>OX346218.1:3971565-13971565 GCA_947049295.1 Ligdia adustata
TTCACATTACTCATCACATCAACAATTATTGCTATGGAACCAGTCAAAAATTTGACAGTAAAAACCGTTTATCATAACAATTATTAAAGCCTTATTATACAACGATTAACAGAAAAGTGTGACAATACTTAAGGGTGTTAGTCTACCCATCAAATTGAACCCATTGTAGAACAAATTATTTCAAAGCTCAAAATATAAATATTGCTTCCTCCATACAGCTTGGCCGATCACGTGACCAAATTTTGGATGGAGACCTACAATTATTATTTTAATTTAGCAAAATTTGATCTGCGTGGGTTCACTTATCAAGTATTGTCACACCTTGCTGTTACAGGTTGTATCAACTCATAGTGTTCCAATGCTGTGAAAGGTCTTCCCTTTAGGGGGTGTAGGTAATAGCCCACCACGCTAGCCAAATTCCTGAATGGACATTTTTAAAAATACTTAGTATAGCTAATAAAGTGTTATCTTCTGTTAATACTGGAAAGAAACCTAAACATTTGCGGTAATCGTTAAGTATAGAATCAATTTAATTCATTCTTATTTTCGCAATAAATAACTTCTGAAGAAAAGCTTAATTGTGAACTTATTGATGGAAATAACCGTAGCAGAGAGGCAAATAACCCGTTTTATTAGCCTTTAATTGATTTTAACTAAGGGTAACTGATTTATTTTTCCTTGATGTTAGTGAACTCTATTGAAGTACTTTTCGAGAATAAGTCAATTTGTGAGACAGGATTTCCTAAAACCTTCTTTACCAGGCATTCATATCGATTGTTAGGATCTGATTTTATCTTCGTGTTAAATCTTCTAAATTTGTTTGGAATACTTCACTATAAAAATAGAATAAATGTACTATTGTATAATCGCAATTGTAATTTTAAAAACGTAAGAAAACGTTATATTATTAACTTGCTTTTATAAACATTTTTATACATACAAACTAGCTGCGCTACGCGGTGTTACTCGCGGATCTTTATTTTTTCATCGCAACATATGCCATGACAATACATAGCGATAATGTAGCTTTCTAACAAAGAAAGTTTTTTGAAATCGGTCCAGAAGTTTTTAAGGTTATTTGTAACAAAAATACAAATCTTTCCTGCTTATAAAATTTAATTTAATGTTTATTTAAATAACTGAAATTTAGAGATATCATTAAAATACTCGTATATTATTAAATAAAATTATATTATTAGAATAGATTATTTTCTGCTATGAATTTTTTAACCCTCGACGAAAAAACCACGGGGTGTTCATACAAAAAAATCTAACTCAAAATAATAATTATTCCATCAGTTTGGGAGCTACGATGCCACAGAGACACACACACACACACTCTGACACGTCAATTTTGAGTTCGATTTTTTTTGTATGAAATGCGTATTAGTCAGGAGTGTTCTTAGCTATATTTGATGAAAATCAGTCCAAGATGGTCGCCGCCACAAAATGGCGAAGTACACATTTTTTACAACTCTCTCAATATGGGTATGGCTTGTCTAGTAGAAAACAAATTATGATGATTTCAAATCCAAAATCGAAAATTTGTGGGTGTTACAACAAATGCCGGGGGTTTTGAAGAAAAGGATTATTTTCTTTTCTCATAAGATAAGATAAGACAACTTTTTATTAAAAAGCCAGTTTAACAATAAATAAATTTAACAAGTAAAAGCTTAAAGATCTATTCTCATCTACCTTCTTTTATCTCTAAATGACATCTTTAAACTGCCAAACACACAAGATTTCCCTAGAACATTCCATAACCACTGCAAATTAATTTATTCATTTAATCAGAACAAACATTAAATATATCTTAGGTAGAAATTACAGGCATTTAAACTGAACAACTCCTGAGAGACTCGAGTATGAAGCTTTATAATTAGCCTTTCAATCTTTTGGGAAATTAATGAACGGTTATGGGGCGCCCGAAAGACGAAATATTCGTAAAATTAAATTATTTATTCGCCTCAATGACAGAATCTAATCATTACATCGAGTAAACAAAGTATTCAGATTCAATTCAAGAATTTCAGTTTGGATTTCCTCATCAAGCACTAAAGTCATACATCGTGGATGAGTGGTCACTTGACCCGATTATTTCTTTAGGATAACAATCATGTCAGAACTGCAGGTAGCCACTAGATCGAGTTACTGCCTATATAATAATATTTTTAGCATTTTTAAGGTTTCGAAACCAAAGGAAAAAAACGAGACCAATACTAACACTTCACTGTCCGTCCGTCAATCTGTGTGTCACCAGGCTGTTTTTTACGTATAAAACGCTGTATATTATAAACCGTGATAGTTAGACAATAAAAAATTTCACAAATGTATTTTTGTTGTCCAAATACTAACAAAAGAATAAAATAAATATTTATAGGGTACTCCTATACAACAAACGTTCTTTTTTTATCTCTACTCATATGGTAGATCGTTGTATGATACCATAAATCGCAACTTGAAAAGTCTCTTGCGGCGTTGCTCGCGACGTAAAATGGAATATAAAGAAAAGAAGATTCAATCCCATTTGAATTTCTAAAAAATATTTCTTATTACTTTTCTACGACCTATAATGAATACATCCTCAAAATATCATGTCTCTAAGTTCAGTGGTTTAGCCTCTGCGTTGATTCCTGGCGAATATCAGTTTGTCAGTCAGAACTTACACTTTATATATATTAAAATTTTATTAATATAATATTTTACTGTCGAATATATACAGCCGTCCTAAATGAGACTTATTATGATACATTAAGAATAGGTGTTTTGTTCTTTAAAATTCATTCGAATCATATGGTAGAAGAATTTATAGAGACCACATCACATAATTGTCTATAATAGCATTATTAGATAAAAAGATAGAAAACACTGTATTTTGTACAAACAAAATAAAAGAAAACGCTTATAAATATCATTGCAACAAGAAGCTGCCTTTTCGCTAATAGCGATCGCTTCCAAGCAGCCTTTGAATGGAGAGAACTAAAGTATTATGACAGGGAAATAAAAACTTTATAACAGTACTTTATAACAGATTAGCTATAACATTAAGCTTTTCCTATGTAACATAATAGGTTACTTAAATACGAAAACAAGAAATCCAATAACAAAAAACGACGCCTTTACTTCTATTCGTCTACCCTTTCTATACCTCCAAAATCCTTCCCGCCACAACGCAGAGAGCAAAGTCTGCTAAAGTAGAACAAAAACTATTTCGCCTAATATCGAAAGCTATAAACGCGATAGGAAAGCCATTGCTTATCTCCGGAGTGTCGGGGCTTGCGACACTACTTGTACTGTGACCTTGGACACAGTGCAGCGATGAAAGAAGTGAGAAAACTCTGAAAAATTTGGCCAAGTGCGATTCGGACATTAGTTCAAGTTTCTATCTGTGGTTTTAGTAATATCTGGCAGGCACATAACCTTCGAAAAGAATTCTATTCAGGGTATCGATTAGGGGTCACTATACTCATCCCAAGGAACGATTTATACTATAGCGCTAACTCTGAAATCGAGAAATTAAATTTTCTGCTTCATACAAAAAGTACAAACAATCATCGACAAAATCTACGACCCAACTGATTTGTTTTTTATTGTTTTTAGAGTTAGTCCCATAGTAAAAGTTATTTCTTAGGAAAGTGACTTAAGACATAAGTTAACCTTTTTCGGCTTAATACACCCCTAATTAATAACCCTGTAAGTGTATAAAAAAAACAAATAAGAGGCAATTTCTTAGAAAGTCGTAAAATTACTGCAGTCGCGAAGTCAAGAGTTCTCGGAACCATTAGTGATATTGAGCTCCTTATTTTTGTACATTTGCGCTTCTTTTTCCCACCAGTAATGTTTGTTACACTATGACACAGGATGCCACAAATTATTTCAGAAGCGAACGTCTTCGGCAGTCTATCACACTTACGGAACTAGAGGCCGGTGTTTTGGCTAGTTATTATTTGAGATAAAGTGCTATTATGACATTAATCTTCCTGATGGTACTCGTTGTAGGCATCAGGTACATGTTACACTTGGTATTCCTTTTATTTTTGTTCACGAGGTAGTAATCTTCACAAGATACGTGGTTATATTGAAGTAAAACAGGCTTATGTAGGATGGAACTACTAAAACCCCCCGGTAACCTGTGCTTGACAGTAGGGCAACAGGATCTCTCCTAAGATCTCGCACTGCCTCTTCAATGTTCGACAACGTGAGCTATGCACGTTGGCTTCTTGCAAGGGCTCATGCCGAACGGGAGATGTGAGCCTCAACTCTAAGCACCCTTAAGAGAGATCCATTTCAGTCTCCTCTTACTACAGAAAGGGGTTTTTTTTTTAATAAGGACTGATCTGCTGGTCGAACGCGACCTCGGACAGCTTGACCGGACGTTTGGCAATCGCAAGTGCGCTGGGCCACGTTTGGTTTTGGGGCGACAAGCACAAGGGCGCCTCAGACGGCACGAACCTCGGCTTGAGCCGTCGCCCAGAGTTGGACTAACGAACTGCCCTGGCAACCCAGACGGGGAGTGCCTAGGGCCCTAGCCACTGGTGGCATCCTAGATAAAACTTTTTAGAAAGAATTTGCCCAGACCTCCCTGAGGGGGAGGACAAATGAGCCCTATGAATCTGAGTGACTATTTGACCTGATTGTCCTGGAGCTCTGAGGCCAGAGTTCGCGAGGATCCTACACTTTATTGGCATCTGAAGGACGCTTTTTGGAGGGAGGTGCCTTGGCCCGCGCCAGAGCCCTATCATTAGATTGACTTGTGTCCATGGCATCCCGGGGAGAGGCCTGGACCCTTAACCTAGCTAATTTAGGCAACTGATTTGATTATTTGACCGAACTGCCCTGGCCTCCCAGACGGGGAAAGACCTAGGGCCCTATCAATCAACTGGGTGACCCTAAGGATCGTAAGAGACCACGTCCTCGCCGGCGAGGACGCATTCTGTTTCGTCGGAATGGATGACAGAAAGGGGATACCGTAGTAGTATTTTGACTACCGGGTCTTATTGGGTATTCCTAGCGATGGAAACTTTAATTCCTTAAACTTTTATTAGAGACTAACTGACCCGCGAACTTCGTACAGCCTAACATTTATGTTTTTCACCTTTTAAACCTTCCATGGAGTACCACAAACAGACCAAAATCAGCTATATCGGCCCGGCCGAGTTTTAGCGAACAGCAATTGATTGTTATATATAAGAAAAAGACACAAGAAAAACGCTAAAATGTGACAGCCGATATCAGCTAATTCTGAATTTTTTAGATTTACAAATTACACTACTGGACCGAGTGTTACAAAAAATTAAATAAACTATATGAAAACTACTTATACCATTTTATTTCAAAATAATTCTTCCAGAATTTGTTCGGGCGTTTATGAAAAATCGGAAAAAACACATTTTATATGAATAATGAATTCAAAATATGCGCTATTTTTGGTTCTCCAAGGCTCCTGTTATTTTTTTTCCGGTACCACGTTACTTTATTTAGACCCATTAATTAAGACATAGTTATATTAGTTAGTAACAAGCTTAATTATTAAATAATAAATATTACTTCTTGTTTACCAAACGTAAAATAAGGATTTATAGATCAATCTTATTTCCGTAGCACGGATTAAAAATGTTTAGTACCCAACTTAGGGCTGGCTAATTAATCCCTAGGTTTTTATGAAACTTCTAATTAATTATATCTACTATTTCAGGTACTATAAATTTTAAAAATAAATTTATTTCAAAGTGAAATTACAAAATTAAATACGTAAAATACAACAGTCCAAAATCGAATACCAAACTTAATTTGCTTGTACCTGATGATTTTATTTTCTGTTATTCACGCCCCGGCAGAATATTAGTACAAATTCAGTGTTCACCGTTTCAGCAAAAACCGTTCCAGACACTCTTAGATGTAAGTCCCAAAGTCCCAAAATATTCACGCCCACGACTGTACTTGGAACTTGAAATATTAAGTCATATGTCGGGAGGCGATTTAGTGGAGTTGTTGGTAAATATATCTACTAGGCGCATCACGTCCGAAGGCACTTATCGCGAGTTGCTCTCGTAAAATAAAATAGATTGCCTACAAGACGGGACCCCGATGTACTCGCCGATACGTGTGATATTTTACCGCAAGCGCCCGAGCGATACGTCATCTTGTGAAACTGACGGAGAGTTTGAGGTGGGGAATGAACTGAGTTGTGAAAGAAAATTGTGTGTTAAAATAACTAATTTTTAATATTAAATATGCTATAGTAGTAGCATTGAAGATGAGTTTTCACGCGTACTTAATTGTTGGAAAGATCCAGCTACAGTCTCGTTTACATTCGGTGAACTTCATCAGGGATGAAATGGGAATGAGTAGTAGCATCGTTGGTAAACCCTTTGAATGTGTGAATGAAGGCGTAAGGGCGCAGGTTCATTCCCAGGGTCAATCATGCACCACTGAGTTCTTCACTCGTTTGCTTATCAAAATTAATTACATTACAGGAAAACATCGTGTAGGTAAACCTCCTTGTCAGAGAACGTTTGGTAGCATTCGAACATAAGTGAAGTTTCTAACCCAGCTTCCAATATGGCCAGCGTGGTGCACTATGGCTCATTTCCTTTTCGCTGGGAGACCCGTACCCAGCTATGGGATATGTTGATATATAAAAATAGTAGCTCTGCGACTGTGTGAAGCGAGATCTACAGTTTACTTCACGAGCGTAATATTATTTAGACTTACGTTTTTCCTCGTATTATTAATTCTTATTTAATGGTAGGAGTCAAAATCAAAATATCAGTACGACGGTTAAGTACAGCATATCTATGTTAAAAATGATTGAAATTGTCTTTTAACAGGCACCAAAACTACATTTTCTATTTTTAATACGTGTTTAATTTTTAATACATACTCTGTACCCCAAGTTTTTCAAAACACGTTGAAATGTGTCATGTAGCCAACATATATATGCAGTTACATACAGACAAAATTTGCATAATGCTTCACTCATTCGTAAATAAGTAACCCATTAAGCTGCTTATTATACATGCCTACCTCAGTCTCTAATATTGTATTTATTCTCCAATACCACCATTAGCTTCATACTCATATATTTGCTTTCTAAAATACCAAAATTAACTTTCTGAAACTCTGGCGTTCTACCGAGTTCAGCGAAACTAATCTTATAAAATACATTTAACATGGCGAATTTGGCAAGTCACGAATTCATTTCCGATGAGTTTAGGCGAGTAACATTTTAGCTTTTTCACTTTATCAGCTTTAATTCGATTTCAGAGTGACTCTTGAATAAGTTGGTTCGGTGAAATCCATTATAGGTCTACTGAAAGTTTAGCGTGTTCGCACTACCAGACCATTGTCCCAACCATTGGTTTTATAGTTTCAATATTCGATGGTAGATAAGATTTCTTAAGTTTCAAGCATTTCTTCATCTTTCTTCTTATTTCTTCCTAATATTCTCGCTAATTTATGAGCTTTTTGTTGAATATTCTTATTCTTCGTGTAGATGGAGAGGTACGCCCTGATTTCAGAGTTTCTAGGTCCGAAAGCCTTACATCTTTATTATACATGGTATACTATACCTTATATTGCCTAATGGTAGACCATTGGTATAGTATAGTCCGAATCGACTTCTATTCGGCCGGCACTTATAATTTATTTATTTGTACTGTATGCAAACTAAACTACTAGATAGATTTAAATATATTTTTATGGGATCAAAGAAAAAAAAGTGTTTTTGAAATCGTTCCATACGTCTCTGAAACATCAGGAATGATAAATTCAAAAACCGGCAAATTGTCAACCTCTGCCGTTTTAAAATTCGGTTACTAACTACGGTACAAAAATACGGTAGATACATTCTAAACTACGGATAATGTGGTAGGGGTTTAGAGCGGATTCAAAGCCATTTGAAATTCTTATTAGCGCTCTCATTGGAAAATGCGATCGCATTTGCAGATTGGTCATTTTCGGAGTGCTGACGGACCCGTTTTAATTCGGACACGAGCCGTCTAATTACTTGATATTTCTAATGTGTCAGCTAATTTGTTCGGTAATTTAACTAAATCTAATTAAGGGTAATGTGGCGCATCTATAGCCAAATCTTAATTTTGTTGACGCAAATGTATTTGCAATACAAGATTCAGTAATCTAGTAACATAGTAATACTCGTATATAGGGGTCTTACCACAAAAAAATATATATTTTTACACATAGTTTAAACTATTATTTTTCTAAGAAATGTCAATATTTTAACACCCTTTAAATTATACTAGAACAAAAAACCTAGAGATTGAATAACAAAATTTGTTGTAAGTCAATAAATAAACAAGTTTTTGTGGTTCCATAAACTTAAACGGTGTGTTTATCTCTAAATAATGATAGCCGCGGATTCGCATAAACAAATAAACCGAAACATCTGCTCAATAGGCATATCCATATCTTTTGTGGTAAGAAAACTAAAGTACTTAAAATAGTAAAGTACTTTAAATTAAAATGCAGGGTTAATCCTAACAAATGTCATTTGGCCTGACACCTCAGCTAAAATTAACACCAGTGTGCAATCGTTAGGGGTTGCGGCGTCACAAAGCGATTGATCACGTCACAACCCTCGCAGGGCCCTCCAAGGCCTCTCTAGGGTCCTCCACTCGACTGGCGCGAGGTGCCTGGCAGTTCTTTGACGCATTTCGGAAATATTGTCTCTTTAGCTGATTTGAAAGTGGATCAGCAAGGTTATTGTACTTAGAAATTATTAGGTCTTAGACTTTAGGCTGAGTACAGACGCTGATGATATTTTCTTTCATTTATTACTTTAGTATGTATGTTTCTCAGTATGATGGTATTCGCTTACAGATCATAGTTTACAATCTTGGCGATAGTTGGTATACTTATAGGTAAAAGTATTTGAGTAATTATTTATTTAATAGTTGTGTATTTTCAAATAATTTATCAAAATTGGTAAGTATTTCTTAAAAAAGAAAAATTTAGAAAGTGCTAATTATTTGTGCTTTTTAGGTCAACGGTTCGCTGTAGTACAAGTAACACAATTTTCAAACGTTAAAACTAAGATAAATGAAAGCATGCTATCAAACCTTTAATTTAGCTAGGTATTATCGTCCTAAATACACCTTATACATGTCTCAGTCCCGAACCCTATCATAATGTGTACTCAATGCTCCGTTTATCCCCTGTAGAAACTGAAAACTAAATCAGGTATTAGGTATACCTAAACACAAATTGGAAATTAGGGAATTCGACTTCAGGGTTAGTTATACACACACGTGTTTCTACTGAATCAATTACAAGATGCTAAACTGTCTTCCTACTTCAACAACTAAATAACATGACGATGAACTACGCTAATTTACATTTTGACGTAGGTCTATACGTAATGAACAAAACATTATTATATACTATTTGACCAAGAGAGTGAATCGTCTCAGCTTAGAGTGTGGCAAACTTAGCTGCGTTTATCAGTTTGTAATATTTTGTTTTTGTAAACGTATTTTCTTTGTTACTTGCGTATAAATTGAACGAGTAGTGTCCAACCTTTCTTGATGAAACTACGAGTACCTAATAGTTTTGACCTGCTATGATTTTAATCGTTTTGAGTAAGTTTGGATTTCCAACCACACTTAATCAACCAACCTTACTTAATTTGATTTATTTTACGTAATGCTGCGAGCGTAATGGGCACCTTTGCGCCGGGAACGGTCATGAGCGGGTTATTTTATTAGTATATAAGAATATTTATTGTGTGTTTTGACTTTAAAATAAATAAATGAGAAAGTTCTCATTTATTTATTTTAAAGTCAAAACACAATATTCAATGTCATAGGGTATTTGTTTTTATCACAGGGTTTTAGATAGAAATATAAGATCTTTTCTAAGATCAAAACACAGCTGCCTTAAAGCACTTTTCCAGACACGTTAACTTGAAAAGTAAACAACGTCGCAATTTCATCAGTTTCTTTCACCTCTCGTATCTACCTACTTCTATATTGATTACTTACCTACCTATATTTCCGATTACTCAGCATCCTACGTCTAGACAGAAGCAATTTTCTCTAATATACGTGAAAGTCGAATTTCCTTACTAACGAAGCATACTCTCGTTAAATGTGTACCACAACCGTAGACTAATATAAAATGAATGGACTGACATTTATAATTTTAAAACATACAAAATGAGCGCCTGCCCTTAATAAATCATTCAACATCTGCAAAATAATTGGGTTTTGAAGGCTACGAGTTTTATTACAGATTGAATATATATGCATTTTTTTTTAATAAAATCGAGTGATTTGCGTATGTCACAGTTTAGAAACGTAAAAATTAGTAAAAGTTGAGTCAGTGTGATTCCCGGGTTCTTGGACACACCTAATAAAATATTTTCTAATTGTATTTATTTAGGCGTTTTTAGAATTAGTCCTTTGTAGAATTAGTCATTTCAATAATTCTAAGTCATTACGCGAATTGCTAATTCTGCGCCACAGCCGTTTGTCTTTCTTGCGTTTTCATATGCTTCAAATGTTTGATGTCACAAAAAACATTTCCTTTCCCTTAGTCCGTTCATTTTGTATTGGTCAAAGTCCATAACACAGAAAACAAAGGAAACATTAGACGTCATTTTCTTCACCTCCGCAGCTTTGAGCCTTTATTGATCGTGAAAAGATAATGTCCTACACAATATCATAATGTCAGTCTATAAAGTTAAAACGTGTCCCGTTACGCACGCCGTTAACGGTTTACGTCCTTGTGACGTAATATCTCCCCTTCACCCCCTTTTCCGCTGTACTTAACTCCTTCATTACAAATTCAAAGGCTGTTTAGTCATTAACACGTAACACCTGTTGTTTGGACACACTTATGTTCGTTAAATATAAGACTGGCTTCACAGACGGAAACAATTGCGTTGCGAGTTCTTTGCAAGAAAAAAGTATTAGATGATAATAATAATAACAACGTGATAACAAGGTGACCGCCATGTGGATGTTGATTCGACGATCATTGTCCCGATAGTCGTATTGATAAACGGATTGAAAGCGAAGAGCCCCTACAAACACCCTAGGTGGCTTCTGCTAGATGATTAAATCAGGATTCTGATCCATAAGGCAAGACAGCACGTATTGTCCGGAGGCCCACCGATAGCTTGGGCGGCAGCCTAGGTTTAAGTGTTTTTTACAAATTTTACGTTTTTAAATTAATATTATAAAAATACTAAGATTTAAGAAAAAAAACATACGGAATAACGTGATAAAACAACGGTGGGATGAATTGAGAATAGAAATAGGTTTAGTTATTATAAAATACTGAGAAGTCATAGGATACTTATTCAGGAAGCTATTCTATGAGCTATCAAGCGAGCCTAAAGCTTAGGTTAAGAAAATACTATACCTCGAATCGCTTTCTGAAACTTGTCTTCTCACATAATACAGGTATGAAAAGCTGTAGCTAATTTCCTTGTTTCAATTACCCCCAAATAATATCCAGAAACATTCAACCCAAATGTAATTAACTGTGAAAAGGAGATGGTGAAATTATCTTCAAATCAGACCCGTCAACTGTATCCCGACGTTCAAAAGGTTCTTTATCTGACGCTCTAAATGTCAACCTCATTATCTTTGTGACCTCTCAAGTGTACTTATCTGTCTTACGATTTATGTCCTTAACTCAGGAGTGAAACTTCTTACTGTAAGACAAGTCAGAGGCGTATCAGGCATACAAACGACAGTACGCGCTATGAGTTTTGAGTTGTAATCTTCCGAGTCATAAGCTGCATGTAAAAACGTTTCGTAAATGCTGAAGACAAAACGTGCTGGTCCTAGCTCTGTTTTAAGATTCGGGAAGCTTAAAGCATCACTGTAGTTTGTAGTTTAGTATGTTTATGCAGGTGTTAGAACTCGCTTACTGGTTATATTTTCTACTGATCTTAAAGGCTCTATGATTTTTGTTTTCTTTTGTAGTCGCCTTATTATCTCCTGAAATAGGCGAAATTTGCTCCCACGTCTAGTACTTGTTTTGTTAGTAGAACAGATGGGAAAAACGCTTTACTACTGGCCAACATTAACAAAAATTTCAAAGAGCTCCAGTATTGAATATATATACATATATGTAAAAGTTCAGTCTGATTGACTTACTGACTGACAGATCTGATCAGCCTAGGCTCTAGGCAATTGTGATCTGAGAATTGAATCTAGAGAAATGCAACTTAGAGTGTTTATTCGTTATAGGGTGTAGGGGCGTACCTAGAAAGGATCTTAGGAAATTAAACTCCTAAGTGGCCAAATGAGGGTTCAAAGTTTAATATAGCGCCGCGGGTAATAGCTACTAATTCTAAATAAGTATTAAGACTATGAACGACATCGGCCAAAAATTTGTCAAGATATATATATTAAATTAAAATGTATGCAGAAATACATTACCAAGTTTTTAAAAATGAAAAACTGTGCTACATTTTCAATGAAAAAATGAAAATGTAGCACAGTATGCGCTGAAGCTTTTTATCTTTAATTTACTTTATTTCTCTCAGCATTGGCTTATCTAGTGTGGAGTAAGCTCGAATAACACTAGATTTTTTTCGTTTCTATTTTTGCTCGGAGATACTAATAGTTTCATGTTTTAATTTATTATATATATTATATATTTTTTGTTAATTTTTTGATTGACCTTCTCGGCAATATACACTTATAGATACAGAGCAAACCTCATATGCAATGTTCGGGTTACTAATCGTTGTGAACTGCTTTTAATTTTATGTTAGAATTTTCTAAGTTAAAAAATATTGCAGAACTTCTGAGCTGAAGTCTAATTACTAAAAGGAATCCTTTTAGTACGTCGTACATCCAAACATCATCCAATTGTATATTCTCGATCTAATCAGAAGATTTTATTACAAGCAAAAGTATGCCATAGCAAACTAACAGCTTCATGCACGCATGTTAGCGAAGCAATAAAAAGTCATAAACAATTACGATTTTCCTTGTTTACGCAAAAACACGCATTTCCGATCCCTGCCACTGCTTGTTTCATTTAACTTTTCCCATCGGAACTGCAAGATACTTCCACGGGGCAATCTAAACGGCAACGGCAGATTTTTTCATATAAAAGGCACACAACCTTTTATGCCCACTTTATCGTAGAAAAACTCCACGTAAACGGGGAAATTAAACGTACAACCGTACTGACGTCCTACGTATAACGCAGTAGCTAGCTTTTGACGAATTTCATATATACATCGAAATTTTTATGAATAGTGTTTACTTCTATGCCTGAATAGCTTCTACTCACGTTTTGAATTACTTTACAAACTGTATTAGAAGACACAACTGTTGTAAATTTTACTAGCTCAGAGTTTTATTTAGAAAACCTACGCGTTTTGTATTCATGTTAATTAACAAATAAATACAATACGGGTAAGTTTTTTACACGCTTACCTGATTGTTGGAAAGATCCAAGTATAGTTTCGTTCACATTCGGTGAAATGAGTCGTTTGTGTCCAGAACTATGGCACGTCTTGCACTGAGCTCAGAGCTGTCTAACAATTCATTAAATTAGTTGGGTACAGTACATTTACCAGATGTTTATTTGCTTAAAAAATGTATTAATAATACTGTTTATAATGTGTTTAAATATGTTTTAGTTACCGCACTATGACACATACACAAGAAACTCAAGTCCTTAGTTCTAAATATTCTTAAACAGGGAACTGCGAACTATGAGATAGGTATCTAAATTATTTAAATATGCTATTTAAGGGGAGACCTTTAAACAGCAGTGGGACAGTATAGTTTAAAAAAACCTATGTATTTATTATTACGTAAGTACATGTGCAGGTTTTGTGATATTTATTTGATATTCTATCTCTTAAGTTGTTTTTTTAATAATACTTTAGTAAAATTTTATTAAAATCATGCTCTGACTGCACCTGATGGATGCCTACTGTAATGCACTTGCTATTAGATACTAAGAAGATAGTCATACCATTTTAAACTTTGTCTGTTTAGAGTTTAGGCTGAATTTAATTTGTTTTATATAATTAACTACATGATATTGCGAGATACGCGTGTAATATTTATATGGTACTTGTATTAAATGTAGATAAACCGCAGTTATGATAAATTGTTCGTTTAACTATAAACATAAATGGGGAAGGGTAATGTGCCGAGAATGGAAGGATATTTTAAGATAAAAAAAATTGGATTACAAATCTTTTTAGATTTTTAATTTGATTTGTAACCCCCAAACATACTAAAAGCTGAAAAAAACATTGCCAGATTTGAAGCTGAGATGCTTCGCTCGCACTGTCAATGAGCATAATGACGTCGTGTGTCTAATAACAATATATATATATATATATAAAAGAGTAAGTCAACGTAGAGCCTACACCACTGAATCTAGAGACATGAATTTTGGAGGGTGTATTAATTATAGGGTGTAGGGGTGTACTAACAAAAGGATTTTGTTGAAATGAGTATATAATTTCTAAGGGGTTCAAAGGGTGACAGCTACTAGTTATTATTATAAATAGACAAATTGAAGCGGCTTTGCTCTTGTGCTACTATAGCGTTGTATACCTGCAACGAGTTACCCCGTTCGCTATCTAATTGGTTAATCTCAACTATAGATGCATAGTTACAAAATCTTCCTGGTAGTGGAAGTAGACTGCGAGTTTTTCTCGTACCAAATGCTAGCGCGGACTCACGCACGAAGAGTTACTGCGTTGATTTTTTTATTTTATTATTAAAATGTCTTTATTCAAATAAATAAGTAACAATATGTATGTAAAACAATACGAATATGATTAAATTATTTTTTAAACACACGGCTAATAAAAAAACTTTTTACATGTTCATTATACATTAGAGACAATAAAAGAGTAGCAGTTATATTAATAAGTATTGGCATTTCTTACGTAAGCTTTAAAATAGCATTACGCTTATGGCTTTTATTATTATTATTATTATTGTAACAGATATGTAGCGAAACGTTCCGAAAAAATAGGCGGTACCTACGTTACGTGTAAGTACAGTTGCTTTGATTGCGGAACTCTAAAAAGTAAGTTCGTTTAATCATTTACTGCCTTATACGAGTAAATAAACGCGTTGTAAGTTCTATCTCGTTTTATGCAATGCAGAACGTCACGCGCTAAAACGAGACAAAATACGATTAACGTTACATCGCGTTTATTAATTAGGCTGTAAGTATTGATACTTAGTATTTGTTTGTATGTTAAGCCTCTATTTGTCAAATAAGTCAAGAGGTCGTACTCATGTTGCTGAAATATTATAAAAAACAAAAGTGGTCGTTGCGAGCTTCGACGTCTCATTAGCCAGGGTTGGCAGTATCTTGTTAGCGCGCCGCAAATGACCTGTTTCCACTAACAAGCACGCATTTTTCACAGAGTCAGTAGACACCCCTGGCTGTGTTGTTGTGCGCTTACCACGGCACAGCTCTCTGTTTATTAGTATAAAAAGAGAGCTGTGCCGTGGTATTAATTAATCCTAGTGGATTATTAGGTTAGAATGTTTTATACTAAACTTACTTAACTAAATATTAAGTTAAAGGACTTATTTCATTTTTGGCCAGGGTGTACGTCTACCAAAAAATGCCTTCGTTAATACTGTGTATTAATGAAGAATTCGTCAGTCGCCTCCTTCATTGTGTACAAAAATATCTTAATTCTGTGAAATATAGTGGAATTATAGCATCTTTGAAAGATTTATGTATCCTAGGTGGACTCCAATGGTCACATTGGTCTATAAATTGTACCGCTCGTCACAAATGACAAAATAAACAATAAAAACGTGTAAATTACATTTTTGCGTAAATAACATAGAATATTTATATTCGAAATTAATTTTGTACACTGCGATAAATTACGTTTTTTTGAATTTGGTTGATATACTAAAGATATATAGTCTCTTACGTATTTACGGTATCATGTTCACTGTCTGGCCAGAGCTCCATACATTTATGAAACAACTCTTTTATAAGAAAATATGGATATATATTTGCTGCTCTTTAACGCAAAAACTGCTGGATTGATTTAGATGAAATTTGGTATGGAGATAGCTTAGATCGTGTTTTAACACATTGGCTTTTTATGCTGTATTAACGCGGGTAACACCTCAGGGCGCAGATAGTTTCCTATAAAACGTTTGTTAGCGATTTGTAAACAAAATATATGTGATTTTGTTCAATTTTAACTTGTTTGTCAGTATGCATGTTTGTCTGCATATAAGCTTATATGATCTTATATAATCTATATATATTTTATATAATCTATATATTTTATATGATTTTATATAACTATAATCTAGTTCTTTTCAAGTCACAAGTGAATCAGTTTCTACTAGGCAAACGTACCCCATCGCGTCAGGTGAGTTGCGGTCATATGCAAAACTATTTCCTTTTAAAAAAGAGATTTTATTGAAGTCCCAATATTGATATTGTCTAAAAAAATATTTGTAAAGTATCAGATAACCTAATATATGTTAAGAATTTATTTATACATAATAGCATTAACATTTATTTGCCAAAACAACGATGGCATTTGCCGGAGGCAAACTAATCTAATCTACGTGGGCTGCAAATTATGCTGAATCTAGCGGGCTATAGTTGTGCATATATAATTAGCGTTTGAAATCTAAACGCGATTTAGGTAAATTAATAAAGCGATCTGTATGAAAAAATAGCACTATGATTATGTTTTTCGATGTATGTATGGATTTATTTGGCACGCCCTAAAGCCTAAACGGC
Organism: Ligdia adustata; assembly: GCA_947049295.1. Taxonomy (NCBI): domain Eukaryota; kingdom Metazoa; phylum Arthropoda; class Insecta; order Lepidoptera; family Geometridae; genus Ligdia; species Ligdia adustata. The sequence continues at coordinate 3,988,315 of OX346218.1, forward strand.
TTGTTGTATTTTTATGTGAGTGGTGTGAATAAATTCGTCTTCACCTTCAGATAGGCTGCATCCCGCGATTTGACTTGTTAAGGATACGTGGGTCTAAAGTTATTGCCATCGGGTTTAATGAAGACACTTTTAACCACTTGTTTAATTTAATTTCGTGCAAAGCGCAGACCTTGAAAAAATAACTCTTGAACTCGGGAATAGATTGACCCACTGAGGCCACGGGAAAAGACTGAGAACAAACCAACACAAACCCGACTTGAATAAGTAATAAATAAAATAACATAACTAAATTAGCCATTTATTCAAATACTCATAAAATTAGATACATGCAAGACTAATTTCTAAAACACTAATATTTATTCTTAACACTTACATAGTATATTAAATAAGTATGTTTGTATTGAATACAATCCGATCAATTAACTCATTTAATTAACTGATTTAATTTATGTACATTATGATCAATTTAACAATAGCAGTCTGATACACAAAATTTAACAATTTATTATTTTCATTCTGATCATTTTAACAGTAAATCATGTGTGTTTTGTATATAATTATAAGTATATGCTACACTGCTACACTGATAATGCCCTTTGAACTCTGATTTAAAAAAAAATATGATATTGAAATCGGTAATTCAGAAAAAGTATTTAAGTAAACAACAAAGAAAGTGCCTGCGTTATAGGTACCAAGTAACATTCATTGATAGTAAACAATATATAAAATACCTATAACCATAATATAACCATACGATCACCTATACATTTCAATAATATCATGAATAATGAGACAATACATAGACAATCATAGGTACTCTTAAGTTATTACATAGTTTAAATACAAGGATCATAAAAGTATTCAATAATTATGTATATAAATATATATACATAATTATAAATTTTGAGTAATAGTCGCTATCAGCGTAGACAAACTCCAGACATACTTTTATCTGGAATATAGTTATTTTGTCATTTTGTAGTTTCTATTGTCTGGAGGGATTTGGTCTACTCCTCCACGAGAACCAGCCGGCTTGGAGGAGGATTCTGTTTGTAAGATCATACTGTATTTTATTAATCAAGCCCTTTTTTAATACCCATTTTAAGGAAGATGTAAAAAATATGTAATCCGCCAATTTGTGACCGCGGCTATCCTGGACCGATTTTCATAGCTAAGAACACTTACTAAGAAACTTATTTTAATTACCAACAAAAAACAAGTTCAATTCTGTAAGTAAGTTATTTTTAGTTTGTAGACCAAAGCACTAGAACAATTTTGATAAAAAAATATGGGACAAAAAATATTTTATTATCAGGAAAGTGCCCTTACCACAGATGGATATGTATGGATGAAGAGCTCTACAAGATATACAGATATTAAACTCATTATGCACATAATCATGCACATATCTACTACACTTGAAATTGTAATCATATTAATCTGACAGTAACTTAGCTAGTTCATATCAGTTTCTAATGTAACGTCCTATTGAATAATTAACTATTTAATTGCCCCCACACCAATAACTAGGAGAATCGAGTTTACGAAATGGATGGCCCAATTCCAAAAGCATATTTCTTAGCACTAGCAGACACCGCAAATCCAATTCTCTATTCGAGCTCGCTGGTTAACTAACTGTAGCCTGACTAGGATAATTCAGACAGCTGAAGCCTTTGGAACGCCTCCATTATAAAGCTCATTTAATTAGGTATCTAACTACTTATTTATTTAAATTAATTTTGTAAATTTGTTTTAATCTAGAACATTGTGCTATTTGGTCTGGATTGCTCAATGTTCTTAATTATGTTCATCATCATCATCAGTCAGAAGACGTCCCCCGCTGAACATCCCCGTTAGAACGCTATTCCAACGAACAAGCTTCACTCATAGTGTCCACTCGTTATTTGTGACTTACTTTGTCGACGGTCCAAATAGTGAGAGGCCTAGGTTCGTGGTCGCCACTAAAGAATCTTTATTAGAATTATGTTATCTATGATTACATAGGCGTGTTTGAGAAATACATATTTAAACAGTCAAATTTAAACCCTTTTTAAGGTCAGTTAACATGTAACATCACCTTAATTCGGCCACGAACAACGATTAATGTCGGTGTTAATAAATGTCGGTGACACAATAAGGACATTTCTGTTTGATTGGGCGGTGCAATGGGACAAAAGCATGGCATAAGCAACAATAAGGCTTATATGGAGATAAGTGTCTTTACACTTGTATGCAACTTGCAATATACCAACTTGTGTTCTTTCTTTAACACGTAACAAAGAAAATAACACCTTTACTATGGAACCAAGTTCGAATACGAGACAAATAAATCAACTGTTCCACAGAAAAAGTTTATGGGTCGTCGACAAATTGTATGAATTAGCAATTTTACAATGTTTTTACAGCGTCACGCAAGTCGTCACGTTTTCGTTCCCAAGTTTGAATACCGTGGTAACGTTACTAATCACTTTGTTAGAAATTCTGGTAGCACAGTCGTCGGATGAGCCTCGATACGCTGCACTGAGTTGAGTACAGCTCCCAAGAGAGTAATCAAGGGGCGAGCCGGCGATATTGTCGGCTAAAGCGATTACATCATACTCGGCTATTGTACGCCGCCCGGGGTCACTCGACTCTTCCTTTGATGGCAGAGCTTACAGCTTGCCCGCTCGAAAAGTATTACGTGAGTTTTAGTTTCAGATCTCCAGTGAGATTAGGTTAGTTCGCTTGCTTTACTTGGAGTGACTTGCAACAATCATGTTTGAACGTCTTTGGTTTTTGACGCGTGTTAGTTTTTTTTTTTTCTTTTTATTTCATTTATTGAAATAACGCAAGAAAAAATGTTTTTTGAATTTGCGGCACATTTAGTAACGATCCAGTGAATGTGACAATTTCTGTCTGGTGATCACAACGTGTTTATTGAAATAATTATGGAATATTTTTAAGATGGTAATAGTTTTTCCCCATTTCAATAACAGCGCTATATTTTTTTGAAGACATGTGCAGAGCGACTCGATATTAGAACATTTGAGGCCTAATTAAAACGAGAATATTAAACGTAATTTTAACAACGTTATTATCGTTAAAACACACACATTAATTAAACTGATGAACGACGAAAGATGGTACAAGTTTTAGCGAACTTTGACAGCTTTTGTGAAGCTATCATCCACGTTATTGTCTAAAGTCTAATGGAAATTAATCAATCAATGAGAAATTGGTTGATTTTGAAAGTTACTTCTAAAATTATGATATAACGTATGGGTAAAACATTAATCTAAATATTATAAGAACTAGTTTATCAATCAGGATGTGGCATTGGATGTGGGCTATATACATATTTTATCGATAATGATTATAATCTGACTCGAATGAATCAATTTCTAGGAGTGCGTTTCGTTTTGGGCAGTATTGTTGCTTCACACTGATATATAAAACATCAAATTTCAAAAGCTGAAGGTGCCAATTGAAACATCTTGCCAAGTTATGTCAAAGAAAGTTCAGGAATGTCGAATAACTTATACCCATACATATATACTGACAAAAATAAATATTTTTTTATCATAAATAAAATGTTATATTATTTCAATCTATCGTCGTGACAACAAGACCCAACTGGAAATTATATGTATTATTATACCATTTGTAGAAGTAAAATATTTCCAGCGATACTTCGTTGGAAATATTACTTGATATTGGAAATCGACTCTATTTTGACAACAAAGCGAGAGCATAGTAGAACAAACTGTCTGTATATAATCCTCTTAGAGTTTCCAATATTACTGGTATACTTTGAGGTAGAACGTTATGATTTCCATTTCTGAATGTTAAGGTGTTATTATTCATTCCCATCGATTCTATATAGGGAGATGAGTGAATTAACGAATCAACCAGAGTGTAATAGCCGTCACAGTTAAGCTGTCAAATTCATCAAATTGGGAATACGAAGCTCATGTCCTTCATTTTTGAAGTTAAAACTCCACTCGTTTACCTCTAAAGAACAGTTTGGTCGTTCCACAGATTTTTACCACTCATTGCTTCTATTTTTCCTTGACTTTACGAACTCGGTACTTTGTACTATTGTCCCTCAAAAATCGGAGATGAAATTATTGTGCTTGACTGGCATTTTTTTTCTTTTATGTAATAATACAATTTACTTCACCTCCGCAACGCGGAGAGAAAACGAAAGTTTAAAAAGGAATAATAATAATATTTAATAACACGCATGTTGACGACCTAGCTCCCGCAGTAGGATTCCCTGGGTTTGCGGGAACTAGTTCTCTTCAGGGGTTCAAGTAATTTGTAAATACACATGATTGCTGATGATTGTGTCACATTAACATAAAAGTAATATTGCGGAGTGTCTGTGTTTGAAAGTGCGTGGTAAGGGAGTTATGTTTTGTAAAAATGGTTTTAAGGCCAGTGTATATATATAGACATGTCAGTGTGAATTAATGGTTAAATTGTAAATAAATTAAAACAAAACAGAAAATAAATCTATTACTTAAATAACATCATCACGATTAAGTTCCTCGGTTTCATTGTAGCTGAGTGTTAGTAGGTAATCTTTTAGTTTTGTTTTGCATTTGATTCGTGAGTCTTCAATGATATTCAGGACTTTGTTTATGTATGTATGGTATGTATGTAGTTTGCACGTTAACCTTTAAGTACGGACATTTTAGTTACAAAAGTACCGACGTGAGGTCTGCTAGACTACTATAGGTTTAGTAAGAAAAACTTTCATATTACAAAATATTATTATGTTTTAAATGTGTCTATGTATTAACAATATATTTAGTTATTGTATCAATATAACAAAATAAAGAAGTTTTAATATTTATTACTTATTATTAACACGAACTTTAAAGTCTACATATTTGGGAGAAAAAATTACTCTTAACTTTTTTACTAACATTTATCAACTAGGTAATTTTTTTTTCAAGATATCTTCTTTTCTTTTTTTTAATAACTACGAAAACAACGTAAAATTAAAATTATGCAAAGAATTAACAAATTTCTTTAAAATTGCAAGGCATCATTATCATCTTTTCTGATCTTTATTTTGAGGCCTAGTTTCACTTTTCGTCTTAGTGGCAGGAACACTCTCATTATCTTTTGAGGCTGCACGTTTCACACCCGATATACCCGACCGATTAACTTTTATAACTAGCTTATAATAAAAGAGGAAAATAGTAAAACTTGAAAAAAGTCCCCACCAAAATACACAAAAAGTTACGTAAGTACAGAGGAGTGGTCTGTCAAACCACGCGCGAACTTATAAAATACATAACTCACCAGTAACGCAACTGCCGACACAGCCACACTCCACGACTGCCTGAGGGGTACACAAAAGCACGGGGCATCTCTGTTAACAAATGAAACCACCGTATCCGAACGCTTCAAGTGTCTGTCAGACCAAACGTCGGTACTTAAAGGTTAATAAAAAAAACAATAAAGTTACCTAAGGCAGCATACATTATTCAACATTCTTTAGGCAATCTTTCTGCTATATTTTTCTTTGTTTACCAAAAACAATAGAACTAATTACATCTAATTAGTCCTTTTGTTTTCGGTAATAAAGGCACTTGCCCTTTAGGTATTTTGTTGTAATCATCGCCTACGAAATATCTGCTATGATATATGATTTTCATCTTTCATCATTCGTCACGTTTTTTTTTCAAAAGTAAGGTGGTTCTCAATTTATTTTTCTTTATTCCCCATAATCCAGATTTCTAAGAAACGACACTACCCATTTTAATTCTTACTTTATGGCTACTAACTTCAACAACAAAAAAAAATAGATATATTACTTACTTTTTTGTTCGAAAATCTATGATTTCTAATTGGTCACATCACATATAATTTTAGTTAAAATCTGTTGAAGAGGTTTGTGTTATTATCATTATTTATTTGATGTTGCATTACTTGTAAAAAATAACAGAAATTTGAATCAAATTCAAATCATGTGTTTGTGAGCGTCGAACGACTAGCAGACATGTATTCAGAGACCGCCTCTGTATCCATTTTGACTACATTTAGACATAAAAGTTATTTTTTGCAAAGTTCTATCTTATGGCCTATAGCCATTGAGATACCCTAAAAAGCACTTCTTTATCTTACAATATTCAAGGCAAATTGCATGCATATTTATACCTCAATTCTCGTTCCCATGAATAGGGGAAACAGCCATAAATCTACAAAAAGAGATGGGTATAGCTCGCCGTAAGTTCAACTCTCTTTGAATTTATCTTCAGAAGATGTTATTTAGGCAACCAATAACAAGTTTTATGCTTAATCGAAGTGTAGCTTGCGGGTTGGCCTGGAGCATAAATGAAAACTTCGACTCTCAATTCAACCTATTCTTTGTTACACCTTGAAAAACCTTGTACTATTCCTCCTCCGAAACAAATTATTGGTATAACAATGCATATTTTTCTAATATAATAAAAAGCTTACGTCGATATATTTCGGTTTAGCTAACTACAGGGCAAGCAGATAGATGGATAATATAAGTAGATAGCCTATAAGTTCCCTTAAATCGATCCTGTTGCAAATTTTTCCTATGTGGAAGTTTTTAAACTGCCTAATTGCTTAATAGCCGAAATAGTTTTCGAAATATCGTGTTTAATCAACGACTTACTTTATGCTTTAAAATAATATTAGTCTACCTATGCTCAAGGACTTATCTCTATAGACAAATTATAGAACTGTGTTACAATAAAGCAGCTACCTAACAAAACTTATGTACCAATAGGTAAAGTAACCATGTTGGCCAGTGATGTATAAATCATTGAAATAACATCTCACCTACAGAGTTTGGGGCCATGCATACAATATTCCTGCGTGAGGTTGGTTTCGCTTTACACATATTTTAGAATCTACGACACGTAGTAAGCAAACCTTGCGATATATTGCTCCGATTCCACCGGATTTATCGGGTGCTGGGGAAAAACTGGTGTATTTACAGCTTTTGAAGGTGTAGGTATTGGATTTTTTTTGCTATTTTGCCTTCTAGGATCATAGAAAAGTATGTCTGTAACTAGTAGCTGTCTCCCGCAGCGTAGCCCATGACATAAAATTTCGTTCCCTTAGCGGGTGAATTTCCAAAACCCCTTCCTTAATCCTTTTACCGTATAATCTCTTATTTTTATGTTTCTAGGTTCGACGGTGTAGACTTTACTTTGATTGTGACTTGTCAGTTAGTCAGAACTTACTTCTTGAAAAATATAGATTAGCTCAGGCTATTGTTTGTTAGTATAATTTAGTATGACGTAGGTAATGAATTAACTAAGCAAAAGCGACGCGCGAACGAAGCGGCTCCCGTTTCAGCTTGGGAAAAAAATATTTTGTATGTCTGAAAGATCTGGCTGCTCTCTTTTCATCTTTCGCAACCGCTTGTCGTGAAATATTTTGAACTTGTTATTTTGGTGTATATTTATTTTCGTGGATTCAGATATGATATATTATGCAAAATTAATTAGGACATGGAAGTGTAAAATGAATGAAATATTATTTTATTTCAGAATACCTACTCGTTGGATCATGCAGCTCTTAGAACTACTAGCCATTATTGGCTAGTAGTTTAGTTTTTCTATTCTTTTGCAGCTTTCAGATTTTAACATAAGTATTTTGCATCTTGTTTCGCTTTAGAAGGTAAAGTAACTAGTAAGTATTAAATATTCTATAATGCCAGCGTCGAGTTTTCCCATCTAAATATAACTTCTTGGGGAAATGGACTGTGACTAAACATAACGCATTGTTCGTCTGAGGGCTTTTCCTTATGTAGTTCGGTTTATGGGATCCATATTTACCTTAAATTCGGCTGACTTTGGTTTGTTTTGATAGGGATTTAGTGATGTAGGCATCATTGTGCTCGACTTGAGTAAACGGAATAACCAAAGTTTGACTCGAGGAATTAATTATTCAAGTTGCTAAGCGTTTACATTACTAGCAATTTTGTAAACTAACTGCTTACCTAGTGAGAAAGCTTATGGGGCACAAACGCTACATATAAAAGAGGTAGACTATTTTCCTTTTGGTACGATTTTTTTGTATAACGCTTTCATAGGTAATCATAACAATATCAATATATTTTTACGTGATACTCATACCTTATTTATTTCAGTTATTTATTTTTTTAAATAATTTATGTCGAATAATTAAATGAATTAATGCACAAAATGACCTAATGCACTAAACTAACACAGACGTGTAATGATGAAACTGTTTATCCCAAACCAAACGTAAGTAAATGAGACTTGGCATCTCTACAACTGGTGAATTGTTACTAAATGTTGTACCACATTTGAATGTTCTTTCAAACAGATAAAACTAAACGTGAAAACTCGCTGTTCCATTTGCACATAAATATTTTACACCGAGACGCACCCCTTCGCAATACTGTAACTATAGTCTAGGAGACCTCGACCAACGTAAACTAGGTACTTTTGGCAGCTGTTTTAATACACATTAAATTATTTGATAACAACCAGTGTTTTCGCTTACTTTACACAATTGTAAAGGTGTAACGGAGAGTGGTATTACTACCAGCCACGTCCATCACGGGTATTTTTCTTCAAGGAAATAGATAGCCTAAAAAAATACGGCTTGGTGCAATTTTGAAATTTCATTCTAGACAGATCATAGGAGGATTTTTGTTGCTGGCTGACGGTCCGTATGATAGTATAACTGAGATACATATTATCCTAAGTAATAGTAGGTACCAAAAATAAAACATAGCAATCTTTGTATTACCATCTTTTGTAAGTGATGTAACGATATGGCACTGGAGAGCTACGTCAAGCTGAGACACAACCTTGTCTCTTTGAACCACTCAATATACGAGAAAGATAATGATATCATCTGCGTTTCGTTTCGTAATAGTACCTTTCGCAAATGAATCCCTGCCTCTTAGACTATACCGCAGAGTGTAGAAGTCGGCCGTACGTCGTTAAACGACCTACCAACGTTGTTTTCAATGTTCACGTGTCGGCGGCGACAAGTTACGTCGTTTGCGTTATCTACCCTACATTTTATTGTTTTTCGTTGAGATTTAGCTACTATGCGACTTTCAGTTACATCTTGTGGTTCTTTTACTCTACTTATTATTTTACATATTTCTTTTTATCCCCCGAGGCAAAAACGACGGAGTGTTAATAAGTTTGTCTTGTCAGGGTGTTTGTGTGTGTATGTCTTTGGAATCGTAGCTCCCAAACAGACGAACCTATTTTAATTTTGTTCCTTTTTGTTTCAAGGAAAATTAGTCTAGAGGTATCTTAGCTATGATTGATGAAAATCGGACCAAGATGGCGGATAACATATTTCTTCACAACTCTCTCAATTTGGGTATCAAATAAAAGGGCTTGACTAGTAGAATACAATGATGAATTTCACATCCAGGAAGGCTGCCATCTCAAAAAGGCGTTACTTTTTTATTCGAGTTTTCTTTAATTTTCATCTGTTAAGTATTTCGTTGTGGCTACAGCATATACCGTTGATAACTTGATACGAGTATAAGCAAGTTGACTGTCTGTCTGGGTAGAAAACCGGCCGAATAACAACAGGTATATCCAAAGTAGAAACTTTGGTGACTTAGGGCTCAAATCTAGACCCAGACCCAAAAAGCAACTCACATCACAAGTCACAGCTATATAGCTGCAACATTACTAATTTTTTAATAGTTTAATTTCATTTTTATAGTTATTCAAGTACATATTATTTTAATAATAATTGTTATGTCTTGTTTCCATATTTTATATAAAAACATCCACTAAGAATAAGTCTTTTGTCTGTATACCAGAACTAGATGAAGCATCTGCTTTAGCCAGAGCTTTTTGTTTAATAAGATAACATTCGTTTTCCACAGAACTTCACAGCTACAGATTACGTCTCAGCGAAACTATTAAAAAAACTCTAAAATACTTACTTTTTAAAGTGAAATTTCACCGTTAGCGTTCTCCACACATTAAAAAAAGAAATCTAGACTTACATCTGAGCTATTTTCTTTTAAAGAATTTCAAATGTATCCTTTGAAATGCAAATTTAAAACTGCTCCCAGCATTCAACGTTATCATTTCCACGTCTCTAATTTTGTTCTCGTTTCTTTTACGCTCTTTCCTTCTCGACGGAGCCAATTTTTGTGATTGCTGCAGTTGCCGTAGAAAAGGATTAAGAAAGATAAGTTTTATGAAATTACAATTTAGCTCTAGTAACTCTACTTGAACGTCAAGTAACTACATAAGTATGAATCATAATTTTAAGCATATGTTTGTCAGTTCTCACAAGTAATAATTACATAATATTATACGATTGCATTGTAAGTTAGTGGTAGCCTAGGCGGTAAACTCCTTGCCCACAAGCGAAAAGGCGTGGGTTCAAATCCAAGTTCATGCATGCACCTCTGTGTTTTTCTACTAAAGGAAAACATCGTGAGGAAACCTGCTTGTCGGAGAAGGTTAATAGCTTTCGAAGATAAAGTCCCCAACCCGCAATTTGGCCAGCGCGGCAGCGTGGTGGAATATGGCCTACACCCCCTTCATTGGGGAGACCCGTGCCCAGCAGTGGGACGTTATGGGTTGAAACGTAATACGATTGCACTTTCATTGTTTATATCTCAAAAGTCATCAGTTGTTTTCGTTTTATTCGTTAACTCAGTAAATTTTTACTATTGTTGGCTATATGCTTATCATAAAATTAATCTCTCGGCAAACAACAGAACTAACTGCTGTTTCGCAATAAATATACAGACAAAGATGCAATTTTTTTAAGTAAACACGGCAAATTACCTCACATATAGGTAGATTAGAATGGTTTTCGTAAAATAAAGTCCCACGGCAAACAGTAAAGCCCACATAACCTAATCGTAGCGCGATGACATGGTTCTGTTCCCGGACAGGTCATACATATGTGTGCAAAAACATGTCTATTTGACCTGTGTCTGGGTGTTTATTATATATATAAGTATCAGTCATCAGGTTACCATACCAAACTAGGCAAAGTCGTAGAGGTTTTCCCTAGTTTGGGACCTTTGTGCTGATGTTGTCTCCCATATTATATTATTATTATGATAGCGCAGAGACTTATTTCATAAAAAGTACTCCAATTTACGTAGTCCAACTTGAGAGAGTGAAGTCTCTCCACGTCCAGTCTATCAATTTTCAAAGCCACGACCTAAGTTTCATACAGCAACGAATATTCCTAGAGGTCCCACACTTGCATTTAGAGATAAAACTAAGTGAATGCCCTCAATATGCCCTGAGATTTAGACGTCTTTAAATGGTATAATCTCTAAGATACGAGACGTCCTCCTGAATTAAAATAAAATAGAAGTTCTTATCTTAAATGTCTTTCTTAACTAATATTTCAAATTCGTCGAAGAGAATTGAGTGTACATATTTAATATGTATGAAACCCGTCTATTTCATATTACTGTTAATAACACAAGTTTTCACATGTACCTGCAATTTGGAAAGGTCCAACTATAGTTTCGTTCGCATTAGGTGAAATTCATCAGGGCTGTGAGACGTTCGTGTCCCCGTCTGTTTCACTCTATTTGGATTAGGTATATTATTACATTAATGCATTTTCATCATTGATCATGATTGCCCAAATATAACTGATTTACTGTTGACTTCAATTCAGCTGCGTCATAAAAAATACAGGTTATTTATCTACACGATTCCACGATTATCGTGTCGTCGGCTATTTCTGATTAGAAGGTTTTTCTCAAATATATTAAAGAAAAATTTCTTCGGTGTCATATTCAACCGATGCCATGTCAACGATATATGATAGAGACATGTGGTCTGAGATCTAGTATGCATTACCATTTTTTATCTTTAATGTGCCTTTAAACAATAAAACATCAACAATGACCGATTTTCAAGACGTTGTTAACGACGCAAATAGTATATGCTTGCGTAATTTATAGTACTGTTTTATGAAATACTACTAGTTATTATAATTATTATATCCATCACTGGCTTTAAATTTTAATTTCATACAAATATAATGTTCTCTTAATTAAATGCCCAGCAAGTTGATAATTAACAAGTGGTTGGAAGCAACTTCAAAAAATCCCGGTTTCAAAAACATTAATCCATTGATGATAATGACATCACATGATGAGAACCGCAGGATGCAACTAGTGTAACATATAACTCTAATAACACCTTGCTCATCAAAATCTGTCAACCAGTTTAGGCTGTAGAGAGGGTCACAAAATCTAACTCTTTGCAACCCTACTTAAAAACCCTCCTGCAACGAAAAACATTACCATCCTTTTGGACATTCGGTTAAAAATACGACAGATCGATGCTTAGACCTTACAAAAGGAGTCCCACGCGATCTGCCTCTATGCATAATTTAAACCTCCGGGGTAACTGTTCACTTATTTAAACCCCACTTCAGTGTATATTTACCCATCCCACCGGGGACGTTGCTCCACCCCCCATAAACGATTATACGATTAAACAGATTAATGACCACAGCAAGATTAATTACAGGAAAATAATAAATTTATGATGGCATTGATTACGCACAAAACTTATTGGATTCCGTGTAATTGTAACAAGTAAACAGTCATTAACAATATCTTATCTGCAAGTTCTTTTTAATATCTACGTAGCGGACAAATAACGACTTTATATACGAAGAATACGGTTTGGAATTGAATACATAACAGACGAATTTATCACTCGCAATTCTATGCTGGAGAAATTGACTCGGGTATTCCCTCTAGATCCAATATTTATTTGCTTCTCGCGCGCATCTTGTAAACAGCGGGGCGTTACTCGAAGCGTTTTCCATTTCCGCGTCCAAAGGACCCATTCAGCGTGCTGCCTTTGGCGCACGGCAATGTATGTTGATAGAAAACGTTAGTAAATAGTGTCATGTTTGTTTTGTCTATCGGTGCGGGTGGTAAGGCTTTAGATGCGGGGCTCTAAGGCCGTATAAATAAACTTGCAGTGCAGTGTCATTTCGCAGATTCGAATTGACTTCAAACATGAGGGTGTCGCTGCTGATTGCAATTTTCTTCGTAACTATCGCCATTGTATCATCGGCTACGGTGCCGGGATCAAAAGGTCAGTGCATGATCTGTTTTGAAATTTTTCTTAAGTTTTAAATTTTTGAATAAAGCTCCAAAACGCTGAAATGTTATCGAGGCTTCACCTGACTGTATCCATTTAGAATTTAAATTTATTTATTTAAGTTATTCATTATCCAAATACATTATTTTATATCGGAGAATTAAAAATTAATTTTAAATAAATTACGATTTTTTTTTAAAGTTCTATTTCGACATACCTATTTGATTAATATATTCTCTTAATAAATGACCCATTAATAAAACCAATTAATATATTCTCTTAATAAATGACCCATTTAAAAATATTTTCGAATTTCCGTAGACTAATCTTTTTGCAATAGTTGTATTTTTTGTTACGCTGTTACTTCATTCGTTTTCAGAGTCTTATATACTACTTTAAAAGGAAAACTGTTTTTCAGCACATCTGATAGAGAAGAGAGGTGTGACTATCTTCGTAAAGCCTCCACAACCACAATGCGTGTTTTACGAATGCAGAGGGAACTGTATGCGACGTGGGTACAAGAATGGTGGATACTGCACCATTAACGGCTGCCAGTGTCTTCGATAACTTTGAATACTTTTAATGTATTCCGTAAGCTTTCAGGGAATGTGATTGTGATAAGCATAACTGATAGTTAAGTAATTTATTGCATGCTGCGTGCAGGCGTGATGTAGAAAGTAGTTGCATAGACAAGGCCTTTCTGCTTATCTACATAGATTTTACATAGTTGACCAGATTGTTTAGGTTAATCTCATGGACTTAATTATTTGAATAAAATGCAACTTATATACGGACATCTGTATTTTATTGCGCTATCCATGATTCTATTAATTATCAACTGTCATAAATTGATAGTTATGTGTTTAATATAGTTAATTAGTATAGTTTATATTTACTGAAATAAAATAAAACGATATGTTATGTTATCTGATTACAAGAACTAAATTTTGTTTCAAATTACACATAATATTCTGACAGAGGTTAGAAAGCTCCTCATAATATAACATTGTCCTAATAGTTAAAATACAAGACAAGTTAAACTATCTTAGAATGTCATATTTTCTACAGTATAAGTGTACTGTTATTGTATTGATGTTATATTCTAATAATAATCCACTTCGTCTAACTAATACTTCCCTTTATTGACTAACTGATATGGAGACATGAAATACGAAGGTATAGTGGAAGGCACAATCGCTCTCCCTATCACAGACAAGTTTTTGATCACCTTCTTAGATCCCGTGCCGAAATAATACGCCTGGATCACCAATTTCGAGCAGTAACTAGGATTTTTAGACCAGATGTCAGTCGTTAGCTGATACTTGACGTGAATTGTCTTAGTTGCACCTCCGTTGGGGTTGTAGTAATTATGGTCTGCCCATCTTGCAGCGGCGACAGCTGCAGCATTATTGGGACAACGATACACAGTCGTCCAATCAGACGCATGTATATCGAACCATTTGTGTTTAGGAACCTGGCGGTTGTTATCCGGTATCCCATTTTCCCAACCAGCACCACCCGGCATCTCTAAAACCCAATAATCAGTCGTCATAATCGCCGCATGACCAATAAGACCTCCTATTCCACGCCCCGTCACCAATATATCCCCTTTCTTTACAGTACTGACAAATCGTCTTTTGTTATCTGCCGTGCTACGTTTACTTATTTTCCTATCAAACAAGGACTCCTGGGTATCGGTCAATATTCCGAAGTTGTTGAAAACAAGCCACTCTTCATAATTAACTGGGAGGCTGCCGTTTATAGAGATGTACTCGTTGTATAAATCTTTGAAGATGTTTTGTTCGTCTCGCTGAAACGCGGTGAATGAATATTTTTCGGGATTGATTATTCCCAAGTCTATCCCAACCTGATACGTTTCGTAAGAAGTTTCGTTTGCTATCGTGCTATCGAGTCCTGAAACTTATAATAGTTAGTTATAATTGTAATAGGGTATGAATGAGGTAAGTATATATTTATTTCTTCCACATTCACATAAGTGATACTGTATGACTATGTAAAAAACAATCAATGTATAAAATTTCACACACAGGTTATGATTAGATTATATTAAAAGAATCTAATTTCTAGCTTTTACTTTTCAAACAAAAACATTAAGACTTTAAATTACTACTTACCATTAAGAATTCCATCTTCAGCT
Organism: Ligdia adustata; assembly: GCA_947049295.1. NCBI lineage: Eukaryota > Metazoa > Arthropoda > Insecta > Lepidoptera > Geometridae > Ligdia > Ligdia adustata. The sequence continues at coordinate 4,003,558 of OX346218.1, forward strand.
ACAGCAACCTTCAGCGTCAAAAAAAGTCCTAGGAATACGTAAAGGTCTACCCTTCTTGCCATCTTCAATTGTAAATCCAATTACATTGCCTACATCGTATGTCTAGCTATTTATATACTAATTAATCAAGGTCATAACGTGTGACATCACGTAAATTTCAGTGTAAGTAAAACTAAAGTGTACATTGCATTAAAGGCAGGGGATGTACCCACTTTACACAATAAGCATTATTATCGTGCTTTGATATAATAATGATGTCAAGAGATATGCATTCTTTACTTTGCTGCAGTAACTATTATTACACAAACCTGTGACGGTATATGTCAGTAAGTAAATAAGTAGTCAGATCATTTAGATCAGATTAATCTTAAATCGACGTAGTAGGGCTTCTTTACTAGCCTTTGGCTTAAAAGTTTGTACACAGAATCAAATTAATAATTGTACGTTCGCTCATGTTACAGTGGCTTACAGTATAAAATGCGGTGTTTTTATACACTGTAATGACTGAGAGACCCATTTAAAAAAAAGTTATTACCTATTAGATTTCAATTCATGCTCTGATATTTTTTTCGATTGTTATTTGGAGTTATAACTAAACTTAGACCTTTGGTAAAATTTTAATGGTACCAAATTGGAGATCCGAATTTTTAAAATGAAGCTATTAGTCAAATCGGTTCAGCCGTCTCCGAGAAATCAGACAACAAACATTAAAAAATGCAGTCGAATGTATGCACTTATTGTTTTTATGTTTTTTCCTTCTTGGAAATCGGTAAAAAACAAATGGTCGTCAAATAAAATATTTATTTAGTTCATATTTTAGTTTTCTTTTTTATTCTCGTACTTAGTTACTAGAAATCGCGAGTTTAAAAAAAATATTTCTAGTCTGGGTGTAAATATTCTGTATACCCTAAAATTCAACCTCAGAAAGGTCAAACATAATATAATATTCTCTGGTAAGATTATATTTACTTCGGAGGCTCTGTTCATATTCCTTCTACGTACTAAAATGTACTTTTATTTATCTTGTTGAGGCTCTCTTTTTAGTTACGGAAAAGTAAAACAAAACATTCTAAACTGATTTTTTTATTTATTTTTTATATTTTAAAGAGGTTGTGTCAAACGTGATATGGCATGGCAAAATAGTGAAGAAATGAGAATAAGTCTCTCGGTACAACGATCGTTGCTGATGTCTTCGCTATTCAAGTGAGTACATACAAAATAAATAAAAAAGACCAACAAAAACTAATTAAATTTAAGTTAAACTAAACTTGGTTAGTCTTAATTTGTTTAATACTTTCCCACAGAAACTAACTCATACGGATACAAAAAATAAGAAGGAATATTAACAGGCACAATCATGGACAAGCTAGCTACATCTTTGATCACTTTCTTAGACCCAGAGCCGAAATAATACGCTTGGATCACCAATTTTGAACAGTAACTTGGATTTGTAGAGCTGATATCGTCGAAATCTATTACATTGTAATAAACGTGAACAGTCTTCTCAGGTCCGCCACTAGGATTGTAGTAATTACGGTACGCCCAATCGGCAGCTTGTCTCGCTACAGAGATATCCGGGCAGCGGTATACTTGAACGTTTGCCCCTTCGAGCTGATCGAACCATTCATCTGCTGGAACCTTTTGGTTGTTGTCTGATATTCCAAATATCCATTTGTCGCCTCCTGCCATCTCCAGAACCTCATCATCTGATGACATTAGAGCTGTATGACCGATGTAGGTGCTGAAGCTACCACCACTACGCTTCAATCGCGGATATAATGAACCACGTCCAGTGATTAATATATCACCTTTCTTCACAGTATTGATAAACTGATACCTTTTCTCAGCTGCGCTGCGTTTAGAAATCTTCTTTTCAAATAGAGACTCCTGGGTATCAGTTAAAATGCCGAAATTGTTCAAAATAAGCCACTTTTCGTAAGTAGCTGGCAAACTGCTGTTTATAGAAATGTACTCGTTATATAAAGTTTGAAAGACGTTTTGTTCGTCTCGCTTGAAATCAGTGAATGAGTATTTTTCAGGATTGATTATTCCCAAATCGACCCCTACTTGGTACGTATCGTAAGGAGTTTTTATTGTAGCCACATCAAACTCTGAAATGTAATGAATAACATAATAACTTTGAAACCCAGGCTGAATGAAGAAAATAACTTTAAATATTAAAACGTGCAATCGACTCTAATTTTAAAATTAATTGTGAAAAAAATGTTAATTCGTACCATATTGAGCTCTCTCTTTACAAACTACATTCCCAAAAGCTAAAAAGAAAAATAACACAGTAACTTGTACACTGCCTGCCATCTTTGATGGTAATCATAATGTTATGAACTATGTGTTCCTCTATTACCACGCTTTTATGTACCAATCTAATATACGTCACTGTGCTATTGCGATATTAGCATTTTGTTCATCACGTTTTTGAAAGAAGATCACGTATTAATTTAGATACTTAGTTGTTCAGTAGTATATGATCTAGACCATCAGAAGCCTAGTATATATTATTTATGTGGAATTCATTTAGCTGTGTCCAAAATACTTAATAGGTATCAGAAGTGATCAGAAAAAAATAAGCCCTAATTTTAGAATGCAGGCAGCAGCATCCAAGTGTTTAAAACATGACTCCATTTGAAATTCTACTCTATAATCACAATAAGTTATCCCAAAAGTAGAATCCCAATAAATATAATAAAGACTTCATCCACATGTTTCTGTCACCATCAGAACATTATATGCACGGTGCTACCTAGAACGGAAGAAACCTAAAAAAATTATATACAACCTCGCAGAGCTGCATCTTATCGTATATACTCATAAGTGTACCACGGCTGGGCAGGTCACCCTTAGAAGGTTCTACTATACCTAGCTAGATGATTTCTGCGATTTGTTCATGATTTAGATTAAGATTCCTTTAGAACAAGTGGTCGATCATTCATATAAATGACTGCAGCAATTCCCTTAGCGGCAATAAAACAGCACATATCCGCACAGCTTTCGTGCTAAATGTTGTCAGTTGTTTCTGCGTAACTGCAGCTGTTCCTGGTTAGCAATCACAACCATCCAATCATCAACATCAACATGGTTCATGGCAGTAACGTCGCTAACCATGGACGGACTCATCGGGTGACAAAAACCGCGATTAAGGTTAACAACGGGTCATTTAATTATAAGAAAACATAATAATGTATGTAAGTGTCACAATTCAATCGCTAACTACCGCGGCAGTGTACCCTGTGTTGCGGCAGTTAGTTCTCTTCCATTGGCCCCTTACAAAATAAGTTATGCATTCACTATTAATAATTAATATTAATAATCTTAATATATAACTGGTTATATTTTTAGCTAAGCTTTGGTATCCTAAATTTGTTATAAATTTTTAGGACTAAGTAGCACCTAAACAATCGTAAATTTTCGTAAGTGAAAAACTAATTCGGCAGGCATCAATACAAATTTTGTCAGAAAGCTAATGGAATGAATTAATCTTCACAACGAGAAAATAATTTTCATTTCTGAGATATCAGGTGATTCCGTTTAATACGGAAGTTCCCATATCAAAACGAATCGAGAACTTTTTCATTTTACAAAGTCGGTTGAAAATAGGCAATATTTACCACCGTTATCTTATCTCGACCGTGAACTAAGTTATTTAGCCTTCCAAAAGAAGTATGTAAGTTATAAAAGCATAAAATGAAAAGCATTTTCTTGAAAATTATCAGCAACATGAATAACATTCCTCAGATATTATGTAAATGTATATCTCTAAATAATGCAATCTGGCTTTGCTACGTTGGCTGACATGATGTGGCGCAAAAAAAGAATTAAAACCTCTATTTTTAGGTAAGTATATAGTATATAGTACTTAAAAATTAGAAATCGCGACCCATAATTAAATGACACGGTTATTGTACTTTAAAAATAAGGAAAAGTAGTATCATACATACCCAAATTAGTAAGAAAACACTCAGAAATCTGATCAGAAAAACTGAACTTGTCGAAATAAATCAAAATAAACAGAGAGAGTGGTAAATCTTCCTAAGTAACAACATAGTTTTAAGGAAACAATGTACGCAAATAACAAGCCCAAATGTTCAAGTGCTTTCAGCGGTTGTACCTGGCTTGCAAACAAATTAACCTTTGGGATATAAATAATCCCAGAGTGGTTTGAAAGTTTCCTAACTAGATGTAGAGAATTCGTGGATGGCCTCAGGCCGGGCGTGCTTCAAACCCTCAGATACTCGTATTTATAATGCTCGAACATTTTTCTTACACGTCTAATTCTGACAGTACGACTTTTCGCTACAGCTGGTTTTGTTGCAATAAGTATGTTTGGCGAGGTTACACTCCCATACATTTTAAATTTCAAATGTTGTGCTATCGATTAAGAAACCTTTTCGTGCTGAAATTAAAGGGTAATTTTAGAAATTATTTCATTATATATTTATTAGGAATTACTATTTATGCATACATTCTATTAGCTATTGTAACGTCTAAATTGATATGAAGCTATTGTAGTTTAACCATTACTTATTTTTAGGGCGTAATCTATTCGGATCTGTTCATTTAATAAGCCTGAAACAAAACTATAAGACATGCTAGATGTGGCCACCATTTTAATAAATATAAAAAATAATCACACTATCCTGGCTATAAACCTATCTACCTAAACAGTACCTAAACCCAGTATCAATGATAAATAAATGTATAGTTTTGATCAAATACGGAGAACTTCGTCAGGGATGAAATGAGTCGGTCGTGTTCAAAACGGCACGTCTCGCATTGCCATGTACCCTACACCCCTGATGAAATTCACTGAATATGTACAAAACTATAGTTAGAACTATTAAAACAAAACTCGTATAGTTAAACAAAATGAGTCAAACACTTAGATTTTTCTCTGGAGATAAATATCGTAAAGAGTATTATTTCACAAAATCTTCCGATGTGTATACTCTACGAGTCGGCAGTGTATCCACACTCGACCACTTAAGCATTCCTTGCAATGCGCCCAACTTGTTCGTATTCCAGGGGAGTGCCTTCGGAAATTACTCATACTCAATTGTTATTTTTTTTTGGACGCAAACACTTTATATACTCTTAGAGTTGTGAGTAATTAAATGAATGAGCGAGAAATGCGGTTTTATGCGGATCTTATTTAAATTTGATTTTCAAGTGTTTATATATACTACTTATTGTTTAGCTACTTTATATTTTGAATTAGGAATAAAACTGCCGAATCCATATTACCTTATGAGACCAGTTTTATACTAAATATGATCTTCTCCTACAACTTTATCAGTTTCATTCAGAAGGCTATTATGAAATCTATAAGTGTAAATACAGCTCGGAGAGATAATCACGAGTAACTGTTAGGTATACTAAGCGGTAAGAGAGTCCCTATACATATATTTATGAATAACTTTTGTTATGCATGCTTGAATTAGTGAAAATATCAGCTTATCCGTAAAAAATATCGCCGGTCGATTAGCGATATCGATGTGAAACATTTTATGTTTCGAATTCGGCGTTGGCTACCTCCATAGTAAAAGTTGTTCGTAAGAATGTCTTAGCTTCTGTTCCAGCTTCTAAGGTAAGATAGATTTGTACTCTAACCGATAATTACTAACCCTAACGGAGCTGTTAACTCTCTGGAAAGTTACACACCACCCACACAAAGGTCTTCAAGTCCCAAACTAGGCAAAGCCTGTACTATGGTAACCTGACGACTGATATACACACTTAGAAATACATATATACATACTTATTAGGGTGGTCCAAAAATATATTTTTTTAATTTTTCATAATGCCACCTCGTAAATTTTTTACACGTTATTTTAGTAATAACATATCAAAATTTCAGCCCGATAGCTCAAGTAGAAAGGAGTGCTCAATTGATTGCTTTAGTTTTTTCTGTGTAAAATGCTTAAGTATTTACTTTTTGTTAGAGGTCAGTTTATGTGTTCAGTTAGTAAATGTATATTAAAATAAACTATTAAAAAGTTTGAAAAAATTTAATTAATTTGATTGAATTTTATTTAAAAAATCGATTCTACTGAAACGTCCAAAAAGGACTTGACAAACATAGTTTTAAAAGAATGCAACTAATATGTTAATTTACTGCTTTGTTGTTACCAAATTCTATTCTTCTGTATTCATCTAAATACTCTGTATACTTATTTAATAAAAATACTTTAGTATTAATAAACCTCAAATTACGTGTTAAAATCCTGGAAACTTCAAATTCGATGAGCACCCCCTTGTATATAAGACAGGGGGCTGAAACTTTGCACATATAATAGGAATGATAGGCATAACAAATCAAGGGGGTGGCGTCACCTACATTTGAATTATTATTATTTTGCCATATCGGACTGGACCACCCTAATAATACTTCTATATATAATAAAGACCCAGACACAAGTCAAACAGACATATTCATGGACACAAATGTTTGACCTGTCCGGGGGTCGAACCCGGGATCAGCGGCGCAGGAGGCAGAGTGCTACCAACTGCGCCAACCGACCAGTCAAATTTACTTTAATTTCGTACACAAACACTAGCTTGCTATATACTACATCATATGAGTGTTACGTTTACTTTAAAACAACCTCATGTACGTCCCCACTTAGGTAAGAGCTTATTATAAACTTAATTCTCTAGCTGCAAGAGAGACAGCAAACAAACATTAACCCGAGCTGAGGCATACGATACTTGCACCTGCATTACACCCAGTGTTGTCATATGCAAATTATTCACAGAATCTAACTGGAGTGTAATAGAGATATTAGCAATGTACTCGCCAAATGTGCGCTGCAGACGAGAGTTTTTTTTGCGCTTGCATTATTTATCTTGTATAAAATCAGCATTCTGCTGCGTATGAGAACTGCTATTTTAGCGCAAGTTTTAATGTTCTTCTAGCGACTTCAAAAAAAGAGGATATACTTAATTCTACTGTATTTTTTAAGTTAGGTACCAGATTTCTCGGAGACGGTTAGATCGATTCGATAGATTCATTTGGTTCTCTTCTACCACCTATGAGTCGGTCACACTTTTTTTTAAATATTTGGTTAACACGTACATTAATAAATTATTCTTATCTATCCATCTACAGTTATCTATTTCGAAGTGAAGTTAAGATAAAACTAAAAATAAGATATAACTATCATATTTTTTTATCTCCTTAATAAAAAAAAATTTGAAAGTTAGATAGTTATACTATAATTCGGCAAGCGCAATATGCACTTGCTTAATTAAAGTTATTTGATTTTAAAACCTGGAAGCAATTTTCTAAGAAAATATTTTTTTGTCAAATCTCACCATACGTGTTGGAGTCATAATAATTAGGAAAACATAAGAAACATTTCCCATGAACTGAGAACCTTCTTTTTGAAATTGGTTAAAAACGTTGCATCATTCTAGTACTGAACCCGTTTACGTGTACCAGTAATCCTTAGAACCTTGACAAACAAGACGAGTCAATAAAGCGTGTGGTAATATGTCTCAAAATGTTGGGTACACGTCGCTTTTGTGAATTCACTCATCAGCATTTCATTTTATCAAACATTGAGATGTGTCTTGGCGAGGTTACTATGAAAACGAAAAGGTATGTGTATGACTTTACGAATACGAATATAATATTATTTTTATAAAATCTGTGGGTGGTGTTAAGGGAAGGGTTGGTTGTGGGAAGGTGCCTTTATTAGTTAATACATTTCGTTTTTATTAAATACATGTACCTAGTCCCATCTCACAGTCTGTCATTTTATTAACGAATTTGAAGACAAGTTTACAATCGCACAAGTAGAGATACTGCAAGACGCTACCGGTACATGGTAGAGATTCCACGAACGCGCTCAAAACGCTTTGCTTTTATTGTGCGAACAGCTAGGTTGTGGAATTCCCTGCCGAGTTCTCTATTTCCCGATAACTATAATCTCGGTCTTTTCAAATTGCGAGGAAATTGGTTTCTAGGCAAGCGTGCCACATTCTAGACCACATCGTCGCTTAACATCAGGCGAGAAGCGGTCAAACGCAAAAAATAAATAAAATAAAACATATAATTGACAATCTCCTACACATTTTTGCATAAGTCTGTATATCGGCTGCCAGTGTAATACCGATAGCCTTTTTTCCAAACATTGCATTTTAATACAAGAAAATACATTTTCTAACAATTAGTGGTAAAAAAATCAAAACATATTTCCCCAAAGTCCGTGAAAAAATCGGCGAAGTAGATGTTGCCATTGTTATGGTCGTATTCTCCTTGTACACCGGCACTTCCCATGCACGCAAGTCCCTTTGCTTTTCGCATTCAGAATGCAGTAATCTTCGCAGTCCACACGACATGGGTGCTTGGGCTTGATCGCTGCTTCAGCCTCTGAAATTAATTCAGAAACGAAATATTATGATTTTTATACGACTTATGATTTTTTCTATTCATGTTTCTCTTTTTTGATAACTACATAAAGCGCATCGACACGAGACATAACGTTAGCTACATAGTAGAGGTTTCATGGACTTGCACAAAATACCTACTTTGCGTAAACTTTTATTACCAAATGTGAGACTATGGAACTCATTACCTTGCTCTTCTATTTCCCAAAAGCTATGACTATGATCTTTTCAATTTACAACCGAATCGGTTTCTTTTAGGCAAGTGCACATCTCAGGCCGCATCGTCGCTTTGCATCAAGCGCGATGCAAACAAACACAAGTCAGTTTATTTAAAAAAAATATTTATTAAATTAAATTCCCGTGAATTGAGAACCCTATTCATTTTTTAAAACAGACAACGTAATGGTACCACGGAAAACAAATGGCAAAAATAAATATTTTGATTATAGCAGGAATAAATACATCCTTGTTAAAAGTATCATGTTGTAACTACCTACAGTCTGAGGTCTTGACATACGAGTATGACTACAATATGAACTCAATAGTTAAGGTAATAGGTACATAATACGCGGATCTTTTGAAACCAGTTTCAATATAACTCAACAGTCGATTAATTTTAAATTAAAATTCCAAGGCCATTGTTATCTGCTCTACGAAAATATACATGAATTCTTGTGTGTAGACACAAAAAAATAAAATTACAACAAGTGGATTAAAGGAACTTAAAATACCCGACTGCTTAAATTTTAGACCACTGTATTTTAACGGGTAAAACCGCGAAATACAACTAGTGAGTATACCATATAACAATCTGTAGATAGGAAGAAGAAGCCAATAACATCTCACACATCAAAATCATTGGTCTGCTGGTTTGGGTTGTAGAGGGTCAGAAAAAGTCAGGCATGCATACAAAATAACAAACATACACTCGAAAAACTATACCCTCCTGTTGGGCAGTTCGGTAAATAGGTAAATGTTACAAGAGATTCCACATTGATAGCCTAGATGGATTAACCTAACCGACCGAGTTGACAAGAGTTGACAATAGGTTGCTGGAGGTTAAAACATGCCAGCAATGAAATTCCATACTACTTTGCTGGCGCCTTTTTATGTACCAAAGCAACAACGCTCAAAGCTTGTTGTCAAAATAATCAAAACATTACATAGCATGTTTGCAAATAAAAACTTATGAAGTTTGTAAAAAAAAATATTTGCGTGCATTTGAATTTATTAACACATTATTGCAGTATGTGGACGTCGGAACCTTATCTCGACACTGATTAACCTCAGCTGCCAGTTGATAACAAAAACAACATGCAGATATTCACTTACTATTTACTTACTTTATTTTTACCTAAATGTCTATATAAAATTTGCTATATTTAGTATTCAATTCTGCTTCTCACAGCTTTTTATTGTCATTTTCTAAGTTTCCGCGTATACTATCGCACAAAACATCAGAACCATAAACTTAATTAGGTATAATAAAACTTGGTAAAAACATTCTTTCATATTCAAAAAATAATTAAAATAATTTATGATACATGAAATTGGTCAGGAAGCTGTTGAAATATTAGGGCAAAAGAGAGAAGTTGTCAGAAAAGTTAGCGCTCACAAAGTGCACTGTTCGCAGAATAACCAGATTAACGAAGAAATATTAAATTAATTTACCAAGATCATTAATCGTTACGTTACAGAGGAAACAAAATAATCTATTTATCTTTTAGCTTAAAATCACTTACCTTGCAAAACCAGTCCAAGCAAAAACACCAAAACTGCCCAGCAAAATATTAAATTCTTCATTTTGCGTAAAGTTTTAAACATAAATTCTCGGACACTATAATTTCATTACTATTTGAAAATCATAATATTATGAGACACATCTTATCTTGATAGACACTTTGAGCTTACAATATAAAATTAATAATAACTTTACTGAATAAATAAGGAAAATAAATTCATTGCCGTCCGTCGCTCGGTTATTTAACTCCGTCGATTACTCATAACCATCGAATGCATTACTAATGACGCTACGGTGCTGCCACCTTGAGTTCTTATACTGAACTGCTGCGACATATACCTAATTAGTCTACAAAGTGTAAGAAAAGGGTGCTAATACTTCAGAATGTTAATAGAAGAATGATAAATTCGACATATCCCCGATACAAATTTAATTACGAGATCGATCACTTCGTGTTATACCTACTTTATTTATCATCTTACGTATAATATCGGCGTGTTTTTTCTTAACTCAACCCATTTATTTTTTCAACTCATTCTACAGCTATTTTATATCATTAGAAACAATTCATTTAAAAAAATTACTTAATATATTTTAAACAGCTATCATTATTTTGCCAAAATGTTTGCCTATTGCCTATCTGGCGATGATCCTGAATATTTTCTGCTAAGAAAAAACCATAAAATGACAGAAGATATATTAGGTTGGTTCCACTTGCATAATATTACCGGAAGAAATACACACGCAAACGCAATGTTTTTTTGCGTTTTTGGAACGCAAAAAAACAGATCCTATAGTATTTTCACATCCAGTTTTTTATATGCACTAGGGCCTTTGGTTACTTAGTCTACGCTTCTAAATACAGTACTCGACCAATTAATATGAAGGTAAATGTTAATATGTGAATTATATTGTAGTTACAGGTCCCGACAAACAATTTGAACCCATGACCTCAGGGTGACGACTTTTAGGTTTCTTTGGCGCGGGGCAGAGTGCAGGGTTAGGTACCTACTCGGCGAGACGCGTTCTGTGATTCCTCAATAAGATGTAAGAATAAGTGCATTTGCGCAAAAATATCCCCACTATATCGCCTTGAGTTCAAGAACATTGCTGGGTACTATACCTACTAAGCAAATAAAGGATATCCCAATACAACGATAAGCTAAGTGTTATACTTACTATATTACTTACCTGGAATTCTACACCTTTGCTGATATCAGTAGTTCAGTTATGATTGCGAAGCGCTATAGTTCTGATTATGTACAATATTACTAGGTAATATTATTAACCGAATTCAAAAAGGAGAATGTTCTCGAATCGTTGATGATTTTGATTTTCTTTGTTATGTTTGATTCCAAATTTAATAGAGATGCATGGTCTGATTTGAAAAAACCTTTACTTACTCGAAATAATTTCCCAATGCTCCATTTAGATTGTATCAAAATCAGTCCAATAGTTTCATATATTTTTATTGTTTGCCGTAGTTGTAAGCTACTAAATAATAGTTAGGTATGCTATTAGTTCTGACCTAGCGAGTGCAATATTAGTATATAAAGGGTTATGTGTTAGGGTGTACTAAGCCGAAACGGGGTCACTATACTCATCCTAAAAAACAACTTTTACTATGGGATCAACTCAGAGTTCGTAAAAAAAACAACATTTCCATTCATTTTGTAAACAACCCGATAAACTTATTGCATGGAACAGCAGATTTTTTCCGAATTTCGGGTTTCTCTCAAACTGAAATTTGCTTGTAATGAAGAGTGTAGTAACCCTTTTCGGCCTAGTACACTTGTAACTCTGTTTAATCGTATACCAATTTATAATTATAATAACGTTCTTAACTTAGAGACCTATTTGACTCTTTCTGGGGTTTTATTTCCAAAAATTCTCTCTTATTTCACTTCTACGACCTATACTGAATACACGCTCCAAATTTCAGGTCTCTAGATTTAGTGGTTTAGGCTTTATCTCGATTCCTAGCGAATATCAGTCAGTCAGGACTCACTCAAATATACATAGTAAATATTAGTCAAATTAGATTAGTGGTGGAATTTTTGCATTATAACAAATAACTCTCCAAACTCAAGGTCAAGTCTCTGTGTTGACTCAATCAATCAGTCAGTTTGTACTTACTCTTTTATATAGGTATATAGATATTCAACCTACATGACCGTATCCGCCGCGATGCGTGACTCAGCACACTCGCTCGTCCTGTAAAGTCCCAGACTGATTAAGTTCCTATAAAAAGGAACGCGCCATTTGTATCAAGTTTATTCAATTTCAGCGTTTGTACTTATAAGCTTAGAGCAGTGATAATGATTGTTAATATTGTAACCTTGTTATGTTTAGCTTGTGTAGTAAAGGCATCAGTGATTATTAATGTTTATGATCAGGGTAAGTCTTTTTTTGCTTTTGATGTTTTGTGTGTCTGCAATAAATATTAATCGATAAATTAATCAATTTCTTGACCAGTATTGAACCTACGTCTTCTAAGTCGAGATTAGCAATCGTCGCTTTATATTGTAAGTAGGGCCATATAATATGCGTCTCGCGATGTTTCGCCACTTTTGCGACTGGAGGTCATCCTGCTGCACTCTTTTAAATGACCAACTGCAAAAACTACAGACTCAAATAATAAGAAATCTTATAAATAATTAAATGACATAATAAGAAATCTTAATTAAGTTATAATGTATGTCACTGCCAAATATTATTAAATAATGCTAAAATAATAAATGCAGCTATTATAATAAAAAATATAATAGCTGCTCCCTGCCTTGTTATGCGCGTTAATACAGGATAGAATTTAGCCTATGTCTATGTATTAGTATGTAGTAGTATCCAAGGTCTAAGCTATATAGCTAACTTTCATCCAAATCGGTTTAGTAGTTATTGAGTGAAATAGTATCAAACATACATCCACACATCTACACATTCTTACAAACTTTCGCGCTTATAATAAATACATACTTATTATTAGGATTAGGAACGATTATACAAATAATAGTTTATAATTTATTCTTAAATTGTACTAGAGTACCTAAGTGAACTAGGAATGTTTAGTTGCAGCTGATGCAGATGTTCAGTCTTCTCATTCACTAAGCGCCTGCAACCCGAGCGACTGCAATAGGTTCTGTCGCAATGCTGGGTTCGATAAGGGAGAATGTTTTGGGAACTGGTGCAGATGTTCTCTCGAGTCAAAAATATTAGGTAATTTGCTATTATTTATAATTACGTTACATTAGCAAAATTTTATCGAGTTGCCGAAAAAGGACTCAATTTGACTACAATGTGGACGGCTGAGCAGATTTGATAAAAAATATTTGTTTGAAAGGGCATACCTTCGAAATGGTCGCATTAAAGTTAAAAAAAACAGTCTAGCATTTTAGTTTTTTAATTCACAATAACTAAAAAAATTGTATTGTTATCTGCCGACTTGAAGTCGATATTTTACTCAGTCCTTTTTTTTAAGAACGTTTAGTATTAGTAGTTTTTGCAACCAAACTTCTTATACGATAATCCTCATATATTTATATTTTATTTCATCCATATTTGGCTTTTTGATGAGCTATGGGCCTACGCCCCGTATAAGCGAGGCCCATGCCCCTTTTAAAGTTAGGTTGAAGACACTCTATAAGACGAATCAAATATACGAGTCATTACGAGTATAGTTTTGTCCTTACACTTTGTCACAGAAAATAAAGCTGACTACTCAGTACTCGACAGCTGCAACGACCAAAGTTGCGACCAACTTTGCCGAAAGCTTGGTATGCCAGGAGGCCTTTGTGTCGAAGGCAAATGTACGTGTATAAGTTCTGAGCCAACAAAAATAACAGGTTAGCGCCTAAACTAATTATAATTTGAGCATTTTTTAGACTTGTGAAGTAAAGTTCTGGCTGACTGATTGACTTGTAAACACAATGTCTAAATTTGTTAAAAAGAAACGTGAAACTTAGAAAATCAATTCATGTTATATATAATGTGTACTGTATTGCGTGCCTTTATTTACAGCCCAGGTACTCACACGTATAGAGTGGTTGGCGGAAATAACGCGGTCACAGATGTAACTCGCTGCTTTTGCGAACGCGGGGTGCGGGGCTAGAGCTCAGTTCCACGCGCGTTTCCCGTTGTGGTAATGTCCGCCCGCGGAAACGACACTAAACTGGCGCGCGCTCCGATTATCACTGTCACCTCGCATTGTCCTTTGCACGGCCTTATCGTCACTCGCGGAAACGTCACTACGTTGGCCTGCGCCCGAATCACCGATCTCTCGTCACAGTGCCGGCGCGGTTTCGGTACACAGTCAGTACGGCACTTCACTTTCACTTCACTTTACTTCTACTTTTTCTTTTCCTTTTCCTTCTTCTTCTTCTTATTTTCACTGCAAAACTAAAACTGACAGTACGCCGCCCGATGTACGGCTTATATTCCCCTGAGCTCAAAAAATCGCATCGAATTAGGGTTCGAATTTTAAAACATTATTCCATCTTTAAACTTTATCCTCCTCTCGCTCACACATCTTCCGTCCCGTACTTTCTTTTCCATTTGGTCCAGAATTCTCTAGAACTTTCTTCACAACTCCCAAAAATAAAAAAACATGTCAGGGTTTGAACCCTTGTCTTTTGATCGAGAGTCGAGAGCCGGTACCACACAGCTACTCATTCATGTGACGTAGATTTCGAAAATCTTGTACAGTTCGATCTGTCCAATTCAAAAGCGATCGTCATGATTTTCGAACACGGCGGTGTTGGCTTCGCGACGAGCAAAGGTGATCTACGCTACACTGACGCCCTCCTCAAGTCGTGATAGTCCCGATCATCGTTACTCCCATAGTAGCGTGCCAATCGATCTACATGCACGATCTTCAGTGTGAAGCAATTCCGGTGTTACTGGCGTCCACATCTACAACAATTCTTCCCTCCGTGTCAGGGTATCCGAGGATGGATGTTTCCCATAGTTATTTCTTGAGTTCTAGAAAAGCTTGTTCGCAGTCCTCATCCCAGGAAAACGGTCTCTTTTCTTCGGTCAAACGATGCAATGGCTTGGCGATGTCAGAGAATCCTTTTACAAAGCGACGATAATAGGAGCATAGACCTAGGAATGCTCTCACCTGTGTCTTATCTGTCGGTGTTGGTCAATCCTTTACAGAGCTTATCTTGGAAGAATCAGTCACAATACCCTTCTCCGAAATAACGTGCCCCAAGTAGCTAACTTGTTGTTGAAAGAACGAGCATTTCTTAGGACTCAACTTCAAGTTCGCGCCTTGTAGCCTCGTGAACACTTGCTCCAGCTTTTTGATGTGATCATCAAAATCTCGTCCCATTATGATTTTGTCATCCAAGTAAAGCAGGCAGGTTTCTCCCAACATTCCAACCAGCACATGTTCCATCAATCTCTCAAATATGGCTGCTGAATTGCAAAATCCAAATGGCATTGTTTCGAATTGCCATAGACCCTTGCCAGTTGAAAATGCAGACTTCTCCTTATCCTTGGGATCCAAATCCACCTGCCAGTAGGAACTTTTTAGGTCTAGGGTTTAGAATCAGGACACACCACACAATGCGAGATTTTTAGTTACATCGTTCAAACGTCGATAATCCACACAGAACCTTGTCGACCCATCCTTTTTCTTCACTAGCATAACCGGTGAACACCAAGGGCTGGATTAAGGTTTTATTACGCCATTCTTTAAAGGTTTTATGAGACGATTGGATACAATATTTTTTCTTTGTTTGAAAGGGCATACCATCAAAATGGTCACACTAAATTTTTTTAAACTCAGTCAAATAGTTCTTCAATTCAAAATATGTGAAAAAATTGTATCGGTGTCTGTCGAATTGAAGTCGGTATATTACTCACTCTTTTCTTAAGTACCTATTAGCAGTCGTTTTTGCAATCGACTTTCTAATCGTTTTTTCTTAAAACTTTTAATTAATCCATATTTATTTATTAATGTATATGGCAAGCACACTAAGTAGCATATAATTAGAAATATATTTGGCCAGCTTGATGAGCTATGGCCTACGCTCCTTATAGGTGAGACCCATGACACTTTTTAATTTAGGTTTTAGACACTATAATGCGAATCGTATGCGAAATATATTTAGTTTTGTCCTTTCACAGAAAATAAAGCAGCCTCAGTACCCGACTGCTGCAACGACCAAAGCTGCAACCAATTTTGCCGAAAGCTTGGATTGCCAGGAGGCCATTGTGTCGAAGGCAGATGTACGTGTATAGTTTTTGAGCCCACAAAAATAACAGGTTAGTGCCTAAACTTAATATCATAATTTGAATATATTATTAGACGTATGAAGTAAAGTTCTGGCTGACTGATTGACTTGTAAACACAAAGTCTAAATTTGTTAAAATTGAAACGCGAAACTTGGAGAATCTATTCATGATATATATAATGTAGATGTGTACGATAATACGAGTAAAGATGGCTTGGAATCATAATTACACAATTCTTAGGTGTTTTCAAGGCTAAGTCGCGAAGACAATTAATCACCCAGCATAATTTTTTTAAATTATTGACATTGTCTGTACATTTGAACACAAACAAACCGCCCCGATTCGAACCTGGCCCAAAGGTGCCCATGACGCTAGCTGCGTTACCGCGCTGGATGGCGATGGGTAACCTTTGCACAAGAAACGGAGGCACCTTAAGGTTTCTCTTGGCCTTGTTTTAGTTGCCTCACATCTTTGCTCAGCTGCTCGACCGACTTTTCCAGCTGATCTACGGTTTGAACCAGTTGCTGGGCTCGCTTGTCGCACTCTGTTACCTTTCTCTCTACCGCTTCCACCTGGGCGACATTAGCCTGAACCGCTGCGAGGACGTCCTTCGAGAGGCCATTGTGAAGGGCTTGCAGTTGCTCCTCTTGGCGGCGAGCCTGCTTCTCCTGGTGGCGAGCCTACTCCTCCTGGCGGCGAGCCTGCTCCTCCTGGTGGCGAGCCTGCTCCTGCATCATGGCTGTCATTTGATGCATAAGCGCCCTAACGTCCATCGTCGCAGGTTTGAGGGCAGATGTCGACACGCCACCTTCTTCAGCGTCGGCTTCCTCATGCCGCTGCTCCTCCTCCGCTGCAGCTTTCGCCCGGGTAGGTCTCCCTCTAGGCACGAAAGGCATCTTTCCTATCCCACTTCTGACACCAAATGTTACGGGGAGCGGGTTCGGGGATAGGAAAGAAAGACAACTTTCGTTTTCGTGCCTTTATTTACAGCCCAGGTACTCACACGTATAGAGTGGTCGGCGGAAATAACGCGGTCGCAGATGTAACTCGCTGCTGTCCGAACGCGGGGTGCGGGGCCAGAGCTCAGTTCCACGCGCGTTACCGGTTGCGGTACTGTCCACCCGCGGAAACGACACTAAACTGGCGCGCGCTCCGATTATCACTGTCGCCTCGCATTGTCCTTAGCACAGCCTTATCGTCACTCGCGGAAACGTCACTACGTTGGCCTGCGCCCGAATACGTCACTGTCACTTGCGCGCCCACAACACTCTTCGATCTCTCGTCACAGTGCCGGCGCGGTTCCGGTACACAGTCACTACGGCACTGGACTTACACTTCACTTTCACTTTACATTACTTCCACTTTTTCCTTTTCCTTCTTCTTCTTATTTTCACCGCAAAACGAAAACTGGCCGTAGGCCGCCCGATGTACGGCTTATTTTCCCCTGAGTTCGACAAAATTGCATCGAATTAGGGTTCGAAATATAAAACATTATTCCATATTTAAACTTTATCCTCCTCTTGCTCACACATCTTCCGTCCCGTACTTTCTTTTCCATTTGGTCCAGAATTCCCTAGAACTTTCTTCAAACCTCCCAAAAACACAAAACATGTCAGGGTTTGAACCATGGTCTCTTGATCGGGAGTCGAGAGCCGGTACCACACAACTACTCATTCGTGTGACGAAGATTCCGAAAATCTTGTACAGTTCGATCTGTCCAATTCAAAAGCGATCGTCATGCTTTTCGAACACGGCGGTGTTGGCTTCGCGACGAGCAAAGGTGATCTACGCCACACTTAAACTATAGGTCAGTAACAATCAGATAACAAACGTTTCAAAGAGACTTCTAATGATCAAGAGTATTAATTTACACTGTACCACATTTTGCAGTTAACCATTTAATAAGATAAAGTTTTTCATAACTAGATCATGTTCGTGAAAACAACCTAACTACAAAATTTCATACTGTTTTTCAGAGTTTGCGATTTCCACCGAAACAGAAAACGATGCTGCTGAGGAGTATATAAATGTCCACAAAAAAATAGCAAGCCTAAAAGGTACACAATAAGCAAATTATCGTTAACATACTGTTACTTCATAAGTACCTACCTAGAAAGAAAGATTATAGGGCATCGGGGTGTGCTAAAAAAGGATATTTAGAAATTCAACCCCTTAACGGGGTTATATCAGGGTTCAAAATTTGACACTTTACTTCATCGTGAGCAAACCAAAGCATGGTGGTAGGGCGTTTTCTATCGCTTCTGGCTAGCTCCCCTCAAGTTGAAAAATCTGTAACCTAACGTTTAGTTCTGGCAGCCTTCCTTGAGAGCCAGTATATTGCAGACTAGACATGCGCCATCTAGGGCTACAATTTCGCTGACTTTCGTGGTCGTGCGATATCGAGGTCAAATGCCTAGCTGTGTAGGATACAAAAATATTAAAAATACTTAGATCGGGTTCGATCGAGAGTTGGCCGCTTATAAGGTGGCGTGACGATATTAATTGGGAACTTGCAGGAGATAGAGAGATGTGGGGGAGACCTAGCCCAACAATGTGACACAATAGGTTGAGTTTTTTTAGTGAAGTTGTACTAGAGTAAATAAACTAGGAATGTTTAGTTGCAGCTGATGCAGATGTTCAGTCTTCCCATTCACTAAGCGCCTGCAACCCGAATGACTGCAATAGGTTCTGTCGCAATGCTGGGTTCGATAAGGGAGAATGTTTTGGGAACTGGTGCAGATGTTCTCTCGAGTCAATAATATTAGGTAATTTGCTATTATTTATAATTACGTTACGTTAGCAAAATTTTATCGACTTGCCGAAAAAGGACTCAATTTGACTTCAATGCGGACGGCTAAGCAGATTTGAAAAAAAAATATATTTGTTTGAAAGGGCATACCTTCAAAATGGTCACACTCAATTTTTATTAAACTCAGTCAAGTAGTTCTTCAATTCAAAATATGTGAAAAAATTGTATCGGTGTCTGTCGAATTGAAGTCGGTATTTTACTCACTCTTTACTTAAGTACTTATAGGCAGTCGTTTTTGCAACCGACCGTCTAATCGAATTTTCTCAAAACTTTTAATTAATCCATATCTATTCATTCATGTATATGGCAAGCACACAAAGTAGCATATAATTAGAAATATATTTGGCCAGCTTGATGAGCTATGGCCTACGCCCCTTATAGGTGAGACTCATGCCACTTTTTAATTTAGGTTTTAGACACTATATTGCGAATGGAATGCGAAATATATTTAGTTCTGTCCTTTCACAGAAAATAAAGCAGCCTACTCAGTACCCGACTGCTGCAACGACCAAAGCTGCGACCAATTTTGCCGAAAGCTTGGTATGCCAGGAGGCCATTGTGTCGAAGGCGGATGTACGTGTATAGTTTTTGAGCCCACAAAAATAACAGGTTAGCGCCTAAACTAAATATTATAATTTGAGTATATTATTAGACGTATGAAGTAAAGTTCTGGCTGACTGATTGACTTGTAAACACAAAGTCTAAATTTGTTAAAATAGAAACGCGAAACTTGGAGAATCAAGTCATGTAGATGTGTACGATAATACGAGTAAAGATGACTTGTAATCATAATTAACCAATTCTTAGGTGTTTTTAAGGCAAAGTCGCGAAGACGGTTAATCACATTGCCGCGTATTTCATAAATACTAAATATATAAACTATAGGTCAGTAGCAATTAGATAACAAACGTTTCAGAGTTCTAAAGATCTAATGATCAAGAGTATTAATTTTCACTCTACCACATTTTGCAGTTTATTGCCATTTAATAAGATAAAGTTGTTCATAACTGTAATAATAATGAACCGTGCGTACTTTAAGGAATACATGTGTGTAGGTAGGTCATCAAAGCACACAGTTCAATATCAAAAAAAATCATATATTTCCTTTTTAATCCCGTGAATATTTTTATTTTATTTTAGGCAAAACGATGAACCATCTACTTGGTCTTAAACCAAAAGCAGCCCATTCGCTTGACGACTGCAACTTCCGAGCCTGCGATCAGCTGTGTCGCAATCTCGGCTTCCCAGGGGGCGCTTGTGTCGGCGATAAATGCGACTGCGATAATTTTAAGAAGAATATGAAAGAAATAAAAGGTAAAAAAATATTTGTTTGTTAATAGTAAACCTTTTTTTCCAAATCAGTGTAAGAAATAATTTGCATTATTCAAATCTCTATTTTGCTTATGAGTAAAACAGAATTAACTATCTAGTTGCTGTTAAAAAATCATCTTGAGGAAACCTGCTTGTCATAAATATAGATATTTTTGAAGCTATAAGATATCTCCAGCCTAGATTTGGCCTATAAGTCTTGCAACAGACTCTAGAGGCTCTAGATCATGTTCGTGAATACAACCTTAGTACAAAATTTCATACTGTTTTTCAGAGTCCGCGGTTTCCACCGAAACAGAAAACGATGCTGCTGAGGAGTCCATAAATGTCCACAAAAAAATGGCAAGCCTAAAAGGTACACAATAAGCAAATTATCGTTAACATACTGTAACTTCATAAGTACCTACCTAGAAAGAAAGATTATAGGGCGTCGGGGTGTGCTAAGAAAGGATATTTGGAAATTCAACCCCTCTACGGGGTTATATGAGGGTTCAAAATTTGAAACTTTATATTCCATTTTATGTGCCAATGATGGCCGAGTGTATAGTAGGCTTGATTGCCGTGCAAAAGGTACGATTTTCGAGCTCTTCACCGGTAGCTCACCGGTACCGGTAAAAGGAAAACATCGTAAGCAAACTAAAGCGTTTTCCATCGCTTCTGGCTACCACCCTCAAGTTGAAAAATCTGTTGCCAAGCACCTAACGGTTTGTTCCGGCAGCCTTCCTTGAGAGCCAGTATATTGCAAACTAGGCATGCGTCACCTAGGGCTACAATACAATACAATACAATACAATATTTCTTTATTGCACACCAAAAACAAAATAAACAATAAGATACAGGCAAGAACAAAACATCGGTAGTACATTGGGCGGCCTTATCGCCTAAAGCAATTTCTTCCAGGCAACCTTGGGATGGATCGGACTAAGTGAGAATAGTCACGTCGGTGATGCATCAATAGAAAAAACAGAAAAAAAATACAAGTACAAATATTGTACCGCAAAAAAACAATAAGAAAAAAAAAATATTTTAAAATTAATCAACATACATAGTTAATACATACCTATACATACATGTCATACTCGCAATAATCATTCGTAAATAAATGTTCGGTCTATGTTCGGTTCTACAATGTCGCCGACTTTGTGTGTGCGATATCGAGGTGCTGTGTTGGATACAAAAATATTAAAAATACTTAGATCGGGTTCGATCGAGAGTTAGCCGCTTATAAGGTGGCGTGACGATATTTATTAGGAACTTGCAGGAAATGATGTGGGGGAGAACTAGCCCAACAATGGGACACAATAGGTTGAGCTTTTTGTAACTAAAGATATGACTAAACTTTTAACGATATTTGAATCATTTGTTTCAGATATCCTTTTGAGAGATGAAGGTATGGGGCAGTGCAACTACATATCTTGCACCGAAATGTGTCTTCGCCTTAACTACATGTTCGGTACTTGCGAAAATGGAAGCTGCATTTGCATCTGAGAAGACAATTTAATATGTACCACAAAACCAACAGATAAAACACCTTTATGCCGGTTTTCTGTTTCACTTATTATCTGATATTAATTTCTCCAGCTTACATTTTGTGGTGTATGGAGTTTTGTAATAATAATCTCTTAAATATTAAGATCCTCTACCATAACTTTTTTTACTTTAATATTCTGTATAGTAATAAAAATATTATATAATAATTATGAGAACTTGTTTTTAATGCATTACTCGAAGGGAGCCACTTTTTCAAATAAATTATAGTTTGTTCGCGACTTTAGGGCAGTGGGGACCGGGAGCTCATCTTATTTTCCAATACAATTTATCGTAGCGTTTGATCGACGCGACGCGTGACCAGAATGCGCGGTAATGCCGCTAGTGTACTGGGCACGTTACTCTCGGATAGTGGTTTGGAGCATTTGGATTATCTATAGATCTTACGTGGTCTATAGGTAAACCAGCTGTTATTATATTTTTGTTGTAGTTAGTCATTTAATTTTTCTCAATAAAGGAACTTTCCCGGTATAGATAGTTTTGTTAGATATTTCGCTCATAGTAGGTACGAATAATTAACACTTTTGACTAAAAGATAGCAAATACACCGATCAGATTTGCATGAGAGTAAAATATCTGCTTATTTAAAAACATACTATAATATCGAATTCCTTATAATGCGATAAGTTCGACCTGCGACAGACCTCGTATCTTGTCAATCCAAGCTACATTTCACAAAGAAGATTCGAATCATGTCTCGAACGCTCACGACGCTTATACTCGTGCTTACTTAAAAAAACATTCACCTGTGCTTATAGAAAACAAACAATTGATGGATATCACCTAAAAGCCTCTTACTAAATAAATAAAACAGCGCGCTTTTAGTCCATACACGTTTGTTTTTCGATCTTTTGATCTCACTCAAACTAGAAGACTACCTCTCCAAACTTGTGAGATAACAATCAGACGCGCCTGAAGCCACCAGCGTCCTTCAAGTTAATTATAAGAACTTATACAAAGGGCGAAGGGACTTGCGTAGGGATAACGTAGACGACGCACTTCTATTCTGGAGCCTGATGAAGATCGCATGCCGTAAGAAAATGTATTATATCATAAGGAATGGATGGCCTTGACGACTGCGGCCTGCGTCATTACCGCGTTCTTCGGCGCGAACACTTCTAAAGTATAACTAACTTCTAATAAATAGTTTTTGGATATAGTGTTTTGTATGTTACCTTTTTTATTTTGCAAACACACCAAATTATGACTGAATGTTACTATGTGCCCATGCTGGATATGAATAAACACACATCTGGCTTAAACAGCTTGCGTTTCATTTTTTTCACGACTAAGTCAGCGGTACTGTAGCCCTAGGGCTACAGTACTATGTGTACAGTGTATTGATAGTGATAGAGATAGATCGTGCCTAGTGATAGAGATAGAGATAGAGCGTGGCTCTCAAGGATGGCTGCCGAAACACACCGTTAGGTGCTTGGCGTCAGATTTTACAACTTGAGGGTGTTAGCTAGCCAGGCGAGCGATAGGAAACGCCCTACCACCATGCTATGGTTTCCTCACGATGTTTGCGTTCACCTCCCATATATTCAAAGCCGGAGTGGACATTATCAAGCAAAACGTCAGTCAAACCAAACGCGTCTCGTCTGCACAAGCCCTAAGTACCTACTCATCAGTTCTGAACTGTTCCTTTCATTCTTTGACGTCGCGAAGACGAATTTCTTTTCATTCGGCTGCCTCACTTTTATTCCCATTGTTTAGTTAAACTCCACTTCAATCTATCAGTTGAAGATATTTTACTTCGTACAAGATTTAAAATGGAATCGAAAGTTAGACGTGAACTCTTTCTGGAACTGGATTTGTTTGTTTGAACTCGTTATTTCCTTCGTATTGAATCTGTGAAAGCAAAAACTTTTGTGATAGAGCAATTCTATGCAAACGATTTTCTCGCAGGTTCTTCACAGAATGTTCCATTGTAGAAGTGACTTAGTTGGTTGATTTTTACCCGGTTAGTTTTTTTTTTGTGAAACCTCGTTTATTGAGTGTATTATTAAATATAATCTCATTTTGGTGTGCACATTTTTGACAAGTTTGAAAGGTTTGCCGCGTAGACAAAGTGGTCCAATATGATATACGTATATCTCTGTTCCAATCCAAATATATACATACTTAGCGACTGTTACTATACCGCTAAGCAAACCTATTAGGAAAAAAGGTTAATCGTAGATATTCCAATAAATATAACTAAAAGATATCTATATTTAGCTTTTGACAAAAGCGGCTCAGCCCGCGTTATATTCGTTTTCCCGGGAAAATATGGTACTAAGTCCGGAACTTCGAACTATCTCTGCGCAAAAATCAAGTCAATCCGTCACTCAGTTGATGAGTAGACGAACAAACAAACAAACACACCTTCGCGTTTATAATATGTATGGAAATGTATCTATCACTCAATCAGCAATCAAGTTAAATATTAATTTTATACAATCAGCTTATTAGATCAAATGATTAACCATTAGTTAAAACCTTGCACAGCTACATCATCACTTCCTTAACAGTGCCACCACTAACACTAAATGTTAAGTGAAAATGACCTGCGCGCGCCCAAACAATAATTCTCCATTTACGACCCATAAAGGCTTTCATTTCTAGGCTCTTGTTATTGGAAAAACGTTCCTGAGGCCCGCGGTAATCTCCCGCTATTTGGGTAAATAAAGAAATTATTTATCTTTTATGACAGAAAAAATACGATGTGCTCCGGAAATGTGTTCTTTTCGCGTGTCTGGCATGGACGTGTCTTATTTATACTTGACAACATAATATAAAAATATAACTGCTGTACGTAATATTGAAGTTATATTTTGTATGATGATAATTTGCTAGAATATTTTATGTAATAAGAAACAAGCATTGTATTTGTATGTAAAAAAGTAATTTAATTCAACAGTCCGCGCCGCATTACCAAACTGATAATTTGTTGGAAACTTCCATGCATCGCTTCCTTGTTGTGCAATCGAACGAAATCTATTCAAGTTCGCTTACTTATTTTTATTTAATAGACTTATTTTTATTACCTACTTAGATGACGTAATATTTTTGCTAATAAGTGACATGCATGTGTATACTCAGTAAATTCTTACTAGTATTAGTAACTAAATATCACTAATGCTAAATGCTCCAGCTCGTCATCCAAGGGAAGATTGCAGGAATGAGAAGTGTCGGTTGGAAGAGACATTCTTCTCTTAAGAATCTGCGGGAGTAGTTCGGCTGCAGCACCACAGCCTCGAAAGTTAGAACTATCCTGATGCTGTCCAACCTCGATAATAGAGGAATAATAATAATATGAAACATGGAACATAGAACATGTAGTTACAAGTTCTATGTTTTGTTCAACATTTAGCCCGATCAAGCATTGGGTAGTAGGTGACCATGCAGTAATATTTACATATGAGTACCGTAGCGGAGTAGAATGACAACGTTGTCAGGTCTAGAAACGTTAATACTAGGGCGATCCACTCTGCCCTATACAAAGAAGAAAGTAAACTTACTTATTGAACAATAACAATATTAGCAAACTCAATACCTATAGAACAGAGTTTTTGTTTTCATTTTCTTATTTCATTCGCAATAAAGTCGTCGCTCACATATAAAAACGTCAGTACGTTTAGGAATACACTGAACACTAACAAAAACCGGGTAAAACCGGTAAAAAGTAGCGTTTGCAGTATAAATCACTTCAGTTGGTTAACCTCCTGGCTTATTTATCCATTGCAACAATTTACCATTTGCAAAATAAACAAAATAATTAACTATGCGCATGATAGCGTAAGTTTCTAGCTAAGTAGACTTCGACAATAATCATGAGAATATGGCCCAAAGTAAGCTTTGATATTCAAAGTAATCGGCGAAGCATTCGTAGCTTGCCCGTAGATATACTACGAGATACAAAACAAATAAATTCACTCTGATGAGCCCTTATCCTGTTGTTATCTTATCTTACCCAGCTGTTACACAGTATTGACTCCAATTGATTTAAAATTCAAAATTAAATTTACAGCATTAAAATCCTAAAAAGTCTGTCGCTGACCTACTTTTACTGGCTTTATAAAATCGCTATAAGTATACTGAAATATAATACAATACTATCTACAAGCTGACAATGACATATGCAGAATCCCACATAAATATATTAATGTAATATTTATAGAGTAATAAAGAATGATTTCTTTGAAACATTGTAATAACAAACGCAGGCAGTGTTTTCACATGTTCGGATCTATTTTCAAAAATTCTACATAATATTTTTTTAACAACTTTACTCTTCGATAAATGTCTGTCAGTATATATTCACTGAAAACTGCACATATTTATGAGTACAATGTTATTTATGATAACAAATACAAAAATGAAATTCAAAAAATAAAAAATAAATTACAAATACAAACAGATCTTTTCAAATCAAGTAAAGCAAAGTATTTTCTTTAGTATTAGGGTTCAGTAAGTCAGTAACAAGTTTAGGGATCCTAGACATGGCCAAGGATAAAACTGATTAGACTCTCTCATTAAAACTTAAGTTAATAATCGTCACGTACGAAGGATTTATATTATAAAGAAGCATCTTACTGAATTATGATATCACAGGCTCTTATTTTATTACCCCTTCAAAGCTGTTAGAACTTAGGCATTCAGAATAATCTACTTAGGTAAGTTATCGAGTAAGTGCGTAACTTATGTAGAGTGTATAAGCTTGCCTATTTATTAGAATTGAATACGATACTAGTAGATACTACTAGTGGGGTCTACTTATACCATACATTATAATTTTATTTTACACAATTAATGGTAATTTTTTTTACAATTGTACGTACTCTCCATGTCCTACCTAAAAATCAGTTTAATATGATAGTTTTCTAAATTTAATCACTAAAAATAATTTTCTAAATTTAATCACTACCGAATAGTAGTTAGATAAGATAAAATAAGGTAAGACAACTCTTTATTCAAATTCTAGCAACAATACATAAAATATGATTAAAGAAAACCTTATACACATATATCAGCTTTTAAATGGCGGCCTTATCGCTTGAAGCGATCTCTTCCAGGCAACCATGCAACTTATATTAAAGAGGCTAAGTAGTGTAGTAGGTGGTCAGTATATATTAACTGACTTCCAATTCGACTGTACTCGTAGGTACTTTCATTTTTATTTTTTTTCAAAATCGATCCAGTAGTTGGTTCTCAAATTGAAGTAACTGAAAGAATTGGGCGCCAGCCCAATTGAAGTAGGTAATCGCTTTTTCAAGAATTTCTAATATTCTAAGGTCCGCTTTAAGAAATATATCTATATCTGTTTTTGCAAATTCAACCCCTAAGGAATTTAAATGAGGGTTCAAAGCACGAAGTTTTTTTCAAATTCCTCTTTGTCGCGGGCAACGCCACGGGTGACAGTTACTCGTTGCAGTATGTTTATAAATAAAATTCACTCACTTGTTTACCTGACAGCCCCACTATTCTATTACGCAGTGTTAAAAGCAGGCAACTTTTACGGTTTTTAATTATGTTGGGTGTATTGTTTGAACTAGCGTACGATTTTTTTTTAAATAGACAATAAAAAAGACTAATAGATTAAATACAATTAATAAAAAAGCGTAATTTAATTAGGCAAAATATTCGCAATAGGATTGCAAGATTATCTATCATTTATTTCTTATTGCAAATAAATAACAAATGAGTTTTTAGTAATTTATAGTATAAAGAAATGTCTGTTAATTATATAATTCCAACAATCATAATTAAAGTAAAGTAGGTAACCAGTTGCCTACTAGGATGAGTTGTATTTCTTAAGCGCTGTTAAAATACGTATTCACCTGTAACCTTAATCAAGATCCCCGAGGTACTGGGGCATAGTAATTAATTTGATGTACCGCACCTACCTACCCAGCTAGACGAGACGGCGCGAAATAAATTTCAATCTGGAGATCCATCTAGACGTGATTAACAATTATTAGACACCTGACTTGCTATATAAATGTTTCTACCAGGTTTCTTATGAAGGACTAGTAGTATACACCATAATGAATATAACCTCCAAATGTCATGTTTCAAGATTCAGCAGTTTAGGCTCTTCGTTGTTTCCTTGCAAATGTCAGTCAGTCAGGACTTACTGTTTTATTTATATTTATATTTAAAAGAGAAGTCCTGATTATTATTATTATCCCATTTTGTTCATGTTACTAATAGTAGGGGAGCCCACGATGCTAAATGTGGATTTACTCGAGCGTCATAGAGACGTATTGCGTTGCAAAGCTTTATAGGTGTTTCCCATTTTAGTGGTGGAGGAAGCATCTGGAAGGATATACTTTTTTTTTCTAAGGAAATCAAAACATGTAAATGTTCGAGCGTGTCAGATTATAATATTTTCTATGCTCCATCATGCTTCTGATAACAAATATATTTTTAACTGACTATTTGCATGGTGGGGGTGGCCACACAGGTTGAAAATAGTTAAGAAAAAAGAAATCCCCCCACTCCCTAACATTCCATTGAAATCATTTTATTATTGACATGCACACTATTTAGCTAGTAATAAACCTACCCTATCTTAATCTGACGCATTTGATTATTTCAGGCAAACAAAGTTTTTTTTTTATATTTTGCGGGCTGCTCTATTAGCTCGGCTCTGTATTGAGAACTTATATTTGGTAGATACACTCAACAGGACCTAAGGATCTCCCATGTGTTAATCTGCCACGCTCGAGTATGTCACAAAATCCCCTCTTGGGCTCGGGTACTATAATGGATTTTTTTTGTTTAGATCAGCTATTAATAAACGTCTGCTATGTGTATGATAAAAGAAAAGTTAAAAGGAAAAAGCTTAGCTTCGCTTGTTCAAGCCAAGTTTATTGGTATAATGTCCTTTAAAGCGCCATGCAATATAGTTTTCTGTACTTCTTACCTAGTTACCTTCGATCATGTTCTAGAGAAAAAAGTTCTAGAGAAGAAGACTTTAGGACTTTAGGCATATAAAAGCCTTCAGTTGACTTGAAAGATTAAAAACGCGTTTTATAAACCCCGTAGCCGCGTAACTCGTCATCTGTGTACCTGTGTAGAATATTTTATTGTTAACGGGTAGGTAAGTACCTATATTATTCTATTTTGATCGCAGATCAACACTTTATATTTGTTGTAAATGTACAAAGGTGATACATTAAAAGATAGACTTTAGGACCTATCTTAAAGTTAAGTACTCATCGATCACATAGGTCCTCTTCAAGACGTTTTTCGCTGTGTCGCATATGAAATGAGATGGAGCAGACCGCACACGTTGCGTTGCATTGCAGCGCATCGCGTTGTATCTCAGCGTGTTGCTTAGGATGTCATACCGGCCATTTTTGTTTGTCGTATTGTACACTCCTGCAACGTTTTTGACATCTACCATTTCCCTTTCAATGTATCAAACTTCGCTGAATGTCTACGCGCGTGTAGTGACGCAGTCTGGTTTGACTTGCGGTGACGCGCATAGTTGCGCAGCATCGTGCGTCCAGTGTGTTATTTCTGTTAATGTTTCCTACATTACGACTTACAACATAAACTGAGCGGAGCTGGGCTGATTTTTAAGTACTTTTTATTATATTTTTTATCCGAGTATATATACATTTTACTCTCATATATTGTAATTTTGTGTAGAAATACAGACTATTTCATTTATTTCAGAACTTCGAGACTTTGTATAGCTTAATATTCTAAAATTGTTAAGTTTTCAAGAGAGAATATTATTATATGTTCGGTCGGCGTGTCCACATGATTAGACTAAACACTCTTATCGCTGACTCTCAGCTGCTCTACTTAAGACACAAGTCACTAATCCTGGCCGTTATTGCTACCGTTTGTGACCAGGGTAAGCCTAACTAGACGTATCTTGGAAACCCAAATAGCTTCGGTTTATCAGCCGACCTAATTATCGCTGGTTACTAAAATGAGGAGGGAAGTTGGTGTTATAAAATATGAACACGCCTAATATACTCATATATAATTTAATTAACTAAAGGAAAGGTATTGGTCTTAATCTATAGGTATATATTATAATAAGTTCTGACTGACTAACTTACTGACCGACTGACAGTACAATCAACGAAGAACCCATGCCACGTAGGTAACCTAGAGACGAGGAAGAAGGGTGTATTCATTTTAGGGTGTAGCGGTGTACTAAGAAAGGATTAAAAGTAGCTTACGTGTTTATTCAGGGTCTAAGCTATCTCCGTACCAAATTTCAGCTGTTTTATATTCATTTCAAGCCGCGAGCTTCGCGGACGGTGACAGCAACTGGTACTATGTGTAATTACAATCTTATAATCATAAACGTACCCACTACACTGCCGTTGAGTCGAACCTAGACGAGCTTCAAGTTCCTGACGAAGAAAACGGGCAATGCCGGAATGTACCAGGTACTGCCTTGTTAGGAGAATAACATTCGAGCAACAGAGAAGATGCGTAAGATGGTAATGGCTATTGTTTGATTTGTTGAAGAAAATTCTTCTCAAGAACCTGGAAGCATTGGCGTGGGGATAATGCTGTGTTGTAAGAGGGACTAAGAACGCACTAATATTTACTTGCATGCACTAGTAATTGAATCTCGTACATTTGAGAAACTGCGAGCAAATAATCTCGTTTTCAATATACTTTTCATCCCACCATCTCGGAAAGAGTATTTTTTCTATTCGATATCTCAGTGCAAAAGCGGTTTTTATCCGCTAGAGGATAAAGTAAATTTGAATTTAGAAAATCGTGTGCACTAAGTTTGTGAATTAAAAACCTCATTCAACCTATTTACTTCTACATCTATGGTGCCGTATTCATCATACAACCTTCTTTATTTTGTTAAAAACTCAGACTCGGAACCCTTTTGCTGTATTTTTTTTAAATTTGTTTATGTTTTGCGCGCGCCATTATCTTTTCACGTCATATTGTTAAAACCTTATGTTAAAAATAAGTGAAAAAACTAAAAAGAGGGATTCAATTTTTTATTTTTCTTATGTAGTCATTTCCTCGCTGAGGTGGGATGAAAAGTTACATGTTGCACTCGAGTGCAAAGATTTTCACCTTGTTCTCTTTTTCTAATTTCTAATTTTATTTTTTTCTAATCTAAGGATTCTAATTTTTGAATCCTTCACTTGCTCGGTCATCAAAAGTGCAACTTTGTACTCTTGTATAACAAATAACTATTACACATACCTAAACTGGATGAAAAGACCATGATTTTTAAATATGTTCTATTCACGTGGTTCACTTCTATTAATTTTATTTTAGTGGATTTGAACTTAGTGGATCTTGGATACGTTATACGTATGTAGTTCTGAGTGGACTATACAGTGAAAGTACTGAAAATAAGTAAAATAAAACTTAACTTGGTGGTCCAGCTAGACAGTGAGAGGTGGACCACCAGTACCTTTCTAAAATTTTGAACTACAATTTCAAGGATTGGTACACCGTATCTAGTTTTCAAACTCTACACACATTCGGTACCTTTAAGCATATGATACCTAAAATAGATTTAAATGATTCTTTTTTTCTGTAAAGTAAACCTATCGTTAAAAATATGAAACAACATAGCTGTACGAAGTTTCACGCAGAAGCTAACAGAGAATACTTTTCAATATTTACTGCATAACTTTACTGAGTAACACTCTAATGAAAATTATTTTCAAATATCATCTTAGTGCTTGCTATGCGCTGCTTGCTGCTACATAAGCAGCTAATTCTTTACACAAATACAGATTCTAATAATCACTAACAATTCAATCAATAACTCTCACAAAGATAGCAAAACAAAATGTTGGATAGCAATCACCAAAAAACCGAAGCATCCGTACCTTAATTACGAGAAACAAACATTGGAAAGGTTTCCATTTCCGTAAAGGTCAGCGTCGTCCTTACTTCCGTATGCGTAAGGCTTTATTTTCGTAAACAGAACAAATAAAAATTACTTTCGTC
Source organism: Ligdia adustata (assembly GCA_947049295.1). Lineage (NCBI taxonomy): Eukaryota > Metazoa > Arthropoda > Insecta > Lepidoptera > Geometridae > Ligdia > Ligdia adustata. The sequence continues at coordinate 4,035,570 of OX346218.1, forward strand.
GTGGTCCCCAGGTCTCTAAGGCACCCATCGTCACGGGACGTCGAGGGGACGTCATTATGTATGTAAATACGTATTACTCGTTCACTGCACTCCCAGGGGAAGGGTTTTGTTTCGCCAGCGATTTTTCTCCCGTTTTATTTATTAGGGTACAGCTTGCGTAGACCGTTACTGCTATATTTGTCACTCACACGTAGACGATGGATATTACGTGTGTTGCATTGTGTCATGGAATCCTGTTCAGTACAAAATAAAGCTAGGTACTTCTCAATCCGTAATTTTCCCATTATCATTAATCATCTTCTGGTTATAGCAACAACTGCTTTTAACTGTAAGCTCATATAGAGAATACGATACTTCCACACTGAATTTGGTGTTTTATAATTCATTCAATCGTAGCACATTAGAATGCGTTGTGAAATAAGTCCTTAACTAGCGTGACATGCATTGTCAATGTTAAGCAACGTTCTTCTCACTCAGATCGTAGAACGTTGCACTATTTACATAGCAGTATTTGGGACGGATAATGCGAGTTTAACTGTAAGTCTGGGTTTGTTTATCCCCATTTAGCAATCGTAGATCGTATCAAAACGTTATAGCGACCTAGAAACTCTAACACCAGGCTGAGTAATTACGGCTAAGATAAGGTATTATATAATTATATTCTAAACAGCAATAATATAGATCGCTTTTTAAAACTCGTTAAAATACCTTTGCAATTATTTATGTGTTTAGTTCGAAGGGTAGATATGTGTGCTCCTAAAACTGGAAGGTACAAGTGTACATATTTAGACACCTAGACCGAGTGCCTATAAAGAATATCTGCTGAGCTTTATCTGCTATCTCATTTTCATCTCGCATCTCACACAAAACAAAAAGTAAATATGATTGGCAAAGAACAAAGAGATCCGCATAATGGCTGCCATCCGAAATATTCCATATCAATGGAACGATAGGAAACGTTCGAGCGCAATAACGGCATACCTAACGCTCGGCATTCGCTCGATAGTTCTATATTAATATCCTCCTTAATTACTCTCTACCGGGACACGGAGAGCTCAGAATTTATTAGAACTTTAACTATAAGAGGTAGTTACTCGTAGTTAGCGCATCTCGTTCTTTAGTGAACAGGTTTCTTCTGGGCTGCCCACATCCTAGGCCTCATCGTCGCAGGCGAGTTTCGGTCAAGCGCAAGCCTGTTAGCTATATAAAAGCGCAGAATGAACTCGAATTCTAGGAAAATAATCTAATAATCTTAGATAAGAGAAGTCTGCAGTAAATACTACTGATAATACTTCAGATGTCTCACATCTCATCATTCGTCACTTCTCTACTGTTAGTTCAGGTATAGATAAATATATACTACTCGTAGGTAGGCTAGTGAATTCATCTGCTGCTCAGTTTTTAATTCAGAAAAGAGTTTTTTTTTTATTATTTAAGTAGATTTTTTGTGTTTTCAGTAATTAATAACTACCCTTATATCGTTTACTGATGTTTTCATTACGAAATTGCGATGTAATAAGATTGAAAATAAAACGATAGTAGGTATTTCAAAAATAAGAGAAAGATTCCAAATCCTTTTAGGTACTTACATAAAAACATCAACCAGCTTATGTATTTACAGTAAAAGAATTCCATCAAACCGAAGCGCCTAAATAAATTAAAATTTGTTTACAAACGAATCGTTTATTAGAAATCTTAAAGCTTCATCTAGTTTAACTTAGAAGCTTTCCGCTAAATTGTATTATTGCACATTTCTTCTACGTGTGTACCTGGAGGAAATCCCTATGAGCTATAAGTTTGCTATTAAAAGCCTAGCGTACATAGTAGGTATTTATAAGTTAGCTATCTTAAACTATTTATTTGATATACCTACAGCTTATTTGCATTGGGAAAAATAATTCTCTAATACAGTTATCATTGTTTTATTTTTAAGGGAGCAAATGAAATTATATATACACTCGTAAAACTTCTCTAACATATCGCCAAGAGAGTAAATGTAAATTGTATCGGTCCATGGCTTCCTATGGAATGCTAGGTTAATCCAAGATACCGATCTCCTGGACTGGGTACTTATATTCGAAAGATTTTCCTCCACCTTCATCGATAAAGCGGTAATTAATTCTAAGCCGTACCTATACATGACCGAAAAGCACATAACTTCCCTGAACTGGGATAGAACTAGTGCTGCCAGGTCCAAGCCTGTTCAGACTTTGTGGACTAATACATATCACTTAATATGTATATTGTCGTATTTTGTATGGAAACAAAAAGCAGCCTATGGAAAGATTCTAAAATTTTAATTTATCGGGAGATTTAGGGTCCCGATCAGGTGCAAAAAAATTAGGACGATTTGCGCAACCTGGCAACACTGAATAGAACCGGTATATAAACTACGTTGGACTTCTTGTAAAAAAAAAACTTTTTGTCTTATGAAATAAGGTTATTGTTCTAAGGTTATATACGATACCTACCTAATTTATAATAATATTCTTCATCGATCATTTACGTTCAACAGTTAACGAAATTGCTTCGAGAACCGCCAGACCCAAGGTCTATTCTCGATGGGGGTAGATATTCGAGCGATGATTTCAAAGTGCATAATAATGAGTTTTATGGCCCTGCGTTGGTTTCTAGCGATGTCATTCAGTCAGGACTTATTCTTTTATAACTTTATATAAATTTGATCGAATGTCGAAAACGAACGTCTTTTAATACAGCTAAGTTATTGAATTATAATTGTATATTTCACCTGCTTGGTCGTATAAAACAAGTACCTAACTATATATATTATGAAATTAATGGATAACCTTTGCATAAGTTTGCTACCACATTAGTAAGCATCCAAAACTTTAAGGCGATAGATAGATTTAACGATAAGATAAGATAAGGAATGTAAACAAAACTTTGAATATAACGTTGTCTTATAAACAACTTAAGTAAGATTTTAGGCTTGTGATATCTGTATTCTATTGCTTAACATTCAGGAATCTCTGAGGTCGGGAATCTAAAGAAAGTCATCTCTTGGTAGTTGACCTACTTACTTGATCTACTACTCAATATATTTCAAAATGTTCTCAATATAAGTATTTATTTCTCTATAAGATTATAACATATTATGTTAAGATCTGCTTGTATATATGTACCTATCTATCTATGTATAGTAGTAATATGTAAATAATGACCCTACTTGAGTATAGCAGTTTGTTAAGTGGAGCGCGCCGATTTATTTTATTTCATTTTTAGTTTTATTATTTGAGTACTCTTACTCTACTCGTGGTCGGTACTGTCTTACGGTACAGTAGGTCTTGGGAACCTACTTTACTATCACTGCTTAGATACATAATGACAAACAAGTTTCTGTATTGGGCCAATCCGAAATTCAAGCAATTATCTACAGTTTCAAACATTGTCCCGAGCGCTGCTAACTCTGAATAACTATGGAATAGCAATTTATCTTGATTTCCATGTTGGTCCCATTGTAAAAAATGTATGGGTTTTAACCAAGTCTGGTCAAGATTGGTCGGAAACTAGGACGCGAGTACCACATTACAAAGATAACTGACAGACGACAGGAAAATTTACTAGAGCCGAAGCTAAAACGCTTGCTCGGTCAATTTCCCTTCGAAGACATAAGACAAGAAGACATAATAGGATATCTCGGTCTTGATTCTATTCATTAGAATATTATCCTGATACAAAGAAATAGGGATATTACTATAAACTTAGTACGTAGTCTTATCGGACAAAAGTTACAAAAGATCTCACGAAACCAATTGCTCCTAAGAAAGAAAGGTATGTCTAGATGTGTAATTGGTGGCGTCAGCCAGGTGAGCAATGTAGATAAATGCGGTTGTCACCCTCAGTACCCTCGGCGGGCGAGTAAGAATGATAGCTGACATTTTTTCCACCACTATTAGGTATTTTGTCACCGGTTAAGAGGTTATCTAATGGATCCAGGAGGGGTTTAGTTAGGTGGCCGACCGTAAGAATAAAATGAATTATTTATTACATAATATCCGACTCACTTATGAAAGCGAGAAATATTATAGGTTTTCCTACCGTACTTGCTGAAATGACAATGTGTTAAATATGAAAATAAAATTGAATTACAGACGTAGGCACAACTGAAAGGTCTCGCCAGCCCCTGGCCTAGGGGTCGGCAAGTTGATAAAAAGTTGGCTGACCTAGGGGAAAAAGGGCGTGTCGAAAAAAAATCGTCAGCCGCTGGCCTAGGAGTCGGAAGTCCATGACAAAATAACTTGACACTCGCTGACCTAGTGGAAAGCAAGTGAAAAAGTCGGCAGCCACTGGCCTAAGAAAGGCCAAGTTGTTGAAAATGTATGAAAGTATCAGTTATCTTTAGCATTAATGGGGGGCTACTGGCCCGGCTTCCCTCTGGCGGCGCCCTAGGTACAACTGTTTTAGGTATATACCTATCTACATATAGTGCTAATACAACGTATATCGCTTTTCATTCGAGGCACCGAGTCTACTTAGGGATCTTTACTTAGGTATGCCTGCCCTTTTTGTAGTCATATTTTGTTATTATGTATATCTATTTTCGACCATTTAAAAAGAGGAGGAGGACTACATAGATGGAGGTTACCCGAGAGCTGAGAGATTCTTATAAATAAGGAAAAACTGTTTTGCCTTATAAACTTAATTGGTACGATTTCTCATGTTGTTAATAAATCAAGATAAAATAAATTGAATCTTGTTTAAAAATATATAGATACCTGCCGAATTGAATTTAGTATTGTCTTGTGTTTAGCTGCCGACGTGCTTGTCTCTATTATGAAGCTTCCTAGATAGGTATATTGTATTTCGTACATAATGGAACCTCAGAATACCTACATTCTGAAGTTCGATACGTATACCTACTATTGAAGGTATCAGAATTTGTAGTTAGGTATAGTAGTAGGTAATTAATAGTACCTACCTACCGCGCGTTAACTTACTTATAAGAGAGAGAGTAGGAGTTATATTGGCACCTAAGGAGATATGGTTCCAACATAATTCGTACATTTACCTAGTAAGCATATTATATACTGATCTGACGCTATTTATTTGACACATGGTTAATAAATACTACATACTCTCTTACAGTAGGTTATAAAATCTTTTTGATCGATTCCAAATATGAGGATCCTCAATTCGTCGGATTTTTTTTTATGTACTTAGTTATGTTGACTAATTTCTCAGAGATATCAGAGGGTAAGAACGGTTTTAAAAATTATTTTTTTGCGAAAGGGTATTTTCAAAGGCTTTCCTTCCCATTGGTCCTATATAAATTTTATCAGAATCGGTCCAGTTGATTTCTCTTTATTGAAACTATAAGCCTCATGATTATCTTTAGATAGGTACTTATATTGTATAAAATTGTCATTCATACGATCTGCCTGTATAGATTGCATAGAATCAGGGATTGCTTCGTATGGGTTGTACCTACTTGTAGTTATCACTCACGGTGTTGCCCGCGAAATAATTAAGAAAGAACTTAAACCCTTAGGGAATAAATTTTCGTGAAATTCTTTTTAGTACTTACCGAAAAGAATATTTTTTTTAGTTCTTAGTAAATTAGTACCAGTCTGGCTACTAACTACTAACTGCTCTGCCCTAATCCTGTCTAGCACAGGGCGCACATCTAATACACTTATTTAGATATACTTAGACATAAGATTTCTAATGTAAGCTACTTAGTGTGCTTGCAATAAATAAATAAAAAATAAAATAAAAAACCTTATATAACACCCAATATCATGTTCAGCGGTTTAAGCTCTGCGTTGATTCCTAGCAAATACCAGCCAATACTCTATCATATAATATACACAAATATCACATAGTTACGTACTACAGAACATTTCCAAAACCATGATTAACCGCGCGTAGGTATCTAAAACACCTAAATTTTCTTCTACAGCAATTGCTTCGCAAAAAACCCGTTGGCTTTGTTTTCTGGAGTGCTTTATTTATGCAGTGTGCCATTAGTTTACCGCTGACCACTGCAGCATTCAGAGCCGCTGGATGCTCTTTTCTTTGTTCGACTTATATGGCTATTTATTGGCACGGTTAGAGGTAGGAACGTATGGTTCTGTAGATACAATAAAAATTTTCTAAAAAGAAGTGTCAACTAAGTCTTATCAAATCGCCAGTGAATCGGTTTCTTCTAGTCTATGCGTACCTACCTATTACATTAGGTACATCTTATGCAACGTTGTCGCTTTACATCAGGCGAAATGCGGTCAAACGCAAGTCTATTTACTCTAATTTATCTCCAATTTTATAGCTTATAAAAGACTATATAATATAATATACCTTATACTATATAAACTATATAATATAATATATCTTAATTGTACACTATAAAAAATACAGCATAATACCTTATTAACAAAACATTGCTAGTAGGTACATTGGGCGGCCTTATCGCCTATGTTAAGTACTCAATGATAAAGTAGCTTTTTGACCGCGAAAGAATTTTTAAAATCGGTCGGGTAGTTTTTGAATGTATTCGTAAACTAACATCACAATAAAAATCTTTCATCTAATATTAGTACAGAAGTATAGATAGAAAAATTACACGTACCTACGGTAAGTTGATTTCATGTTCGGCACAAACGGAAGACCAGCGCTGGTTGTTTACAACCAGCATTATGAGTCGGAGTCGGTTTGTGCCAAGAAAATGAAATATTTTTTGCGAATCCTCTGTTAGTACTAGTAGTTTTTTTTTTGTATAAATAAATTCTCTCTTTCTTTCTTTCTATTAATGATATTATCAAGTTATCTTCCCCTTAAATACCCCCCTTTGACCATATTCTATCGAATAATATAGTTTATAATAGAGTCTTAGCAAGTTGTTACTTTATTTTATAATAAGGCTACTTTTAATTATAATACTAGCTGCGCCCCACGGTATCACCCGCCGGTGAATATTTGATGGGAACACTTCAATTTTTCGGGATAATAGCCTATGTGTTATTGTGTTAAGACATAAGCAATCTTCGTGCCATATTTCATCCAAATCCGTTCAGCTCTTTGGGCATGAAGGATGAACAAACAAGCAAACGCACACATACACAAGTTTTCGCCTTTATAATATTAAGATACCTTATGCTTACATACTGGTAGGTATAGCCGTCGCTCACCCGTATAGATCTTTGCCCGTATATACTGTTCTCTAACATCCAAAAACGATACTTTTATGTTTGAATGATCTTTTTCTAAGTAATATTGTAGACAGAAAGTAAAGTAACGGTCGCAATAACCCGAAGTTTAGCCGGGCGCTGGTACGTGCGAGCCGTGAATCAACCGCGCCGTGCTCTGGGGTGCGTTCCATGCCTCAGGGTGTAGTTGTTTCGTTGTTTTTACCCTTCCCTTAGGTACAGTAACTCACCTTCACACGTCACGGAAAAATGCTCTTTATTGCTATAGGCATGCATTGTCAATTGTCAGATAAACGTCAGTGTTTTTTACCGAGCTATTTTGATTGTTAAATACTTAGTTACACCTAATGGACGCTCCGAACGCGTCAGTTGCACGTCGGTTGTTATTTACACTGAGGCCGCGAACGCGAGAAGAGAGAATAGTTTGCACCTAGAGTGTAGGCTTGGAACGCACCCGGTGCCGGCTGCCTTGTAACTCTCGCTATACGCGCTATTGCTCTTGTTTACAACTCTTTGTACTTAGACACTACGTTGTAGAAAAGCTAACGAAAAGCGCAACGGTTAGACAAAATTATAGCGTGTGGAAATTATGATAGACTTTTTTTAGACTTCCCAAAATAAAAAAAATAATTCGATTGCATTTTTTTCTAAAATTGTTAGGTACCTAACAGGTGGTAAAGTCTGTTGTTTGAATTGTCTCAGAATTACAATTGGATTGTGCCAAAATGACCGTTTCGACATAGAACAGATCAGATATTAGAACGTATGTTATATTTAACACTAATTGTGGCCTATTCTATGTCAAAACGGCCATTTTGGCACAATCCAATTTTAATTTGGAGACAATTCAAACAACAGACTTTACCACCTGATTTCTCGGACACGCCCTGAACAGCTTGGAAAAAGCTTCGTTTTGTCAATTCGAATCGAAACGCGGGGCGTCTTATGACCCCCGTGAGAAAGGCATAAGGTACGGGGGCCGGGCTTCATGCCATTTCCCCGGGCTGGACGCTGGGCCATCGGGCCCAGGGTGTTTTTCTTTTTGTAGGCGGGCGCTTTCTGCCCCCGGGGCCGCGATTGATTCAGGTTTAAGTGATATGGTTCGAAAGGGTTCGTGTTGTCGTCGTGGTAAGTAGTAGGGCGCTTCCGCAGTCACAGCAGCTGAAAAGGGGGGAGCGGCCAATCCCCTCAGCGCTGCCTGCTGTAGGCAGCACCCTCACCCGCACCCGCGGCAATGGCAGACAACAGACCTACCAGGGCTCTCATGACTGCAGCAATGGGCTCCTGGTGGCAGATGTTTGTTTGGGGCTGATAGTATTCATTTTGTAAGGGTATATCTACTTACTTTCTTAATAGTCCCAATTCAATTTTATGAACATCAGTCTACTTAGTAGTTTTCGATCGAGATAACTGTAAAATTGAATCGGGCCATGTCGAGTTGACGTGAAAAATAGATAGATGAACGCTTTATTGTAAACACACATAATATAAAAACAAAAAAAAAATATAATTTTATATGACGTAGGCAATCACAATAATCAGAACCTTGTAATTATTGCCTAAAACACTTACAAACAAAACTTTCGTTTTGCTGATGACGGTCTTATTGATAATGTTGATCAAAGTATTAGATAAGGTTTCTGAATATGGATGAGTAGACTTACCCGGGGCCTCAAGTCTACTTTTTGGATTATTTCAGAATTATTATTGCTATGCAACTAAATAGTCCTTTTGATATAGTCTGAGTGTTTATTGAACTTAACGTTAGCAAACTACCAAGTACCTATGTCAAAAACGACAATTATGACGCAATGCAATAGTAATTCTAACACAATTCAAATAGCAGACTTGAGAATCAATTAACTTATTATGAGAACCGCGTATTTTGTATGCGCGCCTTCTATATACCTGTTATATCTCATTCTCATTGCAGCGCTTATATCTCGGAACTTTTTTAAGTACCTAAGACAAGATAGGATAAGACAACTCTTTATTTAAAAACCAGCAAGAATACATAAAATATGACTAAAGAAAAGCTTATACACATATACCTACCAGCTTTTAAATGGCGGCCTTATCTCGATCTCTTCCAGGCAACCATGCACGTAAATGATAACGACTTATATTAAAGAGGGCCTTAAAATATTTCACTACCTATCAACTAAACAGCTATAATAAATACAATTAATACCTACTTATATACACAGACACATATACAGGGTTATCGGCTAGGGGTGTACTAAGCCGAAAGGTCTTCTGTACCCATCCTAAGGAACAACTTTGACTATGGAACCATCTCTGAATTCGAAAAAAAATTAGCAGTTCCTTACAAAAAGTTGATCGGTCGTCGACAAAATGTATGAAACAGCTCGAATTCAGAGTAGGTCTCATAGTAAAAGTTGTTCTTTAGGATGAGTATTGTAACCCCCTTTCGGCTTAGTACACCCTTAGCCGATAACCCTGTACAAATACATACACTATACTATGCATGGAAATAAATAAACAAATACTCTACTAATAATTATAAGAAACAAATTTTAGTGCTATGCGACTCTCTGCTTAAAAACGTAGGAAAAACGAAGGAGCACGCCTAATGTGAATGGAAATGAACGGAAAATACTGTTCCGCAACAAAATAGCTTTAACAGCGAATGATGACTTATAGCAAGTGGTGGAATAGATAACTTGAGATTTTCAGATGATTTTAAGGTATAGGAATGGGTAGTAAGAAAAATGTTTGAACACTTCTAAAGGTACCGCAGAGAAGAAGGGTTCAATAATACATTATAAAGAAGGGAGAGTATATGAACATCCCGGCGACAGCGAATGGAGGCGAAGGGAGCCACTTGAGCTTAGTGCGATATTCAGAGACGTGATCATATTTACGTAAACCAAATATGAACCTTATGTTGAAATTCTGAAGGCGCTCAAATTTATCGAACTGCTCCTGGGTGAGATCAAAGGATGTAAGCAAGGAACACACATTAACATAGTCAAGAACTGGAAGTAAGAGAGATTGTGCAAGCGCGGTTTTAGAGCTAATGGTAGAAAATTGCGTAACCTACGTAAGGAGCCTGCGGTAGCAAACATTTTGCGGCTGACTTCGGTTAGTTGGGCATCTCATGAGATGTTGATATCAAATAGCATTCCTAGATTTTTCACGGTATTGCTAAATGGGATTGTGATGGCATTGATCAGTGGATTGACATTCAACCCGTAGGATTTACTCCAGTCATAAATGCGACAGAGGTCCTGGTTCATTTCCTCTATTGCTTCGGCAACTATGAGGAACCTGACATTCGACCTACCACCTTTATACAGATGATTTGCAGATATACGCAGAGAAGAGAGATGAAGTGAAATAAAGTTGATAAAAATAGCGGAAAGCAAGAGAGATAAGGAGGAACCCTGAGGAACTCTGGCAGATAGATCACACCATGAAGAAAAAGATTCCTCGAAACGAACCTTCTGCAGTCGCCCGAACAGGTAACTATGAAACCAGTTGATTACCGTTCCAGATATGTTAACAGCGCGAAGTAAAGCCAGAAGGATATCAACAATACCTATGTACATTTTAAAAAACATGTGAGGAATTAAACTCCATACATCCGTAACAGTAGGGACAGGAGAATATTTGGAAAAGCATGACTTGCCTATTATAATATGGCAGTAATTTTTACAAGTGGTTAAGTGAGTTCACAAAACCTGGCTGCAAAAATTTTAGACCCACGTATCTTAACAAGTGAAATCGCGACATGCAGTTAGTACCTATAGCCTATGACCATCTGCAGGTTAAGACGAATCTATTGACACCACCCATATAAATTATAACAAGCTCTAGGGCATGCCAAAGAAATATAAAGACATACCTCGCAAAACATAACCATCTTCATTATTAATTCAAATGTAGTAAGACTTCGGTCAATCTTTATTACTTTACATCACAGACTAGTAAGAGAACGCTTACGCGTTATTTACATCCTTCTTTCGCAGGCGGGAAAACCAATTAAATCGTAACACTTTATACTATTCCTGCCAACAACCATTGGTCCTAAGGTCATGACGTTATTTTTCTTGTTGGAAAATATCCCTGAACTTCAGTTCAGATGAAAACTGGTAAGTACAGCATTCTTAGAGCACCATTTATTTTGGAAGATTGACTGTTATAAGTTTTTTTCCTAGACACCTCCCCCCTATCGGCTAGTCAGGCAATAGGTGACAATAAGAGCAGGCAAACAGTTCGCCTTGACAGTTCGCTGCTTTAACGCTTTCAAATTGAAATAAAGTTTGCTTGCTTGTTTTCACCTCTTTCATGTCTAACTTTTACTGATAGAGAGGCGTTCTTTAATACTGGGATTTAAATCTACTTATATTATTTTATTTTTTTCAGAATTAATATGAAGAACACAAAAGGGTTGAAATGTAACATTAAAATATACCTACCATCAAAGCATAGACTGTGTACATCATATTAGTTTTTGTTTCACGTAAATAAATGCAGTATTAACAAAGTTATCACTACGAGAAGCTTTTTTTTTTTCTTTTTTTTTTTTATTTATTTATCTTTGTCTTTTTGTCTTTATTTTGGCTTTGTCGCTGTGCGACCATATCGCCCTGTAATTCTTAACAATTTTTTAAAAAATGTATAGGGCTTCAAGTAAATACAATTTTCTTTATCTATTACTAAGGCTTAAATCTACTAATTTATACAATACAAGCGCTTCATCTGACTCCGTACGAGAAGCTTAGACCACTTTTTTCCACGAGCTTCCCGTCAATTATTGTGATGACGTCGTGGGTCGAGTAACACGCCCGCGCGCCACTCGCCAGTACTGAATCTCATACAAATAAAGACTGGCGCTGCTCTTTTTTTAGATTCTGTTGCCTAAATAAGACTTGCAAGTGTCAGATAGTTTGTTGTTATTGTTTAGTATTCGTAATATTGTTTTTTGTTATATAATACCGTTCATGGAAGAAGGATTCCAGAAAGGCCACTCGAACAATCTACCAAGTGTGGATAGCTTGATGGTAGCTCAATATTTTATAAAAAATAAGTATTGTACGGCTGCTGAAATACGTAGAATTAAAATAAAAATTAAGCAATATTTATTACAAATTCTATAAGTAATAAATAAATAATAAAATCTCTTCAGGTTATATTGGTAATCTATGAATTTGTAAAGTTTTGTTATTTGGGTATCGTGATATTTAACAACAGTAAAAAAATTACAACCTCTTGGCCGATTTTTGTATTATCAGGAATCTGTTATGATATAATATTGAGTTCTGCATTTTTGTACTAAATATTATTAAAATTGTCCAGTAAATGGTGCTGTAGCATGTTTCGCCCCTTTTTGTGAGGAATACCTCAACGACTAAAAATTCTGATGATCTTCCCAACAGTATGCAGTAGTTTTAAGTGTAAGTGCATCAACTCTGCGTATAACTGTCATCAACTTCTTTCTGCGTTTTGAATTCCTCGATACGTTAAAAAATTGCTTTTCCAGTGTTTTTAGATTTTGATTAAAACACTGAGGCACGTCATTGTACTTCTTATCACTATTAGATGATTACTAGACACTAGTAAGATGCGCGTTATTATAATATAATGCTTTTAACCGTAGCGCGAGTAGCCAGCGAACGAATTAGCCATACCTGCCCGAGTAGCACAGGAGCTGTGACGTCATCACGCTTTAGAATGCCGAGTCAGTTTTGAAATTATGTCGAACGAAAATGCGCACCTTGATCTTAATTTTCTGAGCCATTTTTAATGATAGAGAAAAAGTAATAACACGGATATTCTCGTATTTTTTTCCAGATTATATTGTAATTTTTAGAAAATAAATGTCTGTCAACTCCCTTAATTGCATTGAGTCATACTCGTAATGGTCGTTTTGATATAGACAGTGCCAATAAGGCCGGCCACACTGACTAAACTAAAAGTTCCTAAAATTATGTCCATCCTTTTCTCACTTATGGAAACAAAAAGAGAGGAGACACTTTTAGAACTGTCAAATTAGATTAGTAAGTCTCGCCTGACAGAATCGGGGTCAATTATTAAACTTATTATTAACATACTACCAAATGTTTCCAACACAACCATTATGACGCAATGCAATCGTAAATCACTAGACTTGATCCCCTGTTCATGTACTTAGATTATTCTGAAGATGAAGAAATGAAAGTCTACATAATAATATGTGTAATGATGTATCAATGCTTTATTTTCTTCTTAGATGAACTAGTTACAGGCTCCGTCTCGTATTCAATCTCGACGCGTGGTTTCTTACGCATCACAGTTTCAGCCATGTCCTGAAATAATAATAAAAAATAATATAAATTAATTGTATTTCTATTGATTATTTAATATAAATTAATATTTATATTATAAGTTAGCAAAACACCAAATAGCAACATAGTATCTTTTTAAAATATCTCTCTAACATAATTCAGCGGAAAAAGCGCTTCGAAGCACATTCGTAAACAAACTAATGACCGTGCATCTAGGGCTGACCGTTCACAAGTTTGCGCTTCAAATAAATTAATTGTATTTCTATTGATTATTTAATATAAATTAATTAACAAAAAAATATTATTATTATTCAGAAATTGTTAACATTACATTCTACAAGGAATAAGTTTAAAAAAATTACAACCTATTTCTATTCAGCGTGCAAAATCAGTTATTTAGCTTTCAAAACTACTGACGTGGTTCTGATAAAATTTAAACGGGACTATCTGTGCACGCCTCCTATTTACCGACCTTTCAAAACAGGAGGAGTTTTCTAGATAAAATTAAGTACCTGCGTATTTAATTTTATTTAGAAAACTAACGCGTGTTTGGTATATTGTTTAAGAAGACGGATTTTCACGCGTACCTGATTGTTGAAAGGTCCAACTATAGTTTCGTTCACATTCGGTGAACTTCATCAGGGATTTTTTCATATGTCCTGATTTCTCGGTCATGTCTGGACTGACTTGATAGAGTTTGTACATTTATCAAACAGACAAATAGTGTGGTGTTCAGAAGTGTTCTGTCCTCATAACTACCGTATTTATTTTGTGGTAATACTACTACGAGTGGTGTTGATTACCTCTATATCTGACGTGTCGGACTCGAACTCACTGCCCACGTCCACACCCTCCCTCCTGCCTGAATCACTCTCCTGTAATACAAATATATACTTATGTTACTCTAGACAAATAATAGTTTCAAAAATCGGCCAAGGGCGAGTCGGACTCGTGCAAAATGGGTTCTGTACCATCTATACAACATTAGTTCAAATGTCTACTTGTTGTCGTTATTAATATCGAGAAAAAACGGCCAAAAAATCAAGTTCGTGTGTCTTACCCACCTTGAATTATAATTTTTTTTTTTTAACTTTGTCTTTAGTGTTTATTGTTATAGCGTCAACAGAAATACATTATCTGTGAACATTTTAACTATCTAGCTATATCGGTTCATGAGACACAGCGGTGACAGACAGACAGATCCTATGATAGTGCAATCCCTAATGATCTATTTCCCAAGGCAGTGTCTTGGGATGTATTCTCTTTTTAATTTATATTAATGACCTCCCAAAAACAATAAACAAGTCCTTTGTATTATTAGCCGATGATATATCACCATTGATATCTTCTAAAAATAATTTAAATTTGACTAATTATTTTACTGTTATTAATAACGTAATTGGATTACTGACCACAACTTAGATTTAAATTTCGCGAAAACTAAAATAATTTAATTTATACTACATCAAAAAATACCTCGACTAGATTTTTTGGTTAACTGAGTGAATAAAGGTTCATCCAGGGAACAAGAGTCTAGTCTTAATGCTTGCATATTTCAATATCCCACCTCTACAACTCGTTAGCTGATGAAGTATGTGATTATGGAACATTGTACTTTACCTCATCACTATTATCGCTGTCCGCCTCAACAAATTCGTCTGCATCTTCTACATTCCTCTCGAGCTCTCGTTCCAACTCGGGTTCCATCTCCCTCTCTCTCTCTTCCTCTTCTTCTTCTTCGTCTTCCCTCTCGCTCTCGTCGGAAACCTCCTCGGCTTTGAGCGCCGCGTCGAACGCCATTTGAGGGAAATTGTAGATGTCATTGTACTGGAATAGTTACAAAAATTTAGTAAGAAATTGAGGAATGCTAAACTTTTTTAAAATGTACCTTAGAAGGGGGTGCAGGCCATAGTCCACCAAGCTGTCCATATTTTGTGTTACGGACTTATCCGTGAAAGCTGGTTTCCTCACCATGCTTTCCTTCACGTTGAATTAATTAATATATAGAATATGAAAAACGCAAACCTGCAAGTCTGCACTTAGGATTAGACCTGGCTACACTTGTTATATAAGATGGTATTCAGTATAGTATAGTGGTATTGATTATCGTCTCAAATAAATGTTAAAAACAAAATGTTTAATTTTAACTAACTGTCTAGAATCCCAGTAAATGAATTTATCCATCTTTAAATACATCTTGCTACGTCTTGCTAGCTGTGAGTGAAACCTAAACCTATTTATTTTCAATTTCAAGTTCACAATTTTTTTTACTTTGAACTCATAATACATTGTCCCCAAGACACCCTTAAAAGAAATTGGCCATGCTTGTGAAATACAGGTTAGGACTTATGTTCAAAAGGTTATTTACCTGTTAATAACTGTCCTTACCTTTTAAAGACTGTCCTTACCTGTTAAAGACTGTCCTTACCTGTTAAAGACTGGCCTTACCTGTTAAAGACTGTCCTTACCTGTTATAGACTGTCCTTACCTGTTAAAGACTGTCCTTACCTGTTAAAGACTGGCCTTACCTGTTAAAGACTGTCCTTACCTGTTATAGACTGTCCTTACCTGTTAAAGACTGTCCTTACCTGTTAAAGACTGGCCTTACCTGTTAAAGACTGTCCTTACCTGTTATAGACTGTCCTTACCTGTTAAAGACTGTCCTTACCTGTTAAAGGCTGTCCTTACCTGTTAAATAAAAACATTGGGAGAATACCTGCTGTTGCAGCTCATTGTTTTTATCTAACTTTTTCATTATGGGATCAACTCTAAATTATATTAAATTAAAGAAAAAAAACAGTTGTTTTATAGAAAATATGTGTAAAACAGCTGTTTTTTTTCTAGAATTCAGAGTAGGTCCCATAATGAAAAAAGTTGTTCCTCCTTCCATGTGTCTTCCGTTTTCTTGGTCTACTGAGACGTCAATTGCAATCTGGCTTCCACTGGCACAAGTCTTTGCTTAAAGATCATCCAAAATGCAGCCAATTCAATCCAATGTTAAGCAAAATACTTACAGTGCCCTTTTTCAACCGCTCCAATAGTTGTTTTTCAATAGCATTATCTATTCTCGCCGCCACTAATGCTTTCTCTTCTCGCCTTCTTTCACGTCTTTCAATCTTACGCTGGATTGGTACCAATTCTTTCCTGCAATTTGCAATAGTTGCAGTCAAGTACTAAAGACGAGGATAATCCTGATAAAACAGTCTAATGCTGTCAACAGCGCTTGGGCAGGGCTTCTACTTCTACTACTTGACTGATTTTGAAAATTCATTTATTCCTCCAAGTGGTCCCATATAATTTTTATCAATATCGGTATGTACCGATTTTGAGCTGACAAATTTAGCTTGGTTTATAATTCATAATAACTGTAAAAAATAATGTAGGAGCCTGCTCAATCAAAATTGTTTGTCACTTTCTTGAGGCATTACTTGTAGCTGTCAACCATAAACCAACTGGCCAGTTTACATCTCCAATATAAAATATCAAGCACATGACTTTGCTTGCCTTATAGTAAAAGATAGCAATAAACCAAGGAGCCCATCTAGTATTCAATGAGCGCTGACTTTTGTTGAAATGGGCTTAAGGCGACAAACAAAAATAAATCTTGTCAATAAGCTATTCATAAAATATAGACTCACACTCTTCTAAGTTTTAACTTCCTCATCCGTATCAAGTATTGTGTTATTTTGACAAATCTTTGTTTACATTTTGCTTTAATAAATGCTGGCCAGTAGAGCAAGTTCTCGTTTATTTGATATATGGCCTTTTCAAAGTTACGAGATAGCTTTACTTTTTCCCATTGTTTTGATGGAAACATTACTCTGTAAAACAAAATTGGAGAATTAAAAGGTTTCTATATAGCTTTGAAATAAAACTACAAGGCAGATATACACAAACAAACAATGTAAATTAAAGAAAACCATAAAATAAGATATGAAACTAAACAAATAAGATTTTTTTGTTTTAGTAAAGTAAATGTCATGGAGAGGGAAAATCCTACGGATACTAACCTTTCAGCTGTCTTCATAAACAGATATATTATACCGTTTTCCTCTCTGACCGTGGCATATTTGCTATTAGCTAGAGGGCAGGCTGCCCTACTACAGAGCCCTGTAAGGTTGTACTCATTTCGGCAAAATTGTTGGGTCTTAGTCCTGAAATTAGGTCGTAAACATTAATAAAACTATCTAAAATGTTACGAAAAAGACTTTAGAAACAATACTTACGTTACTTTGTGTGAACAATGTGTTTTGTTGATAATAGCCCATACAACCTACAACATAAATAACGTATGCAATTTATTAACATGTAAGGTTTGTTTGCACACAATACAACAAAAATGAGGAGAATGAATGTACTAACATCGTCGTGCTGCATTTTTATTGTTATTCAACAAATGGCCAAATAACAAATCTTCCGTTGCCAAAACTCACATCACATGGAACTTAACCTAAAATGACTGGAAGGAAGTTGAAATTACAAGTTATCTAAAAAATTCACATTTTTTGGAACGCAACCTTAATCAATAATCTGTCAGCGGCTCAGGGTGACAGTCAGTAGCCAAGACACTTTTTTTTGTATATATGACATCATACGATTTGTATATTTGCCATCTAGTTATAAAGTCAAAATATATCGACTAATAAGTCGCCGTAGTCAAGTTACAGTCACATGATATACCCTAGTTAAACGGTAAAGACTTTACTAGGGTTTAGGGAAGATTTCTAGTGAACACAAAAACCACCATCAGTTATTCAATCTTTAGTTATATCTCTTCCCCACACTTGTGCACATGAACAAGACGTTTATGGCTTATAATAAAAATTGAAGAATCACTAGTTTTGCTATAAAATACACTAACTAAGACGACATTTTCAGCAAAATGTGGGGAAAAAATCACCTTCCAATGTGCCGCTTATGATGTTCTTATTGTTCATATTTCGTACGATCATTACATTTAGCCACCTTCTGTATCTACTGTTTTTTATATTTGTCTTTCATGGTGACTTCTTCAACTCAACACAGCATAAGCAAAGCTCAGTAATGTGCAGCTTTTGCTCCTCCACTTTCCTCAGAGACTACGTCTCACTACCATAGAAGAGTTAATACTTCTAACAACGTTTTTGCAGACCTTTCCTTTGGTTATAACAGGCACTCGTATTTATGGGTCGCAAAGGACTCCGGTTAGTTCTCGCCACTTATTCCACCCTTTGAAAATTACATCTTACTACCCTACTTATTAGAAGGGTAGTAAGATATATACTTATTATAAACTCGAAAGTTCGTAAGAATGTATGTATGTTTGCTGCTCTTTCACGCAAAAAATTTTGAATTTTCGGTATGGAGATAGCTTACACTCTGGATTTACCGTAGTAGTAGTAGTAGAGTAGCACTTCCAGAACGCAGCTTGTAGAGTTACAAATAAGCTTTTGTAGTGTATAATATACTTACACATAGTATGTAAAGTACCTAGAATGTTTTATCTCGCGTATCGAGGGTTGTGTGTTGAAATTATTAAGTGAGAGCTTGAAAGGTAGGTAGTACCTATTACCTATACCATAGCTATGAAGTACCGTGTCCTTGTGTAGTTGTACCTACGAGTGAATAGCTAACTATTAGAGAGAGAGAGAGAGATGAGATCGCTCCTAACCAATTAGGTAAACAATATAAAATTTATATTTAAAAACTAGTTTGTTTTTCTTTAGTTTTTAATGGTTTTGTTATATATTGTTAGGTTGATTTTAAACAACTGAAAAAGTTCTATTGGCGTCTGGCGTAATGGAAATCTGTAATCACTGTTTCAAAAAAAAAAAAACTTATTTATTGTCCATAATCTTAAACTTAAAATGCGATAGAATCAATTTTCAAAGTCACAATACATCTTCTCACTAGATTTGCCGCCGCCGGCCAGAATAATCGACCCCAGAACGGATCTCGAAGCAAGATCAAAAGACAAAATTTATTTATTTATTTTGATTTATTTGGACAAACACAGTAATAGCATCATGACAGTAAAAACCAAGGCGATACTACACTAAATTATTTTATAAAGCATGATCTTTTAAATACAATTTTTTATACAAATCCTATTGGCACTTGGCAATCTCTGTGAATTTTGCCATTCTAGAATTAAAAAGTCAATATCTTTCACTATAATATTTAACACTATATTGCGCGCAATGTGGGAGCAAACCTAAGTAAATTAGTTCTGTTCTCGGGCACCCTGAATGTTATACAAGACCTCCTACGGCTAGTGGCTCGGGCGCGCGCAGGTATAACGCCTCCAGTACCTCAGGATGGTGCAGGTGCAAAATGTATGGACTATGACGAATCAACAAAAGTCCTCTGTCACTAGTTCACATTCAACTGCTCAACTGGACTCACTGACAGAGATTATAACAACGTGTAACAGAAAGGTGTGACAATACTTAACGGTGTTAGTCTACCCATCTAAGTAAACCCGCATTGCAATTGCAAATTTTTTTATCAAAATTCCAAATTAAGTATGTTAGGATTTCCATTCAAAAATTGGTCACGTGAATTGTATAGAGGATGCAATGAGTTTTTTTATATTATTTTACATAATTTTGTCCTACAGTAGGTAGGTATATTGTCACACCTTTCTGTTACATGTTGCATAATGCACTGATATAGGAAAGTTTCTTTCATGTCTAACTGAGCCTATATCAGTATGAAAATTACAACACGCAATTCTCGTGGAACCGTACCTATTAACTGAGCCAATCTCCAAATTTTATATCGTACCGTAGCACGAAACGCTCCCGTTTTGCATCATCAGAATTGCCTTAACGCAACGTCAAACGCGTCGTGCTTTTCAACATAGATTCACGTAGTCCGTTACAAAATAAGAGTACCTATTGTACCGTTGGTAATACGAGCACATATACCAGATCGAGTAAAATATCTAAAATATCAAAGTCATCGAAATTACAATTCTCTTTATTTGTTCCTATATATATAGAACAGTAAAATCAGGCACAAAAGGCGGTCTTATCAGTAAACAACAAACTCTTACAGGCAATCGTCGTAGATTAGAAATGTAAGAGTTATATTTTATAGCGTCGATAGAACTTTGTCAGTTATTTCGATATAAAAATCAAAGCCCTTAACTGATTTTGATAAAATTAAATTGGGAACATATGGGAAGTATACTACTATCCTACAAACAAAACAATAATGTTTCGAATCGGCCCACAAATTAAAAAAAAACGTCAATTACAATATAGTCGAATTGAGTACCTCTATTAAGAACCTCCTCAAATTTGAAGTTGGTTAATATTTATATCGCTTTTATATAAAATAACATTAATATATATATTCATTTCATTAAAAGCAATAAAACCAAGTTATAATTACAAATTGTTAATATACCTAAGTGCTTTATTGTTCATTAATACTCTGAAGTAATACCTCCCTATTGTTATTTTTTCTGTAATACGACTCTTTATTTTACAGAGCATACATACAGAGAGTCATACAGGGTTATCCGCGGACAGGGGATTTACTATTCATACTAATCATTATGAACAACCTCTTTGGATATAATATTTTATATATTCGCCAATGTATAAACGTAATGAAAATGCCTCAGCGATTCCATTCTTTCGACATTTCTTTTCTTCAACGATAAAATGTCGTAGGCGTGTGAGTACCTACTTACCTATGTTAGTACCTATCATTGATTTTGATTAATACTTCAATAATCAGTGGTACTACATATAGTAGCTGCGAACTATTGACCTCGAGAATATTAAAATATTAAGACTTAAAAAAAATGTCAAGTGTATGTACCTACTCACCTCCGCATACCTACTACAGAGTTCCGTATCATCATTATACTCGAACAAGCTTATGTTCTGAGCGAATTCGATTGCATTTTTTGTGAAGAGACAGCTGAACTGATTTCAAAAAATATTTGTTGTTAAAATGGGTAGGTATACCTCCGAAGGGGTCTCAATTAAGAATTTAATCACAATCAGTCCAGGACTTTGGTAGTTAAATCGAAGTAACTGAATAAATTGTGTCGTCCCGTGTCGAAGTGAAGTCAAAAACTGTTATTTGAATTGTTTTAGATAACGGTCGTTCAGACATAGGTTAGTCAGAGTCAGTATTGAACTTATTGTTACTAGACTACTAAATCTGTCAAAAACTACCCCGACGTCGAAATGCAAGGACCATAGGTTCGTGAATAATCATTAATTATTTGAGTAGAACGTTAGGGAGTGGGAGGAGTTGCTGTTCTATTTTCTACCTGTATGATCACCCCCACCATACAATTTAACAGATTAATATAGTTATATTTGTTATTAGATATCTACCTACACGCTGGAGCATTGAAAATGTCATAATTTTAAACAACGCACTTCCCCCGCTGCTAAAATGGGTAACACCTGTAATTTTTTCTTCTGCTTCTCATCTAAACTTCAAAGTCCCGTAGGTCCCTAAGACGCTCGAGTAACTACACATTTAGCAACTACTATCGAAAGAGTTGTGGTCAAGTCTGTTATTTGAATTGTCTCAGAATTACAATTGGATTTAGCCAAAATCGCCGTTTTGACGTAGAATAGGCCACAGTTATTAAACAAAACATAATTTTTAATTCTAACAATGATCTATGTCGAAACGGCCATTTTGGCACAATCCAATTGTAATTCTGAGACAATTCAAATAACAGACTAAAGTCTGAGTAAAGTCTGTCCTTGCTACGGAACTCTAAAGTTAAACATATACCTATTTTGCTAAACGAATCAATGAAATCAATGTCTCGCCGGTACTCCCCACAAGAGGCCCCGACCCGCCATCCGATATCGCTTGAAATTCAGGGAATATAAACTACTGGAAACAGAATAATACATTAATTGTGTTAGAACGTTGTGCGGGATAGATCTCTTATCGTCCGGATTTGTGTGGTCGACTAATCATCATTCATAATACTTTTATCATTTCATCCTGTTTAATAAAATACCTAAGTCCAAAGTTAACATTAGCACTAGATAGAAAGAACGATCAGTGTGGTAAATAAATTTAAATTTGTAAAGACAACTTAGATAGCGAGGATTTGATTCTGCTCACCAAACTCTGAGTTGTAAGTGTTAAATTTTATTTCGTTCTTACTTACCTATACTTAAATCGCAATGGAAAATAATTATCTTATTATTCGTATCGTACCTATTCTGACTCTGAAGTACCTACCCATTCACGAAGATTTTATTTATAGAGTTTATTTAAGGCTACGCTAATCTATAAAACGTCAACTATGACGCATATGGAACTATGACATCAACTATGACGCATATGGAAAATGTAGCTTTCTACCGATAAAATAATTTTCAAAATCTTTTCATCGATGAACATACACATAGTAACTCCTTCTTTTTGGAAGTAGGTAAAAATATAAACAACTAGATAGGTAACGCGAAAATTATAAAAAACTAGATACCTATGTTCTTTTTTTGTGCCTAGTTACTATCTGACTTCAACAAAAAATTAAGGGATTTGCCTGGATCAAATTCTTATTTCATATTATACAAATACAAAACCGATTATTGACTTTTTACATATACACACTTAGACATTCAAACATTGGAACTTAAATTATACTACGAGTAGGTATAACTATGATTTATATCTAAGATACTTGACTGTAGTGTTTGATAATATATCTGTTTTACAGCTGGCTGACACCCGCACTAGTAATGAAATTGTATTGCAGGTGCCAGAGCCCTCCGTATTAAGGAACAAATTTGAATATTAGGTATACCTAGTCCAAGTGTTATTTGTTTTTATACCACGATCTAAAATAAAGCAAATTTTATATTTCCATTCCTACTTATATCTAAGTATAAAATATGTTCTCTAGAACCTTTGTGGTGATAACCTGTCGTATGTGCACAAAGTTGATTTTTTTTTGCCAGAGGCATGGTATTTAAATCTCTGATATGACAATAGAGACTATTCATTCTCTCTCTCTCTCTCTCTCTCTCTTTTCAGGTTCGAGGGAATAGGAAAAATTCACAAAGGTATCAACGTGTAGCTGAGTAGATAAAGAATGGCCGCGACGTCACCAACACCGAATATAAAAAAGAAATTAAAGAATTCGAAGAGAATAGCTCAGTTGGAAAATGAAAATAAACAACTAAAGAAAGACAAGGACGCGTGCATACGAGAAATAGAAGTTCTAAAATCTAAAGTTTACAACAAAGATATTGACCAGGTAATTAGCTTAGATATACTGAATTATACAGCAGAGCTCTCAAACAGTTTCATGGGACCGATCCCATATCGAAGAGACAAATGCCTAATCCCTTACCGCCATAGCTTATTTTGAGGGAAAAGAAAATACTACTACGTCCAAAAAAAGCTCAATAAGTATGGGAATCGGACCCTCAGCTACCGCCCTTGGTTGCAAATTTTGAATGGGTTTCTGGTTAGAGGCGACAATTTAACCTTCTTACTTGTCTTAATTATTTTGTCTTGCATTTTCAGACTCAAACAGTTTCGCCAAAAATGTTTGCAGAAGACTTGATGCAAAATCAAACTCAAAAATTCTGTGAAAACGATTTATTTGTGGATAATATCAATGACACAAAAGACAATAAAAGAGCAAAACAAATAAAAATATTTAACAACCTTCAGCAAACTGATGAAAAACAAAATTTAAATGAAAAAGACAAACTAATTATGGATGATACAAAAGAAATCGACAAATTACTCAGTCAAATATCAGAGTTAAAAGAAACAGTTAAGAAACAAGAAGCTGCATTTGTAAAGTTAGAAATAAATAATTCAAAATTACAAATCGCCAAAGCCGAACTTATGAAAGATAGAACCGAGTCAATAAAGCTTCAAGAAGAAAATGAGATCCTTCAGAAGGAAATAGTAGGTTTAAAGGAAGATAATACCAAATTTGAGATGACATTATTAAATATGAAAACTGAAAATTCTAATTTACAACTTGATAAAGACAGACTTACAAATGATAAAACTGGGTTAGAATTAATAAGAAACAAGGAACAAGAAAAAAATAAGAGATTGCAGAATGAAATATTCAATTTGAAAAATATGTTAATAAAACATGAAGCTGCTATTAATGATCTGAAAAATGACAACTCTTCTCTACAGCATTCTAAAGAGATACTTGCGAAAGAGAAAACCGATTTTTTAAAACAGATTGAGATTTTACACTCAGAAAAAAGTAAATTAAAAGAACACACTAGCAACAACATTGCTAAAATATTGGTTTTAGAACGTGAAAATTCCAATTTATATACTTCCAAAGAGACACTTTCTAAAACAATAGAAACTCTGCAAGAAGCAATCTCTGCAAAGTCAACGGAAATTGAAAACTTGAAACAAGTGATATTAAAACTTGAAGAAGGTGCTAATAATTTTGAATCTACTATTGATAACTTAAGAAAAGAAAATTCTCTACTGCTTATTAATATAGATACCTTACGGCTAAACGCCAGCGATAATACAGCCAAAATTAGTATGGTATTGCGTGAATTTTTTTCCATACATGGTTCTTGTGAGTTACTTCAAGAAAAACTGGAAAAACTGCAAGAAGACAATAAAAAAAAATCAACGCAGATTGAATATCTAGAACAAATAATATCAACGCTTAAAAAAGATACGTATGAACATGAAGTTACTATAGATAAGCTTCAACAAGAAAACTCCAATCTTCAAAAAGATATTAAAGATAATATTGGTAACATTGATACATTGAGTCTTGAAAAGAGTCAATTGCTTGATTCTAAAGAATTACTCAGAGGAAAAGTTGAAGTTATGGGATTAGATATTCAGAGCAAGACAATACAGATTAACAATTTGGAAAAAGAAGTATTTCACCTTAAGGAAAATATCAACGAGAATGAAACTAAAATAAGAAACTTAGAATTCGAAAACTTAAATTTTTCACATGTAGTACAAACATACATAATTAAAGTAAATGAATCGAATGTGCTTATTAAAAAT
This sequence comes from Ligdia adustata, assembly GCA_947049295.1. Lineage (NCBI taxonomy): Eukaryota > Metazoa > Arthropoda > Insecta > Lepidoptera > Geometridae > Ligdia > Ligdia adustata. The sequence continues at coordinate 4,061,020 of OX346218.1, forward strand.
TATCTTAAAGAAATATCAAACTTAAAACAAGAGATCAAAGACGCGATAGCTTCAAATGACGCTCTACTTTTTGAAAACGCTGGACTAATGATTGCTAAAGAGGAGCTCACAAAAAAATTAATTAAAGATCAAAAGCAAATACAAGAATTGAAGAAACATCACGCTGAATTGCTCGACAACATCAAATCAGAGGCTAATAAGAAGCTCTCACAGTGTACCTCCGAAAAAACTGATTTAGAAAAAATAAATAAAAAATTGAATGACGACAATAATTTAATGATTGCTAAAATTTCCCAACTTGAAAACGATATAGCTATCAATCAAGTTGAACTTAAAAATATTATGGACGATAAAATTGATTGCTTTAACTATTATAGAGATGTCATACCAGGTATTGAGACGGAAAATTTCCCAGAAGACAAAAACCTAACCAACCTTATAAAAAGATTGCACAATAATATAAAAGAGGAGTATATTAGAAAAATAGATGAGTTATCAGATAAATTCAACAGCTTATATCCGTGCGATAAAGATATCAATAGCACGAATGGAATTAAAGAAAATCAAAATCTAGTTCAGGAGTTAGAAGAAAAGTCACGAATATGTCGACAACGATTCAAGATAATCCTTAGGTATGTTCTTACAGTGGTGAGTCAATAAACTTATGCCGTGAAACAGCTAATTATTTTCGTAAATTCAGGATTGGTATACCTACTGACTTCCTTCAGCTTAGTCCACCTTTAATTTTTTTAACATTATAACCATGAACTGGCTAATCGAGCGAAGTGTATGCTTTCTTTTTTGTTTTCGTCTATCGGTTACTGTGTCTGTAAATTCACCCCAATTTATGCTTTCTGCTATTTCTCCCAAAAAGGGTAGAAGTTTCCTAAGGTGCCATGAAATGGCGCCGTATTAATCTTTTACTGGCCGATTTCAGTAATATATCTCGTTACTATTAAGAAGTCACAAATTGTATCGTGAGCGCCAGGTCCACAGTCCGCGAAAGTAGTAGTACCTAAAATATTAAAAAAAAATTATTGATTAGTAACAATTAACGTCTTGCTCACAGTATTAACTTTATCTAACATTTTATTTTAAGGAGAGACGAAGAAAAGAAGAGAGCTGAGGAAGAAATCAAAAATCTAAGGTATGCTACCGAAAACTTAGAAGAAAAGGTTATCAAGTTGATAAATCAGGTCGAAGAACTGAAGGCTGAAAATTACCAGTTAGAGGTAAGACAAGTTAAAAATATTAGGTAGTAGGTATTATTCCACCGTGACAGGGGAACTTTGAGCTTAGCACAATAACGTAATTAACTACTAAATGTGTTGAGCACGAATGCGAACCAACTGCCGGCGAGATCTCTCTCTGCACTGAAACGCTCTTCAGCAAAAACTCTTACAGAAACAGTCTCTCTCCAACAACGTCTCTCTGTCGTGCTTGATTTTTCTTATTACCCACATATTGGTCACAACTTGACAGGGTGAACGCAAGAGTAACGAGAAAGAGATAGCCAAACTGCAAGAAAAGCTCAGAGCTCCGTCATCGCCACTACGTCCAGGGAAAGTGCATTCCAGTCCAGTTCCTGCTTCTAGTAGAGAGCAACGCAAGGAATGGCATGATCGCAACCGCAACCTCGATGACATACCGCAGCGCAAGCGTCCCACCAGTGAAGGTACTCGTACTTCCAGCAGCATTGGCAATAGATGAAATTGTTTTTACGCGTCTTCGAGGGACCAGATAATCGAATTCATACTTCTAATTTAAAACATCATCTGTCGCGGCTCGACACAAAAATTCTTTAGTCATTTCAAGTTAGACGTAGTATCTTTCTCTTTCCCTTTTCCAGGTAATAAACGACCATATACAGTCCTTGCAGCAGGTCTAGCTTCCAATTTTCTCTTTATAATATGTCATTGTCAAGACTTGCGTAACGTTTCAACCCACAACGTCCCACAGCTGGACACGGGTCCCCATAGGAAAGGAGACTAATATCATCCCTGATGAAGTTCAACGAATGTGAACGAAATATAGTTTAACGTTACCTTTCCAAAGTTCAAGTATATAATAAAAAATAAAAAAAATATATTTTAAAAAACTCAATGCGATTCTGTAGACCAGTCTTTTAGCCAAATTTCCGACATAACATATTATTCAATTTGTCCACGCGCGCCCATTAGCTATTTCTTCCCATATATGAGTAGGTATGTATTTAGATCTCTTATTTTTCGTAGTAAAAAAGGCCGGTAATCTTAGAATTTGTACCGCCTATACCTATTGAAAACTGTAAATAATGTTTTTATTTGTTTTAGATGGAGACACAATTCGAATTGAAAATACCGAAGACAAAGAGAAGAAAATGAGGAATAAGTTCAAAATGTAACCAGCAAAGATTTAATGAATTAATTATAAGAATATTAATTAGTATTATAACATATTATTATATAAATTATGAATAATCATGTTACACATATATGTCTACCTACAGATATATATATATATACCTTTACTATATCGTGTATTTTGATTAGCAAGTTATATATATAGCCTTGGCAAGAATTTCATGTACCTACCAAAGCTAGAATATTCGTACTTTGTATTTTCCTTACAATTTTGCAATTAAGTAATCTTTGGTTCTTTTAACGTCCGCTAGGGGCGCTGATCAAGGTCTGTTACGCCTCTCGAGTACTACCTGTTTAGCTTGTAAAATAAATAATTAATTTGCCCTTATTTTTGTAGTTTTTTAAACCAATCATCAAAATAATAATATTTATAAAAATCGGCTCCGTGGCAACTGAACAATTCGGAACTGGACAGATTCTCAGCGAAGCAGATTAACTATCGGACAGAAGGCATACAGTCAATGACATTATTAATATAGTAAATAAAAACATATCAGTTACATAGATGGATGTAACATAAATAAAATGATTGATCATAATAATTGAAACAAGTGAGCTTCGCGGAAACAATTGAGCATCACACAAAATAAACAGTATCGCAGAATCAAAAGAGCATAAAAAAAAGAACAATCATATTTTTTTCTGAATTTGGTTGAATGCGACCATAGGCCGCTATCCCACTGGCGTTTTACAAGCGTTGGCGTCTCCGCAAAGTCTGCGTTGACAGACGTTAGGGGACGCGTCGTTTCGCGTGGCGAGTTAACGTCCGCTGAAAGTGACGTTAACGTCGCGGACATGATGCTATATGAGGCGAGAACGCGACGTTAACGTTGCGTTGGTGCGGCGCTAACGTTGCGAGTACGTAGTATCTTCTTATTAGTTTGTGCTTGTGAGGTCGCAAGGCGAACGCTTACCGCTAGAGATTCGCGACGTTGACGTCGCGTCTGCGCAGCGTTGGCGCTAAACCAGGCAGGCGTTGGGGAGACGCTGGCTGACGCCCGTAAAACGCCAGTGGGATAGAGGCCTATTACTTGTCCTCGCGTTGAATAATAACATTTAAGGAACAAAATAAATTAATAAAAGTGTAACGATTACAAATAGGAAAATCAGGTTTACACGATTTTCAGCCTTAGTGACATATATTGGAAAGATCACTGTTCCCGAATACAATAAAAACATTTGCAAAATATAAAATGTTCCTAAGGTCGAAAATCACGTACCTACACCTGTTTTTATTTATTGATTGCAAGTGGATTTTTTTCTTTACAGGTTTATACGATTTTCAACCACTTTGAGAAATAAATGAGTTTTAGTTCTTTCTATTATGTTTCTGTGACGCTCTTTTGATTCTGCGGTAAGGTTTTGTTTCTGCTTTGTTGCTTCATAGTTTATTTTAAATAATATTCGCTTTTGTACTCTGTCCAGTTGCTAATCTGTCCAGCTGAGAATCTGTCTAGTTGCTATGGAGCCAAAAAATCTTATATGGGAACCTACGATAATAAAACTAATATAACTATTTTATTAACTGCCCAACTAACCACGTTCCCCGCTTCGTTTGTAACTTCCAGTTGTCGTCGGTATAGTCCCGTCTCGTTGTAACTCTGTTTTTATGATTTTATTATTTAGCAAAAGCAAAGATTTATAATCGTCGGTGATTTTGATTCGGAGAATATTTCCTCCACACATTAAAGACGTTTCAAAGCAATATAACATAATACATATTGCGAGACAGTATGCGTAATTTTTGGGGGCTTGAAATATTATGTAGTCTGAAAATTATTGTATCTAACAGTTCGCAGAATAGTATATATTTAATAATGAATTGAATTGAATCCCATTTTCTTGACTACTTAGGTTGCGTTCCAAAACCAATCGCCATCAGCAGAATATTAATTTTTGTTTTGGTACTAGGTTTGGGAGGGTGAGTATTGCTCGAAGTGAATTGTGTTTTGGAACGAAGCAGCGCGTGATTTTTACCTTGAGTGCTTGATTTAATGGCCAGCATAAAACTTTTTAGCGTATTTGTGGCTCCATCAATAATTAGTGTATTAAGCTGAAATTGGTCACTGTTCATAATTAACTATAAACAGATTTATAAAGAAAAAATATAGCTGAAAAAAAGTTTTAGAATTAAGTTATTATCAAACAGCTGTAATTATGCCGATTTTTTTTTGTGATGGGATAATGTGGTCCTATATTATAATGATATTAAATCATCGATGTTTTCGACCCTTCTTAACCCTGTAAAACAGGACAACGAATTTTATTTAAATCTGCGTAGGTAATTTATAATTCTTTAAATGGCTACTCGAAAATTGGCAAATCAAAATGTCCGCTCTAAACTCGCCATTTTCCAACCATATATAATCTTGTCACTTTATCTTTAAGACATGGTATAAGGTAGATTAACTTCAACTTTTATATTAGGTGGCTTCTGTGGTGGTGCCATAAGATAGATTATCTGCCAAATCTGTCAGTGAAATTCAACTTTGATTTTACCAGGGTGAAATATTTAAACAGTCAGGTGAAATTTTACCCAAAGGTAGGCTTTCCAAAACATCAAGTGCAATTTTCATAAAGTGTTTCGGAACCGGCATCGGGCGAAATTCACTCTCTGTCGAGTGAAATACACATGTTTTGGAACGCAACCTTAGTATTTAACACAGGCAAATATACTGGATGTATGACGTCCTATTAAAAAAATAAAACTTGTGATGTCACTGTCATTTTCCCATTCTATTTTTAATTTTTTATTTGAAATCGTACGTCGGTTATTTCGCTCCACATCGTAATTGTTTGTTTTTTCAAATCAAATGCATAGAAAATTTGATGAATACGCAGATCGACCTCGATCTTTAAAACAAATAGTTTATGTTGACTAATGTTTCCTGAGCGTCCTCTTATAATCTAAGTCGTAAATGTAATGGTTATGGAATCAGTGCGTCGATTTATGCATGTTACAAAATGAGTGACAATATAAAAGTAGTTGTCAAAGTTCGACCGCTTATTTCTCGCGAATTAGAAGATAAGCTTCCTCATCAGTGGCGGGTCCAAAACAATACCCTATATCAGGTCGACATCAGCGGTCGAGACAACGGCCAAGCCTTCACCTTCGGTAAGTTAAACTTGTGGTTATCACCCATAAATGGCATCAATTCTATTGTGATTATAATGAACCTGCTACCTACGCAAACCTGCGTCTGATACGCATGTCTTGTATGTTTATATAAAGACTTGTAACTTACCCACTTTTTTGTATAAGACCCTCACGCTTGTATCATTAACTTTAAAATGTTATATATTAATTTCCAGACAAAATTTATAATGAAGACACCAAGACCTCAGATGTCTATAAAGACGTGGCAAAGCCTATTGTGGAAGCAGCCACAGCTGGCTTTAATGGCACAATATTTGCTTACGGCCAAACTTCCTCCGGGAAAACATACACCATGACGGGGACAGATGAATCCCCAGGAATTATACCTCTTGCTGTGCTCAATCTCTTTGAAAACATCAAAAACATTCCCGACAGGGACTTTTTAGTCAGGTAATCATGTTGCAATGCAAAAATTATGTAAAAAATTAACACTTGTTATCTGATATTGATTGTCATTTGCGTATCTTGTTATGTAAGCTGAATATGACACTTCTAATGAATTTGTTGATGTAATGTACACACATAACACTTTCTTGAATTGTCTTCAGGGTCTCCTACATAGAAATATATAATGAAACTGTCAAAGACTTGTTGGATGTGAAAAAAGAGAATATTAAAATCCATGAAGATTACAGTGGATGTATTAGAGTAGATGCCTCGGAGAAGGTTACGTCGTCACCAGAAGAAGTGTTGGAAGCTATGAAAGTGGTAGGTGATTTTTTTAAACTAACCAATAAGAAGCAGCTACTCAGTAAAAATGTTTTTATATTTGTTACCTGATTGCAGTGCAGTTATCACCTAAAATAGTAAGATCAATTAGAAAAAAGGGATTTACCTTTGAACAATCTAGTTTCAATGATCCCCTGAAAAGGCTGGGTCTTATATAGGTAGATAAATTTTAGCTAGTTTTATCAATCAATTAAAGTTAAACAAGACAATTTTTCAGAACTTGTTTATTTGTGATATAGCTCAGAAGGTTACAATAAATCGCAAAAATACCCTTTACAAAATGTTGGATTTTAGTTTACAACAACCCAACAATCTTCTTGCACTACAAGCAAATTTGGTTTGATTTAAAAAGAGATATCTTATAGGCATCCTTTCCAGAAATGTAAATGTGAATTTTATATAAGTTATCACAATATTTTCAGGGTGAAGCTAACCGTCAGACTGGCTCAACAAACATGAATGAGAAGAGTAGTCGGTCCCATTCCATATTTCAGATCGTAAGTTTAAAAAATATCATTCTGTGAGTTAATATACATAACATTATACATATATACATTTAGAAAATGAAAATGTTAATTTAAATAGTATGTAAAAATAGATCAGGAGCCCTACTAGCTGCTGATCTCTATGTTTACATAATATTTTGAATCTTTCACATGTGAAAGATATCACCAGTGAATTTCATTTTGTATTGTTAGGAAAGGGTATGAATTATCAAGAATGCAACTTCACTTCATATTGTTCATAAGTGATGTCATTAGTGAGTGATGAATTCATTTTAATATTTTAAAAATAGTCCTCCTATATAATTAATAATAATAATAATTTAATTATACTCCTTATTGTATGAGTAAAATTTATGTAAAGTGATGTCTTGCTATGAAACTTTTGATATTAAATAAAAAAATATATGCTTCATAAAATGAAAGTCTCTGCTAGAATTTTAAAAGACTTATTTTTGAATAATAATAAGCCATCTGTGATATTGTTCATCATGGTTAATTTAAACTCTGATTTATCATATGGTGTTGAATTCACCTAATGTCCAGTGCTACGAATGTTTGCACTAATTAGTTATGTGTGAGAATTAATTAGATAGAACTAAATACTTACAAAAAAGAGAAATGAGACTCAATTCAATTGTTTGATTCAGTTGTTAGATATAAATAACTAAACAAAAACGGGGACTCGAAAAGTGCACTGGAAAATAACTTTTTTTTAAAAATCTTCTGTCCAGCAACACTAGACATTTTGCTAAGACATAAAATTATTAATCATATAATTATTTCAGACAATCGAATCCCGTGAGCATATAGAAGGTACAGAAGAAGCGGGATGTGTAAATGTGTCGCAGCTCAATCTCGTAGACCTGGCGGGCTCAGAGCGAGCTGGACAGACTGGGGCCAAAGGCCTGCGCTTCAAGGAGGGCACTCATATCAACAAGTCCTTGAGTGCACTTGCACTTGTTATTAAGCAACTCTCCGAAGACCCTAACAAGTAAGTATGGCTGCTAATAATAATAATTAAGTGTTTCCTATAGCTCAAAAACCATGATCTACTATTTGAATTCTACGGAAAATATTTTCTAATAGGCAAAGTTTTTCATTTCTGGAATTGACAGCACACGTCACGAAACTTAACCAAGATAATTAAAAATTTTTTTTATGGAGAATATTTTTTAATTGTTAAGGTTTTATCGAAGTCCGCCATCTGTTTTGTTTTTAATATTTTATATTTATTTTTGTGGACCTTAATACTTTATGATATATAAAACTTATTAATTAATTATTTTGTACAAGCTGGTGGGTTGTATACATAACTACCTACTTTTAATTTAGAAAGAATTTACCCATATTTATTTGATAAATAAACAATATATTATAATAAACATTATCTTATTATTTATTACTTTGACAGTAATTTAATTATGCATTATTTTTTATTTGTATGTCAATAGCATATCAAGACCTTAAATTAATGTAAATAAACTATAATAATGAACCTTATCAATTGAGGAATAAATAAATTAAAGCAGAGTGGTTATTATAACAGTGGTTATTATAACGGTGGTTATTATTTACACAGATATGCCAACTACCGTGACAGCAAGTTGACCCGAATACTTCAGAACTCTCTCGGGGGGAACGCCAAAACCAGTATTATATGTGCGATTACTCCGGCCGCTCTAGAGGAGACCATATCTACGTTACAGTTAGTATTATCCAAACGTAATTCATACGAGTATATACGTTGTTTTTTTCAGCAACATATATATATGAATAGATCAATTCTTTATTGCACACTAAAAATAGAATATCAGAGACCAATTCTTACAAAATATAGTACCTACCAATTTATCCCGTAATTATATATCTTATCAATAACCATCCAGTGTTTGTTGAGTAAGCCTTAATGTGTATTTAATTATGTTTGACTACGTTGTGGATTTTGTTGTGTTTCGTGTTGTTTCCTTGCCAATTTGCTGTACCATTTTTTTTTTTTTTTTTTTTTATATGGTACTCAGGACATTTTGCCAGACTCAAAGCAGAGACGCACCGCTCGCTTGGTTATAAATTCTCTATAATTTAGATTTTTGTTTAAATTACATACCAAACTGCAGGTGTCAACGCACTCTCAGTATAATTATTGTTTAGGTTCGCGACCAGAGCCAAGGCTATAAAGAACAAGCCCGAAGTGAACGCGGTGGCGACGGACGCGACCATGATCCAAGGACTCACCAAACAACTCTCACAGTTGCAGTCACAACTTGAGAAGAAGAAGAATCTAGAAGTAATGCTCGAGAATAAGAAAACTGTTGAGGTAAGCATCATTCTAGAAGAGCCACAGTCCCGAAGAGATTATAGTAAAAATGTATATGAGTGACCATATCACAATATCTATAGATCAATTATATAGTTCACTTTGACACATTTTACAAAACTAGACCCTATGTTCCTTAGATAGTGTTCGCTTTCGCTTGAATGGAATGTCATCGTAGTTCGCTCACAAGGTCGACGTTGTACAACTAAACAAAAACTGCACTCAAGAATCGAAGCCGTGGGCAAAACTTATAGTGTATGCGTCTCTTTCTGGCCTTTAATCACTACTCATAAGTTTATTCTATAATAAACTTATGTGTAGTGATTAAAGGTGCGAAGTGTGTTTGTTGATCTATTGTCCCAACCAAGTGATGGATCCACATAATTTTTGGCACGGAGATAGTTCGATATTGCCCCCAGCAATCGAAGCTGTGGGCAAAGCCTATAAACCATATAATAAACTAGCTGTGCCCCGCGGTTTCACCCGCGTAGTTCACCATTGGATTGTCGAGATAATGGGGGAACTATTTTTTTCAATTCGGTTAAAAAGTATCCTATGTCCTTTCCCGGGGTCCAATCTACCTGTGCACCAAATTTCATCCAGATTCGTTTAGTGGTTTTGGCGTGAAAGCGAAACGGACAGACAGACAGAGTTACTTTCGCATTTATAATATTAGTTAAAATATAATAATGTCATGTACATTCCAGCAAGACCTTCAGAAGCAAATCGCAGCGCTTCAGAAGCTGATACTGAACGGTTTCGGTCAGAGGAGCAGTATCGAACAGATCGGCGGCGCGCGTAGGAAGCAGCCGCCCAGAAGGATCACTATATCCAGTATATCTACGTTACATCCTATAGATGAAGACCCAGTGCCCACCGTGCCTAGGTTTTGCACTCCGTCTCTGAAGTATAAGTAAGTAGACTGAACGAATAACTTTTTGAAAAAAACGACAATTATTTGACCGATCTCTTGATAATAATAAGTAATGTGTATATTGATACGTAATAAGTTTATTTGTCACAAAGTCTTAAGTACTAATGTTACACCAAAAGCTTAATAAGATAATGTTCTAAGAATAATATAACATACTCCCAATCAATAATCGGGTTCAATTCCCTGTCGGGGCAGGTGTTAGAATGAGTTTGATCATTTGTCTTCGGGTCTGGGTGTCTTTGTGCGTGTGTTTATGCATGTTATCCCGACATAGGAGAAATCCTAGTGGTGAGCTATGAGTGTGAAGTGTGAAACGTGATAATATACTTGATACTCAGAATTAATAGCGAATGATCATACTGCCCCTCGGACAGTGTCCGCTTCACCACTGGAATGCTGACTGATGGCTCATGAGGAGCGAGATAGGGACGTATCGAGGAGTTAAAACAGATCAAGCTCTAAGAGTCGCGAAAGAACCCTCAAAGAAAAAGAAAGAGCGCCGACACTCCCGTAGCATTTGTTTCTTTCGTTTGTTGTCTAAACTTGAATTATATTCTAGTGGGTAAAATAATTTTAGTTACATTCCCACTATAAATTCTGAATAACATAATTGTTGTGTTCTGCATATCTGTGACAAAAATGATTGAAATCGGCTTGTAAATATATAGCCCCCTAGCAAAAATCACCCCTTTTTTGGGAGAAAAGAAAAATAAGATGGTATATACAAAATATTTAGTGTTTTTCCGCCTCGTCTTGATGTCAGCGTGAGAAATCGAAAAATATTTTTGTTTTTATGGTGTGGTTCCTCCTCACCACCGCCACACCTCACCTTATTATTTCTCTTTCTCTCAGTATCCGACTTCCTCGACACGTGTTTCGCCTTAATAATCAAAATCATTCATCGAATTATGAATTTAAATATCTGTCTTCGAGTGTGTGTGTGTTGTGAATGTTACATGGCGTCACTGACACAGGAGGAATCCTGGTAGGGATCTGTATAAAACATATTTCTTACCTCAGAAGATTTAGACATACCTTTGACAAGTATTTAGCAGATGTTTTGGTTCTTTACTTACTACAAATCGGCGGATTACCGTGTACAGAGATAAATTAAATTTATTTATTTATTTTATTTACTTATTTTATTTAATTAATTTATTACCTATCCCTTTTAAATTTGTACTACAGCAAAACCTGAAAACCAATTTTGATATTTGATCTCTAGGATTTAGTTCTAGTATATTATTGAAAGGTATATACGAGAGTATTAACATTCCTTAGCAACATGATAATTTAAACTATGTTTAAAAATATTTTGTACCCGTCTGCGAAAGAAGGAGATTTATGTCTCTGTACTAAGCCGAACGTGGGTCACTAAACTCATCCTAAGGAACAACTTTAACTATGGGACCAGCTCTTTGGCACGCCCTAGAGCCTAAACGGCTTGTCGTATTTTTATCACAGTGGTGTCAATAGATTTGTCTTAGTCGTGAGAGTGACACTGGGTACAACAAAAACAAAAAAATACCATAAAAAAATTGTCGATGGTTTAAAGAATTAGCAGTCGATCTTCTAACCACTTGTTTGTGGTAAGACTGTGTTTATTTTTCGATTACTTGAGAGTTAGTTATGTTTGTATTGTTCCAGTCCGCTGACTGTCCAGGCGCCGGTGGATTTCCTGCCGGTGCACAGCGGCAGGCTGGCCAGTCTGCCCGAGGAGCCGCCGCGGCTGCTCACCCCACCGCCGACGCGCGACAGGAAGGTTAACTTCAACGATGACGTCATTGCGATCGGTAACACTATTATGTACACAAGTTGTACTTGAATATATTTTTAACTAGCTGCGCCCCGTGGTTTCCCCTCGGTAGATATTCGATCGTCCCATGGGAACACTACAATTTTCCGGGATAAAAAGCCTATGAGTTATCTTCGTGCCAAATTTAATCCAAATCCGTTTAGCTGTTAAAAATTAAAATTATTTCCTTTTTTTTTAGTTATTTTTTTTAATATGAATAAACAAACACACTCATATATACAAACTTTCGCCTTTATAATATTAATGTGATAGTTAGTTGAAGTATCAAAAGACCCGACTGCGAAACCTTGAAACTAGTACAGGATCGCCGGTTGGGGTGCACTAAGCTGGAAGGATGTTACTGTAGTCATCATCACGAACAACTTTTACTCTGGGACCAACTTAATTAGAGATAAAAATGCTTCTGATATATAGAAAAAGCCAATCGGTCGTCAACAAAATATATGAAACGGCCGATTTTTTTTCTACAATTCAGAGTTGGTCTCATAATTAATGTTGTTCTTTAGAATTACTATAGTATATTGGGCTTAGTACACACTTAACTGATAACCCTGTATGTACAGGGTGGCTGATTGTCTTAAGGGTAGCTTATGTTGATCATAAGCAACAACTTTTGTTCTAAGAATTTAAAATCTCAAAAAAATCCTTTTCCTTACATAAAGATCACTGACGTGTGGCTAAATGTATGAAAAAGGATAATTTAGTTTGCGATTTCTCGTAAGTCGTAAAAGAAAATTTGTTGCTAATGATATCCGAGGGTGGCAATTGAACAATTTATAAGCATCAAATTTTGTTATAACCCTGTATAAAGCAGTAAGTCTGGAATTACTGCTTTATACATTCCTAGTGAATATCAGTCTGGACTGATATTCACAAGATTTCATTTTAGTTTACCTGCCTGTAATCGTAGAAATACAAAATATAATATGATTTTTTTTGGGTTAGAAATGCTTTGATCATCCATCATTCATGTGCTTTATTTCTTCTTCTTCTTGTATAGATAGTGACGAAGACAATGAAAACAATTCGACCACTTCAAGTGTGCCTACTTGCTCGCCATATCATAAATGCTTTAGTAAGTAAATAGTTGTATTAGGTCACATTATTCATTGCTGAAATATTCGCTTAATACGAGTAGCTATGATAAGTTTATTTGCATGTTTTATTTAGCCCATAAATAAATATCTATTTTCCATTTAATTTGGTCTGAAGCGACGCTAACTTCGGAAGGGTGAAACAAATTTAGAGGGTTATCGTATACTTATCTTAAATTACAACTTTCTCTATGGGACCAACTCTGAATTCGAGAAAAAAAACAGCTAGTTCATACATTTTGTCGACGACTGATCATTTTTTTTGTATGGAACAGCTGTTTTTTTTTTCTTGAATTCCGAGTTGGTCCCATAATGAATGTTGTTCCTCAGGATGAGTATAGTGTTTCACCTTAGTATATCCCTAACCGATAACCCTTTATGAAAAAAACAGCTCTACTATTGATTGATATTTGAGTGTTTGATCCCATACTTAAAGTTATTCGGTTTCCTTATATATTTTCTTACTATTATTTGCTTTCTATTATTTTAGATGAATCCAAAACACCGCCGTGCATTCTTCGTAAAAATTGTCACGTGGCCGAGAAAAATTATAAGGAAATATTGGAATTTACAGAACGTGAAAAAGTATTCAAACCGGATGTGGTAAGTTGCCTCTTTATTATTTTTTTATAGTACTCTACGTTATCCAGTAGTTAATAATATATCGTATAAACTCTGATCATCTTCAGGCACTTCAGTTTTAAAGGATGAAGTCATTAAAATTTAATGACACTACATAAAATGACAAATTCCAAAAGAATTCTTTGTTATAGAGAGAATATATAAGTAATAAATTAAAAATAGTCAATAATTTCGAAACCTGCATTATAAATGCAAAAGGAAATAAAAAAATTGATAAATGAACACATATATATATATATATATATATATATATATATATATATATATATATATAATATACCCCCTTAAAAAAAAATATATATATATATATTTATATATGTACTAAGCCGAAAGGCATTATATTTATCATTACGAATATCTTGTACAAGACCAACACTGAGTCCGAGAAAATAAAATTAGTTGTTCCATACAAAAAGTTAATTAACCGCCGACGAAATGTTTGTGAAACTGTTCGTTTTTTTTCTTTGAAATTCAGAGTTGGTCCCGTGGTAAATAATGTTACTTAGAATGAGTATGGTGACCACCTTTCTGCCTAGTACACCCCTAAATGATAACACAGTATATGATGGCGTAACATTGAAATTTCAGGTTGATCTTATGGAGAAATTAGAAGAGAGTACAAACATTACAGCAAAACTACGGGACGAAGTCGAGCTGTTTACAAATAAGTGTAAACAAAAAGACTTGGAAATGGAGCGTCTCGTGTTTCAAATTAATAAGTTTGAGAACGATATTGCAAACGCAAAGGTAAAGAATAAAACTTCATATATTATTTTTAAGGGGGTATTCTGGTCTAGAGACATGAATTTTAGGTAATTTTTGAAGTGCTGTGAAAAAAAAAGCAAGATATATTTTTAGTATAAATTTTTTTATACATTATATATTCACATTAGAAGCATACAAAAAAAAGTAAAAAAAAAAACAAAATTCCGTTAGTTATCAGCTGATGGAGTGGGGCGTCTCAAAAATTTGGTGCGTGACCATACCCACGATTTAAATCTCTCCTAGCAATCTGAAATCAAAAAAAATAAAAAGATTATCAATCTACAATATCAATAGCTCGCTATCCTAGTCAAGACATCGCAAGTAATAAATACAGAAGGGAAAATTGTCATAGAACCAGCTCAAATAGCAAACTGTTTTAACGATTATTTTGCAGGAGTAACAAAAACTAACTCAGATATTGACTATAGTTCAAATGACGTTCATATTCAAAATCCTTACCATGACTCTTTTTTTCTGTAACCAACAACACCTTTTGAAATTCTTAAAATAATAAGTTCTTTAAAAAATACGAGTAGTGTGGGTATAGATGGGATCACAACTACAATTATAAAAGAAGTATCACTAGCTATAGCTGCAGTTCTTAGTCATATCATTAATATTTGTATGGAACAAGGTGTATTTCCCGATAAGTTAAAGACGTCAATAGAGTAGCCGCTTTTTAAAAAGGGTGATACATCACAAGTGGGTAATTACCGACCTGTATCTCTGATACCCATATACTCAAAAGTGTTTGAGAAGGTCATCTATTATAGAATCAATAGCTATTTTGAAAGCCGCAAAATGTTAACCAATGATCAGTATGGGTTTAGGAGAAATAAGTCCATAAATTTAGCTATTTTCAATTTCTTAAAGACTGTAATGACTAACGTAGACAAGGGAAAGAAAACGATGGCTGTATATATGGACATGTCAAAGGCTTTTGACACAGTCTTCTTCTTCTTCTCTTCTTCATAAGCCTTTTAACGTCCATTTCTGGACATAGGCCTCCCCTAGTGTTCTCCATGACTCGCGGTCTGCTGCCCTCTCCATCCATCTGTAGCCCGCGTGCTCCCTAATGTCGTCAGCCCATCGAGCTGGCGGGCGGCCCCGTGGTCTCCTGTCAGCCCACGGTCTCCACTCTACAATGCGTCGTGTCCATCGGTGACGGTCCATACGAGCTATATGGCCTGCCCAGCTCCACTTCCTTCCCGCAATTACTTCCACTACGTCTCTCAGTCCCGTTTTTCGCCGTATCCATTCATTCCTTTTATGGTCGCGCAAGGAAATTCCAAGCATTATTCTTTCCATCGCTCGTTGCGCGACTCGGAATTTATTGACTGACCGTTCCGTGAAAGACATAGTTTCCGCACCATACGTGAAAACCGGCAATACGCATTCCATAAATACTTTGGCCTTCAGTTTCATTGGCAGATTTTTGCTGCGGAAGATTTGACTGTTCGCGCCAAAAGCTGCCCAGGCCTGGGATATACGCCGTATTATCTCTGCAGTCTGATTTTGAGAGCCTAATGTTATTTTATGTCCCAGATAGATGTAATTTGGCACAGTTTCTACTGGAAGGTGATAGTTCCTTGCTTCTGGTATGTTGGTCATGATTTTAGTCTTAGCGACATTCATTCTTAGCCCTACTTTTCCCGATTCTGTTTTCAGGTCTTCAATCATGCTCAACATATCAGTGACATTTTCAGAAAACAACACTAGGTCATCGGCAAACCGTAGATTTGAGAGACGTTCTCCTTCAATTTCGATACCTTTATCGTCCCATTGTAATTTCTTGAAAATACTTTCCAGGGTCGCGGTAAAGAGCTTCGGAGATATTGTGTCACCCTGTCTTACTCCTCTGGCTAACTGGAACTTTTGAGTTTTCTCGTGGAGATTGACACAAGCGGTCGCGCGCTTCTGAAGATGTCTGATCAGCTTGATATAACGCTCATCCACTCTACACTCAACCAAAGCATCTTCGACGGCCCATGCTTCCACTGAGTCGAACGCTTTCTCATAATCAACGAAAGTTACTATGATAGGCTTCTGGTACTCATGACACTTTTCAATAAGTGTTTTTATGGCTTGCAGGTGATCGCAAGTGCTATACCCCGATCTGAAACCAGCTTGCTCTCTCGGTTGATATGAATCAAGCTTGTTTTCTAGTCGATTTACTATGACTCTCGTAAACAGCTTATACACGTGCGAGAGGAGGCTTATTGGTCTGTAATTATCCAACCTCTTGATGTCTCCTTTTTTGTGTAGTAGCGTAATAACAGCATTGTTCCAATCTTCAGGAACCTCCGTTTCTATGAGACACTTTGTGAATAACGTAGCTAGTGCCTTTTGCAGTTTCTTGGAAGGTATCTTTAAGATTTCTGGAATAATGCCATCCTCACCAGGAGCTCTTCGGTTTTTAAGCTGACGTAATGCCAAACAGACTTCATCCGGTGTAACATCTGGCAGATCTTCAGACCCCACATTTAGAACAGGAGGCCTTAGTGAAGTATTCATGCAAGTCGTGACACATTGCTTTGCAACCTTGCTCTTATAGAGGTTTTCATAATACTGGTAAGTAACATCCAAAAGTTCATCTCGGTTAGCTGTAATGTCTCCATTTCCCTTTTGAAGCTTAAAGATTTCCTTTCTACCGGCAGATAACTGGAGTTTGAGAGATCTGCGGCTTTTATTCCGTTCGATAGCGTTCTCTATGAGCCTCTCATTATGTTCCAGAAGATCTTTACGGATGCTTTTACGAATAGTTTTATTCAGTTCGGACAGTTCAGTTTGATCGGCATTTATGTCACTGATCATTAGGCGTCTCTTGTCTATCAAGCACAGTGTATCTGTGGTAAGCTTTTGAGTACTCGTCTGGGCGTTCACTGGAGTAACAGAACTTAGTGCTGTATTCAAGCATTCAACCAATCTGCGGCCCATGTCATTGACAGAGAGTTCATCCATGTCCTCAATACTTAAACCATTATCGATATGTTCTTTGATAAGATCCTGGTTATGACGTATAATTTCTACTTTAATATGACTTGGTGTTGGTCTTTTAGTTATGAGATTGCGTCTATCCCTCTTCACATCAAAGAAGCATTCTGCTCTAACAAGCCTGTGATCGCTGCCTGTGTAGAATTTGTTCAAAACAGTCACGTCCGAGATGTTACGCTTTTTGTCCGTAATTATATAGTCATATTCGCTCTTGTTTCGGCCATTAGGGTGCTTCCAGGTCCATTTGTACTGGGGTTTCTTAGCAAAGAATGTGTTCATGGCGAACATACGTCGCTGTTGAAGGAAATTTAGAAGCATCTGTCCTCGTGTATTCCTTGCGCCTAAACCATACTGCCCAATACTCGTCTCGGCATCACCCTGTTTAATTCCCACTCGACCATTGAAATCACCCATAAGGATGGTATATTGGGTTCTGACGTTATTAAGGATACTAGAAATATCTTCATAGAATTTCTCTACTTCCTCGTTCGTATAGTCTATGGTCGGCGCATGAGCCTGTATAACTTTTAGTTCGTACATGTTGGAGAGCTTAATTTTGATGTAGATTACTCGGGATGAAAGGCTATTTACTTCAATAATTCGGGATTTTAACTTCCTATTGACCATAAATCCTAATCCGCCTTGTCCCTGAGCAAAGCCCTCTCTGTGGTAAAGTACGTGCCCTGACTGGAGTATGGTTACCTCTTCTCCTGATCGCCGTATCTCGCAGAGGCCTACAATATCCCATTTGATCTTGTCCAATTCAATTTCTAACGCGTGCAGGTGTGCTTGCTCTGTCATGGTCTGGATGTTATAAGTTGCTATGTATAACTTAGTACGGCAGTGAGTCAACTCCCAGGGATTCCTTGTCGCACCCCTGCCCCGTGTCACCCGGCCACTGCTCGGACCGGGGAGAGACGAAGCGCTGGGAACTCGGGGTCGATTCTGATTTTCGTTTGTCATTTTGTTTCTAGGAGGGATTTTAGCTTAATTCACCACGCCAGCCACGACGGGTTGGTGATCATGCATTTCAGAGAGTATTTGTCTCTCTAGGCCGACGTCGCCTCTTCCGACTGGACTCAGTTCGGGAAGTGTGGTTATACCGCCACTGCTCGGTCGCCATTGCCCCGTCTGTTGTCTAGCAGGGAGCACCGCGGGGCTCTGCCTCCGCCGCCAGCTATTCTGATAAGAACCACATGGCGCGTGCAGGGGGGGTTGGCAATTGGGTCGGATAGGTGTTATTTCCGTTCTCCCCTTACTCCCCTTACATGGTATTATGTTTTGGGGTAACTGCACTAACCGCTTAAAAGTCTTTAAGGCTCAAAAACGTTGTGTGAGATCAATCTGTGGGCTTAGAAAAAGAGATTCATGCCAAAACCATTTTGCAAGATTAAAAATACTAACTTTCCCATGCTTATACATAAGTGAAATCGCTTTATTCGTCAAATCTAATCCTGAGCTCTTCAACGCATGGCCAGAAGGTAGCAGGCATGAGGGTATGGTGCATCATTTAGCTTCAAAAACAGCATATTTAAGAAAAAGTGCCTTTTGTATGGCATCATCAATATTTAATAGAATTCCACAAGACATCCGAACTGTACAAGAAATTCATATTTTTAGAGATACATTAAATGAGATATTGATAAAAAAGCACACTATTCGATAAAAAAGTTTCTAGAGGATAAAACTATCAAAAGCTGACATTTTTAATTTTAATAAGTATTCCTATGATTAACGACTTAATTTTCTATATGTACTTTTTTCTATTTATTATAAATTGTTTGTGTTACAATATTAGCATTATATAATGTATGTTTCTGTAAACCCCTAGGGGTAGATACTAGCGAACTACTATGTTATTTAAGATCTTTACTTGTACCTAGTTTCACAGACTAATAAATCATTCGTTCATTCATTCATTCAATAATGTCGCAATGTCTGGAACTACGGAAAAGTTACATAAAAAATATAGTTTTTTTTTTTATTTCTAGACCAGAATACCCCCCTTAAGAGGTTTTACTGAAATAGTAGTTAATTTCAACTGACCGAAAACATTATGACACCATGTTCGTGGTATAGCAATGACGCGTAAGTTATGAGTATCGATGATTTTGTAGCGATGATGGTCGAGTGGTTAGTGGGGTCGGTTGCCGTGCAAAAGGTACGAGATTCGATCATACATACAAAAAGAGTCTGTACCTACCGGTAAAGGAAAACATCGCGAGTATTTCCTCACATTTTTCATTATGATTTCATAGCATGGCGGTAATTCCTATCGCTCGCCAGGATAGCTGCCACCCACAAGTTGTAAAATCTGTCGCCAAGTGTTCTGGCAGCCATCCTTGAGAGCCAGTGTATTCCAGACTAACCATGCTCCATCTTGGGCTACAGTATCGCCGGTTTCCGTGGTCGAGTGAACTTGTGGTCACATGCCTAGCTGTGTTGGATAAAAAAAAACATTTCGATACCTGAGTAAATTACACTTGTGAATGTTCCATGGCGACTCAAGCTGACAATACAGACAGTTATATAATTTGAAATCATAATTTATTATTCACATTTTTGCCGCTCAAGTGAAGATTATACTCGTAGTTCAACTGTCACTTTTTGTCAATTGTCACGCATATTTTTGTAGAATTCATAATGCTCATAATGTTAATTGGAATTCAGTTGTCTTGTAAGTTTAATAGTACATGTCACGTTTATGTAGCCATTTTCCAACTCAATTTCAGAAAGAACACGATACGTTTTCTAGGGAACTCAATGATAAAGAAGTTAAGTACGAAATACTCAAGAAAAAATTTGAAGTCAGAGAAGCTGAACTTCTGTCGCTGTTAGAGGAACAAAAATTAAAGAAATGTGAAGATATTAGTAAGTATAATATTTTTCACATGGAAATCTGTCTGAGATGTTTTAGATACTGTTCTAATACTTCTTGTGTTGTTTATAGGCAAACTACCTCCTAATCCAGTCGAAAAGCCAATAAACTTTATGGATATGTCCAAAGATATATCTTTAGTAAATAGTGACAACGAAAGCAGTGTTGTAGTTACAAATGAAGAAGAGAGTGATGTAATAAAAACATTGGTAGCTAATTTGCAAGATCAACTTATAGATAAAAGCCAAACTATACTGCAGCTAGAAGCAAATGTTGCTTCGCAGAAACAATCCATTGAATTCTTAGAACAAACTACTCGAGATCTTGAACAAATGATCGATAGCTTCAAAGAAAAGAATGCCTATTTAGAAAATGAGAACAAATTGTACAAATCTAATATAGATTCGCTTAACGAAACTATAAAATCACAGAGAGACAATTTGGAAATAGCTCAACGCGATATAGCTTCTTACACAGATACTATTCAGGAATTACAAAACCAGTTAACAAAAAAAGACTATCTACTTAACATTAATATAAGCGACTCAATTTTAGAAAATATGATCGCCAACGAAGAAAACGTTATCGCAAATAACGATAATATTAAAAATCTAATTCAGTCATTTAAGATAGCTCTCGAAAACCGCAATAAAGAAATAGAACAATTAAAATCTTCGATCCAAGAAGATAATGATTCTAAAAGTAACGCGCTGGCTGAAAAAATGAATGACAAAATAAAGCAAATAGAAACATTGAATGATGTCATTTCTAAACTTCGAAATGATCTCAACGAAAATATTACAACAATTGATGTTCTTATCCATGAAAAATCTAAGCTAGCTGGTGTCGAAGAAGAGTTAACAAGGAAAATAGGCGAACTTGAAAATAGAGAAATTGAACTCTATGAACTCAATAAAAAATACTCTTTAGATATTGATAATTTGAATGATATAAACCGTGATCTGATCCAGTCTTTGTCTGACAAAAATGCAAAAGAACAAGAATATATCCAGTTAAATACAAACCTTCAAAATAAATTGGATTTAATGTCGCTTAAAATTATTAAAACTGAAGAAGAAATCAACGCAAAAAATGACATCATATCTACACTTGACATACTAAACAACGAAAAACGAGAATACGAAAATCAAGCTAAATCTGCTTTAGATAAACTAAAAAATGTGATGTCTATATTGGGTAATGACATTCTAGAGATTCCTGATTTCATTGACAACTGCGTCACGCTGTTTAAAGCTCTTAGCAATGGCCTATGCTTATTGGAAAATGTAGCTAATGACACTGTATCAGAAAAAAGTGTTGTAGCTGGAGAAAATTCTAAGTTAAAAGCTGACATTATAAACCTCCGAAATGATTTTGAAATAGAAAAGACCAAACTTCAAAACGAAATCGTCCAACTTCATGAAGCTGTAAAGAATGGCTTGGCCGAAATTGAGCTATTACGAGAGTCTAACTTATTACTAAACCATGAAATTGATTCGATATCTAAGAAAAATCATGAACAACAGCTTTTAATTGATGAATTAAATAGTTTTAAAAATGATATACATAAATCAAAGGAAGAATTGCATGAAGCTCAAAACATAATATACGCACTCAATAAAAAAGAGACTGAGTTAAAATTGAAAATAAACGACATTGACGAAAATTTTCAAAAATCTGATTTAAAACTAAAAGAAACGCAGGATCACTTAAAGCAAAAAGAAGAAATTCTCGCAAAATCACTAAATGTTATTGAAGATTTAAATAATCAGCTACAATTTAAGCATGAGGAACTAACTGTGATCAAAGAGAAAACTGATTTGATTCCAGAAACGAAAGACCGACGAATAGACAACATACTAAATAGACTTCGTGATATTGCACATAAATTGAATATCGATGAAAATATATCGTGTGAAGAGTACGGCGACGCAGATTCACACGAGCGTGTGATGCTCTTATTAAATCAAATGTTGGGTGAAGATCTAGCTAATGTAAACAATATTAAACAAGAACTAATTGAAGCCGAGAAGAATGTTGAAATTTTGACAGATAATAATCAAAGACTGACGAATGGGCTTACTGAACTTGAAAATAAGAACAACATTTTAACTATTCAAATTGAAACAAACAATATAGATAGAGAAAACCTATGTGCACATATTAAAGAAAGCAACGAACACTTTGAGCAGTTGAAGAAAGATTTCATGGGCAAGGTTTCTTTAATAAGTGCTATGGAAAGTAAAGTACAACAATATAAAAAGCAATACGACGATTTGAATATTGCAATGGCTCAAAAGTTGCAGGAATTACAGAACGAAAACGAAACTCTTAAAACTCGCCATGAAATAACATTGGAAAATGAGAACCATTTAGAAATAGACAGAACTTTGGCTGAATCGCAAGAATTCGCCCCATGCTTTGAGAAACCTGTAAGGACATCAGTCGGTGACACCAAAAAAGAATCAAATGTAAAAGCGATTACACCGCCAAGTTTGCTAACGATTTGCTGCAATAAAATTGTAGATACTATGGATAAAGACTCCAACTTGACAACTCCTTCTAACTCTGATACCGAATTCCAAAATACAGCTAAGGTAGAACATTGCGCAAATTGCCAAGCGGTGTCTTTAAATTTGCGTATCTTACAGCAAGAAAATCGTTCACTTATCGAAAATTTGGAACAAACCGAAACTGAAAACAAGAACTTAATCTTGGAACAAGAAAATACTCGTCGGGAAGTTCAATTACTTCTCGAACAGGCTCAAGAGTTACAGAAAAAAATATCATGTCACAAAACGAACCTGTATGTTTTAACAGCCACAACAGATGCTGAAAACAGATCACTTAAATCACAAGTCTTGGCATTAAAACATTATCATAGAAAATTGCTTAATGTTTGCCAAGGTGATATTCCGGTATTCAAGAGGCAGTTGCGCGAGTTATTTATCATGTTAAAAGATGATTGCAATTCAGAAAACCAAAATAAAAATTTAAAGCGGTATTCATTACCGGAGGTATTAGACAATAACACTACAACCTGCAGCTTCAAAAATGAGTCTACTCTCGACGATGATCTCTTAATGCTTGATACAAACGTCACCCTTACGACAACAGGAGACAGCACTCTGGTAGGATGTGATCACACTTGTTTAGATATAACCCAAACAACTTTTAACGAAGCATCGTGTCAAACTAATGATCTTAATAACACTGAATCAAATATAAATTGTAACATAAGCTTATTAGAATCTGACAGTCAAAATATGTTCTCTTCAATGAAAATATTAAAAGATGAAAATTGTAAATTAAAAGATTTAGTTAGTAAACTTTCAGTGATTAAAGGCAGTGAATGTAAAGTAGATGCTCAGAGCAGTCCTATTAAAGTTAACACAGCAAATGACGAAGAATTCTGCACTAAGTGTCGAAACGAGAGCTATATATCTGCTAAAAAAGAAGATGAAGTTAAACTTCTTTCCCAACAATTACATACGGTCCAAAGAGAGAAACTAGGTATTGAAGAGAAATACAACAGCCTTCTCCTCGAAATGCCAAATAGAGAAGCTTTAGTTAGTAAATTTAAAGCTTTAGAAAGCGAGTGCAGCCTTAAATGTAATGAAGTTACCAAATTGACCAATACATTGAATTCCAAGAATAAGGAGCTCAAAACATTAGTAGACGAAAATGAATCTTTATCTAATCAAATCATGGAAAACATAATGGAAGCAGATAATCTAAATAAAGCGATAAATGAAATAAAAAAAGAGAACATTCATCTCACGGAAAAGTTGCAATCTGTAAGTCAAGCCATTACATTAAAGTGTCCCCAGTGTGGATCGTCAAAGATAGAAGCTACCCGCTCAGTTCCAATTACAGATAACGCACACGCAAAACTTAATAGAAGTTTAAGTGATTCAGAAACGTCATCAAGATTTAACAAAATTTGTACATTACAAAGTGAGCTATGCGCTGGCCGTGAAGACTGTAAAGACTTAACCGAACATGTAGCAACTATTAAGCAGCATTTAAATTGTAGTAATGTTTCCATGGATTTAGACGAGAGCATAGGCGACTCGCACGTTCAGACCAAGAATGTAACACAAAATATACAGCATACTTGCAATATGCCAAATATTCAAGAAGAGCAACCAGTAGACGTCTACAAAGCAGACAAAATGGATTGCTATAATTATTATCTCGAAATTACTGGTGACGAGCATCAAAATCTTTCCAATGACGTTAAAGCTGTTGACATACTTCAACTGTTTTACAATAGCTTGTTAGAAAGTCACGCTAACGAAATTGAGAATCTTTCAGATAAGTTAAAAGAATACGAAGAAACTAAAACAACATTAGAGACACAAATAAATGACTTACAAACCAAATATTCAACCGTCTCAAATAGCTTGGAAGAAAAAGAAAATAACTTGAATAAAGTGTCCAAATTTATGAAACAGGTTAATTGTAACGTAAATCGTATATGCACCGAAGTTATCCACGAAAACTGCGAAGATCTCGAAAAAATAATACAGAAGTTCAGACAAAACTTGAAACTGTTGGATTACGAGTTCTGTATGTCTAGCACAGATGTTTTCGAAGCTATCGTTGATAAATTTCAAGGTGAACTTAAACTAATCAAAGAACAGCTCACTGCTAGTGAACATGACAAATCTAACGCCGATATTAAAAATTTGCAAGAGCTAACGCGCAAACTCGATGAGAAAGAAAGCCAGTACAATATATTAAAATGTAAAAATGAAAGGATGTTTGAAATTAACAGCGCTGTAACGATGGAATTGGTGAAGAAACAACAAGATATCCAGAAATCAGTATTCGAAGGATGTCAGAAATTACTAAAATACAAAATAATTTCGTCAGATCTAGTCATGACGGAATCTGTAGTTGATAACATCAATATTATCATTGACAATGTAATAAATCACTACCAGCAACAACTTCAATCTGAAAATGAAATGTTTTCTTTGGAAATAAACCAGTCCAAGGCTATTATAGAATCCAAAGAAAAAGAACTTATCGAATTGCGATCGCAGATTCAGTCCTTACGGGATGTAAACAATAATGTAACAACAGATTTGGCAGATAAAGAAGAAAAGTTTCATACTCTGAAATCAGAATATGAAGATCTCAACAAGGCTTATAATTCTAAGATTGCTGAAAATATCAAGAAATTAAATGAGATAGATAATCTTACCGAAGAAATAACGACCTTGAAAGAAAGATTAAATAAGAACGAATCCTTCGCGTCAGCGTTAGTTGAGAAAGATAGTAAAATTTCGGAGCTTCTTAATTCAATAGAGGAGTTACATCAAAAACTCGAAACACTAAATGTAGAAATATCTAATCTTAAGGAGACAATCAATAAAAAGGAATTATTAATCACATCTTTGTCAGAGAAAAACGCTCAAACCACAGAATTGATTCAATCGATCAACGAACTACATCAGGACAACGAAAGACTCTTGAATATTAACGAGATGATATCTAAAGAAAGGGAATCTTACAGCCATGACTTGGAGAAGTCTAGTGAAACCATTAAGCAAAATAATGCCGAAATAGAGAAGATGACATCAGACATTCTTGTATTGAGAGAGTCCGTAAAAGACGCAACGTTTATTATTGAATCCTTGAAAGAAGAAGTACAAAAAATGACAGTTATTAACTCGGAACTAAAACTTAGCTTGGATGAGAAACAGCAGGAATGTTCACGACTCGAAATGAATTCAAAAATACACGATAAAACAGCCGAGTTGCAAAGCAAGATCATAATTAGGTAAGCTATTCTGTGACTACTACAGTTACTGGTAAAGCAACGCGTCATTGCGCACAATAGTACATCAAAAAGAAAAATTGAATTATAGTATTTATTTTGATTCCATCCTATCTTATGAATAGTACATTGCTTGGCGCACGCCGTTAATTATCAGTAAGCCTGTATATTACAAACAAAATCATTTTTAGACCTACTTGGTCAAATAATAATACATTCTTATTTACGTTTTAGACTTAAAAAGCAGATAGAAGAGAATGACACTGTGATTCAAGAAACACAAACAAAATTAAATGAAGTCAACGAGAAATACAACGCTTTGGAAAATGAATGTGAAAAGCTGAAGAATGCAAACGAATTATTAGAGGTAAGAAATATGGAAGATTTCGTAATAACATTTTTTAAACTATAAATAGTATTCCAATAATATCGCAGCGCGTTTCTGTAGGTCAATCTCCTGACCGTATATATTTTTTGTAACGTCATTCGATGTACCGAGTCTTATATTTTTTTTATGTTATATATTCATTATAGAGTATAGGGAGGGGTGTACTAATAAAGGTTGTTTTGTAATTCGGACCAGTTCAAAGTGTTATGTCGCGTGCTAGACCGCTACTAAAAATATCTTTAGATAGTTGACTGAGCGAGCGAAACGGATCTGCTTGCCGTATCGCAATTTGTTCTTTCGTCTGTCACTTTATGTTTGCATGTACTTCATATGATAAAACTTTTTATGTATGAAAAAGGCTCTTCAGACGCATAATGACTAATATAATCTGGTTTTTAATCGCATAACGACGCATTCGTAAATTGATACATCAGTATATTAACTAATTCGCAAATTGACACGTCGTTATTTAGACGGATTTGAAAAATTACTAATAGTCCAGGATCCCTACAATATTAATGCACTTTGATTACTATCAAGCTAATTTTCCGTGAGTATCTTGATTTTGTTGAGACGTCCAACTATATCCTGTATATGGCTCTCGGTTGTGGTAGCTAACAGAGGTAGCAAGCATGAAATATGTCGATTTGATGGTTCTCAAAAACTTATTACTAACCGTTTCTTTTTTTGCTAAATCTCAAGATAATTAACAAAATTTCTCGAAAAATATTTATCCTACAAAATCTATGGTTTGATCCCTAGAGTCCCCTAGAGTGTCATTTCCAACGTGTATCGATTACGAGGTCATCAGAAATGGTCACTAACCACCTGATTTTTCAGTATTACTTGGTATATATATTTATATAATTTAACAGTCACATTGTCCTATAAATTGAGTGGTACGTTATTTCGGTCCTAATTATTCCAAAACTAAATATATAATTAAACAATTTGAACAAGCTGGTTGTATGTGAGCATGGTTATTGTTATGTCTGTACATAAAAATAACTGTTATTGTTATGTACAGACGCGTGTGAATGAACTGCGAGAGGTGGCGGACCGGCGCTCATCTGTAGAGCCCACGCACGACTCCACGCGCCGTCGCCGGCAGAGCCTACACGACTCTAAGCGACTTTTGCAAGACTTGGAAGGTAAATAATGACCTCAATTGATTGAGTAAGGTCACTTCTCGGTCTCAGCGGAAAACCAGCGTTGGCTACTGTATAGTAACTAGCAATTTGCTGAGTTGAGGCCGGGTTATGACAAGCACGATACAAACATGTACACTAGTTTTTATTGTTACTGTATGTTCTTGTTTTTTTGTTGTGTGTTTATTACTAATAAATCATCCATTCATTCATTCAATTCGCCCAGTCACATTGACTAAACTACAAGTTCCTAAAATTGTATCCATCCTTTTTCTCATTTGTGGGGACAAAAAGAGAGGAGACAATTTTAGAACAGTAAAATAAGTGTAGTTTAGTAAGTTTGGCCTGACCGAATCGGGGTCATTATCCGTTTTAGACCCCATGATGATCAAATGAGGACAATTCTAAATAAATTCTGTCGCCAAGCACTTAAGTGTAGAAGTGTGTTCCGGCAGCCTTCCTTGATAGCCAGTGTATTCTAGACTAAGCATGCTCCATCCAGGGCTACAGTATAGCTGACTTCCGTGTCGTGCGAGCTTGTGGTCAAATGCCTTGCGTGTTGGATAAAAAAATCCACGTTTATACTGACGCACCCCTTTAGTGGTATTTTTCATTATAATCTATTCTTTAGTTTAAATTGCTTTGTACGTATTTCAGAGCAACGTAACGCGGAGGCGGTGTTTGGATGTGGCCAAAAGGTGGATGATTTGTTTGCGGATGACGTCTCGTCAGGACGGAGCACGCCCTTCGGACTTGCCAGGGGGTTCGTATTGAACAATATGTCATACAGTTTAAATTTGATGAAATGAAAAGCACTCGAATAGATCTGATTGTTTAATCCATTTAAAAAGAATAATTCTAGAGAAACTTAACGATGACGTGTACTGTGTGACGTGTAAAACTGCAGCAGCGTATTGTGACAGCTATTGTTAGTCTCGTATATTCTCAAAAGCTCGTAAAATAATGATGTCATTAGTTATCCATATTTTTGTTGTTAGTTTTGGTATAATATTTTTTATTGGTGACATCTTACGGCCTTAGCATAAATACGAGATTTATTATTTCAGGTTTTTGTAAATAACTCTGTACAAAGTGGATATAAAAATCTGTCATTATTAGTATGAACATTCATTACATTCATTACATTATCTAGACATGGATTTCGAATTTCCGTCACTTTCCAAAAATGAAATATTGTCAATTCACCTGGAACTGTATTTTCTAAACCAATGTAAAATGTTATATCGTGCCGTGGCACGTTACGCGCTCGTTTAGCATCATCAGTATTACATAGTGCGTCATCACAACATTTACAGCAAGGAACGTCATTGTTAGTTAGATAATAAGGGCCCAGACGGTTGTTGACGTAAGTCGGATGACTTGACGATTAAATTTAATGTTTTTGCCCGACTGCGATAGAACGAAGGTTATGTTTTTGAGTGTATGTATGCATGTATATTTCTTTGGCACGCCCTAGAGCCTACACGGCTTGTCGCATTTTTATGTGAGTGGTGTCAATAGGTTCGTCTTAACCGTAAGAGTGACACTGGGTACATCAAAATTAAAAAAAGGAATTAGGAATGATACACAAGTTTAACGATTTAGCAGTCGGGTATTCAACACGCTTCTAACCCTTTGGTTTTTTTGCCCGCAGCCGTGACAGTCTACTCTCGAGAACTGATCAAGTAAGACTATTTATTTTATTTTATTAATTTGCTACCATCCTGTAACATGTTTTTGTCCGGATCTTTCGCCAGTGTTAAGGGTTGATTAAAAAAAAAGTAATTTAATGATGAGACGCAAACGCGCTTCAAACATTTCTCGACGGATTCCACTTACATTCGTGAGTTATATGTCAATTTAATATAATGATGGCAATGTGTGCTTTATTGTTAGAGCGATAAAGACGAGGATCGTTCGTCGCGTGCGAGCAGCGCGGTCGCGGCGCGTCGTCGCAGACAGAGCATTCACGACTTGCACCGCGGCGTGTCACGGCACACACCATCACCGCACGGTGAGAACATTTATAATTTATTTTACTTTTTAAATAATGGCGTTCTAAAGGCCTACGTTCAGCAGTGAACATCTGGTTGATGATGATGATTTAATTTTAGAAAACTAACGCGTTGTTGATTTAATTGGATTAACAGTACGGGTTTTTCACGCGTTGTTGATTATTGTAAAGGTACAAATATAGTTTTGTTCATATTCGGTAAACTTCCGATATTCTATTAGGTCATTCATTAAATTCTTCACATATGTAGATGTAACGGCTTTGTCTGCATTATATTTGTAATACCAGGGAAAAGTCTACAGTAT
Source organism: Ligdia adustata (assembly GCA_947049295.1). Lineage (NCBI taxonomy): Eukaryota > Metazoa > Arthropoda > Insecta > Lepidoptera > Geometridae > Ligdia > Ligdia adustata. Next base: position 4,090,894 of record OX346218.1, read on the forward strand.
TCAAATACCAAGGATATATTGGGTTGTAGTTATTTATCTTTTCAACCTTGTCTTCGCTCTAAATTAACTTCAAATAAACTAAATTGGTTTGTTTGCGTGCTAAAATTCCTAAAATTGTTTGATTTTGTTAGTCGTGTGTCTACGATATATATTTTTTTCATCCTACACAGCTAGGCATTTGACCACAAGTTCGCACGACTACTAAAGTCAGCGATACTGTAGCCCTAGATGGAACATGCCTAGTCTGGAATGCAGTGGCTCTCAAGGAAGTCTGTCGGAACGCACCGTTAGGTGCTTGGCGACAGATTGTAAAATCTGTCGCCAACTTGAGGGTGGTAGCTAGCCAGGCGAGCGATAGTAAACGCCCGTGGTCGTTCGAACTTGTCGTCAAATGTCCAACTGTGTAGGATAAAAAAAAAAACATTCCAAAAAATAAAAACATACAATTCATGGGAAAAAAAATATTTATACAATAGGGTGCTATTGACCCTAATTCGGCCAGTCACACTGACTAAGCTAATAGTTCCTAAAATTATATCCATCTTTTTCTCAGAGACATTTTTAGAACTGTCAAATTTGGTTAGTTTAGAGTTGGCCTGACCGAATTGGGGTCAATGGCTCCTGTAACACAAAACTAACTAGTTATGGACTCTTTGGATCAATTTTTTTGTGATAATTGATTCTGTGTCAAATAACCGATTTTATATTTGTAATCTGTTGAAATTTGTCATATATCTAAGAAAGAAAACATGTTTCTTGGCAGATCATTCGAGCAGAGTGGCCGATGAGCACCATTCAAGGGATACATCGGCCAACAAGAGCGAGACCGGGTAAAGAACTGTTCATTTATCTCATTTCAATAGTATTCAGCTTCGCTCGTGGCTCTATCTCTCTCTGTTAACCTTAGAGATAGAACCAAGTGAGCGAGATACACTAAGATCAAGAATTTGCCTCACCTATAGATAGTCAGGCATATTGAAATCGGTGAAATTTTATATAATTCTTAATAGACTTGAAAAAAGGAGAGTTATTTCCTTTTTTTAAGCATGTGCTTGATAACTTTTTTTTGTTGTTATGTAATGTTAAAAAAAAAAACAGTTCAATAATTTCTAAGTACCTTACATTATTTTGATCCTGAATGTGTAATTGTCTTTGATTTGATTGACTGCCGTAATGAAAGGCGGATATCACTTATTTATTTAAAAAAAACACTTGATCTGATTTTCCAAAAAGGGTACTCAATTCGTATTTTTTAAATGTATTTTACCTGATTTCTCGTAGTCGGTAAACTCTTTTTTTTTTACTTTACTTTTTTTTAAATGATCTTGTTTTAAAATGTGCAGTGAAATATCGGTACTGCGCGCTGAGCTGTCATCCTGTCGGCAAGAGTTAGAAGAGTTGAAGGAGAGATACAGAGAGTTAGACGAGGAGTGCGAGACTTGCGCCGAGTACCTGCGAGAGAGAGACGAACGATGCGTCAGCCTGAGGAGAGAGAAGGATGCACTAGAGGTGAGACGGAAAATTTGACTATTATTGCACTCTGTGAACCTGGGTAAAGACATTGGACATTACAAACTGTGGCAAGTGTCTTTATTAACAAACAAAATTACTAACACAACATACAACAACAAAAAAATATAGCAAAAAGATTACCTATAGACCATTTAAGATTTACAGATAATCCAAATGATTCAACCCACCACCAGGGGGCAGCGTGCCTATACCCTATTCATAGGGGAGACCCTAGCCCAACTGTGGCACGCCATATTTTGATACGATCGGTTCATCTTGACATTATTGCATTTGGGTGATATTACTGAAGTTATTTGTGTATACAAAACATTGCGAAATTTGATAACTATGTAATTAAATCACCGTTACTGTTTTTTTTTTATTGATAGGACCTTGTTTGACATCACCAATGAATGAATTCTTATGACTTTGTCTCGTTTGCACAGGCCTTTGATTTTAACTATTTATTGTTAAAAATCTCTCTGGGGCTCCCAACTGCGACTGTATATTTCGTCTTTGTTCTAGCGCATGACAATATCTTATATAAAACGATAAGATAGACATTCAATATTCAGAGCAGTTTATAACAGGCCATTATAAAAGTTAATTTCTTTTTGCTTGTTGCAGAAACAAATTTTGGAAATGAAGTCTCGTAATTCTAACTCCGTTGAAAAGCCGAGCGTCGCGCATGTTGCCGTGAACACTGATGAAGGTAAGATTTTTATCGTATTTTTTTATACGTTGGTTCTAAATTGGGTAATAAAATAATATTGATAAATTGGAAATTAGTAAATGAAACTTTAATTCTTAATCGCCGTAATTTTTCACAGATTTCTCAAAAAAAGAGGTACTTAATTTGTCTAAATTTTTTTGATAATATTATCTTTGTGTTATAGTCGGTCACATCTTAATTTTATCAAAATCGAAATCCATTGGTATGATCTTTAAATCAATGTAACTGAAAACAATCGTATCAGCGTGCCTAATTAATGTTGGTAATCACTTTTTTTATATGAAAGAACTTGTGTTACCAACAACTTAAAATAATTATTAACAACCTTTCATTTGCATTATATGTATCTTTAAGTTTTCATTAGGACTATTGGAAACTAATTTACACTGATTTTGAATCTTACACTCGTTCATCTTGATGTATTCATGCATACAAGTAGGCTGTGTTCGAAACCAACACTTGTCAAATGAAAACAAAATCTTTGTTTGGTAGAAATACGGTAATTCTTGTACGAGATCATAAGTATAAACTTATGTGACAGATCGTGTCTATTTTACTCTTTATTAAATATTTTGACTCAGTAATTGTTTTTATATATGCGATGAGAGCCTTCCTAATACATGATTACTGCTTGATAACTTTTAATTCGAGTATATATTTAATTAAATATATACTAGTTAATTTGAAACTTTAAAAAAACTATATGTATATTACAGACTGGACCAACCTCCATGCTATCGTAGTAGACAGAATGTCGTACGACGCCGAGGTGGAGAAAAATAAGAAGCTAACGAAGATAATACAGGAACTGCGTTGTCAGAAACAAGATCTCAAAAACACTCTCACCAAGATGCAAAAGGCTCTTGAGAAGCAACACCCGTACAAAGATAATAGGTTTGTATATGTCTGTACATCACACAATTTGATTCCCACATCCCTATTTCACCATCAGACAAGTTACATGGTTGCCAAGGTTCGCACGAAACGCTTTGCATCTACATATATATAAATATATATATATAAATATAAACAGGGTTGTCGGTTAGAGGGTCACTATAGTCATATAAGGAATAACTTTTACTATGCCACGAACTCGGAATTCGCAAAAAAACAACAGCTGTTTCATACATTTAATTGATGATTGATAAAAAATTTCTATGGAACAGCTGATATTTTTTCCCGAATTCAAAGTTGGTGTTCAAAGTTTGAAAGTTTTTCCTTAGGATGATTAAAGTGACCCCGTTTTGGCCGATAGCTCTGTGTATATTTAAAGTTTAAGGCAGACACTAATCTATATTTGTGGAAAAGTGAAGTCGTTTTGCTGAAGAGATGATAAATAATGTTTTATATGTTAGAGAATTAGAAGCAACTAGGAGAGAACTGAAATCCGTGAAGGAAGAGTTGGAACAGCTTAAGATTAAGTACAAAGAGTTGGACGAAGAGTGCGAGACTTGTGCTGAGTACTTGAAGGAAAGGGAGGAACAATGTCGCCGGCTGAAGGAGGCTAAAGCGGCTCTTGAGGTTTGTTATTTATTTATATATTTTCATGTCATCAACAGCATACGATATATATTATTACAACTAGCTTATTTAAGATTAAATAAGGTGAAAAACGATTACGAATATTTTAAAAATAACATATTGCACATTGCGAATATTATATTGTATATACCTATAAATAATCTTATTATGATAATGGTAAATGTACACTCATTGTAGAGCTTGTTTGAGATTACAATAGTTAATGTGCTTGTATTGTCTTGTTATACCGATATCAGAGGGTTAATGTTTTTTTAGATAACTAGCGAGTACCCTCGGTTTTGTCCGCTACAATTTAATTTTACGTGAAATCGTTTCGACCTTTGAACCCGCCTATTGGACGCTCCTAAAAATCCTCTCTTAGTTTCTTACACTTCTACAACCTAGATTTTTGTCTCTATGCTCAGCTCTCGGCGGTATAGATTCTGGTTTAATATCTAAGTAACATCAGTCAGACTGACTGACTGACAGACAGGTTATAATTAACGCAGAGCCTAAACCGCTGAACATTGAGACATGACATTTTGAGGGTGTTAAAAGAGGATTTTGGAAATTTAAAATGTAAGGAAGTAAAATTATATTTTATTAGTTTACCGCGAGCAACGCCGAGGGTGACAGCTAGTAGTATAGTTATATACAGGAATAATGTATATGTCACCGTAAAATTGTAAATACCGTTAAATTATAATCTATCTCGCGAGATTATAAACTGTCGAAAGATTGTGAACCTCAACGTACTGCTTACAATTTAACGTATTATTATTCGGTAAATTGTAATCTTTCGAAGTGAAACCATTAAATTACAATCTTAAAATTGTCAATTGTCAACTGACAACATCAGGGGACTTGCCTTCAAGCGCAAGCCAAATTTTGAAAAAAATCCCGGATTTTGTTTAATTAGCCGTTTTGTATTTGAAATTATCATAGGGCATTCTACCAGTTAAGCCCTTTCATTTATAACCATATTGAGGGAGTTGTTGAAAAAATTAATACTCCGCCGTTTTGTGACCGCGGCAATCTAGGACCGATTCATCAAAAATAGCATTAACACTACTGACCAAAACACCTTACAGAATGAAAATCAAAAATGGTCCATTCGTTTGGGAGCTAAGATGACACAAACACACAGATACGTCAAACTTATAATACCCAGTCGTCAGGGGTTAAAGAAAAAATATGTATTGCAGAGCAAATTACAAGAGCTACAAGAGGAGGCGCACGCGCTCGCGCACTACTCCGTGCGCAAGAAGCGTCAGTGCGCGCACGACCTGCACCGCACGCCGGCGCTCGACCACACGGACGACTCCACTCGACACAACGAAGGCAAGTCTTATTAGTCTAAGATCAAGATATACAACGACCTTCACCGAGATGTTCATTTAGTAAAACGTATTTTATATTCAATACATAATATTACAATATATTTTTATAAATGTATTGTATATGGGTTGCCTATCAAATTTCAGTCCAGGCTAATTAATAATTTAAAAAAAAAATAGTTTTCCTTGTTTGATTATTAGACCAAGCCCACACTAATGGAAAGTATGAAGCTCATAATGCGTTTTATTAAATAAACATCTGGGTGAAGGTCGTTGCATATCGGGATCCTATCCTATATCTTAACATTACAATACAATAATTCTTTATTGTCACAAATAGAATTTTAAAAAAATAATATGGCACAAAAGGCGGTCTTGTCGCTAAAAAAAGGAAGAGATCGCCTTCCAGACAACCTTTATATGAATGACTTTTATTTATCATTATCATCACATTCTTAGACATTTAAGTTCAAACTCAGTTTTCGACACGTTTTTACTTCGTTGGTATGACTGTGTAAGGGAATCTGAACGTGATGGTCACCATTTATCGTCTTAAACATAGGGTTGATTTGAATACACACAAATATCAATAAACTTAACTGATCCGGCCAACTTCGTACCGCCTAACAGTCAATTCATATATTTTTTTTATACTTTTCTGCTATGACGGTCAGCAAATATTGACATTAATATTTATACGATACTAACGTCACTCAATTGATTTTGCCTTCCTGGAACCTCTCCACTAACTTAAACTTTATGGTATTGTATTGAAATTGACTTTTAAGTATTATTACGAATCGATTTTAAAAGGAGTCTAAAGTGCTGATTTTAGACTTCTTCAGGCAATTTTTAAAATTTTTATCTCCTTATGAACCATTCTTGTACTTTAAGTAATATTCTAAAAAAAAGGAATTAGAAAAATCGGTTTAGATGCTCTCGAGATTTGCAACACATTTAGCGATTAATTATTATAGTATAGATATCTTTAATATACTGGAATCTACTGGATGTTTTTACAGAAACGTGTAATTTAGTTATGTTTTTAAAACTTATTATTATTAATGTCATAAAAATTTGTATAAAATTAAAGCCAAGGAATAAATTAACAGTTACAGCTCTAATAACGATGATTTTTTCTTGTAGATTCACAAAGTGACGGAGTGGAGCGCGATGTCAGTATACAAAAAGGCCACGACGCCGAGTTACGTGAAATCAAACGTCTCAAGATGGTTAGTATATTGCATATATGTTTGTGTAATACAAATCGTGTAAGAAGTAAATCTAAGTTTGACCGGGTTAACTAAATGTTACCCAACCTAACATAACCGGGATAAACCTAGGTCCATTTATTATTCTAGCATTACCCGTAACATATACACTAAACTCTCGTTAAATGGGATAAAGTTGGTTTTAGAAAGGGGTGAGGATTGTTGCCAAATGGGATAGTTCGTTGTCAAATAGGATAAAGTTGGTTTTAGAAAGGGGTAAGGATTGTTGTCAAATGGGATAGTTCGTTGTCAAATGGGATAAAGTTGGTTTTAGAAAGGGGTAAGGATTGTTGTCAAATGAGATAGTTCGTTGTCAAATGGGATAAAGTTGGTTTTAGAAAGGGGTAAGGATTGTTGCCAAATGGGATAGTTCGTTGTCAAATGGGATAAAGTTGGTTTTAGAAAGGGGTAAGGATTGTTGTCAAATGGGCTAGTTCGTTGTCAAATGGGATAGTTCGTTGTCAAATGGTTTTAGAAAGGGGTAAGGATTGTTGCCAAATGGGATAGTTCGTTGTCAAATGGGATAAAGTTGGTTTTAGAAAGGGGTAAGGATTGTTACCAAATGGGATAGTTCGTTGTCAAATGGGATAAAGTTGGTTTTAGAAAGGGGTAAGGATTGTTGTCAAATGGGCTAGTTCGTTGTCAAATGGGATAGTTCGTTGTCAAATGGTTTTAGAAAGGGGTAAGGATTGTTGCCAAATGGGATAGTTCGTTGTCAAATGGGATAAAGTTGGTTTTAGAAAGGGGTAAGGATTGTTACCAAATGGGATAGTTCGTTGTCAAATGGGATAAAGTTGGTTTTAGAAAGGGGTAAGGATTGTTGTCAAATGGGATAGTTCGTTGTCAAATGGGATAAAGTTGGTTTTAGAAAGGGGTAAGGATTGTTGTCAAATGGGATAAAGTTGGTTTTAGAAAGGGGTAAGGATTGTTGTCAAATGGGATAGTTCGTTGTCAAATGGGATAAAGTTGGTTTTAGAAAGGGGTAAGGATTGTTACCAAATGGGATAGTTCGTTGTCAAATGGGATAAAGTTGGTTTTAGAAAGGGGTAAGGATTGTTGTCAAATGGGATAGTTCGTTGTCAAATGGGATAAAGTTGGTTTTAGAAAGGGGTAAGGATTGTTGTCAAATGGGATAGTTCGTTGTCAAATGGGATAAAGTTGGTTTTAGAAAGGGGTAAGGATTGTTACCAAATGGGATAGTTCGTTGTCAAATGGGATAAAGTTGGTTTTAGAAAGGGGTAAGGATTGTTGTCAAATGGGATAGTTCGTTGTCAAATGGGATAAAGTTGGTTTTAGAAAGGGGTAAGGATTGTTGTCAAATGGGATAGTTCGTTGTCAAATGGGATAAAGTTGGTTTTAGAAAGGGGTAAGGATTGTTGTCAAATGGGATAGTTCGTTGTCAAATGGGATAAAGTTGGTTTTAGAATGGGGTAAGGATTGTTGTCAAATGGGATAGTTCGTTGTCAAATGGGATAAAGTTGGTTTTAGAAAGGGGTAAGGATTGTTGTCAAATGGGATAGTTCGTTGTCAAATGGGATAAAGTTGGTTTTAGAAAGGGGTAAGGACTGTTGTCAAATGGGATAAAGTTGGTTTCAGAAAAGGGTAAGGATTGTTGTCAAATGGGACAATGTTGGTTTTAGAAAGGGGTAAGGATTGTTGTCAAATGGGATAGTTCGTTGTCAAATGGGATAAAGTTGGTTTTAGAAAGGGGTAAGGATTGTTGTCAAATGGGATAGTTCGTTGTCAAATGGGATAAAGTTGGTTTTAGAAAGGGGTAAGGACTGTTGTCAAATGGGACAATGTTGGTTTTAGAATGGGGTAAGGATTGTTGTCAAATGGGACAATGTTGGTTTTAGAAAGGGGTAAGGATTGTTGTCAAATGGGATAGTTCGTTGTCAAATGGGATAAAGTTGGTTTTAGAAAGGGGTAAGGATTGTTGTCAAATGGGATAGTTCGTTGTCAAATGGGATAAAGTTGGTTTTAGAAAGGGGTAAGGATTGTTGTCAAATGGGATAGTTCGTTGTCAAATGGGATAAAGTTGGTTTTAGAAAGGGGTAAGGACTGTTGTCAAATGGGATAAAGTTGGTTTTAGAATGGGGTGCAAGGATTGTTGTCAAATGGGATAAAGTTGGTTTCAGAAAAGGGTAAGGATTGTTGTCAAATGGGACAATGTTGGTTTTAGAAAGGGGTAAGGATTGTTGTCAAATGGGATAGTTCGTTGTCAAATGGGATAAAGTTGGTTTTAGAAAGGGGTAAGGACTGTTGTCAAATGGGATAAAGTTGGTTTTAGAATGGGGTGCAAGGATTGTTGTCAAATGGGATAAAGTTGGTTTCAGAAAAGGGTAAGGATTGTTGTCAAATGGGACAATGTTGGTTTTAGAAAGGGGTAAGGATTGTTGTCAAATGGCATAAAGTTGGTTTCAGGAAGGGGTAAGGATTGTTGTCAAATGGGATAGTTTGTTGTCAAATGGAATAAAGTTCGTTGTCGAATGGGATAAAGTCCGTTGTCGAATGGGATAAAGTAAGTAAAACGTGTATTGTTGTATCGCAGGCGGTAGAGAAGTTATCCCACGAGAAGGCTGCTATGGAACAGCAGCTGCAGACGCAGGCGCCGCTCTACGTAGCCACCGGCAGCGGGATCGTACAGGTAATTACTACTTCCGCTACTAATCGCTAATAGTATTGTTTCAGTTAGTTGGTTCTCAAAGTATTATGTTAATGGAACTTATAAAAAGAGGCTTACTAACCAAAACCTCGAATCGTTAAAATCAAACTTCCCAAAAAGTGCCTCCATTGTTTCCACCTAAGATCTCGTCGGTAAATCGCTTAATTGGACTACTGTTCCCATTGTACACAATGAGGTAGAGTCATGATACCAATATAAAACTATTGACGAATTTAACAAGGAACAAAAACATACAGAATTGGTGCTAGAAAAACTAAATTCTCAGTCTCTAGAGACCAAACGATCAAAGAATAAAGTAAATAGAGAAGAAAAGATTAAAAATATTTAGAAAAAAAAAATGTTTTGTCTTGCATTCTTGTGTTACTTTAAACGATAACTTTACGATTTGATTTTTCATATATGTTTTTCCTTTCCTCGATATATTGATTTACTTGTTTGTCAAATGAATAAAAGGTTTTTGTTGTAAATAAAATTGAATTTGTATTGTGTTTTTATTGTATAACGTATACACGTCGCAATAGTTTACGAGTAATTCTTATTAGTGCATTAAAGGTTCTGTTATTAGAGATAGACTGAGTTCGGTTTTTAGTTATTTGTGGTGCATTCGTTGTTTAGTGATAAGTATTAGTAAAGTGTATTCGGTGTTACACTTTTCGAAGTCAGGTATCGCACCCTGCTAACTCGCATGCGTCCCGGTTCAACACGGATCTTCCCTATGAAGGGGGTGTAGGCCATAGTCCAACACACTGACCAAAATTGCTATTAAATAACCGAACTCACTTATCAATAATACATATTAGCGGAAAAAACCTATTGTCTATGACCTGACCAAACTGAATCGTTGTTACTTACCTAAGCATGTTCATTACATTTACAGAATCAACAACTAACGGACGTCATGAAAGAAAATCAACGTCTGAAGAAAATGAATGCAAAACTCGTGAACATTTGCAAGAAGAGAGGTAAAGGTGACGCGAACAGAGAGAACGAGGACCCTTGCGAACAGGGCTGAGGAAATATTGTGCGCAAATTAATAACGGGTATGTGAGAATAATAACTAACAATAGTGTTTGCTTTACGTGATTACGACATTGAAATTAAACTAGTTTTACTCTGTCAAAAATGCACAACATTTTGGTCATTGTATGTGTGTGTAATGTATAAAAAAAAAAAATTTGACAACTAACGAACGCATCCAAGCAAGATCAAAGACGCTAATTCATAGATGTTTCTACATGGTTATCGGTTAGGGGTGATCTAAGGCGAAAGGGGGTAACTAAACTCATTATTAGGAACAACTATTACTATGGGACCAACTTTAAATTCAAAAATAAATCAGCTGTTCCATATAAAAAGTTGATCGGTCGTCGTCAAAATGTATGAAACAGCTGATTTTTTTCTCGAATTCTGAGTTGGTCCCATTGTGAAAGTTGTTTCTTAGATGGTCCTTTTTTGTCTTAGCCTTCTTCCACTAGCCGATAACCCTGTATGTAAGAAGCCGTGATTGTCGCGACGACGTGTAAAAGGAAACTGAAACTCAAACTTTCTTTAGTACAACATTTTTTGGTTATGATCTATTTAATTTATTCAAATGCGCTGGTAGTCGCATATGTAAATTAATGATACTATAGGAAATGTTGGGATTTCACTGTATTGTTACTGTGTTCATTTACGTGTATGGATAATCGAGAAACAACCTTTTTTTGGGTTATAATTATTTGCCAATTTCGTCTTACAAAATTATAAACCTTTTTGGGTTATAATTTTGCACGACGAAATTTACAGACGTTTTTACGCTCTAACGATAGCATTTTTTCTGATGTTTGTTTGATTTTGTTTATATACTAGGAACATTTCAACACATCGCGCGTTTTCAGCAAGTTATCTTGTTGTTCGTTACAGAATAAGGGCTAAGAATTACTCTCGAGTAACGATAGCTTGCTGTTGTTACTTCACTGTGGTCAAACGAACGTGATTTGTTGAGTTACGAATTTTACGCTGCATTTAATTTTATACAAAAAGAACGGCTTATGGCCATAAAAAATAATAAAAAATGCAAAAGTATGCGTTTTTTTGCCCTTTAGCTTGACAGGCGTAATTTTATCAATTTCAAATCACATATTTTTTTCATATTACAGTAAATTACAACTTGTACTACGAAAACGAATGCAATAACTAACTTAATTCACTCGTTTGACCACAGTTACATTAGGTACTCGTTTTAAGATTATCATAACATCAATATTTATTTATACTTTGCATAGTTATAATAGACCGATGACAATACAATTAAAAGATTACACATACACGTGTTTTTGTTTTCCAAAACTATTGTCAATTATTTTTTAACGAATTTTGCAAAATTTGTCGTATGTTTCTCATAAGTTGCTAGTAACCCTGTGTATGAGCCCATATAACAATACAGTGTATGTGTGACTAACAAACGAATATCTGTATTGTAAATTAATTAGACTAATGTTCTAGTTAGTAAAATTATTGTACGTTTTATTATAGGAATTTTACCATAGTTTTTGTATTATAAAAAAAATAATGACAAAAGTTTGTTCGAAATACGAATTGTTAATAAAAAAGACTGTTGATATTCATCGACATTCCTTGAGCATTTAGAAATATATGAAGAGATCTTTTATTGTATAAATAACTCTTTGTGAATATAGCACAGCCAATGTTTGTGCCATTGATATCGTAAAACTCATCGAATTTAGTACACAGAGTTGTGTAAATGTCAGACAGAGTGTGATTTCAGACTCTAAACGGTCTCATTTCAACTACTAGGTATATATTTAATTGAACTAACTAAGTGGATATAACCTTTAAAGAAATATTTTTGAATTTATATGATACAAATTAGGTTGGTACACATGCACGAGTCGCCAACATGTAATTTTGTGTAGCGAAGCTCGCTTAGATACAGAAATCAGGTATCGGATATGTCTAACATTGTGTACGAGGGCCCTTCGTCTCAATTTAATTATTTAAAAGTATTATCTTAATTTCTTTTGTACTTACTTTTTTATTTTATTATGGCCGCAGTAGAGTGGAGGCTATTTTAATTGTCATATTTTGTAAATGTCTAGATAATTGGTATTGACTTTGCATATCAAAGTTAACGAAGCTAATTATTTATAGAATTTTAAAAATAATAATTATTTAATTTTGTTCCATTCAAATTTATTATTTTTCATAACTGCATAAGGAGAGCACAGGAATCTTTTTTTTAAACCCACATGATACCATTTTTTTACTGACCTTAAATACTAATGATTATTTTTATTTTAATGATTGTTTGTTAAATTATAATTTGATTCAGCGCCAATTATTGTCTAAAGGCTGTAACAATAAATGATTATTTTTTTTAAATTATTTCTTTTTATTTTATGGTCCTTACTATAAGTGAAATTAAAACACTAATTATACAAAAAACATGTTTATTGTAATGGAACTTTACACAAACATCTCGAGACAGACAATATCCAACTTATCTAACTATATATCCGACATTTGTAATATAGCAACAGACAGCCGGTAAAGACGAATTTCATTTATATGAACAATTTCACAAATTTTGAGAAATGAACATTACATAAGATAACGTCGACGTAAGGTCACACATTGAATTGTTTAATTAATCGCGCTATAGTAAATGCTTTTCATTAATGCAATATCGCGGACGAAATGGAAGATACAAATAAGTGCTAGTTCATATTAGGTTTAAAAACAACAAAATCAACCCTGCACTGAGTAGCTTAAAACGAGGTTATAAAAACAAGATTAATTTCTACGTAAAGCTTTAAATGTTGGGCGCCGCCCTAATCTTACAATATCACAGGAACATTAAACTTTACTTTCAGTCTCAACCTCACAATTCCAATTTTCAATTTCGCTTACATTCTCAATGTTTGATTCGCCATTCTGCGCTTTATTCTCTTTCATGAGAAGCTCCATTTTGTCCTGTAATCCGTCCAGTTCCGAATCTGTCGTTTTTTCATTGTTCGATTCGCCATTCTTGGCCTTATCCTGTTTCATCAAGAGCTCTATTCTGGTCGGCAGTTCCGGGAGAGTCTCTTCTGTTTGATCCTCGAGTATGGAATCGTTTTCCGCGCTCTTTACTTTGATTTCGATAAAATCTGCGACAGTATTGAGTCCTGCTGATTTCGCTAGTTCAGCGGTTAAGGTAAGATCTTTTATTTGGTGCGAGTTACGTAGAACGTTGACTGCTTCATTTATGTTGCCCATTTCTATGTGACTGTAATAACAACAAGTGGTTAAAAGTGATTACAAAAAAACCCGACGCAAGAACTGTACACCCACAAACAATTGAAGTGGCGGGATCCAGATATAGGCTATGACCATCTGCAGGTGAAGACGAATCTATTGACACCACTCACATAAAAAGGGTTTCACGGACTTGGTACACTTCGCAACTGGTAAACTTCTCAATTTGTGAGACAATACTTAGACATATTAGTCTCACCCATCAAGGCGAACCCATTGTACAAGAAAATTTAGATAAATTCGAAAAAACAAATTAGGTTCACCTAATCGGTCATGTGATCGGTCAAGTAGTATGGAGGACGCAATATGTTTAACTCGAATTTTGCAAAATATTGTTCTACAATGAATTCACTTTAATGAACTAACACCCTCAAGTATTATCACACCTTTCTGTTGCACGTAAATATAGAACATATAAGCAGCCATGACACTGGTACTATATGTCAGGGCTGTTTATGTGCTCGTATTCATGACAAAGATTTGTTTTCGTCGTTATGGTTTTGTATTAAATATTTTTGCTCCCACTGTACTTGTTATAGGCATAACACAAAATGGTCAAAACAAGCGGTCAGAACAAGAAGTGGTCAAAAACAGAATTAGTCATATCCAGAAGAGGACATTTGAAGAAGTTTTCACACAGTGTCTAAACGAATTACATGAAAAAAAAACTTGAGATATTTTAACATAAATACGGGTGAATCTAAATTGACTGCGTATATTTTTACCACGCAATCAGCATCGTTAATATAACATGTTTCGCTAAACAAACACATTTTTTTTGCGTTTTTGTTAACAAATAACTGAGAAATATTATACACCTAAGCGCGACTAGACAAATCTGGGCCATGCGCACGCGCGTGTCGTCGCCGTGACTTAGTTTCGCACAGGAGCGGCGCCGCGGCTTAAGATGTACATGAGTTTCGCGTTCACTTTGCATGACTTCTATTGAAGTTCACTCAATATTTTTGTACTAAAGAGGGTTAAACAAACACGGGTATTCCATTTTTCAATATTCTTTCAGTACACTAAATATACCCAGTCAATTTGGAATAACCTTGTATGATGTTAGGAGAGACTCAGGAGGTATTGAAATGTTACAATTTAAGGACCTAATATTGTATTTTTGAGAGCACACAATTTTATTTTATGGACATGTGTGGGAGGTCAATAGAAGCTTAACCTCAAGTTTGTGGGGTCGCCGCCCTTGTCCCCGGCCGCCATCTTGGAAAAAGGGGTGTGAACACCTTTTTCGCGATATCTCGGAAACTTAGCGTCCCACAAAAAAATCTTCAAAACATAATTTGTAGCAAATCGCTTTGCCAACAAATATGTTCATTAAACTTTTTGGCCTAAATTTAAAATTAAAGAAGTTATAAGGAAAAATGTGAGACAATTTGTATGAAAAAAAATTTTTTTTTGTTCTATAACCTTTTTTTCTACACATGTCCCAAAAATAAATATGCGTCCTCTAAAAAATGTAAAGCTCATGCAACATATCAATGGACTACAGGTAGTGTGACTTACAGCAGCGCACTGACAGGGAGTAAGCCATTGACAAACAGCTGGTGTGCCCACTTGTTAAGAATTTTTTTCGCTATACTGTCCATGTGTCTGAAAAAAAATTACATGATCATTAATTACACGTTATTTTACACAAGCTGCGCCCCTTGGTGTTACTCGCGGAAAATTTTATTATCCCACGGATATACCACATTTTCCGGGGTGAAAGTACCTATAGTGTTAGTCCAGGACTTATTTTACGTTAGTTTGATGCCTAACTTCATCCGAATCCGTTCATAGTAACAAACATACATACAAACTTACGCGTATAATGTTAATCAGACTTAATTGTCTAGTAATCATCTCAAAAATATAACGTTCATCAGTAGCTTGAATAATTCAGACGAAACCAAAGGCGCAAAAAAAATCAATCTCTGACAAAAGTTGAATCTGACGGATGTTCTTGATTAAATGAATGAATTAACTCTTTATTGCAGACACACACACATTAAATATACAGGAAAATTCTTACATCTTGTGTCACAAGTGGCGGCCTTATCGCTTAAAGCGATCTCTTCCAGGCAACCTTAGTGGATTTTCAGATTAGGTAGTATCTATCTACTTACTCCGTCTAGTGACGTCCAATAACTTATCTATGTGTTTTTCACTCATGTGCGTATTAAAATTAATTGCCACATGCTTAAACGGCGAAGGTAAAATATCATGAGGACCCGCCAAACTTCGTACCGCTTAACAGTTGCCTATGTTTCTCACCTTTTAGACCTTCCCTGGAGTACAACAATCATTTCAAAACTGTAATCAGCTATATCGACCCAGCCGTTCTCGAGTTTTAGTGAAACAAACGGATTCATTTATATATATGGCTGATTTTGAAATGATTGTCGTACTCCAGGGAAGGTTTAAAAGGCGAGAAACATACATAACTGTTAGGCGGTACGAAGTTTCGCGGGTCAGCTAGTGAATATATAATAATATAATATGGGACAACATCCACACAAAGGTCTTCGGGTCCCAATATATATATTAATTTTTTTCTGTCGTAAGAAACATCTCCTGACAATAACAAACAACAAAAAAATATTAGTGTAATCGCTCCAGCCGTTCACGCGTGATGTCATGACCAAGAGATATAGGGATTCATCTATATATATATCTACTATCTGTGCCCCGCGGTTTCACTCGCGTAGTTCTACTAAAACTAATATTGAACTACTTTTTTTGAAGTCGGTTAAAAAGTATCCTATGCCCTTCTCCTGGTTCTGAGCTACCTCCCCAACAATTTTCAGCCAAATCGGTTCAGCCGTTCCTGAGTTATAAATAGTGTAACTAACACGACTTTCTTTTATATATATAGATATAATTACCTGCACCGGCATAGTACGTAGGCTTCTTTGTACAACTTCGCTGCCTCGAGTACTTGCAACGCGCCGAGCACGTCGTGTATGCTGAGTAGCGCCGCGGCTTTTTGGAAGATAGGACCGCCGTAGTCATAGATACCCAGATCTCTAGCGGTTTGTGCTGCGGCGGAACACGCGGACAAGTTACTCACAGAATGAGCCACATATTATATATCAAACAAAAATAATGAATGAAAAAAATATATATTTAAATATAAATAAGAAGAAAATTACGACAGACGCCGATCGAACGTTTTCAGTTATTTTGATTTAAAAATGATAACTTTTGACCGATTTTAGTAAAATTAAAAAGGGACCACATGGGAGGTGTGTATACACTTTTAAATAGTAAAAAAAAAATCAAATCGGTTCACCCGACTCCGAGAAATCGGGTAACACAACAGTTCACCACATAACGCGACCGCGTAACGTTAGGCGCGTAGAATTCACGTGGAACGGTATTCACTAAGCCAATATCAAGTTTTTATATCTTCCTGTAGCACGGATCCCACACGTTTTGCATCATCAGGATAACGTATTGCGACAACATAGCGTTAAAAACGTGACGCGTTTTCAGCAAGGAATCTTGTTGTTCGTTAGAGAATAAGAGCCCTTGACAGTGACGCATCACTTTTTTCGCATATATTTTTTTTTTATCCTACACAGCTAGGCATTTGAACATAAGTTCACAAAACCAAGGAAGTAGCCTTAGATGGAGAATGCTTAGTCTGGAATACACTGGCTATCGAGGAAGGCTGCCGGAACACACCGTTAGGTGCTTGGCAAAACATATTTTACAACTTGAGGGTGTGATTCATGATTGGCTTAAAAATGATTCGTTTATAAAACTTGCCTGTATAAGTTTCATCATCTTGGTGTTTCTTGGCGTACAATCGATCTATTTGCGCTACATATAACTGCGTCGCATCTTTCCAATATCTGGGGAAAAAACATTATTTGAAATACATATCGTTTAGCACTGAACAGAAAGGAGTCTCGTCTGTCATAGTAAAACAATTTCATAAACTATGAAATTCTTATATTAACGATAAATAATTCTTATATTAACGATAAATAATTTTTACATTAACGATAAATAATTCTTATATAAACGATAAATAATTCTTATATAAACGATAAATAATTCTTGCATTAACGATAAATAATTCTTATATTAACGATAAATAATTCTTATATTAACGATAAATAATTTTTACATTAACGATAAATAATTCTTATATAAACGATAAATAATTCTTATATAAACGATAAATAATTCTTGCATTAACGATAAATAATTCTTATATTAACGATAAATAATTCTTACATTAACGATAAATTGCTACAATATCTATAAAAATTACATACTAAAAATACAAAATAAAAAATATGTTTATACTAGCTGTCACACGCGGCGTCACACGCGATATAATATGGAATGTAAAGAAGTTTTAAAACTTGAACTTATAACGAATACACCCTAAGGTTGCCTGGAAGAGATCGCTTTGAGCAATAAGGCCGCCGCTTGTGACACTAGATGTAAGATTGTTTTACATATATTTGATGTTTGTGTGTCTGCAATGAAAAGTTAATTCATTCACCCTGTGTGTCCACAACGGCAACAGCATATTTACGAAATAGCTTTTTTGTCTGAAGACAGATCTGTTTAAGAAGAGTGTAAGGGGTTATCGCTGTAAGGGTTATCTACCAGGCAACTTACTTGTAGGACACGCTGGACGCGACGCTGAGTAGGAAGGGGTCGAGGAGGTCATGTTCGTTAGCGAACTGAATGATAGACTCAATGTGTCCACGAAATATCATCAACATGAAGTAGCTTCTATACGCATTCACTTCCAAATGAGCTTTGCCTGGAACAAACAAACATACCGTTAGCAAAGTGACCAAGACTTAATCAATTCATTTATTTCAAGTAAATTATACTCATACAAATTGAGAATGTTATAATGAATTATTTACACATTACATAATAGTACATTATGATACAAGTGTGCTAAATTGACCATTACAACAGAGGCTGTACTGTACCGATCGATGCACACGAGTGTCACTAGACGTTTTTCAACACACTTGCGAATAAAAAAGTATTATTATTAAAACAGTAAACAAAAAAGGGTTATGAGCGCATATTTAAGAATATGCGCGCGCATGGTAAAGTGAAAAAGGCGAGTGTGCTTAATCGCACACTCGCCTCGCACTTTAGTGACGTAAGCATCTCATTAGAGATGCATTACGTCACTAAAATCGATACAATAAGAAGTCTTTTACGAGGAAGCGTGTTGACAAACTTATTATTCTCGTATTAATTTTGGTATAAAGGTCATAACTATTTACCTTTAATATTACAACTATTATACTTATTTATATTATTTCGTATATATGAATTCCATTTTAATATAATATATGAGTACCACAAATAAAATCTAGGATAAAACTGGTAAACAAGCCCTCAAAATCTAAACTGGTAAACAAGCCCTCAAAATCTAAACTGGTAAACAAGCCCTCAAAATCTAAACTGGTAAACAAGCCCTCAAAATCTAAACTGGTAAACAAGCCCTCAAAATCTAAACTGGTAAACAAGCCCTTTAAATCTAAACTGGTAAACAAGCCCTCAAAATCTAAACTGGTAAACAAGCCCTCAAAATCTAAACTGGTAAACAAGCCCTCAAAATCTAAACTGGTAAACAAGCCCTCAAAATCTAAACTGGTAAACAAGCCCTCAAAATCTAAACTGGTAAACAAGCCCTTTAAATCTAAACTGGTAAACAAGCCCTCAAAATCTAAACTGGTAAACAAGCCCTCAAAATCTAAACTGGTAAACAAGCCCTCAAAATCTAAACTGGTAAACAAGCCCTCAAAATCTAAACTGGTAAACAAGCCCTCAAAATCTAAACTGGTAAACAAGCCCTCAAAATCTAAACTGGTAAACAAGCCCTTTAAATCTAAACTGGTAAACAAGCCCTCAAAATCTAAACTGGTAAACAAGCCCTCAAAATCTAAACTGGTAAACAAGCCCTCAAAATCTAAACTGGTAAACAAGCCCTCAAAATCTAAACTGGTAAACAAGCCCTTTAAATCTAAACTGGTAAACAAGCCCTCAAAATCTAAACTGGTAAACAAGCCCTCAAAATCTAAACTGGTAAACAAGCCCTCAAAATCTAAACTGGTAAACAAGCCCTCAAAATCTAAACTGGTAAACAAGCCCTTTAAATCTAAACTGGTAAACAAGCCAATTGGGCAAGAAGATAGCTTATACCTTGGATTAACAAATAGGCTACTTTTTATCCCGGAAAATTAATTTCCCACAGTGTGGGCGCAGCTATTAATTACAAAAACATTTAAAAAAAAAGTCCATAACATAAAAAGTCAAAAAGAAAACGCACACAATAATGATAGTATCTAAATTATGAGCAGGATAATTCTTACACATAATTTTGGTCGTGTAGTCTACAGCATTGAACACTTTACTAACTAAAGAGCATTTTTACTTGACGTTGGTGCCAATACCGAATTCATAAAAAACAGCTACTGCATAGAAAGTTACGATGGGTCAGCAGATTTTGTTTTTACTTTAATTCCAGTTGTCAAAGGGGAGGCAGGAATTATCTATATCATCAAGCACTGTGCGTCAACAACGTCTTTGGTTTTTATTTTATTTTTTCTTCAACACAGACACCGGTTAGAACGTCCTCGGAAGTCGACGACACTGTAGCCCTAGATGGAGCATGACTAGTATGGAATGCACTGACCATCAAGGAACGCAGCCGGAACACATCTTTAGGTGCTCGACTTTATTATCCTGAGGATTTCAGCTAGCCAAGCGAACGTTAACGTCCTGACACCATGTTGTTAAAAATTGAGTTTTGGTGTTCAAAACACGCCAATGCAGTTTTGTCGTAGCGTTCAAAATGTTTATAATTAGTTTGAACGATTTACTTATAAAATGTGTAATGATATTAGAAAAAAAAATATGCAAAAAAATTAGGTTCTCCATACAAAAATAGATCACGCGATCGGTCAAGTTGTGTGGAGGACGCAATAAATTTTCTCGAATTTTGCAGAATTTTGTTTTACATCATATCGGTTCACTTTGATCTGTAGACTAACACCCTTAAGTGTTGTCCCATTTTTGTGACACGTTGTAAATATCAAGTTAGTGGTAGGCTATTCGGTAAAACCGTTGCCTCACAAGCGAAAGGGCGCGGGTTCAAACCCAGGTTCAGGAATGCACCTCTGTGTTTTTTACTCAAGTGCATACTAGAATTAATTACCACGTGCTTAAGCGGTAAAGGAAAACATCGCGAGGAAACCTGCATGTCGGAGAAGGTTAATAACTTACAAAGATAAGTGAAGTACCCAACCCGCAATTTGGCCAGCGTAGTGGGCTATGGCCTACACCCCGTTCAAGAGAGACCCGTGCTCAGCAGTGGGACACTATGGGTTGATACGTATAATATCATCAGGTATAAAAAAATACTTACACTCATTATCCAACACTTCGTTCACGTCGTTAATACTACCGAAGAGCTTAAAGAAATCCAGATCATATACTTCGACATTCTGTTCCTTCACTATTTCCAAGACGGTCTTAAGTTCCTTGTTGTTTGCGAAATACTTCTGTATTATTTCTATTAGTTTTATTCCGTCCACGTTGAGATGGGCTAACTGTTTCGAGATTATCGGCATAAGGTATCTGTAATTATTGAATGTAATAATATAATATGGGACAACATCCACACAAAGGTCTGAGGGTCCCAAACTAGGCAAAGCCTGTAACTTGAAGACTGACATAGATACTTATATACATAAATACATACGTATATATACAATAGGTATCAAATCCAAAATGGCTGCAACAACGTCGAGGGTTTATCAAAATTTGAAAATTTAACGTGTTTTCCATAAAATATTAGAGCATTGGTTCGAGTTTTCAGGCAACTTTTGAGAGATGGATGAGCGGCTATACAATAAAGACTCTTCTTTCTATATATTTTTAAGTATCAGAGCGAGAAATCCCAGTGAGAAGTTAAAGGTGTGAAACAATAGTATAAAAGTTTACAATTCAAGAGTTCCTTATTATCACCACAAAAATTCAACACAAAAATAAATAAATAACAAATAACACGGCACAAAAGGCGCTATTCTCGCTAAAAAGCGATCTCTTTCAGACAACCTTTATAGGAATGGCATATTTCAATAAAATAAAGCGTAGACGGTGGTGCAAAACAGATAATCTTACATATAAAAATCAATTGCTGTTCGTTTGTCTCACGAGAACGGCTGGGCCGATTTAGCTAATTTGGGTCTTGAAATGTTTGTCGTACTCCAGGCAGGTTTAAAAGGTGAGAAATATAAATAACTGTTAGGCGGTACGAAGTTCTCCGGGACAGCTAGTAAATATATAAATAAAAATAGTAGTGAACACAACATACAAGAATACATATAACATACATTGAAAGTTTAGTTAACATATCCTATATCTTACCTTTTCGTCATTTTGTTATCTCTGACGTTGGGAACTTCAATTGCTATCTCTTCATTGGCTATTGTGATTTCATGAGCACCTTCTTTCTCGGCCGGTTTAGTATTCACTGTGCTATTTGATTCTACGCTTCCTTCCAATTCATTATCTTCGTTATTGACTTGTGCTTTATTTTTGTTTCTGGTTTTGCGCTTCCTTGGCTCTTTCTTTACCTCTGCGATCATAATTAGTTTTGTTATAAACCATATTAATATTTTTACCGATGAAGCCAAACGTGTGGACTATTTAGATATTAAAAATATAGTAAGAAAAACGAAGTAAAAAAAATTGTAAAAAAAATATATAAAAATAAAAACGTATAAATATATATAAATGATTATCGGCTAGGGGTGTACTAAGCCGAAAAGGGATCACTGTACCCCCTAAGGAACTTTCATTATTGAACCAACTCAGAATTCGAGAAAAAAAATCAGCTGTTCCGTACATTTTGTCGACGACCGATCAACTTTTTATATGGAACACCTGATCTTTTTCGTGAATTCAGAGTTGGTCCCATAGTGAAAATTGTTCATTAGGCTGGGTGGTTCTAGTAGCCCCCTTTTGGCTTAGTACACCCCTAGCCGATAGCCCTGTATAAAAGCCTACCTTTGTAACATTCAGCGGGATAGTCCGTATAGTCCCAGAGTCTGAGACAGAAGTCGCTGCCCCCGGACAGCACCTTGCTGGCCAGCGACGGCTGCGCGCACCACGCGGCGCCCAGCGACCCGGACACGTGGCCGTCGAATATAGACAGGCACACGCCTTGGGCCACGTCCCATACCTGACATCATTAATAAATACAGCTATAGACCGCCAACTTGTCCATACAGTTTCATATAGATCTTTTCTACCTTTTAATGTTGTCTGATTCCAGTGGTTTTGTTTTCCTATTTTTTTTTTTATATTACTTTAAAGTTACAAGCTTCCTAAGCAGTCATATTTTTACGCTGATACGATGCCTATTAAAAATCTTTATTATGCAGAATTCAATACCTTTTTTCAAAATAATAAAACGTTTTGGCCTAAAATACATCGCAGTGAAGCGATTGGCAACAATAGCAAAAAAATACGTTACAATTTAGGGGGTGAAAGAGTTAGGCCCCGGAACTTTATCAGAAATTCGAAAACAGTGAAGGGTCAGTGATTTTCCTAATGCATTTTGCACGTTTACATATTTATTTATTTAGAACGGTAAAAACACCAGTTACACTAAACCCAAGAAAAATTAAAAAACAATTGTCTATATTACATCCAAAAAAAAGGTAATTATGTACGTCATACGATTTTTATATTTATCAGCGTCTAGATTCAGTTTTTTTTCTAGTTTTAATTATTAAATTCATGTCGAATATCAAGTCACAAGTCATTGTGCTCAAGTTAAAGTCACATCAAGTACCCTAATAAAACGGTGGAGACTTAACAAGGGTTTCTATGGAGATTTTCCACGAACACGAAAACCACGTTATTCCGACATCTCTTACCCACACTATTCCGCATAAACAAATCATTAATTATTAATATTTCAACAGTATTAAAAATCAATAAATGAAGCATCACTTGTTTTTCAATAAATATAAAGCCGAAGACGCCAATTGTTCGGTAAAAGCGGGAAAACTATTTGAATACATTGTACATACATAATGAACCAGAATGTAGACCCCTGCATGATGTTTTAATTTATTAAAACACATAAGCAAAGGAAAACAAAAACATTCACAGCTATAAAAATTAATCTAATAATAAACCCCCAGTAGAGGGGAAAGATCCAAGAACGCTGGCTGCATGGCCACGTTGAATGACAATGCTAATTTTCTGACCAAAATAAGAGCCAGAATTCACCAAGAGGTCACTTGTGATTAATTGTTTTGTCATAAATATGGCGTCAAAAAATTAGTATATTTGCCAGCTTTATGGTTAAAATTTATCGAGTTATAAGTAATCGAGTTTACGTAACGTAACGTGATAAAACCGCTTATATAACAACTATAGAAAAATTAACTACTCTAGATTTATATTAAGTAGCGAATGTGATGGCTTTACGATGATGTATAATTACATTAATGGTTAATGACCCTCTCTTTCGACTCAATACTTCCCTATACAACCCATTCAGACTTATGACAGATATAAAGTGACTATGGTGATATTTAATGTCATTATTTAAAATCTCTTCCATATAACCAATACGAGCAAAACAAATCCGGGAATGTTTACGACTCCGTCGTACCTATTCATCTTCTAGCTTCCACATCGCAGCCTCGCGCAAGAATTAGCAATTTAAGTTGCTACTACCACATTAGTCTAACAATAGATATTTAGATATACGAAGTGTAACAGAAAGGTGTAACAATATTTAAGGGTGTTAGTCTACCCATCAAAGTGAACCCGTTGTAGAAAAAAAAATTTTCAAAATTCGAGATAAAATTATTCCATACAACTTGATAGATCACGTTACTTGGTTCTCCATACAAAAGTTGGTCACTTTTGTATGGAGAACCAAGTATTTTATTTCGAATTTTGCAAAATTATCTTCTACAATGGATTCACCTTGATCGGTAGACTAACACCCTTAAGTATTTTCAAAACTTTCTGTTACACGTTGTATACAGGATTATTGATTAGGGATGTACTAAGCAGAAAGAATGTCACTAACACATACGAAAAAAAACTGCTGTTCCATACAAATGTTGATCATAATCATTTAATAACACCTGTTTTTTTAATTCAGCGTTGGTCCCATAGTGAAAGTTGACCATGAGAGTGTGTATAGTGACTCCCTTTCGGCTTAGTACACCTCTAGCCGATAACCCTGTATAGATATTTACCCGAACAGTTGAGTCCTGTGAAGTGGACAGTAGGTGTCCGTCCGTGTGAGGGCTCCAGTACACTTTCAGCACCACGTCACTGTGACCGGACAGAGTAGCGAAATCCGAAAGCTGCTTGCCACCACCTATATACACATACTTATTTATTATTGAATAGAGATAGAAATATATTTATTTGCAACAGAATACGTAACTTAGAGAAAAATAAAATATGTAATAATGTATTACTAAATGCTGACTATGAACTTGAGAACTGGCACAATACACAGAGTGTGGTGGCCAATCGAGAATAAAAAAAAATGCAGACTGTCACAAATCGGTGTCAACTCAACACAGTGCCGGCTGAAGCCAGCCTTGATCTACACGCACGTCACAACCGTGTTGGCCCATAGCTGGGCACAGATCGAGATGAATAACGCTTGGTACAGCCCTGTTGTAATATTGTGCAATGATTCTCGTATCCGGGGAACAATCTTCTACTTTTGCATAGAGGCTTTAGTTACTTATAAATCTGCGTGATGCTTTAACTTTTTTAAAATTATCTTTACTTTACATAGTAAAAGATCTAAATTGTATTTAAAAAATGTAACACCCAGTGTTAGGCTAATCGATTATCTGCTGAAAATTTAATGACCGAAACGGATACTTCATCCCTATCGATCGATCGGCCTTGTGCTACTGTGAGGGGATACAAGAAGTGGGGTTTGAGCAATCCACCCATTCCCCGGGCTGGACGCTGGGAGTCTCTGAATGTGGATGTTGGTTCTACGAGTACACTGTCCATCTGATTCAATGACGTACTTTCGTATTTCCGTACTTTTGCTTTTTATCTGTGCCGTAGCTAGCTAGTCATTCACGAGCCATACCCTCGTATAATGTACACTTACCCTCTTTATCCTCGAGCTGTATCACGATTATGTTATAACTTCTGTCAACAGAAGTCAGCGCCAGTAAGTTCTTGTATGGAGACTCTTCGTCCGAACTGGACGTCTGCAGCGGGTGCCACTCGATCGATTGGATCATTCGCCTAAAATTTATACTTTATTGCGTAAACTTTACGGATCATATTCGTATCACTAGCTAATCTTATATACAATATATTTTGAAGATTGTTGGTGGAAAAATATTTCTTCCTGCCTTCATACGGGCTGTTCGGATAAACGACGCTCATGTCTCTAACATGATCGTCGTTTACCCGGTCAGCCCAATTACGAAAATGCGTCATTCTATTCATTTATACCATTAATTAACCTACTACGATACTATCTTTTGCCCACGGCTCCGTTTGCGTTATGTTTTTTCCCGGTACTCTTCGGACCTCGAAATATCTGTGCAAAAACTCAATTCAATCCGTCACTCAGTTGCTGAGGAGAAGACGAACAAACAAACTAACGAACCAACACACACACTTTCATATTAATCATATGTGTGGAGATATGTATGTATATGGTATACCGACCACTCAATATCTTGTTCAGATCGACATAAAGCTAACTCATTTTTATTTTTATTTGTTTTAGTATTTTGCTGCACTGTAAGCTTGCTTTCACAACGAAATATATGCTCTGTGGTTGTCCTGAAGCATCATCTCTTAACTCACATAATGTTGCCAACTTCAGGGGGGCTATCGGCTATCTGTATTGCTAGTCTTGCAAGCAATACTGTAGTTTCGTATCGGCTACGAAAGCAAGACCCTAGTAATGCTTTCAACAAAGCGATGACAATTTTTGTTAAGTGAACAAAAGATTGCAATGACTCCATATATTTGACAGATATTGGCATCGGCTAGCGCGATGTAAGTACTACTGCTTTGACTCTAGACATCGCCATCTTCATAGCTTTGAAAGCAATACAAATAGCCGACAGCCCCGCAGGACAATTTAATAAATGATTTTTCATACCACCATCTCGGAAAGAGTATTTTTGCTATTCGATATCTGAGTGCAAAAGCCGTTTGTATTCGCTAGAGGATAAAGTTAATTTGAATTTAGAATATCGTGTGCACTAAGTGAATTGAATATGAATTAAAAAACTCATTAAACCTATTTACTTCTCTACCTTTATGGTGCCGAATTCATCATACAACCTTTTTATTTCGTTAAAAACTCAGACTCGGAACCTTTTTGCTGTACTTTTATTTTATTTGTTTTGCGCGCGCCATTATCTTTTCACATCATTGTTAAAATCTTATGTTAAAAATAAGTGAAAATACTAATATGAGTGTTTTTTTTTCGCATTTAGTCATTTCCTCGCTGAGGTGGGATGAAAAGTTACGAGTTGCACTCGAATGCAAAGATTTTTCACCTTGTGTTCTTTTAATTTCCTCGCTAACGCTCAGGATTCTAATTTTAGAATCCTTCGCATGCTCGGTCATCAAAATTGAGCACTCGGTTAAAAAGCAACTTTGCACTCTTGTATAACAAATAACTATTGTTCTAGAATAGACTTCATAAAGTGCACCAGGGTGTGTTCCCCATGTACCATCAGAATTAAAGTTCAACAGTGGAATACATATTAATGTATTCACCCCCTTCATACCTCTTTTAGTTATCTCTCTTTTTTTAAACTTGGAATAGCAGAATAACTATTAAAAAAATTGAAAAATGCAATTAAAAATATATATCCAAATAATTCCCTTCGTACGCCGCACTCTCGCACAATTGATTACTGAAATCATTGACATCTACTGTAAAAGGAGAACATATTTCTTTCATATTAGGCGGTACGAAGTTTACCGGTTCAATAAGTATTTATTGTAGAACAGAAAGTAATAAGATAGATAAAGAATATCTGGTGTTTTCCCGCTTTGTCTTGATGTCAGCGTGACAAATCGAAAAATATTTTTGTTTTTATGGTGTGGTTCCTCCTCACCACCTCCACACCTCACCTTATTATTTCTCTTTCTCTCGGTATCCGACTTCCTTGACACGAAATATATTAAGGCGAGATAAGGTAACGAAAGAACAATAATAAGGTGAGGTGTGGAGGTGGTGAGGAGGAACCACACCAGAAAAACAAAAATATTTTGCGATTTCTTACGCTGACACAAAGCGGGAAGACACTAGATATTCTTTACATACATACCATCTTATTATAAATAAATTTCCGCAAATTAACGCCTGACTCCATTAATTAACTGAAAGTAACTTACGTAAAGACAAACTTAGCAGCGATTGCGTGCCCGCCGGGTCCGGTGAACAGCGCCACGCCACCGGAGAAGGAACCGACAGCGAGCCCGCGCGAGGAGTAGTTCACAAACGTGGGCTGCCACCTCTGACCCTCGATCTCGATGTGGATCGGGATCGGGACTGGAACGCGACAACATACTAACTACTACCTAGAAAATTAGAAAGAAATATCTACCAAAATGAGTTTTTATTTATTTTGTGGTTTTGTCATAGGTATGTTTTCTGTTGCAAATAAATGTATTTCTATTTCTAAAATTGATAAATTTTCGAGATAACTTTTTTAACTCATATTTTCAGAGATAGGTTTTTTCTTCAGAAATCAGTATCAGAAATAGATAACGCTGTTAAAATTAAGTTAATTTAAAAAAATAGTGATGTATAACAACCATACATATTTTTTATGGTTAGCATTTAAAATGTACCCTTTATTTTATAATAAAACTGCTATCGGACAAATTGTAACGGTACAAGTTACCTAGATCGACTTTGTTAGCCTGGTACATGACAAGCTCCTTCCCGCCGACTGCGAACAAATTCATGTCCTCGCCCCATGCCAAGGAGTAGATGCCGTTAGTGAGAGCCACGTGTAGCAGTTTAGCCGGACGATCTGGTTTGCTGATGTCTAATATACCTACCTGTGCAAAACAAAGGTTATATTTTTACCGATGTCCTAAAAAGGAGGATGTTATAGTTAAACGGTTTTTTACCCGACTGCGAAAGAAGTGTAGAAGAAGTTAATGTATATGCATATTTTTTTGGCATGCCCTAGAGCCTAAACGGCTTATCGTATTTTTTATGTGAGTGGTATCAATAGATTTGTCTTTACCTGCAGATGGTCAAAGGCTATACTAGCTGCATCTCGCGATTTCACTTGTTAAGATACGGTGCTCTAAAGTTCTTGCAATCAAATTTTGAAATCACTTTTAACCACTAGTAAATAGTAACTGAAATACAACTACAACATTTGATATTTTAAATATTCGATAATTCGTAATATTTTAAGTCCTTCGAGTTTCGAATTAACGAGAGTCGACTATATTAAGTTTAAAAGTCCCGTAATCATTATGAAAAAATAACTGAATCGATAAAAACATTTTAAATGTTGTAATAAGCTTTAGCCCGCGGTCGTAACGGAATAAAATTGCCTATGGTACTCGAAATATCTCTGTGCAAAAAACCCAAGCCAATCCTTCACTCACTTATACTGATGAGAAGACCATTAAAAAAGGCAGCAAACACAAGCTAATATTATGTAAGGATTATCGAACTTGCTCTTAAAATTTACCAAACAGAGCAGAATACTCCAGATTTATAGAGGAGAAAAAACAGACATAATGACCCCAATTCGGCCGGTCACACTTACTAAACTAAAAGTTCCTATAATTATAACCACCCTTTTTCTCACTTATAGTAACAAAAAAACTTTTAAAACTGTCAAATTAGGTTAGTTTAGTAAGTTTGGCGGGCCAAACTTACTAAACTTGGCGAATTGGGGTCAATGTTTGGCCAAGCTGAATCGGAGATGATGGGACAGTCTCAGTCTCACTCACCCTACTTTCTGCCGTAGAGAAGGCCACCAAGTTCTCCTTGGTAGGATGCCAGACGCACTGCAGTATCTTCCCTTGCACATTTTGCCAGAAACACGTCACTTCGCCATGCGATAACTTGTTGTCATCTTCGCCCGTAGTCCTACTCTCCCAGATGCGGACCGCGCCGTCGCCTACGCCTATTGATATTCTGGAGGACGTTTACTCATTTAATTATATTGCATGGTATATAAATTAATCATTTATATGGTGATAAAAAATAATGTTCTCACTTTACAAGTATTATAATACTTAGTGTGGTTTAAAAAACTCATTCAACCTATTTACTTCTAATTCTATTGGTGCCGAATTCATCATAGAAACTTTTTTATTTTGTTAAAAACTCAGACTCGGAACCTTTTTGCCATTATCTTTTCGCGTCATATTGCTAAAACCTTATGTTAAAAATAAGTGAAAATACTAATATGAGTGATTAATTTTTTATTTTGCGTATTTAGTCATTTCCTCGCTGAGGTGGGATGAAAAGAACGAGTTGCACTTGAGTGCAAAGATTTTTCACCTTGTGCTCTTTTAATTCCCTCGCTAACGCTGAGGATTCTAATTTTTTAATTTAATTTTAGAATCCTTCGCTTGTACGGTACGGTCATCAAAAGTGAGCACGAGGTTAAAAAGAAACTTTGCACTCTTATATAACAAATAAATATTTTATTTTGATTTTATTATTTATTTTTAAGTGAATTTCAAACTGAAGTGAACATTCTCAGCATGAAGTGAGTCTGTGAACATTTCAAGGCGTTTGGTGTATAGGAGACCCCCTTAAATACTTATTTTATTTTTACTTCTATTTGTTTCTATGGCGGCAACGGATATACATTATCTGTGAAAATTTCAACTGTTCACGAGATTACAGTTTACGAGATACAGTCGGGTGATAAAGTCTTAGATTAGTAAAATGTCCCGTTTTTGTGCTATGTGAAAAAAAAAACACTGTAATCGGACAGCATTAAAAGGTAGAAAAGAGCTTTATCTTACTGTATGGACAAGCTGGCGGTCTATAGCTGTATTAATGTGGTTAATATACAGTGTTCGGTGAGATTACTATTGTCACTTAATGTAAAGTTTAACTTACTTCCCAGCATCATACGGGCAAGGTCTGACGTCATACAAGTATCCACCGCACGTGCCAAATTTGGCCAGTATTCGGCGAGTCTTCATATCGTATTTGACAAGGGACCTATCTTGAGCTGCAGTCCACACCGACCACTGGTCATCGCAGTGAGGGTCCGAGAGGGACTCTGGGGTTTGCAATCGAGGCGCGTTGGTAGCTATGTAGTAGAGGCCACGACGGTGAGAGGAGTGGACCACACTCCAATGGAGTCTGTTTCTGCTGCAAATTTAACATATAAATTTAAGTAACTTGTATTTGCCCAAACACACAAAATACATGCCGAGTTGGGATCGGCTTGTGACACAAAACACACTACCCCAATATTGTATTTTCATTTTTGTTTGCTCTGTACGAGAATAACATTATTCAAAATTTACATAGATTTTCAATAATCTCTAAAAACATAAATATTGCATTCATAAAAATAAAAAAAAAGTATATATACATTTACTTGATCTTTTCATTGGTAATAAAAATGCATTTCATTCATAAATTTGAAATGTTGTCAATTGTGTTTGTTTACACTTGTCGCACTAGATGTAAAATTTATATTTAGTAGCCACACAGCACACAGAAAAATAATTCAAGTGTTTTCTATCTATCCTGTAAACATGGCATGTTTTAAGCAAGCAGCCGCCTTATAGCCTATAACAATCTTTCCAGGAGATTTTTGGGCGAACCATTTCATTACTGATGATGAACATAATTTTGTTATTTGCTATTGTTATTTATTTACAAAAATCATTAATACTACCATTACAGAAATCCATTTAAAATAAGATGTTGTTTAAAGAATGTCTAATGCTTTCCTTCTTTATTTAGATGTCAGCATTAGAAAACGAAAAATATTTATCTTTATCTCAGTAACTGACTTCCTTCATACATGTTATGCCTTAACACTAGGCATCCTTAAGAGATGTTGACTTTTTAAGTGCTCCCTCGAAAGTGAGCTGTTACGCCTCTCTAAGCCCTTTATATGGCTTGTGACCAGTGACGTGTACCATCACCCTATCTTTAAACAACACCGTGATACAAAAACCATCATCATCTTTGGAGTAGTAAACCAGTTGTTTTTAGAATTTTTCTAGGCTGCTTGATGGCCTCTACTTATATATATATATATATAGATATATAAATCATAAAACTAATACCTAGCTTATTATATTAAAAAAACCATAAATAATCATAATAGCTAACTTACCAGTCTACCTGCAATGGATTGCATTCCACCATTGTAATTTTACCATCGCATATCAACAGCGTGTTTGGTTTGTACCAGCACAGAGTAGCATGGTGAGGCTGATTGTTTGCAAACTGTTTGTGATTGTTCTTTAACTTGATTGACACCACACTACTGGCCACTACCTTGCCAGTCTTTGACCAAATACGGACGTTGAAACTGCAAGCAAGATACAACTTAGTACATTAATGGAGTTTGGTAAGAAACTTTATTTCAGATAGTAAGAATAATAAACAAAATACAAACCCATTCTTGCTAACAGAAGCCAGCAAATGTTTATGTTTATGGAGAGTATTATCGTCAGTGACGATTTTACTTCCACTAGGACCCAGTAAAGCCACTCCAGTTACGGTTTTAACCTCTTCTTCAGAATGCTTGCTTTCAAAAGATTTTTCTTCCTCTTCAGAATGCTTGCTTTCTGAAGGCTTTTCTTCCTCTTCCAAGTGTTTGCTCCCAGAAGAATTTCCAACATGAGCCTTGTCCATAGCTGCAACAAGAGTCTCTATGGATTCTTCCTCCTTATTTCTCATAATCTGAGCTTTCAACCTCTCACATTCAGCCAAAAAATCGTCTTGTTTCACTTCATCTTTTTTCTTCACCAGAATATCTTCAGGCTCGTACTTCTTATGTCCGAACTCATTAGCTTCATGGTCTTTGTAAATGTCAAACATGTCATCTTCGGGCACAACAATAGACTCATCAAAACTATCTTCGGGAAGCGTTTTTTCTACACCTGAAGCGTCAGGATCGCTTGGTTCCGAATCGTTACGTATCTTCTCAAGACGTAGAGTTGCGAAGCTCTTTTTGATTTCTTCAGGAGACCGTTTAAGGATGACTTCATACTGTGGACACCACGCCACTTGTGATATTTCATCGTCTTGTCCACGGACTTTGTACAGTATGCTTCCTGTATTCCCTGTAATATTTGAGACAAGACACAACAAAAATTCAGTATTGTCACGACAAAAATACACTTTTAAAGAATTAATATAATATAATTTAAAAAAACTGGCTCATGTTGTGCAGAGCATCGCACATTTAATGATCTTAACAGACAATGATATAGCCACATCAGTTTTATGCTTCTAGCCTATTAGTGCCCAATAAATTAAGTGTTGGTCTTATCGCTCAAAGCAAAGATATATCTGTCTATCTATTTTATATATCTTATATCCAAAAATCAATAGTTTTTGGTTTTTAAATGTTTGTAAAAGTTCAGTCAAGGTTTAAATGGTGGGAAACCGACATAACTGTTAGGCGGTACAAAGTTCGCCGGCAAAGATAGCTAGCTTATGATAGCCAAGTATTAAATTATATACATACCTATCAATGATAGGTATGTATATAATTTATAGCAATTATTCTGATATAATTATTGCATGCCTCTAACATTTTTATGAACTTGAATTGACTTTTATTATAAAAAAAATCTAACGTTTTAGTTACTCTAGTTAGTTACTGTAAGTGCCCAACATTACCTTGAGCAGTAATATTACCTTATAAATATCATATTAAATTGACTTGCCTATAGTAAAAATCTTATAATTCGATAGAAGGCATTTACTATTTTATTTAAACAAGTGATTACAAATGATTTAACAAAACCCGACCGACCTGTAGACCCACGTATCTTAACAAGTGAAATCGCAGGAGCAGCTTGTATAGTCTGTAATCATCTGCAGGTGAAGACGTAAATTATTATGTAAAAAACATAGAATTTTAAACAGGGTGCTATGAGGTATAAACTTTAAGACAAGCAGGTTTCCTCACGATGTTTTCCTTCACCGTTTAAGCATGTGGTAATTAATTCTAATATGCACATGAGTGAAAAATACAGAGGTGCATTCCTGAACCTGGGTTTGAACCGACTAGGCTACCACTGACTTTAACTAAACTCACTAAAATACCTAACCCTAGGTAATTAAAAAATCTTTGGTAGGACTAACCATATTACTCGGGATATCTACTACAAAAACAGGAATGAAAAATGTGTTAAGGCGTGTTTAAGCTACTCTCCTCAATTCTACTCCACTCTTGTTTTTAAGGTTTATTGAAGAGTTAAATATTCAGTTATGAATATTAAATAGCCAATCATAGACAAACTTGGTTATTTAATAGAATAATAAAGAAGTGATTGATTTAACGATAAGACCGCCATTAGTGTGAATTGCACTATAAAATATTGGGTCTGTTTTAACCTCTAGTTGGCCGCACCACTCATGAGCTCAACTACTTTTGTCTGCCACCGATTGCAACATGTTCGCCTTAAGTTATTCGAGTGTAAATCTATGTTCCTGCAGTCTACAGTAACAAAAAAAGTTAAAGGTTATTGAAGTATCCGCAATGTATTTACCATTTAAATTCAACACGAACACAACTCCCTGTTTAGTCCCAACAGCAACCACCAGATGCAAGTGAGGTGAACAACTCATGCAAGTTGCCTTGAAGCTTCTCATGAAGTTGCTATATGTTCTCGTAGTATTGGTGTTCAGCTCCCAAACTACCAATCTGGAGAAACTTCCAACAGATACGATGTGAGTTGACATGCTGTAACTGACCCCCACAACTTCCTGTTGAGTAGACATAATAATATAATGGCTATTAGTTTTACAGTTGACAAATCAGACACAGTTTTATTACGATCCCATGTCCGAGCTCTTAACTAATTTTTGTCATATTTTTATTGAGAGTCTCTTTGCCGTGGCTGCTTTTTGAAAAGTCTATTTAGGTTGCTTTTTGTCTGCTGTTCATATAGTGGTTAGGAAAAAAGAAAAACAAATATATGTAACTATTTAAAGGTACATAACGTTTTCAACTCTAACCCTATTTGATGTATTTTAGCAGCCCAGCTGATAATGTAGACTACATGTTAATAAAAGTTAACATTTATGATAATAATATCTGATTTATTGATTTGTTGATATTATTATGTATGTAAACAGATGAGAGATTAAGTTCCATGATAAATGAAATTTTGTAAGGTTATAGCTGTCTTCATCACACACTTGAAGAGTTTGGTTCATCATAAATACCAATTCCTAAATTTCCACAGAACCCAGAAGACTGCTTCATGGATTTTTAATGATTCGATTGTGACTTTATAGTGATTAGGTACTTTAATTAAACAGTATTTATATCTTTACCTCATTTTCATTAGCATGAGCTTCATGAGAATGGATGATTTTGATGCACCACTTGTTGTCCTCTTGAGTGATGTACCATTTTTTTACCATCCCGTCACCACCTCCAGATACAAAGTGTCTTTTTGCAGGCCATTGAGGAGAAATATCTACAGACACTACCCTATAACAGCACAGAGGAAATGGAACTTCATTGCCTTCTTTTTAGTAACATAATTATTCGACAAGTACGAAAGTAGCTATAAAACTTCAATTTAAGATTTACACAGAAAAAGCAAAACACAATGCAAAAACAGCGCGTGTACTCTAAACCGAATTTTCAGGTTAAAACAATGTTTAAGGTAAAACTTACCTATCTTTATGGCTTTTAAGGCTCACGTGCGCTTTATATCGGTGGTGACTATCAAGGACACCCACTGAATCCGGGGATAAAGGCTCCAGAACAACGAGGGACTTAGCAGGACCTCCATACACTAACCACCCATCCCTTGAAACTTTCAAAACCGATGGCAAAAACCAATTTGGAGATGGATAAAATATTGATTCTTCCATTATTTAGGCTTCAAGTACAAATTGTATTTTACTTTTTAGTGTGCCGGTGATAACAATGTATTTATTTATTTTATTTTTTTAATGGCAATCGTCCGCGGGACATTTGTGCCAGTTTCACGTCAAGAATATAATCACGAGAATAAAAATATAAATTTTAAATTTAATAATAAAATTAACCAAAACAACTTCAACATTACAAGCGAATCAACAAACAAACATAAAATCTATTTAATGAAAGCTAAGGGGTAACTAATTTAATATGAACTAACTAAAAGAAAATCAAAACTTTAAATTATTTACAGACATGAATGAACGAAAGATATGAAAAATGGAATAGTCATTCGATGAAAGCAAAACTGACATGGAAGTAGGAAAAGGAACAACAGAACTAAGAGAAGAAAGAAAGGAAGAATGATCAAGAAAAGAGCAGACAAAGAAAATATAATTCCTTCTTCAACGCCACATTCACACGGGGAAGAATCTCTAATATTTATTTTTTTCAAAAAAGGAATGCCTTTAATACAACAATGACCCAATCTTAAACGGATCAACGAACTCGTAAGCTTCTTACTGAAGCGAAACTTAGTAAACCAGGGTCGACGCGGAATCGATGGCTGAATAGCCGCAAAGGCAGATCCTCTGGATTTGCTAGTTGAGTTCCAGCAAGAAGCCCACGAACTGAACAAGAGGATTTTAGGAAGGGACATAAGATCGTATGGGAAAATGCAAAATGGAACTATATCACCGCACACCACCGCATCCTTAGCAACCTCGTCAGCGCGTTCGTGACCAAGAATACCAAAATGACTTGGGACCCAAATTAGGACAACTTCACTACCTCTAACCGACACAAATTGAAAGATTCTTTGATTAAAATAACAATATGATTATGTAATTTGGAGGAAAAGGGATTCGAAAGAAGAGATTGAAGGGCACTCCAAAAATCAGAAAAAATAAGACAACGACGTAATTTGAAAAGAAGGATATACCGGATAGCTTCAAGAATCGCCCAGCACTCACCCGAAAACACAGAGGTTTCAGGGGGAAATTTAACTTTCTGCACAATATTGTCTTGGGAATGAAAAATTCCACACCCAACACAACCAAGGGAAGACAATTTCGAGGCATCCGTATAAATAGTATGCCAACCAAGCCAATCTCTCTTTAACAGATCGCGAAGATATTCATCGGTATTAGGGTCACTAGCACAAATATCAAAATCCAAAATAATAGTGGGACGAGAAATAACAATATCAAAACTAGATGAAAAAAGAGGCAAACAAGAGGAACGGACAACACGATCTATAAGAGACTTAAAAGACGCGAAACTCTTCAGGAGTTGAGGAGGATGTTTTTTACGCCAAAACCTAGAAGTCAGCGAAAAACGATACAATAAGTTGAGTTTGGGAACTAAAGGATGAAGGGAGAATTGAACACAGCGGAAAAAGAATCGATTTGAAAGATATTGACGGCGGAGATGGAGGAGAGCTTCAACACACTCTACTTGAAGAGCATTAATAGGGGATGATTTCACTACCCCCATAATATTTTGAAGAGCTTTAGATTGAATCAAGTCCAATTTCCTAATCCCTCTTTATTCGCTGGTTCCAGTAAAAAATAACCATAATCTAAAAGGCTACAATTATGGTATTAAATAGAAGTTTTAAGGAAAATGGGTGAGCACTCCACCAGACACCCGATAAGCATCTCAAGATATTATGATTCTTTTCACATCACAGTGCAATTTGCTATTTAATTTGTTATCCAAAATTAACCCTAGAAAGTAACAGATTTTGTTTTTTTTCTTTTTTGATTTCTTAACAGGAATTCGAACGCCATTAAATAAAATATCCAAAACAGGTGGGTCACGCTTCCAAGAGAAAAAGAGCAATATTACTTTTAGAAGAAGAAAGGTCTAAACCATTGAGATGAAGCCAGGAATTTAGACAAACAAGAGAATGAGAGATGCAGTTACTGGCAACGTCAATATTATGATGAGAAGCGTATAAAAGAATATCATCTGCGTATTGAATAATACGGCAAAGACCAATCCATTTTTCTAAATCACAGGTATAGAGATTAAGGGATCCCTGGGGAAGTCCACATCAAATAACCCTATGTGGAGTAATAGCTGGATCTGAACAACGAAGATAAATAAAACGTTCAGAGAGAAGATTCATTATGAAATTACACAGTTTAACCGGAACTTTTAGAATATTAAGTTTATTCTTAAGAAGGGGAAGTTGGACACTGTCATAAGCGGCAGAAATATCAAGAAAGGCAGCCTCAATCAATTCATTACGGGTAAACGCAAGTCTAATATCAGTAGTAAAGATGCTAGGACTATCCAAAGTGCTTTTTTCTTTCCTAAAACCATATTGTTACTTAGCTAGGAGACCATTACTTCCAAGAAACCACCTGGTACCTGGAGCTGAATCTTTAACTGACTTTAAAATATTTTGCAATTCAACGAACGTAAATGGTAAGTCCAAGGCATCATGAGATGAGGCGACAGACACGGAAGAGAGTTCGGAGAGGAGGGGACACTATTGAGGGGCAAGTTTATCCATAAAAACTTCAGCCCAAGAATGAGAAGGGCTGCAACAACGAGAAGGTGGACACCATGATTTTCTGTAACGATGGATTTTCATCCAAACAACAGATGCGGGAGAGCTTGGACTCAAACTAGAGCAAAATGAATTCCAACTATCACGCTTTTTGGAATGAAACAAACGTTTAGCTTTACCATAATCTATTTCGTTCAGTAAAATTAACTAGAGTCATACACCGACTAAAGTTTTTCTCAGCAAGCTTACGAGCTTTGACAGCTTCAGCACACACCCTGTCCCACTACGGAAGGGAAGGCAACTTATTAGATAGAGATTTTTTCGAGGGAAATTATTGCTTAGCACAATCAGTTACCTAAAAAAAATGAACTAAATGATCAGAAGATGAGGAAAGATTGGAAGAATTAATGACAGGAGAATTTAAAGAAATCGATTTAGTAAGGTCATAAAATTTATTCCAGCCAGTAGAATCTTTATTACACAGAATGAATTTAAAAAGAGGATTATTAGCCGAAACAGGTTTGGATTGACGAGGAGGGAATTTCAGGAGAATAGGAAAATAATCGTTATGTAGATGGAAGCACACTCCAGGTTAAAAGAGCAGACAGCTCCGGAGAACACGAAGACAATTCAACGGCACTACGAAATTCATAAGGAGTCCTTCTCGTAGGAGAGCCATCATTAAGGACGCAAAGGTTTAGAGAGTCTAAGGAGTCTAACAAATATGAACCACAGCCATCAGTTTTACCACAGTACCAAATGCAGGGATGGCAATTGAAGTCCCCAAGGACCAGAAGAGACTTTGGGAGTGAACTAAGATAACCCGCCTCAAAAATAATTTGGAGAGACGAGGAATATAAACAGAGATGATGGAAAATCCCTTAACGCTCACAGCGATTGCTTGGAAACCATCATAACAAGGAACATACATAGAAGAAAATGAAATATTATTTCTTAAATAGAGGAGAGGAGAGGACCACCATAGTCATCATATCTGTCATCACGGACGACAACGTAGCCAGAAACTTTAAAAGAAGAACCAGGCCTAATCCACGTCTCAAAAACAGACAGGACACAAAGATCGTACTTATTTATTAAGCAAATCAATTCTGAAGATTTGTTATTCAAGGAGTGACTATTCCATTGAAGGAATTTAAGGGATATCCATTCTGGATATTGGACGGTGATGAAGAAGGTGAGATGGAGAAGCATTATTATTAAGGATAGAAAACAAAAGACTGAGGAATTTCAAGAGTTCAGAAATAATTTCCTGAACAGACGGCGGGTTTGAAGACTTTAGCGGATTAGAAAGAGCGCACCCATTTGGCGCAGCACCTGAGAAATCATCCTTTATAGTTTTAGCATGCGCTTGATGGTTATAAATAACCAGCTGAAAAAGAAGGAGACGAACTAACAAGATTGGAAGATTTACCTCTATAGTTTACCGTGGCGGGCTCCGTGACAAGGTTTTTAGATTCAGACGATTGAGAAGAAGGAGATGCAAGAACCACAGGCGTAGAAGCGACTGAAGCAAAAGATGGCTTCGAAAGAGGGTGCAGCTTGGAAGCTTCTGCATTTGAAATATCATTTTGAGACATAGTAGATTTAATGGCTATTTGCCGAGACATTTCAGGGCAGATGGTCAGGCCGTAGTAGTGGCAAAATGGTTTCCACGACATTTTGCATTGCCTGGCTCAATGTTGCATGAGTCACCAGCATGAGGTTGGGAGCACAGTATTCCTCTATGATGTACAGTACAACGAGCCTTTCGTTCGAATCGGTTCGGCTGTTTTTTTCTATTCTCTCTCCGCCAAATATGCTAAAATTGTAATGATTTAAGTTGACACTCACTAGAGTTTTCCCGCCTTCGCTAAAAATGGCGTCTTTGTCTGTGTATTTATTGCAAATCTGGAGATTCTGCAAGTTTTAATGTATAATAGGATCATCAACTATCAATATCTTGTTTATGTGCACAAGTGTAGGCAAGCTACATAAAGAATTAAAGACGGAATTGCGTAGTTTTTGTGTTCTCGGGAAATTACATAGAAACCCTGGTAAAGTCTCCACTGGTTTACGAGGGTACATGATGTAACTTTGACTTGACTACGATGACTTATTACTTGATATTTGACTTGACTTGAAAATGGATAAGTTTAACTTTGGCAAATATACGAAACGTATGGTGCCATATAAAAAAAATCATGTCAGCCAGCCAACTGTCAACGATTGCAAATTGTGGTTTGTTGTTCTCCATGTTTATATCTTTCGTGAAATATTCATAAATCAATCTGCTACGAATTGAGTGCTTAGAGATTTAGGGTTATAGCTTCTAAGAAATAGAAATACTACACAGCCATGGCTCACTACAAAGGGGCAGCATCAGAAGCTGGCAGAGCCATGCACCTGATGAAGAAGAGGGAGAAGGCTCAACAGGAAATAGAGCTCCGTAAGAAGAAAATAGAAGAAGATTTGAAGATAGAAAACATAGAAAATAAGTTTGCTACTCATTACGATGCCGTAGAACAACAACTGAAAAGTTCTACCATTGGTCTTGTTACTTTGGATGAAATGAAAGCAAAACAGGAACATATAGTTCGAGAAAGAGAGAAGAAGCTGGCACAGAAAAAAGCTGAAAAGGAAAAAGAGAGACAAAAAGAGATCGAAGCAAAACAGGCGCAGAAAAATAAGCAAAAGAGACAGGTGAGGTATTGTTATGTGAACTTCAGGTATATTTTGCTGAGAATTGTATCAAACCACATCGTCCCACTGCCGTGCGTGGGTCTCCCCTATGAAGAAAGCATAGCATAGTCCTCCACAATTGGTAAATTACAATTAATTTGCTTTTGTTACTGAAATTACTTATACCCAACAAGGAGGTTTCATCACAATTTTTTCTTTGCTATTAATGTAAGTGGTATCAGTAATATCAGTTTTATTTGATAATATATAAAGAATAAAAAAGTGAAATTCTGTTATACATAAAACAACCAGTATTTTTAAATGTATGATAGACAGAACAAGCCAGCCTTTTGTTACAGATTCAAGCTCTATCTTTTGACTTGGATGAAGAAGTAGAAGATGAAGACAAAGCCAGTTCTAGTGATGAGGACAAAAAACCAGAGAAAAGTTGGCGTGACAAAGAGGAAGAACCTGTATGTATTAGCTTAACAATTTGAGTATAGTTCTTACGCTCATTTTATGTCAATGTGTTGTTATTTGATGTTCTTCAACTCTGATCAACTAAACCAACCAACATTTTGAATTGCCCTAAAGTTCTCACTTCAAGAGGCTCAACTTGCAAGAGCATAATGAGCCTTTTGAAAGCTGGCTGCAATGGAAAAATAAAGCTTTAATATTTTTTTACCATTTCTTGTATTGGGTCAGCTATAATCTTCGTTGTCATATTTTCTAACATTATGTATCTATTTAGTATCTTAGAGTTTTGATCATATTGAGAAAATTCATCAATCACAAATGTCCACACAGCTCAAAATAAATGTTTCCTTGTGTCGCTGTGATATTTTATTCATAGACTAAGTCATTGATTATTGAATGTTAACATGTGTGTTGCATTAGCATTCAATAATAAACTGAATTCATGAAATATTTCAACAAAAATTGTAAATAAGTATTTGTACTCATTTCATCACATGGAGTGTGAAAAGGTTAAAAAAGTACAAAAAAAAAGCATTTTATTTGTGGCAATTTGTATTATTTGTAAATAAAAGTTTTGTTTTGAAATACATCATTATTTAGGGTTTCATACCCACGGGGCAAAATTAGGACCCTATTACGGAGACTACAAAAAATAATACTTTTTTTGCTCAATATGAATAACGTCAACAACAGGTAGAATGAACTTATAAGGTAGTTAGCAAATTTTGAAAATATTTATTAATATACTTGCAGGTAATGAAGAAGATAAAAAAGAATCCTGATGTGGACACATCATTTTTGCCTGACAGGGAGCGGGAAGAAGCTGATCTGAAGCTACGAGAGGAGCTCCGACTAGAGTGGGTGATGACTCAGGCCAGCCTCAAGGATGAGCCTATTACTGTCACATTCAGCTACTGGGATGGCTCGGGGCACAGGAGAAATGTTACCCTGAAGAAAGGTATAATTTTAATCTCGTTTAATTATCTGTTATTCATTACTGATATTGTGATTTATTAAAGACTGATCAATTAATGTTTTTTACCAACTTCCTACGAAAAGGTACTCAATTTGATGGGTTTGGTTTTTATTTATTTATTTTTTTACCAAATTTCTCGGAGATAGCTTGATCGATAATATAAATACTAATAAAAATGATAAGATATAAATACTTTTTTCGTTATACTTCTGGGTGTTCCTTTTATCCAAATCCCTCCAGAGGTTGGATTTTAAATCGAAATAACTGAATAAGTCCAATCCAAGCCTTCCATGAGGAGACCTAGTGTGGAGCACAGAGTTTCAAAAAGGTATTTTGTATTTTTACTACCAATCTGTTTTACCTACTGTATATACCAAACACAATATCATGAAATAATAAACTTCTTTATCTTTTATCTTTATCTTATGATGGTAATCACTTTTTTACCCGTCTGCGAAAGAAGAATGATTATGTTTTCAAGTGTATGTATATTTTGTTGGCGTACCATAGAGCCTAAATGGCTTGTCGTATTTTTATTTGAGTTTTGTCAGTAGATTCGTCTTAACCTGCAGATGGTCATAAGCTATACTAACTGAATCTCGCAATACTTGCATACGGGCTTTTGAAGTCACTTTTGACCACTTGTTAAATATAACTTGTAAAATTTTTGGTACACTTATTTATGGTTGTGTTCATGTACCTACCAAATATTACTGAAGATGGGCCTAGAAATGATGCACTGATGATGATGATAAATAAAATATTTCTCCATTTTTGAGGAGAAAAACCACAATAAATCAATCAAATATTCTTGATGACAAAAAAAATTGTATAACATATATATATATATTTCAATTTTAGTCATGAATGGTTAGAAACTGCGGACCTGTATTCAAATACGAAATTTTGAGACAAACAGACGTTTGCAATATGAGAGAGAATAGAAAAAATTGCCAGAATCAAAGCAAAGATGCTTCAATTGCTTTGGTCGCTCAGTCAATTAAACATAGCGTTACATGTTTCTGGTTACAGGGAACTCCATATACCAATTCT
Organism: Ligdia adustata; assembly: GCA_947049295.1. Taxonomy (NCBI): domain Eukaryota; kingdom Metazoa; phylum Arthropoda; class Insecta; order Lepidoptera; family Geometridae; genus Ligdia; species Ligdia adustata. Next base: position 4,134,119 of record OX346218.1, read on the forward strand.
TGCAGCGATGTCTAGACACTCTGAGGACTGATTTCAGTGAACTTAAAACAGTCACTGCCGATCAACTCATGTATGTGAAAGAGGATCTGATACTGCCACATCACTATACCTTCTACGATTTTATTGTGACCAAGGTAAATAAAATACGACGGAGGATTCATAATTGTAATGTTAATTGCGTATAATATATATATATATATATATATATATATATATTTAATAATGTACAACGCATAACAAAATGGTGTGATACTTAAGGATGTTAGTCTACCAATCAAGGTATACCCATTGTAGAAGATAACTTAGCAGAATTAAAAAATATATATACATATTAAGTTCTCCATACAAAAATTGTCATGTTATCGGTCAAGCTTTATGGAGTACGCAATACTTTTTTCTCGAATTTTGATAAATTTTGTTATACAACGTGTTCATTTTGTTGTAAACTAACACCCTTATGTATTGTCACACCTTTCTGTTGCACGTTGTATACACTCCTTAAGTAAAAACTAAGGCTAGGACTATATATATACGTTTAATATGCATGTACTCGTATAGTCATAGTCTACCTTGTTCTTGCTTAGACAACAAGCAGGTTTTCATCCACAATGTTTAAATTTACTCTTAAAACAACTAGTATTTAAATCTCATATTCATATGATCCAAAACACTTGAAGGCCTAAATTTGTATTTATTTTGACCTGCCTGTTACAGATCATCATCTCAATGACTAACGTGTACATGATATTGTTTAATACTTTCCGGAAATTATAATACGTTTTGCTGATATTTTTTCGTCATGAAGTTTGTAACCTTACATGACGTTGTAAATAAGATTTAAAAGTAAACTTCCTTGTCTTAATAGCGGAGATAAAGCTCGAGGACTATTAAATTACATCGGCGGATTTATGTATACTCCAGTGTTAGACCTAAGTTCTGCACCACAAACTCAAAGCACCAGATACATTTACTACATATTATAACTGTACGAGTTAACCAATGTTACTCTGTATTGGGGCTGGGGACGGTATGTCTTATGAAGTAGGCATAGATAGATAGATAGATCAATTCTTTATTGCAGACACACAATTAAAAAAGAAAAACAATAAGTAAAGTAAAACGTAAGTCATCGTATGAAGTTTACCACGCAGCCCTACGAGTAGTACGGGTTTGGGACTTTATTGAGCTTAAAAGGAAGCTTTCATCAAAAATGTTTCCTGATGAATTGATTGTGAGCGAAATTTCAATATTCTGTTCAATTTATAACTTAGAGAAACCATTGACTTCGCAAACATAGCATTAACTAACTAGTTCTACAGTACTTGGGGCCAATATTATTGCGATACTTTTTTTATACCTGAGTGTTATTTTTTTGTACGTCAAACATACGATTTTGTATTAATTTTTTTTATTTTCCGTTGTACCTACATAGTATAATGTAATGTCTTTTGTTATTGTAGGCTCGAGGTAAAAGTGGTCCTTTATTCCAATTCGACGCATCCGATGACGTCAGACTGGTGAATGATGCGTCTCAGGAGAAACAGGATTCACATGCGGGGAAAGTTCTGCTCAGGTTAGTACTAAGTTATCGTATTTATTCGCGGTAAGCCTCTTTTGTAGCGACGGCCTGGGGTACCTTGAACCACAGATGTAATAATTTCAAAGATAGATTGATAGAGGTTATATATTTCAGCTATTTGGAGTCGAGAGCACGCTGCCCTCTGGTGGTGGGTTGGAGCATTTGGATTATCTGTAGATCTTAAATGGTCTATAGGTAATCTATCTACTTTTTTTTTTTTTGTTCTTGTAGTTAGTTATTTTGTACTGTACACCTAGACTGATTTGTTTATTTTTCACTGTGACTGCGAAAGAAGGAAGGATATGTTTTTCGAGTGTATCGTATGTATATTTCTTTGGCACGCCCTAGAGCCTAAACGGCTTGTCGTATTTTTATGTCAGTGGTGTCAATAGATTTGTCTTAGTCGTGAGAGTGACATTGAGTACACAATAATTAAAAAAAAAAAGAATTAAAGATGATATGATGAAATTAAAGATGATGATATGTCTAAAGATTTAGCAGTCGGATTTTTTTGAAGTAGCTTCTATTCACTTGTTATAGGGTATGCTTCCCAGATTGGAAACTACTGGATTGATTTATCAAAATCAATCCAGTAGTTTCGTTTGTAAATCAAAACGAGGGAAAAAAAATTGTATAGGCGGCTGCCGAATTAAATTTGATCATCACTTTTAAGCGTGAAAGCCACATTAGGCTTATGTTAGAATGTTAGATGTTTTCGGGAAACGCGAGTAATGTTAGAATTTGAAAATTAAAATCGTATTTGTTTGAACAAATACATAGAATACAATAAGGGATTTAATACTCACTAGCATTAAGCCTAAAACATTGTATTATTTTTAATGGCTCTCTGAGTTTCGATCTAGGAAACATCCTGTGTTGTGAGACTCAGCGCCTTCCCTTTACAAAGATATATAAGAAATCAGAAGCGATATGAAATTATAAGTATTTAATTAAATTATAGTTATAAGTACATGTAAACAATACATTTTATCCAAACTTTATTAAAAGAGTTGTTTCAATAATGTATGGAGCTCCGGCCAGGACATTGTATCTATATGATACCATACATTTTAATATATCAACCATTCAAAGTAACGTAACTTATCGAAGTGTACAAAATTAATTTCGAATCAAAATATTTCCATGTCATTTACGCAATAAGGTGATTTACGCGTTTTTATAGTGTTAATTTTGTCATTTGTGATGAACGGTACAATTTATAGATCAATGTGACCATTGGAGTCAACCTAGGTTACATAAATCATCCAGAGATGCTATTATTCTACTATAATTCACAGAAATGAGATATTACACAATGAATGAGGCGACTGACGCAATCTTTAAGCATTTTTTGGTAGACGTACACCGTCCTGGCCGAAAATTAAACAAGCCCTTTCAAGCTAAATCTAACATAACAGATAAATCCCGCGGAACTTTCAACTTTCAAGTTTTACGAAAGTAATTACGAAATTGATAACCCTAGCCTAGCTTAAGTTTTTTAAACCCATCACTGGAGTTAATAACGGTCGGCCCGGTCAATCCTTGGACGGGCGATCGTGGAAAGTCATTTACGTTTAAACTCTAGCGTAGGTTGGATGACTTGTAGGATTTATTCTTATAATTTGTTTGCAGATCCTGGTACGAAAGAAACAAGCATATCTTCCCCGCGTCAAGATGGGAGCCGTATGATCCAACTAAGACATATTCTAAGTACACAATCAAAGGAAAGTAAACCTTACTACCAAGTTAATATAGTTTTAACATGTAAAGCAATGAAATTACCATATAGTAATTAGATTTTAGCAATATTTTATTAAATAAGTAGATACATGTGTAAATAAGTAATTTATCTACATAATACAACGGAGGTTTTATTTTATTATAATTGACAACATATCTCTATAACAGCTCAAATTTTTATAACTTACTGTTTTTATCATAATTCTTCTTTGTTTGAATCGAGCATTTTTCTTCTAATTTTCTCCACCTGTCTTTATCCAAATCTTCTAGAAACTTCTGTTTACGTTCGCTGAGTTTTTCTGTTTCTTTGACTTTTGGTGCGTTGTTTTGAAAGTGTATGATGGCGGTGAAGAGGTCGTAAATTGAGAACTCTGGCCATAATACGTCAGTAAAGTAAAGAACCGTGTTGGAGATCTGCGCAATTAAATAAAATCTTAGTACGTTGAAGGCGCTGAATTCGCCGACTTTGTCCTTAAAATAACTACCTTCTAAAACTAAAGGGCTAATTCCTGTATATAATAATTCTATTTTACGCGTCAGAAAGTCATAAACATCATCAGAACCCAATTTATCTAGTTAACTATGCATGCATGCAGCTTACAAATAAAAAGCAATTGTATTTATGATATATATGAGTTAAATCCAGATTTTTGTTGTGTCAGCCATCTTGGATTTAAAATTATCATAATGTATAGTAATCTACTAGTCAAGCCATTTCATTTGATACCCATATTGAGCGAGTTGTGAACAAACTTATACTTCGCCATTTTGTGGCGGCGGCCATCTTGGACTGATTTTCATCAAATATAGCTAAGAACACTCCCGACTAATACATCTTTCATATGAAAAATCTAAACCCCGTCAAAAAATCATGGGGGTCAATAAATAGCTGCGCTCGCAGTGAATATTTAATCCTTCCATGATGACACTAACTTCAGATTTTCGGGATCAAAGTATCCATTATGAAGTTAATCCAAGGTTCAATGAGCCAAATTTTATCTAAATCTGTTCATTAATTTGAGTATGTTTATTCCCTGTTTTTTTACATTTGCATAAGTACAAAACTTTCGCGTGTTCATCATCATCATCAACCTTTACTTACCCACTGCTGAGTATAGGTCTCCTCTTGCGCGCGCCATCCTTTCCTCTTCATATCTTTCGCGTGGTATATAATATGTATGATAAGGATACATTCTGTTAACGCATTTAGTTCACTCGTAACATGCACGTACCTAAAGTTCAAAGTCTTGAATTTCAATGTCAGGGTTCAAGGAAGTATAAAGCAATAATTTTATTATTACGTGCGCAAATAAAACTTAAACTCAACCGACTTTCCTTTAGTGACCGTGAAGTAGGTGTTTACGTTTATTAAGGCGGGTTTTGCATGTCGCAAAGGAATACAACGTCGAATCAAGGTGATAGCGTAAGTTAGTCAAAATAAACTGACGTGTGAGTTGGATTCACGCACCGAGGGTTCTGTACAAAGTTGTAGGTGACGTAGGTATCTAAGTAACAACAAAGTTACTTGATAGATAGATCAATTCTTTATTGCACACACACAAAAAATGAAATACAAGAGAAAAATTCTTACAAAATATAGTGCTTCAAGTGGCGGGCTTATCGCTAAAAAGCGATCTCTTACAGGCAAATTTAGGATGGAGACAATTGTGAAAAAATGAAATAGGACGGGGTATACAATAAAGAATATAGGTACTTAATCAACTTAATACCCAACATGCTGTTATTTATATATATATGTGCTCTTTGGCAAATTTTATGGTTTTAACAAGACGGTATATATATATTTTTTATTCTACACAGCCTAAGCATTTGACCATAAGTTCGCACGACCACGGAAGTCAGCGATACTGTATATAGCCCTAGATGGAGCATGCCTAGTCTGGAATACACTGGCTCTCAAGAAGGCTGCCGGAACAAGCCGTTAGGTGCTTGGCGACAGATTTTTATAACTTGAGGGTGGTAGCTAGCCAGGCGAGCGATAGGAAACGCTCTTCCACCATGCAAAATTAGGCTTGATTCCCTTTCGAAATGGCCATAAGTACATGTATAACGCTAAAATATACGACTGATGCGGTCACATCTTTTGTTCGCGTTCTTTCTTCAAGTTTGATTTTTTCACAGCTTCTTAGTACTCGATACTCGATTACGGTCTCTTGACCGTAATCTCGAGTATCAGGTACATTTCATCTTGGTAGCTCTACACATTTTTAAGGGTCTTGATAGATGGGCAACAATCAATTTTATGGATAGTTGTCAGCTATCAAAAGTAGCCTATCTTCGGTCTGCGACACTATTTGCGTCAGAGTATGGAATTATGTTGTTTATACCTGCCACAGCATAAAGTCTGAGAGCCTGACCTCCCCTGAGGTTCTGATGAGCAGTTCAGGTTCTCCTAGCTCCATGACGTGTGACACCAGGCTCTCATCGATGTCCTCAGCTTGGAGCTTGTTACTGTGCACCGCGTCTACTAGGTGCGACGCGGCGCGACTGATTTCATCACGACCTGAATTATATATTTTTGCTAAAAGGATTGCAAAAAGAGAAACGGTTTATTTTATACAACGTGTAACAGAAAGGTGTGACAATACAAGAATGTTAGTCTACACATCAAAGTAAACCTATTGACTAACAACATTTTGCAAAATTAATAAAAATAAGTGACTAATATTTTTGAATTTTGAAAAGTTTTATTCTGCATTGGGTTCACTTTGATGGGTAGATTAACACCCTTAAGTATTGTCACACTTTTCTGTTACACGTTGTAGAAATTAGGCTTGTGTTTGGCCGCACCTCGCCTGTACAACAACGAATGGCTACGATGCTGCCGTGAATCCGATTGGCACGCTTGTCTAGAAGAAACCGATTCACTCGCGACTTGGAAAGATCCGGGTTGTTATGTAAGATAAGTGTCATTATTTTTACAGACTTTCCAAAAAAGGAGGAAGTAAGTACTCTATTCGACAATATTTTTTTTTTATTGTTACCTGATTTTTCTGAGACAGCTGGACTGATTTAGAAAAAATGCTTTTCTGTTTGTAAGTGACCCATTTCAATTTTTTTTGGAATCGGTCCAGAGTTATGATTGTTATAAAGATATAACTGAAAAAGTTCTATCGGCGACTGTTGTTATGGAAGTCAGTAAACACTTTTTTTATCACTACTACCCAAAAGGAAAATAATGTTTTTCGAGTGTATATTTGTATCTCTGTATGTCTAACTCTTTGTGACCCCCTGCAGCCAAAACCTGTCGTTCGATTTTGTTATGCGAAATGTCATTGGATTGGTGTCCCAGTGCAGCTAGGTATAAATCTATACTATTTGCACCCGGCGCATCCACTCATAGAGATATAGTGATCCAGAGTATTTGCAGTCGGGTTTGTTCAAGTTGCTTTTAACCTCTTGTTGTTTAGTGAAATTTTGATAAATCTGGATTAAGCGGATTGTATTTTCTGTCTGTCGGTCTGTTTCTCATATTTTTTTTTGTATAATTTTTCGAGTCATTATACTTACCTGTGTAAGGACAAGCAATATTCAACCTTATTTTTGTGTGGTGACGAGTTGCAAGCATTATGCGTGCAATCAGGTCGTTCAACTCATCTGAGAAAAGAGAATGGCGTCCAACAAAATGGATCCTGATTCCCAGATCTTTTATATTATCTCTGGAAAATAATATTTTTTTAATTAACATCTTTTGAAATTTGAGACTTACAGAGACTTAAAAAACTTAAGATGAAAGATTAGAGATCAAAGTAAAAAAAGTAAAGTAAGAAAAATTTGAAAGATTAATTATACCTACTACTATTAAATATGAGATCTTTTGGCTTGTTAGCCATTTACCATGTTTGAAGCTTTGAAGACTTTCTTAAGCTATGTTTATACCTACTCAATTATGAAATCGACTTACATTTCTTTCAAAATATTCGTAAAATGTGTGTTAGCAATAATTGTCAATGCCTCAACTTCTTCTGTGCTTCGTTTAAAGTTGTCTATACTGAACGCATACATTGTGACTTCAGGTATCCCAAGAATTAAACACCACTGTAATCGTAGAAGTAGGTAAAAACAAATGTAAATTCCATTCTGTAAATTCTGATATACCTACGGGTTAATTTTAAATTGACTGCGTATATTTTTACCAATCAATCAGCATTGTCAATATAACATATAACTAAGAAATATGTTCACCTAAGCTAGATTACACAAATCTGGGTCATGCGAACGCGCTTGAGGTCGTCGTGACCTACTTTCGCACCGGGGCGGTGGCGGCGCGACTTAGGGTTTTCATGAGTTTCGTTCACTTTGCATGACTACTTGTCAATATTTTTGTACTGTGCACGTTAACCAAAAAACACGGGTACTCTATTTTTCAATATTCTTTCAGTAGGTATACTAAATACACGCACTCAATTTATTAATTAATTTAGATTATTCTAAATGACGGGGTGATCCCTGTATTAATAAAAATGTACTTAACCATCAAAGTTGCATCGTGATTTGAAAGTGGCCCCATTTTACGGTACTTGTAGGTATACTGTTTCACGAAGGTACCTAAATGCAATACAAATTTTCAAATTTTTGCACACCCATCTGGATAAAGACTAGGTTACTTGTATACATATCATGTATAACTAAGACACTCAAACATATTATATTTTATACCATGTTCTTGGAAAAAAATATTTAATCATGAATAGTTAAAACCTAAGGTTTTATTTAAATTGTCTTAAAACGAGTAGCATGTAGCCCCGAGCATTAGCGTGGAGGCACCACACGACAGGAATCCCCACATATTTTAAATGCAAAAATGTGATTGTTGGTTTATTGGTTTGTTTATTCGTCTTCTCCTTAGCAACCAAGAAACGGAACGACTTGATTTTTTGCACAGATATAGTTTGAAGTCTAGAGAGTGCTATAGACTTTTTCCTCTTGAAATATGAGTATAACGCGGGCGGAGCCGCGGGCAAAAGCTAGTTTTATATATAGTGATAATAATAATAACCTGCTTTGTTTGGGATTTAAACGTCTTTCAAAATAAAAATAAAAGACACTGTACCTACACAGAGGCAAATAAATAGTAGGTACCCAAACAGGAAAACACTAGACGGACGAATAAAAGGTCAAAAAGTAAATAAAATCTTACATAGACAGTGTCCCAGAATATTTCAGCACCTTGTTGATACCCGTAACTAGTGTGCATATAATACTTCCTTGCAAATCTTCGGTTACCATCCATAATTATAGCAATATGTTTAGGCAAGCGTCCAGCTTTCAATTAGTGAAAGCTGGACGCTTGCCTATACAATATTGTTGAAGATTTGATAAACGGGTCTTATTTCTTGAGAACATGTTTAGTTTCATTTGTACGCGTCTTTTATCTTTTAACTTAATTTACAAAATGCCAAGGATGTTAATATTTCCATAAGTATTTATAATATCTGTTAACTATTTTTTACATAGGTTTTTATTTTGGCAATCGTTTGTTTCCCACTCGAGGACAACGGTAGGTCAATGTAATTATTAAAAACATGCCGATATAACAAAAAATTACGATTGAAGATTTACTTATATATATATATATATATATATATATATATATATATATATATATATATGCTTACTGATTGCAGTTTACCTACAGACTAACAGCGTCACATATTCTAAAATGTAAAAAAAATAACCTTAATCTGGATCACAGAAACAATCAAACTACCAAATTAATCTTAACAAGGAATATATTAATAAATTAACTATGTACATAATATAATTGTAATGGAATTTTAACTTATAAATAATAATCTTTACATTAGTGTAACATATACAGGCTCAACTGCAAGTTACAAATTTTTCTAAAGCAGTCCATCGCTGCGATTCTAAAGTTTCCAGAAACTTCTGTTTATATTCGCAAAGCTGTTCGGTGGGCTTCAAGTCTGGCGCGTAACGCTGGAAATGTATTATGGCGGCCAGAAGATTGTAAACCGAGAACTCCGGCCATAGTACGTCAGTAAAGTAAAGCACTGTGTTCGAGATCTGGAAAATAGATAAACAGTTAAAATAAATAAAATTATTTCCCCAAAGAAGTAATTTGCAAAACAATTACCTTTTTAGTAGGTTTGAGGAAGGCAACAAAGTTATTCTGGAGATCAAAATATGATAACAGCACAACCTAGATTTACGTGAGATGCATAATTTGCAACATTGTTATTTATTTTGGTATGTATGCCTACCGAAATGAATAACCCTAACCTACTGCAGCTGCAATACTTAAACTCGAGTCATTCCGGTTTCCTCCAACGAATTCCAAAAACTGATAAGCTAGCTACTTTTCGACGATGCTCAAGGTTTTGGATTTTACTTTGGCTAGATCATTATAAGCCTTTTAGGCTAAGATTAGGTAAGAGGCAGTTTAGTCTCCAACGCGTCAAGGCGGTATTGACTGACCTATCCCAAAGATGCGAACAATGCCCCATGCTAGATCGTACTTGTGCTTAACTAAATTCAAATCGGTTGGTAAATGGTGCTGTATTAAACATTCCTTCAATGGAATATTAGACGTAGTATCAGCGACCATAGATGGCACTGCTAAAAATTACGAATCAGTATTAGCTAATACCATAAATATTGATATGGTTATACTCACAAATCAAGACACTCCCATAATTCTGATGCATAATGACCAATATAATCTGTAACGTGTTTGCTCCTGCTTTGAGGAACGTACATGTTCTAGACTTTTTTTAAATATTCAATGTAAGAAGTGTTTTAGTTTTTGTTTAATTGTAATTATAAAATTTAATAAAACAATTCTTGTTATTTTTCCTACCCGCGTATTAGTCTTTGTGGCAAAGCAAAGATATATGTCAAAATGAGTATTGCTCATTAATATGAATTAATTTGGCATTATGTCAAAATGCGTATTGCACATATGTATTGCGTAAAGTCAAGATGCGTATTTAAAATTAGTCAAAAAGCGTGTTGGTCATTATGCGTCAGAACGATACGCATTACAGTCTCGACCGAAGAGTTACATACCTGCCACAGCATAAAGTCTGAGAGCCTGACCTCTCCCGAGGTTCTGATGAGCAGTTCAGGTTCTCCTAGCTCCATGGCGTGTGACACCAGGCTCTCATCAATGTCCTCCGCTTGGAGCTTGTTACTGTGCACCGCGTCTACTAGGTGCGACGCGGCGCGACTGATTTCATCACGACCTATATGGAATAATATCGGATTACGAGGTGTCGTCCCTATTTCGGAATAATCTTATTTCACGGTGCAAAATTTGAATGAATGAATGAATATAGCTAATATTGCACAACAAACAAAATACAGCAAGACAAATCTGTACAAGGGTAGTAGTTTGTTGCATGCATTTGTTCTCATTTTCCACATTTTAGTAATATTTCAATTATTGGACTATTTTCTGGTAAATACATACAACACAGCTATGAAGGATGTAACAATATAACATTTTCTCATGCATTATAATTGTACTTTATCTATATACCTGATTCATATTTTCGATAAAAAACAACTACGTTGATTCTTAAACCACTGAATTTGAAGGGTGTTTTCATTACATGGAAAGGTTTTTTAGAAATTCAACACCTAAGGTATCCCAAGAATTTTTTTCTATTCCATTTTATATCATGTGTGACTTATTGAGAGGTCTTATTATAATAAAGCTGACCCTAAACCAGTGAACCTAAAGGCATGAAATTTAGAGGGTTTATTCATTATGTTATAGGGGTGTACTAAGAAAGATTTTTATTGCAGATATGAGGGGTCGAATGCCCAAATACCCATTTGGGCATTCGACCCCTCATATCTGCAATAAAAATCTTTTTTTCAACATGGTGGTCAAACCGTTTTCTTAAGATATTAATATTGGCATCTTAACTTTTAACAATATAAACAGCTCAATTTAAAGTGACATGTATCAACCAGTTATAAATTTGAATTAACGACATATTTTTTAAAATGTTACTTAATTGCAGAGAACAGGTTTTAATAACGCGCTTGTCTGCCTATGCCTTCACCTTAGAGTAGAAAGTAAATGAGATTGTAGTATGGGCCCAGTGCGCATTTACCTGTATAAGCATAGGCGATGTTTAGCCTCAATCTATCGTGGTGTCTAGTGGCAATCATTGCACGACACACCAGGGCTCGCAAGTCATCTGGAAGCAGAGACAGGCGACCAGCAATGTGCACTCTAATACCCCATTCTTTTAGCTGATCTCTGAAAGGCATTTCATATTAATTGGAAAGGTGGCAGTTTGCTCGACTAGGCTGATAGTTTTAGATTGGACATTTAATGTAGGTATTAAAATTACTGCAATAAATGACTAAAAATTTTGGTTATAAATTCCTCACTTTTTGTTGTAGAAGTTGTACTTACTTAACTCTATAAATTTGAATTCTCATCTAAAAACATAACATATCCTAATTATGTGACATAAAAAATTGGAGATATGTAAAAGAAACTTGGTTATATTTTGAGTTGTAGTACATATGCTGTTCATGCCATTTTTTAAGATCATTTTTGGGCCTTTTGTGCCATGATTTTGTTTTATTCATTCTGTAATATTTAATTTTTCAGGTTATATGTTTTAAGTAATTTGTAATTAAAATTGTATCTTTTATGGAAATCTCTATGTTGTAGTTCCAAATACAGCTCTACAAAGCTACAATATTTCCTAGGCTTTAATAACGCGCAATAATATAGTAATAGAGTAATGCAGTAAATAATATAAATAAAATGTTATTACTAAAATACCTACATTTCTTCTAGCAGTTTTTTGAATTTGTCTCGAGCCAGATCCATAAGAGCATCAACCTCCTCTTTGCTTCGTTTGAAGTTTTCTATACTGAAGGCATACACTGTGACTTCAGGTATACCAAGGTCTAGGCACCACTGCAATAATACAAGGATTTATAAAAATAATCATTTGATTCATGTGTGAATGAGCTGTAAATAAAACATGGCCACTGATTTCTTAACAACTAGGAACAGCTTATGTTGTTAGTGATTTGTTTTAGTATTTATTCAAAAATAAATTGAGTTATACCATGTTAGTGTCTTTTTATGATATGTCGAACAAGCCAAATATTGCTATTGCATATTGGCTAGTTATCATATAGGTACTTGGGTTTTTCACCTTAATGTTGTCAACAAATAAACAAAAATCTACGAGTAGGAGTTGTGGGAGCTGGACTCGTTCACTAAGGGTTACATATTATTATCAACATTAGTTCTAGTTTACACCTGTTGCTGTTATTAATTTTAAGCAAAAACTATTCTATGTAAAATATTTATTTTTATATTCATATATGACAAAATATCTTGTGAGTATTTCATTAATTCGGCTAATACATAATAATATATTCTCCTTGTTCACCAACGACACACTAACCAATGATGACCATAAAATAAATGTGGTTGACCAATTTTATGTTTAAATATCATACCTTGAGTGTCTCAGAAAGTTTATCAAAGCCCTTGTAATGCCCGTCACTAGTGTTTACACTATTCTTTTTAGCAAATCTGCGGTTTCCATCCATGATAAATGCTACATGTTGTGGCACACGTCCCGTCTTTACCACTTTAATGCATAGTAGTTGAAAAAATGATACACAGTTCTCTTTTATCCAAGACATTTCAGTAGATATGAGTGTCTCAGTGCTATGCTTGAGACGAAATAAACTGAAACTGACTGGGAAGTATTTATATGTTAACGTTTCCGCACCGGTTTTGAAGGCTACGATTACGTTGTTTAATTAGTTCACAAAGACATTATTTGCGATCTTTATCGAAATGTTATGACTGTATTACTGTTTATGGGCCGATATCTAGTTTCTTTCGCGTTTATTTATAACGATTGGCAGGTTAAGTTGGGGTTTAACTTTAGTTCAAAGTTAATTCCAATAAACCGCACAATTTTTAAAAATTAAGCAAAGTACAAAACAAATTCCATCGATAGTATCATCAATATATTACAAATTATCTATAATAAATTTTATCAAAATTATTTGAGTTTTACACGAAACTTGATAAATACCTAATACCTATATTATTTTTGCCTATATAGATGCTATACCAACTCCTATAAGTGCTATACAGATTAACGGACGGACGTGCCGTGCCGAAACTGACAGATTTTGAAAAAAAAAATGTTTATATTCCTTCATTCTTTCTAAAGGCATTTCCCGCGTTCGTTAAAATTTTTTATTACAAAACTTGTGATTCTTCCACCTTTAATGTGTAATACTGGTGGATTATTAACCATTTATCTCTTGTTTATGTGCACTACTGTAAGCAAGAGATATAAGGACGGAATAACGTGGTTTTCGTACTCGCGGGATATCTCTGGCAACCCAGACGGGGAGTGCCTAGGGCCCTAGCCACTGGTGGCATCCTAGCTAAAACTTTTTAGAGCGAATTTGCCCAGACCTCCCTGAGGGGGAGGACAAATGAGCCCTATGAATCTGAGTGACTATTTGACCTGATTGTCCTGGAGCTCTGAGGCCAGAGTTCACGAGAACTCTACACTTGATTGGCATCTGAAGGACACTTTGGAGAGAGGTACCCTGGCCCGCGCCAGAGCCCTATCATTAGATCGACTTGTGTCCATGGCATCCCGGGGAGAGGCCTGGACCCTAAACCTAGCTAATTTAGGCAACTGGTTTGATTATTTGACCGAATTGCCCTGGCCTCCCAGACGGGGAAAGACCTAGGGCCCTATCAATCAACTGGGTGACCCTAAGGGTCGTAAGAGACCACGTCCTCGCCGGCGAGGACGCATTATGTATCGTCGGAATGGATGGAAATTTGTATACCTACTACACTACTATTTATACTTTTCCTATGAACTATTTTAGAACTTCGACATTGAAAAAACTTGAAAACTGGCACAATACACAGAGTGTGATAAAGAAATAAAGAAGAAGAAAAAAATTGTCTACTCTTTTTGGATGAACTTGATTGAATAAATATTTTATTCAATTATTCAAATAGGTAAATTGTCAAAATCAGCTGTGAGATTATTATAGATATTTACTATAGATTAATTCTAAGCGTGTCGGCGCCGGCGCGACGAAAACGATAATAGGTAGATGGTAGGTATAATATAACTGAAAGGGCGGCATTAGTAACAGTTATAGCAGTAATGAGAAATAGTAAACAAATCCAGAAAGAGGGCAAGTGGCGAACAGTCCAATTGATTGATAACACAAATCTTATTTTACTAAAAAGGGCCTATTGTTAATGAGATTTACAAATAGAGTAGCAAACTTCGTTACCGCGCGTCGAAAAATGTGTAACCACCATGTCAACGGCCTGTCATTTTAAAGAAAATAGGTACATATCTGTCTCACTTGCACAAGTACCACGAATAATAATATGGTCGCTAATCACATTTCACACTAATATTATAAAAGCGAAAAATTTGTATGTATGCGTGTGTGTTTGTTTTTTCCTCCTTCACGCTCAAACGGCGTAGCAGATTTGGATGATATTTGGCACAAAGATAGCTTATACCCTGGATTAACACATAGGCTACTTCTTTACTTTTACATACAGTAATAATATTATTAAAATGAAACGAAAATGTTTCTTTTTTCGGTTCTGAGCTAAATTCCAAGTAAGTCACGGCACATATGAAACACCACCCAGCGCACATCTGTCTTTATTTTACGTAGAAATATATATTCTACTCTTTTTTTCTCCATCAATCTATCTTGCTCACGCACATGCGGCTCGCTGTCGCAGCGAGTCCTCATTAGAATTATAAGCCTAGGTGGGCGCAGGAAAGAAAAATATATTTAAATTATATTCTGAAGACGATCTTTTTATTTCGCAATTATTAGACAACTACTGACGTCACATAACAGAATATTTTTTTTTTCTTTTTTTAATGGCAATCGTCCATTGGACACTTGTGCCAGTTTCACGTCAAGAATATAATCACGAGAATATAAATTTTAAATTTAATAATAAAATTAACCAAAACAACTTAAACATTACGAACGAATCAACAAACAAACATAAAATCTATTTAATAAAAGCTAAAAGGTAACTAATTTAATATGAATTAACTAAAAGAAATCAAAACTTTAAATTATTTACAGACATGAATGAACAAATGATATGAAAAATGGAATAGTCATTCGATGAAAGCAAAACTGACACGGAAGTAGGAAAAGGAACAACAGAACTAAGAGAAGAAAGAAAGGAAGAATGATCAAGAAGAGAGCAGACAAAGAAAATATGATTAAGGTTTCCTTCTTCAACGCCACATTCACACAGGGAAGAATCTCTAATTTTTATTTTTTTCAAAAAAGGAGGGATGCAACAATGACCCAATCTTAAACGGATCAACGAACTCGTAAGCTTCTTGCTGAAGCGGCACTTAGCAAACCAGGGTCGACGTGGAATCAATGGCTGAATAGCCGCAAAGGCAGATCCTCTGGATTTGCTAGATGAGTTCCAGCAAGAAGCCCACGAGTTGAACAAGAGGATTTTAGGAAGGGATATAAGATCGTGGGGGAAAATGCAAAATGGAACTTTGTCACCGCACACCACCGCATCCTTAGCAACCTCGTCAGCGCGTTCGTTACCAAGAATACCAGAATGACTTGGGACCCAAATTAGGACAACTTCACTACCTCTTGACCGGCACAAATTGAGAGATGATTATGTAATTTGGAGGAAAAGGGATTCGAAAGAAGAGATTGAAGGGCACTCCGAGAATCATAAAAAATAAGACAACGACGTAATTTGAAAAGAAGGATATACCTGATAGCTTCAAGAATCGCCCAGCACTCACCCGAAAACACAGAGGTTTCAGGGGGAAATTTAACTTTCTGCACAATATTGTATTGGGAATGAAAAATTCCACACCCAACACAACCAAAGGAAGACAATTTCGAGGCATCCGTATAAATAGTATGCCAACCAAGCCAATCTCTCTTTAACAGATCGCGAAGATATTCATCGGCATAAGGGTCACCAGCACAAATATCAAAATCCAAAATAATAGTGGGACGAGAAATAACAATATCAAAACTAGACGAAAAAAGAGGCAAACAAGGGGAACGGACAACAGGATCTTTTAGAGACTTAAAAGACGCGAAACTCTTCAGGAGCAGAGGAGGATGTTTTTTACGCCAAAACCGAGAAGTCAGCGAGAAACGAAACAGTAAGTTGAGTTTGGGAACTAAAGGGTGGAGGGAGAATTGAACACAGCGGAAAAAGAATCGATTTGAAAGATATTGACGGCGGAGATGGAGGGGAGCTTCAACACACTCTACTTGAAGAGCATTAATAGGGGATGATTTCATTGCCCCCATAATAATTCGAAGAGCTTTAGATTGAATCAAGTCCAATTTTCTTAATCATTCTTTATTCGCTGGTTCCAGTAAAAAAGAACCATAATCTAAAAGGCTTCTAATTATGGCATTATATAGAAGTTTTAAGGAAAATGGGTGAGCACCCCACCAGACACCCGATAAGCATCTCAAGATATTAAGATTCTTTTCACATCTACCAACTACATAATCACAGTGTAATTTGCCATTTAGTTTGTTATCCAGAATTAACCCTAGAAATTTGATTGATTTCTTAACAGGAATTCGAACGCCATTTAATAAAATATCCAAAACAGGGGGGTCACGCTTCCGAGAGAAAAGAACAATATTACTTTTAGAAGGAGAAAGGTCTAAACCATTGAGATTAAGCCAGGAATTTAGGCAAACAAGAGAATGAGAGATGCAGTTACTAGCAACGTCAATATTATGATCAGAAGTGTATAAAAGAATATCATCTGCGTATTGAAGAATACGGCAAAGGCCAATCGTTTTTTCTAAATCAGAGGTATATACATTATAAAGAATAGGGCTGAGAACAGATCCCTGGGGAAGTCCGCGCCAAATCACCCTATGTGGAGAAATAGCTGGATCTGAACAACGTAGATAAATAAAACGTTCAGAGAGAAGATTCATAATAAAATTACACAGTTTAATTGGAACTTTAAAAAAATGAAGTTTATTCTTAAGAATGGGAAGTTGGACACTGTCATAAGCAGAAGAAATATCAAGAAAAGCAGCCACAATCGATTCATTACGGGTAAACGCAAGTCTAATATCAGTAGTAAAAATGCTGAGACTATCCATAGTGCTTCTGCCTTTTCTAAATCCATACTGAGACTTAGCTAGGAGACCATTACTTTCTAGAAACCATTCAAGACGATTTTTAATAAGATGTTCAGCAATTTTAGCGAGCACAGAAGAAAGGGCAATAGGGCGGTATGAATTAGGGTCTTCCGAATCTTTCCCAGGTTTGAGAATGGGAATAATATATTGGGATTTCCAACTATCAGGCACGATACCAGATTCAAAAATAACGTTAACCAAAGATAAATAATAAGCCTGCAAGCTATCACTAGCTTTAGTAAAAAAGGAGTATGGAACACCATCTATACCTGGAGCTGAATCTTTAACCGACTTTAAAATATTTTGCAATTCAACGAACGTAAATGGTAAGTCCAAGGCATCATTAGATGAGGCGACAGACACGGAAGGGAGTTCGGAGAGGAGGGGACAGTATTGTGGGGCAAGTTTATCCATAAAAGCTTCAGCCCAAGAATGAGAAGGGCTGCAATAACGAGAAGGTGGACACCATGATTTTCTGTAACGACGGATTTTCATCCAAACAACAGATGCGGGAGAGCTCGGACTCAAACTAGAGCAAAATGAATTCCAACTATCACGCTTTTTGGAATGAAACAAACGTTTAGCTTTAGCAGATAGTCTATTTAGTTCAGTAAAATTTGCTTGAGTCATACACCGACTAAAGTTTTTCTCAGCAAGCTTACGAGCTTTGACAGCTTCAGCACACTCCCTGTCCCACCACGGAGGGGAAGGCAACTTATTAGATAGAGGTTTTTTCGATGGAAACGATTGGTTAGCACAATCAGTTAGCGAACGAACTAAATGATCAGAAGATGAGGAAAGATTGGAAGAATTAATGATAGGAGAATTTGAAGAAATTGATTTAGTAAGGTCATAAAATTTATTCCAGCCAGTAGAATCTTTATTACACAGAATAAATTTAAGAAGAGGATTATTAGCCGAAACAGGTTTGGAGTGACGAGGAGGGAATTTCAGGAGAACAGGAAAGTGATCGCTACCAGACGTAGATGGAAGCACACTCCAGGTTAAAAGAGCAGCCAGCTCCGGAGAACACAAAGACAAGTCAACGGCACTACGAAATTCATTAGGACGGGTCCTTCTCGTAGGAGAGCCATCATTAAGGATACAAAGGTTCAGAGAGTCTAAGGAGTCTAACAAATATGAACCACAGCCATCAGTTTTACCACAGCCCCAGATGGAGTGATGGCAATTGAAGTCCCCGAGGACCAGAAGAGGCTTTGGGAGAGAACTCAAAACTGAGATAACCCGTCTCAAAATTAATTTGGAGGGATGAGGAATATAAACAGAGACGATGGAAAATCCCTTAACGCGCACAGCGATTGCCTGGAAACCATCATAACAAGGAACGTAGATAGAAGAAAATGAAATATTATTTCTTAAATAGAGGAGAGTACCACCATAGCCATCATATCTGTCATCACGGACGACAACGAAGCCAGGAACCTTAAAAGAAGAACCAGGTCTAATCCACGTCTCAGAAACAGACAGGACACTAAGATCGTACTTATTTATTAAGTAAATCAGTTCAGAAGATTTATTATTCAAGGAGTGACTATGCCATTGAAGGAATTTAATGGACAGATCCATTTTGGAGAAGAGAGATCAAGGAATTAAGATTAAAAGCAGCGTTGGACGGTGAAGGTTGAGATGAAGAAGCATTATTATTAAGGAGAGAAGACAAAAGACTGAGGAGTTTCACAAGTTCAGAAATAATTTCCTGAACAGACGGCGGGTTAGAAGAGTTTGGCGGATTAGAAAGAGCGCACCCATTTGGCGCAGCACCTGAGAAATCATCTTTAATAATTTTAGCATGCGCTTGATGGTCATAACCAGCTGAAAAAGAAGGAGACGAACTAACAAGCTTGGAAGATTTACCTCTATAGTTTACCCTGACAGGCTCCGTGACAAGGTTTTTAGAAACAGACAATTGAGAAGAAGGAGATGCAAGAACCATAGGCGTAGAAGCGACTGAAGCAAAAGATGGCTTCGAAAGAGGGTGCAGCTTGGAAGCTTCTGCATATGAAATATCATTTTGAGACATAGTAGATTTAATGGCTATTTGCCGAGACATTTCAGGGCAGACCTTATTAGTGGCAAAATGGTTTCCACGACACCATACACATTTTGCATTGCCTGGCTCAATGTTGCATGAATCACCAACATGAGGTTGGGAGCATTTAAAACAGGCTGGCTTTGACCGACACAAAGTTTTTGTATGTCCATAACGGCAGCAGTTGAAACACTGAATAGTGGGCAGGGAGTAACGTTCTACTTGGAAGGAGTTGTAGCAGAGGAACACCCTTGAGGGGAAAACCTGCCCATCAAAAGTTAGAACAACGGTTTGCGATGGTTTCCAGGAAACCACCCCATCAATAACCACCTTAAAATTTAAGCGGCGTGCCTTTATAATAGGCCCACAATTCTTGGGAACCGTCATCTCTTTTATTATATCCTCAGGAGACAAATCAACTGGGATACCCCGAACAAGCCCCAGGCGAGTCACATTGAATGACGGAATAAAGGCTCTATAGCCGTTTTTGTCTAAAGAGGCAGACTGAATGAAAAGACAGCGAAATTCGATTACGACCGACACTTTTGATGGAGCCGTCAACAACACCCTGAAATTCCCTCATTCGTGAGTATAAAAAGCGACCGAAATTTACCGGATGTAGTGTAGTCCCAGCGGCAGGCGAAGATTCTTTTCTTTGTACATGAATAATAAATGGTCCACAATCGGAAGGCAAATACTCAGGCCGCGATATTTGTGATATAACACTTTTCTGTGCAAGGGGAAGGGAAGTAGAATCACGGGAACCACTGACCTTAACTGTCTGGCCCAACGGTATAGATGCCGACGAACGTAATATTGTTGAAAAAGATGACGTTGGTGTAAGGCGGTCACTTGTTAACTTATCATCTGCATTTTCATAACCATCGGAGTCAATGGGAGATCGTTCTCTACCACTGATTCTATCACTCAATGGCGACTGACGTCGTCGCTTCGAACAATCACGGCGGTGTTTTTTCTTCTCTCTCCTTGATTCAGAAGTAGACACTGATGTAAATGCGGCAGGAGAAGGAGGGCTAGTAAAGTCAGAACAACCCAGTGAACCACCACCAGGGTCAGGGGGATCGACCCCCATGATTACAACTCAAACCAAAAACTAAGTTAAATAAATAAACTGGACTAAAATCTACAGAAATATATGGAAAATAAGCAGTTTTGGTTAAATAAATAGTAATCAAACCAATAATTAAATTTAAAATAAAAACCGTAAAATTTTACCGACTGTCACGCTTGACGTTCCACCCGAAAAAACCATAACAGAATAAACTAAGAAGTATTATATATCTAACAGTGTTACTTCCGCGATTGATTCAGTTCATGTTCGGCTCACGCTCACGAATTTTGTATGTATATCGAATCTGTGACAGTGCAGCGAGTGAACTGATTGAACTGCGAACCGCGTTTTGATCTGTTTGGTCTAGACTTGACGATCTGCATATTTGAACCGGTTCAGATCTGAGTCGGCTACGTGGCTCCACAGCTCAAACAGTTGCGATCTGCATTTTTGAGCCGTCTCAGATCTGAGTTACCCACGGCTAGTTTAAGGTCACTTCACTTCCTATCACTAAGACGTGTTCGAGGCTTCACAACAACACTATACTTAATCTTCTCAATAGTATTTACATAGTTAAAGACGGAGCGGTAAAAAATCAGGTACAAGAGGAAATCTCGTTGTTGGTATTTGTTATTCACCTTGTAGTCCTATGTCTAAGATCATTCTGTCTTTATTAGGCAAGGTCTGCCATGCTACAGCAATAGTTTGATTTTTATTACTTTAGGCTTTACCTCTATTATTATAATCAAATAAATATAGCAGCATTAGTCTATGGATGGTTCACACCTGATTCACTGTCATACAAAAAAAAACTCTGCATAGAACGAGAATGAGTGAAAGATTTTGCGACGCTCCACAGATGAACCTCGCCCTTCTTGCGCCATACTTCTCCCCCTGATAAAAGCCGTTCGTTCTGGCTGGCTGCCATTTTGTTTGTCTTGTCTATCGTTCGTTGTCAAATTCACGTTACAGCATCGCGCAGGTTGTGTTAAGTGTTATTTTTGGCAGTGAATTAGAAATTTGAAGGCTTCTTTGCTCCATAAGTGCGACGTGTTAAGCCCACCGCCTTATCGTTGAGAATACGTAATTAAATAATTGGTACAACATCATAAATAAAGTCCTTAAGGGCACTTACATTATTCGGCTCGAAATCCGTTCTAAAGTACCTATTATGCAGAAGAAAGCTTTGTAAAATACAAAAAGAAATTAAAAAATAAGTGATTTAAACATGGTTGTTTTATTTACTACTTGTGGCCTATTATTTATTACCCATTAAACATCGTATCCGTCTATACGTACATAGGTATGTATAGAAAGCACGATGATGCGAGGCGCAGGGTTCAATTGCGTCCCTACCACAGATAATCTTAACAAGTACCTAAAAAGAATGTATGATGGTCAGTCGTCTGTTAAGTAGTATCTTCTTATTAGTTTGTGCGATGGTTCCAATATTGTGATCGGTGTTGTTGGGTTAAGTATTTTCCAATAAATCGCCGAAATTAAGTGTAGTTCGCTATGATTAACATATTTAAGTTAAAGCTGCAATCGCTAGGACACCCTAACCCCGATAATTTTGACTGTGAAGGTAAATATTAAGTGAAATTCTGCTCATAGAACTGTTGTCGTAGCTCCGTCCTTACCGATTCCTATTTTCAGATGAAAAAGAATATAGAAGCGTTGTCTTGTGGCTAGAGGACCAGAAAATCAGGCATTACAAGATAGAGGAGCGGGAAGGTCTGAGGAATATAGAAAACACTGATATCTGGAAACAAGCATATGATGCATATCAGAAGGATCTAGTAAGCCCGGCTGTGGACCTAACTCCTAATGAACAACTTAATTGGCTTCTTTCTTACGCAGTTCGGTTAGAATATGCTGATAATGGTATGTAGCTTTTGTATTCAGCAAAATTATTTTAACGGTTGGTACATCTTAGCGATAATGGCATTTTTAATTGTATTATATACATAATTATATTGTTTATTACATTTTTTTTGTATAAAGTTACCAATTAATCGGAAAAATGCTTTGCTTTAATATTACAATACTATTGGCATAGGCAATACGTTTTGCTAAGTGTTGTTAAATTATAGTGATATGTGTCATGCAAGCCCTATCTAAAGAATAAGTTTAAATATTGTCCAACATTTTTTTCAGTTGATAAATACAAGGATGCTAAAGTAGAACAGCCAAAACAAGCAACACCAAATGTTATATCCTCAAATCCATTGGATAATCTTGATTGTAAGTATAATAAGTATAGTAAATGTGAGATCATGTATTGTATTAGAAAAAATAGATGCTCCTTTCACACTTAAGAGTGTTGTTTCCTCACACTAAAATGATACCACCAAGTTTTGTAGCTGATTATTACTTCAGATTTCTCTACATTGGATGGTAGTTGGAAGATGTTTATACAGTTCTATTTAGCCTTTATATAAAATTCATGTTAGCTAGGTGCCCTAAATACTTTGATTACATACATACAGACCACCTGCAAGGACTCAGGACTAAGGTGTTAACAAATGTGCCCAAATATTATTGATATTACATCAACATCCCTTATAGCTTCCGTGTGGTTTGATCATTTAGTTGCTCTCTTCTTGCTATACGTAAATTGTGAAATTTGTAACTTCGTGATAAAAACAGTTCTTAAGAGAGTATTGTGGGAACAGGTCAAGCAATTAAAATGTCTTTCAGTGTAAAATCATGTTGTTGATACCTTGTTACAGTCTCACTCCCCGCTTTCAAGGCAGGTGTGGATAGAGTATCAACTATAGCTGGCATCAGCCCCCATCCAGACCCCAAACTTCGACTTGCTGCTCTCAACAAGATTATAAAAACTGCACCACATCCAGAGCCTCCTGCATCTGATAACATAGTCATTCAGACACCAACAGACGTGTTGAAACTACTATTCATAGAAGACCTCAGAGATTTGCAAACAAAAATCAATGAATCTCTGGTAGCCGTGCAGACGGTCACCGCTGATCCTCGAACTGACACAAAACTTGGACGTGTTGGGAGATAAAATTTATTCTCAGTTTTGTCATTATTTTTATTCATACTGTACAACAGCCACATTGACTCTGTTTAAGCTGGAGAACAAAAACCAATGTTTGCATGCATATATATATAAAGTATTGTGTACTAAATTCTACCTACATACACACTAGTATGATGATAGATACAGATTATAAGTATGGTGATGTATTTATGTTCAAAACCTTGAGGTTGTATGTCAAAATGTCTTGCTGACTGTAAATGTTATTACAATGGAAAGGAAGGCTTATAATATGTGTATTTTTGACCTATTGCTGTAGAAACTCAAAGCAAGTTTTGTTTTACAAAGTTTTCTGATCTGTGTATGTTGTACAGTCTGCTTGATAAGTTTTGATGGTCATGTCTTTCATTTTGCAAACTGTTTAGCTGCAATGTAAGTTCTAGGTATGTGCATTGTATTTTCTGTTTGTGGCTTAATTTGTACATCACACCCATTAGCAATGGGGATGTTCAACAGCAATTTATAACTGATAGTACACTTATTTTGAGTTACCTCTACTCAATTGTGTTTCGAAATTTATTTACTTTAACCTCGTACAATTATTTAAAATTATTCTAAAATCTTTAGTAATTCCTGGCTGTTCATGTCACTCTTATTATTTTGTAAAAGAATTAACCTATGTATGTTATAATGCATGCAGGTATTAGCATTTTTAGGGTGACCGAATTTAATTAATTCACTTTCGCTTATTTTTGACTGTATCATAATCAGAACTGAGTTACATTTAATTATGTATTTATTAATTAAATAAAACTAGGAGTAACTTATCTTGATGTTTTATTTAGGCAGGTAGTTTTTACATAGAACAAAACTACCATGATATTGGTTGAACTACTACTACTAATAATTTCTTACATTTTCTTTAATACAATGGGTCATTAATGGTGCTCCACTCCTCATTATAAGGTAACTAGATGGGAAAATTTAGCAAAACCAGTACCTTTTTTCTGTACTTCTATGACTTTATTACAATAGCATTTGGAAATATGCTATTGTACTTAAAAATCTAGTTAAAGGCCCTCTGTATGTTAAGTGCTGTAAGGATAATGGCATTCTAAACTATATGCCTATACTTATTTGAGTCGAGCATTGCAAACATATTACTATATACAGGGTAATCAGCTAGGGGTGAACTAAGCCGAAAGGGGGTCACTATGATCATCCTCAGGAACAAATTTCACTATGAGACCAACTCTGAAGTTGAGAAAAAAATTCAAAAAGCTGTTCCATACAAAAAGTTGATTGGTCCTCAACAAAATGTACGAAACAGCTGATTATTTTTCAGAGTTGGTCCCATAGTAAAAGTTGTTCCTTAGGATGGGTACAGTGACCTTTCGGCTTAGTACACCCCTAGCCAATAACCCAGTATATATATATATTGACTTTATATTACTCACAAATTTTACTGACAATACTAATGATGCTAATAAAAGTCATTACTGCTACATAATTCATGTAGGTACCACCAGAAATTAAGCACCATAACAGTTTTGCTGCAACCATACATTAAAGTAACAGAGACTCTCACAAAGTTTATATTTACTAGGTTAACAAGGCTCAGCCTTTAATAATAATAAAAGTATGATTGCTTCAATGCATTCCACCCCCCTTTTCTAACATCTGGGCAAATCTGTTGGTGATCAAAAGTGAGACATCAATGAATCTTTCAACACAGTTGGAAATGCAGGTTTCTGTTCTGGAATCCAACTTTGCCCCAGGTTTATCCACACATTTATCCCAGCAAAAGTCGTTGAATTCATGGATCTGAAAAAAGAATTAATATTTTGAAGCTTCCATTAGAAGCTGATAAATATCAAGATGAAAACTGAGGAAAGGTAAGGATGATGTAAGCTTGTGTACATATCCAATATCGTAATCTTTAAGTTGTTAGATTATACAGAAGCAGTTGAACAGGAATATTATTGAGTTCTTGTAATTTTATTTTAATATCGAAGTAAGTAAGTACGATAAAATTCTAATATTACCTGAGCGTGAAACTGTGCCTTTTGTTTTTCGGCCATCAAGAAGTCTTGTAATTCAGAGTCTGCTCCCCTGGGAGCTGATAAATCTAAATCACTCATTTTAGATTATTGTGTTATTGATTGAATATCACGAAAAATATATCAATTTTCAAAATTTAATGAGACACAAAACGTCACGTTTTTGAGGTTAGAATTTTGTTCCATAGCCACCCCACCGATGTAATGTAATTTTCGTAGCATAATAGTAAATACTTTTTAATACTTGCTTTGTACGGCTAATGTATTAAGCTTGTTTGCTGTACATCGTAGTGTATTGCCAGAGACAATGGTACCGCGATCGAACGATTATTAATCGCTGCGTCTAAGCCGAGTACGCCGCTAGCTAAACGAATTTCGTTTCGATTGTAACCAGGTAAAAACCGATGGTCTCATTACGCTTTGGCGAGAAAAATCACTGCATTGACGATACCGATGAATATGAAAATCGGTCAGAGTACGTTAAGATATCAGAAGTATTTTACAAACCACAGCAAATTATTTTAGTAACAATTTTATTGGAAAATTTTACTAACATTTTATTGGAAAATGTTACTAAAAGTAATTCCTAAAGCGCGTTATTGCTTGAAATAAATTTCTTTATTTGTTCTTCCAATGTCTTGCGAATATCTTCAGAAAACACGTATTGACAGGCATTTAGCGCTAATGTTGATAACTGAGATTGACTTAAGTTGAATGTTTCTGCACACAGCCTATATTCTTGAGAGAGAGATGTGGCAAATACGCCTTTATCGTCAGTCTGAAACAATTTAGTAACATAGTTTTACAATCCCAGGAACACTCTTTTGAAGGATTTATAAATATAGATAGGTTTGAACAAATAACATAAAATACAATACCTAAGTTTTATATATAGTGCTACATTATTTCTAAAGCGATATCTTTGAGAGTATCGCGAATACTTTTAACGGAGTAGTTGGTGAACAACGATAAAATGGAAAACTCCGAAGCAGCCAAAAATGACCCCTCTTGGGCATAGAATAAATTTTTTTTTTTTAGTAGGTATGTAAAGAACATCATTGCATATAGTAAAATACTCACACAAATAATAATAGGTATTCCAGCTTTATATAGCTCTTTAAAATGATGCGACTCATAATCTGGTGTAGACTTTGTATTGACATTACTAGTCAGGCAAACCTCTGAAACCAAAAAATAATTTATTGATTTCTCTTTAACCAACTTCAAAACGCAATTCGTTGGAATCTATTCTTGTTTAAATGTATATACTTTTCAGTTGATCCCATATACATTTTATCAAAATCGGTACATATAGAAATTTGGTTTGGTTTAATAACCGAAAGTTAGAAAGTTTTTCACTTTGTGAAATAAACAGCTTTCTACAGCATTGATGATTAGATATTTGAAATTATTATTTAGTCCCTTACACATAATTATTATATATGCGAAATGTGTTATTTGTTCTTCTCCTCCTAGGCAAACTAGCTACGAAGCGAGGGGCTAAGCCACAGGTTAGAGCTAGTTATGAATTTATTCAATTCAAAACTGCAACGAACATACACACCTATTCAAACCATTATATTATGACTTGTTCACATACTGTAAAATAATTGTATAATTTGAAATACGTATTTTTAGTTATATAATGTATTAAAAGAGTTGTTTCAAAAATGTATGGAGCTCCAGCCAGGACAGTGTACAATGAATTCCATAAATACATTAGAGACTATTAATTTTAAATATATCAACCAAATTCAAAATAACATTACTTATCGCAGAGTACAAAATTTATTTCGAATTAAAATATTTCCATGTTATTTACGCAAAGGTGATTTACGCGTTTTTCTTGTGTCAATTTTAACATTTGTGATGGTACAATTTATAGACCAATGTGACCCTTAGATTAAACCAAAGATATATAAATCGTCCAGGGATGCCATAATACCACAACCATTCTCAGAATTTAGATATTTTTGTACACAATGAAGGAGGCGACTGACGCATTTTTCATTAATACACAGTATTAACCACACCTTTAGAATTTTTTTTGATAGACGTACACTGTCCTGGCCGAAAATGAAACAAGTCCTTTGTATTGTTACTTGCAATGATCTAACTAAAAATCCTAAAATTTATGATATAGATGGACTGACCAACAGGTGTTTTAGACCGACACAGCAGCGCCCAGGCGTCTTCCGTGCCTCCGAGCCGAGGATGGATGCAGATGCCATGACCTATCCGGTTCGGTTTGAACCTCAGCATTGCTAGCACCTCTTCAGGGTTGCACACCTCACCACAGTGCAAGGTCACCTGGAAAATTAGTATAAATAAACTTGTAGATTGCATTTTTACTGACTTCTGACTGAAAGTTATGATTTAATTCTATTCTTAAAGACTCCTGAAGTGACTTAAAAATTATTCTTTTGTTTGTAAGGTTGTTTTTCTTATGTGGTCACATATATATAGACATTGCAAACATTTAAAGTATCGAATACCTTTAAACCAGCTGTCCTTGCTTTTTCTAATATTGGTACAAAGTCTTCAAACTTGCCAACAACAGGGTTCCCGCTAATTTCAATGGCTACAATAACATCTGGGTAGAGTTTAAAATGTTCTATAGCTAAATTTGTGATCTCTTCAGCATCTTTTATGGGTGAGGCTCTATTTATGGACACTATGAGTCGTGTCACCATTGAAAGCTGATGTGATGATTTTCTGAAATAATTAGGCACAAACATATAACTTATCCAAATAAGTTACAAGTATTACTTGACTACATTAAGATCATAGAAACAGGATTTTTTTAGGGGTAAAGTATTACTTTTTTTACTATTGGGTATGACAGCAAATAGTGATGCATGCACCAAATATGCACACATTTCAGAGGAAATGAGTTGTGCAGCTTAGTCTGTACTTGGCTTAAAATATTGATTTGGCTAATAACATGCTGGTATTGAGATCTGTCGAAACCCAACACATTTGTCAAATAAATTGATATATAGGGCACATACATAATTTTTAAGCTGCTCGCCAATTTTCATTAAAAATGTGTTAAAATATAAACAATATCACTCACACAATGGCACTAATAATAGTTTCCAAATACTGACGCTTGGTCATATAGTCAGTGTCTCGGGGAGTACTTCTCAGTTCTAAATAACAGCAACCATCAGCTTGAAACTCTTGAAGTGTGAGAGTTGTAGCCATCTCCAAGGCCTCTGGCATACTTGTCAAAGAATGAGCAATACCAAATACCTGAAAACAACTATAATGACATTTAAAATCTGATTATCATTTTTTTCACATATTAATGGAAAGAAGATACCTCTCTGCTGGACGAGCAAGTACAATATCACCATAAGCAGAGGTGTTATTTCTCCATGATAAGAACAAGTCATCTACCAGTCTCATTAATAGTTGTAAATAAAAAGTTTAAACCAAGTTAGGTTTCTACTTGGACACTAGAATTTAAATTTTTGCAAAACTTACTCAGACAAACTCCGTGTGTCCCCGGCGCCGATTTGAAATTCGTCAACGAATGCATTTGTTTTATCAACGATTCCCGAATCAGCGTACAGTGTTTGCAATTGCAGCATCGTAGCTCGGCTCAGAGATCCATTCAAATGAGCATGCAATTCCTGAAGTAAAGAAAAGTTTAAAATTTTATGATACTAACTTGAAGGGTGGGATTGATTCTCAACTCACAACTTTCGGTAGATCGCGACAAAACAAATCTAAATCCATTGCTTTGGAAAATATTCAGTCTAATCGAGATATGTAAAAAATATAAAGTAAGCGTTTAATCATATATGGCAAGGCAAGTAAGGTAAACAAAAAACAAAAATTTAATTTAAACTTCTAAGGAATTAAGGAATAACAGTTTTTTTTTATGTGCCTTATTTGCCTTATTTTAGCCGAATCTATAAGGGAGGCCGAATTTTTGTATTCTAAACTTGTTCGTGTGTAAAACGCTTTATTATGATTGATTATAATTTTCCAATTCAATTGTCTATTCATCTATTGTTATTGTTTGGATTATTGAGCTGAGCTGATTCTGAGGGAGGGAAACGGGCAAGTGGGTTGGTGATGAAAGAAAAAATAATGAAAGTATTCTTATTTGCACTCTTTTACTCATGCTTTTTTACCGTCAATAGTAGCTCTAACGTTCCTATAGTAGTAACAACGTGGTCGTTTACAAATTCAACTAAAAAAGGTAAGCACAAATTACTAAACTTACAACCGTTAGTGTCCGTAAAATCAATCATTAAGGATTTTATGTGCTTTTACAGCTTGGCAGGTTCTTGAAAAAGGTGGAACGGCCTTGGATGCTATCGAGCATGGAGCGTCAGTATGTGAACAGCAGCAATGCGATGGAACTGTAGGCTTTGGGGGAAGCCCTGATGAAGATGGTGAAACTACACTGGATGCCCTTCTAATGGATGGGTCAGTAGTTCTTTTATGTACTTGAAGTACCATTATAAAATATCGGTTTTTACGATCTGTATAATTAAAAAAAAAATGAAGTAAATGAATATACATACTAAATTATTTCCGTTTAGGGTTAGAAGACTATAATATATATTTTGGGCCATCTAAAAGTCTGGTTTACGAATATTATAGATGCTATATATTAGCAAAGTAAACTATTTATTTATCTAACAATTAATTACACAGTCTACTGGGCCAATTATAATAATGAATGTTAAACTGAATTAGGTAATTATGTACAAATATTAGAAATGTACTTTAAGAAGTTTATTTATACACAAACTAATTTTGTGATATTGCATTTTTCAGACGGACAATGAATGTAGGTGCTGTGGGTGCTTTGAGACGTGTAAAACAAGCTATATCAGTTGCTAGACATGTGTTAGAGCACACCAAACATTCCTTTCTAGTGGGAGAACAAGCCACTCAGTTTGCTTTACAGATGGGCTTCAAGGAAGAGTCTCTCACCACTCAACATTCTAAAGCTATGTGGATGAAATGGCGCAACGAAGATCACTGTCAACCTAATTTTTGGATGGTAAACATTAATTTCATTTAGAAAACTAATGTGTGTTTGATTCATATTGTTTAAGAAGATGGGTTTTCATGTGTATCTGATAGTTAGACCTTTCCAACAATGTTTCAATAATATATAATAATGTTTCACACTCATTCATATCTTGGGCAAAATGCTATGGTTATAAATGGTTGGTTTTCAGATTTTTTTGGCCTATTCAATATCTAGTTAAGTGAACTAACAACATAACTACCTAAAACAATAACATCTTACATTACAACATTTATGTCACAGATAAATCTTACAAATGATATCTTATCACAGGATGTCATCCCAGATCCAACTCAGCATTGCGGCCCTTACAAGAGCCTAGATAGGAGATATGAACATAGCAAGGACAGCTCTCGAGTAAAAGTGGATCGGTTTAACCATGACACTATTGGAATGGTGGCTATAGATGATAAGGGAGATATTGCTGCAGGCACTTCAACTAATGGTGCCAAGTTTAAAATACCTGGGTAATAAGAAATAGATTCAAGATTTTATATTTGCTTAGAGAATGTTTGTTGAGTAAATTCCATAAAAGGATTTCCTTAGTGATATTTACTACTTACTGTCTTGCCTCTAGTTATTTTTATTTATCCCAGTTGTCTACAATATTTTATAAAAATTTCATTAAGGTGAAGACACTATGTTTATGTTGTGTTCTTTAGGCAAATAAAATTAAATAAATTGTCAGCTTGTGTGGGCACTTTTAGCTTTGGCTTAACATTGAAAAGTTCAAAATACCTAAAATTCACTACTTTTGTTAAATGAATGTAATTGTGTTTCTTGTATGTATATGTTAACATTTATGTGCATACATGTAACATGTCATTATTTCAGAAGGATTGGTGACTCCCCGATCCCAGGATCTGGTGCATATGCTGATAATACAGTGGGCGGTGCGGCAGCCACTGGTGATGGTGATATTATGCTCAGATTTTTGCCAAGGTATGTAAGTCTGCTTATCTCAAAAAGTTAAGAAAAGAGGTAAAGTCTCCAATCTGTAATTCCGACCATGTGCTTTGGCCATGTAATTCTCCCCCTTTATTGGGTACAGGGTCAGCAATAGGGGAAGGAGAATATAGCTGCTTGGTAAATTTCGACTGGACATGTTGATTCCATTTCTTCTCTAAGATTCTTGCGTGGTTCCTAATGGATCCTCCTTTATAGCTTACCTTTTCAAATGATAATGACCCATATAATAAAGGTTGGGGTTCTCTCTCCAATAAAGTTATTGAACCATAAATGTGTTGGACCACATGTAAGTAATACATGGACATTCGACTGTTTTCTCCTCTATCTCTAACGAAACAAGCTATGTACCTGAATAAATTTAAATTTATTTAATATTAATTAATTAATATGTGTGTTTATGCTCAGTTTCCTGGCTGTAGAAGAAATGCGCAGAGGGTCAAGTCCGGAGCAAGCCGCAACTGTTGCTATCGAAAGGATTGCATCACACTACCCAAACTTTATGGGGGCAGTAGTGGCTGTTACGAAAGATGGACGCCATGGTGCGGCATGCCACGGGATCTCGCATTTTCCATACGTTATATATGACAAAAGTGAAGATTATTACAGAATTGTTAAAGTTGAATGTATCAGTAATTTATAATATTTAAAATACAGTTAAATGTTTGCATTAAATGTATTCCTTTATTTTATAGGATACTATTTGGGTGTGTTGGTTGATGAGTCTATGTGGTGTCGCTGGCTAATTGAGGTGATTATTCTATATGGGGTCAATTAAATGCAGTTTAGGCTTTAAGACATGCGCTTTATTGGAGCGCCAGCAAGAGACTGGCCTGACGGTCCGTGAAACGAATTACTAACTTAATATAAACATACTACGCCTAAGTACATGTGTGATGTAGGCGTGTGCAGCCTGCCTACAATTTATTGACTAATATTACCTCTGAAAGGCAAGTTTTGATAATTTTACTTAAGCTTTACTTGTACATTAGTAAAATTATGTAGGTAATATAATTTAAACAAAATTTGCGACTCTTATATACCAAAAACTATGTCGTTATTTAAAGAAGCTGTGCTGGTTAGGCTGGCAAGACATCATCGAAATGCACATGCATGTATTGTACACATCAAGCGGGACTTCTGTGCTGGATATTATAGCCCCTACAAGTTATAAACCCACTTCCTATATTTAGAATGACCCTCTAACTATGGGATCTAATCGTGATTCAAGATAAAATTTCATCTTCTAAAATTATGTAGTGGACGGTCAATAAACTATTTCTTGGAAAAGTTCCAAGAAATAGCTTATTGAGTAACGCTTCGCTCCGCTCCACACTATTGCGATACCCAAGATGGGTTTTATGTAACATTTACCGCACCATTATCGTTATTTAAGATCTGTACCTAACATGCGTTTTTGCAATAATTTATTTGAGTATTGAAAGTCGATTCTCTTTACGGGTTGGTTTCACTGTGAAATACCTAATATGCGTTTCTTCGCAATAACCTGGGTGTTGCCACTCTTGTATGCTAATTAGTTGATAATCACATATTATGTGTTTAATCTTAGGTTCCAGTTTGCAAAGCTTTGATAAGTACTGGTTAGATGTGTTAACTAAGGAAAACACACTGAGAATAAACCTGAAATAGGGGTTTTTGGTCTAGCGTGGTGGATAGAGTAGAATTTGTGTTATAGCCAAACTGTGTAAACAAAGGCTGACAATGATATTTACAACAAGAAAGGTTCGAAAGTTTTAACATTTGGCCCACATTCGATGTGCAATATACATATTAATGTAATTAATATAACTTAATAATAAAAACAACAACGTCACTGAAAAACCTTAAGGCAAAATTACAACATG
Source organism: Ligdia adustata (assembly GCA_947049295.1). Classification (NCBI taxonomy): domain Eukaryota; kingdom Metazoa; phylum Arthropoda; class Insecta; order Lepidoptera; family Geometridae; genus Ligdia; species Ligdia adustata. Next base: position 4,167,734 of record OX346218.1, read on the forward strand.
TGTGAACGGATTTTATTTATTAGTCTATTCTATGTTCAAAACTTTTGTATTAGCCGCGAACTCTTAGACATCCAAATTAACTTTTGCAACAAAGATGTTATTCCGGAAGCAGAGAAATGGCCGGAAGCTATTTTGTTTGTCAGATTAGTTGCCAATTGCACCGCTGGTTGAAACATTTTTTAAAGGCGCTTGTCTATGGTCTATTTTGTGACATTGACTGAACTATTGTTATCTCAGTCTAGCATATTTGTTTTTATATATAGTTGTAGAAGTTTCATGCTATGATAAATAGAAGAAGTAAGCTTGGAACATTTCTAATATCAATTTGAGAACATTTTTCGGAAAATCTGCCATTTTGTGTTTGATTGTCTCACTGCGCTCACTGTTCAACGTAAGTTTTCTCTAATTTTATAATTTTATCTTGATCTTAGAATACAAACAGTACTGGAATTCTTTTATTTTACCAAGAATATTGCTATTTTACTAATAAATTTTCAATTGTCTATTCGGAGCATCGGATATTACTCGGGTGCATGCAGCACCACGTGGTGATTTTTCATGATGAAAACCAAAATTCATTTCATTCGTGGTATCCGCCATAGTGATTGCACGGTGATGGCTTTTAAATGTCTGATTCCCTATTATAATTACTTTCACATGTGTGTTATCAAGCATGCGTCTAAAATTAAACGTTGTTTCGCAGAATGGCGGACGCTGCTCCTGCCGGTGGACGTGGCGGTTTTCGCGGCGGCTTTGGTTCGCGCGGCGGTGACAGAGGCCGCGGCGGCCCACGCGGGCGCGGTCGAGGTCGCGGTCGTGGCCGTGGACGTGGCAAGGAAGACCAGAAAGAGTGGGTGCCGGTCACCAAGCTCGGTCGCCTTGTTCGCGAGGGAAAGATCGACAAGCTCGAGAGCATCTACCTGTTCTCTCTGCCCATCAAAGAGTTCGAGATCATCGATTTCTTCCTGGGCCCGTCCCTCAACGATGAAGTGCTGAAGATCATGCCTGTTCAGAAGCAGACGCGCGCCGGTCAGCGCACGCGTTTTAAGGCGTTCGTAGCTATCGGCGACAACAACGGCCACATCGGTCTGGGCGTTAAGTGCAGTAAGGAAGTGGCCACCGCTATCCGTGGTGCTATCATTCTTGCCAAGCTTTCCGTCCTTCCTGTACGCAGAGGGTACTGGGGTAACAAGATCGGAAAGCCGCACACAGTGCCTTGCAAGGTATATATATTCTTCATAATTTTATTTGTTGGTTATGAAGGTTGAGTGTTTATGATGAAAACTGATTATCATTTCATTCGTGGTATCCCCTGAGGTTTCCAATGAAGCTTTTAACATGTCTGACTCAATAAACTATGTATAACCTACATAATTGTATCTAACAAACTTCTATAATTATGCTTATCTTCTTCTAGGTTACTGGCAAGTGTGGTTCAGTTACTGTAAGGCTGATCCCTGCTCCCCGTGGTACAGGCATTGTGTCTGCCCCAGTCCCGAAGAAGCTTCTTCAGATGGCTGGAGTCCAAGACTGCTACACATCTGCTCGTGGATCTACTGGAACTCTTGGCAACTTTGCTAAGGCAACCTATGCTGCCATTGCTAAGACTTATGCCTACCTCACTCCCGACTTGTGGAGGGACATCCCACTGACCAAGTCGCCTTACTCTGAATTCAAGGCTTAGACAATTTTAATTTCATTGAAATAAAGTAACTGACTTTTAATTTTGTTGTTTTTGATTTCTGCATAGTTGTGCATTCTTACTTGGTTTGTAGTGTTTAGAATATTTTTATATCATGAAATTAAACAGTAAAACAATTCAAAATAGAAGACTTCTGTAGGTAATTGTAAAGGTTAGAATCTAGGCAAGGCTTGAATGGCCAGTAGGCAGTAACCTGTGCTGCTGGTCCCAGGTTTGATCCCCGGATAGATTTGTGTGCATGGAAATAGGCTGCTTGGCCTGTGTCTAGCTGTTTATTATGTAGTCCTCAGGTTAGCGCACAGGCTTTGCCTAGTTTGGGACCTGAACCTTTGTGTGGATGTTGTTACATATTATTAAGGAATACATACAGGGAATGTATAAAATGCCCATAGTCATTCATAACTAGTTGTACTATATAGCAGGATAAGGTACTTTTAACACAGCACTAATTACTCATTTAGAAAAGGTTTTATCTAGCGATACCTATAGGAGAAGAGTTCCTCAATTTGCCATCTTTTTTTAAATATGTTCCTATTTTCTCTAGACAGATCTGAGTACCTACCTAATATTTTTTTTATTTGTTAGGGGATCCTGTACTTTCCTGGTGGACCCAAACAAGTTTTATTTTCTTAATAGTTACCTACTTGATATTTTATAATAAATTCATCATAAATCTAAATTGTTCTGAACAAAATTGTATAGTAGTGAAATAAGAAAATGCATAAACCTGCAGCAGCTAGCTGTATATTAATGAATTAGATACTTTTTTTCTTTATAACTAAACAAATTCTATTTGAAATGGTTGTTTTGAATCAAAATTAAAGAGGTCTAAGACAGAACAAATTAAAAGGGATCACTTATCTGGGCATACCTTCTATATAAAGTCAAGTAAATAATTATTGTTTACCCTTCCTTCTGTGTCAGATATTGATCAAAACCCACTAAGTTTCGATTATAAAAAAATTATGTTCTTGTATGTGTATATGATTTTTGTGTCCGCAATAAACAAGTTAATTAATTAATTCATTAATTCAAATACAGAAAAATCTAAACTAGCAAAGTTATTTGGGATAATCTTTATTTACACATAGCTACAACTAAGGCCCTAATTTGTCAAGTCTTACAGAATTGCTGCACTTCTTGCTCAAAAAGATTAATAGTATGATCACAAACTTTCTGAAGATCTTTGAGGCCTCGCTTCAGAACTTCTAGAGCTGGTGTCTCTCTGGTTTGTATCCTGAAGTGCATTTTAGATTCTGCTGGATGGGGTACAGTATATCCACAAAAGTCCACATCTTCACTGAAAATAATTGAAAAACTCAGATTTAATAACTAGATTTTACTCAAAATGACATTCTAAGCGAGGGAAGCCACATCTTTCATGTGATTGTGTCTAACATAATTACCATATTCTGTAAGTATTTCTATTAAGTTCCACTTACTATCTGTTTATAATACATTTTAAGGCATTTCCAAGTGTGTGACTTTCATTTTGAAAAATATAGGTTCTGCATGTAGGGCCTGAATCCTCATCTCCAGGAAGCTGGAAGTGAAATGCATCTTATTAGTAAGTAAGACTTACCAAATAGTTTATTTCAGTACATGGTAGAATATAGCCCAAGCTTGTAATATTAATTTAAAAGACTGTTATCATTAACGCTTAACTCACAGGTATACTGTTAAAAGTTTTGTTATAAATATTGGTTACTAGAACTCAAAACCTCATCAAACATTAGACAACAATCATTACAATTTGATTGTAACTTACCTCAGATATCTTCATTGTGAGGTATAGACTATATTTTAGTACCTAGACGAAAAACGGCGAGTTATAACCCCACCAAGGTTTACCTTACTTACAAAACGCACATTCGTCAAAACAAATGCATATTTAGGTAAAACTTTTAAGTCACTGAAAATTTAAGAGAAATAAAACCAACAAACGACACTTTAAAAAAATGAAAATACAAAATCAAAATAAATAAAGGCGCTCTTGCTGTGCGGCAGAGAAAACAAGAACTTGGACCACAAACTAATAAGAAGATACTACGTATCAGACGACTCACCATCGTACATTCTTTTTACTTGTTAAGATTATCTGTGGTAGGGACGCAATTGAACCTCGTGCCCCGCATCTCCGTGCTTTCTATACATACCTACGTACATATAGACGGATACTATGTTTAATGGTTAATAAATAATAAGCCACAAGTAGTAAATAAAACAACCATGTTTAAAATCACTTATTTTTTAATTTCTTTTTGTATTTTTACAAAGTTTTCTGCACTTCTCTTATTTTAGAACGCATTTCGAGCCGAATAATGTTAGTGCCCCTTAGGACTTTATTTATAATGTTGCACCAATTATTTACATTACGTATTCTCAACGATAAGGCGGAGGGCTTAACTCGACACACTTATGGAGCAAAGAAGCCTTCAAATTTCTAATTCACTGCCAAAAATAACACTTAACACAACCTCCGCGATAGTGTAACGTGAATTTGACAACGAACGATAGACAAGACAAACAAAATGGCAGCCAGCCGGAACGAACGGCTTTTATCAGGGGGAGAAGTATGGCACAAGAGGGGCGAGGTTCATCTGTGGAGCGTCGCAAGATCTTTCACTCATTCTCGTTCTATGCAGAGTCTTTTTTGTATGACAGTGAATCAGGTGTGACTTGGACATACAACTAGGTATATGATCTGTGGACCTTTACAATAATAGTAATGTTTTCTAAGGACATTTGGATAGCCCGATAATCTGTGTACATGTCTTCATATTATCAGGCGTGCTTGGCCGGCAATTGTCGCACGTATAAATCAGCACAGGATGTAAAATACGAACTATAATGTACAGCCGATAATTATTAGTCGTGTACATGACAATCAAGTCAGGCAATCTAGTCAGCGTTGTTGGGCGTGAATTATTTATTACCCGTGCCAATAACTCACGACCTGTATTTTACGAGTGATAATTGGTGAACAACCACAGACAATAAATTGTGTGTGGCAAGTTGCAAAAATACGTCTGAAGTATTTTCACTCACAGAACCGACACGGATAAGTTAGATTAGAAGGCTTTAATAGAAGAATCTCAGAAGAATGACTACTAGAATTGCAATAAGGTACGTCATAGCTTGCGAAAACGAGATGCTATAATTATGTTTGCTAGTGAAAAAAGAGCGAGATGACGATGAAATAGTGACTGATGTTCTGTCCTTATTACCGTGGCCGGATTTTTGCTTGGCCAACTGTCAAATCTGCCAAAATCTTTCAAAAACTCCCAAATCTCCATCTAGTCAGAGGCTAATTGGAGAGAGATAATTGTAAACAATACAGGGCCTAAATTAATAAAAATATTGCAGCACTAAATTACTCTTATCAAGTGGGATTAAAGTATTATGGCAATACTTTTGGAAGAATGTGAAGCACTGGACTTTTTGGCGGGAAGTCAAACCGAAGGCACGCTTTTCAATTATATTGTAATAAAATTTTAGTTTTTCGTGTTTATTTGTTGAAATAAACACATATTACATCTGAATTACACTTTGCACACCCCATTCTATAAAATGGGGACGCAAGACGAGGAAGAACATGACCCCGGTGGCTGTGGTCCTGATCGTAAAAGAAGATATGAAAAAACGGTGAATTCTGCTGAAGAAGATAAGTACAATATATTCTTTAAGACGAACTACACCAGGCTATTCTTAGAAACGAGTGCTGTTGACTATACGGTCTATGTCGAGTCTAAGGAAAAAGATAAAATTGGAAACAGAAATCCAATTAAACTGACACAGCTGTTCGTAGACAACATAAAAGGTATAACTGGTGTCCATAGAATCAACGCCTATAAAATAGGAGTTACTTTTCAAAAAGCTGCGGCTGCTAACAGCTTTCTTAAGCAAGATAGCTTCCTAAATAAGCACAAGTTACGCGCCTTCATCCCTGCGCATTTAGTGGAGAAAGTAGGAGTCATACGACACGTGCCCACTGATATGTCAAATGAACAATTATACAAAAATTTAACTTGCGACACGGACGTTATATCTGTCAAGAGATTCATGAAAAGAGACGCCAATAAACAACTTATTCCATTGACTACAGTAGCCATCACATTTTCATCCACGACCTTGCCCAAGACTGTTTTCCTAAACCTGTTTCGCTACCAAGTTCACACATACATTCCACCGGTTATTCAATGCTACAAATGTTTCAAATTCAATCACTCTGCTAAAGTCTGTCGTGGCACTCAGATGTGCTCTTCATGTGCTGGTCAGCACTCTTACAAAGAATGTGACGTAGAGAGTATAGTATGTATTAACTGCGGCGGAAATCACTTGGCGATATCAAAGGACTGTCCTGTGAAACAAAAGAAATTTGAAGAAAATAGAAACAAACACCTTAATCAGAGCCGCTCTTATGCCACTGCTGTGAGTATGCCATCAAACATGACCTCAGACCCCAAAGCATTTCCCTCTTTAAATAAACCCAAAGATTCCCAATTAGACAAAAATGTAAACAAAATCGGAAAAGCGTTTGACACACAACAAATCCTGGATAATGAAATTATAATAAATGCACTAGTTAAATCCCTAATCGCTCTTGGTAACAGTAACACTAGTGAACCCGTTACAAATAAAAGAATCAAAGAAATTTTATTATCTAATCTCATTTGATTATTTATATGGATTCATATATACGTTTAGCACAGTTCAATATACAAAGCTTACAGAGCAAGAGAACCCTTCTATATAAGTTTTTGTCTGAACAGAACGTCGATGTATGCCTACTGAATGAGACTTGGCTCAAAAGTAATAGTAATATACCTAGTTTTCATTCTTATAATTTAATCAATAAAAATTCAAAAAATGACCACAATGGAGTAGCTATATTAATTAAACAACATTTTAAATACGAAATTGTACAGACTCCATTCTACGAATGCGTTCAAAATATTTGTTTATCAATAGAAACCTCTATAGGAAAATTACATATTTTGTGTGTTTATTGCCCTCACAACAGCATTAAAAACAATGTTAGATTTGACAACAAAAAAATGAAAAAGATATTGACGGACACTCCTAAGCCATGTCTCATTATGGGCGATTTCAATGCTCATCACATTTTGTTCGGTTGTCACTCCAATAACAGCAGAGGTAATAATTTGTTTAATTTAATAGATGAGTTTGAATTATGTGTTTTGAATGATGGAAGTTTAACTACAATTCAATATCCTAACCAAAATGCTTCAGCAATAGATATATCTTTAGTAAGTTCTTCATTAGCTCCTCTCTGTGAATGGCGCGTATACGATGATCCAATGGGTAGTTATCATTATCCGACTCTAGTAGATGTAAATGTGAAGCCATCGGTGTATGAGGTCCGTCCTGTTGTAGAAAAATATGTTTATAGTAAAGCAGACTGGTCTAAGTATAAAATTTTATCTGAGAAGTACTTCTCTGAATTAGATATAGAAAGTACAGACCCCATTGAATTGTATCATAATTTTGTGAATACTTTAAATCGCTTGAGGGATGAAACAATCCCAAAACAAAATTCAAATAGAACTTTACGATTACTAAGAAAGCCTGTACCTTGGTGGAACAAAAAATGTGAGGATGCTGTTAAAAAATCTAAAGAAGCTCTTAAATTTTACAAAACGTCACCAACGATCCCCAATTTTATAAATTATAAAAAAGTAGATGCTCAAAAGAAAAGAACATTAAAAGAAGAAAGAATTAATTCGTGGCATGAGCTATGTAATAGTTTTAATAGAATGACACCTGTTTCGAGAATATGGAGCTATATTAAAAAAATTAAAAGAGTAAGCACTAATTCTGTTAACAGGTCATTTAATGATGATTGGGTAACAAGTTTTTTGAATAAATTTGGAGATTCACCTCAATTAGACAAAAATCAATTTAGTAATATCTTAGATAGGTGTAAGTACAATGATAATTTTCCTTTTTTGGACGAGCCTTTTACACTAAATGAGTTACACATTTCGCTAAAGAGTCGGAAAGATACAACGCCTGGGATGGATAACATACCATACAAATTATTAAAAAATTTGGATTCACATGCTCAAACAATTTTATTAAAAATATATAACAAACTTTGGAATATAACAGTAATACCAGATTCATGGAAAACTCAATGCGTCATTCCTATCTTAAAACCCAATAAACCTGAAAACGATTCATCATCTTATAGACCAATTTCATTGTCTTCTTGTGTAGGAAAAGTTTTTGAAAATATGTTAAAATTCCGTCTGGATAATTTTGTTGAAACACATAACACGATACCAGACATACAGTTTGGATTCAGAAAAGGAAGAAGCTGCTCTGAGAGTTTTGTATCGTTAGTATCTAATTTGAAAAAAGCTAAGCTTAGCCACTCTAATGTTTTATGTGTCTTTTTAGATGTAAAAGGTGCCTTTGATAATGTCAATATTGAAAGCCTTGTTCATGTTTTATTTGACTTAGGTTTACCACATAAGACAATAAACTGGATTTTTAACTTTTTATATAATAGAACTTTGTATGTTAAATATAATAATAAATTACATGGTCCAAGAACAGTTAATAAAGGTACAATGCAAGGGGCAACATTATCTCCTTTATTATATAATTTATACACATCTCAAATTCTTAACTACGTTAAGACTTCACAAAATACAAAGATCTTACAGTTCGCCGATGATTTGCTCTTGTACAGTGAGAATCAAAACATGGACATGGCAATAAACCAAATGAACACTGCATTACGAGAATTACAAATTTACTACAAAAATGTTTTAAAGCTAGATATAAGTTCCGAAAAAAGTTCAGTTATGGTCTTTAGTAAAGATTCTTTTGCGGAGTCGACCATTAAAATTACTTATAATGGTCAATTGATTCCTGTTGTAACTCACCAAAAATTCTTGGGTATTATAATAGACAGTAAACTGAAATTTGATAAGCATGTAAATTATATTTCACAAAATGCTATGAAAAGTATTAATGTCTTAAGGTGTTTGGCGGGAACTTTTTGGGGTTCTGATCCTAAAACGCTGTGCATGTTGTATAAAAGTATAGTGAGAAGTCACTTTGATTACAGCTGTTTAGCTTATATGAACGCTAGTAGCACTGTTCTAAGGAAACTCGATGTTATACAAAACATAGGTCTTAGAATTATTAGCGGAGCTATGCGCTCTACTCCAATTAATTCTATGGAAATAGAAACTTGCATACCGCCTTTGGTGTTGCGCCGATTGCAATTAGCTAAGAGATTTTGTCTAAAAGAGATAGCTTCCAAAAATGACATAGTGTTAAATAATATCATTTACCCTGCCGAGTTTAGTAATATTAATATTTCGTCTGACATTTCAGCTAACACCCTTGTTTCTGGAGTTTTACCTGAAATTTCAGCCATCATGGTTCATGTTAAAAACCTCGCAAAACATGTTTATGTAAATGATAAGTGGCCTGTATATAATTCCTCATATAAATCTTTGATTAATTCCTTGGACATCACATGTCATTTAGATTCTGTAAATAATAAATTTGAATTTTTGGAATTTTTAGCTTCTAAATCAAACTTTTATGTTATCTATACAGACGGTTCTAAAAGCTTAAATGGTGTAAGATCAGCGTATTATGATCCTCAACAAAGGATAACTAGGTGTTTTATGTTAGACGATAACTGCAGTATTTTCACAGCAGAAAGTTATGCTGTATTGTCTGCTTTAACATATGTGAAGACTTCTGTGAATAGTGTAAATATAATGATAGTTAGTGATTCTAAAAGTGTTTTATCTAGTATATATAATGTCAACTTTGCTTATAAGCTAAATTATATTGTATATAAAATTAAGGAAGTTATACAGATCATAAGACAAACTAAAAATATAGAATTTCTTTGGTGTCCCTCACACAGTGGCATATTAGGAAACGAGATTGTAGATTTTGCGACTCGTCAAGATTTCGATGAGGATCATACAAGAGTTCTGAAAGTTCCTTTCACTGATTTTTACCAGCTGTTTAGAAATAACATGCGAAGAATGTGGACAGAGTATTGGGCCCTCACTACAGTACATAAAGGAAAGTGGTATGCGACTATACAGAAAAATTTACCGACAAGGCCCTGGTACAACAAATTCAAGTATACACAAAGAAAGTTCATTACAGTCATTAATCGCCTTCGCTTTGGACATTGCCTGGTTCCAGCTCATCTCTGTAGACTTAGTATATTTAGTGAAGATATTTGTACATACTGTTCAAAACCCAATGCAGACATTCATCACATATTTATGGAATGTTCAAATTTCGGCATCCAACGCTTGTTATTTGTTAGCGAAATCAGTAAAATAGCAGAACAAAATTCATCAAGTGTTCCCCGCCAGGTTTCAGAGTTATTAGCTAATGATATATATTTTACGTCTGTTTTTAAGTTTATTGTAAATACGTTAGAGAAAGTATAAGTTTAGTTTTATCCATTCCAATCTTGTAAATAATATGTATTTTGTATTAATGTGTTCGGCTGAAGGACTTGTATCCAAAAGCTATGAAATAAATTAAAAAAAAAAAAAAAAAAATGTGAAGCACTATTTTTGATCGTTGAGGATCGTGAAGTAACATATTTCTGGGTAGAATGAAGCGTAGCTTTCGCCTTGTCATTCGTGGCGTTATTTTTTGCAGAGGGATAAAAGACCAAACGCCAACTTTTATTTCACGGCTGATATTGTCTACTATGCTGATTGGCGTCCAATTATTTGACCGTGCCATATAGAACTCCTGAATATTATATCATATAATAACTATTTTAGCCACTGTCAAAAAGTCTAAATTATAATATCAAGCTACTGAATATACTCAAATTAAAGTAGATACCTAGTATGCCGAGTCCTGGTAAACATCAGGCTAAAATTAAACATTACCAAGTCATGTGGTGGCGACCTAGGTTTCTCAAATAAAAAGGGTACTTTAAAAGAGTTTCTGAGATTTCTTATGACGGGAAACCAAAATTACTCGTGTACATACAAAAAAAGCAGATACGTATTAAATCACGATGATTACATTTAAATACCTGTTATCTACTGGTTAGACTCGATTCCTGTAATGATAGTTTTTTTTTAATTAATGAAGATGTTTTTTTTCTTCTCTATTTATTGGCCATCACAATCTGTGTATTGTGCCAGTTCTCAAGTTGATTCTATTTTAATGTTGTAAATAAACAAATCAAATATCAACTCATAAGCCGTCGTGCTCAATTAAAGTAATGCCATGTGCCTTAGGAAAGCGGTGGAAACATTACTAGTGTTTCTATGGAGAAATCCCGCGAAAATGAAAACAACGTTATTCCGTCTTTTTATCTCTTGCTCACACTTGTGCACATAAACAAGACTTTAATTGTTAAACATCCACCAATATTACTCATCAAAACTTGCATTTTCACTAGTTTTACAATAAATTTATAGACAGAGACGCTATTTTTTCAGCGAACGTGGGATAACTTGGAGCAAGTGTATTGATTGCTTACAGATTTTTAAAAAACTATTGCCATCCATAAAGGGAAAGTCTCCACTGCTTTAAGAGAGTAGGTGCATGATGTGACTTTAACTTGACCACGGTGACTTATTACTTGATATTTGACTAAACTTGATTGATTACTTGAAATTTCATGTACCTTAGGTAGGTACTTGACGCTTGATTAAATGAACAAAAAAAAAACTTGCTCCCGGCTCCGTTTTGCATCTCATAGGGATAACGGTACTACGTCCCTTGACATACATTATCTATTCTTTTATGAAGGGAACTGTGATCATATTAATTTGCATACTCGTATCAGTGGTCTAGTGAGTGTGAGTAGGAACCTAAGCAAACAGTAAGTGCCACGTAGAAAAGGATGTCGACTGCAGGATTAATGAAGCGTTTATAACCCGCGGAGTAATTTCTCTTTACTACCTCCGTCACCCTACTGGGAATTTGTCTCATCATGTGTTCTTGGATGTTCTAAACGTGATCTTTCTCCGTGCAAATTAAACTTTGCGGGTAGGCAGCCATTATCACAACACAGAGTACGAAAATGATAGAGAAGAGACCAGCCTGCAGAGTCGTATATATAACAATACAAAGAAATGTTTGAGAAAACCACGTGACGCTGAAATTATATTGTTCAGGATTCAATTCTTGCCAAATTGGAAAGGCTATTTTGTTGAGATTTTTTTCCCTTCCATCGGAAATATTTTATTTGTGAAACCAAGTGAGTGTTTTCGGAGATTCTTACTCGGTACTCAATCCGTGTCTCGGCATATTTTCCGAAGTTGGCCATCTGGTAGCTTAACAAATCTTTAGTAATCAAGAACAAGCTAGTCATAGAAATAGACACGTAGCTACTACTAAAGTTAGTTAGATAGGTGTACCTAGGAGAAAGCCAGGTTTCCCCATTAGAGTGGTACCTACCTATCATAACATCGGGTGAAATGTTCGAGGCTGTATATTCACAACAGCGAGGTAATGGTTTAATAAAGCGAATTGCACGTTTCATTTGTGCGAAGGTTAGACGAGAGCGTAGCTAAATATATTTGGGACTTCACCTTTCATTACACAAAACAGAGGACAGTTATTATACGTTTAACTAAGGTGTCCTGCTAATGTAAGTATTTGCTCCGTTGAGTCACAGTTATCAATATAAAGTACAAAAATATGGTCCTTCGAGCCGGTTTGATATTGATCCTTCACAAATCTAACAATTAATAAAAAGAAGTTGGAAGGAATTTTTGCTTCTTATTTATTTATTATTTATTTTAATTCTTGGATCTCTTTTAAAACTAGATGAAAATTAGTGAGACCTACAATATTTCAAAAGATATACCTATGCGAATCTGAAGGTTTCGTTTTGGTATTTAATATTCTCGGTTCCGACAAAAGGTTTGCAGTTTATATTTACACATGCCAAGTGTAGGTAGCAGGCAGTTTGGTTTCCTTTGCACCCAAGACCAAAATGAGATCTGTACTTACTATTACTACTACTCGCCAGAGCATAAGGGTCACAAAACTAAATGGGCAGTTGGCCATGATACAGAGCTGCAATGCAATACAAGCGAACGTCAGCACCGAGTTTCCATACAAGCAAATTCTTCAATTTCCCTGGTTTTTCAAAAGATTTTTTTAATATTGTAATTGATATCTGCAACCAACACCATACCGGACTTTTGTCTATCAATCTGCAGATGAACGGGTTTTGGACTATTTAAGTGTTTTTATTTTAAATCATTGTTTTTGATTTTATTATATAAAGTAAAACATTCTACAAGATTTTGTTATAAAAACTAAAACGGTCCATGGTGTATATCAAAAAGTGTTGGAATATTTAAGAAGGGATTATTTTCCAGAAAAGTTAGTAAGTAAAATGCAAACCAGCGAAGTTAGCATGGGTATTTTGATTATCAATTACAGCATGGCCAGAGGTTTCTGTCCACGTTCGAAAGACAAAATAAAAAATTCGAACACTTTTTTTTGCAGCCACAAACTAATGTAGTAAGTATATTATTTTTTGGGTTTCGTATCCACCCAGTATAAATACACATACTAGACCTGCAGCTGGAGGGGGGCGTTTAGGAAAAATATAATATACCTATGTATGAAAACCTGTGCTGGAGTTCGCTTTTAAAACAAGTTTGCATTTTAACTTGTTTGCCCTGATGTGGTTTGATAGCAATTGCATTTATAATGTGCGGAATAACGATGCAAGTAGCTACTATAGAGAGTAATATGTAGTATCTTTGTTATGTTTGTTGATAAAGAGATAGGTAACGAACACACGAGTACTTCTTTTTTCAATATAAAATACATCGAAAAAATAAAGTAATAAAAGTATCATCCCATGTCTTTGCTTGTAACTTTTCCTGTGTATCACTTTCTTAATGCGTACCGCTTAAGACGGTACTTTCACTGTTTTCGTGTTTCTGATACAATTTACGTTACGGGGCCTAGCTCTTTTCACCCCCTAAATTGTAATGTATTTTTTTGTAATTAGTATCAATCGCTTCACTATGATGTATTTTAGGCCTACACGTTTTATTAATTTGAAAAAAAATATTGAATACTGCATAATATAGTCTTTTAATAGGCATCGTATCAGCGCAAAAATATGACTGTTTAGGAAGCTTGTAACTTTAAAGTGATATAAAAGATAGAAAAAAATTAATCGTGAAAGCCTAGTATGTGTTAGCTATGTGAAAAAAATAACCACTGAAATTGGACAACATTAAAAGGTAGAAAATAGCTTATTGTATGGACAAGTTGGCGGTCTATATCTGTCTTAGCTAATTAAAAAGGAGTGTTCATTATATTACATATTTGATAAAATAACTTATTACTAATAAACAACGAAATCACCTATTGTTTGAATATATTAGATCAGGCGAGAGTTATTTCTCTATGGCGTTATTTTTTTGAAACACAGAAGTAGTTACATCATCTGTGAAAATTTCAACTGTCTATCACAGTTCATGGATGCAGCCTGGTGATATAAAGACAGATAGAAAGTGAAGTTTTGATAATAGGCTCCACTTTTTACGCTTTGAATATAGAACCCAAAAACATTATTGAAAAATATTGTCAGTTGTGTTTGTTTTATAAAGAGGCCCAATATTTTTACGATCCGCTAATACTATACTTCTTATAATGAAAAAACAAATCATAATAATTACTTAATTACATACCACAGGTGATATATATGACATAAAATATCATAAGTACTTAAGTACGAGATTTGTTGGATAAATACCGTGAAATGCAATTTATGAACTTACACAAATAAGGTAAATATAAAATAACCTACTTAACCTCCAACTTCCTGCAAAGGTTTCTTTGAAATTCCTAATTTATTGATGTGCAAGTGTCATGGCATCCCTCACTCAGGTAAAATCTTAGTAAGGAGTTACCGAAAAATCGATAGTCAATTGACATATGGGGTAAATACGTTGAGTATTGCGTTGATTTGATTCCATACTATGAATTTGAATATACCTAAATGGTTTTTAATTATGAAGAGCAGTGACCCTTATAGCTATAGTTATAGCTGATAACCTTATGTACGTACACACCAATTGCACACCGACTGCATCATTGAAAGTAATCGCTCTGTCATTGTATGTGCAAAAAAATCAACTACCTACATTATTTATATTTAGCTACAGCGCTCTGCCCCTGTCTGGGGATTGAAGGGCAAAGCTATAAGCAAAATTACAAGATTGCCTTCATAATGCATACACGAGGTTGAAACTCGTCATGTTCAATTTGAAAGTAGATACTTGAGCTACTTTCATAATTTTTATTATTAAGAAAGAAAGAAAAAATACGATTATTAATATATATTGATTTCCCGCTTCGTTTTGATGAAAGAAAACGATAAATATTTTTGTCTTTATGGTGTGGTTTCACCTCACCAAGCGCTCGCTTGAAAGAGCCAACGACAACATCTCCTGAGGATGCCTTGTGCTAAGGCAAAACACGTGTCGAGGAAATACGACACTAGAAAAAAAATACGGCTATTTCCCGTTTCGTTTTGATGTCAGCGTGGGAAAAAGAAAATATTTTATTTATGAGTTCAACTTATTAGAAATGGATTTTCACAAAGTAACGCTTGAACATTGATTAGAAAGAATACGTTTATTTAGCACACAATTCACTGCAACAATAATAACATAGTTATATATTTAAAATACATATTCTACTTTAAGTAAATAACATATAACTGTAAGGATAACAGTGTTTAACTATTGCTGCAGGGTCAACTGATTAGAGCCTTTTTATACCGATTTTCAAATAAGAGAAGGTACTTAATGTGATTGTTTTACCCTCTAGCGATTTGCAATAGCAAAGCTTTATTTCTCAGCGAAACTTCATAAATGCCGCTTTGAATGGGCTAATTAGTGGCGCATAGTAATGAGAGCCAGGCAGTAAATGCATGCATTTCCCTAGCTTTGCGTGCGTACATCCGCCATTTGGACCTTTTAAATAGAAGCATTTCGCTAAGTACGAAGCAGATTATGCTTCGTATTTAGCGTAATGCGTCTAGGCTTAGAAAGGCTTAGTAGTTAAATTGGGCAATAAGGATATAGATCAAATTCTTTGTTATTACTATTTGACAATAACCGTAAGCCATTTTCTTTAGGTACGTACTGTACCTATGTAGAGGCTGTGATATCTCTGACCTCGACAAAAATTTACCTACGTGTATTTAAGATTTTTTGAGAACAATTTTTAGGTTTTTTTTGGTAAATATTAATTTGAATTGCTCGAAATTTTGATACGGCGTATATATAGGCAGCTTTATGAAAAAAATGTTTTAAGGAATTTGTATTTGATTATCCATTAGAATCGCACAATATTTCGTGTCAAGTTACCCACATGTACATATTTAAATAGGTACTCAACAGGTGGCCTAGGTTGACTGAACGTCTATTAACATTCCAAAGGAGCTTCTCGACTTCGCAATGCAGTGAAATCAAAATGCAACATTATTTGCAAACATGTAGGTATCCAGAACCACCTTGATAGTCATAAATCCACGCTACAAGTATAGACGACAAGAATTTTCCTCTTTATCTGTCACTCTATCGTTTCTAGCTAAAGGTTCATTTCACATCAACCCATAACCTATTCATAGGGTGGCCCCGGCCCAACTTGTGGTATTTAATAATAATATGCACATAAGTGGAAAACTCAAGAATACATGCCTGAACCTGGGATAGAACCTGCGCCTTTTCGTTTGTGAGGCAAGGGGTTCATTCTCTAGGTTACCACTAAGTTTTGCTCTCGCCTATTTTCTCGTGACATCAAAGTGACACGTTTATTTCTGCACCGAAATCCACAAAGTTGTGTAGTGTTTAGCGAGTAAGGCACATCGTAAAAGTTAACGGGCGGGTATAAACGTGGTAATAGGCGTGGCAGCTTTATTAAGAGGGGAGACGACACAGCATGAGTTTCACTTAGCCATTTGCCGAATAGCAGGGATTCTGCGGTTGCTCAAAATAGACGATATAAACATGAATTTCTGAACCAGGGCGGGAGAGCTAGAGCCTCTCAAAGATACCTATACCAATTTGTATTTAGTGAAACATATTGTGAGTGCTGAATGAATAGACACACTTTAATACTCGACAGATCCAAAGATAACTTAGGAGAAAACCTATGCCAAAAAAGTAACATAATCTTTGTACTAAATATAATCTTGTAAAACGTAACGTAAAGTAGACAAACTGTTCAAATTCATTATTTTTTATTGTTTTATTTGTATGATTCAGCGGAAATAAAATTAACTATATAACGCCTAATAATGCTTATTTTAGAAATCAAGCTATGGCCTAACTGGATATCTATGAGCCCCGGGAACTTGATTTGGCCTATATCTTGAGAACAATGGTTCAGGGTTGAATATTCGTGGTAATAAATAAGTGGCATTATCTTCTAAACGAAAATAAAACACAATGGTAAGGAAAGGAATGCGATCCCAGTTCGTGACTTGCTCTTGCTATCCATTGGGTTAAAATTAATTTTAACCACATGTAATGTAAACCCCCTGTTTGCAATTTGCAAGAACCTTTTGAGTATTGTGCTACAATTTGCAAACTACTGCATTATGCATGAATGAGCTCAGCTATCGAGAAATAAATATCTTACAAATCACCTTATTAGTTTGTGGTTCGATGTTATTATTTCTGACGACACTTTGTAGGTTTAAACTAAGACTTTAAAAAACTGAGCTGGTTTCGTTAAGTGTAAGGAGTCATAGCCATGTCATATCAGACAAATAATAACTGTCATTTATTGTTGTCGATGCTATGTTGTTGTGTTATACATTAGCACGCAGTAACCAATAAATTAGTAAGAAATGCTTCGTTTTAAATAAGCAAACTTTATCGGTGATGATATTATTTTTGATGTTTTACCAAAATAGCATTTGTGTCTGTTTTTGGATATGGCGGAGAATTATTTTTCAAATCCCCCTCTGGTGCGTTTTGAAATCCTATCTCAACAGAACTGTTTGGATCATAACCTTCAGCACATATCATTTTGACTCTGGGTAAACTACGATTAACAAACAAACCCGGGCTATCTGTTCTAGCAATCAAGTTTGCAAAATTCTTATAATTTACAATATTCATCTTTTTGTGTAGAAATTCTTTCCTTATTTTAGTTTTCGTTAAAATAGCTACTTGATATTCTGGATCAGGAGTTTTTGCGCTCACCGCTACTAAGTAAAAGTGTTCTGTAGTATCATCAATAGGCGTTACGATATATTTGGTTTCCAGAAGCTTTCGTGTCTGTCCATGCCAGCATATCGGTGAGCTAATAGCAGCGTCCCAATCTATTTCGCTCTCTAGTTCGTTGTCATACAAATTTTCATCTCCTTTTATCATATACTGAAAAACTGGTCCAAGAGATACTATTTCAGATCGATTGGCCTCATTTGTTCCATGGAATTTCAGAATCCACAATTTTTGAATTGTGTGATTATGGGCGACAAGAACACACCCAGCTTGCATACCACTGTTGCTTATTGTAATTTGAACACATGACTCAAATTTTGGCATATCTCCATTACTTCCTGCTGCCGCTAAAATCCATTTACCGTCGTCTTTTAAAAGTATATCGATGACATTTACAAACTTCGTACTCGGGTTAGTGTTGCTTTTTGTAGTTACTATTACAAGAATAATGAACGCAATTGTGCTTTGAAACATTTTTCTTATGCACTAATAAGAAAATCAGTAGTTTTCTCGGAACATTGCTTCAACATCGTGCAGTTAGGCAATATTATTGTATATTGAAAATACATATTGTAGAAAATTTAAACTCATAAAACAAATAGGCAAATAATTTCATGTTGGAATAGTTTATGATTTAGCTAAAATTTTTTTGTGTATATTAGGTTTTGAACTAAATTCTGTTTCTCTCTGATAGCTGGTAGTAGGATGTAGAGTCAAAGGCAAGTCAAGCTAGTGTAATAAATAAAACAAATAATTAAAGTCTATAATCACTTGCACATTTAATTGTTAGAGCGGGAAATTCCTTGTACTTAGCAAATAACGTGTCAACTTTTTTGATCATCCTTTCAACTTCATACTTGGAGACTTTTTCTTTTACCAAAAGAGCGACGTGTATTTCTGAACGACGAAACCCAGGACTAACTCCAACTAGATATAGGTAGTCGTATTCACGAGATAGAGAAGGTGATCTCAATATTGAATCCAATGAAACAGCAGTGACTGTAAACGTATATGGGTAAAATACGTGCGTATTTGGGTGCCAGCATATTGTGGACTTTGCCATGGAGTTGAAACTCAGTTCTTCTGGTTTCGGAGGTGGCTCATTAGAATGCCAGTGGTAAGCTTTTTCAGTGTCCAACCACTGATGAATGGGCGCTATAGAATATATTTCTCTTTGGTTTTCGTCACTGATACCGACTAGTTTGACTATTTTAGCGTTGTGGGTCGTGTAGTTATAATTATTGAAGACGCATTCTGATTCTTTACCGGCGTCGGTGACGGTTACTTTTACACAGGTCTTGGATGGTGGTGGAGCGTCTGCAGCATTGCTGCCTCCTGCGGCAAGGATCCACTGACCAAGTTGCATTTCACTTATGAGGTCAAATATACCATATTCGGTAGTATTTGCTCTAGTTGTGATTATCAGAACAGCCAATATGAAGAAGTATATCATTATCGAAATGATTGCGTTATCTTCGAGGTACTTATTTTGATGATATATTTTCTCTCTGATTAGTTTTTTTTATTGATGTATGTTGAACTCTCGTATCGATAACGGAATCCTTTTTTATTGATTTTTAATTGAATCTATAATCTCACAAGTTTTTGTGAGTTTTCTTACTTATAAGTAAAATAAAATGTAGTAATTGAATTACCCTGCAAATGATTATGGTATGAATCAACTAAAGTTATAAAAAGTACAAAAAATAGTTATACTATTGTTTTCAATTCCATTCTTATTTTTATAGTTTTTGGTGTTACGACTTACGGCGCACTATAGTAACAATTTATCTATATCAAATAGTTATAAGAATGTAAACTAGTAATGTGCTATAACAATATCATGTCCGTTATAATCGGTTATGATACTTTACCATTGATAATCACACCAGTTCCATATTATATATATACATTAATCTTTTATTTTTATAGCTATTTATTTCAGTACAAGTTTCGTGGTATAATATCGTGGTCGTGAGGTCGACAGTTCACGCA
Organism: Ligdia adustata; assembly: GCA_947049295.1. NCBI lineage: Eukaryota > Metazoa > Arthropoda > Insecta > Lepidoptera > Geometridae > Ligdia > Ligdia adustata. The sequence continues at coordinate 4,187,690 of OX346218.1, forward strand.
AATACAAGTAATATTTCTATGCTACTAGTAAGTGCTCATCATTTCTTGTGTGCTAATAGTTATAACAGTGCAAATTTTTGCGTGCGTATTGCGCATACGAGTGTTGGGTAATCTAATAGGTGCATTTCATTACAAAATCCCACGAAACATGCAAAAGGAGCCTGAGTTTACCGGTGAAGGAAAACATCGTGAGGAAACCACAGCATGGTAGTAGGGCGTTTCCTATCGCTCGCCTGGCTAGCTACCACCCTCAGTTGTAAAATCTATCGTCAAGCACCTAACATTGCAAAAATGCAAAAATGCATAGCTGCGCAGGATAAAAAAAATACAACAACCTACTATACCAATAGAAATAAGTAGTCTAAGCGAAAACTGACTTCAATTCGGAACGCAAAACTTTCAATACAAAAATGGCATCTACGAGTATGTTACATTGATTTTATCAAACTAATGAATCGATATTGATTACATTTAAATGAGACCAATTGGAAAGCCCTATATATATACATATATATATTTATAACCTTTCGAACAAATAATATTTTTCAAATTGCTCCAGTCAGTCATCTCAGGGAAAGCGAGGATATGTTTCCCGATTTCTCAGATATGGCTGGATTCGTTCCATTTGAAGAAAAAAAAACCTTAAAAAGGTCCGAACAAAAAACATATTAAGCTCAAATAATTGAATTCCACGATGGTATAAAAACACATTAGATTGTACAATTAACGGCAAAAAAAAAATGGTATTGGCCGTGTACTATTTTTACCACAGCAAATAAATGAATTGATAACCTATCTTTTTTAAGTTGGCTAAAGATAATCAAAACAAATTTAAAGAATAACTTGATAAACCGGATTTTGTATAATTATAGTCCTCATGTCCTTTTGTTGACCGATTGATCGGCAGCACATTGTCGGTTTTTAATGGACGTTAGTGGTCGAATAAGGCCGAAAGCATTTTTGATAAAAAAAATATGTAATCATTCGTTCCTACTCATTACTTGCCTACCAGATTTGGCTCTACAAGGTATGTAGGTTTTAATTTATACGGATTCATCTTTTTCACCTTTAAGAATGTTGGTTAAACACAGCGTGTATTAGATTACTGTTTTTGTTGTTCGTATTGGGTTCATAGTATTGGGGCACTTGGCTATACCTGCGTACAAAGTTTGTAGAGAATCCATACATATTTATACCAGCGGTCTTCGAATGCAGCCGATTGCGTGGTGCGCCACCGGTTCTTGACTGACGGCTTCATTTTAAGTGTTTTTTTAGTGATACCTAACCAGTACGGAATTTATAAGTTTGAGTGGGGTGCTGCAGAGTAGTCGTTTCGTGGTGCACGATGATTTTAGTACTTTTGATATGTTTTGTGATAGTTCTACTCCTACTACTCTCGTGGATTTCAATTCTACGAAATAAATACGGACATAATCTTAAAGGACCTCTGCCTCTGCCTTTTATTGGCAACGGCCTTTTGTTTGTCGTTCAATCTACAGGTAAGTGAATTTATAATTTAAAAAGGGATTATTTATTAAAAATCCGCAAGTCTTTTTCTGAATTAATTATTAAATTTATTGTTTGTTTCAGAGTTTCTAAATTTATTGTTTAATTTGTCGAAAACATACGGAAATGCATTTTTGGTGTATTTCTTAACAATTCCATATGTTATTCTGTCACATCCCAAATACATTGAGGTATGTTTAAATAGTACGTAAAAAAGACGATTATTAATATTATCAAAGAAGCCCTAATGAAATATATATCAATAATTCATAGAAAAGCAATTTTTTACGGCGTTACGGCCAGGCAAGTTAATTTTCACGTTGAATATCTATATATATTTATATATATATATATATATATGTATATATATAGATATTCATATGTATATGTATATATATAGATATTCATATGTATATGTATATATATATATATATTCATTTTATATATTTTATGTATACATAATCCCTTTATCCCTTGGTCACGCCATCACGCGTGAACGGATGGACCGATACTTTTTCAACTGCAGGTATATTTTGAGGAATCATAGTTATTTTTTTCAGCCTTTAGTGACAAGCAATGAGTTAATAACGAAAGGACGATCCTATGATTTTCTGAGACCCTGGTTGGGTGACGGCCTGCTCACTGCCACTGGTAGGTACAAAATTATCATCAAACAAGAGTTCTTATTATATAGGTAACCCCACCAGATCAAAACCTTAACTTAACAAATCACCAAATCAGAGTTAATACCTACCACAAACCTTGTTTGCTAAGGCTTTTAAAGTTTTAATATTCTGAAATGAAATGAAATGGAAATCGATTAATGATTATTCAAATTTTTAAAGTTTTTAGCCTCATCATATAGGTACGTCATGTTGGTTTGACCAATACAAGAATGTCCTCGATATCTGAATGCTTTTGGTGTTTACTTTTGGTTTTGTTTATTTATGGATGGCATATAATCACCAGACCGGTTATTCAACAACATGATTGTGCTTTTGTGAAAATAGTAATATTATCAAATTTTCTATGTCTTTAAAGAAAATAATAGGATTGAGCTCACAACTCGCCTGATGCAAAGCGACGTAGAAGAAACCGATTTGAAAAGACAGATTGTAGCTATCGGAAAACAGAGAACTCGGCAGCGAATTCCAGAACCTGCCTCTTCGCACAATTTAGATAATGAATCTTGTTAAGAGATTCGCGGAGACACGAGCTTTAAGTTTTCAATTCCGGTCGTAACACAATCGGTGTGCATTTATAAGAGCACTCTTATAAATGCACAATATCCAAAAGTCTTAACTGCAAATGCAAATTAAATGCTGCATGATTGAATTACTAATTGTAACTACAGTTTGACGCCACTTTGGAGTAAAACGCACAACCTATGCTCAAGGTTGAATAATTTTAATGATGTAATGATGTTAGAACTAGTTTCATGTGAGCAGTTGTATGTCTAATCGGTCAACCGGTATCAACTAATGTTTTTGTACTAAAGGTGCATCTACATTGGGATTAGTTCTTGTATAGCAACATGACGAATTGAGCGCGTGACAAATTCTAAAACTTTAGCGGTCAATTGATGCTTGTTAGATGCTGTATCAAATTAAATTTGAAAGAAATAGCTCCCCAATCAAAAATCTCCGGCGACTAAAAATGCTAAACATTCTAAATTTCACATGATATAAGTACTTCTTATACACTAAGTTTTGTTTCAAGAAACAACGACCTCTGCGCGAGTACAAAATTTCAGGAGACATACTAACATACGAACTGTCTGGCGAAATAAAAAATAGATAGAATCAAAGCAGACACGCTTCGTTCAATTACTATAACTTAATAGCACATGATCACTATTTCTAAATGTATTAGCGCATTTTTTTTAATATTTTTGCCGTAAGTTAAATATACAATAACTTTGGTGTACATGCGCCTTAAACACTTGAACTTCAATGTCGAATTGATAAAAAACGGTTAACCGATAAAAAAAGAACACCATGAATGCATATATTACTCGTTCTAGTAGTTTTGACTTTGTTTGTTTTCAGGTCAGAAATGGAGGAGTCACCGCAAGTTTTTGACTCCTGCTTTCCATTTCAACATATTGCAGAACTTTCTGCCGGTGTTCTGCAAAAACAGCAGAATATTGGCCGACAAGCTAAACGAGCTAGCTGATGGGCAAGCTGTTAACCTGTTCCCAATTGTAGCACTTGCAGCTCTTGATAATGTAACAGGTAATTTCCAGCTGTTGATAATATACAAATATTTTTAACTCAGTAAAATTAAACAATATTCAACAACAAATCTAACAACCTTAATAATAATTGGGCAGGCGCGTAAAAAACAGTCTTTTATTTTGAAATGAATACCTAGCTACTCAATTTTGATTAAATATTTATGGCATCAATGCAAAGTATAGCCTATCAAACAATATTTCGATTCCGTTCAGGCTTCACTGAGAAATTGGGTAAACTATTAAAGAAGTACCTACCGGCGAATTAAGAACGTTCTCCTTTATAAGTCGGTTGAAAATAGTCAGTGATATATATTAGCAATCGTATTTACAGTTGTCTCTATTGAAAATTAATTTGCCACGGAATTGTTTTTCACCATTAGTTATTGTTTTTGGTTTGCAGAAGCAATAATGGGATTGTCAGTTGATTCGCAGAAGAATACCAACTCTGAATACGTAAAGTCTATAGACGTGTAAGTAGACCATTCAAGAAGGTATATAATTAGCTCATTTTGCACATTTAACGATTATATGCATAAAATTTATGCCTTATGACCATTAATTGATAAATCTAATTCAGACTTTGCGCTGTGTGTTGTCTATAAGTCAATAGTAAAGTTTGCTCAATTATTTCACTAATAAACTAGTATGAATTAGATTTAAGTCATGATAGTAAGTCGATTGCCGTTACAAATGCAAAACGAGACCTTGTAGATTACACTCCGCGCTATAGTCCTGTCAACCAACGACAAAGGAATTATTGTTAGGGTTTCCATACAAAGAAGTTCTAACAAGTAGTCCAGTTAGGGCTAATTGTCCTGACGATGAGCCGCGAATGCGCTTGAAACCCAGCTCGACGTATTAAACTTCATATAGTGAAAGGAATGATGTGCGAATCTCTCAAGCATTTAAATTTTCTGCAATACACTGTACTACAATTGATAACAAACAATCACTGACAATTATTTCTTATAGCATATCACAAATAGTGTCACGAAGGATGCAAGTACCTTTCCTTGCATTAGATTTTGTATTCAATCAAACCGCAGACAAGAAGAAACAAGATATGGCTATTCAATTCTTGCATAACCACACAAGAAATGTTATCGCAGCTAGACGAAGCGACCTCAAGAAAATGAAAATCACTAATATCCAAGAGTCTAATGATTTAGGTAAGGAGTAAACACAGATCTCGGTAGATTTTACCTGTTAAATAGATTTGTAATGAAACCATAAAGAGTTATCGGTTAAAGGCCTTAGGCGGTTATCAACTTTCACTATGGGACAAACTAGGTTTCTAAAAAAATTCAGTAGTTTCGTAGGAAAGGTTTATTAGTAATCGTCCAAATGATTGTAATAGCTGTTTTTCCCAAATAATCGCCATAGTATATATTCGCCCTTATTTTATATTGGCCTTTACTGCACACTCACATTATTTGCTGTTTGTTGTAGTATTTATCTAGGTAGTGGCAAAAGTTATACATTTGTGTAGATAATGACAACAAGACTTGTATATTGCAGGCATTAAAAATAGACATGCATTTTTGGATTCTTTGCTTTTGGCTGAAGAAGATGGTCTAGGAATTGACGAAGAAAGTATTAGAGAGGAAGTGGACACTTTCATGTTTGAAGTAAGTAGGTATAGCATTATAATTATAATTATATTAAATAATACTTCTCTTAATACCTTATTCAATCAATTATTTACTTATGAGATATGCTCGTATATATTCTACCTTAATAAGGGTTTCGTGAAGAAAGGTTAAACCTGTCAAAGACCAATTTAGCAACAACAACCAACACACTGGCATGAAAGGGTCAACCTTCCTATGACTTATATCTGTCTTGTTACATTTTATGAATTTTCGATTCAATTTCAAAAACAATGTGTTTTTTGAAAACGTAAAATACATTGCTCATTTACAGGGTCACGATACAACGACGTCAGGAATTTGTTACGGCATGTATTGTATATCGCAGAACCCTGATGTGCAAGTTAAGATATTACAAGAACAGGAAACTATTTTTGGCGATGATATGGACAGAGATCCTACTTTCACGTAAGTAGATCATTACGACTATCCATCACTCTTTTCTATAAGTTTTTTCCGACAATAACTATTTATATGTATTTTTTAGTTAGACGATATTTTAGAATAGGTATGTAAGAAGTGTTTATTATTTATTGCAGAGAATTGAGCAAAATGAAATACTTGGAGTTGGTTATCAAGGAATCCATGAGAATTTTCCCTCCTGTACCTCTGATTGAGCGCAAAATGATGAGGGACGTAGGTAAGGTATAATAAATTGAGTTATTGAGGGATTTATTTTCCCAAAATGCGCCAAAATAGTTTTCTATGGAGACTACGAGTAGACGAGCCTCGTGGTCCCACATATAGTTAATAACAAGTGATTCATAGTAATCACTTGTTATAAATTTATAGCGGCTGTTGAATTAATCTATTACTCAGACTTTCACATTTTATTAAACAATTTCTATTAAATAGGTACAGTTATTAGCGGCGAACGAAAGTGTTATGTTCGTCGTAGGTTATTACTTTTGGTTGGGAAATGAAACAAAAACATTGTCTGATGAAAGCGGAATCTACGTAAAGACGTAGGTTCTAAATAAGTCTGACGAAGAAATAAACATACAGAGGTACTTCCGAAAACCCAGTTAGATTTAACTAATATAAATAATACACTGGTTCTTAAGCACATGATGTCAGATACGAGTAGGCTAGAGCTCCACTCTTGATGAGGATAATTACACCTAAAAATTACCAAGGGCGGAATTCTAAACCTTTATTCTTAAAGTTTTTCTGTATGAATGTAGTAATCTTAATTTACATGGCAACTTAAATTACGATTAAATTACCTAATTATAATTTGTTCACATATTAAAAATTATAATGTGATAATTATGTACATAAAATAATGATATGGTAGCTAAAACTTTTATAGGCATTATACGAAGATTAATAATGCAAGTGGCATTATTAATCTTCGTATAATTATGCAAATTTTCAGAGGTTGGTGAACTAAAACTTAAAGCAGGTTCTTCAGTAGTGATGAACATATTCCAAATGCAGCGGGACCCTTCTTTGTTTAAAGATCCTCTGGAATTCAGACCAGAGCGGTTCGAGACAAATTCGCCGGAGATAAAGAACGCGTTTAGTTTTCTGGCTTTTAGTGCCGGTCCGAGGAATTGTATTGGTTAGTATTGTTGATAGCTTTTTTACAATACAGTGGTATCAAAGGCGTCGCCAGCCGCTGGCCTAGGGGAGTGCAAGTTGATGAAAACGCCCTTGAGTGGTACTGATTACTGAGCAAACGAAATTAACAAAAAGCTGACAACGGGCAGTATTTGAATCTGTATTCTTCCAGGTATAACACCCAGATGCCATTCGACTTTGGTTTCCGTTATTGTCGTTTGCTCTCTTATAAATAAATATTATAAAATCTCAGTACTGTTTAAAACTTGCCAAAATAAGTAGTCTAAATATATTACAACAAATATTTAGTAATTTTTATCCTCATTCTTGAATTCTGCAAAAAATAAATCATAAATTATGTCAGGTTAAAGTAACACATAATTTTATTTTTTTTATTCACAAACTGTGTATATTACGTTGTCGTGTATTCATTTGCACACAATAGGTATAACAAAATCGTAATACGTGATATGATTATTCATAGCTGTTCAAACAAGGGGCCAACTATTGGGGTCCACGCACTTAAAAGCAATACGTGAAAATAATAGAAGAATGGGCAGTAGGTGTTCATATTCTCACCACACTTATAATCTCGTAAATACAATAATCATTATTACCACCACACCACCTTTGAAGGAATAGAAAGTTAAATTCGATTTAGCGTAAACGATGGCGCAACCATGAGATGTGAAAATAAAAATAACACAAATAATTCTTATTAAATAAGTAATTATGAAAACTCATAAGGATACCTATACATAATCATAGATAATCAGTTAAATAAAATATACCAAAAATTATAATAATCAAACACAAAATTAACATATAGACTAGATATTGTGATGACAATAATAATATGGTTGATAATTTAGATTAAGTATTTGGACTTTTAACTACTGCATTAAATTGGTAAAATGCAATGGTTCATCGGTTCATCAGTTTTTATTTTGATGCCATCGTATCATCTCAATATATTTTAAAGCATTATGAACCAAGTCTTCTTTATCGTGAATGTTGTCTGAAATGAAATAAGAGATCTTATCTGATACACCAAAATAAAGGGTCACAAAAAGTTAGACATACATACATACTTACAAATAATAATTCGAAAAACATCATTCTATTTACATAACATTTTTTTTTGAAAGCATAAAGTTAACGGTTTTGTGTTTTCAGGCCAAAGGTTTGCAATGTTGGAGATGAAAGAATGTCTTTCGCACATTGTAAGGCACTTGAGATTGTTGCCGGTTGACGAGGAACCAGAGGTGTGTGCCGATCTCATCCTGAAGGCTAAGAACGGGGTTAAAGTGAAGTTTATGAGGAGATGATTAGTTGAGCCGCCTGCTAATTATTGTATTATTCCTTAGATATAATAAATAGTTATTTGTGCAACAAGAGAGCAAAGTGGATTTTTGCTGCGAGTGCAGATTTTGAGTCTCTAAAGCGAAAGATTCAATAATTGAATCACGAGCGAACGAGTGATTCACGATTTGAATCATGAGCGTTGAGAGACTCAAATAATGCACGAGATGCAAATATCTTTGCTCTCGTGTAGCACATACAACTTTTCACCTCAGAAGTGAGAACATCACAAAGGATAAACAAATATTTTGTTTTTTTTTTCAATTAATGTTGAATGTAAAGGAAACCACTTTTATTTATAATCGAACATTATATTATTACATATAATCAAAAATTAAAAGTTAAATGTACAGTTGTTACAGTTTTGTAAATTAAAAGTCACAGTTTTGTGCGGAGCCTTGACTGTTGTGACTTGAAAAAATATATAAAGAAAACATCTAATTTGACAATCGAAACCAGAATGAGGTTACGAATTATGAATGGAAACTAATTGCATGGCCTCCCTGATTTTTAATGATTTTAAAAATCAGGGAGGCCATGCAATCTGCTGATAAGGGAGTTCGAAATACTAATAGGAACTCTTTGCATTGTTATGCCACGTATTTGCGTATGGAGTTGTTTTTTTAGTGTCCAAAACTGTGTATATTGCCAGTACTGATATGAGTTTAAGTAATTTTGAATCTGTTTCTGTATGAAAATTAAAAAGTTACTTTGTCTCTCTAGAGAGCAAAATAGGGTTTTGCACACTGATTTCTCGCAGCAAAATGTACTTGTTCGAGCTGCTGAGGTGAAAAAATATTTTAATTGATAGTTTATTTCGTGTTGTTAAAATTATTATATGTCATCTTAAATATTAATACAAGTATAATAAATAATAAAAACACTACAAATAGAAATTTATCAATGGCTTGACAGCGACGACATGCCTATTGCAGCTATGCCATGCCATGTCTTTCGGCAAACATATATTATCTAGAACGGCGTATTATCTTACTATTTATACTCGTACTTGCAGTAGGTAGACATTAGCGAAGTAATCGCATAAAAAGCATTGAAATGATAACCTCCTCCTGTCCTTGAAGGCTGTTAAATATAACTAAAACTAAAGAACAGTTATAAAAGCGATAGAATGGGCTCAAATTTACAAAGCTCACAATAAAAGATATGTTTTTTATTAAATTTTTGAATATAATTTATATTAGTTATAAAATAGTAATCCGCTATTTTGTGGCGGCGGCCATCTTTGACCGTTTTAACACATTCAGCGTCAAGGCACCTCTGCAGCGAATGTTGTGGAAATCACTACTTTTTATTTATGACAGGCTTAAATTAAAACTAAGTGCTGGTCTTAACTTTCATCCGATTAATTAAAATATGATACACAAACACATTTGCGACTTCGCATAGAATCCGCAGAAACATTTTATCCCAACATTTGATCCCGTCCTACCCTAAAGTTAGCTCCAAACTAGTTTACAGAACCCGGGGAATATTTTAACACTTGTGAAATGAAATATGAGTTTTATTGAGGTTTCGGCTGGATTATGGGTGGAATATTTGGACCGTAAAGTTGAATTTAAATGCCTGAGACCGCTACCATGTGACACCACACATTGTCGCCCCTTGTCGTCCCGTCGACCTTCGTTCTGACATTTAAAACGAACATAAATGTTTGTTTAACCGTTGACTGCGTCTATGTAAATTATTGTAGCTTTAAATACTTTTATATTATAGTGCATTGTATACTTTGTATGGCACATTAAACAAATTGGTGCTTAAAAGTTCTGCGATGAAAATATTATCTATGTGCGATGCCTGACATACGAAATGGTTATGCCCTTAATTTTGAGCATTGTCACAGAGTTTATATTTTACAAATGAGTCAGCCCTAATTTCAACTTTAGCTGATCATCATTTATCAGTAGTTTCAAAGAAGCTAGACTAGGTTTTTTTTGCTGAATTAGAGTGAAGAAGGTTTTTTGTATTCATTGGCGTTAATTTAGAAAAGGCACTAGGTATTTTACAACATCAAATCAGCACAGATCTCAACACCTTTAAGGTTTGAAGAGGATCTATTAAATATAAATACAGTGTTATCAGTTAGGAGTAGATTCACTTATACAAAGGGGGGTCAGAAAACCTATAGTGACAAAAAAGCTTTTTTTATCTACCCGGAATTCGATCGAAAAAGTAAATCAACTGTTTTTTAGAATAAAATTTATCGGAAGTCAATATACTGTATGGTTCAGCTAAGATAACCCTGAATAAGTTTCATGTACTCACCCTTATCATTCAAAGAATAGGTTCCCCTATTACTTAGGTAAGTACCTTATTTTCTTATCACATCGACGTAAAATCTGGTGAGCTTTTACAGTGATCGTAAAATCATAAGAGCTTTTTTATGATACCATATTTCGGTTCTTTTGAATCGATCTTAAGAATGGAGAGATAACTTCAGATTTACGGTCTATAATTTTCATCACATAAAAATCTGAAGAACTGGTATCAGAACAGAGCTAGATAGTAAATGTTGAAATTGTTGATCACTCTCTAGACATCCCTTGCTAGAGAAATAGTAAGAAGAATAATCGAAATTGTAAGCATTTTTAGACAAGCAAAGATATATCGTTAATGAATAAGTATGTCCCAATAAACTTATATGGAACGGAAACTAACAACTTCTACCAACTCTACCTCGTCACCATCACCAAGCACCATAAGTGGATTAACACGACCACTGGGGCAAATATTAAAAATAACTATGGGTGAGATTTTGCATTTGTAATCAAACCTATCATGTAATTGACAATTAAATGATTGCTATATGGTGTCATTGGATGGGTAAAGAACAACCAAAGAGTGTTGGACTCGTGTAAAAGAAACTAAGGGAACAACAACCCCTTAGGTTGTTATTCTGAGCGAACAACCTAGCATTGCAGGTGGTCAAATCTGTTACTTGAGTCGCCTTAGAATTACGATTGCATTGTGCTAAAATGGCCGTTTCGACATAGTATAAATCAGAGTTAGTATTAAACATCATGTTTTGCTTAATACTTACTGAGCTTATTCTACGTCAAAACGGCCATTTTGGCACAATTCAATTGCAATTCAGAGGCAATTCAAATAACCACGACATAGAATAAATAATAAAATATATAAATAAGAGGTTTCCTAAACTTTCCATGTCAAATAACCATTTGGTACATGGAGTCCGTGCTCAGTCAGTCCAATGTAATAATAGCTAGGTATATTTAGTGGTTAGACTGGCTAGTTGAAGGGATGGCTGGGTGAGATGACCGCGATGAGCCACTCAGCCTTGTAGCGGTTGCTGGATCAGAAACACTTCACTGGCTACCACAGGGATGAGTGCAACGGTCCAGTAGCTGGAACAAACACATTTCACTTTCAGATGTAAGAGTCAGTAAGGAGATTGAATAGTGATTTGTGTCGTAGAAGATAACATTAACTTTGCAAATTAAAATCTTTAAATTTACCTACCTACGGAACTTAGTCTATACCTACCCTGGCATGCAAATGGTAATGATATTCATGGTTATTGTTTTTTATTCAAAAACATATCAGGTTGGGATTCATTTAGTTTTAAAAGTTAATTATTGTGCATTGACTAATGTGAACTTAATCAGTAGTATGTTTCGAGCCTACTACATCATTATAAAATCATATAATAGCTATATCTGCTTACCAAACAAAAACACGAAATACTCCCTAAATTTAACTCCATAAATTGGTTTAAGAACGTAATGGGGTGCCATTACGTTCTTAAACCAATTTATGGATAGAAGTCCACTTACTGAATATGTGCTTACGGGAAGTAGATGAATTTGGTGTACTTGTCAGTGATCCTAGCCAATCCGTACAGCTAAATTCCACCAGATTGGAAACCAGAGTTCAATGATATGTCCAATCCCTTGCGCGAGTACTAGAGAATATATCAGCAGACAACATAATTCAGCAGGAGACGTTAATATAAATATTTTACAAAACAGTAATATATCGATTATGAGTAAAGTCGACAGCTATTTTAATCTAATGGCTATGTATGGCCTTAGACTAGTGTGCTTGCACACTAGGATCGACGAGCGTACTGGTGCTATGACATGCTTAGACTACATTATAGTTAAAAATCGTCTCGAATAGACAACTTTTATGTTCGAACAACCTTTAACTGACCACTCTTCTACCATGCTAATAATGCATAAAACTAATATAGCTAAAATATTACCAATTGTAATAAAGTGAGAGTTAATAGTAATGCGTTAAAAGAAACCCTGTCTAAAGAGACCTGGTCAGACATTTCTCTCATGAACAATGTAAATACTGCGACTGATACATTTGTCACTCGGCTGGCTACATACATAAGTAACTGTGAAAATATTTCCAAAATATCAAATAAAAATAGGCTGGCCTATTAAGCCATGGATTACTCCAGGGGTTGTGAGGTGCTTAAAAAAGAGAGATAAAATGTATTTCACTGTTAAAAATAATCCCAGATATGTAAACCTAAAGGCACGATGTTTATTTTATAGAAATTGGTGTAATTAAATTATCAAGACCCAACACAGTATTATCAAACACAACTAATTAGGCATAGTGGTAACATTAAAAAAACGTGGAAAGTAATTAAGGATTTTTGTAATTAAAAGTAAAATAAAAATTCTTCGGTCGAACTGTTAAATATTAAACCAGATCCATTACACTCCTTAAATTAAGTAATTTTTTTTTACAACAGTGGGTAAAACATTAGCTAATGTAATATTGAAAAACATTAATTTAACAGAGCATGAGCTTGCTATAAAATCAAAACCAGACAATAGGCCCCTCAATTCCATGTCTATTTTTTTGGCAGATCAACAGGAGGTTAGAGCCACAATTAATGGACTTCGGACTGGCAGTGCCCCTGGCTGGGATAACATAGCCAGTTCAACACTTAAACAAATTTAACCCTTTTATTGAAAACCCTTATTAAACCTTAGTTTTGAAAACGGTATATTTCCCAATATTTAAAAAAAATGCAACCGTTTGTCCTATTTTCAAGGCTGGCGATAATATTAACCCCTCAAACTATCGTCCAATTTCTCTTCTTTCTTCACTGTTAGAGTTCATGATATTCCTGGAAAATAATCAAATACTTAGTGGGAACCAATTTGGCTTCAGAGAAAAGAAATCGACTGAAGATGTTGTCCTGAAACTTACAACTTTAGTCAAATATTATCTTAACAGTGGCAAACGCCGTGTAGGTGTATTTCTCGACTTGCAAAAAGCATCTGACACCGTCTTTATTCCAATTTTACTCACTAGGCTTGAGAATGTCGGTGTCAGAGGCACAGCACTCTCCTGGTTTGAGAGTTACCTAAATGATAGACAGCAAAGAGTTAAGGTTAATAATCACTTAAGTGACATCAATTCCAGTGGCTTTGGAATTCCTTAAGGAAGCACATAAGGTCCATCCTTGTTTCTCTTGAAATCTGCAAAACTACTCCTCCGGGAATGGAGCTTCTGATGTTTGCCGATGACACAGTTCTTATATTCCATGGTAGGTCATGGCAATCGACTACAGCACTCGCTGAAAAGGGTCTCTCAAAAGTTACAACCTGGCTTGAAGATAGTCTCCTTTTACTTAATACAAACAAGACTAAATATATGTGCTTTAGCAAAACAGCAGCTTCTAACCCGGATGTGAACCATTGTAACTATTCACACATTCCTGTAACCGTCAAGGCAATAAATTAAATAAAAAACAGAAATCTTACCAGCAAGGAACTGAAGAAAGTAATACTTACGTGGCTTGATGATTTATAATATAATGATGTTGAGAACTTGCTCGTGCCCGATAGAAAGAAATACTGAGTAATCTTAATTTCTACCCGTGGCAAAATTAACACTACCGATACCCTATCCATTACACGTACAAACATTATTATTACCTGTAATACATATAAATATTAATATATAAATATTAAAACAAATAAATAAACGTATATATGTATGTCTATATTTTAAATTATTCTTGTCGATTTGGTTTGCTTCTAAGACTTATTTATGGATTCATATTTAAAATAAGATCTACCTGCCCCTTCATAATCATTTTATTTTGGTAAAATCATAGTATTGTGATAATACCTTATTATTGATGTGTTTGCCTAGCATTAAGTTAATGTTTTTTTCCTCAATAGACACCTAATTAATTTGTGTTTTTAATAAGCTTTTGTATTAATTTATTTAAGTTTGTAGCATATCTTTAATATTTCTGTAAAAGCCCTATTAGCACAAATATCACACATATTGTGAGAAGACGCTGGTTTCTGCGACACAGTCTTTTGACTAGTGCGGGAACCAGAGGCTTTGCTCTATTTTTGTATCAAATTTATGTGTCAATAAATACTTGATTGATTGATTGATTGAATAATAGAAATCGCACTCCAATCTCCATTTCTAACACCGCAAATTCCTTCTTTTAGGTTTATTGGGACTGCCGCGTCTTATAAAATAGTTCTAGAGTTGTTTCTGTATCGGGATTGCCATGTAACATTCCCATTTTCTGACCATAGTACAACCCAGACCTAGACTCGATAACGGGTAGGGAATCAGAACCGGGACCGACGCCACTATCCTAAGCAATAGACCATGTCGGTCGAAAAACCTCGTTATAGGTCAATGCTTGCGATGTAGGTACAATTACATGATGATAAACGTATAATAAAATAATATTTACGTTATACAGATCGTCTGCATTATTATGCCGATCAAATGATGAGAGATGATATTATGGTAGTCAGCATGAGCACGTTTTTTATAGCTGATAGGCCTAATAACCGACTCACACGCGATTTGAAAAGACCGATATAATATCATCGGGAAATAGAGTACTGGACAGTGAATTCCACAACTAGTCAGTTCGCAGAATAAAAATTGACGCAAAATATCCGTGGAATTTCTACCATACAGCTGTGGCGTCTTGCAGTTAAGTTTGAGTTTGTAGTCAGCTAAATGTTACGTAGGTGTACTCGTATACTCGTAGTCAGTTAATGACCACTTAATTTACTGAATTCATGCAGCTTGACTAGAACAACGAGGCTTATCGAGTCATCATGAACATAACGTAGTGTGCTCCTTGATACGTAAGTATATGTACGAGTAGTAATCTCCTTGATATATAGTAAGCTGCTGTCTTATAATAGCAAAACTATTAGTTTACAGGGTCCACTGGTCATCAACTAGCATCTTCTTAGGGGTTGCTTCTTATGACTATAAAATACAACATTTGCTTCAGAACTTTATAAATTCGAAAAAATATATACTTTTCCATATAAAAAAATATTGACGCGCGGCCGCATGTATAGATCTGTTTTTTTAATCTTTCGAATGTTCAAAAGTCCTAGAACAAAAGTCAAGGGAGAGATACTAAGATGATGAGAAGATAAAAGAAGAATGAAAGAAAGATAAGACGATGGTAGTTGATTACCAGTGACCCTGTATATTTAAAATCCTTCAGCTGTGTAAAAACGTAAGTTACAAAACCGATACAAAGAGAAAAATCTGCCGAGTACGAGTCGAACTCGCTCTCGAAGGATTTCGTACCATTAACTATACAACATTAGTTAAACGTTTCTACCTATTGTCGTTATGTTTGGGAGTCCCTCAAACAATAAACGTGATTTTCGAAGTAAATATAAATTATTTTGTTTTTAGTATTTGTTGTTACAGCGGTCATATAAATACCTCATGTGAGTGTTTTTATGTATTAGGACACAATAGTGCATTGCAGACGTAAAGACGTATCAACCTATAGCGTTCGAAACAAGCACAGGTTTCCTGTATAAAGTAGGTTGTTACGCCACAGTTTACCACGCTGACCAAACTGCTGGTGCCTGCCAAAAAGATTAGAATCGTTCGGAGAGAAGTGAAGCCCCAACTCGCATCAGAGTGTTATGGGCTATACCTCTTCAAGAAGAGCGTTTTGCAGCAGAAGATGAACAGGTACCTACTCAAAATCTTGATCCCAAAGTGGACTTTATCTCGCGTAATATTATTATATAACATAGTACACACTTTAGATATAGGTATGTCCTCATCTCGACCCTTGTCATACTCGTACCACGCTAGCCTTCATAAATATAAATTAAAAATAGCTCAAAAGTGTAACCAAAACTATAAAAAGCGACCATTTAAGCAGTTTTGAAAGGGAGCTAATATAAATTTAAGATTAATGACCCTCTCTGTATTAACTTCGTCTTGCTAAATGACTGTCAAAATACAGTTTCCATTCGGCTTTTAAAACAAGCTTCAAAATTAGACGCTAGTAAACACCTCCGGCATTTTACTAAAGTCATTCTAAAATAACATTAATGTCTAGACATCATTTATTTACGCTTTAGTGAATTTTAAGTACCTAATGAATAAGTAAATGATTTTGTTGAAAAGTGCTTACTTTTGTCTGAATTTTACCTGCTTTTGTCAAATAAATTTTATTCGAGGTGACATATATGTAGGGGAAATTAGTTACATACTGAATCTTATAATATACAGGCCAATAACGTGAACAATAATGTTCTAAAACTTACAAGCGGTTGTCCAAGTAAATCTCGAGAACTTTAGCACTAATATCTATTCCGTAACTTTAGTGCCACCAGCTGGCTGCGGCAAAGACGTAACAGCTAAGTTCTATGCAGGTTAGCTAAGCAAACTTTGTAGCTCATTAGCATATAACTGCGGTTTAGCTTGCTCCATACTAGTGCCATTATTTATGGCCCTTCTGAGTTCAAGTGTCGCCTCTATAGTTATTTTCATGTAGGTGATTCTGGTGTTACTATAAAAGTAATTACTTAAATTACTTTCAAACATGACGCACTGCCTAGAATATAAAAAATAATTTTGTTTATGTTTACCATCCGAAGTTAATATGAAATAGAATTGATTGGTCAAACTATTGTTGACTTTTATTATTACGATATATTACGATAAATAAGCCTAAGACATGTTTTACTTATTTCAGATTTAATAATTGAGAGAATCTCAAGTCACAAGTGGCATGGCCTACAAGCAATTACACGTTGAATTTATGAAGCTATTATCATGTTATGAATTACTCTAATAACACAACATTGTTCTCTAAGACTTCGTCAAGTGTGCATATTGTAATTATGACAATTTATTATCCTTTCATGGTTACAATTATGTAGATTAGCGTTAATTCAATCTGATCTCACGGCTTACATGATATGAGATCAAATATAATTTTGTTAGAATACTAATAAGTTTAACGCTTTGAACTTGCTTTACTATTATATAAACATGAAGTAGGTAATTTAATGAAGTCAAGCCAAAATCATCTATGAAGGGTACTTATCTTTAATTTTTGTTTTTTTTTTTACTTAGATCCAAAGAGTGATATTAATTTACGCGCCTGATGATACTAACATAGTATGACTTAAGTCGAGTAATATTCTTTTCAGGCTTTTCCAGTATATATTTTCGAAGCTACTCCACCCGAAAGCTCCTCTTTACGATCGAGCATAATACGAGACGCCGTTTATATAAGTAGGGAACGAGGTCCGGGTTGAAGCAGCGTACCTTCGCTGCCGGAAGTACCACTAAATTCCATCGCTTCGAGACGTCGTGTAACAATTTGGAGAATGCCCCGGTGAGCGGAATATCGGAAATTCTAAGTCGATGAGTGGCAGAAACGTAAAATGTTGGAATGTACTTTGCTGTCAGAATTCAATCAAATTATTTGGAACTGACTGAGCGTAGTACTTGAACGCAGAAGATAAGCTGAACTCAGAGTATGCTATTTGTTGGTGTCTTGTATTGTGCCACTACGCCACTACTGTTGTTTTCGAACAATCATAGTTGTTGCAAATCAGGAATCATGCGGTCTATATATGTGAAGGCCGTTTTTGTGTACCTTCACGTCTTGTGGATATGTGCCTCCTCAAGAATGTAGTAAGCTTAGCAAATATATATGCTTATTTTGAGAATAAATCTTAGTATTATTAAGAATGTATAAAGTAACAATCCAATTGTGATCAATGAGTAACATAACAGAACGTTAAATAAATAAGTTTTAAAATACTACAGAATTCTAAGTTTGTATACTTCTGTATATGTATACGTGTCGTGTTGAAATAAGTAAGGGATTCTTATTATGATTGTATGCTACGAGTGTATTCTACGCCATATTCTGTAAGTGCCACCACACTACAACTTTCGATCGAGTCGATCGTATATCTGTGGTAATCTCCGCTTGACTAATCCTATAACGACTTCGAAGCGATTCCTGACGTTATTAACTGGATTCCTGATACCCAATTCCAGCCAAGTGGAAAATGACGAATTTACTCCTATTTTTAATCGTACCGGATTGATGCTCGTTAGATTCATTCGTTTCAATCGGGTGCTTGCCTAGTAACGACATAAGTAAGGCAGAATGTCAATCACTTACTTTTTAGTGCAATGTTGAAATACTGACGCAATTACTAATTAGTTAAGTTTTTTAATAAGATGTTCTTTAATTTTGCAGCAAAAATACTATCTATTTTCAATAACATCTTGCCCTTGCTTAATTCACTTGTTTATAAACTGGTATCCGAGCAAATAATCAAATAGAATGTGAACTTTGTCACATTGTCGCTATACTGGCATCGATAAGAGTTCAAACGAGCTCTGTATCTCGTATATTGTTTTAGTACAATCTTAATCATTCTCGAGAAAAAGTGTTTTATACAATGGACAGTGAAAGTGAGTTTTCTGATTTTCTAAGATGGTTTTATACATTGATTGTTTGATTTGCTTCTCGTGAATGTATTAGTTGTTGAATGTACTAGTTATGTATTAGTTTCAATTACCTAGAGTGCATTTTGTAATTACGCGATAAACAGAGTTGCCGAGTGAGTTTAGCGATAGTTAAACTCGGCTATGGTCATAAAAAGTACAGTTAAAATTTATTTGGAAATAAAAGACAGTTTTTCTATATTGCTATGTACAATAGTTATAAATTAAATATAAAAAAAACTTATAATAAAAACGCAACTTATCGCGTACTTACTTACATTACATTGCTAACTCTATTTTGAATTTGATGTTGTAGTTTTTAAACCTAACATATTTCCGATCTGAATAATACCTAAACATGTTTGTTTTTCTCCTCCACCGCAGCAAAGTATAACCTGTATATGTGTATCCTTTTAATATACAAAATAAAAACAATTCTGCTTGGTTATTTTCTGACATACCGCAGTCAAAGTTGCCGGTAAGCGCTAGGTCTAACTGCAAAAAACCACATAAATAATAAAAAGAAATATAATACAAAAATTTGTTAACATTGATACAGGCTATTTTTTTTTCAGTACAAAATGTAAAACAAGTAGAAGGGGCACTAGAGGTACACTTCCAGAATGGAGTGCTGGTGAAATTTGAAGACTGCTGGCTTCGTGATCATTGCAGGTAGATAAAGTATTTTTGAACCAGTAATACTCAAAAAAATTACAACTGGTATAATTTTTTTTAATTCATTCATAAAAAAAATATTAAAAGTTAACTAGAACAAGAAAACGGTAGACGGATTATATCTATAGACCACTTACGACCTACAGATAATCCAAATGCTCCAACCCACCACCAGAGGGCAACATGTCCAGACTATTAGTGTCACTACCGCGCTGAATGGCATTTCTCATACGTCATGATTTAATTGATTTACAGGCTAATTTGAGCTGTTTTGATAAAATTTGTATGAGACTAAAAAGAAAAAACTTGCTAAAAATTTTTGTTATTACGTAAATTGATTTATTCCGACGAAAATTTCGCTCTGATTTATAGGGAAACAATTTTTTTAAATTTTTTGTATGGAAATTAAAAAAATAGTAATTAAGAATATCTTGTGTTGAAGTCAATAAAAGAACCCATTAAATATATTTTCTTTTCTAAAAATAAAATGGCCAAATTCAATACATGCAAAAATCAGTCGATTTTTCTTGAAATTCCTTCGATTAGACAAGGTTCAGTTTCCTTAAATTACTTTTTGACCCCGATTCAAACTCGCCCACTCAAGTAGCTTAGACGTAAAAAGCAATAACGAAAAGGTAAGAAACGTCTAATATTGTAGACGTTAAAGAACATTCTAGACAACTTTAACCATTTGTAAGCTCTTTCTGAATAAATTGCATTTGTTCTGTGAGTTCCCGAGGCGGAATTCCGTTATTTTTTTAAACGACTGCATTAGTGTGAAATATTGGTTATTGTTTTTGAACAGATATGTTATGAAAATGTTCAAACTTTACTTATATTATATTTTCAAACGATTACTATTTCAAATGTAATTAATTTAGCTTTAGGATATAGAATTAACGCCATCCGAGGTTGGTAGTTTCGAATCTTACTGAATGTGAAAAAACAGTAGATACACTGTAACAACTTGTCTACAACTATTTCATCATCAACATCATCTGCAGACTTCTTTATCTCACTTAGGTATAGGTAAGCCTTTCTCATATGATGCCATCTGCTTCGGTCCTGTGCCAATCGTGTCCTCGCGACATAAGAACTTGCCTTGCTTCCTTGGCCTTGGCCACCACTCAGTTACAACCTTACTCCACCAGTCATCACTATGCCTAACTAACAACTATTATATATTTTAACTAACTTTGTTACTAGCGGCCCGTCCCGGCTTTGGACGGGTGGTCATATTTTTGTGTTCTATCATACATACATTCCGCAGCGCATGCGATTAAACACATTTTATGACTAATTTTTATACACTTTATGTGGGTTTTAGATGGTATTTTTAAGAAATATTTATTTTTTCTTATAACAAGCCTAGTGATATTGCAGCATTCTAACGGCAAAATAATTGTTGAAATCGGTCGTGGAGTTTTTAAGTTTATTATTGTAGATATATTAAATACATTTGTCTTATTATCCATGACTCCAAAGACTATCTGAAGAAAATAGCTTTTAGCGATAACACCGCCGTTGACCCCGTTTAAGTGTAGGATTTGTGATTATACATTGCAGGTGCAGGTCATGTTACCACGCTGATACGTTTCAGAGATCAAATCATTTGCTAGAGATACCCGAAGCTAAAATCGTACATTTGTTGAATGACAAAACGAAGATTTACATTCGATGTAAGTTGTATTTTTAATATCTTACAATAATTGTTATCTATATATATAAAAGAGTAAGTCGCGACTGACAGACAGACACACTTCTGTCACAATTAACGTAAAGCCTAAACCGCTGAACCTGGAGACATGCAATTTGGATGGTACATTTATTATAGGTTGTAGGAGTACACCCCTAAGAAAGAATTTTTGGAAATTCCACCCTTTAAAGCGATCAAATTGGGGTTCAAAGTTTGAAAGCTAGACTTGTAATAAATGCGTACTTCATACTGTTACATGCTAGGAATGAGTTTACTACTCACTATGCCCTACTTTCTCTAGCTTTGAAACCTATTTGGATTTATCTTAGACCGAATTATAAGTATGTAGCTTTAAAATTTTTGAGTTACTTCTAGAAACAACAAGTAAATATTTTCTAATGCTCGATTTTTTAGTTACCTTTTAGCTTTTTGTAAATAGATTTTATATTTGTTTGTTGATTGGCTCGTAATGTTTGTTGTTTTGGTTAATTTTATATTACATTTAAAATTTTCGTTTCGGTTATATTCTTGAATTGAAACTGGCACAATTGTCAAATGGACGATTGCCATTGAAAAAAAAGGGACAGTTTACCAGTATATGTTGATAAGATGACACTTTTTTTAGACAGTTCCGTAAAGTAATTATATAAGTGTTCAGTGGTTTTAATGGCCTAAATTGACGAACCCATAGAAACACATGGCTCGTGAATTGCCAACGAATATATTTTAACGAATAAATTTAATATTTTAGGGAGCGACAATCACGAGTCGACATATTTAGCAACATTCTTGATACAATTCGATTATAAAACGTGGAAGAATAGCAGACGGCTGAAGCCAATTTTGTGGCATGGAAGTAAAGTCGCTGAAAAAGTCGCCAAAATCTCTGTGGACAGTTTTCTGGGCTCAAAAGATGGCAGCCGGAAAGTGTTCCAGTCTCTTCTTGATTTTGGAGTTGCTATGATTGAAGGGGTAAGTTTAAACTACACATGTGCGTACAGTTTCAAAATACTTATAGTTAATAAAATTAACAATAACGGTAGCAACATTTGTCCAAATTTGTTCCTAAGAGTTTTTAAAATCATTGCACTTTTAGTACTAACTTGAATATTTGTCAAAAATCATTTTGGATTCTATTTAAGTATATTTGATCTTTAAATTGATAGAATAGCTGTATTCGGATAGAACAAATAAATTATAATAATGCCATATTTTTTTTATTAAAATTACATAACCAGTATCTTATATTGTACAATTAAGACATATTTGATAACAAATTGTATGCTCAAATAGCGATAGGACGTAGCGATATCTACGTAATTTAATATCAATCAAAGTTCCGGTATTTCCGAAAACTTCGAATTCGCATCGAATCCTTATATTGTAGAGTGTAGTCCATAGAATTGTGTAAACAGAATTCTGTATTGTTTTACTTAGTAATCGTACTGGCAGCGGCAAGATTAATGAGTTTCGGTCGCTCTTCCAAACTGCGGAAAACAAACACAAATATTAATATTGCCTGAATATTAAAATACCGCAATATTAAATTACTGCTATGTTTTAGTTTCAGTTTCAATTAAAATCTAATTGGAAATATCGCGCAATGTCCGAAACGCTGGAGCAAATTGGATTGTGTTTTAAATCCGTTGACAATGGATTTAATTTACATTTTAAACAATAATTAATGCAGATTTCCTTATTAAAATAGGCTTATTCAGGGCGATATCGATATTTTCATTAATCGTTTTCATTTACGCTAAAAACAAAGAGCTTTTATATTACGCAACTCGCCGTATGCCAGTTTGTTTTGCTGCCCACTCTTACCAATATACTTTGTTCATGGTTGTCAATAAATCTCAATTGTTGTTTTTTACGAGTAATCATTTTACATCGAAGGTAAATTATTCTTCAATGTTGATTTCTTTTCTTCGCTAGGAGTTGTTGTATGAGTTTCGAATGTACATAGCGCAGTAATAACAATGAGTTCGAATAGACCATAAATAAAAATATACAAAAAATACTTCTCAAATATTGGACTTCTGTTTTTTTTATATTTAATTTAGTCTTTTGACAGTTGAATCATTATATTAAAGTCTTAAAGTTTTCAAGTTTCCTCGAAAGACTTTATTTTTGAAAAATACTCGTGTTAAAATATAATTTCAAGTAGATGTCATGTGTTATATTAAATATCAGCACAAAGATTACTCTAGAAGACAGATCTTAAAAAAATAAAGAATCTGATCACGTCTTTGTTGTGATACAACGATCGCTTAATTTATCATATATTTTTTTTCGAAAATATTCTCTTCCGCGTGGTTAAAAATACGTTTATACGCCTGATCGAGGCTGGATGTGTGCCGATTTTTTCCGCTCCGTAAATATTTTCGATACTCATTCTAATCGCAAATATGATTAAAAAATAAAATAACCACATCAAGGAAATAACTTTTCCGCCAAACGGAGGGAAACGATCAACAAGAACGTCAATTATACTAAGTTATTGACAAGGGGATTCTAAGCTGAAAGGAGATCACATACTCATATTAATTAACGATTTTCAGCTGTTTCATACGCTGTAGACGATCGATAAATTTTTTCTTTGGAATCAATGGGCCCCATCATGTAAAATATTCATAATGATGAGTATAGTGACCCCCTTTCGGCTTTTTACCGCTTACCGATAGTTGTTGTAATAAAAAAACTGCTGACAGAATTGTCGATTAGGTGTATTCTATGCTGAAAGGGGGTCAATATCTTCATCCTATCGAAGGATTTTGATTATGGAACCACCTCTGGATTCGAAACTAAATTTCTTATGTCATTTTGTTGACAACTAATAAATTTTATTATTTTAACTTCGGCTAATTTTATCTCGAATTCAGGGTTAGATCTATACTACAAGATGTATGTATGTGTGTAATGTTGAGTATAGTGTCCTCCTTTTTGCTAATGCTCCTAACCGCTAACCTCACTAAAGAAAATAATAACAGGTCGATCAGGCGTATCCTATACTCTTCATATTGAAGCATTTTGAATATGCGGGATAAACTCTGAATTCGAAAAAAGACTGCTATGGCATTTTGTTCACAAAACAATAAATTCAATCTTGGAACTGCAGCAGACTTTTTTATCAAAAGTCGGTAAAAAATGTTCCTGTTTGTTCCTTCTGCCATATTCCGAAGGGTACAAACAGGAAGAGAATTTCCTATCTGTCCCTTTTCGGTCGAAGGGTCGTATACATAATTTTTAGTTTTACGTTCCTAACGTTACGTTAAGACTTCACTGTCTGTCCGTCCGTCCGTCCGTCCTTGTGTCGCCAGGCTGTATCTCATGAACCGTGATAGCTGAACAGCTGAAATCTTCACAGATGGTGTATTTCTTACATTCTGTATTATGTGTGTTATGGTGTGTTTCGCAACATCATAAGTGGACTTGCAATCTAGAAATTGATACGGATAATTGCAAAAAATATTTAGATGACTGTAATAAGCCATTGATATCTATCTCATTTGGACTAGCTGATTACAATGAGCTCAAAAATGTAGGAGGTAACATGAAACAACAACCTACATTAGAAATTATATGAGCCCAACAATTATGATATAAGTACTAACACTTTACGGAATCTATACTTATAATAAAACTGGGTCAAATTCTGTACATTAAACATATTTAGAATTTTTTTCTTTCGGGGTGTTATTAATGTTTCAGACCCCAAATCATATTTTTTCATTTTAGTCTGTCTGTCTGTTTCTGGACTTTCCATAACTTCAAAACCGCTGAATGGATTCTGATAAAACTTGGTATGCTTAGGGTTTATACCATGATGTAGGATCTTAACATCTTTTTATCCCAAAAATCACAAGGAGTTCCCATGTTGAGAAAGTATTTTTAATTATAACTTAACATATTATTTATTATTATTAATTGATGTAACTTTGTAACACGTGCTTTGATTTAGATGATTCTGTTTTCGTTAGACAGAACAAATAAAATTAATTTTATCCCAAAAAAATGTGAAAGTTCCCGCAGGAGGGGGGATGAAAATCGTATTTAACTATAACTCGGTAACGCGTGCTTCGATTTGGATGATTCTTTTTTTGTTAGAATTAACTTACTGAAATGACGTTAGCCCAAAAATTTGTGAGGGTGCCTGTAATAACAATAATGTATTTTTATTTCTGGCACAGGATCCATATATGTACATCAACACTTAAATATAATATAGTATATATATATATATATGTATATATATAATATAGTATATATATATATATATATATATATAATATAGTATATATATATATATATATATATATATAATATAGTATATATATATATATATATATATATATAATATAGTATATATATATATATATATATATGTATGTATAGTCCCTATAATTATCGAAATATGTATACTTTATATTTGTTTGAGTCAATATTAAGTTAAGTTCATGTACAAATATAAATCAACAAAAGATAAAAGAAACAATTTTAGGTGGCAATAGCCAACCAGCGTCGATACGTTTCACTCAGCAGCAGCCTGTCCGCCAAGCTTCTGATGATAGAATTCTTACACATGTCAATTCTGTACAAGAAGGAAGCTATTCTTTTGTGTTGTATAGCATTAAAAGTATCTACTTGGGCCTCGAAAAACATTCCAGAGCCATCTATGTTAGAGGGAATGAAAGTCGTATTTAACTATCACTTAGTAATGCGTGCTTCGGTTTGGATGTTTTGTTTTTGTTAGAAAGACTAACTGACATTAATGTTATCTCAAAAATCAGTTGAGATTCCCGTGGGAGGAGAACTGAAAGTCGTATTTAACTATAACTCGGTAACGCCTGCAAACGATCATTCTTTTTCGTTATAAAGTACTACCTAAAATGTACCACAAAAAACATAATCGGTCATGTAACTTTTACAAAAAACAATTAGGCGCCCACAAAAAACACTGTAAGGAAGTATTTTACTATTGACATTTAATTTGCATAGTTAGTTATTTTTATAAAAATAAAAATGGGCAATCGGGATATATAAATCATAAACTAACAAAAAATTCAACGGGCCAAAACTAGTGCTGAGTTCCAAAAATTAGAAAAAGAAAGAAAGAAAAATATTTCTTTGAAACAGAAAACTAACTTGGTTACACAATTTATGGTCAGACTAAAGTTACAGATAACTAACTGTTTTCTGTCACAAACCGGTCCCAACTCAACATAATGCTGGTTGAAACAACCAGCGCTGAAATAAAATTAAATATTAATTTAATATTATAAATTAAATATAATAGGCGTTAATTCTATACAAAATCTTAAGTTCTTCAGAATTGTCTACTCATGCTGTACATAATCATGCGAACTTTTCTGTATCGTTTCAAAAAACTTGTATCTTATTAGATAAATAGATAAAAACTCTTTATTGTATGCACACATAAATAATACTATAAACTTAATAAAACTTAAACTTACTTACTTAACCTGCAACGAGCGGCTATTGTATTAAAAAAAGGGATACTGATAATATTAGTAATTAAGACCAGTCCGCATTTTGCCAACTTTATTAAAAAAATTAGAAGCTATTATGTCACAGTTTGGATTCAGAAAAAGCTTCTCCATAGAAATGGCTATCAGAAAAGGGGTATATTATATTCTTGAGGCGGGTAGGTAGTGACAGCTAGGTGGAAGGGACGTGCCATAGACAAAAAAGAAATCTTCGATTATAAAATCGATTCTCTAAACGTCCGCAACAATGTTTGTAGGCTAAACGGACTACCTAGTTAATTGTATCTTCGAATGAAGCGACTAATATAATAATGAAGAATTTCTCTTCAAGAAGTTCATTTGATCCTATACTATTCAATGTACGGGGTTTCTCCCCAGGAAACACTCCCTATGTCAAAAATCTAACCAAATCAACTAACTTTAATACTTTTCGGAAATCCGTTATGTTAAGATATGAAAACCCTATCCTCTACACGAGTACTATTAGACGGACAGACTGATAGACGGAAGGACATTTTGCCAGACTCTTATCTTTTAATATAATGATTATTAATCAATGAGTAACCAAGGACCGACCGCAGCTCACAGAATGTTACGCGAGAATGGCAATAAAAACGTATATCGACATAATAGTTGCAAAATGGAAGAGGAGAGAGTAGGAGTCATCGTTTGATCATTATAGGATAAACTGACAAGAATATTTTTTTATCCGACTGCGAAAGAAGGAGATTAATGTTTTTCGAGTATATGTATGTATATTTCTTTGGCACGTCCTAGAGCTTAAACGGATTATCGTATTTTTATGTAAGTGATGTCAATACATTCGTCTTAGTTGTGACAGAGACATTGGGTATATCAAAATTTAAAAAAATAATTAAGGTTGATATACAGGTTTTAAGATTTAGCAGTCGTGTGTTTTTGGAGTCGGTCTTAACTACTTGATGTTTGTAATAGATGTTTGTATTTTCCTCGAATCAATAACGGAAGTACAGATAACAAACTTACTTGGTCCGTCAAATTGTCCGCAACAGATACAGATAGCATTTTGGTTCTTTTATATTCCTCTGGGAACGACTAAATAAACAAACAGGAAAAATAAACTCTACTCTGTCCTTTTATCCCCCGTATAAACCGAAAAATGTATTCCTATTTATACCCTTAAAAGTATCGAAGAAGGGCGCGTACTTACAGGAAAATAAATTCCCATTTGTCCCCTTAAAAATATAGCTGGGTGATTAAAACGCTATATGGTGGACACAGCATAATTTTTTTCTATTTACCACCTAGTGAGGCGTAGACATAAATTTTTGTTACTTTTTGTCCCCTAGAGAGAAAAGGGTAAAAAAACAAACAAGAATAATCAAAAAGAAATGACATTGAGATGTCTTTATGTCCTATATCCTTGTTCAATAAAATAAAACTTATAATATACATATAACACAGTACAGCGGAAAATATGCTTTTTAGCCTGTGGGTATAAATAAAAAAAAAAACATTGATGCCAACTCTCTATTCTATAGGATTATCAGTTAAAAGTGTACTTAACCAAAAGGGGGCAATATACTCATCATTACAAACATTTGTTATTATGAGACCAACCATAAATTTAAGAAAAAAAACCAGCTGTTTTTCGTCTTAGCATACCCCTAACTGATAACCCTGTATAAATAAAATATAAAAACGTATCATACTCAAATACATTTAGTGGTCTCATAACAGTTTATATAAAAAGGGCAAGAGATAGCCCTGTATTTATATAAAAGCAGTGTTGTTTATGTAATGCGAAACATTTCTGCTAGGCCCACTGCACTGCACTAGGTACATTGTAAATTTGTAACGTCTCGGAGACTGCGAGTAAGTTGGTAAGTCGTCGCGAGCGCGCGGTTCGCGCGCTTTCTCTACTGGTACCGCGCACCTCACTCCTTCAAAAGTAGCTGAGTGCGGAACTGATCCCCTCTTAACGCAGGAATACTCAGATTCTCAGTTTTTCTATGCTGCGATTCAGAGGA
The DNA here is from genome assembly GCA_947049295.1 of Ligdia adustata. Classification (NCBI taxonomy): domain Eukaryota; kingdom Metazoa; phylum Arthropoda; class Insecta; order Lepidoptera; family Geometridae; genus Ligdia; species Ligdia adustata. Next base: position 4,216,684 of record OX346218.1, read on the forward strand.
CATCATATCAGCTAAAATAACGTCCATAGTTCAAAAGGTCGCAATGCCGTAATTGTTTTATTACTTATTCTTATTGCGTAATTCATCATGAGACGACAGACTTATAATTTGTTGCTGAAAAATTTCGTCTTTAATAACAAATACGTTTTAATTATCAGGTAGAACCAACGCTCGAAGCTACAGAAAAAGTGTGCAATGCCCTGGGTGGTGTTCAGCAGACATTGTTCGGTGGAATGTGGGAGTTTACGACCAAGCCCGATCACGCCGATACCGCTTACACCAATCTGCCTCTTGCTGTTCACAACGATAATACCTACTTCACTGAAGCAGCTGGGTAAGGGGAAATAGAAGAAAGTCATAATACAATATTGGGCCTATATCTAGTAGTATAACAATTTCTGTACTAATTTAAGTAGGCATAACGTTTTTAGGACTAATTATAATAGACCGTAACAACTAAACGCCTAACTATTTTCGCACAATTTTTACTAGAGTAACCATATATAGCACAAATATAACTTAGCATAATGTTCAAAGGCACACAATACCTAAAATATAAAATTAATATGTTCGCGGCTTAGGGGTGACCGTTGGGCCTCCCAAACCTATACTCACAACTCATAATGCGTAGGTATTTAAACTATTCAACATATTAGGTACAATATCGTTTATCATACGGTAAAATAAAATTAGAATAATAAAAAAGCCTAAAGAATATCATTCTTCTCATAAATACTCGTAGTCGAATTGAATGTTGTAAAATTGTTACGACTAAAACATATTATGCCAAAAAACCGATTATGCAAAATTTATATTATTATTGTATATATAATGCTACGTTCATTATGAAAAAGTAAATTAGGAACAAAAACATGCATTTTAAATCTAACATTGCAACGTTTTTTATTGCATGCCGAAAAATATAACAATTAAATATAGATCAGAAAAAACTGCCCAATTATAAATTAGTTTGCAACATGTAATGTAATTGTTTGTCTAATCCATCCATTTTGCTGTGTTGCATAGGTACACAGTTCATGAGCAGGTCCCAGAACGCCGATACACTAATATGCCTCTAGCAGTTGTCTTGACAAATTGATTGCTGCAGGCTGCAGAACACTACCAATACAAAAATAACAAAAAACAATCATAGCTTACTACCGAGTTTAACGTACTTAGTGGTTATCATAGAAAACATAATTTAAGTACTTTCAAAGTCACGTAATTTAATTGCTCATTCGTTCATCATTCGATGTCTGTTACTCAATTGAGATCCATAACAATCAACCACTCTTATACACGAAACTCGTGTACACATCAAAATGTTGTCAATAAATCCGAATGTCTAAAGCCAGACTATAATACCAACACCTCTCAGATTCTATTTTCATCTGAAATTTGCTCTAAATTACTCAATGAAACTCAAAAGCAACCTTTTCAGAAGGAACCCTGAAATAATAATGAGGCGAAGCACCCAAAGCGAGTCACAAAATAGCCCAGGCTCTAGAAAAAATAACTAGCTTTATTACTGTACAATCAAAATGGCTTTTCGCGAAAGCCAAAGAAAATTGTGTCTACGGTATTGTTTTTCCGCTTCCTGAAATTTTCCGTTTATGTTTGATTTCTAAAGCCCCAAAAGCTTTCACTCAAATTTCAATGTTGTTACTAAGCATTTTCAATGTTAATGAAATGATGTGCTTGGTCTTTATTATATTTCTTGCTTGTTGCTATGTTGGAGTTGTCCTTGTGTAAGGCCTCGTTGGTTGTTTAGCACGCTCTAGGCGCTCGATAGGCTCCTAAGGAAAACTAATGTTCTAAAATGTTCGCGGCTGGTAGTACTGCGACCTTGGCACCTAGACACTTGTGCGTTTCCAGCCTTAGAGTTTTCGGAATTTTCGAGGTCCAATGACATGGTTTATGATGATAACACGGGAGAAGGAGAAACAGTTTGGGCCTGTAACCCTTACGTGTCATGTAATTTGCGTTAGCACACAGTTTCAGTGTCACTACACGGTCACCCATCTAAGTTCTGACCTGACGTGCTTAATATCGTTAGTTGATTTGGTACGAAGTTTATTAATTTTCAATAAAAAGGTACCTATTTAAATCACCAATTTTAATTCCATGGTAACATACATGTTTCTGCTTGCTTTATCTACACCTAAATGCACATTTAATGCTAACCGTTTCACGTGCACCACTGTGTTCAGATCTCGATAACTTAAGAATTCATTGACATGAAACCTACTACGGATCACTAAAAATTTAATTTCAAAAAAAAGGACAGAACAAAATCGTTACAGAAAATTGGGAAATTTTCTGCACAACGAGGGTCAGCTCCGAATAATAGCGGTCTAAATATGTTGATACAAATATCGTGACCCAATGCAAAAGCTTAGGAATGCTAGGCCACTTTACAAGGTTATCCGAAAAGTGTATGTTGAAGCAAAGGGGGTTCTAGGTTACGAACAAATTTACGGTACCAAAAGCAAAAATACAGCTGTCCCATATTTTTAGCCAGAGGAAACTATCCTTCTCTATGAACCTTAGCATTGGTTTTATTTCTGGCAAGCAGACTTCGTTTGAATAATTTAGAGCTCGTGTACTTACGAATTAGGTGTCTAACGCCGAATTAGCTCTATGAAAAAGTGCACTATATTGAATCAAACTGGCTGACTGAGGGTAACGATGTTACCTAGTTTAACGTATGAAAGCTTAAAAAAAGAACAAAGTTTAGTTGAATGGGTTCTTTTTTACCGTTAACAATCTAAGAGGTGTATACGGGGTCACTGATAATCAACTTGCATCCTCTTAAAGGTGACCTCTGATGATCATAAGCGACAACTTTTGATATAGGACTTTTGAAAATCCGAAAGAAAAAAACCGATGTCACATACTTTTTGACCGCGCATCAATTATTGTTTTGTATAGAAATCCAAAATTTGCTATTAATAATTTTAAAAATTCTCATAAATAAAAGTAGTTGCTTATGGTCAACAGAACACTCTTGAAAGAATGCTACTTGATTACTATTGACCTTATATACGTGTGCGTTCTTACTAAAAAACATTTCTTAGTTTATCCAGATCTTCTACCTGCGAAACTCAAACTTATAATTTATTCGAGTAACGAAAAAATATAATTTCCACCCCCACCTTCCACTTCAGTTTGATTTAAACACAGCCTTTGAAGTTTTTGTCGAAAAAGAGGCACTACGAAAATGGTTTTGTTCTGCCGTCCGCCGCTGAAAAACAATGTTCAACTTCTATTTTTGTAAAATGTATTCCGTGTTTATGGAATGAAAAACAAAAAGGTGAATGGAGGTTCAGTAGAAAACTTTGTTTTTTTTTCTATTGCACAAGGAGAACTCTTAAAGACTTTCCTTGATAATATTACAATCTAGTCTAAGGCTAATAAGTAATTTTAGTTTAACTTAATCTTCTACAAAATAATGTCTCTAAGAATTTGTCCATCGGCACTTTTCTTATAACAGTTGTTAAGGCGAAAACACTTTGTTCATGTGTTCTTAAGTCTTAGCACTTTCACTATTATATTTCACTATATTACTTTTAACACTACACTAACTCAAACGGTTTAGTTCTTTTTAGTCTTCTAGTTATGTCAGTGTGGTCGAGGAGCTGGATAGCCTCGACATTGACATGATGGTGAAGCCGGTTTTGGTGAGCTTTGGCGTATTTTTTTATCACTTGTTCAACGACGACGAGAAAACTTTGTGACAAAATTCTCGCTTTAATTTTTACTAAACGTGAATTAATTGATGCATCGATTCGATTAATTTTATTCAAATATATTAGTTGTTTAAATTAAATTGGATTATTTTTTTATAATAGAAGCTTTTTATTTAACTAGCCTTACATTATAAAGGTATGAAACTGTTTAAGGTGAGGCACGGTAGCTTGAAAGAATTCCATCGACCCGCGACTTATAAATACACAGATTTTTAGTTATCGTGAATTAGAGAAGCTGACAACCAGTTATAAAACCTGATAGGTTTAACAGTCTTAATTTCTAAAGAAATTAAGTCAAGTATAATATGAACAAAGTAAATCGTGACACGAAAAGAATATGAATATGTATGCTGTTATTTTTAGGACTTTGACGCTAAATCTAATTTTAATTTTAAGTACTTACAGTATTTTATTAACTGATATGCTATTTTTGGTCGTAAATAAAGAGATTTGTAATTGTACTGACGACCATCGTGCACTAGTAGTTACTTGTAGCTTCGTTAGTCCTGAACGCCGCGAGTGATAACCAGAACATAATTTTGGGTTCAACAAGTCTCGTTATGCAAGCATTTACATTTTTGTTAGTTTAGAATAAAATAGAAGAGAACGGTTTATGCTACAAAGTTTTTGTATTGTTTTTTAGTCTTCAAGTCTTGCATGGCGTGAAGCACATTAACCCTGTTGGCGGAGAGACCATCCTAGTAGATGGGTTCTATGGAGCTACTCACCTCAAGGAAGACTGCCCTGAGAGTTTCGAGTTTCTTTCGACCTTCGACGTAGAAGCTGAGTACATAGAAGAGGGGCATCATCACCGATACGCTGCTCCGGTTATCAGGGTCGACTGGGAGACGGGTGATTTGAAGCAGATCAGGTAATATAATTAGTGCTTTAGCAAACTTTGTCGTTGACGATGAATTGTGTTTTATAATTTAGGTTTTGGATTCAATGGTAAGGCCTAACTATAGTTTTTTCTACATTCTGTGAACTTCATCAGGAATTTATAATGAAAGACGTTTGTGTCCACGACGACGTTGTTGCAATGCGAGAAGTGTCATCGTTGTGGGCACGAACGCTCCATTATAAAATCCTAATGAAGATAACCGAACTGAATAGTAATAAATGTCCATCATTAAACCAGCTCTGTGATACTATATAATCAGGCGTGAAGAAGACTTCAAGACGAATCAAACTTACTTTGTTTTATCACAGAGATGCCCTGGCCACCTTCTTACTCCATCATCTGACCAGCTCTATAATAACAAGTCATTATATTGACACCAAAGATCCACAAAATTTGAAACCAATCTGATATCGAGAAGTGGGTTTAAATTAGCTTGCATGATTCCCTTGCATAGTTACATACCAAGCTATTTAGATACTTCATTTTTTAAATATATATCTCTAATAGTCACGTGGATATACAATTTTCCCTAAGAATGCAGCTTTACTTAAAACAGCACCAACGAACTGTAAGACCTTAGTAAACTATGTCGATAAAACTGACCATCTAGTTCTAGACGTCTATCAAAATGAGTTTAAATGAAACAAGTTTAAATAATGAATAGTGATGTATTTCAAACACACACGTGTGTCAGGCGTAGGTGTACGTTCTTTTAATCAAAACTAAGTCTAGACCTAAATTAATACAAGACTAATATTGTGTGTGACTTGTAGTAAATTACTCGATCTCGATTACTGATGTGTAAATAATAACCTGTGAATGTGGATTACTAGCTTTTAATCGCGGCTTTGCCTGCGTTAAATATGTTTTGCCTGGGGAAAAATCCAATCGTCACAACGTCCACAAATGACGCATAACTCAGTCACCGAGAAGATGAACGACAAACAAACTAACAAACGAACTTTTACAGTTATCAGTTATTAGCTTTTGTACATGACTTCGTCCGCGTTATGTTGGTTTTACCGAGAAGAGAAGTCATCTATAGTAGCACTCTTGAACTATCCCTGTTTCTAAAATCAAGTCACACCAACAAAAACATGTCTTATTTTTATGTGTTAGGTTTTTTGAAAATGTGAGGATTGGGGGATTGATCTTTAGTTAATACGGTTTGTGATGGAAAACAGTGACTAAGACCAAATTTTTTTTGTACTCTATACTAATATTAACATATGAGAAAATCATTCACACAAAGGTGTTCAGGTCCCAAACTAGGCAAAGCCTGTGCTATGGTAACCTGATCACTGATATACATACTTATATACTTATACTCGTATTTATAATAAACGCCCAGACACAGATCAAACAGACATGTTCATGCACACAAATGTTTAACCTGTCTGGGGATCGAACCCGGGACCAGCGGCGCAGAAGGCAATAATGTTTTTATAACAAATAAATAAATATTTTTCCTATTATACACATATGATTGTTACAGATTCAATGTATACGATCGTTCCGCGATGGCGTTCAAGAACAGTCTAGAATGTCGGACCTACTACCGCTCCTTGCGCAAGCTAGCCAAGTACTACGAGGATCCTGAGAACCAGTGGCAGTTTAAGCTTCAACCAGGTACTATCCTTCTATTCCTGTTTTATAAATATTTATTTTGATATTAACTAAGTATTTTTCTTACATCGGGAGCATAGTTAAGTATTTAGCTAATAACCACGTTCCTCCCAGTTGTTGAACATTAAGAGTGCAGGTGGCTTCTAAATGTGTTGAAATTGTGTTAATTGCTCTTCAAGGAATAATATGATCAAGTTATAGCAAATTATGATAGATGAGTAAATTATTTCTTTAATCATTGTTTTTCCAGGTGTTGTTGTGGTTATGGATAACTTTAGAGTTATGCACGGACGCACCGCTTTCTCTGGAGAGAGAGTAGTTTGTGGCAGCTACGTGGCGCGCACTGATTGGCTAGACAAGGCCCGGGCATTAGGGTTGATACACTAGATAACTAAACAACGTATAACAAAAACGTGTCACATTCCTTAAAGGTGTTGGCTGATTTATGAAAATGTACCATTTGTAGAACAAATGTTTGGAAAACTTCGAGAAAAAAAATGTGTCTCCATACAAAGTATATCACGTCTTCGGTCTACACACCCTTAATTATTATCAGACCTTTTTGTTACGCTATGTATAGGTACATGTGCCATGAAATGACTGTTGGATTTATTAAAGATTTTTAGAATACCAAGAAGGCCCAATTACGAAAAGTTGAAAGAGTATGGTAGTATTTTTATTCCGTTTATGAATACACGCATACTTTTAGTATTAATTTTATTCATAGATTTCAATGCATGCAATACGTATTGTTAAATAATAGTAATACTATTATTTTGCCATAACAATACTTATTCATGCCCGGGATTTCAACTTAAACGTCGGTTTGATCTCAACGATTTCAATGGAAACATGTCTTTCCAGCCGGACGAACTACCTATAAGCATTATTCTGGTAATGCCGGATTCGATGTATTACGCGATGTATACAATATTTCATATAAAGCATCACACACACTCTACTGGTTGAGTATTTAAAATGTTATATGAAATTACCTATCATACACCGTTTTCTGAACCTTCAGGACAAAGAAAAACAAATGATTGAGATCGTAAGGAAAAATAAATTGACTCCAAAGGTTGTTCTTTGCAAGGCGCCATAAGAAGTTCAATCCTAGAAACATCCACAGATAATAAACAGAGCAGTCAGAACTTAGATTTCCATCGAAAGGGCGCCGCCTTCTGTGCAGCGTTTATTAACTTACGACCCGTTGAGGTGTAAAAGGCAATTTCTGTAATTAAAGCCGGCTAGGTGATCCTGAAACCAATTAGTGAGTTCGTTTGCCCCAAGACTCACAATTAAGGTTTGTTAAAGCCGCGCTTCAAATGAAATTGCAAGTCCGAAAGGTGCTTTCTTCGTATACGTATCTTGACATCGAACTTATCTTTACCCAACTGCGAAAGAAGGTGGGTTATGTTTTTCGAGTATATGCATGTATGAATGTATATATATTTCTTTGGCACGTCCTAGACCCTAAACAAGTTGTTGTAATTCTATGTGATTGGTGTCTATAGATTCGTCCTCACCTGCTTTATTGGATTTTACTTGTTAAGATACGTAGGTCTAAAGTTCTTGCAGCCGGGTTTTAAGTAGTCACTTTTAACCACTTGTTAAATCGTTTCAGCCTCATTTAGATATCATAAAAAGTATTTTTTTTGGTATATCTAATGTCTTACTTTGGCAACAGAAATCTGATGTATCCAATAACTTATCTTACAAGGTAATTTGTCACTAGCCTTTACTTAAATCAATATTATTTATGAATATTATTGATAAATATTATTGTGACATTTGGTTACTAAATTTTATTAAGTATAAGTATATTTTATTGACTGATAATTATTATAAAGTGAAAAAAGCATATTATATTTAATTTAATTAAACAACTACTCGTATTTTGGACTGTAAACAATGTTTTAATCACTCATGCTAAGGCGGCTGCGTAGCGGGCTACCAAATAAGAACGCCTGTGTAGTCTATTGCGTAAAAAAGTTACAATCATTGAACTTTACAATAGATCTATTTATATATATTTAATTATTATTTATGAATATCTATCTATATAGATCTATAGCATATAGATATATGGCATATGCTTGCTTGAAACTATTTATTTACCTCTTTTCGTCTGTCCAGTAACTCTTTACAGACTCACTATTAAAAGACAGGACCATAGCTGTCAGGTACTTATGTTTATTTACACCTACGATCTAATGTTACTCGTATACTATCTGCCGTCAGTAGCACTCAGTTGTAAATTACAGTTTCGCTCGAGGAAAATTACACCCGCTATCCCAAGCAAACTCTGACTTTCGCTTCGCTACGCTATTATAGGTACAATTGTATTAAGTGCAAGTTGCGCAAAGTAACCTTCGTTGGTTATGTGTACCGACCATTAGCCCTCTCGCTAAAACACACTTCCATATTACGAAAATAGAATAACTAGAATGAGTTAAGAAAAAAACAAAGGATGACACGTCATTGGATGAATCGGGAACAAAACCTAGTGACATGTCACCTGGTTGAAGTCTTTTACATAAAGTTGACATAGTATTATACCTGGTATTGCACCTGTTTGTTGGGTTTTGGACATTGGGCGGCCTTATTCCAGGCAACTTTTGGATGGAATAAACTAATTTGTGTTATTCCTATGTGTCAATCCCTATGTTTCTAATCTATCTTCGTACCAAATTTCTTCCAAATTGGTTCAGCAGCTTTCGCGTGAAAAAGTATCAAACTCTCGTGTTTATAATAGTAGTAAGCAGGATAGGATTCTAATGTAATGTTAATGTCCCACTTTTCCTCCAGCTTTAATATAAAGTTGTCAATGAAAATATTGCGGTGCCGGCAAGGGGTTGGCCGCGCGTCTACATCTCGCAAACAGGATATTAGGTGTCCTAACTGGATTACACACAGGATATTAGACGTCCAAATGACGAGGATTTGAATAAACAATGTCACGTAGTGCCATTTATTCAGTATAACGTTTGTTTTCTGACAATTAAGAAATAATTTTTAAGATGATTGTAAACTTTGACTCGACTTTTTACGAGTAAGTGTCTGAAAGATGTTGCTTTTAAATGACGAGTTTCAGTCGACTCCAAATAGAAGTTACTTACGTTTAATTTTATTTGTGTTGACATCCATCATTCACACAAGATTGTGAATAAATTTTAAGCCAACACACGATCTTAATGCGTTTAGCATACACTCAAGATTGATTGCAATAATTTAAATATGGTAATTAATATCAGCACTTTCATATACAAATATGTCTGCTGGAATCACTTAACCCCTATGAACATGTCATTCGCATCACTCTCTCATCGCATCGTCCAAACATGCTTATATCACGTCAAAGCCACACATAGAATTCTGGCTGAAAGCCCTGAGCCATATTTCAAAATTATTAGCATATAAATATCAGTAATTTCGCCTCATATTTCGAGGACACGACGTCGTTAATCTTGTGCAATATATTTAACATAATGTGCGTACACAGATCCGTTATGGTATTGCTATAGGGTTGGTGTGGTTGTAGGCGATAACACTAATTGATGTTGTGTTTTAGCGTGGATTTATCGTATACGATTGAGGAATTTCTGATTTCTTAGAACCTCAGAAAAATCAGATACATATAATTGCTTGTTGACGCCTTGTAAACTGGAACCATCCTATTTATCATCGATCCACTAATATTTCACTAGAATTGGTAGAGTAATACTACTTGTAGAGGAGAATAGCAGGACATTCAACGGACAGACATATGCAAGATTTTTTGTTCAAGCCTTACCGGAGACGCTTATCGATCTTTAAATAGGTAAGGAACCAATAATAAATTGCTTGTATTTGTCTTAAATAGAAATCGCGTATGAACGGAAATTGCTCAACAAAATTGGAACCATTACATCGTCAGTGTAGTAATACGAGAGATCAAACAGCAGAAAGCACATTCCCATGAAATAATTTCGTCGTTTAGCTGGGAGTGAGGCGTCGTAATCGTTGGTAGTTACGTCGTAAAGCACTCGTCTATACGTGATGACGGATAAAGCTGTAATCCCTTTCGCAGCATTTGTTTGAGGCTCTTATCGCGGATCAAGACAATGGCAGGTTCTCAGGGTCCATTGTTTGGATTAGACCCTTACATTATAAACAGGGTGCATCAGTTCGACAACTACTTCGTCGCAATCATAGTTGGTACTTGAACTTACGTGACGTATTTTTAAACTAGTCTTAACGAAATTTTTTTTATGAATATTTAGATTCGGATTTTTGATGTGGATAAAAATAATCCCCACAAAAAGAAAGAAACTAAGCAGCGGTGCCAATCACTAGCCGGGTTTAACAATGTTTTTTACAGATATAATAATATCAACTTTTTTTTAAATAGTTCCTTTTTTTGCGAAAATCTAGGACATTTTTTTGTTTGATGAAGAATTAACTCTTGTTTGTCCTCTCAAGTCGACGTCTTAAGAGAACAAACAAGAAAATAGTTCCCCTACAACTCATAAAGGAACAGATTGGGAGAAAAAACAGAAATTTTATTAACAAACATCAACCAAGATGCTGTCTAGTTAGTAATGCTCGAAACGATACCACGTTGAATAAATGTATCATGCTCGCTAGGTTTTGCTCTGATTTTACAAAGGTTCTTATGAGGGTTCGAGGGTTCTAAGAATTTCTTATTCGTTGTTATTTTTTCGACCGCCCCATGTACGAGCTATGAGACGAATATTGTGTCACGAGGGTTAAATGATTCGGATTTGGGATAAGCCTTTTCAATCTTACCCGAAAGCATCACTAGGCTTTCAGCGTTATTTATTTACAAAGTAAGTAGACACAAGAGGATGGACTGTAAAAAACAGCTGCTGTTTTTTACCGACTTCCTTTAAAAGGAGGTACTCAATTTGACGGTTTTTTAAATGTTTGTTATCTGATTTCTTTGAGACCATTAGGCAGATTTAAAATAATCTCTTTTTGTTTGATAAGGTATATTTTTAATGGTCCGATTTTCAATTTATCAATATTTATCCAGCCAGAGGCTTGATTTTTAAATCGAATCAACTGAAAAAGTTCTATCGGTGACTGTTCTAATAAAGGTCAGTATTACTTTTTTTTCAGATTTACTTTTGTTTAAAATCCTATTGTATAAATTCTATAATTAAAAAGTGTCATACGCTAATTAACTACTACATCTCGCTACTACAGCAGACTACTACAGAGATTTGAAGTTATTAGGCACGAATAATGCTTGACCTCGACATATATATTGAGATGAAAATAGAAATTAGGGACTAAATTTACATACCTACTAACTTAACAGTACTCCCAAGTGTGATCCAATGATAGGACGTACTGTTAAACAATTATTGCTGGATATATATCATGCCAAACAAACTAACAAAATTGGTACAGCTAGTTTGCCAATTACCGTCAAAATGTCTCATGCAAGTTCGAGATAGGACAAGTTGCAAGCGGTTCCAAAGGTCGGGGCCAAGTTTACAGAACTTATGAAACAGGTCGGAGGGGCTTATTACAAGGATAGGGAAATTTTCTATGAATAAAAGCTTGTAAACAATGGAGAAATATGGAATGATCAAGCACACCATGTAAACAATCAAATTTTAAGTGACGAAGAGGAAGCGAAATAAAATAGATCTTGCTTTGTGGAATTAAGTAGGCTCTCGATTTTTCGATGCTTGTTTTAGTCTTGTTTGAAAATACATACTAAATAAAAGCCAAATAAATATTTACAACCACTACTTTAAATGTTCACATAAAAAAAATCACTAAAAGCTCTTAATAGTCTTTATTTACTTCATTATCATCATAATCAGTCTAAACCCGCACACTCAATAAGGATTTCCTGGGCTTCTTGTCTTCACCGCCTGTCTTTACTTATTATAAGACTTTAAATAAACCGAATTATTCCGTCACGAAGCACCCTTACATTGTTTTACACAATAATGTAGCAAAACTAAAAACCTCTTCAGCTATAAAAATAAACCATCCTCTCCACTTATTCAATTTAGGTAGTTCTACATTTTGCTCCAAATCGAATGAAAGTCAAATCATTCAATTTATAAAATGGCACTCGAAGTTTATCCGATAACCGTATCAAATATTACTTTAGCTAACGCAATCTGAAAATATGGATCGAAAAAGTCCAGTGGATAAAGACAATGTTACGACTATAAATGTTTTTGAAAAGAACTCCGTAACTTTGAAACCAATTCGGATTGTGGAGGCTACGGTGGAGGTTCTGGAGACGTGACAAAAATGTTAAAAACACCTTGCTAAGGAGAACACGTACATCATCAAAGGAAAGAAGGTGTTTTAAGTACAAAGTATTGCGAAGAGCAGTCTTAAAAATATTTTTCAGAGATAATTTGCTATTGCTTTCTAATACCAAGTGGTACATTATATGTAATACAAGTATAATATATTGATCATTACAACCGAAGCGGTATATCGCTAGTATATTTAGGCGAGTGCGATTAGGAACTACTAAAGAAATTGCAATGTATTAACGAAAATTAATTTCACTATTTTTAGCCGCTTAAAAAGTGATTATTGATATAGAATCAGTTTTTTTAATCTATTCTCATGCGGCAATGTAATGCGGCCAAAAGATCGAATTGACATAGGTGGATATTATGTTTTTAAAATCGATGCAATAAGGAATTTTTTCAGAGAAAATGTGTAGGACAGGTACTTGATTTATCGCTTGCTTGTAATAAGGCTCTTAACAAGCTTGTAGAAAGTCACAGGTAAGACACTGCAATGCTATAATGGCGGTAATAAAAACCAGATTATCTCCACCCGCGATATTGCTGGCCGCGGTGCACTAACAATAAAACAGTCGTTAAGGAGAGGAATAAAATTGACGTGGCGACTTGGGACCTATGCAATGTTCTACAAAGGCGTTTAAAGCACTTTGCACAGTGGCTATCATTTTTATATCAACGGAACTAGAAGTTACTGTTGGCGCTAAAAGCGGACGACTTCAAGTTTTGTACAGACGTATTTTCATATTTTTACCTGATTCGAGTATATAAACCTACTTTAATGAAAAGAGGTTCTTTGATTTGATCCCCTGTTAGATAATAAATAAGTCATCAGGACCAATTAAGGATATTTTCTTTTGTTTGAACTACTACCTTGATAAGTTTGATACTTCCCAGGTTTAATATTAGTTGTATAAAAACCAGTCCAGTGGTTTGTTAATTATCGGAACTACTGAAAAATTAAGTAAAGGTACCTGCGGAATTGTAATATGTGAACTTGGCAATTAAAAAATTCTTTTAAATTTTATAGTAAAGTACGACACTATGTACCTACATATGTACAAAAGCTAGTCTAGTAAAAAGTGAGAATTTTTGTACGGTTAAAATTATTGCTTATAATAGTCACTCGTATGATGTAAAGGCGATGCGATCTAAGACGTAGCACGCTTGCTTAGAAGAAACTGACTTAATAAACCCAGAGATTAAAATTAAAGTGAAAATATTGCAAAATTTTGGTAGACTCATTCCTAGTATTAACTAATAAGTCTGGGTCATTAGGAAAATCTTACGATTCCTCATAACTCTTTAAAATATATACGGTTTAAGTTAATTTTGTGAGACATAATTTACAGCGTCTCCGAGCGGAGCGCTACGTTCCAGTGTCTTTAAATTTAAAAAAAGCGCTTGCGGTAAATCTTAGCGTGTAATAACATTTGTGAGTAATTTGTTGCTAGGTTTCTACATATAATAAAAATAAGTTAGTCCTTTGAGCACAGTAAACAGTAAAAATAAGTTAGTGTGAAGGTTTTGATCGATGAATCCGAAATTACCAGAATTTTCTTGAAAGTGTTTTACAATTTTTAAATTGGATTATTTTGTTCGTAAAGGTGAATCTAGTTCGTTTGAAGTATATAATTCAATGTTATTGGGCGTCTAAAGGTTGCTTCTGATCTAGAAGGTCGAAAAAAAACACCTACGCGTGCAATTACAAAACTTTGAAAGTATAATATAACGTCAAGAAATTGGAATATTGATTGATGCCTACTTTCATTGAAAAGTGCAATAAACTTGTAACGATTTTATTTGATGAAGTGCAACTATAGTGGTTTTAGTGAAATGATATAAAGCGTTATTTTCATATACTCGTGTGTAACCGTAAAATGTCCATGACAAGGGCGTCGCCAGGTCGCAGGTAACGGGTAGGGGCAGCTGTCCTAGAACAAAACATTGTCTGATTTCATACATTTCCATCAAGTTCAACTTCCTAGGCCAGCGGCTATTAACTTTTTTGTCAACTAGTTAGCAAGAGGTCTAGCGTAGCCCCTGTACATGACGTAGACAATAATTTTACAAGTAATAACTTAAAAAACCGACTTTACAAAATTAAGGCCACCGTATAATACAAGTGGAATTGCAGAATGTAACCAGCATAACTTATGACCTTCTGCAGATCCAATCAAAAAATATCAGATTTAAAAATCCAATGACACCTTGCAAAGTCAAAATCAAAGCTAGACTAAAAAGAGTCATAAGAGTTAGGCGTACTTACATCCGAACATACACTCGAAAAACATTACCTTCATTTTGTCGTTTAGGTAAAAATATGCAACGCTTTTTCCTTGTTTTATCAAATCCATCTGGTCTACGATGTAAAGTGGAAATAAAATCAAAGCTGTAGCAGATTATTTCCGCTCGAGTCAGCTGGGTCTTTGAATAAGGCTGCTTACTCATGAACACGAGTTACGCAATGCGGCTAAACATTGCTTTATTGAAAATGGCGGATAAATCCCAATATATCCGCCATTTTCAATAAAGTCGAAAACATAAAAAATATTAAATTTTACAAAAAACAGGCACGAAAAATCTACAGTTTACAGAGCCACTATATTCTATGAGCAATTAGAAACCAGCCACGAGGTTATTGACAAATGGTAGTATGTTGTACGAAAAACGCTTGCATCACAATGTACCGTTTCTCACGTTTAACACTTCCGCTTGCTTTTCATTGGTATAGGGTAAATAGAAAATGTGATTCGCGTTTGCGAGCCGGTAGGTATTTTGAGTTTCGAGCCGCAATTTAACGAACGAGATTCTCATATCCACCGACTAGTAGAAAAAAGTATAAATATCGCTAGCACGTGTGAGGAAACGGTGTTTAGCTGAGCTTGAGCCACCAGACTGCAGCCTTCGTTGTTTTGGATGGTTGCCTGCTTTATAATGATCCACTGTTCGTATTCAATATCGTTAGTTATATCAAGGCTTTGTAAGCAAGCTGAGTAAGCGCACATTTTTTTGATTAAAAAAAATCCGTAACGTAGATATGAGCACATTTATTTCTGAATAACGTTAAGTGTGTTGTGTGCTTTTAAGTTAGTGTATCCGAACTAGAGCTAATAATTTGAATCCGCTCTGGGTGTAGGAAAATACTATTTACGGTTGTTATAAATACAAATAAATATGAGCTTTACTAAATACGAGTAGACAAGACAAGAATGACATATTTGCAAATATGGTGTTATTTGTTGGCTGCGTTTTCAAACATTCACTTTTTTCCCAATTTGACTTCCTTGAAAAATTACTACATGTTTAATTGTTATATAATAGACCTAACCTAACCGACTCGATTACCGATAGGGAAGAAAGGTTCTTGAGTGGCAATCACAAACCGGAAGACGCAGCGTAACTAGTGGCCTAGTTACGCTGCGTCTTAAGCCCTAGGTGAACAGACGACATAGTAAAAGTCACAAAAAACCAGTAGATGCCAAATGCAGCCTGTCGTGCGGAATGGCGTTCTAAGGGGGAGCCCTATGTTCAACAGTAGACATCTGACTGATGATGATTATAATAGACTAGTAGTTGTCATCCGCGACATAAAATAGAATATAAAACCGCTTTACAATACAATACAATACTATACAATATTTCTCTATTGCACACCAAAAACAAAATAAACAAGAACAAAAACATCGGTAGTACATTGGGCGGCCTTATCGCCTAAAGCAATTTCTTGCAGGCAACCTTGGGATGGATCGGACTAAATGAGAACAGTCACGTCGGTCAGCTTTAAATTGTGAATACCCTTAGATGATGAATTTACAACAAATCTTAGTACACTACTACAGCCCAAAATGAATACACATTTCATGTATCTAGGTTCCGAGTTGATTGTGACTTGTCAGTCAGCTAAAACTTATTTTATGTATAGATTGAAGAATGATACGAAATATGTTACAAATTAGACAGTTGCAAAATTGGATGATGTAAAAACGAAATTATCATCACAAAAAATATATCAATAACGGTTATCAATCCAGTGTTCAGATTCAATTGCAATATTTTGAGAACAATCTTTTTTACTGAACTCAATTTCCATACGCTTATTGAAAGCTTTTAAATTGATGCGCTGTACGGCTTTAACAATTGTTGTCATTTATATATTAAATAAAACGTTTTATTTGATTTTGTTTTAAATATATTAATGAATAGTTATATTATGTAAATGAATATCCACATTAAAACAGCTATAAAAGTCTCACAACTCTGGTGACATAATGATAATAACTCTTTATACCGTGTATATGGTCTACCCCAAAACGATTCATTCAGTAAAGAATTCTATAATAATATGTTATTAAATAATAAGGTATCAAGTACATAACTTAATACTTAAAATTATTTAAAAATAATTTCATTTCATGTCCACAGTTTATATAAAAGCTAATTTACATTTTTTTTAAGTAAAACGAGGCAGCAACGCAGTTAAATCTCAAAGAACTTCAACGTCGCTTTTCAAATGGCAATGTTCGAAAAACACGCCAGCGCGCAGCGTTCACTTTAATAACAGTTATGTGCTTTTTCACAAGCTATAAATTGCAAAAACTTGTCGTAGTGACGTATTGCATGTCACATACATCGCGACGGAGGCTCGTGTCATGTCGTTTATACACCGTGACATCTGAATGATATACAGATGTTGGTGATATATCAAACGAGAAGTCGGCGTAATCCGAAATTTCATTTAACCGTAGCCTGTGACGATGTAACATGGAAGAGCTAAATCATGTCGTACTCTCGTACATTGTGCTGGACGGCTGCAAAATTATATACGACTTAACTTGTCTTGCTCTGTATTTAATTTTTAATAATGGGGCGTCCGTTTCAAAATGAGAACGTTTAAATTTCAATAAGACAAGGTATTAAAATGATAAGATCGTAAAATAACATCGTTGACGCATCTTGATACATGCGTTCAGAAAAGGACGCGATAACCGCTCTTTTTAACCGACTTCAAATAGGCGGAGGTATTCCATTCGTCGGAATCTTATTTTGTGTATGTTTCCCAATTCTTCGAGGCGCTTGAACCGGTTTGAAATAATCATTTTTTAATCAAAAGACTAGGTATACTTTTCAGTTGGTCTCATATGCACTTGATCAAAATCGGTCCGATAGTTTGGTTTATAATCATCAAAGTAACTGAACTATTTGTCTGCCAAATTGAAGTCACTTTTTAGAAAGTGTTAGTAGTTAAAGGGACTTGACGTATTTAGTTAACCTCTTGTTATTTATTATGAGCGTGTCAGTGACGACATTGTTGAAATTTTGTGTGGTGCAATATATATATGCACTACGCAAAAAAGACGGTGGTATCAGTCCGATCGCAGTCGGCACAACTTATCGTCGCCTCGCTGCCAAGGCAGGCTGTAAG
Organism: Ligdia adustata; assembly: GCA_947049295.1. Taxonomy (NCBI): domain Eukaryota; kingdom Metazoa; phylum Arthropoda; class Insecta; order Lepidoptera; family Geometridae; genus Ligdia; species Ligdia adustata. The sequence goes on from OX346218.1 coordinate 4,234,672, forward strand.
AAATAGTTGCTCTTTTTCATCCTTTACAGCTTGGTTTTAGTTCGCGAAGCGGTTGTGAGGTTGCTGTCGATTTTCTTTGGATTGTTCTTAGCCAAAATTGTGGGGATGTGCCGTTAAAGTTAGATGTTAAGTAACCTGCATATGCGAAAACCTTACAATATTATTTGCATAAGAGCAATATTATATTATTATTATCTTATGTACTTCTTCTTCATCCTGCTAAAATAAACAAATTTCAAGTACTTCTTCGTGGTAGAATGTATCATAGCACATACTCGTAGAAAAAATACTCAAAATAATCAGCTCTATTTTATCATCTAATTCATACAAAGAAATAAACGTGATAGCGTTAGCTAAACAAAAAACAACACAAAAAGCTTATCCTCTCAACCGTTTCAATTAATCTCGTTATCAAGTTTGGTCCCGAAGCTCATAGTTTTAGCCGATTAATTACGAAATTGACTTATCCCGAGGGTCACAGTTACAGCAATACATTTCTAGATTAAATTACCCCAAACTCGTTTAATTTGGAAAGTAAGCGCATTAGTAAAAGTTGTTTGACAGTCCACCTGGTTCCATTGGAATTTATTTTGACGTCCAAAGTGTACCTATTAAGGGCGCGGTCTAGGGGTGAATGTGTCGGCAAAAGCTATGAAACGCTATATTGACGCTTTTATTTAAAACTATCTAGAAACAGAACTGAAGTTTGACACGAACGTAAAATATAAATATCTAAACTTCTAAACTAATATCATAAACATAAAAGATTTGTATTTTTTTTATAACGCATAAGCTTGAAAACTGATCCGATTTCATAAATTCTTTTGCCGTTAGCAAGCTATACATTATCGCTGAGTAACATAGGCTATATTTATTAGTAGAAAAAAAATAGATCCGCGGGTAATACCTTGGAGCTAGTAGGTAATATGTTAGAACATGCCCAAAAATTTCATCCTGGTTTCTCTCGCAGCAGATTATATCGCAGAGGACCATTCAGTAAAATTGCTGATGATATCATTGCGACGTCGAAATGGCTTCACTCGACACCTAACGTATCTGTAATTGAAATTTTCCCTGTAATATGCCACTTTCCACGCAGACAAAATCTCCTATTACGATTATGAGATCGCGTTGTTAAATTTAGCAAAGCAAATGACAATTTAGGCAATTCTTAGGCTTAGGTATATTTTTTACTAAATTTAATGTAATCCACATTTTGTAGATGCGATATTTGGTCACTGATTCTTAACTGATCCGTTACCTTGATAAGTAGGTTATAGTATTATTTGTACACCTATACCAATAATATGAAAATTGTTGAAGCCGATACAGTTATGAAGTGTTAATACGAGTGAAATCGGTCTAGAGATTTTCTCGATGTCACTATATCCTGTCTAAAGCAATTTAATGAATATCCCAAACATTTGTACGATAAATAACTATCGTATGCCAAGTCATAGGCCCTTGGACGGCCTAGTTTCTTTTACAAGCCACCCTTTATAAACGAAGATCAATGAAATACAAAAAAATAACTATTAAAAGCAGCTTAACAATCTAAAACTGTGACAGTAGAAAGCTTGATGAATGGAAATGTAACGTTAAAATATACCAGATGTTTAATGCCAGCCATATTTCCCAAGCGCGTGTATAAAATTTTCTCTACTTTCCGATTTTCCGAGTGCGATGTGAAAAGCCGAGTTCGCGGTTTGTTTGGTCGACAGCTTACACAAAGGTGTGTACATAATGAGCAGGTGTGCCGAACTGTGCCGTCGAACTAACGAATAGAACGACGCAAATATTTGGCACCGACCGACGGCGTCTAACCGACGCGTCACATGATTGGGAACCACTATGTGGGTAGTTTTAATAATAGTCGATTGGTATCGGCTCGATATGAATGGTCATGGAAAATTTGGTACGAGTGACGAATAGCTTTGTAGACTTGAAACGGAAATATAAGTTTTTGAGAGTTCTGTACTCAAAAAGATACAGCCGTTTGTGCTGCTAATTTTCGATAGTTACAAAGTAATCAAAAGGTACAGGGCTTCCTGTGAACTCAAAATCTTGAAATTTGGCACGAAGCAACGTCTTATAGCACAGATAAAGAAGAAATTGTGAGAGTATAAATTTTTAGTCACATACAACTATAATATGAAAATTAATCGCTAAATATGTTGCTATGCGCAAATGTCGAGAGCAGCTGATCCGATTTTGCTGATATTTTTTTTTTAATTTCTTTGATTTTGTGATTTTTTTCAATCAATTAAGAACCTTCCTCGTACTGGATAGTTCTTACGGAGAGAAAAATTTAAAACATTGTCCGGTACAAGGTACCCTCGGTGCGCACGTCTGATTCGCACTTAGCCATTTTCTTGACATCAATTTAACATCAGTAAGGGTTCATAACGTCAAATAAGTGATTTGAATTGTTGATAGACAAACAAAATTTAATCATTTGTAGCTTAGCCGCTATTAGGAGCTTTGTTTTAGTTTGCTCCATCCTTAGAATACCTAGAAGGAAACACTATCAGCTATAAAGCCGCCGCTTTTTTATATTAAGTTCTAAGTATTCTATGCTTAATCTGTATTTGTTTTGTATGCATTCAATGATTTGTCTTCTATCTATCTAGCTCAGCTGCACCTACATCATGAAAAAAAAAACAAAAATAGTAAAACAAAAAAATGTAAGAAAGTGAAGTTATTAAATAAGTAATTAATTTACAAAGACAAATGTGTACAAGCTATTATTGTAGCGATAATGGTCGAGTGGTTAGTGGGGTCGTTTGCCGCGCAAAAGGTACGAGATTCGATCCTACGAAACATGCAAAAAGAGCCTGAGCTACCGGTGAAGGAAACATTGTGAGGTAACCATAGCATGGTGGTAGGGCTTTTCCTATCGCTCGCCTAACTAGCTACTACCCTCAAGTTGTAAAACCTGTCGCCAAACACCTAACGGTGTGTTCCGGCAGCCTTCCTTGAGAGCCAGTGTATTCCAGACTAGGCATGCTTCATCTAGAGCTACAGTTTCGCTGACTTTTGTGGTCGTTCAAACTTGTAGTGAAATACCTAGCTGCGTAAAAAAAAAGCATGTTTGGATTGCATTTTCATATTCATAAGTATTTCCTTTGCTTAAACATGACAAAAAAATCTCAATTTTTTCGATTTGAAATTAATAAAGAACTCATTTATTGACATTGGTATTAGGTTCCGCGCATCATGGGAATATAAAAAAGTGATAACCAAATTTAGTTCAGTGTGTAAACAATAAATTCTGTTATCTTGATTTCAAAATCAAACTATTGGAAAATTTATAATGGGCCCACTCGAAAAGCATACTCTTATGCAAACAAACATGAAACAGATTAAATATAGTAACAGTGATAAAAGTCGAATTTAGAACCCGTTTCTTTTTTTAAACTAGTTATTTAGTGGGTGCTTTAAGAATAACAAGGCTATTAAGATTTCGAGATCCGAAATCCACTTACGGTGAAATGCTCTCAACTTGTTTGTCGTTCCTGCAGACTCCTTACTCCACTTTACTTCGGTACACCACTCTGATTACAGTTGACGTAGAGAAAGCTTTATAAAAGCATTTCCGAAAGACAAGAAGTGGAATTCCAAGTTTTAAAAAGATTTTCTGTACACGTGTTTTGTAGGCAAGTAATACTTTAAAGAATTTGAAAACCCGACATCAATTCGGCAATTATTTTTTATTCTTTTTGATTTGTGAACCAAATTACTAGATTAATTTTATCTATGATGTATTTCTGTTCAGACAAAAAATATTTTTTTAGAATCGCTCCAGGTATTCCTGAGAAAACGGAGGTAAAAAGAATATATTCTGTCGAATTGGGAACCACATTATTTTTGAAGACGGTTAAAAAACAAGGTAAATGCAATAAAGAAGCCATGACTTTTACGAAAAAAGATGCGTTTTGATTCGTCATTATGGTTATAAAAAAATGAAGAATGCTGCAAGTATAAAATGCCCTCTGATACTTGTAGTGGGTAGAAGCATTTGTATTATCTGTAAATCTTAGGTGGTCTATAGGTAATCCATCTGATATTTCTTCCGATAAAATCGCTCAAGAGGTTTGATTTTCAAATTGAAATTACTGAAAAAGTTCTATCGACACTTGCCGTATTGAAAATTTTTTTAAAAAGCTTTTTTTTTTAAAGAACAGGTGGTCAAGTATGTTTTTTGAATCGTCTCAGATTTACAATTGCACGCAAAACTCGCATGAAAAATAGTAACTTTTAATCTGACACTAGGATTCGAGTTTTTGCGGGAGGTGCGTAATTGGGTGAGGATCATAAGCAGACTCAGAATACCAAGAAACGTCAAAGTCTGAAATTTGATCACTCACATGTAGTCTTTCGCACGCACGGTCGTTCGGGTGGCGCTAGTGACGCCCGAGGTTTTCTTGGAATACCAATCGCAAATCTCGACTCGGATTTTGGGATCACGCAAGTGAGATACGTTTGCAGAATCGCACTGCTCTACACTGCGCGCAGTTTAAAGAAGGCGCAATCGTAAGAGTTCTGTTACCAACCCTAAGAATAAAGCAATCCTATGTTTTTGTATTCCTTACTTTTTGTTTAAACATAATTAGTTAATATGTGTTAATATAGTATATTAAAAAATCCCAAATTATTTCTCTTCATTATTAACTAATTGCAATTCATTTCTCAAAATTTTCCAACTATTTTTAGCGACATAAAAACTCATTAGTGCTAGTTGTAGTTGAAAATCATTCATTTAAAAAAAATCTATACCTGTGCAATCATGGTAAATTGAAAAAGTAGAGTGTGCGTAATGAGATGCATAACGTCACTAAAATCGATACACCAAGAAGCCTTTTATGAGGAAGCGTGTTGAAAAATATATTTTTTAATACTAACTCTGATCTATTCTATGTCGAAACCGCAATTTTGGCACAATGCAATCATAATTCTGAGACGATTCAAATAACAGACTTTACCTGTATTGTTGTAATTAGTCATGTAATTTTCCTTAATTATTGCACTTGCCCGGTACTTAGTAATTAATATATATGCCATAAGAACTAAATATCATAATTAAAGCTTCGTAGCTCAGAACCCTGAATTCTGAGAAAGTTTTCAACTTACAAGTAATTTCTCGTAATGTTTTACCGTGCAGCCTATTTTGTGCGGACAAATAATTCTTGGGATTTATATAAAATAAAAAGTTGTGGAAAATTTACCGTGTCTAATTTTTTCAGCATAAGTGTATGTTATTTCTAGATAACTTGAAAACGATGACCTCAAATTTAATATTTATTTTTAAAGTTTTACGTTATTTCTTACTTTTATTTTATCCATGTTCAACGATATGATATTAGAACTTGACACTAGGTATACTAGTCTTATGATCGCAGTACTAAAATGCAAGACACATTGTAATAAATCTAAATGATGACACGTTTGGTTCTTGTTAGAGTCTGCTTTGTAGATGATTTTTGTTAACAGATGTGTTGTAAATAATGTGACAGGCCGTATCTCAAATTGCAAGCTATGCGATAATTTTAGTCAGGTTTAATATCTCATTCGTCATCCACCAACGAGGTTTCAAACTAGCAACTCATGTACCAAAACAAATTCGACCAATTTCATGTCATGTTTTCATCGATTAGACTAGTTGAAAAGTTCAGTTCACAGCGAGAGAATTACAGTCAACACAAGTCAAGTCAACGTCAAGCACACGACGCGTCTCGTCGTTTACTTGTCCAAGCGCTATCCCCAGAAGAGTAACATTCCTTCGCTATTACATTTCTCAATTTGACACTTTCCCGTACCACGAAGGCACTTTTGGTTTGATAACGACCTTTACGTAAATGAACTCGCGCTCGCAAAGATTTATGCAAAGTATGTTATAAGCCTTTGCTCGGCAGCGTTGAGACTAGTTTACATCGGTTTCACGAAACAATTTTTATTAATCTAGATACATATTTAAAAAAATATCTTTCATAAAACGTTACATCCGAATTACGGCAGGCGCCGATAGAACTTTTTAAGTTATTTCGATTTAAAAATCGTACCACTTGATCGATTATGAAAAAATTAATATGGGACCACATGGAAAATACCCATTACAAATAAAAAAAAATCTAATCTGTCACCCGTATTCGAAACATCAGATAACAAACATAAAAAAGTACAGTCGAATTGAGTACCTACCACCTCGTTTTGGAAGTCGGTAAAAATTAGTAAGTCTGACTGACAGACAGGTCACAATCAACGCAGAGCCTACACCGCTGGACCTAGAGACTTAAAATTTGAAGAATTTATTCATTATCGGGTTATAAGAAAAGATTTTTGGAAATTCAAACCGTTCAAAAAAAAGTTCAAAGTTAGAAACTACTTTATATTCCATTTTGTGTCGCAGGCGATGCCGTGGGTGGCACCTTTTAGTACATATTGAACGAATGGACATCACTGTTTAAATCATCTGTCATAACAATATGTATAGATGACAGGTATGTATTTATGAAAAGCATATTTCACACTACCAGGATCTCATACCTATGAGAATGTGTTAATCATACATAACATTTAGTATTTAACTAATTACCCTCCAGCGCTAACTACAACTGTGAACTGTGCCTAAGTGGGGTTGCTATAACATACGCTATCTTTATTAGATTTGAACATAGAGCCAGCAGATGGCGTGGCTTAATTATCGGTGATTAATCATATGGGCAACTATGTTCCGGAACCTTAGGCTTCTTTAGTACTGGAAATTAAATTAGCATGCTAATCAAGTATTTGCGTGTTCAGAGCTAGTCAACCGACTTCATTAAATGAGTAGTTTCTCAATTGGTCGGAATCTCTTGTAAAGCTGGTTTGACTTCTATAAAGACAGCGACGATTCGATACAGACTTATCGGGTTCTTTTGACGCCTGGTACAATTTGGAAAATTCTTCTTTTGTTTAAAGAATATACTTCCAGGTAGTTTCATATCAAAATCGGTTCAGTGTATTGGTTTACAAACAAAATAACTGTAATAAATTAATAGGCGATTTTTAAATTGAAGGTAGCGGTCCTCTTTTTACCCGACTGCGAAAAAGGAGGGTTATGTTTTTCGAGTGTAAGTATGTATGTATTTGTATTTCTTTGGTACGTTCTACAGCTTAAACTTCTTGTCGTATTTTTATGTGAGTGGTGTCAATAGATTTGTCTTAGTCGTGAGAGTGACACAGAGTACATAGTTATAAAAAAAAGTAAAGATGATACACGGAATTAAAGATTTAGCAGTCGAGTCTGTTAAGTCGCTACTAAACACTTGTTTAAAGTATTGTTTGTATAATATCGGCGTTATTATAGTATTAAATATTTGGTTGACAAATGATATATCTTCAAAAAACTGGCCCTCTTATTTGATTAAGTCTCAGCGCAAAATGGTTTTCATTATTAAAATAGCGATACATAATTTGTTACCTGCCAAAAGCACCTTCCGCTTAAGTGCTGGTTCAAAGTTTCAACATCTCTTGACTGCCCAACTTTGTTTTACACTCCACCTATCAATACATAATTAACTGCATTGTGTTCAAACTTAAATAATTGTACATGTACTTTAGGGAGGTTTTCTCAAACAAGTTCGTATGAGAGTAATGAGGCCTACTGCAAAGTTTGGTGATTAGTGACCTGCTCCGAGTTTATTCGGACTTGTTCTTAGGGATTACCTTGGGCAAAGAAAGGAGTGATAAAGCTTGCCAGATAAGTTACCTTTTCAGATACAAATGGTTATAAGCGAGTTCGAAAAAAGCAATCAAGTTTTTTGAATTTGAATTTTTTGTATTATAATTAATTTTATTTTAATTTTGATGTATCACTATCACGACTAAGACAACGATTGTAGGGCTTGTCAAATAATATTCATACACTCTATATATACACTCGAAGAATATAACCCTCATTCTTTCACAGTCGGGTTAAAAGGCAAAGGAGTTCTCAGCTACAATCAAGCCATTTTGTGTTTCACTGCTGGACATCAGAATTTTGGAAAGTTGTCTAGAAGTGATTGCTTGTTAGCGATAAGACCGCAGTTTGTGCTGATTTTCATTATACTGGTGACTAGATATTATATTTTATGGTGACAATAAAGAATACTCGTATTTTATCGTTGTATTTTTATTCCTATTGTAATTCTGATTACCATACGTATACGAAAAGCTGGTCAAATAAACGATTTTTGACTTCACAAAGGCCACTAAATACTTTACTCCTAAAAGCAGGTAAACTATCAACAACAAGAAACATCACATCACACTAATATTATTAAAGCGAAAGTCTGTATGTGTGTGTGTACGTTTTTTATTTCTTCACGATCAAATGGCTGAATGGATTTCGCTAAAATTAACACATAGGGTACTTTTTATCCCGAAAAAAAAGGCAGTGTTACTGTGGGATAATCAAATATCCGTCGGGTAACACCGCGGAGCACTAGAAAAGAGATGTTTCAAAAACGTATGGAACCCCAGCCAGGACAGTGTACTATACTCGTAAATACGTTAGGAATCTTCTATTATTAACCAAATTCAAAATTAAGAAGGTAACTTTTTCGCAGTGTACAAAATTAATTTCAAATCAAAATATTGCCACTTATTTACGTTAAAAGGTGATTTACGTGTTTTTTTTGTGTCCATTTTAGGCCAATGCGACCATTGGAGTCTACCTAGGATACATAATTTTTTGTGCATAAGAAGGAGGCAACTAATGCATTTTTCATTAATTTCATAATATTGACTACATATATATATTTTTTTTGGTAGACGTACCTACACCGTCTTGGCCGAAAATGAAACAAGTCCTTTATAATCTATGTATGCGCTTACCATATTGAAGTCAGCTGTATTTTTAAAGAATTATATTAGTATTTTTGCTGTACCTAAGTTTGTATACTGTAAGTATCAGTAGAGTCGCTTCATGGCCGTGTTTGGGCCGACATAATTTTTCCACGGTGTGTTAATGCGCTAATGCTTTTACGAGGGAAACTTCAAGCCCCGATTATGTTGTAAATGACCGTTTCAAATGGCACAAGTTTGGTACAAGAGTATCGTTTATTCCTTAGCTTACATACACCTCACAAACTTGCAAGTATATTATTTTTTTGTTTCGTTCGTGAAGTTCGTTCAATCAAGTCAAAATTACGTAAACTTTTTCGGTTTAACTTCAAAAGTTAAATGTTAAGAGTCACCTGAGAGCAAGTTTAGTAAACAGCAAGTTAAATAGGAAGATAAACTTGTTTTGATAATAAGAGTGTCTACGCTACGCTTTTTATGCGCTGATTTGTTATCTCAGGTCCCTTTTTCAAGTTAATAAAGTATACTGTTAAGCTAATTGAATGACCATGACGGATTCGGGCGAGTCGTCTGATGTCACGCATTCAAGAAAATTATTTTATTTGCTATAAGAACATTATTATATAATACTAGGTATATGTATACAGAACAGACTACCTATATAAAATAAGTGAGTGCGCACCTGTATCTGTCTGGCATAAATAGAAAAGGATGTTATACAAAACTGCTAAACAATGAAAATGTACAATAAAAAAGCATAGAAACAGTTCCTTACAATCACGGAAAGTCACGAGTTATCCAGCGTTCCTTTTTAGAGTCACTTGAGAATACACTAAGAGTATTGAAAAGATTCAGCTGTTGATGAGAAACTGCAATTGCCATAAAAGCGACTTTCTTAAAAAAACATCATTCAGTAAGTACCTAAGTATGTTAATTTTTTTATCATCTAGAACTAGAAAAGAATAGCGAGCAAAAAGTGGCAAGTGTGTTTAAATTACACATTATTAAAAAGTCAATTACCTACCTGAGTAAACACTTATAAATAGCCCCCCTATTGTGTGATTAGTAGGTAAATGTAAACATCATAAAGCACACATAGTACTACAATTTATTGAGGCAATTAAGGCAAGAATTGGGCACAGGTTTGAATTATTGTTTGGTGTTAGGCGCGGCTAATTACTGGTGCGCTATTTGTAAGGGGTAAATAGGTATATGAGTTCACGGAACTAATTTTGACCGATTTCAAAAGAGGAGAAGTTTTTTTATTTGTCAGAACATTTCATATTTATATGTTACGATTTCTAAAACACAGACAGATAAAAAAACATGAAAAAGTAGAGACGCTTCGTTACTTTATTTTTCTGCAATACTTTTACATATTTCTAGTTTTAGCATTTTAGTTTTAGCATAAATAAGGATTATGCTACATACATTAACCTATATACCACTAGTTCCCCCAGGTTTTCCAATAGTGAGATTGAATTTCAGTTTTCCGGCCAACGTTAGAGAACTCCCTCTAAATATTTTTGCATGCATGGCATCTCCGTCACAGGAAAAAAATCTAATGAAGAGTGCAAAAAATCTAATGACTATTTTCAAAAGCCGTAACACAAATAGCCCTATTTGTTTAAAACTATAATGTATACCAATATTTCTGTTTCTAACAACACGTGAATCGTGACAGAACTTCCTTCTGGGTAAGTTGGTTAAGTCACCAATTATATATTTGGTCTTTTATATGCGAAGTAGTCCAACGTTTATACTGTATCTACTACTCTGGTATTTTATCTTAAATCATCATATTATTCATAGGCAAATAATTATTTTTGTACAAATATACTAAATATCGCTATCATACAGTTATTACTCCAGGAGTTTGAATGCACTGCGCATTCTAACTCCAGGTACATAGAAGATAGAGCTTTATTCCCGCAGCGGCTATTCCGCGAATTCGCAGTGTCAAGTGGCATTATAATATCAACCAGTGACTTCATTTTGGACATACGGAACCCGAAAATAATAAATACAAAACTTACGAAACTGTAATACATATAATACTACTAAAAACTAGGTACTCTAAAAACTACAAATCCTTATTCTGTTCATTTTTTCTCTATATTTTATGTTGAACAAATATTTTGCATCGCTGTTGCCACGGTAGAATTTGTACTATTCATGAATAATGCGATACTTAAGTATTTTTAGTTTTCTGTATAAAATCTTAAAATTATGATAAAGTTTAAAAAAATAAAAGGGCGAATTCGAAGGAAAAGTTGTTAAAAATACAAAGTTTAAATTTGGAATATTAAGAATATACAGCCTTATTAATAAAAGCGTCTTAACTTTAATCGTCATTTGTCTTGTTTGTGCGCTCGACGTTCTCCATTGGATAGAACAAGACAAAAGGTGTTCTAAGTTAAGACGCGTTTATTAACAAGGCAAATAATTGTCAGTTCAAATTGAATTAAAGAAAGTTTGGTGTGCAATGTACATATTGTATTGTCTTGAATTGATGTACTGTTTGAAAACATCCAGAGACAGTAGTTCGAACAATGCGTCGATTGAACTACGGCCGGACGCTCACCATTCATATTACTTACTGGCCATGAGAGAATTAAATATAGCCCGCTGGGCCATTGTCGACAAGAGGTGAGTGCTACTCGATAGCCGATAAAACAGATTTACTCTTTGAAGAGTGAAAAAGGTTTTTATGGCAGCTGCTAGGGTTCATATGAATTGTGTTAGAATATCTCACGAATTGATCAAATGATTTTCATTCGAATCGAAATTGCGAGCCCATATTTTTTTACGTTGTAGTAGTAAAGAGGTTTTACGTTGTAGTAAGTAAAGAGATTTTACGTTGTAGTAAGTAAAGAGGTTTTACGTTGTAGTAAGTAAAGAGGTTTTACGTTGTAGTAAGTAAAGAGGCAGTATACCTAGTAGGTAGATGAAATTTTGATATAGACATGCCCAAAAGATAACATGATTTATTTCTAAATGTTGTAAATAATTGTGTACAATTTGTGTTATAAGCTTCGGATATAAAGTGGTTGTTAAATATGTAGTAGGGTCGTAATAAAGGTAAGTGCCTACTACTCATATTAGCAGGACAGTTGAAGTTAAATAATTTTGGCCAGTAACTATTTTTACATAGGAAGATGTATAAACATTAAATAAAAAAAGTAGAGAAAGTGGGTTAAACAAGCAAAGCAATGAGCCGGTTGTATTACAAAACCGTATCCTAATTTTGTCACATGCTCTTCAGTCTCTATAGCCGAACGATTAGGCTGTTGCCCTTAATGTCCTTTGACCTGAGAGCAACAGCCTACTAGATTCAAGTCTCCGAAACATATCGTATTACTGTTAACAACGTTAGATTGTTAAAAATAGATCTCGAAAATCACAATTAGTAACTAATGTCTGAATTCTGAAAAGGTGACGTAGTATATATGTATAATAAGTGTCATTTAAAAACTAGTTTATGGAGCATTGTTTAAGAATGTATTAACATTCTAAACAAACGACCTTTATGCGGTGAAATCAAAATAAAAATAACATATATTTATTATACAGAGTTATTTACATAGAAGCGAATACTAAGTCGAAAAGGGACATTAACTTTTTCTTGTACTAGGTACCAATTCGTAATCAGAGAAAAAACCATACTACTATGCCACACGTTCGACGCCCTATATAAACTTACTCAAATTTGGTTCCATATTGAAAGCTGATCATCATGATGTGTTGTTACAAGTAATATTTTAATACATATAAGTGATAAAAATCCATTAATTTCGATTTTCAAACATGACTTATGGACCGCTTTAAAATTTGACAGCGGACGTATGGGGCAAATTTCCTCGATCAAGAAAGATTTAAGCTTTCAAAAATTGTTGAAACCGATGTTCACGTGTCTGATATAATATCGGGGAACATATATATCGAATAAAAAAGATTTCGACTAATAGATAACCTCCCGATAACTAGTAGTCAGTTAAAAATTAGATATTTTGGCTTAATGCAATCATAACCGATAACCATGACGACACAAAAACATTTTTTATCATCTTCTGTGATATAGTTTCAAATATGTTTGATAAGATAGCAATATTTCAATGAATTTAAAACTAACAAACGCTTGAAGCACTTACAAGTATTTACACTAGATATGAAACGACTTGAGTTTATATGTATAGGTATTCACAAGTAGATACCTATTACACTGTTCTGCACCAACAAGTGCATAATCTTCTCAACGGTCAATTTACTAATGACTGTCATCTCGATTCAGTCCTTTATCGCCTATGACAATGCATAGACGCATTGTCCACACAGATAACATTGAATAAATTCCAATATGACAATGATTAATATTAATAACAAAGTCTACCCAACGTGTTTAGTTCTGGGCTTACTCGTGTCTGGAACATTCTGTGCTCCGAGGAACCAAAAAACTAGAAGTTATTCGGAAACCAAATCGTGTGATGTAGGCGCATTAGCTGATGAGATAGCGTCTTACGACTCAGTGGTGCGGGATATAATAGATTTTGTAGTGACCGGACCATTCAAAGGGAAGACTTATGACGAGTGAGTATCTTTGTTGAACTCGGTAGTCGATTTTTTTTAAAAAGATAATTTGTTTGCGGTATATCGACGATGCGGCCTAGGATGTAGTGCGCTTGCCTAGAAAAAAAAGATAGAAACACCGATTTAATTAAATGATCGTTTATCTTATTTCTAATGAATACAATCATAAAAAATACTGCAATTAAAATTGTTGATACTATAAATACAAAATACCCTATAGCTAAATTTATTGCATAGTTTCATCGGGTTTAAAACATTAATATTGTCTGAATTTGTTTAAAAGGAAAAACAAGTAAATGATTTTTGTTACATCCTTACAAAGAGCTCTTAAGATACACGTCTCTTGAATAAGAAGCTGTCAATCAAACGCATTCGTTTTACGAGAATAGACAGTTAGACAGGACATTTTGTTAGCGATAAGATACAGTCATCTCAATAAAAAGGCGCACATTTGTAAGATTCGCGTATTGTGTGGCTTAGACATGTATTGGTTTCTCTATTTATACGGTATAATTTTTCTCATTACTACTAATGATGCAAAGGCTGTAACAAAATCGGATACATGTGAAGATGTTCTCGACAAAAAATTAGTTGAAGAAATATGGTCTTACGAAACTGTCCGAGACGAAATATTGCAATATGTGATCGAAGGTGATTTCAAGGGCAAAACTTATGATGAGTGAGTTGGATTAGTGTTATGTGACTTCAATATTATGATTTGGTAATGAATGAAGCCTTTGAATGCGTTAGCTTGCTCCTTGCAATACTTTAAATAAAGTTGTTTGTAGATTAAAACTTTTTGAATCGATTTAGTGATTATAAAAATTCAACCGCTGTAAGTGCACAATTAAATAGGTACTAGTGTAAACAGATCCATTAGACATAATGGGACACCTGGCACTAAAGTAAATTTCTACAGTGGGGCAAATCTCAGTTGTACTAGTACGTACAGCCGAATTCTAGAACTTATCTTTTTCTCTTCTTCTCTATATGGAACGATTTCTGCAGCAGATAACAATGTTTTTTTTAAAAGAAATAACAGCAGATTAGTATATAAAAGAATAATCAAATCAGACTAGCCGTTACAACATACTACTAACATTTTGTGGAAACATCCACTAAAAATATATAATATATTCTGAGATCTTTCTACTTTTTTGAAGCTAGTTTCTTTATATGGTTTATTATATTTGTGGAATTATTTCAGACTAGCGAAATTTGTTGACAAATTCGGAGCTCGACCGTCTGGGTCTGAAGTGCTGGAGAGGTCTATCGATTACATGATACAGCTTACCAAGGATGAAGCTCTTAATGATATTACTACTGAAGAGTTGGAGGTAACGATAATACTTAGATTATTTAAACTCATTTGTGTGTTTAGATTATAATTTTGAAGTATTTAATTAGTAAAGAAAAAAATTAAATTAAATAAAAATTATTTATTTCGAATACTTTGCAGTATGTAATAAAAATAACAGTATGTTCTGTAAACTAAATGCGATATGACCCTGCCAAATTGGCTATTTTGCATATTAACAATTTGGCAGGGTCATGTCGCATTTAGTTTACAGAACATACTGTTATTTCTATTGCCTACTGCATTCGAAACGTATTATTGCCTACTGCATTCGTAAAGTATTCGAAACGTCAAGCTTTATATTATATCTGGCATAACTATTTCATTTCTTGTTTATTCATTGGCAACAAATGTGGGCTAGCATAAATATATGCTAACCACAGCCAGTTCTTCATTGCCGTAGGAAAACTGCCTGTACGCAATCTCAGGTCACTGACTGTTGGTTCTCTGATAGTGTCGTAGTAAATGCGGGTAGGTATTATTTTATTTTGTAAGTAACAAAAATTCAACTTGTACAAAACAATGGAACCCAAAAAATAATAGGTTACTCGTATCATGTTGTCATTTCTGTCGTCCAATTTTAGGTCCCCCATTGGGTGCGTGGTGAAGAAAAAATAACAATGCTTGAACCGCGATACAAAAACATGGCCTTACTCGGTCTTGGAAGAAGCGTCAGCACATCAGAAGAAGGGATTACTGCTGAAGTAATAGTGGTGGAGAGTTTTTCTGCACTGGAAAGTATACCCGACGAAAAGATTAAAGGCAAAATTTTAGTTTGGGATCCTGTTTTTACAAAATATGGTGAAACAGTAGTATACAGGTCTCAAGGCGCAAGCAAAGCATCAGCTAAAGGCGCCGTCGCATCGCTAGTTAAGTCAATAGCTCCGTTTTCTATAAACTCTCCCCATACAGGATCTCAGACTTATAGTAATGAGGAAGAAAAAATACCTACAGCGGCAATTACATTAGAAGATGCAGATTTGATAAGAAGAATGTATGACAGAGGCGAAAAAATTGTACTAAATATCAAAATGCAATCAAGTTACGATACGAAAACATCACGAAACACTATTATTGACCTGAAAGGAACCGTAAACCCCGAGAAGTTAGTTATAGTATCAGGACATATCGACAGTTGGGATGTCGGACAAGGAGCCATGGATGACGGTGGTGGTCTGTTCATCAGCTGGGCAGCACCTGTCATCCTGAACCGATTGAAACTACGACCAAAGAGAACTATCAGATCAATATTTTGGACTGCTGAAGAACTAGGTTTAGTGGGCGCAGTCGCATATGAAAAGCAACATAGAAATGAAAGTCATAACATTAATTTTGTAATGGAATCTGATGAAGGTACCTTTGCACCGTTAGGGTTGGCAGTCGGTGGGAATCAGCAAGCAAGATGTATTGTAGCTGAGATTTTAAAACTTTTTAAGTCTATTAATGCTTCGACTCTGGTGGAGGAAGATAGCCCGGGTTCTGACATATCTGTTCTAACCAGTACCGGTATACCGGGAGCTAGCTTGCATAATGCGAACGAAAAGTATTTTTGGTTCCATCACACTGAAGGCGATACTATGAACGTTGAAAGCCCAGAAGAATTAGATCTAGGAGCAGCATTTTGGACAGCCGTTGCATATATTATTGCAGATATATCCGCTGATATACCACGATAATAATTCTTAAGATCTTTGTTTGCTAGAAAGAAGTTGAGAATATATTATTTTGAAAACTTAAAAATTGTGTATTAGATACACATTTGATCAGATGTTTCGATTCCACATTCTGTAAGTAATTGAGTATACTAGACATTTTCTTCGGAATTTTTCTTTTCAATATTCTCGAAATAACCGTCAATCAATAAAAGCGTGAATCCTTTATCTATGCTTCATTTTCTTTAAGAATCGGAGCGTAGGGAGCTGTAATCGAGCGGGAATATCATATAGATATTTTCCTCGCTAAAGGAGGAAAAGCAGAATTTTCTCGGTAAACTAGGCTAGCGTCCCGATAATAATATCTTAAATTATGTTATCGTTTCTGTCATAAATATAGAACTATCTACGTAAGCCGCTTTTTGGGGATGCAGGTAAAATGCTGAAATAACTCGGCACAACAATGTTTTGAGCACAAAAATTACTGATATGTAATATGAATAACTTATGAAACAATGAAATATTTTTTATTCTCTGTAGTATCATACTGAATATATTTTTTACCTATTACCAAACCTTAAAATTAACAAATTTTAATAATCATTGATATCATTACCCAGATAATAATGATTTTTTTTTCGTTGACTGTAATTGAGAATACTACTCGTAACCAGCCTCGGGACCGATTATAATATAATATAAAACTTATTTATCAACAAAAAATATATGTACAGCAAATGTGAAAGAAAGTAGGAAGAAAAAAGCTGGACATTTCTAACGAAAAGTACCTATGTAAGAATACCCGTTTTATCAATAAATAAATTACACCTTAGATCTTCAAAAAAGACACGCTCAACTTAACCAACCGCTGAAGCTCATAGGTACCAACACACACGGCTCCTTTAGTCTAAACGTAACTGGATCCAAATGGAATGACAAACAGGTTCATTTGAGTTTCCTTATGCAGAAGCACGCCTTACTCAGACGTGTCGCGGTGGGGTACTTCGAGAGCTAAATGGATCACGTCTTTAAGTGGCATTAGTCCGACGCACGACAGTATTCAAAACCGAACACGAAGAACACGACTTTCATTTACGACGTTACATGCTGGGTGCTTCTAAATAGCCATGAAATATAACATGCAGAGAACACTCTTTCTTCTGTGTACGTAAATACTCTTTTTCTTTTTATATTTTATTATGTAACAAAAATAATGTTACCGTTATTTTACTGGCTGGTCTCGGTCAAAGAATATAAGTCCAGCGTGACATTACTTTTGAAATTTTTAACAGACAAAATAAAGGAGTTGAGGACGTTCTTAAATCGACGAGTATATTTTTTAAGTATTACTTTTTTACGGAGCCCGATATCGATAGTATTTTTATTGGATATGGTCTAACCTTAGACTCACTTAAGTTTGAAAAAAAAGTTTGCATCAGATTTTAATGCTGGGTGGTTTACATTCTTAGCTTTTTTGTAAATAATAACTTTTAACGTGTAAACAAATAAATTTATTTTGTATCAAGTAATAAATATCTTTCCGTCCTGCAGATTTATCTGATTTCTTTTTGAACAAAGGCAAGCTAGAATCGTTTAACGCTTTTGCAATTTTTATTGCCATTATTGCTTCGCGATCGCGTTTCGCTACGGTTCTAGTAAATCAAACTTTATTGGAAGACATTGTATTTAACGGCGGGATTTTTTTGCATATTCAAGCGTAATAGGTAAAGCATCATTAATTTTAATATCTTTTACTAAACGGTTTTGAGTTAGCAAATGTAACATGTAAAAAAATAAAAGTAGAGAAGATTTGGAAACTGAGCGAATTGCTATAATATGCCAGATCAAATTTTAATACAAACGTGTGAGCGCTATATACTGTGGGTCCGATGATACGTTTATTTGTAGGACCCAGTTGTTTGTCCTAGGATGACAATCATAGGCTTCTAGGCATACTTAAAGTTTCTAACTCAGACATTGTGCGTGTAATTCTGCAAAACACAAATAAGAATACCACCTTATTGTTATAAGTTTGACGTGTCTGTATCTGTATTTGTCTGTCTGTGTCATCGTAGCTCCCAAACGGAGGAAACGAATTATAAAATTTTTTTTTTGTTTGATAGTTTAGTTATTCTGGAGTGTTCTTATCTATGTTTGATGAAAATCGATTCAATATGTCCGCTTGCACGAACATGCGGTTTACAATTTTTTTAACAATTCCCTCAATATGGGTATCCAATGAAAGGGCTTGATTAGTAGATTACTATACACTATGACAAATTCAAATCCAAGATGGCCGAGACCACAATAAGCCTAATGACTTATTTTTTGGCAATATATCGGGGTTTTTTAAATCGTATTCGTTCATTTTGCAAAGGAAAACATAGTTGTTGATTGGCCTAGTATTTGAACAAATACCATTGCATGAAAGCTAGAGCTCTCTGTTCAACTTCAACTCGCAACCAATGCAACAGCTGCACATTATTTATTTCATTTAATCTCAGAATTATAATGGTTCCACAATTGAATCCAGTCCAACTTCAGGCGATATTAATTAAACGCGGCTCAGTGCAAGTCCAACTTCTTATCTCTCACATCCGCTGCCGGCCCTTGGAAACTAAGAAATGTATAGCTTGAACTTTAACGTATGTGAAACTTGGGCATTAACTCTAGTTTACATTTGGCCTCGCTTGGCTTTCACTGAGGAAAACTATTTTCGACTGGTATAATTTACGGACTCTATTCAGACTTTAAGCTTAGTAAAGTGACCAAATAATTGGGTTAATATAAATAAATTTGTTAGTAGAACTGTTATCATTCGATTTATAAATCTACTGACATATTCCAGAATTATATAATATTTCTGTTACTTTAGTTGTCACATATACATTTTTCAGCAGAGCCACAAGAGAATGTTTGACGGAAATTTATGTACGGCTACTGGCGAAAGTGTAAGTTTGCCTATTTTCCGTTATTCGATAATACTTTTATATAAGTTATGTTTCTTTTCTCCAACTATCTCCATGCAAAAATCAATTCAGTTTTTGAGGAGATAAAGGATAAGCAAACACTTTCGCAACGATTATATGTACGTTTTGATATTTCTCTTAACGGCAATCTATGTAATGCAAGTATTCTATACAATATCTAGGTAATATATATAATACAATTAAAACTCAACAGACTTGGCTTGTCATTTGATAACAATATCTATTTTAATTTATTTCACTGTAAGTTATTTATTGTTTTGGGAATAAAATGAATTGCCTGCCTTCCCCACCTCAACTCCTTCCCTGCTCTCGTCTTTTACACACATTGAACATTGCCTAGTCATTGTATAGAATACCGGATTGCCTGTAACATTTCCATAGAAAGCGCCTGGTTGTTTCATATAAGCAAAGATTATTTCAAAACGTAATAAGTGCGAACTTCGAAGTTAGATTTTCTTCGACAATGGCGAATTTTTCGTCCAATGCCTTTTGACATAAGTACGCACTTAGATTTGACGTCGAAGCTTTCATTATGATGACGCCGACCTCAAAACTGAGTGCAATATCAAAAGAAAAATAGAAAAAATACTTGTATGTATTGGAAGGCACGTGTCGTAGCATAATGTAATCAGCTTGTCAGCAAATAAAACGTGTTTTCACACCACAGATCGATGCCGATATTTTATTTCGAACAACACAAGTGGAAGGTCTACTAAATATTTCATGCGGTGCTTATTTATACGGTTTTCATTTTTATTCACCTCAGAGTTCCACTTGAATTGAGATTTCCTCTGATCGTGGAACGAACAATATTGTCGATTGAGAACAGTCTTCGAATTTATACGAGTAAGAATTAAGTTGGAATAAATTTGAGAGTTTGAGATATGAATAAAATATTATTTTATTTTGGAAGGTAGAGGATGTGCAATCATAACAAGATGTTTTAGAAGCTATGTATCACATGTTCTCATAAAAGCATTTATAAGTTAAAAATTTTACTCTTGGCTTCCCTCAGCGCTATACAATACCCCTTATTTGATAAATGATAGATCTACAGAAATAGACAGGCAAGAGTTCTAACAATAAAGCTGAAAAGCATGCGCTTTATTTAAATCGGACTTATAATACGTACTCTTTTATCCTAAGCCAACTGAAAAATCAATTGTAATTTCAGAACAACAACAAAAAGTTCAAAGTGAATGGAGGAAATTTTAATTTCCGCTTTATTTACCTGGAGGGTATCACCTGGGTGCACAAAGTGGAATATACCTTTTGTAGAACCAGATTTAGGCGTACAGTTACTTATCTCCTACCGTAGAACTGCCATCGTCTATTGATACGATATAATTAACCAGAAGACCAATTTTCACAGCAATATTGGTTCAAAACTACGATCTGTATGCGAGTGTGAAAATCCTCGTGGACAAGTAACGTATTCGAACATACAAACTGATAGACGAGAGCACATTTTGGCTTTGATTTATTTTTAAGCAAAGACGCTAGGCTCGCTCGGTCAATTAGTTATTACTTATTGTTAGTGACAGCCTAGTTATTAACTATCTAACAGTCATAAATATATAAACTACCAAACTTTTTGTTGTTACCACAGTTAGTCCTTTTAGTTTACTACTTAATTAACGTGTAAACGCAATAAAACGTTTCAGTATTCATAAACAAGTTATACGACATGCAACGAGAGAAATAAACGTAAAATGAGGCATATACAAACATTTTTATATTGCCACCAGTAGCTCTCACCCGCGGCGGAGCACGCGACGTAAATTGAATTCTTTAGGGTTGAATTTCCTAAAATCCTTTCTTAACACCCTACAAATAATACATCCTCCAAATTTCTAGGTTCAGCGTATCAGGCTTTGCGTTGATTGTGACCTGTCAGCCAGTCTGGACTTACTCTTTTATGCATATAGATTTTTGAAAAACCTTGCAAAATGACGCAGTCTTATTTAAAAGAGAAGTTCAAACTCGGCATTAAATTTTTTATAGAAAGCATACAAAGTGCGTGATAAATTGACCTTTGTTTTTCAATTATTAACTTAATGATCATAATAAAGTTAACTTATAAAATCTTCAGAGATCTTTATATTACACACTAACATATCTCCGTGGCTTCGCCTGCGTTATAAAATATTATAACTCTCTAGGACCAGCTGACCATGCTGCTCTCTGGTAGTGGGTGCATTTGGATTGCGTGTAGATCTTAAATGGTCTATAGGTAATCCATTCTATATATTTTTTTGTATTTAGTCTGTTTATGTTTCTTAACACGAGATATTAAGTATAATATAAATTAAATATCATAAGAGCTAAATACAAGCAAAGGTGTATTCAAGTATAATAAGATCTTAGCGAAGATTAACTCTAAAACGTCAAGATTATCCCTTTGGCTTTTAATTGACTTTCCAATTTGCTCTCATTTTAAATTAAATGAGGATCAGGAAGATTCTAATACAGTTAAAATATTAATTTTAAAGAATATAGCAATATTTTGCATGCCTTCTTCTTCTTCTTCATAAGCCTTTTTGCATGCCTATTCGTTTAGATTTGACAGTTAGTTTCTGAAAAAAGTTAACTTTGCTATTAATAAAGATCTAAAAAGTAAATAATGTCTATAATATTGAACTATAAAACGGAGATCTTCATTTTAATTAAGTACGAATAACATTCTATGTATATAAAAGGGTAAGTCCTGATTGACTGATATGCGCCAGGAATCGCTTGAACCGCTGAACCAACAAATATGTTAAGACTTCTGGGATACTTTAGTCGAGTCTGTCAACTATGGTTGAATCTATTGTGAAAAATAGTATCAGGTATAAGTAATGCCCAATTTTTATTCAATATTATTTACTACGACTAAAATAACAACAACAATGCTTCATTATTCTGCTCATAAATCACGAAGCTTTCACAAGTAACAGGGGTATCTATTAAACTTGCGCCAGTATCGAGTTCAAGTTCGTAGCACTTGTGTAGGCTCGCAACGCTACCAATTCTCGACCACGTAGGCGATAGAAGCTTCTGTTCTTCAGTCGACGCGAAACCTCGCGGCCGATCGGACGTCCCGTAGCACTCCGCAATGCCATTCGAATCACGAAAGTAAATAAATACTGTGTTATGCAAACTTCGGTGTAATATGAAATTCAATTACTTTTTAGATACAACTGAAGAAGCATTAAATCTCAAAGGTAAAGTTGCGTTTCTCGTTACTTTATTATTTGATGACAAAGTTTCTGCTTTGTTTACGATAATGAATGGGTAATTAGATGATTTGATATGTACTTGTCATAGAAACCGCTGCAGCTGACGGTTTTAAATTATTGCCTATTTATTAACTAATTATTATTTTAGGTTTTAATAAATATCGCGCAAAATAGGTTAATAACTACTACTTAGGGATGACGACCAAGCCCCTAGAGTTAAATTGTGGGACGGAGATTTTTTAATCCACTTTATTTTAGGGGCTTTTGTTGAAACATGGCAGTCCCATGACGCAGATTTCGTTACCATTCACTGGTAGAAAGCTTTGTCAACCTGTAAAATTAAAAAAAAAACTTGTAAGTATGTCATAAATAAAATACATTATTTAAAATATTAACATTGTGATGATTTGTATCATAATACATAACATTTTATTTAAATACATAAATTCATTAATACTCTATTTTCAAAAGTTACTGTTATGTTGAAACAATTTATTACTTAATAAATAGATACTAGTACGATTTTAATACAATTGACAACATTTTATTTTTGCAAAGTGATGGAAATTCTAAAACCATTTCGAGATAATGTAATGAAGAGTTCATACTAAAACTACCAGATTTTTATATCCACTTTCTTCCGAATTATTTACAAAAATCTGATAATAAAAATCTCGTATTTATGTCGAGAACATCAGATGCCACCAATAAAATAAATTATTGTATCTGCCATCTAAGAACCATACCAATACAAAAAACAATAATACTCATAATTAATGACATCATTTAATTTCGAGCTTTTCACGAGAATAACATTATGCTAATATGTTATATATATTCAGAAATCTCTAAAACTGTAATTATTAAGCATATTACATAATGAAAATGGGAGGTAAAAATTTTTAAAATGTAGTGATTTATTTATTAGAATGAATTTTAATAAACCAAGCTATTGAACGAGATCATATAAAAAAACTCGCGTGTCCGAATTGGTGATCCAAGGTTACGTATTTTAGTTATTAATACGACAGTACATATTAAAATCAAACCCAAGTTATTAACAAACAATTTTTTTTGTAACATTTATTAGCTTATTTTCCTAAAATTTAACTAAAAAATTAAGTAATTAATAAAAAAAGAAGTGATTAGCTATCTAAGTAAGTATCTAGTTAGCAAATTTCACTTGTTAATGCTTAACTCTCTCATTTCATTGTCATTGCTTCTCCAAAAACTTTCCTGTCAGTAAACGATTTAAATATCAAAATATATGATACTTATGTGAAAATAAAAACGTATTTCAAGGGTCTGATCACACTAGTTCTATTGATTGTTTTTTCGCAGTAGTTCCATTACTTTATGTTTTTGATGAATGTAACTGGACCATTTTATTCAGTTATTTTTAAACAATTGGTTATATTGCAAGATACATGATTAATAAGCATGTATGTTCCATTGCGAAGATTTCAAAATTCCCAATGATACCATTAATAGTTGAATTTTTTTAACGACTTAATTATATAAAAATAAAACACAAAAATAAGAACTTTAAGTATACCAAATGTTCTTTTTAAACAAAAATGAAGTAAATCAAGCTAGTAAAATGATTTGAAATTAATCTGGTATGCTGCGACTAAAGATACTGCGACTAAAGATACTGCGACTAAAATGTTCGTGACTATTTTAGAAACTTTTCATAGTATCATACTGAATTTTATTATTCGACTTTCAAAGACTATGAATTTTGCTACTTATGATGGACATACTAAATAAACAGGTACAAAAATTTGGTTTTTTAAATCTAAATCGCTGAAAAATTTGTATTATAGAAAGAGCGCGCGAGATAATCACTTTAAAAAAAAAAACTTTGGTGAAGTTTGTAAAAAGTTTCAGATGAGATATATTTTGAGTTTTGTACATAAAATTTGACAATATGAGCAGAAACAAATGCAATCAAAAGTGCTGCGGTGTTTTCACATTAACAGTTTTTATCTGCAGTTATATGCGTCCACTCGGCAGGTATTCAACACAAAGGAGCTTCTCCCTTTCGTCGCGAATCGAAAACCCGATAAATATGAACCTTTGTCATGCAAAATCAAGTTATCTTTGTGTTAACAACCTGTGTAAGTCTAAAAGCGAATATAAACATTAATTCATTTCATGTAGGCTGTACCTGAAATGGAACGAGACGAGAATAAAAATCCTTTTTTGATAATATCCCAATTCCTACTAATATTGAAACGCGAAAGTTAATAATTAATTGTGTGTGTTATAATTTGGTTAAGATTATAAACGTCACATTTTTTACGCTTAAGTTTGACCGCAACTCGCATGGTGAGAATATAGAGAGTGTTTAAAAAGTCAAACAAAGTTTAAACATAAGGCCCAAATTTATTGCAATTATTTTATTCCATGAAAAATACTACCTATGACTTCAATCAGCGCGGTAATGCGTCTAGCATCAGCACACTGCCATCTGGCGGTGGGTTGGAGCAATTGGATTATCTGTAGATCTTAAATTATCTATAATAGGTAATCTTTCTGCTATATATTTTTATGTTGTAGTTAGTCATTTTGTTTTTGGAAGTAAATGTACTTGCGCAGAATTAAAAAAAAAAAGAACCGTAAATGAGACCAACGAGCTATTATTAAAATACTCATAAGAATAGAACTGAAAAAATGTGTCAGAATCATGGAAAGAGATGCCTACGTCATAGCATCTTCAACGTACCCTAAAGGCAACAAGCGTATATATTTTGTGGTTACAAAAACTTTTATCAGACGGAAAGATAACAAAATTGTACTATGTGACTGTAATCGCACCCACGCACATAGAAATGTATTCACCTACGCATTACTCATTTAATCGTCTGAACCAAACGAATCGTTTATTAAAAGTCGATTAGGGATTTCGGTGAAATATTTACCTTAATACATATTTTTTTTATCCTACACAGCTAGGCATTTGACCACAAGTTGGCACGACCACGGAAGTCAGCGATACTGTAGCCCTAGATGGAGCATACCTAGTCTGGAATACACTGGCTCTTAAGAAAGGCTGACGGAACACACCGTTAGGTGTTTGGCGACAGATTTTGTAACTTGAGGGTGGTAGCTAGGTAGGCGATAGGAAACGCCCTACCACCATGGTATGGTTTCCTCACGATGTTTTCCTTCACCGGTAGCTCAAGCTCTTTTTGCATGTTTCTTGGGATCGAACCTCGCACCTTTTGCACGGCAATCGACCCCACTAATCACTCGACCATCATCGCTACAAAATCATCTAAATCTATTTTTATCTTTATCTATACGTATAATCCTACAAATACTATAAACGCGAAAGTTTGTAAGAATGGATGTATGTTCGTTATACTTTCAACAAAAAAAAACACTAAACTGATTTGGGTGAAATTTGGTACGGAGATAGCTTAGACTCTGTGTGAAGTAGAAATGGGCTACTTTTTATCCTGTATTAACGAGGGTAACACCACAGGGCGCAGCTAATCGTTGATCAATAGTAAGTCCTGACAACTGATATTCGTAAGAAATCAACGTATAGTTAAAGCCGCTAACCGCTAGAGACATAGAATGAGGAGGGAGTATTCATTATCAAGTGTAGGGGTGTACCTACTAAGAAAGGATTTTCGTATATTCAGCCCCCACCAATGGGTCAAATAGTTATTGAAATTTCTTTATACTTGAATGTAATACATATATCTTATGTTACTTCTAGATAATGTAGCTATCTGACGGTAAAATATTTTTTGAAATCGGTGCTAGTAGTCTTTGAGTTTATTCGTAACATACAAAAATATATCTTTCACTTTTAACATTAGTGTTAAAGCAAATATATATTTTTAATCCTATTGCCTTGCAGCCCACTTTTAACATGTCTTTTGTTGTATAATTTAACGAGCCTAATCCACTTTCCTTTAACACACGCGCATGTCATTTTTAACAGGCTAGGCCTATATATCAACCAGTCGGTCCCTAGGGATTAGCGTTGCTATGTTCGCATAAAGTTTTAATTATACGTGTTTGTATGCGGTGTTCCTCAGTTAAGAGGAAGCTGCAGTACAGCGTTTTCATACTAATTTATTCCATAATATCCTTTAAGTTTTGAACCTGGAGTAAATATGACTATCTATTATAGACGTACCACCCTACTATTTCACTCTTAGTGAATAATAAATGACATATCAGCCTCATGGTATGTAGCAGTTTTTAGAAAACCAATAGACATATTTGAGTCAATAATATTATTATATTCCATACTCATTTATTCCTTAATATCTTCTGACTTTTGAACTTGGAGTTTGTTTTTTTTTACTATTATAGACGTACCATCTTACTATTTCACTCTTATTGAATGATAAATGGCATATCGGAATCATGGTATGTAGCACTTTTTCGGAAACCAATTGACATGTTTGAGACTGTAATATTATATTTCACCGAGCGACAGAAGCGTCTCTGCAACGAGTCTGTCAGTTTGTATGTCTCCTGGAAATTTTGTATTCGCATAAAGGTCGTAGTTTTAGCAGCAAAGTTTCAATTTCAATCTTGACGAAATATGGTGGAGACAGTTACTTGACGACGTATTATATTAAATTGTATGAAGATAGATATATGTGAATTGTTGGATTAGTCTGTTTAGTGTAGTGCAAAAACCAAGGGCGAAACTAAGAAATAAGATTGTATGAAAACAGTATACTAGAGTTCGCTGTTAAAGTTACTCGAGAGGTTTCACACGCGTGTTAGGGGACACATTGTTCTGAATAGGCAATTTGCGTGAAACTTACCTTAATATCATCATTTATGTAAGGCTTTTCTGAAGTCGTTATTCTTGTTGCTAACTACAGTACTTTGTGCTATGGTAAAATTATTATAGTACAAAGACGTGTAGTTAACAAAGTCATTTGTACTATGAAAACGGAGTTGTATTTTAATGATGGAGGAAATATATTAAAGTACTTTTCTAAGACTACTATTAAGAACAAACCTATTAATTAAATTATAATGCGACTGCATTCCGGCCGATGTCTTTTTTCTTAGAACAAGTAAAATTTCAACATACTAGCTATTTTGTATTGGCGGTCATCTTGGATTTTTAGTTTATCATAGTATATATTCTACTAGACAAACCCGTTTATTATATACCCAAACAAAAAAAAAAAAACAAGCTACGATGCCACAGACACACACACAGACACGACAAACTTCCCGTCGTTTTTATGACAAGGGTTAAAAATAGAAATAGACAAAAAGATTTATTTGCAACAGAACACTGTAAAATATTTTAAAAAGTCATAACTAGGTACTATTATGAAAAACCGGGCCCAGCTGAACATAATGCCACATAATAACACCACACAACTTTAATTACGAAGACTCATTATGTAGACATATTAAACCAATTATAATACTACATCAATTAAAATTTAATCAGGCGTATTACGAATGAATGTCAATCCTAAATACATTATTCTTTTTGACCAGTCATATAGAAAGGGGGTTGAAATTTTGAATTAAGCCTAAGTTAAGTGTAAAAGTTTGGAGTGTGGCTAAACGTGTGTGTTGTCCCCAGGCATCACTTTACTTAGTGTTTGTTCTGTGTAATTTTGGAGTTGCTGAACATTATTTGATTGAAATTGATTGTGGGGTGTTTTATATGGAAATAAATACGTTTAGGTATGCATAAATGGTCGTTAATTGGATTCCGATCGTCATAATACCATGTGCTTAGTGTAGGTTGCGTATTAAGGGTAAAAAAGGGCCCTAACACTAAGACTTCACTGTCCGTCCGTCAGTCTATCTATCTGACATCAGGCTGTATCTTATTAAACATGACAGCTACGAGTAGACAAATACAATTTTTGCACATGATATTTACGTGCCGCTTTAACTGCATGTACTACACAGGATAAAATAAATATTTTAGGGGTCTCCCATATAACAAACGTGATTTTTACTGCTTTTTGGTCGATTTTAATAACGGCATCAGAAAGACGCTTGAGATATTCACAGATTATTTAGTCGTATATTTACTTGCGACATTAATAATAAAAAAATCACATGGGAGCCCAAATATCAAACACCATTATTATTTATTATTTTTGTTAGAGTCGTTTTTTGCCCGATATTACTAACGACAAAAGGGAAAAACCTGAACTAATGTTGTATGTGGTTGTATAGATGTACCTACTCGTAATGGCACGTAACCTTTCGTGCGACAGAATTTAAATCTGTTTAAATAGATTCTTCTAGTTCTCGGTACGTTGTTACATACGTGAAGGCACGTGCTGAAGATCACGTAGACCGGATTTACGTGATTATTTTCTCTACGTGCAACGTCTCGTGAATGATGGACATAAAGTTACAAATACATTTTCGTCTTTTAAAGATCTCCTTTCAACCTATATAAAAATACTATTAAAAAAGTGTTTACGCTCAGTTATATTATACATTTTTAGTATTTATATATCTATATGTATTTCAAATTGATATATTTTGCAAGATTTTTGGCATTATTATTCAATAATGCCAGTTAGTTATAACTTACTTACAAATAAGAGTTGATAATAATCAGTTTCAAGAAAATTGATATTTGAAGTAAGCAATAAAATAATATATACATAAAATTTTGCAAAAAAAACTACAAGAGCTTCACCTTGATTGGAAGACTAACAGCCTTAAGTATTGTCACACCTTTCTGTTACACGTTGTACAGTTACTTTCTCAAATAAAGATTATGGCAACGTAATAGGCCTGTGTAACGTAAATCAAACTTTTTTTGTGTGTTTAAAGGAGACCCTTCAACCTTCCCTAGAAATCAATCTGGCTTAAGACTAATAAGTTACTTATATTAAAATTTTAGGCATTAATATCTCTAACAATTTCTCCATCAACACGTTAACTTAAATCAAGTGGGTAAAGTTCTGTTCTGTCTCTAACAGACTAGTCCTATACTCTGTGGGTTCTCATGATATATCCACTCGTATTCTGGTAAACAGCAAGTTTAGTTACATGAAATGCTGACTGCATTAGTCTCGGTTGCAAACTAGTTTGCTTCTTGCGCTCTAAGTGTACAGGGCGACTGGCTTGTCACTCGCTATATTCAAAGACATGATATTAAATGTTAATATATAAAAAAATAGTGATTCTGATGACTATTGATATCGCGATCACAAGGTCTGGTGACTTAAAAAACGAACGTTATTTCAATGAAAACTTGTATTTCTCGAATAGGAATAACGTTTGTGAATTAAAAAAACGTTATTCCTACTTTTTTTTATTAATTTACTAGCAGCTCGCTCCGGCTTCGCACGGGTATAAAATATATAGCCTACATCATTCACTGAAAAAATTATTAAAATCGATCCAGTAGTTTTGATTTATTCATTACTGCCCGTGGCCCGCACGCGTTAAATTTAGAGTAAAACAATTCTTCTTTCCCTAAACTATGAAGATTTCCTGCTATCTTTGGAATATCTAAATTTTTACTTATTTATACAACGTTCACAGCTTTATTGTCATTAGATAATACAAACATGTTTTCTCTAGTTGGCCATGTGAAAAAAGTCAACGCTCAAATCTAAGCCTGCAACGTTGAAGGTAGGTCATTGCAAAAGATGTCTTTACCGGAAACTGTAAACGTTTAAATTGGAAGGGTAAATCCGATGGTATCAGAGGGATTCGGGGAAACAACACATCTTCTCCGGTACAACATCCTGTGAGAATTGTGCACTCTATTATTAAAAGTTTGACAGTGATTTTACCAGCAAACGCGCGCCATTGCAAAGTTTAGGTGGATTCAGGTTTCTAAATAAAATAACAGGACAACCTACTTTCAACACAGTTTTGTGAGGAGGGAGTCCAGAGGGGTTCAAAAAGTTTAGAAATTCTGTAGGAAACAGCTTTTTCCAAATCGAGAACAGTACCGACCGAGTAGTATATTTTTGTCGACGACGATCTTTGAAAAAATCAAGTTCTCGTACCTTATCTGCTTGTTCGTTAGTTGGTGAGATATATAAACACGCTCCCGCCGCCCCGGCCGGCCGAAACCGCCGCAAACGCAACGGCCCGCAATTTTAAATCTGTATATCTTCGAAAATATTCATTTAAATCATATGCTGTACAGGGCCATATAGAGCTTTAATATATCATCAATGTATTTAAGGTATTTAATTAGATAAGGATTAATGATGTATTAGTTAAAATCGCTTCGAAAATTAGTCATTATTTGTCGTAAAAAGTAAAATACAAAAAAAATGTTATTGTGGGATATCCATAAGAGATAGACATATACCATAGCAAAGTTTTCTGTAGACCTTTCCATTTGTACAATAAATTCCCTAGAAATATTACATTATTATTAATAGTACATTATTTTGATAAATCTCGTATAATTCAGCCTGCGTTTGCAATGTAAGCGAAAAAAGGTAATTATTTACGACATCACATTAGAAAGCTCAAAAATAACAGTATTTCTCTACTACTTAACGGATATTATTATACATATAAACCTTCCTCTTCAATCACTCTATCTATTAAATCAAAAACAATCAAAATCCGTTACGTAGTTTTAAAGATTTAAGCATACATATGGGACAGAGAAAGCGACTTTGTTTTATACTATTTAGTGATTATTATTTAACTGTAGTAAAACCTCCTTTATTTTTGGAGGAATATATTTCCAGTTAAAAATCCCGATGTTACCAAATTTTGTCACACATTGATCTGTTTAGATCATTGTATTCAAGTAAAGTTGCAAGTGCATAGATTAGTGTCCAGTACATTACTTGTACACAAATTAAGCGCCTGTTTTTTAATTACTTGGAATGAGAATTGGATATTGCGTTTTCTTTATGCTTTGCTAGTGTTTAACTAGTTAGATAGTAGATAGTTTAAGCACGGTGCAGAGTTCGTCTATATTATATTTAAAGCTTTTAGTGTTATAGTTCGTATTTGAAAAGTATTGTAATTAGATCTGTTGAATTTATAAATAAATTATTATAAATTTATTAGCTACGCCCTGCGGTATTACCGGCAGAAATTTGATTATCATACGGGAACACTGCATTTTTTGCTATGAAAAGTATTTGTTAATCCAGGCCATAAGCTATCCTAGTGCTAAATTTAATCAAATCTATTGAGCCGTTTGAGCGTGAAGGAGTAACAAACAAACAATAACACACATTTTTATTTTTATAATTTTACTGCTTTTTGCCCGCGGCTCCGTCCGCGTTATGTTTGCTTTTACGGAATAAAATAGCCTACGGCATTTTTAGAACCTCGAACTGTCTAATGCAAGAAATCATCCATCACTCAGTTGCTGAGGAGAAGACGAACAAACAAACTCACTTTCGCTTTTAGGTGTGTTAATAATATATGCGGGTACAGTGTGATTGCACGTCAAATAAAAGGTGTAATAAAAGTAACTAAAAAATATCTACATGCAATGGTAGGTCCTTATACAGGTAACCGAACAAGGGGCCTCATTTTTGAAACGTTCGAATGAATTTATTAATCCCTAATGACGTCACTTACGAACGATATGCAATAAAGTCGTTTTTTTAAATTTTATACCTTTCACAACAATACAAAATGAAATTCGTCGGTGATTTCTTTCGCACGTGAATCTTATCTCAAAAATAGTCCCCCTGGTTAGGTTAGAACTGTTCCAGAAACAGTTTTAGCTGTTTTTTACCCGACTGTGAAAGAAGGAGGGTTAATTTTTTTCGAGTGTATGTATGATGGCATGTCGTATTTTTATGTGAGTGGTGTCAATTTAATTATTTTTATGTGACATTCGTCTTCACCTGCAGATGGTCATAGGCTATATATACTATATGGATCCCGCGATTTTACTTGGTGTTACGGGTTTTTTACTTCACTGTTAACCTCTTGTTTTTTACTGTTAACCTTTTGGTTTTTATATCTAAAAAAGAAAAATGGGACCTATGTCAAACGAAATAAGCTTCGAAACCGGGTCAGGTAATTCTGGGAAATTATACAGACTATTCCGAAAAATTCAAACACATACTTTTTGTTTGATCTCGAGCTGCTAGAGATTTTCATGTTACTTAACTCTTGATAAGAACTCTAATGTTCTTTACTAAAATCCCTTATAAATATCTACTATCGTTTTTTTTTTTGCGTTTTAATCCATTATGCATATTTTTACACGAATATTTTTTTTAGAACTAACGCCGCCCACTAAAACACATACATCTATATATATAAAAGAAAGTCGTGTTAGTTACACCATTTATAACTAAAGAACGGCTGAACCGATTTGGCTGAAAATTGGCGGGGAGGTAGCTTGGAACCAGGAAAAGGACATAGGATACTTTTTAACCGACTAAAAAAAAGTAGTTCGAAGTTTGTTTTAGTTTTAGTAGAACTACGCGGGTGAAACCGCGGCGCACAGCTAGTCTAAAAATATTTACCCGAAAAATATTACCTTCATTTTAGGCGGTCGGATAAAAAGAGTTTGTTATTCGAAAAAAAATATATCAATGCCTCATTTAAAATAGGTGATGTTTTCTTAATGATTCTGCAATAATTAAGACAGCTATAGACCGCCAACTTGTCCATACAATAAGATTTAGCTCTTTTCTACCTTTTAACGTTGTCCGATTCCGGTGTTTTTTTTCACATAGCTAACATATTATTTAATAGGCTTTACTGTTTTATTTTTTTCTGTCTTTTATATCACTATAAAGTTACAAGCTTCCTAAGCAGTCATATTTTTGCGCTGATATGACGCCTATTAAATGCTTTTATTATGCAGAAATCAGTAACTAAAAAAGTAAAATACATGATATCGTAAACCAATTGACACCAATAAAAAAAAAATTTGCAATTTAGGTGGTGAAAAGAGATAGGCCCCGGAACGAATATTCTATCAGAAACACGAAAACAGTGAAGGGTCGGTGATCCTCTTAAGTACGTTAATTATAAAAAGTTAATTTGTTTCTACACAAGGGGTTGAAGGTGAAAGTATAAAATATCGAGTGATTGATGTTTATTTTCGCCGTTTTGATTTACTTTGATCTTGTTATGTTATACTGGGTTTCTCTTTAATTTGTAACATGTGGTATGTATGGTATTAACCCGTAGAGCTGCACTGCTGGGCACTGGTATCCCCTACAAAGTACTGTGGGCCATAAGCAACCACTAACTTACTAAAATATAAAAACTAATGGACGGGCCATCTGATCTATGGTACTTAATGAAGCCAATTCAAAATAATCTATTAAAACTTTGACAGGCCAAGTCTAATTTATGTTTTGGTGTGTTTTACACTTTAGGAATTAACAATTTGCTGTTACATATTTTGATCGTTACTTTCTATTGTGTTAAAATAAAGCATAACGAGCGTAGGCGCTAGATTAGTATACTTTATTATTATAAGTAGAATAGGCTTGTGCAAACATTGAAATATTGGTAGAAAGTTGCAAAAATAACATAATTATTTGAAAGGATTTCATTACAATTTTCAAAAATTTTAAAGTATAATGTTTAATTTACTTCAAACTTTATCTAAAGTTTAGCTGTAACTTGCCTGATGCAATGCAACAACGCGTGCTAAGACGAAAAAGCACGTTAACTTAGGAGAAAGGAAGTCACTCGCAACTTAAGAAGACTTAGAGACGCAGCCAATGGTTATGAGACGCAGCCAATGGTTACCATAAGCTGGTTTTTGGTAGTTCTCACTATTAAAGTATACGAATAGCGTTTTTTGCGTCCATGTGCCGCTGACATCTTGCCCCATCTCTAATTTCCTTATTAGTCTATCCTGTTCTTATTTACTGCCAGTTGGTTTTGCGGTTCAAAATATAAGATGTTGCTGCAACTGTAATAGGGGTAATGCTCACCTAGGGCTTAGTGCAAGTTTTCTTACGTACTCGATCACGTTGACGTAAAGTAATTTTCGCCAACGCCATCGAGTAAATAAATGCTCGCACTAAGCACTAATCTTAATATTATTCATGTTTTATTAATCAATTCCTTTCATTAATTACCCTTATTGAGATATTTGTGCGGCGATTTTCATCAAACATATCTAAGAACACTCCCGACAAATTCATCTTTCAAACAAAAAAATCAAAATCGCTCCATCCGTCAAACATACAATACCCCGTCGTTTTTATATCGGGTAATGAATAGACGAAAAAAAACTTGATGTGTAACGTACGTAGACGTTAACTACATTTGAAGGTGCTCGGCCCATAAAAGTCGCTGTCGTGAATTCAAGAACGAACGTGAGGCAAGAAAAAGGCGAGGTTGGGCCACATTACTTTCGGAAGATTTTCTTACACGTGCTTACTATGAAATAAACACTCGCATCTACGGCAGCTAAAAATGTTCACTCAGTTGGTACATGTAATTTTATAAAGTTGGTTGGATTGACGTTCTCCATTACCTGCACAAGAACTTCTAATATAAAAGACAATTCGAAACCAAAAATTTCATGTCTGTCAGCTTAACGTGTTTATTCTGAAAGTCACCGCGGAAAGTAACGCTTAGACTGTTTTAATATTTTTTGGTTTGAATGTGTAAACTTTCCACCTCGTATAAATTTCATAAAATTCGGTTCAGAAGTTTGAATTTTAAATCGAAATAACTCAAAAAAATTGTATAGGCTGCTGACGAGAATTTAAGTCTGTTATATGTTTTCAAGTATTACTTATCTACGAGAATTACCTTCTAATATCTGTTCATTGTCTAAATGCTTGTTACAGATGAAAGCGTGGACGGCGCACGAGCAAGACACCACGCTGTCCTGCTGTAGATCTCTGCACGTCAAACACGCTGCCTATGTTAGTGCCCTCTATACTTTGGTGAGTATTAATAGATACTTTTATAATTTATTTGTAGACATACAAAACACTTGACAGTGAATTGGTTTCTCTTATTGCAAATGCGCTACATTCTAGGCCACTTATCGTCACTTTACATCAAGTGATTTGCGGTCAAGCGCCAGTATATTGACTGTTAAAAAAAACAGAAATACAAGAGAAAATTTTAACATAAAGTGCGACATGTGTGACTTTATTCCTCGTCTCCAATGAAGCATTCAAGTTTTTTAGTTTTATTTGGTTTACATTTATGTGGGAGCAACTAGAAAGTCTGAATTAATATATTAAACATTTATTTAAATCAATCCAGATATCAACGAGAAATCAAGAATCATACCAAAAAAAAAAACTATTACTTTTGCGGGGCAAACATTTATTAAAAGTTATATAAAAAATACACTTACCCTTGGAGATCGTTCAGCAATTTGTCCGATGATCAGGTTGATACTAATCTATTATGATCAGAAACATATTTCTCTGTCTTTATTGATACAGCTCATGCTTCGAGAGCACAGCTGGCTTTTGAGTTGATTGGAAATCCGGGGTTAGTCTATGAATTTTGACACAAATAGTCATTTTCGCCTTGATGAAACTGGCGACAGTCCTTGGAAAATGGCATAATCTAACAGACGAGCTTGTCCATTGGGTTATTAGAGGACAATGATAATAAGTAGTTGTTATTTTAGTCAACTTGAGAAAATCTTTGTTACAGACATATTTATTGTTAAATTTATTAAAATGAATAGCTCTGTGAATTATAATAATATAAAGTGCAGAATCTTAATATTATTTAAATTTTAACATTACGTTCAGGAACTTTATTTACAACATAAACAAGAGTAAACCGATACAAAATTACAAATTTCTGATTAAAGTACGGATTTATTTCCATTAAAGCTCTTTTTATCAACTGCTTAAAAGCAGGCAAATGTTTTTCATGTTTGTAAGTTCGTATACCTGTTTGTATTTTTTTATGTTTCTATGTATGTCTAATAGCTTTAACAGTCGGGTCACTTCTAATCACTTCTTGTCCTTAAAAACAGCGAAAGTATCTAAACTGCATAGAATAAAACCTGGATCTAAAAATAGCGACAAACCCATTCGCAAATTCACATGTGTCTTGAAGCTAAGCTAAAATAAAGGATTTATTACACTGAATAAATTCGGACTTAGGTTGGAGAAACATGAGAAACCAAACGGATTCGACGTGTCTTCGAATTTACGACAGAGATATTGTCGATTTTCGAGAAAGAATCCTATGTTACTGAAATGCTAACGTCTCAGCTGCAAAAGCACCTTTTTAGTTATTCCACTTTACCATTATGTACTCCAAAGTTTGGTTGGGTTTTAGTGTGTATTTAAAAGAAAACCTGTATCGTAATTTTTCAGTTGACATATTAACAGAGTGTATCGCATCGATGGTAGATAAGTAACTGTAATTTCAGACTCACATGAATATTTCTAGCGAAAGCAAAACATAACTCAGTCTTGATACTACACAAAATTCAATGCAAATGAAGCTACTATGGTAAATACAGAATAAGTTATAGTCTCAAACACACTCAACAGAGTGCACTTTAATCATAACCCTTCTAGGTTCTAGGTAATGCTGTAAGATAGGTACTCCTTTTAAAACAAATTTATTTTTTCTTGCAGAACAATACATTAAGCAATTACTATATTCCTGCATTTGTAGATATGTCTTATTTTTTACATCACAAAATGAGTTAACGTAATTGTACGTTTATATTGCTACGGAAGAGATAGTATCTAGTCTAAAATAGCAGTAAAAGAGTGCTCTTTACGGTCTCACTGCGGCAGAACTGGCCAGAGAATAAAGCCCGCTAAAGTGGCGTTTAGTGTAAATGATGCAGCCAGTTATTTCGTATGCGAGTGGAATGGGAGTAAAAATATCTCTATTTCTTAGCGCTTTCCAGGCGCAAGCCAACTGCCGATGTTTCAAGCTTTACGCAATTTTAAGGGCTATTTATAAAGATACGTCATAAGGGTCGTAATGGTCTGTATTCATTTTAAAAATATTTTTTAGGTTGTTAGTATTTGTGTAAAGTGAATAGGAATACATCAGTTATCTTTTAAGTCGAAGCAACTTCAAGAATTGGTTAATAATAATTGTAGACATATAATATTGATTGATCCCGTTGCTTAGTACATACGAACTTAAGTAGATTTCTCAGTAATAGATCAATCAGTCTGTGGACGGTCAACTGGACGGTTGGCCAATCTCTTGTCAACTTGTCGCACACGTGGGCGATAGGTTTACTTCTTCAATAAATTATCAACAATAGGCAAAATATAAATGCTATAATTTTTAGTTTCAAGTTATATATTTTATGTATGTAAATTTAGTCACTTGTTTGAATACGAGTAGCTCTTTTAGTATGTCATATAGAATATTTATTTAATGATTTACATCTCTGTAGCTAATCATATCGGATGTGCTTAATTTAATTAAAGAATATCTAAATTAATAATTACATATTCTTGTCTATCTTTTTCTTAGAATCTTTACTTGAAGGTCACCAAATGTATACATAATACGCGCATCATAACAATAAGCGGTTAAGCCATGAAAGCTCTTAGCGAAGCCTTTTCTCTGAAGTTATGAACCGTAACCGCGCTCCGCTCCGGAATCCTAACGATGATTTGTCACGTCCTACGTCGCGCTAATCACGACTAATGACGCGTCGTACGTCCGCAACTTTGGATATAGATACCTCATACATTTACCCATTCTCTATACAAGCTGGATCAAATAAATAGAAAACCTAATGAGATATTAATCTTTCTTAGTATTGCGCAATAGTATTTCGACCCGGTTGTAGATTTTTACTAATGATATGCATGAAAGTGTGCTTGTAAAACAATTTGTAGCAAACCAGCTCATACTTTGCCGTGTTAAGTTGTCCACGCGGACGGAAGTCGCGGGTAACTGCTAGTAGTATATAAGATTGTTTGTTCTGAGTTACCATGACCTAACTCTATCACGAGAGCAATAAGTACAAACCTACAATCGATCCTTGAATCGTTCGAGCATTCGGGGGCCGTGAGCTATCAATCTCCAACGATTGTGTCGCGCTACTCTGAACACGTCTTATTTAAATGCCTTGCATTAGTCTGAACTTCACGAGCTTCAAGAGCAGGGTTTATTATTTTTAAGATATAAAAGGAAGTGT
Source organism: Ligdia adustata (assembly GCA_947049295.1). NCBI lineage: Eukaryota > Metazoa > Arthropoda > Insecta > Lepidoptera > Geometridae > Ligdia > Ligdia adustata. The sequence goes on from OX346218.1 coordinate 4,273,359, forward strand.
TTAAGTAAATGTATACGAAGATTAATCGATTACCTCTTTAGTGATGAGACGCATTATATGAAATACAAAAGATTTATTAACGACACGTGCGGCAATTTAGATTATTTTGTCGGTTAGTTTGAACACGTTTAGACAACAAGACAGTAGCAAGATCAATATTACCAGGTTGGGCTACTGCCCCGCAAATTCAATATATTTGTTGCAAATTCCGTACTGAAACTCGATAAAAGCCTTATTTATTATTTTGTAACATAAAACATCGCAAACAATTCATCATCATGTGTGAAATTGACGTACACCAGTTTCATTTTCACCCTTTCATCTCATTCAAATGTATTTTCCCTTCAAGTAAAATGACTTCCTTATAAACCACGTACGCATCGCCCGGTCTGTATGAATCGCATGTCTTGTTTGTTTGAACACGGGAACATGTGCTGTTCCCGTTAAATTAGAGACGATGTTTTTATTGCCGTGGATGGAACTAAAATGAGATAGTACGACTGCTTAAGGAATTTTAAAGCATTCTCTATACAATAAATATATTATGTCTTTATGATGAATGATCTGAATATAATCTACGAATTTCATTACTTACTTTAGCTTAAAACTACATGTTTATTAGAATATTAGAATTTACATATCTCCTTTATTTAATTAAACCAATCCAACCTGTCTTGGTCAACATGTCAACATGTTTCGAGGCAGATACAGAAACGAGAACCTTGGGAGATGTTCTTTTTTGTATACGTACTTATTCACTTAGTGTATTTTCTCAACTAAATAACACACCTTATGAAAAATTAATGTTTATTTTGTTAGTCTTAAAGCTAATTCGTTTTTATCAAACCTGATTTAGGTAATAATTAACGTACTAAGTAAAGAAGAAAAACTAATAGAATTATAAATCACGACGGACATCACAAATTGAATTCCAAGCTGCCACCGTCCAGGCCCTTATTTCTACGACACTTTGCATAATGTCTATTGTAATAAGGACGGAAGCAGCTGTCCCTGGACTTATCTATTTGCAGGTGTTCGCTTAACCGTGACATGACAGGCCACGGCTGCGTGGGTTGGACCACAGACTTATGACGCACTTAGATTGGAATTTAATGAATTGTAATACTAGCGGTTCTCAGAACTGTCTACCTCGCGAGCTCAAGTTTTCTGCAATATCTCCTCTTCTTGACAGATTTAGTTCTTGACAGATTTAGTAATTTAATTTAGCAAGTCTGCGTGTTATTGCCAAATAATGAAAAATTGCCCAAGATCTTAGTGACATTGCTACTAATAGAGGTCTAAGGCTCTAAGGTTTGTCACATTGTATGCAATTACATTAGAATAAATTAAGATTACTGATCGACTGATATTTTGCATTTCAAGGCATTTCTTATAAGTTGTTATACTCGTAACTTGCTGACGTCACTTAAATTCTGAATAAGTTATACTGTCTCGTGTAAATTATACTATTATAGCTGTTATTTAACGGATGCTTGTTGTTCTGGATCCTTAGTATCAGAAATCTCGTCCGGTGAGTAAAGACCGTATACGCTACAAGTTACAAGGAAAACATAAATCTTATAATTAAATTAACACGAATTATATAAAATTATAAAATATTACTGATGACATCGAACGGTGCTTAACTTCAAGTCATTAGTTTATAATATAACGAAGCGTACCATACTCAGTAATCTTGGGTATTTAGTGACTCCAAGGTGAGTGACGTGCTGAATTCTATCTAATACTTTATGGATCGACAAAAATAAGAAGGAACGGTCTTGCCTTTTGTTAGGTACCGTTACTCAACGGTGAGACTAAGGTCTCTTTAAGGCTTGTGCTCACGTTTTAGATAACTGCGCCTTAAGTTTTCACCTATAGTTTTCCATGGTTGGGGTTCCGTGCCTCAAAGAAAAACCCTTGAAGAATTAGTTTATTGTCCGTGTCCAAGATTAAAAGTGTGTTCGTTTATGTCAAAACTTGACGAAAATATTTAATATTTGCCCAAGTTTCGTGATTTAGGAACAAAATCAAAACCTCGACTTCAGCCACATTCGACTTAAGGTGATGAAATTTGGAACAAGAAGTATTGTTTATATTTCTTCTTTTACAAGTTATCTATTAGTACATATATGTATATGTAGAGTAAGTCCCGAGTAACTGACTGATAATTCGGTAGAAATCAACGTAGAGCCTAAACCGCTGAACCTAAAGTCCCGAAAGTGCTTTCGTTAAAAAGCGTAGAGATGTACTAAGAAATGATTTTAAATTATTAAATTAAAGCCCTTAGGGGGTCAAATGGGGGTTCAAAGTTTAAAACTACTTCTTACTGCATTTTATTTCTCGTGCAACGCCATGACAGTTACTATAGTACATCATATTTTTTATGCAATTATTGGCAAAGGAGCGAACAAAACAGATAAGCACATGAACATGTCGACACTTTAGAAAATTAGCGTGGTTTAAAATCAGGACTTGTAGACTATGACGTCGTTAAAACCCACTATGACGTTGTTGACCCACGCTCATCTGATATTCACTTTATATTCAATCTTTAAAAGAATCATAATGTTCTTATCTTAATTATAAAAAAAAAAACGGAACATTTCTTTTGTGTTATTTTATCATTTTTGCGTTCATTCTTTAGGTAGATACGTTTGAAAGTTTGCACAGTTATTTGTTAAGTTAATGTAATTATTTCTAGAGGTAGATGGTTTTCATACAATTATATTGATGAAATGAAGAAAACACTTAAGTCCCTTGAGATGGAAATTGAAATTTATGAAGCTGATTGTCTTAAAAACTCGTAGAGTAGAGTGCATCTTTCTTATCATTACATTATTTAAGAGCATATTAAAATAATATCTTGATTTTACGAGTAGAGTTTTAGATATTAAAATGTGTCTAATGTTATCTGAAAAATTTACTTCTATATGATTTTGTCTGAGAATACTTTTTTTTAACACGTACCTAATTGTTTTAAAGGTCCAACTATAGTTTCGTTTAAATTCGTGAAACTCATCAGGGATGAAATGAGGAGTTCGTGTCCACAACGATGGCATATCTTGCACAAGTAGTGCGTAAGACCCGTATAAACGAAATGTATCAACCACGCGTTAGTTTTTTTCGAAACAAAATTACTTCTACAATCACATTATAAAAATAATATTATTTTCGTTATATTCAGCTGTTCCATACAATGCTAATAACAGACTACGAGTCTTTGAACTCTATTCATAGAACATCTATTTTTTGTGGAGCAAAAGCTAATTTAAAGTAGATGTAAAAATCTACAAAAAAGATTCCGACAATGTCCTCTTTTAAAGGCGGTTAATATAATTTCGAATGAAATTGTTAAAAAAATAATTATTAATTATTTATTTATTCGTTTGCAGTAGAAACCTAGGGACTATGGGACCGAGCGCTTTAAAATTATATCTGGAAATATCAAAACGTCTGGTGGAAGCGACATGTGACCAGAATGCTATCACCTATTTCGGTCAGAAAATTAGCATTGCCATTCAACGTGGCCATGCAGCCAGCATTCTTGGAACTTTCCCCTCTACTGGGGGTTTATTATTTGATTAGTTTTTATAGCTGTGATTTTTTTTCATTTGTTTTTTTTTATTGTAAAATGTTACTTCAACAATCATCCCGAGTCGATTAATAAAAGCTCTTTAATTTCAAATTCAATAGTAAAACGTTCATACTTAGCTCCAGATGTTGTTACGGCACTAGGAATAACACTGCAATAATACTCCAGCGCATTATTTCATTACCTTCGTACTGGGAGCCACTAAACTCCAGTAGTAAAAGCTTTTGACACGTCTCGCCAGTTTATGTGGACACGAAAATATCATGAAGTTTGTTTTACGAGTTGGAAAATAGTGAAAAGGGTGTCTCACTTGTAAAATAGTATTTTTATAGTTGGATGAATGTTACATACGAGTAGCTTTATCGATAAAATCTAAAGTATTTAAATTTACCGGTTTTTACCTCACTGATCAATAGGAGGGTAACGTTTTTAATTGTGTTCTTATATATTACTTGATATTGCCATATTATTATAAAAAAGTTGCAAAAAATGGGACTGTAATTTGCAAGGTCATTAACAGTTCGCAGAACTGGTTTTCAAGTTATATTTGTGATTCAACTATGCTTTCCTGATAGTGCACTTTATTCCAGCTAGTTTGGAATTCAGCTCGCTCAGTGTTTTCAGAGCACGCGGGAACGACGAGAGATTTAGGATTCTGGAGATTAGGAGCAAATTTAGGGGTTCCGATGAGAATCGACTTTATATAAGACAAGCTTGGTGCATTTGGTTGAGAAAAGTTACGTGCCTTGAACAAATAAAATTATCCGTTTACTGTGTTGTCACAACAAAATGGAGTTGTAGAAATTATTCATTTTGGAAAGTGTTTTGGTCGTTTATACTGAATTGGTGTCGGTTGTAATTGTAACTACATCATTTACAAATTTAGTGTATTCACTTTACTAAATTTGTAAATGATGTACATACCGTTTTTTATTCGGCAGGTACCGATTAATGAACCATTTCGAAGTTACAGATCTTAGAAGAGAGAAAAAACTGGATTTTATGACGAATAATTCATATAAAAATAAATCAATACAAATTATAAAGAAAGCGAATCAACGAAAATTTCTGTTCCCATTAATTTAGTATTAATGATTATCCGATATAAAATAAGCAACGCCAAATTCAAACAATGCGTAAAATTACTGCCGTCGCGTCCGTCATCAACGAAATGAAATTACAATAATTTATAATGGAAATGTCGACTGTTAGCGGTCTGTGACCACGAATATGTACGTGAATTGACATCTGGTGCAAATAAAATAGAAACATAATTTACTTCATATTTTTGTGATTAACCGAAGAGAAGCGAAGCGCGCTTTGAGTCTGGCAAAATGTTCTTTCGTTTGTCCGTTGCATGTTTGTTTACCTGCAAGAAATTTTGCACTTGTTATTTCTTTCAAAAACTAGGAAAGTTTCCTTGAAAATAGAAAAACCACAACGAATCTGTAAAAGTAGACTTTATTTATCGTCTGACAAGGTCTAAAATACTCTAACAACCAGCGTGTCGAAGATGTGAGGTTCTACGGTTACGCCGGCTGTTATTTCTTTCTACACCATGCATGCATGCATGTATGTTATTTGCGTATGCGAAAGCCATTTAAGACTGAAATAATTAATAAATCAGCCAAATTTTGTGGTCGTGTGGTCAACAGTTCACAAAACTACTAATAACTAATAGTGATTGACACAAACAAATATAACATACATGACAAAGAAAAACGGTACATTTAGACCTCTTTCTTTGTGAAATCCATTCAAAAATATCAACATAACAGTGCTATTCCTTTAAAAATTTCATCATAGCATCCCTAGTTCCACATAAACCGGTGCTAGTTAATGTAGGCCTTGACCTTCCCCAACAGTAAGTGCTAGCAATAACTGTTGTATAAATGAGTTATAGTCTTGTTTCCCCAGCAGTAACTTTTTAACAGGTGTTCGGAGTATAGTTAGTTACAGGTAGTTTTCAGCATTAGTCCTTGTTACAGTTTTCACGCTGTAAACTGTAAGTGCTTGTAAATTGCTTTTTATGAATTTGCTTTGTCATTGCTGTTATAAGTCGTTATGGTACCTAAATGTTAATTAATAGCTGTAATCGTAGTACTTACTACGATAATTTTGCTTGTTTTTTTTTAATTTAGTAATATTTTGTTAATCATTTGAAAATGAGTAAGAATTCTTCTTTGGGCAGATATTATATTACGATGAGTTATTTATCAACATTTTAAAATTTTACACATTACTTGTGTCGCTACATGTAAGTATTCTGTTTTTTATTTGAGTTTTTACAATAAGGGAAATTAAAGCAATAAATAATATGTATAATAAGTTGCATGGCTGCATCATTATGACGTACGTAAATGTTTTAATTGAATTTAATTTTGACTACTGTAGTATAAAAATATAACATACGTTTTGTCGATAGGATGTTATTTTGTTCGTTTTAAACTTTATCACAGCAGATAATTTTTATTCGATTTATAAGCAACGGGTTTAGAATCCTTGTTTCTATATTTATTTTATATCGAAACTCGGCCCAAATTGGGTTTCTAAATACAAATAATTTTATTTACCAATATTTAATTCTTCAAACACAAAATAAATATAGTTATATACTAATCAAATAACCCTCCCTTGACCGTTCCCAGGGCAAAGGTGCCCATCACACTCCCAGCATTAAATGAAAAAATCTGAAGACAAACTGAAGCTATTCTTACTAAACCTATATCTATATGTGTTGCTATATGTGTTGCTTCTTTAGAAAATATGTGCATACATACTGCTGTTGCTGCAGTTTTTCCGCTTAATAAGTATAGAGCAACTATAGTATGTATAAAATGTTAAGAATGCTCCACAAAAGTAGTTACCTGCTTATTAATGAAAGCACGTACAACATGTTCTAGCAGAGGTAAAGAAGCACCAACACGGACGATATGTTACTTAAGTATCGTGCATTTTTGTACAAAAATATTTTATTTTATCTTACCAAAAGCTTACTGGTACGTGGATCTCAAGTAAGCTTATTATCTTTAATGTAGTAAAAAAACGGATAAAAAATATTATGTAGACGCACGTGACCTACTTCTCGAAATATACAGGGTTGTCGGATAGAGGTGTACTAAGCTGAAATCATGATTTATAGAAAACAGAAAGTAAATGGCGCCGTAGCTAACTTCCCCTATGGTTTGGAGATATACAAACACATAAACATAATGACTGACAAAGGTCATAGACAGACGAACTGACACAAAGGTTTTCAGGTCTCAAACTAGACAAAGCCTGTGCTACGGTAACCTGATGACGGATATACATACTTATATGCATAAATACATACTAATATATAAAATAAACACCCAAACACAGCTTAAACAGACATGTTCATGCTCGCATTAAATGAGCACTTTATCGTATCTAATGGCGTTTATTAGGAGATTCCTACGTCCAACAGTTTACAACATAAGATCATGAAGCCAAAGTCTTTAAAACAACTTTCATTATGAGACAAACCCTTAATTCAAGAAAAAAACAGCTGTTCCATAGAAGAAGGTTATCTATTGTTCAAAAAAATTATAAAAACGCTGATTGTTTCTGTAATCCCGAATGATTATCATAGTGAAAGTTGTTCATCAGGATGAGTATAGTAACCCTCTTTTAGTTAGGTTTAGTACACCTCTAACCAATAACCCTGTATATAAGAGACAACTTAAAAGCAATACCGAGAAAATCCCAACCAACAACCTTCATATGTAGAGAAATGAGTGAATTCTTTCAAAACCTTTGCCCTGTGTGGAGGTTTTATTGCTCTCCGTTTAATGCGACAGAATTCTAGGTTAATCCAAAATTTAGAACTCAATCAGCTCAAGATACTTTCAGAGGCGGTAGTAACAAAGAAAATTAAACTAAGCATGAAAAGCAATTTGTCTTTGTAGTAAGAATCATGGGAAAACAAAGTTTATAATCTGTTTAGGAGGATTTTGGTGAATAACTTTGCTATTAAAGCAATAAATTTATCTAGCGAGATTTTAATATTGCTAGCTAGGCGTTTTATCTTCTGTTACGATATTTAATTAGTATAAATGGTGTAAGTACAAACAGAACCAGCAGCATTGTATCATCTCTATTCTACTCGATGCAAGAAAGCTTCATTCGCTAGGCCAATTATTATGCCATGACCATACTGTTTCAACTATTTAGGCATGTGCGAGCCGGAACACGCACTAAGGGTTAGGTACCTTTCAATCAATCAATTATCTGTACAACATTTATTTCAAGTGTCTACCTAAGTGTTAGGTACCTTTCAATCAATCAATTATCTGTACAATATTTATTTCAAGAGTCTACCTAAGGGTTAGGTACCTTTCAATCAATCAATTATCTGTACAACATTTATTTCAAGTGTCTACCTAAGTGTTAGGTACCTTTCAATCAATCAATTATCTGTACAACATTTAATTCAAGTGTCTACCTAAGTGTTAGGTACCTTTCAATCAATCAATTATCTGTACAACATTTATTTCAAGTGTCTACCTAAGTGTTAGGTACCTTTCAATCAATCAATTATCTGTACAGCATTTATTTCAAGTGTCTACATGTTGTCGTTATTAATCTTATATCTTCTTTTTATATTTTTATATATAAAAATCAATCGCTGTTCGTTTGTCTCGCTAAAACTCAAGAACAGCTGGGCTGATTTAGCTGATTTTGGTTTTGAAATGCTTGTGAAAGTTCAGGGAAAGTTTAAACGATGAGAAACATACATAACTGTTAGGCGGTACGAAGTTCGCTGGGACAGCTAGTTGTATATATAAAAATTAAATGCTGTTCGTTTGTCTCGCAAAAACTCGAGAACGGCTGGGCCGATTTAGCTGATTTTGGTTTTGAAATGCTTGTGAAAGTTCAGGGAAGGTTTACGATGAGAAACATACATAACTGTTAGGCGGTACGAAGTTCGCCGGGACAGCTAGTTGTATATATATAAAAATCAAATGCTGTTCGTTAGTCTCGCAAAACTCGAGAATGGCTGGGCCGATTTAGATGATTTTGGTTTTAAAATGCTTGTGAAAGTTCAGGGAAAGTTTACGATGAGAAACATACATAACTGTTAGGCGGTACGAAGTTCGCCGGGACAGCTCGTTGTATATATATATAAAAATCAAATGCTGTTTGTTAGTCTCGCAAAAACTTGAGAACGGTTGGGCCGATTTAGCTGATTTTGGTCATGAAATGTAGCTATACTAGCTGTTACGCGATACGAAGTTCGCCGGGTCAGCTAGTATGGAATAAAAAACAGCTAAAGTCAGTCAGTTTGTGTTATGGGAGTTCCCCTTAAATATTTTTTTGTGTAAGATTTTTTTAATAGTTGATACACAACTAAATATTCAAAGAATATTCCAAGCTTCCACCTTTTGCCGAAGTTAGGGTATAATATGGTTATGTTTTTACACTTTGGGTACGTAACCCTAAAATACATCTCTTCGAATATTAAAATTGAATACTTAATAATTGTCAGTAAAAATCATACTAATTTTTTCCCGTTCTTCGCCTGCTTCAGGTTTGTTTTAACTATCTCCATGTAGAAAATCAAATCGATTCGTGCGTCATTTAGCTGCTAAGAAAAGGTGCAAAGAAACCAACAAACACATTATCGCATTTATAATACGTAATAATGATGATGATAAGTTTGTCACTAAGCAAACATTGATTACGTTTGCTTAGCAAAAAACAAGAAATGAGAGAATACCGACATTCTCCATTTGTACTTGTAATTTGGGAAAGTGTTTCGTTAAATGAATTTAGGTGCGGCGATAAAACAGTGATTATATCCTGCCTTAATTAACGTAAGTGAATTAGTGTGTTGTGTACGTAACGCCGGAATTAAAACGCGAGTTAATGGATTATTTGTTAAATGTTGCCTATAGGTTGTTACTAACATCACTTATGCTCGGTTTTTAGTTGAAAGTCTACCAAGCTGCGAAGTCAAAATTAAAAAAAATCAGCCGATTATTTTTTTCTATAAACAGCAGATTTCGAGAATACCGGGTTGGTGCTATAGTGAAAGTTGTTCGTCTTGATGAGTAACCAGCAATCTTGTATGATTGTATGAAATTCGACTATTAGCAAAGACATATGTTCCTTAGGTTTCAGTACCCAAAAGGTAAAAGTGGGATTCTATCACAAGATTTCGCTGTCCGTCCGTCGGTAACCAGGCTGTATCTCATGAACCATGATAGCTAGACATTTTAATTTTACAGATGATATATTTATATTGTGCTATAACAACAAATACTAAATACAGAATACAATTAATATAAAAAGGGGCCTTCCACTAACTTGATATTTTGCCATTTTTGCTCGATATTAAAAGCAAATTACATTATAAGCTTGCTTCCATCTGTCAGGCTGTATGTTTACATTTGCTTCAGTGTGATTTACCTGTAGATTTTAATTATATTTGGTAAAGACGTATGCCAAATAGACCAAGGTCGATAATTTTTGAAACCAACTAAACACTTTTTACTATTTTTAAAGGCTTTACCCTGGTCTATAGTTTAAATACTTAATAACCCTGTGTATGAAAATAATCAAACAAGTTTTTGTCGCTTTTTCTCAAAAAAGGTTGAGCTTGCGAAATTAATATTTGTAGAACTACAAGTAGGCATAATATGTAGGAGTATAATCTTATTGGTAGGTCGATAGCAAAGAAAAGGTTATGCTGCTGACGCTATGAGCATCAAAAACATGTCACTTTTCTATAATAATGGTGCTACAAGAATTCAAATTCAAATTCAAATTCAAATATAACTTTATTGTACACCAAAAATATACATATACATTTCAAACAGGTATCATAAAACATTGGCAGTACATTGGGCGGCCTTATCGCCTAAAGCGATTTCTTCCAGGCAACCTTTGGATGGATCGGACTTGATGAGAAACACACGTCGGTGGTGTACCAATAAATACTAACAAAAAAATATACACAATAACCCTTTTACTATAACTATCTATATAGACAAATGAAAACAAAAAAAAAAAAAAAAATATACGTACCAATGAGAGATGTTAAAAAACATAGAAGTTTCGACTAATAACTTATTGACAGATAGTAGTTGTTCAACAAATTCTTAAATATAAAAATAGATTTAGCCTGTCTAACCGACAAAGGCAGCGTGTTCCATAACATGACAGCTTGCACAGTAAATGATGTCTGAAAGAAAGAGTTGGAAGATGTGGGAGTTGGCAACATAAGATGAAGATCACGTGAGGATCGCAGGGAAGTTGAGTGGGAAGCAGTCACAAAAACGAATTTGTCTTTCAAGTAGGAGGGAGTGGTTGGGATGAATAATATTTTGTATAGAAAAGACAGAATATGAGAATTACGGCGAAAGCGAATAGGTAACCATTTGAGCTTCTTACGGTATTCAGAGATGTGGTCATATTTGCGCAACCCAAATATAAACCGAATGCAGAAATTTTGTAATCGCTCGAGCTTGTCGAGTTGCTCCTCGGTTAAATCTAAATAGCAAGCGTCTGCAATAATGTCTGAAAATATTTTTTGAAGATTAAATCTCTAAGGGTGAGAGACAAATCGAGGGAAAAGACGCATCTAAAACTACCAGTTCATCGTTTCGAATACCACCTCCATAAAACCTATAAATTTACCATCTCACCGAAATAAACCACTCAATATTTTTTAATGATCAATCGTATATATCTAAAGAGTATATATCTAATATGGACCCATGGTTGTACAAAAGATTTCGAATAATATTTTTTACGTAAGCGCATTTCATTTCTCGCTGCATCATAGCAGACATACGAAATTAAACGCATTCGTTATAACCGTCCAATTAAAATTATGACCAGTAAATTTTCAGTAATCCTAACAAATGCCATGACTAGAATTTTTTGCTGACTAAGTAACCCTTTTCCGGAATTTTAATTATTTTACGTTGTCGTCTGCGCTCAGTAGATAAAATTAAGGTACTTAGCGGAAGTATTTCACAGAGTTATTTTTAGAAAAAATATAAGTTTACTTTTGAAGTCTTAAAAGTTTAAATATGGATACACTTAAACTATAATAAATTACTAACTAAAGCAATGAACAACTATTTTTTAAGAAAAAATTAGTCTCGACTGCTTTTGCGGCAGGTGCAGATAGAATTTTTTCAGTTATTTCGATTTAAAACCCAGCCAATTCTGATAAAATTTAAATGAGGCCACAAAACAAGATATTTTCAAATCAATCTAGTCCGTCTCCGCAGAAATCACCGTTGTAAAACAAAAAATGCAGATGAGGACCTCTTTTTCAGATAAGTCGGTAGAAAACAAAGCATAAGAGACGCGTTTATAAATAAGACCGTTAAAGATAGTCCAAATACTTCAACCCACTACCAGAAAGCATCGTACCTTGTGTGCTAGGGGAAATACCATGCTAAATTTTATTTTTTCTTTGTTTCAGAATATATCAATACTAGTGGTGCTGTTATACAGTTGGAGAATTGGTGTAAATGCGAAGAGGTATAAGGAGCTAGATGATGTATATTATGGTAAGTTTCAATAGTAACTATTTCTTCATAGGTTTATATTTTTTATTTAAAAATTACTTTGTCCATTACCTCGTATTCCATGGAATTAGGATATACAAAAGGAGCTTTTATTTAAATACTAATCTTTACATAGGGACCCGATATCGTCTGACGATAAAAAAATGAATTATTTGTCATTGACTAAGGTTAGTTGTTTGCATAGATCAAAGTAAAACGGAATCAATGTTTTTTTTGTGGAGAGCTGGTAAAAACCGGCGATCGTGGTGATTATCAAAAATCCTTTCCTAGGACATCTCTACATCTTGTGATGAATACACCCTCTAAATTTCTTACCTCTAAGTTTAGTTTTTAAATAAAGCTCTACGTTTATTCCTAACAAATATCAATCAGCCAGGACTTACTTTTTTATATTTAAATTATATTTTACAGTCTACTGTGAAACACATTTACTTAAATTCCCTTTACAGATTTTTCCATCTTCATTCAAAAGCCGGAATTCACGAATGATATTTTTATCATATTTTGTAAATTACGACTCAATAAACTTGAATGGGATTATGAACAGGTACGAGTATCTCCTTATCTTTGCTGTCATGAAAGTCATGATTGATATCCGTGACCCATTTTAGAAAAAAATTAAAATAAACGCAGGCTTTCACGTTTTCATTTTCCTTAAAGAAATTTATACTTTTTATCTTGCCACTTGCCTCGCCTTATAAAACGTTGAAACATCTTAAAATAATGAAGAAATAGTAACTGGAAATTGTACTTTTTATTCTTTATTTCACTAATAAAAAAACACAACAAACATAATATTTTACAGCAAAGCTTGACATGACTATTTAATATGAATATTACAAAAAAAAACTGAATACCTAACCGTATCTAGCGTTTAGACTTCATTGTCACAAAATTGCAGTTGCTACGATAAATATGATTGTAAAATTCTTTAAACTGTAGCATTTTACGAAACACAATAATGAATAAATAGTGTATGTGATCAACCTAACCTTTCTATAATAACTATTCTATTTAGAATTTATTCTTAAATATCAGATATTTACAATTGAACTACATAAATTAATTTACAAATTATGAAAGATATTATATATATATGAAATATATTACTAGAAAATTTTCTGCCATCTTTAATTTAATCAAGAGATGGTGAAAAAATATTAATAAAAACTAGTAGTTACAGCTTTTATCGAATTTAAAAAAGGAGGTTCTTAATTCGTCAGATATTTATTATTAAGTATGTAAACCGATTGTTTAAAGATCCTTAGACCAACGTGCAAAAATTTTTCTTTCTTTGAAACGCCTTCCTAGATGGTCTCATTAAATATTATCAAAATAGGTCTCCTAAGCTTATACAATATTTTTTACTTATTAATATTTCGTTAAAACGAAAAAAAAGATTGCATTCCTTTATTTCACTACTTTCATCGTCAAGTTCGTTTTATTTTCTAGGCGGTACCACCACTGTACTAAGTAACAAGCAATTTCGAACAATCAAAGAGATCGTTTATTTTTAACTGTACTTTATATATTAGCCAATGATTTATTTGCCAATTTATTTCTCATTCAAGTCGCGGAATGATAGATTGTCTACAAAGAAACACAATCTGTTGTGCCAACGAACGGTGGCGCGGATCTTCAATTACACCAGTTTATTTATTGCACTGGATCTACTTTTCAATTACTGAATCTAATAAAACGAAGGCGAGCGGTTTTTAATAGGGTTTTATTGTTTTCTACGGGAGTGACTGATTTACTTGAAGTTAAATCTTAGTTAAGTTTTGCAGAATTCTCGATTTAGAAAATCAGTTCAAATTTTTACTGATTGTAGAGCCTGTTTTTGAGATTTAAGCTTCTTTGCTTTAAGTTTAACAAACTTTGCTTATATTTGACTGTACAGCTGTTGGTATTAACGGATTCAACTATAAAACTAGGCAAACTTTTTATTTTGCTAACCCATACATTCGTATTTAACTAATACATACTCATAGTTAATTTATCCAATTTCATACATAGTTCTAGTTTCTTCTCATAAGGTCTGTATACATAACATAATATATAAGCTATATATACAAAAACAAATTCGATACGTAAACATAAAATAGATTGGAACAAAGAAATTGGAGTAACAATATCCGTTCCTTTCTCAATTGGATTCATTTTCGAAAGCCACATTGATATTGAGACTCTCTTTCCCTCAATACCTCGTCTCGTATATCCCAGATAACTCAGTTTATGATACCGGTATCTATATCGAGGAGTATGCTCGTCATTTTACGCTATAACTGAGCGTTCCATTCCGTCAACACAGGAGGTACTTTTGTTTAAAATTTAAAAACTTTGCGTGTACCCAGGCAATCACTGAGCAATGAATTTTGTATCAGTGTTTTTGCCAGATTACAAAGCTTTGCGTGGTACAGTAAAACAGTACTCGTTATTTTTGCAAATGTAAATCCTACGGAATATTAAGACACATAAACGCAATTCTATAGTTAAAAACTTATTTTTTTTTTCTGGCTATTAATTATCTTGTCTTAGAAATGCTTAGGACGTGGCTTGCGAATGCTACAAATATTTATTTTTTTATTCGCATGAGTTCTAATATTTATTTGGTTGTAAGTATTTCATGTAAGTCTATTTTTCCATCAACTATCTCTATTTTTATTATTGTACATGGATGTTTATATTTTGCTATACCAGGTTATCGGTTAGGGGTACACTAAGCGAAATGGAGTCACTGTACACATCCTAAGGAACAACTTTCACTATGGGACCAACTCGGAATTCGAGAAAAAAAAATTTACCTGTATCGACAAAATGTATAAAACAGCTGATTTTATCGGCAGTCGCACATAATTTTCAAGCTTCCTGTCATTACATACAATCTTTTTTAAGAAATTCTACATCAATAAATAATCTGTATGAAGAAGTTACTAATGAATTTACAAGCTATAGATAGCTAAATTAGGTAAAGCTGTTAGCGCTCTAAATAAGACGTTCGGATCTGAGACAGTGTCTTTCAGCATAAATTTACTTACTCTGGTTTATTTAGGAGAGGTGGGATAGGGTTGCTATCAAGCTTTAATAAAGTAAAATAGGTTTGCTTCAACTTGTCAAACTCGAAGTGGGGTTTGTGGAATAGTTGCTGTTTAGGATCAGTTGGTACTCGGAGTTTCTTATTACTATTGAGTAAGTTCTTACGAATTTGCAGTTTGCCATTTTAAGGCTCATACTTTGAACAAATTTCTGTATCTATCAAATTAGTTAAAAATATGAAAGTTGCAAAAAACTTAGGAAGGTAAATTTTTATGCAAATTATCGTGACTTCAAGTGTCATGTTTCATTGAGCATGTAAACTGATATTAGAAATGCGATAGTTTGTGTGTAAGAGTGACTAATATTTGTTACTTCCACGTGGAGAAACGGCTTAACATGTTTCAACGAAATTTGAAATATAAATATAACACTTATGCCACTTTTAAAATCATTTTTGACAACTGCCGTGGGATAATTATTAGCATAGTGGTTTCAAATCTAACGTTCACGAGTTAGATTCCCAGCCCGGGAAGCTGACGTTGAGTTTTATTTTTTTATTGTTACAAATATAATACATAATTCAGGTCTGGGTATGTTTTACACGTGTTTGAGAATATTGGATAGGACATCTTCGATACTAGAGAAATCCTAATGAGCTATGGGTGTGAAACGCTTTTTCTATGTGAAGGTGTCCGTGGCGCAGCTAGTCCGATATAAATTTCGATATAATCGTTATTATACCGTAGTATGGACTTATGGCTCCCGTATATCATATTGTCACAATAGCTCACGGCACGCAATAATACCTGCGAACATGATTTATTAAGGATAGCCTGAAGAAATAAAATTGTTTTCTGCCGCTCGCGGTGCTTATGTTTTCATTTTTGCGAAGATAAATTATTAATTTTATCGAACCTTTGGGATCAGCTATAAAAATATTTTAATGCCAGTTCTAAGCTAACTAGTGTTCGCGATAATTATCCTACCTTAAAAAAAACTCCTTACTGGTGTTTTTATATTCGAAATTCTTTAACCAGTATTCAAGATTGTATTTTACATGTCTCTATCGATCAGCCAGTGATTGAGACTTTTTTGATAAATAAATGATTAAAAAGTTGAATTTTATAACAAATTATGTATAAAATTAGTTGCAAACTACGACCTCTATTTGGTACCTTTAGTAGGAATTCACTACTAATAATGAATTTTTGCTAATAAAGTCAAAAACTTAGTATATGCAAAAAAAAACACATTCATAAAAAAATCATACCCTTGCCATATGGTATAAACCAATTGTATTTGAATTCTACTGATAGAAATTATGACAGATTTTACTAATCGTAGAAAGGTCAACTAAATTTTGTTTGTGACGTCATTAGCCAGTGGATACAATGAACGAAACTATAGGTGTATCGAGTGGTTTTTAGCGAAAAGGCCGCCACTTGTAGCACTATATTTTGTAAAAATTGTTCTCTTGTATTTAATTTTTTGTGTGTCTGCAATAAAGAATTGATCTATATTGTGTATACAGAACCTCAAAGACCATGTAGATGTGTTTATCCAAATTGGAGTCGTATGATAACTTGTTTTTTTTGGAAATGAAGGCACCGCTCTCCGTCCGCATCGGCGTCGGTAGCTTTCAAGGCTAGATAGAAAATTCATGATTTACAAAGTTTCTAAAACCTATCTGGGTTTGGTATAGCGATAGCACTTAATTTATTTAGAACCCACGGAAGCGGCTTTGGAATATCAACATGGCTAGAAAATTCAAAGAATTCTGCAACACCCACATTTTATCTACCCGCATTCGTTCAATTATTCCGTGAACTTTACATCATAGCTTCTTGGAATATTTTTAATTGAAGATCATATTATTTTACTAGGTAAACTCTAATACAAAGAACGTAATTTTTTGACGTTCTTTGCTCGGTATTAATAACGAAAACCGATAGACGCTTGACATATTCAGAATAATTAATTGTAAATTTAGTTTTAATAATTCTCAAAATAAAATTGAGCATTTAAGAGGTGTTCCCATACAACAAACGTGCTTGTTATTAATAACGTCAACAGGTAGCAGTTTGAACTAATGTTGTATAGATGATACATAACCCTTTTTGCGTTAGTCTACCTCGCATCTAGCCAATTTTATTTAACAAGGTATTTTTCTTCGTTTGAGGCATTTGTTTGAGGTATTTTTTTTTGCCGTGGTACTCAAGAAGTAAATAAATTTATTTGCATGAGAACTAAGAAACTTAGATAACATTGTGTTACTAAAGATTGAACCTACACTTTCTCGCTAAAAAATAAAAACTAAAATGACTCAAAAAACAGTAGCAAACAATGTAAGCAAAGGAGAAGCATTAAACTGGTTGCTAAAACAATAAGTATAGTCTTTTGCCAGCAAGTTCGTAACTAAGTGGAAATTTTAAGAATTTAATAAACTTTCACTGAGATTGCAGACTGCATACTTTCTCGGTTATATTTTATGAGAGAACGAACAAAGCTGCGAGACATAAAGTAGAAGTAAAAGTTTTATAAAAAATAGTTTTGTTTTTAAAAATGTTCTAAACTTATAAATTACCGAGAGGTTGCAAAATCAACAACAAAAAAATATACAAAAATATTGGTTATCAAAAGGAAGTTCTTATATCTTATCTATTTTCTAGGGTTTCTTGCTATGCGCACACCTACACGAGAGTGGTATTATTACTATACAAGACGCAGTTTTACTCGCGTCAATAAAGGATAATAAAAGTAGTTATCCTATACGTTATATAACTTATATCTTAATTCACGATCTAAGCTATTTCCTTACCAAATTCCATCTAAATCGGTTCAGTTGTTTTTGCGTGAAAGAGTAACAAACATATATCCACACATTCTTACAAACTTTAGCGTTTATAATATTAGTAAGATAGGATAGTAGGAAGTAGGATTGTTATCTGCCAAAGTCAAACTTATCGTTACTTGTCCAAACCAATAATCGAACTCTCCACCATCAGCTCTCTTATCTATTTTATCTTAAACTAATAATTTGCTTACTAAATAATCGGATTCACATAAGGTTGTTATTTAGGGAGGTACAAAGTCACAGGGGTATATCTTTATCAAAAAAAAACTGCTTTTCTATTGACAAAATTAATCAGTCTTCGACAAAATGTATGAAACATCTGATTTTTTAGTCGAAATCAGACTTGGTTTCAAACTTAAAGTAGTTCTTTAGGACAAGAATAAATGACCCCCTTATGGCATAGAACACTCCTGATTCATAACCCTGTATACGACTACATAAATACAGAAGCAGTACTTTTATTCAAAAAGCAATCTAAAATTGAAGCACGTCGGATATTCGTTTAGAAATACTTTGCAAAAATAAATTTATTTTTTTTAGAAATTGTTTGAAATTTCCATCGACGCTAATAAGCGATGGGCTCGGTAAAAGGAACTGCTTTCATTGACACCTCGGTGTTTATTAAATTGCACCAGCTTTTGAAATCCTGTCTGTTGGCACGTAAATAAAGCTCTGGTTTCAAGTGAAGGTAATATCATAATTTCAACCTGTAACTATTCTATGACAGTCCTTACCCTAGTGGAACTCCAAAAGATAGATCTCTTTGATCTCGACAACATTGCCGCAGCGAATGGTTGTTACTCTGAAATATTCATGTCGTGGACCTAACCTTACGAAATTATCAAGATGACAACTTCGTGACACGGTAAGGCCGGTTATTCAACAAACTTCGAATAGATTCGAGACAGGAGACGATGACAATTTATAAGTTAGTATTAAGATGGATATTTTTTGACCGAGGTAGTGAAGAGTTTTAGCTTAGAAGCTGACAAATTTTAATTTGAAATCGAATGTGTCTGTGTGTCTTTCTGTATGTGTCATCGTAGCACGGTACCCGAACGGATGAACTGATTTTGTTTTTTTTTTGTTTGAAAGGTGAATTAGTCGCTTTTTTCGTCGTTTGGAATGTTTAATTAGTTTTGGATTTGATTTGTTTGTTTTCAACCTTAAATAAAGAAAGTTTGTTACTGCCAACTTCAATAATATTTAGCTGGGACTTGCAGAAAACAATCATACATTAAGAGTTCTTAATTAGAAAAAAAATGGAATAAGATGATTTACAGCCTTTTTTACCTTAAGGTAAAAAAATATTGTGGTCACAATGACTAGTTTGTTAGTAAAAAGACTTGCTTTTGATAGCAACTCGCGTAATATAAAACGATGTTGGGCTGTATCTCTGATCAGTGCTTATAGTTTGATGGCCTTAGATAAGCGCTTCGTAAAAAAGTGCCTACAAAGTTCCTAAGAAGCTCATATAGAAAATATCGTTTTTAGCGATAAACTCGATAAGCCCACCTTATGTGCCAGTTTTATTATATATTAATCACTGTTTTTTTCTCTTTATTTGACGAGCTTAATGGCTGATGTTTATTCGTAATGACAATGAAGAGTTTTGTAATTGAAGTGGTTTTATAAACTCACACTAGATTTATAATAATGATTATTCAGTCCGATTTCGTTATTAGTCAGTGTATACATTACAATGTTTTAATCAGTACTGTATGATGTTTGACCAAGTTTCATGAAGGTTGGAAACATGTAGTAACATCTATTTTTTTTCTCGAATTCAGAGTGATAGTAGAAGTTGTTGCTCAGGTTGAGTATAGTGACCCTCTTTTGGCTTAGTACAGGCCTAGCAGATATGTATTTAAGAATAACATTATTACTGCTTGATTCGCTTTTGAAAATGTTTAAAACAAAGATTTGCTAGTAGGTAATCACATTGGACCAATTTTTTTCACGATAGTTAGACGAATACACATACATCTAGTATTTTCTTTAGACCCTCTTAAATAAAACATATTCTATGAGTCTGTGCAAGTAGTTTAACATATCTTAGGTATCAGTATACAGAGCGGGACGGCGGGCGGGACGCGATATAAATTTGCTTAGTTACTCCGCTTTTACACTCTCACAATATCTCGTCTACGGTCTCAGTCTGACTTAATAATCTGAGCTGATCTGAGTTCTATCTGAGCCCTGACTTTGTGACTGAATTCAATATGAAAATAAAGAGAACGATCTGAATACGCAACTTGCTCGTGTGATAAGGTTTTTGAATTGACTAGATTTACATACCTATTTCTTTTGTGATAATTTTTATATTACTATAGATACTTAGTTATCAACGGACGTGCTTTGGACACAACCAACAACAATCTAACTGTACTGTCTGACTGGCTGACGTTAGAGGAACATATTATTACAATAAAGTAAAATTAAATTAAATTGACATTATGGAAAATACAAGAAAAAACTATAATATTATCTTAGTTTGCTCTTTGTATTAAAAGAATACCCTTTGCATGGTGAAGCAAAGGTTATTCTTTTAATACTATATACCAGAATATTGATGTAGTAGGTGTACTACATCAATATTCTTATAAGCAACAATACTTTGTTGATCTTCAAAACATTGAGCATCGTCGGAAAGTGTCTAGCCTATCGGTCTTATTTCGGATATATTTGTGTATCTTTTAATAAAATAATTTATATATCCCTTTTTTAGTTAACATTTACTAGGGCTCTAAGATACTGCAAGATGCCACCGGGACATGGTTGATATTTCACGGACTTGCACTAAATAACGCTTGCAACCATTTGTGTCAACTTTTATCGTGTGAACAGCCAGGTGATGGAATTCGATGCCGAATCCTCTTTTGCTCGATCGCTATAATTTCGGTCTTTTCAAATCGCTTGTGAATCAGTTTCTTCTAGGCAATTGCGCTACATCCTAGACAGCTTCGTCGATTTACATCAGGCGAGTTGCAGTCAAGCTTAGGCTAATAATTATTAAAAAATACGGGTTCTCTATAAATCGAAATGTTGAAAAAAAGGATTAATTTACCATTTTATATCGAAGGAATAAAAATTGAATATCCACGAGTGCGTAATTGAATGGCGCATTGAAAAGTTTTTAACAAGAGTATAAGTGCAAATAAAATACCATCTCGAGTAAAAGTCTCGTACGCACTCTAACATAATTTTCTAACTTTATTACACTTCACTCGATTGCCTTTTCTCTCGAGTTCGAAGTAATTCTCTTTACAAGAACGTTGTAAGAAATAATCGGAGTAAAAGAGTCCGGCCCCTACTTACTTATGCATCGCCCTTCGTGGTTGCGCTCCCACAAATGAATTATACAAAGGAACCTTTCATCACCTTGGGCATTCCTTATTTATTCCGTCTTCCATAACGTTCTGAACCACTCTTAACGTTATTAAGAGATGTACGCTCTTAGTATAAATAAATTGTAAGTTGTTGAAAGTTATTAGAAGAGTGTATTGGACGTAATGATGATATCAGTTGAGATTTTTTAATCATAAAATTTCAACCACCCACCACTCTCGAGACAAAACAAAAAAGTCGGCAAATAGTAAAACTGCTTTAGTTAGTTTAGATCTACCATTAAGAGCCTTTATAATTTTACCCAGTATGTTCAACCAAAGGTTGCCTGGCAAAAATCTCATTGGGCGATAAGGCCGCTTAATGCACTATAGTTTTAATTTTGTTGTAATTTTACTTCCATACTGTGCGCATGAAATATGTTTTATTCTTTAATGTCGCTTGTGTAAGTCTAGTATAGCCAAATTTTAACAATGTCTAAGCTTTTCCGTATGCTTCAGTAACAGTTTAATTTAAGCTCGCTTTAGAGAAATGAATATGGCAAGAGAAATTCCAAATACGACGGTAGCACTTAGTGAGAGAATTATTTCTCTGTTCATATATTACGGGATTCGAGAGCATGGATAAAATAAATTACTGTTATCTTTTTGGAATGATCATAATTTTATTAATCCAATTTCCTTGATGTTGCTGTACATGCATTTTTTTTAAAGCGATTAATAAGTAACTAAATTATAGAATTAGTTGTCTAGTTTAAATCTATATCGAAAATAAATTGTAAAATAAATTATACACATAATTTAAGTTTATGCAAAACCTTTTGTTTTAGCTTTTTTTTTCGCGCTTTTTAGAATTGAAAATATAAAATAAAACAATTTAAAAAAAATATTTCTGGTTTATTCATACTATTAGGTCTCATCTCTTTATAAAAATAATATGTCTTTTCCGCCTTCTTTATAAACCAGAAACAAGACTTTATCGAATTTATTAGAAAAACTATTAATTGTGCTGCCCAACTAAAAGCAAATACGTTCATATTACTAATGTACTAAAGATACCTACATTTTTAGCAGATCCTGAGTACCCAGCATATGTATAGTAAAACTTGTTTCTCAAGATTAATATTAATTATAGTTCTACGGACTGACACGTATATTACCTCTAACCGATAACTCTGTATTCTCCCACTCGGGTGCAATATGAAGGACTAGTAGGATATCTGATATTACTACATATTATAGGTAAAAAAAAAGTAATACCACTTTTCTTTCCCACTTTTCCCAACTAACCTACACTAGGTTGGTTGGGCAAAGTAGAACAGTCCATAATAGCTTCTGCGTCGAGTATCATGTTGCACTACTGCTGAGGTTTTAATGAAATGGAGACGGCCGCTGCTTGACGTTAGATTTTATTTATAAATAGCCACGAGAAATCTATATTGCGGTCACAAGGACCTAAGTGATTGGATGTAAATGCCGAGTTTTTATTTAGTAAGCTTATTTTTTGCGATTTCTTTTTCATCGTGAGCTGAAGCGTTAATTCGTATATTATTATTTTTTGGTTTTATTACGAATGTTGTGTTACATATTTACAGCATTTAAATTGTTTTGAAGGTTTCTGTCAAAGTCTCCGTCGTAAAAACATAGTACAGTAGGTACTTACTGCTCGGCTAGAGTGAAACGGTGTTGCGATGGCATGGATTGTATCAAAATATTCTGTTATATTCCTCTTAAATAGTTTTTTTTAATAACTGAAAGCTAGTAAAGAAATAAGCTGGCTCCATAGTTTTTTTGATGATAACATTGTACTCGTACTTGGCTAATCACTAGTAGTTACTCTATGTAATTTGTGAATTAATTGCTATTTAATTGATTCGGTCGATATTTTACTTTGTTTAGCTGCAAACAATAAAACTGGCTTAGTTCATTCCCGTTTTTTCATAATTGTGTGTGTGCTCAGTTTTCAGTCTGTATACTTATGATAATGAAAATTAAAAGTTAGCTCGGTTTTGGTCTACAGTTCGCATAAATTGTGTACATAATCTATAAATACAATACAAGGTGATATATTAGAAAATTGTCGCGTAAATATCGAATCAATATAACAATACGTACAATCACAAGCCTTTTATAAAAGCCGCCGCTTTTCTTAAGACAGGTCGTTCGTCTCCGAGAGTGATTTCGTCAATCGCGACCCGGTCTCTTTCTAAAGAAACTTTACAATGGCAAAGGGTTAGGCCAAGAGCAGAGAATGTTACGTAGCGTAATAAATTACGCAGAAGAAAGGTAATAATAGTTTTTTAGTCTAGAGTTGTGATGTGCGCTGACGTCACTTGATCACATTTGAGCACAATATTGTTTTATGTGATTTTTATTCACATTGCGGTAATACGAGTACATTAATTACAAATATCAAGTTTGTGTCGAGACACGAATATTTCAAGCTTTCACAGCAAATTTTCAGGTTTTTATAAAAATAAATAAATAGTTATAACCGAGTTTATTTTATTCCAACTTCCAAAAAAGAAGGAGGTACTTAATTCTAGTGTATAATTTTAATGTCTGTTACTTAACTCGGAGACGGGTGCATCGAAGAGAAAAAATATTTTGTTGTTATAATATCACCCATATTTAATTTTATCCACATCTGTCTAGAGGTCTAATTTTTTTTAAACAAATTATATACAATTATTTTCGATTAGTTACCACAAGTGTTAATAGATATTTAAGAGTTAAATTACCTAAAAGATGGACAACGTATTGCGAGGTCCAATTCTGTGAAAACTTAAAAGTATCATAATTATGGCAGTTTTATACCACTTCAAACCATTGCGGTTTTTTATCCATGACAGCTAGGCATTTGGCCACAAGCTATCAAGACCACGGAAGTCAGTGTCACTGTGTATAAAAAGGAGCATGCCTGGTCTGGAATACACTGGCTCTCAAAGAAGGCTGCCGGAACACATCGTTAGGTGCTTGGCGACAAATTTTACTAACTTGAGAGTGGTAGCTAGCCCGGCGGGCGTTAAAAAATACCTTACAACCGATGGGTTCCTCACGATTTTTTACTCTTTTTGCGAATTAATATGTACAGACGATGTATGTACGGACGAAAGGTATATGTAGAGTTTTGTGTAAGTAAGAATTCCAAAAGATGCATTAACGTTCTTACTAACGTAGATACAATTTAAATAACAATGAACCTTGTCTAACATTGGCACAATTTATTGATTCTCAGTAGTTGTACTAGGTTTTATCGAATTCACTTCGCTTCACTAATTTAATTGTGTTGGGCCAATATAAATGAACTTTATTGTTAGTATGGAAGCCGGTGAAATACTTGAATTGAAACGAAATTAATTTCATCGTTTATTTATTGCATTTTATTACTAAACTTGTGCCATTGAAAGAGATAGGTGTATTAGTATAGAAAAATGTTTTCAGTGTCGTGTCTCCACTGGTCCATACTCTCCCCGAGGGGAGACAAGGGGATATTGCTAGTTTCCATGTCTCCGTTGTGCGGGGAAACTAAGGCCATTTTCTAATCCATTCTTCGGAGCCCTGTCTCCCTTAGGGAGACAAAGGAATACTGCAGATGTTGATGTCTCATCTATGCATTTGAGACAAGAATTGTGTTCCCGATCTCTTTTGGTTTTTGTTTATTGAGTTGACGTTAACTGAGCTTTTTTTTATTAAGTACATCAAATTATAGAAGAAAAATAAGAATAACCAGAAACTGTGAAGTACGTTGTAGATTTGGCAATACATTAAAATAAGGACCACATAACAATAAAGCATAGGCATAGTTATATATAAACTAAGTTTTATTTTTTCTTTCTTTAATTATTTAATCAAACAATCTAAATACGTTGCGTCATGAAAACTACTTTCACTCTAAAACTATAATGGGCCTTAAAAATAATGTAACATATTTTCGCTAGAAGCAGATAAGTTAGATAAAAAATATGGTAGTGAAATTTTCAACAGAATAGGCTTTAAAATAAACCTATTCATACCTATCTAGTACTATTTCCTCTTCGCAAATTTTGTACCGTATTAAAGAATAACTTGTGTGCCACGTGTACGATATAATATGGATATTTTTTTAAAATCAGTAACTGTTCTTTTATTTTATTTTGCTAAGTTGAATCAACACTAAAATACAACGGCTGCAGAAAAAGCGCGTAAATTATATAACGTTAGAGTCAAAATACAAGTATTTATTTTGATGGCCGAGGCGTCGGGCAGTTGAGGGGCAGACTTTAAGTGTACTAAAGAGATTGGGCGCAAAATTAAAGTTCAAGGTGACTTCCGTTCTGAATCGTACCTGGTGTGCAAAAAATGCTAAAGCCATTCCACGCGCAAATGCTGCAGTAGCGATTGCAGTATCAATTGCAGCAGATCAGCAAGGGCCAATTTTTAGTTTTTTAACTTTTTATTTGACATGCTTTGAATAAAGGACTAGTTTAATTTTCGGCTAGGACGGTGTACGTCTACCAATAAATGCTTAAAGAAAAGTTAATATTGTGTATAAATGAAAATTGCATCCGTTGCCTCCTTCATTGTGTACAAAAATATCTAAATTCTATGAATTCTAGTGGAATAATGGCATCTCTAGAAGTATAATGATCCTAGGTTGACTGCAATGATCGCATTGGTCTAAGGATTGTACCGCCCTTCACAAATGTCAATAATGACACAATCAAAACGCGTAAATCACCCTATGGCATAAATAACGTGGCAGTATTTTGATTTGACATAAATTCCACTACAATAAGTTACGTTAATTTTAGTTTGGTTGATAGATACGTTAGGGACTTTATCCCTAACGTATTTATGGTATCATGTACACTGTCCTGGCAGGAACTCTATACATTTCTGAAACATCTCTTATTTATTATCCGAAAAAAAAGTACATACTACCTATATGAATCAATAAAAACATTTAATGTTATATTTTACTGCGCTAGTAACGTGTGCTTAGTGTCGGTAGCTCTGCGTCGAAATATAAATGGACGCTTAATCAATAACCCTGTATATACGAATTCATTGAAAGGCAAACAGACGGAACGCTCGATCGGGGTTCATTAGTGAGCATCGTACACGCATAATATTCTCTCTCTGAGGAAAGAATTCTCATTACGCCGCGCGGGTGCGATAGGAATCCGAGCCATTGTCTTAATAGCAATACGTCGAGACGTACCCTCAAGGTGGAACTGTACTGGGGGCATATAATCCTTATAATACATAAATAACTAGGGAGCGAAGCGTCTCTGCTACGTATCTTTCAGATTTTTCTTTCATGTGTTTGTGATGTATCCTGATTTAGAACTCGCGTAAGCTAGGTGTATAGATTGTACGAATTTTAGAGATTTTACGATTTTTTTCATCGGGATTTTCGACTGGGCGGTATTTCCATAAAATAGGGGGAATTTTAATTTTAATTGAAAATGCAAAGATCACAACAAATCTATAATAATATATCTATAATGAATCTATTACTCGTGAAATAAGCTCCGAAATACGAGTACTATAGCTTTACTTAACTTTGTCTAGAAGTTAGTATACTTTTGTTTTGTTGTTCTTCCAAAGAAAATACCAATTTCTGTAGACCAAAAGCTATGGAAGTAAGAAGATTGCTATCTAGCCAATGTTAGCCATACTATTATTTCCAGTTAGCGTCCATTACATAAATATTGTAAATAGGCTTTTAGCCGAACGATCTGCGTTGTATTTTCACCTTTACTATTCGGGTAGATTATGAGCTATAGGTAATTTGTATTATTGATGACTATGTGATATATGGTGAGAAATTGATCGGATACTAATTTCTGATTGGTTGTTAAAAGGAATCCTTCAATTAAAAGTGACGGCTTACGTTGCAAGTTGCTGGCCTAGTAGAATATGACCACCTTCGTGGAGACTCCTTCTCAGCAGTGGGACGAAAAATAAGTTTTACCTATAAATCAAACGTTTGTTTCTAATTTCAGACAATACAGCGAGTTAAATGAATAGTCGCGACTCTTCTACAATAATAACTACATTTACGAAACAAAATTAAAATTTTATACTATAAAAATTACAATTTTACACAGAGCTATAATGTCTAGCATTTTTGCTACATAGAGTAAATAATGTATACATATGATATGTTACGATTAAATCCCTCCAGGTGCACTATGTTGAATTTATATCAGGTATCTTGAATTCTCAAAATGTTGAAAAACAAAATCATTAAATTGTTGAGTTTTATCACATTTTGGCAAACAATCTGAAAAACATAACTAAATATGTTCAGAATGTAACGCAAAATACGTCGTTTTTTTAAAAGGGTCATACGTTCATACATTTCTGTAGAACTTACCGGAATGCAATTTGTCGGTATAAAACCGAATTGTTCTGGTTAAACTTTGGTAAAAGGGTTCGGTTTCTGTGACCGCTTGCGTTTACCCTCATCTTATAAACTATTTCGATTTCGCGATTACAAAGTTCACATGAAAATCAATGCGTCTCTGTGGAATTTCTTTGGAGTTCGGTTAAATTGTGAATATGAAAAATAAATTCAATTTGATAGGTATAGTAGATAGATAGATAGAAAACTCTTTATTGTATTGATAGAGTACTTGTTCATTAATCAATAATAGTTAAAAATAAAAAAAATACCAAAAACCACATTTTTTCCTCTAACTATACAACTGTCCTGTGCTATTTAAATATTATGTGAC
Organism: Ligdia adustata; assembly: GCA_947049295.1. Classification (NCBI taxonomy): domain Eukaryota; kingdom Metazoa; phylum Arthropoda; class Insecta; order Lepidoptera; family Geometridae; genus Ligdia; species Ligdia adustata. The sequence goes on from OX346218.1 coordinate 4,301,480, forward strand.
TTTCTTTTTTACATCGTATCGATATATTCATTATAATAACCACGAATGGCACAGACTATATTTTTTTTTTAAAATCTTGCTTATGCCACTTCATCACATTTTTCATTAGGTATCTTACTTAATTACACAATTACACATGGTGCTGGGCTATTTTCCTCGAATCTTCCAGTAATTTTGTTGTAAATGACATAAATAATCTCAGACATAACCTTTGATTTTATTGCAATTCTGGATGTGTTTTGGTTCTAAAAACGATTATTGACCTTCTCTGGTCGTTTTGCTGTGTAAATCACTCGAAATTTCCCCACCAAAAACTTAGAATTAAATTAAATTAACGATGAAGTTAATTTAATATGTAGTATGAAAATACAAGTATGTGATACAGTTTTCACTAAGGCTATGTATAATAATACAATCTCCTGCGCCTTCCGCAGGTTATCCTCCTTGAATTCTCCTCAACTTTCTATTAGTTACTGGAGAAATTACATAAATAACTTCCCGCTTAAATATTATAGTGATAATAATCTAGTACACATGTTAACCATCTTAACCGTTGGTGTCTACTTCTTTTATCCTTACCTCAATAAATGACTCCTATCTAAAAACTAATCCTATCAATATATTTAAATGTAAAAAAATATATTTAATCTTAATAAATATTATTATGTATTATTAAAAAACCGTTTTTAGCGTTAGTTACATAGTCGTTATGTTTTAGTGTTTTCTTAAACCTAACCTGATGAAAATAGACTCAATAGTTAGACAAGCCGTAAAACTTTGATTTAGAAGTATGAGAAAGTTATAACTTTTAGCCGCTAACAAAAACTTGTAACACAAAACCTATGGATATTTTATGAAGGAAAATGGAGACATCGCTGCGCGTTAGCGAGCCCCTATTCACGAGTTATTGGCTACGAAAGTTCTAGAAGATATTGATACGAAAAGAAAGGAGCTTGACACGAGTAAAGGATGGGATATGTTTTTCTGAACTATAATATTATTAGAACAGGAAGATAAAGTTCGCGTATTTCGTTTTGTTAAGATAATTTTGTGTTATTGAATAGCTGATATAGGGAAGTGGACGAAATTTGCTTGAAATTTCAAGGGAAAAGTTTTGTGTTAAAAATTTATTTCAGGGCTGCAATTCTAAGTTTTTTCGCTCACTTACAGATTTGTGAAGTGAAGGGAAACATCGTAAGGAATCTTGATCAATTAAAAAAAATATAGATAAGTGAAATCCTTAAAGTTGCAATTTGACAAAATTGGCCCATCGTGGTAGGCTATGACCTCCAAACATGTTTTAAGGGAGACCCGTGCCGTGATATTTTAGAAACCGCTTGCGTCAAAACAAGCAAAAAAGCGTGGGTTCAAGTCCAGGTTCAGACATGAAACTCATTATTTTTCATTCATGTGCATTTTAGAATTAATAACCATATGTTTAAACAGTCAAGAAAATCATTGTGAGTAGACCTGCTCATCGGAGAAGGTTAATAACTTTAAAGATAAGTGAAGTCCTCACCCGCAATTTCACTAACGTATTGAACTATGTCATACACCCCCTACGTAAGGGAGACCCTTGAACAGCAGTTGAATGCTATGCGTTATTTTTTAGTAACTGAGTATTGCAGTTTTGTTTTCATTCTATTCGTCGCGTCCCAATAACTTTGTGAGATACAGTGTTGTTTAAAGACCTGTTTAAAAAAACTTTGTTTGCCAAAAGTTGAAAACTTTGTCAGGCTCGTGTTTTACTAACATTAATGTCAGCATTAAGATTGAATTTGCTAAAAGTTGTTGTTTCAGGAAGTTACCGCTGAAAATGAAGCACAAACTCGGCTCCAGCTCGTTTCGGCAATCTCCTCAATCTCAAAACAATACGTGACACAATCAAAAGCTCTTCCTGTCTCAAATAAGGCGTGCGCAAACTCGTTGTCATACGTCCTGCCTCTGTCTACAATTCTAGGTAGTATATTAAATGTTAAGGTTCTCGGTGATAAACTTGAGTTTTCTTTCTAACTTGAGCAAAAAATATAGCTTTACACATTGTAAATATAGATAATTCTTTTCGTTTTAAAATATTTGTTTAAGTGTTGGAAATACGAAGGTTGCTATTTTTGTCGCTTCTTATTAAAGAGTTAATAAATATTATTATTATACCCATGATCAATGTTGTTAATTTCTTCAAAATTAAGAATGTTGGCTACCAAGTATTTTCTTAATAGGTCTGGAAATTTGTAGACCACGTGCTAGCATGGATAGTGGACATATAAAATGGTTTTTATTTGATTTCAAGACATACAATTTGAAATTTGAAATAATCAAAGATATTTTTTTCTAATTTAAAACGCGAATTAATTGCGCCTCAAAGCGAATAAATACCGTTTTATTATTTCAAACTAGCCGATTTCCTTCTTTGTTTTTTCCGGGATTTATGCCCAATAAGAATTTATTGTTGTGTCGTAAAAGACCCATTCTAGACCGGAGTTTGGTCTAATTTCGTTGCAAAAGCAACGTATTCGCGAACTCAGACAAATATATTCGACGAAGGAAAAACGTAAAAGCTACGACGCTACGCTCGCGCAGTCGATATAGCATAAATTGAGGTAGGCTTACAATTTTCAATGATAACATTACATGTACAAGTAAAAACTTTCGTATAGTATAGACTGAATTAGTTTGCTGGTTCACGAAACCCATTAGCAGAATTGTACTCACCTCTATCAATAATGCGGTCGCTACTCGTGTGATTCGTGGTTATGTAACTAAGGTAATCGCTCGATTCCCAATTTGTTTGTTTATTTGGATGAAGTGGTGCAAGATAATTGAGCTGTCATTGGACTTGTATTAGTTTTCGTCAGATCAGTGGAGAAATAGTTCGATCTAGTTTAAATTATTTATTTATGTGCTCTTTAGTTGAACATTGATTGTTAATACCGAAATTATTTAAAACTATGTATTAGAAGTAGCATAAAGAGGATTACAAATAGGAGGATTAAAAAATTGAGAACTGACTTCAATTTAGCAGGGCCTACATTTTTTTATTTTACCATGAAAACTTTACTGATACTGATAAAATTTGTGTTTCTATTTGTATAATATATCCTCTACAAAAAAAAATATCCAAATCTCTCCATTCCTATTTGAAAAATTGGGGAATATACATAAAAATAAGATCTCTACACAGTGACAACTTTTCCTCCTTTTAAGTTTTGGTAAAAATTCTATCTGAATTATTTAAAATCCACTGTTATTCTACAATGATTCTTCATTAAAAAATTTGCAATAAGAACATAAAAATAACATCACAATAGTGAAAAGATTTTACTCAGTTTCATACTACATATTTATTTCCAACAATTTCCGCGGTTGCTTTTGCGAAGCACAACAAAATAGCGTAGGTAATAGCGTTGACCAATTCCATTTCGGGTTATTCGTCCGTTCGCGTTAGAATTGAATGAGCGGTAGAAGGATTCGATTAAATTCCGAGCCTCTGTTTGGACTAGTCTATCTTTGTTTCGTGGAAAAATAGTTGCACTGTAGTCAGTATCTGCATCAAATATTGCAAACCTTTTTTTTTTCAATATTTTGTAAGTATTCCAAAGGGTAGTTTATTCCCAAGTTTGGTTTGCTTCACTCTCTTCTTAACGAAACGAAACGGGATTTCTGTAAAAAAAATTATAAATGTTTCATGAGTAAACAAAAATGAATGTACCGTTGGCCTCAAATTAATGAACCACGTGTAATGTACGCGTTTGAGGTCCCCTTGTCAAGGCTTGGAGCCTCTGGCTCACAAATTCATATTTACAATTTCGCAGAAAAAGGGGAAGGAATTCGGTACTTTCAGGCCCTTTTGTAGTCAACGGAGCGACAGGACGTACGTCCTTTAAAGGCCATCGTGTTTCTGATGTATTGTGCGTATCAATCGGGTCACGTACACTTATAACAATGGTTTTTCAACATTGGATTTATTGGAATTGGCAAACGCAAATTTTGTGTAATTGCTGTTGCGCAAAGAATAAAATGGGATCCTACAACTAAAACTTCGGTGTCCGTCTGCCTGCTACCAGGCTGTATATCATGCACCATGATAGCTAGATGTATAAACGTGAAGTATTTCTGTTGCCGTTAAAACAACAAATACAAAAAACAATGAAATAAATATGTTAAGGAGTCTCGGATACAACAAACTTGTTTTCTGCTTGACATAACAACGTTGACAACTAATTCGAATTAATTTTGTATAGATGTACAGCAAATTTCGTGTTCAAGTCCGACTCGCATTTGGCCGATTTTTTACTTGATTTAGTTTGGACTGTGCAGCATTTGAATAACAGATTTTTTAATCTACTAGCTTTTTTGTTATTTACCTGACAAGCTAAGCCCAATTAAGAAGTACAATCTTCATGTAGAACTAAGTTTAATACTAAAGTAAATCGTAGGATATTTTTTCTTATTTTTTGTAGTTCCGTACTTTCAAATTCATTTTAATAAGTTTTCTGCACGGTTACATGAATTCCGTGCTCATTTTGACGCAATACTAATTTATATATATATCTATTATAACGCGGGCAAAGTAGCAGAAACGCTAGTAAGAGGGAGCAAACATTGTAAAGTATTTTAACAGTACTTAAAAAATCTTTCTAAGATAAAAGAAGAATAAAAATATAAGAAATAAATAAAATCTGATAGAAATATATAAGTAGAGACCGTTGTGTCCAAAAACCTCATAGTATATTAGCTATACTCTATTGTACATGCAGAGTGTATGTATTGAAACTAGCTCTAACTTAGATTAGATACCTACATTCCTTAATAAATATTATGTAGAAATAAAATAAATGTGCCTCCGAATTACAGTCGGTGATTATTTTTTAATCGACTTCAAAACTGTTTCAATTTTTAATTCGCCGGGATCTCTTTATTTTAAAGATGTTGGTATCTTTTTCTCCTCCCTACAGGTAGGTATATAAAGCATGGAATACGAAGTATAAATGAATCCATATCATAGTAGGGGATCCCACGATGCTAAATGGGGATTTACTCGAGCGTCATAGAGACGTATTGCGTTGCAAAGCTTGGATGATAAGAAGTAGAAAATATTATAGGTGTTTCCCATTTTAGTGGTGGAGGAAGCATCTGGATGGATATACATTTTTTTTTCTAAGGAAATGAAATCATGTAAATGTTCGAGCGTGTCAGATTATAATATTTTCTATGCTCCATCATGCTTTTGATAACAAATATATGTTAAACTGACAATTTGGATGGTGGGGGTAGCCACACAGGTAGAAAATTGTTTAGAAAAAGAAATGCCCCCACTCCCTAACATTCCATTCAAATCATTTAATTATTGACATGCACACTGTTTAGCTAGTAATAAACCTACCGTATCTTAATCTGACGCATTTGATTATTTCAGGCAAACAAAGTATTTTTTTAATATTTTGCGGGCTGCTCTATTAGCTCGGCTCATTATTGAGAGCTTATATTTGGTAGATACACTCAACAGGACCTAAGGAATCTCCCATGTGTTAATCTGCCACGCTCGAGCATGTCACAAAATCCCCTCTTGGGCTCCCCTACTATTATGGATGCCACCCGATGTGTACTAAACTGTTATTTATGTGTTGTTTCAGGTGTACAGATAGCATATTTTGCAATAATAGGAACACAGATGTTCATGATAGTGCTAAGTATATTCCTGTTCTACGGGATTTATAAAGTGAGTATTTTCTCTTATTTATAATGTGAATAATGCTTCTTATTTTGAAAATTATAGATTATAGACGGTCTAGAGTAAAATATCCGGGAAATTTAGGTAGTTACATCATCATAAGCTTACTCCTTTCCTATCTTCCGACTTCCCGCCCATTGTTTGAGCTATGCCCACAGAAAAGAGAACTCAGCATAAGTTTAGTTTTTTTTAAACATTTGTTTTCTGTTAGCCTTAGTTATTTTCAAATTTATTTGAAGAGAATGTAAGTTGACGCTAAAGAAATATTTTGATATTTCTTCGGTTTAAATCCTCTTGTGTTTATTATTGTTAACTATATTATACGTTTATAATGCTTCTACCTGCTTTTAACCCACTAAGAAGAATTGGTGGCCCATTATTTTGAATCATCACATAGTAACACATTTCCCAAATCCTGAAATGAACAGTGTTATATAGTAAAAGGTTTTTTATCATGGAACTATCAGTAGCGTCACTGGATACAGATTTCCTTTTTATTTTTCGTGAGTTGGGGCCAAAAGTAACGATCCTCTTACGTTACAATATATTTTCGTTGCACATCAAAAATTCCTTCAGTTGGCATAAAAACTCTAGAATGCGTTTTCTAAACCCGACACGAAGCCTATGTTCTTAAGCCTAAAAGTTAGAACGTGCTACTTCTGTAAACTCTTCTTTTTCGTCATTCATCAAAACATTGAACATGTGTGACATTAACAGAGTCTAGCTTTCAAGCGGGATATCCCGCTATTGTGACATAAGGCGTCAAGAAGGTGTGAACAACTGTCATCGGGCTCATGTTAGTAAGTTGTTAGTCTAAATGTAAAGTTTTTTTAAAGGCCCTACGTAAAATATAGTTACCAAATTAAATTTAAATTATAGGTACTCTCTCCAAACAATATTTTGTCTCAAACAAAAAAGAATTTTAGAGATTTTGTTTACAACAAGCTAATTAAGCAGGCGCGTGATTAAATTTTAAATGAACTGAATTTTCTAGTAGAATAAAATTCTGCTCTAAAATACTCTTTCTCTACGCAAAATGATCACAATAAACTGGCAAGGATTAATGAATAAACAGTAAAACCCTAATCTACATTTCACCAGGGGATAAGCAAACAATTATGAGCCTTGCAAATAAGAGCCATGAACCTTAAACCCTTTTTCATTACCTCTCGAAGTACACAAGGCTTAGGCAGACAGACTTTCACTTTATGTGTCTCTAAAATTCGTATCGTGAAGCTTTAGTGTCGTAAAAAGGGAATAAATGTAGGTAACGTCGAACTGGAATCTACATTTTTAAACCCCAAAAAAGGAATTATTTAACTCTTATATAACTAAACTTTTAACGTGGAAAAATGTTCAAAGCATACCGCTTCACCGCGGGAAGCAGAACGGTTATGTGAGACTCCTACCCACTAAAACTCCACGGCGTCACTTCCGGCCTATAACTGGTACGACATTGGTACGCTGTGGCATTGGTCCACTACCCGAGACGGCTGTGTTCGTCGCCGGAACCATCCCTCGGAGCGATACATCAGATATATAAAAGACATGGCAATGGCATAGCCATGGACCATGGGCACACATTACCCAACTTGTCCTAATTTTTTTGGCGTTGTTGATCTAAATCAGTATTTAAATTTTCATTTATTTAGAGGTTCCATATAAATTAAACTTAATGCATCATGAAATAATACTAATCTATTTATATTAATTCAAATCAGCTTGAAACTAAAAGCCACACAATATGTTTCTGATTAACTTTATTAGCATTATTCTGATTAACTAAAAGCCACACAAAATGTTTCTGATTAATTTTAAGACAGTCATATGATCAAAGTAATTATGTACATATTAACGTTTCCTCTACTTGTATTAAGTTAAGTATCTACGGATATATACAGGCTCACCTGCAAAATAAAAAATTGATAACAATCACTAAAGGGTCGATTCTGGAATACTATAGTTTTACTGTTTGTTTGCATTAAGTAAATAAATTAGTACACGTTCTGAAATTAACTAGACATTTTGTGATGTGAGTTATTAACATTTATTTGTGGTGATTCTAAAATGACTGCGTATATTTTTAGCACACGATTAGCTTCGTTGATGTAACATATTATCTTATATATAAAAATCAATTGCTGTTCGTTTGTCTCGCTAAAACTCGAGAACGGCTGGGCCGATTTAGCTTATTTTGGCCTTGAAATGTTCGTTGTACTCCAGGGAAGGTTTAAAAGGTGAGAAAAATAAATAACTATTAGGCGGTACGAAGTTCGCAGGATCGGCTAGTGCTTAATAAAAACAAATATTTATTGCATTTTTGTTTACAATAAACTGGGAAACATGTATATATAGTTCACGTGCTGAAATTACAAATACAAATACAAAATGTTTTATTGCTTTAAAATACAGAATACATAATATGATTGAAGCCCTGCCTGCTACTTTAGCAAATAGCTGTGTTGCAGCACTCAGTTTCTTCCCTGTAAAAGGTTCATTTTACATAACTATAAATATAATCTAAATGTTTAGCATATTAGTTACTTAGCACTAAATAATATATATATAACAATATGTTCTATACAAAACAATTTGCTTAATGTAAGATTGATTATTATGATACATGTGCCTGTGTGGGTGTATGTGGTGTGTGCGTGTTTGTGAGGATGAGTGTGTTCAATGTATTATATATGTGTTAGTGTAGTTTTAATTACCAAGGCAAAAATAAATATAGTGTATAGAAAAATGGTTTTAGATTAATTATTTGGTTATATATATACATACACACACATATATATATATATATATATATATATATAACATATCTCAATTATTTTACATATTGAGTACGCATAAGAAGTTGTTCTAAGGAATCATAATCAAACAATTTCAGCCATTCAAAAATATGTTTTTTAAATTCTTTTGTTGGAAGTTGTTTTACTTTGGTTTTCACGTTAAGGCGATTGTATATAATAGGTGTTAACTCGACACTTTTGTTATATTAGTTAATATTTATACGGGGTTATTCAAAATTGACTGCGTATATTTTTACCTCGCAATTAGCATCGTTAATATAACACATTTTGCATTTTTGTTTACATTAAACTGGGAAAAATGTTCACGCGTGATTACACAAATCTGGGTGATACGAACACGCTTGCCGTCGCCATGCCCTAGTTTCGCACCGGGTCGGTGCCGCGACCTGGTTGTTCATAAATTTTGCAATCATTTTGTATGATTTTAATTGTAGGTTTCTTATTTCATACTAATTAGGGTTAAACAAAAAAAAAACATTACATGAAACCATTAAAGTTACCTATTTTTAGAGTTTGCGGTTTTTATGTTTAGATTTTTTTGATGTAGTTGTAAGTAACTCTGTAAAGACCCTCGCATACCTTCACCGTTTCAAACAATACTCAGCGCTGAATGTGGGTATTTCATTAAGATTTCAGTTTAAGTTAACTTTAGGAAATCCTCATAATTGGAAAAGTCCAATTCGACCAGTTTTCATTAGCGAAATTACTGTTCGTCAGATTTGTTTGTACAAACTTTGGATCAAGTAATAAGATTTGTTTAGAGCACTGTGAAGCTAATAGTCTTATACAGTATTACTAGTAAGTAATTAGAAATCTCTCAGTTCATCATCTATTGCTCTTAATTTTTTGTAAAATTTGGTATTTAAATCTGATTTTCAATATACTTGATTACGCCTGGACAAAGCCGATTTTTCTGTGTTGAGTTAAGACCGGTTTGTGACAGAAAGCATATTATAATTTGAGCTTTTGCTTAAGATATTTTGTGCTACAAATAAATATATTTCTATTTTGATTTATGCCTAAATAAAGTCAATTTTTGATAATGGTCAAGTCGGCCGCGCTATAAAAAATCCACTTTTTAACTATGTTCAAGTTTACCTTAGCCAAGGCATAATACCTATGAGTCTATTTTTACCGTACTCAACGCTTCAAGCTGATTATTAGCAGTTATATCAAGAAATCGTTACAAATTGTTCTGGATCTTATCTCGTTACAATGACGAGACAGAAAAACCAGAGCCTAGCAATTTCAGCGAACAAAGGTAGATCTTTTGTTCACAAATAAAGATGTATCACCTCCGCTTAGACCGGAAGCGACCCGCAAAAAATGTAGTAATAATACACTCTGGGAAAATAAAGAAAGATTTTTTTCAGAGAGTGTTCATAATGGCAATCTGTCTTGTGGAATGAGGGCTTTGAAAATAAAAGGCTCGTTCTTAGCCAACGTCCAAAAATGGAAAAGGTTTTCAATAAAACCTTATATTGTACCCCGTGCTTTTACCTGAGCTGAATATACGATCATCCCAAAGGAACACTTCACTTTTACAGAATTATGAGTATGTTAATCTAGCTTGCATGCCAAATTTCATCTAAATCCATTCTGGCGTTTGAGGCTAAAGTAGTAATTCTATCTTTCTATTTTTCAAATGAATTAAAGCGCCTTAGCGGTTTTTTTCTCGATTTTCGGTTGGTTCATGATAGATGGCGTAGTTAGTTATTTTCTTTCGATTTATGAATGAATGAATATAGCTCTATTGCACACAAAACAAAAAATACAGCTAGACAAATATATGTAGACAATGGTAGTACCTTGGGCGGTCTTCACATCGGTTGCTTATAACCCTGTACTTAATACTTACTTTTTGTACATCTTGAGTTAATGTTTCAGGAAAACGTGGCGTTCTTGGTGCCTTGGGTGGTGGGTTGTATGACTTTCATGGCGCTTGAAGCAATGGCCATGGTCTACTCCAATATACTTAGAGATCATGTCAACAAAGTAAGTTTAAAATTCTTTGCCGACCAAGCGAGTAAAACGTTACTGTCACTGATTTTTTTCAATATGTAGTAGCTACAAATACTACATTAATTAATAGGAGTTACAAAAATATCACCTATCACAAAAGTTGAATCCGCAAAATCTATAACTAACAGAGCTTTTATTATAGTTCAGCAAAACTAGTCAGTATTCATGGAAGGCGCAGAATTAGATGCACCCACTATTTTAGTTTTATTAAGATATAAATTATTAATTTTCTTTTGAAAAGTCACCTTCGGGCATCTTGTTAAGCAGAATATAACAAACACATTTCCCGAAAAAACGACAAATTATTAATACATTTCCATACTTAAAAATGATTCTCTATTTAATATTTAGTTAACTAATATGTATTAAAACTTTTACAGATTTAAATAATAATAATCGCAAAGTATACGCAATTCTATTTTTAGAATTGTGGTCTAAACCGATTCTTTAAGTAATTCAATAATTTTATATCTTAATAAAACTGAGATGTATAGTTGAACGCCTTAATTGTACACATAAAAATATAATTTTACGTGTAGTGCCACAAGTGACAATCGAGATGACACATGCTTCCAGTTCTAGGCCTTAACAGACATATTATTAAACTTAGTATAAAACTATATAAAAATAGTATGAAGATAACTTAATAGAATATATACTCGCTTGTCTTTGTTTCGAAAAAAAGAAAACAATTTTATCGAGTTACATTTATATTGAAATTTTATGAGACAATCGAGAAAGATAGGCTACTTTAGGGTACCGAAATGTATTAGAAATCTTTATTTATTGCCAGTAATAATAAAACTGTATAATAATATTGCCATATTGTACCTATCATTGCATGCGAGCGATTTAATACCAAACTATCTTTGTTTTCACAGTCAATATTTATATTCGGAAGTACTATTTGAGCGAAATAATGGTATCATTATTATGAATACACTTGTTTGGCCAAAATTGGTAAAGTACATTATACGATAGCATTTGGATTTTACCAATTTTATTATTTAGCTTATGGATTAGGAGAGATTAGGAGTTTAATAGGAGGAGGATTATGTTACAATAATGATTACGTTTCATTTGATAATAAATCCCAGTTAACGATTACACCTCACCCCAAAACTGCGGTTGCATTTTTAAAGTAAAATATAAGATTAATATCATTATGTTCAAATCTAATCTCTCCTTAACTTGTACACTATTGCAAATGTTATAATTAGTACCCATTGCTAAATAAATAAGGATATCCCTCGCGACCACGATATTTTATGCTACTGTGAAAAAGACGACAAGCACTTGATGGAATTTTTTAGATTAAAAAAAAGATTGCGTTGCCTTACGGATTCATGTTGGACATATTAGTACCCCCATACCGAATGACTTTTTTAAATTGATTTTTAGTACATACGTTATATAGTAGTGACTTGGCACTCACTATATTTGTGAAAGAAATAAAGAACAATACTATTCATATGGTAATTGTTCTTATGTTGGCTACAAAATTTTATCAGCTTATAAACCAAGTATCAATTTATGACAAAGCGGTTATATTTACCCCCATAGATAAATAGGTATTGAATGAACCGACATGGTTAACAGAAAAACTGTGCTGTGAAGCATGTGTGTGAAACATTTTTGTACATGCAAAGTTTTTGCCGGGATTCACGAATGTCCTATTACCATTTTCATCATACACAATAACACTATCTTCTAGCAAGCAACCAAGCAATCAAACAAAATATATTCGACACAACGCAGAGACGTTGAAATTTTCCTTTTCAATTCCATTTGCAAATCCGTACGGTTCGAGGCAAGTTGTCAATGTTTCCTTTTGGATCGCAATATTCTCAGTGTGCAATCAGCTATCGTAGATGCTATGAGCCGACGAAACAAAGGCTCTTGTGTTGCAATTTGTCGATTACGGCGCCGGCACGTTCAATACGTAACACTGTTTCAGCAGTAAAAATGCTCTGTATTTATTTTGTTACGTGAACATTCTTGTAGAATTGGACGCTTTGCTAGCTTTTAATAATAATTGGTTAACCTGTAGATAGATAGATCCTTTTTAGTCTTTTTTATGTGATGTACAATAAAATGGTATTTCTGCAAACTGGTAAAGTAACTGTAAATTTGAGAGTTAAAAAAAGGCAATACTAAGACGGATATATTTCATATTTAATTTCATGTAATTAACTTTAAACTTGGTCTCGTCGTTCAATAGGCGCGGGAAAATTATTGTACTTGAGTACGAAGTTTCCATACATACAAACTGAAACACAAAAAAAAATGCCTGACTCGAAACATAGACGCTTTCCTCTAGTCATACATACAAATTAGTCATAAAGTAAACAAGTTCTTTTAAAAACATAGTGATAGTGACTTCCACTGCTGCAAACTCCTATACAACTTTTTCAGCACAGATACGAATCTCACCATTCGAGAAGTATACACTTTGGCAAAGCCACAAAGTTGACGTTTAGTGAGAAAAGCCACAAAGTTGACCTTCTGTCTTTTTCAGTCGGTTGTGAGCAGAGTGACTCATTCGGACCGACAATTTTTATTTTGACCATTTATCCCATCATTCAACGTCTCCAATTCAAACTTAATGTTTGCTACTTGGATGACGGAACTTTAGATGACGATTCGAGCTCAGTTTTGAATGATTTACAAATTTTTCCACCGTCTCCGAGAAATCATATAACAAATATAAAATAAAACAGCTGTCAATTTGATCACCTCCTTCGTTTTGGGAGGTCGGTGAAAAAAACAGTTACACGCGTTTTCAAATCACAAAGAACTATCTTTCCATTCTTTGATCAGCTACAAGGGAACAAAGGCCTACACGGTTACCGTTAGTTCTGGTAGCAATTTGTCGATTACAGAGCACATTCTCTGTAAACAAGGTTAGCCCGCGTCAGGTCGTGTCCGATCGCACCGCACACTTTATTGGGTTAACATTCGTTGCATTCCAATGGGGGCGGTAGTCTTTTGTACTGCCATTTGAAAATACAGCTCCTATCTATGGTTCTGCGTATCGAAATAAAAGCAGATGAAAGGCTTGTTATTAACAGGATTAAGAGAGTTCAATAAAAATCGACTAATTAAATTTAACTACTGTATGTAACGAGTAAATCCGTGGAATGCAACCAATATAGTCTATGACTATCTGCAGATATAGACAAATCTAATGACAACTCGTATACCATAATCAGTCTTCCGGTTTAGTTTACATGCAAACTTACATACACTTGACTTTAGCCTCTTTATTATATATCATAAATCGTCGCAATAAAAAAAAATTATACCAATATTATGAGTATAAAGTTTTGTAATATAATTTACTCAGGAATATAAAATAGTTCAATGATTGCTTGCGACACGAATCATACCTGCAGACGATACAATAGGGTTTTGTGTTCTTAGTTATAAAACAGAAATCTAAACACAATCACAATAAACAAATATAGGCATAACGTAAAGAGCTCAAAGAAAAGTCAAAAAGCTTCATAAGTGGATTTGTGCCTCAAGAAAAGAAATGACGACAGAGAATCCTTTTTGTTACCTACTTTTGTAGAGAAATAAATTAAGTTAGATATATTTTATTCTCTGTTAGGTGGCGTATTTTTTTTCACCATCATCATCATCATTTTCGTAAGTATTGCCAAAACCACTTTTGAGGTTGACATGCGCGTTGCAATACTTAGGTTTGTTAACAATATTTTTTTATTTTCGTTCATAAATGGATAATAATATGACAAATTGATATTGGGTTCGTTAACATTATTTTTTATTAGTTTTTGAATTAAAAAAAAGTTAAATAAACTTTTAATGTAAAAATATCTAATGTAGTTATGTACATATTTTTAGGATAAACTTCAATAAAAATATAAAGAGTATTTATTAGGGCACCGTATTATAGGATCATTTTAATATTCATAGTCCAAATTTGTTAACGTGCAAAAATATTTTTCAAGCTCTTTTCAGGGCAAAGCGTTTAAATAATACTCATGGAGGCTGTCACGGTAATTACAAAGGTATGACGTAAATTAGTATTTTATGTTTCGAGTTGAAATAATTTTAAGCTTTAATATTTTCGCTCGTGTGACGACTGGGCTGGGATTACTACAATATCATTTTGAAAGGTTATTTTGTATTGTTATGATCAAAACTTGCAAAAAAAACCTGAATTACCCGTGAAGGAAAGCATCGTAAGGAAACCATAGCATGGTAGTAGGGCGTTTCCTATCGCTCACCTGGCTAGCTACCACCCTCAAGTTATAAAATCTGTCACCAAGAACGTTACCGTGTATTCCGGCAGCTTTCCTTGAGAGCCAGTGTATTCCAGACTAAGCATGGTCCATCTAGGGTTACAGTATCGCTTACTTCCGTGGTTGTGCAAATTTGTGGTCAAATGCCTACTTGTGTAGGGTAGAAAACCACATTTTTTATAAATGGGCTCATAAGAGAATAAGATTCTTACCTCACCTTCTCTCAAAAAAGTTTTTGGTTCATATACGAGTACTGTAGTATAATCAAATAGGATTTACTGACTGAATGACTGACTGACTGATTCATAATAACGTTTTGCTAGACTCGAATCAGAGACGCTTCGCTAGCTCTGTCGATAAATTTATTAGCAAGTAAATTATTGACACATATAAAAAATCGGTCGCAAGTAAGTCTTAATTCAAAATTTTCCTTTACACGTTAAAATTTTCGGTTGAGATACTTTGGCGTACTAAATCTTGGTAGCCCTAACCGTAACACGAATAGGCCCTATTGTTGGTTTAATTATGCGATCCCCGGACAGGGTCGAATGAATACGATGTCAAATAATAGACGATGACAATTTAGTTAGATATCCTTTACAATGCCTGCTTTGTTCTCTCCGTTATGGGACTCGTCGTAGACGGAAAACAATCGAGAGTTTTGTTTTTAAAGTAATGCTAAAATAGGTAAGATTTATTTTTGTTTTTAAAGACCAAAAAATAGAATGTATTATGTATGAACTTATTTTTATCGCGCCCAAGAAGAAGAGAAACGAAAATGATTAGTATAATTATTTTATAACTACTGCTTGAAATATATGAGCAGAAAGATTACAAAAAAATAAAGAGAAACATAAGGGTAAAACAATACAATAGCTTTTAACAAGAAAGTAATTATATGCATGCAAATAAATATTAATTAATAATCATTATAATAATGTCTTTAAGAGTAGTTATAGAACATTGGTATCGTTATGAAAAAAAAAATAGGTGTATTTACGAGTACAAATAAGTCCTTGGATATTCAAATTACCCCTCAATTACGCATGATATGTAATAACTAAAGTGCTGATATTTTTTTTATCTGTATTTAAAAATGTATTTTAAATTGATTTATCGGGGAAACGTCTCTTTTTTGAGACTTTTAATTTTTTTGTCAGCTACTGTGATATGTATGTTGCGAGCTTGCTGACTGTTGGTACTCGCTTATAAGTCGTAGTTTAAGACAATCTTAATTATACTGGGTAAGCAATCTTTGAAGATTTCTGTTTGTCGTACTATTTCATCAAAAACTGGGCCAAAATGGAGAAGAAGCTTGCCAATAACATTCACCAGCAGACATCAATAATATTTTACCGAATATTAAGTATGTACTAAGCCGAAAAGAAGCCAATATACTCAAGACAAATAACTTTTAACCTTGAATTCAAAGAAAAAAACTCAGCTTTTCCATAAACTAGTTAATAGATAGTCGACAAAATGTATGAAATAGACGTTTTTTTCCTCGAATTCGTAATTGGTTCCATAGTTAAAGCTGTTCACTAGGATAAGTAGAGCGACTCCATTTCAGGGCCTAGTACACCCCTAATCGATACCACACCGAAGTCTAAAAGCGTCGTTTATGTCAGCCTCGTCTCTTAAAACTATCTCTTCCCGACAAGCGTTGCTTATAAAAAGTTTACTCTTTACTAGTATCCTGAAGTGCAGATTGCTGAAACCTGCTTGCTAAAGAAAGTTAGTAAATAACTTTAGAACTATTAATTAACAACCCGTAGGTATTTGACCTGCGAGGTGGAATAAGACCTCCTAATTAGGGAAGTTCGATTCTTCACTGAGACGATATGGACTGATACGTAATTAACATATATAAAAGAGTAAATCCTGACTAATTGATATTTGCTAGAAATCAACGTAGAACATAAACCGCGTAACCTAGAGGCATACAGATTGGAAGTTGTATTCATAATAATAATAAGTTGTTAGGGTAAAGGGTTTTTGGAAATACAACCCCAAAAAGTAAAATGAGGGTTCTAAGTTTGAAATTTCAGTTTATGTCGCGGACAAAGCCGTGAGTGACAGCTACAAGTATAACAATAAAATTCTTATAAAAGGAATAAAACTATTATTTTCCAAGGCCAAAAACAAAACAGTAACTTTGGTTGTTATTCTAATGAAAGTGTCGATATCTGCAAGTGACGTGGAAGGAAATTTTGTGGTTTACAATTTACTTTGCTAGGAAAACAATGGGAAACAATTGTTAAGAAAAGGAAATTCACTAAGGAAAATATTGAATAGGAATCGCAGTAACCATATCCAAACTTTCACGTTTTTAAGTGTACTAAAAATATTGAATGAATAATTTTTAACATTATTGCACTCAAAAATACAGCAAAATTATGGACTTAGACAAAGGAAGTAATATTATCAAGATTTGTTTTTTAAGTTTAGTTTTTTTTTACATAGAACTGTATTTTTGTATTCGCAACTTGGTACTTATAGTTTTTACTAGTGATTATGTGAAAAATAATACCCATATTTGTTTCAGCAATTCGACTCCATGTGCAAAGCTGAAATATCATTTTTAATACCAAGGATAATCTTAAATGTGAGTATATCATTATTCTACTACTAAAAGTATTCTACTAAATCTTGACAAATCTCAAGTAAGATATATTTATATTTGTATAAATAACATATATTCCAGCGTTACACCATTAAGAGTCTAGTTACCCTATTGTTGAAATTTGATACCAGGATATTTCATATACTTTTTTAACACATTACCTAAGCAACTTTTTGCAGCTTCCGTAGGATAATCAAATAATCCAAATATTTACCGTAAGTAACATCGCAAGGCGCAACTAATTAAATCTACACTAATATTGAAAACAGGCGAGTTTTGTATTTTTGTAAGTAACGAATAAACTTAAAAACTACTGGATCAATTTTAATTTTTTTTTATTGCCGGTAAAAGTAAAATTATCACTTAAAATAAATAAGAGAAAAAATGCGGGTAAAATTATTATTATGCGCTCCTTACGAGTCCAACGGCAAGGTATGTATTCGAGTAAGTTCATATAACATCACAAGTTTTACTCTATTTTCCGCTCTTTAAAGGTACGATGGAAACTGCCAGTCATTTTCTAAAACTACGTACTTTCAAACATTATCGTAGGATCAAAAGAGTGCTACTAAAACAAAATAGAAAGAACATAAATTAAATTTATTTTTGAACTTAGTTGATAGCTTCATATAAACTAGTCCAAGCGATAAGTACCTTTAAAAAATAAAATAAAGTCGCAAAAGTGTACATTGACGATTGAAATTGGAACAATTATGTTTACGCAATTTTCAACCTTAATCACATTTATACTCTCTCACAATAATAATTTTATACTCGCTCACTCGCTCACTGTCCCCAAATATTACGAAAAACAAGCTAAATAAAATATATCGATGAGGTCTAATATCGCGTATACCTCTTTTTCCAATTGCAATCGTTAACGGAAACTTTAACGACTCTCTTTTCAAGACCAAGAACCATGTTCAAAAAGATTTTTTTTTGTGACAAAAGAATACAAAGATAATGAAAAACCGGCTTATACGATTTTCGACATTATCGACATTTTTTATTTGCTTGTTTTTCGTAAAATTTGAGGCAATGATTCCTATAGTCTAAAATTATAGTTTTCCGACAATTTTCATTATGGCCGAAAATCGCATTTACTTGATTTTTCCAATTGCAATCGTTAATGGACACATTAACGACTTGCTTATGTTTATTCAGGTTTCCTGTTTAAAAAAAAATATTTTTCATAGACACTTACATTTTACATTCATTTTTTTAAATGTTCTTAATTAAATATATATTAAACAATCGTACTATAGTAAATTTATACACAAAAACAAGTTCGTAAAGTTGACCCAGATCGGGCTAAGTTAGATAATGTGTATATACAAGAATAGTGAATTTTTATGTTATTTCATCATCAGAACAAGTGATTAAGCCGCTTGCAACCTAGTCCAAAAATAATTTTAACTTTTGTTCTCCTATTTTGTTCTTCGTACTGATTTGTTCGTCTGTCTTGTACTGATTTGTTTCTTCGACATTCACTTGTTTCTGCGATGCTCATTTGTTTCTTAGGTGATTATTTGTACATGCGTAATTTACTCATTAAAATTAAATATCGGTGTAACAGAACTACTCAACGAAACAAGTGGAAATAAACGGTTTGAGCGTACAAACAAACACACACATACAAACTTTCGCCTTTATAATATTAGTGTGATGTGATGTATTGAAATCGGATATAATCTTATGCTATACAGACGAGTATTATAGGTATTATACTATATTATTAATTACTATATTATATTATATTATTAATTACGCGGAATTTTAGAACACATATAATGATATAGTGATAGCGCACATTGAACTCAAGTTTAATAACTTGAAGTTTTGACGAGTCTATACAAAATGTCCGAAAAATAGTATTCATTCAAACGAACCGAAACACTTTTTGGATATTTTATTCTTCTAAAGCTTTAGTTATTAATAATTTTGGATGATGTTTACTACAATTGGTACATTTACATAATTACGTACCGCTTCAACGTCAGTTTTGAGTCATTTTGTAAAATCTACGTTATAATAATCTACTGAGGTGGCTTTTTGTGGTCGATTAACTCGAAATCTTTACAAATATTTTCAACAATAGCTTGATAAATTGCCTACGGTGCGTCGATTTGAAATCTGAATGATCACTCTCCGAGGAACAAGATAATTTATTTGATGTCAGATAGACCATTCAGAAATTTTTTGAACCATTATGATTTATAATAACATAATGAGGCAATACGTTGAATGATTTATCAGTTACTAAAGTTTTCCTGTTGATCCCACATCATAAACAAGCTTACGACATTTATTTATTTTCGCGGAATAAAACGTATGCTCAATCTATAAAGAGACATGTTACATAATTAAATAGTTTAGTTTAGTTTTGTATACAGATTGTTTCTGTATAGACGCTTGTAAAAAATATTACGTTTTTGCAGTTACTTTGGCTAAGGCTATGGATAAATGTTTCCAAGATTTACAAAGCAGTAGGAATTACAAATCAAAAAGCAAATCAGTGACACAGTACCTATTTTAAAAGATTTTGTTCTGTTGCGAATGGTAAAATTTGCAATCGGTCAAATTCATAAAAATCACAATACGTCAATGTAGCAAAGCTTTAAAATGGCAAAACGTCAAAAAGTAAACCGTCAAAATAGCTTATCGTCAAAACAGCGAACTGTCAAAATTGAGATATTTTATGAGAGACATTTAAACTATCGCGTCAACGAATAAATCGTTAAGCCAGATAGTAATTTGTTTTATCTTTTCCAGTGTGTGTCCATCTACTGCGTGCTTCGGCTATACCACCTCCTCCGAGCTGGAGTGACGTGGAAGGGCGCCGCAGCCATCGAACTGTGACTACTGCCTGCGGGGGCGGACGCTAAGCCGGGGGCGGCCCGCCCGCCCTGCGAGTCGACATTGCTGCTCGGTAACGCCGAGAGTGATACTGATGCTAGTCTCCATGAACTCTGACTCGCTAACTATGTAGGCTTTCTACTGGGCCGAGCAACAGCGCGTAAAGAAATATTTATTCATTATGAACATTCTATAACGTTAGTAAAACAATTAAGAAAGCATTTTGTTTTAGTTTATGTAAATGTTGAGCTCCTTAAATCATACCTGCATCAAGTTTACTACTATTCGAAGCTCTTTACTAAATATGTTAATAAAGAATAACGCATGAATTTTGTTTTGTAATTGTTGCGTATTGTGTTATAAATAAGCTGGGATCAGCATCTATGTAGATAGTAGTAAAATGCCAATTTGATACACATTTGATTATCTGAGGAAAGTCTCGCTGGTTTCTCAGGTAATGTAAACTGCCAGTACCTTATTCAACGTGTAATATAAAAGTGTGATAATACTTAAGGGTGTTAGTGTACCCATCAAAGTGAACCTATTGTAGAACAGAATTCTGAAAAAATAATTGTTTTCTCTAAATAACTTGGCCGAACACGATACCAATTTTTGTATGGAGATCTATATTTCAACTATTTTTTAACTAAATTTTATTCTAGACTTTGATGGGTTGACTAACACCTTTAAGTAATATCATAACTTTATTTTGCACGTTGTATGTCTTTATTTGTCGTATATAGTAGAAATGTCTTTTGTCTGGGCCCGCAGAGCGATTACGTCATGCTTAGTTCCGCTGACGATATGATTACTCAGCTCGGTACTCTCAGCCAAATCACAAGCCCGTCAGTTTCGCAGTGTGTTTGCAGCTTTATTCAAGATTTGAGTATCAATAAGAAATACAACATTGAAACATCGCAATTTTTGGTTGCTTTAGTAAGAAATCTGGGGGCTGGAGTAATATCACCTTCATAATAATAAGCGTGTTTTGTCTTGTTCTGGCACATGACGTTTTCCATCGTATAAAATGAGACAAAAGATGCTCAAAGTAGAAAGCGTTTATTAACAAGATAGTATAATTTTTTGTAAGCCGGCAGGCGGTCGTTAACTTAATTTTACGATGAACTCTGAATTAGAAACAAAAAAACAGCTGTTCCACAGAAAAAGTTTATCGATCGTCGACAAAACCATGAAACAGCACATTTTTTTGAATTCAGAGTTGGCCGCATACTAAATTTTTTTCAGTATCATATCACCCTATTTCGGCTAAGTACATCGCTAACCGTGAATACTGTTTTGTTCTTCACCAGTAAATAATCTACAATTACTAAAAAACACATCTAAAACACACATTGTAACAGTTTATGTATCAATTGTCACGACCTGCTAGCTTAATATTTTAAATGTATGTAAAATACTGAATGATAATGACACGTGAAATTGCCCAAATTACTTGTAATGAGATGGTACATACAAGATATTTAGTGTTTTTTAGAAAAATATTTTTGTTTATATGGTGTGGTTCCTTCTCACCACCGTCACACCTCACCTTATTATTTCTCTTTCTCTCAGTATCCGACTTCTTTCACACGTGTTTCGCCTTAGCACTAGGCTTCCTCAGAATATGTTACCTCTTCAAGCGCTCGCTCGAAACTCTCGAGCGAGGCGGAAAAAGACTAAATATCTTGTATATACCATCTTATTATAAATAGATTTCCGCAAAGTAACGCCTGACTCCATCAATTATCTCCAAATCACTTGTACCAAACTACATTTCATATAGAATATTTGATACTAAATAGCTCTACATAGCGAAAAAATATGAATATATTACTGTCTAGTTATCACTGTTCATGAGATACATCCAGGTGATAGATAGACAGACGAACAGACAGTAAAGTCCCGCAAGCGATAAGATTCCGTTGTTACATTTCATGGTACGGAACCCTAAAAAGCATTTAACAGACAATACTAAACAGCCTCTTGAAAATTACTGTACCACAAAAGCCCTTAGTTTTGTAAGGAAAGTTGTCCTTGTTACTCTCTGATGACTTGGTAATATGAACGAGTACGTCCTACTCGGCTAGTTAACATTTCAGACATTTGACTGAAAACCGCAAAAATATAATCCCAAAAAGAAACACAAAGGCTACACCAGAGCAAACTTTCTGTTACATTGTATTTCAAAGCATATTTCAGTGTTTGGAGGGCGAAACCCACATAGACCTTTGATGTTCGATTTAAAGCTTGTTAAAAAGTGTTTGTACATACTATTTACTTAGGAAATGTCTGTATATATAATATATTTTAAGTAGAAAAGCTTTATATCGCTTGTAAATAATTGAAAATTGTATAGAGCTTTAAAATGTTTAATGAATTAACGTGGATTTAAGGGTTATTTAACTTTACAGGGCGCTATTTGATTTTAATTATCGCCTTTACCTCTGTTTTGTATGTTCGGTTAATTCATTCAATATATTATGTTGATGAGATCAATTAGCCTCAGGTAAATTTAATAGCTTTATTTAAATCTTAATGTAGTGCAGTCGAGTTCGATAAATTCCGGCAAAAAATATGTATTGTATTTATTACCACTTTAACTATTAATTTCACCGGGTAGTCGTGTTAATTTCCACTAAGAACTTAGTTTACGAAATAATAGGTAATAATGCAGGCACTAACTGTCTGCGTGACCGACTTGGAGTAATCGCCCGTCACTCCGATGATGAAGAGGCGATGACGAACTCGAAACGCGTCGAGAATTTAGTTTTTCACGTGAGAAAACGGTGAAATTATTAGATAAAATTCTTTATTGATTAATAGTAAATAATAAAGTTGAAAGAATTTTTGTACAAACGTAAATGTTAGTTAATAATTTGATCATAATAAAGCGTATTATGAACAAAAAACCTTTTTTTCTGTATAAAAAATAGCATTTCAATGTATTGTTTTCATGTTGTATGTAGCGCTGCAAAATAATTTTATCTTAATAAGAATGTTACACACTACTTTGTCACAAAGATGCTAACTTTTTAATTCTAAGCGTTGTTTTTCAGCATTTCAATTATTATTTTATAGCAGAACTTTTTCTTGGTCTCAATTATGTTTCATAAAGTTTGTATGAGAATTCACGTAAAAAACTAATGAACTTGATTATATATATATGATGATGATATATATATATTTGTTGTCCATAATATTAAGAACTGTGTTACGCAAGGCTAACGCTTCGCCTGCATCGTTGCACGTGGATACCGCGCTGCCCGAGTTGCAGCGTTAGCAATATGCATTGACGTCATTGCGCCGGACATTGGAAACGACACATTCCGAAGCCACGACTTTGTCATTAGATCTAACATCGATCAGACATACCTTTTTAGTTTGTAATATAATTATAATGTAATTTTAATTAAAGTAGATAAAATAAATTTTGTTTTTTTTGCATCCTCCGGCTGTCGCGATCGTAATTGGCGCAGTCGGTAGGATATTCCAAATAGAGTCAGTGTATCGATCACAGATCAGGGAATATCCAGAACCTACGGGAGCGGCAGTCCAGAGGGAATCCAGACATCGATTCGGCAAAAGAAATGCTGTAAGTGCTTTGAATCTTTCTTAGTCCTTACCATCCTTATATTATCCTTAACCATATTTTACTTATGATTTAGGTAATTGAATTTAGTGAGTGATTTATTATTTAGTGCTATTTTAGTGGATTAGTTGTAGGAAATTTGTCAAGATTTTCCATCCTAGGGAATCGAGATACATTAGGTTAGGAAATATTTCTAGGAATAGTGCAATAGACGCACATAGGCGATTAGACCCAATAGCTGAAATAATGGCTAACGTGGATACGATTTATAAATCGCTTCGGCTCGTCCCGGAGTTCGATGGGAACCCGCATGTTCTTACCCGGTTTATTAATTTATGCGATCAGCTAGTACTGACCCATTTCAAAACTGAGGAAGGGTTTGAGCTACAAAACTTAGCCCTTATAAACGGTATACTTAATAAAGTAACTGGCTCCGCTGCCAGACTGATCAACGCTAACGGCATACCCGACACGTGGCAGGGTATAAAGAGCGCCCTTATTAATAATTTTGCAGACCATCGCGATGAGACCGCTTTGTATAGTGATCTATCCTTACAGAGCCAGGGGTCTAACACCCCTCAAGAGTTTTATGAGCGGTGTCAGAATTTATTCAGCACCATCATGACATATATATCCCTTCATGAAACAGTTCCTACTACCATAAGCGCTAAACGGGATTTATATAAGAAGCTCACGCTTCAAGCTTATTTGCGAGGCCTAAAAGATCCACTAGGATGTAGGATACGCTGCATGCGCCCCGAAACAATGGAAAAGGCGCTCGAGTTCGTCCAAGACGAGCTCAACACCTTGTACCTGCAGCAGAGAAATGAAGGTGGTTCTAAGAGAGATCTACACCATCCACCATCGCAGCATCATGTGCCACCCCTATCTAATTTTAATCCTAGACCAGTACCTTTTATTTTACCCCCAATGAGACAGCCAATTTTTAACATGCCTGGTCCCTCACGACAGCAGCCTATGATACAGTCTGCCCAGAGTTGGAGACCAACCTTTCCACAGATGCGACCGCCTCAAGGACTTACTAGGACTCAGCAGATGATGCGTGGTCACCCTAATTCCAATCCGCAATATAACGGTTTCCGAATGCCGAACAATCCTCCACCACGTAATAATTATCCTCGCCCAATGAGCGGAGTAAGCCATTTTGTCCCCAAGACTCTACCACCGACTCCGCGACCAACTTTCCGACCAAATCTTCACGACTGGAGCAAATTCGGAAATCCACCCCCGACTAACTACCTTAAATCTCGCGAATTAAATTTTAACGAGTTTTATGACTACGAACCTAATGACTGTTATAGCTATGACGAATATGCTGACTATGACCAAAACTATTATGCGTGTGACTATACAGACGAATATTACTATCAAGAGCAGCACCCTTATTCAGATGGCGTCGTTGTAGAAGAAGTTAACCAAACCACCCCTACGAATGAAGGAAATTTTCCCGAGGAGTCGAGTTCCGAAAAACCAAAATAGAACTCAACTTCCATATTCAGAGACAGCTGGGTTACATTCAAATATCTAACCCCCCACTCAAATTTCTTATCGATACCGGGGCTAACCAGTCATTTATTAGTCCTAAAGCTGTCCAAAAATATTTTAGTAACATCCCCTTGAACTATGACCCCTTTGAAGTGACTAACGTACACGCTACCAGCAAGAACAATTATTCCATCACCTTGCCTTGCTTCCCAGAGTTCCGTGAACCAGGTGACGTCACTCTATACGTGTACGGTTTTCATAAGTATTTTGACGGACTTCTAGGCTTTGACTTACTTGACGTTTGGGGTTCCAACATAGACCTTAGGAACAAATTTCTCGTGACGCGAAATGCCCAGATACCCATTCAAATGTATGACTCTCGAAATGCCAATCTGTACGAAGAGATCATTCCAGCCAATTCATCTAAAGTAGTTAGATTGCCCGTGAATACGTTTGACGGTGACGCGGTTGTCGAGACACAAACCATTTGCAATTGCCTAATCACGGAATGCCTAACTAGGGTTGTAAATAACCGCGGTTGGGTAGAAGTCACTAACCCTTCATGTAATGACGTCATATTTTCTATGGATAGGCCAGTTGAAGCCGAGTTATTTAACGTTGAGTGTGAACGTACCGAGACCTTGTCAGAACGCGCAAAAGAAGTGATAGCTCGCCTTAGGACCAACCATCTTAATCCTGAAGAGCGCACTAACCTTATTAATCTGTGTGAGAATTATGCTGACGTGTTTTACCTTGAGGGTGAACCTTTAACTTTCACCAATAGAATAAAGCACAAAATCCGCACAACTGACGAAGTCCCAGTACACACTAAGACTTATAGATACCCCTACGTACATCGACAGGAGGTAAGAGATCAGATAAACAAGATGCTAGACCAAAACATCATAAGACCCTCAGACTCTGCGTGGAGCTCTCCAATCTGGATTGTACCCAAAAAAGCAGACGCCTCAGGTAAGGTCAAATGGCGCCTTGTCGTCGATTTCAGGAAAGTCAACGAGAAGACCATAGATGACAAATATCCGATCCCGAATATTACTGACGTGCTGGACAAACTAGGTAAGTGTCAATACTTCACCACCCTTGACTTAGCCAGCGGATTCTACCAGGTGGAGATGGACCCTGAGGACATACACAAGACAGCATTCAACGTTGAGAACGGACACTATGAATTTTTGAGGATGCCGATGGGACTCAAGAATTCCCCGTCTACTTTCCAGCGTGTAATGGACAATGTTCTTAAAGACCTTCAGAACCAGGTATGTCTAGTCTATCTCGATGACATCATCGTTTTTAGTACGTCACTCCAGGAGCACATGCTCAACCTCGAGAAGGTTTTCCAAAGACTACGTGAATCAAACTTCAAAATTCAAATGGACAAGTCCGAGTTTTTGAAGCTTGAGACGGCTTATCTCGGGCATATCATCAGTCGAGACGGCATAAAACCGAACCCTGATAAAATATTAGCTGTCCAGAATTACCCTATCCCTAAGACTCCTAAGGAAATCAAGCAATTCCTTGGCCTTCTAGGTTATTATAGAAAATTCATTCCCGACTTTGCACGTGTGACTAAACAACTAACGCAATGCTTAAAAAAGGGCTCTAAAATTGTTTTGGACCAAAATTATATTGCTTGCTTTGAGCTCTGTAAAACGCTTTTGACTAACGACCCCATTTTGCAATACCCCGACTTTACAAGGGAATTCATACTTACCACAGACGCGTCTAATGTAGCTATAGGTGCCATACTATCGCAAGGTACCATAGGCTCGGATAAACCGATCGCCTATGCATCTAGAACACTTAATTCGAGCGAGTGTAATTACAGCACGATTGAAAAAGAGCTTTTGGCTATCGTGTGGGCCACGAAATATTTCAGACCTTATTTATTCGGCCGCAAATTTAAGATCGTCACGGACCATAAGCCCTTGCAATGGGTCATGAACCTTAAAGAACCCAATTCGCGACTTACTAGATGGAGACTAAAGCTCAGTGAATATGATTTCACGGTCGTCTATAAGCAGGGAAAAAATAACACAAACGCAGATGCCCTCTCGCGTATTGAAATAAATAATGAGGAGCTTATGTCAATAGCAGTTAACCCCTCTGAAGCAAGTCCCACCTTAGACGAATCCCGGACTCTTACCGTCGTAGTAGTAGATCTTGATAACGACTCCAGAACAGCCACCGTTCATACTGATGGTGAAAATCCAATCATGGAAGTACCCATTTCAGACGATCCCTTAAATAAGTTCACTAGACAGCTAGTTTTAAACGTTGTAGGTGATATTAAAGGTAGACCTGTAGTAACCAAGCCCTTTGAAACACATACCCGTGTCTCCGTCCAGATATCTGAATCAAATCTAGAAGAAGATGTAGTTAACGCCATAAAGGAGTACGTGCACCCAAAGATTAAAACAGGGATGTTAATAAATCCACCCCTAGCTATGTACCAAATTTTACCTATCATACAAAACACATTTAAAAGCTCATCTATGCACTTAACACTAACCAAAAGGGAAGTAGAAAACGTTAGGGAATATTTAAAGCAACAGGATATAATTAATAAATATCACGACGGCAAGACTAACCATCGAGGTATTAACGAGTGCTACTTAGCATTGTCTCACAAATACTTCTGGCCTAAGATGAAGGACACCATCACTAAATTTATAAACGAATGCACAATTTGCGGTCAAGCAAAGTACGATCGCAACCCTATTAAACAACAATTTAGAGTTGTACCCCCTGCTACTAAGCCCTTCGAATTAGTTCACTTAGACCTACTAACTATTGAGGGAGAAAAATTCTTGACCATAGTGGACGCATTTTCAAAATACGCGCAAGCCTATCATTTGAGAGACGGAACGGCTATTAGTATAGTACAAGCCCTTCTTAATTTCAGCACTCACCATTCCCTGCCGTTGACTATTACAACTGATAACGGGACCGAGTTCACTAACCAACTAATGGCAGAATTTGTTAGGGTTCATAAAATTCACCATCATAGGGTTGCCCCGCATGCACCTAACGAAAATGGTATTGTAGAAAGGTTTCACTCTACCATCTTAGAACACCTTCGCATACTAAAGCTAAGTCATAAATCTGAATCCGTTATCAATCTCATGTCCTACGCCTTGCTTGCATATAACAATAGTATTCATAGCTTCACGAAGTGTAAACCCATTGACGTTATTACTGGACATTTTGATCCTCGTGATCCTTTCGACATAGACATATCCTCCCAACTATTACAGCAATACATGACTAACCACAAAGATAAAATGACTATAGCTTACAAAACGATTCACGAATTCTCTGACGCTACACGTAAAGATCTAACCAATAATCGGAATAAAAATCGGGAACCGGAAGTTGAGTACTCCCCTGAGCAACAGATTTTCGTCAAAAATCCGTTTGCCTCACGTCAAAAGCTAGCTCCCCGATACACTCATGACGTAGTAATGGCTGACCTCCCTATTCATATATACACAAAGAAGAAGAGAGGGCCTGTAGCCAAAGGTAGGTTGAAGAGAGTACCTAAATCCAGACAATTGTTGCAGAACGTTCCTGATCCTCCACTTCATCCTGCAACCAGCGCTAGCGCAGGAGATAAGACTTGAGAGTCTCGATAATGGACCCGGTATACTACCTTTCAGACTAGGATCTGCTAAAATCATTACTCATCACCATTCCTTTCTGCAGTATGTTAACTTACAGGACTTACAGGATAAAATAAACTCAGTTAACAGTCAGCTAGATAGCATCAGCCCTGACCTTCATCTCAAGACTAACTCTCTATTTGAACCACATATTAGTTACCTCAGAGATAAGCTTGATAGCGTTTCGAAGCAATTAGAGACATTTGAAATACGCCGTGTAAAACGAGGACTCATTGATGGTCTGGGATCTGTAATCAAAAGTATAACCGGTAACCTTGACTAAAATGATGCTGAACGTTATAATCAAATTATAGAGTCCCTTAGAAACGACGAAGATAAACTTATAACAGAACTGAACAGCCATGTTAGTTTATCAAAGGAGTGGGCTGATCGTTATTCTCGAGTAATAGATAGCATTGTAGCGAACCAGAATAAACTTACAGAACTAACTATAAAGATAAATGAAACCGTAGCTACTAGAGATTACGACCTTCTTAAGTATGCACATCTAGCTCAGGTACTTACAATACTTAGCGATAACGTAGATTCTATTTCTCAGGAGCTTTATAACCTACAGAACGTATTAGCTTTCGTACGGACGTCGACATTACATCATTCGGCTTTAGATCTGTCTTCCTTACGTGCTATGATTAGCAAGACCAGTACTTTGTACGGCAACGATAGAGTAGTAGATTTAGACTTTAGAGAATACTTTGACGTAATTAGGTTAGGATCATATTATGTAGGCAATAGGATAGTAATAGTTTATAAATTTCCTATAGTTCTTCCTTCTTTATATAATATGTATAAGTTATCCATAGTTCCGAATCGCAACCAACAAATCCTGTCTCCTCCATCTCCATTCCTAGCTCTCCATAAGAAAGATATCAAGTACATAGAGGCTGAATGGCCTAAGACCAGTAAATGGTATCTCTGCGAAGAAAATCGAAACCTGCAAAGCCGAACGTCGTCAGAAGATTGTATAAGCCAACTTATCACCACACAACAACGGGACGCCGCCACCTGCAATCCCGTCAGAGTATCTCTACAAACTCCCGCATACGAAGAACTGGACGAAAAGCACTACACCATCAGCTTCCCGACCTCCACCAAAATACATCTCTCCTGTGGTCAAGATCAGTACACTACTCTATAAGGCAGCTACCTCGCCGTTAACCCGCGCTCATGCTACCTGGCGACATCACGCTTCACAATCTCCAATACGGACGATCGTCTCAAAGGACATGTTCTTAAACTCATGGACCTGGTCAACGAGACATCTGAGACGCCTTCTCTTATTCCTGCACTGGAATTGAATTCCATAAATCTGGATAGCCTCCACGACATTAATACGAAGATATCTCAGCAGCCACTGACTCATCGGAGCAACGACGTGAATTATAGTATCTACCACACAACCATACCAACCTATGTGGTAATATTAAGTGCATGTGCACTCGCTAGTGGATTATACTACCGCGAATACCACTCGAAGCTTGCGAAGAATTCGCCTGAAAACCTAAAGGAAGACAAACCATCATCGGAAGCGGTCTACGCCATCCCGGACACTTCCAGGGCTGACCCAAATCATCCCCCAGCTCAATTCACGACCAAGGTCTTCCATAGTCGCTGCTCTTCGGGGGGAGGTGTTACGCAAGGCTAACGCTTCGCCTGCATCGTTGCACGTGGATACCGCGCTGCCCGAGTTGCAGCGTTAGCAATATGCATTGACGTCATTGCGCCGGACATTGGAAACGACACATTCCGAAGCCACGACTTTGTCATTAGATCTAACATCGATCAGACATACCTTTTTAGTTTGTAATATAATTATAATGTAATTTTAATTAAAGTAGATAAAATAAATTTTGTTTTTTTTGCATCCTCCGGCTGTCGCGATCGTAATTACTGTTATGAAACTGACAGTCCATGTTAATAAAGCCTGTAATAAAACTATGAATGTTGCACACGAGTGTGTTGATTTTCCAAACCCGAAATCCACCATCCTTCATAATTTAATAAAATCCCAACGAAACTAGGACCTTTGGAGTTTTAGTCGAAAATATTTTATCAACCAAGCGAGTTCATAGTCCCAGCATCGAGTGTAGTAAAATGCTTAATTTCCACTACGTTTTCTCTTACAACTAGCAGTTCCGAAATTGTCGACTTTGCGACCCCGAAATTTTTCACGAGGTTATATACAGCAACAACCACTTAACCGATTTTTTACATAAAAGAATCTTAAATAACGTTGTGTATACCAAATATTACTGAACTAGCACGGTAGTAAACTTCCCCTGTTTACGAAAGATATGCTGTCTGTCGCAATCAAAAATCCGCGACGGCTAAAAAAATCTTAAAACCCGTAGAACCCATAAAGTAAGTTTTATCAAGATTGGTTTGATAATACGACCTGTATACTAGTACAAAAGTGCAACAGATACATTAAAATAAAACTAGCAAAGAATAGTTAATTCTGCATAGGAGAAAAAAAACATTCAGCGGTACCTTACAGTTTCTTATATTGACTCGCTCGTTTTTAAATATTATTAGGGTTTTTTTTTCTTGGGAATCAAGCTACAATCAGATTTCCCCCTGTCCTTCATTTTCATAGAAAGATTTTTGAAATATGTTTTTTGAGACGCCCGTAAGCAGGTAATTTCTAGAATAATTTACATTCTCAATTAATGATGATACCGCAGTGTATGATAAGTTTTTGTGTCGTTAATAGATCTACGTAAGTATCAAGGTTTCTTTTTAATTTATAATTAATATAATTGTGATATATACTAAATCAATAATAACGAATATCTAAATGATGCTAATCAGTAGTGAACTAACTGTTCTTTAGAACGCCTAAGATATTTTATTATTTTACTCAAAATGGGCTCACGTTAGACCATGTTCACGCAGATTAAATGAAAAACCATTTTAATTTCACGGTTGTTTTTTCTGTTTTTTTAGCTGTCTAATAAATCTGAACTACGAGAAAAAATATTCCCGTTGGCTTGACTAGCCTGAAGTGAAGTGATTGAATGCCCTATCTGACGTAGGTTTTTCCCCTAATTTTATGAAAACCAATACCTAACGTTAAGAATAGACACAGCTTGTAATTTGTATCAACGCATGGTACTTTTCTACCGACATCCAAAAATAGTAGGTACACAAAGGAGCACAGCTACTTTTTAAAAAATGAATAGACACGAGACGCAGCTAGTATACATCAATGTTACAGAGTTCACTGAAATAACTAACAGTCAAGCAAATTACGCAGACGAAATTCACTCTATCCATTATTTGTTCACATTTCAATGACTTGCTATGAACATAAAATTGCATTGAATATAAAATAGTATTTCAGAGTTCAACTCGAAGCTAGAAATAATAATGTTTAGGGTTCGTTAGGTACAAGGATTGAGTAACTTAACAAGGTTCATTGTTATCAAGTTATAAAAATATATTCATTCAGTGACCTTTTCGTAGTGTTATTTTATTTGACGTTGCGTGGCAATTACAATTTACAATACACTAGACTTTATTACTGACGCAGTATTGATTGGAATATTGCATTTTGTATTAGTCTAAGATCATTTATTAATACAACATAAAGTTGAAATTATCAATATATAATAGAAGTCAGCAACTGTGGTCTTAGATGGAGCACGCCTAGTCTAAAATACACTGGCTCTTAAAGAAGGCTACTGAAACACACCGTTAGATGTTTAGCGAGATTTATTCTTGTTTGTCACCTAAATCTGTCCCCTTAAGGGAACAAAAAGGAATAAAATAAAATCTTTGTCCCTCATAACTACAAAGGTGACAGCAAGCAGCAGCAAAGGCAGCAGCAAGGTGGCAGACAGGAATCTATTTTCCTATTTACCCCCTTAAGCAATAGTTTCTTCAACTTGAGAGTGGTAGTCAGTCAGGCTAGTGTTAGAATTCGCTTTACCACCATGCTGTATTTCGTCACAAGGTTTTACTTCACCTTTAGCTCAGGCTCGTATTGAAAAGCCAAACCAAAACCAAACCAACAACAACAATATAGGAACCAAATATTAGCTATAAAAAATCAAATATTAAAAAAATATAAAAATATAAGATTCTGTGTATCATAATAATATTCTGTAGCAAAAACATTTTACGTCACCTAATGAGAATGATGGTAATTGTTTGTTTACTCAAAGCCTTTGTTCTCATGCCAATGTTATTTTTTGTTAATTTTCTTTTTCCTTTATTTTAACGTTAATCTAATCAGAACCCGACCCTCATGCTTATTCATTATATTATATATATTCATGCTTTATACAGTTCTTCTCTACACATGTCAACCGTAATAAATGGAGAGGAGTCATGTAACTAGACAATGAGGAGAAGACATTCAAAGCAATTTTAACTCTAACTCTTCACGCATAAAGTCTGGAATCCTAGTATTTTTTTCAGGCAACGAGTAAGTTCAAAGCTACATACATAGTACATGCATGCCAGTTGACAAATAGTTCGTTGAGTCTTGTTAAAGTACTTTAATTCCAGTATTTTCTTGGAAGCAGCTTGATTACTTTCATTTAGCACAAAGAGTTCCAATTTATCAAGACTCAAATCTATTATTTGCCTGCAAGGAACACAATTAAATATATGGTTTTATTTTAATGCAACTCTGAGACTTCACTTCAGTGTCCCCTTAACTTTAATAGGTACATCAACCTATTAAAGTTGAGTGGACACTAGCTGCAACGGTGAAGGGAAACATCGTGAGAAAACCAGCTTGTCTGAAGTTAATAGATATGTGAATGAAGTCATCCGCAATAAGGCTATCGTGGCCTTAGCTTAAGTCCCGTTCAAAGGAAAGACAATGGATCATACGTGTTACGATACGATACAATAGACGAATTCCAAAATATTACTTAACAATGTAAAGAAGTCTTGATCAATAACGACTTTTATTATAGCTCTTTAAAGATATCATTTATTATTTTAAATCACAAAAAGTATGCTTCATTCTTTGCTAGTTATGAATTAGAATGGTTTTTCGTAAACAAAGCTACGCAAAATTGTCATCAAGTGTTAGTGTCCAATAAAAAGTTCCATATAAAGAACATCTGAAATCAACGATGAAGATATATCTTATACATACGAATATTTATTAATTTGTGTTATGATAGTCGCTAAAGGACTTAAATCGACGAGTACGGAATAGTTGCGTATAATCCTAGTAACTAGTTACTTAGCTCCAGTTTCGTAGAGGGCTAAAGCGAATTATTATTAGATAAAATATGATTATAACTGAACTCGACTAGTAGCAGGAAATCTATACCGTCTATGTATTATATTGCGAAATTAATAACCTTGGCATATAAATCCGAGTTCCCCTAGTGCGATCTAAAGTATTTTTTTGGAGAATAAAAAATTCCACCCTTAATTTTTGTACCCGAGCCTTTAAACGAAGCTTGCGCCGTGTCAAATGCTCTCTCAAAGGCACTTAAGTTTCGCAGGTCTGACGATTTTTACTAATTTCAGCTACAAAAGGTGAGAAAACTACAAGTAAAAATGGTCTTTATTTTTGAGACAAAAAGGCTGATATTCGCAAGTGAGTTTTATGGTGATATCTTAGCGGATATTTACTGGACCGTCAAAAGGAAACATCGTCGTGAGTAATGACGCACGGAGGCTGAGGGAGTCATTAGAGCCACTCCAAGTGAATCTTTCTATACGCCATTTGTTTTCATTGTTCGAACGATTGCTTGTTACAGGACTAGGGAAATTTTTCACATGAGTTGTAGTAAGTAATTGAAAGAGACGCTAGAATTGGTATAAACGAAAAATCAGACAAGATCGACGACTGGGATAAATTATACATTAAATCGTTTGATTTGGAATATATTGGGTTAAGTGAAGCAGATAATGTAATCGCATTAGGTTATTATTATGTGAGAGATTTATTATAAGATTGGTAGATATGAAGATTAAAATTATAAGCAAAAGATAGTTAAGTGTTGTTACTAAGTTGCTCCCTCATAATTTCTTTAAGATCTAGTGTAGAAAATTACCTTGCTAGAACAGACCGCGAGATGTGCTTAGTGATTAAATCATAATAATTAGTAAGGCGGGTGCGGAGCAGTGGTCCAACTGTGGTGTTCAACCTGTTGGATTACGGGCATTCATAAGGGGCAGTGATCAAACTATTGAAATAAAAATAGTTAGGAGAACCTCAAATGCGTCGTATATAAATCATGGGATGTTTAAAATGCAGATTGATAGGTTAACATATTACAATAGATGTGATACATCGAATTTTTATGCAGGAAATAAATATTGGTTAGCTGTTATACAGGGTTATCGGCTAACGGTGTACTAAGCCGAAAATGTGTTACTATACTCATCGTAAGAAACAACTTTCACTATGGGATCCACTCTGGATTCGAGAAAATTAAATCAGCTAATTCATAAATTTTTTCGACGACCGCTTAACTTTTGTATAGAACAGCTGTGTTTTTTTAAAATTTAGAATTAATCCCATAGTGAAAGTTATTTTTTAGGGTGAGTATAGTGACCCCCTTCGGCTCGATACACCCCATAACCGATAACCCTGTTTATAAATTTATAAAAATAGTGTACACGATATACATATATCAATACAAAATCCCGAGGGAAAATGCGCGAGACATGGGGCCGGGTCGGTTACAGAGTAAATAATAGGAAGGCAAGGTCTAGGTCATTTTCATACAAATTATATAGACACGAACTTTCATTGTTCAATATCGTACAATTATCATTTTATTTACGTCAAAAGACCGATACCAATGTTCTTTAATCAATGTACACAGTCATCGATTAAGGGTGTGCAAAGCTAAAAGGAGATCACAATGCTATATCTCACTACCGGGAAAGTGCCTTTATTACAATAACCAAATTGAATAACTACAAGAAAAAAATATAAAAGAAAGATTACCTATAGACCATTTAAGATCTACAGATAATCCATATGCCCCAACCCATCAATATTTATAAATTATATATCTGAGCCATTTGGAGACTTTGGAGACCGGGAGTTCATTTTACTAGTATTTTGCAAAACTTATCGGAGCGTTTGATCGATTCGACGCATAACCAAAATGCTGGTTTTTATCTGGCCCAACGTATCAGCATTGCCATTCACCGTGGTAATGCGGGTATAATTCTGGGCATGCTACTCTTTAGTGGTGGGTTGGAACAATTGAATCACAATACTTGTAATTAGGAACCACTATTACTATTATAGACCTGGGATTCGAGAGTTATCAATAAAGTGTATGTACTTGCGAATTTTCATTCCCATTTTTATGTTTTACTCCATATTAAAAAGGTTCATATTTATAAATTTGCTAAAACATTCGCTACACATGGACTTGTACACCAAAATATTTGTTTAAACTGATCGTAACTTTAAATAACTTACAAAAATTTTGCCTCTAGAAGGATGTTTGGTAAACTTGAAATTTCAAACAGACTTTTTTTTTTAATTATTTCGCATAAATTACAAACATAGCTCATTAAATACTCTAAAAAAATTACAACTGACATTATATCGTTAGGTAGGTACCTAAATATATCTTTTAGGTAATCTGATTTACAAACAAAAATACATTACCGATTTTGACTAAACCTATGTTGAACCACATGGGATATTTAACGTAAAACAAACAATAAAAGATTTCGAAGAATGGAGATTGTTTTAAATTTTTGGATGCGGTAAAAAATAAGTTATGAAGTTAACATTTTTTTACTGTGTTATGAGTAAAAATCACGAAAATGCTTATTTTGTATCTTCATTATTTAAATCTATCTAACTTGTATGGAAACCAAAGCCTACCAACCAACTTAAATATAAGCAATATTAAACTGGAATGACTGGCAGAAGCCAAACAAAACCTTTTATAACTTAAGATTGATGTAGATCCCAGATCTTTACCTCAGCAAGGTATTATTACTGAGACATTTTTAATATCTTTTGTATGTACCCTTTATTGTAATTTTTTTTTCATTCTTTATGATACTGGGTTATCAGTTAGTGGGACACAACTGTCTAATCAATTGGCCAGCTCTATTGATGGTGACTGAAACTGAAACTAAGAAATAAATGCACAATTCCAGAACAAAAAACAGCGTTTTCATAGATTTTTTTTATCAGCAAAACAACTTCCAAAATAGAACAGGTTCTATCAATTAGATGAAATCTTTTTTCTTTTTTATATGCGAATATTTTCCCAAATTTCTCAGCAAGGCCTGGACTGATTTGGAAATATTTTTTGGTTTAAAACGGTAGTCTTATATAAATATGTATATTTAAGATATAAAATTTGGTTTTAAATGAAAATGACAACCATTGCTGATTTTGACCGTGGAGCGTATTAGCCCAAACACAATAGAACTCTACTCATTGATGTTCCGGGGCGCGTAGACTGTAGCGTGTTATTGTAGCTCGCTACGTGAGTGCTACGAGATGCTACGAAGTGCTACAAGATACTAATATATTTTTATATCTTTGTCGATACTTAGGTAGGTAAACAAACGGGTTCGGGTGTGTTATGCATGTACTTGTCAATATTTAATGGCATCCTCGACACTAAAGAAATTCGAGTAAAAACCAGCCCTAAACTTTAAGGTAACTAGTTATACTCAAAAACTAAAAACGTTTATAATTCGTTGTTGGTGTTTAAATGAATGAATGAATTTAGCTTTATTGCACACCAAACAAAAGGTACAACAAGACAAATCTATACATTTAGATAATGGTAGTACATCAAGTGGCCTTATCGCCTAATGTAATTTCTTCCAGGAAACCTTTGCATGGATAGAACTAATATTATACAAATAAAAACGATTGGTGCAACCAAACTTATACTAAAAAACATCAGTAACTGTACATTTTACAAAACAAACTAAAACAAATAAAAACTTAAATATGTTTTAACTTGAAAATAAGCTATAAGATTGTATACCAGACAGATTAGACGAAATGTTTGGTTCTTAGATTTAAGTGATCTAAGCTAGCTTACGTTCAGACCCAGTAAACCTTCGTTGTATGAACATAGCAGGAGTATGGAATGTTAAAATTTCATCATTATCATCATCCAAGGCTATCTTATTATCCCTCTGCTGGGAATAGGCCTCATATGATGACATTTTCCTCGGCCTCAGTCCCATAGCAATCGTGTCTAGATTAGAATAATAAACTCTGTACAATTAAAAATATGTAGACGGCACTAATTATGCCCTGTCTCACTTGAAACTTTTAAAATAATATTTAAAAAATAATTGGTGTGCGTTTGTGTTACTAAAACCCGAGTATGGCTGCATCAATTTAGCTAATTTTGATCTAGAAATATTTGTGGAAGTTCAGGTAAGGAAACATTGATAACTGTTAGGCTTTATGAAGTTCACCGGGTCAGTTGTACGAGAACATTATAAAAAGTCATAATCAACTTCGACATGCAAAACTTTCACTGCACAGTAAAATGTCATGTATACGATAAGATATGTAAGATATTTCTTGATTAACAAAACAATTTAACAGTAAATAATTGCATACAAATGTTTAATAGTTTTTAATGGCGGCCTTATCGCTTTAAAAGATCTCTTCCAGGCAACCGTAAACGTAAATTAATAGTATTAAATTAGAGAGGACCTAAAATATTACATTGATCAATATATTATTAAATAAACAAATTAAATACAACGCTTACATGGAAACACAGATAAATAAATAAATATATAATTATAGGTAGTTAGTTCTTTATTGCATCCAAATCTTAGTTTAGGTAACATGCGATACAAATTAGAAGCATTGAAGTACATACAAGTACAGTAAAAAGAAGAAGACACAATTTTTAATACTGTAGTGATAGGATTATGACTCGATGCTTACAGATATTTAATGATGGAGCACGCCTTATATCAAGCGGCAGTCTGTCCACAGCAAAACAGCGTTCGTAGTGATTGAGGACTTATAAGAAACGGTGCGATGTGGTGGGATTGATAACATGAGATTATCAGATGATTTCAATGTATCCGTAGTGTGATAATATTTGAAACTTTTCTGAAAGTACCGTGAAGAAGTAGGGTTAAATTATCTATCTATTTTAAATGAGAGGCACTATATGAACACGAAGTTAGTGGTAGCCTAGAAGTTAGTGGTAGCCTAGTAAGCGAAAGGGCGTGGGTTCAAATCCAGGTTCAGGCATACACCTCTGTGTTTTTCAAAGTGCATATTGTAATTAATTACCACATGCTTAAACGATAAAGGAAAACGTCGTGAAGAAACCTGCTTGTCGGAGAAGTTAATTAACTTTCAAAGATAAGTGAAGTCCCCAACCCGCAATTTAGCCAGTGTGGTGGACTATGGCCTGATCCCCTTTCATATCAAATACCCGTGTCCAGCTGTGGGTCGTTATGGGTTGAAACGTATATGAACACGACGGCATTTATATATAGTTAAAGAAAGCTAAGAATTATCTGGTTTATTTTAAACTTATACGAGATCATTTGGAAAAAATGGTTTCTTTCCCTTCGATCAAAAAAATGGTTCTGCCATCTTTGAGTCACGCGGGGACATACATAAATAAACATTCCGACGAAAGGCAAACCTTCTTTTTTAATTCGAGTTAAAAATATCCAATCTACTAATTTAGTGGTGTAAAAATACCAATGAAAAGTTCACAGAAACTCTTATAATTTTAGTCAAAGCTAACTAAGGTAGCTAACGAGTAATTTAAGCATGCCCTAATTACTCGTTACGATTAATTACTCTTTTGCACTAAGCGAGGAATTCGTCGTTATAAAATTAAATAATTTACGTTCCGACCAGACTAAATGAATGCAATGGTCTACGTAAATTGCAAACACAAACTGAGGGAATGTTTTCAGATGATGGGCCAGGAGCTGGGGTTTTAAAATTGTTCAGCGCATTTTATTTCTGAATTTATGCGGTAAATAGGGTTTGAAAATTTTAAGTATTTTTATTTTCGAACAGAGATGCTGGTTTATTAATGATTGAAGCTTCTTGAGTTTGAAGAATTGAAAATCATTTTAATTTATTTGACATATAATATCAAGTATGCCCCGTCTATATTTATGCAACCACAAAACCTTATTTGATTAGTTTTTGATAAGCAATATTGCTATTGTATCACTAGTATTTTTCTCTTGTATCTTTTTTGGGGTTGTTTCAGAATTTGGCCTTGTTTAGCGTTTGACCGTGTTTGATAATATTTTTGGGATAAGAAAGTAAGTATCTCATTTTGTAAGGTAGCTAGCTCTCAAGCTAAACCTTTCGTGACTCCGTATTACACGAGAAGCTACAATTAACGGCGAGCTTTCAGGACGCCACTGGAATTAATTAGTTAATTTATAGTTTTCTGTCTGGCTGTGTATTTATTTTGTAGTGTTTCTCTTGATTATATTTTAAAAAGTGCTGCTTTGGACGAGGGCGACAAACTGGTTGGCATTGTCGGTTACCGAGAACTAAAAAGTAAAA
This sequence comes from Ligdia adustata, assembly GCA_947049295.1. Taxonomy (NCBI): domain Eukaryota; kingdom Metazoa; phylum Arthropoda; class Insecta; order Lepidoptera; family Geometridae; genus Ligdia; species Ligdia adustata. Next base: position 4,342,080 of record OX346218.1, read on the forward strand.
CAACCTTACATATTTGACTGAGTCATTGCGTCTCAGCATGATTTTTTTACGTCTGTCGTTTCCTAGATGCATAGTGATCACATAACTGAAATCGTACTGTTTATAAAATCTAGACGATTCTTGTTATACAAGTTTGATGTTTTTTTTTTTGGGAAATTTGTGGTCGGGGATAATCGCAAGTTTTATTTATTGCTCTTTTTATTATTCTTTATTCTTCCCTTGTTATGTGGTTCTCACCATTAAACAAGAATTCTGTTAACAAACTTGCTTGTCGAAATATTTTGGAAAGTTCTGAGGTCGCAAAGATTTATTTCAACGTAGGGTCCATGTTCTGCTTGCTTATAAGTTTGCTCCTGACTACACTACTCCCAGTTTAAAAATTAATACATACCCAAAGACTATTAAATTTAATATTCAAATTTCATTTTTTGCTATTACAATCATGCAATTTAAAATTTTCAGCCTTCAAATATAGTAAAATGCAGATTTTAACGAATAAATTATAATAAATTATACAGTCATTATTAATAGTTATGCAAAGTCAGGTACGCGCAGCTAAGTCAATATGCTAAGTAGGTAGAAGCTTTCAAGGCACTAATTGGAAACCACTAAGTAGGCACATACAGCACTAAGTTGGGTTGAGGTACCACTTTAATTATAACTTAATATTGTTGCTAACTTATTCATAGTAATCATTAATAGCTCATTCTCTAGCAACATTAGATACAGTAACAGGGTTTTGGTGGTTTTTGTTTCTACTTTTGCTTAGTAATGAATATACTTATCAAGAAAATATGATCCTTTTTAATTGATATTTTAACTGAAAAAGCAAATTTGAATTCAGAGATATACTCGTACCTATCGCAATATTTTTTTTCATGCACCTAATAGAATAATAAAAGTTTCAGGCAAAATGTTTGAGTTTAAGTATAGCATATCTCTGCTAGATATTATTAAATTCAAACCATAAATGGCACCATCTCAACCTTCCCCCTGTTGCTCCCCGTCAAGACGTGTGCTTAAATTATATCATAATTAATCTAGTAGTTTCAACTTCATCCACAGCCTACCTTATCCCACTGCTGCGTATAGGCCTCTCTCATACGATGCCATCTTCCTCGGTCCTGTGCCAATCGTGTCCAGGCTGGACCCGCAACAGTTCTTATGTCGTTGACCCATCTTGCCGCCGGTCGACCAACGCTCCGCTTCCCTAGCCTGGGCCACCACTCTGTCCCAGCCTTACTCCGCCTGTCATCACTTGGCCTTAATGACGTGTCCTGCCCAGCTCCACTTAAGATTTTCATCGGATTTCAGTATTTCGAACTCAATCATGGAGTTTGATGCCGAGCAAAGACCTCTCCATGGCCCTCTGGGCGACTCTTATATTGTGGACAGCCTCATCGGTGAGTGTCCAAGTCTCGGCACCATAAGTCATGGTGGGCAGGACACATTGATTGAAAAGGCGAGTTTTAGACACAGGAAGAATAAACTCGTCAAGACGCATTGGCCAGCGTGGCCAAGTCTAAACCATCTCTAGTAGTTTATTTCTAATTAATATAACTTTAAATTTTATTTTAGTATTTGTGTATTTTATTTTATTTGTGGCACGCAGCCGTAATATCAGTATTCAAATTTTTTAGAGTATCACTTGCTTAAAATATTGTCATCAAGTTAATACAATGAAACTTAAAGCATAGTACTATTATTCTCAATGTGCCTAGAGCAACAGCAGCTCTAAATTAGTGCGTAGATACCACTTAGTAAAGGGCTTTGTCTATTTATCTAGTAATTTTGGCATCGCCTTGAGAAGTGTCTGGAATGGCTCACTCAGCTTGTTTGTTTAGGCTCCGTTGTAAGCAAATCCTGCCGAAATTGAACACCTTCACGTTTACAGATATATATAGTTATATAATTCGATTTTTTGCTCGGAATGGAAACCAAATATTATACATGAAAAGGTTAGTTTTTTTCACTTAGTAGTTTTCATTGCGCGTTATTTTTATAAGCAAATAACAATGATAGTGTACTGGTTTTTAGACCAATATTTATATAGCTTTGAAATATGCTTCAGCCAGACCATGCCCGTTTCCTATATATACTCTGTGTAACGCAACAATCGTTCTGTGAAATTATTCTACAGATAGAAATATTATAATTGTTTCGAGATTACGTCACCGTTGTAAGACTACGATTACCTTGGGACCAAAACACTTCTTTTCGGGTCCTTCTGCCCTTTCATTAAAAAAAACTTTAGTATAATCTGCAGTGTAATTGAACTACCAGGGTGACATGTTCAAAACAATAAGTTGTTTTATAAAAACTGATTTTCGACCTTTATTACGTCAGACGCAAATAGAGCTTTATTACTTATTTCGATTTTAAAAATAAGTAATAAAGTTAATTAGTTAAGTTTGGTTTGGTTTGGTTCGGTTCAGTTCGGTTCGGTTCGGTTCGGTTCGGCTCGGCTCGGCTCGGCTCGGTCGGCTCGCCTCGGCTCAGTCGGCTCGACTCGGTCGGCTCGGCTCGGCTCGGCTAGGCTCGGATCGTTTCGGCTCGGCTCGGCTCGACTCGGCTTGGCTCGGCTCGGCTCGGTACGGCTCGGCTTGGCTCGGCTCGGCTCGGCTCGGCTCGGCTCGGCTCGGCTCGGCTCGGCTCGGCTCGGCTCGGCTCGGCTCGGCTCGGCTCGGCTCGGCTCGGCTCGGCTCGGCACGGCTCGGCTCGGCTCGGCACGGCTCGGCTCGGCTCGGCGCGGCGCGGCGCGGCGCGGCGCGACTCGACTCGACTCGATTCGATTCGATTCGATTCGATTCGATTCGATTCAATTCAATCCAATTCAATTTAATTTAATTTAATTTACCTCTGGACGATTGTGAGAAAACAAAATGAGACCAATTGGTTCCATTAAAAAATACCGTGGATTTGAGTACCATCTCCTGTTTTGGAAGATTGCTAAATAAAACATGATGTATGTTCAACGCGGAAGTTGTAATTGTTATGCTTAAAAGACTAATTTAGACCTACCCCAAATGCAACTAGCATTGCACTTGCTGTATCTTTAATATACAGCAGTATAGTATCTTACTTCCGCAGGGCTTATCTCCTTCCTCAAGCTGCAACTAAGTTCAATAGTTACTCCAAGTTGCAGCGCTGAATACTACATTAAACTAAGTTTAAGTGGCTATCTCCTGTATCCAACTTCTCTGTAACTTTATGATTTATGGCCCTAAGTTTATATGCTAAATGGCTATCAGCGCCTGTCATGACCTCGGCCTTATTCGCGAATAAATTACTTTTCTTTGGAAATTTTCGTGTTAAAGTTTCTGGGTTGTTTAAATAGTGCCTGTCCATTGCAGAATTCTACTTTTTGTAAAAAGGAAAACTATGACCTATTCGTAATATAGGTAGCTCAGGGGTAACTGATTACCAAAGTTTAGGAACGTTCAGCCCTGTTTTACTAAGGTTTTTATTTGGTTACTAAGTATATGAAAAACGTACATCCTCATCTACAGTCGTGCAAGACATTGTGAGGCGAGTATTACAATACAAAACAATTACTATACAGGTTTTTCGACTAGGGGGCTACTAAACCAAATGAGTGCAACTATAGGCATCCTATTGAACAACTTTCACTATGTGGCCATCTCCGATATCGAGATAAAAATCTGCTCTTTAATACTCGTACCGACTACCAATAAACCTTTTATATGGAATAGCTGTTTTTTTTTCTTGAATTCATAGTTGGTTCCATAATGAAAGTTGTTCGTGAATGATAAATATAGTGACTCCTCATATCATTATGAACATTTATAACCGACACCGGCCGAGAGCCACCAACCACCATCATTGAGCTCGCTAACGACGGACACGACCACATGTTTCAGAAATGTAAGAATGGAATTTAAAAGTGGGAGGGCCCTCTATCTTACCTTAAAGATCCGAGATAGGCACTGGGTTATCATGAGGAGCATTTTTTTATATAGATTGCTTGTTCTTGTAAAGCGACGATAGGATGTAGCATTTATAACTGATCACTATCGTAGGTTCGATTATACATTGCAGGCCTCGATGGCTTGTAATCGATGCATGCCACGTCGGAGCTAAAAATCTGAAATTAGTGGCATAGCTGCTGTGAAACTAGGTCAAGTTTCCTACAAAAAGACAAGAAACATAATGATAATTCTTATATTTCGAGTTCGTCTAACATTTTGTTTTTAGGTAACGACTGAAACGATTAACAAAAATTTAAAAATTTGTTCCTCAAAAGTTTAATAAATCTTAGCACTTAGCAGATCAAAAAATACCGGTGGAAATTAATTAATTGAGAAAAAGGTTTGAATACAAAGAACTTAAATAAAGTACCAATGCTGTTTGCAAATGACCACTCCAATTAGAAGAAAAGGTAGTTCAACGAAGCGTGACAAGAAAACAAAACGTCCAATTTTTATAAAATTATCCGAATAGGGGAGTGCTACACTTTGAGGGACTTTCGGCGAATATTAAGATCATTATTTTGTTCTTAAATTAATTTGCACTTCGTGGAACGAACCACAGATAAATTAAAATGTATGAGTAATCTTTCAAATCATCTTATTATGGGATGATAATATATTAAAGTAGCAAAAACCTGAATTGAGTTTGCTATTGCAAAAATTACCCGTTGTGTAAATATTTATTAATAATCTTTTATGCATGGATGCTATTTAGTAATACCTGTTCAATCCACTTAAAGGTGTCTTCTAATGACCATATGCTAAGGATGCTGGTTGATTATCAGTGACCCTGAATAATTTGTACTCAAATATGGCCCAAATGATTTAATGCAATCTGGTTCGCAATGCTGGGTTTGTGAAAATCCAAATTGTCTATCGGCTGAAGCCTGTATTAGTGTCAATCACAGGTAAGCCTTCAAAGAGCCTGCACCTCTGAAAATGTTAATTTGTAATGCTAGCGGTACCTTTGGTTTATTTTTCTAGTGTATGTAGAAAACTGAAAACGAAAATTTCTACTCTTATTTGTTATGAACGGTGAACCTTTCGTCAGTTTGTAGTAATAATTTGTTGTGAATAACGAGGGTTAAAGAAAAAAAAATATGTGGCACTCGGGCACTGTCGCGGTAAAGCTTTTGCATACGCATACGTCTAGTTGCACGTACACAAACACGGCCACTTTGGCTCAGAGTGCCCAAACCCCGCCGACGCACCACTCAAGTGCGCAAACTGCAGCGGGGCGCACACTGCCAACAATCGCACTTGCCCCGCCTTCCGTCGTGAGGCCAGGAAGAGGGACATAAAAATCCCCGGGGATCGTCGCCCTGCCCCAACCCAACGGCAGCAGCCCCCCACGACAATGAGGGCCACTTCACCAACACCACGGCCCGGACAGAGAGCGGCTGCCCCACCACCAAGAACCGCGCCTGCTCCTGCACAGCCTCAGGCCCCATTGTCCAGAGCACCACCAGCGGCATGGGGATGGCACTCATTTGCCCCCCCGGTGCCCATGCAGATGCCCACCACCCTGTGCCCCCCAGCGAACATGCCGGGGATGGCAGCGGGGACAAGTAGAAGAAGGAGAGGACGAGGAGGTGGGAGTAGAGGGGGCCCCACTACAGCCTCTACACCCCTACCCTACGCGGAACCTCCCTTATTCGCCATGTTCCCCCAAAGGAACTATGCCCCTGCTGCCCCCAGCCGAGCAGAGGGACAACAACCACCACCTGAGCCCTTGCGTAGAAATCGCAGGGGCAGGCGAAATAACAAAAAGAAGAGGGGACAGGTCTCTCTCCCCCCGCCCACATCCAGTGAAGAGCGTAGAACAGAGGGAGGAGCACCATCACACTCCCTTCCTCCCGCACCACGCCCCTCCCACCTGGCGCAAGGTGGCAATGCCAGGAGGGATGAAGAACAGGCGACAAAGGCGCTGGCGAGAACACCTATGACCGCCGGCGCCCAGCAGCAGCAGACCAGCCGACCACCGGAGGAGAGGCAACAACAAGCCTCTCTTCCACGCCAGAGGCCGGTGCCCGTGGTACGCTTCACACCAGTGTCCCGCTCAACATCGACGACACCTGTGACGACGGCCACGGTGGCAAGGCCTCAACAAGCAAGACCACCACTGACGACGACGGTGCACGGCGCCCCACTGCAGTACCAGGTGGGGGCCACTGGGGGCCACGAACACCGGCTGCCGCAACAACAACAACAAAGATGGGGTCAACCTCATCAGCCCCAGCCCCAATACAGACACAGAGGACCACTGCCGCCAGGATTCCAAGGACCCTATGCGGCATTACCTCAATTTTTCCCCCGACCACACACGGGACAACAAAGCAGCGCCCCGCACCAGGAACCCATCACCGCACTGATGGGAGCCCTGGTGGGGCTGCTAGCAGCCATCGCAGCGGAGGAGAACCTCCAGCAGGCAGCGGTGAGAGGACTGGCCACTATTCAATATTTCTTCCATGGATAGTGGCCACACCAGGATCCTGTACTGGAACTGCGGAGGGGATCTCCCGCAGAAGAAAAATGACCTGCGGCTGCTAACCCAAGAGCAGAACGTCCACCTCATCCTACTAGGGGAGACGATGTTGAAGCCAGCAACCGAATTTCGTCTCCCCAACTACGCCATATATAGACACGACGAGATCTCTCCGAGGGGACGCGCCTACAGGGACACGGCCGTCCTAGTCAGGAGAGACGTCGTGCACGAAGAATTGGAGCGGCTGGAGTTCGTCGATACACGGACGGTGGGGGTACGAACCAAAGTGGCCGGTAGAGAGACCAATATCTACGCCGGCTACAGACCCCCATCTGCAAACGTTGGACCATTCGACCCAGCCGACTTCAGAAGACTCTTCGGTGGTGGCTCCCCCACGTTGCTGGCCGCAGACCTGAACGCCAAGCACGTGGTGTGGGGGTCCACCCACATACGACCAGAAGGACGGGCACTGTTGATGGAGTCAGAAAATCTGGGCTTCACAGTCATCGGTCCTGATTCGCCCACCAACATACCCACTAATCCCTCCCAGCGTGCCGACGTGTTGGACGTCTGCGCACACAAGGGGATCAGTGCACCCATCACCATCGAGACCCTACACGACTTGGATGGGATGCACCAACCCATCCTCATTACCATCGGAGCTCAGACGTCCTGCACCATGCCGAGGCCGACAAGGAGGAGGACGAATTGGGACCAGTACAGGGACGAACTGCAAACGCTGACGGTCGACATGCTGTCAACCGCGGAGGAAGTGGAGCAATGCGCGACAGCACTGACCGAAGCGATAACAGCCGCCCAAGAAGCCGCCACAACAGACGCACCGACCACACGAAGGCGTGAAGAACTCCCTCGAGACCTCAAAGCTCTGCGCAAGCACAAGCGCGAGCTAAGGCATCTGTGGACCCGAACCAGATGCCATAGGACCAAGAGGGAGTTGAACGCAGTGACCGAGAGGCTGTCAGAGAAAGTCAAGATCTGGAGAGGAGCCACCTGGGATGAGTGCATATCCCAGTGTGAAGAAGACAAGACCAATCTGTACAGCCTTAACCGCACCCTGACCCGCGCCAAGGAGTCTGTATGCCCCCTTCTTGACGCTGCGGGCAGGAGATGCTATTCAGCCGCCGACAGAGCTGAACTGCTGGCCGACCACTTAGCCAGCCAGTTCCAGCTGCACCCTATCCCCGATGAGGCCACGGATGAGACGAGAGAACACCACGCACGAGTAGAGGAGGAAGTCCGGGAGTACCTTCAGACGCCACCTCCTCCGCTGGGTGGAGACGACTTCATTTCCCCAGTGGAGGTAGTTCGAGCAGTGCGCAGTCTGAAGCTGAGGAAGGCTCCGGGTTACGACGGGATCCCAGTAGCCGCCTTCAAGCAGATGCCCGCCAGAGGGCTGGTGTGTCTAACCCGGCTCTTCAACGGCATCCTCCGGACCGGAAACTTCCCCTCTATATGGAAGACTGGCAAGGTGATAGTCCTGCACAAACCAGGAAAGGATCGAAGATCACCTGCCAGTTACCGTCCCATCACATTACTGCCGCACGCTGCGAAGCTGTTCGAGCGCCTGCTGCTGCGAAGACTGCGCCCCCATATCACACTAAGGGAGGAGCAGTACGGGTTTCGCAGCCAGCACTCCACCACGCTCCAGCTCACGCGGGTGCTGCACTACCTTGCCAACGAGATGAACATGGGACGGTACTCAGTCGCCGTGTTTCTCGACATCGAAAAGGCCTTCGATAGGGTGTGGCACGAGGGCCTGATCCACAAGCTGGTGAAGACAACGGCGCCGCCAATGCTAATCAGTATCGTGGCGTCCTTCCTCGCCGATCGGCGCTTCTTCGTGTCCGTCGAACAAGCCTGTTCCGGACGCCGGCCGATTGCTGCGGGGGTCCCGCAAGGGAGCTGTCTATCACCAGTTCTCTACGCCGTGTACACCAACGACATCCCAGTCCTGGAAAACCGGCTTCCAGGGGAGCGGGATGTCATGCTCGCCCTGTTCGCCGATGACAGCGCCTTCTTCGCCTCGTCAACCCGACCAGCCATCGCCATTGGGAGGATCCAGAGAGTCCTCGACCTCCTCCCCGAGTGGCTCGACAGATGGCGTATGGCTGTCAACGTAGGCAAGACCACTGCGCTGTTGACCGGCCTCAAGCATACCAACAAGCTGCCCTCGCTGCAGTTTCGAGGACAAGACGTCGAGTGGGAAAGCAGATGCAAGTACCTTGGCGTCACCATTGACCGGACCCTAAGCATGCGCCCACACGTTGATCGCGCCGTCAACCAGGCCAAGGCCGCGCGCGCACTGCTACGTCCGGTCCTACACTCGAAGCTGCCGATCCGGACCAAATTGGGGATTTACAAAACCTACATCCGGACGAGGGCAACCTACGCCGCCCCATCATGGTACGCCCTATGCTCGGCCAGTCTGCGCAAGCGACTGCAAGCAGTTCAAAACATTGCCCTGAGGATGATCACCGGAGCTGGACGGTACGTGCGCAATGACGTTATCGCCAGGGACGTGAGGATCGAGACCATAGAAAAGTTTGTGGTGCGGCTAGCGCGGGGCATGTATGACCGCGCCGACAACAGTCCACACCCTCACTTGAACAACATTGCCCCTCACCACGCACGTCCCCCTGACGCGCGTAACTGGAAGGCGCTCCCCCGTGATCTCCTCGCGACTGGCCCAGCCGAAGTTGAAGAGGAGGGCGTAACCATACAGACCATGAACACCACACCGGCACCGGCGGAGGTCGCTCGCCTGTCCCCTGATTCCTGAGTGACAGTGCTGAGCTCGACTGATACCGCGGTGCCCTGTGAAGATACCGGACTAGACCAAACAAACAACCACGAAGACCACAACCTGACGTCCAGGAGAGGGCTGCTGGAGAGCGCGAACATCGCCCCCCCCCCTGTAGATGACAAGGCGTGGACGGAAACAGAAGACGGACCTAGTAGAGGAAACAGAGAATCAATCGCGGACCCGGGTGCAGAATGCGCCCACCATCAAAAACTCCCTGGGGCTTGATGGCCCCAGCGTCCAGCCCGGGGAAACAGCGAGAGCTAGACCCCCGTACCTTATGCCTCTCATGGGGGCATAAGACGCCCCGCGATTCGATTCGACACAAACACCGTGCTGAAGTCTACCGAAATGAAATGATGTTAGACGAGTGACAGGTTTATTTTCGTTACGGAATTTCTTGATTCAGTCGCCTGTCTCAAAGCCCGCGATAAAAGCTATGCAACAGCTTCAATTGTTTTTTAAATAAGTGGTAAGAACCGTCTGACAAAAACATACCTGCATGTTTACGATTAAGACTGCGGGGTGCCAGCACAGCCTATGAACATATGCAGATAAAACCAATACCAATGACGCGTCAAAATCGGTTAGACTGAAGATGGTCACAGATAATTATATAGACCCCCAAATATTTATTCAAATAGGCAGTCAAAAATATAACAACACTCATTTACATAAAATAAAAAGAAACAAGCGACTTCAATTCGCTCGCCCTGATAAAAAAAAATCAGTTTTTTTTTATTAAATATCGAACTACTCAAATATATTTCATAAGATTTAATGAAAGAATACCACTCAAATAAAAAACAAAAAATATACAGTTTATTGAGTGCCTATAAATTTATTTAAGGTCTAAAAAATCTGCACAAGACATAAGTTAGGTATATAAACATTATATTTTGATCATGGTACAGGCAAAACATAAGTTTAAATTGCATAAATATGACTATAGTTCGTAAGATTTTCAAATCTCACATTCCGTTTTACAATAATATTACTATCATGTGAAAACACTGTGTATCAAATAATCCCACGGGATAGGTCCGGCGGGAACAGTTAAGTCTAAGGCTAAGTCACAAGCAACGGACTAGTCACAAAATTCACTGCGATAAATCTGCTAATTTAAATGTGGAACATTCGTAACTGGCCCAACCGCGCCGTCTTATCCCAAACTACCTATTTGACCGTGAAACCCGTTCGGCTACAATAGGCCCGCGACCGATCCTTCGGACTGTAAATCTCATTGTTCACCGGCCGAATTAGAGGGACTCAGAGGGGTTTCGGCAGAACGGCACCTGCGTGTTTACGACCCACTCTCTGCCCATTGGGCCGTGATCCGATTCAAGGCTTTATAGGGATTGTAGGATTTTCTTGTGTTTCACAGTGTGCTTATAAATAAATTTAATTTGCTTTAGCTGTTTGTAACGAAGTTATAGATAAGAGGCAAAATGTAAGATCGACTGACTATATACTCTTATACCACTTCGCCAACAAAAATCTTTATAACGATTCTCTTTATATTTGTTGACGTTATAACTGAAAAAATACGATATTAGAAATTTATGTCAAAATTTGAAGGAAATATCTTATGCAAACTTATGAAAAATTATTGCCTTATACTCGTTGGTAAAGTTTTTTAAAAAATAATCTTCCAGTCCTATCACATAAACGGTCTTTTAATAGTTCACTTTAATATGGTTTAACTTGTAGGTCTTCAGACATGCGGCAAAGGTGTGCAGTTCAAAAGTTCCTCTTTTAATTCACCACAAATCATAATTTTGAGAGCCTTTATAAAGTATGTTAACACGCAAACATACTACCATCATTTACTCAGTAATAAACTTAATTACACTAATATTATAAAGACGTATAAATGTGTGTGTCTGTTTGTTACTTCTTCACGCTTAAATGGCTTGACGGATTTGGCAGAGTTCTCGCACGTTATTGTCTTACAAAAATGCAGTTTTCCCGTGGGATAATTAAACTTTCACGTGTAGCACCGCAGGGCACAGCTAGTAAAATATCAAACAATAATTCAGTTTAGTTTAGTTCCACTTTAGCATAACCACCGGTAGCCGAGGCTGAAGGCTTAGGTTTATTCTTGCAAGGGTCGATCCAATGTTATCAGTAAGACTTCTCTGACGAAGCCGGATGATAAGATTTGGTGTTGAGAATAAGTGTTTTCTAACTACTAGCGCCATTATCGCTGCTGACACCGCCGCTGACGGTTGTGTGTATCGAATTACAATTTCAATTGATTGGGTTTTTCTGTAAGTATTTATCTAAAACCAGCTACAAGTTGTATTTCCCAATATTATGTGGGGTTCTTGACACTAGAATAAATTTTGTACGAGTACGTTGATAAATAAATAAATATCTACCATTTCAATGTCAGTTTTTTTTATCAAAAAAATTCGATCAACACTTTTTTGTACTATAAGAGTTAGTAGTTTTTATTTTCTCTTCTGGCATTACGCCTTTGGCAATATTAGCAAACTTTTAGTAGCGACCGTATATTTTGATTGTATAGTTTAAAATAGATCATGCTGAAGAAATTGTCAGGAGAGCGCTGATGTGGATTTAGCCATGTCTAATGGGACACTGCGGGCTAAATTAATAGCGTGCGCCTTGACACCCTTGTCCAATGTAATGAAATTTCTCTCGGCACTAGTTACTTATCTAGCAAATATTCTGAAATATCCTAACCTAAAGGAATTGAAATCTGCTTCTAATTTCAATTCCCCCGTGGATAGTAAATTCTTAAACTTAATTTTAGGGCGCTTTGCCTACAACATTTACGAGTATTAGGCTTGAAATATTTTAGACGCTTTCTCGCTGGCTAGATTTTATTAAGATTGCCTAAAGAGCCGCTTATTCACCTCGTCCTTTGCTCGCTTTTTGGCTGTAAACAAGCAGTCATTTCTCGTAATTTACAGTGTTGTTATTATGTGAATACTATTGTCTACCTATTAGTTATTTAGTAGATCTCAGATATGTAGACTTTGTGAGCTCACCTCTGTTAAAAATATTTTTAGCTTTATAATCTCATGAATGATCCATTTGATATTCCAAATAATGAATCGACAAAACAAATTCCATAATATTTTAAGTAGTTTGACCAGTTTTCTTACATTTTTACAACAATCTGTTAAGAAATCCAATCGGCTGAAGTGAATAGCCGGACATCCTCTGCTTAGCTAATGCTCGATTAGTAAATACATAATTTATAAGAATTAAGAGTTTTTCTATCACTAACAAAATCAAGATAGTCATCTACCCTTACTTAAAATATAATCCCATCTAATGCTATCAAAGCAGTTTATCTTTAAATTATCCGCGTTTAATAAACTTCCATTATAATGCCTACAACTTTGCGTAATTAACTTAATTTCACTGTAATAATCTAGACATTAGATAGCCCGTTTTCTTCGCTCTGCTGCCAAAAAAATCCAATGTTGTTAATCTGGCGGATTATTCATTCTGGTTAATAATCAGACATGATCTATGAAAACCTGAAAACCTTCTCAGCTTCACTTTATTTATTTCTTGTTTACTGATTTAAGATCTTTTTCCGAGGTTTTGGAAAGTTTATTCAAATAAGATTGTTGAAGTGAATGTGCAAGCTTGGGTTTACGTAAAACTTATTTAAGACAGTAATACAGCAACAAATAACTTACGTTTAATCAATGCTATCAGTAAATATGGTCAGTTTAGGTTCTGAAGGTTTCCATTTTCTGCCTATAAGTTGATTGAAAGCACAATACATATGAAACTTTTACTTGCGAGTTTGTATTTACCGAACAAACTTAGTACGGTGTCGAATTATAATCTTTTTTTTACCAATAAACTAAATAATAATTTAACTACCTAAACAGTTATTAATTTTTGTTAAACTTTGTAGTTCAATTTAATATCATCTTATTTAACTTTTGAATGAAAGTTATAGAAATAAAATATAGTCATCTTAAACTTTGATAAAACTTTAAATATGTTTGAAAAGTTTATGTTTGTGATAAGCAAATTGGTACGAGCAAGTTTATCTTACCGTGAAAGTTACAAGACTTACTTTCTCTTTGATTTTAAGTGCTTATCTTATTAAGTTTCATAAACTAAAACATGTTTATTCAATTTAATTTAAAAAGATATTTCTAGTAACTCTCAATCAGCGGTCTACAAGTAGAATTTTGAATGTCCCTAGATTTTTTATTTTGGCTTAATATTTTTTTTTGATTTTGGGAACGGATACTTTCGACAATTATTGAGCAATTAAACATGTTTTTTTAAATTACTTTTAAGTAATAAATCATAACTTACAATCTACGGCCAACCAATTCAACCAACATTTCATTGACGGTTTTTAGGCATCTACGCATTACAATCAAAAACTGAAACAAAAAGCGGAATTGTAGCCAAAAGGCAACCTTTTTCAGACAACCTGAGTAGGAATTGAAAATTCATTTTGAATTAACAATTATGCGGTTGAAAAAAATAAATATTGTTACGGAGAGCGGGTTCGGGGATAAGGAAAGAAAGACAACTTTCATTTTCGTGCCTTTATTTACAGGTTAATAATTACAGGTACTCACACGTATAGAGTGATCGGCAGGAAATAACTCGGTGCGGCGCTACAGCTCAGTTCCACGCGCGTTACCGGTTGCGGTACTGTCGACACTAAACTGGCGCGCGCTCCGTTTGTCACTGTCACCTTGCACTGTCCTTAGCACGGCCTTATCGACACTCGCGGAAACGTCACTTCGTTGGCCTGCGCCCGAATACGTCATTGTCACTTGCGCGGCCACGACACTCACTGATCTCTCGTCACAGTGCCCGGCGCGGTTCCGGATCACAGTCACTACGGCACTGGACTTTCACTTCACTACACTTCACTGCACTTCACTACACTTCACTTCCACTTCACTTTACTTCCACTTTTTCCTTTCCTTTTCCTTTTTCTTCTTCTTCTTCTTCTTGTTTTCACCGCAAAACTAAAACTGGCCGTAGGCCGCCCGATGTACGGCTTATATACCCCTGAGATTGACAAAATTGCATCGAATTAGAGTTCGAATTTTAAAACATTATTCCATCTTTAAACTTTATTCTCCTCTCGCTCACACGTCTTCCGTCCCGTACTTTCTTTTCCATTTGGTCCAGAATCTTCTAGAACTTTCTTCAAAACTCCCAAAAATATAAAACCATGTCAGGGTTTGAACCCGGGTCTCTAGGTCGAGAGTCGAGAGCCGGTACCACACGGCTACACATTCATGTTACGCGGATTTCGAAAATCTTGTACAGTTCGATCTCTCCAATCCAAAAGCGATCGTCATGCTTTTCGAACACGGCGGTGTCGGCTTCGCGACGAGCAAAGGTGATCTACGCCACAATATATATAATACTCGTATAATTAATATCATGTAAATTATTATAAAACGTAAACAAGATACGAGCGAAGCCTACACCTTGTATAAGGTCCTGCTAAGGTTGGCTAATGGCTAAATAACAAGTGTTAGTCCTTGGAAATTGCTAAATAACAAGTGTTTAGAAGCGTCATTAAAAAAAAACTCGACTGTGCGACATGCATACACATACATTCGAAAAACATAACCCTCCTTCTTTTGCAGTTGGGAAACAATAACCAAATGGCATAAAAGTGTAAAAAATTACTTGAGTTCGGCATGTTTTTCAAGTATATACGTTATATACAAAACAAGATATCCAAAGTAGATGAAGAAACATTAGTAAGAATATGTACATAATCGTTTACGAGTGATGAAATAAAAAACTCAAAATCATTGTTGTTCGATTCTATCCCCACAATAAAGGAAAAAACAAAGGAAAAGAAGAACGAGATTTGAACGACATAATTAACCTATTTAAATCTACGGAACCTGATGTGATTCCTGTTTTTGTAGCCCGTCAACTTGAGAAGTTACCTCCGATATAATTTGATCATCTAGACTGTACAAAGTTATTAAAAGATATGTTGAAGGTGCAGAGTGACTTGGCAGTTATTAAGTCTAACTATGTAACCCAAAATTAATTAAATGAGTGCAAAGACGACATATTACAAATGAAACATACTTCCTATCTCCTTGCCTACTACGCAAAATGTGAATCTAAAAAGAGGAGGCTGGCTTTGTGACCATAGGTCTATCACATATAAATAATTCATCGCTCAACGAGTCTTTAGAGAATTACAAAAAACAATTTCAGCTGTACAATCGAATTAAGAGATATATTGAGGGTAGAAGAAAATAAACAAAGTTATTGTGAACCTGTTGAACAAGGTCAACATTCACTGCATAAAGCAAACTGTCAAGTACTACACAGACCGAAGTACTCCTGTTTATGCTGTGTTTCTTGACCTTTCGCGAGCATTTGACCTTGTTTGTTATGATGTCCTGTGATAGAAGTTAAGCGACATTCCTATACCTGTGGAACTAGTACAAATACTTAAGTACTGGTATTTGAACCAGGTTAATGTCGTTAGGCAAGCCGGGACGTTTTCGGAGACGTACAGGTTGGAATGCGGGGTACGGCAGGGAGGTTCAACCTCATCGAAGCTCTTCAACCTTTACGTCAACGGTCTGATAGAGCAGCTCAGCAGCACTCGTGTCGGCTGCCATACTGACGACATCTGCGTCAATAATATCAGTTACGCGGACGATATGGTGCTGTTGAGTACTGTTGACTTTGTGGATTGACGTGGATGTCGGCGATATGCGAAGAGTATGCACGCACTCATGGTTTATTGTACAATACGAAAAAGACCGGTCTTTCGAGCTGGGGGAGGCAGGTGCCCAGATACCATACCAGACATTAAACTTAACGGGACAGCTATTTCCAGAGTTGAACAGTTTAAATATCTCGGGCACATTGTTACCTCTGGCTTGAAAGACGATGTAGATATTGAGAGAGAGAGGAGGGCGTTGTCTGTGAGAGCTAATATGATCGCCCGCAGATTTGCTCGGTGCTCGAGGGACGTCAAAATAACTCTTTTCAAGGCATTATGCACGTCCTTCTATACTTGCAGTCTGTGGGTGACATATACGCAAAAACATTACAGCGCTTTCCGTGTACAATATAATAATGCCTTTAGGGTGGTGTTGGGGCTGCCCTGGCGCTGCAGCGCGTCAGGGATGTTCACAGGGGGGCGCATCGTTTGCTTTTACGCCACTATCCACAAAAGATGCACATCCCTGATGCGCAGGGTCCGAGCCAGCCCTAACGGCATCCTCAGAACATTATCAAATCGATTTGACTGTCAGTACATGAACCATGACACATGGTACATGTACAGTGACTAATGAATCCTACTGATAATGTATTCTTATTATTTGTAATACGTTCGAAAATTTTGCAATAAGTATTTTATTTATTGATTATTGTAATTTTACTTCATAAATCAAATTTAAAATCTTAATTCCTCATATGACTTGAAAAATTAGTTTTAGATTTGATTTGATTAGTTAAAATGACTGACAAAAAAGCTTTTTTTAAACACTATAAGAATTAAAAAAATCAGTCAGTCAAAACTCGTGAAACATATAGCGCCCATTTTTTCACAGTCGTAAGTCTATTGTATTGTTCCTAAACATACAGAAGCTCATTGTTTTTCGTCGCTGCTAAAAAAAGTTATTCAGATGGAATTCAAACGCCACAGTGTCATTACTTTGTATTTGGCTGGAAAATCGCAACCAGCCATTGTTAATGCGCGTCCATCCAAAGGACCATCACGCGTTACAATGATACGGGAAGCATCAAGAAACGCCATGGAGGTGGACATCCAACAACAGCAACAACATCAGAAATGGTTCGAAAGGTAAAGAATTGAACGAAATCTACGACAAGGCGCAGTTAAATTGGCGAAGAGTCTTAATGTATCTGCCTGGAGCATAGGACGCATATTAAAAAATAAACTACAACTGAAGCCTTACAAATACAAAAAGTGCAAGACTTGACACTTGCACAAAGCAGTTCGCCTAGAAAGAGCTAAGGAGTTAAAGCAGTTGCACGTTGATAGCAAGCTTGAAAATTTGGTATTTACCGATTTTTAACTTAATGAAAAATTTTTACAGTTCAGCATATATGTGAACAAACAAAATGATCGCGTATGGTTAAAGTCTAAATTAAACGACAATTTAGACCAACGAATTGCTCTGCGAAAGCAAGCACCAGCATCAGTGATGGTTTGGGCCGCGGTAACTGCTACGGGACGTTCAGTCGTTCACCTCTCGTTTTCATTGAGCAGGGTGCAAAGATAAACCGTGAAAAGATTTTAAACGATGCTTTGTTACCTTGGGCACGTAAGAAATTCGGTAGAAACCATTGGACGTTTCAGCAAGACTCGGCACCATCCCACAAAGCCCGTGAAACCCAAATTTTTTTGCAAGAAAAAGTTCCGAGCTTCATTTCTTCGCAACAATGGCCACCATATTCGCCGGACTTAAACCCAATGGATATTATAATGATAATTAAATGATAATTTTCCATATGGTCAATTCTAGAGGCCAAAGTGTCAGCAAAAAAATATGAGACAGTCGACGCCTTAAAGATTGCTCTTCGCCGAGAATGCAACAAAATATCAGCAGACCACATTCGTGCAGCGTGTGAAGCTTTCTCGGACAGACTTGATGCTGTTATCCGCGCTAAAGGTGGCCACATCGAACAATATTTTTTCTTTTTAATTTTAAATGTTTTTTTTCTATATATTGAAGTTTATAAATATAAAGAAACAAAATTGACAAAATTAAAGCATTTTGAATTGGTAACACTTCGAGTGCCGACCCCTGTATATATATATATAAAAGCTGAAAATCTCCTCCCACTAATGTACGAAAAGATTCTCAATTCGTATTCAGTAACTAAAAAAATCAGCTTAAAATAATAAATATTAAAACAAGCGGTTTGTGAATTTCCAGATAACATGACGTACGTATGATGCTGTACTGCATTTATCATATCAGTATTACACTGTCACATATATTCATACTAAAAACTCACATAGCAAAATTATCGCGGCAGCAAACGAGGCCAGTACTGGAATCCAGTACGGTCATTACCACTGTTAAATTTATTTAAAGTACTTTGTTTCCAAATGGTTTTAAAGAAGTTATTACGAAAATCGGAATGAGTGAGTTATAGAAAAGGTAACAGTGCTCGTACAATAATTAACTCAGGGGCTCTTAGTTATTTAAACTGTTTTAGTTTTCATATAAATACAAAAATGGTGCTTTAAAATAACTTATAAATTTCTCCATGTCATCATCATATTTGAACTAGCTGCACTCTGCAATAGTACCCGCAGAGATTTGATTGACACGCAGGAACACATCATTATTCTGGCATTTGGCAATTGGGCAAACTATTTGGCGTTGGAGCGTGAAGAAGTAACAAACATAAACATACACACATACAAACTTTCCCTTTTATAATATTAGTGTGAGTATGATGTGATATGCATATTTTGTACTTTTATAAACTCCAACATTAGATCTATCTTTTATACAGCGGTTGCTTCAATTCTTTCTCTTAATTATTCCCTGGACGTTCCAACAACCGAGAGCAGAAACCACGTGAATAATAATCTGCCTTCAAATAAACTAATGTCTGACGATTTACCTCGCTGTAATGTAAATGGCTGCTACCCTGTACCGCAACATTGTATACATTGTATCCAGTGCCTGAGTTTAATATTATTTAATTGGAGTTTTAAGCACTGCCCCAGTTAGCTTTATGTGTGAGTTTTTATGGGTGTAGGTATTTAAAAGTTGATCTTCTTTGGCAATTTTTCTTACATTATTTCTTTCCCCGTCACGTTTTCACGCCCGTCGCCTTTTTATGGCCAGACGCCACCGGCACATGGTAGATTCCACGGAACCACGAAACGCTTTACCCATACTTTTATTGGGTTACCTGGCAGATTGCCGGCTTCTCTATTTCCTGATAGCTATAATCTGGGACTTTCCAGTACGAGATACGCCACAGTTCTTTCCCGCCATGGTCCCATCCCTCGGCTGCCTCAGTTGCAGTGTCCACATAAAACCTCGGAACACCTATCCACTAGCCATGTAGATCGGCCAATCCCGTACGACCCTTGGCTTCACCTTGGGTTGCAAAGACTCGGCAATGCGGGCACTCTTGTGTGGCATGCTGGAAACCTTGGAGGGAGTATATTGCCATGGTGTCAGAGTTCCTAGGCCACCTGAAGGACTTTGGCATGGCCTACGATTGTAGTTCGAAGAATCCAAATCTATAATTTAATGTTATCCGACCCTCGTTAGCGCTCAGTTGTAAATACCACTTCACTTTCACATGATCAGACAGAACGTTGCTTAACATTGGTGATCGTTTGGGAATACCTCAGCTGTGCCCTGAGCGCTATTTACTGTTGCTGGCATCTAATGTCAAGATACTGTTTTACAGAGTTTTCTTTTCTGTTGGAGTAATAAAAGATTTCATATCGAGGAAATGTGGATGAAAATGAAAGGACGAACATTTGAATGCATAAATATGAATTCATATGAATGAGATTTTTCTGCGGTTATTGAGGTTGCTGAACAATGTGATATTGCTTAATAAAATTCATAATATATAATTTTACTTTGCAGAATTATTTGTGCCTACTTCAATTACAACTTAGGATAAATTAGATAAGGCTTTGTATAACTATGGCTGCTTTGTTGTGTAATATGACTAATTTAGATTCGTAAATTTTTAAGTTGGCGTATTTGTTTTGAAATTGCTACGTGAATTTAGTAACCTTGAAGGTAACTGTTGTTTCTTAGATTTCGTAAATAGTTGCTACCTACCTATCTGATTAAGATGTTTAGTAAATTATAAGCAGTCAAGATGACGACAATTAATTATGCAAGAAAATTCACAGACTTATTATTATTTTTTCGTTTATTCCAAATTAAGAGATTTGCTAATAAATAAGCAACGGGCTCTAAGCTCGGCACAGAAAGACTTTTGGTTTCTTTCAAATGGCATTAGAAATATAATAACGTGTTAACGCCCTAGGTTTAGGTGACCATCAATAAAATTGACCAAAACAAATAAACACATGATATAAAGAACAAATACACAACAAGTAGAATAGAAATTCTATTCTAATATCAAGATCTAGATATAAATGACAAGAACATTGCATTCGTTCATGCCTTGTGTTCGATATCATTATTGGAAGAATTCTTATCCTCCCAGAAACTAGGTTGAATCTCCATAATAATAGCTTGTCGAGTATTCAGGGAGAGAGATAGGATTGCGTGCTATGGGCTTTTGTTATGAAGCTGTTTTTCCTTGCTAATAGCAGATTTACCTCAGCAATACTAGATTTAGAATTCTTTTTATGTACTCTTGAGTACAAAATATTAAAAAAATACGAAGCCAATTAACTCGAACTATATGTTGTTATTTTTACATTTATATTTATCGGCTGAATCTTTGTGTATTAGTAATTAATTACCATAAAACCGTTTTTTTAGAATGACTGAATTTTGTGTTATTTAAATACTTGGTCTAGGTAGATACAGTTATATATTTAAGCAACCACCAAAACGATGTGGATAATAATTATTATGTCAATGTCAAAATAATTACTAAAATATTTAAAAATCTCGTTTTACTAATTTTTTATTCTCGTCGTTGGGTCATCTTTGTAACAATAATTACTACAACAGCGCTGGAGTGGCAACGTTGGTGTGGGCGGTTACAAGAGTATTTAGAAGTGTGCTGCGCGTTCACCAGGGGCTACTAGCAGCGTTATACCATCTATTACTTCCATTCAGAAGTTTAAGTGCTTAGCTTTTACATTTTCTACCTTTGGACGACCAATAAGTTCAAGACAGGGGGCAGGGGCTCCGATTTAGTCCATACGGAACCAGGGTGCACGGTGTCGCCACAAAGCCGTCCCTACATTTCTATTGATTCTAGAATTGTTATTATTACGCCTAATAAAGGTGTTACAATTAATTAATATTGACATAAAAGTAGGATTATATATTTAGTAATAGTATATTTTTTACCTAACATTTATTGTGTAATAGTGGACCTAGCGAATTTCGTACTGTAAAAATTATGCATGTAAGTATGTGTCTCGCCTTTTAAACTAAAATCAACTATATCTATACATAGATAGGCTGCAAGATTAAAAAGAAAACAAACCACTTTAGCATTTTAGGTTTGTAAATGATGCTGTGGCAACCTTCCCTTATTAAGGGAAATATACCATCTCAATCAAAAATAGCCGACGACTAAACATTTCTGGAAAATCGTAAAACCATTATTAGTCATAAAGTTAGATTTAGTTTTACTGTAATATCACGGGTAACTTTTCATTGCGGTTCCAACAACTTCCAATGGCAATAGTAAGAATGGTTTTTCATTTACCGTTCTTATTACTGGTTATAAGATTGGTTGTAATATTGGTAATAAACGCTATTAAGGGGGCAGCTTTTTTAATATTCTCCACGGAGATGGATTCGCGACAACTATTGCCGCCGCGGCGCCGTGCCGCTAAGCGCAGTTGCAGATTGTAATATAATATTACCGTCTGCTCCTTTTTCTCGTATATGGGGATCGATAGCCATAAGTGTTACCATCTGCATCCGCGTACTGTTAGGACGGAACCCTCCGTCTTTATAAAAAAAAAAACTCTTTTCACTCACATTATTATTTTACTTTTTACTTTACTATTCGGACAGAATAATCGCGCGCGAGACTCTTCAGATTAGGCTGTTCTCAGTTCCGGCAGGCAGAAACCAGGTCCGTAGGCTGAGAGGCAGAGTAACCTTCCAAGACTGGGGGTCGTCAATGAAAATACTGCACTTTATATAGGTAACAAAACTGCAGAGTTGCCAATATCGATTGACGTCAATCGGATAGACGCAAGTCTGCAAAGTCAGCATTTGCAGGGTTGTAACAATACGTTTGCGGGGCCAGGCGGAAATAATTCGCTTAAAAATATCTCCGATATATACGTTGCATAAAAACGAATTGAAAAGAATATTGCACAGTGAGTTAAAAGCAACAAAATGTTCTCTTACTCTAATATTTAACAAAGAACACGCTTTAAAACTTTTCATACCATGCATTACTGATTCACTCGAATTATGTCCAAAGTAACAAGAACCCTGCACTGTGAACGAAAAATCCCACTTTTCAAAGTTCTCAAGGACCTTGTATATATGGTTTGAAAGTTGCAGAATTCATAAGCTTTTGAACGCCTTTAGCTCTATGGTGGTCGACTTCTGAGCAAAATTATTGAAAATCCTAATTATTTCTTGTTGTATTTGTAATTGCTTCATTAAAAACTTTGAGGCTTCAATAATAATAATTCTAAGTTTTGTTTAACCACTGTACAAACTTAAAGAAGGCTTTCTAAACTCGGCACAAAATGAGGCCATCCGTATTATTAGCACCAGGCGTTAATGTTTGCCGTATTTTTTTTAAATACTTAAAAAAATCTTTTACGTGATGAAATCTATATATATATATATAGACAGGTCACAGACAACTCAATGACTAAACCGCTGAACCTAAGGACATAAAATTTGTAGAGTGAAGGAGTGTATTGATAGAAGATTATTGGAAATTCAATCCCAAAAAGGATAAAATATGGGAACAAAATTTAAAAATTCTTTGTTTATTGGAATATACGCATAAAATATATTATATGGATGGAAATTAAATTAATACACTCTCTACAAAGTTAACGAATCACCAAAAATATTTATTTACTAGACTGCGTCTATCCACGTGGGAAGAAGGTTAGCTCTTTAACTATCTCTTTATTCGGCTTTATCACTATACCTTTTATTATTGTTTTATATTGGTAATTAGTAACATTATAAACACATACACACGATCTAACACAAGTCACTTATAAAATTCAAAGCAGAGGGGCTGCTTTGCACTGGTGTCAATACAAACATCTATTCTGAAAAACATGTGGACACGTAGTAAACTATGACAGGGCTAAAATTAAAGCCTACTTAAAAAATTACGAAACTTCAGCCGATAATTTATTTAGTTCGTTTAGTATAGTCGATCGTATAAAATATATTTATTTATTTTATTACAGGAAATTAAGGTTTAAAGATACCGACATCGAATAAAATGAAGATAGAAATATATGTGATAATATGGATTATTAATTATTATTCGCTAAAAATTGTGAAAATAATGTAAAATTACAAATTAATGCTCATCAGCGATTAAATAGCCTTGACGGTACCTGGTGCAAAAGTACCCATTACACTCGCTGCATTGCCCCTCTCATTGCTACATATGTATAAAATATATTGAATAGCATCAAGCCTAAACGAGATTCTTCTTAGAAACAGCCACAAAGGAGAACCCTTGCTTATCTACGGTAATGTGGGTAAACAACGATTTGGAAGTGTTGTACCTAACACACCATCAGATTTCCTAAGGGAAATGGCTCAGAGATGTACCTAACAAATAAATTATATCTCCGCGGGAAACCTACCTTTTAATGTAATTTTAATAAGTTCAGATTCTCGTAAGGTTTATTATCTTTTAGAAGAAAATAAAGTAGATAAGAAAAAAATCTAAGCTTACATGCTACATCTTAAAACTTAAAACACAAGAGATTAGATTGTATGTCAACCAAATAACGTCCCATTAATGTATATATGAACGCTTGACTCAATTATTTATCTAAGTAACTTTTTACTCATCACTACATCTACAACAACAAACTTGTTACGAGCGTATTGAATGACAAATGAATGAAAAATTATCCTGTAGCATTGGGTGCAAAATAACTCCATAAATGTATTCAGTGTACGTGCCCTATTAAGTATTAATAGTTTTGGCACTGTAGAACACTAGGTACAACGTAAACAAAAAAAAAAACTTTCCGAAAAAAATAATATATATCTGTGCCTTGTTTCAGCAATAGAAATATATTCTCACAATTTAAAAAAAATATCATTATGATTTTCTTAGAAAATAGTCAACAAAAACCTTTTTTTCATCACGTCCTATTAATTATTTCTTATTTCAATCTCTACATGGACTCGAATACCGTCTTATATGAAACCCATAAAAACCTACATCAAAATCGAACATTAAACAAGGAAAGTAACTTATATTTATTCGTTAACTCAATTTACCACTCACAATTCCGAATAACGGAACGGTAAACTTCAGAATCTTCTCCAGTCCTTCGCTTGATGTTCAACCAATAAAACTCAAGAGAAAAAGAGTTTTGACAACTTAAATGACTCGCTCCTTTTGTTAGGAATGAATAACATTATGGAAATTACTTTCCTCTTGTTTATTCCATAAACTTCTATTAATTGAAAGAGTTTTACAAAGTTCCCAAACAAGTTT
Organism: Ligdia adustata; assembly: GCA_947049295.1. Classification (NCBI taxonomy): domain Eukaryota; kingdom Metazoa; phylum Arthropoda; class Insecta; order Lepidoptera; family Geometridae; genus Ligdia; species Ligdia adustata. The sequence goes on from OX346218.1 coordinate 4,366,732, forward strand.
TGAGATTACAACACTGTAAGTTTGTTTAATTGATTTGAACTTTGATTAAACCTGAATAAAGTAATAATACCTCTTTACGATTTATAGCCATGCGCTTCACTAAGCTTAGCTAGTCTCAGATTAGGATTAGTCTGACCATAATAGTCTAGTCTACTTCAGTCAGTGCACTGGCCGTGAAAAGCCTACCGCTCGCTCTGTCAAACCGCTAACTAGGCAGCTATTTAGCACTGGAAAATGCACCTTCCTCACTGTCAATTAGATACATATTTAATTATAACACGTTATGAACGGTTGCAAGAATTCAAAGGTCTCAACTCTGGTGGAAAATTGTTTAGAGCTCGGATATTATAAGCGTTGCTTCACGTTGTGAAATGATTACTATAGCATCGTTTAGATGACTCTCGTGTGGTATGACCATTCATTATGATGTGATACGGGATGACAAATGATGCCGTAATTATACAAATGTTTTGTGCAATTGGAATCCGTCGAGTGTTGTAACATATTTCAAATGGGATAGCTAATGTAATATGCTGAAACAAAGTGATAAGGTTGAGGAATAAGCATCATAAAAGAGCAAGGGCAATCTGTTTTTCATAAAGTAATATAAATGACACAACTTATTTGAAATATTAATAAAAAGTAACTAATTGCAGGTAATTATTTAATAGAAACAAAACAGTCATTGTACAGGTTAATTAAAAGATTGTTGCAATAAAAAAAAAATTAGTGTGAAACATACGTGAAATATGTAGATATGAAAATAAAATAATAAAATGACCTCATAAGAATGCATCTTTGGTTGATCACCCTATGGGTAGATATTAAAATTTTATAGCGTAAATTCAAAAACCGACGTTCAAAACGATCATGTCATTTGAGATTTATAGCATACTTCATAACAACCAGGTGACGCCGCTACGAGTAGGTAATATGAAAGAGCAATTTATCATATTCGCAATATGACTGCCCAACTGCGGGTAATTTTAAAAACTCCTGATGGTATTTTTGAATTCCCACCTCGCTCGAGGCACAAATGCGAAGGAAAGTGATTGGCGCAAATAAAATGTCACACTGAAACAGTTGGATTTCGGTTTGAGTGCTATTTTGTATTTTTCTTGTATAATTTGGTTCGTTTGTTTCTACAGGTAATTAGGAAGAAAAAATACCTTAGTTGTTAAATAATTTGTTTGGTAAATGGCCTTCCTTTCCTTAAAGGATTTTGTTTTTATTATCGTTCTTCTAAAGGAAACAATACATATGAAAGATTTTGATAATCTTTGTGTCAATCAATCGTCATTATAGTTCGGGAGACTTGAGTAAATTATAGATTAGTAGGCGGACGTAATAAAGAATATGCGTGCATAGTTTATGTTATTCGGAAACGTTGAAGTTTTATACAAACGCATTTCCAAAAACATATCCCTATGAGTAACAATTATAGTTCAAAACATATTGGTAACTTTGCTTACACGTTACATTTGTTATTAAGAATAGTATTATTAATGACAGAATTTTGGAATAGACTAAAAAGAAAATTAAAGGAAGAAAAAGAAACTAACACTAAAGTAGTTTTACAATTGAAACCCTTTCATACTTAAAAAAATAATCGCAATAAATCCAGCCGTACTGTAGCTTACCGGTATGAAATTAAAGGCTTTAATTTCTTACAACTCTTTATTAGATAAGTAGAAAACAAATATATTAAAGGGGCAGGGTTAGAACCATTCGCTTGTCTTTATTAAACTAATACAATTCTTTCTATATTCTTTCTATTTTTCTATTCTTCTAAATTTTGATAATAATTAACTAGGAAAGTTGAGTCTCCCAGATACAGTGCAGTAGGAGGGTGAGTCCTCCAGAAACAGTTCAGTAGGGAGGAGTAAGTTCCCCGGAAACAGCTCAGTGTGGAGGAGTAAGTCCCCCGGAAACACCTCCTGTTAAACAATTGTTTGTGTTACTCGCGTTGAACAAAAGTAACAATCAGTACAGACTAAATTAAGAAGCGAATGAACAAGATTTAAAGGATTTTTACTGATTTTAAGTTAACTAAGAAATATATATAATATATAATATAAACAAAAATACAATTAAAGTCAAGTTATTATTCACCACAATCTTATTAGTTTTAATTTATGACAGCTACAGAAACACTACATAATATTTAAAGGAAAAATAAAGATTTAGGCGAGTTTTCCCTGGAGTATCAGTGGACAAACTTCGCTAATAAGATTTAACAGTTGCTGCAAAGTCATTACAATTCAATTTAAACCAAAAATAAAATTTAAGACGACTTCGCCCTGAAGTTGCAACTGGCCAGAAATCACTAATAATGTTATGCAATAGCTAAAAAGTAATTACAAAACGTTATTGAACAGAAATAAAATTTTAGGCGATATGCACCCTAAAGCTGCAAATGGTCAAAACTTACTAATAGTGTCGTACGATAGTTACAAAGTAATTATAAATCATAATCGAAAAAACAAAATTTTTAGGCGATGTTCGCCCTAAAGTTGCAACTGGTCAGAAATTCAATAACTGCTTCTAAGTATTCACAGATCATCAGGAGATCAAATTAATGTGTGGTACATTTGTCTAAATATAGAATTCAGTCAAAAAATCCGTTTTTACCCACCTGTTCTGTTGAGTAGTTCTGTTGACAGAACTACTGGTATATTTTTTCTGATTAGTTCTGTCCACAAAACAAATGGGAATAGAATTCTCACTTGTTCTGTTGAGTAGTTCTGTTAAACTATTGCAATTAATTGTCAAGTTATGGTAATTTATTTTTAGTTATGATTCCTGGTGACAACGTCACAATTACAAAATTTTATCTCAAGCTTTTCAGGAGTGCCTTGAAGAGGGAAATATTATATTGAAGGGGATTGTTGTTATTTGAATGAGTGAATTTAATTTAACACGAGGCGGTCGCGGTCTCTTTTTACTCAAAAATGGATTCGAATATTACCAGCTCCCTAAATATAAAAATTTTCTAACGTTACGGAGATGTGCCATGTACAAGAAAACCAAATGATGCTAAGTAATGAAACCGTACCGGCAGTATATAAGAAAACTGTGACTGCTTTAAAAGACACGGGAATACATCTCATTAAAGAGTTACCTAGCTTCAATCAAATTAAGTGTTCGATTTACAGGAGGAGAAAGAAAATGAGTTACCTGAATGAAACTGTAAATGCAGTTAAAATATCTGCACCATTTTCAAAATTCGTGTTGGCAGATTACAACGACGAGTCCGAGGGCGTCCGTATTTTGATTTTTTGCAGTAAAGAAGTAAGAGCTCTTTTACGCGAAAAGAAAATCTTCTTTTCAGACGGCACTTTCAAAATTAGCCCAGTACCATTCACAGAGGTTTACACCATTCATGCGGATCTCGGTAGTTCCGAAGATACTATCAATGTGATCCCCCTAATATATGCACTTCTTAGTCACAAAACAAAAAAAACCTATACCACACTATTCAGTTTAATAAAATCACAGATTCCTGATTGGAATCCTTCCATTTTGAATACCGATTTCGAGGAAGCCGCCATTCAAGCCATTGCAGATGTTTTCCCTAATGCCGAACATTAAGGCTGTTACTATCATTTTTCAAACAAACTGCAGAGAAAATCAAAGCAATTGGGCATTAAAAACAAACGCAAGAAAAGAATCGTAAATTTGTGCAGCGTTCTTCCGTTATTGCCCGAAGATCGTATTACGGAAGGATGGGAGTATGTAAAATCCTAAGTGTTGGATTTTAGCGAAAGGTGCGACTTGGATAAATTTATAAAGTTTATGAGTTTCTGGGTGAACCCCAAGCGCATCAAGTCATGGACTGCCTTTGGGAGGCGCCATCAAACAACTAATGTTATAGAAGGCTGGCATCGCGCTATTAACGGCACATTCAAAACCAGGTCAGCAACTATTTTCCAGTTCCTGAAAAATATAGAAGAAGATGCAGCGTTTTCTTCTGTCAAAGCCTGCCACTTGAAATCAGTTAAACGAAGGGCAAATAAACAGATATACCTTTGTTTTTAGAGAAACTAAGGTAAAGTGCTCCTATTGCGAGTTACCGAATGTAAGTACAGTGGGTTTTTTCAGTTAAAAAGAAGATGTATTTGTTTTTGTATGTTGGTAAAATATTATGTAGTGATAGTTCCTCTATGAAAAATGGTTTAGAAGCGTAACACAATTTTCCAATGAATTGAAGATCCAAAAGTATAAAAATTTGTCAGTGATAAAACAATAATATCAAGTAGGTAAGTCAAAGCAAACAACTTCACTACAAATGCGAAAAAACGCATTAACAAGGCACTTCCAGGCCGAGTATTGGTCTAAATAATTTGATGAATAAACACCTTTCGAGCTCAAAAAATAAAGGGTTACAGTACGAATTATCGATGAACATAAATATAACAAAAAAACTCGATGAATTTTGAATCTTTCATCCTTTTTTAGAAGTCGGTTAAAATTTTTTAGTAATACTAAATAGCAGGACGTACATAATCATTAGGATTTCTGGCATTGATTTAGTACCGCAAAACATCTGGGTATAATGGCTTTCGTTTCAGTTCTAGAAAGAAAATAACTTTGAACATTAACCTCATCTTAGATACGAAAAGTTGTAGCTTCTGGTTTTGCAGTTCTTAGAAAGTTACAATTGATGGGAAATAAATGGGCATAAACAGTTTATTGATCTTTAATAGTAGCTTACCTATTTTTTTACACAGTTGTTTAATAGATAAAGCTTACATATAAGTAGTGTGAAATTTTTACATAGTCTTCTTCAACAAAGAAATAGTCTAAATTCTCAAAATTTATGTGAAAGGTCAATAACGATGTTATTGTTTTAAAAACATAGCCCTTTTTTAGATATTGCATGGCACGGTGTATAAGGTGATAAACTAATTTTACAAAATACGTATTTACTAACCGGTGCTGGATATGTCTAGAAAATATTTTTTGCAGGACGCCGATAGATATTTAATATATTTCCTTCAAACATTTCAGGGGTGCGTCTGTGTCAAAGCTAAATTAACATTTACGACCTTGGAAAACTTTAAAGAATTCGCAAAGTTTGGTGGCGGAATCCAACAAAAATTTTATATACTTTTTTCCTGAAAAACGAAAAAAAAAATATTAAGAAAATATTGCATCGCGTTCATGTAGGTTAGTCTAAAACCCACCGTTTTTTTGAGACTCATTTCATCACTCAAATTCATTCGATGTAGCGTCTCATATTTTTAAAAGTTCAGCAGAATACAAAACTGCTCCCCTAATTCCCCTAATTTTAAACACCTCAATTTTCTTTCAGAGACTGCACTATAGTTAGTGCAGTCTCTGAAAGAAAATTGAGGTGAAACTTTTGATTGGTATCAAAAGTTGGGAACACAATATACATGAAAATATAATACGAGTAGATACAGTTATAACTCTAGGGAGTACTATGCCGGACAGCAGCTTTTATTTGTCAAGCTTTTTAAACTCTGGATAATAAGTACCTACCCAAACAGTCACAGTGTCTTCCCAAGGGCAATTTAGTGACATCAGGATAAAAACTTAAGATATTGTTTTACGACTTTATAAAATTAATTAGACTAATCAATTGCTCTACGTAGGAGTGTTTTTTTGATATGTTTTATTTGGTACCTGATTTCTCGGATTCGGCTATACCGATTTGAAATATTTTTATTTTGTTTGTTAGTTCCGAGTAGTAGTTCTATTTAAAGTTAATCGATTTAAGATTTTTAGTTCTATCGACGCATGCCGTATGTACGTACTCGGTAATCACTTTTTCTGAATTTTCAGAGTTTATTTCGTTTAAGAAGGAAGATTTTCAAGCGTTCCTTAATTTCTACATGTCTCGCATTCTTGTCGTCTCGTGTCTCGTGTGTGCGAGACGTGTCATCGTTGAAGTCACGAACGACTCATTTCATCCCTGATGAAATTCACGGAATGTGAACGAAACTATAGTTGGACCTTTCTAACAATCAGGTACGCGAGATAGCCTGTCTTCTTAAACAAAACGAAACAAATACGCGTTAGTTTTCTAAATAAAATTTTTAAGAGTTGTTTTTGATCGATACGTACTAGATACAATTAGATACAAATCATTCTCTTAGCTACCAAAGTTTCCATTAAAAGCCGGGTGCCATGATAAGGATAGCTCTTGTGTATTCTCAGAGTTGGACAAATATAAACATGTTGATTAATTTAACAATTCACTTTTGCATTGACTGTAACGATAGTCTGAAAATATAATCGTTATGACGAAATTTGCAAACGAATTAAACATCCATTGAAAGTAAATTGTTACAGATTAGTCAACCCAAATTAATACCTAAATGACATCGCTGTTTGCGTTGTGCAAGACGGTCTTACATCGTACTTGATTTGGATATAAAAAATCAACTTTCAATGTCAATTTGGCAGGCAAACTTACGTTAAATATCAGAATGGCATCTATGTGCAGTCTAAGATAATGAAAATAAAACTACTAGACCGTTTTTCATCAAATTTGTATGGCACCATACGAAAAACATATCCTTACAAACAAAAAAAAGTATCGCAACGGTCCAGCTGTGTCTGAGAAATCGGCCACATACATAAAAAAGATTTCGTTTTATTGAAAACCTCTTTGTGTCCAAAGTCATTAACAAAACCAAATCTGATGTTAGCTTAGTGTGCTGCTCGAAGCTGTATTTCATTGCAGTAGAATCTAGCCCCGAGCTGTTACGTAGGCACATTCGGAATAGTCCGTAGTTGATTTCCCATCGCTCAATACTCACTGTTGGTTTTGACCCGATATTAAAGGTTTAAAGTCAACGGGAGTTTTAATGGCCGAAAGAGATTGAATGGACGTTTCTATGCAACATGAATACTTGATTCTGGTTAATAGAAGTGATTTTACAGGTTAGAAACAATTATTTGCTAATTATATTCACTCTAATTTTTGCCTCATTACGAAAAAGTCATTACTGGCTTAAACTGTTCCTTATTATAAATGTTATATATTTTTAAGACACCAATGAGAACACCAAAACAAACTTAACGTAGAACGCCTTCTGCAGTATCACTGACCTTTTTTCTAAATCACTATTGTATTTTTCGCAAGTGTAGTAATTCTAGCTTAATACGTATAATATTTATAATTACGTTTAAGACAGGCTATGTTTTAGAAAACAAAGTATCAAAGCACTCTACACCCACTATCAATTTAATTTTGAAGGTCAAACATACCACTACAGTATCAACTAGAAAATACATAACAAATATAATAAAGACTAAAAACAATATAAAACTTTCAGAACAATAAACTTTAGTGCTTATTTTATTGTAGTATCCAATTATTATTGTATTCGGAATGAAGCAAGACCTCAAACAAGATTTCACTCGACCAGAATAAGTACATAGGCAAATAGCGCTTCAAGACTCGAAAATTGTTCCCAATTATCTACTTCTATTTGGCCAAAACCATAGAACTTGGAATTCCCAACTTTGCTCTCGTTGCAGAGATGATTAGGTATTTTGTTTAAAGACAAATTTAGAATTTCATCAATATATTTTGCAGAATCTCTCGTAAAAATAGGCAACGTGTTTGTAGTGCGAGACTGTTACTGATCGACAAAAACTCTGGACCAATATCCAAATTCACGATATTCGTTATACCATGCCTGACAAATATGGTTCTAAATTTTGTTATCTTAATCTGTTCTTAACGAACGAAGTGTTTTTATTTCAATGAATTTACTAAAATAACCTACTACTAGGATAAAGCTGTCACCTCTAAAATGAAATATATCCTTATTTTTGCCATGCTAATTTCTGTCGGTATTTCATAAGAAATTAGTGTCTCTTTATCTATGAGATAGACAAACCTGACAGATCGCAAGGTAGTGTTCTAATAGAGTATTTATATTTTATTTATTTATATTTGGCCAAAATATTGCTCTCTAGCTCTTAATTTACATTTCTCGATACCTAAGATGACCGATGTGAATTTTTTTCATCATATGACGACGTAGACACTTAGGCATTACTACTACCAACAGATAGGCCACTGAAGACTCTTCGCAAGAGGACCTTGGGCGTCTAGACACAATGTTGTCTGCCGCCCACATGGTGGTATAATCCTCAAGCTGCTTGCGGTGCGTCATGTGTCTGGTGTCTGGCGTACCGCAACGGGACTAGCCTTACAGGATTGGCCCGGCAAGGGACAGCCGTGGCGGGTCGCGGACGGATGCGGCAGAGTATCGTGATACAGAGTATAAACGGCCGGGATTGAAACCGTGGAGTTTTAGTGGGTAAGAATCCCATATAACCGGTCTGTTTCACAGTAGCGGAGCGGAATGCATGCCGCATTTTTCCACGACATAAAAAGAGGAGTACTATTATTTAGTATCCAAATCTGTACTTGATTTTTACATATTTACCCTATCTGTACTTGCTTAATGGCTATCACGAACACAGGTGAAGTCTATGTTAATAGTCTGCATAGTAAGCAGCGACTGTTAAAAACGTTACCACGTTTTACTTTTTTTTTTATAGGCTTGCGCTTGACCCACTTCATGTGAAATAACAACCTAAACCTTAGGTTGCAACCTTTATTTATAGTATGCTAAGGTGATGCTATTATGTAGATACATAATTAATTATATAAAGACGTCGCATCGCATCCATTTAACTGATTATAATTTTTGTCTTAATTTTATTTTGCCAAAAAGGTTTCGCATAAGTAGTTTTAAATGTTCATATTTTGACACAATTTTGCTAAATTATTATTTGGCATAATTATTAGCGTCAGTCAGTGTGTGTTAGCCGATTTTGGCTTATAATTTTCGAGCATATTTGTGATTTATACCATAGCTAGACAAAATATTTTTTGAAATCAATTTCCGTAATCATAATTGAGATGTCAACAACAAGGTCACTTGTAGGTTTTGGTTATTTTTATGACTTTACGGAGACTCTTTTGCCGACAAAGTCAACAGTATGCTTAGGTTATTTTTTTTGTCAACCTAGAGACTTTTGCGGATAAAATCTACAGCAGGTTTAGGTTAAATTTTTTATGCCAATTCGGAGGCACTTTAGGCAAGAAAGTCAACTGTATCTTTAGGCTTTTTAAGATAATCCGACTTAATTTAAGACTAGTATAGAGATTTGATCTACATAAATAATAATTCCACGGTAGAAACAGTTTCGCCATTTCACTTCGTTGACTTCTTGTCGGTCGTTTATTTTGAAACGGCCGAGATGAATAATGATGTTGTTTTGTGCACAGGAATTAGGGAACTTTTGAGACACAAGGCAACTTTAAGAAAAACAATAGAATTCATACCTTGTTCTCTTCATTGTATTAAAATATACAGAAGTTCGTCACCTATGTGTCCACGTAAATCTTTTTTGGAATAATATATATATATATTTTGAATACATTATCTATTCATATGTTGTGATTGATTAATTGATGTACGACCGATCCACTCTCGATTCAGAAAAAGTGTCAAGTGATATAAACCTCTTACATAAAGAATAGTCGGGAATATAGCGAAGAAATTCATAGAAAATATCGTCGTAAATATCTTTTTGAACTTTTGCCATCATTGCTTTCGTTAGTAAGTATAATTTCGTTCAGTTTTTATAATTTTCACAGTTTTACGGAATCGTAAAACGAACTCAAACCATTTCACTAAGCAGATTTTGGTGCTGTGCCAAAGCTAACAGATGCTGAATACTGCTAATGTTATAAACCAGCACCAATTTTAGTATCGTAGCTTTGCTTGGAGTCAGATAATAGCTAGAAACTTCAGCTGTTCCGTTTAACTGATTACGTATTTTTAAAACTCTTTTATTTTTAACCGAATCAAAAAATGAGGAAGGTCGTTGTTGATTTGCCCTAATCCTTTTTCTTGTAATTTATTTTTATATGTGAGTGCCTGGACCGATTGGATATTTTTTTGTTAAAATTGGGTATATGGGCTTTCTAGTTAGTCCCATATTTTATCTAAATCTGTGCGGTAGTCTGCTTTGTAAATCAAAACAACAGAAACATGTTGTATATTATTATAGGTTCAAGCTGAATTAAAACCTATTGTACCTATTTATTTAGTATTTTGTAAGTATTTTACTTGTGTTTAAATGGTAGAGAAGTTAGCGTTTAAACTGGTTATGTTGTTAAAGTATGAGTAATCAGCAAATGATGACCGAAGAAGTTCAGAAAAGCAGACCTGAGCTAGGTAATTGAACTAACATATGATCATCGTGAGGAGCTTTATCCAATAAAGCGATTATTGGCTAATCGTTAAATGCCATAAATTGACTGTAAATTCATCCAAAATGCACCGAGCAGTTATGTAGTGTGGGCACTAGCAATTATTAGCACGCGTCGGGCCGCTTACTCTTGCATTATTCATAAGCGTTGAACTGTTGGGCGTTTGTCTTCATTTTAGGGCTTTACGTATTGATGAATTCGTTTCATTTTGTCTTTGACCTAGTTTTTAACCTGATGAGACAAGGAGTTATCTCTCACCTCTTCTAATAATGAGTAATAAACAGTTAGGTACAATAAAAGAGTTCCAACTGACTTCGATTTGGCAGGAGCAACAGGCTAATATTTTTTTAGTTATTATGAAGTATGAAGATTTTTTTTTACCTGTACAGCTAGGCATTTGACCACAAGTTCACACGACTACGGAAGTCAGCGATACTGTAGCCCTAGATGGAGGATGCCTTGTCTGGAATACACTGGCTCTCAAGGAAGGCTGTCGGAACACACCGTAAGGTGCTTGGCGACAGATTTTACAACTTGAAGGTGGCTAACCAAGCGAGCGATAAGAAACGCCCTACACTACATGCTATGGTTTCCTTACATTTTTTTTTCTTCACCGGTGGCTCAGGTTTTTTTGTAGGTTTTTCTTCTCATGTTTCGTGGGATCGAACCTCGTACCGTTTGCACGGCAATCGACTCCACTAACTACTCGACCGTCATCGCTACATAGTTGGTATTCATACTTCGATACGTGACCAAGCAGTAGGTATGCAAAATCAGAACAAGGTAACACATGAGATACCAGACAACATCAACAATATCAACTTGTAGGTTAGTTGGTTGGTTTAGGTCTACTCTTCGTGGCGGATTGTGCAATCTACTTTACTTTTCTTGTCCTACATTTATCGTCTGGGGAGTATTTTAGCTTGAAGTTCGCAGGTCCTTAGTGGCTACGGATACAAAGCAGGCCATGAATTATTCACCACGCTGGGGGCTTGTCCGGTTTGTGGCCCTAATTCCGCTAGTTGTATTCGTACTTAGGACACATGGCGAGGCTCGCGACGAATGGGACTGAATTGTGGGTGTGTTTATTGAGTTTTAGCTCGGTAATAAATATGTATAGCCAGTACCGTACAGAAGCAAGTTCACTATCTATACTGATGTTAAGCGTATAATTAAATAAATTAATAGCTGAAAGATTTATTGCAAACACACAAATCATAAAAATACAAAGATATTATTTTACAAGAAGCTCAAGAAGCAATTGCAAGACAAAAAAATCCTGGTAATAAAATCAACTGCTTCATAGATAGGCTTAATCGACCATTGATGAATTATATTCTATTTCCATTGCAGCTAGTATTTCACTCAGTTTTCTTAAGCTTAGCGTTAAAATTAGTGCAACGGTTGTAATAATTTACAACCGTTGCACTAATTATATTGCTAAGCTTAAGCACTGTCAGATTGTGTTCACATATTATTATATTCGTAAGTTGCCTCAAATACACAAAATAACATAATTGTGTCAAATGTAAACACAGAGGCGCGCTAGAGTAATCAACTTTGGCTTATGCACAAGCAATAGTTGTTATAATATAATAATAAATATAGTAATTAACCACCCCCAGCTAGATAACTTTTATCTTATAAGGCAAACAATGTTCGAATCAGACAAAATAAACAAATGAACTATGAAAATGGTAATAAAATAATGGTGCAATATTATGGCAATCAGTATGAAAATTTGTCTTATCCAAATATGCTCTAGAGTCAAAAACCGTGAATTAATTAGAAATACCCTTGTATAGTCGTAATCTAACTAGATCGTGCTTGTTTGCATGTATGTCATGGCTTAATGTAGCATTATACCTAGACAGCTCGTTATCTAGAATAGAATGGTTCTGTAAACACGGTCGCTCCTCAGTTTATTGAAACAGTCCAGTCTAACACCATAGAGCGAATGCAACAGAGCAGTAGGTCAATAGATCCTTTTTTATGAGCAAGAATAGTTAAATTAAGTGTTTCTAGCCTAAACTTTTGTAATGTTGTCATAAGACACTTGTCATAAGATGCTTCATTACTTACACAACGCGACAAGACTTGGAACAATTTGAATTATCTTCCGTCAACTGTTATAAATAAAACATTCATAACTATTGATCTCCTTATAAAAAAGGTACTTAATTTATTTGTAGTAGTATAATTTGTTCTGTGTTTATAAATGTACCAAAAAAAGAACATCCAAACATTATTCACGATAAAAAGTTGCCAAAAACCATAACCTTCCTCAACTTACTCCACTTTACTTTTATACTGTGATTGCGACTGGCTCACGTCTCTCAGACGACAAACGGACCTCCATTCTTACATTGAGGCCCGTTCGCTGCATATTTTACGACGGGTCAAGGGGCTTAAAGCACTTTCACGGTAGATAAAACACGCCCAATAGCCTTAGGTATTGTGAAAAACTATCAAAGGTAGAATAGAAAAGGGGTGTTAAACCTCGAAAAGCTTTTAATTGAATTTCAACGAACGAAAGAACAGCGCTAGTAAAAGCTGCCTGGATATTGCACTTCAAAGCACGTTACCTCACAGAAGGTATTCATTGAAAATCTTATTATTCCTTTCATTGGGTGGATAATACGACTCACTATAATAAGAGAATAATAACCGTAGTATTTCTGAAAAGGTGCCGTGATAATTAGATGTTTATAAAGTTCGTTCAATTTAATTGAGCCGAATTGAAGATTTCAGACAATAGGATACTAATTGCTAGTTCACAGAGGCGGATTTTGGCAAGCTACGGAGTGATTAATTGTTATCTATGTTAAAATAATTGTTATGTTCCAACCAATTTCAAAGGAGAAGGTAACAAATATAAGCTACTTTAGCGTATGATACAAGCAAACAAACAGTTTTTTTTGTTACCTTCTCCTTTGAATGATATACTTAATCAAAAACAATTCATTTGGTATCAAATAATCTGCCCATACAAATTTTCCGACATCTTAGAAAATCGAAAATTTCGTTTGTTATTTGAAAGTAAGTAGATAAACTTTGTTTTTTATTTAATAGTGTTTTGTATAAGCTCAAGTTTCTTTTTTAAATAAGATTGTTTTTCGGCGAATATTAACATATCGGTGATTTATTTAAACACAATTGTTTTCAGTCATACTACGTGTATAGTTTTACTGTCGACCACAGGTCGTTGGAAGTAGTCCTTTTGTACGCTTTATTTATTGACCTACAAAAACTTATATATATCTTCATACGTGAATATTTTCATATAATTCGATAGTGAGTACTTTTAAGCGAGTGCTTGAAGAGTCAACATCTCCTGAGGACGCCTTGTGTTAAGGCGAACACGTCTCGAGGAAGTCAGATAATGAGAAAAAGAGAAATATGAGGTGTGGAGGTGGTGAGGAGGAACAACATCATAAAAACAAAAATATTTTTCGATTTCTCACGCTGACATCAAAACAAAGCGGGAAAACACCTAGATATTCTTTAAACAAAATTTTATTATAAATGGATTTCCGCAAAGCAACGCATGACTCCAATGATTGAATACGTAAAGTAAAATGAAATGAATTAGAAACCGATTTTAAATTTCATTCATTAATATTAATTTAATACAACTTTTCTCGCTCTATCTAAGGTTCCCTTAGACAACTTTATATCGCACAGAATAGCTATACATTTTCAACGCTCCGTAAAAATTTATAGTAAAGATAGATTGGTGGTCTGGATCACGAAAGCGACGTGAACAATCTAAGCTATTTTCCTAGTGGCACAAGTCGCTTAACCGGAAATAATGCCGGATACAAGACAAAGAGCGTTTGTGGAGATGGATCTTATCAGTTATGGTGGGCATCAAGTATATCACCTAATATTGGAATGAGTTTTTTCCAATCGTTAATCATATTGAAATATTTAATACGTATTTTATGTAGAAAATAACGCGTGTTTGATTGATTTTATTTAAAAATTAGGGTTTTCACGCGTACCAGTTTCTTGGAAAGAACTATAGTTAGATCTATCCAACAATCTGGTATGTACGCGTGCAAACCCGTATTGTTAAACAAAATTAAATACGTATGTTTATAAAACTTCGGATAAGGAAAAAGGACTTATTTCATTTTCGTCTCCTGTACATCTATCAAAAAATGCCTTAAGATGTGGTTAATAATATGTACTAATGAAACCAGCATCAGTTTCCTACTTTATTGTGTACAAAAATATCTAATTTTCGATAGTTATAGTGGAATTATGTGCATCCCTGGAAGATTATTAAATCCTAGTTTGACTCTAATGGTAACTTTGGGCTATCAGTTGTACCACCGGCAAAAATATCAAAATTGACACATTAAAAACGCGAAAATCACCTTTTCGCGAAAATAAGGCGAAAATATATTGATTCACAATTATTTTCTTACACTACGCTAAGTTACGTTATTTTAAATTTGGTTGATAGATGAAAGATTAATAATCACTAAAGTATTTATGGTATCGTGTACACTGTCCTAGCCGAGTTATTATTAGCCTATACATTATTGAAACATCTCTTTTCTAATCCAAACGTAATCATTAAAAACCATAACGTTCTCGATATAATTAGTTCTGTTCGAGTAGAGTCAGTTGACGTACGAGCCCTACAGTAATTTTATTTTATTTAATAGTCATTTTAGTTAATAGCCAATTAATACAGATTGTCTGATACAGTATCGAATGCTTTACTAATTACATTTTATTCTACTGTCCAAGATCAGAAACCATAATGACGCAAACAAATGAAACGCATTACTGAGAGTTGAACTAGTTTCGTCTATAGCAATGAATTACTGTAATTATTTCAAAAAGGTCATTAGACGGCAATCTTAGTTGACTTTCGCAACACCTAAAACCTGTCTTAAACCAAACTAGCGAAACTGAAGTTTCGGTTTCGGGGCCGTGTCTCCCCTGGTATCTCCCTGAGTGGAGGCAAGGTGATACTGCTAGGGTCCAGAACTGCTAGAGCTTCCATTTTCAGACACGTTTTTAGGTGCCGTGTCTCCCCTGATTTCTCCCTTGGGCAGACAAGGGAATAATGCTGATATCCATGTCATGGGAGAGAAAAGCTTTCCATACACAGATCTGTTTTATGCTTTGTCTCCATTTGAAGTCCAAATGATCGGAATCATAAATCTTTATATGACTTGCCGACTTCATCATTCTGTTTCTTTCATTCTATAAATAAATACTTCATTGGAAATCTAATCTTAGAGTAGGGACTTTAGTATTTTATTACCAGTTTATTTCGGTGCATCTTTAAAAATAAAATTAAATGGTCCCTTTTGATAGTTAATTACGTATGTCTGGACTCTCGGTGGTGGGCCGAACCACTCGACCTGGAAATTCTCTACCAGACGAGCTGTGAATATCTCCAACTCTACCTCAGCAATGCGACGACCTGTAACAAAGCAAACATGCCTTTAAAAATCAATAACCATAAATAAAAGTAAACAGACCAACAAATTAAAGTAAAATTATGGTAGTAACCTGTTCTTAATTATTTTCCCATGTCTCTGGATCTGTCATCTACTGGATGGATGGACAGCAAAATTTTTTGCTAAGAATCAGAATGGATGGAATTATCAGGTCTGTCCGATCTGACCATCCATGAGGAGTTCCATCATGTTGCCCCATAATAGGACAACTGAGACTATTTTATAACATTAGCCCATTCATGTTATGTCATATTAAGAGACTCCGACAAAAATAAGATCTATATCATTATGCTATTAGTATCAGCCGATCGTGGGAAAATATTCGAGTAAACAAGAAACAGCTTAGTGTCAAGAATAGCAAAATATCAATTGTTTTATAGGTTTACCGGCACAACTGCGTACTCCAAACCCAAAAGCACTGTAAGCGAATGGATGAGCATGTTTGTAATGAAGAGGGTCGTCATTCTCAACCAACCACCGCTCTGGGATGAATTCATTAGCTTGAGGAAAGTACTCTTCCATAAGGGCCATGTAGTGGTGAGCAAAAATAACTTTTATCTAGAAAAAAGAACCTTTATCTAGAAAAAAGAACTTCAAAATTACGAATACTTTCCAGATACACACACAACAGAGTTAAAAAAAAAACAGATATTTTAGAGTGATCATCGTTACAAGATTATTATTTTGTCACATTCATAGATTGGTAAAAAAAAAACTAAAATATTTAGCCCAGCTTGCACGTTAGGAATGTTTACTAAACATAATATACATCAGACGTTTTACTGCATCTACTTTGACAAATCTCCGGCATTTGCATCTACATCATATTATTATCTGCTATGGAGCCCAATGTTATTAAGAATCATCCAGATTTCAAAACTAATAGAGAAAACGGTTAGCACGTTCCATCAGCTTGGGATCCCGTATATTAAAGTCTTTATTAATCTACTTCCACTTAATTATTAAATTAAGTGGAATGGATACCGTGACCTTTGAGTGCATCAGAACTGGTAACTTCAATACAAGGCCAAATATGTTTTTCTCGCCGATTACGAGCTATTAATTTTTTATTTAAATTTGATATAAAAAAACAACAAGTCATCTTGTGTCTAAGGTAAAGTAGTAGGTAGTTTAGTAGGTACTAAACGTCAAGGAATATAATAACTTAATTGAAAATAGCAAAAATGATAGCTCAATTCAATAATATTACTAACTCCTGGAGGTATTTTGTATCCCAACAAGTTATAATCTCTGGTGGTAATTCTGTTAGTCGAGCTGAGTACTGGCATAATTCTTAAAGCTTCTTTCAAACATGCTTTTAAATAAGGTCTATTTTCTTGGTTTGACTTTAATTCTTCTCTTAGTTTTGCTTGTTTATCAGGATTCACGGCCAATAAGTAGAGAGTTGATACAATTGCAATTGTTACCTAAAAACAAAAATTCAATTTAAAAATTATTCAAGTAACGATAACTTTTTGGTACATTTTCTGATAGATTTAAAGCCTTAAATTTTGAATAATGACTAAAAACATAAACATTTAAATATAAAATAACATATTAAAAACATAACTTCTCTTAATTTTTGTATTATTAATACTACCCCGTGGAGCAATTCAGAGGTTGGTTTCATATTTCCTTTTGCTGATTTACTAAGCAAATATTTCCCTACACTAACTGCTTTACTACCCAAATAAAAGTTTTTATGTGTGTGATTATATATTTGTATGCATATATGTCTGTATGAACGCCCAAATCCTTGAGACTCCCTATAGCCTAAACCGGTAAACCAATTTTGATTTGCGAGGTATCATTGGATTTGTCTTCATCAGCGAATGGTCATAGGGTATACTAGTTGCATCCTTAATCATCATTAAATAATTTCAAGACACACTTCCCGAAATGTATCCGCTTCTAACTATTTGTTAACTATTTTCTTACCGTGTGAACGCTTGCAAATAACATATCAGTTGTCACTATTTGAGCAAACTCTTCATGTGATGATAATAGTTTTTCTAACACTCCCTTTTCATCATCAGGTTTGTTTTTAGTTTTGAGTTCTTCCATCGCCAGATTGATGAAGTATTTTGAAAGTCTGTCAAACATGAATTAATTGAATACGTAATAGATTAATTATTTCAATACAATATTAGGTATAAATATTACATAATATTATATTGACCAGCAGACTTAGGATATACCTAGTTACAAACTTATGTTAGAATTAATTAGCAAACATTTTGTATGCTCGATAAAAATTGTGATATTAAGTGGCCAAAAAATTCTGGGAACTATTGGCTCAACAATATTTTCTTAGAATAAATGTCTTTTTTTACGTCCTGGTTATAGTTTAACATTTAATTTAATAATAGTTACACTTTCACAGTTTACGCAGTTAAACAATTACTGTTGATATATTATGAATAAATAGGATTTCTTCCTGTTTGTTATGTCCTGTTCTACCAATCTGTGCTCTTATTGGGACAAACAAAATAGGACTTTGAATAGGTAATACGTCATTTTGGGTTACTTGTCATGGATCTATTATTTAACAAACTTATTTTGGTATTCTGTTAGGTCAAAATTATTCTGGTAATTTATAATAATATATGGTAAAAGTTAAATGGTTACTATAAAAATATATGTATATGTACCAAAATGTATAAAATCCTCCCCTAATTTTGTTTGATAATCAGGAGATACTTACGCGTTAACAAACTAATATAGTCAGCTTATAATAGCTTTAAATTTAAGTGATTTTTATGAATCACAAATTGGTAAGCATTCGTGATAGCGTCCAGTTTGGTAGAAATTCCAAACTTTGTGGTTGGCATTTAAACACGGACCATAATATTATACTCACGTTTCGTGGGTCTCATTCAGTTCCATCGCTTTTGTAAAATTGGGTGTAGTTATCAGATGCCAAATGTTAGGAGTGATATCCAGTTTATGCCCTAATTCAAACACCTTACGATTTGCCGAGATAATCCGCCTCTGTGGAGAATCTTCATTAAGAGTAGAGTCTAGGCAACCAAGCCTGCAGCCCAAAGCTACTAAACCTATGGACTCGAGAGCCCACAGGTTCATTTCCTTATCAAACTGCGATTTAATCATACTTTTTTCGTCTCGTTGTGATTTTATTCTGAAAGTAACGGAGTGGGATACAATAGAAACCTATATAAAATAATAATGTATAATTACAGTGAAATCTGACTAAATGTGCATAATAATATTAAAATCAATATAGGTATTTTGTCCACGATCACACGATTCAATCTTTTGCAACTACGGATAAAGTATGCTAGGACAAAAAACGGTTCTAATTCCCACTCAAAAAAGCTGCTTTTAATCCCAAAAAAATAAATATTTGCTGTTGGTGTATATCTTATACAGATTTTCTTCTAACGCAGTTGAAACCGCTGGAAAAGGCTAGTAAAAATAATTAAGAAAAAAAAGTTACCTTTCGACCATCTCCATCGCTACTTTATCTAACACAGATGAATAATTTCTAATGGTTTTTGGCTGCAACATAACAGGGCTTGCTGCGGAACGTAGCTCTCTCCAAAGTTCCCCTTTTCTAAACAGTTACGATTAACTTATACTATTATTATGTTATACAATCAACTCCAGTTTTACATGCAATCTGGATAACAAAATTCAATATACTTACCTAATTACACCTAGTTACCATTTTAATGTAACGTATATGTTTTTTACAGAATAAATTTTGAATAGAGTCGATTAATAGTTGATGAAAATTTTATTTTAGGCCTCTTCTATGTAAATAAAGTTCTTTACTACTTATAGGTACGTACGTATAGGGAACCCTACAAATTTCGCTTAGTCTGGCCGTCAATGCTTGTAAGTGATGGTAATGAATAAAAAAATCACTCCTATAGTTTGCTAATATAGTATACTTCTACCGTCATACAATTTACTTAAGCTAAAATGAGATATTAATTTATTAGTCTTGGAAGTGGGCAACATTCATATCTAAACATGATACCTCTCATGCTTCTAACCGATAATAAAAAACGATTTAGGTGCAGGACGGATTAGGCAGCATTTAGGTGTTCCAGACAGAGTGTAAAAGAAGCATAAGTTTCCCAAAAAATAATAAAACAACTTGAAATGATGCCCAAAACCCTAATATTATTTATATATCATATAAATTAATCCTTTTTTTATGTATTATTGGAGCCTAGTCAGTAAACCCCTTGCCTTATAAACGAAAGGGCGCGGTTTCAATCGCACCTCTGTTTTTTTCATTCATGTGCTGCTAATCGGAGAAGGTTCATAGCTTTCAAAGATAAGTCCCCAACCCGTAATTTGGACAACGTGGTGGACTATGGCCTACACCCCCTTCATATGGGAGATCCGGGCCCAGCAATGGGACGTTATGGGTGAAAAAGTAACGTAATACTTTTTTACTAAAAAATAATCTCATGCAAGCCAGGCAGGCATAAGGCATGAGGCCTTATGCCTGCCTGGACACATTTCTGTAAACAGAAATGTGTCCTTGTCATTTCTGTGTTCACTTGACTGCGCAAAAGATCATCTCAACAGTAGACCTATTTAATCAAAACTGCTGCGGACGGTTCCTTTTTCGAGTGACCCGCAATCAAATATCTGGTCCTATTAATAATGCATCGTGACGATTATAACCACCCTGATAAAAGCGTTTCTAATCTCCCAATTCGGGGACAAATGGGAATAGACCACAATTGGTGTATAGTAAAACATAATTTGAACTTACTCTGCATTTAAGCCAACCGGTCGACCTTTCTTTAGTGCTTTGTTTAGGTTCTTTTTGTAGTACCCACGACTTGGTATTGCCATTCGTAAAGGACGATGGTTTTCGTTACGCAGGACCTGAAACCATCATATTATATTATATTACTGTGATATCTTTAATTTTTCAAGAGTAGAATTAGTTTATCAAGTATTATTATCGTAAAACTTGCTGGTTTTTCTTTTTTTTAATAAAGATAATGATAGTAATCAAGTAACATATGAATTGGTTTCTCTGCAGCTACAGTATTTTGTCTTAGGCTCTATTTTTGCTCTACATAAGGTTATTATTATTATATCAAGTTTCAGTCAACGGCAATTTTATTAACAAGTTGCTGACCCGCCAAACTCCGTACATCCTAACAGTAAAACCTTCCCGTTTACAACTTTCATAAACATTTCAAAACCTAAATTTGCTCAATCGGTCCAGCCGTATCGAGTTTTAGTGTGACAAAATGGTATGGTAATGGCTGCTATGAAAGTAGTCAAGACTACAATGTAGAAACGCTTGTGGTTTTCTTTTACTTTGTATTCGTAACACTACAACATTGTTGCAACTACATAAAATAACTCACATTCCCTTATAACAACGTATACACAACGCTAACTAACATAAATAATGAATACAAACCATATTATCTTCTCTAAAGTTATATATGAGTAAATCCTGACTGATTGACTGACTGAACTAGCTAGGAATCAACGCTTAGCCTAACCCTAGTGACATGAAGTTTGGCGGATAATTCACTATAAGGTGTAGGGTTGCATTATGAAAGGAACTGGGAAATTTAACTCCTAAGGGAATCAAATTGGGGTGCAAAGTTCGAAACTTATTTATATTCCATTTTGTTAGCTATTATCTATCCTAATATTACAACGAGGAACAATTTATATTTTTAGCTTAGAAATCATTGATTTGTTTAATAAATTAAACTTGCCTGCGACACGCTCTCAGGATCCTTCAGATATATCGTGTGGGGAAGTCCAATCATGTTATCTACTCTAACAATCGGTCCATAAGTGTTAAACGCTTTGGTTACCAGCTCTAAATCGTTCAACTTGTAAAACATACCTGTTTGCATAAAAATAATAGGTATAAAAATACTTGGGTCAACGACATAAGCAGTGTCGCGGGTCCAACCTGGCACGATTAGCACACCACTGAGGCAGATTCCATTATATGAGAGACCCAACAGTGGTATAAAGTAGGCTGAGGTTGGTGATGATGACGATAAGACTTGTCAGTGTAGAAAAATATTAATTTTGTGTTAATTGAATTGGACTTATTTTACATATGCAGGGTGACTGGTACTCAACTTACCTGGTAACCTTTTAACGGTGACTTCTGATGATCATAAGCAAAAACTGTTGTAGGATTTTTAAAAAGTTGGAAGAAAAAAAAAACAGATCTTTCATACATTAAGGCCGCTTGTCAATAATTTTATAAAAGGGATTTTTTTTTTCAAATTTCGAAAAAATTTAGTTTTGCTTATGGTCTTGAGACACTATTCTTAAGAGGATGCTAGTTGATTACCAGTCACCCTATATACTCAGTTTTGCTTATTTTGCATCCGTTAGGATTAGAGCTTTATTGGTTTCTCTTGAAGAAATTAAAATATTTGATAGTTTGTATCGCTGGCAAAAAAACAAACGTTACCCGTAAACTTCGTTTAATACAAATGGGTCAATATCTGCAAGTTTCCTAGTTATTTTGTATAAAAAGCATGTGAAAAAGCATTAATTAAGTACAAGTGCAAAATTAATCTCACCTCCTGGTAAATAATGATGGCTTGCGCCAATAAGTGGAAGAGATGTAGGTCCGGGTATGTTTCTCCATGATTTCAATGTAACATTGTCAATTACGTCAAATGTTTCAGAAAAAGTTGTAGTAGTTACTGTTGCTCTAAAAATGTTCAGTGTTAATATATGTGAGTTACCATAAAAGCTTTTGCGTACTATTTAGCTAGAGTACTTGTATGAGACAGTTAGTAACGTGAAATTTTGACTTGAGGCAATTACAAATATCAAATGTTGTAGCATGATAGTCATTTTCTAAGAGGAGGAGTACCTCCTCTTTTTTAGAAGTATATAATTTTTCATGTATGTTTGTTACCTAATTTCTCGGATTTTTATCTAATGATTATATTCCACGTGGTTCCATTTTAATTTTATTAAAGACGTTTAATTTTTGAATCGATAAATAACTGATAAATTTCTATTGGCGCCGGGCATAGCCCGTAGTCACTTTTCAAAAAAATAATTATATTTGTTAAATTAAAATTATCTAAGAATAATTTGCAAAAAGTCATGGTACCACATGCGTGGGTGACGCTACAAGGTCCTAAGTCCCAGCGTCCAATTAATTTAAGTCTAATTCTAGTTCTACCTGTTTTGTAGATATTATGTTCACAAGATATTATGTACACTGCTTTATCATGCATCGAATCTTTTCATTTTCTAATGACCGTTAACGGACTGGTGTACGGATACTTATAGGTATTAATACTTATAAGTCCCAGCATTCGCGCGGTCCCAGTGCAATTAGTTCCAGCCTAATTCAAGTGCTACTTGTTTTGTAATTATTATGTGAATAAGTACACTGCTTTATCATGCATCAAATATTTTTCTCTTATTATGGTGGTGTGGTGAATTGTGATGTAGAACTTACAGGTATCGATAATATTTCATATTATTATTGTAGTGAAGAGAATAAACGATAATTTGTTACCTGCGAAAGTGTTTGCCAGCTGAAATAAACGTAGAAGGTCTCAACTTTGATACTTGCATCCTTACTGATCAATCCTTGCAATATACTGAAATAAATACATCCATTATTTCGTATAAACGAAGAATGTACTAAATATAAATTTTTATTATTTTTAACGGATTACACAGGTTGATTTTTAATGAACTAGAATCCCCTTAAACTATTTTTTGTTAGTAAATCTTAGCATTCGATTACACATTCTGATGACCATAAGCAACAAATTCTCTTCTACAACTTTTGAAAATTTGCAAATGATTATCGGATGTTATTATGTTTTAGATTTCTCTTTTCATTTGTTAAAATGTAGTTGCTTATGATCGTCAGAAGCCACCTTTAAGAGATGATAGTTGATTACCAGTCACTCTGTATAATCGAGTGCTCCGGTTTACTAGCAAAAAATAGCTTGTTTGACGTTTGACTGCAATTTGAACATAAGCTATTAAACGATTTTTAGACTGCACATAAGCACGCGCAATTTAAAAATTGTATAAACGCTATAAAGGTTATTAATTACATATATACGTTTATTACTGATAATGAGAAAATTCTTATCTATTTCAGTGAACGAAAGTATTTTATATCTTTTAAATTACATGTTAATAATGATTTTAGTAATGTAACTTACCAGTCAAGTGTACCCCAAAATGGTTTACGAGGCTAAAAGAGTTCTTATCATCAAATAATAAGGAAATTGAGCGTTAAAAATCAATTTTCAAAATTTATTCCGTGACCATTATTTACACAAAAACTTATACTTCTCTGTAATTAGGAGGTGTCGAATTCGATTTGCAACGGTACAACTTAACCGGCTTAAAAAGAAGGAGCGTAATTTTTTCTAGTGTATGTATGTACCTATGTATGTATATTCCTTTGGCAGGATGTAGAGGCTAAACGGCTTGTTACATTTTTATGTGAGTGGTGTCAATAGATTCATCTTCAGCTGCAAATGGTCATAAGCTATTCTAGCTGCATCCCACGTATAGTTCTTGCAGTCGGGCATTTTGAAGTGAATTTTAAACGTTTGTTAAATGTTTGTATTTTCACGTACAAAAGAACAGTACCAATTATGCCGATGGCAGTGATATAGACCTGTGAAGACTTAAGGGGATGCACGCGAAATAATGTTTCAAATCATTATAAATTTCTGCTTTTTTTGAGAATAGTATTAAATAGTAAATAAAAAAATAAATAGTAGTAGAATAGTAACAAATTTTGTAATCGTATACCTAAAATTTCGTTACATTGTTCATAAAATTACACAGACCTACTCGTACTTTGTTATTTTCTTAGCGATGTGATGAAAAAAGATCTTATCCTGTGAACTGTTAACCTCGTATCCACAATTATTTGCGACCAAAAGAAGAACACGTCTGCAAAATTAAAAGTATGTTTCACAAACTTATAAAACATGATACAATTTTACTAAAACTTACACGGTAATAAGTTATACTCTACCTGTATGTACATTAATAATTAAAACAAATTAAATCCAAACTGCTGCCAGTTGGTAGAGTACCCAAAATGCTTTACCCATGTGTCGTTGTATGGCTATACTGATACGCTGACCCAGGTAGAGGCCAGCATTTTGGTTTCGCTTGCTTCAACCAGCCTTATTCCTAGTAATGGGAAGATGAGACGGTGCAAGAGTGTCAACGCTAGTCCCACTCTATCTTTCCAAAGACGTTTATGAAGTTTCTTCAATAACAATTACATTTTCATAATGTGTCATTATGTTTAATACCAAATTTCAAATGTTTCCTCAAAACACTACTAAAGTAGGACGTTAAATGACTCCGTAGTAAATATCCACTTTTCTAAGGAAATAAGTATTCGGATCAAAGATCCCTGACGACTAAAATAATATAAAATTTTTAGAAACTGTATAGAAATTTCGTTTGTATTTGTTTCATTTAAACATTGTTTCGTAAATAAAACGTTGTAAATACTTGATGCTATCAATGTTATAATGCTTACTATAGAATATCATCACCAATTAATATTAATTATTAGATTGCTGCCTACAAATTTCTTTCCGATGGTATAATTGAAAAAAAAAACCAAATTGTTTGTAAATGGTATTTATTGTATAAAGAGCATATTATTCCTGCATTACAACTCGCTATCTTTATATTATATATGTTTTTCTTTACAATAATTTTCATTTATTAAAACACAAAAACAAATGGAAAAAAAAACATTCACAGCTATAAAAACTAATCTAATGATAAACCCCCAGTATAAGGGAAAGTTCCAAGAGTGCTGGCTGCATTGTCACGTTGAATGGCAATGCTAATTTTCTGACCAAAATAAGAGCCAGCATTCTGGTCACTTGTCACTTGTCGCTATCTTTTGAGCCTTCTTGGGGACCCTCAAAAAGATACCGATACTCAATGTCTCTCTTGGTCTTCCTGAATATAAGGCATGTCACTGTGTGTTTCTTTTAAAGGCTTATTATTATAGGCTCCCGATGAGCTTAGACTTCGGCTGCTTTGGATTTACGGCTTTGGCTTCCAGTAACTTAATTTTTTTTTTAATTTTTGTATTACTTGTCGTTGCCATTTTCAATTGATTTGGAGTTATTTCTTATTTCAGTGTTTCTTAGTTTATTTGATGCTTATAATTATATATCTGCGCTGTAGCGATAAAATAAAAATCATAGGCCCTATACAAACCGTGCAGTAGTTTAACTTAACTATTGGGAAAAAAAACACCCATGACAAACACAATGTTGTCCCATGATAAAAATAGCTAGTAGAACTCCTAAAGTCACACCTACTGTTCAGGAGGTTCAAGAAGAACATCAAGTACCTGCAAATTTCTAAAACGTAATAACGGGTGTAGTTTCTTCGCAGTTCATTGCGGCGCATCGTTGAAGATAAAGTTATACGGTCCCTTGAGGTAATTAAGAGTGTCTGTCTGGACTTTAGGCTGCGGTCCAAACCATTCGATCTGGAAGTTTTCCACCAGACGTGCTATTAATAGCTCCAAATCCAGCTCAGAAATGCGACGACCTATCATGGAACAAAATCAAAAATCTATATTATCTTTAATCATAATGAACTCATAGTAAAACTGTAACGGGTAGAAATCTGTACATTACATATATTTCAAAAATTTCACTCAAAGAGCATGTAAGTATCGCCACTAAAGCCGAATCTATAATTTTATTAATTTATGTCTGTTTGTCTATCTATCTGTATCTTGAGTGAGCAACACTCTCAAACTACTTGATGGATTCACATGAAACACACACTTGGGATACATATAGTTTGTAACATGATGTAATATTCTAACTCAGTAACGCATGCTTTAATTTATACAAGTATTGAAAATTAATGATGGTTCCTGTGAGAGAGGAAAAAGTGGTTGTGTGAAAGGTTTATGACGATGATTCTTTTTTCTTCGAAAATACTAACTGATATTAATGTTATACCGAAAATTAATAAGTGTTTAAGGACGGGGGGGAATAAAGTCGTATTAAAACGGCAACGGCAACGCGTGCTTGCATTTGGATAATTCTCATTTTTTGTAGCAATGACGACCGAGTGATTAGTCGGGTGGATTGCCGTGCAAGAGGCACGAGGTTTGTAACCACAAAGTAAGAGCCTGAGCTACCGGTAAAGGAAAACATTGTGAAGGAACTATAGCATAATGGTATGTACACAAGAATAACAATAAACATTTATGTTTACGATTGGAAAAAATAAGAATTAATCATAAGATAAAAAAAATAACATTAGCATTCAAATGCTTACCAATACAACTGCGTACTCCAAACCCAAAAGGACTATAAGCAAATGGATGAGCGTGTTTGTAATTGAGAGGGTCATTATTCTCAACCAGCCACCGTTCTGGGAGAAACTCTTTAGCACGTGGAAAGTATTCCTCATTGAGGGCCATGTAGTGGTGAGCGAAGACGATTTTTATCTAGAAAATAATCTGTTTATACTGAATTGTTCCAAATATTAATTAGTAAACACGTCGATTCTATACATGTTTAATGACTTACGTTTATGCAGTAGTTTGTATTGAAACCGTTAAGACTTTCTTAAGCAAACAAAAGCTGAAAAGCCAAGCAATTTTTTGTCTTATCTACGCATGTGATTGCATTCTCTTCCCCACAGTCTATATCTTCTACTAGTCAGTATCCGAAGCAGTGGCAAATGAAGACTTTGATGACCCTGTTATATTTTAAATATGTAAAGATAAAACAACGTTACTTACTCCTGGGGGTACTTTGTAGCCCAGCAAGTTATAATCTTTGGTAGTAACTCTGTTAGTTGAGCTGAGTACTGGCATCATTCTTAATGTTTCTTTCAAACATGCTTTTAAATAAGGTCTATTTTCTTGGCTTGATCTTAACTCTTCCCTTAGTTTTGCTTGTTTATCAGAATTCACGGCCAATAAATAGAGAGTTGGCAGAATCGCATTTGTTAACTGAAATTACAATAACAATTTATAACAAGACTAGCAAATATCAACGACATAGGTTTCAAAGCGTTTCTAATGAGGGAAAATGTACCTATTTAAAAAACTTCTTGAATTTATCTTATTTCTGAACTGGCTATCAATTCACAAGAAAGTCTCACATTAACGGATGCTGCTATTTACTAAAAAAATTTTTATTATGTTAGTCAATTAAGTAGGTACTTGTTATTTCTTACTGCGTGAACGCCTGCAAAAAACATATCAGTTGCCACGATTGGAGCAAACTCTGCGTTTGTTTGCAATAGTTTTTCTACAACTCCCTTTTCATCGTCCGATTTGCTGTTATTTTTATATTCTTCAATTGCTTGATTAAAGAAGTATTTCGATACTCTGTAAGAATAACGCAATAAATACGGTTGGCCTATATGACCAAATTGATTTATTCCAGTAATTATTTCGATGAATAAACACAGTATAAGTTTAAGTTGTATAATAACTTACGATAAGCACGCATAAGGTATTTATGGTAAACATACCTTTCATGATTCTCGGCCGCTTTCATAGCTTTTTTAAAATTAGGCGTAGAAATCAGATGAGAAATGCTAGGTGTAAAATCCAGCTTGTAACACAATACAAACAGATCATGGCTAGACGAGATGAGCTGTTTCTCTGGAGAATCTTCTGCTAGAGTAGAGTCGAGACAGCCAAGTCTGCGGCCCAAAGCTACTAAACCTATGGACTCCAGAGCCCACAGATTGATTTCTTCGTTAAACTGCGCTTTGATCATACCGTTTTCGTCTCGTCGTGATTTAATTCTGTGACAAAACGGAATAAAATTTAAATATCAGAATAAAATTTAACTATAGTCTCTCACAATTTCTTGAATTTTGTGAAATAATGCATTATAATGATATTGTATAGCGCTAAAGTTATTTTTCCTACTTGCTTTTTTGTCATGACAGGCATCGCTCAGGTATAATAGACGTAGCACCTTGCTTATGAAGTTTAGTAGAGTTAGCTGAAGTGTCTCTAACAACTCATCAGTGATAGTTAACCTTTCGGCAAGCCAGATCGAATATATATTTACAACTTGGCGCTACCATTGGTTTCAAGTAGGACAAATATAAATATAAAATCGGATTTTTTCTATTAACTTATCAACTGCGTCTGGTGCAATGACCGTATCTAGAAATGGGACGGCATAGATAAATTTGCACAGGTTGATTGATAATATCTATTAGTTTTAAAATTCACCAACTCAATAAAAGCTTCCCAATAATATCATTGAAATAAATTTGAAACAATATTATTTTATTAGTCATGTTCCACGAAAAATATGTAAAGTGACGACGATATAGGTATTTGACTGTACTGAAATAAACGTATCGTGTGAATTTAGCAAGTTTTGTAACTAGATGAAATGAACTTTCAATGAAATTTAAAATATAGGTTACTATAGGTTATACCTTTCGGTCATATCAACGGCTACTTCATCTAAGATTGAAGTGTAGTGCCTAATGGTTTTCGGCTGCAATAGAACGGGGCTTGCTGCGGAACGTAACTCCTTCCAAAGGGCACCATTTCTGAAAATAAAATTATTTGTTACATTTTATTTTTATAAACATATTATTTTGTCTATAACTTTATTAGCATATAACTTAATGATATAACTTTCCATTTAGAACAGAAAATTCATTTTTCTCGAAGTCAAGGTTGATCCCATAATGAAAATTGTTTGTAATGATGATAAAGTGACCCTTTATCGGCTTAGTACACACCTTTAACCGACAACTCTATACATAGTTGTAATTGTTTAGTATTCTGCGCGTCCGCAGAAAGTTGGGTTTATTACTACTTTTACTTAAATAGTTATATACAAACGAATCACCTGGCAAATGTCTTTGAACAGTGAACTTCTAATTTCAATTTCATTTATGAATGCATAACATGGGTATGTACATACAAGTAGATCGAAAAATAACAAAAGAACTCCATATTCAGCCTTTCAGCACTTATTACATTGTAAATATGCACCTACAATACTTTAGCTAAAAAAATCGTTATCTCCATAAGGTTTACACAGATAAATTGTTAAAGAACATCAGCTACAAACGGTACAGTAAACAAACGAAATGGCTAGCTATAAAAAAGAACTATTGAATTATCTACATACCAATATATAGATAGATAGATCAAGAAATAATCTGAATGCTCTAACTAACAACCACAAGGAAGCGTTACGAAACGTGCATAAAGGTTATTTTTATTATTAATTAAGCTAAAACAAATGTGGTCGCAAGGTCAACAGTAGAAAAAACTGCTAGTAGGTGAAGGTGTTAAAAACATGATCTTACTCTGAGGTTAATCCTGCTGGTCGACCTTTTTTCACGTTGTTAAAGTTCTTTTTGTAGTACGCACGAGTCTCTAATGCCTTTCTTATAGGAAGGTTGTTTTCGCCACGCAGAATCTAAAAACATATTATATCTGACACCTTTATTTTTTTATGAGAAGAGCCTGTGGGCAAAAGATAAATAAAGAAATGGTTTTTTATTTGTGCTTAGAATGCTCAGGTGTACACCATCCTGCATGTTATGACACCTATTTTAATCCTCATAAAATGCTAAGTTTTTAAGTTATATTCAAAAATAATATCTTTCTATTATTATTTTTTGCTTTTAGGGGATTTGCATAAACATTGTTTTACGACGTTAAGATTGTTAAGGTTAAATCGTTTTTGTTTACTTATTTTTTGACAGAGCGACCCAAACGTCATTGCGGCTATACTGCAGAGGCAAAAATAAAATAAAATAAAGATAGAATAGACCCAAGTGTCATTGAATCGAGCTATGGAAATTTTGTTTCAGTTTGATAATTATGTACTGACATTTAGGCGAGTTTTTCAACAAATCCTAACGAAGAATTCAAAAAATGTTTCTCTTAATATGATTGAAATTTTGCTATGGTGCTATTAAACAGCTAATTTAAATACTAGTCAATATATATTTCATATGAACAGAATTTGAGGATCGGGGTCTGTATAATTTCATTATAGATTGAAGCTGCAGAGCTCGAGGTGGCTATCTGGCCTTAACACCTCATTAGCGTAACAAGTTCCTGTCGTAGTTTATTTATTACTACAAATAAGAAATAACAATACAAATAAATCATGTTATATAAAGTAAACATGCCTGCGAAACACTCTCCGGGTCATTCAGAAATATCGTGTGAGGAAGCCCAATTATGTTGTCCACTCTGACAATTGGTCCATAAGTGTTGAACGCTTTGGCGTACAGTTCAAATGCATTCAGTTTGTGAAAAACACCTGTATTCGTGAAAAAACACATTAAAATACTTTTCTGTTTAGTACCTTACGTTGGTGTTACTTATATCTTGGAGTTTGAACCTATGAAATGCGATCACTTGATTTTAGTCTCGGAACAAAAAGTTTGCAACCAGCTTTGATGCCGTTTTCCAAATTATACCTAACAGTTCAATATGTTAAATGCTTTATTAACACCTCTTATTAAGTATTTATAATAAACATCTCACCTCCTAGAAAAAAATGATGACTTGATCCAATAAGCGGAAGAGACGAAGGTCCAGGAATATCTCTCCATGATTTTAATGTTACATCATCGTACACTTCAATTTTTTCAAGCGAAATTGCTGTAGTTACTGATCTGCAAAATAATGTTAAATAATTAACCTGCCTATAATAACCCTAAACACAAACTTAAGGCGCCTTTAAAATTTTGAATTTTGTGCCCAGGATTTCAGCTAAAAGATACAAACAATGTAAGATTTGCCAACCCATAAATTACACGGACATACTGCAGTCAACTGACCTCCCCCAGAGCAGTTTGGTCATCCTCAGCTTCTTTGGACAGCTCAAGCTGAGATCCGAGCAGTCTGAGGCGCCTTAGTGCTTACATCATTTTACAAATTTAGCCAAATGTAAAAGTTGAAAAATTGAGACAAACTTGTAAAAGTCTAATTAAAAAGTCAGGCTACCAAATTTTTGAGTAAAATTTGATTAAAAATAACGAATAACATTGTAATATAAAATTCCTCATACTGTACTTAATGTGGACTAAAAAACAATGTATATAAAAACCCCAGATCATTTGGCCCGCAATGACTTATACAAGCGATCCAGTATGTAACGCAAAACCGTAGCGTTATGCAGCTACGCGTATCAGCAATGTTACCTGCCAAAATGTTTGCAAGCTGAAGAGAATGCAGAAGGGCGCAACATTGATACTTGCATCTTTTCTAATTAATAAAAACGAGCAATTTCCTGAAACAAAAATAACTAATCTCAATCTTATTTCTTACAAACTAACAAAGTCAACGGCCGGGCGATGAACGTTAGGTCACTGTTAGGTTGCGTAGCGTATTTTTTTCAAGTCTTCAAAGAGTAGGTTAGGTTAGAATGGTAGTGTAATGGATATGGTAGCGTAATGTAATTATGTTGGTTTAAAATGTTTACCTGAATACTGATATCTATTTTATAACCAATCTTCATGAAACCTGGAAGGTTGAAAGAATATTTAGTGGTGGAGAGTTTTTTTAATGAATAGTATGTAATTATTTCCCTGTTGTGTACTAGTGAAATGCTCTATTAGCAGAAAGTCCTAAAATCCAAATCCTTGCAAAGGATGCCTAGTAGAAATTGCCTTACAAGATAATTAAGATTTTAACAACAAGTTTTTCAAAATTACTAAAAAATAGTCATTAGGCAATATTTTAGGTAATACATTTTTAACTCACGTGTATCCCAATATTATGCTTTCAGCAGACAAGTTTTTGTTTATCGACAGATTTAAAACCTGAGCGTTAAAAAACCATTTTACATAAATTTTCTGTAGCCGATTCTAATTAGTTGTACCCTTGTCGAATCCGATTTTTGACGGTTAAGAATTTATCTTTTCAAATATCGCTGTTATAATATACAAAACGATTTTACAATTCCTACCGAAAGTGTTTATTAATTCCAACACTACGAGTATTAACCAAAATACTTGAACTGAAATGATAGACGCACTTATTATCACACTACTAACATTACTATAAGTATTCAAACATTTAAATTGTATAACAAAATGAATATCAAAATTAAAATATTCTTTATTTCATAGATACCCACTGATGATACATAGGCAGTTAAAGAGACTATTTAAATTTTACATGATCGACAGAACCTACATTAAGCATAGTTGCTTGTGTAGTAGGCCTGGCTACTCTCGGAGAGTTACATATAGTGATTAATAAATAAAATGCAAAAATATTTGTCACCCAAATTCTTCCTGTAAAAGTGTTTATTATACAAATTAGAAGTACAAAAAAAAATGTATCAGAGAAATGTCTTATGAGGTTGATTAAGCAAGGATTAGTTTGCGCGTATAATAATAATATAATATTGTGTATACGAGTACGCTATAGTTATATTTATGGCATAGATGACATTGTATACTAATTTGTTATTCTTGATTTTAATTTAAAAATATAAATTTTTCATCTTAGCCAACTAATTGATCACGGCGCGGTTGGCTTCCGAGAGATTTAGAAGTCTTTTATTTCTTTTTTTTACCTTGTGGTATAAATACCAAGGAACATTAGTTTTAGGGAGCAGATCTGGTTCTACAATGAGGTTCTGAGTGTACTTTTTCTTTTCTTCTATCTTCGCGTGCAACTTTTTTCAAATTACAAAATAAAATAGTCGCACAAATCGGACATTACTCTTCTTGCATAGTTGAGATGTAGGATAGCGAAAGTGTTTGTTTGTAGCATACGAGTATTAAGATACAGCTCGCTGCGAGTTTGATAGCTTTCATATGCGTAGGGCAGAGCATCTCTAGGTCGAAATACAGTAAGTCAGAATTGATCTTGGGTATAGGTGCCGACAGTGATTCATTCGGGTCATCGATATGGGATAGTATTAGATTGGGCCCAAATTATACTGCAGGGGAACGATAACTAATTGTTTATAGGAGCTAGTAAGCGATGACGTCACAAATTCAAATCATTGCATGTTTACCCTTGGCAACGACTATATCGTGACATTTTGTATCATAAAATTAAATCAAAAATCATATTTTCGCATAAAATATCGAAATGTGCCGTGAAAATTTGCAAATGCGGCGAAAAAATATGCAACAAACGTAAGAATATTTAATTTCAAGGATAAATTTTATATTTCTCTATTAAATATTCAATTTTGTAAATTTTCGTTTATCTGATATTAAAATTTTATAAATATCATGTTTTTCGAAATCGATAAATATCTTGAAATTTAATAATTCGACTTATTACTCCATAGATAGAATACAACTCACCTGTAATTTGTTCAACAGTTAAGAAAAAAGGGTATAATTTTTTTTTCTAAATATTACTACCTATTGTGAACGAATGTTACGAAAACATATTGACCATCTTTAGTCTTTAGTCACCCCTAACGGATAATCTTGTGTTTGGAATAATTGCTTTAGATCTGCAAAATCTGTCAAATTTAAAAAATAAATACTAACCGTGCTTATATATACGTTTCCTAAGAATATTAATATCTGGTTTCTACGTCAAGTTCTCATCTATAGTCTCGCTTGAATGTCTTATACTCGTCGATTTAGATCTTTTAAGGTTGCGACGTACACGGTTTGTTTGAAGTACAATTTACATGAACATTAATATTTATGTTTATTTTTCTAGTATTGGTTAGTCAGAAACATTGTTTTGACAATATTTAGGGTAAATAAGTTACTTATCAACCAATCTCAATCATTTACTTTTTGAAAACCTTCTTTAGTATTATTTTAATGTCTTTCCAACCAACAAAAAGCAGTATCATCTGCGTGTAAAAAATATTTTTCTTTGTTTTTTTTTGGTTTTAAGTTACATGAGTCATTCACATATGCAAAAAACAGAGTAAGCCCTAATACACTCCCCTGAGGCACTCTATGGCTTACCGAGCCATCGAAACTGATCATAAAACCAATTTTTGTCTTTTGCGATCTTAAAATAAAAATAATATCCATTAAATAGTTCTTCATTAGTAGTTCTAATGTTGTCCCATTCGTTATGTACATATAAACTTTTTTAATCAATGCTTTAGACAAGTCCAAGGAAATACCAACTGCTTTTCTTTCTCTTCAACTGTTCTGTGATATGTGATACTCAACTTTGCGTTTGTACAAAGTAAGTTGGAGTACAATTCAACTGTCTGGGACCCGCACCAAAACTTGTACGGACTCATTGCAATAAAAGTCCACCGAAGGTTTGCTAGTTACCTGTTTAATAAAATGTATGGATAGATTCTAATGAAACTTAGTATCGCTTTAATTAATAAAATGTACAGTTCAAAACGTGTTGTATTACTGTATCTTATACAATCATAAGACTTTCAGAAGGACCATTGATATTAATTATCAAGTTTTTAAGTCCCACTGACATAATTATGAAAGGTTAGCAACGGCGAACAAAGTCGCTGGTGCGGCTAGTATTATGATAAATTATTATTAGTATAAAAATGTACCTGAAGTAAGATATGTTACTATTAGAGTCACATTATTTGGATTTTGTTGTAGATACATTCGGCCGAGCCATGCGTACACATACTTGTAATAGACGTCGCAAATGATATGGTATGATCCATAGTTTTATTATACTCTCGCTCTGTTTACTTGGTACTTTTATTAAATTACAGTCTATGTTTAATATAAAATAACCATTTATTTATTTTATGTCTTGTGTATAATATATAGTTTGTTTCTTTATTGAATTGTTTGTTTAGTGGCTCACTGCCTATCTAACACGTGCGTAATGTACTGCAGTCCTAACGGAAGTTGGTTATGTATGGTTAATTTGTTAAACTTTAGTGTATATGATTTTATAGTTTTGTATTTCTGTGTTGGACGAAAATAAATTATTTATTTATTCATTCATAAATTGTACGAACGTTGCAATTAATGTCATTGAGTTTATTCACTAATGTATCAGTTACCCAATGACCTGTAAGATATGAGAAAAATCTAAACATTTATTTCTACAGTTTTGGGTATATCTTCTCGTAATTTGGCAACTGATTTTTTAGTAAATAATCTTGCTAGGCTTACTTATGTTGGTTAACATGATAGCAAGGGCATGATCTGTTAATGTGGTGTCAGAAACAACTGTGGTGTGTTATGTTTTCAACATGACGTGGTCAATACAATTGCGGTCTCTAGTTATCATAGTATGAGTTGGTAAGATACCATGTCTGAGATGTCGTCATTACTTTAATATCTATATTAATGTCGCCTAGCAATAGTTTAACACGATTTGAGCGATAACAATAGCTCATTAAAATGTGTATCAAATGAATCTGTAATGGAGAAAAAAGTTGATATATACAGGGGTAGGCGCCCATTTTTTCACAGTCGTAAGTCTATTGTATTGTTCCTAAACATACAGAAGCTCATTGTTTTTCGTCGCTGCTAAAAAAAGTTATCCAGATGGAATTCAAACGCCACAGTGTCATTACTTTGTAAGATCAGAAATGGTTCGAAAGGTAAAGGCTAGAATTGAACAAAATCCACGACAAAGCGCAGTTAAATTGGCGAAAAGTCTTAATGTATCTGCCCGGAGCATAGGACGCATATTAAAAAATAAACTACAACTGGAGCCTTACAATATACAAAAAGTGCAAGGCTTGACACTTGCACAAAAGGCAGTTCGCCTAGAAAGAGCTAAGGAGTTAAAGCAGTTGCACGTTGATAGCAAACTTGAAAATTTGGTATTTTCCGATGAAAAATTTTTTACGGTTCAGCAATATGTGAACAAACAAAATGATCGCGTATGGTTAAAGTCTAAATCAAACGACAATTTAGACCAACGAATTGCTCTGCGAAAGCAAGCACCAGCATCAGTGATGGTTTGGGCCGCGGTAACTGCTACGGGACGTTCACCTCTCGTTTTCATTGAGCAGGGTGCAAAGATAAACCAGCAAATCTACCGTGAAAAGATTTTAAACGATGCTTTGTTACCTTGGGCACGTAAGAAATTCGGTAGAAACCATTGGACGTTTCAGCAAGACTCGGCACCATCCCACAAAGCCCGTGAAACCCAATTTTTTTTGCAAGAAAAAGTTCCGAGCTTCATTTCTTCGCAACAATGGCCACCATATTCGCCGGACTTAAACCCACTGGATTTTTCCATATGGTCAATTCTAGAGGCCAAAGTGTCAGCAAAAAAATATGAGACAGTCGACGCCTTAAAGATTGCTCTTCGCCGAGAATGGAACAAAATATCAGCAGTCCACATTCGTGCAGCGTGTGAAGCCTTCTCGGACAGACTCGATGCTGTTATCCGCGCTAAAGGTGACCACATCGAACAATATTTTTTTCTTTTTAATTTTAAATGTGATTTTCTATATATTGAAGTTTATAAATAAAAAGGAACAAAATTGTCAAAATTACAGCATTTTGAACTGGTAACACTTCGAGTGCCGACCCCTGTATAATATGATTATACACTTTTTTTTTCTACCACTTTGAAATATGTTTTTGAATAAATTATACAGTTTCTTGTTAAAGCTGTCTTATATTCCTTGAATTGAGGAAATGGTTTACAATTATATATCTAGCATTTAGTCAAAACTAAGAAGTCACTATAGAAATCGAGACTTTAAGAGAATTGACGTTTTTGTTGACACTTTTTGTGACAACACAGCAGAATAATGCTAGAAGCATTTTCATTGGTAGAATCATATTGTTTTACATGAATCTATCTAAAAGATCATTTATGATGTGAAGGTGTGGTGAAGATTGTATCGGTAACAAATTTGCAACAAATTTGATTATGAGTAATTCCAAAATTGCACAAGTATTTTATTCAATGTGCCATGGCAAAAACAAAAAGTAAGTGACGTATATAGTGTCAGTTACGTGTACGTGTGTGATTGGTGTGTTTTAGTACGGAATAATTTGAGAATAAAAAATTGTATGAATATTCAGACAAACAAAGTTTATCTTAACATAATTTATTTAACATTAACAACGACATACAAGACATAGCGAAATCGATCATCAGTTTTGTAACTTCGTATCTTATATTTGCTGCCCATATTTTGTGCGTCTTATTTTTTCTTAAAAAAAATATTCTATTGGCAGAACAACAAAATTCTTTCTTACAGTTTTAGCCAATTCACATTCAATTTAATTTCACGTGCAAGAATATATTTTTTGGTTTTTGGTGTAAGAAATTCGGACACAAAAATCAATGACTTCTTCCTTTCAAATCCGAGCGATTGAGTGTTTATTCGGTTTGTACTTGGTTTGGCAACTAGGAAATATATTTTATGCATGTTAGTAGTTAAGTTTACCACTACTGGATATATCGCCTTTCTGTTTAACGTAAAAACTAGTTAAAAATCCTTTTAGAACCATTTTTGACTTTTACACAAACGTAATAGCGGACAAAGTGTTACTTGATTTTCTAGTATTTAATTAAACAGTGCAGAGAAGTATTTTGTCCTGGTTCATTGCGGCGCATCATTAAATATAAAGTTAAACGGTCCCTTGAAATAGTTAAGAATGTGTGTCTCAATTTCCGGCGGCGGTCCAAACCATTCGATCTGGAAGTTTTCTACCAGACGTGCAGTTATTAGCTCCAACTCCAGTTCGGCAATGCGACGACCTGTAATCATATGCCGAAAAAATATATTTAAAAAATATGAACTATTTTGGAACAAAAAAAACGACAGGACTAGACACTTCAATACTGGCCAACACCGCTCAGCACTAGCATGCAAACCCATCGCGGGACGTCGTACGCTCCAAAGTAATATCAATGATTTCCATAAAGAAACCTGAAGGTTGGACTTTGCATGCACAAATCGGACCAACTTGAAGTTTCTAACCGAACATAAAGTAGGATAAAAGTAAGGATCGAAGTGTGTTCTGAAATTCCTTTTCCTCGGCCGAATAGTCTCTCTCCAGGACGAAAAAAATCAAACATTGCAGGACGCACTGAATACAATTTTTTTTTTTAATTGACTATAAAAATCAGGTATCACAAAAAATAATAGATCCAAAGACTCCAGAACTAGCTAGTACTTTGTTTCTGACATGGGTTCTGACAGCTAATGAGAAGTCAAAACTCGAGGTGTACCAGCGAGCCATGAAACTCAGCATACTTGGAGTTAATAGGGTTGACCGTATCAGAAACTGCGTTCACAAAACAAAGATCTTCGAAGTCGGATAATAAGCAGGAAGTCTAAAGTGAAACTTGGTTAGACATATTTATCACATTTTTGAAGACCAATAGACCAAAACAGCGATAAAATGGATATTACGCAAAACAAGCCCCCCTGCTGATTAAAGATGAGATGGCGGAACAAACTTGTTTCCCACTGCAGTGACTGGGCATTAAAAACTCTCCATTTTTAATAGTGGAAAAAGGAAAGTCGTCACTCTTCACTCAACTGTCTTTTGTCTTCGTTGTTTTATCCAATGCAGAACGTCACGTGCACCGCAAAACAAGACAAAGTCGATTAAGATTGACGATGCGTTTATTAAATAATAAGTTTGAATATATTAAACTCTCAAAGAGTAACGATCGGGTGAAAGTTAGGATTAAAGTTAAACGAATAAGCCAAGATTTCACTATAGGTACGAATACAAAGAAATGCTCGAAATACCAACACTGAAAAAAGTTTTCATTTAGTGTAAAAATCTGTGACGCCGTCTATAGAACGACTGCAAAAACAAAAGTGCCACAAAACCTCTCTCTCTCTCTGACGGTACTACGGTAGATGGTTTCAGAATATTCTCTAGTTGAACTCTTTGACAATTTTTTTTTGAATTGGAATGATTGCGAGAAAAACTTCTAACAGTAACGAATTAGAATCGATTCTTAAAATTACTACTTACCTTGCATTTAAATGCTTACCGATACAACTGCGTACACCAGATCCAAAGGCACTATAAGCAAATGGATGTGCCTGTTTGTAATGGAGAGGGTCATTATTTTTTACCAGCCAGCGTTCTGGGAGGAATTCTTTAGCTCGAGGGTAGTGTTCTTCTTTAAGGGCCATGCAGTGGTGAGCAAAGACGATTTTTATCTAAAAAAATAATCACTTAATCAGACTTTATTGATTTATTCCAAATAATAGTAAAACAATACCAATCAATACTTGATAAGGGGCGTATTATTTGGAGGTTCTTATCGCTGTTACTGTTAACACCAGCTGATTTGTATTTGTTGTCCTTATTATTTCCTCACTAATAATTATTGTTGAGGGCAAAGGCAATAGCTTCAGCGATCAAAAATATTGCCATATTTTTGTGTAGTTTACACAAAAATTGGCTACTTGAGACAAATCTTGAACTATCTAACGTTACCTGCGATTGCATTTTTCTTCTCACACCCAAAACCAGTCGGCGGGCCGCAGCTATCAGTCACGACAATTATTTTGATCATCTCTTTGTGTGGTCGTTTACTTTTCTGTATTAGCTCTTACTATCATGTTACCCACTTAAAACGTCAATCGTTAATAGCTAAAACAATGTCACTTACTCCTGGAGGTATTTTGTATCCCAGCAAGTTATAATCTCTGGTAGTAACGCGGTTAGATGAGCTGATTGGCGGCATCAGTCTCAAAGATTCTTTCAAACAAGCTTTTAAATAAGGTTTATTTTCTTGACTTGACCTTAATTCTTCTCTTAACTTTGCTTGTTTATCAGGATTCACGGCCAATAAATAGAGAATTGGCAACACTGAATTCGTTACCTAAAATCATTCATATAAATAAACATTCTATAGTAAAAACGCTTTAAAAGAGGTGATCATTATTATTATATAAAAATATATTTAAATAATAGTCTCATGCTCTAGTGAGTGTGATATAGAGGTAAGTTTTACATCGGCGAATACTGATTTACTAATAAATAATTAAAAATTAAGCCACAGTCCAACCACAGATTTTTTTGGTCAGTTGATTAAACTCCTCTTTGTGTAATAATACATCAGGAAAATGAGATAACCTCTAATAAACCTATTCGTCGTTATTACAACGTCAACTAAATATTTCAAAAAGAGCGTCAAGTAAAGAAATCAATGATCTTTTTACCCTCTGATTTACAAATTGCCACGTAATCTACAATTTAGCCACATATTTTAT
Source organism: Ligdia adustata (assembly GCA_947049295.1). Classification (NCBI taxonomy): domain Eukaryota; kingdom Metazoa; phylum Arthropoda; class Insecta; order Lepidoptera; family Geometridae; genus Ligdia; species Ligdia adustata. The sequence goes on from OX346218.1 coordinate 4,407,621, forward strand.
AACATATCCACTTATTGTATTTTATAAATTATACACTCATTCATTTTTTTTATGTTTTACGGCTTCAATATAAAATAAGGTCAGGTCACTTCTTTTTTAAATTAAACGTTTTTTAGATGTAGATGCTTTAAATGCTGAGTTATACCAGTTTAGGATGGCTTACGTAACTATAGGCTAAAATAATATTATTTAGACGCGCGTTGATTGTGGCTGAATCAGTAATTTAAAACAACTATTAGGCAACTATTATTTATAGCTATTAAAAAGGAATCTGTTTAATTAATAATAAGTACTTAGTTGTCGTTAAAATAACGCTCATGAAAATCATTTATTTTATTCTTACTGCATGAACGCCTGCGAAAAGCATGTCAGTGGCCACGATTTGTGCAAACTCTGCATTTGTTTGCAACAGCTTTTCTATTACTCCTTTTTCATCGTCTGATTTGCTTTTAGTTTTATGTTCTTCAATCATTTGATTCGTGAAGTATTCGGAAAACCTGTAAAATCGAGTAATTCTACATGAGCTGAAAAGTCCCAGGCCCACCACATAGATGGCGCTAGTCTTATAGCATTTATTATACTTAATCAAAATAAAGTTGTTGAAATTTCAAGACTCGTACTCTACTAATAAGTTTATGAGTTATTGTTCTAATAGTGACACTAGTTTTATATTTTAAAACAATATATAAAAAACGATTTCGTGTTTTGATTTACACTGCTTCTTGGTAGGAAAAAATACCGTTCAACCAAAACAATGGCTTGAAATGTGTCATAAGGCTCTATTAGAAACAACAGTAAACTTTGGTCTACTGACTTCAAATGTGGTGGTAAAGAGGCCGATGTTGCAAAATGCTGTGGACGTACAAATGAAGGGGTAACCCAGGAAACATTAAAAAAAAACAAAAAATCGTATTGAATGAATAAAAAGCGTGGTTGCGCGAGTTTGCTGAAATCGTATAGATAAAAAAAATATGTTGGCTTTATATTGCATGAGCGTTTGACTATGAGAAAACTTTGTTCATAGTTGGTGCCGCGTTTGATCACTGTTGAGTATAAAAAAATGGGTTGATGATTCTGAGCAGTGTTTGGCTATGTTTAAACGTAATAAATCAGAATTTGATTTACATTTTACATTGATATGTGTCAATGAATGAAACATCAAGCCATCCACTTCACTCTGGAATAGAAACGATTGTTATCTGAGTGGAGAGCAACTGGTGAACCTTTGATATTTTTTTTAAATATATTTTAAGGAAATTGAATATACTCGTACTGCACCTTTTTTAAGCTTCATAATACAAATATATGTTTGGAGCGAAAAGTCTGCTTTCGTGTCTTCCAGGTGGATTACTAGTCTTGATCTTTACTTGGTCATTATTAGTAGGTGCTCTCTAACGCAGTTGCAAAGACCCTAACCAGTGCTGACATGTACATGACATACATAGTTGCAGATTTCGAGGCATTTTTTGCTCTTACTTTCACTATTGCTCATGTCTTGACGCAAATCAATTTATTTTTCCATTAATAATTTCGATAAATTCATAATCATATTCAGATAAAACATACAAATGTGTGTTATAAATCCTGTTTTCTTCTTTTTAGTATGCTGTTTTTTTTAAATAATTTATTTTTTTAATTTTCTATGAAATTAAGTAATATTCAAATTTCTGCAAAAAAGGGTGAGTTGATGCATTCATAAGCAGTTCCCTATCGCAAAATGGGATCAGTATGTATAATTTTCAAAAAGCTCCAGGAGGCCAATTACTCCACCACGGGAAGTCCGTTAAAACGCGATCAATCGAAAATCAGAAATCGTACGACCAATAAAACGCGATCAATAATGACCATTCTGTTTTACTACAGAAGAAAAATATCAGATTTTACCGTTAAAATCCGGTAAAATCTGATATTTTTCTAATATTTCCCCAAATATTTATTTGGGGAAATATTTCCAAGTTTACGCCATCCGGCTTACTTACTTTTGAAATGTAGACGCAATTTCTAATGGTTTCGCATTTTTTGGTTGTATAAAATCAGACGGCATTTAATTGACCATGCATCATACTCTCTCTCTCTCTCTCTCTCCTTTTTCTTGTTTTGATATATGGCTCCATACATTTAGTATATGTGCCAATAAACGCTGGTATAAGAATAAGATTTTTTAAATAGGTAATATACAAAGAGCGTTGTAAAACAAACTTTTTCTTCGACCCGTAGTAAAAGGCACATCATGTCAAATGTCCGCCACTTCAGCTGTCAAATACGGAACATGGCGGAGAAGATTATTAATATTACGTAAAAAAATAATGACAATTATACCTTTTTCATTGAATTATCTGATTATTAATTATATAGTAATATCTAATATTTTGTTCAAAAGATCATCGAAATATTGCAGGGTTAGGTTTATCCCGTCTTACTCTTTTAATTTTTTTTCATATATATTACGTCGCAATTGAAAGGAGCTAAAATCGATCAAAACACCGTCGATTGCGTAAAATTGTCTCATCTCTATTGTCACTTGATGTTGTTCATTGCATGGCAAAGTGCGATAAATATTTTTTGTTTTTATTTTTCGGTGCATGTATTTTATATTATTCGGTAATAATATTGTGAACTAAAAATAACATCTCAAAATCAACTGGTCTGCTATTCAGCGTAGTACGTTTTATAGTTTTATATATAAGTATAACAAACAAGCTTTTTAACAACAAAAACGATGTACCAATTTATATTTGCTATTAAAAAAATATATCTTGGATACATATATATATGTACACGTAAATTCATTAATGCTGAAATCCATGTCAGAAAAATTGGCAAAAAATCCAAACTTGTATGCCATTAATAGTTGAATAGGTTCTTGATAACAGCTAAATAATTAAAAAAATATAGTAAGTAAGCTCGAGCTCTTTAAGTAATAGGTAGATATTTAATATTGTTTCGTAACATTCGTCAATAGTTATTTGTAATATGTAGAGAAAAAAAATTTAAAAGCACAGCTCAATTTTGCAAAAAAGTATATGATGAGTTGCATCCTATCTATGATACGAGGGCGGCACTAAAAGTATCGGGAATGGAATATTTCCACTGTTCTTATCATATTAAAATTGTTTTAATTAAAAACTCCTTGGTTTTAAAAATCGAATACCATTTATTTATTTAAAAAAAGATTCTCGGTCTTGTCACAAGGTTTTGTCAAACTTGTTTAGTCGTTGAAAAAATGGAATTGACTCGAGAAATCTCAAGAGCGATGATTTATTAAGACTTTCGAAGTGGTTTAACACAAAAACAGTGTATTGACCCGATGATTTCTGCATTTGGTGATAAAGCCCTATCCAAAACCACAATTTATCGCTGGTTTGCTGAATTTTAACGTGGACGTGTCAAGCTCAGTGATAATCCCCGTCAAGGTCGTCCAAAAACTGCAGTCCGCATCATCCTCCATCACGACAATGCGAGTTCTCACACCGCACACAGAACAAAAGAGTTTTTAGAGCAAGAAAACATAGAATTACGAGTATTAGACCATCCGCCGTACAGCCCCGACCTAAACCCTAATGATTTCTATACTTTACCTAAAATAAAGAATAAATTGCGTGGTCAGAGATTTTTATCACCTGAAGAAGCTGTGGACGCCTACAAAACGGCCATTTAGGAGACCCCAACTTCCAAATGGAATGGTTGCTTCAATGAGTGGTTCCATCGTATGGAAAAATGTGTTCATTTTCGCGGAGAATACTTACGAAAAGCAATAAATACATTTTTAAGTAGTAACGTTGTGTCACTTCCTTGATTCCCGAAATTTTCAGTGCCGCCCTAGGTAATTTGTTATTCGAATCATTGATCATCAAGATTTTTCTCGATTTTGGTAACATGATACTTATAACATTGTAATAACAGATGGGCGAAATGTTACAAAAAAAGTGAAATTAATAGGAAAATATAAATTTATCCTTGAAATTAATTATTCCTACATATTAAATTACATATTTATGCATATATATTTTTTATTTAATTTCATGACACCAACAGTCATTACAGTCGTTGCCAAGGCTTAACTGAAATGACTTGAGTATGTGACGTCATCGCTTACTAAGTCCCAAAGGGAATTAGCTGTGGTTTCTCTTCGGTACCTATAATTTAGGCCCCATCTAATGCTATCCCATATCGATGCCTGATTATGTGGCTCCTCATGATTAAAATGCTGAATAAAGCCAATTTTGATCATATAAACCACTTTTTTGTTACACGCAGGATTTTTCAGCACATGTGCGTATTATGACACGCACGCGATAGTATTAGTACTCTTTCAATAACCATTGAAGGGCTAGATGGCCACCAGTCAAAGATACTAGAGAGCAAGATTTTAACACTTTACAAAACCTATGACATTAAATTGAATCGCCAAGCGGCAAAATGTATTTTTTCCTTATAACCCCTGCTTGCCTGGTTGCCTGGAAGAGATCGCTTTTTAGCAATGAGGCCGTCACTATATTTTGTAAGAATTTTGATCTTGTATTTAGTTTTTTGTCTGCAATAAAGAATTGATATATCTATGTATAACCATTAGATTTCTAACATAATTTTCAAGTGATTAGTGTAATATGCGAGGTGGTAGATTAATCCTCTGATGAATTTAGATGTGTGATTACCCGCTTTGTTTGCAAATAATATAATTATTGTACTTCCTTTTTTATTCAAAAAGTAAAATAGGAAATAAAAAAGTAAAATAGAAAAATCTGGAAATCCTCTTAAGGGTGACTTTTGTCGAGAATAAGTAAAAACTTATGTTCTACGAAATTTAAACATTCACAATGAAAAATTTTGGTTTTCATACAAAAAAATTACCCGCGGTCAAATGTTCGGAAATTGGCTTCTTTTCTTTCAAGTTTTCAAAAGTCCTTGATTATCAGAAGCCACCCTTAAGAGACTGCTAGTAGATAACCAGTGACCCTATATCGTAAATGAATTTGTATTTTTCCTTAAACTGGATCGTATCTGATTAGAACTGATAAATTAAAAATAATCAGGCAAAAGGGGCTATTGTGGTTTAAGTACTCGTTGCAAATCAAGATAATTTTAGTTTAAAGAATTTATCATAAATTACCTTTCGTGTATCTCTGTCGCTCTCATCACTTTTTTAAAATTCGGTGTCGCAAATAGATGGACGATGCTAGGTTTAAAATCCAACTTGTAAGACAATACAAGCAGGTCATAGTTAGACGAAATGAGCTGACTCTGAGGAGAGTCTTCTGGAAGGGGGTCTAGACAGCCAAGTCTACGGCCCAAAGCTACTAAACCTGTGGATTCGAGTGCCCACAGGTTGAGTTCTTCATTAAGTTCCGTTTTAATCCCATCTTTTTTGTCTCTTAGTGCTTTAATTCTGAAAGTATAAATTGGAATCAATTAGTTTCTAGGCATGTTATAGTTAATCTAGTCTCATCAATAATTATAGTGCTCCCAGAACAATATTCAACATCCCCCTGAAATTAGCAGAATAATGCTAGTTAAATGTACCTATCGATCATTTCAACTGCTACTTTATTTAAGGCTGAGGTATAATTTTTAATGATTTTCGGCTGCAGCAGAACAGGGCTTGCTGCTGAACGTAGCTCCTTCCAAAGTTCTCCATTTCTAAAAAAAATAAGTTTAAATATTAAAGATATAAATAATAACTAACTGACCCGTCGAACTTCGTACCGCCTAACAGTTATGTATGTTTCTCACCTTTTAAATCTTCCCTGGAGTACAGAGAGACAATCATTTTAAGACAAAAATCAGTTAAGTATATCGGCCCAGCCGTTCTAGAGTTTTAGAGGAACAAACGATATATATATATTTTAATTTTTTCTGTCAATAAAACTCTCCTGATAGTAAAAAACAACAAAAAAATTGTGAAATCGATCCAGCCATTCACGCGTGATGGCGTGACCAAGGGATATAGGGATTCATTTTTATATATAGATACTAGCTGCGCCCCGCGGTTTTACCCGAGGTGCATATTTGATCATTCCATGGGAACAGTTAAATTTTCGGAGATAAAAAGTAGCCTTTGTATTAATCCAGCTAGCTTAGGTATAAGCTATTTTCGTGCCAAATTTCATACAAATCCGTTCAGCCGTTTAAGTGTGAAGGAGGAACAGACAAATGTAATAAAAAACACATATAAAAACTTTTTCCTGTATATTATTAAGTGTGAAGTGTGATATAGTATGATATATAGAGATTTTAGTTGTAAATGTTGTTGAACTACAAATATAATGCAATTATGTGGTGCCTGTCACCTTGATTTCGAAATTTAGTATTCTATTTCATAGTGTATTCTACTAGTTATGCCCTTTCATTTTTTTCTACCCACATTGAAGGAGTTGTGAAAAAGTATATTGGTACAATCCATTTTGTTGTGCTTGCTTTTTAGGGCCGATTTTCAATAGGTAAAACATAATTATAAATACTACTGGCTAATTCAGCATTCAAAAAAAAAGGTTTTAAAAAATCGTTAGCAACGATTCCATAGACATATAAACACCCCTAGCTAAACTTTTACGCCCCATCGTTTTCGCGGCATTTATTTAGAGGTATTTATACGGACTTGCCGCGGAATTTGCATGCAACTGCAACCGACGCAGCCATATATAGCGTCGAGAAATTTTAGATCTACCTATATTTTCCATGTAGAAAGTCATCGTTCGGATGTTGTTGATCTTGCGCACACGCGCGGTCGCAGGTAAAGATCACTACGTGAGTTCCTAGTTTCCTAGTTCTTACTTTACAGATAAACTGATAAATTATATATCTCTATAATATACTCTATAATTTTTGTTTCGAGGTAAATGTAGTCGCGATGTTGACGGTAAGCAAATTTGCTAATTTTAAGATTATTAAAACATATTTCTGATCTTACTCTGATGTTAGGCCTGCCGGGCGTCCTTCCTTCACATTGTTCAAGTTCTTTTTGTAGTAAGTACGAGTCTCCAATGCAATTCGTACAGGAAGATGATTTTCGCCACGTAGAATCTGAAACCATATTTTTGAATAATCTAACATCTTTTATTTTTATGAGCATGTAAAATAATTCTTAAATTCTGCCCGTTACAATCTGTTGTAATGAAGGGAAAACATTGATGCGTCAAATAAATTAAACTTGCCTGAGATACGCTCTCCGGGTCTTCCAGAAATATAGTGTGAGGCAGTCCAATTATGTTGTCTACTTTAACAATTGGTCCATATGTATTGAAGGCTTTGGTCATTAGGTCAAACGCATTCAACTTTTGAAACATACCTGTGTGTGAAATTATAAGTAAAATAATAAGTGAAAAAGAAAAAATAAATAAAAAAGACCATTGTTCCGTTTATACTTAAGAAATTAAATCAATACGAAAATAATAATTAAACTTAATTCGAACGCAACATGTTACTTAACTTTAATTTAGTATCGCCTACATTTTCTATCCACTAAGATTGTGACTTTTTTTTAAACGGTAGCTTAGAGACCAGATCTATAAAATACGCTCTCTGTTTTTTTTAAGCGGATTGCATTGATGTAATAGACATGGCAAGCAATGCCAAGATATATAAATAAATGTTACCTCCTAGATAAAAATGGCGACTTGAGCCAATAAGTGGAAGAGATGAAGGTCCAGGAATATCTCTCCATGATTTCAATGTTACATCGTCATATGCTTCGACATTATCAGCAGAAACCGATGCAGTTATTGACCTGCGTAATTATCAAAACTTAATATTTACGATCCTCAACATTTATTTATGCCGTGTTTTCATAATAAAAGTAGGTACACCAGTATTATAAGTTAATTTATGTTTTTTTTAAGTTCTATGGATGAAAACTTATGACTAAAACGGTAACAGAAGCAAGCTACATGCAATTCGTAAGTTCTGTTATAAAAAAATTATATTGAACAAATAAAATTGCAATCCTTCATTCTGAACTTAATGTGAACCAAAGCAACGAGTTGTATGATATTACTTTCCCTTCATTCACTAGAACCCTAGTATACAGGGTCACCTAAAAACACCAGCGACCTCATAGGACTAGTTAGCCATTTGGAACAACTTTTGTTCTACGACTTTTGATAATTTGTTGGAATAGACTTTCCTGTGAAAAGAAATAATAATAAATTTTCCTATTGAAAGCTCTTAACTCTACGCGCACCGCAAAGGTAGCGCGAGTGTCGTCTCGTTTTTTCTTTTATGAATGAATAAAGTAGAGTTAGAAATGTCACGACAGTAATTTTTTTATTTAGTGTATTGAGTTAAGTAAGTATATCAAAACTCGTAGGACAACTGTTTTTGTTTATGATGTAAGGTTACTAGTTGCTGGTGTTTTAGAAGTAGCCCTGTATTCGAACAACAGCTGGTTCGTACAAGCGCACTAGAACGAGCCAGCTTGCAACGTGTAGCTGCGACTTTATGCAAGCACGAACATCGGTAATGTTCCTACTTACCTGCAAAAATGCTTGCCGGCTGAACTTAGTGAAGAAGTTCGCAACTTTGATACCTGCATCCTTTCTAATTAAACAATTCCGTATAATTTTTCTGAAAAAATAATATTATATTCATAAAGTCCAAAATGTCAACTTTTGCATCGATCTCTGCCCTGTTAGGTACCGTTGTCTTATATGAAATAAAGTATTCCTATGAAGGTATATATCTCAAATATTTTGTATATAGTATCGCAAAGTGGCGGCCTTATAGAAAAAAAAACGATTTCTTCCTTTTTTCCTTTCTTTCATTTCTTTCTATATTATTGTACCTAAAAAAATCATGGAAAAAAGTAAAAATAATATTTTAAAGAAGGTTTAACATAAGAGTGTAACGAAACTTAAGGGTAAGGGTGTACTAGTTAAAGAAAACTACTTTTAGAACCAAATTTTGCAAAATACGAAAAAATAAATAAAACAAAAACTTATCAACAGAATTGGATTGATGCTTCTCAATGATATATTTCTTTCTAAAATAAAAAAGTACATCGCAGAAAAAGTTAAAATGTTAGAAGTAGGTGAACATCGCTGAAACAAGTTCCCTTATTTCTGAGTTTCGTTTTTTAGTATCTAGTATTGTAAAAATAATAAATATTTTTAATAATTATTAATATATTCTGATTGAACCAATCAATAGTTGCACCGTTGGGAATAAAATTATTGATCAGGTCGAATGGAAATCGTTAATAATAGATGCATCAATCTACCTACCATAGATCGTTAAATACTCGTACAAAACTTACAAGTTGCCTAGACTTAACTGGTACTATTAATGTTGCCAAGCACACGAAATAGCAAAACAGCGATCAATTATGCAATGTCATTAATCATTTTGTATCAAAATTTTTATGTTATAAAAAGAACGTTTAAAATTACCAACATTATGTTCACCTAAAGTTTTGAAATGCGACAAAACTTCACACTGATATTTTTTAATTGTATCTTAGTAATAAATGCTTGAGTGTTACAAAGTACATTTCATATTATGATTATAATTTATTTTTAAAATCATAAATAATTTACCAGCTATAATATCAATAATATTTGCCAATAATAGGCTTCCGTTCGTTCACCAACAGTCTAGTCCTGTTATGATTTACTTTAAAATTCCTACAAAAGTGCCGAAGCTGACAATGATGGTGAAAACTGTCACAGTATTAAACTTAATTTAACCATTTACGAAATAAATTAAGAACATAATTATGCGATATTTTTAGAGTATTAACAAAAACGGTCACGATGTTTGCAGAATTATTGCAGAAAAACTGCCAAGGAGGTTAATTTTTCACAGAACTACATTTACAAAATTACACACAAATATACATACCTAGATGTAGGTAAAAAAGTACTCACGTGTCTTACTCGTACTATGAAGTGTTCAGAAGACAAGTTTTCAGCAGCCGACAAATTAGAAAACTGTGTCCTCGAATATATTTTACAAACACGTGATGTAGCCTAGTCTAGCCTATCGAATTAGGTTTTCAACGGAAAGAATAGCACTACTTACTTAAAATTTTTGCTATTTAAATACATAAACCGATAATACAATTGACACCAACAGCTGACACTAATAATATCACTATTTAATGAGAGAGTAGATATTTGAATGAAAATATGATATATCAGCAAACTAGTGAGCAAATACCTATCTTTACCTCGTAACTGATTTTATTCGTATCTGTCTTAATTTCTCCCCGCATACAAACATATTATGAAAGCAGATTTTGTCTTGTAGCAGTGACGCTTCGCTCGCTGGTTCATAGATAGGAAATATTTTTTGTCTTGAGTCTGAAATGAATCGTTTCTGTGGTGGAAAGTAGGTGGCAGAAACGGCGTCTTTGGTGTAGCAGTGAAGTATAGCGTTTTATAATTTTTTAAAACAATGAATCAACATTGAGTCACGAGTATATCAGCATATTTGTTTATAACATCACTGCAAATGCAGCCTTGACAGAGACTGGGTATCGCTAAAATAACGAGTTTGTTATAGTGCAATCACATATTCGTACATACATTCACATCCACTCTTATACTTACTCACAGTCGCAGTCACTAACAATTTCATTTATTTAGGACGTGATTAATTATTGTTAAAATAATAGTAAAATCGGACATTTTCTAGTATTATCCCAATTTATCTGCAATGTAACATTGATAAGTTTTGTAATAACCACTTGTAGTTCATTTTAGTGCTGTTTTTTATACTACATCTTAAGTTCAAATTTGTATTCAATACGGAGTGCTTTGGCAGATATGTAAGACAATACAATCATATATTTTAGATATAAGTCATAGTTATATCTATTATAATTTAAGTACCTAGTCTGTATTTCGAAGATAATCAAAACACGTTTCGTATTTATATTTTTTTGTAATGTGTAATTAAAGCTTCTATTTATCGTTCATCAAAAGTATGATAAAAGCGGCTAGGATATGTCGAAAGTGACTTTCATTTTTTATCGTGTTTCTTGTTTCACCACCAATCTTGGAGACGGTTAACTAGTTTTACCTAAAGCTTTTCTGTTTTGCAATTTGCAACATTTAGAAATAGAGATCTTTATTCACTTTGAACTTTACGGTCTAACCGCAAATTTTTTTTTCTATTTAATAGCATACAGGGTTATCGGTTACGGGTGTACTAAATCGGAAGCATCTGATCCTTAAAAACAACTTTCATTATTATCAATTAGACTGGTTTTGGTCCCATAGTCTAAGTTGTTACCTAAGGAACTTAAGGAACCCCCCAGAAAGGATTACCTAAGGAAGGATCTAGACGAGACTCAATCAATTTATGGTTCACGTCTAACACTTTAGAATACTTTTGTCTGGTCGTACAATGTCTTTGAGCATTGATTTGGACTCTATTCTTTGTCTGAAACTAAATTTAAAATGTATGAGTAATGCTCATTCCAAACTTTGAAGCAAGTTGAAAATAGTTGAAGCGAAGATAGTTCACTAGAGGAAATACCAGGGAATCGATATAAAATATTACTAAATCGTTCAAGTGAAACATGTAAGTATGTACTGTTTTCTATATTTAAAATATAAGGTTATTCAATCTATACAAACACACTTCAGGTAACATACAAGCCGAGATTATAACAAGTATCTTAGTTTAGAGCCATGAACATACATTGTTTTGTAATACTGTTTCTGTCTGTTTCCAGTATCTGTTTCATAAATATTTGAAAGTTACAAATAAATTGTCCCTTTGCTTTACAAATGAAACTGAATGATGATACGTAATAACGTTCACAGTTTATCCGAGTTGTTCTTGATATTTCAGAATTTTCTTGCGAGTTATTTTGGTGCATCTTTGAAAATAAAGTTATACGGTCCCTTGATGTAGTTAATCGTGTCTGTCTGGACTTTAGGAGGTGGCCCAAACCAATCAACGTGAAAGTTTTCTATCAGATGAGCTGTAAATGTCTCCAACTCTAGCTCGGCAATGCGTCGACCTGTTACAAAATGACCAAAAAAAAAAATTACACGTGTATGGCCTCTAAATATAATAATTTAATTTCCAAGATACGAGTGCTTACCAATGCAACTGCGTATTCCAAATCCAAAAACACTGTAAGCGAATGGATGAGCCTGTTTATAACTCAAAGGGTCGTCGTTTTCGACCAGCCATCGTTCTGGAAGGAACTCTTTAGCCTGAGGATAGTGCTCTTCCATGAGTGCCATGTAGTGGTGGGCAAAGACAACCTTTACCTAGAAGATACACTTCAAATTTAAATTGTCTTTCACATCTATATTATATTTTTTGAATCCTGACATTTTGTATAGTTATTATTTTCCTGACATTTTATATCTTTAGTTAAAGGAATCATCAGTATTTTCACATTTGCAACAAAAAAAAAACAATTTAATTCAATGCGCGGATTTCATTAAATAAAAATTAAAGAGTAGCTATTTATTTAGTATCTCAGGCTTCAGATATTAAAAAAAAAACAAAATATCAGCCGGTGTATTGTTATACTGTTACGGTCGATTATTAATGATTACAAGTTATATTTAGATGTAGATACAAATTCATTTATTCAGTATTATTCTGATACAAGAGATTTGGCATAATTAAAGCTAGTTTCTATTTTCACAAAAATTTTAGTATAAGTTTGGTATTTTTTGACAAGTTGTTTGTATAAGTTGAAGAATACGTTAAAGTGTTTATTTGTATAATAATTTGATATTTATAGTAAGTATCTATTAAAACAAAATTTATAAAAACAACGTTACTTACGCCTGGAGGTATTTTGTATCCCAGCAAGTTATATTCTTTGGTGGTAAGTCGATTGGTTGAGCTGAGTATTGGCATAAGTCTAAGTGCTTCTTTCAAACAAGCTTTTAAATAAAGTCTCTTATCTTGACTTGATCTTAATTCTTCTCTGAGTTTTGCTTGTTTATCGGGATTGGCGGCCAATAAATAGAGAGTTGCAGTTATAGCAATTGTTAGCTAAAATCAAAATAAGCAACTAACGTTTCAAACTCATAGCTCCCTTATAGGATTTTTCCTGAATTAATGAATGAATTAAGTCTTTATCGCAGACACACAAACATCAAATATACAGGAAAAATCTTACATCTAGTGTCACAACTGGTGTCCTGTGTAATTGTGGTGAATAGCGTGCAATATTTACAAACACGCTGATAACATATTCAGACTCATCTCACTAGACCACGGCAGCCGTCAAATACCAAATAATAAATTAAATTAACATAAACTTAATGTGTTGAATAAACATGTTCACTTCTATTCCATGTCGGAGCCTTTTTATTCAACTGTATCTTAGCGAGTGAACCCGCGGAAAGCAATCATCATAGCCTATGAATATCTGCATATAAAGACAGAAACAATAATACCGTGCATCTTTTGATCTCATTACTGGTTTATTTGGTGTGACCCTCTGCAGGAGGGGGTCAAAGAGTTTTTACTCTTACTATCTAATCCATTATTTCGGCTTTCTAATTCAATAACTTTTTTCTTACTGTGTGAACGCCTGCGAATAACATGTCAGTTGCCACGATTTGAGCAAAGTCTTCGTTTGTTTGCAATAGTTTTTCTAAGACTCCTTTTTCATCATTTGGTTGGTTTTTAGTTTTGATTTCTTCTATTGCTTGATTGATGAAATATTTGGAAAGCCTGTACAAAACGAGTGAATTATGAAATGCTAAAAAGAATATTAATTGAATTAATTACTAACTATTTATTTACTACCAGATTAATAATAATTAGTAGAGATTGTGAGGTAAAGAAGTGCACCGAAACACTAAGACTAGAACTGGAGCTGGAAATTACACAGGAAAGATGTGAATTCAGTAAATTTAAAACTATTTGATATGCTAAAAACTCCCATAATGACAAAGAACTCGCCACGTTGTAGCAGAAGCTAGGACCCTGCACTAGTCCAGGCGGCACTCTAGCTTTAAGATCTAGAATTTGTACCCGTATAAACATGTTTAGAAAAATATTAAGTGGTCTGATATTTAATTGGCTCGTCTTAAACCTTTTTTATTCCAATTTAATGGATAGATGAGACATTATTAAACAAAAAGATTAGTGTAATCAATACAATTATTATTGTTATTGTACTAGTCCAATATTTATACTAAAAAATAATTTGGGTCTCTCCACAGCCCTTATTAACCCTATTAAGAAATCCCTCACAAACAAGGAAATCAAAAATAGAATTTCATTAACAGTATCAATATCAACGTTCAGAAAACATACATATATTAAAATCAGTATATCAGTATATGCATATATACTGATAAACAAAAGCTGGATACAACTGACTTCAAACTTTCATAACCAAATGTAGTACCCTCTGTATCAGCAATGCATTTGATGTACTGTATTTATAGATTACAGACTTCCCTCACCTTAACACACACAACACACAAAATTACATATAAAGTTAACTACATAAAAAAAAAAACTTTTGTAGCGATGATGGTCAATTGGTTAGTGGGGTCAATTGCCGTGCAAAAGGTAAGAGGTTCGATCCCACGGAACATGCAAAACGAGCCTGAGCTACGGGTAAAGGAAAACATCGTGAGGAAACCATGGCATGGTCGTAGGGCGTTTCCTATCGCTTGAATGGCTAGCTACCACCCTCAAGTTGTAAAATCTGTCGCCAAGCACCTAACGGTGTGTTCCGGCAGCCTTCCTTGAGAGTCAGTGTATTCCAGACTAGGCAAGCTCCACCTAGGGCTGCAGTATCGCTGATTTCCGTTATCGTGCGAATTTGTGGTCAAATGCCTAGCTGTGTAGGATAAAAAAACACTATTATAGATGTACAAAATAGTCTTAGGAATAAACCTATTATTCTAAACAATAATAAAGTGACAACACAAAATAAAAATAGCCTTAAATAACGTGCCTTTTTAGCTTACTTGATTTGACATTGACTTGTTAACGCCGAATTATATTATACGTTTATACCTACGTTTATTGTAAACTTACTCTTCATGAACCTTGTTCAGTCTCATCGCTTTTTTAAAATTAGGCGTAGCGATCAGATGCCAAAAGCTAGGTTTAAAATCCAGCTTGTGACTTAATACAAACAGCTCATGATTAGACGAAATGAGCTGTCTCTCCGGAGAATCCCCTGCAAGAGTGGAGTCAAGACAGCCTAGTCTGCGACCCAAAGCTACTAAACCTATGGACTCGAGAGCCCACAGGTTCATTTCCTTATCAAACTGCGCTCTGATCATACTTTTTTTGTCTCGTTGAGATTTCATTCTGAAATCGACAAAAATATTCCTCATATTTGTAGAACTAAATAACTTGTAGTCTTTAAATTATTTGAATTTGAAAAATGATAATACAATTAAATGTACTCGTAATGGTACATACGAGTATATTGACTTCGATCATCTCTTGTCTAGAGGGGCACCTCCAACTGACCACTTACACTTATTAAAACAACGATCACTACTTATAATACCACAAGATTAGTGACGGCAATATACACTGAATCTTTAGCTATAAAACAATACTCTATATAGTAATGCAAACAAATATGCTGTGCATACGAGTACATTCTTGTACCGTTAATAACACAAATCCAGTATATTGCAATTCCATGAAAAGGAAAATGCTAGAATAGAAAACTGTCTGCTGACCGGTTTTTACTGGTTCATCGACTTTCGATTTTTTCGGCGGAGAGAAAAATGCATAGATTATCTAAACGCAGTATATTATAATCTTAAATAAAATAATAATTTATGTAGATTCCAATACCAAAAGACACGAGGGAAGCGTTTAAAAAAAATTGTAGTTAAATATAATTTAAAATGAAGAAATACCTTTTGATCATCTCAATCGCTACTTCATCTAGGGCCGAGCTGTAAAGTTTAATGGTTTTTGGCTGTAACAGAACAGGGCTGGCAGCTGAACGTAGCTCCTTCCAAAGTTCTCCATTTCTAAAAATTTACTTGTTAGTTTAATATTTTAATATGCCCTCTGGTTTAACATTTTTACAACTTCCTGCATATACAATGGCACCTGAGAATAACTTATAAAACACCATATTTTACAAAATGAATAATTTAAATAGGTATTATAGAGTCGGTGAAAACTACACAAACATACACTCGTACACGCAACGTAATCAAGTTTCAATTACAAAAGAAGCCATAAAGTTGTAATTGAAATAACATACCATTATATTGTTTATCTCCGGGCTTACGCAATGCAACCTTATTACCTGGATTTAAAAGTGTACACCAAAAAATACTATTGTAATCTTACTCGGAAGTGAGTCCAGCCGGGTGTCCTTCCATTACACTGTTCAAATTCTTTTTGTAGTACGTACGACTCTCTAACGCAATTCTTACAGGAAGATGGTTTTCGCCACGCAGGACCTTAAAATATATATTTTATTGAAATGACGATTGACAAATGATGAGAAAATATATTTTTGTGAAGAGTAGAGTATCATTTAGGATGTAAACAACCAAAATACACCATAATTTGGCACCAGCCCTTAAGACAGTTCCACTGAGGCGAGAAGGGGCTAACGTATCAACACAAGTTGCATCCCGTACGAGAGTCCTATCCCACACCCAGGGTATTCAAGTCAAGCCATCAAGGCGCTAGCCATCATCACGCATCATTCCAACCGGTTCGAGCATCGATAGAACGTTGATGGTGGCAAGCGCACGCTTAATGATCTCGTTGTCGTTTTTAAAGCCTAGATAAACTCTCGAGCTGTAAATAGCTGAGCCATTCTACAGGGATAAACAATACTTTTGGCTGCTGACTCGCACATCAATGTTTCATAAATTGCACTAAATGTAATAATAGCAACGACTACTTTTTGTAATCGTTCTGTTACCACGATAATCTTAAAACAACATAGACGTACTAAACGATTATACATGCCTGCGATACGCTCTCCGGATCATTTAGAAATATCGTATGGTGAAGTCCAATAACGTTGTCCACTCTAACAATAGGTCCATAAGTGTCGAACGCTTTAGTGATCAGTTCTAACGCATTCCGCTTGTGAAAGATACCTGTGTTAAATAATAATTGAATTAATCGAATACAGCTTGTAAATTTCACTTTTAGTGTTACCTATTTTTTTCAGGTGAATGTTTGTATGTAATTTTGTATGTGGTCCAATTCTTTCTGGCCCGATATAGCCTAAACCGTTAAAACGATAATGATGTGCCAAGTGTCATTGAATTTGTATTTATAAGCATTTACATTATTATTAGCATCCCGCGGTTATATTCATTACGGGATTGCAGTCGGAATTTTTTTGAACTCATTTCTTTTTTCATTGTGCTCTTTGTTTACTAACTACATAATGCTGGCAATAATTTCGGATAGTTCGCACTTATAAATATGCTTTCTAGATTTTTCTCATTAGTAAGGATTTAATCCTTTTGTCGTATTATCGTAAAGTTCGTTGTCAAAATGCCAATAATACTTTACATCGTATTAAAATCTTCGTAAATTAATCTCACCTCCCGGCAAATATTGACGACTAGCGCCAATGAGTGGTAGAGACGAAGGTCCAGGTATATCTCTCCATGATTTTAATGTTACATCGTCAATTGCGTCAACTTTTTCAGCAAAAACAGCCGTTGTTACTGGTCTGCAAAATTATCAAATATTAAGTTATACCTCACCAATAAATTAAGCCGCATTTTCACGTAAAGAGTACATTTGTACCAAGTGTTCTCGTTACTTTTAAATCAGTCATCCAAGTATCCTAAATGTATCTAAATAGACTAGTACAATGTTTAAATTGAACCATTCAGTTACATATAAACGTAAAAGCCAAAATTATATAAAAAACTACGAATCAAGTTTTGAGTGAAATAAAATTTAAATTAATGTATTCGTAATTCATTCTAAGTTTAAATATGGCTAAGGCAAATGAGTACTTGATACACTTTTGTACTTGTGATTCCAGTGTTTTCCTCCGACGCAAAAACGGTGGGGTGTTATAATTTTGACGTATCTCTATGAGTGTGTCTGTCTGTGGTATCGTAGCTCTGTAACACTTTGATTTTATTGAAAAGATAAATTAGTCGGAAGTACCTTTTCTTAGATATGTTTGATGAAAATCAGTCCAAAATGGCGAATCATTTATTTTTTTCAGGGTTCTTTTTAATTTTTTGTATTTAATCTTATTCAGCAGCTGGCTCGTACAAGTGCGGTCGTACGAGCCAGCTGCTATCTAACAAGATTAAGTTGTAGCGTGCAGATGCGGCTTTAGCCAAGTACGAGAATCAACAGTGTTACCTGCATATAAGTTTGCTTGCTAACGCAGTAAACGCTGACGGCCGCAACTTTGATACTTTCATCCTTACCGATCAATAAATCTATGAAATTTTCTGAAAAATTCATATCAATCTTTAAACACAATTGTTTGCGGACAGAAAATGTAAGTTGTTGGTCGGTGCAATGGGTGAAAGCAAAGAAGATATCAGTTAGATTAAAAATAGTGTACTATCTCATTAGAGAAAGATTTTATGCGGTCATAGAATTTGCACGTTTTAGCAAAGAAAAGAGTTAGATCAAATATTTTGTTTTGCTAATAAGGTATAATAAACTTACATAGATAAATGAATTATCCAAAATTGTCAAAAACTAAAATCGAAGCTTACATTTTGTACACAAAAAAGAATCCAACAAAATTTAATGGTTTGAGTAGAAAGAGGTAAAGATGCAAACTATCTAAACCCAGATTAAAACTCTAAATCTGACATCAAACTGCTTCGCTCGCGAATATATAAACAAAAATTGTCATTAGGAGATAAATAAAACGATCTTGTAAGGCTTCCGGTCTTAAAACTATTTTAATCAAAATTGCTACATAAACAGCTAAGTAAGAGGACGATACAATTTAGAAATTAATAAGCGGATTCAAAGTATAATTTTAGTGTTAGAATAATAATTAGTATATCAAATGATACATTTTTTATTTCTTTGTGAAATGTGGGAAAAAGTATGTATTTTGAGTTTTTCTTTACATATTATTCAAATTTACTTACAAATTAAGCAAACAACGTGATGCGTGCTTACCACTCACGTGGAGCCTAATTTTATGTTCTCAACACAATAAGAGTTTCTTTTATCCCAAAACTCATAAGAATACTGAGCGATATAAATGGATTTTGTAAAGTTTATACTGTGACAACGCTTTTATACTATTCTAAATAGGTTTGCATGTGTCAAATTAAATTATAGACGGTTATTCAAATATTACTGCTTAAATATGAACACAATAAACAAAAGTAAAACTTGCGGTATTTACTATTTATATTAGAATGAAAATAGTAGAATATTCACGTGACATTAATAAGTACTGTATGTGGTAGATCTTTGTGAACACAAGTGAATACAAACTTTTTTGCAGCATTCGTCGCCGCAACCACTGGGTTTTATTTTACTTACGCTTATCGTTCAAAAAAATTAAAGTATTTATTAACCGTATTCAAGAAGGTGGAGGTTGTCAATCCGTCGGTATCTTTATTTTATGTATGTTTTCCGATTTCTAAAAGACACCTGGACTAATTTCATAAATTCCATTTTGTTCAAATTGGTAGGTATACTATTCAGTTCGCTCATATAAATTTATACTTTATAACTGACTTATTTTTTTTAGATATACCTAATATATAACGCATACTAGACCTATTTTGATTAGGGCCACACGTACCACATTTTGCAGTCATTATCGACCGTGTGTGTGATACTGACCACATCGCAACCACATCGCGACGGCAACGCATTTGTTTTGTATTCTAAATGGGGATATTTTATACGTCGATGTTTGTCTCAAATAAGAAGAAAGTGCTTCAGCTGCATTTTCATAACCGATTTTAATAATAATAGCACGATACTTCTGTAACATAATCTAAAACAGATATGTAACAATTAAAAAATTGACTAACGACTCTAATAGCTCTATTCGCCGCTTGCCCTCTTTTTCTAGTTTCCCTCCCATACAAGTATTTAGTTACCTCCAATTACAACACACACTACATGATTAAGTATATATACATATACATTTATGTATACGACTCTATTTGAAATTAGTCCTTTAAACAAATCTAGTTAATTTAAAATGGTTTAAGCGCCTTACCAATTAAAGATAAATCTTCTGACAAATTAATAACCTTTTCCTTTTTTGATATCGGTAAAAAAGTAGGGGTAAACATATTGTGTGACAGAATATGTGTATTTGTTAAATTCTGTGACAACTATACTATGTCAGACTGAATAACCAATAATGCTTATCTATCGATGTTAAATATGAGTTTGTTTTCATTGCTTATAAGCTCTTTATTGGATAGGCTTTTAACATCTTATGATATTGATTTTATGCTAAAATAGTTATCATTATTATTTTACATAGATACAATTTATATATTTAATAAATTCGTATGTTTTTTTTTCTATTTAGTATATAAATTTATATATATATAATATAATTAGTCCATAAAGAAATTCATTAAAATATATTAATAAAATAAAACATGAATGAAATTCAATAAATGAGTTGATAACTCCTTCATTGTGTGTTCCATCACACCAAGTGTGGTGTATATATCAGTAAAAGTTTTTTTTCTTTTAGTTTTATTCAATATCATGCGATCAATCTCTTTGACTTTAAGCAAATAAGGTGAAGGCTTCTTCGCGTGAAGGTTGGTGCTCCCAATGCAGCTATCCCTTTCCTTTTAGAGTTATCATGTCTGACAATCCTGGTCAAAGATGTCCCTCCGCTTTTTGAAGCGACGTGTGGTTTCAGACAAATTGTACTATTGCAAAAAGTAAGTGACAAAGAAATGGCGAACATGATTCCGTTTACTGAACCCTACAAAAGACCGACAACTCATGTTCACAATTTCACATATAAGTATAATATAATAATGCTATGTATCAGCGTTACCCTCATCCATGTCAACCCAAGTAAGGTAAAGTACACCGGTCGGTCCCAGAAATAAACCTGACATTTCAATATCGAGATTAAAGCTATAAATAAAATACAACATCATAATAAAACCATTTATCAAAATTAACACAATGGTAGCCTTATCATTAATATCAATCTTTTACGGCGACCTTTTAACTATTTCAAAACGTGTTTATAATTTCACTATTGTCCCTGAGAAACCTGAATAGAAGTAAAGTTTAGTGTGTTTATTCATACACATAACTGCTTTGCGTAGTTTTTTTTAACCGACACAGCAAGGAAATTACCTACACGGTAACCCTAGATGGAGCATGACTAGTCTGGAATACTTTGGCTCTCAAGGAAGGCTTCCAGAATACTCCGTTAGGTGCTAGGAAAAAGATTTTACAACTTGGGGGTGTTAGCTAGCCATGCGAGCGTTAAAAACGCCCTACCACCATGCTATGGTTTCCTCACGATGTTTTCCTTCATTGGCAGCTCAGACTCATTTTGCATGTTTCATGCTGCTGTATCCTGCGGTGTTGCCCTTGTTAATTCAGGATAACAGTAGATTGTGTCTAAACCATCTCCTTAGTATCATCGAAATTGGCTAGGCAGTTTTGGCATTAAAAAGTAACAAACATACAAACATATTTTTATTTTTTATAATAACTACAGCAAAGAGCTGAACTAACACTGTGACTGACAATATTATGAATAATATTAGTTCCTGTCTGTGATGTTGATGTCCTTAGAAAACATAAACTCGAAGTCTGTACGGAATATAAGGATACTCATTAAATTTAAACCTATTTAGTATTTCTTATTGACTCTAGATCAACTTATTATTTAATATAGGCAAAAACTTACTTGAATATGGGCAAACAATTAAAATCACTAATTTCCTTATTTTATTCTAGGCAGTCTTGTTATTATGCCATTTAAAATACTCAAGATTGTCCAAATCTATTTAGCAGATTTTAATAATGAGGCTACTTTTGGTACTTATTTTGATGTAACAGATTATAAGCATAGCAAAATGTTCAGGCAAACAATGTATCTAATTTTGTGTCTGAAGAATAGATGGTAGAACAAAAATAAATGCTTAAATTTTTCAAGGTCACTTTACCTTTAAGGTTTATTAAAAAGGGGTTTTACGTCACAAAGTATCATTTCCATGAGTGGCGACCTGTTTTCCGTAATCAGTAGCGTGCAACCTGTGATACACCGTCATGTGAAGGGCAAGGTTGCCTTCTAATAATACTAATGGATATGAGCTCCTACCATGGAAGTTACTGCTTACTCAATGACATATTCTTAGGTATCGACTGTTATATCGACATATAGAAACAAACTGTATCAAGGAGTAGTATAGTAATCGTAACATGTTTCTGTTTAAGCGTCACTATATGTTACAATAGTTTTCATTCAATTTTTGAAAAATTGAAAAAAAGAAGATCTAGGATTTGAGAAATCAGTAAACAAACGTATAGTTTAAAAAAAAGTGATGACCAACTTTCATTACGGTAGGCGCAGTTTTTTTTAAGTTATTTCTTTTTGAAAATCAAAATTGTTGACCGATATTAATAAAATTTAAATAATAACACGTGGAATGTATAGGTACCCTTACAAAGAAAAAAGATTTTTTTCCAATCGATTCACTCGTCTTCGATAAATTACGTAACAAACTTTAAATGCAGTCAGATTGAGTTCCTACTCTTTTTTGGAAGTTGGTAGAAAAAAGACTCAATTGAGAACCACTTCCATTTTTAAATTGGTTATAACTCTATAGTACAGTACAATTTGATGGAACTAATGTTTGTTCTGCCTAATATTTTTAAAGCTGGGTAACTCGTATATTGCTATTAAATTATATTTTTTTTCTAATCACATTCTCATATATGCCATTACGCACATTTGCTTTTTTTTTCTTCAATTTACATCATCGCACAGGAACCGCACTTTAATAGATTTTATTCGGTTGAAAGTAGCTTAAACATGTAAATTGCACTTTCTTAGGTGTTATTAATAATTCAAATATACATTTTTGTACACCAAAATAACATATACATAAAATACGAATATCATCTAAAATTGAGAGTACATTGGGCAGGCATTGTAAGTGTGTTGAAAAATATCCTCGGCTTCCTAATCGACACTTGTATCATAATCTATGTAAGACAGCTATAGACCGTTAACTTGTCTATACAATAAGATATAGATCTTTTCTACCTTTTAATGCTGTCCGATTCCAATGTTTTTTTTTTCACATGGCTAACACATTATTTACTAGACTTTACCGTTTTATTTTTTTCTGTCTTTTATATCACTTTAAAGTCACAAGCTTCCTAAACAGTCATATTTTTGCGCTGAAACGATGCCTATAAAAAGACTTTATTATGCAGAATTCCATCCATGCATATATCATAGTGAAGCGATTGACAAAAATAACAACAAATTAAGTTCCAATTTAGGGGGTGAAAAGAGGTAAGCCCTGAAACGCAAATTGTTTCAGAAACACCACAGGTGATCCTCTGATGGATCGTGAGAGTTACGTGCATTGAGCAACCTTGAGTACAATTTTTGTCATATCAAGTATATCCAAACTATTACAGGAATATAAACATTTTGGAACAGTTCTGTAAGTTATCCGAAGCGAAATGTGTATTTTGTTTCAAAACTGTTTCCATTTATCAAATAACTACGTTAATACTTTATAAGAACTGTCCAGCAAGATATACAATACTCGTATATACAATGTAGACATACTCGCAATTTCCTTTAGTTATTTACTCGCCTTTTTTGTTCTGCAACATACCTAGCCTTAAAACCAGCCAAAAATCAAGACACTTCCACGTTACCTAATTTGCATCAAGTATTGTATTGTATTATATACTTTCCATTGGTAAGTAATTTGAATATTGCTTAAACTTCTAAAAAAATGTGTCTCTAAGAATGTGTTAATATTACATATCTTAAAATTGAGGGGAAGACACTTATTTCATGAGTTCTTTAGACGTAGCACATGCACTAAAGTTTACTATCACTAATTACACTACATTAATTCGAACAGTTAGGTTCTTTCCAGTCTTCTTATGATGTCTGTCAGTGCATCTAGTACTTGCTAAAAAAGGTTTAAGGGTACATATCATATCGATTGAAATCATATCCCTTCTCTTTGTTTTGACGTTCCCGAGTACAAATAGGCGTGTTTCTTATTACACCCTTGTTTCGAAGTTCAAGGTTAAAAAAATAAACAGATCCAATGGTAAAGTAGGGGTTAGTAGCAGCTCGCGTGTTAGGGACAAGGTCACTACTATCGCAGTTACCCCGTTACCCTTCAATCTCGTCCACTCGACGTGAATAACGTATGAGGCATTATTGTCATGACTAACTGCATCATTTTATTAAGGTAACTGTAGCGTAGTCGGTGAAACCTCTTTACCGCTGTTTTCACCTCAGGCTCAGAGTTTTGATTTTCTCTGAGGACTTCTGATTTTTAAACAATGACTAACTAATAATTTAATAGTTTTAAATTAGTTACATGATTGTAACTCAGGTACCATACTGAGGAAGCGTTTTTAATCTTTATATTGTTAGTGTTTAACATTATGCTAGTGGCTTACCCCGGATTCGTACATGTAACCAGCAAAAATTTCAAAAGAATAAATAAAAAATTACACCTTGGGTTACATTATTAGAGTTTTAGGATGGATTCCTATATTTTCGATATATAATATAGCTTATGTCATCCAGAGACAGTGTAGCTTCCCAAAAGTTAAAGATTTTTTCTGCTTTTCAAATCGGTTCAGTGTTTCGGAGCCTATTCAATACAAACCAAAAGCAAACAATCAAATCTTACTTTATAATATAAGTATAAATAATTATTGTATGTTCTTTATTTCTAGATGCTATATCGTGATCTATCAGAAACAAAAAGTATGATATAAAAAGTCGTACACTATTATTTTTACCATGCATATGTTAAGATATAATCTACGGCGATGGTAATGCAAATAAGCTAGACATTTTAGATAACTATGTTTTTTTTTAACCTTTGCTGCCACTTCCCGCCAGTTACTATGATTTATAACGTTAAAAGCATTATTAATTACGTACCAGGACGCCTATTAAACCGACATTTTAAATAGAGTAAACATCAGTATGAGTAATTGTGTAACTATGAAAAACAAAGTTAGCAGACGTGAGCAAGTGAATAATGAGCTTATTAAAAGTTTTAAGCTTCCTCTGACTCTCTGACGCTCATAAAGTATTATGTTGGCTTTGTCAGGCGTAGAGTAAGTACGCCTTTAATGGTTCTAGGTATTTTAGTTAACTACTTTTGAAATCGAGTGACTTACCTTTGCATTAACATCATCTTCATATAGGCTGAGTGCTATTTTTATTTTCATTCGTTGTTGGTTTAGTTATCTGTCTATCTTAGACTGAACATATTTCCCATTTTTTTTATTAAAAAACCAGTTATCAAGTTTCATCAAGATTAGTTATCTTGATGAACTTGGCAACTAGTTTTTTTGCTCGGTAGAGTATTATTTCTATGAAATGAAAAAGCTCACATATATTATTAGATCGGGAAATGCAGAACATATCCTGAAATATAAACCCAAATCAGTTAGGAGCTTATTTTTTTATGGCGAAATCATGAGGACATCACATCGCTGAACTTCTAGCTTACTATATAACTGCCTAAATTATTATTATACTATGTAACACTATGCGTATCAATCCATAGACCCCGCAGCTGGGCATGGGTCTCTCCTAGTAGAGAGGGCTGGCCAAATAGCGGGTCGGGGACTTCACTTATATTGGTAAGTTATTTTCTTATCCGATAAGCAACGAATTTTTCCTTCACTGTGGAGGTAATTAGTTATAATATTCACATGAGTGAAAAATTCACGGATGTATGTATGTATGCCTGACCCTAGGATTGAACCTTTTGCTTGCGAGGCAACGGGTTTACTGACGAGGCTACCACTTAACAATCAAATAAACTATAAAACGATTTGGTCCTTAATTTTCCTTTGAAGCAAAATTAAATAAAAATTCACCCGCTTACTGAAATTTAATATATTCTAAAGTTGATAAATTCCATTGCTCTCATAACCTAGGACTTACAATTTATCATGCATTCGCGCGCATGCACTATAAGTACTTTAGCCGAGCTCCGTACTCTATCAGATTAAGGAGCTTGACCCACATTCACAGTTTAAAGCAAATCGCTTCACTTTTTCACTGACTTTATGAAATTTTTCATGACTACATAATCCGTTGGCATGAAAAATTTCATAAAGTTCTTCTATTATTTTGTGGTTACTGAATTTTTAAGAAATTTGCCACTTTTTACTAAGACTTCAGGACCTCAAAATATTGATATTACCTTGACCGATTTCGCAAATACTCGTATTCAAAGTATTTTTTTGGAATTAGTGAAAATTGAAGATGTATTTATTATTAATGAGGATCGCTCGAGATAGAAAGTTATGAGTATAACTGGGGGAGGCCAACGCCAATAAAGCGACATCTACATAAAACATGACGTATAAAGTAAAATAATTATTTGGACAATACATTTTAATTAATGACATAAAAAATGGTCTTAAATGATGTATTTTTCTGCTATATTTTTTTGTTGTCGTAGTTATTTTATGTTAATTAGGGCACTTTCTACAAAGAAAATAAAATCAATTTTTAAATGAATCACAATCCGAGAATTTTTGTAACTGTTTAGTGTAATGATAAAAACTGTTATGTCCTTATAATTATATTCACATATCTTTAAAAATATATTAAGTAAGCAACTCTTAGATATTGTAGTTAAATAAAGGCTTTTTTACTCTTATTTTACCAACTGTGCCATTAATTACTAGTAGTTCTACCAAGTGCCACGATATTTTTTGTGATTTTATAATAAATACCACGATATATGGGTATGAAATTTCCAAGAGTCACACTGGTTTGATATGCTTCTTCTCGCCGGACGGCAATTGGATATTACTTAGATTAGGCTATACTGCAGTCTATCCAGCAGAAACTAGACTGGCTAATAGGTCGGCGGAGTTATCTCTCGTATTCTCTCCAGATGGGGTTACCTAGACACCGCAGGATCCAGCGTAGTCTCTGAGATTTTGATTCTGTTATTTCCTTGATCTTCAGGTTTTTTCTGACTCTACAGGTACCATTTTCGCTTTGTGTTTTCCCAAAGTTTTCCTCATATTTTTTCTCTTTGTTCTATTCCATAAACAAATGAGATAATTCGGCTACCCTGCACCAGTTTACGGCTACGCCTTTCACAAAAACCTACTTAAAAGTTAACCCATTTTATCACTCAAATCGCAACATGATCAAAATAAACATCAGGCTCGGCCTTTATAAGTATGCAAATCTAATTTACTTTGCCTTTTCTCCAACACGTAACTTTAAACAAATAAATTGAAACTTAGAAAAGTAAAATATTTTTTTTTTCTGACAAAAAAACCACATTGTACGAGTACACAACTTAAAAAAAACATTTAAACTAAATTACTGCTTTCTGTTTCTGGCTGTAACAACCAGCGCTGATCTTCCGTTTAACCGGGAGGTGACGTCACGCAAGTCACAAAAAGGTGGAGCAGACCGCACGCATCGCGTTGTATCTGTCAGTGCGTTGCGTAGAATGTTACACCGGTTATTTTTGTTAGTCTTATTTTGCTCTACTGCAACGTTCTTTATATCTACCATTTTCCTTTGAAAGTGAAAGTGTCAAACATGACTGACGTATACGCACGCAGTGACGTAGTCTGGCTTGACTTGCGGTGGTGCTCGTAGTTGCACTGCATCGTGCATTTGGTGTGTTATATATTTTCTATAATGTTTCAATTACTTCGCCATAAGCTGTGCTGTGCTTGGTTCACCTTTGTTGCGCTGCATGCGGTCTGTTCCAGCCTTAAGTCCGTAACACATAATATATGTGAAATCTTTAAAAATAGTCATCGAAAAACAAATCGAGCTAATTTATTTGAGTAATCGATTAAGTGAGCATCTGCATGGAAACGCAAAATTTTTTCATTAAGGACACATTTTGCATTTTTGTAAACAACTTTCGTTTCGATCGACCGAACGCTTGAGAAAAATAGGAGCATTAAACCTAACATTCTTTTGTTAGTTAAAGGTGAAGTGTTTAAGAATCCAGTTTACATTATTTTTGATGAAGACAAGTCCAAACATTTATAAAGTCTTTTACCAAAAAATAAGTGGGTAGATATTGTTACTAAATTCAAGTTTAGTAACAGTACGGCAAGATAAGTACTTTCATCTAAGTACTCTCAGGAAGTGCGTAGGTAGATCGTATCCATTACCGTAAAATGCTATTAATGCCTTATCTAAAACACTTTAAATTTTATTGTTATGACGTCATAGCGTCATAAGTCTGAAATAGCCCATCACTCGTTAATGAAAAAAAGATTACCAGATGTAATATTCTCCAATAATAATTGTGTGTGATGTTTTGATGCCATCTTAAATTATCATCAAAATATAGCCATAATATTGACCAGATAATGTCATTTTTTTAAATTTATAACATAGAATTTAAAAATAACAGTATTTTAATTATTTTACAGTCAGTAAAGTATAAGTGCCTTTATTAACATAAACAAAATGAATTACTACAATAAAAAAAATAATTAGCACATAGATTTCCTATAGACCATTTAAGATATACAGATAATCCAAATGCTCCAACCCACCACCAGAGGGCAGCGTGTCCAGCACAAGTAAAGTAAAGTTTTTTTCACGGTTTTTTAAGTATTTTTTGGCGTTTTTTGTTACTCTCAGTTCTGCCTTTTTTATAAGAATTGTTTTCATTTTTAATAGGTTGTTTGAGTTATGTGTAGTTATTCTTTTTTATTATTTGGCAAGACTTGTATATAATTATAAATAGTTCATAATGTGATGTAAATTTGAGTTGGATAAATAAAGAATTTAACTAATAAATACTAATAATAATAATACTATTGCTACGGGCAAGTTGAATTTGACCTTGGAACATTGAGCATAGGCCAACGGCTACAACAACTTTGACAACTGGGACTGTTGAGAACGCTCATTCAAATCCTACCCACCAAAAAAAACTTTTCTGAACAATATTTTCGTAAGTAAAACTTAAAATTTAATCTAAACATTTGTTTAACACCTAACATAAAAACTACTATAAGGTTACAATCAAAGTTTGAGAAGAAATACGATCCTAAGCAAACAATCTTTTTACGCATAAACGAACCGATTCGATCGAAACATTTTCTATTTCTAACACCAACACTAACATAAACCTAATAACGCTTCGCCCCTCGTATAATGCGAATTCTCATAAATTCACACATATTGACAGAACCGAGGCTCGTACATTGGATACCCTCGTATCTTTTGTTGAATGTTGCTGAAATATAACGAAAAATTCCTAAAATGGCTCACCAACATTCTATATATTGGGCAAAGGGTCACTGAGGAAGCATTGTATCCTACAAAGAAAAATTACCCTTATTGATTCGCAATATTCGTCTTGGGCTGATATTTATAAAGACACGACAATTTCACCACAACTATTGGTATTTTTTTTATACGAAATTCCGGGAGCATACCGTTGCTTACCGAAAGAACGAAATTCTATTATAGAATTTAGGAATTTGCTGAATATATTTCACTAGATTTTATTCAGGGTCATTAATTTAATATTTGAGTCGCAATTGATGGAATAAAAATATTTAAGCTCGTACGGTAAAACATTATGTATATGATAAAACCATACCTATAAATTCACTGAGTGATTTAATTGTAAGGTAAAAAAACTACCCTTTCAGTCGCTACTAATTACCTAGGTGATATCAATTAAGTGAAATAACTCGAAGGTCAATTAAGAACACCTAAATTTTTGCTTTGTTCACCCTACCCAGACGAACAAAGTGGATTATGTCATAAGTAGGTTTATATTTAAACGAGTGACTAAATTTTTATTAGTACCATCGCTACTACCCCTAACGGTTCTCGTTAATCAGTATAACAAAAATAAAACGGTGGCATTTATTTTCATTAACTTTTTTCTCCCTGAAGACGGCGACGTTTTTCGGCCATTATCTGGGTCAGTTCACTCTGACTTCGGATTAAACTTGTTTATTTGAGACACCGCCAGATGGCGGGAAGTTTTTCTTTTTGCCAGTAAGTTTGAACACTTTGACCGCGCTTCAACGCTTTCGAAATTGCTGAGCATGAAAAATTGACCAGATGCCTGGAAATTAAGCTACAGCGCTGAAGTTTTACGATGAATATCTCTTTAGACTTGGTCCTCCCATAAGTATTTTCAATTTACATAATCACATGCAATGAAGATGAGCTCATTATAAGATTCTTTTAACGTTATTGACAAATAAGAATTTCTAAAAATCTTGTTCCTAGTTGTAAGTATTAGCAGGGGTGGTTCTTTTTTTTTCGAAGATAGTTATTGCGTGCCTCATGGAAACTAAACGTTGTCAGCCCAAAAACCCCCATATCGTCTAAATCAGGAGTTATATGTGAGCTAGAAACAGTGGAAATACAATAATTCAGAAAAACGACATAAGTTCTTGTCGGGGAAATGTCGCGTGGCACGACAAAGAACAGGCGCACGCCACTCGTGTTTATTGTAAAATAAGGAGACATTTTGCATAAATTGCTTTTTACGACGCAAAATCTACATTAGAATACCTTTAATCCACGCTCCTGCCTGTAAAAATAAAGCCTGCGAGAAATAAAAACTTTTTTCCTCGTGTTCTTCTTAATGCTTGAGTACATTGAATTGTAATCTAATTTAGTTTTTTCTTACTAATATAAATTGTGTTAGTTTACTCAATTGACTAGACGCATCACAAATAAACCGCTCTCTTTTTTAATTTATCTACAAGCGGAATATTTTTCCTCTACTTTCATTCATTCCTCATTCATTTATGTGAATGCATATCTTCATGAATAAAACTTATACTTTATATTTTCAGGTATTCGTAGACCTTTTTTTCCTTCTTATGTTAATTCGAGGTGAAGTGGATTTTTTTATACATATACTCGTTTTTTTTTTAAGTAATTGGTTGAAGGCGCCAAAAATTAATCATCGTCTTCATTTTGATTCATATATATTTATATACACAGAAGTTATTAAAAAAAGTGATAAGCAACTTTACTTCAGCAGGCGTTGATACAGTTTTTTTAGTAATTTCGATTTAAAAATCAAATTTCTGGACTGAATTTTAAGAAAATTTATATGAAATCATTTTAGGGATTATTCCTATAAAACAAAAAATAAAAAAAAACCAGCCGTAAGAATAAAAAAATCAAGTTGAATTGAATACCTCATAATTTTTGGGGGTCTGTAAAAATACAGTTCAAGTTAGCAGTGTACTTAATGATCTGTTTCAAATTCACTTGCGATGACAACACCTTGCCCCTGGAACAGTGTAAAAAACTACATGAGATTATAAATCTAAAGAAAAATGAAAAAGACCTACATATTTAAGACTAAAAGCTAAAAATTATGATTTTCAGAATCTAAAACTACAACATTTTAAAACCATTTATACGCCTGACCGTTCCATAACTTCTTTTACCCGCTCGATAAAAAACGATACCCGATATCCTTTCCGCGCCGCATGGTAAAATATCTGTATTATTTATTAACTTGATTTAGTATGGGCACGTCTACGTATCTATGTTTGGAGGAAGTTGTATTTTCCGCCTACTTTTTATGCCTCTAGGATAGTGCAGAAAGTTTATGATTTCTGTAAAGCTTCAAGAGAAATTTGGTAATCTACCATTATTGCTCATCTATTTAATTAAAAAAAATATTCAAAATTTGAATATCTACAAAGCTTTTTTCTAAGACTAATAAAAAAATTTACCCAGTGCAGGTAAGTATTGCGAGCGATGTATTTTGTACTTTTATTTATACGTCTACAACATTTGTTTAAGTTTTTACCTATTACCGTTACTAAAATTGAACAAAAAACGGCAAATAAACACATCTGCTGTGTGGAAGTTTTATTCTTTTTTTTGTATTTGTTATAGTGGCAACAGAAATAAATCATCTATGAAAATTACTGTCTAGCTTTCACGGTTCATGTGATACTGTTTGATGATAGAGAAACAGAACGACAGTGAAGTCTTATTTATTTACATGTAATAGAGTCCCGTTTTTACCCTTTCGGTACGGTACCCTAAAAAAGACATATTATAATCAACATTATGTATAGTAGGGTGTACATGTACAGTACAACATTAGGGTTTATTCGAAATCTATAATCACAATACAGGTACACAGTACTTGGTCAATCGATCACCTCACAATCACGAAAGATGATATTCCAAGGTCAGATATAAGGCAACTAAATAGTTAAAATAATATCTAAGAAACACTTTAGTTATAAGATAAATCCATTTTTCGTCCCCTGACTTCGAAAAGAGTATTTTTGCTCTTAAAATGGCCGCTTTAGAAAATCTAGTGAATTGCTTATCGAACCGTAAAATGGCTACATAATCGCAATTCATTCTATGAATTGTCGATGAATCATATTTTGCAATTCATCCTTTTCACAGTCTTGTATGAATTTCCGTAAAATGGCCGCCACTTAATTAAGTAGGAAAAAATTAATGTAATCAAATATGACTTTCATCTCTCCTCCCACGGGAACCCCTTCAGATTTTCGGGATAAAAAAGTAGATAAGATCCTACGTCATGGTAACAAACTTAAGCATACCAAGTTTCATTAGAATCTATCCAACAGTTTCGGAGTTATGGAAAGTCCAGAAACAGACAGATAGACAAAAATGAAAAAATATAGATTTGGTGTCGATATCGTTAGTAACACCCCCGGGAAAGAAATTTTAAAATATCATAAATGTACACAATTTGACCTGTTACAGTTTAATCATAAGTATAGATATAGATAAGTATACATTTGCACAATAAACCTTTATGATGTGTACCTCTGCATGTTGGCTTCGGCCCTTTTTAAAAATTCAACGGTACAGTACAAAAAAGTCATCTACGTATACTAAAAAAAAGTTTATCTTACTAAAAATAGATCAACTATGAAAAGTAAATAAATTAGCACTTCTAACAAAAAAATAATAATAATAGGACAAACCATTTCTGAACGGTCGGATACTAAGAAAAGATAACGATGAATTGAGAACTTCCTTCTTTTTGAAGTCGTGTATAATTATTTATTTTAATGTAAACAAATACTTAACCCTTATATATATATATATATGTCGAAACAAAACTTCGTTTACAAATACGCTTGTAGGTACGTCCTTCCACTTGGTGTGAGCACTTTGTTACAGATGCCCCCGCGAAAATAGCGTTCCTATTATCTACCGACTTCCTAAAAAGAGAAGTTATGTTTGTTGTTTTTTTTTTATTTCATACCCGATATCTTAAAGATTTTTTTATGTGGTTACATACATTTTTACAAATGGATAAAGGTACCGACGCACGTTAAAAAAGAAATTAACTGAATCACAAAACGAAAACGTACTACGTTAAACGTTACTTCTATAAAAAAGCTAATCTAAACTCCTAGTAGAAGTGCCCTAAGTACTGGCTGCATGGCAATAATTTGCCCAAATAAGAGCCAGCATTCTGGTCACATGTCGCTTTCACTTAAACTTTAAGACAATTTTAAATACTAAATATTGGTTAAGCGGTTTATTTTTTAATTATAATAACATAAAAATGTGCCTGTCCACACTATTATTATCAAGAACTATTATTTCATAAATGCTAAGATTTTTTACAATATTAATTCTCAGTGGATTATTTCGGTGCATCGTTGAAGATAAAGTTGAGTGGTCCCTTCACGTAGTTAATTGAGCGTTGTTCGACCTTCGGCGGCGGACCAAACCACTCGACGTGGAAGTTCTCCACCAGATGAGATGTAAGTACTTCCAGCTCCAGCTCGGCAATGCGACGACCTGTTAGCAAAAACATAACAATTAAATAGCCTTATTGAAAGCGATTGTATTGCAAGGCTAGCAGTAAATTCATGGCATTTTGTGCTCTTGATGGGTAATAATGCTATTATATGTAAAATAGCTTTGTTACTCATCAAGCATATTATGCTTTTATCACCTAGAACAGTAAGTAAAGCTTTGAAGAAACTAGGAAAGACAGATTTAGTACACTTTGGCTTACGGTGGGCGCCTTGACATAAGTGTAAGTTTAGTAACTGTGACTGAAATAGGAAATGAGTGCTGGTATAAATACATTAAATCTTAGAAGAGTTTCGCCATTTATTGAATGGAATTTTTAGAACGATAAAATATCGGTCAATATGGGACTAAGTACTTTGAACTATTGTGATATGAAACGAAAAACAGCATAGTTCTATATATTATTATCTGAAAAAAAAATGTGTAGCTGGTGATGATTATTGCCATCCACTAAATAGGCCCTTCACTTAAAGCTACGTGGTAGCGCTAAAGGGGCAAAGTTAGTGTAGGTGTACGATGGTAAGCAGCGATTTCACTACATGCTAATCGCGCGTAACGCCCTTAAATACATCCAGCCTAACGTTAAAGTTCCTAGTTCTTGCCAATTTTACCCCTGAACGACTGAACTGAAAGCCAAGAGGCAGGTGTTCTCATTTAGCCTCCATATAATTAGGGTACGTGGTGTCCCTACAGACTGACAACTTGCCATAAAGTTATTATTGTTGAGCGTGGATAACAGGGCTAAATGGACTGAAAAGTTACAATCGGACAAAAGATACGAAATTTTTAAGATGATCAATGCATTCTATTATCCTATTTTTTTCTATGACGCTTACTCATGTAAAATTGTATAACAGATTCCATATCTCAAACGTCAATATAAGCGAATGTCCAAATTCCTATTGATGTTGATTTTAAAACTTATAAATAAATGCTTCTTTTAATGCAGCGTACATACAATACAGTTTCAATAATTTCAAACTTCACTAACCAATGCAACTTCGTGCTCCAAACCCGAAAGTATTAAAAGCAAATGGATGAGCGTGTCCGTAATGTAGAGGATCATCCTTCTCGACCAGCCAACGTTCTGGGAGGAACTCATTGGCACGAGGATACTGCTCTTCCATGACAGTCATATATCGATGTATAAAAGCAACATGTATCTGAAAAGATAACTTGATATTAACTTAGTGAATAATTTGATCAAACTTGTTTTCTTTTTTAATAATTTAACTACATTATCTATTTTATTGTCGTTTGTGTGCCATTCGCTGTTTACGACAAAATACTGCCTTTATTTAAGCATAATATCATTGATTCTGTCAGTACATTAGTTTGGATTATGACGAGCACTATTACTCGTATCTTAAGAAACACACGTATGGGTTTTTAACTTATTTGATGGAACTCGGTACTTATACAGGTGTTAAGGAATTTCAAATATTGTAGTCGTCAGTTTTTGATTGTTAGCTATTTCACACAAAAAAGTAAAGTCTGATACAAAAAAATAGAGACATGCTTTAATCGATTTCAATAAAAAATCCAATTATGATCGAATAAGATAAAATGTGGTGCGATTTCAGCTGCTCTCAAAATAAAAACTGTCACGATTTATGACATTTACTTTTCATCCCACCATCTCGGAA
This sequence comes from Ligdia adustata, assembly GCA_947049295.1. Classification (NCBI taxonomy): domain Eukaryota; kingdom Metazoa; phylum Arthropoda; class Insecta; order Lepidoptera; family Geometridae; genus Ligdia; species Ligdia adustata. The sequence goes on from OX346218.1 coordinate 4,443,201, forward strand.
AGAGTTTTTTTGTTATTCGATATCTGAGTGCAAAAGCCGTTCTTATCCACTAGAGGATAAAGTAAAATTGAGTTTAAATATCGTGTGCACTAAGTTTGTGAATTAAAAACCTCATTCAACCTATTTTCCTCTACCTCTATGGTGCCGAATTCATCATACAACCTTTTTTATTCTGTTAAAAACTCAGACTCGGAACCTTTTTGCTGTACATTTTTATAATGTATTTTGTTTCATGCTATATTGTTAAAAATATGTGAAAAAACTAAAATGAGTGATTCAATTTTATTTTTTTCGTATGTAGTCATTTCCTCGCTGAGGTGGGACGAAAAGTAACGTGTTGCACTCGAGTGCAAAGATTTTTCACCTTGTGCTCTTTTAATTCCCTCGCTAACGCTCAGGATTCTAATTTTTGAATCATTTGCATGCTCGGTCATCAAAATGAGCACGCGGGTAAACAGCAGCTTTGCACTCTTGTATACCTAACAAATAACTATTGTCACAAACAGGACCAAATCTTGTTTTATAATTTAAACTTATATTATTATATATGTAACGGCTGTGGTTTTTAACTTACTCCTGGAGGTATCCTGTATCCCAGTATATCGTAAGCTTTGGTGGTGAATCGCGAGTTCCCGGTAACTACTGACATCATTCTTAAAGACTCTTTCAAGCAAGCTTTCAAATAAGGTCTCTTTTCTTGGTTTGATCTCAGTTGTTCCCTGAGCTTTCTTTGCTTATCAGGATTCACGGCCAATAAATATAGTGCTGGAATTATTGCGTTTGCGGTCTAAAATTTCGAAATAAATACAAATGTGAGTATGTCATGTACTGCGATATAATAGTATCGGAGTTTATTGTATATGGACTTTCTATATTGTAATTTATTGACATTGTTACCTTATACCATTATTACACTCATTTATTTAAATACTCGTAGCGATGATATTGACGTAGCGATTATGGTCGAGTGGTTAGTGGGGTCGATTGCCGTGCAAAAGGTACGAGGTTCGAATCCCACGAAATACGCAAAAAGAGCCTGAGCTACCGGTGAAGGAAAACATCGTGAGGAAACCATATAGTGGTAGGGCGTTTTCTATCGCTCGCCTGGCTAGCTACCACCCTCAAGTTGTAAAATCTGTCGCCAAAGCACCTAACGGTGTGTTCCGGCAGCCTTCCTTGAGAGCCAGTGTATTCCAAACTAGGCATGCTCCATCTACGGCTACAGTGTCACTGATTTCCGTGGTCGTGCGAACTTGTGATCAAGTTCACATTTTATAATTAGCTGGACCATTGATAATGACACACATAGAGCAAAACCCAATATTTCAATAAGGGCAAGAGTAGTACATCATATTTACTTACGGTGTCAATGCCAGCTAATAACATGTCAGTAGCCATTATGTGAGCAAAATCTTCGTTAATATCCAACAGCTTTTCCAAAACTCCTTTTTCATCGTTAGATTTGCTTTTTGTTTTAAATTCTGCCATTGCTTGTTTGATGAAGTGTTTAGAAAGCCTAATATTAAAAATATGGCACACTTAAGTTTAGGCACCACAAAAGTTTGAAATACTAAAATGAATATAGTTTTGAGAGTCTTTCCTACTCGTAGTCTGAAGTGATGTATATTGTAAAATTTATATTAATCTAGCTACAAATTATTTACAACAAAAGTACAAAATTTTTATTGAAACTTTTATATGAGTATAACAAAGTTTAAAGTTAACATAATAACGTTTAAATGTAACTAAATACGTACGTTTCTTGAAGCTCGTAAAGTTTCATGGCTCTCTTAAAATTTGGAGTAGCAACCAACTTCCACATGCTAGGCTTAAAGTCCAGCTTGTCCAATAAAGTCAACAACTCGCGAACACAAGAGATAAGCTGTAATACGACTGGATCTTTTGGCTGTGTAAGGTCTAAACAGCCAAGCCTGCAGCCTAAAGCCACTATACCTATAGACTCGAGAGCCCATAGGTTCAGCTCGTCACTGAAATTCCCTTTAATCGTATTATTTTCGTCTCGAAGCGATTTCATTCTAGAAACAAATTGATAGGAAGTTATAAACAACAAAGCTCCAAGGACAAAATGAAACCAAACGTCAGAGTCATCTTTAATAATATGAACACAATTTTTGACACCCATATCTTAATATTTATTTAATGTTTTCATGTTGTATAAAATCATTAATTTATATATTTAATTAAGACTCACTGTTTAATTTCAATAGTTGTTTCGTTGGATTCATTTAGAAGTATTGGATTTTTATAAATATAATTAGGCATTTGGAATAAGTGTTTAGTTTAACTTGGACTCTACAGCTTGTTAATAACTATGACAACACTATCTAATAGTATCAGTGGGTCCTCGTTCCATACACTGGCAATGTCGGGTATTTGATACCGAGGTATCGTTGATCCCGCCAAAAACATTACGTGTAAAAAAACACAAGCCTCACTGTTCTTCTGCCGTGAAAAGTTGTAAAATCGAATGAAAGCCAATTCGGTTCATACAGTACCTATTTATATCTATAAGAGCAAATAACAAACAACTTTATTATGAATTGATACTTTGTACTGGCTAATATTTTTTTTTATTACCAAATAAATATTATAATTCTTTATTTCTATAATACTCCCCAACTCGACCCAAATTCGTCCCCAACTCTGCCCAAGCTCGTCCCCAACTTGATCCCAACTCGTCACTAACTTGTTCCAAATTTGTCCCAACTCAGCCCAAGCTTGTCCCTACCACATTTCTATGTATTTGAAAAATTGTTTAAGCTCTCCTAATAATATAATTTAGTTTTTCCTTTCAACTGTAAAAGTAACTTTGTATATACATACAATCTGATGAGACTTATAAACGATTACCTAGTTACTTATTCAGATTATAGATATCGAAAACAGATCAATATAAGCTAAACAATAACTGTGTTCAAAATTTGGGACTTGTAGGTTTGCTAGAAGTACATAAGAATTCTAATGATCGGTGAGTCAGTGAATCAGTGACATAACTATGGAACTTTAACTTGCTATAATTTTTAAAGAGCTCGTCCAAATTTCATGTGATTTGAAATTATATCTATAGATGTATGCCTTTACTAGTCACAAAAAGTTAGAGCTTCTAGCTTCTCCTACAACAAAGTTACGGAGGGGTTGAAAATGGCTCAAACCGCTTCGAGAAAAGGGCTGGTACAGCCGTACCTTTGGTTTGCTGGACTTGTCAGGGCACTTCCGTGCCCCAGATTACCTTCTCCAGAAATCAGGCTCCTTAATGATCATTTTCTTATTTTTATTATTTTTTAGGGCAAGTAACTATTACATGTAAATCAACTTTGATTAATGGCAGAATTAGTCTGAACTCAATATAAAACTCTCGTAAGAGATTATACAACTGCTCTAACACTATGTTAATCTTCTCAATCAATATTGTAAGTTTAGCAATGCCTAGCAATGCCCAAAAATACATTTTATTTAAGAATGTAACAAAAAAATTATTAAGTACGTTAAAAATGTGCTTTTCTCGATAATTTCATTCAATGCATGCGTTTGGTTTTGAGAATAGCATTACATTATGGCATTCCTGTAATATTAATCGCCCCGCGGAATTCGGTTTGTACATAACACTTGAACAATATTAAACTGTAGTTACCTTGTAATCATATCCATCGCTATTTCATCTAAAGCCTTGGTATAAAGTCTGATAGTTTTCGGTTGTAACATCACAGGATTTACCGCGGAACGCAACTCCTTCCAGGGCTCTCCATGTCTGGAAATAACACAAGTTGACCGTGTTGTGTGTTTTATAATACTTAAGTAATTCCGCGAACTTTCGTCCTCGCGACCACGATATTATTTGCGACTTTACAAACAACCACGACAGCCACTTGTCCGATATTTTTCAAATACAGCAATTGTTACAAATATTATGTTTTGCAATACTGGGCAATTAATTTATATATACTAAATAGACCAAATGCCTTAGTAAAAGCGCTCTACAAGCATTTATGTCCTTTTATTTTTACAAATAAAAAGAAAAGTAGGAAATTACAATTCTAATTTTCACTTACTCTGAAATGAGACCGGTAGGGCAGCCTTTCTTTACACCTTTTTTCCAGTTCTTTCTGTAGTATTCTATAGATTCTATACCAAGTCGTATAGGATACTTATTTTCGCCGCGTAAGATCTGAAATTGTTTGTGCATATTTAACGATTAACACTTAAAGTAAAATTTAAATTAAATATCTAATTCACTGCCAAAATTCCTATAACAGCTTGTTTATATTATGCTTAGTATTTTTGTAAATAAATTAGTACTAGCTTACCGAAGTTTGATTCATAATATAATTACACATATGCTGAAACCGAAAATCTAGTTAAGGTATATGATCCTACGATACATTTCTGAGCAGTATAACAAGTCACACATAGATTATCAATCCAACAAATTGTCCTGTCGACCCTCACTTAGTCGTACATACTCATACATACACACACTAAGACAAAGCTACATCCTACACCTCCATACATGCTCACATCTTCCATCACCCCTTACGCCTTCACAAGTCAATTCCTGTAATTTCCTCCAATATATTAATTTAATTTAGGTTTATATGTTAATAAATTAATAAGGTCCTTAACCATAACAATTCCTGCTTTCCTTTTCTTTTGCATTGTTTTCTTTTATTTTGTTTACACTAGTGTTTCTGAATGTTAAATAATAATTGTAATACAAGTGATTTTCTTATGTTGTTGTTAATACGTGCGCGTATACCGTAGAATTGGTAAGTCCTAAAATGGGTCTCCAAGATACCGGCTGAGCCGAGTTTGGAACCCGCTACTAACGCCTGAACTAATTCTTACATTTAGTCAACCTATATTGTAACACGATGTATGTTTTAGGCTAAGTTTTAATATGTCAATAAACAATCATTATTAACTAAACTACTGGGACGTTCATGATAAAATATATGAGAAAAAACCGGAACTAAATCTAATGTTTAAGACTAAGGAGAAAGGGGAGAAAAAAATTTATTTAAATAAAAATATATGTGGATATATAAAATTAAAGCAAACTAAAAATTTTGCAGCCGAGACACATCATCACTGAGATACCTAGATAAAAAAAAAACTTTTAAAAAACATAGTCGATTTGAGTACCTCCTTTTTTGGAAGTAGTTTTAAAATTAAAAGTATTGATCATAACAATGAAAAAAGGATGTACCTTTGACGCGCTCTCGGGATCACTTATTAATATCATTGGGACCCTACCAAAGCTGCCTTCCATTTTTACTATTGGTCCATAAGTCTTAAACATTTTGTTTATCATCTCTAACCCATCGCATTTGTAGAATTGACCTGTGTACATACCATAAGAAAAGATAAGACAACTCTTTATTTAAAAACTAGCAAAAATACATGAAATATGAGTAAAGAAAAGCTTATACACATATATCAGCTTTTAAATGGCGGCCTTACGCTTAAAGCGATTTCTTCCAGGGAATCATGCACGTAAATGTTGAATTATATTAAAGAGGCCTTAAAATATTACACTATCAAGTAAATAGATAGAATAAATAATAATAAATACAATTAATACTAAAATAAACTAAACTACACAAGTACATATATAAATATATATATTTACTCTGCATGAAAATAAATAGACAAATTTTCTACTGATAATTAAGAGAAACAAATCTTAGAGCTATAGCGATAGATAATGTATTACGACTCTCTGATTAAAAACGTTCTATGAAGGAGCACGTCAAATGTGGTGGAATAGATAACTTAAGATTTTAAGATGATTTAAAGGTATAGGAATGGGTAGTATGACAATATTTAAAATACTCCGCGGTACCTTGGCCGCGTAGAATAAGGGTTAAATAATACATTAGAAAGAATGGAAAGTATATCAACATCCCGGTGACGGCAAATAGGTAGCCATTTGAGCTTAGTGCGATATTTGGAAACGTGGTCATATTTGCGTAAACCAAATATGAACCTTATGCAGAAATTCTAAAAGCGCTCATGTTTATCGAACTGTTTCTGGGTAAGATCAAGGTAACAAACATCAGCATAATCAAGAATCGGAAGCAAGAGAGATTGTGCAAGCACAGTTTTAGAGGTAATGAGTAGAAAGTTGCTAAACCTATGTAAGGAGGCTGCGAAAGCAAACATTTTGTGGCTAACTTCTGTTAGTTGCGCATCCCATGCCATGTTGCTATCAACTATTATTCCTAGTTTTTTTACGGTATAGCTAAATGGGATTGTGACGCTATCAAAAACCACTCATGGCAGTGTGTCCCAGCCTATCTGACATTTCTGACGAGAACTCCCTATGATGATGGCCTGACTTTTCAGTGGATAAATTTTCAACCCGTAGGATTTACTCCTGTCAGAAATACGACAGATGTCCTGATTCATTTCCTCTATCGCTTCGGCTAACCAACTATGAGGAACTTGACAGTATAACTGCAAATCATCTGCATTAAGGTAGTAGGACGAAAAGATATGAAGTTAAATAGAGTTGATAAAAATAGCGTAAAGCAGAAGAGGTAAGACACCACCCCGAGGAACTCCGGCAGATAGGTCACACCATAAAGAAAAAGATTCTTCGAAGCGAACTTTTTGCCGTCGCCCGAACAGGTCACTAGGAAACCAATCGATTACAATATAATAACTGTTGGGGATATGTTAATAGAGCGAAGTATTGCCAGAAGGATATCAAGGTCAACAGAATTAAAAGCTATACTAAAATTCTAAAGCGACAAAACGGTTTACTGACTTTTTTCCAACCTCAGACGTATATTATCAGTAATTTTGACTAGTGCAGTAATCGTACTGTGCCCAGAGCGAAAACCATACTGAAATGGATGTACTATGTCATTCCTGGTAAAGAAAATATTAAGTTGATTAAGGACCAACCACGCAAGGACCTTAGAAAAAAGGGTAATATAGAAATGGGCCAATATTCAGAAAAGGATTTCGGGTTAGCCTTTTTTGACAATGGAATAAGTTGGGCATTTTTCCATGATGACGGAAAAATGTTATTTGAAACAGAGGAATTAAAAATGTGACAAAGGATAGGTATTAAGAAATTAAGTAATCAAGAATAAGAATTATCATATTACGGTTAATCATCCCTAAACCGATAGCATTTGATAATATTAACAGAATGCTCTTCCTAACATTACAACCGAAAAACAAATCACGAAATGTAAAATAAGGTAGATCTGGAGTTGACAAATTTAAAAGGCGAGTATGTTTTTGTAATATTATCCATATCAAGAGAAGCTGATAAGTGCTGATTTAATAAATTAATGTCTAATGTTTAGGAATGGTTTCTTGTCGCGACTTACGAACACCTAGTTATCGAAAGAATTTCCAGACTCTTGCTGGGTCAGTGTCTTGAACAGACTTAAAAATATGGCGTCGTTGGATGTCTCTACATGCCTTGTTGCAGTGATTCCTCAGTATAATGTACCGGATCCTGTCATGATCATCAGAGCGGATCTTATATTTAATCTTAGCCACCGCTTTTTTATGCATAATTAGTTTAATATCTTCATTGAGCTAGGGTGAAGGTCTGTGCTTTATTTTAATAGCCTGCAAGAGTGCACGAACGATATACAGGCTCGTAAGAATAGAGTTGATTACTTCTACTTGCTCATCAACTGAGCTTATAGCCAATACTGGCGTCCAGTCAATGTCATTAACATCGCTCATAATTTTTTCTTGATTCATCCACTAAAATTACATTGTAGAATAATTGTGGGCTTAGCTTTAGGAAGACGGACTTTACAGGATAAGTGACGAGATCGTGATATGAAAAATCAGCAGATAACTGTCCATGCTTCGCAACATGCTGTGGAGAAGATACTATTGCAAGATCAAGAAGAGATTTGAGTTAGAAAGAAGGGAGTTAAGTTTGGAAGAGTAGCATTGAGAGGGAAAATATGACTGTACCATAACTATGTAATTTATGAGAGTAATAATCATTTTTCAAGAGATATGTGTTGAAGTCACCCATAATTATTCAATAGCTATAAGAAAGTGTACAATATTCGAGAATATTTGTAAAAGAAGAAAAGTAATTGTTTCGACAAGAATTAGTGTAGTAGACTCCGAGAATAATAGATAGTGCGCTTAGCATGAATAACTTACACATATTATAAAAGCGAAGCATATGATACTGTAGCTATCACGTTGGACACGACATAAAATATATACATGAAAGTATCAAACTAGAACTCTCATTTAGACTCCAAAAAAATCTATTCGTAAGACACCCAAAACCAGCCTATAATGAATTAGGACACCCTAACTATATCTATTGATTCAGCGGTTTAGGCTCTTCGTTGATCAGTTGTCAGTCAGTCAGGATTTATTCTTTTATATAATTATATAGATGTATTTTTGTCATTTCTTCACATTCTATTATATTGACTTTGATAACTAATTCTGTGTCTTTGTGGTATGATCAAATACTTCAAATGTTGCAACTAACATTCAATTCGAACCATTCAGCTATTTAAGCGTGACCTTGTACATCGCGCTCAGTCCACACATAATTAGTAATTACCATATAAATAATGTAATTTTAATCTTATATTTTATATGCGCTCGTCCTTGTTATTATACATATCCTTGGATAAATCTAATCACCTCCCAGCCACACTGAACATAAAGTAGGAATAAGATAACGTTCCACCACATCAAAATATATTTTAGCACAGAGAATTATTTTTACCACTTGACTACTATATATATCTATATCTATACACTTACTAATATTTTAAAGATGAATGATTTGTATCTTGTATGTAACGAGTAAACATAAAAACTAATGGACTGATTTCAAAACTCTTTCGCCGTTAGAAAGCTACATTATCACGTAAACATAGGCTGTAAAAATTAGAGATTCGCGGTAACTACGCAGAGTCCAGCTAGTAAATAAATAAAAAACATTCAATAACTTTATACAGAACTATATCTAGATTCAAGAAGAATGCTAACAATAAATAAAAGCTCACCTCCTGGTAGAAAGTGATGAGTTGGACCGACAAATGGAAGAGACGAAGGTCCGGGAATTTCTTTCCATGTCTTGAATGGTATTTCAATGTTTTTTTCAGCTGTAATAGCTAGTGACCTACGAACCAGTTTAAGAGCATAATTAATTCATATATTTTATGTGACTATAAAATGACTCTCATTTAAAAAAAAATTAAGTTAATGCTTTTAAAAATATCATATTTTTTATAATTGTATTTCAGTATCGTTATCAAATATTCCACTCTACCTGATGAAATATTTTCTAGCTGACATCATCGCATGGGGTCGCACTGTCTTACTTACTTGCATTTTTAACGCTTCATAAAACACTGTAAATCAAGTCGACCTGGCACATCAATGTCTCGTTAAACTGAACACTTGGTATTATTAACAATTAGAAATTAAATAACAATTGAATTCTAAAATAACATTAGTATTAAGTAGTAATTCACAGAATGCTATGCATATACTATTTATTTCTAAAACAAATATGACTACTGACGTCCATTACGGTAGGCGCCAATAGAACTTATACAGTTACCTGTTACTTTAAAAGTTAACCTTATTTGATAAAAAATTAAACTGTGACTACTTGAGAGGTATAAATACCCAATGAAAAAAAAATTTTTTTTAACTCTGTCAACCCGATTCCTAGAAACTAGTTAAAAATCTTAAAACAACAAATAAACAAAGTCGAATTGAGTCCTTCTTTCTTTTAGGAAGTCCGTAGAAAATTGGTAGATGGTCAATTAGATTTCGAAGTAATATAAGCGACAAAATGCTAATAAATATCGAATTTAACAAAATATTAAAATTACATTACATACCTATTCACCAACAATTTCTCGAAAGTCTTTCGATTTTAAAATTACAACGATCTTCAAGATCTCAACCAGTGAGACGTTTTTCTTATTAAATCGTGATTATAAAAATAATAATGTACTCGTATTTATATATTTTTCACAACATAATTGTAACATAAGTTTTTGTGCAAAATTGTTATCGAAATTATAACTCTTTATACAAGAATATAAAAGGTTTTATATCCTTGTATTATATTTTAAAATATAATATTATTGAATAAACTAAAGAATGATAACATTGATCAGGTGCGAAACAATATATTTAGTAAACTTATTCATTACAAATTGAAATTTGTTGCAGCTGAGCGTTAAAAATAAATGATAGAGGCCTGTAGTTATTCTTATCGCCAACATCACCTGTTTTATTTTTAACCACAAGCACTACTATTTTTTTTTAATAAATGAACAATGAGTAGAAAAAGATTTTGATTAATAATAATACAGTTATAAAATAATCATAAGATTATGACTATATTACCACCGCAAAACTTTCAAGTACCTATCATACTGTAATCTTTTTTAAACGTAGCTTAAAAACTATATTATATTCCTACGAGACTCATTTCGGAGCATCTTTAAAGACAAAGTTGTACGGTCCTTTCACATAGTTGACCAAGGTTTGCTCGACTTTCGGCGGAGGGCCGAACCACTCGATCTGGAAGTTCTCTACCATACGAGCTGTGAGTAGTTCCATCTCCATCTCGGCAATGCGACGACCTGTCAGCAAAAAAACATGTAAAAGTAGTCCACACCCTCGAGCAATCACTGCCACCAATACTGACTGAGTTTAGAGAGATATCTTTTTGGGGTCTTTAATATTTATATATAGGCATATGCCTCATTCATATGATACTTGTAGGTACCATATGCTATATATCTTAATTTTATGTTATCAAATTTCCCGAAAAAGTCCCATAGTTATAAACTTGTACGAAGAGATTGGTGGTATTCTGTGAAAAAAATTACTATTCTTAATAGGAACCGTGTTTTCTTCTGTATCAAATGGTAAATGCTGCAATATATTTATTTGTTTAAGGCCTGTAATTTCAAATATTTGCTATAGAAACTGTTGGCGCTGTGCATTTTATTTATGATACTAGAATAAACTTCAACAATTTTATCATTTGCTTACCAATACAACTGCGTACTCCATATCCAAATACATTAAATGAAAATGGATGAGCGCGCCCGTAGTATAAAGGATCATTCTTCTCGACCAGCCAGCGTTCTGGAAGGAACTCTTTAGGACGAGGAAAGTGCTCTTCCATAAGTCCCATGATAAGATGAAGTATGGCGATGTGCGTCTGAAAGGTAATCAAAATTAATAATAGTTAAATGCCTTCAAATATACTTTTTTCACGTAGAAAGAGATTATTTTAAAATGGTTACAAGTTAAATGATATCTTTAAAAATGAAATAAGCTCCATACCAAGATAAACAAAATAAATATACGTTCATCCGAATCATTGTAATTTCATGTTAAATTATTTTCCTTTTGCTTACCAAATCAGATAAATGCTCACCAAATATTGTTTGATAATTTGGAGATCCTTTCGATACAGATTAGACCGATATAGCAGTAGGTTAAACTTATTTTTTTATAACAACCCGTAGATTCTTTTTTTGAAAAACTATCATGTTCAGTAATAGCTTTTTTACAATACTTCATTAATTACAAGTTGGTCAGCATTTATTCCTTTTGGTATATAGATATTTTCAAGTTGGTATTTAAATCCACGCTTTTTATTCTCGTAGTATTAAGTTCACTTAAAGACATTATCTTAGTTTAAATTATACCTCTAAGCCAGAGAAATTTGTGAGGATAAGGAAGAAAAAACACCTAGAACTTATGACACAAGGTTAAGTAGGACGAATCAAGTGCAGTAAGAGGTACACGTCACTAAAACTAGTTTTGTGATTTTGGATCACCCACCCGATTGTATATTGTATACAACATGATTTCAATCGTGCTTGATTTCATTATTTATTCCGTTTAATTAAAAACAGCCTTCTGGTTAATAGTCCATTGAAATGTTACATGAGCTTTACATTTTCAGAAAACGCATTTTTATTTTTGGACATGCTTCTATTGACATTTTTGTTAAAAGAAGCATAACCCCAAGTTTGTGGGGTTGCCTTCCTTGTCCTCCGGCCGCCATCTTAGGAAAAGGGTGTAAACACCTTTTTCGCGATATCTGGGAAACTATGAGTCCTACAAAGAAATCGTAGGCACATAATTTGTAGCAAATCGCTCTGCCTACAAATATGTTCATATAATTTTTGACCCTAAATTAAAATTAAAGAAGTTATAATCTAAAAAGTAAGATAATGACTAAAACAATTTTCTTTTATGCCTCTTACCTTTTTTGAAATCTTATTCAAAAAAAAATACCTCAGACCAATCTTGTAGATGGTTTTTTTTAGGAAAATTTTAAAAAGAAAATTTCTCCATAATTATTTTTAATATCATTCATTTAAAACGCTATTACAGCGCTCCAAAGTTGATATGGTTTGTCAATGCTCATGAGAATCCGGTCGAAACCAAATGTTCAACTTAGTTTTATGATCTTTATTTATTATAAATACATTCTTAATTTTTCTTATTCATTCCGTACAACTTTACATATTAATTCCTAACTGTTTTCGTTAATATAGAACGTAGCAAATTATTCGTATTGTAATTTTTAATCGGAGTGTACAATTGTACATTTTCGAGAATGTTAAGCAGGTAAAAAATGTCCAAGTTATCGTTTTGAGGACATAAAACAAAAAGTATTTTTCATAGAAATTTTCTTACTTATTTGCTCATAACTTCTTTAGTTTAAATTTAGGGCAAAAAGTTTAAGGAATATATTTGTAGGCAAAGTGGTTTATTACAAATTATGTCTTCACGATTTTTTGGAGGGTGCATAGTTTCCGAGTATTCGTGAAAAAAGTGATTGCACCCTTTTTCCACGATGGCGACCGAGGAATAAGAGCGGGAATCCCACAAACTTGGGGTTAAAGTTCTATTGAACCCCAAGACATGTCCCAAAAATAAAATTACGTATTCTAAAAAATGTAATATTAGGTTCTTAAATTGTACCATTTCAATGGACTAACTCTAAAGTCTACGTTGCTGTTGCTTATTAGTACATTTTGTTTTCATTATGCCACTGAAATATTTAAACAAAAGATTAGTTTCTTACACCTGAAGGGATCCTGTATCCAAGCAAGTTGTACTCTTTGGTGGTAACTCGCGCATTTCCAGATATTACTGGCATCAATCTGAAAGACTCTTTCATACAAGCTTTTAAATATGGTCTCTTGTCTTTACTTGACCTTAATTCTTCTCTTAGCTTCGTTTGTTTATCAGGATTCGCAGCCAATAAATAAAGAGTTGCTGCCATTGTATTTGACGCCTAGAATCAAAATGAGTCCGTTAGTCAAATAGACTAACGAGATGTAATTGAGACTGACCAATGAAATATGAGATGACAACTGAAAAAACGTTAAAATTATACAATCAAAATAATAACGATGAGTATGGAATATCCTATATGTTTTGATAAAAAAAATAAAAAATGGCTTGTGATAGCGAGAAGTAGCCAAAATTGGGGTAAAATATCGTTCTGCTATAGGATAATAATTATCGATGAACAAAAAATAAATATTAGCAAATGTATACAGCTTATTAATAATACAATCTGTAAGCAAAAACGTATATAAAACTAAAGTTATGAACCATTTTAGTCATGGGTAACAATTATCACAAAATATCTTGAAAAAATATTTGGTATAATCATGCGCAAAAAATCAATATCAAGATTATTGAAAATAAAAAGAACAGGTCAAGTGGTGGTTGTATTTTTTATTAAGCTGCAAAAACATCTCGGCCGTTATGTTTGCAGGATTACTATAACAACAATTCAATTATAAATTAAAATAATAGTTTCCTTTATAATAAACTGACTGTGATTATTTATTACCGAGTCGACGCCAGCTAATAACATGTCAGTAGCCATCGTATGTGCAAGGTTTTCGTCGATTTCTAAGAGCTTCTCTAAAACTCCCTTTTCATCGTTCGATTTGTTTTTAGTTTTGAATTCCTTCGTCGCTTGCTTGATGAAATATTTGGCAATCCTAATAACAAAATGAACACCTTATAACATTTTTCAATAGATCACCGTATGAAAACCTGTATAAAAACGCATCCAAATCGATTCATCAATCAGCAATTTAAGTGCAGTGCAACAAACAGAAACAGAGACACACTCTCGCTATCTATCCTAGATAGATAAATTTTGGAATATAAGAAAGAAAACTCATTGTTTTTTTTCTTTACGAGTGGGAAATTTTCATAAGATACAGCTGCAACTGCATTGGAATACAACCGGTTTATGTAAGATACAAAACACCCCCCAGCAGCTTAGCCGACAGGCACTGGAATCTCGTAACAAGTGCATTTTCACCTCCTTCTATATCACACTGCCTCTTACGACAACGTCAAGTATGCACGTTGTCGTCTTCCCAGAGTAGCCAGGCTTAGGGCAAATTCGCAAGCGGAAACCTAATATATTAAACATCATTGGAGAAACGCACAAAACTCTGCAATCGAAAATCCCGCCCCCGAAACAAATAAGAATAAAAACAAGACGAATTCGTGTTGAATATTACATTGGGAAAGTAACAGTTGTACCACAAACATCATTTTTAACATAGTTAAACTATTATTTTGCTAATGAATGTTAAAAATTTAAACACTCTGAAAAAAAGAACTAGAACAAAATGAACGAATATCAAAATTGATTATCAGACACTGGTTAAATAAGGAATCTTAACGATTTGTAGTAAGACATGAACCGAAATGTACTAAATATTTGTCAAGGGAATAATTGTAATCAATTTTCATTTTTTCATTTCATGGGAACAAGATCATCACATGGGAACACTTCAATTTTTCGGGATTTAAAGTACGTTCGTGCCAAATTTCAAGCCATTTGAGCATTAAGGAGGAACACATAAACACACACACGCATATAAAAACTTTCGCTTGTTTAATATTAGTGTGATTTATTCATTCAAAAACGTCTTAAAAATGTATTCGTGTATACTTACGTTTCTTGAAACTCATATAATTTCATAGCTCGTCTAAAATTAGGTGTAGAAATCAACTTCCAGATGCTAGGGTTAAAATCCAGCTTCTGACCAAGTAAAAACAACTCGCGAACACAAGATATGAGTTGTTTAACATAAGGATCATTCTGGTTAGCATCTAAGCAGCCTAGTCTGCAGCCCAAAGCTACTAAACATACGGATTCGAGGGACCATAGGTTCATCTCATCGTCAAACTTTCCTCTAATCATGTTGTTTTCGTCACGTTGAGATTTAATTCTAAAAATATAGAGAACTAAATAAATTGATCAAACGTAGCATGACAAATTATTAAATAAAAATGAGTATCCTCTTACCATACGTACCACGTACCTTGTTACCATTTCCATCGCTATTTTATCTAACGCTGAGATATAAAGTCTCATAACTTTCGGCTGCAACATAACTGGGCTCACTTGAGAACGTAGCTCCTTCCAGAGTTCCCCTTGCCTGTTACATGAATGAATTTATATATTTCTTACTTACTGTAATTACATAAATAATATAATAAAAACAAGTAAAAATAAAATATTGAAAAATTCCCGATATAATTATGTTTGGCAACAATCTTGGACCGATTTTCATCAAATACAGCTAAGAACACTCCCGACTCAAACACATACACATAGAGATACGCGAAACTTAGTACACCCCGTCATTTAGTGTCGGAGGTTAAAAATAAGATTTAAAGAGATGTTTCAATAATTTATGGAACCCCGGTCAGGGCAATGTATATGATACGTCAATGTTGGCAGAACACATTATTTATAGAGACGGGTATTTAAGTTTTACGGCATCTCGTGAACTTTGAAATGTCTTTTAATATAGTGCAGCCCAGTCTTGATGAATACTTTTCACCTCTTTGTATTTGTGATCTCTACCATAAGATATACGAAGTAAAAAGTAGGTGCTAATAAGTAAAAAAAATATAATCTTGGAGATCAAATCTTACTCGTATGCTGTAACCTTTATCACGACAAGTTCATGTTGAGGCTTTTAATTACACTTTAAATCAACATTTCACTAATTATTATTAGAAACTGATCATTTGCAAACACGGTTTATAGGCAGATCTCTTCGCTATGCGCTTTTGCATTAGAATTTACAAAAGAAATGTTCTACAGGGGCGGGTAAATTCGTCACATTTTGCCATAATTTGCCTCACGGTATGGATGTGGTCGATAGGGTGACCATATTATTTATTATTTATCTACATTTATTGACTTACAAAAATAAATCAATTTATTACGTTTTTACTATTGATCAAGCAAGCGAAGCAAGCAAAAAGTATCTGCCTTGAGTCTGGCAAAATGATCTTTCGTCTGTCAGTTTGTATGTACGGATAATTGATCTGGCTCGCGTCGTAGGTCAAGGTCGTCTTTTATGAAAGTTTGGTGAAACTTGGTGCATAGATTTTTGACTCAGGGGGCATTCCTTAAAGGAGAAATTTGCTACGACGTCTAATATTTGGAACAGACATGCAGAACAAAACATTTATTAAGATTCTTAAATAAATCGGTCTAGTGGTTGTCGTTTTTTTTAAAAGTGCAAAAATATCGTGGAGTTTAACAGTTCGCAGAACTACTAAAATAACAATTTTTCAACTTGTACATTATTCTATGATTAAATTTCTTAGATATTAATGAATCTTCGTATGGGTATCCATGGCGTGGCAAAGGCGTCTGATATTATAGTAATTTCTATGTTATTCAGCACAAAAAAAGGTCGGGATGTGTAATAAATACTATAATAAAATATTTTAGTTTTTACTCACTCTGAGACCAGACCGGTAGGGCGGCCTTTTTTAGTATCTTTTTTCCAGACTTTTCTGTAGTAATCAAGAGTTTCCAAAGATATTCGTTTAGGCATCATATTTTCACCACGCAGGATCTGTAATGATGTATTCATATTGACTGGTTTCCTTACTTTTGAGCAGAATTTACTACTTCAGTTTGCTTGAAAACATCAAAACAAGATGATCTGCGTTCGTTTTTTTGGTTGACTTTAAGTAAGGGGCGAATCAATGTTTCTCTTTTGAACTTACTAGATGAGCTCCTATGCTTTTGCTTACTGTAACATCCTAGCTATTTTTTAAAAATAAACGCTTAACTTTTAAATTAAAAAGATAAATTAAATCTGTCTATCCGAAATGATACTATTTAGCTACCTGAATACTTTTCTATTAATTGCAAGAATGTGATCGTCTATGTTGTTTTATTTTGTAAGAACCCTTTACGTTGTGTTATTTCTACGTTGTGATTTACTATTGTTTCGTTAACATTAATGGAGAAGAAAAGCTTTTAGAAAATCTTAGTATTTAGTATTTAAAGTCAGATTATGTAATTTATAGTAAGTAAATAAAAGTATTTTAGCGTTAACCGAGAGACTTGACGGTCTCTTGAACTGAATGCAATATTAGCCATAACCATAAGCCATAAAAGCCTTGCCGCATGCAATTATTATTAAAGGTCATGTTTGCAATCAAACGATTAAAAACATTAATTTAAACTAGTTATTGAAATAAAATTAGCCTTAATCTTAAATTAAACACATAATAAAATAAATTTCAAATACTGTGCAAATAAATAGTTCATATCAAGTAAGACAATCGTAAAATACCAGCAAAACAGAATGAAATAAGAATAAAATTTGCGTAGAGCAACTGAAAGCATGCAACTAAGCTGAAATCCTGGAACCCGGAAAACCGCCTGCGATCCTCTTCTTTCTTCATGACCATTATCGTAATTCCCACTCAACTTTCCTCATAAATATATAGAAATTTAACACAAAACATTTCCTACGGGTTGAAAGTCAATCTACTGAAAACTCAAGCTATCGTTATGGGGAGTTCCAGTCAAAAAAGTCAAATAGACACACTACCATGCATAGTTTTTGATGGCGTCACAATTATTTTCAGTAATACTGTGAGAAATCTAGGCGTAATATTTGATTGTAACCTCTCATGGGATGTGCAACTAACAGAAGTGAGCCGTAAAATGTTTGCTTCCGCAGGCTCCTTACGTAGGTTGCGCAACTTTCTACCCATTACCGCTAAAACTGCGCTTGCACAATCTCTCTTACTTCCAATTCTTGACTATGCTGATATATGTTATCTAGATCTCTCCCAGGAGCAGTTCGATATACTTGAGCGCTTTTCTATAAAAAATTTGTACGTGGTCATATTTGCGTAAACCAAATATAATCCACGTCTCCGAATATCGCACTAAGCTCAAGTGGCTCCTTATTCGCCGTTGCCGGGATTTTCATAAACTTTCCCTCCTTCACAATGTATTATTTAACCCTTCTTCTCCGCGGTGCCTTTAGAAATGTTTCAAGTATTGTCACACTACCCATTGCTATACTTTAAAATCATCTGAAAATCTTAAGTTATCTATTTCTTCACATTCCACCACTTTATTTAAGTCCTCTTTTACTCTGAAAGCTGTCTTGCTATGGAACAATCTTCCCCTTGATATTAGACGTGCTCCTTCGTTAAACGTTTTTAAGCATCGAGTCATAGTTCATTATCTATCGCTATAGCATTAAAATTTGTTTCGTCTAATTATTACTAGAGAATTTTTCCATTTATTTCCATGCCTAGTATTGTATTGTATATGTATTTGTATGTATTGTATTTATATATTTGTATTTGTATTGAGAGTTGTTAAGTTGTTAGTGTAATATTTTAAGGCCTGTTTAATATTATGTAATTATTTTGAGCAAGGTTGCCTGGAAGAGATCGCTTTAAGCGATAAGGCCGCCATTTAAAAACTAGTTTATGTTTACAATTTTGTCTATGTTATATTTTATTTATTGTTAAGCTGGTTTTTGAATACAGAATTGTCTATCTATCTGTCTATCTAACATTTATATATAACTACGGTATAATTACACAGTTTAGTTTAAGTAAAACTTCTATTCTAATATAAATTTAATTTTAATTGAATAAATTTAATTGATAATCTATTTACAAACTGAATCGAATCTAAATAAACGATCACCGATAAGAAGAGAGAATAAGGGGAAAAGGAAACAAGACTGTTAAGTCTTGTGAAAAGGAGCCTAAATGATAAGATTATAATGAGGCTCCCTTCCAGCCTAGCACCTCATTTCAGACCAGAGCAAAACCGTCGGGGTTAAACCTACTCGCTTCTAATAACTTTTAAACTTCCAAATCTTCATATTTCATTCCGATCCCTTTCATTGATCACCAGTTCTCAATCATTCATCTCAATCATACCAACTTTTAGCGCGGGTTTTTTAATAGCAAATATAAAACCGTACGTGTGTAAATGATATATTACTAACTGTTTCAATGAACATATGACTATGTACAATATTCAATGAGGTATAGTCAATTTATGGAATAACCATTGTGTAGAAATAACATTGAACACACAAGATTTGTTACATACTAACCTGAGTCTGTGATATTTTCTTACATCTGTCCGTTAGTATGCTTTTTTGGATGTTAGTAATGGCCAACAGGTCCTATGTATGCAAGTTATTTTGATGAAACTTAATTAAACAGATCATTTTTTTTTAATTCTTTACTTTGTGAATTGTTTGATGGTTATGTTTTTTATCCTAGACAGCTAAGTATTTGTTTGACCACCAGCTTGCATGACCATGGAAGTCAGCGACATTGGTACACACCGGTAAGGCTGCCAGAACACCATTATGTGATAGGCGACAGTTTTATCAATTTCAGGGAGATAGCTAGCCTCGCGAACGTTAAAAATGCCCTACCACCATGCTATGGCTTCCTCACGATGTTTTTATTCACTGGTAGCTTAGACTCTATTTGCTTATTTTGTGGGATCGAACCACGTACCTCTCGCACAGCAACGTTTATGTTATCCCCAAATTGAGGATTTTTTCTTCGGAGTCATTTCTCAGCTGATTTCAAAAATATATGTCGGAACAAAAAATAAAAACAAAACTGTAAATAAGATTATGTATATTAAACGTACCTGTGAAGCGCTGTCTGGATCACTTATTAATAACATCGAAGGTTTCCTAAAGCTTCCTTCAAGTCTTATTAAGGGTCCGTAAGTCTCATACATTTTTATGTTTATTCTTAACCCATCAAGATTGTAAAAATTGCCTGTGTGCAAAATAACGATTAATGCAGCATTTTTTACAAGTACTTCTTGCGGTGCAACATTTCATATAATAACTTTTGCAGCCACTTATTGTTGTTTGCTCGATTCTGTATAAATTATTTATTGCAATCACAGTGAAATGTCAGGTTTTGCATTTCAGCAGAATTGGTCAAGTGATTGTCAAGATATTAAAGTTTTCGTTTCTGATTTTGATAACAACTTATCGAAGCAGCGTTTATCGCGGTCAGGTCTTGGCTGGGTGATCGAAAGTGACATTACCGTGTGCTTGCGTGAGTCGGATGACACGTTAAATTGTAGGTCCCGGCTTTTTGTCATAGTATAGCAGTCGTGAAGCTGTATCAAAGGCCCCTAGGGCGGCTTAAAACTCTTAACACAATAGTATGCCACTTAACTCACACGGAACGAAAAGAAAAATGAAGAAGTATTATGCACGTACTAAGCAGTTACATTATTATTAAACAAAGTACGTTTGTACCTTTTTAGGTGAATTTATTATTTCTTAGATGTTAAATATCTTAGAGTGTAGCAGTTCGCAATCTAGGAAAATAAAGACCGCTCGCACATGTGCTCTCTCATAAACATATTAAATGAGATGTAGGAAGAAATCAAAAACAACAATTTATGACTTGAACCATAGTAATATTAAAAACAAATTTATGGATAAAAAAAGTTTAGTCAACGGATCTCTAGGGATTTACTCGTTTGGTTTTTGCATTGTTCTCCACCTACTAATCGCCCTTCGTTAGTGTTGCTGAAATTCGACAATTACCTACTCCGGATCTAATATAATGGGATAGTCAGTGCCTATAATAAGTGCAGTAACAAGGAACTGGCGGTCTGCTGCCGCCACATGCAGCAAAACTCAATTTCCACTTATGTTAGCATAGGCTTTTACAATTCATAAGTCCAGGGATTGACATTACAGAGAGAAGTCGTACACATAGGGTCAAGAGAACTTGCTGCGGGCTGCTCGTATGTCACCATTTCTTGCGCTCGACGATTAAATATATAATAACAGAACCTTTCAATTTAGACTGATTAACCAAAACATTAAGTTGTTGCTCTTGAGAAAAGAAAAAAAAACAGCGACTATATCGATTAGCAAAGAGGAATTAACTTATTCAGTTTACGTTAAATTAGGTTGATCGAACCATTAGGTACCTCACATATTAGAGTTGGATGAAAATAAATTTTCTCGCGAGGTCTACAGTTCGCAGAACTACTAGTAAATAGGATGATGAGGGCGAAATTTAAAAAAAAACATACCTCCTGGCAAAAAATGATGAAGTGCGCCAATAAACGGAAAGGATGAAGGTCCAGGGATATCTTTCCAGGACTTTAACGGTACATCGGCTTTGTCAACAGAAGCAATAGATGTCATTGGCCTGTAATGTTGTAAAATATAAAATTATGATCTTTATTTAGTTTTAATAAACATAAAATGTCAAATTGTTTAATGATTTGTAAACTATATGTAGGTAAATGTATTTTTTTCAAAACCAAGTTAAGCCGAGATATGTTTCTTTATCTGCAGATATTGGAATAAATATCCGACACCGAAAATAATTTATAAAAAGAATACGCTAACACATGTATCAAATAATTTTAAAAGAGGACCGTTTTACCTGATGTGATATCTTCTAGCTGACGTCAACGCTATATACCGCCACGTTAATACTTGCATTTTTGAACCCTATAATAAAAAATATTTTGACGAATAGCAAGCAAGTTTTTTAGGTATTTATATAAAAGTTGATACTCGTATTTCTACTACTAATTAAAAACATCAACCTGAAAAGGTAGCTGCTCAAAAATAATTGAGAATTTATCGCGGCTGTATCAAGACACGCATAGTATCTGTTTCCGTAGCATCATTCCTAAGAAGTTTTAGATTTCCTTATGGTTGCACCTTTGTGTAATAATAATTAGGTATTTTATAATTTTGTGGTATTCAAATTTATCAGCTTTTAAATTACTGCATCACAAAGAGTTTACAAAATAAAATCAGTTATGTTACTAAAATTACGTTAACACTGATGCGATTTTTATTACAAGTTTCAAAAGGTATTCTGTTCTTCTAAGTGATACGGAACGTTCCGCTCAAAGTATAAATAAATAAGTAAATGTCAATGTCATTATTATGTGATGGCTAGCACAATATTCCCTATTTAATTTAGAGATACGAAACACATAAAACGAGTAGTTCTACAAACTGTTGCCTCACAAAGACAATAATATTTCTACTTACTTTGACCTATGCTTGGTTGATATACATCATTATTATTGTGACAGCCCATGGTCATGGCAACCAACAAGTGACAATAAATAATACTGGATAGAGTGGAGTCAAAAAATTCAATATTATAGATTTGTCGAGAATTTCGCATTTTCAACGAAACTTCATATTTGAGAAAAATATATCAAAATACAAAAGTTCAAAATGGCCGTTATGACGTAGAATAGGCCACAGCTAGTATTAAACAAAACATAATTTTTCATTTCAGAAACGTCCATTTTGGCGCAATCCAATTGAAATTCTGAGACAATTCAAACAACAGACTTGATCACCTGTAGGCTAGTACGAAATTTCAGTAGTTGTGCATCCACATATCCTAACAGCTGACAAACGATATACCACTAATAATCCATAGTTTGAGAAACTTTGTCCTACGGTGGGTGAAAGCAATCATTGATTAAAAGTAAAAATAATACATTAAATAACTACTATCTTATCTAGTTGTCTACATAATTATAATTTTAAGTCTATACTCGTAATGTACAAAAAATTATGCTTTAACAATGGCAATGTAATTTTGCTTCGAAATAATAATTATGGATCAAAAACAATACAAAAGTAATATAAAAATAAAAGAGGAAATAAACTTACACGCGTGTATAATGTTTGTGATAAACAATCTGTTTCTGAAATATTTTAAAATAAAGAATAATTAAAAAAATAATTACGCCAATGCGTAATTTATCAATTTTACCAAATGTATGCTTACCAAATAGAAATGTAAATCGGGAGCCGATTTAAACGTGTATTTAATAATTGATTTTTAACGGTTTACTGCGACATTTCGAAAATTCTAAGTGTATAAAATAAAATAAAAAAACATTACCTATAAATTGACAGTTCTTATCTATTTAATATTTTAGTATACCTAAGAACTGATTTAATGTCCTACTCGCAATAAATCTAGTCATAAAATTTAATGTAATGGACGTCTAAAGAAATAAAAGCAAAATGAACATACACGACTTAGTCAATCTTGTATTGAGATTTTAGAAAACATTAAAGCCCTCGGTTGCATCAAAAACTAGTTGAAATGCGTGGCTCTACCTGCTCTACCTTTTATTTCGCACCCAATCTGTTTTACTTGTGATTTAATAATGGAGAAAGAACATTTAGTGCCTGATGTGCCCTGAGAAGAAGTCTTGACGTATTTTCGGTCCAGTTAAGTTTTTTGTCGAGAACAGTATACCAAGATACTTTACCGAATTACTCCAAGGTATATAAATATTATCAATTTTTAACTTCCATGTGGGTAATGTGCTGTTACAAGGTGGGTGGCTGAAGACTTTTTAAAAAAACACTTTTAAGGGTTGCAAAATTTTATTTAAGTTTTTATAGCAACCCTTAGACAACCGCGCTAGTTAGAAGTTCGGAACAGACTGACTCTACTGTCGGATTTAATTTCTCTCTACAGTTTATCAATGCTGACCTGGAGATGCCAGGGCAGCATTTAAGTTTACAGGCGAGGGATGTAACACCTCCCCCTTTAAGAGGAGACATGGGGAAAGTCCCAGGTCTCCGCCTAGATGTGGCTCCTGAGGGGTGCTGGACTAGGCGTTTCTATTTCAATTTCTGAATCTGGAATGAAATTCGGTAGAGGTACATTTCTAATGGTAGAGCGGCAATTGTGTAAGGGCTTACAAAAACATTTATAAATTTTATATAAAACATAAGAACATATTAATTAAAATTAAAGTTATGAAAATAAATATGATAGAGTAATGTGTTCCTTTTTCAGAATAATTCTTTTGATCCAATTCAATCGACTGCAGCCGGCCTAGGAGAGACTCAACCGTGGCTTTTTCAGCGCTCAAGTTATCTAAATTTGTTAAGTTATTTATTTTAATTGGAGTCACATTATCATCGATGATGTTTGAATTGAACGTGTTAAAACAAGTATCGTTAATTATATTAAATTCTGTTATATAACGGACAGGTGTAGTTATATTTATGATATCATATTTGGGAGTTAAGGTGGTTGATTTACTGTAACCGATACAACCATTAGGTATCGTTAACAGCCCTGTGCCTAGGATTGTAGTTTCATACAATTTTGAATTGTGACAATCGATTCTTACTTTAGTATGTTCGGATTGTACATAAATCCATCTATTATTTATCACGGGTTGTAAAACACTCAATTTTCCGGTAATTATTTTTGATTTATATTCTGATGGAGTAGTGGTAGTAGATTTAGATAGCAGTTCACTCTCACATATAGGTTTTGATTCTGTAGCGAAAACGCTTTCAACGCTGCACATGAAGTTCCTAGGGTTCACAGATACGCATAGTTGAAGGCTGTCTAGGACACAATAATGAGTTTGGTCTTTGGTCATTGCTATGTATTTATTACTAGGTAGAATCAACTTAAATGTATTAGTTTTCCTGTCATTAAGAGGGATCGGCAAGGCTGAGAGTGAAATAACATATACCTTTTTATATTAAATAACGGTACCTGTAACACGAATACTATTATTAACATAATAACAAACTAAACTAGATACATTTAATAAAGTATGTATAGAGCTTACACTAAGAACAATGGGCAGTTCGAGGTCGCTAGGTAAGTGCCTGTAGTTAACTGCGAGTTCTTGGTGTAGTTGACGAGACGTTATGATAGCGGGATGCAATATGTTTAGTCTACTGAATAATATGGCAATTTTTTATGTATATATATATATATATATTTTTTCTTATATGTTCTATAGGTTTCCAGACTCTCGTGCTGACACGCAAGGACTAAGGTAAGTGTATAATATATTAATACGTTAATCCTATACTATTCTATTTCTATTTACAGGTTGCCGCCGTTGCGGACACAATGTCCCGCATCGAAGCTATTAGCTTCGAAGCTGACTATTGCGCCCTTGCCACTTGTCAAGATTTGGACGACGAATTGAAGGCGTATCAAAACGATACAAATTCTTCCCTTAAACTTCAGGATGTCGATGTTCCCGGCACAAATACTACTTTGGTGTGTGATATGTCGCCATTCGTCCCGGAACCCATGAGGAAAAAGATTTTTTCTCAGTTACATAACTTGAGTCATCCTGGGACTAAGGCTACTATTCGGCTAGTCTCCAAGGACTGCCGGTTATGGTGCCAAACCTACTTGCCTTGTCAGCGAAGCAAAGTTACTCGGCATACACAATCTCCGCTCGGACACATATCCAGCCCCTCATCTCGGCTCAAACATACCCATATTGACATAATAGCCCTCTACCATCTTGTTCTGGTTTCCAGTACTGTCTTACTGCTATTGACCGTTATACTCGGTGGCCCGAAGCATGGCCTATGCGTGGGATAACCGCGGAGGAGGTAGCAAGTACCTTCGTCTCAGGGTGGATCTCACGTTTCGGCGTACCAGCCGTAATTACAACTGATCAAGGTCGTCAGTTTGAGTCTGATCTTTTCAGACGACTTACCGATCTTTGCGGCACCAAACGCATTCGCACCACAAGCTATCACCCTTGTGCCAATGGGCTCGTCGAGCGCATGCACAGGCAATTAAAAGCTTCCTTAATGTGCCACGACGAGTCGTGGTTGAATGCTTGGCCTTTGGTGCTATTAGGAATGCGTTCTGCTTATAAAGACGATTTGCAGGCGACGGTCGCAGAATTGCTTTATGGAGAGTCTTTAATGCTACCCGGAGTATTCGTAGTATCTCCCGGATCTACGGTCTGCGAAGAGGCATCGGATTTTGTCGTCAAGCTAAGACATCAAATGTCTCTAATAAGACCTACTCCGGCGTCTCACCATAATAGGCCATCTCCTTTCGTATTTAAAGATCTCGCCACTGAATCGCACGTGATGCTTAGGGATGATACGGTTCGCCGTTCTCTACAGCCTTCATATTCCGGCCCTCACAAAGTGATTTCCAGAGCCGCGGATGGCAAAACCTTGCTTATTGAAGTCAAAGGTAGAGAATTTAACGTGAGTATTAACAAGGTGAAACCAGCCTTCATTGAACATTCGGATGCTGGCCTTCCGGTTCCTTCTGCGCCGGCACAAGCACCAAGTGTTACTGTGCCTCAACCAGTGCAACCTAATCTCACTCATCATCCTTCTCCGTCATCGGTGCCCTCCGCACATCCTCTCCCGGTCACATCATACACCACGCGTTCAGGTCGTAGAGTCCATTTTACAAAACCTTTCGACCTTTAGTTTTTATACTTTCTTTCTGCGGATTCTCCTTTTCCGTAGGGGGGTGGTGTGGCGTACGGAACGCGCCCTTAAATGGCACCGCGAACGCGGCCTTAAGTTTTTTGACAGCTCTGCGCTCGGTTCCCGGCAACAAGTTAGAGCTTGTCCCTAGCGGTTAGAGATACGATCATCGATCGGTGAAGAATGGCATTGTGTATTAAGTAGCCTGATTATTGACTTAACAACTGTGTTCAGTGTTATTAACAACTAATAAATACATTGTATTAACTCGTCGTGGTTTCCTTCGGACACTCCTACAGCATTAGGACCACGACAGGGAAGCTTGAAGAGCTGCCCCACAATATGGGATCCAACACCCATACTAGTCTACCATTGTTTTGATATTATTCTATATAATTGCTATGTTAACTATATGTTTTGATAAATAAATATCTTTTTTTTTCTTTTTACCTGAGATTGACTTGCACACACCTTATTGCTCGGACCTTCAGCTGACAACTGAACTAGATCACTATTCGGTTTCAGTTTCATCGATTCTGACCACTGTCTGCTGAAATCTGTATCTGTTTACTTCCCGCCCGATCCTTGTCCTAGTGGTACCCGGTGGATGTGGCGATACAAGTCAGCAGATTGGGATGAGATACGGTCTTTCTTTGCATCTTATCCTTAGCAGTCTATGTGTTTCTCTTCTGGCGATCCTTCTACCTGCGCGGATGCTGTGGCACATGTGCTCGGTTTGGGTATTCCCATATTCGGATATGTCTCTTTCCAGTAAATCTCGCCCATGGTTTGGTCCTCAATGTGTTCACGCAGAAGTGCTGAATCACGAAACCTTCATTGAATGGGCTGATGCTAGTCACCGTAACGCAAAAGACATGAGCCAGAAGAAGTGTTTAACCAGGCTGCCAAGTCCTGTAAGAATATTTCGCAGAAGGCTCGTTACAACCATATTAACCAACTAGGGAACAAAAAAATCGAAATAACTGAAAAAGTGCTATCGGCGCCTGCCGTCATGGAAATAAGTAATCTCTTCCTTTATTTCAGGACTTAGTAATTAGTCTTTATTATTCCTAGTGTGAATTGTTATTGGTATACAACATTATTATTACGCAAGTAGAGCATATTTTCAAGTTTAATCATATTTTTTTGTTTTATGTGTATTAATTAAAGTCAAAGTCAAAGTCAAATCAAAGTCAAATCATTTATTGGCCTTATAACTGCGTTTGTTACACTAGGCAAGTCAATACGTACAATAATGAATTATAATATTATGACTAAACAAGAGTTAAAATTTAAAGAAAAATTAGAAAGAATAAATTTGTGTCTAGATAATAATGTTAAATTTAATATTGATGTCTGATTACTATATACATAATACTTAGTTATATATCAGTCCGGTAACATTACAAGTCAAGTATTGTTTAATGTCAATATCCATTTTAATTAATAATTCGAGAATGAATATTCAGTCAGATCAGTTTGTAAGAATTCTTTTACTGAGTAAAAAGCAGTGGATTCGAAGAATTTTTTTAATTTACGCCTAAAATCATTGCCATGTAAGTTAGCTACAGGACGAGGTAATTTATTGAACATACATATCTTAATCCAGATGCCTTGTTTCTTTACTTTGGCTAATCGAACTTTTGGTTTTGTTAGAAGTACGTCCGGTCTATTGCGATCTCTAAGATTGTATGGTATGTGATTCGGTTTTATCATTAGATTTTCTTTCTCGTCAAAAATTTCTAAGAGACAATTATAAATATACATGGATACCGCTGTCATTATTTTGTATTTTTAAAGTATTTTCGTGCTGACGTGCGTTTTTTTAATCCAAATACTATTCTTATGGCCTTCTTCTGGGCTCTTTGGACTTTAATCATATCGGCCCCGTTGCCCCATACAGTTATCGCATATCTTATCATGGAATGTACGTATGCATAATACACTGACAACATATCTTTCACATCTAATACAGATCTTAGTTTAATGAGCGCATAGTTAGCACTTGCTAACTTCTTACACAGTTTACCTAATTTAATTTTGTGTATGCTTTTATTATAAGTTTGGTTGCGCCGAATTGCTTCTATTTTGGATAATATTACTTCTATTCATTCAAAGGTTGCATGTTGAAATCGCTTTAGGCAATAAGCCCGCTCTATGTACTATCATTTTCTATATGCCTATGTTTTTCTTACTGTAGTTGTTGTTTGGTGACCAATAAAGCTTATTCATTAACTTTTTTTTTAAACTTTGTCTAGGTTGGAAAAAAACTTTATTGAAATACTTAGAATCCTTCTGAAATAAGTAAAGTCTTCAAACCGCATTTGATTAGCCTAGTGGACACGGAGTGGACTATATTCGACACCAATTCGAGGAGTCCCATGCCTAAAAGTAAGTAGTTGTAAGTGGGACGTATATGGGTTGATACTCGTCATATATGACCGTGAAATATGTGTGAAATTACTCTGGTAAGAAAGAGTTCCCATCGTTTCCCATCCAAAGGTCCTTTAGGGAGCCAGTTTTCGCCACGTAAGATTTTTAACAGTAAAAATTATTAAAACATGTTTTTACAATCGTATTTGCTCTAAATTTTGATCTACATATAGCAATAATTCATAATAAATACAAACTATTATAAACAACAACTAGACAGGATTGACCGAGACATATGACATTATAAGAGATAAATTTGTACCGAACAATGGTATACAGATGACTGTAAATGATGATGAATAAAAATAACTCTGTATGCTCGTGTATACGATAATGGCAATGTATGTGTGCAAGACGTACCATCGTCATAGACTCATTACAAAATCTTGACGCAGATTCACCGAATATGAATGAAATTATCATCACACTACTAGCGTCCTGTCACGGTTTCACACGGGTAAACGTTTTTTGTAGATATTGATTGTTCTATGATATTGTAAAACATTGTTTTGTTCTATCATCAATGCTTTCTGCAGCGCATGCGATGAAAGAAATTTTATGGCTGATTTAATAACACCTTGGGTTTGTTATTGGAGGTATTTCTAAGGATCATAATTTTTTCCTAAAGCTATATTTATAAAGCCTATATTACTCAAAAGTAATGTGGCTCTCTAGCAGCAAAATAATTGTTTTAATCGATCCACTATATTTTAAGTTTATTCGTTACAATTTGAATATTAATCAGTTCTAAAACTTTAAACCCCTTTTTTAAAATGAATGACTTAGAAAGGATTTTTGGATCAAAAATCCTTTCTTAGTACCGCCCTGCAGCCTATATTGAATACACTGTCCAAATTTCATGTCTCTGGGTTTAGTTAGTCAGCCAGCAAGTTGGATCAAATTGTACACGTTGTGCAAATCAAATTTAAAATTGGTTCAGTAGTATAGGAGCCCCTCGCGCACAAATAAATAAATGGACACTTAATTTTTATATATATATAAAGATTAGTATAGAAGAATAGATATAATATAGAATATTAGATGTTGAAGTGTAAAAAGCTCTTGACGACTGTGCAGTTGTTTGCACACACAAAGATACGGGTTTTTACAGATTCGTTGATATACATAAAAAGTCAGAAGCACCAATGGGCAGGCGTCGATATAACTTTTTCAGCTATTTTGATTTCAAAATAAAACCTCTAGACCGATTAGATATTAGAAAACAAACTTTAAAAAAAGCATACTCGTCGAAATGAGTTATTTACTCCTCCTCGTTCTTAAATTTAGAAGTATATAAATATAGGATTTGACTTGGTTCATTTTGGTGCCGTGTTTCTGTATAGTACTTTATGACCCAAACAATTAACTAACATATAGAAAATTAATGAAATTATTTTTTTACGACATTTTGTCAAGTATATCATTATCCTAGATTTTTCAAAAATCTCTAAAAATGTAATCATTACATTCTGAATAAAATAAAAAATATAGGCAGGTACTTCGTTACACGAGTAGATTAAGACAGAAATAAATGGAAAGAGGGTAAGGAGGCCAACAATGGGACAGAACGGGCTCGTAATAATAATAATAACTAATGAAGTAATGATGACGAACAACTGTCGGAAATATATCCTGAAGGACGGTACGGTCGACATTTGTCAGGCATGCCGCCGTCCCGGAGAGTCTATCAGGCATATCATTTCCGGTTGTTCTGAACTTGCTGATGGTGAGTATTTGAACAGGCATAATCTAGTAGCCAGGATCATCCATCAGCAACTTGCTCTTCAGTACGGCCTTGTCGAGTCCGAAGTGCCGTACTATCGGTATGCACCGTTGGCAGTTCTTGAAAATGGTCGTGCATTGCTCTACTGGGACCGCTCTATCATCACGGACAGGACTATTGTTTGCAATAAGCCTGATATCGTGCTGGTAGACCAATCCCAGCGCAGAGCAGTGCTCGTCGACATCACCTTCCCACATGATGAGAACCTCGTGAAGGCTGAAAAGGATAAGGTCAGCAAGTACCTTGACTTGGCTCATGAGGTTACCGCCATGTGGGATGTAATTCGACGATCATTGTTCCGATAGTCGTTTCGGCGAACAGCCTGATAGCGAGACGTCTCATCAACATCTTATCAACATCTTAAGAGGCTCTGGCTAGATGGTTGGATCAAGGGTCAGGTACAGAGGGCTGTGCTCCTCGATACAGCACGTATTGTTAGGAGCTTCCTCTCTCTGTAGTCCCTACCATCGATAGCTTGGGTCCTACCCCGTTGCTGGCGGCACTCTAGGTTTAGATTTTTTATAATATTTATTGTTTTATATTCATATAGTAATAAACTTAAATTTAAGAAATAAAATGAATACGAATAATAACTTTATATGCATTTACTTTTCCAGTATAGTAATATAAATAAGAGGGGTCAAAAATTTAAAATGTTGTCAATTATGTAAAACAAGGTACCGGTAATGACAAGAATCAAAGATGTTATTTATTGGTTACAACCGTGGCATCTCCTAAGAAAGTTATGACAATGTGGATTGTGGTAAAAATATTTAGTACAAAATTATAGTAATATAAAATAAATAGTGATGTCAATGAACTTGTATAAAATTTGTTTAAAATTTTCATGTTCATAACAATCTGTAAGACATAGTTCTAAAAAAATTATATAAATTGGGTACACTAACAACGGACAATACCATAAATGAAAAACTACGAAATAGTTTTAAAATCAACTTTGGCTTTGAACCAATTTTCATTTAGCTATGTTTCGGACTTTATTTACATTGCTTTGTGCAGTCACAAAGCAATGTAAATAAAGTCCGAAGTTTAGTTAGTTATCCTAACTAATATAATAAATGGGAAAGTAACTCTGTCTGTCTGTCTGTGTCGCTTTCACGCCAAAACCACTGAACCGATCTGGATGAACTTTGGTACACAGGTAGATTGGACCCCTGAAAAGGATATAGGATACTTTTTAACCGACTTCAAAAAAAGTAGTTCTCCATTGGATTATCTCGATAGTAAAATGGGGAACTACGCGGGTGAAACCGCGGAGCACAGCTAGTATTATAATATATTTGCATAATTAAAAAGGTGCAAAGAGCTTATTCTAGCTTTTGATGATGATCATATGAACATGTTACCACCGGAATGTTCTCGAGTATCACACAGTAATAATTAAGTATATGAACATGGCTCAAAAAACTTTGGTCCTGATATGATATGATATTCCTGCGAAACTCATTTCGGTGCATCTTTGAAGATAAAGTTGAACGGTCCTTTCACATAGTTGACCAAGGTTTGCTCGACCCTCGGCGGAGGGCCGAACCACTCGATCTGAAAGTTCTCTACCATACGAGCTGTCAACAACTCCATCTCCAACTCGGCAATGCGACGACCTGTCAGCAAAAAAACATGTTAATATACCAACACAGCCACCAATACCTTATGAGTTTAGAGATATATAGTTTTGGTTTCTTGAAATATGTCTCATTCAAATGATAGGTACAATAAGCCAAATATCTGAATTTCATGTTGTTACATAGGAAAAGAGTCCCATGATAACAAACGTCTAAGAATAGACATACATACATAAAAACAAACTTTGGAGTCCTCCTTTTGTGAAAAAAATACTATCCTTATTAGGTACTGTTTTTTTCTGTATAAAATGTTAAATGCTGCTGTATTGTTTATTTATTTATGGTCTTGTAATTTATATATTTATAAATATTTGCTATAGAAACCGTTGGTTCTGATGCATTTTATTTATGATATCAGAATAAACCTCTTGATTCTATCATATGCTTACCCATACAACTGCGTACTCCATACCCAAATACATTAAATGAAAATGGATGAGCGCGCCCGTAATGCAAAGGATCATTCTTCTCGACCAGCCAACGTTCTGGCAGGAACTCGTTAGGACGTGGAAAGTGCTCTTCCATGAGTCCCATGATTAGATGAAGTACGGCGATAACCGTCTGAAAGGTAATCAAAATTGATAATAGTTAAAAACCATCAAAGATATTTTTGTCGCGTCGAAAGAGGTTACTTATTTATGGGTACAATTCATATGATAACCACAAAAATTAAATAAACTGCATAGCAATATAAAAAAAAAATATACGCTCATCAGAATCGTTGTACTAACATTTTGAACTTATTTATTTATTTATTTGCTTATCGGATAAATGCTTACCAAATATTGTTTGATAATTTGGAGATCCTTTCGATACAGATTAGACCGACATAGCAGTAGGTTAAAAGAGTTGTTTCCAAAATGTATGGAGCATTGGCCAGGACAGTGCACATGATAACGTTACTTATCGCAGTGTACAAAACTAATTTCGAATCAAAAGATTTCCATGTTATTTACGCAAAGCGGCTTGTGCGTTTTTGATGTCATTTTTGATTTTTGTGACGGGCGGTACAATTTATAGATAAATATGCCCATTAAAGTCAACCTAGGATTCATAAATCTTTCACGGATGCCATAATATTCCACTACAATTCAAAGAATTTAAATATTTTACACAGTATTAACTCTTTATGCATTTTTTGGTAGACATACACCGTCCTGGGCGCAAATGAGATCTTTTGACAAACTAACATTAATTACAAGTTGGTCAGCATTTATTCATTATGGTAGGTAATTTTCATTTTCAGGATGGCATATAAACAGAAGCCCTATTCTATTTCGTATTTTTAAGTACACTTAAAATATTATATTTTTTATATAAAATTGATTACTACTCATTATTTTATATTACGGTAAATTAAAAACAGCCTTATTTTTTGAAGTTTGTTAAAAAATGTTTCTTACCGTAAACTTATTATCAAATTTTGTTTTCATCATGGCAATAAAATATAAAAAAAAATAGCCTAAGTTTCTTACACCTGAAGGGATCCTGTATCCAAGCAAGTTGTACTCTTTGGTGGTAACTCGCGCATTTCCAGCGACTACTGGCATCAATCTGAAAGACTCTTTCATGCAAGCTTTTAAATAGGGTCTCTTGTCTTTACTTGACCTTAATTCTTCTCTTAGCTTCGCTTGTTTATCAGGATTCGCGGCCAATAAATAAAGAGTAGCTGCCATTGTATTTGACGCCTAGAATCAAAATGAGTAAGGTAAAGGCGGTAATGTCGATAGTGTCCTATTAACTGTCAGATTTTTAAAAACGCCCTGTTATTTAATTCTACTAAGGCTTAATTAAAAATATTTTATGACAATAAATACCTCGTATAGTTGTTAATAATTTACAAGGAAGCACTTAATTGCAAATGCAATAGCGTTTGAGACAAGAGTCTTTTAAAGTTGAACACAACGAGTTGTTTTTTCGGTTCGTTAAGCTACTGATACTGAAGCCCAGCTTACTTTATTAGTTCTCACGTATGATGTATCAGTGAGGTGTATTAGAAAGTGAAATTATTTTTATATACAAATTTTATTAATATTTTAATGATAAAGCCTAACTGTGTTTGGTTTATTAATTGATTTTATAATAGTGTGTGACATTTAATGGTTCATTATAATATTATAATATCTGATAGATGGTCAATATAAAACCATAAAGAACATTAAAAAGGGGAAGAAAATTAGCCCTACAGCAGTCGCGCAACTAAATAAGACAAAATTAGTCGCTCGGAATACATACGTAGTCCACTTTTAAATAATAATTAAACACATATTAAAACATAATTTCTTGATATCATTCTATTTTTAATAGAAAGGGAACATTTAAATAAAATTTTGCATAGACGGTGGTGGAGAACAGGAAATATAAATAAAGATAGTTGTGAACACACATATAAATAAATTTACATACAAGAATACATAGAATAGTAAGTTTACTACATTTAGAAGAATGATATTTGGAGAAGGATAAACTCAAATCCACCGAAATATGTGTCATTTACAAATTCAAATTAAAATAATAATAAAATATTCTTAATAAAAAATCTGACAGCATAACTTTTCTTCTTCTGACAGACAGTGTCAACGTATACACCATTAAAAAATAATATATGAAAACAAAACAAAAAGAGTTTTATATACAAAATATGCTAGTCTGCCTCATGCTTCTATATATAAATAGATTGCAAAACTGGTCTTTATATAGCGCTTCTACCTACAAAGGTTACAGACTCAATCTTATATGAAAAGAGATCACACACCAATATAATTTTTCTTTTTCTGCCTTTTTATGATTATAATGTATAAAAGTTTAGGTAAACGCTAATTATTAAATTAAGCTTTACTAAAATAAACTGATTATTTATTAAAATGTAAGGAAAACGGGAAGTTATATAACTTTAAAACTTCATTGTTTCATATTTAGATCATTTAGTTGATAGCACTAATGATAAATACAATATCATTAATCAAAAAATAGCAGTACATAGAGTTCAAAATTAGAGAAAAAAAACTGTCGGGTTCTGGGACGTTCTGACGATAGTTATTTCAAACCTGACGGATTGTGACATTTGACTCAATTTCATTATTTTCATATTTTATCTTGTCTTTTTAGCTATTTTAAATATTTTTAACAGAAAGGATATAATATATTCGTAATCATAGGAAAAAAAATGATTTTTGTATGTTAGTGTTTATTAGTTTTAAGTAGCAGACCTGTAAAGTTGCTCAAATTCAAAACCCGACGAGTACTGGGCCGTTTACCTTACGTAAATTAAATATGATGAGATGTATGTAATCGAGACTGACCGATGAAAAATGAGATGGCAATAGAAAAAGCCCGATACATTAATTATATAATCACAATAATAACGATGAGTATGGAATATCATTTATATATTTTGATAAAAATAAGAAATACTGGCTTGTGATAGAAAAAGATACTATAATATAACTAAATAGTTAAATAGGTCAACTAAAAAACATTACTATCGGTACCTACTTATTTCCTTTTTCAGCCTTGTGAAACTACAGCCATTGCAATTGCAATAGTTGAAAATGTTATATTGAAAACAATTGCTCTAGTCTTATTAACATATAAAATATCTAGAGGATCTAGCACCCTAGAATTTTCATATGGACATAATTATTCTTTGATATTCTTGCGTGTCAGATATATAATATGGCACCATTTACCGGCCGATTTTTAAGAATATACGGTACAAACATGCGTAACAAAATAATATTAAGATTATTGAAAATGAACACAACCGGTGAAGTGGTTGTCATATTTTTTTATAAGTCACAAAAAACATCTCGGTTATGATGTTGACAGTACGCAGAATTACTATACTAACAATATAATAATTATAAATTAAAATAATAGTTTTCATGATTATAAACTGGTATCATTATTCATTACCGAGTCGACGCCAGCTAATAACATGTCAGTAGCAATCGTATGTGCAATGTTTTCGTCGATATCTAAAAGCTTTTCTAAAACTCCCTTTTCATCGTTCGATTTGCTTTTTGTTTTGAATTCCTTCGTCGCCTGCTTGATGAAGTTCTTGGCAATCCTAATAACAAAACCAACACCTTATAAATTGTTAAATTAATGACCGTATGAATAACCTATAACCTGTATACATAAAAAACGCATCCAAATCGTTTAATTGCTAAGCAAATTAAAAGCTACGGTGCAACAAACAGAAACAAAGACACATTCTTGCAGTCAAACTTTCGTAGATAAAATTTAGAATAGAAGATAACCAACTCATTGCGTTTTTTTTCTTGACGAGGGGGAAATCTTCTCAAGATATAGCTACAGCTGTATTGCACAACACAATGTTGCCAGGTACAACCGGTTAGGATTGTTACTACTAAAACCCTCCCAGTAGCTTGGCAAAGGGCAAAAGGGCACTGGGATCTCCGAAGGACGCACCGGTGGTCCCCTATGACGTGGATTTGCACCTCCTACTGTATTACACTGCCTCTTATGACAAAGTAAGCTAAGCACGTTGTGGTATTCTAAGAGCAGTAAACTTCAATAAGTTCGAAACGTAGTACATTAAATATAGATAGATAGACAACTCTTTATTCAAAAACCAGCTTAACAATAAATAAATAACATAGACAAAATTGTAAACATATTCTAGTTTTTAAATGGCGGCCTTATCGCTTAAAGCGATCTCTTCCAGGCAACCAAGCACGTACAAGATAATTACATAATATTAAAGAGGCCTTAAAATATTACACTAACAACTAAACAACTCACTATACAAATATGTAAATATAATACATACATATATAAATACAATACATACTAATACATATACAATACAATACTAGGCATGGAAATAAATGGACAAATTCTCTAGTAATAATTAGACGAAACAAATTTTAATGCTATAGCGATAGATAACGAACTATGACTCGATGCTTAAAAACGTTTAATGAAGAAGCACGAATAATATAAAGGGGAAGACTGTTCCATAGCAAGATAGCTTTCACAGTAAAAGAGGACTTAAAGAAAGTGGTGGAATGTGAAGGAATTGATAACTTAAGATTTTCAGATGATTTTAAGGTATAGGAATGGGTAGTGTGACAATACTTGAAACATTTCTGGAGGTATCACCGAGAAGAAGGGTTAAATAATACATTTTAAAGGAGCGAAATGATATGATCATCCCGGCGACGGCGAATAGGGAGCCACTTGAGCTTAGTACGATATTCGGAGACGTGGTCATATTTGCGTAAACCAAATATAAACCTTATGCAAAAATTGTGAAGGCGCTCAAGTTTGTCGAACTGCTCCTGGGTGAGATCTAGATAACAAACATCAGCATAGTCAAGAATTGGAAGTAAGAGAGATTGTGCAAGCGCAGTTTTAGTGGTAATGGGTAGAAAGTTGCGCAACCTACGTGAGGAGCTTGCAGAAGCAAACATTTTACAGCTCACTTCTGTTAGTTACACATCCCATGAGAGCTTACAATCAAATATTCCGCCTAGATTTCTCACAGTATTACTGAAAGGGATTGTGACGCCATCAAAAACTACGCGTGGCAGTGTGTCCCAGTCTATCAGACTTGTTTGACGGGAACTCCCCATAACGATAACTTGAGTTTTCTGTGGATTGACTTTCAACCCGTAGAATTTACCCCAGTCAGAAATGCGACAGAGGTCCTGATTCATTTCCACTATCGCTTCGGTTAACCAACTGAGAGGAGTTTGACAGTATAATTGCAAATCATCTGCATAAAGATGGTACGACGATAAAATATGATGAGAAATGGAATTGATAAAGACAGCGAAAAGCAAAGGAGATAAGACACCACCCTGAGGAACACCGGCAGATAAGTCACACCATGAAGAAAAAGATTCTTCAAAGCGAACCCTCTGCCGACGACCAAACAGGTAACTATGAAACTAGTCAATTACCGTTGGAGATATGTTAACAGAGCGAAGTAAAGACAGAAGGATATCAAGCTCAACAGAGTTGAAAGCATTGCTAAAGTCCAAAAGCGCCAGTACGGTTAACTGACCATTGTCCATACTTAGGCGTATATCATCGGTAATTTTGACAAGTGTAGTAACCGTACTGTGCCCAGGACGAAAGCCAGACTGAAATGGATTTAATAGGTCGTTTTTAGTAAGGAAAATATTAAGTTGGTTATGAACCAAACGCTCAAGGACCTTGGAAAGAAAGAGTAATATAGAAAAAGGATTAGAGAAATATCATTGGAGGACACGAACAAAATTTTGCAAGTGAGTAACCCACCACTGATCAAATAAGAATAAAAACAAGACGAATTTGTATTATATATTGTATTGAGATTGTAACCGTTATATCACAAATAATATTTTTTAACATAGTATAACTATTACAAGTGAGTATTTATGTATTTAAGTATGTATATCAGTCATCATGTTACCGTAGCACTGGCTTTGGCCCAGTTTGGGACCTGAACACCTTTGTGTGGAAGTTGTAATAAAAAATATAAATAAGGAAATATATATTATTTTCCTAATAAATGTAAAACATATAAACAAATGTCAAAATTGGTTGTCATACACTGCTTAAATAAAGTATCGTGTTTAAAAAACTTATCTTTAAACAAGTGATAGCCGCGAATTTGTAGAATATATGACGGAGTAATTATGATATATGTATTAATTCAAATACGTTTATTTAAAATGTATTCGTGTATACTTACGTTTCTTGAAGCTCATATAGTTTCATAGCTCGTCTAAAATTAGGTGTAGAAATCAATCTCCAGACGCTAGGGTTAAAATCCAGCTTCTGACCAAGTACAAACAACTCGCGAACACAAGATATGAGTTGTTTGACATAAGGATCATTCTGGTTAGCGTCTAAGCAGCCTAGTCTGCAGCCCAAAGCTACTACACTTACGGATTCGAGAGACCATAGGTTCATCTCATCGTTAAACTTTCCTCTAATCATGTTGTTTTCGTCACGTTGAGATTTAATTCTAAAAATAATAGAGAACAAAATTAATTGATCAATGGCAGCATGACAAAGTATTTGACACAAAATGAGTACTTACTTTTATAATAATGAAATTGAAACATGAATTAAATATAATATAGATATAATATGTTTACCTTGTTACCATTTCCATTGCTATTTTATCTAACGCTGAGGTATAAAGTCTCATAACTTTCGGCTGTAACAAAACTGGGTTCACTTGAGAACGTAGCTCCTTCCAGAGTTCCCCTTGCCTGTTACATGTATGAATATGTTTTAAAAAGTAAGTAAATATTTAAAGAATATAATGAAAACTAATAAAAAAGAACAATCACAATCGGTTCATTTATTTCGGAGCTACGATACCACAGTACAGACACACCAACACATACACACACTCTCTCAAGTCAAAATTACAAGATTACACTCCGTCGTTTTTGCGTCGGGAGTAAAAATAGTATTAAGAAGACGGGCTTTCACACGTAGCTACTTTTTTAAAAGTCCAACTACAGTTTTATTCACAGTCATTCTTTTATTTAGTACAGACATGCGGTACCAAACATATGTTAAGATTAGTGGTTGTCGCTTTTTTTACAAAGGTGCAAAAATATCGTGGACACGAGATCAACAATAACTAATAAAACACCAATTTTGCAATTTATACATTATACTCTATATGTTTCTGTAGTCACATTTGGTCTGACGTTTATCTTTTGGAGCTCTTGTTTTTCAAAGATTGTATTTCTTTGGCTACAGCTGGCTAGATGAGGTGCCCCACAGTGTAAGTACACTTTGGTTTTTGATCTGCCTGTTTTGCACAGTCTTTGGTTAAATGCTTTCCTGTACATTTAACGCAACTTGCTTCTTTAGAGCAATACTTTTGAGAGTGTACCGTTAGTCGTATTGGTCTGCTTTGTTTATATTCATATGAGTACCAGTGGCAGTTATTTTGGTTTAAAGCTTCAGTTATCGCCCTATACGCCTCTTCGTTGGTAGCGTTTACCTTTACTGTATTCCCGCTTAGCAATTTCATAACAAAATTAAATTCAACATGGTCTTTCATTAAGAAGTCGTAAAAATTCTGGTAGTTGTCTATACCCCATGTACTATAATTGGAGGAGGTTAAAGCACTTTATTCAGTTTTCCTTTATTTTATTTACTTTCTTTAACGGTTTCATCCAGGGAAGGCGAAGTAACCAATTTTTTTCCCTACTTTTCGTCTTGATCGTTTCGATTTCCTTTCGATTTTTAAGATCATAAACAAGACTCTAGTTTTGTTCAGACTCTGTTCAGTTTCAGCACAAAGGTGTTTGTATTAAAGTCGTTCAGTTTCCGCTTATAGAGAGAACGTAACTTTGGTAGGACTCATTATTTAAGATGCCGTGAGGCGTCACCTTAACATTAATAATCGCCGTCACTCGACGTCAGCACGACGCAATGACGCCAATTTGAGCAGGCCAAACTTACTAAACAAACCTAATCTGACAGGACTAAAACTGTCTCCTCTCTTTTTGTTTTCAGCAGTAAGAAAAGGATGGTATATTTTTAGGAAATTTTAGTTTAGTCAGTTTGACAGGCCGAATTGGGTCACTGCCTATCTTTGACATCGCGATGCGAGGCGCCGTCGACTGCTTATGTTGTGATTAGGTTGCACTTTACAGGAGACATAACTGTTTTCAGCGATTATTGAGAAATCACTGTAAATTTGTATATAACTAAAGATTTGTATATTACTAAAGATTAATTTCAAATAGTCATACGAAAAAATAAAATGGCTAGATAATATTTTTAATACACTTGCACTATGAGTTTGCAAGGGCCCGCAATAATTTAACGGAAACTTTTAACGGAGGCTTTACTTCAAAATATATCCGTTAGAATCTATATTGTATGTTACTTAAAATAAAATATTTTAGTTTTTACTCACTCTGTGACCAGACCTGTAGGGCGGCCATTCTTAGCATCTTTTTTCCAGATTTTTCTGTAGTAATCAAGAGTTTCCAAAGATATTCTTTCAGGCAGCACATTTTCACCACGCAAGATCTGTAATAATGTATTCATATTGACTGGCTACCTTATATTTATGTGAAAAATTAACTACTTCAGTTTGCTTGAAAATATCAAAACCAAGCGATCTGTGTTCGTTTTTTCGCTTAGCTCTAAGTAATTAAAGGGCGAATCAATGTGCCTCTTTTGAGCTTCTTAGTTGAACTTCTGTGCTATCCATTAGTATATTTCTCTGGATGTTGGTACTCGCCAACAGGTAGTATGCAAGCAATTTTGATGAAACTTAATTAAACAGTATCTACATTATTTTTTAAATTTTACTTTGATATTTTTAATGGTTACGTATTTTTTATCTAAGACAGGCATTTGATTACCAGCTCGTATGACCACGGAAGTCATCAAAACTTTTTTTTTCTATTTATTAAGGGTATAAACATCTATTTATCCCTTAATAATATTACAAGCAAGCCTAAGGCTAATAAGTAATTTTAATTTAGCTTAACCTTCTACAAAAATAGTGTCTCTCAGAATGTGTCTATTAACACGTATCTTATAATATATATTTCAGGGAAGACACTTTGATCATGTGTTCTTTAGACTTTGCACTTACACAAAATTTTACTATCACGAATTATTATTACACAATTCAATTAATTATTATAATAATATTATTATTCAATTAATGCGAACAGTTTCGTTCTTTAAAGTCTTCTTATAATGTCCGTGAGGTCGAGGAGCTGGATGGCCTCGACATTCACATGATGGTGAAGCCGCTGTTGATAGGCTTCTGCATACTTTTGTATGACGAATTCAACAAACTCTACTGTTAGGTCCTGATGGATATCGTCGTTTCTTACGTACCAAGGTGCATTAGTGATACCTCTTAGTACTTTTTTCTGGAACCTCTGGATTATCGCCTTATTGCTCTGAGCGGCACAACCTCACAGCTGTATGCCATAAGTCCATATTGGCATCAGGACTTGTTTGTATACTAAAAGTTTGTTATGTATTGACAATGGCGACTCCCGACCAAGAAGCCAATACATTTCTCTGTAGCGTAGGTTGGCTATAGAAAGTACATGCCTAGTCTAGAATACACTGCCTCTCAAGGAAGGCTGCCGTAACACACCGTTAGGAGCTTGGCGATAGATTTATAAATTTGAGGGTAATAGCTAGCCTGGCGAGTGTTAGAAAATAAAGAAAATACCTTACCACCATGATTGCCTCACGATATTTATCTTTGCCAGTAGCTTAGACTCTATTTGTGTATTTCGTGGGATCGAACTACGTGCTTCTCGCACCGCAACGTTTACGTTTTCCCAAAATTAAGGATTTTTTTCTTCGGATTCATTTATCAGCTGATATCTATAATATTTGCCGGATACACGCAAAACACAACTTTGAATAAGATTATATTAAACGTACCTGTGAAGCGCTTTCAGCATCACCTATTAATATCATTGGGGCTTTCCCAAAGCTACCTTCAAGTCTTATTAACGGTCCATAAGTCTCATACATTTTTGTGTTTATTTTTAACCCATCGAGATTGTAAAAATTGCCTGTGTGCAAAATAAAGGTTATTGCAGCAAAGTATTATATAAATATATATATACATATATTATATAATAAGTTATTTACTAGGTTTTACCGTTTTATTTTTTCTGTTTTTTATATCACTAAAAAGTTACAAGCTTCCTAAGCAGTCATATTTTTGCGCCGATACGATGTCTATTAAAAGCCTATATTAAGCATAATTCAATAACTTTTATCAAAATAATAAAACGTGTAGGCCTAAAATACATCATAGTGAAGCGATTGACACTAATAACAAAATATTACGTTACAATTTAGGTGGTGAAAAGAGATACGCCCCGGAATGAAAATTCTATCAGAAACACGAAAACAGTGAAGGGTTGGTGACGTAGCGTAAGAGGCCAACCTGCCAGGTACCAACTACTTACATAAAGAAGCTGGCGATCATTCAACACTGAACTTATATTAAAAGGATGATGATGGTAAAAAAACAAACCTCCTGGCATAAAATGATGAAGTACACCGATAAACGGAAAAGATGAAGGTCCAGGAATATCTTTCCAAGATTTTAACGGTACCTCGGCTTTGTCAACAGCAGCAATAGATGTCACTGGCCTGTAATGTTAAATGAAATCATGATCTTTTTTAGTTTAAAATACACGTAAAAATGTTAATTAGTTCAATTATTCGTATATCACACACTGTTGTTAAAAGCCTAATTAAACTCAGATGTATTTCTGAGTACTGTAGCTTCATTCATCTAAAGATATTGGAATAAGCATTGCTATCTAAAATAATTGGAAAAAATAACTTGATCGTTAAAAATAAATAATTAATAAAAAAATATAATCATTTCTTTTTATTACATATGTAATGATAGTGTTTTTATTTTCAAATTATTTCATGTTTCATGAATAATACCTACATCAAAAAATTTAAATAACGGACAGTTTTACCTGATGTGATATCTTCTAGCTGACGTTAACGCCAGATGCCGCAACGATAATAAATGCATTTTTATACCCTGCAATAATCAAATGATTAGATGAATTGTTACATAAGCAACAGTTTTTTAGGTATTTACAGAAAAAAATATTCTCATATTACTACTGCTAAGACCCTACGCAGAGACGTTTTGTTCACGTTCATTGGTATTGAACTCATTTATAGGCCACTAATAATCCATAGCATGCTGAATTCCCCGTCCTATGGTAAAACATTTGGACATTATTATGTGTACATTTCTAGAAATATTCATAACCACACTAAGCAATAATTGATTAAAAATATAAATACTTACGTAAAAAAATACTTATCTAATTGAATATAACACTACGTCTGTTATGTACAAAAATAAATGCTTATGCAATGTCAATGTAATTTTGCTTTGATGTTAAATTATAGACCAATATTAATGTACCTAATATAAAAATATAAAGGAGAAAATAAACTTACTCGAGTGTACAATGTTTGTGCTAAACAATCTGTCTTTCAAATATTTTAAAATAAAGAATAATTTAAATTTGATACGGTCTAGTGTAAAATATCAATTTTACCACATTTAAGCTTGCCTAATAGAAATGCAAATCGGGAGCCAATTTAATAATAGATTTCAGACAGTCCACAAGCACATTTTGAAAATTCTTAGTGTATAAAATACAAAACGTTATATCGACGGTGT
Organism: Ligdia adustata; assembly: GCA_947049295.1. Taxonomy (NCBI): domain Eukaryota; kingdom Metazoa; phylum Arthropoda; class Insecta; order Lepidoptera; family Geometridae; genus Ligdia; species Ligdia adustata. The sequence goes on from OX346218.1 coordinate 4,487,895, forward strand.
TTATTTATGTTATGTATACTTACAGACTGATTTAATGTCATACTCGGGTTCATACACGGATCTCGAGATTAGACTGAGTTGGCCACGGATCACGGAGTGTTGTTTCGACTGATATCGTGATTCGTTTCCGACGGAAAAAATAATTTATATTTTGTCCGTCTATCACGTTAACCGTGGCTACACGAAAAAAAAAACAAAATCATTGTAGAAACTGATCTCGATGCCTATAGAAAATTTTCGTTTCATGTTATTTCGCAAAATGGAAGAAATTTAAAACGAATCAATTTTGAAAAATTAAGTTTATTCTTATCAAAAAAAAAATAAAAAAAACTTATTTGGTAGAGGTGTATAAAGCGTATTATCAATAGCCAGAAAAGTAAATTAATTACTCTTCTTACTACAGCAGTTGAAAGATGTTAGAATAGGGAAAAAAAACCCCGTGTTACTATCATAAAACTATAATCTGGCAGGGCTCAATATATTTTAAACAATTTAACATCTCAAAACAAATAAATATACAAAAAAAAATACAAAATACAAGGTCCGTGGATATAAACCCTCATACTCGCTCTAAATCTAGTCATAAAATTTAATGTATCTAACGTGTACAGAAATAAAATCATAAATTACACACACGATATTTCATTTAGTCAATCTTGTATTGAGATTTAAGGAAATATTAATGCCATCAGCTTCACCAAAATCTAGCTGGAGCGCGTGTCACTACCTACTCTATCTTTAATTTTGCACCCTTTAATTTTTAATTTTGTTCTACACAAACTAGATTTTCTCCCTAACTGAGGTTAAATGTCCTGCGTAATATCTCTTCTATTCGTGACAAAATTGCCGAAATCTACGCTCCTACGTCATGCCGGTGATGAAACGTTCTTAAGTAAAGTAAAAGTAAAGTATGCGCTCTTTAAAGGCAAACCAAAGGTATTTTTACAGGTTTTTATTAGCTCAGTATGTATCTACGTATCTGGTATTCTTAAGTACAGTAAAAGTAAATCTTAGCAGATTTACTCAGTGATAATGTGACTTTCTAATCGCAAAATATTTTTGTAATCGGTTAGTGGTGTCGGAGCTTATTCAATGCAAGCAAACAATCTTTCCTCTTTATAATATTATTGGTAGTATATATAACACCAAACTCAAATAGCATGCTCCACCTAGGGCCAAACTGGTGGTTAAATGCCTCAATGTTATGAATAAAAATCATCAACTACAGTTCTACATTGAGAGGTTAAGTTTCATCTCCAAATACAGTCTACTTAAATGCTGACCATCACAATGGATCTTCAGTTAGCTTTCGTTATCCTCGGACCACAATACCGATGGTCCGACTAATATCGAAGTGTAATTTTTATTCAGACTAATCACTAAACCATTTTCCAACAAAATAAGATTATAAAAAGATAATAAGTTAACCTAAAGATTTTACTTCTGTGTTTGGCCTTTCCGTCCCGATGGTTTAGCAAACATTTGTAAGTAGCTGCATTAGCTAGAACCTAAAGACTCCAGCTGAAGCACCTCCTTCTACTCTAGTGTCCTATTATTCAAGTTAATGGCTTCTCTAGAAGAGAATTCAAAGGAACTAATATCTTTTATATCTACGAGAACCAAATTTATTTATATATTAGGTACACAAAACAAGTTGCAACCAATAATAAATAACAATAGAATTTAGCTACATATGAATGAATGAATGAATAGTTTGAATGAATAGTTTAATTGCGATAATTACAACATTACACATATTATTACAACCAAACTATACATAATAATAAATAAATTAAAAGTAATGAAATATTTATCACAACCCGACTCCAACTCAGCAAAATGCTGGTTGTAACAACCAGCGCTGGTCTTCCGCTGGAGCCGGCAAGTGACCTCACGCACGCATTACTTGACAGTAAACAGCAAAGTTAACATTAGTAACTATAAAACAAAACAATATAAAATTTAAACTCATTTTAAAACATCATACATATATATCATCAAAGTTACGAAGCAAATTAACAAAAAAAAAATAATAACCTAAAAATTGACACATAAGATTTGTTTGGATAACATGTAACATTAACACACAATAACGAATACATAAAACGCATACAATATTATGAACAAATTATATATAACTTAAATTGCACTTGTGTGTTGGATCAGCTGTTCCTCTCCCCGCTGATGAGCATAAATGAATATTTTTAGCTTTTTCCTAAAACTGTTCAAACAACGCAGATTCCTTATATGTTATTTCTTGTAAGTAATACATGAGCTGAGTCGTAACTGAAAGCATGTGTGCTGAGAGATACAGAGGATAAAACAATACCGAGAAGAGTGCAAGTTTCAGGGGGTGCCCATTTACAAAGTGTTACGCTTTTATGGATGAGCGCTCCCACTAACAACAATTTATATTAAATATGACTATACAGTGTTATAGTGCATAAAATGGAGGATATCTTTAAGTATTTTAACAAGTTCAAAACTATTACTATTCGTAAATAATTCGTTGTATTGATGTGCAAATCTAACAATAGGGTTATGATAAGATGTGTTGTTTTTATATGTTAGAAGAGCTAAAAGATTTGTTTTCTTCGTGCGCTATGTTTAATATTAAATGATATTTGAGACAACAAATTGGGGATATCAACTACTGAGTTAACAATTTTATACAAATATATAAAGTCAAAGTCCTTTCTAAGTTTTTTTATGACTGGACATTACATATTTTAAGTCTTCTTTCATAATTTAAATTATTGCGGCCAGCATGCTGGCGATAGGAAAGTATTCTTAGACACTTTCTTTGTCTCTCAATATTTTCAGAGTGAATTTTGCAGTTTGGAGACCAAATTGGGCTACCATATTCTTATATGCTTCTAACAAGCGAGTAATAGAGATATAAGAGACAAATGGTTTTTCAAAGCCTTTAGTGGACCGTAATACCAAACCGAGAAGCTGATTAGCTTTTGTTGTAATTTGTTAATAGTGATGCCTAAACGAAAGCTTCAAATCGTCAGCATATCATAGACATAGACAGGAAATACGCTCAATGAGGTCGTTGATAAAAATTACGAACAGAAGTGGCCCTGAATGGGATCCCTGGGTGACTCCAGAAGTGACCTCAACTGGATATGAAACATATCCCTTTAATGCCACTAACTGACTTCTTTTGTTAAGATAGGAACATATCCAGCGAAAACTCCCGCGAATCCCATATGATGCCAGTTTACTACAAAGTAAATTGTGATTAATTTTGTCAACTGCTTTTGAAAAATCAGTGTAAATAGAATTTTTTTACAAAGATTATTTTTATATCTAAAGAGATTAGTGACTGTTGACTTATTTTTTACAAAACCATGCTGCATTTCTGAGATAGTGGGTTTAATGTGACTGTATAAGTATTTGTAAACAAAGGATTAAATAATTTTGTTAAGAAAATATATATATATATAAGAAAATATATTTATAGGTTTATAATTTATACAATTAGACTTATCACCATTTTTTTTTAAATTGGTACAACGTGTGCTGTGGTCCAACGCTTTGGAAAAACACCGCTAGCGAGTGATTTTTTCTAAAATAATATATAACGGCACAGACAACTCTCTACCGCAATTTTTGATAAAAACAGGTGGAAGTGAATCTGGCCAATGCTTGTTCTAGCTCCTAGACTTACATTATTTCGTACATTATAAAAGATTTTATTACATCAAATAGCGTTCTTTAGGAGAGGCCTACGTCCAGCAGTAGACTAACACAAAATAGGCTAATACTGATTATGATGAAAAGATTTGTTCTGTTGGAAATTAGAAAACAACACGTAGTTAGAAGCAACTTCAAGAAAACCCTATACCACTGTATCTTAACGAGCAAAACCGTGGGATGCAAGCAGTATAGCCTATGACTATCTACAGGTAATGACAAATACAATGATTTGATCATCATAATCAGTCTACTGTTTAGGCTGTAGACGGTCACAAACAGATATACTAACATTCAAATATATAAATATAGAATTGTAAAAACCTTCTTTTGGGCAGTCGGGTAAGGTTCACTACTCGTATCTGTAGATACCTAAGAGCTACATGAAGACTGAATTTTAAACTTTACAATAGCAATAGATTTCCAAATATCATGTTCGTCTGTGTTAATTATTGGAAAGCATCATCCCTATAATATTATACATCTAAACCCAATTTTAACGAACAACCTTAAGAAATTATATTAAAGGAGAATTTCTTAAGTTACGTTACATATGTTTACGCTCTATAGTATGATCCGATTAAAATGATGTACACAGTACTTGACGCAGTTCAATTCCCGACCGTATATTTGCCAAGAACTTGTCCTGGATCGGCGATGGCGAGCTGTGAACGTCCTCTTTTCCATTTTATTATTTGATCATTATTCTATATTTATCTATATTAAGTAGAGAAACTGCATATCTTAAAGTTTTTATATTTTGACAAGAAAATTAACTGCGAGCAACCGACAGAAAGGTGCCGAATATTCTGCCTTATATTATTAAAGTCTGTAGAAAACGAATTAGTTAAAGCCCTGGAAAATGTCTATTTTAAAGTTCCAACGGCAATTGTTTTCTTTAAATCGCAAGTGCTGTGCACCAAGTTTGGTCCAAGATGAGTTCTGTCGAAAAATGCTATTCATGCTCGAATACCAATTAACATACAACATCATACTGACAGATGAAACCGACTTTTGCCGACTAAAAACAGATTCGCCTCGCTAGCGCGGTTAGTAAATTTCGAAGAAATTTTGCAAGGAAACAGCAATACCTACGCAAATAATAAATTTATAGAAGTAATCGACCTTTCTCGTCACGTCCTGTAAAATTCCCAGAAGGAAACCCATTTCGCTACTCTACAGCCGTGACAATGTTACAGATAAAACTATATCTTTATTATCTGTGGTCACTTTTGAAAATTAAATAAGTAGGTTCCAGCTTTTCTACGCTCTATTGACTAACAAAGCAAACTAAAATAAAAGTTTTTTTTTTTTATACAAGTAAAACAGTCTCATTAGTTACAAGGCTAGGAACACAGTTTCTTAATTTTTTTGTATAGATCATTATTAATAATTTTCGAATAAAAAATCTCTGACATATTAAGTAATCTGAGCGGCTAAAGCAAATCTTCCAAGAGTCGTTCCAAGCTATTCATAAGTGTAACAATAACTTAATATTTCGTTACGTTTGTATCAGCCTCTAGTCCTAAGTAGGTAGGGTAGGGCGGGTTTAGTTGAGCATAGGGAGGGGCAAGTTGGGCTATCAAAGTATCTCGAAAACTACTCACCGCACGTATATGTATGAAGGGGTTGCGGGAGGGGAACACATTGCACGACCATCAGTGGCCCCTCGACGAGCGAGTAAAGCATGCGTGGGAATTGTTTATTTTATGACCAAAAGTTAAAAAAAAATTGCTGCAATTTTCGTCTATATTACTGAAATGTTAATTGTTTTCAATCAATTAAATGTTAATCAGATACCCAGAACCTTTATAAAAAAGTATAAAGGTTCTGGTTATAACATTTATCGTATTTTTATGATCTCAGTTTTGTTTGAAAATTCCGGGTTGAGGTTAGTTGAGCTAAAGTTTCTTAACTAGCCTCACGGATTTGAAAAGAAGTAATGTATGTTTTTTATATTTTTTGAGGGTGCAGACTTATAAAGAAAGACTTCAAGAGGTTCTTACACTACTGAAGAATAAGTACAAAGAATTTGATATCAAACGGATGACTTTCACAAAATTTTGGAAGAAAATATGAAGTTGGTGAGTAATCCATGAGATATGCAAGCTATATTGATTGTAACATACATATAAATCTTATTTTGAACAGAAAAACTGAATCTAATACTAAAATTAATCTTAAGATACGTTGATGTTTTGTTGATTCCATTTCCAGTTAATTATTCAAAGAAAATTGCTTTGAGATTTGTTACTAAATGACTTTAAATAAAGAGTTGTCTGTCAAACAAACATTTTACTTCATCTCTAGTTAACATTGAACCCAGGGCTTGGCTAGACATAGTAGGTGCTCAAATTACCCCATACCCTTGCTCAACTTAAAACACCTATGGGGTATGTTGAGCATACTTGGCCTTCGGCATATAAAACGCTGTAGCTGTTATATCTAACTAAGTAGAAATAAATAAATACTATGACACTTTTGCAAAAGGATAAACTACTAATCTATCATGCCCACTACTAACCCATTGACACTTCTCGTTGAGGAGCTATTACCGCTTAAGTTGAAAATTGCTAAACTAGACCCGCCCTACCCTACCTTTGTAATAACCAAAATACTATAAGTAGATATAGAAATAAATACGTAAGGTAATTTTATTACTTTTTTCTAATTATTAAACGCTCACTATATTGTTATGATTAGGCATTTATAAATGTTTATAGCTCATTAACCGCTGATAAGAGTTCAGTTTCCGTATATCAGACGCCAAGTGACCACATAACAATGAATTTACTAATATTAATATATTTAGTTATTACTGTGTTTTGTGTAGTTACACATTCAAGTGTACTAATAACTCGACACGAAGATGATACGTGTGATCTTGATCCAGATTTAGTCGCCGAAATAGCTTCATATAAGAATAATATAAAGGTGATAACTGAGGAGATACGAGACGGATATGGTCAAGAGATGTTTACTCAGTAAGTTTACAATTACATCTGTGTTTCCTATTCATTTTCTTTCAAAATTTGATACAAAAAAATGAGAAACGATAAAAAAACTACTTTACTGTACAAAAAAGTATGAAGTTGACTTAATAACAAACAAATAAAAAAAATTGTTTTAACAATACTTAATTGTGAATTTTTGTATATGTCGTACTTACCAAATTTTTTCTTATGAAAGAATGCGTAAAATAACATTTTATAGTCTTCGTATATTATAGTGGCCAATAAAATATGTGAGTTGTAACTTTTTATTAAATTCAGCCATTGTTTACAGATACAGCGATTTTATCGATGAGTTTGGTGCACGTCTTTCTGGTTCAAATAATCTAGAAGATGCCATAGATCACATGATAAACTTAACATATTCTAATGGAGTACAGGATGTCATTACAGAAGAAGTTGACGTTAGTAGTTTTTATATTTCTAATCTATACCTAAAACTTAAAAAACACTAAAATATTTATTTATATTAACACCTTTTATAATTTTAGGTTCCGCATTGGGTTCGGGGCCACGAATCTGCTAAAATGATAGAACCATACGAAAGAGATATTAAGATTCTTGGTTTTGGCTCAAGCATTAGTACTCCACCTTCAGGTATTAACGCTGAAGCCATAGTTATTAACAGTTTTGAAGAACTAGATTCATTTGAGGATGATCGAATCAAAGGCAAAATTGTAGTCTTTGATGCGCATTACAAAAGTTACGGAGAGACAGTAATTTATAGAAGTCAAGGAGCTTCAAAAGCCGCAAAGAAAGGCGCTGTAGCAACCTTAGTTAAAAGCATAACTCCGTTCTCAATTTATTCGCCACACACCGGTGCTCAGTATTATGAGAGCAACATCACTAAAATACCTACAGCAGCTATAACATTAGAAGATGCAGACATGTTGCGAAGAATACAGGACAGAAAAACAAATGGTCAACAAATACGTATTCATATAAAAATGCAGAATAGCTCTGACATGAAAAAATCTAGAAATACAATTGTAGATCTCAAAGGACAAGAGCACCCGGAAAAACAAGTTATAGTCTCTGGTCATATTGACAGTTGGGACGTAGGAACCGGTGCCATGGACGATGGAGGCGGTATGTTTATCAGCTGGTTTGTTCCAGTTATTCTTAATAAACTAAACCTCAAAACTAAAAGAACGGTTCGAGCCATATTATGGACAGCGGAAGAACCGGGATTAGTAGGTGCACAAGCCTACCTGAAAAAACACTTGAACGAGCTTGACAAAATAAACTTTATAATGGAATCTGACGAAGGAACATTTAAACCTTTGGGTTTGGATGTAGCTGGATCTACCAAGACTCGTTGTATAATTCAAGAAATATTAAAACTATTTAAACCTATTGATAAATTGGCAAATAGTGGCAGTCCAGGCTCAGATATAACTCTTTTTATTTCAAAAGGCGTTCCAGGTGCGTCTCTGTTAAATAAAAATGAACGCTATTTTTGGTTTCATCATAGTGAAGGCGATACACTAAATGTTCAGAGCATGCCCGATGTAATCGAATGTGCCGCTTTTTGGGCAGCCGTCTCGTATGTTATAGCTGATTTATCTGTTGATCTTCCTCGTAATTGATCAATGAATATAACAAAATAAGAGACTAAAAAAGCACTCCTATCGTTTGAAAACATCAATGAATACGATCTTAAATATAATGATGTCCTTTTCAGCATTTTTTCTTGCCCTGTGAGGACTATAATCCTTTTTTTGGGTTATCGAGAGGCTGTTTTTTATATATATATATATAAAAAACAGCCTCTTATACCAAGAGAGAGTCATCCTTATCTCCGGTAAAGCATTGCAAAATCTCTTTCATGAATTATTTTCTTAAACCTTTTATTAATGGCACAGAAAGATGGTATTCAGTGGGCATTTTTTTTTATGCCTATTACTTACAGTACTTTAATACAAAAATGTAATTTTTCGTCGTTTATACATTATGTCAACCTGTACTTTCAAGTGTAATTTTTTTTCAAAGAACATTCACAAAACCAGTAAGATTATAACAAGTCTGCTTATATATAATTAATTAATACTTTTTACTTTTTAGATTTCCCATTGCCATCCAACGTGCCAATGCTGCAAGCATTTTTACCACCTTTCTCTCAACTAACGGATCTTTCGACTGGGGTTTTTTAACTTTTAAATTAATTTAATTTCACTAAAGTTTTTTAAGAACTGGTTTTTGTCAACAAACATTTTGTTTTATAGAATTAATGTAGACAATAGATATATATTCTGCCAGTCGTAAAAAAGAACCTCAAATAATCCAACATAACCGTTTCCGTAACCAGACGTCCGTAGCGTCAAATGATTAATAGCAGCGATCGATCCACAGCTCATGCTCAGTTAATCACGCAGTAGATAGCAGCTATTATCTAGACGAGTGCGTAATTATGCACACATGGGCTGTGTAAATCATGGACTGTGATGAATAGCCGTTAGAACTCATAAGTAGGTTCTCACCTGTACCATAGAGACTTTCTGTCAGAGCAACAACTCTACATTGGTATTGGTATAAACCGAAAGGGTTATATTCTATCCATCCTGAGATAATTCTGTTCAATACATTATGAGACTAACTCGAAAATCGAGTAAAAACATTTAGCTCTTCCATAAATTTTGCCGACAGCCGATAAACTCTTTCAATGAAACAATAGGTTTTTTTTCGAACTTCGGGTTGATCCTATAGCATAAGCTGTTTGTCATGGCGACTATAGTGCGAGACTTCTAGCCAATAACCCTTTTATACGGTGATAAACAGCTTGACAGTTACTTGATCCTTAAAAGTTCTGCAACTAGCGTATGAATATTCTCCATACTGTTGATTGAGAACATGTGCACAAAAAAATATCGAAATTAAAATAAAAGAGTAGCCTTGGCAACCTTAAATAATAATTATTTTAATGAAAAAGTTTTCATTTAAGAATTCTAAATAAAGTAGTTTGTCATATATTCCGACAAAATGTTCTTAAAAATCGGCCGATAATATAAAACTAAAGATTTATACATGTGGCTATATTCATTGAGAATGTGACAGAAAATTACAGCTTATATGGAGAAATATCGAAACTAAACAAACTATGAGAATAGCGCACGGTAAAATTAATTGAGCTGCGCAGTTAGCATAACAGTCCATATATTACTGCCGAGTAGGTATCGTGTCAACAGGAAGATGAATAATCTAACAAAATGTGTCATGCGTTCTGATACGATTGAGCATATTATTTTATGTAGATTCGTATGAAGATTTATTTCATTATTTTTTAACAGGCACTCTGATAAGAAAGCTGATAATAACATATATAGTGGAATATCTTAAAGACATGAAGATATAAGTACCTATATATTAACTTTGCTACATACTAAAAAAATAATTTATGTATTTTAGTTTCCTAAACCTATTAAACTATCATAGACAGGCCTCAAAAAGTGAACTAAACAATTTTTTTATAAATATTTCATTTCAGATAACAACTAAACACGGTTTTAGGCTAGGGTGTAAGCTCAGAAGAAACAATGTCACTATAGGTTCTTATCATTACAAAAAACTTTCAGTATGGGAGCAACAACTCTGAATTCCAGAAAAAACTCAACTGTTCCATAAAAAAAGTTTGTAAGTCAATATGTATGAAATGTAAAAAATTAACAACTGATTTTTTTTTCACGAATTCAGAGTAGGACCTAATAGAATTATTTCATTAGGATGAGAACAGTAACCTTTTGTCAGCTTAGCGCATCCCTAACCAATTGAAATTGATAATATTATATTGGTATTAACTTTTTCTCCTTAGTTATCAAAAACGAAATGTCTGACTTCAACAAAAATAACAGTAATAAAAAAAGATTTAAATATAATTTTTTTTTCATCTTCATTTATTAAAAAACTAGCTGTGCAACGCGGTTTCACCTGCGTAGTTCCCCATTGGATTGTCTAGATAATGGGGGAACTACTTTTTTGAAGTCGGTTAAAAAGTATCCTATGTCCTTTCCCGGGGTCCAATCTACCTGTGCACCAAGTTTCATCCAGATCAGTTTAGTGGTTTTGGCGTGAAAGTGAAACAGACAGACAGACAGAGTTACTTTCGCATTTATAATATTAGTTAGGATATATAAAAAAGACAGTGCCTATTCCAATGTTACAGTAATGCGACGGTTGATAAATTACTTTCGAAATAGGAAAAGTTTGAGCAAATCGATTTCATCCAACGTACAAAGTTGGACATCTCCCGCTTGAACCAGTCAATCAATCAACCACAAAGAAATTGATAGTAACATAATGTCTTTTTATTTTAGATACTATACGTATATACCAACGTTTTTAATTACTCAGTGGATTATGACTTAACAGTTAAAATTAAGTCTAATTATATAACAAGACAAAAGTAAACGCTGCGCGTGAGATATAGTTATAGAGGTGATACAATCAGTGCGATGTAGTCTAAATATAAATTATGATTGTTTCGACTATGTACTTCATATTGATTGTGTATATAATAAATATAATAATTTATTGTTTAATTTAAAACAAAAACAGTTCAACATAAGAATAAATCCGTTGGCGTTCCGAAAATACTAAGCAGTTGTGGAATGAACTCCACGTGTGTCCATGCGAAATAATATTTCCACAACTGCTTAGTATTTTTTTCAATTTTTTGTTTTTTATCCTTAAATATTTCATTGAGCAGTAAAACAATGTATATTTATTGATTACGTGAGAAATAATTTATATTATTAGAGATCATATAAAGTCTTGTACACCTTGTCCTTTTCTTACAGTCACAAAACTCGTTAAAAGCATTATAATATTAAATTGAAAGCATACTGTAAAGCAATTTCACACAATTATGACTTAAAACAGTCGCAAAGTCCGAAAAACTCAAAACAAACTGCTAATTCTCCTAGAAATTGCGGCGACACGCTCCACGCGAACAATATCGAATAAGCCTCAGATGTGTGTCGACGACGATGGAATATCAACAAGGCTTTATAATAGCTGTATAAGTGACTAGAAGCTAAGAAATAGTAGGAATTGCTAGGAGTATGGCGGGCGTTATTTTTACCCGACTGTCCAAAAGAAATTTTTTTTTTTCAAGGCCATGTCTGTAAGTATGTATTTAATATGTATGTCTAATTCTTTATAACCCCTTACATCCTATACTAGTAGAAACAATTAATTAAAAAAATATTGGATTTGTCTTTATCAGCAGACGATTATAAAGTATACTGCTTAAATTCCGAGAATTCAATAGTTAGGTTAAAGTAGTTTAAAGTTTCCACAGTTGGGTTTTATGAAGTAGGTAGTTTCTAACAATAAACTTATAAAATTGATTTCATTTATTTTGTTGCACGTATTTTGTTTCCATGAGCTGATAATACTTTTCTCCGTTCAATGGGTACACGTAAAATATATTTTTTGCCAATATATGCACCAAAAACGAACTGTTCATTTACGCTGCAACAGACCAATACACGAGTATACACAGCCACTTCACACTTCCTAGGTTGAACAACAAAATGAGTTAATTTGATAACCTTGATCTTTGATGATGTTATTTCAAATTTCATAATTGATCACGATGAGCAGAAATCAAACCTGCAATCTGGTATTTGTTTTGATCATCATGTCGCTAGGAATCAACGCAGAGCCTAAACCATCTGAACATAATGACTGATTCATTAAGCTTGGTGGGTGTTTTCAGCATAGGCTGCAGGAGTGTACTGAGAAAGAACTTTGCAACCCCTAAGAGAGTCAATGGGATTCAAAGTTTGAAACTTCTATATATTTCATTTTGTCGCGGGCGGGCATTACTAGTTTCGGGACTTCCACCACGCGTGACAGCTATTAGTAATTTATATTTGACATGTAAATATATAATTTTGATTTCGATTTGAGATATATTACATTATGATATTTATGTTTAAAATCCGATATCAAAGATGTTTAAGAAATAACTAACCGTTTCTTTTAAATACTACTAACTTTATTTTAACATCCAGTTCAGCTTCAGTGTCGTGTAAACAACTTTTGTAATCACATTAATTAATGTTTAATCAACAAGGGTTAAGCTGCAAATTGTTAATTCTATCAAAGTCAGAATTGTGTGTCCGTTTCCGTAACTCGTAAAATAGATTAAGTTACAATAAGTTTGGTAAACTGCTAGGTTTATTGGTTTGTAAAATAATAATTTTAATTATTATTTGTATTTATATCTATCTACGAATTGCCTGATAGTATATATAAATGATGTTTTTTTGGAAATGTTTACAAACGGCATGATCAGTCCATAGAATGCCTTGTCGTCCAGGGAAAGGTGGAAGGTGGACCGCGCGGAAGGTCACTCACGCGATGGACCGATCAAATCAAGTTTGCAGAAGGTGGTCCGTTAAACGAATGCAGCAGGATACCAGGACCTCCAGTCGCGAAACATCCAGAGGCGCATAGTATCAGCCCTACTTGACGATCACGACCGCTCTGTCAAGAGCGTCCGAATAAGAAAAAGATGATATAAATGATATAAGGTATTATCATTTTATAATTGACTTGTGGACCCGACAGACGATGTCCTGCAAAAACCTAGATAACGACTGCAGCGCCATCTACCGGTCTGATTTGTGAATTTCAACCATCCAAAGTCGTCGATCCAGACGTTCAGGAAGAGTTCAGTCACAGTAGAAATATATAAATATATATATAAAGATAGGAAGAGTATTTCCTGTTATTTTTTATTTTTTGTTTAAATGCCTCTAATTTTTCAATTAATTATTCAATAAATATCTAATAAACTATTGGATATTAAAAGTCTATGTGCTCTGATACTTAATCAGTTAAAAATAAAGACGTTATTAATTTTGACACTCATCCCGTCAATTTATTTGAAACAATACGATGCTATACGGTATTGATATATAGGAAATATAATTAGATAATAATACGTCTACACTAAAACTCTCAACTATTCTTCCATCTTAAAAAAATAACCGGAAAATTATTTTATGTGGCTAAAACCTCGACGAATTTTTTCGACCCTAATTTTTCTGCTCTATTTGACTTTGCTTTGACGCATATTTTCACGCAAGTGAAACTGCGTATATAAATCTTTTTATTCCGTGTAACCTTAATATATAGGATGTTTAAAGGAGTGTTTATTGAGAAGTAAAATTTTGAAAATCCCCCGACATTTATTGTTGCAGCCATCTTGGATTGAAATTGTCAGTATTATTTTACTAGTCAAGCCTTTTCATTTGATACCTATTTGAGGGATTTGGGAAAAAACTTGTATCCAGCCATTTTGTGACGGCGTCCATCTTGGACTGATTGTCACTAAGCATATTTTCTAATGTCGTAGGTATTGTCGTAATATTCAATCATATTTTCATTGCCTACGCCGTCATTTTTTACATCCAATTCTAACAATATACAACCAAAACTTGATGAAATTGACAATTTAGAATATAAACTATATCGGTAACGGTTCAAGTACATTTGGGCGAGCCTCGTCTTTGCGACTGTTGTTAGAAGATGGTTAGGATGTTCAAACTAATGCTGCTTAAGTCACAGCAACAGCTGATCGACTAGAAAATGTCGTGAAAGTCTACAGAGGGCAAGAACTTTTGAAAGCTCATAGTTCAAAATTCTTTATTTAGCTTCATATACCATACAAAAAGGTCTTAATCGAGCAATCCCAATCCTTTTTATAAGCTCAGCAAATATTATTTCAATGCAGCTTGTGGAATTATCATTCTTATGTGACGAGCAGCCATAATAAATAAAGACTAATAACTAACAAAGCAAATACAATGATAATAATATATGTCGTATCGTATGTCCTTTATGTGTAGATTATTAAGTTATATTTGTTAAGTTTCTAATAATAGAAGTGGAACATGATTTTACGGGAAAATCATGTTTCACTTCTTCTTCGAACGTTATTTAAAGGTGAAGAAATATTACTGTCTTAATTTTGAGCTATATAAACGCAGTTTCACTAATGAGAAAGCAATCGAAATAAATAGCGCGACAGCCAGTCACCATATATAATAATATACTATGTACAAAAATATAGTTTGTTAAGCCACGCACGAGAGAGTCCGGTTCGTTGAACATCACACGTGACTGTTTTGCCGAGTCGGCTGATCCCAGGATTTGAAACGGGCGAGCCCAATCAAACACTCCCTTTGCTCTCTGGGCGTATTAATAAATCAGGATATCCTAAGTACATAGAGGCATAGCGTTTGATCGAACGCTGCCATTGATTTAGTTCCGTGTGATTAGATGTGGGTCTAACTTTAATCATGCTAAAGGTATTTTCAGGTCGCTGATGAATGCTTTTGTATAGGAGTCAATGAGATTGGAATTATTATTAAATTACGTTGTAATGTGGTTGTACTCGCTGTGTTGTCCGCTATATTTACGAAATCCACCTTACAATGCGCATAAGACATATATTTTTGCTGAGAAGAGATAGGATATGCGTACATCAAAAATTTATCATGTAAGTGCTTATCCTCCTATTTTGATATAAAAAACTTATTTAGCTAACCATGGTGAGCGATGTCAACAAATTTATATTGTAACTCAACAAAGGAAAACTGCTTGTGAGATAAAGATTAGAGAAGTCCTCAAGCAGCCTGCGTGATGGACTACACACTTTCAAGGAGACTCGTACCAAACACTCAAAATGTAGGCTCACAAGAAAATAATTTACTATATCATCTAATCTTACAAGTATAAGAGTACAAGATAGTAAAAAAACACTTGCAAAATCGTAAAAAACGTAAATCAAAGTACAATAAATAGTTTTATACAATGTTCAAGCATCGAAGATAATCCATTCAAATGGAATTATACCTACTTACTCCTTATTTTTCAAAGGTTCTTTAATACTCAATTCCCAACTGAATTTGAAAGCTGATTTCGCTAGAAAATTGATCTTGGTAATATCAGATTCAAATTTGTTAGGATATTCTGCCTAATTTTAGAATGATTCTTAATTTTTATACCATATCACGTATTTTTTTAAACGAAACACGTATCTTGTAAAAGTAAAGTTTACCCGTAATTTAATTTGTTATTTATGAAGAGTACATAAGTTTTCTTGTATCGTTGATTTCACTGTAAAGTATAAAAAATACTTTTACATTAGCGATTTGGCCCTGCGGCTAAGTTACATAAAAATATAAATGTTTGATGTAAAATAACCAAAGCAATCTCAGGTAAAAACTGTTCAGCAAACGGAAAAAAAGAAAAGAAGAAGCGAGAACTCGTTTCGAATTCAATAAATTATCGCTCATATTTTGAAAAGGTTTGTGCATCTCTACGTTTTACGTTTTTTGACTTGATAACATCCACCAATATAAGAGACCAAAAAATGTATTATCGTCAATGTTGACAAAATCTTTAAAAAAATAACCGCTTGATGCGATTTCTGATTGTATTACTTTGTTATTGTCGTGGGTAAAGTCATTTTCGAACGTTGCCTTGATAGCCTATTGATTTGCCACCTGAAATTGCGGTGCACAGTAGTTTATCTCCAAGTTCCAATCCCCAATAGTCCACCTCCAAACACTTTGCCTCGCCTGCATAGTACAGATAAGACCACTTTAACGACTCTGTAGGTCAGCAGCTTGCTCTACAAACTTGTGTCTGAGTCTATCTCACTATTAAGTTTTATAACGCTGAGATAAAACTCGCTTATTTTAGGCTTATACGATAAAAGTTAGATAAAAACAAAATTTATGAACCAGATAAGAATTATTAAATTTTCTAGTCCGCTAGAAAAACATAACATAGACTTTTAAAAAACCTTTGTTCTAAATTTTTTATTTGAAAATAACAGAAGAAGTGTCTAAAGTCAGAAGTGTGTTAGTGTTTATACCTTAGTAAACAGTTATTTATGAACATAATTTACTATTATGTTTTGCTAAACTATGTATTTATCTTATTAAATTTACGATAAAAAATAATAATGGGACAGTTTTTTGGTAAATATTTTTTGTAATAAAATAACAGTAATTTTAAGTACTTTTTCATAATAACTGCATTGAATTTACGTTACGTTAGTTTGAACTCCGCGTATCGATTGACTTTATTATCATTGACTTTTATCCACGTTTTAAAGCAGCACATAAAGCTAAAACTGACAGATGTTAAACGTGATCTAATAAATTGGGGTAACTCAAATTTTAAGATTACTGTGCCCAAATAAAGTATAAAATGTAATATACCCAAACACCAAACTACACTTACAACAAACTTCACCACCTGTCAGAAATTCCAAATAGGAAGGATAATATAGGGGTCCGTATTGGGTTGCATAAATTAAAAAAGGCATAATTTAAAATTGCATTACGCTTTTTTACATTACAACAGAATAAATCATTAGGCATACTTTATTTTCCCATAACTTCTTATGTAATAATTATATACCAGCATAAAATTTTCACGCATAATTGTTTTTACAATAACGATTTCTAAGTATAACATTTATTGGCAACTCTCTTTATGGCATAAAGATTACATGTCATACATTTAGAATACCATAATGTTAACAGGTACAATTTTTTATTTTTATATCTAAGCTTGAACCTACTGCTGACCTTGTTGGCGAAAGTATTCGGATTGTCCGTGCATTGAATTCCATAATGATACGAGTGCCATACGTACTGTTATCTATTTAATTGATTGCAATAACATTATTTGACAGAATAATTTTACGCCATACTAAATTAATTTCAAATACATACTAGCCATTCTGAGCGCTTTGCCGGCCGCTGCTGCAGCGCGCTCGCTTCGCTCTCTGGGCTCGTACGTTGTTTTTCATGTTTTAATTTAACCTAACCTAATAATATTATTTAACTACGCCATACTAAATCATTTTGCTTCCTTTTTCATGTTCTAACTAAACCTAACCTAAACCTATTGATTGTTTAGTTTAAGCCGATTATAGGATATTTTTCTAGAAGTAATTTCTATGGCATATGATAATTATGGCATACAATGATGTTATTGAAATTGACTTTACGCAAAACAAAGCTTTTAGCACGTGGTTAATATAGTAAACAATGAGTTTGACATAATAAAATTATGAGAAACCATTTTATGTCTGTTGACATTTACAGCAGATGAAGTTATGGGAAATGAAATTCTGGCAAGTGGGTGTTTCACTAATAATATAATGAATATAAGTAAAATACAAAAACAAGTAGGTAACTAAATTAAAAGAGCGATTCGGTTCCGGCGGTTGTGGTCACAGTAACCTAACACTCCTTCTGGCTTCACTCATCGTCGTACTAATTTATGACTTTGCCCAAGACAAGCCTAAAATTAGTAACACTTTTAAAATATCATAACATATGTTGCAACTTACAAACTTTGCTTTGAATTAACGCGACTAATTTATTATTCATTTATGACTTTATTGGTATGCATGCCCCCATTATGCGTTTTATATTTTATAATAAATTATCTTTAGGCGTATAGTAATCACACCTTTTACATTTATTCTAAATAAAATTATGATAAAATATTAGAATAAATTAAAATTATACCAATAAAACCATTATGCGTTTATAAGACTCATAATTTATACGAGAAAACTTTATGCTAAAACTGTTATGCCAAACAGCATTATGATGAAAAAAAATTATGCGATAGAAAAGGTTCCCTTAATATAACTGCCAGATTGAACTGCTCTAGGTATGCCAAGCGACTGTTATTTACTTTGTTTATTTTATTATACTTTTCCCTGAACCATATATCTCAAGTAGTTATAATTCGAATTTCAAATTGTATCCAACTTTGTTACTTGACTACAAATATTAGCAATGTTAAGACTAACAGCTGTGCTCAAGTTATTAACAGACTTATAAACGAACGCCGAATGTTTCCACTAAATGTTGAGAAGTCAGTCAATTATTTTTATCTGCGCGTAAGTTGTCGCGATAACTTTTAGGGTCGTTAAAAGTTGCTTTTGATACCTACGTGTCAGTTTAGCTTCATTTTAACTCTGTCTAGTTTTCTTATCACAAGTCTCTTTTCAACTTTGAATTATAACAACATAATTATAACTACAATTATAATACAACTTAACAATAAATTCAATATTTATTGTTTGTACTCGTATCAAACTAATCTGCAATATGAAATAAAAAACAACGGAACTATCGCTGTTTCTTATTTTGTGAAAAAAAAACAGAATTGATATTCAATGTGTCAATGCGTCTGGGAACTTTCCTTATTACAAGGGGTTAATTAATACATTAGTTTTTATAATTGAACATGTTTTTCTTCTTCTGTCTTTTTAACAACTGTAAAAACTTTTTCAATGTTTTAAAAGTCGTTACTCTTTTTACTTATCACGTCACATCATAAAGGTTTGTGGGTGTAGGTATATTTTTGTCACTTTTTCTCGCAAAACAGATGAGCGACTGCATGGTATTTAATGCCAGAGAAGCTTACATCTAGGTTAACATATGCTGCTTATGTAAGTAGTCCCGGAAAGTACGTTGTTAGTGTTAATAGAGATACATAATTTGAAATTCAACATTATAGAAAACATGGGCCTGAGAAAAGGTTACAGATTAAATTTTTTTGTTAATTCTGGGCACGCTTTGGTGGTGTGTTGGGTTATTTGTATTATCTGTAGATCTTAAATGTTCCATAAGGAATCATCTGCTATTTTTTGTTATGTTTAGGCCTTTAATTGTTTATACAGGTTTATCGGTTAGGGGTGTACTAAACCGAAAGAGGGTCACTATACTACAATAACAACTTTAATTATGGCCTCAACACTAAATTCCAAGAAAAAAATCAGGCGATCAATTGTCGACAAAATGTATGGAACAACTGATATTTTTTTCTCGAATTCAGAGTTGGTCTCATAGTGAAAGTTGTTCCTTAGGATGAGTATAGTGACCTTCTTTCGGCATGGTACACCCCTAGCCAATAACCCTGTATATAATATGTGTATTGTTAAAGGCACTTCTTCAGCGTATAAATTAAAAAAAAGATTTTTAACATATTTGTTGCGAGAAGAAAATATTTAAATTTGGATATTTGCATTTGTTTTCAGTTTTGAATTGATTTTTAATGGCATTTTGCGCTGTGTTATGGTAATTTCCTTAGATTTTTGAAAACAAGTATCTGGAACGGCGAAAATGTATGCTATTCAAATGCCAGCATAATGGTATATTTTTATTTTTGTTTAAAAAATATATTTGAACTAATTTATAAATAGATTGGGATACGTATTATTATATTATATACAAACAGATTTTACTCAAAGCAAGTAACAAGTAATCAAGTTTACCGAAAACTGGATTTAAATCGTATTGTGTAAATTATAAAATTAATTCTCATACTCAACTAAATACAATATTTTATTAGTGTGGTATCAATTTCAAACATGTATAATTAAATAAATCAATCGATTTGATTTTTCACCGAACGCACTGTCCCTGGTTCGTGCAAATTTTGTCTTTCGTCTAGACGTTAGTCTGTTTGTATGAAGGCCCATCCAATTTGTTACTGAAATATAATATTTTTATACTTAATAGAAGATTAGACATAATGCAAGTATTTATGATGCGGTCTTCTGCCCTGACGTCAACGTGTAAATTTTTTACCAGGTAAAGTTTAAAAAATATGAAAATACTACAAAATTATATAAACTATTGCCCAATTGGGCGCTGGGTCCATTCAAGCCTTAGATCGAGATTGAAATTCTTTGTCAGAAGATAAGCCATCTCTCTTGTAGCGTCGACAAATTTTACGAATTTCGTCGTACTAAGAGCCCTTGGAAAACTTATGGTAATGCAAAACGTAAACGATACTTGAAAACAATCATACTCGTTTTAAACAAGTGTCAAAAATGTAATAGTTGTAAAAAAATACGAGTAAATTGTCGGATAACGCTGTTTATTAAGTCCAAAGATAAACGGAACAAATTCACGTCCAATTACAAGGCACCCCAGTAGGCCTAAAACAAGAACGAACTGGAGTAGGTTACTTTTCTGTGACTGCAGCGGCTGGGCCTCAAAAGCTCTCAATTTTGGATAGAAGAAAGAGCAGAAGAAGGCGTTTTGGCCCGGACGAGACAAAACGAATTGCATATTAAGTAACCACGCTACGTGTATTTTTTTACTAACCACTAATAATCTCACAGGTCAGTAACCGCAAGCCCTGCTCAAAAAGTCTATACAAATGATGAAGTGCCAGTGAAGTCATGGACAGACATTCCTGGACCTTCTTCGCTTCCGCTAATTGGTTCACTTCATCACTTTCTACCAGGAGGTGAGATTTAAGGCACTATTTATGTTTTTTGTATTAATAGGCATAAAAGAGCCGAACTCTATAAAATAGCTATAAAGGTTTATTACCTTTACAGTTTTGATACCTACAATATGTATTGTATCGAATATTTACATAGCATTCATAACATTTTATTATTCGATACAGGCTATTTATACAACCTTGGTTGTGCAGACATGGTCAGCAAAATGTACAAGTCTTATGGTCCAATCATCAGGGTAGATATCAAGCCTCCGCTGATTTTTGTATGTGATCCCGAGAGCTCTTCACAGGTATACCTTGTTCCTATGGTCAAT
The DNA here is from genome assembly GCA_947049295.1 of Ligdia adustata. Lineage (NCBI taxonomy): Eukaryota > Metazoa > Arthropoda > Insecta > Lepidoptera > Geometridae > Ligdia > Ligdia adustata. The sequence continues at coordinate 4,509,229 of OX346218.1, forward strand.
GATTTTAGAGTGAGATTATATTAACAAGTTTCTTTCATACTGGATTGTAATTACCCCTAAACTATATAGGTAGATATTGCATTTTCCGAGGAAAAGACCAATTGGCTTTGAATTGCGGTATTCCGAAAGATTCGTGCGATCACGACTTTTTGTAGCTGTTACTAGCAACGATATATATATAAAAAAAAAACAGAAAAATATTACAAACAAAATGTATTCAAAAAAAACCATGTGTTACTTGGCAAATATCTGCAACTATTTTACTCATAATAATGTGTACGATTCCAGATACTACGTGGTGAAAACTTCCTCCCTATACGACCTGGTATGGAAACTCTTGCCTACCACAGAAAATACTTCAAAAAAAGTGTAAAGGAAGACAGTCCGACCAGTCTTATCACAGAGTAAGTTCACACATATTTTACGTCATACGTAACGACTATAAACCCATATACGTGATGTTCCTTAATTGAAGTGGGATACTCGTATAGTATCCTACTTCAATTAAGATACACACTAATACACTTTGAGACTACTACGTTTATCAAATTAAGTGTAAAGGCTTCATATTTTTAGAGTATTACAGGTTGTATTAGAATAAAAAATTTCCTCGATCTATAAAATATCTAGCAAGTGATAACATAACGAGGGTATTAATATATATAACAATAAGAGTAACAATACGCAGATACTGTCTACACAAGTGTACTCGTATGGTCTTAAGGTATTTTAGGCCTTTCAAATCAATAGTAATAATAATAATATGGGACAACATCCACACAGAGGTATTCAGGTCCCAAACTAGGCAAAGCCTGTGCTATGGTAACCTGATGACTGATATACATACTTAGAAATACATATATACATACTTATATATATAATAAACACCCAGACACAGATCAAACAGACATGTTCATGCACACAAATGTTTGACCTGTCCGGGGATCGAACCCGGGACCAGCGGCGTAGAAGGCAGGGTTGCTACCAACTGCTCCAACCGGCCAGTCAAATATCAATAGTATAAACTACTTACTTGCCACATCTTAAAATGTAATATTGGACTGTTGGAAGTAGACGCTGCTTGATGCCGAGCTCTAGGCGTATATTATTTCGTGGATTATAGATCTCGACAAAATAAATAGCATTCATCAATATTATACAATGTTGCCTATCAGCAAGTGATCGATCACTTACAGATAGGCGACATAAAAGATGATACTAAACTTGATGTTGATTAATTCCTATTAACTATTAAAGTATGAAGGTGTACATCTGTATGTTTTTAAAGGACTTGTTTCATTTTCGGCCAAAACGGTATACATATACCAAAAAAAAAATTAAGTTGTGGTTGATATTATAAAACCTGCGTCAGTTGCCTACTTCAATGTGTACAATAATATCTAATTTCTGTGAATTGTTGTGGAATGCTGGCATCCCTGGAAGATTTTTATATTCTAGGTTGACAAACATGGTGAAATTAGTCAATCAATCATACCACTCGTCACAAATGTCAAAATTGACACAACAAAAACGCGAAAATTGTATTTTTGTCGTAAATGAGGTGGACATATTTTGATTCGAAAATAATTTTGTACACTGCGATTAGTTACATTATTTTAAATTTGGCTGATAGATAAAAGATTTATAATCTATAACGTATTTATGGTATCATGTACACTGTCCTGGCCGGGGTTCCATAAATTACTGAAACAACACTTTTGTGTATTTTATGTACGTTTGTAAGTATATATGTTGTACTAACTCGTTGCATATTAGGATCATATGTAGAAGGCTGAATGCGCTCATAAGGTTATTTCATAGAACTATGTTTACTCGTACAATTAGTTCAAGTGTTTTAAGATTTTCCAATGAAAAATAATAACTCAAATAGCCTAAACTATTAAACCAAAGGTAGACTGAAGGTGAATCCAATGACTTTTTGCATATGTTGCAGATGGTCATAAGCTTCCCGCGGTTCAAGTGGTTATAAGTAGTCTAAAAATATTGCAACCGGATTTTTTTAAAGTCGCTTCTAATCACTTGTTTGTTATGTGTTTGTTATATACAAGCCTTACATCTGTTGAAAATATTTTAGTCAGGGAGAAATTTGGAAACAGCTACGTTATGCGGTTAATCCTGTACTGATGGCGCCGAAAAACATAAGACTTTATACCTCAGTCTTAGATGAAATAGCGACAGATATGATTACAAGGTACGTACAATACAAATAACCGTTAATGTTTTTATACATCAGCATTGTAATAGGTACATAACTAAGTACATAAAGAATGTAGTAAGTCTTCTATGTAGGTTCTTATGGTTGAACTGGATAGCCTCATCGTTGCATGTAATCGTGAAACGGTTTTTGATGGACTTTTTGATATTCTTGTAAAACACTCTCAACTAAATTGATGATTTTTAGTAGGAAGATGGACCTGTTACCTGATTTTGCACACATGATCACTTCAATGACTTTCCAGAGATCAGGTACATGTTTGAATCTTAATCGAACAGAAATCATAATATAATTTTGATTATAACTCTGTCTCTCTCTCTCTCATAGAAGCAAGGCAGTTATTTTCGTTATTTCGTTATAATATATATAATATTAACTTTAAAAAAAATACAATTCCTAATTGGAAAGCAACTTCGTTCCATTCGGGTGTCCCTTGACACCTCTCAAGTTTTTTTTCTCAAATCTAGGGTTGGTGCCATAGTAAAAGTTGTCTATAATGATGAGTATAGTGATCCTTATTCGGTTTTGTATACCTCTAACCGATAACCTAGTAAATTGTTCTATGTTATCCATATGCCTAACTTTGTCGCTCTATACGCTTCCAGAATGAAATCTCAACGAGACCACAAAAATATGATTCGATGGAATTTCAATCAGGAAATGAAACTGTGGGCCTTCGAATCAGTAGCTGTCATAGCTTTAGGCTCAAGAATTGGCTGCCTTGATTCTTCTCTTCCAGAAAACTCTCCAGCGACGCAGCTCGTGTCTAACCTCTACGAGCTTTACGTGCTAGTAGAAAAGCTCGACTTTAAGCCGAGCATTTGGAAGCTGGTCGCTACTCCTAACTTTAAAAGAGTAATGCAACTTTATGATCTGCATGATAGGTAAGTATTTTACTGAAATATATTTTATATTCGAATGACAAGAAGCATAATTAATACAAAAATGTGTTGTTTCATCTAGCTTCGTCAAAAACACTTAAAACGAACTAAAATACATGAAAACCAACATTTTCAAAGTTCTGAAGACCTTTGCGTGGATGTTGTCCCGTATTGTAGTATAATAATAATATATTATTATACTTGACAAAAATACGGTTTTAAGTACTTTAGTTTAATGTATTTCATTTATTTAATATATGAATTTTTCTTTTTTGGAACACGGAACTTTGAATAACTGTTGCTATCTATTTAATACATCTCTGGCAATAGGGATCAAGATTCAAGAGTTGTTCAGTGCCAATTATTCTATCTATGGTATTAAACTGAGAGTATTTTTAACCGACTTCAGGAAGGATTTTTATGGGTTTTTTCTCCAATTTGATTTATCAAGCAAATAACATTATTTTAGTTTTATTTATTTAATTAATAATATTAATTTTCTTCTAGAAAGAATATACTTAATTGGTATCATAATTTTTATATCGGGACAGCAGCAATAAAAAAATATTAACTGTATAGGTGATGACATTTTATTAAGGAACGTATGTTTTGTATGCTGAATGGAAGTAGGTTTTGAAAGTATTAAGTATTTGAAAGTATTACGGCCATCAGTCTCTCCATGAACAATCCGGAGCAATAAATGGTTTGCCTCGTGTTGATAGGCCGTACCGCACGGCGCTTATAGGAATAGCTTCCACGAAATAAAAATGAAGGGTTATAGTTATATATTTACAATGTGTTTTTTATCAGTTTATCTAAACACTTCATCAAGCAGTCGATGGAAGAAATAAAAACTAAAGGCAAGGCAGCCGATGAAAAAGGAGTACTTGGAAAACTGATGGATATCAATGAAGACTTTGCCTACATCATGGCTGCTGACATGTTAATATCTGGTGTCGATACGGTAATATATAATTAAGTTAAGCTATCTCAAGTTAACAAATAAATGTTATTTCTAATAAACTTGGAATATGAAACGAAGCGCAGTATGATATAATTATTTATATAAAAATAAAGTAGATTCTGAAATTCACGAGTTGTAATAATTGCAGTAAGAGTCTGGAAGTCTATGAATTCAAAAAAGCCATACTAGCTGTTAGCTGCATTAACAGTATGATAGATTTTATTACGTAGGCGTGATACATTAGAGTATTTGACACCATCTCCACTTACCATCAAGGGAGACTGTAGTCAACCGTAATAAAAATAAAAACGGTGAAATGTGAGTCGGCCCATTATTTACCTACACAACATCACGTTTCTATCAGCTATCATAACTATATCTCTCGTTTGTTGCATGGAAGCCCTTAAATGTTATTGTTAAATATAGTATTTGTTGTTACTTCTAGCGGCAACTGAAATACATTATCATCACTAAAGTTTTTTTAAGTTGGGCTTTGTGTGTGTTTTGTGTTTTTTGTTATGACTTTTTTTATTTAATATTCTATTTGTAAAATGAACTAAGAACATAAACTGGAATTACTTTGTAAACTATTTTGATTTCAGGCATCAAACACAATGACAGGAGTTCTTTACTTATTGGCCGCTAATCCTGATATACAAAACAAGCTGAGAGAAGAATTGAGGTCAAGTAAAGGAAAAAGGCCTTATTTAAAAGCTTGTTTGAAGGAGGCGTTGAGAGTGATGCCTGTTGTAGCTGCAACTAGCCGTATCACTACTAAAGATTACAACATTATGGGATACAGAATACCTGCAGGCGTAAGAGGAAATCATTATTTGACGGAGTATTGAATAAATTTTTAGTTCCGTAAACTGTCAACAAAATTAGTATGAAGTTTTACAACTTTGTAAAAATAACCGACAACCACTTGACCTATTTTTATATACTCAGGAATCTTAATCAATGCGCTTTCAATTTATATTTGAACCAAATATTATTGCCTAGTAGGTAAATGGCACCGTAGCAAACTTTCCCCCTATTGGAAGAAATTCTTCAAACGACTACTCCACAAACAAAGATCCCCGACGACTATAAAATTCTAATAATTCGTAGTACTCATACAACAAGTTCTTCAAGATTGATTGGAAACTACGGCCTATACACGAGTCCGACGCTTTTTAGTGATACACATACATTCACAAAAGCACACAAACATATAAACCTGACAGACGATAGATTTTTAACAGACTCGAGAATGAGACACTTCACTCGCTGGTCAAAAAAACGTCTGAATAATTTTCATAAGAAATAGAAATTCCCCGAGCGACAAATACTATTTAAAATGTTAATTACATAGGTACTTTCTATCAGTCAAAAATAAATATCCCTTCAGCGCAAGATCAACATCATAAGATAAAAATACAGACGAATCAGGCACTTTTTCCTTTTTTGAAAATGGATAAAAACTAGAAATAATATATTTATTTAATGCTACCGGTTGACAACATTGCAGTTTTGAGTAAGACAAGTCTGAGAAAGTTTCTGAGACAATGGTAATTCAACGTATTCTATTACTAAAAGATTTATTATAAGAACGATGAACTAGAAAACCTCGCGATGACGTAATAATTTATACTTATAAATAGATCTTAAATGGCCTTTAGGTAATCTTTTTGCATTTTTTTTGTCGTTGCAGTAATAAGTTATTTTATTTATGTTAAAAAAGGAAAATGCGTCTATTTAATCACAAAAAAATATTAAAATTACTTTTAGAAAACCGTTATCTTCGCGCATCAAAACATGGGTCTTATGGAAGAGCAGTATCCTCGAGCTAATGAATTCCTCCCAGAACGTTGGCTGGTCGAGAAGGATGATCCTCTACATTACGGACACGCTCATCCATTCGCATACAATCCATTCGGGTTCGGAGTACGTAGTTGTATTGGTAAGTTTTAATTCTTGAAATTGATGCTGCGTGTTGACATGTAATGTTTTTTTACCTAACTTGTGTTCACCCACTGCTGGGTAAAAGTTTTTCCTGATTTCCTCTATCAGTCTTCCACGAATCAGTTATTTTCAGTCCCTTTTGAACACATCCAAGTTGAATAAAACATTGACCCTAAAGTCTCCAATTCTTCCAGTAAAGCCCACAACAGCTGCAACAAAATGTAAATACAATAATTATTGTTAGCGACCAAAAATAAAAACTGCTTGCTGTTTGTTCCCCTGAATACCAAGGGAACAAACAGAAAAAAATCTTTGTTAACTTATAATTACAATCAGGAATAAACATCTCCTGTCTGACCCACTTTCAAGCATAGGAGAACGAAAATATTTCTTTTTCCGGTTTTTCCCTTTAAAGGGACAGATTGAAATGACAAACAAGAATAAAACGCAAAAATCAAACCGACATACGCGTTCTCGATTGAGACAAGTTTCTCTAGCTTCGTTCCACAAAATATCGTTTCTAATTAAAATAATAATATTTTTCCCAAATAGGTCGTCGTATTATGGAGCTGGAAATGGAACTATTCACGACTCGTTTGGTGGAAAATTTCCAGATTGAATGGTTCGGCCCTCCGCCACGGATACAAGCAGGCTCGGTCAATCACATCACGGGACCGTACAACTTTATCTTTAACAATGTACCGAAATGAGCATCTAATAGGAAAATTCTGGTATACACTACGTGGTTCTTTTACATGTTTATCACTCAAATTTTAAATTGTAATAAACAAACTCACGTATACTCTCACGCTTTTAATTTAGTGTCCATAAATTATTCCTTTCATATGTGTTGTACAATCCATTACAACAACACTTTATTAAAAACCAGGTAACCATTGAGTTTTATAATAATTCAATAAATTACAGGTCATATCAATTCATTATACATAAATGCAATTTTATTTAAATATAATTTGTCTAACACTTGATACATATTTATTTATAAAAACTAAAAAAAAACAGGAATCTGTAACACTAATCTAAAACACTCTAATAAAACTTATACACAAAGTAACCTAGACTGTAAAAATGATTAAAAGTCTGTAAAAAAATGATGTCCGTGTGGTAGAGTCCCAAGAACGCTGGCTGCATTCGCGCGTTGAATTGCCACAGAAATTCTTTGAGCAAGGAATGAGCCAGCTCTCTTGTCACCAGTAGCATCTATGAGTTTAAATGCAATTGGTATGTATATCTTTATAAGATGTTGATGAGGGTCTTATTGTTTATAGTGATATCTTACACCACTACATTAAATTTTATACATTATAATAATTATGTATTAAGTAATAACTGTCGGAAGTGCTCTTTACTTTGTTTGAAGAAAATCGGTTCAAGATGGCTGCCGCCACAAAATGACTGGATACATCACAATTACCTTAAATACCCTAAGTAGTAAATGAATATTGTGTTGGGATTTTACTAGTAATTTAAAGTTATTTTTGCGTCATCTTGCCTGTCAGTGTAATTATACCAATGATTATGTAAAATCAACATTACTAGAGACCATTATCTACTATAATTTAAGTACACGTACAAAGGTAACAACAAGTAGCTGTCACCCTCAGTGTCACAGGAAACAATTTCAAATTTAATAAAATTAAAAATTATGAACCCCTATTTGACCCCCTTAGTAGCTGAATTTTAGTATGTACACTCCAACAAATTCCAAATTTTATGGACCTATTTTCAGTACTTTAGTATCGCGTTGATTGTGACCTGTCAGTCTGTCATTCAGTCAGTAAGCCAGTCAGACAGGACTTAGTTTTGTATACCTTTTTTTTTTAATCTTATTTATTTGTAATGGAGCTTTGTCGGTGGCCGACTGCCACTCCCGTAAAACAACTTCTTATAATTCTACTTAAAACTAGCTAGATATAAATTGGCTAGCGTCCTGGCTTCATCCGATGTGGGTGACGAAAGAACATGTGCCCACATTCTGTTCGCTACATTAATTCTGTCGCAAAGCCTCGTTCCGAACACTCTCCATCAGAATGTGTTGTACGATTGTGCCACACGCTTCGCAATTGAGTGTGTCAATTTTGCCCATTAAATATTTAAACTTGTTTGACGGAATATGCCTCATCATAGTGACATCATATTTCCTATTGACCGTACTGAACCAAGGAAATTGAGGCAGCTTACATTGGATGGTTTTGTAGCATATTCCACTAGACAGCGAACGCTCATCAAAGTTTTCGCGCCATAGTTGCCGGCATTGGCTTTTGACTTCACTGAGCAATTAGCTGTGTAGGGGAAGATGATTACAAAGTATTCCGTCTTTTACGGCATCCTTGGCTGCGTGATCTGGCTCCTCATTACCCAAAATTCCAATATGTACTGGTAACCACTGTAGCACTACTGTTTTGTTCTTATCTGCGAGTTTACAAATATAATCCAGAATGCTATATGCTATAGGGTGACCTCGACAATTCGAGGTTAACTTAGCCAGATGTAATAGCGCAATCTTTGAGTCAGATAAAATAACAAAATTGTTCATCGATCGCCCGCCTGGCTACGTAAAACCGGTTTGGCCAATACGTACCGCGCACCGAGTGCGTTGTTTACAATGCGTTTATTGTTTTTTGCGTAATGGAAGAACAAGATGATAATACGAGTACGCTTGTGGAGATAGATGATTTATGTGAAACTATGCACCAATATAGTGAGATGATTAAGGAATGTGAAGATGGAATGGATAAATATGAAGGCAGTGTTGTTGAATCGACGTTAAACACAGAAAGAAGGCCTTTAAAAGCAAGGCGCCGTTTGGTTTTAAAATCTTACATAGCATGTAAGATTTTCAAGCTGAGTGTCAATGGGCTGGTTACATTGCTCGAAATACCGATAACCAAAGTGGAAGCAAGGCTCTTCCTTCTGAGGTAGAGAGCGTAGGCAGGCCTCCCACTAGGTGGACCGACGATATAGTAAAAGTCACTAATAATCAGTAGATGCAATTGGCAGCTAAAAATATTTAGTTAACTTAAGATTGAATGAACGACCACTCCGTCTGTTAAATTTGATTTGACTTAATCCTATTTATTTTTTCAAAATATTTTTTGTTATCATTTATTAATAAATAATAGTACTTACTGTATTTTTATTGATTTTCTTATCTTTTTAATCTTATTTTCTTGCCTTAGGAAACCAGCTTTTGAATTTAACGATATACTCGAATTTTACATGCCTTTATTATTTTTGCTACTTTTGGGTCTTCTGGGTACCTAGAGGTCAAACTTAGTCAAAGACTTGGTTTAACCTCTACAAAAAAAGACCCAACTGCCAAAGAATAGCTGTGTTTTTTACAATCTTAATTTCAACATTAGAGCAAGGGTTATAACTTAAATCTGATATTTTTGATAAATAATTTTATCAGGAAATTGCTCATTATTATATACTATTAAAATTAAATAAGCAATTTCCTGATACTTAGCAAAGTAAAGAATTGTTAATACTATTCTTTACTTTGCTACGTTAAAGGTTTTTTTAAATAGATTGTTTTTAGCCATGAGACCGCCTTTTATAAAGGACTAGGACTAGCTGCGCCCCGCGGTTTACCCGCGCTAGATATTTGATCGTCCCATGGGAACACTGCAATTTTCCAGGATATAAAGTAGCCTATGTCTTAATCTAAGGTATAAGTAGGAACAAACAAACACACACACACAAACAAACTTTTGCCTTTATAATATTATTGTGATATGTGATTTTTTAAGCTATTGCATATCTTTACCGCGGCAGTCCCCGAGCGCCACGCGTTTTTTTTTTAATTAAGTAATTTGTTGATGATATATTTCTGCAGGGACCATGAGGGCTGTTTGTGATATATTTAACATTAACGTCATTTTATTCTGCATGACTTACATAGGTACTTTAAAAGTTTTGAAAACTTTTGTTACGGTCAACCCGTCGAATATCAATTTCACAATACAATACTTAACTAAACTTGCTAATAGTAAGAATCAAAAACTGGTATTCTTATTTTTGAATACGTATACATTTTTGAGCAAGACTTTGTACGGTCTGCCAGTTCTAAAATTGTTCACACGTTTCATAATTTTTTTTCTACTAACTCATACTGTATGTACATTTGAAGATTGTAACATATTCTAATTCAATTCAGTTCTTATAATATGATATTTACTATTATTAATTTTATTCTATGTATTGTAAATAGGGAGAAGGTTTTTTTTTTATTCAGGTGCTTTATATTTGTGTAATTGCGTCCCAACACGTCCATAAATAGTCCCCGCCCCGAGTTCAAACATGAAATAAACGCCCTAACATTGAGGCTGACAGAGAATTAACAGATTTAGAAAAGAACCCCAGAGACCACAGCATCGCTATGTGCAAAAAGTACCGTATCATCAACCAACCTCTACAACCTCGAGTATCAACATCGCCGAGTAAACCTACAAAATAATAAAAAGGTTAAAAATTGTATTTCAAAGTATTTTTCTAAAACGCGTACAGGGTGTACGCGTATAGGTGATGGTTGTACTAAGCCGAAAGAAGGTCACTTGCCACATGCCTTGGCGTTGCTGTAAATGTGAAAGTTTCGAAAAATAAATGAATGTTCTTATTCTTAAAAAATATGTCTTTGTAACTAAATCACCTTAACCGCTTAAGTATATTCCAGTTAGCAATAGGACGCTGAACGCTGTTTTCACGCAATATTATTTTATTACCGCAGACTATGTCAGTACTAAAAATCGATCTTAATTTATATAAATAAAATATACGCAGTCTTGTTTTTTTTTTGTGTGCTGTTATTTTTTTATGGACTTCCTTGATAAGGAGGAAGTCCTCAATTAGAGTACTACAATTTTTGTATATTTGAAAAAAATCCTGTTTACTTTTTTGAAATATTTGAAATATTTATGTACAACTATTAAAAATATTGATAATAACTGAAGAAAATATATGTAATTAAATATAAAATATATGTAAACGTATTTAAATAAGTTTTTGATGTTTAATTTTCAGACGATTTCTCAAAACTGCATAACTGATTAGGAACGGGAAAGTCCCATTTCCGCATTCACCAATTCCCAAGAAAAATGTGCTGCAATCTAGTAAACATATCGAAAGAAATAATATCTGTACACTTCGTCAGACTCGCAAGCTAGCCCGCTTATTTCCGCTGCGACTACGAACACGAACGTAGACAAATCCATTTGTGTGAATCAGTTTTGCGAGACTGTATGATTTTATGTTCAGCAAAGACATTATTTTTTATACCTGCTGTATTTTTGTCCGATCTAGAAAAATATTGATATGGTTTATGCCTGCATTTGTTTTTCGCTCATGTCAAGATTAGTCTCTATGAAAAAGCAATTTGGCAGGCGCGTATTCAACTTTTAGGGTTGAGTAATAGGGTCCCATTTTTACCCGTAAAGTAAAAATGGGACCCTATTACTAAGACTTCGCTGTCAGTCTGGCTGTCTTTCACCAGGCTGTATCTCATGGATTGTGGTAGCTAGGCAGTTGAAATTTGTACAGATTATGTATTTCTGATGTCTCGTTCTTGAACAATAAATGCTAAAAACACTATTAATACTCGTAGATTGAAATAAATATATTGGACATACACCTAGTGTATGTTTCATGCTCGTTATTAATAACGGTACCAGAGAGAAGCATGATTTATTTACTGAATGTTTAGTTGAATATCCACTTTAAAAATAAATTATAAAGTTGTTATAAAATATTTAGGGGGCTCCCATACAACAAACGCGATTTTTACAATATTTTCTTCATAAAAATAACTACAACAGGTATAAACTTGAACTAATGTTGATCTCTCTTTAATGGTTCGGATCCCTAAGTGCCTGAGTCCGACTCGCACATGGGCGACTTTTAAAATTATTTTGTACTAGCTTTCCACTAACACTTAAACTTCATGGTATGGTATTAAAGTACAAATTGACATATAAGTACGATTACGAATCGATTGTATGGGAGTACAGAAAATTGTTGTATTTAGACCTTCTCAGGCAATTTTTAAATTTTTCTTTCCGTTAGAACCATCCTCGTGCATCTTTCTACTTTCTTCTTCTTTCATCGGATGTATGAAGGATATTAAAACAATTATTATTAAAATCGGTTCAGTTGCTCTTGAAATTCAGCTATTCATTTCTATATTATAGATTAAAACCCAAACTGGACAGATTTTAATAACAAATTTATAGGGCTATTTGAAAAGTTTACCCCTTCAACAAGTCTAAACCTCCTCATTTTTCTTTCAAAATAAAACCAGAGAGGTGATACCATTCTTAGAGTTCATTCATAAATAACACGTATTAACAAAGTAGTCCTATCTTGTGACCCTTTCTCGGTAAAAGCTCCAAACAAACGCCTTGAGAGCAGGATTATGTATCTATCTACTCGTGCCATAATCCACACTTAGCGTCCCTAAGCCACGCGAGTTATTCATGCGACTATGTTTTGTTTTTGTCGCAGGAACTGTTATTTAGATACTCAGTTGACTGAGTATCTAAATAAAAGTCGCTAAACAGTGTTACTCAGTGACAGTGTAGCTATCTAAGGACATTTTTTTTTTTAAAGCTTAGTAGATTGTTTATTTGTTAGTTACAAAAATACAAACCTTTTCAAAAACATTAGTGTAGATTATTTTACGCCGTCGACGGATTACTGAAGAAAGCGTTTTTAAATGTGCAGTTTATATAAGTCAGTTGCTTTGAAAAGCATCAGATTATGTCAATTTCTCTTTTTTATAAGACAACATTATCGGTCACCATAACGCATACTTACGTAATAAACCAAACCCCCGTAGAAACATAATAGAAGTACATACGGTATCACCGCTTGATTGTTATCACTGTTGAGCCATCTAGTCCATAGCTTTTTTAACAATCACCTGATATAATGAGTATAATTATATACAAGAAATATACTTATTTATTTTACATTTGTTAATAATTGAAATGGTTCGAAAAATTGTCGGTACTTTTATATTTTGTTAAAGATGCTAACATCAGCATTGTTATCATCAGAGAGCGTCCAATGCGGCTCATAGGCCTCCTTAGAACGCCATTCCGAACTATGAGCTGCCATTGTATCTACTGATTATTTGTGACTTTTACTATATCGTCGGTCCACCTAGTGGGAGGCCTGCCAACGCTCTCTACCTCTTCCGGTTAGTTGTTGCTACTCAAGAGCCTTGCTTCCACATCGGTTATCGGTGATCGAGCATTGTGGCCAGCCCATTGAGAATCAGCTTGAAAATCTTACATGCTATGTCAATAACTCCGATTCTATGCTAAATATTCTCAATATTGCAGAATTCGCAGATTTGGAAGGCTACTGCAAAAATATCTAATACTATGTCAACTCATATAAACACCTCAATCAGTATAAATTTACATTTTCATTATAAAATAAGAACTTATTTATTAAATTAACAAGCATCTGGCACAAGTATACTTTGCCAGAGTCAAGTTTGCAGGCGTCTGCAAAAAGAAGGTTCGTTTTCGATTCCATTTTGTTTACGTAATATTTTCTGCTCCAATCAGTATTTCCTCTTTGACTAATTTCACAGAGGAAAATTTAAAAAGCTTCTGCTAGAGCTTGTGTTAGGTACTATTTTTTAAATTTCATTCTATAATTTATGAAAGAGTCAGTCCTGACTTGGAAATTACTGACTGACTGACAGACTAACAGGTAAAAATCAACGCAAAGCCTAAACCATTGAACCTAGAGACATGAAATTTGGGGGGTGTATTCATTACGGGTACACCTAGTAGGTATAATTAAGATTTTTTTTTGGAAATCCAACCCCGATATAGATATATATAATAACGATATAATTATTTTGTAAATAAATACCTAATAGATGATATTTATCATATTGGTATATACTGGAAAACGTACACAAATAGGGACAGAATTAAAATCTGGGTTTTATTAAAATATTTATTGTGAAAATTAGCCAAACAAAAATTATATTTTCACAGTAGATATCTACTAAGTATAAAATAAGTTAACTGATTTATGAATTCTGGAATCACACCATATGTGTAATTAAAGAAGCTAATTATTATAATTTTTTCATTATTTGTATTATTACTAATTCTAAATGTTAGCTTCTTAAAAAAAATTTACTTACGTTACATCTCAAGACTGTGCTGAATCATCCTTGAATATTTTGAAAAAAAAACAAGAGAATCAGTGTTTGATGTCGTCGGTTACTTTAGAACTAGCTTGCAATACAAACAAAAATAATTTTATACAAACATTCTACCATTTAACAATTCTATAATATTAACATCAATCGCGGCTTATTTAGGTGCATCATTAAATATATAGTTGAACGGGCCCTTGACGTAGTTGAGCGACGTTTGCTCTACTCTCGGCGGCGGACCAAACCACTCGATCTGGAAGTTCTCCACCAGACGAGCTGTGAATAATTCCATTTCCAACTCGGCAATGCGACGACCTGCCCAACAAACATTTCATAATATTATATTGTTTTGTATATTTATTTCCTTATATCTATTGTTTATGATGTTCTAAATCGCAACAACGCGCGCTGAACTCCTTACGTGATGCCATATAGAAATAAATGTAGCGTAAAGGCAAGTGAATAACAGATGTAAACTGACTTTTGACTTTTTAAAAGAGTCTTTTATCATTGGACTAATGTGATAAGGGACAGTACTAATTATCCAGATTTCCGTTAAAATACACTTACAAGTTATTTTTGCTATTGAAAAAACTATATTTTTATTCACAAACAAATGTTAAAAATTGATAATGCAGAAAATCTAAAAATTTATTTCCTAAACTAAGAGTATATTCAAAAAAGTTAAAATTGCTTACCAATACAACTGCGCACTCCGAACCCAAAAACACTGTGTGCAAATGGATGTGCGTTTCTGTAATACAGAGGATCATCCTTATCAACTAGCCACCGTTCTGGAAGGAACTTATTAGCTTGGGGATAGTGCTCCTCCATGAGCGACATGTTTTGGTGAGCAAAGGCTACTTGCAACTGAAAAATAAAAAATATATACCTTAATAACCTTCATTATGATCATTGCACCACGTTACTTGACATTGACCCCGATTCGGACAGGCCAAACTTACTAAACTATCCTAATTTGACAGTTGTTGAATTGTCGCCTTCTTTTTTGTTTCCGAAAGTGTGAAAAGGATAAATATAATATTAGGAACTTTTAGTTCAGTCAGTGCGACTGGCCGAATTAGAATATTGATATAATGTTGATAGACGTTATTTTTTCCTTATCTTGTTAATTCGCTCATAGGCGGGTAAATACTTTATTTTTCTCGTTTATGGTAACTCTGCAATGCTTTTACCCGGCTACAAATTGTTGAATTTTATCGTTAGTAGTAAATTTATTTTAAATTAAGTTCGTGGTTCTTACTCCTGGAGGTATCTTGTATCCCAATAAGTTATAATCTTTGCTGGTGACTCGAATGTTTCCGCTGACTACTGGCATCATTCTTAAAGACTCTTTTAAACAAGCTTTTAAGTATGGCCTCTTTTCTTGATTTGACCTCAGTTCTTCTCTAAGTTTAGTTTGTTTATCAGGATTCACAGCCAGTAAATAGAGGGTTGCCGCCATCGTGTTTGCTGCCTTTAATTTAAAATATTAGTTAATTAATACCCACTTCAGATATGTAGATAATTTTAAAAGCTTATACATACTCTTGACCGAATTACAAATTTTTTAATGTTTAAATTTCATAAAAAAGTAATTCATTTATATACCTACTAAGTATATCATTTAATTTATATGTATGTTTATTGTTTTGTAATAATTACTATAATTTGTGAATAAATGTTAGTTAATTATTGTGACATACATTAATAGTCACGTTTAATAGCTGTTGTTTTTCAATTTGATGATTCATCTGACCATTGACGTGTATTATTTGATTAATTATATACTGTAAAGTTAAATGGAATAAATATTGTACCGTGTCTACACCAGCAAATAACATGTCTGCAGCCATAATATGAGCGTAATCTTCGTTAATTTCCAACAGCTTTTCAAGGACTCCCTTTTCGTCATCTGATTTACTCTTAGTCTTGAGTTCTTCTGTCGCTTGCTTGATAAAGTGCTTCGAGAGCCTGAATAGTAAAAATGGCACATAAAAAAATCATGACCTATTAGTTTATAGCTATAGGGAAAAAGTGTTATTCCAGATTGTCACACTTATATTGAAAAAGTAACAGAGTAATGAGTAAAGAGATATGACGATAGAGAAACAGCACTGAAATTAAAATAGTGTATTTTAAATTGTATTTTGATACAGACAAAATTAAACGAAAGTTTACAGATTATATTAGTGGTAATATTCTGAAGACACAAGCAAGTTTGTCCTGTAAATATATACCTAGTACTTACGCTTCATGAAGCTCATAAAGCTTCATAGCTTTTTTATAAGTAGGCGTAGCGACGATTCTCCAAATACTAGGTTTAAAATCCAGTTGGTCTGCTAAGTAAAACAGCTCATGAACACAAGAGATCAGCTGTTTCGCCTTAGAATCTTCTGGAAGATTAGAGTTTAGACAGCCAAGTCTGCAGCCCAAAGCTACTATACCTATAGACTCGAGAGACCATAGGTTCATCTCTTGATCAAACTTCCCTTTGATCATATTTTTATCGTCTCGTAGAGATTTCATTCTAAAAAATTTTGAAGAAGATAATGCATGTTTAAAATTATTAGTAACAATTTTTTTTAGTCTGTTTTTTTATTATATTTCCTAAAAATTCCACATTTTTTTCAAATCCCAAGTTTTGACCAAACTGAGGAATATAGGCGAAATTTGGAGTAGGGGTGGGGTATCTACAAATAGTTTTATTATTTATTTTTTTATTTTATTTGTCCTATCTATTTTTCTTCAGACTTCTCTTGTTTCATGGATATTTAATCCCGAAGAGGAGAACATTAGCAACGGCGTCATTTACTGTCTGATTTTATTAATTGTATTACAGATATAGACAAAACAACGGCAAAATCATAATTAAAAAATTAAAAAACGATCGAGTGGTTTGTTCGTTTGTCGAAGCTGCTAACATTTATAGGTACCTTGCAATCATATCCAGTGCTACTTCATCTAAGGCCGAGGTATAAAGCCTCATAGTTTTGGGCTGCATTAGAACAGGATTTACCGCAGAACGTAGTTCCTTCCAGACTTTTCCGTGACTGAAAATGTTGTAAAAGTAAATGCTAAATTGAATTTGCGTAGACTTATTTCTTTTAATAGGGTAAATAACTAAGCTAAAGGTGACTGACGCTACAAATACTTTTTCATCCCACCATCGATATCTGAGTGCAAAAGCCGCTTTTATCCGCTAGAAGATTAAGTAAATTTGAATTTAGAATATCATGTGCACTAAATTTGTGAATTAAAAACCTCATTCAACCTATTTACTTCTATCTCTATGGTGCCGAATTTATCATACAACCTTTTTTATTTTGTTAAAAACTCAGACTCGGAACCTTTTTGCTGTCCTTTTTTTAATTTGTTTTGCGCGCACTTATGTAAAAAACAAGTGAAAAAACTAAAATGAGCGATTAATTATTTTTTTCGTATGTAGTTATTTCCTCGCTGAGGTAGGATGAAATGTTACGTGTTGCACTCGAGTGCAAAGATTTTTCACCTTGTGCTCTTTTAATTCCCTCGCTAAGGCTGCCTGTCTATTGAAGCGGAGCGAGCTTGCGGAGCGGAGAAACGGAGGAATATTAACCAATAGGATTGCATAATATCATAATTGCATCCGCTCAGCTGTAGTGGACAGGGATTTGCGAGCTAGTTTTCATTCATTTCAGGATTCTAGTTTTTGAATCCTTCGCTTGTTCGGTCATCAAAAGTGAGCCCGCGGTTAGTAAAGTTACTTTAGAAGCCTCCACTTTCCAAAATATTTATCAAACTGTCGCGGAAACTAGCGTTATTGATCATTGAGCTCATATTTTCATCAGGAGTTTAATTATGTTACTTCGGTGGTAATTACATAATATATTTGGAATAAAGTTTCCTATAATGTCCGAAAAACAACAGTAAAATCTGTTAATGTTCAACGAGATTGTTTGATTTATATTGATATGTAGTACCTTAGTATCAGTAGTGCCGTAGTTGTTGTATTTGATCTCTCACAATGTCGAAAAAGATAACTTTTTAAGTAAGTGTTTTTTATTTGTTTGTTATACGTTTATTCCGCAAATAAGGAAACAATTTTGATGATTATTTTTAGTTGGGTAAACATTAAAAGCATACCATATATAATTCAATGAATTTCAAAGAACTCAATATAAGATCACCTACTGAATAAAAGAAAAACAAAGTATCCAAATTTTTTATGAGCTTACTCTGTGATCAAGCCGGTCGGGCGGCCTTCCTTTGAATCTTTTTTTAAGTTTTTTCTGTAGTACTCAAGAGTTTTAAAACCAGGCCGTTCAGGTAGCCAATTTTCACCACGCAGAATCTGTAACCATTTATTTAAGAACAATAATATGTACTTGCACCTACCCCATTTTAATTACTACAATAATCATTGGACTAATTAACGATCACGATAATATTGACTTGTGTTCCAATGTCACCGGGCAGCTGTTGTTATAAAATTTGGACAGAGTAACGTCGTTAACGAATGTAGATATTATATATTTACCAAAAAGCAAAATTTGCACTTTATTGAAACATTTGTGACAAGTTTATGAATAAATGGCATAAAAAAGAACATGTAGAAGAAGAAGAATTTTATTATTTTATTTAGTATTTTTCATGAATTACATCGACAGGCGTTATTGTCAGGGTCAAGCACAGAGGGTGTACATACTATTATGTAATGTAACTATTTAACTAGTAACTAGCTACCCATATTTTTTATTGAACGTACGTGTTGCAATTAATAAATAAATTATAAAACCGCATATTGATTACAGTGAAAGCATTAGTTATTATTTTACTGTATGAACTTTCAAATTACGAAACTCACAGTCGCAAACACGGCACCTTAACCCAAAATCTGAGTATTTTCGACTCTCGAGTGAATGAGTTTTTAGGCATCCATCCGTGCTACATATTAACCCTTTTCGCTTTACGAGTACGTCAGACAAGAACCGGTCAAACGCAAACCTACTTTCTATAAAAAAGAGGTATGAAGGTACCTGTGATGCGCTTTCAGGTTCACATAGAAATATTATTGGAGGCATTCCCATAAAGCCAGCCAATCTAACGATTGGTCCGTAGGTACTGAATAATTTGTTGGTCATGACTAAGCCATTCAAACCGTCAAACATACCTGCGAACAAACTTTTGTTAAAGTGTTGTTGTTCTTAAATACTAAATTAGATTACTCGTAGTTGATCTCTTTGATGCACAGAAAACAAATTACAATTTCTAATATAAGCAGTTATTCCTTACAGTCAAGCTTATATTTAAGCAAGATTTGTAGTAGTAATAACATCACTATCTCATATGACGAGAACCTCATGACGGCCGAGAAGAGCAAGTCAGCAATTAGGTAAACACTGACTTAGCTTACGAGGGATTCAATGATAATTATCCCGATTGTCTTTCGGTACATAGTTTATTTAAGGGTTTAATAATTCAGAAGACAGTGATCATCAACAGCGGTTGTAATCTTATGAAATGGTTGATGATGGAAAGGTTGTCTCGTAAGATTATATAATTAAAAAAATATATATTCTGTAAAAAAACTAAATTAAAATCGTACCTCCTGGTAGAAAGTGATGAGCTGTGCCAAGTAGTGGAAAAGAGGAAGGTCCAGGAATTTCTTCCCATGATTTTAAAGGTACGTCGTCTTTCTCATCGATTTTTTCAGTAGAAGCAGTTGCAGTTAGTGACCTGTGAAATCGTTTCAAGTAATTGTTATGATGCCACTCTACACTCAAAATAAATGAATTAATTCGGGTACTTTATATATACAACAGTATAAATAAAGTACCAGAATTCAAATACACGTAAAAAAATATCAATACTATGATGAAAATAAATGTTTCAATACCATAGCATACTGCATCTATAACTATTTTATGTTAGAGAAAAATTACATTTAAGAAATTAACCACATGCTAATGTAGTAGCTATTCAATTGACTATTAACTTACTGATTTACCTTACCTGGTAAAGTACTTGTTAGATGACTTCAACACAAAGAGTCGCAGCTTTGATAATTGCATCTCTCTTGATATATATATATATATATATATATGATATCCTGTGTTAACTAACAAACATTTGTAACAAATAGCTCTCTGTATTCAAACACTTGATATCAGCAAGAATTACACATAAGCATCACACTGATAAACAAGCGCACACAATGATAATACCGATTAGATTACAAACTTGACTAAAAGTCCCTCTACATACGTTGTGTTTGAATCAAAAAGTAATTTTTGCTTTATTTACCACATTTTTTTTTATAAGACTTACTAGTTCCTATTCAAATTAGGACTATGTGGTAGATTTTTGTGATAACAATTATTAAATCTTTGTACCCAGCTCTCCAATTTCGATCAATTTAAAAAAAACATCATTCCACAGAATATGCTTCACAAAAAACGTACACCAAGAGCACACAAATGGAAAAATGTGACGTAATCGTAAATATCACGACGCACGCACCAAGCTTGTATCAAACATATTTATATGACCTTGACATTTCCTCAATGAGGTGAACGATTTTGATACAATAACATCACGTTTCTACAAAGTAAAGTCTAAAATATTTTCATGATTTTAAAACTGGTACGATAGAACCGTCGGATATCAATTGAGCAATAGAACTGGAATAGGCTACAAGGTTTTACTCCATGTAGGTATGGTGAATAAATAGAATGGACCAATGATGCCAACAGTAATACGTACGTCTATTTGTACCCACTTAGATAGATCTACACGCAATGCGATTATTGGTAATTATGCATTCAGAAAGAACGAACATTTCCATTGTCATTCATCATTTCAAACTAAGAATTCCGTGTCATTATCTGTAAGTAAAACGTTAGTTCAAGTTTCTACATATTGTTGACAATCGATGTTGTATGGGAGCAACCCTTAAATATTAATTTAATTCTATTTTTAGTATTTGTTGTTATAGCGGCAACAGAAACAACAGACAGACCGACGGATGAACGGACGGACAGCGAAGTCATCGTAATAGAGCCCCGTATTTACTTTTTGGGTATGGAACCCTAAAAAATCCAAAATTGAATTCGATTCGGCAGTCACAACTTACGGTACAAAACAGAATTGTATCAATTTAGTCAAGACTATTAAATACACAATGGGGATATTAAGGACTAACTGAGTAGGTATGCATTAAAAAAGATTCTTTGAAATCAGTCCAGCTACAATCTTTACATTGATCAGATCTGTCGCCAAGCACCTAACGGTATGTTTCGGCAGCTTTCTTTGAAAACCAGTGAATTCCAGACTGGGCATGCCAAATCTACAGCCACAGAATCGCTGTCTGCAGTGAGTTGGTGGTCAAATGTATTGAAAGTAAAGGTTATCTAATCAACCCTGTTAAAGCTGATGAGTTCTCATGAAAAACGATTCCGAATTCAGCCACGGAATAAATAGTACTAAGTTCTGTTTTGTAACTATGCCATTAACGCTCTGTTCTATTCTAGGCGAACCGAATAAGCAGCGCAATAGCCAGGGATCTCATCCCAACTCAGTTCAAGTCAAGTAGAGTTAAGTAGAGTCGAGTGAGTCGACTCGACTCAATACAACACAATAATTGCCTGTGCACAAATCATCAAGTGTCAAAATCATAGTAAAGTTTCCTATTTGCAAATCATACTCGTAGTGGCATACTTACTAAATTAACAATGTTTTTGCTTTCAACACACACGTGATGTGAAGTCATAATAATAATGTTTGTCGGCCAGTTTCATTGCGAGGCAGGTTACGGGCATGAAACGTCACATTGTCTAGCACTTCTGTCTGGCTAAGCAAAAAGTGCCTAGCTAAAATGTATTATCGAGGTGAATTTCTGACAAAATACTTTTATGTAGGCTCCAATACAATTTATTAAAAAAAAGTGTCTATGTCACAACCATAACCCCAGGCGAAATGTGCTAACAATTCAATTAATTTACCTCAAGTTTACAAATTAAGCATTTAAAATCTTCAAAAGAAATATTCTCAAAATAATGAGACAATGAGTTCTTATATAATATTTTTAAATAGTTTTGGTCAACTAAGATAAGCATTTTGAAACCGTAGTCGCTAAGTAACGATGTGTGTTATATGATGTTATTAACTTCGAACATGACACAGTAAACGGTAAAGCCAAAAAATAGGAACAAAAACACATCTACTTGGAAACTATCACCTTGATACTTAAACTATATTATTATAAGTAACGTTCACAGGTTATTTAGGCGCATCGTTGAAGATAAAGTTGAAAGGTTGCTCGGCGTATTTGACCGATTTTTGATCACTCGGCGGAGGGCCAACCACTCGATCTGGAAGTTCTCCACCAGACGAGCTGTGAATAGCTCCAACTTCAGCTCGGCAATGCGACGACCTGTTGAAAATCATATCATAAATGAATTTATAAATCAAATTTATCAACTGATTGTAACTGATTGATGTGTACCAAAATAAGCAATATAATTAAAAATTACGAAAACTCCCACAAACAATACAAAAATTTTTTGGTGTTTTGTGGCGGCCATCTATTTTATTTTACAAGTCAAGCTCTTTCATTTGAAATGCATAGTGATAGAGTTATGAAACTATAAATCTGTCATTTAGTGAAGGCGTCTCCATTCAATTTCGACCAATTTTTCATCAAACATAACTATCAAAATCAAAATTGGTTCATTCACTCGAGAAGTACAATGCCACAGACAGACAGATACTACATTTTATAAGAAGAACAACTTCTACAATTGAACCTTCCCGTCGATAAAATTGTAAAACTACTTATAATCTGTATGGTTGAAAACTGCGATTTGTACATGAGCACTAAATTTCCCGACAAATCGTCTAAAAATAAAAATAATTACAAACTAATTAGATGCTTTACTAGCTCGCTTAGTAACGTATAATGATTATGACAAATCAATAACTCTACAATTTACTTACCAATACAACTACGTACTCCGAACCCGAATGGATTGTATGCAAACGGATGAGCGTGTCCGTAATGTAGAGGATCATCCTTTTCGACCAGCCAACGTTCTGGAAGGAACTCATTGGCACGAGGATACTGCTCTTCCATGAGAGACATGTTGCTGTGTACGAAAGACACCTGTACCTGAAAGTTTTCTGAACTCTTATTAGGTTCTTCAGTATTTACTAGCTGTACCCACCCGCAAATTCATCAGCAAGTGCTATCCTTGCAGAATTATGACAGAGAAATTTAAAATTTTAGAGAATCAACTTCAGTGATCCGTGTGAAAGTCTTATTATTCCTCGAGAAAATTGAGTAAAACTGCTTAAAGCAGAAAGTTAATTGCTTTGGAAGATAAATAAAGTTCCAACCTGCAATTTAGCTAGCCTGTACAATTACTATATCTCCCCTCATGGGTAAGATCTATGCCAGAGATTATATAATCAAGCGTCCCATTTAGTGACAGGCAAGTGAGACGCTAAAGGACACATTATGGCACATCCTCATTGTGAGACTCAAGATCAAAGTTTATTATTAGTTATAAAGTTTATTATTTATTATTAGTTTTTTTTTTTTATTAGTTATATAGTTTAGTATTTATTTAATTAGTTTTACACCGTAACTGTTTTCTTTTATTTCAATACTTAAATTTATTCCTAATTTTGTGAACTCTTCACCTCACATCCCAAAAATCACTTTACGCAAATTGTGTCAAACTTCTTCGTGTTTTATTCCATTCAATTTTCTAGAGTAGGTATTTTAGACCTTGTTCTATGAGTAATATAAAATCTTTATTTATAATTTGCGCATTTTCAATACAAGCCCCAAGACAACTGAACATAATCTAAAAATTCGTAGTATTCATACATAAAGGTCCGTCACGTCGGTTGGTCGGAAACGACCGGATCACGACTACGAAATTTCTTGCGAACAAATATTCATACATACCAACTGACAGACGAAAGAACATTAATCGTGTAATTAACTCGTTCAATTATCACTAATTGTTATCTCTCCTGCCCTTCTTTACTAAGTATATACTTTTTATTTAAGATTACTTACTCCCGAAGGGATATTATGTCCCAGCAAACTATAATCTCTGGTGGTGACTCGGGAAGTTCCTCCGACTGCTGGCATCATCCTCAAAGACTCTTTTATGCAAGCTTTTAAATAAGGTCTCTTTTTTTCACTTGACCACAGTTCTTCTCTCAGTTTTCTTTGCTTATCAGGATTTGCAGCCAGTAAATTAAGAATCCCTGTCATCGCGTTTGCTGTCTGGAATTTGAGTATCAATTTATAAATAATGAAATGGTTTCCCATTATTTAGCAGCATACTTGTGTTGACAAAGATGCTGATAATTTTTTTTTTTAATTTATACTCGTAATAGCGTTCCAGGCATTTTCCATGAAATCCGTTGTAGCCAGTTGCACACACGCAAATGGCTTCTGTTAATTTTACTACATTAATAATTAGTTTAAAAAAAAAATACCACTGGCTTCTATTACGGCAGGCGTAGATACCTTTACCAAAAAAAAATGTATTAAGTACCTCCTCTTTATGGAAGTTAGTACAAAAACATTCATTTGCACGAAAATCCGTATAATAATCCAATTAGAAGGAAACAAACAGACCACAATGATAGTGCGGACTGGATTAAAAAAGAGAAAATTAGGTGGAGTTATGTAGGTGAAATAGAACTTTCAGATGTTACAAGAGCAGACAAAAAAGGTAAAAAATTGGAAAGCTGCTGGAATTGACGGGGTTCACAACTTATGGTACTAAAAATTTTTCGCAATGTACGATACACTAGCAAGAATAGTTACTTATTTACTGAAAGGCACAATTGAAATGCCCAGTTCTCTAACGAAAGGTATTACGTACATGCTTGCAAAATGTAATGACACTGAAAATCCGTCTTAATATAGACCCATTACTTGTTTACCGACAATTTACAAGATTGTAACTTCGTGTATTACAAACAAAATAAGAAACCATCTAACTCAATATAACATAATTGCTGACGAACAGAAAGGCTGTAGGCGGTACTATAAAGGATGCAAGGAGCAACTCATTATTGATTCAACATTACTCAAACACGCACAATCTCACAATATAAACTTACATATATCATACATTGATTACAAAAAAGCATTTGATAGTGTACCTCACTCTTGGCTCATACGCATTCTTCAAATCTATAAAATTAATCCAATGTACATAACTTTTGTGGAAAACGCCATGGCAGAATGGAAAACGACACAAATTGTGTCAAATTCTACTAAAACGATTACCACTGACGACATCCCGATTGAAAACGGCATTTTTCAAGGAGATTCTCTTAGCCCTTAATGGTTCTGCCTCGCTTTAAACCCGCTTTGTCTTACATACTAAATAGTGAAAACAGCGGTTACAAATTAACAACACAAACAGAAATAAGTCATCTATGTATATGGATGATATAAAATTGTTTTCAAGATCTAAAAAAGCTCTAGATACATTAATTCATAAAACATCACAATTCAGTCAGGATATTAATATGTCATTTGGCCTGGACAAATGTAGAGCACTTCATATACAAAAAGGCGAAACAATAAACCTTAACACTAATGAACTCCACCGATACATACAAATATTTGGGTATTGTACAGTCAAAGATTGTAACTACACAGAAATAAAAAAAAGCTTAGTACAGAATATACACGAAGAATCAATTTAATATACAAGAAGTCACTGTTCTCAAAAAGCCTATAAAGGAATAAACACTTATGCAATTCCAATACTAACATACTCATTTGGTGTAATTAAGTGGACGCAAACTGACATAAATCAGATAGAAATTAAAACAAGAACGACGCTTATTAAGCACAACAGTTGGCACCCAAAATCGGCAGTTCAAAGAATGTCTTTAAAACGACTGAAAGGAGGTAGAGGGCTGATAGATCTAAAAATATTATAGAAAGGACAGGTTAATTATTTCTTTTATAGTAAAGCAGATACCAGTGAAATTCACTCAGCTATAGTAGAGTCAGATAAAATCTATACGCCGTTAAATCTTAAATCCAGAGACACTAATAAGAGGTCACCAAAACTGCTGAAACTGATAAACTTAACAGCTGACGCAGAAAGGAACTGCACGGCAGACACTTACACGGCCTCTGTATCTCTATTCCCAGAAACTGAAGGGTTTATGATAGCGATCCAGGACCAGGTTATTAACACTAAAAATTACAGAAAATATATAATTAATGAACCTAATTTGCAAAACGACAATTGTAGAAAATGCCATCGACATACTATAACCTACTATAACACAGACAAACAATACTCACCGCCACAACCAAATAGCACACAGTATCCATCAAAAACTTGCCATCAAACATCAACTTCTACCTAACAAATCTAAACCTTACTACCAGTACCAACCAAAACCTATACTGGAAAATACCAGCCATAAATTATACTATGATAGAGCTATTTTAACACATAAAACTATCCACAACAACAGACCCAATATTACTCTTATTAACAAACATGACAAAGTTGTTTACTTAATTGATATTGCCGTGCATAATCTTCACAAAACTATAACAGATAAAATTAACAAATACACCGAACTAAAAGAGAAGATAACTCTAATTTTGGAAATGAACAGGGCTTATATTATATTACTACTATTATCCAGTGATTCCTAAACACTTAATTCAATCTCTTAAACTAATCGAACAAGCACACATTGACTATATCCGAGTGCACTGACATGACTATGCAAAACGCATTATTATTTTGTATTAAACACGTGTCGCATTGTAACAAAATTCTTACAGGAAGATTTAAATAATCAACTTTCACAATATGAAGCACACTTGGCTTAGGCCCGTGTACTTCATTATACCGAAATATCTTAAATGTTTCGAGCTAAAACAATACGTTTAAAGCAATAATAATAATAACATGGGATAACATCCACACAAAGGTCTTCAAGTCCCAAACTAGACAAAGCCTGTGCTATGGTAACCTGAAGACTTATACCTACTTAGAAATACATATATACGTACTTATATATATAATAAACACCCAGACACAGATCAAACAGACATGTTCATGCATACAAATGTTTGACCTGTATGGGTATTAAACTCGGGACCAGCAGCACAGAAGGTAGGGTTGCTACCAACTGCGCCAACCGGCCAGTCAATGTGTGTAATATTATTGCTGGTTAAAAAAAAGCCTTACAATAGTGGAGTAAGGTTAGGTTTTCTACATAGCTAATGAAGGGAGCAATGCTTAAAACTTAATCAAAATAAAGACAATATAAATGTCCACATATTGTTATATTACCTACCTATAGTTAGCACAAATCATGTTCCTAAATAGTTGCTAAAGATTTCTTTACAAATTGCAGAAAAAAAGTCGTTGTGAAATTCTACCTACGCTTGGACTTAGTGAGTACTGAGTCAGTGAAAATCTGATTGTGACTCAATCTCTTAAACATTTTACTGAAATTTCATATTTGCATATAATGTCACTTTAATCTTACGGTTTGCAACTAATTGTAAATTAATATTTTCTATTGCTTTCTAAATTAGTTCACGGTACTCTTCGCAAAGCTAATCTTTACGAAGACTACCCCAAACTGATTTGGATGATCATCTTGAGTTATAATACAAATTATAATACATATTTTTCCTTACAGTGTCGACGCCAGCAAGTAACATGTCTTTAGCCATGACGTGAGCGACATCTTCGTTGATTTCTGACATTTTTTCTAGGACTCCTTTTTCATCATCCGGATTTCTGTTAGTGTTGATTTCTTCCATAGCATGCTTGATTAATTGTTTTGAAAGCCTGATGATGAAAACAAAATTCATACTCCTATGCAATATATTATTACATATTACTTATCAAGCGAATTAAGCATTTACTTTCACAGTGTATTATGATATACAACGTGTAACAGAAAGGTGTGACAATACTTAAGGGTGTTAGTCTATCCATCAAAGTGAACCCTATTCCAAATATTATTTTTCAAACATCGAGAAAAAAATATTGCGTCTTCCATACAACTTCACCTACCGAGTTTTGTACAATTTTCTTCTACCTTGATGTGTAGACTAACGCGCTTAAGTATTGTCACACCTGTTACACGCTTAATGTCTGTATGTGAATAGATTTTATTACATGAAGATGACAAAAAAAATTCAAAGTTAAGACGCGTTTCTACTCTGTAGATACTCACGTTTCATGCATATCATAGAGCCTCATGGTATTTTTGAAGTCAGGCGTAGACGTTTGTTGCCAAAAATTAAACTTGAAATCTAGCTTGTCAGTTAGAATAAATAAGTCGTAAATACAGGAGATAAGCTTTTGTGCTGGAGAATTTACTGAGAGGGTAGGGTCCAGACAGCCGAGTCTATAACCCAAAGATACAGCCCCAATGGACTCGAGAGCCCACGAGTTCATCTCCCGGTAGAAGTTTCCTTGGATCATATTGTTACTATCCCGAAGAGATTTCATTCTGAAAGTATAAGGAGCAATAAAACGATGTAGGAATTAATTTGAAATATAGAATCGCGACAAAGCGTAAGATGTCATATGTCAAATCATAAAGAATAATGTTTTTTTAGTTTAGGCCCAGCAACTGATCAGTCAGTCAGTGAGATAAATCAGTCAATTTTAATTCTCCAAATCCAATTTATTTTTGGTATACTTACGAGTATGTTTGCAACACAAGTATACCATAAATAAATTGGATAGAAACAAACAGAATAAAATAGAATTTGATCAAAAGTGGTACGCAGTCACCAGAGGCGACTCATATAGTCGAATAATCATCGGAACTGGATTCTGCCAGGATATTATTGTACATCGCTACAATGTTTTATTCAACCTATAAGTCATCTCAAGGGACTTCCGTTTAACCTGAAAGCGGGCGTACTCTACTAGTAGATACACTACATCTTTCATGTAATATATTAATATGTAGAGTGGTAGAAGACAGAAGAAATCGTAGCGTAGCGAAGAATTTTTCACCCGGACCGTGCGGATATTTATCGCCCGCTATAGTTTTAGTATATTTTTTAAAAATAAACGTCATAAGTGAAATGATGTTTTTTTAACATTTTATTATTTAAAAATAAGTAGGTAATGTTAGTACGTCTGTACCTTGTTCGTTGAGCCATTTTTTTATTTGGTAATTTTACACAGCTTTAGTCGGTGAAAGCTGGAGAGGAGTGGTATTACTAAATAAAATATTTGAAAAAAGTTCGAGAACCTTGCAACCATATCCATTCCTATTTCATCTAAAGTTGAAGTATAACGCCTCACGGATTTCGACTGCATAAGTACAGGGTTTACCTCAGATCGTAGCTTTTTCCAAACTTCCCCATTCCTGAAAATATTAAAAATGTTTTTTTGTGCATTTGAAAATAAGCATCATCTTCGGCTTAGGCTTGGGCTTAAAGTTACCAAAGCGATGGAATAGCACACTCTAACGCTTTAGTAACTTCTCAAAAATGAAATATAATAATATTTCACTTGAGACTCAGAATTAGACGCATATGCCCAGAATAGGGCGCATGTACAATTCTGTGCCTAAAGATAAGTGCTCACTCTGTGATAAGACCATTCGGGCAGCCTTTCTTTACATCCTTTTGAATATTATTTCTGTAGTACTCCAGTGTTCCCATAGTTAGTCGAGTAGGAAGCGTGTTTTCCCCTCGTAAGATCTGTGAAATTATTATATTTTTTTTTAATAAATACGACTAAGTACAATAAAGAATTGTTGTAGTTATTGTAATATTTCTATTCCTTTTTACAATATATATTAAGCTTTGTATCTCAAAAGAATGAATAACGCAGATTAGAGATATGTCTAATATAAGATTAAATAATTTGATTAATTACGATTTTATTCATTTAAAAGGTCCCAAGCAATCCTTGTACCGAAAACAAATGTATATGCGCCTGCCGCATTGAAATCTGTTATTACTTTTTTAAAGTTTCGTACCCTAAGGGTAAAAACGGGACACTGTTACTAAGACTTTGCTGTCTGTCCGTCCGTCTGTCATCAAGCTGGATATCAAGAACGGAGATAGCTAGACAGTTAAAATAACGTAATTTACAGCAATATTTTAGTCGAGAAAGATTTGATCAATTTCAAAATTCTCTTGTCGTTAGAAAGCGAATTTATCACTGAGTAACATAAGTTTTCAGAAATTTGCAGGTAACGCCGCGGAACGCAGCTAGTCAGCAAATAACGTACATTAGAGTTCAGTAAAATTCAGCAAACCTATTAGAAAGCGAACAAAAATATGATAGTTAGTGTTCTTCTGGGGTTACAAGTTCCCAACATTGCCTTTGAAATTATTTTACTTCGGCACAAATTAAATGCTTGCCTGTGATGTGCCCTCAGGATCACATAGAAATATCACTGGTGGCTTTCCAATAGCGGTGTCCAATCTTACGATCGGGCCAAAGGTTTTGCACAGTTGGGACGCAAAGTCTCCTATCATCCTGATAATATAAACAAAACAGAAATTAATTCATCAAAGTTGAAACCTGAAAACCACGTTTGGTTTTCAGGTTTTAACTTTAGATACTCGTATGACCAGAAAATTTTGAGTGCTTGACACTTCTTGCAACATATAACCACAACATTTATACCAGGTGACTAAACTAATAATTAAAACTGAAAAAATGGTCATCGTAAATACTGTGAATTCACGTAAAATCCTAAAAATAATACCATTAAAAGTATATTACGATATAGGTGACATAAAGCAAGCAAGCATGATGATATTCATTTATTTACTTGAAAAATGACTTGTTTAGAAGAAGCCTAGACGGTGTACGTCTGCCAAAATTGCTTTAAAGCGTGGTTAATATTATGTACTAATAAAATCTGTATAAGTTGCCTACTTCATTGTGTTTCAAAATATTTAATTTCTGTGAATTGTAGTAGAATAATGGCATTCCTGTAAGATTATTATATTCTAGTGTGACTCCAATGTCAAAATTGACAAAACAAAAACGCGAAAATTGCCTTTTTGTGTGTGAAATAAGGAGAAAATATGAGGCATTTGACCAAAGATAAAACATGGCAACCATTTACAATACAACATCTTTGCTTTTAAGTACCTACAGACAGCGGAGAGGTGTCACTTTCGGCCCGGCGATAGCAGCGGAAAATATATCGATACGTAACTTTTTTGAATTATAACAGTTTCGAATCTAGATGCTAATATCCTTAGTGTGTTAACTTATTTTTTACTAATATATATTATAAAACCTATAAATATTTGATTATCATACTCATATATGAAAGTTTTTTCAGAAACTATTATAAATATTATATTAAAAGCTATTACAGTCACTACACAGACAATTATTATATTATTTACAAATATTAGGTCCTTACATATGAAATTGGCGTTTTGTCGTACTGGCCACTTTGATTTCAAATATCTCTTCTTTGGTTAGAGATTCCAATTTCAAATTTATACAACTATTTATTTACACATTTATATTTCGAAAACCGTAATTCATTTGTTTTGTCCTCGTTTGGTTTTTTCTTTGCGTCACGCAGTTTACAAAAAGAAAAACTTGAAATATCCGAAAGATCCGATTTAAAATCCCTTCATTATTGTGCCGGTTGAGTAATGTAACGCAACAGTTGACGCGCGTTTGTCGGTTTGCTGCACTCAATTCATGAGGTACCCACCATTCACCTTTCCAATTTGATTCAAGTGGATTAAAACAGTTTTATCACTAACACCGCAGCCTGCAGCTAACTCGGACGTGGTTTGCGATGGATCTGCTTCCATAATAGCTTTCAATTCTTCATTAGCAACTTTAGTCTCCGGCCGTCCACGAGGCTTGTTTTGCAGGTCGAAATTTCCAGAAAAAAAACGTTGGAACCAAAAACGCACTGTGTTGTCTTATGCGACTCCGCCGCCATACACATCATTAATCCTTTGAGCCGTTTCTGCAGCACTGGTACCACGGTGGAACTCGTACTCGTAAATAACGCGATATTTCAAGTTTTTTTATTTTGTAAACTGCGTGACGCAAAGAAAAAACCAAACGAGGACAAAACAAATGAATTACGGTTTTCGAAATACAAATGTATGAATAAATAGTTGTATAAATTTGATATTGGAATCCCTAACCAAAGAAGAGATATTTGAGATCAAAGTGGCCAGTACGACAATACCCCAATTTCATATGTAAGGACCAATATTTACAAATATTTTATGGTGCAAATACTCTTCTATTCTCTACTTCAAAATCATCCAATTTGTAATTATTTCCAGTTCCATAATAAATAAATAAACTCTTTATTGCCGACACACAAACATCAAATATACAGGAAACATTCTTACATCTAGTGTCACAAGTGGCGGCCTTATCGCTAAAAGCGATCTCTCCAGGCAACCTTAGGATGGAGACAATTTGCAAAATAAATATAATACAGGACGGGGTATTCAATAAAGAATATTAAAATGTGTAAGACTAAAAATAAACGATTAACAGCAGAAGAGAGAGAAAAAACAAAAAATAAATAAATACAGACAGCAGAAAACAGACTATCTTTGCTCAGATAGTAGCTAAATAGAACTTCTTCACCTTATTTTAAAAAATAGCGAGTGATGATGCTTTTTTGATGTCAGTAGGCAAGGCGTTCCAGAGCATAACTGAATGAACAGCAAAAGAGTTTTTGAAAAAAGCTTTACAGTGAGTTGGCATTTTGAGAGCAAGATTTTCCGATAACCGAAGAGGCAGGAATCGTGCAAATAAGAAACATAATTTTTTAAATAACGCGGTGTTTTGGGATCGAATAGAATATTATAGGTAAGAGAGGATGTGAGCATTCCGACGAAGACAAATTGGCAGCCACTTGAGCTTAGTACGAAACTGAGAGATGTGATCATATTTGCGTAAACCAAATATAAATCTGATCCAGAAATTTTGAAGCTCTCAAGCTTGTCTAGCTGGTCTCGAAGATCTAAATAGCAGGCGTCAGCGTAGTCTAAGATGGGAAAGAGGAGAGATTGTGCGAGCGCAATCTTAGTAGCATTTGGCAAGAAGTTACGTAGACGTTTCAGAGATGCACCAGAAGGAATAAAAACTAACACTTCCTTCCCATTGGTCCAAACTGAACTTATAACAATAAATATTGTTGTAATCTCGTAACAACCTCTAAGCTGATAAAATCGTAATAAGAACTTAAAAAGTTAATTAATTTCATGACAATGTCTCTCTGAACTCACATTTTTATACCATTGAAAACCAAATAACTAAAAAAACATTCGTCAATTTAATTCAAAATTGTGTTTAACTCGGTCAATAAATTCATGTGATACGATCAATTGTTATCGTTATGATTTATTGAATCTTAGCGTTTTCATTAAAATAAAATAAAAAATTACCTATTCGAATATTTATTGCCCGACATCATAGTAAAAGAGCGTAAATTCATAGCATGCATGTTTGCTGATTAATGCTCAAATAATTTATCTTAAACAACACTCCGCGTTACAACCAGATAGACGTTGGCGCAGTTAAAACAAATCACTTCCCTATGCTGATTTTGAGTTATTTATAATCTTTTATTATTAAAATACTTTGCTCCTATGAATATACAATGACTTTAACAATGCTACCCGCATTTAATACGCTCAAATAACAAAGTCTGTTTTAAATATTCAAAATATTTTTACAAGTCGAAACGGTTGAGCAGTAGAGGCAACTAAAGGTAAATCCACACTAAAGTTTCTATTGTTTAGTAATATTTTTTTGAAAGTTGAGAAATGTGAATCACTAACTAAAGATATAAACGTTATAGTATTTTATTAACCGTGACACTGCAAGGCAACATTGAACATATCAAAATAATAATCACTGTAATAAAGTTACCAACATTAAATAATAAGATGTAATGTTCAGCTCAATATTTCTACATTATTATTGACTTGTTTTGGTATTTTGTGTTGTTTTAATTTTAGCATCAAACTAATAGCAAGAAATACTGTGTTGTTTTCTAACTAAATTACTTATTAAATCACCAAATTACCCCTATCAAGTGGAATTATATGTTTGGAAGAACGAGAAGCACTATCGTGGCCGTGAGCCTTGAGATTCTAATAGTAGTTAGTAGTAGTGTTTTGACTGGCCGGTTGGCGCAGTTGGTAGCAACCCTGCCTTCTGCGCCGCTGGTCCCGGGTCCGATCCCGAACAGGTCAAACATTTATGTGCATGAACATGTCTGTTTGACCTGAGTCTGGGTGTTTATTATATATATAAGTATGTATGTATCTATAATAAGTATGTATATCAGTCATCAGGTTTCCATAGCACAGGCTTTGCCTAGTTTGGGACCTGAAGACCTGTGTGTGGATGTTGTACCATATTATTATTATAAATTATTATTTTTACTAGTATATATACTTCTTGTGAGTTCGTGAGTATAATAAAATATATAAAGATTAGTTCAAAATTTTATCCAAATCCGTTCAGCCATCTGAGCGTAAAAGAGAATTTAATAAGAAGTCTTTTTAATATTAGCGTAAAATGTGATTAACATCAGTTCTTAATAAAAATTATAGCATATCATAATTTTCATAAGGAATTTATTTTTTACGCGTGTGCCAACAACATACAAAAACAAGAGAAACATGTCTTAATTTATACACTAAATTACTTGTCTCCAATTTTCATCGGTTTTTAAATCTTAGCATGCATATGGTTATATAATATAATAATGGTCTGCAGTGACGTTCACGTTACTTGTCTACGAACATACAAGTGCTGCTATTTATGTATTCGGAATATTAGAAAGACACAAACATCTTGAGCTAAATATGTTGTTATTGCTTTATAAAATATTCACCATGATCATACTTTGAAACAAATTTTCATAGATTGGGTTATCTCCAAAACATGCATTTTACCGTATCGACAGTTTCATCACGGGTCGAAAATTATTAAGTTGAGGTAGGAGGGCTAAAATTGTGAAGGGTTAGGAAAATAGAATAAGTAAAGGGGAAGTTTGGGAGATAGATTAAATGTAAGTTGTGGTGACTCGTATCTGTTGCAAAGGTCGATCGATATATCCATCGCCATCCAGTGCGGTAACGCAGCTAGACACAGGCACCATTGCACCAGGTTAGAACCTGGGCGGATTATTTGACTAAATTTGTGTTCCAAATGTAGTGTCTGATAGATGTCATTGTGTGCCAATATATTATTAGATATTAATAAGAAGCTTTTGACGAATCACGGCTGTATTTAACATTTTCGCACCGATAGACACAAGCCTGTTTTTGAAAATTCTCAACCTTTGTGGCATTCTTGGTGAAATTACTTTTTACAGATAAATGTTCATGTTATAATTTGTGTATGCTAGTCTTACTAATAAAACGGGGTCCCTGGTAGAGGCGTCCTTTGTAAGACATGCTAAACAATGCCACATAAAGGTCTTGCATAATTAGTTAGCGTACAGCATCGATGTTCCATTCGGGTGTCCCTTGACACCTCTCAACTTATTTTTTCTCAAATCCAGGGCTGGTGCCATAGTGAAAATTGTCTATAATGATGAGTATAGTGATCCTTATTCGGTTTTGTATATCTCTAAAAGATAACCTAGTAAATTGTTTCTATGTTATCCATATGTCTAACTTTGTCGCTCTATACGCTTCCAAAATGAAATCTCAACGAGACCACAAAAATATGATTCGATAACATTTCAATCAGGAAATGAAACGGTGGGCCCTCGAATCAGTAGCTGTCATAGCTTTAGGTTCAAGAATTGGCTGCCTTGAATCTTCTCTTCCAGAAAACTCTCCAGCGACGCAGCTCGTGTACGTCATGGCTGCTGACATGTTTATTTCTGGTGTCGATACGGTAATATATAATTAAGTTAAGGTCTCAAGTTAACAAATAAATGTTATTTCTAATAAACTTGGAATATGAAACGAAGCGCAGTATGATATAATTATTTATATAAAAATAAAGTAGATTCTGAAATTCACGAGTTTTAATAATTGCAGTAAGAGTCTGGAAGTCTATTAATTCAAAAAAGCCATACTAGCTGTTAGCTGCATTAACAGTATGATAGATTTTATTACGTAGGCGTGATACATGCGAGTATTTGACACCATCTTCACTTACCATCAAGGGAGACTGTAGTCAAACGTGATAAAAATAAAAACGGTGAAATGTGAGTCGGCCCATTATCTACACACCTACACAACATCACGTTTCTATCAGTTATCATAACTATATCTCTCGTTTGTTGCATGGAAGCCCTTAAATGTTATTGTTAAATATAGTAGTATTTGTTGTTACTTCTAGCGGCAACTGAAATACATTATCATCACTAAAGTTTTTTTAAGTTGGGCTTTGTGTGTGTTTTGTGTTTGTTGTTATGACTTTTTTTATTTAATATTCTATTTGTAAAATGAACTAAGAACGTAAACTGGAATTACTTTGTAAACTATTTTGATTTCAGGCATCAAACACAATGACAGGAGTTCTTTACTTATTGGCCGCTAATCTTGATATACAAAACAAGCTGAGAGAAGAATTGAGGTCAAGTAAAGGAAAGAGGCCTTATTTAAAAGCTTGTTTGAAGGAGGCGTTGAGAGTGATGCCTGTTGTAGCTGCAAGTAGCCGTATCACTACTAAAGATTACAACATAATGGATACAAAATACCTGCAGGCGTAAGAGGAATTCATTATTTGACGGAGTATTGTATAAAGTTTTTGTTTCGTAAACTGTCAACAAAATTAGTATGAAATTTTACAACTTTGTAAAAATAACCGACAACCATTGACCTTGACGAGAAAAACACGTCGGTGATGTACCAATTAATACTAACAAAAAATACACAACAACCCTTTCACTACAACTATCTATATAGACAAATGAAAACAAAAAAGAAATAAAAAAAATATACCAATGAGAGATGTTAAATAACATAGAAGTTTCGACTAATAACTTATTGACAAATAGTAGTTGTTCAACAAATTCTTAAATATAAAAATAGATTTAGCCTGTCTGACCGACAATGGCAGCCGGTTCCATAACATAACAGATCGCACAGTAAATGATGCCTGAAAGAAGTAGATGTGGAAGTAGGCAACATAA
This sequence comes from Ligdia adustata, assembly GCA_947049295.1. NCBI lineage: Eukaryota > Metazoa > Arthropoda > Insecta > Lepidoptera > Geometridae > Ligdia > Ligdia adustata. Next base: position 4,546,605 of record OX346218.1, read on the forward strand.
GATGAAGATCACGTGAGGATCGCAGGGAAGTTGAGTGGAAAGCAGTCACAAATATGAATTTGTCTTTCAAGTAGGAGGGAGTGGTTGGGATGAATAATATTTTTGTATAGAAAAGACAGAACATGAGAATTACGGCGAAATCGAATAGGTAACCATTTGAGCTTCTTACGGTATTCAGAGATGTGGTCATATTTGCGCAACCCAAATACAAACCGAATGCAGAAATTTTGTAAACGCTCGAGCTTGTCGAGTTGCTCCTCGGTTACATCTAAATAGCAAGCGTCTGCGTAATCTAATATTGGAAGAAGTAGTGAAGAGACTAGTGCAGTTTTAGTAGTAATCGGTAGAAAATTACGCAGTCTTCTTAAGGAAGCTGCAGACGCAAAAACTTTCTTATCACTATTTAGCCATCTAGTCCGTAATTTTTTTGACAATCACTTAATATAATGAGAATAATTATATATATGAAATATACTTCATTTATTTTAAATTTGTATATAATTAAAATGGTTCGAAAAATCGTCGGTACTTTTATATCTTGTTAAAGATGCTATCATCAGCATTATTATCATCAGAGAGCGTCCAATGTGGCTCATAGGCCTCCTCCTTAGAACGGCATTCCGAACTATGAGCTGCCATTGTATCTACTGATTATTTGTGACTTTTACTATATCGTCGGTCCACCTAGTGGGAGGCCTGGCAACGCTCTCTACGTCTTCCGGTTAGTTGTTGCCACTCAAGAGCCTTGCTTCTACATCGGTTATCGGTGTTTCGAGCAATGTGGCCAGCCCATTGACACTCAGCTTGAAAATCTTACATGCTATGTCAATAACGCCGATTCTATGCTAAATATTCTCAATACTGCAGAATTCGCAGATTTGGAAGGCCACTGCAAAAATATCTAATACTATGTCAACTCATATAGTACAGATTATTTCACGTGCAAAATTTACATTAAAATTACAATTGGCCAAAAAAGGGCCAAGTCACTACAGGGTACTCAGCTAAAAGTGCAGTTCTAACACCTCCATCAGTATAAATTTACATTTTCATTATAAAATAAGAACTTATTTACAAGCATCTGGCACAAGTATACTTTGCCAGAGTCAAGTTTGCAGGCGTCTGCAAAAAGAAGGTTCGTTTTCGATTCCACTTTGTTTACGTAATATTTTCTGCTCCAATTAGTATTTCCTCTTTGACTATTTTCTAAGAGGAAAATTTAAAAAGCTTCTGCTAGAGCTTGTGTTAGGTACTATTTTTTAAATTTCATTCTATAATTTATGAAAGAGTCAGTCCTGACTGGCGAATAACTGACTGACTGACTGACAGACTAACAGGTAAAAATCAACGCAAAGCCTAAACCGCTGAACCTAGAGACATGAAATTTGGGGGGTGTATTCATTACGGGTGTTAGGCTACACTTAGTAGGTATAATTAAGAATTTTTTTTGGAAATCCAACCCCGATATAGATATATATAATAACGATATCATTAGTTTGTAAATAAATACCTAATAGATGTTATTTATCATATTGGTATCTACCGAAAACCGTACATAAATATGGTTAGAATTAAAATCTGGGTTTTATTAAAGTATTTATTGTGAAAATTAAAAGGTAGGAGTAAAAACTAGCCAAACAAAAATTATATTTTCACAGTAGATATCTACTAAGTATAAAATAAGTTAACTGATTTATGAATTCTGGAATCACACCATATGTGTAATTAAAGAAGGTAATTATTATAATTTTTTTTTATTATTTGTATTATTACTAATTCTAAATATTAGTTTTTTAAAAAAAATATTTACTCGCGTTACATCTCAATACTACGCTGAATCATCCTTGAATATTTTGAAAAAAAACAAGAGAATCAGTGTTTGATGTCGTCGGTTACTTTAGAACTAGCTTGCAATACAAACAAAAAATAATTTTATACAAACATTCTACCATTTATCAATTCTATAATATTAACATCAATCGCGGCTTATTTAGATGCATCATTAAATATATAGTTGAACGGTCCCTTGACGTAGTTGAGCGACGTTTGCTCTACCCTCGGAGGCGGACCAAACCACTCGATCTGGAAGTTCTCCACCAGACGAGCTGTGAATAATTCCATTTCCAACTCGGCAATGCGACGACCTGCAAACAAAAAACATTTCATAATATCATTTTGTTTATTTATTTTCTTATATCTATTGTTTATGATGTTCTAAATCGCAACAACGCGCGCTGGACTCCTTACGTGATGCCACATAGAAATAAATAAGGCGTAAAAAGCAAGTGAATAACAGATGTAAACTTTGACTTTTGACTGTTTAAAAGAGTCTTGAATCATTGGACCAATGAGATAAGGGACAGTACTAATTATCCAGATTTCTGTTAAAGTTTATTTTACTTGTAAATTATTTTTGCACTTGAAAAAACTATATTCTTATTCACAAATAGATGTTTAAAATTTATGATGCAGAAAATCTAAAAATTTAATTCCTAAACTTTATTCAAAAAAGTAAAATTGCTTACCAATACAACTGCGCACTCCGAACCCAAAAACATTGTGTGCAAATGGATGTGCGTTTCTGTAATGCAGAGGATCATCCTTATCAACTAGCCACCGTTCTGGAAGGAACTTATTAGCTTGGGGATAGTGCTCCTCCATGAGCGACATGTTATGGTGACCAAAGGCTACTTGCAACTGAAAAATAAAAAATATATACCTTAATAACCTTCATTGATGATCATTGCACCACGTTACTTGACATTGACCTTGATTCGGACAGGCCAAACTTACTAAACTAACCTAATTTGACAGTTGTTGAATTGTCGCCTCTCTTTTTGTTTCCGAAAGTGTGAAATGGATGAATATAATTTTAGGAACTTTTAGTAAGTCAATGTGACTGGCCGAATTAGAATATTGATATAATGTTGATACACGTTATTTTTCCTATATCTTGTTAATTCACTCATCAAATCTTTATTTTTCTCTTGTATGGTAACTCTGCAATGCTTTTACCCTGTTACACAAATTGTTGAATTTTATCGTTAGTAATAAATTTATTATAAATTAAGCTCGTGGTTCTTACTCCTGGAGGTAACTTGTATCCCAATAAGTTATAATCTTTGCTGGTGACTCGAATATTTCCGCTGACTACTGGCATCATTCTTAAAGACTCTTTTAAACAAGCTTTTAAGTATGGCCTCTTTTCTTGATTTGACCTCAGTTCTTCTCTGAGTTTAGTTTGTTTATCAGGATTCACAGCCAGTAAGTAAAGGGTTGCCGCCATCGTGTTTGCTGCCTTTAATTAAAAATAACTAATATTATTAATTAAATTAATACCCACTTCAGATATGTAGATAATTTTAAGAGGTTATACATACTCTTGACCGAATTATAAATTTTTTAATGTTTAAATTTCATGAAAAAGTAATTCATTTATATACCTACTAAGTATATCATTTGATTTATATGTATGTTTCTTGTTAGTTAATTATTGTGACATACATTTATGGTCACGTTTAGTAGCTCTAGTTTTTCAATTTGAAGATTCATCTGATCATTGATGTGTATCATAAGATTTATTATATGCTGTAAAATTAAATGGAATAAATATTATACCGTGTCTACACCAGCAAATAACATGTCTGCAGCCATAATATGAGCGTAATCTTCGTTGATTTCCAACAGCTTTTCAAGGACTCCCTTTTCGTCATCTGTTTTACTCTTAGTCTTGAGTTCTTCTGTCGCTTGCTTGATAAAGTGCTTTGAGAGCCTGAATAGTAAAAATAGCACATAATAAATCATGACCTATTAGTTTAAGAGCTATAGGCCAAAAGTGTTATTCCAGATTGTCACACTTATATTGAAAAAGTAACAGAGTAATGAGTAAAGAGATATTACGATAGAGTAACTGCATGAACTGAAATTAAAATAGTGTATTTTAAATTGTATTTTGATACAGAAAAAATTAAACGAAAGTTTACAGATTATATTAGTGGTAATATTCTGAAGACACAAGCAAGTATGTCCTCTAAATATATACCTAGTACTTACGCTTCATGAAGCTCATAAAGCTTCATAGCTTTTTTATAAGTAGGCGTAGCGACGATTCTCCAAATACTAGGTTTAAAATCCAGTTGGTCTGCTAAGTAAAACAGCTCATGAACACAAGAGATCAGCTGTTTCGCCTTAGAATCTTCTGGAAGATTAGAGTTTAGACAGCCAAGCCTGCAGCCCAAAGCCACTATACCTATAGACTCGAGAGACCATAGGTTCATCTCTTGATCAAACTTCCCTTTAATCATATTTTTATCGTCTCGTAGAGATTTCATTCTAAAAAAATTTAGAAGATAATGCACGTTTAAAATTATTAAGAACAATTTTTAGTCTGTTTTTGTTATTATATTTCTTAAAAATTCCACAGTTTTGAACGAAATGAGGAATATAGGCGAAATTTGGAGTAGGGGTTCTACGAATAGTTTTATCATTTATTTTTCTATTTTATTTGTCTTATCTATTTTTCTTCAGACTTCTCTCGTTTCATGGATATTTAATCGCGAAGAGGAGAACATTAGCAACGGCGTCATTTACTGTCTGATTTTATTAATTGTATTACAGATATAGATAAAGCAACAGCAAAATAATAATTCAAATATTAAAAAACGATCGAGTGGTTTGTTCGTTTGTCGAAACTACTAACATTTATAGGTACCTTGCAATCATATCCAGTGCTACTTCATCTAAGGCCGAGGTATAAAGCCTCATAGTTTTGGGCTGCATTAGAACAGGATTTACCGCAGAACGTAGCTCCTTCCAGACTTCTCCGTGACTGAAAATGTAGTAAAAGTAAATGCTTTATTGAATTTGCGTAGACTTACTTCTTTTAATAGGGAGAATAACTAAGCTAAAGGTGACTGACGCTACAAATACTTTTTCATCCCACCATCTCGGACAGAACATTTTTGCTATTCGATATCAAAAGCCGTTCTAGAAGATAAAGTAAATTAGAATTTAGAATATCGTGTGCACTAAGTTTGTGAATTAAAAACCTCATTCAACCTATTTACTTCTACTTCTATGGTGCCGAATTCATCATACAATCATTTTTATTTTGTTAAAAACTCAGACTCGCAACGTTTTTGCTGTCCTTTTTTAATTTGTTTTGCGCGCGCTTAAAACTGAAATGAGCGATTTTTTTTTCGTATGTAGTCATTTTCTCGCTGAGGTCTGATGAAATGTTGCGTGTTGCACTCGAGTGCAAAGATTTTTCACCTTGTGCTCTTATAATTCCTTCGCTAAGGCTGCCTGTCTATTGAAGCGGAGCGAGCTTGCGGCGCGGAGAAATATTAACCAATAGGATTGCATTATAACTCTGCTCAGCTGTAGTGGAAAGGGATTTACGAGCTAGTTTAAAATTTCATACATTTCAGGATTCTAGTTTTTGAATACTTCGCTTGTTCGGTCATCAAAAGTGAGCACGCGGTTATAAAATATTTTAGAAGCCTCCACTTTCCAAACTAGTGATCAAACTGTCGCGGAAACTAGCGTTATTGATCATTGAGCTGATATTTTCATTAAGAGTTTAATTATGTTACTTCGGTAGTAATTACATAATATATTTGGAATAAAGTTTCCAATAATGTCCGAAAAACAACAGTAAAATCTGTTGATGTACCTTAGTATCAGTAGTGCCGTAGTTGTTGTATTTGAGTCTATCACAATGTAGAAAAAGATAACTTTTTAACTTAGTATTTTTTATTTGTTTGTTATGCGGTTATTCCGCATATAAGGAAACGATGTAGATGATTCGTTTTAGTTGAGTAAACTTTAAAACTATACCATATTTAATTCAATGAATTTAAAAGAACTCAATATAAAATCACCTACTGAATAAAAGAAAAACAAAGTCACCAAATTTTTTATGAGCTTACTCTGTGATCAAGCCGGTCGGGCGGCCTTCCTTTGAATCTTTTTTTAAGTTTTTTCTGTAATACTCAAGAGTTTTAAAACCAGGCCGTTCAGGTAGCCAGTTTTCACCACGCAGAACCTGTAACCATTTATTTAAGAACAATAATAGTCGTATGTACTTGCACCTACACCATTTTAATTACTACCATAATCATTGGACTAATTAACGATCACGATTACATTGACTTGTGTTCTAATGTCACCGGGCTGCTGTTGTTATAAAATTTGGACAGAGTAACGTCGTTAACGAATGTAGATATTATGTATTTACCAAAAAGCAAAATTTGCACTTTATTGAAACATTTGTGCCAAGTTAATGAATAAATGGCCTAAAAAAGAACACGTAGAAGAAGAAGATTTTTTTATTTTATTTAGTATTTTTCATGAATTACATCGACAGGCGTTATTGTCAGGGTCAAGCACAGGGTAACTTTATTTACAGTAACTAGCTATCTATCTATATTTTTTATTGAACGTACGTATTGCAATTAATAAATAAATTATAAAACCGCATATTGATTACAGTGAAAGCTTTAGTTTTTATTTTACCGTATGAACGTTCAAATTACGAAATTCACAGTCACAAACACGGCACCGAAACCCAAAATCCGAGTACTTTCGACTCTCGAGTGAATGAGACCCTTTTCGCTTTACGAGTACATCAGACAAGAACCGGTCAAACGCAAACCTATTTTCTATAAAAAAGAGGTATGAAGGTACCTGTGATGCGCTTTCAGGTTCACATAGAAATATTATTGGAGGCATTCCCATGAAGCCAGCCAATCTAACGATTGGTCCGTAGGTTCTGAACAATTTGTTGGTCATTTCTAAGCCATTCAAACCGTCAAACATACCTGCGAACAAACTTTTGTTAAAGTGTTGTTGTTATTAAATACTAAATTAGATTACGTACTTGAAGTTGAACTCTTTGATGCACAGAAAACAAATTACAATACATAATATAAGCAGTTATTCCTTACAATCAAGCTTATATTTAAGCAAGATTTGTAGTAGTAATAACATCACTATCTCATATGACGAGAACCTCATGACGGCCGAGAAGAGCAAGTCAGCAATTAGGTAAACACTGACTTAGCTTACGAGGGATTCAATGATAATTATCCCGATTGTCATTCGGTGCATAGTTTATTCAAGGGTTTAAGAATTCAGAAGACAGTGATCATCAACAGCGGTTGTAATCTTATGAAATGGTTGATCATTGAGAGATTGGCTCGTAAGATAATATAGTTAAAAATATATTCTGTAAAAAAAAAAATGGAAAATCGTACCTCCTGGCAGAAAGTGATGAACTGTGCCAAGTAGTGGAAAAGAGGAAGGTCCAGGAATTTCTTTCCATGATTTTAAAGGTACGTCGTCTTTCGCATCGATTTTTTCAGTAGAAGCAGTTGCAGTTAGTGACCTGTGAAATCGTTTCAAGTAATTGTTATGATGCCACTCTACACTCAAAATAAATGAATTAATTCGGGTACTTTATTTATACAACAGTATAAATAAAGTACCAGAATTCAAATACATGTAGGTAATAGTAAAAAAATATCAACACTATGATGAAAATAAATGTTTCAATACCATAGTATACTGCATCAATAACTATATTATGTTAGAGAAAAATTACATGCAAGAAATTAACCACATGCTAATGTAGTAGCTATTGAATTGACTATTAACTTACTGATTTACCTTACCTGGTAAAGTACTTGTTAGATGACTTCAACACAAAGGGTCGCAGCTTTGATAATTGCATCTCTCTTGATATATATATATATATATATATATGATATCCTGTGTTAACTAACAAACATTTGTAACAAATAGCACTCTGTATGCAAACACTTGATATCAGCAAGAATTACACATAAGCATCACACTGATAAACAAGCGCACACAATGATAATACCGATTAGATTACAAACTTGAATAAAAGTCCCTCTACATACATTTTGTTTGAATCAAAAAGTAATTTTTGCTTTATTTACCACATTTTTTTCATAAAACTTACTAGTTCCTATTCAAATTAGGACTATGTGGTAGATTTTTGTGATAACAATGATTAAATCTTTGTACCCAGCTCTCAATTTCGATCACTTTAAAAAAAACATCACGTCCACAGAATATGCTTCACAAAAAACGTACACCAAGAGCACACTAATGGAAAAATGTGACGTAATCGTAAATATCACGACGCATGCATCAAGCTTGTATCAAACATATTTATATGACCTTGACATTGCCTCAATGAGGTAAACGATTTTGATACAATAACATCACGTTTCTACAAAGTACAGTCGAAACTATTTTCATGATTTTAAAACTGGTACGATAGAACCGTCGGATATCAATTGAGTAATAGAACTGGAATAGGCTACAAGGTTTTACTCCATGTGGGTATGGCGTATAAATAGAATGGACCAATGATGCCGACAGTAATCCGTACGTCTATGTGTACACACTTAGATAGATCTACACGCAATGCGATTATTGGTAATTATGCATTCAGAAAGAACGAACATTTCCATGTAAAAGAATACCAGCGTTTCTTTTACATGGAAATGTCCTTGATCAGATCGGTTAGTAACAATAATCTGACCACGAACAGTCGTTTGGTCAGATTGATAAAATTTTGGTGTCCGTGGAAATCTACCTCATGCGAATCGAACTCGTGCACTAAGAATTCCGTGTCATTATCTGTAAGTAAAACGTTAGTTCAAGTTTCTACATATTGTTGTCATTAATATCGATGTTGAATGGAAGCAACCCTTAAATATTAATTTAATTCTATTTTTAGTATTTGTTGTTATAGCGGCAACAGAAACGACACACAGACCGATGGATGAACGGACGGACAGCGAAGTCATCGTAATAGAGCCCCGTATTTACTTTTTGGGTATGGAACCCTAAAAAATCAAAAATTGAATTCGATTCGGCAGTCACAACTTACGGTATAAAACAGAATTGTATCAATAAAGTCAAGACTATTAAATACACAATGGGGATATTAAGGACTAACTGGAAAGTAGGTATGCATTAAAAAAGATTCTTTGAAATCAGTCCACCTACAACCTTTACATTGATAAGATCTGTCGCCATGCACCTAACGGTATGTTTCGGCAGCTCTCCTTGAAAACCAGTGAATTCCAGACTGGGCATGCCAAATCTACGGCCGCGGAATCGCTGTATTCAGCGTGTTGGTGGTCGAATGCATTGAAAGAAAAGGTTATCTAATCAGCCCTGTTAAAGCTGATTAAAGTTGATGAGTTCTCATGAAAAACGATTCCGAATTCAGCCACGGAATAAATAGTAGTAAGTTCTGTTTTGTAACTATGCCATGCTCTGTTCTATTCATCAGGATCTCATCCCAACTCTGTTCAAGTTAAGTAGAGTCGAGTGAATCGACTCGACTCAATACAACGCAAAAATAGTCTGTGCACAAATCATCAAGTGTCAAAATCATAGTAAAGTTTCCTACTCGCAAATAATAGTGGCATACTTACTAAAATAACAATGTTTTTGCTTTCAACACACTAGTCTAAGATCCGACCGCGTGATTTATACGTTCATATGTTTGATTAATAAAATATAATTTTTATCGATATTTATAACTAAACCAATGCAGATCCGCAAAGGTGGCCATCCAAATTTGGCCGCAATTAATTTTAATTAAAATGTAATTAATTATTTATTTTTGAACAATTACGTTCACTTGTAATTGTTAAAAAATATATTTCATTAGAAAGAAATATACCTGAGATACCGAGAAAGTTCAAGGTGCCATCCCTCACTTGGCCGCAACCTAATGTCAGCCAGGTGTAAACAGGTATAATTTCGTTAAATATATACGTTCATAATGTATTATCATGTTATACATACCAAATTGAAGATTAATTCTTTCCCTACATGATGAGATATAGGTGCCTATGCAAAAATGCCCGCAAATAGTGACTGCCAACGATTAAAGATAAATAAAAGCGAGAGAAACTTAAGATAAACACCCCATGTCGAATAAAGATAGAGCATCCCAGCTGCTTGTCGTTTTTATTCTACTGCGCATGCGTCCATAGATAAGGTGCTCAACTGTACCAGACGACCAGACTCCACCAGACGAGCTGTAAATAGCTCCAACTCCAGCTCGGCAATGCGACGACCTGTTGAAAATCATATTATAAATGAATTTATATGTAATTGAAAGTTATCAACTGATTGTAATTGCTTGATGTATACCAAAATGAACAAGTATAATTAAAAATTACAAAAAAATGACGGTAATATGTGACGGCCATCTTGGATTTTATTTTACTAGTCAAGATCTTTCATTTGAAACCCAGAGTGAGAGAGTTATGAAACTATGAATTAGTTATAAATCTGTCATTTAGTGAAGGCGTCCTTATCCATCCATCCATTAAATATCTTCAAACATCGAGTCATAGTCCATTACCTATCACTACAGCATTAAAATTTGTGTCTTCTTCTTTAAATTATAATTAATTTATGTATTTCCATGATAAATATTTGTATCGTATGTTATATGTATTTATTTATCTGTGTATCCATTTGTATGTATTGGTTGTATTTTACTTGTTCATTTTATTAAATATGTTGATCAATGTCATATTTTAAGGCCTCTCTTATTTTGTATTATTCATTTACGTGCATGGTTGCCTGGAATAGATTGCTTTAAGCGATAAGGCCGCCATTAATAAACCTAAAAATATATCTAAAGCTTTTACTTGTTATAATTATTTATTGTCAAACTGTTTTTTTAATAAAGAATTGTCTCATCTCATCTCATCTCATCATTTATTTACTTACCAATACAACTACGTACTCCGAACCCGAATGGATTGTATGCAAATGGATGAGCGTGTCCGTAATGTAGAGGATCATCCTTCTCGACCAGCCAACGTTCTGGGAGGAACTCATTGGCACGAGGATACTGCTCTTCCATGAGAGACATGTTGCTGTGTACGAAAGACACCTGTACCTGAAAGATTTTTTAACTCTTAGGTTCTTTAGTATTTACGAGCTGTATCCGCTAATTCATCCGATAGTGCTATCCTTGCATAATTATGCCAGAGATTAAAATTTTTAGAAAATCATTAAATCAACAGTGATCCTTGTGAAAGTCTTAATATTCATCGAGCGATCAAAAAAAGACTGCGGAATAAAATTAAGTAAAACTGTTTAAACCAGAAAGTTAATCGCTTTGGGAGATAAATAAAGTTCCAACCTGCAATTAAGCTAGCCTGTCTAATTACTATAATATTTATTTAATTAGCATTACGCCGTAAATGTTTTCTTTTACTTCGATAATTTAATGTATTCCTAATTTTGTGAACTCTTCATCTCACGTCCCAAAAAACACTTCACGCAAATTGTGTCAAAATTCTTAGAGTCGTATTTTATTCCATTCAATTTCTAGAGTAGGTATTTTAGACCTTTTTCTACGAGTAATTTAAAATCTTTATTTATAATTTGTGCATTTTCAATACAAACCCCCGAACAACTGAACACAATCTTAAAATTCGTAATATCCATATAGTCACGTCGGTTGGTCGGAAACGACCAGATCACGATCACGAACAAATATTCATACATACCAACTGACAGACGAAAGAACATTAATCGTGTAATTAACTCGTTCAATTATAACTAATTGTTATCTCTCCTGCCCTTCTTTACTAAGTATATACTTATTATTTAAGATAACTTACTCCCGAAGGGATATTATGTCCCAGCAAACTATAATCTCTAGTGGTGACTCGGGAAGTTCCTCCGACTGCTGGCATCATCCTCAAAGACTCTTTTATGCAAGCTTTTAAATAAGGTCTCTTTTCTTCATTTGACCACAGTTCTTCTCTCAGTTTTCTTTGCTTATCAGGATTTGCAGCCAGTAAATTAAGAACCCCTGTCATCGCGTTTGCTGTCTGAAATTCGAAATGGTTTCCTATTATTTAGCAGCATACTTGTGTTGAACAAGATGCTGATGAAAAAATGTTTTAATTAATACTCGTAATAGCGTTCCAGGCATTTTTCTGGCTTCTGTTAATTTTACTACATTAAAATTAGTTTAAAAAATTACCACCGGCTTCCATTACGGCAGGCGTAGATACCTTTATCAAAATAAATTGAATTGACTACCTCTAAGGAGGAGGTACTTTAGAAGTTAGTACAAAAAACATTAACTTGCATCGAAAAGCCGTATAAAAATAATAATAATTAGTAGAAACAAACAGAACACAATGATAGTGCGGACTGGATTAAAAAAGAGGAAATTAGGTGGAGTTATGTAGGTGAAATGGAATTTTCAGATTTTACAAGAGCAGACATAAAAAAGTTTCAACAAAAGTCAAGAATTGGAAAGCTGTTGGAATTAATCTGGTACAAATTTTTTTTCGCAATGCACGGTACACTAGCAAAAATATTTACTGAAAGGAACAATTGAAATGCCCAGTTTTCTAATGAAAGGTACATGCTTGCAAAAAGTAATGATACTGAAAATCCGTCTCAACATAGACCCATTACTTGTTTACCGACAATTTGTAAAATTAATAACAAACCATCTTACTCAATATAACATAATTGCTGAGGAACATAAAGGCTGTAGGTTGTTCTATAAATGGTGCAAAGAGCAACTCATTATTGAGTCAACATTACTCAAACACACACAATCTTACAATATAAACTTACATATATCGTACATTGATTACAAAAAAGCATTTGATAATGTACCTCATTCTTGGCTCATACGCATTCTTCAAATCTATAATATTAATCCAACGATCATATTTTCTTGGAAAACGCCATGGTAAAATGGAAAACGACACTAATTGTGTCAAATTCTACTAAAACGATTACCACTGACGACATCCCGATTGAAAATGGCATTTTTCAAGGAGATTCTCTTAGCCCTTTATGGTTCTGCCTCGCTTTAAACCCTTTGTCTTACATACTAAATAGTGAAAACAGCGGTTACTAATTAACAACACAAACTGAAATAAGTCATTTTATGTATATGGATGATATAAAATTGTTTCCGAGATATAATAATTCATAAAATATCACAATTCAATCGGGATATTAATATGTCATTTGGCCTGAATAAATGTAGAACACTTTATATACAAAAAGGCCAAACAATAAACTTTAACACTAATGAAGAAAATGAAGAAACCGGTTTCGCAACAATGGACTCCACCGATAAATACAACTATTTGGGTATTGTACAGTCAAAGATTATAACCACACAGAAATAAAGAAAAAGCTTAGTACAGAATATACACGAAGAATCTATTTAATATACAAGAAGTCACTGTTCTCAAAAAGCCTATAAAGTAAACACTTATGCAATTCCAATACTTACATACTCATGTGGTGTAATTAAGTGGACGCAGACTGACATAAATCAGATAGAAATTAAAACCAGAACGACGCTTACTAAGCACAACAATTGGCACCCAAAATCGGCAGTTCAAAGAATGTCTTTAAAACGACTGAATGGAGGTAGAGGGTTGATCGATCTAAAAATATTATGGGAAGGACAGGTTAATAATTTGCATAATTTATTTTACAGTAAAACAGATATGAGTGAAATTCACTCAGCTATAGTAGAGTCTAGACAAAAACTATAACGCCGCTAAATCTTAAATCCAGAGACACTAATGAGAAACTGATAAACTTAACAGCTGGCGCAGAACGGAACTGCACGGCAGACACACGACCTCGAACAAGCAAACATTGACTTAAAAGCTTATAAATGGCTGAAATTTGGATCTCTATTCATCTATTCATCTGAAATCCAGGGTTTATGATAGCGATCCGGGACCAGGTAATTAACGCAAAAAATTACAGAAAACATATAATTAGAGAACCTAATTTGCAAAACGACAATTGTAGAAAATGCCATCGACAGCCCGAAACAATACAAATTATCACAAGCGTCTGCCCTACTTTAACACAGACAGACAATAGTCACCGCCACAACCGAATAACACACATTATACATCAAAAACTTGCCATCAAACATCAACTTCTACCTAACAAATCTAAACATTACTACCAGTACCAACCAAAACCTGTACTGGAAAATACCAGCCATAAATTATTCTATGATAAAGCTATTTTAACAGATCTGTCCAAAACAACAGACCCAATATTACTCTTATTAACAAACATGAAAAAGTTATGTACTCAATTGATATTGGCGTGCCTAATACACATAACCTTCACAAAACTATAACAGATAAAATTAACAAATACACTGAACTAAAAGAGGAGATAACGTGAATTTAGAAAATAAACAAGGTTTATATTATACTACTAGTATTAATCAGTACACCAGTGATTCCTAAACACTTAATTCAATCCCTTGAACTAATCAATATATCCGAATGCACTTACATGACAATGCAAACAGCGACAATATTAAACACGTGTCGCATCGTAAGAAAATTCTTACGGGAAGATTTAAACAATCAACCTTCACAACATGAAGCACAATTGGCTTAGACCCGTGTACTTTATTATAACGAAACATCTTAAATGTTTCGAGCTAAAACAATACGTTTAAAGAAATAATAATAACATGGGACAACATCCACACAAAGGTCTTCAAGTCCCAAACTAGGCAAAGCCTGTGCTATGGTAACCTGAAGACTTAAACCTACTTAGAAATACATATATACGTACTTATATATATAATAAACACCCAGACACAGATCAAACAGACATGTTCATGCACACAAATGTTTGACCCGTAAGGGGATTGAACTCGGGACCAGCAGCGCAGAAGGTTGGGTTGCTGCCAACTGCGCCAACCTGTCAGATAATATGTGCAACATTTTGCTGGTTAAAAAATCCTTACAATAGTGTAGTAAGGTTAGGTTTTCTACATACCTAATGAAGAGAGTAATGCTTTAACTTGATCAAAATAAAGTCAATATGAATGTCCACATATTATTAGCTTTTATATACTTGCTAAAGATTTCTTTATAGATTGCAGAAAAAAAAAGTCATTGTGAAATACTGCCTACGCCTGGACTTGGTGAGTACTTAGTCAGTGAAAATCTGATAGTGACTCAATCTCTTTAACATTTAACTGAAATTTCATAATTGCATAAACTGTCACTTTAATCTTACGGTTTGCAACTAATTGGAAATTGAAATTTTCTATTGCTCTTTAAATTAATTCACGGTACTCTTCGTAAAGCTAATATTTACGAAGACTACCTCAAACTGATTAGGATGATCATCTTGAGTTATAATATAAAATATAATACATATTTTTCCTTACAGTGTCGACGCCAGCAAGTAACATGTCTTTAGCCATGACGTGAGCGAAGTTTTCGTTGATTTCTGACATTTTTTCTAGGACTCCTTTTTCATTATCCGGATTTCTGTTAGTGTTAATTTCTTCCATACCATGCTTGATTAATTGTTTTGAAAGCCTGATGATGAAAACCAAATTCATACACGAACAGAACTAAATATTCCTATGCAATATATTATTATATATTACTGATCAAGTGAATTAAGCGTTTACTTTCACAGTGTATTATGATATACAACGTGTAACAGAAAGGTGTGACAATACTTAAGGGTGTTAGTCTATCCATCAAAGTGAACCCCATTCGAAATATTTTTTTCAAATATGGAGAAAAAAATATTGCCTCCTCCATACAACTTCACCTATCACGTGACCAATTTTTGTACGGAGAAGGAACCTAATTTTTTTTGTAACCGAGTTTTGTACAATTTTCTTCAACAATGTTTTTTTTCTTCTACAATGGTCTTCTACAAGAGTTTTGTACAATTTTCTTCTACCTTGATGTGTAGACTAACACTCTTAAGTATTGTCACACCTTTCTGTTACACGCTTAATGTCTGTATGTGAATAGATTTTATTACATGAAGATGACAAAAAAAATTCAAAGTTAAGACGCGTTTCTACTCTGTAGGTACTCACGTTTCATGCATATCATAGAGCCTCATGGTATTTTTGAAGTCAGGCGTAGACGTTTGTTGCCAAAAATTAAACTTGAAATCTAGCTTGTCAGTTAGAATAAATAAGTCGTAAATACAGGAGATAAGCTTTTGTGCTGGAGAATTTACTGAGAGGGTAGGGTCCAGACAGCCGAGTCTATAACCCAAAGATACAGCCCCAATGGACTCGAGAGCCCACGAGTTCATCTCCCGGTAAAGGTTTCCTTGGATCATATTGTTACTATCCCGAAGAGATTTCATTCTGAAAGTATAAGGAGCAATAAAACGATGTAGGAATTAATTTAAGATATAGAATCGCGGCAAAGCGTAAGATTTCATATGTCAAATCATAAAGAATAATGTTTTTTTAGTTTAGGCCCAGCAACTGATCAGTCAGTCAGTGAGATAAATCAGTCAATTTTAATTCTCTAAATCCAATTTATTTTTGGTAATGTTGCAATCAAACAGAATAAAATAGAATTTGATCAAAAGTGGTACGCAGTCACCAGAGGCGACTCATACAGTCGAATAAGTCTTTGCGGCATCGGAACTGGATTCTGCCAGGATATTATTGTACATCGCTACAATGTTTTATTCAACCTATAAGTCACCTCAAGGGACTTCCGTTTAACCTGAAAGCGGGCGTACTCTACTAGTAGATACACTACATCTTTCATGTAATATATTAATATGTAGAGTGGTAGAAGACAGAAGAAATCGTAGCGTAGCGAAGAATTTTTCACCCGGACCGTGCGGATATATATAGTTTTAGTATAATTTTTAAAAATAAACGTCATAAGTGAAATGATGTTTTTATAACATATTATTATTTAAAAATAAGTAGGTAATGTTAGTTCGTCTGTATCTTTTGAGCCATTTTTTTGTTTGGTAATTTTACACAGCTTTAGACAGTGAAAGCTGGAGCGGAGTGGTATTATTATTACTAAATAAAATATTTGAAAAAAGTTCGAGAACCTTGCAACCATATCCATTCCTATTTCATCTAAGGTTGAAGTATAACGCCTCACGGCCTTCGACTGCATAAGTACAGGGTTTACCTCAGATCGTAGCTTTTTCCAAACTTCCCCATTCCTGAAAATAAGCATCATCTTTGGCTTAGGCTTGGGCTTAAAGTTACCAAAGCGATGGAATAGCACACTCTAACGCTTTAATAACTTCTCAAAAATGAAATATAATAATATTTCACTAAAGACTCAGAATTAGACGCATATGCCCAGAATAGGGCGCATGTACAATTCTGTGCCTTAAGATAAGTGCTCACTCTGTGATAAGACCATTCGGGCAGCCCTTTTTTACATCCTTTTGTAAATTATTTCTGTAGTACTCCAGTGTTCCCATAGTTAGTCGAGTAGGAAGCGTGTTTTCCCCTCGTAAGATCTGTGAAATTATTATAATTTTTTGTTACGACGTTAATACGACTAAGTACAATAAAGATTTAGAAGAGTTTGGAAATAACCTGAATTGTCGTGGTTATTGTATTATTTCTATTCGTTTTTATAATAGATGTTGAGTTTTGTACCTCAAATGAATGAATCACGAAGATTAGAGATATGCCAAATAAAAGATTAAATAATTTGATTAATTATTCAATTAAAAGGTCCCAAATAATCCGAAAAATGTATATGCGCCTGCCGCATTGAAATCTGTTATTACTTTTTTAAAGTTTCGTACCCTAAGGGTAAAAACGGGACACTGTTACTAAGACTTCGCTGTCTGTGCGTCCGTCTGTCATCAAGCTGGATATCAAGAACAGTGATAGCTAGACAGTTATAATGACATAATTTACAGCAATATTATAATCGAGAAAGATTTGACCAATTTAAAAATTCTTTTGTCGTTAGAAAGCGAATTTATCACTGAGTAACATAAGTTTTCAGAAATCTGCAGGTAACGCCGCGGAACGCAGCTAGTTAGCAAATAACGTACATTAGAGTTTAGTAAAATTCAGCAAACTTATTAGAAAGCGTACAAAAATTTGATAGTTAGTGTTCTTCTAAGGTTACAAGTTCCCAACATTTCCTTTGAAATTATTTTACTTCGGCACAAATTAAATGCTTGCCTGTGATGTGCCCTCAGGATCACATAGAAATATCACTGGTGGCTTTCCAATAGCGGTGTCCAATCTTACGATCGGGCCAAAGGTTTTGCACAGTTGGGACGCAAAGTCTCCTATCATCCTGATAAAATACAGAAACAGATATTAATTCATCAAAGTTGAAACCTGAAAACCACGTTTGGTTTTCAGGTTTCAACTTTAGATACTCGTATGACCAGAAAATTTTGAATGCTTGACACTTCTTGCAACATATAACCACAACATTTATACCAGGTGACTACACTAATAATTAAAACTAAAAAAATTGACATCGTAAATACTGTGAATTCACGTAAAATCCGAAAAATACTGATACCATCAAAAGTATATCATGATAAGGGTGACATGAAGCAAGCAAGCAGGATGATATTCATTCATTTACTTGAAAAATGACTTGTTTAGAAGAAGCCAAGACGGTGTACGTCTGCTAAAATTGCCTTAAAGCGTGGATAATATGATGTATTAATGAAATCTGAGTCAGTTGCCTACTTCATTGTGTTTCAAAATATCTAATTTCTACGAACTGTAGTGGAATAATGACATCCCTGGAAGATTTTTATACCCTAGTGTGACTCCAATGGTCACATTGGTCTATCAATTATACCATCTATTACAAATGTCAAAATTGACACAACAAAAACGCGAAAATTGACATTTTGTGTGTGAAAAAAGGAGAAAATATGAGGCATTTGAATAAATATAAAACATGGCAGCCCTTTCCAATACAACATCTTTGCTTTTCGGTACGTAGGTACCTACCGATAGCGGAGAGATGTCACTTTCGGCCCGGCGATAGCAGCGGAAAATATATCGATACGTAACTTTTTTGAATTATAACAGTTTCGAATCTCGATGCTAATATCCTTAGTGTGTTAACTTATAATTTACTGATACATATATATAATAATACCTATAAATGTGTTTATTTAAATATTTGATTATCATACGCATGTATGAAAGTTTTTTGTTACAGTCACTATATTGGTGCAAATACTTCTCTATTCTCTACTTCAAAATTATCCAAGCTGTAAATTTTTCCAGTTCCATAATTTAAACTAACACTTCCTTCCCTTTGGTCCAAACTTAACTTATAACAATAAATATTGTTGTAATCTCGTAACAACCTCTAAGCTGATAAAATCGTAATAAGAACTTAAAAATTTAATTAGTTTTATGATAATGTCTCTCTAAACTCACATTTTTATACCATTGAAGACCAAATAAAAAAAAAATAACATTCGTCAATTTAATTCAAAATTGTGTTTAACTCGGTCAACAAATTCATGTGATACACATCAATTGTTATCGTTATGATTGATTGAATCTTGGCGATTTCATTAAAATAAAATAAAAAAATTACCTATTCGAATATGTATTGCCCGACATCATAGTAAAAGAGCGTAAATTCATAGCATGCATATTTGCTGATTAATGCTCAAAATAATTTATCTTCAACAACACTTCGCGTTAGAACCAGATAGACATTGGCGTAGTTAATACATATCACTTCCCTATTCTAGTTTTGAGTTATGTATTTATTTATTAACTAAAATTCTTTGCTCCTATGAATATACAATGATTTTAACAATGCTACCCGCATTTAGTACGCTCAAATAACAAAGTCTGTTTTAAATATTCGAAATAATTTGACATGTTGGAACGGTTGAGCAGTAAGAGAAACTTATAAAAGTACAGCCACACTGAAGTTTCTATTGTTTGGTAATATTTTTTTGAAAGTTGAGAAATGTGAATCACTAAAATTAAAAAAAATTAAACGTCGTAGTTGTATTTTATTAACCGTGACACTGCAAGGCAACATTGAACGAACATATCAAAATAATAATCACTGTAATAAAGTTACCAACATTAAATAATAAGATGTAATGTTCAGCACGACATTTCTAAATTATTATTGACTTGTTTTGGTATTTTGTGTTGTTTTAATTTTAGCATCAAACTAATAGCAAGAAATATTGTGTTGTTTTCTAACTAAATTACTTATTAAATCACCAAATTACCACTATCAAGTGGAATTATTTGTTTGGAAGAACGAGAAGCACTGTCGTGGCCGTGAGCCTTGAGATTCTAATAGTAGTTAGTTAGTAGTGGTTTGACTGGCCGGTTGGCGCAGTTGGTAGCAACCCTGCCTTCTGCGCCGCTGGTCCCGGGTTCGATCCCGAACAGGTCAAACATTTGTGTGCATGAACATGTCTGTTTGACCTTTAGTCTGGGTGATTATTATATATATAAGTATGTATGTATCTATAATAAGTATGTATATCAGTCATCAGGTTTCCATAGCACAGGCTTTGCCTAGTTTGGGACCTGAAGACCTGTGTGTGGATTTTGTCTCATATTATTATTAATTATAATTGTTTTCAGTAGTAAACTTCTTCTGAGTTCGTGAGTATAATAAAATATGTAAAGATTAGTTCAAAACTTTATCTAAATCCGTTCAGCCATCTGAGCGTAAAATAGTAGATAACAAACCTACATACACACACACATACAAACTTTTTGTTTTTAATATTAGTGTGAAGTGTGATTGACATCAGTTCTTAATAAAGGTTATCGCAAATCATAATTTTTATAAGGAATATATATTTTACGCGTGTGCCAACAACATACAAAAACATGAGAAACATGTCTTAATTTAAACACTAAAATTTACTTGTCTCCAATTTTCATCGGTTTTTAAATCTTAGCATGCATATCGTTATATAATATAATAATGGTCTGCAGTGACGTTCACGTTACTTATCTACGAACATACAAGTGCTGCTATTTATGTATTCGGAATATTAGACAGACACAAACATATTGAGCTAAATATGCTGTTATTGCTTTATAAAATATTCGCCATGATCACTTTAGCATACTTTGAAACAAATTTTCATAGATTGGGTTATCTCCAAAACATGCATTTTACCGTATCAACAGTTTCATCACGGGTCGAAAATTATTAAGTTGAGGTAGGAGGGCTAAAATTGTGAAGGGTTAGGGAAATAGAATAAGTAAAGGGGAGGTTTGGGAGATAGATTAAATGTAAGTAGTGGTGACTCGTATCTGTTGCAAAGGTCGATCGATATATCCATCGCCATCCAGTGCGGTAACGCAGCTAGACACAGGCACCATTGCACCAGGTTAGAACCTGGGCGGATTATTTGACTAAATTTGTGTTCCAAATGTAGTGTCTGATAGATGTCATTGTGTGCCAATATATTATTAGATATTAATAAGAAGCTTTTGACGAATCACGGCTGTATTTAACATTTTCGCACCGATAGACACAAGCCTGTTTTTGAAAATTCTCAACCTTTGTGGCATTCTTGGTGAAATTACTTTTTACAGATAAATGTTCATGTTATAATTTGTGTATGCTAGTCTTACTAATAAAACGGGGTCCCTGGTAGAGGCGTCCTTTGTAAGACATGCTAAACAATGCCACATAAAGGTCTTGCATAATTAGTTAGCGTACAGCATCGATGTTCCATTCGGGTGTCCCTTGACACCTCTCAACTTATTTTTTCTCAAATCCAGGGCTGGTGCCATAGTGAAAGTTGTCTATAATGATGAGTATAGTGATCCTTATTCCGTTTTGTATACCTCTAAAAGATAACCTAGTAAATTGTTTCTATGTTATCCATATGTCTAACTTTGTCGCTCTATACGCTTCCAAAATGAAATCTCAACGAGACCACAAAAATATGATTCGATAACATTTCAATCAGGAAATGAAACGGTGAACCCTCGAATCAGTAGCTGTCATAGCTTTAGGTTCAAGAATTGGCTGCCTTGAATCTTCTCTTCCAGAAAACTCTCCAGCGACGCAGCTCATGTACGTCATGGCTGCTGACATGTTAATTTCTGGTGTCGATACGGTAATATATAATTAAGTTAAGCTATCTCAAGTTAACAAATAAATGTTATTTCTAATAAACTTGGAATATGAAACGAAGCGCAGTATGATATAATTATTTATATAAAAATAAAGTAGATTCTGAAATTCACGAGTTGTAATAATTGCAGTAAGAGTCTGGAAGTCTATGAATTCAAAAAAGCCATACTAGCTGTTAGATGCATTAACAGTATGATAGATTTTATTACGTAGGCGTGATACATTCGAGTATTTGACACCATCTTCACTTACCATCAAGGGAGACTGTAGTCAACCGTGATAAAAATAAAAACGGTGAAATGTGAGTCGGCCCATTATCTACACACCTACACAACATCACGTTTCTATCAGCTATCATAACTATATCTCTCGTTTGTTGCATGGAAGCCCTTAAATGTTATTGTTAAATATAGTAGTATTTGTTGTTACTTCTAGCGGCAACTGAAATACATTATCATCACTAAAGTTTTTTTAAGTTGGGCTTTGTGTGTGTTTTGTGTTTGTTGTTATGACTTTTTTTATATAATATTCTATTTGTAAAATGAACTAAGAACATAAACTGGAATTACTTTGTAAACTATTTTGATTTCAGGCATCAAACACAATGATAGGAGTTCTTTACTTATTGGCCGCTAATCCTGATATACAAAAAAAGCTAAGAGAAAAATTAAGTTCAAGTAAAGGAAAGAGGCCTTATTTAAAAGCTTGATTGAAGGAGGCGTTGAGAGTGATGCCTGTTGTAGCTGCAAGTAGCCGTATCACTACTAAAGATTACAACATAATGGGATACAAAATACCTGCAGGCGTAAGAGGAATTCATCATTTGACGGAGTATTGTATAAATTTTTTGTTCCGTAAACTGTCAACAAAATTAGTATGAAATTTTACAACTTTGTAAAAATAACCGACAACCATTGACCTTGATGAGAAAAACCCGTTGGTGATGTACCAATTAATACTTACAAAAAATACACAACAACCCTTTCACTACATCTATCTATATAGACAAATGAAAACAAATAAGAAATAAGAAAAATGTACCAATGAGAGATGTTAAATAACATAGAAGTTTCGACTAATAACTTATTGACAAATAGTAGTTGTTCAACAAATTCTTAAATATAAAAATAAATTTAGCCTGTCTGACCGACAATGGCAGCCGGTTCCATAACATTACAGATTGCACAGTAAATGATGCCTGAAAGAAAGAGTTGGTAGGCAACATAAGATGAAGATCACGTGAGAATCGCAGGGAAGTTGAGTGGGAAGCAGTCACAAATACGAATTTGTCTTTCAAGTAGGAGGGAGTGGTTGGGATGAATAATATTTTTGTATAGAAAAGACAGAATATGAGAATTACGGCGAAATCGAATGGGTAACCATCTGAGCTTCTTACGGTATTCAGAGATGTGGTCATATTTGCGCAACCCAAATACAAACCGAATGCAGAAATTTTGTAAACGCTCGAGCTTGTCGAGTTGCTCCTCTGCTAAATCTAAATAGCAAGTGTCTGCGTAATCAAATATTTGAAGAAGTAGTGAAGAGACTAGTGCAGTTTTAGTAGTAATCGGTAGAAAATTACGCAGTCTTCTTAAGGAAGCTGCAGAAGCAAAAACTTTGTTATCACTGTTTAGCCATCTAGTCCGTAGTTTTTTTGACAATCACTTGATATAATGAAAATAATTATAAATAATAAATATACTTCATTTATTTTAAATTTGTATATAATTAAAATGGTTCGAAAAATCGTCGGTACTTTTATATCTTGTTAAAGATGCTATCATCAGCATTATTATCATCAGAAAACGTCCAATGCTGCTCATAGGCCTCCTCCTTAGAACGCCATTCCGAACTATGAGCTGCCATTGTATCTACTGATTATTTGTGACTTTTACTATATCGTCGGTCCACCTAGTGGGAGGCCTGCCAACGCTCTCTACCTCTTCCGGTTAGTTGTTGCCACTCAAGAGCCTTGCTTCCACATCGGTTATCGGTGTTTCGAGCAATGTGGCCAGCCCATTGACACTCAGCTTGAAAATCTTACATGCTATGTCAATAAGTCCGATTCTATGCTAAATATTCTTGATATTTCAGAATTCGCAGATTTGGAAGGCCACTGCAAAAATATCTAATACTATGTCAACTCATATAGTACAGATTATTTCTCGTGCAAAATTTACATTAAAATTACAATTGAAGGGCCAAGTCACTACAGGGTACTCAGCTAAAAGTGCATTTCTAACACCTCCATCAGTATAAATTCACATTTTTATTATAAAATAAGAACTTATTTACTAAATTAACAAGCATCTGGCACAAGTATACTTTGCCAGAGTCAAGTTTGCAGGCGTCTGCAAAAAGAAGGTTCGTTTTCGATTCCACTTTGTTTACGTAATATTTTCTGCTCCAATCAGTATTTCCTCTTTGACTATTTTCATAGAGGAAAATTTAAAAGCTTCTGCTAGAGCTTGTGTTAGGTACTATTTTTTAAATTTCATTCTATAATTTATGAAAGAGTCAGTCCTGACTTGGGAATTACTGACTGACTGACAGACTAACAGGTAAAAATCAACGCAAAGCCTAAATCGCTGAACCTAGAGACATGAAATTTAGGGGGTGTATTCATTACGGGTGTTAGGCTACACTTAGTAGGTATAATTAAGATTTTTTTTTGGAAACCCAACCCCGATATAGATATATATAATAACGATATAATTATTTTGTAAATAAATACCTAATAGATGTTATTTATCATATTGGTATCTAATAAAAAACGTACACAAATAGGGACAGAATTAAAATCTGGGTTTTATTAAAATATTTATTGTGAAAATTAGCCAAACAAAAATTATATTTTCACAGTAGATATCTACTAAGTATAAAATAAGTTAACTGATTTATGAATTCTGGAATCACACCATATGTGTAATTAAAGAAGGTAATTATTATAATTTCTTTATTATTTGTATTATTACTAATTCTAAATGTTAGCTTCTTAAAATAAATATTTACTCGCGTTACATCTCAATACTACGCTGAATCATCCTTGAATATTTTGAAAAAAAACAAGAGAATCAGTGTTTGATGTCGTCGGTTACTTTAGAACTAGCTTGCAATACAAACAAAAATAATTTTATACAAACATTCTACCATTTAACAATTCTATAATATTAACATCAATCGCGACTTATTTAGGTGCATCATTAAATATATAGTTGAACGGGCCCTTGACGTAGTTGAGCGACGTTTGCTCTACCCTCGGCGGCGGACCAAACCACTCGATCTGGAAGTTCTCCACCAGACGAGCTGTGAATAATTCCATTTCCAATTCGGCAATGCGACGACCTGCAAACAAAAAACAAACATTTCATAATATCATTTTGTTTGGTATATTTATTTTCTTATATCTATTGTTTATGATGTTCTAAATCGCAACAACGCACGCTGGACTCCTTACGTGATGCCACATAGAAATAAATGTGGCGTAAAAGGCAAGTGAATAACAGATGTAAACTTTGACTTTTGACTTTTTAAAAGAGTCTTGAATCATTGGACCAATGTGATAAGGGACAGTACTAATTATCCAGATTTCTGTTAAAGTATTTTACTTGTAAATTATTTTTGCCCTTGAAAAAACTATATTCTTATTCACAAACAGATGTTAAAAATTAATAATGCAGAAAATCTAAAAATTTAATTCCTAGACTATATTCAAAAAAGTAAAATTGCTTACCAATACAACTGCGCACTCCGAACCCAAAAACATTGTGTGCAAATGGATGTGCGTTTCTGTAATGCAGAGGATCATCCTTATCAACTAGCCACCGTTCTGGAAGGAACTTATTAGCTTGGGGATAGTGCTCCTCCAGCGACATGTTATGGTGACCAAAGGCTACTTGCAACTGAAAAATGAAAAATATATACCTTAATAACCTTCATTATGATCATTGCACCACGTTACTTGACATTGACCCCGATTCGGACAGGCCAAACTTACTAAACGAACCTAATTTGACAGTTGTTGAATTGTCGCCTTCTTTTTTGTTTCCGAAAGTGTGAAAAGGATAAATATAATATTAGGAACTGTTAGTTAAGTCAGTGTGACTGGCCGAATTAGAATATTGATATAATGTTGATACACGTTATTTTTTCTTTATCTTGTTAATTCGCTCATAGGCGGGTAAATACTTTATTTTTCTCGTTTATGGTAACTCTGCAATGCTTTTACCCGGCTACAAATTGTTGAATTTTATCGTAAGTAGTAAATTTATTTTAAATTAATTTCGTGGTTCTTACTCCTGGAGGTATCTTGTAGCCCAATAAGTTATAATCTTTGCTGGTGACTCGAATGTTTCCGCTGACTACTGGCATCATTCTTAAAGACTCTTTTAAACAAGCTTTTAAGTATGGCCTCTTTTCTTGATTTGACCTCAGTTCTTCTCTGAGTTTAGTTTGTTTATCAGGATTCACAGCCAATAAATAGAGGGTTGCCGCCATCGTGTTTGCTGCCTTTAATTAAAAATATTAGGTAATTAATACCCACTTCAGATATGTAGATAATTTTAAGAGGTTATACATACTCTTGAACGAATTATAAATTTTTAATTTTTTAAATATTCATTAAAAAGTAATTCATTTATTTAGTAGGTATATCATTTAATTTGTATGTATGTTTATTGTTTTGTAATAATTAGTATAATTTGTGAATAAATGTTAGTTAATTATTGTGACATACATTTATAGTCACGTTTAGTAGCTGTTGTTTTTCAATTTGATGATCCATCTGATCATGGACGTGTATTATTTGATTAATTATATGCTGTAAAGTTAAATGGAATAAATATTGTACCGTGTCTACACCAGCAAATAACATGTCTGCAGCCATAATATGAGCGTAATCTTCGTTGATTTCCAACAGCTTTTCAAGGACTCCCTTTTCGTCATCTGATTTAATCTTAGTCTTGAGTTCTTCTGTCGCTTGCTTGATAAAGTGCTTCGAGAGCCTAAATAGTAAAAATAGCACATAATAAATCATGACCTATTAGTTTAAGAGCTATAGGCCAAAAGTGTTATTCCAGATTGTCACACTTATATGGAAAAAGTAACAGAGTAATGAGTAAAGAGATATTACGATAGAGTAACTGCATGAACTGAAATTAAAATAGTGTATTTTAAATTGTATTTTGATACAGAAAAAATTAAACGAAAGTTTACAGATTATATTAGTGGTAATATTCTGAAGACACAAGCAAGTATGTCCTCTAAATATATACCTAGTACTTACGCTTCATGAAGCTCATAAAGCTTCATAGCTTTTTTATAAGTAGGCGTAGCGACGATTCTCCAAATACTAGGTTTAAAATCCAGTTGGTCTGCTAAGTAAAACAGCTCATGAACACAAGAGATCAGCTGTTTCGCCTTAGAATCTTCTGGAAGATTAGAGTTAAGACAGCCAAGTCTGCAGCCCAAAGCCACTATACCTATAGACTCGAGAGACCATAGGTTCATCTCTTGATCAAACTTCCCTTTGATCATATTTTTATCGTCTCGTAGAGATTTCATTCTAAAAAATTTAGAAGATAATGCACGTTAAAATTATTAAGAACAATTTTTTAGTCTGTTTTTTTATTATATTTCTTAAAAATTCCACAGTTTTTTCAAATTCCAAGTTTTGAACGATATGAGGAATATAGGCGAAATTTGGTGTATGGCTTCTACAAATAGTTTTATCATTTTTTTTTAATTTTTTTTGTCTCATCCATTTTTCTTCAGACTTCTCTCGTTTCATGGATATTTAATCGCGAAGAGGAGAACATTAGCAACGGCGTCATTTACTGTCTGATTTTATTAATTGTATTACAGATAAAGATAAAACAACAGCAAAATAATAATTCAAATATTAAAAAACGATCGAGTGGTTTGTTCGTTTGTCGAAACTACTAACATTTATAGGTACCTTGCAATCATATCCAGTGCTACTTCATCTAAGGCCGAGGTATAAAGCCTCATAGTTTTGGGCTGCATTAGAACAGGATTTACCGCAGAACGTAGCTCCTTCCAGACTTCTCCGTGACTGAAAATGTTGTAAAAGTAAATGCTTAATTGAATTTGGATTAAGGAAACAATGTTGATGATTATTTTTAGTTGAGTAAACATTAAAAGTATACCGTATACCATATATAATTCAATGAATTTCAAAGAACTCAATATAAAATCACCTACCGAATAAAAGAAAAACAAAGTCACCAAATTTTTTATGAGCTTACTCTGTGATCAAGCCGGTCGGGCGGCCTTCCTTTGAATCTTTTTTTAAGTTTTTTCTGTAGTACTCAAGAGTTTTAAAACCAGGCCGTTCAGGTAGCCAGTTTTCACTACGCAGAACCTGTAACCATTTATTTAAGAACAATAATAGTCGTATGTACTTGCACCTACCCCATTTTAATTACTACAATAATCATTGGACTAATTAACGATCACGATTACATTGACTTGTGTTCTAATGTCACCGGGCAGCTGTTGTTATAAAATTTGGACAGAGTAACGTCGTTAACGAATGTAGCTATTATATATTTACCAAAAAGCAAAATTTGCACTTTATTGAAACATTTGTGCCAAGTTTATGAATAAATGGCCTAAAAAAGAACATGTAGAAGAAGAAGAATTTTTTATTTTATTTAGTATTTTTCATGAATTACATCGACAGGCGTTATTGTCAGGGTCAAGCACAGGGTGTACATAATATTATGTAATGTAACTATTTAACTAGTAACTAGCTACCCATATCTTTATTGAACGTACGTGTTGCAATTAATAAATAAATTATAAAACCGCATATTGATTACAGTGAAAGCATTAGTTATTATTTTACCGTATGAACTTTCAAATCACGAAACTCACAGTCGCAAACACGGCACTTTAACCCAAAATCTGAGTATTTTCGACTCTCGAGTGAATGAGTTTTTAGGCATCCATCCGTGCTACATATTAACCTTTTTCGCTTTACGAGTACATCAGATAAGAACCGGTCAAACGCAAACCTATTTTCTATAAAAAAGAGGTATGAAGGTACCTGTGATGCGCTTTCAGGTTCACATAGAAATATTATTGGAGGCATTCCCATAAAGCCAGCCAATCTAACGATTGGTCCGTAGGTACTGAATAATTTGTTGGTCATGTCTAAGCCATTCAAACCGTCAAACATACCTGCGAACAAACTTTTGTTAGAGTGTTGTTGTTATTAAATACTAAATTAGATTACGTACTTGTAGTTGAACTCTTTGATGCACAGAAAACAAATTACAATACATAATATAAGCAGTTATTGTTTACAGTCAAGCTTATATTTAAGCAAGATTTGTAGTAGTAATAACATCACTATCTCATATGACGAGAACCTCATGACGGCCGAGAAGAGCAAGTCAGCAATTAGGTAAACACTGACTTAGCTTACGAGGGATCCAATGATAATTATCCCGATTGTCTTGCGGTGCATAGTTTATTCAAGGGTTTAAGAATTCAGAAGACAGTGATCATCAACAGCGGTTGTAATCTTATGGAATGGTTGATCATTGAGAGATTGTCTCGTAAGATAATATAGATAAAAATATATTCTGTAAAAAAAATTAAATGGAAAATCGTACCTCCTGGCAGAAAGTGATGAACTGTGCCAAGTAGTGGAAAGGAGGAAGGTCCAGGAATTTCTTTCCATGATTTTAAAGGTACGTCGTCTTTCGCATCGATTTTTTCAGTAGAAGCAGTTGCTGTTAGTGACCTGTGAAATCGTTTCAAGTAATTGTTATGATGCCACTCTACACTCAAAATAAATGAATTAATTCGGGTACTTTATTTATACAACAGTATAAATAAAGTACCAGAATTCAAATACATGTAGGTAATAGTAAAAAAATATCAACACTATGATGAAAATAAATGTTTCAATACCATAGCATACTGCATCAATAACTATATTATGTTAGAGAAAAATTACATGTAAAAAATTAACCACATGCTAATGTAGTAGCTATTCAATTGACTATTAACTTACTGATTTACCTTACCTGGTAAAGTACTTGTTAGATGACTTCAACACAAAGGGTCGCAGCTTTGATAATTGCATCTCTCTTGATATATATATATATATATATATGATATCCTGTGTTAACTAACAAATATTTGTAACAAATAGCACTCTGTATTCAAACACTTGATATCAGCAAGAATTACACATAAGCATCACACTGATAAACAAGCGCACACAATGATAATACCGATTAGATTACAAACTTGACTAAAAGTCCCTCTACATACGTTGTGTTTGAATCAAAAAGTAATTTTTGCTTTATTTACCACATTTTTTTTTGTAAGACTTACTAGTTCCTATTCAAATTAGGACTATGTGGTAGATTTTTGTGATAACAATGATTAAATCTTTGTACCCAGCTCTCCAATTTCGATTATTTTAAAAAAAACATCACTTCCACAGAATATGCTTCACAAAAAACGTACACCAAGAGCACACTAATGGAAAAATGTGACGTAATCGTAAATATCACGACGCACGCACCAAGCTTGTATCAAACATATTTATATGACCTTGACATTGCCTCAATGAGGTGAACGATTTTGATACAATAACATCACGTTTCTACAAAGTACAGTCTAAAATATTTTCATGATTTTAAAACTGGTACGATAGAACCGTCGGATATCAACTGAGTAATAGAACTGGAATAGGCTACAAGGTTTTACTCCATGTAGGTATGGCGTATAAATAGAATGGACCAATGATGCCGACAGTAATACGTACGTCTATGTGTACCCACTTAGATAGATCAACACGCAATGCGATTATTGGTAATTATGCATTCAGAAAGAACGAACATTTCCATGTAAAAGAAACGCTGGTATCCTTGATCAGATCGGTTAGTAACAATAATCTGACCACGAACAGTCTTTTGGTCAGATTGATTAAATTTTGGTGTCCGTGGAAATCTACCTCATGCGAATCGAACTCGTGCACTAAGAATTCCGTGTCATTATCTGTAAGTAAAACGTTAGTTCAAGTTTCTACATATTGTTGTCCTTAATATCGATGTTGAATGGAAGCAACCCTTAGATATTAATTTAATTCTATTTTTAGTATTTGTTGTTATAGCGGCAACAGAAACGACACACAGACCGACGGATGAACGGACGGACAGCGAAGTCATCTTAATAGAGTCCCGTATTTACTTTTTGGGTATGGAACCCTAAAAATCAAAAATTGAATTCGATTCGGCAGTCACAGCTTACAGTACAAAACAGAATTGTATCAATAAAGTCAAGACAATTAAATACATAATGGGGATATTAAACACTAACTGGAAAGTAGGTATGCATTAAAAAAGACTCTTTGAAATCAGTCCACCTACAACCTTTACATTGATAAGATCTGTCGCCATGCACCTGACGGTATGTTTCGGCAGCTCTCCTTGAAAACCAGTGAATTCCAGACTAGGCATGCCAAATCTACGGCCACGGAATCGCTGTATTCAGTGTGTTGGTGGTCGAATGCATTGAAAGAAAAGGTTATCTAATCAGCCCTGTTAAAGCTGATGAGTTCTCATGCGAAACGATTCCGAATTCAGCCACTGAATAAATAGTACTAAGTTCTGTTTTGTAACTATGCCATGCTCTGTTCTATTCATCAGGATCTCATCCCAACTCTGTTCAAGTTAAGTAGAGTCGAGTGAATCGACTCGACTCAATACAACGCAAAAATAGTCTGTGCACAAATCATCAAGTGTCAAAATAATAGTAAAGTTTCCTACTCGCAAATAATAGTGGCATACTTACTAAAATAACAATGTTTTTGCTTTCAACACACACGTGACATAAAGTCTGATACATGACGCGAAGTCATAATAATAATAATGTTTGTCGGCCAGTTTCATTGCGAGGCAGGTAACGGGCACGAAACGTCACATAGTCTAACACTGCTGTCTGGCTAAGCAAAAAGTGCCTTGCTAAAATGTATTATCAACGTGAATTTCTGGCAAAATGCTTTTATGTAGGCTAAAATATAATTTATATTAAAAAAAAAATGTCTATGTCACAAACATTAACCCAGGCGAAATGTGCTAACGATTCAATTAATTTAATTCAAGTTTACAAATTAAGCATTTCACATCCTTTAATGAGATAATGAGTTCTTAAAAAATATTTTTAAATAGTTTTGGTGAACTAAGATAAGCATTTCGAAACCGTAGTCGCTAAGTAACGATGTGTGTTATATGATGTTATTAACTTCGAACTATGACACAGTATACGATAAAGCCAAAAAATAAGAACAAAAACACATGTACTTGGAAACTACCGCCTCAATACTAATACTATATTATTATAAGTAACGTTAACTGGTTATTTAGGCGCATCGTTGAAGATAAAGTTCAATGGTCGCTCGGCATATTTGACCGATTTTTGATCACGCGGCGGAGGGCCGAACCACTCGATCTGAAAGTTCTCCACCAGACGAGCTGTAAATAGCTCCAACTCCAGCTCGGCAATGCGACGACCTGTTGAAAATCATATTATAAATGAATTTATATGTAATTGAAAGTTATCAACTGATTGTAATTGCTTGATGTATACCAAAATGAACAAGTATAATTAAAAATTACAAAAAAATGTCGGTAATATGTGGCGGCCATCTTGGATTTTATTTTACTAGTCAAGATCTTTCATTTGAAACCCAGAGTGAGGGAGTTATGAAACTATGAATTAGTTATAAATCTGTCATTTAGTGAAGGCGTCCTTATCCATCCATCCATTAAATATCTTCAAACATCGAGTCATTAGTCCATTACCTATCACTACAGCATTAAAATTTGTGTCTTCTTCTTTAAATTATAATTATTTATGTATTTCCATGATAAATATTTGTATCGTATGTTATATGTATTTATTTATCTGTGTATCCATTTGTATGTATTGGTTGTATTTTACTTGTTCATTTTATTAAATATGTTGATCAATGTCATATTTTAAGGCCTCTCTTATTTTTTATTATTCATTTACGTGCATGGTTGCCTGGAATAGATGGCTTTAAGCGATAAGGCCGCCATTAATAAACCTAAATATATATCTAAAGCTTTTACTTGCTATAATTATTTATTGTTAAACTGTTTTTTTAATAAAGACTTGTCTCATCTCATCTCATCTCATCATATATTTACTTACCAATACAACTACGTACTCCGAACCCGAATGGATTGTACGCAAATGGATGAGCGTGTCCGTAATGTAGAGGATCATCCTTCTCGACCAGCCAACGTTCTGGGAGAAACTCATTAGCACGAGGATACTGCTCTTCCATGAGTGACATGTTGCTGTGTACGAAAGACACCTGTACCTGAAAGATTTTTTAACTCTTAGGTTCTTTAGTATTTACTAGCTGTATCCGCTAATTCATCCAATAGTGCTATCCTTGCATAATTATGCCAGAGATTTAAAAGTTTAGAGAATCAACAAATCAACAGTGATCCTTGTGAAAGTCTTAATATTCCTCGAGCGATCAAAAAAAGACTGCGGAATAAAATTAAGTAAAACTGTTTAAACCAGAAAGTTAATCGCTTTGGGAGATAAATAAAGTTCCAACCTGCAATTAAGCTAGCCTGTCTAATTACTATAATATTTATTTAATTAGCTTTACACCGTAAATGTTTTCTTTTACTTCGATAATTAAATGTATTCCTAATTTTGTGAACTCTTCACCTCACATCCCAAAAAACACTTCACGCAAATTGTGTTAAAATTCTTAGAGTCGTATTTTATTCCATTCAATTTCTAGAAGAGGTATTTTAGACCTTTTTCTACGAGTAATTTAAAATCTTTATTTATAATTTGTGCATTTTCAATACAAACCCCCGAACAACTGAACACAATCTTAAAATTCGTAATATCCATATAGTCACGTCGGTTGGTCGGAAACGACCAGATCACGAACACGAACAAATATTCATACATACCAACTGACAGACAAAAGAACATTAATCGTGTAATTAACTCGTTCAATTATCACTAATTTGTTATCACTGCTGCCCTTCTTTACTAAGTATATACTTATTATTTAAGATAACTTACTCCCGAAGGGATATTATGTCCCAGCAAACTATAATCTCTAGTGGTGACTCGGGAAGTTCCTCCGACTGCTGGCATCATCCTCAAAGACTCTTTTATGCAAGCTTTTAAATAAGGTCTCTTTTCTTCATTTGACCACAGTTCTTCTCTCAGTTTTCTTTGCTTATCAGGATTTGCAGCCAGTAAATTAAGAACCCCTGTCATCGCGTTTGCTGTCTGAAATTCGAGTATCAATTTATAAATAATGAAATGGTTTCCTATTATTTAGCAGCATACTTGTGTTGACAAAGATGCTGATGAAAAAATGTTTTAATTTATACTCGTAATAGCGTTCCAGGCATTTTTCCATGAAATCCGTTGTAGCCAGTTGCACACACGCAAATGGTTTCTGTTAATTTTACTACATTAATAATTAGTTTAAAAAAATTACCACCGGCTTCCATTACGGCAGGCGTAGATACCTTTATCAAAATAAATTGAATTGACTACCTCTAAGGAGGAGGTACTTTAGAAGTTAGTACAAAAAACATTCACTTGCATCGAAAAGCCGTATAAAAATAATAATAATTAGTAGAAACAAACAGAACACAATGATAGTGCGGACTGGATTAAAAAAGAGGAAATTAGGTGGAGTTATGTAGGTGAAATGGAATTTTCAGATTTTACAAGAGCAGACATAAAAAAGTTACAACAAAAGTCAAGAATTGGAAAGCTCTTGGAATTAATCTGGTACAAATTTTTTTTCGCAATGCACGATACACTAGCAAAAATATTTACTGAAAGGAACAATTGAAATGCCCAGTTTTCTAACGAAAGGTACATGCTTGCAAAAAGTAATGATACTGAAAATCCGTCTCAACATAGACCCATTACTTGTTTTCCGACAATTTGTAAAATTAATAACAAACCATCTTAGGAACAGAAAGGCTGTAGGTTGTTCTATAAATGGTGCAAAGAGCAACTCATTATTGAGTCAACAGTACTCAAACACGCACAATCTTACAATATAAACTTACATATATCATACATTGATTACAAAAAAGCATTTGATAATGTACCTCACTCTTGGCTCATACGCATTCTTCAAATCTATAATATTAATCCAACGATCATAATTTTCTTGGAAAACGCCATGGCAAAATGGAAAACGACACTAATTGATTCAAATTCTACTAAAACTATTACCACTGACGACATCCCGATTGAGAATGGCATTTTTCAAGGAGATTCTCTTAGCCCTTTATGGTTCTGCCTCGCTTTAAACCCTTTGTCTTACATACTAAATAGTGAAAACAGCGGTTACTAATTAACAACACAAACTGAAATAAGTCATTTTATGTATATGGATGATATAAAATTGTTTTCGAGATATAATAATTCATAAAATATCACAATTCAATCGGCATATTAATATGTCATTTGGCCGGAATAAATGTAGAACACTTTATATACAAAAAGGCGAAACAATGAACTTTAACACTAATGAAGAAAATGAAGAAACCGGTTTCGCAACAATGGACCCCACCGATAAATACAAATATTTGGGTATTGTACAGTCAAAGATTATAACCACACAGAAATAAAGAAAAAGCTTAGTACAGAATATACACGAAGAATCAATTTAATATACAAGAAGTCACTGTTCTCAAAAAGCATATAATGCAATAAACATTTATGCAATTCCAATACTTACATACTCATGTGGTGTAATTAAGTGGACGCAGACTGACATAAATCAAATAGAAATTAAAACCAGAACGACGCTTACTAAGCACAACAATTGGCACCCAAAATCGGCAGTTCAAAGAATGTCTTTAAAACGACTGAATGGAGGTAGAGGGTTGATCGATTTAAAAATATTATGGGAAGGACAGGTTAATAATTTGCATAATTTATTTTACAGTAAAACAGATATGAGTGAAATTCACTCAGCTATAGTAGTCTAGATAAAAACTATACGCCGCTAAATCTTAAATCCAGAGACACTAATGAGAAACTGATAAACTTAACAGCTGGCGCAGAACGGAACTGCACGGCAGACACACGACCTCGAACAAGCACACATTGACTTAAAAGCTTCTAATAAATGGCTGATATTTGGATCTCTATTCCAAGATACTTCAGTATCTTGGAATAGAATCCAGGGTTTATGATAGCGATCCGTGACCAGGTAATTAACGCAAAAAATTACAGAAAATATATAATTAGAGAACCTAATTTGCAAAACGACTTCTACCTATCAAATCTAAACCTTACTACCAGTACCAACCAAAACCTGTACTGGAAAATACCAGCCATAAATTATACTATGATAAAGCTATTTTAACAGATCTGTCCAAAACAACAGACCCGATATTACTCTTATTAACAAACATGACAAAGTTATGTACTCAATTGATATTGGCGTGCCTAATACACATAACCTTCACAAAACTATAACAGATAAAATTAACAACTACACCGAACTAAAAGAGGAGATAACGTGAATTTAGAAAATAAACAAGGTTTATATTATACTACTAGTATTAATCAGTACACCAGTGATTCCTAAACACTTAATTCAATCCCTTGAACTAATCAATATATCCGAATGCACTTACATGACAATGCAAACAGCGATAATATTAAACACGTGTCGCATCGTAAGAAAATTCTTACAGGAAGATTTAAACAATCAACCTTCACAACATGAAGCACACTTGGCTTAGGCCCGTGTACTTCATTATACCGAAACATCTTAAATGTTTCGAGCTAAAACAATACGTTTAAAGAAATAATAATAACATGGGACAACATCCACACAAAGGTCTTCAAGTCCCAAACTAGGCAAAGCCTGTGCTATGGTAACCTGAAGACTGATATACATACTTAGAAGTACATATATTCGTACTTATATATATAATAAACACCCAGACACAGATCAAACAGACATGTTCATGAACACAAATGTTTGACCCGTAAGGGGATTGAACTCGGGACCAGCAGCACAGAAGGTTGGGTTGCTGCCAACTGCGCCAACCTGTCAGTTAATATGTGCAATATTTTGCTGGTTAAAAAATCCTTATAATAGTGTAGTAAGGTTAGGTTTTCTACATACCTAATGAAGAGAGTAATGCTTTAACTTGATCAAAATAAAGTCAATATGAATGTCCACATATTATTAGCTTTTATATACTTGCTAAAGATTTCTTTATAGATTGCAGAAAAAAAAAGTCATTGTGAAATACTGCCTACGCCTGGACTTGGTGAGTACTTAGTCAGTGAAAATCTGATAGTGACTCAATCTCTTTAACATTTTACTGAAATTTCATAATTGCATAAACTGTCACTTTAATCTTACGGTTTGCAACTAATTGGAAATTGAAATTTCCTATTGCTCTTTAAATTAATTCACGGTACTCTTCGTAAAGCTAATATTTACGAAGACTACCTCAAACTGATTAGGATGATCATCTTGAGTTATAATATAAAATATAATACATATTTTTCCTTACAGTGTCGACGCCAGCAAGTAACATGTCTTTAGCCATGACGTGAGCGAAGTTTTCGTTGATTTCTGACATTTTTTCTAGGACTCCTTTTTCATTATCCGGATTTCTGTTAGTGTTAATTTCTTCCATATTATGCTTGATTAATTGTTTTGAAAGCCTGATGATGAAAACCAAATTCATACACGAACAGAACTAAATATTCCTATGCAATATATTATTATATATTACTGATCAAGTGAATTAAGCGTTTACTTTAACAGTGTATTATGATATACAACGTGTAACAGAAAGGTGTGACAATACTTAAGGGTGTTAGTCTATCCATCAAAGTGAACCCCATTCGAAATATTTTTTTCAAATATGGAGAAAAAAATATTGCCTCCTCCATACAACTTCACCTATCACGTGACCAATTTTTGTACGGAGAAGGAACCTAATTTTTTTTGTAACCGAGTTTTGTACAATTTTCTTCAACAATGTTTTTTTTCTTCTACAATGGTCTTGTACAAGAGTTTTGTACAATTTTCTTCTACCTTGATGTGTAGACTAACGCGCTTAAGTATTGTCACACCTGTTACACGCTTAATGTCTGTATGTGAATAGATTTTATTACATGAAGATGACAAAAAAAATTCAAAGTTAAGACGCGTTTCTACTCTGTAGGTACTCACGTTTCATGCATATCATAGAGCCTCATGGTATTTTTGAAGTCAGGCGTAGACGTTTGTTGCCAAAAATTAAACTTGAAATCTAGCTTGTCAGTTAGAATAAATAAGTCGTAAATACAGGAGATAAGCTTTTGTGCTGGAGAATTTACTGAGAGGGTAGGGTCCAGACAGCCGAGTCTATAACCCAAAGATACAGCCCCAATGGACTCGAGAGCCCACGAGTTCATCTCCCGGTAGAAGTTTCCTTGGATCATATTGTTACTATCCCGAAGAGATTTCATTCTGAAAGTATAAGGAGCAATAAAACGATGTAGGAATTAATTTAAAATATAGAATCGCGGCAAAGCGTAAGATGTCATGTGTCAAATCATAAAGAATAATGTTTTTTTAGTTTAGGCCCAGCAACTGATCAGTCGGTCAGTGAGATAAATCAGTCAATTTTAATTCTCTAAATCCAATTTATTTTTGGTATACTTATGTTGCAATGAAACAGAATAAAATAGAATTTGATCAAAAGTGGTACGCAGTCACCAGAGGCGACTCATACAGTCGAATAAGTCTTTGCGGCATCGGAACTGGATTCTGCCAGGATATTATTGTACATCCCTACAATGTTTGTATTCAACCTATAAGTCACCTCAAGCGACTTCCGTTAAACCTGAAAGCGGGCGTAATCTACTAATTCTGAGTAGTAGATAGTAGTAGATAGTAGTAGTAGATAGTAGTAGTAGATGACTAGTAGATAGTATCTATACATCTTTCATGTAATATATTAATATGTAGAGTGGTAGAAGACAGAAGAAATCGTAGCGTAGCGAAGAATTTTTCACCCGGACCGTGCGGATATTTATCGCCCGCTATAGTTTTAGTATATTTTTTAAAAATAAACGTCATAAGTGAAATGATGTTTTTTTAACATTTTATTATTTAAAAATAAGTAGGTAATGTTAGTTCGTCTGTATCTTTTGAGCCATTTTTTTGTTTGGTAATTTTACACAGCTTTAGACAGTGAAAGCTGGAGCAGAGTGGTATTATCATTACTAAATAAAATATTTGAAAAAAGTTCGAGAACCTTGCAACCATATCCATTCCTATTTCATCTAAGGTTGAAGTATAACGCCTCACGGCCTTCGACTGCATAAGTACAGGGTTTACCTCAGATCGTAGCTTTTTCCAAACTTCCCCATTCCTGAAAATAAGCATCATCTTTGGCTTAGGCTTGGGCTTAAAGTTACCAAAGCGATGGAATAGCACACTCTAACGCTTTAATAACTTCTCAAAAATGAAATATAATAATATTTCACTTGAGACTCAGAATTAGACGCATATGCCCAGAATAGGGCGCATGTACAATTCTGTGCCTTAAGATAAGTGCTCACTCTGTGATAAGACCATTCGGGCAGCCTTTCTTTACATCCTTTTGAAAATTATTTCTGTAGTACTCCAGTGTTCCCATAGTTAGTCGTGTAGGAAGCATGTTTTCCCCTCGTAAGATCTGTGAAATTATTATAATTTTTTGTTACGACGTAAATACGACTAAGTACAATAAAGATTTAGAAGAGTTTGGAAATAACCTGAATTGTTGTGGTTATTGTATTATTTCTATTCGTTTTTATAATATATATTAAGTTTTGTACCTCAAAAGAATGAATAACGCAGATTAGAGATATGCCTAATATAAGATCAAATAATTTGATTAATTAGGATTTTATTCATTTAAAAGGTCCCAAGCAATCCTTGTACCGAAAATAATTTATATGCGCCTGCCGCATGGAAATTGGTTATTACTTTTTTAGAGTTTCGTACCCTGAAGGTAAAAACAGGACACTGTTACTAAAACTTCGCTGTCTGTCCGTCCGTCTGTCATCAAGCTGCATATCTAGAACAGTGATAGCTAGACAGTTATAATGACATAATTTACAGCACTATTATAATCGAGAAAGATTTGACCAATTTAAAAATTCTTTTGTCGTTAGAAAGCGAATTTATCACTGTGTAACACAAGTTTTCAGAAATCTGCAGGTAATGCCGCGGAACGCAGCTAGTTAGCAAATAACGAACATTAGAGTTTAGTAAAATTCAGCAAACCTATTAGAAAGCGAACAAAAATTTGATAGTGTTCTTCTGGGGTTAGGTTAGGTTAGGTTCTCCCAACATTTCCTTTGAAATTATTTTATTTTTGCACAAGTTAAATGCTTGCCTGTGATGTGCCCTCAGGATCACATAGAAATATCACTGGTGGCTTTCCAATAGCGGTGTCCAATCTTACGATCGGGCCAAAGGTTTTGCACAGTTGGGACGGAAAGTTGCCTGTCATCCTGATAAAATACAGAAACAGATATTAAGTTAGATACTCGTATGACCAGAAAATATTGAGTGCTTGACACTTCTTGCAACATATAACCACAACATTTATACCAGGTGACTCAACTAATAATAAAACTGAAAAAATGATCATCGTAAATAATGTGAATTCACGTAAAATCTGAAAAATACTGACATCATCAAAAGTATA
The DNA here is from genome assembly GCA_947049295.1 of Ligdia adustata. NCBI lineage: Eukaryota > Metazoa > Arthropoda > Insecta > Lepidoptera > Geometridae > Ligdia > Ligdia adustata. The sequence goes on from OX346218.1 coordinate 4,587,373, forward strand.
TTATGATAAGGGTGACATAAAGCAAGCAAGCATGACGATATTAATTTATTTACTTGAAAAATGACTTGTTTAGAAGAAGCCAAGACGGTGAATTATACCACCTATCACAAATATCAAAATTGACAAAACAAAAACTCGAAAATTGCCTTTTTGTGTGTGAAATAAGGTGAAAATATGAGGCATTTGACCAAAGATAAAACATGGCAACCCTTTCCAATACAACATCTTTGCTTTTAAGTACCTACCGATAGCGGAGAGGTGTCACTTTCGGCCCGGCGATAGCAGCGGAAAATATATCGATACGTAACTTTTTTGAATTATAACAGTTTCGAATCTAGATGCTAATATCCTTAGTGTGTTAACTTATTATTTACTAGTATATATTATAAAACCTATAAATATTTGATTATCATACTCATGTATGAAAGTTTTTTCAGAAACTATTATAAATATTATATTAAAAGCTATTATAGTCACTACACAGGCAATTATTATATTATTTACAAATATTAGGTCCTTACATATGAAATTGGCGTTTTGTCGTACTGGCCACTTTGATCTCAAATATCTCTTCTTTGGTTAGGGATTCCAATATCAAATTTATACAACTATTTATTCATACATTTGTATTTCGAAAACCGTCATTCATTTGTTTTGTCCTCGTTTGGTTTTTTCTTTGCGTCACGCAGTTTACAAAAAGGAAAACTTGAAATATCCGAAAGATCCGATTTAAAATCCCTTCATTATTGTGCCGGTTGAGTAATGTAACGCAACAGTTGACGCGCGTTTGTCGGTTTGCTGCACTCAATTCATGAGGTACCCACCTTTCAAGCTTTTTCACCTTTCCAATTTGATTCAAGTGGATTAAAACAGTTTTATCACTAACACCGCAGCCTGCAGTTAACTCGGACGTGGATCTGCTTCCATAATTGCTTTCAATTCTTCATTAGCAACTTTAGTCTCCGGCCGTCCACGAAGCTTGTTCTGCAGGTTGAAATTTCCAGAACAAAAACGTTGGAACTAAAAACGCACTGTGTTGTCTTTTGCGACTCCGCCGCCATACACATCATTAATCCTTCGAGCCGTTTCTGCAGCACTGGTACCACGGTGGAACTCGTACTCGTAAATAACGCGATATTTCAAGTTTTCCATTTTGTTAACTGCGTGACGCAAAGAAAAAACCAAACGAGGACAAAACAAATGAATGACGGTTTTCGAAATACAAATGTATGAATAAATAGTTGTATAAATTTGATATTGGAATCCCTAACCAAAGAAGAGATATTTGAGATCAAAGTGGCCAGTACGACAATACGCCAATTTCATATGTAAGGACCAATATTTACAAATATTTTATGGTGCAAATACTCTTCTATTCTCTACTTCAAAATCATCCAATTTGTAATTATTTCCAGTTCCATAATAAATAAATAAACTCTTTATTGCCGACACACAAATATCAAATATACAGGAAAAATTCTTACATCTAGTGTCACAAGTGGCGGCCTTATCGCTAAAAGCGATCTCTTCCAGGCAACCTTAGGATGGAGACAATTTGCAAAATAAATATAATACAGGACGGGGTATACAATAAAGAATATTAAAATGTGTAAGACTAAAAATAAACGATTAACAGCAGAAGAGAGAGAAAAAACAAAAAATAAATAAATACAGACAGCAGAAAACAGACTATCTTTCCTCAGATAGTAGCTAAATAGAACTTCTTCACCTTATTTTAAAAAATAGCGAGTGATGATGCTTTATTGATGTCAGTAGGCAAGGCGTTCCAGAGCATAACTGAATGAACAGCAAAAGAGTTTTTGAAAAAAGCTTTACTGTGAGTTGGCATTTTGAGAGCAAGATTTTCCGATAACCGAAGAGGCAGGAATCGTGCAAATAAGAAACATAATTTTTTAAATAACGCGGTGTTTTGGGATCGAATAGAATATTATAGGTAAGAGAGGATGTGAGCATTCCGACGAAGACAAATTGGCAGCCACTAGTACGAAACTGAGAGATGTGATCATATTTGCGTAAACCAAATATAAATCTGATCCAGAAATTTTGAAGCTCTCAAGCTTGTCTAGCTGGTCTCGAAGATCTAAATAGCAGGCGTCAGCGTAGTCTAAGATGGGAAAGAGGAGAGATTGTGCGAGCGCAATCTTAGTAGCATTTGGCAAGAAGTTACGTAGACGTTTCAGAGATGCACCAGAAGGAATAAAAACTAACACTTCCTTCCCATTGGTCCAAACTGAACTTATAACAATAAATATTGTTGTAATCTCGTAACAACCTCTAAGCTGATAAAATCGTTATAAGAACTTAAAAATTTAATTAGTTTCATGACAATGTCTCTCTGAACTCACATTTTTATACCATTGAAGACCAAATAACCAAAAACACATTCGTCAATTTAATTCAAAATTGTGTTTAACTCGGTCAATAAATTCATGTGATACTCATCAAGTGTTATTATTATGATTTATTGAATCTTGGCTTTTTGATTAAAATTAAATAAATAAATTACCTTTTCGAATATTTATTGCCCGACATCATAGTAAAAGAGCGTAAATTCATAGCATGCATGTTTGCTGATTAATGCTCAAAATAATTTATCTTAAACAACACTCCGCGTTACAACCAGATAGACGTTGGCGCAGTTAAAAAAAATCACTTCCCTATGCTGATTTTGAGTTATTTATAATCTTTTATTATTAAAATTCTTTGCTCCTATGAATATACAATGGCTTTAACAATGCTACCCGCATTTAGTACGCTCAAATAACAAAGTCTGTTTTAAATATTCAAAATATTTTGACAAGTCGAAACGGTTGAGCAGTAGAGGCAACTAAAGGTACATTCACACTAAAGTTTCTATTGTTTAGTAATATTTTTTTTTTTTGAGAAATGTGAATCACTACCAAAAGATATAAACAATATAGTTGTATTTTATTAACCTTGTCACCGCAAGGCCACATTGAACATTTCAAATATTAATAATCACTGTAATAAAGTTACCAACATTAAATAATAAGATGTAATGTTCAGCTCGATATTTCTACATTATTATTGACTTGTTTTGGTATTTTGTATTGTTTTAATTTTAGCATCAAACTAATAGCAAGAAATACTGTGTTGTTTTCTAACTAAATTACTTATTAAATCACCAAATTACCACTATCAAGTGGAATTATTTGTTTGGAAGAACGAGAAGCACTGTCGTGGCCGTGAGCCTTGAGATTCTAATAGTAGTTAGTTAGTAGTGGTTTGACTGGCCGGTTGGCGCAGTTGGTAGCAACCCTGCCTTCTGCGCCGCTGGTCCCGGGTTCGATCCCGAACAGGTCAAACATTTATGTGCATGAACATGTCTGTTTGACCTGAGTCTAGGTGATTATTATATATATAAGTATGTATGTATCTATAATAAGTATGTATATCAGTCATCAGGTTTCCATAGCACAGGCTTTGCCTAGTTTGGGACCTGAAGACCTGTGTGTGGATGTTGTACCATATTATTATTATAAATTATTATTTTAGTGGTATATATACTTCTTCTGAGTTCGTGAGTATAATAAAATATATAAAGATTAGTTCAAAATTTTATCCAAAGCCGTTCAGCTATCTGAGCGTAAAAGGGTATAGGAAGTCTTTTTAATAGTAGCGTAAAATGTGATTAACATCAGTTCGTGATAAAAGTTATCGCATATCATAATTTTCATAAGGAATTTATTTTTACGCGTGTGCCAACAACATACAAAAACAAGAGAAACATGTCTTAATTTATACACTAAAATTTACTTGTCTCCAATTTTCATCGGTTTTTAAATCTTAGCATGCATATGGTTATATAATATAATAATGGTCTGCAGTGACGTTCACGTTACTTGTCTACGAACATACAAGTGCTGCTATTTATGTATTCGGAATATTAGAAAGACACAAACATCTTTAGCTAAATATGTTGTTATTGCTTTATAAAAAATATTCGCCATGATCACTTTAGCATACTTTGAAACAAATTTTCATAGATTGGGTTATCTCCAAAACATGCATTTTACCGTATCAACGGTTTATTCACGGGTCGAAAATTATTAAGTTGAGGTAGAGGGGCTAAAAAATGGTGAAGGGTTAGAGAAATAGAATTAGTGTAGTGAAGGGGAAGTTTGGGAGATAGAATAAGTGTAAGATGTGGGGCTCGTATCTGTTGCAAAGGTTATCCATCGCCATCCAGTGCGGTAACGCAGCTAGACACAAGCACCATTGCACCAGTTAAAATCTGGGCGGATTATTTAACTATATTTGTGTTCCAAATGTAGTGTCTGATAGATGTCATTGTGTGCCAATATATTATTAGATATTAATAAAAAGCTTTTGACGAATCACGGCTGTATTTAACATTTTCGCACCGATTGACTCGAGCCTGTTTTGATGAATTCTCAACCTTTGTGGCATTCTTGGTGAAATTACTTTTTACAGATAAATGTTCATGTTATAATTTGTGTATGCTAGTCTTACTAATAAAACGGGGTCCCTGGTAGAGGCGTCCTTTGTAAGACATGCTAAACAATGCCACATAAAGGTCTTGCATAATTAGTTAGCGTACAGCATCGATGATATGTGGCACATCAACCGATTTAGGGAGACCTTCTTTAAATTAGTCCGTGAGCATACGACGGACACAATTAAACTCACGGAACTACTGATGATGGCATTGGATGATGCTCCATCCCCAAAAGACAAAGCGATTCGATTGATGCACTGTTTTTGAGTAACGCCGTCAATCGTCAATTTATCACAAGAAAAATTTCACGCGTTAAAATTGTTGTTATTCTTAGAAATTGGTGTAATTAGTTTTTACAAGAATTTATGCAGTTGTGAAATCAGTTTTTGCTAAAACTTTATCATTGACGTTAGTTATTTGACCATTAATATGTATTCGACCTATTATACAGTAACAGAAAGGTGTGACAATACTTAAGGGTGTTGGTCTACCCCTCAAAGTAAAACCATTGCAAAACAAAATTTAGAAAAATTCGAGAAAAATCATTGCGTCCTCCATACAACTTGACTGATCACGTGACCAATTTTCGTATGAATAACCTAATATTTATTTCTCAAATTCAGCAAATTTATTTGTTTACATTACAACAAGTTATATATTAATATGAAGATCAAAATGAAAAAATTTATATAGCCCAATGAAAGAGAAAGCTACCGTTGAATATTAGATTTCGTACTCAAACAAAATTTATTACCAATATTCGTAATGAAATACCGGTACAAATGCCACAAATCCATAAAAAGTTACAAACATTCGCAATAAGTGACAAATTCGGCAATCGAAAAACTTCCAAATAAAATTACCTGAAGTTTCTTCGAACATTTTTCAAGCTCGTTGTTGAAGCGACTTGCAGCAGCCACAGGTTTTATTCGTTTTGTCCAACAGTGAAGGTGCCATCTGAATTGTAAATTCCGTCAGCAATTGCAGTCTCCAGTTCAGACAAACAAGCTTTGTGACCTGGATTCTGCATTTTAAACAGCGATATTGCATTAAGCATGAATAAACATTCTTCCAACAGGAAAACCATTCGATTTCATTCGATAGCGTCCGCAGGTAATTGAATTGAATTTTCTAGAGTAAATAAATGAAAAGTGGACTGAAAATACATTTAAGTGTAGAACTGTCACGTGCCATGAGCGCGGTTAAAACTATAACATAAGCGATTTTACCGTAGGTCTTGCTGTTTTGTACAATAGATTGTAGGGTGCAGTCTCTGATGGACACTTCTTTTCGTAATAATCTTTCTTTTTTGAGTACGAGTCAGATTAATCTATTCTTGTTATTGCTTATAGCGTGACATAGAACAACTCTTGATGCTTAACAGTTAATAAATCTCCCCCTCATAATATTTGTATTTTCTGACAGGTGGCTTAATCCCCAGTTACTAACAAAAAATAAATACTTCATCATCATCATCAGTTTACTCTCATCCACTGCTGGACATGAGCCTCTCTCATGGTACGCCACTCGGCCCTATCTAAGGGTTCTCGTCTCTCGTCTATACAATCTCGGCACAGTCTCCCAATATTTTATATAGCGTGTGAATCACAATGAAATTAATGGTAATTGCAATGTTCAGCTACTTATATAAAAGTCTAGTAACTGTCACCCGCGGGATTGACCGCTATATAAGGTCGAATATAAAGAAATTTCAAATTTTGAACTTCCATTTGAACTACAACCCTGCACTCTATAATGAATACACCCTCCAAATATTATGTCTCTAGGTTCAGCGGTTTAAGATCTGCATTGATTCCTATCGAATATCAGACAGCTAGTCAGTCATGACCCTATTATATATATATATGAATATATTTAAGTATCCTTATCATAAAAAATTTACTAACGTACCTGAATAATAAACAAAACCTTGAATAGAACTGTTGAGGGTCCTAGTTATCCTGTTAATTAATGAACACAATAGAAGGGTTACATGAATGTATCCAACTGATAATCAAATACGGATGAACCCTTGGATCGGAATTGCTCCTTTTGAAATCGACGAATGGTCGAACAATAGCAGCCTATTTTGAACTTTAGTGTTAATTTAATGGACGCAAGATGCGAAAAGAAGATAATAAAATTAACACGAACCTTTTCTTAACTCAAGGGAAATAACAAAAACTTGGAAACATACTTTAGTAGATTTTCGTTAAGACCAACAACTTATTTAGATTAATTATTACATGTTCAGTAATTTTAATAATGAATTATTGACCGATCCCTGCTTCGAATTTGGAGAAAAAAAACAGGGTAGAACTGCGCTAACTAAATTTCAACTGCGCGAAAGAAACCACGGGTCTCGTACCTAATTGCTTTTAAATCATACATACATTGCAGATTTAAATCTCATACTCTGTTAGATTTATTCCCAAAGTCTCGGGGCAATTCCGAAGCAAGGCGATACATTTGGAATAAGGTCACATGATGTATGAAATCGAATTTTCTTTGTAAAATATCGGCAATGTTGTTCGTTCTTAGCGTTAGGAAGCCGGTCGTTTTTCTATGTCAGTCACGAGTGGAATTTATATTGAAAAGGAGTTGTTTGAGCCATTTTTCTTGCGGCCCCGCGTCAGGTCATCTATCGATGTGTCATTAGTCACCACTGTGACAAAAAATGCCAATAAATAGTATAGGTACATATTCACCTGAAAGTAACCTCAGTAATAGGTAGGTATAGATAATAATATACGTTTTCAAGCCTAGTTCTGAGCGGTTGCTAATAAAAGTGCTACTCTTACAGAATTTCTCTATCTTTCAAGCCTATGATAATTTTATGCACCGCGAGCGTTTATTAACAAAAATAAATTGACAATATGTATCTACATATTACCAGAAAGCAGTATATGCAACATGCTTGAGCCTTCACACCCTCAAAGACAACGCTGATACGTTTTGCCAGATAAAGTAACCTAATTGTGAATATGAACTTTTACTTTTATCTTCCAAATAATATAAATAAATGACTGCTCACTGTAGTTTATGTTGTATTTCATCTATAATCTATGTAATGTTACATGCCTCGAAACAATTTTGACAACAGATCTAACAAGGCTGCATTACAAATTGATTAAATAAGTTATGTAAACGAATTAATCGGATTACGAGGGTAGGTTTTTCCGGGCGAACAATCAAAACACGACCAACGAAATCCAATGTCCAGCGAAGTGTAAACTCAATCTACTTTATTAATACCTTGTGTTTAATCGGAAGTAAATTTTTGGTTTAGTTAACCTGTAGGAACGGGTTATGTCATTTTATGAGAGTTCAAATATAAAGAACGATTAGTACTTATATTTTGCAGTATATATACCAATAATACAAGCTCCATAAAGAAAAACTATGCTAAGTGTGGTTATCAAAAGAAATGAACAACTTATTTTTAAATATTGAATGAACCTCATTTATTTTCTATCTAAGACGGCTAGCTAGGCATTTGGCCACCAGTTTTATACCACGGATGTCAGCAATACTGTAGCATTAGATAAAGCACGCGCAGTCTGGAATACACTGGCTCTCAAGGAAGGCTGTCGAAACACACCGTGAGGTTCTTAAGTACAGTACTTTTATTTAAACTGTATTTTTTCGTTTTTGAGCGTCGTCTTTTTACATATTATTGTGATCGAACTTCGCACCTTCCGCACGGCAAGCGACCCCATTAACCACTCGACCATCATCCTTACAACTAAATATCAATGTAAAAATATACACTTTACAAGCAAGTAAGATCTAAGAGTTAATAGCTATAAGACCAGAAATCTCAAAATGATTAGACAGCAGATATGACCATATTGCTTTAAGACGAAATCTCGATGTGACTAATAAGATGTCACATGTATATAAGATTCGGCTATCGGCTCGTGATCCCATAGGCCCATTCGAACGCATCATTTTTTTCAGCATAATGTAGTTTGGTAACAGTTTTAGCATAAAATTTTCTCGCATAAATTATAATAAGCAGATTGTTATAAACGCATAATGGTTTTATTGGCATAATATTAACTTGCTCTAATTTTCTTAATCATAATTTAATTTAGCATAAATGTAAGGGGTATAATTGTTATACGCTTAAAGATAATTTATCATAAAATGCAAAACGCATAATGGGGGTATGCATGACCCCAATTATGCGTTGCGCCAGAACTGAATCGCTCGATTTAATCTAGTTACTACTTGTTTTGTATGTTATTTACATAGTACAATTTAAAAAAAAAAATTCACTCTTTCTGAATAAACAAGTAAGTACAATAGTTAAATTTTAATATTAAATTTTTAAATTACTTGCAATACACATCAGTATTCGCCAACATGGTCCGCAGTAGGTTCAGGTTATTTTTTATATGACAATCTAAATACTTTCACCAACAAGGTCCGCAGTAGGTTCAGGTTTTTGTTATGACAATCATAATACTTTTGCCAACTAGGTCAGCAGTAGGTTCGGGTTATTTTTTTATGATAATCCGAATAATTTCACCAACCAGGTCCACAGTAAGTTCAGGTTATTTTTTTATGACAATCCGAATACTTTCGCCAACAAGGTCCGAAGTACGTTCAAGCTTAGGTATAAAAATATTTACCTGTTAACATTATGCTATTCTAAATGTATGATTTGTAATCTTTATGCCATTGAGTGTGATGCCAATACATATCATGATTAGTAATCGTTATTGTAAAATAATTATATCATTATGATAAAAAAAGTTATGCCAAAATACAGTGTGCCTAATGATTTATTCTGTTTGAACGTTATGCGAAACGAAGAGTATACCAAAAAACGTTATGCAATTTTAAATTATGCCTTTATTAATTTATGCAACCTAATACGGACCCGTCCCATAGCTATGTCCAGCAGAACGTGTAAGTAAACCGTGTGTTTTTTTTTTCTGAAATGTAATCCAACTTGTTTCAAGTTGTATATAATCTTTTCTTGTTACATTCGCATTATTTGTGACTGAATTGCATCAGTCTGTTCTATATAAACACCTAAGCCCTGATACAAACAGCGTAAGCTACTTCGCTATCCCACTCCATTAAGGAATATTGAAACTGTATCCGCGGCGCGTGACGGAGGCCTATGCGTCGGGCTTTTAGCTTTATTACCGTCTGCGTTTGTTCAGCTGGAAGTATCTTGTACATTGAATTGTTCTTGTTTACCTTTGATTGATAAAATTTAAACGGCCACTGACGACCTCGAAATGATACATCACAACAACTATTTAAGAACAAGTAAAATCTTGGATTTGAAATTATCATAGTGTATAATATTCTACTTGTGAAGCAATTTCATTTGATCCATATTTTGAGGGAGTGAAAAATATGTATTCCGCCATTTAGTAACGGCGGAAATCTTGGACCGATTTTCATCAAACATGGCTAAATTCATTTTCGAATAATACAACTATAAAATAAAAATTAAAAAATCAAAATCAGTTCATTCGTTCGCGAGTTACGATGCCACAGACACACATTGACACGTCTAGCTTATAACACCCTCTCGTTATTGCGTCGGGGGTGAAAACTTGTTGAAAACCTATTTTGTGTCATATAGAGTATATGGTTCGAAACGAAACAGTATTGTTACAGCGATATTAAATATATTAATACTTAACAAAAATATACACTCTTAATACATAACCAGAAGGAGTAATTAAGGACCTAACATTAAACATTTCCATCTCAGAATTAAAACATTGTCATACGAAGCGTTATGTCGGTAAATGCTGAAAAGCCTATAAAAGGATTCAACATGAACATGCTTAACAATAAAAGCCTTCCGCGAATTTCTGGTTGGGACGGAAACAAAATATATCCGTTATCCCTAGTAAATGGAATACATCGTGAAAATGAATAATTTAATTTCATTACTTTACTCCCCGTAAACGCAAAACATAATGCTTAGAGGTTTTTATATAATTAAAAGCTTCTTGGTAAAACAGTTACATACTAATCAATATACATACAATCGAACATATCTATTTATTTGATACTCCCAAATTCACAGCAGCGCCAAGCCATGTGGCGAGTTATCATAAGTAGTTTCAACGTTCATTTTATGATAAAAATTACACAATACTTAATTAAAATAAGTCTCCTTTTAGTTCATCATAAATACATTCATCTCAACTACACACTAAAATAAACAGAAAATACGTCCAGTGCCAGCGGCTTTCCTCAAAAATCGATTCTCATAAGGTATTCTCAATCCAGATACAACACATACATAAAGAACATAGTAAATTATATCCTCTCAATATCCAACGGCATTAACTCAACACACTTTTGGCTAATTACTCCAAAGTTTGTTGTGACAACTTACTCGTCAAGTTATATACTTTGGGATTGTAACTTTATCTGTAGTAAAAGTAAAACTACTCGGTTAGAAAAAGTTTCTTTATTTTCCCATGTCGTGGAGTTGTTGGTATAATCCTGCTGGTTTTGTAGATTGTTGCGTTTCATCATTATCGTCAGCTCAACGTTTCATGTCCACTGCTATATCTCAAGTAAGCCAAAATACTAGTTAACTGCTGACAGAGAAACAATTTAATTATCAATACATAGGTATACATGAAAACAAGATTATTAATAAAATATATGATTAATGCCGACTTTAATTGTGCCGCGCCGATACAATTTTTCTGATATTTAGATGTAAAACCAAACTACTCGACTGATTTTAATAAAGTTGTTATGAAACCACATGTGAAGTTTTCTCTTTCCAAACAAAGAGAGGATTCGAATCAGTTCAGCCGTCGCTAAGAAGTTGTTAAAAAGTGGGTCGAGATATTTTTGTCGGAAAAGAACATATTGTCAACGCAATTAACAATTAGCATATTCTACTAGTATGTACAGTTTGCTTACTAAATACTTGTACCAAAGTCTGTGAACTGTTGATCTCGCGCCACAATAATTTTGCGGCTTTTAGAACATTTCAAGCTTCCAAGTTTCTATGACGCTACTAACACCTTACTGATTTGACTTTAAGTTAACCACGACGACTAACTACTTGACACGACTGGACTTTACTATTTATATAATTAAATGCAAAGAACTTGAAAACTGGCACAATAAACAAAGTATGAAAGTCAATTAATAAAGGAGAAAAAATGGCTTCCATTAAATGTCTTAAGTGTCATACAATATCTTGAAAGTTATAACTGCCAGTACGAGTAACTATGAAAAAAACATCTTCGATTCGTGTCATTACTTTGTCTCGCAAGGAATAAAATATTTTTTTACAAATTCCTCGTTGTTTTTAGCGAATATCTTCCATTCTTGGGCAAAATAATCTACTGATCGAAAATCCTTGACGACTAAAAATATCTAAAAATTCCTATACTATTCCCATGAAACTTTGTGTTTGGGTTTTACTTGAAGATTGTATTTAAAGTACGACCTATACACGACTACGATATTTCTTTCGGACAAACATCCATACGTACAAACTAACAGACGAAAGGACATTTTGTCAGTCTAGAAGCAATGACGCTTAGATCGGTCAATAAAAAGAAAAAACTTGCTTGATAATTATGTGCTTGATGTAGGTTTTATTCATTGTAATGTTTTTTTTTTTGTTAATTTCTTACTATAAGCTTAGATTAAAGAAATTCTAGGACCATTCTTTTCTTTTATCCATGTTTAAAATAAAAAAAAATATTTTATGCTTAAATTACGTCACGTCTAAGCAATTACTTTTTAATAAATGCGCATAGAGAATCTCCCATGTCCGACTTGTTTGTGGCCGAATTTAAATAAATTTTAATTTATTTCGGAACACACTGAAAACATGTCTAAAAAGAGAAATGGGATGAGCGGAGAAATTTTGGGCAACGAATAGATAAATATTCGTTGCCCAAAATTTCAGTCGATAGTAATTAAAATCAACGAATAATTATGTTCTGTATTTTGGAATTACTAATGATTATTTTTTATTAATTAGCTACTTTAAATAGAGATATATATCCTCAACGCTACTGTTTTTTATGATATGTGAACACATTTAGAAAACCTTTTGTGTCTTTGAAGTGGATTACTTTCGATCCAAATTTTTATCAAAATTGGCCTGAATATTTACCTTAATATTTTCTAATGATATTGTAGTATCATTATATTCATCCGCAGCCTTCCTTATCTCATTGTTGGCTATAGGGCTCTCTCATTTCATACCATCTGCCTCGATCCTATGCCAGATTTGTAAAGGTTGGACCCGCGACCTACGACGAATAGAACACAAGGACGCAGCTCTTCAAGTCATGAAACTGAAAATTTTGATACTAAAATGCATATACCACGACAAATCTGAAAACGCCGTTCAGTAGATTTTATTACTCGTTATTCTAGGTCTAAAATGCTGTATCATGTTAGAAATGGTGCATTGTGACAGTGACGGAGCGACTCAGAAACGATGCGCATTGCTCATAAAATACACTGATAGGCATAACGTATACTGAGGCAATTAGGATCTAAATTTATTTACTTGAGTTTTTAAAATATTATTAAATTTATTCATATGTTTTATTTGCCGAGAAGTACATTTGAACTAATGAATGGACAGTTTAAAAAAAAATTGACTGAACCTGGCGTATGGGTTCTACGAATTTGTATTTTTTTTTAAATTGTCGGTGATATTTGATTGAAAGTGTATGAATTTTTATTAGACAATTTGAAATAAGGCGTACTAATCGTAAAGAGTGATGGAATTTGCTACGGCTCAATTAAATGCTTCAATAATATTTGGCACATTAATGCGGAGCACAAAGAAGAAGAAGATTTCTATTTTTTAATATTTCTGCATAATCAGTCAAATGGTCGTAAAATTTAAAAAATATACATTATTTTCACAAGGTCGACGGTTCGCAGAACTACCTACTAATAATATAAAGTCTGTTAGATTTAAAAAAAACCCACGATGACATTATTATTTTTTAGTGGCTAGTAGTCATATTGTATTTAAAATTCATCATAATTTTTTTGTATTCAATTGGTCAAGACCTTGCAATTGATACCTATCTTAAGGGAATTCTGACAAAATGTGTGATCCACCATTTGTGGTGGCGGCCATCTTGGACTGATTTGATTGATTGATAAAACATACCTAACAACACTCCCGATTAATGTACTTTTTAAACAAAATTAAAATCGCGTTGGCACTGATAGACACATCCTGACACATACAAATACACAAACACACACACGTCAAAAGTACAACACAACATTTTTGCGTCACGGGTTGAAAATGGTAAGGTATGTTTATGTACGCCATCCCTTAGCTATACCTATACAAAATCTTGCAGTCAATGTTTTTAACACAGAATAATAAAAAAATGCAATTTGATGTACAATTATATCTGATAACACATCCTGTGTTCTTTTCTTCGAGTAGAACTATTTACTCCATTTTACTAAGCATGGAAGTGATTCACCTAGCAAAAATACTGATAAAATAATTTGTAACATGACAACCGTCGCCATTCGCTTCAAATGTCAGACTGATACGCTGAAGGCTCAGTTAGACAGATTTGGGACAGTTACCATGGGAATAATTATGATAGCTTAAAATTTTTCGTTCACCGCCCGCGACAGTTCATGTGTTGTATACCCATCTTGCCGATGGTGTAAGACGTTGTAGCGTATTAGGTAGTAATAAAAACCAGCTATGATAACCGTAATATTTTACGCATTTTTATCACTAATTGTAAAAATCATACTCAAGTGGAATAGAAAACAGACGTACAATATTAATAGACATAGATAAAATATACCTAAGATTTTCGTGCAATAATATCAGGTTTGCGACCCGTGCACCTACTGGCTCCACCCACCAGTGTTCCTGTTTACCAGTGTACTGTGTCAAGGTTGGATGGAATAAATTATAAAAATATCGATTCATTTTGTCGATAATGAAACCCTAAAAATTTAACTCATGCGGAATAATTCTTTTAAAAAAGTGACCAGCGACATCTATCACGGAAGGAGGCAATATAACTTTTTCAGATATATTGATCTACAAAACCAACCTTGACTAGCTTGACCTGTTGTATATTGCTTATAAAATACAGCCGAACTGAGTACCCCTTCTTTTTGGAAATCGGTAGAAAATTTATTCCTTTTATATGATTTTATGTAAAGGTACAAACTGGAATAATAATACCTGTCCATCCTTTTTTCAGCTATAGGAGGTCAGAAAGGAATTTTTATGTTTGTCCCATCAAGGTTTAGAATTAGGTTACATACTAGAATGAACCATTTTAACGTCCATAAATTTCGTTCCACTGCCTCTGAAAAATGAGCGGCATACATATGGTTTATCTTTCTCTTCGTGTTGAGTACATCACCCCATCAGCCTTGAGGAGATTATCTCTAACACCATTATGGAAAGGTAATGGTACCCTTTTCACTTCGACGTTAGCCCGACGCGATACGCGTAAATACGGGTTATGACGTCATAAATATTATAAGACACCCGGGACTTTAAGGTGTACACGGATTTAGTGGAAGTGTATTATGTGACATTGGAATGTGCTGCAGTCAGAGTTAATTTATGAATTAACTTTCAGCTTACAGCGCTGGATTATTGACATTTTGCAGAAATACTTGGACAAAATTGGCACATGACAAGGTAAATTGGCATAAGAGGGAAGAGCTGATGACAATGATGACGAGATATATTAAGTAGCACAGCAGTGTAAGTACTGTTGTAATTTTTTAGTATTGCCTGATTTTATTTGGAATTAATATTGTCATTTTTATACTTGCAACATTAAAATGCATGTTTCTGATTGGTCGATATTAAGACCAATCAGAAACAAGAGCCAATAATGACAGTTCACGAGCTTTTTATTAAAAATGAGGGGGTAGTGAGAGTTTACAAGAAATGGAAATGGATTTTCTGGCTCATTCCGTCTCGTCGCGAAACGTTCTTCTCCGCCTTGTTACCTGTATTATATCAACTTACTTATAGTTGAAAGTAATTCTATGTGATTAAAAGTGATTAAATTCGTAACTGAGTTTGAATTCATCAAATCACGGTTCTCTATCGGTAAATTATAACTGCCGGTATAAAACTGCATGCTTTAAAGTTTTATGCAACTAGGTACGGATCTTTTTATCGATAACTGATTGATGATGACTAGTTAGATATGCATTTAATTTGTCATCAAACGTCAGTACGAGTATAACTGCTTTGGAGTCCTTGGTCTTGTTATTTCAATCCACCCGATAATTAGCCCTCGATAATTTTCGTTGGATCTTAACAACTGTGACATTTAGTTAAAAACAATTTAGTAGACAAAATTTTAATATGGTTTTCCTTTTACAATATGTGTTTAATTGGAATGCTTACGTGATCGAGTCACAACTAATAATTTTGCACTTTCTATTGAGTCACCATAGTAACTATAGCTAGTCCATCGACTCTAGTTTTTTTCAGGACGAGAACCGCTGCGGGGTCTGATTACATGTTTCTCACTATGTATTTTGTTTAGAAAACTAACGTTTGTCTGATTAATTGTGTTTAACATTTTGGGTTTTCACACGTGCCTGATTATTGGAAAAGTCTAACTATAGTTTCGCATTTTTGCACCCATTTGGTGAACTTCATCAGTGATGAAATTAACCGTTTGTTTACACAATGATGGTACGTACGTCTCGCACAGAGTACAGTAATGTACTTCTTTGGTAAAAACTAAGAAGAAACCGGGAATACGTTTGTTTAAAAACTCAGTAACTCCTCTTAAGCAACTATTGATACAAACAACCAATCAAAAGGACAACATAATGATGACGTAACAAGGTAGGTATTTGTTTAGTTAGATGTATGTTGATTGTGGCATGTTACGTCATCATACGATGCAGCTCTGTCTTTGCATAATCCAGGTCTGATTGGATCACATATCTAACATGAATGCGTCTGTTCTATGTAAGTATATATATGTGATGTTGTAGAACTTATGCGGCATG
Source organism: Ligdia adustata (assembly GCA_947049295.1). NCBI lineage: Eukaryota > Metazoa > Arthropoda > Insecta > Lepidoptera > Geometridae > Ligdia > Ligdia adustata. The sequence goes on from OX346218.1 coordinate 4,603,889, forward strand.
AGGTATGGTTATGTAAAACTTGGTAGATACTGAATTTAAGAATAGCGGGTAAGTAGGTACTTACTATCGTATAAGTCCGACACAAGATCCGTCACAAGTTGAAGGTAATTTTATAAACAACTAGCTGTCCCGGCGAACTTCGTACCGCCTAACAGTTATGTATGTTTCTCATCGTTTAAACCTTCCCTGGAGTACGACAAACATTCCAAGACCAAAATCAGCTAAATCGATCCAGCCGTTCCCGAGTTTTAGCGAGACTAACGAACAGCAATTGATTTTTATATATAAGATTAGCTGCGCTCTGCGGTGTTACCCGCGTTAACACAGAATAAAAATCCTGTGTGTTAGCTATCTCCGAACCAAATGTCATCCAAACCGGTTCAGCAGTATTTGCGTGAAAAAGTAACAAACATACATCCACACACCCACACATTTTTACAAACTTCGCGTTTATAGTTAGTAATATACAATTTTCATGTAAGTAACTATTGTATATTGTAGTTATTTTCAACCTTATTTTTTATATTGAATAAAACATAAATTAAAATGTCTCATATGTATCATCGATTAGAGAGATCCTGCGACAGAGAAGAATATGTCAAATGTTTGAAACTTTACTAGATTTTCCCATCATCTGGCTGTAGCTAGACAACGCGTTAAATTGCAACGTGTGAAGTGAAATCAGCGTATATTTACATAAACACGCTTCAATTACGTCCCGTCTCGAACAATACCTATTCGTGTGTGTTAACATACGTGATAATAGCTGAGGCTGGGGGCAGGTACGGATCTAGAGCGTTGGAAGTTTCTTATATAAAGTTTCTAATCACGAAAGAAGAACTTTTGATCAGCTCCCATGGGCACTAAATTCTACGTCGTATTGAAACTTGTCTAATGATTGAAATAATTTTTCGAACATTTTTGAACCAAGCGAATAAAAAAATCGTAGGTAAATTTCGTTTCCATGTTGTGTAAAAAATATTTTTTGTATATTTGATATCTAATTCATTTTGATTTAGGTATATTTAAGTAGTAGTTCCGCGAACTGTCGACTTAGCGATCACAATATTTGTGCAATTTTATAAAAAAAAGTCAACAACTGACCCACTTTTTATATTAAGGAACCTTAATTAATGCTGTGATCCGCCTGTCTGTACTAAATATTATTGAAAACGGCTAATAAAAAGCGTCGTAGTAAATTTCTCTTCTGTTTGGCAGAAATAGCGCCACACGCAAAAATGCCCTACGTCAAGAAAAACGTACAATCCATAAACCAAGTTCCAACTACATTGGATAGAAACACGACCTGTACGCAAGTACGAAATTTCTTGCGGAAAAACATCCATACATACAAAATAACAGAAGATCATTTTGTCAGACTCAAAGCAGAGACGTTTCACTCGCTCGCTCGTTCGGTCAACTATATACATTATGTATACGCAATTATTATTTAGGAGTGTACTAAGCCATAGACACGTTACGTACTCTGAGTAAAAAACACAGTTAAATACCTGTCTAACAAGTTTCAGCAAGTGAGCTCAAAAATATGAAATGTATGTAAGTGCTATCCAGATTATTATAAAAAAATATCATACAAACTTACATACTGACAGCAAGCAAATGAAAACTGTCAAACTAGAAGTAAAAACGCTTTTGCTCGTTTCACTTAGTCAAATAAATATGACCCATAAAAGGTTATGTTAGAGTAAATTTTGTGTCTGTGGATCAAAGGAGAAGTTCATTTAATTCTGAATACACACTCTCCCTTATATCTACACAATATCTTAGCTCAGACGTAATTTGGTAAATAAATATTTGACTAGATTCAATCTAAGATGCTGTGAGTGTATCTATGTGGTCGTTATCTAATATTATTGGAGTCAGTAGGTACGATTCCTGATAATACCTAGCGTCGAGTGTTATGTTATATAAGCGGTAATTAGGTTATAGCATTCCTCAGCCTCAAAACTACAAAAATTAAGTTTTTTTTTTATTCTAGATTATTTAAGTCAAGCAAAGTGTCTCTACTTCAAGTTTAGAATAATTTCCTTTAAAAAAATCTTTCCTCTGTTAGTCAGTTTTTCATCGTCTTGTTAGTAATATTAAATAAACAACTCGGATTTGGTGTAATTAAAGAAATGTCTTGCAGAAATACGTCCTACCATAAAAAAATATTTATTTAGCTAATTTTTTGCTAATTTTACTATACAAGAACATATAAAGGAAGAAAAGAAAGAGATCGAATGTTAAAATTGGTAACCAATCGGACACTGTTTTTGTAGTTATGTGGTATTTTAACAATTAAAACGAGGTGATTAATGATTATCTCTTATCAAGTGATAGCCTCGGATTTATACAAAGAAGTGACCGAAACATCTGCTCAATAGGCATGTCCAAATATGTTGTGGTAAAACTGTTGCTTATTATTTTCAAGTCAAATCATATATTGGCCTTATAAGTGCGTTTGTTACACTAGACAAGTCCATACGTACAATAATGAATTATAATATTATGACGAAACAAGAGTTAAAATTTAAAGAAAAATTAGAAAAAAAATTAAATATGCGTCTAGATAATAATGTTAAATAATTAATTTTGATATCAGATTAATATATACATAATATTTAGTTATGTATCAGTCCGGTAACATTACAAGTCAAGTATTGTTTAATGTCAATATCCATTTTTAACTAATTCGAGAATGAATATTCAGTCAAATCAGTTTGTAAGAATTCTTTTACTGAGTAAAAAGCAGTAGTTTCGAAGATTTTTTTTAATTTACTCTTAAAATCATTGCCATGTAAGTTAGCTACAGGACAAGGTAACTTATTAAACATACATATCTTAATCCAGTTGCCTTGTTTCTTTCCTTTGGCTAATGGAACTTTTGGTTTTTTTTTTAAAGTAAGTGCGGTCTATTGCGATCTCTAAGATTGTATGGTATATGATTCGGTTTTATCATTAGATTTTCTTTCTCGTCAAAATTTTCTAAGAGATAATTATAAATAAACATGGATACCGCTGTCATTATTTTGTGTTTTAAAGTATTTTCTTGCTGACGTGCGTTTTTTTAATCCAAATACTATTCTTATGGCCTTCTTCAGGGCTCTTTGGACTTTAATCATATCGGCCCCGTTGCCCCATACAGTTATCGCATATCTTATATTGGAATGTACGTATGCATACTACACTGACATCATATCTTTCACATCTAATACAGATCTTAGTTTAATGAGCGCATAGTTAGCACTTGTTAACTTCTCACTCGTACGAAGTTTCCCTATGTGATTTGTATGATTAATAGTGTGATCGACAGTATATCCTAAGAAGACATTTTCTTTTACTGCAGAATGCTTGATCACACCTTTGCGAGATTGATATTGCATAACGATGCCTTTATCCGCATTTAATATAAGTCCATTAGCATTGAAACACTGCTTGAGAATATTTTTTGCCTCTAAAATTTTTATTTCTAGTTTCTCCTTGTTTATCTTTTATTCCTACATAGGTGTCATCGGCAAATAAACTAATATAAGTCCAATCAGGCATGGCATGGACAAGGTCATTAATATATATAAGGAAAAGAACAGGTTCTAATACTGATCCTTGTGGTAACCCTAAATCTAAAGTAGCAACTTTAGAATTTATACGTATATACTACGTACGAAAGCGTCCTAAATAAGTTTGTCAAAATGTTCGAGATTAGTTCGAGATTGAAAGGAGACCAGAACTTTGGTGTCGTAGTAGGCCAATATTCCCGAACTTATTTCAAGGTGATAGCCCATCTTCTCAGACCTCTATTCAAACTGTTCGCGACGAAAACACAACAGTAACATTATGTTGTTTAACTTATACTTATACTTTGGCACGTTGAAGGACTCATTGTCTCCGGGGCCTTTAAGTTGGGCCATTTGCACGTATCTGGCCGAGATGGGCTTTTTGGATAGGTAATGTACAAGCGGATAACGACCATGTGAATGGGTGTTATTGCCTTCGTGATGTGAGAATGCTAAGAGTTTTCCCTTAAGCTTTATGTGTGTGTACAGGTATACAGGTAATTTGCTGTCTCCCCTTCGAAGTGCTGCTTTGTACAACATCATTATTAAAATTTTACACAAATATTAACTACATTTTTAAGAGATATTTAATTTTGAATAAGAATCTCAAATGACGATTACAGAAATAAGTGAACATCGTAGAAACAAAAAAATATAGGTAGAACACGAATAATATTTTGTTTTACAAATAAGAATTCCATTGGTTACAAATGAATATGAAAAATTAAACGATAATTGTGCATCACAGAAATAAATCAGCATCACAAAAACAATAAAGAAGAAAAAAAAATCTATATATTTTTTTTAAATTTTCTAAATTATAGTCATCAGAAGCAACTCAATATAATTAGACCGTAATGCTGTAAATCTTATCTACCGTAAAATATAGGTTGCGTCACCGATAAGAAATGTAACAATAAGTAACGGTTTTTTCATCGTATCTTTCAAGTTGTAAATTTCCCAGATAAAAGGCGCTGAGCGCTCGATAGATTTTTCAGACTCTTTTATCCAAAGTCTAAAATAAAATTGAAAACGTTCGGCAAAAACTGCCAGCAGCTTTGCGACCGTTATGAATATAAAGCGGTTTATAGCGAAGCCAGCATCAATCTGCTTCGAATCTTTGCGATAGATTTAGCGATTTTCTGCAGAATTGTTAGAAAACTTCCTTCTGGGCCATGTAACTACGGAAAAATATGTTCGTTAATTTGGTGCCGTATGAATTACTAGTTTTTCTTATCTCCTCGTTTTAAATATGGTAACGTACGAATAGTAGGTATTTGCCATTGCCAAAATACCTATTGAAAAAAATCAAAGCCATCTAAAATTAGTCAAGTAGAATGTTGGACAAGTCTTGATGGGTTTTAAATCAAAATAATAAAAAATATAGGCCTGGCGAAATGAAATTTTCTCTAAACAACTTGTTTATGATATATCACTTGCTGACACTGGAGCACATTGTAATCATTTTTTTTAAACGAGTGTATTATAACCTAATGTGCTATTACTTCCATATAAATATCATGTAGTACTCTTATCAAAAGATGAGTAACGACCATGTCTGATGTTAGGTCCCATTCTAGTAATAAAATATTATTTTTAAATTAATATTAACTATTGCAAATATTGCAAATTAGTTAAATGGCTTGTTTTAATTGTACCTAATAACGCACATCTTCAAACACCTATTTAGAATAAGGCATTTTATTTTAAAACTGCAACTAAGTATTTAAACATTTTATAAGATAAAGTTGATCTAGTTACCTCACTAAAGTATAAGTATTCAAATTAACGTAAGTAAACCGACTTAAATGTAAATTAGACTCAACTTGATTTTATATTATGCAAATTAGCTTTTTAAATAAAAGTTTAAAAGTAATTAAGTTGAAATCCCTTTCAGGTGTCGCAGACCATTCGTTTAGGGTTGTTTATATGTATATTTAAATTATCCACAATTTATCAATGATGAAAATTTTTACAGACATTCAATTAGTCACTGAAGTGGATGGTTTGAGTGTTCCGTGGGAATTAAACTCAGGACGTTTATGTACGATTTAAGTTGTAATATTTCCAGGATTTTTTTAAATATTCAATAAGTATTATATATTAGTATTATATATTAGTATTATACTCAATAAGTAAGTAGTCAATAAGTCGTTTTCTAGAGCACGCCGAGAAGGTCTCTTAACGCGTTGTTTTTTTCTTATGCAGGCGTCTCAAAGATACCAGAATATATTTCTGGTATCTTTGAGACGCCTGTATCTAATTAAAATATTATTTTTACTTGATAACTTAGGCATTTATCTCAATTGTACATAAATCGGTTCAGTAAATTTTTAAATGTACAATCATGTGGAATGCAGTTTGCATACTGACGAAATAAAGTGGATTGACCCTCAATTAAAAATATTAGGTAGTAAATTGTTCCAGTATTATGTATCCTTCCAAATGCTTTCACAACGACCACAACTTTTTAGGTTATCTATTTGGACGACTAGATTACATATAGACCATTTAAGATCTACAGATAATCAAAATGCTCCAACTCGCCACCAGAGCTGCCGTCTGAGGGCTAATAAATTTTTAACTATTAATTAAATAATAATCATTAATATTATTACGACTTAATTATGCCAATTTATTATACTGTATGTTTGTATATGTTAGTTTTAACATGATGTGCAACATAGAGTATGATAATGAATGCAAATTGCACCCACAAACAAACAAAGCACCTAAGTAGCAAATCAATGCGTAATTATGTATATGTGCGTATCACATTAACTCACGGTGAAACGACAAAACATTTTTTTATGATATTGAAGATAAAGATAATTAATTCCAAAATTTTACAATCGGACTATCTAGTAGAGATACCTACTTGGTAGAAGTTCCACATAGAGACCACATACAAGCTTTGCGTCAACATGTATTGTACGAACCGCCAGATTAATCATTTAAATGAAATGAATTAGTAGGATGAATAAGATCCACTAGAACCTTCATCATAATCGACCTCCATCAGACACCACTACTGCGAAAATAAGGATATAGTCAGTCCTGCTTATTTTCGCCTCATCTAGTTCGCTATGTTATGTTACTGTATGCTATATCCGAACCATGCTGGATTAACTCACAGGCCACTATATAGAAAGTAAATAAAATAACCATTACATTTGCCAACCCTACTAAGTTTTGTAGCATTCAAGAAAGTCTGTTCTGGTCATTATTCCATAAAACTTTTACTCAAACCAGTGGCTGTAGCGATGCGATGCGAGAGCTTTCTTAGCCTGCTTTGAACTTATTACTAATTTTAATTGTATATTTTTGGTTGCAATTCTGATTTAATACTTGATTGATTGTAATTCTGTACTTTTGATTCTAATCTAATCCCTATTGTAATTTTTATTATTTTTACTATTGTTATCTGTTTCCCCTTTTCTTTTCCAAATATGCTTAGAGCGTACGCAATGCCGATCGCGGCATGCGCCGAGTTTGGGACCCGCATACAGCCCTCGGTCTTGACGGTTTTCAGGTGTTTGACATTTTTTAGAAAAGTGACTACTTTTTCTGTAAATTAACCTTAAGATTCATGTAACTTTGGCAAATAAACGTTTACTTTACTTGCTTTATAATTATACAAAATATATCATTCTTATCCTTTCGGGTCATCGACGAGACAAAATAGAATGAATACGCGCGATGTTTTCAGTAATTAGCCGACGCGACGAGTTGTACGCTGGCTTTATTTTTGACTTTAAAGAAAGTGGAGGTTCTCAATCAGTCTAAATCATTTTATGATATACACAAGTGGTTACTTAGTTAGAATACTGGGGCCTTCTTGTCTAACTCATAACGAGATTCCTTGCTATAAACGTGTGACGTGTTCAAGGTTATGTTGAAACAATATATTATTGCGATGAAGCAAAACGAACGCGATCCGTATCACGGCACGATATTCAATTTGACATAGGCTTAGTGGCCGCATGTCGTGTTTATATGTTCATAGTAAATAAGTGCCTTGTCTAGCTAACGTGGTTTATGAGATACGAGTAAAGCCGGGTAAGAGACAGATCGACAGACGGATAGACAGCGAAGTTTTTATGATAGGATTCCGTCTTTATCCTTTGAGTACCCTAAAAGTGATGATTAAATGTTTTATTACTAGTTCATAACATCTTAGAATCCATACTACGGCCGCACAAGCCACAGTATCTATCAGATCGCCAATGGAAGTTTATAGGGTTTAGGAGTAGGTATTAGATAGCCGAAATATTCTTACTGATTTAGCTCAAGCGATGGATGAAGCTATTACAGAGTTATTGTCTCGGTAATACGAGTAATCTAACAGTTGGATTATGCCGAATTGCGCTATTTGGAGGATCGTAAGCGATAACGATGTTCTACTCAAGCTAGGTAATGAAAGTACTGACGACGGTATATTAAAAGAACTAATAGCTGTCCCGCGGCGTTGCCCGCGACAAAATGGAATATAAAGAAGTTTCTAACTTTAAGCCCTTATTTGATCCCTAAGGGTTGAAATATCAAATATACTTTTAAGTAACCTCTCATCTCTATAAATATTATAGTCTTCAAATTCCATGTCTCTAGATTCAGCCATTTAAGTTCTGCGTTGAATCAGACAGTTGACTGACTTACTCTTTTATATATTAGGTCCTTACATATGAAATTGGCGTTTTGTCGTACTGGCCACTTTGATCTCAAATATCTCTTCTTTGGTTAGGGATTCCAATTTCAAATTTATACAGCTATTTATTCATACATTTGTATTTCGAAAACCGTAATTCATTTGTTTTGTCCTCGTTTGGTATTTTCTTTGCGTCACGCAGTTTACAAAATGGACAACTTGTATCGTTACGAAAGCTCATTTGCCATAAATTGTTTTATCGTAAATCCCACATATCCCATTGTTTTTACTCGATTGGACACATATGTAGTGAATAGAGCTATTAACTAATTGCCTCTCTTATTTAGGTAATGAAAAGGCTGTTTAAGAATAAGTAACGTGACGTGTCGATTTTTCAACCCCCGACAAAAAACTACAGGGTTTTATAAGTATGAAAAATGTATGTTTTCTTAATTATGTTTTTATGACGTGTGTGTGTGATTTTTCTTTCCGTTCGGAAGCAACCATCTGTGGCATCGTAGCTTCGAAACGGATTGACCGATTTTGATTTTTTTATTTACGAGATCTATTAGTCAGGAGTGTTCTTAGCTATGTTTATATGCAAATTGGTCGAAGATGGCCACAGTTAAAAATAGTGGTGTACAATATTTTCTCATTTCCCTCAATGTGGGTATCAAATGAAAGGGCTTGACTCGTAGAAACTGAATACACTGTGATAATTTCAAATCCAAATGGGTGCAACAACAAATGTCGGGGGTTGTTCAAAATTTTCAATTTTACTTGACTTTACTGAATTCACTTATAGTTGAAGATATTAAATTATGTTTGATTAATTATCTATGTATAATTATAGTCTGCTAATATTTTTTTAATGCCAACTCTATTCTAAGTCATAGGTACAATACAATTCAACTCTAGAACAACTCAAATAACAGTTTGTGCCTTTTTCAAAAAACTGTTATTATACCATAATTTCACCACATTCAAGTTACATTACATAGAAACAATACTTGTTATTTGGGGCGCGAAACCTCATAGTAACAAGTTAGTTTGCGAAATTACTTTAAGTTGTGAACACAGTTAGGATATGGCTAGTCACGATCCCCAATCTAAGTTTTCTCAACAACATCTGACGCCTCTCAATATTAAGTTATTGTTATGCCAGTCTCTTTATTATTATAAAACTTAGAAAATTGAAAACTGATGCATATTTCTGCCAATATATATCTGACTTTACAATTGTAAGGAGTTCTCATCACATTTGTCACAATCTCTTTTCTTTTACTTTCGTATGGATTTTTCCTTATTTCTCAGAGACGAGACGCTTCTATCGATTTCTTATTTCTTAAGGTTATAACTTCATAGCTTTCTTATTATTATTATTCAATGATATCTGATAAAAAGCCTTTACTTTCACCGTCCTTCCATAATCTGTTTTCTTTCAGTTTACACATCAACAACCCTATTTGGAAATGCTTCCTCAGAATTGAACTTTGCAAATGGATCTGGTTTGAAATATGACCCCACATTTGAAGACGGTGTGGTGAGAACAACCTTGTAGGTAATGTATTTTCTATTCATAACCTTGCAACTTCTTTGTAACTTGGTTATTTGGATAAATCCATATAATTTTTTTTTCACTTTTTTAAAGCATAAATTTCTAAGCTCAATCATTATGTTGAAGTCAACCAGATTTTTGTTTTGTTAATATGCAAAAAAGTTATATTATTCATTCATCCACGTATTGTTTCCCAAAGTTTTTTTTTTTATTTTGATTAGCATAATATCGTTATAAGATTAGATTACAATGTGACATCACTTTCGAGCGCAGATGTAATTTAAGTGTATCAAATTTGAACCCCAAATTCATTAAAATATTTGTCAGCATGTTAATTTCTTGTTATGTATATTAAAGTTCCAAATCATTTTTTTCTAAATAAGCAATCTTAGTATACGCAAGGCTTGCTCGTGAAATAAAACTTCGTTGTTAATGCAAACAACAAAGTTTATTTAACTTTTCAGCTTCATTGATTAAGGCATTAAATTTAAATTAACAGTTTTATTGAGCGTGAAAATGATTTAAGAAGCGGTAAAACTTTTAAATAACAAAAGGGGTGGTCGGCATTAAATCTATCGAGTAGGTATCACTTTAGTGAAAAACCGAATTAATTTCGACACGCAAAGCTTACGTTACAAAACAGAATACGATTTGGATTTTAAAACTGTCTTGTATTGTAAATACTTGAGTACCTACGTTATATTATAATACTTGATTAAGTTATGATATTCCATAATCAGAAGTTTTATTATGCGTATTTAAAAGATATTATAAAAAAGCTTTAAACAAAAAACTAAATGAAAGTAGGTACATTGAACGTATCTACTTTGATTTTTCTAAGCTACATGAAACTTTACATATATTATTTTTATCAATCGATGCTGTACAAACTTTCTATCATTTGTCAAAACACACTATCGAATAGACAAAATTAGCGTATTCCAACAATTATATGCGTGTACCGAATCAAATTATTAAAAAAAAAATGTTTTAAACTTGTCTATGCATAGTTCTATTCTTCTATAGGTACTAATATTATGAAGAGGAAAGGTTTCTTTTTTGTATGAAACAAAAATTCATATAAACTACTGTACTGTTTTCAAAAACTCTTTCGCCGTTAGTAAGTTGCATTATTACTGAGTAACATATGCTGTAAATAAATCAGTCAAGTGCGAGTCAGAATTGCGTACAAAGGGTTCCGTACAACATTAGTTCGAGTTTTCTACCTGTTGACGTTATTAATATCAAGCATAAAGCAAACATCATGTTTGTTGTCCCATACAACAAACATGATGTTTGCTTTATGCTTGATATTTTTTGTACGGAACCCTTATTGCTAATGCCTACCTTAAATATTAATATTATTCTTTTTTTTTATTAGTTGTTAAAGAAGCAACAGAAATACTTCATCTGCGAAAATTTCAGCTGTCTAGGTATCAGGGTTCATGAGATAAAGCCCGGTGACAGACGGACGGATGGATAGGGAACTCCTTCAGTCCAGCGGGTAACGTTGCGGTGAGTAGCCAGTTGTAAATGAAGACAAATAATATTGATGAAACAGTTTATTTTAAAAATCGTATAATTATTTGTTATCGCTTTGAAAATGAGAGCTACAAACCAACCTTCAGTAAATAAAGGTAGATATAACGGATACGATTGAATGAAAAATCTCGATCTTCTTAAATCCACTCGTAGATTTTTTCTTCAGCAAACTTGCCACATCCTAAGCCTGATCTTCGTTTTTACATCGGACAACTTTCCGTCAAGCACGTTTTTTCTATTATTTATAAAACAATGTAGCTTCATTTCACACCAAACAAAAATACTTCATACCTTAATAATAAAAGCGCCAGTAATTTGATAGGTGTACTCTAAAAGCTATTATCCAATGTAAACCACCATTATTTACTTCAGAAATGTTTTGCGAATACGTTTATGGTGCTTTTCAGTTTGATACGGTTTCAATGATGCAAGCAAACTATTTGTTCAAATTTTAAACTGTATCTTCTCGTAGATCTCGCGATCTTAAAACCTTTTTATTAGGTGCGTCCTACCATGTTACCCAAGTTATATGTACATATGTCCGCATAAATCCGGACATCTATACATCCATATATCCTTTTACAATGAAATATTAAGCTTAGTCTTAGGGACGCTTTTTCATCGTTGGTAAGCTAACTTTTGTCTACTCGTAAAGTTAAAAGTGACAAAGTACACTATGCTGGTAACAAATTTAACGCAATTTGGTCTTTTACTGTAAAGAATAGAGGACATATAGACGGCCATACAGAACGAAACTATGAGGGTAAAAAAGGGTTATTTAAACTGCTGCGGGATCCCAAAAAAATATTTTTGTTCCACATAATTAAAAAGTAAAATTATAAAGTACTCGTAATTGATAAATGTGTAAGATGTAATTCAGTAAGCCCAGTACTAGGTTGCATTGTCGCTTAGCATCAGGCGAGTTGCGGTCGAGCGCAAGAATATAATTTATTTAAATAGACAAGTACGATCAAAACAACATTACAGTTTATTCATAGTTGTTAAAATTCTTACACCCCATCTAAACATGCATTCTTCCAATATTATTGAAATTTAAAAGCATTTATTTGGTTTCCAATTCAATCTAAGTTTATAAACAAACTCTAAACATTTTCCAAAGTGCATGCGGGGCTCCGGCACGTTCTTCCACACGATTCTATAGAGCCACGAGACAGCAAACTAAATATTGTATAAACAGTTTCACTGTTTCTATTGACACGCCAAATAACTAGATAAATCAACAAGAAACTGTGTTTGACTTGTTGAATAATCATTTCATTTGAGAATCTTCGGACATTAATTTGATAGGATACGATAGACAGATACTCGTACCTAGAAGACTTATTAAGTAAATTACGAACATTGGCAAGTGATTTTGTAATCCTCTCTAAAAAATAAATGTTCAGAGACCTTAGTAGACCTAAGAGACCTACGTACCATAAAAAAACTTACGTATATTCGTACAAATTCTTTATGCCCCAAACTAAGCATGATAGAAAGCTGCCTGTATCTTGGGTGACAGAAATCGTTTGTGTTAAACTATTAAAACTTATAACTTTAACTAGTACTTTACAAGGTTATCAAGTGTTTCATACAAAAAGTTGATCGTCGTTGACCAAATGTATGAAACAGCTCATTATTTTTCTCAAATTCAGAGTTGGTCCCATAGTGAAAGTTGTTCCTTAGGATGAGTACGAGTATAGGCTTAGTACACCCCTAACCGACAACCCTGTATATTAAAATTATTAGATTTACAAACAGCTGATTCTAATTCTAAAGAGATATACGTGTAGGTATATTATGATAAAATTATCTTTCAACCGATTCTATGTAATATCTCGTTATTTATTATTAACATTTCCAAAAGCAAGAAAAAAAATTACCTTTTTCGTAAAATCACTACCACAAAATAAAATAAAAGACAAATGCTAAACAAATATGTTGGCCGACTATTAACAAACTTTAATAGTAGTAAAATAAGTAAAATTAATAGTAATAATGTTATCGTTGAAGAGAACTGCAATTTTCCAAATTGATAGCATTAACTAATGTATTATCTGCGGAATGTCTACATGATATTGGAAATGTGTTCGTTCTGGGTGACTGCCAGCTCATCCAATTAAAATGAAAGCATTTGGGATCAAATTATGCCATCGACGTATATATGAGAGTCTTCAATCATTTGCGACGATGGCTGCTAGATAATAATGTTAGCTTTTTAACGCAACGAGGGAAGCAACTCTGCCTCAAGCCTTAATTATCTTTTAATAATTACTTTAAAAAAGTGATTCTATCTCTTCTTTTTTCTATCATTGTTGCTGGCGCCGATAGAACATTTTCAGTTATTGCGATTTTGAATATTAAATTTCTTAACCGATTTTAATAAAATTAAAATGAAACCACATGGAAGGCATACCTACCCTTACAAACAAAAATAAAAGATTTTTTCTAATGGGTCCTCCAGTCTCCGTGAAAGTACCTCTTCTTTTTTGGAAGTATGTAAAAAATTATTCGTTAATTGCAGCGCATAAACTAGTGCTTCAATATGTATATAGACGAGTTCTTAGTTGTCATCACGCAAAACATAAAAATAAAAAGTTTAATCAAGTGTCACTAGTGGTGGCTTTATCACTGAATGTCATCTCTTTCAGATTATCTTTGGAGACTATTGACAAAATAACTTAAATAAAAAACTGGTGCAGGAAAGATTAAATAAATAAATAAACTAAATGTTATTATAATCATGCATTCATTCTACTATACCTGACACACTAATTTTAGAATATTTTACTAGTACATAGGTATATACAGCAACAGGTTTTAATATCATTTAAAATTATGCAATTTAGTTTTTGTACAAAATTAAGTTTAAAAGTTTCATTTATTTGCATGAATTTTACATTCAATAAACAAAATGGCCACCGCTGCTTAAATACCTCAACAGTCTTTGGAAATTGTAAAAACAAGTTCCCTTCATTAGAAGCGCTTTTATTTTTCGAACAGAATTCTTTTTCTTTCTTGCGCAAATGAAGATGGATGGATTTCTAGATCTTTCCGGCGCTAACAAAAACGTTTCGTTAGTTTTTATTCTACTTGTCAGTCGCCGTAGATCTAAAAGTACTAAATCACATACGATATTTGTAAAAACACTAAAATTGACCATCTACTCGCTCTACCTACCTGTTTTTTTGGTGGTGTTGAACTGTGTATAATTTTTCTATGCCTCTTAAGACTACTTGTGTGTACTTTTTCTATGCGCCCTTAGAGATCGACAATAGCATTAAAAATATCTATTTAATATGATTACTTAGATTATCCTTACGATGAACTGCCTTACTTAAGAAGTGAAATTACTAACTTCAACAACAAAAAATTGCAGGTGAATTAACTATAGACCACTTAAGATCTACAGATAATCCAAATGCTCCAACACACTACCATAGATCAGAGTGCCCTCTATGCAAGCGGCATTACCACGCAGAAGTGCAATGCTTGTACTTTGGGCCATATAAACACGGGCATTCTGGTCACGTGTCGCATCGATCAATTGCTTCGATAAGTTTTGGAAAATTAGATTTCGTTCCTAAAGTTTAGAGTCCCTTACAATTGTCTTGAGCAACTCAAAAATACTTATCGACAATAACCGATATAGCCGAATAGCGAATACTTATCTATAATTATATGCTACATACATCAAGTTTGCAAAAACTTAGTTCGTATAAAAAGCATTTTATGAAGCATAATTTTATTGACACATAAATTTTCCGATAACATTTGATTCCAAAAATGAGAAGTCAGTGATTTTATTGGCTGGTTTCATGAAGTACAGGAAACCCTCTTCCACATTTTACGATGCCAGTAACATGTAATGAATGTACTTACGTGAGGAAAATGCTGATATTTGGTACATTTTAAATTAATGTCCTTTAGAATAAGGTCTCCAAGGAAGGAATCAAATTTTGTGTTGGCAACAGGAGGTTCCAGTATCCTCGAACAGGTTAAACAATTCAGTTGTGTCGCATTAAACATGACTTTGAACTCAGCGCTTCCTTCTGTTTGTAAGGCGTTTTCTGATAGGCTACCACAGGTCATGGCAAGAGCAAAACTATCACAATCGAATCGCAGAGAGCCCCCCGTGAGGGAGGCATAAGGCGCTGCAAAACCTCTGTGTCTGATGTCTCTGTAAGGTAATTCCCTCTCAAAAGGTATTAGTACTCGTTCAATGCTAGAATTACTAATATTATGTACTATGATATATAGATCATGATATGTATAAAGTGTGACGTCAGAAATTATTATAATATATATATAAAACTATTTTTTTTTTACATTTCATCAATATCACCATATATTATGAAGTAGTTATAGTTAATAAATTACTTCACGTCTAACAAACAAATTTACCATCTATTATGGGACATAATGCGGAAGAACTTAATATACAATTTCAAATAATACAGTTTTTTATATATAGAAATATACTGTTTAAGAAGACTGGTTTCAACAATCAGGTACGCGTGAAAATCATATCTGTGTTTCTATAATTATTTGACATAAGTTGTAAAAAGTGTATAAAATATAGAATAAATACTAAATACACTTCATTGCTGCGATGAAAACTTAAAATTAAACTTAACTATAATCTAGCAAGTATTATGAATCTTTGTTTCACGTACAACTAGTTAAAAATCTACAACAACTATCACATTCAGTTATTTTTTTGTGAAGAGATAGTGTAATGTGGTCTGGTGTAAAAGTGAATATGTAATAATGTAAAGTGTATTGAATAGTAACTGCGTGCCTAAAAAGCTTCTCACCCACTTCCACGACTCGAAACTTTCTTTTTACTTTGTTTGCTTTACAGATTTTTTCCGCCATAGAGTTGTAAGCTACAATAATTGTGGGTGTTGAGCCGAACATAATATTAGTGGCAACAGGTGCGTGTAACGTTACAACTTTATGAAACATTGTTGAAGCAATGGCGCTTAATTGACACTTTGTTCCCTCGTTTCTTTTTATGGATTAATGTTTTTGCAGAATTAATTTTTTTTGGATATTTCACTAAGGGGAGAGTACAAAGATTATGATTTTGGGTTATTTCGATTTTAGACTATTGAATAATATTGAAGTATGACAATCGTAGAACAGCTAGCATAATTGGTGGTTCTTACTGTTTGACACTGCTTTGTCAAGATATAGATCGATAAGTAACGATTTGGATACAATTTTGTACTTTCATAACCTGGGTGCAATAAATGCAAACACAATGCTAATTAAAAGTCACCTTTTGTCAATGCATCTTGATATCATTAGAACTGGGTTATATGATGCCGGCAATTTGTATCGACAAATTCGTTGGAATAAGTTTAACTTGAAATTATATCAGCCAGGTGAATACGAGCAAGTTTTTTGGATTAAATGTGTCTTTGGGTAAGTAAATATGATATTTTCAAATATAGCTAAAGGTTTTTGGGCTTATCATAATTCAGAAATGTAAGTCTTTTCCCATCGACGAAAGAAAAGAAATACACCGTTGTGACTGAAAGTAAAGACAATCAACAAATATACACATTTTTCTCTTCAATTTACTTTACCAATAAAATTTGTCAATTCGTGAATATTAAATAAAATACTTGGTATCGCAACTACAACGCTGAGTGGACCCTTGACAGCAAGAAAAATATAAAATATCTTGGTACAGAATCGTATCTACCGCGCCGAAGGCAATATTTTTTATGTGTCGCGTTTTATGTGTATGCGAAAAAGAAATTTTAGCAGCCTTAGCATATATTATTTTTAGATTGATACAGAAACAAGATGGCAAACGATTTCTAGTTTCAAATAAATTTTCCGCTAAATTGCGTCCTCTAACCAAAGACTTTTTTTCGTTTTGCGCAACTAATGGTGCTAAAATTAAATTAAAGAAACGGTCAAGCTTGGCACCTGCTAACCAATTTATCAAGTCTTCGGATTGTCGCACTACGAGTATTGCTTGAATCCTATAAATAGATTATGTAGTTTTCAGTTAACTTTTTAAAAGGTTCAGATTCTCAATTCGACTGTAATTTTTACCCGAATGCGAAAAAGGAGGGTTATGGTTTTCGATAGTATGTATGTTGGTATGTATGTATATTTCTTTGATAAGCCTAAGCGGCTTATCGTATTTTTGTGTGACTAATGTCAATAGATTCGTCTTAAACGTAAAAATGACACTGGATACATGAAAATTAAAATAAATAATAATTATGTATGAAACACAGGTTTAAACATATAGCAGTCGGGTTTTTTTTAAGTCGCTTCTAACCACTTGTTTCGTATGTGACCTGATTTCTCAGAGACACCTGGCCCGATTAAAAAAATACTATTTTAGTTTCATTGCCATAGCTCTTTATGCAATCGCATAAACATTACATCAAAATAGGTCCAGGACTATGTATTAAAATATATTGTTCCCTGAACATTAACCTTAAAGCGTAGTAGTCTTTAACATGCACATTTAAGTTTGTTTTTGCACATTTAAGGGGCGCGTCAACTAAAACGCTTTATAGACATTTAAAAGAAATTAGATGACTCGGTACCTTGAATGTCATTACAAAAATATATAAATTAGATAATAATGGATTAAACTATTGAAACGCGATATGATACTTTTGAAATACTTCTTTTTTTTAATATGAAACTGGCAAAATACATCGACATCGCCTTTTTCCAAAAGTTCAATTTTGACATATTCGATACATTTAATTATTTTTCTCTATAAATATCTATTTAAAACACACAATGCATTTCCGTAGAACAGTCGTTTTAGCAATCGTATTTTTTTTTTGTAGTGTCACCAAACCTAGTGAATACTTCAAATTTTACAAAGTCGTATATACTAATTTAGCTTTGGTGTACACGCGCCCCTTAATAATCCTAGACTTCGTAATAATATTCAACTTGCTCGACTTTTTCTTCTGTGGTATGGTAAACTTGGCGGTTTAACTTCGTACGGTAGGTTGAATGTGTATACATAAACTTTACCAAGTAATTTGAATGCACCGCGAGATTAGAAACTTAGGTTACGCTTTTGATGAGCGTAGGCAGATCGGCTGTTTTTCATTTTTCTGCCTCTTTGAATAAAATATCGAGCTAGTTTTATGTTTTATCTATATGCAATTAAAAATCATAGGGATGGTACCATTGGAAATGCCATTATTTTCATGAACATCGTCGTCATCTTTGCAATTACCTTTCTGGTGTTAATGTTTTGTCAAAGAATAAAAATCCGTCTAACGATACCTACGATTTTTCGCCTTAATTCCATTTGATAAAATTAATTTATTGTTTTGGTAACTTCAATTCAGCTAAAATTCTAAGCTGTTGTGTACAAAAAGCACAACAAAACACAATGAATAGTTGGCTGTCAGCGACAGGGATCTCGCTAGCAAAAAGAAAATAGTTAGTTGTACTGCAAAAACCAAGAGCATGGTTTTTGCAGTTACGTTCCCTTTATCAACGGGCCGAAAAACAAGTAAAGTGTAAGTACCTACAGGATTATCGGCTAGAGGTGTACTAACCTGAAGGAAAGGAAGATTATTTTTTCTGGAACTCAGAGTTAGTAAAGTAAAGTAAAGTAAAGTAAAGTAATATTTATTGACCTTTAAATAACGTTCGTTACAGGCAAGTCTTATTACATTTGAATTAATAATTACTTAAAAAATTGGTCCCATAGTGAAAGTTGTTCCTTAGGATGGGTACAGTGACCCCCTATCAGCTTAGTACACCCCAAGCCGATAACTCTGTATATTTAGGATTTAAACAAGTAGTTCAAAGTGACCTAAAAAACACGACTGCAAGAGCTTAAGACCCACGTATCTTAACAAGTATAATCGCAAGATGCAGCTATCTTAGACCATCTGCAGGTACAGGCGAATTTATTGACAGCACTTACATAAAATACGACAACCGTTTAGGCTCTAGAACGTATCAAAGAAATATAGACACATACAGTCAAAAAACATTACCCTCCATCTGTCACAGTCGGGTAATAAATTAATGAAGTTGTCATATTTAAACTACATTATGAGGTAATATTTTAAAAGAATCTGTAAATTTTCTAATGTCATGAAAATATCGTGTTTTTCTGGAAAACATAAATTTACAAAGTTTAATTAGTAAAGTTTTTTAGCTTTCTAATTAAAGGAAATGCTTGTTAGCCAAGTTGTTTCAGTCTTATTTTGTCTGCAACTAGAAATTGCGAATTTTTCATTCAGATACGGTTGTTTCTTCATAGGGTTACTCATTATTAACATACGCTAATATGTTCGTTTAAATAATTTGAATTACATAAATAGTATAAAATACTAAACAATTTTCAGCAGAATAAATTCTTTAGTTTATTGACTTATTCAAATAAATCGACGCAGAACCTATCTATACACTGAACCCAAAGACATGAAATTTCGATGGCCACTTAAAAAAATCCCTAAGATCCCTACCCTACCCTACTCTACCCTACGCCACCCTAGGGAATGTACTAAGAAAGGATTTTTGAAAATACAACCGTTAAATGGGTCAAAAGCTATTAATACTTTGTTTGTTAATGTTGCTGTGGTTCTATCTGTAGCTAGGCTGCTATCGGTTTATATGAATCATTATCAACCTATTTTATGACAGTCTACCACTGGAGTAACTCTCTCCTAAAAATTGGTATTAGATTTTTTTGCCTGTCGCCTAATGCAAGTGGTTTCACTACCTCACAGGTTGGCCTCCTACGCTATGTTCACCGTTACGTGGTCTCACCTCTAATAGCCGCATACTGCATCGGAGGTTGATTCTTCTACAAAATATTACCTTATATTAGTCTGCTTTCTTTTTGAGCTATGTTAGTATCTTTACCTTCTTTTATCATAAATATTAATATTCTCACCTAAATTGTGTCATTCCTGGCAAAGGCTTTTTTATTTCTACCCGCTCTATTCTGTTGCTATTCATCGTTCTTTAATGAACGGGTTTGGACTATCATCCACCACACTGGTTCAGTGTGTCATGGTCGTCAGCATCTAGTTCTTTATCTAGCAGCAAGCTGGTATGGACAATAAATATACTTAGTAATTTATATATGTAATTATGGCAGATATAATAATGGAGTGGATATAATGCCATTTTGCGCCCGAAAGCAGATATCGTTACGTTTATTTTCATTAAACGTCCATGTTCGGCCTGCACGGTCCTCTAAGAGCAGGTGAGGATGACATGTACATGTTAAAATGTCCGACTTATAATCAAAAAATAAAAATAATTTACCTATGTAAAAACACATTTATTAAACGTTTGTACGTATGTTCTTTAAATTATTTACAAAAAATATAATCTATTACATAATATACACTTGATTTCACTTACAAAACAATTATTTTATATTTACTGGTGTTCTGATGCTGTAAGTCGTGTAAATAAATAAAAATAAAACTTTATAGCATTAGGTAATTTAAAAACATATTTACATTAATAACCCTGTGGATGTTCAAAACATTTTGGCAACAATAATTATTATATCTACGATCTCTATAGTTATGTATCATGAATAGATTTTAATTCATGCATTATAACATTAATTACCTATATAGCTGTTAGAAACTTTTTCTAATTTTTACTGGGAAAAATACTATTTACAATAGAAAGGTAACTCTAGAACTAAGTACCTACTTAGTATACTTAGCAAAATTGACAAGGACTGCTAAGAAGAATATAATACTATGTTTCTGAATTGTTTAATAGCATAGAAGAAACATGACAAAAACGTGAAGAGTGCCTCTAGCGGACATAATTGGGACCTCTAATTTTCATACATATATATGTCAAATTTTCTCGTTTGCTTTAAATTGCTTGCGAGGTCTCCGACTGCGTATTTTACAACCAATTTAATAGCACTCGTAGATATATAACTGGTTTTATATTAAATACGATATCTGGAATGATACTTAAGTTAAATTGTCTTTTTCATTATTTAATGTTTATTTCTACTGAAACTTAAGTATGTCGGTACATCCGTCCGACTGTCATTTTGTTCACAATTTCAATGGATCACATTTTGCAACGGTGTTTTGCCAAATCTTGATCACTAAAACATAACATGTCTGAATTATTCAAACTAATAATAATTTTTAGTTTATTTATCTTTAAAGCAAAAAAAAGGAGAGATAAATTAAATTATTTGATTGGTTTTACAAATTTACATTTCTTCACTATAATTTAAAGCATCCACGGCACAAGATTTCGACTGAACACTAATTAAACTGACTTGATCGCGACATTACTTTCAACTTGTATTGTGACCATTACAGTTCTTGTCATGGTGTTTTTGTAAAGTTATTGCTTTCCCTTCACTAGTTTGTATTCGTATATGATGTGCTACGTCTACAGCATGTGTTCCTGAAGGAATTTCTCCAGAGCGTGATACAGATGAGGTCTCACACCGATCAAGCCGTGATCTTCGTCTGTGTAACTCTGAAACAAAAATTATAATGATATACGACAATAACAGATTTAAGTAATTTATTTATCAATATTTTATTCCTAAATGTTTTGAGTACCTTGCAGTATTCGTGGTCATATGAATAAAAAAATATTGGTATAACCTACCTACTCAACTTCACTAACTACCTATTTCGCAAATATGTTCTAAGTGGGACAGTTACATAGCCTTTTAAGAACAGATAAGTATATATAGTTATATATATATACATATAAAACTATCAACTAAATCAGATAAGATTTTGTCAAAATCCCATGATGTTCAGTTTCTGAGATCATTGGGTCTGTTTTCCTTTCGTAATTAGTAACTTTGTAGCTTTAGCAACTGACCCTATAGCCCGAAAATGCCCTAACATTAAATCAACCCACACCCCTCTAACCCAAAGCTACCAAAAACCACACTATCCCAAGCAGTATCAATATCAGTTGAGTTATTGTCACATTCCGCGGCCAGAATCGGGAAAGGCTAGCCATCCATTTCGAAGACAGGACGGCCGGTGTCCGACACGCCGTTTAGATAAGTTATAGCCTCTTTAGGACATTTAGCCCTCTCAGCGAATTGATCCTCGGGGGCTGTTAGATATTCTTATTTCTCGGTAGACGATAGTTTTTGTGAATGTACAAAAATAGATACTGCCTTTTCCCTTCGCAGCAGAAAAATCTTTTTACCTTGCGTGACACATATCTTTCCGTACTTTTATGTCCTCTCATGCATTTTTCATATCATGTGATTTATTTGTGGAGAATTTATTAATAAACATGATATAAATAGTATTGACATCAAAATATTGGAGCAACTTAACTTCCATGCCGGAAATCCTCTTTGCTACGAAGTCTTAGATGATCCAAATGTTATATTACGAAAGTAGACCCCAGTCGATGCTATGTATAGTTAATTCTTGGAAAAAACAATAAACGGTACAAGCACACTTGTTTAAAAACGACACTATTATTCATCGCAACCACTCCCTCCTACTTGAAAGAGAAATGCGTTTTTGTGACTGCTTCCCACTCAACTTTCCTGCGATCCTCACGTGATCCTCATCTTATATTGCCTACTCCCACATCTACCAACTCTTTCTTTCAGGCATCATTTACTGTGCAAGCTGTTATGTTATGGAACACGCTGCCATTGTCGGTCAGACAGGCTAAATCTTTTTTTATATTTAAGAATTTGTTGAACAACTACTATCTGTCAATAAGTTATTAGTCGAAACTTCTGTTATTTAACATCTCTCATTGGTACTAATATTTTTTTTTATTTCTTTTTTGTTTTCATTTGTCTATATAGATAGTTGTAGTGAAAGGGTTGTTATGTATTTTTTGTTAGTATTTATAGATACACCAACGACGTGTTTTTCTCATCAAATCCGATCCATCCAAAGGTTGCCTAGACGAAATCGCTTTAGGCGATAAGGCCGCTAAATGTTCTGCCAATGTTTTATGATATCTGTTTAAAATAAATATGTATATTTTTGGTGTACAGTAAATTTAAATTAGAATTTGACAATTTTGAGCTTTTAATTGTGCTTTTGGCTGAGTATGTATATTAAGTATATAAATAAGCATGGTCACTGACCATGCATATTATACGATTGCGTAAAACATAATGTTGTGTGTATATAATCGGTATCGAACGAAGTCAGCAGTGCGCAACTCACGTATCTTAGCCTGAATTCCAGCAAGTCATAAAGATTAGTGCCGTCTATACTTTTACTCAGGAAACTTAACTTTAACTAAAGACTAAGCTACAGACCACCTACTAGCTGGGTCAAAGATGTAGCAAGGGCGGTAGGATCTAGATGGACGACATTAGCACTGGATCGGAAACGATGGCGTAAAAGATGATGATGATACTTTAAGTCATAGTCAAATGAATACCATCTGCGTGAAGTAGACATCCCTGCGCTGAAGAAGGCGCGATATGAGCATAGCATGCTGGTAATGCACGTTGTCGTCAGCAGTGCCGTGGATCAGGAAGTAGCTCTTGTTACGGTACGCTTCCACCTGGGTATGGAACGGGAGAATGAATTAATTAAATTTTCATGATTTTTGGTAGAGGTAGGTATGTGAGTAATATTGTAGCTGAACTATGTCTAACTAATGGGCCTTCTTGATTTGGTTCTATCTATTTAAAGGTTGCCTGAAAAAAGCGAATAACCATTAGTACATTTAATACTAACATTGTTATTTCTTTTTATTCAATCTTTTGTGTGGTGAACTAAATCATGAATTGATGATAATTCATCAGCTTAACCTGACTCTTAAAAACTTTGAAAAATTTGCAAAGAAATTTAGAAGAAAACTAAAGTAGAAAACAGTAATGGCACAAGCTGCCTAAGGTGTTAGACAGAGAGACACGTTCCTGCAACAATGTTATGACCATTTAAGCCGCAGTTAGGCTTAAAAAAATGCTTTGCATACCATGAAAACAACGCGAAAGGCCTTTTCTAACGTCTTAAAAAACGGAGATCCTTCGACTGTATTTTTTTCAATTGGCTGGACCGACATAATTTTTTTTTTGTTTGAAAGGGTATACTTTTCGTTACGTGTCGTTCCATTTAAATCCAGATACAGACAGAGATTTGATTTATAAATCGAAATAACTAAAAGAGATCTAACGGCGCCTGTCGTAATGGAGTTCGGTAATAACTTTTTTGATAAAGAACTTGTTGGATAGGTCTTTAGTCAAAATTGCCTACTATTAGACTTAGCGTTGGGTTTTTGTCAACATGTTTAGGCAATAGAATAATTATTTTTACCTTCGTGTCGGTATTATTGCGTAATTCTTAATTTTCCAACTAATATATTTCTGCATATTTACGCCTATGCTAGACCTTGGGTCTATATCCCCAGGAAAAGGAAATTACAAAATATATAACAGTTAATTTTAAATTTCAACAACTGATACGCTACGAAGAAACACTAGAAACCAACCTAATTTTTTTCTCATTTGGCTAAGCTTCTGTATAATTTTAAGTTAAAAATTATTTAATTTCACATACCACTTCATCAGTCAGTAACGACGACTGCTGATAAGCTTGCAA
This sequence comes from Ligdia adustata, assembly GCA_947049295.1. Taxonomy (NCBI): domain Eukaryota; kingdom Metazoa; phylum Arthropoda; class Insecta; order Lepidoptera; family Geometridae; genus Ligdia; species Ligdia adustata. The sequence goes on from OX346218.1 coordinate 4,628,756, forward strand.
GTTGTTTGATGGCACGTCCATGTAACGCTCGGTGTATATAGTATCTGAAAAAGAAACAAACATATAGGTACCTATCAAATAAATAGCTTTAAAAAGTGCTAAAGATTTTTTTATATCGATAGCAATTGTACAATTGTTTTAGTAATTTTCAATGGCACCATCAAGAGAGTATCTTTTTCAAACATAGAGTTTTCTAAAACGTTTCAACTGTTGCTGAAAAATCAGTAAAACATAGTCGTGGATAAATAAGTATTCCACGAATTGAGAAACTCTTCTTACTTTGAAATTTGATGAGAAGTAGGTTGTCTCAGTTTTTTATCGCAAAAGATGGTGTTGGCGTGGTCAATAGTCTGCGGTCAGTTCAACAAAGGTTTTCTAGGAATCTAGTCTGTCATCCAAAAAAGGTTTTCTAGCAGGTATCAGCTCCTTTATCGGCTAGCGTTAGCCATGAAAGAGGTGAAAATAGGAGCAATATTGACAGTGTCGAAGCGGCGAACTGTCAAAACAAAATTAAGTTTGCTTGCTCATGTTTTTAGCTTTTTCTAGCTGATAAGGAAGCTGTTCTTACCATAGAACCGCCAGTCTACGACTGGTGCGACAGCCGCGGCACAGCGGAAAACATCGCCTCCACGAGCTAAAGCGAGAGATGCTGCGTAGCCTCCGTACGACCAGCCCCAAATACACGTGCGGTTAGCATCCACCCAAGAAAGGTTCTCTTGCAGGTATCTGAAAAGAAACAAGTACAAAAGTTGATACAAACTTGTCGACGGACGCATGTACAAATTTTCTAGTAATTTTTATTTAAAGGCCAAATTAATCACCCGAAGCACCTATTCAAACGAAAAATAAAATAAAAATCAATTTAATATCTTTAAATATGAAAATCAATTGCCGTTTGTTTGTCTCGCTAAAACTGGATCCTATACCTACTAAAATTAATAGTAAAAATCTACTGATGGATCTTTTGGCACTTTTATAGCCACAATGGATCTTAGTGGACCTACCGAAACTCGAAAACGGCTGGGCCGATTTCATTGATTTTGGGTTTGAAATGTTTATGAAAGTTCAGGGATAGTTTAAACGGAAAAGCATTATATAACTGTAAGGCGGTACGAAGTTTGCAGGGTCAGCTTGTTATTAATATATCTTGTAAGAGTTCGCTTTAAATTACTTTAAAATACGCCATCTGATGAAGATGATGACTACTACATCAACTTGTAAGTTGTATAGTCTTGGAGTTTTAGAAATTTCGGACTAGTCGTTCTAGTTCGTTCTACCAAATGATTACAGATGGCAGCACTTAAATTAAAGAACTAAAACTACATTTGGTTCAAATTGAACAAAACAAAATTCTTGCAATTTAAACAGAGGGCGCGTTTTTAAATATTAAAAAAATTGTAGCGCTTGCAGCACTTTCTTTAGGCGTTTCTATGGGGCTATGCAGAAATTGTACGCAGCTAATTAACGATAAATTTTTACAAGTAAATAAATATCAGGGACATTTTTCGTATTTAGTATGGGTACTTTTTTTTCGAATTCTTATGTTTGTAAAGTTTCTTCTATCGGTCCTCAATTTTCAACCATAAATAGCCAACCCCATATTACTAGTAGGTAATATTGGTTGATTAAATTTTCCCAGTCGGTTTACTGCGAACATGTTACGAACGCATCTGAGACAGGAGCCTCGTCAGTAACACATCTTAAATTAGCTTACCTAGAGACGTCTCCGGTAAGGCAAGCGGTGTTATGCCCTTTAAACACTTCCACCCTGGAGCTTAGATACTTATCTCATGGGAAAACGCATGAGATAAGTATCTAAGCTCCTCTAGTCGTCCAATATTATTATTACCTAGTAACATTGATCTGGTCCTCAATCTCCACAGTTCCGAGTGCTCGGTTCACTGCGAACATGTTGGCGACGCCCCTGAGACCGGAGCCTCGGCCGTCGATATGTGCGACTGCGACGCCCCACCGGCTGACTAGAGAGCTGCCCCAGTCGATGTTCCATTGCTTGGTGACTAGGGCCGTGTCGGGACCGGCGTAGCTGTAATGTAGGAAATTAAAATGCGTCATATTTAGCGTCCACTAAAACGTTACCATTAGGGTTAGTGGTGTACTAAGCTGAAAGGAGGTTTTTTACAAAAAATATGATTTTTCATAAAAAAAAAATATTCGGTCGTCGACAAAAAATCAAGTCAAAATCTATTTAATAAACTCAACGCGTTTCTGAAGACCATCTCCTTAACAATTGTATATTTTTCGTAATATCATCAAATGTAGCACTTAAACATTTCAAATATTTCAAAGTCGCTTTTTTAATGCTAATCACAATGTTAACTTAGCTTTTACGCAGACCCTTTATCTGTGTTGCTGATTTTTGGTAACGATGAATGACGCAGACTACCTTTGCTGCATTCAAAACAATATACATTAACTTACACATAGACTAGAAGTGGTACATTAGTCCTGTTCAGGTAATCAGCTGGTACTTGTATATGCACGTCTGCGTCTGGGAGGCCTGCTGCGATGGGCACCGATAGCCTGATGGTGGCCGGCAGCGCGCGCCCTGCGATCAGGCTAGCGGTCTCCGCGCTGTCTTCCCAAACTCGGACCAGAGTTCCGTTATATGACTGGGGAAGTAAAGTAAAATGTGTTATTGCCAATCTAAAATATTGCCATTTCATTATCCGCAAGGAACCACGTGATTTCTAGAAAATAAGTAGTGATACAAGTAAAATAAGTAATTGGCAGCTTGTCGTTCGGAATGGCGTTCTAAGGGGGAGGCCTATGTTCAGTAGTAGACGTCTTCTGGCCGATGATGATGATGATGATGATGAAGTAGTGATATTATAAATACCTACCCCAATAAAGTGATAATTCAATTCGACAGGCCCGTATTTTTCTATTAATTGGATTCATGAACCAAATTATTGGATCAAAAATATTATTCCAAAGCGTCTCTGAGAAATTGAGTAATATGCATAAAAAATATGTGCTCCCATTGACAATTCGCTACAAATACGCATAGAGCAATGAAATGATATAATTGGCCGGTTGGCGCAGTTGGTGGCATCCCTGCCTTCTGCGCCGCTGGTCCCGGGTTCGATCCCGGACAGGTTAAACATGTGTGTGCATGAACATGTCTGTTTGAACTGTTTCTGGGTATTCATTATAAATATAAGTTTGTATAGCAGTCATCAGGTTACCATAGCACAGGCTTTGCCTAATTTGATATAATTTGATTTGACATTTAGTCCTTTGTGCGGATGTTGTCCCATATTATTATTATTATTATTTATAATTTAAATGTATATATAAACTGTAAAATTATCTCATTGCAGTTTATAATATATAATTGATTTACAAAGTCAGTACATTTGAACACAAATTTAATCAAACAAACCGTCCAATTCCAACGTGGCGCACATTTGCACCAGAAACGAGCCGGAGCGAGAGTCACCACACCTTTCACTAAGTCCTAACTCCCTAATATATTTTTTATTATTTATTATTAATTACCATACAACTTCAATACTTACTGTATCATATACGTAGACTTGCGGTACGTCAGGTCCAGCGCAAGATACAGCGATGCGTTCACCCGACACGCTGATGGTAGCGTCGTTGTAAAGACATTCCCCGCCGTCCGGTCGGCGGATGCCGCAGGTGAAGCAATGAACGTTGTTGTTGACGTCGACTGAGTAGATGTGCTGCTCCGCGGAATCGTTCACGTGAGTGGCTTTGTACCAACTGAAAATTAAAACATACAAATGAAAGATAAGTCGCTCACATTCAGCAGGAAGATGTTTTCAATTACTTTAACTAAAACAAATTGATACATCGATTATAATAAAATGTAATGTAAGGAACCACCCAAGAAATATGTATAGGTGTAAGATTAAGTTTGTCAGTTAGGATGTACCTACTAAGCCGAAAGAGGGCGACTAAGTAGACAGATTTGAACCCATCATCAGGTATAGCGAACTTTAAGTAATACTTACACAATATCATCGGATGTCCAGCGCAGGATCTCTAGCACCGTGTGAGGCGTGATGGTGCGATCTTCGCTGACCCAGCTCGAGGTACCGTTATCTGATACTTGAACGATCTGCTTGTATAGCACTCCGCTTACATTCTGAAATTATTTATTAAGTAACGTAAATTTTAACAAGTGATACATTAAAAACCGCGTGTAAGCAAACCTTATGTAGAACGTTAGTTTGGTGGTAAAATGACTTAGGGAAAGCGACAGGTATGAATTAGATGGGCCGAGCTAGATACCGAGCTTGGTGGCGTTTATTGGCAGAAGGGTTATTTTCAGCAGTGGTCGAATACGGGCTGATTACGATTAAAAAGTAACATCCAGTTTCTATTCAGCGTCTGTATATTTTTCTGTTACAAACCAATCAATACTCTCGAGTTGGTCTTAGAAAGCTGACCATGAAGACGGATCCAAATACTAAATTTAACATTGTCTCAAAATATCAGCGAGGCCTTTGCATGGCCTACAAACTATTATACAAAGCGCGCCACTGACGCAGGAGAAAACTAATTCCTATCCACAATTTAGAAACTTATGATTATTTAGCACACTTACTTGAGGAAGAATGGTAATGAAAGAAGTGCCGAGGTCGTTGAAAATGAGAGGGATGTTGTCTATCCAGCCGTTTGCCTCAGTGTATTGATAGATCTAAAAAACATCAATTGTTTATTAAACAAATATTATATAATATCTTTATGTAGTTTGATGAAATTTATTTATGTTTCGTACTTGTATTTAGTTAACTAATTTAATATTAAAAGATGTGGATTTAACTAAAAATAAAAACACGAACTATTCTATTCGTGAAAAGTAAATATTTTTTTAATTATCCTCACATTGAACTTTTTACTTAATTATAAATATTTAAGTTTTGTAATGTTACTTTAGTTTTATTTATGCAAAACAATTTTGAAATCATTATATGTCGCTTTAGCAACCTTCTCTATTTGTAGAGAAATAGGTAATTGAAAATCTTAAAACTTATAAATAATATAGAAAAGCGTAAAAACTCTAAATAATGTTGATATATGGTACCCGTGCCGAGATGCATCTATTTTTGCACCAGACAGTTGGAACGAGCAGCCTTGGCATCTCAAAGAAGGTAACTTTCTAAGGCTCTATTTAATCGTTTACCTAATTCTATCACTTAGAGACAGATAGCCTAACATGCGTCGAGGGCAAGTGATCGTTCCCATTTATATCTCGATACCTAGCCGTCTAGCTCAGAATCTGTCGTAATAGTTAATATAGTAAACCTAGCGACCACAGCGATGGAATCATCTGGATCATCCAAAAAATATTCATGATTTGTAACACCAGTTTCATCGTCTCGAATTTGCCGAGATACAAGAAAAGAACAATCTTCAAGGAGAAACTTTTCCGAAAAGTACCTGTGAGCAAGAAGCTTGTCCGTGGACGCACAGCAGAACCCTGAAGGTTGTCTGGACTCGGTTCGTCCACATCAAGGCTATGGAGTCGTTAGTCACAAAGGTAACAGTCTTGAGGATAGGCCTGAAAACATATTTTTTTAAATAATCTCATAATAACTTTAGCACAATCTGATCTGTAGGTTGGTTTGTTAATTAATATAACTGAAAAATGCTTTATTTAAGCAACCTGCCAAAAAGTCACTAAAAGAAGTCTAAGTTAAAACCTCTTCTCATATGATATAGAGATGAGTGTAGAGCACGAGTCCCCTAAAAGGGTTAAGGCCAAAGGTTTGAAGAGGTGTCAATCTCACTGGCCAAACGCGGGCTTAAAACCAAGTTGTAAAAAATGTTGATCTGCACATGATCAAACCATGAAAACTCACAAAGATATATTATGTTTTGCATACTTACTGATCTAGGTCGGTGGGGGCGGTATAAACAGTATTGGCGCCGGTGGACAAATCTCGAAGGGTGACAGACACAGTAGGATTGACAGTGCCGGGCTGAAATAGAAGAATTTTTTTTATTAAAAGCTAAACTTCATTTAACTACAGGGTAACTGGTAGTTAAATAGCATCCTTAGTAGCTCTGATTAGATTATTTCCTGAAGACATCATGTTCTAAAAGATTTGAGAAGTTTGCAAGAAAGAAAAATATTATTCCTTATAGCCGCGTTAATGATCTTTTGATCATTTTCATAATTATAAAATACAAGTTCTTGCTATTGGTCATCAGAGAGCATGCTTATTTATTATCTGTAACCAACAACATCAAAAAATTTTTATATACAGAAAACATCATCATGTCATAATTACAAATTTTGTTTTTTAATATAAACTTTTGTCATCCCTAATTCGTTCATGTTGTAAGTGACTTATTCATAATCTGAGGGTTCTATACCTTTCTTCAGATACTGCCTAGTGCAAGTACCTATTCAATAGTATAGAAAATAGCTTTTAGTAGAAGCCACTAGGCAACCACAGACTTGTTGGACTTTAGTACCAACCTTAGTAACCTTTTTTGGTTACGTGATTAAAATTTGATTACATTGAGTTGGGAGCTTATCGAATAATCTAAATCAAATAACCAGCGACGGATTCGATTACATAAGCTCTCGTAGTAATGCGCTGCTACTGTCATCGGTCACGTAAGCGTCAGCAATATTCGATTTGCTAACCTATCTATCCATCCATACGGTATATCAATCCAACCTTCGACCGATATAAAACCAATGTACTCGTACGGGCCTAGACAGATTCCTCTTTTGGAGCACACGAAATAAGCTTCAGCGCTTATTTCGTCATGCTATCTCATTATGATGGTTACATTATAACGAGATTTACAGTTTTAGTGTGAGTTAATCCTTTGTCTGGAGCTAAGTCACTATATTTATTAGAGTAATAAATATGAATTATGTTGATATGGTTGGTATAAAACTTCATTAGCTTACTATTAAAAAGTATCAATGTATGTCTATATGGTTGAATGGTTGCTCTCATACATTGGTAGGTATTGAATTGACCGACTTGATTTACATTCGATTTCAGAACTTGATTAGAGCAGAAAATTTGCAGTGCGAGACTTATGCAATTCTATTCATGTTATCTTGTCGATAATGCTTTTCATAGTTTTCATCGAGCATACAGAATGAATTAGGTTTATTAGGTAATTAGGTTATATTGTTCGAAGGCTCCGACTCCATTACGTAAGTTCGTTATGTGTGGTACTAAAGTAAGTGATGTTGCACTACGAGTACACAGTAAAATCGAATGAGATAAAATCGATTAAGGATTCGTCTTGGTTGTTTCGGTAAGTTGCAAAGCATAATTGGTAGTTGTTATATGTCATGGGTAATATATGTAAATTGATTATACTCCTAGTTCAATTTCAGTGTCAGCTACTGTGGGATTATTACTTTACTTATTCATACTTATCGAATTTTAAAAGTAGGTACAGTCTAAATTTTTCGTATGTTTCGTAGACCGAGAAATATTGGATTTAGTCTTCGACTAATTGAGGCCTGATCCTCTACTTACTCCCTTGCCCTTTGCACATAACAGCTCCCCGCTTTCCCCTCAATCTCTTACTTTTTACTTGTCCCCTTATCTTAAGTAGCCCCTCTGCCACGCGAACCCCCACTAACCATCGGTATAATATTAATTTCAGTTAAATCTTTGCAACAAAAAATGAATTTTCGGAATAAAAGTACGCGTTACTGAGTTATAGTCAAATACTTTCATCCCCTCTTCCACGGAACCCCTATAATTTTTTGGGATAACATACATTTCAGTTAGTTCATTCTAACAAAAAATAATTCTCAAAATCAGAGTACGCGTTACTGAGTTACCACTTTATACATCATTATGTCTTTCATCTCCCCTTCCACAGGAAGTGGAATGGGGGATGAAAGACCCCATTCCAAGGTTTATTTGAATCCATCCAGAAGTTTCAGTGTGATGCCTAGTTAGTTAAGATTTAGACACACAGTAAAACTAAAATTAAAAAAGTTACAGATTCGGGTTTATCATCGATAACTACATCCTCCTTTAGTGACATTTTTTAAATGTATCTAATGTACAGAATTCGACCTGTAACCTGTTATCTGTCTGGCCCAACGTATAAGCATTGCCATTCAGCGTGGTAATGCGGCTAACATTCTGGACACGCTGCCCTCTGGTGCTGGGTTGGAGCATTTGGATTATCTGTATATCTTAAATGGTCTATAGGAATTCTTTTAGCTATTTTTTTTTGTTATTGTAGTTTGTCATTTTATTTATGTTAATAAAGGCACTTGACCTTATATATGCTTATAATAACACTGTAACAACAGTGTTATTATATATCAGTCATTTAGGAACAAGCCGTACCAGAATACTACTGTTTTGTATAGATGGGATAGACGATTTCTCAAAGAATAAACTTATATAATTTTGTTATAGAGTGTAGCTGATAAATCAATAGATAATTCCCAGATAAGACAAGGAGTGTGCTCTTGACATTGTTTTCAAACTCTCTTCAATATGTTATGTAACGTTATTTTAAGAACGAAGTAGACAAGACTAACTCGTATTACATTTTTAACATTTTTTAACTGACATCAATTTCTTAACTTGTCGGTATCTGTAGTTAAAAGTACTATGTTCTGGAGTGATTTGGATATTTTTTATTTGTTTGATATGATATGCATACTTTGCAAGTGAGCTGATTTTTATTAAAATTATAAGAGGAGAAAGGGAGGAGAAGATTTTTTAAAATATGTAGAGACTGTCTTTGAGTACATACATAGAATAGAAGATTCCGACGATATGAAAACCTCCTCTAATTTATGCAATCGGATGAAATCGAGCAATTGCCTACTCTATAAGGCTATATATAGCTAATGCAATATCATAATCAGACTAAGTACATAAATACGGAACCTAACCTTACCTGACTCAGCCCTGCAGTTGGCAATACGCCAAACCAGTTCACCCATACTTTCACTCAGATTGCAAAGTATTGCAAGAATCTTGCAGTATCCACATCACAAGATAGGTGGGTTAGATATTGGATAATCTATATATAGCTAATAGTAAGTCCAGACTGACTGACTGATATTAGCTAGGAATTGGCGAAGAGCGTAAACCCCTAAACCTAGAGATATGAAATTTGGAGCGTGTATTCATTATAGGGTGCAGGGGTGTGCTAAAAAAGAGGGTTTTTAGAAATTTAATACCTAAGGGGGTGAAACAGGGCTTCAAAGTTTGAAATTTCTTTATATTCCATGTCATAGAGTTGTTCTAACAAACGTTTTATGTCCTCAATAAGTAGATTACGCAGAACCGTGTGCTTATATTTATTTATATCAAATAAGCAATAGTTTTGTTAGTAGTTAGTTATTTGTGAATAATCAAAGAACAAACAACACAAGTGCTATCCAATTATAATGCGTAGAACTAATCAGAAAACCGGGAAACTTTTGCTTTACTTCATTATTTGGAATTGTTGATCCGAAATTATTAGTTACGGCATACGAACGAGATCTTAAAGTAAGGGAAGTAAGTGAGTAAGTACGTAGGTACAGGTATTCCTTGCTTGTCTGCATGTCAAAAGGAATCTATCCAAAAACATTACCCTCCATCTGGGCAGTCGAGCAAAAATAAAACGATTTCAAAATCTTGATACTAAATTGATTGAATTAATTTAATGCATGAATATGTACCTATACATTTGATAATGAACGGTTAAAAAGTACTTGCTATCACTAGGCAAATGAAATGAATCTAACCAGAATTTTTCTTTAGGGTTGAATGTGTCTAAATGTCAGTGAAATACCTAAATAATAAACAAATAAAAAATAAGCTGATTTAATATAATAATTAAAAATAAGCCATTCATGGTTAATGGATTCGTAAAAAATGGCGTTCCACACATTTTTAACGTTCAGTTGTTTTCTTGGCTTAGTCTTCTACACATATAATCCTCGTTTTGTTCTATGGATTGGTCTTTCGGAATTTGTTTAGTCCAATTATTTTCGAACTGAACAATAACTGATAATAATGAGAATTTTTGTTTTAAAATATTTTGATATTTTTTTAAAACCTCAGTAAAATATCACGTGGAAGATGCATGGGCCCAAGTTTATTATTTTAATTGTCTATTAATTACAATAGTATAACATTATAACAGTCGTTTTGGCATAGAATAGGACAGAGTTTGTATTGAACTTAATCTACCAAATCTGTCAATAACGACCATTAAGACTTAACGCGATTATAATTCTGAAACAATTTAATATCAAATAAAACTAGACAGCAGATGTTTATAAAAATATGTAAGAATATAAATAATGTTTTTTTAGCCTCATGGGCTGATTTAAATCTTAAACTTTTTGGTAACTCAGTATGTCGTCGTCTTTTCTACCAGTTGACAAAATCTAACGCAAGACAAGACAAGTCTCAAGACGCAGAATGCAGGTGATTGATAGTCTTGTCCTAATATCATAAACTATATCGACTATAAGGTAATCTAATACACTGATTAAAATAGCAAGGCCAGCAAGTCTTCAATACATAGCGCACTGTTTACTTTGAAAACCTAACAAATTAGCTCTATTCACTTCAATAGAGGAGCGCTTTTAAAGCAGACTGATGTAATTAACCAGAAATCGAGTTAACCGCACCGAGAGTTTCCGTTTCATACGTAATTTAACTACCAAAGCTAGAATCGTCAGAACTTGCGCGGTAACGTTCGCTGAAACTCGTAACTTATTTAGTTTGCTTTGTGTCCCATAGCCGTAGTTGCTTACACGTGAGTTACTGCGATGAATTAAATAACGTCGAACGCTTTGCAAATGGGTCAGAGTGAGACTTTAAAAGTTTAAAACGTACGGAATTCTAATTCTGAATAAATCTACATAGAGTCTATATCTTTTTAAAAATATACAGTGATAATACTTTTTAATAGCGATCAAAAGTACGAAGCGAATACCAAGGCAATGAATTTCATGATATTTTTATCAATTATTTAAACAGAGGTAGATCAATTATAGATAGCAAACAGCTCATAGATGTTTCTCTAACAGAAACTTATTATTTTTTAATACTAACAAAAAACGAGAAGTCATGCCATTGCATAGCTGATTTTTTATTCTTTTTACGAGTGAATAACATCACTTAGCCAAAAAAAACTTCGTGACTTCGCGGCTCTAGGCACGTGAATAGTTTGCTTAAGGGATAATGCACCTTTGGTTTTAATGGCGTATTCTCAAGCCCATTGCAAAGTATTTTAAAATATGGGGCTAGAGAATTACTATCCGTAATAATAACTTGTTGTAAGCAGTGATCCATAAATAGGAAATGCTTCTTTCAAATTCTGCTAAGCATCGACTTGTTTTTCAAACAGTGTATCTTTATTATACATATATATACTTACAGGCGGATGTGATTAATCACTTTTGAGTGAGGCCGAAAACTTTGCGGGTCTCTTGTAAGTGATAAATGAAAACGTAGGATCGTGGAGCTAACGAGGAAAAGATTTTACAAAGAAACATCTGTTCAAACTTAGTTTACTTACTTTCCCAACGAATGTAAATGTATATGTTTGCGTTATTTAGTTGGAACAGGTTCTAACTCACAAAATAAGGACAGGTTCCTATTTTAAGTATTAATTCTTTTTTTTTAAATGGGCTTACCCATTTCTATAACAACAGGCGGCGATAAAACTTTTTCAGTTATTTCGATTTAGAAATCAAACCTCTTGATCGATTTTGATAAAATGAAAATGGCAGAAAAACAAAAGGAAAAAATGCTAATAAAAAAAGCTTATACATAATATTGAAGCTACCAGAAAAACCTTATTTTTCCTATCTTTTCAAGCTTATAACAAAAAAAAAAATCTTACCTTAGGGTATCTGATCTCGTGGTGGTAAGTGTACTGGTAGATGACAGATCCAGGTACTCCGAAGTGTGGCACCCTCATGACTCTAACATTGGTGTCATCAAACGACGCAAACGCAAGCTTGCTGCCGTCTCTAGAGAACCAGAGTGCGTTGTTAGACGCAAATACTTCCTCTGAAAATGAGAATTACTCGAAGTTTGTGATAGTTCTTTCATTAGAAACTTCTTAATTCAACTGATGCAAATGCCTACATCGAATGGAAATGATTACAAGTATTGCAGTTATAATCAAAAATTTTGTTAATTACAAGCAAAGGTATAGCCAAGCAGCTGTAGTTTTAGTATTAGTTATTTAAATATAATATTTATTAATATCGCTCTATCTTTTGGTCTAGCAATTGATTTGTTTCCTGTCGAATTGAAGTCGGTTTTCAGATTTTACTTAACAATCATACCTTCATACACCCAATCAGGGACTCCATTATAAATGACATCCAGCTGTCCAGTGGTAGTAATCTGCTGCGGTGCACTATCCAAGCTGCTCTGATAGTATATATTGTTATCAAACACGAAGGCCAGGGTAGTTCCGGAAGGACCCCATTGGAAGTTTTGTAGGTAAGGCTCGCGGTTGGCGGGCAGGTTGGGAGGAACGATTTCTGTATGATTATTATTGACAATGTCCACAACAGCATAGCGTGCGGCGAAACTGTACCTGTATAACTGAAAGAAAATAATGCACAGATTAAACATTGGTAGTATACTACGGATCTCTAAAAGCTCGGGGTGTAAGTGGCACTTTTACTAACGGACGCATTTGATTCTATGCGTCAACTAAGTAAGTGGTCACAAAATAATTGAATATTTTAGGGATAACCTGGTCGAGCAAGTGAAACCTCTTTGTCAGTTTATACGTACATATGAATATGAATATGACGAAACTTGGTAGTAAACGGGTTCTACGAATTATAATATAAATATTCCTCATTTTGCCCAAATGATACTCGTACACTTTCACATAACAGCACAATGAAAAGTGTATGTTATTAACATTAGTAACAGCTATTAAAACTTTTAAAATACTTATAAGTCGAAGTAACACTCATAATTTCGATATAATCTTATGGCAGAAGCATAAATAGGATTCGGGGACCGATGTGATCTGTTCACATCGGTCCCCGAATCCTATTTATGCTTCTGCTACTTCACAATTTCCGTTTTCCGTTCGCCATCGCTATTGAAATATTTACACTCGTTTGATTGTTTGCTCAGGCGCGCTCATGCGTGCCTTCCAAGTTTTCCTTACAGGTTCATGAATATTTTCATTCAACACACTTCCACCGTTATGCACATTTGCTCTTTTCACTTTACGTTACAGGATCGACTTAATTTCTAAAATAATCTGTTTCTATGTCAATTAGAAGTTTTTATCAGCTGATAATAGTTTAAAACACTTTGACATGTAAATTCAACTTTTTTAGAAATTAAAAATAATAACTTTTTTATTTTAAAAATATGTATTAATATATTTTTAGTACAAAATATTCTAAGGGTAATTGTGTTGAATAACGAAAACTGTTAAGAAGCACTCGTGTGTTTTGATCAAAATCTACTATTACATAACGTGTTCGGAAGAACGACCCATTATTTTCCCAAATTTAAGACATTCCTTCTCTACTTCCTGACGATCTTTTTTTCATTACCATAATAATTTATTTTAATATTTTCTTATGCATGAATCTTTATATATGTGATATTTTTCTTATTCCAATAATCGAGCTTCAAAAGGTTCAACATAATTTTGTAATTTCTTATGAAGCTTTAGAAGATAAATTTAAATCCCCATTTGACCAACGTGTTGTAAATCACAGACTTACACCTCTCTGGGGAGTCGCGTGCCCAGCAGTGGGACTTGTGATATATCATATTACGTTACTGTGAAATGAAATTATGACAAAACTTGGAAGACAAGACAATACCATAAGAATTTATCTGACAAGTAAAATCTCTACAAACAAAAAACTATTCTTAAAGTAAATAGATAAAGCACTTTCGGTAAAATATGATCCCAAGATTTTCAGATTGATACGGGCGTAAGCCCTCGGGACTGGAGCGAGATGGATTTTATGATCAATGGAGATTATTTTATCCCGAGAGAAGCCACACTCAATCTGTTGGCAAAATCGATCCTTCCACTTTTTATTTTTGGTTTAAATACAATATGACAATAGGTAAATAAATTAAAATTAGTATAAAATAAGATTTAAAACTAATCAACCAAGTAAATATGTTAATATTACAGTTTAATAGAAAAAATAATGACCCGTCAGCCATCTACATCCTAACTGGAAATGTTTAATAGACTGAGAAAACTGTATTTATGTAAAATACGGAGTACTCTCATATCACCAAAATATAAAATGATACTGCAATTTATTACAGTAACAAGCATGATAAGAATGATTTATTTACCGTGCCATTCTTTTACATCTTCATTAATCTTGTTATTAAAATAATAGACTATTAAAGTACAAAACACTTATTTTACACTGATATGCTGATGTTTTAAGATTACCTTAAATTATTATTTTTCTCGATTATAATTAATTATTTATTTTTTACGCTTACAAGTGGAATTCTTAATGAAACTTACCGGAGATACATTGTAAGCTAGAACTACGTGCATGCCGTCAGGAGATAACTCCTGAACTCTGGACGACAGTTGCAGTAACTGAAACAAAAATCATCAGGGTAATTAATGAATTTGGTTACTGTCTTCATTATATTTGAATCGTGGAAAGCACGAATCTAGAAAATATCTAAAACGATAAATTTAAATTGAATCTTTTTTATATACGATACAAAAAGATTGGAAAAAAACGTAAGATTGCTTGATTGACCTCCTATTCTTTTGAAAAATACGTTAAACAAATTGTAAATATATTGAAACTCTAGGTATGATTATATATTTTCTGACTCTACGTTTGTTACCCGAATCGGCAAGAAATCAAAATATAATTTACAAATCAAAGCTCTTATGTAAATATCTTTGAAATACAATAATTTCAAACTGAAAATATAAATGTTAAAACAACTTTGCATAAAATAAAGCGGCATTTATGTAATCTCAAAATATCGGTTGAATAATTGATATCGTGTTCGAGATTGTATTTTTACACATTTACATTTTTGTTATTGAATTATTAAGTAGCCAGCATTCAGATAAGATAGGAGGCCGGCGATAAAACTTTCAGCACTCGAGCCTACGTAGAATTCAATACAAGAACGTATTGTTGGGCAGGTGTATTAGAAAATATTTTCTTTCTACAGAATTTGCCAAGTTTTGATGCCAGGGCAATAAAAATTTTTACCTTCCGGTCAACGATTTAGTATAGTTAATAATAATTAGTACTAACCTATGTTTTTATCTTACCTGAAAAACTTATTCTGATATCGCCTTAAATATTTTTTTCTAAAACGGACTAGAGAATAAGAAGTTTGTATCCTAACATTTTGGAAATCCAAGAACAAAATCAACCTAACAGCTTAAAAACGTTGAATAACAAATTGCAAAACTCACTAAAATTTTATTTAAAAAAAAAAACGTTCTCTTCATATTATGATTTTTTCGCATTCTAAGACGCTCGTATCTTATAAATAAATGAGACCACAAAAAATATCAGACAAATTCATCAAGACTGTGTAATTACAGAGCAAATGTAAAATTTCCGAACATTTCCGTCCTTGAGATGTCTCCGCCAATTTGCGTAACGGAACAGAAATTGATACAATTCGACAAGACTTTGAGGCCTGCTATTAGTTTTCCATCGCTCAAAAGCTTACAAATTATATTAAAATTGATTTACTGTCAATTAATGGGTATCGTAATTTTTAGGCTACTTTAAAAAATGAGGTTCTCAATTTGGCGGAATAGGTTTTAAGTACGTTCCCCGATTTCTCAGAAAAATTGTGTATTTTTATTTGATATGGTAATACTACGTAAATTTTAACAAAATCGGTCGAGTACATAGTGTAGTTTATAAATCAAAATAGCTGAAAAATTGTTAGGGTCAACTTGTCTATTAAATAATGGTATAGATTATTTACTACGATAATTTAACACGATAAAAAAAATACTTATAAATTTTACTATATTTTGGAAGGACTCAATATTGTAAGTTGATATAAAAATATTACCAATACTTCGTTAAACACACAGTGAAACAATAAACCTTACGTTACGAGTATTTACCTAAACTCACACTCACAGCTCACTACAAGGATTTCTCCTTTCACGGGGATGCTATGCAACGAACTTGGGACTGTCGGATCTGGAAGCAAGCATGCTAGCCACCAGAACACGGTAATCGTCGTTGTATGGGATGTTGCAGAGCAAGTTCAAACCGAAGACCTATTCCATAGTTACCCCAGTCCTACATATTAGCTAAAATATGAATCGAGCGAAGAACATCTTATATTGCGTTATTTAATGTTTCATGTATACGAAGTGGCCGTCTCACGTCAATTTAAATGCGTGTAAAAACTGTGTAAAGCTTCAATACGAGACGAGTTTTGAAATTTTATATTTAATAATAACAAATGAGACACATGTTATTGTTTTGCTAACTTTACGTAGAGATGTTGAGTCTGTATTTATATATCTGAAATTATCTATACTCATCCTAAGGAACCACTTTTATTATGGGACCAACTCTGAATTCAAGAAACCTTTTCCGATAAGCAGGTTTCCTCGAAATGTTCTCCTTCATCGTTTAAGCAAGTGGTAATTAATTATTAGTGACGCTTCCTCTTAACTTATCGGCCATCTTACCTCGGAAGAGTTGGAGATTAGCGGCGTTGTGCTATCAGAGTCAATGTCGAACAACACCAGGTCTCCATTCTCGTTCCTGAACAACAGGTCGTTTCCTGCAATTAAATAATGTAAGGTTAAGAAGGTATTATCGCTCATGCACGTTATAAGTGCAACGCGATGCGAACGAAGCATCATATTAAAAAAAAATCGTCGATATACAATTCACGAGACTACTATAGTAAGTAGTTCTGAAAATTGTAGATTTTCGAGACCAGAATGTTTTATGCTATTTAATATGTTTTTGCATGTTCCCCGATGACTAAAAACACCTACACCAAAGACGGGATATATGGAAACATTTTTCCTCGTAACGTACTCGCATATCATCTATGTGCTATAATAATAATAATAATATGGGACAACATCCACACAAAGGTCTTCAAGTCCCAAACTAGGCAAAGCCTGTGCTATGGTAACCTGATGACTGATATACATACTTATAAATACATAAACATACTTATATATATAATAAACACCCAGAAATATCTAAATATAAAATATCTCTTCGATCGCGTCGCGTCATAGGCATGCCTGAGTAAGCAGCATTTCCACATTTCAGTGAGTTATTAACGCTATTGTTGGTAACATTACCATGCCAATTATTCGAGTTTATTGAGGAACTCGCGTGTTGACAGCATTTGTTTTGCAATACAGTTGGATCAACGATGATACAGATAAACAATTTGAATGGCTATTAAATAAATAATTATTGTGATTGATGTAGGTCACTCGAGTTGAATCTATGACTAACATTGTAAAAACACAAATTTAAGGCAAGGAAAAGTGAAAAGAATTAGTATTCTACATAAAATGGCGCTCGAAATTATAACTCACTTCTTGCTTGCGGTCTAATTTTGAATTTTAAAACCAAAAAACACAGGAACTACCTACCATATTTTCCAAGCCGAAAGGCCAAGGGAAAAACTGAGAGAAATTATAATGAGCGAAAACGGTCTTAACTTCTTACAAAACTCAGTCTCGCTACGCATTTGACAAAATTATTACACTTTTATCAGAATAGCTTTACCAAGTAAATAAAAATAATCGTAGTTTAAACGTGTACTTTGGTAAAGTGCAATAAAAATAACAAAATACTACTACACATTAAAACTTTTAGCTTACTAAAAACAAAGACCCTAATTCTGAAAAGTATTAATAGTTATCAATGTAATCTCATATAAAATTTCCCATCTATCTAACGAGACGCCAATCAATTCCAACATTTAATCTCGCCGCTCGATTGAATTCCAAAGAGACATCGAGGGTTATTGATGCGCGCACCTTTATATTAATCCTCATACTCCCAGTGTAGTTTCCATTTGCTTTTACGGTTGTTTGACTAAAGATCTAACAGTAAAAGATACCTGTGATTAGAAAGAGAAGATACCTGTGATTTGATATCAATCTTTTCAAACAGTGAGTTCAAAGCTGTCATTAAACCGTTCATAAACCAACTGATCGAACGGAGCATATTTACTTCAAGCCCGTCTAAAATTCCTTATAAATAAGTACTACTGGCAAAATAAGTACATTTTGATATACATAAGGAATTTTAGACGAGCTTGAAGTAAATATGCTCCGTTCGATCAGTTGGTTTATGAACGGTTTAATGACAGCTTTGAACTCACTGTTTGAAAAGATTGATATCAAATCACAGGTATTTTCTCTTTCTAATCACAGGTATCTTTTACTGTTAGATCTTTAGTCAAACAACCTTAAACGACGCGAGTATTTTGAACCTCTTCAAGTGAATTCAATATTATGTCCTGTACTTTTTCAGGTTACTGTTTCTTAGGTGGATGGTTTGTATATATTTTAGGAACGTAGAAATACTTTAGTCTAGAATTATATATTCGGAATTTACAATATGTAATACCGTATTAGTTTAATGCACTTCCTTATCTAATCTTTGAGAGACTATTCAGATGCGAAATTTTGATTAGATCTCAAGCGCACAACCTTAACCTAAATATGTTCAAGTACCTACCTATTCCATAATATCTTGTAACATCGTACACTTACATAACAGAAAACTAAAGGACAGATGATAAGTTTTTATGAAACCAAAATCTCTGAAGATTAAATTTTTCGCCATGTAAAAAAAACTAAATAATTTTCATAAAGCTGCTGAAAATGTGTTGCGACGAACATACTTGTATACGTCACGTTATGGAACGTCATGTTGAGTATATCCGAACAACTTACTTAAATGACATTAACTATTAGGTGTATTCGAACGCCTTGCATACAGCGACCCTAGTGTCTATTGGTGCAACTAACATATTATAACCTGATTTCTCCATTTTGTCATTCATAGTGTATGTTGAATATAAGTGAGTAAAAGTAGTACGTGTTGTATAATTTACAAGAATAATCCCTGGATCCCTACAAACGCTTCCACTGCGCAATATAATGGGAGATAAGGATACACTCCCGCGATTAAACGAGAAAACCAACTTCAGTAATTGGAAATTTAGATTGTGCTTAATATTGGAAGAAAAAGGCGTGAGCTACACGCTATCAGAAAACGTCGAAGATGGCGGCCAAGCTAAGTACTTGAAAGATGATGCGAAGGCACGATCAATTATAGTTCAATGCCTTAGCGACAAACATTTAGAAATAATCAAAGCATGCGCAACTTCAAGAGAAATGCTGAATAAGCTTGGAGAAACATTTGAAAGAAGGAGTATTTTAAACAAACTACATTTAAAGAAAAAATTGATTACGATGAAATGCGGTCAGTCTGAAAAATTGCAAGATTTTTTTTCCAGATTTGACGCTGCTGTGAGTGAAGTTAAAGCAACAGGATGCGAAATGTTTGAAGAAGATATAATTTGCCAGTTGCTTACGGCCATGCCGTCCACGTATGAACACATTATAACCTCAATTGAAACCATTTTTACAGACAAAACAATATCTTTGGAATTTACTAAAGCCAGACTGCTGGATGCAGAAATTAAAGTGAACCATTCCCGAAGTGAGCCGACAATAGCAGCATCATTCATCTGTTACTCATGTCGAATGCCAGGACACAAAGCTTCAAATTGTGCACAACAGCGGCAATGGATTGGAAATCATGGACCAAGGCAATCATTTCAAGGTCGAGGCCAATCATACAGCTCTGGACGAGGCCATAATACTTTCAATGGACGAGGACAAGGACGCGGGCAGATATGTCAAGGGCAAGGAGAATTTCAATATCAAAGTGGGCGGACATACAGAGGACGAGGAAGCGGCAGAAGCAGGTATCGAGGTCAGAACCAGGGCCATCATTATGGCCATGCAGCAGAAGAAGTTAGTGAGTATGAGATGTTGTTTACTGCGTTTAGTGTGAATAGTGAAGGAAAAGATATATCAAAAGGTGACATTCGATTTGTTGTTGACTCGGGAGCAACAGAGCACCTAATTAAAAGTGAATATTTATTGTGTGCTACA
This sequence comes from Ligdia adustata, assembly GCA_947049295.1. Classification (NCBI taxonomy): domain Eukaryota; kingdom Metazoa; phylum Arthropoda; class Insecta; order Lepidoptera; family Geometridae; genus Ligdia; species Ligdia adustata. Next base: position 4,648,910 of record OX346218.1, read on the forward strand.
GATGTAGAAAATTTAGATAGTGAAACTAAGATTTATGTGGCAAATGGACAGTACTTAACAGCTAATAAACGAGGTAACCTTTTTGTTCAACAAAATGGTATAAATATCAAAATAAATGGTCTATTTGTAGAAGGCTTGTCACACAATCTTTTGTCAGTACAAAAATTAATTGAAAATAAACTCAGTGTAAAATTTTCTAACAACTCTGTTAAGATTTATAACAATTTGTATGAAATATGTGGACACATGACTGGAAAACTTTACACTATGGATTTGAAACTTAAATCACATAGATGTTTCTCAACTTCTCATAGTAATGACTTGTGGCATCAAAGGTTAGGTCATGCCAACAGGAAGCACTTAGCGATTCTAAAGCTGCCCTACTCTAACACTCCATGTGGACCATGTATGGAAGGTAAGTCTACACGTCTACCCTTTAAACAGGTGAGCCAGCCGAGATCCAGCTATATAGGTGAATTATTACACACGGATCTATCTGGACCAGTAAAAACTCCTACAAAAGAAGGTGAGGTTTACTTTCATTCTATAATAGATGATTACAGTCATTTTTGTGTTGTATATTTATTAAAAAAGAAGAGCGAAGCCGCAGAAAATATTATAAAATATATACAGTTTTTAGAAACACAAACAGGAAACAATACAAGAAAAGTAAGATGTGACAATGGAGGAGAGTTTAAAAATCAAATTTTAATAGAATACTGCTTGAAAAGGGGTATAGACTTGCAATTTACAAATGCCTACTCACCACAGTCAAATGGTGTCGCTGAACGGATGAATCGCACTATTTATAACAAAGCGAGAACACTCATGATTGAAACTGAACTGCCAAAGCATCTATGGGGTGAAGCTGTGAGATGCGCTGTTTACCAAATAAATAGATGTCCTTCATCAGCTATAAATTTTAAAATTCCTGCTGAAATAAGATATGGAGACAGCAATTTATCAAAACTTAAAGTTTTTGGGTCAAAAGCATGGGTAGTACAGTTACCTAAACAAAATAAATTTGAAAAGCGAGCAAGGGAGATGAGATTTGTGGGGTACACAGTAAATGGTTATAGGCTTTGGGACCCTGAAACTGATAAAGTCATATGTTCAAGGGATGTAAGATTTGATGAAAACCAAATAAAATATAAAATAGGAAAAGAAGATTTTGAAAATTTATCAAAATATCAATCAAATACTGATGATGATCAGACAAGCGGAGACTTTAACCAAGATGAACAAATTAACAGGGAAACAGACATATATGTAAAAAGATGCTTTGAAGAAAGTCAAATGGAAATAGAAGATGAAGAGGAAGAGTTAAATAATAATGAAGAAGAAGAACAACAAATGACAACACAAAAACACACAACAAGGTCAGGAAGAGAAGTAAGACAGCCAGCACGTTTTCTAAATTATAATGCAGAGCACAATATTAATGTTGCTTATTGCTTATTGACAGGAGAACCACAAAACTTTGAAGAAGCTATTGTAAATAAAGAATGGAAAGAAGCTATTGATAAAGAATTAAATGCACATAAACGATTAGAAACTTGGAGTGAAGCTACTTTACCAGAAGGTGTTAAGGCTATAGACACCAAATGGATTTTCAGACAAAAACAAGATGGGATCAAAAAGGCTAGAATTGTTGCCAGAGGATATCAACAAAATAGACAAGAACAGACATACTATTCACCAGTAGCAAGAATGTCAACTATTAGAACCTTATTAAGTTATGCGGTACAAGAAAATCTTAAACTCAGACAACTTGATGTACCAACTGCATTTTTGAACGGACGATTGGAGGGTGATATCTACATAAAATGTCCAAAGGGCTTAAACCTAAAGAAAGGAAATGTACTAAAACTAAACAAGGCTCTGTACGGATTAAAAGAGGCACCGAAATGTTGGAATTTAAGATTCCACCAATTTATGATAGAAAATGGATTTGAACAATCAAAGCATGATTTTTGTCTTTACAAAAACAAAAACACAAGACTACTAATATTCGTGGATGATATTCTAATACTGGGAGAAGAAAAAGAAATATTAGAGAAACTGAAAAAGGAATTTAAAGTAAAAGATCTAGGAGAAGTTCAAGACTACTTAGGATTAGAGATATCTAGAACAAATAATACAATAGTAATTAAACAAAAAAACATGATTCAGAAAACTTTAGAAAAATTTAATATGCAAGAATGCAACGGTGTATCAACACCAATGGAGTCTCACTTTACACCAGAAAATAATGAAGAAGTTATAAATGTACCTTTCAAAGAACTAATTGGATGCTTACTATTTATCTCTTCAAATAGTCGCCCAGATATTTGTTACTCTGTTTCATACTTAAGTAGGTATCTGGACAGACCAACAGCAAGCTTATGGAAAGCAGGTAAGAGGATTCTAAGATATTTAAAGGCTACTGAAGACAAAGGTTTAGTATATTTCGAGAGTAATAGCAACCACTGTTTGCTTGGCTACTCTGATGCAGACTGGGCAGGGGATAAATCAGACCGGAAAAGTACCAGCGGATCTATAATATTTTACAATGGTAATCCAATACATTGGTTTTCTAAGAAGCAGACATCCGTAGCCCTCTCCACCGCAGAAGCTGAGTATGTTGCAGGGGCTGTTGCAGTAAGTGAGCTTATTTATCTTAAAGGCATTTTAACTGATCTGACTATGTCACAAGTTACTATAGAGACTCATTTATTAGTTGACAACCAGAGTGCCATACAAATGATAGAAAGTTTTGAAAACAGTAAGAGGTCAAAGCACATTGATATAAAAGCTCATTTTATCAAAGACATAATTAGTAAGAAAATTGTAACTGTATCTTATGTACCATCAGGTGAAAATGTATCTGATATATTCACAAAAGCTCTACCAATGTGTAAACATATGTATTTTTTGGAAAAACTTAAATTGTTGTAAAAAAAAAAAAAAAAAAAAAAAAAAAAAAAAATTAAATATATTTAAGTAAAAAATTTCAACAAAAACTTTATCTCTAAAATATAAAACTAAAATGTGTTTAGAGACATTAAACTTAATACTTATTTGTAGTACATTATTATGGTGAACTTTATATAATTATTGTACATTATTGTAACTGTATTGCTGTAAACTAATGAAAGCTTTATTGCTTATTATTTTTTTATTGTTATGAACTAATACTTACTACTAAAATTAGCTACCTATTTGTAATATTAGAAAATAAAATGTAATTAAAACTCCGTGAAACTTAATTCTTAACTAAAACCGTACTAGTTTCTTTCATTAAAAGGACTAAATTGTTTATAAATAATTATATAGAAAATCCTTAAATTATGTCATACTTTACTGATGAATAAAAATGTTAATTAAGTTATCTTAGCTAGAAATGTAACATGAAGGGGCTTAAGAATTTAATCTTTAGCTTTTACTTGAATGTAGCTAGAAAATGCATAATATAAAATTATATACAATGTAGAATCAGAATTTGTCAATTTCTGAACTTATAGTAATAGTCGTATTTTGTAAAAAATTAAATGGGGTTGAAGTTCTGAAATTGGGGGGGGATGTTGAGTATATCCGAACAACTTACTTAAATGACATTAACTATTAGGTGTATTCGAACGCCTTGCATACAGCGCCCCTAGTGTCTATTGGTGCAACTAACATATTATAACCTGATTTCTCCATTTTGTCATTCATAGTGTATGTTGAATATAAGTGAGTAAAAGTAGTACGTGTTGTATAATTTACAAGAATAATCCCTGGATCCCTACACGTCATATATGTTCGTACCGCTTGACGTAGAAACATTTGGTTAAAAGGGTCCTAGATCAAAAAAAATTACGCGATTAATTGGCAAGAAAGAAAGAATAATAAAATTATGATATATTATTTTTAAACTTTTATTTTTACGCAAAGAACTACAAAGCCGTCTACAGAAAACGAGGGGAAATCTGTGGTTAATATTTCAAGAGTAGAACTAGTGGTAAAATTGTCACTACTACTCGTAGTATCACTAGTACCATTAAGGGTACAACATAAGAGTAGTGAACTACTTCGTTGTTACGATATACACCGATTTTGTTCCTAAGATATTATACCAATATTTTTGACCATCGAATCACACTTAAGAAAAATTCGTGCTGAATTTTGCTTATAAATATAATGCTATCAAAAATAAAACAAACTTAGCGAGATACATAATAAGAATAAACTATTCTGAATAAACTATATCATTTGTACTTGACACGCTTTTTTCAACGCTAACAAAGCCGTCCGAAAAAAAAGCACATAACAATGCTAGCAGTCCATGAAATACTTAGTCGTTTTGTGATTATTTCTGTATAGTTATTAAGATAAATCAAATATTTGTATATAAAAATACCATAGATTACATTCTAAGCAATACTTAAAATTTCGTATATATAGGTAGGTACTCAGTCCTTGATAAATCTCGCGTTCTAAATAATTACGAGTAAATATAATATCCCAATTATTGCTATTGGGATATTCATGAACGCAAGTCTTATGACTTAGTCATAATTATTTGTGATGATGATATAACATTCGAGGTTTCTTTATTTTACTGAATCCTAAAAACAAGAACAGAAATATTACTGTGATGGCTTCCTTTCTTATCGTAAGAATAATAAAACCTATTATTAGCTCGTATTTAAAAGCTCCCACATCTCCTTGAAAAAACGATGCCCTAGCGCTTGACTAGACTATAATATGAACTCGTCGCGGCTGATGGGGTTAAAAAGCCGCAATGATCATTATTATTTTCAGTGGAACAAGTAAGTAAGCAAGCATGCAAGAGGTACTGAGCCAAAATTACTTATTAACATTATTATATGCCGTGATTGCCTAATCAGTCTACAAGAACGTTATCTACTTAACATATATTAAATATTTAATTATATATTAATTAATTATATATATATAACATCGTATACCGTGAGTCATAGGGTCACCACCAGCTTTTAGTGGTTGTCCCAAAAACCAACAGCCTACCATATTTAACACATTTTCCCAAACAAACACAATAATTCTTCTATAAGTAAAAATCTCACCTGAAGTAAACGTAGCATTGAAAGATGCTGGCGAAAACGCTCCGTTTATAATTTCTTCCAAATCCAGCGGTGCCAACTCAGGCTCTGGAGTAGTCACAGGTGCAGGCGTAGTTGTAGTTGTAGTAGTCGTTGTCGTAGTTTCACTAGTTGGGGATATAGGTAATGGCGTAGTCGGTCCTTCGGTAGACGATACTATAGGTTCAGCTACGCCACCTTCGTTGCCTGAGAAGACAACAACTAAAGCCACAACTACTCCTATAGCGGCTAACATTGCGACGAATCCGATTAGGTATGTTGTTTTCTTGGTCTTTGATGCTACCAGGACCTGTGAACAAAGTAAGTTAAATTTAATCTTGTAACCTGCCGTTGTCCCAAGACAAATGGCCAGAATAAATAAGGTTAATAAAGGAGTACTTATTATCTCCTTATGTGATCACACTAATTTTACGCTAATGTCCCGTTTTTTTTAGGATTACGTAAAATACAACAGTAATTTTTAAATGGGTTGAGACACAGAATAAAAATTTGATACATATATTTTTAGATTTTTGATACAAAAAGTGGTTATTTACACCCTCGCGCATCAGCAATTACCCGACCTTTTGCTTTAATGTTGATGTTCTTACTAACCGATATTACAAAAAAAAATACATTTACTTGTATTTCTCTAAAAATACCCCTGGTAGGTGATTAACCGTATTCGGATGTTGTAATTAGCTCCTTCCGAGTGTTTATGATGCGTAAGAGGAAAATGAAACGGTACTTTACCTACGTCAACGTCATATTACAGACCTTTGCAGACAATGCTAGAGAATAATATAAAATAGATTTGGGCTCTGCGTTGATTCCCTGCGAATATCAATCAGTGAGACTTACACTTTTATACATATAGATGGAAAGATGGAATTTATTACAAATATAATTTAATTTAATCGCTTTGAACTGCTAAGTTCGTCGTCATAGTCGTTTGTTGGCAGAAGTAACTCCATTCATGAATTAATAACAGAATTTTGAAACGGTGAAGGTTCTCTACTTGGTTGCACTTTTCATTATTTTGTGAGTAATAAACATATTACGGTTTTTTTGCTTAGTTAAAAATTGGTATAACACGTTTTGTAATGTGTATATAAATCTTCATGAGTGGTCCAAATATTTTTTCTAAAGAGTTGCATTCAGTCAACCAGTACTATTTAACGGACTTTACTAAGAAGCAGATATTAAATTCGTCGGAATCACTTTTTTATATCTGCTCCCCAATATTTTAGAGATCGATATGCTGATTTGTATAGAAAATAAAAAATGTCATTAAATATTCATACCTATATCTCACATTAGCAGCGTTACAAATGGTCCACACTTCATTACGTTTATGATCACTTCACGACTAACTAACACTCCTCTGTGTTACTACTGATAACTTATAAAGCATTTAATCACAATAACGAGCAAATCAATCAACTGTTGCAAATTTAACACTTCAAATTAATACAATAGCTGCATCAACATAATATAAGCACTTATTACGTCACGTTTCAGTCTTTTTTTATCATCAAATCAGATGTTTTGTTACGCCCATTCCATTCACCGATCTTGACGAGAATGGTATGCCGACATAATAAGAGTATACTCGAGCCTTGCTTAGGTTTTTTACTCACTCGTTTTCAGGGTTATCAAAGTTTATCTGTCTTTGAGAACGTTTACCGCTTCTTAGGAATATATATAGGTATCTACAAGTTTTGTAATAAAAACTTCGAGCTTTCATCGCGAGATATAAACGGGAGCTTACTTATAGATGTTTTGTAGACAACATGATTTTATGAAATACTCGTGATAAATATTGAAATATCTTCAAATTTTATCCCGGGCCATGGGTTATAAAAACAGTCATTCGTTTTATCTTAATAATGGAATTGTTTACATGTTTTTGTGTAGTGATATTCTATAAGAATACTCTGAGGATAAAGAGAATTATAAAGAATTTCCTATTTTTCAAGAAAAAATATTTCTTTATACTTACTTTACAAGGCCGCCCAATATACTAGAAATGTTTTATTTCCATTAGAATTTGTTATATTTTTCTTGTAGTTAAATTAGCAATACGTTTTTTTTAACTTTTTTATTACTTATTATTGCATCAATGATATACGTAATAATACAGAACATAATAATTACAGACATCGTTTCTGCATCTTCAAATTATTACAAAATTTTAAGACCATAACTCTCAGCAGATTTATATACATACCTAGATTATAAAAATAATTACTTTGACCTTTGCCAAGCTGATTATTATGAATTACTAGCTGTACCGGCGAACTTCGTACCGCCTAATAGTTATTTATGTTTCCCACCTTTTAAACCTTCCCTGAAGTACGACAAACAATTCAAGACCAAATTCAGCTAAATCGGCCCAGCCGCTCTCGAGTTTTTGCGAGACTAACGAACAGCATTTGATTTTTATATATAAGATATGGTATTTCAATAACATAAAATTGCAATATAAAAATGTTAAATAGAAGATATTCTACCTATATCAACGTATTACCTACGTACCTATTCTACCTATATAGACTAATAAAAAATGTGATTTTAACATTAAGACTGATCAATTATTAAAAATGACTTACTAATTTATGGCATACAACCCCTTTATAAATAATACATGAGATGCATTTTTGGTACTAAGTCATTAATCTGCTAGAGAAACCAATAAGATAGGGTAGGATTTCAGGTGCACTGTTCGTATTCTTGATTGTGTTGAAGAGAGAGAGCGTTTGTCGACTTTTTCTTAAGTGATCTTCAGTGAAAAGCTTCGAGGCTTGAGATTATCGACCCTGTCAGTGTGACGTGCATTGTAAGAGCACGATACTGTTAGAAAATACATATTTTTGATTATATTTTTATGTAGCACCTACGGTTAAGAACTGCCTTTAATGTTTGTTATGGTTTCGATTATTATGATTTTTAATAAAAAAAACTGTTCTCTGTTATCAATTTTAAGGCACTTCTTATAACTTTTTCTACTTTGGCACAATATTTTTATTTTTAACTTTACAGTTTCAAACTTAGACTAATTTTATGTATTTAAAAACCCACGTTCCACTGTGAATGTTCCCCTATGTATAAGGCGCAGGCCATAGTTTATCATGCAGGCCAAATTGCGAATTGAGGACTTCATTTATCTTTGAAAGTTATTAAGTTTCTCTGACAACAAGCTTTACACTTAAAAGTAGAGTTAATTTCGGGTAACTGCTTACCTGATCACTGGTGCCCATTTCCAAGGTAGAATTGCTGTTGTCTTGCGCCATGGTGTCAGTTTTTCACCTGTAACAAATACATAAAAATTTATTTAAACTCGTAGAAATCGTCAATTTTATTGTTTATCATTTTTCGAGTGCTTTCACTTTGTACTAAAATTTTGTACTAGTGGTCATTTTTCCAAGTGGCCTGATATCGAATAAATCTATAAGCTACTTCTTTATCGAAATATAGGTACCTACTTGCACTTGGATTATCTGTACATGTTGAGTGGTCTATAGGCAATCCATCTGCTAATTATTTGTTGTAGGTCATTTCATATTTCTTAATAAGGGTACTTAGTTGCACTTTAAATCCTAACATTTAAAAAGGTTATGTTAAATATTTCACCTCAACGTTAACATAATGACGAGAGATTACTTCACGAAAACACAATATGTTAGTAACTTCAAAGTTCATATGACTAGTATGACATGGTAATTTTACCCTTAGTTTATTATATTCTTTTCCCGTATCATAATAGAATCAATCGATGTTTAGTATGTGCAGGTTTTAAAAAAATCATTTAGATTCAAATTAACTTAATTTTCTAGAAACATCAACACAATAAACAATATCTTTTGGTAAGTAAGTGTGCACAATGCTCTTGACTCAGCATTGTCAGCATGTAAAATAGAAAAACTGAGACAATGAAACATTCGTGCCGCCAATGGCGTGAAAATCGCGATCACCGAATACGAGTAAAGATGCGTTCGAGTTTGTTGTACGAATTGTTGTTTACAGTATTTCATAGGAAGCTCCGATCGCAGACGGTCTTTTACCCCGCGTTCACAAACGAAACTGCCAAAGAACTGGAGGCCATGATACTTTATAATGTGAATCACCGACGCTCGATCTGATCTGGATGTAGGGAATCCCGGTATCTATAATTATGTGTAATCATCCTCGTTAATTTCTTAGTCCGTTTGTTATTCGCTCTGAGAAAGAAGGAACCTCTAAATTTTTATATACCATAATTTTTTTAATGTGACTTATTTTGAGAATCGTCTCTGCCTCGGGTCTGGCATTTTTTTCTATCGTCTGTCATATGTTCGTATACGTTTACCAAGTTTCTACCAACCAATCTAGGTTGGCAGAAACTTGCTAAACACCTAGTTTCCTTTAGTAGTAACCCATATGGATTCCACGAATTTTTTATTCGGGTAATTTGATAGCGAAGTTTTTCTCCCAAAATGGGTAGGAGTTTGCTATAGCGCCAATTCTAACTGTTTTCAATAATATTTCTTATAGAAATGCGGCACACAAAATTAATTAAGAAACCTGAACCTGAAAAAATAGTCAAGTGGTTGTCGTTTCTTTATATAAATTTGCTAAAATACTGTCTTTTATTTGCTTAAATTGGCATCAGTTTAGTTGTATTGTAAAATATTTTTTTTGATACTACTAAGTATCAAAAAAATATATTTTAAAATTAAAATTTTTGTGCCTACTGGTATTTAATATTATTACTTGATATCTCTTTATCGTAATATTATCTTTTGATTGCTGTAACTCTTATCGCAGGTTATCCGCTTATGACAATAATCATCGTCTAAATTGCTTTATAGCTGTACCTAGTAGAAAAAACGAATTTTACGGTTGAGTTAAAAAATAAAGTAGAATAATTTTGTAAAATTACATTTTTAATCATATTAAATTTGGCGACTGACAGACGAATATGCATGAAGTATTATGCTTTGACAAAATTACGATAATAATGACATAGTTTTACAAAATCGAAACGACTTTCAAAACTATTTAACCTCTTCTAAAAAGCAGGTTTTCTCAATTTAAACCTAGTGATAAACTAATACTATGCAATCTTGGTCATGGCTGAACTTGGGATTATAACTGAGTCTTTTTGCTTCAAAGGCATATTTATCCACCTAAGCAGTACTAACTTTACGTACGTACGTTGGCGACGTTGGCGTATAGTTATAAATTTGACGATAACTTACCACTTTACAAAACTCCGAAAATTTATAATCCAACCACGAGTACACCGGCCTATGGCCGACTCCCCACCACACTGAATAATATAAAAACTGAGATATTAGATTATGTTAATCTCACAATGATTAGCTACATTCGGTAAGATAAAATGTGTGGTAAATTAATAAAATTTATCAGCAATATCGATAAGTGTTGATAAATTTTTAGGAATGCAGAGAACAAACCATCCAACTTCTTACTAAAAAAAGAAAGTGAAAGTTGGATGTGCGGATGCATGGGTGTATGTTTGTCATGCAAAAACTGCTGAACCACTTTAGATGAAATTTGCTACGGAGGTAGCTTTCCATATTTATTATAGATATTTCAAGTTTTCCATTTTGTAAACTGCGTGACGCAAAGAAAAAACCAAACGAGGACAAAACAAATGAATTACGGTTTTCGAAATACAAATTTATGAATAAATAGCTGTATAAATTTGAAATTGGAATGTCTAACCAAAGAAGAGATATTTGAGATCAAAGTGGCCAGTACGACAAAACGCCAATTTCATATGTAAGGACCTAATACTTCTATATACTCTTTTGAACAAAACAAAAACAGTCTATTTCAGGCGTATTTGAGATGTCCTAAAACGTTTTCGCTTAACAAAAACGAAACGAAAGAAAAACGTGGAAAAAGATTTCGACTAATTGACATCGTTCTTCTTTTTTTAAAGTAAATAAATACAATATGTATATAGAGTAAATATACATATCTCTTTTTTTATATACCTAATCTTAAACTAAAGTCCCCAAACAACAGACCTCGTTCAGAATGATTTCAGAACCTTGCCCAGTAACGACCAGATTATCCCCTCTGGTATTCCCATTTCCTTGTCCTAATGTTGACTTTGTCCCAAGGATCATAACAGAAGCAAGATCTCTACTTAGAATGTTACGGTCTCCATCTAGGCGATAGAAACAGTGTAACAAGTTGCATAACATAAAATAATATAAGCGCCTGTACCAGGCTGTATCTCATGAATCGTAATAGCTAGATACTTGGAATTATCACAGACAACGTATTTCTGTTGCCGCTATAACAAGAAATATTAAAAGTAGAAAAAAAATGTAAGAGGGGCTCCCTACAACAAACTACAGTGGTTTTTTGTCTTTTTTGCTTGATATTAAAATGAAATAAAACATAAAAAATAATAAAATAATCAACTGATGTAGTACCTATAGATAACGGCATAGAAACCTTAGTGTGCAAGTTTGACTCTCACTTGGCTCAGGAAAAACACCTCTTTTTTAAGACTGCATTATATGTATAGGTTGGTCAATAAGAGCTGTCACGTTCAACACATTTACACGCTGCGTTTGTGTGGTGTCTGTGAATAAGCGAGCGGCGTGACGTAGCACCTCACGCGCAGCGGGATTAGTCACCATACTGTATATTCAAATTGCGTTAATTTGAGTACTGTGAGCGTGCGAGCTTTAGTTAGCCGACCTGTAGCAGTTTGGGATGTGCGTTGTGAGCTGAGTAATTCACTCACCCAAAAAAATACTACTAAATGTAAGAATTAATGAAAGACGAAAAGAGTTACTTTTTTTATCCTAAACAGCTAGGCATTTGACAACAAGTTCGCACGACCACGGAAGTCAGCGATACTGTAGCCCTAGATGGAGCCATGTACCGGAACACACCGTTAGGTGCTTGGCGACAGATTTTACAACTTGAGGGTGGCAGCTAGCCAGACGAGCGATAGGAAACGCCCTACCACCATGCTATGGTTTCCCCACTATGTTTTCGTTTACAGGTAGCTCAAGTTCTTTTTGCATGTTTCGTGATATCGAACCTCGTACCTTTTGCACGTCAATCGACCCCACTACAAGTCACTTTGTAAACCTAAAACACACAAGCTATAAAACAAGGAATTTTTATTAAGATATGTTTGTTTAACAAGTCGCCTCATGCCGTAGTTAATTTTCACGCGAACGATTTTAAACGAAAAATAAATCCGTTTTGTTAAGTATGCCCCAATTTGCTCGGTTAAAGATTTTATTAACATGAATCTGACTGAATCTTCGTTCTTGTGTGAGCAAACATAACTTTATTACAAATATATTTAAGTAGGTTATTATATTTTAACTTTATTCTATTCAACTGACATTAATGTAAGTTATTATGAAATTATTATTATATCATTAATTTATCGATAGTACATAATTCTGTTTTAATTTTGTAATTAAGTGACTTGTATGATTTTTTCATAGGTTTACATTTGATATTTATTCAATTAATGTGAATTATTGTAATGTAACTTGCCTAGTTCCTATAACATAGGTGGTTATAAGGCCAATAAATAATTTAATTTCATTACTTCTTCGTTATAAATTAAAAATTATTATGTTAGATTCTGGGCCATCAACCATATCCTCAGATTTCAGTCTGTATATTTTCATATATTTTATTTGTAATACTACGCTTTCTTCGCAATTTCCCAACATTTACAATAAATTTCCTCACTGACGGGACATCTAATTTCCCTGTACAAAAGGAAACTCAATGTTAACAATCTGTTTCTTTGTTTTTCGTCAATGAATGTATGATGTCACCTTGATTTTGTAAGGTTGTTTGTATTTGGATAATGTTACAAAGCTTCTTTATTTTTTGCTTGTATTGTTTCTTTTTTGTTTTGCTCTCGTTGCTTGGTTTTTTGTTTTAGTATTGTTTTCTGTTTCTGTGTTCAAAAGGGTGGAGCAGACCGCACGCGATGCGTTCATCACATCACGGTTTATCTCAGCGCGCTGCGTAGCATGTCACACAAGCTATTTTCTAACGATTAGCAAAAAGTTACTCAAAAGAGTTACTCAATTTGATCTATTTATTTATGTTTGTTTCATGATTTCTCGGCGACGGATGGATATTCGATTTTCTTTTTGTTGGAAAGGGTTTAACTGCCATGTGGTGCAATTTTAATTTTATCAAAATATAGTCCTACTGCCGTAATGGTAGTCGGCAGTTTTTAAATAATTATTATTGTATTTTGCAGTGCTGCAACGTCCTTGACATCTGCCATTTCCCTTTGGAAGTGTCAAACATGACCGACGTCTACGCACGTAGTGAAGTAGTCTGGCTTGACTTACGATGCTGCGCGTAGTTACGTGCGTGCGTTTGGTGTTGTCCGACATTACAACGTCATAAGTAAGGCGTGCTGAGCTTTCCTGGGTTGAGCTGTACTGCATGCGGTGTGCTCCACCCTTAAATGTTGACTGACAACGCAAATCTATACTTATCTATTAATTACGTAATAATATGGCATAATTTATGTCCAGATATTATTATGTGAAATAGGATACTTAAAATTTCATCTCTAAACCCATTTTACATGAGGTCTATTTTGTGTTTCTTTATGATGTATTGTTTCAAAAATTCTGAATCTTTACTCTACTTTTATTATACAGTAATAGTAATTTGCATTGACAAAATATTATATTTCAGAAAAAAAATGTTGACAGCGAAATATTTTTTTTCTTGACGTAAATTATTATTTCTTATCTTCTTTACAAATTCCTTGGCAACAACGTAAACAGAAAGTATTGGCTTTCAGTGTGAATAGGGCACATTCTCAGCGTGTTACAATTTCCGTGACACGCCACTGTCCGGCTCGGAAGCGCCCTCTCGCGGCGACTGCCCTTGGCCCGCGTGCCCGTTACGTACCACCTATTAGGGCGATACTACACAAAAAGTGATCTATTCGCTCAAATAATTGAATAATCATTTTTTTTACTGAACCTTATAATATTTTTTAACTGATACTTTATAAATAACATACAAACCAATATTTTTTATCCCCGACGCAAAAACGACGGGGTATTATTCGTCTGTGGACTTGTTGTTTTTTTTTTGTTTGAAAGGTGTTTTAGTCGGGAGAGTTCTGAGCTATGTTTGATGCATTTCAGTCCAAAATGGACACCACCACATTTCGTGGGTTATATATTTTTTCTCAACTCCCTCAAAGGTGAAAATAAAAAGGCATTATAACTTACAATTTATTTTTGAACTGAATATACAACTAAATATTCTGTGAATATTTCAAGCGTCTGCCTGTTGCCATTATTAATATCAAACAAAAAAATCTGTTTGTTTCATGGGAGATTGCCTTAAATATTTACTTTATTCTGTTTTTAGCATAGAGGCAACAGAAATACATCATCTGTGCAAAATTCAACTGTCTAGCTATCACGGTTCATAAGATACAGTCTGGTGACAGACGGACGAACGGATGGGCGGACAGACGAATCTTAGTAATAGGGTTCCGTTTTTAACTTTTAGGTATCGAATATAAGAATTTCGCAGCCCTCTTAAAATGAGTATGTCTTTCAGTACAGTACTAACTTTAGTTCTCAATCAGTTCCCAGCTTTAGAAGAAATGTGATCGGAATTTTTCACAAGGTTTCGTTGGAAATCGCTAAAGTGCACGTCGAAGACTTTCTTTTAATAGCGAACTACGTGTTGACTTAAAAGTGCTTTTAAGAATTTATACTTTCATTTCGTACTTGACTTATAGAGCTTTCATTCCATTACGTTTCAATCCATAACGTCCCACTGCTGGGCCTCTCCTATGTAGAGGTGTAGGTCATAGTTCACCATGCGGGCCAAATTGCGGTTTGGTGATTTCACCTTCTTCGACAACAGGTTTCCTCACGATTTTTCCTTCACAGTTAGAGCATATTACAATTCATAACATAATTCATATAATTTACATAAAAGAAAAATACAGAGGTGCTTGCCTGAGCCTGGGATTGAACACTCGCCTTTTCTTTTGAGAGGCAAGGGGTTTCCCGACTAGGTCATTTATCATTTACGACTTTAGAAAATTTGAAGAATTCACTAAGTTTGATGGCATTACAAAAAATATTTAATTTTCAATTGCTAAAACAGTTGACCTGGTTAGTCCGTGGTTACTGCGACCTAACAACTTAACGCTTAATTTTTATCCCTAATTATTTTTATGGACTTCCAAAAAAAAAAAAAAATATTTAAACCTTTTTTTTGCACCTGCTTAAGTGGTTAATCATTTTTTTTAATTAATTTGGAATCATAAATACACGTTCACCTCATGTTGTTGCCAAGTAGGAATGATTTCAACCGGCGCGGCGCAGCGCCAAAAAACTTTCCTAATGACCTACCTAACAATAATAAGTACCAACTTCCAGCCAAACATTCTTACTGACTGTGAGATGTAAGAAAATTTTGTCAGATCTGAAACAGAAACGCTTCGCTGGCCGTTCAACAGTATCATAAAATGTCCCGCTGCTGGGTCCCCTTGCTAAAACAACAGTTGACCGCCAAAAAATACAATATTTTTTTTACCATAGAAATTCATAAAAATCAGTCAGTGATCTTTGAAATACCTGTCACAATGTGCGCCTGCAAAATTAAAGGAGTAATCATTTTTTAAAATAAATTTGAGATCATGGGTCATCACCTACCTCATAGATTTGCCATGTAAACTTAATTTCAACCAACCCTAACAAATAAGTACCAAGTTCAAGCCAAACATCACACTGATTAACAGATAGGTAATCAAATTTTGCCAGATTTAATGCAGAAACCTTTCGCTCCCGGTTCAAAAAGTATCAAAAAATAATAACGTGCTGACAATCCCTCGCTGTTTGCAATCCCAAATCACATTCTTGTATTACCAAATTTCTTTCTACAAAAAACGTAATTGGCCTCCTTAGCTGTCTCGTGTTACAACATGAAAGCATTCCGAAGAACGACGACTAGAATTAATAACTATACAGGGTGACTTGTATATCAATCGCAATATTTAAGTACATGATATTCAAAGGTTGCATGTAGCATATGAAAAATTAAAATAATCGAAATTTAAGAAACATCTCATCTTAGTCACTTTGTGACCATCTTGGATTTAAAATTTATCAAAGTGTAGTATTCTACTATTCGAGCCATTTTATTAGGAACCCATATTGAGGGAGTTGTGAAAAAAATATAATCTGTCAATTTGGTAGCGGCGGCCATATTGGACAAATATTCATTTAACATAGCTTTGAACACTTCCGATTAATTCATATTTCAAACGAAATCAAAATTTGTTCTTCCGTTCGTGAGCTACGATGTCACAGAGAGGCAGACAGACACGTAAAACTTATGACACCGCGTCGTTTTTGTTTCGTTTTCTTTTTGGTGTTAAAAATATAAATAATAAAATATAGATAATATCATCTAAAGTTTGTAATCCTCCGCAAAATATGCATGCCTACACTTTACCAGTAGGCAACGTACTTACCCATGTATCCCGCTCATTTCTGTTAATCATTTTTAACAAATTAAAATATATCCTTGTTTGATTCTCTCTAATTGGTACCACTACTATTTTTGGGCTAATATCATTTCAGTTAGTTAGTTCTCACAAAAAATAATCATCCAAATTAAAGCATCCGTTACCGAGTTATAGCTAAATACAACTTTAATGCCCATGAATAAAATCATTTCAGGCAGACTTTTCTAACAAAAAAAGAATATCCGAATACTATTTTTATTAAATAAATTTTCATCCCCTCTTCCACGGGGACCCCCACTAATTTTGTTGTAACATTAATTTCAGTTAGTTTTTTCTAACAAAAAAAAACAATCATCCAAGTCAAAGCACGCGTTACTGTGTTATAATTAAATAAGACTTTCATCCCCCCTGCCACGAGAGCTCCTTCGGCTTTTCGGGATAAAAAGTCGATAAGATCCTACATCATGGTATAAACCTTAAGCATACTAAGATTCTATAGAATCCATCCAGCAGTTTTGGAGTTATGAAAAGTCCAGAAACAGACAGAAAGATCAAAATATATATATATATAGATTTGGGGTCTGCATCGTTAATAAAAGATTTCTTTTTAATATATTCGATGTACAGAATTGTAGCTGTTACAGTTTTATTATAAGTATAGATGATAATCGTCGGAGTGCCGTGTATGGATATTGTTATTGTTCTACCAGTCACCTTGTAAAGGTCCTTAGTACGTAACAATGTCGTAAAGACAAACACTTTCTCTTAGCCTTATTCAGTGTGACGAATTTATGTAATGTGACACTTAGTTACCTACTTACTCGCATACTGATTATAGTTACCTACTTGCATGTAATTCAAAGAATAAACCGGTTACAAAATTAAATGAGATATATTTGACTTACAGTACTACTGCAAGAATAATATTTTCATACTTCCTATCCTACTTCGTACTAATGTTATAAACGCGATAGTTAGTAAGAATGTATGGATGTGTAGATATATGTTTGACACTCTTTCACGCAAAAACTGCTAAATAGATATGGATGAAATTTGGTATGGAGATAGCTTAGACCCTGGATTAAAACATAGGCTACGTTTTATCCTGTATCAACTCAGGTAACAGCGCAGGACGCAGCTAGTACTTTATAGTGTCGCCCTGTCAGCCTGTCTTTCCATCTTCGTTCTTTCGTCCATCTTTCTGTACGCACTGGGTCAAACAATTATGGACAAAAATGCGTAAAACTTGTGTATTTTAGCTAATGATAAAATTATTATTATTTTTACTAAAATGTTATATTAAAGAAGTGGTTAGATGTGACTTAAAAAAACCCGACTGCTAAATCTTAAAACACGTGTTTTCTATTTCAAACACCAATAAAACAAATAAGTTATATTTGAAAACACCGTACATTTTTATTTTTATTTTTATACCACACTCGATTTTTTATTGAAATCCTTTTTTTTGAAGATTACTTTTTGGTGCCAAAATCCTTATTTTGTATTTTTTTATATTTCATATACCCAGAACCTATTAACACCACTCACATAAAAATACGACAAGCCGTAAAAAAAAACTTAAACGCATCTATTTGGGAACCATCACCTTAAGCTCTAGGGCGTGCCAAAGAAATATACATACATACATGCATATATACATACGTACATACACTCGAAATACATAACCCCCCCTTCTTTCGCTGTCGGGTAAAAAAAGAAGAACTTAAATCAAGTCCATGTGAAAAGTTAAAATTGGTAAATCTAAATCATTAAACGAAATTTTCTACATGAATGAAAATCATGTTTAACGAGCGCGTTGCTTCGACTCCAATAAGTACTCGTATTCCATACAATACGACCATAAGTACTTTGTACTTCAATGCCTGTACATGAGTACCAACTGTAAACGTAAACCTCTAAATCAATGGTCCCAACATACATATTATAATTGACAGATAAAAATAAATCTTGACAGATTTGATATTTAAACTTGGAATATAAACCTAAGAACGTTGGACTTCTTCGTAAATGAAACTTTTTGCTTTTCATTCTTAGTGAAAGTGAAAAAGGCTTTGGTTTTTTGTATACCTATTAAAAAAAAAGGATTTGTTCGAATTTCTGTCATTTTCTGTCACATCTGTTTTCTATGGCATTGTAAAATAGTAGGATTTGTGTAAGGTTGATTAAAGATATCTTATTTCTCGACAAAAAAAACACAGTATCTCACTCATTAACGCTTAAAAACATTATACAGTCCACTACAATCGTTTCAACTCGTCATATAATATTTTTTATCAATTATTTTGATTTAAAAACCAAATCACTGAACCGATCTTGGTCAAATTAAATTAGGACCACATGAGAAGTATTTTACTGTTTTCAAACAAATAACAATTTACCAAACCGTCTCTTGGTTAACTAAAATAAAATATATAGTCGAATTGAGAACCTCCGCCTCTTTAGAAGTTGGTCAAAATCACAACTCAAACCAGCATAGCAGTGATAATTAATCTCGTCTTCCAAGTGCCATGTGAAGGCAAATTGCTATAATCATTCGTCAGGATGGCGATGTAATTATATACAGGATTATCGGCTAGGGGTGTACTAAGCCAAAAGGGGGTCACTGTGCCTATCCTAAGGAACAACTTTCACTATGGGATCAACACTGAAGCAGAGAAAAAATAATCAGCTGTTTCATAGATTTTCTCGTCGACTTATCAGCTTTTTGTATGGAACACCTGATTTTTTTTCGTGAATTCTGAGTTGGTCCCATAGTGACCCCCTTTCGGCATAATACACACCAAGCCATATTAATGTTGGCAGGTCATCGACCTTTTCAGACACTGATTACATCCTTATCTGATATCTGTATTGTCTACCGCCTTCTAAAAAGAGACTTATTTCTCGGAGGCGGGTGGAGGGATTTGTTTTTTTTTTTAATTTGATACGGTACCTCTCATGTAGTCCTATATCATTGTAATTTTATTAAAATTGGTAAAGAGTTTCAATTTTTAAATCAAAATAGTTGAATAAAATCACGTTTTTTTTTAGAATTATATTTTGTATACTTACTATTTCTAAGTTTTGACTCACTTAAATTTTAAATGCGCAAGTGTGTTTGTTGATTATGTAACGATGGTTTTTTCGTTTTCTCAACAACTCAGATTGTTTGCAGTCTGAAGCGTGCCATATACGAGTAGACTAAACAGAGAAAAGAAACATGGTACAGGTGAAAGTGCAGCTTTAAAGAAATATTCACCATTTCAAATTTATCTGGGATCATGTGAAAATACGCTCATTAAAACCAAAAGGAAATTATAACTTTGCTTTTTAAAACGGTTGTGAATATGTAAGTATTTGAAACAGAAATCCATAAAATTTAATAATAAGTAGTAATAATAATAACCATATTATAATTTGAAACTTGATTAACTTCCTATAGAGAACAGTTGCCGGAAACAAGTGTACAATAATATTTCATTCAGTCGAAAAAACAATTGGTTCGCCAGGTAGAACCAGGTTATTCGTGACCATATTTTCATCTCCATCTGTAACTCTCGAACGCTAACTAACGAGTGCTCAAACTGGGACGTATCTAGTAAGGTTCGAATAATTTTTTAATCTAGTGTTGTAGAGATATAAAATATGATTCAACAGTTGGAAGCTCAGCGTACTTAATACAATTTCTAGAGGACAAATTTCCCCAGTAGAAAATCCCCGGCAGCTAGAACATTCTAAAAATTCGTCGTACACCAAGTATCGTCTAGATCGATTGGAAACTACGAAATGTACGCGAGTATCAACACTCGGGTAATCTTCCAAAAATTAGAACTGACAAACATAAAAAAGACGCTTTTCACGCTCGGTCAACAATACTTACCAAACGACGTGTAACAGATAGGTGTGACAATACTCAAGAGTGTTAGTCTACCAATCAAGGTGAACCCACTATAGATCAAAATTTTGCAAAATTCGAAAAAAAAAATAATAGGTTCTCCGTACAAAAATTGGTGATCGATCAAGTTGTTTGGAGGAGGCAATATTTTTCTAAAATTTTGCAAAATTTTGTACTACAATCGTCTCACTTTCATTGATAGACTAACACCTTTAAGTATTGTCACACCTTCCTGTTACACATTGTATATAAGACTGAACTTAGGTAGTCGTATAAAATACTTGCAACATTAAAATCTCCACATAATTATAAACACGAAAGAGTGTTTGTTGCTTTGTTGAATCTTAACACAGATGTTATGCGATGTCTAAAAAATACCATAATCTTTTTCCCGGTGAAATATAAAACATGTAAGCCACGGACAAACGTTAGTATCGTATACTTGTACTACCTGTGCAGGGTGATATAAAAACAGTGGCATGCTAGCTGTATCAATGTTTCCTGGTAATTATTAGAGAGCGTGATGAAGCGTAGCGTGCTGCATACTCGTACTGCAATACTACAGTTGATTGGCACTTCTATCAGCCGACCCACGTTGCAGCTAATGATGCACTTCCATTTCTAGCTTTTCATTTTCATTCCAGTTGTTCGAGGTTAGCTTTTGAAATTTCTCGCTAATGGAATACGCTACCGGCTTCTATATTTCCGATATCTAATAATTGGGACACAAGTGAAATTAAGTATAAGCATTGCCATTCATCGTGGTAATGCAGCTAGCATACTAGGCATGCTGCCCTCTGGTGGTGGATTACTCGTATATATAGATCTTAAATGGTCTATAGGCAAAATTACTGCTACATTTTCAGTTGTTGTTGTAGTTAGTCATTTTGTTTTTGTTTATTGAGTAAATTTTAATATTTAGGAAACTTGATTAACTGATTCCATACCCATGCGTCATGAAATATGTAATCCGCCATTTCGTGGCGTTGGTCATCTTCTAGACGTGAGTGTTTTAGCTATAGATGAAGATGGGGACTCTCTCCAACATACACATTTGAAGGGCACAGGGAAAGAAGGGACTCATCAACAAAATAAGTATTCAGAGATAATGGCTTTTTAAATGTTCAACATGTATTAAACTAACTAAAATCCGCGCTTTTATTAATTTATTGTAAATTGTATAATAGCTCTTATATTATAGTGCCCTTTTATTGTGCGCGTTTATTAATTTACTGTGAATTGTATAGCTCTTATATTTTTTACCGGTTTTGCATGCAATGGGCACCTTATTGTCAAGTTTGAGATGTAATGAGACCCTTTTAGTTGTTTACTTGGATTTTTGTTTACAGATTATCTTCGCAATAGGCGCTTTTTATACTGTACTTGAATTAACCAATGAAAGGCCTTCTTGAAACGGTTCGAATGGCATAGTTAGTTAGATTTTACTAAAACTGTCGATGAGCCCCTTTTTTCCTGTACCCTTCATTTGTAATATGTTTACTATTGGAGTAAGTGGTAATTAAATCGAATTAATCCTGAAACGGGATTCATTGAGGACTTCTTGATTGAGAGCCAATGTATTTCTGAGTCGTGTTTTGACTTGATGTTATTTTTATCCGTTTGATAAAATAAGATGTAAGCAAATGCCGGTTTTTATCTGGCCCAACGTATAAGCATTGCCATTCAGCGTGGTAATACGTCTAGCAACTCGGCACGCTGCCCTCTGGTGGTGGGTTGGAGCATTTGGATTATCTGTAGATTTTAAACGATCTATAGGTAATCCTTCTGCTATCATTTTAATGTTGTCGTAGTTAGTCATGTTGTTAAGTTAATAAAAGCACTATGCCACAGCCAAATAACAATTTATGTGTCTAAACTTTAGTATCTATGATGAAGCAACCCTTGCTCTGTCACTGGTTTATTCATTAATGCTCGCGAACACCGAGTGGTAAAGTAATACAATTAACGACCCCCCGCCGTCCAATTCAACCGGAAATGTGTCGAGTTGGTTTATTGAATTATCAGTTACTACCAGCATGACCCGAATATTACTGATTTCCACACTAAAGCAACTGAGAATCAGAAACTTTTGTTCTTATTGACCAAAATCATGTTTTAAAATGTTGTCAATGAATAATAATCATTGTTTCATTACAATTTGTAATGTCTTAAATGCGGTTATTCCACAGAAGGAATGGCTTTCCATGTTGTTAATAATAAATAAAATATAAAAGCAAAAAAATAAACAGCTGAGTAGGAACGGAACAAACCTTTGTCTACGGGATCAGGCGCTATCGTTTTGCAAAAAAATTTCCCTCTAAGTGAAAATCTCTTTAAAAATTTTATATAAACAAAAATGATGGTGTATTTTAGAAATAATAAGTCTAATAACTAGTTTTTTCAGTCTTATACAATAACTACTTATATAATTACCTAGATATATTATTTTCCTGTTGTAAAGGAAAATAATCGTTAAGAAGCTAACAAGTACCTATACTCCTTTCTAAATACTTAGCTTATTATAATGATTGACGGTCATTACTATTTCAAAATCATCCGTTACTTATGACAATTGAAATCTTTATAGAAAACTTCTTGGCTGTGATCCAAAAACATCGTATTCTGTAAATACCTCATTTTACAACCCAGACAGATTTTGGACGACTTTGTTGTCCTGGACAAACTTTAATAAGGCTCCAATAAAATATCGTAACCTAAAGTAACGTTATGCAGGTTGTACACATAAAGTATATTATTGCACTATGTCTAAACAACGCAATTTTCCTCACGGCGTTTGCTCAAATGCCCAAATTGATCTGAACTTTCCGTGAAATTGTTTGTTGCTCAACGCGGCACACGCGATCAATTGTTTGAATGTTATTTAAAACAAAGCTTGGATAAATCATAACCCCAAAAAACTTCAGAGATTAATTGGAAAAGGCCGGAATTAATAGATTGGCCATACGAGTAAGGTCAATCTTTCTTATGGTCTTATTTGTCCTTACTCAGAATATTGTTGTATTAATACCATAATACTCGTACGGTTCGATTTCTGATAGAACGACTGCTGTAAATTTATTTCGCACCTCACCTTTAAGTTAAAGTTATTTAATCAATTTAATATTTAAATGGGCTCAAAATACCACGATTGAATCATTAGCGCAAACAAAACTATCTAAAGAACCCAATCAACACCAAAATGCTTAGTAAAATTTCAATCTTTAAAATGAGAGCAATTCGTAACTTTAACTGTAGTTGTGTATACAAAACACCTTATTAATAACCTTCACCTCTGACAAACAATGATATGTACTTACGACCACTCATTTATATTTTTTTTTACGTGACATCAATTCAAGTAGGTACGATATTCAACTTTAACCTGAAAGTGGTAAAGTCTGAACTTGAAACTGTGTGTAAATTCAATGAGTTATTTAGTGCAATAGATAGCATCTACGTTACTGGCTATTAAAGGCGACATTTTGTGAGTTACGACTTAAGAGAATATGCCATACTTTTAGCCCAAATGTCCACAAAAAGGGTAATGTCTTTTCGAGTGAATTTTGTAAATTTATGCCAATGCAAGTTTATCTATGTTAGTATGTATGCCTAACTCTTTGTTTTTGTTGTAGACAAAGAGTTAGGCATACATACTAAACTAAAATAAGCCTAAACTGGTAGACCGGTCTAGATGTGTTCAATGTGTCATTGGATTGGTCTCAATCTGCAGATGGACATGGGTCATACTGGTTGAATCCCGCAGCTTCACTCATTAAGATACAGTTTTGTTGTTGGGTTTTCTGAAGTCGCTTCTAACTAATGTTATGACATGTCATCTATTTTCCTTGTGACAAATTATGACGTTAAAAAAAATCTAACAATAAATAAAAATTGTGATTTTTCTATTAGAACAATGGGGCTTTAAAAGAAACCTACTTTCATTCGTTAAACGCCTGTTTATTTATTTTCGTATAACAAGTGATTAGAAGCGAGTTCGAAAACCGCCGACTGCTAAGTCATTAGACCTGTGTATCATCCTTAACTTCTTTTTATTTAAAATTTTGATATACTCAGTTTCACTCAAACGACTAAGATGAATCTATTGACAATACTCACATAAAAATTTGATGAGTCGTTTAAGCTGTAGGGCGTGGCAAAGAAATATACATAGGTACATATAAACATACACTCGAAAAACATAACTCTCCTTCTTTCGCAGTCGGATAAAAACATAACCTCTGATTTTGGTGAAAAAAAAAACTTCAATGGCCTTTTGAACAAAATAAAAGTTTTCTGATTTGGGCGAACAGTAACTAATTTTCAATAAAGAAACGAATGAACAGCAAAGTGGAGAAACAATAAATGAATGAATGATGTTATTTTATTGCGTACCAAACAAAAGATAAAAGAAAAAAATATAGATTTATACAATATTGATAGTGGTGTGGTCTCTTAACAGTCTCATTTTGTTAGTTACGGCTTAAGTGGGCCACAAAGGAGTGTGGTGACTGTAGTTATGTAAATTGCTCTACTCCTGGCTAACTAAACCAAATTGTAGTGCATACGGTGTCAGCTGATGATTACCAAGGTCACGTCTCAGTTAGACAGACGAGCACTTATGCTATCTAGCCTTTCATCGCAATGCTGCTATTCTAATAGGGTATTTAATATTATACTGGTAATTGTATATTATGCTTAGTTCTGCGAACAGTCTTCTGGTAATGTAAGTATATGGGCACGTAGTAAACGTCCTTTATTGTTGGGTAGGTAAAAAAGCATTTGCTTTTAGCAAATTATATTTAAATTTTGATAGAAACTACAGTAATTATGTTTATGTACATTGTTATGATGATAAGAATTGATGAATAAAATGAAAGCTGCAGTTTCCCCTGACTCACTAACTGTGACTGTTGAATATTACGTAAGTTGTCCCAACGAACGTCAGTTACTGGTTGGAAATTACTTTAAATTATGTTTTCCCATCGAGTAACAGTGGAGGTGGAACTCGTTGCGGATAACATTAAAAGTATTCCCAGTGAGAAACAGTGTGACTGGTTGGGTATCTATAATATAAAAATTAATCACTGGATGTGATGTTAAGCGCAAATTTCGAGAGCAGCTGAACCGTTTTGCTAATTACTTTTTAAGAATATTGCATGAAGTATGAGGATGGTTTTTGACGAGATATTTTTTTTTTAATGTCAGAAAAGGTCTAAGTACAAACTTTTCTATACTCCCATATAATCGATTCGTAATAATACTTAAACGTCAATTTAAACTTTAATACCATACTATAAGGTTTAAGTGTTAGTGGAGAGGTTATATTGATGTTAATATTTGTCAATATTTATACGATGGTAACATTACTCTTGAACAATCGAGTGCTAGGCGGTGCGAAGTTCACCAGGTCAGCTAGTTTGTTTTAAATTTTGTTCCCAACCAGTATCAGTGTTACAATTGGAGGTGAACTTGAAAAATATTTCTAAAATACTAACACATTCGTATATCCCCGATGTCTTAAAAAATGTAGAATGCGTATAATATGAATTCCAAGTTTTTTCAACCTATAAGTACAATATAAAAACAGAGCGTCTACTTTTCAGGTCCCTTTTATATATTTTATCGAAATCTATAGAGTACTTTTGGTAAGTAAATAAAATAAATAAATTTTTTACATTAGCGCGTTCCGAATTAATGTGCCGATTATAATGTTTTTATATTGTACTATATTATAGAGACAAAAACATCTATTCTAAAATTATAGTATAATACATTTCTGTTTTATATTATTTGTATCCTCGGCCGAGTCTTTACAGACTTTAATTTTCATAACGCTATTAACAGACATTTCATATTTTATTATATTTTAATAAAATTAATTTATTATTATCATCATCTTCAGCTTCCGCTTACGTATACCAAGAATGTATAAAAGTAATATAAATTAAATTTAAATATGTATCTGTAATAAGGTCGTTTATATACCAAATATCTTGTACTGAAATAAATTATTAATCGTTCATATTATTAGTTTATAGATCAAATACTAAATAATAATCAAAAAAATAAATAAATCACAAATGAATCCTCGTATGTATTTTAAGTACTGAAATATATTACCAAATATTGTTAGTAAGCAACGATAATTCGTCTTAGGTTTTCCCCACTATTGTTCTAGGTTCAATAGTCATTGGAATGTTCCATAATGAATATATTTAATTGTTCTGCACGACTGAAAGATAACAACGCCTGTCTAAATACATAAGTACAGACAATGTTAGACAGTGTCAAGGCTTGTAGCGCATGTCTAGAAAATATTTAATAGGTTTGCGATCCAAATAAGTCTGGAAACGAGTTCAATGAAGTAATATTTGCGCTGAGGTATATCGGTCAATAATTTTAATTTACTAAATATATTTTCAAATGTTTGTATTTTGAGTTTCAGACCAAAACCCAGCGGGTTAATATGACTTTTAGGACTAAATTGACTTTACTAGACAATTATGACTTGTTTGTTATGACATAATAGTTGTTACACAAACTGACTCTATGACCTTTGATATCGCGACCACTATTATTTTGAGGATGTTTTCAACAAGACATTCTCTTGAGCAATTTTTGGTGCTCCACATGTCTCTGCCAAAATTAGTAAAATTTCCCCGTAAATGGCTCTGCAAGAAACTTCTCTCATTGTTGGAAGAAACAATATTTCCCGACGATTAAAAAAATCTTTATCTGTCTACCAAGTTTCGTCAAGATTGGTTGGAAACAAGACCTGTGCGTGAGTACGATATTTCAAGACAAACATTCTTACAACATACAAACTGACAGGCGAAAAAAATATTTAGTAGACTAGAAGCAAATACGTTTAACTCGCTTCGCTTGTTTCAAAATTTGTCAGGCACATTCGCAGCTCTTCTTGCACTAATATTCCTATCAATCAAGCTCAAATCATGATATTAAAACAATATTTCATTGGGAGTATGCTTCTCAATCAATAACATAATAATAATATGGGACAACATCCACACAAAGGGCTTCAGGTCCCAAGCTAGGCAAAGCCTGTGCTATGGTAACCTGATAACTTATATGCATACTTACATATAATATATATATATAATAAATACCCAGACACAGGTCAAACAGACATATTCATGCACACAAATGTTTGACCTGTCCGGGGATCGAACCCGGGCCCAGCGGCGCAACTGCGCCAACCGGCTAAATGCTTATAACAGTTCCAAGAGCGGATATAGGTTTTTATTTTCACCCCTTTGAATGAACAGATGAAAAGATTTGCTCCACAAGCGTGTTTACAAATGATACAAATATATTTATATATATGACAGTCGCACTGCCGGGCGTGGTGCCAAGTTCATGAGTTTAATGTTATGTAATGTACTTTCAGTACAAATTAAACTGTATTTTCTACTGATTTCCAAAAAGAGGAGGTACTTAGTTCAACTGTTTTTTTTTTGTTAGTTATCTGATTGCTCAGACACGGGTGGACCGATTTGAATATTTTTTTAATGTATTGAAAGGGTATTCATTGTTTTGAATTGTTTAAGTTTGCACTTATCTGTTTTCTATAGACATCCAAAAAGAAAAGCTAATCAACTCGACTGTATTTTTTATGACCTGATCATTCTAAAACGACTGTATCGATTTGAAAATTTTATTTGTTTGTTTGTTACCTCCCATGTGGTCCCATTGTATTTTTATTTTAAATCAGTCTAGAATTTGATTTTTAAATTGAAATAACAGAATAAGTTCTTTCGGCAACTGCGTTCATGAAAGTCTGTGTAGCCACTTTTTAAATAAAGAATTGCGGTACAATTAACCGTGCTCTATCTGAGCCACATCATCGACAATTGAACAGACATAAGAACATTATAAAGCGAATCCAAACATTATCAATGTACATACAATCGAAATCACTACACACGGCACGTTCACGGAATCTAATTTAGTATGGACTATGGTAACCATCATTAAAATCTCTGAGCACGTATTAGACTTTGTAATAGTGTCATTGTTGCTTCGGTCATTGTATTACGTAGCTTTAGTTTATTGTTTTGAACTTATTAGCTTTGAACTATCTGTATGCTATTGTACAATTTTTCTCTCCGATAATTTTCTATTTTAATAAGTTAAAGCTTAACCTAAAATTTTGAGAAGTAATGCATCTAAATGTACACCAATTTAGTCTATATTTAGCCGTCACTGTTAATAATACGTATAATAGATAATAATGTTCACTTATTAACAAGGACCACTTATTATCACCTTAATGCATAAACTGTCTTACGGAGAAAGTCATGCACCAAAACGAGACAAAAAGCACGTTTATTAATACGACCGATAGAGTATCATTTATTAAAAATTCGTTTGGAAAAAAACTCGAAAACAATATTATCTGTAACTTTCTAATTACAATTTCAAATTTCGTAATGTATTGAATTTGCGTATAGTACTGAATTTAAACATATGACGTGTACTTTACTTTTCATATCTACGTTCGGCGGCAGCGGTAGGATTATCAACTTTGGCTTATGCTAGAAAAAACATATCGAGGTAGAGGCTTGTGTAACCAGTTTTTTTTTACTATAGCAATTGAAACAGAAAGAACTGTAGTTTAAACCAATGGCACTCGCGCTCTTACTGTTTCCTACCGTTCCAAGATATCGCGTCTGTGAGCAGTTGCTACAAATGTGTGCGTTGCTCGAGCGCACTTTGTATGTAGATTGACTTCTGTCCTAACTTTCTTTTGTATCCCTGCTCTGCACTAGACGATCAAAGCGACCTAAAAATTCGTTGCATCGCAGTCGAAGTCATTGACTCTACGACTAGTTGTTTTCCACTGATATCAATGAGTTATAGAAGAAACCTTTCTATTTTTCTGCTATAATTACAATATAATTTACATATTATATTTATTTGTTATAGTATTTCACTCTATTCGACTATATTCATTTATTTACTTATCACTTATACATATCTATAATATTATATTTGAATACGAGTATTATTATATTCATTAGAAAGCTGTATTTTTTCTATTTGCTCTTACTGTGTATTTAGAAGTATAGACAATGAAATCGACTGTTATTATGATCGAGCTATTTGTAGAATGTATATCTGTTGTTGTCATAAATATCGAATAAATAAAAATAAGTATAAGAAAACCCGTAGCAATACCCATATAGCGTCCCACTAATTTGAATAGGTCTTTACAATACTGATAAGGGATGTAGGTCTTTATCTAACACGCTGGTCAAATTACGGGCTAGGACTTAACACAAGCAGGTTTCCCACAATATTTTTTCTACGCCGTTAACATAAACTAAAACAAAACAAATGGTTTTATAAATTGCCATCACCATTAGCTTAAACTGTATTGTAATTGAAGTGGCGTGATAGCCCCATAACACTTTTATTACGTTCGTAAAAACGATTACCTGCTTGTCACGAAAGGCCCACTCGAAGGTCCGCTGAATCTCGACACGACAAGTGACCTAAGTGATGTAAACACAAAGTAATAAAGCAGGCCCTTGAGTAACGAAACCCAAGTCTGATATTTCAATTTTTTCAGAATTACAATTGCATTGACGTCATAATGGTAGTTTTCACATAGAATAGGTCAGAGTTAGTATTAAACTTAACCTTAACAGACCTTGATTTTGACACAAATGGAGTCCCCAACCAGCAATTTGGCCAGCGTAATGAACTATGTATGGCCACTGACCTCTATTTTACAAGACTATGGCTTACATTCTCTTCATAGAGGAGGCCTGTGTCCAACAGTAGTGACAGTGCGTATTAACCCACACGTTAATACGAATATTACGATTGTTAAACTCTAAAAAGCAAACATTTGACTGACTCCAAATGAATTGCAATAGAGTCATGTCGTGGACCCTTTAAAAATAAAATAAATAAATTAGATACTGCTTAGTCTTGGACCTAATTAAGTATTTTAGTAATTATTAAAACGGGGTCGGCGCCAGCAGCGGCCGGTAAAATCATACCTACTGGTACTTTTACTTTTTACTGGGTTGATTACTCTAGCACGCGATGAATGCTACGCTATAATTGACCAGCGAGCGAAGGGTTTCTGCTCCGGGTGAGGCAACTTTTTCGTGTCTGTCAGTTAAATACTACTTACAAAAGAAACTGTAGCACCTAATAAACGTAATTATATGTGAAGCTTAATTTTAAGGGTTCCGTACCCATAGGGTAAAATCGTTCATTATCCGTCTGATCGTCTATCATAGGTCTATATTTCAAAAACCGTTATTATTTTCACATGACGTATTTCTGTTGCCGCTATAACAATAATTTATAAAAACAAAATAAACATTTAGAGTGCCCGTCTTAAATGTGTAGGAGTATTATATTCAGAATCCCATATAAAGGAAATGTGATTTTTGGCTTTTTTTGCTA
The DNA here is from genome assembly GCA_947049295.1 of Ligdia adustata. NCBI lineage: Eukaryota > Metazoa > Arthropoda > Insecta > Lepidoptera > Geometridae > Ligdia > Ligdia adustata. The sequence goes on from OX346218.1 coordinate 4,679,859, forward strand.
GATATTGATAACGACAATAGGTGAAAACTTGAACTAATGTCGTATAAATAATAGTACGCAGTATAGCGTGATTCTGACTCGCACTTGGTCGATTTTAATATTATTATATCGTCAAATCAAAAACATTAACATTAAAAAATCTTTCCTGGCGCAAAAGTTTAATAAAATGTAAAAGGTTTAACATATACTATACATAGATATAAAGTATTGCTAACATCGCGTCGCGCTAAATGGGCTCACAGGTAAGTGCCTTACTTCACTCACGAACGGTTTTATGAGTATGTAAGTAAGTGCCAACTTGTATCGTGCATTATGATATAACTTGGTTGCCGTAATGCGGTTACCCTTGGTTTTGTACTTAAAAGGAATACTCGGAGTCCATAAAGTGGCCTTAAATTCTTTACTTGCAGAAACTGTGCAGCTTTTACGAATTAGGCACTAACTGAGAGCTGCGTTTATAACGGCTTCCCACGTAAACTTTCACGGTTCAAATTTTGAAAATTATTTACAGCCTTTTTTGACACTGACAGCTTCTAGTTTTTCATAAAATATATAAATACTTACGTGATTTAAAGCAAAATTATGTTTTTACGACCTTTTTTTTTAAATACGTAAACACGTGAAACGACGTAACGATAAACTAGCAACAGCAGATATTGTAGAGACGGTAATAAAGGTCTAATAAGTCAGTTGTAATTACAAGCACGGTTAGAAGGTCAAGTGTATCCTTATCGCAATTAATGCTAATTTAGCATGTTACTATTCATTGTAAGATTAACACATCTTACAGTGCTAATCCCTCATGACATGTGCATGAAACTGGCATTTTTTGTAAATATTTTTTTATGTATTCAGTATTCATTTATACCATGCACATAATTATAACATAACACACTAAAACACAAGGAAACAAAATTGTCTAAATTATTTTTTTTCGATAAATAGTACTACTCGTTTGTACCTATATTATTTTTATAAATGAATTTTTTGTTGCTTTTTCATTTTAGTATAAAAATCAGTTGTTACATAATGTTTAACAAGTAAGGGTGGGTATTAAACTAAAATCACTGATGACCATAACTTTCTTGATGGAAAATATATCCTATTTTTAATACCTACTTAATTCTTTACAGTAACTTACCGTGAGTCTTTGCTTCACCTGGCAGAGTGGCCTGCGACGCTACTTTTACTCGTCATGTTTAAGGGATGATGATCAAGTATTTTACTCACTTATATGATGAACGAAAGTGAAATGATCTTATTAAATACATAATTTCGTACCTCTATAATTATAAATGCGGTTGCAGATATTTTTTAATCACCACTTATCGATAAGTAATTAGGTACGAGTTTATCACGCGAATAGGGAAAGAATGAAAGTTAAAATTCTTTAGCACGCGATGTATGAAATCGTTACGGGTAATAGATAACATATCTGAAGTCACTCAGGGTCAAATAAACAGTCTGTATTAGAAAGTATTGGTCGGTCAGTAAATATGGTCCAAAATAAAGGTTTATTCCCAACGAGTAACACCCACAACTGTCACACAGTTACTGGATGGGTAACAGAGTGACTGCTGGGTATTATTAAACAACCAGTCACTGTATTATAGTTGGGCATAAACCAATAAAATAAAAATTAAATTTATTAATATAACGAGCTTTAGTGTCCGTTGGCGACCATATAATGATGTATGGTTTTCATACTTTCATACAAAAAATATTTCTTTGGTAAGTTTTACCCAGTTTTCGACTGGACTTGAAAGTTTATCTTTTTTTTTCAACTGAATTTAAATTTCTCTCACAGAATCCAAATTTAAAATTTTTGAATTTCAATATACAGCCAACTCCAGACTGAATTGGAGATATCTACCTACCTTCTTAATCAATTTCAAAGTTTTTAAGAATCTAACTGCAATGTGAACGTTTGTCCCAACCCTATAGGTAGAAGGATATAAACGCAAATACTAGTTTATTAATACAATATCAGTTTGGATGCAGTATGTGTGCAGTTGATATAAATATCGTAGACTTTTAAGCTCAAATAAATCGACGGTTTTGTCCACTTTATGTCGCTAGGTATTCCTCATACAGAATTTTACAAAAAATGACAAAACTCGGAATACAGTTAGTATGGTTTCGTTTTAATATTAGTCGTCGGGAAATTTTTAAATAAATTTTGGCATATAAGTAGATGTCAAATAAACAGGATCCCAGGGGATCCCTGGGCGGAAGTTTGCTTTTGTGACATTTACCGACTGATTTCATAAAAGTACGGTAGAGAAATGCTACCACATTTCTGCTCAACTTTCAATCAAAATCCTAAATATGAAGAAAATCGGTCAAGAGGTTGTCAAAGGCAAGAAGCAAGCGCTAAATAGTTCTCGAGAGGTTTTGAATTCTCAGAACAGTAGTAGTATGTACTTTATTACGAAGTAGGTATTTTAAACATCTAATATTGTTTTCATCCAACTCTACATTTGTTTTTTTGCACGCTGACAGAAATAAACAATAAGTACGAGTAGCTAACTCAGGCAAATTAATAAGCGTGCTTGGGCTAAATTAAGATAAATACAGGTCATTAAATGTCTTTCACTGTTTAGCAGCTAATTAGATACTTCAGCGCCTGGTTTTGAACCCTGAGTAACCTAACATAATTTGAAACACCATTAATAATTTTATTACGCTGATTTTTTCATTAAGTCATATTTTTAAAGCCATACCCATATTATACTACAAGTAACAAGAGAGTAGGTATAATATTTAAGGGGTTAATGTAGGCAATATGAGGTTTTTTAAGCTGTTGCATAGCTTTCAAGAAATTTCGTAACGAAAATAAACCTAACACTCGTCTAACGTCGTTTCAGTTCGGCAGACTTAGGCACGGTGTTTGTGTGCTTGCGACTAGACGTATGCGTATGCAATAGCTTTAACGCGGCAGTCCCCGAGTGCCACACGTATTTTTAGTTCAACCTACATAACTTCTAAATATATAGGTATAGATACCCAAACAGACCTCCCATAATCATATAATGAAAATTTATAATTACAACAATAGACGTTTCTTATTTCCTATTTCTATTTATAGTAAAAGTTAAATATCTATTAATTTACTTACCTCAAATTAGATAACCAACGCTAATAAAAACTACCAACACCAAACGTTTACAAACTCCATAAAGTTTTGTTTAGTCGAAACTGCTACACTTTCGGACTCATTTTCAATTCACATAACTTCTTTTTTATACAAAAACAAACACTATTTATATCAAAATCATAAACAAACCGTTTTATTAAAATCAAAAATGAAACTGACACATGAAAATTTCTAAATTTTTAAACACTGGTCAATTAAACCTAGCCTTAATTTACATTTACACAGAAATTACCAAATAGTTGTTAAACTATCGCCCGAATATAGGGCGCACTTGCATTTGGTTCATGTTGTTTAATGGTTTGTTTATAAACACGATACGGTATCGGTTACGAGAATGAAAAGCCGGTCCCCGACAGCGGAGCGTTGGCTTCGGAAGGCAAAGGTATACTGACTGACGCCACGCGGTTTTACGAACTCCTTTCAGTTTTCTTTGGTGTTATAAGGCTTAGAATATACACTATTAGCTATGACCGATTACAATATACCTTAATAGGTATCACGTCACTAACCGGTAGGTAATTTTTTTTTCAGTTTGTCCTTAGGTAAGGTAAATTTAGGTAAGGTTTCGATCGGGTCAAGTAGTGAGCATAGTAAAAAGTACTGAAATATTTCCATTACAGTACTTTTTACTCAGTACTAGAGACTAATTATGTTATGAGATTTTCACATTCAATTTTTGAGTAAATTTAAATGCATATGCATGCTATAGACGTTCCGATTTTCTTTCTACATCCTCGTTCCGGGTTTTTGGAATATTTAAGAGTATTTTTGTGGGTTTGTTAGATATAACGCTCAACTTAATAACTATGAGACTTGGTTAGTGAAAGCGCCAAAGAGAGAACTCTACATTTGTGTGTTTTTACAAATGAAGTTTTCTTTTTGTCTCCATTTGCTTAGGTCTACATCTTAGTTTTATGTCATCACGAACATACCATACCATACGGGACATACGGAGATTGATACTGGCGAAGCCAATGGTCCCTGAAGAGTAAGAAGATGTTGACATGATTAGTCACACCCCATTGGTTATTAACGAAGACAGCAATCAATCATAACAAACATTATAGTTTAATAAATAATATATTTAGAAGAAATTGAATTAAAAGACATAGGTTGGCTAATTTTGTCATCGTTCAATCTCTTCGGCAATTACTTTTCATATTCTACAAAGGCGAAGTCAAGAAACTCATCTAGACTAAGCTAACTATTTGCCACTATGATTGACAACCTTAGGTAGTTTTTTAGTACTTCGGTATTTGTAAAATAGTAACTTAGAAAAGAAATATTGATGATGTTAATGTGAACTTCGAAAAAGAGATATAGGAATACATCGCGGGTATACATGTTTTCCTCTTTGCAATTACTTACCAAAGTAATTAACATAATTAATAAATAGTACATATACTATCAATTATTGTTATGGATGTTGAGGAAGTTGTTGCATATAAGCTATAATTGTGATATCATCCTGATAACAAGTGAATAAAACGACAGCTCTACTTTTATGTTCTTGCAGTAGGTATTTTTTTGAAATAGTACGTACGCTTTGTAATTACAAAGCGTACAAATACTTAATACCTAATACTTAATAAATTCGTCAGATGTGAGTTCATAATTATGAACTCATATCTGACGAATTTATTAAGTATTTACTTCATTAACGCGTTGATTCATTTTGTTTAACAATATCATTGTTTCACGCGTACCTGATTGTTGGAAAGGTCCAACTGCAGTTTCGTTTATATTCGGTGAACTTCATTAGGGATGAAACGAGTCGGTCGTGTCCACAACAGGCGACCGAGTGTCGGTGTGGGACGTGCCTTCGTAGTGGATATGGACTGCTCTGTACGAGAGTACTATAGGAAAGGACTTGTTTCATTTTCGGCCAAGATAGTGTACGTCTACAAAATAATGCCTAAAGATGTGGTAAATATTATGTATTAGCAAAACCTGCATCAGTTGCCTTCTTTATTGTGTACAAAAATATCTAAATTCTGTGAATTATTGTAGAATTATTGCACCATTGGAGATTTATTATATCCTAGGTTGACTCCAATGGTCACAATTGTCCTTCAATTGTAACCGAAAGAAATGTCAAAATGGACACATCAAAAACGCGAAAATCTTCCTTTTGCGTAATAAAGTGCAAATTAATTCGGTATTTTTATTTTATAAACTGCAATAACTTAAGTTATTTTGGGCATGGTTTAAAGATAAAAGATTACTAATCTCTAACGTATTTATGGTATCATGTACACTGTCCTGGGGGGCTATCGGCTATCTGTATTTCTGTCAAAGCTATGACAATGGCGATGTCTAGACTCAAAGCAATAGTTAGTACTTATAGCCGGAACTGCATATATTATTGAAACATCTCTTTTCCAGACTAACATAGAAACTGACAAACGAAAGAAATGTTTACCAGACTCGTAGCAGAGACGCTTCACTCGCTCGTTCAATTATTTACTTTACATTCTAACAATTAATGAACTAGGTAGTTCGTTACCTCAGGTGCCTCATGCCGAAGTCACTTGGCTGGGACCTAGAGCCAAACTCAATAGAATATTCAACGATACTCCGTAACTAACGAATGTAGGCCAACGATAAATATTTGTAGGTTTGTATAATTTTAATACTACTAGCTATACAGTTAGGTATAACTACTGAGGTTAAACTTAACTCTCTGAACTAATTTTAATAAATTATACCCTTACAATTCCATTCTCTTCCCTTCCCTTCCCTTCCCTTTGACGATGAAATACCTTTCAAAAAGCTCTTGTGAATGAATGTTTTCAATTAAATTTAGGATAACTTTCTACTAAGTAGGCAGCCAATTCCATACTTAACCTGGCAGTTCGCACAATAAAAGTAGACACAAAGCGTTTAGTGCGAATCCGTGGAACCTCTATCAAGTAGATACCGGCACTTCTTCAACATGCAGGTTTCTTGATAATGTTTCACCTTTAAGGCAGGTGACAATTTATAATTTCTAACATGAGTGAAAAACTCGGAGGTGCAAAATCTTTTATGTATTTCAGCTTCCCAAAAAAGGTACTCTGACCACGGAGGACGGCTGAGCCGATCTGATTAAAACTCGTTTGTTTAAATGCCTCTGTGAGCTATGCCTCTGAAATAGTCTCATTTAAATTTTATCATGTGATTTTTAAATCGAAATAACCGAAAGAATTGTTTCGGCGCCTGCCGAAATGAAGCTGGTAATCACTTTTTTTACGTAAGAGCTTGTATAAGTAGGTACTTAGGTACCTACTCGTACATGTCGAGGATCAAAGTCAATAAAAATGTCATGTGCATTAAATATAAACCTGAGACAGCGAAACAAAGCTAATAAATTAAGTAATTAGGTAGGTTAATAAGGCTTACATTTTCACTTTGATGCTCAACGAGCTCCATACTGTCGACTGAATAACTCCTCACTCGGAACAGGTACAACATACCTGAATTTATTATATCGCTTCATAATTCCATGCTCACTCTCTGACAAGCAAGCCAGTTACGATGCCGGGATTACATAATTATTAAATGAGAAAAGTTAAATTAACTACAGCTAAGACTCCCGGATTGCGAAGGTTTACGAGCCGTGTCGGATTTCTTCAAAGATTAGTTATCATTAGGTACTTCAAATATCTAAGTTATAATACATGTGTACCGATAGGTTTCGTATTGAACTGAGATTATACAGGAAAGTGGTAAAGGTCGGGGCAAGCATAGTCGGTATAATTTTTGCACGTTTCTCGTTGACGTAAAATATGAAAATTTCGTATTGACTAAGTCTAGCTCGAGAAATTAATAAAATTAAGAACCTACCAGTCAGAGAATACCTAAACCTACATAGTACAACCTTTGTTTTATAGCCATTGCCCTTATCATATAAAATTTTGTGAACTGCTGGTGGTCATGTCTGTTATTTGAATCGCCTTAGAATTACAATCGCACTGTGCTAAAATGGCCGTTTCGACATAGAATAGATCAGAGTTAGTATTAAAAATTATGTTTTGCTTAATAACTGTGGCATATTCTACGTCAAAACGGCCATTTTTGGCACAATGCAATTGTAATTCTCAGGCGATTCAAATTGCAGGCGTGACCACGGTCGCATATCTACACTGACTCTCAAAAGAGAAAATTACTTGATCTGATTATCTCTGAGGATTGTCTAGTAGGTTTACCGCAAAAGTTATGTGGCGTTAAGCCCAGCCAGTCTTTAAGTGGGTGACGGTAAAGAGGCATTTAAAACTGCTAGATTTGGAAAATATCGATAAATAATTATTTTTTAGATCTCAGTACCTTGCCATATATTTACATCATGATTGGTTTCAATCAGATACGACGACATAACGGATCGACGCGACGTACAGAATAAAATATTACATACCTCCTCGAAGCAGAGACGCTACTGTCGAGTTGTGTACCTCATCCTTTTTAGGGAAGTCAGTAGAAAATAATGTGCGATTATAATATGAAAATCTCCGCAGAAACACAGTCTCCCCCATTTTAGATTAGAGTTTCTAATTTGGCTACGACTTGACCGAGTCAAATTTAAGCTTAATATTTACCAGGTCTACTATTGCTATCTTTTACTTTCACGAGAGCAATGTTTTATTGATTTGATTAGAATAATTCCTAATTTATTGTTGACGCTGGCCGAAATAATACTCGTACGAGGCCAAACACATAAAGAAGCCATGATCAGTGTCAGTCATTTGTCAGTGTCATCTTTCATAAAGGGGCAGCTGAGCAATGTATGTACTGGAAGAAAGAAAACTTTCGTTGTATTTGCGATTATTGGTTTTTGTTTTGATTCTCAATTTAACAATTTTCTGTGAATTTATCGCGCAAAACATCAAGATAATTCTTGAAAATGCCCACAGAAGTAGTCGCAAAGCCTCGTGACTGTCTTGCTTGTCGTCTGGTCAGTTCAGCCGGGCTCATAGGCATCGGAGGTTATCTGGGGAACATCGCTTGGAAATACCAAACATTTGCTGGCAGATACACGATATCCACACTATCTTTTGGTAAGAGACTTAACTGAAAAACGAATAGGCCTTTGACGAGATTTAATCCATTCCATATTTTTTTAATATAGCATTGTTATTTTATCAGTGTGTTTAACCTTTTTGTTGGTTCTCAGTCCAGCTCTAGTATTAGACATATTTGCTGATTCTCAACGTACCTTATCACTTAACATTCTCCTTTGTAAGGTCTACTGTAAGTAGTAGTAGTACTGTAGTTAATGCAAAAGAAATGTTGAGTTTGTAAAAGTATATTATATATATGTCTAAGTAGTTGTCAAGATATCCTAAGGTCCAGTTTGGTGTGAACTCGTACTGTAGAAAAATCACTTAAGTTTAGCCTTACTTAATATATGTTGAAATTTTCTTATAAAAGAGTTCATACGAACTGCCTTTCAAAAAAGCAATTGATGGTAACGTAGATTCAAGATATTATCAATGTTAAAAAATTCCATTAATATAAAAGTAAAAATACCTTTAAAAAATGAATACCTCACTTACTAATATTTTTCCTGTTTCAGCGTTCATAGTTCTTGGTATATCCCGTTACAAGCAAACCTACCCGTTTAACAAAACAGAAGAACAAGCTTAATCTGTATTTAAGTATTAATTTATTTACTATTATTGTCTTATTTAAAAAATAGACTAGAGCTGTAAAAAATTGTTAAAATTAATAAAGATGTTATAATGTTCTTGTAGACTTTAATATGCAAAAATTAAAAAAGGATTACAGTGAATATAAATTTCACTTAAATATAATTGTTAAGAACAGCAAGCCTAATAGAAATTCAATGCAGGAACAACCTGTTGAGAGGTATTTAATATTTAAATGTATTTAAAGAGCTTTGTCTCACATTGGCGCACTGAAAAAATAATTTTATCTATGCACCAACCTCCAGATTTTCTAATAGAAATGGTAACTTTTTGTACATTTAATACTCAATTAGTTATTATTTAGTAGTAAATAGTAGATTAGCCTAAGATTCATATTGGGTTGTAGTACCACGGGAAGTGAGTAAAGTGTTAATTGAAACTTGATGTATTTATAACAAAATACTGTTTAAAAATTATTAGTCTCTCATTTTACAAGAACCTAACTAACTAGAGAAGATAACTAACTGTAACTAGCTAGAGAAGTTGCTCAAGTTTTAAATACATTTTGCTGTAAAATATTTCTTTATAGTTCTGCATGATATTCCAGCTATGTCACCTCCATACATTGTTTTAGAAAATATTCTAAATCTAAGCTCAATCATTTTTTAGTTTTTTGATATAGTGGTCTAATAGGTCTTGTGGGCGCTTTGACTGCTGGTCGCCATGAGTTTGAATGAAGGTCTGGACATCAGTTTGTATTATTGTTGAGTTTATAAAGCTGTTAACACATTAAGCCCTTGATTAGTATGATGTTTATGATTAGAACCATTCAAGAGTTTTAGCTGAAGTCATAGTACCTAGTAATGATTATTTAAATAAATATTAATATAGCGCCATCTATGGAAAAGTGATGAAATCTTTTGTGATAAAGATAAGACAAATACTGCACTTGTATGTACATTGTACATAAAAAAGTAAGACACTATCAAACAAGATGGCACTTAGCTGTAAAATGTTTTTTAAAATTAAAAAGTATTGATGGCCTGCACCCTTTTAGGTACGATTTTTATGCCTATTTTTTAAGAGAAAAATCGGGAAGACTTGCTTATGACCCCCCAATTTCAATTTAATATCTGGCAGATATATGTTTAAGTAACTGTGAAACACAAGTTTATGCCAGGTAATAAATATTCTAAAATAAAAAAGTCAAGTTATCATACCTTATATTTAGACGCATATTAAATTGTGTTCGGTAGGTAATTGTGTACTAAGTAGAACTATGTTTGTATGTTCATATTGTGCTAATATTTATGCACAAAATCACGGGCTTAACGGACATCCTCAGCCATTAGTTGGGACGTTTTTATACGTAACTCGTAATATCCCATTAACACCACTCTTGAGTATTCCTACCTCATTCAGACATAAAGTTAAGTGGCCACTTAGGCAATCGCATTACTACCGGAGAGCTAGAGCTCAGGGGCCTTCAGGCACTAACCAGCATACATGTGTATTGATCTTACACGTCAGTCAACTTCGAGGTTCGATCCCACGGAATACGCGAAAGGAGCCTGGGGTATCGGTAAAGAAAAACATCGTGAGGAAACCATAGCATGGTTGTTAGGCGTTATCTAACACTCGCCTGACTAGCGAGCGCCCTCAAGTTGATAAATCTGGCTAACCTAACGGTGTGTTTCGGCAGCCTTCATTGAGAGTCATAGTATTCCAGACTAGGCAATACTAGGCATCCTCCATGTACTTAACTTAATTTAAACCCTTGGGTTTTTCTGTTATTTGATCGATATTAATAACAACAGTTAGAAACTTGAATTAATTTTGTACGGAACCCTTTAGCTTATCGCCAGTCCATTCGCACTTTGTCGTTTATTTAAGTATGTTCCCCTATTTCACAGAGATGACTGAACCTATTTCAAATTTCCTTTTTTGTTCTGAAGACCTATACTTTCCAATTTATTGTCATCAAAATAGATTCAGTTTTTTTAACAATATTTAACTTTCCATTATTATTTTTATAATTTTTATTGTATTTAAAAACTAATGAACCGATTTTAAAAAATGTTCATTTTGTTAGAAAGATACATTATCACACGAGATTAAAAAGAGACCGCAGGTAACACCGCGGAGCGCTGCTAGTGTGACTAGGTATATATTTTTTATTCATCGCCTCGTCCCGTTCGCCAATCTCGCAAACTTTTTCCAGGACAAGTCAACACGGTCGCCGGCTGATTATAATTCCGTGCAGGCGCGTAGTTAATAATGATCTCGCGGCCATCGTTCAGGCTTAAGTTGCTCCCTTCGTAATCAACAACATAACTGCATATTTGCTGGAGGCTTTTTACTAACTTTTCTGTTTTTAACCTAACGAAAAATTAACTATTCAAAAAGCAGCTATACATTCATAATGATTTTTTGGTGTTTAATTGCTTGATTAATCTATACATACCTGCTAAAGCTAGGAATAATTATTTTTGCCCTCGTAAAACAATGTGCAATGTTTATTATAATTTTTTATTAAAATTTCGATATCGATATCTCTAATAGTTTTTTTTTTTAATATTATCAATAACAATCCTGTGGCATTTGGACAAAAAAAACTATTTCTCTCTATAAAATAACGGGTTTTACAATTCATTTAGAAAAATACTTATTTGCATCCTATTCTGTACTGAAATCAAAAATTTTGAACCAAATTTTGGGTTACGCATTGTAGTGAGATACCTAGGTACATACATTTTTACAATTACCTGTTATTTATTTCGTAACATTATGTCCATGTCGTCGTTGATGTGATACTTTTTTTTGACAGTTACTATATTTTTTTTATTTTGCGATTTTTGTAGATTTATGTTTTATAAATAAATTATATTTTCTAAATTTGGGTTTAGAGAAAATGTGTTTGAATTATCAAGCTTTCATGAGGAACGAATAGCCAGAATCGATTAATATATAGAGATTTAAGTACAAACTTTACTGCTTTGATCTGAAATACGGTTCCCTTTTTTTAATATATTAAATGAGTCTCAGGTTATGAACTAGGTACAAGATTCCGAGTCTGCTATTTGAATTGTGTCAGAATTATAATTGCATGGTGACGCCACAGGTCAAAGAAGAAGGTTATTCTGATCTACAGTCGATTTTGACAGAATAGGAACATAGATTGTACATCCTACACCAATGTTAACACATTCTTTGTCAAAAGGACTCCTTTAACCGATTTAAATGAAATGCGGTTTATATGTAAAGTATACCTCTCTAACTATAATAGGGAATCTTTTAAGATATTGGGATACATACATATAAAACCCCGTAACAATTTTTCTTCTCCTTTATAAGTCAGCTAACATACTTGTACAGCCGTGACATATAATTTAATTATAGTAGCACCCGGCTCACTCTAGCGTTTCTTTGTTAACGTCACTCGGATCAACCATCTGCAATCTCCAGCCTGATTCAGTAAACTTCATAAAAATACTATGATGACGGAAGACTTTTCGAAGCTAATCGTGTCGATTCAAAGTTTGTTGAATCAGGCTGCTGACCATGTTAAACACTGCTTAACCACCTAATCTAGGTATCTATTTTGATCTTGTAACGATATCGAATGACGTTAGCTTTGTTGTTGAATACAAGCCTCATTTGTTTCTGACTCTACTTATCTGTACCTACACTATCTTATCTATACGCACTTGTACCTAGGTATCCATATCGCATAGACGCAATTAGAACGAGAGAAAAGCCATCTAACTACGCCAAAGAATAACAACTTTGATCTAGTGAAGCCGCAGAAATTACGAAAAAATTGCTTTCAAATTCTATAGGACTTACTACCTAGTTACTTACATTAAAAACGTAATAACAACGCGTCACAACCGAGATCACTAACCACGAGCAATTTTTACCAACAAACCTACCTAATCTTTGCCACTAAATACTAACTACAACCTAAGCTATGCCACAGTCAGTGCCGTGTTTCATACAAACTTGAATCTAATCTCTACCACAGGTCCGCAATAACTGTACTAAATACAACCTAAACTGTGCCACAGTCACTGCCGTGTTTCAAAGCAACTTAAAGCTAATCTGTAACATGGCAGTAGCAACTTCAGTGCAATCTGTGTCGCAGTCGGGTAAACAAGCTGCGATAATGATAAGGTGGTGCGCCGCCAACCAGTCGCGCGCGTCCGCCCGCCCTTCGCCACGTGTCGTCCGCCCTAGCAAGTCTTATCGCAGATTACTAAAATATGGGTGAGTTTTTTTTTTAAATTTCATATGTCGTTCTTCCACAATTCATTTGATTTTTTAGTTTATTTCTTTATAAAAGTATTTTTTTTTATTTAAATTTGTAGCAATAGTTGGTAAAGGTAAGGGAAAGGGCTTTGAAAAGTTTTGTGCTTATGATTGCATGTTAATTAAATAAGAACAGTTTGCCTACGATACTGCATAGGAAAGTTTTTCGAATGGTTTTTTCGAACTAAGTGTTTTTATTGTCCATCATTAATAAAAATACAGAGAATATAATTCTACTCCTTATTCGGTTTGAGTTCTGAAGAGGAATACGTAAGACCCAAAACGATATGCCATGGCGGTGCTCAAAATATAATAAAACTATTCAATCTAGGGTGTCTAGGATTAAAAACCGGGATAAGAATTAGAAATATTCTAAAATGAAAACTCAGAAATAAGAATATACATATATTCAAAAAATATATTAAATGCTGTGTAAAGAATAATAATAATAATAGAAGTAGAGTCTAAAACCGAGATTACAAATGAGAAATAATCTGGTACCTTTAAAATTGGAAAGTTGTAAATAAAAATAATAACATATTATAATAAAAACACCTCATAAAACGCTGAGTAAAGACAGAACATATCTTGCGTGATGTAACTCGTGCATTCGTGGCAATCCAATGTATCGTTTCTAATAACCTGTTAATATAACAAAGACTCTTTTTGTATAAATTGCAGCAATGTATATTTAAGTATTTAATAAGCTCAAAGTTTCTTTTCAGGGCTGTAGGTAATATGCGTGTCGTAAAGGAAAACTTACACGCTTTTAAGTAGTTTACCATCTCAGGTCTCAAAACTCTTGACTCGTGGCTGCTATAGCTATGAATAAACCTTCTTTTTGTCTTCACAGAGCAATGTGCAATATTTAATAATATTTTTATTCAAATATTCAATACCTCAGATTATAAAGGTTATTTAATATTCTCATTAAAAACGATCATTTGGCAGTAGTAGTGGTTAAAAGTCTAAAGGTTTTTTTTGATTTTTCTCTATAATTGTTAGCTTAGGTCATTGAAATTACTTTTTTACAATTCATATTGCAAAACATTGGGACATTCCGTATGGTTCTAAAACAAAAATTTGGACCTGATTTTGAGTCACGCAATGTAGTTACTTACATACATTTATGTAACACTACGTAAATGTCGTCGCAGATGTATTTCGCTTGTTTTTTACCGACTTACAGAAAAGAGGAGGTTATTGAATTCGACTGTAAAGTTTTTTGTATGTCTTTTACCTGTATTCTCGGCGACAGCTGGCCATATTTGTAAAATTCTTTTTTTGTTTGATGGGCTACATACTTACATGGAATTCCATTTTGATTTTATCAACATCGTTTGGTTTTTAAATGTAAATAAGTTCTAGCGGCACCTGCCGTAATGAAAGCCATTTTTTTTACCTTATGTACTAACATAAGGTGAAAAAATGGCTTTCATTCCTTGTTATTCATCATTTTACTGTAGATCCGGGTAAGATATGAAATTGTTTTTATGCGTCCAGTTGATAAAGCACCGGGTGCAAGGAAGACTTATTTTTGTACTGTTAAATTGTTGTGAAATAATACTTACGTAAATAAATATTTGCTAGATATACAAGTTTTACTGGTCATATCGACTAATATCTTCTTAAAAGTGGCTACTGATTGACAATGAGCAACAACTTTAGCTGCAAAACTTTTGAAAATCCCTTTGGCCGTGCTTGATTGATTGTTGTATGAAAAACTATTATTTATGGTAACTTTATAAAATCTTAGAACAAAAGTTTTTGCGGTTATCAGAAGCGACTCGAGGATGTTATAACCGTTCAACGCGCAATTTCACTCAAACGATCTATACCTACAACATCTGCATATTAACGTGAAATTAAATCGGTGTAACGAACCGAAATTATGTTAAGCAAATCTGATATCCGTGTCGATTCGCTAACAATACTCTACGTGTAAATTTGACATGGTTGTTTATTTACCGAGATCGTATAGAATAAGTCGTGTCTCACTGATTGACTGATATTAGGTAGGTACCTAGGAATCAACGAAGAGCCTAAACAAGCTAAACCAAGAGACATGGAATTTTGATAGATATACATTAGGTGTACTAAGAAAGGATCTAATGGGAGTTCAAAGTTTGAAACTACTATATATTCAATTTAATGTCGCGTACGACACCGTGAATATAATTACCAATAATTATTTTACGAAGAAATAAAACATCGTGAGGAAATCGGATAGGAAAGAGTTCCCTTTAAAGATTAGTGTGAGCCTCAGCTAGCATTTGACCAGCGTAGTGGACTATGGTCTGCACCGCTTCGGGAAGACTCATGCCAAGCAATGTACTGTATATGGGTTGCTACATAAAGCTTCTAAGCCTAATGTTTTATGAGAAATAGAGTTTGGTTTGACCGCCATCAACCTGATGTAAAGCGATTGTGGGGTAGTAATAAGGCACTATAGCTTAGAAAACCTCATTGACTCAAACGCGGCTCAAAACGTCCAAAAGTATACTTATCGGGAGAGAAGCTGGCAAGGAGGTCCTCTATATAGCAGTTTGCAAAATAAAAGTATGATTTTTTTTCGGGTACGGGTGGACCTATTTGACACATTTTTATGCTTGACATTTTTTTTTTTTTAATTTGGTCTAGTGCTTGAGTGGTTTGACTTTTTAATCGAAATAACTGTAAAAGTTCTATTGGCGCTTGCCGTAATGGAAGTATGGTAGTCACTTTTTTAAAATAATAATTATAATTTGCACAGTCTATTTTTATGGCGTAGAATATGAGACTCTAATTTTACTCTTGATCGAAAATATGTTGATTGTACCCGGTCACGTCCTAAACACGACGTTAACGTGAGATAACACGTCTCAATTTTATTAAATGCCTGTTCGCGATATATTTTTAACCCTCGAGGCAAAAATGATGAATTTGATGTGTCTTTGTGTGTTTGTTTGTTTGTCTGTCTGTAGCATCGTAGCTCTCGAATGTATGAACTTATTTTGATTATGTTTTTTTGTTAGAAAGGTCGGGAGTGTTCTTAATGGTGTTTGATGAAAATCGGAGAAGGACAAAATGATTGATTACATATTTATTTTCAACTCCCTCAATATAAATATCAGATGAAAGGGCTTGACTAGTACAATAAACATAGTGATAAACTTCAATTACAAAATGGCCGCCACCGCCGATTATTATTGATATTGGATATTTTGATTGGATAAAATTTTAAGACTTTTACAGTATTTTACATATTATTTTATGGAAAGGCTACTTTAACTCTATCTCTCTATTTATTTTTATCCATATTCTCTCTCTACACTCTACACTCTACTAGCCTATCTTACACTCAAACCTCCTCATAAAAATACACATGGTTTCGAATAATTATTGCTCAGAAAGCTATCATCAAACCAAGCCAGACAGGTCACAATACAGAGTGACTAGTTTAACACTGGCGTTTAGCGTATTCGATAATTTGTGTTCGATCCAAATATTTAGTAAAAATCTATTACGAAGTGAATCGCAATAATTACGGTCATCCGTACTCAGCCCTAGAGAATCTAACACACTATCAAAAGGTCCCCGTCTTATTCATAAACACATCTTAAGTTTCAGCGTATCTTGTCTTGTTTCATCCGATGGAGAACGTCGAGCGCGAAAAGAAGACCAAAGGCGCTCAACACTGTAGCTCGCCGTTTACTAATGAGCCCTTATATATTGACCTTAATTTTTTATGGACCGAGCAATTATAGTCTCTCTTTCTTTTGTTTGTACGTACGTTTGAATGTTAGACTTGCGTGTGGGCTGTAGTTTTCAACAATATCTTCGAAACTTTAGTATGCAGTTACGACTTGCATAGAAGCAACGGATTCACTCGTGACTTGAAGAAACCATGGTTTTAGCTACCAAAATATGCAAATCTCAATCCTTGACTATTGCGAGCTAAGCAGTCACTCTGTATAATTACTACTTCAAATGAACCTTCATAAAGTCTTATCGTGACAAAGAATTGCGAGTGTTTGCGTCAGAGATTTTATTATAGCTCAATAGCCTAAGCCTTATACTCCAGCCATCTGCATAATGTAGTGGATACTGACCGATAAGCTCATAACATGTAGCCTTTACTTTACTAATCCCTGAGAAAGCTTCATTTAGCTTAGCTCAGGTCTCAATCTTACGAGTAGAAGCAAATCTGGAGAGTGTAGTTCAGAGTACTCATGCCTTTTTGGAGACTTAGTAAAGGTGGGGTTCTCAATTCTTTGGAGCTTTTTTATTTATATTCTCCTACTTCTCAGAGATAGGTGGGCCGAATTGAAAAATATTTTTTTGTTCGAAAAGGTATGCTCTACGATTTGTGCCATATTCATTTAGTCAACTTTTGATTATTTTTTGAGTATACATAAATAGATGGCAATTTTGTAACATACATTTTGGATACCAAATTAAAGTCGCTTTACAGTTTTTTAAAGTATTACTTGTTTTATGTAATTGTGTATTTCATTTGTGATTTTATTTTGTTGAGTTATTGTCCTTTCATTACATAAAATTAATGTAACATCTATATAATGTATAAAAGACTAATTCCTGACTGACTGACACGTAACGTCTCAGACAACGCAGAGCCTAAACCTAGATCTTATACCTAGACCTTAGGAGAGCAAATGAAAGTTCAAATTTTGTAACTGTTTTATTTCATTTTATTTTGCGTGTAACAGCTTGTTGTATACATACGAGTATGACCCTACTGACACACATAAA
Organism: Ligdia adustata; assembly: GCA_947049295.1. Lineage (NCBI taxonomy): Eukaryota > Metazoa > Arthropoda > Insecta > Lepidoptera > Geometridae > Ligdia > Ligdia adustata. The sequence goes on from OX346218.1 coordinate 4,697,700, forward strand.
ATATTATAAAGAAACCCTAACGACTTTTAGGTCAGCCAAAGACCGTAGACATACAGGTACCTACTGAAAAAATAAGATATATATTAGTTTGAAAGGCAGTAAGTAGGTGCTTTTATGTGTGTTAACATGTGCGGTTGCTGCTATTTTTGACATGAAAGAATAAACAAAGGAAAAGTTTTACGTACAGGTTTCTAGACTTTGAATACCGGGCAACTAAAACTGTTATAGTTATGCATAAAGCTTTCCCAACTACTTACTGGTAGTAGTTCCGCGAACTTTTGACTTCACGAACACACTCTTGACCGATTTTAATCATATTCAGTTACAATCAGCTCATTTAAAAGTAACATCAGACTTCAGTATCAAAGAATAAGAAACTTATAATCGATACAATATTTCAGTTTAAGTTATGGTCTTGCCTTATAATAAGTTTTTTCATTAGTACAATACTTCTTAATCTAAGTGATTACTATTAAATTTTTAAACCTAGATATTGTACATAACAATATTAGAGAACCCATACAGATCTGAGACAGGACCATATCTGAAGTGCAAAGTGACAAAAAAGTGAAAAAACAAATTTACTCATTATTGGCTGTGTAAAAATAACATACATACTCATCACAGTCTAATTGAGAAGAAGTCCTCCTCTTATATTGAAGTCAGTTAAAAATATATTTCTATCCTATTAAATTATCTGTTTTTCTGTATACTTTGTATATCTGAAGTTTGACAAGTCTTCCCTTTTTCTTTCCAGAAACCCTTTCCCCAACCCCATTTCACATAATGTTATGGTTTACCGCATACCTAGAGTCGTAGATATTGTGAAGAGCCCATATTAGCTTTATAGCTGTTTATGGAGCCAGTGTTTTATTACTATTTCCATCTATGTCGCAAAATAGCCACAGTATTGTGGAAATTTGGTTTTTTAATGTGGGATCCGGAATGTAAAAAACCTTTTCAATCGTAAAGCTAGCTTTTAGTAGTGTATAGGGATGAAATACGAAATTTATAGTTATTTTTGTTTAGCGTAAATGTGTTTTTGTAACGACATAAATATCTGTAAAATAATTAAATTGAGAAAAGTAATATAAGTACGATTTTAGCATTCATCGTATAAATATAACAACAGGACATGCTCAAAAGGATGATATTCACGTCAGAACGATATGGATATGTGCAAGGAAAGTAGAACTGAGCTAGACTTCTAAGAAGAAAAGCATATTATTATAAAACAAGCTCAAAGTGTGTACAGACTCGTCAACTTTATGTTGCAAGTAACTCTGCAGTCTCCAGACTGAAAACTGATTTCCATTTAGATTCATTCACTACACAAACACCAACAATAACTTATCCTTGGCTGCATATTTTGACCCTTAAGTTTTATTAACTTATCTTGAACAGTGACGCGACGTAGTAAGGAGGAGCTATTAGCCTAATAGCAGGGGCTTTTAAGTATTGCTGCGGCATCCTCTGCCTGTCGTTAGAAGCAACTGAGATCTCTGAGCTCAAGGGTGGTTAGAGAGTGGCTCTCATTACCGGTTTGACATGAGCCTTAGGAAGCCGACAACGTGCGTGGCTCACGTCGACATACATTAACTAAGCAGCTAGAAGGTGGATATGTTAGTGCCAGAAGGCCACCGATGCCGATGCCGTTCTAATTTCGCGTTGCGTAGGTCCTGGTGTCCCCGTCATGCACTGATGCTCGTTATCGAGGAGGTGAATCTGTAAAATTACAGTCGCCATTTTTTTGCTAGTACATACCTACTACTACTTAAAAAATGATAGCTAAGGCAAGGGTTACGTATAGTGTCTAATTCCAATTTACATATTGTTGGAAGATGTCCTTTGGTTGCTTGATTTAGCCTCTGCATTGAGTTGGTATCAGTGTTGGTATTGCTTTGTTTTTGTATCGTTTCATTAAGACTTAAAATAACCTATAACTGTTTTTAAAACAAAAAGCTTTTACCGGCATTTTCAGCTAAGATAAACAACTGCTCACGCACAACGCCAAGGTATTTATATATCGTGGGATGAGAGTGGGATACAGAATTCTCAATTTACAATCTAGAAGGCAGACAACAGTAAAAATCGTTCTTCCGTTACACATAAATGCCTCCCCCGCATATCTATTTAATACGCCCAGTCACCTTTGCCACGAGTTTTCTACAAAACATGGTTGTCCTCAAAACAGATCGATATAACACTATTGTACGGCGGTAATTGCGTTATCTCTACAGATAAGCAGTGGGCAGAGAGGCGATGGTTCCCGACGCCATGGGACCACGCGGGCAAAGATGAAACAAATTACGCAGAAGTAGCAACTGACTCTCAGAGGTCCGGTCAAGTGTTGCCGCCTCAAGCGAGAATGGCTGTGCCAGGGACGTGGGACGAACATGGAAATGCTTGGAGCGCGGCATTGGGAGCTGTTGGAGGTGCTGGAACAGTTCTTCTGGTGGCAGTTCTGGTGCTGATCTGGAGGAAACCAAGGCGACGTGAGCTGCCGCTTTTAGCTCCGATGGATATCGGACAAAATGTAAGTACCTATTGTCTTTAAATCATTTTTTCATAGAATCCAATTCTGAATATCAGAGACTTAAAAAAGTTGCTGTTTCCTCCCCAGTGCATTTAAAAAAGATATAAACCTAAAAATCCTTAAATTAAAATTGGTCCTCAACTGACTAACTGTCTCACTGAAATCTCACTTATCCTTTGAAAAATCCTATCGCAATGCAATGGTTAATTGTCGCAAAACCATTATAGCTTTGTCCGTTAGGTAACATAGATGAGCTCTATTACTATACTTATTTACTCTAGCGATTTGTCTATTCTATGATATGAAAAATAATATAAGTAGTGGCGGGAGACAATAATAGCCTCTACAGGGTTACAATATTGTGAATTGATAGTTAGAATAGATTGTTATGTAGGTATATCTATATTCTATGTATGTAAAAATGAAATATTATAAGCGCTTTAATAAGTTACTTTAAATAAGTATATCCATATGCAAACTTGTTTACGACGTGAAAAATTTAACCTTTTAATTAGTATTCTATAATTGCTCTATTTTAACGAATTGTTAAGAATTTTGTCTACTAAACCAGTACTACATACGACGTTCGTAGACCGAGTTATTTTGGAAAACTCTTTACATGAAAACTCAAGGTCATTACAACATCTTAAGAGTAACTTCTAACAACAGTAATAGCTGTGATCGCTGACCTTTCAAGCATATTTTTACTGTTGGCAACATGTCAGGAAGTTTTTTAAATATATTTTATTCTTAAACATTTTTATTGTACCTACTACCAGCAATAAATATCAAATACCTATTGAATAGAATGGTTTCTCGAGCAAGCCGCGGGTAATGAGATTTTTTTACAACGAAATTATTTCCGCTCGTATAAAAACACTTCTTTTTACGAAGCTGCAAATTTATTAAAATAATTGAAATGGCTATTATTGCCAACATAAAAATTACAGCTAAAGATATTTTCCTTTTTGAAAATTTGTTTTTATCCGACTTCAAAAAAGAGGAGGTTCCCAAGGAGTCTTTTTTTTTAATGTTTTTCCCCGATTACTTGGAGACTCATTCGATTTGTATTTTTTTTGTTTTTTTTTTGATTATCCTATATAAATTTTATCGAAATAGGTCTTATATTTTTTATCTATATTATTTTTAGCCATATATAAATTAAATGCTGTTTTTAGCAGATTTAAAAAAGGTAGTCTCTATTCGTCGTCTGTTTTTGTTCATAAAGCTTTGCAATTGTCCCATATAAATTTAATAAAAACGGTTCAGTAGGTCTTTTTTTCAGATATTTTTTTATTTATTTTTTTACTATACATAAATGATATTCTGTTTTGTAACGTAGGTTTTTCCTGCCGAATTGAAGTCTGTAATTACTTTTTTTAAATTATAGTCTGACTTTAAATATTCGACTTTTTATATAAATAATGATAGTAACTTACAAGTGAATAGTATAGAATCAAGTTCTGGTCGAGTCTGTTACTCCAGTCTCTGAAGGTGTCAGAGATCTTCAGTAGGCTAACATACCAGCTGCCTAAACGAAGTATGAGGCCAATAATACCACTTCGTGCTCTCTAAGATCTTATTTGAAGTCACGTGGTCGTGATTCTCGCTAGCGACGAGGGAAATCTTACAAAGGTCAACTGAAAATTACCGTCTTCACTGTACGCGTCAACAAATCTTACACCTATAATTTATTATATGGAGCTTATTTAAAGTTAAATAGGTTGTCTAACAAAGTTATAAGTAAGTAGCTACGCCAAAAGGAGATAACTTACAGTACTCATACTTATGTGTTTTTTTTCACCTCCACCGCAAAAACGACGGAGTGTTATAAGGTTGACGTTTCTGTGTGTGCGTATGGCATCGTAGCCCCGAACAGATGAACCAATTGATTTTGATTTTAATTTGAAAATTAGTCGGCAGTATTTTTAGCTATGTTTGATGAAAATCGGTCCAAGATGGCCGCCGCCACGAAATGGCGAATTAATATTTTTTCACCACCCCCTCAATATGAATATCAAATGAAAGGGCTTGACTAATAGAATATATAAATTTTAAAAAATCTATCCAAGATGGCCGCAACCACAAAATGGCGATGTCGGGCGGAGTCTTCTTAAATTCTAATTTTTTTCTTGTCAATTTTTTTTTAATCTCAATAGTTGAAAAGTTTTTCATGCTCAGAACTTTATCCTTATCTCTAAATCAAAGAAGTTGCTATAACCCCGGCAAAGGGTTAGCATGGCTTCCTTGGTTTGGTAAACCTCTTTTCTTTAAAGCGTGCATTAAATATGCACGCTTTATAGAAAATACATATGTACGAGTATATTAAATAGGAATCATTTTGTATCTACTTTTTTATTTAATGTACGTTTCCCGATTATTCGAAAACACATGGACCTAGGATCTTAAATATTTTTCTTATGTTTGAAAGAATAATACGTACCAAGTGTGCCTATATATAAATTATATCAAAATGGGATTTATAAATTACGCTTGTATAATATGTATTACCTTTTTCATATCAAAGTTAACAAATACCGTCCAAAGTATAAAAATGAATCAATTATCCCAATGTTTAGGCTCTGTGAAGTTAGGTAGTGTTCATTTTAAGACTGTGAAGCGCCTAACCGAGACTCTTTTAAAAGCTTTTGCACATTTATTTTTGTTTACCTTCTAAAATAATTATCTTTGATATGGGTGTATACCGTTATTTCTAAGAAAATACAATTAGAAAAAGTAGGGTTAGCATTTTTGCTAAATTATATCCAATTATTGCGGCATTATATTTTATCTTCAAAAAAACGCCTGCACCTCCAATGTTTAGCCACAAATAAACCATTCATTTATTTCTTTACTGGAAATAGAGCGAGAATCAGTCCCAGTATTTATAACAATAGATATACATAATAGAAACATACACACGTTGATTTAATTATTATGTTTTTGCTTGCTCTTATTAAGATGCTAAAATTAGGTCGACCTATAGAAACTTAGACGCACCATGTGTTTCAGGTTTAATGAAAAGGGTAGTAAATATAGGTCAGATACTCGAGGTATACATTCTCAGATAAAAATAAATCTAGAAGGCTGAGTCTTTTTTCTTTAGGTTTTTGACAAAAAATTTTAGAGTTTCAGACTTTAGTTGAATAAATTATACTAACGTATTTTCTTAAATAATTTCAAAAAGAAATACGATTTCTAATTAGGCGAAATTTTTATTTTGTTTGTTTTTGTTTACCTGCTCATATTTCTCAGAGATGGCTGGACAATTTGAATAATATAATTATTTTGTTCGGTGAGTATCTCTCAATTTGGCCCTGTAGAAATTGTACCAAAATACATCTTGATGTTGATGTCATCAAGTAGTTTTTTATATCAAAATTACGTTTTTTTTTTAACATTATGCTTTGTAAGTTAAAGTCACTTTTTGTTAAGTATTATATGTTCCAATTCTTTATAAGGGTTCGTATTGCCGTAGAAAAATCTTTGGTATTGCTTATCTAGGCTAATTTTTATTGAAATTTGACGATAAACGACGAGAAAATACTCCTCCAATCAAAAATTCAACGACAAAAAAATCTAAAATATAGAATAACTTGTATAGCAAGTTTCGTCAAGATTCGAGCTATAAACTGCCTGTACGTAAGTATCAACATTCACATAAACATAGGCAGTTTCAATAAAGATTTGCTAGACACAAAGCAAAAACGGTTTTGCTAGCTCGATGCTCTGCAGTAAGAAGAAGGAACTGATTGTTTCTCAAACACGCGGAATATATACAGAGTTACCGGTTAGGGGTGTGTTAAGCCGAAAGTTGGTCACTATACTCATTAATCCTAAGATCCAAATTCTACTATTGTACCAACTTTAAATTCGAAAAAAAAAGACAACAGTTTCATACATGTTATCGACGACCGATAAAATGTCTTTATGGACACTTGTTTTTTAAGTAGTAAAATTACGTTTTAATTATGGGTATAGTGACCCTCTTTCGACTTAGTACACTCCTAACTCATAACCTTATATAACAGACAATAAAACAAGCCTTTTACATGCTTATCTTCGGTTTTGCCCCTCACAAACGGATTTCTAATTCAACCATGAAATAAGGTCGCATTATCAGTACCAAGGTAATATCGCATTCATGGACAGATTCCATATGAGATGGTTAGAACCAATTATTTGTAACGTGACAGACAGACAATGTATAACAAATACGTTAGCACCAAAATAGCGTTTCTACTAATTAGTATAAGACCACCGAATTTCGCTATAAAGTAAAACGAATAAACAATAATAAACAGTGGTTAGATAGAAGCGACTTCAGAAGCGGCTGTAAAATCTTCAGACCACTGCATCTTAACTTTTGAAAATAGCAAAAACTAGCATAAGTAAGTAGCCTATTACCATCTGCAGACAAAGATATATATAGTTAAACGTAGGTACATCAAAATCGGTCTACGCATTTAGGTGGTACAGGGCCAGAAAAGGTTGGACATACAAACACGAACTCGAAAAACATTACTTACTATCATTTTAGGCAGTCGGATAAAAAATACAACCTGAACGCGATTACCAACATTCTGACAAACATACTTGACCCTACATTCACTTCTATCGCTCAATAAGGTTAAATATTTATACGCCTCTTTAGTAATATAATTTCAAAGCCTAGAATTTGAGTACGTACCAGTTCAATAGAACAGTCAATACCCACTTTATTGCCTTAGATGAGTATTATATCATCGTTACAGCCATTTTATTCCCCTGTCTTGTAACAAACACAATTGGCCAGACATAAGATCCTGGTTTATTGAGTACCTGACATTTGCTTGCCGAGTTTACCGCGATCGTTAATGTTTATAGACGCAATCACCTTTAAGGTGAAGATATTCATTGTTTATGGATGGAAGCTGTGATGTTTGTAAGAAATGATTATGCTTGGAAATAATTATAAAAGGTAGGCAGGCGTTTGTAAGTGTGGACCGCGTTTTTGAAACGTTCTATGAATTCATCGCTCGCAAATAACGTCACTTACGAAAGATAAATTTTCGACTTTCTGAATATCATACGTAAGTGACGTCATATGAGCGAGTGATTAATTTATTCGAACGTTTCAGCATGAGCCGGTTCGAATATGGGGATCGCTTCATCTTGAGCTGCAGGGCTCACACAATTTTCTTAAAAGTTAATTGCTTTTTCCAATAGATTTTTTTATATAAGACTGCGACACTGCGACCTTAGATAATGCATAACTAGTCTTTAATAATAAATATTTTTATCGTTTTTCTTAAAATCAACATGCGTTTCAACTTCAACCCATATCGTTCCTTTGCAGGGATCGGGTCTCCTCTATGGAGGGGGTGTAGGCCATAGTCTATCAAGCTGGCCTAACTTCGGGTTAGGGTCTTCACTTATCTTCGAAATCTATTACTGCTCCTACGAGCAGGTTTCCTCAAGACCTTTTTTTTCTCTATAATGCTTAATAAAATCAACATAACACCACTGTATAACGTGACAAGTATGCTGTTTTATAAAAAAGACAACCAATTTTTTATCCGGCAGGCCGGTGGTACAATTATTTCAGTTATTTTGATTCATAAATCAAACTACTGTACCAAATTTGATAAAATTCAAGTAGCACCATCTGGAACACCTTTCAAGGAAGAAAAATATGTCACAAATCTATCCAGGCGTTTCAGATTTTGACTAATTGAGAACCTCCTCCTGAAAAATATCAAAACAAACTCAAGCAAAATTTTCCGAATTCATGGAAAATTTTGCTTGCGTTTATTTTGATATTTTTTTGTATTGAGTTGAATTATGAAGTAATGAATAAATTCATAAATACATTTTAATTAACGCAGAATCATCCCGTCCCCTTTTTGAAACTTCAACTCTTTGGTAAGCGGGACATGTCGGAAAACTTTTTTCGTGTCATCTCAAATTAATTTCATTTTTCCTTTGGTAAAAAGTTCTGGAAGAACTTTCCGTTTCTGTTGGTGGTTTTCTGCTTACAAAAGTCAGGCTTAGCTGAATGTACAGAATACTGGATGTAATAGGGTTCCATGCGGTAAACGAAAGTTCAAACTCCGACTTACACTTCGACAGGATTTTTTTAATGTTTGTTACCTGATTTTTCTATGACGGCTGGACCGATTTTTTAATTTTTTTTTATTTTTAACTGATAATATTTCATTAAAATTGTATCAAAATTGGTCCTGAAATTTCATTTTAACACTTTCACAGTCCACCTTACAAAAACAAAATCCAGTCCTCGAGTCCACTCCAACATTCAATATCTAAAATAGTCATAGTCATGTATCCTTTCGGATACATGGACTCCACGGTAACCCTGTTTTCGTATCCATGTGGATACCGTGGACTGTGAAAGTGTTAAATCGAAATAACTGAATAAGTTCTTTGGGTGGCAGTATAGAACTTTTTTGACAAGAATTTGTGTATGTTTTTTTTTCGTATGTTTGGAACGCTATTATTTACATTATTATTTTAGATCCTGCGCCGATTATATCCAATTTACGTCTAATCTCTAAAGATATTATTCCTTCACCTTCCTTAACTTATATCAACCATGGCTATCAATACGTAATGATATACATACAAACTTCATGGTTCAAAAATATTTAGACATGGATGGGCCAAGTAAGAAAAAGCTTATCGAAAATCTGTGTCTTGATAAATACAGCAAAAATCAAAACTACGAGTATATCTACTTCAGTGTAGTCCGTAACAAGATTGGCCATTTTGCATTTAGTAACAGCATGTAAAAAGAAATTTTTCACCCAAATTCCCGAATGTAATTCTTATTCTTGTTTTATATTATTTTTGCCAAATTATGTTGTGATTTTATTTCTCAGAAGTTGTAGTTGAATTTGTCGTAGATAGAGGCCTAGATTTGATCCCTTAGAGGCCGAACAAACTTATCTTTCACAAAATATGGAATAATAATGTACTTATGCCATTTTTGAATCTAGGGGTTCTCTGCTGAATGATATACAGTTTACCTCTCTGGCTAAATCAGAACTTTAAGACTTTAATTACCTTACCACCTAAGGTCTTTAGCTCTTCTCTAACTAACAAGTTTCTGTATTTGGATGAATTGCCACTTTCTAAAGTAAATCCTTCAGATAGTGACAATTCATTCTAGTCAACGCTTATACAAGCAAAAAGACTCAGAAATAATGACATTTCAACTGCAACAGACCGGGATTTCACCACATGAAAGTCTCATTTTTAGCCCCCGACGCAAAAATAATGTGTGTGTCTGTCTGTATCGTAGCTCCCGAACAGATAAACCATGATGATGATGATGTTGATTTTAAGTAATAATAATAATATGGTCACCTGTCGGGGGGTACTTACCCCGTCTTTTTATCCCGTGATATAGTCAAATCTCCGTGAATAACACCGCGGAGCGCAGGTTGTTTTCATTAAAAGTAAAACATTCGTGTGCTCTGATGTCGAATTTCTAAATAACAATTATATTTTCTTTTATTCGTCCCTGCCCAATGTCATCAAAAAACTTTTTTGCTTCGGCACACCAAGGACTCGCCGCGCCGTCCCAACTGCGAAACGGGCGAAGCCAAATGCCAGGGCCAAATTGGCATAATTTAAATGCTTGCTCGCGGCAAACTCTTAGGAACCAGAACCAACGCATTGCTGGGAACCTCGAAGGTGGCATACGGCAAAAGTTCAAACACGTGGCATCCCATATAATTACAATTATTATTCTATGTACCTTCTACACAATCACATTCTCCCATGAGAGTGCGAACACATACATGTCACAATGAAATTACGTTAACAAGAGCATTAGACACTAAAAGCGTTCCTTTGAAAATGACTGTTCATTAAGTGTTGTATAATTAACAAGTCGAGTAAAGCATCCATTTTATATTCACGAACTTACTAGATTAGATTTTTTATGCGATACAAATGAAACTTTTTACGTTTTGCAAATATTGCTGTTTTATGCTGCAGTCAATGTCTACTTTTCTAGTTTAAAAGTTACGCTGAATATGATTATTTTATTATACGGGTTGTTCTCGAGTGAGCGGATTAATTCATTTAAGGGGTGAGATGTACCTCAATATCAAAATATTTTATAAGCGAATCAACTTGAGAACTGTAGCTAGCATACCTTACCTACCTACGGTAATGCTTTTGAAAAAGTAAAAACCGTCTGCAATTTGGCAGGCGCCTATAGAACTTTATCAGTTATTTTGTTTTAGAAACTAAATTACTGGACCGATTTAAATAAAACTCATTATCTCTATTATATAAAAGAGTATGTCCCGACTGACAGTTATTTGTCACCAGTCAGTAAGCCATTCAGTGAAGAATTACTCTTTTATGTACATAGATTAACTGTATAATGTGTATGGCATATGGCATATTAATTACATATTCACAAACCACTGTAAAGCCTCGTGAACCCAAAAGGATTTTCGAGTAAATTAAAAAAGTCCTCGCAAAATTCTGGTTACTTTGCACGGATTAAAGGCTTTCACGCAGGTAGCTCGATATTATGAACGTGATGATTTTTTAAACAGATTGACGTAAGCACTAGGCATCTTCAGGAAACAGTAAGAGGAAGGCTTAGGTGAAAACGTGTCGAGGAAGACAGATACTGAGAAGAAGGGAAATCATAAGGTAAAGTGAAGAGGAACTGTGGTTCCTCTTCACTTTACCATGGTGTGCCATGAAAAGAATAAAATATCTTTAAATGACATCTTATTATAAATGGATTTATAATAAGATGTCAATGTCAAGATGTTGCCTAAAAGTAACGCCTGATTCCAACGATTAAGTATCTTAAGTTTACATTGATGTACCTGAAAAACAATTAGGTAGGTTTCAAAATATCGTCTTTAGACTATACTATATTCGTCTTAGAAACAAAACTATTTTCATCCGATTGTTCCGTCTCCTATCCTCAACTAATATCTGCGTCTATCGATACAAGATTACTTTCCTCATATAGAGACGTGCGGAGAGAGTAAATCGAAAAGCAATGAAACGTGCTTAACCGTCCCCTTCTACGTAAACAATTATTTGCCATGACCGACCTTCGATCAGGGCGATGTAGGTACTTATGTACCATAGGAGGTATTGTATGTATCAATAGGAGTCCTGATAACATGACATATATTTTTTATTTACGTTATTATTGCTCTGTTTAGTTTGCTGTAATATTTGTATTAATTGTAAGTATTGACTATTAAACATATAAAATAATGTTACCCGCAGAATTAATTTTTTTATAGCCTATATTACTTACTTCGTGATATTGTATCGGTAAAGAAATTTTTGATATCGGTCCAGTATGTTTATTCGTTACACACAAAAGTACAAATCTTTCATTTTTCGATATTAGTAAAGATAAAAATTGTACAAACTTTAACTTTATGTGCCGCTGGCAGAATGGGCAGCGCCCAAGCTGCAAGTGGTAAGGACTACAGAGATAGAAACCTCCTGACAATCGTGTCGTATCCAAATCAGACTCTTTGTAACAGACAAATAAAACTCGTCGATGTATCCGATCCCTTGAAGATTTGAAGAAGGTTGGAGAGAACTAAAGCATAAGTATTAGTATAAATTTACTAAAGTCAAGTAGCTTGTCGTAGTTGACAAGGTTACCGCCATTTGGGATGTTAGTTTGATTGTGAGAAGCTTCAACCAACCGCTAGATGGTTGGATCAAGGGATATAGAGATTCATTTTTATATAATATATATATATAGATAATATTTTGGTGTAATGTCCCTGTTCCTTATACTTAGCTAATCTGTTTATAGGCAGGAACCGCCCTTTCTCATACCAGAGATTTTGATTTCTTCTATGCTTATACTATTACATAAAAACCTTTTTTCCGGTCATTCCCTATCCTCGTGTACCTCTAATATTATATTTGTTAGTACCGCCACCTATTGAAATTCAGAATAAACAAGACGATAAGGCATACTTCAAAACCTAGCGTTTTGAAAACCAACGCCATCTATCGAACCTCGTATCCAACTTGCGAAATACCAACCATGAAGGGTTCGCATCACTCCTCGCCCTTACTGCTTCATGAATGGGTTGTAAAGTTTAAGCGAGTGAAAAGATTGAACACAAGGATTCTAGATGGCAGCGGTATAACGTAAAATACATAATATACGTCACTACATAATAAAAAGTTAATATTATATATTATATATTATACATACTAGCTTTTGCCCGGGACTCCGCCCGCTTAATGTTTGTTTTTCCGAGTAAAAAGTCAACGGCACCATCTCGGTGCAAAAAATCAAATCGATCCGTCACTTAGTTGTAGAGAAGACGAAAAACAATCCAACAAACACACTTTAACACTTATAATTTGTGTGAGGATATGAACAATACTAGTATTATTATTTATCGATAAAAATTTTTCGTCTTTTGAGTTACTAAGTTTATACAAACACTCTAGAGAACAAACCGGACACGAAAGCTTTATATTTAACGCATCTCTATCAAAGTCTTTTATTTTTAATTTAGATTGAACATATTTTACTAACGCAACAATTATAATAAAATTACGAAATATAATAATACAATATGTAAGTAATTATGAAATATAATAATACGAAATATAATAATACATAAGCTAGTGGGTCAGAAACACCAAAGCTCGCTAAGCTACCAGCGCTCCTGTAACTTAGATGATTAATTTATTAATTTAGCGAAATGTAGCACATTCACACAGGCTGTAGCTAACTCTTCGACTCGTAGCTGTAGAGGGTGCTACGTCGTAGCAAACAAATTAGTTTGTTACATTATAGCAGCCATTTTGTAGCAGGGCTCTACGGTTCAAATCTATATGTATAAAAATCAGTTGTCTCGCTTGTCTCGCTAAAACTCGAGGACAGCTGGGCCAACTTAGCTGATTTTGGTTTTGAAATATTTGTAAAAAGGTCAGGGAAGATTTCAACGGAGAGAAGCATACTGTTAGGCGGTATGTTCGCCGGGTCAGCTAGTCATGAATAATTTTAACTAGAAATATGAGATTAGAACGAATAAAATAAGCTATAGTTGTATGAACACTGGAGACGGGTCTCTCCGATAAAGGACGTGTAGGGTAGGTATAGTCCACGACGCTTGCCTACTTAAGGTTTATATATCAGGTTTTTTTACGTAACATTTCACTTAATGGTCTACCTAAGTTCTTTAAATATCAGATTATTGTGTCAAATGAGTCAATGTGACACCAAAGAGATAATATTTAAATTATCACAGATTGAAATACTTAGCTGGTATTACTGACCCAACAAAACAATAAACTAATAAAACCGTTTAATTCTAAAATCTAGCATCCTTTGAAAGGGTTGCCATACTATATCAATAGTTTAATTAAAAAATGCAATATCCTATGTCATATGTACTCAATTACTGAGTATACGGTCAACAATTTGTTGAAAATTGTTTCTTCTGAAATAATGAATTATAAGAAGCAAAGAAGAAACAGCAAATCTTTCTAACGAAGTAGTAATAAAAGCACTGCTCGCAACGCGGTATAATGGTGCGTTATAAACTCCACGCTTCTTGTTTGATGCAGGATATAATTAAGGTCGAATAGCATCCACCACATGGTATTCTTCTTCTTATTCCTCTGATGTGATATCTTCTTATGATGTGGTGCTGCAGCCGAACCACTCTCGCAGATCTTCGAGTTTGGATTTTGTTTCGTTTATCTGTTTGTTTAGTTGTTGGTAATCGCGTACATTTTATCCGTAACGCTACTTTCCAGCGGATTTTGACGTAACTTACGCCATTTACCGACTGATTTCAATAATAATTAGCAAGGAAACAACTATCAATTAAAGTTAGTTTTTTTATACTATTTGACCACAAGTTCACACGACCACGGAAGTCAGCGATACTGTAGCCCTAGATGGAGCATGCCTAGTCTGGAATACACTGGCTCTCAAGAAAGGCTGCCGGAACACACCGATAGGTGCTTGGCGACAGATTTTTACAAATTGAGGGTGGTAGCTAGCCAGGCGAGCGGTAGGAAACGCTCTACCACCATGCAAAACAATTGAGCATACAACAAATAATACATGAAATAAATCGGTCATGGGGTAGTAAACTTTTTAAATCTTGGACTACTATGGTCCCACGGTCAATAGTTCGCTGTACTTACTGGTTTTACATGTTAAATCTACTAAGAACATGTTAATTCCACTAAAAGTGCATCTTTACCTACTAATAATACCTTCGAGTTAGGCATTTAAATATTAAAAATCATAAGCATACAAACTTACTTTCATGGTAGTACACTGAGAAACTTTACTTAATTTAGTAAAAACTATATGAACTTGATGATGTATTTATGATTATTAATCTATTTTATAAGACATTTCTTACATGTAAAATATATTATTGAATTAAATATACAAATATACTAACTTCGATAACAGACTATTTGCTAAAAATTCTGCGAACTATTGACGTCGTAAACACAATAATTATGCGTTTTATGACAATCTCTTATCAAATTTTTCATAATAAAAACCCCTAAGGTTGAGTTCCGCATGTTTTTGCCAATGTACGAGATTGGTCCGAAAGTACGAAATTTCGAGACAATCATCTATACATACAAAATGGCAAGCCCTATGCAGACACGCTTCGCTCGCTCGGTCAATAAACGTCTTTCGTTTCGAAATACGTTTCAAATATTTTCGT
This sequence comes from Ligdia adustata, assembly GCA_947049295.1. NCBI lineage: Eukaryota > Metazoa > Arthropoda > Insecta > Lepidoptera > Geometridae > Ligdia > Ligdia adustata. The sequence continues at coordinate 4,712,961 of OX346218.1, forward strand.
ATAGTTTGTGTAGAAATCAATATCCGTGGCCATAAAATATATCAAATGGCCAAAGAAAACCGACGTTCAGCTGAATTATAGTAAAATACGGTACGTAAGTGGTTATAAAGAGCACCGTTCCAGTCGTAACCAAGTTACGATGGTACGCGTCATAAACCGGTTATTCCGGTTATGTTTAGTGGAAACTTTTCACGCAAATGTCCTGAATATTGGCAACGTCCGTGTTGATTCGAACAGTATATGAGGTAGGTGACCAAAAGATGAGACATTGCCTTAACAGTTCTAACAAGTTTCTATTTATAAATAAATGATTACCAAATTCCAATACGGCAGGCGCAGGTAGAACTTTATCAGTTATTTTTAAATTAAAAAAGGACCACTTGCGAAGTACCCTTTCAAACAAAAATGGAAATAAAATTGGTGTAGAGCGAGAAATCGTTTAACAAACATAAAAAAACATACCGTCGAATTGAGTACCTTCTCTTTTTAGAATTCGGTAGAAGAAAAGGTTAGCGGCGTAACAGGCGCACTCTTCTCTACTCTTCCACTTGGGTCATTACACCCATCCTAATGAATAACTTTAACTAAGGGATCGACTTGAATTCGACCAAATAATCCGCTGTTTCACACATTTTGTTGACGACCAATTGATTTTTTCTATGGAACTGAGCTGATAGTTTTTTCTCGAATTCATAGTTGGTCCCATAGTGAAAGTTGTTCCTTAGCATGATTATAGTGCCCATCTTTCGGTTTAGTACACCGCTAACCGATAACCTTTTATATCTGTGATTCGTTTGTATAAAGACCTGAGTCTTTATTACACCTCATCTCATTTGCTGCTGGTTACTGATTAACTAAAATTGACATGACAAAGCCGCTCACGTGCAGTGTTCTTTATATTAGAATTCTGTACACACATAGGTATATATATATATATATATATATTAACTGAATCGATCGATACTAAGCCCTGTCTCCATACATAATTTACGTGCGTGAAAATTACGTAACTGGAACGGATTTACTGGGTTTACGACGCGTAACATTATAATATGGTTCGGTACAGTCCCTTATTACCATTTCGATGCCGCGGTTTTACTGTTAAATATAACTTTTTACATTTCTTTGTTTGTGGTTACGCTGGAATAATTTTATATATAATTTGTTTCGCCTTAACATAAGGCTTTCTCAGGAGATGTTGACTTTTGACCAAGATAAAGACTTGAAGAGTCAATATTGCCTGAGATTGCCTTGTGTCTAAACGAAACACGTGTCGAGGAAGTCAGACACACAATGAGTTTCCAGCCGGATTTGAAACTTTTCCAAACACGAATTATTTGTTTAGATCTTAAATCGTTTTTTGTATATTATAATTTAGGATCATGTTTCTAGCTTTGCAAAATTTATGTTGCAAAGTTTTCGAATACGAAAAAATTGGGAAAATGATGATTAATGAGGTGATGTGATGATAATTTATTGTTTGTAATTTAATGATAATTATTTGCAAAAATTTTTTTTGGCCATTCTGTTCTGACACCATAACCAAGCGGAAAAACACTAGAGATTTGTTAAAGAACATCTAATTGTGAATGGATATCCTGAAAGTATAACGCCTGACTCAATTTATTACTTAACTTCCTGATAAGAAATTGAAAAATCTATATATATAAAAATCAATTGTCGTTCGTTTGACTCGCCAAAACTCGAGAACGACTGAGCCGATTTAGCCGATTTTGAAATGTTAGTTACAGTGCTTGAAAGATTTAAACGGTGAAAAACATACATACCTACCTAAATGTTAGGCGGTGCGAAGTTCGCCGGGACAGCAAGTATTTAATATATTTCTTTCTTGTCAGAACAATAAACAAGTCATGCATGAAAAAATATGTGTCTATTATTCCTGAGGGACCCTTGTAGCTTTACGTCCCGAAACCGGTCGAGTGGCAAAATACTCAAATACACTCGATATTAACTTAAGATGGATTTGGTGAAGCCATTACTAACTAACTCAGCGAGCAAAGCGTCTCTGCTTCTTGTTTGGAAATTTTTTCTTTCGACTGTCATTTCGGATGTTTGTATGTCTCCTGAAATTTCGTACTTACTAGTGTACAAGTTATAGCTTCCGACAGAATTTTGATGAAACTTGGTTCTACGAATTCTTAGAATTTTGTAGGTATCGGGAACTTTTGATTGGTATTGGAATTATTGGTTATTTTGCCCAAAAAGAAAAAAAGGGGGAAGTTTGCTAAGGCCCTTTACTGGCGGATTTCAATAATTTTGGAAGAGACATACGGATCAGAATATTATTTAAGATAATATCCACAGATATAAAAAAACGGTCGAGTGGTTACCGTATTTTGCCATAAAGTCGTAAATAATAACGTGATTGCGAGGTGGACAGTTCCCAGAACTACTGCTATAAAATGTATAAATTTTAAAGTAGTAGTGAGTGACATTTTATAGTGTTAGAGATGACTTTGTAGTTCACTAAAGTTGAGTAGCGTTGAAACCACAGTCAGCAGCTTAAGCAGCAGCACAGTAAGCTTGAAAACTTGAATCATTTGACAGTTTGTTTTACTAAATTTAAAATCGTACGTCTATTTTAAATAAAAATCTATTCCAGCATGTAAAATAATTCCCTTAAGCCATGACTCCGCTTTCAGAAGGTCGTTGTCGTATAGCGTACGAAGGAAGGCAATGAATTCGATTAGCAAGACCGGAAAGTATCGCAAGCAAGTTAATAGGGCACTTTCCCCTCGTGGAATATGCGCTGCTATTCATATGTTCGTAGGCATGTGTATGTTGCAGCCATACTAGGAAAACTGCCGTAAAAATAATTAATCTCGGTGAAAGCGCAAATCGGTTTGTCAGCAACTGCTTTCTTTATTCTCGGTTATATGCTTTCGTATATTCGTGCGTTGCAATAAAAATACTAAAAACTGTAACTTAGATTCGTCAAATTATCTCGGTGAAAGCGGAAATTGGTTTTTCCAGCAACTGATTTCTTTATCCTCAGCTATATATTAGTGGCCTGACTTCTGTAGACAATATTCTTTCTTAGGGGTAAATTAAGCTGAAAGTTGCGCGCTTTTCATCACCATAAATTATATTGCCGTTGCGACTAATCCGGCAAAAAATCACTACTTCCGGGTTGGTTCCATAGTGAATATTATTTGCTAGTGAAACATGCCAATCGTATAACATGTATTTAAATTATGGTATTTTATAGTTGCAATTTTATGTCGAAACATTATAAGTACAAAAAAGTGACAACAGCACTTTTAAAATTTTTTTAATTTACAAACTCCTTGACCGACATTGATAAAAATGCCCTTACAAACAAAAAGTAATAAAATTCCAAAACAGTTAAGGCATCACTAAGAAATCTATACATAAAAAATATCCTGTCGAATTATTAACCTCTGCTTTATTTGAAAAATGTCGGATAAAAACGAGATAAATCTAGAGTAAACTAGTTTAATTACGTCACGATTCGAGACCAACATTTCTTTGAATGGTCAATCTTAGGTTTGACTGCTCTTTGCTCTTGCTTTGCCAGTAACATGTGAGTATATACATACATCGACGTATTGAATGACTCCACTTACCGCGACCTTGGTACGGGGAATCCATATTTCTTGCTAATATTGTAAATGCGAAATACGAATGTTTGTAAATTGTTTATTTTGTTACCGATGAAATTGCATTTGCTTTGTGAACCTATAACGAAATTTTGTATATGTAATGATGACTACGGTTGTTTTATACGGCAGTGAAAATACTTATTTTTGTAGGTTTATAGATATTTACATTGCCTCGTGATCAATTTTGCTGTCGAGCGTTTGATATTATTGTCTGAAAGTAATTATTAGGTTGTAGGTTGAGCTACAAAAAAATTAGACAGTATATTCTATTCCATTCATATTTTCGACGGCTTCAAAATATATTTTTGACATGGAAAAGTTAAAAATTAACATTGCCTAGCAGAAATTTCTCATAAAAACTATCGAGAAGTGTTCGATAGCGTTGTCAAACGAATATTATCGTGTATCTAACGATATATATGACTATGTAAAAAAGTAAAACTGAAAAAGCGACGATCTATTTTATTTCAGCAAGTGCACAATAGTTATTAGTAACTCAGGTAGTTTGATCTAAGAACCAAAATACTCGTCCGATTTTGAGATATCCAGGTAATAAATATAAAAAATAATGTCGACTTTAATTTTTTTGATCCCTCCTTTATGAAAGTTAGTAGAAAAAGAGCAGCTAAGTTGTATTTGAGAAATTGGGCAACACACATACAAATATAGTCGAAATGAGAACCTCCATTATTGAAGTTGGCTAAAATTAATTTATGTTTTATAGATTTCCTTACATATCGAATACACTCCGATATTTCTGCCAGGTCACCAGATCGATGGTACAAATTTCGTGTGGCCTATCACTCATGTATAAAACCAATGCGTAGCCATACGTTTGGTTTAGCCAGCGAAATCATTAACAGTGCTATTAAAGATCAATTTTCCTTGATAACACTCAATTATAGCGGTCGCTTTTGATAACGCACCTGACACGAAAAACGGCAAGTAATTAAGAACCTTAATTTCATTTTGGCTTTAGCTAAATTTAACTCTATAGCAATGGGAAGAAGGATCAATGTTAGATTTAATATATATTTTTTTTATTCTATATTTTACTAGTACTTGACCTGAAAAGTTTTGATTTAAAATGAATTTTGTAAGAACTGAAATTTTCTTCCGTGCCTGCTTTTAAATTGTACAGGTACTCAAGGGAAGAAAGAAGGATTTGGTAAAGTTATTTTGATGAGTACTTGTATGTTCATCAATATTTTTTAATGTAGTCGTTATTAGTATAGACCAAAACACGTGTGTTCTAGAGGGGGTCTAATATTTATTCTTTTTTATTAATAATGCGGCAACAAAAGTACACGGTCAACGAAAATTCTATTTCTAAAATATCGAGCTATCACGGTTGATGAGATACAACCAGGTGACAGACAGACGGACGGACGGACAACGAGGTCTAAGTAACAAGGTCCCGTTTTTCCCTTTGGATACGGAACCCTAAAAAAGATTCCGACGCATTGAGAACCTCCTCCTTTTTGTAGTAATTAAAGTAGAAAATACGTTCAAATGTTTGTTTACGATACTGAAGTGTATTAAGTAGGCACTTGTGTTAGAACACGATGCAAAGACATTCGTGGTAAAAGTTTCTGATTGCTCGAGTTCAAAGTTCTTTAGCAAGAAATATAGCTTTAGAAGAAACATTCGTTTAGCTTGGCTCACTCGTTTTAAAGCAATTTCCAACTAGACAGATAAAATACGTAAGTTGTGGTTGAAATGAATTGCATAAATTGCATTTATCGTATGTTGCGATGTCTGCAGCAGGACCAGAGGATAAAAGGTTTAGATCGGCAACTTCTAAATGAAATTAGATTGAAAACGTCAACAGTTTTCGTTTAAAAACAAGACTTTATTATCAATTTAAGAACGTAATGCAGCTATTTACTTAGTTTGAGCTTACATCAAGCGCGTTAGACTCTTTCTAAAAAAACTTTTAGTTTTGCATGGATTATTTTTTACTCTGTATCAAAATAAATAACTTTAATATTCTTAACCAATACTTACGCAATATGAGGTAACAATCGGTCTAGTAGTTGTTTTTTGAATCATTATAACTATATATTTTTTTGGCAATTGAAATCAGTATATTTTTTTTAATTAATACTTATCTATTTTGCGAACTTGAAGAAAAGTATTTTCGTATCGATGCCGGACTCGTGGTCACACCAGCTTGTCACACCAGTTTCTTATTTGTCACACCGCTACTAATAATACATATAATGCAACACCTTTTATCATGTAAGTAATAATGAATGCGGATGTTTAATACTTTAACTCATATCCATCGATATTTCGTGATGACATTTAATTTATGCAAAGAGATTGTTAGCCGTGCAGTCTTTTGGTTTATTCCTGTCTTCTATCTATGCTGACATACTTGTTCCTACTTGTTCATACTTGTTGTTGTGATTCAAGATATTTCGTAGTTTTGTACCACTTCGTAAAGCTGGAATGCCATTAATAACCTACCCAATGAAATTTTAAATTGAATACATACCTACACTGATTATTTATCTAGGATAGCAATCGCAAGTCCTGTCAAAAGCTTTCAAGGGGCTAAGGCCCTCCGCACACTTCTTATCGTAAGCGTATCGTGGCGCGCGTAGGACGAGAGAAATACGCGCGTACGTACAGGATCAAACAATCCCGCATACGAAGTGCGTATGAACGATGGTCGTAGCGTGCAGACCTTAAAAAGAAAACGTAAAAAATTAACTGTTCATGAAGCATTCTGTTGTCTACATAACAGATAAAGCTTGGTCAAAAATATCGTCATAAATAAACTGGACCGGTAAATAATATAATATAACCTGCATGTGCTCTTCGTTTGTAGAGCACCTGCAGGTCTCGTACGCGTTGCGTCAAAACTATACGACTACGTGTTCGAAGGGCCGAAACTGATATTACGGCGAGGCACTCCGCCCAAACAAGAAAAAATAATGTGTAGTTTGCTTCTGGCCATTACTGTTTACAATATATACTTATATGCATAAATGGTGTATATAATATGCGACGTAAGGCTATGATGCACCAAGCTAACCAAATTGAAGAAGTTTCAATAGTACCCTTAAGGGTAGTAACGGTACTAGTATAGTGACAATTTTGCAAGCTCCAATCCTGTTTTAATGTTCAATAAAATCAATAAATAAATCCTTTTAAAGCAACATTTAGCATCAAAAGCAAGTTTCGGGGCCCGATTCATCGGGCGGGGCGGGCGGAGAGAGGCGCGACCCACGGGTAGAGGGGAGGGAGACGTGCGTCACTGATCGATGCAGCACTTGTTGCCGCGTTCAACAGGCGCCAAATAATACCCTAAATGTTATCGCACGAGCAATAACCACCACTTCGCGACTCCGGGTACCCTGGTATTTTAAATTCTTGTTAACTGTTTTGCGCTATTTATCTGTAGGGACAGCCCTATCTATTATCTATTGTATTTTTGGTAAGCTTATATTTAACAATCTTACAAAAGGTGTCTAGGTTTTAAATCCTAACTAATATTATAAATGCGAAAGTAACTCTGTCCGTCTGTCTGTTTCGCTTTCACGCCAAAACCACTAAACCGATCTGTATGAAATTTGGTGCACAGGTAGATTGGACTACGGGAAAGGACATAGGATACTTTTAATAACCGACTTCAAAAAAGTAGTTCCCCCATTATCTCGACAATCCAAAGGGGAACTACGCGGGTGAAACCGCGGGGCACAGCTAGTTGTTAATAAACTTAGGAATAGAAAAAATAACTAGAGTTTATTACATGAGATTGTCTTGCTTACCCACCCTTGGCATCTCAGTAATCGTGAAATGGTAACAAATAGACTAATAAGGAATTCCAAATAAATTTTGAGTTAAACTATAGTGGGTTTTTTAATCGGGATTTAGAATTGATGCCTCAGTAAACCTTTACAAAGAATGTCCATTGTTCAACAGATTAACATAATATTAACATAATATAAAAATTAGTAGATATATATATCTGCCTTATTGCACGTATTTCTCTTCTTCTTCGTGTAGACGAAGTGGTTCGCCCTAGTGTCAGAGTTTGTAGGCCGCCCGTCCCGCCTCGTTGTCCGAAGACAATCCACCGGGACCTACAGTTTAACCTTTCATCCGACTCATGGCAGCGCTCGGTTATATTAATTGATATAAAATTAATTCACAACAGTATCTTGAGTTTTCTAAAAGCGGTTATTTATTTCTTTTTGAATTATTATCCCTGCGTAAAGTCCTGAGTGGCCTCAGCAAAAAGTAATCTGCATTAAAAGATCCCAGATGCGGCATAAAAGTGGCATAAGCTGCTTGTTATATAACGGCTCAATAAAAACTAACGACGTGGTGACCGCGTACGCTTTATAAATTTTTAAATGGAACGCTAATGGGTTTTCCGATATGCTCGGGTGTGGTAGGTAGAGTGTTAGGTCCTAATATTAGGACAGTACAATAAAGTGTGAAGTGCTTCATAGACTTGATAGATGTTGAATTGCTTTGAAACAGACTTCAAAAATTATTTCATTCAGTTATCACCGGCCCAATCTTTTCAGCGTTTGTCTTATTGCAACCCACGCGACATTGGCATAATTGCGGCTATACCGCAGAAGCCGTAATATAATTAAAGATAGAATAGAATATGACTTCAAAAAATGAGATAATAGTTCGCAATTTGTATTTCTTTTTTCCAAATCGATCCATGCGACTGAAAAAATTGGAAACAGTTTTAAAAATCAGCTGAGTGATGTAGGAAGATCAAAGTGCGAGTAGGACTTGCATGCCTACTCGCACTTGGATGCAGGGTTCCGTCAAAAAAAATAACAAATCTATACAACATTAGTTGTATTAATATTGATTAAAAAAGCACAAAATATTTAATATTTATTTTGTTTTGTTTTTAGTTTTTGTTGTTACATCGGCTACAGAAAACAAAAATGAAAATTTCACAGATAATGTATTCTGTCTAGTTTACACGGTTCGTGGGAGATAGCCTGGTGACAGACAGTAACGGACGGACGGACAACGAAGTCTTAGTACCGCTACCGTTGTTACCCTTTGGGTTCGAAACCCTAAAAAAAGATTTCGACATATTGCGTCATCACCTTCGTTATAAAGTAGCTTAAAAATAAATAAAACCGCTATTCACTTACATGATTAACATTGAGTAATAACTACATCTTACTGTAGCTGTATCGTTATATAAAAAATGGAAATTTACTAATGGTTCTTGACAAGGAGAAAATTGCCTCAATATAGACGCAAATAAAGCTAAATTAAAATTTAACTCTGTGTTCTTACATATGTAAGAAAAATACAATAACAAATAGAATACCTATTAAGACGTGTTCTTATACTGTCTAAAACATCCCTTATGAACTGGTTTTTATATTTAGTCATGCTAAAATTAACGCTTTTTGTTTGCAGGACAAGTGGTCATTATGAAAAGTTACCTATAAAAAATACGCATTATTTTGCATATACAATGTGTAATAGAAAGGTGTGATAATACTTAAAGGTGTTAGTCTACCCATCAAGGTGAACCCAATGGAGAACAAAACTGTGCCTCTTCCATACAACAATCGATCACGTGACCAATTTTTGTATGGAAATAAAAGCTCATATCTTTTACTGGTGGTAATAACCTAATATACTTTTCTCGAATATTGCAAAATTTTCTTCTACTATGTTGTTCGCCTTGATGGGTAGACTAACACCTTTAAGTATTATCACACCTTCTATTATACGTTGTATACTTTATTTTTCTGAAAAACTAATGTATTTAATTTATAAAACAGGTTCTATAATTAACCTTATGAATACTAGTTTAAAATATTATAGTGTTATATATGAATTAAAAATAAAACAAGTTTTGAATAAGGTTTTCCTGTACTTAACCTTAACATCACTGAATTTTATTGATCGATTGCTTGATTCATCTATCATAATGTACTAACATAATTAAATAATATATAAGCCTTCCGATATATTTATTTCAAGAACTCCCAGAAAAGGAAACCCGTAAGATGTAAGCGAACAAAAGGAAGTTTTTCATTCAACATTTTCCTTTTTTCAGTGTCTTTTGTTTTAAACTTTTTCATACTGTAAAATATACGGTATTACTTTCACTTAGAGCATTAGACCTTGAATCGCTACGGTTTCTTTGGTGGTGAAAATTTTATGCGGCATCTTTATAACTTATATATTTTCTGAATATGATATTATAGTATTTGAAATGTAAATAGTATCTTTTGTTTATATCAGATTATGCAAAGAGACAGAAATAAAGATTAAGAAACTCATAGCAGCCTAGGCAGCTTGTTAAGTGCCTATGGGCTAGTGCTTACGCGCCTAGCTTTCTAGCGTGCAGCATTGTAGAACGTTGGTTTTATTTACTTGCGCATTTATAATATTAGTAGAGATAGTACAATATTTAATTATAATTATAACGAATATTATTTTTCGTCATTACAAAAAATATAACACCAAAGACTAAATGCAATAAATAATAAATTGTCACAAAAACGATTTCTTACTGAAAACTAAGACGTATTTGATTCATATGGTTTTCGTTCACATTTGGTGAACTTCATCAGGGATAAAATGAGTCGTTCGTATCTTCAACGATGACACGTCTCGCACAACAATCAGGTACGCGTGAAAACCCATCTTCTTAAACAATATAAAAACGGTTTAAACACTTCTCGAAACACCTTTGTAGGAATATTAATAAGCGAAGACGATTGAATAAAAAAATAACATAAATGCGTATATTTGTTCATAAAACGTTATTACTGATCGGTGTACATACATCAAATAGTGTACGGGACCCTCTTACACCTTTTACATACATAATGCAATGTTCAATCCAAAACTCAAAGGTAGGAAAACGTTGACCCTTATGTACAATTCCCTCTATATTTATACACAAAGTTGACCCTTATTTTGTCCGTGCTTATATAAACATCCCGAGCTAACAACTTTATTCATGCACCGATAAATACTCGCTGCCGTATCGAGTACGTGTACTCTATTACTTGTACTCGTTTATCTGCATAAACGAATGCGAGTTAATAGAGTATGTATGTTGAAAATTTTGATCAGAGGCATAATATACTGAAGAACACATAAACAAATTCTCTTCCCCTTAATAGAAATTTTAAGATCAGTGTTAAACGTGGATTTTGTATCTACAGATTGGACACTTTTTTAAGCCATAGTGAGTCATTTATTCATAACAAATACAATTACATGTCAAATATAAAATAAAATTTATTTGTATTATTAACAATAACAACAATGTGAATTAAAAAAGTACTTATGTAATAAAATTCTTTGCATTAATTAAATGACATCCGTCTTCTTTACAAACTCTTCAAATTCGACATGTATGTGTCAAATGAGAAAGACGAAATTATTTAGAGGCTTAAGTTATTTTTAAGTTACTTACTAATTAGCCTTTGGCTAAATTGTAATTGTTTCATGGGACATCTTTTACTCATTAACAACGGAAAAAGAGCCTTATTTTTTCTTTCTTTTATTACGAAGAGATTTTTTGAAGTATCTCACGTATCTTTACGTATCTTTTTCATCTAAATGTGTGTTTTTATAACGTCATTATGAGTTCAGAACCCTTACATTTTTAAAGTAGTATGACGTGTTTTTGCTGACTCGCCAGTTAAATATTTTAAGCAACTTTGACGGTTAAAAGTTTATAATGGTTGACATGCTGATGTTAAAATAAAATGTGTGTTTTTGACGCATCGAAAACTTTCCGGAGGGAGCCGTTGTAGCGGTCTTAATGCATATATAGAGCCAAAGTACGGAACCAAAGTATGTTATTTTTGTCAGGTGGATTTAAATATATGTAATACATATTTGTTTGAATGTTTGTAATCGCGTACGAGTCGTATTTTTTAATAGGTTGCATTAAAATATTGCGTGATATAGGTAGAGTAAGCAGAACAAATAAGTAACTATTTTCTTAAATTCAGACAGCTAGGCATTGACCACTAGCCTGCACGACCACTGTGACCATAGATGGAGCACGCTTAATCTGGAATACACTGGTTTTCAAGAAAAGCTACCGGAACACACCATTAGGTGTTTGGCGACGGATTCTTTAGAGGACCTTTCTCAGTCCTCATTATTATTTACTATCATATAATTCTACAAGTTATCCTAAAAAAATACAATTTAGTTACTTTGATTTACAAACTCAAGACACTACTGAAACCATTTTGATAAATTTTATATGAGACTACAATATGAAAATTTTACACAATATAAAAAAACAAAATTTATTAGTCATTTCTAAGAAATCGGGGAAAATACACAAAATATTGATGTTGAACGCTTTGACACAAGTTAATTAAAATGTCACCCGTGCGCTATGAAGTATCGGAAACAATACGACGCCATCCGACAACGTCCGGTTCTCTTCCGGCTGTCGTCCGGTTTCCGTCCGGTACCTGCGTGGTTCTTGTTTACCTTTCGTTAAATTCTGATTGTTCACGTTTAATTGCTTATTTACCACAATTCTATTAAATTGTTTATTTTGCATTTCATTCCGAACGGTATTGTTTATTCTTTATTGTATTTTAACAACCTTTTCAAACTTTTAATGGAATAGTGCATTATGATTTTGAGTAAATATAATTCAATCCAATATAATTTTCGTGCGGTTACATGCATGCTCTAATCTTGTTCTGATTGGGAAACATTGCAACGGTGCCATTTACCGACCAAATTTAATTTAGGCCATTTCAAATACATATGGTTCTCAATCATAAATAAGTATCCTAAAGGACTTGTTTCGTTTTCGGCCACGACGGTCTACGTCTACCAAAAAATGCTGAAACATGTGGTTAATTCAGTGTATTAATAATATGCGTCAGTCGCCTCCTTCATTGTGTACAAAAATATCTAATTTCTGCAAGATTTATGTATCCTAGATTGACTCAAATCAATGGTCATACTGGTCTATAAATTGTACCAAACGTCGCATATGTCGACATTGACACAATAATAACGCATAAATCATCTTTTTGTAAAAAACATATAGAAATATTTTGATTCGAAATTAATTTTGTACACTGCGATAAGTTACGTTATTTTGAATTCAGTGGATATATTAAAGATTAATAGACCCTAGCGTTTTTATGGTATCATGTACACTGTCCTGGCCTCTTTTAAATAAATCAGTCAAAAATTTGTCGAAATTCATAGTCAAGAAAAGTTTGTTTACCCTAGTATAACCTAGGGTAAACAATCTGTAAAAAAAGTGTTTTTTAGTATTTATTTTATCATTTTCACTAAAACAATATTAGCAAAAGCCAATTCATGAATACAAATAACGCAAAATAAACTTCCCGGTAAAACTCTGCTAAACTCAAAATTACCGCTCCTGTTTACGGGGTTGCCATCTCATCATGACAATTAACTCTGTTAAAAAGCAGTGTCGCGCAGTTGGCAAGACGTCTCCGTGACCTTCCTTACCTGTTGCATATATACAAGTACGGTTGGAGAAAGTGATTCGGCCGAGTACGCCGTCGCGATTGGGGTTGCTAGCTTTCTCATTCTTACACACATTGGGGAGATTTATTATGTGAACGTTATTTTTAGGTCAATAAATTAGTTTTCTTTTCTATGTGTAATTCACGTCAAGATTTAAGTTCAAATCTCACAAATATTAAAGATATTATAGCTATAGCACTTATTCATATTGAGCTTGTCAACTGTATTTTATAATAAAAGCCCATATAATTTTAGTTGTGGTATTACCATCAGTAAAAGATATGAGCTTTTATTTTTATACACAGTTTAAAATTATTTATTAATAACTAGCCTGAAATAACTTATGCGCACAAAATAATCATGATCTATCTATTTTATTTGAATCTGTTAGTTAGGAAGACAGATTTAGAGTTCTATATCAAAAACAAGTGGTTAGAAGAGACAATAAAAAAACTGTAACTTGATGAGTAAAACGCCGAATGCAAATTTTATAGCATAAGACCATCTGCAGGTTAAGACAAACCCAAACACACCTCACACATAAAATTGGTCTACGGTTTTAGGCTGTAGAAGGTCACACAGAGTTGAACATGCATACCTACTTATATTCAAATATCTCTTGAAAAACCTTACTCTATTTTTGCAGTCGAGTAATAATTTTCGAAGACTTTTATTTGATCGTGAGTTTGTTAACTGAGGCGATTTCTTAATTTGAAACTCATTATGCAGTGAAATTGCTTAAATCTCACCTTTTAAATGTAGGTCATAGGTCACATGCTCTGCCACTCTGACCAAATATTTGCAAGTTGTCATTTGAGCAAATGCAGCTTGGGAGTATCGTTTAATCACTATATGTTTCTTTATAAATAATTCTAATTTGAACAAAGCAGATTTTTGAAATACTAACCTAAGTAGAATATAAGCGCGGAAACATTCCTGAAACAGGGATCGAACATCTTCTTGTTTAAGAATCAGAGTGTTTCCGGACTAGGCTGCCAATATGTGTATGAATTTTTTTTTAAATATACATCCAATTAAATGACACTACCTGCACGCCGCGGCAATAACCCCGCAAATAGTCCAAGCGATTGTTTTCGAATAAACCATGAAAAATAGCCGATGGCAATATAGCTCATAGCTAAAAATTCCGAATTCCATCCAAAATAAGTTCAAGCGTAAAGGAATTAAAAATGAAGTTCACACGCAAATATTTCGCATTTGTAATTTTTGTGTGTTTCATTTCTCGCTCTCTGCGTACTCTCTACCCTTATCTCCTAATACCAAAACAACCTAGTTACATGATGAAAGCCGATAACTACCGTAATTACACTAAATCCGTAATTGTAGTTAATCTGCTACTCCATACAATCGGCTCTGACCCCGGGAGGCGATTACAGCTTCTACCTACATTAGAAAATAGGTAACTGCTATCCGGCTCATAGAATATTATTAAATAGTGCAATAATGCTATTAGGGAAACTAGAAATACAAAAAAAAAATAGTTGAGATTGATAAATTGATAAAATTGTTGTAAAATCGGAAATAGGTTAAGTTTAAAGACTAAGGACAAGATAAGATATTATTCGATGAATAAAGAAAAACCTAAATTCGCATGTGAAATCTGATCACGCGATATAAAAAAAAATAAGATTTGATTTACCGAGCACGAGAAGTATCTCTTTTTCTAGTCTTTCAATATTTTCATTTATCAGTCTGCATACAAGGTAGATTTACACCCATTTTAATGTCATTATGGTAGTCAATTTTAGAAGGATACCTAAATTTTGTTTGCTAGGTCAATAGTTTGCAAAACTAGTATTCAAGTCTTCGATTTGAATTTTAGCATGGTAGATTGTGGCACACGCTATTTGGATGTGTTAAGATTTATTAATACTATCACTATGTATTAAATAATAGGAGCTTACAGCCGATGCATCAAAATTATCACGAAATAACGTTGCATACATTGATCTTGAATTGTGTAACTGTTACTTTTTATTATTTCAATTCAGTCAAGGTTGGCTGGATATAACTTCTAAAATTCGAGCTAATTCTTTAAAGTGGTAGGCAAAAGTTACATGACAAAAAAGAGTTGTGATCAAAGCATTTTGTCAAAAAAAAGTTCATGTCGAAGTGAACAATCAACCATCCCCTGTTTTCCTAATCATAGCGTTAATTTTATTTTTTCTTAATATATAAGACAGGCATTGGGGTATAACATTTCCAATAAAAAAGAATTATAGAATTCCTACTCCGTAAAAAGTCATGGTTATATATAAAGAGTATACGCGTCGACTTGAGAACCTCCTCTGTTTTTGTCGGTTAAAATAAGACAAAAGATGCTCGCCGTTTCGTGACGTATATACAAAATAGTAGTACCTATATATTGCAAGGGCCTAATGAAAGCGGGCTCCAATTCAAAAGCAATCATTGGTTCATCTCAATTTACGAACTCGTAACAAAACTGACATTGAATGACAATTTGATTAATTAATTGAACAGTATCGTATCAATTTCATACAGAGTTTGCTAACTTTTATGTTTCGACAGTATTAATGACGCAGCGTTTCTACTTTAGATTGACTTATGAAGAGATATGTTTGACTGAATTAGTAATACCAATACAAAAAAGTTTATTGAACATATTCATAAAATACATACATAGACAAAGGGCTACTTTTGGAGGTTAAAATGTAGATATATGAACCTCCTTTTCTCTCTAGTTTATTCATATATTACTCCAAAGATAAAACATGCCAATATCACCCTTATAATATTAAACGCAGTGTTTCTTATTACAATGTATATCAGAACGTCTAGGTAATTTATCCCTAAAGAAATAAGAATCAAATTGACAATTGGAGAGTTCGAATCAGAATTAAAACTGTGAAGATAGCCTAGCTTTGAAGTTCAACACCTACGACTTACAGTTGTGTCCTGTAATTTCCATAATTTCTGTATAAAACATAATTTTCAAATTACAAACCATATGTTTACATATTGCTAAGATATTCAAATGGCAGAACTATTTTAACATGCCAGTGTAAAAAAGCTAGTTCAAAAAATAAAGCAAAACCTGAAAAATAACTCTTCCAGCAAAGCACTACTTATACCACTAGATGTCTGAAATATATATATACAGAAGGATATTATACACACAGTCAATCAAAAAATCAGAATCATTTATAGAAAAATTATTGATATGGGTACATATATTCACAAAATCATATTATATATCATAATAACTACTGTACATAAAACTATATGTCAAAAATATTTACTCTCAGTCAAAAAATTAATATCGTTTACTTCTTATTAAGTCTGCTAGTAATTATTTGAGTAAAAAGCTAATTAATCAATCAATCAAGTGCTGAACGAATTTCGTCGCTGCTACTTACTAGAATGTTGTCTAGTCGTTTTTAAGTTCAAAACTAGATACGAAAAATTAAATTGAGCATTGAATTCTCTTCTAAAAATTTCTTTTTAGGTAGAGTTTGGGGTAAGACTTTTGTGATATTCTGGCAACCCGTCAGTCCCGGGCGGGTTCCTCAGTGTGCGCGAGCAGCCACCCGCGTCGATCGCCCCGCGGGTTGCCAACACAACGCACATATTATCACACCCTCCCTCTATTCACTTAAAAAATTAATGTGTCTACGTAAAGTCTACAGTATTTAACATAGTGCTAAAAAACCGTGTTGCGAAGGAGGGTACGATTTCAATTGTTAAGTAACTGAAAGTTTAATAAAATAGCAATCAGTGGCAATGAAATGTGGTCTAGTATATAAACGTTTGTTTGAGTTATTTGTTCTTATAAATTAGTTTTAAGAAAAGCTTTTGAATTATATTAAAACAATGTACGTAGAAAAATCTACTACTAAAACGTAGCTGCGATCTGAAAAATCGCGTGATAAAAGACGTTATTCGTATTGTGAAAACTCTAGAGTAGGTACTCGTTGTAGATACGTATAATCATTTTACAAATATTTGTGGGCGTTTCACGCGATATTTTAACTTTTTGTCATTAACCTTAATCGTATATACGTAGCCTTGTCATGAAAACAGAGGTTGTGACAAATCATTCCCATCATTCATCAGTTATTCCAGATGAGAAAATGAATACTACATTTTCTCATCTAGAATAACTTTTACTGACCTCCCAATAAAGGGGAGGTACTTAATTCGACGGGAATATTTTACTTAACTTTTTGCTACCTGATTTTTCAGAGACAGCTGGACCGATTTAAAGAATTCTTATTCTTTTGTTAAAAGAGTATATACTTCCCGAGTGGTTCCATTTAAGAGTTATCGGTTCAGTGACTTGATTTTTAAATCGAAATAAATGAGAAAGTTCTATCGGCGTCAGCCGTAATGCCGTAATGAAAGTATAATATTTTTTTTAAAGAACTTGTCCTACACTATTCTACCCTAACTAATAATCTAAATAACTATCACGCTTCAGCGTGGTAATGCGTATCGCATGCCGGGCACGCTGCCCTCTGGCGGTGTGTTGGAGCATTTGGATTATCTGTAGAGTAAATGGTCTATAGGTAATCTTACTGCTTTTTTTGTTGCTGTAGTTATTCATTTTGTTTTGGTAATAAAGGCGCTTGCCCGTAGTAAATTTTTTTAACAACATTATTGCCCAGTTATACTAGCTATATTAATTAGTAGAAAAAATTCAAGATCCGCGGGTAACACCGCGGAGCGCAGCTAGTTTATTTATAAATGTCACGTAATGACTTCTGTTGTACTTTATTTGCTTTATGTCGTGACAATTGCTATAATGGTGAAGAAAAATACCGTGAGGAAACCCGCTGGCCGTGGTTGATCTCTTTGAAGTCCCAACCTGCAATTAAATCTATATGTTGGGCATAATCGAAATAAAATAAAATTTATTCTATTCTATTGATCCTTTTCACGGGGTAGTCAGTGGGGTTTCATTTTGCTCAACTGCGGGCATTGGATTCATACGATTTGATGTCGTAAATATTTGACTTCGAATAAATATTTATAAATATTTGAATTCCTATATTCTCCGACCGTAATCAATAAACATCAAAGAGTAAATGTTGACTGACTGACTGACTGATATTCGATAAGAATCAACGCAGAGCCTAAGCCGTTGAACTTGGAGACATGAAATTTAAAAGATGTATTCATTATTTTGTCTAATATGGATATAAGATGAAATTTCTTAAAATCTCTATAATCTAACCAAAATTTTAAAATTAAATAGGTTTTTAACACCTTGGCTTACATTATTGGAGTTTTGGAAAGGATACGTATTTTTAAATAAAATATAGCTTATGTCACTCGGGGTTAGTGTAGCTTCCGAACAGTGAAATATTTTTCCTAAAATCTATAATCATATAAAAAAATAAAAAAAATCTATCACTAAATATCTTTTTTGTGACCTGGAAGATATACTGTTATAAACTAAAAACTAAATCTATTTTTACAACTATTACAAAAAATACCTTAACGTCTTAAATAATATATCATAATAATATCTATTACAAAATATCCTTTTGTGTTCAAGAAGATATTCTATCCCTGGTAAGTTCGTTGGCTCGGCCTGACTATAGACGCAACAGGCTCGTAAATCACAGCCCGAAGTATTGTTACCTCCATTTATTACAGAGGACACTGAAAGCTACGAATTTAGATACAGCGAGCCTATATTTCAATGGAAATGTCATTTAGTTTCGGTGTTTGATTTGTTTTCAATGTGACTGGTAGATACGAAGATCTTTGCAGTGGTTATGTATATGATAAGGCTGTACGGTAAAAAAATCGGAGTTGGACTCGCGTACAAACCCGTAGGTATATTAGTACGTAAAAGTTATGGTATTATTATTGCTTGATACGAATTTCAATGTATTAGTCACCTCGTACCAAATTTTAAACTAGTTCACGGAAAATACTCTGTAGGTTTTGATTTCTTTGCGAGTGTCGAAAATTTGCAGCATAAACGGCTGTATCTTTTGATTAGATTTTTACAGAAAAAAATGATTTTTCACAGGTCTAAGGGACAGTTGACTTGAGTATTTTGTTATGAATTTCAGCTTGCCTCCAGCGTTTTTTAGAAAAATTGTCTTGACAGACAGACAGACAAACAACAAAGTGATCCTATAAAGATTCCGTTTTTTCCTTTTAAGGTATAGACCAATGAAAAAGTATAATGTCAGCGTTCGGATATGAAGTATTGTGTGACATAATTAGAGAATATATAGAGTCGTTTTATTACGATAACATGCTGCTGGCCACAGGTCCCTGATATAGGGGGGTATAGGGTTAAACCCATTACGCTGGACCTCTTTAACTTCAAAAGTTATTCACCTTCTCCGACAAGCAGGTTTTCTCACGAAGTTTTCCTTGACCGTTTTAAACCAGTGGTGAAAAACTCAGAGGAGCGCTCGTTCGATTGCAAGACAATGGGCTTACTTGCTAGGCTACCACTTACATAAGCTATCAGTTACTGTTACTAACTTACTTACTTGTTACTTCAGTTCCTTTGAATAAAATATCCCTGAAAGAATTATAGAAAATCGATGCTTTTCCAGACAACATTTTTCAAACGATAGTTTAAGCTACTAGCTTTAAATACTTTAAATATTTTGAATAACAATGTAATAACTGAGTTGGATTTCGTTTTATATAAACTTTACTAAACTGATATTTTATCGATAGATACTTAGTTATTAATTACATGGTAGCCTTGCAATGACTAGCTTGTATGACTACTTAATTAAAATTGTTCAGTTCCCAGTACAATTTAAACTACTAAAACATACTGGTAAAATTTTAACTCTAACTACAGAATGTAATCAAAACTGTTCTCTCATATTTTGAAGCAGTACCTTTTAGCTTCCAAGCAAATCCCTAATGGACAGTTATTAAATATTAAGCAATTTTCAGTCTTACTCCAGTTCTTCTCATTAAATGGATGTAACCTTTATAATTTTGCGCTGTCTAGATCCAAGATAGTCTATCCAGTCTCACTATCCAAGTGCCAAGAAAATCGTTATAATAAAATAGATTGCGTCCTTCTTTCGCTGACGCTATTAAATATTTCACTCTAGAGCTTGGTAACGGAACTTACAATAAGTTGGAAATTACCTGACACAAACATTTTAAACCCATTCATTCGTTTGTTCAAAATGTCAGATAAGTTAGAATTAATATATGAGTTTATTCATTAATTTTCTTTTGACTTTCATAAAAAGAGGGTACTCAATACGACTTTATTAAATTTATTTTGTTTTGTTTGTTACCTCATTTCTTGGAGACCCATTTTAAAAAATTATTTTCGTTTGACTCCGATCGTATGGTTCTATTAGAATTTTCTCGGTCAAGAGGTTGGATTTTGAATAGTTCTGTAGGCGCCTGCAGTAATGGAAGTCGGTAGGTAGAAACCTTTTTGTTTATAGAATTATTGGGTCATATAAAATGTGCGCACGTAATCATAAATATAGCCTCATCCAGGCCGAAGAGAGTAATTTATTTGGGGTGTAGCGTAACTTTAAACTTTTTGTATGGAACAGCAGATTATATTTCCGATTCGGTATTGATGCCATAGTTAAAGTGTTTCGTAGTGATGAGAATAGTGAGGCCCTTTCGGCTTAGTGCACCCCTAAACGAAAACCCTGTATATAATTTTAATTACTTGCCTAACTGTGAATAAAGCTCGTATAATTAAAGCACATCGTTGGACACAAGTTATTCCCAAAGCATTACTGAGAAAACATAATTTAACACGTAACTTGCTAACGTAAAATTTAATTTGGCATAACTTTACATTTTAATTAAAAACTAAGTATCACTTAGTGTTTTGTAATTAAAACTTAAAGTAATCAACAAGTTATTCTTATAAAACAAGTGACAACCGATTCCTATAAAAATATTTTGGGCACTTAAATTTTATATGGGGATCAACTGGAAAGGTTGAAATCGGTTTAACCATCTCTAAAATAATCGGAAAATACACGTTAAAATATTCAAGGAATTTAAGAACCTCCTCTTTGTCAACAAAGAACAGAACTCAGTTTATTACACACATTACGACCTGTTAACTTTAAAATACAATAAAACCTTTATAAATATTTTATATATTATACCTACAAACTTATGCTCTATATGTACAATAGAAATCGATCATATAATCCAATTCGCTGCCAGTTGGTACAGTAGCCAAAGTGCTGGCCCCATTGCCTTGTTGAATGGCAATACTGACTCAGATAGAGGCCAGCTTATTGGTCTTCTCTTTTAAAGTCGGTTAAAAATTAATCAATTTCTTTTTAAATAAACTTAGTAGTAAATTTTCCTGACAAATACATTACATAAATATTTGATGAGTGGACTATTTTTAGCCGCTGTGATGGCCTCTCGTCCTTGAGTGCTTCATGTCGTATTATTGACATGACCTATTCAAACGCGCCCGAAATATTGTGTTTGAATTATATCCAATTTTCACTCTTCGATCCACGGGGAAATTTATAGACTTTCCGCGATAAGGGAGTATTAAACGGAAAGAGGTTACTGTATGCATGATGACGAACAGCTTTTTGTATGGAACGAAACTGAAAATTGAGGGCAAAAAAATCGATGACGGACTCGTGATCACACAAGTTATTTCTTTTATCTGCGATTTTGAATTATTTTGCCTACTGCCGATATTTTTTTTAAATGAAATAGCGTATTATTATTCAATTCAATTCAAAAAGAAGGGTGTTCGTAATCCGAGAAATCTTTTTTTAGAGTTCCGTACCCTAAGGGTAAAAACGATATATTAATGATATCTCCGTACCGATATGAAAAAGATATCATTTTTGTTTGAAGTACCTATGCTTTTGAAAACGTTACCCACTACCAATGTATTAGAAAAACGAAAAAAAAAACTAAATTTGTATGTCGAATAAATGAACATTGTCACTGAGTAAAAATTATACTAGTTTATCCTCTATCTCTCTCTTTTTGTCTCATTTCACGTGCGATATAATGACTTATTTCGAATTTGATTATTTATTGGTAGAATAATTCGATTATCTACATCTAATAATCGGAAGTTATTTAATGATAATTCATCGTCAACTAGCGCGTTTAAAACTCGCCCTTGTGCGCGAATTGGTCGCTATGTCGTTTTGGTTAGTACGTTAACTGAATTTTTTTATATTGAATATATTTTTTGACTAAAATGAAAGCTGTTAGATTGAGGAGTTACTCGGTGAGAATAACATTAAAATATTCCCAACGAGTAACAGTTTAACTCGTTTAGAATACGAGTATATTGAATATTTTATTCCCATCCAGTGACAGTTGGAAGTTGGAAATAAAATTACCTGTATATTTTTAACCCCGCTCGTGTGGCTGAATATTATCAAGTATCAAATAAACAAATGATAGTCATCATCATCATCAGTCAGTATTCTGCAGCAGGTAAACATAAGCCTCCCCTTAGAACGCCATTCCGAACGACAAGCTGCCAATTTCATCTACTGATTACTATTTGTGACTTTTAATATGTTGTAGGTCCACCTAGTGGGAGGCCTACCTACGCTGTGTCGTACGGTTAGAACCTCTCTTTTCCATTAGTTATCGGTCGGCCATATGAAACTGCAATAAGCTAATTAGCCCAGAGGTAGTTGGCTTTGTAAACAAACGCCCACGTTTATTGTGGCCGTAGTAATGTACTCGTAGTATCGACGCGTGGCTGGGTTGGCGCCCACGCAGGTCACGATCCGTCTGCGACCTGGAACGGTAACGATTTATTTACGTAATTTAAGTCTCGATGCAAAACAGAGGGGTGTTATAGTCTGACTTGTGTATATGTGTACAAATCATCCAGCTTACGAGCATCGGAAGGTAATGAACCGTTTTCGATCTATTTCCTTTTTAACCGACTCCGAAAAAGAGGAGTTTTTAATCCGTATTTTTTTTTAATGTTCCCAATTTTGAGCGTCTCTCAGCGATGGACGAATGATATAACATTTTTTTTTTGCTAAGGACAAAAACAAAAAGCTTTTACTTTCCTTAAAATATATTACCTGTATTTTGAAACGTGACATAATGAGAGTGCCTTTATCAAATTAATAATAAAAATCTTTCTATGCCTTTTTTATGTTTTATTTGTCTTTTTTTCGTTTTCAGGAAGACTTGGTCCACTTCCTAACTTGACTATTTCCTAAGTTCTGTAGACTAACTTTTAGTCATAAATAATTGCCTTACTAAACAATGCTTAGAATATTACAGGTTTTTTACAAAACAATTTAATATCTACTTTACTGTGAAATAAAAGCCACCTGCACCTCCCGGTTTAGATTGCGTTGCAGATAAAAAGCTCCTTTATTCCGTTTAATGGCTAATTTTCAGGGTGTTAATTAAATGGGCTGTACGTTAATGCTGTTAAAATGAAAACAGATGTTGTTACCCTAATTTTTAAACATCTGCTGACAAAGGTACAATATAGCGCATTGGCTGAGATGTCTTAAACCAAAGCCAAAATTAGGCAGATTTAAAACAAACTGAGCGATGATCAAAATGATAAAAAGTAGTAGGTCTTTGTTATTTGTATCACGATAACAATCACAAGCTACGTCAGAGGATATTTGTTATTATTTCATCGACATTTTTTTTTCTATTGCACAAGGAGAACCCGTAAAGACTTTCTTTGATAATATTACAATCTAGCCTAAGTCTAAGGCTAATAAGTAATTTTAGATTAACTTAATCGTCTACAAAATAATGTCTCTAAGAATTTGTCCATCGGCACTTTTTTTATTACAGTTGTTAAGGCAAAAACACTTTGTTCATGTGTTCTTAAGTCTTATCACTTTCACTATTATATTTCACTATTTTACTTTTAACACTACACTAACTCGAACGGTTTTGTTTGTGAGTTATAAAAAATTATTATTATTATTATTTATTATAACTCGAACGGTTTTGTTCTTTTTAGTCTTCTAGTTATGTCAGTGTGGTCGAGGAGCTGGATAGCCTCGACATTGGCATGATGGTGAAGCCGGTTTTGGTGAGCTTTGGCGTATTCTTTTATCACTTGTTCAACGAATTCTACTTTTATGTCCTTGTGAAGATCGTTGTTTCTTATGTACCAAGGTGCATCGGTAATATCCATCAGTACTTTCTGGAATCTTTGGATCATGAGCCTATTACTTTGAGCGGTACAGCCCCACAGCTGTATACCATAAGTCCATATTGGCATCAGGACTTGTTTATACACTAGCAGTTTGTTATGTATTGACAGCGGAGAATTTCTTCCTGGCAACCAATACATTTCTCTATAGCATAAATCCAGCTGCTCTTTTTTCTTCTTGACGTGTTCTTTCCAGCGAAGCTTCACGTCAAGGGTCATGCCTAGATATTTTGCCGTATTCTCATATGGTATTACTTGACTGTTGATGTAAACTGGAGAATACTTGTGTCGTTTATTACTAAAGCCTATATGAATTGATTTGGATTCATTTAATTTTATCCTCTATTTCTTCGTCCAGACATAGACTTTATTCACAGCCATTTGAACTTTTTCTACAGCTTCTTCATGAGTTTTACCTACGGCCATAATTGCAGTATCGTAAGCAAAAGTTGCAATGGTGTTATTTTCTGGCTGTGGTATATCACATGTGTATAACAGGTACAGAACCGGACCTAATACACTTCCTTGTGATACACCAGCTTTTATATTTTTTAGATCTGAATAGGCATCTTCATGTCTTATTCTAAATACTCTATTTGTGATATATGATTCCAGAATATCCGCGTACGATTTTGGTAGCATGTTTCGCAGTTTCACTATATCAAACCTTCGTACCAAACTTTATCAAAAGCTTGCACCACATCTAAAAACACTGACGAGCAGACTTTATCTTCTTCGAGGCATTTCTCAATCATGGTTGTAATTCTGTGCACCTGGTCTATTGTTGAGTGCTTTTCTCGAAATCCAAACTGACGGTCAGGTACAAGTTTTAAATCTTCTATCACTGGCTTGAGCCTTTTCAGTAACAGTTTTTCAAGTAATATTGATATTATTGGTAAGAGAGATATGGGTCTATATGATGTTGTTTCATGTGGTGGTTTACCAGGTTTGGCGATAATTATTACCTCGGCAACTTTCCATAAATCTGGCTTATATTTCAGCCTTATAACAGCGTTTATAAGTGTAGTAAGTTTGACTATAGCTTTCCGCGGAATTTTTTTTAGCACTTCTACGGATATTAAATCATAGCCGGGAGATTTACGAGGGTTTATACTCCTTTTGATTTCACCTAGTACTTCCTTTGAAGTTACTTGTTTTATATTATCACGATCGCAAGAGTCAAATACTTTGAGAACGGGAATTTCGTAAAACTCGCTTTCATTTGGTTGAAATATTGCTTCTAGATGATCTGCGAATCTCTTAGCATTTTACACGTTATTTTTTGCCTAAACTCCAGGGCTGATTTTAATCGGTAGAGAGTGGTCAATTGGCTTCTTTAGCTTTTTTGTTGCTTTCCAAAGTGAATATCCGGAACTGCTGTCACCAGTTATTCCTTGAAGGTATTTGTTTGTAGTCTCATCATAATAACTTAGAATCATTCTACTAGCTGTTTTGTCATATTATTGAGTGTTCTTTTATCTGCAGGGCTTCTGCCAGAGTGCTGCCAAATTCGTCTTTGCTTTCTTTTTTAGGCAACCAATTCTTTTATTTTATGCGGATAAATCTTGCCTTTTGTTGTTAGATTAATTGCAGGTGTGTTGTTCCAAGCAGCATGTTGGATTTGTTCTGTAAATATGTTGACCTCACTGTCTAGATGTTATTTTGTCTTCAAGGGAACTTTCAGATCTATATAGCTATCTAGCTCTATAATGAAGTTCTTCCAGTCCGTAAATCGACATTGAAGAAAAAAAATATCTCTTGTGATACGTTAGCTTAATGTTTACTTTGAAACGGCATGGTAACTAATGTTAGCAAAACTCTATGATAAACTGTACCTACCTTGCCGTTTGAACGTCTATACATATTTGACTACACTTCCGAGTCAAGCTATCAAAAAACAAATTCAAATTTATTGATTTTCTATTCAAGTTATTTTTTTAGACTCAAACTATTCAAAACAAGTTAAACAAAACTTAGAACCCCTTATATACTTTTGTCATCATAAAAAAATTATTTCCGTATAGAAACTAACCAAGTAATATATTAAACATAAAATATCAATAATTCTCATGAGAACTAGCAGTGAGTGTGAAGTTTTATAAATTAGAGACCAAGTAATGATATAGTGTGACCACGATGAGTGGACTCGGCCCGCCCGGGGTTTGGGCGGCCCAGAAAAGACTCGAGTCTTGGGCGAGAGCCGCTAGAGAGAGAACCTCTAGCGCTAGCAGCGGCCAGAGCCATAACTCAACTGACAGCTTCGGAGATGACAAGTCTCATGGAAGTCCACACGTAAGTTACAATGTTGAGTAGGTAAAAATTACTGTCAGCATCCTTGTTTTTTTTAACTTATTTTCGAGACGCTACTGGACCGCCTTTTCTTGTTTGAAAGATTATGTTTTTCACATAGTATATCATCATATAAATTTCATCTCTAGTAGTTTAGTAACGCTAATTTGTAAAAGTTTTGATTTATCACCATTCAGTTCATTTGAGTATCAACATACGATTAATTCCTGTGATACCCGTTGGTAATTTTTATTAGTATAGTGATCAACCTAATAATTGCACTCATATTAAATTATTCGTAAATAATTAGAAAAAAATCTTTCAAGTGCGAGTCGGACTACTTTTATATGTACAACATTAATTGAAATTTTACCTATTGTCGTTATTAATATCAAGCAAATAACGGCAAATAACACGTTTGCAAAATCTGCTTTTAGTGTTTGTCAGACATAAACATATCATCTATTACTAAACTGTAACTGATTAGCTGTTACGGTTTATGAGATATAGCCTAAAGCGACGGACAGACAGCGAAGTCTTAGTAATAGGGTCCCGTTTTTTCACCATTTAGGCACGGAACCCTAAAAACTAAATTATATGTTTAACTTTTTATTCCTCATTTATACTTACAAACCACTATCATTTATTGTTATAAAATGTTTTCCTACAAAACCTTTTTGTTAAAAAAACCAGTCGTAATAATAACAGTGACCTAACCCAGCCATTTCAGCTTGTAGATACTTTTATTCAAAAGGATTACGAGAAATAATTTTTCCTAGACTTGGAAGCAGCTTCGGGGATTTCTAACTTTTACCACTCCACAAGTAGGGCATTATTCTATTTTCTAAGCTCCTTAACTTTTATTATGGAGACACTGTAGAATTTCCTTCCGGATTTGGGCTGAAGAAGGCATCATCATTCTTGATGCCAACTGGCCAAACACATCGGTTTCTCCGCTCCGTTTTCAATTCTAATTTATGAAACATCAAAGGTATTTAGATATCTTGAGTGTACTTTCCCGTTTGTGTGCAAATAAAACACAATCCCGTTGTTGTCTTGCCTGTGTGTTTGTAATCCTCAAAGTTTTGTTTGAAGCTGGGTAAGAGGACACTTTGTATTTTAGAAGAAATCGTTTGATCTCATGCATACTTCGTTTTTTTTTTCTTGTAACCTATACTTAATTCCTTAAATAGGTAGGTAGTATATATTACAAATATGTTTTGACAACTACCTTTCTTGGAGTTGTATTCTTTTTAGCAAAACATTTGAATTGGTTGTTCAAATGACATATTACAAATGCGGTACCTATGTGGAATTTGCATGTATTGCATGGGAGTGCACAAAAAAGAAATAACAAAAGAACATTCACCCTATTGGATTGAGAATGACGTCACTTAATAGCTAACCATGAATATCTCAAGGCACATAAATAAATAAACAGCTGCATATATTTTGTTTATAATATAAGCATTTTAGAAGAAATACATAAATGCTTATTCAAGTCATGATAAAAAGGCCTCCCTTTCCGTGGTCTTTTAAAATTGGAGTCATGGAGTTCTATGCCATGTTAGAAGTACAAGTGATGAAATCTATTTAACCGGCAATTTTATTTATTCCGACAAAAAACTAAAAACAAGGCGTAGATATAGTAAGTAGGTACCATTCTAGATACAAGCATTGGGCTAGAATGTCGAATCGCCCTGATGTTTAAACTTTCAGCCATAGAACAAGACTTTTGTCCCCAGGAAATGCTGATACCAAAAGAACAGTGCCGCATCCAGCCACTGAGCATGGAAGGACGTGCGGCCAGCTCACTGCCTCACGCTCGACTGACCAGGACTCCATCGATATCCTCGCAGAGCAGCTTGGACAGCGGCACTTCTAGAGCTACGGTAAGTCGTAGAGACGTAACTAAAAACGCTGGCTAAGAAATTAAGGGCGAGAAATAACGCTAAGAAAAAAAAACTCCTGCTGCGAACACGTTCTAAAAGTTTTCCTTTAAGAGTAACTGTAACGAATTTATAATTTAAACTAGTACAATCAATAGACCAGAAACTACATGTAAGTACAAATATCTAGTCAAACATAAACATACAACACGATAATGCCGCCAGCATTCTGTGAACTTTCCCATCTTCTAGAGGTTTATAATTAGATTATTTATAATTGTAGTCGTTTTTTTTGTCTCTTTGTGTCTTAAGTAAAAATATTAGTAATATTACCATTTGGAGCGGCCCCGGCAAGCATGCTTTCGTATTTAATTATGGGTACCAGTCGTGCGACTACTTAAGTAGCGGATTGTTTGTCATCTCGTCCGCGCTGCCTTAGCGCTGATGTGAAAGCGCTCTTAATATCTTCGCTCAAGTTACAACGTAACTCGCAGCAAGTTGATGGATGACGGCATTTTTCATTGTCAATCTTACGTTAGCGGTTGTTGTTCAACTTAATTTAACAATCTCCTTTTCATAATTGTTTTGTTTTGATTAATTTTACAACTTCGGGCGACTAGTAATTAGTTACAAAACTTAGATTGTAGGGATTGAAATTGAAATGTACTATGTAATAAATAACAATCTGCAAACAAAACGAATTCTACAATTTAAGATTCGTCTTTATTTGTCAATGACACCTCACTCAACATCATTATCGCTCATGAATGCTACTACAAATATACAGTTTGGACACCGACAGCATGCCAGGTTCTCATTGGGTGGCCATACACATAGATAGAAATAGGTTTGGAGAGTATTTTGATTCATGTGGACGACCACCTACAGGATATCATAGGGATTTCTTGAACAGAAATTCGAAGCAGTGGGATTTTAATAGGTATAGATTAAAAGATGATTTTACATCAGTTTGTGGAGAATATTGTATAACATATCTTTATAACAAATTTTATGGAAATACAATGATGGATTTTATTAAGTTATTCTGTAGCAATAAAATAAATAACGATATATTTTTAAACAAACTATTTTGTACTTATTTTAATAAGCTAATAAGCTTCAGGTATGCGTCAGAGGTGATTAACAAACAATGGCACACCGAGTTCACTTGGTGATTAGGAAACAATAAGGTTATGAATAAGAGGTTAGGCAAAATATCACAAAATTAATGCAACAAATCGATTCAGCGACCCCGAAAACCTAAGAAAAGACACCAAACTTGTTTTTTTTTTAGTTGGCGTGGTCGAACCAGCGCTTGTTTTTTTTAGGAAGGTCTGGATCCGGTGAGCCAGAACCGGGGAAAACCTAACTACTTGTACCTAATTAAACCGTTCATATGAGCATATGCCCAAATGCGTTCCCATGCCAAAAATAATAATTACGAAATCAAACCTACCGACACCAAATTCATCCATTAAGCTCATTTCTCAAACGGGGTTCTAATCTCAAAGTTTGCAAACTGCATACGATATGAGCTATGTTGGGTGTTACCAGACCAGTAATAATAAGTAACCAGACCAGTAATAATAA
The DNA here is from genome assembly GCA_947049295.1 of Ligdia adustata. NCBI lineage: Eukaryota > Metazoa > Arthropoda > Insecta > Lepidoptera > Geometridae > Ligdia > Ligdia adustata. The sequence goes on from OX346218.1 coordinate 4,743,026, forward strand.
TAAGAGCAGTAAGTATAAGTGGATAACAAGATAGAAAATCAGACAGTTTACAAGATGACAAGTTATAATTCAACTGAAAGAGTTATATGTTTGAAATCAGCCCTATTGTACATTTAATGCTGTTACTAAAACAAAGACTTTTAACCGCTCAGAAGTTAAAAAAAAGGACAATAATATACATATATAACATTAAATTTGTTTCATGGTTTTTAACACTGTTTCTTGTTAGAGTGTGCGGAATATTTCTCAATCTACCGATCTGTCACATCAAAAAACGGTAGAATCCTAGTAAATCGTGAGAGCTGGCAGCACGACCGGTCGGGTCCAGTAGTCTAACTAACGGTCTACTCATTAGTGATTCCGTCTGGTTCACAGCTTCCCTGCATATTGGAGCAGGCATATTACATTAGACATAGGCGAGCATTGATGCATACTATTTTGTTAATTAAGTACCTACATCATAGTTTTGTTTGCACTGGTATAGATTGCTAAAAATACCGATAACTACCCACATATAAATCATAATATTCTAACTTATGAAATCACTATTATATAAAGTTAAAATTATAAAAATAAAAACACTAAATCTCGCAACATGCGCTTTCTTCTGTCTTCTACGAGACGTTGTTGCAGACGTAAGTAAATAAGAGGTGGGCGTTTGTCTAATATCCTCGTAAAAACTAGTACATTTTTAATATAATATGACTATATCATAAACTCGGGATAAAATTAACAAAAGACAATATTTATATAGTCACATAAATATTAGAGACAAACCATATCTCTTGTTTTCCCGCAAACAGGAAGAAATATAAACAAAAAAGCACAGTAAATAAGGTTGTCATAATGCTAATTTCTGAATGAACCGAGGTGTGACGAGTCTCGCCGAGTTGTAACAACTCTGGGATTGTTTTTGGGACTGTTCGTAGATTGATTAGAATATAATTTATCTGGTTTAAAGCATACGCTAGTAAAACCGGTGACTGGATATGGGTGTACCGGGTTATTGGTTAGAGGTGTACTAAGCTTAACGGAGGTGTTCATGCTCATCATTACGACTAACTTTCATTATGAGACATATGAAAAAAATTTAAACCCCATCCGGTTGCCAATAATGTGCTTTTGAATAAATTTTAAATGATATATGTGCTATATAGTTGTGTTTGATTACTATAGTGCTTTATACCTGTTGAGAGTGTTTCAAATATTGCTTATACATGATAGATGCTATAAGCCCGCATGAAACTCGACCTGTTCGCTGTTATAAAACTCACTGCCGATTTCTTTATTTTCCAAGCATTATAATCTTCGTCCTACCTAGCTCCATCTTAGACCGCGCGCCACTTAAACGGAAGTATTTTCAGTTAAATAAAAACATAAGTTTCAAAACAAAAATTTCATCGATGACGTGTATGTTACTTCGACCTCGATGAAACTATGTCCATTCCACATTCATTTCATTCCAAGTAGAGTATATAGTTTTATATCCTTTGGGACAACGACCAACAACGACGGCTTTATCATGCACCTACATTATTTATATCCACTTAATCTAAGTAGGTTCTCTCGTACATTTTTAAACCGTAATTAGTATTCATGACAACTTCTGTGTTAAATAGGTCAAGTAAAATCCGATGGGCTGCATTAAATAGACTGGCGGTGGGATTTTGTGGCAGAAGTTTTTGGGTCAAGAAGGGAATAACGACGTACGTATCGAACAATACTTGCTAGTCCCGGTCTCCCCGTAGGAGGATGTCGGCCGCCTTGCCAGCCGATGTCTTCTTTCACTGTCAAAACAAGAAATAATTAATTCTGATATACACATGGGTGAATAATTCACAGGTGATTTTAATAGTTTATTGCTAATTTTCATTCCTATGGCCCGGTGTACTTATCAATAAAAAAAATTATATATAGGTGAAGAAAGTTTGGCCTCGTATCTACGGTCCTACTTGTCAATAATTTGAATACAGAAATGTAATAACCGCTCGAAATTAAATTCTTATCAAAAATCTCGCATAATTAACCCACACCTATAGGTATTTTAAAACATTCTGCAATAATTGTGGTAGTTACTTCTAACAAAGGTCACATAGAGCAGGATGACGAATAGCCCGAAATTAACAAAGCAATAGCTGTTTGAGCGATTTTATTAACTGATTAGATATAAGAAGCTAAAGCGCGTGAAAGAAACAAATTCCGGCTACACGCAACCGAATAAAATTATAGCATGGATATACGTATATTTATAATGTCGTAGGTATATATGCTAACCAGGTACACTTGCGGTATTTAAGAACATATTCCATATTATTGAACATATAGGTCACATAATGAGTACTAATAAAAAACATAGCGAAAGATCAATTGGTCGAGAAATTATCGTGACAAATAGGTAGACACCTAAAAACATATAAAACACTATATTGCATACACACAAAAGGAATACAGTAAACAAAAATGGCATGCAACAAGGGGCGGCCTTATCGCTAATAGCTTTCTATTCTAGCCAACCTTTAGCGTGGAGTGAATTAAAGCATAATGATGGAGGAGTAAAAATATAAATGACCATTAATAGATTTAGGATAAGCATAGATATTTGTTTAAATAATATGAGTTACACACAAAACAAACCAACTATTTTTTTCCTCGAAGTTGCTGATTATGTAATAAAAATATATAATTATAATAAATGTACGATCGATTTTATTACTTGAGTTAAAGTTCATTTATAAAAAACTTGAACTGTTAAAATCATACAAAAATATAACAATAACATCTCCCACTCAAAGTTCTCAATGAATATTGCTTATGTATTAATTTCACAACACAACACCTTGTTACCCAATACAGAACATTCGAGAATTCTGAAACTCGTTTCAATAGCTTTTATGGGTGCTTACGTTATTGAGGTTGCCGATTGAACCGCTGAAAATGTTATGGAATTGGGGTGCTCATTGACTGCTGAAATATCGAAAGGATCCTTCGCGAAATTATCTCGAATTCGCGGAGTGGATGAAATGACTATTCGTTATAAAATGAGATAAAACGTAGGTACTTGATTCAACTTCAGATGCTTTTAAGACGGCACGGATCAAACTCTTTCCATAAAGTAACTCAGGTTAGATCACTTTCAATCTTTAGTTACCTTCTTAAAAATTGCCTTCTGATTTATATAATATTGTTATCACTTGAAAATTTATATTATTTGTAAGGTCAGTAAATTTTAGTTGAGAAAATAACTAAAATTTTCATAAAAACATTAAATAGAAAGGCACTCGAGACACAAGAGTTATTAATTATACTAAAATTACCATGGTATGTTGCAATAAAATATGGTCATAGATTAGCTACAGCGAAGAAAATATATCTATGTAAAAACCTTTTTGCGAACAAAAGCAAGACAAAACAAAGTCAAGTAAACGCAAAAAACTGACTCGTTACTGAGTAATCGTTTCATATAAATAATAAAACGTCTTACTTTTGATAAGAAACAAGTTAGTAAAATGCTATTATTTTCTACGAATATAATATTTGAAAACAATACCATACGAGCATAAGTAATGTGAAGAAAATGGGAAATAAGGTTAAGGAAAATATATTTTCCCAGAAAATGTGTATATTTAAGGTTCCAGTATTACATAGGAACTCTTCTACTCGTAGTGTTTTTGAGTACGAGTACTGAGCTTTCTATTTAGACGGCCCGACAGTCAATTTTATAGTTATAGATCAACATTTCAACATGCAAGACACAAACAACCACGCATGTTTTTTTTTAGTATTGCGAAATACACATATATTTTTTTTATTTTCAGGATGGCTCCCAAACATGTGATGTGGAAATGTCATTTTATCCCAAACCATTATTACCTAATCGGTCTTTTGAAAATCAGCATAATTATATGGGAACATGTATTAATGTATTCAGGTCAAGATGTCAATGGATAATTCAAATAAGACTCTAATCGTATACCAATAGGTAATAAAATATATAGTTTTAAAATCGGTTAAAATCATTCAAAGGAGGAGATAATGATAAGAACAATAAAAACTTTTCCACAGAATGTTAAGGAATTAGAAGTATTGACGTTCCATTTGTTAATTTATAATTTAATTAAAAACAGTAATTAAAACACTAACTAAAGTAAATTTACTTACAATTAGTCAAAAAGTCCGTTAGTTGGGGCAAAGGTGGCAAAAATGCTGGCAGGTAGGTTGAATTGGCTTTGTGAATACTGTTACACGTGAATTCAAATTAAAAAACGCGGTCGCTTTATGTGTTCATAGCGAATGAGGGCCCTGCCTCAATTGGTTATGAAAGCTCAACTTAACCTATCGCATACTTTTTGATAGCTTTAGTGTGAAATCTGCTAAGCCTATCAACTTTATACGCTTACTTTTAAACCCAGCGCGATTGGCGAGACAAGTTACGAATTAAATAAGAATATGTTAGTTATCACACAATAACTTCTAATATTCTCACCTGAATAAAATTTTATCGTAGCCGTAAAATGTTCATTATACCATAAATTTACCATAGTAAGTATAATTATGAGGTCCGCCGAGGCCGTAACTGTGTATATTGAACGCCGTAAACATCTCCCTGAAGATATTACCTATTTATATAATAGAAACCTATTTGCGAGGGCAATGTAACACGTTATGTTTTTTTTAATCCTGCAAAAAATCGTTTAGCGAAGAGTATTTATGATTAATTAATAATGGATATAATAGTAGGTAATTTTGTTTCTGTTGGGACATGGCGACCTATAAACATTAAAATTTGAAAGAGTTGTTTTTAATGTAGTTTTAAAATGAGGGTTCTATGGACGAACTGATTGAAGGTTTGCTTTAAATCTGTCAAAATTCTCTCTCGTCTATTAGTAAGTATGTTTATCTGTTTGGTGAGATTCGGGTGCTCAACGTGGCTTCCAATCTATTTTGACGTAATGGTGTATAGAAAGTACTCTTTTATCTGTTATCGCTTTTTTAACATTGGGGATGTAAAACCACAACCTTTCATTTTAAAAAAGGTATATCCTGTGTGTTTGAAATTTGTAACTTCAGAAAGTTGTTTTTTTAATTAGGTATAATGAAGAAACTTTAACATCTGCTTTGTTCGATTGAACGTAGTGGAAAAAACCTATGATTATCTACTTGTGCCTAACGCTATAGTTTTAAGTTATAGTTCTACTTCAGTGACAATACAAAACTACAAACTGCAACTACCAATTTCATCTCGTATCTAAAACATAAACTAATTTCCCCGCAGAGTCACCGCGGATCATCCCCTGCCATCCGCACGTTTGCCCCCGATGGACGTACTCTAGAAGCCGGGCCTGGGGGTCCTCGCTCCCCTTCGCCCCTTCGCGCGGCGTCCTTAGACGTGCGAGCCGCTCCTTTGGCCCACGGATCCCTGGCGTCGCTAGCTGATTCGCCTGCGCCTACCAGCCCCAGACATCTACCACCGAGATGTCTGTCACCATTGCTCATGCCCCCAAGGTACGTACTCAGGTTATTTAATTTTTACCGCCTTCCCAAAAAAGGAAGAGGTACTAAATTCGTCTGTTATTTTTTTTTATGTTTGTTTCCTCGTCTCGGAGACGAGTGAACCGATTTGAAAAACCTTTTTTAACTTTAAAAGTGTATATATATATATATATATATATATATATATATATATATATATATATATGTGTGTGTATATAGCGCCAATGTTTGTTATTTAAATTTGTAAGTTTTTTATTGAATTCGGTCCAGTATTTTAGATCTCAAATCGGAACAGAAGAAAATTTTTGTCTGCGTCTGCCGAATTGAACTCGGTAATGAGTTTTTTTTAAGAACTTGTTTGAAACTGTAGGTATAACTAGCTACTAAAAGCATGACGCTTGCAAGCAACACCAGAAATTCTAAGTTAGGCTTTTTTTATAATGACACATTTTAAGCTCATACATACACTCGAAAAACATAACCCTCCTTTTTTGGCAGTCGGGTAAAAACACTAGAGATAAGCACTCCTTATACATAATATTGCAGGTATAAAGAGAAATTTATTTCTCACAGACTCTAAGTATTATGCTTTTATTACGGAGATCTATTTTCCAGTGGCTCTCTGTGGTATCAATATCGCAAGTAAACGTATTTACTAAGTGAAATTGAAGACTTTTTTCATACAGGTCGTAAATGTCAAGGACTTCCAAGATAGGCATCTAATGAGAACCGAACACAAATTGTAGCTGAAATTCCAGTGTAACAATATTTCACAGCATTTAATCACTGAAACAGCATTAAGTCCCCGAACTATGCTGTATTCTAATGAATATAGAGAATTTATAAGTTTAATAAAGAATAGATCCAGGTAGAGTAAAGTCAATGGCGGGTATGACCCTGGAAATAAATCCTCTGTCGCTTAAACTTTGCATTCTGATATAATAATGGTAATAGATGACGATTGACTAACAATCCAACATTTTTTAATTTATTTTTAATGTGTGTATTTGTACTTAAACATTAAATTTACAAAGTAATATAATAATCTTGATCTTTTAACGTTGTTCTATCAAACTGCAAAGTTTCAGCGACATAGAAATTATTGTTAGGGTGTCCGTCCATACAGAGAATTACCCCATAAACTGGGCTAGTAATATTTTGAGGCTTTTATCTTTATTGTTATACTCGTACGTCCGCCATACAAAAAAGACTACTTGGTCATTTTGTCTAGGTAACACACTTATTTAACGCAGATTTGACCTCGGGCTTATACTCTTATGAACAAAAAACTTTTTTTTTTACAAAAATACATACAGACGAACAAAATGCCTCCTCTTTTTTGGGAGTCTGTTATAAAAATGCTGGACAAAAATCCCAAACACTCAGATTTGTTGCAAGAGCTTTGCTAACTTTATCACTAAACAACGCTAGCATTTAATCCACAGGTAAAAGTTCTCCCCACTACTACAGCCAACTTTAAATAGCGTGCCACAAAACACATATTAGCAGCTATATTATGTACTATGACGTCTGTATACTGATACGTTTAATAGATGCGTGGCATACAAGTAAGCGTAGCACGGGTGTTCATCCCAGGAGAAAGAGAAAGACAAGATAGAATGCAGATAGTTTGAAATGACTAAATCACTTGCTTTAATATGTATCTGTATGTAAAATAAATAAAATTAAATTGTGTTTTCAATTAAGATACATGTTAGAATTTTCACTTGTTAGCTTAGTAGTGCAATTTTATTGGCGTATTTGCTAAAGTTGTTGGTATATCAACCACCACGATAACGGACTATTATTTTTTACAAAAGATCGCTTCATAGAGACGTAACATTTTTAGGTGCAATTTATTCTTCAAAATATTCAACTATATTTAAAATATTCTTATTCACATAAAAATGGCTTCTGAAACTTAATTCACCCATGAATTTATTAATGCTCGTTGTGATTGTAACTTAAACTAATATTATAAAGATGAAAGTTTGTGTGATTGTGTGTGTGTGTGCCTGATTGTTTGTTTGTTTGTTACTCTTTCACGTTTATAGTTATTTCACGTGTTCCCGTGGGATATTAAAATCTCCGCGGATAACACCGCGAGGCTGTATATCTCGAAAAAAATATTTCAATGACCAAACAGACCAACATGGGCGATTTTTAGCTCAAAAACTATAAGTGCTGGTGTGCGCTATTGAGTATAGGCGATATAAATGAACTAACTTACAACATTTCTTTTACAGATTTTGCCATTGTCACAGAAAATCGGCCCCAATAATTTAAGTTGTAGGTAGCTTGTATACTGCATTAAACTAACACTAGCAACTTAACCGCTAAGTGTTACTCAACACTCCACTGCATTCAGCCCAACTTCTAAGAGTATCCGCGATTTAGAACTAGCTGACAAGTAGGTCAAACAAACCTGCAGCTGATAGTACTGGTAGATAATGCTAGTTTTGAATGGCTAAATCGCCAAACCATTCGAAAGCCGGCAGGTTTCACCACTCCGTGATGTTGCGCGCGGTTAATGTTTGATTCCACGGGAACATTGTATTTTGGGGACATTAACAGGAATCGTAAGTTGCCAATGTGTTAATCCAGAATACTAACTATCCCGTACCAAATTTCATCCATATCCGTTCGGCCGTTTAACCTGAAGAGTAACAATCACCCAAAAAAAACGGATTTCTTTTTTTGTTAGTAAAATACACAAGCTTATGACTTCATTCTTATTATCATTGTAAATGCTAAACATGGGCTATGAGTAGGTAAAATAAGGTAGTTTTATACGTCATATGTCGTGAAATAATTGATACCACAGATTTCAAGCTGAAGTAAAATTAATTGTGTTACAATTATAAACTTTCGCATTTATATTATCTTTGTGAAATATGAATTCATACCTTACTAAGTAGTCATGGAAGGAATTGAATATTTGATGGCTTTTATACTGTTGGATACTAAATTATGTAGATTCGCTTCACCTTTTAATCAAGCTAGCGATGCCAGGCTTATGGCATGCGTTGTCGTTAGGGCACAAAACTAAAAGTATGCCATTGTGTGCCTAATGACGTGCTTCTGCAGCTTTGCTTGAAAGCTAGCTCGCATACTAGGCATAGGTATTTATTTTCCATTACAAAGTTGTACTTATACTCCCGGCGTGCTTAAACGTTCTATTACGCAAATATGCATTAATAATAAGTAAGTTTGTAGGTAATATTACAATATATTGATGTTCTCTTGCCCATTCCTATAATCTTTGGTCTTTTCTTCTATTACCTTGGCCTTAAAAATATTAAAGCCTGCTGTTTTAATTATAAGCTCGACGAAAAACGACGTGGTTTTATAAGTTATTATCTGTGTGTGTGTCTGTCTGTAGCGTCGTAGCTCCTGGACGGATGAATGATTTGTTTTAGTTTGAAGGGTAAATTAGTCGAAAAAATTCTTAGCTATTGATGAAAATCGGTCCAAGATGGCCGTCGCCACAAAATTGCGTATTAAAAACTTTTTTATAACTCTCTCAAAAAAGGCCAGACTAGTAAAATACTATGCACAAATAAACTTCAAATCCTGTTTTTTTATGTTTTACTTGTATTCATAAAAAAGTGACTGTAAAAAAAATTATTTTACGTACGTAGTGAACAAACAGCGCCAGTCTCTCGTCAGGTTCAGAGACAGGAGTAGCACTCAACTACGCTCCGACAAATTGCACGAAGCTTGCAGTCATGACCTGTGCTGACTGCATTTGTAACGGTATATTCTAGTTTATTCACCTAGCTGATTTGAAGCGACTTAACTGTTGGAATTGGTTTACCTTGGAATGTATGTTGGGTGTGAAAAAAAAGACGACGGGTTTTCACGCGTACCTGATTGTTGGAAAGGTCCAACTATAGTTTGGTTCACATTCGGTGAACTTCATCAGGAATGAAATTAGCCGTTTGTGTCTTCAACGATGACAGGTCTCGCATTCAAAATTAATCAAACACGCGTTAGTTTTCTAAATAACACTAATTTGTGTTAATGTATACAAAATATTACTGACGAAACGTTTGTTTGTAGTGTAACAGGATGTTGTTATGTTAGTCAGTAGGTACCTATGTATATACTCGTATAATAGCTAATGACTAATACAGAGTTACCGGTTAGGAAGCTTAAGAAATAATTCCATGGACGGTCAACATATCAACGAGAAGAAGCAGCAAATTTCACTATGACACTTAGAAAGACAAAACCGGCATTAAAAAAAATCGTCTAAGGCACCATATTTTTGTAAAATTCCAGTTATGTCCAGTAATGTGTTATGTACGAAAGTCGTAGTATTCAAAAGCGCAGGCCTTTTTAGTACAGCCTAACTAACCGATAAATCTGTATGGTCAAGAGCTTGTCGAAATATCACAAGGTTCAGTTTACTAGTTTAATTAAATCGAACGGTCGGATATTATAAGGGGCTATGCAGACAGAGCAACGTTGATCTAAAAATTGAGGAAACAGGAAATTGCAGCAACAAGCTGTTTCCACACAACTTACTTAAACTGTGCTGACATACCAACTATAGTTGCGGATTTCGATGATCGTCAATAGTTTTTAGTTGCTGCACTCGATTATTGAAGCAGTTTTAATTAGCAACTATCAAATTTGTACTAGTTGTGTAACATTGCTGATTTTCTTAATCGGTAGTAATTGTAACACATGGAACAATTTCAGTTTAAGTGAAAAGTTTCTTGGAGAATCGCGGCAACAGGTAACTGGGATTTTTTGTTGCTGCAACTGCTCTATAACGAAAACTAATAACCGTTTCTTCTAATCGTACGCCAGGATCAAGAGCGAAAGGCCGGCTGCATGCCAAATGAGCAAACGAGATAGTAAAGACAGCAGGCCAAGATTGGCACAGCATTCAAAAGTCCTTTGGAGGACGCTTTTATCTAATAGGTGTTCATACCAATATAATTAACACATATATTTATAAGTTCAACAATTCTTACATTTTAATTGCATGTGTTTCATTAATTATTAATCTATTTATTTTACTATGTATGGAATTAAATAAAGCTAATTTATTGTACCGCTCATTTATTATTGAGGCTATATAAGGCGTTTGGCCGTGTAGCCAAAAGCCAAAAGTTACGTTAAGTTGCAACTAAGTTGATAGTTCCTGAAACTAAAGTTGCTCTGCATGCGTAGCGCCTAAAAGCGTTTTTGTTTGCTCGGTCCGTGAGCTTTGCGCTAGTTATTGTGTGTTCTCACGCGCATTTGTGTTGCTGTGCAATTTATGCACAATCATGGTTTATGTACCATTACTTATCTGCATTCTGATTCGCAACCATTCGGAAACAGTTCCGGTCGGATTTCCAAAAAATATTCAGAGTTAGCTGCATCAAATTTATTTAAATTTTACTGTCGAGTGGTCTTTATAACTGAGCGCTACTGTGGCTTGGATGACAGGTTAAATGTAGGTCCCGATTGTTTGTTACCGAATAACAACCGTAGGCCATGTCATAGGCCTTTTTACAAGTCTAAAAACTCTGACACCAGAGCGAACATCTCCACTTATGAGACCAGGGTAAAAAGTAGGTATACCTTGGTAAAAGTAAAAAAAAAATGAAAGGAAAAATAATTTACGGGCGATGGATATGAGATCGAAGTGGAACTCTTTTCACAATTACATATGTAATGAGAATTGTATTTAATAACGCTATTGAATCTAATGTATAAAATTAAGTTAAATGATGAAATAGAAATACAACTTACATAAATAGGTAAGCATGTTAACTAAATTACCCGTTCTGACTCAGTCCTGGAGCAAAGGTGCCCATAACACTGGCGGCATTACCGCGCTGTATGGCTATAGCCAACCTTTGAACCAAGAAAGAGCCAGAACGGGAGTCACCACCTCTTTCTCTTATGTAATTACAAAAAACTACACTTACTTTTAACTTGATTTTATTTATTTAAAGTATTCATATTTTTACCTTATAAGACTTAAAATCTAATCTATGTTTCAATCGAAAATTCTTGCGTCTAAATATTAGCTTTTGTTTTTAAAAGTCGGTAACAATTTTTGTCATTTAGATCTCTACTTTCTAATGGTGTGAAAAAATAAAACTATTCTTTTGAAGTTGGTTGTAAATTAATTTTAAAAATGAAGTTGGTTGTGCCTATCGTCAATACTATTACCTACTTTAACAAATTTAACCTGCCATGTCCATCTATTCTATGCTTAACCCTGAAATATAACAGCACTATCTCTCGCTACCTCACTCCAATCTCATATTGAGCGTCCTTTTCCTTTAGGTACAAGAATCCCCAGACGTATTGCCTGCTAAGTAACTCTCAACACCCTAAAGAGGTTCGATATATCCAATCACGATGTCGTTTCGTAGCAACGAAGCTACGAGGCTACGGATCTACGACACTACGAGGCTACGCCGTAGCGACTATTATCTCATCCGCCCTGAAGGGCGCCGACCGGCGAAATTGAATTTATCGCAATTTACGCCGAGGCCTGAACAGTACCGGATTAACATACATTGCGAGAGTTTTAGTTCTACTTATCGAAGGGGTAGATTTCATTTAAAATCTGTCAACGCTAAATGAGCAAGGAGTGAGATAATCGGCAAACATGCCTGACTTTCTACTATTCGTGTGTAAACCTCATGCATACTACATGTATACTTTTTACTGATTGAGGAAAATCTACTTGTACCTTTTGTGTGATTGATATACCTACTTAGAGGTTGCTTGTGATTTTTCGCTTAGAGTTACTTTAGAGGGTACAATATTTCAAAGATAATTACGTAGAGCCGGTACCTAGGTTAATTTAATCACAATTACAGCACGAAAAGCTCTCAATATATAATAACATAAAATTCTGGATTTCCGATACGGTTTGTTACCTACCACTCAGCAGTCACAAAGCCTAGCAGTGAAGCCAGTAGGTTGATTCAATTTCATATGATTCGACGAATCCTATAAAATAAACCAAATTAAATGCATATCTACCGTTCACAGTCCGACTATTAGAGACCCAGTAATGCACTGCTGACAGAACAAAAAGGCTTCCATTATTATTGTGTGCACATTGATGACCGTGTATTATTTGAATAAGATTTATTGAAGCGAACCTATTTATTAAAGGCAATAACTGCTGACCCAGGTAAATACGGCAAGCAATTATTTCACATACAGAATATCTAATTTGTATGGCTAATAATTCATGTTCGATACACATAGTTCAAAGTTATGTCCTAATAAATAAGCAATGTTAGCCATAGCTCATATTAGTTCCCGATGCATGCGCCTAAAATATTAATTAAAACCTACCTAAGGATACAACACTGACCAAAGTCTACATTTGAATATAAATAGTCAATGTGAAACAGTAAAATACATATTTTTGCCAGATATTTTACTAAAAACTTGCTATCTTATTTCTAGACGGATAGACCGCAGCAACTCTCTAGTGGAGAGCAGCAGTGGTGTAGGGCCTCTCAGTCCGGGTGCCAGCGCCGCCGCCATTTCCGCCCTTGGAGCCCTACAGCCTGACCTATATACTAAGCGAGAGGCACCGCTCGTCATCGAACTGGAAGGCACAGGGCCGTCCCTCGGCAGAATCCATCTGAGACTGAAGTACGACTTCGACAGATCAGATTTGGAGGTCCATTTGATTGAGGGTGAGTTTTAAAATGTTCACTGATTCACATCTAAGCTATTTGTGGCTTGCTTCCATAGATACAATATCTGATTTTATAGGTATAAGCAAGTGCATGTAGGTTCTTTTGTATCGAATCCACGTTTTTAGGATGAAAAACACTTGAAATGCACAGGGCTCGAGATAATTCACACTTTTACTATCTCAATAAGCAAAACTGAATAATTAGTAGGTGCAGATCCGGTTTCATCTTCTTTCAGAGGTGGTGAAGGCAATCAAGAGTCATGCCTTTCATTATGGTAAATAGTTACACGCTTAGGTAAATAAAAACTAAAAATAACCCAGGTAGGGGTAAAAGGTTTGTTTTGGAAAACCGTACTACGAGATTAATCAAAATATTGAGAAAATCTTGATTAACAAGTCTTTTAACAACGTCTTTTATACATAAATAACATCTTACTTTACTAACTTCAAATTGTTTAATAATTTTATATTATAATTCCTCAGCGCACGACCTTGCCGGGTACGAAGCAGGCGGCTTCAACGACCCCTACGTGAGAGTCTCGCTTGTTCCCGAGGTGGACACGCGCGTGCGACAAACACCCGTTCACAGGAACGAAGCAAATCCCTTTTTCGACCAGCACTTCAAGTTCCCCGTGTCGCATGACGATCTCGCTGACAAGACGCTTCTGCTGCAAGTGTTCGATTACGACAGGTGAAAATAAAACAGACACTAAATTTACTATTCCCATAGCATTTTGTGTATTTACTGTAGCCACGAAAAACGTGATCATCCGTGGCTAATTCAGTCTGATCACGAAATTCTCATCTAGGCAAAGTAGATTGTGTTTGTAAAACAGAACACGAACACACGAATGTAAAATAGGGAACAAATCATACGACATTAAAAGTTAATGGTCTGCTTACCTACATTCTAGAAAGAGAGATAGTCCGGCTAAGTAGATATACCTACTTCACATTTCTTTGTGATCACATCAATGGGATCACGACTTTCTTAAGATCGTATGAGTAGGCCATCCTAACTAATATTATAAATGCAAAAGTAACTCTGTCTGTCTGTCTGTTTCGCTTTCACGCCAAAACCACTAAACCGATCTGGATGAAATTTGGTGCACAGGTAGATTGGACCCCGGGAAAGGACATAGGATACTTTTTAACCGACTTAAAAAAAAATAGTTCCCCATTATCTCGACAATCCAATGAGGAACTACGCGGGCGAAACCGCGGGGTACAGCTAGTTAAAAATATTTTTCCTTGTAGCCTCATTGATATGAATACAAAATAATCATACTTCTTGTTTCTACTAAATTATTATCTTAACTGATGAGTGAGCTACAGATTTGTAGGTTGACGCCCAACTCATATACCTTAAGTTTCATTTAAGCTTTCTAGGGCAACCCCTAGAAAGCTTAATGCAAATGAGTTGTCCGATTTGTCACAAATTGAAAAAAAAGTTACTACAACTAGTTGTAGAAATAGCTGACAGGTTTTATCTGAGCTATATACTCTCTAGGGCAGCGTTAACGTAATCTTTAGTCGTTAGATAGAATCTTTATAGTTTTATGACGCAGATATCAGTTTTATTTTGTGTCAACATCACCATAACGATCACATAGGTGACTGTATTAAATGTTGGTCCTTCGAGCCGGATAGTACTCATATCCTATATCCTATCTATTGTAAAAAAAAAATGCCATACCCATATGTAAATTGTCTGGCTTAACTTTATTACTACTTTGATCATTTTCAGATTCTCCCGTAACGAGGTGATGGGTTCGGCAAAGGTTCCTCTTTCCAAAGTAGAAGTGGCGGGCGGCGCGGAAGTGTGGGCAGAGTTGTCTAGAGAAAGACGACCACCGGAGGAGCTGCAAGAATTGTTGCTGTCCTTGTCTTACCTGCCCTCGGCTGAACGGCTTACAGTTGTAGTACTGAAAGCGAGAAATCTTTTACCGCCTCAGGAAGGAAAAGATGCTTTAGGTAGGTACAAATGTTTGCATAAAGGTAAAATTATATCAATAAAAGATAAAATGTACGTGTTTTTCTCACACGCTCTAAAATTTTTAAGCTTCTATTGAAGCACTGGAAAAGTAAAGCTGTGGTGTTTCAAAAAGCCAAACTGACGTCAAAACAAAACACACAAGAAAATATTGGTTTTTAGATCTCAGACCCGATTCCATTGATGTCTTATAAATAAATTTGTTGTCTATTACAGATGTTTACGTGAAAGTGTACTTGTTGGTGAACGGGAAGCGAGTG
Organism: Ligdia adustata; assembly: GCA_947049295.1. Classification (NCBI taxonomy): domain Eukaryota; kingdom Metazoa; phylum Arthropoda; class Insecta; order Lepidoptera; family Geometridae; genus Ligdia; species Ligdia adustata. Next base: position 4,758,444 of record OX346218.1, read on the forward strand.
AAAAAGAAGAAGACTAACAGGAAAGACCTGAACAGCCCCGTTTGGAACGAAGCCTTGTCATTCAGTCTGCCTTCTGCTAATCTTCAGGAAGCATCCATAGAGGTAAAAAGACACTGACTGAGTGTTCTTCAAAATACCTACGTCTAAACTTTAAGCTTCTTTTGACTTTTTTACATACAGAGAAAATCACGCGCCTAAAATGACAAAAAGCGAGCATAGTTGAGACGCGTTTATACAATTACTTGTGTCATTGTATAATTTTAATTTTAACTCTTTATTGTCAAAACAAAAAAAAAATAGAAAATCAGATAATAAATACAACAGGAAACAGGCACAAAAAGCCTTATCACAAAAAACAATCTCTTCCAGACAACCTTTGTATGTTTAGATCCAATAAAACGTAGACAGCAGTACGGTAGAGAGGTAACACGTAAAACACGTAGGTAGAGACGTAAGGGGCATCCTCGTCAATTTGATATCACCGTCATATACAAATTATCAATTGTATAGGTACCTAATACTCTATTTACACAAATTATCTGTTCGGTATAGTGGTGCAAATTAACTTAGACGAAAAACTACATAGCACCAAATAGCACAACACAACATAATGTCGCTCGCAAGACTATTTAGGGGAAACGGGACTGATAGCACCCTTTAGGTAGGTATACTAATCAAATGCTTTAATTTACATCTAATTACTAATCAACTTCAAAAAAAGGAGAAGTTCACTGGATTATATTTTTTAGGATTCCGTACCTAAAATGTAAAAACTTTTTTACTGTCCTTCCGCCTATCACTATGCTGTGACCGTGATAGGTAGACACAACTGTCTACCTAAGACAATTTCAAGAAATTGTCACAGATGATGTATTTTTGCCGCTATAACAATATTAAAAAAAGAATATGTCAACCTTTAAATATTGACATATTCCATACAACAAACGTGATATTTTTGTAGTTCTTGCTCCGATGAACCAATTTCAAAAAATATTTTATTTTTTGAAAGGGTAGGTACTTACCTATTTGTCAGGTTGTCTGAAAGATATCGCTTTTGAGCGCTTTTTGTGCCATTGTTATCGTATTGTACCCAAATGTACCTACTCCTTAAATGATCCCATATTTTTTTTATATGTGATCAATCCATTACTTTAGTAATAAAATAAAATAACTGAAAAAATTGTATCGGCACTTGCCGAATTGAAATCAATAATTTTTTTTTTTATAAAAAACTTTTATTTACATACCTATGTATTTTAGCCTAGCAACGTACGGGACTCAGACTACAGGTATGAGTAGGTATCTAAACATCCCGTATGTAACGTTCCAGGTGTGCGTGGTAGTCGGCGGCGGAGGCCTAGTGGTAGGGTGGTGCTGCGTGGGCGCCGCCGAGCCCGCCGCGGAGGGCCGCCACTGGGCGCAGATGGCGCATCATACGCGGAAGGCAGTCGCCATGTGGCACACGCTCAGATAGACACTTATCCTCCATGCCCGGCAAATATCTTGAGCTAAAGACGATGGTGGGGAAAGTTTGCGCATATGCACTTCTTATTGACGAATCATCTATCGCGTGTCGACAAACTCCCCGCTTGCTCCCCGCCAAGGTCAAGATCACGCGTTTAAGGTTAAGTAGATTGCCGGAATACCTACCTACCATGCCCGGTAAATACCTTGAGTTTAACGCCAAGTTCAAGGTTATTGGTTCAAGTTGTTTGCCGGTGATTGTACCAATGTCAAAAGTAATTACAAACAAACTCATCTAATAATACGAGTAAATCAGTTAGGTACATAACACCGTCTAGGGCTTTTGGGGCTCAGTCAGATAATGCCCTACCTAGGTACACTATTTTTTGTGAAGATACAAGCAAACTGAGTATTTTATCATAAGTTAATAATGACACTATCTTGTTTATTGGTAAAGTAGGTATGTATAGTTTTATATTTTTCTCAAAATAAATTCAATGATTTTAATCTGAAATCGAAAAAACTCACCTGTTGAAAATAAATCAGTTGTCGCTTTTTTAACATAGAGAGTAAATCTATCATCTAACTTGGCATGCTACATCAATGGACTAAATAGAAAAATCTCTCGTCCAGAAAAAAATGTTAGACTAAATACATTATTACAACAGGACGTTTTAATTCTTAAATTCATCAGGGTGGCTTCTATTGCCAACGTTGTTCTTAATGTATCTATAGATGACTCAATGATAAGCTTCATTGTTCATCCGACCACACTGAACTTACCTATAAACGAAAGCCATAAAACACCTACGCCCTACACTTTCTGTAATTAGGTTTGGAAAGGTCTGAAGACGTAACATAATATTTACATACTACATCATTATTCCATAAGCTAATGAAAATCCCCAAACCCGATGTGTAACTCAAATATGGGCTATATCACCTTCTGCATGTATAGATTTGCATTGACGTAGGACAGACATGCATCGGTCAATCGATGCGTACGTCATTGAATGTATTAAACATACCTAATTATGATGATAACAATTATCATATAAGTACATAAGATTTAAATGGACCATTTATCGCTCAACCAAACTGATGCGAAATTACCTTATTTTTCAACCAAGAACATTATTTTTCGTCTAAAAATCCAGTGAGACTATTATTGTATAGATTAACGCACATAATTATATCTTATCACAAATATGACATTCAAGCTGCCTAAAAAAGTATTTCGTCAAATACAGTGAGAAGAAAGGCTCTAAAATAAGTTTAAATATTAATGATTGTGTATCTAAATGCAAGTTAAAATATAATTGTCTATATACTTAACGTGGTGTCCTTACTGACTCTGCGAAAAGCTGAGAAATATTATGTTTTCTTGATGAGAGTTAACAGGGTTATTTATTTTTACTTATTTACTCGTATTACTAACCTCTATTATCTGGTGTTAGGTACATAACTTTCATATCTACGATGTATAGTAGATACTTAAACATTTCTAGTACCTACCTATCTATAGCAGAGCTATGTATTTATTTTATACGGCAGTCTGTATAAATGTGACCATGTTTATTGCAATTCGTGCATTTCACAACGTCAGTAATTACCCACGGAAACACTCCCTGCCTTCCTGTGTAATCTAAACTAACTATACTGTCCAATTTAGACTGTGGGCTCTCCATAACTCTACTTATCTATTGTAATAACTGTTCTACTTAAATTGTAATAGAATATACATATTATATTGATACACTTATCGTATCAAAAAGGTTACTTATGGATAAGATTTAAAACTTTATTATCAGCAAGTGAGCTGGGGAAACACCAAACAAATCTTATGAAACATTGGGAAATTTATGTAAAAAAAGAATATGTCTAAAAGTTTATAAATATTTGTCCAATAGATGTTTTGAACATTGTTGTGTACTATGCCCACAGTCAGTCTTGTCATATAGTAATATATAAATAAATGTGAACTTTTAGAAGTTATAATGACCCCCTTATGTTTAAAGGGTTTTAAGAAAATATATCGAATTTTATTCCTATACGTACATAGTACTTCATCTACGTGTATGGTATGTGTGAAGAAAAATATTTTACTTTGTATTTTCTTTACAATGTCTGAATAAAATGTCTTATTTGTAAGAAGGATTTGTTGTTTTATTTCTGTAGTATAGCTTGATCGTTTAGTCTTACCATTCATGTTCCTCTCTTACTATAAATCTACGACTATCACCTTGTTTAGATATTAGGTTAGTTTAGATATTAGTAGGTAAAGTTTATACAACCACTTAGTACCGGTCACCCGCGGCTATTTTGAACATAAAAAAGTTTCAAACTTTTAACCTCCAATTAGACACTATTTTCAATAATCTTTTCTTACATCTCCTACACCCTATAATGAATACACTCTCTAAATTTCATGGCTTTAGGTTCAGCGGCTTAGGCTCCAAGTTGATTCCTAGAAAATCCAGTCAGTCAGAACTTACTCTTTTATATACTCGTATACGTTGTGATTGTAATTTAACAGTATATAAATATGTAAAAAATGGTTTTAAAGAATCAATCTCGCGGGAATATTTCGAGCAAGAGCAACAAAATTACTTTTTTACTCATTACAATGTATCAACCTCATAAAATGTATAAAGTGATTTGTTTAAGATATGCAATATATAATTTTATAACAATGTATATATTATAATTATATCAGTTCAATCTCCACATCATGTTTACTTAACATCGATAGCCGTCCAATTATTAGTTTTCAGGTTTAATTCGATTTCGTAATCGACGATTACCAATTTAACTGAATCATTACCACATCTCTTAATATGACTAATTATAAAGTGTCACGGTCCTATTCAGTTCCGAAATATACTTTAGTAATTATATTTAAAAGGGCGTTTCAATTTTTGACATCCCTTAGCAGAACAATAGTATAAGCTTTGCTTAAAAGTGCCAGTGTTTATCTATTGAAGAACAAAAATTTTAAATTAAGTTACCCGTACTTTCGTTAGCTAATATTCTAAATTTTACCGAGACTTTACTAAATTTCGCTTCAATGCCTGTTTTATTAAATAATGATCTTATATATAGTACCTACCTAGAGCATTTTATATTAGATTACCTATACTACCCACTAATGGTTGGGATTAAATTCTAAACTACAAAATAAAAAGCCGATTATACAAATATTCATAATTTAATCTTTTTACATTTTTATAATAAATAATAAGAACTGTTAAAATAATAATTAAACTGTAACTTAGGTATATGCTTACTTAAATTAACCACAATAACAGTTTACCGATTCGGAGATAGGAAGTATCTGGCGACATCACGGCGGCGGCGCGAGCGATGCGAATAAAGTTTTGATCCGGCCACTACAAATGCACTAGTATAAAGTTACTCGTAACTTACCACTGCCGACGACTGGGAACGAAGCGGCGTTACCTTTAGCCTGATGCCACACCAACTAGAAATAGAAAATATTATAAATACCTACCTAGACTAGGCTAGAAGTATCTTTAAAGATCCAAGAAATCAACTGTTATGGAAATAATTACGATATTCGAACAAAACCAACAGTTACGTTCCACGCTCAAGTATTTGTATCTATTATTTTTGAATTATTATCATATCATAGATTCATAAGAATATAATGAATACATTCTATTTGTATCAATTTCTTACACCAAAAGAATTAACATGGAACTGCAGAATGCGTTGATTTTAGTTAAGCAAAAATAATTACTATTTCAATACATTCGCTTTGTGAATATTAAAAAGGTAAATGTTATTATGTGTTTAATTTGCTTTACTTTTTCGTTATCAATATCAAGGTTACAAGAGTACATAAAATAGGTACATCATTATTATTTATGGCTTTATGGACATAACGAACGAAGTCGATAAGAACTAGCGATAAATAAGCTTTGATTGTGAACAAATACCTATTTATACAAAAAAATACTTATAGAATCAATTGGCAGAATATACAGAATTATTATGTAAAAAAACTGTTTTAACACATTGAATCGGAACTACAACATGAGACCAAAAAATGGCAATGACAATGTTATACTTGCAGATAAAATAAATAAAAATACTTCACAGTAATTAAAACTGATGGAATATAAAAAAAGAAATTGGAAAAATTAGACCTAAAAATCAAATTTAAATGCATGTAAATACTTTACACATCTCTGGAGATCCATTTGCTGTTGTAGAAACGATGGGAATGTGTAAATGTACGAGTGTATTGTGTTTATTATAGCATTTACGGTAACAGATGTGTGTAGTGTGTCATTGTGTTGGTGTTTGTGTTTGTGTGGGTGTGTGTAAGTATTTGCAGTCGGGATCCTTGCACTGGCCGCCCACTTCGAAAGGACACAAGATCGCGTTCGGATCCGCTTGCCAACTGAAAAATATGCGTCAAGTTATAATAAGAAAGTGCTATCAGTGGATAGACTTACAATGCATACTTACATCGTACTGTTGTTGATAGAAACGATGTGTACGCATACTGCCATCCACATGTCAATGATAACGACAGGCATGCGACTGTATAATTGTACACTTTCTTGCTTTCCTATGATTACACCTAATGAACAATAACTGTTATTTATCGATATCAATGCAAAGTGACCATCTCTCCTGTCGTTTGTCTCTTCTTTTTGTCATTTGAATATATATACCAGTCATTTCAGTCAAACATACCTGTGAAGTTACGGGAATATCGAAAGTATACTTACTCCAACGTCAACGACGATTTCGACAACCTCTTTAGCATAAAAAAAAAATTAGTCCATCTAGAATTTTTGGGATCATAGTTAAGATGTTACAAAAGTAGCATCTAAAAGAGCACAAGATGCAGAAAATATGAATAAATAATAAGTTTCTAAATTAATAGTAAGTATACAATTTAAACTACGAAATGACTGAATTTTATAGACAATGATGCATGAAATTTTAAATTATTTATGTTAGAACTTGTGGCGACTGTCAAGATGATCACAAAGACAAGCAGAAGCCAAGCAATTTCAATATTTTACATATGCACACAACTTTAACTTACGTAGTACTCCCCAAAGCGCCTAAAGGCGATTTATAATCGTCGACTGATATGTAATAACGTTTGTTCCCGTGGTTGCACACCGCTAGTAAGTCCGCAGATATAGTTCCTTCCGTTGTTTTATTCGCTAAACTCGGATCATTATCATTTCCAGATAGGCGTTTATTTAGATTTTCTAGATCTTTCTCAGTATCTAAATTAGCTTCTATAGCTGTATCAGAATCTAAAGTTTTAGGTATACGAACAACCTTTTCATTATTGGTAACATCGAGTTGTACAGATAATCTAGGATTTTTGATAGCATTTTTATCCACAAAATCATTGACCACACTGATTTTGACAGTCTTTTGTAGGAGTGGGTTTTTGTAATCGTCTTTGGGATTATTTTCTTTTTGCAATTTATTTGATAGAGCTTTGTTGCTAAGATGGCTCAAGTGCGGTATGCGACCATTTATATTGGAATGTAATGAAGTTGTAGAGCTGAAATGAGAATGTTAAAAAAAAAGATACTAAAAATGTGCAACACACAAAACGGCATAAATAACTAAATAGTCAAAATTATGTTAGTCTTGTTTCACAAAGATAATTTCCACGATATCACATACCTTTTAAGAAGTGACTGATGTTGCAATCTAATTTTACTTAAACTTATTTGGATGGCTTTCTGTTGTTTCTTGTTGAGAGTGATAGCAGTAGTAATGTTGCGTAACTCAGTAGCAGCTATTTTATATCGTTGCGACAATTTTGTTGCCTCTTCTTTTAATTTTAACATTTTAGCCGATTCCTCTGCGATTATTTTCCTGGAGATTTCAAACAGTTAATTTTTCTGAAAATCGTATTAGTCAAACAATAAATAACAACGAAACAATACCTAGATTTTGCAATTTGTTCTTCTAGCCTATTATTTATCGTTTCTTGTGTGTCTACAGTAACATTTCGAGGTTTTAATGTGTCTTTTCCAAAATGTTGTTGATTCAAAAAGTTTAGTGTTGCTTGTCTAGTCTGTTTCATCTTTTCCAGTTCAGCCATTCTTCTTACCAGATTTTTATACTCAATTTGTTCAGATTTTGGCAAGTGATTAACAGCCTGAAAAAAGATAATAGCAAGTTTTTTTCAATAGTGACGATTTTTATACGATAGATATTAGGGCCATTATAAAATTAAGTATCTTTTACCTTTGCTACGAATTTAATTGGATTCTTTGGCACAGCCGGTTTTTGTACTACATCTGGAAGTGTCGCTTTTTCTACTTCCATTCGTTTCGACTTCAAAAACATATCCAATTTTTGCTGGAAATCTATTTGTTCAGATAATTTCATATGCATCTTTGTCAAATTTTTTGTTGCTTCATGTTCTCCTTCAGAGTCAGATTCGTCGAGTTTAATAATGAATTTTTTGGCTTCAGGTAGAGTAACATTTTTGGCAGCGCTTTGTGGTCCAGAGTTGTTAATTTTTTTAACATCGTCTATTTTATTCAGGATTTCAGTGTTTGCAATTTTTGTTATATTCTTGCTTAAAGAGGTAAGAAGATTAGCTCTCAATAAATCTTCATCATCATCCAATTCATCTTCTTTAGAAGCAGAGTTAATTTCACTTATTTCATAATTGATCATATCATTGTTTTTATCGCTAATATGAAGCGTTACACTCATATTTCTCTTTTCATGATCAATACAGTCTTTAGTTTTTTCTTCTGAATCTGAACCCATGTCCATATCTACTGATTCAATATCTGTATTATTATCTTCATCTTTGTTTGAAATCGAATCATGACCATTGAGTAGTTCATCTTCTAAATTAGAAGATTGCGAAAGCTTTTTGTGCATTTTCTGTTTTTGTTTCAACTCAATAGCTTTTTTCAACAATGCTGATTTAAGACATATAATTCTCAATTCTGCTGTATCACTGTCTTCGTCTTCTGATGTAGGCTTTTGTTCAACTTTATTGGGCTCGGGTTCTTTTGATTTCACAAGTTTTGATTTTAGAGCATGTTCTCTTAATAACTCGAGGTCTTCATCAGAGTCTTTTTCCGGCTGGTCTTGACATTCTTTTGTACCCTCCTCTAACTTTTTTTCGTCAGATTTATCTTTACATTCAACATCACTAACTATTTTAACATCGTCATCAGTCAATACTTCTATAGTTTCAAAAACTTTGTCTTTTTCTTTATTAACACTATCAGGCATATCTATACATATAGCATCATCTGCATTTACTGATGACACTGGAGACAGTGTTGTATCTAATATTTCGATAACATTTTTAGGAACTGTAGTGTCTATTTTATTATTTTCTTGTGTAACTTGTGTCTCTGCCCAATGACACATTTTGTGCAGTCTTGCACTCAATGATGATTTATCCGCACTTTTGTGCACAATTACAGCTTCTGCCAACTTTTTCCTCTTATTTCTATATTCATCTTCAGATTCATCACTTGATTCAGTGAGAATTTTTGCGCCCTGTTTCTTTTTGCTACGAGATGTTTTCTTTTTCTGACTATCTCTCTTTTTATGCACATTATTTTCATCAATATACTGTTGATCTTTTCTCCTTTTCTGTTTATTATGTTGCTTGACAGGTTTACGAACAACTATAACTTGTTTGTAATGGTGATTATGTGAATCTTCTAGCTCTGTAGCAGACACTTTTGACAGATCACAAAGTATATCTCTCTTTTGTTTCATACCTAGAATTATATAACATCCTTGCCATGATACCTCGATAAATATATTGAACATATATGTATTTTATTAATAGGTCAGTAGACAATACAATATAGATTAATAAAAGTTATTGAATGTCTTTGTTTCATACATATCAACCTTTTATGCTTCATTTATCAACATTTATATATCATATTATTTGTTGTTGTATGTTTTTGATACAAGTAAATTATTCCACCATATAATTTGTCTATTAACACATCTAGTTGAAACCAATCCCAGCAACTATGAAGAAGTTTCTAAGGGATTGGAGCAGAACTAAACAATTCAATAAACATCCCCTTAGTTAAGATGATTACATAAAATGAATAATAATAGCAAATAAGCTGTAATAATTAAGAGGCTTTTTTCAGTCATGTTTCATAAAAACAAGCGGTTTTATTGAATATTGGACCAGCAAAGATGATTCATATAAAGTGGAGAGAATAGTTGAATAAATTTAAGAAGGTATAATACGATTTTTCAACATGTTTTAGCCGATAACCCTGTGTAATAAATTCAACCTAATAGTAATATTATAACATCGGAAGTTTGTATGTAACATGTGTGTATATTTTCACTCCTCACACTCAAATGGCTTAACGGATTTGCATGAAAATTGCATTGCATTGCATATGGATAGCCTGTGCCCTAAATTAATGCTTTGGCTATTTTTTATCACGGAAAAAGGAGGAGATCTACCTCAGGAGATGTTGACTCTTCTAGTGCTCCCTTGAAAGTTTAAAATCGCTTGAAGAGTTAACATCCTGAGGGTGCTTTGTGCTAAACACATTTTGAAGAAGTTGGATACTGAACCACACAATAAAGACTAAAATATTTTTGTTTTCTCACACTGTTCTCAAAAAAAAGCGGGAGCTTGAACTTTTATTATCATACTATAAATACTGAAAACTTCCTAAACTTTTCCCTAGTAAAAAAATATCTATTCTTCCCTACCAGTAAGAATATGGGGAACTTTCACTAATTTTCTAGTTAATATAAGGAATTACATTGCAAGGCTACCATGTCATGTGTAAGGTGTATTTACTCAATATTAACTCAATGAATGAATTTTCTTTGGTGTATGTACAGGGCTCTTAACTCGTTTCAATCAAGCCACTAGGGTGTGATGATCCTAAATGCCCTATTACTTTAGAATTAGATTACTAATTAAAAGAAAATTTGTTGCCAAAAGACAAGAGTCTTTGCAAGTGGTGGACAGGGTGTCAAACAAGGTATCTAGAGCTGGCACGTTCAGCAAGAGTGTTTCTACGTGCATCTGCATCTGCAAGCACTGTGTATGGCGAGCGATTGTTTTCAGAGGCTGGTAACGTCTATGAAGAAAAGGGGAATAGGCTGTTATCAGAATGTGCAGAGTCTTGTGTTCCTGCATCATAACTTACCTTTACTAAATTTTAAATATTGATTATTTTTATATCATTACTACTCTTTAATTAGCATAATTTCGATTTTATTCATTGAGATTGTTAAAGATTTCCTAAATTAGTAATAAATACTTTTTGATTAACACTGCTGTTTTAATTATATCTACCTAAATATATTGTTTTTCTTAAACAAAGTATACTCAGCATTCAAATCTCTATTTTTAACTACATTATCAAGCATACAGTGCAAGCAAATGACGCCAGTACGTGTTGGAGTTATCACCAACTGTGACCTGTGACACTATCAACTAACTTATGAGGTCATTGAAATACAAGCCAATTGAAGATGTATGGGAGCAACATACAAAGATAATAATTACTTGTAAGAGCCCATTTTAGTCTGATATTAACTTGACAAAGAAATAGAAAAAAGAATTTCAGGCAGTAATAAAAAGAGCTAATCCTACCAATAAACAGATTAGCTAAATGTAAGAAGCAAGGGCTTTATACCAAAATACTAATGTACAATAAATTACCTAATAGTATAATAGATATTATATTACATTCAAACAAAAATTGAAGTATTTTTTTAAAGCAATCCTTTTTATAAACTCATAAATATATGTCAAATCAGCTTGTAGAATCATCATTCTTCATAATAAAATATTACTCATAACTAAACAAAGCAATCAAAATGTAAATATATGTTATCAATATTAAACTAAGAACTAATCATATAATATGAGATTTATAAATAATTTTTTTAAGTAATTATTAATTCTAATGTTATAAGACTTGCCTGTAATGAACGCTATTTAATTTTAAAATAGGTCAATAAATATTACATTATAAATTACGCATATTACCTGAACCCCTCGATGAACGTTTTGCTTTCTTTCGCTCAAGGACATTATTGTAGTTTTCCAAGACTTCCAATCTCTGACGCAACAGAAATTCTTCTTCCGAAGATATGTCCGAAAGGTCGTCGAGTTCATCTACTATCTCGCCTTCCTCCATCTCCGATTCTTCATTTACTTTAGGCATTTTAGTTACAAAGGCCTATCTTGACCTACGCAATGTTTCCGAATCCGAACCCCAAATTTTTATACGTCCTGCTGAAAATTGATAACATGTTTACCTTGAGGTTTTACAACGTAGGTTCGGAATTATCCAAATGATATAAACAGCGCTCACTGCTAACGTAGCCCTTTTTTAAATTGACAATAAAGGCACATTAAACAATTTTCTCCTTTATTATAATAAAACGTTTTGTAACAAATTTATAAATGTAAATGAATGAATCAAGCAAGGAAACTTGGTGACTGACACAGATTAGTAGGGTGGTACAGATAAGACTCTCCCAGAAGGAACTTGGAACATATTCAGACTATTATGAACGAATAAAATGGTAATCGAATCAAGAATGAATTTATAGATAAACGTATCCCGATCATTTGTTCAATTCATTCACTATGGCGCAGATTATGAACCGTACAGAGAATATAATATATAGTTAATTAAGCTACACACAGCCAGCAAATGTATTTATCCCGTCAACGCGTAACATTAATAGTCATAATCATAGTTAGTTAGTAAGTGCATAGTCAACTAAAAAGATAGATTTTCTGACCAATTTTAGTAGTTGCTGTAATCGAATTTGTCATGATACAACCCATCAAATGGAAATAGATGACCTATACAATAGCATTAAGTATTTTAGTTTTAAAAGATGCCGCAATAAGTTATAAAGGGCCCAAAAACACAAATTCAAAACCATTTCGTAAAAATAAAATTTTGCCGGCTGGAATTTACATGTGCAAAATGCTCACAGGAAAGCTAGTCTTAGCTTTCAACAGTGATTATTTAACGGAAAATCTTGTACAGGTACATAATTTGAAAAAATGAAAAAGGACAAGAGTATTCAAAAATAAATTAAAATGGTGCGTCAGAAATCAAGACCAAATAAAAATCGATAAAATGGCACCTAATCATAATAACAAAGATTTCAGACAATTTTGGAAAAGCACATTTCAAATAAACACTAAGCCTAGTGCCCTGTAAATATTGATGGGGAAAACGATCCGAAAACAATTTCAGAAGTTTTTAAAACTCAGTTTAAAGTATCGGCCTTACCTCTGCCTCCAAGAAAGTTGACCGGGGGAGTACCTAACTGAGATGGTTGACGTTGAGTTCATGGCCAGTGAAGATGACTTAATAACTTGCAAAGCTAAGCAAATTGCTTCAACTATACTTGAAATGAAACGGGGTAAGTAGCCAGGTCACGATGGGTTCAGCATCGAACATTTTCAGTGTGCTGGTGTCAACGTGCCTCGAATTCTGTCTTTGCTGTACTTTGGTACTCTTTTTGTATAAGTCATCAGTATCTGCATCTAGAGATGATGAAGACTAGCTGTACCAATTGTTAAAAATAAGACAGGAGATATTTTTAGTAAACCTACAGGCCTATTTCCTTAGCAACAACATCAGCGAATAACCTCGACAGTTTGCTAAATGGTCAACTTGGTAGGAACATTGCATTGAATAATGCCTAGTTTGGGTTTTATCCAAATGTGTCTACCGAAAGTGCAATTCTGGCTCTTAAACATACTGTAAAGTACTACACAAAGAGAAAAACTTCAATGTATGCGTGCTTTTTAGACTTTTCTAAAGCATTCGATCGAGTGCCATATCAACTCTTGTGGAATAAATTGAAAGGCACATTACCACCCGAATTAATTAACATTTTTAAATATTGGTATGAAAATCAACTTAACTAGGTCAGGTGGGAGAATGGCTTGTCAAAGGCTTATAAATTAGAGTGTGGTATTAGGCGTGGAGGGTTGTGTTCACCATTACTGTTTAATCTTTATATGGACGCGCTGATAGAGAAGCTCAGTAGTATGCATGTCGGATGCTCAATTGACGGCGTGATAGTTAATAATATCAGTTTCGCAGACGAAATGGTGCTGCTGAGCCCTTCTATTGGTGGACTGCGAAAATTAATTAACGCATGCGAAGAATATGTACTTCGACAAACAGATGGTCAACATACATATGGAGCAAATCATCAGTAAGACTTAGAAAAACACAGCTGATGCGGTCGAAATTTTCAGCAACTATTCAACAGCTGCAATTTGTTCAGAAGTGGACTAGAAACTAAAAAAAAATAGAATATGTAACAAATGCAAAACAAATGTTATTTGTTATCTGATGACACAGAGAAAGCAAAACTTAAAAAAACAGGTATCATACCAAATAATAAATGAAATGTACCAAATGCTACAGCTAGCATACAAGTTTGTAAAAACTAGGAAATATAAGGTTAATAAATAACAATTGTTTTAAGAGGAGTCTGGGGCGTAATAATTTCACTCAGAAGTTATGTTCTCAGTATTTAATTCAGCACACCTCTTAAAAGAAACGATTGTACAATGTTTTACGTTTTAGAAGAAGAATCGCGGAGGATGGTGCACGCTTGTCGTCGAGTCCGAAAGTTAATCGGAATAATCTAAACAACGGGCGCAGCGAGTGCTCGGACCCTACCACGCGATGGTACCGAGGGCGGGGTTGGACATCACGCCACCGCCTGGACTAATCATGCGTGAACGCATGAGAACATTACCTTATTTGGTCACGTCTTCTCCGCGCCGTTACTATGACAACGGTGGGTGCCCCGCGCGCACCGCGTCTAACTCCCTGTATGTCTATTCCCCGCGCTACATTGTTTTTTTTTTCATATCACATAAAATCAAATTAAAAATAAATCATAAGTCGTATGTACGTCGATAATTTAAATACATCACTATTGTATCGATTTCGATACGACAAGGTAACAGCACTAGCGCGTGAAGAGTGACATTTGGTGAGTTCGCGTTATGCCAACCTGCTAACTCATTTGAGTTCCTTCGGAGCTGTCCTATCTGTCCTTTGGACATACAACTATAATCTAACTTTTGAGATATTTTTTTTATTTGCTCCTTAGGTATGCTAAAGCCATTGTGGCTTTACCGTATTCTTTTTAATTCTAAGATACATAAAGCCTTCACACCATAACAAGTTATACATGCCTCACGACTTTTTACTCAAAACTTTCAGCTCAAATTACATGCGATATTTGTATTAAATATATGCTACCAAAGATTTTTATATTTTTTTCTTAACGATCTAGTTTACGCTAATAACTCTACCACTGACTAGTCCATATTTAAAGCGGCATTAGCTACTCACACATAAATATCTTTTGTACGCAAAACTATATCAATAAAAAAATCATTTCATTTCATTACTGGTTAAATTGCATGTATGTGACTTGACTTATTTTCGATTTTATTCGGCAAGCGCGTTGACTTGCGAGCCACTCATTTGATACGGGTATATTGAGAGCCTTGTGGACAAATATAAAATCCGCCACATTGTGGCA
The DNA here is from genome assembly GCA_947049295.1 of Ligdia adustata. NCBI lineage: Eukaryota > Metazoa > Arthropoda > Insecta > Lepidoptera > Geometridae > Ligdia > Ligdia adustata. Next base: position 4,773,495 of record OX346218.1, read on the forward strand.
GCGACATCTTTAGCTTTAGCCTGCCAAATAAGCAAATCTATAAAAAAGATACAAATGTCATGTCAAACTTTGACGTTTGTATTTTGTTTGTTATTGTTCTTTCGCGTAAAGAGTACTTTTGTTGCGGACGCCCCTTTCCTGTAGCAAGTTATTTGTTGTCTACAAAGCAATAGTAGTCTTTGGCAATAAATAAAACGACGGAAAATCTACAATACAAGTAATACAACAGGTACCATGTACACTGGAGACGAAGAAGATTATAGATTCGCGGCTTGTACGTATTTCGCCAAAAACCATCCCGGCGAAAGTTGCGGAAGCAATGGTTTACCATTAACTCCCAGTTCTATTACAATACTGGGAAAATCCCAACGTTTGCTAACTATAGATCACCCGAATTTGTGCACATATCTCGATATTATCCGTGGAAAACATGGTGAGTGCATAAAAACGTACTAAATCGGCTTATAAAGCGTCCCTTTGCCTATTACTTAATTTATTGAGAAGAATTACTTCTTAAATTATGTATGTGACCATCACTTTAAATCGTTATCATTTGCTTCTGTAAAGCTAGTCAATAATTACTTCTAAGTTTTATAAATGTAATCCATTAGACCACTTAATTAAGAATGGCTTAGAATTAGTTTACTAACTAGTTATTTTTTAGAACCAAACCAAAGTACGGTTTATGTGAAAGTAATCAGGCTTACAGAACAAGTTTTTACCTCTTACTATAGAGTTGTAAGTTCACATGTTATTCGTAAATTGAATTCCAGAGCGAATTATAGTTGTAGCAGAAACAATAGGCAAATCCTTATGTGAACATAAGTCAAAGTTCTCGTATGAAGAAATTAACAGCATAGCATGTCAAGTGGCCACTGCTTTGAAATTCCTTCATGATCAAGACATAATACATAGGACACTGGCATTTGATAACATATTGCTGGATAAGAATGGGAGAGTCAAGCTCTTTAATTATGGAATGTACTATATGACCGGTGAGGGTAATGAAGTGCCTTTTCCACTTGGGTATGTATCAGATTCACATAATTAGTTATTAGTATGTAATCTTTATCTCATACATACATCAGTTATTTAGTCCTACTGCAAAGTCTTCCCTTCTCATTTTCCACTGTTTAAGCTTTTGAGAATCAAGACACTGCAGTGGGAATCAAGTTTATTCCACCATCTCATTCTGAGCCTGCCGGGAGACTGTTTATTATGTGGTATTGACATTGTGTTGACCCATTGACCTATCTTTTTACATGTGGCAAATAATTTGTTTAATTTTATTATCTGTTATTATATAAAAAAATAATAACATTCATGACCATTAGTTTGCTGTAGTCTACTTTTAGACAGGCTTCTTGGATTTCTCACCTTCTCTCCCATACTAACTTCATAAATATCATATCGCAGTTTACCAAGATACTTCAGCCCTGAGATTATTCTGAAAGGAGGTGGTCCAGCTGCAGATATATGGACTTTCGGTATTATCCTCCTAGAGCTCTGCATCGGCAAACTCTGGCCGACTCTGAAACCTGGTCCAATATTGAGAAGAATCCTTACATTGGTGCATGCCAACAATCCAGCTGAACGAATAGCGCGAGAACATGACTGTTTTGATAATTACAAAGTAAGTATGATACAGTATACCTCATATTTATAAATCTTAGACTGCATTGCTGCTGTATATCAGTTGAATTGAAATCAAATGCATCCGCCGAAAACAAAACCACCAGCGTTTATTCTACTAGGTGGAGTTGGTATTGTTGCTGATTAATATATTTTTAAAATTCTTGACATGTATGCCACATTGATATGGCTGGAATTGTAAACAAATACTTATTATTTTTTACAGCAAGTGCCAGACCATCTACGCAATGTAATAGAAAAATGCCTCAAAATCTATCCAAGAGAGAGAGCCACATTTGTGGAAATTATTGACGAACTTACAAAAGCCAATACCAAACAGTTAGTAGAGGTAAAGAAACCCCGAGGACTTGATGGTTGTAAGCTACAGTATTACTATCACTGGTGGCAGTTAGCTGGTGGCGATATACAAGCAGAGTTGAAGAAAAATGGCCTGATAAAGAATAGTCCACCAATATTGTCTATGCCTATGTAAGTGATTTAATTACTGGTGAAATTTTTGAAATTAAATTACATCATATTAAATGATATCCATAGCAAAGATTGAGCAGGTGATCAAGTAATGTTTTTTTTTGTTTTTGACAATACATTACCTACCAATTAAATATAAAATAAATAACACACACTTAGCTTCTCACTGGGATATCTACTGTTTCAAAGCCAAAGACAGATATTCAAATTCATCATTGGAACACTTGCTCCAGCCCAGAATTGAACTGGGGACTGTCGGCAAAGGGCAACATAAATATAGAAAACTTCAGCCAGTTGCAGCGTTTATCCTCAATCGCAATAGCGATGTTTTCAGAATGGTGGTACAAATTTGTAACTTGCTTTACTGAGCTAATAAAGTTGTGCGTCAAAAATGGTTTGATATATTTATCTTACAAATATCTTTGCAATTAATACTTATAAACCCTTTCAGACCCCATGTGAGTACAAGGACAAATCTTTTTTCCTATGCATATATTTCACTTTGGCTCCAAAAAAATATCACAGTGATATAAGCTAATGTTTTTGAATAAGTAAAATATATCAGAAAATCAAATTGATAAAAATGCAGTTTGTTATTTTCATTTTCACCGTCACAGAAACTGCGGTTTGTAAACTGATTGTAATGGATAAGTAGTATCGAGGTAGGATGTACTGCTAATCACAAGTAAAGATTCAAGCAAAGAAGAAGTAGGTAGGATATAGTGAGGTTGTAACTACTACTAATAACAATAACTTACTTACAGAGCGGTTCTCTTAGATGGATGCACGGTTGGCGGCAAAACTGGCGCTCTATACGACCGCCGTATCGCCAAATATACTCTAGACCTGCTCAAAGCACGGCTGTGTCACATTCCCGCTAAAGACTTCTACCCTCTAATGCACGAACCTAGAAAGTACTATGATGCTGTAGACCTGCCAAAGGTTATAAGGGAAAGGGACACGGAGTATCAGCTTTGCAGAATGATTTATTTTCAACGGTTGCTAGTTGTGAGTATTTGTGATTTGTTCCCTATATGTTAATAACTCATATTTAAAGGTTGATTTTTTCGATAATATTGATGCTTAAAAAACTGCATTCTACCAAATTAGTTTGTAACTTCTTTTTAAGAAATATGACATAAATTATTTAAGTAGTTATGGGAAATGTATAATATTTCAGTTCAAAGTTATATGAACTCAAAATATAAAAATGCCAGGTTATGTGTGCAATTTTAGCTAAATATGTAACTGTCAATTGTTATTCTAGGGTTACCCCTACACAGCGCAGTATATACGTCAAGAAGCAGAAATAGACATACCGCCGTTAGTCCGTGGGGAGGTGTGGGCAGCCCTACTCGGGGTAAAGGGCGATATTCAGGAACAATACGAACAGATCGATAAAGAAACTCCTACACCTACTGATAGACAGGTATGAAGAAAATCACAACCCTTTTTCATAATGTTTATTTTTAAATTATACCCTACTAAAGATCTGGTATTGAGCATGACTCAAGACAAGTCGGTTAGGAGTTTTCCATATAGCCCAAGCCAATATGCAGAGGCCCAAATTTATAAATATCATCAAAGATAGGATGATAAACATAAATAAATTATTTTATCAGGCATTATTTTCATTCCAAAAGATCATTTCCAACGCCACCCACGAAACAACAAAAGGCTGCCGCGTTGATTTCAAAGGAGCAATGTTGGTGTGGGTGACTAAGGGTGCAGTAAAATGTAGTTTGTACCTAATGACCTGTAACAATTACCAATAAATTGAGTATGTCTATGCTCGAATTACGTTTTTATGAAAGTTGTTATTCTACGATGAGCACAAATATAAATTTCTCACAACAGATAGACGTGGACATTCCCCGTTGCCATCAGTATTGCTGGCTTCTCTGTGGCTCCATAGGACATAAGACACTCAAGAGGCTATTGAAAGCCTGGTTGTTGACCAATCCGCAGTACGTCTACTGGCAGGGGCTGGATTCTTTAACGGCGCCGTTTTTGTATCTTAATTTTTGTAATGAAGGTACGTAAACTAAAGTACAACATATTTTACATCGGATAAATAACATGATTCTATAAATAGGTTACACTTGAAACAGAAATGTAACCGTGATGAAAAATATGGTGCGTAGGTAATGTTAAACGCTTTAGCCTATTAAGCAAAGCGTATCTGTTTCAAGTATGAAGAAGTTTGGTTTCAGCAGACTTCCAAGTTTTAGTTTTTTTAATGTCTGTTACCTGATTTCTTCTTGACGGATATACCGATTCATTTATTTTATTTATCAAGGTTTGGTTACCTATTTCCCAAGTGGTACATACATATTTATTTATTTATTTAGGTTTATCATTGAAAATTGCACTATTACAATCACCAAATTCATTACCAACTAATAACTAAGTACATTATCTATTAAGATAAGCACAACATGCAATACAATTATAAACCAAGAAGAAAATCTTAAAAACTATTACATTATTTGACAAGCATTATAGCAATAACTTAAAGAAAAAGAAAATGAAAATATGTAGTAGTAAGAAGATATAGAGAGAATTTATTTAGCCTTGATTATTGAGTTTAATTTAAGTTTAATTTTCGATAAAGAATCCCCAAAAAAAGTCCAAAGTGTGAATATGATATGTATTGATTAGGTTAGTGATTCTGGGTACAGGTGAGTTTGTCCCAAGAACAGTTCTACGGAATATTGGAGCAAGCGGAGTTAGAGTGGAAGGGTTTCGAGGATATCGGAATGGTATCCTGAATTTAAATTTTGATAGAAGGTTTTACAATCAATATTACTGTGCAATAATTTATAGAAGAAGACTAGATCTGTTCTAATGTGCCGTTCTTCTAGTTTCATTATTTTGAAAAATTTCAGTCTACTACTATACGAGCGAAGCACTTTCGCTTTTCTTGCTGAGTATGTTAAGTGCCACAAAAAAAATCTTTTTTGTACTCTTTCTAATCTTAGACAATGAACAGCATAATGTGGTCTCCAAACAGGACTGCAGTATTCTAATATACTACGGACTAGGCAGTTGTATAATAGAATTTTAGTATGGATTATTAAACTCCTTGCTATTACGTATTAAAAATCCTAGCATTTTGGATGACTTCTTAGAAATATACTCGATATGAGGAATGAATGTAAGCTTCTGGTCGAATATTACACCTAAATCCTTCATCGTATTTACTATATTCAATCTCACGTTTCCTATGCAATAGTTGTGTTTAATAGTGTTGATCTTCCTACTATAAGTAATTTGATTACATTTTTCAGCGTTTAATATCATATTATTTACATTGCTCCACTCATTCAAACTGTCAAGATCCTTTTGCAGCAACTCACTATCTTTAACAGTTTCGATAACCTTTAGTATTTTTAGATCATCTGCAAACATAAAGGAAGTACTGTAGTTTAGGCTATCTGGAAGGTCGTTAATGAAGATATTGAATAAAAGAGGGCCTAGATGGGAACCTTGCGGTACACCTGAGCTTATTTTGGGACGGGTAGTCGATGTGAAACCTGCTGCAACCACAAAGAAATTTCGGTCGCTTAAATATGAATGTAGCCATTTAAGGACCGTGCCGGTAATACCATACGCCGAAAGTTTGAAGAGAAGCACTGAATGGGAAATCTTATCGAAGGCTTTGCTGAAGTCGGTGTATATAACGTCAACTTGCTTATTACTATCAACAGCGTCTACAAGACCTTCTACAAAAGTTACCAAGTTTGTGCACGTTGAACGTTGCTTTATAAAGCCATGCTGATGGTTAGTAATAAACTTCTTAAAATGTTGATAAATATAGGGAAAAATTAATGATTCTAGAACCTTTGGAAATGTAGAAATAATCGAAATAGGCCTATAATTGCCAGTATTATTTTCGTCTCCACTTTTAAATATGGGAACAACTTTAGCTGTCTTCCAAATATAAGGGCATATTCCCCACTTAAGAGATTTATTATATATATAAAACATAGGAACAGAGAGGCTGCGAGCACATTCTTTGATAAATTTAGGAGGTATGCCATCTGGACCGGCTCCCTTTTCTGTGTCGAGCTTATCAAAAGCTTTTTGCACTTCAACTTTAGATATACGTAGTTCAGACAAACAAAAACTTGACTGTTGATGAATTAATTGTTTCGAGAGAGAGTCTGCGCAATCTTTGTCGATATTTTCACTTTCTTGGTAAACAGACGCAAAGTATTTAGCAAAAAGATCGCAAATTTTTACTCCACCAGTAACTGTTTCCGCTCCGTCGGATAATGAAACAGGGTAGGTAGATTTACCTCTCCGTTTAGCTTTAACAAAGGACCAGAAAAGTTTAGGATGCTTATAAATGTTATCTTCTAAAGAGTCCCTATACTTTTTATAAGATTCAATAGCCATTTTATTACAGCGTTTATTCAATTTATTGAGAACTATTTCGTCCATGGGATTTCTATAAATTTTGTATCTCCGTAGTAAGTGATTTCTCTCGCGTATTTTTCGGATAAGGTTCCTGTTGAACCACACGGGAAATTTTAAATCTTTTTGTCTAGTTAATGGAACATTATTTTTAATAACATTATTTATTATTGAATAAAATGAACAGACAGCTGTTTCAACATCACTACTGTTGTCAATTACTTGTTCCCAATCAACCTGAGTTAAGACATTATTTAATTTAGAATAGTCACATTTGTTAAAATTATATCTCATATTGTTATTACTTTTAAAATTAATAATCTAGAGTTCCAATGAAAATATTTATAGGAGGATGATGTTTATCAAGTTTACTCAGCTCAAAGTTAGATTTAGAAACTTGGCATTGATCCACACCAGTTAAAGCTAGATCTAAAATTTTATAAATATATATTAGATAATTAGAACATTAGTTTTGTCAAAATCGATCCGGAATTTAAATTTTAAAATAGAAATAACTAAAAAAATTGTATTGGTCCTTCCTTGCCGAATTAAAGTATGTAATTGATGAAATTTATGAACTGATTTTAATTTTGTTTGAAAAGGTATGACTCTATGGTATCACCTTTTCAAACAAAATTGGTTCCTTCGTTCGGCTGAGCTGATTACAATTTGACACCTAAAGGTATGTTTGGTGAAAATTGGTCCAAAATGGCCTGCCTACACCACACAAAATGGCAGATTAGATATTTTTTCAAACCTTCAAATGAAAATATCAAATGAAAATGATGACTAGCTGAATAATATAATGGTAAATTTCATATCCAAGATGGCTGCCACCACAAGATTACAAAGAGCTTTGTTAAATTTAATACATTTACTGTTCAATTTCAGCTCGGGCTTTCGCTTGTCTGTCAGCGTTCGTACCAAAGTTTCTCAACAAGTTTTTCCTAAAAGACAACAGTGCAGTTATAAAGGAATATCTCGCCAAGTTCTGGCAAATGACCGCATTTCACGAGCCGGTACTGGCGACGCATTTGCATGATATCAATTTCGTCCCAGAGCTGTTCGCTATACCTTGGTTCCTGACTATGTTTTCGCGTAAGTGTTATCATACTACTCTGATTCTTGATAATTATGTTTTTGTAGTAGAAGGCCTGTCTTGTTTGCTAACTTAGTTAAACTGTAGGTTGTCCGTACCATATTTATGCTAATATGTTAATCTTATGTCGTCGACTGCGTGCGGCAACAGGGATATGCTGGTCAACTTTTTTGTAACAAAATTTTATGATATTAGCAAATCGTCATTGCCGTCATCTGCCGTCATGAACATTTATTTGCCATTAAACTCTATGATTTGTACAAATGGTCATACCTACTCGTATTAATATTAGTTTTTACACACACTCTTGCACCTATTATGGGATGCATTGCAGGCAGAGGGTCCAACACTTCCGTTCTTCCATTTATGCAGCACAAACGCGTTTTTTTTTACTTTTTTTGCACCTGATAACTGTCAAGTTTCCTCTACACAAGATCATCCACCTATGATGCATTACTAGTGTAGGGTCCCACACTTCCCTAATCATGGGGATGGGGATACTGCGGAAACGTAGGGACACTGCATGACCTATTTGCTAGTAAACTTTATGATTTTGACAAAATTAAATCGTCATTGATGACTACTAATATAAGTGTGCTACTTATATGATTTTGACAGATCTTGATTGTCGTCATTCCTATTAAAACGAGTATGCTACCAAACTTTGATTTCAACAAAAAAATAAAAGTAGTTGGTCACATAACTTAATGATTTTAACAAAGCGTCATTGTCGTCATTAATCGTCATGCCTATTAAAATTAGCTTGTATGTTTTGGTACAGACGTCTTTCCTCTGCACAAAATCGTACACCTATGGGATGCATTACTAGTGGAGGGTCCTACACTACCCCTATTCATGGGGGTGGGTATACTGCGGCAACACCGGGATACGTTGCTCGACTCGGGATTCAATGAATGCATCCTGCTATTTTCCGATCTACCCGAAATTGATATTGGACAGTGCGTTAAGGTAAATATAATATATTATTTTCGGTTACGAATGTATTGTGAACATGTATTTGTGGATGTTACATGATATTGTTTAAGAACGGGTTTTCACGCGTACCTGATTGTTGGAAAGATCCAACTATAGTTTCGTTCGCATTCGGTGAACTTCATCAGGGATGAAATGAGCCGTTCGTGTCTTCAACGATGACAGGTCTCGCACTATTGTTGGACCTTTCCAACAATCACGTACGCGTGTCTTAGACTATATGAATAAACACGCGTAAGTTTTCTAAATAAAATGTTACATGATACACAGGAAAAATCCTAGTGGACAGTTGAGTGTAAAACTTTTTTATTTGTAAAAATGATGTACCAGTATTTTGGCGAACTGTTCGGCTGTAACGTGGTGACTAAAAAAAATCTTCGCTTGCAAAATCTAACTAAGTATAGTATAACTAAATATAGTATAGTAAATCAGTCAAAATATTTTCGGGATATACAGAAAATACTTTTGACAGATTTTATATAAATAATGACTATAATTTAAAATTAAATATCGTCTCCAAATGTTATTGAAATCGGTCGATAAATGGCACTGTAGAAAAAGATCCCCAGTTTTTTTAATCCTCGGCATAAAAGTCAAGATCGGCTTGAAAGCAAAACGTGTACGCGAGGGACATAACAAATGGAATAAAATGTTGCCAGACTTCAAACAATACCACTTCGCTAAATTAATAAATAACACTAAATGCGTATTGTTAAGTCATTTTTGTAAATATATAAATGACACGTTTATTGTTCTAGCAATCAATAGAAATGTGCCGCAGTTCACCGAGAAGCATAAGCTATAGAAGATTTACCAACGAACCTCCAAACACTGATCCTATGGTAAGTATTCGATAGTACAGTCTTGTGTTTTTTATAATTATTGCGTTCTATAGCTTTGGCCCGTGGAGTTACACTTGCGGATATTATTTTATCACGCAGGAAAACTGCATTTTTCCGGGATAAAAAGTAGCCTTTGTATTAATCCAGATCCGATGCCTTTACATCGAAATCCGTTCAGCCGTTAGACATGTGAAACAGTAAAAAACAAACACACAATTTCGCTTTTATAATATTAGTGTGATGTGATAGGATATTTGAATTAATGACGTTCATTTACGTAAATGCATAGTGAAGGTAATTATATACAAAGAATAAAATCGTTCTCTTTGCCTTTTACTTGCATTAAATCATACTTAGATGACAGCTGTTTTATAGCTAAAGGGTATTTTTTTTCCTTATGCAAATGTTAATTATTGACAAGGCCATTTGCCTTCTCATTATTATAAAGATGGATATAGAATATATTATTAGAACAAGATATGAATATTTCGAATGCGGTGAACATTCGCATGATACTAACATACTAATTTTTGTCGTACATATATATCTTTCTTTTACTCATAAATAAAATATCCTATATCTGTAATGAGCTTTTGTTTTTTCAGGAAGTAGTTGAAATTCCTTTAGACGTGCTGTACAAGGAAATTTGCCCAAGAATAAATCTTCTGGATTTCTTCACTTTGATATGCGAAGATAAATGCTGTGTCGTAGACATAAGATCTAATTTGCTGTAAGTACGTCTAGTTAGTGGTAGCCTAGTCGGTTAACCTGTTGCCTCACAAGCGAAAGGGCGCGGGTTGAAATCCAGGTTCAGGCATGCAACCTCTGTTATTCACTCATGTGCATATTGTTATTAATTATCACATGCTTAAGCGGTGAAGGAAAATCATCGTGAGACCTAACCTTGAAGGATAAGTCCCCCACCCGCAATTTGGCCAGCGTGGTGTACTATAGCTAACACCCCTTTCATGGGAAGACCCGTGCTCAGCAGTGGGACGCTATGGGTTGATACGACGACGAAGACATCTAATAGTATAAAATTAAGATTTATTAACTAACTCCCTTTAAAATCAGTAGAAAACTCGAACTTCGACTTGCAAAACGAAATTTATAAAACTATAAAATATCTAAACGAATTAAATAACTTTAAATCGATTAAACTAATTACAAAAGATGACATAAACATTTTTTAAAAGAAATAGAATACCTTTTTTATTCCAATAATCCCTAATCCCTCAAATATTGTCCACCCCTAGGTACGAGAAGAGTTGCATAGCGGGCAGTATTAACGTCCCTTACAGCGGAGTACATCTCGGTCAGCACGAGTTGCGCGCACTCGGCCTGGGGCCGCAGAAGGCGCTGCAGCAAGCCATCGCGGACAAACGTACTATTGTCGTCGTTTCCACTGAGGACGACACTTTACAACTGGTAAGTGGCACTTATTCTCTGATCGTGGCCGCTTTGGGACCATCATTAACCTCAATTAATAAGCAACTAGCGTTGAACCAAGTTTTTTTTTGCTATAATTTGAATTATTATCTTAAAATAACTTAATATACTATGATTTAAGATTGTGTTCATGTCATGTCACCCACAGGGCCCCGTTTTAGGGGAGTGTTGCTGAAATCCCTAATGACAAAAATGTCTACGGATTTTTAGAAGTTGGGGGGTAGGGTTAGACACGAAAGAGGTGAAAACAAGAGCAGAAAATTTGTTTTAGTGTTGACAGTTCGCCGCTGCAACACTGACAAAATGAAACTGGGGCTGTACTCCAAATTTCGTCAAGATTGTTTGGTAACTACGACTTGTATGCAAGTACGAAATTTTCAAACAAATAAATATGTAAACTAATAGACGAAAGAAAATATTTCCTACGCTCTGCATCAGAGACGCTTCGCTCGACGGTCAATAACATATAACAATAACAATGTTTTGAACAGTTCAGCGAGTACCTAGTGAAGTGCGGCGTGCCTCGCGTCTGCATACTGCACGGTGGGATCAACGCATTAAACACGCATCTGCCGTCGCTCTTCACCGCGCCCGCTAGGAACGGACGGATGTGATACTAGAACTTACTGAAAAAACATGTATAAATTTATTATAGAAATTTGTTAAATTAGTAAGGTCTAGTTTTGTAATTACAACTAAATTATTGGTGTCCTTACGTTACCGCTTAATAATTCTACACACATAAACATTTTATGTAGATTTATATCATTGTCATAAGTATAGGAAAACTGTAAAGAATAAAAAACTATTTTATGAATTTCTGACACAGGCACAAATAGTTGCAATTACCAGTCCTGGCGGGTAATTGCAACTAATAGCATTTTTCCTTTTTTTCTGTAGGTGTTGCTATCGTTAAATTTAAAAAAATATTCCTTGTTAAATATTTCATTAGATTTCGATATCTGTGCCTTGGTAATAACGTTCAATTTTGCGTAAAAACACTTTTTATCCATGCGACGGGTAATTGCAACTGTTTACCAACGAATAGTGCTGGGAATCTTTTTGTAGTTTTTATCGACTGGCGTGGTAGCAAAATAAAAGTCTGCAATAAATATATTGAATATATTGCGGATCATCAAAGCACAACATCGTAAATTAGTAATTATTTAAATTGACGAAACTGAAAATACTCACTTCAAGGTGTTATTAAAGTAGGTAATTTTTTAGTAATAAAACAGTCTTTTTTACTTATATACGCAAAATTATAAATTTTATAGTCACACTGACATTTTTAAAACTATCTGAGAGATATGCATACCTACTCAATAAGTAACAAAATAAAATAGGAGATTATTTACATTCAAATACTTCTACTTTACAAGGAAAAATTACTGTGTCTTTTTGTTTATTTAACACAGCCTTGGGCAAGCATGAAATAACATCTTCTTTATCTATTATGGAAATGTCGTTTTCGACGAACTTGAATTCTCTAGTATTTTTTTTAGATTTGAGTCCTTTGACAAAAATTTTTTCTTGGTTAATATCCTCAATAAGACAAACGTATTTATACGTCCTCTTGCCTTTAATCGACCGAAATCCAGCCAAAATGAAGTCACCCACATTGAGATCTTTTTTACCTCAGATGCTTGTGGTTGTGGCATTTTATTTTGAAAATAAAATCAAATTATTATCCTTTCCGTACTACTTACTATATTAAATACTACTTACTATATTAATAATAAATTTAATGAGATGTATACGTACTTCTTTCTGCGTAAATATTTTCTTCTTGGAAATGTTAGCCTTTCTTTCATTAACTCTTTCGCTTTTTATTTTAGGCATCTTTCCTTTTTGTCGTTTAGAAGTAGATGGTAACGGGTCCTGCAAATCTTCAATGCTTTTTTCCAAAATATTTTGAATAAAAACTTCAGTCTTCGTCTTCTGAAGAATTAATTGAAGTATATGAACAATCGCTCTCACTGTCTGATTCTACGGTCTTCCACCTTTTATTTTTCTTTGATTTGGACTTATTTATCAGTGGTTTTTTATTCTCATTATTACTTGCTCTTTTCAGTTTTTTTAGCCGTTTAGTTTCTTCTGCCTTTTCCTTTTTTTCTTTCTCATTTTTCAGTCGATGAAGTGCATCTTTGTAAGTTAGTATTTCGTTTCCTTGACTTATCCGTTTCTTTGAAGTATTAGGTATGTCGTTACATGAAATATTTTTTAATAGTAGCTCTTCAAATGATACTCGTTCTTCTACTTTGTTTTTATTTATTGGTAAGCTAACTGCTACATTTTCCAATATTTTTACGTTACAAGAATAACTGTTGGCATTGGTATTGGTATTCTTAGGACGTGGAAGTATGAAAGTTTTAGGGTTATTTATAGTCTCCCAGTTTTGAAATGTTACCTGAGTATCTGAGTGCGTGTTTATTAGAGCCTTTGCATCATTTTCTGTCGGTATATTTTTCTTCTTAATGTCTCGAGTAATGTTTGCAATAACCATATGGTTTTCGTCTGGCAATCGTCGTATCTCACCAATAATTGTTTTAAGGCACATACTTATTAGTGTTAGTACTTCATTTTCTTTCTGATTATTATCTTTCTTGGTGTGACTTCCTTCAATGTTTGTTTCACCACTGTGATCAGTATCGTTACGAGGTTGTTTACTTTGCTGCTGATGTTCTTTCCATCTTGACCATGTCAGACTGTCGAATTTTTCTTCTGGGATTGCATCTTTGTTCAAAGGGCATATGCCCGCTTTCCTGAAGCCATTTTGAATGATAACTAGATTTAAATCATCCCATATATTTGTTAAGATTCTGGCAAATTCTTGTTTTGGGAGTTTTGCTCCCACATGGAGTCTTTGCCATTTCACGAGCTCGCTGTCCCATTTGTCTTTCAGGTTTCATTGTACTGCAGTCTAATGGCTGTAGTATATGAGATGAGTGAGCCGGCAGTTTAAGAACCGTTATATTTTCGGAAACTAGAATGTCTATGACACTCAGGTCTACATGTGTTTTATGACCATCATAGACCAATAAGACTAGTTGTTCCGCTCCGATAGCTGGCAAAAAACGGCTTTGATGTATTGTTCGAAAATGGTGGTCTCCATCCACCCTTTCTGACTGACAGCATAAGCTGTATGAACATTATCATTTTTAAACAGCCACTCACTCCACAGATGTTTCCCTTGAAATATTATTAAAGGAGGTATTTTTTTGCCAAGTGCATTCGTAGCTAAGAGCACAGTGGTGTTATTCCTCCCAGGAGAGCCTGTCGTTCTAGTAGAAGGAAACCCCATCAGGCCCACAACTTTAGTTTAGGTGGGGTCACTACAAAAGCTGGTTTCATCCAAATAGATAATTGCAACTAACCTAAAAATTTAAACATAGTTGCAATAACCTGACTTTTGATTTTTAGTCTGGTAAATGTAACTGAACCCATAACTTGGTCTAGATTTATCGTGAGATGAAACAAATACGTAAAAAACAACTTACCGTGTGAGTTAATCACTCTCTTTATGAGAAAACCTACCGTAAACCACAAAAAAAAACAGATTTAAATAAATATTATTAGTACACGCGGTACGCCGCGTCACTCCGAAAAAAAAATGGCTGTTTGACGAAAAGCCATGTCATTCACACAGTTCAATAGCTATCAGCGCCATCTTTATTCTTTCATTGGCACTTAGGATAGAAGAACAATATAACGCATGTCGTTGTTCGAAACAGTGATGATAGATGGAGTTATTTAAATTAGTTGCAATAACCAGATAGTTGCAATTACAAGGAGGGTAGGTCGTCTGGAGGAGGTCGCTTGTTTGCGATAAGGCCGCCTTTTATGCCAGTTTTTTGTTGTATTTATTCTAAAATATTGTATTCTTGTTGTGACAATATAGAATGTTGTATTTGTAACTAAAGCCCTTGCACGTTGAGCTTTTTTTTTATCGAAGGCTTAAGATATGGAGCTCCATTTTTGAAACGTTCGAATGAATGCTTCACTCGCTATGACGTCACTTAAGTACGAACGATAATTCTGCGACTTTTTGAATTCGGTTCGTACCTGTCGTCATTAGCGGGTGATGTTTTTTTTATAGTCGATAGACTTGCGCTTGACCGCAACTCATTTGATGTAAAGTAACAACGCGGTCTAGGATGTAGCTTGCCTAGAAGAAACCGATTCACTCGCGATTTGAAGAGACCGAGATTATAGCTATCGGGAAATAGAGAACTTGACAGCGAATTCCACAACCTGGCAGTTCAAATCATTGAAACGTTTCAAAAACGAGACTTATGGTCTATTGTATAGCATGAAACTAGTGGTAATGAACTTTTGCGTAGGTTCTCAATATTACTAATTATTAAATACAAATTGTTAAATGCATGAGCCTGTTAGTGAAACAAATAAGTAAAAAAGAGTTTATTTTAAATTGCATAATGGAGACACTTTGCTAAAATCCATGCGAGCATGGGTGTTTATCTCCGGGAAGACACGAAGACAAAACTATTATATTACGAACAACTATCACTATAGAACCAACCCTAATATCGAGAGTAAAACGGCTATTTTGACTATCATTATGTCGACGTCCGATAAACTTTACATATTGAACAGCTTATTATTTTTCTCGAATTCAGAATTGGTCCTATAGTAAAAGTTGTTCTTTAAGTTGAAAATATTGATGCTCGTTCCGGCTCAGTACGCTTCGAACCGAGAACTCTGTATATCATAATAATATATACAGAGATACATAAATTATTGTTTTTTGTCCGTAACTTTACTAAACAGTTAAAGGTTGACTAAAGAACATACTAACGCCTAACACCATTCGATCTCTAGTATTTTGATTAAATTTCAACATATATAAAATATTTATGTAGGTACATATTTAAAGTATAGTCATATTAATATTTTATCGTCTCAAAACGATGTTTTATTACATAATAATATTACAAGTGTTTCCTTAAAGATAAATTAATGTCAAGAAAAGTTTATTGTATCTGATAATTTATTTCTTAAGATTGGACTAGTGGTTACTATCAAGATTCAAGTGCCGAGTATTTTCTTTGCCGGTTCAACATAATTATATATTGTACAGTTTCGAGTCATCATTTGAAGAAATTACGTCCGTCAATGTTAAAATTAGCTAATGGATTCTGTACTCTATTACAAATGCGATAAAGCATTTCGGAGTGCATGCAATTATTGTTTATTACACCTAATATTAGTGCAAAGGTCGTTTAGATGCAAATGGCCTAAAACTGTGCCGGTAAAGGTGTCTACAGACTGCTGTGGTCGGCTGGTTACTTTTATTACTACAGTAGACTTGAGTAGACGAGGATTAAATCATGAGTTAAAAATATGGTATTTTTGTATAATAACACGCGAGTTTTCACGCGTCAGGTACGCGTAAAAACTCGTATTACATCATATTGCCAGGGATGGAATGAGTCGTTCGTGTCCACAACGATAATATGTTTCGGGGTGAGGAGTTAGTGAGCTATGCGTGCTGGAGTGTTTCTGAGAAAAAATGGAGTTATTAAAAAAATATGTAATCCGCCATTTCATGGCGGCGGGCGTTTGTTCGATTTTCATCGAATATAGCTAATTCTTCTTCTGACTAATTCACCTTTCAAACTATAGATAAAAAAACGGTTTATCAGTTCGGGAGCTACGATGCCACACACTGATATACATACAAACAAACAGACACGTCGAACTAATAACACGCCGTCGTTTTTGTGTACATATATCAACTCTCTTGAGTCAAGAAGAATCTTTATTTACTAAAGTCAGTTTTAATAATTATTTTTAGAAAGTAGAGTGTATTCCGGTTTCCATTGCGGCGGGCGCCATTAAAACTTATCGAGTGATTTAGATCTAAATATCAAACCTCATGGGCGATTTTCATAAAATTAAGATGTCACCACATGGGAGGTACACTTTAAAAAAAAAAATGAAATATTTTTTAAATCAGTTCATCCGTCTCCGAGAAATCATGTAACAAACATTTAAAAGAAGCAATCGAATTGAGTACCTACCTCCTCTTTCTTTGAAATTGGTAAAAAAATGCAGTCGGACAGCACCTTTAGTGAGTTTCTCTAAAAATGCTAATTAATTTAGTAAGTGTAATGATGATGCAGCTTACCATTATTGTTTTGCTTAAACTGCTTTTAACGAGGTCGTCAGTAAGACTAGTTCGAATGTACTGCTTACGTATTCAATAGGGCAATTTATTAAATGAAAATATATTGTTATGTACAGGATTTGTGCTTAGGGATTAGATTAGTTTTAGAGGTGTAATTAGACAAAATGAGGCTTTTACACTCATAGTATTATATTATATTATGAACAACTTTAAATATTTTTTTCAAGATAGAAGCTTTTGTCTAGTTAAGGGTTAGATACTCGTAGGAACGCTATTATGTAGAATAAGGATGAGAAATATTTATTGGTATTTAAATAACGTTCGTTACAGACAAGTCATGTTACATTTGAATTATTAATTGCTTAAAAAAATTAAATTTAAAAAACTTATTTTATAGTATACTTTAACTTTTATAGTTCTTATAAAACATATATTTATTATATAATTTATTTATATTGTGATTTAGTTATAAGTGAAATTTTGTAATGGTTGTTTGTTACACAAAAACGATGATTCAAGAATCTGAATTAACATATATTCACTGAATTTATAAAAATTATCATCTTTATAGAATAGAGATTTCTTTAAAGAAATATTTTTATTTTTGTTTGAATTTTTAAAAATTAAATTCCATAATGTAATGGTATGTCAAGTTATTTTTATGCAAATATGTATACCTACAATTTAGTAATCTGAATAGATATACGACATGTAATAGAAAGCCATACTGACGGATGAAAGGATGAAGGGTTTCAATCACAGTGAACCTATTAAATTATTTAGTCAAATTGTGATCGATTTAAAAATATGTTAAGGGAAAAACTTACTAAGTGTGCGATGTAACGCTATTGGTATATGTATATTTTTAGGCTATAATAAATTGTATAAAAAACATAAGAAAAATACATATATCTACTTTGTTAGTAAAATTATTTACTTGTTGACCTAGCTCTGTATATTGTTAATTTTTGTCATTCAATACAAGATTACAAACCCTAAAAAATTTAATTTTTTTTTCACCTATTTTTACAATACAATAGCGTAAAATAATGAATCGGACAAGTAAATAAAATAATTGTGTAGAAAATCTCACAGTGTTTTGTCATTGGTCTCGTTTCGAGAGTCAATTCCCACGGCATCTTTGTACGTCGATTGAGTCAGATGCACATAGATAGTACCCACATAATTATGTAGTGTATTGTAGAGTGGCCAGCCCTGTGACGTGAATTTACCCCCTATCATGTTATGAATGAGAGGTATCGCGGGGTACGAAACTCGCGGAGGGAGGGGAGAGCGTGGGTACGTTTCATTCGCGTCTCATTCGCCGGCTGACGCCCGCCGCGCTAGCAAGTACCCGACAGTCTGCCGCCCGACGAATTCCTCGCGCGCAGTGAAACTTTATAAAAAATACCAACTAATTTTATGGCCGAAACAAATGGGTGTCAAAAGTGAAACTTAAATGTGATGATGCACAGTGTTCTGTGAATTACGAGAATAATCGGACAGCGGCAAGTGAAGTTTACATTCCGAGTTCCGGAAAGGACAGTGGGAGAGTGACAGTTCGGTGTTGTGAGATTCTTTCGAGCGGTTCAGAGCGAGCGGAGTAGCTCTGCCCGGCCCCACAATGGAGGTCTACTTCGACATTTCAAACATCTCCAACGACCTTAAGGACGTCTGGGAGGCGGACATCGACCCGGTGAGTCGACCTTGCTATGATATCTGTTATCGTGGAGAAGCGTTCGTAAAACAGCAGTAGCGGCCGATCCGGTGCGAGTCGAGTCATGCGTGAAATTCCAGCACGGCCGATTTCTACACTAGCTATTTCCTTCTACATATGTATCAGTTGCCGACTGGTTGCCGTAAAAGTGCGAGTAGCGGATAGAGTTCTGGTTATGATAACGGCGATAACGGGTCCGTGGTAGGCCCATAAGCAGCAGCGTCTTGCTCGGCAGCGTTGTTTTGAAACCTACCCACAGTTGCAGTAATTGTTAGCGAGTAACGCCCCTGACTCACGACTGCGGCGCGGCATGCCACTCGAGATAATTAAATCAACAACGCCGGCATTACATTAGCTATAGGATTATACTCAATTAATCAGCAGATTAATTAGAAATGTTTACTTGTATGCATTTCTAAATGAACTATCTACATAAGGTTTAGTTACACAAACTCACGTAGACCTGCATGCGGTCGTGTAACTATTTATTAACTAGGACAATATAATTTATTTACCATAGAAAATATTTTCCAAATACCTATGTTTAGTCGGAGGCGAAACAGCAAAAACTGATTATTATTAGTTGATTCAATGAAGAAATATTATAAACAATGCTGAATTGTATCGAAAAAATACATATTCTATCACTAACCGTGAAAATGAATGTTTTTCTCGAACGCTGTATAAGTTAGTCCTGTAGGAATTTCAGTAAAATCTAAAAAGAAGTACATAGGTATAAAATCTAAAGGAAATTCAGATTGTTTTTACAGATTCATGTTTTCTGAAAACATAGTTATATGTAAATCGGGGTTTTCAGTCCAGCAGGGCTACAGACTTGAGTTATGCGTGAAAGAGGTGATAACATAAGTAAGCGAGCTTGGTTCGCCGCTTCAAAATGAAACCAAGTTTGATTGCTCATGTTTTAACCTCTTTTATGGCTGACTCTAGCCCATAGCACTGCGCCTCCAAACGTCTAGGGGAGAAACGGTTTTTCTGGCAATTGATATTTGTACCTAACGTAAACGGTACTACGAGTAGGTATACCTATTTAATCTGATAGGTAGTTGATAAGCTAATGTGTATTAAACCATAAAACATAACACTAATACTATTTCAATGATATCATTCGATAATAACATGTACGAGTGCTCTCAATGTTTGTTGATATACAAGGCAAATAGTTATAATACCTACCTATTTAACATTTTTGAAACACAGATGATACTGTAAACTATTAATATGGCAAGCTATAGCTATCGTATAACATCAACGTTGTATGCTACATGAGAAAATCTTGTGATATATTGAACTGAAAAGATTTACGATGTAGTTAGGTATAACACTTACGATAGAAGGCATTCATTATAGACGAGTTATTATGGATGTGACATTCACAATTTCCTGGTTTATTATTCTGATAGGTAGGTATCTATATAATATACGATAGTAAATTAAATTAGGAATATATTGATTCTGAATTAATATGCAGTGATATTTGGCTAATCGCAATCTTATGCGCTAATAGAACTTTTCGACTTTTACCCTTTATCCGAAACATCTCATGCAAAACGGTTATTACAGATTATGCACAAGGTTAGCTAGTTTCTAAATGATCTATAGTAAATATATCTATAATAGTCATATATTTTTTATATCTAAACACACGTCGAGTTATATGTCTCTTTAACCAAAGGTAAATTGTAAAGGAAAAATTCTGTACGAAACTGCGACTTCAATTCACTGACCGCAGCAAAACAATTTTTTGCGCATGATTCGTGCAAGTGCACTGGGATTTTAATAAACATAATAAGTACCTACTATATTAATCGCATATTACTCGTATAAATGCAGGAGTATGCACAATTTAAACTGTGAATAAGTTTTACATTTACTATTTGCCTATGTACAGGGACTTTTTGTATAAGAGCAAATAAGTCAGCTATGAACACAAACTAGAGGATCTTTGGAGGGCGAGTAGTAATATATATATATATATATAGATTACATAGTATCTATGTACGAGTATTAAACGAGTCGTCGTCATTTTGGATATAATGATATTTAGATGTGTAGTAATTAATGTCTACTTTCTCTTCTTGACTCGTCTTTGCATATCCTTATCGCTGCGGGCATATTCTATATACCTAGGAGTTATTATTTTAATTAAGAAACTTCTGGTCATTGTGTTTAAAACCATTTATTCAAGTGCAGTACTTTACATACATCCAAAAAGCCATTTCTGCTTTCTACCCATCGCACACGTTCATAAAACAAATGGCAGATTGTCCATTACTATACATAAATGCATTTGCTTCTGCATCACAATGCTCGTCCAAAGGCTATAAATATATTATTTAATGGCTGGCTGATGGGCACCGAGACTAGACAGCATTTTAATAGCCCAGCGGATCCAAAACCTGTTTGGTTGCTAGTCGCTTACTTCTTAGAGATGGCATTCCATATGCAAGGCCTGAGAACCGTTCATATTTGGGGAAGCTGTTTGGCTTATTAAAATCGCTTTAAATAGAACGTGACTGATATAAATTCTGTTTACGGTTATTAAGTTGGCTGATCAAATATCTCTTCGTCCGATCCCATTCAGGTATAGAGTGAAAGTGCTTCACGACGGGATAGGAAGGCCAGAAGCGGTGTTTGATTTGCTTTAGGATTCGTGGAATAATTCATATTTCAGCAATTTTTTAATCTCTGGATTTTTCTATATTCTTATAGGAATACGTTAATGTTAACAGGAGTGAAGACAATATCAGTACCATGTAATTTAAGATATGTTTGTATTGTTACTGATCGATATATCGCCCAATTAAATTATGTGCCTTTTCATACTAATATTATAATAAGGAAATATTAGTATGTTTGTATGTAATGAATAAACTCAAAAAGTACTGGACCGATTTTAATATTCTTTTGCCGTTAGAATCTGCAATAACACCGCAGTGTTGAGCTAGTCATGAATAAAATAAAAAGTATGTGTTATAAGTCTATCACAACATGACTGCGTGGTTTTTCTCACATGCCAATTGGACACTCCCAGCTATTCGGGACGGGTCATCGTCAAAGGCACCTGTCAGCCTGTCTCACACCATGACGTCATGTTCTAAGAAGACGCGGCCAATGCGGCAGCGTTGAAAAGCCGATTTGCATGATGATTTTATATGTGCGTGAGTGCCTACCACGTTTGGCCGATAGCTCGTACGTTTCTTATGGCCAGCGTACGGTACACTGGAGCCAAGAGCGTCGACCTGTGCGTTGAACTGGGGTCCAATTCCGCAGGCATTTTTTATCCTTTTTTATTAGAACCTGGCCATTATGATAGATCATTATCGGCCGTTGCGTAGTGATATTGTAAAGAGAAAATTATCTTAGTCAAAGGGAATAAACGTTATCTTTTGTAACACATGTTGTCAGGTGTGATTGGAATTTATATTCATCGCCTTTAAAGTGTAGTAAGGTTAATAAAAAAACTCGAACGAAGCCTTTGAAATGTTAAAAAGATGGAAAACTCGTACTAAATGCAAATAGACTTATCCCAAGTTTGCGTCTACGAGTAGGTAGCGCGTCCCACCCACGGTATTAGCAAGAGGATAAGTTTAAATTAAAATTTAGTTTTTCCTTGTTATGGTCGCTATTATTAGGTTGTGTATTCCGTTATGTCTTGTGTAGTCTTGTGGCTTGGCTTGCATATAAGTAGGCAGGCGTGTTTGTGTTTCCTTTTCCCAAAATTGTCAGTCGTCCGGTGTCCGGTCAGTTAATGCGTCATTTCTCTATTTGCATTAGGGTTCATTCAAGGCAAAACTTGTTATTAATGCTATACATTTAAATTATTTACGCTGAGACGTATATAATGTAAAATAATACTATAAAGTGAGAATAAACATTCGTCCTCAAAATCTTATGACTTAAATTTAGAAAAAAGACCTCTACTTTTACCAATTCCAACTTCATAGATAATTTTACCTCTCGATAAATCTTGATGATTAAGGTGATTTTACAATAAAAATTTACTGTTATTTATTTTGTGAAAAAATTGCCTTGTCACATTAATGGCGTAATAAATTGACAGTATTATAAATGAATAGTTGCGTTACACAATAATTTTATGGTTTATTTAGATTTATTCATCTATTAAGAATTAATTAAAATTAGCTCTTGGCGCATAGCAATAACTAATCATTTTTACGTTTCCTTTCCTTCCATAATCTGTTCCAATCCAAGTATAAAATAATATCTACCTACCTACTCGTACAGTTTTTATTTTTTTCGGCGAAAATCTAAAAAAAATCTTAAAAGGTTCCTTTCACTCACAAAATTTATAAAAAAAAATTATTTCGTTAAAAGCATGATGAGATTTGAGGAGTTGTTATTCAGAGGCTTCAGAATCAGTCCACATGTATAAAGGTACATAGATATACAAACTGAAATCCAGACAACCCTGCCGTAAATACATATGAATGCATAGAATGGTCGCGCTCATACTGTAGCGACAATAACTGAATTTCCTGGTGCGAGCGGCCCGCGCCGTGCGCCGCCTCTACCGGTAGGAATTCGCACAAAACCTCTTACCAAAAACAAATAAAATCTTATTAGTATTGACTATAATAGTATCACTACAACGATAAAGTCCTTTTTTATTATTATTTTTATTGGCAACTGGATACAAAGTCCTTAATGCCTCGATTAAGATTTACTTTTTTCAAGACGGGTGGGGACCACGAGGTAATAATCAACTACATATAAATATAAAATACCTACCTACTTACTCCAATAGCTTATTATATCACTATGTTTGGTAGCGGGCTAGCACTTACAATTCCGTCGCTTTTATGTAAGAGTTTCAGACTTCAGTGGTATAGTTAGGAAAACATTGGATTATAGTATAGTATGGTTTCAGCGACTATTGTAATGGGCACAATAAAAACGTGTCCGAATTGTTTTCGTTACACAATTGCTCCTTCATTTATATGTGTTGACTTACATGAGTAAATATTACTTTTGAAAATCACCGTTCCAAACATCAAAGAGTTCGAAAATCAACGAGCAAAAATATGCAAATGTCTTAGAAATCAATTTGATTTTTCAATACGAGTATGCGGCCATCGGTATATTTTTTATTTAATGGCTGAATTATTTTTTCTAACATGTTTTTTCCTTAGAGATATATTTTTATTTTCTTAAAGACACAGTTTTTTTAAGAGCGAGACTTATTTTAGTTAGTACATTTATTTTACTGAATTTAGAAATGTGATGAAATGAATGAATTAATGAAAATAGATACTATATTTGAGTTTTAAAATTTGCGTTATATCGCTGATATAGGATAGGCTAAGAAAAAAATAGAGACTAAAACATTATTGATCGTACTCGTATATAGGTGATATGAGTTACAAGTAAACATTAATTTTATTGTCTTCATTTCAAATTTACAGGTTTCGCATTCTTTGCGTAGGTAAATAATTAAAGCTTAAGAAGTATATAAAGGGCAGTAAGATTTCAAATCCTTGTGTAGTGGTCGTCGGACTGTCTGCCGCATATAATAAGATTACTTCAACGTAATCGGATTCCGGTTCGTTCTAGTTTCACATTATGTTCCGTTTCCGATGAAATCCGGTTCCCTGATAACAATAAAACTGCATCCTCAACACACATATTTTATACACTAGCAGTCACCGGCGGCGTTGTCCGCGATATAAAATTATGTATATCTATAAACGTTTCACTTTGAATCTTATTTGACCCTTTTAGAGGTTGGATTTCCAAAAATCCTTTCACCCCTGCTGCACCTTATAATGAATAAACAAAATTTTATGTTTCTATCTGCAGCTGTTTAAGCTCTACGTTGATTCCTAGCAAATATAGATGTACATCTATCTATAAAAAAATCAATTGTTGTTCGTTTGTCTCGCTGAAATTCGAGAACGGCTGGGCCGATTTTTCTGATTATGTTTTTGAAAGTTCAGGGAAGTTTTAAAAGGTGAGAAATATACATAACTGTTTCGGAGTTCGCAGGGTCAGCTAGCATCTTATATGCATATATACATAATATTGATTTTGAAACAGTAATAGGGCTTATAATGAACTTTTACGTCGAACGACTTATAAGTCTTTGAGAAGGGATGCAAAGTGGGTACGAGTAATTAATTTATATTCTAGGACCTTACAGGGCCTAATAAGGCAAAATACCTTTATTACATAAACCTAAAAAGATGTAAATTACTGTTATCCAACCAATGGAGTAGTATCTGGTTATGAATAATCAGCCCGGTCATGTCCTAAATTCTAGAGCAAAATAAAGGTTAGCAAGATGAAGTATATAACGCATACCTACACACAGGGTTAGTGGCAATCAATTAACATCCCCTTAAGCGTGGCTTCTGATCACCATAAGCTATAGCTTATGTTCTAGGAATTATGAAAATTCGCAAACATTATTGCTGTTACACACAGAAAGTTATTTGACGCGCGGCCAAATGTATGGAACCTCGGTTTATTTTCTTGCGCATTTTCAAAATCCCTAGTAGAAAAGTTCTGGCTGATAATCACTAGAAGCCATCCATAAGATGATGCTCATTGATTACTAATAGCCACGAATGATAAAAAATACGAAACAAAAACGCGTACAATATACAAATTTGATTCGGGTGACAGAATTAAAATCATGATGTATATAAATTGTTCAAGCTCATTCTAAGGTCTAAAGTTCCTCTTAATATCAGAAGTTTTATTTTATTTCTAACTACGTAATAACCACTGTTTGAATAAAACTGGCTGAAAAGCAAAACTTACTACTCGTAAGCATTTAACCCACGTGAATACCGCGCAAGTAGGTAGCCTAATGGAATTTCCACGTGGCCTTGCAAAGCCTCGGCAAGTACCTGATTTCTATTATCGCAGTTGGTATTTCACCCTTATCGCTTACAGTACGCTTACATTTGACACACTTTAACCGTGAATTGGCTCAACGGTGCAAGTAACTGATTTGTAAACTGACAAAATGTATAATATTGTACGAATCACCTTCCAAAAGAGTCGAATAATCTGAAAAGTTTTTAAAATAATTGAAAAAATAAGAAAGTCGGAGAATTTTTGTCTTAGGTATCTGTTTCCGTGTAATTTGGCAAATGGATCTGGATTACTCTTACTAAAGATTATTATTTCTCTGGTTTTTAAAGATTGGATAAAACAATGGCGGATTACGTAAATATTGGTACGTATATTGCCGAGTTGGTTGCGTCACTTGTGATCACGATACCTATCCAATGCCATATCATTTTGAAAACAACATACTATTTGCACAAGTGTCACCACTGACATTGTGCGCTACTAACACTTAAATGTACTGAAGAAAACTAACTTACGGGGACAAATTGTTATAAATATAGTTCAATAACATAACTGTCTGAGAAATACGTTTGAAAAACCCACAACTCTTGCTGTAGATATTAGTTTAAGTTACCCTTCGTGACGTTTTATACGTGCTCTGTGCAATGCCGTACTTTCTACATACTTGGCAAACTTGTTAGATTTTCTTAGGACGTTTCAAATACCGATCGCACTTAGGTACCTGTTCCTTTAGATTACTCTATTAGATTCATCTTACCAAATATCAATATTGTGTGCATTTTAAACACAGGTAAAAGCAAACATAGGTACCTAACAAGAGACGTTAGTAAAATCATTAAAGTTATAAAGGCCAATTTTCTGGTGATTTAATATTAAAAGCAGCGATAACGTCATCAATGAATCAAAATCATAAAATAATTTTAGTCTCGCTCATAAAAAAATTACATTTTTACGATATATACCAACACAAACGACATAGCATTGTCGTGATCGAATTGCACAAGCCAATAAAGGATACCATCGAATCAAAACCACGGAATAAATAACAGTGTCACAACTAAATCAGTCAGTCCTCACATTATCTCCAGTCACAGTCAAATAAAGATGTACACGAACGTAACGATGGCGTGTGAAAGGCGATGATATTGTTGCGCTCGCGCTCTTTTGCATTCCTCTCACCGGCATTGGCGCGGGCGCATCGTGCACTAGCGACGGGAAATGAGGACGACAAGACAGCACGACTTGTCGACTAGCTACTCAAAGAAGAACTACGCCAAACATCATTACTAATGATCCAAAATGTAATTAAATCGGTAAAAAACGCTAAGCCAAACTCTTGCGATCACTAAAAAGAAAAGTATTCAACACCATGCTTCGGCTTCTAATTAACGTTATTTCTAGAACCGAAATCGTTAAGATCAACGCTCTGAGTTGGCTGGCGACTACATAAGAGCGTCAAATTAAAACCAAAGAGAGCGTTAACTCGTTAACTTTCCACTTATTTCTTTACCATACTTATTTTAATTCCGTCAATACTTCTTTGCCGCTATTCCGAGTTAATCTCCATTACGTTGTTTGTCAAGAAAATTCGATATTCCTGTGAGTGTGGTGTCCTCTCACCTTTACTTTGGTTCTTAGTTAAACTATTTTTAGTCTCTCCTTGCCTTTGCTGCTAACCTCAACTTGTAAGTCAATTGTAAAATTGTGTAAAAAACTAGTTCGCTATCAGTGTTCTTTGAACAACATGCTTTTTATTGAATGGGCCGTGCTTATTGTCTAAGGCTTATAGCTTATATGAAGATATCAATATACAATATTTCTTTATTGCACACCATAAACAAAATAAGTAATAAGATATAGGCAAGAACAAAACATCGGTAGTACATTGGGTAGTACGTTTCCTATAAGTCCTCTTTCACTATGAATGCTGTCTTGCTGTGAACAGTCTACCGCTTGACATTAGGCGTGCTCCATCAATTAATATCTTTAAGCATCGAGTCATTGTCTATTACCCATAACTACAGCATTAAAATTTGTGTCTTCTTCTTTTAATTTGTAATTTATATATTATGTATTTCCATGGTCCTAATTTGTATCGTATGTTATATGTATTTGTTTATATATGTATTATTTTAAGGTCTCTCTAATTTTATATCATTCATTTACGTGCATGGTTGCCTGGAAGAGATCGCTCTAAGCGATAAGGCCGCCATTGAGAAACCTAGTATATATTTGTAAGTTTTTATTTGTTATAATTTTTTATAATTAAGCTGGTTTTTAATAAAGAGTTATCTTATTGGGCGGCCTTATCGCCTAAAGCAATTTCTTCCAGGCAACCTTGGGATGGATCGGATTAAGTGAGAACAGATTTTATTGTGTATATTGATTAATTTTAAAATTAATTAATATACACAATTAATACATACCTATACATACATGTCATACTCGCAATAATCATTCATAAATAAATGTTCCGGTTAATTTACGGAGAGATAATGATTTTTCAACAACTTTTTAAATGTATGTAGAGATTTAGCTTGCCTGATTGACAGGGGTAACATGTTCCATAGCAGGGTAGCTTGCACAGTAAATGATGCTTGAAATAAAGAGTTGGTTGAGGTGGAAGCTGGCTGCATAAGGTGAATATCTCATGACGGTCTTAAAGAAATAGAATGAGAAGCAATCACAAAGACAATTTCAGAAGTGCAGTTTTGGTAGTAAACGGAAGAAAATTACGCAGTCTTCTTAAGGAAGCCGCAGACGCAAAAATTTTGCGACTGACTTCTGCAAGCTGTGGATTCCAGGAAAGTATTTTGTTCATGGTTATTCCAAGATTTTTGTCAATCTCGCTAATTTTAATTGGAACTCCATCAAAAAATATTTGAAAAATGTGGCGGAATGTCGATTTTAGTAATCATACGGGAACTTCCTATGATAATACATTGAGTTTTAGACGGATTAACTGTGAGACCGTACGACTTACTCCAGTCCCGAATCCGTTGAAGATTAGAATTAGTCACGTTAATCGCCTCATTCAGTTGCTCAAATGAGGCCTGAGTATAGATCTGTAAATCGTCTGTTTAGAGGTGATATGAAGAAGTTAAATTTTGAGAGATTGAGTTTATAAATATCGCAAAAAGAAGAGGAGATAGCACGCCATCCTGCGGCACACCGGCAGAGATATCGCACCATGACGATCAATGAATGACTCATCAATGCGAATGCGCAAGTAACTACGAAACCAATCAACTACCGTTGGAGATATGTTAAGAGTGCGCAAAAGAGTCAACAAGACGTCGAAATCAACATTATTAAAAGCATTCCTAAAATCGAGCAGTGACAGCACAGGAAGCTGACAATTGCCCATTCCTGCACGAATGTCATCAGTGGTTTTTGTGAGAGCTGTAACTGTGCTATGGCTTTGGCGAAAACCAGATTGGAGTGGGTTAAGGAGGCGTTTTTTGGCAAGGAAAGAGAAGAGTTGCTGATGGACAAGCTTTTCTAAAACTTTCTAGAGAAAAGGAAGGATAGCAATAGGACGATATTCGGAGAAAGAAGGATTGGATTTTTTAGGAATTGGAGTTACCTGAGCTTCTTTCCATGCTACCGGAAAGGTCCCCGAAGAAATGGAATGGTTAAGGATATATTGGACAACAGGAATGACTTCGTCAAGAATTGGCATGATCATTTTGCGACTAATACTATCATTACCGACAGCGTTGGACGAGATGGACTCTATACACTATTTAACATCACAAGCGGAAAATTGATTAAACTCGAAATGGTCAATATCAGGAGGTATCACGGTAGTAAGATGCTGTACGGTAGCCGTCTTTATAGGCCCATCAAACATAGCAGAAGAGGAGAAATGTTGATTCAGTAGATCAAGGTTTACAGTTTTAGGAATAGTGTCTTCACGAGTTTTACCGACTTCTAATGACTTGAGAAATTTCCAGACTTTTCCAGGATCTTTATCCTCTACAGATTTATGAATATGGCGGCGCTGTGCATCCCTTCATGCTTTATAGCGGACATTACGGCGATTAATATATTTTTCCCTATTTTCATCTGACTGGTGACACTTTAGCTTCACCTTGGCTACGAGTTTTTTATGCATGAGCTTTTTTATGAGTTTTTTATGTATTTCATCAGTGAACCAAGGTGCAGGAGCATGCTTCATTTTGACTGGCTGAATAAGAGCATGAGTGTCATAAAGTTTTGTCAATATGCTATCAAACTCAACGGTTTTTTCATCCATACTGACCGCATTTATCACAGCAGACCAGTCAAGTTCTTGAGCGTCTTTACAAAGGCTATCCACACATATAAGACCTCAATTCTGAATAATCAATCCTACTTTATGTATGAACTTTTGTGTTGGTTCGTTGAAAAAATCCAGAACAGATCATAGATATAATTGATCATAGTAGTTTGTCCCTAAAACTAAAATGTAAGCTGTAACGGCGATCGGTCCCGCTATCTGGAGTAAATCCCGAAACAATTAATGAATATTATTTTTACCTGCTATATTATGAATTTAACACTCATTTACTGTAGTTTACGTTTAATATAATTCAAGAAGAGGTAGCTCTCTAGTTATTCACGCTTTAAGCGTCGATCTGGTTTAAATTTTAAAGAGCTCATTCTGTTTGTTTCCATTGAAACAATTGTCATTCTTCATTAGCACAGTCTGCGGCACACTAACTGCACTATTCCGTTTCGGTTATTGACACTCTGTGAATAAATAATTTGGGAAAACACTGGCATAAAATGCAAATGACACCCCAAATAGAAAGGCTGTACGAGTATTTAGTTAGCGCCTACGAAACTAAAAAGTTTGTTCACCTTTAGAATTCGCCGTGTTGTTGAGATCACGAACACCTTGGTCTGGTCTTTGAAAATAACAGTAATTTATAGACAATATTTACCTATTTGTAGATAATATGGGTACACAATATATGTATATGAATTTAAGACATAATTTTTTCGATAAATTCAATTCGTAGAGGTATTAACAACGTCTCCTCCAAACACAACCATAGTTTGATAATCGATAAAATCAATCGAATACAAACTTGCTCGATACTAATCGTTAAACACGATTCGATTAAAAACGATTTATTTTGTAATTAACAAGTGCCCGTTTGAAAGCATTCCCCCGACTATCACAAGGTACTATGCTAGATTCTGTATTGTAACATCGTTATTAACTTCATTATGCAGGTGTCAGTGGTAATGAGGAAACCAAACCGCTTTGGCACCGCAAACGCACACTTACAGAATTAGCTTGATTGAAAGTGCGATTTTGTAGAGCTTTCCCAAAGATTGCTGAGATATTAGACGCCACGGAATTATGCACTTTTCCGACCACTGAAGGTAATAGGATAGACGAATTTAACTTGAGTGATAGTCCGGACATGATAACTTGACGTTAATCCGCCTTGAAAGAAACACTTCAAGAAGGGACATTTCGTGATTTTTTACAAGGATTTGCCTCTAAATATTTGTTGTGTTATAAAATGTTTAGGAAAGTCGTTGTATAACTGTATATTTAAATTTAAATTTTCTTCTCAGAATGTGCAAAAAGTACATTTTTATCCCCTAGTTTGTTTTACGTTCGTATATCTTTTCTGCTCCTTCATATCTCTTTATTCCTAGTATAGTAACTGTTGCTGGTAATTCAGTATTGATAAGGTTTATCTACCTTGCGCTTTATATGATAGTAGTCACATATTAAACGATATTCAACCTCAGTTAATTGCTTACAATCGATTTCTTATTACGTAAAAGACCCAATATTCGAAATAGTCGGGAATAGGTATGCCAGCCGGGCTTTAATAGAAATTACGCAAGTCGTAGGTAACACATAGCCTTTGGTTGTAGAATTTGATTAGTTTAATTAATATTTTGAAGTTGAACATTATTAAAACTTGACGATTGTGCTTATAACTAGTTAATAACATTACTTACGCACTAAAAGTAACTACAATATTCGCAAAACACATAAACTAAAACTATAAATATGCACATCTGTTAGGTAGGCATTTATTTATATAAATCACTATAAAACTGATCCTTATTATTAGGTCCTTACATATGAAATTGGCGTATTGTCGTACTGGCCACTTTGATCTCAAATATCTCTTCTTTAGTTAGGGATTCCAATTTCAAATGTATACAGCTATTTATTCATACATTTGTATTTCGAGAACCGTAATTCATTTGTTTTGTCCTCGTTTGGTTTTTTCTTTGCGTCACGCAGTTTACAAAATGAAAAACTTGAAATATCGCGTTATTTACGAGTACGAGTTCCACCGTGGTACCAGTGCTGCAGAAACGGCTCGAAGGATTAATGATGTGTATGGCGGCGGTGTCGCAAAAGAAAACAGTGCTTTTTTGGTTCCAACGTTTTCGTTCTGGAAATTTCGACCTGCAGGACAAGCCCCGTGGACGGCCGGAGACTAAAGTTGCTAATGAAGAATTGAAAGCTATTATGGAAGCAGATCCATCGCAAACCACGTCCGAGTTAGCTGGCTACGGTGATAGTGATAAAACTGTTTTAATCCACTTGAAGCAAATTGGAAAGGTGAAAAAGCTTGAAAGGGTACCTCATGAATTGAGTGCAGCAAACCGACAAACGCGCGTCAACTGCTGCGTTACATTACTCAACCGGCATAATAATGAAGGGATATTAAATCGGATCTTTCGGATATTTCAAGTTTTCTATTTTGTAAACTGCGTGACGCAAAGAAAAAACCAAACGAGGACAAAACAAATGAATTACGGTTTTCGAAATACAAATGTATGAATAAATAGCTTTATAAATTTGAAATTGGAATCCCTAACCAAAGAAGAGATTTGATTGATTTGATTTGAGATCAAAGTGGCCAGTACGACAATACGCCAATTTCATATGTAAGGACCTAATATATGAAATAAGTGACTTTTAACGCGGGCTTTAATTTTTTAAATATTATTGAACATAATTAAATATCTTTGAGGGACAGATGTAGCGGCGGGTGTGCCTTGCTCCCGACCGTCGCTTCATACCCCGTATTCTTTCAGTAACATGGTCGACCTTTACGCGAGAGCATCTCGTGGACTTAAAAACATGACTTATTAAAATAAGTCATGTTTTTAAGTCCACGAGATACGCTTATCAAGTCCTGTTTGATTTCTAGGAGCTCGCGCGTAGATTGTACGCTATGCGATCTACCCATTTCAAAGATTAAAAGTACTCTTAAGACCGTCCCTCCTTTGCGCAAGCCGTTTTTTTAGATGTAACTGTACACGTAACATAGTGATTTGCACTCACATTGATTCGCTATCGACTTTAAAACCGGAGCTGTATCGACATTGGAAATAGAGAGTCGAGAAAGCTATGCGAACGATTCATGCTTAAGATTGATTGACGCATCAAGTGCTTCGTAATTGTTTATTTTTAGCTCTCGTACTTGATCAATAGATAAGGCTATCGAAACAGAAATAGTACTGAAAGCGTGAATTATACCCAGAATTTCTGTTCTGTGATTTTCGTCAAATGATAGAAAGAGAAACAGCTGCTATCGATATGTCGCGTCGATCCTTAACAAAAGAGTATTATGTTTTAATTGTTCCTGTATTTCAATCTGAAATCATAATGAAATATTTAATGATTACAAATTAACAAAAAATGTGGTCATTTATACCACAAATTAAGATATTAAACAATTTATTAGATATTTTTCTTGTAATTGATCTATGAATAATTTTATATTAGTTCTTGAGTAATAAATATCTATTTTACAATTTGACATTTTAATTTTGGTAAGTACTCGTATATCAGAACTAATGTTTATGTAATTGGAAATCTATGTCTTTTTATAAAAAGCAAATGAAATACCTATTATCCACCTAGATAATAAATTTAATACCGTGAATTAGATTAAAATCCAGTGTAAATTATTTTATCGCGTTGATAACAAAAACGTTTTTTTAGAAAGTTTGTCCAATTAGCACTGTACCGAGTTGACTTTCATAACAATTGGGCACAAATAAAACTGATAACGAATTTATAGCGGGATAATTTGCAACAATGATGTTATCGCTAGTGTTATGTAATCAAAATTAAAACAAGTATGTTTACTTAAGAGTGTTATGCGTTTATAAATAAACACGAGTGTCCGGTTTTTAGTTTACCGAGCGTGCGAAGCGTTTTTGCTTCGAATCTGGTGAAATTCTTTCAGTTTGTTTGATTGTTTTGTTCGCATGCGTATGAATGTTTTGCTGGTAAATTCATTAAATCGTGTACAGGTTGTACTTTTAAGTGTCGGAACGAAAAATGTAAGTGTCGGCGATTTTTGATTGGAGGAGTATTTCCCCCAACAATGTGAAAAGTTTGATTATTTGGCGGTGAAATGACGATTTATTGTAAATTAGATTACATTTTGTTTGAGTCAGATAAAAATTTGCCTGAATCACCTTATCGTCGTTTATTTTTTATAATTGGGTGGATTTGTGACGTATTCTAGCCATATTCTTGCCAGCAGGTTTGTTAATATTTTCCTGTTATTAGTCTGTTATTCCGGTGTGCGTTACTATGTTTTCCTTCCAACTAACGTTTATGTAATGTGCTTTGAATGCAATGGAATATGTTAACTAGCGAGGGCTTCATTTCTTGGTTCAAATAACTTAAGGCTTAATAAAGTATGAAATACAAAGTATTTAAAAAAATACAGCTTATTTATACTTTTATTGGCAAGAACTTTGTATGTTCGTCATGTTTAGGTGTGTTAAATTCTCCTTATTTTTGAAATTTAATTGATTCGAACGTTTAATAAGGCCGCATATAGATTAATACGTTGATAAATAAAATAGAATAAGCATCTCTGAAATTGAGGAAGGTACGGCGTTACTAAAATAAAACAAACAATCCCAACTGCCCCCACTGATTTACCATTAGGGCATGTAAGAATTAATATTGCAAACAACATCATCGGTGGCCCACTAACCTTGTTCTCATAAATACGTTAGGTTGATTGGCAAATAAAAATAACTCGTAACTAAAATAATGTCGGTGAGAAAATTCTTAATATCTGAAATTGTGCCTAAAGTGCTGAGCGCGTTGCCCCGCTGAATGGCAAGGCTAACTTTTTGGACAAAAGTCATGCCAGTATTTTGGCCACGCCAATACTCTAGGACACTTGAAGGTCACAGACATGGCTAACTATTGTTATCCGAAGACAAACAATGTGGACCAAAGAAGATATAATAGTACTACGCTGGGACGTGCAATTTAACATAAAGGTTGCGCTAAGTTGCTAATGCATTCCATGGTCACTTATTCAATATATGGCTGGATTTGACGTTATTTAATGCTTAGAGTTCCCTCTCTTATGGTGTCTGTTTTTCTTTTTTTTTATCTTTCAATAATAAATAACTCCGTTAAAATATCATGGCTTTTGTGTAGACTAATTTTTATGCAATTATTGGATACACGCCTCTTATTATCGCCAATGAGTTAGAAAAACTGCATTCATTTGACATAGTACAAGAAGTATAATATAAATTGTAATATTAACGCTTTAGGTACATTCTCCACAGCGACAATCGCGGCGTGGGCTCGTAATAAACTCTTATCGCAAATAGTAAGTCGATTAAGCGACCGTGAGCGTATGAAATTTATCGCTCGATATACCACAACGTTTCGTATGGGATTTACGTAATGTGCTTTCGCTTAATTGCAGCGAAAATGTTTGAGTGTCAGTTGAAAAACTAGGCCGGTTTCGCACACATAATTACCCGCATGTACTCGATTGAATTTGTCCTGTTACGTACTATAACTGTGCATATTCAAGCAGTGGTAGTATAGCGTAATGTTAGCGACGAAAAAGGTGAAACAAGTGACAGCAATCTTGGTTAAATTTTGACAGTTTGCCTCTTGAACAATGTCAAAACAAAACTAAGATTGCTATTACTTCTTTCAATGATAATTAGTCGTTATCGCAATAAATCGGTTTACATTACACTCATAGGTTTTCTCAAGTACGAGTATTTGATGCCATGCAAATCTATTATATGTTCAAACAAATATTTAAATTAATATCCTGCCGGGAATCGAGCCCGGGCTACCGGATATCGAAGAGAGCAAACAAACCAATTAATTAACAAATGAACTCGTTCATGCTAATTTAAAGATTGACTTAAAAAAGACAGCAATATGTGACCTCTTCTTATAAATAGCTGATCTCTTTGTTGATTTATAGAGCATTTACTCACAATTAACTTACTTTTGACTACTTGTTATATCGAATAACAATTACGCATCGCAAAACTCTCGAAGGTGACTTATCTTACCTCTGTCTGCCTCTACTCTGACCTCTGCCTATCTTCTCGCGTACGTTCATGTACATAACATATGAAAGTAAATTTTTTAGTGTATTCTGGTGAAGACGCGTAAAAATACAGTGAAACTGTGTAATGTAGTTATTATGATAAGTATCTTGTCACAACTTTTTTCCTCAGCAATTTAAAAACTAGACTATTTTATTTTCCCCAATCTACTTCTATGTCATATTGCTGGCTAAAGGAGATCTTTATTCTTTGCAGAATTAACAAAAAACTTATGAATTAGGTATGCTACGACGTGCGGTCTTAATCACTGACTTAAATGGCTAATATATAGTAATAATATTAACCAATTTTATTTATTTGTATTAATAGTTACCCAGTAGAAAATTTATGGGACGTGATAGTTACCAAGCTTTCATAAACATTACTACGAATTAATCCAATGTTTTATTAGTAGGTAGGTTTACATGTGTAGGCAGTTATCAGTATAGTAAGCGCGGCAATAGTTTCGATATTAAGGTGGTTTCCCATAAAATAGTTTAATATTTATGCCATAGTGAATTTTAATTTACTACATTTCATCCCAGATTCATATTTGTTGCTTTATGGTAGAGTTGATAGTAAAATTGTAAAAAAACGAGCATTAAATTAGCTTAGTTGCGATTGAAAACGTT
Source organism: Ligdia adustata (assembly GCA_947049295.1). NCBI lineage: Eukaryota > Metazoa > Arthropoda > Insecta > Lepidoptera > Geometridae > Ligdia > Ligdia adustata. The sequence continues at coordinate 4,810,147 of OX346218.1, forward strand.
ATGTTCTACTTTTTTGTTTAAAATGAAATATAACTTGTATGAGACTTATACAATTATACGGGTTGATTCTAAATTTACTGTGTATATTTTACCACGCAATCAGCATCGTCAATATAACATATCTCGCTAATAAAACCCATACCTTTTCTTTTGCATTTATGATTTAGTACAAAAAACTGGTAAATATGTTTACTATATGCGCGATTACACAAATAAGGACCATGCAAACGCGCTTTTCGTCGCCGTGATCTAGTTTCGCACCGGGGTGGCACCGCAGCTTAGTGTTACCATGAGCTTTGCCTTCATTTAGCAAGACTTCAATTGAAGTTCGCTCAATATTTTTGTACTAAAGTGGGTTAAACAAATAAATACAGATATTTTATTTTTCAATATTCTTTCAGCATAATACATTTATGCAGTCAATTTAGAATCACCTAGTAATGCAACGAATTATGTCCACCTAAAGAGCAAACCCAACCAATAAATTTTGTTTCAAACTAAATTAAATATTAAGTGTTATTTTATAAGATTAATTCCCGTTTCGTAACTTAAATTTTATTCCCACAAAAAAAATGTATTTCGTCTATGTACTCCCGATTCGAGGCAAAAAAAGAAATTATACATTTTTTTTCCTATTCCATCCCTCTTTATACTTACTCCCTACCTATTCGGCCTACGTTTTTTAGTACGTAACTATTTTTTATAGTCACCAAGAAAATACAACAGACAGTGAAATCACGAGGATACTAAATATATATCTATATTCTTACGCAACGCTAAATATCAACCGCAAACATCTAAATTGAAATAACTTCGGTAATTGCTTTATATCAGTTCTGCGGTTTCTCGGCGTTAGGTAAAAGGTAAAGTAAAACGTCTTGTAAAGGTGACCTAAGTATTTGCAATTGTTTTACTAAGAGCAAAACAGTCACAGCCTGTTTATTATGTATCTAATCATCATAATTATACTCTTGTCTTGTGCGTTTTTAACACGTGTTGTCTTTTCAGGGAAGTAAAGGTTTTTTTTTCATAAACACTCCCTGTATTTGTAAGTGGACTACATATATCCACGTATTACCTATATTTTAAAATATTTCCTAAGCCTGCTTCGGTGCCAAGCTTGGTTCCGGTATCTCTAAAGTTGCTAATCACGACGAACAACTTTTACTATAGCATCAACTCTAAATTCTAAAAAAAATTCAGCCGTTCCATCAATTTGATTTATTTTCTCGAATGCGGAGTTATCGTGAAAGTATTTCGTAATGATGAGTATATTGACGCCCTTTCGGCTTAGTATGCCCCTCGGCATACTAAGTAATCGGTAACCCTGTATTACTAGATTAATTTGTATAGTTAATTTTTTTATTCTTTCAAGTGTTAGATTGTACATGGTAAAATTATATTAACATAGACGTTCAATGCACACTAATAACATTGCACCTATATAGTAACAATAAATCCTTATTTACTACATATCTTATTTCATAAACGTACTAGTTTATATTCTCATAAAAATAAGAATAAAATATTTAAAGCAGTTTGTGATTAATACTGCATATAAATGGGCTCCAAAAAAAGCACTTACCTAGCATCTCTTATAGCATAGAATATACCCAGTTGTTATTTCCCGAGAACCATTCAAGGCATAACTCGACCGTAACCTTCAATTTCTTTAGTAACTTGTCTAAGTACTACATAAAGACGTTATGGTTCAGACAATAGCTGAATAATGACGGTGGTAGTCGGGAAATAACCGCTTATTTCTTCGAGGGGCTAAGGACTGATATTTGTAAGTGACTTGGTCGATATCTGAATTAAGTGCTTGCCTTATGGACTACTTTGTGATTAACTCCATGGAATTTTTATAGCAATTAAGCTAAATAAACCAGACAGTAGTAGATAGTAATGTAGAAATTTGTTCCTTAAACTGCTTCGGATTGCCACACTTAAAGTTAGATACTCGTATATAGGCACAAAATATTTTTGTATGGTTTTTATTGGATTGTTAAAGTTTAATCTTTGTTTTCTTTTACTATTTATATACACATTATTTAATTTATTGTTTTCTTTGTTTAGTTGTTGTTTAAGTTATTATACGTGATTTGTAAATGGCTCAATTGCATTATTATCGTTCCACTTTTCCGTAACGTAGTAATTCGTAACAATACTACGATTAAGCGCACACCTTAATCTAGACTAGAAGCATGTCACGGTTTAATGATAGGTAATTTCAAAAACCTAGCGTCTCTTGCTCGAGTCAGTAGTAAGTGGAGTATTACTACTTACTTCTATCAATGCGGTGATATTCATTGTCGTTTATTGCTTATATCCGGTAGAGGCGATGCCCATTCCTTCCCTACAAAGACGTAACGTGCTAGACGTGTCTGAAAAAAAGCCATAGTAAGTTTCATTGTTTCAAATTCTATTGTTCTATTCTGTTCGGCCGGACGTACAAAAGTTGTTGGGTGCGATTTTGGTATGGACTACTTATAAAGAAATTATCAGAACTAGTATGTAACGAATAATTTCTTAATTATATAACTGAAAAACAGTGTAATGTTAGGAAATAAATTGTGTCATTTTATGATTTGAGTTAAATGCAAATGGAAAGCTTATTTATGGCGATGTTTTTTTTGGATTCCAAGTTGTTTTTTTAAATATTTGTTTGTTAATAATTATTCCTTTCGGTTTAATCCTTTAAGTCTATTATCAGTAAGGGTACTTTAACTTCTTTTTAGCTTAGTACGCCCCTAACCTATAAGCTTAGTCGTTTTTAAGGTCTGAAGACGTATACCTTGTGTGGTCTATAGTATAGTTTATATATTAAGACCTAACTGGCTATAAGCGGCTGGCACGACCTAGGAAGTTCCTAGGCTATCGTGCTGGCACTAGACTTTACCGATGTGTATGTTTCACCTTCACTTTACTGCTATGTCTACTGACCTATTGCACTTATCTATTCGTATACTAGTGTTCATTAATATAAAATCTTATAGATAGATCATCCTTACGCGTAATTGTTCTTTCTCGGTATTATTAAATATTCGAATTTCATAACATTTACACAAAGCGTTGGTTGAACCAATCGTGATAAAATGCTAGATTCAACATAGGTACTAAAAGACTTAAATTATTATTATATGTAAATCTTATTTTTCATGAATATCATCACTTTACATTGGGTATATATAGTAAAATAGGACTTTTTGGGCGGTGTTTAAACACGAGCCTTTTACATCAGCTACCCGGGTAAAACCACAAGGTGTAGCTAGGCTTCAATAACGGCCTTGCCATAATCTTGGCAATCATCGTTGTTTTGCATTTGCAATTTGTTTTGCAATTAAATGACAGATGAAGCTAAAGTTACTTACTAAGAAAGCAACTTTTTACAAAAGTTTTAAATGTAATAGGTGGAGCATATCTTACCCGTAGTACAGCTTTTCGTGTTGTATCTCAGCCAGTAGCGCAGTATGTCACGCCGGCCATTTTTGTTTGTCGTATTTTGCACTGCTGCAACAATTTGACATCTGCCATTTCCCTTTGAAAGTGTCAAACATGACTGTTGTATACTTGCGTAGTGACGTAGTCTAGCTTGACTTGCGATGGTGCGTATAGTTGCACAGCATCGTGCGTTAGGTGTGGCATTCCCCATAATGTTTCCTACATTACAACGTCATAAGCCCTACTGTGCTGGGCTGCGCTGCATGCGGTCTGCTCCAGCCTTAAAAATTCTTACTAAATGATGTAACATCAAATGTATATAAATAAGCATTGGAAAATTAGCACAAAATTGAAATACTTTGATAAGATATAGGTATTATTGACTTCAGTAGGTATACAGGGTGAATCTAACTTGACTGCGTATATTTAGTATACTGAAAGAATATTGAAAAATGAAATACTCGTGTTTTTTGAATACCCTACTTTAGTACAAAAATATAGAAAAACTTCAATTGTTGTCAAAGTAAACGCGAAGTTCACGGACACTTTAAGCCGAAGCGCCGCCCCGGTGCGAAACTAGGTCACGGCGACGGCAAGCGCGTTTACATGATTTCGCAGATTAGTGTTGTGAGCGCGCATAGCTGAAAAATTTTCAGTTTTACGAAAGAAAAATTTTAGCGATATATGTCATATTAACGATGCTGTTTGCGTTGTCAAAATATTCGCAGTCAATTTAGAATCATCCCGTATTTATAGATTCAACCTTCATCAATGGGTACAAAATTATTACCTGATTAGCTTAGATACCTAACAGTATAAGTAAGAGTAAAATGTACTAACAAAATAATTACTTACTTTTAAAGTCTTTAGTCGTCAATTAGTTGGATTTTCACGTAATTATGTGCTTATTACAATTAATTTAGTAATCAGCTGTAAATTACTACATAATTGTTAATTTGATATTTTTTGGGTAAATCGTGACGTAATTGTAAATTCCATAAATAACTATTATCTTCGATTATGGATCAACCATTTGTTTCGTAGTTTCAAACTGGTTATAAAATACTCGGTATTTCAGAAAATATTTTATTTATATTTAGTAAAATAAAATATCTAAAGTTACTAGTACGATGAGTAGATACGTTCGCGTAATAGTTTACTACGTATATTCGATGTTTTCCATGTAATCATTTCTCCATACTTTTACATTTATTAATTGCTCTTTCACAGCCAAGCTTACAAGACTTCCGAGTTGAATTAACATGAAATAAACATAGAATTATGCAATTCCATAAAAGAACGCAGTTTTTCCCAAGCTCACGGCAAATCCGTGTCCAGCAAAAAAATCAGTAAAACGAGCGCGTTGAACTCTTTTGAGAGGTAATTACGCGCTTTAAGACATTTCAGCGCTTTAAATTCAACTTCACATCGAGTTTTGTTGGTGAAAGTATTGCAATTCGCTCTGAATTGGTGCTCGTTTATATATTTTTTGTAAGCGTGGTCATTCATGGAGTTTTCAATAGAATAACGGGTCTGTTTGATAGTATTGGGTGGCAAAAAGTGCGTGCTGCGTTACGGTCTGTGAGCACTCTGACTCTGAAGCATGCCGTGAGCACGAAACAGCTCGTAACGTTAATAACCGAGTGAATCATAACGTAACTGAGTTATGAGTTTCGTTTTACGCCCTCGCTATAGCTTGTGAGAGCTCAGTCAATTCAATCTGATGGAACGAGCTGTTACAATTCTGATAACGGAGAGTGACATAGTAGGGAAGTGATAGCAAAAAAAAACTTAAAAATGTTACACGATATGATGGCAAAAAAAAAATTTCAATTTAACGATAACATTTTGTTGGCCAACAGATCAAAAACTCAAATGCTTAAGCGCTTCGGTAGCGTATAAATATAATAAAAAAGCGCTAATAATTATTCGCTATGGTAGCACATACCTATGCCATTTAAAATACGATAGATAGATTAATGCTGTGTTGTAGACATACAAAACATAACAATGCAAAAATATATAATTTTACGTGTAGTGTCACAACAGTGGCGGCGCTAGGTATGCTTATGGAGGATGCAAAATATAATCTCCAAAAATGTGGCTACTAATGCAAGCATACAACTGTATAGTTCTGTTATCTCTAACGGAAATAATAAACTACTATTAGCTATAAAGTGACATAATGTAGGAAAACACCAATTTTGTAACTACATATTAAATATGACCTTTTCACATTGAAAAACGGTGGTAGATAAACATTGCCAGTTGCATTCCGTTTTATTCTACTCAACGTTGAAAAATAAAAGTCATTGTGTAAAAAGGTCGAGAGTAATTCCATTTGTCGTACAACTAGAGTGCAAAGACGCCCACGTTTTTACTATTGCTCGTATTTCTACCTACGAGATGTATAAATTATAAATAGCTCGAGAATACGTAGATGTCTACCGATCGTTTCAACCTTTATTGACCTAGACACACAGACGCGAAAAGTATTTATAAACGTAAAGGTTGAAGTTATTGTGTACGATCTAATGCATTTTTCTCTAATGGTGAACAATCGTAAAAAGGAAGGAGCTCATATTTATGCAACACACAAGTATGCATAAGATGTTTATCATAAAACATATTTTAAACAATTAAGTGTTTGCAAACATTAATAGTCTACTTTAAAAAATTATGTTCACTTTTCACCAATTCACTTATTTGACTACGTTTTAACTCTACAGTAATATCATTGTTAATACATTATTGAATAAAGAAATATGTAGACACATTTTCATTCATCAAGAATCCCGCAGGAACAACATCCAGACAAGGTTAATAGAAATATTTAGGTCACTTGCACCAGAGCGGGGTGAATGAAACAGATCCAGTCAGTTTGCCCTCATTCCTCATTCAAGTTCTTCTTTAGTCTAATTTATCTGTTTTAGTTTAATGAACGATACTATTATTTTTGCAACAACAGGATAACGTTTTTAGTATATTTTGCCTAGGCGCTATTTTTATTACAAATATTGTTGGCATATTCAGGGTTATCGGCTAAAGACTCAAAGAGGGTCACTATACACATTAATGAATAACTTTTATTATGGGACCAACTCTGAATTCGAGGAAAAAAATCAGCTGTGTTGTCGGATAAACATTTTCTATGGAATAGCAGATTTTTTTCTCAATTTCAGTGTCGGTCCCATAATAAAAGTTATTCGTGATTATCAGTATAGCTACGCGCTTTCTGTTTAGTGCACCCTTAACCGATTACCCCCCGATCTTAGTCAATAGTTATATAATAACGTTATTCTATACTGCAAAGTTTTAGCGACAGAGAAATTATTGTTAGTGTCCAGGACAGAAAATATTAATATATAATTAATTGGGTAAATGTAAAGATACCTTTTTGTGTCTCATTTCGTATAACATTAATATAGGTACTTTCAAACATCATAACTCGATCCCATATTCTACCAACATCAGAAAATATAGGATAGAAATACGTAAAACATGTGCGCCATTGCTCGTTTAAACTTGAAGGACAGCACAACAGACTGTCTGGACGCATTACTCTTACTCCACTGACTTGTTCCACTTACCTCATTTTAATGCCCTTGTGAGGGAAGGGAAGGGGTACGATTCTAAGACATCCTCTCTCCCCCTACAATACCTACACATTCTTGCCATTGACTAGAGTAGCGCTCGTAGCACGTAAAGTGCTTTAGTTACCTTAGGTGTGGGTTTCAACTACCTTTTTTATTTCCAGATTATTACATTTACACATTTTTAGCTTCTAGGCAACCTTGAAATGTATATACGTAAAGCGTCCAGTGCCTTGAATTAAACATGTGTGATATCCATTTATTACACTTACCCAAGTAATAGTTCGATCCCACGAAACATGCAAATAGAGCCAGAGCTACCGGTGAAGGAAAACTTCGTGAGGAAATCATAGCACGGTGGAAGGGCGTTTTCTAACACTCGCCTGGCTAGCTACCACCCACAAGTTGTAAAATCCTAACGGTGTGTTCCGGCAGCCTTCCTTGAGAGCCTGTGTATTCCAGATTAGGCATGCTTCAGCTAGGGCTACAGTTTCGCTGGCTTCCGTAGTCGTGCGAGCTTGTAGTCAAATGCCTGTGTAGAATAAAAAAGGTACCCAAAACACATACATTCAAACTTACGAATCATAATATAACATCTTTTGCCCGCGGCTTTGTTTGTTTTCCTGGGAAAAATTACCAACGGCATTATACAGACTTCGAATTATCTCTGTGCAAAACTTCAAGTCTAGCAAACCAATAATCACACTTTATTTTGCACTAATAATATGTGTATATGAGGATATAAGGGAAAAGAGTGATGCTCTTATTACTTAGCCCTACTCAGTAACAATCGTTAACGTTATACAAAATGCTGCCAACTTATTTATGGACAAAAGTCTATTTTAACTAAAACGTCTGTAATGTGGGCGTTGTTTTCCACACAAAGACGCCGTATTTCCCTCGAAGAAGGATATACTATGAATATTATTTTTCCAAAAAACCAACTTAAAAAAATTTGGTGTTTAGGAAGGTTGGTTCTCTCATCTCGCCGAATACTTTTTTTATGTATTTCCGGTTTGTATACTATTTTTTACTAATAATTTTTGTTTAAAAGAGTTGTTATTTTTAGTTTATCATATGGAAATGTATTGAAAATCGATGCAATTCTTTCGTTTAAAATAAAAAAGGAAAAATTAAAAGCTGATATAATTAGTCTATTTTTCACATTTTCGTTCGCACCAAGGCTTCGTATTTCGCTACAATAAGGATTTACTATGATTTTTATTCGTATATTGTTCGACATCGGCTTCTCGCAGTTTCTCCAAGGATGGTTGTGTCAGTTTCCATTAAGGAAGATTCAAGCTTACGATTGATTAGCCTTTGTCTAGAAATAAGCCTGCCTAGAACTATGTACGTAATAGAAGTAACTACTGATTGCTTCTGCTATTCGGAATTTTACTGCGAATAAGTAAATAAATTAAGATTTTCCATTAGCGTTGCTGTCAGTTACGTTTAAATCAACCATAAAAAGAGAGGTTCTAAATTAAATAGTGTTTCCCGATTACTCAAGACGCATGGGTTGATTTGTAAAGTCTTTTGTTGTTCTCTTCGTCCTAGTTTTGTTTGAAGAGGTACTTATACTTTCCATACGGTCCCATAAAATTTCTGCTTTCAGGACCAATTATTAACAATATCAAATGTGTAGAAAATAATTTAAAAAATATTAACTATATGGTATAATTTTTCGAAAATAGTACTTTTGTACACCAAAATTTGTTTTTATTACATCCAACAAACTTTAATTTAGACAGTATGTGCTGCGATTGGTATGTAGCTATTTTATGAACCAATCATTTCTACGCACATCGATTCCCATCAATAAAAATGTTGTCTGACAATTATCATTCATATGCGCCATGAAACAATTAATAATTATGATAGGAGAAAACTTTTCAACCAATTTAATTGAAGGAATCTTGCATGCGCGACACAAAACTCGTCTTTTACTGCTTCTTAGCAGCATTCATTGAAGTCACAACCGTAGCAAATCATGCGAATAACAAGAAATGAAGAAATGTGTAGAAACAATAAGTTGCTAATGCAAAGATGGAGACAACAAGTAAAATGTAGTTTATCTTACTGTATAAAACGGGACAACCGGCTCCCATTCAACAGACACGTCATATCTATAATTTTTTTGCTATAATTTCAGGTAAATCCCAAACTTAGATCTGTTTTGATAAAATTATGTGTGATCTAAGGATCACATTATATCGTTTCAAACAAAAAATAAGTTACCAAATTGTTTATGGGAATTGCGGACAATATAAAGAAAAAAGATCACGACACATTAGGAACCTCCTCCGCCGTTTTTATAGCCGTTAAAACAAAGTTGAGTAACAACTCTACATATTCAATTTAGTAATTTAAGGGAGTAGTTATAGGGTGTCCAATTGGGCGTGGAAATAATCCAGGTGTAGAGTTTTTTTATCGTGGATTTGTCGCGTATCGAATAACAAACCTTACGTTTTGATGCGGTATTATGTAACGCAGGTTGCCTTGGCTTTGAAAACATCATGGTTTTTCGAAGAGTACCTACGAGTTTTCTTTTTCTGATTTTAATATCCTTAAATTAAAATCAGAAAAAGTACGTGATTCTGAAATTAATTTTGCTAAGTTGATGCTGATACTCGTAGTAAGTTTGACAGATTCGTATAAGTTACAATAGTAAGTAATTGACTATAATAGTCAAAATAATTGTATTATGCAATGTCAACAGCGAATTGGAAAGCGAAACTTGCACGTGTGATAAGCCTAGATTTAGATATACGTCACATTATTGCAAGCGCTTATCAAATAACATATCAGTATAATGACTAGAGAATTGGAACAAATTAATCAGGTTTGCTATGTGTGCCAAGGAAACGACGATTTCTGTAGCGGGTGTTAATAAGACTTAGTTTAACTGAACTTTGGAATTTATATTAGATCCAGTCCAATTCTTACAGGTGTACCTAAGTTATGAGCTTGTTTTTATGAAAATAATATTACAGATATTAAATACCATTTTATAAAAAATACTACATGCACTTCGTATTGAACGTAATAATTATGAAACTATAAATTCAGTTATTTTGTAGCCTATAAGATCAGTCTTTATTTGTCACACATCTGTCCATCCATCGAAAATCGAAATACAAGTAAATGCGTCCGCGTGTTCGTAATACTTTCTCTAAATTATGTATGCAAGTTAATGAGCGCAACGAAGTGAGTAATATTTAAAAATTAAATCTTGAATTATTAAAGAAATACTTTTCTATGTATTTCTTTAATAATTTAAGATTTAATCATCAAGCCTTCAATTCTACTACTATACTAAACATGTACTAAGTAAATCAAATTCTTGAATAGATTATAACAGTAATAAATCACATTGTTTAGTGTAAAACTTGTATGTTTGTAAAACTACAGGCTAGAGACAAGGTTATATAAAAACAAACTTAAGAAGACTAAAATATGTTCTATGGTAAACAATTAAAATTATAGGTTAGGTCAGGTTGGTCATATCAGTCTTCTAATAAAATAATAATAACTGCACACATATAAACAATAACTTTTTATCTAAAAAATCTTTGAAATTAAGTGCAACTGAGACAATACGACACGTTGTTTCTCGCGTACCTAAGTGCGAAAAGACAGCCTTTTAGCTGGTCGCGGCCCCTTGAAATTTGCCTTCAAATTAATTCTCGTTTATGACAGAATGGTAATGCAATAATTCCACAAAGCCAGTACACCGGCTACATAATCAGACCATGAGCGATCAGGTACTGGTTCTTGCGGACGCATGACATAATTCCAACTTGGTCTGATAAACTGTGACAGTGATTATATACAAGGTGCCCGGCCAAAAGTAGTTAATAACGGTACTGTTATGATTGTCATATAAGACGATATCATACGAGTAATACAATAATAAAAAAAAACTATATCATATTCGTATTATTATTTAAAAAAATTATATCTTTAACAAGAATTCTAAATCCGTCAAAAGCTTGCCTTTTTCTAAAGTTGCAAAAATGTTTCCAATCAAGTCTTTGTTTATAGTAAATAATTTTGCGTTAAGCTTCAGTTTATTAACAAATAAATCTTTTGTGTTTGTGTTCCTAAGTATTTTTGTTTATCCTTTACTTGCGAGTTTAACGAACATACTGTATGTAATAACGTGAGTGCCATGTCAGTAATGGTTCGGGTGCAATCTAGGTCACTTCAACGATGTAAAGAGTTGGTATGTTCCGGATTCTGGACCTCAAACGGTCCTTTTTACCTACTAATATAAAACTTTTTTCTCGTCCATGTCTTTACCACAGATTTTAAGACTAATTGCATGTAATAGTAATGTATTATATTTTAATACAACATCAACACTTTTAAACGTTCCAGAAATTCCAAGTCAGCGTCATTACTATCACATAATAATGAGCTGTAGAGTAGCCTTATAGTCAATTGTAAAACGAATCTGTATTTACTATAGATATATTTTTAGTTTTGTTTTACTACCAAGCAATTTTATATTTTTATATTATAGCGTACACTTCATTATACGACAGACCTGTGCCCAGCTATGAACGCTTTAAATTGATACAACTTTATTATGGTAAGACTTACTCAAATGTCCAGATTTCTCTATGAAAGGCAAAGTAGGTAAGCTGCCGCATGCCGGCGCGGGCGTAGAGTTTTCGTTCCAACAATTCTGTTTACGCAGAAAACAATGCCATAGTGTCGACAAACAGCTGCGGTTGGAAACGCAATAATCGCGTTCATCCGGTGTTTTCAAATCGGAAATCGGACAAGGAGACTGATTACGTTACAAACAGTTTAGCGGCACGTGATTACTAACGGCAGAATTTTTTACCAACTTCAAAAGAACAGCCTTCCTTTGAAACACCAACCCAATTCGACTGTTTTTATTTTATATATTAGGTGTAAATTAACCCTTATTCTTAGTACTAAATGCCTCTTAGTGGTGAAAGAAGTGTCATCAATGTTAGGTTCGTTTGATATAGCTGAATTGTAGATTTCTGTAACTTGTTTCTTTTGTGTCACTGCTAACGCTATACCCCGCCACTGATTTAATTACCACGACGGGTTCAGTTTGCTTAACTTCGGTGATCGAAACACCTACCCACCAGCCCATAACCAAAAACGAACCAAGCATATTGTGTTAGTTCATATCAAAATCAAATATTATATACATATTCTCGCTCGATATCAAATAAAATTCTTGAAGGTTTTATTCTTATAAAATATTTAAAACTATTTATCGGAATATACTAAGACTAAATTCAATAGAACCTTATCCATTGTCCTGTTTAAGAGGAAGATAGTCTCTGTGCAGAATATGTATATTATTTTATTATAATAAAAATAAAGTAATTACCGACTTTAATTCGACAGGACACATTATGATAACATTTACATACATGGATTCACTTAAAACGTTTACGAACAATAAAATATTTTTTAAATCAGTTTAGCCGTCACCTACCCATTAGGTAACAGACATAATTTTGTTTTGTCAATATGAACCTTCTCCTTATTGGAAGTATAAAATATAGTTTAACAATTTAACGTTCTTTTGAAAACACTGGTTTGAAAACTGTACTGGTAAACAAGCCAACAGGTGAACGAAATCGATAAGCGTGGATAAATAGTCATGAATAGGTATGGCTTTACCAAAGAAATGTTAATTTATTGACGTCTTAAGTGCCATGGCTTACATTCTAGTTTTTAGATCGAGCAAAAAACGCAGTTATACAAACTAATCTAGTAATAAACCCCCCAGAATGCTGACTGCTCATTATTATTTGCTTTTTGATATTTGTAAATATAATTTTAAAGCGCACGGTCCACATGTCCCCAATGTTCCCCAATCTGAGTACGATCATCCAAAGGTATGTTAAAAATAGTTGTAAATGTTAAAATTATTTGCAAACATATATAAATTTTGCGACAAAAATACAGTATCGTATTATGAAATAAGCCATATGAGAATTAATTTTGAGTAGTCTTGCCGAAAGAACATCGTTCGTCAATTCACAGCTGCCCTCAAAAGTTAACCAGGCAGCGAAATATCTCCCGATCGCTGCACCTAACACCAATTTCAACGTCACATTCAAAGAGCCCCAAATCGGTCCTTTCATCTCTACTAACAGTGTAAACAAGTAAAAGTCTCGCGGAACCGTGGGATAGATAACTTCCCCACCTCTCTCTCTCGTCTAGGGTTGCCATTCCCACGTGTAAATCTGAAATAAGAGTACAACTTTAAAACAAGTGATGACCGACATCCATTCGTCTGTCAATATTTTTTTTTTTCAGTTATTTTGATTTAGATGCTAAACGAATTTTTTCCTATAGGTCGTTGAGAAATAGTAGACATACTTTTTAAGTCTGTTATAAAGTATCTTACCAGAATTTAGTGTTGTACCAACAAGAGTCACGTCCTATATCAGTGAAAAAAATTAGTTCTCGGCGTCTAATTTCGTCCAAGTTAAATTTTGGCAGTGCTCGGGTTCGTTTTTTTTCTTTTATGTAATACATTTTATAATTGTAATAAATATTTTATCTAATCCTAGATGTCAATTATATTTTCGCATATGCAATTTTATTCATATAGGTGTATAAAAACCTAAACAGAAATGTAAAAAAAAATTACAACATTGAAATTTAGCCGGAAAACGTATCGATCTGAGAACCCTATCCATGACTTAGCCTGTTACTTTAACCGCCACGCTTTTTGACCGAGAACCGGTACTCCCCGTTACCTGTAATGAATTATTTGGTCTCTTTCTGCACAGTTTGATGGGTTTATATAATGTCTAGAATAAGAGACAGGTTTCGAAAGGCGATCTGAAAATTTGGTTGCACTCGTAGAAATTGATTCATCAAATCACCCATGGAATAGTCGTCGTAGAAACAATTGCAAAGCTTAGTCATGAACTGATCCCAAGCTAAATAGATGTAAAATCATAAAAACAAATGAATAGAGCTTAAAAGAATAATAATTACTTGAGCCTATTTTTCTTTTAGCTGGCAGTTGATATGACACAGGTAGACGGCATAAAATATTGAACTAGCCTTTGTCCACGGCTTCGCCCGCATTATGTTTGTTTCTCCGAGAAATGGCACTCTAAGGACCTTGAACCATCCCTGTGCAAAAAATTTAAGACAATCTGTCACTTAGTTGCTGAGCTATATCTACTTTTATTTTTCCTTGTTATAAATCTGTGCCTGCACTCAACATGTGTAAGTTATTTGCAATCGAGAGCGACGCCGTTCGACCTGCAGTTTGAACATTTTCGGAGTAATAATTGAGAGTTTATGGAGAAGGTGACTTCCTGTCACGCAATATGAATTTTGGCGTCACTCAATGTGAATTTCGGCGGCACTTAATATTCGTAACAAAAGTTTTATGAGAAAACATTTATTGTAACACGATGCGGCGGGCGCTTCCATTATATATCGACTGACAAATGATAATTTTAATAAACATTATATAATGAAGCCATTTATAATTTTCTTATGTGCCGACTTCAAAGAAAGATACTCAATTCGACGGGTATGTTTTTGTTATCTGATTTTTCGGAGACGGATGGACCGATCTTAAAAAAAGTTTTTTTTTGTTTTTTAAGGTGTGCTGTCCGAGTAGTCCCATTTAAAATTTAAATAAAAACGGTCCTAAGATTTGACTTTTAAATCAAAATATCTGAATAAGACGCCTGCCGAAATAGAAGTTGGTAATCACTTGCTTTTTAAAATTACTCGTCGGTGTTTACTATGGAAAACTGAAAATTCTTTACTATCAAGTCCCAACATACCAACTGTTGTTGCCATTTGTGTAGAATATCGGAAGTCTGATATATAGGTTAGGTTAGTTCGGTAATTACTGTGCTCGAAGGTTTGTTAGATTATGATTGACAATTGTATTACTTAGTATCTTTACTCGTATAATCAATTAGTACAAGGATCAATTATCTATATAGATATATTATTCTCGAACTGTAACACGACATATAAGTGACGATTAACTCAAAGTTTCACTGTCAACTTCATTCAACTATAGAATAAAAGAAACAAATCAGACTAATAGTCCTCTCATCGCGAATAATGCGAAGCTTTTCAAAGTTAAGCACTAAACGTTAGTATTATAGGTCCCTTACCTTACACAGCCATTAAATGCTGCTGGCACAAATAAACAAGACGTTATAACGGCACATTGGCCAAAAAATCTTATATTCGCCAATAGCCAAATGTGTGGGGTTCATCGACATCTCTGTACTCTATTAAATAAAATAGCATTTTGTTAGGCCCGCACGTTTTGATCTTATTGTTAGAAGTTATTATCGCACTACCAGTACTATTTTAAACTTTAATGATAGGTAATAAAGACGATATTGGCGACTGCTAGCTGGCGTTTGCCCCGGATTCGCTTGATTTCTTCGAGGAAAAGCGAGTCATCGCTCTGTGTAGACAAAAGTTGCGCCAGTCTTCAGTTTGCCAATGACTTGGTCTAAGCCGACTTTTTGTGGTTCACTTACATTACATTCAAGATATTCAAAAGGCGTAACAGTAAACTCAGACAATGAAGAGACGGGCATATTTATACTATTTATATATTGTCATATTTACCCATTACTTCTGACAGTTTGTGCACAAATTGTGTGGTGTCTCAAAATTATCGACACACAACAACCCTATAATAGGTGTTCTTGAAGTTTGATCGTTTAAAACGATGGAAATACAAAGTAGCGCTCTTTTCGAGAAAATTATGTAAAACAGTGTGTCGGTCGACCACACCTAGCCGAGCTTGTAATTTGCATAACAGGATCTTGTACAGGATCATTTGCTTGACATTTCCACTCGAAAACATTTGTATCTTAGTATCAAACGTATTTTTATTACAAGTTTATTGTAGGTAAGTAAGTATATCGTGCTATATACCATGATAAAAGTAACCTATAAATGTTATACAACTATGCTATTATTAATATTATGCTTTAATTTTTTTACTTTTTATTGACAACAACTTGCTACATGAATACTTCTACGTCATTTATCTAAATGAATAATTAGTTGTAGGACCCATAATGAAGAGTACAATACTCGTAATTGTAAGCCCGTAATTAGTAAGCCCATTTTATTAATTAATTTAATTAGGACCGGAAATCAGTTTTGTTATATCTTCTACAAACATATTTAGATTAATTATTACAATAGTTATTATTTTTTAGTAAATAAATAACATTTATATTATAAAAGGAAAGTTTGTATGTTTGTGATAAAATTAGGCAACACATAGGCTACTTTTTATCCCGGAAAATTGAGGTGTTAAGCAAGCAACTAAAAAAAGTACAGTAGGTAAACTACATTAATTTTATTGTGTAATGGAACCTAAACTAGACGAAAAAAGTTAAAAATAAGTTTTTAATTTTTTCGTCTAGTTTAGGTTCCTACATTAGAGTTAAAGTGCTGCTTATAGGAACCTTGCTCCATCCTTGCGCCATTTTTTTGCTTGATATTAATAATATTAATATTGAAATTGATAGAGTTTTTCCTTTATACGGAATTACGTTTCGTGATTTGGCCATCCCGAGTTGTCAATATCCGAGGATTTTACGTTATGCTGGTTGCGAGCCTGAGAGTGAGTATTCTATGCCATAACGATTCCATTCAATCCTCGTCCACAATAATCCCGCATTAAATTGGACCAATTCAGTCAAGAACATCTATATGTATATGACTCTCTCTCACGATAAAACTTCATTTCTCTTATTCATATTCATAAAACAAATAACTTTTTGAAACAATAACACAATTAATCAGCTATTATTTTACGTGCCTCAGAATATCTTTATTGCAAGTATTAGGACGCCAGACGAAAGAAGCCGATATCAGACATTTTTATAAGCAGGTTTAGCGTTAATTGATTTGGACGTACTCGTAAATGGAACATTCACGTGATGATAAAGGTAAAACTAATGTAAATAGTTGCAAAATACATACTACTTAAATACATAGTCAATGATTATTCTAACTACACTAAAATTGCATTAAAAAAGCCAGCTAAGTCGTAAAAGTCGTATTTTAGTACTCCTTGGAAAACTTAAGCTATGTAAGCAATTTAATTAATGTTGTAAGTTCTGATGGCCAATTACAAATTTCCACTGATAGAAAATATATAACGAATGAATAAATGAGCTTTTAAGGTTTGGTCAACAATAAACATGCATTTTTCGATTCAAGTTTAACGAAAAACCGAAGAGGTTGTTAATTTGAAATTACCTTATATTAAGATTTTTTTTTAAATGTATTTTTAAGATTGCGGGAATTCAATTCATGTTTAGAATCTTTATTAGATCAACTCTGATTTCGGATTATCTGTAGACTGCGATAGGTTTGTCTGCATACTCATTTTGGTTTTGTACAAATAAAAGAAGAAACTAACTTACTTTATGAATCAGCTTAGACAGTAAAAAAGTCGTCTACGTCCATGTCGTGCAAGGTTTAGTCATTTAGCCACCTAATCAATATTTAACAACATAGTTATATGCATGTTAATTAAATGAGTTAGCAAGATTGTACCTAGTACTATCCTATTATATTATATTATGTAAAATGTCTATTGCACGTGTCATTTTGTAAGTTGAAAAATGTCGACTATACTCACACTGCATGTCGCAAATACATCATGTTGATCAATCTGCAAGATCTTATAAAATACTAATAAGTTATTGTTTATTTAATTAATGGGATCTTATTTCAATACAAAGTTTTCAGTATTTATGTAATTGCTTTAAATATTAGACACATACAAATATAAAATTGCAAAAGTGGTTACACATTGGAATAAAACAAAAAACATGGCCAAAAATCTTCTAAATCTTAAAAATACAAAGTAAGGGATTGTACTTTGACGAAGTAAAGATAGTTTAGAAGCAATGTACACGTATCAAACTTGTCTCCTTCGCATAAGCACAAAAGTAATAATATAAGTAGATGCGAATTGTGTCGTTTCGTACAACATAAAGGAAACCCAAAATGCGAATAAATTTACCGTCACACATCTAAAGCGCACTATATTTATTCTAGTCTTTTCTTTATTTTGTGCGAGTGTTAAACCACCTGTCTCGTGCAGCATTCCATTGTACCGTTACCTACGTCTGTACACTTTGTAGTGGTCCGTCGCCGGCCGGCTTTTTTACTTTTGTGAAGTTTATTTATTTTATAGTTTATGAGTCGCATGCACTGGGCAGGTACGCGATGTTGCTGCAAGCCTTTGGGAATCCTCCTATTGTTTGCACTTTCTGCTAAATGGTCCAAATAAATAATAATAATGGTCGTATTGTCTAATAACATTCTATACTAGCGCAGATAAGTTAATCTATAGCAGTAGAGATTTAATATGTAAATAAATAAAAATCATTATTAAAATAATTATTGTTTATAAATTCTCGGTTATCGGCTAAAGTGTACTAAGTCGTAACACTATGTAAAGTATAAACTACATATACATCAAAGATACAATTTGGTTACAGATTCATAAGTATTTTTTAGGTGATACGTAATTTTCTAAATTAGCGTCTCACTGTTGGGCACGGGTCTCCTCTGTAAAGGTGGTATAGGCACGCTGGCTAAATTACAGGTTGGATACTTCACTTATCTTCAAATGGTATTCTCCGACAACCAGGTTTCCTTACGATATTTTCTTCCACCGTTTAAGCATATGGTCATTCTAATATGCGCATGAGTGTGTGAAATTAACAAAATAATATGTGAATTAAATAAGATCGTCCGATTTTTTACTATGTTATCGTAATAGTTTTTATTTATAATTCTTAGTAAGTGAAACGCAAATGTTTTTGTAACGAGATACGGGCTTCCCCGCATGCTTGTCGTGTGACTAATCCTTACCTGTGAGTTGATAGGCCATAATGGACAGATATACATGGTTATCGGTTATGGGTGTACTAAGCCAAAAAGCCACCATACTCATCATTACGAACAACTTTCATTATGGTACCAACCCTGTAAACGACAAAGAAAATTGCTGTTTCATAGTAAAAGTTCACCAGGCTTCAAGTGGACTGACTGAATCTAATTTTTTTCTCTAATTTCGCTTGGTCCAATTGTGAAAGTTTTTCGTGCTGATACGATTTTGGGTACAATAGCTCTCTTTCGGCTTAGTTCACCCATAACCGATAACCCTGTACATACATACCTGCTTTAATGCTTTATTTTCCTTGAATACATTTCAAGGTCTTGTAAGGAGTTTTGTTTAGTGTTGATTCCTGATTTTATGATTATTATTATGCTATTCCAAATATCTAAAATTGTATATGTTCTTCAAATTCAAAAAGCGCTCTTACTGACTAGGCATTTAGGCTCTTGGTAGCAGTGAGTGCTGGATTCTTGTAAGCTTTTGGCGACTCCAGCGTCTAACTACTCCAATTAAGGAATAACGGTCGATGGTCAGTAAAGATAGGATATCTTTACTGTCTGGGTTTTTATGTATGTTACCAGATTTCTCAGAGATGCCTAAAATTTGTAAAGGTTACTAAAGGAAAAAGTTACTAGCGACTCTGTGAGCTTAAAACGTTGCAAGCCTATATTCACTAAAATATTATATTTTTACGCTTTCAACCCCCACAGCTACATAAATTTATCGCTTATATTTTCACGAAGTCATAAATATATTTATCACTAATGCACTCGTGCTAGTGTAGGTGTTTTACTATCGCATAAATTTTACGGGAACAATCACCTCGAGCAATTAGAATTTCGTGTTACTATAATAGTCTAATTTAGTATGCTGAAACTAGACACGACAGATAACTAGTGAAAAGAGGAGTTCAATTGTTTAAATTCGCTAAATAGCTTGACGAATGAACTGAACTGAATGAACATACACTCGTGGGATTCTAAGTACAAAAAACAAATAATTTTTTTCAGAAAATGTTTACAAAAACCTTAATAAAATTAATGACAACATAAGGACAAGTCTTAAATTTATATGTGTAGTGAAGTAATATTAATATAAAAGGTAAACAAGAATCTTTAAGAACTAGGAAGAGAACAAGAGAGCTATATAAAAAGTGTTACTGGTAAATGGTAATATATCCATTAAATTGATAAATCCCTAATGAAATCACATTATGTTCAGTAACATTAAATAAGTAGAGATATCAAATGACTCAATTCACACCTCATTACGGAAACGCACCACAGAGCTACCGGGACATCCATATTCTTAGATCCCTTGAAGTGTTCATTCGAAGAGCAAACATACCGACTTGAAAGAGTTCAATTGTTGCTGGTTTACTTAATCAAGGCATCCAGGTGTCTAGACCTCCACGAGTCTTCATTTGAGGATGATACAACTGACACACAGAGTTCTTTAAAAGCTGGCTTATTTATCTAGAAGGTGGAGTATCAAATTACGCGGTACTGCAAAAAGGTAAAATGCTGCGAGTGAATTATTGCAATGGCGTAACTAAGGTTCGACGACACTTTGCAAAACAAAGGGTTTTGTCACCTCTCCGGCTTGCATCATCTATCGTGGCAAAATTACCAGCTGGTAATTTTGATGAGATCATAATTTAGAAGTTCCATGAGCGCTGTCTTTCGAAATACTCGTAGAAAACTATAGTTGCGGTGATTGATTTACTAAATAGGACAAGCAAATAGCCTTCTTCAGGAAACTACGAGCTTTTGTTTCGTGTCAACAGTTTGTCAAAATGTCGTCAATTTTATCTTTAATTGTAGCTTATTATTACTTTCTATCCAGAAATTACAGCAACACCCGATAGACTAGTTAGCCAGTGACATAATGTTCCACATATATCAAGCATAAGAAAAAAAACTTCGATAACGAAACCCAATCTCAGAAAGGTCAGCCGGATATTTTTTTATGCGAAATCTGAGATCTAATCTTCGAAATGCGACGTCGAATTTCTTATGAAAGACTTGGTTGTATTGAAACTTTTTGGTGCGTGTCAAAAGGCGGGTACCTAATTAAAAAATAACTAGTCCATTTATAGGTCGCCAGATGACGCCCGCATCCTGTGCATTGATGCTAATCTGCTGCATTATAGATTATTTTACTTTGCCCGAATTATCGTAGAGCTAAAATAAGTAACATTATTTTGACGATGTTAAAATAAATATTTAATTTACGGGGTGTACGTGTACGAGGATAAACAGGTACCTTATGGAGACATCATACTCATCACTATATCAAGTTTCGGTATCAGATCAGCCCAACCGCAATAAAAGTTCATGGTCTGGCCTTCTGTAATGGGGGAAAGTACCAAGTATTTTTATTCCGCCGTCATTTGCTTTGTTTTACTTAGATCTCAATAAAATTATTAAATTACTGGTGGTAGTGAAAAATTGGTAGTCTTTAATGCTTTCTTTTGTTTGCATACTAAGTGTTTTAAAATCTATCTAAGTATGTATGTTTGCAAAATTAACTGAAAATTCTGGAAGTAATGTAGCGATAGCAACTTTAGTATTGTTTTTTTATTTGAGTTGACGAGCATGACGGAAACATTACCCGTTATCGCTTGATAACAACGTAGTAACTGTATACATACTCGTATATAGTAATTTTTAGTTATTTTTATTTCCTTCAAAGTAACCATTCGATTCTAAAGCTATTTTCTTTTTTAACCGACTTTATAAAAGGAAGAAGTTATTAATTCATTGAAATTATTTTTCCTATGTATGTTACCCGATAATTCAAAGGCGCGTGGTCTGATCTGCAAGATTCTTTTATTAATTTAAAGGTTTTAAAAATCTATCCGAATGTAAAAATTAATATCTACTTCTTTTATTTTCAGGTAAGTGCTGGTATGATCGTTTTCTCGTATGAAAATTGTAACAAGTTATCTATGTGAATGTTGCCGCGCCAAGTAATAAAAAGCATAGATTTTTCTTATATATTTCTGCTGATTCTTAACATTGGGTAAGTAAAAACATTAACACCTTTCGTATTTTTAAATTGCTTTCATGGGTAAGACATTTTTAAATACCTACATGAAATTTATATAGCTAGGGTTACCACCAACGAAAAAACCTTATATGTACCTACACTTAGAATATAAAATTATTAATTTCTCAAAACAAGTACCTATATACTCATTACACAGTCAAATTATACTGTAAGCGTTAAAAAAACGTGTAAATAAATAAAGCAAGTGGCATAGTTGGATGATCACGCCACGTGAGGTCGACGACCTCCAAATATCTTGCCTCCATCCAACCTCCTCTGGAACTGGTAACACTGCTTCTATACATTGGTATACCTATACTATTTTCTAGACAAACTTTAAGTACTAGAAGGGGTATAAAATAGTATAACAAATAGTTCTATGTTGTGTAATCTGCATGGTACTTGGGCACAATTAGTTTATGAACGAGTCCTCGTCATAACATCCTATAGCGTCCCTTCTATAGTAGGATATTATTGTTATGATAAATGACTTGATTTGGGCACTTATTTATTAAAACTCGCTTGTATTTGTGTAAGGCCGACAATCGAATTAAAGACTAGAAGCGATTGTGCTAACCAAAACTGATAGTCAAGACTTTTTGCTACAGACTGATAGACATCGGAGAGCCTAAAATCATGGAGAATACTTATAAAGAAATGTTCATAAGTAAATATTTTGTGAAAGTTATAAAACTTGCTATCAAATTGCTGCTATATTTCAAATCTATGTGGAACTCAAATGTCAAGGAAAACCGTATATCACGCGGATAAATCAATATATAGACGTTTATTTGATCAAATATTAATAGTCACCGCCACTATAGGCACTTGTTTATTGATCAATTTTGTGTTAGAACTTAAAGTAGGTACTAACTTATCAGTAACGCTACGCTGTTAAGATGGCAATTGACAAAGTTAAACTATTTATTTTTGCTAAGGAAACACACCCTATCTATTTAGTATCTATTTAGTATATTGATCTGATTGACTGTAGCTATGGCATGCTGCCAACGACGCTTATCGTAACGGTTAGATTGCTGAGCTTATATTGAAACGCTTTACAAAGAATTGCAGACCTTCTGCGAATGTGGGCTTTTGAAAGAGAAAATAATTATGTTTTATTCGCATTAGGACAGCATCTAAACAATACAAACACAGCCATGTTGCTGTTATACAAAATACAAGAATAAATTTACTGTTGTGCCTCACTCTTGTTTCGAAATTTCTCTTTACTGAATGCAGTATTAACCTTCTAATTAAACTGATTACCTAACTAGGATGCTACTTTCATGATTCACTAGAAACAGTCGATGGAGCACGAATGCACAGAATAACAACCAGTTTCGAAGGTAAAACACGATCTCGATTCACGCACGTGAGGTACCCACAATAGTTACTGTTCTCGGAAACATCTGTTTATGGCAATATCTGCACGTTTATATCTGCGGACGGGGAATTTTATTATGTTTCGTACTTATCTAGTTTATCTGTGCCGGGAATTTTGTTTTGCTTACAATTATCACGAAGTCAAGACGTCAAGTTTTGTATCAGCTTTTCTTGATATACTTCAGTACTCGGAGCTGGGAATTTTGTGATGACAGAATCATAAAAATAAAATCAGTCGAGTACGAGTCGATCCCGCGCACGTAGGGTTCCATACCATTATTAAAACGCTATCCAGAAATACTTACATAATTCAGTTTTTAGTATTTTTTGTTAAGTCTGCAACAGAAATACGTCTTCTGTGAAAATTTCATCTTTCTAGCTATCACATTTCATGAGATACAGACTAGTGACAGATACAGCGAAGTCTTATCCCTTCGGGTACGGAAGCCTAAAACTACCTATTTCTCGTTGATATATCTCGTTGGTTCGTTTAGAAGGAATGAAATTTATTTTACATTTTTTTTGTTACAATATTTAACTACTTCGATCTCTGAAAATGCTAGTCATAGATCAGTTCTGTAGTTTTACTGTTTTGCGCATCTTGCTGCATTACTAGATCATATTGTCCAAATATTCTAGTCTAATAAAGTCTAAATAAATTCTTAAAACCACGTACGATAAGCCTTCGTACATTCATGGTTTGAGTCGAACTACGAGTATAAAGATAGGTTTGTTTATGAAAAGAATGATAGAAGAAGTATATGTATAAGCTGGAACCACAATAATAATAGTAGAAGGATCAAAAATTGAGGACAGTAACTGGAAAACTTTATCACAAACCTGATGAAACCTGATTTTAAATGCATTTTACGAAACTCGTAATAATGTGCGAGACATGTACGGGCGGCGCGCAAATGATCTTCGATGCGGGTATTTTTTGCTCTACATTTCATTGCAATATTACGGTAAAATTACCTTTACTTACCTTTTAAATTCAGTGCGTATCAACCCGAATTTGATTCAAACTAGTTTGCATAAATATTGTATGAGTGATAGAAATACAACTATAATATTAAAATTCGTTTCCAAAATTACTTAGGACTAGAACCACTACTTGGTGTTTCAACTCTTGGCACCTGTCGCAGAACACTTCCCGATATAATATCTTACCAACGCTTGTTGGTGATGTGATATTGTTAATTAAATACTGAGTTTTTGCCAAATAATACGGCCAATAAATGATGCTAATTGATCTAAATCCAGATCAGTTTAAAACTATGGCTTGTGAGTATACAAAATATTGCTTAAGCTTAAGTAATGTTAAACAATCATGTTACACAATTTTTTTATTACCCTCTAAAAAGTCAGTAGCGAAACCAGCTAATAAGCGACGGCATTTCAGCAAAGGAACGGAAGCAGATTATTTAAGAACACCGAAAAGATGCATCCATTGTCCCAAACTATGCCTATCATACTCACTCGTCTTTGTACAACGCTTATGTAAGGCTAATACCTATTCGTGTTATATAAAAACCTTGAAAATATGCTACACTCAGTTCGGTTCAATAGTCGAGGCGAGGTGAACAACCCCTTTTGGCACAACCTGTTTAGGCAACGTTAGATAGTGATGCGAACTCCTGCGCATACTTAGCAAGCACTTATTGACATTCGCAAAAGCCAGTGACCGTTTTGGTCCGTTTCAAATGGTGATAGCGTGTTTAGAAAAATGTGGAAAGCTTTTATTTTTGCCGCGATTATTATTGAAATAGTTATAGGTAATGGATTTATAACGCATCAATTTAGAAATACTGCTCGTAAAAACTCTGATCTATAAGTATATCAATATTTACTCAATATAATATTGAGTTTAAATTGTACATCTTTCTTCTTATTGGCGATGTGATTTAGATCGCGTCATAGCGTTTCTGGCCCAGACTTAACTGGTAAATGCATTAGGCGCCTAATGACACAATAGCCAGCGCTTATTATACGATGCACAGCAGCGCTTGTATAGCCCACTCCATGATTACCCATCTAGAACAGACCAGGCAAAATACGCAACCAATGAAAAAAAAAACAAAAATCATGAATTTTACGAAAATATTGGAAACTTTATCAAGCATAGTGTGTTTATTTTAATAACTACATAATGAAATGAAGAAACCGTTCAGTATATGCCATTTCTTAGTCAATGGTTTTACATTGAGGCACATTCCTCAGGTTTGACAACTTTGACATTTTAGGTACGCGTGAGCAAACACAAATTGGCGTTGCGTGCACGATTATGAGTAATATACTCTTTATTACCTATGATTACTTTCTCGAGGTGTTGATTTGAGTTGGTTTTATTGGCTTTTTTTGTAGATTAGACCCTAAAATTATTATAATTTTAATTTTTTGTACACCACGTGAGGTTTTGGTTTTTTTATTTACACGAATTAAGATGTCGTCACATGCCTGGGTTAGTTAGTATAGTAATTTTATAATAGTTGATTACTCTCTATTATGTTCAAGTACGAGAACAGTTGAAACGGAGCAATACGAGAGTAGATTTTATAATTTAAAAAAACTGGAGTATGACAATGTAGAATGTGAGTTGCGTTGACAGTTTTGTAATAGAATCACATTCTAACATGCATTTATATTATAAATTAGATAGTATTTATCAGGTATTTTTAATTCGTGGAAAAAGAAAACCTTGTTGAGACACTTAAATAGATAAGAGCAATTTAAATAAACACAGTGTAGTTTTTTTACAGACTCATATTACAATTAAAAAACATTTAAAAGAAAATTAGAACAGCTAAATGTGGAATAAGTACTAAGTAGCCACTTAGCCGGCTTTGTAATTAGACCTTTGTAATCCTCCGCAGACAAGTATTTACCTTTAAATGATAAGGATATAATACAAACTCTTTAAATGTTATTCTAGTACAGAAAAAATACAAAGGTACACAACATAAATTATATTCTCTATACTCATTTGTTTTTAATGAGGAAAAAAAACTAGCTGCAAATTGCTGACGTTTTCTAAAAAAATACGTTAATCAACGAAATGCTTAGAAAAATTCAAAATTACCACGAGCAATCTTGTTGATTTGTTCCAGCGTCGTGGGTCGTACAAAATACGATATGTGTACAGTTAATAAAGACATTAGTACCGGATATCATTACATTTATATGAGATAGATGTCAGCCGGCGATAGAGCGTGACGCCTTGACGCCTGAGGGAAATTCTTCGCTCGCCACGCTTTCCTGAACGGCGACACGAAGTAAAGTAATAACAGAATGTCTACGATGATCTACTCCTGATACTACGTTGCCCTATCCGCAGAGAGATTGTTGAAGGATATCTTGTTTTGGGGTTTCATGGGTTTCTCAGGGCATTCAGGGTTATATTTATTTAGTTTCTCAAAACCGCAACCGTCAAAATGTGCTTTTTCTGCAGATGGCAGTGTAGTGTAGCGTCTTATCTTATCTCAAAAATATTTTACTCCTAGCATTTGCCCACGGCTTTGCTCACGTTATGTTGGTTTTACCGGAAAGTCATCTTCGGACTTTGAACTATCTCTGTGCACAAAATCAAGTCGATCCGTCACTTAGTACCTGAAGAGAAGAAGGACTAACAAACACACTTAGCATTTATAATATGTGTGGGTATGTAATTATGTGGTTAATATATATGAACTTAAGTTATCCTCATCATCGACCCTCGGGAGGGCGCTGACAGCTTACTTTACTCTCAACTTCCCTGTATAGAATATGACTTTGGAAAAGACTTGGAGAATCACATGGACGGCATTTCACCCTCTTCACTTTACCTAACTGCCTGTGGAGGGTGCTAGAAGCACAATCGCTCAGTTTTTTTGTGGGATTGGTACCTAGTCGTAGTTGTCGACGAGATGTTTAATGCTATCATATATTGATTGTAGCCATAAAAAAGGCTATTCGGGTACCTACGCTTCTAACTCTGTATGTCTTAGATATTATTGGTGGCGACGAGCCCGAAGTAAACTTTTCCCATTTACTTCCGCTTCTTGCAGAATCATTTTCGGTGCATGAAATAAAAATAGCATGAAAGTGTTAGTTATATTTCAATTTTGTCATTGATCTGTACGGATCGTGATAAAGATTTCAAAAGACTTTGGAGAAAGTTTCGTTGATTTCCTTCTTTTCACACTTTGCTAATGCGATTTTTTATATCCATTCAATTTAAATTATTTTTTTACCAAATAAAATATTTACAGTTAAATATATAATATAATAATAATTTTTTTTTTTTATTTGTTAACCTACTCGTATTTTAAAAATCTATTTATTTTATAGTTTTGAAACGACAATAAATGAGAATCATTTAAACATAATCATTTAGGATTTTAGCTCACGTTTTCCCATTGTTGAACAAATGCTTATCAACCTTTCTGTTCTTTCTGAATTGTCACGTACGCCTTCAATTATCAAGTTCTATTTAATATTAAAAAAAAATTATATGGTTGGATACATATGGCTAATATGCAAATACTTTCTTCTGTAAATCTTTAATGGACCAACTGTTATATAATCTATTTACACGTCATTCTTCCTAATTGAGGCACATTCGAATAATACATGCTTGCATTTTTTATTTTTACGAAACTGGCTCGATCCACAATTTCTTTAATATAATTATATTAAATTTTGTTGACGATGTTTAATGCTTCGGTAAATAATAAATTGTCAATTACTAATGATTGATTTACTCGCGGTCATATTGAATGCGTGGTTACCTACTCGTACCAACTTTCACGGTACCTATGGTCTCATGCAACTTCTCACGTGAAATTATCATTATATATGTTATTTATTAGTAAATATTATTTAATCTGCGTTTACTAACTAACACGAGAACAGCGGCCTTTTGAGACTGTACATTTCTCGTGACCAGACATTATTAGAATCAAAAGTTATTTTGTTAAATAACTTCTGTTGAAGTTATAGTCGATGTTTCTAATTAGATGCATATTACCGAAAGTGAATAATTTGTGTGAATAGTATTCGAATGTCACGACAGGATGTAACGAATTACCACGCTTGATAAGTATAACTGCCTTTAATAGCTGTTATTCAATTACACAGACGACAAAGAAGTAAGTTTTACTTAGCTACTTTACCAGATGATTGACCAAAAAGTACGTATTATGATATACTCGTAACGTATAATTTAATGTGCGTGCAACCAAAAGTTTTTTTTAATCAAGTCTAGTGCCAATACTACAGTATGTTGTAGTCTTATTTTGTGTCGTAGTACCTACAGCTAAACTGATGAAAACCCTCGAAATTGTCACTTGATATAGAATGTTAACCTAGAAACGCATATTTTTACTCTCAAAAACAAAGCACTGTTTTAAAAATGTCACGCTCCGCATGTGTAGTTTAGCCTTTTGTACCTTATCGTTTTCATAGTAAATTGTACAATTTCAATTCTTTCAATAAATAATTTTAAAAAATCTCAGGCCGAGTCTCGGCAAAAAACTCTGCACAAAGAATCTACTTATTATCAACTGAACCCTATTTTTGTGAAATAAATGTTCAATAAATTCATCCATTTCATTTACAATTTAAAATTTCTTTGCCGTGTTGTTGGTGAACTTAGCCCTTACTACTTACTTACTTACTTACTTACTACAACGTGTTAAGATTTATTTATCTCGGACCTTTCGATACTAACCAAGCAAGAAACGAATGATAAACGATCCGAATCAGAGAAGCCGTGTTTATGTAAATTCTTAATTCTGAACGCAAGCCTAAGATTATTTGTCTTTGTAGATTTTTATCTTTTTGTAAAATAAATTAGCTATTAAAATGGATTGATTACGCTTTTATCTTTGTATGTATTTGTTTGAACATTTATAGCTAAACTAGAATTAATGATAGATATTCTAATCATCAAGTTCTGTCCCAGGACGTGGGTTCAGGACATGAACTCTCCGCTTCGGCTGTCCACTCCTTCTTTCAATTAACCTAGAATAGTTCACTTTATAGATGATAAGATATAATCGAAGAATATTCGAATTAACACTTTCACCTTAGATTCTAGAAGTTATATACTTTTGAGTATATCAGATCTATTAAATTATTATTATTATTTATCTATAATTTTTTTTTAATAATATTTTTAGCATTGTTGATGACAATTACCTCTACAATGCAAACTAAGTAAAGAATTTTAGATTATTCTTATATCTATAATCTCTACTAAATCTTAGATTGTACATTATTTCCTTCCCGAATGTAGGTACCGTGATTCTTTATCGTACATTTTTGAATGTCTGTGTTTTCTCGGGGCTTCGTATCTAGGTACTTGTTGATACAGTGCTTATTTTCATGTAATAATAATCTTCACACTATTTAGTGTACTTAGGTCTATTTAGGTAGCACTACAATGCTTATCGGAAATGCCAATATAATTTATATTGATTGCTATAAACGACCTAAAGCATGAATAATTATTAGCAAATGAACTAAAGCACACAATAATTTCATGCTGTGTACCAGTAAATGTAAATAAAGCTTTTAATTAGGTAATATCGGTCCAATAAATTAATAAACCTAAGGAAATTCTCAATCACTAAAGATTTAAATCAGTTATAGGAACGGCACGAATGCATTTGAACGGCTGATAAAGGAAATGTATAAGTATTTTTATGATTTTAAGTTGCTATGGAGCGTGGAATGTTATCGGAAAATATTGAATTCTTTGAGCAATATTACTTTTACGTGTTTACTTATATTTTCTTTGCTACTTTAGTACCGATGGAAAAATAGGGTTATAAGTAAACTGCAATCAGCCTCCTAAGGCGACTTCGGCAGATCATCGACTTTTGTTCTTGACCATTGACATTGGGCCTTTGACATTTAGTATGAAATTAACTGTTCCATAAAAAAAATGTTGACCAGTGTTTGCTTCGTTTTGGCGTCAGAATTCACTACACTACAAAATCCTTAGTGTGCACTTACATTTTGCAGAATCAGCTTACCAAGAATAAATTCTCACAGTAGCGCCAGATTCCATTGAATATATACGCAGAACCTAAGTTCTTTAGAAGGCATATTTAAATTTTATATCTTAAAGGCAACTTTGGTCTCAATACGTGAGTATTGATAAAATAAAAGTACACTAAAAAGCGTAAAGTACTTACTATTTCGTACGTACCCTAACACAGTGAACAAAAATAACCAATAACCACTGAGGCTTAACATTTTACGTAAACATCCTGACGGTCGGCATAAAAAGTCCTATGTACCGTTCACTTGAAAGTCGCACTTGTTCCCACGCGATGTAAATAAATACCTAGTGGTATCTTATCAGTGACAATGCTGATACGATCTGGATCACTCGACCGAGGCTCACAACATCCGCGTTTCGCGTGTGGACCGCTCGAACACAGATAGGTACTATAATTTTATATAAGTACGCCACACACGAACACAAAGATGAACTTGCCTCTTGCCAGGATGGGTTTCGTATCAACCCCCAACGTCCCACTGTAGGGCATGGTTCTTCTCTATGAACGGATTGAAGACGTTAGTCCACCACGCTGCCTAAACTGTCGATTTTGATTAAATTTATATGACATAAGACCGCCTCTGGAGAATACCCTTTTACAAACAAGAAGAATTTTCCAAATCGGTCTTTGAGAAATCGTGGAAAATATGTACTTAAAAATATTCCGACGAATTTAGAGCCTCCTAATATGAATCAGAAAAAAAATCTTGTGAATCACTACTTTTTTTTAACACAAATTACAATGAATTACTTCATTAATTGCGTTTACTGATAATTAACTAAATAAAGCCATTTATTATGTTAACCTGAATGACCTAAGAATAAAAATAAAAATCGGTTTGCGTAAAATCCCGCGCCTCTATAATTAGTATCTCTATCATTGAAATATTATATTATACTCATAAGTAAAAACCAAGATGTATATAGATAATTAGTAAGCCATCCCTGTAGATATATACTAACTGACCCCATACATACTAGCTGACCCGGCGAACTTCGTACCGCCTAACAGTTATTTTTGTTTCTCACCTTTTAAACCTTCCCTGGAGTACGACTAACATTACAAAACCAAAAGAAGCTAAATGGGCCTAGCCGTTCTCGAGTTTTTGCGAGACAAATGAACTACAATTGATTTTTATATATAAGAAGGTAAGTATGACTAGAATATAAGAACGAGCAATAATTAGTTCAAATAAGTTCGTTTATTATCTAAATATTCCATACAGTGTCAAGCGTACTACTACGAATACTACAAAGCATTGGAAAATAAATACATAACTGTATTCTATGACATTTTAGATAACGTGGTATTATTTAACAAAGAATAGTGTTAATTATTGTGTTTATGAAATGATATCTTTTGTCATATCTTCCATTTTTTGGTTTCTAAATCATAGTAATTGTACGAAATACTTGATAATGGACCAAGAGGTGATAATGGATCGAGAGGTTAAGATCAAAAGTGGAATAAACGAAGCGACAAGCCGACGTTATTTTTGTATGCATTAACTACCTCTATCTTAAAATATTATTTAGACATAAACATAATGGCTCTAAAATTAAAATAAATTTATAGGATACATGTACAGGAGATCGGGCAGAATAAATTTAGATGCAGCGGATTTTCATATTTAATTGATTTAATAAATGAAGATCCAAGATTGGCTGAAACCTTCGAACCGTACGTGTACAAACATACATACTGATGGTCGAAACAAACTGTTTACAGACTCGAAGTTGAGACGCTTTGCGCGCTCGGTCAGTAATAACTTCTCAGAATTTGAATGTTCTTTAACACAATTGCAGCTTATCTAATTATTATTATGCATCATCAAGAAGGTACATAATACGCTCCAGACAAACCCTACCTTTGACATCACAATAGTAATAGAAATCTCACAGTTATTATGCTATTATAAGTTAAATTATTCCATAGATTTCATTTTGATTGTTTTAAAACAAGAACTGACTTTATTCCTATTTGTAGCTGTTGTGGCTCTTGTTTTCTTATTATTTCTTTTTTTTTTACTAAATATCTATCTGTGTTACGTATGAAAATAAAAGTTGGATACTATTGTAATTCAATGAGTACACCATAAGTTTCCACTTATTCAGCGACCGGTAGATCTAAGCGGATTTTTTCCCACTTGTAGATTGATGGAAGAAGTGAAGAAAAATCCTTCTTTCTTTCGTAAGAATATCTATCTATACCTATCCAGAAGTTTAAATCCGTAATAGACTTTTTATTATCTTTTAAATTGCCTGATCAAATTATTAATGGATCTTAATGAAAAAAACAGTGTATCGGTGTGTAACCGTAGTCTCCAAACAGCAAAGGCCGTTTTTTCGATAATCCGAAATACCCATATGTTGCTGTGAAGTGTATCTATCGTTCAAACGAAACTCTTTAAGCGAATGACCACTCACTTATGTCTGCAATGAGAATACAAAACACCAGCTATTGCAATGTTGGAAAGCCACCAAAACATTTTGCCAATGCAACGTTTCACCCGCATTGTGCATTACATATCGTCAAATAGAATATATATCGTTTTATAGGCACATTACCACATCAATAACTAGGTTAACAATAGACATTTACGTCGCCTTCACTTACTAACCTATGTAAAAAAAGATTCGGAACTGGCTGACTGATATTCTCTACAAGTTAACCCAGAATCTAAACCGCTGAACCGTTAGGTTCATGAAATTTGGGATGTGTAAATATTTTAGGTTTTAGGGGTGTACATGTACATAGAAATGATTTTTGGAAATATTTGGGGACAAATGGGGGTTGAAAGTTTTATTTGACGGGAAACGCTTCGGGTGATAGCTACCATTGTTCAATACGGCAAATATAACGATCTAAAAAGTAGCCTTTTGATTGAAATAATCAAAATCTTGAAGTGGTAATCAGTAAGCAATACCGAGCTGGCTAAACTTAATAACATATTGATGTAAATTGGTCTCATCTCTCAAAGGGGCCTCTTGATTACCTTATTTTGACAAACTTCTTCGAAATTGTAATTTCGCACGTCACTCGTGCGTCCTTGGATATCAAGAAAGAGCAATGACACCACTGCTGAATCCAAAATTAGTATCATTACAAAGACATATCTACGGAAATAACCGGTTTAAGGTTTTCTGACATAACATTGCCGTGTTTGATAAAAATATGGGAATCACTTTAGAATACTATGGAGATAAATTAGAATTAACATTTTGTTTTAGATACTCTTCGCGGCGAAGCGAGTGTAAAATTTAGACTGTTACTGTATGAATTTGTTGATATGTGATAATATTTATAATAACTTGACAAGAACACTTGTATCAATAACTCAATAATATTATAAATACTCATATTTATAATATTATTGTGTATATGCACTTATAGCCCGTATTGAAACACTTTTATAATTATTTATGATATCGTTTTTTTTACATAGATGTTATGATAGTCATAGAAATATATTGTTATTCTGAAATTAGGTAGTTACCTATTATTTTTCCAGACTCTAGAGCCATTCAAAAAGTATAGTTTAATTTCGTAGTCTGCTTTAGTCAGTGTTGTTGCAAGTCATAAATAAATGTATGTCTTCCAAAAACCTTGTAACGCATTTTGCCCCCTTTTGAGCCACATCTTATTTGAAAAGGTCAATCATTATGCTATTTCTTTTCTCACGGACTGCGAGGTTATTACGATGATCATTGTCAAATAACTCTTTATTTTGTATTATATGTATGTGTGTATCTTTCGTTATTTACTTTCGTTTTTCTCAATAAGTTAAGATACTTTTTGTTAAACGACAGTCAAATTAGTTATTAAAATAATTATGTTATTCATATCAATAAACTTGTTAATTCGCTCTTTACGCTGCGCTACCCTTTATGTGCTAGCAAATGATGATTAAGTCAAGAGTTTTATGCCCCATTCCCATGTCTCTATATGGAACTCATTTTACTACTGATTTGCATCGTTCTGTGGAATAAAAGTACTTATTATAAAAGAGCGAAGTGAACTGTATGCTGTAGTCCACTGGCGTGATTTAAATGCTAAATCAACGTTCTCTTGTGAAAGCGAGTTTCTTTTTGGACCACCGAATTAATTTTTTTATAAGACAATTTGTGTGGAACGTACTTACTTTACATTCATGCATTCATAATGAAGGCGATAGTATTTAATAAACTGTGCTAAGTGCAACACTTACGATTGTATTATTCGAATTGTGTTGAACCCTTAGACCTTTCTCTACGTAAATTGGTGTTACTTTGTATTGTGTTTATTCATTTAGTTCCAATTTATAGTTAAACGATTAATTTGTACTGAGATAAGTAAAATCCTTGATGCTTGTTTATTGCCTAAGGTCAATCGTACACACTAATGAAACGTAGGACGAGTTGCACATTTGGACTTATTATTTATTTTGATTTTCTTCGACTTACCCAGCTAGACCGTAGGTATATAGGACGAGTTGATGAATTACTCAAAAATTCTTTGCTTATTTTGACAACTTTCAGCAAGGAATTATTGATTTAAAAAAAAAACATTAGTATATCTGCTAGATAATCTCTTAGTTAAATTCCAAAAATATAGGTGCTTAAAACATTTGACCCCAATAATTTGTTTATGTAATTGCAAAAGCAATCAAAACTCAGAAGACATACTAATTCTAAGTGCTGATGAAATGCTGAATTCACTCATCTTTTAATACTGCAAATGTTTGCCTTACAACTGGGTTATTAACACGCCTTTGTAAGCTAAAACTTGTCTGCCTTGTTGTGTAATTTATTATTTTCTTAGAATTATTTACAACAAAATATCTTAGGCAACAGTTTATGGACCAAAACAGTTTTTCTGCACAATGTCCTCTTTAGAAAGATTATGAGGATTTACCATTTGATTTTATGATGGAAGAATGTACATTAGAATTTACTAATACGTATTATAAGGCTTTTAACCTCATTGTGGTCATAATTCTACTGTGACAGTTCGTTCACCTCGAAACACCTGATGTCATCAGTTTTATTTGGTAAGAGTAGATTCTTGCACGTTTTGCGAGTTACTTGCCCAGTTAGTCATTTGTAAAAAAACACGGGCGATCCTTCATTGATATATTTCCATTATTCTTTAACACACAGTATTGGAATTCAACCAGTATCTTCGAAGAAACTGACTCAAAATTTGGTCGATGATTCTGAGAGTAGGTTTTTTATAATTTTAAAATTGGTACTTAAGTTTTCCGGATCTTGACCTATATTCGGGCAAGGAGCACAGATTAGGTTAGTTGTTTGTATTAGGTAATAATACAAACAACTAACCTAATCTGACATTATGAAAATTAAAGCCTTTAATATTTTAGTTTCCTGCTAGTGAGAATAGCTGCAAGATGAGGTGAGTATAGAAATAAATAGTTTAGAATATAGTTAAAAAAGACTCCATGTATAAGAAGTATTTTAATAAAATCCTACTATTCTTACTACTATCGTACTTCCAATCCATCCTACTAATATTATAAACGCGAAAGTTTGTGAGAATGTGTGGATCTGTGTTTGTTTCTCTTTCACGCAAAAACTGCTGATCCGATTTGGATGAAACTTGGTACGGAGTTAACTTAGGTCTTGGATTAACATATATAACTTTTTATCCTGAATTAACGCGGATAATGCTGCAGGGCGCAGTTTTCGCATTAACTTCAAAAACATAGTTAACTAGAACTTTGTTTTTGTAGTTAGTATGAAAACTGGGGATCATTGAAAGATCGTTGTCATACAGCGTCCCATTTTCTAAATCCACGTATTGGTGCATATATTGCTATTCCATTCAACAAATTACATTGTTATTTAATACTTACAATTTATAACATGTCACTTTTACTTTTCCCAACCCATAGTCGAACGCCAATGGGGTCTAAACTGGAATGCCGGTAGGGCAGGGTGGTGACCGAAGGTCGACAGGCACACACCTGCACTATCACTGACTGAACAGATTATTTTAACATAAAATACGAGTTTTTTTTTTCTCATTTCTGGTGAAACCTTACAATCGATTATGTTCTTGGAAGTCAACAAGTTTACGTACATGGCTCGGAACTTACTGTATGCTATTTTAAAACTCTTGTCGGCGGAGCGTTTTGGACATGTTTACGAGCTGATTTTAATCGGGCACTAATTGAAATGTTCTTTATCGACGTTATCAAATAAAATTATCGAGTCATAAAATTATCTCATATCTCGGCTTTCGGGATTGTAGTGTAAATTGAGAATCGAATAAGTAGTGCTGCAACAGTTTGCAAATATTTCATTGTACAACGTTGTACTAAGTTGAAGGAATACTAAACCAGAAGAGGGTTGTTTTATTTATCGTTGATAACAACTTTTAGTTCGATACCTAGTCGGATTTAAAAAAAAAGCATTTATGTGTCATACTAAAAAGATATTGGACTTCACCAAATTGTAGCGCAAATAATTATTTATGTGTAACGCACATATTTATGTGTACGTAACGTATTTGGCTACGTTTCATCAAATTTATAATTCGAGATCATTTTGAAGCATATCCTTTCACAAGAAGATATTTCCAAATCTGTATAGAAATTAGAGTAAATTCGGGAGCATGCACATAAAAAATATTGAAAGAACGATTGATTGTTAGACCTCCTTCTTTTTCGAGTACTGTTAAAAAGCATGAGCGATGACACACCCTCGATTTAAGATTCAGCCCCCGTATCGGTTCCCATAGATCATAGTCAAAGAGGCCGCGAAGGCGTGTGAAAGCAGAAAATCCCATTGTCCTTCACAATGGTATGCCAACTAGATCACAGTGAAAGTAGTTCTCAAAGGTCTCTCGACGTACCGGTGCATGATATCATGCATATTCGATATTTGGACGCAGACTATATTGCAATACTAAGAAGTGCTACTTAATTAACATTTGCGACGATGTGATTGCGTCAAAAATACAACCAACTTGTTGTAATGTTTTTTTTATTGCTTAGGAGGTTTGCGTTTAACCACATCGACGGTCTGACAGAGCTTAATGATGTACTACTTGTTAAGGTCTAAATTAGGTACTCGTACTAGAAATGGAAGGTGTGCTCACTAAATACTTAGTAGGCAATTTTGTTTTTATTTTATTTTTAAATACTTTTGTAATAAAACTATGACTAAAAACTTAAATTTATTAATGTTTTTACTAACTAAAATTATTTTTTTACAGGTAAGTAACAAAGCGACAACCTTCACCAGTATAACAATGACCATGGACGTCGTAAAAGATCTGGGTAAGAATTCGCTTCACATTCTTTACCTACTTTCAAAAGCTATTCCGTACCGTATGTAGGTATGAGTTTTTGGTGTAACGAGTAAGTTTGGAACGGGGTTTTTGTTATTATTGTGGTATAGCTTTTGCCATTTCAGCGGCTCGTAACATTTTTTTCAGTTATTTTGTTTCATAAATAAAGTCTCTTGCTAGAGGATGATAAAATTTAAATATGGTCCTATCCAGAGCTTCAGAGGCTCTCCCTAACAAAAAGAGTTCGGAAAAACAATAATCGTCTTTTTCACAATTTACTGGAGGTAATTGAGTATATTAATCCGGTTCATAATTCGGACAGGATATTTTTAAAGAGTTTGTCATGTTTCGATTTAACCGCTGTATACAAAATGCAAGGCATAGCGCTAGACAGAGCAGACGCCTCTATGGTTAAATTGTTAAATTTATGTACATGCAAAACCTTCTCAAACTCATTGATAAGAGGAAGTTGTCGCTAAAAATGTTACGGATATGTCACTGAAATAATTAATATTCTAAGAATATTATATAGGCCCATTGTATTGAAATTAGCTTGCATTTCCTAAACACCAGTGTTACGTCCCTATCTGTCTAGGGTACCGTTAGTATGATTACTCATGAACGCGATAGGTGCGACGCGACGTGTTGCGAACATTTATATCTCGTGGTAAAATTATAACTTTTCCTAGTAACTGTCATCCGCGGCGTTGAATGTGACATAAAATGGATAGTAAAAATAGGTTCAAACTTTGATGATACACAAAAGATTATAAATAAATAAAAAATTCATGAGTTAATCAATTAATTAACTGAAATGCAAAATACTGTCACTACTAGAAAGCTATATTATT
Source organism: Ligdia adustata (assembly GCA_947049295.1). Lineage (NCBI taxonomy): Eukaryota > Metazoa > Arthropoda > Insecta > Lepidoptera > Geometridae > Ligdia > Ligdia adustata. Next base: position 4,848,740 of record OX346218.1, read on the forward strand.
TCTGAACGTTACGGGCTACCTTTGATCCCTAAGAAATTACCGAAGTGTTCCCATGGGATAATAAAATCACCACGGGTAGCACTTAGCGCGCAGGTTTATTCATAGGTACACTCACATGGTGCTTGTGTGAATAATCGCCGATGTTTCAGTGCTCTATGTCTGAGCGTTACTTTGCATTGCGTCGCGTGCATGAGTACTTTTAATGAGTTAGTTTTAATAATATGCGATTGATTCGACGTACTTAAACATTATTTTAATTATCATTACCTCAATAATGAATAGTGCAGACAGACAGACGGACGGATAGATTGAACTGACTTGAATAGATTATACCATATAGGGTTCCCGAATTGTTTGCTATGGAACTCTGAAAAGCAGTTTTCAAGCTTAGAACACTGTATCTGTTACATACAATTTCAGAGAAGGTGATAGTGTTTATTGAGTTTGGCGTAAATTGCAAATGAAAACACTTTCTTAAAGTGCTTACGTACATTCACATTCTTAAGAGAAAGGCAGCCAATAATTGTTTACGTAGATGATTAAATTTCTCTTCTCAAAATATTGGCACCGTAACTTCCTACTAATATTACAAACGCGAAAGTTTGTAAGAACTTATGGATGTAAGTTTGTTTGCTGTTTCGCGCAAAAACTGCTGAACCGAATTAGATTAAATTTAGTACGGAAATAGCTGAGACTATGGAGTAACACATAGGCTGCCTACTTTTTATCCAGTATTAACACGATTAACAGTGTACAGTAAAGATTAGCTCTAGAAAGGCTTGTATTTTAAATAGATAACAATACGTATGGCACTAATTGAATCTAATGTACGAGCAAAAAGAAAATGTCAAATGAATTTTATTGTAAACTAACAATTCAGGCAAATGAAATTCGGGAAAGTAACATTCGGGCATATGAGTATTAACTAGTGTACAATAAAGATTATCTATTTTTTAACCAACTTTCAAAAAGGAAGGGCTTTTGGCCATTTAAAATGAATTAAATTTCAAATAAATATTCACATTATATCTAGTAACTCTTGTAGCTGTGAACCGCGGCATTGCATTAACATACAATTAAATACAAAAAAGTTTTAAATTTTAACCCTCATTTGACCCCTTTTGGTATTATATTTCTAATAAACTTTTCTTAGTACACCCCTACGCCCCATAATGAATACACTCTCCAAATTTCATGTCTCTAGGTTCAGCGGTTAAGTGTATCTACGTTGTCCTAGCATAATATGTCAGTCAGTCAGGACTTAACTTGTAATATATTTCTATAGTTAAGATATATTCCTCTCACTCTACGTTAATATTCCTTTAGTGTAACCCTTAATATACATTGAACAAATGGATACAATGGGACTAGTGAGCAAAAAAGTCTCAGTTGTCCCATCATGGAACAACGGAATGGAAATAGTGGGATAGACCCGTTTAATCGTAGGCTATCATAGATCAACCGTGACGTGTGCAGCCTTCGACAAAACAAATGTTGCAGTCCAGCCAGCGTACATCCCGTACGAAACGTCGTTGCGCATTAAACTGCTCAAAGTCTCGAGTACGAGTATGGTCATGTAGATTTATTTTATGTAGCTTGTAGTATTGATGTAGCTATATGATGATATAAAGATAAGATGTAAAAATTTAGCTCGATCCGACTTAAAAAAAGAGGGTTCTCAAATTCTATTTTTTAATGTGTTCTCTATTTCTCAGAGACGCCTGAACCGGTTTCGAAAACTCCTTTGTTTGAAAAGGTGTACTCACCAGAAATTTTTTAAATTCTATGAAAATCGGTTTAGTAGTTCTGGTTTGCTAATCAATATAACTGTTTTTTTATATGTGCCTAACGAATTGAAGATAACTTGTATTTTCTAAAGTATTACTTATAGTGTACGTACAAATAAAAATACGTACAGTGTTTGTTTGTTTGTTTGTTAAATAAAATAATTTTTGTAGGTTAGATTAGGTAAGTATACATAAGTATAAATTTTACTATAGGTGTATTCTCATCACGACTAACAATTGTCATCTTTCAGTGCTGGTCTAAAAGGGATGCTAGCCAGTCATTTGAGACCAGTCAGGTAATGTCTACAAGTCTTATTGTTTTGCCGTCGTTGTTATTGTAATCACATTTAACTGACAATACCCAAGCAACAGGTAAATAAGAGGAAGTGGCTTCTGTGGAAATGTATGTAAAGTAGGTCCTACCTTATTATAATTAATCTTTAATCTGTAAACCTATCATAGCATAAATATTTTTGTCTATTAACAAAAACTTTAACAATGGTCATATATTTAAATTAACATAAACTTTAAAAATGGTCAATTCAACTGCGAGTGTGTAACTGACACATTATGACTTAGCAAAATACAAAATTACAACAAAATTAAACCATTAGGTAGGTACTTCGCTTTCCATGGTAAGACAGACCTTGAAAGTTCACGTGAATGGAATACAAGTGGCACGACGATGACGAGACTTGATGCACTGGCACACTAACGACAAGACGTCCCGTTGGACACAAATACCATGCTAGAAAGAGATAGAACCAAACCTAACATATGTCTTAGCAAGACAGGTAGGCCATTTTGTACTTTTCTATTAATGGGCTCTTCAAATAACTACCATTCGAACTGAGGCTTTATGAATCCCTTTTATCTTTCTTTACGATATAAAATGTCGATTGTGAGTATGACCCAACAAAATCTCTTGAAACAAAATGAGACTTTACCGCTAATTTATAGACTCAGTTATAAGCGTACGGACTTTTATGTCAAGATAAAATTTTTGATTGATATTTATATTCTCGCTTGCCTTGCTTCGAGAATCGATATTTTATGTCATGTGTTTTTTGCAACATATCGATGCAATCGTGATCGTATCGATATAAAACAGGATCGTATCGATTCTGTTACACAAAATTCAGTTATCATTTTGTGAAGATTACGTAAAAAAAAACTAAATGGACCGGTTCAAACATTAACCTGTTCTGAATTGGATCCGAACAAATTTGTTGTCAAATATTTGAACATTACCGGAGGAAACGTACTCACTTGTTGCGGTGTGTTCTGTTATGTTTAAAGTAAGCAGATTACATCATTCAATCTGCTAAAAATATAAACTTTTAGAAATCAACTCTCTTTATTTTATTAGTGTATATGTCTCTATATAAAGCGTGCTTACTGTAGGTAAGCTTAATATAAAAAAAATATACTAATCAAAAATACTAATATAATATTTTCAATTATTGATATAATTGTATAATAAGATAGTATATACTATATACTATAGTATATAATATACAAAAAAACGAGTGATGAGTTACTCGTTTTTTTTGTATAAACCTACATAGTAATAGTATTCAAATAGTATACTCTTAAGTAAAGATTCTGATGACTGTAAGTAATATAACTTTTGTTCTAGCACTTCTTTCTTTCCATTCCATCCAAAAAAAGTCATTGATATGACCGAATGTATAGAACATCTGCTTTTTTGTTTCGTGTATATAACCATTTCAACTATACAGAAGTAAGTGGGTATATAATAGACTAACGATGAGCTGTTCAGCAAAATAGCAATAATATCCCGTATGCAAACAAGTTATTGTGCCTGTCATTGTCCTTCATTGTTCGTAATGAGCAACGATTAAAAACAACGCGATTTGAATAACAAACCAGTAGTTAACCAATCGTTGAACTCATTTACATTTACTTATACATATATCTAATCTAGTACACCGGAACCGAAAATCTGCCTAGAACTTGAATATCAATGATAGTTTATTATCGGCCTATCATAGATTTTTAATGTTATTGCGTTGACTTCTTCTTCTTTCTTCATTTTGAACCGCAGCGTTTTAATTTCCGTTACTCAGATGGATTTTTACAGAAAATGACGTTACGTGCCATCGGCTAGACGTTATATATGGTACGGTTGGTCATGTCGTCGCTGCGTACATAATTGCATATTCGACATATTGGCCGTACATGATGGCATGTGTCTTTCTCACGGCCCTAGCGCGAGGACGATCACGTATCCACACGGCATTGGAATAAATGTGAAATTATTCCAATAGCTGGACGCACTCGCACACTCGTTCGTAAACAAATGCCACTTTCATATAACGACAAACCATTTTCCACCCTAACACTAAATACTTAAGTCCTTATTAACAAATCAGTGAACAGTGTCCTGGATGCCTTCGATACAATCGGATTAAAAGTAGCCTTGGTCTCATTAGACGTAACTTTTTTGCGTACCTTAGTTACCCGTTAGACGAGTACCTAACTAATAACAGGCATTTTGACTTGTCCTTACCGTTAGATTAGTGATTGGTTCTTGCTATTGAGTGGGTCATACATGGTAAAAAATGCTCGTTAATACGTTAGTTAAGTTGCTAACTAAATAATAGATATCTACCGCAATCACTTATAGAGTGAGCAGTTGTTTGGAATTTAAACTTGATTTAAAAAGTCGGATGTTCTATAAAATGCTTTTTCCAAATGTATTTTCTAAAACATTTTTTTTTCTTCAATTGCCATTAAACAGAAACATGACTCTATTTCTCACCTTCATTTAACCTTTCATCATGTTTTATCTGAAAACCTTTTCGGTACCAGTTATTTGCTTGCATTGAATTTCATCTCCTGCCAAGTCTCAAATGACTTTCTCGGCATTTCCAAATACGTGCGGTCTCGCGTGTTGCTATCACAATAGTAAACAGATATAGAGCTATAACTGGCGCAATGTCAGGCCTGTGTCAATCTGGGGCAGTGGGTGCAAGCGTACACTCGTTTGTGAAGTACTAAGATATCTACACTGCACTAGATACGACCGACTGACAGAGCCAACACGATAATTGAGCAATTACATACATTCCTTGCAACATTTCCCACTATCTTATCTCACACTAACTTACTTATTGTTTTTATGACGCGCTATAAATTAGCGAAGTAACGTTTCCTGATTGAAATTCTAACCGACTGTCATATTTATTGCTCTCAGGTGGAGTTAATCAAATGCTATTTTGCATAAGACATTTCGATGCTCATAAAACATTTTATATTTAGAATGTGACGTTTGACATACGCCCTATTAATCTGATGCGGACTGACAAAGGCTGAATATTTAGAAAGTCGAGATAGTCTTCTTGTTTCAATTTGGGAGATAATTAGTAGTCAGGCGATGTTAGTTGTAAAGTTTTAAACCGAAATTCCCGCGACTGACGAAATGACGCGCTACTAACATTCAAGAGGGATGTGCATTCGTTACATCGCAACTACGTGATCCGTTTCTAAAAAAGGAAAGAAAAAAGGTTTTACATCAATTAAAATGTCAGAATGTGAGTTGCCGTGAATAACTGGAAACGCTGTGTTGCGTAAGGCATGCACCGTTATCATTATCATATAGCGATGAAGGCAAATGACATTTACCATAAGTCCCTGCTCTGGAAACCAGATAGTGTTGCGAAAACGTCGGTAAAAAGGATTACCTCGGAATTCGTTTACAGATTATAGCTGTTCACGCGAATGGAAAAGTTTTGAATGCAATTATTGCATTGCATGGTTATATAAGTAGCCGAGATAACACTGTTTTTCTACAGTAAAAAGTTGGCATTTGTTTTTTGTGCAAACTAAGACTGCTGCCTACCTGCCAGCCTGTTTCGAATTATTTATTTTTAGGGTTCCGTACTTAAAGGGTAAAAACAGACCCTATTAAATAAATACAGACTTCGCTGTCCGTCCGTCTTTCTGTCACCAGGCTGTATTTAAGAAATACTAAAAACAAAATAATATAAGTATTTAAGGGGCAAGGGGTAGTCAAATTTAATCGTCCTAAGCGTTTGTAACGTGAGCTTCTACTTTAAGTAAGCAATAACCTCACATAATAGACACATTAATGATGACTTACGTTTCAAATATCCTATTTCACTCTCAGCTTAAATTAATATAGCTGCTCTGTTTTGTGTCTGTTTATCAATAAATATTTCCTGATTGTGACAACCTGTAACTTTCCTCATATTAATATACAACAATTATATTTAGCTACTTTGAGTAATTATAATTAATTCTTGTGCAAATTCTTAGCTTAAATTATAATTGTTCTGTTGAGATCAGTTTCCGTTGATAAGCCCGGCTTCCTTCCTGCGTGTCTTATCTGACACTCGTGCTATCTCAGTTTTACGCACATCATAATTTGCCTTTATAAAAATGCTACTCTATAATTGCTAATAAGTATACAATTCAGCATTAGTGTAGTAGAGTTCAATTCAATTTAATCCTTTTCAATCCAATTCAATTTAAGCCTTTCGAGCGATAGCGCTCGGGTTCAATTCCAGACTTGAGCATTAATAAGTTTTTATCTCATACGCCGCTTTTGTTTCACAAAACTTAAGTATCTATTGTGTACTTATTAAAATTAGGCCCTACCTAAATAAATATGCGAGAATATGATCACGTAGGTATTTCTCTAATTACATTATCTGTAATCCAGTTTGGTTGATAGCTGTTCCAAAACAATGCTTACATAATACGTACATGTGTCATACGTTTTGGTGGTAAAGCCAATAAGAATAAGATCCTTGTTTACTTTTGTTATATTGATTTTCTGTGATGTCTATCTATATAACTTTATTTATATCAGAACGTTAAATAAAATCATTCTATTTTTTACGTGCATTTACACAATGAATGGCAATATAGTTATTACAAAATTGGCAAAACACAACAAATGAAAGTGTAGATATGTCTAAAAGTATGCTGACCGACATTTAAGTCAGATAAACGTATAAATAAAGCCGTTTGTCCAATAAGTCTGACTAGATTAACTAATGGCAACTAATTAAATGGTTTAGTGCCGTAGAAGAGTAAAGCTGGAGCCACAAAAAAACATCACTGAAATATAAAAACTTGTAGCTCGTTGTAAATGATGTGCAGTAAACAGCCTTTTTATCGGCCAGAGTTATGCATTAATGGTAAAAACAAGAGTAAGTAATCTTGGTTTAATTTCGACAGCGGAGAACTATCAGAACGATATCAAGTTTGCTTGCTCTGGTTTTCCTTTCGTTTGTGCCGAACTCTAGCCGATAAGAGGGCAGTGAGCAATACACGCCTCAAAATCTCACATTATAAACACGCTTACTTTCGCTAGATAAATACGCAACCTAAGATGAAATAATCACGTGCCAGAAATATGGCTAAAGCAGTAGCGAACGTGGAATGCAGGCATAGCCCGATATTGCTAATAAAATGTGCCGTAAATAGTGCAAGATTGGATCCCGCTACGCACGCCTTATCCGTGGGCGCAGGCGGTGGCGGAATGGCGGTGGCGTAATGGCGTAAAGGGCGGAAAATTGAGTAAAATGGCGATCTAATCCGCTTGGGAGTAGGTTGAGGCGGGTAGTGACGACAAGGCGGCTGTGACGTCTCAAGGCGCGCATTCTTACCACGCTGTGTCTGAGTACATTCGTGGACGTCATCTATTTTTTGCATGACAATTTTGTTGCCTGAGTCTAAAAAATATCATAGTTAAACTAGCTCAAATATTTAACTTTATTATTTAATTTATATATCCTTATTCATATTTCGTTAATTATTGGGCATATTCGATAATTCCTATGTGGAAATATTGGAGTCGGACAGCTTAAGTATAGTTTACAACAAAGATGTAAGTGCTACCAGAATGTAATTATCATTATTATCATTGCAAGGGTCCCCTGTACACGTATTTACATCGATGGAACTCGCAGACGCTTATTTTCTCCTACGTAATGGGAAAACGGAAAACATCAATTTTCCATTAGCTCTTGTGAAACCTTGTTGCTAACGATCGTAGCGACAAGGTTTTCAATTTCTCAGATTTTATATAATTTAAGTTGGAAAATGAAAAGTTTTAATGTAATGCTTTTTAATTGTTTATCAGCAAAGTTTTAAAAAGTAATTAAGAATGAAATTAAATTAACTCATAAATTTATTTATTACTATTTACCTAAAAAATATTTGCATTTGTCTAGCAAACTATGTGCTCGGGGGTGGACGTAGATCAATCTGCAGCTCGAGTGCAAAGCAAAAAGCGTGTAATGTTTTTGTTGAGAAATCGGCCGGCGACATGCGTTCTATCAGATTTACCTCTCTTTATATCCAGTCATAAATCTTCGACTACTAAAAATTCGTAAAATTTATACCTATTCTTAAAGGTTTTGGTAAGTTGTTACGCGAGTACTAACATAGGTACATACAAAATACATATCTACTGATTTATGAAACAAAATTTATCTAAATTTGAAATAGACGCTCGCTCGGTGAATAATTTCATTCAAAGCCACAGAACCTCGTCTCGACCTTTCAGAAGGCACAAAACCAACTGTTGCGTGAGTCTACCGCATCCATTTTAGCTATAGCCAACCTTGTTTATATCAACTGCTTGTTGCGTCGGCAACATCGCATTCTCCCGTTTTATGCCCAGTACCCGGAAAATTTGACGATGGAACATAGCCCCAATGAAACTTAGAATTACCGCCAAAGCGGTCCCACCTAATAATTTGTTTGATTTATCTCCCGTTCTCGCGTAGACTGCCGAGAAATGTGAGCTCAGATTCAATTTCAGATTTATGAATTGAAAGTAATACTGATATTTTATGGTTTCACACGGTTTGGTGACGTGTTATATCTTTTTAACACATGTTGCGTATTTCATTCGCCACATTGCAATTTTATCCCGTAATACACTTAGGAAATTTAATTTTATTTATACCCTAAGAAAATACACTACGAGTATAATAAAACAAAATGCGACAAATCGAATTGTAATATTGGTTAGTTAGACATTAGTCAAACAAGGTAAATGTTTGTATAAACTTAAATATCTAGTTAAGGAGTGTTTATTTGTAACCATTGGTAACCGCGGATTTTTATTAAGAAATAAACCGAAATATTTGTTCAATACCTTGTCCAAATCTTTTGTGTTAATACGGATGTTTAGGTTTGTACAGCAACAACAAAAAACAGTTTCTATGAGCCATGCAATAGCATGCATAGTTTAACTAAAAATCCGAGTTACTTTCTAAATGTTTACATATTACACATACTACTACTACTAGACCCACACAAAACGCCCCTTCAATATTTCTATTTAAAATATAACTAGCTGCCCGTCCCGGCTTCGCACGGGTTGACATATTTTGTTAAAACATTTTACGATAATTGAAGATAATTTTCCTATATGTACCTATGCTAATTAACGTTCGTTAACTTATTTCGTCAAAAGGTGCAAAATTATATACAAAGACCCTTAATCAGCTATTAAACAATTTTTTGTTGAAATTAATTAAAATTTTATTTATTTAAACATCTTACCATGCGTTTATTTTTATTTTTATATATTTTTGTTATTTTATATTAATTTCTGTATTTATATTTTTATTTTAATGCTTATGCTTATTTTGTTTACCCTAATGCTTCTCTGTATACTATGTTGGCGGTAGTATTTGTAGGTGGCAACAAAACGTATTGATTTTCAGGAGATCCTACTCGAGATAGAGCAACATACAATTGGCCATGAGAAAAGCAGTCTTTCCTTAGGTCGACGCCAACCATCGAGAAAGTTTGTCCCTGGGATTTATTTATTGTAAGGGCAAACGATGTCTTTACAGGAAATTGTAATTTTTTAAAAGATATAGGCAAATCAGTCGGTATCATCGGGATCCGTGGAATGTGTGCAAGCTGACCGGCCGCGGGGCCCGTGATAATGCTTGCTACAATCACATTTTCTCTGAATTCCTTTCTCAAAAGTCTTGTACCATATTACACATACTGATCTGTATTTCTAGAAGAAGATTCTCCATCACGACGTAGTTTTGCTAATCTAGCTTGGGAACTATGCTTAGATAGTTGTGATTTTCTTTTTCTAGGCATATTATTTGAAAGGATTTTTCAAATCAGAGAATATAATAAATAAACTAAGAAAATTGACGTTAGATAGGGTTTGAGAAGGTAGTTCTGAAATAAGAAAGTGAAAATACTAATAGTAAAGGTTGAATAAAATAATGTGTAAGTAATTTTGAAAAAAACTTTTTATCTGGACACAAAAATATACTTACTATGAACAAAATTTAAATATTCGATGGCGGTTGCGTCCACTGCGTAGGGAGCCTACCTATTTCGTAGATGAGCACACCTCTCTCGCACTCCGGTGTCCCTTTTCCCGTGGTAAGATAACGCGGCCGGCGCGTTGCCATCGGCGTTCATATTTTGATTTCGTAATATATTTTTAATAAAATATCCGATTTAAATAATTATAAAAGTAATCAACAGGTACTGAAACATTCTTGAATACGAAATAATTTATTTGGATAAGACTACTACAAAGGTATGAATAACATGGTCTGAGTTTGATCGGAATTTATATTAACTTTTAAAATGAAAAAAAGTTGTTAAAGTGACATAACTCCAATAGTTAGACATATGGTCTCCTGAAGTTTTTGTAGATATTAATATAATCTATAATATTGTAGTTTTTTTTGTTCTATCATAGATATTTTTCGCAGCATTCGATGAGAGACAATTTATGGCTAATGTTTTGACACTTTGAGTTTGTTTTAGTAGGGATCTCTAATGTTAAATATAATGTTGTATGTTACTGAGTGACAATGAAGCTTTCCACCAGCTAAAGAATTTTTGAAATCAGCCCAGTATACAAATCTTTCTGAAGATAACTTTTAATTTCCTAAGAGGCCATTATAGGTAACGTAAGTTTAGCGAGTCGATTGGAAGTGGTTATCACTTTTTTAGATATGACTTGTTATTTTTTAATTTCGTAATATCTTTTGAATGGTACATCCGATTTTAATAATTTAAATACTTATTGACAGGTATTGAAACAGACTTGAATACGAAACAGTTTATTTTGATAAGAATTAATACGAAGGTATAGATAAATTGGTCTGAGTTTGATCGGCATTTCTATCAACTTTTAAAATGTATAAAAGTAGTTATAGTGACATAACTTTAATAGTTGGACATATGCTATCGCAAACTTTTTTGTAGATATTGATATGCTCTATAATATTGTAGAACATTTTTTTGTTCTATCATCAATACTTACCGCAGCGTATGCGATGAAAGGCATTTTATGGCAAAAAAAATTACACCTTGGATTGGTTTTAGAGGAAATTTGTAAGGATCTCTAATTTTTTCTATTAATAAATATAGCTTATGTTACTCCTGGATAATGTAGCTTTCTAACGGCGAAAGAATTTTTGAAATCGGTCTAGTAGTTTTTGAGTTTATTCGTTACATACAAAAATACAAATCTTTCCTCTTTATAATATTAGTATAGATATGAACGTAGTAAGTACCTACATAAATATACTGCTTCACATACGACGTTATCATAGACTCGATTGTACTTTATCACATTCATCGATGACGATGAAGCATGGGCTTACGTGCGACACTTTCATTCATAAACCCACACCACCCACGGTGTTGACGAGGAAAGAAACTCATTATTTGAGTATTAGGTTCATAATACGATAACGGTATATAAACTTACAGTACAAAGCGCTCTGTGACACTTGAAAGTGCTATTTTCGATATATGAAGAAACAATTTTTTTCCTAATTGATTTTATTCGATTGTTATATTACTGCAGGATCATGGCTCTACGCTTATTTAAAATATACTAGTAATGTTCCAGTTTTAGTATTGATAACCAATGGGGTAAACTCTTGGGACCGATAGGGCGTACCTTGGGAGAGGTTTACGTACAGTATTGGACTAAAGTAAGTTGATAATGAGGTTCGCAATGAAATTACGCAGAAAATAATAAATGATTACACTACACAGATACTGAACCACACTGATATACATTCGTCGTATAATTAATCTGTAACTATAGCTAGTAACATTTACAGGATTGTGACGTCATCCGCGTCTAGACATGTATTTCCCGGTGTGACGTCACCGCCCACAGCAATGCTCGGGTATTATTCTACCCCATCAAATTAACACTTGTAGGCGCTATGCGAGCGCGTGGGTAGCTACTGTGCCATCCTATTTTCTATCGTACTTTATAGGAAACGTTCAAGCTTGTCATTATTCAAATTTTATGTATCGAGACGATTTAGGGGTTTTAGCTTTCGAGGATGGCATTTCAAAATCCACTTTTCTTTCAGCCCACATAAAATATGACAAAATAATAGCTGTCACTTCTTTTTATTTTGTGAAGTAAGTGACCTGCTTTGACTTCTGAGTTTCAGCCTTGCAAAACGGTATCCGACATGCTGGCCATGCTTGCTATTTGTGTTTTGCGTGTCGACAGAGCTTTTTACTATGTCGTCGTTAGGTATACCTAACATGTCGTGTCCTTCTATCTGTACATTCAAGTTGAGTATGCAAGGTGCTTTCCGTGTGTATTCCGATTTTCCCCCGAGCCTCTGTCCCTGAATGGGGCAGACGGCCATACGAGTGTAATTTTTAACCTGAATTGAAAAAATCGGGACAGATAAGAATTTAAAGTTTCATCAAACCCTGAAAATACAACTTTCTTCAACTGTATATTTTTCATAAATTTGGTATCCTCTGGGCATGCCGAAGCCAATACGGTAAAAACGAAAATGTAAAGAACTTTTTTTAAAATAATTATAACTCTAATATAATGCCTAGTACATGCACACTTTTCAAATGCAGCGACCTATTTAAAGATCACGTGGCCTGGAGCTATGTCCCGTATCCCAGTAGTACCTGCCTACGTACTATTGAAGTTGTAAACACGTGCAGTAACGTGCAAATTATTACCGTACTACGTCAGAAACGTGTAAAACACATGTATATGTTAAGACGGCACTTTACGAAGCGGTATTCAACTTAATTAGTAATTATAGTCAGTAGATATATGAATATTTAATTATGAACCTTCAATATTGTCAAGTACTTGACGCTATAGGATCTTGCTTCGTAGTATTATTATTTTGCGATATACAAAAAAAAATTTGAATTATACGTGTGGAATTGCGCTTATGTAAAGTTGCTGGTTACAGATGTGGAAGCTAATAAGATAAAGAAATTATTTCAAACGTTCCATTCTAAAGTATACAAAACAAAGTACGCTGCTCAATTGGCACTGAAGCCGAGCCATCGAGCACTTTGGATGCCTCAGCTATCTGATGCCGATTCAAGTGCTATTATTATATTTCATGCATCCATCGCTATTATTACCTATGTGGTGGACTAGTAAAATTATAGACATCATAAAAGCATTTGTTCATTAGGAAATAAATTACAAATTGATTGATTGAAAATAATAATGTCTTAATATTTGAGCTACCTTAAAAATAATCTTTATAAAAGTAATCACCAAAAAGTTAAGTTTCAGCAAGAATAAGGTGTGATTGCAATGAAACAGAATCATTAAAAGTTTTAATCGTAAACTATAAAACGACAAACTTGGTATCGACAAGTAAGTTGCGGTGAATCGATACATTGTAAGAGACAGGTTATGTCCCAGCCCAGTGGTCCACGGCTCTCATTACCCCTGCACTACTGGTATCTCGTCCGCGGAACGTGTCAAACCAGAGCGCTCCGAAATATGCAATGTCGATCGAGATAACGTTCGTATTGAATAGGGCTGTCGATCACACGCGAAAATAGGCATTTTTTAATATTCATATTTTTTCATATCATAGAAATCTATAGATGTTAGCGATTTTTGTGTTACGCTGTAGGTATGGCGTAGAATTAAGAGTGAGAATTTTTAAGGAACTGTCAAAAAGATAAAGCTGTTCTCTAAAGACGCAGTTGAGATACGCTAGCTGTATTTAACATTTCAAAAACCCGTTTTAAGTTTAAACTAAGTTTTGAAAAGTACTTATCGACTGTGAAACTAAAAAAACTGCGCAGTTTTACCTTAGTTAAGTTTAATGTATTTCTCTTACAATTTAATTTAAAAATCCATGTATTAAATTAATATTTTTTTCTTTGTATGAAACTAGTCTAAAACTTGCCTAAAAAGACGGAGTACTGTAAGCCTATAGTTGTGTTATAACTAAAATACGCCCATAAAAAACGCTACAATTCAATATCTAGGTAATCGAGCATCTGTAGCAGGCCTCTATGACTCTATCTTTTAATCACATGCTTGAGTTCCTCACTCGTGAGCAAACTAACCATATTCGTGCCATTGCTTCAGATCCTGACATCATTCCTTATCAGATCTATGAAGAAATCCATCTAGAACTTTCTGTGCACAAAGAGCTTATCCGCAAATTTTCTTCGGTAACCCTACACAAAAACGGTACCGCCGAACCGGATACAATTCTACTATCGGTCGGTGAAAGTAGATACAAAAAATGCTCCCATTCCTTGGCCGGTTGATATTTCATGTCGTTCGCTAAAGCCTCGCTAAGGGAGTTTTAGTGCAAATTTAAAAGTCGTATGTCTTAAAATAACCGTCAATTAAACATTCTTCCAATGCAGTAACTCTACATTAATGTCCATCATATCGAAAGCCTCTTAAAGTAAGTAGTATACATTTTTAAATAATAAGTATTAGCTTTGTAGTATTGACGCCACCAGCTTCCGCAGCTTTCTGTTGAAGCATTTAGATCACAGAACAAATTATAGATCTTTACGATCTGTTTGTGATTCAACTGGTATTATGTAGAAGGATGAATCATAACTTACCAAAAATTATACTTATTATTATACTTACCAAATATTACAGATTATGCAACTTTATAATTGAAAACAGCGACCGTATTCACGATTTAGTATAGTAGAAAATTACAACGCATAAAAAGACTAAATTACGCTACATATAAATGCTTCCTATCTTCGATGCATAACCAATAGCTTCAGCGAAGACAATTTCACAGTTAACTGAATCGAACAGAATAGAATGTCACCTCGTAACCCGTTTACACTATGTATGTAGACATACGAACTTTACGACCTATTACTTCACGCCCTAAATATAAAATAATGATCTTTCTACGAAACCGGATGCTCTGCATATTTGCTCTGCCTATGTAAACTGTGCATAAAAACTTACCTACCTATTTGAGAACGCTAAGAGGTGGTACGAACTGAATAGTAGTCAGGTTTTCCCAATAACATTTTCAAAATCAGTTAACAAGATATTACAAGTATAATGGCGATCCGTAAATAATTAACAACCTTGCATTCCATAACTCAACGTTTTATAAATATTTAACGTATTATTACTAGACTTCAATGACTACCTCATAATTCTTAGCAAGTGTACCTTGATTCGCAATCTCTATCTGGCGACCTTAAAAGGTCTCTGTCTCCCGCTTAAAATGTTGCTATAATTAATTGCGCGTTAAAAATTAAAATATCCATAAAAGCGGTAAATTCCTTACCTCAAGTGGAATTAAAAATCGTTCGTTGATTGCGGCTGCGGGGAGGTGCTGCAATAAAAGTAACAACATGTGTTTCTAGCTAATTGATTTATGTGTTTATTTCGAAGTCATCACTAGCGTGTGGCTATCACCACCTCATATATTCCTATCATAAATAAAATTAACAATACAGTGGTTCTTGTGTTTTCAATGAGATAGCCCGCAGCAAGGCGGCTCTGTGCTTTGTTTCCAAACGTTGCTCTCACGGGCTCAAAAATGAATGGGCCTCTGTTATATTGTTTTCATTATGTTACGGTTGTGCTTCTTATAACAGAACTTCTTAAATCCGTGCATTTACAGTACGCTTTGTATTACTTTATCTGCAGGACAGGAATTCATAAGGTTATGAGCACTTTTTAATCTTAAACTTAATTATTTCATACCCAATAGCATTTTTCTGTAGCATTTTTAGATTTCTATGTACTTATGTTTAAAATTACATTAAGGTACTTTTCCCGCAAATTACCGTAAATCAACTTACAACTTTTTTTATAGTTTGTTCCGCTAGTGCTGCAAAGTTGCATTGTATACGGTCAAAGCATTTATTAATTTTAATTAACAGGAACTTGGCACAATGTGTGAGTGTGTTACGTGTAATGTTCTGGGGCACAAATCACGTAAATGTCGCGTGAGGTGTGACCGTTTGTCAGGGTTGACAAGCGCTTCTTTCTTTGAGTCTCGGTGTCAAGGAGTGGAAAAACTGTATGCATGGTTAAAGTTTAGTTTAGCTTTTGGCTTGTTTTGTTATCTTACTTATTTCTTTAATCTTTCCTTCTCAATCTCAATCCTTTCGTTCATTCGACAATCAAACAGACTGACGGACTGTCTAAGAGTATGATGAATCAATTGTTCTATTCCAAAAATATAACGTATCGTATCAATCCATAACGTATGCACAGATGTCCCTTATGAATAAGTTCTAGACCTAAATGTTAGAAAAATATAGTTGCAATGTATAATTCACATTGCACGAGCTGCCAACCCTGAGCGCATTATTAACTTATGCAATAATAGACTTTGAGAATCGGTTTAGTACCGGTTTAGTGGTCCAGTTGCATAACACTTGTGAGGGTGTTTGGTATGGCCAAAGATATATGTCTGTATGTGTTTCAGTAATCGACCTAGCTGTCAACTTCAATATCCGGCTTGTGCAATATGTGCTCTATTGTTTTCTCGCGTGAACATCTATCATTGTTTATCGCGATGTTACCTACAGCAGTAGATGTGTGTATCGATTGATTAAGTTCACCGGTTTCCTACCTCTTTAGGCATAATCTTTTTTTATAATAGATACTCGTAAGATGCTTCCTTGACACTGTACTTAATCAAATGCCAGCATCACTGAGTTATTGGAGATATTCCAATTAGTTTAGCTATCGATATCCTTTAACGGTATTTCCGGTTACCCGGTTATTTCCCTCGGGATAGTTGTTACCTTCACCATTCATAGTTTATATTTTCAACCCGGAAATATATTAATAGATTACAATAATGACAGTCGAAGCCACGTCTTTTAATTTTATGTGTATATTATATATAAGTCTTGAAATACCAGCTTGATATGCCGTTGACATTCTACTATTCTAGGTCTTGCATAATGACGTCACGATTACGTGATGATTTATTTAAAAATTTAGGAAACTACGTACATTATTATTATAGCCATTTTCAGCCAGTTATTTGAACTATACACATTCTAATGTATATTACCGTTAGGAACTAAACGCATATGAAAGTAGTGTACTACTTACTCAGCTGATTTCTCAAAGACATAGGACTGATTTGGAATATAGTATACCTAATTTCCAGGTGGTTTTGATTTTAGTGAACAGCGTTAGTTCTAAAATATCCAATTTGTAAACAATCACAGATCATAGATTAAAGTGGACATAAAAGTATCAAAAGATCAAATACAAAGCAACGAATTTTAGTCGAGCGACGGGTGATCCATATAAATTTTATTAACTTTGATTCAGTGATTTGGTTTACAAGTCATAATAACTGAAGAAACTATATAGGCGCACTTGGAATTATAGGCGGTTATTAGTTTTTATGATATATTACTTGTTTTTCTTAGTACTAATAGGGTCCAGTTTGGTATCTGCCTATGCAAATAATGCAGACTTATCGGTTAGGGGTGTACTAAGCCGAAAAGGCCTCACTGTACCCATCCTAAGGAACAAGACTAACTCTGGATTCGGGAAAAAAATATCAGCTGTTTCATAAATTTTGTCGACGACCGATCAACTTTTTGTATGAAACAGCTGATTTTTTATCTCGAATTCTGAGCTGGTCCCATAGTGACAGTTGTTCCTTAGGATGGGTATAGTGCCTCCCTTTCGGCTTAGTACACCTCTAACCGATAACCTTGTATGTATACTAAACTAGTAGCAAACATACCTACTCTTACACCTTCAAATGTTAAGTTTACCTGACCTAATAAAACATTCACATTTAAATAATCATTACTTAACAAACCTGTAACATAAATTCTTTAATTATGATGTTGTACCGAAACCGGTTTATCGTGCCCTTTAAATAAGATCGAGTGATAAAATAGATCACGCCGATATTTTGTCAAACATCAAATGTTAATTAAACCCTTGTTGATTGGTTTTGTGGAATTAGTGATAAAGTCGCTATCACATGTTATAATCTATCTAAAAATATAACAATATATATGACTGTTACAACCTTGAACGATTTAATAGCATTTATCATTATTTATAGTGTATTCAACGTCATTTATTTTACTACGGGATTTTGCCCAGTTCTGCATTTTCAAAATATTCACACGTATAGCGAAATACGTATCGTATTCGTTCGGTTTGACAACGTTTAGAAAGTCTATAATCCGATTTGGAGCTATTAAGAAAACTTTAGTACTAGTTAGTTTTAATTTAAAGCATTTTTTCAATTTAAAACGATTGACTTGTTATGGTTCTACTCTAGCAGTTGCTTTTACATATGAATTATGTAAATTTAAGTAACGGTTAATAAAAAGGGGAAGTAATTAACTATTTAATTTTATTATTATTTATTTAGGAAGTAAGCAGTAAACGTGCGCGTTTAGTGAACTGTAAAATATGATAAAAAGCAACGGAAGGTAAGCAACTACGAACTCTTAAAAATCGTGAATCACTTTCTGATCTATTAGGATTTTGGCAAAACTGAATTTTGCATTGTGACAGCATAAAACGAAAGTTGTCTTCGTAGATTTGTGAAATCGTTTATATTGAGTTGTTGACTAGAGTATTACATAAATCCTTGTTCATTTAAACTTGTCATAGCAATCAATATTATTATGTTAGGAATAATATTGGGTGTTAATTCAATGTTTATTTCACATATTGGTAGGTATGGTATAGCCTTGGACGATTTTGTGTCTCTTTATCAAATTGTTTATCAGTACAATTATTGTTTTACTACATTTCTTGGTAATTGTCGATTATGATATTTTTTAATAAATTAATCGTATTAGTTTCCTTTCAAAATTTTCTGATTACAGACTTTTAGATTCAATAGGTACCTAAATTGGGTTTTTTCTTTTCATGTGCACTTTACACATTCGTCATAGTAACTAGTTGAAAATGTATTTATTGCTTTTTCCTATATTATCAACTATATTTAACAAAGTGATAAGATTCATTGTAATAATACTAAGATTGATTGATAGTAATAATACAAAGAAAGTTAATAACTATACTGTGCTTGCAATAGTATCTAATTTTCTTTAACGAGCATTTACATTTTGAGTAAATAATAAATATTGTATAATATATTATAAATATTTAGTAGCACGTGCCAAAGAAATCCTAAATTGTAATTGTAATTCTCAGCAAGCTTATAACGATCACATCATTCAGCAATTCCCAAACATGCGGAGTCTATTAAATAAGTTCAATACCCTGCGTGCCTCAAGCGCGTCGATTCTATCAAATAACATACCTAGATCAGTTATTTTTATGACTAGAAGTGATTTTGTAATCGATTAAATTACCTACATAATAAGACAATGCTTTTGAACGATGACGTATTTTGTAAAGTTAGCATTATCATTTACTTTACAACAGCCTTCGCTGGTTGATATAGGCGCCATTTTTTTACGTGTTGGCCTTGCTTGGTCAAGTCAAAAAATATTGGCAGTATCTAATTCCATGGTAAATATTTGGCTGTAATTTTGCAGTGGAATAGTTTACGAGGTTTTTGATGCAAATTAGGGTGTGGTCATTGAGCATGGCGTAGCTCGAAAGCTCATCAACTAGTCGGATAGCGTGCCGGGGTCGGCGACCGAGTTCGGCTCGGGGCTTCGGTCCACGCACCACGGCCGTTCGTTCGCCTCAACACTGCTGTTTATCTATACTCATGGCCAAGGTGACGCTCCCAGCGCCGACCGACGCGGACGCTAGATCCAATCCAACATAGGTGCTAATGCGAATTAACACAATGATATTGACCTGTAGACGCGGCCTTAGCATTGAACTCGATAGTTTATAATGTTACGTTAGCACATATACACATTACACATTGCATACAGTTTCTTGTTTAGCCATTTAAAGCATCCAGTCGGTTCAAATGAGCGACGTGTCGAATGATTTAAAATTGGATATATTTCAATCCCATGTCCAGAGATGCCGACATGTTCGACCGTGATCATTGAAACTTAACAAGAAGTAGCAAACCAACGGGATCGTGTCTGGTCAAGGATGCTATCACTCGATTTCCAGTACAAACGAGTCTTCTCATCCACATTGTGAGACTATAAAGAAACACGACTAACGTGCTATAAAATGTTTACTCTAGTATCTAAAACGAGAATATAATTTGTGAAATATGTTTGCATGGAAACCATGACGTGGTGTGTCGTCTTAAGTAGGCTCTTAGAAGCTGTCGTTTAAGTAGGTAGTAGCAAATTGTTGCTCCACGGGAAGCCTGTGAGGCGTCAGTCTGTCGATCTGGTTTATAGGGACAGGGGATGGAATGTTGTCGGTTGCTGGGCGACAATTTTTCATCATAAGCAGTAGGCAGTCTTTTGAGTTCGTTGACGTTTCTGTATTAGGCGTTTTAAATATAACATGAGAAAAGCCTAATACTTTTCTGCTATGTGATGCACACGATATCAAGGAGTATGTTGGTTTGATACTACCGGTTTGAGTGTAAGTTTTATAAAATATTTCGCAGGAACGACTTACATATAACTTTATATTGAGTCCAAGTAGTCCATGGTTATCCTATCTCATTACTAAATATTTATTTTTTATTATGATAGAATGTAATAAAATAATGCTTTGACTCATGAAATGCTGTGACTCTTACCAATTTTAACCCGTTATCCCCGTTATATGAAAATAGGGTAAAATTGGATTGGATTGGCAGTTTGATATCAATCTGCCAAGTTTCACTTGGACTACTTTAAACTAATACTACACTTTTCACATGTATTCTAACCCCGGCTTCTCTCAATTCCAGGATATGCAAGACGTACTAGATTCAGATTCCGAGATGACAGACTGGCTTGTGGAATCAGACTCCAAATGCGGCGTGGTGCTACATGACAGACTGATGACAGACGCCGCGATAGGAGCAGCACCAATCAAGACAGAGCATTCCTACAGCCTGCATTCAGATGACTCAAACCCGCCCTCGCCACATCCCAAAGTTGACGGTGAGTTGCTCGTCCTTCTTTATGTAAAACCTTGCAGCCTAAGCGAAAAACGGCTTATTATATCTTAACCTAAGTGAAGCTTTACTCATGATGTATTGTATCTAGTGATAGTCATGGCTCATCTGATATACACGTCGCACGGCATGAACGCGGTCTCAGCAGCGCGGCAGCGATTTGATTCTCTTCCAGTAAATAACAGTTATTTATTAAAATTTAGGGACAAAACAACACATTGATATAGAGGAAGTGTACTAGTACTTCCAATGGCAGCCTCTTATCATTTTATATAATCTCTTTGCCATGCTTTTCTGCTAAATCACAATAATTTAGAATAGACTGGTACCTACCAATCTCAATATCCATTAACACTTGTGGGAGTTCGAACCTTAGGTATTTTCCACGTCGCGTAAACAAAGCGTTCATGACATTGGTTTCCCGCGACAACTATTGTTTTCAAAAGCAAGTACAATACAAAATGATAATTAATTTCATTGCCAACCACCTCTACGTCCTTGAAAGGGTATAGATATAACATTAATACGTCATTATTGTACATTATACGTTTTTTTTCTCGTCGATGACATTAGTGTACTAGAGCGTAACTAATTACTGTGTCAACTTTACCTAGAGTGTTCATAAGTAATAAATTTTAAAAAAGGTATCCATACACTACAGTAAGGCAGGGTCCTTTGCTTAAATTAATCGATTCATGTTACTTTGAACAGAAAGACAGAACCGATTTCGGTAAAATTTATATATGACCAGATGGAAATGCCTACCTAATCATGCGGTTTTTTTTCTAATCGGTCCAGTCGTCTATAAGTAATAGTAGAATAATCATATCAAAATATTTCGACGAATTAAAGTCTGTTAAAAAGAAACCAAGATTAAACCAGTTAACACAATTGAATGTCAAGTCAATACCCATTATGTTATAATTTAATTTTTATCTACGAGTATGTCCTTATGTATTTTTGTATCTATAATACATTCGGGCATTACCTAAGTGAATAATCAATCTTTTTTAATTAATTATATCACTGCACATGAACAACACGATAAAACAGAAAGATACGATTGTATCCATTAAGTCTCCGGCCCAAGCGATAACACTATAGGCTGAAAACGCACAGGACTATTCTAGACTAGACGAGAGATTTGTCATACCAATTGCAACGTTAGCGGCCGGCCACAAAGCGAGCTTGGCGCCTATGCACCATGTTTCCTATTAATGCAAGCCAGGCGCTTAGCAAGCCGTCTCCCTGTGCGTTTCCAGCCTTATTGTGGTTTCATAACTTTCACGGAAATGCCAAAACCCTTGAAAAAAATGAGGAAAACTTTAAAATCACGTTGCTGTCGAGATGAAAACGAATGACTTTTATATTGAACATTCGATGAGGCTGAGTCATCTTGGGAAAACGTTCATTCTATGCTACGAAAAGCGTCTGCGGTTAGCGTATTTTATTTGAATGTGTCTCCTCGCTTTTGTACTGTTACAATCCAATCTTGCATATTTAAATTACAAATGATATCATAATTTTTTTTCTATATAATATTTATTCTGTATAGACGAGTATACGTATTTTTTAACTCATTAAATTTCGCAATCTCGTTATAAACTAACTACTTACACTTAAATTCCTGTGGAATATAACTAATACAGAAGCACTTTTATTAGATTTTTTTAATTATTTCAAGAAAATGAGCCAAGTATTATGTATTACCATATGTTATGTATATTTTACCTAGTTACGCCTTATGTACCTTATGGTCGCTGCCTATCATAAAATACAAAATTTAAGATTTATCGAGCGCAATATTTTATTATTTTAATATGGATAGTAGATTCAGATTCAGTTCATTTATTGCTTCCATACAGTACACGATGTTAAATATGGTAGGTACCTACTAAGATAGTTTTCACAGCTGGCGTACGCCACTCAAAACAAGTGCCTTACATGGCGTCATTTCTAGCGTAAAACCACATATAAACGCTTTGATTACAACATAAACACCCATTTCATGTCGCATGTAATTCAAAATCGCAGATAAAATTATGATTTTAAACGCATGAAATAGTTTCCTTTGTGTTTTGACAATGAAAAGAGGGAAAGTTTGATTTACGTTCGTTGTTTATCTCTGCGAGGCGAGCTAGCACGAAATGCTGTTTTAGAAAATTGTACTGTAATAACAAGAATTACTTTACCTGTCACTCTAAAACAATTTATCATCTTTATATAAAATAGTGAATCCTGGCTGACTGACACTCGTTAGGAATGAACACAGAGCCTAAACAAACTCATAAATATGATATTTGAAGGGTGTATTTAATTATAGATATAGAGGTGTATAAGACTTTTCTTATACACATTATTGGAAATTCAGGGTCAAGAGAGTCGAATGATGGTTCAAAGTTTAAAACTTCTTTATATTCCATGGTATTTAGGTAAATATGACTAGTAGAATGTTGGGAATCGCCAATCAAGACAAAATAATAGCACAGTAGATAAATTTATCTTATTCCTATTTAGATTACAAGATTATCTAATGGCTCGACAAGAGTTAATTATGTAAGGGTAATGTAAATTATAAATAAAAAACTCTTATGAAACAAAAGAAATTATAATTCAAAAAAGAATTAATACGCCTGACATAAATAAACTATTGAGTTAGAAAAACAAACAGTTTATTAAAAAAGAAAAGAACCTGAACGGTAAAAAAGTAACAAATTCAATATTTGAAC
The DNA here is from genome assembly GCA_947049295.1 of Ligdia adustata. Taxonomy (NCBI): domain Eukaryota; kingdom Metazoa; phylum Arthropoda; class Insecta; order Lepidoptera; family Geometridae; genus Ligdia; species Ligdia adustata. Next base: position 4,872,566 of record OX346218.1, read on the forward strand.
AATTTGATTTGATTGAACATTTTCTCTTTCCATATTAAACTCCACTCAACAATAATTACAATAAAAAAACGACTATGTAACTATATCATAAAATAATATAGCAAATGTTTATTTATTTATTATACAAACATATAAATATTTCCAAGTATTATATTAATATTATTTGCTAATATAGTAAATGACAGATGGATAACTATTATTATTAGTATAGACCAGTAATGATCTACAGATAATCCGAATGCCACCACCAGAGGGCAGCGTGCCTAGTTGCTAGCGGCGTTACCACGCTGAATGGCAATGCTTATACTTTGGGCCAGATAAACACTGGCATTCTGGTCACGCCGTTATCTATAAATTACTATTTGGATCTAAGATGACATAAATAGAATCTGTTCAATATTGCCCTACTGACATCATATTACGATTATTTAGGTATATACTTAGTGAACACCGGCCGACTGTTATCACTACTGATAACATTTGACTCACTGCATTTGTGTACAAATGTTGTGCGATGACCTACGGATAAATACAATGTCAATTTCTATTAGTTCAAAGTACAATTTGAATGAAAACAGCACTCTGACTGAATGACTGACATGTCATAGTCGTATTGTATTTATAGCTCATGACATATATCTATATTAGTACCATTATAGTATGCTTCAATTCAGCAAAACTTACTTAAAATCACTTATTTATCAGAATCTAAGAAGAAGAAATAAAATTTCTAAACTTACTGTCTTTCTTTACTTTTTAAAGTAAAGTTATATTGACTGAAATAAAAATACGTAACCGATTCTGATAAAATGATACCTTTTAGAACAAAAAGTAAAAAAAAATCATATCAGTCCTATTCTATTGTATGTAAAATGTAACAACGACAAATTGAAAATCTCCACCTTTTTAAAATTAAGGTGAAAAAATAAAGAAATCGTTCAAATTAAATTGGTTTCAAATATATGATTTATTTGCAAAGATTTTTTGTTATACTTCTTCATAGTTTAACAACAATAAAATTGAATTTTAGGTACGTGAAAAAATGAAACATACATCATATTTACAATGTTTAATCAAGTCGCAAACCTACTAAGGTATTTATCTAGTTTAGGAATTCAGAGCAGTGCCTATACCTAACTTTATAGCTACCTATTGATTCGACATGTTAATCTTATGCTAAACTGAATATTGAGTGACCTTTTCTGATATGCGCGGAGGTTGTCCGACATTTGGTGCATATTGTTACTGTCTATAAAAATGTTGTTTTCACATAGTAACTGCATATTTATCTACAGTATCCAATCTTTTGGTCTAACTCTTTTAACACGAGTTGGGAACACATATGTGCGTTTAGCTATTTTATCGGTTATATTTCTTGTGATGTGTCCCCGTGCTTGTCGGAGATAACCGTTATCCAGCACGCGCTTGTCAATAAATAGATAACGCCGCCGATTGAAATGCTCGTTATAATTACAAAATATTTTCGTTTGAAATGTTTATTTTATGTTTTCAGTGTGTATTATTTACTAATTTAAAATTGAGTTTTTATTCTTTGTCCTGTATCTTTCATCAGAGTAATAAATACAGCATCTGGTATATTCCTATCTAGGTTGAACTCTTCAAAAACTTGTAGTTATAAAATAGTGTAAGATCTTAAATTTGGATATCTGTTTATCGACAAGATGAAATATATTCATTGATATCATACACACACAGAAAATGCCTCAGACATATTGTGCCTCTATAAGTGGTGGCCTTATCAGTGAAAGCGATTTTACCAGTAAATAATGAAAAAATAGGAAAAAAAAAATTTAAACTATGTTTATGTTATAACTACTATACATACAATATTCCGCTAGTAAATATAAAAAAAACTAAACATCAATTATTTACATTAACTTTTAAATGTCGACAAATTGTCTCGCACTTCTGACTAAATCAAAAAGAACCATTGCCTGTCATAACAATTAGTAAATTTCACGTTAAATCTCCCACCAATACATGTCAACTTTAACCGTTACAAAGGCCTCTCGTTAAATTTAATCACCAGAAGCACAACTATAGTTCTGCGACTCGTTTTGACCAAGTTATACTTGGGTTAACGGACGATGATGGACAGACAAGAAATGACTGTAAAGTCATGGCCGAAACAGAATGGACACTGGTAAATGTATGACCGAATGGAAGTTATGTGTAGGCAGTTTATTTTGAAAGGTTTATAACAGTTTTGTTAATGCTGAAATAAAGGAGGTACGTTTAAGTAATTAACAATAAAATTAAAAGTTTTGCTTTGTACCTAGTACTAATTCGTTTACTGAGAAGACTAATTGTAGTATATTAAAAAGGGAAATAAATAACTCCTGAAAGCAATTACATAATTATTTCTATGATTTATTTTTAGGCAGACATACTGAAACAGAAAACAAGTACACATAACAGAGCATTAGAACTGAAACGTCTATTTCCCGAAACAGTACAGGGAAAACTGGTAACTGTCGCTAGCGGCGTTGCCTGCAACATAAAACTTATTAATGTTTCAAACTTTGAACATTGGACGCCTTTAGGGGTTGAATTTCTATAAATCCTTTCTTAGTACACACCCTATAATTAATAAACCCTCCAAATTTAGATTCAGCGGTTTAGGCTCTGTGTTAATTCCTACATAATACCAGTCAGTCAGGTCTTACTGTCTTACTTTTCTGTATATATATATACTCGTAATAATGATAGGCATTACATTATAAGTATAATCTAAACTTAAAGCCAGATTTGAAATCTTGAAAGCTGATTAAATATGATACACTTGATTTAACGATTATATCTTACCTCCTTGTTTAAAACATTGCGATTAAATGTGAATGAAGATAGATAGATGAACTCATTATTGGGGGCACAAAAACATAGAATACCAAATAGTTCAACTTAAGATTTAAGTAGTTTAGTTTATAATTTCATTTTAAATGTTGAATACCAAAAGAAACATTTTATACCTAATTAGTGACTCAGCGGCGGCCTAAGTAGAAGACCTAAGCCTTACTTTAATACATAGCCCATCAACAAGACATAGGCAAATAAAGATAGACGATCTTCTGATGATCTACACAGACAGACCGTCACACGTAATGATGTCACTGTAATGTATGTCGAATGCATTTACAACGCGCTCAATTGAACGAACATGTTTATTTTTATTATACGGCATCTAAATTGAATAATTTAGGTTTAGAGTTGTTTAAAAGAGTAAATGGGTCAATCTGAGCTCGTACTCGTATCTATAGGTGGGTCATATATAACAGAATAAAAAAGCATAGGAGCGTTTGTAGTTATTTATGTAGCTATTTTACTGACTGTGATAACGTTCAGTTCGTAGGCTTTATGGCAGTATTCCTAGTTTGCACGTCTTTGCTTAAAGTTGTATTATGTGTTTGTAAGGTTAAATCTAGATCTTGAAATCCAAAATTGCTTGCATTAAAAGTTAGAAGCAACTATCGGGACAAAGTTGACTGAGAAAATATGAAACCTGTTTATGCATCTACAAGGTTATCGTTTAGGGGTGAAAAATTTTAATTACGGGACAATACGAGTAGCTGTTTTTTTCTCGAATTCAGAGTTAGTCCCATATGAAAGTTGTTTATAAAAATGTACCTATGTATGTAGTAAGTAACCCCTTTACGTCTTAGTACACCTCTAGCCGACAATTTCGTATATAGTAATATCAATTGGGAATATATGTACAATGTTGAGATAATTAGCCGTAATTACATTCAAAATGGACAAGTTACGTTGTCAGGTCCGCTTGTAGTCGTAGTTACTCGTACTACTGTGTTCTAGAAATCAACTGGCGCAACTTAATGAGTCAATCATGCGTCCCTGATGAATATTCACTGATGTAACAGTTTAAATGATCAGCTGCCCTATTATACACTTTTTGTAGGAATTACTTAAGTGGTTAAGTCCGTATAAACGGCATAGACTTGCTAAAGGTATTATTGGTTATAGTTATTATTAGCTACAATATATCTACTTTTTTATTTATCTTTGTCTCTTGCATCTTCAGTTTTGTTCTCCTTGTTTTTTTATCCTTTATCCTTCAAGGCTTAATAGTAATTGAATAAGGTTCCAATTATTAACTGTTTCTGTATGCGAAATTAGCACAGCGTCAAATTTTTACACAACCGAAGAGTAAATACTTGCTTTGTGTTTTTTTCTATGTTCCTGTACATTATATTGTCAACTCTGGCATTTCGTTAATTTTTTCACCATTTGATGATGATGATAACTCACTTATAACTACTCTGTCTCTTTCTTACTGTCTATCTCATTTCAACACCACGTTACCTCGTCATTTCAATTTGGATCACGTTTCACAAGAAACAAATCAATCAAGCACCTGCTAATTAGTTACGTATATACCTACAGCAGGAATTCAATTACTAACGCGCCTGGCTGGTATTACGTCCACAAAAACGGCCCAGAGGCCTAACCGTGGCTAGCAATTGAGCGATCACTTTCAAGCGCAGCGTAAAACACCGCACGACCAAGCATCTTATTGAAGTGGGAAACGATTCATGACTGCGTAGCTTGTTACACTAGGCGTGAACTGGATCACTTCATGCTGGTCACGGTAAGGCCCAGGTTGGATGTACGGCTTTTTGCAACTTCCCACTGACGCGTTACACTTGATCGAGGAGCAGCCGATGCGGCAAGGAAGTGCATTAGTCTAATTTGATCAAGTAACTGCTCACGTAACCGATGTTTTAATATATTATTTTGGTATTGTTGAAGTCTGAAATTATAATAATAACGATGACAGCCGATAGCAGGGTGTGACGCTCAACTTTGAATTAAGAAACAGCTGGTCTTGCTCTGCGTACTGCATAAATAACTGCGGCCACAGTTAGACACGAGCCGAATCACTGGCTGATTAGTTTGTCCATAATAGCGCGCAAGTTATTTTATTGAAGAATATAAAATTACTTAAAAACTGACCAAAACTAAATTCTCTTGTAATAGGTCAAGCTGCAAAAAATGGTGTGAAATAAGATGTAGGAGTCTTCAAGTCTTCAAGTCTCCACAAAAGAAAAAAAACCATTTGGCCATCCCATAACTACAATAAATAAAATTTGCCAATTGCAAATCGGACTTGCCCATTAAGGGTTCCGTACCATTTACTTTACAAAATGTGTAATAACAACAACAGGTTGACTGTTGTCATCATTAATATTAAGCAATAACGCCAAAAAAGTCACGTTTGTTGTATAAGAGCCGCCCTAAAATACTGAATGGAACATACCCTTATGCTCTTTTAATGTTGTAAATGATGTTATCTTCAGACATGGAAGACGAGTGCTACCCAGCGATGCCGGCGAGCGCGTGGGGCGCGCGGCGGCGCTCGAGCTGCTCTCCGCCGCGGGAAGTGAAGGCCGAGCCCAAGTCGGAGCCTGACTCCCCTGCCTCCTCATGCCCGCCCTCCCCCACGCCCAACACGCCACTCACGCACCTCGACTATGTTATTGACCACACAGTAAGTACCTTTAGACTCTTCTTTAATATTTTCTTAAAATATGTCTGTCCATCTCTTCCGCTACTTTCCTGATGTGTTTTAGAAGCCACACTTGGTACGGAAAGAATGAAGGAATATTGAACTGACGACCGCCGTGGTCTTGTTCTTCAAGATCTGGAGGTTCTGGGTTAGATTCTGGGTAAGGGTAAGTGTGATCGATGACTCAGGATATCTCTAGTCTTGGTCTTTGGTCTCTTCGCCTTATAAATGACGGATTGATGATGTCACTTACCTACCTTTGAAAGCTATAACTCTCAAACTGTCTTTCTCTCTAATACTCTGCAAAATAAATTTAAAAGTTAAACGCATTTATGCAGAGTTCAATATCTTTCTTTAATCAATCAAACTCTTAAAATCGATATCTACACATATCTTTACCATAAGAACATAAAAATAAGTTTTAAAAAAATCTCACGATTCTATAACATTATCGCCCATTAGTATTCAGACCGGATCCCATAGAATCACTTTGGTTGAAGATCTCCAGTAAACATTCGACACCATTCAATGACCTCAAACAAAAAATAGAATAGCCCATCTCGAATACCAAAGGTCACTAGAGTTTAAGTGCTTCTTGTTATGTTAGTGTGCAACTTTCACCGCAAGCATGAAGCAAGTATTCGTGCAGTATATAACTGCCAAAATAATTACTAAAGATAATCAGCACTTGGAAGCTTTTCAACGAAACGCTAGCAAATATTGCCATACTTAGCCAATAATTGCAAAACCTTGTCGAAAACTGCAGAGAAGAATTCCTAAAGTCTCCGTATTGTAGGAATTGGAATTTAATTCGACGATAATGTAATGAATCTGACTTTTTGGCGTTGTTTCATTTGAGCGCCAAATAACTGAACAATTTGTATTGTCAGTTCAGCAAACTATTAATGGTCTTGCGGCAAAATATATATTAAAACATAGTTTAAACTATTATTTAGCTAAAGAATAACGAAAATTTAAACAATATTAATAAATAAGTATACTAAAACAGAATAACAACGAATGTCAAATTTTTTTGTCAGACACTGGTTACTGGCTGTTGAGATTCCTAATATCAATGGGTTAGATATAGTTTTGTGGTTCAATTAACTTGAATGGGGGTGCTTATATCAAAATTTGTATTAAAAATAAATTGAAACTTCTGCTCTGTAGAAGACGGTAAACTTTTTGTAAATGCGAACCAGATAAAAGTGCATTCAAAGTATATGCAAATATCATTGTGTCAAGGTTGGAACTGTAAGATAGACAACAAAATAGCTGGTTTAGATATTATCTCAGTATAATAAAGAACGATTTGCGATCACGTCACGACTCATCCGTGACAATCGAGGCTAACTGTGGTTATTAATCATAGATTCAGTTTTATTTATCCCTATTATTTACTTGCAGTATACATATACAGGCTACTTAAGGCTTAAGATGCATCTGGTGCGTTCCTCTTAAAAGTGTTGTTAAATATACTTTAGTGTTTTTGGTAGGTTAAGTAAAGTAAGTATAAAAAAATTTAAAAAACTACTTTTATTTATTTATCAAACTGCTGTAGTTACTGAGTTTGTATCTAGAGTAGTTTGATGTGTACTGAGTTTGATGGATTGCATGTAGGATAAACTGGAAAAAATACTCTTTCGAGCATAAAAAATATACTTACGATCCAAGCATCTGTGAGGGATTGGGGACCATACTAAATAAAGTTCCTACGAATTAAGAACCTCCTCCTTTTTACCCGACTACGAAAGAAGGGGGGTCATGTTTTTCGAGTGTATGTATGTATGTATATTTCTTTGGCACGCCCTAAAGCTTAAACGGCTTGTCGTCTTTTTATGTGAGTGGTGTCAATAGATTCGTCTTACTGGGTACATCAAAGATAAACAAAATAGGGATGATACACAGACTTAACGATTTAGCTGTCGGGTTTTTTCGTACTCGCTATTCTAACCATTTGTTGAACTCGATTTTAAAATTGTACATTTGACTAATTGTAGTCACTTCAAACAAATCTGTCTAGAAGCTTCACAAAGCAACATGCTAATTGATAAAAACTGGTCATTTTATTCGGCGTGTGATCTGTGCCGACAATTAAACTGTGCCTAAATAAAAGCCGCTCTCACGAAAGAAGCGTGAGAAATGTTTACACACCTTTATTAATTCGTGAACGTAACAGTTTGTTGAACAGTCACGAGCTGGTCTTATTAATTTCTACCCATTATAGAATAGCAATAGATTTTTTGCGATTTTCGCTATTAGTGATTACTTATGCATCGTTTTATCGCTTTCAATTGATACATTAACAACACAAAGAACTTTCATTTGTACCCCAAATAGTGGATTCTCACGCCACAGTGCATGTTATTTAATTTTTTACGTGTGTTTCGTAATTGAAAATCTTTTTTTTTTCCACACTAAAAAAGCTGAGGACTGTTCTCTAATACTGCAAACTGTTCTCTGACAATAGGAACTGTTTATAATACTACCAACTGTTCTCCAATAACGAAGACTGTTCTCTAACGCTGTGCGTATTGTCTCTCTTCAGACGGGTACTATTCACATGCCACAAGCCGTGCTCCAGAAGGTGGGCGCAGCCGGCATGCCGCAGTTGCTACTGAGTGCGGCACCGCGGCTTGCCTCCACGCTCAACTCAAACAAGCTATCTATCAAGGTCACCTCCAGCTCCAGTTCCAGCTCATCTAGCGCAGGTAACTGGCACTTTTTGATTATTTTTAAATGTTTTGCAATGTTCCTCTCTCCTTCAGGTGTTATTCATCAATTATTTATTTATATTTAATGTGTGTAATTAAGTAGATTTAACTTTGAAGCGATTATTATGTATACTCGTAGCTTGTTCAAGTTTTCACCGACATTTCTTAATTTAGTTCATAAATGCAAACAAATGAACTTGCAACAAGTGGTTCATAAATTTACTACAATGATATTGCAGAAAGGTACTGTAATTTTTAAAGGTTTTTAATTACTGTTACTTCAGTTACTGATGTAGTTTTCTAAAACTTATAAAGACATTTAAGTCTGAATAGTAATCTAAACATATTTATTGTATATGCGTGGACCGTGTCTACGTTCGTACATGTTTTATAATTTATATGATGAATAAAGATATTTTAAATAAAAAATCTCTCCTTCAGGTTGTCTCTCCGTCAAATACTTTGAGTCAGTTTATTTGCAAGGTGTCTAATCTTTGAAACAGATTATTCCTTTCGCTATAAATTTTGATTGTTTTAGAAACCTGTTTGATTATTTAGGACGGGTTTAATACCTTATTAAAGTTGATACCAAATCTATACATTAATTTAGTTGTATAGTAGAGCAAGTACAAGTTAGTGCGTAACCTAGAGAATAAATGAATAAAATTACTAGAAGACCTGCCAGTACTAGCAAGCAGGGATCTTCAACTATGTATAAGTACACAAGTTACACTAGAATCTGATAAACTTTTCCTTGTCACACATTCGAAATAGTTTATAGAAAAAAAGATGTATCCAACACGAAGGACCGCAACCCAGTCAACTACTTCCTCTAAGAGCTCTACCGATGCGAAAACTAGAAACATCATTATATAACTGTACATTAACAGCCTTATTAATAAACGCGTCATAACTTTAATCGCCATGTATTGTTCTGGCGCGTAACGTGATCATTTGATAGAACAAGACAAAAGATGCTCTAAGTTAAGACGCGTTTATTAATGAGGCAGTAAGTAGTTAACAGTAAACACAGATACAACAGGCCAAGTCTCGGTCGTAATTTTATAAATTTAAAATCTTTTTATCCTCAGGGTTCAACTTACCACCAACCCCGCCGTCGTCTCTCTCTTCCTCGGACAGTGAAGGCGCTCTGTCCCCCTCGCACGAGGCTCCGCCGGCCGCCACACCCGCGGCTCCCACGAGGCGAGCACATCTGTACGTGTCGCACCACTCGCGACAACCTATCAACACGCCGCTCATTAGCACGCAACCTGTGAGTATAGCTACCATCAACGATCAACAGTTTACCGACAAAGCCGTCTAATGTTTGTCATTTGTTATCCTCTACCACAAATCAAAGAGGCTATTTAAGCAATTTGAATGCGTTAGACGTTATGACCTAGATTAACACTTTCCCCATTCTTTATCCCCAGATACGAGTAACATCGTCTGGCATAGCTAACTGTTAAATTATCTATCTATGTACATAAAGCTAGGTTAGAAATAAAATACCTCCTACCACCTGATGTACTTGAATTAGATCTTGGCTTGGTCTGATAGAATGTTGAAGAGATATTATTCTCTATCACGTACTGCAACAGTAGCCCAATGTCGGAACGACTGTTAATGTAAATGAAATGTTCTATTTACAGAAAGGATCAACGGGCACATTAATGTTAACAGAAGAAGAGAAACGCACGCTCCTAGCTGAAGGTTACCCTGTGCCCACGCGCCTTCCACTTACTAAGGCTGAAGAGAAATCACTCAAAAAAATCAGGAGGAAAATTAAAAATAAGGTATTGTCGCTTACTTTCAAATCCGAGTCAACTTTATTGTATAACTAACTAAGATGTAAGCATTGGTCAGGCTTGTGATTTATACAAAAAAACACATTAACGTAACGGTTTTGTTTGTAATCTTTCCAGATATCAGCACAAGAAAGTAGACGCAAAAAGAAAGAATACATGGACCAATTGGAAAGAAAAGTTGAAATCCTCATATCAGAAAACTCCGACTACAGGAAAAGGGTAGAGACATTGGAACAGAAGAACGCCAGCTTGGCGAGCCAAGTGGCCTCTCTACAGGCCATGGTGGCGCGCGGCGGCCGCAAGTGACGGCCTCGGAGGCCTCAACCCGTGACGTCATCGCGACGCACCCTGTGTGACGTCACAGGGTTCCGCCCGCCCTAAGGGTGCCACAAAATTTCGTTCAAGCCCATCGACCTGAGAACACGCCAACAAACAACACTTGAATCGAATATCGAATGCCTTAGTGTCAAAACAGATCAAGATTGAAGATTTACAAGTCAGAGTAAAGATTTGTCGTGTGGTCGGGCTGATCATGTCGATTTGTTGAAATGGCACCCTAACCAGGCTGTGAGAACACAAGGCGTGGTTTCTCGCGGTCGACCAGATATATAATCTGTTGAATCACGACGCTGGCCCTATTCGAATTGTATATTTTGGACGTATTTACATTTGTATCGCGCACCGGAACCGAGAGGCTCAGCGTTCGAAAGGTTGCTCACTATACTTATTCGTTAGTAAATAGTTATACAACTGGAGACGCAAAGTGCGGCCGAGGAATGGACGACAGGGAACATACTGGGCTCTTATATTAATATCGATAGATATATTTACGCGTGTTGTTTGAAATCTCGTAATATATTTTAATAGTGCTGGTAAAGCGGAAACATTTTATTATTAAGTTTTTAATATATTATGCGTGTTTTATTAAAATGTGCAATTAGTTTAGGAATTGTAATTGTTACCCAAAGCATACGATATTTGAGTATGTCGATGTCTATGAGACGGTGGCGGCTTGCAACTGCAACTGGCCACCAGCAATGGCCTCAAAACGTCGTATCCGTGGCCTACATGACGTCACAACGATCGTAGTTGGTTGCTCTATCTTGTGACGTTGCTCGATGGCCTAAATAGTTTCTCCATGGCCTAACGTCGCTTGACGTCGTGTTAAGAATAGACTCTAGACCAACACATATTCAAATTTCGCGTCCAACGCACGGAGAATCGTGCATGTTTTAACATAATTGTATGTGAAACTTAGTTATCTGAAGTTTAAACTTCGTCATAGTGGTGCGATGTTGTGTTATCGGAATCTATGTAGCATAATATTGTAAGACGGACCGTATGACGTCACCTACGCGTCTTACCAATTTTTATTGAATTCCATGAATTTGCATTTATAGCGAAATGTGTATCGTCCTAGAGATTTTACCTTGTGTTTAAGATAACGTTAGATTAATAGGATCTAACGATGGGCCCCGCGAGAAAACCGATTTGTATGACAAAGTCTTCTGCCTATGAATCACTGAACATTGACAAGTCATGCCTTGCCCAAACTGAGTACATACATATACATATATAACTGCTTAACAGAGTATTATATATTAAAGGTTCTTACGCCTCAAATAAAATAATAGTATCTCTCCTTTTTTCCTACTTAAAAATGTAATATTGACATATTACTAATCTTTCTTATATTATCTACCAAACTATCTTCCTTCGAGATGGTAGTTGAGTGGTTCAGAGGCAGTATGACAGTAGTTTTCGGTTATGTCTAGTCTCTAGTAGCACCGTGGGCCGCCTCATTGTCGAGGCGCCTTTAGAAAAATAGCTGTATACAAATATCACGCTGCGCTCTCATCGACAAGTACAAATGGCATGCCTTCAGCGAAACTAACGTAACTAACACTAAGTTTATCTATAAACATGCTGCAACTAATTCTAATATACAAGATTACAAACAGTATTGTAATATAAAAAGGTTTTCTTTAACTGCAATTACAATGTCACTAATTTCATAAATTTCCATTTTAATTTAACTAATTCGGGTCTTGCCAAATGTTGTTTAAAGTATTCGATTTACTTTAGACTTTTCCGCTTCAAAACGGCTTTTAAACATTCTTCGTTACTATTACATATCTAACATTCTAGATACACTTGACATTCCATGTTTCTATTTTAGATTATTGAGTGACTTAAAGTGAGCTCATGTACTTATTTAAATTACTACCATAGAAGTATATCACTGTACAAATATATTTTACTACCCGTTATATACTTGTGGTTATTTCTATGAAGATTATTTTATAAAATTGAAAACTGTTAGAAATTTGAATAGCATATTATATAAAGTAATCCTGAACGAGATATTGTTTTAACCAATACACATTTTATATCAACTTACCTGCTAAAGGTATATTTTAAATCAATTATTAACGGTGCCTCGCGGCATTTATCAATTGGCATATTAAAGAATTACGTAATTATTATATTTTACTGTGTGTGCAATTACTATGTTCTTAATACATTTTTAAACGTTCTTCCTATTTAGATATGTAAGCGAATGTTATATTTATACCTTCTTATTGCTGAATTACATTTTACATGTCGATTTAAAGATAGTCCCGTTGCCGGGATCGGTTTTATAGAAATGAGATATATTTTAAGAGATTTTTTCTAAACCATTTAGAAAAATTATATAAGTATATAACAGAGTTATACGTGTCTATCGCTACAAGTTAGGCCTGTAGTTAGGTATAATGGTAGTGTATATTGATAGTAAGAAGGTGTGAGAGAAGAGAGCGTGCCTGATCACATATTGATTTACCAATATATCGAGTAAGTGTCCAATATAGAGTAATTAATATCTAAAGCATTCTCTAATTTACAGAGTCATGTTTAATGTTAAATTCAATTCCTAATATGGCATTTACCGTCTACAAATGAGTGATTTATTTTGAAAAAACGACTTATTGTAAATTATATAAAAGTAGTTGATATATTTAACTTATGGAATGAATTATATTGAATGTCTATAGGCGCACGGTGTGTGAGACTAAAATCTTGTAAATGTAATGTCAAACAAACTACTTTCATTTTGACAATAGTGTGAACATTATTTTGGGGTCTCTAAACATCGGGTAGTTTGTTTATCCTAAATTATTATCAACTATTCTTAAGCTGACGCAGACTGAGAACACTAAATTCGACTTAGACACAGAATAGAAAATTCAAAATGGCAAATGTGTTTTCCTCATAGTCCTTCTAGCCTAGGCGGACCTAGCCCGTTGGGTAGTTAATTGGCAAATCAACAACTTACGCTTTAGGCTATACTAGCTATGCTAGCCCTACATACATATTTTGGTTCAATTTGGAACGACTTTCACGCAGATTACTGAAAAATTGTCTTTCTTTGATTAAACATTATTTTTTCATCACATATGACAAATATGACTTGAGAATTTCCATCTAGTCTTCTCAGTCTACGCCCTTAAGAAGATTTTGGACCCGATAGAATACTTGCTAGAAAGCGTCTTATATATATCTAAAACCGAGAACACATTAGGTGAACCAACAGCGCGTTTGTCACAGTTACAAAGGTTTGGTTCACTCGATGTGTCTGGGCCCTTACGTCCGTAATATTATATTTTAGCGTATTTAATTATATAGTTTTATTGTTAAAACTATTTGCTGTTACCTTGAGTCATGATTTGTTAAATCGTTTGTTTTATTTTTATTTTCAATGACATTTCGGATTTTACTGTCACCCTTGATCTAAATAAAGCGTCAAATATTGTAAATCGATGGTTTTTATTCATAATATCCATTTTACATAGGTTACATACATTCATTCACATTTTACTAAAGCTATTTACCTCAAAGTTAATAAAGTAAGTAATTATTATTATGTATATAGTTCACAAGTTAAGCAAGAATATATCCAAAAAATACTACCGACTAGTAATCTCTAAAATTGTGTCATTTGAGCACCTTATTTTATTACATCGCTCAGTCTTCTTATAACAAGGCTTTAGTTCAAAATTTAAAAACATTACCTTCATTCTTAAAAATCGTTTTTTTAAATACAGTAGGTATCTAGTCAATTCAGTAAATAAAAAGGGTCATCCACTTATACAGGAGCCGTTCAAATAATTAAAGTAACAAGACTAGGTAGTAGTCTAAACACCTAAGCCTCGAAATAGTTTACGACTGCATTTCAAGCATGGCCATACACATTCTTTTAATAGTATAGGTAGCTACAGTCAATAATGTAAGAGTAAAATACAATCTCACTGGTCACTCGATCCCCAAAGTAGCTGTTAGAAGGTTGCTTAGTATTTGCTCTTATGACTCCTCGCAAGTAAAGCAGGCAACTTTATTTTTAACTGGCACACTAACTTACAAAGAGATAAAGACCTTTTTCTTCGCCATAATATGGGCAATTATGACCCACAAAGCAGTACCCCAGACCGCTTCAATAAGACTTAAAGCATGTGTCCTCATATGGGGCACTTTCCAGTGAAAGGGGAACAGGTGAGCGCAGAGGGAATGGCCCACGTATAGGGCTATAGCATTAAGACCGGGCGCGCGGAACGGCCCACCGTTCCATATCCGCCAGGCATCAGTGAGAGTGTAGCAGAAACTTAGGAGGACAAGGCAGCAAGCTGATGTTACTAGCACGAATGACATGGACCTAGAAAACAGAAAAATAATAATGTCACAAAATCGGTCCAGTAGTTTGGTTTGTAAATCAAAATAACAGAATATAAATATATATATATATATAGGCCTGCAAAAATGAAGTCGGGTGTAGTGGAATTTATTACTTGTTAAATACAAAATAGGCTTCCGTTTAACCGTAGGGCGACGATACGGACTTAAAAGTAGAACGCTTGCCTGGAACAAAACAGATTTACTTCTGACTGACGCACTGACAGACCTGTCAATAAACCACTGAACCTTGAGACATACAATCTGGAGGATGTATATATACCAAGGAAAGAATCTCGTGCACTGAGTATCTAACATGTTGGGCGTTAGAAGGCAGAATCTAATCACGCACATTTAAGAAGTTTAGTGCAACAAACATACTATTGTAAGTATGATGATTACTCGTATGATTCATTCCATTTGATAGTTGACAAGAAGCGCAGGTTAGGGCCGTGGATTATACGTTGAGAGAGACTTATGTCCAGCAGTGGACTAGAGTAAAAGGATGATGATTGTATATATAATCATTACTATTCATACATACCAGAGGTTCTTATTAATGGGTACAACTCCGTGTTCTCTAGAGAAGCCGGCTAATAGCGCGCCCGCGAGCGCGAACACGAGCGCCCACGCGAGCCAGCGCGAGATGCGCGACTTGTGCGAGCGTTGTAACAGCACGGTAGCGCCCGCCTGCACGCCCAGTAGTGCTTGCACCGCTGATGTTAGACAGCCTGGGACCAATGAATCGTTTTTATCGTTTCGTTCTGAGCATCTGGCTGTCCGTATTTTTTGCCTCCTGCCTGCGGACGCTACACCTTAGGTGATATGACCGGATAGTTGGGCCATCGTCAGCATGCTGCCAACCGCGACCATTATATATAGTATACGTATATAGGAGAATCATTTCTAAGATTAGAAGTTTCGCGAACTGTTGACCTAGAGACCACGATATTTATTACAAACAGAAATGAAAATGAAATGAAATATATTTATTCCAGACTTTTGTCCATAGCAGTACTTAAAATTAACTATACCTAAAACATTCAGGAATGCTAAATAATGGCGCCAGTAAATGGCGCCGTAGTAAATTTCGAGAAAATACCTGCCTAATCAAAAATCCCCGACACCTAAAAAATCTAAATATTCACACATTAAGTTTCGTCGGGATTGATAGCAACTACGACCTGTACGCGAGTACGAAATTTATGGCGGATTAAACATTCATACGTATACTAACATACAAACTGATAGACGAAAGAAAATTTTACCAAACTCGAAGCATAGACGCTTCGCTTGCTCGATAATTTATAATTAAGGGCTACTTCTCACCCAGGAGTCCTTCAGGGTCAGTCGGTGGTCCTCCGTAGACCCTCCGCGCGTCGCCGTGCTGGTAGAGATGTGAGTCTCCCAACAGCAGTCTGTCGATGTAGCCGGCCGCGCCGCCGCTGCACTCGGGTGCTACCCAGTCATCATGCTTGCCGCCCGGACCGAGGTATCCACTGAAACAGAATTCACATTTACATTATTATAGGCGAAATTTAGTGATTAAGTATTTTTTTATTGTAGAGGGCTTAATTTCTCAAAAGTTTGTGTGTGTTTGTGTTAGGGTTTGTGTTATGTTTGTTACTCGTTCACGCTCAAACAACCGGACAGATTTAAAATTAATTTGGTATCAGCGTAGTTTATATCGTTGATTAAATCAATATAATATTTTATTTTTTATCCTACACAGCTTGGCCACAAGTTCCCACAATCACGGAAGTCAGCGATACTGTACCCTAGATGGAGCATGCTTGGTCTGGAATACACTGGCTCTCAAGGAAGGCTGCTGGAAAACACCGTTAGGTGTTTGGCGACAGATTTTACAACTTGAGGGTGGTAGCTAGCCAGGCGAGTGATAGAAACGCCCTACTACCAATCTATATCTATAATATGGTTGCTTTTGACCGTTTTTTTTAATTCTATTTAAGATTGTTTTTCGCATTTTTCTGGCAAATATTATTGAAATCGGCACTCGCTCCATCAATTATAAGAGTTTAATTCAAATACTACTGTTATGTTAGAAGGTACTACTCACGCAGGACAGTCCGGATGGTGCAGCGTGAATGTGGCGACGCTATGAGCGGCGACAAGCACCGCGCACAACGCCCAGCACCACACGCACGAGAGGACATCTTTCAACGCCTGACCGCATGCTCCCTGTAACGACACACATTATATCTATATATATAAAAGAAAGTCGTGTTAGTTACACTATTTATAACTCAAGAACGGCTGAACCGATTTGGCTGAAAATTGGTGGAGTCGTAACTTAGAACCAGGAGACGGACATATAATGCTTTTAATGTTCCTTTGGCAAAATTAAGTTACAGCGGGTAATACCGCTGGGCACAGCTAGTTTACAATAAAATAAATTATTCGTAACTCAAAATCATGAAATAACGATTTACACTCACATATACCTCACTAAGATTTCTTTTGTGGCGGGTATGCCATGCAATGACGTACCCAAACCCGAAGACAAATATTTAACATCATTCAAATATCTACACAGACTGGGAATAGAACCCCGGTCCTCCATTGACCGTAGGAAACTCTACTTATAAAAAAAAATTCTCCTCAGTTTAGTAATTGGTCTTGTAGAGGATAAGTATGCGACAGTTCACATGAGATAAGTGCAAACCAAAAGAAAACCTGTAAGGCTTACTAGGACACAAACTTGTGGAGGTGATTTCTGCCGAACAAACTATTTTATTCCATAGCTAGATTTTATACTAAGAACAATTATTAATGATAATCAGTATCACTGCAAATACTGGAACTATTGAACTTCACTTCACGCAAATTGTACCTAGGCTTACTTGGACACAAACTTGTGGAGGTGATTTCTGCCGAACAATCTATTTTATTCCATAGCTAGATTTTATACTAAGAACAATTATTAATGATAATCAGTATCACTGTAAATACTGGAACTGTTGCACCTCACTTCTTCACGCAAATTGTATAAAGGTAATTATAATCATACTCACCCTGGGAGGTTTATAATATTTAGGCGCGGTGAGAGCGTAGAACCCTGCAGATATGAGGTATGCGATTGCAAGGCGTTGTAGTACGCCGAATATCCGCAGCTCGTGGATCATGTTGGACCCGTAAATGGTGTTCAACGACATGCCAAGCAGAAACATCATGCATGAACGCTGAAATATATAAATTATATTAATCATGTACCCGGTGAACGAAAATAACAATGTGTAATGTGAATATAATAATAGTGTGTTCTGTTCTTCTTAACATGTAGCCGAAATAAAAACTTTAGAATTAGTGGAAGTCGTGTTAATAAAAAGTATAGTAGTGTATTACAAGTACTAAGGACTAATAATGAACTGAACAGTATCTTCGTTTTAACAATATTCGGCCAAGTGCGAGTCGGAATTGCGCACATAAGATTCCGTACAATATTCGTTGAAATTTCTAACTGTTGTTATTAATATCGAGTAAAAACGACAATAAAATACCTTTGTTGTTTATTGTTGTCCTCCGAAATATTAATCTTATATTGATTTAATTATTTTAAAAATATACCTAATTAAATAAATATCCTGTAAATGTTTCAAGTTTCTACGTGTTTCCGTTAATAATTAAGAGCAAAAAATGACGTTAGTTGTATGGGAGGACCCCTTAAATATTCAGTTTTTAAAATTTGTTGACAAAACTGCAACAAAATACATCATCTGTGACAATTTCCGCTCTCTAGCTATCACATTATTGGTGGTTCATTAGAACAGCCTGGTTACCTGGTGCCACGTGGACATGAATTTACAACAGATTTTTTTTTATATAATATTAAGTTCTGTTTATTATGTTTTTTTATGTTCCACGATTTCTCTACCGATTTGAAAATTATTTATTGTTCAAAAGGGTAAAGGTACTTTCCAGAAGATTGGATTACATATGTAACAAATCATAGAAACTAGTACAGACAAAGCATCCGATTTCTCATTACTAAAAATACTCGCTAAATAGCTTATTAATGCAATAAAGGATACGGTCCACGAAGTTTAATGTTGTTGTTTATGAGTTCCACATTTTTTATAATTTTTTGTCGTCTGTGATTTTCAATTTCTCCCAAGAAAGGGGGAAGTTCCGTTGAAAATGCAAAATCACGACAAATCGGTAATAATGGATTTTATTATATATGTGAAATGAGATTCTAAATACTGTAGCTATCCGGCAGACACACGAATTGAACATGTTTGTTGGTTTCCATGGCAACAGCCTGTCATAATGTTTGTTAACGCCTATGTTGATATTTTTGGGAGTTCGAAACATATCTTAGTTTAAAATTATTCTCTTTGCGAGCTCAACAGTTCACGGAACTGTTCAGTAGTTAGATAATTGAGTTAAGAGAAACTTTAAAAAGGGTAATAAACCAAATCATGACTCGTGAAGGATTAGAAACACCGCCCTCCAATGGCCAAACTTTTTTGAAACTATATCTGTAGTTGCTTTAACCTACTGAACTACCGAGTCTAGTGACATTGGGTACTAAAATATTCAACACCATCGGGTATTACGTCATGGTTGATACAGATGCTTAAATAATCTAGTTGATACTAACATCTGCGTGAGGTTTTCTCATGAATAGATCAAGAAGACGTAGCTGTGAATTTTTCAGGAATGAAAGTTATCTTATATGTGTCAGTCTAAGAAATAAATTAATCGACATTAAAATGTTTAGAGCGTTTTGGATTTAATTTACCATGCACTCTCAAATAGAAAATAATGAAACGACTCATGGATTGCAATGTTACGTAAGTTTAAGCGCAACTAGAAATCGGCTTATCAAGTAAAAGTAATCTTGAATAGACTTGTATATTATGCATTTTTATTTTGACCCCATCTCGCCTGATGTAAAACGACGATGCGGCCTAAGATGCAGCCTGTGTGTCTGGAAGAAACCGAATGTCTCACCCATAGCGATCAGATTATAGCCAGAGCATAGATAATAATTGTGCACGATGTCAAGCAAGATATTAGAAGTCTTTACATAATAATAGACAATAAACGCATTAATGATTTGCGTGCCGTCAGCATAGAAATTAGGCCGCTTGTCTACTTTCTGTTGCTAGGAAACTTTCATCAGTGACTATAAAAGTAGACGCTACACCTTTGACTACTGCTACTTAGGTATAATTATCTCCACAAAACGACGAGTGTCAACTTGACCATTGTTTATAATGAATGGTAACATCAGCAGCCTTCCTTTCTTTTATCTAAACCAGGCCACCGCTGCTTCTAGGCCAGTGAATCGAGACTCAAGAATATTCGCTTGATGATTACTATTACTACTTATTCATATACAAAATTAACGCCCTAATTGTCGTACATTGACGCAGAGACTTGCCTCATTGTTTTGATGCGAAAAGAAATGAAGGAATGGATGACGGGTTGATAGAATTGCTCATTCTGTACGAAGAGAGATCGTATACACGCACGCGAGATAATTTCCAATGAAATATCCGCAAGAAACAACAATAACATTCAAGATTGCGTTGTTCCAAGAATAAGTATTCAATACACACAAACTGCGGAAACTGATGTCATTTTGAAAGTAAAAGTGCGGCGTGCTCTGCATGTATCTATTGAAAAATACCTATTAAGTATCTATAAATCTGATAAAATAAGACTTTGAGAAAGCTGCAGCGTGGGAAAGAATGATAATTAGTTACTTACTACGTTTATCTCAATGTAAATAAATATAACCTGTCTTTGACTCGGGAGGCTGCAAACGTTGATGACCGTTGATGCCAATCAGGTTTTCTACCTATCCTGTTTCCGTTCGCTTTTTTTCATAGAAAAACGAAGCAAAAAATATCCATTTTCCAAGCAACTCTGAGTAATCCTGTTTGCAAAAAGGTAGTTTTAAACAGAACCTGTTCAAAACCTGTGCGGTTTAGCCCGATCCGTAAACAGAATGTTTACTTTTTTCTTTATCTTTTCTAACGCAGGTTCATTATGATAAACCCTACATGATATAATATAAGATAAGTACACAATATAGCAGAAAATATACGTCATATACTAAAGGCACTGCAGTTAAGACAAATGATTCACGATATTTAGTAACCTATGAGTCTTACATAACAATACAAGTTCTAAAGGTTGCCTGCTTGTTCAGGTAATCCAACACAGATCCGTGGAACGAGCCACCTTGTTATTACCACGATTATGTCTCTCTTATGTAATAAACTTCGATACTACATTACTGATTAGTATTGAAGTTGCGGAAATTCCTATGGGATTTATAATCAAAGCTTCATTATTAGCAGCCATATAAGGCTGCTAATAATGAAACTAGTTATTGAGCTACAATCAGGTTTAGTAATCTTAGAGCAATAAGCTTGAAATAGAAGCGCTAAAGTATAAGCTAAGTAAATTTCTACTTTGACTTATGTTGTCGCTAAAAATCTAGAATAAACTACATTAAAAATAATTTATATACGGTTCTGTATATGCATCATCTCTATGACTCTGCTGATGAAATTAGCGTTGGAGGCCATAAAATAAGCTATATATACAGAGAAAGACAAATATTCTAGTCAGCCTTTAGCATACCTGTCCTAAATTATAGTTAAAACAAAATCAAACCTACATTCTAGAGATGTTTAAATAACAATAAAACTGCACAAACACACAAATAAAGGAAGGCAATCATAAAAATAAATTTGAGGTTTATCGAGCACCTTACCCGGAATATATGCAAGACGATCTTCCACCTCGGCACGCCCTTGGCGAAGGCGCCCTTGACAGACAACGGTATGCAGACGCCCATGATCCACAAGAAGGCGGGGAACACCAGGTCGCCGGCCACCAGACCGTTCCACGTAGCGTGTTCCAGCCACCAGTAGCCTCCCGCGCCGTCGTTCACGAATATCATGAATACGATCGCAATTCTATAAGAGGAAACAAACATACGTACCATATACATATCTATATTCATTAAAGGCTAGGTGGAGGTTTTAATTTCCGTATGTTCCCACTTGTTCTGTGGAGTAGTGTATGGCATAAGGCCGGTGACTGGTGACCGGGCGGGCCACCAGGGCAGACAAAGACTGATCCGATTTTATACTCCTGATGGACCTATTGAAAGGAATGCAAGTAAGGTAATTGGCATAGATGCTAAGGAAACGATACATACATCATGTATCTGATTAGGACCATATATTTCGTTGCATATATAACCTAAGTAAAGTGTATTCTAAAGTTTTTATGCAGTTAGAAATAAACTCACGCAATACCATGCGATTAGCAATGTATACTGAATTGCTTACGTGCTAAAAGACACTTAAAATCTAATCACAATTTAAACATTCAAGGGCTGCAAACATTAAAGTCATTAACTGCATACTACATACTAATTTCGGTTATTACATTTTTGAGGTTAAGGTAAGCCCTTTGGTAAACTGAATCTTAAATGATCTAATTTCTAAGCTCACTGTAATCTTGTTATCTTCTTAATGCTGGTGGGAACTCAGCAGTAGAGATTGCAAATAGAGTAAAACAACAAAACAGAAGATGACTTTACTAGACGTAGGATGGTCGCAGGAGACCGTCTACGCAAGTACAAAATTTTTGTAAGACTTTCGTGTTGCTAATTATTAGATGAAAAATTGACATATAAATATATTTATGACTTGTTATTCACATAAAAGACATTCAAAATGTCACTTGTATACTATCTAGCTAAGGTTAGATCAGTATCGGTTGACATGAGTGGAGTACTCCACAATTCACTATACAGATAAGAGTACCTACTCCTAAATTAAGTTAGGTAACGGTTATAGTGTAACACTAGAAACAGATAAATACGTGATATCTTACAAGTCTTAAAGAATTACATTACGGCTAGTCGTGCACAAAGACAAAAGAGGGTCAGTAAATTTATAACAGTAAACGATAAACTATGGGCAAGGTTACACTACTTGTGTGAAAATAGTATTTACTTCTACCTAACACCTAAAAGGTGTGGGTATACTAAAATAGTGAATCTTTGTAACAGTAGTAACATTTTAATATAGAAAATAGGCTTGTGTTTGACCGCTTAAGATGTAACACGTTTACCTAGAAGAATCGGATGATTAAATCTAAGCTTTATCTGATTACTCCTCACCCTCTGAAAGTGTCGAGCGCCCGCAGTCTCTGCTGTATAGCTAGCTCCTTGTCACCATACCGCAGCTTGCCCGTCTGTCGCACGCGCGACATTATCAGCTTCCCGATGCCGTACAACACCCATACTGATAGCAGCACTCCCAGGAGGAGCAGCAACGCTGGAACAATATTGTACCTATTACAAACCCGAAAGGTGGATTGAAGAAAGATGGTGGGTGGAAGAAATACATAACGACGTTGGAATGCCAATCAAAGTGCTAAATAATACAATATGCTAAATTTAAGTAAAATACGAGTAAATTGTGTCTTGCGTGCAAATTTACCGATCACGAGAATGATTTGTTATGAAAGGATATATTTTTTTTAGGTTTCTACTATTTTGTGTTCTTCGAGTCGTTCACTTTGATGGGTGGAAGGCGTGATATAATCCTCAAAGCGTCGCTTTAGTATTATCACGCCTTTCTGTTACACGTTGAATAGTCCTACATCTAGATGCAAATTTTCCTTTGAATGTAACCAAGAATGATTTCTTGGTTACATCAATAGATTCTGATCAGCGCAGTGATCTGCGCTGATCAGAATGATGGGCCAATGACGATAACATCACCAATAACGATGTCGTCTCGCCTGTTTTGTCGTAGAGTGTTTTCACTCATACTCGATAACAGAAAGTTCCAAGTGAAAATAAAAGCTAATGCTGTTGAATTTCACAGAAAAGGCATTAAAATGTTTTTTCTAGGTGATCAACTCTTAGTCCAATTCACTCGTTTTTAAATGTGAGTCAAGAAATCCTTTTATAGTCATTAAAAAGGAAGTACTTTCGAAGTAATTTTGTAGTAGTGTAGTATACACACATTACATATATGTATATTCTATCAAACCCAACCCAATATGTCAAGAATTACATCACGTCCATTGTGTGCTGAATCACAATACCATCAATGTATTGCACGTATACGCACCCAACTTAAGGTTATTCCTTGATAAGTAAACCTGCATTGTATGAATTACTTAAATACTCATTGTTCGAAAGATTGCAATAATAATTACGTCATATACCTAGAAAAATAACAAGCTGAAAGTGAAAAGTGAAACAATTTTCACACTTCAAATTCAAGTTCTGTACATTAAATATAATAAGAACTTAACAGAATTCTGTTATTTTTCTCTCGTACTTGACTATATTTACTAAGTATTTTTGAAACTAGTGAAGATCACTATAACAATGCGACTTTAAAAAAAACTACAAAACTGGTCGTAGCCAATTTCTTCAATTTTTGAAGGAAACACGTACTCTCTGGATCTTTCGTAAAGATTGGTTGAATTCTACAGAATCAGAGACATTTCGCTCGCTCGGCCATTATAGAGTATATCTGCTTAGTCCAGTGCATTGTAAAGGTCTAAAGCACCAAAACTGGTTAAGTCACGGTCAATGCAGAGCAAAATGTCATATTTTTCACACACAAACATATTCAGATTACGATTGCCAAAGAACAATGTTGTATAAAGGCGTGAGGTTATCCAGCTAATAAAGATTTGCTATAATGTAATGTTGAGGTTGCCTTAAATTATGTCTATCCTTTAGCCTTATTGTCCTAGCCCTGGTGCCCATTTGCAGATAGCTGGAAAGACGAATAACGACAAACACTTAGGCACATTTCACACGTTCGTACTAAGATTCTTTGAATGATGACGTATAAAGAATCATAGAAAAAAAAACAATCTAGACCTACATTTTTATATGAGTATGTTATCCTAGAAACAATGCCAGCTTGAAACTTTGACTTGGTAGATTCTAGTCAGTTTCTTGGATAGAAATCCAATCAGTATTTTTAAACTTGTTATGCTACATTCCTACATTTTTATTGTTTTTGCACTAAAGATAATATTACCATCAAAACGGAATGCAGTTATCTGTTGCTACGTAGACAACTACTCGAGATACTATCAAACCTAACTTTTGGAAATGTCTAGATAAAAAACATAAGTAGCATATATCAGATGCTGATGAGATCGCTACTTACATTGCCATTTTTCAAGTTAGTACTGAAGCAAGTGGTTCTAAAATGAAAGGGACAATATTCTGTGTGTTAATGGTCATTGCGTATGTACTAGGTGCAGAAGTGAGAGTGGATCCACTTGTTTTGATCAGTGCTCAAGGTTTAGTGAGAGGTCAGAAAGCGAGCGATGGTAGCTATTCTAAATTCTTGGGGATCCCGTACGCGCAAGTAGATACAGAGAACCCATTTGGAGTAAGTATTTTGTTAGAAATGATGAAAAAGTTTATTGATACTATCTGGTTTATATTGAATAATACGGCGAACTAAAGAATATCAATTCAACAAAGAACTTTAGTTTAAAGACAGGAAATCTGTTTTAAGATTGTCTGATTCTTAGTGTCCATAAAAACTAAGTTTTATTTTATTACAGGCCGCACAAAACCCACAACCTTTTGATGATGTTATATTTAATGCCAATGATGGCTCAGTGAAATGTCCACAAATTTCTTCAGACACATCAACGTCACTTGATTGCTTAAAGCTTAATATATTCGTACCAAGTGCTGCGAGTTCCAGCAACCCCTTACCTGTTCTCTTTTGGATTCACGGAGGAGACTTTAGCAGTGGTAGTGGCGGCGAATACAGTGGAGTAAAAAATTTAGTCAGACATGGAGTTGTGGTCGTGACTTTTAACTACCGGCTAGGCCCGTACGGATTTTTCTGCCTCGACCTTCCTTCCATACCAGGCAACCAAGGATTAAAAGATCAGTACAAAGCGCTGCAATGGGTAAGGCAGAACATAGCATCTTTTGGAGGTAACCCATATAATGTGACTATTGGTGGACAGGACGCCGGCGCCACATCAACTCTTCTTCATCTGTATTCAAACAACGATAAGCTTTACCACAAAGCAATCATAGAAAGTGGGACTCCCCAAAATGGTGGTATGTTTGTTAATGGAGATGTTGATGCTCCTATTAAATTAGCTGAACGTTTGGGTTTGAATGCGACGAGTACTGAAGAAGCATTAGAATATCTAACTAATACCGACCACGATTTAGTAGCAATAGCCGCATTAGATATAAACTTGAATCTAAAACCATGCAAAGAACGATCTTTCAGTGGTATTGAAAACTTTGTCGATAACGATCCTTACGCATTGACGAATGAGAGAAAAGTTCGGAATACTCCAGTTCTGATTGGTTATACGAGCAAGGAACGGGACTCACTTAGCGACGATTATTACAACAGTGATCCATTTTATGAGAAAATTAAGAATAATTTTAACTTGGACGACGAAATTGCTATAAGTGCTGCTAAATTAGTGAAACATTTCTATACTGGCGATGAATCTGTAAGTGATTACGTCGCATCAGCTCTTAAAAATTTCGAGTCCGATTTCGATTTCAACCATCCGACCCAGAGAACTATCGATCAACTACTAAGTGAAAATGCCGGTGCCATTTATGAATATTTATTCAGTTACGTTGGAAACTCAGGCGCTGAAGGTGCAGGACATTCTGCTGAGTTGAATTACTTATTTGAGCTTTCTAATGAAGAAAAAACTAAAGAAGATAAGCTGATCATTGATCGAATTACGTTTCTGTGGACAAATTTTATCAAATACGGGTAAGGCTTTAGAGTAAGTTCACAAACTGAATTACTTACTATATATTTTTTACAATACGTTTGTTTATTTCTGCTGCAGGAACCCTTTGCCGGCAGAGACCGAGCTGGTGCCGGCGTCATGGCCACCAGTAACCAGTAATACCAGACCTACGTTAGTGATTAACACGGATATTTATATGGAAGGCAGAGTAGACCACCAGAGAATAGCCTTCTGGGATCTGTTCTACTCAATGTATGGGAAATACAATAAAATTGCTCGGGAGTGTTTGCATATGAAACATTGAAAAGTCAATTTTTACTATTTATACAATCGATCGTTTCAAATAACTTCTAAATAATACCTATTTTGTATGCTATTCTATGTTAATGATTGTTTGCACTGAATTAAATATAATTATTGTTGAAGTTCCTGGTATTTAGTCTTGCATCAACGACCATTATCTGTCCAATATTTTCCAAATAATTTACTTCTTAATGAATGTCTATTTTCTGATTTTTGATTCGTTTCCATGTCTACTCTCTCCACCTTATCATCAATTTACTCCCTAATGTTTGTGCTCACCTTACCTTCAATAACTTTATTGTACCATTTTTCATATACCTATATATATATGTCGGAGGAAGTTATGAGTCGGGCTGATTGTTGCTTGATTGCTTTATTTATAATGTTATTTGTTTACATTTTAATTTATTTTAAAATTCATAATCTAATTTAATTTGATTTGTTATATCTTCTATAACTAAATAATCTTTACCAATGTATTAAAGTTATGAATATGGTTTTTTAACATCGACCAATCAGAGCAGAGCACGTGCCTCGAGTGGGGTCGAGGCGCCATCTTGACTTTAGGGAGGCGAACATTTTTCGCGACACATTTAAGAGATAGCCACTGATCGAGTTGGATCGCAGGAAGGGTAAAGAATAAAAAGAATCGTTGGTTAAAGTAAGATCGGTGCCCTGAACCCACTGCTCGGACCTACCCTCATATTTCGTTCGGAATTATTGTCAAATTATAAATAGGTGTAGTAGTGTATAGTGTGCGTAAGAAATATCGTCTTAATCTAAATTAAAATAGTGAAACTGCGATTATGGTGTTTTGTGCTCGTATTTTACCCTCATGACGCCCACTAGGCCCGCAACCACTAATGACGATGCTGATAGGGATAATGGTCCTCCGACATAATATATATATGCCTATATATTTTAAAATAAGCTATATAAACATATTTTGCACACAGGTCAAAGTTCTGAGATAATTTGATTTGCTAAAAAAACAAATGCAAGATAACGACGTGATTATTTAATCCTGTTTTAAAAGCTAATTGCAAGACGACATTTAAATAATCTTCCATAGAGGATGTTGAGGTTCTTGCTATCTGGGTCGTCGTCTCCAACGGATGATGCCCATCAAGACGAATTGAATGGAACCGAACAAATCATTCCAACAATAGACGCCCACAGTCCTGCCCACTTGTGCACGTCGTGATCGCACCTTCAACATTCATGACACTTTCTTTAACAGAGATTAGATATCTTTGGTATCGGTATTTCATATCCAATATAATATCGAACTATGATTGATCACCTCAGGAACATTGTATCTCAAAGTGACACGAATAATCCAAAGTACCAAACCAGTGTGGTGCCAAAAACTTGCCAAACTTATTTCCATTGTCATGGTTAAATCACATAAGATAATTTCCTAAGATAGTTGCGTGTAAAATGTGATGAAAGTGGCATTAAAATTTCTTTAGCCCAAACTAGAATTCTGTCAGCTGTTTTCCCTCTAAGTGGTACCATGAAAGAATAAAACATGTAAGAAACTCAAATTTACAAAATAAAAATAATAGCTAAATGACAATACTTTTAACTAAAAAAATAAATTAATTTTAGGGCCGACAAGTACATTAGCGAGTGTAACCAAAGTCGTAGCAATTTTGTCATATGCGTTTAAACGCTTTATGCGAGTAATTAATTGCCAATCAAGTCATGTAGAAAATACATCATTATATTCGGCAAATTAAGTGCGAAGTTCCACGTATCTCGCGTATCACGCACCCCGCCAACTGAATTGTTACGCATATATCGAGCTAAGTATATGCCAAAACTTGACATGGCACTATTTCACTGATTCAATAACTACAATTGATCAATTTACGTGCCAATTACAGTTATTTAATATTTCTTTCCTTTATTTTCTTCGTAATTTGTTCTGAATACGCATATAAAGTCTCCGTTTCGGTTTAAAAAAATATTATAAATAGTGGTAATAACTCGCTAGTTATGATAGTTTACTTACTAATACTAATACGATACTTACCAATACTTAACTGTCCGATTTCTAAACCCGCTATATAATTATCAACGCGTAAATAGCCCCTTACCCCCAAAGTCACCTCATATGTAGGTATATTTTCCATGTTATGATTCAAATCAATGACATCTTTTATGTAACTGTTGCTGTAGGATTAGATTTCCAACGTTTCTGGGTTCATTAATTTAGTCTCTGTCAATCATGTCAGTCAGGAAATCCTGTATACATTATATATATTATGTTGTAGTTTGCTTATATCGTTTATCCGGCAAGTTCTGATCAATAACAAGAAATTTAATCGCATCTCAGAAAAGCACTACACGTGCAGCCAAACCATTACGAAAATTACACGGAAAATCGTTACGGCGGTTTACGTGACAACTTTCATCCTCTGGCTTACAGTAAATAAAGTAATCAAACATTATTATGACATTGGCACTTGGTATAATACTTTCGCTGGGCCCATCGACGCTGCCACTAATATTAGTTACGCCAGATTTTCACAATTTTCTCCGCGTTTCAGTGCGTGACTACTTCGATCTATCATCTATCTTATCAATTTATTGCTTACCTGAATTGTTTTGCGATGTCTGACAATCAGTTCTTATTCAGTTAATTTTTAATAATTACTCGACTATAGCGGACGAAAAAAAACAACAGTCGAGATGAGTTCCTCTTTTTTTGGAAGTCAGTAAAAAAACGTATATATATGCTTTATGAAATAATGGTTATCGCTCTGAGATTTGGAAGCTTAAAGCTTTAATATTTTGTAACTGCAAAGTTATTACGGTGGCGAGGTGAACCGTTCGCAAAACTACTATTTTTGAAAGCGTGGGCGCTGTTAAGGAGGTATTTGCTTTCCTAATGCTTAGGGCAGTGTGACAAGGTACCTATCCTTGAGGCTCTAAATAAAACATTACACAACTATTATTTCTCCTGTGTCGCAACATCTATCTGGAAGTCATAAATTAGACTTTTGTATAATATTTACAACGATATAAAAACATACATCATCAGCATTGTATTCGTTCGTTCTCACAGTAAAATTTTATATTTTATGGTATCATCATTACCATTGAATAGCTATAGATTGAATAAGTAAACGTATTTAATCAAGGTCGATGTGGCTATTCACATATCGGGTTTTCCCAGATTCTTTACAAAGTTGTGAAAGGAATAGCAGATTATTCTGACTACGAGTATTCGATATGCACGTACATACTTTATTAAGTTTTATATATAAATTATAAATACATATCAACGTCATAATTGTACTTATAAGTTTCCTCGTTCCACGTAACCTTCGATGGATAATTATTTGCTCATACCACGAGAACCTTAAATTTTTCGAGTTTAAAAGTAATATATAAATGTAAATCCAGGATATAAACTATTTTCATGGCAAATTTTAACCGAATCTGTTCAGCCGTTGAATCGTGAACGAGTAACAAACGCAACACAAAAATAACTCTCGCCTTTGTAATACTCGGATTAGTGTGATCATATTATCTATTTCTTACTTGATCATATTTCTAAACAGTTTGTTAAGTAATATAATTCTTACATACATTAGTAAACATAATTAAAAACTATTTTTCTACGACTTTAAACTTAGTTAACGCGCGATCACATCTATGGTTATTATAGGTTTAATTTGCGTAATTTTAAAGGTTTTTAAAGAAATTATAGAGAAAAAAAAACACGAACATTTAGCAACTTTGAAAAAAAATAAGAGAGATATTTTACTAAATAAAGTACCTAATACGAAAACGTCAGCTAGATGCCTATGTGTATATATGTACAAAGTATATAAAATACCATGTCAAAGATAAAATATATAATCGAATTTCAAGATATACTAGTGATATCGATCGTCTTGTAAAACAAGGATAACGTCAAGATTGTGTGTGTTTGTGTGTCAGGGTCCAGATCCCACTACATCATACTCGTATTTAAATTTGCCGCAATTATATGCTTGCAAGCAAACATTCATTGCTATCCAGATTTGTTCATTAGCGTTTCAAATCTTTATATGCCTATACAACGTATAGCAGAAAGGTTAAGGGTGCTAGTCTACCCATCAAAGTGAACCTGATGTAGAATAACATTTTGCAAAAATAAATAAAAATTGGTTCTCCATACAAAAATTGGTCACGTTTATTTTATTTTGGAAAATTTTATTCTACAGTGGTTCACTTAGATGGGCAGAATAAGCGAAGTAGGCAATTAAGCGAGGTCTTAGTAATAGCGTCCTGTTTTAATCATTATGTACGAACCCTAAAAAAATTCACCTGTGCGAGGCCGAGACAGGCCGTTCTTATGATTATATTCTTAGCTTATAACTTACAAGCTAAGAATATAATCATAAGATATTTCATTCAATTCAATAGTTATTTCCATTGATATCTGTAACTGTTTCACTTGATCAATTTTTATAGTCAGGAATAAAATAATGTGTGATAAACTTACGTTTGTAAATATCAACAGGTTCCTTAGAGGTGCGAATGTCACAGCCTTCCTGTGTGGCGTTGAGTCGGTATACTCCGAACTGGCCCAGGTCCGGCCTCAACTGGCAGAGAAGACCTCTGCGGATAGAACAATATGATAGAATGTACGCAATAAAAATATATAGTTTTATTAAGGAACAACAGCGGCGTGCTGCATGGCTAGCATGGACATGGGCATGGAGACATAAAATGTGAAAAGATCATATATACTTCTAAACGAATGTCACAATTACGTGCCCCAAGCAAATATCGTTTTCAAAATCCAAATGATCAGTATTTTATTTCATTTCCTTTTCCCGGGATTAAATTGCTGTACTACAATTACTGGTCTCACAAGAATTTTAGTTATAAAAGATTTGAGTGTAAAAAAAGAAGACGCAAGTATATAAAATATGCTGGCACACAGCATATTTAATATACGTCGTGTATGTGAAGATATGCAATATACCTATGTTATTGTGTAAATGCGTTGGCAGGCATTGGTACATTAATTTCCGGAGATAAATTCACATGGTAGGTAATAAAAAACGTATACAAAGGCAAAGGTCAGGTCTAAGTACCACAGAATAGATACCTACTGAAAGCAATAATAAACAACGATAGTGAATAGTAGTAATACAAGACTTCATTTGAATGAAAGATAATATAATACTATATTTGTTTGGGACACTTAAAAAAGCAAATGCGAAGACGTCTATGGATGCACCGACGATAAATTAGGAAAAATCAATGTACGTTTTCAAGAACGATATTATATTGATAATGGAAAAACGAAATTAAAATACTCGTACCTACAGTAATTTGGAAGGACTATATTAAATTTATCATAATTATAATATAGTTATACACTTTGAAAGATGTTTTGACTAGAGCAACCTTCTTTACTGACATCTAGTGCTAGTCG
Organism: Ligdia adustata; assembly: GCA_947049295.1. Taxonomy (NCBI): domain Eukaryota; kingdom Metazoa; phylum Arthropoda; class Insecta; order Lepidoptera; family Geometridae; genus Ligdia; species Ligdia adustata. Next base: position 4,904,864 of record OX346218.1, read on the forward strand.
TGCAATTCTAATGATACTTAGATAATAGTTCAGTTGAAAGTTAAATACAGCAACTTTGTATAAACGCGTACATAGCTCTAATTGCGTTTTAGATAATAATATTTAAATTTAAGCATAGGGCAAGGGAATATTTAACGTCGCTGTAAGGTCATAGCGTCAGATCAACATGATATACATCGACAAAAATAGAGAAATAATATTTTGGTCTCTTATATCGGTGATGACATGCAATCAATAATGTGTATGAAGAAAGACAACCATCAAATGTGAGAATTGGCAATGGCTTTGTATCGTTCATCATGAAAGAGAATGAAAGAGAAGAGACAGACAGAGGGAGTGATAACATACATAAATATGACTAAATAGGTACATTAAAATAGCAAAAGGACACTTGCTTTAGAGCTAAATTTTCCCTCGCAGGTTAATAAAAATGATTTTGCTCACTGCCCATGCTAGCTAGTATCGATGGAGGAAATTAGATGATTGCATTAACTTACGAAGTGTTCCCGGCCGTGAGGTAAGGGTCGTTATGTTCGGAGTAGACCCTCCAGGTGGAGCGGCGAGTGGTGCTCGTCACCCACCACTGTTCCGTACCGGCTGGAATGCTCTTCTGCAGCTCGAACGGACACTGAGAACAACACACAGATTTTGTTAATTTAGGAAACGTTAGTAAAGCTGGAGGTAATATCGGTTTTGAAGTTTAGTATATTTATTTTATAATTATACCTATCTTTATCTTCACAATAACATTTATGGGTATTAGAAGAAATTCGGGCCTTGCTAAAATTTTATGCAGAAATTATCGACCCACTATTCAACACGACGTAAGAAGAATCTTAAACAAAATAACAACCGAATATTAGCTTATTATGTAATAAATATCTAAAGTAATAATAGAATCCTTATTTTGTGTTATTGCTACATCTTCGATTTGACGTGACAACGTCTTATAATTCGATGGAGCCGGCTGAACGCACGAAAAAACATGACTCATGTGGCGTTACCTCGCTCTGAGGCGTTCCATTTAAGGCTAGAATGTACCGGTTGAACAGAATATTTGTAAGAGTAGCTTCGAAACTAAATATTGTGCTTTTTATTTCCACAAAAATTGTATTTGGCTTGGTATATTATAGTAGAAGATATCAGCCGCGCCGTCATTGACGGTATAAAATAGAATATAACGAAGTTTCAAACTATTAACCCACATTTCAAAAAACCTCTTTTTAGTAAACCCCTACACTCTATAATGAATAGATGCTCCATATTTCACTAGCTACAGCGGTTTAGGGTCTGAATTGATTCCTAGCTAATATAAGTCAGGACTTACTCTTATTTATAAATTGATAGCTTGATATAATACCAAGTTTTTTATAGCTATCTTAACATGTAGTACCTAAGACAAGTAAAACCCTCAGCCAAGCCACATATTCATAAACTACCAAGGGTGGACGCACTGACCGCCTTGCACCGCTTGTTTTCTTTTTCCTTGTGTCATTATTTTTCACTTAACTTTGTAAAAAAGCGAAAGCTTTTGGCTTGCCGAGCATAATAATACTCTACGTGGTACCATGCAGGTAAAAACACACGCACCCGAATTGTTTCTCAGTGATATCATTGCCGGTAATGCCTGTTTTGGATCTGGTTTTGAATGTGATTTGTATTCATGTCCGATAAGGAACGTAAGGTTGCCTTAAAATAATTATAACATGTTATTGTATCATAACGTACTAGTTGCGCCCGCACTTTTACCGGATATTTGATTATCCCACAGAAACACTATTTTTTTCTGGGATATAAAGTAGCCTATGTCTTAATCCAGGACACTATTCTAATGTAAAATTTCATCCAAATGCGTTCAGCCGTTTGAGATTGAAGAAGTAACAATGAAACACTCACATAACAGACTTCTACTTGTATACTGGGTTGTCGGCTTGGGGTGTACTAGACTGAAAGAGGATCACTATACTCATCCTGAGGAACAACTTTACCCATGAGACCAACCCTGAGTTTGAGAAAAAAAAATCGGCTCTTGCATACATTTTGTCGACGAATGATTGTCTTTTTCTATGGAACCGTTGCTTTTTTTTGTATTAAGAGTTGGTTCCTTTGAGTAAGTGGTTCGTTATGATGAGTATAGTGAACTCCTTTCGGCTTAGTACACCCCTGACCGATAACTCTCTATATACACAAACTTGTTGACGCGTTTTGTAGATCTGATGCTTTCGCTTCATTATCATTGGAGTTAGAATAGAGTAATAATAATAATTATCAACAGTGCCATATTTGTTTTTAACTACATATCAACACCTATTGGTTTTGCACTTTACCAAATGCATGCTTAGATATGTGTTAATAAATACTATGATTTATATGCTCTATAATTACGACCTACAAAAGGCTTTTTTAGATTATAGATTCAATTATTTCATGTTCTATCCAATGTAACGTCCATATCTGAAGATCTTCTATAGGTACCAGTTATTCACCGAAGCCAGTAATTTCTCTAGTGCATAGTCCGGCGCGTGCGCAGCATTCTTGACACACATCTTCACAATATTGCACGACAGCACACATTTACATTGCCAACGACGCGTGACCAGGTGTAAATTATTTAAGTGAAATATCCGGTTTAATATAATAAACTCATTATATAATGGTAATTAACTCTTACTTGGCATAACTATTATTTTCTATGGAGACGGTTTATGGGTTTGAAATGTTAATGCCAATTATAAAACGCCTAGCTAATTTTTGTCATAGTTGAGGGGTGTTCACTTTCTCGGAAGTGAACGCGTGCGATTGTCCGGGGAAATACCATGGCATGTCGATTGCAATTGATAGGTCAACGACATTGCACCCCGTGAAAAAAACCTCCTTGCTAAACAACATGCTGACTCATTAATTCTACTTGTTAAAATAATTTTGTTAGTTTACTGCAAACAGCAATGGATCGTATCTTTGTGTAAGTAAACAGTAAAACTGCCGCAGAATGACATGGGATTTTTTGCTTAGAAAAGAAATCTGTTCCAGTGGGACAGTCCATTTCAATCTTGCATGAAATTGAGCAGCTTATTACCATGTTATCAAGTATTTTAGTGGCACAAACATGCCAGGTTTGTGGTAAAATACTGATGGATGTGTTGACAAAGTAAGCGTAAACTGCGCGCGCTGAAGAACGATAACTGTCAACATTTCCTTGAATACGACCAAAAGAAAAGCATACGCCTCGTAATAACCATTGCAAAAAGTTGCAAAGTGCGTTTGCGATACGGACATTGTTCTTTTCGATACAGATAGAAATCACATTAATATTTTAAATGCGGAAGTTTGTGCTTATGTCCGTTTGTATTTGTTAACTAGTTTATTACAGAAATGCCATAAGTTACTTTACATAAGTTCTTTAATTGAGGCACTAGTATAGGTAAACATAATTTCTTTCAAATATTGAGCCATGAACATGCTAATTTAAAAAAAACCTAAACGAAGCATTGCAGGCCGAAATAAGTTGTAAATTTTTTCAAGATTAAGAATACAAAATATATGTACCTATGTTAAAAAGTATTTAACGACTTCGCTTTTAAAGTGCAAGATGATTTATGGGTTAATGGTTTCTTTCATCATAAATCTATAATAATTTTTCGTAAACTTCAGTAGGACGACTTAAAAACGATGCAGTCCAAAATAACTGGTGAAGATAGATGGGAGGAAGTAAAACTATCACTGTTACGTAAAAGTACGAGTAGATATTTTAGATAATGGATTTGCTGAAACTAGCATACAATATACCTTCATCTCTTGTTCTTCTTTTAGAATATACGGTGTGGCAACCTATAGTATATTTGTCTGTCAAAAGATGATATCTTTACTCATAAATAGTTGTAAGTACCTACCTACTAAATATAATACATTTTATACTAATTTGAAAATACATACATATACATAAAGAGACACTATATTTTATTCGGATTGGTCTGTCTTTTCTATATTAGTGGCAGGTGATCAAACTAGCAAGACGAAAAGCAAACGTTTCTCGTACGTAATTAAAAGTTTACTTTGACCTTCGTTATTGTATATAAATACTTTCATGTATTTATTAGTCGTACCGTTTAGTAATCGACCTTGACACAGTCAGATAAGTGCTATTGATGTTGACAAACATTGATTTGATAATATCTATACACAACAAGTACCGGTACAAAATTGTTTTTTATAAAATAGAGGCACTAAACGTATCAGAAACATCCGCTTGAGAAATTTCAAAAGGCAGTTGCAATAGCTCTTTGCAACATCATATGCGGAATGAACTGCTAATAATCCAAAGCGACGAATGCGTTTACTATTTAGGTATGATTTCATGACCATACTAACGTAAAGAATACCTACTTTGGCTTTAATTTACAGATGTCCATGTGCTTGGCATCTCTATCCACGAGTAACGATACTACATTATGTAATGTATTTACAAAATGTTTTTACCTAAACAATTTAGAAAATACACAGAGAAAATATGGATGTCGTACTAGTTGGTAAGTAATTTGGCAGATTTATTTTATAAAGCAATAGCTTTCAGCCAACCTCTGGATGGTAACACAAATACCTAATATAATGAACGGGGTAACCTAATATACAAAGAAACATCATTAAAAAACTATTAAACAAAGTTATTTGATAAAATCATACATTAAGAAATGACTACTCGTAGTATTTATAGACTGAATGATAACTTACACTAAAAAATAAAATATTAGGTATACCTGTCCTATTTTAGGGTTCCGTATCAAAAGGGCAAAAACGGAACACTCTTACTAAGACTTGACTGTTCGTCCGTCCGTCCGTCCGACCGTCTGTCTGTCGAATCGTGATAGCTAGACAGTTGAAAGTTTTCAGACATGATGTATTACTGTTGCCGATATAATAGCAATACTAATACAGAATAAAATAAATAGGTATTTATGAGGGCTCACATATAACAAACGTGATTTTTTGCCAATTCTTGCTCGATATTAGCGAAAGCAACAGGTAGAAACTTGAACTAAAGTTATATAGGTAATGGTACGGAACTCTTCATGCGCGAGTCCGACTTGCACTTGGGTGATTTTTATAAGGATTACAAAATACTAGAGACGTTCTATGAAACAAAGTCCGCTTTGTAAGAGGTGACATTCTTGTCACTTCAGTCTCAATTTTCTGAAAATACTTGTAACTGTAAATCCTTTACAAAACAAAACAATCATTAAGTAAACACTCACTCGAAAACAATCATCGGAGACGCTGTAAACTCCCACATCCTTATCAGACGTCGCTACCATATACGCCTGGTCCATCTTCAAGGCTGTCATATTAAGACCCTCATGCTCCTCCGTCCCAGGGTCTTCTAGCCAGGACAACACCATTTCTTTATACCACTGCCAAGTGTCATTCGAAACCACTGATTCGTTCATCGCGCACGTTTTCAACTTCTTCCGCCGCAAAGTAGTCAAAACTTTTGTTACTGAGAGTAATTAGTCACCAAGAGTTGCGCTCATTGTAGTATTAAGTTGTTATATTTTTGTTTGAGAAAGTCGTCCGAGGTGCGTGTGAGCGAACGACTACGCGAGGCAGGACTGCCGGCAGAACCGGTGCGCCCCGTCTCCATCGAGCGAGGTAATTGGCTTTCTGCAACTGATCTCGGAAAAAAGGTCTCTAAACAATCACATGAAAGCGCATTACCCTCGTAGTTCGCGTAATATTGATAAGTCGAGACGTTCCCAGGGCAATTATTATTACGCTTTCATTGCATGCGTAGATAATAAAATATCAAAAGATTAGAGGCAGGCGAGAATTGATACATCAATAAAGTTATCCAAGTTTTGTTTACGGCCAAGTCAATTAATACTACATAGTAAAGTAGGTAAAGAATTCCTTTAACATGCATAGTTATATTATTATGGTGTTAGTGTCCTCGACATTAAAATATAATTGACTGATGGCGATAAAATATTCAATAAACATAATTGGTTACATGACAATGTAAGTTTAGAACCATGCGTAGATCGGCCAGTTTTAAGGCATTTGGAGGTTGAATCCATTTCAAAGTCGGATTGATCTGTTTTAAATTTTAAGTGCCCTTCAACACGCAACCGTTTACCTAAACGCTCGTGTCTGTATACAGTCAGTCACATTTTTAAGGATGTTAAATCATGTTACGGATAGATATTGTACAAAAGAATAGATTCACACACGATCAGAAGGCTCCAAATGATTTATGATTTTCCTCCGGATGTGACTGCTGTATTAAAGTTAACTTATAAAATAAGTATACGCAGTTTAAACATAATGATACATTTTATTACAAAAAACATAAATATTGGTAGGTAAATGAGTTAAGCAAAGGTTATTAGAAACATTCAGAAAAATTTACGCTTTGGGCCTCAAAGCAAGGGCACCCAAACAGTAGGTCTAGGTTAAAGTTCAAACTAGAAAACTTAAGCGCGATTCAATAGATCAGCAAGTTCGAAATACATAATCTTATTAGATTTTGTTTTCAAATAGATCAATAAAAAATATCCACCTTAAAGCCTAATGCAAATATCTTCACGTGCCAAGCTTTTGTTACTATCCACTACTTTCGCCATCTTGAACTTATCATAATATTGGCGTGATTTATAACCAATATTACCAGTTTCAGCACTTCTTCTATCAATAACTATACAGTCCGAATGACGTAGCCAACCTTACATGGTTCACGGCATAATTGTCTCATGAGTATTCAACGCGCGGCCTTCTGTGCAAAGGAAACTCAATACATTATCGTTCAAGTTAGTTTCGAGATCACCAGCCTCTCGGTCACTCGTACATTTGTATAATTTGTATATTTATATTGTTGTGGATGGCGGGACGTTATGAGGGTAATTTTGCTGCTGATTTGCGGGTTCTTGGGTGGAATAGACGCGCGGGACGTCGGCGGCGCAGCTGGGTTGATGGCTGATTGTGAGTGTCCGTTAAGTTTTTAAAGATTTGAATTATATGAGAGAGTTTCAAAAAAGTAAGTTGAATTTTTTTGTCATATAATTAAATTATGCTATACGAGAGCTATATTTCACTATCAAGTATCAGTTATATAGAGTTGATAGTAGGCAAAAACTGGGGGTTGCGTATCATAAGAAAATTAAGTATTCATAATTGAATATTTTTTCCATGTATGCTAGGGATCCATTTGACAAGAGCAAGCAAACTTGGTTTCGAATTGACACTTCACCGCTTCAACGCTGTTAAAATAAACCAATTTTACGCTGTTAAAGCTCGCTCCTGTTTTCACTTCATAAATGCCTCACTCAAGACTATAGCCCTGCAGATAGTTATAAGTTACTTTGATAAACGTTATTGATAAGCTAATATAAATTAGATCATTCTCTCGTTCCAAGAGAAACGGAATCCAAAAAACCGCAATGTCTTTGAAGAGGTAAATCCACTTTTAGTTAGTTGCAGACTTTACGGCAGCTTAAATGGCTTTAAAATGCATCTTTTGCGCAGACGACATAACGTGAGTGAGGCCAAAATCCAACAATGAGATAAGAAAGGCTGATGACGATGAAGTTAAATGGGTATGTAAAGATTGTTTTAGGAATGTGAAAAATAAGATCCCTCAATACTACGTATGTAAAAAAAAAAATGTTTTATTCAAACCACGTCGGTACCTACGATTTTTAAGGTGTTAACCTTTGCAAATATAAAAATACCTTTGCAAAATCAACAAGATCTCGTAAGGTAACTTAGATATACCTACTTACATATAACTGAGGTTATTTGTACAATTGTGTATATAAAAGCATTGTAAAACCTGTGTCTCTGTAGGCTTTGAAATCTTAGTAAGAATCTTGTTTATCAGCTTCTTTGCCTTGACTTCCCTTACGTGTAACTTATGTAAAATTGCCTAACGTAACACTATTCCGGCATTTCTCGTTGATCTTGAATATTAAATGATCGGATGCGTTATCCGGTCGTAAAAACGGTGTTAATTTCCGTGATTTAACAAGGTAAAATATTATAAAAGTTGCATATGGTTTTTGGTTATATTCCATACATTTTGACGACGATCGATAGACCTTTGATTGTATGACGGGGTTTTGTATGTTTTATATTCTCGAAGTGGGGTTGGAAAATAACTATACCTCCTAGTGAAAGTTATGCTCATAAAATTAATAAGACCTAAGGCCATTAGAGTGATTTATTTACATTAACTTAAAGTAAAAATCTTGACTCTAGTATAGTAGGTACCAAAGTTAACCGTGGGAACATCACGGAAAACCGGAGAGAAAAAGAGAAAAAAAGACACTTTTGAGCGGATTACGTCACTCCATTTGCAAACAACTGACAGGATTCAATTCAAACGCTCAGCCATATATTATCTCAACAGTTGTAATACTGCTGATCTCAGGACCAAGGAGTTCTCCACAACCGTGCTGTCCTCTGCGTACCCAAAGATAACGGAAATGAGCAAGTCATTGATATGCAGCAGGCAAAAAAAGATGCAGTGAGCACTGACTTTTGACGGCACAAATGTATCATTTATTCATTAATCAGGCATATACAGGCTATCATGCCAAACCCTGTCAAAGGCTTTTAAGACATCGAGAGAAACGGCCAAGGCTGTCTTAATATCTCTCAATAATCAATATATCGCAAACGATTAGTTATTTTCATAGCCCAAGGTCTGTAAGATGCGTAGATGCAACGAAAAGTGGCAACTGTTGAATGTCGTGCATCATTTAGGTAAACCCATAATTCTACATAATAATATAACAAGTTATACGTAATGGACGTAAATGGCCTGCTGATTCATAAGAAGATGATTAAAACTATTAGGTTGTATGGTCGTAGCTATTGAGACTATTCGTATTATAACTGAGTGCTTCTGTGTAGATCTAGTTTGTTTGTCTTCAGATAACAACCGTAGACCATGTCAAAGGCATTCAGGCAGATTAGGAACTCATAAACGAGGGCCAGTCTCTCTGCCGATTCAAAGATAACAATGATGAATTGGTCATATTGTTTAATATAACGCGCTTTCATCACAGAACATTTTATTTGATATTTTAGTCATAAAGGAGTGCCAAAATAATTTTTCACGTTTGGTTTGCACAACTTTTATCACACGAAATGCATTTGTGGAACTCGCTACCGGATTCTCGATTTCCTGATAGATATAATCTGGTGTGTTTCAATATAAGTCGCGAGTAAATCGAGCCAAGCCAAACGTGCGATATTTTAGACCGTATTGTCGCTTAAAATTAGACACGATGGGTTACAACCGCATTATCTATAAAAATAAATTGTTGAATTGCTGAAGAGTTTTCTGTCTGTCTTTTAATCATTGTAACACTCACTATTTAAATCTCAGGTCCAGGGATGAACCGAAGCACGGTGATCTCCGAGAAGACGATAAACACTCTTTACGTGGTTGTGATGGACCCGACGGGAGGCCTGTTTCGATATAAAGAAAGAAGGTGCAAGCTTAGCCTGAGTGGAGCGATGTGCGCTGCCAAGTTTTTGAATCTGAAAAAGAGGAAAACGCAGGTGAGGAAATCATAATATTAAATTTTAGTCAATAAATTACTATGAGATTGATGACACACACTAAGATTAAATATAAAAGGTTTTGTTGCTAAAATAGTAGTTTGGCACATAGAGAGTGAGTTAAATATATTAAAACAATCGATGGGTAAAGTTCCTCAGCAACCCAGGTCTTCACAAAGCCTGGAAATTAAAATGTGTTACAAAAAATTAAAAAACAGGAATGTGATTTATAAGCTACGACGACTAGAACGCATTATTGTTAATTTCGTTCACCGTTTGTAAAATAAAAACAAAATTGGCAATTGCAGGATTTAACGCGTAAGTACTCGCATTAGGTATACAGAAGCAATTAAATATTCGCTAATCAAAATCTTTCATTCTGAAGTAAGAGAAAACACGATAAAAACTGTGTCAGAATTGAATAAACTCCTCCCGGTGTTTGAAATGAAAGATGGATTAGAATAAACAAACTCTATTAGTGGAATCCCTGGTTGATAATAGTATTATTCCTTCCGCAATATAAAAAATACAAAATTCGAAGCAGTTGACAATGACCCGTACCTATTGACCGACAGACTCGTGTCGTTATTAGCTGGAGATATAAAAAGTAAACCACTGAGCGTTTGCCCGCAACTAGCCTGAGGTAAAGCGACGATTTAGTCTAGGATGTGGCACGCTTGCCTAGAAGAAACCGATTTATTAGCAAATTTGAAAAGATCGAGATATAGCTATTGGGAAATAGAGAACTCGGCAGCGAATTCCTCAACCTAGCTGTTCGCTCAATAAAAGTAGATGCACAAATCTCTAGCATGTACCGGTGGCGTCTTGCAGTATCTCTACTTGTCCGATTGTAGAAAGGAGATGGGGGAATTAAATGATGTAATTGAAAGGCACACTCTCCGAAATGTATCCGATAAAAAACCGATAGGCTAGCCACATTTACTCAAAGTTTGAAAGTTAGCTTTGGCTAGAGCAGACTCCAACGCTTCAAACTGATAATTAGCTGAGCCATCCCAAAGCTTTGCATGAGCTTTATACAAGGTGATATTTAGTTAACTTTTATCGTCATCGTCAGGTATTATTATAATTTATAAGTATACTTAAAAATTTATAAGTATACGAGATCTCGTTGGTCAAGTCAAACTGGGCATTGTCTAAACAAAACATTTTCCTGGTACGTGATTGTCTAGTATAGGTAATTATGTCATATAAGCTTCAAGGATACTTATATGCAAATACATTAATGTATAGACACCCATATAAACTTGTGCATTTAGATAAGTATCTAAAGTAAAGTATGCAATAAGTATTGCATAAAGATTAGTTACTTTGACAATACATTTGTCTTTGCAGCAATAAGCAGGTGTGCAATTTTATACTTAATAGTTTGCTTTTAGCAAAGATCAGAACAAGCTACTGCAATTTGCATTAATATATATCTTATGTGGTATATCCTAATATGATTTACGCATACTGTTTTTTGTAGTCTACAATAGAGTCTTGAATGATTTCTAGTATAACTTACAAACTATCTGATAAAATATTAACATAAACAATTTTGTTTATGTTAGTCATTTGACTAACTACGAAAACAAAAAAATATAGCAGAAAGATTACTCATAGACCATTTAAGATCTACAGATAATCCAAATGCTCCAACCCACCACCAGAGTGCAGCGTGCCCATCATGCTAGCCGCATTACCACGCTGAATGGCAATGCTTATACGTTGGGCCAGATAAAAACCTGCATTCTGGTCACGCATCGAATCGATCAAACGCTCCGATAAGTTATGGAAAATTAGATGAACTCCCGGTCCGCACGGCCCTAAAGTCTTGACTCCAAATGGCTCAAATATAACTTCTACCGAAGCTAGCATATTTTCGCTGTTTGTGCTGTTCAGCTGAATAAGGCGCCGCCCCTGCCCTACTCTTTGACACAAGATGAGATGGCGCTAATGTGTCAACGCATGTCGCGTCCCACAAAAGAAGCCTACCCTACTTCCAAGGCACAAGCGTTATTCCGTCAGGTCTTTTTCTATCGTCACGCGCAAGACCGCTCGGTTCGAGCACAGCTGCAACACTGGCGGTGAAAAAAAACCCGGCGAATGATATCAATAAATCTAATAAAATTGTAATATAGAACCTCTGCAATAGAATTAATTGTCGGTGATACCATAAAATACACGTAAATACAAATGCCTAGACCCGAACCAGACATTAGGACTAAACTAGACCTATGGCCCTAGTTGGAAATCTACGAGGAATAATAGTTAAGGACGCGACAATTTGGAATAATGTTTCATTAATGTATCAAATAAAATGTTTCCAGTTAATTACTAGTAATATGATCTGCTATAAAGTTATAAAAATACTGCCTCGAAGAGCTATAAATGGATTCATGAGAAACGACATGATATAATTGAAAACTTGCACGAACTCTAGAAAATTATCAACTATGCGATTTGAATATACAATACGATGGAAAAAGAAACGCGGCACACCGGTACAGCGCTGGATTGATGACACGATTAGGTTTTGCGGTAACATCTTTACAATATTGGCACAGGATAATGTAAATTGACATAAGAAGGAGAAAGCTTATTCCCTGCTGGGCAAACTAACCAACAAATCTGACTCTTTTCAGGTTATAATCAGCGGGTACATGGACGCGTCATTCTCTCCGTTGGTGCGTTCCATCGCTGCTCAGTATTTATCCAAGGGACGCAATGTGATCGTGTTGGAAATCTTCCCCATACTGGTGCGAACATACCCTCTGTAAGTTAAGTAGGTTTGCTTGGAATTTGCTCATGTTAGAACGTGAGCAGATGGCTTTAGTTAGTGTTAATATTGCCTTATGTGTTATCTTATCTGTTGTCAGTAGACGTTTTATTGTTTTAATTCCAAGAACTTGTAACACTACTTTTTGTTTTGTTTTTGCGTACCTATTTTGGCTTTTCTGTATTAAGATGTGTTTTTTATAACTGAATATTTTGCAATTTTCCTTCTGTTGTGGTGCAATTGTGCTGTACTGTACAAAATTTACTGACTTTACGACGGATTGGTATGTAGATTAGGAGTAACAATTTTTCATAATATGCTTAATTTGACTTTCTTTGTTTTCTATACTGAAATAAAACTACACACCTATTTTAATATTTTGCATGCCAAACTAGGCAAGGACATGTATGCTCTAATTTACTATAAGATCTTGTACAAGAATTACCGTGTTTCTGGCAAATAAAACTGATTTTGATTTTGATTTTTAGGTAATGTAACGAATAACAAAACAGAGTAATTGCTAAAGTTTGATTCATGTCATCTCCGGCATCGTCAATCCTCTAGGCTCTTTGAAAAATTTGCAACTTTATCTTGAATTGTAATGATTGCCTAAAGTAGGTACCTACAGAAGAAATAAAAGTACCTACTCTTATAGCCCATGGACTTGTTTAATTTTCGGCCAGGACTAATTGACTTTTTGCGTATATAACGTGGAAATATTTTGATTCAAAATTAATTTTGTACTCTGCGATAAATTATGTTATTTTTAATTTGGTTGATACTCGTAGATAAAAGATTAATAATCCCTGACGTATTTATGGTGAGTGTATATCATCTGGCCCGGTGACTTGGCCCGGTGCCGGGCCACATGGGAAAAAAAGTTTTAACTGGCCCGGTGATGTACACTAACTTGGTCGAAGCTCCACACATTTTTGAAACATCTCTTTTGCACCATAAGTCTAGAATATCTCTAAAATATCAGTCTAATCTTAGCTCTGATCGTAGACTGCTGGATATAAGCCTTTACCAAGGCACGCCGCCACGACGCACGCCGCTCAGCCCGATCCACAAGAGTTAATAATGACCTCATAAATTTTTTTGATAGGTTGATGTTATAAGATTCTGAATAAGGCATTTATATATTCCATGCACTGTTTACTTCGCTGCCGCATACCGTGAGAAAGTAATTATAGTGTACACTTCATCGATCAAGACATCGCATGCGAAATCCAACGATCTCATACGCGTCAACCACGCGATTGTTTTGTCTATTAGCATAGGAAATGGCACGTAGAAAATTTACACCTATTTATATTACCAAGCGATTTGTACTATATTGTTTAACCGAATTCAAATAGGAGAGGGTTCTCAATTCGTCGGAATCTTTTTTTAAAATATAATTTCCCCGATTTCTCAGAGATGGCTGGACCGAATTGAAAACAATATTTTTTGTTCGAAAGGGTAGGTAGTAGGTATAGAGTAACATATTTTGTTAAATTCGGTCCAGTAGTTTTCGTAATCAAAATAAATTTTAATTTTATTTATTACATGGATGCGGCATTCTTATAACTTAAGTTACGTCCCGCATCGTCGCTTTAAATCAGAAGAGTTGTGGTCAGGCGCAAGCCTATTAGCTATAAAAAAAGTTTTACCTACGGAATCTAGGTCAGTTCTCACTTTATTAAAGTATTAGGTACTTGTATGGTACGTAGTTATCAATAGCTGCCCGTACCTATGCTTTTAAGAGCCTCGCAACGGATTCTAAAAGTTTGCAAACGACACGAATCTTTACCAAATTCGCAGATTTTAACTATTGTCATTGTTCCATTTGGACAGAATGGTGGTGAAAGTATTTTTTAAATATCCTTGTAGCTTGCTTAAAAATTAGGTTTAGGGTTTAATTTTTTTTAATCCTATTGCTTTAGAATGGATGTGAATCGAAAGTTGAATATAAGTTAATTCAAATCCAAGGGTCTGCCCGGCCATATTGATTCTGCAGAATCAATATGAAAGATGTATGATTATCTTCAAAATTATGGTGTTATTACCCGAGAAGGTAAAATATAATCTAAGTTTTCAACTCGATCCCAAGTAGATAAATGCAGTTGTTGTAATTAGTAGTATAGATAATATACCTATCGGATAATAAGACCATATAATACGTGTTGAAGGAAAACTGGAGTACGTAATAAGGTAGGTACATAGGTAGGTTAGTGTTTACCGACATAATTGGTACCACTTTGGTATTGCATTGCATTTTGTCATTCTAGTCAGATGAATAGGAATCTATTTTAAAAGACGAACGGAATTATTCCGCAATAATGTTTAGTATAAATACCTGTAATATATTAAACTTATACTGTAGAAACTACTACTAAGTAGTACGAAATTTCAAGAGACATACTCGTACAAAAACATGATGACAGACGGAAAAAAAAATTGACAAACCCGAAGCAGAAACGTGTCACTCACTCAGTCAATAAAGTACAAGGGCAATCTTAACTTAGGCATATCTTACGAGTAGGTATGCACAAATCTATCTATGTATGCACAAAAGAATCAGGTAAGCGGAACAAAGCTCTCAGCTTATTTTAACTTTCTTTTCGTCCGAGTTGACGAACAGTTGTTGGTGGGTGCCAAGTAGAAGATCACTGATAAATTCTAGGTCCATACTTGCACTTCTGATTCTTTACTAAATATGCAAATTGAATTGCCTAGAACTTGTTTAAACAGAGAGGAAAACCATCGAGAGTTGCTTGTCGGAGTTGGATCCCTGCGAACAACATAAGTAAAGACCTGACTCATAACTCGACTTTGTACCTATATGATTTGGTTTTTTATTATTTTCAGGGCCGCTAGAGTGACAAAACCACTGGGTCATCTACTAGGAGAGTTCCTGGCTGTCCTTACCGATAACGGACTGTCCCCGAAGCATTTAGAACTGTCGGGCGGTAGTTTAGGAGCTCACATAGCCTCGTTTGCTTCTACAAAGTACCAGGAGCTCATAGGAGACAAGCCGCATAGACTCACAGGTATACCTACTGGAATATCGGAAACGAAATGTCTACTGCTTTTACTAGTAAAATAATTAGTGTTTCGTTGCTGTTATTACCAACTTCCAAAAAGGTGGAGGTAGGTACTCAATACTACTGCTTTTTTATGTAGTGTACCTCTGATGTAGCTCCATATAAATACCTACGCACGCACTAATGTGAATCAGGCTGCTGTGAGTAAAAATTAAAGTCTTCTATCTTTATATTTAACTCTATACCTTTTTAATTTCCCAGCTCTAGACCCGGCCGGTCCATGTTTCCGTCATCTACCAGCAAGCCAGCGTTTGAATCCAGACGCAGCGCATCAAGTGGATGTGTTGCATACAAACATTGACGGATTCGGCATCGCGGACCCCTTGGGGCATGTAGATTTCTATGCTAATGGAGGTAAATATTATTATCTACTTCTGCAGTGATACTACTCAATATTTTTACAAAACGTCATTCAATCTTCGCGGCAATGAAAGTAGGTACTTAAAACTAGTAAAAAGGCACGAGTTGAGCCAATCGCTTATCAAATGTTAAAAACATTACATAAACAACAGAGGTGGTCCGATCCAGCTATTTTCAAAAATCAATGCCACATTTGGTTTGGTATTCTTTTAACTTACAATGGAACGAAAAAGTGTACCGTGATCAAATGCGAAATACATTAGACACACATTTTTCAATTAATTTCTGTTGTGCGTGTTATAAGGGAACTATTTAAGTACTAACAATAAAAAAAACGAATATACATTACCAAAACTCTTCATGTTGTCTTCACAAAACAGCTCAAGTATATTTGGACAAGATAGCTATTACTATCTTGTCCAAATTTATGGTGGGTGGTTATCATATCGTCCTTATTATGTTTTCATTTAGAGGTATTTATGTATCTGTTCCCCAGGTGAGTACCAACCATCAATGATTGGCGACTTCATCCTCCCTTGCTTCCTCTTCTGCAGTCACGTCCGTTCAGCTTTCTACTGGGTACTATCCCTACAAAACCCTGACAAATTCGTCGCAGTCAAATGTGAATCCGTTGCTAAAGTACGGCACGGCGATTGTTACAATGACACTATTACTACTAACTTTCTTGGATTAAACACGGACTTTGATAAACCAGGTGTGTACTACCTGCCTACTAGCGAAAGACTACCGTACTACATCGGCGAAAAAGGACTCAGAAAACGAAAGTACGACGTCAATGAATACTTACTTAAATCTGCACCCGATGAAGACGTAGTTATTTGACAAATAAAAAGACTTACATATGAGAGCAGTATATTTTATTTTTATTTTCCATAATTTATGCTATTGACAACATTTGATTATTATGTATCAGTTAGGCCGCGAGGCATTGATTATATCATTATTTGTTATAAGAAGTATAAAAAAACTAAGTATCGTAAGTTATATACATTATGTAGACAGACTAATAATTCTCAACATTGAGTCTTACGTCTCGTTTTAGCCTAGTGGGAATGACACGCGAAAAAACGAGACAAATGACCTAAACAGTTGAGAGCTAATATAAAAATGATATACTATAACAATGTGTTGCTCTGCGATTGAGCACACTTGGAAGCCTTTGTTAACAGCAACAACGAATTTACGACCGAAACCACAGAAATACTTCCATTCCTTTCGCACTCATAAAAATGCTAACTGGCGCGATAAGAACCGAATGTTTACAAGATCAATAAGAAATATATAAAAATACATCCTCTCTGTCTAAACTATTAATATTATACGTGTGCGATAGAAACGGTGCATTGTTTGTACATTTCCGTACGCAAATAAGCGGTCGGTTTT
Organism: Ligdia adustata; assembly: GCA_947049295.1. Taxonomy (NCBI): domain Eukaryota; kingdom Metazoa; phylum Arthropoda; class Insecta; order Lepidoptera; family Geometridae; genus Ligdia; species Ligdia adustata. The sequence goes on from OX346218.1 coordinate 4,922,048, forward strand.
ATTTTGATTTCATTTTGAGTACAAACCGCGGCAAACACATCAAAATACTCGAATCTATAATATAATATCAGCGAATGGTTACGTTAATCAAAATACATTATGAATACGTACCGTTCACTTTGTTTAAATAAATAATACTAAAGATATTTCGATTAACAAACATATACGACCGGCAGACTTGCAGAAAATATGGCTAGGAGCAAAATAAAAAGCCATAAAATGCTTATACAATTAAATCCTAATAATATTATAAACGCGAAAGTTTGTATGTATGTATGTTTTTTAAATTTTCACGCACATTAAAATCTCCCTTGTCGCTATTATACCGAAACTATACGAAGCAAGAATGATATATGTAGACTCTACATTATAATGTTTGCTCGAACATATAATTTCTACACGTTTACCGGTAAGTTTAATGCGATAATAACAATCAATTTAATACATTCATAGCGAGTAAATAATAACAATACATTCAGATCTTAAAACGTAATGCTAGCATAATTTGTAATATAAATATTACAGGAAAATACTACACATTTCATTAGAGATATATAAAATTGTAGTAGAGGTAAGATGGTATACCTATATATTTTACTTCATAGTTGATTGATAATGTAGAAACCAGCATCGCAAGTACGGTTCTCTATTACAGCAAGAGACCTTTGTTATTTTATAAAAGCTGAAAGTTTTACTGTGCATGTTTCCTATACAGGTAAGCACAACCAGCGACTATGAGTCTGGGTTGTGGTTACTTGGGACGGTAAAATGTATTCCAGACTAGACATGCTCCATCTAAGGCTACAGTATCGTTGACTTCCGTGGTCGTGCGAACTTGTGGTCAAATGCTTAGCTGTGTAGGATAATAAAAACGCTCATTTCCATCATTATCGAGAGCTTAATACGCTGGATATGTATATCGATCGCAAGGAATCTCAAAAACTGTTAAACTGACTTTTGATGTCGAATAGATTACAATAAATTTCTAATGAAATTGACATCAATCGGTTATCGATGGCAGGATCCGTACTTTACGCCGGTATAGGACGTTGTTATAGCTTAACGTTTTATACCGGCCGTAATAAATATACATATAGAAACGTACTTGCACTGCAGAGATAACAGTAAGTATGTAAGGTATGTTTCATTGTATACGCTACGGAAGCAACTGTATAGTGGCGAACAAATTATACCACTGTCAAAAGTTATAATCCGAGAAAAACTGTTTAATATAGTTGTATTTGTACTTCAAAATAAGAGTTTCGTTGATCACCAGATATAAAAATGGGCACAGGTGAGCATGGAACGTTTGTTATGTCCTCGAAATTAATTATTAATTTCGAGTACATAACAAACGTTCCACACATATTTTGAATTGAAATGTGCTGTATGTGCTGATCAACACTTTACGGCAAAAAGTTTAAATCGAATCATACGCAATGCCAACATATACTGTAAAACTCCTAAATCAATATAAAAATAGTTATTTCTTTTTTGGAATGTGACTAAAAAATCGATCGAAATATCATCTTTCAGACTAAGACAAAAAATAAGATAGCTGCTATAATCATACGATGTTTATCTACACGCGTACTTTGAAACACATTTTTATTAAGTATCATAAAAGTAGAAAAAAGGGATATGTCGAATTTAAAATACAATTGTCATTATTAAGGGCGAAAATCATGCAAAGCTTTGGCACTTTTTAATTTTTAAATGCTTACAGCAAAAGCTTATAATTCCAATACTTTTTTGATATGATTTTTAATTACATTCGATTATGAGAATTTTGGTTTCCGCCGTTTTTTTATACAAAACCAGTCTAAATATAATATAAAAATACATGAAAACTCAGACAGTCTCAATTTGCCATAAGTTGGCGTGAATATTTCAATTTGTCATAAAATATGAGTTTTAGGGCCTGCGTAGATAAGGTAAGGTATAAGAAAATACCAAAAAACGACTGCCGCAACACCAACCCAGCGACCGCCATAGTTTAGCAGATACCCAGCCTCGGCCGTCCTGGGTTTGATTCTAGGCTGCGGCAAGTGTGCGTACGATGAGTTTATATTATATGAATATTTTTGTATTCGAGTCCAGACTCGACAACACACCTAGTCGTGTTGTGCGTGTATTTGTGAATGGCGCATGGCATACACAAATAGACGGAAAAGAAATCCTATTGGGAAGCTATGAATGAAATACGTCAAGTCACATATTGGCGATGCATCCTTGTGATGAAACCCATATTAACTATGTACTGAAGTAGTCGTCTAGAAGTACGAAAATCCTAACAGTAAAAACAGCATCATCACAGGCAACACAAAATAAATGTTTAGATAGCATTACACTCTATTTCCATCTAATTTAATATGATATTAGCTCAGCATTCACGAGCTAACTTATGTCAAATGGAGACTAAACCAGCCAGCATACTCTTTTTTGTTATCACAAGAGAAGGAACGATACCTTATCTGCTCAAATTATTTTTGTTGAATAAATATAAAGTTTACTACAAACTTTCGTGAATACACGTACAAGAGCTTACAAGCCACTCCGAACACATGATCTAATTATTATTGATATTGACCAATATAGTGGGTGTTTGAATTAACGATTCTAAGGAACTGTTTTTAGGGAACCAAGCCTGAAATCATGAACAAAACATGCTAATATTACCAAAAGTGTACTTTTGATGAAATATATCAAACAGCGCATTTTAGTTTTGGTGTCAGTTCTAAAGTAAAATTAATCATAAAAATACATTTCAATATCTCATCATCCAAACAACCCGTTTTAAAATCGTAAGTATACAGTTTTCCAAATGTATATCACAATGCAAGGCTACACTCACAAGCTATAATGTTATATTATTTCAAAATAAATGCTTGTAACCTTGTTGCTGACAATGGGCCCGAATTAAAGTGATATTTGAGAAAAACTAAAAATGTATCCATCCATTATTTTAGGTAGCTAAAAAGAAATGGATGCTTAAAATAAGAAAATAGCTTTGGCTTTGTTCCTTTAGAAAAGTAATTTAATATCACACTCAATGATAAAAGACAGTTACAGCTGTTAATTCAATGTTTGGTGTTAACGCTACCATTTTTTTTAACTTGGTTGGTGTATTTATCGTTAAAAATTGGGCCAAATGTTTTCGTCATATTATGAAGTATTTGTAACGTTAAGGCTAACAAAAACATCTTTAAACCGCTGATGTATTAGCGCCATCTGTTTCCAATTCACTAAAATTTGGAGAGAATCAATCGCAAAACAATTCAAAAAATATTTTATATTCATTAATTATATTATCGACATCAACACATCAGACAACGCGTTTTAAGAGTCAGCAATAAAATATTGCATACGATTGTTTTGACTATAGCATGTGATATATTATAATCGACTTCTGAACCACGGCATTACATGTCAAATGCAGAACTAAAAACCAGTGCGTTTGTTAAAGTTATTTTTGACGATATCTTCTCCCCAAAATACAACAGGCTGCAGTTCTAAGTAAATTGTTCTAAAAGTGTACATAGTCCTTGCCCCACATAGCGGAGCGGGCAAGCAATAGCTACCGAGGTATATATTCTAACGGATACCAAGCCACAGTCTCCTGTCTCAGCGGCAAAGAGCTGAGCGGAATCACTACACCTCCTAAGAACTGGTTTTCTTGCAAAGAGTCGTAGTTCCAAACGGTCGCTTGCAAACTCCTTGTTTCGACAACCTCTATGGGTAGTCGGTACTCCAACATTTCCATGAAGGAAGGGTGCGAGTTTCGTTTTAAAACGCGCGTTTTGCGTTTAGTTTCCTTTGTCGGATCCGGGACTAGGTACACCTGTAAGGAAGCGGGATTGGTTGCAAAATCATGTACGGTAATAAAATTGGGTGTTATGTATGAAGTGGTACTAACTTTACTTACTTCAATTAAATCAAATATATAAGAGTGTGGTAGCTTTGACTAATACAGTGTTTTTTGTATGGTAAACAAGTGTGAGTTGTAAAAAAGTCGTAGCAAAAGCAAGAATCATTTTTTGCTTTTGGTTAGCTGAAGACATTCTTGCAAGATTTTTCCCATGAAATGATTACCATAATAAACCAGAGACCCAAATAATTAAAATCATTAGAAAGTAATAGAAAATTTCACGCAAACTTTAAACGATTTCAATCTCACTGGAGGACATTCTTTTGAAATTATTAAAATAGGAAAGCTATAACCGTAAAAAATCGAAAGGGTCAAAAGTCACTTTTAGGCAAGAGCATCACAACGATGGTAACTTTAGTGACCACCTAATTAAAACTTACATCCACTTTTCAATTTGAGTGTCTAGTCTAGGTCAACCTAATAATATGTATTTCACCTTCGGTGTTAGTATAAATCAGTATTTCTTACCTTGACATAAGGATTAGGCGGCAGGCCCTGCGGCGTCAGCGCAAGCGATTGAGCGTGCAATATAAGCACCGACAGTACACCACTCGCATATTGTACGGACATCTTCAAAGACCCTGACCCACTGGTCTCTGCCTCGGCCGATTCACCTGGGAAATATATTATAACATAGAAACCCTCGACAACCATGAAAGCCAAGTGATGGCCATCAAATAGGCATTTATACCTAGAGGGAGACAAAGAAGGGTACGTCTTTGAACTTGAAATGACGATATTTGCTTTGAGGTACAGTTATATGACATGATGAATTAGAGGTTGGTATTCAAATTTCAAAATTTGCCCCTAAAAGTTAGTTAAAAAAATGTTATCTAACGCCACGCTAGTAGAACTGTCAATGATTCTGAGCCCGCTTAACAGACTTCATAAATTATAAATCCATTTTAAGTAATCCAAAAGTAAGAACGATAAATGTTAAACTTAGGCTTATCGTATTTTATTGGTGGTTGTTTGTAATTAGGTTTATAAGGTCAGAAAAACTATTAAGCACAGCTGTGTGGCAAAAGAGGTCTATCAATATTATAGGGAGTCTCATATGAAGAGATCCCATCTCTGTCAGTCTTAACGTATTTGTCCACATGAAGAAAGAGATGATAAATGTTTGCAATAACTGACCTCCTCGTGTCCTCTGCGGCTCGACGTCCTGCTGATCTCTGAGCAGTGGATGGAAGAAGGTATAAACTAGATCGGAGTGTGCTATCTCGTCAGCTAGACTGAATAATGATGTGAGGAATGCTTGTACATGACCGAAACGTTGCTCAGCCACTTGGCGGATGTTCGAGCGACCTACGTGCAGACCGGATGGAAGACTGGAAAGGAAAAAAAACATAGTGAGAATTCAAAGTTTGAGATTACATCTGTTCCAACATTGAGGATTTTTTAAATACATATATCTAAGTAAAATACAACCACGTGTCACATTCTCTTTAACTTTTTACTCCCATCCCGGCCATTGGTGATCACCCGTAGCATATGAGAAGACCCCTCTATCCACCTCTAATTTTCACGTAATATTCTCTAAACAAAAAGTTAAAAAACTGAATTAGATGCTCGTGTGCGTGCCACTGGTGTGTTTTAAAAGTGCTAAACGATGTGCGCCATATTTGAGTATAACTCACAAAACGCGATTTTACTTATAGGTCTACGTGACAAAAACATAAGCCCCTGAATGGGGGTTGGTCCCTACATGCGGGTTCAGCACAATTTGTACACTTCCTCTTTCATGCGACAAATCATTCTAGTACTACTAGAATGATTTGACAGACAGCCTCAAAGTATGTCATAACACTCATAACGCAAAATTTATTCAACAAAATCGAGCGGTGTTACAACAAAACTGTCTATTAACGTATCATTTTAAACCAGTTTGTTTAATCTCTTGATAAAAATAATAAATTCTTAGACGTAAAAATGTGAATCATAAAATCATTTCCTGAATAAAAGTCCAATCACATACATGTATTAGAATTCACACAACCGCAAAAGATATATTTTACTTAGATAGACAAAACGTTAACACAATTTTATAGATAAAAGGATCGAAAATTGCGATGACTAACACCCTTCGTACGTGAGGCCTATAAACTGATAAAAACTTGTTATACTTGGTAAGCACACCAGGCCGAGTTTCAGATAAAAAGGACAAGGGCGCCAAACAACTCTGACCTCTGCTTCAGCCTTCGCCCAGAGAGAGAGTATCTAACTGCTGTGGTGTTACTGAGTGGGAGAGTCCTAGAACCCTAGTCACATTGTAGTGGTATCCTAGCGAGTACTTCGGAGTTTTGAGCTGTCTTAATTCACTTGTCTGGGACAACCCCGAGGTCTAAGTGATTGTTTGATCGAACTGTTTTGTATGTAAATGATGTAAACGAACTTGCTAAAAGTTTCACTGCCTAGTACATATGCAACGAAGCGTTCTCTTTATCCAAACTTTAGGCAGTCAAGAATAATGTGATCTTCACTGTATGATATGATACTTCATTGTCTACCACTGTTGTTGTAATACTTATTACGTCCGATGGCTAGGCGAGAGAAGCCTGCTTACAAGATACGTTAGTTTACAAATCATTATCAGGCTCTATATCTCCCATAATGAGTAAAAACACACATTTACGATGTTACTCTGATAATTTAACAGTTTTAGCAAATGATAAGATTACTCATTAGAGGCATGAAGTCGCACTTGGAGTATCTTATCAGTTAACAGTCGAGTATCGATTCAGCATAACGCTATTGTTACAAGAAATGTCAATGTTTGTAGCATATATTTGTGATATTAAAGGTAAAAAATTCCTTGACAGAGTAAGTACTGAAAAACGCCGTATTGTTAGCTTAAGCAAAAAGAAACTACAATACAAAAGTATCTAAGCTGCGTCTAAAAACTCTTAGTTTTGTCCTTCCGGCACTTGAACCGAATAAGCTGTTTGCTACCGCAGAGTAACAAAAATAGGCTAACTATGATACTTCTGAATTCATTTGCTTTTGATCAGTCCTTTCACATGTTGTTCCCGTGATAAAATGTTTAATATTCTTGTGTGACCCAGTTTTTAGTATGTAAATTTATTAAACTAAATTTACAGATAACGAGTTTCCTTTAAAAGATTATCAATTTGTTGATAGAAGACAGAGGTGCCAAACGATTTATCTATCCCGTGTCTCGTTGTAAGCAACAATGTTCGGTGGATTCAAGGCTTCGTTGAATTTCTTTGGGAAAAGGAATAAAAACCTACATTCTGAGCTGTCACCTGACATGACAGTTAGTGGTGCATACAGAACCAGTCGCGATGACTCTTTCGGTAAGTTTGAGTTTATTTTTAACTAGTAACTGGTTTTGGTGGTTTAGAGACCAAACAATTATCATTAATTCAAGCTCTTCTTTATATGTATATTGGTTACACATACTAGCTACGTCAGCCGTCTTTATCTATCGCTATAATTTCTTAACATCTTGTTTAAAGTTGTTTAAAATGCACTCCATGTTCTTAATTACTACACTTTTCTATCTCGTCTTGAGTCTAACATTGAATTTTTGAAGCAGGAAACTAGTAGTACATAAGTAACTAGTATTAATAAGGAGTTAAGATCATGTGCAGCAAAAGTACTATAATATGCTGAAGGCGAAAGCCAATGTCTCTAATACTATAAATAGTTAACTTTGTCATTTTCTATTTTCAGGCTACAATAACTCGTTCGATCAATCACCGAAGCCAACCGCGACTGCATCAGAGCAAATTCTACAGCAAATACGACCTAGCAAAAGCACTAACGACATGTCATCAGTCAGGAACGTGCCACCACACTTACGAAAAAGTTCGTTCGAAGTATCGAGAGACCCACGCGGAAGCCAACAAGAAGACCCCCGAAATGGATCACAAAATGCAAAAGTCACGAAACAGCAAGAGAAAGAGCAGAAAAGGTTAGAAAAACAAAGGTTAGCTGAACAGAAAACTAGGGAAAAACAGGCTAGAGAAGAGCAGGCCAAGCAAGAGAGGTTAAGACTCGAAAAGGAGAAGAGAGACGCTCAACAGAAAAAAGACCAAAAAGAAAAACGACCCGATAAGAAAAAGAAGGCACCACAGCCACAGTTAGCTACGCCAGTAGCAGCAGCAGCACAAACCACTCAACAATACTCAACGAATACTTTAGAGAGCTCAATAAGCCGGTCGAGTGGTCCGCCACCCTACTCTGATGTGCCAAAATTTTTACCAGAAACAAACTCAATCGCTCAAAGCCAAAAAGATAGAAGTGGAAACGTTCTTTACAAAAAGCCAGAAGACACTGGCAGTTGGGACATGATCTCACAGCATAGACAACAGACCATAAGACCGACGGCCTTGATTGGGGTAGGTGCGAGTAAAAACAAGCAAATGGTTATGGATTTGAACTACAACTACGGGCCTCCCGCGACGAGCCAAATTCAACAAGATAATAGTGAAGCTTGATAACTAAAAGCACAAGCTTTCTGCCTTATCCGGAAAATAATTTGTGAAGACAGTCTATGGATCGCTATTATTGATCTCTCTTAAATTGTATTAAAATTAATTAATGTTCTTTCATAGGTTAGTCTATTTTTCCAATAATGCGATACATGTTATCACAGAATTCTTATGTTTATTAATTGGATTTAAACACAAGTATTTCGGGCCTAAATGCCAAGATTCCATGAAGTTGTATAAAATTAGTTGATAAGATAATCCAAGTCCTGATTAAGATAGCTAATGACTGAATGTATCTTTAAATATTTCGTGTTTATTGTTGTCATGGATAACAATTACATTTTAAAACACTTAAAGAAAAATGTTTCTTGAAGCTGATTCACCTTTGATATATGACTTAAGTTAGATAATGAACATGACGAAAATACTGGACGAAAATGGAGAGGACCTACACCCAGGAGTGGAATAGAATATGTTAGTAAAAGAATAGCACATTCTCAATCAGTCGTAGTTAACTTACTCTTTGAAACTTAGATTTCAAAGATTATCTTAAACAAACTGATAATCTTTGAAATCTTATCTGCAGAAATAGGAAAATTATTTCTTCTTTAGCTAACGAAGAAATCTTGGTTTTAAACAAAAAAAAAGGCAAATAATAATATGAAATCAAAATAACCGTTCTCATACGCAGCATATAGACAACTAACTTTTCGTAGCAAAACATGTATATTTTATTGTATTTTAAGTTTGTAAGAGATTTTATCCTTACCATAAACCTTGTAATCGGATTTGTCTTAAATTGAGAGACATCGCATAGCACTCTTTAGCTAGTGGGAAATGGGCCAGCGTTTGTGAGTGTGGTACAGTACGAATAAACTGGTCTGTCCTCGTATGTAAATCCATAGTAAAACAAGCTGTGTTTTTGGATGCCAAAATAAGTCAAAGATAATGTACAATACTCGTACCTAGCAATCTAATAATTTTATATCAGCAATTTTAGTATAAAAATCTTGAGGAAAAACGCGACTTGGTAGTTGAAAGTCCGAGCACATGGACTTTTGATTGACGTATCACTAGTCGCATTTCGACGAATTCCCTCCCCCGTACCCTATTATCCGCCAAAGACGCCTAAAGATCGTCACTGAGTACCCAAGGTCATTGGTACAAATTGTTTGCCGATTGTATTCACATCTTCTCCCCCAAACACAAATTTCCTTTAGCTTCGAGGAAGTCTTTAAAACGTACGCCACTAGAAAATACAAACACATCTTATGATACAGCTCTGTTAAGAATTTGTAAGACCGGTGAAGGACTAATGAAGTTGTATTTTTAGTAACCAAAACAAGTCAAAAATATTAATTAGTATAAAACACTTACCAATGCACTTTAGCCAATGGAAAATGCAGGCAGATCTTTTGATAAAGCTCCGTGAAGTGTTTGTAAGAGCGGTACAGCACGAAGGGGGTCGTCTGTCCTTGTCTGTATATGCGCAGGGCGTATACGTAATGCTTTTCCGGGTCGTAGCGTTTCTCATAGCCGAGACATTCCACGCTGACGAGTCGACCTTCTTGAGCCATCCTGTGAGAGATACGAAATAGGATCATTCTACGAGTAATTCAAGAAAGACTTTCTTAAAATTGGCAGTCAATTTTAATTCGGCATACAGAGTTGTCAGGTATTTTGATATATAAACTAAGGATACCGATTTTTGACAATAATCCGTGATGTGATGTGTCCTTTCAATAAAAACTTTTGTGCACATTGTGCATATTGCAAGCAAAACAAGTGGAATCAAAACCATAGCGTATATGATCTCTTTTGGCTTAAACTTACGTGTATGTCCTTGGCATAAACGACAGCAGTTCTGAAGTGTTGGTGCCTTGATCACCGCTCGCGCGCAGCTGAGCCAAGTTGTGGAGGAAGAAGTTTATTGGCGTGAACCTAGAAGAAGATATATTATTAAATACAATCTTTACCTTTGCCTTCCAGCTCATCACCAGCTCCTCATATCCCCACGAGTCCTTACACATAACAGACAATCAAACTCATCGTTTAAACTCGTATTGCTTCTATCGGGAATCGAATCCAAGACCGCCGGTCCTCGATGAGAAGGGAATCTTTCCCAGAATACTAACTTGCTCTTGAGCGAGGAATGTATGAGTCTTGCGAACGCGGCCGCCGCCTCGGCGTTAGTCGCTTGCGGTAACAACGCCGCTCGTACGTAGTTCACAGCTGCGCTTGTAACACCCGGCACACCAGACATTGCCATCTGGAAGAAACGTAGGAGAGAGGAAGAAATTATTATACAGAGTAAATAGTTTAAAATGATTTATGATACCTACTTCACATGTAACAGAACCCATAAAATATAAAATTAAGTATTATTTGTTTGTGGCGCCAAAACTAAAATGTATACGCTATCTATAGCAGGTCTGTGCTGAACACAATATGCCGGATAATATTTGGGATAAGAGTACCACCCAGTGGAATCCAGATTACAAACGACGCCGCGACGTACCAAGAAAGAGGTGGAGATTAGCCGGTCAAGTTATGACAAAGAACGGTCCATTACAGCCCTAAAAAGAAACACATAGAAGGAGGGGCAAAAGCCTCCAATGGGGAACGATGAACTCAAAAATACTTCTACCTAATTACACTTGGTTTCATTTTAACAGCGTTGAAGCGGCAAACTGTCTAAGCGAAACCAAGTTGGTCTTGTTTTTTATCTCTATCATGCCTCGCTAGGCGATAGCGGGCTGAACATATTAGGTCCTTACTTATGAAATTGGCGTTTTGTCGTACTGGCCACTTTGATCTCAAATATCTCTTCTTTGGTTAGGGATTCCAATTTCAAATTTATACAGCTATTTATTCATTTATTTGTATTTCGAAAACCGTAATTCATTTCTTTTGTCCTCGTTTGGTTTTTTCTTTGCGTCACGCAGTTTACAAAATGGAAAACTTGAAATATCGCGTTATTTACGAGTACGAGTTCCACCGTGGTACCAGTGCTGCAGAAACGGCTCGAAGGATTAATGATGTGTATGGCGGCGGTGTCCAACGTTTTCGTTCTGGAAATTTCGACCTGCAGAACAAGCCCCGTGGACGGCCGGAGACTAAAGTTGCTAATGAAGAATTGAAAGCTATTGTGGAAGCAGATCCATCGCAAACCACGTCCGAGTTATAATGATAGTGATAAAACTGTTTTAATCCACTTGAAGCAAATTGGAAAGGTGAAAAAGCTTGAAAGGTACCTCATGAATTAAGTGCAGCAAACCGACAAACGCGCGTCAACTGCTGCGTTACATTACTCAACCGGCACAATAGTGAAGGGATTTTAAATCGGATCATTACCTGTGATGAAAAGTTGATAATCGGAAACGCTCATCGCAATGGCTGAATCCTGGCGAACCAGCCAAACCCTGCCCCAAGCGAAAATTGACTCAAAAAAAGTTACTTCTAAGCGTTTGGTGGACTAGTGCCGGTGTCGTTCACTACAGCTTTCTTAAATCTGGCCAGACGATTACAGCAGATATCCATTGTCAGCAACTGCAAACCATGATGGAAAAGCTAGCTGCTAAACAACCGAGGTTGGTCAATCGCTCTAGGCCACTGCTGCTTCAGGACAACGCTAGACCACACTCTGCACAACAGACGGCTGCCAAATTAGAGGAGCTTCAATTGGAATGTCTAAGACATTCACCGTACTCCCCGGACCTAGCTCCAACAGATTACCATTTTTTTCGAAATTTGGATAACTTCTTGCAAGGGAAAAAATTCAACTCCGATGGGGCAGTCCAAAGCGCCTTCAAAGATTTCAATTCATTATTATAAAAAATGACTTTATGTTCCTCCCTTACAAAACGCCAATTTCATATGTAATGACCTAATATTTAGATACGAGGGCGGAGTGATAAGTCTGGTAAAAAAATATTTTGGAATAAAGTTATCGCAAATTGCATGAAACCTCCATCTTAAACACTCTTTAGAAGGACTAAATTAAAAATTTCAGCCAGTACCGCCGGTTTTTTTTTAACAGCCATTAAATAAAACAATTGAACGCATTTTCGAAAAGATTGAGAAAAGTGAACTTCGTGTGTTAATTATACATTACTTTTTGAGAAAAAAACTATTCCGGAAACAAAATAAAAGCTTGATAAATATTACGGCGATTCCGCTCCGTCAATTAAAATGATTCATAAGTGGTTTACTGATTTTAAATGTGGTCGTAGAAGCACAAGTGATGCCGAACGTCCAGGACGCCCGGTTGAGGTCACTACTCCAGAAATGACCGCTAAAATCCATGACATAGTGTTAAGAACCGAAGAGTAAAAGTGCGCGAGATAGTTGAGGGAGTAGGCATCTCAGACGAACGTGTGCGCAATATATACACCAACATTTAGATATGAGGAAGCTCTCCGCGAGATGTGTGCCGCGTTTACTGAATGTTGATCAAAAACGCGTGTGTGACCACTTCGGAAGCAGGTTTGGCGTTATTTCGACGGAATAAGACGGAATTCTAGCGACGTTTTGTAACAGTAGACGAAACATGGATCCACCACCATACACCCGAAACCAAACAACAATCGAAACTGTGGATTGCTGTGGGTGAACCAGCTCCGAAGAAGGCCAAAGCAGTTTTGTCGGCCAATAAAGTTATGACTACAGTTTTCTGGGATGCCCGTGAAGTTATCCATATTGACTACTTAGAGAAGGGTGAAACGATTAATGGCGCTTATTATGCCAATTTATTAGAACAATTTCACAGAATTTTAGCTGAAAAACGACCGCATTTGGCAAAGAAGAAAATCCTCTTTCACCAAGACAACGCAAGAGTGCACACCTGCGCGATTGCTATGGCCAAATTTCATGAGTTACGCTATGAGTTGCTTTCTCATCCACCATATTCGCCAGATTTAGGCCCCTGCGATTATTTTCTGTTTCCGAATTTAAAGAAATGGCTTGGTGAAAAAAGATTTAGCTCCAATGAAGCAATCATGCATGAAACCAACGCCTATTTCGAAGGGTTGCCTAAGTCTTATTATATGGAGGGGATCGAAAAGTTAGAGACACGCTGGATGAAGTGCATTGAGTTACAAGGAAACTACGTTAAAAAAAAATATCACCTTGTTTAATTTTTACCAGACTTATCACTCCGCCCTCGTATATGGTGTATCGTTAGAATCTTTAGCACAGAGTAACATATTTTTTTAATACTGATGTTTTTTATTCACTAGTTTCACGGTAGCGTAAACTTACCAACGCGAACAGATCGAGCAGATGGTCGTGATGAGCTCGCACCACATTGAATGCCATGCAGCAAAGCTCCACGAAGTGCTGGAACCGCTGCGTGGGACGGTCACCGCCGTTGATCACGTACACCATGTCGTGGGTCAACACGAATGGGGCGCGGTCACTGACGTACGAGACAAATAATAAATAAGTGAAAACCGAATTCAAAACAAATCAAATATTACTTTTTATAGGTTTTTATTTTTCCAGTTACTTTAATTAACAAACCAAACGACGTATTGAGAACCTTTTCCCATTTTTAATCGATTTAAAGAGGCTTTAGAGTGGTCTAATGACCAAAATATCTTTCTACGTCACGTTTTTATTTAAAAAACATCCCTCACAAAAGTTTAGGCACACTTTACATCTTAAATTATGAACTATTTTTCTTTATACTTCATTAGAAGATCATAAGCCAAAAAATTTTGTTGCAAATTCAATGATTTTTAAGTTCAATACCAGCATAACAAATTCTCCATCTTGTCTAGCTTTCTATTTACTCACCGTTTAAAATTGCCAAACATCTGCGCGTCCCCCAGAAACTTTCCAAAGTCAATGTGGAACAGATGACCTGAAGTCTTTAACATGATGTTGTCGTTGTGTCGGTCGCAGATACCGAGCAGGTATGTCGCCACACTGTAGCCGGCGCACGACGCTGAAACAAAAGCAAAACTGGTTCTAATGCTGCAGGCACACGGCGCTCAGCATATCGAAGCTAGCTTAATTGTTCCTTCGAAAAGATTAGTTATTAAGAAGAGTTATTAAGGATAGGTTGTTCTGGCATCGTTAGGTTTTGGTTGTTGTCCTTTTCTTGTTATACAAGCATCAGAACCTGATGAATAATATATCCCAGAGACACTGACCCCGATTCGGGCAGAACAAACTGGCTAACCTAATTTGACATTTCTAAAATTGCATCCTCTCTTTTTGTTTCCACAAGTGAGAAAAGGATGGATATAATTTTAGGACAGTGTTTGGTCAGTGTGACTGGCCGATTTGGGGTCATAAACATAAACACAAAGGCCCTGTATGTAAATTGTGTTTTGGAACAGTTTTGGAGGTTTTTCATATACACTTTCCGGGGTAAAAAAGACAACGCCGCAACAGAGGCAGGCTGCACTGTCATAAGGTGCCTTCTTAGGCAAGGTGTTCCTAGGCTTGTATTGGCTCCGGATTCTAGAGGTAAGTTTTCTGGGGGTAAGGTATGCCATCTTTGGTAAACTGACTGCGCTATCACAAAGCACCTTTTAGGCAAGCTGATCTCAATCAATCACCAACGTTCATCAAATATAAATGAGAATGTAATTATAAAAAAATTGTGCCATGGATCAATTCTTATCAACAGCAGACTAGAAGCTACTGCAGAAGTTCGGAAATCATTCATCTCGAAGCTCTGACAGTTTTTTTTAACCGAACGGATAATTAGGAACCTATGTTTTTTTCTGAGAATTCTTTTAGGGACTGATAGTTGTTGAGGTTCTTTCTTTTCATAACTCACCAGTAAAGTTATCCCTGGCTCGTTGGTACTCCAGTTCTGAGGGGTTGTGCTTGGCGAGCCATTCGGCGATGGGTTTGTCCTTGAACGAGCCGGTCAGACCCCACTCCGTCTGTATGGCGCGTAAAGTCTCTGCTTCTGTCACTATTTCTATCATGCCTGACGAAACAATAATTATTTATGTACAAAAATGATAGTAAGTCAGATATATATCATGTCTGATAATAGAAGAATTATTTAGGACTATAAAATTTGTTGAATATAATAATTGCATTATTCAATTTCACTAAAGTAATAATAAGAGCACAATTTTGGAAAAAGTAGACTTGCTATGAATTTCGGCGTAATCATTATGCGAAAAAGTATAAGGGCATAAGTACATAAACATGTTTATATTATACTTTGTAAATAGTTTTTTCACCAATGACTATTATATTCTAGTCTATTCTGATTGTTAAAACATTAAACAATTTATTCACGAGTATTTACTATTTACACTGTTACATTCGACCTTCACGTTTTATGGTATTTTAAAACTATGTTCAATATGTTACCTCTTTGGCTGCTAGTCGGTAAAGCTTGGAAGGTAACCATCCTCATATCCAGACCAGCTTTCAACCACAGACTGTCCATTATTTTCATCACTTGTAACACTAGTGAGTCTTGACGCAAATCATCGCCAACCTAAAAAATAATACAGAGTATTAGTACATACATTTTAGGAGTGATTGGGCTTTATGGACAGTTTTTATTGAAATTGTTAAAATTATAAGCTATTTCATAGCATATCCGACAACAAAATAATCTGTATGTTTGTGCATTTCATTTCAGCGTATAACTGGTGGTTTCTTATTTTATTTTTTTAAATAAGTACTACAAATGGTCGCAAAATCTAGATACATTCTGTAATTTGTTAGCATAACCCTGATTATCTGGCATAGATCCATTCCTGCATAAGACTTGTAATAACAATTATTAGATTAAGTTAAAATAGCTCTTGTTATTTTATTACCTTAAACATAGCGGGTATCACAGCATTGTCCACTCCAATGAAGTTAATTTTCAATGGAAGAGTATTCGAATTGAAGTAGGAACATGATCTGTGGACAAACACCAGATATTAAACATAGCGGGTATCACAGCATTGTCCACTCCAATGAAGTTAATTTTCAATGGAAGAGTATTCGAATTGAAGTAGGAACATGATCTGTGGACAAACACCAGATATTAAACATAGCGGGTATCACAGCATTGTCCACTCCAATGAAGTTAATTTTCAATGGAAGAGTATTCGAATTGAAGTAGGAACATGATCTGTGGACAAACACCAGATATTAAACATAGCGGGTATCACAGCATTGTCCACTCCAATGAAGTTAATTTTCAATGGAAGAGTATTCGAATTGAAGTAGGAACATGATCTGTGGACAAACACCAGATATTAAACATAGCGGGTATCACAGCATTGTCCACTCCAATGAAGTTAATTTTCAATGGAAGAGTATTCGAATTGAAGTAGGAACATGATCTGTGGACAAACACCAGATATTAAACATAGCGGGTATCACAGCATTGTCCACTCCAATGAAGTTAATTTTCAATGGAAGAGTATTCGAATTGAAGTAGGAACATGATCTGTGGACAAACACCAGATATTAAACATAGCGGGTATCACAGCATTGTCCACTCCAATGAAGTTAATTTTCAATGGAAGAGTATTCGAATTGAAGTAGGAACATGATCTGTGGACAAACACCAGATATTAAACATAGCGGGTATCACAGCATTGTCCACTCCAATGAAGTTAATTTTCAATGGAAGAGTATTCGAATTGAAGTAGGAACATGATCTGTGGACAAACACCAGATATTAAACATAGCGGGTATCACAGCATTGTCCACTCCAATGAAGTTAATTTTCAATGGAAGAGTATTCGAATTGAAGTAGGAACATGATCTGTGGACAAACACCAGATATTAAACATAGCGGGTATCACAGCATTGTCCACTCCAATGAAGTTAATTTTCAATGGAAGAGTATTCGAATTGAAGTAGGAACATGATCTGTGGACAAACACCAGATATTAAACATAGCGGGTATCACAGCATTGTCCACTCCAATGAAGTTAATTTTCAATGGAAGAGTATTCGAATTGAAGTAGGAACATGATCTGTGGACAAACACCAGATATTAAACATAGCGGGTATCACAGCATTGTCCACTCCAATGAAGTTAATTTTCAATGGAAGAGTATTCGAATTGAAGTAGGAACATGATCTGTGGACAAACACCAGATATTAAACATAGCGGGTATCACAGCATTGTCCACTCCAATGAAGTTAATTTTCAATGGAAGAGTATTCGAATTGAAGTAGGAACATGATCTGTGGACAAACACCAGATATTAAACATAGCGGGTATCACAGCATTGTCCACTCCAATGAAGTTAATTTTCAATGGAAGAGTATTCGAATTGAAGTAGGAACATGATCTGTGGACAAACACCAGATATTAAACATAGCGGGTATCACAGCATTGTCCACTCCAATGAAGTTAATTTTCAATGGAAGAGTATTCGAATTGAAGTAGGAACATGATCTGTGGACAAACACCAGATATTAAACATAGCGGGTATCACAGCATTGTCCACTCCAATGAAGTTAATTTTCAATGGAAGAGTATTCGAATTGAAGTAGGAACATGATCTGTGGACAAACACCAGATATTAAACATAGCGGGTATCACAGCATTGTCCACTCCAATGAAGTTAATTTTCAATGGAAGAGTATTCGAATTGAAGTAGGAACATGATCTGTGGACAAACACCAGATATTAAACATAGCGGGTATCACAGCATTGTCCACTCCAATGAAGTTAATTTTCAATGGAAGAGTATTCGAATTGAAGTAGGAACATGATCTGTGGACAAACACCAGATATTAAACATAGCGGGTATCACAGCATTGTCCACTCCAATGAAGTTAATTTTCAATGGAAGAGTATTCGAATTGAAGTAGGAACATGATCTGTGGACAAACACCAGATATTAAACATAGCGGGTATCACAGCATTGTCCACTCCAATGAAGTTAATTTTCAATGGAAGAGTATTCGAATTGAAGTAGGAACATGATCTGTGGACAAACACCAGGTATTTTGAAACTGTTTGCAGAAGATCATTGATTGAATCTGATATTATTGATGACCCAACAAGTATAAAATATGCAGAGTATTATTGAGTGTATTTAATAGAAGGCATGTTATAATTATCAGCAACATTTTTTCGTAGCAATTTTATACATTTTGAATAGTCTCTTAAGATACGTGCTTGATATCGATGTCGTATACATATTACTAGGCGAGTGGTACGGTATGGCACTAGTACGTATTATATGTAAGTCACGATTGTTATATAGGTTAGGTTAGTGCTATTAAGTTATAGTTATAAGTTTATAAATCACGAAAGTGTGTTTTAGAAGTCAATAACGTGTTATTTAGGATACGAGTGTTAATTGATGTTTATTTTGCAGTTGTTAAATATGAAATATATCAGTATACATACTTAATATCGACGTCGTGTACATATTTGTGCAAGGCGAGCGGTAACGCGGCGGGTTCCTGCCGCAGCACGGTGGCCAGTCTCTCCCCGCCCGTGGTAAGCGCACGTTGCCTGTTGTTGTCTTTAGCGCTTTTTACGCCTAGCGCTATTTCTGATAGCGTCTGCAATAAAAGTGATAGTATTATTCACTCATCACACATATTTCATACCTTTAAACATGCGGAAGCGGACGGAGCGCGTCCGAGTATCACAGGGAGGACACCTTGCAACTTCTCGTGCAACATCATTACATACGAGTACAAACATTTCCAATACAATACAGACACCATTTTTTAGACAGAAATATTATAGACTAGTTTTTAATGATACACCCAGACAATTAATAGGATTGGGTATGATAGATATAGTTGTATAACTCAGATCGCATTAGCTTTACTTTGTATTATATGTATCTTTATTACTAGTTAACATTGTGTTATTTTGTGATTAGCCTACATAACTACATTTAAAGCCTTTGTAAAGGGAGGCACTGATTTCCACAACACAGGAATTTATATTAATTTATCCTAGTGTGGAAAATCAGGGTTCCACTTCCAACAAAGTTACTTCATAAATACATTGTTCATAAATTAGTTTTAAAATATGATGTACTGCTTTAGTCTTAAGTTGGTTCAAATATTTTTTTATTATTTATTATTTTATGGCTTGAACAGTTGATAGAAAGCCTTTTTGTCATAATTAAAGCGGAAGGCACTTGACCGTGCAAAAGGTCACCCATACGATGGACTGATCAAGAAAAGTCTGCTGTGGGCGGTCCGTTGAATGACTGCAGCAGGATGACATCCATGTGAAAACAGCAAACCAGCGTTTTACATTACACAACTTTGAACAGAAATTATTTCTTTAGTAGCATCCTTGAGATTATGACTAGTGTTTTGTAGAAACTTCGACAGGCAAGTATTGTCAGACCAACGTTTTCACTGATATTGACTAGTGTGTGACTAGTGTGTGACTTGTGCCAACATTGACCAGCATCTGTTGCCTGCTCATAAACATACTAAGCGGGTATATCAACGCGGCCGATATGCATGTTTCCTTCTCTGATGACTCTGTTGCAAGAATTGCTACTTGTATTGGCTATGTTCATCTTCGGTTCCTGACCAATGACTTGTACCAACCTTGACCAGCATCTGTTGCCTGCTCATAAACATACTAAGCGGGTATATCAACGCGGCCGATATGCATGTTTCCTTCTATGATGACTCTGTTGTAAGAATTGCTACTTGTATTGGCTATGTTCATCTTCGGTTCCTGACCAATGACTTGTACCAACCTTGACTAGCATCTGTTGCCTGCTCATAAACATACTAAGCGGGTATATCAACGCGGCCGATATGCATGTTTCCTTCTCTGATGACTCTGTTGCAAGAATTGCTACTTGTATTGGCTATGTTCATCTTCGGTTCCTGACCAATGACTTGTACCAACCTTGACCAGCATCTGTTGCCTGCTCATAAACATACTAAGCGGGTATATCAACGCGGCCGATATGCATGTTTCCTTCTCTGATGACTCTGTTGCAAGAATTGCTACTTGTATTGGCTATGTTCATCTTCGGTTCCTGACCAATGACTTGTACCAACCTTGACCAGCATCTGTTGCCTGCTCATAAACATACTAAGCGGGTATATCAACGCGGCCGATATGCATGTTTCCTTCTCTGATGACTCTGTTGTAAGAATTGCTACTTGTATTGGCTATGTTCATCTTCGGTTCCTGACCAATGACTTGTACCAACCTTGACCAGCATCTGTTGCCTGCTCATAAACATACTAAGCGGGTATATCAACGCGGCCGATATGCATGTTTCCTTCTCTGATGACTCTGTTGCAAGAATTGCTACTTGTATTGGCTATGTTCATCTTCGGTTCCTGACCAATGACTTGTACCAACCTTGACCAGCATCTGTTGCCTGCTCATAAACATACTAAGCGGGTATATCAACGCGGCCGATATGCATGTTTCCTTCTCTGATGACTCTGTTGTAAGAATTGCTACTTGTATTGGCTATGTTCATCTTCGGTTCCTGACCAATGACTTGTACCAACCTTGACCAGCATCTGTTGCCTGCTCATAAACATACTAAGCGGGTATATCAACGCGGCCGATATGCATGTTTCCTTCTCTGATGACTCTGTTGTAAGAATTGCTACTTGTATTGGCTATGTTCATCTTCGGTTCCTGACCAATGACTTGTACCAACCTTGACCAGCATCTGTTGCCTGCTCATAAACATACTAAGCGGGTATATCAACGCGGCCGATATGCATGTTTCCTTCTCTGATGACTCTGTTGTAAGAATTGCTACTTGTATTGGCTATGTTCATCTTCGGTTCCTGACCAATGACTTGTACCAACCTTGACCAGCATCTGTTGCCTGCTCATAAACATACTAAGCGGGTATATCAACGCGGCCGATATGCATGTTTCCTTCTCTGATGACTCTGTTGTAAGAATTGCTACTTGTATTGGCTATGTTCATCTTCGGTTCCTGACCAATGACTTGTACCAACCTTGACCAGCATCTGTTGCCTGACGAGCGTTTTATGCAAACTCTCCCCGCAGGTGGCCAGTAAAGCTCGTAACATAAGTCTGTATCTCCACGCGGCCGTCATGCAAGCTTCGTTCTCTGATGACTCTGTTGAATTCTCTTCTAAGGAAATGCCGAGGAATTCTTGTTGGGGTGCCTAAAAAGAATAAAATTGTAAATGAATAACTTTTAATAAGGAACCAGTCCGCAATCGAGGAGAAATAAATATCAGCATTTTCATTAAAAAAAAAAACATATCATCAACAAAATGTGTACTCGTAGAACAGCAGATTTTGCTAAAGGAAATCATATAAACGTAAACCGAAAAACGAAAAAAGTGATATGAAAAACTTTTATATATAACTTGAAAATTTTGGTGGACATGAATGAACTCTATTTTTTAGGAGTATCTTAAGAGAAGATCTTAGTAATAACCTAGTAATGGAACGCATATAAGAACTATCTGGGGCTCGAACATACTATTCGTTTCAGAAGTGTCACCGCATTGCATCATTATGGTACTTTTAATACAGAATAAACAAATGTATGACAGCAGATTACTAAGTTTGCGAAAAACGGCCATAATATTATAATCTAATCGCGATTCTAACACAATTCAAAAAGCAGTTATGGAATTAGCTTGATTACATGTAGGTGCAAGTATAGTTGTAGTAAAATAGTTGCTATCTTATTTTCGGTAATTATCGGAGCGTTTGATTCGACGCGTGACCAGAATGCTGGTTTTTATCTGGCCCAACATATAAGCATTGCCATTCAGCGTGGTAATGCGGCTAACATTCTCGACACGCTGCCCTCTGGTGATGGTTTGGAGCATTTGGATTATCTGTAGGTCTTAAATGGTATTTTTTCTGCTATATTTTTATTTTTTGTTATTTTAATTAGTCATTTCGTTAAAGGAATTTATAGTAAAATAAGTTACCTGTGGCACATTGGGCAGCGAATGCACTAATAGCCAGAATAGGCGGTGAGCGATCGAAGGAGAACTCAATGCACGGGATAACAATAAACCTGCAAAGATAGAGAACACGTAGAAAAACATCTACAAATACATGCGCAATTCCCGTTATCGAGCACCGTCGTAAAATTTGACTTGTTTAATTGACAACATTTCATTTTTGCAAAGTGATGGAATATCGAAAACCATTTCGAGATAATGTAATGAAGAGTTCATACTATTTACAACAAAGTTATGAAAAAAAATCTCGTATTTATGTTAAGACCGTCAGATGCAACCAATAAATTGTATCTTGTAAATTGTATCTGTCATCTGTGAACCATAAAAAAATACAGATAATTAATAACATATTTTTTAAGAGATTTCGACGAGAATAACATTATGCTAAACTTTTGTTTACATTTTCATTTACATACAAAAATCTCTATAAATGTAATTATTACATTCCAAATAATAAAAATAATAATTGGTGTACGTTATTTTATATTTGTCTTTCAATTATATTTATAAAATAGGATGTCAAAAATATCAAATGTTGTCAATTATCAAAGATCACTTGCACTAAAAATTAAGTCCGGTCTCTATAATTCTCCAACGTGAGTTTAAAATCATTAGTACGAAGTCAAGGTTCAAGTAGTTTGCCGTTGATTGTACCTGCTAATGGGCTGGGCTCGTAGGTCTCATAACGTAACGCTTGAGTGAGCTGCGGCAGCACGCGACACAAATCGTCGTCAGACATTTCTTCGAGAAGACGCGTCGCAGTCTCGCGGACCATTGCGTCTGGGAAACTGAAAGATAATACATGTTAATTTTTTTTACAGCATCCACACACTAGGTCCTCAGGTCCCAAGCTAGGCAAAGCCTGTGCTATGGTAACCTGATGACTGATATACATACTCATATATATAATAAACACCCAGACACAGGTCACAAATGTTTGACCTGTCCGGGGATCGAACCTGGGACCAGCGGCGCAGAAGGGAGGGTTGCTACCAACTGCGTATTTTGGATTCAGCGTCCTGGGGCTCTATTTTGGAGATCGCTCAATGAATTAATTCAATATTCACATGCGAAAGAAATCACCGGTGAATTTAATTTAAAATGGTACTGTTTATGTGTATTTTTTAACCATTCGAAAGCTGGGTTACCACTTTTATGGCTATATTTAAAATGCTTAATTTCACGCAGAACTAGTACGACGAACTACATTTTGATACTTGACATTGACGTAAAAGTATGGTAATTACGTCGAAACGAACGTAAATAAAAAAAAAAACATTTTTTTTATTGTCGGTACCATTTATCAAACTTTCATCAGTAGAATGATATAAAAACATTTTTAGCTTTTTTTATACTTATGCACTGATAAATTCCAATGTAATATGACATGCCTGTTACAGAACGTTTATAAATATAAATATAATCTTATTAAATATAAAACTGCCATAGCAATAATAATTAACGTCCAAAAAAATGAACCGGAGTGAGTAATGTAATTTGGTCTCTTGGCATCAAGAGACCACTATTATTGCAGGGACACCTTCAATGTATCTAATTTGGTTTCATGCCACGACTTAACAAGATTACTTACCAAGGTAGCAGCAAATGCATAGCGTTCAACGGCGAAGGTTTCTCCCAGAGCCTCAGCAAGGAGAGCAGTTGGTCTCTATGGTCACCGAACCAGTTGGTGGCGGCTAGCAGCACCAGTGGCAATGCGCCTGGTAGCTGTACGAGGTACGCGCGCTTCTCCCACATTATCTAACAAAAAGCATGGTGTTTAGACAGTTCAATGATCGCAGATCTACATCGTACTCAATTGATAACATTTTACATTTTTTGAACCTTATTTTTATTAAAATAATGGAAAGATAAATGAAAAATAACGTATCCCTATTTTTTATTTCACTCAGAATGCTTAAAAAGATTTTTGAAAATCTAAGAAAAGTTCTGATAAATGATATTCTCGTCTAAAGCACGTAAAAAGATTATGTCATTAATTATCTTGCCGTAATAAAAACGGGAAGTAAAAAATATGAAATATTGTTGATTTCATGAGGGTTAATTCTTTTGTTTTTAGAAAATAACGCCAGTTATTACTATTCAAAGTTCCTTTTTTTCTCACTGGGTGAAGAGAGAACGGAACGAGGACATTCTTTACATATTAAAAATAAAAGCAATTTTTATCAGGTACCAAAGCTTTTAAGTTACTCAAATATTCTGATATGGCCAATGTTAGTGTGGAAAAACGGAAGTATTGAACACATGCAACAAACAGAACCGTAGGTTAAAACATAAAAAAACATTTATTGTAAACCATTCACAGATACATAGATAAATAAGGCACTACCTTTTGCTGTAGTTATTAACTGTGTTGCGAATGGCAGTTTTTCCAATGGTATTATTTCACAGGTTACCAAAATAAACTAAATATAAACTATTGCATAAATATAAGAATAGACGTAGGTGGTTAAAACAACAGGCTACATCACAGAACCTCTCATACGCAAAAAGACTCCCTCGCAAAATACCCTTTCGCATAATATCTGCATAAGTGAAAAGAGCTTACCTCTCTACATTCAGTAGGCATCCTTTGATAAGCCCCTTGTTCTATGAGATGCAGCAACTGCGACTGAGTATGTCCGTCCAGGCTATCGAAGGCGGGCAGATCTTCTCGAGATATCGACTTGTGCTTCTCTTCGTCTTCTGTCCATTTCACGCCCGTGTGAGTGTATAGGGGGATTTCTAGAGGGCAAGAGTAACGAACAATTGACTTAGCGGTTATAACCACTAATTAACTATAATAGGCGCGCGTGTAAACGAATAAGTTTTTTAAAGTTATTTACGACTTCAAGTCGGTGGGCGCCACTCAAATATTAGCAGTTGATTCGATTTAAAAACAAAGCCTCTAGACAGATTTTGTTAACATTTATACGCGACCATTTTGGTGAAGTAGAACAAAAAAAATATTTTTTTTCAATTCGGGTCAGTGGTCTTTGAGAAATCTAGTAAATAAATCAACAATTAAAATAGTTTTTTATTTTATTATATTACCTAAAGTACTGGATAAGTGCCTTTATTAAAATGACTAACAACAACTGCAAAAAAAATGCATAAAGATTACCTATAGACCATTTAAGATCAAAATAAAATAGTGAATTAGAGTAAATAGACCTTCATTATCTCTGCGAGAGTTTTTTTCGATATATTATTAAAAAATAAATACCAACACGCTGAGTTGGAATCGGCTTGTGACAAAAAACATGCTTCAACTGAACCATAGTTAACATGAACCATGTTACAAATGAACCATAGTGTATATTGTAACGTACCTATATTAACGACGGGGTAGGGGTGGGAGGGCGCGTGGCTGGGGTGCGGCGCGGGGGGGATGCGGCGGTCGCACGCGGCCGGCCACAGCGCCACCACGTAGTTACCAGACGCTAGCATCCTATACGAACGAATTTAATCTTATAATAATTTATCTCAATATATTTTTATTTTATTTTATCAGGGTAACTAACGGCCTTAAATAACAAATTAAAAATATAACATAGTAAACAAACAGACCATTTACAAGATACTACGTATAAATTTAGTTCTAGTTATTATGACGCTGAAGTTAATTACGTAGATATACAGGGTTATTGGTTAAGGGTGAGAAATAAATAATCTGCTGTTTCATACATTTTGACGAGGACCTATTAACTTTTTGTATGGAATAGCTGTTTATTTTTCTCGAATTTAGAGTTGGTCCCATAATTAGAGTTGTTCCTTAGGATGAGTAAAGTGACCCTCTTTCGGCTTAGTACACCCCTAGCCGATAACCCTGAGTATGAAATAAAGTTTTATTTATTATTTACTAGCTGTGCCCCGCGGTATTACCCGCCGTTACTTAATTATCCCACAGGTACATTAAAAGTATCCTATGTCCGTCTCCTGGTTCTAAGTTACGTCCCCACCAATTTTCAGACCAATCGGTTCAGCCGTTCTCGAGTTATAAATAGTGAAACTAACACGACTTTCTTTTATATATATGTATATAGATTTATTTGGACAAACACAGTAACAGCATCATGACAGTAAAAACTAAGGCGATACTAAACTATGCTATTTTATAAAACATGAACGTTTAAATACAAAATGTTCACAGAGCCTATTTATTGACAGTCTCTGTTCATTTTGACAGGTTACAATTAAAAACGTCAATATATTCTACTATAATATAATATTTAAAAATTCTACTATAATATTTAAAAATGCTATTGCGCGCGATGTGGGAGCAAACCTAAGCAAATTAGTTCTGTTCTCGGGCACCCTGAATGTAATAAAAGACCTCCTACGGCTAAGTTGGGATATTAACACCCCTTACTCGAATAACACCAATTAGATCGATTTACAAAATCTATGATTTGTTATGTTTGTCTGCGCTGAAAATGAATAATTACTAAAATATCAAAAAAATTAACGAAACAAAATAATTTCAAAAAACAAAACGATAATTCACTTACTGTTTATCTCTGATTAACTCGATATTGGTTGTTCAGTTAACGTGTGTCTCAGAAAATAAATTATTATATTTTATTATCTCTTTTATATTTGTTGTTAGACGGTATTCGTATGAAGATAAAGATCTATCTATACTCACCCATCGTAATCAAACATCTGTATGGCTGCCCAACCTAGCTCCACTTGTTCGAACAATACGTCATTGTTTTCCTCACTGTCCTGTCCGTTCTCCTTGTTCTCGTTGTTCTGATGTTGGTTGTCCTCCGTCCGTTGTGTCCGTCCGTATAGTGTTAGCACGAGGCGAGATTCACGGGGCAGTGTGTTGATTGGTAAGTCTTCTAGGTTCAACCTGGGGAAAAAAACAGACTTTAAAATAGCTGCTGGAAGATTTTGATAAAATGTTATGTTAAATAAGAAGCAGATCGGTCTTTCAAACTATTCTTAAAGCTTCTGCTTGAGAGCCTATAAATCATTGTTGCAATGAAGCGATCTCCGCCAGACAACCTTTATAGGAATGGAATTTTCAATAAAATGTAGCGTAGGTGGCAGTGCAAATAAGATAATTAATATATAAACAAAAATATCTTTCTGCAAGTATGAGAGACAGCACTATACATGTATCTCTGTCTCACACATATTGCTCCGCGAGCAGCGAAGAGTCAACATAAGTATAGCTATGACACCTCTATTTAGCCTTAGTACTATAAGCTTACTTTAAATCTGTATAGATGTTAATTTTACTAACCACGTATCGAATATGATCCTCGGATAGAATCCAGCGCTCTCGATCTTAGAGGTTTGTGTGAGTTTCAGCGATTTGAGAGCTCTCGTGCCGTGGTATACCTGAAAATTCAATAATACTTTAAAATAAAAAAGCATGCCAAGAAAAGCATGTATTTTAATTATGTATGAGTTTCGACTTAAAATTGGAGCAATGTTTGTATAAATCTGTAACGGTAAAAATGGAAGCAGCCATTTCCGGGTGCACTTAGAATTTTTATAAAATATTCTTGCAATAAAGTTTCATATGGACGTTTAATTGCGCGGTGTGTATTGCTATTGAAATTTTGCCAGGCTTCTTGATAAGTGTGAACACTTTCATCCCCCTATTTCAACCCTTTTCCGTATTTTTTCGCAAATAAATATAGCCTATGTCCTTTCCAAGATCTAATCTATCTTTGCACACAAATATCAACACAATCAATTCAGTGGTTCAGGCGTGAAAGCGTAACAGAGAGACAAACAGAGTAGAGAAGGGATTATAAAGGTGCGTAAGGATAGCGCGTTTACTGGTACGCGTAGTTAGTTTACGCGTGTCCGGAACGTCTTGTCCATACTTGCAGCTACGCGTACACTCTTGGGGAACGCTTACCGCGCCAGCTAGCTCGCAGCGCGAGCCGCCGTCAGTCGGCTTTTTGTCGCGAGTCAAAGAGGACGCACACGACCGGGTACGCTATATTTGGACGGCAAAATGAATAGACACGCGTGTTCTTCGAGTTTCAATAGTGAAAATATTATGAGATTGATTCAACTTTATGAATTTCACCGGGTCTTGTGGGATAGCACAGTAACTGATTATCAAAAAACGATTTACGCCAAGATGCATGGAAGGCAATCTCAAATGAATTAAAAAAAAAGATGACAACTTTATTAGCAACTAATAGAAAAGGAGCAAAATTAAAAAAAAAGAGTTTAGTAACAATTTTTTCATTCACCAAAATTCATTTCAGATTGTTTTTTTTTTCAATTGTGGAACA
Organism: Ligdia adustata; assembly: GCA_947049295.1. NCBI lineage: Eukaryota > Metazoa > Arthropoda > Insecta > Lepidoptera > Geometridae > Ligdia > Ligdia adustata. The sequence continues at coordinate 4,950,607 of OX346218.1, forward strand.
ATGAGTAATGCTGCAGCAGTGGTGCACGCAACCGCAAAGTTTGTCGGAGTCATGGAGATTGACTTGGCCAGTCATTCGCCATGACTCCGGCAAACTTAGCGAGCCCCAGTCAGACTGGAGCTCGCTCGCGGAGCGCTCTGGATCGATTGACCTCGCGTACAGGTTCGCAGCGGTGCGTACAGGAACTGTACGCGTATCCAACTATGCTATCCAGTGTTTCCCAACTACGCGTAACACAGGAACGCGCTATCCGTACGCACCTTAAGAGCAATAAGTTTCCAATACTAAATCGCTTTACTTTAAAACTGCGTTCTAAATGAAGAATGTACTTCTGCATCTATGTATAGTTTTTGGTTAGTGCGCTTTTAAAAATGGAGAGCGATAAGCAGCATTTTCGACATATCTTACTGTTTTACTACAGAAAGGGTAAAAATGCTGTTCATGCCAGATTTAAATTGACCGATGTGTATGGAGAAGGTGTGTTGACAGTACGCCAGTGCCAGAACTGGTTCGCTAAATTTCGATCCGGCAATTTTTATGTCGAAGATGCTCCACGTTCGGGAAGGCCGGTTGAAGCTGATAACGACGCGATGAAAGTTTTAGTTGATGCGAACTGGCGAATAACAACACGTAAGATCGAGTAAAGGTATTTAACCTTTACTCAAAAAAATACAAAATAAAAAAGGACGTTACTTTCCGAACAATCTAATACTTAACTAATTGGCTGTTTGCGGCGAGTCGATTGGTTGCGACAATCTTACGATTCACAGCCAATTTAACGCCGTCGCGAGTGAAACAAACGGAAGGCGGAATAAAGAAAGATAATGACCCCAATTCGGCCAGTCGTACGGACTAAACTAAAAGTTCCTAAAATTGTATCCATCTTTTTCTCACTTATAGAAACAAAAAGAGAGGAGACAATTTTGGAACGGTCAAATTAGGTTAGTTTAGTAAGTTTGACCCCGCTTCTGGCAGGTCATGCCAGAAGCGGGGTCAATAGCTGTAAAGAACGTATTTGTGCCTAAAATTACGGTGGTTTAATTGTTATATTATTTGAGGTTACCTCCCTATTATCAATATTAAGAAGAAATTCCTTTTTGAAATTAATATCACCTGTGCATGGAATAGATACTCGTCGTGCGCCCAACACAGGGGAAGGCAATGGACTGCTTCTATGCAGAATAACGTCGTCTCTGTTATTGTGTGTGCTGGGATCGCTTCTGCAAACAAGTACATAAGCATATGGAAAATTCGAAATAAAATGGCTATATTAAATTAAAAACAAACCATCCCTTAACTTTTTATTCAGAAACTGTAAAAAGTATGCGCACAGCATGCAAGTCGGTGCGTATCTCAAGGACAATTATTATTTATTGCTAGAATGTTGTATTCACCACAAAAACAAATTAGTACGTACTTTTCTCAAGGCTTTAAGGCACTAAATACACTAGTAAACCCTTAAGCGAGTCTCTTTTTAACTAGCTCATAAACAAAACAGAAAACTTTCAGTACTAATAAAACATTGGGAATCGGGCCTATAGACGTTTCAATAATCCTAAAGCAAAGTATTTTAGAAGCAATGTTCAAGTTGTACAGCGTAATAAAATTAATCACTCAATGTATTTGTCAGGGTCATGATATACAGTGTTATCAGTAGGTACATTACAATTGACAACATTTCATTTTTGCAAAGTTATGTCAATTCGAAAACCATTTCAAGATAATGTAATGAAGAGTTCATTTTAAAATACCAGACCTTTATATCTACTTTCTTCCGAGTTATTTACAAAAGACTGATGAAAAGAATTCTCGTATTCATGTTAAGACCGTTTGATGCCACCAATGAAAAATATTATTTATCTGTCACCTGTGAACCATATAAAAAAAACAACAAAAATACTTGCGAGTTTTCCTGCGTTCGCCGAAAAAATGGCGCCTCTGTCTGTGTATTTATTGCAAAACTAGTGATTCTGCAAGTTTTAATGTATAATATTAGTGGATTTTTAACCACTAATGTCTTGTTAATGTGCACAAGTGTAGGCAAGTCATATAAAGACGGAATAACTTGGTTTTCGTGATCGCGGGAAATCTCCATTGAAACCCTGGTTAAGTATCCACAGCTTTACAAGGGTACATGATTTAACATTGACTTGACTACGATGACTTATTACTTAAATTTATTGATTTTATTAATCAATAAATTTAAGTAATAAGTCATCGTAGTCTTCTTGTTTAATTATAATTTGTCTTTCGTATATCGTAATAAATATTAAAAAAAATGTTTTTTATTGTGTACTCTCAAAACATTATAATGTTACTGTTTCATACCTTATTTCAAGGTAATAAGGTGTCATATCCTAGATACTCACTAGACGGGTTATTAGGCGACAGGTACTGGTTATCAGTGATCTTGAAGTCCAACAGTCTAGTTCTGGTATAAAGCGCTATAAGTGCCCGCACGGCGTCTCTAACTCTTGAACATTGTAAAGATACGGTTTCTCTTCTAGTCGCTGATCGAAGTGAAACAGAACAGTAAGGACCGTTGTCAGAGTGTATTTCTGGTGTTACTGCGTTGTTATTGTTGCCCTGAAGGAAAAAATCAAAATAGTTAGTGAAAAACAATGCACCAAGTATCTCTTAAAAATCACGCGATTGAACATATCAACACCAAAGATGCTAACTTAAATACTAGACATATTAATACTATACAAAAGAATAAAAAAAATATTAAACTTTTATTTTTTTAAACTACTACTTTCATATTATCAAATGCAGGTCTATGATTAACCGTAATCGCCTGATTTGAAGCTACATCGCAATGTAGCTTCAAATCTGCGTGTTTTCTTAGAAGAAACAAACTCAGTTGGATTGGGATCAAACTTTACAAACTGACAACTCGCACAATAAACGTATATGCATCACATGTATCATATACTTTTCTTATCCATAATATATTACACAGTACTGTGTTTAAGATATTTTTTATCTGTCACATACAAATTGAAAAACAAAGATGTAAATAACATCTTAAACTGATAGCTCTTTACTAGGATTTCTCCTGTGTTAGGGATGCTAATAAACAAACGCAACACATCCAGACATGAAAACAAATATTCAAATACCTAGTTCGAACTGGTGTTCGGGTGTGGTGTCCCGGGTTCGATTTCCAATCAGGGCACCACCTGATTGGAAATCGAACCCGGGACATCTGACACAAAATCGAAAAACCAACTTCAATTTGGCGGGCAAATTTTTCAGTTAATCTAATTTATAAACCAGACTCCTACAAAGATTAAAAAAAAATGGTATCAAAAAAGTAAAAAAAAAAACAAAGATTAAAAACGAATTGTGAAACTCTTCCTTTTTTAGATGAATGACAAAAAAAGATAAAAGAACTATCTATTACCTGAGCAGTACAAGCTTGTGCGAACGCATTGAGTGTGTGCGTGACGTGTAAAGTCTCCACTCCGCCCGCTAGCGCGCAAATCGCTTTCACCGCTTGAAATACCGCTTTAGGTGAACAACAACCTTCCCCGCTCGTGACGCCTACAGCGCGACTTAGCTCGCCCTCTAACGTTTCTGTACAAATATACAAAATAGTAAATTATTATAATTAATTAATTAGTTGTAACATTACTCTAAAAAAACTTAAGTTTAAATTTCATGGCATCATTTATACTGCAATAAATTGTTAGTATTAATAATATTTTTACGAATGTGAGAAGCCATTGACTCCTGAAGCACAGTATTTACTAGTTCTGGAGTCTTTGGATCTTTTATTTTTGTGATACTTGATTTTATGTCAAATAAACAATTTTGTTTTGTTCGTTTGTTGTAACCAATCGAAAATAGGTTGTTACTTTTTGGCACAAAATATTGCCAATCTTTATTTTATACTTAGGTATTAATGGAAAATTTTCTAATGTAAGCATAAGCACGTGGTCACCAAGTCACCCAGCGTGTAATGAGAATCACACGAGGCATCTATCTCACCTCTGTTGTACACATAATTATAGCATCGTGTCACAAAAGCCGTTTTCACTTTACATGATAGATGAACTATTTATACTTAGTGGAAAAATATTTTGAAAAAAAAGCCACAAGTGACGACCTTACCACTAAAAGCTATGTCTTCATGCATTCCTAGGACTGAGATAGTCTGACAATCTAACATATGAAACGCAAAACCACGGCATTATTACCGAGTAAAATATAGACCACAAGAATGGCGCCTTGCGATGCTATCGTCATATGTAAATCTCTAGCGTCATCCAATTCAGTTGATTGTGTAGATATGGCGTCATTACACTTACCGAGTAAAATAAACAAGTTGTCAAACGACAAAATAAGCGTGGCTCCTTGCGACGGAATCAAGTCATCCAGCGTCACAAGTGAACCTCTCGCGTCGTCTATTTCAGTTAATTGTGTATATATAGCAGCATTACACTTACCGAGTAGTATAAACAAGTTATCAAACGACAACATAAGCGTGGCTCCTTGCGACGGTATCAAGTCATCCAGCGTCAATATGAATCTCTCGCGTCGTCTATTTCAGTTAATTGTGTATTTATAGCGGCATTAAACTTACCGAGTAGTATAGACAAGTTATCAAACGACAGCATAGGCGTGGCCCCTTGCGACGGTATCAAGTCATCCAGCGTCAAATGTGAATCTCTCGCGTCGTCTATTTCTGTTAATTGTGTAGATATAGCGGCATTAAACTTACCGAGTAGTATAGACAAGTTATCAAACGACAGCATAGGCGTGGCCCCTTGCGACGGTATCAAGTCATCCAGCGTCAATATGAATCTCTCGCGTCGTCTATTTCTGTTAATTGTGTATATATAGCGGCATTAAACTTACCGAGTAGTATAGACAAGTTATCAAACGACAGCATAGGCGTGGCCCCTTGCGACGGTATCAAGTCATCCAGCGTCAAATGTGAATCTCTCGCGTCGTCTATTTCTGTTAATTGTGTAGATATAGCGGCATTAAACTTACCGAGTAGTATAGACAAGTTATCAAACGACAGCATAGGCGTGGCCCCTTGCGACGGTATCAAGTCATCCAGCGTCAATATGAATCTCTCGCGTCGTCTATTTCTGTTAATTGTGTATATATAGCGGCATTAAACTTACCGAGTAGTATAGACAAGTTATCAAACGACAGCATAGGCGTGGCCCCTTGGGACGGTATCAAGTCATCCAGCGTCTAATGTGAATCTCTCGCTTCATCTATTTCTGTTAATTGTGTAGATATAGCGGCATTAAACTTACCGAGTAGTATAAACAAGTTATCAAACGACAACATAAGCGTGGCTCCTTGCGACGGTATCAAGTCATCCAGCGTCAATATGAATCTCTCGCGTCGTCTATTTCTGTTAATTGTGTAGATATAGCGGCATTAAACTTACCGAGTAGTATAGACAAGTTATCAAACGACAGCATAGGCGTGGCCCCTTGCGACGGTATCAAGTCATCCAGCGTCAAATGTGAATCTCTCGCGTCGTCTATTTCAGTTCTTGCAAGTGAGTTATCTCTTCCCTCGTGTAAACACAGCGTCACGTCTTTCTCTAGACGAACGCATTCCCTTATGTAATCGTATTCGCTGAGAACGCTGCCCGGCGTCAGATATTCTTTCGCACCCCAGACCTATAAATTGATTGTGTAAGATAGCAAGAGTATTTTTTGTTTGTTCGAAGTAATTGCTACTAGTGTGTCACCAAATGTCACTTACGCTTACGAGTAAGAAACGTAAGAGAAGAGTAAGAGTGAACCTATAATACTCGTAGTTACGTTAAAGAGATAAAAAAAAAGATTTTACGTCCCAGTTTTTCTTAAAACAACGTAATATAACATTTATTTTTCTTGCAGTAGATTAAAGTGCCCATAGATGGGGCAGTAAGGAGTATGAGGAATTTGTTTTATTAGATAATTCAAATCAAACCGACGATAAAGTAGGTATTTAAGCGCATAAATATCATATCAGCAACAACGCAAAAATATCAGCATAATTTAATAACTTACCCGTAACATGTATCCAGACATGTCGTCTCTAATATCTTCGTCAAGCGAACAAACTACGGTCAATATCACATGTTCCACTGTCGATTCAACTGGAATGAGAACAACATACAATCATATAATATTCGTACCTGTTGAACAAAAACATTAAGACCATAATAACATTCTATTATATTGAACTTTGAACGAAACGCAACTAAAACGACCGTTACCCTTAAACTAGTAGTGAACGTACACGGTTGGGACAAGTATTTACACGGTGTAATCCGAAATACGGCGGATGATAGAAAGAATTGTTAAACAACACAAGTAGCGGAGGTTTGCGGTGCTGAAAGTACGGAAACTGTCTTACTTCAGTCATGAAAAAAGAGTCTATACAAGTATATACCAACATAATCCAGCCACCCTAGCGTGGGCGGTTATCCTCGGGAGCAAGACAGAGGCAAAATACGGCTAAATCGAAATATCACAAATACGTTTGCTCAGAGGCCCAATGAATGAAAAACGTTTTGAATTACGGGTACAAGTATTCGAATCGTATCCCTCGAAAGTGGAATAAAACTATTTTATCCACTACTCATGCTAGCTCTACTGGAAAGGATTGCTAGAAAAAGAAGTGTCGGCTGGATTCAGCACTCTTGGTTGAAGAATCTGCGGGAGCGGTTTACTGTTTAGAGCAGATGCTTCGAAAATAAGAATAGCCCTGATGTTGTCCATCTTCCGATAGGATTTGAACAAGAAGAATACCTCTACCTTTCAAGCATTGTCCACTAACTGAAATGTTGTGTCTGTGTTGTTCGAATGATTTAGTATTCTATTTATATTATTTACTTATCTAACTACTTAAATATCAATAAGCAGTAAGCTTGTTCTTAAATGCATTCTTGTAGGTTCATTCTGAGAGCTACGAGTATATCTTTACTGCTATTTATATTATCTATTTTGCATCACAGTCTACGCAAAATCTTATTTAAATATTCTATGCCTGTCTGATCTGTAAGAGCTTTAATCTTTGTTTGATTGTCTGCAAGTCTTTTTAGCGATAGGATCGCCTTTTGTGCTTTGTTATTTTAAATATTATTTAGTGTTGTATTTTTGTGGTGACAAAAAAAACATTATTGTATTGTATTTTTAAAAAGAAGATAGTAGAACTTACTTTTATTTTCATGGTGTTGAGGTGTTTTCTAACGCTCACCTGGTTATCTACCACTCTCTGTCAAAAATCTGCCGCCAAGCACCTAACGGTGTGTTCTGACTAGGTATGCTCTATCAAAGGCCACAGTGTTTACTTCCATGGTCGTGCGAGCTTATGGTCAAATACCTAGATGTGATAGATATATAAATATAAAAACCTCACCGTCCGAGGTAAAGGTGATAGGTTCGTCGGAGTGCGCGTGATGCACTAATATCTTGATGCTGGTGTTAGGCGGGTACTTGCCGCCGGACCTGCACGCTATCACGTGGCCCGGGTTCGTCTTTATATCGCTGTGATGGAACTTTTCTGCAAGAAAATACATAATAAGCAACACATACTTAAGCTAACATGTTATTATTAATATATTATTTAATATAATTCAAAACTTTATTTGTGTAGTATTTATAACTGTTTAATTAGTTTAATCGTAATATTAAATCGAATACTAGTTAATTACGCTGAACTTTGTACACGAAAAAAATAATAGTGGGATGAATCCCATTGGAAAAGGAGGTGAATATTATGAAAATGAAAGAAAAAATAATTACGGGCGATCTGAGGTCGGGAAGGGGAAGGGAGTGAGATTTAAGGGTTTATTTTTCACATTTTATTATTTTTAAAGGCTTCTACACTGGTCTAAATGTGTATTTTTGAGCAATAAACAAATTCGGAATTTGAATTTCAAATATTTACCTTAATCATACCTATATTTTTATGGTGACATTTGCCAAAATTACTGAATATTTCTTAAAAGGTTTCATATTTATAGGCAGGTCGCTATTAGTGAGTAGACACCTTTATATAAACCAGCGTTTAAAGTAGAGTAAATTAATTACTGTAGTTACTAAATTATTCTCATACTCACTTCTTACATCTAGGACCATGTGTAGAAACGCCTTGTGTTCACTATCATAATTTCTCGTTCTGGTTTTCACTATACAATCGTATAGTTTATTCTGTAAAAGATATAACATCAATTATAATATTGCGAAAAAGGTTACCACCGATAGAAAGCTTTATTATTTTATACTACCAAATATAGCAATGAACTTACAACTTATCTAGAATCAAGGCTGTGAGAGTATTTTCGCGCATATACACTACATTAACGAACGTAGACAGAGATAGATATAAATAAAAAAAGTATTAAATGTTTACAAACTTCTTTTTAGCACATACAATCAGTGTTTCAGTTTTTAAATATAATTACAATTCTGATTCAAAGCCAATGGTACACAAACTTTCCCTGTAATATGGCGTACCATAGACGACGGGTACATGCCATCTCAGTCACACTATAACAAGGAAGGAGATATTATATAATGTCCATGGAAATGAAAGAGACAGAGCGACCGATTTTTTGTTCCACAGCGTATGGCCGGTATTTACATTACTTAGCACATCATGTGCCAAACATACATAGAGATCAACTCATTTATTTGATGTAAAAGCCCTATCTACAAAATATTAGTGGTAAAAAGTGTAAAGATCTGACGCAACTTTGTGTAGAGATCGTGCGATATGGTTTTAGTGGCAGTAACAGTAAAAGCGAAGAAAATTGTCTCCCATAGCTGCTGTAGTAGATACCATTGTCACCATAGCAGCCATAGCTAGTAGTCATAGTTACTATTGAATCTACTGTCCTTTTGCCGACACGCTTGGAATGAGTCTGTTTACTGAACTGTGTTAACGAATCACCGATTGCGGCTCGACGAAAGCTCCACCTTGCACTCTTCCCTGCACCAAAAACATTTAACTGCGCAGCAAAAATTAGTTAGTTCAACTTATTTACCGCTAACTGTATCCCGCATTGCTATTTTACTCTATAGCCTGTTCTATTTCTATATTTTCTGTACTACACCAAATTAATACATAACTCTGAAATGTAGTAAATAAACACTACAATTTCTCTGTAAATAAACATGTTCTATTTCTATCTCACTCACGCTAAATAAGTAAGAAGAGGACGTCAATACTTACTGTAGTGGATCGTATAGCAACTGCAGGTACTGCGGGTATAGACTTAGGCGGTGGAGACGGCAACATAGTGCTTTCTCGCTTGCTTATAGTTGCGTAGACAGGTGTATCTCTCATAACTGTTTCTCCGTATAAAAAGTCTAGTGGGTCGTATTCTTCGTATACGCTGTTTCCGGAACATTCGCTTGCTGTTACGTATTCTGCTAAAAAGTTTGTAAGTGCTAGTTAGTACTAGCTGACCCAGCCAATTTCGTACCGCCTAACAGTTATATTTTTTTAAACTTTAATTGAACTTTTACAAGCATTTCAAAACCTAAATCAGCGAAATCGAACGAGCAGCGAATGATTTTTATATATAAGAAATAAGAAAAAGTTTGTAACTTTTTTAAAGCATTTAAGTCAGATGTAATCTTCTTAATAGACAGTCTATAAAATTTGTAAATCTGTGTGGTGGTTTTTTTTTATCGTCTCGCTTCCTCAGACAAGAGTTTCTAAGACATGTACGATCCGCAGATTTTTTGAACATATAGATTTTTTTTTCAATAAAACAAATTTCACAAGTCCATAGGAATCTTACAGATTATAGACAATAACTTAGTAGGAAATAACCAACTTTTAACAACTACTAATTAATAAACTCGCCTTAACTTCGAGCGCCATTCGTCTGCTTTCCCCACGACAATACAAGAAAAGAGACGCTCCTAATTAATACGCGTCTATTTATAATAATAAGTCCGTTAATTCTACCGAAAAAATATTACATGCCAATGCACGCTGATTTGACAAAAAAAAAGTTTAACTGACAAAGAATTACGCAAACAAAGAATGTATGGCTAAATGACCGTGGCCGAACAACAACGAATGAGACGAGATAAACTATAGAACAAAATATTGTAAGGATAGAACAAGTGACAATGGATTACCGAGTTTAGCTAAAATCATATTGTTATTGACGATTTGCATGATGTGAATGTGATATTCAACCTTGTCTTTAAGCAATAAGGATTATTATAATACATTTTCTAGTATAATTTTCATACAAACACAATTTCGTTTTTCCGCCATGCATATTTATTTACATTGGCAATGACCCCCATTCAAGTACACAAACATTAGGAAGTAGGAAACACAAAAATAAAAATAAGGTATTAGTGTGCGAAATTCTACACAATATTAACTAGACGTATTTTTGGGATCGAAATGCCTTTAATGCCGGGTCTGTTCCAAAGTTTCATGTCATTAGTTATTTAATTCATCATAAGTACACCTACATTGTATTATGATATAAAAAATACACTTACAGCCCACGACATATTGTTTATTCGACATTCTTGGGGAAGGATGATCGTGTTTAGAACACCACATCAAATATATACAGGGTTATCGGCTAGGGGTGTATTAAGCCGAAAGGGGTTCACTATACTCATCCCAAGGAACAACTTTCACTATGAAACCAAATCTGAATTAAAAAAAAACAACTGCTCCATACATTATGTCGACGACTGACTAACTTTTTGTATGGAATTGCTGGTTTTTTTTTCTCGTATTCAGAGTTGGTCCCATAGTGAAAGTTGTACATGAGCGTGTGTATAGTGACCACCTTTCGGCGTAGTACATCCCTGGCCAATAACCCTGTATAATGCTAAAAAAACATCAATTAGTAATGGCAAGTGACCCAGCGTTAAACTTTACTAAAAGTTTTCATTTCACCACAACCGATAGTGTGGTCTAAGTAAGAACATTTTGATCTAGTAAAAATCTGTCGACTTTGACCCTTAGTTGTTCTCAACAAAAAGAGCAAGTGTTGGAAAATTCAAAAGAATTGCAGTACGAATTGCTCAGAGCATACTACTTTCTGTAGATTTAAGTACTGACAGTTCTAAAATATTTATCTATGATCTATATATAATATGATGAGATGATGATGAGAGATGATATTATATATAACATCTTTTACTTATTTATGGAAACAAAATGAGAGGAGATAATATTAAAGCTCTCAAATTCTCAATGAAACTAAAACGAACAAGCCAACTTTGCTAACTACGTAAAACACTAGCGCTGCGTTCCTGTTAGTCGTATTGTTCGTGCATATATAATCACACCAGTGAAAGCACGCATTTCATAAAAAAGGACAAAACCATAAATAATGCAAAACAAGCCATCAGAGGTGAACCAAATACCTCCATTTTTCTCTACGCGTTTTCAGCATTCCAGTGTCTATCTACATATTTAATTAGTCAATGACCCGGATTCGGCCAGTCACACTGACTAAACTAAAAGTTTCTAAAATTGTATAAATCCTTTTCTAACTTGTGGATACAAAAAGATAGGAGACGATTTTGGAACTGTCGAGTTAGGTTAGTTTAGTAAGCTAGGCCTGTCTGAATCGGGGGCAATGGTATAAACGGCACACAAACCACTCACCGGGATGATTTTGCTCGGTTAGTAACGGATCAAACGCTTCCAGTACACTGACGCGTACGCTACCTGAGCCGGCGGGGGTTCTGCCGCCGAAGTCGATCAGATTCATTGATTTTGGGAGGCTGCTTAATGTATCGGCTGATTCGTTGGACTGCGAATAAAAATATATGTGTAAAGAGCTATCGGTTAGGTATGTTTTAAGTTAACGGGATATGATGATTGAAACAATAGTTGGACCCTGCCAATAATCAGGTACGAGCGTGACCATAAGAAATCTATAAACGAACCAAACACAATTTTCTCTTTTTTTCCATTGATTAAGTGTATACCCATCTAGGTATCCATTAATAATATTACAATATAGCCTAAGGCTAATTAGTAATTTTAAAGTAGCTTGAACTTCTACAGAAATAGTGTCTTTAAGAATGTGTCGATTAACACATATCTTAAAATCTCTATTAAGGGGAAGACACTTTGTTCATGTGTTCTTTACACGTAGCACTTACATCAAATTTCACTGTCACGAATTATTATAACACTACACTAATTCGAACGGTTTCGTTCTTTTAAGTCTTCTTACAATGTTAACAGTTTTCTTGATAATACAATAATAGTAGGGGAGCCCACGATGCTAAATGGGGATTTACTCGAGCGTCATAGAGACGTATTGCGTAGCAAAGCTTGGATGATAGGAAGTAGAAAATATTATAGGTGTTTCCCATTTTAGTGGTGGAGGAAGCATCTGGAAGAATATACATTTTTTTCTAAGGAAATCAAAACATGTAAATGTTCGAGCGTGTCAGATTATAATATTTTCTGTGCTCCATCATGCTTCTGATAACAAATATATGCTAAACTGACAATTTGCATGGTGGGGGTGGCCACACAGGTTGAAAATAGTTAATAAAAAAGAAATCCCCCCACTCCCTAACATTCCATTCAAATCATTTAATTATTGACATGCACACTGTTTAGCTAGTAATAAACCTACCGTATCTTAAATATGACGCATTTGATTATTTCAGGCAAACAAAGTTTTTTTTTTAATATTTTTCGAGCTGCTCTATTAGCTTGGCTCTTTATTGAGAGCTTATATTTGGTAGAAACACCCTACAGGACCTAAGGAATCTCCCATGTGTTAATCTGCCACGCTCGAGTATGTCACAAAATCCCCTCTTGGGCTCCCATACTATAAGGTTGCATACAAAACTGAAATATTTATACTCACAGCAATACTGACTTCCGAAGACTTCCTCGACTTATTCACTTCAGCGTTTTCCTTCACCGAGTCTGGTCTAGAACTTTGGGCTATATTCACCGGTCCGGGAACAATGTTGTTATTCTGCACGCTCGGCATTGGAGGGTACGTATGCTGAGTCAACTGTGGATATATACTCGCTGGCCTAGGAGGCCGCGATATCATGTTTGTGGTACTGTAGTTGTAAGTAGGCTGGACTATATGTGGAGGAGGATAACCAGCGTAAGGAGACGGTGAAGCTAAACGGGTTTGACTGTAAGGAACCGGTTGAGTGTACATTGGAGGTTGTACATAAGGGGGTTCTTGGATGTTTGGGGGGTAATATGAGTAAGGGATTGTGCTCATGGGTGGAATGTTGGTAGGTATCGGCGCGGGTGACGGCATTCCGTAGGGTGTGGTGGGAGGGTATGGAGGTACGACGCCGTAGCCATGCTGGGTAGGCTGCCCGTAACCGTAATAAGGGGCGTAGGGACCGGGCGGTCCGTAAGGTGGTCGATAGTTGCTCATGTTAGCATTTGGCTCTGGCGTGGCTAGAGTGAGCTCTTCGGTTTGTTGACCCAATCTGAAACGTGTTAAAATGGGTTTATTTAATAGTAGGGTTATAATTTCTTTGTTTTAAAATGCCCTGCCTAAGAGTAGAGAGTAGAGTAGTTTATAACTTTTGGATACAGAAGTATATAAACCATGTCCTGAATCTGAACCGTGCCCAGTCGAATTTGAATACTACATATAGTAAAATTCTGCAACGGCATATCCTATATATAATCGTCGAAATATAGAAATGGTTTATTAATTCACGCTTGTGTGATATTCGATTTCCAGTCTTTGTGCAGAATATTATGTCACAGTGTTATATTGGACCACCTGGAAGCTATAAAAATGTTTTTAAACAAAATAATGAACTCGAGAACATAAAGATTGAGACGGATTGAGAATCTCTTCTATTTTTGAAGTTGGTCAATAATAGCGATGATTGGAATCAAACTTTACTTAGGTTTGCTTTTGAGCTATTGTTTACTATGGTAGTCATGTCTCTGACATCCTAAACTAAACATGTAGATGTTTATATTGTCACACATTGTGTTTATCTAAATTCTAAAGCTCTATATCAGCGTGTTATCAAAAAAACGTTATCTATGCGATACGCGTAGCTCATGTTTTAATGCAACCGAAATCATGTTAGAATTATTTAGTGTCTTCAACTAAAAACTAGCTTAATACTGGAACAAATGAAAAAGGCACGTCGGAAATGCACTACGGATATCAAACGGCATTTTTTAAACTCAGATACAAAGAAAAAATATAAATCACCCATTTCAATACATTACCGATTAACCTTCTAAATCCTTTATCTAGATTTTAATTACGTCAAAAGTTAACTGCAGACCGTCTGATGGGCACCTTTACGCCAGATAACGTTAAGGGCAGATTAACTTATATATAACATATGACGAGCATTTCTTTTAGGTTTGTTATTTGAAAATTAATTAAAACTTATTTGCGTAGATGTACTTAATAAATAGATTTTGAAATGGATGAATTAGTAGCTCTGCAATTAACTGATAATGTATTAGTAATTAAAATGATCCATATTAGTAATGTATTGTGAACATACTTATTAATCTGTTCAATGTACTCCTTGAATGATTCATGGGGGTCTTTGGGCGCAGTCTTGGCTGTGGGGCTCGCGAATGATATGAGATCGCTGCTTTCTTCACGCGTGGGGCTCGCGGCGGCAGATCTATGGGCCACATTTGGATGATATATGAACATAGCTATAGTATATCCCAGGGGGTGCTAGAAACTAGTTATAGACAGGTATTATGTTATCTAAAAACAACTGTATCACAGCGCAAATAGTAATGTATCGCTTCCCTCTATATTGCTTCCTTCACTCTACCGAGTGAAAGATGCGGTCATTATCGACAGTCAGGAGCGGCGAACATGTTTCTAGCTAAATGATATTGGTCATGTTTGTCCCCTAAACTTATTGTTAACGTTGCTTATGCAAACATGGCTACGTACAATTGACTTTATTTGCATTTTTAATTGTAGGAATAAATGACAGAAGGTGCAAAATAGAAGTAATAATGACTTCTGATCATTCCTTAGTGTGAATTTAGGCGTCAGAAACATAAATAATGGTTTACAACTACTTAACTCCACAATTTTTACCCATCATAACACCAAATGCTAATGGTTAACTTAATAACAACTCATAGAAGCAGTTTCCTAAGAATTAATTTAAATTATCAATTGCTCTAATTTCACCACATTTCATTCAACAACAAGTTAATTATTAGTCATCAAAACATGATATGACACACAAGACTTGCCAAGTGAAACAGAAATTTAAGTCCTAGTGTTCAACTCACCTGTTGTCTGTAGACGCAGGTCGGCCCCGCGGAGGCTTGCGCGGCGGCGGCGGCAAGGCAGGCGGAGGTCCGTCACTCTCGTCGCGTCTTCGACCACTGACGCTTGCCACATTATCTGAAAATATATAGATAGTAAATATATCAATTGGCTATCAATTTGATAAGCAGATAAGTATGGTTTGTATTTGTTTACAACTTTGATAAGTAGTTGCTAAAATAAAACCATTATATGCATCTAACAAAGAATTATATGCATTATTTTCATAAATATAAAACACCTTTAAAGTATAAAATGATCATTATTTTATGATTATAAAAAAAGAACTGTACACAAAATAAATAATACACCAAACTTCAAGCAATTTGGTCCATAATTGCAGAGTTCTAAGTTTAAATTTTATGAATTATTCATTAGATTTTCACTTGGGATGAATGTGTTCTGCATACTCTCACAGTAGGAGTCTGCTGAGGAACAAATAGCACATATCAGTTTATAATCAACATTTTAACAGAACGTTAATCACAAGTAAGCCAAATTGCTACAACAACAAAATTTACACTTACAAACAAAACCCATATTTCTCACACTGTACTTGAATCACAAGCGTTGAAACATAAATCAAAGCTGATTATGTTTTGGCACATAACAAGACTGTTGAACTCTGCTTCAATTTTAAGCAATAATAATTTAACAAGTTATCATGATTTCATTCCAATCATTGTCCATTGGAGTGTGGGTGGTTGACCCTCACTTCCTTTTGTATTGATACAGACGCTATTTAGTTTGATGTAACAATACTCATAGTTTTTGGAAATACATAGTCCGACTACTGGGTTACTTGTATAAAATCCACACAATGGAAGTGTTTAAGAAACGGCTGATATTTTTCTAGTAAATTCCGAGTCATTGTCAATCACCCTTTATTGTTTTCTTTTTGCTTAGTTTAACCCTGAATATGATTGAAATAAGTAACCAGTAGCAAGATAGATAATTAAAACAAAAATTCACATAATTTAGTGATTAGATGTAAATGTCACTCCAAATTTACCTTATTTTGCTTAACTTTGTTGATTGGTTAGGAGTTAGGAGCACCTAAGCAAGGTAGGCTACAACAAGACTTATTATTTTGCAAGTTACTTTAAATTTCCTTTTTATTTCATAGATAAGATAACCAGTTGTATTAATACTTATTGTATTTTAGTTTTTTTTTCTTATAATGTCTCTCAGAAAGTAAGTAGTAAGTCCAAACACAAATTTGATGTCTTCGTGACGGGGAGCGGATTAATCTCTTTCTATGAAAACAAAGAAGACGAAATACTCAATTAGTAGGTATTTGTTTTGTGGTGATTTATCATACACACATACTGCAAACTGTTTTTCCTCAATCAGTTGTCTATTTTAGTATGTTTTCCTCAGATCTCATAACTGTTCATATTATTGAATTTTTTATGCATACCACAGAATCATAGTGGTAAATATTTAAAAAAATCATTGTGAAATAGTATAATAACCAAGTATTGGTTAGGGGTGTACTAAGCGGAATGGGGGTCACTATAACCATTCTAAAAAATAACTTTCACTCAACTCCAAATCTATACATATATAAAACTGGTTCAATTTCTGTACAATGACAAATATGCTAAAAACCGACCGAACCTGTGTGCCTGTCTGATTGTACAGGTTAATCTCGAAACGACTAAGCAGACTTACATTAAATTTCGTATCATGCTAGCTTATATGCCAGGTCAACATATAGGGCACTTTTGATCCCGGTAAATTAAAGATAAGGAATGATAGATACCAAGCAGATGAAGTCACGGGCATCAAATAGTTCAGAAATAAAAATCCATGCTTACAAGCATGGAATGGTTGGATTTTGCTTTCAGCATGATGCTTGCTTTCAGTCAATTCTAGCTTACTGTTTTATGTACATCCTTGCTCTCTCATTCATCCTTGGCTCTGGCATCTTGGCTTTTAAGCTGTTTTTTTTTATTTACTTGAGGAATCTTATGCATGTACTTATTGAGTTGTCCTTTTTTTTTATGGTAAGCAAACATTCAGCAACAAATTACAGAAAACCAACTAGTATCCATGACTAGTTTTCAGCTTTGCTCACATATTAATAAAGCAAGATGCAGCGATGCAGATGCAGCACTTAACTGCATCTCACCTGATTGAAGCCAAGAGTATGATGCATGTTAGGATGCACCAATATCATATTCATAATCCTCAGTTAACTATATATTCTTTCTGAGGGGCAAGGTACTAATTACAGTTTATTTTTGATTATATATTCATATAGAGCAAAATGTATTTCATTTAATGTAGAAGTCTAAGAAACATGATAGAGAAGATTAAGTAACATAATGAACTATAGTAATAATAAAGTAAAATGAACAAACTATAAAAATATATAAGTATGATGAATGAACTGCAATATAGTTATAATAATTATGTTATGCTTAGGTGGACTTGTATTGTACATTGTATACTATAACACAATCAACTAAAGCAATGTAACTTCTAAACATAATGGCACGTTATTTAAATCAATAATCAGTTTATGATAAGAAATACTGCATAAAAACCTTGGATCTTTAGTTATCTCGAGGTGTAAACAAAGTTACGTCAGTTACCTGAGTTTGTTAGCAGTCTCTGCCTACGAAATTGTTCTAGAGCCAGACTTTCCAAACTGAGCGCCTGCGCTTTCTCCAAATCTGCTTGAAATTGCAGGTCATACTCCGACATCGTCGAGGCTGGTATAAAAACAATCCTCAACAATTACAGTTGAGGATACGACAATAATAACACAGTCTAAGATCACGAATAACACAATACAAAAACACCAAAACAACACATTCTAATCGTCATTTTCTGATGCGTAAGACGCTGCCTACTGGAGGCAGAAAGCTTTTAATCGACCACTTTGTTTGATTAGTTTATCAGTAAAACTATGAAATCTGCACAAAGCTACAAAAAACTCTTATTTTAATTTACTGGGTCATCTGAATTTTACTTTGCAATGCACTCAGCTCAGCGGCGAAATATTTTTTGTTATAACCTAGCATTCTACCAAATTCAAGACCTCTACAGTCAAATTGTTTGACATGTAAAGAGCGAAATAGCTTATTAATTATTCTCAAGAAAAAAGGATACAAAAAAATTGCACACATAATTTGTCGACTTTTTAATTTGGTTGCATTATGTCGTGACGTACGTGACGTATAAGTTTATGACGTTTGATACTTGCACTTCATAGAGTAATCTACTACAGAGTACCTGATTCTGAGCATGTCGAAGAAAATGTCAGTAGATGCAATACTTAGAAAATGCTATCGATAGTAAGTATTACAGCAGCAATGTGAGACACATTTTTAGCCTAGTAAAACAAAAGCACGAATTATTGTTAATAAAATACAACAGATCTGAACACTTATTAGCTTATGGGTGTTGGATCCCATATTGTGGGGCAGCTCTTCAAGCTTCCCTGTCGTGGTCCTAATGCTGTAGGAGTGTCCGAAGGAAACCACGACGAGTTAATACAATGTATTTATTAGTTGTTAATAACACTGAACACAGTTGTTAAGTCAATAATCAGGCTACTTAATACACAATGCCATTCTTCACCGATCGATGATCGTATCTCTAACCGCTAGGGACAAGTTTTAACTTGTTGCCGGGAACCGAGCGCAGAGCTGTCAAAAAACTTAAGGCCGCGTTAACAAAGAAATTTTTTTTTATAATAAATTAAAAATATAACCTCTAAGTGCTTAACAAAAAAAGTCAGCTACACGTTACGGAACAAAAAATCTAACGCTTTGTCACTTTCATATGCATCATCTTCATCACCTATTTCCCGCAAGATACCCAGTAATCTATATCACCGAGAGAAAATAAGAAATGTTATAAAATAATATTTGTAAAATCGCGTCTAATATTTGTACAAAATAATTTGTTACTAAATCCTTCTTTAAAATATTTGTGACGAAGATAGATATATAGACACTAGGCACATGCCGTTTCAGTCACACTATAACAAATTAGAAAATATACGTTGTCCACGGTATCCCAATACTTATTATCCATTCTGTAGCTATATAACTAGCTGTTGCTTCACCGTTAATTACCGTTTATGGAAAGACAATGTTTTTGGGTCATTTAATTTATTATTATAGCGATAATTTACCTGGCCTACAGTTTTGTCACAAGTAGTTTTGGCGAATTCGTTTTAGTTCTGGCACGTGCTCTAGTCCCCGATTTCATTAAAATACCTGAAAAAACAATAAGACTGGCCAAATCTAATTTCTTGTGTCGGTATGTTTGTTTGTATATTACTCAATGAAATGTATAAAAAAAATATAATTAAATAACGTTTCAAACTCATTAGCGTAACGCGCGGTTGACGGAAAGCCTGAATCATTAACTAAAGAAATTCGGGTTTAAAAACTGGTTTCCTCAATGGTGGTTTCTATACTTCCAAGTAACTGGTTTCCTAAAAGGTTTTTTTTTGGACTGTAACTGTATTCGAAGAACATAAGGAAACAACGTCTGTAACGCCATTAAACATTCATAAACTCATCTAGACCCAGTACCTATTTCACGTATAATTCTTCCAGGGAAGTACTTGATTCGTTGTTAGTAGGCATTAACATATTCTGGTTGGTAATTACCTAATTCCTGCACAGCAGAATCCGTTGATCGCTTTTTGCGTTTGCTATGATTCTTTTTGACTGTTTTTCTGCGGCTTACTGACGCTCTCGTCATAAATTCTGCATCGTTCGTGGTATTTTCTTCTATAGCTTCAGAAAACTTCTCCGGATTCGGCTTCGGGGTTTCTATTTGTTTAGCTTTTAACGTGCTCTTTTTCCCTGGAGCTGGCGATAAGATTCCTGTTAATTTTACCGTAGAGCCTTTTAGTTCAGAAGTAGTTGCTTTCATAATTGTAGGAACTTCGGTGGATCCGAACATGCTCTTTGCTTTTTTGATCTTCCTTTTGATCTTGTGGGTTTTTTTCTTGTCAGATTTTCCATCGATTTTGTGAGCTTGAGTTGGTTCTCGTTCATGACCACCTGCTACTGCAAACTGTGGGTTAAACACATGGTAGGTATTCAAGTAAAATATATACGTACCTATAGAATTATATATTTTTTAAAGAGATCGTTATAAAACGCTTAAACAATTCAAGGAAAGTTTATGTCACTAGACGAAGATGTAAACTAGAATGAAACGTCACATACACAGTCGGATCTTATACGAGTAAAATCATTAGCCTGGCGGAGTGCCGGTAATCAGCCGCTTGCTCAATAAATTCAATGCCTGAATTATGAATTCTTATTAAACATCTCAACTTTGCAATGTTAACAGCTTTTCACCATTGGATATCAGTTCTAATATTTTTTTCCCAAAAATACTTCTTGCGCACAATCATTTTGTTTGACCTAGCGGTATTATTTTTCAGCGGTTCAGCAAAAATTAACTGCAGTAGGTATCACCCTAGGCGGCTCTAACATAATAGAAAAAAATCATCCAGAAAAGATCTGCTTTGATAGGTGTTTCAACAAATGCTTAGAAGCGATTTCAAAAAACCCGACTGCCAAGTCTTCAGACCACTGTATCTTAACGAGTGAAACTGAGGGATGCAACTAGTATAGCCTATGACCATTTACAGATGAAGACAAATCCAATGATACTTTGCATATCTTAATCTGCCTACTGGTTTAGGCTGTAGAGGGTCACAAAGAGTGGGACTTACTTTATATACATACACACAAATATACACTTGAAAAACAATAAGTACCCTTCTCGTGGGCAGCTAGGAAAAAATAAAGAACACTGCCCACAAAAAAACTTAAAACTATACGTAAAATTTTCGTACGACGCGACATCAACAACACATTGCTGATGTCGTGCCAAAATGTTATCATTTATTTTGACCAGGCAGCAGAAACAGGTACCTGTTCATAAAACACATCATCAGCGTCCTGCCTGTCGCAGAAGTCCAATATCCTATTACAGACATGCCGCAAGTTTTTTATCCGCTGCTTTTTCGTCTTCCCTACAACACATTTGTCCACTTCGCCCAAACGCAACGTCCTGAGGGTAGATGCAAAATAACGTCCTCAAACAAAAAGAAGAAAATGACCTAACGTTTATACTTACTCAGAAATGTGATCAAAGCCCAGGTCAATAGAGAATCAGGCCCCTGTAGGGTGACGACAAATAATCCGAAAGCTTCATGATATTCAAAAGATGTCTAACGAATGTAAATATGTGAATATTCGTGTGAAATAAAAGAATGAAATATATACAAAACACACTTGAGTATGAAGAGGTAGCCCCATGAGAAAAGACCTGTGTCCAGAAAATAGTGTTTTAGTGATGAATACTTACTTGATAACTTTAGGCTTGGTCATGATATCGTCTTTTTCATTAATATTCATTGCAGTTTCCCAAATATCCTTGAACAACATTCTGCGCTGCGTATAACTTTCTTCGTTAGCCATAATTATAGGCATATCTAAAGAGTTATTAAAAGCTTGGGTCGTTTGCAATAGAGTGAATCAGATTTGAACCGTTTATTGGCATTTTTGTTTTTATTTATTTACATTTTCATAAAATAAAAATTTTGACTGGTGTAGACCAGTCGAATTCGTATTTTGATTTTTAAAGGTGTTGTGTTGACATGGAAGGTCAAACTTTTAAGGCATTGACGTAAGTATGTCAATGTTTTATGAAACCTTATTAGTAATATATATTCAATTACAGATTTACCTAGTTCAAATCAAAGGTTCGGTATGTTTTGTTACAGTTTGTTCAACGTATTTGGTATCCTGATTGTAGGTGCTAAGTGCATGATGACTAGAAGTAAGTACGAAATCTACGAAGACAAGTCAGAACTTCACTGCCTGTAAATATGAATAGGTACCTACCGGAAAGCTCTAGTCGTTATTTTAGATCAGAATCAACCTGGTACAACAGAAGATAATAATAGTACCTACTCAAAGTACGTCTGTCTTAATGTTGTTCGCACAAAAACAGAACAACTTAAGAGGCAAAATAACCACATCAACCGAATGTCTAGTCCCCGACGTGCCTTTTATTGAAAGGGCTGTTGTACCAAAGTTATCAAGAGAAGCAACAAGTTGGTAACATCAAATTGGCGGTTTCGTGGAGGTTGGCACACTTCAGTACTCGAGCAGCTTTCGAAGAAATAGCTTTGACCACGCGGCTATCTAATCCTGTACAATTAAAAATGTTAAGTTAAATATTCAATAAAAAAAAATTATATAATCGCGCTACTTGTTCGCCAAGTTCAGAACTACCAGTTAATTCTTTAGGTTAATTTTACAATAGCCGAGTAGCTACTCGGCTATTGTAACAAACCATTTGTGAAAAGAGAAATCGAAAATGTAATTAATAGTTTTTTGTGAAATTGAAAATGAATAAATCATCTTTATTCCCATAAGTTAACATGCAGTAATTAGCCCACGAGTTAGATAAAATAAAACCTATCACTGCATAAAATATGTTTTACTAACTCTAAATCCAAAACCAATGATTGAAATGAGTAAAAAATGGGTGCGAATTACGACCCAAGTGCGCTTTGGGTGGCTCTTAGCGAACAGAGCGATGGTGACCTGTTCAGTGTCTATCCCAAGCTTCTGGCTGATCTGCTGCTGCAGGAAGACGCAGCCAGACAAGAAGGAGACACCAGCGAGGCTGAGAAGCTGGTACTGCCCAGTGATAAGGACTACAGACTCAAGCAGTACTTCTACTTGGTTTCCTTGCAGAAAACGTTGGAGTTGGCAGAGCAAGTATTTTTAGTTCAATTAAAGGATTTTATCATATTATTAAAAATTAGAAAGGTAATATTAATCCTGGTTAACACAATACACCAAACCAAATATTTATTTAAAAAATACTTCGGGATAAGTAATAAATAATTAGTGTATGTTGAGGTGTGTTGTGGGGCAGGAGGAGGAGACCAGAAACCCAGGATAGGGCCAAGTGGCGTGTCATGGGAGAGGCCTATGTCCAGCAGTGAACGAGACCCGTACCAAGCAATGGAACGATATGAGTAGGTACCATGCCATTTTTAGATGTAACAAATCATACTTATTACACAAATACGGTGCATTTTATTTCATTAGAAAATTTGCTTTAGTTCCAGGTTATGTCAAAGGTGACCTATATAGCAATTTTAATGACCTACATGTAGCTAAAACCAGCCTACGGTAAACGAAAATAAACACAAGCTAATGGAAAACGTCTGACATACCCACCTACTGATTGTATGTGATACGGCCGTGACCCGGCTACAGTTGATACAAGGGAGGGAAATGGGAATTAGCTTTCCTCATTATACCTGACATTGCAGATTGGATTAGAGTAGTGTCGAACATTCAGACATAACGAAAATATACTAAGTCTCGCAGGGATACTTGACATTTTAATCATAATATTTTTTTGCAATTAGTTATTTTATAATATTGGATTTTGAAAATAAAACCGAGGCAATGCTGCCAGCTTTTTTGCCACCTTTCCCTCAACTAACGGACTTTTTGACAAAACTTTTTTTTAATTGTAAGTAGTTTAAGTTATTTTGTGTTTTAATTATTGTTTTCTAAGTTTTTATTCATATACTTAGACATATCTTTAATAATACCAAATATGATCACTGTAAAAAAAAAATATTTTATAATAACAGATACATATTAACCTACATAACATGTATGTTTGAAGAAAAAACTACGAAGAATTACAGTTATAATCCGACGACATTATTAATAAGCCATAGTACGATGAATTCCCATGTTTTAGCTCCTATTTCAACAATTGGTCTCATATTCCCTATATCCTATCAGGGTTTTGGCACGGACAATAAAATATATTTTAATGATTCTTTGAATATTTAAACCGTGAATTTGGTGAAAATGTTGATGAAATATCAACATTTTCACCAAAGGTAAGAAGACTTCAAAAAAACATAATCAGAGCTAAACACACATAGTAAATTGAAAATAAATGCAAACAAATTTAAATAGAGATAACCAGTTTAATTTCCATACATAAATGAAGTTCACGAAAAGTTTACCAGATCCCTTAAAGTTACGCCTAAAGCCTTATATAAGTACATAATGGATATCAGTTCTTCAACAATATGAGTAATTATATTATAATATAGATAAACACTTACAATATCTATAATACGTAGCATCCTCCTTATTTATGCTCGCATTATAGTAGGTATTACAAACAAACTATACTTACCTACTTAGTATTAGTAGTTTTTTAATAGACTTCATTAGTTTATGGGTTAGATAGCTGTAGGTAGATGTAGTTTAGAAGTAAAAGGTGGAACTGAGGTATACGTTGTTTGCAATTTGCATGCAAAACCACTATAAAGACCGATTGCTTAAACAATACATACCTAGAAGGTACCTAGGTTGGTATTTATTGCACACCGTTCACCCTAGTTCTAAACACCCGAACATATATACTCTACCTACGAATAGGTCGATTGATAATAAGTAAAACAAAGCTTATATATATTTACAAAAAAATCCTCGGTCACTATAAAATACGAATCCCTAGACGCCAACAAAACTTTTTCAACGTCTGCAATAGACAGGAAATCCGTCAAATTGGATGGGAAATTGTTGACCTTTGTCAAGCACATAAATAGACAAAAAAAATGTTAAATTATTTTGCGAGTATTTCACAAAACTAAGAAAGATTCTATAAACTGTTGGTTGATATATATTATAGTAAAGTACCCATACAAGATCAGGAGTAGGTAATTTGAACCATCCGGTGACATCAATAATATGGGATTGTAAGATTGTAGTATGCAGCTCCTTGAATAAAGTTACAAGAGTTAGAAATGGCTGATACTTAAATAAATGGAATCAATAGAGTCTATGGTTGACGACGAACATAGACCTCGTGATATGTGAGTCATTACCTTTGAATAAGTAGTGTATCGTTTTGTCCGCTATGCGGTACCTTTACTAGGCAGAATTATCGCATATGAGCAAAATCACAAGGTTTTTGCAACAGCATAGAAGTTGGACTACTCTTAAATGTTAGTAAATTAATAAAAACTAAAGATTTTATGCAAGTTTGTAAATGAAGCAAACGAAAACGCTTTCTCACTCATTAACATTTGTTTGTTAGGAATGATATGGAACGGTACGAATACGCATTCAGAGACACGATGTTCAATAAGAACCTGTAAAATGGATTTTTATGTTTCTTTAGTTCTTCAGCCTGTGGTAAAAAAAATGGTAAAAACATGGTGTCAAAAGGAACGTTTAACTGAGTATCCTTGATGAAAAGTGGAATTTACATAGTATATATAACTTAATAATAAACTTAATATATATACATATATATTAATAAGACTTCGTAATTTATTAGCTTAATGTCATTTGTTTCATAGAGACGAAGATGGCAATCCCTTGCCCGTCAAAGTTGAAGAACCTCCGGAAGAATGGGCGCCCTGGGCGCTGGTGGTTCCTACAAAAAACCCACACGCTCCGCCGCCCGTCTCGGTAAAAACTGCTCCAGGACCCGTTTGGGATATCGGACAGGTTGGTAATTCGGTTACTCTTTTGCTTACTTTACTTTTTATCGGTATGCCCCATGCTTTATTTTCACCAACTTCACCTCTTATTTCTAACTCTTCATTAGAAATATATTAAGTGAAGTCTAGTGTAGTTATGCACAAGAAAATAAAAGTAAATGGGCCTGTGTAAGTTTAATTTTCATATTTTTACCTATCGATTCAAGTATTCTTGAAAACCACCAAGGAACTCTTCAGAACTAATACTCGCTAATCATAAAAACCCAAGCTGTCTAGATAATATTAAAATCTAATAAACTTTATATCTTACAGGTTTTAAAAGCAGCTCGGCTTCTAAGCAAGCCACCATTGCCAGTAGACTTTTCCGACGAACAGGAAATGCGATGTGTTTACTCCATCATTTACGACGTATTTAGGTGTGAGTACCAACTTTATCAGGTCATTTATTGTCATAATTTAACTACCTACTTTATTAGACAAGTATAAATTGAACGTAAAAAAAGAACACGAAAACTTGCTAAACAATTCCAAATGGTTGTTCCAGACAAGTTTGGTAGAGAAGATATAAAAACTCCAACTTGATAGCGTCTAAAAACTCATAAAATATTAAAAAAACCTATAAGGGGTGTTCCTACGAACGCGACAGCCGTTTCGCTGTGAAATAATCGTCACGAACTTTGAGAATTTCGAAGCCAAGTTGTGGATTACCTCACGCCTCTTCGGGCGTAGTTTAATGCTGTGCCAGGCCATTTAACTTTATAACACAACACGATTGGTGTCGCGATGAATGCTCGTGGATATCTATCTAATCGCGTATATATCTAAGAACAATTTCCTTTTTGCGATATTAGAAGTCGCCGCTAGCCTTTATATAAAACTAATAATTTAGTTTCTTGAAGTTCAGTCTATTTTGAAAACACCATTGGGCAGATTACTGTATGCCAAAAACTTTGCCACTTAAAGTTCGTTGTACTTAAAAAAGATGCTCACTATAGCGAGTAGCATTGCAAGGTCTATTTAAATATTGTAACAGAAACTATATTTTGTTTAATATTGTTATAGTTTCTTTAAGATCCCTAAAAAACCTTCGCAATATCTATTGCACGAAACTGATTGCAGATAAGTAAACAACAATATGATAATGTCAATACAAATTTCAGGCTACTGGTACGATTTTTGCCTTTTTATTATTCACCACTTCTGAATCTATTCACATTGAACTTCTTTTGTCACGCGACCTATTGATTTCGCTTTTGTGGTTAGTAGGTAGGTAGGTATTAGTTTCTCCCTTGCATGTGTGAAAGAATTGATATTTTGTAAAGTTGACACAATGTAATGTTTTTTCGCAGACAAGACTATTTTGGATCAAGCAATAGAGGATGTTGGATTTTTCACAGATTATCCCGAAGTAAGTGTGTAAAATAAGATTGTGTAATTAGCTCTTAGTAACAGGGTAGCTAAAGATATTATGGTCTACTCACTAAAAGGTAATAAACTCTGTAGGGTGAGATGTACAACCCCACATTAAGACAACACTTTCTAAATTCGTGAATTCTAGGATTTCTTAAAACATCGTAATGAAACTTACTGATTCTGATATTCTAGCTATTTACGATAGTTACCTACAATACATTTACCTATTTTCCTACAAAACAATTTATTGGAAAAAGTATACACAAGATGATATTGTAGAGACCAGATAGCATGTTCCAATTCTCAAGGAGCAGTTCCTTTAATGTCAAAAACTTTGTTCTTGAACTTTGTAGAAGGTGAATTCGTTCCCTGATAAAAATCAAGGTTGCATATTTAAGAGTCATTATTGAAGCGTAATAACTCCAAGTCAGGGGAAGGTTTGACAAGATGTTCCAATAAAAAGTATGTTACCATTCAAATCGCATTACGTGATTATCGTGACCAAAGCTATTTTATTTTTCGAACTTTGGAGACGAGCACGAAAATGAGCTCTATATTTATGAGCCAGTTATTTTTGCGAGCGAAAGAAGCGCAAGAATTGGCATTGGTAGATCGGCAAGGGCTGATAAAATGGCAAGTTTGTATGGCACGAAACGTCTCGTGCCGAAATGTTTAAACTAGGCGTCTGCCGTGAAGGGCGTTAATAGCTCCATTTGTAGGCACGATAAAATGACAAAACGACTCGTGTTAAAAGCTCATTCCTTTGCCAATCTCTTCAAACAGCATTTAACACTTGGAATCATCAGGTGAATTACTTTACGTAGGTACTTAGTTTTTAACAAGCTAAGCTTTTGCAAACAAAGCTTTTGAAGGATACAATAGCCAAGAAATTCTGTTGTCAGTAGCAGTGGCTTCATATCTCTAGATCTTTTCAAACAAAATATGACTGTTGTTGAGTTCAAATCTCGACTGTACCTGTTTTGTACATGAAGTTAGGAAGTTTTTATTATATTTACTTGTCCTTTTCTAGTACGCAGAGCATCATCATGCAGCTTGGTTATTTCTCATGGAGCTGGCGAGACGCCGCTGGGGTGCCAGACCCAGGGCAGAGATGGTGCGAGCCACGAAATTGTTGCAAGAAGAGGGGTGGCCCTTCAAAGATATCGAACACGAGATGTGGCAACAAAGGGTACACTTCGCAGCCGCCATCGCCAGAATTCGTATCAAAAATAAAGCGTTCTCGTAAATATGCCTCAGTTTTATGTCTATCACACTAATATTATAAAGGCGAAAGTTTGTATATGTGTGTGTTTGTTCCTCCTTCACGCTGAAACGGCTCGATGGATTTGGATAAAATTTGACACCACGATAACTTATGTCCTGGATAGCCTATGTGATAATAGGCTACTTTTCGTAACGGAAAAATGAAGCTTTCCCGGGGGATAGTCAGATTTCCGCGGGTATCACCGAGGGCCAGAGTTAGTCGTGTTATAATTTAATTTCTGTATTTTATACGTTCGTTTACCGGTTATATGCATTTCTCATTTTCAGTTTAGCAGATTTATTACCATCGCATTTACGGGATGAGCGAATATCGGCATGCGTCAATAAGAACACTGTTACTGGATGGGTCAACACATTTAAAGCGAAGTAAGTAATAATGAAAGCAATTTTTGTAAGAATCATGTTTTGGTTGATTGTGTTTTTTTTTATTAAAAATACTTTTCTTTTTGTGGTATTTTTCGGCTGTGCGTCAGCTTACCGAACACCTTCTCATGCTAAGAAAGAAACAGTTCTACTACGATTGCAAACCTGAATCAATACAGTGAACTTGAATAGTTTTAAACACGATACTTTAACATTGCAGAAAAGTGGCTCTTCTGGTGAAAGAACTGCATGATTTGGGATATTCTTACAGCAGTTCTCGTCAACTTTGCGCAGGAGAATATAGATTTGATAGAGTCTGTCCAAGGTTAGTACCTAAATAGTTTTCCTAAAATAATGATCATCTATCCTGAAAGTACAATAAAAGTAGCATTTTTTGTATTTATCAAAAGTATTTTATTTGTCAGGTTCATAACCCTGAGACCACCTCCTAACGTTGGGATAGGCCAGTTGCAGCTCGTAAAAGATGGGGTCATAGTATTGCAGGTTGGATCTAAATTAGACCTTTTATTATGAATTTACCTGATAGATGTTATAAAAATTATATTTAGTAAGTGAGCATAATTAAAATCTACTGAAAAATCTATATTTTTAGGAACGTGAATTTTGTGAAGGAGCTTCAACTTTATGCCGAGCTCTTCGCGCTCACTCTTTGCGCGGAGTCGTGGCCCAAACGCATGCATCTTCCCCCCGTTGTTCCGCGTACCTTGCCGCCCAGCTGAGAGAACTTGCAGCAGTACTAAAAGCACAAGCTCCTCCAGCTCCAGCCACCCCCGAGCTTGGAAGGCTAGTTGTTTTTGGAGCCGGAGACAAGTAAGTCGGTCTTATTTCTCATAATTATCGTTTCTTATCGGTTTTGTGGTACTACTGGTGTGTTAGCAGTTGATTTCCGCCTTTGCGTGGAAATCGGTGTTGTAGTTTTTCGATGGTCTGAGTCTGTTATTCTGAGTGGGGGCGATATGTCCTGCACCGACGTCCCGCTCGCGATGTATTGTGAATTTCCCCCCGCCAGCCTAACCCAACCAGCCGAACTTCTTAAAATAATGGGGCACAGCCCTGGGTCGTTGGCATAACAGTTCCACCCCTATTGCGTCAGGTGTTGTAGTGATAGTCATACCTACAACACCTGACGCAATGCGCGCGAGACAACAACGCGTGATGGAGAAAGTTTCTTTAGTCCAATCTGCTGAATTAGTAAAGATCTACTGAGATATGTAGGATAAATCCTATAATTTAAGATGCTTGACGATATCCGAGCACGAAGTTTTGGTTTTTTTCAACAATATTTGCTCTCTGAATTTACATTTAAAATTGTGTGTTCGAGCTCAGCTTGGCTTTTTGTGTCAATTTGTCCATAAAGTAGATAGATACTCGTAGACAACTCTTTATTGTAGGCACATATAAGAAATACAAGAAACTTAATAAAACTTATGATTGCGTGCTACATGCGGCAGCCTTATTGCTAATAGCGACCTCTTCCAGGCAACCTTTGGATGGAGAGAAACTAAAGAATAAGTAATGACGGGGAAACTAAACATAAAAACTTGCATTTGAATAGCAATTAATAATAATGTTGACATATGTTTTACAATAAATAAAATAAAAATAAAGTATAAGATAAGAAAGTTTATTTGCAGTGTGGCAAGCTACGTACTGGCTCTTCGCGAGCTTGGCATTGAGGCGTCAGAAGCGCCCCAGTCAGACGCTCCCGTGTGCGTCTTGAGCGAACAAGTTTACTGTGACACTCCGAATGTCGTCAATGCTTTGGACGGAGTGGTAGCTGCTTTAGCCACT
Organism: Ligdia adustata; assembly: GCA_947049295.1. Lineage (NCBI taxonomy): Eukaryota > Metazoa > Arthropoda > Insecta > Lepidoptera > Geometridae > Ligdia > Ligdia adustata. Next base: position 4,981,317 of record OX346218.1, read on the forward strand.
CCACCTAACTCTTATTCCGCCGTTACAGACCCGATCGACTTGGTTTGTGGCCGTGGCGGCGATTTGGCGATGCTTGAGGTAACTTAAGATTCATATTTCTAATTGAACTAGGTCTTCAATCTTAACATACTTATCAAGAGAAATTACGGTAGTACACCAGCTATGCAAACATACGAAATAACAGACGTAGGACTAGTTTGTCAGATTGTAAGCAGAGACGCTTTGCTCTCTCGGTCAATAAAGGTTACGTCTATTCCTTTTACAGGTTTTGACTGAATCGGAAATTGACTCAGATGGCAAACAAAGGGTGCAGTCTATATTAGAGGAACAGAAGAAAACTTTACGAACTCTTATGTCCAAGCCTCAGGTGACCATTATGATGAAATTCAGGCCTAAAGTAACCATGCAAATAATACAGGAAAATTTAATTTGGTGGTATAATTCTAGATACAATTGATTTTATACGAAACTCACTCGGCATTGGAAGCGGAGAATCAAGCGCAGGTGACGCGAGCGGTGGCGGAAGCAAATAGATTGGCGAGAGAAAGGCATTACCTCCTCAAGAAGAAACATCGGCATCACGTAAGTAAATCTACTAAGGCTATCTTGAAAATTCTACCAAACCAGCTCTTGAAACATTGTTTAAAAACAGAATTCTAAAAAAACCGAGATGACAGAAATACACACGAAATAGTCTTATTGATTTCAGAGCCCGACAAAACAAGCTACTGATACTGCCGCATTGGAATCGGCAATGTCTTTAGATGCAGATTTATCGAATGCTGATCTTGAGAACGAGGATATTATGGAAGACACGTCACTGAGCTTCCCTTCACCGAAGCGGGCCATGTCGAGTTCTACACAAAGTACCAACAGGCAAGATACAGAATAATATACATTTTAGAACACATGTCCAGACACACATACTGTATGACAGAGCGAAACTTAAGGTTACTTACTCGGTACTAACTACGAGTACTTCTTGGTACTAACTAACACTACAAAAATCCTAAAAAACATACAATATTTTAGATGTTACAGTAGCAAAAAAATTGAGGAAAACATGCATTGTGAATAATGCGTATTTGCAATAACGTGCGGCTGTCTTAATTTACATTCTTGATTGATAACAGGAGTAGGCCTCAGAGTGAGGATATATCACTGAAACGAAGAGCGGGAAGCGTGGAAGCCGGCTCTAGGCCAGGCACGCACAAGGCTCGGCCTATACCGGAATTGCCGCAATCAGAAACTGACCCAATGCCTAGAGACCCTGATCAAGACAATCCGAACATATTTGTAAGTCTCTTTGATTGATTCCTTATAGTAGGTATTTTATAATAGTGACTGTCTAATGCCAATTTTAAGGCGTTCAAGGAACTCTATTTGACTTGAGCACGATTGTTTTAAATGAGATTTCAAACACCTCCGGTAAGTCTGACATGAACCCTTAACTTTTCTGTGATGAGGAACGAATTCGCCCCTCAAATATAAAGTACTTACTACCCCAGTTTATCCCCTATTTTTTTATATAGGAAGTAGTCCTTGATTTTGTGGTTATGTTAAGTATACATACGTAACTTTGCACCTTAACCTGTGCCTCCCAAGTATTATAAAATTGTGTCATTCTAGGTGCCGGACTGCGATCTCTTTGAAATAAGACCTTTACCAAATCTTGGCAATGGGCTGGACCTAAACTACATACTAGACCGAGACGGCTGTTATCTAGGTCTCATACAGCGAAAGGTATTCAAGTAACAATCCAAATTAAGACATCTTTGCACAGCTTTGGATAAGCATGCTTGTAAGCAATGTTTTTGTTTTGTAGGAAAGTCCGTCTAGCATCTTAAGTGCACACGTAAACGCGGCGAGATCACGGAAGAAGGTTGGCTTTTATTTCGTTATGATTTTTTTTTGAAATGTGTCGCGTAACAATTGGATTAACAGAGCAATCGACCTTGCAACGTCAGCTATTTTAATTGCGTCAAATTTGTGATTGAATTGTGTCATTATTGTCGTTTTAGACTGCTACATATATGCTTATACTAACAGCTTTCTCGTGCACTACAGTTTGCTCCTAAGCAATAGGCTGGAAATCTCATTTATAGATCTTCCTTAAAGTTTTATTTCTGGAGTCAATGCGACTTCCGGGCAGACTGGTATTATAAATGCAATGGCAATTCTCGACTTGGATCCCTGAAAATATCAAATGCCAAGACACTGCATTATTTTTAGTATTACGCCAAACGAGCTTCGTGCAAAAAAAGGCTGACGCTTCATTTTAGTCACTCATGGCTGAGCCTTATTAAAAGCTTTAAGCACCGCAAATACAGTTAGACGTTACTAGTAACTGACCGCTAGGCTGCCGACAGGAGATCACCCGGCTAGATGCGAAGTATATGATCCAAGTGGCTGAAGATCGCGGCCTGTTCGGAGCGGCCGCGCCTGCACCGCCGCCACCGAGACGCAAGAGACCCGAGAATGCGCCCAGCGATTCGAGGCGACAGAAACGCAAGAACAGCTTTGAGGTTAGAATTAATATAGCTCCAGCTATATTAATTCAATAGCAGATAGTATATCCCAAGATCCATTGGAAGGAAAGGAGGTTATTGACGGAAGGTTGTTATTGCCAAAAGAAAACGACAATATCGATTCCTGATACATATGTATAGTTTCCCTTATTAGACGATATCGTTACATTTCTTGGGTATGGATGGGGTAAGAAACTCTAGCACGACCGGCTCAGGCCGGCAGTGCACAAGCAGCGAACATGTTTGGAGTAGCGAGATACTGTCAGATGTCAACGTATTCGTTCCCACCAACATCGTGCTTAGTACAGCGGTCAGGCTGTCTACAGATTGAAGAGTAATCTATACTCGTACATTCTTCTCCCAGAGATTGCTGGTATTTTTGAACAAAAAATCAGTTTTGCATGAAGATGCTTTCGAGCATCTTATAGATACTCGTACCTACTTATATTTGAAAGTATGGAATGATGAAACAAGTCCAATGTGGAATACTGCTAAAGTTTTCACACATTTATCTACATGTCTGCGTGAAATTCATGGAATGCTCTTTTTGTGTCAGTGCGAATTGTTGGTAAGTCACAATAACGGATCGTGTTGCCCAATACAGGTGGAACGTGTATCGGCTCCAACCTATGCGTCACTGTCACGGTCGTCGCGACGTAGTTCTGAGCCGGCGGACTCGCCGATACATCGAATGTGCTGCGAAAGGCACGCGCGACGACACGCCGCCGCTGCCGCCTACTCCGCGCAGGCTTGCACCTGTGACGCGAGACACAGGTCAGCCGAGATATTCTAAACTATACATACTGTCCTGCTGGAGGACAAGTGGCTCCACCTCATACCGTTAACTACCTACGCACTATATAAGACGCGGTAAATATTTAATCATCCCATAGGAACATTTCAATTCTCCGGGTTATACTTTTATATACTTACAGCTTATATAAATTAAATAATAATTGGATATCTTCAGGCCAAACATAGTCGACATCCGCTCAATCGTTTGAGCATCAAAAATTGTGATGTGTTGTAATGAAAAGCAACTTGCCTAATAAAGTTGCTATCATAGCATCTCTAAAACATATACTTATCAACACGTGTATATTGCCTGTCTTCACCAACGGTACAATTCAACAAAATAAAAAAGAAAGGATAACAATACGATCGCAAATCAACAGATCTTATACCCATACCTCTGGTTTCTTGCCTCCTCAGAGGAACTGCGTACCGACGTGCGTCCGCGGACGAATCAGCAGCGGTCAACTGCCGAGCCCCCGACCCGCCCTGCCGCCGCCCCTTCCCCCTGGTTGTCCACGAACTACGTCTCAAGACAGTCGCTTCATTACAGAAGTCATACCTGATAGCATCTCCTTAGTAATTTCTTTTCTTGGTTATACAGGGTAATCGGTTAGAGGTGTACTAAACCGAAAGGGGGTCGCTAAAGGTACAAATTTCTCTATAGGACCAACTTTATTTTCCCGAAAATAAACAGATATTTAATACATTTTGTCGACAACGGAGCAACTTTTTGTATGCAACAGCAGATTTTTTTTCGAATTTGAGTTGGTATCGCATAGTGAAACTTCTTCATTAGGATGAGTATGGTACCTGCTTTCGGCTTAGTTCACCCTTAACTGATAACCCTGTATACGAACAAAATTAACAGTAGTCTTTCGTTCACAAGGTTACACAAATCTTCGATGCCCGACTATCTTAGCAACTTGGCACAATAGATTGTAAGTATACTCTCTCTCTGTTTCTGGACTTACCATAGCTCCGAAACTGCTTGATGGATTCTGATGAAACTTAGTATGCTTAAGGTTTATACCATGATGTAGGATCTCATCAACTTTCTATCTCGAAAATCAGAAGGGGTTCCCGTGGGAGAGGGGATGAAAGTCTTATTAATTTATAACTCAGTAACGCGTGCTTTGATAAGGATGATACTTTTTTGTTAGATAGGACTAAATTAAATTAATGTTCCCTATTCCACAAATTGGAGAGGGGATGAAAATCGTATTTTACTATAACTCGCTAACACGTGCTTCGATTTAGATGATTCTTTTTTGTCAGAAAAATCTATCAGATATAATGTTATCCCAAAAATTTGTAGGGGTTCCCGTGAGACGCATGAAAGTCGTATTGAACTATAACTCGGTAACGCGTGTTTTTATTTGGATGATTTTTTTTTGTTGGAAGGCTGAAAAGATGACAGCCTAAAAATTTGTTGGGGAGATTACTTCTCCCAAAAAAAGTTGTATTTAACTATAACTCGAGAGCGCCTACTTTGATCATTATTTTATTATAGGTACCGCAAAAATGTTATCGGATTTGCAGTTTTTATGAAGATTTTCATAGAAACTGCACAATTGCTTGACGCCGAAAACATTGTTGGACGCCTACATTTGTAAAACGTTGTAGCAAGGAAGTTTTTTTACTATTGAATTTAATTTGCATAGGTAGTTATTTTTTTTGCCAGATAAGACTTACTGAAATTATTGTGCCGCAACAACAAACTTGACATCGGTGTTGTAGTTCAATGTTATTTTATTTTTTCGATAAACTATCAACAAGGATTTAATATTGGAAATTTGATTAAAATGTTTCCTAGAAATCTTACGGGTAACTTTGCAATAGCTGGACTAAACTAAACTTATACAAAAAGTTTACCCGCACAAAATACTAGATAAATAGGTAATGCTGCAAGTAATGTGTGCCATAACAAAGATTTCGGTGCCATAATCACATTATAGTCCGAGTTTATAGTTGCGGCATAGATTATAATTGATAGATAGACGAACGCTTTATTGTTGACATACAAATCATAAAAACAAAAAAAAAACACGATAGTACGTGTATCCACACATAGCGTGCACAATATTTTGTAGCGATGGTGACCGAGTAGTAGAAGGGCGATTGCCGTGCGATAGGTACGAGTTACGATCCTAAAAAATACGCAAGAAGAGCCTGAGCTATAGATGAAGGATAACATCGTATGGAAAGCGTAGTATTGTGGCGGAGTACTTTTAATACATGCCTGGCTAGCTACCACCATCAAGTTAAAAAATCTGTCGCCAAACAGCTAACGGTGTGTTGCGGCGGCCTTATTTGAGAGTCGTATTGTAGGGTCGCTGACTTCAGTGGTCGTGCCAATTGGTTATCAAATATCTAGCTGTCTTTTCTGTATCGTTTTAATTAATCAAATTTACATATTCCGCTAGTAAAAACCACATCTTTTTATTAGCATTTTTGTTTACAAACAACTGGGAAATATGTTCACCTAAGCGCGATTACACAAATGTGTACTTTGCTACTGTGTGTCACTTTATCGTTTTATGTAGAAGATTTGCGCAGCCTTGTGTACTGAAGGGCCTTAGACGTTTTTAGAATGTGCAATTGGTTTACAGAATAAATAAAAGTAAAAAAAAAAAAATTAAAGAAACTGAAGGACTGCGTTGACATGATGTGCGTACAGTTAGTATCGATTGCTGTTCGAATAATCTAGGTGAAGAACATATAAATCGTCTATCGAATGCCCAATAGCACAATTGTCGATTCGATGAATAGTTTTTTGCATCATTCGTCTATCGATAGACTACTTTCCTACCTATTCTATATCATAACCCATACTACATAATAAATCCATGACACGTTTTAACAGTAACGAAGTACTCGAACGTTTATAGCCTACAAAATAAAAATAGTATATATTAGCGGTAAAGAGTTCCTAATAAAATTGTTTTGCGTTTTACTTTACATTTGTAGCCATATTTATAGTTTGTAAATATTTTGATAACGTTAATAAACTTACTTATCTATAACACTATTTTTCATTTATAAACACAATACAACAAGACTGTTATTCGATATCTTTTTTACTTCCCTCGTGTGTAGAGAAGTTCTTATTTTGATACATCGCATTAACACTTTCACAGTCCACGGTATCCACATGGATACAAAAACAGGGTTACCGTGGAGTCCATGTATCCGAAAGGATATATGACTATGACTATTTTAGATATGGAATATTGGAGTGGACTCGAGGGACTAGATTTTGTTTTTGTAAGGTGGACTGTGAAAGTGTTAAATCAATTGGGCCCAAATCGTCATAATTTTTACAATAATCCATCCTATTGCCTAAAGTTGTACAATATAGAGAAACGGTCATAAAAAATACCTGTATGGTTGTAATGATTTCATAAAATAATATAGATCATATGACTTTGCATGCAGCTAGCAACTAGGCACGCTGCCCTCTTGTGGTGGGTTGAAGCATTTGGATTATCTGTAGATCTTAAATATAGTTAGTCACTTTGTTTATGTTAATAATTGTAACTGCTTAGAGGTCGAGCGTCCCCCAACTAGGCCACCACCCCTTCTAAAGTACAAACTGTTTAAGGCAATAAGCATGGTGGCTTGGCGCCTGACGTGGCATTAGAGAAATATTCTCTAGCCTATATACATGCACATGGCCTGAAGTAATAAAAAAACAAATTTTAAAGTCATTTCGGAGGCATTTATTACATTTAATGTCTGATTCTCACATTATTTACATCCAAAGTAAACAAGTAACACTTACTTTACATATTCGTTTGTTATTTTCTTCTATTTCTATTTTTTTTACTTCTACTTGTGTCCACTTTCTTATCTGTGGAAAGTTCTTGTTGCAGTTTCTTGAGCATTTGTGGTGTTATTAAGCCCTAGAAAAAAAGAAAATTGGATTATTTGCGATTTTTTGGCAACAACTTTTTTTACTTAGAGACGCTAAAACTGATTTTTATGTTGATAGGTTTGTAGTATACCCAATACTTCCCTCACACATAGACCCATATATTTTTTGACAAAATTGCTCCTCTAGTGAGGATTGTACATATGAGTATATATATATATAATAGCTAATAGGCTTGCGCTTGACCGCAACTCGCATGATGTAAAGCGACGATGCGGCCTAGGATGTTGCCCGCTTGCCTAGAAGAAACCAATTCAGAAGAGACCGAGATTATATTTATCGGGATATATTAAAATAACTGAAACACTGTAACGTTAAACTTCCTACTGTTTCTAGATTTAGATAAATAGGTGACTCACCCTAGCAACAAGCATGTCGGATAGTTTTCCCTTTGCATCATCTCCTTTCCCGGTCGCGTGTCGTCTGGATCCAGTGAACGCATCCACTTTTTCAGGTTCATCGCGCATCAACTGTTCAGAGTTCCTTAGTAGCCTGGCGGAGGAAACGAATTCATTTTTTACTTATTTAATTTCTAAACGTAAAGTGGCAGTGACGTGTGACTAGAAAGCTAGGTCACACTTTAGACAAAAATCAGAATGCAGTTAGTTCTGGCTCCTTCTCTTTTTGCTTGTAGTGAAGTTATCTGTCGCAATGAGTACAGTGACCCTTTTTGGCTTAAAGCACCCCTAAACAATATATTTTTTAAAATAGCTTTGGCTTGGCTTATGTACACAGTATTGAGAACATGATATTTCAAAGTCACACTTTTAATACAAAAAAAATATGAGGTCAAGATACTAATCAACAACAAAGAAACCATATTTAATATAATATAATAATATGGAACAACATCTACACAAAGGTGTTCAGGTCCCAAACTAGGAAAAGCCTGTGCTATGGTAACCTGATGACTGATATACATACTTATATATACAATAAACAATAGTAAGTTAGTTCTAAGTCTGCCTCGTGCCACCTGGTACAAGTATGAGGGCAAGCGTGCTATCAGGATGGTTGAGTGTAAGTTTTTGAATATCTATAATTGCACCTCAGCTTTAACTTATTGATGAAATCGCCTCAGCGCAAAGTTTTAAAATATGCGTTTCGTCAAAGCGAGACTGACTTTTACGCGTCTTCAACGACATGATTCGTTAATCAGGCTTACTACTGACGTACGAGTATTTTTATCACTTAAGTAGAACAAGAATCCATTACTCAATGAAAACAGTATGCTTTAAGAGAGATAGGGATGACTTTAGTCCAGCAGTGAAACAGTGAAATAATTAGAAAGTAGGTATAATAGAAATGCTTATCAAAAGAAAAACGGGTTAAAAAAATCACTAACGGAATCCTTGTAGAAGTAGTTTTAACATTTTTTTACTGAACTTTCTACATCTATGAAGAGAGCTGCAAAAGTTTAGTTTAGTTTGGGATTTTATAGAAAATAATATAAAATTAAAGTATTTATCCCATACGCGTTCGACTGCTGAGCGTCTTGTTACCCATGTAACTCTATTGTTACCCATGTAACCCCAAAGTGAAATATTATTTACATGCTGTAACACGCTACTTATTTAAAAATATAAATGTCTAAATTTTAAGTAAACGAGTTAAACTAAATCTACCTATCCGTAATGATACTATTTGGCTACTTGAATACTTTTCTAATAATTGGCCGAATGTGATCGTCTATGGTGTTTTATTTTGTAAGGACCCTTTACGTTGTGTTATTTCTACGTTGTGATTAACTATTGTTTCGTTAAGTTTAATGTACAAGAAAAAGCTTTTAGAAAATCAGAGTATTTAAGGTAAAAATATGTAATTTAAAGTAAATAAATAAATGTATTTTATCGGTAACCGAGAGACTTAAAGGCCTCTTTGAATCGAACGCAATATTAACCGTAACCGTAACCGTAAGGCATTAAGTCCTTGCCGCGTCGAATTAAAGGTCGTGTTTGCAATCAAAGTATTGGAAACATTAATTTACATTGATTATGTAAATAAAATTAGCCGTGATCTTAAATTAAACACATAACAAAATTAATTTAAAATACTGTGCAAATAAAATCAAGTAAGACACACGTAAAATACCAGCAAGAACAGAATTAAATAAGAACAACATTTGCATAGAGCAACTGAAACCATGCAACTTAGCTGAAATTTCAGGAACTTGGAACCGCCTACGATTCTCTTCTTTCTTCATGGCCATTACCGTGATTTCCACTCTACTTTCCCCATAAATATATATAGAAATATAATATGATATAATAAACATGTCACTTATACATATACGGTATAATTACAGAGTTTAGCTTAAGTAAAACTTCTATTCTAATAGGGATAACTTTAATTGATACTCGATTTACAAACAGAATCTTATCTAAATAACCGATCGACAGCAACAGCTTGGAAGAATCCTGAAATAATAACTAAGAAGGGGAAAAGAAAACAAGACTGTTAAGTCTTTGAATAGGAGCCTAAGCGATAAGATTATAATGAGGCTCCCTTCCAGCCTAGCACCTCATTCCAGACCAGAGCAAATCCGTCGGGGTTTGACCTACTCGCCTCTAATGACTTCTAATCTTGCAAACCTTCATATCTCATTCCGATCCTTTTCATTCATCACCAGTTCTCAATCATTCATCTCAGTCATACCATCTTTTAACGCGGTTTGTTTTTTATTATCCTATTCTAATTGGTTTTATGACCAAGAGATTCCTCGCGACTTTAACTATCCCTACAGGAATCAAATGATCTGACGGTGTGGTGTGTGTACCTAGTGCATGAGCGAATGTAAGATTGTGCTTGACTCCTGCTAGTCAGAAGCCAGCATCAAAATTACATTCTGAGTTCCCGCCCCATCCTGGCTGATCAGACTTGGATCCCTGTAGTGATGAGCCACGGAATTTAGCGCCCGTCTCTCGGATACAGCCGGCAATGTCCTAAATCGGGTCGCTCTATGTGTGTTCTAGCGTGCAAGTGTGTAAAGATATAATAATTTTATATTATAACTAACTATCAATAAAATTTTCCTAATTGGAATTTTATTCAATTCCAATAAGATTTTGGGTTCAATAATAACTACGCAGATGAATTACGGATGAGTGCATAATTCCAGCAATTTAAACAATTGAGATGATAATATTTTACAGCATTCGTATTTTCCGTTAGGTATAATAAGTCGGTGGTTAAAATTCCTTTTAGCCTCGTACAATGCAACAACATCCTTCTGCTGTGGTAGTTATTTTAAACCTTAAACTACATGTTCTCAAAATCAAGCGTCCTAGCTAATGGTAGTTTGTAACGGTTTAAGTTTAACACTTTCATACATCAGCACAAATTCCACTCCTCCTAGTATAGTCCCTATAACTATATATAGCGACTTGTGAATCCTGCCCATACAATAACCCGTGATAAAAACGTAGACACCGCCACCGCAAACAGCTTGCTGAAAATAAAATGAAGTAACGTACCTCCTAATTTGTCCCTAATGTAACATAAAGTAACGACAACGTAGTCTACCGACGACACCTCCTGACCAGCTGAGAACTTAGGAAAATAGTGAACATTAGTTATAAAATATAATAAATAAGGTATACTCCCAATTAAATCACTGCACATCCAAGGTTTTGTCACACATTCACAATGGATGATTAGATCACTTATATAAATTTTCACAATATTTCACTATCACAGTAAGATCCGTCGTCGCGACGGATATTTTATTTTCGGAACGAATAATTATTTATATTTCACTTATAATATTTATTTCACTTGTATAAAATAGACACTCCCGAATTTCAGAGTTTTTAATAATACTCTGTTTTAATTCGCGCCCGGAACTTCGACTATCTCTCTCCGTGGTTAATTTTAGACTGTCCCTCTAAACCTACTTTTTTAATAATTCCCAGCAACCTCTCTTGCACTTAGAACACTTATAATTTTTTGGAATTCTATTCTGTCAAATAAATAAGTCAGGCAATAAAATTTTATTTATGATGTTTCGTAAAACTGAACAAAAAACGAAACGCACTTGAAAACATTTATTTTTTGCTAAAAATTCTGGTCGACATCGTATACTTTCAATGCAGTAAGGAAACTTCTACAATGTCTATTCGATGTTTAAACTCGTCAATCTTACATCAAAATTATTGTTAAATGTTGTTACTAGATGTAATTAATCGATCTATGCTTAGTAATGTTATACTTAATAATTATTAAGTATATTTGGAAAACGTAATTTCAAAATGACTGTATTGTTTTACATCCGATTACCATAATTATGAACTTAAATATTTATTAAAACATATTACAATTTTTCAGTTTATCATTATAACTGTATTACTCATTATTAACTTACTTAAAACGCAATTCGTCACCGTCTTTAATTTGTCCAAAATTGAGTTACTGTATATACTAAACCCTCTTGCTTAAACACTCATGTGTTTTCAACGCTAGGGTATAAGGTATTGACCATTGTAGGGTTGGCAAAATTAGTCTTGCTTGTAATTTTATTTATTAAAGCTATTCCTGAGAACTAACGTACTCTATCTTAATTATAACATCAGCAAGCTAAAATAAATTCTAAATATAAGTTGAAATTAGAAAAACTGTTTCGATATTGATAATATTTAGTGAAAAATAACTTTACTTTTAATGTATTTTAAACTGATTAAAACAACGTGTTAATGATTAGTATTGATTCTACTAACTACAATTAAATACACCTCGCATATACAATTACAGACCTAATTAACCTCGGACATAAAATACGCAATATTATTTAATTATTTACAATTTCTTGTGCTGCGAACCCTACGTCTAGCACTTGGTTTTTAGGCAAATGTTAGTTTATTGTAACACTTCAATAATGTTGTCAAACTTTTAGATACGCTAGTAAAGTTATTACCCTGAAGTAATTTTTTCGACCTACTTTACTTTTCAACGCTTAGAGTCCTTCAGAAATTAAATGACCAGAATAGATTACCGTTGATTTGTTTTAGTAACAAGCATTATAAACTCAATCCTCTAGAAAATAAGACCTTATAAGGAACAAGTGAACTGCAGATATTTGGTAAATCCCTAAATAACTTTCTCACGACGTTGCCTTTAAGAATTAAACAAGGACAGCATATATAAAGTCGCGCAAGTGTAAATGAAATGAGAAATATTACTAATAGTTTCAATGAACATATGACTATGTACTACATGCGATGCGGTATAGTCAATTTATGGAGCAAACATTGTGTGTCAATAACATTGAACACACAATGTTTGTTACAATGCCATATGTCAAAACGGTAGAAAAAAACAGATTTGGGACATTCATTTTCTTCAATTGGTTCAGCCACAAACAAATCTTAGGCAAGGTTTATGTTTTACAACGAACATATTTCATTCTTCTATATAAGCCATTGCCATAAGTGATCGTGAGTTTTATGGTGCTCAAGATAGGGTTCCATTTAGCTAAGCAAAACTTTTACGTTTACATTGAATTTGCGACCACACACACTAGAGCGCGTTGTATCTATCATTTAGAACTGACATAGGTTTTAAGGATAAAGTTATAGTCTATATAGTCTAAGATCCCGTTGCAGGATTGGTGCGTTCATCGACTATATGTTTAAAACCAAATTTTTATGTTTATTAAGAGAATATATATTTACTAGGGTGCCTATCAAAATTTGGCCGCCATTATTTTTAATTGATTTTTTGTAAAAAATTTCGTTTATTTGTTTTTTAAATAAAATAACGTCTACATCACGGTAATTAATATGAAGATTCTAAAAAATCACGGTTGCCGTTGCGCACCTGGCCGCACCTCTTTGCAGCCAGGTGTAAACAGGTATGATTTCGATAAATTTATACGTTTATAACATATATTTATTAATTATATGTCAAATTGAAGCTAATTGTTTTTCTATTAATTATCATATATATATTGTTGCTTAATTAAATCTGGCCGCAAATAAGAGTTACTGGCTGTTAAAGATAATAAATATTTAAGGTCGAATGAAAGAGAGAGTTACCGCGTAACATCATTAGTCAGACGAGGACAGCAGAGGACATTTATATATGGATATATGGGATCTCGTACTAATATTAAACTACTATTACTATACTCATACTTACTACTTTTTTACACAAAATCATATAAATCTAAAAACTAATCACAAAACTTCTAATTTCACTAATATTATAAAGTCGAATGTTTGCATGTGTGTTGTACATTTGTTACTCCTTTAATATCAAACGGCCAGCTTAAATTTGAATGAACCGTGAGTGAAGCCGCGTAGCGAAGGATTAGTTCACATTTTAAAGAACGAAGCCCGCTCCATTTTCTACACAAACTCATACAAACTAGAGTTTTCTATGATATATAGAGCAAAGTGTACTCGTAGGTTCACTCACCTAGTTATTTGGAATATTCCTTGCTGTATGATGGCATCTAGTTCTGATTCCATTTCACGCACCAATTTCACGTCAGGGAACATGTCCGAGAAGCGATAACTGGGAACAAAGAATTTATACTACTAGTAATTCTGCGAACGGTTGACCTCGCGTTAGATTGTCTACACATCTAATGAATAGAATAGAATACATTTTATTTGCAACAATATAACACACAACTTTACAAATAAAAAAATTAAATAAACTTATTGAGGTAAGTAATGCGTAAATTTGTCAATATAAGTGTATTCTCATAATTAACGTCAATATGCTTGGCACTAAATCACGCTAATATCTCCTTTTTTCTGAGGATCAACTTTAACTCGTATAACAAACTAGCTCACCCGGCGAACTTCGTACCGCCTAACAGTCGATTCTTTAAGAGTACTGTTACCATGTTACCATGCAATATTTATAAATATTGACTAATATTGACAATAATATTTATATGATACTAACGTAACTCAATTGTTTTGCCTTCCCGGAACCTCTTCACACTTAAACTTTATGGTATGGTATTAAAGTTCAAATTGACTTTTAAGTGTTATTACGAATCCATTGTATGAGAGTATAAAAACATGTTGTTTTTTAAAAAAAAAACTCTCCGTAAGAACGATTGTCGTACTTCAAGGAATATTCTAAAAAGAGAATTAGCAAAATCGGTTCAGCTGATCTTGAGATTTGCGCTTAGAAACACATTCGGTGATTCATTTTTATATTATAGTTGCTTACTAAACTAACAAGATTACCGAACGTGATACATTTTGCACGAGTAACACAATGTTTGTGCCACTTGTAATGTTGTAATGTTGTCTACTATAGGAGGATTCTCTCACCTCAACCACAAGTACAGCTCGAGCACATCGAACACTGACTCCAAGTGCACGAGGTCCATGATGGTCTTGGGCATCGGCAGCGGCCACTCTACAGCGTTGGACAGCCAGTGCTTGGTGACGGGCTCGTTACGACTGTACTGCCGGACCATCTGACCAAACAACACAATGTATCAACACTACTCGTAGATAGATAGATCAATTCTTTATTGCAGACACAAATAAAATAAAAATACAGGAGAAAATTTCTTACAAAATATAGTGCCAGTAGTGGCGGCACTACTCTTTAGAGAACGACAATATCACGTTTTTAAAAGGATTTCAAAAAAAGGAGGTAGGCAATTCGACTGTATTTTTTCAATTGTTTGTTTCCAGATTTCTTGGAGTCGGGTGAAACGATTTGATTTTTGTTTGAAAGGGTATATTCATCCCGTGTGGTCCCGGTCAAGACTGATGGATCTTTAAATCGAAATAACAGAAAAAATTCTATCGGCGCCTGCCATAATAGAAATCGGTAATAACTTTTTTTTTAATCTATCTATAATCATATCATCAAAAGGATAGATTTGAATGTAACGAATAAACATAGTTAGTATTAAATTAACATTATCACTGAGTAACAGAGGATAAAGTGACAACTAAAGCACGTACACTTTTTTTTTCAGTTTATTTGGTTGTTAAATCAAACTATTGGACCGATTCATTCGATAAAATGTATCAGGGACCACCTGGAAGGCATACCCTTTCAAATAAAATAAATCCTGAAAACTCTGGAAACAAAAAAAGAATCTGACAAATAGATATAGAATAAAAAAATCTGTGTTGTGGTGTATAGGTGTTACCTTGAGGAACGTAGCGCAGACGAACGGCAGTTTGTTGTTGATGGGCGCACAGCAGAACACGTATCTCGCACGCAGAGGTAATGGCACGTGTTGAATCATCTCTGCGAGGAACTTGAACCCCTCCGTGTTGCACATGAAGTACAACGAGTCATCCACCGTGCAAAGGTGGACGAATATATCCTACACACATAAATAAGCGTTCAGGCAGAGAATGTCAAATGACCGGAAATATCCAGTGTGTCAAACACTCCAATTTCAACTTTGTTGATTAAATCTCGTGACTGCTTATGACTAGTGTCTATAAATGTCTAATGTACAAAGTCGTCTTATATCTATAATGGTCTAGTGCCCCAAGTTGTCAAGAATTTGAAGTCCTACATTGTCCCATGTTCAATATAGGCCTTATTAATAAACGTTGCTCAAAGTTGAGCATCTTTTGTCTCGTTTTGACGTGTGACGGTTTCTATTGGTCATAATAAGATCAAAGTTGAATCGCGATTATTAATAGGACAAAAATAGCTCTTATTTAAAATTAGAGCGTCTTTTCTTTTACTTTTAACATAGACTCAAAAATCATCAGGGAGTATAAGTTTGACATGTCTGTATGCCTGTCTGTCTGTAGCATTGTAGCATCTGTACTAATAAATCAGTTTTTATATTGTTTTCTTTTTGTATGAAAGTTGAATGAGGTGGAGTGTTCATAGCTATTGTTTGATAAAGATCGGTCCAAGATGGCATCAACCAATAGCAGTTTCACCTCAACTCAAACAAGAGCTAAAAGGATTAGGGTGATAACACTCTTTTATTTCATTTTAAATAAATCCAACAAAAACGCAGGTAATGATCATTGGTAGTTCTCGCATGATCTCCAGGATTGATTGGGCTACACTTCCGCAAACTGTTCTTGACGATATTATCTTACCCTACAGTGACTCAGTTAAGAACCTTGGTATAACAATGGACAGATCTCTCAGCTGGGATGTTCACTTGCAGAACGTGAGCTGTAAGATGTTTGCTTCAGGTGCGTCATTGAAGCGCCTTCGGTATTTTTACCTACTGCTACAAAAGTTGCGCTTGCACAATCTCTTCTGCTTCCAATCCTAGACTACGCTGACGCCTGTTACCTAGATCTTCGAAAGGACCAGCTAAACAAGCTTGAGCAGCTTCAAAATTTCTGTATCAGATTTATTTTTGGTCTACGCAAATATGATCACATCTCTCACTTTCGAACTAAGCTCAAGTGGCTGCCTATTCGCCTTCGACGGAAAGCTCACATTCTCCACCTCGTCTATAATATTCTTTTCAATCCCACTGCACTGCATTATTTAAAAAATTGCATATCTTGTGTGCATAACTCTCATGCCTTGTCTTTTCGGTCGTCGGTAAATCTTGCTCTTAAGATACCTACGCATCATAAAACTTTCTACAAAAGTTTTTTTGCCGTCCAAGCTGTAGTTTTATGGAATGATTTGCCTTTGGACGATAGGAAAGCTCCATCTCTTGCTACTTTTAAAGACAAGTTACGGAAATTTTATTTGTGTTCGGTATAACTGATATATTTCTTTTTTTAAATTCTAATATCCTTTTTCATTGCTTGCTGGAAGTATACTCGTATTTAATTATTTAGTTTATTCTTATTTTCTTTTTCTCTCTCTTATATTATATTGAATAGTACAGTATGAATGTATTTTATCCGATTCAAAAGTTTTATTAGTATGTATGTACTAGCATATATGTATATAATAATAATAATATTACTTTAATTCAGACACAAAGATCCATAGATACACACAATAGTAATATTACAGTCAGGAGTAAAAACTTAAATAAAATAACGATAAAAATAGGTACAGGTTATTATTACGTAGCAATAGCCGTCCATCGTCTGTATGTTGAAGTCAGTATAAGGCGGTCAGCCAAGCTCTTAATAATACAATTTTTAGACGTGTCAACTTTGGACATGAACATTGCTATCCTTTTCCGCTGTATAGCATTGAAGGATTCCACCCGCGATTCAGTGTACATTTCCGAAGCGCTGCAATACCATTTCAGGCCCATCAAGTGCCTGAAAATTTTATTGTATGCTACACGTATTCCACTATGCGCTTTCTGTGTATAGTTAGTCCAAAGTTGACACGTGTAAAATGTCTGGCAAAAACCTAAACAAGACCTAAACAAAGTGACCTTGACGTCATCCGCAGCTTTGAAAAAATTTCTTACAACCATGTTGCCTACTACACAAAGCGCCCTTCTTTGTCGTTCGATGTCCTTGTCGTCTGACAAGCTGCTGGTCACGATATGGCCAAGGTATTTGAAACTGTCGACTATGGCCACCGGCTGCCCATTGAGGCGAACCACGGGCACGTTTTGGGGACCCTTTCCTGACCTGAATATTATCATCTCCGTCTTCTTGGTATTATACGTTAAGTCATGATCCTCAGCATATCTTTCGCAAATTAAAATGAGTTTTCGTAGTCCGCTAATCGAGGGGCTAAGCAGCACCATATCATCAGCATAGCTCAGATTGTTGACGTATCTGCCATCCAATCTGAGCTCAACTGGGGTGCTACTCAGCTCCACGATCAGGTCATTCACGTACAAATTAAACAGGTCAGGAGAGGTAAACCCCCCCCCCCCCCTGCCTCATCCCGCACGTCAGCCGGTAGCCATCCGACACCTCAGAGTCCCATCTGACGTTGTTAGTCTGATGGTTGTACCAATACGCCAGGAGACCCACAACTTCTGGTGGTACATCCGTATCCTGCATTTTCTTCCATAGAATGTCGTGATTAATAGTGTCAAATGCACGACTTAAGTCCAAAAAACAGGCATATACTGAAATGTCATGCTGAGTATAATATCTGACAACTTCTTTTAGTGCAAATATCGCCATGTCCGTTGAAACTTGAGTGCGAAAACCAAATTGTCCGTCATCCACTTCAATTTTACAAACATACGTATGAATCACTCTTTCAAATACCTTGGCCACAATCGTGGCCAGCGAGATAGGTCTATAGTTTGCAGAGCTCGAGATATCACCCGTTTTATTTTTAGGAATCGGTATCACTAGCGTTCGGATTAGTTCCCCCGGCAAATAACTGTGCCTAAGGCAGAGATTAAAAAGCCTCGCCAATATGCAACAAATATGCTGACCCGAAAATAATAAGTGTTCTATACTGAGGCTGTCATGACTCGGAGACTTACCACGTTTCATATTTCTCAAAATCGCTTCGATTTGCTTAGGCGTTACTGTCACGTGGTGAGGCTCCGAGCTCCGACTAGCCTCATTGCTCGGTGTACTAAGTTTTCCAATAGTTACATTAAAATGGCTGCGAAAAATATTTGCGATATTTTTCTTACTTTTTCACCCTCTACACTTGTAGGTATGCTACTTTTGTAGTTCATCTTTTTTGTTTCCTTCCAAAATTTAACAAAATTACTATTAGCATGGTGTCGAGCCAACATCTCCATTCTTATTTTTTCCTGGTTCTTTAGTACATATTTTAGCGCGGCCTTATACTCTCTGCGTGAGGCAGTCATGTTATTGTGGTGATATCCCGAACGCGAACGCGGTTTACCGTACCTCACCCACAGGGTGAACATCTCCCTAGCCCTAACATGCGCGCGTCTGACGTAAAAGTTCCATCCTACCACATTTTTGCGCTTTCTCTCATGGTATAAATCTGAGCTTTCAGCTGCGGCTGACTGCAATATACAGACAACACCGGTGAAAAATTCATTCATACATTTGTAGTGTTCTGTACAAGTACATAGTGTATTTGTTTTCATGCAGTTCATATTGCTAAATATATCGTCAAAATTACTAACTAACTTATTAAAATTATTATCACAGATATTCGTATATAGTAAGGTCTGTTCGCGGTCCCTATCGCCCCACAAATACTTTGGTCCGTTTTGTACGCCTGTTTTGTTGCACTCGCGCGTTGTCTTAGGAGCAATAGCATCAAAATCACATTCCACGATTACCGGAAAGTGGTCCGACGAGGTAGTGACGTGTTCGACGCGCACGTCGGTCACCAGACGAGCCGCTCCCTCACTCGCGATAGCGTGGTCAAGCCATTGACACGCCGAGTTTGCTCCGCTAACATACGTAAACGTATTCGCGTCAAGCCTTTCCAGGTCCAGACACACTAACGAATGCTCACTACAATAATCTACCAGCTCTTTTCCAAAGAGAGACCCCGGATGCGCATTGAAGTCGCCTAACATTAACACACATTCTGTCTCCGTGTTTTCGATGACTGCGCTAATAAGTGCAAGACACTGGGTAAACTCTGGTAAATTATCTCTATCGTTCGTAGGCATGTATACACAGAACACTAGTAGGCTTCGATCACCTCGATCCAGACGCACAGCTATCACGCGGTCATTATCGCACGGAAGAATTTCAGCCCTAGTAAAGAGGCTGGATCGATATAAAATCGCAGTTCCTCCGTACGGTCTACCAGACACCACCTTCGTCGTGTCCACTGATGATTTGCTAGTGCAGCTAAATTCTTCGTCTATTTTGTTAATAAGTCCAAGGTCATGAGGCATTAGCCAATGTTCTTGAAGACATAACACATCGGCATTCTTGCATATACTCTGAATGTCTGGAATGCAATCTTTTATTCCAAAACAATTAAATGGGACTAACCTCAGATTTTTTGGATTATTTTTATTTTGTATATTCATAATTATTCCTGCGTAGCGGTATTAATCCCTAGGGAACGTTGTCGATAACGCCGAAATACCAAACCTTCCGGCCAAAAGTCGTCTCGTAAAAAGTTATTTAATTTAGAAGCTAAAACTTTTATTTTAAATGAGTTAAAATTTGTTTCTCTAGTTTGCTTTAATTTCTCGACTTCTAGGTATTCTCCGTTCATTTCTTTAATATACTCCTTAATGTCTTCTTCATTTATATGCTTTCGGGTTCGTGAAAGGTAAACATATACAAATGATTCCGCTGCTTGAAGTTTACTTGAATTTAGCAAGGTGCCACGCGTATTTCTATATCTATAAGGTATAGGTTTCTTTCTCGTTACAGTTATAAAACCGTCATCATCACATGCATTGTGAGGTGCGCTATGTTTCGTTCCCACCATATCCCTATAGCTAGGTATGTACGCCATGTTAGTGACGCAGTGTTTTTATTTGCTCGGGCGCTCGGCGCAGGCGCAGCAGCGGGGGAGGGGGGAGCGCTCAGCGCGCACGACTGGGAGTGCGTACCTCCCCGCGCGCGCGCACCACCTCCGCGCCGCTTGTTGACGTTGCTTGCTTCGGCCGCTTCGATTGACTCGTTCGAGTTCTCAATACCTACGATGTCAATTACGGGTGTATTTCCTTGTATCCTTATCATTATGATAAGGCCTAAGAAATTGGTCTTTTAATTGGTCGTTGTCGATTGGTTGAGCCTCACGAAGCTGCTTTATCATCACTTTTACGTCGTCAATTTCTTTCTTAATATGGTCCAAATCCGAGGTTGAGGTTGCATTTGTAATATTCATGTCCGATTTAGCTTTAAAGGAAGCCACGTCGTTTTTTAACACCGTTAATTCTTTAAGAAATGTGGTTATGTCAATGTAGTCAAATGATACCGAGGGAATTTTATTTAAATTCTTAGCCACAAAAGTAGGTAAACTGTCAGGCTCAAACTCCTTAACGAGTTTTATGATTTCTTGAACGCTTTTCGGGTCCGATTCTTCTTTTCTTCTCATAAATCTCTTGGTGGGCGCTAGTAGCTTGTGTGCAAGGCATCTCGCATCTTCTATCTCTTCATGATTATATGCACTCAGGCAGATCTGGACGATCCCGGTCTCCGGTATAGTGTCTATTTTATTGCTAACAAACGTTAACATTTCGTTGACCACTACTGAGCATTGATCACATTTTGCATCGACAATAATACTTTTTGTACGCGCACTCGCAGTTGTTGGAGGTGAGCGCATCATGTTGACGCGTGCGTCGCGCGCCACGACAAGGAACGGACTGATATTATATTGGTATATATTTAAATTTAGTTTATGTAATAGAATGTAATTGTGTATATTTGTATGTGTTTTAAGTATAGATTACTTTCTTTATTGTAAGTACACCCCCGTCCTATACATCTTTTTTTCTCAAAGGTTTCCATCCTAAGGTTGCCTGGAAGAGATCGCTTTTAGCGATAAGGCCGCCACTTATGGCACTACATGTAAATTAATATTTTTGTATTGTTATATTTTGTGTGTCTACAATAAAGCGTTGATCTATCTATCTTAAATACAGTGCA
This sequence comes from Ligdia adustata, assembly GCA_947049295.1. Lineage (NCBI taxonomy): Eukaryota > Metazoa > Arthropoda > Insecta > Lepidoptera > Geometridae > Ligdia > Ligdia adustata. The sequence continues at coordinate 5,002,967 of OX346218.1, forward strand.
TACAATATACAGGTTGCTTTTTCCTAGTAAAATTTACAGGCACGATGACATATGATTTTAAAAATTATCCAGATAAAGAAAGCAGTACATCATTTAACCTATTGAGAACTTACCATGAGACTGCTGAGACTAGCGTGAGGTAGATGGTACGCGTATAACTCCATCTGTTCCGCTGTGGGATGCAAGCCGGCCTGTGACACCGGGTCGGGCGGTTTGGATAGTAACGTCTTTAATGTCGCCAAGTCTTCCGCCTTGAATGTTGTGACGTAACCTGTCTCCCAAGCACTGCCGTATCTGCCGGCTCGACCTTGGGCGAACATAATTCATTCTACTAAACTGGATGATATACCAATGTAGCAAGTGACTCAGTAATGGTATTACGAGTAGGATAGAACGAGTTGTTGTGTCTGAATGTGCTAAATAAACAAGATCGATCACTGAATTTACTTTCATTCTAGCAACCCTTATAACTACTAAATGTTGATGGGACATAGCAGTCTCTTGTTGATAGAAATATAGGGTACATAAAAAATTAACTAAAATATCGGCATTTGTAATGGTTAGTGAAATAACACATCATAATTCTTTAAAACCATTTACCACCGACTTTCATTACGGCGCCGATAGAACTTTTTCAGTTATTTCGATTCAAAAGACTTTGATAAAATTAAATGTGGGATGCACAGGAAGTATACCTTTTCAAACAACAAAAGATTTTTTGAAATCGTACCCCCTGTGTCCGAGAATTGAGGTAACAAACATTTAAAAAATATACAGTCGAATTGATTAACTCCTCTTTTTGGAAGTCGGTAGTTAATATCAAGCTAATATAAGTTTTACTCACCCGCAATCTGTAATGCTTGCGATATACTTATAACATCCATCTCTTTGTCACCATCTTCATTTACGACAGGTTTTATTAACGAGTAAAAGATTATCCTCCGTATACTCCTGAAAGAAAACAGAAGGAATTCTTTTAGAATATAATGTAATAGCATAGAAATGGGCAGACTAAAATGAATGCCGCAAAAATATACCGTCGTAGACCAACTATCACTAATTATCAGGTAGCTCGCTCTAACTTTGATACGATAAAATAGTCTGTTCACCACAAGCAACTTCATTTTTGCAAGTATTGATAAAAAAAATATAGGTAAAGATCCAATGGATTCTCTCTCATTTCGGCATTGTGGGTAATGAAGAAGTGGACTGTGTGGCTACGAGCATATAATATAAAAAGAGAATGGAATCACCTCAATATGCATATTGTAGTTAATTGTATGTGGTAAGAATTTGTATGAACATAAACAAATGCCGAAAATACTTACAAATTGATACCAAGTCCTATAGCATCCGTGGCGACCATAACTTTGCATGAACTGTCTGGATCATTGAATTTGTTCGCTTGCGCTAATTTAGTTCCTGGAGGTAAACTTCCGTATATCACAGCTACTTCATGCCCTCTGCAAGAATATTATTGTCAACATTTATATATACGGTTTTAAAATATTTAAAAATAAACATAATTTTAATCGAAGATGCAGGGAATCTTAAAGCTTTTATAGAGGCAGAAATCCACATTACACCACTTTTTACATTGTTTGGATTTTATATAAAGCTTTTAACATTAAACTACTGTGTTTATTAATTAAGTCATTACTGTGAAAAATCAACAAGTCCAGTTCATGGATGATCTTACAATGAAAGTTGATCATCTAAGTATAAATTAACATGTTCTGGCTAGACAATAAAACATGCTTCTAAATGGAAATGACTTTGCCAAATAAATAGATTAATTAGACCAAAGTTGAATGAATCATATGTACCCTAGCAAGAACCAAAATGGACAGGCACACTGCATATTAATGGGATACCTGCCTCACAGGACTGACCTCTGTTCTATCGCTCGACTTACACTGTAAATGTCGTTCTTATTGAAACAGACTATACAGTCGCCGGGCTGCACGTGGTCTAGACTGCCCAGAGCTGTGTCTTGAACTTTTAGCTCTGTTAGCCTTTTGTATGAGCGGACCTGAAAGAGTAAATAAGAAAACGTAAGCTTATATATAACTATTAACTCGTCGCCGTCGGTAGAAAATTCGGAGATAGACAAGAATGGAAAATGTAGTGTTAAAGTACATAAAGTATTGTACGCTGAAGATGTTAATGATAGAGTATAGTGAAAACGAAAGTTGACCTCACCACCATGATAAACAAAGTAAGGCTATATGGCTAGGAAAACTGAGTGATCAATTGCCACAAACACATGTAGCAGTTTGTGATTCACAAAAACATCTACTTGGCAGTATACAATAGAACTAATCAATATTACGACAAAAATATAGTAATTAAGACTGATTCCGAAGGCTTGTAATGAAAGTTCTTAATTTACTAAAGCATACTAAAGTCATACTCTCTGTAACTTCTCTGTAAAGAAAGGGCCAACAAAGTTTTAGAATAGACAGTAAACCCTTTTGAATCGGTACCATGAGGGAAAAGGACTTAAATATTGATATCTCACTTCTAGTTCTTCTCCAGTAGTATTACATATTTCTTCTATTAGATTAATAGCACCTGCTTCTCCACATAGATGTATCTCATCTGCTTGCAGACCTAATATTGCTCTCGTCCACGCCCAGCCTCTACCTCTGTCGCCTATCATTTGGATTTCATCTATAATTGCTACTTCATCTGTAATAAGATAACCAAGACTAAAAATATTTCACAATAGCTTAACAATATTAATGGTTTGCAAAGCAAATAAAATTGAATGTTAATTGGATATTGCAGTTTCAATATGCATGTGAGTATGAATAATGAATGCACAAGTTAGCAGTGCAAAAATTTATAGCAATACATCTCAATGTAACACATTGCAGTAAAACTTGTGAGTAACTCTGTTGCTAAGGATGCAGTCACACACTAATATTATAAAGGCTAAAGATTTTATGTATGTGTTGTTTGTTTAGGCATCTTTAGGCTCAAACAGCTGAAACAATTGGGATTAAATTTGGCACCAGGATAACTCATATTCTGGATTAACACATAGGATACTTTTGATTACTGAAATAGTCAGTGTTTCTATCGCATAACACGAATAAAACTGGTGCCGCAGTCTTATCCATGTAAATATTGTTATGCAACTAGTCTCATAATAAAACTTACGATAATGATTCAATGAAGTCATTTCAACAGTACAAGCAACATGACTAGATGGATTAAGTTCAGACTCTTCCTTCACTAGTAGCTCAGAATCTGAGTCCGATTCCTCTGGGTTTGTGACAGTTGTGTATAATGATGCATGTCTTCTCTCTTCGCCTGTTATCAGATCACATGGTGTGCCCTGCAAGTAGAATGCTTACAGTCACATTTACCAAATAAAGTATTACAGCTTTAAAAATGTGCTAGCTATAAACTATAATCAAAGACCATCAGATGCCGCAAATAAAAAATATTATTTATTACATCTGTTATCTGTGAACTGTATGGAAACAAACAACATAAATACAAAAAATAAATAACAATTTTTTGCTGAGAATAATATTATGCTGAACTTTACTTATATTTTCAAAAATCTTTAAGAACATAATAATTATATTCTGAATACGAGTAAAATAAAATAAAATTGTATTACATTATTTGTATTGCCATTATCATAATAAAAATGGGGGTTCAAAATTTTAAATGTTGTCAATTCAGCTGCTAATGTTTTACTAACCCCTGACATCCCATCCTTACAGCTATGAAATCATAGAAAATTTGAGCACTTTTAGAGACATAACTAATAAATTGTTTATGTATGTTTAATTATCACTTTCTCACATCACATCACATTCATGGTTAAAGTTTAGATTTTTATTTCAAGGTGATCTTATTTTTTTTTTGGTTTGTAGTATTCAAGTTATGTGCTTTTACTAATTTGAAGTTAATGTTTATTTTCCTTTATTAAAACTGTGTACTTGAGACACTGCACTGTAATTGTGTCTGTATGAAATATGGCATGATTAACTGGTTTTTTTGCTTAGCTGTTGCTTCGCCCAGAGTGGTGCGTAAAACTCCACAACTGTTGTACAGACCCAGTAATTTTTTTAAAGGGTATTTATTCTTGTCTAGTATCTTATATACTTACATGTTTATTTGATTTGTGGTATATTTCAGTAGCCAGAAGTTTCAGTGGACCACAATATACACCAGATTTAGCCTCCAAGAACCTCTGCATTGCATGGTAAGTTTTACCAGAATTTGTGGGACCTGCATGGAATACTATTTTTCTTAGTTTAGTCCGTGCCTCTGGGTACCTGAAGAAGAAACCATTTAAAACATAACCTAAAACTACTAACTTAAATACTCAATTCAACCACCTTATTTATGTTTTTCACTTTAAGTAGACAGGAATTTGGAGACGGCACAGTTCATACTGATTTCACCTATGTTCCAAGATACTTTTGGTTTACAGTTTATCTAAGGTTTTTCCTGAGTCACTACTAAGAACAAAGTACCTTTAATTTGCATATGCAAATTGTAGAATTAATAAGGAAGTTTTTGGATATTTCTTTTATAAATATTATAAACTTGTCTTATTATATGTTATATATTTGAGTAGGATAAATAGTTAAATTGTAATAAGCATACCAGTTAGCAGGTGTTCTTAAGTCAGAAATCTTTTTTAAATCATCCAAACAGTCTAAATGTGGGAATGCCTGTCTTGCATGTCTCAGGAAGTAGGGAAATAAATCATCCACATGCCCAGCACCTGCAAATACAAATGTACATACTATGTTGTAATTTATACAAAACAAAAACAAACAACAGTGGAACTTGGCAAAATGTCAACCTTGCAAGATATCGCTTATAGTGATGTGCAAATCTGGCGGCAAATCGTGTTCCAAACAATGTCTCCGAAACGACAAGAATGCCTGATGCAATAACTGATCATCGAGGCCGTTTTCTGAAGCCAAGTGTCGCACTTCCGCTTTCTGATAGAATTTGTTGAGAATCTTGAGCAAATCTTGTTTCTTGAGACGTCCAGTGAACTCTTCGCCAATGTTTATGTCATCGGGATTAGGTTTCACAGGCACAGGCACGAAAAGTGCTGAGGGGCCACCACGATCATGTTTTTTGGTTCTCAGGAAAATATAACCTATATTCTCCGGTTTTGCTTTACGATTGCAAAGGACACTGCGTCGTAGGAACGGATATATTGACGGTTGTAGTTTATCAATATAATAAAGTGCCAGTATTCTTGTGAATCCTTTGTACATTTTTACATAAACAAAAAATAATTTTACTGGAATTTACCACTGACCGCGACAATCACATCGTAATTTTCTTTTCTTTAACCAACTTCAAAAAGAATGACGGATGGACGAGATGACAGTCCGACAACTGACATCTAGCTGACATTCATTTTTAGGGTTCCTCAACAAAAGGGTAAAAAAAGGACTAAATAACTATGACTTCGCTGTACCTCAGTCTGTTAGTCACCGGCAGTATATCATAAACCGTGAATGCTAGACAGTTAAAATTTTCACAAATTATGCATTTTTATTGCCACTATGCTGCACGTGAACGTGATTTTTGCCGTATTTTCCTCAATATCAACAACGAAAACCGGTGACACTTGATCTAATGAGTGATAATAATACGGAAACTGTTACGGAACGGACACTATTTTATTATTTAATCAGAGCGTCATACAAACAAAATATCTTTGCGTCATACGTTAGTTATACTTATCAGTGTTTGAAAATGGTAGATTAGTTTAAGGTCGTCATGATCAAGTTATAATTAGTTAATTCACTTAACGGCCATACAATAAGACACAACAAAAAACATTTTCATTTCTTCGATACATGGATCTCAGAATCTCAGTAATCATTAAAAAAACAAGTAGCCGACAGCTTTTGACGTTAGCTTTTAAATGTCATTTGAGCATGTCATGTCATATGTGTCATTACAATTTTGTTCGATTTGATTTCGTTTCAAAGGACACGACGACGACGGCGAATTGCTTGATTGTTCTGAAAAAATTTGGCTACAATCTATTCCTGTACGTTGATTTCGTTTCACATGATAGAATTCACAATTTACACTAAAGGAGAATACTGTGCTAGTGGTATTGTGACATATAACAACTTATTAACAAAATGGGGAAGGCTAAAAAAGGGAAGAAGAATCAAGCTGCGGAAGATGGGTAAGTTTCGCATATGCTTAGGCAGTTCTTTGCCAAAAACTGCACGTATGCGATGTTCTAATTTGCGATACCTTTGCAGCGATAGTGACGTAGAGACCACTAACATTGACAATGTGAAACCGGCGCAGAAAGGAAAGAAGTAAGTGGCTTTTGGAGGTTATATCGCCCAACCACTATTTTATGAATTTATACTCTGCTGCCTAAAAGTAAATAACAAACACTCATGTATTTGCAGATAAGTTGTACTTGTAGTAATCCTTTATGCTTTCTCAATATAAGATTGCCTGATAATATTAGTACTAGCCTCATAAGTGTATCATTTCATATTCACTTGACTTATTTTTTTTTGTTTAGAGTGATAGAAGTAAACTCTGATGAGAGTGAGGATGAAAAGCCAAAATCAAAGAATAAACATAAAAAATCTGTGGAAGAAGATGTCAAAGAAGTCACAAAGAATATAAAAAATGTATCAATTTCTAACAAGTCTCAAAAGAAGAAGGTTGACAGTGATGGTATGTACTATATAATTGAAGATTGCTACAAAGATGTATTTAGATATAGTTTGCATGAAATGTGTAGCTCCATAATGTACTCTTACTATCATAATAATAAAGATTTGAATTTTTGTATACATGTAAAAAACTACCAGACCAATTTAAAAAAAATCTTTGTGTATTAGAAAGCTACATTATCACTGAGTATCATATAGTTAAACAGCTGATATTTTTTCGAAATTATAATCATTCCCATAATGGAAATGATTCATTAAGGTGTGTAAAGTATTCCCCATTTCACCTATTAATACAGCCCTATTTGGGAACCCTATTTAATATTAAATAACTTTATTATGTTACAATGTATAATGCTACAATATTGTGCAATTTATTGGTCACAGATGAGTCAGAGAGTGAACCAGAAGAAAAGCCCAAGAAAAAAATGAACAAAAAGAAAGAAGAAAAAAGTGCCTTTTCTCTTTTACAAATAGAAGACTCTGGAGAGTCTGCCCCTGAGGCACCACCTTCTTCAGATGAGGATGACAAACCTCCCCAAAAACAACAGAAAAAACCAGCCCCTGAAAAAAAAGAACCAGCAGGTAAAAAAGGCAAAAAAAATAAAAGAAAGAAGGATGACAGTGATGAAGATCTCGATAAAGTGTTAGCAGAATTGGAAATGGAATATGCTGGAATAAAGCCAGCTGAGGTAGCTCCTGCTCCTGAAGCTGAAAAGCCTCAAGATGACGAGAAATCCAAGTCCAAGAAAAAAGGCAAAAAAGAAGACCTTAAACCAGAGAATGACAAAAATGAGGAAGAAAAAGATGGCAGTGATAATGAGAACGATGTTACTATCAAAACAGCAGCACAAAAAAAGAAAGAGAAAAAAGAAAGAGAGAAACTAAAGAAACTGGAAGCTAAAAAGAAAGAAAAAGAACAAGAACCTAAAAAAGAGCCAGAGAAAGAAGAAGTAGTTGAAGTACAACTAGTTGAGGAAGCCAAAGCTCCATCAGAGGACAAGGAAGCTGTAGAGGAAAAAGGAGAGGGTGTTGATAAAGATGGAAAGAAGAAGAAAAAAGGTGCCAAAGATAAAAAAGAAGAGGATGCTAAAGGAAAAAAAGGGCCTGCAAAGAAAGCTGTAGCAGCTATGCAGGAGGCTTTGAAGAAAATGAAGGAAGAGGAAGAAAGGCTGCAAAGAGAGGAAGAAGAGAGAATAAGGCTTGAAGAGGAGAGAGAACAAGCAAGGTTGGAAGCTATAAGACTGGAAAAAGAAAAGAAGGAGCGTAAAAAACAAAAGGAGAAGGAAAGAAAAGAAAGACTGAAAGCAGAAGGAAAGCTTCTGACTCCTAAACAAAAGGCTGAGAAAGCTAGAGCTCAAGCTTTGCTGGAGTCCTTGAAAGCTCAAGGTGTAGAAATTGGATCAGCTGAGAAGAAACCGCTAAGGCCTGGCACTCGGGTCAAGCCTGGCAGATTGAAATCACAACTTTCACAAGATGCACCACCTACACCTTTAGAAGAGAAGAAAATAGAACTTGATGGTGTTGAGAAGAAGGTAAGATTTTGTATGAAAAATATGCATGTGTCCGTCTGCAACTCACTAGATGTAATGCAACAAGGTATCTTAAGATGTACTGTGCTGCTGACTTAGATGAAACTGATTCGCTGGTTCTATCCCACTAGTCCCATCGAGATTTGTTCCATGAGACAACTGTGTCTAGTTTTCTCCCACTTGTCCCACGGGACTAGTAACACCAGTACTTTTATCCCGTTAAGTCCAAAGGATGTATTTACACTAATATTTCATTTTTAATGACTAAGTGTCCCATAAATAGAACATGAAAGAGACATTGCAGAAATAAATGAGTATTGAGTATTATGAGGAGAGACTAACTCACTAACTGACAGGTCACAATCAACGCAGATCTAAACTTCTGAACCTAGAGGCGTGAATTACTAAGTAATGAGTTTTGGTAATTCACCCACTAAAATTAACAAATTGTGATTCAAAGTTTGGAACTTAAAAAGAAGTTTTCAACACTGTACTTACTCTTTTTATTATGTCGAGGGCAATGCCACGGGTGATGGCTACTAATTACTTTATAAAAGCTGAAATTTTTGTGCGTCCTGTCACTAAACATTAGATCATATTGTGTGACACACTAACTTTGGCCTAAACTTCAGTTTTCTTCTACAACTATGTTAATTACCAAAAAAATAGTTTTATATTTACTGATTACACAACCTTTATATTGAAAGTAAATAATTTTTTAAAGCATTCCTATAGAAACAGTAAAGGCTAAGCTGAAAATTGTTTGAAGTCTTATGAGGCTGAATCTTGATTTTATTGTTTTGTTTGGATTATGAATGGTTATTATGTTATGCTGTTTTGTTTGCAAACTGTGATTGTCTGTATGGTTAGACTGTTGTTGACTATGACTAATATGGAGAAGTCTTCACTTTAATTCTGATTCTTCTTCTCTCCATATAACAACAAGTCTTTATATAAACTTAAAACTGAATTTTACCTACAATATGTGCATTGATTTATAGGAAGAAGAGCCTAAAGTGGAAGAAAAAAAGGAATCTGACACTGAGTCTGTAAAGGATGCATGGGATGCAGAATCTTCGTCAGAAGAGGACGAGCCAGCCAAGCCTGAGCATGTGGCTCCTATTAAAGAAGAGAAGAAAAAGCCAGCGGAACCAGAGAAGGCTAAAGAAAAAGAGGTCATTATAATTTTTACACATCCTTCATAGATGATAGTGTAATACATGTCTTTGTGTAGTGTTAAGGAATCTAGTATTGTTTCACACAATTATCAAGAAGTTTTTAGCCGACTGCCCAAAAGGAGTTCGAGTGTATGTTTGTGACACTGATGTCGTGGTTTTACTTTTTGAACGAGCGAGTGAAGCGTCTCTGCATCGTGTCTGGCAAAATGTTTTTGCGTATGTCATTTTGTATGTTTGTCCTCAAGAAATTTCGTACTCGCGTGTAGGTCATAGTATCTATCCGAACTTGACGAAACTTTGTGTATGGGTTAATTATTGGAATTTTTTTGTTGTCGCGTTTGGAAATGTAACACCTCGACATATCAATATAAGACTCCCAGAACAAGGCTAAAATGCTCTTTCAAACAACTCGAAAAAATGAAACACGAATCTAAAATGTTTTTTGTAACCGTGACAACTGGTGAGGAAGTTATGTCAGTTTGTAATATAGACTTAGTAGAAGCTTTTCGTATGTAAATTTACGAATAATAAGAATTATTATTCATATATTTTTATTGTTATTCTCCAGGAGGAAGAAGAAGATAGTTCCGAGGAAGAGGATGATAGCTCCGAAGAAGATGACGATAGTTCGGAAGAAGATTCTGACGATGATCAGATGACAGATGCGCAGAAGAAACGTGAAGCTGTACTTAAAAGATTAGAGGTAAAGAAAATTGTTCTGAGCTATCATATTGATAGCTGCCAAGTACTCCCGCATATAATCCTGGTCTTTTCAAATTTTAATCTACGATAGGTATTTGGTTCAGTTTGTCCATTCATTTCTCTGAGCGTCATTTCTGTTGTTACCGGCCCCGTTATCAGCTAGAGTTAGGCATGATGAGGGTGAAAACAGGAGCAAACAATTTTTTTTTTTAATATTAAATCTGCAAACAAACGTACATCCACATATCCATACATTCTTACAAATTTTAGTGTTTATAATATTATTATAGGATAGTATTAAATCTTCTATAATATAAAAATGAATCTCTGAATGTGTTGCTAAGCACAAATCTCGAGAGAAGCTAAACCGATTTTGCTAATTATTTTTTTAGAATATACCTTGAAGTACGAGGGTGGTTCTTACCTAGAGAAAACAATAAAAAATTGCCTCAAAAGGTCTGAAAACAACACTTTTCTATACTCCCATACAATCGATTCGTAATAAAGTTAACTTAAAAGTTAATTTGATCTTTAATACCATACCATAAAGTTTAAATGTTATTAAACTTTATGGTGTTATTATGTTAGTGTGGTATAAAAATTAATTGTCAATATTTGCTGACCCGGCGTCCCGAATAACAGACTAAGTATTAAAAAAATAAAGAATTGACTGTTAGGCGGTACGAAGTTCGCCGAGTCAGCTAGTACTTACTTACAGAAATAAATATTTGAATGTGTAACAGAAACGCCGTCAAGACAACGAGGCTAATAAAGTGAACAACCCGCTGCGAGCGGCCGTGGTGTGCGTGCTGGGTCACGTCGACACCGGCAAGACTAAGATCCTCGACAAACTGCGGCGGACCAACGTACAAGATGGTGAAGCAGGCGGCATCACGCAACAGATCGGCGCCACCAATGTACCCATTGACAATATCAAAGAGCAGACCAAGCATGTTAAAGGGGTAAGATCAATGTCACAATTAGTTATGATTTGATATTTAGGTTAGTGGAATGGTTTATGAATTTTTGGTAATAGCTTAAAAAATTACGGCGGGTAAACGTACTCGTGCAAGCGAGATTACTGTCTAGAAGTAGACGTATGTATATATTGTCTTCTAAAAGGAAGACTTATGTAAAGTTGTTGCAAAAACAAAATAGTAATCCATTTAATCAGTTTATGTAGCTTGACTGAATGAAATAAACTAGAATAAACCGAAGAACCTCGATACGAGGGCGGAGTGATAAGTCCGGTAAAAAAATATTTTCGAATAAAATTGCATGAAACCTCTATGTTAAACACTCTTTAGAAGGACTACATTAAAAATTTCAGTTTTTTTTTAACAGCCATTAAAGAAAAACAATTGAACGCATTTTCGCAAAGATGGAGAAAAGTGAATTTCGTGTGTTAATTAAACATTAGTTTTTGAGAAAGAGAACTATTACGGAAACAAAACAAATGATAAATATTACGCTCCGCTCCGTCAATTAAGATGATTCATAAGTGGTTTACTGGTTTTAAATGTGGTCGTACAAGCACAAGTGATGCCGAACGTCCAGGACGCCTGGTTGAGGTCACTACTCCAGAAATGATCGCTAAAATCCATGACATAGTGTTAAACGACCGAAGAGTAACAGTGCGAGAGATAGTTGGTAGTAAGCATCTCAGACAAACGTGTGATAATATACACCAACATTTAGATATGATCAAGCTCTCCGCGAGATGGGTGCCGGCGCGTTTACTGAATGTTGATCAAAAACGCGTGCGTGTGACCACTTCGGAAGCAGGTTTCGCGTTGTTTCGACGGAATAAGACGGAATTCTTGTGACGTTTTCTAACAGTAGACGAAACATGGATCCACCGCCGTACTCCCGAAACCAAACAACAATCGAAACAGTGGATTGCTGCGGGTGAACGATCTCCGAAGAAGGCCAAAGCAGTTTTATCGGCCAATAAAGTTATGGCTACAGTTTTCTGGGATGCCCGTGGAGTTATCCATATTGACTACTTAGAGAAGGGTGAAACGGGAATTTCAATTTTAGTTGAAAAACGACCGCATTTGGCGGTCGTTTTTCAACTAAAATTCTGAAAGAAGAAATTCCTCTTTCACCAAAACAACGCAAGAGTGCACACCTGCGCGATTGCCATGGCCAAATTTCATGAGTTACGCTATGAGTTGCTTTCTCATCCACCATATTTGCCAGATTTTGCCCCTTGCGATTATGTTCTGTTTCCGAATTTAAAGAAATGGCTTGGTGGAAAAAGATTTAGCTCCAATGAAGCAATCATGCATGAAACCAACGCCTATTTCGAAGGGTTGCCTAAGTCTTATTTTATGGAGAGGATCGAAAAGTTAGAGACACACTGGATGAAGTGCATTGAGTTAAAGGAAACTACGTTGAAAAATAAATAATATTTTTTAAATAAATATCACTCCTGTTTAATTTTTACCAGACTTATCACTCCGCCCTCGTATCTTGCTAGACGCGCTTACACGCTATCGACTCTTCAGGATTATCTACACGCTATTCCTTATATATGCGTAAGCGTGTTATTGATATGTTTGTTCTTCTTCTCAGTAAGTAATTGTCGGATCGACTTGATTTTTTTGGAAATCAAGCACTAGCTGCGAGGTTATATTAATTTATTATGACATTATTTTAATAAATGTTTTGTTTTAGGTAAACGAGATCTCATTCAAGTTGCCGGGGCTGCTCATAATCGACACGCCGGGGCACGAGTCCTTCAGTAATCTCAGAAATAGAGGCTCGTCTCTTTGTGATATAGCTATCTTGGTAAGAAATAACACTATCATTGCTCAATACTGGTTTGAATATCACAAACTATGTTTACTAGTTATACTCGTATAGTACACAAAAATAAAATGTCTATGTAATTTAATTCTGATAACTAGTACAAAATAGTTATGTTATTATTATAATTATGAATACTTTACAATATTCCCGATATTGTAATATATCCTTTCAGAGTTCAGTAATAGCGTTTCAAGCTGATTATATTGTCAGACAAAAGTAACTAGTATTTACACATATTTACTGCTTAAAATTCATTTAAACATGCTCAATAAATTGATTGTAACAAGCTTAAAACCATATAGAAAATGTTATTTATGTGTAATGAAAAAATACTTATTGGTAGTATTTATACTTAAGTTATGTGTTTTTTTTTTTTATTTCGTTTAAACTAAATATTAAAATACGATATTAATCCAGCTGTATTTTCCAGGTGGTGGACATAATGCACGGTCTCGAACCCCAGACCATCGAATCAATAAATATGCTCAAACAGAAACGCACACCATTCATAGTAGCTCTAAACAAGATAGATCGTCTATACGACTGGCAGAGCGCACAGAGGAAGGATGTGAGAGATATACTGAAGATGCAGCAGCATAATACACAGATGGAGTTTGATAAGAGAAGCAAGGATGTTATTGTACAGTTCTCTGAGCAGGTAAGGGAGTTGATAAGTTAGTTTTTGCCTATTTGGTGAAAGCCTCGAGCAAATCGCGTGTTCAATTACAGGTTGAGGCATTTTGGTAAGTGCCTAAGGTTTTTCCACTCATGTGCAGGTTCGATTTCATTACCATTTGCTGTTGAAAACTACTTTGTCAATCCAATTTAGTCAATTTTGTTGAACTATTACCTACACCCTCTTCATAGAGTATACCAGTTCTAAGTTGTGGGATGCTATGGGTTGATACTTATGAAAGCTGATATAGTTTGATTGGTTTCCATGTAGTTTGCATGGTGGTAGAGCGTTACCTATCGCTCGCCTGGCTAGCTACCACCCTCTAGTTGTAAAATCTGTCGCCCAGCACCTAACGGTGTGTTCCGGCAGCCTTACTTGAGTGCCTGTGTATTTCAGACAAGGCATGCTCCATCTAGCGCTACAGTATCGCTGACTTCCGTGTTCGTGCGAACTTGTGGTCAAATGCCCAGCTGTGTAGGATAAAAATAAAAACAAATATAGCTCACTGTTGAGCATATACATATACTCTAGTCGTAAATTGTAGAAATAATTTCAATACCGCAGTTCTTACTGTTAGTCATAAAAACTACAATTTTACGATACTGTCAAAAACAATATCTTAAATAATCTTTAATAAATAATTGAGAATGATTTACGATCTTTATTTCTCCACCCCCAGGGTCTGAACGCGGCGTTATTCCACGAGAACCCCGACCCTCGTACGTACGTGTCGCTAGTGCCTACGAGCGCGGTCACTGGCGAGGGTATGGGCAACCTGCTGGCCATGTTAGTGCAAGCTTGCGAGGGACCACTACATAAGAGACTCGTATTCTCTGACCAGCTGCTCGCTACTGTGTTAGAGGTAACATAGATTTTTTATGAGAAGATTTTTCCTCTCTAGCTTCGGTCACCAGCGAACATTGACAGAATGAGTGAATAAACAATTGAATGAATTATTTTAGTCTCCCTAGCTTCGGTCACCAGCTAACGTTGACAGAATTCGTGAATAAACAATTGAATGAATTATTTTAGTCTCTCTAGCTTCGGTCACCAGTAAACATATTATCAGAATGAGTGAATAAACAATTGAATGAATTATTTTAGTCTCTCTAGCTTTGGTCACCAGCTAACATTGACAGAATGAGTGAATAAACAATTGAATGAATTATTTTAGTCTCTCTAGCTTCGGTCACCAGTTAACATTGACAGAATGAGTAAATAAACAATTGAATGAATTATTTTAGTCTTTCTAGCTTTTGTCACCAGTTAACATTGACAGAATGAGTGAATGATATAATGAATGAACATTTGAATGAATTACTTTAGTCTCTAAGTTAGAGCAACCTGCTTGCAATGTTATTGCAAATTTGCAAAAGAACAGAGTATAAAAGATTCGTCTTTTCTGACCAGCTACTCTTCTTCATATATTATTCTGTGCGATAGGATTGTTATCGCACTCGCTAACTTAAATAAAGCGTCTTGACGGAACAAATGAATGGTCTAGTGGTTACAACATTCGATTCTTGAAAGGCTTCGGAATCAATCTGACGCTCACACCAAAACACTTGATCATCAACAAAATAATGTCCAATCACGGAAGCTCCAAGCTAATTCTAGCTATTTGTTGAAAAAGGATTCAATAACATGGACTCTTTCTTATAGGAAAAGCGTCCATAATTGTTATCAGTAATTAGTATTTTTAATGTTATTATTTTATATTAATATTTTAATAAAATGTATATATTGTGTGAACTTGCTCCAATAGTGTCTTATTGTTGTATAAGGACATGAATAATATTTTAATATTTTGTATAACTACAGATATATTCATAAATGAGTATGAGTATGACCATAAACACTTGTTGTGTCAGGTGAAAGCCATCCCCGGTCTAGGCACGACCATAGACACGATCCTCATCAACGGCACACTACGTGAAGGCGACACTATGATCCTGGCTGGCACCGACGGACCGATTGTCACGCAGATACGGTCGCTGTTGATGCCGCAGCCTATGAAGGAGTTGAGAGTCAAGGTTAGTAAAGTTACTGCTTAAAGACTATGTGACTATATTGTAAACTCAATTTCTTTATGTGACTGAATTTTTATTTTTTGACTGTTTTTTTTTTTTGCTACGAGTGTAAGATAAGACTACTCTTTATTTAAAAACCAGCTTATAACACTATTTAAAAAAAAAAAACAATAAAAAACGTGCTAGATTTCTAATGGCGGCCTTATCGCTTAAAGCGATCACTTCCAGGCATGCACATGCAAAATATCATAAAGCTAGAAATTAATTGCTATGTAAAAGTTCTTTTATTATATTACATTGTAAGTAAAGTTTTGATTTTATAATTGTGGAATATATTTTATAATAAGAATGTATGTTTGTTTTTGACGAAACTTGGTATAAGATTTCTACGAGTTTAAAAGTTTTTTGTTGTTATCAGATATTTTCAATAGGGGAAATTCTCCAATCGTCAAAATACTGAATGTGAAAAAAATCGATAAAGCGTTTGTACGAATAAATAAGTATTGTAAACCAAGCAAAATATAAAAGACAGTTTTAAAATAAAGCATTGGTGGCCATCCTTATCGCCTCAAGCGACGAGTTGTGGAATTTTTTTTAACAAGCGGCGGCTTTACAGCTAATAACTAAGCTTACTAAAACTCGTGCTCGTACTCGCGAGGTCAACAATTCGCAGACTTTCGTAGACAAACGACGACTTTTGGTTTCTTACTTTGTTTCGTTGTATTTCAGAACGCTTATATAGAATATAAAGAGGTGGTAGGCGCGCAAGGAGTTAAAATCGCAGCTAAAGAGCTTGAGAAGGCTATCGCGGGCCTGAACCTTCTCGTCGCACAGAAGCCTGACGAAGTAGATATATTGAAGTAAGTTATGTAGATTTTTTCATTGGATGATGAGATTTTTCTGATAAGGCGAAGTGTGGATGACCTAACAAGAAAACGCCTAAAAAGCTTTTGCTTATTCGATATTTGTGTTATATACCTATACAAATATGTGGATGTTTCTGAAGGATTTACATTACATTCAAATTACTCAAGTAGACCCATTTGAATCTTATCAAATACGGCTAAGATTTTTTTTTAAATCTAAATAATGATAAGATTGCTGTATTGGGAGTGAGTATTTAAAAAACAAAAGTTTAGTAAACGTTACCTGTATTAAGTATGTTAAAACATTTCAACATTGCAACTAACAGTTAATTCTATACGATTCCAGGGAAGAAGTGGCTCGCGAGTTGAAGAGTGCTTTATCTTCTATCAAACTGTCAGATCGCGGCGTGTACGTGCAGGCCTCCACTCTGGGCTCGCTTGAAGCGCTGCTAGAGTTCCTTAGGACTAGCAAGATACCGGTGAGCAAAATAATAATAATAATAAATCGTCACAATAGATCGATCCATTTTTATAATACACAATGTTGACAATAGAACTGGCACAATACACAGAGTGTGGTGGCCAATCAAGAAAGAATAAAAAAAAAAGTTGACAATAATTTACATTCTTCACGTTTCATATTTCTGAATTTTTTAAATATAATATAAAATGTAAAGGGCCTCTCGTTGTTGGTTGCGACCCCAATGATACCTCAATAAAGGTCCGGCCCAGAGTCGTGTATAAAAATACTTACATAGAGATTATTTTCTCACTCCAGACATGTTACACTGAAAGTAATGTAGGGTTATTCTTTAGGGATGTACTTAACCGAGCTTAAGTTGAATATAAGAAAAAATCAGATGTTTCACACATATCTCGATGACCGATAAACTTTTTGTATGGAAGAGCTGATTTTTTCTTTCTCGAATTCAGGGTTGGTCGCATAGTGAAAGTTGTTCTTTAAGATAACTATATATTTATATTGGGCCTTCTTTCGGCTCGGTACACCCTTTACCGATAACTTTGTATGACATATATTCATTTTATGTATTTACCACCGGGGGGCACATGTTTGTACGAGTTTAGATAACTGTCTTCAAGTGTTATGTATGTGTTTTTGTCTTTAAAATCTATATATATATAAATATATATAATAATAATCTATATATGTTATATTATAATATTTTTTTTTGTGTTTATAAATGTTGCGTGATGTCTCCAAAACAAGAGTAATTCTTGTGGGGAGCTGTGAGTGTGAGACTTTATTTATTTAGTCGTTTGTTTCCAGTACTCCGCCATCAGGATAGGTCCAGTGGTGAAGCGTGACGTCATGAAGGCATCCGCCATGTTGGAACACGACTCTCAGTGGGCCACCATACTGGCGTTCGATGTTAAAGTAAGTACTCTGTTTAACCGACTTCAACCAGGAGGAAGTTCTCGATTCGTCGAATTTTTGATGTGATGTTAGCCGATTTTGTAGAAATTAGTGGCCCGCATTGAAAAATGTTTTTTTTTCTTTTGTTCGATAGTGTGTACTTTCTATTGGTCTTTATAAATTGTATCACAATTGGTGAGTAGTTTACTTCTTTCTACAAAATATATTTTTATTTTGTCTCACTTTACATAGACATTCTGTTTTGTGACGTAAGTTTTGCTTGCTCGTTTGAAGCCGATTTTCAGCTTTCGTGTATTGTTTTGTTCGTGGGAAATACACGAGAGTGTATGTACTAAATTTTTTTAATATATAAAAAAAATTAGTATATTATACTGATAATCTAAGGAATCAAAATACAGTCGTGCAGCCTTTATCGAAAAATCGCTAAATGTTTACATACATTTTCTTATAAAGTTTCATTTCCCGATGTAAAAAAAAATATATTTTGATTACATAGTTAAAAAGATTTCAGTTTATCACTACATATAATTTATTTCTAACCGACTTCAAATCGAGTAGAATTCATTGTCTTCACAACAAAAACACACTTTTAAATAATAAAAACAAAGACAAAAGCTGTCTTATCGTAAATTAGATTAAAAAAGAGGAAAATAAGATTAAAATTACGGTAGTGCAAAAACAGAAGAAAAACCATGAATAGATACAGTAATAAACACTCTCATATAAGATTAATAATTAACATATACATATAGATCGAGCGCGACGCACAAGAGATGGCCGACAGCCTGGGAGTGAAGATATTCGCTGCTGACATCATATACCACCTGTTCGACTCGTTCATGGCGTACAGAGAGGAACTCAAACAGAAGAAACGGGAGGAGTTCAAACACATCGCCGTGTTCCCTTGCAAACTCAAGGTATTTATATCACATACTGGATTTTAGTTTAATATTGACGCCAATTCGGCCGGTCACATTGACTAAACTAAAGGTTCCTAAATTTATGTCCATCTTTATCTCACTTTTGGAAACAAAAAGAGAGGAGACAATTGTAGAACTGTCAAATTAGGTTAGTTTAGTAAGTTTGGCCAGTACAAATCGGGGTCATTGATAATTTTATGAATTTATATTAAATAAGTAGCTAATAAGTAGTTGTAACGAATATCTAAATGTTGTCCCGATTCCAGCGTGAGAAAACGAAACATATTTTTGCTAATAAAAAAAATGTAGTGGTTCCTCCTCACTACCTCACACCTCACCTTATTATTTCGCTTATTCTTAATATCTGACTTGCTTGACTTCTCAGGAGAAACACTCTTCTGAGAAATAAATTTCCTCAAAGTAACTCCTGACTCCATTATGTGAACTCGGCATAGACCAATAATTAAAAGTGGGGTTTAACACGAAAATGCATGTTGTTTGCATGCAAAAAAAAATACAGACTGAGATCTGTCCACAGATAATCCCAAAAAAACGAATCTCCAAACTTTTTGACCACAAATTGAATTTAAGGGTTATGTAGAAATGTTCTTTGGAGTACGATTGACAACAATTTATTTTTGTAAAGCGATGGAAATTCGTAAACCATTTCGAGAGCATGTAATGAAAAGTTCATACTAAAAATACCAGATTTTTATATCTACTTTCTTTTGAGCTATTTACAAAAAACTAATGAAAAATAATCTCGTATTTTTGCTAAGACCGTCAGATGCCACCAATAAAAAAATATTATTGTATCAGACACCTACCTGTGAACCGTACAAAAACAAGCAACAAAAACACAGATAATTAATGCCATAATTTTTTTACGAGCTTCCGACGAGAATGACATCGTGCTGAACTTTTCTTATATTTACAAAAATATCTTCAAACGCACTTAATTATTGACACACATTCTGAATAAAATAAATTAATAATACACATTCTGAATAAAATAAATTAAAAATAGGAGTACGTTATTTTTATTTGTCTTTCTTATTTTATTATTTTATTTTATTATTATTTTATTTATCGTAACAAAAATGGTGGGTCAAAAATTTCAAATGTTGTCAATTCAGAGTATAGAGGAATATATTTGTTTGTTTATAGATCATGCCACAGTTCGTGTTCAACTCGCGCGACCCCATAGTGGCGGGTGTGATGGTGGAAGCGGGCATCGTCAAGGAGGGCACTCCCATCTGCGTGCCTACTAAAGAGGTCAGTATATACTAGGATATACCTTGTTTTCTCTTTAAACTAATAACAGTCATTAGCCAACTGTGGACTGCATTTTATGTGACTTTGTAAAAAAATTAAAACAATTTGACTGTAATTTTTTCTATGATATTAATGAATGTTGCGCTCCGCACATCTGTACCAAAATATAACTGAAATTTGTTTGTTACTCATTTCAAGCTCGGGCAGCTGAGAATGGTGATGAAATTTGGCACCAGGATAGCTTATGTCCTGGATTGACACATAGGGTACTTTTCATCACGGATCTGATAACACTCGTGGTTACGAGCAGGTGGGGCAGGATGGTTATTCTGCCCCCGTCGATATATTGCCAGCCGCCAATTCCCGAACACTTACCGGTGGCGCCATCTGTCATTAGATAAATAATTAGTCTCTCCGTAAAATCACTTTATTTTGTCTTACAGAGACAACAATATGCCGAGAGACGTGGATTTACTAATTCTCTTTTTGCTATTTCATAATTCTGTTATTTGTTATTCTTGTACGCTCTCTTTTAGAAGCTAGCTAGCTCACCTGCTTCACTACCGGTGGATAGGATAATATAAGACAACTCTTTATTTAAAAACCAGCAACAATACATAAAATATGATTAAAGAAGACCTTATTTACATATACAGGCTTTTAAATGGCGGCCTTATCGCTTAAAGCGATCTCTTCCAGGCAACCATGCACGTAAATGATAATAACTTATATTAAAGAATCCTTAAAATATTACACTTTCAACTAAACAGCTATTATAAATAATAATAAATACAATCAATACTAATATAACTACACAGATACATATACTATACTATGCATGAATATTTCATTATCCCATGGGAACACTTAACTTTTCAAGGATCAAAAGTATATACCTATATGTTAATCTAGGTAATAAGCTACGTTCGTACTAAATTTCATCCAAATTTGTCTAGTCGTTTAAGCGAGTCAATGAGTTTAAGATAATTAATGAGCAACCAATATACAAACGCATACATAAATATAGAAACTTTCCCCTTTATAATATTAGTAGGATGACATCGAAAAATAAAAATATTTTTGTTTTTCTTTGTCAGTTCGTAGAGCTGGGCATAGTGACGTCGATAGAGGTGAACCACAAGCAGGTGGAGACGGCGCGAAAGGGACAGGAGGTGTGCATCAAGATCGAGCCCATCCCCGGCGAGTCGCCCAAGATGTTCGGACGTCATTTCGACGAGACTGACTTCCTAGTCAGCAAGGTCAGTCTGACTATATCATAGTGCAAGGGACAGGAGTTGTGCATCAAGATCGAGCCCATCCCCGGCGAGTCGCCCAAGATGTTCGGACGTCAATTCGACGAGATTGACTTCCTAGTCAACAAGGTCAGTCTGACTATATCATAGTGCAAGAGACAGGAGTTGTGCATCAAGATCGAGCCCATCCCCGGCGAGTCGCCCAAGATGTTCAGACGTCATTTCGACGAGACTGACTTCCTAGTCAGCAAGGTCAGTCTGACTATATCATAGTGCAAGGGACAGGAGTTGTGCATCAAGATCGAGTCCATCCCCGGCGAGTCGCCCAAGATGTACGGACGTCAATTCGACGAGACTGACTTCCTAGTCAGCAAGGTCAGTCTGACTATATCATAGTGCAAGGGACAGGAGTTGTGCATCAAGATCGAGCCCATCCCCGGCGAGTCGCCCAAGATGTTCAGACGTCATTTCGACGAGACTGACTTCCTAGTCAGCATGGTCAGTCTGACTATATCATAGTGCAAGGGACAGGAGTTGTGCATCAAGATCGAGCCCATCCCCGCCGAGTCGCCCAAGATGTTCGGACGTCATTTCGACGAGACTGACTTCCTAGTCAGCATGGTCAGTCTGACTATATCATAGTGCAAGAGACAGGAATTGTGCATCAAGATCGAGCCCATCCCCGGCGAGTCGCCCAAGATGTTCGGACGTCATTTCGACGACACTGACTTCCTAGTCAGCATGGTCAGTCTGACTATATCATAGTGCAAGGGACAGGAGTTGTGCATCAAGATCGAGCCCATCCCCGGCGAGTCGCCCAAGATGTTCAGACGTCATTTCGACGAGACTGACTTCCTAGTCAGCATGGTCAGTCTGACTATATCATAGTGAAAGGGACAGGAATTGTGCATCAAGATCGAGCCCATCCCCGGCGAGTCGCCCAAGATGTTCGGACGTCATTTCGACGACACTGACTTCCTAGTCAGCATGGTCAGTCTGACTATATCATAGTGCAAGGGACAGGAGTTGTGCATCAAGATCGAGCCCATCCCCGGCGAGTCGCCCAAGATGTTCAGACGTCATTTCGACGAGACTGACTTCCTAGTCAGCATGGTCAGTCTGACTATATCATAGTGCAAGGGACAGGAATTGTGCATCAAGATCGAGCCCATCCCCGGCGAGTCGCCCAAGATGTTCGGACGTCATTTCGACGACACTGACTTCCTAGTCAGCATGGTCAGTCTGACTATATCATAGTGCAAGGGACAGGAGTTGTGCATCAAGATCGAGCCCATCCCCGGCGAGTCGCCCAAGATGTTCAGACGTCATTTCGACGACACTGACTTCCTAGTCAGCATGGTCAGTCTGACTATATCATAGTGCAAGGGACAGGAGTTGTGCATCAAGATCGAGCCCATCCCCGGCGAGTCGCCCAAGATGTTCAGACGTCATTTCGACGAGACTGACTTCCTAGTCAGCATGGTCAGTCTGACTATATCATAGTGCAAGGGACAGGAATTGTGCATCAAGATCGAGCCCATCCCCGGCGAGTCGCCCAAGATGTTCGGACGTCATTTCGACGACACTGACTTCCTAGTCAGCATGGTCAGTCTGACTATATCATAGTGCAAGGGACAGGAGTTGTGCATCAAGATCGAGCCCATCCCCGGCGAGGCGCCCAAGATGTTCAGACGTCATTTCGACGAGACTGACTTCCTAGTCAGCATGGTCAGTCTGACTATATCATAGTGCAAGGGACAGGAATTGTGCATCAAGATCGAGCCCATCCCCGGCGAGTCGCCCAAGATGTTCGGACGTCATTTCGACGACACTGACTTCCTAGTCAGCATGGTCAGTCTGACTATATCATAGTGCAAGGGACAGGAGTTGTGCATCAAGATCGAGCCCATCCCCGGCGAGTCGCCCAAGATGTACGGACGGCAATTCGACGAGACTGACTTTCTAGTCAGCTAAAGGTTTGTGACAATACAAATAATATACAATTGCTAAAAAAGTTGGTCTACAGAAACGCGTTGACTTTTTTTTTTGACGTTCTAGATTGATATTTTGTTGAGAAAAAAATTATTAAATTGATCAATAATGTTGAAATTGTGTTGATTTC
The DNA here is from genome assembly GCA_947049295.1 of Ligdia adustata. Classification (NCBI taxonomy): domain Eukaryota; kingdom Metazoa; phylum Arthropoda; class Insecta; order Lepidoptera; family Geometridae; genus Ligdia; species Ligdia adustata. The sequence continues at coordinate 5,026,432 of OX346218.1, forward strand.
TACGTTGTTGTCTAATTTCATAGTTTTTTCAAAGATTAATAAGTATGTCAAAAATGTCGCATCATGTACAATTCTCGTCAGTCATCTTGAACTAATGTCGAAGTAGTGGGAATATTTTGGCGCATCCTTGTAGTTGACGTCTCGCCGGTCTCGCATTGACGAAATCTCTAAACCCGCGACAAAGAGACCTAAAACTGCTACTGCGCAGCCAAAATCATTGGTTTAGGGTGTTTGCAGGCTATTGTAACCTACATTAAGGGCCCTCTTACAAAATACTGCGTAAATATGTCGGTTTCAGCGTTCAAATTCTATAATATGATATTTACAATAACTTGTTAATTTCCTCTTCTTTAAAAATAATGAAACGTCTTTTAATTTTTTCACTTATTTAATTAAAAATATCGTATTTCCCCCTACGGGGTGAAGCAAACATTCGTGCGGACCTCCCTGATTGGAGCCTGTAATTTGTAGATTCTGTTGAATACAATTCACATAATATTTTCACAACAGCAAATATTAAGCTTCAATAAAAATAAAACACATTTTCATATTATTCATTGTATAACTGAATAAAAGATTTTTCATAATTCAATTTTCTTTAAAAAAAGGCTTCATAACAATCTTATTTTTTTTTTATTCAAAAGTACTATATCAATGCGAACACGGCAACGTGCGCTTGTATGGAGCCGCGCCGAAATTTAAGAGGGGCCTTAACTAACTCTATCCTACTCGACATAACATTACAACATCTGAACGAAACTAAAAAGAATATTACCCGTCATGCACGTTCATGTCCAGGTGCTAGAAGTAATGCTAACCCATTAGAATTACAAATCGATGTCGTTGAACGATAAATCCTTTGTTGGAAGGTTGGTAGTCGCCCATTTGTAAACGGGCGTTAAAAATACTTGTAACTGCTTTTTTTTTTTATTTCATTTCGGCAGGGCTGATACAATATTACTTGGTTACTTTGATTTAAAAAAACTCGGCCAATTTTGATGAAATATATATGGGATCACATCTGAGGTGTACCATTTCGAACAAATAGAAAAATGTTTAATTTGGTTCAGCCGTCTCCGAAATATCAAGTAATAGTCTTTAAAAAACAAGCAGTCGAATTGAGTACTTTCCTTTTGGGAATCCGGTAAAAAGATAAGTGTTGTGGGCGCTCGCCTTAACTCTATTTTCTTAGTGTGTTTGTAGAAATATTTTCGTAAGTATATTTCTTCTTCCGAGCACAGTAAAGACATCTATTACAGTACTTATATAATTTACTAGTTTAAAAAGTTGACACTGAATAATTTCCTATCTAATGAAAACTTTTTGTGAAGTTAAGTAGGCGATATGGTTCACACAAAGGTTGAGTTGTGTGATTCAAACGAAATTTTCTTCGTATATATTCTTTAAATGAGTATTGTGACCTAACTAGCCGTTTGTTAAACCATCTTCTACAACTGTGCCCCTGAAATATTCTAACCTCATCCAGCACTGACATGGTATAACATCTATAAAATAAACCTGTCGTTCAAGTACTACCTAATAACCGACACAAGGGCGTGAGATATTAGAATTAACAGTATACTTTATGTTTATGTATGCTGTTAAACACCATGTATGACCGATTATTTGTTCCCGCAGGGCTATGAATAAATATCTTAAAAATTCTCTTCACAATATCCCATTTCATGAGATAACGTGTTCCGTTGTGACAATGACATATCAAGACATTTAATTCTTAGTTTTAGGCGTCATAAACAATGTGATGTGGTCATTTTTACCTGGGTCTTTTATCCAATGTCTAGGCAACGTCATGCAACGCCCAACTTCCAGCATGAAATACTAAGTACAAAATCATAACCATAATAAATATAGGTACGACTTTAGCACAGGAACTGGAGAGATAAATAAGCTTCACGACCTTCGATATCGACGCTACACACAAGATAAGCTGTGGGATATCAGTTTTGACATACTATACTAACTTCAGTATCTATTATATAAACACATAGTTCTTACTAACTGCGTCTCGCATCCTCACCTACGTAAAGTACTACACGAAAAAACGTAGGACGAGTTGCATAATGAAAATATTATTTACTAGATGTGCTCCGCGGTTTCACCCGCGTAATTCTCCATTATACAATCGAGATAACCCAAAGGGGAATCTTTTTGTAGTCGGGTAAAAAGTATCCTATGTCCTTTCCTGGAGTCCAATCTTATTGTGTACCTAATGTCATCCAGATCGGTTCAGTGGTTTCGGCGTGAAAGTAAGACAGACAGACAAAGTTACTTTCGCATTATTAATTAGGATTTTGATTATCTGCTAGTCGTTCTAAATGTGCCGTAGGCATGTAGGACAAGTTTATGCTTTACTCTATGAAACATTATTATTTCTTAAATAGAAGCTACCTTAGGTTTAGGTTTAAAGACATCTATTCTCATTTAACGACATGAAACTAGACCATGGTATGCTGTCAGGGCCGTATCTTTACTCACTATTTTAGTGAGCATATACAGTGCATATGAGCATTGATTGAGCTTTATGATTAAATCCTGAATATGTCCTTTCCATGTTAATTGGCAATCAATATTTAGGCCTAAGAATTTTGTCATTTCTATGTCATTTATTTTGTGTCCAGAATTACTTATGCCCATATTATTCAATTTATTAACTCTTTTCTAAATGTCATTAAGTATGTCTTGTTAAGATTAATTTGTAAATTATTTGTACTAAGCCATTCTATAATTTTGTCAAGTGTTGTATGAATGTCACATGAAACAGTGGTTTTATCCCTTCCCGAAAACAATACAGTACTATCATCAGCGAATAGTATAGATGGGTGTCCAGTAACCTTAGGATAATTGCACGTAAATACTTTTTAATTCTTAATAATAACGCAATTGTTTAAGAATAAAGTATATAAAGTACTGCGTTGCATGTTCAAGTATGTACAATCTATAAACTCGCGTCTGCCGCCCCCAATGTGCACGTGACGTTTTAATGAATGAACCGAGCATTGCACAAGATATCGGTACCATTATAGCTCGCCAGACAAATGGCATCGATTGACACTCGCTATAAATAGAACAGAATGACACACGCAAACATCGCCTCTAGGTTAGCCCTACACGTACTGTTTAGGAAATAATATTGTGCTGGCAGTTTTATATTATACTCTAGTAGCTATCACTCGCGGCGTACGCGTTACAAAATTGAATGTGATGAAGTTTCAAACTTTGAAATCCAATTTGAACCTCTTAGGGATTGATTTTCCATATATCCGTTTTTAGTACACCCCTGCATCATACAATGAATATACCCTCCAGATTTCATGTATCTAGGTTTAGCGGTTGTGTTGATTCCTAGAGAATATCGGTCAGTCAGTGCTTACTCTTTTTTACAATAAAATTATATAAAAAAAGGAAAAGAAAAAATAAAACAAAAAATTAAGAACAAGTGCAGAAAGAAATAAAATAACAATATAACTAGGTATATGGTAAAAAAATAACTTTTTATCGTGTCAGTTTTAGTTAAATTTGATCATGTTTGATAATTTTGTGAAATATACGTACATAAGATAGATGATAAATGCCTACACTACTTAAGCATTTCCAATTAGATTTGGAAATTGTTTGATTTTAACCGAGTTCATAAAAGTAGGTTTTCAATTCCTCAGGATCTTGTTGTTCTCCTTGATGTTGCTCGATTTCTCAGCGGGCACCTGGATCAATCTGGAAAGATATTTTGTGCATCATCACCACCTTCACGTTTGGTTCCAATTTTATATATAAATCAAATACATGAAAAATTTGCCTGGCCACATTGAAGCCGTCTCTTTGTCTTTTTCATAAAGTGTTAACTGTATTTATATGCATTTATTGAATCACTTCCGTGCCAAAATTAAGGGTTTTGTAGACAGGCTTGCGGAATGTGTGGAGTGTTCCGATCCCGAATAAGAGAGGGTTGAAGTTTCGTTATCAGACTGATCAATCCTGCGTAGATTCGCCGTCGCACAAAATGTTTACCCACGACACTGAATACATAATAGTACAACGTACGCACAAGAATAGAACGGAAACCGCGCGTCGTTTGCAATCGATATTTGCGTGTACGCACTAGCGAAGTTTGTAAACATATATATTTTAAAGGTAGGCGCTCACATTTACGGATCGAACGTATCGGACGCCTCGCATCATTATCATTATTTTTTCACAATACGTCCACAGTATCAGCACTTATCGGATTGACCCGCGCAACTACCAGCAATCGGATTGCCGACGCCACTTTCATTCGGATTATAAATAGTGAGATGTATGTGAGAGCACTACGCTTCCGTCAAATGTGCAAGATAGAAGAAGGAAAGCGACGAAGAAGACTTTGTTGCAATTGCTTGTTTGTTAGCAGAAGAAGAAAAACCAAAATCTAAATAATCTTAAAAAAAAAACAAGGCGAGCCATTTCAGTATCGTACTGATCGCCGCGGAGTACATTCGCATAAACAATGCGGATGACGTAAATTTTGTTAATTGGCGTTAATTTGACGAATGGCGATGTCGACACAAGCCGAGTGATCCAAAACCAGCCCAAGAAGAGATCGTAACATGGAGAATATCTCACACTATTTTCTAATTTGCTAAACGATGGCGTCAAATACGTTCCTTTTTGCGGCTGAATACACCCCTATGGCCTCAGCCTCGAATTTAGCGGGCAGCATGGAGGCAGCGGCGGCGGCACGGGCAACGTAGACCTGCGGCGCGGTTTTCGAGAACCGGTCCATTTCATTTTACACATAAGATCCTGCTGCTCCTGCGCCGCCGCCGCTGCCGCCCCGCTTTCCGCTGACGGACGACAAGCTAGCGTGCGTGCGGAGTTTGTCTACTAATCGGCGTTCCGTATGATGTCTTCGGCAAGCATCGGAGAAGTTACTCCTGCAATCGGTGGCATCGGCATTGCCGACGGGTAAATTCGATGCGATGCGATGCGAATCAGTGAAATTGTATACTCCTATATAAAGAGAATACTACGATCAGTTTGATGCGATGAGTAAATTACGTATGATGCGAAAATGTGGAAAACCTTTAATATGAGTAGTACACAGGTTATTGCAAAATATTGTAATAAGAACCTTATGTTCTGGATCGTACTACAAATATATTAGTATTGTTATGTTTAAACAAAAATAAACTACGTGCTAGCAAATTACTACATATTTCACAAAAGTCCTAACTAATTAAAAATACCAGATTTTTACGGGAATTATTATCCTTAGGTGTGATGCAAAAATTTTACACAAAGTTTGATACTTACTTTTATGATATTGCCGATCAAAATGAGAATTATCGGTTCGAAAAGTGCCACCATGAGTAGCCCAGGACTTTAAATGTTATTTGACTCAGTCGTAAAATGACCATAATCGTATTACTCCTATCATTATGCTTGTAGTTCTGCGAAAGGGCTCATAGGCGCCATAGATTTTAATTCTAATCGCGCATCGTCGTGAAACGTATGAATAAAATATAATTAGTTATTCGCAGTCGTAACTCGTACGGTGTGAGGGTTAGAAGTAATGTAATGCTGAACCTACCCCAGATGTAGATTAGGCCAGGCACAGTAGTTCTCAGTGGTACCTATCTGCTAGAAAATTACAACCTTCACTTGTCTGCACGTTGATTTAGAAACGGATAATTCTACTTCGAACTAAAACATATCTTCTATATCTGTTTGCTATTCCGAGCTTACTATCATTAAACGGAACATGTAGGTAACCATAATATCAATAGCAATAATGTAAGTGTGTTTATCGCGGCGACCTTTCTAAACCGGTGTGATATGTATTCTCGTAGACAGACGTTTGACGACGTCAACCAATTTTGGGTTACATTGCTTAGAAATAGGCAACTGGTAAAGGACCAAAGGAAACTGAATTGAAGTGAGTAACTAAGAAAAACATATTTTTCCATTAATTAGAGTAACATTCGTTATAATTAAGTAACCAAGGTACCAAACAAGAATATTTTGGTCCGACCACTATACTAAAGGAACTATAAAGAAACAATATTATAAATACAAAACGTTCGCCGGTCGAAATCGTTGTAAGTGCAGGGTTGAAAAATTTTCATTCATGGTTGTGAATGCAGGCCGGGTGGAACGGGTCTCAATGGGCTCAAGGCTTCACCTTCCGCGATTTCATTGATCGCGTGCAAGGGGGTAGGTGCGGGGTTCAGAGGGGTCGGGTCACTAGGTCGCTGGTAGCGTAGCTGCAGCTATATCTACATCTATGTGATATCATTCGCCCTGTTGCTAGGCGATCTCTGACGTCAAACATCTCACCTTTGTTTACGATTTCATTTTTCTTGAATAAAAAATTAACGAGTAAATTGCAATGTCTGAGAAACAAGTGCTGTCTGGATCTATGATCTCATAATTGATTTCAACGGCTTCTTAGAAAAATCTAAAATTATACTAAAACCTGCTTTGGATCACGTTTTATGCTCGCTAACATAAATGGAGTCCCATTCGTAAAGAAGTCTCAATCAATCTGCCCATTAACCAATCGCGTTTGTGAGCAAACATAAATATTCTGGCGCAAGTCCAAAGTTTGTAACATTCAGTAGGTATGTATGTAAAGTTTCTTGAATGAGGTTTTTCCTCATTCATATACATAAATGAATGTGAACCGATAATCTTCTGTGCATAATGTGGCCCGGCGCGGTCATTGTAGTACTGGGTTTCCACGGTTTACGTAGGTTCAGGGATCATTTATTCATTCATTGCTTTTCTTGCATCAATTCATAAAGTTCAGTGCTCCCGAGCAATGCTCATTCGATACCATAATAATACGGCAATACGCTTAATCGAACATTATGGTAAGCTATTATTTTCAGGGTTTACAGAGATTTTCGTTCATTCAACGTTATACATACGAGAACGTTTCGCACCTAAAAGTCGTAACTTTTAGGTTAAGGCTAAGTTGGGCAAACTATGTTTGTAGCAAGTGTACGAGAACGACATACTATGATTAGTTAACTATCCAAATTAAACATTACAACGTCGGTGAGAGAATCGCCAGCTATTCTAGATATTTAAGCAGAACTGAACTAAAGATATGAGATGTGGATTCTATATTTCTATAACTACTCAATTTTAATTAAACAAACGCGACAAAACTGATAAATCGCGGTCAAGACCGTGATCCAGCCCGAATTATTTTGACTCTATATTTGTATTTATTTTCATGGATCTTATCAATCTTTCTTTTTGCACAATATAAAAGCACTGAACTAGACTAGATTGCCGACACGCGCGAAGGTCGGAGCTATTTCTGGCTGTGCGCATACTTCACGGCTTTTCCTAAAGTTGAAGAGCACAACTAACAACAGCTATGTGCTACGTGGGTAGATGCTATGTGTAGCTAGTCTTTCCTTTGTTCACATTCTATAGAGAAATTTAAAGATTTTTAGGTAAATGTCTTTAAAATAAAAAATTAAGAGATTGGATAAACGTATCCAATCTCTTAATTTTTTATCTGTGAGCTTGACTATACAAGGGCTCGATTAAAAAAATGTCTGGTAGGTAGGTGAAAGTAGTAATAACTCACAAGTTTGTGTAAAAGCTTAAAATCGAAATCGAAGAGCCTCTAGTTCGAATTAAGTTGTGTAAAAGTTCTTTCCATTTGACAGATATCTTTAACTTTACAAGAAACCATGATCTTTGCGTTCTTGTAAATCATCGATATTGACCCCAATTCGGCCAAGTCACAATGACTAAACTAAAAGTCTTAAAATTATACCCATCCTTTTCTCACCTGTGGAAACAAAAGAGAAGAGATAATTTTAGAAATTTCAAATTAGGTTAGTTTAGTAAGTTTAGCCTGACCGAATCGGGGTTTCTGGCAAGAAAGCTGAAATTTACAATGCATTGAACGCGTACCTAACCTACCAGATTGGTTTTCGACCTTTTTCTAACTACTTCTTTCCACTTATCTGTCTTCCTGGATGTTATTCCCACGATAAGTATAGCTTTTTATCTTTGCTCTTCATAGACTTCCTCTACTTTGTATCATTTTGTCATATCCTGCCTGATTGAATACTTGAAGTGAAGTGGTTCTGTAAATTCAAGTGGTCGTCTGTGTGATTTCCTACCGCAGATTCAAATTTAAACATTGTGTGATATCACACAATGTTTAAATTTGAACGGTTTTATTCAAATCTTTTTCTATCTGCGAGGTGGGCTGGTTTGCAACTGAGAGCTTTTCGTTTCAGCTTCCAAGACTTATAATAACGTATAGTAAGTCTGGTTCCGCCAAAATAGGCCTATAGTCTCAGACCACTTCTCCGCTAACACGGTTACCTGTCTAAAAGCCTCGTGATAAAAGCATATTAAGTACTTCTTATGTTCATTCGTCAACTAACAACTAACATGTTTGACGTCCTTCCTCATAACGGCTTTTTGACCAGGTTAGCTAGACACTTACGTTGATAGATTTAAAGGCTATATTTCTGTTCGTTATGTGAAGCGCTCGAGGCACACACACACGCGCGCACACACATAAGTGAGACCCCCATGGCGACGCACTCTCACATGCGCAGTGACCGGGTCAAACCCCCATTCTAGATTCTCCATTGATATTTCGCAGTGCGGATTCATTGATGGAAATGCGGCTCATGCTGTATTATGTCACGCAATACCGTATTTTAAAATCTCGTGCACGTTGCGGTACGTGATGAGGAGGTATTTGTAGGAAGGCTGCATTTGTTAAGACGCCTAATTAGCATTTTAAAGTAATTTACATTTACTGGTTCGTAGCAATTATCTCCTTATGCATGTTGAGAAGGCATTATACAGTAGATAAAAGCAACATTTATATCAAGTGTAGGTACCTTATGTACCTATTATCTATACTTTATCAGTACTCGGTGAAATCACAAGTTCTTAAAGCACAGAACAAGGGAAGGCATTGGATCTTATCCAACTCAAAGCACAAAGTATTATAAAGCGGAAGCAATATCACGTTCGTGTTAATAAAAGCTGTGAACTTTCTACAGCCTTCGATGTCACCTTGCGGTTTATTTCATTGGCCTTTGAGCTAAAAATATACTCAATTTTCCATGGTTTCCTGGGGACCGGGAAGTACAACTTTATTTCTGAGCCCGGACTGCAGCGAGGTCGCCAGGAAGCCGCCGGCGCCACCGAGGGTAAGGGGTGGGGGATGACCCAATTTCTCGCTTGCACAAGCTCCTCTACATTTCTCTATGACGTCAACCATCCATTCACCCCTGAATTGGTGAATCGATGCGCTCGAAACTGGGTCGACCTGAATGAACCACTTGTACATTCAACGAGACCAGCTATATTTAGCCACGAAGGTGACTTCGAATCGTTCTCATATTCCGGAACCAGTTTTCACGTACTTTTTAGCAGGACACAGCTAATTTCAAGCTATTGTATTTGAAAAACGATTCGTTATGCGTAAAACATATAGAATTAATGAAGGTTTTGAATCTGCAGTGTTTAAATTTGTAGTTATTTTATAATACGATGAGTATTGAATCTCGTTAATAGGTGTTTTTTTAAGCCATGAGGTTGTTATGAAATACTGTTACTTATTTCCAAATGAGATGAGCATGACGTATACTGGACCGAGCTTGTTGCATGATCCACAAACCATTGTCATACAGGTATGTAAGTTTGTATATATTAAAGACGTTTTTAACGTTTTTTACTGGTTTCCGTATCTGAAAATCCGTTTTGTGCGTCACTATGATGCATAAATGTACTCGTAATGTAGTTGTGTCAGGCTTGCAATACAAGTGCGGGCTCCCTCCATTTAACTACACAATGGAGAATAAAATATCTATGTTTAGTTTAAGAAGTTTCCAGTTAGTATGCAAAGCTGTCTAGAAGAGATGGCTTTGACTGATAAGACTGCTTGTGGCGCTTTTATCTAATAACTAGCTGTGCCCCGCGGTTTCACCCGCGTAGTTCTAATAAAACAAAAACAAACTTCGTACTACTTTTTTTGAAGTCGGTTAAAAAGTATACTTGTCCTGGTTCTAAGCTACCTCCCCACCAATTTTCAGCTAAATCGGTTCAGCCGTTCTTAAGTTATAAATGGTGTAACTAACACGACTTTCTTTTATATATGTATATAGATAGATGTAAAACTTCTTTTTTTATTTAATGTTTTGTTTGTTTACAAAAAAGACTTAATCATTGAAACGATAACTCAATGATTATCATACACACTTAAAATGTTGTACCTATCATAATCATCATGTTGCTCCATACATACGTGCACCTACTGTAGACTTGTTAAGCTCCTTATGTTTATGATTTTTATTTAGCTTTATTACATTTGGTACACATTTTGCCACAAATGTCTACCTATAGCACAATTTCTTTGTTTAAAAAATAAAACAGTCGCGGTAGGCGGTACATTTTTAGATATTTCAATTTAGTTTGGTTTCGACTCAATGTTAACTATGATCTTTTTTTTGTCTTCTGTTACAGATATCGCGTGCCAGTATCGACGCTTGCAAAGACTATTTCCGCGACGACCTCGTCAAGACTGATTGGGCGCTGATGGTAGAACTGAAGAAGGTCTTCGGCATTCTGTAAACCCACCTCCATAGAAACAAGAGTCTTAGCATAACCAAGGAACATTAACGTTCTCAGCATTGTCAGTTCCATCTAACCATAGCCATCCTGGAGCGTCTCGTGTGCTACATCCTAGAAAATATTGTCTTTGGTCTCTTTTTGACCATCTTGCATATTGTAACACGCCCCGATACGACTTTTAACTCTTTGCGAGTTCGGGCAATCCGAAACGATTCCGTCCTCGTTGGCGTTTACTGTTGAGTGCAAGGCATCGTAAAAGTATTGATATTTTCGGATATAGTTCGCAGACATTTTCATTGTATCATAGTAGAATCTCATAATAACAGTTTTGTAACCATCCTGTGTCTATTTAACGACATCCTTAGAAGTTAGTTGTAGCTTCGTTGGTACCATATTCATATGATACACCTACCTACCAATTTACTGCCATTTAAAAATGAAATTACTAATTTTACTTATAACAAATATATCGCGAGAAGCATTGTAAATACGAGTATAACATTTTACACCTATTTATTTATTACGAAATTTCGTTCGATGTAGGTAGGACTTACCTAATTTGGTAACGCCTTTTTATTCGTTTTTATCAATAGAACAGAGTAAATCATCTCGATGTTGTGTTGAATTTGTAAAGATATGTTTTGGCGCATATTTCATTGTGAATACCTACGTATGAGGGTACGTTTGTTTACAATTTAATTTTGTATATATGATTTGTATTTCGTCAACTGGATTGCAATATACGATCTCGATTTTTAACAAATATGAATGGACTTCAGACGCTCAAGGTCACAACGTTTTGGGAATCGAATGTCTTACGTAAGTTTAACAGCAATGGGGCTTGTTCGACCGGCTACGTGTAGCAACTGCCATAAGTGTAGCTTTCAGAATGATTTCGATGTCACTGAAAGTATCAAAAATTGCCCTCTTGCTAATTAGACAAGTGTAAAAGTGCAAATTTGCAGCTAAATAACGTCTTATGTAGGGAAATAACGTAAGAATGACCTAACAGTAGCTGTCACATTGGCGTTTATTGTATTGTATAATTTTTTAAAAATATTTTAATCTGTATATATGTGTCTCAATTTGATGTCTTTGCCCTTACGCCTTTAATGTTTCATATATGAGCGTTACATAGTACAGGAAAGCAACGGGCTTCCCGTATAACCCAACAGTCGCGAAATATGCCATAGAATTCCCTTCTCTTTAGGTAAGATTCGCGTCAAAATAAATTGAAATGTTTAATCATTTCCATAGCCCGGTTTATGGAAAAGGCGAAACATTGACAGCGTAATGCATAACTGAAATGAGTATTACGTATAATATAGCCTATGTGACTTCTATTGCTAGTATTTCTGTAAATTGTTAGAAGCGAGCGCCAGCAGTATGAAAGATTTCCTTCACGTATAGGAATAAACTTCGAATGCGGGTCTGCAGTGCAGCCCACGAGTGAGGGCAAAAGGAGGTTGTATTTTATATTGTAGGTATTTTCCCTTTTTGAAATGCTTTGTATGATATAGATGGAATCGGACATATTCTTATATTAAAGAAGTTTTATTAAATTACAGAAGTAATATATTGTGTTTTATTCATCACACTTAAATTTGCGCAGTAGAAGTACAACTGTCATTTGTTATTTTCTAACATGATTTCAGTCAGTTTCATATTAGTTTTATAAATTTCTGTCCGCAGTCCCGCGTATCAAGATAATCTTATATATAAAAATCAATTGCTGTTCGTTAGTCTCGCAAAAACTCGAGAACGGCTGGGCCGATTTAGCTGATTTTGGTATTGAAATGTTTGTCGTACTCCAGGGAAGGTTTAAAAGGTGAGAAACATACATAACTGTAAGGCGGTACGAAGATCGCCAGGTCAGCTAGTTCAAGATATATTTTACAAACTGTAGGTCTCTATGAGAAATAAATATCCTTACTCTTGCAACAGACATGGGCAAATTGTTCCCTATCGTGATCAGTATCAAGGGGCAGTTATATTTACCACTTAGTATGTCACCGCATTATGTGGAAATCCTTATAATTTTTTTGTAAAAACAAATCTTATAGAATAAATTGACAACAATTACATCCCCCTTGAACAGAACTGTGAGACCGTACTAGTACCAAAAAAACAAACAATAACGCTCCCAAATCTTTTGTCTCGTATGTATTACCCATAACAAACATAGCTGTTAGTTTCGTATAGTATGAGAATATAATATTATGAGAACGACCGATCTAGCGTTAGATAGGTAAGCAGAAGCAAAAAATACATGGCAATCCCCAAATTGAGATTAAGGTAATATTTCTATGCCCATAATTTTAAGCGGGCAAGTCATGCAAAGTGAAGATGTCATTATCTATAGCCAACTGGAGAACCTGCAGCTTGATTCAGGTAACGATTTTATTTAAAGTTTGTGCCCAGCTTTTCGAAATGCGTAGTGTCGAAACTGGTGAGAAACGCTACCTGAATCAGGCTGATGGATTCCTGAGGATAATGGAACGAGCGAGCATAAGGACTTGTTCACACTCCGGCTTCGTATAGTCTATTCGAGTTGATCTTCATTACTAGGAAACCATAATGCCTGTATGTACTTACTGGTCTTATTCTGAGCTGATAATGATGATGTGAATACTAATGAAAAACATTTACCATATTGACTGACCAAGAATGAAGATGAAAGTAGGCGTACAGAAACACATTTCTATGAAAAGTGACGGTATTACGAGTTAATTTCCATAAATGTTACATATAGTTTCGACATCAAACAGGTATTTAAGGTAAGTTATGATAAATTTACAGTCGCCAACACACAGGGTAGGTCTTGTTCGCCATCGCTGAAGGTTCGACGAAAAGCCATAATTTCTCACTCCACGTTTGCTTCACCAATACCGGACCGCCTACACCACTTACTGGGTGGAGCTAACCACGTAGATACTGCTCTACTTCCCTCAGCTGCGCTTCCGTATGACGTCAACTATGCATTCATAAGGTTTTCAGCATAACCATCCCAAATGTCAACCAAATCCACACCACACGAGTCCAATTTCTCAGGTTTATGCTATTGGGGGTGAAATTGATGTGTCGTTTCAGAGGTTTTGTACAGTTTCCAAGTGCAGCGAATGTAGGTAACCATGGTAACTTGGTGCGCGTGGGCGAGGGGGGTGTTGTTTTCAGGGTCTAGGTCACGCCCCGGGGATTAAACGCGCGTGCGCGGCGATAGCTGCCTTTCAGGAACCGCTGCGGCCATCAGTCGAGCATTTCCTCGTCGACGGAACCTTTAAATGTCCTCTAACGTATGGCTGGAGCCTGAAAAAAGTATAGACATTAAAGAGTTGATAAAGACCATCAGTTCTTCATTTAAAATATGTTCGTCGTAATAAAAGTGCAGTGTTAGTTTATTCCAAAGTGGTCAAAGTGCAACATTACATTTTGATGAATTGTAATTTGTGAGTATCGATATGTTTGCACTAGTATTTGTTGTAGAAATCAGCGAAATATTTTGAGAAGGCGCTGGCGGGTTTGTCGGAAAAGTGCCAGGTTTAGGCCTAGTTTAAACCTATTTTTTTTTAAATTGTAGAATACTTATGACAAACAAGTTTTTACGTAAGAATAAACCAAAAAATCATCACTAAGTATTTTAAAAGACACCGAGAAAGTTTTTACTTCTCTATTTAAATTAAAATAAGTAGGTCCTTACATCTCCTGGATTATTTAAAACTACCAAAACTAAGCAGAGTTCACTCTAGATTGAATTTTTTTTTATATTAAAATAATGTTAATTTTTCTTTGACTATTTATACATAGATGGCATTCTGCAGAATGTCAACTGGACTATAATTAGGACAACCTTCGAAACCTGCCTAAACTTAATAAAGCTTATTTAGAATTGATAGAGTAATCACGTAACAACCATACCATACTTGCCTGGAAATCGCTTTAGGCGATAAGGCTGTCCAATGTACTAGCTCTGTCTATAACTATATTTTTGCTTGTACTGTACTTATCTTTTGGTTGGAATTGGAATTTTAAAAAGGCGGCAAAATCTACAATTTTGACTGACGGTTAAATTAGAAATAGTAGAAGAAACCAGGCAGCAATGAGACTATATTTGGTCTGCATAAATAGTCTTAATTATTAAATTAATTATTTTAATAATTTAAAACTTTATATAATTTTATAGAGCATAAAAATACCAATAAAAGTTGAAAGACAATCTATTTAAAATAAATTGATAGTAAATTTTTGCCATGATTTTTTACCGTGGTACCATTGATGGTACAATCTAATGGTACCTACTCGTACTACAGCAAAGGTATGTTTCGAACAGCTTAAAACTTATAAATCAGTTCAAACACAACTCAAATCCCTGAATTTTTTTTTCTTTTATGTCCTGATTATTTCAAGACGCCAGGGCCGATTTGGAAAATTCTTCTTGTTATGAGATTTTGTATTTTACGTCAATTATTTGTTGTTTGTGTTAAGTATTTGTTGTGAACATATACACGCTAAATATACAACCTTAGTATGGATACAATTTACAGCTAAATTTAATATATAAATGGGTAGGTATAAAAAAAACTAAATATGTACACCAAATTTTACAATTCTTTACACCTACGGATATATAATGAAATATATTATGTATTATAACAAGCGGTATTATAAGAAGCGACTTCAAAACAACCAGACTGCTGCATCTTTAAACCTTTTTTATTTAAGTATTTTGATGTACCTACCTAGTGTCACTCTCACGACTAAGACGAATCTATTGATACAATTACTTAAAAATACTACAAGCCATTTAGACTCTAGGGCATGAAAAATAATTATATAGACATACACGCACGCGAAAAACATAGCCTGAAAAGCATAGTCTTTCGCAGTCGGGTAAAAAATAATGTATTATATTATGGGTAGGTGGTACCTACCTATACTTCCCAGTCCCAATGGTTTCATAAATTCTGTCAAAATCAGTATAGTACCTAGTTTGGGCCTTTCAATCAAAATGACTGTTCCTTTTCTACCAACTTCCAAAAATAGGAGGCATACAATTCGACTGTAGAGTTCTCGGAGACGGGAGGTTTTGAAAAAATCTTTTTTTTTTTAGATTATAGGGTAAGTATGTATACCTCTCATGTGATCTCATTATGGTGTTATTAAAATCGGTTATGAGGTTTTATTTTTAAATCGGAAGTCAAGCTGATGTGCCTATATCATATTGTGTTGAATTCATTAATTGTTCATAAAAACTTGAGCAAAAACGCCCTTAAAATAAGTCATACTCGTAGGTAAGTAAGTACTTAAGTTACTTAAAGCACTACTTAAGAATAAAAAAATGAATCTTACACACTTACACTTATTATTTTTTAATTTAGATTTGAATTTTCATTTCAATGCTAATTCGTAGTTCTTTTCTAAGTAGGTACTAGATCTTTTTATTACTGACTGTAGGTTGGTACCTATACCGCCTAATATCTCAAGCGATGTGTGTAGTCAAATGTAGGTAGGTACCTAAATATTTGGCACATTTTCTGACAGATACAACTTTAGATTATTAATAACTAAAATAAGAAGGTAAATAGGTACATCTTATTACGTACAACACGACCATATATTCTTCGAATCATGTACGTATTATAAGTAGGTATCTACCTGTATAAAATCGCCTTAAAACTAGCTATAAAACAAAAAAAAAAGGAAATGTGGTAGCTCGTATCCGAATCGGCCTATATCGGATAAGAAAATAATCAAACCAATGCAGTCATAATTAAAATCACGAGTTAATTCTTGTGGCTATAGTTATAGACGTAATATTTAAAAAAAGTGATAGCTAGATCGGCCTAGAAACCATACATAATAGGTAATCAAAATCGCAAAAACTACGCGCGGACGTAACGAATCATTCATAATAATCAAGTCGTTATGATCTATCCTAGACGTGCGTTTCAGTAATATTCGGCCACGTGCCGTGCTGTTAGTTCATTCATGCGTACGAATGAATGGGGGAGCGGCGCGGTCGCTGAAACAGTCGCTCCGGCGCGCGTCCGCGCAGCGCAGGCGACTTGCGCACACGCACTCAAAGTGACATTACTGTGAACGGAATACTGCCGCCGCTGCTGACGGCGACCGAGCGGCTTCAACAGCGCTACCACACCGGATCCTCTCGGTGCGTCATATATTTATACCACTCTTTAAAACACACACGATCTCTCTACCGTCGACCTTGAACACGACGTAGGTACTTTGATTACATTCATTCATTAAAATTACAGAATCGATCGCGGACGCACATCTCGCTCTCTGTTGGCATACGATGACGGTTCGGCCATTATAGATAATTTATCAGATCTATGCCGTCGCTAAGTTGATATTAATTGCATGACTAGCGCTCGTTTCTACCGCTCAGCTGTAAGGAGTCACGTTGTTGAAGTATATGTCTATTCTGTGTCCACAGCAAAAACAAAGGTCAATCAAAAGTTAATAGGAGTTCCGCAGGCGGAATTACAGCTGCTCCTATGTACCTACAACCTCTGCTAAACTTACTTTACTCAGCGTGCATGCACGCTTTCCGTAAGAAAGCAACTTTCACACCAAAATCTAATTAACTTGAAAGCCATTATTTTTATCAATTTAAGAATTTGCAATCATAAATGCACTAATCAGTAACTACTGTAAGTAAGCCGATAGCGAGCGCCTGCGATACAGGTCTCACACCTAGTGCAGGGCTCTCAAGTGTATCTGTAAACCTTTTTTAGACAGATTGATGTATCCCATTTACCTATTACAAAATTATTACCTCTATTTATGTATGTTTGTCACTAAGTTGTCATTATTATTTATTAAGGTTATTGTAAAGATTTTGTGAAATAAAATGATTTGATTTGATATTAAAAATAGGTAGCCATTCGATCCAAAATCCACGTCATTGAGTTGTCATTAACAGGTTTGTGATGTACCCATACATCACAAACGAAAAAAGGTACGTTTCATTTTCGTGGTTTTAGATCTTATACATAAAATGTTTTATTTTGTTATAAAGATAAACAAGTTACCTTGTGTGCTGCTTTAGCATGAGTTGTTTTGCAGCAAACAGTGGCTATAGTAATGCTTAGTCTAAAGATTGATTGATCTTGATACATTAAAATATATTAAGTACTTATGGCTTTACGATCTCGTTAGCCTGAGAATCGGCCTCTATTCGTAAATAACATAAATAATTAAATTAATATCCTTTTATTTATTAACTTTTTTAACACCATACGGTTTTTAATTATATCAATAAGTAGAGAACATATCGACAGGAAATTACTAGTCGTCAGCAATGCGGCTGGTGTAGCGGTGTCCCGTTGCAAGTGTATCCGCGATCGCCTCATACTACTCGTAGCGCGGCGCGAGCGCAGCACATCTATAATGCCACGACATACAACACTCGACACAGGAAACTATTCTCTCCTTACAGCCTTTATCGTAGCGTCCATCAGTCACGACGCCCAAGTAGGTACATTCAGAAAAATAAAACAAAACGCGTGCCAAATATGCGCAACAAAAAATCGCCCATCCGGATGCTTTCAGAGACAAGAATCGCTTTAAGGGCTTCCACTGAGATACCGGCTGGCCGATAAAAGAATTAAGCCCGTTATCTTTTTAAGAGTCAATACGGCGGGCTGTAGAAAAAACAAACTAAGGCAGTTATCAATGTGGCGCCAGTGATTTTTTCTGCTGAGATAAATGTTGGGTTAGCTTTCAAACTAGGCGGAGACAAGCTGGTTGTATGATGTAAGAGTAACCAGGTTCGAAGTGGTTTTTGTTTTTTTTCGTATCGTTCTTGTACGGACATTCAGAGCCTGATATTATTTTATTTCCGTTCCGTGTTAAACTCTACCCGAACGTCTGCTGACGGCTGACCAAATGCAGCATTGATATTCGCGGAAACAGATTTCATGGAAAGCAACACAATGGTCCGTTTGTCTCTGGTAAAATAAACCTAAGTATGAAGAATTCCTGTAATTACGTACACCATTAAGTACAGTTCCCAAGAAAAACGAAGTTAGCTCGTCGTTTAACAGTTATAATAGGAGTACCTACATATGGGTAGGTAATATGTGATATATTACCTTTATGTAGGTTTATGTCCAAAACATAATCCTTTTATTTATATTTAGTGATATGTATTTTTTACTACGAATATCAGTGTTTTATAAAACAATAGTATAAACCCATCCAAATCGAACAAGGTCCTCCGATAAAATTTAAGAAAATTAAAGTAACGTAGAAGAAATCGAGAAATTTTCGACAGATGAATGTAGGTATTTTAGAAAATTGAGTAGCGTTTTCCCCAACATGAGAGTAATCTCACATGCACTTAGTGAATGAAAGATGATATGTAAAATCAGCATATCAAGGTTATTAATATTTTGCAGGAAAACAGGGATCTCAATTTAAGCTTTTTCAGCTCATTTTATTACCTAAAGAACATAAGTAGTTAGTTTAAGTTACTTACAAGAATCATTAAAATTAAAACTTCGGGTATAGCTATTCGACGCACATCACTGTATAAATACTTACTTACCGTAATTAAACAGGTTAATTGCTAAATGTGGTAAATACTTACCTGCAGTAGGATCTATAAAAATTGTTTTTAATTCACATTGAAGTCAATATTGGTAAAACTAATATCATGAATAATTAAGTAACACCTACACATAAAAGCTGTATTATCGCTGAAGAAAATTATACAAAAATATGGGAGAGATAGACAACCTATATTGCAATTCCATCGAGCGAGACTTGGCAGTAGTAAGCATTCAAAGCACAGTAGGCTCTAGGCTCTAGGCGCTCTAGGTACCTAATGGTGCCTAATTTTCAAGTGATGAATTCATTCGAACTTTGAAAAATAAGGCTCCAGGTACTTTTTTTAACGTGCAGAAATGCTGCATGCATTCCGCTCCACCACGGGAAAGCAGAGCGGTTATGTAGGACTCATACCCAATAAAACTCCACGGTGTCACTCACTGCCGATAACTGGCGAGACACGGTAACGATGTAGCACTCATCCGCACCCCCCCACGGCTGTCCGTCACCGGACCTATCCTTCGGGGTTGCCCCCCCTTTACGGTACGCCATGTGGGCGTCAGACGACCCCGTGTCTGAACACCCGAGGTCCTCCTGCGACGGGGGAGTGGCCCCGCCGCCTGCCACTACGGCCGCAGCAGATTAACACCACTGCGGCTCCACCACGTCACTATCAAACGGTAGTGATCCCGTCAGGGACGCGGAAGGTAGGGAGAGCGGCTCACCTCAACTCCTCTCCCGCCGCGGCCCCATCCTCGGTTGCGTCGTCTTGCTACTTTGCAGCCCGCCTCAGTTGCGGTGTCCCCATAAAACACCGCAACCTACCTCCTGTAGCCGCTCCTACATGGGCTTAGAGGGCAAAACCCAGTAGAGCGGTCCATCCCGGGTGCCTCTTAGCTTCACCGTGGGTGGCAAGGCCACGGCTACGGAGCCCCCCGCCTCGACAATGCGGGCACCCTTGGGGAGAGTGGCTCCAGCTACCTAGATGTACAGTTCGGTGTAGGCTATATCTATTTCTTAGTAATAGATAAAGGCCATTCGACAAAATGAGACATCACATTTGTCGACAAATTTTTAGAAAGTAACACGTTTTGGAATAAACTCGGATTTAAAAGTTGTTACATTAGAACAATATAAGTTTGAGTAGGTAAAATCGGTATATTTGCATAAAGTTAAGGCGAAACTGTTTCATATCTACAAAATTCAACAGCGTAAAAAAATGTTGTACTACCTAAGCAGAGTAGTGAATAACACGCGAGACGGACGGTAGCTCTCGGCGGAGGCG
Organism: Ligdia adustata; assembly: GCA_947049295.1. Taxonomy (NCBI): domain Eukaryota; kingdom Metazoa; phylum Arthropoda; class Insecta; order Lepidoptera; family Geometridae; genus Ligdia; species Ligdia adustata. The sequence goes on from OX346218.1 coordinate 5,046,905, forward strand.
AGCGGACACCGCGACCTCGTCCAGATAAATCTATCAATGAACTCGATAAGGGGAGCGCGTGTCACTAACGCAGGAAATGCCCCAGTCCGTGCACTCTGAACCGCAACGAACCGTATCTCTGTCGACTACACCGACTGGGAGAAATGTGTGTCATCTACATGCTTTACACGACCACATGGTAGGTTTAGTTGGACAGATTCTTTGGTATTAAAGTTCTCAAAAGTTTGAGCGGCTCTGGTCTATTAGAGCGCATCCATTCGCAATCAATGTAATTAAATGGTTGGTGCATACATGCAGCGAGTAAAAAGACTTAAGAAGTAGAGTAATACTGGGAATTTATCGACTGCTTTTGCAATATTTTATGATAATTTACAATAATGTGTTATCGGTTAGGGGTGTAGGTACTCATCATTACTAACAATTTTCACAATAGGATCAACTCTGAATTTGAGAAAAAAATGATCTATTCCATACAAGAAGTTTATCAATCGTCCACAAAATGTATGAAAAAGCTGATTTTGTTTTTCTCGGATTCAGAGTTCGTTCCATAGTGAAAGTTGTTCCTTAGGATGCGTATGGTGACCCACTTTCGACTTAATCCACCCCTAACTGATAACCCTGCATTTAAAAATAATTAGAACCGTCGTCGTCGACAAACTTCATATTCGGCAAGATTAAAATCAAACAGTTTTTTTTTGTGACGAAGTGATCGGATTAAAAGATACAAAAAACAGCCGAATCAGAAATTCTTCCTGTTTTGAACTCATATTTTTACACGAAAACAGTAGTAATATACGCCTAGCTACTTCTCATCCGAACTGAAACATGCATAGACTGACGCTATTCAAACAAATCTTAGCTTTTTAGCGATAAGGCCGAAACTTGTAGCACAATATTTTGTTAAAAAAGAATTTATATATCTATTTATCTTATATTTTTAAACATAGCATTAACATAACCTATCATACCTGCGTCGAATCTCCTAAAGGCTTCTTTGACATCAGATATACCCTTGCTCATATCACAAAAAAACTATAGTAGGTAGGTACCTACTACTTACATAAACAACAAGAATAGGTAGTATTATGGCGCCTGCAGTAATTAGGCACAATAAACATACAATGTGTAATTGGATATCCACCCAGTCATATCAGCTACGTAAATAGGTAGGTACTGACTTTACACCATTATACGCGTTTGTTCAGGTAATTTATGGACCATTGCTTATCTACTTGATTATTTTTCCCACACTATGTGGATAATACTTGCTTTACTATATTATCTAGGACCTACGCAGCTAGCTATATTGAATAATGCATGTTTCTTATACTTATTGTAGGCATATAGATGCGTATAAACTTATAAATCTAAGACCTACCATAGCAAACTAGTTTATCAGCGGTAATATTCGCATTACAATTGCATTGTGCCAAAATGTCAAAATGCAGTTGTAATTCTGAAACGATTCAAAAAACAGACTTGACCATCTGAGCTAGTGTTTGGCATTAGGTAGGTATAATGCAAGATCGCTATTGTCTCATATATACTGTACCTACGTCCTTCGATAACTTTAATAACTACGATTGAAGCTAACATTATTCAAATAAATTAACTATTCAAATTAGCTCCATTTGATCAACATCCATTACCTTGCCTCGGTATTTATTATCCAGTGATGGTTACTAATGGTTAGGGCTTAAGGGCACAGAGCTTATGGCATCACGGAATTTTATGAAATCTTTACATAACACTGATTGCAGCCACTGAAGGACAAATTATCAACTTTCCTATCAAATAAGGTGCATACCATATTAACGAGTTGCATAACTAGGTATCGGTCCGCTTTCCACCAGCCCACGGGCGATTGTGGGCTAAGTATTTGGTGCCAGAGAACCAGCTGTCTCCATTGCTGGTTCTGTTGCGAAATGTTTCTACGAAATCGGAGGCAGAAGTACGTAGGCGCAAGGCATATCGCGGCCCACGGCTGGCTTTTATAATCAAGCCTCCATATTATTATTGTCGTATTAGTTAGCCAATGTGGTGAATACTAATGCGCGTTTCCCTTCGATAATGTACAGTGCACTGTAGGACAGTTTTTTATTTAAGTTTCAATTATCAAACTCGTAATTCGCCCCGCTTTCGGCTAATTTAATTTATATTACAACTTCGCCATTCGCCAAACGATTATATCTGATATCATAGGACAAATTAATACAAACACTAATAGCGGTCACCCGTGGAGTTGCTAGTGACATAAAATGGAATATAAAGAAGTTTCAAACTTTGAACCCCTCTTTGACCCCGTTAGGGAATGAATAAAAAAATGTAGTACACCCTAAAATGAATACACGAAATTTTAAGTCTCTCGGTTCAGCGGTTTAGGTTGTGCGTTGATTCTATCTTATATGTACCTATGATTAAAGAAGATAAAATGACAATTACCTACTCCGAATCATGGAAAGTTCCCGTGACAAAGTCTTATTTTCAGAAGCCAGTAATTGGCACGTTGAAAAGGTTAGATCAGTTTATTTATGTCTACTGTTCGATTTAATTACAATGTAAAGAATACGCAAATAAGCCTTGCCTCCTACAGAGACACGAAACAGTTCAGCATTTTTCATATTATAACGATTTACTTACAAGAGAATTGAATATCAATGTTGCAACTTGTCAGTAGGTGGAGTCACATTCTGTGAATAGGGGATACACTGGCTGGTACCTACCGGTTTATTGTGGTTGTGTGGGTCGATAGAGGTATACAGGTGTGGGTGCGCCCCCACATACTTGACGATTATAATTCAAAAATATGTATTTCCTCTGGTTTTAGCGATTAATTGAAACTATGTTGTTTCAAGTTACTAAATAAATTTGTCGTTGCATAACTGTATAAACAAAGATGATAAAACACTACAGTTCACCCATATCACGTGTGCATAATATACAATAATAGGAATTAGAAATATGTAATATAATAAACAGACTGAGTGTAAACCACAGCCAAAATCAATGACCTATGTAATTCATAAAAAAACGTATAACTTATGCCTAGATAGTTAACATTATCCTACGTGTATTATGGAAAACCTTATTTAGTAGGTATACCATAACTAGTTATGTTACATATCAATGAACCTTCGCTTTAAGCGATAAGGCCGCTATTAAAAAACCTAGTATTTATTTATTTTTGTTATCTATCATTAGTGTAACTCGCATGCGGTTCTAATTAGAATAAATAAATAAATAAATAAGCTTTTACTTGTTATAATTATTTATTGTTAAACTGGTTTTTTAATAAAGAGTTATCTTATCTTAAACCTTAATATTTATCACATATAATGCAAATTAATTGTCCGAGCGAGTGAAGCATAAGTATCTGCTTCAAGAATGGCAAAATGTTCTTTCTTCTGTCAGCTTGTATGTAGGTACGGATGTTTGTCCGCAATAAATTTTGTACTCGCGTATAGAATGTAGTACATTGAAATGTTACAATTTAAGGACATAATATTGCATTTGTTAGAGGACGCCATTTTATTTTTGGGACATGTGTGGGGGGACAATAGAAGCTTAACCGTTTGTGAGGTTGTCGCCCTTGTCCCACAGCCGCCATCTTGGAAAAAGGGGTGCAAACACCTTTTTCGCGATATCTCGGAAACTATGCGTTCTACAAAAGAATTGTCCAAACATTATTTGTAGCAAATGGCTTTGCCTACAAATGTATTCATACAATATTTTGTCCTAAATTTAAAATTAAAGAAATTATATAGTCCTGAAATTAGGTCTTAAGTACAATGACTATAACACGAATAGAAGAATTGAGTTTCAATGGTTATAAACTGTTATTCAATTTCCTTAAAAACCGCGGATGCCATTTGGAACAAAGAGGGGTTTTTACGCTTCGCTGAAAAAATGGCGCCTATGCCTTTGTATTTGTTGCAAAACTAGGATTCTGCAAGTTTTAATGTGTAATATTGGCCATTAATATCTTGTTTATGTGCACGAGTGTGGACAAGCGATATAAAGACGGAATAACGTGGTTTTCGTGTTCGCGGGAAATCTCAATAGAAAACCTGGTAATGTCTCTACCGCTTTACAAGGGTACATGATGTGACTTTAACTAGACCACGATGACTTATTATTTGATATTTGACTTAACTTGATGGATTAACAAATTGATAAACTTAACGCTGGCAAATATACAAATCGTATGGTGCCATATGTCAAAAGTAAAAAAAGACTTCTTTATCTTAAGAAATAAAGTTATTGTTCTAAGATTTGGAAGGTTTAAATATCTTGTAGCCGCAAAAATTTTGCGAAGGGTTTTCCCGCGTTCACCGAAAAAATTGCGCCTTCGTCAGTACACATATATATTGCAAAACTAGAGATTCTTTAAGTATTTATTTTTTATAAAAGTGGATTATTAATCATTAATGTCTTCGTGTCTAATGTGTACAAATGTAGGCAAACGGCAGAATATATAAAAACTGAATTACTTTGTTTACTTGTTCAAGGGAGATCTCCAAGGAAACCCTAGTCAAGTCTCCACCACTTTACTAGGGTAAACGATGTGACTCCAACTAGACAACTGACTTATTACTTGATTAATTTATTACTGGAAAATTCATAATTTTGACTGGCAAATTTATAAATCGAATGGTGTCATATGTCAAAAGTAAAACAAATAATTGCGAGTTGTATGTAAACAGTTCGCAAAACTAGGTACTAGCTATTAACTCATCATTACCGTCATTCAAGTGTTCTTTAAAACCATATTTGTTACTTATATCTGCTGATGCCGCGCATTCAAGATAAATAAAAGAATAATAAATTTGTAACACTAACGATTACTGTACCAAAAATTTGGAGTATTGTTGTTATTTTTTCATGATTCTAAATGCCTACAATAACTAACTGCATTTTACCAATTAGTCGCAAGTAATAAATAAATTATGGCATACCATGGTACTTATACAGACTTACAAAATAGGTACGCGTAGTCAGAGCGCTTTCGGCATACCGGTGGTAGTGGTAGATATATTCGCGTTGCTGCAGCCACTCGCCAGACATTGTCATGTTGTAACTATCTTGATGATATATTAATATGCACTGACAAGTGTTAGTACCTACCAAATATTTACCTTAGGTAGGTACTATCCGAATGTGTTGTTTCTTATCATGTGCCTTGGCAAAATCGCGGGTACCAGGGTTTCTATGGAGATTTCCCGTGAACACGAAAACCACGTTATTCCACCTTTATATTGCTTGCCCACACTAACCCACATAAAGCACAAATTAATAGTTAATAGGATTATTAACCATCAATTTATTGTTTATGTTCAATTTTTAAACATTAACACTTGAATAATCACTAGTAAATATACAGCCAAAGAATTTTCTGAGTTGATTGGTGGTCAGATTATTAATCCAATCACAGTCATATACAAAATGCTTATTTTAGGTAGGTACCTATATCACAACTAAATTTATCTATAGATCTTGATCTTAAGATCCATCTGCTATTTTTGTTATAGTTAATAATTTCATTTTTTATGTTTATTTTAAGTTTTATACTTAAGAGCTGTCATTTTTAAAATATCAGATGGCTATATTATACGATTGACTTAGTTAACTATAATATGTAGGTGGTAAATGATAGCAAGTTTAAATATAGTAGATAACCTATATTACATTTTCATTTTGACTACGACATCTACGTACAAAAAAATACATTTGTAAAATATATTGCATAGGTTGCAACATAACTGTGAGAAGGAAGCTTGAATTTAAAGTACCTACCTACTTCTATCAGAAAGTAGGAAACCTATTAGTAAGAAAGAATAGCAACCCTTTTTACCATCTTTAATTTGTAGAACCATAGGCTTTTGAACCTCTTTCACAGATGGCGCTGCTAGTTTATGCTTTATCAAGACTTCATGTCATGTTATTCTAACACGACAGGGATAGTTTGTTTATTAATAACTTTATTGAATATTAATAGGTCGTTTGACTGTTAGAGTATTCATAGAAATATACTCGTAATAAAATTAATATTTTCTCGGGCATAGACCAAGTAGAAGACGACATGGAAATTATAGAGGAAGAAAAGGGTGACTGCAGGTATCGTACCTAATCGAAAAAGGATTGACTTTGGGTAGTGAGTGGGGTTTCAATATTTCGGAGCGTCGGCATCGTTAGGGCACAGGGTCGTCGACCGCAGTCTTCGGTGTTGGTGCCGGCGTGCTATTTCGAGGCAGCGAGCGGGCACGCCGCGGCGAACGCGCCCGACTCGGACCGATCGCGCGATGTGCTGCGCACGCGTAAACAAACAACATGGCCGAACTGTCATTCACTAACTCATTCATAAATGAAAATTGCATTTGACCAACTGAATCGAATTCATATCTCTGCAACGACATACAAAGTTGTCGCAATATTTTAATGATTCAAACGTCCGAGTTTACAGATAATACGATGCAAAGCAAGAACGACGTGCGTTTGGTTTAGTCGCTCGTTGAGAAAGAAATTAATGCATTACTGGGAATACTGCAAAAAATCGTAAAAAACTTTTAGACAATTTTCACAACAATGTCTATTGGATTGTGTATTGGAGTAAAAAAGTAATTCTGTAAAAAAAAATATTAGCGATTTCCATTACGGCAGGCGTCGGTCAATAGAACTTTTTCAGTTATTTCGATTTAAAACACTAACTCCTTGACCGATATTGAATTATGATGTGTATGAAATTAAAACTGTACCACAGGGAATCTTTCAAACAATAAGAATTATTCGAATTGGTACACAAATCTCCGAGAAATCAGGTAACTTACATTAAAAAAATACAGTTGCATTGAGTACAATTCCCCTTTTTGGAAGTCGAAGGATAATTTTAATTATATTAAAATTGTAAGGGAAATATCCGTTAAATGCTAAAGAATGTTTATGGGGTTAAAATACCTAAATATATATAAAATTGAAAAAAAAATGATAACGAGGAAAATCCACTCTCAGACGTAGGTTAATATTGCTACCTATACAATTAGGTAATTAGACTTCACAGTTCTGTATTTAATCACAAGTGGTCAATTTAGCGTTGTAAAAACGAATTATCACACAGGCAAGTGAAGTTGCGGACGAAAAAGGCGCGCATTGTTCCCAACATGTGGACCGCAGCACATCTGTAGCGCATATTCAGTCGCGCCTTTTGTTCAGCCCTGACCATGTGGCTCGCGGGCGGAACGCGCTAGTTTTTGTACACCTCTTTTTTATAGCACGGAAAAAAATCTTAACGAGAATACGAGATTATTGTATGGTAGGTAGGCAGAATGTCCCATTCCGGACGGAACTTAATTAGGAAACAATGACGCGAACAAAAAAGTTTGTTTTTTTGTGGGTAGTTAAATAGTTTTGAAGATTTTCCGGCTTGTAGTAAGTAGTGAAAATATTTTATTTTTATTACGTTAAGACACTACACAATGTGCTGCGATTACTTAGAAAATTTAATATTGTATCCATGCACTAGCTTTTATACACCGTAGACTTCTTTACATTCCTTATCCTGTGTAAAGTATTTAATTATAAAGGACTCGCTAATTATGGTGTATAAAATAATCACATAGATATTTCCTACCAACTCGATAGAAAAACCCAGTCGCGAAAACTGACGAGTACTAATATTTTCTAAGCGCATATAGCTGAATGAGAAGGCGTCTTTTAATGCCTCAAATTCTTAAGGTTAAAATTTTACATTTCCTATTAGATAACTTTTTTATTACAATAAACGCGTATCTATTAAACGTGGACTATCGATGGTACACTTGTTGTCGCCCCGCAGTAGAGCTGCGTACACGCACGTGGTTCGCCAGTTGAAAAGTTGCCAACTGCTCCCGGCTCCACTCGACACCGCTTCCTGTTTACTTGCTTTGTCGGACACTGCGCCACTCAGTGTGATGGCTGACAGAATTACCCAAAACTATTTTACGTCATTTCGCCAAGTACTTAGCGCTTACGAGGAATTGGCCAGTAGCGTAACGTTATCTACGTGAACGATGATTTTCATCTCATATTTTATTTACTTATGGAAAAATCGGTGAAAGTGATGTGTAGGTATACGGTACACATCGAAGATATAGTATAAAAATTGTATCGCTTTTTTGTTGCAATGTTTGAGGTAATTTTCTCTGGTGTGGTTTAAGTTTATCGGTATCGGAGTAATCATCGAATTTGTTCGTTTTTGTAGGGAATCAGCAAAAGGCTTGAGTATTCTAGCACAGCAGGGAACGACACGAATCTTTCCGATACAATCGTGACTGGCTTTGAGACGTTGATATTAAAACTCTATTCGAAAGCTCCCTAGGAGCAACACCAGTTTTGTAGGCTAGTAACATAAGAGCCCGTGAACCTCAGACCGTTGTATTCTACCCTATATGCTTATCTGGTAAGGGGTTCGTACTGGTCAAACATCTTCTAATGATTAACCAAGTACCTACTAAACATAATGTATAAAAATCAGTTTTAATACTAGAATGTAAATAAATTACATTGTAAAGAACTTTAAGGGTGTCTGGCAACAACTTACAACAATGATGATATAATGTTCTGATGGAAATATCTAAAATCATACTATACGCATTAGGTATTTGACGAAAGGGTGGTATTTTAAACAACTTTTGTAGCGTTTCCTTGCCAAAGCCTCGATGACCCAAACTTCATAGTTGTCCATCGTTCTTAAATGTGTTGGGAGGTGCACTAAGAAACTTTCAGCAATTATAAAATATCCGGCGGCAAAAAAGTTCGCGACGTCAAACAAATCTTTTCAAGTTTTTGTGCACACAGTCGGCACGAGACACTCGGACACACGATTTCTTAGAAGAATTTTGCACAGAACTATGTATTTAGAAGTTCGTTTAGAATCTTGTTTATGATGAATTTGTTTCTTACCTAGTATCTTAAATATTGTTTTACTAAATATGCTAAAGTATAATAATAATAATAATATATATAGGTACTATAAATCTAGTAGGTAAGTACTTAGTTCTTTTAACTGTAGACCACTAATTTTTAACTTCTTGGCCATTTTTATACTAAGTTAAGTAGTTATATTTTTACATCTTATTTAAAAAAAAACATTATTTTAAAGTATTATTGAAATCGGCCAGTAAATATAAAAACTTCCACATTTTTGGAACTAGTAGGTACAATCATAAATCCTTAGAGAACTAAACAATCGTAAACCTGTAGGTAACATCATATACAAAGTAAGTATCGTCAAGTTCGAACTAAGATCCAGAAAAACATACAAACAGAGACGAATAAAAAACTAACCTAGCTACTTAACTAGAGATTTCCGAGTTCCGCGTAAGGATTGACCTTGGCAGCAAACCAAATACTTTTTTCTTGTCGCCTTCGTAGCGTACACAGATAACGCATTGTGTCACCCTATCAAACCAATTCGACCAATACTGAGCTGCCAGGAATCCTTGAATTGATACCTTTAACTCACCTAGCTAGTTCAGTGTGGAATCAAAAACAAAATCTCATCTTCAGTACGAATAAATAGCATACTCTTAAAGCGCCGTGAGAGCATATTTTGTATCAAATAGCAGCTTCCTAATGCGGTACTAGAGACTCTGTATCTAACTTGTTGTATTTTTGTAATCATATGTATAATATTTTATATTGAATAAATAAAGTATAAAAAAAACATATTCATTCTAAAAACTACGTTATTCTACGACTATGACCCTTTATGAATGTAATATACCCACACACCTTAGTACCTACACAATGACGTGAGTGATATTACTAAGTGCTTAACAGCAATGTGAATACAGGATTAGTTCAATTCATCGATCATATCCACTTTTATCAACATTCTTAAACATTATCTGCTCTTTATCATCACGACACGACATAATAAGGTAGGTATGCAAAGAGTTTGTGGAGTCATTTGTTTGTAGTCATAGCTGAGTCAAAGTTGTACTCTAAAAAATGCTTTGGAGTGCACAATTAATTGCACATAGTCGTCGTCTGCGTATAGGTAATCATTATTACTATAATGCGTAGTTTTATTTTCCGGCCGGACTGTCCGGGTACTATGTTGTATATTTATAGTCACTTATCATTATCCTATACCGAAACTTCCTACGGCTAAATTTTGTCTTAGTACTCGTACTTGAAAATAGCATCATGCTAAAATGCTTTTATTATACCTACCTATAATTGCATCTTTTTAGTATGCCATATTTATTTCTTTCGTTCGATCTTAAAACCCTTCGTCTTTTAGACATTCACTGTAATACCTATACAAAAAATGTACTTACCTACTTATGTAATTTTTTATATAAAAGTTTTATAGTTTATTTGGACCCATATTTTACTTCACCAGACTCATATACGGGATAGGCTTAACGGAGGACGCAATTATGATGATTAAATGAAACTGGTTCTCAGTCGAACGCTTGACTGCCGGGATGTTGACGCGATATCCTATACCTACCAACAGGCGAGGAGAAAGCATATCACTCTTAAAGTCTTAAACACTAAGTCCAAACTACACTGACAACGGTATATGAAACAGCATGCACGTTGAACAGGTAATAAGTATCAGATAGAACAGAGTCACAGAATAACTAATAGACGTCAATACAACTACATTTCAGATAGATTGTGTAGACAATTCTTATTATTTCTAACAGAGCAAAGATATAGTTAGTTTACTATGGAATATCTGTACACCTACTACGAGTATTAGGTACATTCTTTTATTTTAATACATATGCTGATCTTGCGTCGATGTCTTCTTGAATCTGACGCTTGTCACAAGGCCAGAACGCGTGACGTAGGTAAGCCCGGAACGGCGGCGTTTTTTCTAGGTGTCCAGGAGTGATGATGATGATGATGTTGATTTTTTGAAATATTTATTTGTTGGAGTTATTGCGATGGATCTAACGAAAATAATAGGTACCTACCTATAAGTTTAGTAATGTAGATATACAAATAAAAATAATACCGTTTAATCGCAGTTGCTTCTTCGTGGTAAAACTTTTTGGTCAAACTTATTTGACCACTAGGAATTTCATTATCCTTCGTGGACAAACTATCTAATTTATTGGTAATTACCCACCCCGCCTGAAATAAGAAATGAACAGTTGTATCCAAAAAGTTTTGTTTAACGAAATTTATTTAATTAGTAACCTACAACTATTTAGTCATTTTATGTGTCACTGTACAAACTGCATCGTATACAGGTGTTTAATGAGCAAACTTTTTTTATATAACTGTACTATTTTATTTCAAGTCTGTCAGTTAGTCACATGTAGTGGATAATTTTAATAAATTAGACAGAGTTTTCCCGCATTCGCTGAAAAAATGGCGTCTCTGTCTGTGTATTTATTGCAAAACTATATATTTAGCAAGTTTTTAATGTGTAATATTGGTGGATTATTATTATTATTCAACGTGGCAATGCTGCCAGTATTCTGGGCACCTTTCCACCTCAATAGGCCTTTTAGATTAATTTTTAGTTTAGTTTAGATTTTATTTTAGTTTTAGTTATTATATTTTAAAATGTTATTTAAGTTTATGTAAATCTAATAATAAATAATGTTTCTGGTGGATTATTAACCATTGATGTCTTTTTTATGTGCATACATATGTTATATGTGTGTATTCACAAGTGTGGGCAGGCGTTATAAAGACGGAATAACGTGGTGATCGTGTTCGCGGGAAATCTCCATAGAAACCCTGGTAAAGTCTTTACGAGGATACAAGATGTGACTTTAACTAGACCACGATGACCTATTATTTGATATTTGACTTAACTTGATGGATTAACAAATTGATAAACTTGACGCTGGCACATATACAAATCGTATGGTGTTATATAAAAAAATTAGAATAAGTAGGTACATCGTAAATTGGCAACGTTAGAAACGGGTCGTTTAGACGAATCAAATTGTGAATGAAATTTTTGAGATTGGTTGTTGCTATTTTATTTTAGGCAACCCAACAAAGACCTAATTATGCGAACTAATAATGTTTTTATTTATTATTATTCTGTAGCGATGATAGTCGTATGGTCAGTGGGGTCGATTGCCGTGCTAAAGGTACGAGGTTTGATCTCACGAATCATGCAAAAAGAGCCTGAGCTACCGATGAAGGAAAACATCGTGAGAAAACCATAGCATATTGGTAGGGCGTTTCCTATAGCTCGCCTGGCTAGCTACCACCATCAAGTTGTAAAATCTGTCCCCAAGCACCAACGATGTGTTCCAGCAGCCTTCCTTGAGAGCTTTTGTATTCCAGACTAGGCATGCTCCATCTAAGGCTACAGTATGGCTGATTTCCGTGGTCGTGCAAACTTGTGGTCAAATGGATAGCTATATAGGATTAAAAAAATACGATATGGTCAGCGTCAAAGCCTTCACCAAAAAAAAGTTGAAGTTAGAGTTCTCTTGATGCTTATTCCACATCACATACCTACCCTGTTTTTTAGATAAGATCGACATTTTTAAACGACATCTTGTAAAACACTACGAGTATGCACTACGGGTATACTAAGTCAAGAAAAGTGACTTAAATCAAAATAACTAAAAAAAATCGTAGAACCTGTGATTTCGTTACGATTGGTTGGATACCACGACCTGAAAGAGAGTAAGCCAGACAACTGTCAAACGAAGGAAAAATTGGCTAAATCGAAGCAGAAACACTTCGCTCGCTCGATCAATAATAAAGAATGCGCAAGCGACTAATTCCGTTTTCAGTTAATTCTAAAGTGTGCCAAAAACAGCAGATAATTGGTTGTCAATACTGCAAGTCATCATACATACACGTAGGTCGATTTTAAGAACAAATATGTAAAATGTAGATACTCTTATTTGTATAACAATTATTTATCTGTGGAGTAATATTCTCGATGGTCAGGGTGGGCGTTAAGAACGTGGATATTTCGGGCCATTATCACGCGCCCACGCCGCGCTATTGGCAGAAAAGTGTTACAAAAATACATCGTCGCAATTCACAGTCTGTCTTATACGGGGTCAGCCACTGACATTGATACCAGGCCCGATTGTAAAATAACTCCATCGATGGCAACGTGAAAGCCGCAGTGCAGCGCACTACCGCACTGCCGCCGCGCCACTGATCGCATTTGGAAATCAGAGGTTAAGAGTTTGTATTTAACGAACGTTAAGCATATTAACATTTTCCCTTCTATAATAAGTCGAAAATGTCTCGTAGATCTTCTTTAACATTCGGCGTTATCTGTGACCCTTATCATTATTACTGAGAACCGAGAGACAGACGTAATGGAAGATATGTGTTCCAGAGCAGTGTGTTCACTCACTCGGCCGTTTCCGGTGGTTGTTTACAAAAAATATAGTATAAACTCGTTGTCCAAAGTATAGCCATACGAACCGGCCAGCCGAGATACTTGTTACGATTAAAAATCGTTACAACTTCCGTTCGGGACCGAGCTCGGAGCGACGGCCCAGATAAAAAAGATAAATAAGAAAAAATAACATAAAGATCGATACGGTGGAACGGCGCTACCTGTTTTTTTACCGCGCGTAGCTCTCGGCCAACTTGAACGTTTTGCTCCAACATTATAACATGAAGCAGAGGCAGACATCGTCTTAGTAAAGTTGATGCCCTGTCAGCGTTTAATTAATCAATTTTTAAAGTATTTCTATCTGAAATCGACGATAATGAATGAATGATAAGTTAGGTAGGTAACTGTAGGTAAAGTAATCTATCCATTTTAAAATACATGAATGACATCTATGACACTGATGTAAAAAATCAGAATAATAAAAAATCATATTACCTACGTAGCTATCATATTACCCCGCTATTACCTACGTAGTTTAAATTAATAACGGTCACAGCTATGTTTTTAAAATCTAATAAAAAGATGATCGTAATGATCGACTCTACAGTAGATTTATAATGCTAACGATTGCGCCGGCCGAGTGTATTAGCATCTTATGATGTCACGTATCCGGCTGCATCCATAAAAGAGGCTATAAATCGAACGGGTTAGATGTTTTACTTCATTGCAACCGGTAAGTAATAGAAGATATCAGATTAATAAAAGATGTCGTGGAGAGTAGACAAGATGCACGACAATTTCACGAGTGCTGTGCTATGATAATTAAATGTTCGGACGCGGTGGTGGTGGCTCGGTGTGCGTGGGCCAGCGCGTCGGAGCCGAAGCAGGCATATCAAGTCTGGTAACTATGCGGCGTAACTCCGGTAGCGGCGCAACAGGTCTGCGGCGGCGGCGCGGGCGCAGGCGAGGGGCGGTAGGAAATCCTTTGCGCACAAACGCACACAGTGACGGCCGCGTGAGTGTGCGCCATCCGGTTTTCTGTCCGTGTGCGCGTGGCGTAGAGACAGTGCGCGCTCGCCTGTGCTGGTGTCTATCGAGCCGATCGATCAATGAGCTCGACATTGAGTCCGACTCTTGCCTGCATACGACTCATTGATTAACGCTATGAACGTGGAATTGTTTATTCATTCATGATGAATAAATATTTTTATACAAAACACACGCTTTTGCCAATAGTCATTGTTAGAATTTAAAACTATCTAAAACTCGAAAAAGAAGGTGTGTGTCAGATCAAATGAAGACGTTTCATATGCTGCGATAGACAAAAATGAGTGAGCAGACTTTCTTATGAATAGGTTTAACCCATTGAACAAAACAACAGACAACCAACACAAAAGTGTTAAACCTTCAGCTCCCTAACATGACCCAGATGTAGGTGCTTAACCTCGTGGTGGACGTGCGCATCCTTTTAGGTCAGAATCAGAAGTTGTTTGTAGTTATTCTCGATATTACCTAACATTTTATAGTTAAGTTAGTAAATAGGTATGCTTATTTCGAACTCTCCATTATAGTCAAACTACATAAAATACTATAGTATTTAGTGAATTATCGTGGGACTAGACTGCTGATATGATGCCTCATCTGTCCAACAGCTATGCGTTAGATATTTATCTGTATTGAGGAAACACTTATAGATTATAGCCTTTCGATATCAAATGAGCGCCAATGCGAGTAAGATCATTATTGAATGATACGAAGCAAATTACCTAGTTAGATATAGCTATTGGAAGGATAAATTCTGTATCAAAGATAATTCAACCCAATAATCAAATGGGCCAGAACCACTCTAGGTGTATAAGCATACTTTAAAGAAATACCTAAATAACATTGCTTATTTTTCTTTTATAGGTGCAGAAGTTTGCGAAGGACCACATAACATGTAGGTGAGTGTACCAAAAGCAATGTTGGTATAAATTTAGTACGAGTAGTTACATCGCCACGTTAACTATTTTCCCTGAATACTTCACATAAATGTTTACCTTCGCTAATTGAAGTCAACTTCTCGCTTCGTTCATAACCTAACCTAACATAAAGCACGGGGAGACATTTTTAAAATTTTATCATTTAATCAGATTAATAAAATTGAAAGAGAATGTCCGATTCGGTGAAATTTAACAAAATCCTCAATTTGCGTTTGCCGTTGTACCGGTTTGGGAGAGCTCGAGTGCGGAAAGCCGTCCGGTGGTATCGTAGACAGATGGTGTAAATTCGAGTGGCGACGAATTGACATGTGGTGTATGCATACTGTGCATAGTGCTCGTAGGTGAGTGGTAGAGAGGCAGGTGTGGGTAGGACTTAGGGTTGGCTGTTTCATTTGTAATAAATTGAAATCTTTTCTTATGGACATGGTTTACTGGGTTACTCGGACCAAAAATTATATTGGTTGGGTTCTCCGAGGGTGCTCTGGAAAACAATATTTTAAATTATAAAGCGTATTACTAGGTGAAATCTGTTCTGCCACTCCGGCCAACTGGTTGTGCAGAATGGAGCCCTGTGAAGGGTTTCATTCCAATGTAACTAGTTGATCATATATTTGATAAAAAAATAGTTCTTAAAATATGGTAATTTTTTTATTACTGAGGAATGAAACCTATTGGGTAGGGGGAAGCTTCAAATAAGTATGTTTGGTATGTATTGAATTGTATGTAGGTACAATAACAATCAAAAGATATAGGTAAATTACAAATACCTACTACTACGATTTTCAGAATTGATTTCTGAAATGTAATAGGTAAAGTATCAAACCTAAATAAGTATTTAACTACACAAGTTGAACAACCCTAGGTGCTGCAATATTAAGATGCGATTTGCATAGACTTCCTGCATCAGGTTGAGTTTCAAAACAAGATATTATGCATCCTTTAACTACGCAGAATTCGAAAGTTATTTCAGTCAGTGAACACTACTTGTACAGTTTTACAACAGCCCTCTCAAATACATTTTGCTTCTAGGACACCGCAAGTAAAGAAAACAAAGGAGGTACCAGGATCAGCTTCGCCTTGTTTGTTTTCACAGAAGACATTTTTCTATTCGCTGTTTACTCTAGCTATACCTACAATGAAAGAATGAATGCAAACTCTTTAAAGTTTTAATTTGCAAGTTCTTTAATAATGCAAAATTATCTCATTTACCTACGATTTTTTATGCTGCTAAGCATTGCTATGATTTGCCAATTCGATGTCTTTATGGAGTGATTCGCCGTCCTATAACGGATACATATAGTATTGAATTTGTCAAGTGCGTCGGTTGGGCCTGCGACGACGACGCTCGGGCGTCGGTCGACGCGTCAAGTTGCGTGGGATGGGGCAGGCCCGTTCGCCCACGGCCACCGATGCCGCACCTAGCCGCGCCGCCGCCGAAGGTGTTAAGGTCTGCTAACTAGGATTTCGAACAACAGAATACCTATAGGTACCTATTTGTTGATTACTTGTTGCTAAACACAGCTACAATGATACTTGTATCTGTATGTTAGCTATAAAAGAAATAAATATTAATAATATTGACATACTTTAAAGTATTGTTAGAATACAAGCAGGGTATTATTTATGGCAAAGTAGTTGGAAAGTTTCTCCCATAGATAAACAGATACCTACTGAATTAACCGACTTCGTTTACTTTCGATTTCACAACTTTTTACGGCAGATAAAGTGCGCTGCAAGTCTTGTTCATTCTGTATATGTAATGTTTTTGACAGGATTTATTTTACATCAAATTCGACTTCACCTATACAAACAAGTGGGTAGAGAAACAAATTGTGTTCTTCAGGCTGTTTCCTTTAAGCGAAGAATTTTGGCTTACCTATAACTTAAAGTAAGTTGATATTTTTAACACGAATCCTATGTGAATAACGGTAGTTCTTTATTTACTAGTAGTTCTGCAAACTGTTGACCTCGTAACAATTTTTTTTCATATTTAGAATACTACTTTACTGTTGTACGAATTTTGCATGTCTCTGCTAAATATTATTGAAACCAGGTAAATGGTATGATGAAATGGATAGACGGAAGAAAACATTTCTAGATTCCGCCTTGCTCGCTATGTCAATTTATGGGGATTATGAAGTTGATATAACAGAACAATATATCGGTATATCAAATCATGAGCAATTGATGCCGTAGTCAAGGCTAAGTCCTAAAGCCTGGAACATCGTCGAAAAGTGGCTAGTTATATTTATTTCTTTTTTTGGCGGTAATTCATCGGATACATTTTGGAAAGTGTGCTTTGGAACTACGTATGTTTAAATTTGGAATTTAATTGCCCCGTCCCCATTCCACCATAGTACTTGTCACCACCTGTACATGATAGAGGTTCCACGGACTTGCACGAAACTCTATGCGTCTTCTATCAATGTGCGAACTACCAGATTGTGGAACTGGTTGCCGGTTTCTTTATTATCAATTATGTTATTTCAAGTCGCAAGTGAATCGGTTCTTTTTTACTTTTAAAGCAAGCGTGCTCCATTCTTGGCCACAATGTTGCTTTACGTCAGGTTTGTTGCGGTCTTCACGTATACCCATTTTACTATAAAAACTGGCATTAAGGAACCAACTTACAAAATATTATCAATAAGTACATGACCAAAAAGTTTAATTGTCGTATTGGCCGAAATGTAGTCACGAAGACACCCGATAATCATGTACACCATAATAATATTTTTACTTTGGAGATGGGTTCTCGTAATGAACCATTCAATAAATAGTCGTAACGACTATATAATTTTTGTTACTAGAACATAATAGGACTATAGAAATAATGGTGCAGGCGGTCGCGAAGCGATGGTGCAAAAGGGTTGAATGTCGGTACGATTTTGTTGTTTATGCTGAAGGGATATAAAGTGGAGGATTCCACGGCAGCGTGGTGATACTTGTGACGTGCTGGAGGTGGGGGGTGATGTCATTGGCCCGGCCGCGACTGTGGACGCTCCACTCGCTCTATGTCACAGCTACTTTTGCTTTTCGAGCGAACATTGTACATCCTGGACGGGCACGTCATTAGTTTGGTATTTTCTAATCACGACCAACTGTAATGGAATTTAGAAATGTGACGGTGAAACGGTGATGCGTCGCAACACAAACCCAGGAATCGACATTTATATTTCAAGATTAAATACGAAATATTAAATAAGTTAATGTATCAAGAATTACAGACAGACTAGAAGCAACTTACGATCATGAATACCTATGATATAAACTAAGTTAGTAGACGATGAAATTATTTCAGAATACACTGCAATAAGATGAAACGTAAAACAAGACATAATCGTCATTGAATCTGCTGGAACTATGATTGACAGAGCAATGATGACTTCAGAAACATAAGTTAGAATGAAATACAGAAAAAGAGTAAGAGTGAGTATTATGCGCTCTTCTATAATAATTCGATCTGGCGTTTTGTAGGTAAATCGTAATAATGAGGAATAGAAGAAAGATAAGAGTATGACAAGAGATATAAACGACAAGCAGAGATTGGTCTAGTCGTAGTAGTAAGAGCAGCATTGAAGTAGAAAGCTAACTAGGCGATGAGACATGTAGAGCCTAGAATCAGCGGCAGGATTTGAGAGCAGCAAAATCATACAATAAGGCCAAACACAAATCTACCACCAATCTATGATTTCTTTAAATTACCAATGATATGGATGGTGTCAGTATTTTGTACAAAACGCCATCATTGTAGTTGGCATTTGCACCATCGAATCTGTTACAGAGAGCACAACCGACAGAGCTACTTTACGGCGGCTGATGTCATTCCAGTGCTTGTTTGTCTGGCATCTCTTGATCAAAGTTTTTCCTTCGCATACTGTATATATTATGTAGATTTAAATATGCAACCCGTAACTAATTACAAAAGCTTTATATTATTCTCTTGAGTAAATATCATCCATCGTCATTCGGTAACAACTCTAAACCTTGAAAGCTAACACAGGATGTAGATATAACATCTATTTTGGAATTATTATATACACGAGGAAATCTGTAATTTAAACAAGTGAACTTGCAAATCTACATATTATCTACAACATAACGGTCCTTTAAAATCAATCGCATGTTTTTTTTTCTTGCTGGGCCAGAGACTTTCAGTGTATTGTGTCAGTTCTCAGGTTCTTAGTCGAGCGATTGTGTTTTTATCATCCCGGTGACAATCGTCCGAGTAAAATGTGCAGAGTGATGAGCTTGCCACTGGGCACTGGACGACCGGGCGCGGGGGCAGCGGGGTGGCAAGGCTCGGTGGACGGACGGCCTCACGGAAGGTCGACCGCCTCACCTCCGCGGTCCCGCGACCGCACTCGCACGCACCGCTACGTGGAATTTATTTAATTGAACACAATTATAACAAGAATATTTACATACTCTGAGTACAATAAAGTTTTCTGTCTAATAAAAGGCTGGGTATTGTGCAGCCTTTGCTTTAAGTCTGGTACCTATATAATATATATTTTAGTATTGTATTGTCTATACAGATGTAACGATGTATATTTCTGATAAATTAGAAAGTCGTTTTGCGCATAGTAAAAATTAATTTAGCAATTTTGTTTTAACACTCACTCACTCATTTTGCCATTAAAATATGTGGAAATTCAAAACAATACATACATATTTACTTACCAGAAAAAGGTACCCATTCTAAAATATTATACAAATAAGATCTATCCGATTTCTGCATACATATTTACCGCAATAAAATGTCACGCCTGTGTGGTTATTTTAGAGTTGTTCAAATTATTAGAACTTTTGATATACCATTACTACTATTGTTTTAGAGCAATTATACATGGTCTATCATGATAATACAATACAGGTAATGATACGCTACGATGTATAGTTTAGTATGTTGTATACTGAGAACTGTTCAAACCAAGCGGATGTTAATACGTGTGTTGCGCTGATCATACTCGCACGCATACAAAAACGTGATGCCATAGAAGAAAAAAAGGTCAGTATGTTAACTCTTCGTCGTCGACTACGGCAACATTATTAAATCATTCTTTTCTATAAGATACACTTTCTTAAGTATATACCAGCTGTACCTGCGACTTCGTTTGCAAAATCATTGTATAATTTATACCAGTACCTATCAATGTTTAGTGATCCTTCTGAGAGTGTTATTATTGTAAAAGATAGCCATGAATAAGGTAGTAGTGTTTTGAACCGCGAATTTGAATAATTGTAATGATACAGAGAAGATCGCGTGAGCATGTTTACCATGAGTGAACAATATTGAATAACTAAAGATTCTGCATAGCATTGACGCCTATTTAATTTTAGTGTATTAATCACTCATTGCAGTAGACTTAAAAAATGGAAATCTTTTTTATTGCGGCTCCGTATGCAAAAGGTAAAAACGGGTCCGTATTCTTAAGACTGTTTGTCTGTCACCAGGCACTTCGTGATAGCTAGGTAGTTGAATTGTTTACAGATGTATTTCTGTTGCTGCTATAACAACAAATACCAAAAGTAGAATAAAATAAATATGTAAAAGGGGCTCCTATACAAGAATCGTAAAGTTTTTGAGGTTTTTTGCTGGATATAAATAACGACAACAGTTAGAAACTTGAACTAATGTTGTATACCTACATAATGGTACCTTTTATTGCTCGAATCCCACTCGCATGGCCGATTTCTTCATGTATTTTTGTTTTGAGATTTCTCAGAATGGCTTTGAAAATTTCTTCGTTTGTAATAGCTTTGAAAATATTATCAAAGTATCAGTCAAGTAGCTTCTTATACTCAAAAAAACTTTAACTTATTATATAGATGACTCTCTTGTTACGTATGTCTTTCCTGACGAATTGAACTCGTTTTCACTTTTTTTATAGCAGCTATCAGTATTACTTTGTTATTTTCGTTTTTTTTTTTATGTCAAGGCTTTTTTGGACAGGCAATTGACAACCAGCTCGTACGACCACAGAAGTCAAGTTAATTTTCAGTTTGTCTTTACTCCTTTCAATAATTATCTACTTATTCCCCGTTACTCGTATTACCTATAAACTCTCATGTAACTATGATGATGCTCTCATTCACGTTTCTTTTATCTGTGGCAAACATCCGGTATTATTTCGAGTCCGCACCGTTAGTAGTAGTTACTACTCGTATTATCACACGATCCACGAGCTCACAATACGTAATGTATTTAGACAAACAACGCTTTTAAATGAACTCCTTATCAGCTTAAACCCGCAAATGATAAAGTCGATGTTATAAACAATACTATTTTATCGTATGTGTAATTAATGTGGTTATTTCGTAATGTGGTACTTAAGCGAAATTTTTGAATGAGTATAAATTTCATCTGTAGTAGTTAGGTAGTTAAATAGTTAATAAAATCAGAATAAGAGTTTTCAAGTCCGACACGTGGTAATAAAATTAAATATTTGCATGCAAAATATTAAATGATAGGTTGAACACATTGCACCGGAAATTTGATAAATAAACAACGAAACCAGACACAATCGACAAAGAGTTACGTAACATCTAATAATAATGATACCGAGCCACAAATAATTACAAAGGAAGTACCCATAGTCGCAACGCTGTGTACTCAGATAAAAATGTGACTAATAAGCGTGTAGAGGATGAGAGATTAAATCGATCACGAAAGGAAATCAGTACATAATTCTAGAGTAAAATATTAATGTTGTAAAACAGATGGGAGCAATTTAACTGCATAGGTGTAAGCGGCCGCGGCGGATGGAAAGTGGCGGGCGGAGGCGAAGGCTGCTTCCGCTTGGAGTGGCTGCGTGCCGCCTCCAGAATAACAAACGAAACCTGATTTCTATCGAGTGGGCCAGCGATTATAAACGCCTACTACGACATGAGAACCGCTCTAGCCTGTGACTTACTATCATTTAGGATATAATACAAACTTTACAATCATCATTGTGCAACAGCTTATACGAGTTGTCAACTTGGAGACCTACCTACATATTAAGTGAGATTTTAAGTCGATAAATAATAATAGAGCGCGAGTTTTACGCCGGAAAAAATAAACAGAGTATTATGTAACTCAGACATCACTGCGTTTACTTACATAGATATCCAAAGACTAAGCAAACTGAGATATACCCTATCATGCAAGACTGAAATATTATTCAAAAATATACGAGTTGTTCCTAGAGCATATATAAGTAATTCTACCGAAAAAATATAATTAAAAACTTTCAAATAATTTAGTGAAAAGTTTTTCGACTATT
The DNA here is from genome assembly GCA_947049295.1 of Ligdia adustata. Classification (NCBI taxonomy): domain Eukaryota; kingdom Metazoa; phylum Arthropoda; class Insecta; order Lepidoptera; family Geometridae; genus Ligdia; species Ligdia adustata. The sequence continues at coordinate 5,069,476 of OX346218.1, forward strand.
TAGGATAATCAATCTAATAGCGCCCTCAAACCGAAATGGTACGTGTTGGCAATGCAATTCCATGAATCGCCGGCATGCAATTCAATGCAGTCGTTAAAGGCAACAGCGGTGTCGTTTTCACTATCCATACCTATTTAGGCCACCCATTGTCACTTCCATTGTTTCGCCATAGTGGGCATCAAATTTTGTAGGTGTACCTATTTAAGCATATCGTTTGGTACATTTCCACAAATGTGTCAACTCTCGTAAACTCTAAACTATGAGTTTGAAAAGACTTTATTGAAATGAAATTATATTTTAGTAGGTTTCTTTCATATTTAGAAAAAGAGTGCCCCATTTTTTATGACACTGAAATAGTCAAATATAATCTTTTCTCTTATTCATATATTCTTCGATATAATAATAAGGGACATTGCACATCTTTTACACCCAATAATACTAAGTAGGTACTAATAGCCGTAATCGCCTCATTCACTCAGTAATCTGTCATAATGGTAATAACGCCTCCTACGTCACAACGACTTACATGTTCCTGTGTCCTTTTTTTAACTTGGTTAACCCTCTCTTAGTACAAAAATGGAAGGGAGATATGAATGAATATAGATACTATTACATAACACTTTTCAGTGAATCTAAGTAGATTACGATATACATCATATACGATATACATCATATACGATATACGAATTCCTAGCCAATAATTTAAGAGTAATTATTTGATCAACAAAATTCAGGTCATACCTACTTGGCGTCTAATAATGCACGCGGCTGAACTAGGATGTTCACAAGTTATTTGTCATTTCTAGAAAAGGTAGTATTGTTTTGATGTAGAAATTATGCTCTAATGGAAGTTAATCTCGATTGTTAATCTCCGGGGTGGCAGAAACCAAGGGGGCGTTTAAGTTTTTAACAAATATGTGAATGTGTATTATTAATAACGATTATCCGTTTTAAATAAAATAATTGAATATACAGTAGGCAAGTAGTGACTCGGATTTAGTATTCACTTATAAACCATAAAGCCGTTTATAAGTGAATACACAGTTTTAAAAATATAGCCATTTTTATGTGCCATTTTTGTAGCCATTGTGTTATAATTGAATTAGTTTTTTTAATGTGGCTTGTCACAATGGAAGTATGAATGGTATCATAAATAATGGTCTACTTACTATCTTCGTAACAAATTATACAAATCGTCAATAGTTTAACGCATATTAATAAGAACGTTATCTCTAGCGGAAGTCAACATTTTCTTTTAGTTATTATATCTCTGTATGTATATGTATTAATCATTAACATGATTACAAAATACATTAAACAGAGAGAAGTACTTACATTGATAGTGTTCCTTAAATGAGTACGAAACTACTTAGTAAATTAAATAGGTTGAAACTAAACTTATTCAGCTGATCGGCAGTTTTATAGTCTCTACATCAGCTTTGCTGTAGCTGATGTAGAGACTATAAAACTGCCGATCCTACATGAAAATTACATCTATAAACTTACTAGAATATGAGAGGTTCTGTTTTGATAGACTTATTTTTTGATAGGTACTAGTTAATTCCTGTATGTTCTTGCACATCAGCACAGAAATCAGTTAACAGCTGTTTCATTATTGATACTTCACTATGTTCGTTTGATCACATATTTATAAAAGTTCTCTTTTTCAACTGGATTTCCAACTGTTTCGGTTTAATTTTGACGTTATAATTAATAATTACAATCCTAGCGATTGCTCAGAATAGCTATTGTTTCAGTAGCAGCAGATCAGGTTTGTATTCGTCTTTTCCCGTAAAGCAATCTTCGGTAGTCCCAATTCTACAAGGTTGGCATAAAGATTGGGACTAAGATAATAAATAATTACGTTGGGACACTCACACAAGGACGACGCAGCCAAGTCTTAAGGTTACCTAATGGGTTATGGAGCGAGCTTGTTCTTTATTATTCGCTGTGACGCAGATTTTCTCTACTCTCCAAGGGCCTATTGAACTTCCAGCTTGTTGCATATTGATTTTCGAGACAGCGGCCTTTTCAGCAGCTTCGTAATTTATTTACGGCACAACGTTTAGTAGTGATAAGTTATAATCCAGAGTCCGTGGAAGTGCATACGTTAGTGTTATCACTACAATGCCATGTCCAACGGCGCGTTTTCGGGTCGATCCAGCAACAAACGCTTGTGAAGTTCAGCAAAGTACTTAAAAGAAACATATACTATTTTTATAGATAGGTAGGTATACGAATTAGTATAAATAGTAATGGGTGTTGTAACGCGGCTGTGTGACATCCGTCGTTGTGCGGCGTGGCGATTGCCTGGCGCATGGCGTTACGTTATCGCTCGTCCTTGACACAGAGACGCGGCGTGCACAACACAACGCGCTTATTGTCGTTGCAACCTTGCGAAAACTAACGCTCGCGATAACAGACGCCGAGCCCGCCGTGGTCGTCTTCGGAGCCGCGCCTCTCCACTTCTTAATAACGCGTACATGCTATTCAACCATTCAATGGATTATGTACGTCACTCTACTTGTCTTGCTCTAAATGGAAATCTGATTTACGTCTGTCTCTAATCTTGCAGATATGTTTGAAGTCAGACTGCATGGTCTGATATCAAAATTACCTTAGAATTGAACAGGAGGCCGGTAGCGGCCGTTACGGGACGAAAGTGGGTGTTATGGTATCCTGGTGGCGCGACTCTCGCCGACCGGAAACCCAATTCCCGGATGCGGCTGTGCGGGGGGATCTCGCCGGAAGCTCAGTAAACGAGCACATCCGCTGCCGCCGCCCGCGCCGCAAAATTTGGCACCGCGAGCTCTCGCAGCCCGCTTCCGGCCTTCGCCCCCCGGACCCCTGACGCCGCTCTCGCCCGCGAAAATAGCGGCCAACCGCTCAGTGTACGCGGTTCATTCAGTATGGCCGCCTTCCATTCATAAAAAGGCTAGGCGCGGGCGGTGCGGCGTGCGGCGGAGGGAGCGCGGCTCTCCCGCCGGCCCGACCCCGCGCCCGACGCCAGTGCGGAATGTGCTTGCGAACGGAACGGTCGTTTCGTCGGAGCGTAGCGCTAGCGCTCCCAGTTTTCCATTAAAATGTGTATAAGAATAAGTGCAGTGAATTCGCACGAGTTCGGAACGGTAAAGAAAATCGCCGTCGTCGAGATCAGGAGTAGAAATCAACGAAGAACTTCAGCGAGGAAGTGAGTAGCGGCCATATTGCAGTGATAACCGCGCGGCGGGCGGACGAGAATCGAGGCCGGTGCGTGGGCCGCCCCCCGCCCGCGCCAGGTGCCGCTCCGGACCGCGCCGGTCTCATCAACCTTCCCGTGGATTTGCGCGATCAAAATTCGGTGGTTCTGCCTCGATTTCGTGTGTGAGTGATTCTTCCGGCGCGGTGTCGGTGCGGTACGACCAGCCGCCCGATGGCAATGCGACCGGAATCCAGTGTTGTGTGTGGGGTCTGTCGGCCCGAGTGCCCTTGTGATGCGATGTGTGTAGGAGACGTGTGACCGTGGAACGTCCGTTTTGTAAGTACTAACATATGGCATCCTGGCGTGGGATACGTCGCCCACCGGACCAACTTGTCCATCTGTCGTAGTGAAAACATAAGCGGATAGAGCTGGTCAGTTTTGATATGCAGATCATGTAATCGAGCGTAGGTAGCAATTACATGGATTGCGAAGAAATCGTGCTAACGTAACGTGAATGACTAGAAGTGACGCTTCGCCTCTCGCTTCGCTGGAACCGCGACCGGCACGGCACGGACGCACGTGCAGCGGCCCGCAGCCACCGCACAGAACATTCTCAACTAACGACTTAATAATTATGCTTTCATTTACTCTTATACCTATGGCGATAGTAGGCATGCCTGGTTGACGTCCTCGTCTTCACCAAAAATCCATTCATCAATGAAATGAATGAAAGTAACTGACGTAACATAGTATGAGTAGTATTAGCATAATAGTTTAACAATTAAGCTAAGAATATTGGAAAACTATGAAAAACTTTCAATAAAAACAGAATTTAACTTGCTAAAAGTTACAAAAAGTCAATGCGGTTGCTTATATAGCAACAAGAAAACAAATTTGACATAACTTGATAACTGAGAACGTTGATAAAAAATAAACTGTAAACAATAGCAGCATAAAGTTTTGCTATCTTGTTACGAACTCTCATGATAAGAAGCTATTTAGACAAAACAAAATAATAATAACTTTACAGCATTCTCATTTTTACAAATAAATATGAACGAAACCGAAAACGGATGTGTAGCTAAAACATGTCATAACACATACAAAATATACAAAGGTAATAAGTACATACAGGTATTAAACGTCAATAAATAATCAGATGAAATGAATGAGACAAAAATATTACCAATATAAACAGATAATCAGCTGTTCAATAAATGCTAAACAGATAACAGCAGCAGAGATGTTTATAATCATATTATAAGCATTGATATTATAATAGAAAAAACTAATAGGTACTTTTAAAATCCAGCCAGTAATGACGACGATCGCGATTAAAACAATGTTCCGACTACTGAACTCTAAAAAAACCTTCAATTGATTGTAGGTACTCAAACAAACCATATTACTAAAAATAATGTCTTAAGTAGGTACGTAATATAATAGTTTAATTGTTTCTTTTGAGGTTCACATGAGAACCCTTTAAACCGGGCACCTAATAGTCTCAGTTCCTAGAATCAGTATCTAACGTAAAGATAGCCGCAAGGAACATAACTTTTCAATCACGTATCTTATAATTGCGAGTTATCATAAACAAAACAACTCACAGCGCCATATTTTAGGAATGCAGAAGCTCTCTCTATACCCTGATAGGTAATCAGCTGAGTTATGTCAGTAGTTCAAATCTCTGCCATTACACAACATACCTATACCTACAACTACACATTATGTAACAATGGTAATGATAGCAAATTCAATGATATTTAATTGAATTAAGCAAAGTTTTTAATTTTTTAATTCCTCGTCATTTAGCCACATAAATTACTAAAGTATGATAAAAATACGTTATAACTGTGAATTGGGTCATTGTAACACTAAATTTTGTCCAGCCTGTCTGCTCAATACATATTAATCACTTTAATAATGAATTTTATTGAATGGACATCACTGATAAAAACCATGACTTACATATTGGTTAGGTATATATGTATATAATGAGTAGGTATTACTTGGTGCGATATCATTATGTATACCCATATAAACATAGTTATATACTTATTGACTAGTGATTCTAGGGCGAGCTGTGCTGTAGACCTCATCAGCTTGTCTTCGCTAAAATATGACAAACCTTACGTTTACAAACACCATCATCACTCAAAAAATATATGGACAAAAAGAAAGAAAAACAGGTTCCATATAGCCAACGAACCTGCTTTCAAAATTTCACGAGAATAGTTTGAAAAAATGCGACTTTTAAAGAAGAATATACGGATATCCGTCGGACAAATATACGAAAAATGATCGCTTAAGCTTTTCGACCTTTCGCGCTTGCTTAAGAAAATCTATCTATTTAAATTTAATTTCGGTACGTAAATAAGTTAAGACTTTCGAAACTTGATCGACGTATTACAAATACGTCAGCGAACCCTGAAGTACTTATATCGCAAATACTATATTTTAAATTAAATTCATCGTAGATATCGGCTGACCATGCTCATGCCCTGAGAAAATTTACCAATTTGAACATATCTTTTACTCTCCTTTGCAAGAGCAAGCACAAACTTACGACGTTTTATCTAAAGATAATACGTATATGACATTAAGTGTATACACTTGGTAATGTACGAAACGTAGGGAACAGAATTAGAGTAGTCTAAAAATTTACCAGTTACTTAAAATTGTTAAGTTAGCCAAAGAACAAAAACGTGAACGTTCACGCAATGGTGAACAAACGATATTGTTAATTTTTTTTTAAATTGGTTAATTGTGCGCAAATAGTGTTTTGGGATGCAAAATGACTTGATATTGCGAGCAATCATAACATTGACCGACACAGGTACATAGGTTAAATAGGCCAATTCGTCATAACCCTGCAAATAAATCATTAGATACCTATTAGTCTTAGCTGTTACATATAAGATTTTAGTTTATGATTACGCTTACTTAATACACGTTGTGACTTGTAACTGAAAACGCCTTTATTGAACTTCTCTTGAACTGCTCTTATTCGTATTATTTATAGATTTATACTCTTTCAATTCAAAGAGAACACGCCATCTTCATACCATGTTATGAGTAGAGTCAAGGTTCTCGGCATTTTCATGTCTATCGCGTTAATTTTTACGAGGTGCAAATGGAAAATACAGAAGCGGAAACTCAAGACAATCGCTGTAACTAACTTCTGATGCTTCTATAACAATTGAGTTGAGATTCTTCTTTGAGATACCCAAATTTAAGTCGCCCACATGTTTATATGCAGAAACCTTTTCGGTTTTGGCGTGAAAATTACCAAAATCATGAAATACGCATACGCATTGAGTAATTGTAGTTTATATTCGTTGGTGTGGTCATGCAGCCTACATTTAAGTTAACTGCTAATTTTGTATGCAAATCGCGCTAATACTTAATTCCATGACACGGGTAAACTTTTTTTTGAATTGTATAATATCTTAAATATACATTTTAAATGAAAATAATTTTAATTTTTATTTACGGGTTTACTACTTGATTTCTAATTTCATATGCCCGATGGATCAACGCAAATATAAATATTATGTAGAGAGCAATGCGAGAAACAAAATGATTGATGTACTCGAATAAAGCAAAGAAAACCTTTAATCACTAGACATTAACGAAATGTGAAATTCTAATAGACAATGTGTAAAAGCACAAATCTAAGTACAGGCCGTTGATATCACGCCCTAAGCGCATCAGTAATTCAACTTTGTCTATAAGGACAAAACACATATAATTAGCTTAATGACCATCATTTTGAATATTTAAATAAGTGAAGTAAGTTAAAATAGTAGTGCTTTCTTTTATAAGAGATAAACTATATTTAAATTCGTAATGACTATTGACCTATGGCTGAAATTGATAGAGGAGAGATAAAACATCGCTTGAAAGTTTATATGAATTTTGCTGTCATATAATAAACGGTTGCTAGCTTATTCTTGGTAACAATGTCAACTAATACTTAAGACACAAAATAATAGCCAGAGAATTGTTTTTAATTCCATTCACTTCATTTTTATAAGTATGATTTATGATTTTCGAGGGGGAAACGTATGTTTGTAATTATAGCCAGACCTTAGTCCTTAGAGGAGTATTATTAGTTGATTGTTAGTCTGAATACAAAAGTGTAAGTCCTATCTAGCTGACAGGTCATCTGCGCATAGCGTAATCATCTGCAATTTGGAGGACATGGTTATGTTCTCCAATAGTGGAACAGATGCAAACGCAAGTCTATATGAGTTTTGAATTGTTCTCAGTTCTTTTATCAGGACTTTTATTGATAGCAGAAACGAGATGCTTTTCTCGTAAATCCATAAAAATAATTTTGGTTACAAACGTTCAACAGTAAATTTTGCAATAGGCAGTCATGACAAAGTTAAGCAAGAATGTATGTAATAGTTTGGTTTATGTTATTAATACGTCGTATGACCAACTAACGAGTATTTACCAGTATACAGAGATCAACTATTTTAACATACAATACTATTTTTTTTTGCTTAATTGTGTTAGGCTAACAGTTAAGCTTCACTTACACCTCACCCTTTAATTATGATGCCGTGCGATTATGATTCACTAACTTAATATTTTTCATAATCCAAAATTAATAATTCGTTTTAGAGATTTTTTCCTAACGGCCCGTATTTGAATGGCTGAAAACATCGTTTTTAAGCACAAAAACATTATATCTAGGTATCAAATTAAGCTAATCGAACTTTAGTAATAGTCATAAATCCATGAGCTTAATGTTCCCAAACTGGGTTTCGTCAAGATAAAACAGAGTTGTAGATATTTTTTATTTATACTAATAAACGCAGCATTTTTGTAGCTTTAGTTTTTGCAGCTTTATGTTTTGATCCATCGGATGATATTTTTTTAATTCACATAATGCTCATAAATATCTGCATGAAAAAAAAACGTGGTTGGATACATTTTACTCACGTGACATTTAATATCGCTTTTTGATAACGTAAAGTAACTGAAATGCAAAGTTCCTGCTGAATGTTTGTGCTGTAATAGGTAAAGGAACTAAAATATTAAGTCTGTTTTTTATTTAGACTTCTATATATATTTATTTTATTTCATAAAATAGTATTTCAACAAATACATTATAACAAACAAAACAATGATCTAATGTGCAGTTACAACTTGGTTACTACTTATATTGTTACAAATTATTCGAAATAATGGTTATGATTATTTTTAATTAATCATCAGAATATATTAATAAATACAGCTATATTTTCCATTTAACGTTACTTATATTTGCCGGCTTACGATAATGTTTAGTTTTGATATTATTTTAACTGTAGAGGGCCTCTCAATGTTGGCTAATGATTACCGGAGTGCTTCCAAAAGGTCCGGCCTAGTCAACGTTTCAAAATAAAAAGTTACTTATCGAAAGTGTAAGTAAATATTTTCTTTTATTTTAAGTATTTTGAAAAAAGTTTAGCTTATTCGTAAAATAACATACTTAAATGATAATTTAGTAAAATAATCATCATGTTCTTTACTATAGGTCACTTTTAATTGCTTGTTTCTGTCTGTCTCAAGCGTATCCTAGAATACTTTGACTACATTGCTAGAAAAAAATCATCGAAAAATAAATTGGCAACAAACCTCGGGGCCGTAGCTCGCTAAGCTACGGTTACGTCCAAATTTGCACCACTTTAAAACACCACAGTCTACGACTCGAAAATTGCCAAAGATAGAGGAAGATAGCACATGAGAGACAGATTTCAAGGAGGTTACGACCTTCAGACATAGAAAGGACAAGAAAAGTTATTCCAAAACCATTCGCTTGGTCAATGATTGTGTTTTGGCTTTCGTGGAGTTTTCCGCAAGGTATATTTTGAAGTAGAAGAAATGCTTTAATTTATGAATATGTTCAAGTTTAATATGAAAACCACCTAAAATGCTAAACAGATAATTTTCCCCAATACATAATTAAACCATGACACAAAATGAAACGAAAACACGAATTACATTGTGCATTTCACGTGATTATTATAGAAACCAAATACTTAGATACATATTGGGATGCTGTCGGTACACTTACTTACTTTGTAGGTTGATGAAAATGATACGACTTGTAAACAGATCCCAAGAGATGGAATTCTAATAGAATTGCTAAATAGCTTCTAGTCTAGTAGTGCAAACTGATATAAAACTACCAAATATTGGTGATGTCGGCTGGTAAGTGGACACTCCACTTGGTCTATAACATAAAACCTAAATCAAATAATCCCCTAAAGTTGTACCTAACTCAAAACAAATAAAAACACATATCCGTGGCGTTCCGAGCATTTTTCAATAAATATTAAGTACAGTATAAAATGAATTAAGTATTTAGTGAGTAAGTATAAATCTTTTCCTCTCATGTGGTTGGCCAAAAATTTGAGCTGAACCTTTTTTAACAAAGACTCTACATTTAAAAAAAATATAATATTATGGGACAATATCCACACAAAGGTCATTTGCTTGATTATAATCGTTTACTTAATTTAGTGTTGATGCCTGCTTTGTTAAATATCTATTATGCTCATTCAAATTAAGTAATCACAAGTAATACAAAAGAGATACAAAATCAATAAATATTATACATTTTTTGGTTACATCAGTTCAGATTTACTTTTATAGGTAGGTACTTCTTAATAATTTCTTAATTTATTTTAATTTCCAAGTTTCATCAATGGTTAATATTTCAATTTAGATACTTGTTCAGTGCAAATAAAAATACCATATTTATGGGTTGTTTTTATATTTTTCATGTTTTACACAAAATCTTACACCGAAGGCAAGACATAATAAAAGGCGTAAAGCCTTTTATTTCACTAAAAACATTTAAATCAATTTCAAAATCGACAGTTAAGTTAAAGAAATTAGGAATGATGCGACCAAATTCAATTCTAATTGACAGTGAGGCTGAAGCTTGAGAAAATTCTTTACTGAATAATAAACTATGGAGACTACTACACCTTGTCTGTACATAATTATTAAATTCAACCCATATTTGCTAATTTTGTCATAGATTTATGTTACCTACACTAACTTGAACTTATTGTTGGAAACTTACTATTAAAGATCACAATGACCTTTATTGTTAAAGCATGTGATAATTAATTACCCATTAAAAAAAAATAGAAAAAATATCTCAAGAGATTCTTAAATAATAATAATTGTATGTTGTACTCGTGTAGATTAGATAAGTCGTAATTTTCAACGAATCTTAACAATACATTAGCCGACTTATTATACTAATAAATACAAAAATTTAATATGATGGTCTTGTTAATTTAAGAGACAGAATTTAGGCTTCGTCTATATTCGTACAATTTAACTTTAAATTTAAATTTTATATTTTAATTTGATTTAACATACACAGATAACACATGTTAAAATATTTTTATACTTGCATCCAAAATTATAAAATTTATTATATTTTGGTAAAAAAAATTTTCTGAACATGATGCAACATATGGCTCCGGAGTCATTTATTACAATAAATAGTTCAGTACTTGAAGAAATTTATAGTAGAATTATTCTTATCATAGTAAATAATTTGCAAAATGCTGACGAGAAGTCGCATGAATCGAATCTTACACAAGGCAACAAAGAGTGGTAAATCATTTTGAATCGACGAAATATGTAAGTCTGTCTATTTTTACTTTTTACCTACCCTCTTGTAAGAAAAGTTTCCCGCTGCTGTTCTTAAAAACACACATGAAATGTTCTTATCAAACCAAATGCCTGAATCAAAAATTGTCTAGATAGAAAAGATATCAAAGTTACTCCTATATTATGTTTATTTCCGATTTATTGAGCATTGGTGACTACTAGTATAATTATGAACTATATTTGTCTATTATACAGATTTAAATAAATATTTTGTCAAGTGATAAAAAATTATACGCATGAAAACTCGCGATTTGCACTTTTATCTGTCTCCTACATCAATAAAAATTATCCGTCTATTTTTTACACAATACTAATTAAATGTCTACAATGTGTATTAAAATAAGTACCTGCATGTCAAATTCCGGGTTAAATACGTTATTTTTATATTTACATCCGTTGAGGACCCACTATTCCGCCGGGGGGTAGGCTGGGTCATAATTATAATACCATAGTAATATTGGGAAATAAAAAAGCTCACCTACCTAGGCTCAAATACAAATTAAGTATAATTTAACTCAAACTAACGATAAACTAGTTGCATAATAACTATATAAAAATAGTTATCCTTTATATCTTTGAACGAAGCGTTCAAGTGTATGTCAACACAGTTGCGAAAAGTGTGAAGAAAATTTTCAATAGGTAGGTACATAACGTTAAATATAAACACGAAATCTTGTTGCATGACATAAGTTATTAATACCTAAGATATCTCAATAATATTCAGGGTATCGATTCATGTTACTCAAAATACACAAAAGGTTTTTATTAATGAATTTGCAAAATTAAGATCTTTATATCCATTCTGCTTTACCAAAATATAACGAGTATGTACAATAGAATCCTAGATAATAATTCTCAATCGTTGCCTACTATCAATAACAACAAAGCACATAAAATACCACTTATAAAACGTATTGGTGTAGCGTAGCCACGGATGCCATATGAAATGTACTACAAAGAGAAAGTGTCCGAACACCTGTCCGTCAGTACAGGTACTCGGGCGGGCAAAAGCACTTGCCTGGAGAAGCACTTCACAGATGTTATTTCGTTTTAACTGTAAAAGGACTAAGTTAATACCATATATATTACATAAGTACAAGTCATGAGAATAAAATAAAATGTTAATCTTCCCCAAGACTTTTTTCTGATTTGTAAATCAAAATATCTAGTAGATGTAGACGATGCTTGTATGGTAATAGTCAAATCAAATCATTTTTCAAGAGTTCATGAGAATTACAAAAGCTATCTATCAAACAGACGTATTTGATTTTTTGTATTCGGTTGTACCTGTGTTTTTTCATATTTTGGAATAATCTAAATCGATATAAGCAAATAACCAAACTCGTAAACGTAAAAAGCTCAGTTTTACAGATCGGAAAATTTAAATTGCTTTTTTTACGACTTACTGCGCGAGAGAATCACCGTATTGTTTTTGATGCGATAGAATCATTCAAATGCTTGACTGAATAATATAGCCACAGAGTTGATTTTAATAGACTCAGAAAGATTCTGTTTGACCAGATAGTAACGGTGTCATAATGATGTGATTGTTTGTTTGGATCCGATGCTCAATTGCAGCTTTTTATCGTTATCGTATTGTGTAGTAAATTAAAAAGTCATACGACATTCGCATACGAATAGAGTCGAGTCAAAATAATGATATGATGTCTTATAACAACAATTAGAAATAATGATTACGATAACGATTATTCAAGCGTGTCTGTAAAATGTCTGTATGAGATAAAATAAATACAATCTGGTTTTATTTATGTATATTTATCCAACGCGAATGCCATTGCATATATTATACAAAAATAAACAGCGAAGAATAGTTCTATAAACGCATGGTGTTAATTTGGTTAGTAACGATTGTGATGTTTCGTTGGTTACAGGTGGGGACGATGAGGGAACAGGAAGGCGACGGCCCGGAGAGCCGTTAGCCGGACTCGATGGATGAGTATGGCGGGCCGGCGGCGCCGCCCCGGCCGCCCAAGCCGGCGGCGCGCGTCCACAGGCCGACGGGCGCGCGCCAGCCCACCGTGTCGCTGCTGCGGCCGCGGCCCGAAGCGGAGCGCGAGCGCAATGCGTACGTGGAAGCTCCACGGCGCGCTGGCGCACACCCGCCGCCGCACTCGGGCGCTCACCAGCCGCTCAAGCCGGTGACGACGCAGCCGGCCGCCGCGGGCGACAAGCGGCGCGCCGGCGCCCTCGCGGCGGACTCGATAGTGTGCGAGACGTGCGGCCGCTGCCGGTGCGAGCAGTGCGCTCGGCCGCGCCCGCTACCGCAGCGCTGGCTGTGCGGCTCGTGCCTGTGCAGCGCCGAGGCGTGCGTCGACTACGCGTCGTGCATGTGCTGCGTGAAGGCGCTGTTCTACCACTGCGGAAGCGGCGAGGAAGAGGCGGGCGAGCCGTGCGCGCGCGCGCCGCGTCTGGCGTGTGTGGCGGCGCTGGCGGTGCCGCTACCGTGCCTGTGGCTGTACTGGCCGCTGCGCGCGTGCGCGGCGGCGGGCGCGGCGCTTTACGCGCGCGCGCGCCGCGCGGGCTGCCGCTGCCCGGAGCCGGCGCCGCCGCCGCGCCTGCCCAGTATTATCTAGTCCCGCACCGCACGCCGCCACCCGGCGCCCGCCTTGTACAAATATTTATTGGGTAGCGGAGAGCGCGCGCGGGGTGGACTCAGTGCGACAGTGCCGCTCGAGTGGTGTGCAGTGAGTGAAGCGGGGCCTAGGACGCGACCCCGCTCACCGAGTGAATCGAGAGTACCTTTGTAAATATAGTTGTATGGTGTGAATGTACGTGAACGTGTCGCCCGAACGTCGAAAGTCTCATATTTTCTTGAGACCATAACGTGTCATAGAGAAACGTTAACGTTTAGTATTTTGGATTGTAAAAATCCAGAGAAGATTAAGAAATGAGATATAAATACATACTTATTAAGATGTAGATAATTTACCATTTATTTATTAACTGAATTTGTATTTATTTGTAAATAAAACGACGACATTATATTATAAATACGAATGTTTACTACATTATGCTGTTTTTCTGTTTCCTCCGCACACACACAGATGAGATTGAAGTGGCTCAATATCCGCACTGGCGGAATGACATACTGGCTGCAGATAAATGGGCCAAATGTCACTTAACGCAACAATGTTACATTCAAAAATATTTTTACTCTACAATTCATGATAAAGTTTTAGTCAGATAAATCTCATGATACAATTATCCCTCAACAAACATTACTAGTAACAAAATTATTTATTACAATGATGATATGTGATAATAAATTGTAATTTGTGTAATAATTACTAATCTTGATAAGATTATTATTAACAAAGGAACCACCTAACAGGCTCTTTACTTAAACAGACTGAAATAAATGCTATTTTTGATTCTTCAATATTATGTAGTAAGCTACTAGCAAATTTATAATTACTAAGTAACAGGACCAGTGCTACTTACATTTAACTTGGATATTTGACAATTTATAGGTATTTTGCAAAATGCTGTATAAATATGGTATTTTCTTTTATGGGGTTTTTGTTCTCCCAATATTATGTTTGAAAGCATATGCTTTCAAACATAATATTGGGAGTATAAGATTGAAATATCATTTCTAGAACTTAGGCTAATGTCATGTATTTTAGCTTAAGTTCACTAGGTGCTAATTATAAGCAAAGGATAATTTATATGAGACGGATTAGAGAGCTAACTATGGCTAAAAAAATTACATTCTGTTTGAGAATGTATCTAAGTCTTTGATTAATGGAAAGGTATACATATCATCACACATACAATGATCTTAGTAATGAAAATTACTTTTACAACTTGTCAGTATAAAATTAATAAGTGATGCCCATATTAAACTTATCTGCCATCTACTTATAACAATTTTTGCGCGTAGGTAAATTATTACTTATTTATGTGTATTATTTACATCAATACCCAAAAAATATGTTAGATTCATATTTTTACAAGTATTGTAGAAAAAACAGGTTATGAAATTATGTTTTACTTACCTCAATACTCATTATTTTTTTTGCGTCGAAAGCATGTAAATAGTCGCACACAGATAAACTATTGAACCACTTCTAAAGAATTATGTAGGTATTTAAATTAGCTACGTTTCAATTAAATCAAAACAAATCGTTTGATTTAATTAAAACGCTATTTTTACTGTTGAGCAGAAATTATATTTCTGAATCAGAAGTTTTATTTTGTGGTAGAGTTGTGTTACTCATACGTGAGGCGCCTCAAATGTCCCATGCAAAGTAATAAATTGTCCCATCGCCTCAAACATACATTTTGTCCCGCTACAAACTCTTTGTACCGCTACTAACTCTTTGTCGTAGTTCGTGTAGTTGTTCACTCACGCTCAAAGAAGAGTAGCTTCTAAGAAAGAGTAAGGGAATGCGCGTGTTGCGTAGTAGCGTGGTTTTAAACTATTTTGTCCTGCTCACACTTTTCATGCTTGAACAAGACTAAAAGCGAATGAAACGATTTAAGTGACATTTTTGAAGTTTTGTGGTTTGAATGTTCGCGCTATTTTCAATGTTGATATAAATTGTTATTTAAAAATATTGTTAACCTTTTTTTTTTCTACTTTGATATCACTATATTTTATTTATTGATAATAAACGTGTTTAAACGCGAGTGCATGACTTCATTGCATTTTAACTTTTTTAACTATGTGTTTGCCTTGATTTTTATAAAATATCTTATCTGAGATGGGTATGTTTTATGAATGAGGAGGCTTGACGAAAAAGAAACTAATATGTATTTATTTTTAAATTATAATATGTAAAAATAATTTTACCTAGATAACTGAGAATATTTTTGCACCGCTTAAATATATAATTTTGTTAAATATAAGTTTTTATTTTTCACAATTATATGTTACTCAAATAACATAACACTTCAACGTCATGTTAGTTCAGTAAACTACTTTTCTTATGAAATAACCTCATCTAGCTCATAACTCAAAAACACGATATGACTTCAATTTGTATGTAGGTCCTGCCGTTTGAGGACCACCTCAAGTGAGGTGGTACATCGTCCTACTTCATTTCTCAAAATGAGCAGCTCATACAAACTCATAATATTTGTGTGTCCTACCCAACGCTATTTTGTGGTGTAGCTTCATAAGGTTACGGCATTTTGCTGCTAAGCCAAAATGGTTTTAATGGAATATCCGTGTAGAGTTGCTTTAGAGATTTCCCCAATGAAAGTAACGTTATTAGAATTTTACAATTTTTAAAAGTTTTGCACTTTGCGCTAAAATCCGCCTCGAGATCATCGCATACGGCCAATGAGGTACAAAAACAGTTGGATTTTCTACATCAATGCATTCGGCAGTAAACGTAGGAGAAAAAATACTGTCAACTATAATTTGATGACAAGTAACATATTAATATGTACGCATAAAGCTTTATATTGACCATGACTTTCCATAATTTAACTTTTATTGGACACTCGTTATACTTGACGCTGGCAAATATACGAAATCGTCTGACGCTATATTTGAAAACAATAGTAGAAGAGGTAGCGTAGCCAGAGAAATAATAGACATCAGATACATGCCGTCTCAGTCACAGGGAAAGATATAAAATATCACTCTAAGTACCTAAATAAAGAGACGACTACTGTTGTTTCGTACTGTAGTTTTTGATTGTTGTTAAATCTCTAATTTATAAAATATTAGTGATCAAAGTGTTGAGATCTGAGAAACACATTTTGTAGCAAACCGTGCGATATGATTTTAATGGCTGTTACAGTAAAGGCAAAGAAAATTTTCTCTCATTGCTGCTGTAGTAGTTACTTTTGTCCGACCATAGCTATTAGTAACAGTTACTATTGAATCTATCTACTGTCGTTTTCTTCAAGATGCTTGGAATGACTATGTACCTATTAGTGAACGTTGTAAGGGGTAGGTAGGTAATATTATTATAAACCACGATTGAATCGTTTTTTTCAAGCGTGCCTTCGCTTTAGTACATCGAGTTTTCGCCAAACGCTATCTTTTATCAAATAAAAATCGGAAGAGTTATTTTCCTACATATATATCCAAAACATAACAGCGAAAGGGCGAGAAGATGCATACATACTGCTATCATTTCATTAATAGGATTGATGGTGGCACTATTACCACTTATTGCATTACTCCTGTAGCCAATTATACTATAGAGCACTTATTGATAGAGCTTAACACCTTTACTTTTTGCTTCCTCATGGACAATGGACAGGGGAACCGGGAACAATAATTAATGAGACCAGTGGAAGGAAATGGGCGACAACAACGATGCACTCAACTCGCCCGTTTCCTTTCGTTGTCACCATCCGGGATGCACGGTGCACGCCTCTTTATGATCGTCCCCCCCTTCCTGCCTCAGTTTAACCATTGGCCACGGCGGAAATCGTGTTATAAAAGCTTTTATTAAAGCAGCTAACCGGTAGGTAAGCAGAATAGGATATAAGTGTAATTTTAAAATTATTTACTGCAATAAAACCCTTACTGATTATTATTACTAAAATATCGTGTCTAGTGTCTGCACAAAAGGATCGCATAATATCAGTATAATTAGGGAGCACAGATGTTGACAAGCTGTCGGCGGCACCTATTGTTTGATCAGCGGAAGACGCCTGGCAGAGCAATTAAATGGAATCTTTGGTGTTGGTAGGTAGGTAAGTACTTGCTTGTTTAAAGAAAGGAATTGTTTATTTCTATCAAGACAGAATTAAAGGTATTTGACTGCCAGCTCGCATGATCTCCGTTTTCCTTCAACGGTAGCTCGGGCTCTTTTTGCGTATTTCGTGGGATCTAATCTCGTATAGATCTTGTACGGCCATCGAGTCCACTAACCACTCGGCCATCATCCCTACAAGTCTCGTCTGTTTGGTCTATTTCAAATACGACTAGTAGGTACTTACTTAGGTATAGACATTCATGTAAATTCTAATGTGGTATTCGTAACTAGATACACACACACCTAGACAGAATTTCATAGCCGACCCTCTTTAGGTACCTAAGCAACTTAGATAAATGAAAGTAGAACGCAAATATTTTGAACTAGGTATTTTACTTACACGCATATTTAATTATTTTATTTTAGACTGATATATCGAAATACGTTACCTACGCATAGTTTACCAATCTACACTAATATTATAAAGAGGAAAGATTAGAATTATTGTATGTAACGAATAAAATTAAACACTAATAGACAGATTTAAAAAAATCTTTTGCTGTTAGAAAGCTACATTATCACTGAAGCGGATTAATTAGGTTTATTACTTAAAAAAATTAGAAACCCGCGGGTAACATCGCGAAGCGCAGCTAGTACGAAATATACTTAGGTAGGTAAATGTACTACATATAAATTGTTACACACTGGCAAGTTAGTTGTGGTGACCTATGCTACCAAGAAGATGCATCATTTGATGCATTGTCAGGTTGATTTGTGACCACCACCGCCGCCGCCATTCGCGCGCTCCGGTAGAGAATAAACGAGCACGAACTATTTCACTGTCAAATCTGACCAGTTATCATCCACATTCCGTGACCTGTGCCCTTAGATGCATCGTGAAATGGTAGCTAAGTACTTTACTGTTGGTGCCGTAAATAATATTCGTCTTCAGTATGCTTCGTTTTAACCTATCCCTTTCAAACCTCTTGTAATCAAATAAGGACAAAATATGTATTAACTATTTTGTTCCTTTAAATTATATTCTACTTTTCGTTCGTATTAAAAAATAACCCAGTGATACAATGCAAAAAATAATTCAGGTCTGAAAGGGACTTATTTTGGTACAGGTACCTACTTATTTATAATCAAAATTCCAAACATAAGTAAGTAGGTACTAGAGTAGAGTATAAGTATATTTAGGTATTTATGGTGCAACTCTAGTAATAATCTAACGTTACGCAAAATGCCTTGTAGCAGGTAATGAAGCGGGTTTATTGTTCAACTTGACAATATCCGATGAGTGCCACACATTCCGATCCAGTGACACATGCCATTGTATTTCTAACGATAAAATATTCCATATAAAAGACAGGTTTAGAAATTAACAATTGAAATGCTTGATGACCAATTGTTTGATTATCAAACAATGAAGAATAGTTAAGCAGAAATTTATAGGTTTACACAATAAGATTCCTGCATATGGCCCTATCATAAAAAGATTACACAGAAAATTAAGTAAATATACATTATGAAAGTAAATTGAAATACATCAGGAGTCAGGACTATAAAAGTAAATAAGCAGTTAGTGCAAAAAAGTGGGCGATAAAACTCGTTTAAGAAAATAACATAATTTCGGTTTGCGCGGGAAAGGCTTTCTTTCTGCTGTAAGTATGCACACATGAGTAATTGATCAAATAATAAAAAATATCAAACTGCAGGGGGGGGGGGGGGCAAGCATGCACAATCGTGTCGTGTTGTCAATATTAAGCTGCCAGCCGAAAAGTTCGTGATGTGTGATGAATGTCTGTTCGAAAATTCAACTTCTAAGCGGGTCAAATTTTGAAACTTCTTTATATTGTTTAATGTCGCGGGCAAAGCCACGTATGACTACTAGTCAATTATAAGTATAGAATACAGCCAAGGGTTGGAAGCGACTGCAAAAAAGCTAACTATAAACCTTAAGATCACTGTCTTCTTAATAAGTGAAACCGCGTAATGCTACCGGTACTTATTTTGCAGTCTGTAACCATCTAAACACAAAAATCCTGTGACACCTCCCACATCGAAATTTCTCAACTAGTTTAGCCTAAAGAGGGTTACAAAGAGTTACACGTAGGTACTTACATACATATTTACAAAAAACAATACCGTGTCCGTATTAAGGTGTCCGTTAAAAACGAAAGTAAATTTGCCAGCGTCAAGATTATCAATTTTCAAGTTAATAATTAATCAAGTAGTTGTTAATTAGTTATTAATATATCAAGTTAAGTCAAATATCAAGTAATAAGTCATCGTGGTCAAGTTAAAGTCATATCATGTACCCTTGTAAAGCGGTGGAAACTTTACCAGGGTTTCTAAGATTTCCCGCGAACACGAAAACCACGTTAATCCATCTGTATATCGCTTGCCCACACTTGTGCACATAAACAAGACATTAATGGTTAATAATCCACCAATATTACACATTAAAGCTTGCAGAATCACTTGTTTTGCAATAAATACACAGATAGAGACGCTATTTTTTCAGCGAACGCGGGAAATCTTTCATGAGCTTTTCTACCGACTTTAAAAAAGGTTTTTATTATGTTTTACTTGATTTCTTGGAGACGGCTGGAGCGATTCGAAAAAATCTTTTTTTGTTACAAAGGACGGCCCTGACGGCCTGTGAATTTTCCTTTTTTGTTTGTTTTTAAGTGTAGCCCTAAGTGTTGGGGGTCTCTTGTGGAGTTTCGTGTCTAAAACGATCAAAAGTTAAGTTTAATTTTTAAATCGAAATAAATAAAAAAGTTCTATCGGCGCCTGCGTAATGGAAGTCAGTAATCACTTTTAAATATATTATAAAAACTCACTTTTTTCGCCAGAATTTCCCGTATTGTTGAAAACTGCGTTAAGGGGCAAGTGAGTTCGCGTTCGCTGCACCACTAGCTGATAACGGAGCGGGTCATAGCGCAGGAAGTGCGGTGTTTCAAACGGACGCTGCCTTAGATAACGACCATTGGGTTGGGTAATCGACGCTCTTCGGTGGCTTGTTGCTAACCTATCTCATAACTATTGCAGGCCTTTTATTTTAAATTATTATTCATGTCAGTTATTTAACATCTCGTTAGAGTTTACATTTTGTTGATGTAAAAACGGGAAATATAGATAAACGTTTCTTTTTAAATTCCCACGCAAAAACGACGGGAGTAAGTTTCACATGATTTTGTGTGTGTAGGCGGGGGTGTTTGTGATATCGTACCTCCTAAACGGATGGACCGATGTTAATCCATTTTTAATTGTATGGAAATGAATGAATAGCTTTATTACACACCAAACAAAATAAAATATACAGCAAGACAAATCTATACAATGGTAGTACACTGGGCGACCTTATCGCCTAAAGCAATTTCTTATATGCAATCTTTGGATGGAGAGAACAAATATTATAAAAAAACGGTTGGTGCAACCAAACTAATACTAATAAACAAAAAGTAACCATACATGAAACAAAAGTAACTAAAACGAATAAAATAAAATATATGTAAACTTTAAAATAAGCTATAATATTGTATACCTGTTCAATTTACGAGTATAATGTTGTAAATATACATATACCGATTTATACTAGGAGAAATAATAACTGAATACCATGTCCTGAAATATAGGAATATAAGGGATTTTGTATAGGTACCTAATGGACAATAGCAGTGCATTCCAATGCAATGGAAAATGTATTCGGGAGTGTTCTTAGCTATTACGTACGTGATGAAAATCGACCCAATATGGCGAAGTAAATTTTTTTCACAACTCCCTCAATATGGATACAAATGGAAGGGCTCGACTAGTAGAGTTATGATGATTTCAAATCTAAGATGGCTGCCACAACATTGTCGGTGGTTTTCCAAAAAATTAAATTTTACTTGTTGTTACTTATTATGGTTTGTATTCGTTATTGTCATTCTACCTACATGCACGTAATTATGCGTAGGTATATAAAGTAGATATTAACTAAATTGTTTTTCATGAAGTGTCCTGCCAGCCTGTCGCGACAGACTTCTCGAGTCTCTTACATAGCTTTCATAATGTCTCTATAATAATTCTATGGAATAATAACTTGAGGTAATTCTATACACCAGTGTATTTAAATAACACAAGTCAATATTCACGTGCTTCAGAATTAGCATACATATATGTCAATCAATTACTATCCATAGTATGTCAGAGAGACACGAGCTAAAAGTTAGTACTCAATCAAAACTGACAACAACATCGCAAAACTTCTGAATGTGACGTGTGTGACGTCACCACCCGGCTCCAACGGAAGATCAGCGCTGGTTGTTTCAACCAGCATTATGTTGAGTTGAGACCGGTTTGTGACAGAAAACAGTAATTTGTAACTTCAGTCTGACTATACATTGTGTATTCAAGTTTGTTTTCTGTTTCAAATAAATATTTTTCTTTCTTCTTTCAAAACATCAAGGCATCCTCAACCAACAGTGCATGGCTTAAACATTACCTATTCAAGAGACTTTATTCTCATTTGGATTCCTGACGTCTAACTGGCAGATACGAGTAAACAGCGTCCGTCGAACGCTATAAAGCCATCCACTCACTAACCGAGTAACTACTTATAAGTATAAAAATATGTAATGAATATTTAAATAAATAAATGAGTCGACTGATCCCGCTGTCAAATTTTGTTATTTGTACAGCCACAGAGTAAATTCATAACGGAATAAAATTAAATATATAGCAAAGCGAGTCTCTGCTGAAAAGTTAGATTTTTTTTCTTTGGTAGTTTGTATGTTTTTGTCTGTATGGTATATCCTCGAGTGCAGGTTTCTAACCACACTTGAAATTGGTATACAGTTCTACGAATTTTAGGATTCTGTAGTAGGAAAGGTACAAGGAACACTTATAAATACATAGTTTCGGTGTGTGAAATAGACCGTCCCTTCTAAATTGCACAATTCTAAACCAAAATGCGTGGGTACTGTTACAATTCGTGTAGGTTTTATTATTTGCATCATAAAATAATATTAATTTTATATTTTAAAGGTAAAATATAAAATTAATATGTGTGAAGATTTTCGTTCACCCAACCATATTGTTATCGTGTGAGATATCTGAATAGATATTTTAGAATCAAGTTATTATTTCTTTCGGGTTTATTTCCCTACCTCTAGGATTTTTAAAATATAAGATGTAAAATCATCAAGCTTTTAACCGAAATGAGACGATATTTTTTTTATTAATTAAGATGCATCAAAAGCTGCAACACCACATTCAGTAGTAAATATAAGTCTGCTCAAAACAAAAAACCGAAAAAGGGTGTGCCCTTCAACTTAAAGTTTTGGTTCATTGAATATTTTTATTTCCTCTTATATTTAATGTTTTGTGCAATCTACAATTACGAATTTAGGTTCATAGGTTTTGGTTTTTATTTTAGGCCTTGTAAATAGATTAATAATAAATGATACAATTTACGTTTTTTGTTTTCGGGGGTTGTTTTAGTATGATTTCAACAATAAAGCAAAAAAAACTTAAACAAACAATAAAGCACTTAAAGTAACATAAGGTTCATATGAATCAATCAATCAATAGGTAATTGATGCATAAATATTGTGTAATTTTTTTGAATTATAATTTTCTACGTGACTGTGCTGAATACAATTTTATTTAATTTGAGACCGGGATCAGTCTAGGTATTAGTTATTGTGCGACACCGATTTCCTTCCAGATCCGACTAAACAGATGGACCTAACAAGGTCAAATCTACGTTTTCAACCGACGAGCGATGCCATAACTAAACAAATTAAAAGATAATAGTACATATTTAGATGTGATATTGCCGTGAATGGACGAGTGTATAATACGCGAATGTGTCCCAGACTTATGGGTTAGTTTTTTTGTAACGTAGATGGAGGCCTAATCGATTCATTCATCCGACGCTTAGCTCCATCCATCAAAAGCTATAAATAAAAGATTTTAGATCAGTCAAGGAAACGATTTCTACTTGCGGTCTGACGTCATTTACTATGGTACATACTTGCAGAATTTTTTATTCATTTGGGATTGACGCAATGTTTTGACTTCACGGAGACGCATGTTAATCAAAGATGAAATTGTCTGCAGTGTTGGTTGAAAGTATGATGACCCTCGAGCAGTGTAGGTATCATTGCTGGTTTACTTTGACATCGTTAAATAGTTACACATAATCTAAGATGTTTGGCTTAGGGAATCATGAGCTTGGTTCTTTGGAGTGTTTACTTTAGCTATCTCAGGGACATCAGGTATGATTTAAAAAAATGCTGTGGAGTTTGCTATTTATGCTTATTTTGCTCGCAATGAAATCTATAATTAGGCATGGTCGCTATGGCATATAATTAGGTATTAATGCTGTGAAGATATCGTTCGTGGATAAAATAGAAGTATATATTGTTTATGTATAAAATGCTGATGCTTTTATTTGCTGAATCAGAAGGACAGAATTTCATATTATAACTACATAAGTACATAAAATGGAGGTATTCCCATCTCTGGCTAGAAACATACCGTGTGAAAAAACCACTTGAAAAACTAGCAAAGGCGAAAATTAAGAAACAAAAGAAAGTGGCTTCAGGCATTTAATTTTCTAAATAGCTAAAATGAATTGTTTAAAAACATGGAGCAGTCTTACTCGTAGTATAATTTAAATACTCACCAACAATCACAACCAGCTCAGGACGATAAATAATACAACACGGGGCTGAGTAGATCAACGCTCATTCATATCGCATATACTAACCAGTATTGAGAACATGTTACACTATCATTACACTAATAGACATACTCGTAGCTATTAAACTAAATGCGCGAGAATGTCAAAAGTTAAAAGAATGGGGCTATTTAGTACAGCTTTGATCGTTGAAACAACCTGTTCCGCTAGTGGTAAGTAGGTTCACTAAGAAAATGGTTCTGTTTAAAAGTAGAAATGGGGGAGAGGAATATCTTTAACACTTTCTACTGGCAACCTCTTAGCGTAAATACTATGATTTCTTCTGTGCTTTTAGATAATCCCAAGACGTGCGTTGTGTAATAATCTTACCTTACCCCTTCAAGTTTAAGAAACACTAAAAATCGGTTGGATTACTGCACATAGAGCACCTTGAATGTATCTTCTTGTCGATGAATGTTTGAGACTGATCTTGGACCTGCATTACCATGTATTTATATAATGTGTTGGCGGCTCCTTTTTGCGTTAACATCCTAATCATTGTAATCTGTCAATGGACAGATTACGCACGAGACTTTAGGTAGGTACGAGTACTTATCTATTCAGAAAACGCTGAAAAACAAAGTTGTGACATCATCTCGGTTTTATTACTCTGGACCACGCGATGCTTTGACTTTCGGAGTGATACGACACTTATTAATTTTTTCGCGTCTTGTCTGACGAATGGGCTGGTGTTGCCTGTTCTACGAATTTGTTTTAAATGCTGGAGAGAAAGGACTTATTTGTATAATGTTCCATGCATGCACCTTTAAAAATTGTTTTGTCTTGATTATATTCCTACCTACGTTGCTCACGCTTGGCCTTGGACACATTTAGGAAACTTTCCTTTGATACCATAGCATCAAGTAAGTTATTGTTCCCAGAAACAATCATAACACTGGTTCCAGCCAAAAAAAGGTTGTCACAATTTATCTATAATTAGGTATAAGTTGCCAGAATTGAGTTTGTCTTATGATTACAATCGCAGGCTAAGGTCGGAGGCTATTCTGGCGGGTTAAAGCTTTGGCCCTTGGCCAAGTCAGAAGAAGAAAAGAAATAAGAATAAAACTGAAATCAATCATGAGATTTAAAATGTAGAAATATTAATAGTTACGGCCAATTTCTTGACATAGCGTGGCAATCCAGTAAGTTTATCTCGCAACGAGTTGATATCGTACAAATTGGCGACATTGCAAACTGCGGTCATCGGGTCACGCGCCACTCTGCCATAGATAAATAAAAGTGTTCAAGAGCATAACGAGCCTTGCTTAAGGGTTCCGCATCCAATACCACAGATATAAACAAGTTTTCATAAGAAGTCGTCTTTGCGAGTTTCGTTTTAATGGAATAATATTAAAAGGTAGATACAGCGCATAGTATTGTGTCTCAGCGCGTTGCGTAGGATGTCACAGCGGCCATTTTTGTTGGTCTTATTATGCGCTGCTACAACGTTCTTGACATCTGTCATTTTCTTTTATAAGTGTCAAACATGACTGACGTTTACGCGCGTAGTAACGTTGTCTGGCTTGACTTGGACGCGCGTAGTTGCACAGCATCGTGCTTTTGGTGTGTCATTCCCCATAACGTTACGTTACAACGTCGTACGTAAGCCGTGCTGTGGTGAGATGCGTTGTGCTGCGCTGCATGTAGTCTGCTTTACCCTTAATGCTTAACGGAATTCTGTGTTACGTGTAAGTAAAATGATATCCGGTGCCGAAAATTATAAATTACTTTCTCAATCAATTAGCTTCCTAAGATGTTAAATTGTCCAGTCAAAAACCGCAAGTTTTCCTCCTGGCATAGAACAGAGCAAAATGGAAACCAGGCCCAATCAAAGGGCCGCCGGTGTCTGAGAACTTGCCTAGCGCAGTTCTGTAGAAACGAGCTAGCGATATCCAGTTTTTGTGTGGGCTGACTCGTGGGAGCAGACTGCTAGCCTATTGATTTTTTATCCGGTATGCTATTGCGAGGGATGGCGAGGCTACTGATAAATAAGTACCAATAGAAACAAACTTACCTACGTGAACACTTAATTATTGAAAAGTCTTAAAAGAAACCAAACATTTTGTTTATGAAGCAATACTTGACAAGGACATATTTGTTCTTGGTAGTTCAATCGAAAGTTCCTTAAGAGGAACTACTGTGCCCTTTTTTTCAAAGGGACTACTGAGACCTACTTATTCCGATGACTACTTTTACCATTTTTCACCATAAGAGTTTGACGACATAGTAACTCCTATAACAAAAGCAGACAATATGGTATCAGGACACAAATGGTATAGCGAAAGTACCATTATTTATTCAGTGCCCACAGCGAGATATCTCTTTAAATTTTGGAGAAAATCTTTTCCTGTTTAAAAATAATGCAATACCTTTGTTGTTAATGCCCAATCGTCCGTGCATCGAAGTTCACACAGCATAATCTTTTATAGTCATCAGTTAGAACTCAATAATTGGAATACCAGGACAGGTTTGCGGGCGAGTCCAGCCTACACAATAATAATTTGCTTGGACTGCATTCTATCGAGTTTAATGTATCATAGGACAGAGCTAATTGCTGACTGGTCGTGAATCGAGAACTCTAGGTAGGACTAGTATTAAGATAATTTAGTTCTATATGTGTACCGTATCTACTTACATAGGTACCTACATAGTATTTAGAAGTCTTGCTGTGTTTCAATGTATTGTTTAAAACACATTGGCAAGTGGTTTTATTACCAAAAACAAAATAACTAACTACAACAACAACAAAAAAATATAGCAATAAATATAATATTAAAACTAAGTATATTTAAAAGTAATTATATTTTATGTAAGAGTCTTTTAGACACGATATAAAAAGAAGGTATATATAGGCATAATTAGCATCTATTACGTATGTTGTTAGGTGCTTACTTCTCAATTTTATAATCTTACTAATTAACATACAAATTATCATTTTTATTGTGCCATATTGTACGACTTTGTAGTAATTCATGATATATTATGTAGAATACTTAATTCTCATATAATACTCGTGATAATAATTACACTACTAGAAAGCTTAGTACACAACATACTAAGGAGTTAGATTAAAAACTTTTCATTATTGTGAGTAGGTATTAATCATTGATACCTAGAACTTACCTACGCGTATATAGTAATATCGCTGCGTTGATGAACTGTTGGTTCCTACATGTTTAAGAACAACAAGAAACCTATATGTATTTGTACTGTAAAATTAAGTGTTTAAATTGTGTTTAATATGTTGTATTCTATGTGTATCTAAATGTAAATTTAAATAACGTATTGCTTTTGTCCGTCCCGTATTGCTTAATGTACAACTATACTTAATTTATTTTTGTTTTTCTCTATAAAAGGAATAATGTATTTCGTTTGAGAAATAAAGAACTAAAACATTACTTAAGTTAGTTAGTAATAAGGAATTAAATTGAAAAGTGAACAGCAATGTCAAATGAAATAACTCGTACGTAACTAAAATCAGGATGACGCTTTGTGTCAGTGCGGAGGGGAACCCGCATTCACGAATTTCACGACCTTCCCAATTGAGCAATCAATCGTTAACCACATACGAGTGGAGTGTAAATTCCGTCGTAATCGGATGCGGTGCAGGAACGGACGTGCGTCCGGCTGCCGTCCGGCCGCGGTCCGGTCGCCGTCGGACGCAGATACCGCCCGCATCCGCCACACGTAGGGCCGCCACTGCGATCATTTAGGCAAAACCAGGATGTTGCGGCCTGTTCTACTACTTAGATTTCTTCTTCTGTGCACTTAGTAAGCTTTGTATGTATTTGGGAAAAAAAACAGGATGTTATGGCCAGTTCTACCATATGGTAAGCTATTTGGGCATTTGGATAAAAATCATGTCATGTGGTTGGTGAGATTTAAAAGAATTTGGGCAAATGTTGCAGTTAATTGCAGTGAAAAAATCAAGGCGTTTGATTTAAGACTGACTGACAGACTCAACCATTGAGGAACAGTTCGATAAGCACGTTTGTATATAGTGCAACTGACGAAAGTGGAAATCAATCCACCATATCAGGATGTCATAAATTTAACTACCTATCCTTTTTTCCATGTTCCCTAACTTTCCATGAAATTTCTGATAAGCATTATTATAATAAACAATTAAAACTAAAACTCATTTATCGCAAAATACATGGTTTGATGAAGATATTAAAAGTACCTAAGTGTGTTGGCCTAGCGTGTCTTGCCCTAGTAGGAAATTTCAAACTGCGACAAAGATGACATAAATTGCAGATAAAAGATTTGTTGCTACCCGTATCTGCACCGGACCAGACTGAGTATTTATTTGTGTTTCACTGCTCCTTTGGAAGAAGTACCTATTTTATACGAGCTTACAAAAAGAGCCCACTGGCGCCAAGATAGCAGCCCTAACTCTCCAACAATAGAAGCTGTTTGCTGGTCATACTCATTTGGAGTCAGGGGTAATGATTGCGTGATAAAATACGAGACCAGCGCGGCCAGGCCCTAATAGCTTACTGTTGTGTCTCGGACACTGGTTAGTATTAATTTGCAACTCTTATATATAATAGCTATCCAAAAAATGGGTGCTGTACGAGTAGGTTTCGTAACTGCTAGCGGGATAAGTGATTATTATCAAATAGTTCAAGTCGTTCTCGAAGACATCTTCGAAACCCTTACACTGCTCTTTAATAAAACTACTGTCAGCGAATGAAATCTTCTCCTGAGCTCATCTTTTTAGATTGGCAGTGATAAATATGAAGCGAAAGGTATAAGCTCGCATGAAAAAGAAAGAACCAGATCAACGGTGAATTCTATGATAACTAGCTTTTTTGTAGCCGATTATAAATAGTTTTCATTCACAAAATACAACGTACAGCTTACGTAATCATCTACGTAAGCGATAATGTTGCCACAGAATACTCGATAGTTTAAGTATAAATTGCTTGCCGGACGTCCATAAAATCAGATGCTTGTCGTCTACTTACGATTTCCGTTCCGTTGACGTTATACGAGAGCTAAAAATAGTTTCATACTTCCTTAGTTTTAGTGGTAGTACAATTCGTAATAAGGTTAGATTCATAGTCTCACAATCTTTCTCAATTGGTTTTATTCACGCATCAGTTTCATCATCGGAGTAATGAGTTCCGTAACTGTGAAGACAGTTTTGGAAATAATCAGTCATCAATATTAGAATAACGAATTGTACAATGAACTTTTAAATCTATTGTTACTCCATCTGTTCGTTATTATAGATAGATATATATACAGGATTAGTCTAGGAATAGGAAACTCAACTACGATTACATCGGGATAAGCAGGTAACTCATTTAAAAAAAGACAGCACCTGTTTTCGTCTGGATCGGTGGCATCACGGACAATAGGGGTGAATCTATAATAGTGTTATTATCACAAGCCATCACCCTTGCCAGTTATAGCGGGTGACGTGGCCTCCGCAGTAGGTATTTCAAATTCATTCATAGTTGAGGCAGTGCGGCGACCTACGCAAGCACCCCTTTGCCACCCTTCTCTGAATCAGCTCTGCCACCCTCTCTACAATGGCTCTCTTTCAATGGATAGAATTGCAACGCGAGACGTTCGATCTTTATCTCTATACCTACATTAATGATTTTTGAAATGTTAACAGTTTGTGCGATGACGTTGATATGGATATAAATATTGTGTGGTCCGGCTAGGTACATATCATTTAATTTTAATATATTTATTTCTATTACAATTTTATTAAATCTGAATTATATTACAATCAGTGTAACTTTTTAATATTGTAGGTTTTTACATTGTTATATCCATTGCATGAGCTGTTAACTAGATAATAATCATATTAGATGTAACCTAGCCTATTTAGAGCAATTCCTATAGATTTTTTTTTAGAAATCTTTTTAGAAAATTCTCATTCACTACTATTGTATAGAATTTAAATAGCGCGGGGAGCGTGAGGGTTTAAATGGTTGAGGCGCATTAGGTCTAATAATTACTTACTTACATGCTAAATACTACTAGTAGAAGACTAACATTTATATCAAGAATTATTTCCTCCCGTTACGTCATTCTTGTCACTTTACTGATACAATACGATAGTTGGAGCCCAAATGTCTCTCATTATATCACGTTACATGATATATTGATATTCTAATAAGACGTCATGGTTTAATTGTATTTAGAATAAAAGTGATGATACGAACAGTTTTTTTTTTTGTATTTGTGCGTTAGATATAACAGCAATTGTTACTTTGGGAGGTTCTTGATGAAAGCAAAGGTTTCTTTCATCAAGAACTGATTATACAAACACTTTCCAGTCACGTCCCCTGTTTGTGAATGGGGCAGAGGGGTGGAGAGTTTCCTCGCATTTCACCCCATGCTGACTGACATATCTAGCTCAACTTGTTTTTGTTTGTTTCTAACAGATTTCAGTAGGTACATATTAAATAATAAAATGTTTTGTATGGGATAACGCAGAAAGCATACCCTCTCAAACCACCGAATATTTTTCCAGAATCCAGGCTTTTTTTTCTGATTGGCAGTTTTTTTATATGTATCATAGTCATAGTCATATCAAAAAATCTTGTTTTGTTACTTTTTTCTGTGTAGTATACAACTGCTACTAATTTAGATACTAAACGCAATTTCAAAATCGTAACGTAGGTAAACGGTTTTCAAAGTCTACAGAAAACTTTGTATGGTACTGGCAATGATCATGCAATTTAAACAAGATCTAAGAACATTATTGTATCGATAGACTCTTAGAAATCTTCGTTTATCTAAGCGGTAACAAATTAATCATTTCGATTCCATTTGCTTAGGAAAAGACATCGCAAACAGACCAATGATTATTTAGCTGGAATTTCATAAACCTGGGTACGAAACAAGAATATCCTAGATTATATGGATTCAAAGAATAAAAAATAAGAAAAAAATCAAGCTAACTTTGCCAGGTTGCCATACTCCACGCAGAATTCATTCATAAGTAAGATACGAGTAAATGAACTTGCAACTCACAAATAATTTTAGCTAGAGTAATGTTGTGTAATCACTAATTACGAAATGTCACAGCTGTACGCTATGAGTCTGCAATCAGATTAATTCAGCCAGCAAGCGTATAGTGTCGCTAACTAGGTCTGGAACGAGTCGTGTCGCCGCAATTGACTCTACTGACGTTGTCCCTCTCTAGGTAGTGAGTAAGTAACGAGGACCAAGCTAAACCAATGAATAAAGAAATCCAGATAGTAATGACAATATTTGGAAGAAAAACAACATTCTTTTATAGTCAATACTATCATCATCTTATCATATTCTCCTTAGCGTAATTTCACTGATTAATCGACAAATTCGGTAAGCAGGTAGTTTATTTTAGTAATAAAATTTCTCTAAGACAGCTGAAACATACCAACAAATTATTTATGATGCCTACCTACTTATATTTTCTTCTAATCACTAATAATGGCATATCACATAACCTAGACTTTAAAATCAATAAAAAGATACACTTCAGAGATATTTACAGCCTACATCCTTTACGAGATACGGAAAAGAACTAAAGTAGAAGATTAAGTAGAAGACTAAAATGGCATTGGGAAGGACGTTGGCAAGATGTGGTAACGGTAGATGAAGTTTGTATTTGACGGAATGGTGTATGGTGTCCACTATGGAAAATAAAATCGCGACAACGGTTCAGCGCTGGACTGACGATATATATAAGTACCTAGGTATATATTACCTAGGTATATATGTCAATGCAGCTTGTAGAATCATTGTTCTTGTGTAACAAACAACCATTATAAAATATTAATAATAACTAAACAAAGCAATTTTAATGTAAATATTTGTCATGAGAACTATTAAACTAAGAACTAATATTAAGTAATCGTATATAAATGAGATTTGTAAGTTAAATTTTTTAAGTAATTATTCATTCAAATGTAATAAGACTTGCCTGTAACGAACGTTATTTAAAGGTCAATAATTTCAATATTACTTTACTTTACTTTACTTTATTATTATTGGGGTTTACGGATATACATTTGGACAAAATTAGCGTAAGGCAGAGTAAAATGGCGTAATAAGAATATGGAGGGAGGTTTTTGTCTTGCATTGGACAGGTAAAGGACAAATTAGGTGCCTACATTTACTTATTAACCATAAATGTGTTATTGAAACTGATAAACAATTCTTCTTTCTGGATTAGTACTTTGCATCTGTCGCACCTAATCTTTGCATTCTTGAGCCTACGCTACTACGTCCAATGTAGGATGAGGCGAGATGAGGGGCGGTGTGGGCGAAGCGTGGGCACAAGCGTGGGCGACACGCCTGGGTCACAGAATAACTAGTAGTTACAAGGTACAGATAACATAACAGTAATGTAAGGAAGCCACGTGTTTAGCGGAGGCGTCAAGTGATCGAAATTCTTACATCTTTACCACGGAAAAAAATACTAGAATAGACAAAAATCTATTATTTTTTTCTAGTAATTTTATACCTAACATCAAACATAAGTGGCTATATGATCATAAATGCTCAGATTCGAAAAACCAAAGATGAGCACAGTGTAGAAATAAAGAATCAATTCGCTGGTGCCATTGGTAGAGAAACTACTTTAGAAGAAAAACAAACCAAGTAGAGAAAAACAACTACATAACAACTTTTCACGTTGTCCAAGTTGTACAGAGCGATTACATTATGTCAAAGGACTTTAAAACCTTAAAAATCTCCTGAACATAAAACGATATTAGGTACAGCGTAGCGGAATACTTAAATGATGGCAAATATTATGTATCAAATGGATATTCTAATATTAATTTTCAAAACTAATATCAACATGTACCAAAAAAAAATATTGTTAGGATATAAGTTATTTAGTCGTAAATATAAGATAAAATGTAAGTGGTAAGTACGAGTATGTAAAGTTTGTTACACCCTAACCGGGTATGTTATAGCTTAACTTAGTTTTAAGAGAATGTTATGTACATATTGCAATAAAAAATATTAATACTTAAAAACTACAGACAACTGCGTAGCCATGAAGGGTATAAATCTTTTTAGATTCATCCGCTGCCTGCCGCTACCTCTTATTACCATTGCTATTATAGATACTCAGTAATCTGTTCCAGCCACGAATGTGACGTCAGCACCAGGCGTATATGTCACGAATAAACGAACCCTGACCCTTTAGCTTTAGATTAGTTTATCAGACATTGAAGGTCATTTTGCTTTTGGCGAACTTCAAAGGGCGACCCGGGTTCCAACAATTTGGCTTGTGTGAACAATTTTGCCAAGTGAGTTGCTTGCTAAACGACGAAATTCGCTTAAATGATCTCAATACATAGGAAATGTTTCAAGTGAAAATGTTGTATTTACCTAGAAAGATCAAATTATGTACCTCTGTCGATATCGGGGTGATTATAGCAGTAATATTAGGATAATAATTAAGATAATACATATAAAATAATTGCTTCTTTCAATTATTGAATCACAATAATGTAAATAAAATATTTTAGACAACTAGGTAAGTAAACTACATTTTTACGTGAGTAAATTCTATCATAGAATGTATTGACATGTTCATCAGTGAGGAAGTTACTAATTAATCAATCGCGTAATGTAAGAGTCTTGGCGTTGTTTAATAGCATACGACATTTCAAATTGCTACTGCATCATGATGGTTAAAACGAAGAATTCTATATTCTTCATTCGAAATCTTTCGGGTACGGCGGCGCTCGGGCACAGTCGGGCGCGCGTGCGACGCTCTCGGCCCTGCAGGAAACAGGAAGTGGACTAACCGCAGGCTTCCGCTCCCATTCGAGCCACTCGCTGGCTGCCGGACGCGCACTGTTTCATTCACTCTTGTATTTTGTGCCGTTCGAGTAATAATATCTATCTAGTTGGACTATGATTTTGTGTTTCTTCAATATACTTGCTGGTCTGGGTCTACTACATTTGTTTCTCAATTCCATCCACCACTATATTTTTGGGATTTTATAAAAAGCACGGCAACCACTTGTCACATTTTTTTATATTCAGGAATCTTGATTAATGTTGTTCATATACCAAATATTATTATTGAAATCAGCCAGTAAATGGCGCCATAACAAACGACCCCCTTTTTGGGAGAAATAAACTAATCGAAAATACTGTTGATGTTAGAGCTTTCTATAAACATACAAACTAGTGATATAACTGCAGCTTTTTCACGCCTTTTATAATATTTTTGCAACCTAGTTATTATACCAACAAATTACAAACGCTTCCTTATATATGTAAGAACATATTTTAACGTTTCATAATGTTTAGAAATAGATCGACTGTCAAACGTTAAAATTATGTAAAGATTGCACCAAATACGCTTTTGTAACACCTACCTATACACATCGCCAAAAATCTTAAATGCAGTCGCGGTATTGGATGCCGGACGACGATAGATAATGTTCGAAGTCTAATTTAGGTAGGCTAGTAACCACCTCGGCCACTCGAGCACACTCACTCCGCAAATGTCAAACCAATCTGATCTGAAACAAATAGGATGTTTGTACATTCCACGGCTTTATTCATTACTTTAATTTGGACGTGGCTTTATCGCTCATTAGCTTATTTGCTGGTCGTCAACAACCATTCTGTGTGGAGTAAAATTTTATTTTGTGTGACTAATTGCCCTTCACATCACTAGCGCACCCTAGGGGTGAGAGGTGGTGGAGTAGGGTGGGCTGTAATTAACTTCACTGGGAGTTTTTGGGGGTTGCGATTGCGAGAACTTAATAAACGACATACTTAGGTTAGGTAACAAAAGCAAAAACGTAATAGGAATGCAAACTACTAGGCTCTAGGCACTTAGCAACCCGCTTTGCCTGTGAATTTCCAGCCTTAGTCTACATGAGATGTAGGCAATAGGTTATAGACTTAAGAAACCAGAACAAATATCCAGATGTTGCTGATGACAATTAGCTTTGACTTAGTTCGGGTTACACATTAATCTAAGTTAATCCCCAAAAATGCATAACAGTCACGTATAGTAAAAATACCATCCAATTTCATTCACACCCTTGACTCATTCACGGCGCTATCCGGCCTAGGCAGGCCGTTGCTGCAACTTTATTTTAAATTAAAATGTTCAAATGCCGTACACATCGTAAGTGGATGGTTAATCTTCATTCACAAGACCGTCACGGTTAGTTCCGTCCTGATTCTCCCACGGTCGTTCAATGAGCGCAACCGCATGTATTGAAGAAGGGAAAGAAAGGGGCGCGTCACTTCCGGTGCGGCGAGTGCAGCGCGAAGCGTATGGCATCACTTCCGGCTGTCACCGGATACGTATGTTCCCTGTTCGAATCAATTATTATTTCCTTCTTAATGTTTCCTTTTCAGAGAAGTAGCAGTTATTTTATAGTGTCCTGTTTAATAAGATATGTTTACTTCGTTTTCTTGTCATAGTAACAGATTCAAAAAGTTTTTTTTTTTTAAGTTTTAGTAGGTATGATATTTGTGCACATCCAAGTATGAAAAGTGATGTTTTACAAATGTATGGAGCTCCGGCCAGGACAGTGTACATGATACCATAGATACGATAGAGACTATTAATCTTTAATATATCAACCAAATTTAAAATAACGCAACTTATCGCAATGTACAAAATTATTGATTCAACCTAGGATACAAAAATCTTCCAGGGATGCCATAATTCAACTACAATTCACAGAATTTATATATTTATGTACACAATGAAGTAGGTAACTGATGCAGGTTTCATTAAACACAATATTAACCATATCTTTAGGCATTTTTTGGTAGACGTACACCAGTTCAAGTTAAATACCAGACAACCTCCATTTTGTTAAAGTTCTACGAATCGTTTTGATAATAAGCAGATATTTGTACTTGTAATGAAATGTCAGTAGGTAGATAGCATAGGTACTTGCCTAGCTTATTGGATTCGTACATTTTCGCCTATTTCTACTTCCTACTAGCGATCTAATTACAAATACATGCCTGTTTAACAATAAACAAAATGCAGCATTTAATTCAATAAAACTTCCATTCATTATTTCCCCCCTTACAAACAACCTTCTATCTCATTCAACGCGAATAAGCTGTGTTTGTGGTAGACAAAGACAGAGAGCGGAAGAGCAATATTACGACGTTGTATAGTCATTCATGGATATTTGTACTGATATCAATGAATAACATAGTTGTAGCAGACAGAATAATGAAGGAAGTATGTGTGTTGAATTCATAAAATAAGACCAAGATATAAATAATTGCCGAATAATAGTTAGTAAACAAACAAGTCTACTATTTACAAGTATATCTACTAGATAAGCTTATAGGGTTTGTTCTATACAATAATTACATTTATTACGAAGTTGATTTGTTTTGTGGTAGGAGCTAAGACTTATTGGATATTCTCATGAGTTTAACAAGTTATCATTTTTATTTCCTCGCTGAAGAATTAATTGTAGGGAATGTGTTTATAGTACATAGCTACGGATCTAACTGCATTAAATTTATGAAAAAATAATTTTATGATTTTGGTAAAGACAATATTTAGATTATTACATGATGACCGCGATGAATCCAGAGGTTCGTCCGCAATTATAACTGAATATTCATTTGATCTGAATGTTGTATGACGTTCCCAACACTAGTGAAAGTTTAGTATTGTGCTATGAATGTTTAATTTTAATATAGAAAAACATGACCAGCCTACGGATTAAAACTCTTCTCGATGGTGTCGTTCAAATGCTTAAAGTCTAAACAGTAATGAGCGAAACATTGTTAACCTATTTGCGAAATGTATTGCCCAAAAAGCGGATAGGTTACGTGTAGGCAGACCTGAAGTAGCAGCTGCTCCATTCATTCCCATTTATAGCACTGCCTAAACCGTCACAAGTCCTAGTTCGTCCGCAGAACTGTGGATTTAATTATAGAAAAAATAAGGTAGAGTTTTAGCTAGCAAGTAACTAAAACATATTCTAATGCTGTGTGTGTGGTTGGGTGTACAAATAGTTATGTAAGTTCCGTTAAAGGCTCTGCTCCCACCTTTTAAAACCATTTTCATTAATAAAGCAACTACCTATACCTACTTACCTAATGTAGAAGCAACAGCAGTGGAGATTGTATTCTTTTATTATCTTTAAATTGAAATTAGGTTATAGATTCTCCAACAAGTAATTAAAATGAAAGCTATATTAGAATGAAATATTTAAAAATTCGTCTAATCTGGTGACTTATATTCTGCAAGATTGACCAAATAGAATAGATACCGTAACCTATGACGAGATGTTTTATCAGATAAAACTTTCTCCAACAAGTAATTATAATGAAAGCTAAGTATATTAGAATGAAATATTTAAAAATTCGTCTAATCTGGTGACTTATTTTCTGCAAGATTGACCAAATAGAATAGATACCGTAACCTATG
This sequence comes from Ligdia adustata, assembly GCA_947049295.1. Taxonomy (NCBI): domain Eukaryota; kingdom Metazoa; phylum Arthropoda; class Insecta; order Lepidoptera; family Geometridae; genus Ligdia; species Ligdia adustata. The sequence goes on from OX346218.1 coordinate 5,107,173, forward strand.
ACGAGATGTTTTATCTGAGATCACTGGTTACCTAGAAAAGTATTGGATTGACCAATCACAAAATAAAATCTTGTTTTCGTAGATAAAAAGCCATGCAGCGGCGGCAAAAGCGTAGAACAACTTATTTTTTCTGTTTTAGTTTGGTTCCGTACTCGTAAATTTTTGTCGTAATGAATTATGAGTACACGGAAACCAAGCGAAAAGGTAACTTGTATAATTAGTAACCTATAATTAGGGTCATGGAAGTTACAACCGTTCTACGAATAAAAACGCGTGCTCGACAACATTGCCAGAACTGTTGACTCATTACATTTTGAAGAAGGGACGAGAGTTCGCGGTTGCTTCCGCGAAGTAGGATTAATTTTTTGTAGCTCATTTTCCCTATGGAAAGAATATGTCATTTCAAAAATGAAACGTAATCTGCCGGTCGATCTGTTATAAATGATAAAATATAAAATCTTAGAAACAACAGGAATATAGAATAATATACCTAGTAAAAAACATATATCTGTCTGATTTTATGAATGCGATTTGTAAACGCTCCTACTCGTATTTACCGACACGAAGTACTTACTCACTGATGATGATGATTGGCTCAACAATGGTAACGTTTTTTTTAGTAAGACTAAAATAATAATTAATTTCTAGACAGAATGTTACTTGTATAGGATATTATACTATTCGTCTTCAATACCATTAATACTGAATACTACGTTATATATTTCGTCGTGAGATTGTTCTTGGCCCACTCAATAAACATAAACGGACAAATGGCAGTTCCCATTTTCGATTAGAAGAGATCAAGATACCTACGCGACGGTATAGAATGGAGCCATTTACAGACATATTATAACGAGTATTAAAAAATAATGAATGAACCGTTCTGTGACCACTTACAGCTGATAATAGTAGATAAGTTATGAATGATAGTTTTGAATAGAATTCGATTATAACTTTACGTCGAGTTATTTGAGATTATATATCGGATATAAGCACATTGTGAACACAGTTACGAGTAGATACTTTATTTTGATTACAAGGCAGCATTATGTGTGATTGTTAAATCAATTATTCTCCAAGTCATACCTATTACAGAATTTTAAATTTCGCAAATAAGAGTTAATTTGTGTATAATTATCGCGGTAGTTCGGTTTTCTCTTGTCCACAGAATAGATGTAGGTAATTTCCTCTTTTGGCGAAGAAAAGACTGTTTTGGACTATTGTTACTGCATTTACATGTTCACTCCCTGCACGTGGACATAAACCGAAATGTTCCTGTGTTCAATAACTAGCGGTTATACATATAAATACATACGAGGGTTGAAACAAAAAGGGCGTAGTGAATGGCTCTACAGAGTGTAAGCGTTCGATTGATAAAATTCAGCCAGCCTGCTGAATGAAGCCATCTGGCTAGCCAGGTGCAACCTCGGACAAAGGGTGGGCCACTTCTGCAATGAAAAAACGCCTCAACCTGAGTAGGTAGGTACTCTTACTTTCAGACAAGAGGGTCCGTGCAGGTAGATTTGAGGATTCGGCGTTCTGCCTGAATAGTCGGATCATGCAGAATTATTTTTTTGTAATTCTATTACTTATAACAATCTGGGAATTATAAGTATTGTAATATTCAAGATATTCTGGGCTAGCCATCAAAATGGTTATTATAATTAAGTAGTAAGTATTGGAAACACGCATCTTCTAATGAAAGCAGTATCTTTGTCTTATATTTGCTCCAGCTCATGCTTCATTGAACATCCTTTCTCCGGGAAACTATAACCAGCCAGTATTCCTCGGGCAAATCGATATATTTGTATAACAATTTCTTTGCATTATTTGTTGAAAGTTTGTACCTACTTATAAACATAAAATTGTGCGTAAGCGTGTTTTAGAAGAGTTTTTTCCCACGATATGTAGGCGTAGGATATTAGTTGACTCGATGTCCAATTAGTGGATCAACCGATCCAGCCCGCTAGACCGCATTGAATGAAAAAGAAATATGACAGAAACATTGCGTGTATCCGTGTACCAATCATAATTACGTCCGTCGTACCTCTCCCTACAACCAGATCAAGCACGGATCTCTATTTTTACACGCCGCGAACTTAAATTAATTAGTGCCCGTCATTTAATCTGAGGAGCTCTGGTAGGTAGGTGGGTGCGCTCGTTCCCACGCTGCGCCCGCGTCGCCGGAAACCGTCCCCTGCCCCCACACCGCTACCCCCCTCCGACGCCCGCACAACGATGCTAAGCCCCGAATCGATCCATCGCTCACGCATTGGGCCCTAAAAACTGCCTGATCCACAAGCTCAGCTGCGAAACCGCGCTCAAGACACGCATAGCGAAACTTCTATTCATAGAACACGCCGTGATCCCTTTTACAGCTCGATAATAATTGTCCTTCCTTCCGTTTTTGAGTGTCCGTTAGTAGCGACTATTGAAATAGCACATGCAGTTATCGCCTTTATACATTTCCGACAGTGGTTATAATGTCGTGAACCATGATCATGCATAATGCTGGCCTGTTGCGGGTCTGTTTTCAGTGTCACGCCAAATACAGTTGCCTTTTTTACAGAATGGGTTTGTTTGGCAAGGGACCGGAAGGAAGTTGGTAGGTAGCAGTGTCGAAAGCTATTAGCGGGCTTTGTAAGATGTCGTCTTTGCCGAGGCTCGCTAAAAGAACTTCCGCCCCTTGCGAGCCAGGGCCTCATTGTCTCTACACATGGCGGTATGGAATACAATTGTAATTTATAGTGCAAAAAAAAACTGTTCTTAGTTTGGCTAACAATAGGTGGAAATGGCTGTTTACAAGGCCGATCATTATCCGACCTTTTAAAGATCCGTCAAATAGGTCTTTATTATCCTTGCTTGGTGGATCTAAATAGATAGATACGAGTTGAAGAATCTCGTACTATATATAATAAGTGATGATGAATGAGTGAGAATACACAGTAACATAATTATACACTGTGTGTTTAATTACGTTAGGTACTGTGTACTACGTAATTATACACTGTGTGTTTTTAAACTATTTGAAAAAGGGGAAACTAAAGAAAATAACTGATAGAACCTCATAGATGCAAATTTATTTGAATTGAGTATATTGGTCGTAAGATACCGGCGGCAGAGATTATATTTAGGTATGGTCCTATCGCTAGGAATCAGACAAGAAAAGTAAAATCACTAGTATATTCGTACCCTAGTTTTTTTAAAGAAGATAGCGGCGACCGTTTGGCTGCAACTCGCCTAATGTGAAGAGACGATGCTTGGCTAGTAGAAACGGACTCACCCGTAACTTGTCGTGACCCACAATATAGCTAGCAGGAAATTGAGATGCCGGCAACGAGTTCCACAATCTGGTAGTTCGCACAAAAAAGTATACAAACACGATAGAACATCGAATAATCCTACATACATTAATTTTGATTTATATTCAACACATTCTGTATGCGTTTTTGGGCATTTTACAGGTCTATTGACGTTGCAATATCTACATCGCATTTGTCGTCACGCCTTCATGGTCCATTTTTAAAGTTGTACGTTTTGAGATTTCAAGAAATGTCTATAAATAGCAAATGATGAAGCATACTTAGATTACCTAACTTACGTAATTCTGTATATAGTTGATCACGTCTTTCGCATTATATAAATGGACGCCACGTCAATGGTGCGTCTTACAGGCAAGGCCTGTGTAAATGCAAGCAAGGCCTGTGTAAATGCAGGCTGAGGCCGCCAGGTCGACCTTAAAGGTTGCTTCGGCCGTCGAACCTCTTCTTATATAACATGAAACGCAAACTTATGCGTTCTGTCGGCTGCGCTCGCGCCGTCTTAAGCTGTGGTGCTGAAACTTTTGCTCAAATTAAATAATAATTTATTATTATTGCTACAATAAAAAAAAACAAAATTTGGGTAGATTTGTCAAGGTAAATACATAACTAAAATAAAAACAGGGTGTCTCAGGTACCTAAATAAACTAGATACATGATGAAACCAAATAAAAATTACTCAAAAAAGATGTTACTGAGCCAAAATTAATCAAAAGTAAATCCCGCGGGATGGATTGACCCATTGTCATCCTTCTCGTAATTACAACATTTACTTAGCTTCTTTGAATCTATTTTAAAAAATCATTTTTACTAAGTAGAAAAAACTGCGTAAATAGTTATACAAGTTTATGTTTGAACCTTTCAGTTTATTCTTCATAAAAGATTGAGGACCGGTTGCGCAGGAGTGTACCTACTCGGGTTTATGGTCTCGGATCACCTTGGAAGGCAGGAGGCAGCGCGCGTGCCCGCAAACAAAGCCTCCGAGCCAACCGATAGCGTAAACTATAGTTGGTAAGTTAACCCTTCACAGAATAATGCGTAGTTAACAGAAGCTTCAAGAGCCAAGCAACAGAACATGCTACAAGCGAGTTCAGAGTCTACTGAGAGCGATATGTGTTTGTATGTTTATTTTATTAGCCCGACAATAACATGAGTAACTATACCGTTTGCCGTGTTGGCAAAGTTTAGGAATAGGATGAGAAATATTTTTTAATTTCTATCGTGAGTTAGTTAGTATGATATAGGCCTCCACAAAGAGCATGTATTATTTGTTCTGTGGTAATTACTTTTAATCCGGTGGACCCTTAAAAAAATAAAAGGCAATATATAACTCACTAAACGTGAGCACTATGTTATATTCCTCCTTAGTTCTGAGTGTTAGCCTTCTCGAGCTATTCTCTGACTAATAATGCAGGGAAAGTTTTACGATTGTACTATGAATTGAATGAGACATAGTTTTGAAATTTAATGTAAACAGAAAACGATTTGCTTTAGGATTAGATCTAGGAGTTCTTTTGCGGACGGACTAAATCAAACCTGAATGGATCTCAGGTGAAACCAAGATGTTAATCGCATTGCTGAGTAGACATATCTTTTCGCATAATAAACAAAGACTAGTAAGATACGTCGGTTGACAGGTTTCGATAGGTTTTAGATCAAGGAATAGTAGCAAATTTAATTTTTACCTACACCGTTTAGTACAACTGTGCGCTAGCGTAAGTCGAATGACACCTTAATAGTTTGCAAGTACCGGATGCTATTTGCAGTTTATATCGCTATAATATTCTGATATTATAGAGATATCATCATTGGCATAACCTGCTCTACTTTGCCTTAAGTAGAAGTACGCTAAATAATATAATATTATTGACCAAGATATTTGCGTAGTAATTTTAGAAAGAGAAGTGTTACGATCCATATTGTTAGTAGTTTCGTGCTGACGGAACTTGAGGCTTGCCTAACTATACCTTTATATATAATACTAGCAGCTATTGCTCGCTACATAAAATGGAATGAACGTCTTTTCTTAGTAAGTACACCCCTACACCCTATAATAAATATATACCGTCCAAATGTCATGTCTCTAGGTTCAGCGGATTCTTATAATTATTAAAATTATAATGAATACCTAGAATTGAGACAATCTTTGGTAGATTGTGTTATTACGGATGGTGCGTGTCGTAGGCTACATAATAATATAATTCTCAGGAAAAAAATATAGCAAGCGAATCCATGGGTAAAGCTAGTTGGTCTAAAACATTCGCTTCTACGGAACCCAAACAAAAATATAATATATAAAACAATTAAGATCAACACCAAAAAATAAGAAAGACAGTTCATAACAAAGTCTATTGATCCTCGGAACCCCTATTAATAAAATGAGCAAACAAACCTGTTCCCAGGTGTACTGCAGTCTGACTGGAGCACATTCAGTAGAACTTGATGAATTAAATCGATTCTATAAGGCAATCCGTGGTCAGGCTGGTAAAAACTACTAGATATTCTGTTCTAGAGTTAGCTAAATTTGGTAGGACATTGTTACTAGTTCTTAAGCTGTGGTAGGGACCGAAGTCAAAGATTATGCAGCAGTTAGTAAAAGCCTGAAGCCCCGTCGAGGTCGGAATGTGAGGCAGGTGTGTCCTAAAGCCAGTCTCGAAGGCTCTGTTATGGATAATCTTCGATCAATCAAGTTTTTCGACGGCTGCAACGTTAAGATACTATTCAAAATGGAATTTAATTGATTTAAAATAAAACAGTTCTGGGATAGGGCTTCACAGGATCAATCACGTTTTTTAATGTTTGATGAGAGACAAAAATGATTTGACTATAAGAGGTAGGTATGTTTTGGTTAACAAAGATCTCACTGTAATGTTAGTTTTGTTATCCTCCTCGAAAGACCTCATCTTACATTTTACTATGTTTGCCGTAAATAATGTATACCTACATTCTTTAAGTAGTTACATATATGACAACATAAGTTGTTGTAAGTAGTAGTTCAGCATTTTTTCCGCAAATAATATACATGCGGAAAGTTGAATGAACGGCATATCTCCACATTTCTTTCGTGAGCAGATTTCGGGAACCACATGTCATTTCCTCTCTAGCCCCATGCGGGATGAGACGGCTATTAAAAAAAAATACTCAGCCCACAAGGGACCTCAAGACAAAGGGTTAGGTAGTTTGCAAATCGAACCTATCCGCCATGAAAGGATAATTTTTTTGGTCTAGAAGAGTCTATAGAGGCATGTTTTATTTTAATTGTTTGTCATTTTGCGCCTGCTGCTTTAATTTTAGGTAGGTGATAGGGATATTAGGGATAATACACCCATTTCATCATGTGAGTTATGTAATTGTACGTTTGAAGAGTGTACTTACTACTACATATTAGTAATTTAGGCAAGAAACAGAGCGCATAGGCCAAATAATAAAACATTTAATTTAAAGTAGTGCGAATATATCATTTTAAATTAGAATATAACAACCTCGTTGGAAAAAAAGAAGTTTCTATTACATGCGAGTCCAACGCTCTTTGGACGTTACACAGACGTAAAAGACAAGAAGGGAAGTATTTCTTGAAAACACGTGACATACAAATATTCACTTTCTTAAATATTAAGACTTTTTCATTTTTATTAGTGGTTAGAAAGAGGGATATTAAATGCAACCAAATTAAGGCTGAAGATTTTCCCCATTTATACATTTACATAGGAATGCGTAAAGAGCATCATAGAGTAGTCGCTCTGTAGAGTAGAGGAGGGAACGCGTAGACACGCGTACAACAAGTATGTAGGTAAGCATGAATATTATCCTCAGTGTAAACAAGATATGGACAATTGAATCGAACAAATATTACGTCCGTGTTTGAGTTGTGTTGTGAAAGTGATGCCGTTGCCACTTGGTACTGAATGAGAGGTATTATCAGCCCGATGACCTCCAAGAGTTATGAGGTTATGTGCGCTTGCGCCGGGCTGTCTTGCACGCCAGACCAACACCAATCGTGACTGGCATACCTATACCTACTGGCTACAAAACTGGCAAACAAGCCACGTCAAGCCTACGGAAAATTGATACTGTGATTTGACTAGCTCCGTGATTTTAAGTTATTTTTGGGTAAGTAATTCTAATAATCTAATACATTTTATGTGTATCGTTAGTACGAACCGAACCCAGGTCAAATATAGACAAGACCCCTATTATATGTATTAGGTACAACGTACCTACTGACTGTACTCCAAACGTACTAAGTAGCTAGCTACTAAAAGCTCTAGTTTCAGACTGTTGAATGTAACAATAATTAATTCTAGAAATTACCTATAGGGAAACATTCGTCTGAACTTTTAGTACCTAAAATTCACGCAATAATCATATTTAAAGTAAAGCAAACCACAAAACCAGGCAGTTACAAGAAATTTCGAACTACCCGAATGTTAGCCGAAGAGTGCTGATGTGATTTTTTCTAAACCACGATGTAATTTTTTTGGTGGTAGGTACTGAGTACATAGAAAACCTATTTAGCAGTTATCAGAGTTATGTGATGGTACAAAGTAGAACGCGCAAGCGGCGAACAGGACACGACGCATGCGCGAACATTAGCATGCCATGACACGCGCGCGCCGGAAGCCGAGCGGGGAACATGGCCGCTCACTTAGTTCCAAGATGGCGGCGTACTTACGATGAATCGATAATTAACGACGATAACCGATTTCATATTTGAAATCCATCGCCTTATAGCATCAAGATGTGATGTAACCAGGACCATAGCAGGAAGAGCGACATCAGAATGCACAGCGCGCTAGATCCTTGAGCGGACTGAATTGATCTGATGAAATTGATCAGTTGAATCGTTAAATACACGTCTTGTTTAGTTTTATGGGAGGCCGTTTGAAGTACAAAGTGTATAAGTACGTTGTAGAGTTTGGTTGTAATTACTCTATAACGGATGCTTTGGATGATATTATTCATATGAATTCACATGACAATTCAGCAGACTTTCTAACTAAAAAACTTAAGTCACCTAATAACCCTTTTTAGCCGTACCTACTGGCAGAACACAGGTCTCTATGAAAAAGAGTAGCTACTCTAACAATGACTCACTCCTCTTCGGGAAGACCAGTACTGTGATCCACTACGATGTCCTCATTCAGGACATTTTTAGACACTAAAGAAAATATTTCTAACGTGTAGTCATTAACGTTTGTATTTTAAATCCATATTATCCATTATAAACAAATTAAAATAATATACTTTGCAACGACAACATGTCATGGAAGGCTATCCGCCTAGATACAGGCTCTTTCAGCCCAGGTTTGCGGCCATAGTATTATGCTTATTTTTTGGATAATAAAAGACATTATAATTAATTTATATTTTTATTTTATTACTAGTTGAGTGAACTTTACTTGGTATTCTTATATTCTTGGATATCATAGAATATAAGAATACCAAGATATATCTTTTTTATAAGAAGCAAAAATGAGCAGACTGAGCGTTTTTTCAGCTACCCTCGGAAACGGTCGGGTGAGCCACGCTCCCGGCACGTCACGACAACCGCAAGATTCCGTGGCCTAAAAACAGAGCCAGATGGTTTTTATTACGAAAGCTTTGATTATGTTATACATACTTTTGAATATGGTATAAAACATTTTGAAAGCAAACGCGTTATGACAATATTGTTACAGGTACTGCTTTTGCATTTGCTCTCAAGACATGAAGATATTACATAGATCACATTTAAATACTACAATCTTGATTGTAACTCGAGTAATCAGTCATTAATTATTATACCTGCACATATTCTGATGGCAACATGTAATTTCAAAAACTAGTCTCGGGAGCAGTAGTCAACCAAGTTATCAACTTATCACCCACCTTTCGATTGTCTGTCTCCTGCCTGCAATCGGATAAACCTTCGATAAATGACGTCGGCGTGACGTAGCTGGGAGAGGGGATAGGTCAGTGACCGCTGCGCCGCTCCCGACCCGCGGCTGAGTCCTGTGGAAGGCGGTATTTATTCTAACATCAGTGACAAATAATACTTTTACCTAATGCCTGTCGCCTATTGCTCAGGTTGAGTAACAACGAGGTGAAATATAGATGAGTAAGTTATGATATATATCTGTATCTACAATTATTATTTGCCTTTAGGTACACCTAAAAGTTAGTAGTCTGGTCTCATACTGTTACGAGCCGTAACTACACGACTACGTACCTATCAACTAGACTCCTTTTTCTAAAAACCTTTGGTATCTAGACCTAGTGTAGGTCTTAATTTTACAGTGAACCTAATAATCAGAGCAGTAACTGTGCTGTGTCATATAGATGCAGAAGCTAGCATAACATGATTTAATAATAGGCTCTTGCTGCATATTTTTCAACAATATTCTGTCTATATTGCTAACATCCCTAAAAATCCTTTGAACTTACACACAAACGAGTTACATTGCCATTAAATCAAATCAGCGAACGGATATGATATTTTACATGTCCAAACTTAAAGAGCTGGAACGGTCCGAAGATCTCGAGATTTCAATGTTATTAAGAGGGATCTCGGTTCTTTGGCTAAACAGGAATAGTGGCAGTGGGAAGTTGTACAATTTCCTCCTCCGTTAGTGATGTCAGCCCGTCGGCACTTGGAGGGTCAATCGCGGCATTTACGCACACATCCTGCTACTGAAATGGTCTGAGAATTAACTGTTGAAACGGTCTAGGAATGCGAGTTCGCGGCGGAAATCTAGAGCAGATTTGACCACTATGTACTTACTATGTATCTGCTTGCTAGTATCTAGAATTAAAAATTGACAATTTACGTTACGATAAATAACATGTTCAATTTCTAACATTTTGATTTGTATTAAAGTGATGATTTTGTGCTGTTTATTATTTAGTAGATAACTGTGTTAAATTAGTAAGGATTTTTTCCAATGTTACTTTTAGTAGATAAAAAACAATCACCCGCCATCTCTCCTTTTACAATCATAACATTTCTGACCACGCAGTTTCGCAATAACACTTTCAGTTTCCGTTCAGACGCGGATCAAAGTTACAAACGTGCTATTCCTACGCAACGTTGTTCCACTTACAAGCACTAAAAATTAAATGGTATTGACCGATTTGCTTGTCGACAAGTAAGCTATTAATTATTCATCACTAATTAGCAGTTTGGTTGTAAGCGGGCGGCAGATCAAGCGCACAGAGCATGCCGGAAACAGGAAGACGGCAATCAACATTCCTAAAAATATCACACATTTGGTGCTCATCCGGCGAACGTAGGTACGAGTAGTTTGTGCGTCGTAGGTACGGCGCGGCGGCGGCGGCGAGCTTTCGTCTTCCTGCTTATACCAGTACGAGAGTGATGTTCCTAAGAGTTGACAATTATTGGAATTGCATAATCAGGCGATTTTCATACTGAACAGCTACCTATTATAAGTCATAAGGACTCCAACCAAATATCTAGATCCTAAGATAATTAAGTAATCCTACTAATATTATAAACGCTCTATGTTTGTTACTATTTCACGCAAACACCTCTGAACGGATTTGGATTTAATTTGTCACAAATATAGATTAACACAAAGGCTACCTACTTAAAATCCTGTAAAATGAAGTGTTCCTATGGGATGATTAAATATTCACCGCGGGTGAAACCGCGAGGCGCAGATAGTTTTACCATACAACAACGGGTGCAATTTTATTGCGCAACTTAACTGTTTTAGAGCCAGTATTAATAATATCATCTAGTTCAGCTATTATTCCATAAAATATAATTTGTAAATGAAAGTAGGTGCTCAACATATTTTGTCATAAATATCAATTGACTTCAATATTCCGAGAACTTAGAATAAAATTGATGTCAGAATTTCAAGAAACTGTCTGATTCAGTCAATGTTGATCTAGCAATGTAAATATTATTCTAAAAATGGATTATAGATCTGTACTATTTGATAAGATATGTTGGCAAGGCGTGAGTTATAAATGCATACCTACTTACTCGTACATAGTTATAAATGAATACTTACTTGCCTCACCTACCGTATTATATAAGAATGATTCAAGGACATTTTCTGTTCAAAATTTAACTTACATTTTATGCAACGCTATCGGGACTATATTTATTAGTTAAATGTGTGCTAATAAATAATTTTTTTACTGTACTGCTGGAGTTTTATGTATTTTTTGTTGCTTGCTTGGATTACAGGCTAGGAATGCGTCAGGATCTGTAGGATTGGACCTAAAATAAATAAAGTTTTTTTTAGAAAAAAGTGATTGCCGATTTCTATTTCGGTAGACACCGATAGAACTTTTTCAGATAAATCGATTTAACTATCAAACCTCAGGACTGATTTTAATAAATTTAAAATGGGACCACTTGAGTTTTTCAAACAAAAGAGTCTCCGAGAAATTAAGTACCTAACAAACATTATAAAAATATACCATTGAATTGCGTACCTCCTCTTTAGATTGAGTAAATACCGGGATCGGAGAGAATCCAGCATCTACATCCGTAGTGGACTAGTTAACGATGATGATAAAAGCCAGAGATTACCCCCTGAGAGTACGAACTGGCAGGAAGCCTGGGTGTTAAGCGTCGCAACGACTACCACCGGCCTCTAGATCAAACAACACTAAACTTACCAAAATCAAATGTGTACACACTTAGGTAGCTTATCATGCCATTACAATGTGTAATAGCTGTAACCGATAACACCGACCTTCCTATCGAAATACCGCGTTCAATATTTATCGAAATGACATCGTAATAATATACTAGCAACGATCCGCTATTTCACTTGCATCATTCACTGTACTTGAATAGTTTATCCTTGCGCATTAGAGTCGTAGAGATACGTGCTTTAGAAGAATATACTTTACTAATATTCTAATGTGGGGATGTCTTAGTTTTGGGGATCATAAGCCTGCTGTGTGTAACTAGGGTGAATATAAATTATATGAATATTTATCTACCTATAATCAAATGAAAGACTTAGAAAAAAATACCTTTCCGATCTAGACACAGTCGATAAATATGAAAAACAATTAAATCAAAAAATTTATCTGCAATGAACGACGGATCAAATGATCCGTCATATACATATATATATATATTCAAATTCAAATTCAAATTCATTTATTCATTCCATAATATAATATAATTTATATATATATATATGTATATGCCTATTCTTCAAAAGCCAGTGACAACGACAACAAAAGATAACAGCAAGACAAGCACAGGAAGTCAATAGCCAATAGCTGATGTCAAGCCAATCAATGGCATGGCGCAACAAGGATTTATGAAAAATTTTCCATTTTGTAAACTGCGTGACGCAAAGAAAAAACCAAACGAGGACAAAACAAATGAATTACGGTTTTCGAAATACAAATGTATGATTAAATAGCTGTATAAATTTTAAGTTGTAATCCCTAACCAAAGAAGAGATATTTGAATTCAAAGTGGCCAGTACGACAAAATGCCAATTTCGTATGTAAGGACCTAATAAAATTAAAAAAGTTAAAGTCTAAAGTGTAATTGTCTCTTGAAACTTTTATTGAATAATATACCTACCTAGTTGTGATCTTTAAATGTGCACCTAAATTGGGTTACATTCAAAATGTACCCCCCGTAATAGCGCTACCCGGATTTGTCACTTCAATACCTCCCTCCGTACTCGTTGCGATTGACACTAAATCTCTAAGTAGGTAGTTATAGAAGCCCAGACAATAGCTAACCTCAAAATCCAAGCTTTACTTTTGAATTGACAGCGTCTGTCATTACGATCGCCCGTCGATATTACGATTCTCGACAAGCGGTCTTCTAGTAGTCGCCGGCACATAATTAGATAATTTCTATTATTTATATGCGGCAAGAAACGCGCGCGGTGCATAGCAACCAGGCATTTCCTTCGTCGCGCCGGCGACTTACCAAGAACAACCGTAGCTTCTGGCTAAAGAGGATGTGCTTACAGCCACGTAGCGCTTGATTCACTAAAAGTTCCTGTGTCGTGATGGAGCTTTTCCTTTGTTACGTATAAATTAGGAGTAAGAATGGTTCAAACCACGATAAAGTGCTTCGTCTTAGCCAAAACGCTTATTCAATAGCGGTATGATAATTAAATTATATAATTACGTTTAGGCATCTATGGTAAGTTAAATTAATTTTCAGGCAACTAGTTATGCGTCATTATTATACAGCAGTGCCATCTTTTATATCTGAGAGCACGGCGCGGCGGTGCCGCCGCCAAGTCGAGTAAAACAAAGTCACGGCCGTATCACCCATTTCTCGAAGCGGTTTGAGCCATTTTCGGCCCCCTGTAGTATCGTTGCGGGAGAAGCTAGAAGCCCAATTTTTTTGTGACCAATAAAGGCATACATCCAAATACATTTCCAAATTACATGAAAATTTAACCATTATTTTAAGAATTACAGCAATTCAAAGTTCCTTAGTTTTGTCACTGATTCACTGACACACCGATCATCAGAATCCTAAGGTACCTACTTCTAGTAAATCTACAACAGTTATTGTCAATCCTGTAAAGCAAGGATAAAATCTGACACGAGATTTTTGAAGTTGTATTCGTAATATGCAATCTGAATAAATATAAGCTAGTATATTTTTCTATAGTAAGCAAGTACCTTGGTAATCCTATATAAATCCCATTGGATTGTATGTAATTACAAAGTTACTTTTATAGTTGCGGGGAAAATTATGGATAAAATAGTGAAAAGCTTGTACTCGTATGTTCATCTCGAACAGTTTCCCATTATATACAAAGAGATGAAGTGGGATGGGGTGGGATGAAATGGGAATAGACGGGACGGGATAAGATGGAATTTGAAGAGATGAGAAGGTTTTAGATGTTATCTGATAAAGATCAAAATAATATATTATAGCAATATTATAGCGTTCGTAATTACTATCACTTAAAAATAGAGTGCGCAATGCCTAGGTAATAAACCTAAAAGGGGTCATAGTTATTGTAGTCCTCCTTATTTTCCTAGGTCTCCTGGGTCGGGCAAATGGTTTCCAGAGTTATTGAAGTATAATAGGTTTAATTAAAATAAAAACGTATTTATTCATAAATAAGCATTACTTAATAAAATAATCAAATAACTAAGGACAAAAATAAACACTTAGGTAATACAATAATTAGGACCACACATTCCAAATATAGATTATCGGTAATAAGTAACTTCTAATTTGATATTTATATCTTTTTCGTCAAAATCTGATATAAATAATTACCTAGGTACCTAAGAGGCTATAGGGTGAAATATACATACGTACGTAAACTGCTAAACAACCATTATTTTTAGCTATGCCTTATATAGTCTAGTAATTGAATGACTTATTTTTGCTATAAAGGTATAATACCTAATTGTGTACAAATTGATCGCATTGACAAGTAAACCCAGCCAATTTATTCTACAGTCGTCACGTGTCAGCGTACTTTCCTCACGATACTAGCCTAAAATTATAATTCATTCATAAAATTGTTGGTTTAGTCGTGAGTATAACTACTAGCGCCATCTGTCATTTTCCTATCAAACAAACTCTTTGGCTTAGTCTGAGGGATTAGGTTTACGCTCATGGGATTATTCTTTACTCATGGGTTCGAGTCTAATTTTTGGTTTAAGCGCCACCTATGGTCGCTTTAACACTTTTCGGATTAGGTATTAAAATTAATATTATGACTGCCAAATCAGTAAAAAACTACCGTAATTCGGCACAATGCACTTTTATTCGAACACAATACACCAAGACCAGACATTGCGGACTGATGGCTTTTAAACTAATTTTAAATAGCAGCGCTCTTTATACTTTCTCGCTCACATTTCGAATATTGAACTAGTGAGAACAAATCCTATACCTACCTACTCACACACGCAAGTACTGTAGGTAGAAAAATCAAGACCGATTTTCTTTCTTTATATTTAATCTGCAATCAACAACTTCTTAATAGGTATTTAAGTACTTACTATTATTTCTTCAGCGCATGCACTAAACCGTGTTTGAAGGTTGTTATCGATTAATAAAAAAGAATACGTTAAAAAAACATGTAAGAATCATTTATTGTTAAAATAAGTAGGTAATGGTAAGCTCAAAACAGTTGCGTATCATTAACATAATTAATAAATTTTCATTTCCAAAAAAATTTTAACTACCTACTTAAGGAGTTAATAGTGCACAAATTAAACTATAGAATACATAAATAATCAATGACAATACATAGACTTATAACAGAGTACTATCTAATAATAATTTATATTAACTTAGCAAAACTTGTTTACACTATTTTCATTATACTTAAGTACAAAAAATAACTAGTCTTATCTAAAAAACGAGAGAAAAAAATCGAGAAATTCCTTTAAAAGTTATTTGGTACAAATAAATGTATAATTAAATACATAATTTTATATTTTATTATTATAATAACGTCAATATAATTATTAACTACACAAATGATAAGTTAAATACCTACTTACTTAATCTTCAGTGCAGTGACCATTTGGGGCATTGTTGTGCTATTTTATAGGCTAAAAAGTGCTATACATAACCTTCACGTTAACGTTATTGTACGATATATATATATAACTAATGAATGATTTGGAATCATATTTTTAATTGATATCACGAAATGAACTACGGCACTAAGTACAAGACAACTAATAGTATATTTTAGTATGTTATGTAGAAAAGGTAAGTTTAAAAAAATACTATTACGAAAATAAAATTAAAGCATTATCATATTGGATGGATCATATTTAATTATATCTTGAATAGTCAATTTCAATATTAAAACTTACCATTAGATTTAACAACAACGAAAAAACTGTTTACATTTTGTTGCAGTAAAAAAACTATTAAATTTAATTTTGTATAAAATATAAAATGCATTGACATTGAATTTTTTTGTTGACTTTTATTTATGGCTGGTCAGTAGTTCTAGACAAACATGCATACATCAAAAGACAACTCAAATCAAACTATATATAGGGACTATCTAAATCTATCTCTATCTGCAGTAATGTCACAGCTATCAACTAACATCCTCTTAAGGGTAGCTTTTGATGACCATCTGACGTATCATTTTTAAAAGACGTAGGACAAAGTTGTTGCAGATGGTCATCAAAAGCTACCCTTAAGATGATGCTAGTTGATGGCTGTGACCCTGTATAGTGACATCACTTGCAGACAAATACTTAATACTTTAAGTAAGTAAAAACCAAGATCAATTCAACGGGTCAATTTTCCAGTTATAAACCTAACTATATGTCCAATTTTTTAATTTTAATAGTATTTAAATAAATAAAAGCAAATCGTTTTTGAAATCGGTTCAGTTGTTTCCTAAGATCGGAACAACACATAATATTAAACCATAGAAATCGGTTCAAAACAATAATAATTTTAGAATAGAATAGAATAAATTTTTATTTGTCACAAAAAACAACACACACAACTTAAAAATATTAATATAATATTAACTTAATTACTGCTTTCTGTCACAAACCGGTTCCAACTCAATATAATGCTGGCTGAAACAACCAGCGCTGATCTTCCGTTGGAGCCGGGTGGTGACGTCTTTAGTCTCAATTTATAAATGGTGTGGTTAAGTTTGTTTTCTGCTTCAAATAAACACGTGGTGATTCTAAATTGACTGTATATATAAAGTATACTGAAAGAATATTTAAAAATAAAATACTTAACACACTTTAGTACAAAAATATTGAGAAAACTTCAACTGAAGTCATGCAAAGTGAACGCGAAACTCATGGTAACCGTAAGTCGCGGCGCCGCCCCGATGCGAAACTAGATCACGGCGACGGCAAGCGCAT
Organism: Ligdia adustata; assembly: GCA_947049295.1. NCBI lineage: Eukaryota > Metazoa > Arthropoda > Insecta > Lepidoptera > Geometridae > Ligdia > Ligdia adustata. The sequence continues at coordinate 5,124,323 of OX346218.1, forward strand.
TTGCATGGCCCAAAATTGTGTAATCTCGCTTAGGGAAAAATGAACATATTTCCAAAAAAATATGTGGATTTTATTATCGAAATATGTTATATTAACGGTGCTGATTGCGTGGAAAAAATATACGCAGTCAATTTAGAATAGTATTTATTTATTTCTATATAAAAAACCTTTATGTCTAGAACTGCTAAGTGCTGCCGTGAATTGTGGCTTCAATGTCATAGTTGACTAGTAAATGCTTAAAACACAGTTGGGGCAAGACAGCTAGATATAGAACAGTCTCACGCGAGATGTAATGATAAGGAGGTCGCCGTCGAAGAACTTAGTCTCGATGACCACGTTGCCGCTGGAAATATACAAATTTGAAAGATGCGTATTTAAAAATTTATAATACATATTTATTATACACATCGTGATCAAAGTGCACTCAGTTACTTTTGTACATGCTCTACTGACTTCCAAAAATAAGAGGTACTCAATTCGACGAGTATGTTTTTTTTTTTATATTTGTTGCTGATTTCTCGAAGACGTTACTGCTCCTAATTCGGCTGGATCGATTTGTAATATTTTTTTCCCGTGCCCAATTTAAATTTCATCAAAATCCGTCCAGAGGTTTGTTCTTCTTAAATAAATAATAGAAACTTTTTATAACAAGAAATCATTTTTAAAAGAGAAGAGTAACCGACATTAATTCGGCTGCCTGATTTTTTAAGTTATTTGTAATTACAAAACAAACTAATCGACCGATTGTCATTACAATTTATTATATCATTTAAAAAAATAACAAACCGATGATTGCGTCGTCACGATCGAGGCACATACATTTAAATGAATCTTTTTAAAGAAAGTGACTGCTGACTTTAATACGGCAAACTTCTGAACTTATTTTAATTAAATTTTAGTGAGACCACAATGTGGGAACGCTTTCATACAACAAAAAAAAGTATACCAGCTATCACTAAGATATCTGGTAATTAAAAAACACAACCCTATTGAGTACCTCTTCTTTTTCGAGACTCAGTTTTTTTTTTTTAAAAAGGATATTGACATTTGAATGCAGTACAAAATAGACTTACGTTTTACTAACTTAGACCTGAAGTAAAGCTTTGATGTAAGAATGGTTCCTTACATCATCGCTTTACATCAGTGATTTAATGAATTGGTATTCATTTTATCACTTCCCTGGCCAGGAACTGAACTAGGGCCCGACGGGGTTCGATGCAAGTATGCCCACAGTGTATGCATGCATCATGGTGGTCGTCAAGATATATGTGTTAGTTAAGCATTGAAGAACCAGTTGAAATAAATCCGCAACTCACTTGAGAACATTTGCAGGCATCATCTGAGATTCAGGTGCGGATTCTATGACGGACTGCCAAGTGTTGGTGGAATTGGCGATCACATAGCCAAACTCGAAGAACCACTCCTCAAGACAACGGCCTTTGAACAGCACTTTCTGGAATGGAAACAAAAGCTTGTTGACAACGGGAGAACATCGCACCCTACAATCCGATAAAGAGACCTGAAAATAGTCAATCAGTCACACACAAACGCCGCCTTTATAATATTAGTGTGACCTCAATCCTAACTAATATTATAAATGCGAAAGTAACTCTGCCTGTCAGTCTGTCTCGCTTTCACGCACAAAGCACTAAACCGATCTGGGTGAAATTCGGTACACAGGTAGATTGGATCTCGGATCAAAGGATATAGGATACTATTTAACCGACTTCCCAAAAACAGTTCCCCATTGGGTTATATCGATAATAAAAATGGAGAATACGCGGGTGAAATCGCGGGGCACAGCTAGTATTTAATATTTTATTGCTGCATAAAATTATATATAACTAGTACTTGTCACCCGCAACGTTCACGCGACATAGAATGAAATATAAATAAGTTTCAAAAACTTTGAACTCTCATTTGATATTTAAATTCCTTAAAATCCATTCACAATGTGTAAGTCAAACTAGTATTTATAAGTACCTATCATTATGTGATTTCTTTATGTATCAACTTAACTCATTGTATCTTTTATATTTACTCAAATAAACTGATTATTATTATATTTGATGAGGGGTAAAATTTCGAAAAATCGCTAAATACACCCCTACTCTATGATGAATACACAGTTCAAATTTCATGTCTCTATGTTCAGCTGGTTATGCTCTGAGTTGAATAAGACCTGTCAGTCAGTAAGTCAGGACATACTAATTTATGTATGTACTAGCTGAGCTGATGCCCGAAACTTCGTCCGCGTGGTATTTATTATTATTTTTCTTTGATTCAACAAGAGAAAAAGTATCCTAGTTGTATCATAATTAATTAAAGGTATGATACAAATGGAAGCATTTATTAACTAATATCAAATATTGAACAATATCATAAATTGCTTAATAAGATAAGACAACTCTTTATTAAAAACCAGCTTATACACTATTTAAAAAAAAAACAATACAAACATGCTAGTTTTCTAATGGCGGCCTTATCGCTTAAAACGATCTCTTCCAGGCAACCATGATTATGTTTGTTATTTATTAATATACTTAGTTATATTATAAATTAATGTAATGTTATGTATAAAATTTAATGTAAATAGTAGATATGAATAAATAAATTATCTTATCTTAAATTGACTGTTGACTACTATGTTGAGGTAGGATATAAGCTACTACCTTACAAAATTTTCTGTTAAATCTGTCCAGTTGTTTCGGCGATTAGGCCGTACAAACAGACTGACAAACAGAGATACAAAAATATTTAAAATTAATTAAAGTAGTCCTATTTCACTTCTTACATCCCCCTGACTCAGTTTATAGCATTTTATTAATTGTACAGAAATGCGACCTCTAGTTTTATTATCTATATATATATATATATATATAAAAGAAAGTCGTGTTTTTTTTTAAATCTAATTAAGGTTTATTCGCTTAGCGAATATGTCGCCAAAAATTGAAATACAATCAAATAAACTATATATCAATCTGTACGCATTCTATTTAAAACTAATTTGTATAGCATTCTGGCTGTACGCGAAGTGGGCTCAGCCAGAATGCTATTACAATACCCCATCTGACATAGACAATTATCAGGGATAACTCTGGCTCTAAGGTTCGCGTTCCGGCCACATTCCAGCAAAATATGTTGCATATCATCTATACTGTCACAAAAATAGCACTTTGGGCTATCCACTTTTTTCATGACATAGGCGAATTTATTAAAAAGTCATGTTAGTTAAACTATTTATAACTAAAGAACACTATACTTTTAATGTTCCCGTAGGATAATTAAGTTACAGCCGGTAATTCCGCGGGGCACACTAATAATGTGCTATAACATCTAAATTGCTCATCAGATTCTGACCATAGTTTGGTTCAACTTGTATTATTATTATGAAAAAAGTTTATTTTTGTATTTAGTAGCATGAATAAATTAGACCTATTACAGCCTACATACTAGATGATTGAAAATCGTTATTTCTAAAACCTTGGTGAAGTTCATAGACCTTGTTAATATTGATAAATTTTTGGTTGAAGAACTAGCAAAGGCATACTTTTCACAATTTCTATATACGAGCCTACCTCTACATTATTATTAGATATAAAATACTAGCTGCGCCCTGCAGTGTCACTCACGGTTAAAATCTCGATTAAATACGTAATTATTATGACACATAAAAATACCAATAATCATAGGAAAATAGCTAATGCCAGTTTAACATTTTTTTAGCTTTATGCAAGTGAATACGTTGTTGAATTTTAAACTTCTAAACTTTACTTATTTTATTTTTTTTAAATATCCTTTTAAAGAAACTTACTAATTACTACTTTATAACATTATATAATTAATAGGCCTTTTTTTCAATTTTTTTTTTATGATTTTGTAAATACTAAATATCTTAAATTACGACTTTTTTACTAATCAGTCTTACCTGCTCTAATCGAAATCTTTCCATAGACTCAACGGAGCTAAAATTCATTTCCCGTGATACAACTCGGCATTTCAGAATGCGCTTTGGGACTCTAGCTTCGTGCTCCACTTCTGGGCTGGACAGGTCCTCATTATGTTGCCACAGGATTTTACCTTAGAAAAAGACATTCTATTATGGTGAGGAAAAGCAACCAGTCACAAAAATACATAGTTTTATGTAATGTTTATTTCTTAGTTTGATTTTGAACCTGAAACCTTCCTTTGTACCAGGAAATGCCTTAAGACTCATACTGAGAACTTAACTACAATGAAAGAAAGCTGAGCAAAGTCTGCTTATGCTTGTTTGAATTGATTACTCTTTAAGTTGGACAATACATTGGTATATTAGACTAAAATCAGATCAGATTATCAGTTGAGTGATATGCAAAAGAGGATACATATTACACCTGAGATTAGATGCAGGACTGATTGCCCAAGACTTTTAAGAAAATTGTTTTAAGAAAACAACTTTGTCATCAAGTGTATATCAGAGAATTAGGTCGAGAGTGACTTAAACAAAACCTGACTGCAAAACATTCAGACCTCTGAATATTAAACTGCAACATGTAACTAGTATCTATAGCCCATGACTATCTACAGATAAAAACAAATCCAATGACACCTCACAAACCAAAATCGGTCTACCGGTTTAAGCTGTACATGTTTACATACAATTATACACTCAAACAACTTTATTTACTTTTAGGCAGTCTGATATAAAGAATTCATCATCAGATTGGTTCCAGTTAATATATCAAAGCTATATACCTGAGTCTGCATCGCGCAGGTTCATCCAATTTCTGTACAAGTGCTAGTTAAGTCAAGTCATTTTAATTGAATTGTTTCAGAATTACGATTGTATTGCATCAAAATGGTAGTTTTGGACAGATTGGGTAGTCTATTAACATAAAGTTTAATACTTATTCTGACCTATTCTATGTCAAAACGGACCAATATAATGAAATGCAATCGTAATTCTGAAATAACAGACATGGGCCCTAGGTCATCACTACTTTAGGGCTTGTACACAAAACTGCGATGCAACGCGATGCGAATTCGCAACGCAGAAAATGACGACACGAATTGCTGCGATGCGATTTCGTGCGGCAAGGCGTCTCCCAGGGTGACGATTCCTTCGACGACCGTTAACCGTACTTAACGTATTTTGAATTGAAAACTACATAGGTCGTGACATTGATCGTAAAAAGAAATGTGCACTTTTATTATTGCTTAGGAAATACAGGAAAAAGAAACAAAGAAGATTTTGGGTTCATCCGCGATGCGAATCAATTCGCAAGTTCTTGCGATGCGTAAAGGGAGCTCGCAGATTTTTGCGATGCGACGTCGCAACGCAGTTTTGTGTACAAGCCCTTACTAGTGGAAGAAACATATGGTTGATTTTATGACTAGGTAACTCATGAATCCAACCTGTAGAGCAATTCAAAGCTTAAATTATAAGATTCCGAGCAAAGTCCGTACTCTTTTATAGGCAGAGACTCCAAATGATCACAATTAGTTTGAAAAGGATACACTTGGAAGCCTTTGAGGATAGTGTCCACTCTATCTTGCTTAGCTTCTTCAGCTGAAAGAACTTCAGTCATTTTGATGACTTATATTACAAAATGTGGAATTCAACGGATTTGTAACAAATTCCGCTAACAATTTAGTTTGAAAAGAAATAACTAAATTATAAAATGCCTGAAAAATGCAATGCTACGGTATAAAAACCCACAATAAACAATAAAGATTTTTTTTATTTGTCTTTAGGGCTGGCTAAATCCTTTAGGGCATACCGCCTTAAGAGCGCTCTCACGTTTGGGCGCTGCGCAAGTTTGGGTATTTTACGCTCCGAGAAAGTCAGCGAGCTACGCAAACGATATTTTCTTTCAAATTCTTCCCACCCGCTTGCACCAGAAAGCTGCAAGCATGACAACTAAAACAATCTTGATTTATAGTATAGTATATTTTATTGACCGAGCGAGCGCAGCGTGTTTGCTTCTACACTGGCGACATATTTTAGTCAATTTCGGAATATTATAGTAGTTGGGGTTTTTTTTGACTGGGGTTGTATTACCCTCAATAAGAAGTTGAATCTATAGTTATTCAACTACGTAGCAGATGAATAAACATATTTAATACATGAGAAACACCTTTTATTTCCGTTAAGGAATTTATTGATTTTATTACGGACAGTATTCAAGAGTATCTGCAAATTAGAGCTCCAAAATAAGGTCTGCACGAATTTTTGTTTAACCATGTAGCGAGAAGAATGTTATATATTCAAATAAATAAGGAAAACATTTAAAATACACTTCATGATTATGAAGGATGAGAAAACAAATTACTTTTATTGAGTTATTGCAAATAAAAGAAACTATGGCAAAGTATATAATTTGAAATTTGGATACGCTGAAAACTATATATTTAAGCGGTATGTTGGAAGCCGCCTCTTAAAATAAGAACAGATGGTGAACCTCAGATGAATAACTGCTAGAATTGAAATATAATTGTCATAGCTTGCGAAAACGAGATATTTTAATAACGAAAAAAGAGAGAGAGAGATAGTGATGTGGCCGGATTTTTGCTTGGCCAACTGTCTATTCTGACAGAAATTGGCCAAACAATTTGAGTCTTGCTTGCCTTAATACTGATTTTCCCAAATCTCCATCTTGTCAGAGGCTGCGAGATCGACCGATATGTAACTAAGCCAGATAAGTCAATAGTAATAAATAAGTTACGTAGTGAGTGAGTATATAAATAACTTTCTTATGTGCGGTCACGCTAAGTCTCATTCTGAGTTAAATAGGAAACAATACAGGGTCTGATTTAATAAAAAAAATTGCAGCTATAAATTACCCTTATCCAGTGGAATTATAGTTTTATGGCAATACTTTTGGTATTACCAGTAGTAACATATCAGTGCTTGGATGAAGTATCTCTAATCTCTTGAATATGCGTAACTTAAATAGTTACAGCTTTAAAAAACCGTTAAAAGCCAGTAATTATGAAAATATAAAACAATTTTTAGAAGGAATGTCTAATGAAATGTGAGTTTGTAAGTCACTAAAGCGAGGCCGCAGGCCGAGCTAACGTTTGACGTTTGAACTCGCTAGGTGTCATAGTGAGGCCGGAGGCCGAGTAATTAAAGCGAGGCCGTAGGCCGAGCTAATGGTTGACGAGCACGGTGTCATAGTGAGGCCGAAGGCCGAGCTATGGCACCTTGCGAGTCCGGAGGGCAATGAAGTGAGGCCGCAGGCCTAACTTCAGTGCCCGACAGTAAATCAAACAAAAATTAAATACTGTTTGATTATCGTGGGTGCTGAAGCGAGGCCGCAGGCCGAGCTTCAGTGCTCGTTGCCGACCGTACAATGATTATGGTATGGTTTTCATACTTTCATACAAAAAATATTTCTTTGTTAAGTTTTACCCACTTTTCGACTGGACTTGAAAGTTTGACTTTTTTTTCAACTGAATAAAATATTTCCACCCATTTTGAACTGAATTTAAATTTCTCTCACAGAATCCAAATTTAAAATTTTTGAATTTCTGTCTCCTGTTTTGAATGTCTGTTGTGACATCTAACAAATTAGAATTCTTGGCTACATACAAACTAAGTCAAGACAACTTAGAAATCTTTTTTAGTGCTATTAGAGCCAAAGGCGGTTTCAATAATATCCCAACTGCCAGACAGTTTAAAGCTGCTTATAAACGCATGCTGGTTAATGGCGAGTTGAAACACCTAACAACAGGCAATTGTGTGCCTTTGTGTGACATTAATATTTTAACATGCACTAAGCCAGAAATCGCAATTAACAATACAACAGCAATCTGTTGTACGAAGAATATTCGAATCTTCTACCATCTTTAGAAACGGAAGTAGTAGTATCACAAGACCACGATTATTTAGCAAACCCAACAAGACTCACTGAGTTTACAGAACACGTTATAGTGTATATTGCAGGATTCGTAGTTAAAGCACTACAAAATCAGATAAAATGCGAACAGTGCCTAAATTCTTTAGTTAGCACTGAAAAAATAATTAAGTCTTTACAATATAAAAAGACAAAGGTGGTTTGCACTATCCATCTCTAGCTGTAATTAAACTGTGTAAAATAGTCGAAGAAACGTACAGAAAGAACAAAGTTTATAACCGCAAAAACACTTTGCATTACCATGTACAGGAATGTCTAAAAAAATGCATTGGTCTTGATTTATTTTTTGAAGATCATGATTATTCAGATCGGTCCGTTTTTGACAGCCACTATTCACTTTTGATAAAAGCAGTCTGTAAAAAGTATTTAAATGTGCGTATTCATTATGCCACTAAATCACAATGTAATAAGGGCAAAAAGATAAGAAATTTCTATACAAAATTATTTTAGTTCAAAGGACAATAGCATTTTTTTTCACAGCTTTGTCATATTGTGTTTTTTTCTTCAATTGTTTTGTAAGGTGTGTTTCTGTGTGTGGACATTTAATAAAGGTATTATTTCTGAGTCTCTTTATTTGGCGAATGATGTGAGCCCTCAATATTTCACAATTCACAGCCCATAAATTGTTGTGTAACTAATTAGTATAGAAATGAAAATACTAATGATATCTTTAAAGCGGTTTCCGGGTTGAAGGATATCTCAAAATAATGATCTAAATAGAAACCGTGATATAACAACAAAATACAATCTCTCTGCACTTTTTTTTACTTATGATATCAGTGAAATCGCAGCTTTGTGGCTACTCACTGAAATCATAATACATAAGTATTTGGTGTTCTGTGGGGTAGCTACTCTTTATTCTTGTTTTTTTTTAAAGATTCATATTGTAATGTCTGCGATAGTTGTAGGGGAAAATAAATAAGATTCATATGGCCTGGCAACACTAGACATAGAATGTACTCTATATCCGTCCTTCACGGGTATACGCGTATGTCGCGTCCATTTGATACTTGGTCCTAGTTGGGCGTTGAATAAGGGCATTTTTCTTTTTTATTTACTGATGATACTTTTTCTTTTTTGTTAAACTATTAGTCAAACTATTAGTTTATTTGCCGGCGTCAAGTTATTAAGGTAGTATTCAAGTAATGGTCGAAACTGTGTCGAAAATATCAAATAGGGTTGCGTTCCAAAACATGTGAATTTTACTCTACTGAGAATGAATTTCGCCCGATGCCAGTTCCAAAACACTTTTTTGAAAATTTCACTTGGTGTTTTGGAACGCTTACCTTTGGGTACGGTAAAATTCTGTTTAAGATTTGCTGTATAAGATAGGTTTTGGAACGCAATCTAAAAAGTAAATAATGACACTCAACCGTTGTTTTTATGACTACCATAAAAACAGTGGTTTTGGTTAGTTGGTTATTCCGTTATCTGATTATGATGTTGGTGTGAATTTAGGAGCTTAGTTCCAGGCGTGATATAGCAAAACAGAATTCATGCATTGGACGAAGTATTCTGCGTGCCACTACACGCAAAATATTTAAAAAAGAAACTAATCAAAAATTAAAAATGGATGCTTGACTTGACATAAAATTGACAGTTTCTTTAAGCAATAGAACAATTGATGGTCTATTTTTTATAATTTCAGTTTTTAGTATAGTAGGTAGTTGTTAAATCTAGTAATTACACGCAATAAAACAGACCAATGTGCACTTCAACTCCGTAACTTTTATGGGACTGTATTAGAAAGTAACTCCGAGCTGGAGAGCAATTTCTATGAACTCTAAAAGCGATTTGGGCGAAGCTTCAAGGTAACTTAATTTTACGTCGTATTTAATCGATAGAAAGTAATTCCTTATCTACGTGAATCAAAAATTCTAAGGAAATGTAAAAATATTAGTCAGCCAGTAAAGTATCAGACCATGAAAGAAAAAGTAAGGTTATGCATTACTTGCTATTTTTGTTCTTTGTTTTGTTCCGATTATAGTGCTTAACGAGCATTTTAGTCTCATGATAGCTTTTGTTTTCAGGGGGAGCGAAGCGTCATCGTCAAAAACTTCAACCCCTTCCAATCCTGAGTCTGAAGACGAGTCAACATCGAATATATGCTCTAACTCTGTTGTAAACAGTACTGAAGACACCATGAAAAGAGCTGCTGCAAAACAATTACTAGAGAGATATTTTTACCAGCTTGTGGATGGCTGTGGGAACCCAAACTGTGACAATCAGTACTGTGCATCTAGCGGGGAAGTAAGTTGCTTCTTACATTAATTACCCATCAATTTCAACCTGGGAGAATATGCACAGTTGGGTCATATTGACCCGTGGCATTTTAAAATTCATAGCATGCAAAGTTGCCAGATATCTTAGTAGTGGGACCTTTGAACTACTGTATTTGTTTGATCTTACTGAAAATGTAGACAGGGCTGGTCAAATAGACGCAGACTTTAGCAGTCATGTTTTACTTGTCAAAAAGTTGGAGCGTATGGGCTTTTAAGTGTCATTCTTAAAGTGTCTTTGGTCATATCTTACAAAAAGGGAACTAGTTGTTATGGCTAATAGATTCGCATCAGTGAAATAATTTGTGGAGGCTGGAGTTCCCCAGGGTTCCCACCTAGGTCCAATCCTTTTTTCTATCTTTATAAATGATATAACCATTCGTAAGAAACATTGCAAATATAAATTATTTGCGGATGACCTAAAAATGTATAAAACAGTAAACAGCGACAGTGATATTAATCTTATACAAATTGACATAAATAATATTAGAGAATGGTGTGATATTAACCAAATGCACATTAATGTTAAAAAATATTTCTACATAAAAGATACATGCAAAAAAGGCCCATAGATTCCACCTATACGCTTAATGATGAGTTGCTACAGGAGATGCAAGAAATCCGAGATTTGAGAGTGTTGATAGACAGCCAATTATCTTTCAGATCTTATATTGACTGAATAGTAAAAAAAGCAGCACAGCAACTCGGTTTCATAAGGTGAAACTCTATTCAGGTTGCACACTAAAATATTACTGTACAACGCTATGGTTCGTAGTTGTCTGGAGTTTTCGAGCGTTGTGTGGAACCCCTTCTACTCTGTGCACTTGCAGCGCATTGAGAGCATCCAAAGAGCCTTTACTATATTCTTGGCTTTTTCATGCCAAGGCATCTCGCACAGAAGTCCATATGCTAACTGCGTGTTCTTTTTCAAAATAGATAAATTACCCGACCATAGAAAAATTAGAGATCTCTCATTTCTGTATAAACAAATTTACAACCAAACCGACTGTCCCATAATCTTGAAAGACATTTCTTTGAAAATTCCTGGCAGTTACCCATGTGGTAGAATCTCTAAAATCTTTCACATTCCTCATGACAAAATGAACTTAGCTCGTAACTCCCCATTACCTAGAATGTGCCGTATTTATAATGAAATTAATGCCTCCGTGAAAGATCTTGATATCTTTCACAACTCTTTAAACATCTTTAAGAACAAACTAGTAAGGTAACTTAGAAGGATGATGTTCTGTCATATAAGTATTATAAGTATATTTTAAAATTTCTCAAAAAAAATGTTCAAGTTGACTAATTGTATTTGTTCAACGAGAGTAATGTTGTAAACACCCATAAAGGGTGTAAATTTTTTAATATATATGCTGTTGGTGTTTCGTTGTAAATAAATAAATTTGTTTCTTACTTACATTCAATCATATTGTAAAAGTGTATTCTTTTTTATTTATTTTATTAGCTCTGTCTCTATTAATAGAATGAATGCATCAATACTTCACCAACTTCATACGAGAATTTAGCTGTGCTTTGTGAAAATAATATCCTGGCATATGTTGGTGAACATTGTAGGTGATCCATAAACAAGGACCAAAACAATCACATTTTACTATTATTTAATGTACTTTCATATGTTCATGTTCATTGGGAAGTTGTTACTGTAATATGTTACACTATGTTTCTTTGTTTTTAGGCTAGAAATTTGTCACCAAATGAAGCAGCAGCAGAGGCCATAATACTGTTTTCGAAAGAGGCCCGCCTGTGTGAAACATTGCCTAATAAAGTACCAAGAACTGAAGCAAATACATGTGATTCCAGTGCCAGGTAACAATGGCCACTTGGCTATATTTATTATTAAGAAAATCAACCAAGTGTGAGTCAAACTTTGAGATGATGCTTTAATTAATATAATTTATTTTTACAGCACAACATGTGCCACAACAAAAGTGAAAGACAATACAGAAATCTCAGAAAAAGAATCCGCAGAGTGTAGTAGTGCTAACAAGGAAGGCATGTCAAAAGAGGAACCGGAAACTAGTCAAAACATATCACGAAAGGATGATTCCAAAACACAAATTCATAGCAGTAAGTAGTTTTTCTGTTGATTTAACTAGGTACGAACTACTTTAGATGCCTGCATGGACATTACTCACTGCAGCAGCACTTTTAGACCAATGATATATACTTACTTACTTCCTGTGGCGCTACAACCCAATGTGAGTCTTGGCCTCCTCCACTATTTTTCTCCATCTTGCTGTCTCTGGCTGCCTTTCTCCAGTTTGTCAGCTTGCCCATTCTCCTCAGATCTTCCTCACACACTTTGCCCAGGTTTATCTTGGCCTTCCTTTTGTTCGCTTTTGTTGTGGAGTCCAATCTGAAATTTTAACGGCTCTGCAGTTGTCTAGCCTCTCCAGGTGACCTGCCCATCTCAAACGCTGAGCTTTGATGAATCTTATTATGGTTTCATTTTGTATTAGTAAATCAACCTCATGATTCATCCTAGCCCAGTATTCCCCGTCTTCATCTCTTATGGGCCCAAAGATATGCAAAGAAATCTCTCAAATACCGCTAGTTTTTGTTCACCCTTTTGAGTTAGTGTCCATGTTTGCATAGGTAACAAGAGGGCGGATTATAGTTTAATAGATGGACAACTTTGATTTTTTGGACAGGTACTTGCTGCTCAAAAGCTTTTTGCATGAAATTATACATACTGTATATAGCAATTTATATAATTATTATTATTTTTATCAAAAAAATTGCCTGTGAATTGTAGCAATTATATTAAAGCTCATCACAAGCCTTGGCCTTGCTGTGAATGTGGGAGTATTGAATAATAGTAAATAAATAATGAATAGAACAAGTAAATTAATGTGGTAAAATATTTTACTATTTAAACCCTTATATTTGATTCCCATATTGAGAGTTATGGAAAAATTTGGGGGGTCAGCCATCTTGGCCGGATTTTCATCAAACTTAGCTAAAACACTCCTGACTAAAAATTTTTTCTAAAAAAACAGACTGATACACACAACAGACGTTAAACACCCCATCGTTTTTGAATTGGGGGTTAAAAATAAGATATGTATAATGTTCTTTATTTATTTTCTTTAGTACATGCACGTCAACGAAACTAGATTTCGTTGATGCACGCAAAATAAACACAGTAAACCCAATTCTGCTTATAACTGTCACTAGTGGTGGCCTTATCGCTAATAAAGAGTTATCCGTTTGGGTGTACTAAAGTCAAAAGGGGTTACTAATACTCATCCTAAGGAACAACTTTTACTATGGTGCCAACCCTGTATTGAAGAAAAAAAACAGCTTCTCATACATTTTGTCGTCAAACGATTTACTTTTTGTATGGAAAAACTTTTTTCTCGAATTTATGATTTGATGGAATTGGGATGTATACTGTATTAACGATAACCTTGTTTTCCTCTAAGTCTTTATGGCGATCTTATGGTTTAAATGACCTCTTACCATTAGTCCTTACAATCTACAAAAGACCTATGTAGATTTAATAGTAAATGTATCGAACCATATGTAAATTGTAATCATTACTGACAATCAATTAGCAAATTATTCCCATTAGCTTAACAGACTTTGTAAGCCTTCTTAATAGCTCACAACAAGTTTAAAAAGCACAGTTCATAAGTTGACAATGGACGTGGAAACACGATACAAATTCGCTGTTTTATTGAGAAAAATTGACGATTTAATGTTGTCTATGATAGATGGAGACCCATTAACGGAGGAGCGCATTTGCCAGTTATGTGATGAGTGCCTGGAAAGTCAGTTAAAAAGGCCATTAATAAGAGCCTTGGGACAAGCCTTTTTACAACCTGCCATACTAGCACGGTGTTTTGCTAGAAAAGTCGGAGAAACGAGCAGTAGTGAAGGAAGGAAAAGTGTTGGTAAGTGATGCTTATAAAAATCTACATGTCTTAATAATGTGTGTACCTCCACCAGTATTCCTCTATGACCTCCACTGAATGAGATTATTTCTCCTTACCTCGTCCTTTTTTTTCTTTTGAAAATGTCACCATACGAATTGTATATTTGCCAGCGTCAAGTTGATGAATTTTAAGTTATGAATTAATCAAGTTAAAAGTAAATATGAAGTAATAAGTCATCGTGGTCAAATTAAAGTCACATCATGTACCCTAAAAAAGCGGTGGAGACTTTACTAGGGTTCTTATGGAGATTTCCCGCGAATATGAAAACCATGTTAATCCATATTAGTCTTTATATTGCTTGCCCAAGCTGGTGCAGATAAACAAGACATTAGTGGGTAATAATTCGACATTATTAAACATGTATACTTGAAGAAGCACTAGTTTTGCAATAAATTTATATCCACAGCCGAAGACGCCATTTTTACGGTGAACGTGACAAAATAAATATGAATTGCCTTCTGGAAAGTTAATACTTCTTGACAATATTCAGTTCTTCAATCAAAATAATTATGCAATTTTATAGCAAAAGATGAATCATATTTCTTAAAGTAAGATTAGATCAATAATTGCCTTCCAACATAGAATATGTTAGATAGAACAAGACGAATGACGCTTAAAGGCGCAGAATTAGGTGTATTTGAGCTCTCGCTCGCACTTTAACATAAACCAAATAGTAGCCAAGCTCCCTCGAATCAAAAATCTCCGACGACTAAAAAATTCAGAAAATTCGTGGAACCCATAAACCAAGTTTCGTTAAGATTGGTTGGAAACTACGACCAGTAGGCGAGTACGAAATTTCAAAAGACATATAAACATACAAATAGGCAGAGGAGAGAAATTTGCCAGGACTGAAGCACATAGCTTGCTCTGTCAATCTTTTAAAATAAATAATGAAAAAACGGTTTCTATAAGTTTTAATACTTGAAAATACAATAAAAAACAAAGTACAATTTTTATGTATTCAGAACGAAATTATAATTTATTGAGAAAAAATATTAAGTTTTACTGTCATGACACCCGTTTTTTGATTACTTTAATTCAGTTTTGAATGATTTTATACATTTCAAATAGTGTAATAGTGCGAGCGGGTGGGTGAATATAACTCATTCTACGCCTTAGAAGTAAGTTGATAAACTTCACCTGGATATACCTGCATGTACTGATATAACAATTTTATTGAACTACGCATTGAAAGTCTTTTTTAATAGGTGATTTTGTTATTGTGACTGTTATTTTGCAAGTATTTTTCTTTTTTTGTTATCAGATAAAGAATCAAAAGAAATGTGCACGTCAAGTGATCCGGACAAAGACGTGGACAGTGTCACTGGACCAGAACTGGATGTGGCTTCTTGCAAGAGAGCATTTAAATATTTATCTAAGGTATGTTTATTAACATTATTCATTCGAGCAGCGTTATCTAGAAATTGAAAACATTTAATTTTTGCATATTGATGAAAATTCGTAAACCATTTCGAGATAATGTAATGAAGAGTTCATAATAAAAATACCAGATTTTTATATCCCATTTTTTCCGAGTTATTTACAAAAAACTGATGAAAAACGTCTCGTATTTATGTTAAGACCGTCAGATACCACCAACAAAAAATATTATTGTATCTGTCGTCTGTGAACAATACCAAAAAATATTGCCGGCTTATATTTTGCCCAAAAAATAAGTCTAGCGATTCAGCGTGGTCAACGCAGCTAGCATTTTAGGCACAGCCCAAAATAAAAAAAATTTAAGGCACAATTTTTTTCCCATAATTTTTGTTTATATTATAATATTAATAAAATTAATAAGACGTATATACCAAAACAAATTACAAAATACAGAAAATTAATACATATTTTCTTACGAGCTTTTGCGAAGAATTACATTATGCTGACGTTTTCTGATGTGTTCGAAAATCTCTAAAATCGTAATTATTACATATTGTAAAACAAAAAAAGCCATCGTGGATATCAAAGGGCATAAGAATATGTACCAAGAAAAAAAGAATGATGTTTTGGAAGTACAGGAAAAACCCAAGTATAGAAAATAGAAAATAAAATGGCATTCAAAAATTACACTAAACGTTTAAAACATATAATGCGATTGACACAAAAATCAAGAAATAATTATGCAATAAAAATAGCTTCAAATAAATCTAAGGCTACATGGAATATCATAAATAAAAATTTTGTCCAAGAGCCCCCTAATTCTAATATCACACAGATTAAATGTAACGATCAAATATTGAATGATCCAAACGATATTGCGCAGGCATTCAATGACTTTTATATCAATCAAGTCGCCTTTTCTAATCTCATTAATAAAAATAGCATACCTGTTAAAAAAAAACAACCAAACTCAATATTTATGTCTCCATCGACTCCGGAAAAGATTCTAAAAATCATATATTCACTGAAAAATACTCAGAGTACAGGCTATGACGATATAACAACTAAGGTAATAAAAGACGTCGCCCTCATTATATCCCCAGTATTGAGCTACATTAATAATCTTTGTATAACCTGTGGTATATTTCCAGACAAATTAAAATTAACAATCGTAAAGCCACTTTTTAAGAAACAAGATAGAAATATTTTGAATAACTATAGACCAGTAGTATTGGTCTTTATTCGTATATGGAAAAATATAAAATTCTTGTTGAAGAACAGCTTGGTTTCCGAAAAAATAAGTCTATTAACCTTGCCATTTATAATTTTCTTAAAAAAGTTATAAGTGGGCGTGATAGAAAACTGCCAGTATTTGCGATGTATATGGACCTTACTAAAGCGTTTGACTACGTCGATCATGAAATTTTGGTCAATAAGCTGGAAGCGTACGGAGTAAGAGGAAACGTTTTGAACTTGATTAAATCTTACCTTAGTGATCGTTTTCAACAAACTCAAATTGAACAGATATGTCCCAATTCCAGAACTGTAGTAAAGTATTCATCGCGTACGAGCCGCGTTACATATGGAGTTCCACAGGGGAGTGTCCTTGGACCTTTACTTTTCATTACTTATATAAACGACTTGCCCCAAAGCATTCACCACCCTATAATATTATTTGCTGATGACAGCACAATTGTTTTTACTGGTGATAGAAGTAAATCCATTGAACCTGAAATTACTATGACTTTGAATAATGTGATTGACTGGTTAAAATGTAATAATCTATTAATTAATCTTGAAAAAACGAATTTAATGACATTTTACAAATATAAAAAATTGACATCGAAAATTATTTATGACGATAATGAATTTGAGAACATTCCAGTAACAAAATTTTTGGGTTTATATGTTGACTCGGATCTGAACTGGAGTAAACATGCCGAAACCGTTTGCTCTAAGTTAAGCAGTTACTCGTATGCCTTGTACATGCTAATCAAAGTCGTAAACCAACCTGCAGTACTCACATCATATCATGCGTACGTGACGTCTACATTAAGATACGGGATTATATTCTGGGGAAACTGTACTATGCGTGACACGATATTTAGAGCTCAAAATAAGTGCCTTAGATCAGTGTGTCATTTAAAATCGACGGATTCTTGCAAAGAATACTTTTTTAAACATAAAATACTGACATTTCCTTGTTTATATATATACGAAACCGCAGTTTTTATAAGAACTAACATTAATATGTTTGAGGGATATAATAGTGACCGCAAAACTAATAAACGTAAAATTTGTGCCCTCCGCCATAGAACCGCACTGTTCAGGAAAAGTGTATTAGGTATGGGACCTATGATCTATAACCACTTGCCTACGTCATTATATCAATATATATAAGAGACAATTATTTAATTTTTTGATATTGAAAGGTTACTATTCGGTTAAAGAATTTCTGCAAGATAAAGTAGTTATAATGTAAAGGTGTAATTTGTAAATGTTATTTTATCTGGACATAAGCATAATTTTCTTCTCAATACTAATTTGCATGTTAGATTTAAGTAAGTAGTATACTAAAATTATTGTATGTTCGCAAGGACAATACTGTTGAAACGATAAGAATTCTACATTAAGACCAATTTCTGTACAGTTATGCAATAAATGATTATGATTATGAAAAAACGAATTTGTTCGTTGTGTCTTTCCATTATGGTAATAAAAATGTGGGTTCAAAAAAAATATTTAAATGTTGTCAATTGTGTGGTGCTCGACTGTTGTGATACTCGTATATAGCGCACGCGGGTTGCGCAGTTGCGGTTGTTTCGATTCTTCGATGTTACGAGTTAGTAATTAGAATAGGTTAGTGGTAGTCTAGTTGGTAAACTCCTTGCCTCACAAGCCAAAGGGCGCAGGTTCTAGACCAGGTTCAGGCATACAATTTTCACTAATGTGCATATTAGAATTAATTACCACATGCTTAAACGGTTGAGGAAATTATCGTGAAGAAACCTGCTTGTCGGAGAAGGTTTAATAACTTTTAAAGATAGCTGAAGTCCCCGACACGGAATTGGGCCCGCGTGGTAGACAATGGCCTACAATCCGTTCATAGGGGATACTCGTGTCCAGCCGTGGGAAGCAATGGGTTGATTGATACGTAATTAGAGGAAGCATAAATTAAGATAAATAGGTTGGTAAATGTTGGCGAGCTATTTTTACGCGTTGATGGATTTTTTTTCAAAATTGAGCAAGTAAAGCGTCATTGCAAGACTCAAGGTATCGAAAATGTTTCTTTTTTGTTATTTATTGCGGCGCCATTTCATTCACGGCAATAGTATATGGCCGAGTTATAAAGAACAAACTTAAATAACAGTGCATATAAACGCTTAAGAGATTTTCTTTATCTACTATCAAAAAAGAGTAGGTACTCAATTCGACAGGTGTTTTTTTTACATGTTTGTTACCTGAATTCTAAAAGATGGGTGGACAGATTAGAAAAACATTTTTTTTTTCATTTGATAGGGTATACTTACCGTATACTACTTAATGCAATTGTAATTTATCAAAAACGGGCCCGGAGCTTTAATTTCAAATTGCAATCACTGACAAAGTTCAGACGTCGCCTGCAGTAAATATTATTAATAAAATATTTAAATTAAAAAATAATAAATGTCTGTGGTCACGAGGTTAACAACTTGCTTGTTTCAGATGCCACCAGAATACTATAGCACAGCCCTAGTCTCATCTCTCAAGGCATTAGCCGACACGATGGTGATAGACCTTCGGATAAGCAAGAAGATGAGCGTAGAAGAAATCGTCAACTGTTTTGTAATCGCATTTGAAGTACCGGACTTGGGGTGCAGTGATTATTTGGAGATAGCTTTGCCAGCGTTGTGTAGTGCGTCGGAGCATTTGCCGTTGAAAGGTATAGTATGAATCATTATGGTCTGTTCCCACTAGTTCTATAGATTGTTCTATTTACAGAAATATGTCCTGTTTCTACGCACGGGGCTTCTCAGAAAGGACGTAGTCCGTCACTCTGACCAATTGGGGTTGGGGGCGTCATTTATCTTCAGTAGCCTTCTCTAATTTATACATATAGGGTATTTTGTATTGCAGCAAAGTGTTAGGTACTAAAATACGATTTAGTAATAAATTATTTAAAAAAATATATTTGTCTTCCAAACAATCCAGCTCAAGCGAAGCTGGCTCGTGTTTGGGCGCAGCATTGCAAGGACAGTCTCCGTCACATACTGGAGACGTTGCAGCAGCTCATCACACTACGAGTCATATCCACCAACTACACCAGGCAGTTCCAGCTGCAGGACGACAAGAACGTTACGTGTGCTACTAAACTTATGAAGGTGAGCTTATATATTTGTTCATTCACTTTAGTTGTATGTAAATGAATGAATGTTTTGTAATTGATTCGTGTTTGGGTTCAGCGCTAAAATGTCGATTATGATTTGTTATTTTGTCTCTAAAACCAAAACATCAGGCAGTTCAAGCTGCTATGCGACCAAAACGTCACATGTGCTATTAAATGTATGATGGTGACAATGTTGTGCCCGAATGAATTAAAGAGTGAATAACCGCATATATTGAAGTGAATGCTCATAGGCTCGTTAAAATGAACGTTCATATGCTCGTAAAAATGAACACTCATAGGGTCCGTTGAAGTAAACGCTCATATGCTCGATGAAATGAACGCTCATAGGCTCGTTGAAATGAACGCTCATAGGCTCGTTGAAATGAACGCTCATAAACTCGTTGAAATGAACGCACATAGACTCGATGAAATGAACGCTCATAAGCTCGATGAAATGAACACTCATAGGATCGTTGAAATGAACGCTCATAAGCTCGATGAAATGAACGCTCATAGGCTCGTTGAAATGAACGCTCAAAGGCTCGTTGAAATGAACACTCAGGTACGTGTGTGTTCATGCTTGCCGCTTCGGCTGCCGTCGATATGCCCGGTTAAAATTACCAACGATTGCTGTCAACTACGGCTATAAACCATTCGGTGGAGATTAAATAACTGCTCATTTCTTACTCTACATACTAAAATCTACCTTTAAACAGTCAAAATATTATTCATAGATAGTGTACTACGCGAACATGTTGGCTGGAGTGATGGAGTCCAATTCACTTCGCGAGGCGCCAATAGTGATACAGAACCAGCAGGATCCACTGGACGATGTGCTCGGACACCTGTACCCGCCGACTGCCATGAAGGGAGCTAAGGACGACATGCCTGATGATCCATTAGGTAACTTTACACATATAAATTTAAAAAAAACTGTGTAAATCTTTGTGTCGATCTGAAGTTAATTAAAAACCTATGTAAATACATATAATAAGGAAACATGAAATGTTACTAGAGAACATGGTAAAGAAAAATAGGATATTATTGTACTTATTAAGCTAAATATGATGTTGTACTTGATAGTATTTATAATAGGATGAGGACCAGAAAATATTACAGTACATAATTTTTTTTGCAGGTATCGATTATAAAATTTTCTACTACGAGTAGAATGGTATTGGATTTTTATATTGGGCGTTTAAGTAACCTCCTCTTTAAAGCTTAGAACTATAAATATTAATTAATTTAGCTTAATACATATTGACATATAAATAAACCGTGTAAACACCACCATGCGGTGTTACCCGCGTTAATACAGGATTAAAGTAGCCCATGTGTTAATCCAGGGTCTAAGCTATCTCCATATCATGTTTCATTCAAATGAATTCAGCTGTTTTTACGTAAAAGAGTACTTATACTTAATGTTAACAAATCGTACGATGACACTATTTTCATTTGAAGTGTCAATATTACTTAACATAGCACAAACGCAACTCATTAAATATTTTTTTTTAATACACAGTGTTTTCTTCTTCTTTCTCAGCCTTTCAGGTTCTTTTTTTAGGGCATTTCCTATCGCTCGCCTTGCTAGCTATAACCCAAGCTGTAGAATCTGTCACCAAGCACCTAACGGTGTGTTTCGGCAGCCTTTCTTGACAGCCAGTGTATTCCAGACTAGGCATGTTCCATAAAGTTTCTCTGACTTCTGTGGTCGTGCGAACTTATGCTCAAATGCGTAGGATATAAAAAGCTCGATTTTCTCTGTGTTTATGTATTTTTAAATACTTTATTTTATTGTTACTCTTGTAGTGTTCTGTGTGCCTAAATCTATGTCTAGATTATTATTATTTTTCACCTTTTTAAATTAGATAATTTGTTTTGTTTCAGCCATTGAATTAGATATAAACGTCCTAGACGCTAGAAAGCCATACCTGCCATTCGAGGAGTTCTACAACGAACCTCTTAGTGATACTATTGAAATGGATATAGACTTCAGTAATTATAAGACAGAGATAAGTAGAGGTGAGCGATACTTTGTTTTATTATAGATCTAACGTATGACTATCCTTGACATATATTTTTAAAAAGCTTGTATTAATCGAACGTCGTTTCGATTCGCCTGCGAAAAGGAATTGCCGGTGAATTTAATTTCAAATTTTGCTTATTTGTGAATCACTTGGATGTTTAGCTACCATTTTACACACAGAAATAGTTCACTCCAGTTTATTTTACATCTTCAACTTTTGATATTATATTACTTCATAAGATAGTATGTATAATAGACCTGGGCCTTGATTATTTACATGCTTATAAACCATCAAGGACCTGGGTTGGTTCGGTTTTCAAAATGTGCACTATGGTCTTTTTTTTTAATCTTGGCGTTATTAAAATTACTGTTCATCAATTTATTAAGCAAAATGAGTATTCTCAATACGTCGTCCTAATCCTAATTTCTCTTTTTTAGGTAAAAAGTTCGCGTTCTTAAAATACCCTTTCATTCTAACCCCGGCCACGAAGTCCCTCGGTCTGTATTACGAGAATCGCATCCGGATGTATTCAGAGAGGAGGGTGTCTTTACTTCACGCGGTGGTCGGCGCGACGCCGCCGATGCCATTTCTGAGGCTCAAAGTGCGACGAACGCATATTATCGACGACGCACTTGTTGAGGTTAGTAATGTTTCATGTCTAAAAATATTGGGTATCTGTAACAAAGTTGGGTTATGACATTGGGGTACGACTAACAAATGTTAGTAATGACTAACAAATACTGTGTAATTTAAAGTAATTTTCAATAAATTTGGGGGCCTAACAATAACATTGTTAGGCTTTACTTATGAGTATACAATGTAAAAGTAGCTTTTTCTAATTTTGGGTTGTGTGTAACAAATTTGGTTGCGCATAACAAATGTGTGTAAATGAGTGATAAATATGGTGTCAAATTTAATCATTTTTAGAAAGGCCTAAAAATCGGTTAATGTCCAATAAAACGGAGTAATACGGTAGATCCGAATAAAAACAAAATTTCTCTGTCTGTATTATGAGAACAATATCCGAAAGTATATATTTAGAAGGGAATTCTTGCTTCACATGGTTGTTGGGGCGACGCACGATTTTTAACGATGAGGTTATTAACAAGACCAATAAAATTGAGTAAAGCCTAATCGGCGATTCCTAATAAAATTAAAGTGATACCTATTAAATAAATCATATTATATAAATAAATCATATACTCCAATTGCTAAAGAAGTTACTATAATATCTGAAGAGTTCGGATATCCAAAAAAAATTAGCTTTTATTCCAAAGTTAAATACTTTTATTGTAAAAAGGTCAAATTAATCAATCACGTTTGTCAAAATACAAAATAATTACAATTATAATAATTTATATTTCCAAATAGACGTTTAAAATAGATTCCGTTAGACCGAAGACCTCTTTATTAGATGTCAGTTGAAATGTTAATTAATTTGATTTCAGCTGGAAATGGTAGCAATGGAGCGTGCCTTAGATCTTAAAAAGCAGTTGGTAGTAGAGTTCGAAGGCGAACAAGGTGTGGACGAGGGAGGTGTCAGCAAGGAGTTCTTTCAACTGATAGTCGAAGAGATATTCAATCCGGACTATGGCATGTTCACTCAGCAGCCGGACTCGCTTACTGTTTGGTAACTTATCTTATTAATATAATAAACCCGTCTCTCATCTTTTGTCTTGTTTCTTCGGATCAAGATCGTCAATGCAAGACTAAAGACTGTTAATGTTGAGTGACGACGTAAATTTTACTTATCTTAGAAGCATCTATACTCGTACAGCGTGTAACAGAAAGGTATGGCAGTACTTAAGAGAGTGTTAGTCTACCCATCAAAGTGAACCCATTGCAGGAGAATAATATTCAAAATTAAAAAAAGAAAATAGTTAGTTCATACAAAAATTGGAAACGTGATCAGCGAAGTTGTATGGAGTACGCAATTTTTTAGAATTTTGATAAATTTTGTTCTACAATGAGTTTACTTTGATGAATAGACTAACGCCGTTAAATATTGTCACGCCTTTCTGTTACACATTATATATTTAAACACCCTAAACTTTCTGATATTTCACTTTACCGCTCTCTGAGGCTAATAAAGAAACTGTACAAAAGATATTGTTTCCCGCGTTCGCTGAAAAAATGGCGTCTGTCTGTGTATTTATTTCAAAACTAGTGATTGTGTGAGTTTTAATGCGTAATTTTGGTGGATTATGAACCACTCATGTCTTGTTTATGTGCACAAGTGTGGGCAACGATTTAACGACTGAATAACGTGGTTTTCGTGTTCGCGGGAAATCTCCATAGAAACCCTGGTAAGGCCTCCACCGCTTTACAATGATGTGACTAACTTGACCACGATGACTTATTACTTGATATTAGACTTAACTTGATTGATAATTAACTTAAAAATTGATTAACTTGACACTGGCAAATATACTAATCGTATGATGCCATATATCAAAAGAAAAATAACATTTGAAACCTTTAACTCTAATCTTGTTTTTTTCTGTCTTGAAGGTTCAATCCCACGTCATTCGAGACTGAAGCGCAGTTCACGTTGATCGGGATAGTGCTCGGTCTAGCCATATACAATAATATCATCCTCGCGGTCAATTTCCCCATGGTTGTGTATAGGAAGTTAATGGGAAAGAAGGGATCTTTTGAAGATTTGGCAGATTGGAATCCGGTAAGCATTCATACTATCCTACTAAATAGTTTTAAATATTATAGTAGAATATATTGACGTTTTTAATTGTAACCTGGCAACATTAACAGAGACTGCCAATAGGCTCTGTTAACATTTTGTATTTAAACGTTCATGTTTTATAAAATAGTATAGTTTAGTATCGCCTTAGTTTTTACTGTAATGATGCTATAATAATATTAACAAAACGCGAAAGTTTGTATGTATGTTTGTTACTCTTTCACGATCAAACGGCTCAACGGATTTTGATTACATTTGGCACTAAGTTACCTTATGTCCAGGATTAACATTTAGGCTACATTTCGTCTCGGAAAAATGCAGTGGCAGTCGTTAGAAGAAACATGAGGACACAATCTTAATGAAGAATTCTGTGTTTCGCAAAAAGTGATCAAGAAGATCTGTTTACCGACTTCAAAAAGGGAGGAGATTATCAATTTATCTGTATTCTTTTATTTATTTATATATTCATGACACGATAAATATAACATTACAGGATTAACCTATGTCCGCTATACTATCTACTTATAATATTGACAAAAACGATAATATATACAAAAATCTTAAAGTAACTAATAAGTAAAATTTAACTCTACAACAAAAAAAAAATACAACACGTAAAATTACACTCTCAAAGCACAAATAAATGAAATTAAATACTTACACCAGAAATACATTTTTTTACAAACTTTTCCTAAAGATTCACAATATATATTTATGTATATCTCTGTATACCTCAGAACCAATTTTGCAATTTTGGTGCTTTTTTTTGAAACAATGTTTACTTAATATAAGTATAAGTATATATACATAAGTGTAAGTAGTATAAGTGCTTCTTATAAGTTTTATCCAATGAGATCCATAGTTTGATTTGTAAATCAAAATAGCTAAAACGTTTGTATAAACGCCTGCCGAATTTAAGTCCCTTGGCATTATAACATTTTTCAATTATTAGGTACTTGTTTATTCGCATATAATATTGTGGTCGGTCAATTGTTCGTATAATTATTAGTAATATTATTGTGATTTATTATATTTCAGACTCTCTACAACGGCCTTAAAGACATGCTCGAGTACAACGAAAGTGACTTGGAAGAAGTTTACTATCAGACTTTCAGGATATGTTACCAAGATGTGTTCGGTAATACTTTGTTTCACGACTTGAAGGAGAACGGAGATAGTATATTCGTGACGTTGGACAATAAAAAGGTGAGTTTCTGTACTGACTGATTTTCAAGCTCTTCATTTTTAGAAGTTGGTTTAAAAATTATATTTTTGCTACTCTTTTTTTACGTTAGTTTCCCCGATTTCTTAAAGATTTTTAACTTTTTTATTAGAAAAAGTCCCCAGGTGGTCCCATATATATTATAGCAAAATCTTTGCTGTAGTTCGGTTTTAAATATAACTCTAACTTTATTTATAATAATATTTAACTTAAACATTTATATTCAAACAAGTTATAACGACACACAAATACCAAAAAAATAATCTCTTTTAATTGCCTAAAATCATTAAAACATTTTTTTTATCAATTAGATGTTTTCTATAGTTTAAAAGAAATTACGTACATGCGATTTTTTTTATAGTTGTATCAATATGTCCTCTATTCCAGGAATTCATCGAGCTTTATTCAGATTTCCTGCTGAACCAGTCTGTGGAGACGCAGTTCCGTGCGTTCAGGCGCGGGTTCCTCATGGTGACGGACGAGAGTCCGCTGGCGGCGCTCTTCCGCCCTGAGGAGGTTGAAATGCTTGTCTGTGGGAGTAAGGTAAAAAAAAAAACAAGTTTAATAAAAGTGATAGCTGACTTCCATTATGCGCCGATAGAACTTATTCAGTCAGTTCTGACTTAAGAATCAAACAGAAGTTTGATTCTTAAGTCAGAAATCTATATAGAAATATAGATTTTGATAAAATTTAGATCGGACCGCTTCAGATGTAGGTACCTCGTTTAAACAAAACAAAAATATATTTCAAATCTACTCTTTGAAAAATAAAAAAAAAAACTCAAAAAAATAAATGACAAATTGTACCTCCTCCATTTTTGGGAAATCGATAAAAAAATTAAGAATGTAAGGTAATGTCACATACAAGTACAAAAAACATATAGTCCATTAACGTGTTTAGTGTTCTGTCGAGTAATTAAGCTATTCTAACTAGTCGTATTTATGTTGTCATGCTAAAGTGTAGCATTGTAAATTTGCTGACATAACGTCTATCAACATTTTGATCAAAATAACACGACTTTGATATGTCAATACCTACAACTTTCAATATTAAATAGAATCGCGGCTAAGTACAGTGTTATCGGCCGAAAAGAGGTCACTATGCTCATTACCAACAGTTTTCACTATGGAATTACCTCTAAGTTAAAAAACAAAACTGCCGTTGTATAGAAAAAGTTTATCAGTCGTCGACAAAATGTTGCAGCTGATTTTTTTCGAATTTATAGTTTGCCCCATTCAGAATGTTATTGGTCACAATGAGTACAATAACTTTCTTTCGGCTTAGTACATCCCTAACCCATGACCCTATATAAAACAGCTGGTTAGCTACGGTTTTTATTAAGACGTAGATGTTGTTCTTTAAAACCATTCCTTTTACATTACCAGTGCCTGTATAAGTAGAATAAACAATAATCCCCATTCGAGTAATCTAGACTTTTGAACTCACCTTAATTGCCACTTAATTCTTTTGTTTACACATGCGATGAAACGTTGCCTGTTCGTTCTAAAATGACAGTTTATTTTAAGAAGATTTAAGTCTTTGCACCAAATTCAATACAGGCTGCTCTCTTTCAGAATTTCGATTTCAACGAGCTAGAAAAGTCTACGGAATACGACGGTGGCTACACCTCCGACTCACAGACGATAAAAGACTTCTGGAGCATTGTCCACAGCCTCGCGTTGGACGACAAGCGAAAACTGCTCCAGTTCACAACTGGTTCCGATAGAGTACCGGTCGGTGGGCTCAGCCATTTAAAGCTGGTCATAGCTAGAAACGGCCCCGACTGCGACCGGTTACCAACCGCCCATACATGCTTTAACGTCCTTCTACTACCTGAATACGAAAGCAAAGATAAACTGCAAGATAGACTCATGAAGGCTATCAGCTACTCTAAAGGCTTTGGAATGCTTTAATTAATCGTGCTATATAAACCGCTTATGTACCAAGAACAAACAGATATGAAGAGTATTGTTGTAAATGATTGAATAATTATTAAAAGTTTGTTTATTTATACAAATTGTGGTTTTAATTAAGTTACTTAATTGAAGTACCTAGATTAGTGGTCTGTTTTCATTGCTCAAGTAGTCATATTACTTTGCTCAATGATTTGAGAATCATCGAGAAAAGTAATATGACAGATATTTTTAAAGTTTCTAGTGAGCTAGAAACTTTAAAAATATCATAAGCAAGTAAAATTTACATTTTACAATAAATTCTTTCGCCGTCATAAGTTACATTATCACTATCAGTAACATAGGCTATAAACAATTTGAGAACCGCGTCTAACACTGGAGCAACTGGTTGGGTAAAAAAACAAAGATTGTTTTTCACCGATATCCAGACATGTCAATTGCAGATTACCTAGGTACAGCTTTTCCATACAATTGGCGGCGCGTCACTGAACTTTTTGCCCAATTGCCTAAAACGAGGATAATGTTTTATAGTGTATAATTTCTTGATTGTTTGTAGGTGTGTCTTACTCTTTGTGACCTTCGACGGTTTAAATATTACAGAAGTAAAAAACATGTAATACTTTTCATACCTACCCTGGCGGTAGCGCTAGGGGTATCATCATATCAACTCGGGCTTATCACAAAAAACTATCGAGGTAATAGCACTCGTTTCTAGTTGTTTGATTTACTGTTGAGAATGAAACAGTAAGAACAGTACCACACAGTTGCACCAGAAACTTCATTGACGCGTGTCTCAAGCAGATGGCACTAGCTCTCGCACTGTTCTCAACCGTTCTAAGATATCGTCTCCGTGAGCAGTGTCTGTGTGCGTTGCTCGAGCGCATGCGTTGTGAAGATTAACTTCTGTAGGCACTGTCTTCTGTAGTTTAAATCAGTGGATGTTGGCAATTTGTTCAGTAACGCTGTATAAGTAATTACGTCACTATGGATTTCATATTGCACCAAGACGTTACAATTTATGACTAAAGCTACAATGTAACAAGTCTTTATTACAATAACACGGTAACCAACACATAAATTACAAAAACTTGAAGTTAATTAAAATTTATTTAAAAATGAACTCCATATCTCATAATTACTATTTACAATGTAACTTTCTCGCATTATAATAAGATACGAGGAATATATCAAATTTAACAACCTGTGTAGATTACCGCTTAATCCTCAAGTACGAGGGCGGAGTGATAAGTCGGGGAAATTTAAACAAGGAGTGATATTTATTTAAAAATTATTATTTATTTTTCAACGTAGTTTCCTTCTAACTCAATGCACTTCATCCAGCGTGTCTCTAACTTTTCGATCCCCTCCATATAATAAGACTTAGGCAACCCTTCGAAATAGGCGTTGGTTTCATGCATGATTGCTTCATTGGAGCTAAATCTTTTTCCACCAAGCCATTTCTTTAAATTCGGAAACAGAAAATAATCGCAATGGGCTAAATCTGGCGAATATGGTGGATGAGAAAGCAACTCATAGCGTAACTCATGAAATTTGGCCATGGCAATCGCGCAGGTGTGCACTCTTGCGTTGTCTTGGTGAAAGAGGATTTTCTTCTTTGCCAAATGCGGTCGTTTTCCAGCTAAAATACTGTGAAATTGTTTTAATAAATTGGCATACCTAATGAGCGTCATTAATCGTTTAACCCTTCTCTAAGTAGTCAATATGGATATCTCCACGGGCATCCCAGAAAACTGTAGCCATAACTTTATTGGCCGATAAAACTGCTTTGGCCTTTTTCGGAGATGGTTCACCCGCAGCAATCCACTGATTCGATTGTTGTTTGGTTTCGGGTATGGTGGTGGATCCATGTTTCGTCTACTGTTACAAAACGTCGCAAGAATTCCGTCTTATTCCGTTTAAACAACGCCAAACCTGCTTCCGAAGTGGTCACACGCACGCGTTTTTGATCAACATTCAGTAAACGCGGCACCCATCTCGCGGAGAGCTTCCTCATATCTAAATGTTGGTGTAAGATATTGCGCACACGTTCGTCTGAGATGCCAATATTTATCAAGCTTTTGTTTTGTTTCCGTAATAGTTTTTTTTCTCAAAAAGTAAAGTTAATTAACACACGAAATTCACTTTTCTCCATCTTTGCGAAAATGCGTTCAATTGTTTTTCTTTAATGCCTGTTAAAAAAAAAATAACCGGCGGTACTGGCTGAAATTTTTAATTTAGTCCTTCAAGAGTGTTTAACATTGAGGTTTCATGCAATTTGCGATAACTTTATTCCAAAATATTTTTTTACCAGACTTATCACTCCGCTCTCGTGCCTACCTAACGAAACTTTATGTAACCTACACAAAAATATATTTTTAGATAATTATGTTAAATAAACCGAAATAAAGTTTGTAAAGAAACCGAGAGGTCTTTCTTTTAGATAAGTACCTACATAAATATAGTAAGTACAAACCAAAAAGTATGAAAAGTGCGAGTCGGACTCGCTCACGAATGGTTCCGTACCATTATCTATACAATATTAGTTCAAGTGTCTAACTGTTGTGGTTAATATCGAGCAAAAATATCACGTTTGTTGTATAGGGGCCTCCTTAAACAATTACTTTTCATCTCCCCATCTCGTAAAGAGTATTTTTGTTATTCGATAGATATCGAAGAGTGCAAAAGTCGCTAGAGGATAATGTAAATTGAATTTAGAACTTCGTGTGCACTAAGTTTGTTAATTCAAAACAATATTAGATACCTATAGCTATTTGTTTTACAAGTTCTTTTATAACCGTGTGCTCTTTCTACATTTAGTAGACCGAGCAAGATAAGGATAAAATAAATTAAATCCTGATAATCCTTGCGCTCGAGCGCAACACGTATCTAACACTTCCTCGTTGAGATGGGATGAAAAGTCTTATAAAAATACCTAACTATTATTATGTTTTTAGTATTCGGCAACAGAAATACATATGTTAAAATTTTAAGTCCCTACTATCACTGTACATGAGATACAGCTTGATGACAGACGGGCGGACCGACCATGGTCAGACAGTGAAGTCTTAGTAATGGGGTCTCGTTGAAGCCTTTGTGTACGGAACCCTAAAAATAATCACATGAGTAGAATAAGTAGGTGTCTTGGACCTACCTATCGCCACTTTTATTATGTTATGACAGTAATCATAATTATGTTATCAGAGTCGTGAAATCGTAGGGACCTTTTGACATTTTATCACAACTGAGGGTAGCTCAGTATAAGCGACCGTCTTTAATTCGGTGAGGGGCAAGGAGTGATGTTAGAAGTTTTACATTGGTTACACGTTGTTAAAAATGATCCCTCGTAAATTAATTTTCCTATGTGTAGTACTAATAAATATGAGTTTTTCAAAAGGTATTGATCTATGTGAATATAATTATAATTAAATGAGTAATACCGGTGCATGTGGGGAAGTGTAATGATAGAAATATTGTGAAACAGATGTGAAAAAGATCAATTTTCGTAACTGTGTGGAAAAAAGAAGTCATACTACACGAAGCAAGTACATACCTAGTACTTAGCCTAATTATGGTACTGCTGCAGGTTAAACTTATATATTTCTATATATTTTTTCTAGGTTTTCGAACGATAGAAATTAATGGCATAGAAACTATATTCGCTATGGAGGATGAGATGATAAACATTCAATGTAAAACAGATATGCCTATGGCTTATTGTGGTTTTATACATCCCAACGGAAAACGCTACTCGTGAGTAATAGTTAATTATTTATTTTACGTTTCACATGCTGATTTAATTCCTGAATTATGCCGCGAGTTTTGTTAGTTTCGAAATACCTGGTAGATCTCCAATAATAAACTCTCAGAAATAGTCTCCGTACCTACACGCTAGTAGTGCTGGATATTACAAATGTCTTCAATAGAAAGGCGTTTTTATGTTTTAGTAAATAAGTGCAACTGTGAAATTTCACAACTACTAATCTTAGTAAAGGTACTTCTCTACTTTATAAAGTGACAACAGTCTTCGACTCTGAAGGCGCGTGAAACAGTTTTATTGATTTACATACCCATCTACTCAAACAATTTTATACATGTTCGACTGACTTATATGACTTTCATATAAAAAAGGATTACCGGGTCGAGTACCACACACAAAAAAATACAGTTGAACCTCTTTACTTTTGGAAGTCGGTTGTACACTACGTACCTACTAAGAGTGAAACCAGGTCTTATACTTGCCCATATTTATGTCTAGATTTTCAGGCTCTACTCTAAACGCAGGCCAATGCGCTATAGAAATCAAAGCCGCGGTGACCGACAGCGGTGAATGGCGCTGTCACATTGGCAGTGAAGGTGCTATCGGGGTGGAAATTATCCAACATATCCATGTACGAGTGGTCGAAGAGTTAGCAGCCTTGCAGAAAAACATCACAGCTGTACATGGCAAGCCGGTGACGATAGCGTGCATGACGACAAAGGGCCTAACTTCGCTGAAGTACTGTCGCTTCGAGCCGCCTAACGATAGCCCGTTTAGCATCAATTCTGATGTTAATGTCACTAGGTAAGTGTTTTCTTTCAAGCTACAGTCACCAGGGTTAGGGATTTCCATTAGGTACTTTGGTTATTATATAATTAGTTATTATCTGATACTTCTGTATTCTTAATTCTGTGGAACCGTTTTTAAACGCGTCTGATAATTTATTAAACTTTATGATATCTCGACAAGCTAAGCTAAGCTAAAAGCGTTAGACTACTTGCCTATAAAGTCTCATAACCAAGAGACTTATCTGCAAAACTGTTGTTAGGTATACAAGGTATAGAAAAAACAAACACTAACTTTTCCCATCAGACCGTGATCTTCGCTTTGTTAACTAAGTGGATCTTCCCCTACCTCTTTTTCCCCTATTATTTGTTACTTAAGTCTTCCATAATTTTTCCAGGCCTATCCTCGGCCGTTACTACTTCCCTCCAAACAAGAGCGTGGATCGCGGCGACTGCGCGGTTACAATCCGCAAGGTGAAGTACGAAGACGTGGGCACTTGGACTTGCGGGGTCGGCATGGACGACGGCAAGGGATATATCGACACTATTACACTAGAAGTCGACGGTGAGGAAAATGAGATTTATAATACTAACACTGATAAAATAAAACAAGAACTTAACAATTTCAATCTCATCAATCTCCGTTTTTGTCATTTCAGGACAAAAAAAAATACAAAATCCTTATAGGTTCCTACCACCTCATACAATTTAACAATTTACAACACTAGCCATTTTTTATTTAACTTTTTGGCCACTAATGCTTATATCAAAACAATTTCCCATCAATAACCCCAACGAAGCACCAAATAAATACCATCACCAGGACAATCTTCTCCCGTTCAGGTCTTTTCACCATATCGACAGCGTCTGCCACTGGGATCACATTCGGCGTTATTATATTCCTTGGGATCCTCGGCTTCGTCGTTTGGAAGAAACGGAGATTCCTTGGCAGCTCACCAGCAGAGGCGGAGGAACAGGAACTGGAACAGCTCCGACATGTGGAAATTATCGAACGTGTTATAACACCGAGACAGTCGCCACATCCCTCGCCTCTTATGTCCCATGTTCCGCTAAGAACGTCCCATGTTTCGCTAAGAGCATCGCCGCGTGGTTCGCTAAAAGAATCCCATGTTTCTGTGAGAGCATCCTCTCTTGATCAATTGGAAGATCCTTCCCAAATTACTCAACGAGCTTCTTTACATAACACGCCGACTAAATCCCCTCAAGTATCTCGAAAGAGTAGGGATGTTTCACCTAAATCCGTGACATCACTAGCTCATGGTAGCCATTCAGGTGCAGATGTGCCAGAAATTGTATTGCAGTCACCAAGTGATACGGGATCCATTTTAAGTGAATGAAGACTATTAATTTTATTATTCGGTATTTAATATATATATGTACGTACAAATAACATCCGATACCAAATATTTCATCTCGGCTTTTATAGAGCTACGCGTCACGTGGTTTTACATTCAGTAGTTACTTCTATAGAGCTACGTCACGTGGTTTTACATTCAGTAGTTACTTTTATAGAGCTACGTCACGTGGTTTTACATTCAGTAGTTACTTCTATAGAGCTACGTCACGTGGTTTTACATTCAGTAGTTACTTTTTAGAGTTGTGAACTACAAATGGAAAAATCGGTCTTATCTATGTGTCTGTTTGTCAGTCATGTTCTGAGCAAATTACATATAAATGATCTATCTCTTCTTATTCTTTTTTATTGTTTCCATGTGGTGGTGGTGTCAGCCTCCCGAATATTACACATCCACTACCCTATTACTATTATACATATACACTATTACTATTTTTTAGTTGTACTTGTAGCTGATTTTTACTTTCTTTTAATGATTTCATTTTGTCAGAATGCAAAAAAAAGTAACACTGTGAAACCCTGAGTATGGAAGTACGTATTTAAGAAAATATTAATACCATGTCTTATATATTTTTTTTTTGTATTGTAATAGCTATTTTAATTTTAAGATTAAATTATTATTTTTAAATGAATGTTGTGAATTATAGAAGAAAATATTTTATATACATATCTTGTGATTAAATTTTATTCTTTAGAAAATGTAACATGATTTTAAATTTTTTGTAGTCAATTTCAGATATTGAGAAACTTCTTGAACATCATGATTCTCTACTTTTCTCGAATTATTTATTTACTTACAATAATTTATTTCATGCACTAGATGACTACCAAATTACGCAATACAGGGCTCTCAACACCGGCAGTATAAACCAGCAGCCAGGATATACCAGCGGCTACAGTGGGTACTAAACATATAGAATTATCTCTCTAAGACTCACTAGAATTAGCTCTCTAAGACGTCTACGTGAAGAGCTAGAACCTAAAATCACTATTTACCTATTATTATTTTTCCACTAAACGGAACGTCTTTTTTGTATTCTGATTTACCAAAAGGTTCCCACAAATTAACACCAATACATGTAAAAACAAATTGTCGCCGTATACCCAGTGGTTTCGGAAATTCAGAAATCGGCTAATCGTCCCTGTGGCGGAAACTTGGATATCTCCGGAGTCTCAGAGGTGGAGCATGGAGCTCCAACATTGCCTACATTTGATTTCACAAATAATGAACCTCAAGAGACTATAGTATGTTATTTTTAATAAAATTAAATATTCTAACTTTACGTTATAATTTACAGGACCTTACACAAATAATATCACAGTTTTACTTAGCGGCTAATTACTAGGATGGTTCAACATAACTGCTAATCTTTCCATATTGACAGCATACACTGAGTGACATGCAATGACATTCCGGTTTGCCTGCAGCGTGAGGTACAGTTCATATAATGACAACTTGTCATCATTGGGCTCTTTTGTGGGAACACTGAAAAACAATACAAATTGATTGGATTTTTATTTAATTTTTATCATCATCTTCCTGACCTTCCTGGTCTTCATCTTCCATTCTACTTTATCAGCCGTCATCTCTTCATTCACTCCTCTTTCACACATACTCTTTTTAACATTTATTTTTTAATTTTATATGAGTGTATAATGAGGATTATGAACATTTTTTCATTGCCAATGGGGCAGTTGGGAACTCCTTATTCCCATAAAAGGGGCAGATACAATTTAAACTTTTAATTTCATGGTTGAAGACAGGTGTTTGTACGAAGTCTTTGAATTTTAAAGGCCTGTTCACAAGTATGTATTGTGCTTGAGTTTTTTAATGTTACATGGAATATCTGACAGCAAAAAAGCTAGTAGAGGGCTACAAGGTTTGTGAAGTTGAAATATGACATAAAACTCAAGAATTGCTATTTGCTTTCTAACAAATCATATAAAAACAATAACTGAGTATAAAAAAATTAGAAACAATGAATGTTAGAAGATCAAGTATAAGTTCTAAAGAGTACCTACCCACTTGGCGTGACCAGAGTAACTCGAGAAATTATGGTCATACTTAATATAGCTCATTTTAGTGTAATAGATGCCTTATCTTGATAAGCAGAAATTAATTTTGCATGTGTAATGCAATATTTAAAATTATTAATAAAAGAAAATAATTGTCATACCTGCAAGCAATTTCAAAAGCAGCTGAATGTTCCATCTCATCAATAGTAGGAGGACATCTTGGTCCCAAACCATCTGGAGTATTGTCTACATTAACTCTACCCTCAGCTTGGGGATCATATAGCTTTGCAGAATTCCGCAACCACATATTTGGCATATCTCCACCTATATCATACATAAAGTGCTTGTTATGTCTTTTGTAGCCTTTACGCTGTGATACAACAGAGGTGATTATGTTTTTAAGGAAGTTTTGTACTGCTACAACAATGATATCAGCTGCTTCATCATCAACTCCCTCGAGCCCCAGCTCCCATGCTGCTAGCATGAACCTTCCTACCACTAGGGCATGATCCGGAAGGAATATTTCCTGAAATTTATAAGTATAGTAAAATTTAATAGTATAAGACCTAAATACTACTTATACATGCTTTGCCACATACATATACTATAGTTTGTGAGAACTAAAAAGCGCAAATAAATAGTTTCTACTAAAAACATGAATATTAGCTTCTTTGATTTTTTATAAAATTAGCCCAAAAAAGTATCACTACTATAGGTTTCTTGGTAAAGGATGTTTATTATAGGTGTATAATAATTCTTCTACACAGCTTTATCTTACCTGTGCAGCATATTTGACGCCATCACTACCTGCGCCAGGAGGTGAGCTAGGGGCCAAATAGTCTACCAAATCCACAGAATCAAAGCTAGACTTCTCAGATGTGCGGGAACTTCTTTTGTGCCGTCTTACGGTTTTGTTGTGTGAACTACTACGCTCCTGAGCTATAGTCAGTGATGTCTCCGCTAAGCCTTCTACTCTATTCAACAGCGCCAACAGAAACTCGTTGTGATAATGCACTTGCTCTGGAGTCAAGAGTTTGCGAGCTTCTATATCGAATTCTTCTTTTGTGAGTTTCATTCGAAACCACTGTTTCATGTGACCGAAATATTTAGTGGATTTCTCTTCTAAAACTTCATTTAACTTTCGACGTGAACTAATAAGAGCGTCTGAACTCATTTTTATATTAGAATTACTTAAGAAAGAAAATAATAAATAATCCAAATGAGTTCAAATAAATAAACCAAACAGAAGTTAACTGACAGAAACATTTTAATCAAGCATTTGACAATGACAAACGACAGCCAACTTTTGACAATCTCCCTCAATCTCAGTTTGGTAAAAAGGTATAGGTAGTTGTAGTCTTTCTTTTAGTTACGGCGTCCTACGTTTAACTTATTTGCCAGTTTCTGGTAACTGTATACCATAGTGAAGTGTTCGCATTAGCGAGGTGATAATAATGAGAGTATATAAAAAAGCCGCAAAAGGAGCCGTTTAATTAGTAAAAGAAGTTTATTAAACGCAAGTAAAAATCTAGTTAAAGGTCATTGCAGGAAATAAAACTGTAGTTATATCATAGAAATGTCGAGGATTTATCAAAAAAAATCATTTTACTTTTTAATGTAACCGTTAGCCAAAGGTGCTCGCCACATTTAATCCACCTCCAAGCCGTAAGCCTTTGAAGTCGTAAACTTTGTTTACAGTCGGTTTAAAGTAAACTAGACTTCGTATTGTTTTGCATAAAGAAAAAAGAACCATCACTGTTTGTACACTGACTGTACATCTAGTATAATTACAAGTATAAGGCGCTAGTATTCACTTGAAAGTTTTCACCATTTTACTACATAGAATCTGGAATAACTGTTACGTATGTCATGGCGTGACTATGACTTAATTACGACGATTTTTGACTAGGTATTTTCGACTTTACTCTATTACTTTACAAATATGTTAGCTTGAGCTCTTATTAACCTGACGCTGGCAAATACCTCGATCCGTATGGCGCCCTGTCTTAAACAAAGAAAATAACGAAAATGAACGTTTTTTTTAATAATTTACGTTTTTCCGGTTATATCGAATCGATGAATGAATGTTAATTTAATCCAAGTTCATTACCCACTGAGCTTTACAACAAACTACTGTTACTGCATTTATTTCAATTCAACGTTAGTTAATGCTCTTTGATTTTAAGGACTAACCCAAACTTATTAAATATTGTTATTATTAACACTACAATTAAAAGTAACACGAGTTAGCCGAGTAACAAGTTTATATTCAAAGCATAAAAGGCACACTAACCTAAGTAGGTATATTGTTTATGCTAATGTAATTATAATATGCTAGTATTTTATATATATTATTAATAGTTTACTATTCATTTAAATAAATAAAAATCAATAACTCATTTTAACAATCGTACATACTTATATGCTTATTATAAATAACAGATTAAATTTAAATGAAAGACATTTTAAACACTTACCTACTTCTACTTAATTATTTGTACATGGTAACGACAGATTAGGTCATATAATTTGAACAAGCAAATTTGTTTACTATTGATATGATTTCATAATAATATCTCTTAAATTGGCTAAAACTACATTAAAATAACATGTATGTTCGTTAATTTACGGTAAAACGGCCTAAAACATTGCAATAAATCTCAGAACAGAGTTGCTGAACATATAGAATAGCTCAATATGTAGACGTTATATTATTTTTTACACTGCCTACTACTTACCTTCTAGTAGAATAGCGCCAGTATGCGATAATCTACTAGATTGAGAATTTTATTTACCTTACTTTACACCACTGCGTAGTGTCTATTATATTATATAGTACGATTAGTATAAAGTTATAGATGATAGGTATATGTAGTAAAAATTTATATCGTTATACTTATTAATCGCTCTGGCCACAAATTAATTTATAAAGCATTTTATTGGCAAGCAGAGAAAACATTACAAGCGTGTGTGTACATTTGTTGGATAAGTGCATTCAATATCAACAGTTAATTATTTTAATGTGAAGTCCTCGGAAGGAATCCTACATGAACCCCGTTCTTTGAACGCAATATAAGATCAGCGCAAAGCACTGGTTCTATATCAGAAGGAATCAGCTTGAAATTCTTGATTATCCCTGATAGAGTGACTTTCATTTCCATCATTGCGAATTTCTGACCTGAAATCATTGTCAAGTGTAAATGAAATGATATAACTTGATACTGCTTACTAAAATTGGTTGTTATTAAAAATACAAACAATAATAATAAAACGATACGCAACATTGAGATATAGGTACAAGGTCAAGGTCGGTTTAATTCCGGTTTTGTGAGTTTTTGCGGCTCGAATTATTTCGTTTGTATTATATCCTTATATTCTAATATGAAACGTCATTATTTATGTTCACGAGTTACCAGTTCAACCATGACATTTTATGACAGCTAGTAGCTAGTAAGTAGGTAGGTATACCACGAATTATGTATTATATAATTTTTGAATACAAATAATTAAATACCTACATTCATAGTTGTAAATAGACTAGAGGACAATGGTTTTACAAACCTATGCAATTCCTCGGTCCTGCACTAAAGTACAACCAATTAAACGGTTTGTTGGTACTATTCTCAATTCGTTCTGGTCGAAAAGTGAGAGGATCTTCGTGCACATCTGGGTGACGTTGCAAGTCAAGGATATTTATCAGGATCGCTGTGTCTTTTGGAACTATTAAATCACCAATTTCTGAAAAAAAAAGAATATTCAAGACTCGACAATTTGGTATCTGTAGGAATGTTGTTACTAAACTGTCAGTTTTAAGAATACACCACAACACACAATACAGAATTATTATTATTTACTGTACTAACTAATACAACAAAGAAATAACTGGATCAACTATAAACTGCTCAAGATGCAAGATAGTGCAACATCTTCTAACCCAGTACCTGAGGACAAAGTGCCTGCATACTAATCTCATTACCACGCTGAATGTCATGTTGATACATAGAACCAGGTGACTATGAGGAACCAAATTTAACAGAGACAAAGCGCTTCACGTTGTATTTGAAAATAAAATGCCAAAGCATTAGCTCCGAACGGTTATAAGAGCAACTCGACAAGCTCGAGCGTCTACAAAACTTCTGCATTCGGTTTGTATTTGGATTACGCAAGTATGACCATATCTCTGAATACCGTAAAAGGCTCAATTGGTTACCTATTCGTCTTCGCCGTAATTCTCATATTCTGTCTTTTCTTTATAAAATATTATTTAATCCTACCACTCCCTCTTACTTAAAAGACAATTTTGTTTTTTTAACAGCTTCCCACTCTATTTCTTTGCGGCCATCACGCGACCTTCGTCTTGTGCTGCCTACTTCTACCTCAACGAACTCTTTCTTTAATGCATCATTTACTGTGCAAGCTATTCTTCTATGGTACGCGCTGCCTTTGTCAATCAGACAGGCTAAATCCCTTTTTATATTCAAAAACTTGCTGAACATTCATTATCTTTCTCTTAATTAAGTGGAACATCTTGTGTGGTATTATTATTATTACGAGTATGACGTATGTAGCTGTTGTATGTGCTTAATATTACTAAATATATATATATATATATATGTATGTATTTTCTGTTTTTTTTTATGGTATTTGTACCATCTCTTTTTTTTTCCTTTTTTTATTGGTACACCGGTGGTGTTACACGTTACTATTTGCAGTTAGTCCGATCCATCCAAAGGTTGCCTGGAAGAAATCGCTTTAGGCGATAAGGCCGCCCAATGTACTACCAATGTTTTGTTTATAATATATTTGCTGTATATATTTTTCTTGGTGTGCAATAAAGATATATTGTATTGTATTGTTATAATATGTATTGGTAATCTTAGCTAAGTTTGGTCTTACAACTTTTGCCGTTTTTGCTGTTCTATTAAATGAGCCGCCAAATAACCATTCGGCGCTTCCAGATCTGTCTGTTTTGTCCAATAAAAGATTAAAATTTTATTTAAATTCCCGAGTCTTTCATTGTTCGTTTGTAATCTTCTGCATAACGATTACACGTTACGGTAGACTGAACACGTTAAATACCAACTATCATAGAACATGACATGTGACCTGCAGTTAAGCCTATGAGTAGATACAGGTACATCTACAATGCACTTACAGAGACAATTTTATGCAATTTATCCGCAAATTGAAGGTTTATAAAACTAGTTGTAAAACAACTTCCGTGATTGAACGTACTAGTATGTTAGTATTCGCGGAAACTCTTTTCATTATGAAGATTTGTGTTGATAAAGTAAAAACGTACATTTGAGGATAGCACTAACAAGTAGTAAATAGTAAAAGTAAGAGTAAAATATTCTTATTTGAAATAACAATTGTACACCTACTTTCAATATTTCTCTTTTGCTTATATTGCGATACATCCTACGTATAGGTAAGAAGTAGATTAAAGCAGGAAATACCTAACCTCTTGGTTTATAAGATGAATAATTATATTCTTCCAGTAGCATTAAATCATTAAAAGGAATCTATAGCTATAATAAGAAGCTATTTAAGTGTTAAATAGGTAGTACGGTAAGTAGGAGTAACATGGTGAATCACACTTACGAGAGTCTCGAGTGATATATCTCTCAATATATGGAACTGATGGATATAAACGCAATGACTCTTTTATAACTTGCTCCAAGTATTGCATCTGCTGAAGTTCACTGGAAAATTAAGCAATAAAATTTGATAAAATATCCTATGGAAGACCAGCGCTGGTTGTTTGCAACCAACGTTGTGTTGAGTTGGAGCCGGTTTGTGCCAATAAACTTATATTAATTATGAAGTCTTTGTTAGTACTATTAGTTTTTTAGTATAAATATTCTTTCTTTCTTTCTATTCCAATAACTACTTATTTCAACGAAATATCAACGCTGGCTTCAGACGGCACTGTGTTGTGTTGAGACCGGTTTGTGACAGAAAGCATTTAGTAACACATGTTACATATTTTGCTTTTTGTTTAAGTTGTGTTTTCTGTTGCATATTAATATATTTCTATTTCTATTTTTATCAGTATTACTAGTAAGTGACTTTAGTTTTTTTATAAACTTACTCGTATTATGACAAATACTATGCAAAAGTAATTCCAGTTAACAAGACAACCTTACCCCATTTATTCCTTAGAATGCTACGAGTACAAATAACTATTTTCTATCAAAATTTCTATTAGCTCGTAGTCTGTCGAGAATTTAAAGATTTCTTGTTAATTTAAGTGACATATAAATAGTTACCATTACTTTAGGTACAAAGTTTAACAACGAGTTGACGATACAACAAACGTCACTCATGTTTTCCTAACACAAATATATAAACGAACATACAAATGACGATTTACAATAAATTCTGAAACTTTCGCATCGCTTGGTCACTTATTTTTTTATAAATGTGGCTTGTGTAACCTTTAAGAATAATTATGTTAGCCAGAAATAATAGCTGCTACCTAATTTGAGTAAGGATTCTAGAAAATCTTTAAAAAGTGCGAGTAAGAAATTAAGTTTTCGTATTTTTAGTTGGAAACCGAGTGTACGTATAGGAACATTCATATTTCTCACTCGTTTAGTATTAGGTATAACAAAAAAATGTTAATTAGTAATAGCACAAAAATACCTGAATGCAACGTCTCGATTCATATCATCACCAAATATATCCTTCTGTTCTTTAAAAAGTTTATTTTGTACATCTTCATGTCTTGAAATGCAATACAGACAAAAAACAATAGCCGATGTTGTAGTATCATGACCCTGAAATATATGTTAAGTTTAAGACACACTAAACTTATCACACACCAGACATTGAACGTTTAAAATGTAAAAAGGTAAGGTAAGGAAGTATATTGTATAAATATTCATTTTAACCTTTGATCTTCGAATTCAGTCTTTGCAATAGGTATGTACATACTCGTATAAACAGTAATACTTAATCGCGGTTACTGACAATTGTTTTCATTGACATATAGAACAATCATTTATTCTCTGTTAATCCTATAAATTCTACTCAGTTAATAGTATAATAAATAATATACCTAATACATAAAAATTATACTTAACAGGACAATCATACCTAAAAATTAAACCAATTTACCTATGTCAGACTTGAGTCATAGACGCTGTTACTCGTACTTAGAGATTAGATATATCAAGTTATTACCAACGGAATTATGTTACTTTTGAAACATAATTTATAATCCCCAGAATTACTGTTTAATGAGTGATTAAATGAGGAATTTGCGCGTGCCATAAAAAGAGGTACATACTGCGCAAGTATTATCCTACTGGTTTATGAAATACTTACAATAGCAGCCAAATTGACTGGTTGGTGTGATCGCGTAATTATAATAACTTAAATATATATGCGTAGATAATTATTTCAACTAAAATCTTACAAAATAAATGCTAGGTACCTCAAACATGAAAGTATCCACTTCTTCTCTGATAGCTATATCGTCAATTTTCTTTCCATCTACTTCAGAGAGTAGTAGCAAATCCAAAAACGCTTGCTTGTTTTTAATACCTACGATAAACATGATAATTTATCAAAACATATTTTATCTAATAGTTAAATGTGATTTCTTTCTTTCTTATTTACCTAGTTCAGATTCGGGCGATAGAGAAGTGATGCCGTTTCTTTCTAATTCTTCTCGCCTAATAGCAATCACTTTATTTGTTTGCCCATGCAGAACAGCCAGAGCTTTGTCCTGTTTTTTCTTGTACACCAGATTAAAACAAATATCACTCCATATGAACGGGTTGCGCATTCGCTTTGCAATAAGTTCTGAAATTCTGCAACGAAAATTAATAATTTATTTTAATATTACAAGTTCAAGGTACGCTTTTCATAATCGCATTACTAGTCTTATAATTAGCAGAACGTGCTCATTTGTTAACTTACATTTCTATGGATTTTACATAGTTCGAATGACGGTCGTTTTGGGCATTGATTGATACACCCATAATAGTTTCTGTAAAAAAGGTAAAACATTGTTATGAAGTCATTCAAGTCATGTTATTGTAGAAGTTGGATTCAGAGTAGAAGTATTAAATTAAAAGCCAAATTAATAAATCCCGGCGTCTTTGAGAAAAAGGGTAACATGTATAAATAAAAATATAAGAGAAATTAAGAACCCATTTCTTTTTGAAGTCAGATATCACAAATAAAGCGATAATGTGTGAATTACGAGTATATTGATACAGATACAACGCAAACACAATATAGCGATATTCATAACCAAATTGTCCAATGTACCTACATCCTAAAATCATATACCAAATAATAAACAAATGACACTATCTCTATCTATCACTTAACAAATAAACAACTATATGTATAGACTCGTGACCTCCGGTTTGCTCACTTAAATAACTGATTATAACATTTATTCTTAAATAAAATCAGTGGATGGTTTGGCTCAAGTTGAGAACAAAAACATAAAACGGTCTACGAGTATAAGTATAATTTACCTGTAACATTGTCAAGGGCAGCCAAAGCAATTAAAGGAAACAAATCGAAGGGTTGCCCGTTTGCAGAACTATTCAGTTTTTTTACGAGGATTTTTTCATTTTTGCAAAACACTGGCAAATAAGTCTGCAAAATGTTGAAATGAAAGGCTGGAGTTAAAAGTTTTCTGTGCGTCTTCCACTTTTTACCTGTAAATAAGATATGAATGTCATTTGCACTGTATGCGCGAATTATCATATTCAACAAGTGTAATAAATAAAATTATAATAGATATTTATGTTATTTTTTAAATAAAGGACTATGACACTGCCACCTGTTTGTCACTTCAAAAGATTTAATAGATTATAGATTTTGAAAAATCTTTACAGCATGCTCATTTGCTGTAAGTAAATGTTATTCAAAATCTTTTTAAGTATTATTTTCTAAGCAAACGTTAGATTCTACGGCTTGGCAATGGCTTAACAGATAGCTGTGAGAATACTAAGTTAAAAAAAGAAGTTTTGGTTTTGCAAATGAAAATTAAGAAATTAAATCACTTGCCATTTCATTAATTACCCCTTGATTATTTATATGTTAACATATAAATAATGAAGGACATACCTGAAGAAGTCAGAAGACCTTCCCCTAGCCATGGTTTCATATACCGGTAAGATCCTTTTTTGTTTATGAATTCTGTGCTGGAGCATACGGGCTGAAATAAATAGATTTAAAATATTTACAAATTATTCAATCCAGTAAGAAATAATAGTAAATATGACAGGTTTAATTA
This sequence comes from Ligdia adustata, assembly GCA_947049295.1. Lineage (NCBI taxonomy): Eukaryota > Metazoa > Arthropoda > Insecta > Lepidoptera > Geometridae > Ligdia > Ligdia adustata. The sequence continues at coordinate 5,169,267 of OX346218.1, forward strand.
AATTATACCTCAATGTATTTAGGGTGAGACAGTAGAATATACCGTGCATTAAGTAAATGAATTCGAACAGCATCCCCGTACGTCAATCGCAAGTTGGAAAAGGTTCGAACTAAATCTGAAACGATGCAAATTTAATGTTTAACAATACTAAATTCACTTATCTGCCGAACTGGCAGATGCAGTTAAAATATTTAATACATCCGTGGAGAGCGCGTCATATGAAACATTATAAATTATAAGTTGATGTTAGTAACCAAAGTTACAATATTATATAGATAGTACAGAATAAAAAAAGAACAAAAGATAAATTAGAATTAACTTATTACGCGTGTGTATCTGATCTAAAAGCAGTAACTTTAATAATATAAATTAAACAATGCAATTTATATTCTATACCTACCAATAATGCTATCTATTCATATTTTTATAGCCGCACCATAAAAATATTCTTAGACAATGCAATTTTTTACGCATTTTTGTACTTGTAAAGTTGACGTCTTATAACTACTTATAATAGAATACTATTTTTTGCACATTGTTGTCGAATGATATACTGATGACTGATTAAGCTAGCACAGATCAAACATATTATTTAGGTATGTACCTACAATGCCACTGAGAATCGGATACGACACTGTTAATTATCTATTTATTTTTTTAAAGCAGCCGGAAAGCATCTCTTTTAGATAAATTTAGAACCTCTTCCTTATATTATTTAAAGAATCGGGTTTACACGCGTACTTGATTGTTGGAAAGGTCCAACTATAGTTCTAAATTAGTTTCGTTCACATTCGGTGAACTTCATCAGGGATGAAATGAGTCGATCGTGTCTTCAACGATGACACGTCGCACTTCTCGGTACGCGTGAAAAGCCGTCTTCTTAAACAATATGAATCAAATACGCATTAGTTTTCTAAATAAAACCTCTTCCTTTTTAACCGACTGGATTATGATGTTTGGAAAGATGGATGAAAAGGATGATGTTTTCCGAGTGTATGTAAGTATGTATGTCTTAATCTTTCTGATCCTCTTCAGCCTAAACTGGATGACCGATTTTGATGTGCGAGGTGCCATTAAATTTGTCTGTATCTGCATATGGTCTTAGGTTATATTGGTTGCTTGTCGCGGATTCACTAATTAATATCACTGCTTATGCTAATCTCTTGTTGAAGTCAGCTGAAAACATAATTTAAGTATACATATATATAGAAATACTGCGGTGGTTACCTCAGGTGTAGGTAACATATAAATAACTTTGATTATTATGTAACTATAATATGTATTAACCTCTAACGTCCCACTTGTGGGCACGGGCCTCCCCTATCACGGAGGTGTTACCCAACCACGCTGACCAAATTGCGGGTTCGGACTATATATATATATATATATATTGATAAACTATAATCCACTTATTTTGACAGTATTATATAGATTCATTATTAAAAATTATTGCTTCTTACGACTCGCATTGACATTCATAATCCAACTTCAGTAATGTCCAAGGTAGGCAAGGTAGAAACCAATGTCATTTAAAATAAATTTTATATGTTTAGGAATAAGTTGAAGACAAGCGAAATATTGTTTTGATTGAGGGATTTAGAGTGGGATTTAAATCCTCCAAAGGTTAATTCCTACCAAGGTTGCTTAATAGAAATCGCTTTTTAGCGATAAATCCGCTTTTGTATCAGTTTTCATTGTAGGCAGGCATTTGCTGTCTGATTTCGATTTTGTATTTTTGTGGCGATAATTAAGAGTTTTGTATTGTAATGTCTTGTGGCTCAGTTTTTAATAATGTCTATACTAACTTTTATTACGACTATAAACCGACTATTACAAAGGAGGAAGTTCTTTAAGTGTCCGATTTTGAACACCACTCTTTTTTTGATAAGAAAAGTGAATTTTGTATTGATTTGGGATGTATGCAAATAATCTAATCGGTGTTGTAAATTGATTTGTAATAAATTAAATGAATTGAAAAAAAAATGTCTGCCCAATTGAAGTCCACCCTTAAATATTTTTTTACCTATTTTTTACCAGCTTATAATTTTGAAATTCGATATCGTTGAAGTATTTCGTGAGGTATCATCTCTAGTTATATGTTAAATCCTTGTTATATTAATTTATACACATTTTATAACAGCTGCGCAAATATTTTTAGGGTATTAAGTTTTATTTCCTACTAGAAAAAAAAATTTTACTTACGTGCAGCATCTCCCAAAAACATTAATGCGTTTCCTAGCAAAGGTATCGGAAATGGTCCCACAACATTTAATCGCTTACAATCATTCAACAAATAAGCCCACGAAATAATGGCTGCGACTACGAAAATCACTAATAGTAATATGACAGCCATAATTACTCAGCTTAAACTACACACTGACAAATTTGTATCACAATCTTTTATTTTATCATAAATACTTTTATCTCTGTACACTACTATGTATTTAAAAAAAATATGAGTAGCAACAAAATTTGAATCGTTATCACGCATACAGCTGTAGAAATGAACTGAAGCGAGTAAAAATGATACGTTTTATTTATATGTCAGAAGATATCTTTCTTAACATAGTCGTTTAAGTCACAGGGCGGTTTATAAAACCAAAATGAATTAAATTATGACAAAATTTACTTAGAAGATGTAAATATATTTCCCACACGATAAAACCTGACAAATATAATGAGAACTATGAATAAAACTACAATACATTAAAAATAATTAGGTAATTATGTAGGTAGGCTTAGGTACCTACCTTCTTACACTGCTGTTCTCAACATGGACATTCAATGCAAAGGAAATCGTGTGTTGTGTTATAAAATTAATTGTTAGGTGTGATACCGAAATTATGTAATTTATATAATATTATGTAGGTATAAATAGTTGTGTTAGTATGGACGATCAGTTTCGCGATCAGTTCAACTATCCCACAAATAAGTTTCTAATCTAAAAACTTTTAAAATTATGTAATTAAATTATTCTACTATCAGCGGCCGCTAATAATATGAGTTTAAAAATTAATTCAGTTAATATTATTAGTCTACCATTATTTCTGCATTTATTTGTACAATATTGATTTTGTGTAATTTATATATAAATACATATTTTCATATATTAAACATCCTGTGTAGCAAAACTCCACCTGACATCGTCACGTGGCTACAGGATTCGCCTGCTTTAATTTCGTCCTGCATATTATTTTTTTCTGTGCCATGAACTTAATCATTCAAGTAAGTAGGTAGATAATTATAAACTGCACGGTCGGAAGGATACTTTGTGCCTACACTATAGTTACTTGCGTTTGTAAGTACTTACAACTGCTTAATAACTAACAGATCTTTTAAGGAAAATAACTTAGTGGTAACACATAACATACTTAAATTTTCATCTCTGATTATTTTATGAAATCACAATAATGATTAGGTATCTTGGCCATATATTTTATTAAATTGTTAAGTACGTATGTACCTTGTCCCATTAAATATTCAAAATATCGCATAGTATTTAAGTCGAATGAAAAAATAACTATGCAAGTACCCTAGGTAGGTAGTACCCTACCCGTTTATTTCTACTACTGTTTTTTCATTAATATTATCAAAATCTAATCTAATTAATTAATGTGTAAAGAACTATGATATATAGATCAATTCTTTAATGCATACACACAAAAAAAAATTAAGTACCTACAAGTGAAAAATTCTTATAAAATATAGTGCTAAAAGTATATGTACAAGTGCTATGGTACTTGTTCAAATAATATATTACAGATATTTCTGGTTCTGCGAGTCAAACTAACAACCAGCTTTATTTTGATTATCCCTGGTGAACGTAAACCCTAGAATGATAAATGAAACCTGTGGTTTTTTTCCGTTCATTTTCTGTTTGTCAGGCACTTCCCGTCTGAGGTGCGTTTCGTGCATACACTCTAGGTGCAACCATTCGCTGTTAGCGCGTTCGCGGCCTCAGTGTAAATAACAATTGACATGCAAATGATATTTACACTGACAGCAACTCAACCTCATACTTCTCGGGAAAATAGCCCTTATTGCTATAGCAATGTTTTGTCAACTGTCAGATAAACGTCAGAGTGTTTTTTACCGAGCTATTTTGATAGTAATTAAATAGTTTCTTCTTCTTCTTTTGATTAATGGCACTATACTATTTGTATATTCGCCAACGTCAAGTTTATTAATTTTCGAGTTATTAATCAATAAAGTTAAGTCGTATATCAAGTAATAAGTCATCGTGGTCAAGTTAAAGACAAATCATGTACCCTCGTAAAGCGGTGGAGACTTTACCAGGGTTTCTATGATTTATATGGATTTCCCGCGAACACGAAAACCACGTTATTCCGTCTATATATCGCTTGCCCACACTCGTGCACATAAACAAGACAATAATGGTTAATAATTCAACAATATTACACATTAAAGCTTGCAGAATCACTAGATTTGCAATAAATACACAGACAAAGACACAATTTTTTCAGCGAACGCGGGAAAACTCCCAGTTAAATAGTTGCACCTAACGGACGCTCCGAACGCGTCAGTTGCATGTCAGTTGTTATTTACAATGAGGTTGCGAACGCGAGAAGAGCGAATAGTTGTACCTAGAGTGTAGGCATGGAACGCATCCCTGTTTTTTTTCTGAACTGTCAATGTGAAAGATCCTAACGTAACGTCCACATTCCCGCGTTCGCGGAAACCAAAGTAGGAATACCGTTAATAAGTAGTAGGGATTTCGGATTCCATGGCAGAAAGGATTTCCACTGATCTTCAAAACCAATCATGTAGTAAACATTTTGGATTTCGATTGAAAGGCACCCCGATCCAATTGAATGCGTTGTCTACATCCACATTAACTCATTTTAATTGAAGATTGACTTTCGATAAGTATATTTATTTATCACGCCCTGGAGCCTAAACGGATTCTCGTGTTTTTATTTGAATGGTGCCATTAGATTCGTCTTAGTTGTGAAATAATATTAAGAAATTTTGGCGCCTAAAAGTAATCTCAAAAAGAAAGTTTTCAAAATACACCGAGTTTTGTATCAAAATATTTTTTTAGCGGTGATTACGAATGTATAACTTGTATGTTTTATTGGAGTTTAGAAAAGGAAATGCTAAGTTTAAGGTTTAGCAGGCGGGTTATATGAAGTAGTTTCTAACCACTTGTTTATCTTGATAAATCCATCACAATGGCAAGTATACTTACCGTACGACGTCATATTTCGAATTAGGAAAAATGTTTATTTTGATTTGTAGTTTGGTTTGACTGTTGACATTTGTTTTGTTCCTAACCTACACTAACGTATGGATTCTTTCGAGAATATTATTTAGTGATTTTATCTTGTATTATTTAAAGAATTATAACGTCGTTCGATTCGAATACAATTATAAAATGTCTCTTAATACTATACTTACTATAGGAAAGGCACATTCACTTTTTAAAGGTGAGTAACTAAGCAAGTTTAAAATTACGTATCCAATGGCCCACAATTTACTGGGAACTAATAATAACCTGAAAGATAGCTTGCTTAATGCAATTGTTCAGGAAGACGATATTATTGTAGTGTTAGGCCAGAACAATATAGCCACAATGATTGTAAGCAATGTAAACATTTTGTGGCTTTTACCTGCCTAGTCGTATATGAATATTTATTGCAAGCTGTTTATAATAGAATACCTACTCTTACAAGTTTGGTCTGTTTGGTGAAGAAAACTACTTAAGTATCTTTTCTATCTTAACTACAGAATTAATACGTCATGCAAGTAAAAAGACCGGAGGAAGTACACAAAACACTAACTGCAAAGTGAAGCCAAAGCGGAGAGGATGGAAGGTGCAAGATGGTCATACTGTGCAAGCGGGACACATGCTAGTGACTCAGAGAGTTACACGCTTCCATCCTGGACTGAATGTGAGTTGAAGATTTGTTAACTTGTCCTTATTACTTAAGCTATAAAATGTTCATGTTTATACTTAAAGAACCATATCTTATAATTATATTATAGGTGGGCATGGGTCGCAACGGAACTCTGTTTGCTATGGAAGCTGGAAAAGTCATAGTCACATGCGAGAAGTTTGATCCAAACTGGGACCACAGTTGGGTCCAACGTAATTATGGAGGCCGTACCGACCAGACCATACTGAAGAAATACTTTAATATTGTAACAGAACCTCAGCATCAGAGGTTCAAGCTTATAGATGAAGTATGAAATGTTTTAAATGTTTTGTTGTATTAGTAAGTATTGAGAATAGGAAATAAAAATATATTAGTGGAGTTTCATGATTGTTTGACAGTTTTTGTGGCCTGCTTTTATAATGCTTAGTAAAACAGAAGTTAAATATATTTTGTACTGTTTTTGCCAATATGAATAAAATAACAATAGTTAACTTATATTAGGTCCTTACATATGAAATTGGCGTTTTCTCGTACTGGCCACTTTGATCTCAAATATCTCTTCTTTGGTTAGGGATTCCAATTTCAAATTTATACAGCTATTTATTCATACATTTGTATTTCGAAAACTGTAATTCATTTGTTTTGTCCTCGTTTGGTTTTTTCTTTTTACAAAATGGAAAACTTAAAAATATCGCGTTATTTACGAGTACGAGTTCCACCGTGGTACCAGTGCTGCAGAAACGGCTCGAAGGATTAATGTTGTGTATGGCGGCGGTGTCGCAAAAGAAAACACAGTGCGTTTTTGGTTCCAACGTTTTCATTCTGGAAATTTCAACCTGCAGAACAAGCCCCGTGGACGGCCGGAGACTAAAGTTTCTAATGAAGAATTGAAAGCTATTGTGGAAGCAGATCCATCGCAAACCATGTCCGAGTTAGCTGCAGGCTGCGGTGTTAGTGATAAAACTGTTTTAATCCACTTGAAGCAAATTGGAAAGGTGAAAAAGCTTAAAAGGTGGGTACCTCATGAATTGAGTGCAGCAAACCGACAAACGCGCGTCAACTGCTGCGTTACATTACTCAACCGGCACAATAATGAAGGGATTTGAAATCGGTTTATTACCTGTGATGAAAAGTGGATCCTGTACGACAATCGGAAACGCTCATCGCAATGGCTAAATCCTGGCGAACCAGCCAAACCCTGCCTCAAGCGAAAATTGACTCAAAAAAAATTACTTGTGAGCGTTTGGTGGACTAGTGCCGGTGTCGTTCACTACAGCTTTCTTAAATCTGACCAGACGATTACAGCGGATATCTATTGTCAGCAACTGCAAACCATGATGGAAAAGCTAGCTGCTAAACAACCGAGGTTGGTCAATCGCTCTAGACCACTGCTGCACAAAGATTTCATTGATTCTCGTCCTAATGGTCTTTTTAGTAAAGGGATCAATGAATTACCTATGAGATGGCAAAAGTGCATAGATAGCATTGGTACATACTTTAATTAAATAAATATATTATTATTAAAAAAAGACTTTATGTTCCTCCATTACAAAATGCCAATTTCATATGTAATGACCTAATATTTTTTCTTCTATCTAAAAAGTTTTCATATAGTACTATTTTATTCATAAAATGTTATTTAAAGTGAAATAATTTTAAACCAAATAATAAATAAGTGTCAAAGATATTGATTTATTAAAGTTATTTTGTATTGCGAAGCTGGGCGCATCTAGTTTTATAAACAACTAGCTGATCCGGAGAACTTCATACAGTCAATGATTGCTAACTAATTTAAAGTTTTCTGTACATATTTTTAATGAAATAAAAAAATCGGAGATCTATGGATTGAGGTGAATTTAAATGTGAGGGAATTTAAGGCTATCTATCTGGCTGCGACGATATAGCTACGAATGAGAATCAGTGACATCTGTTGTTACTGATGGAATCTACGTAGTGAAGCTGACTGAGCTACTTAAAAATATAATGTTAACTTAGTGCGTATCATTTAATAAAGAGGGCGCTGTGATTAATTTTCGTAGTTTTGTAAAAGGAGTAAAGAGTTATGGATGAGGCGAGACTATTAATTTGCTCTAAAATATGTTATTCTGTACGTTTTCAACAAATTTTTCTCAAACTAAAACGGCGATCAAATCTATATAATTATCGAACCTGCGAAATTTCAAGACAATTTAATAAGTTATGCGACTTGTATAGAATAGCCTTTGGCCAAGCTGAAGAAAGAGTTGTTAAAGACACCCTTCGCTTATACGTAGGCACATACGACTGCGTCCATTTCGTCATGGATAGCGTCAGTTAGACAATTGCGCTACCAAATGTGAATTGGGTGAAAATGGTGTCAAAGTGAAAAATTGGAATATACCTGTAGCACATTATGTTTAAAAAGGTTTTTGCTATTTTAAAATTCATACGTTTTCACACTTTGAGGTAGAGATGAGGAGGCAGCCGGCTAAGGACAAATTTTATTAGCCCAATAAATTTCTTAGCGCGATAAATCATGAGTTATTGCCTACTCGGAAACGGGTAGAAGGGACTTTAAAAGAAAAATATTTCCGTTACATATCGTCGTCCTTATTTATTTTTTATCAACTTGGGTTCTTAAAAAACAACAATGCATTTAATAAAATATTGGTTCAACCTTACCTGGACCGTGAAAAATTTATAGGAAGGCTTTATGAATTAAAGGAATTTTAATTCATAAATCAAACTACTGAACCGATTTTCTTGAATTCGAAGTTTTGAAATCAGAAAAAGTTATGAAAACAAGAGCAAATTTAGTGTAATTCTAGCCGATAGGGAGCTAAATAAAAAAAAGATTCCGATAAATTGGGAACATCTCATCTTCGGTTAACAACTGCTCTAGACCTGGGGCCCAAGTCTGTTATTTAAATTGTCTCAGAATTACAATTACATTGGCACCTAGTCTGATCTATGACGGCGTGCCTTAAAAAATATCTGTGTGGAACAGTACACCTATCTATCTACTGCTTTTCAACATCTTTATAGGGCTCATGTAACCTACCTATGGACATATTATAGTACGAGTATTACGACAGGTGTAATATACTTCAATCAATTTAGTAATATCGTAACAAAAACTTAAAAATTTTACCTTTTACTACTCACTCTAAAGCTGCAGTCAAACCTATGCGGCAGCAATGACGACGTTGGTTAGAACCGGAAATTTTGAAGGTAGAAATTTACCAAATTTATGACTTCTTAACCTTTATAACTATTTATGACCTTAAAAAATGTCGTACCTACATTCTACCTGAGATTCGAGACTAGTTTTCTAGTATTTTTCTGTGATTCTACAAAGAAAACAAAATTCCACTCAAGCTGCGGCGTACATTTGCGTGGGTTCATACCAAATAGCGCACGCAGGGTTATTTTTAACCGATTGCAAACTTTGTAGAGGTTCTCAATTCGTCGGAATCTCTTTTTCTTATGCATATTCCCCTATTTCTCAGAGATGGCTTGATTGATTTGAAAATTATTATTTTGTTTGAAACGTAACGGTAAACCTTTCCAATTGCTCCCATATAAATTTTATCATTATCCGTTTCATTGTTTTTTACTCAAAGTAGCTTTTAATTTTCTTTCCTTTCATAGATGACATTCTTATAACGTAAGTTTGCCTACCTAATTGAAATCAGTTACTTATCTATTTTTTTCAAGTATTTCTTATGTATGAGCCCACGCATCCTCTGCGACAAAGAGAAATTACGTAGCTTTCGCGACATTGGAAAATTTGAAGTATGTTAGTATTTATTAAAATTCATTAGCCTTTATGTCACTAGAAAAACTAAGTATAATTTTTATATAAACAAATAAATCGTAAAATGTTTAAATCTTAATTTAAACAAAAGTTTATTATTAATAGTGAAAACTTAAATTATATAACATATTGCCAGATAACAAATAAAATTCTAAATCAATCAATTACAAAATTTGTTTTCAGAAAACTAAAAGTGTAACAAAAATATTCTATCGCGTTCATGGAGATTAATCTAATCTAACCTAACAGTATATTTTTAGCAGACATATATTTTTTTAAGTTCTATGACGCGTTTCAGCAGACGGAACCGCATTTTCAGCCCTTAGGTACTGACGTTTTCGGTTCGCGTCTCACAAACCGCATCGCAGACGCGCTAGTTTGGCCGTTGCTATAAATCCACCTGAGCCCGTTTTACGGCCGTCAACTTTTTTCCACGTGTATAAAAAAGTTTTGACACAAAGCCCGTAGCAATAAACATCAGCGTGTAACGAGCCTGCCCTTTTTATGAACTTACTTATTGTTTTAATCTTTTAAGCTGTCGCAGGCCTTATTAGCGTCTCGTTACTTCGTTGTGGGATATGTGAAACTTTTGAAAGGTAGTACCTAATTAAAAATTTATTTTTTTAGCTGGTAAGGTAAAATTTTAGGTTTTTAACTCGTAATTTAGAAGTTTCGCATAGCTCCATATAAGCACAATTATATAAGCAATTAGGAAGGTTGGCACCTACCTTTCTTATTGCTTATATAATTATGCTTGTATAAGACTAAGGTAGGTAAGCCTACCTTAGTCTTATATAGAGAAATAAATTAAACAGGCGTGAAGAAATTCTTTTAATTTCTATGAGTTGCATTACTTTGTAAAGATCTCTAAGTTGAACACTTTGTGCCATATATCTAATATATATATACCGATATTATGGGTACACAAAAATAACTTACTAAACCAATCTATGAGTATTCTTGGGAGCGATGATTATTCCCAATATTGATGACGGTGATAAGAAAAAACATGTCTACGGAATAAAATTTTCATTTCTAACGACAATCACACGAGACGGATTTGAAGTCACCCTCCACGTTAGGTTGTAACACCTTAGCAGCACTGCAACTCCCTTCCCCACTGCTGAAAAAAATTGCTGGCGGGAAATCTCGAGAACCCTATAAAATGCAGCGAGGGCGGGTCCTACTATTTGTGTGCTAACTTATTTCTTACGTGTCAACTTCCCAAGTAAACTAAAAAACGCAGCGAGTTATGGTCACAATACAATACAATACAATATGTCTTTTATGCACACCATAAAATAAATACAACAAAATTAAACAAAATACTTCTAGTACATTATAGTAGGTATCGCCTAGATTTAGCGATGAAAGAGGTGAAACTAAACTTAGGCGATACCACGGGGTCGGCAGGTTCCAATAGGGCGGGTTTTTCGCCTAAGCTTGTGATGTCCGACTGTTTACTAAACGACACGTTACTAAAAAAACATAATATATACCTATATATTTTTAATATAAATATACTTTTTTGTAATTTGTATTTCTACTACATTATAGGACCAAAAGAAATAGAAAAGTTAAGCAAATGCCACTCCTTAAAACTGGAACTGACCAGGTTGTGGAAGACTCAAGTAGAGGTCATTCCAATTGTGATAAGAGGCACAGGAGTGGTAGTGAAAAGAGTATTGCTATAAACTACACTAACTTAACTACACTAACTAACATAGATACACACATAGGTAATGCAAAAATAGGCAGTACATACAGTTACAATTTTGAACAAAGTTTTAGGAGACACAGTGTTCGGGAACCGGATCGCTCTTTCCCTGAGGGTCTCGGGGCAGGGGTTCGGTTAGCCAAACCCAAAAGGCTTCAGTCGAGGAAAACCTAAAAATATATTGAATTGTTATAGATTACAAATACTAATTACATAAATATAAGTATGAAGTTTGAGCTTTACCTGCATACTGCATTTTGAGGTCAGAAAATCAGAGTTTGGAAAACTTAAAATATCTTGATCGTAAATCTATAGTAGCTTGCCCAAGTGCGATCATCGCCTCACATAATGCGAGAGGCGTACAAGAGTGTTTCTCTACTAATGCCTTCCCTGGATGGCGTTGTTATTATAGGCATTTGTTTAGTTTGACTTAGTCAGTGTTATTATATTCTTCATACAAAAAGTGTTGCGACGTATAACAAGACGTAGTGGGAGTTGGTATTGGCGTAAAAACTGTGCGTATTGACGACCTGTCTATAATGACCCCTTACGGGTTCGTATAAAGCCAGTTTCATATCGGCTTAAAGTATGTCTTCTTTGATAGGAAACACCTCTACAAAGGGAAAATTTTGCATTCATAAATTCCCTTTTATCAGATGGACAGCGAAGAGTAGCCCAATTGCGAAGACAGGTCGCTTTATTCAGGCGAATGTGTCGACACTGGCTACTACGGTCAGTCCCGAACCGGACCGGTCAACATCCGGACCGGCCGGACGTCATTTCAGCTCCGGAAAATCTGCAATCTCCTTTCAGAGGTAGAGTTAGAGTAGTTATTTTTTATTTCACACGTTTCTTACATGCATCTGCATTCCAACGAAATTTGATAAGTACATAAATGTATGTAAAATGAATCTTACCTTACTTACTTGGACTAACCGCTTGTAGTTGTAATTCTTACAATGTAAAATGAACATGAATATAGACTACTGATCTTCCTGGAAGGACAGCTTAGTGATTCACCTGGGTTCTATAGGCTTGATTTTGATGGCAGGGATGTAAGAAGCATTACGAATCATTCAAGATCATCTACCTAGTCTGATTGGAATGAGCTCCTTCATGAATAAGCTTCACAAGCTTTCGCTCTTTCAAGTCGATACTCGATATTCAAGAGATGTATCGATTCGAATTCTACTTCTACTCGTAGATATACGTACCTACAGGTAAGGTGATTTACATTGCTGCCTCAGTAATTCGTCGGCTGACTGACGCCCAGTATAAATCAACGCTGGACCCCCGCTAACCGGAAATTTATCTCGGCTCAGCGATAAAAAACTACGGCTGGCAAGGGACTGGTTCCAGTGTTGCTATTTATTCATTTATATAGCTACGTTTAGCGACTTTGCCTCAATAGTTTCATTGGCTGGTTTCAACAGTAGCTTATAAACCCAATAAAACAAAATTTGAACCCATCTTTGTCTTTTAGCAGCCTTTGCAGTTGAATGCTTAGGCATTCAACTGCAAAGGCAATGGCTTTAGAGCTATTCGAACACTGATGAGCAGTAGTAAAACAGGGTCTTCCGTAAAAAAGATGATTTGAAAGTATCGGTGATGTTTGTTCCTATTATTTATTAATAGTTATTATGCGAGAGTGGTGAAATCTTAATCTTATTGACTACTCGTAGCATTATGACAAGTGCAAAAGAGTCATGCCAGGAAGTTTGATATATATTCAATATTGCATATAGCAGCTATATATTGATCAGTAATTTCCGCATGAAGTCATAGTAAATTATGCATTATTTATAGCAGCCTTTTAGCTGACCGCTTCTTCTTCGTTACGTATGTTTTCCAGTAAAAAGTAGCCTACAGCCGTATCAGGATCTCGAACTATTTCTGTTAACAAGTGGTTAGAAAAGACTTCGAATAATCCCTGTTATAAAAAAATTAAATTAAAATTATTATTTTTTAAATTTCGATGTGACACTCTCACGACTAAGGCGAATATATTGACACCACTAAAATAAAAATATGACAAGCCGTTTAGGCTCTAGGGCGTATCAAAGTAATATACATACACACACACGAAAAACCTAACCCTCCTTCATTCGACGATAAAAAAAAAAGATCCGTCTATTTTCTGAGGAGGAGAAGATGAACAATCAAGTCAACAAACCCAAAAACACATTTGTAACTTATACTCGTATGTGAGATAAAAATGATCATTAGACTCTGTTTGTTATGTATATTATTATCCCTTTATTCCTACAAATTTTAATCAAATATAGCCAGTTTTTCAGCTCAAAACCTGAGAAATGTGTTGGAAACCCTGATCTACGGATGGCGAGGGACCGGGAACGTATGCACGGCTGCATCGCCTAGATTATTTTCGCCTCTGCTGATTAATGTGCCGATTACGAACGTGATCTTTCTATATGTTCAAGCCGTTTAAGGTTTTTTGCAGCATCCAATACTACACTCTCACTTCGTATTTATAAAACGCACTATTAAGATTTTTTTCTTCTACCTAATTGTGTTTCACAACGCATAGATAATTAAAAAGGTAGTATTTAAGTATTTACTCGTGCTCATTTCTCTACGGTTTTTTGTTTTAAGAATTGTATCTGATACATTTATATTTACCCATTAGTAATAGTTGCAACACTGAGATAGTAAGTTCATGCCGCGCATTACCAGTTTGCGAACATACCCGACTAAGATCATAGTACAAATGAATAATTTAAGTAAGCAGATATAAATAGCAAGCCTTCATATCTACACATTTACATTAAAATTTATTTTTTATCATTTACTAATTATATATGTTTCACATAGTTATTTAAGTAGATACAGTTTTAGGCATTGCATTAGAATTTTTTATTTCAGGGGACGATAATATGCTGTCTCCATTGGTGGTTGCATGTCTGACAGCATTAAGATGAATTGAGACATTTTTACAGGTTACCTACCTAACGATACGATATAGCAGAATATAATATTCATGGAAAGACATAACTTAATTTTCTGCGACAAGGTTGGCGCTGCGTTCCGGCACGCTTGAGATTAAATGTAACTTGTCTGTAATAAATCTGGCTAAGTGATTAAGTCAGACTCGTGTCCTAAAAGGAAATTTTTATATCATGAGGGTAGCTACATCAAGATTATGTAGTTTTGAAAATTAACTTGATATTTCGAGGGGTGTTTCCTTACATTTAAAAAATAACTCCCCTAAATCAGGTATGGGCCCTATTATTTATAGTTCACTGGTATCGTTGATATTATACTTAGTCATATGAAAGATCTCATACATCTTGATTAAGTTTATCCGGGACAACAAGATGCATTTCTTGAATATTTTCAAGGAACTGTTTTTTGTTAGATATGTCAGTGAACTAAACATTTTGTGATTACGAAACATCCTCAAAGCAAACTGCGATTTTTTTATTGTCTTCAATGTGTTAATTAACTTCTATTAGTAACTTTCTGTTAGAGAGTGTCATTTCATCCTTATGATATTTTTTGTAAGTTATTTACTTTAAATAAAATTCTAAATTATAGGTCTTTTGACCTGATTCAAACTATTAGATATCCCATAGTTTTTCGAAGCAAACAGCACGCCCGCACGCATCTTCATTATTATTATTTTGACAAAACACGCCAACCTGAGTTTACAGTGTTTTGCAAAATACACACCCCGCACGCGTCGACGATGCTAGCCACGTCTCGACTCGTCTTCTATCACGGTAAAATGGTGTAACCTAAGCGTACAGCGTTTTGTAAAAATATGTAGTCCAAATTTTAGGTTGCAGTAAAATGCACATAGTAATATCTTTGTATAGAAACTATGTCAACTAGTCACACCTATACGAAGGTTACATCGAGTAGATTGTTTTAAACGCTGTAACCCAGGTTGCAGCGTTTTGTCATAACAGGGCCGAACGCCGATTTAATAAATTGTGCGTAGTCACCGTTGCCCTGTCGGTGGCTCTGAAATCTTAGTACCGCGTGAAATTTACCTAAGTATGCTAATCTCAAGTCATCGGCACAGAAACTCCATTTAAAGTTAAAAGAAATGCCTTCAATCTTAAATGGCTACAATTTACTTAAACTGACTGAGCAAAATTGCGTCGACCTAAAGTTCACTTAACGTGCATTAGAGTAAGGGCTTTTTGTGATTATTTTAGGTAATTGGTGATGTAGTATAATATATTATTATGTTATTTAAATTAACGTAAAAAATAAACTTGAAAAAAAGACGTTATTATCTACGTAAAGGGGCAAACACAGTAAATTAACAGATTTATTAAAATTAACGTGTTACCTTTTAGTCTTTTATCTCGTTCTTCGAGAATGTCGCCAAACTAAGAAAAAATAATAAGACACGTTTTGATAATGCAGTAATATTAAATATAAATTTGTGATATACACTACATTATCATAATCTCCATTATAAGCAATACTTTTTGTATATTATGTTACTTTTGGATTATAAACTAATTCAAAAGTAACCTAATTATACATTGCAAATTGGGACACGTTCTGTTTATCAATCACATTGTTATTTGTAATGTTAAATAAATTATTTTTCATTTTCATTTTCTTTAAAATTCACAATTTAACACGATAAAAAATATGTGTATAATTTATTTCATTTATCAAATCCCTTACTGTTTCTATTGTTAAAGGGTTGTCTAACTAGAACATGGCATTTACAGGTTAACTCAATTAATTTGTTTGTTAGTCTCGCCCGGTTAATTTCGTCAGCCCTTTGTTGGCCCAACTTTGGATTTTGTTGGAAACTCTTCAAGATAATGTAGAAGCCTTTTAATGTTCGCCAGTTATACTTTACGCGATTGAATTTCTACTCGTAGGCAAGTTGTAGAATCATGATTGTTTTGAGCTTTAGTGCCGGATATTTTCGTAAGTTTTATTGTTAATATGTAGATAGGTGCGAGTATTATTATTCCTACTAAGTAATTAGTCTACACTAGCTAATGCCCACGACGTGTTCGCGTGGTATTTATTATTTTTTCTATTTAATTTACTGGGATCAAAAGTATCCCATATCTTGACGAAGCTACCACGATACAAAATTTCATTTCAATCGGTCCAGTCGTTTCGGAAAAAAATTAGTTCTATTTCACTTCTAACACCCCCTGACTCGGTTTTTAAGGCATTCTTTTCATTGTACAGTAATTCGATCTTGACAGTTTTATATGTATAGATGTTCTACCAATTCTCATTAGGGTTCCCAAACTTACATGTAACCCTACAGTATTTAGAAATAAAGAATTATTTAACGCAATCACGGAGTCTCACTAACAACCAAAAAGTCGATAGGTTTTAATTTGGGGCGCACTATAAATTTAAAGAGTAGCGGAAAATTAAAACAGAACCCGCGGCGCCGGCGCCAGAAATAAAATAATGGTGGTACTTACGAACTTGCACTCGAAAAGTACTCAGGAAAGGGGCACCCATATATAGGGGATGTTATTAGGTACATGTTTGTCTTTCTTATTTACAAATGAAAAAATATAGTATTATGTACCTACGGCAACTAGCGCGAGAAATTCCTAATCATACTATAAATGCAAAAGAATGGATTGTAGGTTTTTTTGTCCTTGAGCGACGGATCGGCTTGTTTTTTAACACAAAGATTGTTCGTGATCCGGAGAGTGGCATAAGCTACCTGTTTCGTTGAATATAAGCTTTACACGGATGAAGGCGCGGGCAAAAGCTATTTTAACATCTACACGTATTATAAATGCGAAGGCGAGTTCTTCTACTCATAGACGGAATAGCTTGATTTTATCCTCAGACATAGTTCAAGTTCCGGTTAGCTATGTTAGCTACTTAAGATTTTCTACCCGATAAACAACGTGCACGACGCTGTGTGTAAAAAAACTAGTATTAAATACATTGGTAACAACTACTACTGCTTCTGTTAACTTTAACTAGAGTATGAACTTAAAAGAATATTTTTTCAGGCTTCATAAGTTGCAAACAAGCGACTACAACTTACCTGATGCAAAGTTAGACTGTACTAACGTCACAGGTTAAAATCTAGTCTCATTTTATTCTCTGTATTTCAACCAACCCCTAAAATACTTTATCCTTAATACTCATTCTCAACTTTCCTTATACACACGGAGCAATGTTCACGTGAAAAACACAATATTCCACTGAAATATAGCACCTGGAGCTTACCAATTTATCACTTACATTATTGGCCTTTGAAATTATGGCTGTGTCGTTTCTTTATTTCGTGGAGACAAATAATACTGTAGTATGAATATGTTATTCAAAAATCTCAATATCTTTTATATGTTATGTGTTTATGTACGAATACTATATTAATATTAAATAACGCAGCTCAGATGCTATAAATCCCTAGTATTTATGAGAATAGGCACTATAGGTAGGTATCAGTTAAAGTTCTGGCAAAATTTCAGGACTCAAGATTATATTTTGACCTTGAAGGCACATTTTCACAGCACTGTGTCTTACTATTAATGATTATTATGTGATTCTCAGTTAATATACACAGGAGCAATCGACAGATAACATTTGTCATTTATTGCATTTTTTTACATTGTGTAAAGAATTTTGTAAAAGACGATTTGCTCATTCTCAGTTAGGTGAAATTCCTAACAAACAACTTAATGCGTGCGTGGTATATATTATATACATAGATAAAGAAAAAGATATGTACGTTATATGCTCTACACCCCCTGCTCAGGAGTCGCCACGTGCCCAGCCGTTGGACGCCAATGGATTGATTGATTCGATACGTAACTAAAATGTAACTAACTCTACAGGAGTATCTGTTATCTACTTTAATAATAATTTAAAAAAATAGGAATGCTTGATAAAATCAAAGCGAGGTACCCAGTCAGTTATTTATCATATTAAAATAAAAAGGGAGCCTTTTCAAATGTAATTGACGGACGTAATTCATGAATATAGCAAGAAACGCGCACAATTCTTGTGTTGTAGACAAATCTAATAATCCTTCCGCCGCCTCACCGGGCTCAGCCAATTGATCAATGACAGAAATTCCCTGAATTATAGAGAATTTAATTCACCCCGCGCGGGTACCTGGCAGTAACTGATTGATTTATACCAGATTTTATCTCGATTCAAATATTTTATCGAGAATATTGACGTACAAGGGTTTATATTAGTAAGTGTCACTCGCCTTTCGTATTATTTCCAGGGTCTCTTTGTTAAATTTTGTAATAATGTTTATTTCTTTCTGAATGCTTGTTTTAAAAACATGGTGCTGAAATGAGATTTTATATTTCTTGAAAATAATAAGAGAATAATCTGTATAACCCGGTCGGAATATCTGTGCACCTCGCTGGAATGCGGCGCCTCTCCCGCTTCCCCTATCACCTCTCCGCGCACTCCCCGGTGCGACAGTACGGTTAGCACACCGTACCACCGTACCCAGACAGCCGATATGACGTCACGAGCTCAGGTGCTATATTGTGACCGGGTTGTAGTTTCCAACACTTAAAAGTCATAAGTTCAAAAGAGGGATTACTTGATTTTTTTTTAGATCTGGTGTATAAGGGTGAGTAATACTTACAGCGTGACAATAGAAATATAACATTTTTGATTTATGTTTTTTTTTATCTTGTGGATCTTGGTGTGTTCGTCTGAAGTGGAGAACACAAATATAAGTCAGGTTATCCTGCAAACTGAAAATAATATTTTTGCGTTGCTAATTTTTTAGCAGTATGAGTAGGTGCTAATGTTGGTCGTAACACCGGGATACCTAAATCCCGGTGTTACGACAAGTAAAAGATTGTTCTCCGATTAATTTGCACTTTTATTCCGAGACACATATAAGTTCATGTATATAAGATTAAAACACAGAAGGGCATAGATGCGAAGAAAGTGAAAGAATAATGTTAACGATAACGGAATGATAAAATATTAAAATAACAATTAACAAAATAAGATCACGTCGATTGAATATTGAGCGGTGCGACGCGAACGGACGTGCATTCGCCGCTGAGTGTGGATTTCGACTAAATTAGTGTAATGTATGTAATGTGTAAATATATAATTATGAAATAAATAATTATAAATGTTTTTGCAAAGTATTAAATAGATATTTAAAATAAACAGACATATGAAAATTTAGGGTCACCTACAATTTCGTATTTCTTTTCAAATTTGATTTAATTTAACAATCTTACCTTCTTTAACAAAGTAATAGTCGTAACGGGAAGAGAAGAGTACCCATAGCAGACCCAATCACATAAAATCAGGGACGGAAGGGTTATTTAGTCCACTTTCCTTATCTCTTCTACCTTTTCATGATCCAAACGGATTCTGATAAATGCAAGCGAAACGGGACCCTATTACTCATACTTCGCTGTCCGTCTGTCTGTCTGTTTCTCACCAGGCTGTATCTCTTGAACTGTGATAGCTAGAAAGTTGAAATTTTCAGACAAACACAATTGGCAATTTCTGTTGCCAATACTAAAAACATAATAAAATAAATATTTAAGGGGGGCTCTTCTATACAAATAAAATAAACTGTAACAGGTCAAATTCTGTGCATTGAATATATTTTGTGGGGGGTGTTATTAACTATACAGAACCCAAATCTATATTTTTTTTTTCATTTTTGACTGTCTGTCTGTTTCTGGACTTTCCATTACTCCGAAACCACTGGATGGATTCTAATGAAACTTAGTATGCTTAAGGTTGTTACCATGACGTAGGATCTTATCTACTTTTTAAATCGGATATCCGAAGGGGCTCCCGTGGGAGGGGGGTGTGAAAGTCATATATATTTATAACTCAGTATCGCGTGCTTTGATTTGAATGATTCTTTTTTTGTTGGAAAGGACTACCTAAAATTTATGTTATCCGAAAAAAAAGTGGGGGTTCCCGTATGAAGGGGGATGAAAATCATACTTAACTATAACTAGATAACGCGTGCTTTGATTTGGATGTTACTTTTTTGTTGGAAAGGTCTAACTGAAATGATGTTACCCCTAAAATTAGTGAAGGTTCCCGTGCGAGAGGTACGAAGTTCTATCCAAGCAATACGCAAGCAGAGCTTGACGTACCGTTTAAGGATAATACTTCAAGTTCAAAAATCTGTCGCCGAGCATCTAACGGTGTGTTTCAGCGGCCTCCTTTGAGAGCCAGTGTATTCCAGACTAGGCATGCTCCAACTATGACCACAGTGTCGCTGACTTCTGTGGTCGTGCGAGCTGGATGTCAAATGCCTAGCTATATTGAATAAAAAATAAATAAGGAATCAGGATACACATACATTAGCATTATAACGCCTATTCAATTCACAAAATTAAATAAGCGTTAATGCTATACAGAATCTTTAGTTAAATAATTGTGCGAACTTCTCAGTATCACTTTAATCAAATAAAATCAAATGTACAGTTCAAAACACTGCTGTCTTATCGTATTTTTACAATGATAGGACTTCAGAAGAATCACTGATATAAATTCTAAATTTTTTTAAGTCTCTCTGTCATAATTACGAAAGGTTAGTAACCGCGTACAAAGTCGCGGGTACAGCTAGTATACCATAAACGTGATTATTTTGCCATGTTTTGCTCGTTTATATTAATAATGACAACAGGTAGATGCTTGAAATATTCACAGAATATTAAGTTGTTGGTATATTTACTTTTAAAATTAAATCAAAATAAATATTTAATATTTGCCGTGTATTGCTCGACATACCCAATGTATATTTATTGAGCATTTTTTTTGGTGTGAAGTAAACTTACATTGTAATTGTAAATATTTTAGTAAAATGTGAGAAATAACTAGTCTTCTGAGAGTTTTATAACTTACCATAGTTACTGTTCAATGTTGTCCTTTCCCGCGATAGTTTTGTTTCGTGATCTAGATGGATAAGATCGGACGTGTGATAAGCAATCACTGCCAATACTAAGTACTATACTGGCTCTTTTTTTTAGATGTGCAGCAGTACTATTTCCCATATCTGAAATTGAAGCAACTATCTGATTTAAATAACTGGGCAAACGCAACATTTATTGGGAAAAATATATGTTTTTGAATTTGGAACAATATGGCGGACAGTGGGTTGCCATAAATCTCAAGATGGTCGTAACGCGAGAATGCACGACCGGAATTCCTTATGAAGGGATAGCTTGAGATTCGAATTGAGGGAAATAAATTGCTTCTGTTTATTTTATAGTCTACGTGCCTGCGGATAAGTTCTAAGCCTATTCATTTCCACGTTTAGCATTTTATTTTAATTTGTTATTTAAAGCTCGTTCAACTATAATATGCAGTTATTGCAGAACAAGACCTGTGTAGCTTAACTCAAAAATGAGGTAACATGATGTGACGTGAATGAGAAAAATGAAATAACTAAATACAACCAAAAATAGCAAACGTATTACCTATTGGATCATAGTTTCGAAGTAATAGGTGCTAGAAACATGAACGCGTCGTGATATATATAAAAGTTACATCAATGAATTTTTGAAACTTATTTTTGTTGATAACTGAATTATATTGCTTACCGTGAAAGTAGCTATGTGTAATGAGACTAGAGTCAAGTCCGCGTAAGCAACATAAACAGTTTTTGCTAATGAGCCATTCTGGGACTCCCTACGTCGGCACTGGTAACACTGCAAACGCATTACGACGTCATTAACCTAAACGATGTAGTCGAATATTGGAGGCAAATGGGATAGGTGCGATTATTCGATTTCCGCAGTCGTTAGCCGCCATTGAGGAGAAATAATACCTAGTTGCTATTTAAAGAAAATTTTTAAATAATTAGTATTATTAGACAAGCGTAAGTTTTAGCGACTATATGTTTGTTCGTTACCAGAATTCTTAAGGAAGGTTAAATTTAGCATGTATCTACCAAATTGATTGAAGTCCCCGGTTAAAAAAAGTCAAATTTCCAGTAGTTTTGGGAGAAACATCGAATAATTAATAATTGTTTATTTTAAGAAATTTCGTTAAAATTGTTTGTAAACCTAATGAGTAACTATACTCTGTTTACTTCGTATAACTTCGATTTAACTTAGCCTAATAATAAATTTATATTTACGTCTTACCGCAGAATATGAATTTTACAGTTACATCTTTATTTTAATAAGCAATTTTTATTTAGGTTTGCCTGTCAGACGAACATGTTTCTCTGTTTTTATAAAATCTTAATATCCAATTGGATTAAAACCCGGCTATTTTGAGAGAGCAGTTGAATTGGCAAGGTCTATTAAGCGATAACTGTTTTTAAAAGCGTCTCTACATAAAGTAATGAGAGATTGGTCGATTATTTCGGGGATTTCGGTGCAAAAACGGCACTGCCACTGTTCGACGCCTCGGGATCCTTTTTAATTTTCCGCTAGCCTTCAGATTTATATGTTTTCACTCTACCGTCAATTTTCACGATTTTTAATTTGAACGCCACACTGGCTGCAAAAGGCTGTCGTTTCAATTTTTCTTTTTTGCATTATGTTTTAAAAACGGAATTGTTTTTTTTCGGATAATTGAATGTCAATGGTGCCCATTTCTGAGCGTTACGAATGGCTGGATTTTTATTATTTTGTATTTTTCTTTGTTAGATTTTTCCTTTATACATTCATTGTGATTCTTTTATTACGGGATGTCTGTTATTGTAAATTTAAAATGTATGTCTATATACAGAGTGCACATGCTGTACGAGTGGGTGGAATCTTGTGGCATTTGACGATCAAATTATGTTTATTTTTTAACACAGCTTATATTTGGACTTTTTTTAAATATCAATGGGACTGTAACTAACATTGAGAGGCCCTTTATCATTAAAATCAGGATATAAAAATATGGACGTATAAAAAGATGTGCGTGAAGGATAAAAACTATGGTAACATTATGTTTTGTAAAAATCTTTATTGCGCATTCATTAAAAATCTTTTTTTTTTGGGCTTTGTAAAGAGGTAAGGCACCCGCCAATTCTGCCTCCTATCAAAATATTGACATCATTATAATCGCCTTTCTATTTTTCTATTCCTATGGATTTCAGAGCTTTTTAAACTGCAAGGCTATATAGCTAAATAATTTTTAGGTGTGTTGGGGGAAGTTTATTTATTTTTCTACCAACTTCCCAAAAGTGAGGAGGTACTCAATTCGATCTCTAAACAGTTGACCTCAGGAGCACAAACTTTTTGCAACATTTGGTGCCAGCAGCAACAAAACGACCAACCCAACCCCCCTCTGGCTTAGATTTAGGCGTGAAAAAGGCGAAAACGAAGTATTATTTCTGTCATAACTTAAGCAAAGTTATTTGCTCTTTTTTTCTGGAATCAAAAGCATTTATGTACTTAATTCTTATTGATCATAAAAGTTGTTTGCCATGTTTTAACAGAAAAATACTACACGCGATGTACGTGAGTACAAACATTAACAGATACTTTACTGACAGACTAAATACAATTTTCTCGAACTTGAAATAAAAATATCCTGGCTTTGGCGTTCAGTAAAGAGTTAGTAAGTTAGTTGTCAAGATTAGGTAGTTATTTAAATGAATATTTTTATGTATCTAATCTCGTGTCTAACTTTTCTTATAAAAATACTTGCCTAAGATCGATGGCTCCGGGTACTTGGCTTAAGATAATCCACATAAGTGGGTATTGTTGGAGCGTTAACCAATAATGCGCATAATATCAAATCAAGTGGAATTGCTCCTTTGATCTCCATCACAGGCGATTGGTTGGCTGTATTATTTCTATAAGTGCCTCTATATAATTACTTCTTGGTTGGGACTTTACGTTTAATAGGGTGATATTCAGCATTAGTAAAGTAAATGAGCAATTTTAGCCTCTTTTACTTTTATCTCACTCAATATTCAAGTCCATGTTGCTATTTGGCAATAAAACTTGAAGAATAATTAGATACAAATTTTTGGTTTCTCACCAAAAGTTATTATCGTACATCGCTGACATAGGCACTGAACATGTATTAAGTACTAACAACTTAAATTTTTATATTAATTAATAATAAAAATCTAAGAATTCTACTTTTTCTACAAAGTTTAAATAATATAAAAAAAAGCTCGCTGTAATATGATCACGGATGCGAGTGCAATAAAAAACGAAGAGCTGCAAACTAAAGCAAGAGAGGACTAACAAGCAAGCTTTTCCCCAACGTACATTAAACTTCAAGGTCCAAGACTTCAGAGGGCTTCGGGAAAATTGCAAACATAAAGTTTCTAATCGACGGATCTTTTATTCTCATCCGAGATACAGCCCATTAGTTGCGCAATGGAGGGATGCTCCACATTTATTTTATCATCTCTTGGCACGTGATGTCTCTGTTTTACAAACGTACACAGCAGACAGTTTTGTTTATGGTACCGATTTGTTAAAATAAGTACCTTCAACGCTGAACGTTTTTATTTATCTCTGAGTACGCACTTGCTGAATTTTATTTTACCTACCTAACTCTGTATCTTCCTTGCCTCTGCAAAGATTAATATTACCCAGAAATAGGCCTTAATTTAAAAAAAAGTTAACTTGGCACGTAAGTTTTCTTATCTTTATCGTTTCCACATATCTTGGGTTGTAGGCGTACGTGCTCGTATAGGCAAACTGATTAATATAGAGTATAAAAACCTGCAGCGTATTTTGTCTCTAATATTAAAATAACTTCAGAGGATAAAAAAGTGAACGTAAATAAATCTATATTATATACATATTTATTATTTTTTGTCTTTCGCTAGATTAAGTTCGAAGGTATTGCCATTATTTACTTGTTTAAAAATTACAAGTATAATAATTTAAGTTTTTCCATTAGTAGTTAACCGCAGAACTACTACTATTTCACCACTAAACTATTCTAACCACCATATCCAAACGCTAAATTTCGTATGCGTGTATAAAATAAACATTTCTACGAACACTTGAATAGAAAACCGTGTACCACAAACTGCTACCTGAAAATTCCTATTCAAAGTCATGCAGTAAAGCTCTATGACACATGTATTCAATTCTTATTACTATGGGAAGCACAGGTTTTCAAGAGAAAATGAAAATAAATGCATTCATAGATTTTTTTAATTTTTTTTTGTTATCATTATGTATGAACGGTTTTACTGGAATTTTTATTAACACCTTGTATTGGAGGATTGATAATCATGAATACATGAATAAGTATAAGTAATAGACCTACTATAGTAATTAAATGATGAGTGCCAGTAGCATATATAGTTTTTGATATTGATATTGTAAAAAACCCATGGTTTACCATTTTACTTATTACACTAGAACGAACTTTATTACCACAGTTTCAACTATTTATATAACTATTAAAAGATAAAACAGGTAGACTAAAAGATACTCGAATGTGCATGTGCATTTAATTTTATAGGTCCTCCGAGCCGGGTGCGAGACCAAAGCACACGTTACAGGGTGTTAGAAACCGCGATAACACTGGAATACGCGATAGTTACCACGTAAATACGGATAATGTGGGCGCTAATTCACGCCTCCGCACTAAGCGAGTTTATGAGCAACATTTTCTATGTAGGTTTCCGTTTATCTTGTTAGTTTAGCAATTAGATAACTAGCCTTAGTAGTCGTGGTTGCAAATTATACGTAAATATATAACACATAGTGATGAAGTTCACGGAATGTGAACGAAACTATAGTTGGACCTTTCCAACAATCTGGTACGCGTGAAAACCCGTCTTCTTAAACAATTTTTATTTGTCCTGTGTACTGTGTGTGTAGCTTTTGACCCCGGCTTAGCCCGCGTTAGGTTTGTTTTCCCGGAAAAAGTAGCCTTTGGCACTCTCTGTCTCGAACATGTGTCAAAAATTAAGTGGATCTGACACTCCGTTGCAAAGAATGAGATGGACGAAAAATGAGAAGAATATCAAACGAACATACTATCGCATTTGTCATATGTCTAGAGATTCCTACGGATGTACGGATGGTAACGTTATTTATAAATAAATAGATAATAACAACCAACCTACAAAATACAATGATTAACAATGATTTCATTTACAAATGACTACTTGAAAATATGACTCTTTGTGTCAAGTTTTTTTTCGTATCCTGACCGCAAAATTTATAAACATTCGTAATCGTTTTGTAGCAATGAAAGGTGAAGGAAAATATTTTGCGGAAGCCATAGCATGGTTTTGTGTCCCTACCACTCGCTTGGTAGAGCGTTCCTAACATACGCCTGGCCTAGCTACTACCTTCAAGTTTAAAATCTGCCGCCAAGCACCTAACGGTTTGTTCCGGCAGCTTTCCTTGAGACCCAGAGTACCTATTTCCAGACTAGGGATTTAACCTTAGTAAAAAAAAGATTTGTTTTTACAATGTATTTGATCTGTACTTGTTTATCTTGTCGTACTCAAAAATACGACTACACAAGTTGTGAAGTTTTCCCATAATCTATGTTCCTTCACTAACTAAAGTGATTATAAGGAAACTTGCTGAATTAAACTTTATGACACTAGAAATAGGGTTAGAGTAAAGTGAATATTTCACATGGGAAAGTAAGTAAAAGTGCTGCCAGATTATGGAATTTGCAAATGAAATTAAACAAAATGATAACTCCATGTATCTAACCATGAGTTTGTTAGTGCACATAGTAGATCTAGAAATAAAAAGTTCTATGTAATGTCCATCTAATGTAATTTTTTCATGGAAACCGTAGATAATGTAATTATTTTTAATAGATTATGCAATGTAGGGTTAGGTTTTGCGATGTGATGTGTATGAGGATGTAAGTGTGGATACACTATCCTTCCTATCGTACTTCCTACTATAATATTATGAACGTAAAATTTTGTAAGAATGTGTGGATGTATGCTTGTTACTTTTTCACGCAAAACGCACGGGGTTCAGTAGGGACCGATTTGGATGAAATTTGATATAGAGCTTATACCCTGGATTAATACAAAGCCTACTTTTTATTCTTTATTTATGCGGGTAATACCCAAAGCGCTGCTAGTATAATATATAGTTAGTATTTATGTCGATATGAGGTATTATTGTCTATTACTTCCTAAACGTCTTGATTGACTTTGATTTTCACTTTCTTAACGCATGTCAATTACACGCTAATCAAATTATTTTTATTCATTAAAATCTGATTTGATCTCATTATTATTCAATAACAAACAAAAAATAAGCTATATATTCTAAGAACTTGATTGTTGAAAAGTTTTAATTTTAGATTCTATATAGAACTTTCTTTACAGAAAACCACAACCTATTAACAAATAACCTAAATTGCAATAAATTCTGGCGTAGCTTGGCAGATTTCACCATGCTGGCAACTTCCGCTGCAAGCCCGAGGGAAAGTGTCGTCAAGGGACAAAGATAAGACGGGATTGTCGCCAGCAAGCATCGTCTGAGAAGAAATTACAACTATACTACAATTCAAAGAGGCTTCCTATTTTCAGTCGGAAAGACCTAGAAAAGTTAGCGGCGACTAACGCCGCTCTGCGGTTAAATACGACCATTTTCTTTAACAACAACTTATTCTCAAGTATATAAAAAGATGGACAGTGGCAAGTATCCTTTGATCGGACGTAAAAATTTACTTTATTTCATTTAAATATATGTGTAATATGTTTAATCTTCATGAATTTGTGATCGTTTAGATTTTGTATACTTACGACGAGTGCAGTACATACTCAAAACCATTATCAACTATCTCGGTTTTGAGAAAAATGCTTTTCTAATCAAGAATAATTGTCAAATTAATAAAAAAAATATAAGACCTGTGGTATCCACTAGAGTTAGCGTTGAAAGAAGTTAAATAATGGTTAGTTAGATACACTTATCAAAGCTTACTTAAGATTACTTGGATGAAAAATACTGTTTCTACACGAATACCCGCAATGAGACATACATATTTAAAAAATAAATAAAAGAAAAACCCAGTCTAGATGCAGAGACGCTTGATCTAATTTCGCTTGATCAGATTTTGAACAGTCACGTCTTTTCTGAATTCAAAAATGAAAAAATGGATTTCTTAATAAAATCGTAAGGTGCTTTAGATTTAACATATTCAATAAAACTTCTTATTCTTACCCTTAACAAACATGAAATGTTACACAGCTTTTTGGGTCGAAACGTTGCGATATGTACATATAATGCAATCAAATCCGTATGTTGTCTCATACGGAGGGATTTAAATCCAAAAGTTCGATAATATTCATTAAAAATTTACCCTCATGTTTTAGTCAGTGAGATCAAGCTAAGTTGCCGTTGGTAATCCGATTTCATTCACCAAGTAATGAGCACCATTAAACATTGTAGTTTAATCTTCTAAAACACATAAAATCTAGTTTTGTCATCACTAAAACCGAACCTTAACATTCTATCGTAACGTCTAAAATTGAAAATCACAATGGTTAACATACGATCCCCCGTTCTAGAAAGCTAATACAGAATGACACAGAAACTTGATCTATATCACGTCAAGATAAAGTCTAAATTTCTTTGTTATAGTTATAGCAAGCACAATTCATTTTAGACCTAAAAAGATATGCCGAACTGTGAGCAGACGAAATATGAGGATTAAATTCCTGTAGTGCACTTAACAAGACTAATTTATGCACGAATGCTTGCAGCGTGTATACTCGACTTACTTAACTAAAACTAATTGAGAGGTAATGGTTTGAATTTGAGAGCAATATGGTTGTTGTATGTTGCTCTGTTGCTTGTTGCGAAGTTGTTCGGAGTTTGTTGCAGTATTTAATGTAGTAACAAGCTGAATTTCAGACTTTATCTTGGGTAGTTTTTTAGAAATTCGTACGTTATATTATGATGAAATGTAAGAGATTTTAAGAGAAAGAGAAAAGAAGAAAAATGTTATATGTATATGTTAAACCTAAAAAATCCAAAGGAAGTTTAGGCGGGCGGAAAAATACCTACAAATCATTTATTTTTGTATGTAGCGTTGGTAGTCAAAATGAACCCGAATGCGGGAAAAATTACAGAATATTTACGGAATTTGATCATAAATAATAAAGTGTTTAAGTTATATTTATTTTTATCAATGTATATTTTACATAAAGCTGGCTAAAGAGTATCGAAAAATATTATTACCCCCATTACGTGGTCTCCTAATAACTATTAATAAAAATTTCTTTACAACTCTTTCTGTTCTTTTAATTATCCTTTAACTATAACACAGAAATCTTGTTTACTTTAAAATCTGATCAGATACAGTTTTAAATTATTTTGTTATGTATTTAAATTATCTTTCAAATATGTTAAAATGATCCAACCTGCGCTTCCTGAAAAACTCTTTAACGTTATATTTTTTCACTCTTCTACAATATTTACTCTCATCTAGACATAATAAACGTTCCTCGCGAGCCTCAGAGACGTGGCGTTAAATTGCCCCCTTATATATGTAATAAGGTTTCACATCATAAGTGCATAATGTACGCTTACCATAAATGAGATATTTTGCATCAAAATAACATGAATTTGAAAGACCGTTCAGTAAAATAAACGGGAATTGGGGTGCGTTTTTATTTACGTGTATATTAGGGACTGTCGTCTGAAAATCACAAAATTTGTTTTAGTTTTTGTATATATTTCTTCGGAAAACGATTAATAGTGAGGTGTCTTTCAAAATACATATCTCACGATGATTAGTGTAAAATTTTATTATATTTTAGTTAATATTACTTAAAATGACTTTTCTTAAAAAAATCATTTGTCTTAGTTTGGCGCGAGACTAAAACAAGACAAAAACGATATAACTCAAAGGTTCCTACATACTTTAATGATTGAATAAATTAATTCATTATTGCAGATACATCGAATTTAATCTTACATGTAGCGTCACAAGTGGCGGCCTTTTCCTCGAAGCGATCTCTTCCAAGAAGGTATTCTATCGTTGGTGTTCAAAAAATTATCAGTATTTATCTTAGTATGAAACACGGATCTTATCTAACTTGCAATTTTATTTAACTTCACCTGCCACTTTATTCTTAAACCGTCAATGGTAATTTTCCGCTTAAAGGCTTAACGATTCAAGCAAAAACGGGAGTCAAACCGCTACAATTTGCGTTTAAATATTCATTGTTACACAAAGCGAGAAAATTTTAAGCGTGAACAATAAATAATTCGAACATCGCGGTTTTCATAAGTCCGCCTGAAAGCATTCGCTTTCAACGGCAATAAGTCTTCTCACAAAAGAGATTATACTTTTCTTACCTGCACTTTTATGCGTTAAATAATAATGGAAGCTTAAATTTTGATGTTTCCTTTTATAGAAAGCGATTGGTAAAAGCTTTTCAAACTTTTCAATATTGATCAGTGCCCATTTTTTTGCTCGCGTGAGTTGAGCTTGAGACAAGCGTGTTCGGGGAGTATTTGTTTTATTTTAAATATTTTTCAGGCAAATCATAAAAAGAGACTTGACTACCGACTTTTAATCAACAGGTTTATATTATTCCAGTTATTTTAATTTTAAAATCGTTTTTGATAAAATTTTAGTTATAACAAGACGACAAACACATTTATTATTGGATGGAACTACACGAGGAGTAGGTGTAATTTTTTTTTTTTTAAATGGCTTCAGTCGTTTCGTCGATATTTCAGGTAACAAATTTTTGAAAACATACAGTTTCATTGAGTACCTCTTCCTATTCGGAAGTCGGTAACAAAGACACAATGAATAAAATCATTTTTCACTAGTATAATTTTCGACGCAAATTAGAGTAATGTAAACTTTAAATAATCTTTTAACTTAAGTAATTCCATGAATAAGTACTAAATTTATTTTACAATCTTATCATAATACACGCTTTACTAAATATTATAAACATTTCGTAATAAACCCTTCATAACAATTAAAATTCATGTTAAATGAAAATTCCTCGCTAATCTCGAGGCAGGAAACTTGACAATGCTAATACATTTCGCAGATGTCATATTGTTTATTTTGGATGCTGGTTCATTCGAGACGTTTTCAGCTATTTACCTTAAAATGGTAAGGATTATATGTTTTGAAAAGACAAAAGGTGGAATTGTGTCTATTATTTTAGAGCACTCAAATACAATACGGACTGCAGCTTATCAAGTTAATGTTTGGTATGGACTTTCTTGAAGTCTTATAAGGCGTAACCAAGGCAATATATTTTTTAAGAATATTTGTCTATTCGCCAATAAACAGCTAGTGGCCGTGACTAATGGTAGGATACCTGCTACATGGTAAAGATCAAAATTCGTTGATGTTTGATAAAGTCTTCAATCTGCAATTATACAATGTGCTTTATTCACCTTAAGAGCAGACATGGGTCTGTTCTTAAGGGGAATAAGGCCCAGCAGTAGGATGCTATGAGTTAGTACAAACGAGAAAATGTACAAATATTTTGTCATAAAGCCTTTACAATACTCGTTTATGGGCGAATTTTGTATATTTGCATAACAAAATCAAATGTCGATGTGTTCATTTCCAGAGATTAAATTCCTGATGCTGTTCCGAGCCTGGGAATTGATGATAGCTGGAATTAATGTCGATAGTAGGGATGTACTCGTATCGATATTGGGTGACAAGTTGCTACCGATGTCTAAATATTATATATAATTATATATATAATTAAGATAGACCTAAAATTATGTGATTATGCAGAATTTGTAAACTCATAAGAATTCACAAGGATTTCATTATATTACGAACATCATTACGAACATATTATAACTAGCTCATGTTCATGTATGCCACAATTGCCAAATTTGAATTAAATCGCAACATATAATTATACAGCTTAGCTACAATATTTCTTAGCATCGTATGTATGCAACACTCATGCTTGTGTTATTTTTAATATACGATGAATGAAATTGAAACATAATACTGATTGTAATCAACGCAGTGAAGCGTTACATAGTGAATATCCATGCATGAAAAGCTGCTATTTGATATTGGTATGTATGATATCTAGTACTCGTAATGTCTATCTAATATATATATATATATTAGTATAGTGATGTCTATGTAATAGCTTACTGACACATTCTATAAAATAAAACGATAAAACTAAGAATCCATTAAATTACATCACTATTCGTAAATGCTACAATATTAAGCCTTAATATCGAAATTGAAGGAACATTTCCGTACAAAAACGACGGTATTCAATTAAGTGAACATTGTGTTGGATATTTTGTTATCAATCTGTTTTATTGGTGATCGATCTGTCCTGTCCTGGCGTAGAGGTAATGTTAGTGCTGGCTAACATGCAACGGGCCTGTTCTACCATTATACACAAAAAAAAATTAATGCATAGGAACACCTAAAAGCTTTCTGACATAATATTACATGCATATTTAAAGATATACATTAAAGACTCTTTTTATAGAAAAATGTAAATCGACGTTGCAGCCCAAGATGAATGAAGCGTTCCTATTAGATACCAATTTACTCGCTACACAATTAAATAGAGAACCGAAAAATACATTAAATTACACGAAAATCGCAATGAATTGTATAAAATTTACATACGTATGTAAGTGTTTTTAGAGCTGTGATACGAGTATGCTTGCAAAAGTACTGCTGAAAAAGACTAAAGCTTTGCTTCTTAACGTTGTTATGTTACCTAAAAAATAAAGTCTATGTCTAAAAAGTTAAGTCTACGCCAGCACTGCTACGCCAACTCTACGCCGACGCTACGTCATCGCTGCGTAGCTGAAAAATAAAACTTATATATCGTTTACATTTATAAAATTTGACTACTATTTATACTACAAAGTGCAAGAAAGCATCTCTAATCTTATCACACCAAAACTATAAAGTTTCACTGCCGGGCACTGGTTTTATCTTGCTTGTGAATTGGTACGAGTAAGTGCATTGCATTGGTCTTCTAAGAGCGATTGGTATTGAAATCTATTTCATTTAATTAGAACTTCAATCTAATATACAAAAATACGCCATTATAACATACAAAAAAGTATCGTGATAAAAATGTCATCTTAGTCTTGGTCATAACATTTCTAATCTACAAAGTAAAAAATAAACTCGTCCTGATTCCGTATTCCAGCCAACGCTATCTTGTTTGAAAGCCAAAACCTTCCTAACTAGAAAATATATGGCCAGTCTACAACTACGCAACTATGCTACCACTGCTTCATTACCTTTGGTAGGTACACTTCAATAATATAAATTCTTACAATTTCAGTAAAGTTTGTAGAACAAGACTTGTGTCCTTGATATAGCAGGTTGCCATTCATCTATATTGATTCCTGTAGACTAATGGTCGGCTTTATGTTTGAGATTGTTTGGATAATTAAACGGCCTGTATACGTGCTCGAACTAATGGGAGTTAACCTGTATATGTATAATTATAGGTAGGTAGGTATAGAAACTCATGAATATTGTTTGTTCGATATGCATTTTTTTAGTTCCCGAAAAGTACGTACGTAAGTAGTACGCAAAAACAAGAGGGTGTATTTGTGTTTGCCTGTAGCATCATAGCTACAGATGAACTGATATAGATTTGTTTTTTTTTTTGTAGCGGCAGCCATCGTTCCAAGATGGCTGCTACTACAAAATGACGGATCACCTATTTTTTCACAACGCCCTCGTTATGGGTATCCAATGAAAAGACTTGACTAGTAAAATACTAATATAAAAAATACCTAATAATTTCAAATTCAAAACCTACTTTAGCAACTTTTTATAGCTTAGAAAATATAGTATGATAGCTTATCTGGTATAATTTATGTCTTCTTAGAACGCGAAGCAAATATGATCTTGAATAAAGCTTTTGCCTCACAGACTGCTCGTTTATCTATTGTGGTGTACTTTATGATAATACACCTATTTGGGGCAGATTAATCTTAAATGGAGCTTTTAAATCATGGCTCTTCTAGATATTTCAATGCTACTGCAAAATTTCGGCGGACTACTTATTTTACGTCATAACTATATAAAGTACGTAAGTATTGATCAGCCTTTGAAAAACTCAAAACAATGAAATTGTAACTTTTTTTAGTCTAATATGTTTTGATATTCTAATGGCTGATTTAACGCTTTACATAGACGAACATATATTTAAAAAAAGTTTTCCATAAATTGTTACATTAAATTTGAGCATGCGTGACCTCAAATATTTATGTAAGTATGCAGCTTATTATTTATTTCCATAGAGACCATGATTGGGATCCTGCGTAAAAAATAAATATTTAAGATGAAATACGAGTATCAATTTATGTAAACGACAGTGTATCGGTGCAGTTTGTTGGTTGGTTAATGGTGCATATACCTGCAGCAGGACATTAAAAGATCGAATAAACAC
Organism: Ligdia adustata; assembly: GCA_947049295.1. Taxonomy (NCBI): domain Eukaryota; kingdom Metazoa; phylum Arthropoda; class Insecta; order Lepidoptera; family Geometridae; genus Ligdia; species Ligdia adustata. The sequence continues at coordinate 5,203,967 of OX346218.1, forward strand.
ATGTAACCACATGTTTAATAACACTTTGTTACTTTCTTGAGTGCAAGTAACCAACTTGTTTCATAAAGATTCCACCGATTACTCTCCCACATAAACATAACCAAGCTACTAAATCTAGCTACGCCTAAAACCGACAAATACACGCTTAGTTTGCACAAACCAACACAAACATTAGCTCAGCGAGGCATCATAATGCTAAAAATCCACACACTGGCTTACCTCTTCCATAATGAAGCAAGGAAACTGCAAAACAAACTTCTCTATTACGCGTGGGAAACTTACACTCAGCAAACTCATGCGTCTAACTCTGGTCTAGAATGTTTGATAACTGTACAAACATAAAAGCTTTATCTCGGTGAGTGCGGAGCGGAGATTCAGATATCTGACGTTGGGGTGCAGTCACTAGTCAGGTTATATCTGACTTAACTGTGCTCACTAAAACTGCCTCAGCAGCTTATCTTTTTCCTAGTCAGAGAGCCTTAAGATTTCCATATACCTCTAACATCGACATTACACTTATGTTGAGCCGTACGATATGTATATGCGCAGTGAGATCGTCTACTCCGAATATAGCTCGAGATGTTATTAGCAACGATGAAATAACTAGCTTTATTATTTAACTTTATTGGCTTTCCGCACTTGCACTTTTTGTGACCGAAGTTTTGGTAATTGAAAAAATAAAACTTATGTAGGTGCATTGCACTTTTACCGCAACACTTAGTGTATAAGGTTAAAACTGTATTTTATTACCCTGGTTTAAACAGAAGAAAGAAGGAAATAGAAGAAGAGTAAGTAGTAAGTAGGGGGTAATCATCGTCAAACTACCTCCATATTAAGAGTTTGTTGACATAAAAAAACGTGAATACATCAAAATAAAACGGTTAAATCAATAATCATGCGAAATCTTTTCTCAACTATATTTTGTTTCGTAGATAAGAGTTCTGAAGCGTGAAACTAAAGATGATCTAGCTCTTATTAATCGTTCCTCATGGCTACTCTAACAAAATCAAAGCGGCAAAGTTTGTTCCTCTGCGGTGTAGAGTGAAGTAATTAGTTCCGAAGACTGTTAAATTTGCATGACAGTAACGTTTCCTGGGGCCTCGCAGACGAAGTCTCATTGTTGTTGACTTTCAAACATCAGGGGCCTTATTACACTGGCTTATGTACCGATATTAAAGACCTAAAGAAAATTTTCAGTTTTCGTTCAGAGAGAATAGTAATGTTTTACAAAATTACAATAATATTACGACAGATAATATCACCTACTACTCCCAATTAATAAAAATGCTTAAAGCATGTGTGGATTTCTGATCATACGAGTATACCTACACATGTACCATGATGGGCAAACAGAAATAAATCAAATTATTGCGTGGCTTTCTAGCTTATTGTAATTCTCCAGAAGTTTTAAATGAATTGGATTAATTGAAGAAAATTGAATTGAGAAACATTACCAGTACTGTCATTTTAAATTCTTGTTCGAGATTAGCTTGTTATATTCATTGTTTGAGTACCTATTCTTTGAATAATATGAGGGAATTCAAATTTTACTAACCCGTCAGATTCACTAAGCTCGATAAATTAAAAAAATAACTAAACTCTTAAAGCACAACTCCGGACAGCTTTACTTCTTGTACGTTGCTTTGTTTTGAATGAACATTAATTGTATAACAAGGAAGTATATGTATGAAAAATTAGTTGTGCCTTGCGTTATTAATACAGCATTAAAGTAGACTATGTATTAATCCCAGGCCTAAGCAAAAATCGCGTTTATAATATTAGTAGAATACTTTAAGATACCTACTGCTATACAGAGTGATATGTATAGGGGAAATGTATGAATATGTACAGGGAATTTAAAGCATGTGTTTTGCTGGTTTGTTAAAGCCCTAACTTGCACCCTCTGAGCCATAAAGAGGGACGGTTTAAGACTGTCCTGCCGCCACAACCAACGAAATGTTTATGTATTTAAGCATTTATGAATATTCACTAGTTTTCAGCTGTTTCGGAATTTTAACGATAGTTTGGTAGAAGCTATATTAATAGCGTGATAGAACTCTCATAAGTAGAGTGTTAGAGTTTTTATGACAGCAAATATACATTTCATTCACTTGTTAGAAGTCCTTACTGTCGCATATTCTTTGTACATTCTGGTTATCAAAAGATTTAAATGTAGGTGTCAAGTAAGTGTAGATAGGTTTTAAGTATTTAAGATTTTCTTATTTACGTGTTTTGTTTTGCATACCTAAAACGCATTGTTTTATTTCAGAACACATACACAGTACTTACAGAATCAAATGAAACAACTAAGTACAAAACAAATCAACGCCAAATCCAACCTTTCGACGTAAATTAAAAACTGGCCAAAATTAATTACGAAATAAAAACAAAAAGCCCAATATCCCGTCCGATAACGACCTCCGATGCGAAATTCGCGATAAAATTTCAAATTCCATTGTTTATCCGACAAAAATTGGGTCATAAAGAGCAGGTTATCGCTCCCTAAACCCCAATCACAATTTCGCCTGAAAGATACATAGCATATTTCACTCCGGCCCTTTCTCATGGACCCATGAATATATTTTTTTTAAATAACCAGAGTTGTGGTTAAAGGCGTTCATAAATTCTGAACAACGTATGTGCGGAACATGATTTGGTTGCGCATGTTTTTCAACCTTCGGTGATTTTTGATTGTTTCCGATCCCAGACTGTTTCGTTACTTGAATGTAAATAGCTTTATTTGGGAATAAAATATGGTAATTAATTGTACGTCTGCTTTATTATACGAGGGGGATTGTGAGACATCTATTTTAAAAACAATACACTGTAAAATATCAAATAATGTAAGTACTGTTTCTCTACATTTGTAAGTTAAAAACTAAAGTAAGTTTATTAATTACTAGCAAGCTTTAATTCGGAGCATAACAACAAGTAAATTTTTTACTTGTTTACAATTTAATTTGAACTTTACTTAAAAAGTAAAGAATGGGCAAGTGTATTTCTTAACATAAATAAAATGACTAGCAACAAGAACAAAAAAAATCAGAAGAAAGATTACCTATAGACCATTTAAGATCTACAGACAATCCAAATGCTCCAACCCACCTAAAGAGGGCAGCGTGCCCAGTACGCTAGCCGCATTACCACGCTGAATGGCAATGCTTATACGTTGTGCCAGATAAAAAACCGGCATTCTGGTCAAGCGTCGAATCAATATCGTCGTAGTGATTACTTAGAAGTATTGCAACACAAAACTTAATGTGACTAAAATAATCAACTTAGGAAATAAGTCAGTGATTTTCTTATATTTAAAGACCCTAAATTTTATGAAAGTGAACATTGTAGGTGATCTGCAGATCTTGATCGAATGGACGCTGGCTGAATTCCCGCATTGCACTCCTTATTCTATGAAGCCAGCCACGCCAAAACTTCGCGATATTCGCGTTTGACATTAATCTACTTGTTAATTGTGATTCTGTCTAAATTAGAACTACATTTCTCAAAAAAGCAACAACATGAAAAAGAAAGCACTCCAGAACTTTTTATTTTGTCATCAGCTAAACCTTAACTTAGAATCCAGTATATAGGTCGATAGGGTTCGTGCCACTCGGGCATTAGCTTGCGGATTCCGCTGACATTTCTCACAAACCGTTTGTCGCACGGCTGCATGCGAAATCGGATGGTTTCAGGAGTATATTTGCCCATACACGTGGTGATACAGGCTGATCGGAATAATTTTTGCATGGGAATAACAAACAAGTTTTAATCGTCTTTAAAAACGAAGTAGATTTTGATAACTTCGGAAACTTTTTAATGTTTATCTCTGATTTTTCAGCAACGACTACTTGACAAATACAGATTTTCCTTTGTATTAACGGTGTAGCCATAAATGTGATCTGTTACCGCGTGGGGGACGTTCCTGGGGGCAAACGGTAATAATTCGGTCTTTCTGGTTAGTCAAAAATAAATATTATTGAAGTCGGTACAGTAGTTTTTCACTTATATTACATTAGATTTAGCGATAATTTTTTTTTTTGGATATATGGCCTGGCTCACATTTTTCAATGTGCTAGTGGCACACCGAGTCTTCAATACTAAGAGTAGTTTTACACTGTGCTTTTTAAATTGAGATTTTGTTAGAACAATTGTGCCCTGTATGTATTTCCGCTGAAAAAATTGCTATTCAAACCAGAATCCAATAGTGTTTGCACTTTGTTACTTGGATGTTTTACTTTTAAATCTTCAGGCGACTTCTGCAGACGAAATTTCAAGTAAAATTCTGTAATATTTTAAGTTTTCAAAACAACCTGTGCATCAGACAGTTACGTAAGACCATGGCCTACTTCCGATTGTTGCGTGACTTTACGAAAGACAATCAGATTCATAGTAATAAGTTACTTTTTCACATCACCTTGGAACTGACATTAGGGATAATAACTTTGAATGTAATCATTTGAATGGTGATTGAACGTCATTTGGTTTTAGATTAATCCATAAAACAATAACAAAGATCACGAACTTTCGCTGTCAAACTTTGTTCCTTAGTTATTATAATTTACGAACGTGTAGATTAATTAGTCAGACTGGTATTTTTAAAATAAATTATAGAACCCTGCCTATAATAAATTATAGGCAGGGTTCTAGTGCAGCTGAGCTTGGAATGATTTACAAGGCAAAATTCATTGTGTGGCAAATAGATTTTTGTCCTAGTTATGTCCTTGTTGGTCAAATAAGGGAAATTTATCGTTCACGTATAATTAGGGGAGGCAAACACTTGAAATGGGTCACTTTCTGGTTAGTGATGAATACATACGAGTAGATATACAAAGTCCTGCAGCAAGTAGATTTAGTTATGAGCAAAAATCCCAAAAACCTAGCTGCATTTCAAACCAATTTTGGAAAAGTTTCATTTCGCATTCAAATGCATTTTAAAATCATATTGATAATGTATAAAATATCATATTGATAGTATATCAAAAGTATATCATATTCACTTCAGTACATTTCAGAATTTCAGAAAGAAAATCTTAGATCTAAATTTGTAGCACTATTTCTAAATTTTTGTATAACGTCTATTTTAATACATATTCATGACGGAGCAAAACATAACCAAACAGATATTCACATAGCATTTGAAACTGTTTCACATACGTCCCAAAAATATAATATTTCATCGATCATCAGCCATCAATTTTTCATGACGAATGTTTTAAAGTCAAACGAGTTATGAGGCGCAAAATAAATAAATTCAAACGAAACTCATCCATCATTCGGATGTTGTCGATGTCAGAATTCTAATTTATTTAAGAATAATTAGGTATATAGCCAGTGGGTTTTTAACACGAGCACATACCATTTTAAATATCTAGAGCAAGTGGTAAAAGTGCCGTATTATACCCGAGATAGATTTGAAACTGTGACACATTGCTCGTAATAGAATGTTGGTATTTTTTTCGTTAGCCTAAAACAGGTCTTAAAAGTGAGAGAATAATAAGTGTTAAAAATAAATGATAGTCTCTGAATAACAGTCAAAGAAATCATCGTTAGTTTTTTAACGCGCTGTTGTTTAAGCTGACTAGTAATCTGTCCAAAATATAAGTCTTGTACGTACAATATCGCAAAAGTGGCGTAAGAGAAGACTAAGCCCTGATCCACATGGTAATGACGTACAAAGTGCAGTCTCAAGGTGAGCAACAACGTACATAGTATATCGTAACATTAGTGCATATAAATAATAATAATGATTTATCATTCATTTATGAAACTTTTAAGGCTAAGACATAAATATGGTTATCATTTAGGTTAAGTAACAATAATAAGTAGGCCTAACGAGCGCGTTACTCACGGGTCCCAAACTCGGCTCAACGCGATATCTTGGATACTCAGCAAACGATTTACCAATTCACATTCAAATGCTCACAACAAAAATGAGCATTTCTCTGTGTAAACTGTAAAAACACTAATTTCCCTGTGTGGATTATTGGTCGGATGCCTTTATTATGAGGTTGTTGTGTCCGTGTATTGACGGTTGTAAAGCCTTTATTGGGACTGTAAAGCTGGGAGCGATGATTTATGCTTACAGCTCTCCGGGGGAAAGATTTAGGGCCTGACAAAAGAGGCAAAGCAAACTGAGAAACCGACCAGGAAGGCTATTATAGTTTTTTAAAAGTTGACCTCATAGAATCTATACCAGAAAAAATACCACATTGTGGAATACAGGAAAATAATACACAGTTTATCTTTGCAGAATAATGTGAGTGGTATTCATGACTGTTTGTTGTAGATAATTTTGATACGAGTGATTATCACCGTTATGTTCAGTCGTCAAAATACGTTTGAAAAGTTAACGAAAATTAAAACAATGCTTTGTTTATTGATAAGTTACACGACATTAAAAATACTGCGTACTTTTTTAACAATCTCAAATTGCAAGTTATAAATATTTTAAAAACTACATTTATTGTTCACCGGTAATTTTGATGTTAATATAATTTTATGAAAATTTAATTTAATTTCACATGTCTTAATTCTCTATTACTAATTATGAATAAATTATAATGAGGAAAAAACAATTTTTAAATTTACCCAATGCCCAATTCTTAAACAATTTTAAAAACCTTATTGTTTCATGAGATTTTAAAAATTGAAAATTGAATATGTTAGCTAGGCTACTTATATTTACAAACTAACTCAGAACCCGTCTACAAGTAGTAAAAGTTCTAACATTCGTAAAGTTTCTTTATTATTATAAATACCTACCGGCGTAGTCTTAAAGTGCAGGCGATTTAGTGTTCCACATAGGATATCTAAACTTTGGCGGAAAATTCTAGACTTGTTTAAACGAGGCAGTGCAGAGTCCAAACCGCAAGCGGAAAATGTTAAAACTTGTTTATTGCGTTTTTTAATACAACAGAAAACGGTTAAAGGCCGATTCTGATTTCCTATAAAGTATTAGGTGTTTGTTTTTGTACAAGGATTTTTTGAGTGATTTTGACTTGTATTCACACTGGGTCTCTTATATTGATTTTTAAGATAGACAATGTAAAAATATAACTGTTTCCCAAAAGTTGGAGAGTTTATATATGTAACTGAAAATAATATAACTGTTTCCCAGAAGTTGGAGAGTTTTTTATATGTAACTGAAAATAATATAACTGTTTCCCAGAAGTTGGAGAGTTTTTTATATGTAACTGAAAATAATATAACTGTTTCCCAGAAGTTGGAGAGTTTTTATATGTAACTGAAAATAATATAACTGTTTCCCAGAAGTTGAAGAGTTTTTTATATGTAACTGAAAATAATATAACTGTTTCCCAGATGTTAGAGTTTTTTATTTGTCTGTGTTTTGTTTATTGCTCAGATAAATCACTTACCAACTGACCCTATTTCGAATGCAAATAATCACGTCGGGCAGGGTTCGAACTTGTATTATCTAGTTAACGCGGTCACGATAAGTCGAAAAAATTTTTTGCAGACTTTAAAATGTAAAGTATTATGGGGCGTATGATTAATCTTGTTTCATCTAACAAGAATAATATGTAAACATTATTATGTATCAAATAGGAACAGCACCAAGGTATAAAGATCATTTTTTTTAGTTTATTACGATCAAATCAAGCCCCAGCATCAATTGCGTTTAATCGGCAACATGCTCAATTGCACATCGTCACAGCGCCCAGTCTATCCGTTAATTAATAGGTTCTATTGTTGGCACAACAATGGAGAGCTCGGTGCATGTGGGTCGGTCTTCGGGCAAGCACTGAGGAGTTTGTTTGTTTGCTAATCACTCCTTGGTATTGGAAGCGATCGGGATCTATGTCGAAGATTGGATGGAGGAATTGGCGTTTGGCTTTTGTTTTAATTCCCGTCGCAAAAAAAAACGTGTGTGTCTGTCTGTGGCATCGGAGATTTTTTTTTGTTTGAATGGTGAATTAGTAGTAGAATTTAAAACAACGATAAATCTTAAATACAAAATGGGTGCCACCAATTTGCTATTTCGAGGGTTTCTAAATTTTACTAGTCTTATAATTTGCTTTACATTCCTTATTGTACGATAAAAGTACTCGTACGTCGATTTAATTTCGTCGTAATTTCATCATAAACTTATTCGAATTCACTGCTAGATAGATATATATTATAGATTTAAATTCCTCTTTCAAGGCACGCTACACGGCCTTATTCCTGTGCTTTCAACTTTTGTTACCAGCCGTTTATCGTTAAGTTATACTTAGTACAGTATAACAACTCTTTATTAAATATCAGTCTAAAACATCTTTTACATGACATAGTCTCACCGAGACATTGAAAACGACTGGATATAAAACACAATAAGTAGTACATTTAAGAGTGCATATAACAAATAATACGAGAGACATTAAGATATTAAATATCGAATACGTATATGACGCGTTTAACAAAGAAAATCGTTGCTACAAATCTAAATATTCCCAGTAACTCGAACTCCCTCTAGCGTTCCTGGTGTGAGCCAATAAATAACGACTGTTTCCGATAGGTGTGCTGCTCGCAAGTTTCCAACTCAAGCATGTGTTCTGTTTATCAGTACAGGAATCAAATTAACCAATCCAATTAATCATTGTTGGAAATTAGAGGAAGCTCCTATCTTGATTTGAGAAGATTCAAGAAACCTGTAGGTTGTAAATGTAAATTAACTTTTTTTTATTATTATTATTTCACAGTAATAACATCATAACAGTAAAACCAAGGCGTTGCTACACTAAACTATTTTATGGAACATGAACTTTTAAATTCAAAATTTTCACACAGTCTATTTGGAGCCTCTGTGAATTTTGCCAATATCCCCCGCTATAATATTTAACAAAGCTATTGCGCGTGATGTGGGAGCAAACCTAAGAAAATTAGTTCTGGTTTCGGGCACCCTGAATGTAATAAATGACCTCCTACGGCTAGTGGCTTCCTCGGGCGCGCGCAGGCAGGCACAACTTGTCTCATGAAGTAATCCAAGTCTATCAGAAAAAAAACCTGGGTTTTAACGTAAAATATTTTAAAGTCTACTTCAGTTTAGCTGGCAGATTTTTACTTATTCACCAAATTATCAAAGTACTAGATACAATTTACATAATATTATTTTGTAAAGGATACCCTTTCACGACAAAAATCAGTCTAGGTGTCATGCCAGAGACGTCGAATTGACAACCTACTTATTAGAATCGGTCAAAAAACAAATTTAAACATATTTGCAAAATTACTACGACTACAACAAAACCTTATACAAACTACCTAATGTACCTATTAAAAATTGATTATACGTAACATTCTGGCTGAAAGCTGGTAATCAAACTAATTCTATATATACATTATATGAGATAGCATTATTCTCCCGTTGTTGTAGACTCACCAGACTTAGATATTTATATACGTAGGTACGTAAATATTTTACTGATGAGGGTTTTAATATATATTTTTGGTCCTGTACGAATAAATTAATACAAATAAAATCACAGCGAAGATATTTATCTCCACGTATAACCAAGTTCTATTTAGACAGAGAAAACTAAACAATGTATAAATTAGCAACTCAGTTGACGGTATAAAAGCATAAAGCCTTCTTTGTATCCTAGCACATTTACACTAATTATGAAAATAAATTAAAGAAGACGCCGCGGGCAGAGAAGTTAGGAACGAGCTGGCAGACCGGCAGTTAGAGTTGTTTATACTTTATTCCGGAATTTCAAAGGATTTGTTCCCTACGGCTTGACAGGAGCTTTTGTGAACTTCCACCTGTGTGTTGCAAAGTTGAAATTGTTGTCTTATCTTTAATGATCATTCTTTACGTCAGTCTGTATTATTAATGTTCTAATAAACATTACAGTAAGGGCTCTTAATATTATATAAATTAGATTTAGTAAACAAACTTTATTCTATTATTAACTAGTGGTTTTGGCGTAGGTATAGTTGATCTCGACAGCACATACTTTTTGGGACCTTACCTTATATCTTGATAACTCTGTGCTGACTTTTTTCATAGTCAGAATTATTGTTTGTCTTAATGTCTCTTGTACTAATAAAATTGTTGTTTTCCAACAGAAGATTTAGTGAAAAAGCCAATTAAAAAATATAGATTACTGCAAAAATTATAATGCTTGCTATTATAAAATAGAGATTAATAATTCAGTGTTGTAGTAATAACTACAACACTGCCTAGTGTGGTAAGAATTGCAAGAATCTCTATTAAATTACCTGACTATAAAGAAAATATCATATTGAACAGAAATAAATTATACAAGTAAAAAAATAGTGTAAACTAAGCCAATCAAACATGGACCAACAGTCAAATGCCTTCCTCCACTTATAAGCTCACGCCACCAATAAATAAGGCTCCGTGGCCACTTTCACTGACAGCCATTTTGCGCATTGCCACTGAATCTAATTTGGAGTGATACATGCCACTGGTCCCGCAATTGCGTTAGTGGAGGCGCCATAAATTTGGCAATTACAAGAACGATGGCAAAACGGGTGCACTAAAATGCCGCTGAAGTTGTTAAAGTTGAAATTAAAATCTGATCATGCTTCGGTAATTTACGAAGCGAGCGAAACGTCTGTTTTATGAGTCATTTTTTATTTATTTCGTCAGTATGTACTTAAGTTTGTGTGGATGTTGTTACTCGCGCACAGGTAAAATTTTCAGTAAATGTTGACAAAATTTGCTGTTGTCCCGATTTTAAGATTTTGAATGTAAACTGTTTTGATGATTTACTAAACATTTAACTAAGTATAACTATATAAAATACAAAATTATCTAGTGACATTTTTAGTACAAATATAAAAATATACCTAAACACTTAAATTAAAAAACACCATCCAACTCACTGCCTTGTGGCAATGTTCCCAGGATGCTGGCAGCGTTACCTCGCTGAATAATTAAACTTAACTTTTGGGCCCATCGTTTCTACAGCCAGAGCAACGAACTCGTGATTTGCGCAAATGTTTGAATATTTGCGCTTTTTTAAAAATTGTGCGTGTTCTGCCGTGGCCCCAGCACTAAGAGCGGAATTGGCGACATGCGACGGCGCGAGCGTGTCCACACACGTGGCGTCCCAAACTAAGGTTCTCCCGAGACACCACGGTACTAAAGTGGCACCGTCTGGCCGCTTTCCGTCGTCCCTCGACAAACCGCACGGCTCCAGTGCTGAGGGTGCGGATGCTGTGGAGAGTGCCCGATGGACTAAATCATAAATAGCCCAATGTCGATAGATCTGACCGGCACTCTTCACGCAAGAAAGCCCGTGTCGTCCAAGCTTGTCCACGCCCCGGCCGCATTGGCAGCGATGAGGCTCGCATAGTTTTATACCCAGTCGCAATCCTGCTGCTACGCGAAGACAACTAGGGTCGAGAAGGGTACCTAGATTGTCGGAAGGTAACGCAAGAAGCCAGTAGCCGGATTCTGATTCCGAAAGTGCCAAAAGGCGTGCTTGATCCGCAACATCCGAAATTCCATCTAAAAGGGCCGAATGGGTAATTTTTAACAAGGGGGTATCCCACAGACTTTGCTTTTCCGTTTCAATAGGGGCACTGGCATCAGGACATGAAGCACTCCAAGCAGCCAAGGCCTCAACCTGACAAGCAACACGAACAACGGCAATTGGTAAATTGAGAATGTTTCCGATGAGGTGTTGCGAGCCATGAGTTGAAGCCAAGAAAGCTGGTAGTGCCACACTCGACGTGGTGCGAATGCCCAAACCACCAAAAGAAATGGGAAGAGTTGCTTGTGCCCATGAGCGGTCGTCAAAAGCAAGATTCAGAATTTTGGTAACAGTGTTTTTTAAAGTAGAATCTACCAAATCCGTAATAGTTGGAAAAAACCAAACGGGGCAACATCGTAACAAGTACATAAATTTAGGTGTAAAAAGACACATGCGTAGAATGTACAACGCCATGTGTGGTTTTATTTGAAAAAGACGATGAGAATTTTTAGTGAAAGTTTCAACTTTTGAAATAAACGTGGGTGTTATTGAATCCAAAAATAAAGGGGCACCTAACAATGTTAATGATGATTTATCCTTTAAAGAAATATCTGGACACAGTGTGTTAAATTTATCAAGAAAACATACACGGTCTTGATCGTTAATGTGGTCCAGAAAGAAAATTTCACATTTACTAAAATTTAGAGTCAAACCGATTGTGCTAAATAGCTGTATGATCGATTGCCACACATAATTATAAATTTCCGGTATTTCTTTTTGAATTTCTGTCAGAAGAATACCTCTATCTAAACTATTGAAGGCATTCCTTACATCAATTTTGATAAAAACGTCGTAATCTGTCGAACCCAGAAATGTACGCGCAGCATGCACAGCAGCTTCACAGCCAGCCCTCACACCAAAACCTAGCTGTCGAGGTTGAAATTTATTAGCTAAGTTGCCTTGAATAGCACGACAGCATAATTTTGACGTAAGGCGTCTAATGACACTGCCAACGGCAATAGGTCGAACCCTTTTTTACTTAATGCTACTAAATTGGCCCCGTACAGGATGAGTACTATCTCGTCGGGTACTCGACCATCCAACATCAAATTGACTAATGCGGTCAATTCCTGAAGTAGATATCGCCCAGCATCACCCACAAGAGGATATGTCAGGTCTTTGAGATGTTGAGGAGTTATGCCGTCTAAACCACCAGCAGAACCATTAGGAAACGACTTAATAGCATTGAGGGTCGATTCTACATCGACATGAAAAGACATTTCTGCCGATGGCGGGCTGGGAAAATTCGTGAGAGCTGACTGTGATGGGTGTTTTTCACATAAAGCACCAAAAGTCTCGGCGGAATCCGTTGCCAGGGAATCTTCAGAAAATAAAAGTTGGCAGCACCACGCACATTTCCGTCTGAAAGTTTATTCTCAATAAGTTTTGATACGTCATGGGAGAAGTGCGGGCTACTCTCAACTCTATTTGAAATACACGGCTGTGTGAATTGTGTTGTATTTAATTTTATTGCAGAGGTGAGTGAGCGACGGTTGGAGTTTGGTGGGATATGGAATATACAATATGAAAAAGTTAAAAAAGCTTCCCATGAATTCAAAGTATTTTCAGAGACAACCTTTGCAACGCACTCCGACAAACTTTGACACTATTTTTGAAAAAAGCGAGCCTCTCTGCCAAAGATTTGTTGCTTGGTGTTTCTGAATTAAATGCTGAAATTGCCTGAAGTTGCATTTGTTGAAATTGAGTAATCGTCAACTCGTCCCACATAGGTACCTACGGCCCATTTGGGACGACTTGCAGAAAATCAAAATAAATAATATTTCTATTACGAAACTCGTCCCACGTTACTTTAAGGTACATACAATCAGTAGCAAAAGCGGTAGTAAGAAGATATATTATACTCGTAAGTGAACCGTAAAACATTTTAGGCCTCCATATTCACAGAAGTACAAGCATCTTAATGTCGCCGGCGTCGGCTAGGCGGGTTGCAGCAGACGTTTAGCTAAGGAAACTGCAAAAAGATGTTTTGGCACCAGCCGCGGTTTATTGCACTCTATATTGCTTTATTTTCACATCCTTTAGACTTGCATTTTCCTCATGAGGTATATACTGCTTGAGCCGCTTGAAACTTTTATGTTTCGTGTTTACATTTCGGAGCCTCTCACAGTAAACGCCGTTGGATTTAGAAAGATAAATCGCCTGGTTTTTGGAAAAGTGGTGATTATAAAATATGTAAGAGATCACCCTAATTTTATACAAGTGGCAAAAATAATCTAGTGGATCGTTTAGAGCCAAAAGTACAAATCATATTTTTCAAGTTCATCATTATTATCATCAGCTTCTTGTATATTTCCCACTACGTTGGGTGGGCACAGTATGTCTTCCTCTTCCATTGCTGTAGAATTTTTGAACAAAGTTTTAAGACCTGGCTGATGTCAACCTTCTTTGGGAATGCCTTTTTTGTAGAGTAGTCTAGTAAGTCTGGTCGGTCGCCAGAGTCTCTTCCGTTGATCAGCAGGATGTACCACGAGCAGGTGAGGCTGACATCTGGGATAGAAATGATCTTAACTACAATTCTCTCATAATTTAGATTATTTTAATTCAGATTTCAAATATCTGGCCAGGCAAGACAGGACAAAAAGAAATTCTATTTGTATTAAATATTATAATCATTTTATTGGCCATATAATATATATATATATATATAATAATATGAAAACACGCTTAGTACTCCATCTTCCAATTTTAAATTGGAAAATCAACCAGAACCTTGCAAACATTATCCACTATCAAAAACTGCTCTACTTGTATCGCTGTTCGCTATAATCGCCCTGTTGTCACACGATAACATTATAATAATTTAATTAAAATGATTACACATAATATAGGAACGCGCCACCTCGATAAATAACGCTTAACTGGATACAACCAGTTTACGTAGCGGCTCTTTTCAGCTCATTATATTACAATATTCCCGCATTATGTATAAATAAGCATCGAACAAAATATATATAAATACCACAAACCCGATTGAAAAATGCGACTAGTGTTTATAAGCTAACAACATGGTTTTTTAAGTGTCGGCGCAAAACGTTGTTGTTTTTGTTGTAAATTTGAAGTGTCTGTGTGTGTACACGCCTTAGGCATCGTCGCTTCTAAACGAATGAACTGATTTTGATTTTGTCTTTTTGTATAAAAGGTGAATTATTGGAGTGTTCTTAGCTATGTTTAATAAAAACGATCCATCCACTACTATTAAATGTCGAATTGTTTTGATGCAAGTTCTCCAATATGGTTATAATAATATGAAAGGGCTTGACTAGTACAATACAGTATGACAAATTCAGAATATATGGTGGCCGCCGCCATGCCGCCGCCACAAAATGGCGACGACAACAGTTTTTTTTTATTTTTACTAATTTAGGCTTGCCGTTGTCCTCATCTCTTCTGATGTATAGCAACGGCTTAAGTATAAGTTGCAATTGGTAAATAGGGAAACTGCCATAGTTATCTACGCACGTACGTAGTAATACTAATTGACAGAGGTAGTCCGAAAGAGATCTTTGGTTAGCCGCCACTTGTGTCGTAGCAATTCCTGATTCTATGCTATTGACACTTGATGACAAATTTATCACACAATCAATCAATCATCATCAAAAAGAAAATATGGCAACCCTTTCCAGGCTTGAGGATACTTCTATCTTTGCCTTGAATCAAAGATAAAGTTAAAATATGTCAACCCTTTTCTTATTAGGATACTACTCTTTGTCTTGAATGGCACGACATATTGAACTTTACGTTACTCTCATTATAAATACGACTCAGATGACAAGTCACGTATCGAAATCATGCAGTAGGGAGTGCTAGAAAAACACTAACCTCTCATATCATATTCTCGCTGTCTGGATACGAACTTGCTAACACTTAATCTAAATAAAAAAAACTCCATTCATAGTTTTTCACATCACGGAAACCACTGGCACATCTCATCTTAAGTTAAAAATACACAAACATGGATGTGACGCACGATGGAAGCCTCATCTATACGCATACTATCCACTATGCACATGTGGTTTCATCGAACGAGTCGATTCTACAAGGTACTTAGGAGTAATGGTAGACCTAAATTTAAATTTCAGTGAGCATATAACCAATGTATCTCGGAAAGTTCATAAGCTGATTTACATAATGAAATCTCTAAGACCGTCTGCCAAAAAAAGAACCAAAAATGCTGGCATATAAGTCTTTGTGTCAGTCAATAATAGAGTATTGTATATGAACCTGGGGAGGTGCATCCAAGACACATATGGAAATACTAGAACGAGCTCAAAGGGCAGTGCTTAAAGTAATGATGGGAAAAGAACGCAGATAATTAACGGATAAACTATACCAAGAGACGGGAGTCCTAACGGTATGCAAACTTTTTGTGATGCGTGTCACTAGAAAAATCCACTATGTATCTGCTGACCTCGAGACCTAATATTTCCAAAAGCAAATACCGAATTCGCGTGCAGATTGCCCAAATATTTACGTACAACTCGGTCCGCAAGCATATAGGCATTGATATAAGCAGGCACACTTTCGCTGAATGTAAAAGTAAAATTCAGAGGTGACTTCTATCAATAACGCATGATCAAACAGAAAGACTTGTTAGTTTGTGAGACAAAGTGAGATGAGACCCAGAGAGGTATTTTCACCACATCTCACGTAAGATTACCTATGTCTTAAACTATGAATTGTCAATAGTGTAGTATAAAATTAGTTAACAGCACTATGCTTTCCTGACGCCTCTTAAAACGCTGTATCTGGACTAATGTCCTCGTCTGGCTGTTTGATAATTCTCTCACACACACATACCTTCTCACAAACAAACACACACCTCACACATGCACACACACACTCACACTTACAACTGTCAACATGAGAATTTCAATCATTAATTTATTAACAAAAAAAACGATACCTAGATTACCATGAACAATATTACCATTAAAAGTACGTTAGATAGATATACCAAGATTCTTATTTAGAACTTCCTTTAATTTAGAGACAAGGCAATATAATATAGAAATACAATAAAATTTAATATAGCAATAACAATATTTGACTAGTTATAATTTAGCTTTTATCATAATTTAGGAAATGTTATCTGTTATCCAAGTACTTTCTTTAAATTGTGTTTGTATCCGTCCATTTTGAGAGGGAACCCTCATTGAAAAATAAAAACCCATTTGTTTAGTCTCCATTATATTTGACACAGTTTTTATCTCATTTAGTTTAATATGTAATAATTCATACCATCTTACCTATGACTTCTTTATCTGTTAGACTCTACTAGTATTAAGTTCTAAAATTTAGTTTTGTTAACTTCAATAGAATGTAATTATGTAAATGTGTACTTACATTAGTTTGTTAGCTCAGTATCACCATATCTCTGGCAATCTTTTAAGTTGGGCCGCAAGTTACAGGCTTCGCCTAGTTTGGGGCCCGCAGTTATGGTTTACTGTAGTTACGTATACATAACTTAACTAAAAAAAATTTGCGAGCCATATTATAAGTTAGTCTATACTATAGATATCGCGAGTCCGACTCGCACTTGGCCGATTTCATTTATATATTAATCTGTTTATGGAGACTATAATAACGTGCATATGAGAGGTTATACATGAATACTTATATTCACATGCATATACTCGAAAAACATAACATTAGCAGCCTTCTTACGTAGTCGGGTAAAAACCGTTATTTTTAAATCGAACAATATTGTCAACGCAATAAGAAATAATGCTTCTAAGAAAGGGTTGCCTTGCGAAACGCTTGGGATGCTTTATTGCTTCTAATAAAATATCGGAGTATAAATCATGGGAAATAACAGGTTATTGCGTTGTAGAAAATTATACGTTTTCCCACTAATTTGTCAACCTATTGAATATTAATGCTAATAGCGCGGTAAATAACGGTTATCGACGTTTTGATCTAATATTGAAATAACGGTTAGCGTTTTGATTTAGCAGCATTTGCAAGCTTTAAGTGGACGGTAAACGTATAATTTGTGTAAATATGTTAATTTGATAAATACGAGCACATAATTTTATAGTACTTAAGTTTTTTAGATAAGAGCTTTTTCAGAGAAAACATTGCTAACTAGTTTTCATTATTGACCGAGTGAGCGAAACGTCTCAGATCTAATTAATTTTTCTTTCGTCAGTTAGTTAGTATGTTTATTTTTGTATGTCTTCAATTTACTATCCAATCTTGATGAAACTTGGCGTGTGGAATTTTGAGAATTGTTTACGAGTTAAAAACCTGTCCGACCGCTTTTTGCCTTCGACGCGCTTTTGTACAAAAAATATTTTTCAAATCGTTCACGTCATGTATTAATATAATACTTACAATACAACAATAACCATATCTGCTCTGACGAATTGAGAACCTCCTCCACTGATTATTGAAGTTAGTTAAAAATTAAATTTATTCAATCCATAGGTAGTTTGTGGGATTATCCGTGGGCATATGTATAATGTATGTATAATAGTCATTAATGACAAATTAAATTTGCATATTTACAAAACTAATTTCTGGAAATGTCATGCATGAAACACGACAAATGGTACATATTATCGGAAAACCGTAATATTGAATTTGTAAAATTGACATTTACATAATATTATACATATGTCGTTTACAATAATGGTAATAATAATGGTTACATTATCGTTACTATGAAAGTCTATTCTGGGTTTATTAAACATTCATATTAACGTATAGCGTCCCACCGCTAGGCACGGGTCTCACCTGTGAAGCGGATGTATGTAGGACGTAGTCCACCGCACTAGGCAAGATGTGGGTTTGGTCAAAGGATAATATAATAGAAAATTAGTGAAGATATTTTTTACCTTCTCCGCCAATCAGACATGTGCATGACAATGTCTTCCTTTACCGTCAAATCAAGTGGTAATACGCACATAAGTAAAAACTGAGTAACCCATAGGATTTTTTACACTTGCCTCGAAATGAAGATTTAAAAAAAAGATATTTTCAATCATAAATAAGTATCTGCAATTCATACGTAAATAGAATGTCATTTTCATCTATTCATTATTTATCGTGTGTTTCCTCGCGTGCTTATTTCGAGAGATGTTCGTCGTTCTATTCACAATGTTATTTTAATGCATCCGAAAGTCCGGAAGCAGACTGGGAATCCCCCTCTCAGTCACTTGTAGAGTTACATGACAGTGACTTGACTTTGAATCTTGCGAGTTTTTATGTCTTGTTCTTTTCATAACGTGTACGTCTTGCACTGTCGTCTCGCTTCAATTCGTTATATTATATATATTAAGACATTCTTATGAACACAGCTTTGTTAAAAAAAAGCAATGCTCATTCGTAATATTTTCTAAGTAAACAATAAAATATAACTTTGATTAGCATAGCGATATACTTTTAAATACAATCAATTTACATAAAAAACTAAGTCCTGACCGACATTCATTAGGAATCGACGCAAAACCTAAACCGCTGAATCTTAACACATTAAATTTAGTAAGTGTGTTTATTTTACACTCGATAGGTCTAGATGCCTAATAATCTTTCCCAGTTCACATGTCGAGAAGCAACCCAAAAAAAATATTATTAAATTACGTTATTAAAATGAAATTAAATCTATATAGGAACTATTATTGTTTCTACTTTCACATTTCTTTAATTGTGAATGTTAGGAAGGATGGACAGACGGACGGACGGACCCGCTCTGTCCGTCCGTCCGTCTGTCCACTATCCTATACAAAGATTCCTTTTATTTATTTATTTATTTACAATGAAACACCAACAGTACATATATTACAAAATTTTAAAATACATGATAACCAATATTGATTCTGATATATATACCCTTTATGGGTGTTTACAACATTCTTAGAATCAGTAGAACATTATTCTCGTTGAACAATACAATTAGTCAACTTGAACATATTTATTGAGAAATTTTAAATAATATTTAAGAAAAAAAAATAATAACGCTATAACTTAATAAAATATAAGTTGTCATACTACGGAACCAAAAACATAAAAAACTATTTCTAAAAAATAATTAATGCCTTGATTTATTTTTAAAGTTATTGTTTCGTGTTCTCTGCTATATAATTATGGTTATGGCGGGTACATTATCAACTAGAATCATATTTTTTATACATTGAAATACTCGTAGTCTAATGATTGCAAATTATACACACAAGCAGGTTTAGTCTGTACCATTAAGCTCCACCTCTGTCTCGAAATAATATTGCCGACACTCGCGTGGTTTCTGCTATTTACAGTGCCTATCGTTTCACTTATTCAGGGCACATTATCGCCGGACTCAATGTGCCGGCTGTCCGGTCCGGATTGTCCGGGCTATTACCGGTCGACGTGCGCTATTGGGCTATTGAGCGACTGCTATTTTCAGTGATTTGATGCTGCATATTGAAAATTATTATTAGGAAGCATTTCTGCATTCCCAGTATCATGATTTGGGTCTATCCTATAGATATCAATACCTGATATCTATATATCAGGTATTGATAATTAAAACAAAGTAACGCAATCGGAACTCCTTTGTCGTGAAAAGGTTAAACACGTGCATTTAAACATTTATGTATGTTTTCGTTTTTTGTTGGTCAAATAATAAAGCATTCGCTCATACATAGTTATAGTGTCGAATAAAAACATTCTTAGGACATAAATAGTCGAGCCAATAAATGTGTCACGAAAAACTTATTACCAACTAAAATTGGGCTTTTGCCGATACCATGTTTTCAGTAATTTTGATTTTGAAATCAAACTACTGGACTGATTATGATAATATTAAAATGAAACTACATGTGAACTCTTTCGAACGAAAACAAGAATTTTACAAATTGGTCCAGCCATCTCATACATATCAGGTAACTAAGATTAGAAAAATACGAGCTAATTGAGTAGCTCTATTCCTTCTGAAGACGGCAAAATTGGTCAGCGTTGCAGTTTTTATTCGCCATTGGATTCATTAGCGTACCTCTTAATACCTTTTTTTACTAAGGAAGTAACTTTGGTTACCAGGTTTTTAAAGGGAGCAACGATTTTAATTCTCCTACCTCATCACGAAACAATATGGTGTCGATCACCTCTTTATTGTAAACACACAAAGTAAACATGACAGATAAAAATATAAGTTTTACATGTACTGAAACAAGTAGCGGCCTTATCACTAACAACGAACTCTTGCAGACAACGTTTGGATAGTGCTTTATGATTATACCTACAGCCCTACTATAAAATGTACCTGCGGTTCCATGATTGAGGTCGATGGTCATGCACATGCACTGAGTTGTCGGCGTTGGACAGAAGGTTTGCCCTCAATGACATAGTTCGTAGGGCTTTTATATCGGCTAGAACCGGCCAGGTCCGCCCATCCGGTCTCTTGTCGTCAGATCTATTTAATCTGACGGTGAAAGACGTGGTGACTCCCGCTCCGCCTCGCGGATAGCATCATAGCATACCTTTGCGCCAGGTTCGAAGCGGGGCGGGGATTATTTGACTAAATTTGTGTTCCAAATAGTCATAATTATATTATTAAATATCACTACAAAATAAGTGTTTTTGCAACAGTATCCCAGCGGCTACAGTGTACAATGTAAAATTAAAAAAAACCCATCAGTATTTTATTTTAGCAGCCATCATGGATTCGAAAATAATCATACTATACTCTACCAGTAATGTATTCTACTAGTTTCATTTGGTACCTATATTGAGAGAGTTATGAAAAATATGTCATCCGCCATTTTGTGGCGTCAGCCTTCTTGGACCGATTATCATCAAACATACAGACTGATTATCGACTAATACACTTAACAAACAAGAAAAAAGAAACAAAATCGGTTCATCCATTCAGTCGTTTTTTTGTCGGGGGATAAAAATAGTCTAAACAGTTTTTCATTCTGTCAGTTCCTCCATCACTACCTGCGCTAAGTAAAAGCGAACTAATCCTCCGATACTGAATCCCGAATCCAAATGTATAGAACTGCAATTAAATTACTAAAGCAGTGAAGCAAAGGGAGGAAAACTACAAGTTCAATGGAAACTCGTTGTGCCCTTAAATCTCTTTTCGCTATGAAAATGCAACTTGATTTTATTACTTCTATTTATGGGATTGCTCCTCAGCTCTGATTTTCAGCGTGACCCTTTAGAGACGCGCGGGGTCACAAATAAGAGATGAAAAGACTAGCAACTAAATAAATGATTATAAATAAATAGGTACTAAATAAAATTTAAGATGTGAATATAATTTTAATATATAATAGATCTATATATATTTTAATTAATTCAGTTTAGTTATATTTATAGTTTAATTTAAATTGATTCAATGCCACTAGATGTTGGAAAGGACAGATTAATAAATAAATAAAGATCATGCAGAAGCAGATGAGGAAGATATTTTAGGTCTCGCTGAAGGATAATAACAAGTACTTTTTACTCTACACCTTGGCATTTGACCACAAGTTCGTACGACCACGGAAGTCAGCTTAGAGAAATCTGAAAATATACTCGTACTTAAAAAAAGATTACGATGAATTTGAAAACTTCTTGAATTTTTAAGTAGGTTAATTTAATATTACTAACTCATCGTAAGTATATACAATCGAAGAGCTTTTTATATTCGGCTTTTCATACGTGCTAAGTTCACATCGTAACGTCGTAAACACAGCCTCCATCTAATCGGGCCCCGGAGTGCATCCGAATGGGATTATAAAAAGGACACGTTTGCAATTGCATTGGAATTTCAAATGAGTGTATTTTTAGGCCGTCGGCTGAAGAGGGAATTAAATTAGTCTGAATAGCAAACTCAGACTGGGCTGGCTATTTGCGTACGTGACTGCGAGAGGTAAACTTAGGTGGTTTAAACCGAACCTCGTGTGAAATGAGGTGGTTTTAACTCCGGTTAGCGGGTAAAGGATTTGGTGGACTCATTTTGGTATATTTTGAGGTTCAGTGGACAGTTGAATTGAATTCTAGAAGTTTCCAGCTATTACAATAGGCGTTAAGTATATATATGATTATCTAATCGATACTTCAAAGTTAAGTTAAGCTTGACTAGACTCTTCATCGTTGTGAGTGTAAAAGTATAACACTTCTTTTAACGAGAACGTATGCATAAACATAACACTTGTTAAATATAATCTAACTATTTAAAGAACTTATAGGCACCTATCGAGGGAACGATGCGTCTCATTAAGTCTGGCTGCAAAGTTCCCCCTTCCATAAGTATCAAGCTGTTCATTTGGCATCAAAAAGTCGTTCCACGTCGCTCATTACAGGGTGCCAATCACATCGTCTCGTGTGAAATCATAACTCAGCAAGACGCCAACCCCTCTCTAAATCTTTGGGGAAGCGCCATCCATTGCGTTTAATTATACCCCGACCCCGGTCGCTCTCCACTACCTGAAGATCGTTAATCTTTCTTAAAGATATATACCTCGCTCCGAGCGCTTTCATCCCGCTCTCTCGGCGATAATCGCTTCGTGTCGCACTACGTACGACGTCTAGCTTACAGCATCTTAAGTCGTTCCTTTGCTACAGAGTCGGATCACAAGTCACGACTAGTAGGCAATACAGTAACAGTTTATTTAGCACAAGTTTGTGGCTACGCGCACATCCCTGCATTAAAACAGAAAAGTCTTTGAACTCTCCCCCTTGAGTATTAAGTCGTTAAGCACGGCTTTACGTACAATCTCGATTTCGACGTTTATGTTTATTGATTAGCGGCAACGAGGCTGATTTCAATAAGCTACATTAACCAATTTGTGTTTGAGTTTTGACGGTTAAAGTTTAGTTTGCGAAGCTATCGGTAATCGAGTACCGGTTCACGTCAAATGTCTACTTTGAATTTAGATATGGTAAGTTTGGCAGCACTTTAAGTGGATTGGCTTGTTATTAATGGAATTGGTTTTTTGTTATATGATAGAATTTAGAGATATTTTTATGACTAAGATAAATTAAAATATAACTAGCAGCTTCACCATAGCCAATATCAAGTTTCGAAATGATATTTCAACTAGAATAGAATAGGTACGACAGTTTTGTCACGTTACATTACTTATACAGTACTAAATTAACATAGCTTTGGGATTTCCTATACCTTTCTACTAACGTTAGTCTCTTTAGAAATGCCTGGTAACAAGACTATTCAATTAGTGAAAACTTTAATTATTTACCTATTTTGTACATGCACATTTCCATCGTCGGTCTTAGTACACAAAGTAAATTAATAATCTAGACGGTCTTTGACGCATGTCTCACGAGCTCAGCACACAGTCCAGCGGCGGGTAAAGTAAATACACCCTTCGTTCTAATTTACAGCAGCTGTTGACTGTTTGGTTCCCAGGTGCAGTGCTGCTTTGATGTCTATGAAATCTGGACACTTGTGCGAGTCCACTGTGCACTGATTGCGATGCTTTTAGGGTAATTGAAAACTGTAATGTGTGTCTGTTTAGCTAAGTGGGAGAGCTTGTTTTGATGGAATACTAGATTTGTTGAGTGGAGAAATATGAAAATAATTTAAAGAGGGCAACGGTTTTTAGATATTTTGCATATTCAGATACAAGTTAAAAAACTATGAAAATATTTTTATGGACTACGGCTTTCATAACATTGTCGTTTTTAAAAAAAGACGTGGAATTTGTTTTAAAGTAAGACACTAGTGGCACTACATGCAAAATTATATTTATTTTGTTTCTATGTTTTGTGTGTCTACAATAAAGCGTTCATCTATCTATCAATCTCAAGTATGTACTCAAAACGATATTTATATATAGTTAAAATATTTTTTACTAAATATTTCAATTAGTATATGTACTACTAAGTGTAATTTAAGACATAAATTTCGACCTTGTGGATAGGTGAATCACAGAAATCATCACATTACCATTTCATTGTTTCTATCATCTCGGCTATTTACGACTTTTATGAGTGTTTTCAAAACCATGCTCGCATAATTTGACCATTGCAGGACTTATTGTACCTTGTACTAGTCCGTCTAGGTATTGTAAAACTTGGTTTACCTATAAACTATTCTCTCAACAAGTTCATGAACTACCAATTATCTCCAAAATAGCGGCGCGTCGCAGGTCATTTGGCTAATAATCGCTGGGCATCGAGGGCATCGCGGTCACAGACACCGGAATGGCAATACCGGAGTACCGGACCGATCGATGAGCCGTCTGTCGCCGGTATTCCGGTACTAATCCAGCACGCAGCACTCGAATACAGCGTACTTTACTTGGAACAGTAGCTAATGTTGTAAAAGATATGTTTTAAAATATATGGAGCTCCGGCCGTGATACCATAAGTACGTCAGGGATTATTAATCTTCAATCTCTCAACCAAATTCAAAATACATAACATATCGTAGTGTACAAAATTAATTTGAAATCAAAATATCTCTAAGTTATTAACGCAAAAAGGTAATTTGCGCGTTTTTGGTGTGTCAATATTGACATTTGTGACTAGCGGTACAATTCATAGATCAATGAGACCATTGCAGCAATCGGGGATACAACTGTCTTCCAGGGATGCCATAATTTAACTGCAATTCACAAAATTTTGATATTATGTACACAATGAAGTAGGCAACTGATGTAGGTTCTAAAACTGCAGTACCTGTATCTACAAAAAGTAAATATAGTAACTTAATTTAAACCAATTCAAGAATGTGTTCAGATATATGATTGTCGCAAGAAACGTTATTGTAGTTAAAATTAAGTAAAAAATAGACACAAAAATAAATAAAATAATAAGACAGAAACATATATAAATAATAATAATAAAAAAAGTGTCTATAGCACTTTGTTCTAAATATCTACATAGTGAAAAAAATAGACAATTAAAATTATAGAGCATGATAGAGAAAAATAATAATACAGCCAACATTCGTGTTGGGCTGTACTTAGCGCCAAAAGAAGTACAAAAGTATGTCCGATTTACTAGTATATTAAATTATATTAATTCACTTTTACCTTCATTCCAATGGTTTTAAAAGTTTGACGTCTTTCCTAACAACTAAAAGTTGTCTATTGCCTTGAAATCAATATCTAACTACACTTATTTGTGAATAAATTAGGTACTAGTCTTATAGTCCAACCTTAGGTTTTTTAAAAATCTTTTGAAGGGATTATTGTTTGCTTATTTACTGTTAACCAATGTACAAAACTCGCCCGGTACGCAGACCGATATGTCAATTAGAGTATTGGACAGCCCGCGGCTGCAGGGAAAAGTTTGGACATGCCCGACCGATTGTTTGGCCTTCCAACTGAGCATGATGGCACAATCACTGTTTCTTTGAACAGACTAAATAAATCTGATCTGCGATAAGCATTTTCAGTAGAGAAATACCTTTGTGCGTTTCGTTGTTTTGTTTCGATACGCGGTTTTTCACATAACATGCTTTGAATAGTTTAACTACAGTTTTGTTCACATTTAGTGCACTTCTTCATTGTGTTTATAGACGAAAGAGCCGTACAAATTTTTATTTTAGTAAAATTTATTTTAGATACGATGGTCGAGTTACTGGAGTCGTCTCTTATCGCTCGTCTGGCTAGCTACCACTCTCATGTTGTAAAATCTGTCGCCAAGCACCTAACAGTGTGTTCCGGAACCTTCCTTGAGAGCCAGTATATTCCAGACACATACGCCTAGTATTTGTCAATCACTTTTGTGTAATTTTTATATTAAGTCTGTCTTTTATTTGAACATCTTATATAAAAGGTTTGCTTAGATATACGAAGGTACTGGAGAACATTTCATCCTCGCTCTACGAAGCACAACCATCCTGTCACATATTTTACATCGCCCTTTTCCATCCTAACCAATACGAAGAAACTTTCAAACTTTCTTGTGTAATTCCACCTTAATTGTTGTTGTCTTTGTTTACGATTGTTTGAATTGTATTTGTAGTAATTTATCTTGGTAAAATAGTTGTCTAGATGGTGTAATTTGTGTTTAGTTTTATTAGTCTAGCTGTCTTGAAAATAGTGAAACAGGGTTGCTAGATAGGTGCGAAATATTATTATTTATTAATAAAACATATCATGGTTATAAATATAACATTTTGAATAAAAAGCACAGACTCAGCTACTTTCCTACTTATTATCATCAAGACACCAACCATCACTAAACGTTTTAGCAAAATAGAGGACGCTTGAGAATGCACTAGAGATCATCACAAACCATAGACAATGGAAGGTCTCGACAAAGTTATTTAAATTACGCGACAATTTTCTGAGCCATAGCGTTAAAAGAGGTCCTGTACTACCATCAACTTTGGCCGATTTCATTAGAAACATTCACACTCTTGCGAATGCCGGTACATAATCGAAAGTTCATTCAAACTCAAATACCAACAAAATATTTTATACATGCTTCTTTATAATACAAAAAGCTATTAGCTAGCTACTAGCTGTTACATATCATTGCACGCGGCATAAAATGGAATACTTATGAAGAAGTTTCAAACTTTGAACCTCCATTTGTCCCTCTTACGGGTTGATTTCCGAAAATTATTTTTTAAGTAATGTCATGTCTCTAGGTTCAGCGGTTTAGGCTTTGCGTTGATTATGAGCTGACAGTCAGTCATTGATTAAGTCACTCAGTTATTACTTGCTTTTATACACAATATAGATAAATTATCAATTTCTATTCGCCCCTCTAGTTACAAAGACGTAAAAGAGATATAAAAACAACAAAATTTAATAATTTTATCAAAATCATTCAATTAATGTATGAAAACCAAGAACTTCAGTCGGTTCTTAAGTGTGCAAAGCTTCGAGGCCTCGCTAAATGAGGTTTTAAGCCGCGTGTTGTATGAAAAGGGATTCGCAAAGCAGATTTGAAGCAGACAGCCGCAATACACACACAATACCTCCCCAGCGTTCAACAGCTCCTGAGTTATTATATTGTTTTATGATTCTACACTGGCTTATGACACTTTAAATTAAGTGAGCAAAGTTTCGTCTTTTGTTACGCGTGAAGGCGCATGCCTGCTTTTTGTCTATGGAATTAAACGTGACGTAATTTCTATTGAATTAACTGACTTAAGTTCTTTAGAGGCTTGGCTATTGCGGGTCTATTTGATCGTACGGAAAAGATTACTTTACTCGTATAATAACAAGTTACTAGACTAAAAACAGCCTGCACCAGGTAATAAATCAAGCTTAAATCTGGTATTGAAATAAAAAAGGTTCATATATCGAAAAATTTGGAGGATAAGTCAGAGATTCTATAATCACTAAATTATTTCGTAGAGTATATGTATATACATAAGTTAAGGTATGCCTTTTTATATACAAGCAGTTCTGCAAACTTTGAACTTGCTCGGGTAAATTCGGCTGCATATTCTCTGATTTTCGAATGATTTTAAATGATGCTATAAATAATAGGCCCAAAGCAGAGACGCTTCGCTCGCTCAGCTCGCCGCCGGTCAGTTATATACATTGTACCATCACTGTACTGTATACTGCTAGCAGTAAAGAGCAGTTAGTACTCGTAGTAGTAACTTAAAACAGATATATTCAAATAAATATAATTTATTTAAATCGTAGTTTGAGGTGGCAGACGGTTTTATGAGGCGTCAGAACGAAGTGCATTTTATAGCCTTACTTCGCTTTACACTCAATTCAAGCGTTAACTTCTTGAAGTTAACAGCACTCAGTGATAACACTTTAAAAATGCTGGTACTTTTATCACTTCATATTTATTTAAAAAGATCTTGAAGTAACGTAATGGGTACTTAATTAAATTATGAAATATCTATCAACCTAAATCTAAATTATTAAATCAGTCTAATTACTTTATACTTTTTTACACTGGTTGTGTAATATACGAAGAATAAAGTGCAAACAAATTACACCTATCTATGAACCAAAATTTGAACTGCACAGACTGGCGGCTTGCTAAGCGTTTAGAGTATAGTGACTTGACCAAATTTTTTCTCGTCGATATTAAGCACCAAGCTCGCAGTGCGGCCGGCACCGTACATTGTAGAACGTTGTGTTTTCTGAGGAGAGGAGCAAGCCCTGTGCGAACGTGGCCTTATATAAATTTAACCTGAATTTCTAGCTTGAATATAATTGTGATAAGTTTTAATTCTCTTCTTCTTATTTTCTATTAATAATATTCTCTATTATATTGAAATCAGTAACACATATCGGAATACTCTATATAACTCTTGTCTATAGTGATTACAATCTGCGCTTGGAATACAAAACAGGACGCAGTGTGTCGTGAAATATGAGATTAGATAAACATAGTCTCTTGAATAGTTTCCAAATAAATGACCCACAGTTTATCATAATGTGAAGCGTTCAGTCATCGTTACGTTTATCATAGTAGATTTATATTGTAGGACTCTAAGACTATTAGTTCAAAGATTGTAGGAGAAATTTACTCGGCTTTTCATGGTATCAGATCTGATTTAAGTTTTTCAATTTAGAAAGTTTATGAGTCATATTGAAGAGGGTTATTGGTTAATAGACGTACCATATATACTAATTTAACTTTCTTTGGTAATTGCTAGTCGTCACCAGTAATTGTGTAATGTCTAATATAAAAATACGATTGGTATTTGGATTAAATAAAATATTTGCCACAAAATTTATAGCTGTAAAACGTATCAGCGTCTAAACTTTAAATGATATAACAAACTCTCCACATTTTTAGTGAATTTGAAACGTAAAAACGAAACCGATAAACATTGTTGCTTTATTTGAAGTTATTAAAATATATAACGTCAACATGTCTAGGTATTGTAAATAATACTTTTCATCGTACAGTATCAAAAACATTTAAACTACACCAAATGCCCCAATTTCACAATACGTTACATCACATCAGAATATTATGGTAAACAACGGCAACGGCACAAAATGCTCAAAGTGCAGTCAAGTCAGGCCCAAGTTTTGAAGTCGTTATCGTAGCTCGCCGGCCGGGATCCACCGACAATAAAAGCTTTGTCAAACTCCTTCTACTTCAGACACCGAGGCACATATATTCTTGATACTTTGGCGTAGCAAATTGCAGTTGAACTACAGTTGCATCGATTGTATCGCATTCCTAAACTAAAACAAAAAAAAAATATATAATGAAAATGATGCAAAAATAAAACCACTTTATTAACGGTAGCGGTTTGAGTGCGTCAGAGATCCGAATTCATCTCAGAGAAAAGTTGCTGATATTACTGAGCGTTACCTAGGTGCGTTATAATGATTGTATAATTGTAAATTGTGTTGTATTTATTATGTAAGCATGCTGTTTTAATATTACCTCTGCTTCCATCTCTAAGTTTATTTAATAGAACGTTAAATACAGGCCATCATAACTACAATTGCATTATATAAATCACATAAGGCAACGATGCGTATATTAATTTCTTTCATCGATGTATTTACTCGTAGATAGCCCAATTTGTTGTATCTCAATTTCCAAATTGCTTGTTGCCACTTTTCATTCTTATAAGAAACTAAATTATTCATATAATTTCAATATAATTTACAAATTACATTTTAAGTTAAGTACGAGTTTGTTTCTATTTTACCTTTCTATTTGATAAAATTTTAGTCCTGTCAAATTACACAACGATAATACTTTTAAAACATTTAGTAATCAAAGAATCAAGATCGTGCAACACTAATGTTACTCAAGACAGTCGATTTGTGTTTTCTTGGGATTTGTGAGTTTTTTAAACTGATTTGGCGACTTTACAAGAGATAGGCCGGTTTTATTTGAGTTTATTTAGAAGTGAAACTAAACGGTTGGGTTTTTGTTTTCAGTTAGGATACTTGTTACATTATTTTATTCATAAAATTATAAGACTCTTTAATCCATTGGTTTTTGAATTGACATGTTACTAAAATATATTTTTTTGAGATTATGTTCATTAAAGGATCATGGTGTGAGCTAGATTTTAAACAGTTTTTTATAAGATAAGTGTGAATTGTTTAATGGTTGTCAGTGAGAAACTCTTTATAGATCGATAATATTTTAATTATGGGTCGCGAATTTCCGGCCACAATTTGTTTCACCATAATGTATAGTCATTAAGGTTGGTAAAATTACTATCTGGACATTTGACTTAGATACTAACAAGTACGTTTAATTAAATCAAGAATAACGAAGCTCATATTATTTGCTTAGAAGCAAGAACGTCACCTGTCTATCTCTATAAAACTATCATTGCCCTTTACCCTAGCTATTACACTTTCAACTGATTCTAGTATTCATATTTTAATCTATGTTTATTTTGCTACCCCTAATTTACCATAACTTTTATTCTAGTTCTACTTATGTCATGTAAAATTACATCGGTTGCCGCTATAATCACTGCTGCTGTTATAAGTTTAAATAGCGAATGTATTTTATTTTCATCGACCAGACTATTATAAACTCGAAGGCTTGGAGGTAAGCCCGTAGCTTGATAAAGGGGCACTTTTTCTGATACGGCTTAGATAAGGGAGGTAACGTCGATATATCAGGAGATTAGTCGTTTGCCGCCGAGAGCGCTGCGATGAATGTAAAGTAGATGTATAAGGATGGGGTATGTAATAAATATCGATAGTTATGCCGGAGTCAATTTTGTATCATAGCAATTTAAGTGTTTCACTGTTGGTCACGGGTCCACATAGAGGGCTTTTAAATAACGTTGGCTTTATAGGACTGCAGGATTGCATTGACTACCCTCAAAGTCGAGTTATAAGGCTGGAGCACACCACACGCGTTGCATTACAACGCAGTAGGATGTCACACCGGCCATTTATGTTTGTCGATATTTTTTTTGCACTGCTGCAACGTTCTTAACATCTGCCATTTTCTTTTGAACATGTCAAATAGTAATGTATACGCGCGTAATGACGTAGTCTGGCTTGACTTGCGGTGGTGCGCGTAGTTGCACAACATCCTGCGTTTGGTGTGGTCATTTCCCATAGTGTTTCCTATATTACTACGTCAAAGGCCGTGTTGTGCTGGGCTGCTCTCTGTTGGACTGCACGTGGTGGTCTGCTCTATTTTTTAATTTTGTCAGATGTCAGACCGCCTTTTGTCCCATGTTATTCGTTTTTTTATTCTTTTTGGGTTGTATTTTTGTGATAACAATAAAGAATTATTGTATTGTATATGTCCTTACGATATTTCCCGACACCATAATTGACTATACTAAGGTTTTATTACTTCGAATTTTAGTTTTAGATGTTAGTTGTAGTTGATATATTCTACAGAAATGGAATTAGTCACTAATTAAGTAATTTTGCTGTATTTTATGAAATACCTAACAATAAGCTTCTATGCTCACCAAATATCGATATTTTTTTAATATTTAAGTTTCCTTCACTAAAAAGTAAGGTAAGGAACTCCATAAGTTAACAGCTCGGTGGTCCCGTCATATATCAGGGCCTACGGGTGACATATTCGCTCGTCATGTACGCTTTGCATGTCGAGCCTTCCCCTAAGGCTACAAGAATGCTACGACCTACGAGCTACGAAGGTGCTACGAGCTATTTAAAAAGTTAACCTTGAAAGTATATCCGAACTGAGGGAGTTCGGATATATATGTCAAGTTATTTCCTCGATTATAAATCGAATTTATATATTCTAGGAAATAACTTGACATCTATTCGGGGTTAACTTACTGATGCAAATAACACTTAAGAAATGGGATTTAAAAACCTACATTTCTGATAGAGGTTACGGAAGTTAATATTTTTAAGTAGGTAGATTAGCAAAAATTGTATGGCGTCAGCAGACAACATAAGTAGTTTACTTACTTTTCATATAGTTTTAACGTAAAAAAGAAAGATAGATAGAAACAATAGACATAAACAAAACTGAAATTATTCTCTGACTCCATATATTTGACAGATATTGGCATCCGCTAGCGCGATGTAAGTACTACTGCTTCGAGTCTAGACATTGCTATCGTCATAGCTTTGAAAGCAATACAAATAGCCGATAGCCATAGACTGACATTAAAACGGACAGACGCGGACTTAAAGCGTTCTCATTAAAATACGTTCTCATTAAAGTAAAAGTAAAGTAATATTTATTGACCTTTAAATAACGTTCGTTACAGGCAAGGCAATTATTCGCTCGTTCAATCAAAGAAACATAGCTATCAATATTCTTCTCCACGACTTAACTAATTTTCACGAGTTGTCCTATAGTTCATGTGAAAGTATATTTATTATGATTACACACTATAAAGTTCTTTGTTTATATCTGCCTCTTCTGGATCGTTTCGCAACCATCACAACATTCACGTGTCATAAGAAACATCAACACTCACATTGTAGTCCGAACTTCTACAGTACTGCAACAAAAGCGACATAAGTCCGAACGGCATATAAAACCCTCATAAACGTACTCCGTCCTCATAAACTGTGAATATGGCTCCTCGACTATTCGTGTAAAATAGTTTAGGAGCTCAGTTCGTAATTAAGCCTGCCTGAGTGATGAGCTCTTACATCTAGTGAGACAAAATTACTAGATTAGGGGTTGCTTAGAATAACCTAATTAGGATTTTAGATTCCGTTTTGTCATACGTATACAGGGTTACCGGTTAATGGTATACTCAGCTTATATGGTATAACTTTCATAATCGGACCAAATCAAAATTCGAGTAAATATTATCTGCTGTTCCATACACTTCATCGATTACCGATTTGTATGGTGTGGTTAGCAGCTGTTTTTTTCACGAATTCAGAGTGTGAAAGTTCTTTATTATGAAAAGTATAGTAACTTCCTTTCGGCTCAGCACACTCCTAACCGTTAACCCTATAGTTACAAGTATTCAGGTAGAATTTTTTACTGATATAAAATAAAATTATTTCCAAATAAATTCAAAATTCATTTAAATATCGTAAGTTATTGATTACAACTAACTGTAAAGCAAGGACATTTTCATAATTTACAAGTAGATATTAGGCAGGAATCTGTTGCTCTGTGGATAAGAACAACAAATTACTGTCTACTTATACTAACTGTAGATCGAAAGCTGAAATACATGTGAGTCTAATAAATGTATGTTTTTGCGATTTATAACTCATTACCGTGCCTTAATTACAAAAAAAACGAAATGACTACCTAAACAAAAAAAAAACTACAACATGTATTATAAAGTATATACATACAAAATGCGATTTTGTGGTTAGTTTTTCTGAAGTTTTGTTAGATAAGGCGTTCATCGACTCGGCCATTGAATATCTACTAGCATAATATCGGCTCTTTAGCGATGATGGCGCAGCACACGTTGGGTGCTCGGCGATAGATTAATATCTTTTACAAGTAGGTAGGTAAGTAAGGAAGTCCTACATAGTTCTCGAATTTATGCATTGTTGTAAATCTTCAAAAAATAAGAAAACTTTAGTCGTAAATAATAAATATTGTAAACTATAAACATCGTTGATTGTCATGAATATCAGGACAAAAGGGTCTCAGTGCTTCCAGAACTTTTATCAAACAGTAGTAGTATAGTAGTATAGCTAACTAAAAGGAAAACTAATTAACCTCTAATATGTCCGGGCACCGATCGCGCCGTCTGTGTACTATTTTCTTTTTTAACACGTCTGCAGCCCCTCGATAAATTGTGACCTTTGTCGGGGGATGAAACGACTGTTGTTTATGTATGTAATTCTGCTCTCGTACCTCTCCCCCCTGTTTGGAATTAAAAACTTTGTAGGTTGTATTTTAATTTAACTGTGCGCGTATGTTTGCTTAAATTCAATTTGAATAAGCAGAAATATTATACGTTTGTAATATTTCGAAAGTTGGACAAAATTATTACCTAGTTGAATCTACAAAAACATCTTCGATTTAATAGGTATTTAATCAATTGAAAAAGTTGTAAAGCATTTATCTAGTGTTTTCACATGAACTGTAAAAAGACAGTAAGTGCCGGGTCTTTTCAACTTAAAACTTAGTGCTACAATACTTACTTCTTTAAACTATGTTACAGTTTACTAAAAATTTAGCTAGCTTTTCTCGAGACTATGCCCTTGGCTTAAGACTAAAAGTAATCTGATAATGTCTCACTTATTACCCGTTTCATATTTGGAGCTGTGCCCGTTAAAGCTTTGAATTTAGTCAAAAAATGATAATTTGAAAGCCTTATTTTATGGCCTGCGATTTCTGCGTGACGTTTCAAAATGTGGGCCAACCCATTCGCAGTTAATTCGGCTTCATTGTCTCGCATTTTTCGCTTCTCTAATCTTGTTAACCAAATCCGGGACTTGGACCGTGACATGGGTAGGGATTGTGTTAGCACGTTACCGTTTTTTAAATGTACTCAGAATGTTTTGTTGCTGTATCCTTTTAAAATGGTAAAATTGTAATCGTTCTCGATTTTGATGTAGGCAAATTATGTGTTTAAAAATGAACACAAGTAGAGGTCATTTTTTACGTTAGCATTTCAAGTAGTATCTCAATTAAGTATATTCTCTCTATCATTGAAAATTTTTGAATTAATTATCTGCATTTTTTTTCTTTCTTGATTGGCCACCACACTCTATGTATTGTGCCAGTTCTCAAGTTCTTATTATCTGCATTGGATCTTAAAGAAGACTGAAGTACTCGTATTTGAGTCGCTACAGCAGAACGCCAGTTTGAAGAATAGTTGAAACGTGTATGCAGA
The DNA here is from genome assembly GCA_947049295.1 of Ligdia adustata. Lineage (NCBI taxonomy): Eukaryota > Metazoa > Arthropoda > Insecta > Lepidoptera > Geometridae > Ligdia > Ligdia adustata. Next base: position 5,239,109 of record OX346218.1, read on the forward strand.
AATAGTGTATTGTTTACTTATTAAACTATTGGAGGATCTCTGCTTGTTACTTTTACCCCAAACAGTAAGTGAAAATTGATTAAAAGTTATGGAGTTTTTTTATAAAATTGTCCTTGTAAAGTAATGGTTCACTGTACTTTAGTTTTATCTCTTAGACAATTAATTCTAGTGGAAAAAATATGACTTGTTTTATTGTCATCTCAACGTTCGAATCTTTGATTTCAATAAACCAATTGAAAACCCCGTCGCATCCGTAAACATGTTTGTCCGTCGTTCAGAATGTTCTCGAATAAAACTTTTCAATGACGTAGAATCGTACGTACGTACATGGTTTAAAGCCTTGGTTTGTCTGCATGTCATAGCTAAGTCCTCGAGTGAAGTTATAACAAGACGAACTTGGATCTAACGCTAACAAGTCGTTGCATGTGTATACGAAAATGAACAGTACATAAACTTGCCAGCTAGTGTACTCGTACATGCTAGTGTGTTCTACTCGTATTATGGTCCAGATAAGAAAGTTTCAATTCATAGTAGTAATTGTATGAGCAAGTGCAGTGAGCGATGCATTTATGCAAGTCAAAAAAGAAGGGGTCCTTAATTAGTCTGAATGTTTTTATTTAAATATATATTTTGTTACCTGATATCTCAGAGTTGGCTGGACCGATTTCAAACATTATTTTTTTGATCGAAAGAAAATTATCCCATTAGAAAGTATAAACTTTCTAATTGGTCACATATCAATTTTATCAAAATTAGTACAGTAGTTTCTTTTATCAAAATAACTTTTAATTTTCTTTGCCTACATAGATGACATTACATATTGACATTCTTGTAACCTAATATGTATGTTTTGCCTACCAAATTTAAATTATTTTTTGTATGTGTCAGTATGTATGTTGATAGTACTCGCGTGTAGGTCATTTTTAAGTTTGTGATTATAATTAAGCGACAGCATCATGTCATATATTTAAGACATAGAAAACCTATTTAGGTCGGAAAATAATTTTCTGTCCCTTTCAGTGTTGTCTATGCATTTGGAGGGTTGCCTATCTTCTCAGTGCGTTTGTTAGGGTTGTCAGTATTCGATGTAATCGGCTTAGTTATTTGTGCACAGCCCCTGAATAGGATCAACTATTGATATACTTAGTTATATTGCATTTGTTTCTTTTATTTAAGAAGGCAACAACTGAGAAAATCAAGATAAGTAGATAAATAATGTGGTCCTGCTAAATAATCCCCCTAGATCATTGAAAGGTATAAACATTTCGTGGCTATAAGTTACGAGTAATTGTAAAATTTCACTGATTTAGGTACCTGAATACTCGCATATATCTATTTTTACCCTTAGATTCAAATAAACTTTTAATTTTCATTATAGTATTGTAATGAATAATTTTGATAAAATTTACAAAATGTTTATGTAAACATATCTCAACTTTTGCGATTATCGAAATCCTGCAAATTGATATGCTATGAAAAATATTCGATAGAACTGTAACTCCGGCTAAAGTAGCCGTTGAAAATATCTTTCAAAAACAAGCTTAAAGTATAAATATCTACTTCTAAATTCCACGTAGAATATCTCTTTCCAGATCTTTGCTGCATTTTCATCGATCAATACTTACATTGTTTCAATCTGTGCCCTCTATGCGTAAAGTACTCATATAAGAAGCGAGGCTATAGCAATGCGATAAAGTATTTCGTTGAAAACTATCTGTTTAAATAATTCTGGCTGGGTTCTAGGTTCAAGCAAGCTGGGTTCTTCAATCGTCCTATAGTATTTTCATGAATACTCATATAGTGCAATAAGGATACTATAAGTCTAGTTCTATTCTATGATATTCTTTGTCTACTATCTAGTCTACTTATTTTGGATTAGATGTAATTTAATTGTTTTAGTGTACTTATTATCATCAAAAGGGTTTCCGCAAAGGTTTTGAAACAGTATGTTATATCAACTTTTTATTTGAAAAAGAAAGACAGTGAAAACTTGATTAATTTCAGTATTTTGAATAACATAAGTTCTGCACACCGTAGACCTCGAAAGCCCCTCTTTTTTATGAATTCAAAATTACGTTCCGCATTTCTCTGCCAAATTTAATTTGAAATAGACCAGCAAATGCAGTTATTGGCAACTACTTCCACCTTCGACTTTTAAATACTACCAGTTTAAAAAAATCGAAAACTCTCGGAATTAAATTAAGTCAACATTGGTTGTAAGCTGTGACGGCTATTTTATTACCAACATCCTTATTAACATAGTGTCAGACAAAATACCTACTCATCTGGCTTGAGGCAGAGACACTTGGCTTGATTTGGTCTGCGAATGAAATAGCTAGTGACGTCTAGTCGTTCAAGATTCGCTGAAATACAATTTTTAAAATAAAATTGTATTTTTGAAAATACCAACAAAATTAATATCCAAGCTGTTTTCGTTTTTATCTCCCCGCAGTACGCCAGCCGATTCGCGCTCAAGGCTTCACAATAAAACTTAAGTGCGTTGTCTCCCCTCCTAACCTTAACAGTTACGTGAGGTATTAAGAATTTAGTGGAGGCATCACGGAGGCCCCATCGATTGGGGCTCCGGCTTTATGACGCCGCCTTGAGCGTCTGCCCCCGGTCTTGCTTGTAAAGATTTTCATTGCCAACATCTGTATCGACAGCTTGATGTTCGATTTTATGTTAAGAATCTTGTCTTTTATTGCAACAGTAATACGGAGATGGCCCTTGTTAAACGTTCATTACGTTTTAGAGATTTTGGAACAAAGTATTTTATAAATTTGGCCAAATGGTAAAATCTTTCAATATTTAGTAATTTTATTTTAGTCTTATTAAGTTTAACTTTATGTTGGTTTATTACCTAAAGGTAAACAACATATGTGGTTACATATGTGGTTAAGCTGAGCTTTTTAAACAATAAGCTGATATCGACAGAGTTTCTGTTAGCTTTTTGTTAAACAAAAAAAAAACAAGCAATTTTTCACAAATAGTATACCTAGTTATTTCTATTATACCTCGAAAATAATTTGTAACAGTTGATGTTTATAAACATCAATTAATTAAATATAATATATCTCTGATAATAAAATAAGTTAATTTGCACATAATGTTGGTAAATATAAAGTATTTACCAATACGCTTCTACTGCTTTAATCATGGCAAACATCCCTAATTTTCAAAGGTTTATAACTATTTCCAAAAAAAAGGTTACTTGTTTGCATAAACTTCTTACGTATGTCACATAACAAAAACTATAAATACTAATAGCGAATGATTTCAAATAACCCTATTTTAGAATGTAAATGCATTCACGCAACAAACACATATCAATTTAACGGCAATTAGACAACATGCATATTTGTAAAACCCCTCATTGCAATCAGCATGATAAAAACCGTTTGCTCTGTAAATAATCCTCAAATAACGAGGTAGCAATTAAATAGAAAAGAGAGATATAAAGACTATCAATGGAGAGTGGACATCAAAGGAAGGCCGGTCACGTGTCGTAAGCGGTCGGCTTGTTTGTTGGACATAATTAAAATTTTAAGTCGATTTCGTCGACTCACTCGAGTTGAATCAACTTGTCTGGTCTGTTGAGTTAATGTTTCAAAATGTCATACGTTATTCAAAGTGGTGCAATTGTAAAAATTATAATAAATTAAATTACTATAAACGTTTTTGTTACTTCAATCTAGGATAGCACTGACTCTATTTTTAGGATAGCTAGGCCAATCTTGGAGAGCTATAAAAATGTTGCATACATACTTAACATCTAAAAATCTGGTTCATTAAGGTAAGTAAGTTCTGCGAAAGATAATCACTAGAAAATAAAAACTAAACAAATATATATATATATATTTAGAAAATAGAGCTCTAGCACGTACTGCTACCCTCACTTTTCATATTTGTTTACTTTCAAATGCTGTTAATAACTTTTGCTGTTTGAGGGTGCAGCACAACTTGTTTTGCAATTTCGGTTTCATGTATGTTTATTTAGTTGAGAAAAACTAACAATTATTATATTATTATTATTATTATCTTCGTATTCATTTTATTTCTTAAATTTAAGTTTTTTACAATATGAATATAAAATATTAAATATTATAAAAAACCTAAACCTAGAGTGCCACCAGCAACGGGGTAGGACCCAAGCTACCGATGGTAGGGACTACAGAGAGAGGAACCTCCTAACAATACGTGCTGTATCGAGGAGCACAGCCCTCTGTACCTGACCCTTGATCCAACCATCTAGCGAGAGCCTCTTAAGATGTTGATTGAGACTTCTCGCTATCAGGCCGTTTGCCGAAACGACTATCGGAACAATGATCGTCGAATCAACATCCCACATGGCGGTAACCTCATGAGCCAAGTCGATGTACTTGCTGACCTTATCCTTTTCAGCCTTCACGAGGTTCTCATCATGTGGGATGGTGATGTCGACGAGCACTGCTCTGCGCTGGGATCGGTCTACCAGCACGATATCAGGCTTATTGCAAACAATAGTCCTGTCCGTGATGATAGAGCGGTCCCAGTAGAGCAACGCACGACCATTTTCAAGAACTGGCAACGGTGCATACCGATAGTACGGCACTTCGGACTCGACAAGGCCGTACTGAAGAGCAAGTTGCTGGTGGATGATCTTGGCTACTAGATTATGCCTGTGCAAATACTCACCATTAGCAAGATGGGAACAACCGGAAATAATATGCCTGATAGACTCTCCGGGACGGCGGCATGCCCGACAAATGTCGACCGTACCGTCCTTCAGGATATATTTCCTATAGTTGTTCGTCATCATTACTTCGTCGGCAATTGCACAAGCAAAACCTTCGGTTTCCCCAAAGAGGTCCCCAAACCGTAGCCAGTTCACCGAAGCGAGTAGGTCCACATCGGGCCCGGTTAGAGCCCGATAGAACCTCCCGTGCAGCTCCTTACTCTTCCATACTTCCTTGCGGTCCTCAACGCTCAGCACCACCGGCCTGCGCCAATTCCCGTTCGCCAAGGAGAGCGGTGTGAGGCCCCTGTCAACTGCTACAACGTCGCAATGCATCCCGCACTCGTTGTTCAGGAAATAATCCCTGAGACTGCACACTTCACGGTTGTGGAGGTTTTTGACATTCAAAAAGCCACGACCCCCCCATTTCCGTGGAATGTACAGTCTCATAACTGACGAGCGCGGATGATGCATGCGATGCGAAGTGAGCAGTTGACGAACTCGCCTATCCAAAGCGTCCAACTCAGTCTGGTTCCATCTTAGTATGCCAAAGGAGTATACCAGTAGAGGCATCACCCAACCGTTGAAGGCTCGCACCTTGTTGCCGCCAGACAAAAGACTATTAAGTACTTTTGTCAAGCGACAAAAGAAGCGATCCTTTATCGATTTCTTGACTTCGTCTACTGAGATACTCAACGACTCTGACATACCAAGATACTTGTAGGTCTCGGCCTCGGAGAGAGATCTGAGAGTCATAGTCTCGGAAAGTTGTAAATTTGGTGAATTTACAACCTTCCCCCGCTGCACACGTAAAACCGCACACTTATCTACACCAAAATCCATCCTGATGGAGTTGCTGAAAACCTGAGTAGCTTTCAACAACTCCAACAAGTCTTGGCATTTCGGTGCAAACAGTTTCAAATCATCCATGTACAGCAGATGACTAATGACCTCACCCCCTCTACGAAGCCTATAGCCTAGCCCTAAATCCTTCAGCAAAGTACTGAGAGGATTTAGTGCCAGACAAAACCACAACGGACTTAGACTGTCGCCCTGGAATATTCCCCGCTCAATCCTTATACAATCTTGCGGACCACGAAAGATATCACCACCACCTGGCTGACGAAGGACAGTGGTCCACTGTCCCATGCATGCGACTAAAAAGGATCTAAGAGTTGCATTGATTTTGTACAAATCTAAAATCCTTTCAAGCCACGAATGAGGCACCGAATCATAGGCCTTCTTGTAGTCAATCCAGGCGGCAGAAAGACCTCCCTTGTTCCGCTGGACTTGTTGGCTAATGGCCATGTCTATGAGGAGGAGCTCCTTAGTACCACGAGACCCAGCCCTACAGCCATTCTGAGCAGGAGCCAAAACATTGTTCGCAACAACGTGCGTATTAATTTTTGTAGTCAGAATGGATGTAAGAAGCTTGTAGATGGTAGGTAAGCAAGTGATGGGTCTATAGTTCTTCGGATCCGTGGTACTACCGGACTTGTGGAGCAAAAAAGTGACACCGGTGGTCAAAATACGGGGAAGAAAACCGACCTCGAGAGCTTCTTGGAATTGCGTGGCTAAGCGATCATGCGAGCTTCGAATCCACTTAATCCAGAAGTTGTGCAAACCGTCCGGCCCAGGACTTTTCCAGTTCTGTGTCTTACGGATCGCACAACTAACGTCTACAGGATCTATGACAACAGACTCCATGGGTTCGATGGACTCGCATTCCCGCTCGACAACGCGCATCCAATCACCTTCCGCGTGATTGACCGGCACCGACCAAATGCCGCGCCAGAAATTAATCATGGCATCGGCATCCGGTATGTGCCCGCCGTCCACGCTCCGATCAATTTCCTCCCACTTCCGGTACACTTTCTTTTAATCGCTTTGGAAAAGGCGATTTATCCAATATCGACTCACACGTTCCCCGTAACGACGAATACGGTTTGCCCATGCATAGACTTTCTGCTTCAAGTAGTCAATGCGTTCCGTGACATTAGCCAAGTAATCCGAGGGCCGAATACCGGTCCCGGCAAAGGCCTGTGCCACGTAACGCATGACTCGGGGGCGGTTGTTGCCGCGCTTGAAACAGATTAGCTTTGCTATGAGAGTCCTGAAAGTGTTGATACGTCGTTCGATCCGTAACTGCCAGGCAGGCACATACCCGGCGGGACGCGGTGCTCGGTCAGCGTCTGGAAACTTGACACGAGCAACACGACACGCCGCGATGGCGCCACAGTATAGGATCGAATGAGTATCAACTAAATCTTCACTAGCCCGTAAATAAGGTGCTAGTAAAACATTCAAGGCTCCCATTAGCGCTAAGTTACGTCTATGGGTGGGCAAACGTGGTAGTCGCGGCCTAGAGTCGGGTGCGTATCGATATTGGGTAATCGCGTCCTCCAAAGTCCTCCTCAGTTGCTCACTCACCTGACTACTGACACTCATACCCATGCGATCTCCATCGTCGCCCTCGGAATCCACAGGTGTCCGTAATGTCGCCACCGACGACGGCAACACTGCCATAGTCGGAGCCGACGACGCGACTGGTAGATCCCGTGAAGAGGAAGAAGTCACACGAGTAGGCAGCGCTTCCAGGCGGAGCTGATCAAGCACAGACTGATCCAACAATTTGCACCGTTGGATAGCCCGCACTTGATCCGACAGTCGTTGAACGGAAACGATGATGGTTGGTTCAAGAGCCTGAAACAAAGGTAGAATTCGATCACGATACGCACTTTGGTTAGTTCCCCCTTCTGTAGCCCTATAGTAGGCGCGCATGACGTTTAGATTCATTGAAGTACTCCATCGCATGCGACGCACTATACCACCGGTAGCGGGAGCCGGGCGCGGAGCAGGTTGCCCCACAGGCCCCAAGCGTGCCGGCAGCGGAGGACGGCCTCGTCGCGCAGGTGGTCGTGGCGGCGGCGGCGTCGGTGGCCTGCTCTCATCGCTCGATGCAGCCGTATCCGGAGGAGTTACAAACTCCTCCTCCGATGAGGTGCTGGACGACGAGACAGGCTGTGGTGGTGGGTGTGCGTTGTTAGATTCCGCTTGATTTCTTAGTCTTGACCTTGTTATCATCGTATTTTTTCAGTATTTTGTTCATTATTTATTTTGCACAAGTTGTCACTACTGACAATTGAATACTGTCAAAGGTTCCGGGTTCTTGAATATTGTAATATATAATTATCTATTGCTGTATATCTCTGGCATTCTTCATTTTATAAAAGCTTGTGGTAAAACGATTATTAAATACTCTGAATATAGGGAAAAAAAAACTAGTGTAACAAATATTAAAATACAAAAAAGATAACAAGGTGTGTGACAACGACAGCGGTGTTTTTTTTTTTTTTTTTTTTTTTTTTTTTTTTTATTATTATTATTATTATCATCTAAAATTTTACATTTTCAAATTAACGTTGATATTATTTTAAAAAGTACCAATACGCTACGCAGCACTATATTTTTACGCAAAATCAAATGTGTATATCGCGATCCAGCCAGAAGTGGACTCAACTAGTTCAAACCAGACTAAATCAGATTCGGGCGCAAGTTTACAAAATCTACCGCGTGGTAACTGGCAGAGCAATTACTTGCTTAGACACTTTAAAAATACCACAACATTCGGGAAATGGAAGCGTCTGGTCGGAACTCGTGACGGCGGTCTATTGGCTCGATTAAGTAGACGTACTTGCATGTGTCGAAATGTAATATGTGTCTACTGAAAATATGTATACTAACATATTACGATTTATATAAATATTGTTAAATGGCTAACTACATAATATGTTTCATTTGGCATTTTATCAGTTACTACAATGTAGGTATCAAGTTTTGTGTGGAATTACAATTAAATATTAATTGAACATATAAAACCAAATATATTCATTATTATTATAAAATGTAGTCATTAGTTTAATTATATTAATTATAGTTATTATTATTTTGACGATGCAATAGTTTTATGTGTTTATTTTAAATTGGTCTTGACTATTTGTTTATTAATGAATAGTAGTATGAAATTATTGTATTTCAAATCATAATATAAATACTTATATTTATTTCAATCAAGAAAGAAGATTCGGTCAATTGTACTTGTAATGTCTTATGTTATTTTAAAGAGTAATAAAGTGTCAGCCTCAAAGATGTTTTGTTGAACTCAATTGGCGCGATATTATGTAGCCTAGAGATGGGAATTTACTTAACATTTGTATCTTATTATACAAACCTTGTTTTTCTAACTTTATAAGTCATTCTCGTAAACGATGTTACTTGCGTGAGTCATGTACTGTATGTACATTTTATCACCATATATGTATACATTTTGATAGTCAAGCCAATGAGTCTACAATATTATAGAGGACATCTTATAAGCACTACAATTATCTATTTGAAAATGACACTTTCGTTACGTGTGTTTCTTTACATTAACCAAAACAGTTATTTACAAAACTAGTATCATGCTTGCTCACAAGATGTTCTCTATTCTATTGTCCCTAGTCTCATTTCCCTCGGAATATAAGCTATAATATCTAAATTGGAATTCATAAGCGAAATGATTTAAATTATAGGTTTATCAAGACACCCTTTACTATCGCTATCTGTTATTATCTCCGGTATAAAAGCCCAATCAGACCTGCCCTAACGTAGGGAAAGTCAGGTAATTTGAAGTGGTACGGGTGTGGAGTCCACAAGGCTACGTGAGCGGAATGAAATGTGGCAGGTGATTAGCGAAACACACGAGTAGGAAATTTGCAGAGAGTTAAATTTGTATATACATTGAAACAAGTTCTCTGTATGTATACAAAATTTAATTATATAATATTATAAAGAGGAAAGATTTGTATTTTTGTATGAAACTAATAAACTTAAAAATTACCGATGGACCGATTGCAAAATTTCTTCAACCGTTAGAGAGATCACTGAGTAACATAGGCTATAAAAAGATCCGCAGAGCCCAGCTAGTACTTTGTATAAGCAAAAATCCGGCTTCAATTTGACAGGTAATTTTTTTAATATATATTTCTTAAAGTAAGGTATTTTAGTAAAACATATTATGTATGATTTAAATGTAAAGTACCGACTAGAAAATGTGCTCTTTGAACCAAATAAATTTCTAAATAAGTCCAGGTACCGCTGAGAAATATAGAAATAAACATAACATAGGTTTCGATGATATTAAAATTAATTCCTATTTAGAAGTAAATTGAAAATGATCTTACTAGTTCTTCTAACAAGATTAATCTAAATCTGAAGACGTTATTTTAGTCACTGGTTAATAAGTTGCTATGGGTAAAACTTTAGGCTTCAATGTATACTTGAAAGTTGATTGTACAGATGAATATAGATACCCCTTTTAGGATTAGAACACCCCTAAACGATAACCCTGTAGAGTCTAATAATCAAAGTGCATGTTAGAACATTAGGGATTTTCATGTGATGCTTAAATGTTGCCTAGATTAGTAATTTTAGATTACTTAAATTCTCAACTATACTAAACTTGTATTTTTAAAACATCACTGCTTACATTTAACCGCAGTTGGTACACGCGTTAGTGACTACTTCATACACTACAAAAACTTTTAATAATACACTGTTTCCGTTTAAAAATTTCCTTGTAACGTACAAGTATAAAGTTTCCTATTTTAAAAGACAATGAAATGCAGTAACAATCTCACGACTTCCTGCGAACATTCTGCTCTGTAACCGAACTACGCGTGTGCTACGATATAGCGCTCGTAGAGTTCGTAGCAGTCGTAGCGCAGGTGCTACGTGTTTCGGTCGCAAAATTACGCCTGGCCGAAATCTGTATTAGAAATGAAATAACATTTTTATAGCGGTCTGGGGTCCTAACGTCCTGTGACTTGTTCGGAATTTCAGCTTCAGGCTATGAAGTTTCGAGCAAACGTTGTAAATAGTAGAATAAGGTTTCACTATTAAAATCATTTAGGTTTAGAGCAATAAAAATATCGTGTCTCTAAAACGAGTATTCGAAGGAACTTAACTATAAAGCTCATCAGTGAACTGCTGAGGCTGTTATGATTACCATCAATATTTAACTGATTATGAACGACACCAACAATTTTTTACAGAAGTTTGTGTTATCATTATGATTTTTTTTCAAAAATATTTCAAAATATCAGTTGAACCAAGTTTTTTTATATTTTATGTGATTTAACTTAAAATTTCAATCTAGTTTTCTGAATTCCTGAAAACTGAATTAATGGAGTTATCTACATTTCATTTCATTTGAGTTGGCTGTTTTTTATATTTTTTTGTGCAACAGTTTATAAAACAACAGTTTAGCTTACCTTTAAATTTGTTATTCAAATATTAGACTAAATATTAAGGTAGGCATCGGATTTGAAACCACTATCCTTGCTTCATCCTTTGGGGATTACTGGGTCCATTGGGTTAAGATTCGTATGTTATGTCACGCTTTATATCGATGGAGGAAACCCCTATGATTGTCATATAGTAGTCAACCGGACCACGGTTGATGTTAGGGTCCCAGGGGTGCATTTCAATGAGAAATTAAAAGCAGATATCTACATAAATTAAGGGTTAAAAGCTTTAGATTAAATAAAGGATAGCAACATAGGTCTTTTAAGTGATTACGGGCTTCATTTAAGCACGCGCCCCGCTACATTTTTTACCGACTTCCCAAACAGATGAGGTACTCAATTCACCGAAACCCTTTTTATATATGATGTCGAAAACTCAGAGATGACTTGAAAAAAAAAATTTTGATCGAAAATAAAAAGTATAAATATATCCTCCACTTATATTCAGTAATTGGTGTGTCCTTTTCGATTAGTTTCATATAAATTTGATCAAAATCCGGCCAGTAGTTTTATCGTCAATATCTTTTCATTTTCTTTCGAGTGTAAACAAAAGAAATAAAGGACGAATTGAAGTTGCTTCTTTCTTTTGTTAGTATTACTGTATCACTTATAAATAATGCCCTTGGAATTGGTAAACAATAATGTAGCCCTTTGACTTTGAAATCGAAATCCGTTTGCGATAGTATCACTGCTATCCAGTACCTAATCTGTGTAGTGTAAACAGCTGGTTCAGCCAGTTATTTAACCTTCACTGACTGGCAGCTACATCTATTAGTAAACAACTACAGTGCAAGGGACTCCTGAGTACAGTGGAGTGTCCTTGTTAAGATCAATTAGCAACTCTGTCGGCGAGTTTCAAGTGCCACCCTTGTTTGGGCATTGTACAATAAATTTGTTGCTCTCGACAGCAATCAAATAATATGCTAAAGACAATCCAGCTTAAATATACTGATATAGTGAAGTATGAGTGAGTTTAGATTAAGTTGTAGGATTTACCAAATATGACAACTTCGTAAATAAAGCGATATTTTTATAATTAATTCCAACCTTGACGCAGTGGGTACATGGATAAACAGGAATTACCCTATACCCACCGGTGGGTGAAGCCGGTGGGTGCACGGGTTGCGAGCCATATCATACAAAGCTCAGCCTACGGTCAGTGCTTTGACGTTTAAGGCTCGGCTGATTTTCCCTGACAACAGTGTGATAGGATCTTTTATTTAGATTTGTAATATTCTTTGTGAAGAGAAACATCGTTTGATGGTTTTTCTATGAACATATATGGGATAACTGACGTATATTCTAATGCCTTCATAATATAACTATATACACGAAAATTAGCAGTTGGACAAACCATAGACCAAAAAAAGATCTATAAAATAATATCAATAGACTAACCCACAACTAAAGAGCAGCGTTTTATTGTACTACATTGTAGTATTACTAGATATTTTTCTTTAAATGATAAAAGATTTTGAAATTCGGTATAAAAGGAACCACTGCCAAATATTGTGTAAGAACATGCTTCTTGTAATTTTTTTTACAAGTTCTCTTCAAAAATTTCCTATCATAGAGTCTAGTCTTATAAAAAATATTGTTTCCACCCCAAGACTTTCCCTTCTCTACATTATAAAACCGTCAATAAAGTAAACATGTAATCTTTATTTTTTCATAGCGGCCCTCTGTCCTTTGTATTTTGGTTTACGTTCACCCAATGTTGTGGAAGTGTGTGGAAAGGCCGAGATATGGCTCGTACGGCTAGCGCACGTCATAAATACGCCGATATGGATTCACTTGGACGTTTTGAATTTTTGGCCGCGGTATTTGAGTTCCAGAATGGTTTCCGGTATACGTGATTTGTTGGTCCGATATTGTGTGTTTTGGTGGTTTAGGATATTGATAGCGTTTAATAATAGTCGTCACCAGCAAACGTAGATCAAACACAATATATCTGTTATCGAAAATGTAGGGAGATGTCGTCGGCTGTGGAAAAACCACGGGGTTTTTTCTTTGAGTAATAAGTAGGCAGAAAGGTAGCCTAGTTATACTTATCTTTTAATTCAAAAAAGACGGAGATTCTCAATTTGTTGCATTTTTCAATGTATGCGCCCCGCTTTCTCGGCAACGCTGTGGACCGATACACATAGATTCACAGACTTTTATAGGTAAGTGGTGTACCTATTTAGCCGAAAAAGAATCACTTTACTCATCCTGAGAAACAACTTTCACTATTCAATATTGGTACCAACCAACATTGAATTAGAGAAAAAAAACAACTATTTAACACGATTTGTCCAAGACCGATTAACTTTTTGTATGGAACAGTAGATTTTTATTTAGAATTCATGGTTGGTCCCATAACGCCAAGTACTTTACTCTTTATTTCGATAACCATGTATACATTTTATCAAAACGGTTTAGTAGACAATGGTCGTTTTTAAAAATCAGAATAGTTGTGGTATTTTCCTGACGAGTTCAAGTCGGTTGCCACTTTTTTATATTACTTTTGAACCACCAACTACAAGTAAGTACGAGTACCATTAACTGCTGATCTCCAGAGCTAATATTGTCGTTTCATTAAGAAGTGTAGTGCAAGATGTGGAGAGGTGAACGCAGGTGTCTTAGCGATGTTTACTGCGGGGCGCGCCGGGTCACTACACTGGATGGTTGGGGTGCGTAGAATATAGATGTCCATAGAGTCGCTCATAGCGATTTATAACACAACGTATCAATCCACTGCTAGACGCGGTTCTCCCTTATAAAGGTGGTAGATAGATATATAGATCAATTCTTTATTGCAGACACATGTAAAATAAAAATGCAGGCGAAAATTTCTTACAAAACATAGTGCTGCAAGGGGGTTTAGCCTATAGTCCACCACGCTGACCAAACTGCGGGTTGGAATTCTTATCTAAAAGTCTGGAATTGGAATTTTTTTAAAAAAGCTATTAATCTTCTCCGACAAGCAGGTTTTCTTACGTGTTTTCATTTACTGTTTAAGCTTGTAGGTATCTCATGAACCTTGATAGCTGAAATTTTAACAGATGATGTATTTCTATGACCAATATAACAAAAAATAACAACGCGGAATCTCAATTCTTTTTCTGTACGTACAGACGAATTGTTTGTTAGAGGAGAGGCTATCTACTAAATAATACTTGGAAGTACTAAGGTTGTATTAAACTTCTTTTCACTTTTAAACATAAATTATTGATATTATATAAAGTTTAATTATAAATTCAAATTTTGCCATTGCATGACATGTGTTTATATTTAGGATGACGATGTTGCCAACTTCAGACTACTACTTATTACTGTTTTATTATCATTCTAATCTTAATGCAATGCCGTGCAAGAATTTTATACCTACTTCATTGTCCAGTCTTTATTATGGTTTAGTTCTGTCGTGATAAAGTGAACACTATTAGCAATAAAGTTACCTCCTACTGCATTACCAGATGAGTACGTGTACCTACGATAAAGTATATTTTATCGGATATATACTAAGTTATGGCTCCCTTACCAATAAAGCGATCACTTCTACTCTACCCCACCCCTAGTCTAATTTGGAAATTACCCATGTTGAAGATTATCGTTGTCAGACCCCCGGCCGCCGGAAGCTGCACAACGTAGGGCGCGCCGCACGTTATTATCTACCTGCAACGTCACTTCCGGTCGAACTCTCCTCTATTGAGCGGCGCCCTCGCAATGGAATTGTTTTGGATAACGTTCGATTTTTGAAAAGAGATGTTTTTGATTGGCCTTTTTGTTGGCAACGTGACGGATGTATTCGGTTTGTTTTGTTGAGGTATGTTTTTTGACTAGTGGTAACGTATAGCATGTAAAATACTCGTGTCAGCTAAATACTTTAGACTCCCATTCCCATATACAAAAAGGTATTGACTACAAAGAGATACAAATAGAAAAAGGTATTTAAATAATTTTGTATTTTTGAATATTCGCACATGTAACAAACTATTTTAACAAGCTATTTTAATTTGAACTGATTTTTTTATTTGCGTGCTTATGTACTTAGTCCGCTTTATGTTGTTTTAAAGTTTCCTTGTTTCCAACATATTCATATTTTAGTTTTGAATATATCACTATAAAAAAGTTTATTATATTATTATCTTATTCTTTTCTATACTCGTATAAATAGTGTAAGAGCCTAGCAATAAAGCGTTATGGCTAGGCTCATACACTTTTTTCTTTATTTTTTTCCTAGTAACTATATTATATATACTATAAATATTTCATTGTCAAACTTAGAAACTAAGATTATACTCGTATTTCCCGTAATACTGTACGAAATACAGCACGAAAAATTACTTTTCATCTGACACACGACTTTTGACGCGCGTATCAAAGGCACCTCATCACTTAACTCCACGTCACACCCGAATTACCTTGTTTCGCCTAAATGAAGAGTCAAACAAGGGGCCCTAGCTTGTGTTTTCGCTTCAGCAGACTTAGAAGGGTTATTAGGGAAGGCCCCTTTGACTATTTAATTCTTTAGGTATGTAAACTAAAGGTAAAGTACTTGGTTTACAAGTTTTGGCAAGATTAATAGCACGCCGGCAAGTAACAGTAAAAATAGAAATAAAACCTGCAACATGAGAAAAAATCTCTCACTTATCTCACTCCCTTTCATCTCTCGCTCATCCAATATTTTTATAATTTTTTTGAGGGTCTATCTCAAAACGTCTATGCTGCACTGCAGCTATTAAACTAACTTAAACTTAATGATTACTCATACAAGATAAGCAAAAGAATAGTCTTTTTCTAATGTAGAGTATGCTTGGTGCTGCATGATGCGGTATTTCAGTTGTCCTTTTTTAGCTTCGATAGGACAGTTTTGGTTTTAGAGTAAGAAGTTTATATGAAGAATATTAACTAAGTTCAATTAAGTCATGTGTTATCTACAATAGTGTTAAGTTAGTAATTAAAAATCACTAGGTGATTTAAAACAGTGCTGTTTTTTTTCAGAAAAGAAACTGAGCTCTGTAATTTAACGAAACTTACTTGTAATTTCCACGCACAGAAACTGTATTATGAGTTTGTATACCTACCTACTTACGTTTAGGATGGGTATTAAGGTAAGTTGTGTTTTTGTCGAAAAGCCAGCAGCTTTGTAGCAATTTAGATCAGACAAACCACAAACATACGGACCCTTGAATTAGCCGGACGTGTAGTATGAATAGTTTAGTATTAATTTTACAGTTTTCTCACATGAAACCTCATGAGACCAAATTTGAAGGTAAAAACAGAATGTTTATTAAAATTATTTATATTTAAAAAGTTTTTTGTTATGTAATTTACTCTTTGTTATTATAAAAGGAATGATGGTATTATGCAGTGGTATTATGTATAAGCACTAATCTAATTACAGGAATTTTCCTAAACTAGGTTCGGGAAACGTAAGTAAATATGTAACTGTGGAAATTACAACTTTTGTACGTGTAAATTGACCGAGCCAGAGCACACTTGGCTTAAGGCTGGCAAATATTAGCCTTTCTATTGTTTATCTGTATGTAAGTACTTGCGTACAGGTCGTAAAATTCTTCTAATTATTACAAAATTCAGGTAACTAAACAAATATCTTTGGATTCTTAAACTGCTACATCGCTAGCAGTAACATACAATAACTTCCGTTTTAATAAAAATGTGAACAAAATCAGAGGGGCAAGCCGTAAAGGCAAAAACTCTGCGACAGGCAAAAGTGTGCTCGTAGCAAACTAGTAAAGATATAAAGAAAAAGGTAAAACATCTGTTTTTAACACAAAACAAACTTTTTTATATAATGAATTAAATGAAACTTAGAAAGCAGTAATTAACTTATAATTACTGCTTTCTGTCACAAACAGCGTAACGTGTCAATACTATCTACTGTTTCAGATATTTCACCGTGTAATGTGGTAGGTATCTGTATATGAAAAAAAAATTAAACTATTATATAACTGTTCGGCACATTAGATTTATGGTTTGAGGGTTATGACGAGATATTAGGGAACGAGAAACACGATGTAAGCATTTAGGGGGTACCGCAGAATGTTGTCTCGCACACCTGTATTCCATTAGCAAATACGTTTAGCCTACCCCTAGATTTACCAGTTTAATATGACCTCCCCCGCCCTCCTTGTTTAAAGACACAGACATTAGGCTATCATTATACAATCGGAACGAAGAAGAAATCAAACTATTTTACTACCCTGAACTTTTCGAGGCTATAAGAGAGAAATTAATCTAATCTAACGAATTTATTTGTGAATATAATTGCAGTACCTATAAATCTTAAAGCCTCGTTTTTGAATTGATAAGGTACTCGCAAACAAATGGTAATCACAGCCGTTGCTCTGTTATATCTATCTACCAACAGTTTTTCCAAAAGTGCAATAAGCGCAAACGGCACTCAACTCTAGGCGTTGTAAGTGCTATAAGGCCATTACAGGGTACGAAGGACATATCCTGATCAACATTGACCTAAACGGTCAGGCTAAACTGTCACTATGTATTTTACGAGTTTAGAAATCTTAGTTGTTTGAAGTAGAAAGATAATCAGTTGATGACTTTTTCGAATTCAGTAGCAATTGATGATAATAAATACCACACTATAGCTAAAAACTGTGTTGTATACATGCTTAATGGTTCAACTTTGAATATAGTGTACATATGAATATGTGTTTGAATTATGTGCTAGGTTGCGTTTAATCAGATGTCTAATAACGCTGGCTGAGCCTAAGACGCGGCAAACGCCTCAGGTGCCATCATGAGGTATTCGCTGTGTCGTAGCGGTAGGGTTGCCGCGTATGAAATTTATAAGTGAGATTAAGTTAAATTGAGTGTGAATTGTGTTTTGAAGATTAGTCAAGTATATTTTAAGTATATATATATCCGAAATAAATCAAATCAATATTCAACATAAAATTAAAAATCTGCTATTTGGAGACACACTCAACTTATGATAGTAAACAAAGCTACTTAAAATTTATAATGTTATGAATAATAAATATTGTTTTACAATTGTAGCTCCCCACTACGATTTCTCATGTGTCGGGGATGCTATCCAACATTTACAAACACACGCACAAAGATTCTAGCTCATTGTTCGAACACCTACCTCGACCGGGAATCGAACCCGGGACCGTCGGATCTCTAAGCAAGAAGACTAGCAATAAGACCACGGCGCGTTGCGCTAATGTGGATCTGCAATTGCCTAAAATAATAATCGTTGATATTAATTACAACCTACCAATAATATCACGAATTCCAAATTTTATTGCTGCATAAATTTATTCTACATATATGATTATGACTAATGCAAACCGCTCGAATATTTGGATGCTTCGAAATTATGAGTAAAAATGCAACACTGTTGCCCAAGCTTGCTTAGATAAAGAGTTACAACTAATACAATAAGGTTAGATTTTACAATCAAATATCGTTATTCATGAAAAACCTGACTAAGGGTTATGTAGGTAAATGCATAGAAATTTGAACCCTAAGTGCTTAAAGTTTGAAATTTCTTTATATTTCATTTTAGATCGAGGGCAACGCCGTGGGTGGGAGCTACTAGTATGTATATAAGTAAATAAATGACTTAATTTAACTTGTGAAATTAGTAGAAGCCATTTTATGTTTAGTAATTACGATATTAAAAAAAAATTAAACAGCAGTAGCAAAAATCAAATAGTTTTTATGGCCAATAAATAGGCTTGCGTTTGACCACAATTCGCCTTATGTAAAGTGACGATGCGGTCTAGGATGTGGCGCGCTTGCTATAAGAAACTGATTCATTTGATATTCTTAAATAAATAAATTGCTGATAATAGTTTGAGTTCTACAAGCACGACAACCCTACATTTAGAAACATGTCAAGCTCGGCCGCATAATCGAGTTCGGATCGCGAGCACGAATTTCATAAATGCTGGCCTGAGTTAATGGATGAAAACATTAACTCCTCGGATCTGAGGTAACTACTCCACGGCTGAGGTTAAGGGCTGAACCACCCTCGGGCCGGCTAACCATTTGCATATGCGATTGTTAACCTTCCTAGTGGAATTAGGTCGTCAGTTTCGGCGGTAAACTTTACATAAATCTCTACGGACAGGTTTGTGTCAAATAGTGAACAGAGTTTTAATAGCTGTAAACAACTCTATACTCAATAGTTTAACTTTGGTTTTAGCGTAACTGGCTTGAATCACTACCAAATCGACTATCAATCGTGAGTTAACAATAATTATGCCTCAATCACACGAACATTTGAATAAAAATCTTTTAAAATTTCTAAAGAGCAACTGGTTTTTTTTTCAGAATAATATCATTGTAAAGATATTTTCAACATGTTTTTTGACAGTACTAACACCGTTAATTCGAATATCACTTAAACATAGGTGCACATTGTGAAACTATTCCGTTACTAAATAATATTTGTGGAATATTTTAAATATAGTAAGTTAAAAAAACTTTTATATGTATCAATTTTATATTGAAAAAGTTAGTCAGCGTGAGAAATCGAATAATATTTTTGTTTTTATGGTGTGGTTCCTCCTCACCACTGCCACACCTCACCTTTATTATTTCTCTTTCTCTCAGTGTCCGTCTTCCTCGACACGTGTTTCGCCTTAGCACAAGGCATCCTCAGGAGATGTTGACTCTTCAAGCGCTTGTTCGAAAGAACAATATCTCCTGAGGATGCCATCTTATTATAAATGGATTCCCGCAAAGTAACGCCTGACTCCATCAATTATTGAAAAAGATCTTCACATTTTTCACAAATCACTGTATGGTGAAACAACAAGGGTATGTTATACTTATATACTCATATATTACGATCCGAGAATTGCAATACCTTGACTAGAACATCGTAACACTAAAATAATGTTATAAATATAAAAAAAATACTGAAGTTTTATTGCCACTACAAAAGGCTAGTCTAGCGTGTAATTTTAAATTTTCCTATAGTTATGCGCGAATCCAATAACATACCCGCGCATGCACTAACAATGTTAGCGACTTGCAATTTTTTGCATTTTTATTACCGCGAATACCTTCCGTTATTAAATCCCTCGGAAAACATTTAACGAGGAAAATGCTCATGAACATACATCACAGATTATTTAAGAACAAATGCATGTCTTTATCTTAGTAACGCCAACACTTTAAGGTGCATGCATTTATTTAGAAAAAGCCTTAGAAGCAAAAGAAGCAGTTATGTACTTATGGTCTTATGCATAGTAAATATATTCATAATAAATTTTACATGCTGAAAACTGGAATTTGGATATCCTAAGAAAATAAATACTACGAAGTATATAGTTATGTAATGAAGATATAAAATATATAAATTTTAATACTTATTTTGTTAATATTTAGTAGTTATAAGAGCAATGTCATCACACAAGAACACTGAACAGTGTAAATAAAGAAAGAAAAAAAGATTATTATTATCATTCAGAACAAGCACTTCATATTATATTCTATGATATCAAAATATACCAGCAACGATGCAGCAGTTGGTAAGCAATGGCTATCTAGTTTTAAATTTAATGAGTTCAGTATTTTTGAAGTTTTAGTATTCAAAAGTAGCTATTCTGGAACTTACTTATTTAAGACATTTGTTGTAAACTGCAAGCCGAAATACATTATCATTGATCACGTGATAGGTTTAAAATATTATCAATTTAAAAGAAGTAAGTCGTGGTTTAATGCAGCGCATCTTATATTTTATGGTGAAAAGACAGTTGATGTTGATGATAAGTAATGTTATAGTTTACTACATTTAAGACAAAATACAATGGACTCAAAACAATGGTAGCATATTGCCCTCATGGTTTTGAAGAGCCATATTGGATCTTGCCTTATTCGAATAAAAAAATAATGAATTACTAACTAATAATATTTTACTTGTGAACAAACACGATACTTTTCTAAGTAATTCCATTACGCGTTTTAATTCTACAAAATTAAAGCAGGCAGTGCATACGACACATAGTATGATGAACAATTTGGGCTTTGTTAAAAAACCTGAAATGATGGAAGAATACCTACACAGAGAAAACGACATGCTGTAGTGATCGACTCTTTACAGTCAACACAAATCAAATCGTTTAATTGTGCTACAATCTTATAACCGATTTAAATTATAATTATTTATAGGGATTCATAGAAGTAGGTAGACTCGTTAGTATTGACTATACATTAGTAAAATAAAGGCAGATAGTAATGACAGCAACAGCTAGAAAAACGTAAAGTTGAGTTCCTGTACCTTCTTCTTCTTAAACACTCGCGTAGAAAAGCAATAACGAAGTTATGAAACATTCGAGATCACTTGACGGATGCTCGACGGTCAGTCGTACGGCGAGTATGTCGCGAAACTTTTCTATACTAAACCTCGGTTTATTTGTCGTTTCACTTTCGCGGCCGCATATATTTTTGGAGACTTTTTAGTGTTTGCCTTTTTGGAGACGGAAAAGTTGGAACGGTGGACGGTGGTATGGCGCTGTGTTTTTGTTGTTGTTGATTTTTATCGTGGCTAGACTAGACAGCTTATTTTTATTATTTTTGACGTATGTCAGTCGTTTTCGTAAATGGACACTGTATTGCTATTGCTCGAAGGTATTTGTACTCATTGCAACAGTGCTTGATGTGGTGTTATACATTATTTGAGTACTTAGTTGAATTATTTGACAATACTTGCCATACAGATATTGTTACACATACGGAGTCAAATAATAAATTACAACCAAATAAATACTATGGACATACAAATCAAAGTTACCTAAGGGTAGTTACTTACCCAATAAATTTAACCGGGGTGGTTGAAAATAAACAAATGGATATGTAATAAACAATGCTTGAGTATTATTCTATAAATTGCATTTTTTTAAACTTGTCGCTGATATAAAAAATATAAAAAGGCTGACAAAATATACACCTAAGTTTTGAACGTCTTCTACTATTAAAATTTCACTAAAATCAGGAATAAACCTTTCGCTCTAACTGAATTACATTGCACCATCAAATGTCATCGCAGACTTGTTGACACACATTCAGATTTGAAGCGGGGACGGGCGCGACGTTTTAATTAGAAGGATTGCTTCCAGCGCGCGTCACCGGGGCGAATACAGCCCTTTGTGCAACCAGCACTATTCAGTGCCAGCGCTCATCATGAGCCAATATGCTGATGACATAGCACTTGCGACGGAAAAAAACGACAGAACCGAACCGTTTAAAAAGAACATACATTTATGTAGTTACGATTTTTTTGTTAGTTTTTATTTGATTGGAGGACTTTTGAATTAATCTGTCTATTTAAATAAAAGATTAAGTCCTAACATACTGACAGTTCACAATCAACGTAGAGCCTAAGCGGCTGAAACTAGAGACAAGAAATTTAGAGGGTGTTATTGGTTTTAGGTTTAAGGGGTTTACTAAGTAAAGATTTTTGGAAATTCAACACCTAAGGGGTCGAATTGGGGTTCAAAGTTTGAAAACCTGTTGTATTTTGCTTGTAACTATGCAGGTAAAAGTAGTATTTATATAAATCTCGTCTTTTTCCACTCGGGTATTCATTCAGTGACCGCATCTTTCCACTTGCTCTTATCCACAAAAACCTCTTTCACTTCTTCCACATTCATGAGCGCTTTCAGAATTGACACAGATAACTTTTTATACAATTTTCCTTTTTTGTGACTTATACCTACTACTATAATTGAGTTTGATACCAAGGTACCTATTTAATCCGAGATAATTTAAAGGATAAAATAAGGATTTGACCATAACTCAGGGTTTTATTTATTTAGATTTATGCACTCCACAGACTCCTATGTCTGCTTTATTTATAAATTTAAACAGTAACGAAATTAATTACATATTTCGGATTCGTACTAAGAATTATTATTAAGAATTACGAACTTTTGAAGATTTGTATGTTATAAAATATTATTTAAATATATTCGATCAGGCGAGTTGACGCATATGCCAGCCATCGCTCTCCTTAACCATATCAAAGACATGAGAGCGACTCGAGATAGAGTCTTACTCAGGTTAGAACTGTGTATTTATTTTATGACGGAATGACAAATTATGTAACTGTAAATTTATTTACTTCCTGTAAATAAAATATATAAAAAAAACTCTAGCTATACGAGAGAAAACGAAAAATTACACAACAGGCAACATTCGAACCTGCATCCTAAATCCAAATATAAACTCTACCATTTCAAATCTAAACGACATTTTGGCCGTTTCAACTATAAATTGCTGCAAATAAATACGGTTCTTATTGTTCATAATATCTACGTGCTAAGAATAGGTAGGTGTATCTTATTACAAACGGCAAACAATAAAAACAACATATTCACATACTGCCTTGATTACGTTAACAGAATCACGTGACAAAACGTAAACACGCGATCACGGCTTACGTGACAATTAGGTACGTGCGTTTAACGATTGACAGAAAAAATACAAGGACGCCAACATGGTTATCATATTAATATTTAACCACCACTTTGAGGTTTATTCACTAGCATGTAGAGAGTCATTCAAAGTAAGTTCCGTGCGTTTGCTCTTTTGATTCCAAATAGATTCACTTCAAAGAAATAATATGTACTAAGACTTTTAAGACAAGCTAAAACTTTACTGATGAACTTGATAAGTTTTTATAAACAATTGTGATCAGAAACTTATTTGGTTTATCAATATATAGACCAGGGTAGAAGCCTTGAAAAATAATAAAAAGTGAAAAAAAATAATAGTAGGATGAAACCCATTAGAAAAGGAGGGGAATATTATAAAAATGAAAGTAAAAATAATTTACGGGCGATCTGAGGTCGGGAAGGGGATGGGGGTGAGTTTTTAAGGGTAAAAAACGGTTTTTCTCGATTTCCGGCAAAACTAAAAGTCGTATCGAAAAAAGTCAAATGGCAAAGTTGTAGTTAATAAAAAGATCTAAAACTTCTGTATTTACACTTTTTTCACATAACCTCAAAATTTATGTGAAAAATCCAAAAAACCAAGTTTTTGGTTTTTTATTTTTATCTTTTACAAAATATTTTTTTAACGAAATTTGGTGAAAACTTACCTTTTTATGTCCCAAATACGCTGTAATTTATTTGATTAAAAATATTTATTTTTTCACCTTATTTTGAATTAATATCAAAAAAACACCCTAATTTTCAATCGAAAATTCACCCGTCAAAATATCAGCTTTTTTCAAAAAGTTGGTATGGTTTCTGTTCGTTGAAATCTCTAATTTCCGATGGTGAAAAAAAAAATTTACTACAGTAAATCTTCTCAGAAAATGCAAAAAAAAAAAAACTTGAATTCGAAAATTTTTTTTTAATTATTATAAATAATTTTGAGTTATTTATTAAAATTTACACTTTAATTAGTTAAAACGTTAGATTACATGTGACATTGATAACAAAAAAATTGCAAATAAAAATATACTATTATAATTAACAAACAAATAAGTTAATAAAATTAATATTTAATAAGACATCTACGATATTTGGAGAAAGTTGTCGAATCTTCTTTAAATTATATGCGTAGATGCCTATTTATAACTATTTAAAGATAAATTATATTTACCTGAGTAGATATACCTGAGTGACCTACGAAAAATTGTAGCCCATCAAAAGGTATTTCGTGGAGAAGTGGGGAAGGGGCTAGGCGGGTCTGGGTCTTACTACATACATACCTATTATTGTATACTATATATTTCGTAGCAGCTGTTACAACCGTTAGCCTAACCAGTAGGTATTCGAAATACAGTACAGTATACAACATCGTTTATAAAAATACACGTGCACGCTGAGTTTCTTGAAGATAATTGTGACAAGTTTACTTAAAAAAACAAAAAAACTTTTCGAATCTGCATAGGAAGGTAAATACCTACTATCTCTATTTTTATCTGTATCAATCAACTACAAATCAAATCGTAATATTTTCTTTAAAAAATAGTATGCATAACGTAACATAACCTAAAGATTGAAATTAAATGATATTTTAGTACAAGATAAAAAAATAATAATCTCCTTAATTTTTCACAAACAAATTTAGTTAATCCCATGAAAAAAAAATATATTTCAAAGTACATAAAAAATATATTAAAAATCTATAAAATATATATCGTAAATGTATTTTTAATAACAAACTTTTGGCCGATTTCCATATATATTTAATACATTTTTAATACATTTATAATATATTTTTTATACATTTTGACATTTATTTCTTCAATATTTTTTTTTCATGGAAGTTTATTCACGATAAAATAGTGAAGGCATTATTAATTCTATTTTGTCTTTTCAGATTATCAGTATAGTATGGATGAATCTGTTTGTATCATCTGCAATAAGATTAAGATTAATTAAGATTAATTAATTAATTAAGATTTTCTATGACATAAATGTAATTAGCATTAAATAAATCAACTTTTTAATTGGAACAAATTGCAGCAATCACATTTTTTAGATGAAATTATTTATAATAATTAAAAAAAAAATTTGAAATAAAGTTTTTTTTGATTTTTTGCATTTTCTGAGAAGATTTACTGTAGTAAATTTTTTTTTTCACCATCGGAAAGTAGAGATTTCAACGAACAGAAACCATACCAACTTTTTGAAAAAATATGATATTTTGACGGGTGAATTTTCGATTGAAAATTAGGGTGTTTTTTTGATATTAATTCAAAATAAGGTGAAAAAATAAATATTTTTAATCAAATAAATTACAGCGTATTTGGGACATAAAAAGGTAAGTTTTCACCAAATTTCGTTAAAAAAATATTTTGTAAAAGATAAAAATAAAAAACCAAAAACTTGGTTTTTTGGATTTTTCACATAAATTTTGAGGTTATGTGAAAAAAGTGTAAATACAGAAGTTTTAGATCTTTTTATTAACTACAACTTTGCCATTTGACTTTTTTCGATACGACTTTTAGTTTTGCCGGAAATCGAGAAAAACCGTTTTTTACCCTTAAAAACTCACCCCCATCCCCTTCCCGACCTCAGATCGCCCGTAAATTATTTTTACTTTCATTTTTATAATATTCCCCTCCTTTTCTAATGGGTTTCATCCTACTATTATTTTTTTTGGTTTTAAAAATTATCGACCCTGGTCTAATAGTCGTAATCACAAATCAAATATTGTAGAACTGTCTTGATAAAATACATAAACAAGTTAGTAATTTGTTTAAATTTTTAAAACATTTATGCTTCCATGGCTGCCATGAAAGTTTGCTGGAAAGTTGACTACGACAAACACTATTCCAGTCTAAATAGAGCTAAACTATTGTGCCATTTTTTTCATCAGAAACACATGTTCTGAATAGTTATGAGATTTATGATCAACAGGTAAGGACTCAGAATATTCTACATTTTTGCAAGAGTGATATTAGAATTCGCGAGTCTGTATTTTTATTATGATTTGACTAAAACTGCAGAAAACATAAGTTTAATTATATTTGTAAAGTATTAGAAATTATATATTTAGATATCTATTCAAACATCGCCACACAGGGTCTATCCATTAGTCAAATAGCTTTTCCATCAAGATTAACCAATCTGTTCGCTGACAAACCTACCCTATGTTTGTCCAAACTACCCCTCCATCTCCGATAATTACCTACCTGCATTCATGTGCTATTGCGATTCTGTTAGGGGAGGCGAAAATTATTTACAAGATTGGAGAAAATATTGTATGAATATTTATTTAAGTGAAAAGATGCCGAGATTTTTCATATTTGCTACACAATATTAGAAATTGAGGAGAAATTGACCAGTTTGTATTTCGCTGTTATAATTCCCACATATATTATTAATTTTAAAGTTTGTTTGTTAGTCTTTTCATATGTAACCAAGTGACGGATCGACTTGTTTTTTTTTATGCACAGATAATAATAGTTTGAATTCTGGTGAGTGCAATAGGCTATTTTCCCCGATGAAAAATAACGCGGGCAAAGCCGTGGGCAAATATTAGGATTTATAAAATTTAGTTCTTTTAAGAAGTCGTGTACGATATAGCATTATTTTATTAAATTACTGGGTATTGATATAAAAAAATTACGTAATTTTATATTGTGGTTATATTGTTTGTGGTTATGATATAAGCGATGAATATAATCAAAGCAGACAGGATAAATATATAGTCGGTACTGCAAGCTATTAGACAAACAATAAATAAATACGAGGATCTCGGAAACACAAAAAGAAACATGCATGATGCAATAAATATTTGCATTAGAAATGATTGTGATATATTGTGGAACACATGAGTAACAAGACAATCACTTGATGGATTGCGATGCGTTAATTTCTTACACAGACATATAATTATATCGCACAGAGCACACATACTACTCTTTTAAGTTAAATTTTACACACTTAGTAATAAGTTTCTGTTACTGAATGAAAAAGAAAATAAAGTGAGATTTTGTATTAAGTAGCAGTTTGAGACGTTGGATTAGCAGTTATGTATTGGAGTTAGGTAGAGAACGCAGCAAGATTTATCAGCGACATAAAAAAACAATATTGTAGGGTTTCCAGATTGGATACGGTTAGCACAGGTTTAAGACAGATGTTATAGCATGAATAAGACTTCGATGACGGCAGGCGACAATAAAACTTTTTCAGTTATTTCGATTTAAAAATCTAACCTCTTGACCATGGGACCACATAGGAACCCTTTCAGAAAAAAAATATAACTTAAGAATAGATATTTTTCAAAACGTTTCACCCGTCTCCGCAAAATCAGGTAACGAACATAAATAATAAAGTCGAATTGAATACCCATCTTTTTAGAAGTCGGTAGATAAGCTTATGATAAGCTAAAATACTCGTATTCACATACATTTGCGTATTTATTTATATGTGTGAAATAGTTTCGCACATTCACGCACGGTTTCAATACTTTAAAGAACCCGTGTAATTTTAATTTTTGATAACTATAGGCACAACATGACCAACGACATTTGTTCAAAATTAAGTAGAAAAAAATCAGTTGTTTCATGCATCATGTTTATATACAATACCTTGAATTGGAAATCCTGTCTATATTTGGTCTATCAGTCACAGGAATTTCTCGTATGATTAAATATTAAACGATAAATACAAATTACTTATGCTGTTTTCATATCTTAATGCTTATGATAAAGGGAATGTACCGATAAAATAAAAAAATGTACGATAACAACTAATATCACACGCGTTACTTACTACCTACTAAATATAATATAAAGTTACTAAATGCGCTCCGAAGTGTTACCCGTGGATCTCTAACTCTCTTTTTTTCTAGATATTAATGTTATGTTACGCAGTAATAATGTAGCTTTATACCGACAAAATCATTTTTGAAATTGACCTAGCTGTTTTAAAATTTATTCATTACATACAAAAACACAAATCTTTACGATTTATAATATTAGTGTAGATTGACAGATTGACAGGCAGATTTTCAGCATAACTGTGATCAGTAAAAATAAATAACATAAAATAGCGTTTTATATAGAGTCTCCTGACGTATACTTTTTGCATGCGCTATACGCTATTGTGACAGTCTTGGTGTAAAGCGCGTGGAGTCACGCATGACTCAAGATATGAATTAAAATAAATTCCTTATCAGTTCTACTTAGTTATGCCAGATCATGTCTTTTTTGTTTAAGAAAACGGGTTTTCACACCTGTTTGTTAGAAAGGTCCGACTATAGTTTCGTTCACATTCGGTGAACTTCATCGGGGATGAAATGATGACATGTCATCATTTCATTGGAGGTATTCTTAAACAATATGAATGAAACACGCGATAGTTTTCTAAATTAGATTATGTCTAGTTAGCATTAAAATGCGGCACGGGTCTCTTATATGAAGGGAGTGTAGGTAATTTTTCTATTGCTGAGAACTCATACTTTTTCCAACAAGCTACTTCACCCCACTGCCCATAAGGAGGGTTCTGGTTATGTCTCATTCTCTCTTTGTGACCCTGTGGAGCTTAAACCGGTAGATCGATTTGCCTTTCTCTTCAGATAATCATGGGCTATATTATTTATCAATATACTAACGACTATAGATCAGCAACGATAACAATACTGAAAGTATCCCGCGGCTTTACCTGGCCTAATTTTTTTGCAGTTTCTTGTCGCTTCTTACTATCTACTTGATTCTTCTCTTTGTTTCTTCATACAATATGTGTAATTGGTTAGTGGTAATTAAGTCCGATACCCAACGGAAGACCGCGTTGCATGTTTACAACCAGTTATGGTGAGTTGGAAACTAAGTCAGGTATTAATCATGTAGGTAATAATACATTTTTGAAAACAAATTTCTTTCTTGACGGCCGCCGTGATCTAAGTGTTAGCATTGGTCTCGGGTTCAATTCCCGTTTGGGGCAGGTCTTCCAATTATGAGTTTGTGCTTTTGTGTGTTTATGACTATTACAAGGCATCCTTGACACAGGAGAAATCCTAATGGGGAGCTATGAGTGTAAAACGTTTATTATTATTATTTATAATTATTCTTTCTTTTCTTTCCAGTGATTAGAATACCATAAACTTACACTGTCATATTACTTTCAGTAAATATAATTCTGATTCATTTTAACCTATCAGTCTCTACGTCATCTATGTTATCGATAAAAGATAATAGCTATATCCGTCTTGGTTTTTGGTTATCGGTACAGCAAGCACGTTGTAACCTGTAGGCAGTCGTTAATCTATAGCTGTGCAAAGTGTTAGTCTACCGAGTGCTAACTTAATTTTTACTTCAACTATACGAATAGCAATGGCAGAAAGTAAGTAGTTAAAAATACTACTAACCTGGCGTAGAAAGTAGCATTTAGAGCATTATGATTTCTTTTTTTTTAAATTCCGTGTTGATAATGACATTCTTTGTTTCAATTAATCAATTAACAATAAAGTTTTTATTACTATAATTCTTGAACATACCTAAAACGGCTGCCGGCTTTTTTCGTATGTAAATGATATTCCAGAATTGGGTTTTATTTTATTACAGATTATCTATTCGTAATTATCAAAAAAAAGACTTAGCATCTTTGTACAATAATAGATGTATATCTTGGTTTAGTAAATTATAATTGGCATTCGTTTAGAATTAGATGTTCTTTCTACTAACTGTCATGGTGGGGTAACGATCTTGTTAAACAGATGATCCATATAAGTGGAATCTTAATGAGCAATATATAGCTTAGATCGCACTATAAAAAAACCTTAGCCAAGACATAACATAGTACTAAGTAAAATTGAGAATTTGAAAAAGTCCCGACGTTTGTTATTTATATGATGATCTTGGATTTGAAAGTATCATATTGTATTCTACTATACCATTAATTTATATTGTACTAGTCAAGCCTTTTCGTTTGATATCCATATTAAGGGAGTTGTGTGGAAAAAATTGTACTTGCCATTTTTCGGCAGCGTGGCGGCGGCCATCTTGGATTTGAAATTATCATAGTATTCTACCAATTGAGCCCTTTTATTTAATACCCATTTTGAGGAAATTGTGAAAAAATTTAACTGCCACTTTGGAGCAGCTGCATCTTGGATTTTCAAAGCCACAAACACTCCTCCTGACTCATACAGCTTGTAAACAAAAAAACACAAAATCAAAATCTTATTTAATCAACAATGACTTTTGATTTAGTAACTCAAAGAAACATGGTTGTAAACAGCTTGCTAATAGTAACATTCTTAAACAATAGATCATTACGATAAAAATATGTCCCTTAAAATGAGTGAATGTCAAGAACAATACCTAATCGATTTTTCAGAGTATAAAACAACAGCTAAGTTACAAATCAATACCAATACGGTATCTTATCAGTTGTTATCCTCTTTCGATATATTTTTTACTAAGGCCGGTTTTTTCGTTGGTAAAAATATTCGCTCAATAAAGCTCAGAAGTGCAAGTGACTCGACCGAATTTGGATCACTGTATTGGGTTTCTCAAGAATATTTAAACAATGGTTGGTCGTGATTGATTGGTATTTCTAGTAAGCAAGGATTTAAAGACATTACACAGAAACTTAAGTTTTAAGACCTGCATTTTAGTTTGCATAAGTACGTTGTTATTAACATCACCTAACTGACCTAGGCAAAGAAGAATAAGGTCTTGCCTCGCAACAGGAACTTACTCCTAAAGATATGTTTCTTTTAAATTTTCCAGCAAAAGTCTACTACCATGGAACTACAGTGGTCGATGGATCAGGTCCAGCTAACCCACCACCCTACACGCAGGCACCTCCTGGGGCATACCCTCATCCACCTGGACCCTACATCACCCAACAACCTGGAACATATGGACCCACTGTGGTTCAAGCTACAGTGGTCCCGGGAATGGTGCCAGTAGTAATAAGCCAGCAGATGGGCCCGAACCCAGCTCGGCTTACCTGCAAGTCGTGTAGTTATGAAATTGTGACCAGAGTTGAAACTAAACCTACTATGAGGACTCATTTGTTTGCTGCCATGCTTTGTTTGCTCGGGTAAGATAGCAATTGCTTCACAACAAATACCACTTTAATACGATAAAAAAAATATATTGCAGGAGACATGTGACATTCTAACTTCAAATCTGATAAACATTAGCTACATTATTCCCAATTTATTAAAACGTACTCTTTGGTGTCTAAGCCTACTAACGACGGCACAACTTTCATGGCCATCAGACTTTGGTAGGATACATAGTCACGTTGGAGATTTTTGTATCTATTACCGACGATCTTCTCAATCAGCAGTAAGGCCAGCAAGATAAAATCTGTTTTGAAAGAAGACTCGTGTTTAGCTGATGTAGGACTCTTATTAATATGTGCTGTAAAATTTACGTAAGCATAGATTAGCGGATTCATAAGGTTTGTGACTTGTTCAATAGTTTTATATAATACTGGATCTGTTGTGTCATAATAGAGCTCTGTCGTGTCTCTGAATTTAATTGCCATGTAAAATTACAATAGAATTATACATCACGTCACCTTTAGTCATTTTTACAATAACCCATTGGCTTCCTTTTTATAACAAAAGAAACCTAATATTCTATAATTTCTTATTTGCATCTCGCTTTCAGAACAATTATTGTACTAATTCATTATTTATCTTTCACAGTTGCTGGCCTTGCGTCTGCCTACCTTACTGCATGGACACCTGTATGAACACCGACCATTACTGCCCCAACTGCAACGCTTACGTTGGAAGCTATCTCACGTAAACACTTATCGCCAACTAAATAGAAAGATTTAAACTTAATTAATTATGTAATCCCAAAAGCTATAAACTTGACACTGACATTAAGTACCAATATAAATTGATCTAATCTTATTAGAGAAGAGACTTTTTCAACATTTGATTCAAGGCATAGCGTAAGATTTTACTTTTATAATATATAATGTTTATAATACATAATAATGTTAAGGCGGGATAATGCTAAGAAGTTAGTTGTAATTAAATACAATATGTATAAAGCCTTAAAACGAATAGTTTATTATCTATCTATATATAAGAGTAAGTCTTGACTGACTGACAATCATAATCAACGCGGAGCCAAAACCACTGAAAATAGAGACATGTAATTAGGATGGTGTATTGAGTGTAGGGTTGTACTAAGAAAATATTATTGGAAATTCAGCCTCTAAGGCTATCAAATAGGGTTTTAAAAACTTGTCGAGAGCAAGGCCACCAATGATAATATAAAATTAAAAAAAAAAAACGAAATAACAATATAAATACAAAAGAAATATATATAAATTAGTATAGCTTTGGAGTTGTATAGATACGTAATTGTAATTAAGACTTCGAAGGCCTGGGTATTCTAGGAAGGGTAAGCACTTACCTAGTAATGAATAGAATAACGTATTTACCTACCTAACGTATTTACATGATGAAATTCCATTAGGTGATGCTATAATTGTTTTCTTAATTTTATTTCAACTGTGATGACAATGATGTTATTGTTTAAATATATTAATATGAAATGATTTATGTCTTAGTTAAGCTACATCGTACTCTATTTTTTTCGCATGTTACTTGGTTAAAAATTTGCAACCATAAGTTTAACCTTATATTAATGGACCTAAATAAATGTCCTTAACTTTTAAATACATATGCTTTTTTATATAATTTAAATACAGAAACTATTTTCTCTAAAAGCCTGTTACGCTATTAATTCTGGTTTATCAGTCGGATAAGATTATTCATGGAATATTTGATGATTTATGATAAACCGATATTAATGAAAATGTTAGCGTATATCCGTAGATAAGGTACATCGATCAAATATTTGTAATATGTACAAAAAGCCCAAAAACAAAACAACGGCGCAAGTACGGTTCTCTAACAATCATAAGTTTTGAAATTCGAGCCAGGATAAATACTTATTCTGATCATTATCGAGAGTTTAATATATTGGATATACGAGGAAATATAGCACGCAAAGACTCAAAAACTGTTAATTTGACGTTTGATATCAAATAGATTAGATCGATTCCTAATCAAATTGACATCAAACAGTTATTGATGGCAAGATCCGTGCTTGCAAAAAACAGTATAGCATAACGTTTTATACCGGCCGTAATAAATATACCCCGATGCCTATAGAAACCTACTTGCACTGCTGGGATGGTAAATTCATGGACATATGTAATATGTGACAGCTGTAATCCATAATCAAAATATGTGGCATGATATAGAAGAGGCTTTTGAAAGTTGTCTGTAGAATAGCTGTCAAGTATGAGACCAAACTAGATTCGCATGAGTCGCATTAATAAAAACAATAGTTTTTTTACGATATACAACGTGTAGCAGAAAGGTGTAAGAACAATTAAGTAGTCTACCCATTAAAGTCAATCACTAATAAAGATACGTTCCAATAAATAAATAAAAATAATAACTACTTTAAAATCTAATCCATGAAACAAAAATCCTTACAAAAGTAAACAAATGATCTCCGGTATATGCGGGACAGGTTGTCCTATGTTGCCGTCACTATTCCTTCTAGTGCTTGACGTAGTTATGCCTTTTATGAACAAAATACTTGCCATTGAGTGGTAATTAGCAGACTATGCGGATGGATGACTTTGCATTGACATGAAGATCAAATTAAGCAACTTGCAACTAAGCAAAGAGAAGCTGCATGGTCTTAAAATCAACTAGCGAAAAACTAAGGAAATGAGGAGAGTTGTGTTCCACAAGTAGTTCACTTTGATAAGTAGAGCAACACATTCATACATTTCTGTGACACGTTTTAATAGTATTTATAACTTTTGTAAATAAAATGGTTAGTCATAAAGATTTATCAGAACTTGGAATCGATAAAACGGAACTCAAATTCAGTATGTATAGTTCTTTTATATCAGCTTATCTTCATCAACATATTTATACGAGTATAATGCTCAGATGGGCGTTTACAGCCCGCTTGTCTCACCTTGCACACTAAATAAATAATCTTCGTTTAGTTTACTGATATCGGTGCGATAGTGCTGCTGTGTTGAAAGGGATAACATTTTTGCCTGTTATAAAAATAAATGTAAGTAAAGTGTATAATAATATTTTCTAAATGTGAGGCGCAAAGTTAATATAAATCTTAATATTCTCAGTTCCTCGTAACGCAGCAAGTAAGTACCTATTTCTTCTATTCAAGGTCAAGTATTTTAAACAAATCAACTTCTGTTTAGATTGTTTCATTATGTTTCCTAGGGTACTTTTTACTAAATTTTATTGGAGACATGGTATAGTTAAGGAATTTTTTTAAGTTCGCTTATTTATTATAGTGTGAATGAATTGATTGATAGCGAAGTGAAGTCTCAGAATCTACCGCGTGTGTTATGTGTTATTGTTAGTCGCGAAATGAGGTCCAGTTCGGGGCATTTTCCGTTTGTAGGATACCATATTATCCAACTTATAGCCTTTAAATATCTAATGATAACTTAATGCATACGAAAACAAAATGAGTTATTTTGCGGCATAAAGTATTCCAGAGGATTTGTCTCTTACTACACAAATGTAATCCTCCTCCTAAAAGTAAGGATACTCTGGGATACTTTATACATTTGTCAAGAGTAAAAGAGTACTAATATGCAGTTCTAATTTCTTAAACTACTTTTTATGTCGATTTACTTTAAGTCCATTTAAGTTAATATAGCTATATGTTTTTTTCAGATAGCAAAATGAATATTGCTTTAATAGGACCGGACCCCACCCACCTCGTGTGCCCATCGTGCCAAGTAAGCATCACCACAAGGGTGGATCGCAAGGCTACTACCAGGACACATATTATTGCTGTACTGCTTTGTGTATTTCTGTAAGTTCTTACTATAAATCAGGTTTACTCACTTCTTATACTATAGAAGAAGGTAAACGTAGTGAAGAAACCTGGTAGGGGAAAAAATAATACGGCCTACTTTATTTAGTGAAGATCTATGCTCTGCAATGGACGTATATGGTTGATGCAAAATAAGGTTACTTTTGTATCTTGAATTAAATAAACCAATGTTTTGAATAATCCAAAAATCTGAATTGTAGTTTTTGAGTGTATTCATGTTTGTAAGCATAGAAACAATAAAAATCATATCATTATTTAAATTTGTTAAGAATCTTAAGACGTATAACAATATGTGGTTTAACTATGGGGCTAACGCCTTTATTACGAAACATAATACGGCTAATTATTACAACACAGATAAAATATCAGATGTATACCTGTAAAATCCTATAAATAATCCAAATGCTCCAATCCAACACCAGAGGGCAACGGATCTAGCAAGTAGGTGGCTACCAAAGTTTAGGACTAGCCTCATAAGTAATTTGAGGCTAAAAGTTGTCAGTTATTTATAAGAAAATCATTTCATTGCATATGTTTTAATTTCAGATGCTGGCCCTGCATTTGCGTGCCTTACTGCATGAAGTCTTGCAATAATGCAAACCACTACTGTCCGAATTGTAGTGCTTATTTAGGGACCTACCAGAACTAGGTTTGAAATATTTTTTTTTCTGTACTGTACTTAAACAATAAAAATATATAAAGGTTTCTGAATGGTGTGAAGATGAATGAAACTTGAATGTAAGAAAATGGTTCGGGAAATAGATTGTTCTGACGGATTTTACTAATTCTTTGGTTTGGAAGAAAATTAACTTAAGTGGATGCTCGTGCGATCTAACCTTTTAATTCATTTTATGAACTTTAGTCGAGCTACAATAAGTAAATGAAATATTTCTAATACGATCAGCTGTTCAATGATTTACATTATTTTAATATAAAATGTATTTTACATATATTGCAAGTGTTATTTATTTAATTTATTTCTCACCCCTCGATTAAACAAAATATGAAGGTAATTAATATGCTCTAATTGGCATTGTATTTCTAATTGAACCAGCAAGTAACAATCTAATTGTTTATTGTGGCTTCAATAACAAATTATATTCTTTTATATGGTTGTAGTACCTAGGTACCTGAACTGTAAAAAAATAATAATCTATTCGAATTGTATATCACTTGGCGTAGATTTGCTATCAATTTTCTTGAAGGCACCTGGTATAGCTATTAATAGCTAAAAATAATTGAGTTACATGTATCTTAGAAAAATCAGATAGATTATTCGTCAATTATTTAAGATAGAAAAGGTAACTAAAATTATAGGTGATTAATCCATCGTGTCAACTTGTTAATCAACATTGCACCACTAAATTGACTCACGACGATATCGGTCTGAAGTTGTTTCTCTCGGAACTTCTGACGTTTCTCTGACGTCAAAATGACATTAACTTACTGATGCGTGGTAGAATTGGTAGTTCGATCACAGCTGTTGTAATATACTGTAGTGCGAAGTTAACGCATTGGAATACTTCCTCATCGACGACGCGAGTTGTTTTTGCTATTGATTTAAACACCCGGTTTCTATCTAAAACTGTAAGTATTAACTACTGTTATTACGTAAATAGTGCTCTTTCCTTCATAACAGTGAATATAGGTATTCTTGTTCACGATATTTTCCAAGTGGTTAAAAATATATGACAACCTCGTATACCTTTTTACTTAATAACCAGAAACGAATTAAGATACTGATTTATTGATAACGAGACTAAGAAAGCACAAAGCAACTCATGAGTGATTTCATTTATTTGTTGGTTTCGATTTTGTTGATTGCGTAGACGCAACAACCGGCGGCGGCGGCAGCGGGTCGTGACCGGTGTAATGCATACATAGTATAAGCATCTATAGCTGTATGACGAGAACTGCCTGTAGCTAAATCGATGTCGAATACGTAGCTGGAACTTTCAACTCAATCTGCGCCTAATGACTGAGGCCATTTTTCTAGTTTTTCATCATTACCATTCGATTATCGTAATTGTCTATAGTATATATATAAAACAATTTTTGTTCGATTGACTCGCTCAAACTCAAGAACGGCTGGGCCGATTTAGCTGATTTTTATTTGAGACGGTGAGTAACGTACATAACTGTTCTCGTAGTACATAGTGTGCCGGGTCAGCTAGTCCTAATTAAAGTTTTGTATGCATGTTTCTTCCATATATTATTGAAATCGGCCAGTAAATGACGCCGTGGAAAATTTCTCCATTTTTTTGGAAGAAAGATTCCCTATTAAAAAACCCTGTCGATTTGTATAGAACCCATACCAAGGTTCGTCAAGATATGTGGAAACTACTACCTCTACGCGATTACTATTATATCTTCGTAGGTACAAGCTTAGACACTTGGTATGCTTTTGCGTCTGGTAGGTATGTGCTATTTTCAAATACTCTATGAAAAAAAGTGTGTCTGTTAGTGACCTTGAGAAGCCGGTTTAAAAATTCTAGTCAAATACCTACTTCCCCTGTGTTTCTCAATCTAAAGTCACCTCGAGTGAGGTCAATGATAATACTATTGTTTTATTCTTGGTGTTTACAAGTAAGTATACAGTTTAAACATGCTCCTTGATCTGTTATGTAAGAACAATCTTAATGTTAATTATCTGACGAAGCCTAATTCGTATTTAGAGTGACTACTATTAGACTACTAGACTACGATTCAGTAAAATGTATAAGAATCAAGTAATCGATAAATCACAGAGATTTATCGATTAATTATGTACAAAAAAGTAAGAATTATAAAGAAGTACTCATAATATTTACCTACGAAGAGAATAACAAAACGGTAAATTATTACCGACATACTATTAAAAATTTGGACCATTACTTTACTAGTTACTTCCTACAAATTCGCGGCTATCACTTAAGTATATATAGCGATAACCAACCCTCTTATGTTTCTGCAACCAAATAACCTTGCTTTAAACAATGCCTAACAACCAAATTTGACATTTCATGTATAGTATTTGATTCTAGTATATTTTTGACAGGTGTTTATATTTTTGAAATTCGTTAGCTAAATAATAGTATAAACTATTTTTAAGAATATTTTTTGTTGTAAGTCTGTTAGAGTCGATAACAAATGCTACGACATACCCGAAAGTTAAAGATATATCATCAATCACAATGCCGATTTTCTGGACTCCAAACTTCATAACACTCGGAAACAAACGAGAACTCGTAAAACCTTGCAATTACATAAATTTCTTTATGAGAAGATAAATCATGTTATCTATCTCGTAAAATACATAGTAAAAGTAAAGTAAACAACAGTGAAGAAATTATAAATTCAAAAGAGAATTTTACAACACGTCCAAGTACCTATTCGGTTGTTGATACATTTTGTTGAATTCAGGAATAAATATATTTGTACACGTATACGTGCGTATACGCAACACATATTCAATTTAAATATCACAGAAAAGTAAGTGAACAAAAAGTAGAAGAGAATATGACACTGTCAGGTTTACTATGCTATTACGAAATATGTTTAAACTTGTTTCACCTATGATGTCTTATTGAATCTTTAACGGAACTTTATTTCATTAAAGCAAATGGTAAGGTTCGTTGCTTCTAAATCCATCACAGATCTATGATAAAAATGTTCAATAGATCAAGTACTATTGTCCTAGATCACAGTATAAATAATATAAGTACTTACGCCTTAATGCTATTTTGCCGGAGAAGAAAAAAGAAGGCGTGCCGGGATTACCCCAAATACCTAGTATAAAATGAAACAAAAAGAACATAATTGAGCTTCAAAAATTGTTAATAAACTTAATATAGACAGAATTCAATTGGTTCATGAAATTATGTGTGTCATCTAAAAGTACTGACTCAATTCATGATAAACGTATTATCCAACTAAAGTATTCACTGGTAACAATTAGAAGCAGGGAAACAAAATATTTGTCATGCAATTGTTCTCCTTCAATTTATCTTCATACTCGTATCAGCACTTAGATTAGTTTTTATGATTAACATGAGTCATAAATGTTATTATAGATGTCACTTATGCATTGTTTGTGCATTCTTTTCCAAATAAATTTAAAAAAAAAACAAGCAAATTGAATTACGAACCCCGAATACATGAGTAAATACAGTAAGGCTCTGTTTGCAACAACTTTCTAGTAAAATTACAGAATACCATAAAAATGTGGGTTCAGGTGAAAATATATGGCTTAAGGGACCTTGACCTCTCATCAGGCACAAGAGCAATAAATGTTTTTTTTCCTATCGCACAAGGAAACAATTAAAAGACTTTCCTTGATATCATCACAATCTAGCTTAAGCCTAAGGCTAATAAGTAATTTTAATTCAACTTAATCGTCTACAAAATAATGTCTCTAAGAATTTGTCCATCGGCACCCATTATTATAGTTGCTAAGGCGAAAAATCTTTGTTCATGTGTTCTTATTGTGAGCAATAAATGTATAACCAATTCATATCTCGCGCATGTCCTATGAATTTTCTTAGTCTTAAAATAATTTGTGATACATATATATAATTTTTTTATTGTACCTACACACAGGTAGGTCAGGAACTATAATAAAAATAACAAAACAAAATGATTAGTCGAATATAATTCTAGGTTGTAAATGTATTATATTCATTGAATTCTTGATAGTTATTGAATATTTTTTATGTGAACTCAATAGCATCTCACCAGGGACAGCCACACAGGCCTATTTACTAGCAGATGGTGACGGATGGTGGGCTTATTAGATAATTACAGTTCTACTAGATAAATACAGTAATTTTATATTAACAAATACAATAACGCTGCAGTTATTTACATAGAGTGTTATTAAAGTTATCAGGAACAACGCCCCTCTAAACCCTTGATAACTGATAATTGTATTTATTGAGAAACATGAGAAATTAACAAAGCTACCGTGCATAATTAATGCTCGTATCTAAAAAGGTGACAAGAAGAATGATAAGGCAGAAACGCCACAAATCTAAAAAATCGTAGTTCATGGGATGTACTTATACAAATTATTAGGTTTATTTAATTTGTAATTATTTAACTAGTTCCTTGGATTTTCCAATTTAAAATAATGTTGATCTTGAATCCGTAATTTTGAAATGTAATGTTACAAAATTATTAGTAGTTGCAAGCCAGTTTAAACAACACAGTAATTTCGTAAATACATGTTATTTTTAATCTTTTTTTAAACATGCTTTTCATTTAAAAACAAAACGGATCGACACATGGTATATATTTTGTTCAATAATAATTGGCATTAAATTGAGCAACAAATTTGTGTTTACCTTTACATTGTACCTAATGTTAGTGTATGCTCTTTATAAATATTATGCTTTTAAGTATGCGGTGACGTCATAAAACAGGACTATCACTGGTGCTTGCTTCGCTCTGCTTGTGACTGCGAGAAGTAACATTATCGCTTGCATTCAACCACACTCAACTGGTTGTGATTCACAAGTTACAATAACTACCTACCTTCTGTGTTAGTCTGTGACAGAGCGCAGGGATTGTACAACGTGTTTCTTGAGTTATTTGATTTTTCTATTAAACTTTTACTGTACATTTTAGAAGTTATCTCTCTATATATTATAAGTAAGTGAACTTTCTTATTGCAATAAATATATTGCTTTGCTTAATTAATATTTTGTTTGTATTTTTTTATACTTACTAATAGATTACTATTAGTAATCTAGTAGTAAGTAGTGCTGTGAAAAGTTAAACTCGCGACCACAATAATTGAACATCTCATATGTTTACTTCAAGCAAACTATGTCAATTTTACTTACTGACATAACTATTTTACCAGTTGCTATGACCAACGATATAATTCTTCGATTCGCATTTTTCGATTTTCGTTTCAATGCCCTTGTTTCGCGAGTAATATTAAGTATCTATAGTTTGTAGTTTTGTCGTGGTTATTGCATTTTCAAGCAAATTATCTCGGTTTTTGGGAGAAATACCCCTAGGATTTTTTCGCTTTGTCAATTTACGTCATTTCAAAAAACGATATGTGTATTGTAATATTTGAACAGCTTTTAATCATTAATTCATAAAGTTATTTAGGTAAATATTTAACATAAAAGCAGTTAAGTAGTTGCATTATAACTATGCATTTGTGAAATGCGTTGCTGGGTTATTCAAACGATAACAATTCCTGCAGCCATTATCAATATTTACGTAAAATCTCTGACCTTCATGGATACTAACTTTATGAAGCAAATTATTACACGCGTACTGCAGTTTGTTGCTGTTTAAAAGATACTAATTCTGTCAAACAATACACAATAATAAAATATAATAAGCCTTTATTACTGAAATATTAAAATGCTTGGTACTTAGCATGTCAAACAAGACCTGCTATCAAAAACCATTAAGCAATAAACCTTTTAAAAAAAGATAACCCGGATATTGCTGGATTCTTATATGCTATTTTGCATTTTACAGATATAAAAATGAACATCGTTGCAGTAGGTCCCGAGCCAACCCAGGTGTCCTGCCCCTC
This sequence comes from Ligdia adustata, assembly GCA_947049295.1. Classification (NCBI taxonomy): domain Eukaryota; kingdom Metazoa; phylum Arthropoda; class Insecta; order Lepidoptera; family Geometridae; genus Ligdia; species Ligdia adustata. The sequence continues at coordinate 5,281,030 of OX346218.1, forward strand.
CTGCAGAGCGACCATCCTCACCAGGGTTGAGCACAAAGCCACCACCAGGACCCATGTGGTAGCGCTGGTTCTGTTCCTTTTCTTGTAAGTATCTATTATTATTAGTGTTTATTTAACTCAAGGCTTAATAATATATACAAGATTATCGTTTAGGAGGTCACTATACTCATCCTAACGAACAACTTTCATTGAATTCGGGAAAAAATAATCAGTTGATTCGTACCTATAAAAAGTTTACCGGTCGTTGACAAAATGTATGAAACAGCTGATTTCTTTATCTCGAATTACAGTTCGGCAAATCAGACAGCCCATTGCATCAATAGCAAGGAAGTGATCACGATGCTTCAAATCTTTACAAAAACTTCTAAAATGTTTTGTTCACAAAAAATAGGCCTATTAAACCTTGGACCGGTTAACTAGGCATTATAAAAAATACTATTGTTGTTAGCATGCTTGTTTATCATGCGTACCTTATTATATTCTTTTTTCCGTAGATTTTCATTTTGTACGTATCCATAAAAATGATAATTTATATTTACAACAAGTGGTTAAAAGTAACTTCAAAAAACCCGACTGCAACCCACGTATCTCAACTAGTGAAATCTCGGGATGCAGCTTTCCTATGACCACCTGCAGGTGATGACGAATCTATTGTCACCACTCACATAAAAATGTGACAAGCCGTTTAGGCTCTAGGGCGTGCCAATGAAATATACATACATATACACTCGAACAACATAACTCTCCTTCTATCACAGTCGAGTCAAAAGAGACATAATTACTTCAAAATTGGTCCCATTGTGCTTTTACCTTTATAGATGTGTGTTGTTAATATTGTTAGAACACATATATACTTGCCGTTATCTCATAATGAGGTGGAGAGTATGTAAACAGCTTTATCAGATGATTCCATTAAACAAACAACCAGATGGAAAACAAACATTTGAGTAATGCCTATTATAAGAATTATTATACTAGCTAAGTACTTAGGGAGATGTTATTCATTTGTCAGCAAACGCCAAAAAAGAAGGTGGTTCGTCAGAATCTTTTTAGGGTTCCGTACCTAAAGGGTAAAACAGCATTATTACTATTACTAAGACCTTACTTACTTTCTTTGAGATTGCTGTCCGTCCGTCCGTCATTCCGTATGTCTGTTTGTCACCAGCCTTGTATTTCATGATCCGTGATTGCCAGATAGTTGAAATTTTCACCGATTATTTCTGTCGCCGCTATAATAACAAACACTAAGAACAATAATATAAATATTTAAGGGCCCATAAACAAAAAAACAAACGTGATTTTTTGCCGTTTTTTCCTCCATCTTAATAATCAATATAATAACTAAAAATATTTCTTTTTAATACAATTTTTTTTCGTATGTCAGTTACAATGTTTGTATATGTCTCTTGAAATTTCGTATTCGCGTGGAGTTTTTGACGACACTCCCAACCAAATTTCCATATTTCTATCAAATAGGGAGAAGTTTGCCACGGCACCATTTATGACCGAGTTTAATAACATTTGGTATAGACTTGCGGAACACAACAATAATTATGCTTCCTCTACATTAAAAATCGGTCAGGTGTTTGCCGTTTTTTTATAAAGTCGTAAAAGATAGTCTTTGCGAGGTCGTCAGTTCGTGAAACTATATGGATCAAAAGCTATGATCAAATGGCGCAATATTACATCAGCGTAACCTTGAACATGTGGTTAGTTGTTTTAACACAGTTTATTAACTATAAGAGCATTTTGACATCTGACTCATGCTTTGGCTGTTTTTGAATTATTATTATATGACATTAAAAAAGGCTTTATCTTTTTTCCCTTAATTTTTCAGCCACGTGACATTTACTAGGCCAATTACATTTTTTTAATTAACCGTTTATGCTATGTTTAGTGTGGTGAATATAAAAGTATTTTGGCTGTCTTCCATCTTTTTTATAGTTGTTTCGATCGCGCATATTTCTATAGTACTCTGCCGCTTGTTACGTCACGAGTGTTAACATTAAACCCTCGTGACGTCACCTGTGACGGTGACGTCGGGAACATATCTACATGTGTTTCAGTATTTTTTATTCGTAATTAAAATACCTGGTAGTGGACGGTAAGATTTAGATTGCTAAACTTGATGTAGGTTAGGTTTAGCCCCGACGCTAAAACGATTAGGTTTATAAATTTGTCGTGTTAGGGTCTGTCTATGTGAGGCAAAGTAGCTCCCGAACGGATGAACCGATTTTCATTTTGTTTTTTTTTTGTTTGTTAGGTGAAGTAGTTGAGAGTATTTTTAGCCTATAATAATGTTAATAATGTTTGATGAAAATAGGTCCTAGATGGCCGCCGCCACGAAATGGCGGATTATACATAGATTTTTTCACTCTTTCTCTTTCAATACATAAACCCGAAATTACTAAATAAAAGGGTTTGAGAGGCAGTATTCTATTATTCACTATGATAGATATTAAATCCTATGTGACCGCCACTACCAAATTGCGCAATTGCAGCAGATACGATAGAAATTAAAAAAACACGATTGCTGAGGAACCACATAAATAATGAAAGTCTGTTTATTTTTCCAGGTGTTGGCCCTGCATATGCGTGCCGTACTGCGTAAATTCGTGTCAGAATGCTGATCACTACTGCCCCAACTGTAACTCGTACTTGGGAACCTACATGAGATAGATACTTAAATATTAATAATTATTTATCGGTAGTCGAGTAATCGCATGGAAACTGTAATGGGCTGCTAAAGATGATAGCAATGTATGCATGAATTACAATTAATCTAGCATTTCCTTGAGCAAACTAATAAAAAATAAATTTTAAAATTAAATTAAGACTACTTTTGCAACGACTCACTTACAAGTATATGAATGGACTAAAACTATCACAGAAGTATCTTTTTTCTTATTTTATTGCGAAGTAATTAATACGATTTTTAAAAACGTTTATATTTTTAAATCTTGTTTTTTATTCACAGTAACAGATTAAAATTTTTTTTTTGTATTTAAAGTGAATATAAACTGGAATTTATAAATCAGTTACAAAAAATATGTGAAGTATATTTCGTAAAAACATATCAATAAAATATAAATTGATGAACTACCAATATTAAATGGTATATGATGGTGTATGATAATAATACATTTAGGAATATGAGTATTATATATTTTAAGTATATAATTTACTACGAGTTTCGGCTGTAAAAAAGAAAACTATCTTTGATTTTCGCCTAATGCTATATACGCTAGCAGGTTGGTTGTCTTATAATTATAACAATTTGTATTTGCCATATGATATTACTTGATAAAGGTTGGATTACAATTTTAAGTGAATACGAAAATACTGGAATTTGTACTTCAATAAGTATAATATACAAATATATATATGCAAGGAGAGAAACCGGAGTTCAAGGAATGTAATATTTTTTTCCATTTATGGCCAATTTTTGTAACGTATGATTGTTATGAGAGAATGTCTTTTCAACTAAATATATTTTTGATACAAACGGTATGCTTTTTATTTTTGCATATTTTCTAGTGTTAACGCGAGTAATTTCGGTAATGTATCCTAAAAAGCAGTGATCCCATGTCTCTTAGCTGGAAGATGTTACAGTTCGAGCCTGGGTAATGCGGAGCAAGCTGCTGCTATAGGGTTCGGTTTGACGTAAAAGGCCTGCTCCTCCAAATTTAATAGCTTCTTTTCAGATAAATTTAATGCTATTCTATCTATGCTGTGTAGGATAATATCGTGAGGAAGAGCTAGATTGTGAAATAACGTTGAGATCCTTGTTAATTTTAAAAATAAAATTGCAATAGGAATAAGTTCCTTTCAACGAACCTACCATAAACTGAGAATACGAACATTTTAATATGAAATTTGGCTAACATGGTATTTTAACGAACTTAGGAATAAGCACATGAAATACAAATTGCTAAGAAAATTTACACAGGCACTCAGGATATAATAAAATATGTTATATATATATTTATTACTTATATACGACGCGACGTATCAGTCATATAGAGATGGGTCTGGGTTTGTAAATTCGTTGCACATACATTTAATTGTATGTGCAACTATCTAAGTAACAATATGGGCTACCATAAATCTATTGCAAGACCCCGATTCCAAGATTAACGGGGGTTATAGTAAGGCTCTATCGCTCTATCTTTATCAGAGTACCTCTCTCGATTCTCGCTTTTTAACAATTAGAGATTACTTTCTGCAAAATATAATAGCTAAATATCAAGTAGCGTAGACTGTAACTATGCTTAGGTCAAGCTCAGCAAGGATCGATATAGATCCAACTACCATTAGTTAATACATGTGCTAATGCATCAGTTCCTGACGCTCTGATGTACAGGTCTTACACGATCAGAGTAGGTAGCATTTGTTCGTAGAGTCGCATGCATACCGCTCCACAATGGGGTGGCAAAGCGGTTGTGCGGGACTCTTACCCACCAAAACTTAACGATGTCATTTCTCAGCCGCTTACTGGCAGGACACGGGAACACTGTAGCAATCTTCCGCGACCCGCCACTTTCCGGCTTTCTTTACCCAGACCCATCTCTATATGACTGATAAATAGCGCAACTCAACTTCAGGGCTTCAGACGACCCGTGGCTAGACTATCTCACTATGTTTTTTTATTAGTTTAGATTAGAGTTGCACCTTGATAACCTCTGCCTCTCTGCTCTTGACTTATAAGCTTATTAAAGTAATTAAAAAAAACCTACTCGTGTGATAACTGTAAACAGATTAGTTACTACTAAAATATATTTGTTATACGTCTAACGAAGAAGATGGTGAATAATGAATCTCGGGCTAGGTATGAACAAAGATTGTATCTCCTTTTTTTTAAATTGATGATCAACTAATATCAATATTACCTTACACTGATCGCGGTTGCAGGATAACTATGTATTTGTTTTTTGTCGTATATTTGTTTCAAGTAAAAAACGTAAAAAGCCATTTACAGCATACACAATCACATTTACAATTCTATAGCTAAAAAAATATCCATTCCCGACGCAAACTAATCTGACGGAAGTACAGTCTAGTTGATTACGTGATATATGCAATGATCTTTTGACCTTAAAAACACCATTAGGTATTTATGCCATTTGGTGCGCTTAATTAATTACAGCGATTAGACCAATTAATCGGGCTTAACATTATGTTGTGCATTCCATATCAAAATAAATAAGTTGTCGGTGTTTACATTATTTCATATTAAGATAAATCAACCGAACTGAATTCGGTCAACACAAATAGGCTTTAGAAAACCATTGAGAAATACGTTTTGGAAATTCAATTCCAAAACGTATTTACAAATAGCGTATTTAAATTTTAGTTTACCAGAAAATCCGCGTTGGCATCCGCCAGTTAAAAACCATAGCTAAGGGCAGAGCCGACGTGCCTTCCAAATTGTCATGAATTGTGGTTGAGTCTCCAACCAAGGTCTCGGTCTACTCGATATTCATGTATGTCGGCGCCAGTATAGATAGATAGACAGAATCTGATGAAATTAATGGAATAAATTATACTTTGTAATATCAGTTGTCATAATTTGTATCTTCTTGCTAGAAACAGGGGCGAGAAACTTTTTCGTGCCTAAGACTTGCGAGCAGACGTTTTGAACATTAGTTTGTGCTTATGTGGAAGAAAAATTTATTAGTAACATGTTCATCTAATATTTCTTGTTTTACGCTTTATTTAGCGTGAGAAAACGAAAAATTATTTTGTCTTTGTCTACGACCTCACCTGATAATTTCTCTTTCCTCAGTTTCTGACTTCGTCGACACGTATATTTCGTCTAGCAAAAGGCATTCTCAGGAGATGTTGAATCTTCAAGCGCTTGCTCGAAAGTCTTCTAGGAAAGGTTTTTATTCTTATTATCAACATATAACTCAAAAAAATATATAGCATGCAAAACTAATATGACGTATCACACTAATATATTAAAGGCGAAAGTTTTTATGTGTGTGAGTGTTTGTTTGTTTACGCCCAAATTAATAGTTTGTCCTGGATTAACATTTAGACTACTTTACATCCCGAAAAAATGAAGTGTGCTGTGCGATAATAAGATAGTGACATTGCGAGGCGCAGCTAGTATTATATATATTATATTTATGAAAGGGTTTTTTCTCGTAGCTAGCTAAACTTCAGCAGGAAGTTAAGAAAAGTAATCTTTTGCAACGTCCGATAGTAATATCTACAAGTGTTTGAGAAGATAACATTATGGAACTATGTATAGAATTCCAACTCTAAAATATCATGTCTAAAACGTGTTTATATCGCAGTGAAATTATATTCTGAGCTCTAATTGTATACCATGAGTTTTTCTTTGTGACAGTTCATTATTGTGCGGTTATAAAGCAAAAAGAAAGCTATTTAAAAAGACAATATTCAACGCAGTGCCTACTCAAACAAAATGTTGAGGTAATTTTAAATATATTCACGAAAATCTTTGTTATAAGTGTTTCTCAAAATCTTTAACACCTAAAATATAGTGTTTCTATGAATAAAAAATCAAGTATGTACATTTTCAAACATAATAGGTAAAAATAATATCGCTCATGGTATAAGGTAGTCAAAATGAATGGAAAACGGGCAACATCACATCTACGTCTGTTCTTCATTATTCGTATTTGGCTGATTGCCTACAGGCTGCTTCTTTTTGGAAGTTTCACCGACTGTTTATTTTACACTATTCAGACCATTCTTTGAAAAAATGATTGATCTATGAAACGTTCAGTGACCCTCTTTCAGCTAACTATAAGGAAAGCTCACGACCTTGAGCAATGACGTCATCCTATTTCGAAGCCCAGCAAAAACACCACTCGGGAAAAAGGATGACTCATAGATATCATAAGGCCCTCGATACAATCACACTGATTTTCCCGTGGTTTCTTATAAAAGCAACCGATTTGAATAGATATCTCTACATATTATCTACTGCTGAATAAGTCCTAAAGTCAATTTAAGGCCTCCCAAGGTTTGTGTTTGGTGACGACTCTTTATATTGTGACATATAATTATATCATAATTCAGCAAAAAGACACCTTTTAAACTCAGTATATATTTTTCTTTAGCCTGTCTGTTAGGAAGATACTTGCCTCCTGAAATTTCGTACTCGCCTACGAAACTCGTTGGAAACTACGAGTTTCCAAAACTCGTAGTTTCCAACCAATATTGACGAAACGTGGTGTATGGGTTATTCGTTTTTTTTTTTAATTTTTAGTAGTTGGTGATTTTTGAAGTCGCCTCTAACCACTTGTTTTATTAAATCAAAAAAATATCGTGGTTGTGAGATCAACAGTTCGCGGAAGTTGCCAACAACTTTATCTAATTGCTGGCTACATGGGCTTCATTATACATACCTACGTAATTGACTGACTATACATGACAACAAGTAATTACAATTTAATAGAGAGAGACGAGTGAATTTTGGACCTGCAAAACTGCTAGCCGAAGCTTTAAAGTTAGTACGTCACATGTTTACCTCTATATAACAGCAGCATATATGACAGCAGGTAAATAGTTTCGAACGGTCAGTAGTTTAATAGGTAACCATCGCGTGTTCCACTGTCCTTCAGCGTACAGTGTCACAGTGTAAACAACTCTTAATGCTAGAGTAACTCCCACCCTATAGGAATCGACCATTACATTGGCCTTGGCGTGGCAGTCCACTGCTATCTTTAGTTCAACTAGGACGTGACTGTCTCTAAACAACTTGTTGCTAGGCAATTTAGGTGAGTGTTTTTAAAACAACTTCTATTTTAGAATCTACATACACAAGTACTCGTATATCAATGACTTCTATATTTTTCTGCTTGCGCTTAATTTTTTCCCGTTTGTCTGATATATAACATCTTAACCAGCGTTTATCAGCAAAAAATTTAATGGTTCATAAATTAAAAGCTTTTACGAGATGTGTGGTAAATAAAATTATCGTAAACAGTTACACATTTTGGCTGATGCCATGTCAGACCATTGAAGAACTATAGTCTTAGTAGTTCAAGTACTAGTAGAAAGAAGTTCTATGAACTGTTGTCCTCGCGACCGCTATAATTTTGCTGCTTAAAAATATTTTAAGTTTCCAAATCTCAGAACAAAAACTTTATTTCCAAAGGCAAAGGAGTTGTTCTTTTACAGATATGTTCCAAATGGCTTCCAAAAATGGCATTAATGGCATACGCGTTTGTGACAGGAATTAAATAACAGTTTGTTACCCTGAAAACTCACTTCTTCGATTCGTGTACTACTTCTTCTCGGTTTCTATAAAGGCCTTTTAAAGTAGTTTGCCATGCTTTGGGTGCAGGGGAGTGGTCCAACTGTGCCGTCCAACCAGTTGGACCTGCTGGACGAAAATAAGGTTAACAAATATTATGTTTTCATTGGTTGTACTACGGAACTTTAACATAGTTATATGGTTCAACTTTTATAGGCTAGGGGTGTGTGAATAGCTTTTACTATAAGACCGGGTCATTATAATTACATTAATATACCTAGCTGAACTGATTCTATAAGATAGTAGTTTTTTTTTATATTCGATAGGCTTGCGCTTGACCGCAACTCACCTGATGAAAAGTAATGATGCGGTCTAGGATGTAGCGCACTTGCCTAGAAGAAACTGAATCACTCGCGATTTGAAGAGACCGAGATTATAGCTATCGGGAAATAGAGAACTTGGCAGCGAATTCCACAACCTGGCAGTTCAAACAATAAATGTAGACGCGAAGCGTTTTGTGCGAGTCCGTGGAATCTCTACCATGAACCGGTGGCGCCTTACAGTATCTCTACTTGTCCGATTGTAGAATGGAGATGGGGGAATTAATTCATGCAATGCCAAGGCACACTCACCGAAATGTATCCGATAAAAGACCGATAGGCTAGCCACTTTTCGACGATGCTCGAGGCTTTAAAGTTTAACTTTGGCCAGAGCATCGTTACCTATAAGTCTTTTAGCTCGCCTTTCGACATACTCCAACGCTTCAAGCTGGTATTTTGCTGATCCATCCCAAAGATGCGAGCAGTACTCCATACACGTTCGAACTTGTGCTTTATACAGAGTGAGCAACTGTTCCGACGTGAAGTACCGCCGCACTTTTGAGAGGATACCCAGCTTTTTGGCAGCTTACTGAGCTTTGGACTCAATATACGCACCAAAATTGAGCGTTGAAGTCAGCGTGACATCTAAGAGCTCAAGGTGGTCGGTTAGGGGAACGGATACATCTCGGAAAGTAGGGGCCAGCTGGAATGGCCTCTTTTTGGCGGAGAACAGACACGCCTGCCTCTTAGTAGCATTGAACCTGACCAGATTGGCGTCGCCCCAATCAGAGCCCTGAGGGACAAGTTCAATCGCTCGACCATAGCTTCTCTAAGTAACTGAACTTCAGCCGCACTGGCACGTGTGGAAGAAATGTAACTCTCAACGACCGTGCTGTCGTCTGCGTACTCAAAGATGCCTGGTTTTAACAGATCGTTGATGTGCAGCAAAAAAGGTCGCTGAGAGCACCGAACCCTGAGGGACTCCGGCATTAGTAGCCATTTGGTCTGACGATGGTATTCTATAAAATAGACCTTTTTTTATTATAGTTTTAAGAAACTAACTAATTAAGAAAGTAAGAAAACGCGAATATATTTGAATCAGTGCCAAATTTACTCGAAGATAGGATAAATATGCAGACCGAGGCAGATTGTCTGAAATGAGAGAGGCCTATAACCTGGGAATAATAAAATGGGATAGGGAAAGCTACGGATCATGATGATGTGGATATTTATTTCGGATAACACTAGTTCCTAATAATACTCGTACTAAGCATAAAAATTGTTCTTAAAACTTATCCCTATCCTATTGCTTGAAATCCCTAATACGTACTACGAATCTAAATTTGTTTACGAAACTTACAGCGCCAATTTGTATAAAGTCGTTTGTTTCATTTGTAGACAAGATGTCAACCACCGTACCAGTTGGGCCTGAACCCTCTCAGATCACATGTCCCTCTTGCAGGGCGACTATCGTGACTAGAGTGGAGCACAAAGCCACCAGCAAGACTCATCTCATCGCCCTGTTGCTCTGTTGTTTCCTGTAAGTAAACAGAAGAAACATACTTATCCAATAGACCAGAAGTAGAGTGGTAGTTCTCAGTTAGTTTAGGTAGCGACTATGATTATAAATACCATGGTATTACGTCACCATTGTAATTCGTAATAATCGTAGGGCCTTCTTGTAATACTCGCCTGGCTAGCAACCGCCCCCAAATTGATAAAATCTGTCACCAATCTACCTAACGATGTGTTCATGCAGCTTTTCTTGAGTGCCACTGTATTCAAGACTATGCATGCTTCATGGTATGTATGCAGAGGTGTGATGGTATTTTTTAGGCAAATGCCTAGCTGTGCAATTAAAAAATGCTGCATTGAGACAATACGCCTACTGTGCATAGTTTTTTTTAATCCTCGATGGTACTGCTACAGCAGTTAGCATAAAATAATGCTAGAACAAGGAAGCTCATGGTAATGGGAATCTCACAAGTTTTGCATGTTACGAGACGCTGAAAGATGCTCAAAGTGTCCCAGTGATCAACGAGTCTTATCAAGGTAGTTATGATATTAAAATTATGGTTACATTTTGTTTTTTTATTTTCAGGTGCTGGCCATGCGTATGCGTACCATACTGTGTGAATTCATGCCAAGATGCGACCCACTACTGCCCGAATTGCAACTCTTACTTAGGAAGTTACAAAAACTAATCAACATACCTACTAAAACTGCTAAAGTGTGCTCTTAATGTCAATTGTTTATCTTGGCAGTTGAAGTCATTCAGATGTAATTTAAATAATAGAGTAACTTGCGAATGCGGTTACACTAAGTTTTTTAACCCGCTACGCGAAATCGACAGGGTTATATAAGTTTGACGTGTCTGTGAGTGTTTGTCTGTGGTATTGTACGATTTGATTTTGTTTTCTTTTGTTTGAGAAGTGAATTAGTCGGGTGTATTCTTAGCTATGTTTGATGAAAAAATCGGTCCAAGATGGACACCGACTCAAAATGGCGGATCACATATTTTTTAGAACTCCCTATCTGCTTACTAATCTAACTCTAAATTTGGGTATCAAATGAAAGGGCTTGACTAGTAAAATAATACTCACTATAACATATTTCAAATCGAAGATGGCTGGCACCACACAATAGGGATTTTTTGATTTAGTGTCAGGGGTTTCCTAATTTATTTCATTCATTTCATTTTTTTTCTTTCATCTGTTATAAAAAATAAAATGTATGAAAGAGTAATGAATTTCAAGGTTCAATGTTCAGTAATCCCTGCTATTTTTGTATATTTAGCAGTGTTCTGGTTCTTATATGTTTTTTAACTTGAATGGTCTTTCTGCTTATCATTTGTATACAAGATACCTTTTTAAATCGAAACTATGTATGCATAGTGCAGTGAACGGTGGGACTTAGGTACAACTAATGATGTTCTATATAGGTAGATGTGTGTCTTCGGACCTGTAACTGATCCTACCAAAGTGTGATGGCCGTCACAGTTGAGCCGTCAGTTAGCTTAGAAGCCAAAGAGAACGCTCCATTAAATTGAGAATAACGAAGCTAATGTTTTTTACCTTCGAAGTTAGCATGTCTTTTGTCTACCTCTATAGAAATTGTCATTGGATAGAACTTCTAAATGCTTAAACATATTAACAAGATACCTTCACTGTGTGTTTTCACGTCGTTGAAATTTTACAACGTGTAACAGATAGGTCTGGCAATACTAAAGGGTGTTAGTCTACCCATCAAAGTAAAACTATTGTAAAAGATGCAATATTCGAGAAAAAATATTAGATTCTCCATACAAAAATTGGTCACGTGATCGGTCAAGTATTATGGAGGACGCAATAGCTTTTTCTCGAAATTATGAAAAATTTTGTTCAATTATGTGTTTGATGAGTAGACTAACCAAAGTATTGTCACACCTTTTCTTTTACACGCTGTTTACAATTTAATCACTGTCACATATGTATAACCCCAATGTGTAGGTATAGAATTTTTACAGAACAAGTACAACTTATGTCTGTATACGTAGATTTTTTACAGTTACCTAGTAGCGTTTTATCGATAATATTGCATTTGTATTTTAATTTATTTAAAACTAGAATATGTTTATGAGAATATGATTTCCTTACCGGAAACATGAAGTTTTATTCATAATTACTCGGATCGTATAAAATAATCCGTATTTTTTTTGCACTTGTTATAAATAATTTAAGTACTTACGTTTTTAAAAGATTAATTGAAGTTAATTACTGTTTAATTACTTATTGATAAATATTATATTCCAATTAATCCCAATGTGTATTTTTTATTTTCTTAAAAATTTTTACAAGTTTTATGCCATGTGGTATTTTTAATTAATGTATCTGTCGTCACACTAATAACATAAAGATAAAAGTTTGTATGCGTGTGCGTGTTTGCTTGTTCCTCCTTCACGCTCAAACGGCTGAACGGGTTTGAATGAAATTTGACACAAAGATAGCTTATACCTCAGATTACACATAGGCTACTTTTGAAATTGAAGTCTCCCCATTTGATAATCAGATAACTACGAGTATCGCGGGTGAAACAGCGCGGCTCAGCTAGTACAGGCATAAATTGTTATAAATGTCAACGATATCCTGCTATGTAATAACTTCCAATGACTGTATAAATTAATTAGAAGATCGCTCGCTGGGTTGCCCCATATTTAACTCAAAATCCAAGCTACACGTCTCTAGGTTCAGAGGTTTAGGCTCTGCATTAATCGTGACCTACCAGTAAGTCAAGACTAACTCTTTTATAGATATCATCGTACTATAAAGACATTATTTTTAACTGGAAATATGAAAGGATTAAATGAGATACATACTTATTTCTTTAATATCAATAATTTTTAACACGAGAAAGTTAAATTATACAGTTTTATCCACAGGTGTCGGGAAATATTGTACAAGTTTCTATCTAGTTAAAAAATTTCACGCGACCACTCCAATATCGGGAGGCACCGACCTTGGTCTAGGAATTTTTCTGCCGCATACATAATTTTATTTTATGCGTGCGGTGCGTAATTTTTGGGCACACTTAGATTTGTAAATAGGCTGTTATGCATGATTATGTTTATACATCATCTGCCTGCCCGCCTATTAATTTTTACAATTATGGACTAAAATGCGTGAGATTTATTACAACTGTTACTAGTTAGTTTGCTGGTAAATGATATTTTTCGTAGTATTCGTTTTTTCGTTCGATAATTCAACTTCTTCAGTTGCAGTCCAAGTTGTAAAACAGTCACAAAAAAAATATGTTTGTATTTACAATAGAATGATTGAGAATAGCTGCGCGCAATGGGCGCCCGATGCACGGTAAAGCCGCGGCGTACTTACTAGTTACAAAGACGTTATTTAACTCCAGTTTGGATGTGAGGGAGTTATCAACTAGTGTAACCCACAAATAGATTATCAAGCTTCTCATTGGCCTTGGGTCATCACTGCGTGCCGCTATTGTCCGTGAATTTGGGCGCGTTGTCTTATTCAATATTTCTGTTGATTGTGTCGTGGTCGCTTTGAACGATTTTAGAACGGTTTTGTTTTTCTTTGTGACGTGAATTTCAAGGTGAGCGTTATTGGTAGTGATTCTATGAATTTCAACTTTGTAATTTTTTTTTTACTCGTGGTCCCAAATATCCAAGTTAAATTATTTTTAAGGGACAGTCAAAATACTATGATATTTTGTGGGGAAATTTTATGTGAGAATAGCAAGCTGGTAGGTGTGGCGTTTTCTCACCCCATTGGTTAATTTTTAATTATTAAATCAATTACTATATGTAGCCTATTTCTTTTGATAAACCTCTAAAATCTATATTTCATTTTATAAATGTCAAATATCCAGAAGTATATCAATAAGAAAATAAGAATTGAAGTAAATTATTAAATTAATTTATGATTTGTGTTTGTGCGTCTATCGTAAGTAGTAATGAACACCATGTCCGCTAAAAATACAAAAAAATGCTATTGTTCAACCAAAAAAGTACATTATCATAATAATGAAGTCGTAACTAATCCACGCCTCTATTGGTAATTAATCAATTTTATCTTGAAAGAGGACCATTATAAATACTTGGTTGTAACTAACTTCAAACTCAGAATGGTTGTGTCAAGCCTGATACTTCAAAAACTTGCTAATTCCAGTGACCATAAATAGGTATTGGCCTCCGAAACAACAGAACGCACTCGGACCTTATCCAATGCTGCTTTCCTCTAGCCAGCAAGTTACACCTAACCTAAAACTAAAAATAAAATAAAATATAATATTCGATTAAAATCACGGAGTATAGCGTTATTGAGTCATAAAATGAGAAATAAATGTACACTATCATGCGTCTTTACGCTTGGGTTTAGAGATAAAAGACTACCTACTATTTCATCTATATATGCTCTCATAGATAGATTAAATATTAGGTATATTAGGTACTCGCACACCCACACGCCATACCTACATATAATCTTCTAAATGTGCGTTAAATTAATGATTTATTATAACTTTATAGCACACTAACGCAAAGATACAGTAAAATTTAAAATAAAGAAGAAGACAATGATAATATACTAGACGGCCTTGACGATTCAAGGCATTTCTTCTAGGTTTGAATGAAAAATTAATATTTCCAAAACACGACTCGACTATGCATCAATCCACATGCAAACAAACACATTTGATTTCTGTATTTTGTAAATTTATCAAGCTTCATGATGTTATAAATATGAGCTTAACTGTAATTATGACATTTTATTTCGATCGCATTCATTTAAAAGAAACTGATAGTTTATAACGCTATAATTTTGAGTAAAGAATCGAATTCGTAAGTACATACAAAATATACCAGAAAATAAGTGCCAAAATAAATGCGGCTTGATTTGTATTATAGACTTGATAGATTTATGCTTGGGAAATGTATGAGGATGCTGTTGTGTTTCAGATCAAGATGAGCATACCAGTCGCCACGATACCAGTAGGGCCTCAGCCAACCCACTTCACATGTCCTTCGTGTAAAGCGGCCATTGTTTCAAAGACAGAACTGGTCTCATCCAATAAAACACACATCATGGCACTTTTACTGTGCCTCATGTAAGTAGTCATTCAAGTAGGTTTTTTTAGCTCGTAAATATTTTTGTGATAGTGGTAGCCTAGTCGTAAAACCCCTTGCCTCACTAATGAAAAATTGGGGTTTCAATCCCAGGTATAGACATAATCATTTGTGTTTTTCTTTCATGTACTATTTGGTCAGCGTGGCCATAGCCTACACTTCTTTCATAAGGAGACCCGAGTCCAGCAATGGGACGTTTTAGGTTGAATCGAAAACATAAATAGTTGTTTTAACTATATAGTCACTGTTAAAATACAACTGGTACTTCTTTATTTTTATAAAGGCTGCTGTACAGAGAAGAAAATGATGTTTGGGGTTCGCTAGAAGCACTATAAAATTATTAACACAAAAAATATTTTAAACTATTAGTTTTGATACGTAAAAACAAGATTAATTAAAACACGCTTTAAAAAAAATCTAGCTAGAGTTAAAAAAGTCCCGACGGTGCTAGAGATCGAATGTCCTTGCACCCCATAATACACCCTTATAATGTTATGCCTTAGGTTCAGCTGTTTAGGCTGTATGTCTAGCAAATATTAGTCTGTCAGTCAGTCTTTTATATGTCTAGATATATAAATGGTTTTTAATTTACTTTACAGATGTTTTCCACTAGTATGCATTCCTTACTGCACCGATTCCTGCCAAGACGTGACACACTACTGTCCCAGTTGCAACGCATATCTGGGAAGATATAAAAATTAAATAGTTTATGATTTGACGCGTAATATTATTTGTTTTAATTATTTATGGCCATTATCATATCCATTGCTCGTATTAGAGAATGTATGGAAAATAAAAAATAATAATTGTAAGCAGAAAACATAATTGATAATATTAGTAGATCAAAAAGTAGTTTGCATGAAAATAGTTACCGAATGTGATTAAAACTATTTTTTACACTTAACACACTTAGGCTTTCTTCGCCATTTGATTTGACTTAGATAAAGCAAAAATAATTTTTGGATAATCTAGAATAATAACCACAGGGCCATTACTGCTAGCCCATCATCAACTATAGAGCCTTGATATAATTGAACATGTTAATGTTCTTTAAATTTCTTAATGAAATACATCTTATGTTAGATCGTCAAAATTATTACGACAATTGAACTCGTTTATTTGCTCTAAAATAATATAAACATAAATCGGATAGCTGCAGTTAGTTTATTCTTGGACGACTTTACATAATCTCACGTAAAAACTTTTATGATGCGCGTAGTCTGTATCAGAACACAGGGGAGGCTCGATCTTTTACTACGAGTATAAACTGTGGAAAGTGTTTCCGCACATAAAAATATCAGACACGCGGTCTGACTGCAGTAGCATAGCTTAAAGATAGCAGTGACATTATTTTGTATATCTTATGTAATAAATATGTGTTATAGTATAGTTCTCACACGTTAGATATGTGTATTGGATACGAGTATATCTAGTAGTCATAGTTTCGTTTACATAAGGTGATTTTTTTCAAAAGTGTTTGATGAGACTTTCATGTCTCCGAATCCAAATCCGAATTCCGCTCATGGCACGTATGAAAACCTGTGCTTATAAAACAAAAAAAGGTTTTAAGCGAAGTATATTTTCAGATACTAGAATTAATCGTAACAAAAAGTGGTAAAATAGCAATTAAAATCATTTATCAGCAGTCAGCAATAAAAAAATACCCATGTTACTTACAAACATACAACTAAAATATCTCTCTGTGTGAACTAAAAGATCTCTCTGTGTAACTTAGCTGTGTCATTTCGCTATAAACTAGTTTCATAGTGATAGTGATGCGGACGCGTAGCGTGGCGGTAGCGACGCGGTACGACAGACATGACAGCGGAAATCTTAGCTTTATGTAAACCAACTGCGCTGCAGGGCTGTCAGCAAGTCGGTTAGCTGAAGCTGAAAAACAAAATTACAGTATTGTTAATATTGAGTATCTATCAAAACCTTTAAATAGGGAGCTAAGCTAGATAAAAATCTCTTCTTTCATATATTTAATTTTTTTTAAACGGGCAAATTCCTTTATTTAGAAAAATTAAATAAATGAATACACCAAAAAAATAGCAGGTGAATTAATTAGACCACTTAAGGATCCACAGGTGGGTTTCATTTATGTGTAATAACTGAAACCCACCACCAGAGCAGCGTGCCTAGACTAGCGGCATTACCACGCGGAGTCTGTTTGAATCTTGTTTTCCTAATATAATTTCACCTTGCAACTTAAACACGGTTGATATAAGGCCACGATGTGTCGATGATTTGCTGTGTGGCTGGTAGTTTTTATCAATTTCTAGGATTTTACGTGACCCTTAACTCTGTTATGAGTGCTTTATCTGTGTACTTATATATGACTTATTAAACGGCAAACATACGTAAGTCCAACACGCGAACCGATTTGAGTTTTTATGCTTTTAAAACATTACGAAAGTTGCGCCTGTAATTTTATTCTTTAATACATGGCTACAGGAACTGCCTTTAACTCAATAGGTAATTATTTTAATAATTTTGAATCTAGTTTTGTGTTTAAACTCAGGTATGGAAACTCAGAAATGTGAACCCTGAAGGAATCTTGATATCCTTATCTATTCAAGGATAGGAAACATTGGAAACGATGGCATGCGATCGAGTCATATCGAGCAAAAAGTAGCGACGTGGCTTCCGTGTGGATACGAGTAGTTTAAACATTTCCTAACTTCTTAAGAAGATAAATTTATCCTAACTTCTTAAGAAGATAAATTTAATACGTTTAAAGTTAATTTTAAGATGCCGTACCAACATAAAAAAATAAAAATAAGAAAGACAAAAGTCGTTTGATATTTTTTAAGACAGCAAGGCATTTGACAACCAGCTCGCATGACTACGAAAGTCAGCGACACTGTGGCCCGTAGGTGGCCCATGCTTAGTCTCAAAAAGTTGTTAAATCTGAGAAATTAGAGAAAACTACTCTAGCTAATACGAAAACAATTAAAAATTTAATAAGACTACTCAAAATTATAAAAAAATATGTAATCCGCCTTCATAGACAGATTTTCATCAAAGGCAAAGAACACTCTCAACTATGATAATTCTCATTTTAAACAAAAAAAAAAACATAATCTAAAGCTGTCAAAGAGAGGCAAATATAAAAATGTCACCGATACCTATATTCGCAATTTAAAAATACGAGTACAACAATAAAAAAAACGATCAAAGAAACGAACAAACGAATGTTCATATCATATCGCTTACATGTAATTTCATTAAATTCGGTTCGACTGTTGTTAAGTGCAACGATAACGATGTCTTTATGACCAGCTTGTGCTCTTGCAACCAAAGTTTGTCCTTTGAAGTCGGTTGAAACTTAGCAGTAACTTCGACTAATCTGTGGCATCGTATAGGAGACTCTCCGATTAAATTATTGCCAGTTCAAAGCCAAAATGCATAACGGCTGACGCAGCATCTGCTATGGAAATGGTCTAGCAAGTTACATGTAAATGAAGTTAGTTAGTCGACTGGGGCTTCCTAGTAACCAAAATTTATTTTTCATGTTGATGTCGGATCTACCATGTAATATTTGTGTTTTTTTACTCAATCTTCTCGTAAGTAAAAGGGTAAAGTGTGCCTGGTCATCAGTAAACGACGAATGCATATTATTCTCCACATTCATACATAATTATACAAATTATAACTTTGTCTTATATAGGAATAACACGAAAACGTGAATGACTACAAATAGATAGATCCACTTTGTTTAATTTTGAGACGTAAGCAGAAAGTTCTGAATTTCTTTTTATCGTGTCCATAAACATTTCGTGCAGGTTGTGATGTTTTATAACACAATTCAAAGCAGCGGAAAATTACTAAAATGCTGTATAACTGCTATTTTTTTACTTTAGAGTTGCTATCGCAAAATGTGAATTTGAAACCAATATCTTAAAAAGGAGCTTATTGTTATACCTATACATTATATTGTTTTAACATGAATAAGTCATAAACTAATTAGCGCTTATAAAAGTAGGCACTAACAAAACATAAATTTAGGCTAGCTGTAACAATCTGGTCTAAGTGCTTCTATGCAATATTCCTATTATTAGTGCACTAATACACCAGCTTTGTTCTAAGCTAAGTGGCGAGCAATCTAGCCTTAGTCATAGCTTATACATAGTTAAGTCACATGTATGTATGTAAGTTACATGTATAAGTAGTTGCTATATCACATACATAAGTAATATATATAATTTAGTTATTATCTCCACAGAATAGACTTATGATGTATGATAAGCGACTTGGATGTTCGTTGATGTAAGTAGTTCTTGGCATCTGTTGGTACGATGTCAAATGAACGACAACAGCGAAATAATTATTATTATTTTAGTTTTTGGTAGTAATAAACGAACCGTCAACATGGGTCACGTCCGTGAGCTGACCACTGAGCTGAGGGCAATCCTTAGAAAAAAGATGAGAGGCTAAACTCGAATTCACTCCATAAGGTCGATCAAGCTAATCGAAAAAGTTGACTTTTGAAAATAAATATTATCTAGTCACAAACAACAAACAAAACTAAACTATTGCAGTAATACCTTCTGTAAAAAAAGTCATTACTGACTTCCATTATTAGAACTTTTCTAGTCATTTCGATTTAAAAAACCTCGAATTTGGTTGAATAAGAGATCTATCGAGAAGTATAACCTATCAAACAAAAAAAGATTTTTCCTAAGTTGTCCAGTCGTCTCTGAGTAAGTAAACATATAACAAACATTTAAAAAACCACTGTCTAATTGAATATTTCCTTTTTTTAAGGAGGTTGAAAATAACATACATATACGTAAAATTAGTAGTCTGTACTAGTACAAGCACTAATAGATTAATTGTAAGGGAGATCTGAGACGGTAGGTCATTAGTAATCGATAATGAGCAATGCGTGCTTAAAGCCGACCGGGGCCAATCTAATTGGATTTGCAAACCAATTAATGTTGAACATTCTCCTCATTATGCGCTCAACATATTGTTAAGTCAACACGGTTTGATTACTAATAGATTAGTTTGGTGGGTAGAATGCCTTTGGTGAATTAGACGAGTCTAGTGTTGAATTACACATAACGGAAAAAATAGTAATTAATATAAAATCGAATCAAATAATCACATTTCTACCTTCTACCATATTTACTACTATAGGTTGGGAAACTAAACATGAGCTACCTAGTCTATATTTTTTTCTTTAGAGCAATCGATAGTTTCATTCCGTAGTCAGGAGTTCGATGCCACTTGAGTATAGAATCATAATAGTATTTTTTTTAACTTTCTTCGTAAATCTATAAAAAAAGTAAGTTCTTACCAACTGTGCGACTAAAATACGCTGGGAATCAACGCAAAAGTTTAACTGCCAAATCTAGAAATATGAAATATGGATGCAGTTAAACGATACAGAGATGTACTAAGAAATGATTCTTGAAAATTCGATCCCTAAGTGGTTGCGAGTTCAAAGTTTCAAACTTCTCAGCCGATTATAAAATAATATTAACAAAAGGTAACCGTAGACGCGTGCGCATGGAAAAAACGCATAAAAAGTACAAGAGGCGAAATAAGTACAAATTAATTCGTAAATTAAAATAAGCTTACCAAAATGTGACGAGGCAGACCACTACCAAAAAAAACGTCATTCTAGAAAATAATGTATACGAACGAACTCAAATCTTGACACATTCACCTGGCAAATACTACTCGATAACTTTAGCGCGTAATTTTCGTCCAGCAGGAATAGTAGTGCAATGTAAAACTACTATTATACTGTGGCCTGTAGTTTTGCACTGCACAAAATGCACGCCGTACACCGTGAAATATCCTTTTTCAGACACTCGAATATACTATAGTGACCAAAAGTTATGCACAAAGTGACACGGGACGACGTGGGTACATGTGGTCACCCTTGCATCCGCTAATGAAAATTCTTTCCCAAAAATATTTGGTCACCCAACAGTTTCAATGCTCAGTTTGGATATTTTGACATCCAACGGCCGGACTTTGGTACGTTTAATAGTATAGTGCGGACTTCTGTTTGGGAATTCTCATTCTAGTTTTAGTTTTGAACGAGTAATCGAATAGATTGGCGAACTGGTAGGTTAGTTCAGAGTTTTTGTGGTTTGAATATTTGGAGAGAATACTTGTTTAAAGTTGAATAGTATTATGATATCAGAATTGTTCTTTTGAGAATGTTTTTGATAGGATTAATTTTATTTTATTAATTGAACTACGTAGTGGACATTTTATAGGATTTAATTATTATAATATACGGTTTACCTCAAATAAGCGCTATTTGTGTGCATTGCTTTTTTTTCTTGGGTTATATATCCCACACACATAACTAACTATTTGGGACACTGCATTTCTACTTTTTTTTCATTTGTTCATTTTTTCTAACTGGTTATGTAGTTTAATGTTGTAGTCTCCTGTGTTAATAAATAAGTTTGTTGTTTGTTTATTCCACCTCCTTATTTTTTCCAAACAAGGCTTCTTTAATGTTAATAGACAGCGTTCGATTCACCCTTGCCCTCAATAATCGCAGGAGTGACGTTAGCAACGCCCCCTCGATCCCGAATGCTGACGCGGCGTTTAGTGCACTCTAGTGTCTGACGTATGATCTCATTTTATAGGAAAACTAGAGCGAGCTTGTTGGTGGTAGCGTCGTAGCGCTTGAAGCACATATTTTCGTAGCATTTTATAAAAAGAGTGACTGAAACACTCAACTATTTCATAGTACTCTTCTCACTTCTGTCGTACAAAGGTTAGTAAAAGTACTCGAAGCATATATGTTTGTAACAAGTTTCTGAAAAATGTGACTGTTGCGTGAAACTTACATGTTTTAGAGCTTTCCTAGAAGCAAAACAGGATCCCTAGAATATTTATTTATGCACTATGATTACTATCAAGCCATAATATGAAAATTTACAAGTAATAATAAAACTTTAATCAAACCATACATTTTGTACGACAAATCTACATAATTTTTCATGCTTGCTATCTGTGTTACCTACCACAACCGAGAGTCATATAAAGGATATAGTTGGGCGTCTCATCAAAATCAAGCTGCTCACGAAAAACTAGCTTGATAGTAATCAAAGTGCAAAAATGTTCTAGGGATCCTGGACTATAGCTGCTTAGATGTTTGTAGCGTATTTAGATGTAGAAAGTATGGTGTGAGCCGCTAATAGCGTTCTCGTAGAAGGTTAGTAAAATACAAAGAAATATATCGGAAGTACTTACTTGTATATATAAATCTTTTAATATCATACATTACAGTCAAGTAAACTTTCATATTATAGATATTTATAAAAACTTCATTGAATAATTGTTTTTAGCACGAATATTTTCCAGTTTCTGTTCAAAAAATATTCTTCAAAGGAGGGTAGGTATAGGTGTACCATTGAATGTTGGTGACAGATAAAACGGTAGATCCTCAGCACCCGTGTCTTCGTCAGCATTTGTCTACCCCGGAGCTGTTTGCTCCTTTACCCTTAACCTAACCTCTAAGTGGTGGGTTAAGAGAGAGGAGGTCTGCGAAAGAAAATGGAACTGCACAGAAAGATTTGTCGAGTCATTTGCAATATTGTGCAGATAAATCTACATAAAAATTCGTTAAATTATTTACTAGAGTTACACAAAAACAATTGATATATTTTAGGGTTCCATATTCCGTTCAGAGAGGGTAAAAACTGCCCTCTACTACTAAGGCTTCACTCGGCTTGTCTGTAACCACGCTGTATTTCATAAACCATCTTAACAAGATAGCTTAAAATTGTATAGGCGATGTATTTCTGTTACTGCTATTTAAATAAATACTACAAAATAATTATTAAAAGGCTCTATTTAAAAAAAACGTATTTTTCACGTTTTGCTCGATGGACATAACGTCAACAGGAATATGGAAAAAATATTTAATTGTATTTTCGTTTAAATAAATAATTAAATGTAAATAAGAGAAATATTTAAGAAAAATATCCCTAGCCTCCCATACACAGAAAACAGAACGAATGTTGTACAGAAAATGATACTGACTGCACTTGACCGATTTTTTACAAATCCATTATATATATTTTTTTCTTAAGATTAGATTATGACAACGGTTCGCAAAAATATATTTATTTAATATCTCATTGATATTGCATTATGGTTTTTGACGTGACAACGTCTTATAATTTGATGGAGCCGGGTGAACGCAAAAAAACATGACTCATGCGGCGTTACTTCGCTCTGAGGCGTTCCATTTAAGGCTTGGAGTGCAAGCTAGAGCGCGGAACGAGCGACAAAGAGATGAGCGACGTTCGACATCTGTCTCTCTCCTACTTGAGTGAGCGATGCGTACGCGTGGACAGCTGCTATACAATAATATATTTACATGTTTTTGTCAAGTATGAAATGCAGTGAAAAGTGAATGGTGTCCATTGTTTATAGGAACGATAATTGCGGCGATAAAGGTAATGATTCTTTCGATACAAAATGTCTGTCAAACAAATAAAATTAAAATTTTCTTTTGGAAAATAAAACCATTCCATCAGTATTTTTTTATGACGTTATCACGTTCAACTATCGTCAGTAAACCGACTTTACAGACAACCGATTTTTTTTATATTTTAGGTTATTAATTGGATTATAAACCGTTTAAAACATTAAATTATCCCTAGTCTAATCATTATTTGGGGTCTCACTAGCAGCTTTAAATATTTTAATCAGCAATATTTAAAGTAAAAAATTATATCGCTAATTCTCGTACCTTAAACAGGTACCTGTATTGATTCCGCTTTCCTCTGCCAACACTTTACATATTGCTTATTGAGCGTTATTTCATTTTGCCAGCTATTTGTCTTACGTTTTCTGCTGATATTGTTATCTAACCTATAGATACGATATTTTAGAATAGAAAAAGTAAAATAAAATAAGTAGATTTTCTTCTCATGCTGTGCTTTTGCATAGTTTTAAAAGTACCTACATAACTTTTGTGTGAAGTTAATACAAATACTTAAAAATATAGGGTTCTGTTCTTCATATTAAGAACTTAATTATAAGTAATAACATTAATAAATAAGATATTTTAAATGATCTTAATTTAAACAGTACAGTATGTATTTATGTATTTTTATTTACATTTTATATTATAGCGTATATTACAATCTACATATATATATATATACTAATATTGTAGTTGATTTGATTGTATGTTTGTTTGCATGAAGGTTACGAAACGACTGAACCGATTTCGAAAATTCTTTCGCCTTTAGAAAGTTACATTATCATTGAGTAACATAGACTATACAAATTAGATATATGCGGGTAACACCGTTGGGTCCAGCTAGTATATAAATAAAAAAGAGTAAATCCCGACAAACTGACAGGACACAATCAACGCAGTGCCTAAACCGCTGAACCTAGAGACATACAATTTAGAGGGTGTATTCATTATAGGGCGTAGGGAAAGGAAGGGTTTTTGGATTCAATCCTAAAGGAACAGGTGCAGGAGGAAATGGGGGTTCAAAGTTCCATTCAATAGGTATTCAGTAATTTAACATTTTGTAAAAGAAAAACATAGTGTTGATTATCAGATTTTTCAAAATTCTTGACTTATTAAATGCAATAGAAAAGTTTTTTTTTTCATTACAATTATCTGCTTGGTTATAACAACCCTATAACCAACAAGGTACAATAAGGCCTACTCAATAGCTCACCAAAGTGGAAAGCGAAACTTGAAGCTTTCACCGTGAAACCGTCAGTGCCTCTCGAAAAGGAAGCTCAAGGGATTGCTCACTTCCGTCACGTAAAGTCGAATATGCAAAATTTCGGTTTTATGTAGCTCGACGACGTACGGAATTTATTTGTTTATTTATTTAGGACAAAATTAGAAATTGAAATTTAAGCACCTTCCCGTTGTCAGATTGATCTGAAATTTGGTACACACATTTATTTTGATGACAATACAATATAATAAAATCAATAACATTATAAATCTAAGATCGCTGCCGATATAAAATGGCGGATTACATATTTTTCCTTAACCCCCTCAATATGGGTATCAAATGAAAGGGCTACACTAGTAAAACACGATGATTATGTCAAAATTTAAAATTCAAGATGTACGCCGTTCCAATATGGCGGACTAGGTACATATTTTTCCACAACCACCACAATATGGGTATCAAATAATAGCACTACACTAGCAGAATACTGTCATTATGTACAAAATTTCAAACTCAAGATGGACGCTGTTACAAAATGGCGTATTAGGTGGGGGCATGATTAGTCGTGTCGAGAACAGTTGCGTCCAAGATTGTGTGACGTTAAAAATGTCAAATGTCAAAATGCCTCTTAATTAAAAGTTTTTTGTAACGATTTTTATTACGAAGATTGTTTTGGGAGTTCTTAACACCAAAACTGCTTCAATCTGCTGGCTACAATATAAACACATAGTTGCCTGGTGTATACCTGCATGAATCTAGGATTGAACCCACACCCTTTTGCTTGTGAGGCAAGGGGTTTACTCACTAGGCTAAACCCCTAGTTATATTAGCTATACCTTATTGTACAGTGTGCATATGTTGTAAGTAGTCCTAACTTAGTTTACTTACACTTATGGCTGAATTAAGTAAAAGGGGTGGTTTGGGACGAGATGGGAATGGATGAGATAAGAAGGGATGAGTTGTGATAAAGTTTAAAATAATTATAGGGATAGTGATTGCGATAGGGATAGCAATAGCAATAGCGATTTCTTAAATATATTAATACAGTTTTTTTTCGACAGTATATTATATACGGGGTTCATGTATTGTTCCTAGCGCTAAGTTATACTACATACTTACATATATTGAAATTAAATTCAAACATAACTTAATTGTTCGTAAAAAAAACAGATTATATGAAAACATTGCCAGTACGTTAGTAGCGGCCTTATCGCATAAAACGATTTCCCTATAATAGGCTATGGTGAAAGCTCAAAAAATGTGCCACTTCGATATCTATTACTAAAGATTTCTACGAGTGTATATATTTTCATCCCACCATCTCTGAAAGAGTATTTTTGCTATTCGATATCTGTGTGCAAAAGCCCCTTTTTATCTGCTAGAGGATAAAGTAAATTTGAATTTAGAATATCGTGTGCACTAAGTTTGTGAATTAAAAACCTCATTCAACCTATTAACTCTCTATGGTGCCGAAATCATCATACAACCTTTTTTATTTTGTTAAAAACTCGGACTCAGAACCTTTTGATGTACTTTTTATTAATTTGTTTTGCGCGCGCTATTAACTTTTCACGTCATATTGTTAAAACCTTATGTTAAAAATAAGTGAATAAACTAAAATTAGTGTATCAATTTTTTTATTTCTCGTATGTTGTCATTTCCTAGCTGTGGTGAGATAAAAATTACGTTAACACTCGAGTGAAAAGATTTTTCACCTTGTGCTCTTTTAATTCCCTCGCTAACCCTCATTATTATAATTATTGAATCACGAGCGCAGCGATTGATATAATACTACCATACCATACAATTAACTCTAATATTAAATGTAGTTGGAACTTTAATAAGGCTAACTTTATGAAATTGTATTTTTTATTAGATCAAGCGGATTGGGATAGTCTATATAAAATTGAAAATTCTGATGATAGTTTGGCTTATATGTACACTTTGGTAAAAAACGTTATCGACGAATGCACTCCTAAAAATAAGACAAAGATGATTACTAACACTAAATATAATTATCCGGAATGGTATTCGAGTGAATTAGTACCTTATATAAAGCTATCAAATGTTATTTAAAATAACTAGATCGCAATGTGATTATGAAACGTTTTCTCGGTGCCGAGTTCGCGTTAAATTTAAGTTAAAATCGGATTATGAAGCTTAACAGATTAAATTTCAATTAATTTTAAAAATGACCCAAAATCGTTTTGGAGCCATATTAGGTACAAACAATCTAAACGCTATCAATCACGAATCATACAAAACGGTCTAGAATTGAGTGAACAAGAGTGTGCTGAAAGTTATGCATCCTATTTTGAGTCGGTATATAGCACGACATGGCCCGCGCTGGACCCCTCGCGTGCATGTCGGTCAGCTGAGCGCGCTCGACCTCAGGGACGCGCTCCGCCGGCTCAAGCCCAAGCGGTCGATCGGCCCCGACTATCGCTCCATCTTTGAGAAGCCGCTGCAGCACGTGTTTAATCTGTGTCTCAAAGAAGGTCACTACCCGGAAGTGTGGAAGCTAACCCGAGTGATTCCGGTTCCAAAGGGAAGTTCGGTTTCAGATGTAAGCGGATACCGACCTGTGGCAGTCCTGTCCGAGTTTGGAAAGGTTTTAGAATCTGCACTGCACAAGTGCATCTATGAACAGGTCAGTTCGAGTTTGTCCGAGGTTCAACACGGCTTCCGGCCAGCTCGAGGTACGGGGAGTAACAGTAACTTGCTCTCGTTTGTGTCGTATTTGATTCCAGCTATTGACGCGGGAGGGCAGGTTGACGCCGCGTACTTCGACTTCCGGAAAGCCTTCGACACCGTGGATAACGTCATCTTATTGGAGAAGCTGGCGGCGGGGGTAGCAATTTAGGATCTTTAGAGTTTATTTTGATGTTCAATGACCTCCCCGATGCCGTCGTGAATGCACAGTGCCTACTGTTCGCGGACGACCTTAAATTATTTCTGTCTATAGCGGACATATGTGATTGTGAACTACTACAACGAGACATAGACAGGATAGTCGAATGGGCCACGATTAATAAATTATCTATTAATACTGCAAGTGCGTGTTATAAGCTACGAGCGCAAGCGCGTACCGCTGCATTGCCCGCATTCGGTGGATGGCGCGCTGATGTCACGCGTCCAGAGCGTGTGTGACCTGGGCGTCCAGATGGTAAAAAAACCTAACGTTTCGTAAACACATTGTGGATATCTAAGGGAAGGCTTTTAGAAATCTAGGTTTTATCTTGCGACAAAGTAAAGCTTTTAGAAATACTGGCGTTATCAGAATTTTATTCAACTCTCTGGTGCGTAGTCGGCTAGAGACAAGCGCAATTGTATGGAATCCCCACGAGGAAATTTATAGAGACAAGGTGGACACGCGTTTTCTATATTTAAAAGAGTACGGCGTCTATCCATTCTACCCGTTGATGTATCCGACCTTGTTCGTGTTAGGCATGGTAAGGTACAGCAATCGCGCTATGCACGTACGTGTTTCGAGTCCTGCGCGGGCACTTGCACCACAATGTGGTGCTGGAGGCGCTGTGCCTGCGCGCGCCCGAGGAAGCCACTAGCCGTAATAGGTCGTTTATTACATTCAGGGGGCCCGAGAACAGAACAAATTTGCCAAGGTTTGCTCCAACATCACTAAATAATATAGCGGAGAATATTGACGTTTTTAATTGTAACCTGGCAAAATTCATAAATAGACTCGGTGAAAATTTTGTATTTAAAAGTTCATGTTTCATAAAATAGTTTAATGTAGCATCGCCTTGGTTTTACTGTCATAGTGTTATTACTGTGTTTATCCAAATAAACAATAAATAAATCTATTTAATGTTTCCTTCTAGACTTGATAACGCTTCAGAATGTTATGTCTGAAACGACTTCAAAAAACTTAATATATTTTATCAAAATCGGTTTTTTAGTAGTTTAGATACTGATTTTAAATGATTGCTAAACCCCCCTTGTACCCGGTGAACAAACGTTTGCGTGTTTTAAGGTTGATCAGCGCCATCTAGTATTATTTCGGAGAACAAAATTATGATGACGGCATCAAAGTTGCAGAGATATAATAATCAGTTGCAACAAATATATAGGTGAAATTCCGAAATAAATCATCAATGGCTCTTGAGTATTTTAACCCAAAAGAAATGGAAAATTGCTGCCATGCAGAAAGCTAGAAGCAAATACTACACAAACACTTTCACTGTTAGTGTTTAAAAATAGTGTTAGCATATTAAAAATAGTGTTACAAACCTAAAGCAGTTGGCGGACGAGCACAATGTTTTGCTCTTTCACTTTTCACAGTCATATGCACTATCTCTGACTTATTTGTTCATATCTGAGAATGCGATAAGACCGTCCAATATTCTGCCAGTATTGTTACATTATCTGTAAAAACCTTATTCAGGTCATGACATAAAATTTTCATATTAGTATGGGAAGACAACCCTTATTTGAGTTCATTTTCATAATCATTTTTAACCCTGAGTTTTACTAACAATAAATGTAACTTGTTTTCTTGAATAAACAATTTTGAATAGCTATCGCTTTCGCTATCACTATCTATTGTTATTTTATCTTTATTCACAACAGCTCATCCCTTTCCATCCCACGTTATCTCTATGTATACTTTAAAACTGTTCGCGATGAACATAAAGCTATATAATTATTATTTTTTCATAATTTTCTGCGCAACCTGTAAAAATGACTTTGTAATTACATACAATCTGATAGGATTTATATAGGACCAAGTTACTTACTTACAGTTACAGTTTGTATATCTCGGAAAAGGATTAAAAAAAATTGAATGTCAAATTTTTTCCTTGCTATAGAGGCTAAACAATAACAGTATTCAACATTTAAAACTTGTAGGTTTGCTAGAAGTACCTTAGAATTCTGATGATCGGTGAGTCAGTGAGTCATTATGTGTTCTTGAGTAAGCATAAATGAAAATTGACGATTGAAATGATAAAATAAACCGTTAAAAGATGAAGGACTTAACTAAGGACATGTAAAATTCGTACAATATAGTACTAACTCCAAGTTTGATTAAAGGTAATTTACTGATATATCTAGTTTTCCCAAATAATACTAGATGGCGCTGTTACATCTTAAAACACACCAATCGCTTGTTAAATGACAACGGCAGGGAGTTACACTCATTTTATTTATTGTCATGCGAAATGATAAAAGAAACTATTTTACCAAAGAAATTAACAGTTTTTAGACTTGCTTCAGAACTATCGTTCATAAAGCATACCATAGCAGTAAAATATCCCGTAAACGAATTAAGCGTTTAAAAACAAACGAGTATCGATTAAAAAATGACGAAGTACTTACTTCTGGTGGCGAGTGATTAATCTTAATCGATTTTATTAATAAACGCGCCTTAACATTAGACGTATTTTGTCTTGTTTTAACCGATGGAGAACGTCACGTGTCAAAACAAGACAAAGAACGTTTAAAGTTAAGATGTGTTTATTAATAAGATCGAATATGTATAATTTACATGATCGTCTAACGAATACTTTTAGATAGCTCGAAAGATCAAGTATCAAAATCAAGCAGCGTTTTTATTGTCATTCTAAGGGCTCGTATCAAAAAATTATGCACCGTTAAGAGTGATCAGTGAGTGACCACTGATCAGCATTAAGACAGCTATAGACTGCCAACTTGTCCATACAATAAGATATAGCTATTTTGTACCTTTTATTGTTATCTGATTTCAGGGGGTTTTATTCATATAGCTAACACATTATTTACTAGGATTTAACGTTTTATTTTTTTCTGTCATTTATACCACTTTAAAGTTACAAACTTCCTTAACAGTCATATTTTTGTGTTGATACGATGCCTATTAAAAGACTTTATTATGCAGAATTCAATAACTTTTTCAAAATAATAAAACTTGTAGATGTAAAATACATTATAGTGAATTGATTGACATCAATAACAAAGAATTACGTTACAATTTAGGGGATGAAAAGAGGAAGGGCCAGGAACGAATATTGTATCAGAAACACGAAAACAGTGAAGGGTCGGTGATCCTCTTAACAAGAAGTAACTGCTAACGTAGGCAGTAGATATCATTGTAGGTTCCGGTTACTTATTCAAATTCAAATAATTTATTCACCAAAATTAGGTTAATGTACAGATCTTACACAATTTAACAGTTCTGCTTATTTCGCCTGAGCTAGACACGTGAATGTGTTTAAAAGCTAAGCATAAAAGTAAAGTTAAGTTATTTCAATTCTCAATTAAAATGTCAAAAGACTTATTTCAAAAATGCATGGAGCGTCGGCCAGGACAGTGTACACAACACCATAAATACTTTAGGGACTATTAATATTTAATCTATCAACTAAATTAAAAATAACGTAACTTATCGCAGTGTATAAAATTAATTAAGAATCAAAATATTTCCATGTTATTTACGCAAAAAGGTGATTTACGCGTTTTTATTGTGGCGATTTTGACATTTGTGAAGGACGGTATAATTTATAGACCAATGTGACCATTGGAGATAACCTAGGATACATAAATCTTACAGGGATGCCATAATTTAACTACAATTCTCACAATTTAGATATTTTTGTACACAATGAAGAAGGCGAGAGACGAATTTTTCATTAATACACAGTATTAACCACATCTTTAGGCATTTCTTGGTAGAAACAAGTACTTTAAAAAATATGTTATTGTATGTACGTCAATCTAAAACGATATTGAGGCAGGTGGATCTTCTAACGGCCCACACTAAAACACAAGTTCTGTATCTTCTTACGTTTAATGGAGAATCAAATTCTTACAAAAGATAATTATAACGACAGCCATATTGTCTTAGCAATCTAGGATGAACCACAACTCAACTATAGCTACGACCACAGACTCTACTTAGAATGCAAAGTTGGCATAGTATCTATTAATTAACAGTCATTAAGAAATAATTATTCGTTAATTTAATTGAGTACGTATTTACATTTTAAAATGTATACTTTCTAATGTACGACTAGACATAAATAAAATATCTTATAGCATCTTACTATATTACGCTAATCTTCCAACAGGCGAAGGTTTGTCAGTGTTGGTATGTTAGATACTAATTTCGGAAAAACACATAGGCTATTTTAAATCTAGAGATGTTATATTCACCCGCGGATAAAACAACATTCTATGTGCAAGTAGTAGGTAAAGGCACCATAAAAACTTAAAAGCTTAAATTTTGCGAGTAAATCTGGTTATGCTCTTTATGTACGTTTACAATTCAGTACATAAGAAATAGCTTTAGATACGTGTTCCTGAAACCGTTCAAATGATATAAATTTATCCAAAACTCGGTTTTGCAACCGTTGATTTCGGGGTGGGTTTTTTGTTTTATCCACCAAGGAATTAAACGATACTGTAGCCCTAGATGGTGCATGCCTAGTCTGGAATACACTGGCTCTCAAGGAAGGCTGCCAGAACACACCGTTAGGTGCTTGGCAACAGATGTAACCAACTCTCAAAAAAATGTTTGCTATCTAACAAAAAACTATTCTTTTTTTATTATATTGGGTGTAACACAGTACAGACACAATATACAGTTTTTAAATTAAGATTAAAAAAAGGTTCTCGTAACATATTACGGAGAACTCTAAATCAATACAAGCAGAAACTCTAGTCGGAGTGGGGGGGTGTTATTTATTTTCGTTACGGTTCTTGATTCGGTCGCTGCGCATAAAGCCCGCGATAAAAGCTATGCAATAGCTTAAAAACGAGTTCTAAATATGAAACGATCAGTTAAACAGCTTACTCAGTTACGCCTATAACCCTTTTATAACTAAATTCTGTATGTATGCTATTTATACTCTAACTTTTACACATTATACAAATCTTTCTAACTTGGTTATTAACGCTTCAGAAATAATTTCTGTAACGATTGCAAAAACATATAATTTAATCAAAATCGGTTTTATAGTAGTTTAATTACAGTAACAGAATGATTGCTAAACGCTTCTCGTACTCGATGAACAAACGTTTGCGTGTTTTAAGGTTGTTCAGCGCCATCTAGTATTGTTTAGAAAGACAACATTGTAATAGCGGCAGTTGTATTGTAACAAATAAAAGGTGCTAATTGATGGAATCAGGCGCTACTTTGCGGAAATACATTTATACCAACTCTTCGAGCGAGCGCTTGAAGAGTCAACATCTTCTGAGGATGCCTTGTGCTGAGGCGAAACACGTGTCGAGGAAGTCGGATACAGAGAGAAATAGAAATAATAAGGTGTGGAGGTGGGGAGGAGGAACCACACCATAAAAACAAAAATATTTTTCGATTTATCACGTTGACATCAAGACAAGGCGGGAAAATACTAGATATTCATTATATACCATCTTAGAATAAAAGGTGCCATTACGAAATAATACGGGAAATTTTCGCGTATTTATATCCCAAACAGGATGACAGATTGCTGCAATTCTTAAAGCTAGTGGCATGAGATACATAATATAGTACGAAATTTGTCAAGATAGTGTAAAAAAGTCAAAATTGCAAAAAAATGGCTGTTCGTAGAATATGTTAAATTTATTTTCTAAAGTAAACAAATAGTCTCACAATATGTCGACCTCGCAACCACGATATTTCTTATGACTTTATAAAAAAAAAACTATTTATATAATGAAGGATAGAATTACTTAATATTATGTTCGTCATGTTTGTATTAAAAATATTATCGAAGTCGGTCAGTAAATGGTGCCGAAGAATGAAGCAAATTTCCCCCATTTTGGGGTGAAACAACTCAAAAATCCTCGTCGATTTTAAAATGTTAGAAAATGTTGATGCCGTACACCATACTTACTGTATGTACGCGAGTACTTAATTTGAAGACACAAATACATTTTGACACGTGAATACAGACATACGGACTGACAGACAGACAACGATTGATGCGCGATTAAAGACAATGTTATGTGTCAGTATTGCACATGATTAAATTAATACAGTTCAATTCCGACTTACAAAACACCGATATATCCTTTGGGCGGCCTTATCGTTTAAAGCGAAATCTTCACTAAACTTCTGGAATCTGAATACTGGATTTAAAAGTTATTAATTGATGTAAATGTTTGAAATGAAAGTATATTTATAAAGGCAATAAATAAATTTCAATGTAATAAGTATGAAAATGCACTCAAATAAGGGTTGCCTTCAGATACCCAAAAAATTATGTCTTGTCCCGATTTATGGTCTTTGCTGCCTTCGCATAAAAATTTAGCAATTCACCCATAGTACTTAGGCTTATTATGTTATATTAACCGTTAATATGACAATATATCATGGTTTACTATTTTAGTATAATAAAATAAAAATAAAATAAAACTCATTTATTTCAGGCGTAAATACTCGTAGTTACAGTACATTACTATTAATTAATAATTTTACCATCACTGTTTATAAGAAAAAACAATAGAAATAAAATCACTGTTGTTATGATGACATGATATTTTACGTAAATTAATAAACGCATCGGATCGCGACTTCCGAAAGCGTGTTTCAATATCATTTTTTCATTTTGTTTTTAGAGTTCTGAATGCCTGCCGGACTCAATTAACAAACGTTTGCGTGTTTTAAGGTAGAACAGCGCCATCTAGTATGATTTGGGGAAAATAAAATCAGTTAAGCAAGTTATACCGCCTTCTTATGTATCAACATACAGTTGGCCCGGATCTTGTGATATCTCGTGTTGCTATTTGCTAAAGCTCGTTATTGGAACATAATTGACAACATTTCATTTTTGTTAAGGGATGGAAATTCAAATAACCATTTCGATTTGATTTAATAAAGAGTTCATACAACAAATATTAGAATTTTTAACCACTTCCTTCCGAGTTTAAAAAAATGACATCTGGTTATAACTTAAAGTCCTACGGGCAAATAATTAAAAAGCTTATAACTGACAACTGTCACTGGATGTTTTCATACAAAAAAACAAGAATACAGCTAATTAATGACGTCACTTTTTACGAACTTTTTCCTACATTTTCGAAAATATCTAAACCCCTAATTATAACATTCTGAATATGACAAAAAATACAAATAAGAAGTTTTTCATTTATCTTTCTATTATCCAAATAAAAATGAGGCACCTTACTGTACATTTCTGGTGAAGATATAACAAACGCGTATACTAGGTAGACATCGTAAATAAATAACCAAGCCCTTGTTACAAACGTTTAAGAGTTTACCCGAAAATTAGAATCATAACATGAACGGCAGATAGATGTTCTCTACTCTACTAGTAGGTACTATATTTTTGGGACTTTATTTAAAAACCATTTGAATTCTTAACTTTCTTTTTTATTTAGTACTCATTTCTCTGTATTATATAAAAAGCTGGTTAATAATATAGTACGGATTGATTGACCTATTATAAAAATAATTTAATTATAACAGTCAATTTTGTTAAATCTAACGCAGAGATTCTCGCTCGTTAAAACTTCGTAGCCATCATATGTTTCATAGAAACGATTTCAATGCGCGAGTTCTATGACGGCAGTTGTAACTAAGGGCGCCATTTCGCTATTTTCCTTCTTGTGTAGTATCACTTACGTCTCTGTCTCCACTACGTTTGAAGGTCATGACCTCCACCTCCCAGTAGGAGAGAGGGAGCTAGTTGTAACGGGGGTAAGTAGTAACAGCTTAATGACTTAGCTGGTTACAAATATTTCGTTTTGATTTTGAACTCTTGTGTATTTCAATATTCAACTCTTTAGATAAAGTAATTTTTTCAGTCTTCGTTAACATTTCACATCCCAGTTGATATTATCAAATTTAGTCTTGTTATATTATATATATTTTTTCTTTTGATATAATTAAGGCACTATACAATTTGTATATTTGCTAACGTCTAGATTAAGATTTTATCCAAAATAAAGTAAAACTAAAGAGGTTTCAAGTTAATTCCAAGTCAAAAGTCATCGAGGTCAAGTTATAGTCCTGTCATGGACTCTAACAGCCTGGCCACGGGACATTCGCCAATGCGAATATTCGCGCGGTGCGAACGGCTAAGCGTCTAGCGACTGAAACAAACGCATATCAATGTACTTATCAAGCCACGCGCAACGGCGATCGGCGAAGCGACCGACGAAATGTACCGAGCGAATCGCGCGGATGACTAGCGGCGCGGCGGGCGAGCAGAACAAAGCCATGAAACTGTACGGCGCGAGCCACGGAGTCGAGCGGCAGTCGCGGCGAATAGGACAGCGATCAAACGAGTTGTTTTCGCCGCGAAAAATTAACACCGAGATTTTAATTGCTGAAATATATCATGCTAGTTGAGCTATTTTTTAAGTCTGGCCATCCACAGCACAAATTTAAACCTGTAGTAAAGAAATTGTGAAAGAAAAAAAAAACAGTGGCACTTAAATTCTATTCGCATTAATTATTTCATAATAATATAATCGAAGGTTTCAATACTTATTCTGGTAAACTAAAAAAATAAAAGTTATTTTTGGTATTTTTCGTACTTCTAGTGGATATTTCCATCTATACCTCGATTCTTATTCAATTCGTGTACTCCACAATATCTTCCAAATATTAGGTCTTGAACCAAAAAACTATTACTTTGTAATTAGTTAAAAAAAATAGTTTTTTTGGTTTATTAATATGCTGAGTATTTTTGAATTCGCTATCGGACTTCCTTACTGGTCGCGGCGGCGAACGCAACCAACTGCCCGTGGCATGCAAACGGTGCCGCGCTTAATGGTCGCCTCGCCCCCGTGGCCCGGCCGTAATAAAATGGAGATTTCTCGTAATGCTCTGAGATATACGAGTAGATCTTATAATCGCAATATTAGTTTGGTCGAGAGGTTAACAGTTCGCCGAATTACTAGTATTAATAATCTCTTTTCAATTTGAGTCATTTGAAATTTTGAACTCAACGTAGTGTATTTCCTCTGCTTGATCATAATAACGCTTCAGAGCATTAACTCCGACAGCTTTCCAAAAACAATCGATTTATTTAAAATCGATTTCAGTTATTTCGATTAACGTTCATTAACTGAGTATTTAGGTCCTCTCGAACGCAGTGAACAAGTGTTTGCGTGTTTTAACGTAGAACAGCGCCATCTAGTATCGTTTGAAAAAACAATGTTTTGCCAGGTTTTAGATCTCTCTACGACCACAATATTTTTTGCAATGTTAGCGTAAAACTGAACACCACTCGACAGATTTTTTATATCCACATATCTTTAGTAATGTTCTGATATGCCTGTATGTACCAAATAATATTGAAAGCAGCATGAAAATAGCGCTGCAGCGTATGTCTCCCCTTTTACCCGACCGTTAATATATAGGGTAATGTTTTTCGAGTGTATACTTTATGTCTATAATCTAAGCTAATTGCTGAATCAGGCTGCAGGTTGGTTTTTTTTTTCAACGAATCTTGACGAAACTCTGTTATAAATTCCTACATTTTCTATAATATACCTAAACAAATAGGTATCTAAAGAGAAAGTTCAGATTTGATAACTGTTACTTCTTAAAGTTGAACTTACACTACGTGTTTTAAAATTAACTAGCTGACTCGGCGAACTTCGTACCGCCTTACAGTTATTCATGTTTCTCACCTTTTAAACCTTCCCTGGTGTACGTCAAACATCGCCCAGCCCAACGAACTAACAGAACAGCAATTGAGTATACTTTACTAGAAGATAAAGCTACAGATAGTTACTTCCGAGCCTGTTTTAAAAATACCAAATTTCATCAAAATCGGTTTTTTACCGTTAACAGTGTAATATGAAGAGATAGATCCCCGCCGGACTCAGTAAACAAGCGTTTGCGTGTTTTAAGGCATAACAGCGCCATCTAGTATTGTTTGGGTAAACAAAATCTTTTTAGCAAGTTATTTTCCATTAATTTCAATTTACCCTCAACCTAGTGTTAAAAAATGCTTTTTGCTAAAACTCATATCACTTTGGAATATAATTAGTAAGCCAATAGCCCTAACTGCAATGTTTCATGAATATAGAACAAACTTGTATTTTTGAACTGTTGAAAAGTTGCCCCAAAATTAGGAATAAGAATAAATAAAAGGATGACTCGGTCTGATATTAAATATACTAGTTCTAGAAAATGTTGACCTTGCGGTAACATTAATCTGATCCTTACTTTTTTAAATTTTAGTCCACACATCTCTGCCTATTATTATTTTAATATAGTTGTAAATAGTACTGTTCCATTGCTCTATTGTAGAAAAAAAATATATTGCTTCAAAACCAGGTGAATAAAAAATCAAAGATTTTGTACAAACTATGATAATCCATTGCAGAGATTTTCGATTTCTTCCTTCAAAAATTTGTTACCTACCACGTCCTCCATACAACTCGGCCGATCACGTAACCAATTT
Source organism: Ligdia adustata (assembly GCA_947049295.1). Lineage (NCBI taxonomy): Eukaryota > Metazoa > Arthropoda > Insecta > Lepidoptera > Geometridae > Ligdia > Ligdia adustata. The sequence continues at coordinate 5,319,288 of OX346218.1, forward strand.
TTGTATAGAAAACCTATTTTTTTTTTAATTTTGTATTTTTTTCTGCAATCGTTTCATTTTGATGGGTAGACCAACATCCTTAAGTATTGTCACATCTTTCTGTTACATTACACGTTATATAATATAATCTAATATGATTCAAGAGTACTAAAGGCTAATGCGTTATTTATGATAAATGTTAAGTATTTAGGTTGGTATAAACTGTTTACTGATGGATCAAAAACTTCTTACGGTATGGGTGCTGCGTTTTATGATCCAGTATATAATATTAGCGAAGGTTATAAAATAGTCTCCATATCCAATTCAATAATGACAGTAGAACTACTTGCGATCTCACAGGCACTAACTCATATAAGCAGCGTATATGCTGAGAAGGTGGTTATATTCTCTGATGGCAAAAGTGCATTACAACATATTGCTCGATGTGCATCTAGTTCTAAAGGATCCTCGATAGCGTATGGAATATTATCTAAAATATTATCACTTGATCACAGATTTGAGACTGCAGTGGATCCCAGCACATGTTGATATCAGAGAAAATGACGAAGCAGATAGATCCTCTAAAGAAGCCGTACTTACGGGATCTGAGATTTACATAATACCAGAAATTTCTAAAATATTCATAGAATTCAAGCTCAAAATATTTGAAAAATGGAAATCGCGGTATCATATAATGTCGCAAACAAAAGGTATTTGGTATAGGATATTACAACATGAACCTTTGAAAGTACCGTGGTTCTCTAATTGTAAAATGAAAAGGCAGTTAATAGTGATAGCTCGCAGACTTCGCTCCGGCCACATGCCACTGAATAAATTTAACTATTTAATGGGTCTAGTAGAATCTGATACGTGCGAGATCTGCGGACTTGTAGAGGATGTACACCACATGCTAGTTGATTGTGTTCGGACTCAAGTTGTAAGGTCTCACATGCTCGCTCAGTATGGTTATAACTTTCTAGATGTTGGCGTAATTCACAATGTTCTATCCACTCCACTCAGTGAACCGGCTAGAACCTTATTTATGATGTTATGTAGTTTATTTAAGTAGCTTGTAAATAATGGAGCTGTCATAGTTGCAAAGCGACTAAAGCGTCTAAAAAACTAGATTAAAAAAATAAATACAATCTATATAATAATATATAGTAATATTGGAAGGAGGAAAGATTTGATTTTATGTTTTTTGCATTGAAGGTTATGAAACGACTGAACCGATTTCGAAAATTCTTTCGCCTTTAGAAAGTTACATTATCATTGAGTAACATAGACTATACAAATTAGATATATGCGGGTAACACCGTTGGGTCCAGCTAGTATATAAATAAAAAAGACTAATCCCGACAAACTGACAGGACACAATCAACGCATACAATTTAGAGGGTGTATTCATTATAGGGCGTAGGGAAAGGAAGAGATTTTGGATTCAATCCTAAAGGAACAGGTAGAGGAGGAAATGGGGGTTCAAAGTTCCATTCAATAGGTATTCAGTAATTTAACATTTTGGAAAAGAAAAACATAGCGTTGATTATCAGATTTTTCAAAATTCTTGACTTATTAAATGCGATATATAAGTTTTTTTTTCATTACAATTCTCTGCTTGGTTATAACAACCCTATAACCAACAAGGTACAATAAGGCCTACTCAATAGTTCACCAAAGTGGAAAGCGAAACTTGAAGCTTTCACCGTGAAACCGTCAGTGCCTCTCGAAAAGGAAGCTCAAGGGATTGCTCACTTCCGTCACGTAAAGCCGGAAATGCAAAATTTCACTCCACAGATTTCATGTGTCATAATTTAAATAAAAGTGTATGAACATTTTGATATCCTAATATTATGTAATTAATGTTATATCAAATATTCTACAAAGAGTCAACTCCATTGAAACTGCTTGAAGTGGGAGTTCAGTTTAAAATTTCTTTATAATTTCTTTTCTTTTTTTTGCCCGCGACATTAAATGACGTACTATGTCATTGGCGTTGCCCGCAAAAGTAATAAAAATAGGTAAAAAAACTTTTAAGTTAAACGGTTTTATTTATGTGCACTGAAAACTACAAAATTTTTAGTATTTAGTGAAATTGTCTACCGAATATTCCTCATTTTATTTAATTAATTCAGTGCATCATTATTACATGGTTTCTTGCCTGATAATTAAGTACAATCTAATTCCTCAATACATAGCCCTTGTTGGTTATTTAACCTGTCGTGACGTTGCTCAGGTGTTTCTGAAGCTTCTATCTCCTTTCGTCTCTCACGCCGTCCTGTTAACCTGGACTCATGTTGCTCAGGTGTTTTTGACGCTAATAGCTCTCTTTGTCTGTTACGTTGTAATCTTAGCCTGGACTCATGACGCTTAAGTGTTTCTGACGCTATTAGCTCTCTTCGTCTGTCACGTTGTGATGCTAGCCTAGATTCATGACGCTCAGATGTTCCGATGCTAACAACTCTCTTTGTCTGTCACGTTGTGATGATAGCCTGGACTCATGACGCTCGGGTGTTTCTGACGCTATTAGCTCTCTTCGTCTGTCACGTTTGATGCTAGCCTGCACTCATGACGCTCAGGTGTTTCTGACTCTACCAGCTGCCTTTGTCTCTCACGTTGTGCTATTAACCTGGTATCATGATGCTCAGGTGTTTCTGTTGCTAACCGTTCTCTTGGTTTCTTTAGTCGACTATGGGTTTCATTTTCACTTTCCTTTGCACGTTTCGTTCTATACTTTTCTTTTGCCTTTTCGAGCCTTCTTTTTCGTTGTGTAGCAGTTTGGTTTTTATTTTTGTTTGCTTTTTTATTTATTATTACCATGTTGTTCCCACTATTAAGGGGCATTTTGACGGTCGACCCCAAGAGGTCCAGTAAAGGGGCAAGGCCTAATATACAACAAGATGCGCCCAATCTTGAGGGGGAAGCGCTTACGACATTACATTTTTATCCACCCTAATGCCATACAGTCCTCGGCACGTTTTAACCTATTACCTTAACTTGGGTGGTATAGCTACCGCTTTCTAACGAGGTATCTAATTGCCTATTTTTTTTATCTGCCCCTCTAACGTCACACAATCTTGGACGCAACTGTTCTCGACACGACTAATCATGCCCCCACCTACTACGCCATTTTGTAACAGCGTCCATCTTGAATTTAAAATTTTTACATAATGACAGTATTCTGCTAGTGTAGTCCTTTTATTTGATACCCATTTTGTGGTGGTTGTGGAAAAATATGTACCTAGTCCGCCATATTGGAACGGCGTACATCTTGAATTTAAAATTTGACATCATCACTGTGTTTTACTAGTCTTACTAGGAAAAATATGTAATCCGCCATTTTGTATCGGCGGCCATCTTAAATTTATAATGTTATTGATTTTATTATATTGTATTGTCATCAAAATAAATGTGTGTACCAAATTTCAGATCAATCTGACAACGGGAAGGTGCTTAAATTTCAATTTCTAATTTTAACCTAAATAAATAAACAAATAAATTCTGTACGGTTCGAGCTAAATAAAACCGTTTAAAAAAGTAAAATAATCAAAACTTGAAATATTTCAATCGTAGATTATGCTGTTCTTATACACAGTACTGAGCACGCTAAATGATTTCGCCATGTTTAAGCATTACTTAAAGTAAAACGACCTACAGTTCTTGTATCTATGTTCGCTTATAAAGAAGCGACTTGGACAAATGTAGCCATATACTTGTAATTTTCCTGACTAGACTAAATTTAGGAGAATAACTTATAGTCTGAGTATTTTACGTTTAGTAATTATATTTCGTAATCGCAACAAAATTAGTTTAGGGAGTTTTTAGGTGATATGTTGATCTTGGTTCAAAAAATTTATACACATTCCCTGCATAATACACATGGTTTTTATTACTCAAAGCTTGTAAATCCGGTCTAAATATGCGTGAGCGTCGCAAATAAATGCACCCTGGATTTTTATTACACCAAACAAAGATGCGTCTTTTTTACAGGATTTTATGTAATTTTTTTATATTACGGAAAAGTGTTAAATTCTCGCGGCATTTGTGTTTTCGTATCATACAACTTAAAATGCAATAACAGTGATCGAACGTTTTAATGACGGATACGTAGATAAGAAAGATCTTCGAGTTAACTTTAAATCACTGTTTGTAACAAAGATTTAACGTATTTGGGTTTCCTGAATCGATGGTTCGTAATATTATGTGTTCGTTCAACATGTCGAATAATACCATCTATCACGTTACCTATAAGTATATTATATTGTTAACTTAAACACTAGCCAATACAATGGCTGTTAATACTAGACTATTGTTTTTTTAAACTAAACTGTTCCACTACTGGGCAAAGGCTTTAATGGAGATTATTGTCACTGGATTTTATTCATCAACTGAAATATATTTTCAGTACTTTACTTGTATAGATATATAATAAATAATTAACTTACTTTTTAAATGAATGAGACAATATTTATTACAGTGTAAAGTAAGCAACTTTTAGTTAATGCAGTTAAATAAAGGCTTTTTACTTCACTTTTAGGTACTTGAATAGAATGCTGAAAATAAAAAAATAAAGATATGTTTTTATATTACAAAAACAAAGCCATTTTTAATATAATCCAAATATAACAAGTAATATTATATTCTAAGCCTAAACTACAAAATTAACACAAACTCTGACTCGTAAAACAATTTTCATAATGCTTTTAGATCTCTCACGTTACCATGACGTCCATTATAAATTAAAACACGTGGACGGTGCAAAATTAAATACTTCTCTACATGCGTAAGGAATTTCAAATGAAGGTGGAAAAGTGGTAGACATTAACAAGGGTCATTTTAATTCCACACGACGGTTCCTGTGTTTTTGCCGTGGAATTTAGAACTTGCTCGCTATAGAGTAATCATTGCATGCATGTCAATTTCATGATCAACTAGACTTAACTATTGTTACTTGAGAATGAGTATTAGAATAGAAAACCCATTTAGTCACAAACATGTCATTTATGCTTTGTTCCAGAAAAAAAAATCAATAGGTACCTACTCGTAGTCAAAATGTATGGGTTTAATTTGAAACGATGCTGGTTGGATTTACCGATTTATTCTTGTCGTAGCAATATTTTGTTTTTCCATTCAACTATAGTATAAGTTAATAAGATAATTAATAAAATAAAGGTAGGTATAATAGAAATAAATAAATACTAAGATATTTTTTTCTAGCTATGTAGATTTCTTATGAAAAATTATTATCCCTTTGTATAAATAAATCTTACAGTAGTACATACTGTAAGATTTATACAAAGGGATATATACCATAATAAATCTAGGAGTAGTGCTTTTCATTCAAGTTGTATCATAAATCCATGATTTTATTGTGCAGAAGAACGGTGTTTGTAAATATTTAACTGTGTTGATGTTAAATATGCCAGCCTTAATATAGTTTGAGGTGGATTAAATAAATATTAATATGTTTCCTCCAATAAAAATATTAAGTAGGTACGTGTTAGCAACAGTGTGAAGCAATGTTAAAATAATTGGCAAAAATCATAGTATTATTCATTCGGCATTGTTCTCGGTTACAGTTAGGCATGAAAAAGGTGAAAAAATGCAAAATCTGGTTTCATTTTGACTGCATAGAAGCGGCAAATTGTGGTGGTATCACGTAGATAACGTTAGTGGCTAAAGAAGTGAAACGAGAGAAAGCAATCTTGGTTTCGTTTAGACACTTTGACCCTTCAACTCTGGCAAAACAAAACTTGGACATTCACTGGACATTTTTTTTTAAATTTTCACTTCAATTATAGCTAACTTTATAATATATAATAGTTTTATTTATTTCCCCAAAACGGTCCGCTTTACTCAAAAAGCCGAGTATTTTGCACAACTTCTAATCACCTATAGCACAAACCACGTTAAAGCTTTCAAACAACCGTCGTTAAATTCACTATAAAGGCATTGCTATTCAATCGTCGAACACACACATTAATATGCGTATGAAAATGAATTTCCACGTCGGCAAGCTGTTGAAGCAGTAAATAAGATCCGGTACAAATATCCGGCTTGGTACAGCCCTGCACAACCTGTTATGGGCACTTGCTGTCCTTGTCACTTAAGTAGATGAGAGAGAGATAGATCTATATAGGGTTGATGACGAGCTGTGATAGTCCCACCGGCTTTCCGAGGCGTTGATTGACAGTGCAATCGATGCACAGTGTAGTAACAGAGAAACTGAGGAGACAAATATAATGTATTAAGATTTACTACTAAAAATTTTAAGACATGACATGGTCCAGTTTCTCAATATTCGGTGATTTTGTTATAGCTTTTCTTGGGTTTAGAGTGAATACATACTCAAAGACGCCCAGACTGATTAGAAAAATGTTTGTGTTCGAAAGGTTTCATAATTATCTACTGACAAAAAACATCTAAGAAAAAAAAAGACTAACTTCAAAAAAAAAAAAAGGAATTGCTAAAGGATCACTAAAATAAAAAAAGACTCGAAGACATTACGTATGACCTATTTGTTGCCTTGTATTTTTCCCAAATAATAAATACCTAAGACGATTCAGTGTTACAACGTGGCCCCAGCATATTGGAATCGTTGCCAGAACCTAAAAACTTCCGTCTGACTAATTTAAGTCGTAGTATTTTTATTTCAATTAAATTATATAAAGTACCTAAAAATCAATAAATAATAAAAATGATTGTATCATATTTTGTCATATGTCTTCATTACCACATAATATATATTCAGTAATAAGTTGTCTAATATTTAACTTTTAATTCCAACAAGTATTTGACTTTTAATTCCAAATAACAAACATTTTTATGAGCATCTGTTGTATTGAAGGCTGTTGACACCTATAGGTATTTTTTACTTTGGTTCCACCTACTTGTTTTATGCGCTAAATGTTTTAGCGCAGTTTCCAATGAGCACAAAACACTATGCAGTGCTTTTGGGCAATAGTAACTTTATTATATCGTGGCAGTCGCTTAGATTTTGGGAGTTACTCCTCACACTGCCATTGAAGTTTCAATTTTAAGGTGTCTAGTTTGAATCTGCAGAGGACAGACTGAATTTTCTAAGTAATATTTAAGATTACTTTAGAAAATATTGAGAAATATTTACAAATTAGTAACAGAAGTAGTTTCTTCTAAAGATGATTGTTTGTATTAGTAAAGAAAAAATGGGTACCAATGTCAAAAATGTTTAACAGTGCAAATAAAATGCAAGTTAACAAAACCGATATATCATAGACATGCCACAGATTTCCACAAAAAGCTTTGTGTCTACTTTTATTGTGTAAGCTACCGCTGTGGAGGCCGATGCCGACTTCTCTAATTCATTTTTATTATTTTATATATGTAACCAAACTTTTGTATCTATGTAAGTATATAAAATAGAAGTCTTAATTGACTTATATTTGCTAGGAATCAATGTAAAGCCTTAACTACTAAATTCATAGACAAGAAATTTGGCGGTTGTATTCATTACTAGGTGTAGGCTGTACTAAGAAAATTCTTTTAGGAATATCAACCCCAAAGGGAACCCCCATTCGAATGGGGTTTCAAAGTTTAAAACTTCTTTGTATAAAACATCATAATTTTATGTCGCGGCGAATTTCCCTATTAATTGAATTGGTATTATATATAAGCATAATATAAAAAATATAGTTAGTTAGTAAAAAGTTTACAAAATGTACTATTAATTGTGGCACATAGTCGTCTCGAATCTCTAAACCATATCTGATAAAATACATATCATATAAATACATAGACACGCAGCTCATGTACTATCTCTAATTAACATGTACCTTTAATACGAAATATCTTGTTGGAAACTTTCTCCTAACAAGTTTGTAAACTGTTTTACCAAGAAGCTATCTAAAACTAATTAAATTCATTACTGACTAGGTGTCGAATCTGCCACTCGGTTAAGACCTGCCTCGCTTTAGACATTTTAGTCGAAAACTTAATTAAGACTTAGAATATAATAGACATTGACATTACAGCTCAATCGGTTGGCTTAGTTTCTAATAAAATATTGATTTTGTAATCCATTGATTTATTTCATACTCCACAACCTAATAATTAAATGTGAATATATTTTATAAATATTAATCGTTTTCAATATTAATCGAGGCAACAGCTCGCCAAGGTTTGATTTGTGTTCGGAGCGCTGGCCGTAGACCTCGGCATTACGCCATTAAATTTTAAGACGTGCTCTTGTGTCCGCGGATGTGCCTTGTATTTTGGAGCCCCCTGGGTTATCTCGTTCAAACGGCAAACGACCAGAGGGCCTTACGCTGATTCCATGGCATAGAGGGCGCTGTCTTATATGGGACGCTACATGCATCAGCACATTTGCAGTCAGCCATCTTTCCGCTACCCAGCAGTGTGCTGGTGCAGGAGCTGAGACAGCCGCTAGAGCCAAGCGTGCCAAGTATGCCTGCTTGGAGTCTGCGTACGATTTCGTTCCGTTTGCGGTCGAAACTGCGGGTACGTCGGGCTCCAGACTTAAAATTTATAAAAAATCTAAGGCGGCGTCTGTGTCCGAGGTGTGGGGAGTTTTTGACGCAGCAGATCTCCCTGGCAATCCAACGTGGTAACGCTGCAAGTATACATTGCAAGGGCACATTTGGGTAGAGTTCTCGTAATAGACTTTTAATATCTTAATTAGTTTGTAAGTTTTGACTTTATTATTAACTTAGTCGACATTATTTGTACCGTGATAATAATAATTATATTATATACTTTTATAAATAATAAATACGAAATATATCTTTGATATGCATAGTCTATTGATATTTACATTCATTTAACGGTAACGCTGCAAAGTAAAATTAAGTGCATTACCGTGGCTACCTTAACGCGATACTGTTTAAGCGTGGACCCGCTTAAACAGAATCGCACTAAGCTGAACACGGTAACGCATTTCATAACACTTCATTTTCAGTACCGTGACAGCAAACAGTTGCACAAATGGTCGTATCATTTCCGCTTTAGCTTTAATATTCAAAGTAATTTTTCACCCCCGAAACATCACAGCTTGCCACATAATCACAAGGGGAGGAAATTGCACTTTCCTTCTTGCACATACTTATACATGGGGAAAAACTTACGCTGTGATGATAGATGAAACAGTTACTTTTGCCAATGCAGGATTCGATTAGAGAGTAGAGACTGCATGAAAATGATCTTAATACTCGTAGATAGAACATAATGTGAAAACTTATTTTTGAAGCTAAAAATAATTTCTCATGTAACATTGATGCTGAGAAAAGGCGATTCTGAAACAACACTCCGTCAAACGTTTCTTTACCGTATGAGATGCCGATAAAATAGACTACCACGTAAAAAAGAGCTTCTATTTATTTTAATTTACTATTGAAATAAAGGAAAGCATAAAGAGTAAATAGAGAAAAAGGCGAAAACAATAACAAAAAAAAAACCACTTAAATTATCATCAACAAACGCTTTTAATTGACATTACATCCAAGTACATCTCAGAAAGAGATTCAAATCAATCGCATATTATTTTGTCAAATAAATATGTCTTTTGTCTCAGGGATATAAAATCAATATAGGAGAAAAAAGTTTCTTTTACAGATGCCAATGATCTCTAGTCCTATTTGACAAATCCTAATGCGTAAATGTCAAAATGATTTTGTCAAAATATATTAATGTCATTTAGTAAAATATGCTTGCTGTGTTTTCTTATAAATTTACATTTATTTACTAAACATATTCCTTATTAGTTTATTTGATACATTTTTTTGTGGTTATTTTCAGCGTCATATGAGAAGCGAGTGAATGTCGGGGCCAGGCACTACGGACAGGGGTAAAAAGAAGGAAATCGTTAGTATTTTTTAATTTTATTATGCGTTCAACTCTGGTTCAACTACTGCTGAACCCTAACCTTTCCCAACATGGCCTTAAAGATTGGTGTCTGAGGCGTCCTTAGGCAATAATAATATTGAATTTAATTTATAACATTATTGCTGATTCAGTGTTTTAAGATATGCTATTGTCGACCTTATCTTCCGTTATAAGCAAATTTAAGAAATGATTCGTAGAACCCAGAGATAGAATTCAAACGGAAGTTTAGAGCGAAATGCCGCTTCCGCGCTCTCTGCCGCCTAGTGAGGGCCAATGCATACTGGCTGATTGAGGATGTGGAACAGTACAAAGGAGTGGAGGACGTAAAACGAAGAGTCCAGCAAGCAGTACGTGGGAAGATTAAGAAGAAACAACTGTTGACTATCAAAGTTAGCTTGCACGTCTTATTAGATTGAAAAAAAATCTTTCGATTTCTTTCCTGAAACATATATTTAAATTTTATTTTATTTGAGATCATTTAAATTTAGTCATTGTAAAGTATAAAACCTTAATTATCAAGTCAACAAAACAAGTATTTTCGACATCGAAAAGAAAGGAAACAGTACATTTAAGCAAGTAGTCAAGCTAGCATCTACGCCTACTTATAAGATATTAATACTAATAAGTAGATGCTCCGTTTATATATGCCAGATAGCTAACGGATAGACTTGTATTTTTTTTAATCTTATCTATTGACTAGATGACGATACGCAGTATATCTTGTAATTTGGATGCAAATATTAAATCTCTTTTTTTGGATTTCAGGATAAAGTTCTCTTAAATAAACCAGCGGACGATCGTACTGATCATGAAAAGAAATACATATATCGCATCATTGGCGGCCTTAAATGCTTCAAGAAATACCCTAATGTAAGATGACAATTACAATTACTGGATAGTATTTTTTTATGTAATGTTGGTTGAGCGGTGGTCAACCAACATTACATTACAAGAAATACTCATATTTCTTAAAAATATTTTTAAAGTTCTTAATTGTTTATTTGCGCAAACTTGATTACAACTTTTTTAATTCGTATCTAATAGTATTATTTTAGCAATATCGTGTAGTGTTTTATAGTAAAAGAAATCTTGGAAGCCTGACAAACAATGAAATTTTGTTTAAAATATGGTTAAGCTTGTTCTAATTTTATACATCAGAGCATATAGACAAATTGCAAGCAAATATGTCATGAAGTCCCACTAACACTTAGTATAAGTGAAGAACCTATGTTGAATAACTAATATGTAACTCAATTATTTTGTCAAGAATGTAAAAAAGAAGCTAGCTGCAGTCACATACTTCAAATACTACGGCCCCGGTCGAGACATAGTCCGGCAGCACCATGAGGCTCACGCACTATACTTCTTAGTCACTGGAGATGTGGTGGTCACACAAATGGTTTTGGACGAGTTGCTACTCAAAGAAGTGCAGATAGAAATTGGGCAAATGCACCCAGGAGATATGTTTGGAGAAGTCTCTCTACTGCATAATATACCCAGAACAGCTACAGTGACAACTATTGGTGAGTTTTTTTAGAAATGTTCATAATTTTTTTTTTCTTTTACCCAAACTCAAATTTGGTCTTATATAGTTCATCATGAGATTTGATAAGGATGGCCTCTGACCCAAAATATAACAGGAAATTAGCGCTGGAATGATTGTTGCTTTTCAAGTTTTCTTCGTCGCAAAGGAGGCTATCGATCAAGCGGTAGCTTTGGAAACCAATACCTGTGGATTCTGGTTCCTATGTCCGATTAGAAAAGTTACTGTTGTATAAGCTTATCCCATTTGTGTTTGCATTAGGTCACTGTGAATTGTTAGCGCTAATGAAGCATGACTTCAAAAATGTCCTGCAAGCCTCGATTCAGAAGCAATGGGATGAAGTTCTCCATGCTATGTCTGCGTTTACGTACTTTGACGCTCTGGATGAGGTAAGTATATTTTTATTATCCCTCCTATGCTATTCATTACTCTTGTTGGTTAGTTTTAAGAAAAGACAATAAGTAGTATTTTTATATTGCTTGATTAGATACATGAAAATATCTGCAGTATTTGTTTCACCGCTCTGTTAAATGTGAACAGAACCATAATTGTTTTTAAGCCTATCAGGAATAAAAAAAAACTCTATTATGAAGTTTTTATTGCTATTTTTCGCCGTGAGGTAATGTTAACTTGAAAATGCAATAAAATATTCTTCATTTCATAATGCATCTATCTGAAGTACTTTTCTTAGACTTCACTTTATGTCAGTACCTTATGTTATGCTGTTATTATTAGCTGTTTACTTTTTTTAATAATATTTTTATTATCAGGTGTCACGTCGTGAAGGATGCATAGTGGCTAAGATGAAATCGTACGCGAGGAATGAAATAATCTTGGGCGACGGTTACGGTATACCGAATTTCATCTACTTCACGTTATCAGGCCGTTGCCAAATGATCGAAACTATGCAAGTAGCTGTAAAAATCGAGCTCGGAAAAGAATTCTACACGCTCTACGATCCTTACGTAAGTAATTTTTAATATATTAAAATTTATGAGAATATTTACGAATTTTAGTATCTTAAGCTAAAGATAGTTAAGTCATGTTTATACAAGTACCAATCATTTAATAAATTCTAGTCAATAAGTTTTTTTGGGATTTGACATAAAGAACTAAGTAAAAGTGGTACTTATAGTAGAAATATTTTTTCTGAGGCAAGGAAATTTACGTATTCATCCTGGTCATGTGCACCTTGGCCATAACATTTCGAAAGAAATTGATTTACTAGTACACCTCGGAACAATTCGTAATCTTATTTGTTTGATTGTTGAATATTATACCTAATACTAAATATTAACTAAAAGGTACCGAAAGAAGAATCCAACCAAGACTTGGATGCAAAATATTTCGATGCTTACAAAAAGCTTAACAATTCCAACTTAAGTAAGGATACACAAGGAACGCAATATAGTTCACGTTCCGGTTCAATTGAAAAAAAAGCTAGTCAGCAGCAAGAACGGAGCACTAGCGGAACGTCAAAAGCGGAAAGTATTTTGAAATCACGTTCCTCTAAACAAATTGAAGCGTCAGCTACAAGTGGGAAGATGATTCTAGAAGAAGACGAGAAAAAGAGTTTGCTTAGTACAGCTGAAAATGGTTCCATTAAATCGCAAGTTCTCATGCCACCTTCAGATAGTACGCGTCCGAAAAATTCTATCAGGTGAATAAAATATTGTTATAATGTATGTAAGGGTGTAAACGTACACTGGCCTGCCATTTTAACTACCTCAAAGTATTCAAACTTAGGGTCCAAGTTTACGATATGGTCTTAGTTTTTCTCAGGGAAGTAAACTATTTAAGAGTATTGATCGCTTTTTAGTAGAGATTTAATTTAGGAACAAATTACAACATTGCGGTATTTTTTTTATTCATGAATTATTTTATTTTACAGATTAAGCATTGTGCCTGAAGTGGTTGAGCATATCAATCAGATTCCACCAAAGCCAAAAAACTTGAGAACTTATTTCATGCAGGTCGGTTTTTTGTTCGCATTCTTTTGTTACTAGACCTATAAGCTTGATGATTGTTTAGCATTTTTATTTCTATTCAAATATATTATGCTTAAAGAGCCATCATTATCAACATTGCAGTTTCATTGTATCTCATTGTTGGGTGCTTGTCTCATTTTAAAGCATCTTCCTCGGTGCTGTGCCAATCTTGGTAAACCTGTGACTAAAGATCTGAGTCGGAGATTAACAATTTGTAAATTTAATAAAAATATGATCGTTCTTATTGTAATTTTAAGCTGTTTATTTCTCAAGGTGTGCCAATTCTACCCTGGCTCTACTTTCGGCTTCGAAAACTCCATGAGAGACCGGCGGATAGTAGCGTTGACTCCTGTGGACTGCATGCTGTTGCCGATGGTCTGGCTGCTGCAGAAGAATACAGCGAATATATGGACTCGTATACAGCATTTTTTGGAAAAAAAGGTTTATTTGTATTTTTTACAGTTACTCGTATGTGCATTTTGTTGAAAATGACAAGAAATTAGGTATTTACCCACATCTTCTTTTTCTATTAGGCGGAGTGGCTCACACTAGTGTAAGAGTTATTATTACTATTCTGGAACTATCAATTAGGACTTACCTAGATGTTAACGTGTTTTCCGACCCATGTTAAAAGTAGACTGAGGTCAGTATTACTTTAGTCGATAATCAGGATGAAACAAGTAACACTGCGAGCTACTTAGTTCAGAAAAATACGTTATTATGTTTTACTAGCGGCCCGTCCCGGCTTTTCACCGTGGACATAGTTTTTGTTCTATCATTGATACTTTTCGCAGCGAATGCGATAAAAGATATTTTAAGGCATTTTTACACCTTGGGTAGTTTATAAGTATTCCTACTTAAAAGATCTTCATTTTTTTCTTCTAGTACTAAATATAGCCTATGTTACTCAGTGATAATGTAGCTATCTGGCTGCAAAAGAACTCTTGGAATCAATCCAGTAGTTCTCTCTCTCTTTAAAATATTAATGTACCGAAGGTAACAAATTATAACTATTTATCGCCAGATACCAACGAAGAAGCAGCTTTTCAAAGAGTTTGTCCAAGAACGCCGCTGGCAGAAGTACAGGCATCAACAGGTAGAAGACGTCCTTCTAAGGTCTAATACTGTCAACTGGACTTCAATGCACGACGTGCCTTATTCTATACGTATGGAAGAAGCGTTCGAAGTTTAATACAGATATTTACTATGTTTGAATAATTGAAAAGAATTTTTGTAGATACGTTTTTTAGCTTGTGTTGGTTTATTCAAATGTAGGTAATCATTATTTTTGATCGATTTAATTTTTAATTTTAATTAATATTATTGGTAATTATTTTACTTTATTTTAGATACTTCATGTTGTTTTAGTATTGCTGAAAAACTTTTATTAACTCATATTATATCGTTATATGTTAACTTAGCTAAGTATTCTATGCAAGTGTGCAAAGAAGTAAAAGTACTAAGCTTACATTATAATATGTATTTATATTTAATGACGTTTTTAATATTTAGTAACAGTAAAAGTTCTTTATTTGCAATGATAAACAATTTTTTTGCTCTACCTCTAAATTGCTTAATACATTTTGAAATTTACTAGACGACCTATATGTGGGGGTAATTACGAGTATATTAGGAAAAATAGTAATAAAAAATAATAACTCGGAAAATCGTGATCTTTATAAAGAACGATAGCAAAATCCACTACTATGATATCTAAAAAAGTATAATATGATGTTTTACTTTAGTTTAATTTACGTCATTCTGTCCACACTAAATTGGCCACTTAGACCTAACGCTAGCTAGCGTACTATACTTTTTTTATCGAATCTCTCCAACACGAGTTTAATTCCATGTTAAAAAAAAAAACAAAAAAAGGAGCCTTAATGACGTTTGATGTAATGAAATTTGACTGTTAAGTTGCAAGTCTTTATTGTACCCTAAAAATCAAATCAATATGTTTTCCTGTATAAAACCTGAACCTTTCAAGCCTTTTTGCTGAAGGTTATCTATACGACGATCAGATGTGAAAATAGAGGTGAAAATTTGTTAATTGACTCTCCAGAATGCATCTGCAAACCATATACTATGCTGCAAGGAAGAAATAGCGGCGAATTGGATGTCACTGGACATTAGAAAATTTATGATCAATCTGTCGTGTTTTAACATGGTAAAATGTGAATTAAATGAGCTAATATTGACATCGTCCTTGTACTTCAATTTCTCAATAATACGATTGACAGTGAGGCTTCTATACTTTGGTCTATAACAATAAAACCACAACGCCATAGTACCCCATATTGCTAGCGTTCTTTATAAAGATCATTAATTTTGGGACTGTCATAACAAGGTATAAAATGAAAATAATATTTTGTTTTAGTCAAATACACACACGTATCTCATGGATGCTAACTTAGTTAATGCATATGAAAATCGATGTCAAAAAGAGTCTCTGTTTATCCAGTAGTATCACAAAACACGTTTATTTCAACTAAAAACAAATGACACACAGTGAGAGACACAATATTCACCTATAATATGAAAGTGATAAAATATATCAATCTACCTACATATGTGTGATATATTTATTTATTGTCTTGATCGTTTAAAAGAACGATAGCATCAAGTGGGTTAACTCATATCTTATAACATCATACATAACAGGAAGTAAAGTTTTTATTTAACTTTACAATAACTGGCCCTAGCTATATTTCAACAAAATGCGAATAATGGGAATCATTTTCCCAGCTATAAGTTATCGTAAGAAACGTCGGAAAAGTCTACTAGCACCTACATCGGCGACCATCTTGCGAGGAGCAGGTGTTGCCATAGGGGAATCACCCTTGCATTAGGGTGCAGCCGAGGATTTATTATGACAGATAGATCGGAAATATAGACGGCGGCTGAGGTAAGCCTAGCTAACTGTAGACCAATGGTAGGACCTACTGATTGCGGTAATCGATAACTTAGTAGAGGAGCAGTGAGCGAAAATTACTATTTTGCAATTGACTAGAGCTGTGAACTAGCGACAACTAATTTAACATTCGTTTTGTCCTTGGTCACACTGTATAAAAAGTGTTAAAAAACTGAGGCATAAAACTCTGTTATAATAGCGTGAAGCAAAACTAGACATGATTATTTGGCAGTTACACCTTAGGTAGGTACTTACAATGATGTATAAAATATTACCGTATTATTATTATTAACGAGTAAATAAATGAATATATGTACTAGAGCTTAATTCTTAACTTCGTCAGTGCTAGAATAAGTGCCCAAAACAGCGAATTCCTTCGATATGAACATGACAACGTCGCGCTCATACTATGAATTCAAAGTCTATTCTAAAATGCGCCGAATTTTGCCAGTTCTGCGACGTTGACACTTGCGCGGGGTTTTTTTGTCGATTTAGACATAAACACCGGTTAAGTCTCGCCGAGTGGTTATGAGTTATCGGGAGATGTATGGTTATGGTAACTGCTGGTTGTATGAAATATGCAGTTGATTATGTTGGCATGAAAAAGGCTCGGAGAAAGATCTGTTACATTTATTTAAAGTTATGTTATATGAGATGTATCATTTTGCATGTAATAAGATCATAATTACGCTACAATTCTTAGTAGCACGTTTTCGCTGTACATACACTAAATTAAAACTTTTTTTTTCATACTAATTTGTAAGTTTGCTACTTGAACATAGTGTTATGTTTTCTATATAACTAGCAAATAGTTTTAATGTTTTTTATCACCTACTTTCTCGTAGCTGTTGCTACGGTTTTCGTAGCCTAGTTGTTGTGTATTAAGATTAATATTTTCATAGTTCTACAATAACTAAACTCTTAGATGTAGTTTTTTCTGGTTATTTCTTACCGCCCACTTCCTGAAATCACCGGGGTGAACCGTGGAAATATTTTTCTTCCCAAGTACCACCTTTGTCCACCTGAGTGTTCCTTGGGAAATAAATTAACAACTTAACCCGATCAAAACTCTTTAGATATGCAGTGCAAAGAGATAATGATTTTAATATAAAAAATAAAGTGATTATAAAAGGTGTTCCCAAAGGGTGGGCAATAACAGGCTTTACTGCTAAGTTACACTAAATCGAATAGTAAGCGATTAATTTGCTCAGATGTCAGCTTAGTCATTACTAAACCGATACCGGGACTCACTGCTCGCTACAATGCGCTTCCGGTTAGCATCTGCATCATTTGACTCTATTATATTTCCCGATTGTAGCACGCTGCAGGTTAACAGGTAATTTAAATAAAATTTATAGGATTTTAATTAATTATAACTAACTTAAAGGATTTGAAGAATTTAAATTTTAATTAAGAGCTACTCCTAAAATTAATTGTACTAACATTAAATTCAATTTAATCCTAGTACACGTAACATAAGCAAATAGAAAATGTTCATTTTAGCGATCCTATTAAACCAAAAAGGCAAATAGCCGTCATCAATCTTGGGCATCGAATCAAAAATGGTACATAAACAGGACCCCGGACTGCGTCACGTAGCATCCTGGCTTTGGGTCGACCCAAAGACCCTTAGATGTTATAGAGTAATAGGGTCGAGTCAGCCTACATGTAATGAATTTTATAAGGTCGAGTTAGGACCAATGTACAAACTGTCCATAATAATGACATAATTACATATTACAATAGGTATATGATAACAATCCATTGTGTATGATAACAATCCATTTTTGAATATATATATATATTGCATTACGTGTTGCCTTTGTACGTTTACTTGTACACAGGACATAATATAAAATAGAATAATATTTTTTGTCAGAGCATGTTTTCCATAGTAAAGCAGTGATTGCTATATGAACGACTATCAGCTAGCCTTTTTGGTGTATATAGGTATATTTAATTTTAACCATTTTTGTATTTTTTTTAGGATTCATATGTTGCATTTCCTATTTTTGAACGAAAGCATACATTTTCGAAAGTGTTCTGGCTCCGGACTCCGTCTCGTAATTCCTCTATGCATCGAACGAAGGCCCCAGTCCATTTGATTTATACTCAGTACGCTGCGCTACGCCGAAGGCAGCACCTCGTAATACAAACGTGAGCGTAAATCTTATTTAGCTACAAAACAGGAATTTGCTAGAAGTACTTTCTAGACGATTACGTCTAATCATTAGATTAGAATATAGTTTTAATTATCATATAGTTTTTTGCGACGTAGCAGATTAAAAGCGCATGCGCTTGATCTCCTACACGTAGCAGTTGTGTTCGTGAGTACAAAATATCAGGAAGCGTTTGTATGCTTCCTGATATTTTGTATTCACGAAACAGATAAAAAACAATTAATAGACTAGAAGCAAAAACGCTTCGCACGTATCGCTCCCTTAGATAATTATGCTAAACATGAAGTGGCAAGTTGCCAATTCGTAAAACTTTTCGAACAGTTCGAAAAAGTTTCAATATTCTGCTGTCTCTCTCTTTTTAGGTTTAAAAATGTTATAGAATGGAATTAGGATGCTTAGTTAAGCATCCTAATTCCATTCTATAACATTTATGTAAGGAATATTTAGAATCTTTTAGAATCAAGTCAATAGACGTTTCTGCTTCCGTTCCAGTGTTTTATATCTGTGTTACCCTTTCTACTCAGTGACGTCTCGTGTCGGATATTTGCTGGAAACGACAATAGACTCTGATAAACTGTTTGCCCTGCAGATCAGTTACCTGAGATAAACCTGCTCTACCTACTTGGATCTTTGTTTAGGCGTTTCATCTAACTAAATGGTATAAAATGATCACAAGGCTAACTTCGACACCTAATCATTGGATATTTTATGAACAGATCCCATTCTCATATCGTACTTTAAGTATGCCGGACTCTTCGGACGACGATACTTTTTCTTACACTAGGGTGAGCAATTCTTTCCATCCTACTACTTCTGCCATTATGCGAATCTGTACTCCTGCTAATCTGGGATTTTGCTGTTCCGGGATTTTGATTACCTGTCTATCTTTTTACTACAGATACCTAAGTATGGATGTATGTTTGTTAGTTTTTCACGCAAAAGCTGTTGTACAGATTTGGATGCAATTTGGTACTTAGCTAAGAGCCTGGATTAACACATAGGCTGTATTAACGCGAGTAACACCGTAGGGCGCAGCTAGTACAATATAAAGATGATGATACCGTCACAACAAACAAAAGCTGAACACTCCTTGTTTTATTAATTTACTGCTAATCTCAGACAAGCCACTTAAGCACCCTGAAGAAGGAAAATTAATATATTATTAACCGCCTTATAATCCAAAGCTTTTCGCAAACTGCATCCTCAACTTTTACCTGTCGGCCATTTTGTTTTATGTTCAAAATTAATCCACTACTGTGTCGTGTTCGTGAAAATTATTTAGACTGACAAACTCTAATACTGGGTTATTTGCTTGCTCTATACGTAATGAAAAACTGGTACGATTTAAAAAAAATATATAATATGTTCCTGTAGTATAAGTAAGTAATATTTGAATTAATATATACTAAACCATAGCATCAATTTATTCAACTGACTTTAAAGTTTATGAATTAATAGCAAATTTCGATTTGGATTTCCAGTTTGATCTTTAGTCAACTGATAATTGTATTAATAGAAAAACATTTTACAAATCATATTTTAGTTTAAAACAAACAATCCTGTATACAGGATTAAAACTGAAATGTTAAATGTTCATGAATTTAGGACTTCGAGGGGTGAAGGTACTCGTATGTTAAACAACCCCTTTGTTTGAATGCATGAAATGTTTAACATTTTTTTTAGTAAAAATGCTATTTATGTTTATGGAACGTATGCTTTTCTGAAAATATTTTGTAGCATAAAGCTTGTAACTTCTAAAACAACTGAAATTTTCCTTAAACATAAGCTACTTACTATTTGAGGTTCATTTACTTCAAACACTGTCTTATTACTAAACGCGTTTCAATATTGCGCGTCTTTTGTCTAGCTATCTCCGATAAAGAACCTCGTGCGCCAAAAACAGACATCAGTTGCTTGAAATTGAGACGAGTTTCAACTATTCGCGATTGTTTTAAACCCATATTCGAATTGAATCTAGCATTTCTGTATAGACTATTCAAAGACCAGCTATTATAATAAATATATAAAACATAATAATAGCTATGCTTTATTTGTGACGATACTTTGACATTCAAACCAGGTGTTAGATTTTTGTTGTTTTCATGTAATTTGGGACATATACTCTGGAAAGTAAAGACACTACTGAATCATTGAGTAATTAATTGTTATAAACCTTCGTTCTTCGCAAAAGAGATGATCCAATATCCACCCTCTTACGGGTGGATGTTTTTCATAAATTTAAAGTGTGTATCAGTGTATTGTCTGTCACAAGAGAGATCCCAAACGAATGAATTAATTCTGATCAAGTTGCTTTGTTTGTAAGATGATTTGACCGAGAGTATTCTTGGATAAAAATGATTCGCGAAAACCAGTACACTCAATTGTACATTCAGCTCTTTTCTTTTTGACAATTTTAGTGCGTAGGAATTTCAACTATTTGATGTTAATCAGATCGATAGAAATATTTCCAACGATCAATTCCAATTAATTAGCAAAACAGCGGCTAAATTCAAATACATCTCGTAAATATAACCCAGAGTGACGTATTAATCCGTCGGGCTGACATTTGCATTGCGTTTAATGGAACGTGTGTGCTGTTTGCGAATGATATAATGCGGATCCTAACAAGCATTTATTAGAAACAAGTTTTGTATTCCAATTTTCATTTTGTGACAGAGAAAAATAATGGTAAAAATGGACAACATAATATAAAAATTATAAAAGAGTAAGTCCTAACTGACCGACTCACTGATATTCACTAGGGATCAGTGCAGAGCCTAAACCACTGAGCTTTAGCAACCCTAAAGAGTTCTTCTTGGGATTATAAGTTTGGTTTTTTTGTTTTGAAATTTCACTTTATTTAGACGGGTTTTCACGCGTACCTGATTGTTGGAAATATAGTATCGTTCACATTCGGTAAACTTCATCAGAGATGAAATGAGTCGTTCGTGTCTTCAACGATGACGTCTCGCACTGCGCTCGGCCGCTCGCCGCGCGCGTCATCTAAACAAGCACCTATGTTTTGCATATTGCCTTTGCTGCGCAATACTATGCTTGTAGAAACTACTGCAAACTAAAATATTACAATATCAAAATACGTGTCAACTCCTTCTAGCATCTAACATATATAAATTACAAGTACATATCCAGAGGCGTCACACATCCGTCACAAGGAGCGCACAATGTCAGAGCGATCCAAACACCGCAGGCGTAAAAAGATTTGGTTCCCTTCTGAATGCTATAGACCCGAGAATCCCTTGAGCCTCAGAATGATGAATGATGTTATTCTTCCAGTCATATTTACGGAATCCTGATCTCTTGTGGAAACGCTGAAATAAATAGTCGGCAGGCTTAATGGTGCTTTTCTCTTGGGTGGCTTTGGTGGAAAATAGCCTATATTATTTTAAAAATATGTAGTATGAATATTTGTGTCCAAAATGAAGCTAAAGAAAAAACAAATGATACATGTCATTATTCAGTTTAAACTTAACCAGAAGAAATGAAGCGTACAAGATTGGTGTTATCTGTTTGGACTAGCATTTTCGTTACACACTTAAAGCTGTAATAGTAACGGATTAACGTCTGAGAAAAATAAAAAATAAAATAATTACAAAAGCAAGCAGTCTTTTTCCGACAAACTCGAATATTCATACATAAACATATTTGCAAAGTTTAGATCAATTAACATTAAACATATATTTACATATTGAATAATAACCTATAACAATACATATGAAATAATTTGTACACATGATATATTTATGATTAAATTTGTATATGTTAATTATAAATTGATAAGTGATAAAATGTAATAATTTAATGCAACCGACTTGTAAATAATTTTACCATTAAAATTCTATATTCTGTATACCAAATATACTAATAACCGTATAACGTGTACAAGAAATCCAACTATAAATAGAATTTAGTCTCGAGTTACGGTTACGTCTCAAAATTCAGTTATAAAACATTTTGAGAACTCAATATAGAAGCTTATTTTTTTTAAAAAGAGAAATTACACTGTGTTTCGAGTATATAGAGGACTTACTACAGAAATCATACGACCAAGGGCCGCTGGGGGCAGGGAAGCGCTGAAACTGAACAATTCTAAACAATGCAAAATGACTTGCAAGAATCCAGCATAATTTAAAAAGGTCTTACTTATAAATATCACAGCATGGTGTCTTCAACCCCTGATCTTGAGGGAGCCATCGATTGACTGTAATCATATTATCCACCCTTACCTGCAGCCGTTAATCTATTAGGTACAGTCTGAGGGTGGGTATATGTCTTAGTTAAGGATTTACATGATTCTATGGCTGTTTAGGTGAAGCAAAAGTTTTTCTGAGAGCACGACTAATATTCACATATTCAAATTTGTTGGTGGTGATCTAAAAAGACGTCGATAAGTTGTGTGCTCAGAAGATTTTACAAGTGAATGAAATTTAAACGAAAATTTAACACGACTGTGCTAGAAGATGTAACTTTTCTAAACGAATTACATAAATACATCTTAATGTAAATAGCAGCTTTTTGAAAACATATAACTAATAGTTGTCGTTTTGTTGTAGTCACAAATTTTCTAATGATCTGTCTATAGAAAACAAAATTGCACGTGGTCTAATCGAAGAAACACGAGCGGGAATGACACCTGAATGTGATTAAAGGAAGAAGATTACCAAACACATAGATATATTATTATTGCCTGTTTTAACTTTACGAGTACATACCTATATTCTACCTTATCTTTATTATTAATATTATTTTCGAAGAAAAACTAAACCTAAAATAACGCATTCCAGTTCAGGTAAATAAAAATCCAATTCATTCAAAATAACTCACACATTAGCTGCAACCCTGTCCATAACCTTAGCTCAGTGATCATAAATTAAAGTCTCTTACTTCCATTTTGCTCGATACTGCGAGTACATAGTGCTCATAATTAATTCACCGAACACAAAAACAAAGTCGTTTAATCCTGGTAGACTAGCGCTTCGTTCGTTTATCTGCAAGGTAAGGGACTTTATTCTCATGGCAGAGGTTAACAAGTTTACAATCAGAGTACTGATTGTAAACTTGTTAACAATCAGTAATTTATACTGTGTTATATTTTATTTTACATATCTTATTTGATTTTTTAGCCCCAAAAATTTTAAAGTCTGGTTTTGATAGGTATTTATATATACACCGAACTCTATTTTTAATTTTCTCTGATTTTGTGAAAAAGTTTCATCAAAAATTTTCTGAGAATATACTATTTCTATACAAGGTTATCGATTTGGGGAGTACTGAGTCGAAAAGAGGTCACTATTATACTCATCCTAACGATCTACTTTCAATACGGGACAAACTCTGAATTCAAGCATTTTTTATAAATAATAAGCTTGCGTTATTTTAGTAAAAATATAAACTTTTCAATAAGAAAGTATACTTGTGGACTTGTACTTTTCACAACTATTTACCTATTTCCCCCATTTAGAGAGGAGATCACTCGGCATTAGTGCGGTCCAACAAGACTGGGGTCCGAGTTCTCTCTCCGCATTAATATTCTAACTCCATAGCACGTGTTTCGTTTCCAGTTGTGACCGGTTTTGTTTTAATTAGTTTCATGTCGAGTCTTTTTGAGTAGTTTCGGCTAAATTAACAAATTTTCGTGCCACAGGTAAATTTTAACTAAACAACAACGCTAAGCCAATACGTCGAGAGTATTAATTTCTATTTATTATGTGTATATTTTCATCAATTTTTTACGTAAATTGAAATATTTTTTAAATACCATTGAATACCAGTTAATGTTTGCTGATGAGTAGCGACTCTGCTGATTAGCTACAATTACTTGAAAAAAGTAAAAAATAATAATTTGGAATTTCTATAAATACAGTGGCACGTTCGCGGCGTATCTTTACGACAACAAGTGACATAACTGGTCACCGGTGACGGATATGAATCTTTCTGATGTCAAACGTCATATACCAAAATGTAAAATGCTTACTGATAGCCATCTTGGAATGAGTCTTACTCGCTGTATGTAAAAATATATAAATATTATAATCTGTTACAATATCTATGTATATACCATAAGTAGATTAAAATCGTCAGCCTACATTTTTACCACAAAAAAATTATAAAAACCTTTCAACGAATTAAAGCTCCCAAAAGATCTGAAATAAACTCTCTCTTATGAAGCAGATGTACGTCGTTTGCCCCAAATGTTTCATGACTCTGAAAAATGAGTTTCGCGAGCGCAAAATTATGTCACGGACTCATTATCATCAAAATAAAAGCGAGCACGACTGTAAGTTACGTGCACAGTTGTACCGCTCTGTTGTACCGTATTTTACAAAAAACGCTGAACCGTTAAAAAGACGAAAACACTCGAATGGCCTTAAAAGCTTTGCGTAGAGATGGGCGTTGTTAAATTGATGTAGAATTGAGATTTTGGTTATTCGATTCTGGCTTATTATTATTCTTATTAAACAAAACTACTTATTAAGATATAAGTTATGACCTTATGTTAACTTTTTACTTTGTTCGTTTAAAAAAAAAGTGATTGTCTACTTCTATTCCCGCAGGCGACAATATAATTTGTACAGCTATTCAAATTTAAAAATCAAACTTCTGGTCCAATTTTGATATTTTTTCAAAACATCTTTAATATAATCGCTAATGGGAAAATCTCGTGATCAGAATTAGGTTAAGTTTTAACCATGCTTAAAGTATGATGGCTATCACTATACATAATGCTCTCACAGAAAAACTAAAAGAAATTACTTTTTTTTGGATTCAAACTTCACAAATGGCTCCTGACTCGTTGTTACTACTCTGTCTACCAATACTTAAAACTTTACTATGATATACCAATTCGCTAGATTTATTGTCATTTGCACACCTAGTATTATTATTAATCTCTGACAAGAACTTAAAATAAATTGTAATTAGATACCTTAATTGTTTAACCAGAACATGTGATCTAGTTTAAATTTTAAGCTTATTATTTAAAAGAGTGATTTCTGACATCTACTCATAACAAAACTGTAACAGGTCAAATTCTGTACATTGAATATGTTTTAAAAATATCTTTCGCGGGGGGAGTTATTAACGGTACAGACCCTAAATCTATATTTTTTTTTTTTCATTTTTGTCTGTCTGTTTCTGGACTTTCCATTACTCTGGAACTGCTGGATAGATTCTGATGAAACTTGGCATGCTTAAGGTTCATATCATGAGGTAGGATCTTAATATTTTTTTATTCCGTAAATCCCAAGATTTGGGTCTGTACCGTTAATAACTCCCCCGCGAATGAAATTTAAAAAATATATTCAACGTACAGAATATTACTTGTTATAGTTTTATTATAAGTATAGATTGTATGACTCCTCTATATTAAATTGCACATCATATTGGTGTGTTACAAGTGGGACATAAGTTTAGCATTAAGATCTGCATTGTACCTTGTAATAGCAATAAATATCATTTCAATTCCAGAATATTATTTGTCTAATTGAAGTGAAAATAATTCCACCAAGAAAATCTTCCACTGGCATCCTTCAACAATCGCTTCAAACCAACTTGAAAAGGACATCCCTAGGCGCGTATTTAAACAGAGGCGTCGTGAAATCCTCTAATTGCGGTGTCGTACGGCGTCCAGTGGAGCGATAAACTTGAATAATGTCACACAATGTCCAAGACTACCAACTTTATTTTCTTACTTTGTCACCTGCCTTCGCGAGATAGCTGAATTTGGAACTCAGTGGGAGCGGGACAGGTTTTAGGGGTTAAATCTATAAAAAGAAAAAAGCAGGTGTAACTTTTGCACTGTATTTTGCAATGGGCGCAATTTTTGGTTAGATTAGAATGATTCTAGGTTTTGTAGATTATTTTGATTAACTCATTTAGGTGTATACTTAGCTTAAAGGGGTTCACTATCCTAATTTCCACTTTCACTTCGGGTTCAACTCTGAGTTTGTGGAAAAAAAACATTATCCACGGAAAAAGTTTCTATAACAGCTAATATTTTTCTAAATAAATAATTTAAATAAAAGTAATTTCTATATTTTTTAGTACTCCTACAGGGTTTTACAATTTTTTAAATTTATTTTCCAAATTCGTCAAGAATAATTAAAAAGTACAATCTGTTCACAAGTACGGAATTTCAAAACTTATAGAAACATATTGGCTGACAGACAAAAATCAATGTGCAGACCCGAAGCAGAAACGCTTATCTCAGTTTCCTGATCAATAAATATTAACTAGAAATATTAAGACTCGTGACGTAAAACTTATGTCATTTTTAGGTGGTCCTCTAAAAAGCAAGTACGAATTTGTAGTATAGGTTTATACAAACGACGCTATGTAATTTTAAATTTTTATTTGACACACTAATTGTTTAAAAATGATGTACAATTAAAGTAACAGAAATGTACCGATTTCAACGATAGCTCAAACTATGTGGAAAGTAGAAACTCACTAGTCATAAGAAACGCAGTTTTTTTCATTCGTAGATACTCCATCTAAAATGACGGTCGATTCACGTAAAACCCTCTCGGGACAAAGTACGCTCCAGTTTTGTGAACGTTTTGATTTATTGTGATTAATACGAGTTTGTCGGTTAATTTGTTCGAGTTAATCTGAATTATTTATAGGCCGATTACGGAAATTAATTGCGGGATAATGAATTATCCCTTTCGGATGAATTTGAACTGAGTCGTTTGAGCAATAAAGGTGTAATTAGGTAGAATTTAGGATGGAATTATTTAAAAAAGAAAGAAAGAAAAAGAAAGAACACATTTATTTTGTACACACAGGATACTACTACTACTACAACTAATTACTTAATAGTAGATAAACACTTAAAATAATAAATTAGGTCGAGTTGCAGTGTCCCGTGCGTCAAAAAAGGTCAGCGCTCAGCATGATGCCGGGGATTGCTCTTCAGCGCTGATTTTCAGCGTGACCCTTTAGAGACGCGCGGGGTAACAAAAAAAATATATACATAAATAAACACCAGAAATACTTTAAAATGAGCGTATTAAAAACCTAATCTCACCTATTAAGATTAATCTCACCTATTTTAAAGAATAGGTGAGATTGACAGAAATTTAGCGTTGCCTAGTGGTCAACACTATAACGCTATACGAGTACCACACAGTGTGGTCAACATAACTACGACTATGTATAATGGTGGTTTAAACTTACATTACATTTATTACATTAGTGTGTAATTTTTAAAAATTATCGAGAACAGTGGTATTTGGAAATATTTTAAATGTATTGATATATAATTTGCATATCTACTCAAATAGCAAATGCTGGTCAAAGCAAGCGAAAGTAAAACAACGAGAAATATAGGTTAACTGCTTGTACTATGCATTAACTGATTGTACTATGTACTGCTCGTACTATGGCAGATAACGATATTGATCTTAGCTCTAAGCTCTAATCGGCAGTGTTCACTAAAGTTGCCAGAATTCGAAAGCCATCCAGCAAATAAGCCTTTTCAGTAGGCTCCATAACAATTACGCCCCTCTGGCTCTCTCACACAATCGCAGTGGAACAAAAAGCGGAAGGAAGCCCTAACGCCTATTTAATGTGCCTCCGACGCGACGGGTGGCGTACTTACTGTTGAGGTTAACTCGCACTTAGGAAAAATATCTATTATTACTATTTTTGCAAATTGGTAAATCATCTCGATGTGAACCGCGACCGACAGTAGTAACAGAAATATCTTGTTAAAATGTCTGTTAAGATTCTGCTTGTTAAGGAAAACCAAATTTTTTTAACTATTAAGCACATATAATTAATTTCAACAAAAGTACAACGACAGATAATCAAACGATTAGATTCTACTATTAACGGTACCACGGCAAAAAAGAAATTACTATGGTACCATTGATGGTACCACGGTAAACAAAATTTTCCGTAGTACCATCAAAGGCACAAAAAAAATACTATGGTACAATCTAATGGTACCATGGCAAATAAACGTTTAAGATTAGACCGCGATGCCGTCAGATTACGAAAAAAATTTATCACTGCGTAATGCATTTAAATATATGGAAGAGCTCTGATTTTTTTTTAAAAACGTTGTCAATGACTCGCATAGGGCAATCTCTAGGGATAAAATTTTATATTCAAACGATGTAATACATACCTACTTCTAAATAGGAAGATCAACGTTACGTTGCGTTGTTGCGAAAATTAACGTGCAACAAACACATTTTGATGTCCGTCACAAACAAAGTGTGTTCGTTTGTCCGTCTTCTCCTAAATAAAAAAGTAACGTATCGATTTGATTTTTGGCATAGCGATAGTTCGAGGTCCAGAGAGGCTACTTTTGTCCCGGGAAAATCAAACATAATACGGGAGGAGCCGCGGGCAAAAGCTAGTTTTATATACGTGAATGTGGGAAACTTCAGTGCTTAATGATTAAATACTTTATTTTCATTTAGTATACTTCCGCATGCTTAATATAAGTAAAGATATGCTGTTATAGATAATAATTAAATTAAGACCTTATTGTAACCATATCTAAAACGAAATAAAGAACTTTGAACTTATTCTTCCTTTTCTACTCGGTGGGTTCCGGTGATATCGAACCCTTAAATAACCTGTGTCTAAGGCAATAATCCCCGTAATAGCGCGTCGCCGTCCTGCATGCAAAGCAGATGTTTTTTGATTACCAATGTTTACCAACAGTTGGGAAAATATAATTACTAGTCATTTGCGTTTACTTTCTGGCGTTACGTTTAAGGGAAGAACTTAAATGAAGCAATCGTGGATAAAAATATTGAGGTATGCGTTTGTATATTTACTTTATCATCTTAGTAAGTAGGTATGCGATAATATTACGAAAATTTTTATTTAAATTCATCATTATGTAAATAAAGGTGTGAAGAATTGCCAAACACCAACTAAAGCAAATACATAATTGATGCTATTGTGATTTGTTTGACATACAGATTTTCCATTACTTTTAAGTATAAAATCAGTCAAGTGGGAGTAGGATTCGCGCATTAAGAGTTCCGTACAACATTAGTATAAGTTATTAACCGTTGGAAGTATCAAATAAAAAACGGCAAGAATACGTTTGTTGCATGGGAGAGGTTTTTTTTTGAATAATTTGTTTACTTTATAGTGAATATATAGCTAAATATATATTTCGAGTGTATATTGTGTAAGGAATGTTTATTTAATATATATTTTATTCGGTTTGCATTTGTTGTTGTAGCGGCAACAGTAATACGTCATCCGTGAAAATTTCAGCTATCTAGCTATTATGCTTTCCTGAGATACATCCTGGTGATAGACTTACGGACGGGCGGACCGACATCGAAATCTTGGTAAAAAAGTCCCGTTTTTACCTGTTAGGTATGGAACCCTTAAAATTATCCCTTATCAAATATATGTTTAACAAAAAAAAAAAACTTTAGGAATCTGAAAATGCTCTCACTATTTACAAATCAAGCTTCCAGATTAAGATTCTAATACTCATCTAACTCACTTAATCTTCATTTGATACCACAACACGGCCGCAGAGTTGCCAGACCTTGCCTGTCACTGCCTTCTCGTGCTTCGACAAATAATCCAAAATTAATGAGACAGTAATCAGAGTGTGCGTTTAGACAAACAGGGGACAAGTTCACATCAAAGGGAAGAAGATTAAACGTGTATGCGTCTACGCCACGTGCTAGCATTAAAGTGCTTCAGCACATACCACTATATTATTACCACCTAAAAACTTCAATATCACTCTTACGTGGTAGACAATATGGGTCAACGCCGACGAACTGGATGTGTAGCGTATTTTCAGAGTTGACAATGCAACTAGTCTCCAACTATCATGGGATTTGCCGTGTAATAGGGTATATCTAGCTAGCGTTTAAAAGCGCGATAAGGTTTCGTAGAGACGCGGTTGGAATTAGATTTTTGCGATTTCATGGACCGTGACATTGGTGTGGCTTTGGTAGACTAGATTTCATTTGCTGTTACCTAAGTAAGCAATACCTGAGAGAGATATAATAATGTAGTCCAGGTTATAAAACAATACTGGTATATTACTCGTAATTAGATAGCTTTTTACCACAACGGTCTGGCCAACCTTTCTCTATTCTCTGAGCTCTACTACCTAAATTGTAGCTCGCGATTGTTTGTCGTAGGAGTAAGTTTAGTTTAGTTTTATAAAATAAAAACACATACAGTTAAGTGATTTTACAGTGTTTTTTTTTATAAATTTGTTATAGTCTATTGCCTCACAAATGACGCGGTTTCAATCCCAAGTTCAGTTATGTCCTGTGTGTTGTATATATATATATATATATATTAATTAACTAACTGCACCCTGCACTGTTGCACTGTTAAGCGCAATAATATATGATAAAAAGTAGCCTATGTGTTAATCCAGGGATTAATCTATCTCCGTACCAAATTTCAGCAGTTTTTGGGTGACAAAGTAACAAACTTACATTCAGACATCTTATAAACTTTTGCGTTCATAATACTTGTATGATTAAGCAAAGATTAAGCACCAGAAGCTTAAACGGTTATGGAAAATAACGTGAGGTAACCTGCTTGTTGGAAAGGTATATATATAAAGGTAATAGCTTTGGAATATAATTGAAGTCCCGGCCTACACCCCTTTCATAGTGGAGACCAGAGCCCAGCAGTGGGACGTTATGGGTCGAAACGTACAGTGTTTTCAACCACTTAGCTACGAGTAACAACGGACAAGATTGACCATCGCAAGTTATATACAATATCAGTAGAACTTGGAAATAATTGAGCACTAATTTTGATCAACACGATGCTCTATAATTTTACTAAGACTAGCTAATTATAAGTAATCAGTTATATTACGTTAAAGTATAATATAGTGATAAAAAATTTACTTATTTTTATATTTTGCTTTGAATTAGGACCTAAAGTTGGTTACAGAACCATTGATAGAGGCATAAATGCCACTGCACGAAAGCTACTGTTATATATAAATTTTGAAAGTTTAACTTCGACGGTATTCGGATAAAAAAAAGTTTACCATAAAAAATATTGATAGCAGGTCTCAATTCAACTGTGGACTGCTTCCATTTGGCAGGGGCACATTGTTTTTTCTATCCACCCGGAGAGTCAGATTTTGGGCAGGGAGCTAACTGGATTACTGGAATA
Organism: Ligdia adustata; assembly: GCA_947049295.1. Lineage (NCBI taxonomy): Eukaryota > Metazoa > Arthropoda > Insecta > Lepidoptera > Geometridae > Ligdia > Ligdia adustata. The sequence goes on from OX346218.1 coordinate 5,350,920, forward strand.
TTTTTTTGTAAATAATTTGTTACACTACTACGTTGCTTACCATCAGGCGAGTTGGAGGTCAAACGTAGGTCTTTTCACACTATTTATTTACGCAATATTTTTTTAATACATTTACTACTTCAACAATAATGATGAATTAATTATAAACTAAACGGTCAGTAAAAAAATAGAATAGAATAGAAAAATTAATTATAGTACAAAATTCATTATACTTTAATATTTTACAAAAAATGTGGCAGAATTTAAAAATTGCTATTGCATCCGTATCTTGCCAGTTATTATTTTTTAGTCAGTGACCATACGTCGTCTATATTAATTACTTACTTACTTCTTAATAAGAGCATGACCGGAAAATTTATTCTCCGTTTGTCAATGTCAAATCGCTTGACAAACTGAAAAAAAACCTATTTTTGTCCTTTTATCAGCCGCAAGAGGACAAACAGGACAGCTAATTACTGTCTATCTGGGATATAAATCAAACTTCTTTTGTAATTGCAAAATTTTTGCATTGCTGCAAAAAACCTACGTTATTATTATAATATGTTTCTAGCTCCCAAACTATTTCCATTTACGCAATCTGCGGTAAAAGCGATATTCGATACCGCGTATCAGGCTATTGATTCCTATACTGTTATAGTACAGTAACCTAGATGCGTAAGCACTTAGGGATATGGCACCTAAGTAGGTCACCTCCCAAGAGGCCCGTAGCTTGCAGGTAATGCTCAGTAGACACGCAAACAATGGATGCAGTCCTATCTAGAACGGCCTTTAATACTGCTTGGGGCCTGACTATAGCCAGAACGGGGATTTGGGCTGTGAAGAAGGCTTTTAGAAACGAGAAAGTATGCAAATATGGTGCTTTGTTTTAAAATACGTCTACGAGTGGGACGGTGTAGGTAATAGTTATTCGGAATTCAAGATTCTTAACACGATTTTAATTTTAAAGGCCAAAATAATTAACGAAATTTCGTTTATGTAGGTATGCACGTAAGGAAAAGCATTAATACTAAATTTTGAACTCCATACATTTATTTAACTTTTACGTTGCGTTTTTCGCAACCATCTTTGTGCGTTTATATATTAATCCAGTATTTATCGTTCAGCTGTTTGTGCTGCGCATGTATTAAAACTTTGTATATTTAGTGTAACTTAATGACAACTTTATACGTTACTTTGAGATAATATCATAACTATAGCAGCTACAATAAATCAGGTCATTTAATCAATGTTTATAATATCGTTAGACTCCGTCTATCTAAAACTAAATGCTTTTTAATAATGATTCTTGTAGAACTCTAATTGTAAGTCAACGCGTATGTTCTGTACAAACTTAACTCGTAAGCTCTGCAAATTTTAATCTAAATACTAATTAAAATTACGGCAACCCTAGCGTGCAATTTTTAATCAAACCTTAAAATTCTGCACCGAAATGTTCGTATTAAGCAAGCCATGTTCATACAGGGCCAGTTGTTTAGTATTCGTGTCGTTACGTCATGCGTTTGGGACGTCTGGCCACTCCGATTATTAATCCTACGTGGGTTTTGTGGGAATGTAATCATTTTGTTGATTCATTTGAATGTGTCTGCATGTGATTGGATATCAGTTTTGATGTTACTCATCATATTGTATACTGGTCGACGTATACATACAACAAAATACAAATACAAAGAACATTTTGCAGAACGGAATGTAATAAGAAAATTACTGGTTTATACTTACCGAGAGTAAGTCGAAGACCGGGAGTTAATCGCGTTCAAAATAAATATTTCATGTCAGATTGTTTGATTTTCATAAAAAACAATACAATAAAAATCAAACAATTGGGCGAACTTATCACCTAAAGCTAAACCTACGTTAAAATGATTCGTTTTTAAAGACAAGAAAGTAAGCAGTGAATTAAAACCCACTTGTCTTATCTATTACCAATTTTTTTTTCGTTTTAAGATTTGTACTATAACAAAGCTATAAGTATCATTATCGCATTCATCGTGATTAAAAGAACAATCAAATTCTCTATTAGTTAATTAACATCAGCGCCGAACTAATTCAAATGAATGCAAAAAAGGCTGACGAGCTATTTATTACCATCCGGCTATTTGAAAAGTTTCCATTCATTTCATAGTTAACGTCCAACTACTCGTAGGTACTTGTAGTTTTACTCGACTTTTTGCTACTTTTAAACCAGTGTAATTTGATCTCTGACTCTTTTGCATGACAACTACTATAACTGAAAATTTATAATAATCAATTCTTATATTTTTGACAGCCTCTAACTGATGAACAAGCTAAATCAGTAACAAACAATTGCTATTGTAGCTGAGTGGTTAGGTGCAAGAGGTACGAGGTTCAATCCTACAAATATATGTAATAAAAAGCCTGAGCAACAAAAAGTGAACGAATACGTGAGACCATACCATGATAAATCTGTCGCCAAGCACTTTACGGTGTGTTCCGGCAGCATTCCTTTAAAACCTGTATTTTCTAGTGCTGGATAAAAAAAACAATGTAGATAGGTATATGATACAAATATAAGTACATTTATAGGAGTAAGCACCTACCGATATGCTGTAATTTGCTTTTTTCCTTCGACGACAGAATCTTAGTGTTTCTTTCTTTATCGAAATTTTGAATGTCATGATCTACTTGTACTGCAAAGATAAATTATTTAAAATACGACACCTTGTGGATATTTAAGACGCTGTTTTTATATTATCTTATGCGATTAGCTCCCGCTAATAGATGCCGTTGAAATAATCTTCAGTGTCATTTTATGGTAAAGACAGAAAATAACTATTTCTTAACTTTATTCCGCCCTCTAAAACATCGAGCTCTTTACTGCCATCTCTCCAACTACAATAAACGAGGTGTAAAAGAGGCGATCGAGATGATAGTAAAGGTCTTCAATTACTGGTTTGTGACGGAGAAAGTCGTGAGAGTGCTGAAGCCGACAATGTGTATAAATAGGCGATCTCAATTGCGATCACGTAGCTCAAACGAGAGAGCTGGATCGATCGGTCGGAACATGATAAGTCTCACTCACGCGATAGCTACGCGATGCCGTGATATCGATAGCCATTAGTTGATGTGATTTCGTCGCGATTTTGGTTTCTTATCCTCTCGCTGCGAAGAGGTTAGGCTTCAATATGACCATGATTGAGTAAATCAATTATACTAAATTTCTGGTAGATTTTGTAAGCTATTTAATATTTTCCAGGAAGCAGCTTTCCTCGCGATGTTTCCCTGCACTGTTAAAGCAAACACGTAGTAATTTAATGCTAGTCTATAAACAAAAAAAAACAAGTTCAAAATCATTCGTTTGGGAGCAGCGATGCCTAATTTTTTTTGTTTGAAAGGTGAAATAGTCGGGAGCCGTATTAGACTTGTCTAGTATAACTATGATAATCATGATAAATTTCAAATCTAAGATGTTGCCACAAGGACGAATTTAATATTATTATTTTGTGTTGGGAGTTTTTCATATTTTTGATTTTACTTATTTATATACCTACCTATGAACTCATTCCTGGATATGATGCGTCGATCGCTTGAGTTGGTTTAACTATAGAACAAGCTGATGAAATGTGACGGCGTAGAACTACGTAAGCTCTTTGTTTCGAAATAGCTCAGGTGTTGCTGTTTTGAAAAGCTTACCTAGATGTGGGGAGGTAAATGTATGCAGACATCGTGTTTCCAGCATGCGCTCGGTGATCTATTGTTAATGAATTTCTGCATCAAGTTTCTGCATGAAATGCTTGATGCTTTTCTGTTAAAATTCTGGACAAAATTGTATGAAAAAAAGTCGAAATTAATGGTGAAATATTTTGTTAAAACATGCAAGTAAGTAAAGTCAAATATAAACCTTTTTGGATTCGCCGTAGTAATGTAATAAATAAGGTTGGAAATTAGACTAAATCTTGTAGGGGATTTCTTAAGATGTGATTAACGTGCTATGTTTACAAAAAAATCGAGATAAACGTTACCATTAATCCATGACCTCTCACTGTCACGTCATCTCACGTAAACATATCTCACAGAGGATTATGCAATGTAACTCCAGCGGATCCACATAAACTGGTCACCAAATGTATTGGCGTTTTTCATCCTTAACCATAATATATGTTCGGATAGTTTCAGGCCAGCATTGATTTATCAGGCGAAAGGATCTGTTTAAAATTGCTTTATAAATTGTGGCACAGCGGTTGCATGTTCCGGGTTTTGGGGTAATTTACATCGACGTAAGTTTGTGTCTAGGTTGAACATGGTTAATTGGAACTGACTACGTAGGAACTTGATGGTACAGGTAATTAATTGTTAGACAACGCGCATTTTCAACTTTTATTTTACCTGTTTTTCTTTTCAGTTTTTGGTTTTTATATTCTAGCTACATAAAAATATCATAGATACCTAATTTAATTAAACTGAAACTTTCTGAAATTATGATCGTCATTTTAATAGATAAGACAACAAAAATAACAAGATTGTTTCATTCATGGTCAAGACTTTTACGATTTTAAATTTTATTCATTTACGAGTACATCATTATAATAACTTAAAATCGGTAGAGGACTTCTTAAATACTGGCAAATTTATTTTGGACTAGAAAATAGACCTAATTTGATCGAGCGTTAAAACTGCCTAAGAGTGATTTATAAAGGACCCAAAGAAGGAACAAACTATTAGTTATTTACCTCACTATCTTTTTAGGTAGACTAGTGTTCTTTACATCAGAGGTAGTATGATGGCATGTTGCTCTTATTAGTATCCTAGGGACTGACTATCGGGACATGCAAGAAAACTTTATATGTCAGCCGACCTATATAATATGTCAGCTGACATATAAAGTTTTTCCCTACCACTTTACAGTCACCAATACAAAACATGACAAGTCTGAACGTAGCTGAGCATGGGTGCTACTATGAGAGCTACAACTAGTTAATCAAAGTACCAGTGTGTGATTATAAGTAACAGTTCTATCTAGTTATGTAAATTCTATAGTACATTCAGGTAGGTTCACTACACTAACCCATTAGCAGGACAAGCGTCGGGTCTACGTGAAATCGCTCGGGGGTATGCGAGCTATTGCCTGATTGAAAATGAAATGAATATGGTGGTTTTGGTTCAAACGTTCTGATGGAATAATAGGCAAATTAGAAGTGTATTGCATTTTCCATTTTATGGAAACTAGGTTTTGAACATTTTGTGCTTGGCAAACCAGTTACCCTAAAACTTTTTTTTTACTCCATTTATATTTCATTTCTCAATCGTATATAAGTGCCTATTTAGTTTAATTCTGTACATAAATATTTAGAGTTAACGAGTAAGAATTATACTTTTAAGAGAGCGTTAGAAAACTTTAACGGCAGGAAGCTTTCGAACAACCTGCATTTTCTGGGTAACAAGCCCAGCAGAATATCGACAATGGCCTTGACCATAAGGCCACTGTCGATATTCTACCAGCCGTGAAATTCACGAATGCTTTCAATTAATAATTCAAATCTAGACAAGTACTACTTGACCATTAAAACATAACGTATTGAAAACTATTATTTAGATCGTGACTTATACCTACAACCAATTATCTTGCTATAAAGCTCCCAAGCATGCCATTTCTAAGAAAGTGCGAACTGGACCAAAGAGTTCTACGATATTTCCCGTACGTGCAAGCACCTCACAATTGCAATGCATGCATAGTTGTATAAGAATCGCAGTTTTGTATAAAAGGGTAGATCCGAAATCGAGATCGTGTAAACTATGCTCAAGATATTGACGACGCTTTTCTACGGTCAAAAAGTAAGCGGTGAGCTTAGTTATCCCACAGTTTTCTTGTACTAATTACTGCCAAATAGTTTTTATAAGCTTAATAGCAAACATTTTGCTAACAGAGCCTTTTTATAACGCAAAATAAAAAAAAATATATATACATATTGAAATGATAAGGTTATAACTACCTAAGTTTAGCTCATACTTTCGTTCCTATTATACCAACTTTGTGTAGATGAAAGCGAAAAGTTTCGTGATCTATGATTGTGCAGTAAACATAGTATTGCATAGCTCATGTACGGCAGCTGAGCAATTCAGTCTACTGTTAGTGGGAACATACGTTACCAAACGTAATTTACTACGAAACTTGTTAGAATATGCACTAGAGAGTATCGGATACTTTTAATTACTATTTAACAAATCAAAATTATTGAAAAGCAATATATTTATTTCGTTCTAAGTTCTTTATATTGATAAATATAATGTACCTGAATTTTTCTTAAGTTTACAATATTTTTAATGTAATATACTCGTACAGTACCTAAATTTACAACTTTAACATTCACTGTTCATCGTATATCCAGTTTATCAAGTTAAGTAAAACTAGTCATTAACTTGAATTAGTTGAAAAAAATTCTCTAATTAGAATTCAGTTAAGTTATTATATCCTAAACAATTGACGTGTAAATTATTATGCAATAAAATAATCCAGTACACCTAACCTAGAGTATCGCACGGTTAAGTTCGGACGTTTCATTACAAGAATTTGATTTATCGGATGAGCTCAGAAATGCTGATCACGTACATAAGCCGTCCAAATTGCGACAGTAGCACTGGTAATGAACGATCGGGGTTTGTGGACATTTTTGTGGACATGTTTATTTACTTTATTCGTTTCGTATATATAATTCCTGAGATTTGTTAAATATTTGCGGAAAATTTCTTGGGTAAGGCAACAACTACAGTACTATTACAAATTTCAATTATAAAAGGTTAATCAACCTTCTAGAAACGCATTATAGTAAAATAAAAAGAAGATTTTTATAACGATTTTTTTGTTTTACATCGCTCTTTGGTTAATATAAGCGTTAATTGCGCAGTAGTCTAAAAATAAGTCAAAGAGCATATCCAACCACTTCATTAAATCTTTAAAAAAATAATTAAATATGTATTTTTAACGGAAAATAACTAAAAATCTATTCGATTCGCACAAGAGAGTCTAATGGGTTACATTTTCATTTTAATCCGCAGACAATGCAAAATCTTGCTCAAGACCGGCAATTTAGTGTACATACTTTTCCAGCAATTGAACACAATGTGCTAAATAGTTTTTTTGTACAGCTTTGTAATTAATTTAACATTATATCATTATGTTTTCAAAAAGTATAGTTTGCTAAAAGATCATATTTTTTTCTGGAAGACTTTTAACATGTTCGGTTTAAAGACTTTTATTTCTCAAAAGAAATTTACATTTCGCTTATATGAGAAAAATATTTTTAAGTAAATCTAAGCTTCGATACAATCAAAATGAAGTAATAGTTAAATGTTTAGTTCTTTGTACGAGTTTATAAGTACTTTGTGAAGAGCAAAGTTCTAACTAACTAAATAACAAATATCGAGACAAGAGGGTATCGAAAGTGCATCGTTCCTATCCTATCCTCTTTAAATTGAAACAAATTATTAACTGGCCATAAATAAGGCTTCGAGAGGACGCTTCTATAACTGGCGCTTTTCCAACAGCGTTTTAGATAGAAAGAGCTCCAAGACTTACAATGGTAGGACTGAAAGTACGAGTCTGGAATATGGTGTATTATTTTATTATTCTAAACAGAAATAATAACGTCTACGATAGAAAATACTAATAGAAATAAATTTATTTCTGATAGGGTATAACAATTTGTTTTTTGCTTAGTAATTGTTACTTAACTAGTATTGTGCGTATTGCTGCACATAAAACTCATAACATTTTTATAATATCTTTAGAATATTCATTTTATAGCTGTTATATTTGTTACTTTCAAATACTTAATATGACCGCTTTTTTATTTTTTTATGTTTAATATACGGTTTCTCGGTGACGATTTAACATATTAGATTTTTTTTTGAGTGTGTTTATTTTGTTTGATTAAATTTAAATACTGAAAAGTGTATCGTCAGCCGAATCGAAGACAATATTTTTTTAAACTTGTCTGACACTGTTTTTCCCCCTGCCAGATTTCACATAGTCATTTATTTAAAAAGTATATATGTATTAATGAATTATTGATTGAACTCTAAGACATCTAAGTTATTCCATCCTCAGCAGTTTTAGTTTGACTACAGCTAGAAAAAGCTTCAGCTATCGACGTACAAGTAATGGGATTCCGTGATCAGGACTGTGATTTATGGTATCAGGAAACGGGATCAATAGGTTGGAACTTAGCCGTTTGTAGTTCTGGAGGTGGCTCTAATGGGAGACTTTGAACGGAGTTGGCGCGAACTTAAGAGCTGGCTGAAGTCTGATTCCGACAATATAAGCTTTGTTAGTATTTCAGTATCTGTGTTACCTAGTGTTTTCGTATGAATGAAAAAGTATTTTACAGAATTGTTGGCTGAAGTCAATCTCAAGTATAAGTTGGAGCGAACTTGAGAATTGACTGAAACTTTACAATTGAACCTTTAATCTGAGTTCGGTATTTTTCTTCTATATAAAAAGTATTAAATAATTATCTATTAGAGTATTGTTATTTTAATATAGTGATATATTATTGGCGCTATTCTGTAGCTTTTTTGAAATGCAAATAATTTCGGGCGATAACTGGAACTGAAAGTTAAGTCTGGAAATATAACTAGTAGTTAATCTTGATAAGGTAAAAGCCTACATATATCTGAACCCATTGTAAGGTATTCAGTAATGTAAAGAGTATGTATGTAGAGTTGATAGAATATCTTTTCTTTTATTATATTATTTCCGTGGCTAGAAGCTTAAAACACAAAACATCCGAATTCTTGTCGTATCGTGTCGTGGATTTTAAGTATTGTCAACTTAACTGAACTTATTTTTTATGTAACTACATAATACAAGATCTATATTGAGGTTAGTAAGTAGATGCTAAGTATTTATTTTTGCTTCCTTCAATTTTATTTATATTTCTTTTCTTTTTAAACTAAAAAAAAAAACAATTTTGTTTCCTCAATATTCACAAACAAAGTGAATTCAGAAAATAGAAATATGTAACAAATACCTACGATTTATTAAAGAGCATCAGGCCTCATAATAAGAGGTGAGGAAAAGCCTATCTCGCGGCTTTTCCGGACCATTGACGATGGTTCCTGACGCGATTGAACGATGACATGTGAAGAATCGCCCTTCTATGACGCTGTATTAGCTTAAAAAGGCATCAGACATTTTGAAGCGCGCCAATATTTCAGGTTCACTGCTTTTGAAGGGTTTGGAAGACGAGGATAAGAATAAGATCTGCTTATTTTAGATGTCTTGTATGACTATAAGTTAGCAATTGCTACTGCTGCAGCTAGTCAACAGATTATTTAAGTGTAAGAAACAGGAACTTCACACCAAAATATTAATGTATTATAAATTACCAGATAGTATTATGGAACTCAATTTGGATGGAACTCAAATAAAATATTCAAACATAAATTAAAATATTTTTTTGAAAGTAATCCTTTTTATTAATTCAGTGAATATACCTATATAGAATCATAGTTCTTGTGAAACGAACAACCATTACAAAATGTAACGAATAAGTAAAGAAATAAATCACAATGTAAATATATCATATAATAAATACTTGTTCTTGGAAGTATAAAAGTATTCAAATAAGTTTTTTAAGTTTATGTTTTTTAAGTAATTAATAATTCAAATGTAACAAGACTTGCCTGTAACGAACGTTAATTAAAAGCCAGTAAATATTTTTAATTCTTATTGTTAATGGCATTACATATTTTTTCCAAAATTGTCAGATCTAAGTGATTCAAAGCATATTAAAAAAAAAATTGAATCGCAATGTTGAAATTAAAAATCTCACCAGTTTTTAATTTCACGACCTTATATTTCAACAACCCCCGGAACGATTTTGTTCGTAATATGTATTTTACGGTGGCCCCTATTCGAGTGGGACAGACTTACTAAACTAACTAATTGGACAGTTCTAAAATTTTCACCTCTCATTTTGTAAGTGAGTGACAAAAAGACTTTTTAAAAACTGTCAGTTATATTAGTGTAACATGCCGCGCAGGGAATCGAAATTGAAAGAGTTAAAAAAAACAAGACTATATATGAATGTCACAGAATACATGAGGGACAACCTACCGAATTCTCATTCTTAATTGAGGTTTGGCCGAATATTAATATAATCGGTAAGTAAATGGCGCCATAAAAGTCTTTCCCGCTAAACTAAAGTTTGTGCGGACCAAACCAAATTAAAAATATATTTGACCTTCATACAAAGTCTCAAAAAATAAATTTAAAACTCGTAAAAGATAACATGATATTCGTGTATATAACAAATATTGGTAATTTAAAAAAAAAACCCATATTTTGCTCACTTTGATCGCTTGCTTAATATTTACTTTTATTTGAAATTATAACACTACCTGCTATAACAATACCACTATGAAGGCTCTAATCTTCAACAATTTCCGGATTCCACTTGACCATGAAGCTCAGGGTTCTATGCGGGTAGAATAATCATCCTCCGTCTTTGCGAAGATAAAGTGCGGAAGGACAGGGATTACGGAGGTGGGCCGTAATGAAATATGCGCAGACTTGGATAGGAAGATTATTGGAAGAAATATTCGAAATGTTCAAGTGATTTATTAAGTAGGAAAAAAATAAATTAACGTTGTTTAACACGGAAAAATATCACATAGTTATTGTAGTGAACAAACAACATTTACACAGTATTTTTATTGTCAGAAACTCAAGCCCTGATATGTAGGCACGTTTTAGGAATCAAGTGTTATTCCCACTGCCTAATCTAATCTAAATATTTATTTATTAGTGTAGCAAATCGAAACACTCCGAACTCAATGGCAAAACAGTTACAATGCTGATATTTCGCAATTAGAGATAAATATTATGCAACGATTAAAAAAAAACTATACTTAGTTTACTAGCTAAAATATTAGCTAGCAATATAAAACAATTTTACCGTATAAATACGTAGGCTTTTAAGACATTTCCCGCTGATAACTTTAAAGCTTTTGCCAAACATCGATGCTCAAGCAATAATAGACTAAATTTTTTCTACAGTAACTGCACCTTAAGCAAGATTAACAGAGACCCGGCGATAGGTAATTACAGGCATTATTGGCACCCGATGGGATCCGCAGATTTAGTGCCGCTGCTACGAAGAGATTTGGCCTGATCGTAAGGAATTATTCGAGGTGCTATTAAATTAATTAATGCTTGCTAGGAAGGGAGGAACTCAAAATGTTACAAGTTACACTTGTTAAATAAAGTTATATAATATATTGTGGTGCTTATGGTATATTTCAAACACAAATCACACTATTTACAACACAAAGCCATTGTTTGATCCAAAGTGCCTCTAATGATTAGCTCCAATTATTAAAACTTTTCTTCTGATTCTGGTGTATCAACGTAATCGATCTGGGTTTTTACGTAAAGGTAAAACTTACTAGTAAACTATTTAGGTTGGACAAAATCTGTCTCATAATTTTGAATACTTAGAGACAGATTTGAATACACCATGTTTACCTCTTAAAAAAATATTGCTTTAACCCATTATAATAAAATTTTACTGTAATCGCTAAAAGTTTATTGATAAATTTCTTGCGGCAAACTATGAGTCTCGTTCATCTGAACTTCCTGTATAAAATGTCAAGAGACGTAGAGAAATCTCTTACTTGAAATAGTTAGCTGCCATTAGTTTTCCCTCCTCCACAGTTGGAAGGCTAAGCACGTGGCACCGCTCAGTTATACTCGCCTCGGTTTGAGATAGCGAGTCACTTGGGAAACTCCTTGGTTCTATGGAAATACGATCAGAAAAAAATCACTAAAAATAAATAAATTTGTGCTCGCAAGAGAGCTAACCGACTATTGGTTTACATATGAGACAATTATTGAATTAATTATGACCAAGCAAAAGTAAAACCTTCATATCAACAGAACTATTTTATATATTACAGAATAAGCTTAAATTTAAAATTTAATTGACAGTTTTATCGGTCCCAATAGTTTGGGTATACGGTCTACTCATTTTAGACCTTTTACTTATTGTAATAATAGTGCCTACATTTTTCTTTAAGATTAAACAGCTAAACTAAGTTTTTTTAACAGCTTTTTTTTCATTGCCAATAATGAAACCTGAGATAATAAGGTGATATTATATAACGTTGAAAGCAGTGAAACAGGTGATAGGAATTTCGGTTTCGTTTGGACAGAGTAGATGGAAAGCCAACTGTCAAAATGAAACCAAAGTTACTGTCACATGTTTCATTTCTTTTGCGTGCTTAACGTTAGAACGTTACGCGATACCACCACAGATATTTCTGATATTGAAATTAAGAAGTCGACTTTTATGAACATAATGTTCTGTATCTGTATCAGATACACAGTATATTCTTTTAAATTTTCTACTGGAGTAATAAATGTACCCAGTATCTGCCTCACCTTACCCCGTTAACCATTCAAATGCAAAGCCGATATAAATGTCCAGACGTTTATATCGGCTTTGCACTTTGAGGACATTAGTAGTCAGTCAGAAGCTACTCTGAGCCGTCAGGATCTGACCACGTCGAGTCAAGGCATATTGTTTCGGGATCACCCCGGGCGTAGTCGTTAGAGCTGACCACGGTATGGCTTCGAGGGTTTTGGTGGATGGAATTGGTATGCGTTTAGAGATGGAAAATTTGTAAGGCTATTGTGTCTAGAAATTGAAACTTGGTACCATGAAACCATTAGAAGTAGTTAGTAGGTAGACAATTTATGGTAAATTTTTCTGTCTTGCGTCATAGTTGATATAAGTCGAATCTAGCACTTGAGAAATGTGCTGATTTATTCTCAGACCAACTTATTTAAAAACTGATATCTCAATAATGTGTGTGTTTTACCTGAACGATTCTATTTTTATTGTGTAGTTATTTATATTGTTAAGAAATTTAAATCCGATGTGTCTTAGTTTTGTGCAAAAAATATATTTTTCTCAATATGTGTCGTCAGGGTAGGACAGTGTTGTGCCTTAATAATTCACTCTACTTTTTCCTAGCCAATTACAGTAAATATTGGCATTTATGTACCCTAACAGACAGTCACGAGACGGTCAATGTGACACACGATACCCTTACTTTCCGCCCCAATGAAATCAAATAATAGCATTATTTTGTGGACATTTATCTGGCAATTGAGAACATTCTATGAAATGGGGATGAAACTTGAGTGAGATCGATTAGCTTAGTTGCGAGGAAAACTTGTGCAAGACGGGCAAGTTGTTGTTTCATTTGTGTTGTTATCTGTAAGTAAGTTTATTCTTATCAAATAACAACACTAGCTAAAATAAATAAAACAGTACCTAGATACGCAAAAAGCGAGGTTCATATACTACAGCATTATTATTTACAATTTTTTCGAAGGATACGAATAAGTAAGAAACATATTTGGGAAAATTACCCAAAATATAACTTTCATATAACTTTTAATTTTTAGATTTTTATACCTTATAATTTAAAATACGCGTATGCTGCCCAGTATCTAAACTTTTTATTTAGTCACACCATACCTGTTCCCCTGTCCATCGCATTGAATTCTCACCAAAGGGTGCGTTACCCAAACACGTTTAAATTAAAAATATTTGAGAGTACCGCGTTCGGAAAACCCAAACAGAGAAAAAAGTCCAGACCCTGCTATTGTGTTAAACATCAAAGAGTTTGTGGGGTGATGGATTAAGCCGTATCTGTGTGTACGGCACGTGCCTATACCGATAACAGCGATGTGTACGATGTTGTACTAAATGATAGTTTGGCTCAGGGGGCAGATCATGGGCACACTGCTTTACTGAACGACGATATTGGAGAGATTTGCAATAACGGATTAAGTTGCATTTCATGGGAGTCAGGTTTGCTTCGCTCGTGTTTCGCGCTCTCTTTGTCAAATCCTACTACTGACTACAGGGTAATGTGAATTTTTGTATTTCACTCTTTACAACAGCGCTCCTTGGTAATGTCAAGTTTTGTGAGTCACAATTTTGTTTGTTTACATATTAATTGGTAACTACGCTAGCTTAGCTGGCAATGTGTGTAAATGTTTAAGTATTTTAAACCCAAAAACAAGGTCACACATCGGTTTCTCATACGAGCTGAAATAATTGATTACTAGTATATGCTATGGCAGAGAATATAATAATAATACACTATGGTTTTTACGAAAAGCTATCATTGTGCGAATCCGTCTCAAAATGACTCGTATTGAATTTGAAAAATAACAAGATTTTTTAATGTCAAAATCGTAAAATGGCATTTTAAATTGGCAAGAGTATAGGGTGATAATATTGTAAATAGATGATATTGAAACTGATCATTTCTAAAATCGACATACAGACTATGGTTCTAAATGGGTTTTTTATTTCTATTTTCTTAAATTCTAAAATTGCATACATACCTACGTCATTTGATCTTCATTATCTATCTGCGTTGGGGGATAAATCAAAAGGAAAAAATGCTGTCCTATTAATATTGATGCTCTATCGAATGTTTGGCAGAAATTAATTCAATTTTTAGGGGAATTGGAGCCACGCTGGGGCGAAGGGTGCACTTTATCATATTACGGATTGCGTCTTCCAGCCAAGCTTTAGAGCCCTACCATCCAAACTTATAAGAATCGGTCATAGCAAGAAATGTACTGTATTTAAGGAAAAGTTCGGTTCGTGGTATTTTGACAATTTAAAACAAATAGGTAATATGTTATGGCACTCTATACAAAGAGATCTAAAACTGTAAAGTTAATATTAAACATCTCGTGAAAAACGAGATCTCGCACTAGATACTATGTCATTCTGACGATGAACCACGTTTAATATTAAAAACGTCTTTTTCGCCCGATCCTTTTACACAGTTGAAATCGAATAGAATCTGCGAAAGCTGTTAACCTTCTCCGACAAGCAGGTTTTCTCAATCCTTTACGCGTTACTAACATATCAGGCATGCATGTATTACTTAGCTATGGGAGAAACCACCGGCTACCGATGCACAGTGTGAACTATTCGGAGCCAGTGGATTCAAAATGATCTTGGTTCTATCTTAATATGACAAATAAACATTTGTATTTGTAAAAATAAATTTTTATAAAAATATTTTGCATCCATTTTATCGTAAATCAAAAGTAGTCTCCCGATTTACGTCTATTAATATCTAGCTGTGCGATATTCCCAAATTGTAAACATAAAATAAATGAGATCGTTCCCAGCTCCTCTGCAGCTTCGGTTGCAATTAATTTGGGCTATTTAGTTACTAAATTGGTTTGATTTAGTTCAAATCATGCAAAATGGTAGGGTTAATCCTGTCTAGAAGAGATTGCCAAGAATATTATAATTTATAATAAGATTTATCTTTGTTTTTGCTACAACATTAGCAACAAAGAAAAGTGTAAAGTAGACAAACATTTCCTGGACAATTATTATTTGTGTAATCTAAAATTAACTATCGAAAATTAGGAGGTACTAATTTGTATGCATTCTTTTAAATGGCTGGTATGTGATTCTTCCTAGACGTCTGAACTAATTTGAAAAAATCTTTTGTATTTGAAAGGGTAGACTGAAAAGATAGGGTTGCTATTCATGTGGTTAAATAAAAATTTCATAGTAATTGGTCCAGTACTTTGGTTTTTAAATCAGAATAACTGAAAAACGGTTGCGATGCCTGCCGTATTGATGAAAAAGACTTGTTTTCCAAAGAGATTTGTTACAAAACTATTTCCATTCGATATTTACAAACCCCTTCCATTATAGCACCATTCTTAAACTTTTAAAATTAGGTCCATTACTGTTTGTAACTATGGGCCATAAACTTTCATATTTAGGCTGCAATACTTTGCAAAGTAACTTCGTAAATGTTTAATGGATAAAATAACAGCTCTTTTGGATAGGAGTAAAAGCTTTGTAAACAATCTAATATTAAATATTAGGGGTTGAATTCAATGTTTCATCTATTGAAGGCCTGTTTTATTCCACGTTTATGGTAATATGACAACTAATACCATAAACTAAAACTTAGTTAGATACATAATTTAACTTGGGATAAACAAGTATTTCACATAACGGGCTCGGTATAAAAATGCTATGTAGGCTGTGGGACGAAATACACGTATTTACGAGTAGGTTAAATTGAAAGCGCTTGTTGATTTTAGTATTCAACCGACTTCAAAAAGGAGAAGATTTTCAACTCGTCAAATATTTTTATATGACTTTTTCACCCGATTTTTATTTTTTAAATTTTCATTTTTTTCCTTGTTCCTGATTTCTCAGGGATGGGTATACCGGTTAAAACTTTTCTTTGTTAGAAAGGTTATCCTTTCGAAGTAAATAACTTCATTATTGGTCCCATATCAATTTTATCAAAATTAGTTAAGTATTTTTTTAAACATTATAACTCCGTCACTTCCTGTCACTTAATAAGGTCATAACACAAACTAGATGTGTTAAAAAATAAAAGAGGTAAGTTATAGCTTTATGCAATTGGAATAGAATTCAGATGCCCAGTACTTGTTTATAAAGCACTATGAAATTCCTATAATTAGTTAAGAATATATTTGATATAGAAATGTAAAATTACAATAACAAAACTTTTTATTGTCACTACAAAAAATAGACATCAGAAAATAAACCCCTCAAAAATGAAGCACTAAAAAGAAGAATAAGAAAGAGAGAAAAGAAAGGTATAGAGTGAGTCTAATATCGACGAGAAAAAATAATTATAGTCTAATGATACATTTTAAAATATTTATCTCTACTAATGCTTTTTTTTCTAGTGACTTTGACATTTATGAACATTAATACCGTACCATGCACTTCTATCATTATCTCATTCAGTAGGTAATTTTGTATCAAAACTTATACTTATTTAACTTTAATTCCGAACCTACGTTTCATGTCAAACCCACGCTGTAACGTTATCCTTAAATTTGCCCACACGTACGCTGTCATAATCACGTTTGTCGGGAAATTGTCGTCGGGTATTAGGAAATAATGCTATTAAAACATTGCTTACCCGATCTGTGATTGATGTGAGTTCCGGCGTAGTTCATTACTTTGTAGAAACGACGGTAATGTGATTGGACTGAAAGAACTAAGTTTATAAAACTCGGTTATTTTACAGGGAATAATTGAAAAATGGTAAGTAGGAGTAAATTTACGTAGGCGAGCAAGTTGAGGCACGGGCTCTCAATTTTATTAGCAGTTTTAGTATTGTATATCCTGTGATTAGGTGGATCAAAAATGCAGAAGACAATTGCTGAAAACGTAAAACGTTTAATTTATAAAACGATTATATTTGCCTAATGACGTACATAGTAAGTAATAACATTGGTTTGTTCTAATGATTTCTAAATTTTACAAAGTTAACTATTATTAAAATTACTATCATCAATCAGCTAATTTGATTTTTCTTTACTATATTTGAGTAAAAACTGCACCTCGTTAAAATAATTAGATAAATTTGACGCACTATTTTAATCAAATTTTTTTGTGATTACAGTTTTAATGGAAACATAAAGTTTATCGTTTGTGTTCGAAAATTTTCTTCGTGTTTTTCTTATCAACAACCTAATATTAAAAACCAATATGACTGCTCAGTTCCAATAAAGGTAGAAAAACTGTCTGAATCGATTCACGCGAAGCAATTACATTATGCAAGGAAAACACATCAGTCACCTTGGCTCCTACTGCCGGCATACCTGTACGCGACCCTTTTAAATATATTAAATAGAAGAAAAGGTCTTAGCATGCAAAAAAGTCTTGGTATTTTTATTGTATGGGATAGAAAAATATCAGAAAGAGAGAATTTTAGTACTATCTTTAAACGCTCTTAAGATTAGGTCAATTTTATCTAGAAATAATACGCGAAGAGTTTAATTGTAGCAACAAAGTTATGAGTTTCGTAAAGTCTACAAAATAGTACCAACTATGAAGGCTTTTGACGGCTTTTATTACTTACATATACGCATCCTTAAGCTATTCCATTTCTTTCCGACTAACTTAAACAAAAATCACTACTAACTTTTATTTATTTTTTCAAATCTTATAATTAGATCTATATAAAATCTCCGTTAAAGTAGATTAAAACGTCTGTCTGTAAAAGAGACAGACAGACGTTTTGATTCAAATCTCAATCACTAATCCATGAACCGAAACATGGGTCTACCCAATGGATCATGGATGAGTATCTTTTTTTGAAAAAATATTATCTTTAACTTCTAAAATGTCTCTTCAACTACAGGTAATGGACATTGAATAATATATAAATCTCAGACATTTTTCTAATGAAAATGTTTAGTGAACGTTTCCTGCACCAAATATAATTATTCTACCCTCTAGCTTGCAACCGGGGGTGAAATTATATGGCGGAAATCTGCCGCGCCTTCACTGCATCTGGTAAAAGATGAAGAGGCTTTTTTCCTAGAGGGTGCAAGCGAGCTTATGGTTTTCAAATAGCGTTTCTTTAATATTTTTGTGAAACACTTACGGAGAGTGACAATGAAAGTAATAAAAAGATCATGTTTTTTTAACTTATGCTAAGTTGTAGCCATTAACTATCGTGTATTCTTAGTTTTCATCGTAAGTATCGTAACTTAGAATGAAGAAATAAATACACAACTAATACACAATAAATACGAAACAGTAATGAAAGACTAGAATTTTTGTATTCTTGCGCCAATATTCTGAGCCTTTGTAAATAATTTTCAATATGTTTAAAATACAACGCAGTTATCACATATTGAGATAATATTTTTTCTTAAGCTATTTGCATAACGTGCTTGTCTCCAAAGTTTAAAAATACCAAGTCCATTTACAAAACAAAAGCAAAGCTCCCAAAACGTTGCCAAGTTGGATCACCTAATTTCAAAACATGCACACTACATTTTCCCGGCAACTGAGGAAAATTTGGGGAAATTCCTCTGTTGGAACATCGCTTCACATGTTTGAGCCGGCCAAAATTAACCAGTTACACGCGAGTTTAGTGTTCCCACAACACATACTTACCAGCGAAACTCTTCATTAGTCCGCTTTGAAGAAGGTTTAAATAAGAAAATGAAGGAGTGCGCATGGTCTTATTATATTTTTTTTACTTATATACAGGGTTGAAAGTTTAATTAATGAGTACAAGTTTAAAGGAGTAAAAAAACTACTCTTTATAGTACATAAACTATGACTCAAAGGTTATTGAGAAATATGCCAGATCGCAAAATCTTTTCAAAGTTTGTCACTGCTTTTTGGAAACTACAAGAGTGCCTAATTGTATAGCAAAACAATTTTTAACAACGCACCAAAAATGCAATATTTATTGAAAGTGTATCATGAATCTCCGATATGTTTTTCCCCCATTTGAACACTATGACCACATTCATGCTGTCTTATAACAAGGGTTTTATCTACCTTAATTGAACATATTCTATGCTTTTTCATATATAATATTGTCAAGAAATACATAAGCCACATAAACTGTACCGGTAGAGAGACGAGCGTAAACTGTGAACGTCTTCATTTCATTAAGAGCGGCTTGAGCCCCCGGGGAACGCGGAAACCTAGTCGGGAATGTGGCATGTGCTCTGCAACTCTTGTTTTGACTGTTTCCGCTACATTGTACTATTTGCTTTTACACTAAAAGGTAACAAGATGCTGCAGATCTTTAGCGGAATGTGTTTTATAGAACCAGCTAATTAATATTATGAAGTATCACGCTATTATTACATAAGCGGTATTTTGGTGAGATAGTTTTATAGCAATTGTAACAATAAAGATTGCTATTGTAAAAATAAGTAGTACAAAAATTTTCGACGTAGGTAGTAAAAAAATCAATAGATAATAAAGTAAGTATCAGGTTTCTACAGTATGTAACATTACTTATCATTACTATGACTCTTTTTTGCCAACACGGCATATCACTCTCTATATCATATTTCTATTTCGAGACATTTCCAGCAGTAATATTAATGACACTTTTTAATGTGAGAAAAATATTCCTAATTCTATTTTACTATCCACTCCGCTAAATAATTGGATGCTCACAAACATGTATAAATGTAAGTAAACTACTCTCAAATAACTTAATTTTCAGAGAACACTACACGTAAATTTACATAGTGCAATTACAAATACCGGATTATTTGTGTTACAGTGTAAATACACAAAACAATGTACCATTAACTCCGAAGCAAGCAGTTTCACCTGTAAATTGCTTAGTGTGTGTAACTAACTAAATATTACAGGAAGATTAATTAGCTTCATTATGCTGCTTACTCGGTATCGTGTTCGTGCTCAAGACGCTAAGCTCAGTGGTACCTATTCTGTGTTAATTCCAATTCTCTTCGACGTAATCGGAAGTGCGTTAAATAGAGAGTCGTATTAAACAGAATATCGCGTAACGAACTGAGATTTACTAAACTCTCTAGATTTATATTGATCGAGACAAGTACCTTTGCATCAAGTCTGTTAAAATTTGTTTTCATATGTCAGTGTGTAAGTTTGTGTGAATGTCGGCACTCATGTTAAGGAAAGTCGTAGATTCCAACCAATATGTATTACAGGTACCATATTTAGTTTTATCTTCATCCTAAAGTTGCCTGAAAGAGATCATTTTTACCGATAAGGCTGCCACTAGTTACACTATTAAACATTTTTTGTTGCATTATAGGTTTTGTGCTTCCACAATAATGAATCAGTCAATCTTGACGAAACTAAGTACACAGATTCTACGAAGTTTTTGAATGTATTTCTAAATTAAGTTTAAATGGGCACAATTCAAGTGTTTCGGTTCGTGTTTATATGTAATTAAAACGAATAATATTGCTATAAAATAAACAACACAATACAGAAAGAGATTTAGGAAGAAAATAAAATATCTAAAAATACGTGGCACTTTTCTACGGTCTACGCTCTACAACGTAGCACCGTTGCTCCTACCCGGCTAAGCGTGAATCGTGATAACTACACAGACTCGATAACGACACTAATTCGATTCTGACTCGGTGTTAAACGAACCCAATCGAGACGCGATCGCAATTAAAAAGCAATTCTAATGATCTGATAAAAATGAACTTAAATCTCAGTAAATATTAAGAGGTCACGTGTCCCATGTAAGAACGTGCTTCCTAAGCGATTCTTTAGTCACTATTTAGTAGATAACAGAAGTAGAAAAGACGTTTTTATTGTCGTATAACTAGCTCTTTACGAAAATTATTATTTTTCTATCCAACCTTCAATTATTTAGTTAATCTTTATTAGTTACTGTTGTTCACTGTGTTAATTTATTTAAAAACTTTCTTTTATTTATTCGTTAATATTATATAATCATTTGCTTGCTACCTTTTGCTGTCTATAATTTTCTTTTTTCGTGATTAAAATAGTAATTGCTACATGCACGTGAAAGAAAAACAGCAGCGGCCTAAATTATAACAGCGATTTCTTCATGACCAATATACCAAGAGAATGTCGAGGCCTTGTTATAAAATTTGAGCTGTATGAAGGCTAATTTCTAAGTGTAAATTAACACTGTATAGATAGAGTCATACTCTTTGTTCCTTATAGTAGAGTATGTATGTCTACCTAATATCAGCTTATCCAAGTCAGAAAAAATATAATTTTAAACACTTACCAAACCTATGTATATGTAGTTTACAAGACTATTATCATATGCTTTTGTTTCGGAGTAAATTTGTGTCTTTAATAACTGACTTAACTGAGATTCTATATTCGACACACTTTTTTTGTAGGTATGTTACTCAATTACACCGCCGATGATACATACATATATTGTTATGGTAATTTATTTTATGGTCTTATATCTCAAATATGAGCAGTTTTAATTTTGGTAGTTAAATAAATATTAAAATACAGGTACATACCTATCGAATTGAAGTCGTTGTCACATTTTTAAAGTTGCACAAAATTATACGATTAGGACATTAGAACAATTTACCTTATTTTATGTTTTATTTACAGATATTTCATTGCTGTAAAATTAGGACCACAGATATATTCTCGCAAGAATATGGTGGTTGTTTAATATATAACGGCACAGTGCTTCCAAACATTGGTAAGAATTTTATTCTTCGTAAGATCCATTCTTGGTTTTAAAACAAATTTTTATAAGCCAAGGCGCCTGGAGATCAATGAAGTTTGTCACATTGAGGCGTTATTTCCGAGTACAAATTTTAAACAATTACGAGATAGTGTTCCACATTAGTGTAATTATAAAATATAAATCAAAATATTACTAATAAAAAATAACGTGCTATAATTTTTGACAAACTTCAATGTTACCGTAATTTTTACCTAAATGACAAATTTCACTATAGAAGATCCACAGATATTTTTTTTTTTTTTTTTATAGTCGATAGGCTTGCTCTTGACCGCATCTCACCTGATGTAAAGTAACGATACGGTCTAGGATGTAGCGCGCTTGCCTAGAAGAAACCGATTCACTCGCGATTTGAAGAGACCGAGATTATAGCTATCGGGAAATAGAGAACTTGGCAGCGAATTCCACAACCTGGCAGTTCGCACAATAAATGTAGACGCGAAGCGTTTTGTGCGAGTCCGTGGAACCTCTACCATAAACCGGTGGCGCCTTTCAGTATCTCTACTTGTCCGATTGTAGAATGGAGATGGAGGAATTAATTCATGCAATTCCAAGGCACACTCCCCGAAATGTATCCGATAAAAGACCGATAGGCTAGCCACTTTTCGACGATGCTCGAGGCTTTGAAGTTTAAATTTGGCCAGAACATCGTTACCTATAAGTCTTTTAACTCGCCTTTCGACAGATTCCAACGCTTCAAGCTGGTATTTTGCTGATCCATCCCAAAGATGCGAGCAGTACTCCATACACGATCGAACTTGTGCTTTATACAGAGTTAGCAACTGTTCCGACGTGAGGTACCGCCGCACCTTTGAGAGGATACCCAGCTTTTTGGCAGCTAACTGAGCTTTGGACTCAATATACGCACCAAAATTGAGCGTTGAAGTCAGTGTGACACCTAAGAGCTCAAGGTGGTCGGTTAGGGGAACGGATACATCTCGGAAAGTAGGGGCCAGCTGGAATGGCCTCTTTTTGGCGGAGAACAGACACGCCTGCGTCTTAGCAGCATTGAACCTGACCAGATTGGCATCGCCCCAATCAGAGACTGCCCTGAGGGACAAGTTCAATCGCTCGACCATAGCTTCTCTAAGTAACTGAACTTCAGCCGCACTGGCACGTGGGGAAGAAATGTAACTCTCAACGACCGTGCTGTCGTCTGCGTACCCAAAGATGCCTGGTTTTAACAGATCGTTGATGTGCAGCAAAAAAAGGGTCGCTGAGAGCACCGAACCCTGAGGGACTCCGGCATTAGTAGCCATTTGGTCTGACGAGCAGCCATCAATGACCACTCGTATTGACCGGTCCCTCAAAAAGTTTGATATCCATCCACAGAAACCAGCGGGCAAGCCGTATGTAGGAAGCTTGCTTACAAGACCTTCGTGCCAGACCCTGTCAAAGCCTTCGAAATGTCGAGAGAAACGGCAAGCGCTTCCCCGTATTTCTCTATGGCTTCACTCCAGATATGAGTTGCATATACTAGAAGATCCCCAGTAGACCGATTTCGGCGAAACCCGTACTGTCGGTCACTGAGAAGATCATTTGCTTCTAGATACGCCAGGAGCCTGCGGTTCAGGACACGTTCCATACTCTTGCAGAGTATAGACGTAACTGAAATGGGCCTGTAGTTACCAGGATCGGCACGACTACCTTTTTTAGGCACAGGTTGCACGTTTGCAAGCTTCCAGGATTTCGGCACTTGGCCAGTCACGAGAGAGAGCCGAAAGAGACGTGTCAGCACAGGAGACAACTCAGGCGCACAGTTCCTCAAGACTATTGCCGGAATGCCGTCGGAGCCACTGGCTTTGTTCACGTCAAGATTGCGTAGCGTTCTGCGTACCTCTATCTGGCGAATGCGAATTTCCGACATTGTAGCCGTTTTGCCAGCTGTAGTTGGAGGAACCATGCTACCAGCATCTAGATGTGAAGATTCTAAAAATAAAGAAGCAAACAGGTTTGCTTTCTCCACAGCGGTGTGAGCCAGTGATCCATCAGCTTTAAGCATTGGAGGCAGTGAGGGCCGGCAGAAGTTCGATTCAACCGATTTTGCGAGGGACCAAAACGCTTTGCTACCCGCAGGGTATGAAGCCAGTTTGTTCCCTATTCGACTTATATGATCGAAGCGAGCCTTCCGCAAAACCTTCTTGCAAGACTTAGCAGCCTTATTGAATGCTTTCTTCTTCTGGCTTGTATCTCTTGCTTTGAGTTGTCTAGCATCAGCCCATGCTAGGTAAGCCTCATGTTTTTGAAACTCAGCGCTTCTACATTTAGGACTATACCATGGGCGAGCTTTGCTAGACAGAGGCATATCCGTAAAAGGGATGAAATATTCCATACCCAAACGCAGCACATCTGTCACCGCATCTGCGCAAGCTGAAGCATCAGAGGAAGAAAAGCACATAGACTGCCAGGGATACGATGCATAGAATGACCGCATCTCATCCCAATCTGCTGACTTGTATCGCCACATCCGCCGGGTACCACTAGGGCAGGGATCGGGCGGCGAATAGACAGATACAGACTTCACCAGACAGTGGTCGGACTCGCCTAACGGCGATGAAACCGAAACCAAATAACGGTCTGGATCGGTTGTCAGCAGAAGGTCCAAACAGTAAGGTGTGTGCGATTCAACGTCAGGTACCCGAGTAGCGCCTTGAACCAGCTGAGTGAGGTTTAACGCTAAAGCGAGTTTTCGCGTTTCTCTCCCAGCATGGTTAGTGTCCCGGTAAGGGTGTAACCACTCTTGATGGTGGGCATTAAAATCCCCCAGCAACACTAGCTGGGCTGTTGGGTATGTTAGTTGAGCCACATCCGCAGCCTCACTGAGATATTCCATGAGTCTGGTTGTCTCTTGATCTCCGCTGTGCGAACGGTAGACGCAAGCGTAGAGTATTTTCTCTAAACCTGTGTCCACCAGTACCCATAGCAAAGAGAATCTAGATTTTTAGTCATCGGTGATTTTTGATCGGAAGAGTATTTGTTGCAGCGCCATTTACTGGCGAATTTCAACAAATTTTGGTGAGCACATGCAAAACACTTCAAGTCTGAGTTTAAAAAATAACAGTCCAGAGTTTTTATTTTTGCTAACAATTAGTCGCAAACATTTTGTGGACGCGAGGTCAACAGTTCACAGAATACTATTTAAAGACATTACATTCCTAAAAACATTGCACAGGTGTCCATAAAATGAATATAAGCCTAAAATTTAAAATGTATATAAGACCAGCTGCATGCATGTGTAATAGACACTACTACTTTAACTTTAAATAGTCTAAAAATTTGCAATATACTCGTAAGATGACAATCCAAATACAAAAAAGCTCGGCGTTTGTAACGCTAGTGAAAATGTCGTCTAAGAAAACGAAGGAAGCACTCCTAAGTGGTCGGTTTGATTTGTTTGACTTTTGAGATTCGTAGCGAGTAAAGTTTGAACATCGAATGGAAACCAATTGGATTGCTCTCCAATGATTGCGAATGTTAAATTTTAATGAGACGTTTTGTTTTCTCCAGTTGGAATGTTAGAAACTTCTGGACTTTTAAGTCGTTTTTTATCTGAGAATCATGTGAACTACCCCGTATTTTGAAACTATTATTAATGATCACTTATTTTTTATACAGCACCCAGATTCACAATGAGTTTCCGCTCGGATTCGAGAACTTAGTATTATGTATAATTACGCGAAGCTTGGTACGTAATCTAAAATATTAAATAGTGATTATTATTTTAGTTTAGATCTAGAAGCGATTTTCAAAGTAATAATTTAGGAACTTCAAACAAGTATTGCGTAATTCGTGTTGCAAAGTTTTCGAATCCGAGCGGAAACTCATTGTGAATCTGGGTGAGGTTTTGTAGAATTTCGTGATTATCATAATAGTATTAAATTTTTTACAAGTTTTTTGACACATTTTGGAATAATTTTAATATTTGACGTTTGATGAATTTAACAGCGCCTATAGTAAAGTATTAGAATGAAGCCTTTTAGGCTTATAGTCACGGTCAGTGATGACGATTATTATTTTATAATTATCCAGTAACACAGTCCTCTTTTAAAATTTCGAAAGTTAAAGCATGTTCCATCTAATAATGCAACCATTTAATTAATCCTACTAGAATAAAATAAAAAAATACTCGTATTGCAATAAATTTGCCTTTCCCTTTTCTGAAAAAATAGACATGAAGAAAAAATACGAAGAATTTTAGTATCACTCAAGTTCTAATCGCAAAAGAGCATTAGTCAAGAGTAATGCCAGCTCGTAACAACTTAAAGTGTTCAGCGGTTTTTCGTCTCTATAAATTAAGTTGATTTATAAGTCCTCTCAGGAGACCTGCCAAAACTTTTGTCGTTTGTGCGAAAAATACTGACGATTTTTCTCATGGTACACTACTACAGGTTCCTTATGAATTTATACACAATTTTTATTAGTGTTCTGAATTACCATGTTTAAACTAATAAACCTTTTCTTTAAGAATTTTAGATTAGAATTATTATATTAAGTTAAAAAAACACATGTAATACTTTAAAAAATATGATTACCGAAATCAACTCAGCAGGTAAATCAAAATTATTTGAAAATTAAATGTTATTCATTAAACTAAAACAACATTGCTGGCTTTAATAAAAAATATATGACACCATCAAATTGATCCAGCTATCTCCTAGAATACGGAAATATGCATAAAAAAATTACAACGTATCGATTACCTATTAGAACTCGTGATACGTTTGAAAAGTTAACTCTTTAACTCTTCTTCCTTTGGCATACACAATAATTATATGTATGTATCTACATAGACAGACGATTTCCATTTGAGGAAATTGTCTATCGATTAAGATACTGGTTATTCTTATCTAATTAAGTTTTATTAATTTGATTTGAAGAACTTATTGTTGTACACACGAAACGTAAAACACAAATTATTATCCCCACCCATAATATAAGTGCGAAGGTGTGCTTGTTGGTTTGTTAGTTTGCTTGTTCGTCTTGGTCTTAGCAACTGGGCGACGAGTCAACTTGATTTTTTGCATACATAAACATAGCATATAAAACACACATGACACGGGCTAAGCCGCGGGCAAAATCTAGTTATTAAATAAATAAATAAAATATTATTTATTGCGAATGACCATATTTTTAGGCAACCTTTAGATGGAGACTATTTACAAAAATATTAAGTAGTATACAACTATAATTACACAGCTATATTATCGCAGGAAGTATAATTCATAAGTATAATAATGAATTATACATATATTTATTACCTAAATTGATTTTGAATTACCACAGTATTTGTAAAATTTGTAATACGTTTTATTTTTGAAGTGTTGGCATCCTTAGAGAGCGATTTTAGTTGGGTCAATAATAACTAAATCTCTTTATTTTATAAACCGGCTTATTATTATTTTTGTACACAATACCCAAGTAAAAATAAAATAAAAAAATTTCATTGCTCTTTAAATTTATCTTGAATCACAGATATCTTGTGTGAACTGATACTGGAAATACTGGAAGTATATCTAATGCATTTTTCTATCTATGTATCAAATTTTTTTAGATTGTATTTCGAAAGTCTTCTTGAAAGAGCCTCTTGGCGTTAGCCCCAGCAGTTTATTCTTCCAGTCTGTAGCAAACGACTCACGAATATTGTGATAAAGAAAAGTGCTTTGGTATGAATTTTATTTTCCAGTTTTATTTTGGCATTCATTTAAACTGGAAGCGCGAATGGCGGCTTAATTTTACGATTCATAACCTTAATCTTAGCCGTAACTGACAACGGTTTTTATTCAACCGCCGTTTTTATTGTTTTGTGTTCTAAGTCGATGTCTCTTGAAAATGGTTGTACTGTAAAAGTTAATAATCTAAAAAAGAATATAAACGCTGTAGTGAAATTTTGTCTGTCTAGTCAGACGACTGGACCGTCAAAAATCAGTATGTATGTTAGTACAAGCCGTTCTTTTCTCACATATCCCGTACAAAGAATCTCAGCACAGATTTGATATAAAAGTAAGATTTAATAAATAACAAAATATTTTGACGGAAGATTAATTAGATGTTTATGTGAATAAGTGATAGTTAATTACAATCTTTGAGGATTGCTATTTGAGTATTGATTTTATATCAGTAAATATTTTCATGCAATTATTTGACATCCGAAATTTAAATTTGGAAATCCAAGGAGAGAATGAAATCGAGGAATCAAGCATCTACAACAAGTACTTACTCTTTACCAGTAAAAAGTAAATTAAGTTGACCCAATTTCTCCGATGCAATATAAAATCTACCACTTTCCAGAATCTAATAATGGAGTTTTCGAAGATCATAAATCTCTTTGCGAATAATGAATCGACTTCGTGATCCGGCGCCCGAAGCGGTGGTTACTTATGAACCCATTTTGGCATTAGCGTTTCATTCGTTTTCAGTAGAATGACAGCGAAAGCAGGCATTTGAATAAAACTGGTAACTGTGAGAATTGATGAGAAGTAACAACCGGGACAAAGATATCGTGAGGCATGGATGAAAGCGGAGGTTAAACCCAAGTTTACGGAGCCTATTTCGTATTCGGGCGTTTTACACGAAGGTTTTTAACTAAATTGGTAAGCATTTTTTTGCGATTACAACTACCAGTATACTAGTTGTTATCCAAATTGTTAACTTAAAAAAATAAAGTACAACCTAAACTAGAACTATTTTGGAAGAAATACTCAACCAATTGAAACTCCGTGATGAATAAAAATAAATAACGGCCAATACGAGTTTAAACGAAGGGTTCCGTACAAATCCAGCGACTGAGCCCAAAGTCAGTCAGTTTATTGCAGTTCCAGTCGCTAGAAGCCTTTCAACTAAAAAATGAACTATATATAACAATAGTTCAAGTTTCTACCTGTTGTCGTTATTAATATCGAGCCATCACGTTTGTTGCATGGGAGCTTGGGTATATGATTTGCATATTGTGCTTTGAGTGATGACAATACCCAGAAGACGAAAATAATTGTATTACTAAATAAGTTTAAGAAATGTTAGTATTCAATCTACATTCATGAAAATTGAACTCTCAGTTACATTTTTTTTACAATTGGTGTAAAGTTCTTTAACCTGACTTTTCAGGAAAATTACACCGATGGCATTTGCAGACAAATAATCTTGTGCTGATCCTCTTATGATAATTTATTTACTGTCCCACAAACTTATTTGAGATTAGTCTGTGACGTCATTAAAATCTAAATTTTAATGACGTCACAGACATTCCAGCCTCATGCAGACGCCTGTGTACGGCGGAGCAGATTTTCATGTAACACCTAGGATACACAACATATAAATGGTGCGATCAAAAGTACGAACACGAACGCTCTGCACTTATGAATGGCTCCCGGCAAACTTACAATGTAGAATTTGAAAATAAGGTACCCTATATTCAGGTCGGGGAAAAGATACATGAATTTTGTACGGTGTGTGTAAGAAGCTTAGAAAATTAGGTCGCACTTTGTTGCCGGCTTCGCTTTGTACTGTTTTGTTCTAGCGGTGAATTTTTCTATTTTGTTTTGGGTAAGTTAAGCGTTTTTGTTATACAAATCTTTGTACTCCTAAAGCTTAACTGCTAGTTTACCCCCGCTTACAAAATACATATATTAATATTGTTTTTTTTTCAATGTACAACATTATACTAAATTTTTAGATAAATTTAATGATTAATTTATAGATTAGTTTTAAGTTGGTTTGAATCATTTGACGTTTGATTGACAACACATACTTGCGTATTGTGTTGTCAATCAAACGTCAATTTCTTATTGTACATAGATAGTTTATTTTTAATTTTTTTTTTTTTCGTGTTAATTATACTCGTTAGTAAGTATTTTTAATCGCTTATGAATTTAAATTTTACCTACAATATTTAATTTACGATGTAAAGCTAGATAGGTCTCAACGACTACTGGGAACATTGGCGTTAACATTTTTGGAAGCATTGGTTTCATTTTCCCATAATAGCTTCGACATTAATGCTTTCGCCAAGAAACTTTGTAAGCAAAAGCAATTTTGTAACTTTAACATGACTGATATTAGCTAACACTGTCCAGATAAGAAAAGACTGAGCTAGGAGTACACTACTAGTTACTCTTGTGAGCATTCTCAATAAAGCATAATAATATTAAACCTCCTGTAAGTTGGCTTAAAATAAACGATTAAATAACAGTTAAGTTAGAACATCAACATTCCTGCCTTAACGATAATAAAAACAAGACCCCACCCACAGCATTACTTGCAACTGTGCACACAGTGTCATAAGACGGGTTAAAATCTGAATAAATAAATACTCTAGACACCTGCATGTGGCAGTTAAGTGCCCATTATGATCCGGCTAGTACGAAGCCGAAATATTAAGCTGTTTTTTGAGTATAGTTCAACAAATTTGTTCGTTTCGAATGTATTTTCAAAAGTAAGTAGCAGTAATGCAAATTAGACAAAGTTGGTATCGAATTTTGCCTTGTAAATATAATATTATATTAAATACATATTTTTGAGATTTTGTAAATCCACTTAAAATGTATGATCAATAAAGTTGCTGATTCTCTGACGCGATTGCATAGGACCTGAAAAGAGAGACGGTATTTCCATATATTTTCTTTGATAAGCTGCCTGGAAGACTTTTAGAGAAGTTACGAGAAATTGAAAAAAGGTATTAAATACAAAATTAGGGAATAAAAGAGGTAAAGTTAGGGAAGAATTTTATTTACAGTAGATCAATAAAAGTAAACTGTACTAATCTTGACCTTGATTTTACTTGACTTGCTTACTGTTTTTGTGATTTTATGTGATATAACAACCATTCTAGCAGACATATATCCGAATCTACTTTAGTCTTGTAGCTAAATTGTATACGAAGAATATTTTTAATTTCGCTCTTCACCCCGTACATACAGTTTCTATACTAATGTGCATCCCAATTACTCGTTTGAAAACATTTTTCATAACAATTTCTCGTCCTATTTACCGTCGACTCTCGACTCTGGCGGATGTCTTTTGTGCCGTAATGGTATCATCGTATTATGCTAAACAACTGGGAGCAATTGCACCGTTTTCTGCCTGCATTCACTGAATATTTCCACTCCAATTCTGAATCAGGGAGCGTTCAGACTTGTTTGGTCTTTATTGAACTTTATTTTTAACTGTTTTATTAAACTTACTTAATTCATCTGTAATGTACCTATGTTTCTCTCTTTCTTTTTGAGATTTTGATATAAAGGAGTTGTTTCAGTAATGTATGAAGCCCCGGCCAGGACAGTGTACATGATACCACAAATATGTTAATGATTATTATTCTTTAATCTGTCAACCAAATTCAAAATAAGGTTATTTATCGCAGTGTACAAAATAAATTTTGAATCGAAAAATCTTATTTACACAAATGGCTTGATTTTTGCATTTTTGTTGTGTGAATTTTGACATTTGTGACAATTGAATGTGACTATGTGAATGAACCAATGTGACAATTGGAGATAATCAAAAATATAACAATCTTCCAGGGAAGCCAGAATTCTACTATAATTCACATAAATTAGATTATTTTTGTACATAATTAAATAGGCAACTGGCTACTGATGCAGGTTTCATTAAAACATAATATTAAACACATCTTTGGGCATTTTATGGTACACTGTCTTGGTTGAAAATGAAACAAGTTCTTTATACCAAGGTCAAATCTAAAATTAGTAAACAAATACTTAATTTTTTTTTAAATTTTTAATGCAAATCTCATTCATATATGAAGTAAAACTAGTGCTTATTTACTTATTACAATACCATTGGACTAATTTAATTTAATTTTTCGTTCATATAAAAGTAGACCAAATCGCTTACTATCGCAAAGGCCGCCTTTAATGTCGGTTTTTTGTTGAATGTATTCTATATTATTGTAATCTTGTCGTAATAATAAAGACATTTTGTATTGTGTTGGATGTTTTGTCTAGCATCTGATTTAATTTATTTAAAGAACATGATAACAAGTGGTTAGAAGAGACTTCAAAAATACCTGTGTATAACCAAATAAATATATGTGTATAATCCTCATTTTTTCAAATTTGATGTACCTAGTGAAACTCTCACGGCTAAGACGAATTTATTGACTCAGCTCACCAAAAAATACGACTAGCCGTTTAGGCTCTAGGGCGTGCAAAGGAAATATTCATACACTTGAAAAACATAACTCCTCTTCTTTCGTAGTCTGCTAAAAAAGCGTGCCTCGATTTCATAATAATAGTATGATTAGGCAGATATGCCGTTACAACCATGTTATGAAACAAGTCTGAAAAATATCATATTGAATATTGAAATATAAAAAAAAAAATGCTCTATTCCAATGTTTTTGTCGATTATTCCTAAACCATGAATACAAAAGTTATGAATCTTGAATATTACCAGAAAAGAAGGTTAGGAATAGAGATTTTTATTTTACTTTACTTATAAGCCATACTTATCTGGGTTGAATATACCTAACATTGTAAACTTCGACCCTGTACGTAGCCTTACAGTCGCAAAATTGAGCGATGGTGCCAGTGTTTATGGTGCGAGACGATGTTGGCGAAAATTGGTGAGGCTTGCGAGAATAAAGTATGATTTGACTTGAAAGTTCCAGTTGTTGCCAAATTGATGCTGTAAATTTAAGAATGTAAACTGTATCATACTCATGAGGACGAACATAATTGGACCATGTTGATATACAGTTGGTATATTATTAGTGTATATAAATGCGAGCTAAATAATGTAGGTAATAAATATGGTTATGAACGTGTGGTCATATCCGAAGCTTTTACGCTATCTATTCAATAATTATAACTAGATTGTTATGAGTGCGACCTTGGCAAAAAAATACTAGGAACGGTATTTGAATGTGTCTTTTATTCTTTTTTTTACATTAAACTGTCTATTGCTTAGATTATCATATAGTCTACAAGTCTTTAAACTCGTAAAAAATACAATCCAATCATAATTAAGGTAG
This sequence comes from Ligdia adustata, assembly GCA_947049295.1. Classification (NCBI taxonomy): domain Eukaryota; kingdom Metazoa; phylum Arthropoda; class Insecta; order Lepidoptera; family Geometridae; genus Ligdia; species Ligdia adustata. The sequence continues at coordinate 5,383,978 of OX346218.1, forward strand.
TTAAAGTCCTATCTTCTATCACAAGCAATTAGTCAATAAAGCAAACTTAAGTTAAGGGAATGTGTGTTATCTATTAAAGTTTAGATAAGCGTATCTTATGCACATATTATAATCAAGAGTACTTTATTTGTCTCAATTGGTACTTGACATGACATGGCTTTTTATTAAGCTATGTAATCTTCATGGCTTCTATGGTATAATGACAGTGAAAAATAATGGACTATATACTCGTAGTCAAGTTCATCACGGCAAACTTATAAAAATATTGAACCACTAACTACAACCTGATTAAGAAATTTAAATTACGTACTCCATTACATTACTTAATTTTTATGGTACTAAATAAATGATATCTTCAAACTATAGTAAAAAAATGTTCAGCAGTTTCGCAACATTTTGTATTTTTTTTTATTTTTATTCTTCATTATTTTTGAACACATCAACAACTTATTTTTGTAACATCTTTTTAAAAAAGTGTACTCTTAAAACGGCTCCTGCCTTTGACCGTCTCTTGTCAGTATATAGGTTCCACTAAAATACATTATATCAGCTGCGATTCCACGTTCTAAAAACTATTTCCGAAAGTCTATAGATTGTGTAGAGTACGGAGTAGTAATAGGTACTATCTTCTTGTAAACACCTTGTAATTGACTCCCAAATAAGAGCAGCTACGTTACACTGCTGAATGCACTTAAACGCTATTAAGTCTGGCGTTTTCATTACAACTGACATGCGATTTATACACACAAGGGTCATCTTAGAAAATGAGAATGGGTTGCGTGCAAGCCAAACATGGTTCTCAAATTTACAATTTCCATTTGGTCTGTATATCCTGTACCAAGTATACCTACTGGTAAACTCATGAATTTAAAGACTGGAGGCAATTTGGCGAATTCATTCTGGCTCTGGCTTACTGAAGAGATACTCGAAAAGAGAATGGTGACTTTTATGTAAATTGGAAAAAGTGTTTTTAGGTTTTACTTTATAGAAGTACGAAATTTTATGGTAATAAACATCTCACATAGTAGCGATTTGGTCAAAATAAAGGCCAAATAGAACTTTCGAGTTTTGAACAAATTCGAGGGCAAATTTTTTAGTTTAGTACAAGCAATCCTTTAATAATAATAAATTTTGCTCATATTTTCCACTTTCCATTCATCTATTAATCGTCCCCATGGTCTTTCCAATCTTTACAATTATGATCAAAAACGTGATGTAATACCCTAATTGCATAAATATTTTTTTCATAAACTGTGACTATCATGTGAAGTTTGCATGCATAACCATTTTAACAATATATATTGGTCTTAAGTATTTAAGTATACTTGTCATGTAAGCCTCTGCTCTGTAGCTGTTGTCTTCTCAACTTATTATTCGTTCCAAATAGAGGGTAACTCAAACACACCACTTAGACTCAAAACAAGGGTGTATTAAGTGTGAGTTAAAATTTAAATTGATTCTACCCTCCCTAGGGAGAAAATTCGGCAAATTCAAATAGTGCATGGTGTGATCTCGAGCGAGTAACACACTGTTTGTGGGATTCTTTTTCTGCAAATTGGACGCCTCCGGGCGTTTAGTCGCAAGAAAGGGAAGACTTAGTATGTATTTACACATGCGACTGGTTACACGGTTCATTTGTAAGGGTGATGCACATACTTATGTATTTAGGGTCATCTGGTTCTACATTAAATAGGGCAGTGGAAAGATGTTGTTAAATCTAAATTATTTTTACTCAAAAAGATTTGAACTGAGAACATCCTCTTTTTTGGAGTCGGTTAAAAATAAAGCAAAATTATGGGACACAAGTATTGCGTAAATATATTTCATACAATAATAATAGTGCTCAATAAAGTTTTATTACTTTAGAAAGAAATATTTTAAAAGCATTTAAAAATTACTCTAAACACATACTAAAGAATTCCATGTGTTCCAAAACAAATGTTGCTGACATTGTAATCAAGTAACAAAAGCCTTCATTACTTATTTACGAACTTAATTAGCTCACCAAAAGATTCAGAAGAAAGCGAAAAAATTTAAATTTCTGTTTCGGATCGTTTACCGCCTTACACAAACCTAGCTCGGGCCAGATGAGCTGTAATATCATGCAAATTTCCCCGGCTTTAAGTATGAAATTCGTTTTTATTTTTTCTACTTTCATTTTCTTTCGAGTTTTAGGTCGTACCGTAAAAAAGCTTTTACATTCGTCTCGCTTGCAAAGTTGACAAAGGCGCGACTATTTTCAAGCAGAATACGTAATTGTCTTCTGCGTAGTTAGGGACGAAGAGTCATTTTTCCTATTACAACTTAAGTCTCTGATGAACTGTTTATACTCGTAATGTTTACCAAATATTAAAGTCAGTGAAATTAATATAGGAGCCGTTGTAACAGTTGTAGGAGCTATTTATTAATCAATATCATAAAGTAGGCTCCACTAGAATAAAAAAGATGGTTTAGTTTTTTCTATCCGAATCTAACAACAGATTTTATTTAGGTATGTATTTTTACTCGACTGCATAAAAGGAGCGTTATGTTTTTCGAGTGTATGTTTGTTTGTGACCCTTTACAGCCTAACTAAACTCAAATCGCAAACCAAGACAGAATGCTATCTCTAGATTGATCTGTAATCTGCGTTTCAATAAATTAAAGCTCTGCGGTTGAAACTATTGAGAAACGGATCTACCTTTTTTCAAATAAAAAACACGTTTCTATAATTGCTGCCTTATTATTTTATTTTCAAATTATAATGGTAACCTAATGATAATGATAGAGAGAGCTCTTTAATATTAATAATAAATAATTTCACACGTAAATATCCATATATAAATTCAAATCTGTATTTAAATTTAATTCAATATGTTTATAAATTCCTTAAGATGTAGTTAATATTATGTACAAAACATCTAATTTCTTTGAATTGTAGAGGACTTATGGCATCCCCGAAAGATTTTTATATCCTAGGTTGACTCCAATGGTCACATTAGTCTATTAATTGTACCACACGTCACAAATGTCAAAATTGGCACATCAAAATCGAGAAAATTGGCTTTCTGCGTAAATAAAGTGTTTTGTTTTATTTTGCACACTGCGATAAGTTACGTTATTTTGAATTTTGTCGATAGATTAACGATTAATAATCCCTTACGTGTTTATGGTATCATGTACACTGTCCTGGTCGGGGTTCCATACATGATTGAAACATCTCTTTTAGATCGAAACCACTAAGATAGGTAAAAATGAACTGTGATTGCTCATTGGAACCGTCCGTTAACCGGTGGACCGATTTTGACCTGCGATATGTCATTTAAATAGTCTCTATCTGCAGAAGCTATACCTTTACACCCTGTGGTGTACTCGTAAAAATACAGTAGTCCAAAGTTTTTACAGTCGGGTTTCTTGTTGAACTTATTTCTTTGTTAATGATATCAAAAAGCTTGAATTTTAAAATAAACTAGAAGCAGATACATATTTTGATCAGTCAATTATATTAGAAAGTAGTTCAGGAAACTGTTAACTTTTTCATTTCCAATTTTTTTTATAAAAAGTTTTGAACCGCATTTTTCTAGCAAAAAATAAATATATCAGTACGGTATCATCGCAATCTTCTAAAAAAAGATTCCTAAGTCATTGTAGAACAATAAGTACGACTTAAATGACACCTGAAAATGAATCAACCAACTGAAAAGGTCCCACGTAACTCAATACAAAAAGGCGTATCTTCCGCACCTATTCATACGAGTACATCGCCCTTTTCGTGAGACGTCGGGGCTGCCCTTCAAACATCTGCCCGAATCAATCTTAAATATTGAATTTTCTTCGTAATCTGATATAAAGTTTTACGGGAAACGAGTTTCTATTACGTTTTAACGCAATTTGTTTCGAGTTTTCACCTTCCTCCGTTGTAGGCGGCGGTGCTTCAAACTTCCAAACGGGGAGGAATTTACAAATTTTAATTGCAGACGTGATGATGGGCGAAATGGGATTTGGTATGCCTGTGTCTGTCTATGTTCCTTTGTTCTTAATGTTCTTTGTACTGGTGGAACATAAGTTTATTAGATTAGAACTACCATCGTTTGGAAGTTTTATTAGAACTCATAAAATGTGTTAGGTGCATTGTCAGTGTGTAAGGCTGTTGTTAAATATGAAACGCTTAAAAGAATAGAGTGTAGTTATTTTATTTACCGAGCGAGCGAAGCGTCTCAACACTATAATAAGAATACGGTAGATTGAACGACTAACAATATATTATTATGTATAGACGTACATACGATTATAAATACTGAAGTGTAAAAAGTGAATGTAAGGTACACTCTATCATTGAATAAAAAATACATTTCATATAACACAATTTGTTTCTGACCGGCTAATGACCGGTAAAACATGGCCGTTATTTTTAGGCGTCAAATTTTCATATTTTCCAATTCGAAGCCGTCATCACAACATTTCAAATTCAAATAAGCTCTTTGTTTACGCGGGTCATGCATCATTTAAAAATATTCAACATGTAAACCCCACTGAGTATCGACTAGTGACTTATTCATCGACGCAGCCGAGTTTTATGCTCAGATTACTGCTGTAAACTCGTATTCACTGGTATGCCCGCTTTTTCAGGGTCCGTCAGCCTCGCTATAGGATTAAGAGCCTGACACTACACAGCGAATCAGTACCTTTCATATTTAAAAGTAACCTTCTTAATTGGATTAAACATTACGAACGAGAAATGAATGTACTTGTGGTGTAAAAATACACTGATATTCAATTTTAATCAAAATTAATTACTTTAGTAATATTTTATATAATGACGTAGGTAATTTAAAATATTTTTATTTATTGGATGTATATAATTATTTTCATAAACTTTCATCTGTTTACTATTTAAAATGTCAATAACTACAGTTAACTGTACAAGTATTACGACGTTGTTACTTTAAACGCAAATTAAAATTATAAAATGAAACTTACTCATTTTTAAATCTTCATAACACACTCACACATACACAAAACCATATAATAACACTACCTTTCAAGTCGAAACTTGATTACTGCGATAATAGTATTGAATTGGCGTAACCGGGATACGATCAACTTTCCACTTAAGCCTTTTTGTATGAGATTCTCTTTTAAGTGCTCACCTTATTAATTAATCCATGGATTTATAATCAAAGTTTAAAGGGCTTAACTCCCCGATTTCTGTGAAGTTTTGTGTGATGTTAAATTAGGCATGCATATTAATTGAAAGGCTATGTTGAAAGTAAAATGGAAAATATGAGGAATGTTGTTGATGACCAGTGGTCAGCATCGTCATGCGTTAGATGAGTGACTGTGGAGTGGCAGTACGCGTAAGATTTATATGTCGTATGTTTTTAAAATAGAATAAGCTGATTGTGAGCCATGAAAGAGGATTTCCGGCAAACTAAAAATACCCAGGTCAGCCTACTTCTCCCATACTAAAAATACGTAGCACTTCTAAATTAAAAGCACCGAAAACGTTTACAAACACGATTTGGAAATGGCGCTATTACTTCAACACTTCATAAAGAAGGTTTAAAAAATAAAAGTCAGCGTCATCCAAATACTATCAGGCGTTTAATAATTATAATGGAAAAAAGCTAACAAAGATACTTAAACCTGAAAACATTATGTATGCTGGGAACAGTTTTCATCAGTCGTGTAAGAACACTTTATGTTTTGTATCAATAGTATATTTACATACATTGTACTATTTATACAAAATGAAATGAATGAGCTGAAATTGTTTTAGAAGACTCCAAAGTAAGTTCACCGAGGTTCTCCGAATTCATACGCAATACTAAGTACACACTAAACCTGACAGTCTGAAAACCTAAGATGTATAACATTCTATTAGAAGGAAATCCCATTTTTTATGACAAGCACCGTGCTTCTTGTTTATTTTTTACACTTGTTTTTCTGTAAATCATTTGGACGATTCAAGAAATAATTGTTTAAATGAATGAGGTAAATGCTCTCTCATCTACCACATACATGGTGGTAGGGCGCTTCCTATCGCTCGCCTGGCTGGCTACCACCCTCAATTTGTAAAATCTGTCGCCAAGCACCTAACGGTGTGTTCCGCAGCCTTCCTTGAGAGCCAGTGTATTTCAGACTAGGCATGCTCCATCTAGGGCTACAGTGTCGCTGACTTCCGTGGTCGTGCGAACTTGAGGTCAAATGCTTAGCTGTTCAAGATAAAAAAAAACATGAATATTTACGTGAGTTATTTCAAATATCAGCGTTTATTACTTAATAAACGCTGATATACGCTTAATGTTTTTAAGATTTTTCTATTAATAAAAGCAATGTTATGATTTGCCTTACCATATATACTGTATATAGTAACACATTGTTAATATAATTATTTTCTCTATGTGATATATTTATAGAACTATATAAATTCCATGACTTTAAATTACATATTTGATAATCAATACACTTAAATAGATTTAAGGACACAAACATTAGCAAAAACCAAAAATTTTTGTATACAAACAGGTAAACAAGTTCTATGATCTCTGACAAAACTCAACAGAGACCCTGAATGCCGGCAGCGTTCGGCCAAATGGATTAGATGTCATACTGTGGCCAAATACACGCTTTTAAATCGCGGCGTAGACAGAAAATGAAAACTGGTGGTCGTTTATTCTTTGTGCCTTGCGCTTGTTTGTGTTTCAATCAGTGCTTTCAGCTTCCAACTTTAAAAATGAAGTAGGAAAAGTGAAGATGTTTTCATCTTCCTTGACTTCCCGGGGATGTTGGTTGAAGAGTAGTTGATTTGTTGAACTCAAGTTGAATGAAGTTAAAGTTACTTTACTGAATGAACACTGCATCAACAAGGCTTACAGACAATTAAAGTTCATCTTATTATTTTTATTTTAGGTGTTAAGGTTAAATGTCTTTATGTAGTTAGCTAACTAAGTTTATAATTATGACTAACGTTTAATTTTATAAATTGAAAATTAAACTTTCCTGATATAGATTTCAAATCAGTATCAGTTATTAGAATTTACGAGTTTGTTATTCTCGTTTAAGTAAAAACGTTTTCATAGCTCACTCACACCAAAAATGGTGATAATGTAAATAAAAAAAAAATGTATGGAAATCCAGTGAGGATTTCCATACATTTTTTTTTATTTCCTCCTTAGTTTTCGAAGTCAGAGTATGTTTTTTATTTTATATTTTCTGCTTATTCTGGTCTGGTAATTAATATATATCTAAAGATTACAAGAAATACTTAGAAAGTACAAAAAACAGTGTTCGCTAGAAGCAAAATATAGAAAATACTAAAACGGTCATGGTAGTCTTGATATCTATACTATGCGTAATAAAGAATATTCGGTTTTAATTACTTTGGCGTATCAATATTTTCGTGATTGTTTTGAAAGTCCTTTTTTAATGGTTTTGTTTTACGTCAGTAAAACATCAGTTATAGTCAGTATACTCGTAGTTATGAGTACGTCAGATACTCGCAACCATTACCACGTAATATTTTTAGCAGGTATATAGATAGGGAGGCTCGTTTTCCTGTTTTTCTTATTGTACCTAAACAAATGTACGAAATCCTACTGTGTTAATTTTTTTCTGTATCTCTGAGGCTTTTAGGCGACGTTGATTAATAGTACGAAAGGGAAAATTTATCTTATGAAAGCACCAGAGTAACGTGGCCTATTTCTAATGTAGAGCTTTCAAAGAAATCAAGTTCATATGAAGAAAAGTCAACGTATTTTAGGAGATCAAGATAATTTGGATACTGATGTTACTAACGTTGCAAATTGCTTAGTATGTACAGTACATTACTGTTTGTATACGAAAATGTTATGTTTACGTTTCTTGCCAAACGAAACAGAAAGATTTATTTCTACTTTAGATGAGGAAAGGGAAAGCATGTAGCAACTATTCGTTATATTTATACTCAATAAGAATACTCTATTTGTAACTGAATATGATTATGTATATATACATAAAACGCGGTTAACAAGTTTATTATAATATTATAAATAAAACATTAGATGAATGAATGAAGAAATTAACTACTACTTTTTTATTTATTCACTATAGCATAAACATTATCCCTCTTGATATCGAAAAATCAATTTAAACTGCACACTTGTAATTTTTTTTTTATTTCATCCTTTTTGAAGATTCTAGACAAATCTATTAAGCCATCCAAGTCACACCAACTACCTACACCTAACAGTAGATGTCTGTTCGTACATCATTAATTTACGGGTACTGAAGTTTTATTGCACAATGTTTGTGCCTGTAAAAAAATTGGTCGACGTGACACGTTAATGCATTTATCTTACTGATGTTGGAAATTCAAGCAACATGGTGAACATTAATCGTGGAGTTTATTTTCATTTTATTTATACGCTGTATATTGTACGCGTTTGGTTTGTATGTTTTATTATTAATCTGGAAAAATGTGAAAGGTTCATCAGGAAGAAGGATTTGTAACAAAAATAATGCTTAAGTACAATGGTTAAATTATGTTAAATCTATTGACAAAATCCAGGAGCCAGCAAATAGGAAAAAAATACTTTCTCAAAATAAAATTAAAAACAAAACTCACGCTTACGCAGTAGTTTCAATGTGATACATACAAGTATTTATTAGATATTAGAATATCCGGATTAGTTATCCAAAGGATGGCGTGTGGGCTTGACAACCATGCAATCATATAATCACATAACTCACTCGCGAATTAACTTGAATTGTCTTTGTACTATTCTAATGGATGTATCTTGATATCTACATAAGTCAAATTCTAAAAACACATACCTTCTAGATTATTAGATTTAACTAGATGGGTTTGGACGCTCTTAAGGATATAGGGATAAGGCTTAACTAAATATAAACATACTTTTTAAAATATTTTGTGTGTCTGCAATAAGGAGTTTGTAACACGATTAATTTTTGATTATTAAATAGACACTTGTATAAACTTAGATGCACATTGAATTTTAAATCTTCTGACAATAGAAAACTTTTTTTACCAACAGTTATCTTGTCTAAGAACAATTCAAAGGTTGTCTAAACAATGTAGAACCGTATATTGAAAGCGATCGTGGAATTTTGTAACCGATCAACATCGGTGGTGGCTTGATGGTTTTCTTTAACTGTCTTAGATTTATATATGTATTAGTATGAGAACACCTCTAAAAGACAATAACAAACAAAACTTAATAAAAAGTATGTAAAAAAAAGTTATTACTCATAAAAAATATGTATAACATCAGTAATTATTCATTAAAAAAACTACTTTACTTATGATTGACTAGTATCGATAATCATCTAAAGTTGTAATAGTTATGTATTTCAGTGCCACGTCTGTTTGTCAAATCGTTATGGTGTCGTTTGTTTGCAACCGCAATACCTATCCTTTTCTACAACACGCGTTCTTATACAGAATTACGTGAGTAACCAAGACAAATTATATATTTCAAACATAAAACATATTCCATAGACTTTCAAAAATTCTGAATATCTCAGGCATGCGTACTCGTACTCGTATAATCATCGACGACATTTTTTTGTCATTTAATAAACTCTAACGGAAACTAAGCTTTAGTGCATAACTTTGAACTGATCACATTCGTTCGTTAGTACTGATAACTAATAAAAGTAGCTTTGCAATACTAGCCAACGCAAGGAAACCGTAAAGAAATCACAAGACGATGTAACGCGGGCTAGGAAAACAGCTGGTCTTTTATTACGCGTCATCATACCCCCTCGAGTCGCGCGAAACATTTCTTACCTGCTTCCGATATTGCACGAATATAAGGGGACCCTCGCTTAGCATGTATAGAGTGCTTGAAACACGACAGGTTTGGGCCGCAGAACCTGAAGTTTGGACGTATTTATTTCACCTTTTACGCGATAACAATGACACTATGGAGTAGTCCTTTAAGTCATAGCTTAACTCGAGAGATGTATTAAATGCACACTTAAATTTAAAAAAAATCAAAAATAAATAATGTCAGTAGTAAAAGGTATTGTATCACTTTATAGGAGCAGTTGTTACACCTGAAACTAAATGTTGTTACACCTGAAACTAAATGTCGTTTATTTAAGGGCATATAACCTGGAACTGTATAAAAATTACCGAAATATTCTATGTTGTAGTATAATCTTCATTATTCTATTCTGTTTACCTATTCCTAAAAAAAAGAAAACAATATCTGATCACGAATGAATACCTTACACCATTTTACTAAATGAACTCACAGCTAGTAATGTCATTTCCGATTCAGTTGTAAGAATTTCTATTATAAATTAAAGTTTATGTCTGACATCGTACTATGAGAAAATGCACAATTATCATCAGATCATCAGATTTCCTTACGACTCCGCCAAGTATAACTCAGCACATTGTGCCCACCTCGTCGAGGCAATATACCTAAAGCTGCATCACTGATATACCCCGAAAGGTACGAGATGCGCGCGTCTGGGGTAGCCTGAGCCTTATCGAGGCTTTCGTACCTACCCTCCCCTCAGTAGAATTTCAGCGGCCGAACGGGGTGCACGTCTAGGCGGTTTTCGTCCGCCCTAGATCGCGACTTGCCGATGTGAACAGTTCCGTGTAGTGCTGTGGCTAAGTGATTGGACTTGCTGAAGGGGGATGGATTCGTGAATTTTTGTGAGTATATTGTGCGCTTATTGGATTGTTATTATTTTTTCTTACTGGAATCTTTCTAAAATTTATTTCCGTATTATTTGGCTAATATATTATTATCTAGGATGCTACATGCCAAGAATATACAATAATGTGCCTGTAAAATCTTTCCAAAAAATGAATGCATTTAAAAATATTGATATGTACAATGTATTTACAACTGTTGCAAAAAAGTAAAACTTAGGCTATAAAATTCTTCATCTTTTATTCCACTTAGTAATAAAACTTGCAGACGCTACTAAATAGGCATTCAACTTTTTATATTTCTTGGCCCAAAGTTAACTTTAAACATACATCGTAAAGTTCAAAAGTATCTTAGTCTCTCAGAATCGGAATACCCATACCTATAGCTTCTGAATTTAAATCCCATGCGGGATTTTAAAACGGAATGTATTCAAACACTTCCTCTTTATACCATAATCCAAACGGGTTCACATACAGAATTTTGTTTAAAATATTCGGCATCGTATCATAGCAGGATATGCCGCCGCCGCCGCCGCCGACGAGCGTGGGCGCGTGTGTTTAAACGTAATAATGCCTTTTGTTACAACCTTTTGTAGCGCTCCTGCTATCTGTTTTATCACAACTTCTTTGTATTCCGGCACAAACAAAATCCCTCATATGTTTTGTGGCATTTTTTTCATGACTTGTTTAAACACGAAGACTTTACAGTCTCTATTTGCATGAAGATACTTTTATGATAGAGCCCGAATGATTGTTTTCTGCGTGTAATTTTTGAAGATACCAAAAGATGACAATAGATTGAAAATGACTGTAGTTGTTCCTGACATCTCTTTTGGGTATTGTTATGTGTCGTTTGTAATTTATGTTGTTCTTTTTATATTCTTGTTTCTTTTCTATGGTTGTTGATACAAGTGTTCCAGATAACGGAGGTAGTGTTTGAATATCGAATTGTGGGACGAAGAATATTTGGAAGATGACCGGAGCATATATAGCGAGCACATGTAGCGGAGTATTTTTTTAATAGTTTACTATCTTATTTTAGGACATCGTTATATATTATAACATTTTATAAAATAGTTCGAAAATAAATAGTACGTTACAACGGAATAAATAAGTTTTAGTTTAAATAATTCGCTTTAATTCTTATTTAACGCTCCAAAAACAGCAAATTACTAATGCAAATGAAATATGTAGTATATGAATTTACACTGATAATACGCAAAAAAATTAGAGATTCACTTTAGGTAAAAGTGATGTCGTCACAAACAATGGGTGCATTTGACGATTAAAGAAATCCGCTTAAATAAACAAATAAGCTATTCATTTTGCAAAAGCGATAAACGAATGGAAACTTTCTATAAATTGTTATCATCAGTCGCATCAAGCGGGTATCTATTACGAAATTGCGATTTGATAAATCGCCAGACATTATTATGGACGTCGAAAGAAATGGACCCACTCAACTCGAAACGACACTGACTCCACGGAAAGCGTACGCCAAATCCTGCTCTACTTCAAAAGTCGTAAGGATCATAATCCCGAGAACAGGAAGTGGAAAGAATAAATATTATGAAGGTAATAGGAAAACATAATATAACGGTTTGATGAAAGCATTTCAGGAAATTGACCGAAAGCTCTATATAGACTCTTTATATTAATATTCAGGTTCGGTGACGAACGATGTTATTTTTCTCTAAATTATCATTGATTTTGGATATAATAAAATTTCAAATATTGGAACAGTCACCTACTAAACTTGTCTGATATTTTAAAAATGAGTTTTTAGTTAAACAAGATATTCGTATTTTATACATAAAAGAAAAATAATATTCGTATGATATGTATTCTATGATCAATGTTCACATAACGTTATAAATACAGTATAGATCAGTTATATGTATTTACTTTTTTGCTACATAATATACAAAACTAGTTAAAATCAAAAACAGTATAGTACTAAAACGTCCCTAAAATACTGCAAACAAAAAAATCGAGTGAATATCTTATCACAGATTTAAGAATAGCATGTAGTCATCGCTCTATCCATTACACCCTTAAGCGTGTTATTTATTCTATGCCTGAAGAAAATACGATCGCGTGATTGCCAACCAACACGTTTGTCGCTGTTTGCACGCGATTTAGAAATTTGCTAATAATTAGAAGCCATTTTAAGTGCAATTCTAAGATGGATCACGAAATCTTAAGCTTGGAGAACGGTGAGCCGGTAGCAGCTTGCAGAAAGTTTTAGCATCATCACCCGTTTTACAAAAACTTGCTTTAATAACGATAAACTTGCTTGGATTTTTTTTTCCTTATTTTTTTTTAAATCAAACGTGCATTTTTGACCAAACCGTATGAATTTTGGTCATTTATTAATGGTAGATACGAGTCGATAGAAAACTCTTTATTGTATGCACACATAAATAATACAATAAAGTTAATAAAACGTATTATTACGTGCAATAAGCGGTGGCCTTATCGCTAATAGCGATCTCTTCCAGGCAACCTTTCCTATCATTTCTATGTAGATGACAAGTAGAAAATAATGACTAACTATACAAATTAGCGTTCGTAATGAACAAATCAGTATTATCATTTTTATGATATAAACAAAGTTCACTTTATAGTTAAATTGTGAAACTTGTTAATATTTGTACTATTTCTTACATTATTTATGCGAATTAATAACTATTTATTCATTGCTTATTTTAATAATATAATATAATAATAACTCTAGCTAGTCATTTATGCCTTTTGCATCAAAGTAAACTTGACAAAAAAAACTGAATACAAAACTTTTGTACAAAAATACACGTAATTTCATACGTGTTTCCGGTGATGGAGTAGAAATTGCACGATGTGTTAATTTGGCTTGTCATGCGATGAGTTACAACAATGTTTGGATTGTTAGGGGCTCGAAAGAAATTTCCGAGACGCAATGTTAGGGCAAGCAATCTTGCGTGATAAAGTAAAACGTAGGGTTGGGTAATCACTGTTGATTTCTGTTTTCGAAAATATATTTTATGTAAATCTAGCCTTAAAGCTAAAAGCCTTAGTGTGAAAACTACGAGGAAACTTCTCTACTGTTTCTTTTTTTGCAAAATCTCTAGACAATTATCTAAATTATTCAAAAAAATATTTGTCCTTCAAAATCTATGGTTTGATAAAAGAGTCCCCCTTCCCAACATGTATCGATAACGAGACCATATGATTACTAACCCGCTGATTTTTTAAATTTTTACTTTGATAAAATTTATATCATTTAACAGTCATATTGTCCTACATATTGCGTGGTACGTTATCTCGGTTTTACGCTTGATGTTCTACTACAGAATTGATCCTTGATGTAAAAATAATTACTATAATTACCATCAAGTTGAATCTTCATAAAAAGCTTCGTTTCGATGAGACACCCAACATTCTCATGTGTGAAAATTCGCGATCGTGGTAGCTAACAGCTAACAGATGATAAAATAAGAGGATAAAATAGTTACTTGTAATATAGTTTGAACAAAAACTTTAGAAAAAGTAAAAAATACCTAATCTACTTGTTTAAACAATGCAACAAAAAACCTTTTTATCACTTTAGTGTTACGACCTAAATATTTCTACATTTGTATCATTAAACCTCAAATAGTTCAAGATATAAACATTTAAAGGCCAGGTTACTTTTTTAAGCTTAAATAAAGTCCATAGCAGCTCAGAGCATACAAAATGCATTTACAAAGGTCAAGGCAAGTCCAAAACTAAACGTGAAAGCGGCAATTAGATTAACACAACGCTCCTCGTCCGTAAATTGACCAGGGGGTTGTCTGTACAACTCACCCTCTCTAACTAGTCCGGTAGATACTGGTCAATTTAAATCAGGAGCTTATAGAGAAAAAAGACTTTATGAACTCTATGAATTAATCAACTCTTATTTTATGGATAGAGCAGCAGGTAGCATATGAATACGACTCACCCGTAACAAAGCCCAGGGTATGACTCGTATAGTAACTAATTATGATAAATATACACAACGCTAATTATCTCTTGAAAATTGAAATTCTTGACACTGAATTTCAGCTAATCAAAAGCATACAAGTGACTCCGATTATACAAAAAGAATATTCGTCATTGAAAATAATTAAATAAAAAAAATGCTTAATCCAAAATTAAGAAAATATAAAAACTCTGTATGAAAATCCAGCTTAACACCTCAAAATAACTAGTACTTATAGGATAATTATAAAAGATGATGGAAGAATATTTAGTGAAAAACATTATGAAAAATATTATAACTTAGTATAAGCTACCACATTCTCCCAAACTACAGTGTGAAAGAGACAACACAGGGTAATTAGGCCTAGGCTCGCGGTCAAGTTTACGAGTTTACTTTGCAGATGCCTACCTCATGCGCTGAAATTGGAAACTTGATAAACTAATTATGGATAATTGTATAATGGCGGACTTGTTTTAGGGGTGTTGGCTATTTCAGTGGCACCTGGGTGGTGATTGGAGATACTAATTTGCGAAATGTATTTTGGGGATTGCAGAACTGAGGCTTAAAGACGATATGGAAAACTCACATTTGCCGTTTTTGGGTTTATCTCAACTTATTATATTTGTACATACATCGTGTATGCGTTTACACGATGTAACGTAGCGTTACTGAGTGATACACAAAATAATACTTTTGGCGGATGTAAAGGTAAAGTCCACCATTTATTTTAACCCTATAATAATAGCTCAGGTAATACAGAAATCAATTTGAAAATATTATAATCGTGATGTAAACATATACAACGCTTTTAAAACTGTATAAATTCCAGAAAAAAATACTCTATTTGCAGAATCATTTGTCAAGATGTCTTTACAGCTTTTAAAAGCAACCAATTCGTCACTTATTGCGGTAAAAATATTGTATCCATTCCGACAATGTCCACCCGCATCGAATATGCAGGGACTTTTGACACCCCGCGATGCTTTCAGAAGAATTTGATGTTCTACAATGGACCCAATCATTATGTTACTGCGGTCGTAAAATAATAATGCTAACATTGTACTGAGCATCTATTGTTTACTTGGAAGTGGTAAGAATTTAACAGCTTTAATTTTGAACTTAGTTAAAAGTTTAACGTTCGTATTACGAGATGCTAAAGCGCAATTTACAATGCATTAACACCGCTGTTTGATTTGTAAACTGACGCGTGGGGTACTGTGTTAGTGATTTATATTCGTCTTTTGTTTTTGGCTATTTACCGGTACCAATGGGACAGTCTTGGAAGATAGTTATTCTTGCATTGTGCCACTTGTATTGTCTCCTTACGACATCGTTAGTAAGCAAGCGGGTGGTCGAGCGATTTGAAATTCAATTGATGACGTGATATATCACTAACCATTCGTGTTATAACAAGAAACCATCGGAGTAATTGTCACGATTACCACAGCTTACTTATGTAAATAGATTCTGAATTCCGACAACCTATAGTTACATAAATAAGCGTAACATAGAAGTAGCTCGTGTAAAGTTGTCGTAAATTTTTAAAGCTTTTTTATAGGAACACGTTACGAATAAAAATGGTGTTTGCCTTTTTACGTTTATCGTAGCGTATTCCAAAACGTATCCCATTCACGAACTTTTTTGTTGCCTGTCACAGAATTATGTGTCACCGCTGATATATCGTAGTAAAGACAACAAAGGGAATCCAAGTCCGTTTGTCAAAATAAAACGACATCGACCCACGCGTAACATGGGATATCACAGTCCCAAATAGACTGTGTATATCGACAGTTCAACCGGAGATAAATCCTCAGAATCAAAAGTTCGTCGTATACAATATTTTTATTCTGTGTCTTCGGTGCTCGGATCTGAAACTTGTATTGTCCGATATATAGTTGTGATCGGTCCTAAAGCTTATTACAGGCCCGGGCTATTGTTGTCGAGAGACGGGGTGATTTCTGATGTCGCCCATTGTATATGATCGGTGTTGAACAAAAGTGACCATCAGAATAAGGCTCATTGTTCCCGGCAGCTGTATATTTTTATAGAGGATGTTTGTTAGACCGAAATGATTAAGTAGTTTTGTAAAGAGTTTGGTTGTGTAGGTGGTAAATGATAAATTTTTGAGCACAAAAAGTGTTAAATTGACGGAACAATTAAAAAAAAAGAAATTAGTTGAAATGCACTATTAGTTTGACAATTGAAAATCTTACATGTAACACAACGCAATAGATAATCATGGAACAACTCCAGAAAAGCACCGAAATCAACTTATTATGCCTGAAACCATACGTCACGAATCGCCTTAAAAAGTGGAGGGGAGTCTTTACGTCTAGCTCCATTGGCACCACACTACACGCGAATAGCCTTCAGCTCATTTGATCATAGTTATAGAGACTGATTGGCTAATTGATATTGAATACACATGCAAGGAAAAACATGCAACGTAATAGTGCACGCGTGGTTTCAGTAATATAATCTTGGCACAAAGAAATAACGAATCCGCGATTAATTTCATTAATGATGCTCCCAAACGTGCAAATATAAGAGCGATTGCTATCGCACGAGGTTACTCGCATATATATAAATGCGAGTAACCTCTTGTTTTTATCATCGATCTGCAATTTGCAAGAGTTCTGACGAAACTTATGCGGCAAAAAATTGACGCAGGACACTTAGCTAAAATTTGCTCAAAATATTCACAAACTGTTGCTAAAATTAAAATAATTACGGCGCACTTACAACTTGCCCAAAATACCAGCCAAATAACCACTCAGCCTTAACGAAGCACAGAGACAGAATAAAACGAGAAGTGAAGTGGTCCCAAAAAGATTTTCACGGGCGTCCTGCATTAACACTACAGCGCTAATGAGTTAGGTAGTGAAACTTTGGAACGATTCCAGGCTATCTTGTAAACATTGGGGGTAGGCCGCGCTGGTCAGTAAGGGGAGGTACTCTTTACGGCCGTCTACACTTTCATGAGTGTTGACTTTTCGTTGTTTGCCTTGATGATTGGAATCAGCGTTTTATTACTATGTACCTACCACTCTTACTATGTCACCCTCTTTTTGATTTTATTCGTTTGACCACACCGGCCGAGCCAATGGCTTGCGTGCCTGCTTCTCATACTGCTTTCGGCCGGTCTGGACGCCGTTATTGACGAACATGTTAAGTAGTAGGTATTATATACCAGTCATTATACCAGCCCTGATTGACTTGCGATAATCATTGCAGATAAGTATTTCTAGTTTTTTTTTGTTCGTTCGTCTTATCATGGTATCAGAGTTTCTTGTTTGCCTTTGACATTGCCTAAGATTAATATTCTGACCGGGACTAACAATATAAGCTCTCTGAAATGAAGAAATCATGTTTTCTTTAATATATCTTACAGTTCCCCGTTTAATCTTACTGCATACCTAATACACTACAACAATAACACATATTAGGCACTCACTCGTGCACTCGTGCCTATTTTTCGATGTCAGTATTTTTGGTAACAGCATGGCGTATTATAGACAATGACAACAGGATATAGTCAAAAACCTTTTCAGCTTTCTTTTCTTTATAGATATTCCTGCACTCAAGTTACCTGGCGCGATGTCAAGAGTAGCTTTAAGATAATCCTCACGCTCCGGCGCTGAATTTTAACAACATAGTGGAAATTAAAGCCGCTAAGTCCCGAAGAGCTCGAATCGCTCGACTAACTTGACTTTGCTTAGAGTAGCTCAAATAGAGGAGAAACGTCTGTTAAAATTATTTTACTATAAATATTATGTACTTAATAGTTGAAATATTTTGTACAAGCATATTAAACGTTTCAATTCAAGTTGAAATATATGCTATCCAATTTTATAGGCATGCAAAACTGCAATTATTTGTTTTGTTGACTATTTTTGACCACTTGTAGAAATATAAAGTTTTGGTTTTTAAGGAATCAAACTCAGACAAAAGAAATCACCGCCGAGAGGATATAAAATACTTGTCAGTGTTGGGGTCACTATAAAGTTATATAACAAAAGTAAGCGAAAAATTTATCAATTCAAAAATCATCGAATCTACAATGCATTCTACTAAATACCTAATCATATAAGTTGTTTCCTTATAACATACATAAGTGGACATATAGAGACTACTTCGTTTTTTTATCGGTAATTCAAGATAATTTTAATTACCATAGTATCGACAATTCCAGCTCAGTGTTAAATGAAGCGTACCTATGCTCGCTCCACATTATATTAGTAGCTGGATTCAGTAACTGGAATATGTAAAGCAGCCGTTAATAAGTTAAGGCACGTTCGAGAATCGCGCCTTTCGAAGTATCAACGTTTGACACCAGCAATCGAACTGTGTATTTGCATGAAAAAATTTTTGCAAAAGCATGAAAGGAATTTAATTTAGTTTAACTTCGGATGTTACGATACTTGATATTCCCACTAGAGAGCGGTATTTTACGAGTAAAATACACTCGAGTAGACTTGCGTTATTAACGCTTTAAATATTGCTTAATTATTTTGAACAGCGCGTTTATTTAGATTAATGCTGTAATTAGACAGGGTTTAATATACTGCTTCTATATAGAGTTATTGGTATACTAAGCTGTAAATAGGTCAAGTTATGACAAGCGTGTTTATGTACAATGTACAATGAGCGAAATTAGTAAATACAACTCGTAAAAGGAGCCGCGAAAAACCTATAAAAGAGCTAATATTTTTTCGACTCCAAGGTTTGCTCATTTTAGGTAAACTAGTCACCGTCTTTGACATTTTTTACTGCTTTTATAGTAGTTGATAGCCGATAGCACGAAGAGCTATGGCTCATATGAAACAAAAGTATTTTACTTCCTAAGTGTAATACTATAAAAAAGGCAGACGTGGTTTACCTGTGATGATACTTCTTTTCACCTTACATTTATTTAATTCCTATTATAACCCTAAAAAGTACAATGAGTTAACCGTGTAGGTTAAAATTAGAGAACACAATGTAACAGAACGGCCATAAAAATATCAAATGTTAGAACGCTTCCTTCCGCAACGCATCAAACTATTATTAGTTTTGACTGTTTTGTAGTTCAGAGTTAGGATTCGTTAATTGTTAATAGTTCTTGCGAAAGAACTTAGTAATTTGATAAACAGTCTAAATAGAAAGCAGAACATATTAAAATCCACTAAATTGTAAACTGTACACAAATCACTAAGATACGAATGCCATTCTACAGTACAAAGTAAGTCAACAAACATTTCCTCAAAAGCATTTCCTAGAAAGTAATGTAACTTAGGTCAGGTTCACACTATCTAGTTTAAATACAAGTCGACATACAAAACATACACAGAAAAACTAAACCAACATCGAGTAAGAATACATTACTGTATGCAGTACGGCGCCAAGCGGCAAACAGTCCAAATCTCAATCTTGACTGAGGATTTTCTTAGCTTAACTCGGGGCCGGGATTATCTAGTTCTTGAGAACTGTTCTTAACATAGTTTATCATTGACGTTGCTCAAGACGAGCTTTGTAAATATATTTGGAATTGACTTCGACACAAAGCAATGTGTGAAATGTAGGTTATTGATCTTTTCAGCGTTTCATCTTTTTAGCAAAACTAAATTCAGTTTTTATGTAGTTGATCTGGCTTCAACATTTTCTAGATTGTGTCTATAGGAATATGTATTTAAGTGTTCAGTAATTTACACAAGTGTTACAAAAAGTCTCGTATAAATATAGTGTTTAAATTTAAGTACCAAGTGACTTACTCTAATGTTCACATCACCTACACTGTCTCTACTAGTAATATGCAAGATAGATGCGGGTAAAATGACAAATAGATGCATCCCTGACGCATCATTTTAGACTACGAGTGGACGTAACCTACAGGGTTATTGGAAAGGATTTAGTAAAGAAGTGGTCTCACAGTTCATGTTTCTTATTTAATCTTAATACTGGGGTCAATCTATATACACGATACATAAAATTATCTATAATATAAAAAATATAAAATTATTAATAATTTTATCACAATATTTTTATTGTGTGTACATAGATTAAACCATTTATTATCATTATAATAAGATATTACAAGTAGTTAAAGATATAATATTTAAAAAAAAAATATCTTATAGATAGATAGATAAACTCTATAATGTCAATACACAGCATATAAAATGCAACAAGACAAGCATTACATCTAGTGTCGCAAGCCTTATCCCTAAATATGATCTCACTGAATGACTAAAGAACATTTTACAGACTCCAAACAGAGACGCTTAGTTCGCTCGGTCAATCTTAATATCTAACATTATAAGTATCTCAGTATAATTTTACAGTCGCTTCTGTTTAGGCACTGAATAATAGAGCCGTGATGATGAGGCGAATTGCTGATGCGACATACTCACTTGGTAGAGTTCATTGAACTTTGTTAAACACAATTATGTTATGTAATATAGGACTCGGTAGCTACGAATAAATAATTATTTATTTGTAGTGTAGTAAACAAAATAAATATCTAAGATAATTGTTGGGTATATCATATGACGTTTTATTTCTGACATCAGAATGGACAAATGCATTTACATGTGTTTTTTGTATGCCGTAAACAAGTATGAAAAAATTTCAAACGATTTCCCGCACTGCCAGAGGATTGTTGTTTCACTTTCGCCGACGGTATCTAACTAAAATTAAACTAGATCAATAAATACTATATACAGCATCTTGCAGTACCGAAACTCTATATAACAGAGCTATTATGCCCACATGACAACATAATGTGTGGAAAGCACGTAGAATTAACCTATTACTGATTCTTAGCTTAAACTCCTTTCAAATTACATTTTAAAAGAATATTTGGATTGGTATTATAAAAACAAAATTCGATCTAAAAATATAGTTGCACACTTTCTTTCTGATAAAATTTATCATACGAGAAGTTATAAAAAATACCGACAAATTGATAACCGCCACTTTTTGAAATCGAATGTAAAATATTACAAATAGTGGTACCAAGGGTACATTCATTCCTTACAAATTACCATACCTTTAATTACCTTACAAGGGTTTCCCGTATGGAGCAATGCAGACGTTTTATTAATAGATATCGATTAACTATTCTCATCCCCGAAATGCAGCACTCGTTCTCTATAAACGTAAGTGGAAATGGCTACTTTTATCGTCTCGTCTAGTCAGAGTTTTATACGACGGAAGTAACATTGAACTTTTTTTTTGCTGTGGTAAGTTCTGGGAAAATTAAAAATGTTAACACTGAAATCTAACTAGTTTTCCCAGATATACTTACCGCGTTGGCTTTGGGGCCGTTAGTTTTAAGTTTTACCAAATTTGAAATTACACGTTAAAGTGAAAAGATATGTGCGTATTTATACTCTAAGTTATACATTATTGATGCATGACATGCGATTAATATTAGGTATACATAATATATATATATATATTCCATTTTTTGTAGGTAGTGCACTAGTGCACTCTGTTAAAATAACTAAAATGGCTCAGAAAAACTCAAATAATCTACGACACAAAAAAATAGCACGATCACAAATTAATTAGATCCCGTCTTTATTGAAAATCCGAAAGCTGAACATTCAAAAGCTTGAAAAACGCTTCTAATTGAAGAATGATGCTCAGACTTTATCTATAGCAAAAGAAGAGAACCAAAGTTATTCGTATTCCATGCCCCGAAGATAAATAAAGTTTCAAACTTCCCTTACCTTGGACAGTTCAAAACTTTAGGATTTTCAAGACGACTTAATTATCTTCAAAACGAATCGGCTTTAAATCGCCTTTAGGGAAATCCGCCTCTGCTTTGGATATCGGGCAAATGAATTTGTCTAATTGAAGCACGAAATCTGTTTTATAAATATTTGAGCGAGGCTTCCTTAATGTTTGAACTTGGCCGTTATCTGGGAAAACGTTGGCCAATGTAGTTGGTGCAACGATTGGGGTTGGTTTTGTTCTGCGATTTCCCCCCGCCCCTGTGTGAGAGTCCTCGTCTAGACACCAGGCGGGCAGGCTTCCCGGCCCGGCTTGACAAGCAAGCTTGGGCGGGTTGAGTTAGTTGGCCTAAAGCTTTCGTACGGGAAGGGTGTCTCTCGGCGCGTAACAGAAGCGCGAAATTTAAAACGTCGATATGCTGGTGATTTTAGGAACTTGAATGGATTTTATAGTGATTCGTTGAGTTTTTGGACTGTTTTACTACGTTATATTGCTGGATTTTAGAGATTTGTAAGTATTTAGTGTATTATTGTTATATTCAGAAAGAAATATTTGTTAAGATTCTATTGTTTACAATGTTGTCGTTAGTCGTTGAGATTTTATGTTTTTGGATTATCAAATGTTTTGTTGTTACTTCCACCACTTAAATTCTTTTGATATTCCGACGTCATAAGTAGGCAAACTTATTGAGTATTTATTTTTCTTTACATTATATCTAACAATTTTACTTGTTTGATCTTACACTATTTTAGTCATTATAATATCTACATCAATCATCTACTACTTAATCAAATTGTACTAAATGCACGCCTGACAGGCTTGCATTTTATCATAAATACTGAAACAGATATTAAACAATTAAATAATATTTGAATCAAAGAAAAAAACTCATAGTCATGAATGAAACTCAAACCCGAGGCGCATCTACAATCTTAACCTCTTAAGTACCATCGTAAGACTTGCAAAAAAGCGAATGTCGAAATGTACTTAACGCGAGAAAAAGTCATTTCGAAGACATTTTGCGGCACTCTCAAGGGTTTGCGGACTTGACGGTGAAAAAAAAAACATCTTCCGGTAGCGGTCGCCACTCACCACTTATAGACGCCGGGAGCGAGATGAATTAGCAAAAATACACTGCGATTTTAAATGATTTTTTGCTTTTTAATGGGTTTCGTCGTTTAGTGTTATACTATACCTACTTACGTATAAAATTTTACAAATAACACTTAAATTAAAGATTTTAGGCGTCTAAAATTTAGTTAACAATAATTTGATTGTTTGATCGGGTTATGTTATTTAGCATGCTAAAAACATCATCTAAAACAAAACATTAAAAACTTTAGCACACCTTTGGGATACGCCCAACAGGATGTGGATAAAAGTTTTATATATATGAAATAACAACAAACGAATAGCACTTTTCTATAAAAAATTACAAGATACCAATTTAAGACGGAAATATATAAAATCGTTTTTTGTCGGCTATAATGTACATTTATTTAAACACTTTGTTGAATACATAAAATATCAGAGTTTAACAAAGATTTAATCAGTTTGACAGTTGGTTTGGCTATGTTATCATTGACCGAATTATTATCCAAATATTTTGACGTTTGCTCGTTATACAAGATAAACTCTCAAAGCACCAATTCTCATGAAAACTAAATAGGTTACAGATGTAGGAAACAAACAATAGTTATAGATTTATTAATATGTACAAAAAGTAAATAATCTCATACAATCATTAGTACGTAGTAGTATGTTACTTTTGATACGTTTCACTATATTTTCTAATATTATTCGGAATAATTAAGTGTATTACGAGTTCTTGCTTACACGGTCTTTATTAACAATGGCTATTAATTTATGAGAGAAAATCATTATGATGGCTGCTTGGGTGCCATTTTCAAATAAGAAAAACAGTGTTTGTCGGGCATTATTTGAAACTAATATATTTTTTTTATAATATCACACACCATTTAAGTTGCAAAGAAAATGTTTCAAAAAATACATGGTAAATTGATTTTAGACAAGTAATGTTAAACTTTTAACTACCATAAATGTCTATCCTTCGTACTTAGATGCATTTCGATTTTAAACATTTCGCCAATAAATGGCACCATTTCTGCAAAATTCGTTCTGCACTATATTACTCCAGATCCCCGACATTGAACGTTCCATTCCATTAAAAACCTACAGCCACGAGACGCCATGAGTAAAATAATGTTTTAACTCCGGCAAGGATAGGCAAAAAGCCGGAAACTCCGGCAGTTACAAATAGATACATTAGTTCTTGTAATCGTACCATCTGATACATTCGGTCGGTGTTCTCTAGCGCATCGGAAGCGACTTATATAGAAGAAAAACTGCCTTGCTTGTTTTACTTGCCTATCTTTTGTAAAATAATATCACCACACCGCAAATATAGGTTAGACAAGTAGATATCATTATCAATTATAATGTGTTGCTTTACAACTTTAATCATATTGAATTTAATTAATAATACGCTAATCTACTTTCAACAACTTTACTTTAAAAACAAGTCTCCATTGGTGATTTTTAT
Source organism: Ligdia adustata (assembly GCA_947049295.1). NCBI lineage: Eukaryota > Metazoa > Arthropoda > Insecta > Lepidoptera > Geometridae > Ligdia > Ligdia adustata. The sequence continues at coordinate 5,408,890 of OX346218.1, forward strand.
GGTTTAGCGTATGTTATATTATGTTTGCTAATAGTTGACTTTATATTTTTAAGTTTACAATTTTGTTTTTTTTTTTACCTAAAATGGGAAAATCTGCTACAACGCCATTTGAAGAACGATATTAATATAATTTTGATAGACGCAGCAGTTATTATTTTAAATAATAATGTATAATTTAAAAAAGAACTACGCTTGAGTGGTTGTTGAGGTAATAAAATCATTAGGAAAAAAAGTTTAGTATGGTTTTAGAGCGCATAGTAATCGCTTACATTTTTTTACTCGCGTAGGTTTACTGTTTGCAGATTATTAATTGTTGATTATAATCCTAAAATACGACCAACTAGAAACAAAAAAAATGGAACGTTTATTCTCCACGTTATCTTTAGTCATTCTCAGATTCAACCAATACAGAACGGGTCATGATTATCATAACTAAGAGACATAATGCTTCGGATCCTGCTGTGGTGTCAGAGGTCTGTGGTTACTGAACGGATGCGTGTGTTATGAAGGAATAATCTGGAAGAAAAATAATACGAGTTACTACCATTTCGAATATTAATGCTTGTAATAATGTTGTCTTAAGGTTTTCCAACTTCAACTAAATTAATTTTACAGGACGTAATCGCAGATATAAAAATACAAATCAGGCTATTCAATACGATCCAGTCAAGCTAGTATAATTTCAATCGAAATTTCCTTAGTAGTACCTATCAATAATTGTAACAGACATGAGCTTAAAATTTTAGCACAACAATCCTATATTCTTTGAAACAAAAGTTCACTTGATGTAACCATCACGCAAAACAAATTAATATATTTTAAATAATGAAATTATTTTTGCTACTAAAATACCAACCTAAGAGAATAAAAAATCATTGGAACTGGATATCACAAGATGTAAACCACTTTTGGCCTCGTCTTTACAGATTTACCATACAATACTGAACTTATGCGCATATTTACAGTAAGCCACGTCCTACTTTGCCTTACCACTTAAGAGTAGGATCTGCAAAAGGTCGGGAAACCAAAAAGTTAAAAATATCCGTTATTTTTTACATACATATGCATATTGCATGCGCCCACACACGAGCTCTTTGCATTTCTTTGGCGTGAAAATCAGAAATTGTTACGGAATAATCAATGAGTTTAGTGTTCAACTTATAAAAATATTAAAAGTGTAAATAATTATAATGCGAGCCGCTTGTAAATGAACGAGTCACATAAGAACATTATTACTTTATGAAATAATTAACACGATAATAACAAAGTACGAGTTATTTAAGTTCGTGAAAAAGAATTTTTATCGCTATTTTATTAGAACTTTAAAGCTATAAACTGGGATCCTTATCGGCCGAAGACATCTAATCCTCGAAGTGTATTTGAATTTTACATTCAAGAAATACGATATAGCACCTAAAAGTCAACTTCGAGACGAATAGGCTGAGAACTCAATATGAAGGTCAAGTAAATTCGGTCTCCTCTACCGCAAGACGTTTCTTAAAAGCCTATTCTTGTATTCGTGATAAAGTTAAAGATATCTTGTGACCTCACTTGTCTCTGTTTTCAGGATAAGAGGAACAATGAATTTTAATTCTGGATTCGTGGCTCGAAGGACCATAAATAAAGCTTATCGAATAGGTAATTGGTAATGGTCGACCGTCTCTAAATGAAAGACGCGCTATCTCACACGTGACTATAAATTAAATTACTCCGAACTCAATGGTGTAATTAAAGACAAAGTGATATAAACGACCTATCACAATTTATAAGTGGTTTCTAGGTTTCTGGTAAAATGAACAAAAAACGCGAGCTAAAAATAACATAAAACATTACAACCATTTTCAATTTTAGTCTTGGTCAAAGTAAGTAAATCTATTAGAAACAAAAAAAAAATTTGGGATAATCTATTGGCACGTATTAGAACTTTAAAGTTTAGAGCAATTTTAGAGTTTTGGTACCATAAAAAAGTTGAGTTTAAAAAAAACTTAGCTAGTCCAACTGATTACTAACATTTAAGCCACTAAAAGTACCTTGTACGAAACTGTCTTCTGTTTGTAGACAAATCTTCAAATATTTGACGAGATAATAAAGGAGCTTATCAGTTGAAGCCCAAATATATCAAAAGCTACTTCAGTAGTCTTTTTTATACCAAAAAGATAACGTTGTCTAAAAAAATATTGTAAAGTTTTACGAGTGTAGAACACCCAGCGTGAGATGTTATTACTTTAAGCTTCTGTATAAAAACCATCGATATGAGGTTTACTTCCTTTTCGAAGCTATAAAATTTACATCTAGAATTTATTTTTATGATTTAATTTAACAAATCAAAATCGGAATGTAACTTAGACGGTTAATTATTCTGATTAGTTAAGTAACAGATTTCGGATAGGAAAGAAAAAAGTGTGTGAATTTTGTTGTTTTTATTTTACTTATTTTGAAGTTCTTACAGCATATAATATTTATATCATATCTGTATATTTTGAAAAATGTAATATACAACGAAAATTATTGACCCTTAAACGACAACAGCACAAAATCCAGCGTCAAGTCTATCAAAATCGAATAAAGTACAATTTTCCCCATTACCGCCCTTCATATCTTCCGTCATTTTACGTATCGCTTCCGAACCTTTAGGAGGGTAGAACGTAAAGACGAAAATAATAAATCTGTATCCAATATGCACGGTTGAAGCGATTGAAAATGTTCTTTCTAAGAAATAATATATATCCGCTGATCGTAATGTTCGGCTGTCAAGCATTCGCGCCGATCCATCACCAATTAAACGTTGGGTTGTTGGCGATACATTATCAGGCGTATTGCGAATTCTGATTGATAATACTGGTACCAGAGCTTGGTTCCAAGTTCCCACTCTCTGCCCATTGAGACCACTGTCAAAGATTGACCGATTAGATTTCCACTCCCTAACCTCATTCAATTTATTGCGGTATCGACTGTCTATTTAATTCGTCATTGCAATGCTTCTCACTGCTCTGCTATTTTAAAATTAGTACATAATTTAGAAGAATAAATTTAATTTCAAAATTACTTAGATTTAAATTGCGCAATAAGTTTACATCTTATTGATAATTAACGCCAAAAGATAACACCTGATATTATTAATATTTAGAGATGTTTGTTTTAATCTCAGCTTCGAATTCGAGCGAAATTATTCCATCCGTTGGATAATTAATTGAACAAAAGGCGCCTAGGTGAGTATTGAGCTGACTTCTATTGTTGTTGGGATAACAGGGAAAAATCTGCGACGCTTCCGATGGCAGCCCCGCTGCCTCATTGTTCGTCTTCTTACTTCAATTTACGCAGTTTCATCGCGTGACTGATGCATTTATATTTCGCATTCGAGAAACCCCCTCAGCTTTTATAAATTGTTTATCGAACGCGCGTCTCTAATCTCAATTTAACGTCTCGATGTCTTTTTGATTTGTGCCTGAGACGGATTTGTAGGCATTTAGTAGGTTGTGGGGTCGCGATGGTCTTCGGTTCCCATGCCGTTAGGGGTGTTACGCTATTTTAGTGCGTCGTCGCCTGTAATTTATGGGCATGCAATGCATACGACCCGCTTTTAGAGCGATGGTCTGGAATAACCATTTTTCGTAAATTTATGTCGACTTTAACATGATAAGTGGCTTCATACAGATAGACCGAATTAACATTTAGATGTTGTTGCGTAGGAAGCTTCAGCTAATTAATAGAGTTATTTAGGCATATGAGATTTCGGCTAAATGATACAGATTATTATTTATTTGAACGAATTGCAAAACTCTTAGATGTAATAACAAGTTTACAATTCGGACTCTTTTGAAAATTAGAATTAAATATAAGAATTTAAAAAGAAATGAAAATCTCTCCATAATATAATCCAGTATAACCTACCTCTACTATAACAAAACTCGTAACACAATAATTTGTTACAGAATATGATAACGATTATTTAAATGATAATATGAATTAAATAACAATCATTACTCACAAACCTCGTTGTCAGGGTCAAAAAACAATCATGATCCACTGATAAATCTCACTATAACAATTTAAATCTATATTTTTACTATTAAGTGATCATGTATTAGTTAATTACCATTCAATCGTAAAGTTAACAGAATCAGCCTCTAAATATTTCCAAATATTTAAGCTTTTAACAAGCCATTTGGGGAAATGCGACAGCAATTTGTATTCAAATTATTTGTCAAGGCAACTCATTCCCAAAATTGCTTCCAGATTTAGCTCTGAAGGGGTATGTTGGGAGGATACGCTGCCAACATTCCGATCTTAGGCAATACTGTTGCTGATAGACAGACTAATCTATTAGAAGTTGGTTGTGTATATACATGCTGGTTTTGTACACATATATGTATTTCAACAACTTTGCGTCAGGTTATATAGTGGAAGATATTAATATAATATAAATGTTGCATTTATCTTCACAATTTTTTTGAGGTAGCTTATACGAGTAACCATTTGTTTGAAGTCAAACAATAATATTTAACGTAGTTCTTTTAGTGATGGTATTAATGATTAAAATTATCGTGCTCTTATAACTTAAGGTTTTAGAGATGCTCAAACCTTTTCTTCGTTGATATTTATTATCACGTATTTTTCTAGAATAGTCATTCACAGTCAAGTAGTTTTCAAGAGTATTTCCTAACACTGCAATATGGACATAAACATTTCAAATCAACGTCCACCATTATTACAAAACTCAATATCTTTTATGGCATCGGGCAATGTCACGGAAAAAGCAATGAGGTGTAAGAGCCGCGCAGCTGCCATCATATTGTGGATAATAATACTGTTTGTGCATAAAACACACTGCTTTACCCGAAATATATTTCCCGATGTCTGTATGAAAAATAAGCTTTGTAATTTATTAACGAGTTTATTTAATGGAATGTTTTTGAGTGGAGGAAGGTCTGGTTCTGTATGGTGGAAAGACTCAAGTAATTTGTTTTGATTATGTCGTGATAATTGGGTAGAAAAAATTAATTATTAGGTATAAATTATTGAGTAACAGTTGTTTGTTACTCATAATTAACAGTATATATGGTAAATTATTGTTATGTTATGAGTATATTTTAAATCATCTTAAAACTATTAAACCTTACACGTGTTCTTATATAGAAAATTTATCGCATCAAAGTGAACATGGGCACAAATACGTTAACAGTTTTTTTGTAGCTGTCACGTCTATTTTTATCGATGTCTATGCATATCTCTACGGGAATAGAACGGTAAGTTGAGTATATAAATTAGCTGTCAGGACGCTAATCGCTCAGACAGGCCGCGATGAAACTCTAGAGGCCATCAGCGGTCGTATGAAAGGCCATCGTGTGTTCCAAAATAGATACACAATAACGTCAGTTATTTGTTATCCTTTTAGCGAAGGCTCCCAAGAGAAGCTCGTTATTTTTAACGAACATCGTTTTCATTGCTGTTTACTCAAGGATTTGTTGCTTCGTAGCGTAATCCCGAATCGATAAAGTCACGTCTGAAATCCCTGAAATTCCGGTATTACGATACTTTTTTAACTAAAGCTAGAGAATTAGTCGTAAAGTCAGCGGAAAGTAGCCAGAATGGAGTTGTCCCCTCGGTGAAGATTCACACGGTTTCGGGGAAAATGGACGTCCGCGGATATCGCACAATGGGCCGCAATTACTACGTCCGTCGGTATAATGAGCGCACCAATGAGATAGCAATAAAATTCGCCTCACAATAAGGCCATAATTAGAATTAACTGTCTAATTCCCGCCCACAGCCTCTATTTTAGCCGTTTCGCCCCATTGATGTTATCCAATAGCGGTCTTGGTAGCCATTTTCAGCGTGAATTATTATCTGCTATCTGTTTCATCTACAAGCGTTGAATGTGACCCGATATCAATCAAATTCTACTCAAGTCAGCTAATACCAAAATTCAGTAACATAAAACAGAGCTATTTGCAAACCACAAATATTACAAATATGTATTTTGTGTTCAAAGAAAAACTACAAAGCGATACTATACACACATCTGTTCTTAATAACATGGTGAAAGAAAGCTATTTTTCTGGAGAGTGCTTCTAAGTTTTTGTCGAGCCAATTAAAACAGCGATATTGCCTTGTTCTTCCGTTCTTTACTAACATTTTCGATTGCCCCTCAGACCTTTCATTTAGAGGATTTAGTTCGAATTAAGAGGAACGGTAGAACAGTAAAAGCTCTGCGTTGTTTTCGTGAACAATAAACTATTGTACTTTATGAACCTAGCTCTTAAATGTAGCGGCGCTTTTGTTAGATTCATAAACATTCAGGGTCTCAAATTTCTTGGCCGTTAGTTCGCTTCTGTTTGTTTTGTGGTGAATAGAAACGGTAATGCATACTAATGAAATTATGGTTGTATTTAATATATTTAAGGTTTTCGTGTTAAAATTGGAGAAACTACATTATTCAGACAGCTTTTCTATGGTGTTCTTTTAAGAAATTAGTTATTTACAAAAAACGTACTTCAATTTCTAAGTAAGGAGTATTAAAATCAAATGTATTTTTGATCGAGCGAGCGAAGCGATTCTTCTTTGAGTCTGGCAAAATGTTCTATCGTCTGTCAGTTTCTCCGTATGGACGAAATGAATTCGATACAATTTTGACGAAACCCATCCACGGATTTTTAGATAAGATATAAAGATATTGTTCAAAATGTAGTTAAAGTTGCAAAATTATTGATTTCGTAGAAGTATTAGTTACTGAAGTAAATAGGAAACAGAGGTAACATACATTTTCTGTATCATTTTTGTAAATTATTACTTAAGTGGATAAAAGTGACAAAAACCCGCCTGCAAGAATTTAAGATCCACGTATCTTAACAAGTAAAATCGTGGAATGCAGCTTGTACAGCCAATGACCATCTGCAGGTGAAGACGAATCTATTAACACTACTCAAATAAACATACGAGAAGCCGTTTATGCTTTAGAGCGTTCCAAATAAAAAAAAAATTACATACATTCAAAAAAATAATCATCCTTCATTCGCAGTCGAATAAAAACTAGAATTTCTGTTTATTCGCTTTGTTGGTATTAATTCCGATCCTGTGGGAAAATAGAAACTAAAATGCAAATGCTATTGTAATTACTTGTACCATAAATATTATGGTTCCGATACCGCAGCTATAAATTAGGCAATCCCTTCACGTTTATATTTAACTTCGAATTAGCAGGTTCTGGACTTCGCTACATGTATTATAACGTGTTATTTACTACCGGAATAACCGTTTTGGACAAATAACAACCACTTCAGTAATTCGGTCACAGTAATTGAATACAATAATGTATGTTAATGTATGCCACAAGTTCCAATAAAGCTGTTAAATTCAATGGAATTTTAGTTCAGACACTCTTATATTGATTTCTAACATTTTATTAGCTTCAATCATTACCATATTACGATTACCTTCCTCTAGTGATTGGTGGGATAATAAATATCGGAATTTCAAATTTAAATGAAATGGTACGCTAAAGTAAAGCTATCAATCAATCCTTTTGATATTCAATCTGAACTTTTAGACCCTCGAATTAAGAATAATTTGAGATAAGCCTTTAATTTGGGCGTCACGGGTGGGCTCAAGGAAAGTGTAAGCATAGTCATTAGCCGCTTTTTGTAAATCTTTTGTACCTTTTGTTTTAAAAGCTCCTCATATTTTCTTGAGCGTAATCCATAATGCATGAGATACCGAGCTCCTCATAGCAATTATGTGTAATAAATCTCAAGTTAGATCAACAGCTGATGCCTAAATTATTTTTAATTTTTCGTAAAACAACAACCTTGAAAAGCAAGGGCCGCGGTGCGGTAACTTTAAAAGGGAGCTCTAATTTCCTTATAAAGTGCCACTTCAGTGACCAAAAGTGACTCGACCTCGGGTCTGTGACTGGCGTTATCATCTAAAATAAATGACCAATTAAACAATCTAATTCATTCCGGACGGTCCTCGAAGGGGTGGAAGCATAAATCAACAGCCGCCGAGTGGCGATAAACATTTTGTGACTTCCAAACCAGGTGATAAAAAGTGTTCTCTTTTTTGGACACTGCACGCTTAACCCACTAAAGGGTGACATTTTTTACCAAAAACAACTCCTTAATTGTTACAGGCCACCCTTAACGATTACGACCCTTTTAACAAAAAATAGGCCTGAATAAATGACCCTAATGTGAGCATTTGAGCAAAAAACTAGTGAGAAGCAACCGTAATTCTTGATAATGATTTTGATAAGAGTGACAATATCGAAGTTTGGGACCGCATCGCTACTTAGCTAAATATTTTTCTACATATGGCCACTACATAAGTGGTAGTTAATGGGGTACGCAAATAGAAATACTCTCAGATATACACTTGTGTATTTCGGAGTGCCACAATGCAATGCGGATAAGAGGGTCAATATTTTGATAGTGCGCGTACCGGATGAAACATGTGGTAAAACATTGTGCAAGAACGATACTCAATGTGGCAGTTTTAGCAGTTCTAGCAGTTAGCTTCTTGCGCCATGCCGAGCAAAACAAACGTGGGCAAACTTCTGATACGTGTGCACAGCGTCGCGAGGATCAGACCAAAAATAACCAGGAATGAATCAGTCGCTAACTCGAGAAATTCCATCACATCAAAGGCTTGAATTTCGCGAAACAACACTTCTCTTTTTCTTCAAGCCACAGAGAATGCTTGCACGCTGATTGGAATACTTGTTTTAACAGCCTCAATGACGCTCCCGCTTCTGAGAAAAAATTCGCAACATGAAGACCTAATTATTCGTTGATTGCGTTTGATTGATCGCCTAACTTGCCCTCGACATAAACGCTTGCAATTTTAGTAAATCTCAAAGTTAAAATGCGGGGTAATGACTCGGAAAATTTGACACTTCGCCTACGGGCGTCGGGCGGTGGGCGTGGAGCAAATTATTCCAAGTTTTATTGACGGCTCTCGAGATTTACACGCACAGCTGCTGCTGTCCTGTAGCGGCCGTAAAATTGTGCCGCTCATATATTTACTTACTTACGTATGGATATTACGAGAATATACTTAGGATCTCTGATTTGAGCTTTCTTGTGTACCTACATTTTCTACCGACTTCCAAAAAGAAGCGGTACTCGATTTGTCTGTTTTTTTTTGAAATATAATTACTTGATTTCTCGGAGACGGCACGACCAATTTGAAAATATCTTTTTTGGTTTGAAGGAGTATACTTTTCATGTGGTCTTATTTTATATATTGGAATGTAAATCGGAAGCCACTTTTTTAAATAGATATGTTCAAATATGACTAAGGTATGTAACATATACTTTATTATCTTTTAGCATATACATTTTTGAAATTGTGGGATGCAGTAATAACAACTAACAATCAATATTAACTTTTTGATAATCAATACGGGTTTTCACGCGTACCTGATTGTTGGAACTCTTATTTATACTCTTTTATTTCTATATAAATAACCTAGAAAATAATTACATAATATATTCTTACAATTATACCAGTGAGATAAAACTATTTAAATTCATTTATTGATATTTATCGATTCGTTAGATAAGTAAGTTTAGTAGGGTTATCCTTCGGGGAGTTCAGAAAACAAAGCGCACACTATGTGTGTCTAATTCTTACATAATTATTAATAATAGATACAGTGACCAGTTATTTATTGTTAACAAATAACTTAACTCCTATTTAATTAAATGACTGCGAACATTATCTGCGTTATCATTTTCAAATGAGTAATAATCGATTGCATTTGAGATTAAATATTTTAAGACCACGTTTCACGCTTTGTTTTTCATACAAATTCTACTCACTTATTAGCACGGCAAAATGCCTTATACTTAATGTTGCCTTAAAAGTTCGGGCCTAGACTATCTTATTAGTTGTAATTAATAGTTTTAATTATTTACCTGCATAAATAAATTCTAATACCTTACTTATTGGTTAAAATAATACTTTGGTAGAATACATATAGGATTCATTGTTTTTTTTCATGACATTCAAATATGTATGAGTCAAATTTATCACAAAATTTCCTATTATACCTGACAATGTTGTGTCAATCTATCAGTCAGTGTCCCTTGTTCTGCTATTTTATGTCAATTAAGCCGAAATAAAACACATGACAGCATCTAAGAAAAGTCCTTCGTAACGTCTTCGATTTAGTAATGTAAAAATCTATTCAGAAATAAAAGATATAAAAATGATCTCTTTATTTACAACCTGTCACAAATCTACGGGAAATCATAAAACGGCGCTGGAACTTTGATCGGCGAACTGCGCCGTAACGTGACCGAACTTTTGCTCTTTCCATCGTTTCTGCCGTTTTGACATCTCTATATCAAACTTCGGAGTTAGTGGCATGCATTATTTATGAATATTTGGTCTGCCTCTGGCTGTTGAATCGGCAAAATGTAAAATGTATTCCGATTTTTGATATTTTGTGCTCTTGTATTGTAAGTCACTAAGGCACAACATTACAAAAATAAGGCACGAGTAGTGTTGCTTTTATTATAACACCCCGTCGGTTAACTTCGGTTCGCGTCTTGGGTTAATAAAATGCCCTAGGGCCTAGAGTATGATTTGTAAAAATTGGTGGATCTATAAAGTTTTTTGTAGTTTCATATTAGTTTAAATTTTGCATAATTTTGCACAAGCAGTGTTGCATAGTTCATGAACATTTATGAGTAAAGTATGATTCATTGTTTTGTTGCATAACTTACGAACACAAAATGGGTTTTGTTTAATAAGTCACCAACGAATTACACTTTTTATTATTTCTTAGTTTAGGTATTGTTAAACCAAAGCAGCTCTTAATTTAAAAGCTTTTGATTCACGTACAATATTGTATTTCAAATCACAAATCATTCATAAGCGACCAAAGTACCGAAGTTCTCTGTCGACGTAATCTGTGTCTTTGTGAAGCCGCTTCCGCCCCTTACAATAGATGCATTGCAAACTTCGTGAAATGGGTAAAAATAATCCTCTACCCAAGCCCAATACATCACGCAAACTGTCAGTGGAGACCGCAGAACAAAAATATACCATTGTGAGACGAGCCAACCATTGTCCAAAACTTTGGCAAAAACTTGTGCAATTTCGACAATACGCACCGACGCGACGCAAAAAAAAACTGCGTAATCCATCCTGAGCCTCGACTGTCAAACATACTTTTCACACCATTTCGGAAACCTTTATCAATTGTCAATTAGAGCAATCGTCAGCTTGTAAATCAACGTCAGAGAATCGATGATTATAGCAATTAAAAAACTAGCATCTTCGACAAATGGCGTTCCAGACGGTTCCTAAATTGGACCGCCGCGTCTGAGAACTCTCACAACTTACAATTAATCAATTCCAAAAGTGGAGCACTTCATATTTTTACGAGATTGTAGCGATCAATCGCGCGATGTGTGGGTCTACGCATGTCGACACACTCCTTTGCCACCGTAAATATGGTTGCCTTCGTCAAAACAAACATAATTCAAAATGTATGTTTTCATTTATTTTAGTAATAGCAGCCAGCACCCACGGTTGAAATGCTGCCGCGTGTGATCGTGACGAAGCGGAGGTTTCGTGAGACCTTCCTATAAACTTGTAAGGCAGCATTCAAAACATTTTCATATGTTTGACATAATATCCGCTATGACTTATAAGGTTAAAGTCCCGGTGACTGTAAACTTTTCACATCTACATATACATCGACCGGCGAGATGACGCCATGTTATATTTATTTAAGCTACCTAAATAAGCACTTCTTAAATTGTATTCTATTATATTTGTTAGGCACCTCCGTAACAAAAATTTTGCAGCACATAAATATCTAAACATCAAAGAGATTAAAAACCGGCCAAGTGCGAGTCGGACTCGCGCACCGATGGTTCTGTAATAGGGTTTGTGAAAAATTATTAGTAATCGTTTTTTTATTATAAATTATTATACATTTTTTCTACAAAAAATGTATAATTTCTGCATTTTTTTCTTTGTCTGTGTTATAAGACGTTATTTTGTACCTAACTTCAAGATTCTGAGTTCACGGGAAGTACCCTGTAGTTTTTGATTCCCTTACGAATGTCCAAAATTAAAGGCATAAACGGCTGTATCTTTTGATTGTATCGGCTGTAGCTCAGAAGTTTGATTTTTTCACACCTGAAAGGGACAGTAAACCTGAATATTCGATATAAATTTCAGCTAAATTCCTTTTTCGCATTCCTGTGAAAAAGAGTCTTGACAGACAGACAGACAACCAAGTGATCTTACAGAGTTCCGTTTTTTTCTTTTTGAGGTACAGAATCCTAAAAAGATACAGATGATACAACAGCTAATCATTCCTGTTATTTCTAAGACTCGTCAGAATCTTCATACCTTGTTGTTACCTTGTCTAGCTCATCTATAGCCAACTCAAAGAGTAAACACAAACCGCTAGTTCGTTTGCTAAACTTATCCGCGTCTTCCAAGTAAAAGAGTCAACAGCCTTATTAAAGTCTTTGAACAGCCATACCGCATGGACGTAGCTAAATTTACAATTAGCTAAAACGACACGATAAACTATCCACTCCTGCAAGTAAATTATCTCCGCCACAAAGTGCTATTAGGAAAAAATAAAGTAGTCGGTTCACTTTAATATGCAGTTGTATATATAACTTCATAACATTATTGTTGAGATCAGTTTTAATAGCAATAGAATAACGTCGTCATTAACGACCGCGTAGCTTGTTGTGTCGATATCGTGTATTGTAAATAAGCACGCCTTTGCAAAAGCTAAACTTTATTGGTTTATCCACAGCATATTGATTGTCTTTTCACTCGCATCGACATTTTTAGTGTAAAACAAACCGAACGCTTTGAAAATTCCGCTCCACTTTTACAGTGTATTCCAATTAACCTCTCACGTATATTTTTTATTGCATCCTACTGAACTTCGGCTTCAGACTGTACAATGGAATGCTTTGTTTATAGAACATACATTTTTCGGGCTAACCGCGCCCTGTCATCGTTCAAGTGGCGATAAATTATGAACTTAACCTTGGTCTGAGTTTGTTTACGTTTGGGTTAGAAGCATATGTGTAAGTGTATCGTGAGAACCCTTTACGTTGGAGAGGTTAGTTATACTTACCTACTTTGGATTTCCTAAATATGTTTATTTTAAAAGTTAACAAGGTAAGAAACCTATTTGACCGCAACTTCAATTTGTTTGAAAACCAAACGAGCTTTTTAAGCAAATGTTGATTATTTTGGTGCGGTGCTTGTGACAATGTTTATCTGAAGGTCTACACTTGTTATTATTTGCTCAAAATATTAACAGGTTGTCTTAACAAATTTTAATCCAGACTGAATATGTCTACAGAAGTTAACGCATAATAATACCAAATTTAGCTAAGGGTAACTTATTTTGAAGCAAACTTCATTGATATTTCGTTATGTATTATAGAAAAAACCAACTGTGAACTATTAAATACAACGAGCACATTCATATATAGAAACATGCATCCTGTTTAAAGTTAATTTAATAATAGAGTATTGAACTGAGTTTCGATCACTCCTATTTATAGTAAGCGAACATTATGCAAGCTGGTAAATTAATATCGGTTTTCCCATTAAACATTATCCCCAATTCTGCGAGTTTCTATTCCTATACAGGTTGGATTCTAGTTTCATATGAGATTATCCCGGGTTGTAATTAACCCGAGAATTGATTATAATGCAACTGTTTCTACAATTTGTTCTGTTTTATTTTACAACATTAACTACCTATATGCCTACTTTTAAGTATTGTAAGTATACAGATTGATGTATTAAAAACGTACGTAACGTTCACAAATAACACCATAAAACTTCGCTAGACATTTGAGAAAAAAAGAAAAAACGTACAAAAACGTGTTTTAAACGTAAAAATAGACCTAGAAAGAACGCTGATCTAGTGCACTTTTATTCGTCTCCAAGTTTGCATCACATCCTTTATCGTAGGTTTATTGTAGATATTTATAGCATGTACCCTGGCTATCTTATCGTCTGATAGCTACTGTGAGACTGCTCGTAAGGCAACATTTTCTAAGAATACTTATATTGTAATTTATTGATATTTTGTTATCAAAGGATTTCAAGATAGTTTACTGCCCTTTCGTTGATAAGTGCCGCTGGAATATTTGAATGGCCAGGGATAATAACTTTACAATAAAGACATCAAAAAAGATAGCGGTCGTGCACGGAAACGAGCTAAAAGGCGCAGTAGATTCATTGTGACTTACTCGTATATGATTTCTTGACTAGGCGGCCGGCAGTGAGAACACGCTACTCTTCTTATCCACGACCATTTACATATAGCATTTTTTTTGTTGTTTTTAATTGAAAGTCGTTAAAAACATCCGATGATGGCTCTCAAGGAATTAAAAACATCATATAATCAGCTTTCAGAAATCAATTTGTTTTTTAATTTAGGTTTCCAATGTTACTGTAGAATTCCTAAATTATTTTATCAAACATTTTATATTAAATCACGCATATACTCTAATACAAATCGCAGTCTTTGCACTACAAGTAATAGAGGGTCAAGCTAATTATGTTTATGTATATATAAGTATACAATGCAGCAATATTTGGGACGGTAGCAATATCTAGTTCAATTCAATATACATCGAATAACGCACTCGACATGAACGGAAGTTGTCAAGAGCAGTTGAGCTGAGATAAACTAATTCTAACCTATACAGCGACAAGTTCATTCACAGATATACGAGTATACTACGACCCTTATTTATTGCCGAAAACTTTGTGAAAATATCACTACTCATTTTATAAAGTGCAAAACTCTTAATTTTTTTTAATATCATTTATTTCAATTCCTAAGAATAATAATCGTAAATAATAATTTGACGGGGGCTCCCATACAACAAACGTCATTTATTGTCGTTTTTGGTATTATATTATATAAAGACTAAGCAATAAAGATAATTAAAAGCAGATTAAGCAATAAAGATAATGCTACGTACGGCTTTGTGCTCTAGTCCTTATATAGCTAGGCCGATTTTATTCTTTTTTTCAAAGTACTACTTGTGTTCTAAGCAATAGCGAGAATGTACGTCTTAATTATCAGATGAAAGTTTCTCAATCTGTCTTATAAATTGACCATAAAATTAGTAACATCCTGCTCTTTAATCTACTGTCAATACAAATCAATAAGTAACATTGGCATTGGCACTTACACATATTATTTTTAACTAATAATCAACTTTGATTTTCATTTAAAGTTGAGTATTTGTTTCCGATTTAATATTGGGTTTAATGGGATCAGTTGAAGGGCTGTCAATTATAATAGAAATATGTGGGGAATCTGTTACAGAGAGATCTGACATTGCGGTTCACAGACTAACGTAATTAAATTATACCTACTGATATCCTCTAGTATGCAAGAATCATATTGTGTACTTTTTGATTGAACGAATTCACTATTTTAATAAATCGCATGTGTGCAAAGTAAGACAGAACCAAATAAAATATTAAAATCTTTTTGCAGTACCAATATAATTCTGAATTTAATTCACTGCCATTTTCGGGACCGAAACTGTTGCCAAAAGCTGATGTCACACATTTTATTTATGCCCATAACCCACTTATTTTCATGTCAATATTTTAAAAACTACAACTTTTTATAGTGGCCTCTGAAATACGGCTTAATTTATAAATGACGCAATATGTTACAGGCAATTCGTTGAAAAATAAATTCGGTTGCATAACGGCTTGTTTAGAAAGTTATATCAAAGAGTTGTTACTGTGACACGTTTAAGAGCTCTGAATCTTGGTTTGACAGATGTTTACGGTCTTTTTGATAATCCAAACAAATATTTTGAAGTTGTTTACGTTGGTGCAAGTCCGGGAAGCGACTAGCTGGCGACGCAAGTGACAGGGAACTTGCTGCTTGTTTATACAATTCTAACTCTAAAGCTGCTGAGCTGCTTTTGTGCTGACGGCTAGATTGTGAAACATTTTAACTAAGTCCTCCTTTTAAAGTTTAGTTTAGTTGAGTAGTAACATACTTGTAGGTTTAACGGGCATGTGTACTACTACATTTTTTTAACCTATGCTGTCCCACTGCTGTACAAAGGTCTCCGTCATATCCTTCCTTACTTAATACCTACCTAAATTCTGTCTTATAATCAAAATATCTGCGTAGCAAACCATCTCAACCTACCTGTAAAATAATTTACCTATTGAGAAAATATCTTTGAACACAATTCAGTTGGTAATATTTCAGATAAACTGATAATTGGTGAATTTGTTCTATTCGTCGTACCTGACAGTTAAGACTGGAAACTTTATTTGAATACTCTATATTTTACATAAAACTTAGTCGTAAGAGTTTTACCAAGCTCTGATATCGTCTAAAATAATCTCTTTCATCTGAAAACCCACTAGTTGAGGTAGATAGAAGCAAAATTACTGACTCCTACCAAATGTAATAATATAATACTATAATTTAAATAAGGGTAAAGGACTAAATTAAAATGAAATTTACTGAACGCAATAAAGGCATAATATTAGGTTTTCGGGACTTGTTAACTGGTTACGTTATTGAATGAAGGATAAAGGGTAAAGGGCTACGTGAAATGCTGAAAATCTCTGTAAACGTTGACTAAGATAACATGCGTTTAATAAATTCTAGCCAAAATATGTTTGTGAATGTTTTACGTAGAAGTATATGTATTTATTATGTGTTATACCTAAATTCACTAATAGTTCGTTTTAAATATCATCAATTTTATTTTCAACGTTTTTTCCATCATCGGTGTAAATTATGTTCATATTTCAAAATGAATACTTAGTGTCAAATTTATATTATTTCGTCTGACTTATATAAGTACTTTTCTATATGTACTTATTTCAACATGTATCTTATTACTTGTTTCAGATAAAAAACAAGAATGAAAAGAAAATACTTCATTGATACAACAGTTCGCTGACAATGTTGTAGCGTCCGCAATGATGGATATTTTGACATTTGTGACATCTCTACTGGGCATCATTTGTTTTTACTCAGGTAAGTTAATTTTCTTTTAAGAATTTGCTGATATTTGGATTAAACTATTTACCGCCCTTAATCCAAAGTAAGCCGATACAACTAACTAGGACAATTACAAACCTTAATTTAAAGTAAGTAATTAGGCAGCAAAATGTGTACAGATATTATAAAAAAAGAGGAGATACTTAATTCGACTATATATTTTTTAATATTTATTTCCTAATTTTTCAGAGACGGCTGCATCGATTAGAAACAATCTATTTGTATTTGAAAGTGCATATTTCTCTTTTCGTCCTATTTAAATTTTATTAAAATCTGTCCAGAGGTTTATTTTTTGAATAGAAATAACTGAAAAAAAGTATCGGCGCTTACCATTATGGAAATTGGTAATCATTTTTTTTTCAACTTGTTTAATCTAATAGTATGTAACTTTAGTCTTTAATATAGTGAGCGTGGTAGATGAGATTGCCGGCAGTAGCAAATATTATCTAAAAGTTATATAATATACCCGTGCCAGCCATTCATAAATCCTTTCCATTATTCACTAAAGGCCCAGATCTTCAAATCAATAATTGAGTAATAAACGTCAAGAAACCACAAAGTAGGGTGGCAAACTTCGCTAGGAACAAAATAACCACAAAGTCAAAGTTCAACCGTCGCTAATAGCTAAGTATGCACCCGTCTCAACCCCAAGGGATATCACCCCACTATTTGATATTTAGTGCCATGCCGTACCATCTTAGATTTGTGGCAACACTTAGCGACAAAAATAAGCGTGTCAGTCGAGTAATATTGCTTTTATTTGTCTGAAAAAGAAAAAAGCTTCACCTAGCCCCGTGAAGCTCACCTTGTGTTTAGTCGAAAATAGAGAGATTTATTCGACAACATCAAGGTAGCTGAGAAAAAGGTAAAATAAAGTAGTACATAACTTCAAATGTTTCTTTATTCGAATAAACAATTTCAGCTGACTTGGAGTGATAGAATCAGTAATAATAAAATAGATAAAAAATAATTCAACAATCAAAATAACTAAAACGTGTCTTACAAATAAACACCACTAATGATGCTCCCGAGACTAATACAAAGAGGAAAACGTTACTTATTGACAAATCTCATTAGGTTAACAAAACACACATGCATAGACCCACATCTGTCTGTCGCGTATATTTTACAACCTACAGACAGCCACAGACTAATAAAATCCTGATTTTGGATACTGTCGATCCCCCAGTGAAACCGTGTCACTCGTGTTAATTTATATAGTCTGTGTATCGTTAAAAAAGTACGCACCCTAGGCGGCTATCAAAGCGTAAAGAAGTTAAGCTAATGTTAAACGACGCCTATCTTTTGTGCCTAATGCGTGATGGATGCTGCGTAAAATGCGGTGGAAAAGGAATAATAAAAATAAAGAGATTCAATCGCTCGAAGCGTACAAAAGCAGCTCATATAGTACAAGTCATTGTGTGAGACAAGAAATTGAAAAATGGTCCCTATCTGGAATCATTCCTATACAAAATTGACTTTTATGAATATTGACGCATTTGGCCCCATAAAACGAACTAGCATGAGTTTTGTAAAGAAACGGAAGTAGCGAGCGTCAGTTAGAAAAATATACGGTAGTCAGAAAAGAATTCAGTTGCGTGGGAGTGCTAATCATATAGAGATTTACAGATATTGTCGCTTCTACCCATAAATATAGTTGTCAGGATGGTAATCAGTCCCGTTATCGCATCAGACGATCGTCAAAACTTTTTGTCGCTCAGTCTCAAAGGCATAAGCTGTTGATAACATCAGTTTGCAAACTATACCTTTTTTGTGTTTATTTCGGTAGTTGTCCCTTGCGTCGATCCGTCTTGTTAATGTGGACGTAAATGGAACAAAAAGTTAGCTGTCAATGTCTTGGTTCACTTGTTTTTATGTGAGCTTGTATTAGTACCTTAATCGAGATTCTTGTGTAATCTAACTTAACAGTATGTAAAAATATCTGGCAATACTATAATTTAGTAAGAAAAAACTTATAATTTATTAAGGGAAAATACGAGTAACGTTTAAAGTTGTCAATTTGCATGAGTAAAAATAACAGATCTATAACTGCTAGTTTCAATATCAAACTATGTTAGTTCATCTGTCCACGCGCCAAAACTCTCCAACAACAAACCGAGCGACACGAAACAACTGTCGTTTGCATTTCCGTAAACTTTTAAAACGATTTTGCTACACATTCTTCCATTCTACCTACTATTATAATCTCAACTCTATTGTACAGATGATAGAGTTTCAAATAAATTGCTCTTACAAAAAAATCGATAGAATGGCCCCATTTCATCCAGGTACGTCGGACCCTATGAAAGATGACACTGTGTCAACAATTTGTCCCCATGCATTAGACGGCCGACTTACAACATAAACATTGTCGCACGGAACTCGCGTATGGCTAATCTTTCCTTCTTTTGAAGCGGCTAATTCTTTGCACATGTGCTGAGCAGGCAACCTATCGTGTTGAAGTTTTTTTTCCGCGCACGTTTATTATTTTTTTAATGATACTCGAATTTTAACTAACTTATTTTTGATAGTAAAATATTATGTTGAAGTATGCTTAGCAAATTTTATATACTAACCAAGCGTTACCTACATGCCTTCAAGGTACAGTACGTAGTTTGCTTATATAGACAGTTTCAAAAAACGTGTGTGATACTGCTTCTCCAGTCTTAAAAAAATTCAGTAAATTTCAGAATCGTGGCTATAATTTTCATATTACCAGTTACCAGAATACCTACAAATAACATATTTCAAGAAAGTACCTACTCAGATCTTCCCTGACAAAGAAAACAAAACCTTTACTAGGTAATATGTAAACTGAATTGACGTTACTTTTATAAGGTTTTTTTTTGTTATATTGTGTAACGAGCAATTCTGTAAAATAAATATTACTGTATTTTTCTCACACGTAAAAATATTTTGAGACAAAATAACCAGAAATGTTATTTTACCAAACATACTAAATACAATGTAAATCAACTCTCAAAACAACAAACACACGTAACTCAAATTTAGCTAATCCGAAGTATCCGAAAACACTTCGAGACGGCTAATACCGCGCACATGTGCAGAGCATGTCGCATTTTTTGCACCGTAAAACATAAGTGCTATTTCATTAACTGTGACCGTCTTATTGGGCGTTTGTTTTCGAACCAGCTTGTTTCCGAGCTCCGTTTATTGAGTCAGTTTCACATGTGGCCGCTAAGTCAGCGCTTACGAGCAATCAAATAAAATACGCAGTAAATTCTTCTCCTAATGGACTTTAAACACTTACCGATTCCTCTGTTCTTGCTTCTAAATTCAACATAAATTACCAATTAAACTGAAAATGTCGTTAGATGTTTGCGTGTAATGACGTTGTGTGTTGCGTTGTCGCGTCTTATTGCAAAGAGGTTCCCTGAAAATTAAACACGTGTCCCAAGTTCGAAAAATCGTGATTACCTCCTTAGGGAGCCAATCACTGCCATTAGAATTAGATATTCCAAATTCAAACGGCTATCAAATTACGTGGGGTGACACGAGTGACAGTTATTGCTTGTCAAAGTTTATTCAGTAGGTTAATTACGTAAAATAAAATCATAAATATGGCTTTAATCTTTTCGCAATCGTAGTTTAGGAGCGTCGATCAAAAGAAGTTTTACAGACGTATAAAAGTTTATTCCTTCGATGACAGATTAACCGAGCGATATCGGTTTGGGATCAAATAAACTTTGAGTATCAAACAAAAACGATATACGAGTAACACCGCCATAAACCTAAATCCTTGGTAAGACCAATCAAATGTTGAGTTAAAAGTTCACACAGTCAGTTTCAAATAAAAGCAAGAGTATGCAATAAAATTCTATAGCAAAAAAAAAAAGCAGCTAAAGTGAGGTTTTAAGACATTGATTCATGGTAAAGCAAACGGGTCCTTTCGTTTAAATGCAAAAGCCATGTCTATAACTGATTTTTTATTTATTTTCTTCTTTCGACGCGTGTCAACATGTGCCTGTAGTAAATTAGCAGGGGTGACACGGCACCCTCGCATTTTTTTAACAAAGATTTTTGAACAATAGCGCGTAACTACTCGCGTGAGAGTTGAAATATTATGCCCTTTAGCGTTGGCGTAGGCTTACGGCATGTTACGTTAGTACCGCGAATTTTGTCCCTGTTAGTTTGAATTTTTTTTAATCACTCTCGGTAAGTGTAAGGTTTCAAAATTGTCCAATTAAATTAATTTTTTTATACATATAAAGTATGCCGTTTAGTACGGTTTTTAATAATCTTCTTCTTATCTAAAGATAGTTTGGCCGCCTAAGATTTAGCACTCAAGCCTTAAGGAAACTGATTCACTTGGCTTGATAAGACCCAGATTATAGCTATTAGGAAATAGTAAAGCCGAGAGCGAGTTCTACAGTCAGGCATTTCGCTCAGATAAAGTAGACGCAAAGCATTTCTTGCGGTTCCATAGAAGCTCTAACATACACCACCGTCTCTCTACCTATTCGATGGGATAGCGATGGGAAACCAAATTATGTAATACCAAAAAAATATATATACATAAATATCGGCTAAGTACGAGTCGGATTCCCACACGAATAGTTCCGAACCATCTATACAACATAATATCAATCGTTTTTTAATATCAACATTAAAAAAAACTTTAATTGTATAGGTCACCGTGAAATATTTATTTCATTCTTTTTTTGTTATCATTTCTGTAAAAATTTCAACTGCCTAGCTATCACTGACTAAGAACCATAAAAAAAGTAACCTATAATAATTACAAGCTTTCAATCTCTATCAAGAGTTAATGTAACAAACAGCTGTTGTCTTCTGCCGTTTTAAATAAATTAATAAGCCCTATGCACAATAAACTCAACAGTTTTTAAAAGATGTTATTTATTTTGTTGTAACACCTCTTTATATACATTTTAAAAAATCTTAGTGATGTAATAACGTATGAAATTTAGTAGCACGTGCAAGCAAACATTGTAATCATATAACTTGTTATCTGTCTTTCGATGCCATAAAGGAGACAGGATATCAATCATTCATAAAAATCGATACACAGTCCTAACGCGCGATAGAAGCGAACTAAAGCGATAAAGTTAGTTTCATAACATATTTTATACGCTATAAAGTAACGTTACGGAAAACATAAACAATATTTTATGTACGGTGCAATCTGCTAAATCTTTATTTTTATATCTTTGCGTACAGTTAGGTAAATAAAATGTCTTTCTGTGAATTAAATACGAATGTCAACAGTTGAGACCGTCATATTTTCAGTCACCCAGCGATTTCACAACAATCTCGATGAACCAAGACACTTAATTTTTTTTCTATCTATAATTTGACTTTCATTAGCACATTATATCAAAAAAATTACAAATGACTTTCTCTACGGCAGAAAATTTTCAGATTTATCGATTCAAATTAAACCTCATGACCGATTTTTGATAAAACTAAAATAGAACCACATGAATGGTATAAACAAAAAAAGGTTTTCAAATTGGTTCAGCCCTATCCGATAAAACCGGTATCATATAAAAAAAAACCGTCGATTTGAGTACTTCATCTTTTTTTCATTAAGGCGGTACAACGATTTAGTTTATTTTTACTAAATCTGTTTAAAAACAATACCTAAGGAGGGAAGAAAATGAGGTTATAATAAGTACCAAACAAAAAAATATATTTTATAATCAATGTTTTACGTCATCTCTGTCCATTGCCGCTATGTGGTAGGTATGTTACACAAAACGACTTAAGTTTCTGCGAGTATGGTAGTAAATTTATAGTTGTCATCTGGTAGAATGGCCAATCATTTTTTGCTATCTTTCGCTATCATATGCAACCATTCACGTGAGCTTCGGTGTTGGTTTTTATATACGACGCATTGCTTTTGTACTGTCACTTTTGATTTAGTGCTTTTATTCAAATAGAGATAATATAGACAAGATTATGCTGGGTTGTAGAAATCAAGAGTCAAATCACTGATCAAGTGTGGATTAAAGTTGATATTCAATTTGTTGGATTTTCAGTAGATCTTGAGTTGTATGTAATTCAAATGCTATTTTTTTTGTTTTAGTTAAATAGTTACTTCATTTTCCTTAATAATTGCAAGTGCATAATGCAAGTACATAATTATAACAGATCAAAAATGTATGTAAATAATAAGTGGTATATACATATACTTAGTGTAACTACCCACGTAATAGATATCGACATTAAATATACAATTGCATACATTGTACCTAAAATAATGTATATCATCTATTCTAACATTCTATCAAATTAATAATTTTGTAGTTTACCTAGTATTGCTAGGCTCCTCGCAATAAAATAAAAGCGTTAGAGTAAAAAAATATGGAGAAGTGATATTTTCCCATATGTCTATATTGACTGAGAATCCTGTTAATCTTTGTTAATATCAATGATATAGCTGTTGTTTTTTGTGCAATCTCATTAACAATGACTTTAGAAATGAAGTTTTACTATTAATTTTGCATAAATATGTATGTATACTGGAACATAACATTCAGCGGTCTATAGAAGTAGGTACATAAAAAAAATATGATTTTAATTCCCGTTAACGAGTAGGTACCTAATCAAAATACTACATAACAGAAACTGGGGATTTCGCGCAAAAATAAACGATAGCAAATCGAATGGAGATTCAATTATAGATTAGCCCTTGTATCGTACCGCATTCACAACGATGGGACACGTGAATAAATAAACACAATTACTTTGCACAATAGCGTAATCTCTATTGATTTTGCTCACAAAACACTGTCTCGTCGAGAATCAAGTCACAGGCTATCCCTATAGGTTCATACTTGCAATAATCGGACACTGAATCGAATTTTTTGCAGCCAAACGATTTTTTGCTAGTGATCGATTTTTACGTCGCAACAATAACATCGACATACAACAATAGACATACATCAATTCAAGTGTCAAAAACTAACATCTGCGCGTTCGTTGTAAACATTGAAGGCAAGGGGTCCCGAACAGCATCCTTGGGGGACCCCGCGCTTCGCCAAGCCTGTGTTTATGGCTCATTATTATTGTGCGCCGCTTTAGAGTAGCTGCAAATGACATACTCCACCTATTATTAAAATAAACCGTAGTCTAGAAAGGGCCTTTTGTTAGGTAAATTTAAAATAATGCTCGTAGGAAATTGCAGTGGGTGTTACCGCGCGAGTCGCCTTTCATTAGAGGCCAAGCACGCCAACTGCAACAAACACTTGAGCTCTAGCGTTTGCTTGAACATCAATATGATCTAAAGGATCATTGTGGTGGCTTATGAATTTTTTTGTTACCAGGTCATGTGGAATGTGGGATGAATGATGACTACGGGAGTACGGGAGAAGCTCCGTATATTATAGAACAACCTATAGATGTAACTGTGGCTCGACATCAGCCAGCGACGCTAAACTGTCGGGCTGGAGGTTCACCTGCGCCGACTATACGATGGTATAAAGGCGGAGTACTTGTGGTATCAGATACGCATAGAAGTCTATTGCCAGCTGGAGGTCTGTTTTTTCTGAGAGCTACCCATGGAAGAGCACATTCAGACGCTGGAGTATATTGGTGTGAAGCCACAAATCCTTACGGAACAGCAAGAAGTAGAAATGCTTCACTACATGTTGCTGGTACGCTAAGTAACTGTACCCTTTTATATTTCATGAAGAAGGAAAGACTTATTTAATTTTGGCCATGACGTTGTACATCTACCAAAAAATGCCTGAAGATGAGGCTAATTAAACCTGCATCAGTTGCCTCCTTTATTGTGTATATTTTTTTGTATTTTAAGTTGATTACAAAGGTCATATATATATCGATAAAATCACCTGCTTGTCTCGTGGTTATAAAATTATCACAACAAAAACGCGTATTTCACTTTTTTGAGTAAAGAAATTAGATTTATTTTGATTTTAAATTAATTTTGTACACAACAATAAATTACGTTATTTACTAGCTATATTATATATTATATTTATCTGCCAAATACTACAGTATTTGGTAGATAAACTTAAAATGAA
Organism: Ligdia adustata; assembly: GCA_947049295.1. NCBI lineage: Eukaryota > Metazoa > Arthropoda > Insecta > Lepidoptera > Geometridae > Ligdia > Ligdia adustata. The sequence continues at coordinate 5,433,979 of OX346218.1, forward strand.
TATTCTCTAAAGTTTTTATAGGTTTTATACAGTGTCACGGCCGGAGTTATTCATGTAGAGACATACATTTTTAAAACATGTCTTTTGTTTTTAATTTTCTAATTAGTTGGATTTTTTACAGTTCTCCGAGAAGAATTTAGATTAGAGCCAGTTTCTACACAGTCAGCTCAAGGCGAGACTGTCGTTTTAGAATGTTCACCTCCTAGAGGTTCTCCAGAACCGATGGTGTACTGGAAGAAGAATGGTCAAAATATGCACTTTGATGGCGATTCAAGGTCAGTTTAAACTTAATGCCTTTAGTTTAAGCCAATGTTCTAAATTATTGGGTCATTTAAAAATCCTGCTTGCAAATAAAACATTAAAAAATCAGCCAAATGCGAGTCAGGCTCACGCACGAGGGGGTACGTACCATTATCTATTCAAAATTACATTTGTCATGGATAAATAAATGAATAGAGCATGGCCCGTTTTTAATCTTTCGGTACGAATCCCGGTAAACTAAAATGCAAAATTGTTAGAAATTTTCGGTTTGCCACAATACTGAAACAGTTTGCCTGTTAACCTGTATTATTTCAGATCTCCCAATTTATAGTTCCTATTATTAGGCGCAAACTTCGTTTCGAGCAAATGCGAGTTCAACAAAACTCATATCATTGAAACTTTTGGGTTGCGGAAATTTACCAAACTTGGCAGTTACGTTATTAAAATAAGAACTTTCAGTTTCCCGGTAAAAGTTGGCATAGGATCGATAGTCAGATAAACGCAGTCGGTAGCATGTCGAGGGTAGTCTTCAAGAGCTCTCGTGGAACTGCGAGTGGGATGGAAATGCGATAGTCTTGTGAATATCTTCCCGAATAGACTCGTTTGATATCCGATATCTTGTGCTGTATAAATTTAATCGTACTAGTTCATGAGCTATCAAGAGACTAATTTATGCAGAGTTTAACGAGCATACCGTATTCTTTTTATGTCCTTGCGACTTTGTCGCGGTCAATGCAGGACGCCTGCTGTGAATACTTAAAGGATGCTAAGCAGTTTGTTGTAACGGCTATTTAGAGATAAATGGGTTTATTAAATAATAAAAATAAACTTAAATAGATCGTGGTACAAGTGTTGCCTAAAAGCTTTGTTACAGACAATGTAAAAGTCTTTGGACTATTGAATCTGCTTAAAATTGTTTAAAGGCAATTTATTTCCACTTTGGGTTGTATGAATTTTGATGAGTATCTTAAGGGCGCATGTTGTTACGTATGGCGGAGCATAAAAATAATTAACAGTCTAGGGGCGGGGTACATCAAAGTTATAAAGAAGGGGGATATTGAAGAGCTCGACAAGCAATCAAGTAAAAATCCCAATAGTTCTGACTCACTGGATCCCTTATTAAATGTTAATTTCCCATTGAATTATTCCGCCCTAGATTTGAATGAGTTTGTTACATTGCACTTTGTTTGGAGTAATGAAACGCATTTATAATTTTGAAGCGATTTCTTGTTTTATTACAAGTAATAAAGTGTGGAGATTTATTGTTGGCAGGATGCATTTAGTAGACGGTGGCAACCTTGTTATTCAAGATGCAAGGAACAGCGACGCCGGGCGGTATCAATGTCTCGCGAGGAACGCGGCTGGCACTCGAGAGTCTTCCATCGCCACTCTCAAAATACATAGTAAGTTTCTAACAATGTTATCTGCTTGGTCATAACTCAGGGTAATGTTTTTGACAGAAATAAAATAAATTCTAAACTCATTAGCAATTGAGTGACTAACATTGAACTCGCAGTATTACCTACCTTAATTGACTGACATTTTGATTTGTTGTAATTTTGATTCTAAAATTTTCTGCTTGACTATTTAAAATATAGCTTCAGACAGCTGTGAGTAAAATTAGGTTTGCGTTTTTGGGGTAGACACTGGGGTAGTCTTTGCACCAAAACACCTCCACTGCCGCATTATTTATGCATATTTCTCATTGTGCAGTTAAGCCGTACTTAATCACGGGTCCTGAGGACGTGGTGGCACAGACCGGCGGCAGCGTGACGTTCCAGTGTCGAGTGGGGGGTGACCCTCTTCCCGACGTGTTGTGGCGTAGATCCGCGGGAGGAGGGAACATGCCACTTGGTCGTGTCAAAGTACTAGATGACAGAAGCCTGAGACTTGACGATGTAGTTTTAAGCGATGAAGGAGAATACGCTTGCGAAGCTGAAAACTCTGTCGGTGCTGTCAGTGCGAGTGGATATCTTACTGTATACGGTGAGTTACTATTAGTATAGTTATGCAAATAATGTGATAATAATACCTTTAATGCCAACATCAGCTACGATAATTGCTATAGAACTTCTTATCTAGTTTGAACTAAGTGCTGACTAAGCTGTTATCAGTGTTACTTTCTATCTTTTATCTATACCTAGATATATAGATGACCCTAATGTTAATGGTATTATTACAACCACAGCAGAAATAATATTTTAATTTTTTAATAAAAAATTAAAAATTTTCATTGTTTTTATATTAAAATTTTAAACAGTCTGGCATTCGCGTGATTTTTTTAGTATTATTTATGATTAATTTGTTGTAGATCCCCCGTCCATTAATCTGAGACCTAGTACAGCAAATGTCGAAGCCGGTTTAACAGCTACTTTCACGTGTTCCGCTTACGGCAAACCAGATCCAACAATTTTCTGGAGCGTCGAAGGCAATCGAACAATTATTTTGCCCGGCACGTCGCGTAGTAAATATCACGCGTCCATAGTACTTGATGGAGTTACCACACTAACGATCAACGGCACAAACAAAAACGACAGCGGAAACACGGTAGTGTGTTCAGCAGTTAACTTTGCTGGCAGCTCGTTCGTCAGAGGGAAACTGACCGTGACGTCAGACGATGACCGCCCACCGCCAATCATAACAAACGGGCCCTCTAACCAAACGTTACCTATAAAATCGATGGCAGTTTTCCCCTGCACGGCCATCGGCACACCTGAGCCAATCATTGCCTGGTATTTCGAAGGGGAAGCATTAATACAAAATCATAGAAGAAACGTGTCTAATGACGGCACCCTCATTTTGAAGGATTTAGTCAAAGGAGATAGCGGTACTTACACGTGTGTAGCCTCCTCACATCACGGAAAATATGTATGGAGCGGAGTGTTATTAGTCGACAGCCCAATCAATCCGAATATACACTTTTTTCGAGCCGCTGATACGTCATCGTTGCCCGGACCTCCAACGAAACCACAAACATACAACATAACGGACAACAGCGTTACGATAACGTGGAATCAAAACAACAAAATTGGATCGTCGTCTGTACTCGGATACCAAGTGGAAGTATTTTCACGAGAAACCTTGCAGGGAAATAATACACCGAGAAACTCGCGAGGATGGGTAGTGCTCGTTCGACGAGTGTATCAGGCACAATACACCGCAAAATCTCTCGTCCCTGGCGTAACGTACATGTTTATTGTGAGGACGGAAAATTCTCATGGCTTGTCCGGACCGAGCCCGGTGTCCGACGCTATCACTATCGGAGAAGATGCAAACTCGCTCTGGGAATCGGGAGTTTACTCAAACAACACTGAATTCAGAAATAATATTCTAACTGACAACATTGTGGAGCTTATCGAGGCAACGCCGATCGACGCCAAAACTATAAAGCTTATGTGGGAGATTTTGAATTTTTACTACCTCGAAGGACTTTTCATATATTTCCGCCCCCTAGACAATGTGACTACCGAGTACGAAATGAAAACTATTTTGCATTCCAACGACGTATCCGGCTATGAAATAACGTCTTTGAGAAAGTATACAAAATACGAATTTTTCTTGATACCCTTTTATAGAAAATTCGAGGGAAAGCCCTCAAATTCCAGGGTGGCTCAAACTTTAGATGACGGTACGTACGGCTTGAATATTGTGATAGTATATTTTTTTTACTGTATGCATTAATTTATTTTTTTATTTTTCAGTTCCTGACGGTCCACCTATAAATCTGGAGATGTTTATTTTAAATACCACAACAGTCCATTTAAAATGGTCACCACCAGAATTACATTTTCAAAACGGAATTATTACTGGTTATAATGTTATCGTAAACTGGCTCGATATACCAGCTAATAAATCCATGATAGCCATAAACACAACCGTCCACCAAGCAACGAGCCTTATAATGACGAACTTGACCTGTGGGGTCAGTTATTCGGTTCAAATCGCCGCTGAAACAATCGTCGGTTTGGGTCCGTACAGCCAAAAAGTATACCTAAATATTGACTCTCGTTCCGTCGGATTGGATCCATTATCGAGGTAGAAAAAATAAAAGAGTAAAACGCTGGAGAAAATATAAACATTAAGCAACATTTTCTGACAAATGTATTTCATTTCAGATATCCGGTGAACGGGGAAGTGTCTATAGTGGCTGGGGACTTCGTGATGGAAACATGGTTTTACTTTCTGATTGGAGCCATTGTTCTGTTCAAAATGATCGTGATTGGCGGCATTATTTACGTACGGAAGCACAACATTTTCGCCAAAAAGTCAGCCCTTCCAAATATTTACGGTGAGCAATTGTCATAATGTCAATTTTCATAACAATAAAGATACACCGTACCGTGTAATCTATCGCATAGAGCGGCATTCACGAAACACGAAGCCAACGTAACTGGAAAATAAACAGTTATTCAGCTTATCTCGAAACGGTTACTTTTTTCCGTGGAATCAGCATCAGAATTTCAAAATTAAAAACATTCCACGGGTGTCGTGGGGTGGTGCAGGGCGCCCGGACGCCGAGCGTTTGTTTGATGGAGGCTTTGCCACGCGAGGGGCGGAGAGGGCGCTAGATTACTTTCGAGTTGAAAGGTAGCACGGGCCCTCTCACGAGCGCACTGGATCTCTTTCACTTTGCATTCACATTCGGGGCACAAAGGAATGATACAAATCCGAGAAATAAAGACCCAGTAAATGTAAATGTTTTCTATTTTGTTTCCTCGAGGTGATTCGTTTGTTGACTCACCCGGTAACCTCTAAGCCAATTTTGCTCGTTTTATTTGTTCTGCGTAGCGTTTTACATCTTTTAAGTCTCAGGTAAACGAGGTCATTTGCATGCGGCTTATGAGATCGATAACGAGTCTCATTATTATTCATGATCCGATGATAATTGGCTCGTTTTTGTTTCAGATTCCAACGGAACGAGCTTGGTGACTCAGATGAATATAAAAGCGGCGGTATCGCTGTCGCATCCGCTGAGTAGTTGCTATAACAAAAACACAGTAACTAAAACGGAGTCACTGCTTTGGATGGAAAACCAACCGGGCGTTTGTTTGTCGGGGAGTCAAACGAATCAAAGTAAAGACAAGGCGAATTCCGAGTACGATAAAGTTGCACATCCATTGCCGGAGTACGCGGAGGTGACATCTTCCCGCGGAAACGGGACTGAATGGCACACGAGCAAAACCGCAAGCTCCCCGGCCGCGTACGCCTCGGTCACTTTAGTTGCTAACACTCGACAGTGTGTGAGTTCACTGGTAAGTGAATTTTCCTCTCTCGCAGCTCATTCAAATTGAATTTTAGCTCCGCTTCTAACTCAATGTGTATTTGTCTTTAAACGTTTTATTTATTTTGTTCCGCAGGGTTGGTTTCCTCCGGGCAAGAATGTGGATTCATTTGACAATCGCTACGCCCCAGACGAAGAATTGTATCCGGCTAGCAACGGAGGTTATTACAATAGAAACGTTTATAGCGAAAAATATTTCCAAGGGCATCCGAATGTGCTAAAATTTTACGACTTACCTTCGATGGATAGTAAAACACAGAAGGCTCAGTTAAGGTATAATCAAAGTTTGGACGGAAAATGTGAGAGAAAGACTGACGCGAACCAATCACTTATTGGTCGTACTTATGTGAGTTCAAGGAAAAATTCTGAACCCGAGGCCACGTATCGTGCATTTGGGGAAGAAGACACGGATGAAGAAAATTATGGTGAAGACGCTGGGTACGACGAACTGCAGGCAATGCAGCCGCAGCGTCAGCGATCGAACCACCAATACGAGAGGCCCAACTTCGACAACGATGGAACTCGTACGCTCGCTCGCTTGACGTCATTCAGGCATGGCCAGGCTGCAGTAAAGCCGTCATATGCACCCACTCACCCCCCACCGGCACCCCACCCGCGAGTAGACTCAGTGACACGGTAGTATCACGCCTTGCCGGCTTTCGGCGACCTGTGCCAAACAGACGTTTAGACTTTTACTAGTATAGTGAATGACGTCATGCTATAACAAGTTCTTCCTCACGCATAGATACTGAACACTTCTGTAGATTTGAGTGATTCTTGTGGTTTATCTGTTTAATATTGCTGGCCTAAGCAAAATATTGTGTTGGCCTGTTTAAGAACCGATAGCATTATGTGCGCACAAATTTATTTTTCATATAATTTACTTTAACGTACCTTAATATATTTTTATTCGAAAGCTATTTCCTAGTCTTTGTAAAGTAAATTGTAAATTGTGTAAATATGGTTAACTTAATGATAAAGTACACTAAAAGATCTGATTAATTTAGAAATCAATTTTAATAAATTGATGATGTTACTGTTGGAATTGGTAGAATTCAGATTGATATGTCCGTCTGTATATCAATAATCGAATTTTTAATCCTATATCATTAGTATAAGTAACTTATTATAGAAGCAAACTAACGCTTGGCAATAATTTTGAAATAAAACACTTGTATTGGAACTCAGGTTAGCGTAAATTAAAAATATAAACACATACACTTTATGTTTTAATGTCAAACAAAATTACAATTAAACAATTATTCAATTAGTAATACTAGTTAGGTAATTATTTTATTTAGATTTCATTTTCATGTGCCATAAGTAGCTTAAACTTCATAATATACCAACTACAAAATAATAAAATTTAATTAAGATTCAAAGAAACGTTGGAGTTGTGAGATAAATTACAAAATGAAGCTTTGACAAAAGAAAAGTTATTATAATCTACGTAAAATAATGTGATATGAGTTATAATATTTATAGCCACTTGTTGTAAAATTAAATAGCACGACTTGTATTGCATATCATCTGTAATAAGTATTTAGTAGTTGATATGATAGTTATTGACTAAGACGCTTCCGAATTTGACTGGTATCCTATTAATCGTCCTTTATATTTTGTAAATAACTAAGATATTATGTAACATGACTTCTAAACTTCTAAATTATTTTAAACTTAAGTTTTTATGAATGTAACACTGTTGCCTTATTTTACAATCTTAGTTTGCAATACTGTAATTTTCAGGATTCAGTTTGGTATTGACATAAAAATCGGTATTGACGCTGAACGCTATTTTTAACCGACTTCGACGCCGGGTCCGATTTGTAAAATACTTCTTTCAAAATGTCCATTTTTTTTTATCACAACACCTACCAGTACCACCTTGGTTTTTAAATCAAAATAACTGAAAACTTATATAGACGCCTGTCGAATTGAACTCAGATATAACTTTTTTTTTTGTTATGAATGAAATGAATTTTAAAATATAATTTTAAATATTTATTATATGTACTATAAATCTCATGTTCGATATCTATCTAACCTGTAGGTAATTCAGTAATAAGTATTTGGTAGGTAAATTTTGTATAACAATATAACTTAAAATTTCTACTAAACCACTATAATATAGATTATCATGACTACTATAAAAATTGTAAAATATGGCAACTACATTTCCACGCCTAGATACCTTGCTTTCTATTTCGCTATTAAAAAGTCATATAAAATAGAAATAGTGTTGTCATCGTACTGTCGTAGTTCCTATTTTCGCACTTCATTAGCCAGTACTGCGTATGCGATAGGCTGTTTACATAATGTTATCGATCTACAACTTATTAGAGACCAGTTAGTTGATATCATTCAGTAATAAGTACACGTAAAATAAACGATCTGTAAGGTAGACGATGAATATAAGCAGTTTGGAGCCTTAATACTCTTAGTCTAAGGTTCAAATCTGTAAAGCACAGTTTTTTTATAGAACAGACGGTATTATTTTCCAGTTGGGAGAGATACTCTTAAATAAATATCGTTTTTATTTTGTTATGTTTACAGCAAAATGGAAGTTGTCAGTGTTGTAATAATTGTAAGTAATGTTGTGTTTATCATACGAGTAGCAAGGTGTCTCGGAACTTAAATATAAATCTTAATTGAGAAAAATCGATCTGAAAAGGCCTATTTTGTGTGTGTGAAATATGACCATAAATGTAATAGGAGAATAAATTTATGGTGAAAACAATAAATATTTGAGACAATTTTTAATTTTTGTATTTGTCTTGAATACCTATTTTTAATAAAAATAACTTAAACTACTTACACATGTTTAAATTAATGTTACCTACCCTTTTTCACATAAAATTTACAAAACACCCAAAATGCACTACCTACGACACAGCACACTGTAGGTTATTCAGAAATTTTAAACAGCTTATGAACGTCACTACAAAATTATTTATTATATAAATCAGTATATTGAAAATAGAAATTAAATATACTCATGATTTAAATATTAACTATAATGAGCAGAAGAAACCGAACCATTAGGAGAAAAATATAAAACACAAAATGCAACAGCTGGAAATCAAATAAAGCAGCTCACTGACTAAGCCACTACAGATTGTGGTCGGGATATATGCCATACACTTCTACACAATATGGAGTAGTAACGTAATTGAAAATACGATATGAATGGACCGAGCTAACAAAGGCACAGCCATCGCTTTCATTCCAAATTTAAATCGCACAGACAAAACGCACGTTACTATTGTGCAGAACATCCAATAAACGAGGTTGCAATTCATAAACCAAATCTCGGCTCTACACTCACCATAAGTGTATTATTGGCCGTTAATTTAGTACCGGCTTGCGGTCGCCCGGTTGTCTGAAACTGCCTGATAACCAAACATTCTACCCTATATTAAGGTATACGGGAATACACACGTTCGCGCAATTCTGCTGTGCCTTTCAAATGTTGGCGTATTTAAACGAGATTCAACCAGAAGTTTTATTCTCAAAATATGTTTCGATACCGGAAATCCGTACGGTATTTACTTTGCAAAAAAACACATTGAAAAAACGAGTCGAATCCGTTAAATCCGAGTGAGCCTGATAAACTTTTTAGAGAGAAGTAAACGTATGAAAACACGCGCGCAAGTTTTCCTCTTTCATTCCACTTTTGCATTTTTACAATAGAGAGTACGTGTGGTGGTTTGCCGCGGGTATCGTTTTAATTTTCCGCCATCGTGGAAATTTACAGCGACTGAATGAACCATCTATTTTAATGAGCTTTAAAAGTTAACTGATCACGGCCTCGGTGGAATGCGGCTCGTCAAATATGTAGGTACGGGTGGAAATGGGAGTAACCTTGTTCTATTACTTACACCTGACTTACTTTGAGGTAATTCATCTCGGTCATTATTTCAACTAGGTGAAAAGTTGTGATCTATATTAGATAAAGATCAACCAATAAGTCGAGTTATATACTTTACTAGCTCTTCAAAAGCTAGCTAGCTAGTATCGTATATGCTAATAATGTAGGTAGGCAAGTTATTTAAAACTGTACTGGAGGGTTGGCAAATAAAATGAGTCTTGAATCAACATGGCGTTTGATTTCACATCAGCTAGCTTTTTTATGCTCTTCAAAATAACACCAAGTTGAGTCAGTGAAAGTTTAGCTTATAACTAAGTGACGTCATTCACAAGTATCAAATATAAATTTTAAATTCGCCATTTTGTAGTGGCATACATCGAAAATTTGTCATTTATCATAGTGTATTCAGTAGAATAACTATATTAGTAAATCTAGCCCTCTAAATCTGTAATGCATTTTGTGGCGGTGGCCATCTTGGACCTATTTTCATCCAACATAGCCAGGAACACTCCCGACTAGTTTACATGGTCTATCCGTTTGGGAGCTACAATGTCACTGCAAGATACACATACACAAACACGTCAAACTTATAACACCCCGTCGTTTTTGTGTTAGGCGTAAAAAACAAGCAAAGGCCAATTCGAATTACCCGTGAGCGCCTATCTGATTGGGAAATCACCGGAATTCCGCACGCACTGTTCCAATTCCGAAACCGGTTCCGCGTCCACTCGGACCCAATGACGGATGTAATCAAATTAACCCGCTAATTGCTAAAATTAAGTTGTGTCCGAGTCCCCCGCTCGTCCATAACTCGAAATATGATTTTGACGGGAAAGGTGTGTTTTTTGACGTCAATTAACGTAATGGAAAACGTTTGTGCTAAGCCAATTTATTGATGTCTACGGACTCGAGTGGATGTTTTGTTAGGGTTTGAAACCAGACAGCCAATTAAGAGGATTGTTAATTTATAGGATGTATCCTAAACGTAAGGGCTGAGCGAATATTCGACATTCGAAATACGTGAAACCTAAGCACATCAGGATTGAGTCAGTCACTAAGTACATTGTTTTTTTTTTCTGTATCCTTTTATTATAAATTTATAATTACAAGACGCAAACTATTACTTAGCATCCTTAATATTTAGATGAAGAATTAAAAAACTAAAACACCAGATATGTTTGCTATTGATGTGTTTTTCAAACTTACCTTCAAGAAATAATGAAAATACGACGATATAAAAAAGGAAGATAGCGATTTTGCAGATAGTCGGAAATGTATACTCATGAAGCCCAACTGCTGACAAATCTTCGCCATTGAAGGGTATGTAGGTTACAGATTACCACGCTGGCCCAATAGTAGGATGTGTGTATAACTGCCATCTTATCCTCGAAAGGTTATTTTACTTTCATTCACAAGCAGGTTTCGTCACGATAGTTTACTTCACAGTTAGTACGTTAGATTTGATCACTAACGGGCTCAATGTGCAGGTATAAATCAGAATTTGATCCCACAATCGTGAAAAGCTTGAAAACTTAGCATTCGCTTACGGCCTTTACACAGCTACCTACTACTAAGACAAAGCCTATTTGCGGACGTCGCCGTATCGACTCAGAGCAGCAAGTAAGAGGGTAAATAGTAACTAGACTAACTACAGGTTAAACTGAAACAGATTAAACGCAAAATGCCTTTGAAAACGCAACATTATGTAGAGAGTGGCCGATAAGAGTTCGTACGCTTACCGAGGGTGCGATATTAAAAGGCTTAGAAGTGTTGGGTCTGAAAAGCTTCTGAACATTTCTGAACCTCGCCCACTTAAACACAGTATTAAGGGCACTTTGGGCTTAAGGACGACCGTATATTATCGCTGCCTTTCTATACGGAAGAAGATTTTTCATACGGGATTTATGTTTATGGGATTCATTTTATCCCTAAATGAATAAGCTACCTGAGAGTTCGTATTAGATATTTCTTGTTACTTTGGCATGTAATTAAATACAGTACGGTTACTTATCGTTACGTTTATCTAGTGTAGGTATCGTCTTTGTATGAGTGGATTAGATTGCCCTACAGTCAGAGTTTCTAGGTTACTCCTAAGGAAATTAATAGTGGTACTATAATTGTATGGCACTCGTTATTTAAAAGATATCTAATTAATTCATATGCGAGTAAGTTATGAATATTTTGATATTAACTTTGCTCAGTTTGATTACATTATATTCATTTATAATTTTTCTTTTTGTAATAAGTTTTTTGAAACACATATTAAACATATTATGAATTTTAAACTGTTTTGAATTATTCTCAAGCTGCTATTCAAACGAAATATAACTATTTTCATTAGAAAATTAACACCAACCTCTATACACTTACCAATAAACTAAGCTAAGCAAGTACAGCTCTCGCCTGCAACACGCGATATGACTACCTCAAACGTGATTCAACTTAATTCACTCAATTCACACTTTGGGTCATTGTCAATGTATACGACAATGACTATCGCCTAAATTTAATTATGTAGCTGCATTCTAACCCTTCGGACTGTGTGTAAATTTTAGGTCAGTGACTTATCTCTTACTCTACTGTCGTTTTCTGTTCATAAAAAGTTTTCCTATTATTTCCTATGTTTCCTGAGAAGTTAACTTAACATCATATTTTCAAAAAGTGATTTTCCCGGCAATCCGCATGTTGAAATTCAAAATGTATGTTCTTCAAAGTGGCCTTGATCAGAATATTAATGATAAATCGATCAACCAGTTTACACTGTAGAGAATCACAAAGAGTTGGACTTACAAATTTATAAATTTACAAATATACAAACATAAACTCGAAAAACAGTAAAACTCTTTTTGTGCAGTCGGGTAATAACGCCGAAGAAAAGTATCGTTATAAAACCACAGCTTTCGAATATAATTGAAATGGTCCCTTAAGCAAGGTAGATTATAGCTTGCGCCCTCAATTAGCGGGATAATACGTCAAGTACGAACTGAAGCCTTCGCATCAAGTTCTGTCACTGTATCTACCTATATAAATCTACATGGAAGGGACAAAACGGCCTCTAAAGTTCGAATGGCACAGCACATGGGGCCCAAAGTTTTGTAATTTTATTAATGATGTAATAACTGCTCTGTCAGACGCATGTGTGTGCCGTGAGCGATAGTGGAGTCGTTAGTTCGGACGGGTTAATATCGGGGGAGAATGGGGATCATCTATGAAATCTACGGCGCCCTTTAGTGACAATGATAATCGCAGTATTGAGTTTGCAAAGAGCTATTTGTAAAATTAAATTACTTTAATAAATGAGTAACAATTTGTAAACCATTTTTATCTCATAGCCAAAATTGCTAAAAACTGATTTATCCCAGTTGCAATTTTAGCTAAGTTTGAAACTTACAGATCGGATAATACGAGTAACTAGCAAATGGCAATTAATAAAGATGATGTATAAAACTCTGCTTTCATTTTAAAAGACCTATTCGGTGATAACTTTTACGTTATGGTTTGATGAAAAAAATATTTTCATCTCCACTTCTCATTAAATTTATAAAAGCCACCTTGGTGTATAGGTTTTTTTTACCACGGAACCATAAAAATTTAAAATAAAACTTTATTACCAATTCTTTTAACGTTGCTTTTTTAAGTATTCTGAAAATAAAGAGACCAGCAAATTTTTGGACATCCTACATAAATAACGCCTACTTGATCAATTGAGAAAATAAGAAGCATTGATATAATTAGCATTATAACTAATTGTGACATTATGACTCATAACTATATATACATTCTACAACTCTGATTACAGTACACTATAAAAAAAAGAATTCTTACTGCAAACGTATTAGGTAATGAATTCAAAATTAACCGAGCAGAGACCCAACGCTTGTCTCTGCTACGGGTCTTGCAAATTTTTATTGAGCGTGTGAGGTAGCACGTATGTAATGTGATATTTCGTACTCGCGTACAAGTTGTAGTTCCCAACCAATCTAGATAAAACTTGTTTTATACGTCAATCATCGGGGATTTTTTATTTACCTATTTCGTTTCATAATATTGGGTACAGGTATACGGAGTACAACATAAATCAATATTCTTGATTATGGAAAAGATCATCAAATTGTAGTTGCAAGGTCAAGCAATTGCGGACCTACGAGTATTTTGTTTATTAGCTTACAACGTAACCTGAGCAATTGAGTATGCCAGATATTGCTAATTTTATTAAAAAGCCGAAATGTAACCTAAAAAATATTGTATTTAAGCTTTTTCAAAAATTACCTCTGCTTTCTATGGCATATAATTAATAATACCGAGCTCATATTTATTATAAACGGACGTAATAGAACCACAGTAGTCCTAACCTCCTTTCATGTCATTCATCCCTGGTCTTTGCCAAGCGTATCCAGAGCAATCTGCAGATTCTACGCTGACCTATCTGGCATGCATACTCTTGATTATTTATAGGATGTTTTTTTTGAACCTACTCCAAGAATAGTTTAACAACAGTAATAGTTTTCATAATTACATTGCAAAATAATACGACAGAAATTACTTCATTTATACCGACTTACCAAAATTTGATAAGGCACTTACTACGACCGGGATTTTAAAAAATGTTTTTTACTTGTATAAATACCTCTAAATAACAAAGACGGTTATAACAATATGAAAAATATTTTTTTTATGGTATATGTTTTCTTGCTTTTTAATTCAAAATACATATAAAACTAAATGCCTGCCGTAATGGAAGTGGATAATCACTATTATTTTAAAAGATCTTGTTGTTTGTACTTATTATACCATTGCGTGTTATTAATACAAATTAAAATCAAATTTGCTATAAATCCGTAATATTTATATTGATAGCTGAAAAATTATAGTTGCAATACTTTTAATATTAAATCTTATTTTATTAAATTGATTCAAATGTATGATTGTTTAAATTAATAGAGTCAAGTAAGGTAATGGAAAAATAAATAGTTTAATTATGAATTTTAATGGTGTTTAATTCAAACACTATTAAAATTCTCGGATAGGTAGATGCATTTCAAATTTTACTATGATTATTGTCGTTCGTTTTCAAACAAAACTAACTATTAAAAACGTAAAAATTAAGTTTGAAAGCGTCGTGAAAACCATTTTGCTCTCAGAATATCACATTTAATATCTAAGCCGTTAGAAAAAGTTAGGAACTAGGACGTTCACAATGGTCTTAATGTATTAAATGGAACAATGTTGCCTCTATTACTCAAAATTCGCAGCATTAAACTGTCCAAACTATGTTTTCAGGCGTCCTGAAATATGAGAAAGCTTGTGAAATTAAACTTGCTTGTAAATTAGATGTGAGTGACGACGTAGCGTAAAAGATGAGCTATAATACATCGTTATCAATACATCGTTGTAAAACGCAGGGTTTTTTGTTATGAACGTTATATTTGCAATGTTTATTTAAACTTGTATTTGATGGAGCGGCAAAGTCAACAAAAAATGTGAATTTTGGACTAAACCCCATTTCAAACCAACGCCCTGAACTTTAGTTTTGCTCTAGATTTCATATTATTTTTCTTTATAGTAAACTTGAAACTAATCTCCCTGTTTGTCTCTATCAAAAATATTTTCTCATTCAGATACACTTCTAGTCACCAGCAATAACTTACTGCGTGTATTCCACTAATAAAACACGGACAACGGTTTTTATATGCAGTTTTCAAGACAAGTTGTCACGGAGAGGGTCTTATACGGTGTCTAGACACGTAAATATCGCGTACGTTTTACGTTATTAGCTGTCGTAATTATTCATAGGGAAATTTAAAAGTTGTTTGGAGTGAGTAAATACGAACAACAAAAATGGTAGCCTAGTTATTGAACATTTCAACGATAAATAAAGGTTCTTAAACGGTAATTAAAGACATCGTGAGAAAATCTGCATTTAATAGCAAAATACCGGCAGTGTAACGTATGAGTTTATTACGTGGCCAGGTCATTTGATAGTCTATGGGTAATTTAAAATTCTGAAGATACTTACAAATAAAGTACATTGAAAAATCTATTGCATTGGCAATGTATGGACTTTACTTATAATTTATTCTGTTTGCTTTTTCACATTGTACATACTATATAAAATTGCTCTTGGTTACAATCCTCTTTTTAAACCACCCTTTTCACAGAAAAAAAATATTACCATGACAAAGTTTATGCATATTCCAACGACTACGATAATAACATCACCACGCGTCATTATTGCAAAAAATAATTAATCAGCGTGTTAATCCAGCATGAACCTAATATATTTTTTGACACTCATGATTATTAACAAAAGAGGTTTATTACTATGAAAGGTATATCTTTCTCTACCGCATCATGACACATGAACGCCGTTAATGCGTAGGTACGATGGCAGTGCACCATTCATCGATTTCGTTGGTTAACAACAAAAGAGTGAAAATAAAATACTGAGTTATATCTTCGTAGCAATTTGACAATGAAAAATTTTGACACGAAGGAAAGTTTAAATCAAACTGCGCTTACCGGATTGTGTGATATTTTTGAATACATTTCAAGATGACCACTTGAAAGGTTTGACTAAAAGTTAACAAGTTATTCAGATGTCTATTCATATCTCCCAATAATAATAATATAAAAAAAAAACTAGTTATTACTTGGCCTTGGGAATATTACTTTTAAGACTACAATCTTTATTGTCAATACAATATTACAAATCAGAATATAGTATATACAATAAAATTTACTAGAAACTTATTAATATTTAATAGCCTAGTAATCGCTGCCAAGGCTTAGTAGTAACTATTATAAGGTTAAAAGATCTTTTTTTCCTATTGACTTTAAGGTTATAGTTTTTAATTTCGACTCATGCCTTCATATCTTACTTTTTTTAACGAGTATTTATTATAACGTGCAGATTAGAAGGTGTCACGTGTTCTGATAATGAAGAATAAAAAGTTACCTGCTGGTAAATGTTTTTAATGATACGTAAAGCCCTATCCTGCAGTTAGGCCAGCTTAGTGAATCTACTTCTAGGATACGCATGATTTTTATAAATTTATTAAGAAATATATTGACAATTGTACATCTTATTTAAAGTATGTTAAGAACTTTGGTTATATGATCCCAATGTAAACTGATTCTATAATTAATTTTGTACTCATGAATATAGTATCATAATAGATATGCATTAACAAAGAAGTGCATAGTCTACGTATGACTATAGCCTACGCCCCCTTCTAAGTGGAGACAAATGCCCAGCAGTAAGACCTTATGTGTTAGTACTACGTACAACACACGCGCTGCTATGGTCCACCACGCTGGGAAAATTGCAGGTTGGGACTTTACTTGTCTTTAAGTTCTTAACCTTCTCTGAAAATGTTTTACTCACGATGTTTACCTTCATGGCTTTAACATGTACGAGTAGTAATTAATTATAATATGAACATGCCAGAGGTACATGCCTGAACCTGGTATTGAACCTGCGTCTTTTCGCTTGTCGATGGGTTTATTGACTAGGCTAACATTTAGCTAGAATACTCCAGTGTCGTAAAACTGTCGTAAGGTCACAATAACCCTGTACAAAAATAACTGTTTATTCTGGTCAGCGATGTCGCCGACAGATAAGTGTTGCCCGATCCATCATTGCATTAGAGGGGACGGTGTGTTTTATTGATTTTTCACCAAATTGTGCTTTGCTGTCCACCTAGCGGTAACTCCCCTTACTTACCACTCTCCTGAAAAAATAATAAACAAGTTTTGGCATCCGTCGACGTGTTTTTAGAGACGATGATGTATAAGATCATAGAAATATAATTTGAAGTTCGTGTCTTATATTTGTAGGACGACACAAGACAAAACACGTACCTACAGAGTTGATATGCGTTAATTTTCTTCTTTTTTGTTTAGGCGGAGAGGTTCGCCCTGGTTACATAGTTTCATAGACGCTCTGATAAGTAACGATTGTTATCACCCATCTAAGGTCTGACTAGGCTGATCTTTCCTCTAGTTAACTGTGTTACATGCGTTAAATATACTGCGTCTATTCTTGGTAATGAGGCTTCTAGAGCTTAACCGTCTTAATTACATCATGGATAAGGTAGAAAAAGATTAAAAATTAATAAAAGAGAAATATGTAGGATAGAAACAACTTAAAAAAATAATTGGGAACGTTTCGAGTCAAATTACGCATAGCAATGCTTTTGCTTACGCTTTTTAGGCCATGAAATTGTTTCCTATTTTAAAATGTGTCTAACATACTATGTCATACTTATCTGTTTATTTAATTTATAAAACTTGACTAAGTTTGTGTTATTTCATCACAGCTGCACTGATTAATGACGCTTAATAATGTCTGAAATAACTTTTAGGTATGGCGGAAGTTAGGTACACATGTTTTGACACACTGTCCACTGATTTATGCGGCAAAACTTCCACACAACTTACAAATGAAGGTAAGTCACGTCTTCAAACTTAAATATATCAAGTATTCTTGATTTATATCTGTAACATTTCGTCTACAAGTGTTGCGTAACCGAGCTATCTACTAACTAGAGATTTAACGTTAACATGCACTAAATCTTTATCACGGCGGAAACAGAGACTAATATGGTTAATTATAACAGATTAATTCCGGGCGTTCACATATGTTTCTATCACTCATTTTAATGTTACTTTATATTTTTATCCGATTTCAGAAAACGAGAAGGTATACAATTAGTAAGTATAATCTAATTTCCGATTGTGTCAATTATTCCAAACATTACAATTTGTTCTTTCAGAACTATAAAAGTTTCAAAGTAAGGAGTCTTATATTTACTAAACATGAGAAGACACATTTTATATCTGAATTGAAAGATATAATTAAAAACAAAATTTATCTGCAAATTTAGCTTGTTACGAGTTAGTTCTAAAATACCTCCTCAATATAGTATTTTTGTCGCACATGCCGCCTTCATTCAAAACTTATTAACTGCTTTCTAACTGGAGAATATATTAAACCCAGCTGCTAATTCTTAATAGTTTATGCAAATCTGTGTCAAACGGGTTCCAGGATAAGACCGATAGTTCCTTCTCGCTTTGTATGGGGTTCATAATGTGACCATGTTTTCGCTAGAATATTTGGTCACATTTTATTTTGATTTCCCTGTCAAATCTGTGAGAGTTTGTGGGTGGAATGGGAGAGTTTTTGTTTCAGTAGATTTATTATGAAGGTACAAGGTTAAAAATTAGTTAACAGTAATAATGTATCAAAACTCTTTATTGTCCCTACAAAAAATAGACCATCAAATAATTACAATAGGTGACGAGCAAAATCGCTTAAAAGCGATCATTTCCAGACTTTTTTTTGTTACGTTGGTATTAAAAATTAATATTATTTATCGTAGACAATTGTTATTACTTTTTGAAAAAAAAATAATCGATGTTGCAAAATAAAAAAAAAGAATTGTGATTTGATTTCTAATGAGCGACAAGTTTTTTTAAGAAATATAGTTATTCATAAAAATATATTTTCTGCATTAAAATTAACATTACGATGTATATACAATTTTAAATATACAATTTTAATCGACAGTACCTACTTAGTATACTTTCAGATTTAAATTGTCTTTTAACAACTCTTATGATGTTAAATAATTGTATTAGAATTATAACATTTAATCCATTTCAGAACCAGGGATACCAAAACTACATTTTAAAAACTAAAATTCCATAAAAACGACATTTATATTAGTTTATGTATTTAATTTAACATCATGGTAACTCTACCCTACCGTAATTTCGTAGTGAAACGAAAACAAAATGCTGATTTGCATGTGCAAATAACAGTGTAGTGAAATCCAAATAGTAATTTGGAAGACAATGGATGGCAGCTGCGTATAGAGGAGGACTATAATTAAACAATATTTTAATGTTTTACAACAATGTTAATGAAAATGAAAATGCTAAAGAAAGTACTAACAAAGGCTATATGTGAGAACTACTAACACTCGTTTATGAAACATATGTTTATGAAACAGGTTACATGCGGGAATTAATAATTTTGAAAAAACCTCAGACGTATGTTTTGTAATATGTGGGAACTTCAAATATTACATAGGTATAAATTCAATGCTAGAAATAGTTTAATTGTAGTAATGCTTAATTCAATAAGGTATATTTAATTTACATTAAAAAAATGTACATACCCTTAATCACTCAAAACATGCACTCAAAATAGTTTAGGAGTTATCTTAACCATCGAAGATTTTATAGCTTCAGGATATGTGGTACTTACGCATAAAGTAATAAGTAAACCCAAAAGGACAATGCTTCTCTATCAACCAAACGCCGAAAACATAAAAGTGTCATGTGCATAATGCACCCTATAAATATTATTCCCAATAGACACTTCCAAAGCTCCCTAGTCCCTCCTGAGATATAGGTCACTGTGTTGGCGAATATCAAGAAAATCTAATTTTATATCTATTCCCTCCGATGCAAGATCTATTTTCCTATTAGTAGCAAACGGCTACAATATCAAGCTAATTGCAACCTTAAACAGTATGAAACTCAAAGGTCAATTTCCTACAATTACAATAAATGCATTAGAAAAACGCACACGCGTCTAGGGTAACTGATTTGTGCTTGCATCCATTGCATTTGTGCTTCTAATAGAAGCGACATGCGTCGTTGTACTAAGCACGCCATTGCAGATTATTTATGTCCGAAAAAGGGTAGCGCTAAAGATAATCCATTGTCAACATAATCTTAAATATTTTACGGTCAATTAAATCTCCTTTTATTTTGGCCGGCTATAAATTACGTCCAAGATATCGTGTTTGGGATCGGACATGTAAACTAACTCAAGGGTTTGTGGTTCTTTGTCCTCGTAATATACGAGCTAGTGTGAAGTCGCGTGCAATATTTTTAATTTATTTTGTTAGTTTCAGGCGCTTGTTGTTTCTGCTGTCATAATGTACTGTACCGAGACAACAAGATTTTTCCGTTCACAGAAAATTACAGAGTTATAAAATGGAGTGTACATTTCTGAAAAAAAAACAAACGTATAAGCGCTACTCATATCAACTTTATTTATTAATATATATATATTATTACTACAGCTATATACTGCCTACTACAAGTTAGTATCAAATTTATTTCTAGTTTTAGGTCGCAAGGGCCGGCATCATCCAACCACCAAAAAAATACACTTAGAACCAGACATGACCTTTACTAATAAGAAATGATGAAAAAGCCCTTTAATGTAAAATAATATTACTATATTATATAGCAGTGCTATAATTTCTGTTGAACTCTTAAGTAAGGCAAGTAAACTAAATCTTCTTAAGAGTAGTTTGCGGTGCAGTGACACTATTTTAGATACACAATTGTCCCAGAAGCATTTAATTAAAACAGACATAAAGTTTACCCAAACCGCGTCTTCTCAAAGGGCATCCACCCCAGATCTGTTTGCACAGTAACCTACATACAGGGCATGAGGGATTCCGTCATTAATGATCAAGCACCATTATTAGGGACAGAACCCCCGAGAACCCTCCGTGACGCTGAATGCATTGAGTCCTCGTTGAATTGCCGAGCTAAGTCTTTAAGCTTTTGAAGTTAGGTTGTTTAAGTTACCTTAATATTGGTACGGGGTGGAAGATTTAGAGAAGTCTTGTTGTCTTTTAGACATAAACACCAACGTTAAGGTGAAGGCATGCCATAGGATTTAAGATTTTTGTTATAAGAGTTTGATACTAAGACGTGAAGTCATTTTAGAGACGTTGGCAACAATTTATTATTGTACTGCTATTATTTTGGTCCTCAGGAAATAAGTGTTGGAGAGAAATATGTTCTCTATGTTATCAAGGACAATGATTTTATTTCAGCGAATGAAATGAGATTTGAAAAATTCTGTTTGATAGACTACAATTCTATTATTATTACTAGGATAGTTATTATTTTGTTAGTATTTTATTTTATTTTAATTAAAACATTTGATTCCCGAATAATTGTAATTGTATGTTTTGGATGGTTGGGATTGCTTAATATATTAAAAACGATTATCGTCAAATAAAATGGGAATAAATTGAATTAAATCGATTATATTGTCGTATTAAGACTGTTATTGGTCTTAGATTAGTAATATTTAGTCCAGCAATAAATTTAGATGTTTTAATTAATATTTACAAGTATAATAATATATACAAGTTGTAAAGTTCCAGTTCACTGTGCAAAATGCTAACAAAATGTATCAGGAATCTAGATCGACGTGCTTTATTGCCCATTACTCTATATTTCATAGACATATCACTGCCGTATCTATAAGGCATAGAGCTTGCGAAACTTTAGATTAAAAACTAGAAATTATTTGAATCAAACAACTATTTGCATTTATAACTGACTTAAAAATGAAGGAAGTATTGGAAATACCTTTAATTCTTTATTCAATACATTTGTAAGTTATTTTTGTTCGAAAGGCAAACTAACACATTACATACACATATACATTTGTTTGAATCAATAGTAAGTTTTACAAAAAAAATTATTAACACACCCTCCTGGTAAAGTAGCACTCGGGTCCCAAGTTACAAGCTTTGAGCTTAGTTTGGAGCCCACTGTGACTCAAACTTTAGTTTAATTCATGTTTAGTAAGTTGTTTAATTTGAATGTAAAATGTTATCTTTTTCTAGTAATAAAATATCTTATCTTTCTATCTTTCTTTCTTTCTAAACTCACACTAGTAAATACTTACTTTCCAGGTGGTTGCGTATTTATTTTATTGAAATCGGTCCAACAGTTTGATTGAATTGAAATCGGATTTCCAATTCTTTTAAGAGTAAAGTTTATCTTAATAAATTTAAGGGTAACTAACCACACATCGATTCTTTTCACCAATTTTCAGATAACATGATTGGATTGCGCACTACCTAGAATTTTGATTAAAATAAAGAAAAAAGCGAGAGTTCATGTCCAATTTCAATATCAGAGAGTCCGTGCCGATGTATTGTGACCAAAGTCCGAGTGGTCGGAAGTGCGCTCGATGGGCGTTGTGCGGTTCAATCCTTACAAATGCCGCAGTGTCTAAGCTTCGTACCTTTCGAAAGACGTAGGCACAAAAAACAAAATCACTTGTCTTATATTGCTGTTAATGTACATAGAAAAAAAAACTCGGATACATAAAAAGTCTCGTTCATCGTCATTAGCACATTCTATATCAATATAATGAAGATTTCTTTTTGGTTTTCTTTTCTTTCTAAGTATAATGTACTCTTCATCCTATGCTATTTATTATTATTCTTATAATAATATTAATTAACTCTACACGACGTTTTTGACTATTCTGTTACATGGTAGCAAATCAGTATTTTTTAAAGTCGTAAGTAAAATTAGTGTATGTGCTGAAATCTACAGAAATTTATGGAAATATATCACCGATACACGGCATTCAAGTCCTCCGTACTTCTCTTTCATGCCTCCCTGTCCGTATATTCCATTCAAATTTTTACCCTCGCCTCGGCCACGGTCGATGAGTGCTCTAACGTCCATTCAGTGCAATTTGATGAAGTCCGCGGTGTACGCTATTCAAACTGAATAGGATTGGCCACGACAATGCGGTGATTTAATAGAACCATGCCAAAATACCCGCTAGTACCTAATCGTATTGTACGATCGCATCGATTTTAGAATTTACCGAAATGTAGGGTAATTACTGTTGCTAATGTGGTAAGTAGGAAAATGTAGTGAAATTGTCGGGTTGGTATTGAGCATCGATCATCATAATTTTGCATAAAAATCATTTATTTGTCCCGTTTCTCAGGGTTTTGTGTGTGTGAGATTTTTTACTTAATTTACAATCCTATCCTATCCTAAGCCCATCTTGTATGCCTAATATACAACTACAGTTTATTTCAAATGCCTTCGGGTTGCAGTATCTCTAATACTGCTTTGTCTTTAAAAAAATGTGTTGCCTTTTAAATCTAATACAAGCTTTCTTTACTAAAACTCACAAGAATAACGCTGTTCCAGCTATGTCGAATATTGTATTGGACATGTTTTGAATTTGCATTTTGTTTCCCCTAAGACACGGACCTATACATACCAGTCGGATATTTGTCTATGAATATGTACGAGTGACTCATTCTTACATTAGTAAACATCCCATAACATCGAGATAGTCCACAAATACCGTCACCCCAAAACCTGAATACATCATGCAACAACAATACCTGTCACTGTTTAGCGGATCTCACTAAAGCAATAAATCTGCCAACGGCGACAAACTAAAACTGAGTTATAACAACAAAGTCAAATTACTGAAGGAGTTTACCGCATTCGAGGGTTCGGCGGGGGGAGCAACCGACACCGAGCGCTTGCGAGTCCTGAATACTGATGCAGGAGACTTCTAACTCTCGTAAGATTTTCGGATAGGGATTTTCCTTTCTTTACAATGGGCCTACTCTTGGGGCATATCAATTGCACGCGGTTATGTCGTTAGAAAGTTTCGGGGTGGGGCAGATGCGTAGACGGCCCCATCGATTTTCGGGATTACCACTCCTTAACAGATATAGTGTGGAGACGTGGCTAATTCCGCGGAAGGTGACGAGGGTGTTGCCGAGAATATTTCGGTTTGTTTTTGATAACTTATTTCGTTTTACTGTTACCGTCTTGACGTACTAAACAATACTATACTATTTATTAACGCTAGTTTAAAATAATAAACTGGAGTCAGGATTCTTAATTTTGTTTGTTTGTATTCATAGAATGGAAGTACGTTCAAGGTATTTATTTCTTTACCATTACAAGTGGTTAGAATCGAATTCCAAAAAACCCAACTGAAAAATTGCATACTACGCTGTATCTGCAGATGAAGACAAGTTCAATGACACTTTGCTCCTCAAAATTAGTCAAAATCGGAGGATCACAAAGTGATCACCTAGAAACATTAACCTCTTTTTAGGCTGTAGGGAAAAAAATACTGAATAATCTTTTTTATACATTAAATAATATATATGTTAATTAATATTCATATCTACGAAAAAAAGTACATACTTACACATTATCAACAACACTTCATATATTTTCGTATATTCAGAGTATTTTATCTATATGAAATAGATTTTGGAAAATCACAGTTGGCAAGGTATTAAAGGATTTTACCCCAATTTTGATTTCAATAAAATCCATCACCCCAACTTAACCGGGATATACGATACGTTTAGAACTTTCCCTTCGTTTCATTTACATAAAAGTAGTAGTGGCCATTATATTTTCTGTAAAAGGAGATTATCCGTACTAAATAGTGATCCCATGGGCATAAAGTTCATTATGATAGAGCCAAGCCACATTTGGTCATGCTATTAGGGAACTATTGATTGATTTTTACTGTAATATGAAGACCAATTATTTATTTGAAAATAGGGCATTTTACTAAACATTTATAAATACGTATAAGCATTAAAGACTACCTACTAGATAAGTTTTACGAATTTTGATACGGCAAGAACAGCACATAACTGCAAAATGCGTTGATCTTAACTGACAATTTACAGACGATGATCAAGCAGTTCTTCACAAATTTAGTGTCTCTGAAAAAATGGAATGATTACTAAATAACCATATAAAATTATTAATTCATACCAGGTAGCTACTTTAAGACAACGTCATTTAAAAGCTTGCTCTACTTACATAACAAATAGCTCTTAACATAGACACAAAAATAGACTTATTTAGAGTCTCGTTTTTTGGAAGTCGATACAGTGATTGGAAGTGAGTTCTTATATTTTTTAATCATAATCTACGTCATTGTTTGTAACAAACATTTACTGCAACCCTCTAAGCTTTGCGTATTCTCACTCAACGCAATATCACCAAGTTTCAGCATCTTATCTCCAATTTGGCGAAGGGGGCTGGTATCCAGGTGGTACATGAGACTGGCCCCGCCTAAACTCTGTTCAGAGACTTGGAAAATTGCATTCGTTATCGTAAACCGGTGTCCGGGTGCGTGCGGAGTGCAAGGATGTAAGGATTGTTGTGGATAGGATTTATAAATCGACCTTCGCATTGTTTTATGAGAGATAGAGTAGTATTTTGTGCGTTTTCTTACAACCTTGTCTAGAAAGAAAACGTGCCATAAGAGTTTTATATGTATCTTTAACTGTAAGAGTTGGACTGTAAGATATTACATATTATAAAAAACTGAATTAAATTCTATATCGAAGCAAATATTAGTTTTTTAACATCTTTTAGACTGATTTTGATATACACAAAAATCTTTCAAACAAAATATGAATTTACCAAATATGTTCAAGTGTCGCTGATAAATTCACAAAGAAATAAAAAAAAAACAATTCAATTAAGAACCTCATAATTTTTGATGCCGTGTTTGTCTTTTTCATATCTATAATAGTGCTAACCCACCCGTCTTACACGTCTCTCTATCAATCTCACACAGGAGTAACAAATGTCCCGCACCGTAAATAAGTTTCCGATACGAATTGATTTATCGCGACTCACTCCGTAATGTCCAGTCATGATGGCTGCTATTATTCCTCCGACGGAAATCGAGCAAATGCTTTTATTGGCGTTGCTTTATGAAATTAGGCAAATAAATTGAACGTATGAAGAGGTTTTTGACCGAAATTATAATTGATAAGTTTCTCAATTAATCGGTTTCCTTTTATCAGTCTATAACTTTTTTTAGCGTTTCTCGTTTTAATAGGCTATGCTTTTTAAAATTAACGTATATATAACGACCGAGCGAGGGAAACGTCTCTTCTTCGGGTCTGTGATTTTTGTCCCACCTTCCACCAAAGTTGAATTCGTCAAAACGTTGAATTCTCTTTCGTGTGTCAGTTAGGATGTTTAAATATTTGTATTTGTACGTCCCCTGACATTTTGTAATAGCGTAGATTTCGTAGTTTTAAACCAATTTATGATCAAACTTAGTGCATAAATTCTATGTTTTTTTTTAACTTTTAGTCGTTGCTGATTTCTTGATTGGGAGGTATTTCTTCAAAAAAGGGGGGCACCATTTACAATTTCAATAATATTTGATACAACATGTAGAAAACAAGATTACCTTATTTTATGTTGTTTTCTACATGTTGTATCAATTTGTTGTGTTCCTGAATAGGTTTATATGAAGAAAAGTCACTTAAGTGGTTGACCTGTTTTTATTAATCAGCTAATAATATCGTGGTCATGTGGTCGACAGATTGTTAAACTACTAATTATTCTAATTTCAAATGAAATAATGAAAAAAATTTAAAAAAAAATAGCTTTCCTAAAATATTTATGGCTAAATCCAGACCTTTTTGTTTTAATAAAGTAGGTACTATGTCAAATTGGTGTGATTGAACCAGTAGTTTTCCCAGAACTGTTCCTAACTGCCACCTTCTTTGGTTTGTCATGCCTCTATAAACATACATGTAAACTGAAACGAAAAATCGTTCTCAATACAAACAAAGTGCCCCCTTAGTTTCCAGATGCAAGTCGTATTCTCCATTCAGCAGAGATGCGACATTCGACGTCTGAATGACCTCTATTCAAGCCCATTCGACTTCCAGACTCATTCTCCTAATGGAGTTGGCTTTTTAAGGTGTAATCTGTACAATGATAGAGTAACTAAGATTTGTTTTTATATTCTTGCGTTTGACTGCATTGCGATTCTTGTAAAGTGATATAACTTAAATTTGCCTAGTTAAGTTGTAAGTGGTTAATTTAGTAGTAAGCTCCAATTAGGGTACATTTGGTGAAAAGCTATTAGACATGTATATATCAGATAAGGAATATAGACCATAATCAATTAATTTTTCAAGATGTGGGTACACTTCGATTTAAAGTTAAAACAAAGTGTACCCACTTCATTTAACCGTTAAATGAAGTGGACAAAGTTAATGTACTTCTTTTCACTATTGCAATGGTAAGAATGACAATAAATATGTATACATTTTGTGAATTTACCAAGCAAAATGTAGATTTTAACCAACTAAAAGTCATTCAACTACGTAATACGGCTAAATTGTAGTCTATGTTGTTAGACCATTACAAAGCATTACAAAGATCTTTATAATTAGTAAAAATATGAACTCTACTATAGTCTTCGGTCTTTAGCAACAAAATCAGAAAAAATAAAAGCTTTGGTACTGATCAAGTAGAATGTGGAGGTGCGAATAGTCTGAGGGTAAGTATCAGAGACTTGTTGTCGCTGCTAATTAATTAAAAATACCTACTGTTTTTATTTCCATGGCAGCCTTTTGCATCTTAATTAAATAAGATACTTTTGACATTATTACTAAAATAAAAAAAATACTAAGAAACTGATGATTTTGTTTATAGATACAAAAAAAAAATTCGGAGTTATATCAATTCCGGTCTAGTACGAGTAGTTTGGTTTCTTCAAAACTCGTAATAATATTAGTAAAGCTGCCTATCGAATTGACATCAGTAAGTTAGGTTTTCAAAGTTGGGATAATTAATGATATTGTGATTTTAATAAAAGATAATTTCGATATTGGAACTAAATCCCCCACTTATTTCGTTACTGAAAATCCATGTCGCAACTTGGATGCTCAGAGATTTAGACGTCTCGAATTTTCATTTCCAATACAAACGGAGAGGGATGAACATCGTAGACGTTGACGTGGATTAACTCACACTCTTACCTTTACTTTGCAGTATTTTGTGCTTGGTAAATTTGCAATTATTTCTGCTTATTGATAAAAGTACAATGCAATTATGCAAGAAAATCTTTTTTGTCACTACAGAAATACTAGGTACATCAAGGAATAGATAAATAAGAAACTAACAGAACAGGCGGTCTTATCACTAAACATCTCGAGAAAATTTCTAAAATCGAATTAGATTCGTAGTTATATTAAATGTTTAAAATTCTTAGAACTGACTACTACCCTTTATTATAGATTATTTATACATTTTGCTAAGTCTCCCTTTTCTTGAAAATCAAAACTTTTACGGCATCTAAACACGTTCAAAATTACGAACTTACTTTTGAATGCGTGTGTAGTATACCCAAGATAGGTTTTAAATGACATTCACCGAACCATAATTTTTTTTGTTATTTAACATCTATGAGTATGTTGTATGTATCTGTCTAAGTGTTTGAAATAAATTATTTGAGTATTGAGCGTAATAATTTGCATCTGTACATTTACAGCAATCACTTCTAAAATAACTCAATACAGAAAACATTTTTTCTAACTTTAAAGACTGCCCGGATAACCGGCCTTTACCCGGATGACGCGATCGAGATCGAGATCCGGCGACACCCGGGCATCATGAATGAGTAACGGGTGATCCCATGAATGTTTTATATCTGGTTTGGTGTGATACCCGCTTGATCACACCAGGATCGTGCGTGGAACTTTTGGAGACAAAATTGTAAAAACGTCTGATCGTGTTGGTTGCCGGTGTAGAAACTTAGATTTATTAGTACTTTTGTACATACTTCCCAACTCTTTTACTTTCTTATTTTGATTGTGAATGAAAGTATTTACGGCACTTATACGCATCATGTGAGCAAAAAAATGGGCACTTAATAACCTTTTTCACAAAATCTAAACTACTTCCGATAACAACATAACTGAAATGTATTTTCATATTCACAGAAATAGACACAGCAAGAACTTGCTCTACAAAAAATATGCAATCGGTTGTTGACAGGTTAACATTTTTGAGGACAAAAATGTGGGTTTAAATATGATACATAAATATGATGTATAATAAATACATCATATTATACTTGGTCTAGATATTCAGTTTTAAGTACAATAGAAATATTATAATAAATATCGCATTCTAAACAATTTAATCGAGTTTAGAATGCTGGCTTTATATTGCTCAGAAATTGCAATGTGGCATGCCGCCAGCGTTCTTCAGACTATTCCCACATATGTATTTAGTAATAAATTTTATTGTCTTGTTTTTAACTAATATTTTATTTTAATAGTTTTCAATTAAGTAAGAATTATACGAGTATATATCTTCTTAAAGTTTTATAAATAAATGATAGATTTTTTACAATACAACTTTATAAATAAAAATTAAGATATAATTTACATATTTTAGCCAAAATATGTTTGATATACCTTAATTTCGATTTAAAAGACATAATAATTGAACAAAATGCTATTATTATGTTGAAATCGTCATCTTGCTCGTTAGACTGCGTCTCGAACACAACAGATTTCCCGGATCGAAGCCCGGACATCCTTACCCCACTCGATAATGGCGGCGGATTTATAAAATATTCAGCGACTCCGACCTTATTTATGAGAACCTCCTTGCTTGGAACAAAAGCTTTACGTTAGGACTCCCTGATGGTTTGTTAGCGGATACAAAAACAAATAGATAGCTTCTTGCATGCACAGTATTGGATATTAATTTATATTCCTTATATCTAACGTACCTATTTTTAAATGGTTATGGACCATAACCATGTTAAGGACTTTAATTAAAATATCATAACTATTAGGTTGTTAACAAAGGGTAACAAAGACGATTTATACGCGTATTTATAGGGCTCTGTTATGTTTGGCAAATTATTATTGGTACTTACAGAAATTAACAGCAAAATATTAAAGTTTATACTTATAAAATTTAACCTGTGGTCTCTGCGATTTCTAGCGTACAATAATCCATAAGAACTTAGAAATACACGTCGATAAAAACTAAATTTACTCATACTCAAATCATCTTAGCTAGAAGTTCTGCGAACCGTAGACATCGCGATAATAATAACTTTAAAATGTACATTCGACTTAAAATAATAATCTTATTTCTAAAAGAAAGGACTTTCTTTTATAGAGGGCTACTACCTCATATTTTCATAGTTCAAGCTCCCAAAAAACAACATATACGGACGGAAAACATTGTTATGACCAAGGAAAATCTTAGATTCTTTCACTATTTCATTAAAATTATATAAAAAAAAGTAATAATATTATTTTACAGATTTGAGGTGATTTCAACGAAATTTTCTCTCCCAGTCGAAAAACCCCGACTATAGAAATTGACTAATGTGTATACATTATATACGTATACTGCGTGATTCACTATCTAGACCTGCACCATGACGATACAAACTAGTCTCCTGGGCGTTGTAGTCACGCGAGCCTGCCCTGATAAGATAAGCGTAAAAGCGGCTCAATCTACGGAATGGACGCTCCTTGATTGGAACTTTAGTATTAAAACAAAGTTACATTATAACAAACTCCAAGGTATATTTAGATTTAGAAGATATATGAAATGAGGGCAACATTGTTTGATTTAACATCAGGACTATTGCAAACGTCCTAGTTTCTTCTTTATTTTTATAAACGACTTTGATACTCGTATTAAGTGCAAGTTATATTATGATACGAAAATGTTTTGAAGACGGCTTCAAATCAAATTCTATGGAGAATATACTGGTTTTATTAGGAACGCAAGATCACTACGAAAATATCATAATGGACAGAATTCCAATCTGAATACTTGCGAGTAACTCCTCCAGACGCCTGATTAGTTTGACAACCGTCGACGTACTGTCGGTACGTATGGCCTACGTTTGCTTCTTATAAAAAAATAGTAAAAAAAAATTATATACACTATATTGTAAATTGTAATTGCATGCAAATTACAAAATAAAAAGTTCACACTTTGCAATTGCCGTGTGCTTGTGAAACTAGCTATTATAGGTTTTTTTTAAACTTGTAATTGCAAGTTTTACCTTTCATTCCCTAAACAACCCTTTCTTAACCCGTCTGAACTTTTACCCAGTTTGATTTTAAAAATGATTTCTACGGTAGACAGACTATCATTAGTTGAGTTTTTCCATCGGTTCGATACGCCAAAGTCATGTCATTGGGGTGGAAAGGGTCGGCTGTAATGATACCTTAGCTACATTACTCATACACGGTACACATACTTGATTCCTTCGAGGATTATGAATTTGTTTTTAGATTGAACTACTGAAAAGAAGTAGGTTTTACGAATATATAGGTCTGTTATCGTTGAGTTTTATGAGACTATGAAGCCTGTTTCTCTCATATTTCTTTTAATGGGGCAAACCGACATGATCCATCCGGCTTAGATAATCATAAATGAACCCTTATGATTTTGCTTGTCCCTTGTTCTGCTAAGTCTAGTTTGAGACTAAAAAGCAATCATACCCAGGCTTTCTATACCTTCGAAAGCAAAAACACAGAGACTTGCCAAGGCCTGCATCTCAAGGGAGTCGTAGCAGCGACGACCCGCCGTAGCAGACGTAGCGCCTAGTAATAACGTAGACCTACGCATTTCGTAGAACAGAGTAACAACGTAATTTAGGACTTGTTTTTTAGGCTACGTAATTTACCTTTGTAGGGATCTGAAATTAGGTTTTATTGTACGAACATTATATTGGCTACGAGATACTGGAATATACTCGTAAATTTGGTAACAAGAAAATTATACACTTTTTATTAAAATACATGAGGTCTTTACAATAAGGTGTTAAGCCTAAGTACCTATCTTTGGGTTTTACATATGTGAATCTTTACAATAGTAACTTATTCTATTACTCGATTCTATCTAGTTATCAAACACGTGTACTGAAGAAACGTTATAATTATAACATAAAAGTTGCCACTGTGAAAACATTTTTTTTATCCTGACTTCAAAAAGGGTTTCAGCTCGTCTGATTTTCATGTATGTTTCCCGATTTTTCCATTAATTATCGAATGTTATCATTAAATAATTAATTTCTCCGAGATGCTTTTGTTTTGGTTACACTAGAATCATTTAAATTTAATCAAAATCGATTTAATAGTTGGTTTTCGAGCTTACAAAACTAAAAAATTGGTCTGCCGAATTGATATAATTGCACCCTGAGGTGCTGGAGGCGCTGTGCCTGCGCGCGCCCGAGGAAGCCACTAGCCGTATGAGGTCATTTATTACATTCAGGGTGCCCGAAACCAGAACTTATTTGCTTAGGTTTGCTCCCACATCACGCGCAATAGCTTTGTTAAATATTATAGCGAAGGATATTGACGTTTTTAATTGTAACCTGGCAAAATTCACAGAAGCTGCAAACAGACTGTGTGAAAATTTTGTATTTATAAGTTCATGTTCCATAAAATAGTTTAGTGTAGCATCGCCTTGGTTTTACTGTTATGATGTTTAACTGTGTTAACACAAATAAATAAATAAATAAAATATCGGTTTTCAACATTTCTTTTAAAATGTTTGTTTGTACCATTGGTTAACTTGCTTTACTACTTACTACGGATTGCAAAGATCTTTTAGCGACAAAAATTTATCTTATTCTCGAATCTAAGAAATATATTTATGTTCAGTTCTGCAGTTCTAGATGTCAGTAGATTGCATACTCTGCAGCCATAAGCCAGTGCTGTACGTAATCAGTATCGTTCATCGCCCCACGCAACCGGTAGTTGGATTTCTCGAACCGTGAAATTTTATCAAGAGTATTAATCTCGTGAAACTCCCCGTCTTGGACTACGTACTTTTATTTTACAAAAATAAAGTCATACCTGTGCAAGACAGGATCTCGGTAGTGTCAATAATTGTAAATATCACCTGTGCTTGTGTGTTGAATTGTGTTAGTGACCATATTAATTAATAATTAATAAGCGAATGAAGACAGCTGTATCTCACTCCAAGAGATAAAGGAAATGTGAAAAATATGTACTTAAGCGATTACATCCAGACAACTCCTGTATGCATAGCGGACTGATTTTGTACAAAAGTAATTTAGTTACTCAAACTTGAAACTCAGTGCTAATCATTTGATACACACAACACAAACTGAAACTAAAACTGATAATTAAAGTAAAAAGTGTAAATAGTGTCAAAATAGTAGAAAACGTCTTAGAAAATATAAAGTGTAAAAAAGTTTATTGAAGTATTTAAGTGTGAACTTGAAATTTCGTTTGATTTGTATCTACTACCTACTACTTCTCAGAACAGGGGTTATTGTTTTGTCAAAGAAAGAAGTTTTTTTACAAGAACTCTAACCTTCATTGATTTTGTCTATAATACTAACTCATTTGATTGCCGTTACAAAGTTTGTGTAGGTAGCACCAAACTTAATTCAAACGAAATTGATTTCTTTTTACGGATTAACTTACGCTTTAAAGGTCAGCTTTGAGCCGAGATCAAAGAATTAAAAATAAGTTGAGTATTAAAGCAGAAAATTAATAAAAAGTTTTATAAGGTTCGTTTGGGCAGCGACTGGTGGTGAATAATTAGTGTATTTTTATTGGTATTTTTAATGTTTCATTTATCTTACGTGTTTTACCCAATTGCCCAAAAGAAAGTAATGTTTGTTTATTTGTAAGTTTGTATATTTTTAAGTATTTATATAATTATATGTAACACCTTAATGACCCTTTACAGCATTTACAGGTATACTAATTCTGATGGTTATAGTAGGCTATAATGGTCGCATGGTTTAACTCGTGGTTAAAATTGGTTAAATTGCGGTTTTTTTGAAGTCACTTCTAATTATTTCTTATATTTTATGTGCCATATTACTATTGTTTAAAAGATGGTCTAGTGTGTTCTGCTAAAACCATTATAAGTAAAAATAAAAGCATCACATACGATTATAAATATTAACTTCTCATATAAAATTCTAACACAAAGTGAGCTAATGAAAAGAATCCATTAAAACATAAAATCTGACTGTAACTGGCCATAACATGCCGTAACAAACAAATCGTTAGTGTATTATAGTGCGACCGATAAAATAAAGCCTTTCAAACACTTGTTACAACGCTAGATTTTACGACGTTGCATGACTGAAATATTTAGAATGGAAATGCACAATTAAGTAAAGCGATTTATTTTTTGGTTGTTTTTTTTTTTTACTTTGCAAGAATACATTGTTTCGTATTTACAAGCAGTAACTTTACTTTTAAGTTTCTGGTGATCAGGACATACTTACAAATATTATTAATCCTATTGTTATAGTAGGATATAAATTAAAAAACCCTCGATTTTGCTATATTGTGCTGGAGGCTACCTTGGATTGGAAATTTATCATATCATATTCTACTAGTCAAGCCCTTTTATTTGATACCCATATAGAGGTTGTTTTAAAAAATATGTAATCCGCCATTTTGTGCTGGCGGCTATCTTAAAACAATTTTCATCAAACATAGCTAAAAACACTCCCGACTACTTCACCTTACAAACAAAATCAAAATCGTTTTAAGAGCGGTAATCACATTCGCACACACCCTCTCACACATACACAAGCATTAATCAAACTTAGCACGCCATCGTTTTTGCATCTGGGGTTAAAAAATACCACAAATAAGATTTTTGCCGTGTGGTTGGTAGCTCTACTAGTTAGTGTACAAGTCACACAATCGACACAATTGTTGGTCAAGTAAAATTTGATATCTAGTTCATAGTTTGTTGTTTTGAATTGAACATTCCATTACAAACTTAGTATACGCTGGTCTATAGCCATGAAATCAAATTAAATCCATTTACTCACACATCAGTGAATCCAAGTAATTTCGATTTGTGGTCCATAAGTTAGCTAACGTTTGGTAAACTATTAAATTAAGGATCAAATTAAACCGCAGACTATACGCAACAGTTTCGACACTTTATTGTTGCTGGCTTCGATAGTAAACTAATATTGGACTGTAAGTTTGTGGTATTTTGATTATATTCGTACTGAATGGTTATAAGTTTGTTGACTCACTAAACTTGCAAAATAAATTGTTATCGTAAAACTTCTCGGTGTCGCTATCATAGCTTCTATAAATTATTTATAAATTAAATCTCTTTTCCTACTTAGTTTATAACGGGGATAGACCTCCCCGTTATAAATTAAGTGAAAGTCTTATGGTCGAAATAATGTGATGATGACGTATAATTTAGTATCAGAGCATGAACATTAAATTTTCATTGGCAATCTCAAGGTAACTCAAGGCACTCCGTAGGCTAGATAAAGTCTGTCTCTTTGTACTTGAATATATCTATATGAATCATCAAAATAATTAAATGAAAAATATGGGTACAGCTGCCTTCTAATTTGCTATCTTTCACTCCAAAATTTCTCGACTTTACGTGCTATCTCAGCTAATTTCTCAAGCAAGGTTGTATGTAAGTTGAAACAAACTTGGCAGTCTAAGTTGCCGTCGTGTTGCCCTGGGCTCAATCTCTCGTGTTATTTTACACAATTAGGTTTAGTACAGAATTCTTGCTGCGGCTAGACGATACCTGAAGCAAGTTTGCAAATATGAAGTTAGGTTATGAAGTAAATTGAGCAGTTTTACAACAATCTGTAGTTGATAAGTAATTGAGGCAAGTGAGCTATGGTTCACATGTAAAATTAAGTATAGAGCTTAAACGGCTTTTCGTATTTTTATACGAGTGATGTCAATAAATTCGACTTTACCTGCAGATAGTTATAGGCAATAGTAACTGCATCTCGCAAATGCACTAGTTAAGTTACGTAGGCTTAGTGTTCTTGCAGTTGGGTTTTTTGAAGCCATTTTTAAACACTTGTTTAAAGACGTTTTAAAATTAGCATTGCAAGTAGCAATCCTAAACTAGACATAATATTTTCTAAATGTGTAGAATCCTTATAATAAAAAGTAAGGCGTATGTTTTCGTCAAGATTACTTAAAATATCCAGACAAACATACATAATAGGTACCTACTAACAAATGACAAGAAAATTTTGCTAGACTTGAAGCAGTGACGTCTTATTTGTACCTTGATCATCATCTGGATTAGAAATCTTAGAAATCTGCTTATAATGTCTTATTATTGTGTTAACTTTTATTTTAAGGGAAACTAAATTATCAACGAAATGAATTTTCAGCAGCTGTTTCTTTTCAGACAGCATTTGAATAAATTCGTCTATTTAGGCCTGTTTTATACTAAAGTTATATAAAATACTCTTTACAATGTAACAAGGGGCCGACAGTCGTAATTTATGTGTCAGGACGGGGCCCGGGCACCGCGGGCACATCTGGTTTCCTTCAACAAAGACACGCTAACTTCCGACTAAGAACCGCAGCTCGCGGCCGGGCGGGGCGTGCCACTAGGAGACAGATTTGGTTTTCAAACACGCCTGTTTAATTTGAATAGCAATGCGAATGAGTTATAGATTTTCTGAGTAGCAATGATTACAATGCTGGAGGAAGAGTTGCTGACGTAAATTTTGCAGGCGTTTTACTGCAGATATAACAGAATTTAGGTACCGGCCTTCATTTAAAATATTCGCACCGTTGCCGCAACTAAGGAAGGTAAAAAATATATCTACTTAAATACGGTCCAATTTTAGGGATCAAGATATATCTAACAACATAAAACAATGGGTATTTTTTTAGGTAATTACGTAGGTCGTTTCGTGTACAGATGTTGGATGGATTTTGCCTCTATGGTTTTGTGCATCATGTTCGATGACTTTTTTGTATCTGAAACGTGCTGGTCAAACCCTAAAAGATATGTACTATCGGAGCCAAAATTATAAAGAAACGATAAAGAATTAAATGGTAACAACAATATCACGATCTTAAATAAACTGATATCAATATCTTAGTTGTTCCCAAATTAGGTACTTTGCCGTGAAAAACAACTTAATTATTTGGCCGTTTCGACTGTAACTAGGTATAATCGAGCAATCAAAGTTTAGTAGGAGATCTTGTAACGCGAAAATAACGTTTTAATTAACAACGAAATGAGATTGTAACTCGTTAATTATTATTCATGTTCCGCTGCCCAACTTCAGCGTTGTTTCGGTGAAGTTTAGTAATGGAAAAACTTTTTTTTAAGTGCCCAAAATCTGGAGGTCCCTAATAAATAACTGTTAAAGCAAGCTGTTACGCACGGACTAAGTTCTTTTTTAGATTGAACAGGGGTCAGAATGCACGTAGGTAATTATTTAGGTCGGGAATTTGTTGTGAGTTATTGTTAGTCGTGGAATCGTGTTACGATTGTAACGAATACGTATCGTGTATGAAATAGTAAATAAGGTACGTAATGGACAAGATATGAGTGACTGCACTAGTTTTATTAGGTTAGAGAATTAGCAAACAGTTGGTACAAATTCTTTAGTATACTGTCATACTAAATTATCTTATTTCTCTCTCTTACACGTTTTGATTGCGTGCCACAAGAGCTCCTTATACAATATATTCTTAAAATTAAATTAAGGTATAGATTAAACAGTGATTGCCATAAACTACAATATAAAGTTAAAAGGATTGTTTTTATCAATTTATTTATTCATTTATTTTAGTACTTTTAGGGAAGCTTACAGCTATGTTAACAGTTAAATTCGTCTTGTATGTATGTTCAAATGGCCAATTGCAATTTTCCACTGCTAGATAAATATTATAAATACCTAACTAAAAATATCCATAGACTCCGAACAACATTTATGTTTCAAAGAAAACATTACTTAAGATACGCTTAAATTTCATTACAGCAGTATTATATAAATCATCGTCATGCATTGCATATCATTGAAACTACGGCTCGCTCTCATTAAGTATGTGTTCTGCTTGTATTTAGTGTTTGCTCGCGGCACGTTAGGTGAACAACATCTCCTAACCGGGTCCAGTGACACTCTTATATCTAGTCGCTCCAGTAGTTCCGCTCACTCTACCGAGTCATTCGCTATTTTTAATAGATAAGTGACATCCGCTTTGCGCCTTCTTAGATCTAAAGGAAGAATGTGAAATTTTATACAACTTTTAGTATAGTTCGTAAAATATTTTTTTACAAAGAGTCAGGCTTTACTTTGCGGAAATCCATTTATAATAAGATGGTATATATAAAAAAAATTAGTCTTTTTCGCCTCGTCTTGATGTCAACTTGAGAAATCGAAAAATATTTTCCACACAAACATTCGAAACACGTGTCGAGGAAGTCAGATACTGAGAGAAAGAGAAATGATAAGGTGAGGTGTGGCGGTGGTGAGGAGGAACAACACCATAAAAACAAAAAAAAATTCGATTTCTCACGCTGACATCAAGACGAGGCGGAAAGACACTATTTTTTTTATATACCATCTTATATTTTTTTTCTTTAAATTGGAGATAACGAAGAAATTGCGTTTGAATACGTTTAATGCGCGTAGTATAAATATACATAGTGTTCTA
The DNA here is from genome assembly GCA_947049295.1 of Ligdia adustata. NCBI lineage: Eukaryota > Metazoa > Arthropoda > Insecta > Lepidoptera > Geometridae > Ligdia > Ligdia adustata. Next base: position 5,472,497 of record OX346218.1, read on the forward strand.
GACCAGATTTTTATGGTTTTTTAATGACTTAAAATCTGTTGAAAGGCGCATAATAAAACCGAGTGTTGTTGAAACTTTCTTCACAATATTATGTATATGTTCGTCATACATTTAGGTGTTATCTTAGATAGCTTTTCACTTTTCACATACCTTCTCTACAACTCTGCTTACGTAGATACGAGTACGTGAAAGGAATCCAGCTCAAAGGTTAACCGGGCTATCAGATGTGCATCGGAAGCTCCTCTTTGAGTTATAGCCGAAGCGTCCGGTCTGTATTTTCCGGTTTGTGCGCCTGACCACCGATTGCAATGGTCAGTAAAGTTAATTGCCAAATGAATCATTGCTAATCAGTGGTTACTGCGTTATCCTAAACCACTAGGCTAGGTTTGGGGTTTGATCTTTGATGGGTTTATTCTCGTTAATTTGTTTTGTTGTTTGTATTCGATTATATTATGTCATCAATGTCGCGTTTGCTACTTTGTAATGGTACAACTAAGAATCTTTATAGATTACCTGTTTTTTTAAAATTAGATATCGGTTGAGGATACAAAAAGTTAAAATGAAATTGATTAATTAAGTTTCTACCAAGTCAGAAAGTTATTTATATATCTTCTTATTATGATGGCATATTTTATTTTATTGGGTACTTCTAATATAATATACGAGATATATGACCGACTGTCTGCTCTTATTTAATTGATTCTTACTTATCTATAATATACTAATAAATCTTATTCAGTGCAAATCTTACAAAAATAAACATGGAAATTTAGTGAACGGTAAGGGTACGTTTTCTTTACCCATGTTTTGCAGAAAAATTGCCTTAAATCTACCCTAACCAAGTAAACTCGATTTGCATCCCAATGCTACGAAACCCTATTATGATGTAAAAATTCATTTCTTTATCTACATGTACGGAATATTTAAGTGTTCATTAATGTTTTACTTTTTTCCCGATGCTGAAACAAAACTCATAAATATGTAATGGTCGAGGAAAGCGGGAATGCAAAATTCCATCGTCCCAGTAAACAGGTCAACTTCAATTTAACGTCGTGTTTATTTTGATAGGATTCAGATTAAGGAATGATTTGTTTTTTTTCTTTTTCATCTCTTTGTAATTATATTATTTAAAAATATTTCATAAATACAATTTAAGATAAGGTAATGACATGTGTGATAAAATCTAAGCTTCTGAATTATTACGCTACAAAATTTAAGTGGACTTAAAAATTCGACAAGAACCATAGACTAGAAATCCATCGAAACCAACTGCGCTTTTATTAAATTCTCTTTTCATTTTTAAGGGTTCGAGGGGAATATTATTATTTAAAAGCTTATTTTATTTCTAGCTATGCACAAAAATACCACGTCACGGTATTCCGATCTCGGAATTTAATTTCAATGTTTAGTTTGAGTCCATTGCCTCTTATTGTCTGCACTTAAATATCAAGAGCTTTAAGGAATTTTAATTTAAGAAATGCCACTAAAATGTGCTACTTTAAGACCCCTAGATGTCTGTTGTCATGAAAAACTACAAAAATATTAAAAATAGCTGCTTTTTTAGGTCGCTTAAAACTACGAACTTGTATCTTGTTGTTCACAAAAATGCGAACTCCCCAAAGGCAGAAAAAATTTAAATTTTTAGACATGTAGACATGGACTGGTTGAAAAGTGTGACCTGTCCGCGAGTACTAAGCATCATGTTAGTATGGATGGAAATTAAGACAGCAAAATATAAATTATTGCCAGACATTGAGGCAGAGATTTTTCAAATTCTTAATGTAAACACCAAAAGACTGCCCTAGAAAAATACGAGTAGCACGGTTCTCTCTCCATAACGAATAAGCAGCCTTCAAACCGTGCCGTCACCTTCGCCGTCGTCAATATTAACTGCATCCACGGAGCACGTCCGCCGAAACAGTGGCCAGTAAACTCACAGATTGCGTCTATTATTTATGTGAAGTAGACGCGACCCCCGCAATTTCAATGCGGAACTTTCCCTTCCGTCCTTTTATTCCGATTTTTGCTATGTTGGAAAAAAATATGACGAAATTATTGGACGAGTCAAGTTATGTCCCCGGTCGCCGGTCAAGCGGAAGGGGTGACTTTTTATAAGCATTCTATTCGTGACGTGAAAAGTTGAGGCGTATTCGTATGGGGCTTAGATTAATAAGACAAGAAACGTGGATTTTTTTGTCGAAGTCTTAATAATTTTCTAGCATAAATTTATTAACAAACATTTCTGTTTCATTTTGTTTGTCTATGATGTATTCGAAATTAAAATACCTTTCGTACATACACAATGATATATTACATAATTAAAAAAAAAACTAACAAACCTGCATCTCCTGTGCAACATGCCCAGATGATAAGTATTATAATACTTAATGTAGTTGACACTTGTGAAAAGATGTAACAGTGATTGCGTGTTTTTTTTTCTTGTAATAAGAAAAAACACATAATATTTTTTCACACACCGTGAAATATAAGAGAAAATGATTATATAATAAATTGCCACTAGTGGCGGCTTAGATATAAAAACCAAGCAAACCTAAGAAACTTGGAATACCACTCAAATACAGTAACATATTGTTAAAGATTCCATCAAATAAATAGATATGAATCGATGCGGTAATACTTCATCAGGCGGTACTGTAAACTACACAATAGCTTGAAACAGCGAATTGGTTAAGTAATATGGGAATCACAACTGTCAATTACCGTAAATAATTGAAGAGACACTAGCTAGTATTTTGTAACAGGTAGGTTCCGCCTTCTCAATGTCTAGGGTAAATGACGGGAACAATCCGGCCCTTTGCACCCTATGCGCTTCGTACCTACTGTGGCCCTATTTCGTCTGCATTACGTGCATTACGATTGAAATCTTGTGGCGTCATCTTTCTAACTTACCTTCAACATTTTGTGTTGTTGTGTGTGAATGTTATCGTTTGATACGTTTTGTAGCGCGTAATTTTTTTTTAGATAGGTCAGTCTCATTCCTCTGATTATGTTTATGTGTTCTCCCTTCTCATGTAAGTAGTTTCATATAATATATTTTGTCGAAATCGATCCAGATGTTTATTTCTCAAACGAAATAACAAAAAAAACTTGTATAGGCGTTTGAATTGAGGAAGGTTGTCAGTTTTTTATACAGTATTTACAAAGTGACGTTCCAGAAGTCATAATAGTTATTTATTATACAAGGGTACAAAGTTTAACAAGAGTTTAAAATGCTTTTAACCACGTGCTCACTTTTGATGAGCGAGCAAGCGAAGGATTAAAAAATTAGAATTTAAAAATTAGAATTTAATAAATTAAAAGAGCTCAAGGTGAAAAATATTTGCACTCGACTGCAACACGTAAGTTTTCACCCCACCTCAGCGAGGAAATAACTACATACAAAAATAAAAAATTAATCACTCATTTTAGTGTTTTCACTTATTTTTAACATTAACATAAGGTTTTAACAATATGACGTGAAAAGATAATGGCGCGCGCAAAAAAAATTAAATAAAAAGTACAACAAAAAGGTTTCGAATCTGAGTTTTTAACAAAATAAAAAAGGTTGTATGATGAATTCGGCTCCATAGAGGTAGAAGTAAATAAGTTGAATGAGGTTTATAATTTACAAACTTAGTGCACACGATATTCTAATTTACTTTATCTTAAAGCGTATAAAAACGGCTTTTGCACTCAGATATCGAATAGCAAAAATACTCTTTCCGAGATAGTGGGATGAAAAATATTGTTATTCAAACCGCTGCCTCTGAAAATTTACCAGTAACAACTAATTACCAGTTAAATTAATGCCTTTATTCAGCAGTTAAATACAATTACGTTTAGAATTAATAGTCTTTATTATATAGATACAACTGAACAAGGAAGTTTGAGCTGTAGTTGTGATATAAGTCAAGTTTTGGGAATTTCCGATCCATACAAGTTGTAGTCGCTCGGATGGCGAGGAGAAAGTTTCGGCATAGAACCGACAGTTATACAGGAACTTCCCGCCTTTATTGGCTTAATTTGATACTCATTGTGACTGAAAATTATTTGGGAGGGAACAACTTAACACTTAAGTAATAGTTGTTAAATTTTAGTTTAGGATCTTCGGAAAATTTAAAGGGTTTACGTTCAATGTAACGCTGTTTGATATAATATACTGAGAGTGTTTTTGATTAAAGTACCTAATACTCTCAGATGTAGAGATAATAAGGATAATTTAATACTGGTAAGTTATTACTGTTAGAGCTAGTAATCTAAAATAGAGCTGTTAGAACGTATCTGAATTAATATTATAAAAAAAACTTAGATACTAGAGTTTTGTTACAATTGCAAAAAGATTTAAACAAGACTGGTTTTAACCCCGACGCATAAACGACGGACTGTTACAAGTTTGACGTGTCAGTGTGTGTATCTGTCTGTGCCATCGTAGTTCCCGAACAGATGAACAAATTTTGTTGATGATGCATTGATGAAAATCAGTCCAAGATGACCGCCGCCACACAATCACAACTCCGTCAATATATGTATCAAATTAAATGATTTGACTAGCAATATACTATACTATAAATTATACTGATAAATTTCAAATCCAAGATGACGGTCACCACAAAATGGTAAATTACACATTTTTTGTGAGGAGTTTCTAAATTGTTTAATTTAATCTTATCGTTTGCACCTTCGCATACAATACTATTGCCAAGTAGGTACTATTATGCGTTATTTTATCACCGTCGCAGTATTACCCCTATCATTATGTAGCAAAGCCAAGTTAGCTCTCAATTAAATAACTTTTAAAATTTTTATACTCATTCCAGTTTCACATAGTTAAAGTTGTTACTACTGTCAACGTAGAAAATAACATCACGTACCTATAATAAAGTTAGTAACAATAATTTCTGTGTGCACTGAATTACCATAATGCTGAACAACAGAGGTGGTCGTGGGAGAGCCCATGTGAACAAACACAAGTGTACCCTGTCTGCCTGTACCGTTCAGTTGCTGACTGTATCTTCTGTAGCTGACTGTACTTATCCCTTGATATTGATAACTTGTAATAATATTACATTTTGTGCAAAAAATACGTCTGCTTTTCTGATGTAAGCTATTGTTTCAGTAAAAAAAAAGTATTATTCTAACATGAAAATATGGAAATATATCAAAATGAGTAAAAGTCGTTTAAATTTGATAGTAACTTCGGTTTGTGCTTAATTTTTTTTACAGAGCAAGAGTTTCTAGAAATACGAATGACGAATGTTAGAGTAAGAACATTTCGAAGTTGGTTAGAAAAATAATAATAAATAAATCCTTCGATGTACATAGTAATACAACCGCTTCAAAGCTATATATAGCTATGAAACATATTCACATTTTTATACTAATAATGGTGACGTTATTAATAGGATATCTTTGAAAAAGTTTCCAGAATAACCTTTAGTCACATTAATAACGTCTTTATATAAAATGCAATAAGGCAAAAAATAGACATCCTCGCTAAAGCGAATGTAACATACTGACACTAGCAACATTATGAATAACATGCCGTATATTTTATTAACATCTATTACTTACGTAGTGTATGTAACCTAAGGACAGTTGTTACAGAGACGGTAACAAAGCTTTAGAAAAAAAAAACAAATGAAAATCTGGGGTATAGCACAAATGTGATAATGCAACTTGATATCGTAAAGTATTTGTTAGGTAGTTAAAAATATATTAGAACAGTGCTTTCTCGTTCCTCCACCAACTTTCGCATCTATCACCAACACAATCACTCCAACAGAAAAATTAAAGGAAAAAGCCCTTATCGTTGACCTAGTATAAAAGATATCCTAGGAAACCGATTTCCTAGGTCGAAGACTAACATGAATCAACTTAAATTAAATTACTTTAACTTTTACATTAGGTAAGAATGTCGTAATTTTTATCAGTTAAAGTATTCAAAACGACAGGCACCAAAACAAATCAAGAGCAATACATGTCGAGAAAATAGTTAAAAGCTATGTGATACGAGTAAAAACTTACTGCCTCAAACGAGTACTGCGGCGCTAAATGGGTTAATATCGAAGTATAACAATTGCGTCCTCTAAATATGCCCAAATGTATACACAAGTAAGCTTTGCCTCTAAACCTCGTTCGCTCGCTGTACATAAACAACGAGTAGGTATGTACAGCCTAAAGTATGAATATTACATTATTACGCTGGCAGTCTAGGCGCGTGCTTGTATGATATATCATTCCGTTTGACCCCTGTCAACGGCTCTTCTAGGACGTAATGTTGTAGATTACGCCTTCGTGGCCAGATTATGAATAAAGGGAAATTATGTCGTAGTTATTCGGGAATATTAGAGATTTTGTCTGCCTAATGGAAGTAGAGGCGAGAAGGTCACATTATATTATCTTACTTATTATTATTATTCAGTATTCTGGAGCGTGAGTAGGCTTACTTTTAAACAGTAGTAATGATACTTCTTTATGTAATTTTTGGTGAACATAGGTGTTATTCTAGGAACTCTATGTATAGAACAGAATTAAAAGCTTCAGTTTATTTCAAGTTTTAAAAATGTAGTTTTATTTTTTGTTTTAAAAGTTTTTAGGTTTTTTTATATTTTTTATTTATGTTGCTGTAGTTGGTTATAATTAGCTTTTAGGCCTCCTGAAGGGTCACCACAGAGACGGCCTAAATTTATAGGATTCTTACGATTATGATCCTAAGGTATAGCAATCTTTCGAACCCCATTCGGAAAATGATAATAATGATTCCGTAGCCTTATATTCGTAGGTCATTCAAATAATAGTATAGAAGCCACTTTTACAATACAAAATGATTAATATTTCATATTGCCAAAAATAAATTTACTACAGCCTTCCCGTTGACATTAGGCGTGCTCCTTCGTTGAACGTTTTTAAGCAGAGAGTCATAATACATTATCTATCGCTATAGCACTAAAATTTGTTTCTTATAATTATTATTTCTATTTCTATTTATTTCCATGCATAGTATAGTAGGTATATGTATTTATATATGTGTCTGTGTAGTTATATTAGTATTGATTGTATTTATTATTATTTATTATAGCTGTTTAGTTGATAGTGTAATATTTGAAGGCCTCTTTAATATAAGTTATTATCATTTACGTGCAAGGTTGCTTGGAAGAGATCGCTTTAAGTGATAAGGCCGCCATTAAAAAAAATGTGTGGATAAGGTTTTCTTTAATCATATTTTGTGTATTGTTCCTGGTTTTTAAATACAGAGTTGTCTTATCTTATCTTATCTTACGAGTAGCAAACTAGGTACTGTTGTACCTAATAAATATCAGGCATTTTAGTCCGTTTTTGTGTTAAAATTAAAAGGGGTGGGCAAGAAGACGCACGAAACGACGGACAGAAAGAAACTATAAAGGTTCATTCTTAATCTTCGAAATCCAAAAATATTATTAGTTACTCCTACCAATCCTATTGAAACATTGTATGTAAGTACAGTAAATAACTGGCAGCTCCAAAGCGGGACCATAGTATTTGTTACATAAAATTAAATACAAATTAGAGCTTGGGTTCAATTTCAGATTCAGGCAAGCTATGTTTTACACTTATGTCGTACATATTATAATTAATAACCATAAGCTTAAACGGTGAAGGAAAACATCGTGAGGAAACTTGTTTGTCGGAGAAGGTTAAAAACTTTCGAAGATAAGTCTAGTCAGCAGCGTGCCCAGCAGTTAGATACTATGGGTTGATACGTACGTACACAAATTCATGCATGCAATAAACAATAATTCAATTCAAACACATACACAAACATCTAAATACATAGCAATCTATCTTAAAAACAATACAAATACAATATTGCAAGAACAGGTCCTGAACTCAATAATTAAGTCAACTTGACATTAAACATTTTAACATTTGACTAAAATGAGCTATTGTTCTCGGACAGAACCTGTTTAAAAATACATAAACGTAGCAGTGTCTGTTTTTGTAAGCACCCGTTACTATATTTTATCGCGGCTTCTTTATCATAATCAGGTATAACGGCCTATTTACAAAGGTAACTGTGCGTTAAAATTACGCACCGCACGCATAAATTATGATGTATACGGTAGTTGAATTCTTAGACCAAGGTCGTTGCTTCCCAATATAGAAGTGGGTGCGTAAAATGTCAACATACTACGATACGACGCCAATGAATAGAACTTTAAAAATAATGACGTGGAATGCAAATGGACTACTGAATCATGAAAAGGAATTGCAGTTAGTCTTAGATACGAAAAATATTGATGTGTGTTTAATTTCAGAAACACACTTCACTAAACAATCGTTTGTCAGTTTTAAAGGATACAAAATTTACCATGCACTTCATCCTGATAATACAGCTAAAGCCGGAAGCGCAGCTATTATAAAACAAAATATTAAACACTACGTGGATTCTAAATATGAAACGGCAGAAATTCAAGCCGTAGCAATACGGATCGAGACTAAAGGATCGTACCTAACTGTTTCTTCAGTGTACTGCCCTCCACGACACAACTTGAAACGAGAATCATATAAAAGTCTCTTGGATACTCTTGGAAACAGATATGTAATCGGAGGTGACTACAATGCAAAGAACACATACTGGGGCTCCAGACTTACGAATACGAAAGCAAGAGAATTACTACATGCCATACGAGAATCAAATGCTGATGCAATCTCAACTGGAAAACCAACAAACTGGCCTACAGATCCAAAAAAAATTCCTGACCTATTGGACTTTTTCGTTTACAAAAACTTGTCGTCTAGTCACCTGAAAATAAATGAAATATATGATTTAAATTCGGACCACTCTTCCGTATGCTTAGAAATAAGTGAGAGAGTCTTATTTATAGAGAAAACTCCAACTCTCGTAAACAAATTTACAGACTGGGAGAACTTCAAAATACAGCTCGATAGCTATATAGATCTGAAAGTTCCCTTGAAGTCAAAAGAACATCTAGACAGTGAGGTCAACATATTTACAGAACAAATCCAACATGCTGCTTGGAACAACACACCTGCAATTAATCTAACAACAAAAGGCAAGATTTATCCGCATAAAATAAAAGAATTGGTTGCCGAAAAAAGGAAGCAAAGACGAACATGGCAGCACTTTAGAAGCCCTGCAGATAAAAGAACACTCAATAATATGACAAAACAGCTTAGTAGAATGATTCAAAGTTATAATGATGAGACTACAAACAAATACCTTCAAGGAATAACTGGTGACAGCAGTTCCGGATATTCACTTTGGAAAGCAACAAAAAAGCTAAAGAAGCCAATTGACCACTCTCCACCGATTAAAATCAGCCCTGGAGTTTGGGCAAAAAATAACGCGCAAAAAGCTAAGAGATTCGCAGATCATCTAGAAGCTATATTTCAACCAAATGAAAGCGAGTTTTACGAAATTCCCGTTCTCAAAGTATTTGACTCTTGCGACCGTAATAATATAAAACTAGTAACTCCAAAGGAAGTACTAGGTGAAATCAAAAGGAGTATAAACCCTCGTAAATCTCCCGGCTATGATTTAATATCCGGAGAAGTGCTAAAAAATTTACCGCGGAAAGCTATAGTCAAACTTACTACACTTATAAACGCTGTTATAAGGCTGAAATATGTGCCAGATTTATGGAAAGTTGCCGAGGTAATAATGATTGCCAAACCTGGTAAACCACCACATGAAACAACATCATATAGACCCATATCTCTCTTACCAATAATATCAAAATTACTTGAAAAACTGTTACTGAAAAGGCTCAAGCCAGTGATAGAAGATTTAAAACTTGTACCTGACCATCAGTTTGGATTTCGAGAAAAGCACTCAACAATAGACCAGGTGCACAGAATAACAACCATGATTGAGAAAAGCCTTGAGGAAGATAAAGTCTGCTCGACAGTGTTTTTAGATGTGGCGCAAGCATTTGATAAAGTTTGGCACGAAGGTTTGATAGTGAAACTGCGAAACATGCTACCAAAATCGTACGTGGATATTCTGGAATCATATATAACAAATAGAGTATTTAGAATAAGACATGAAGATGCCTATTTAGATCTAAAAAATATAAAAGCCGGTGTACCACAAGGAAGTGTATTAGGTCCGGTCCTGTACCTGTTATACACATGTGATATACCACAGCCAGAAAATAACACCATTGCAACTTTTGCTGACGATACTGCAATCATGGCCGTAGGGAATACTCATGAAGAAGCTGCAGAAAAAGTTCAAATGGCTGTGAATAAAGTCTATGATTGGACGAAGAAATGGAGGATAAAATTAAATGAATCCAAATCAATTCACATAGACTTTAGTAATAAACGACACAAGTATTCTCCAGTTTACATCAACAGTCAAGTAATACCATATGAGAATACAGCAAAATATCTAGGCATGACCCTTGACGTGAAGCTTCGCTAGAAAGAACACGTCAAGAAGAAAAAAGAGCAGCTGGATTTACGCTATAGAGAAATGTATTGGTTGCTTGGAAGAAATTCTCCGCTGTCAATACATAACAAACTGCTAGTGTATAAACAAGTCCTGATGCCAATATGGACTTATGGTATACAGCTGTGGGGCTGTACCGCTCAAAGTAATAGGCTCATGATCCAAAGATTCCAGAATAAAGTACTGAGGGATATTACCGATGCACCTTGGTACATAAGAAACAACGATCTTCACCAGAACTTAAAAGTAGAATTCGTTGAACAAGTGATAAAAAAATACGCCGAAGCTCACCAAAACCGGCTTCACCATCATGTCAATGTAGAGGTTATCCAGCTCCTCGACCACACTGACATAACAAGAAGACTAAAAAGAACTAAACCGTTTGAGTTAGTGTAGTGTTAAAAGTAAAATATAATAGTGTAAGTGCTAAGACTTAAGAACACATGAACAAAGTGTTTTCGCCTTAACAACTGTAATAAGAAAAGTGCCGATGGACAAATTCTTAGAGACATTATTTTGTAGAAGATTAAGTTAAACTAAAATTACTTATTAGCCTTAGACTTAGGCTAGATTGTAATATTATCAAGGAAAGTCTTTACGGGTTCTCCTTGTGCAATAGAAAAAAAAAAAAAAAAAACGACGCCAATGCTTTGTGACACATTTGTATAAAACAGCTTTTCCGGATCTTTCTCTTGTAAGAAAACATATATATCAAATAAGTTTTAATGTTCAGTAACACTTTCATATTTCCAGTTTGAAATTGTGTCTCCATAGTAAGATGATCTATTTTTGCACTTAAAACAATAGTACTGCCAAAATGCCGGCTCAATGGATATTTTGAAAGAGAAGAAGGACGTCCTACCGGACTGGTAGTTGGTTTAAAAAAACAATTAAAAAAATATAATAAAAGAAACTATCTGCAGACATAAAAAGTAGAAGTAACTTTTTTATCAGTGACCACAACATTTTGAAAATTAATTTATGTCAATTTAGGTGCTTTATTGATTATTTTAATTAGTAATCGCACTTTTGACATAAGATAGTATGCATTTATTTAGTCAATTGTTATTTGTTTCGATTTTCTTTGGTACCATTACTTAAGTTTTATTTGATTACTAATCTTTCCCTATGAAAGAGTTAGTCCTCACTGACTGACAGGACAATCAAAACCTAACCTGAACCTAGAGACCTGACGTTTGAACTACTAATTAATATTAGGGTTGAGAAGCGCACAAAGAGAGTATTTTTTTATATTCAGGGGGTTAAATAAAGGTTCCAAGATTGATACATCTTAATATACCATTTTATGCCTTGCTAAGGATTAATTTACAAAGCTACAGGAAGTTATTTGCAGATGGATACATGAAAAAGAAGAAGATTCATTGTCCACTAGACAACTCAGACGTTTATGATAGTTTATTCCTATACGACGGATACAATTTTAAAACCCTTGTAAAAATGCTTTAAATAATAAAAAACAATAATCAGAATAAGAGGAATATAATATTTTAGTAATATTTATCAATAGGTTACATACAGTAATTAACTTAAATTAACATTATAATAATCATCATCCAAAGGAAGACTGTAGGGAAGAGAAGTGTCGGCCGGATGAGACATTATTGGCTTAAGAATCTGAGCGAGTGGTTCAGCTGCAGCATCACATCGCTCTTCAGAACGGCAGCCTCGAACGTTAGAATTGCCCCGATGCTGAACAACATATAGGAGATGATAGGAGAGAAATAATAAAAAGATGATGATTTTAGTTACGAGTAAAAATAAACTTTTTTTGAACAAGTTAATTAGAAAACACTAACTGGTTACTTAATACAATGAAAGTAATTTTCAATGGAACTATTTCTTTCTGATAAGGAAATCATTTATTTTTATACGTTATTTACTTTACAAAAAACAAGTACTTCTTCGAAAAAACGATAATACTTAGTGGCTGTTATTAATCACGTGATGTTCGAAAGGGGCGGGGGGAGTAGTACGGCAAAAATCACGAAATATCACAAGTTATAGTAAGACATTAAGTGTACTTATTTTTTTGTCAAACGCGTCAAAAATTAATGTACAGCCCCCTAGGTACGCAAACTTACTTTTCAAATATGACGTCTATGTATACTAAAAGTACTAATATTATTTTGATAAAATTTGTATGGGACAGTTTGGAAAGTATATCTCTTCTAACAAAAAAATGTTTTACACATTACTTACACTTACGCAATTTAACTTAACTTTAAATCGGTTCAGCCATCTCTGAGAAATGGTGGAAGAAATATAAAAACGTTTGTTTTTAAATGTCCACGAATTGTGAACTTCCTCCAATTCGAAGTCAGTTAAAAATATACCTAACGAACCTACTATGCTACAGACAGACATACTGACACTGTGCTTTTCGCGTCGGGTAAGTTACAAAAACTAACCAATATCTGGAGTAGATATTGATTGGTTTTTGTAACTTCCTAAGTAAGAATCGCAATTCGGGCAGTAGTGGGTCGCATCTTGGCATGAATTCACACAGTATGGTACTCATACGCATGGCCAGCACCTGAAAACAAGAAAACGTGTTTCAAATAAAATATACCCCCAGTTGTTTTGCGAACAGGTGATCTCCCAAATTCAATCATCCCTAATTTTCCTCATTTACGAATATTTCACTCAAAACAATAACCTTTTTTCTTAAAGAAATGATTTTCTTTTAGTATTTACTTTTATCATCTAAGTGTTTAAGTATATACTCGTATATTAAACTTCCAAAAATTACAAAATGCAGTGTTAGGTAATAGATTGTAGCGATTCGATGGACACCGAAGAATATCTTCGATTGGTATCTCTGCCCAAGAAACTTCAGTATTTTAAACTTTATTTCGTTTAGTCGTAGTTTTGCATTTTGAAACTAACTTGCTCTTTTTGTTTGAGAAATCTCCCATGAGACATCCTTGACGCCTAATAATTGAAAAAATTCGAAGAATTCAGTACTTACACCAAGTTTCGTCAAGATTGTATGGAAACCGAATGGAAACTACGAACTGTACGCGAGTACGAAATTTCTTGCGGACAAAGATCCATACATACAAACTGACAAGCGAAGCAGAATCGCTTCGCATGCTCATTCAATAATTTTAATACCATAGCATCTTACATTGAAAAGGTTCTTTGATCACTTCGACAGCATCTCTTACCGTCCCGTAGACCGCAAAAATTGTGGGATTCCAAATACCTACCATGCACATTCTTTGTTAAACTGCCAGTATCCTATTCTGATTACAGCAGCACCATCATCAAAGTTTTAGAAAAAACTGTGCACATCAGACATATTGACTCAGTACAGTTTATTTTTCAATATACACCTTGGCATTTGACCATACCAGCTGGCACATGCTAAAAGGAGCATGCTTAGTCTGGAATACACTGGCTTTCAAGAAAGGTTAATGGAACCGGGGGTTATTAGGTACTTGGTGACAAGTTTTATCAACATTCGGGTGGTCGCTATTTTGCGTCTTTCGTAGGATCAAACCTCGAACCTCTCGTATAGCAATTGACCTACTAACCCCTAATTTAACATCGCTACATGCTATAACAGAATATCAGTGTACCTATCAGAAGTAAAAAATACGTAAAACTAACACCCGGATTCGGCGGCGGATTTCGGGACAATCCGGCTGGTCTGTTATGACGTCACCGTTGTAATTGTAGTCGCTTAGTACTTAAAAAAACGAGGAACTTTACTGGACTTCTAAATAAGTACCAGTTGCTAAAAATAATTAATTTATTTCTGATTTAGTTTACTTACAGGAAACAACAGAGCAGTAGAGCGATGAGATGAGTCTTGCTGGTGGCTTTGCGTTCAACTATAGTCACGACAGTCGCTCTACAAGAAAGACATGTGATCTGAGAGGGTTCAAGCCCGACTGCTACGGTGGTTGACATATTCTCTACAAATAAAACAAAAAACTTTATAGAATTGGCGCTATAAGCAGTAGTATTAATGACATCAAGCATTAGGTAGAATAGGTAGATTTTGAAAACAATTTTTATGTCTATTATTATTAGGTCATCAACTGAACTAATATTTTCTAACAGGAATACATATCCTAATCAACATCATCCGCAGCCATCCATATCCCATTGTTGGGTATAGGCCTCTCTCTTTTCATACAATCTCCCTCTGTCTTCATAAATATCCTATTTACGAGTAAATCTGACACTGATTCAAATCTATTCGGATGTTTTTACTTACTAAAGTGACTCGTGTATAAAAACTATGACAACAATACACAGGGTATTACAGGAAATACGAGTAATACTCTTCTTACTTAGCATTATGTACTAGTAAACTACAATAGAATCGGGCATCCCGGTCGAAGGATTCGACTTATACTTTTAAATTTGCGACTTTGCAGCACTTAAATAACTGACCGAATTAGGGAAGTATCTCTGTTTTGACTCTGGTAAATATTTATTTCGTCCGTAACTGCGTATTTTTTAAAGTTTGTATGTATGGAGGTTTGTCAGCAAGAAATTTCGTACTCGCGTAAAGGTCGTAGTTTCCATCCAATTTTAAAGAATCTTTGTGTATGGGTTTTATGAATTTTTGTCGTCAGAAATATTTGATTGATGGAGGTAGGGTGTTTCTCCCAAAAACAGGAGGAAGTTTGTTTGAAAATGTAAAAACTATGAGCAACCTATAATCGTAGATTTTATTACTGGTGAAATAAGGTTTAGAGTACGAGCTATTTATATCACGAATCGAAATAGTTTCCAGAGTTACAAGCTGTTTTAATTTGTACAACCACTAATTTTTTTGTTGAATAAGGCTTGTATTTAGCAGATAAAATAGATAAGCATAACTGAAGAAAAAAATTAGAAAAGACAACCAATCGTCTATACTCGTATTACAGATATTTAACGCTAAACTGTTTTTAAAACCACTCACCTGAATTGCCTTAGAGCAACAAAACAGTCATGTGCTAGATGGACTCAAGATAGCACTGGACTGACACGCTAAGGCCATTGTAATGGTCGATTCTCATATGGTAGGAGTTACTTTAATATTAAGAGTTGTTTACACTGTAACACGTATGCTGAAGGACAGAGGAACACACAATGGATACCTTATATATTTAATTACTGACCGTTTAGAACTACGAGTATTTTATCTGCTATCAATGACAGTCACAGTAAACAGATGACGATTTTAACTTAAAGGCTGAAAAAACTAAGCTTGGTTATTCCCGATTTAATAAAACGTACAAATTTCAAAAACAAAAAGGTTCAAATGTAACGGCCGGCATAGGTACTTTCGCAGAATCACTTTTAGGTCCTAAGTCACTGGTCTCCCTTTATAGAACTTTCATTGCCTGATGTGTATAGTTACGCAAAAGTTGTAAAATAATGCCAAATCTGTTTAAAATTTAAATAAAAGTCAGCTGAGGTTATTTGGGAAGTCAGAATATTTGGAAAAACGTAATGATATAATACGTTAACTATGTATATTTATATAAAACATAAACAAACATAGTTAACGTATAAAAGTAGTTTCGCGACATGTTGATCTCGCGATTACGATATTTCTATCGACCTTACAAAAGTAAACGACATCCAATTGACAGATTTTTTTCATATCCATTTCAGACCAAATAAAGACACACATCTTTTCCTATGTATAATGTTCATTTTATTATGCAATTGATAAGTAACTAATTGGTAAATTAAAAGATTAGTTAGTAAATTAGAAATAAGTTCAAAAATTAAGTGTTTGGAAGATTATCGTATTAATATTACTATGATTATTTTCGTGCAATATCTTTAAAAAAAATAAAAGAAAGAATGTATGTAGGTATCAGATGTTTGTCGGAACACAATAATACTGATATCGGAATCTGTAGCGTTATATCCTAATTCATAATAGATTAGATAGATTACGCTATCCGTAAGAAAAAAAAACATTGAAACAAATAAGGCAAATACAATTTCACTTATTTTGGATCTTGATAGTAAACGTTAATATGGCAAACAGACAAACGGAGAGGGTGAAACTACCTCGTCCATTGGATAGTATTACGGAAACCTAAAAAGAAGACGACAAAGAATGCTATCATTAAATATATTTTTTACTTACTCGTATATCAGAAATATTTTAACTTATGAAGTAATATTATTTTAGCTACTCAGTAAATTTGTTGTAATTTGCGATATGCAACGTTGGTCTCATTGAAGAATGACAAGTGCCTCGTCTGTTACGCAACGTGCATCAACATTGTGGTATATAAGCCTTCTGGGTCACTCAACACTTTCACTGGTATCAAGGATTGATTAACACGGCGTAGCAGCAAAGAGCTATTGGTCAGAGAAAACTTCATCACGATTTAAATTTTTTTCAGTGATATTATTAAGTAATTAAAGATTGTTTGATTATTAGAGACAAATGAGGAGTATTCAATTATGATCATCAGTTAAAATTCCCTTTAAGTAAGAGATATTAAATTCCAAAGCCAAAAAGTTTTACGCAAAATATATTTGCTCTGGCGAGGATTCTTCATGTGGCGTTTGAGAGCTCTTAATTAAATGTCTTTCTAATTAGACTGCGGGCAGCACAATATACAAAAGTTCAGTTGTAAAATAAGGTTGATGCAGTCAATAAAATTGAGAAACAGTAACCAAACTTCAGTAAAAGGCAGCCCTTGAGTTAGTCTATACTTTAAGCTCTTCTTTTGTGCAAGTTCAATCGTGCATGGAAAACTGCTCGCATTGTTGGGATGGATCAGCTACCTACTAACATGAGGCGTTGGAGTCTAACAAAAAGTTTGCCAAAAGACTCATAGGAAACTATACGAATATACTATAGCGAAAACCTCCATCGAAAAGTTGTTAGCTTACGGTTTTTATAAAATACATGTCGGGTAACGTGCCTTGGAATTATATAATTAAAATTCGCTATTCCCATTCTACAATCGGACCAGTAAAATTACTGCAAGATTAGATACACCAGTAGAAGTGCATGGAAGACATTTCAGTGGCTCGTACAAATTGCTTGGTGTCAGCTTTTATTCGACGTTCTGCCAGATTTTGGAACTCGCTACCAACTTCTAAATATTCCGAAATAATTTCCACTAGTTCAGTCAATTTAACTAGTGGGAATAGAAGATAATTTGAACCTTTACAAGTTGCGTGTGAATCAGTTTCTTATAGGCAAGCATGTTACCACAAAGACCGCATCGTCAATTTACATCAGGAGAAACAATGTCAAACGAGCCTATTTTCTATATTAATTTTATTTAAAGAGATGTTTTTTTTGCCTTTGTCGAAATTCACGAAAATGAAAATTTGTTTTTGGATATTCTATACTGTTTTTAAGTATTCGTAAAGCTAAAGGAAGTAATTAAAATATTAAAGTACAAAGTCGAATATTTTCTTCCTTATAACTCTGGGCTCAACAAGTTGCGCCTTGTTTACTGAATGGAATAAACAGTAACAAGCTAATTAACTCTGAGAGAATCAAAATTTGCTGCTTAAAAGGTATTACGTTTAAGTGCCTGTGTCTTATAGAAATAATCAGGAGATAAGTGCTGAAATGTAACCTTTATAACTTGCTTAATGCGACATGCGGACTTCAGTTACCTCCTCCTAAAAGTTTTCTCAAGATTTTTTTACTTCACCGTTCTAATCAGTATTAATAAATAAACAACAATAAAAAAAAATACAATCGGGCAAATAGCTTAAATAATTAAATGTAAATTACAACAAATTCGCTAGAGACAGGCTCGATGTGAAGTTGTTTATAAAAAAAAAATATAGTTATTATTGGTATCTTTTCATCGTGTTTCATTCTCAATGGTAAGTCAAACAACTAGAGACGAGTGCTACTACTGCGAAGACTTTTTTGTATAAGCCAAAGTTGACAACCCTAGTGCAAACGCCGAGATTAATATATAATATTACGAAAAGTTAACCTGTACATGAAATATGTGTTGATTTCTGTACCTATTTATTTTCACTATATTAAAAATCCATACACTACACTAAAAATTAGATGTACAAATAATAACAATTTTATATTTCCCAGCCAACTTTGATTCCTTCGGCGTGTAATGACAAAATAGGCTCTTTTAAATAATTAGATGCTTGTTACTTATCCTGTAACTTGTTGTATTGCTACCAGCTTATTTTCGCTTCAGCACAAACCGCTGAAACAGTAATTTCATACTCGTTCACGTAAATTGAAGAATTATAGACGACTCGTAATAGGTCAAAGGGAAAGCCTCTTGCGGATAAAAACTGCAAAATTATAGACTGCAATGGAACTGTCTTGAGTAATTCAAGTAATACTTGGGCTATTTTTATAGTAATTGTTTAGTACTACATTCACATACTATATTAATGGCACGTCGAATGAAAGTCTTATAATAAGGCTACATATTACTAATATTATTACTGTAGCCTTCTGGTAGTTTTTCGAGATCAGGAACTGGTAGGTTACAGCAGTAATTAATTTTTCCTAAAAAAAAGACATCTAAGGTTTAAAAAAAACGGTTTAACGGCAACTGGAAAAAGTTATACATGGTTTTCGGTTAGGGTGTACTAAGCCTAAACTACCTGGGTTACTATAATATTCACCCTAATAAACATTTTCACTGTGGGACCTACACTGAATTCGATAAAAAATAAACAATAAACAATAAAGACCCATTAATGGTTACATTATTATTAAAGTTATTATCCGAAATTAAAAAATTCACCATGGAAAAATATAAAATTGAGCATTACAAACATAATATAGCTAAGAATACTGAGTTCTACATGATTTCCGGCCTTAATTTAGTAACTTTGTTCTTCTTTATCTAAAGTACTATATTTGATAAATAAATAAAGTAGATAAATTATATCACATCAAATAATAATTAAAGTAAAAGTAAATGATATATTACGGTATGCCTGACACTGTCGCAAGTGGTTTACCGATAGAACTTACCCACGAGGGCAATTACGGACGATAACCTGACATAACGTGATTGATTTTATTATTCGAACGCATCAGTATAGATTTTTTGTATACTCGTACCTAATTATCTTTGTTATAAAGCTAAAATAAAGAATCTTTAAAAAAATAGCATTTGTAAAGTGAAAAATGGCTAGTTTATTTTGATTTTTAATTCGAAGTGTCGAAGCGATGTTGATAAAATGTATATGGTATCTACTAGAAAGCATTCTTTTTCTAACAAAAAAAGAGTTTTTCAAATTAATAAAGACTTCTCTGAAGCAACACACATAGAAATATTTAAGATAAAATAAGAAGTTTTAAGATAACTTTTTAAATAGGTACCCTTTTACCACGAAATCAGATCTCTAATTATTTGCTTCCAAAAACACGATTGATGAAAGAAAAAATATGATAATAATCGGAAAAATTTTCTTGATTCTTCCCTTCTCATAATTACGTCTTTGTTCTGCCGCCAAGTTCTTTTGTTTAAAGTAAGGCTGGAATAACAAAAGACTCGAGAGCGGGGGTTCAGTATAGTCAGTATGATAGTTTTCAATATGGCGGAAGTTTTCACAGAACAATTTCGCTTCGTATCATTTTTAGGTGTAGGCCATTATTCACCACGCTTGTCGAATACAGCCAATTGCCTTCCCAGTGAAGGTTGGGGTTTGTCCACTATACATAAATAATTGCTCTACGCATTGATAAATCTATGGCGTGAAGCAATTCTTTATTTTACGACCGCGGTAAATAAATGACGGGTCAGGGGGTCATCACTTATCTTCGAAAACCTTTTTAACCATTATTATTATGATTAACAAGTGAACTACAAAAAGAAGACTACAACTGCAAGAACTTTAGATCCACGTATCTTTCAAGTGAAATTATATGTAGCTAATATATAATATGACCATCTGCAGATGAAAACGAATCTATAGACACCACTCCCATTAAATACGACAAGCCGTTAAGGCTCAAGAGTGTGCTAAAGTAATACAAATAATACATGCACACGAAAAAAACCTCCTAAGAATTTTCGCTGTTCAGGTTAATTTTCAATTCGATGGAGATCCCCATACTGGTTCTTGCTCTTACTAAAAAGGGAGCATGAAAACAATGTGATGTCTGCTCTATGAAACCCTACCTCGGATGGCAGAGGTGGCTATTCACATCATCAAAAATCGATGGTGAAAAGTAAAGGGGAATTAATAATTACCGAGGATTTTTAAAGGCATGCGTTTAAGAAAATTAATAAAATGAAAAGAGACATTCTATAATTTAATAGTTTGTGGTACCTAATTATTACACAGTTTACTTATTTCGAAATGAACTGCACATTATCAATAAATTAACTGAGATTAGTAAAAACAATAAAAATAGATAAATATTTTTTTATATACCTATTTTTAAATTTATACACATATTATAAAGAGGAAAGATTTGCACTTATTGGTATGTAACGAATAAACTACTGGATCAATTTTCAATTTCAAAATTCATTTGCTGTTAAAAATTTATATTATTCACCCTCTCCTTCTGTTTGTTTGTCTGTTTGCCTGTATTATTATCTTTTACTACCACGAACCAAAATGCGTGAACTTTGGTACAACGTGTACATATAGCTTGGATAACTTAGATATACATTTTATATTTTTGACATCGTAGATAAGGATACTTTTGGCAACAAACAATTAATTTATTTAAATAATTAGTTATTTGTAGTTTAACTACAGCTTTATCTATCTAATCAAACATGAATTTGGATATAACAATACAGTATCCCTCAATATAATTGTATTGACAAGAATTTGGCAGATATGATAAAAATATTCAATGACAGAAGTTATAGAACCGTTTTTAATCATTTTGATTTGAGCAATTATCTAACAAGACGCGTTTAACATAGTTTAAATTAACTATTAGTTATTTATTGCATAACAAGTCAATAAATATTTCCCATGACAAGAATTATCCACACGAACAGTCTCTCAAAATATAGTTTTTCATCTCAGACATAATGCTCGATTAACACTCCATAACGGTCAACCGGAAGTCCCGACGCCATGTTGGCGTTGAGATAGCGGAAATATATCGCCGGAAGTAGCTAGCCATTATTCAGGAAGGAGAGGTCCGTTGTCGCTTTATAAGAGCTTATTATTTAGATGATACTTCTCGAAAGGTTAGGATTAGTAGGGAATGAATCGGAATATTTAAGATTGGGAATTATGGGTTGTAATAAGATATGTAGAGAAGCATTAGGAGCAAGTGTCTTAGGATTGTAATATATTTTTATAACTTAGCGGCTATGAGTTTGGGTGAATTATTTTATAGTGTGTAATGCATACGAGTTAATGTTAATCAATATTTAATTCTCCATAATGGGTGCATTCAGCCTGCACGTGAGTTTTGGGAATGTGACCATTATCTTTACGAACACAATGAAAAAAATTTATACACTTGTGGTTTTTAGCTTCTTATAATAATTCAGTAGATTTAGACCGCGCAAACCGTTTTTATTTATAATACAGCAGCCGTGCTTCAAAAATCAGTTCAGCTTTTTTTTAAAGCAGTTAAGCTGGAATAACTTTTAGTGGTTCCATGGAGGGATCAAGACATCTAATTTGAAATCAAATTATGTACATGTTTTTCAAAACTACTTCATAAATACAAAATAAGCACACAAACCTGACAAATTCCTTACTCGATCTATATCTACTGCACTGTAATGGATTGGTGCGATTGTTAAAAAGCTCCCTCCCTAGGGACTTGTGTAAGCTAATGACATGTCCTTGGGAAGTCGCGTGTCAGTCACGTGCGTTCTAACCTCTAATGTTTGCTACATGAGGCTAGAGATTTAAGTGCTCTGCAAATTGGGAACTATCACTTGGAAATATTGTGTAAAAGTTGACGATGTTAAAGTATTTTTTAAAAATTAAAAAGGAACTCGTATTATATCGTATTACAAAGCACGGTGGTGTTAATGTCGTGTGTGGAGATGTAAATGTGAGCTGTAATATAAATAGTATTATTAGTCTATCAGAATATCTGGAGATGTGGTCTCATAACTTTGATTTGGCCCACTGCATTTTTGTCTATTCTTATAGATACAATCGTATAGCTGAAGTTGTTATATGAAGTCAAAGCAAAAAACAAAAGCTAAATATAATTAAATTCTGTTAACTCAAAATTAATGTAGGTTTTGACGAAAAACCTATTCCATGATAACAGCTATAAAAACTATACTTCCGGTTCGTATGTTGTTAAATCAATTTATTTTTTAAATAATGAAAGATTGCAGCAGAAGCAAGCATTGTCGGTCCGAAGTGAAATCAGCCAAGTGTTAATGGAGCCTAAGGCTATCCAACTAAAAGGTTTTCGTTTAGATATAGTACTTACGTAGTTTTAGTGATTATTATAGTTTTACTTATCTAACAAAGAATGTCTGCATGAAAGAAATGTAGTCATGGTTATCAGTTGCATAATTTTTCCTATAGAAATAAATAATAAATGCGTTTTATTCCATTAATTTTTGTCACATATTCTATCTAATAACATAAAAATTCGCATATTCTTATCGATAGGGCGTCTGTTGCCGAACGAGACTATTCGTCTGTATTTCGGCGTACAGTGCTTTCTTCATTATTTCAAAAAGCATAACATCTTTGTCTATTTCAAGAACAAAATATAATATGTACCTACTGTTTATTTTAAAATTGACCTAATTATCGTTGATTATATACGTGTATTCTAAATTTCAGGAATCATACGGAGCAATAAAAGCTTATTAAACCAAACTAGAAATGCGGTTCTTGGTAAATTAACTAACTAAACTTTCTTTATTATTATTATCTTTATTATACTTCAATGAAACAAGGGTCATTATTCCTCGTGAATTGACGCAACGCATTGTTGACATTGAGGTGTATTTATCGTCCCCGTGATCAGAGATTGATTGATAAATAAGCTAAAAAGCCTTCGTATGGGGCAATATAATTGAGCGAATTTCCTCACGTTCCTGCGTGAAGGGTGTAAGCGTACATTTCTGACAAGTAATACACACTGCTCGACAGATTTACAAACAATTCAATGTGGTTTTTAATTTATATATTAATGTAAGGAAGTCTGCCATATTGACTATTATAGAAAGCAAAAGGTTAATTTTATTATATAACTAGGTATGCCCGCGGTGTTACCGCGGAGATCCGACTCTCCTATAAAGTAACTTATTTGTTAATCCAGGACATAAGCTATCCTGGTGCCAAATTTTATCCAAAACCATTCATCCGTTTGAGCGTGAAGAAGGAACAAACACACATACAAACTTTCGTCTTTATAATATTAGTGTGATTACCTAAATTTTATCATAATTTACACATTTTCAATTTCTATTCCATTAACTATTAACTTACGTGGCCATATTTGTTATATATTAATTATATTTGTGTAATTATTGCAACTAATACTGTTTTTTTTTTTCAAAAAATCTAAATAGCCGTTACTCGTTATATAAGTCTTGTTATTTTAGCAGGCAGTAGCCATCGTAGCAAACTCGTAACAATTTTTACATGAAGAAACTAGCTTGAAGAAGCAGGTCACTCCAATCTCATCAGCGTAGAAGACTATACTATCTTAGTCTTTCATTGGGAAATAATCACGAGCATTAGTGAAAATGTAACTGAGTTAATACGCACGAAAAATATATTTTTTAGGTAGCTTCCGGAAAATTTCAACAGTGTGTATCACGCATTAGGGTGTGCATCGTACCGTGCGACATATCTCAAATTAATTCATGTTTTGTCATTCCCTCACTTTATATTCACAATTTAATGACGTGGCACTATAGAACACCTTCCATAGACCTCATAGTGAATGCCTTCATACGAAAATGTACGGCTTTGTAGAGCAAAAACACGAGTTTGCTCTTACTGGACGTTCGTGCAACAAAAAACCAATATTTGGTAGGGGCTCCATTGAAACGGTACCCTTTATGTGCAAAAAACGTGGATATCTTTTGATTAATATGTCCAGGCTT
This sequence comes from Ligdia adustata, assembly GCA_947049295.1. Taxonomy (NCBI): domain Eukaryota; kingdom Metazoa; phylum Arthropoda; class Insecta; order Lepidoptera; family Geometridae; genus Ligdia; species Ligdia adustata. The sequence continues at coordinate 5,496,968 of OX346218.1, forward strand.
TAGCTTTGTTGACAATATGATATTTTTGGATGTAGTTTAAAGGGAGACCCTCTCTGAAAGTTTGGAAAGGAGATTTGAATAAGCTAGTAATTTATGTTAAGGCTCGTTCGTTTTTAGCTACGGGTTTAAAGGGTTTCATCAAAAGTTCACTAGGTTTTTTTTATTAGTATATGTTTTGGGCATATATAATAATAATAATAAATAATAATAATTAATCTTTATTGCAGACTCATAGATCCATAGAAGACATATTAATACATAAAAAACAAATAAAATAAGGTGGTATAAATACATTCAAGAAAGAAAAGTTAAAAATTAAATTAAATTAGGTGGCAATAGCCAACCATTGTCGATACGTTGCAGATCTCGGTAGACGATCAGCCAAACTTCGTATGATACTATTTTTACATCTGTCAACTCTGGACAAAAATGAGGCAATCCTCTTACGCTGTATGGCGTCAAATGTATCAACGCGGGCATCAAAAAACATGCCGGACGCACTACAACTCCTTGATAGCCCCATAAGCTGCCTGAAGATGTTATTGTAGGCCACTCTGATGGAGCTATGTGTTTGCGCAGTGTATTCGGTCCAAAGTTGACAGGTGTAAAAGGTTTGGCAGAATGATCTAAACAGCGTGATTTTAACATCCGGCGCGGCATTATAAAACCTTCTCGCGATCACGTTTCCAACCACATACAAAGAACGTCTCTGTCGTTCGATATCGTCATCGTCAGTCAATTTGGACGTTACCACGTGGCCAAGGTACCTGAAACTGTCACAAATACGTATTGATTGGCCGTTTAAACGAACTTTAGGTACATTATCGGGACCCTTTCCCGATTTGAAAATAACCATTTCTGTCTTCTTGTTGTTGTAGAAGAGGTCATGTTCTGCCGCATACCGTTCACAAATATTCAGGAGTTTTCGTAACCCCTTGATCGAGGGACTGAGCAGCACCATGTCATCAGCGTAGCTCAGGTTGTTGACAAATCTGCCATCTAACATGAGCCCGACTGGGGTGCTGCTCAGCTCCACGATCAAGTCATTCATGTAATAATTAAACAGGCCGGGAGAGGTAACCCCCCCCCCCCCCCCCCCCCCTGCCGCACTCCGCAAGATAGTCTGTAGCTGTCCGAAACCTCGGAGTCCCATCTGACGTTGTTAGTCTGATTACTGTACCAATAGGCTAGTAAACCAACAACCTCAGAGGGGACCCCCGAGCCGTGCATTTTCGTCCATAAGAGATGATGATTAATGCTGTCAAATGCACGGCTCAAGTCCAAGAAACATGCATATATCGTAGTACCATTTCTCTTGTAATATTTGACGATTTCCTTAAGAGAAAATATGGCCATATCCGTGGAAACTTGCGGGCGGAAGCCGAACTGACCATCGTCCAAATTAAGTGTTGTTGTGTGTGAATGTATAATCTGTTCAAGTACCTTAGCCACAATCGTCGCCAGAGAGATGGGTCTATAATTGGACACGCTCGAGATATCACCCGTTTTGTTTTTCGGTATTGGCACAACTAAGGTACGCATGAGCTCTTCAGGTAAGTAACAATTATTTGCTGCTTTAAGCCATATAACCCAATAACCCAATAACATTTTTTTGTTTAAATTTATAATGTACTTACTTAATCTTTTTGGCCTGAGGGAATACTACACTGATGTTTGAAAGATTGTACCTAGCTTTCAACATGCAGGTTTCTTAATATATACTAGTTTACGCTGGTAACAAAACTAACAAAAAAACAAAGATAACTTAAAATAATACTGAAAAGGCCAAGAAAAAAATAATATCTGGTGTTTGGGGGTGAATGAAGAATAAATACTTTAATATATATTTAACTTAAAAAAATAAGCCCACTCAAGCAACGCTATTCATGAAATAAATAGTTCTAAACAATATAAAACACAACTGCCGATGTAGAAGCGTTAACATAAACACAAAATTGTATACATTAAAGCAAAGCAAACAAACCAAGTTTCATATTTCGTAATTAATTCCGCGCGGTTTTTAATCAAGCGGAATGTGTTGAAAATATGCGGTCAACATTCATGAATACATTTAAAAACAACTATTTTAATTATTCACTGTGAATCAACTCGTATTGCAAAGTTATTTTTGACGTATGTTGCTGAGGAAATTGTACGGGAGTGTGCGTGTGAATTCTGTTCAAGAGTTGTCAGATACAGTAGCAGTTCGTTTGCATAGTTGAAATTAAAGTTATTTTATTTAAATATATTTATTCAGAAGTAAATAAATACATCTGTAGAGTAACTATTTATATTACCTTAATTAAATTGTTATTTGATATCACTTTTCCGAATATAATTACAAGGAATGCAAAAAAATTATTATATTCATTGTTTTGTAAGATTTTGCATGTTTAAAATTTATATTATCGGAGTTCTATTGTTCACATAAGCTGGCAGTCATTAACGTAATAGCGCATGATAGTCTCTATGTTGGGTATCTAATGGTACAACTATTCAAACGTTATAGTGGCAGATACTTAACCCTCTGACTCTGTGTTACCTGTTATTTTATTATTTAATTCAGAAGTTATCTAGAAATATATTATGAGTTAATTGAAAAAAAAACCATAATTTTTAAGAGTAGCCCAAATAAAACATCAACAAATAAAAATTTATAAAAAACTGCCCATTCAATTAAGTTAATTAATGGCATTCGAATTTTAAATGGATTGTACACCCGCAAGATAACGAGGTGGACTACAACTTTTAGCCCTTAACAAAGGATACTTATGTCCAGCTTTGCTATAAAATTATAGATGTTGATACGAAATAAATAGAAGAATTACTTTTATACATAAAATCCTTTCTTCAAGAGAACAAAAACGACCATAAAGTTCTTCGAAACTGATAACCGTAAACCATATGAATATGTTCTGAACTTTTGCACGATTTATTAGAGATATTACAGGAAAATGGGAAGACGTTATTCAGGCACAGGTGTTACGACGATTTGCTAACTCGCCATATTTTTGTATAAATTGAGTTTAGAATGTTTCGAGGACAATTTGTATAATGTATGGCTGAAGATATTGTTCTCAGATGTAAGAATATTATAGCGGAGGATTATTTTTATCCTATGCTACAACATGTACGGGAATGGATGTCCTCAAACCTTACTACGAGTATGGCCAAAAACCCAAACAACAGAAAGTAAAATCAATCATTAAATTTTGACAAACGTATGCAAGTTTAGACTCGCGTTCTTTAGGATTCTGTAGCCACGAGATTTTTTCAAAAGAAATTTCCGAAAGAGTATTTAGAGGAAAAATTTAGTCTTGAGTTATAAAATGTCAACCTTAAGCTCTAAAATTTGAAACTGGTACACTTCAAGATAAATACAGTCAAGATTAAACCTATCCAGTGATGATAGTGATCAGGTGATATGGTGCACAAGATGTGTTTGTCACATTATTTCTTCACAACTCTCAGTTCTTAAATAAGAATTTTTTTTATATTCGATAGGCTTGCGCTTGACCGCAACTCACCTGATGTAAAGTAACGATGCGGTCTAGGATGTAGCGCGCTTGTCTAGAAGAAACCGATTCACTGGCGATTTGAAGAGACCGAGATTATAGTTATCGGGAAATAGAGAACTTGGCAGCGAATCCCACAACCTGGCAGTTAAGATTTTTTTCTATATTACCTACTTTCTATCAAATTATTATTATATATGTAAATATTAGTACTTGCTGTGTAACCTACATCAACTTCCTATTTAAATATAAACGATACGAAATAATTCAGTGTAAATCAAAAATGTTAGTATTATCATTTTATTTTATTAAATAATTTTACATTTTCTGTTTTAAAAAAAAATTAAATTACTACAGGTCCTTACAACATCGACACCCAGACAAAAACTTCGTAACAATAAAGTTTTTAAGTAAGGTTAAGAGTTTAAAGAAGCAGATTTCTATGTAAAAGACTAGTCGTTGAACGGAGCAGTTTCAGAATAAGTTGAATTGTTATAAGAGAAATTCTAAAGTACGATGTCGCCGTACCATTAGTGAAACGAGGATTCTGCAGAAGGCTGTACGTGGTCTGAGGACATGAAAATAACGTGACATTTTGTATGTATTGTACTAAGTGGATTGAAAATTCTTCCCAACTGGACCAGTCGAACATGTACCTATGTAAAGTATTCAATTCACTTCCATAATGTCTTTATTTAGAAGTTTACGTATCAACCTATAGCGTCCCACTGCTGGGTACGGGTCTCTCCATGAAAGGGACTTAGGCCATAGTTCACCACCCTGGCCAAATTAAGGGACTTCACTTATCTTTGAGAGTTAATAACCTTCTCCGTCAAGCAGGTTTCCTCACGATGTTTTCCTTCACCGTTTAAGCATGTGGTAATTCATTCTAATATGCACATGAGTGAAATACACAGAAGTGCATCCCTGAACCTGGATTTGAACATGCACCCTTTCGCTCGTGAGGCAACGGGTTTACCGACTAGGCAACCACTAACTTCCGACTAGGCAACCACTAACTACCAACTAGGCTACCACTAACTTTACTGTACTGAGCAAGCAATACGTCTCAACTTCGAACCAAACTATTGTCATGCAACCTCTTTCATGGTTACCATCAGGCTAACGACTTACCCATCTTGTTTAAAAAAAGTAAAACCAAGAATCAGCACAGCAAATTCGATTCAAACTAGCACAAGATCTTATCACCTCTCAACTTATAATCTAGACACGTGCTGCCAACACGAAAACCATTTCACCAAAAGCTATCGGACCCTAATGAAACTGTACAGTTTCTAGTCGGAAAAAGAAATAAACACCACATCGACACCCCGTTAAGGGTGCGGCTTCACTATCATAAACTTACTGTCACTCTCTATCATGTGTGATGAAAATACAACGTATTAAAAAGTGTGCATTAATAATAAAGGTTGGTCTACCCATCAAAGTGAACCATTAGAATTAGTAGATAGAGTACAAAATTGCAAAATTCGTTAGAAAATAATTGTGCATTCTATACAAAATGTATTACGTAATCGATCGATATTTTTTAACAGAGATTTTTGTCAAAATTTGAAATTTAAAATCAGGTCCAAATTTATGCTCAACTTTACAGCCGGAGAGATTAATTACGTCCATTGAAATATATAAAAAACTTGTTTTGCTTGATAGAGTTCTTCCGAATTTAATAATTATTTAATTGGATAGTATTGCAGAATTGAACCTGTAGTAATTATAATGTTTAGTAGATAATGAGCTAATAGTAAGCCACAAAATATAAAATTATTATTTGTAATATAAAAATAAAACTGAAAAAATGTATCAGAACCTGCTGAATTAAAGTTTTTTATTGCTTTTTTAAAAAATAACTTGTGTATCTCGTGAAGAATTAACGAGGCGAATTCTTATGGCCTAGGACTCCAAGTCTTCTCTTACTATAGTGGATAATACCATATTACTAGTATGCAAAACTAGGATTATACAAGTTGTTAAGTACTAGATTTTCTTTATCCAACCTAGTGCGTTTATACCGTAATAAAAGCTCGATATAATAGCATTAGTCCAATATTAGTTACAGGAAAACAACGTTACGAAAGCAATTTTGGCTTCGCATATTGGCTATTAAGAAGTGCTTGTGTTACCTTTTTGTTGGTGCGCTGTGGACTTTGTTTTTCGTCTCGAGTTATCGTTAAAGCATGGATAAGATACAATTGAACAGTAAATAAGCCAAACCATAGAGTTGTTTAGTAATAACGTTTTGATATACCAACAAAATATATAGTTTATACTAAAATATAAAACAAAATACTAGCAATATTTTTTTAAATATCTTGTGCCACATGGTGCTGGGCATCCTATAGATATAAACTATTTAAAAAGTAGTATATTAGGTCCTTACATATGAAATTGGCGTTTTGTCGTACTGGCCACTTTGATCTCAAATAGCTCTTCTTTGGTTAGGGATTCCAATTTCAAATTTATACAGCTATATATTTATACATTTGTATTTCGAAAACCGTAATTCATTTATTTTGTCCTCGTTTGGTTTTTTCTTTGCGTCACGCAGTTTACAAAATGGAAAACTTGAAATATAGCGTTATTTACGAGTACGAGTTCCACCGTGGTACCAGTGCTGCAGAAACGGCTCGAAGGATTAATGATGTGTATGGCGGCGGTGTCGCAAAAGAAAACACAGTGCGTTTTTGGTTCCAACGTTTTCGTTCTGGAAATTTCGACCTGCAGAACAAGCCCCGTGGGTAGGCCGGAGACTAAAGTTGCTAATGAAGAATTGAAAGCTATTGTGGAAGCAGATTCATTCGCAAACCACGTCCGAGTTAGCTGCAGGCACGGTGTTAGTTATAAAACCGTTTTTAATCCACTTGAAGCAAATTGGAAAGGTGAAAAAGCTTGAAAGGTGGGTACCTCATGAATTGAGTGCAGCAAACCGACAAACGCGCGTCAATTGCTGCGTTACATTACTCAACCGGCACAATAATGAAGGGATTTCAAATCGGATCTTTCGGATATTTCAATTTTTTCCTTTTTAAAACGAGGACAAAACAAATGAATTACGGTTTTCGAAATACAAATGTATGAATAAATAGCTGTATAAATTTGAATTTGGAATCCTTAACCAAAGAAGAGATATTTGAGATCAAAGTGGCCAGTACGACAAAACGCCAATTTTCTTATGTAAGGACCTAATATATAAAACATATGAAATAATATTTAAAGTAACATTTATTCATACGTATTATATTGTAGTAGTATATAAAATTATTTTGCTAATGGTTGAGTAGAATTAGCAATATTAGTGCGGTCTTCCATTAGTTTTGTGTTAGAAGAATTTTGTATTTTTAATTTTTGTACGAGTAGTTAGAGTAGAAAATTTCTTTCTTTTCTTTCGTCTTTTCTTTTAAAAATTATTTTTCGTCAATTTTTATTGTATGAGCTGCCCGTTTTTGAAACTCGCTACTGGCTTCTCTATTATCGATAGTTTTAAATAATCTAGACATTTTAAAGCATTGACTGATTGCTTTCTTCTAGCCAAGTGTGCTACATTGTATGCCTCTTTTGCATCGTCGCTTTACATCGGGTGATATGCGGTCAAACGCAAGTCAATATACTTTTAAAAGCCACACACTAATTTATTTGTTATACGATCCTCAGTGGATAAACCCACTCTATAGTTACAATTTCAAGACCTGACCACAGTAAACGTTGCTTTCATTCTATATCAGAGTACAACACATTTTCCGCTAAAATCGATCAAAAGTATTACAGTTCATACGATTTTCACAAAGACTAACTTATTCCAAAAAAATCACGGCATCCTTGCTCCCCCAAGCAAAAGCAAACACCGTCCACGTTTCTTCCCTAACGACAACCACGTAGGCTATCTACTTATAACACATTTCTATTCATATCACTGTGTATTTACATACCATCCGGGACGTTATTTTCCGCAGGTTCTGCTGCAAATCTAAGGGATTTTCGGTTTTGAAGGTGGCCGTATAGGTCGGTGAACCCTCGGTACGTATGCTGATAAGAATCGCATTCGGAAAAGGTCTTGGAATGGTTTATCGGATTAGCATTACCACGATGCTAAAATAGGTCTTCGTGTGAAATTCAATTCGTAAATTTCATTATAACAGGTCATCGCTAGTCTTCATTATACATGGAAGACTAGCGAGGACCTATTTTTTTTCCTTAGACTCAAAACATATTTCGCCTTTATAAAGCTACATTTAGCTATATAATTCCTTTTTTTAACCTATTAATTACTGTTTGAAGTTTATTAGTTACATACAAAATACAAATCTTCCCTCTTTATAATATTAGTATACTACTAGCTAGCTGTCATTTGCGGCGTTACACGTGACACAAATTAAAATGTAAAGAAGCCCTGATTGACCTAGTACCTTATAATTAATATGTACACAAAATAAATTTAATGTCTCTAGGTTTAGTGGATTAAGTTTTTCGTTGGTTCTTAGCAAATATAAGTCAGCCAGAACTTTCTCTTTTATACATAAAGATAAATCATGGGAGGTTGCGAGTTTTAAAACTATACTTTTAATGTAAAAGTTTAGTTTTAAAATTAAAAAATACGATTGACTATAAAATAATAATATTATTTTTTATTTAAATCAACAAGTTTTTAACAGGCGCTGATGCATTTTTTCAGTTATTTTGATTGAGAAGTCACTCAATACCAATCCGATTGTGATCATGTTTACCTGCTTGGGACCACTTCGGAAGTTTATTTTAAACAAAAAATATTTTTCATCTCCAAGCAATCAGGCACCAACATAAAAGAAGAAATAAAATGAGTCGGATTGAGCTCCTCCCCATTTTTGTGAAATTGGTAATTAACACAAGTAGTAAGTAGTAGTAGAAGGTAGTCTCAACATTTTTATAACCTACTGCTCATTTCACAGAAAGAGGTTACGATGAACCAGAGGAACTTATACGAGTATGTATGATAAACTATTCGTAAGGAGAACAAGCCCTTTCTTTAGACGCATCACATAAATAGCTTCTATATACTAGCATCTATAATACAAACTAGCGTAGTCCTCATATTCCTGATATAGCACACGCACTCGGGCCGAGCGCTACGGTGAATATGCATATTGTCTGCGGCGAGACGAGGGCTCTTCACAACTCAACAATAGGCGCACCGTAATTCCCAGTTTTTATAGTCGCGTTGTTACCATCGGCGCTTGAATTACAGCACAGCTGCTCCTCAGGAAAGATATGCGAAGATAAAATAGGGTGATAAGAATAAGACAGGCATTATCTCGTGTTATTATTTACTCTAGTGCAATTAAGAATATGTTAAAATAATAAGACTATAGCGTCATAGCCAGTCGGCTATCTATCTATATAATATTGTATTCTAAATACTAATTTTAAAAAGTCAAAGATATCATAAACTGTCACATTAACCTTCTTTAGCACGCGTTTTCAAATCCCCTTTCGCTGACTACAAAGCAAAGACCTCTTATCGTGTTCCCTACTCTTTCCGATCCTGAGACCAATATCTAATCTCATTATAAACAAACATACGAGTAAACGAATCCCCACACACATATTTCCATATCTTTACACATATTATAAATACAAAAGTGTGTTTGTTGGTTGGTTTGGTCATGTTCTCATCAACAATTGAATGATAGATAGCCTTGTTTTTTTGCACAAGGATAGTTCGAGGTCCGGTTTTTCCTGGGAAAACAAACATAACGCGGGCGGAGTTGCGGGAATTAGCTAGTAGCATTTATATAGGTATACACTACATTACAAAATTATGTTATGAACTTCATTGTGTCATGAAAGGAGCGACGTATTTCCTCGTCTGCAAAACATAACACTCATAAACCTCAGAGCTTCCTTGCGTAAGCCTAGTTGTAGAAACACTACAGCAACATTAACTGCTGTACCCATAAATTCTCCGAGTTGCAACGCATTACCTCTTTTTATTAGAATCTAGTACGGTGTGGTGCGATGCAACTAAGTACACTTAATGCGGTGAATATGCAAATAATGCTGTGTATTCAAGCTGTTGCACTTACTTGTGGTGTAATAGTGCTGGTCTGCTTCCTTATGGGTGGTGTTTGTGGAGGATTGCTGCTATGTGTGGTTATGAAAATATGTTATTGGCTTGCATTGATTGTATGATATTCTTAAAATTTAAAGATATGGTTTGCAACCCGTGGCAAAAGTTATAAATTATAAGTTAAAAATGTTGATGATTTGTTAATCTCAAAAAAATATTTTTGTTAATTATTTATTTGTTATAATTTTAACTGTCTAGAGATTTACGAATATCTATAGATTTACCACTAGTTTTATACTTAGCTTACAAGTTAGATAGTATCATATTATTTGCTTACAACGGGCTTACAAGCTTACTTATTTAGGTAGGTATGACACTTGCATAAAGGTAGACAGGCAAAATTCTAACTTCAAAACTGAAAAACAAGCATAGAACATATACTCGATTTCATTAAACGTACTCTTTGGTTTCTAAGCCATCTGACGGCTCAGCTGTGTCACTGTCAATCACAATGTGTTCCATCTTTGACCATCACAGTCTTAGGTCTGAACTCACTCATTTTCCTATAAGAATATCATTGGTACGCATCACGAAAAGTACGCTTAAAATTGTTATAAAATTATCAAAAAACTTTTCCAGTGTGCATCGGGCATTCCATAATAATAAGTACTTGTAAAACAAGTATCTTTAAAATAATGTTTCGGGAATTATCTATCCAAGTTCTATTGTTATTATACAGAGAGTTTCATTTTAATAAGAATTATCTACTCATACATAGGTATTGTAATAATATTACAAGCATCGATACATCAAAACTTTCGCCGGGTTCTGTTATCGTAAGATCTCTGATATAATATTCTCCAAGCGAAATATTCAAAATGCCTACAGTTTCAATATTAAATTCTCTATTCCACATTCCCGGTATATCTTACAAACCACTATCTTGTGAAGCCTATGATATTTTATAGCTGTAACAATTGATTTCTAGTATTTCATATTGAAATATACCTTTATTGCAAAATATTGCTATGGTTGCCAGGATTGTTACAATCATTGCTTGCAATATTGTAGGTATTACGTTTGGATTTAAATAGGTGTCTTGTGTATACCGTCTTGTTGAAATTATTTATGATAATGTATGGAAGTAAAACGTCAACTAAATAGATATTATTCTGTATATGGCTCTTGGTTGTGGTAGCTAACAGAGATATGTCGATTTGATGATTCTCAAATATGCATTACTAATTGTTTCTTTTTTGCTTAACCTCAAGATAATTAAGTATCAATATTATTCCAAAAAATATTTATCCAACAAAATGTATGGTTTGATCAAAGAGAAATTTCCAACGATTTCTTCATAAATAATTACTTGATTTTTTTATTCGGACTTATTTTAAATTAATATGATTTAACAGTGATATTAGAACAGGGAAGATAATTTTTAAAATAAAAAAATAGTAGGATGAAATACATTGTAAAAGGAGGAGAATATTATAAAAATGAAAGGAAAAATAATTTACGGGCAATCTGAGGTCAATAAGGGGGGGGGGGGTGAGTAAAAAATGGTTTATCTCGATTATTTCCGGCAAAACAAAAAGTCCTATGAAAAAAATTATATAAGAAAGTTGTAGGTAATAGTTGAATTTAAGTTACGATTATTAATTTTTGTAACTTCTTATTGAGTGAAATCAACCAAAATGTCGACATTTTTTGTGACGCTTGAGATATTGTTTTATAATTGCTAGCTTTGTTAGCTACCACAATCGAGAATTTTCGCACGGAGCATGTTGGGCGTCTCATCAAAAAGAATCATCATTTATGTTGATCTCGTTATCGATACATGTTGGTAAACGGGGACTCTTTGATCAAACCATACATTTGGTAGGACAAATGTTTTTTCGAATAATATTGATAATTATCTTGAAATTAAGCCAAACAAGAAACGGTTAGTAATGCAAATTGAGAATCATCAAATCGACATATGTCAAATTCAAATTCAAATATAACTTTATTGTACTCCAAAAATATACATATACATTTAAAACAGATATCATTAAACATTGGCAGTGCATTGGGCGGCCTTAACGCCTGAAGCGATTTCTTCTAGGCAACCTTTGGAAAAACACGTCGGTGGTGTACCAATAAATACTAACAAAAAAAATACACAATAACCCTTTCACTACAACTATCTATATAGACAAAGGAAAACAAAAAAGAAATAAATAAAAAAGTATTTGTACCAATGAGAGATTTTAAAAAACATAGAAGTTTCGACTAATAACTTATTGACAGATAGTAGTTGTTCAACAAATTCTTAAATATAAAAATAGATTTAGCCTGTCTGACCGACAAAGGCAGTGTGTTTCACAACATGATAGCTTGCACAATAAATGATGCCTGAAAGAAAGAGTTGGTAGATGTGGGAGTTGGCAACATAAGATGAAGATGACGTGAGGATCGCAGGGAAGTTAAGCGGGAAGCAGTCACAAAAACGAATTTGTCTTTCAAGTAGGAGGGAGTGGTTGGGATGAATAATATTTTATATAGAAAAGACAGAATATGAAAATTACGGCGTAAGCGAATAGGTAACCAATTGAGCTTCTTATGGTATTCAGAGATGTGGTCATATTTGCGCAACAAAAATGTGCAGAAATGCAGAAATTTTGTAAACGTTCGAGCTTGTCGAGTTGCTCCTCGGTTAAATCTAAATAGCAAGCGTCTGCGTAATCTAATAGTGGACGAAGAAGTGAAGAGACTAGTGCAGTTTTAGTAGTAATCGGTAGAAAATTACGCAGTCTTCTTAAGGAAGCTGCAGACCCAAAGACTTTTCGACTTAATTCTGCGAGCTGTGCAGTCCAGGAAAGTGATTTATCCATGATAATTCCTAATTTTTTCACATTTTCTCTTATACTAATTGCAATGCCATTAAAAATTACCTGAGGAAGACGAAACTAGTCAATTTTAGAAATCATACGGGAGCTTCCGATAATGATACATTGTGTTTTAGATGGGTTAACTGAGAGACCGTAAGATCTACTCCAGTCTCGGATCCGCCGAAGATCGGAATTAGTAACCCGCCTCACTAAGTTGCTCGAATGGGGCTTGATAATAGATCTGTAAATCGTCTGCGTAGAGGTGATAGGTAGAAGTTAAAGGATTTATGAAAGACGCTAGCATTTTTGGAAAGTGTGCCGTAATACTCTGGGCATTAATATGGAACACGTTGAAGTTTTTTGGTACATCATGAATAAATGTTTCTATGGAGTCCGACAGAGTTGGCAAGCTGCAGAAACTGTCAGAACTCACCTCAGATGAGGAACATGTGGCATATGCAGAGTTATCATTATCACTATTACATGACATAATAGTTAGTAGTAAAATTTGTATGTGTATTTGTTAACTAAAAAAAATATTAAAATACTATCCTAAACCCAAACAAACTATAATTTCACCAGTCGTCCACCTGCAAGTTGTGTTTGGAGTACTCAATACATCTCGTGTTTTTTACCTGATTAATATGTAATTAAAAATATGTAATTCTGGTCTCTACCTGAGTCAGCGGATCAGTATTGCCATTCAACGAGGCAATGGGGCCAGCATTTTGGGTACATTACCAACTGGCAGCGGTTTAGATTTAAGTTAGTTTTAATTATTGGGTATTGCTTTTGTACATATAGTTTATAACTTTGTATAATTTTACTTAACATTTTATCATGTTTTATAAGTTTGCGCAAAATAAACCTATATTTAAAAACAAACAATAAAATACAAATTCACTGCCAACTAGAATTCCCTTTTCAATAAACACGACGTTCTTGTTACCAAACAACTGTGTCCAAATTCAAATCTCAATTTATTTCAAACCGTGTGACAACATTTAACAATTCTAAAATATAACAAGCCTCCCTTTGACCCAAGTCCTACCTCTGTCTCCTACGTACCTTACGTCACTGGTGGCCTCCACCGTCAAGCCCCACTAATGAAATAAACTTTCAGGTAGAGAAAGTAAGTTATTAATATTCATGTAGCGCACCGCACCGGCTCCTGTAAATGTTTTATTCGTTAACGACTCTGTTTAGTTTGGGAGCTCTTGACTCATATTGGTACTAACCAAAAACTAAATCAATCTCGGTGGTAAATTGTTTTAATCAAAGAAATGTTTTTACTAAATAAATAATTAGTTTAAATATGTTGTGTCGGTAATACTCTTAATTACTATTGGTAATTTAGCCAAAGTATTAAAGCTTTTTATTTTTAAGAGAAGCTTATAAAGAATGGAACCGAATCATTCCGATTAGTAAGTTATTTAAAGCATCTTCATGTTAATTACAAGTACATCGCAATTACGAAAACACCTATCTTTAAGTGTTATTTTGTGAAAATCTGTTCTTGATAGAGTATTTCTTGTTAAATCTATAGTGCACTTGACATAGGAGAAAACAAAAGAGATTTGAAAAACAACACCTAACTATGTGTGATTAAAGTTGACATCAGTTCCCTTACTAAGTTGCCCGGATTACGGTAATCATGTCACGTCGTATGTTAGAAGCCTTTGAAATTAATTTGCGGTAATCAATTCCTGTTTCGTGTAATTAAATTGTTGTAAATTTTTAATTAGTTTCCTATCTGAGTGATAAATTGAGATTGAAAATATTTCACACCTACCCTTTATTTAACTTGTTAACTTGTTCATTGGAAAATGACTTATCATACTTAGTACAAAAAAATAAACTGGTAATTTAAATATACTTTTTAACTTATAACTAACTACTTTATCTGGAACATCAAAGCAAACTAACTATAAAATGTTTTCCCTCATAATTTTTCTACTCGAAAATCGCATGTGCTGGCGTAGAGTTTACGATAAAAGAAATCAAACAAGTGTAAATAATCTTGTTTAATTTTGACAGTTTACCCCTTCAAATCTGTCAAAATGAAACCAGGATTGTTGACATTTGTTTAAAATGATACATCGCTGATTCTACGCGATACCACTACTGGCCTTTGTTTTTCTAGAAGGAAAGACAAAGAAGCAGTTTATTTTCAAACCTATTTTCTGAAGTCCTGTTCTAAATTACAAGCAAAATTCCTATTTATTTCCGATGTATTACACAGCCATTATTTCATCTCGACTAACGGGTAGGATTATCTGCAAGAGACGTTTCCCTGTCTCAAACACAATGTGGAATACAGTAACATATCTTAGTAAGTATTTTATATAAAAAAAATACATAATCATTGTTGTGTAACAATGAATCTCTATATTGATGGTTATATATTTTTTTTATTTGTATGTATTAACCCGTAGCGTCTCATCCGTAGGCCATCTGTCGACCACGCTGCCAAATTGTGAGTTGGGGACTTCTCTTAACTTTGAAAATTCTCCAACAAGCAGGTTTCCTCTCGATGTTTCTTTCACCATTTGAGCACATGGTAAATAATTCGAATATGCACATGAGTGAAAAACACAGCGGTGCATGCCTGAACCTGGATTTAAACCCGCTCCCTTTCGCTTGTGAGGCAACGGGTTTACCGACTAGGCTACTACTAACTTACTAGGCTACTACTAACTTTATTATGTGAATATGTCACGCTCGTAGCCCAGACTCTCTAAGTGACACAACGAAGAGCGATTAATGTTAGGATAAGTGACCGTTGAGCGGCATTTTACATACTTAGTCGAGCCCAACCGGTAATCTATGGTTAGGTAACATTAAGCTCGATCAAGTCTTGAATGAGTTACATAAGTATCTAACAGCCAAGAGTAGGTGGACAATTTTTCATTACGAGAGTAGCAATTTTCTACTTAAAATAAGACGTATCAGACAACTGACAAATTAGTATACGAGCTTGTTGAATTGTCATCAGGCTAAAACAATAGGACTGAATTTGTAATAATATTTGTATTAGACTAAAGCTTATATTTAATTATTTTTCAACATGTTTTGAAAAATAAATGAAACACTTTTGCCACTGACAATGCAAATATATCGTCACTGGTATCGTCAGCGTCTGTAGGCTTAAATTTTCATTATGTTTATTGGATAATTCGCTTCAGAGGCGGCGTGAAGCGACGAGATAGAGAGGATTTTCTATGCAACACTGAGCATTCTGACAACGAGCACTATCACTTTTCGGTATATACACAGAAATTAATCTGGTAACGTAGGTAGGTATAGGACAAAAGCTGGAGGCAAACTTTTTGGAGAGGGTAGGATTTTGCAGCTGAAGATTTAGGAAAGGCTTTGTGGTGATTGCATGATAGTAAGTGTAGTGTTGTTGTGATTTAATGTGTTATAAGCATAAACAATTGAACCAATTATTTATTTATTCCACATTTACGATTTGATCTTCTGGTGAAACAATTACAACATTTACAACGCTTGTAAGAGCTTACTTAAAACATTGTTTCTGATTTTTTATAAAGTTAATATCAAGAAAGGAAGGTCTAACGTGCCTGTGTGCGTGCGTGTTGTTGTCACCTGTCGGCACCAACGGAAGATCAGCGCTGGTAGATTACAACAAGAAAGAAAAAAAGTTTAATACTTTTAAAACTTATGCTTATTGTAAAAATTTAGACTATCTATAATATAAAAATGAATCGCTGAATGTGTTGCTAAGCGCAAATCTCGAAGGCAGCTGAACCGATTTTGCTAATTATTTTTCTAGAATATTCCTTGAAGTAGGAGGATGGTTCTTGCGAAGAGAAAAATTTAGAAAATTGCCTGAAAAGTGTTAGTGGAGAGTTATATATATATATATTAGAATAAAAAATAGGCTTTACTTTACAATTTATTAAAATGATATGAAAAAACAAACACTGTCATAAAATCGAAAAATGCTGCAAAAATTTCCAGTGAATATCCTCCTAAAGTGAACGTAGCTACTCACTCCCTGAGGAATCCTTGGGCCTGCATTATTGATAAAAACAAAAGCGAAGTGTTGAGACGTCGGAACATCAAATTACGAGAACGGGCTCCAAGTAGCATTTTAATAACGAACAGTTTCACACTTGGCTGTCTTCGAAAGCAGGAAATTATTCTGTTTTGTGTATTGAATCCCCTTTATTGAATGCCGGAAGTGAGCGAATGGATCTGCGAATTGTGTTCGTAATATTAGGAGTCATTGTTTATTTTACATGCACGTATTTAGCTTAAATAATAAAACTGCTAAATATGTGTAAAATACTGGTTTACACATAATTTTCTGTGTGTGAATGAGATATTAATATAAAATAGGTTAGTATATTTTAATTCAAAATATAATAAAGAGGTAATCTGCTCTAAGTTGATGATAGTTTCAATAATGTTGTCCTATAACATTGAATGAAGTGTAGCGAAACTCCTAGTCTGAATATTACTAGATATAAAAAGTAACAGACCATAAAGTTTACTTCTATACTTACAAGTAAGGATATGTGCCTTCAGAAAAGCTCTTTTGCTCATGTCGTAGTGACAAAATGCTTTCACTAACAGCCATAAAGTCCCAGATGGTTCGGATATTTCACTAAATGAGCCCTACTTTGAATTGAAACTGTGCCACAGAAAACATTGTCAGCTTCATGGATGTGGCATATGATTATAAAAACGAGGTACGAGGCATCACTCTAGCTGTATTACAATGCTGGGCAAGGGTCTACCCGGAGGAGCTTGGGCCAGGGTACACGCTCCAGAAATCTTACACGACTTGGGATCATCATTTTTAATAATTTTCCTGTGGTATCTAGAGAGAAGTCTGTTTTAAGTATCTGAGGCGTTAACAATATGAAAAATTTTCATGTCTATCTCGGTCGCGTTTTAAATTTTTTACTATTAGTGTTTTAATTTTTTTATTGTATATCGTTTTGCAATACGTTAGTAGCCAGATCTAATGTCAATAAAAATTATGCATTTATTATTGTGTTATTACAAATTCTTTTTATGTTTAGTGATGCCATATAGATTGTTCCACATTTTCATGAGTCACTGAAACACGCGACACGGACGCCCATCTGTTACAGTAAAGGGGCCGCAGCAAATTGAAGGCCTTCATCATCCCTGGGGACTGACCTGACGCGGCCCGCAAGGATTTCTGGGCTTTTCAGTAACCGATGTTGTCTCGCTTTGATTAATCGTCTGCCTTGATGAGCGAGTTAATGATTTGCACAATGGAAGATTTGTCAAAACGTGAAGATCAGGTTTGTTGGTGAAATTTGTGGTTTAATCAGTTCATTTTCATACTAAGTAGGTAGATAGATGATTATCCTATAGAAAAAAAATCCAAATTGTTTCAGGTCCAGTCCTCTCTAAGACATTGGGAACATACATACTTAAAAAGATTCCACTTGATATCTCATCTCTTCTTTTTATAAAAATACATATTTAATTTAAAAAAAAAAACATCAAACATTAATTATTTACTTGGCTTCGTTGCCCCACTTGATTTCCAGACTTTTTTTTTTTTTGGGCACAACACAAGCCAGCATTTCTGTCATTTCCTTTTTTTTAAATAGTGTATTAAAGACCGTAGAAATACACTACAGTACATCTATAGAGAAGAATCTTGCCAAATAGTGTTTGCATCAGACTCACTGCTCAGGTGAAGGTGTAATCTTGTGCAAGAACTTTTCTGTTTATTTTCGCTTCCAATTTCGTTGGAGTGCCTGCCGACGTGTTGTCTGATGTCGGCTTAAAATTTGGAATACACGGACTAGTATTTATGAGCAGCAATCAACGTTAAGCAACGTTCTATCTGGTCTGGTTGTGTATGGATGACCGTGAAGTGGTATTTACAACTCAGCGCTGCCATGGGTCGGATGACACGTTAAATTGTATATCCCAGTTGTCTGTCTTCACACAACAGCCGTAGACTATGTCAGAGTCTTTCGACCGGCCTAGAAGCTGTGACAACAGGGCGAAACACTTCGCCTAGACAAAAAATAAGAATCAAAGTTATTTACTTTATTATATCCGTAAATTATAATTGCTAGTAAATAAATTGTACTGCTACGTCCTCAATACACCCAAACACTTTCTAGTATGTAGATAGATATAAATAAAAACAGTAGTATTACGTCTCAAGAAACGTGAAGAATATTTACCCGTGTGTCGCCGTAGACTTTAACCAGCTTTTAAGTTTTCTAGCAGTTTCACGCGAGTACCTGCTACTCAACTTTGTTTTTAAATCTACAGTTTTCGCTAACTGCTAGTTTTCTTTTGCTTTATTGTGGATTAAGAATTTATTTGATATATTCAAAGAGCTGAAGTTCTAAAGGGGTTTGATCAGTCTGAAGAGATATTGTGTGAAAAAGTTTTTTTTTTGAATTAGTTTCAAGGTTCAACCATAGCTTAGACAAATCAGTTAAATAATTATCGAAGAATTCAAGTCATCAAAACACATGTTTTTCTTTTATAGTATTCAAATTGTAGTATAGTCAAGTTGTATAGAAGATACGTGTCTTGCAAATACTGCCAAATCGTGTTAGAAGTTTGTGACTATAACTTAGAAAAGAGAAACCAGACCAACCTATTGGTTGGTCTGGTTTATTATTATAGATAAGTAGTTAACCCAAAAACAGAGCACGCAAGCGTCGAAAGGGAAAACATAGCGTGGAAAAGGCTTCCACGTGCCTGAAATCCTTTTATTATTTACAAGGCATTTTCCGCAACTACCTGCGAGTTACGCTTTGATTCTCACATAAACTGTGCGTTAGTAAACTTACCGGAAACGAGTTGTACGTGAGTCTTGAGTTTACTTAAAGAAGATACTACGAGTTTTTCGTGCCTGAGTTTTTTGTGGATGTTCTATTTGGCAAATACAGTAGCTGCTGCTATACAGATAGATTGTGATTTACTCATAAAGTTTGGGAGTACTCTACCAATAATTAATGTATTACTAAGCTATTGGATGAAGTCAAATTATCGCGATCGGAGACTATACATAGACAGTAGATAGCTTTCTTAAGGCACCCTTCGTGTGTCACTAAAAATGCTCCAATTCACAATAGCATTACAGTCAAATGGTGTATATTTAATTTTGTACGTTCAATAAGATTTTTATAAAGAAGTACATATTCTTCAAGATTTCCATTCATAATGATGTAACATTTATTCATAGCCAAAATATATTCTGGGCTATTTTGGAGAAAGGGTCAGAAAGCCGATTACAGGTCGCCTTAGAAACGAGAGAGCTTTCGCGTGTAATCCACTAATGTGTGGCTTAGAGAGGGTAGTTTGATAAACCTATTGATATCTTGGATCTATTGGGTAGTCGAGTGTTATAGTGGTCTAGTGGTAAATTGGTGAGAAGAAATTTAAAGGATATTTCTTGTGTTTCGTGCTGGAAATATTATGTCAGATTGTTTAAATTTTTAATGCTTTTCTTTAGTTAGTAACAACAAACCGCGTGTTTTTCTGATTAGACCTCGTTAAGTTTTTATATTTTTTGTACGATAATATTAGCGCTGCAAATATAACATTTAAATGTGTAGTAACTTTCAAAATGGTGCAAATATCGAGATGAAACATTTCTAACATCAACGTAATCGATAATAAATCGATAAACCAGTCTCACTTCAATACGGAAACTGAATACAACAGAACCTAAATCATTCGAGGCTTAAAGGATTTTTGAAAGATATTAAAGAATTTTTATGTTGGTAATGCAGCCAGTTAGATAAGTTGGACTGAGTTACATGACACAACATGTCCACCTACAAATCCCGGCTGCACGCTAGCCCATAAACTGGCAGCACGTCCACAAATCCTGTGTTGTTGGGAAACTTTGAGTCTAACGTATATCCTACGTGACTTTACAACTGCCATTATAGCTGTGGTTTGTTTCAGTTTAGTTTAAAATTTCAGGTTCAATGTTGTCGTGATAAGGTTTTAATAATTGATCTTATTTCTTTAGCTCACTTGAGGTAAGAAAAAAGATTTTATAAACAGGAGAGGTCAGTATAATTACAGTATCCGTGAAAGGAGGTACAAACTTATCTTAGTTATACTAAAAAAGGATATCATACTCACCTGGATACTCACACTATTCGAATAACTCAAATTAAGAAGCAAAACTAATAAATAATTTAAAAAAAAATAGCAATTGTCTACAAAATGTATGAATCAGATTATTGTTTGGGAAATACACATGCGAAATGCCTGATGCGGCTGGACACAGACGGATTTAAGTTGAGGGATTTTTACCCACAAAAACCAATCGGTGGTCTGCCTCTGTCACGAGGGGATCTCAATTAGAATGCCAAGGGATCTTAAAAACTGGCCACCTACAGTCACATAACTCACTTTAAGTCACCTTTTACGTCAAACAAAAGAAAACCAAAACAGTATATTACCAACTAGTTTTCGAGCGAGCGCTTGAAGAGTCAACATCTCTTTAGGATGCCTTGTGCTAAGGCGAAACACGTGTCGACGAAGTCAGATACTGAGATAAAGAGAAATAATAAGTTGAGGTGTGGAGGTGTTGAGGAGGAACCACACCATAAAAACAGAAATATATTTCGATTTCTCAAATTGACATCAAGACAAAGTAGGAAAACACTAGATATTCATTATATAATATCTTATTAACTAGCTATAAGGTCAAGGTAAGGACAGTCTATCTTTGTTATAATAAAGAAACTCCACAATGCAAATCTTCAACTAACCACTTCTCTCCGAACCTAACCTGGTATTCGATGGGTTAATTAAACGTATATTTACATGCAAAATTACTATCTCGATTGCCAAGATACCTAGTTATACCTCTCGTAACCCGAGAGCCACTAACAACCCTTGTTTTTGTTCCAGTTGCGAATAGTAACAATAGTTTATACATAATTCATGTTGCGGAATATATTAATCTGTGGAAGTGAATCCGGTCGGCTTTAGTTTTGTTCACATTTCAATGGGATATGAAAGGTTTATTAGCGACCTATCTATTGCTTTTATGAAGCTTTTGTGTTATTTAGAGAAACTGTACTTGTATCCTAAATAATAACTTTTCTACAAGGTTATTTTATAAGGGATACTGAGCCAAAACGTAATCAATCACTTTAGTCAGTATTACTACTTTCTTGATGATGATAATGTAGGGCTAACTCGGCAATCCAAGAAGAAGAACAACTAATTGTTCCATACAATTTGTCGACGCTCATTTTTTTTCTATTTCTCTAACTGATCAACCTTTACAAGACATGTACGCCAGGTATCCTTGTATATTATTTGGTATATGCAAAGTAATCTTATCTGTAATTTTTACCAATATCACCTGTGCCGGTTTATATAAGTCATGAACTGGTATATCAAATTTTGACCAGAAAGTACCATTTTATACAAGTACCAATTACGTACTTAATGACAGATACTCGGAAACAATCAAATTAAGGCAGAATAAAATCATCTGAAATGACTTACTCGCTTGGTCATAAATGGTAAGTATTACAATTAGGTAGGAAATCGCCGCAAGAATAGACTGAAGTGAGCGGTGAGTTAAATGACAGCTTATGAGTAACTTAAGGAAATAATCGTTCTTAAACTGTTATATGTGTAACTACGAGTATGTACTATAAGTACCAGTCTTATTAATAGATATCGATATTCTCATCTATTTTTAACTGCAACAAATCAAATTATGCTATCCTAATATACATAAAACAATGAGCTTTATTCAAGCCTATTTAAATCATAATTCTCCGAAAATTTACCGCCTGAAACCGGCAAAGGAAACGGCCGGTAGTCCCATAAGCGCTATTACTTGTCCCGTGCCCTTGCATAGTCCCTTCCTTATGAGGCTAGGAACCTTGGAACCGGAGTCATTGGGCCCTCGAGTCCACTGCCGTTATATAGAGGGTAGAGACCATTTGGGACACGATTTTTATTCATGACCCAGAAAATAGCTTTTTAATTTTTTAGCAAATTAGTATTATGCAGAGTAGGTACCGGTATCATTATAATTTTATCATAATTCTTCGCATTTTTACATTGGATGTCGAATATAACTATTAAACGTGATCTGTTAAGATTCGTTAGTTATTTACCTAGTTCAAAAAGGACAAAGTTCTCAATTCATCAGATTTTTATATGTTGATTTCCTAAGATATTTGGAACGATTTAAAAAAAATATTGTTTGAAATAGTATACTTTTTATTTGTTGCCATTTCTTTTTTCATATACTCGTATCATTTTTAATCATAACAATTAAAAAAAATTGTCAGTTTTAAATTTTATTTAAAGTATTACTTATTAATGTAGTAAATTGTATGTTTGTCTGTATGTTGGCTCTTGCTCTCAAATCGTACAGACTTATGTTGAACTAATCTTAAAATTGTAAAGCTTACACATTTATAAAAAATAGCGTTTGCTAGTGTAAAAGTTGTGCGTTGTTATGATATAACGTAAAAATTAGTTTAAAAATTATATGGAAATTTTTTTTTTACTAAATATGTAACTAATCAGGAAACTTAAATTTCATAGTGGTCCTACAGATAATAGTACGCATGCATTCAATTTGCCATCACACCACCCTTCACAGCTAAATCATGCGCCGTATTTCAGGTCGTAGTACGAGTAATTAAAATATCACAGGTCCATAATACCCGGACTAATAAGACTGCACTTTACACCCTATAAATAACGAAAACAAACCAATATACACATATATTTATCGAATACCGGATGCAATGTCCGAAAGGGCTAGGTTTGCATAGATTATAAAAAAGAATTAGACAAATGTTACGATACGAAAGAGCCGAATTATGCTTGTCCGCCTTAGTCACAACAACTAGTACTGATAATTTTGTGAACTGTAGATTTAGCGTTCTGTAATAGTTTAGTGACTTTATTAGTATTATTTATATATTATAGTACTCATATTCAAGGTTATGTTTTATACGTCCCTATAAATTACCTATTGTAAAAACTTCCTCTAGTTTTGGGGAAAATACACCCCAGTCATAATCATCAGTTACAAACAATCAGAATAAAAGCATGACTTGTATATCAAATTTCGTAAATATTGGTTGGTAACCTATACGCGTGTTAGAAATTTATATACATTACAAATTGACTGATGAAAAAAAAAATTGAAATATAGCTGACTTTACTTGTTTGAAAGCTAACATATCAAAAGAGAGCGCAGGTGAGTTTTTCGATCTATGGAACCAACTCCTCTCGCCGCGGGGGTCGCGACGTAAATGTTTCAGTTGGATTTACAGGGGTGGTCGAATATGGTGGTGATCTATTTGTCTTTACTCTGGCATGTACGTAAACACATGTTTTGTCTCTTTGTTTACGTTAAATTATCCAAGGGACTGATAATAAACTGCTTTGTAGGATGTGTAAGAAGCAGCTACATTATGTAGCTGCTTGTTTAATGTATATTGGATTACAAAATTATAAAATAGTGGCTTTTGCGTTTTGCCTGCGTCATTGTAAAATCAACCTGAGGAACTTTTTATTCTATCGGTATTTATAACCTATGGCATATAAAATTGATACAAATGACAAACTAGCAAAATGTTTTTTTTGTATGTCAGTTTATATGTATGGATGTTTTTCTTAAATTTTAATGAAACTTTGAGTTATGAGTTTTACGATTTTTTATAATTTTCAATTTTGATGGAAGTTCATCTTTAAAAAGATAAATTTTTGTTTGAAATACAAAAAACCGTCGACCAATCTATAAGTATAGATTTTTTGAATCGTTTACAATAATATTGCAATCTAATTGAAAAACATACAAACATGAATCGAATATCTTTACCGTATCGACTGGTGAGGAAGTTATGTCAGTTGGTAATAATAGACACAGCTTGCGTGAAGTGGCGTGAGGTAATTTTTTAGCTTATCAGTTAATAAGTGGTTTTCTCTGTAGTAAAGATTTAGATTCGATTTTTTTTAAGTTAAAACTACTCGTTTATTTTTTATTTTTTTAACAAAATCATACTCTAAACCGAAAAATCAGACCAGTAACAAACCGAATCACATTTTAAAGCCCACTCAATTCATTCGTCGCACAGCTAGGATAACCGCAATGATGTTGACAAATCGAGAGTGCGTCCGGACCGCCTTTTTGATGTCCAATCTTTAACGGTTGTTATTGAGTCGTCCGATTATTCATCCAATACGGGTACAAATTCGCAGATTGTAGGACATGGGTGACTGATTGCCTCATGCTTTAGAGTTTGGAGTAACCCAGACTGAACAATACAGCAAAGGGTATTTAATGTAACGACTTTTACCCAATACAAGATTAGGATCAATGTTGTCATTTGTTGTCACCCACAACTTAACTAGCCTTTTTGAACTAATTTATCAATTAATTGTAAATTAAATACATAACAATTAAATATTAATATTAATTTAATATTAATTTAATATTAGTGGTATAGTTTAAAGTTAATCAAGTTCTTATTATTTTCTAAAGTAATCGAGACGGTGTATTTCTAACCGATATTTCCATACGCTGATATAATGGATGCTTAGTTGTTATATTTGTTTATGGTAACTTGGCTGTACCGTATCATATTATACTCTGGGATATACTAAAAAAATTACTAATTGGAATTATTTAAATTAACCAAGTATAGAGCTATAATTTATAATATAATTATAATTTTAGCGATATTTTACAAATGTCTTAATTAAACATTTGATAGAATTTAAAAAAAAATATATTTCTCCTAGAACTGTTTATATTACAACACTACGTACGTACATATCGATAACGTACTTTTTTGCTTCAAAACTAAACTATACACCCTATTCAAAGTAAAACCTAACACAAAACTTCCATTAGCAACACACACGAAAAATTTTTCTTAAACCATTCTGATTTTACCAATCTCATCAGAATCACTGCGAAAGGTACCAGGGGAACTGATTGAATTGAACCCTACCTGAGTTTCCTAACGCTATACTTCTTCCCCGGCTACCCTCAAATTGAACTTTTACCTACATTTTAGTATACTTTAATCTGATTGAAGTTACGACTTAGATAAATTGCAGCGAATGCCACCTTTACTTAGAAAGGTGGAAAGCATGGTAAATGTAATAGACGTGCTTGTAGTATGTTAAGAAAATATAATCTACTCTACTCAGTGAACCGGTTAGAACATTATTTATGGTGTAAAGTAGTTTGCAAGTTATGAATGTAAATTATGGAGCTGTCATAATCGCAAGGCGACTAGAATGCTAAAAAAACAGATAAAAATATATGATGATACTTATCATAGTTTAAGCATTAAAAAATATGTTTAATACTAAAGTAAACTTAATAACCAAAATAAAATAATAACAAATGAACAAAAACTCTTAATTAAAACGTTATAAGACTAGCTCTTCTCAATTGCATTGACTCAGTTATTTTTACGTGTCTTTTTGTAGCATTAGTGTTCTAGCTAACCAACCAAAACTGTCTGAATGTCTACAAATCAACAAATGTCCTCAAAAAATATCTGTTGTCAATGATAACAATGAAGTTTTTTTACGGATAAATCGATAAGTTTTTGTAACCTTATAAGAAATGCATGGTTTTCCACTTTATTTATTTACATGGGGTTAGCTGCGATAAATCCGGGACTTTCTATCGGATAGGGGACTTTTATTGAACTTTATATTTTAGTCCACACCCCGTGGATCAATAAGACGTGAACTTTTGTTGCAATCATCCGATTTTGATGGTTTTATTGTATTGTTTGGGAAAGTTTCTGTATAGATTTTCGTTAACGATTTGTAACATCGTTATCTAAGATCTAGTAACGATACATAATTCGGATAAATGAATGAGGTAGTAAATATTTTTTATTTATTTTAATTTGCATTTAAATCTTGTCAATACTAAGGATTTTATTTATGAGTTTTCTACACACTACATATTTATGTAGAAAACTTTTCTGTACCTTTCGCAGTGATTCTGATGAGATTGGTAAAATCAGAATGGTTTAAGAAAAATTTTTCGTGTGTGTTGCTAATGGAAGTTTTGTGTTAGGTTTTACTTTGAATAGGGTGTATAGTTTAGTTTTGAAGCAAAAAAGTACGTTATCGATATGTACGTACGTAGTGTTGTAATATAAAACATGTTTGTTGGTTTTGTTTAACAATACGGGAGTGCGAGTGCTAATGAATCACCAAATGTAAACGAAAATATAGTTGAACATTTTAAAACAATCAGGCATTCGCATTGTTAAATAAGTCGTAATATTTTTTTTATCTGCACTATCGTTATTACTATCTTACTTTTTATGCCACTACAGTTTATGTATTTCAATAAGAACGATTAAAAATACCTAGTTTTCATCATAATTACGTGCACACGTCACAGAACACGCAGCACGTGGGATTGGAAGTTTTTTCATCTGGACTTTTGATTCCCTTGCTACGCCGTAGCTCGTAGCAGCTCTACGCTCCGACCGGCCATGACAAATTGGTCTCGTCTCCATACGAGTACTGTAGCAGGGCGTTAATTACACGCGCTAAATAACAACGCCGATTGCATCGCGCGTTGCGTCGTTTAGTCTAGACAAGAGTATGTTGGGATTTTGGACTATTTATAACTTTTTAGAGAATAATCAAAGGTACTTTTTTTTAAGTGCTGCTTACATATCACTCCACCACATGAAGACAGAACGGTTATGTGGGACTTTTACCAACTAAAATTCCATGGTGCCACTTCCGGCCGATAGCTGGCGGGATACGTGAACGCTACTCGTCCGCGGTCAAAAGGTACAGCTGTAATAACAGCTGGTCTACACGAGGAATTCAAGAACTAAATAATTCGTGATGAATTAATTCACCAAATCTTCGTCGACGCAGTTTTATCAAATATTACGAGTGCAATAATATAGAAAAACGAGGAAATAAATATTTTTTATTTCCTCGTCTTTCATACAGACGAGAAATAAAAAGAAATATATCAATACCTTATAATTCCTACGTAAACTTAAACAGAAAATCTACGTATTTAAATACGTAGATTTTCTGTATTTATCTTTTCAGCTGTTAATGAATGTCTCTTTGTAAATGAGAATACTAAGCTGAAATCACGCTAGCATACAATGACATAACATGTTATATCATTTACATATTATATACTTCTACATACATAGAATTGCCTTCAATACTGCTAAATAATTCATTGTTTGCAACCAGCTAGCTGGTCATTCTATATAACTACATAGATCAAACTCTAGCTGCGTATTGTGGCATAGAAAACGCAATATTGTATATATATTGTAAACTTAGCAGTAAGTAAACTTCACAAATTTAAGATGAACTAACCATATCTTTATAAAACACCTGATCTATAGCACCGCAGCGATGCATTGGAGAGTAAAATACAGAAATTAAAAACTTGCTTTAGAAATAAACTATCCTTTTTTTTCAATATGTTTTTTTTTCTTATTTTGAGTCAAGAGTCATGCTATTGCATTAACTTGATCAAACGACTAAGGTACTATTAACTAAACTTGCTATTTTAACTGTTACAATAGATTGTATAATACGCCCGGACTAGAGCATCCAGGCTCCTTTCGATGCTTGTCCGTTCCCTGTCATTATTTCCAACACGAGTCTCCATTTTGATTAACCAAACAAGCAATACTGATACATCCAAACTGTGTACACTATACAAACAGAGATACGTACAACGCGGTCGGAGAGTGCATTACACCGGAAACAGTGTACGATTGTTGCGGTAGCGCCGTAATGGGCTTAATTCTGATGCGGCTTTCGGCTTTTAGCCATTGTTTACCTGCCTACCATCTACAGCTGGATGGATGGAACGAATATTTGGACCTTATGTTTGTACGACATAAGAATCAAAACGGCTGGGAAGTCGTTGCAACATATCGCTGCCTTTTCTGGGACCGTGATGGATCAAAATGTTTTATGACAGAATATTAGTAGTCGTCCTCTATTATTAATAAACAATTAATGAAGTAACATATTGGAAGTCCATTCATGTAAACCAAAACTTGTAGAGCATTTCGATTCATCAAGCAATACCAATGGAGCCACGATAGCAACAGTTTCGTAAATTTTGCATATGAAAATTATTTACTTTACTTTTCATATGACAAACATACAACCTTAAGGGTTTTTTAATAATACTAATTAGATTAGCTATTGCATACATCGACTAAGATTATGTTTCGTTCTCTTATAGAACGGCTCCACCGGTTCATGTATTGTATGAGAACCGGTGGAGTCGAAATTAGGGGAAGTGCGGCTTGTGTTTCGGGAGGTGAGGTATACGAATAATTTGGATATTACATTAAATTGTTCTACATGTTTGTATCTAGAAACCATTAATAAGCGGTCGTTTAATATACTGACGTCAAACATCAGGAGATGTTAAGTGATGGGAAAGTAAATTTATATTTATCCTGTGGAATACACAGGTTATCCTGTGGAATAAATCGATCGAATTTGTTAAGTCAACACATACCAAGCTATCATTCAGCTACTTCTAAAAGTAAAGGAAAAAAAAACATTTGTGTGCATGAACATGTCTGTTTGACCTGTGTCTGGGTGTTTATTATATATATAATTATGTATATATGTATTTCTAAGAATGTATATCAGTCATCAGGTTACCATAGCACAGACTTTGTCTAGTTTGGGACCTGAAGACCTTTGTGTGGATGTTGTCCCATATTATTATTATTATTATTAAAGAATATCTCTTTTTTCTCGTTGTACCATTAACATAATAAATAATAATAATTAGGGATGATATTTAGAAGTCGGGTCTTTTTGAAGTCCCTTCTAACTATTTGTTTTAGACTTAAATTCAATTCTCAACGAACTTCAAAACAACTTCCGTTAGTTGCTAAGCTGAGCCAATAAAACAACGTCATCTTGATGACGTCACGTGATTCTATTCTCTCATTGGTCTAAAAGTTAAATTGAAACTGGTAGCCAGCAGCCACATTGCATGATTTATTAGCCACATGTGAATACGTTACATGTTCAACCAGTGTTTTATGTCTACGCGGTTTGACTAGTTGCGGCCTGCCGTTTCATGGTAAAATGTGATATTAATGACTGATGAGATGATGAAATCAAAAATTCTAGATCGAAATTAATTTATGTATTATTTTTATTATCAGATATTTTTTTGACTCAGCAAGCAGAACGTTATTGCATCGAGTCTAGCAATTTTTTATTTCGGTTGTCAGTTAGTATGTTTGTATGTCTCCCGAAGTTTTGTATTCGCGTAAAGGTCGTAGTTTCCAACCAATTTTGATAAGTCTCATGAAGAACCATCTTCGATGTTTTTTACGACGAACTTCTGTTTTAGGAGTATTTCTCCCAAGGAAGGAATTTTGCAATGGTGCCATTTACTAACATAATCATGTTTGGTACAGACAACCGGAATACGATATAATTAAGATGGAGATTTCTGTATATATAAATCCGTCTAATGGATGTTGTTTTTGTTTTAAGTTTTAACATAATATTGTGGTGTCGAGGTTGACAGTTTGAGGGACTTTTTAATAATTCGTTCTGTGGTTTCAATAAGAAGTTTTGAGATTAATAAGAACAAACCTTCAGTTTTCGTAAAAAAAAAGAAATTGTTAACATTATCATCAATAACAATTGAAAACAAAAATATATACATTTATTTTATTATACTTACTCTTAATACAATAAAAACCGACACAAAAAGCACTAACAGCAAGTATGATACTTAACTGACTTAAAAATCCTGGTAATACATTGATTATTCACAGGTTCAAAGAACTTTATTAATTATCTCCATTCAAAAGTCCTGATTGTACCACAAATGTGTACTGACAAACATACATAGTTCATAAAATGTTATATATATATATATATATATATATATATATATATACACCCAAATAATAATACATATACACATAGCGTGTGTAATTGCGAGCATGTATTGCACGAGTTTAGGGTTCCGTGGGGATTCAAGGTTTACCTACAGTATTACCGGGAACATTATCGTTAAACTTAAAGTCGTAAGCACTCTGTGTTTAGCGTTTACGGTGGAACGCTAAAGGAGGGAATTAATTTTGGCAGTAGAAAGTTCTTTGGGTGAACGACTTTATGAGATGGATCTTAACGCTTTCTATTTTTAAGTAACTTCACGACCCGGATATGTTTTTGTTTTCATTAGAAAAGAAATATTTTCCAGGTAGTCACAGCTTTTTTTGTCAAAAAACGGAGCTGTACCCAGGTTCGTAAATTAAAATAACTGAAAAAAAAAACTGTACAGGCACCGAAGTAAGTTAGTTAGAGTAGCTTGTCACTATTGTAAAAATCTATATTGTGTTCTTTTTAATCTAAACAAAAGACTTAGATCATTAACTAGGAAAATATTATCAGCTAGTAAGTACTATATTAGAAATTAAAACTTGCTACTTTCTATTGGTCAGGAGTATTCAATGGTTGCATATTTGTTGGTCTGGAAGTGATCTCTTTTTCTTGATAAAATGCCAAGTGGTGGCATCTTCTTCTTCATCTTCTTGTGGCATCATTTTATGTAAGATATTTTTCGTGCATTTTATAGT
Organism: Ligdia adustata; assembly: GCA_947049295.1. Lineage (NCBI taxonomy): Eukaryota > Metazoa > Arthropoda > Insecta > Lepidoptera > Geometridae > Ligdia > Ligdia adustata. The sequence goes on from OX346218.1 coordinate 5,528,055, forward strand.
TTGTGTATCTGTCAACAAGAAAAAAATACATTTCATAGCTAATTACTATGATTATTTGTTTGCATGTTTTACAGTTACTACGATAGAGACTTTAAACTCTTAGGTCAGTACTGACAGCGATATCTCAACAGACAAGGCTCGCTACAATTGAAACTACAATTTAGTGAACCGGTCAAAGGTAACGATAAGTCCCTCTACAGATAAGACCGCGGTTAATCCTGGAACAAAGCACCCGGGGCACGGTCACGGACAGCCCTTTGAAGTGATCTATTCTCATAATCATTCGATAATAATACACTGACTTCAATGATTTAAATTTAAAGAAACATCTCATCATGAAAATCAAAGCAATGAAAGTTTGAGCTACACAATCTATGCATCTATTGAAAATTCCCTGCAAATATCGAGTTATGTTTTCAATTGATTTTAGGAGATACTGTCACTCTTTAATAAATAATCATAGCTACACCAATGTTATAAAAAAAAGGGATTTCGTTTAGCGAAGCGCCTCTCCATCAGTCTGGCAAAATTATACTTTGTATTTATACATTTTTTTTTTAATTTTTGGCTTTAGGGTGTTCTTTCAGATCGAATTATTTTCTTATAATGTGACAGTTTGCTACGGTGCCATTTAACGACTTATGAGAGATTTGTGGAACACAACGTTAAATAATAATTAAAAATGTTAATGATAATGGTTAAGTTGTTGTCATTTCATCAGCAAAAGTCTTATGCTATCAGAATGGTCATGTTGGCCGAATCCATCGCCGATGTTGTATCGCATAGCTTTGAAAATAAGCCTGAAGCCGCCAAATCCTGTCCGAGCCTGTCGACGTCTGTGTCTGAAACGTTATTATCTACCCTCAAAGGCTTCACTTCCGTCTCAATGATCTTACTAAATGTTTCTTTTTATCTTTGTCTGATATTATTAACTAGTATTTTCCTATCTTACTAAAATTAAATATAATTAACCTATTGAGCGAAGCGTCTCCACTTTGGGTCTGGCAAAACGTTCTTTCGTCTGGCAGATGTCTGTCCGTAAGAAATTTCGTTCTCGCGTATAGATTGTAGTTTCCAATCTTGACAAAAGTTGGTGTATGAGTTCTACGACTTTTTTTTAAATTTGGTTTTGTGCTTTAGGTTTCCATGACCATTGTATGCTAATTACTTATCCAAATAAAACGCAAGAAACTCAAGTAACTTAGTAAAACTGATTTTAAAGTGAGTTTTTAATTTTGTTTGCTTGGAAGATTGATTTCTCATCGATTCTAAAAAACGAAGAGTTTCTCAATCTGACTGTACTTTTGAATATTAACATTCTATTGCTCAGAGTTGTCTTGTTTTATTTGGAAATTGTTCGTTATTGGTTTTCTTTTTACGATTTCTCGTATATATCTTTACAAAGTCTGTCAAGAAGTTTGGTTTTTAAATCATAATAACTGCTTATATGAAAAATTAGTAAACGCATCTGTTAAATCAAAGTCGGTAGTCATTTTGTAAATTAATTGCATAATTAAACCAGCCCATTCCCAAGAGCACAACATAGAGTCATTATAAGTTATTATTAGTATTTTAGCTCTCCGCCTGCGGTTTGACTTTAAAGTTCTGTTGGAAGACTTAGCGAACTCCCCTCGAAGCTCTTTGTCTAAGAGCTGTTGGTACAGAATCACGTCGAAAACTTGTCGAAAACTATAAAGAGAATACTTAGGTAGAGTTGAGGTAAGATGTCAGGTTTTGGCTCTTTGGTACAGGAAAGTTTTTGTTCTCATAATTTTAAAGTACCCCATTAAGCTTAATTTTTTTTATATTTGTGTTGGTCAATGTTTCAAACTCATTTCTATTTTACTTTACTTAAATAAATACTTTTTTATCATACAAAATAAAGTATTTCAACACTTTACTCTTGCAGCTCTTGTGGTCTGAATCTGTGAATCTATGACCTCATTATTATTCCGATTGTTTGATGAGATAAAACAAACCAAGAGTACAAGGAGTTTTGTTTAAGTGGTAACATGAGTAATTCGTCAACTCGTACGGCCCATTTGGGGCGACATGCAGTAAACAAAAATAAATAATATTTCTATCATGCGACTCATCCCACGTTATTTTGAGGTACAATCAGTAGCTAACCCGTTAATCTGGAAATAATAAAAGAAAAATTATTAGTTGCAAAATATATAATCATCACAACATTATTTCATATGCGGAGAAAAAAATATTTATTTGACCATTTTCTATCTCAATATCCCATTCATTTTTAGTTGTGTCCGCTGGCAATCCTGGTTATCTTCAAGTTATTATTACAATTGCTTGACATAACTTTCTTTTAACACAACATCACATAGTTGTTTTTTCTTTGCTGAGTGACCTGGGATTCACCTGTTTTAATTTTTTCCATAAAACTTTCAATATTTAATTTAAGAACCTTAATGCGTACCGTATACCTCGACCTATAGCGTATACATTTATAGCATCCCACGGCTGTTCGCGGGTTTCCCCTAAGAATGGGGTATAGGCCATAGTCCACCACGCTGGCCTAATTACGAAGTGGGGGACTTATCTCCGAAAGCTATTAACGTTGTCCGACAAGCAGATTTATGAATGCTTACAATATTTATTTACAAAATATCTCGCCTTTAAAGGCACCCCATTCTACAAACAACAATATAACAGCAATATTACTCCCTACGCGTTGGCAATGGCGACAGCAAGATAATTCTACCTAAAAAAAACAGTTTTTTTTCTATTTCCTCAAAAAACTCATCACTTTATTTTTCCCCATAAACACGCATTAACAAAAGATGGCGGTAGATAGAAAAGTCTGTTAATGGATAAGTATTGATCAAGCCCGGAAAAAATGCAGTAATGGGGCTATAAATAATTAATTTGCTGTTCCATACTTTATACCATCTGATATTTTACTCTCCTTGATTTTTACTAGAAGTAAACCATAAAACAGTAAATCTACAAAAAAAAAGTTACAACTTAGTACACATTGGTAGCCTTTGTAAGTTATGTATAATCGTAACTTGTATAAATTAGTACATAAATCTGCTCATATTATTTTCAGTATACTATTTTATATTCATGTTTTTATAGTTAATGACTTAACTAAATAAAATTCTAATAATTGTAATAGACGGTCAATATGACCAATACTACTTGGCCATTATCATATACGATATATTGCCAAGTAAAAAAAAATACAACCACTAGACTAGTTGTTATTCATATTCACAATTCTTAATTGCTGTTATATTCCGCAAGTCTGCCTCGAATATTATGAAAATTGGCTAGTAAATGGCACCGCCACCGCCTTAAAAAGGCTCACAAATCATAAATCATAAATATTCTATATAAAATAGCTCATAAATCATAAATATTCATAAATAACCTAACGACTAGATAATATATAATAAGATTCTGAAAATTCGTTGAACCAATATACCAAGTTTGGTCAGTATTGGTTGGAAGCCACAATACGCGAGCATGAAATTTCCAAACAACAGATAATAAATACACTGACAAAAAAATTGACCTGATAAGAGATATACAGAATACAGTAAATAAATTTGTCTGATACTAACAAGATTATTTCCCTAAAGTAAGAAGAAGAAATCATTACATCTAGCTCTTTTTACTTTTCATATATCAAGCCTGAAAACAACCTATCTCATTAAAATGTTGGTACAATAATTATCCACAGAAACGTACTGGGCAGTAATTGGCACGCAGGTTTCGGGCCTTCTCTGTCCAATCAGTTATGGTAATGTAGACAGTATTGATAGTCTGTCTGGATTTTATGTACTCCAGCTGCCTTTGTGTTCGCATAGAAATGGCCCATTGGATAGTTTTAGAGCTTGTGTATAGTCCTGCGGAGGTGAGTCTTAAATTAGAAAGTTTGTAGCGCTCGTAAATGTTCATTGTATATTGACGCTGTCTATGTTGGCTATTTTGACAAGTGATAACCAACTATTTTAGTCAATAAAATTTCAAGTAATTTTGTTTAAGAAAAAAAACCACTGGAACGACTTTAAAAAAATAGGGACTCATTGAAAAGTTAGTAAGTTTTAAAATCTTTCCAGCTACACCTGAGAAATTGGGGAACATAGATAAAAATAGATTTAGACGAATGGAGAACCTTACGTAGGAAAATTAGTTAACCATATTTATTAGAAAATATTAATATCATTTAAAAAGTGGTGCTACTAAATGAGCACCAAAATACAACAACCGACAATAGCTACTATTCATCAGTTTTAAACCGCATTATCGATGGTGATAAACTTAATGTAACGGCTATACGAGTTTAACGAAATTTAGAAAACTTGCATTACAATCTGGCTTAATACAAAGACTACATTTTTATCCGCTAGTAGCACCGAGGGCGCATCTAGTTTATATTAAGCTTGATGATGCCGCGAGACTTTAAGTTTCAAACTAATTATTCACGCTCCAAACACAAAATTCACTACAATGCAACCTTATCATAGCAGACATAAAATAAACAGAACTCAGTGAAAACACACATCAACGTCATAGCGTTACTGTACACGTTCAGTTCTGATACATAGAACATAAAATCTGTGGTACCCTGTCTCTAGAGCGGCCCACAATGAAATGTGTGAACAAAATATGAGCACGGTTTCCTAAAAATTTTATAATGCCTATGTTTCTTTACCGTATTTTTTTGTGTATCTAAGCATATCAATATATTGCTTTATGCTGGACATAAAGTCTTATGGAACATAACAAAAACGCTGCAAAGTACTGCTAATTCTCAATAAGATTTGAGAGATTTATAGGAGTATATATATATATATATATATACGTGGCTAGTTTTGCAATACTTCTGGTTCTATAAGTATATGACAGAATTGTAGTTTTTTTTAAGTAGTTATCAGACTTACCAACCTATATTATCAATAATATTATGATGTACATATACATATTTCTTATTACATGTAAAATGTAAAAAATATATATATTATTCACAAACTTATAAAACATGATAAAATTTTAACTAAAACTATACAAAGTTATAAACTATATGTACAAAAGCAATATCCAAAAATTAAAACTAACTTAAATCTAAGCCAGTTGGTAGAGTACCCAAAATGCTAGCCCCATTGCCTCGTTGAATGGCAATACCAATGCGCTGACCCAGGTAGAGGCCAGCATTTTGATCTCGAGTAGCGTCAACTAGACGCTTTGTTAGGGCTTTAAAATATAATTTTGCTCCCGGTCCCCAAGGCCCGAGAGTTTCAACCCCAAAAGGCTCAAACATATAACCGCTATCTAAATTACTATATTTGCGCCTTTTGAGGCCTTCAGCTGACTCTGCCGCCGCGCCAGCCTTGTTACTAGTAACAGGAAGATGAGACGGTGCAAGAGTGTCGACGCATGTAGCATCCCACACGAAAGGCCGCCCCATCTTCCAAAGGATAAGTGTCATGTCGTCGGGTCTCTTACCATCGCTACGCATAAGACCACTCGGTTCTAGAATAGCTGCACAGTTAGCGGTGGTAAGAGCCCGGCGAAGGATATCGTTAAGGCTATCTTAGCTATCAGACTAGTTTTACTATTTAGTATTTCGGTCCAGGGTAGAATTACTACTTTTATTACATAAACTACCAAGTTTTTTCCAAGTCACGTTATACAAAAATTAAAATATTATTTCGCGAAAAATTTTTCATTCGGTTAAATATAAAGTTCTATTTTACTTCTTTAACTGAGGCATTTAATCATCAGAGAGCGAGTATGTTAATCTAAATATTATGCTGAATTATATAGCAGACCCTTGCCTGGGATTTGAGTTTCCGATCTACCTATATTTACAAATCCACGTTAACCGTACACAAGCAGCTCGATCCCAAGGGCGCCCTTCCATATAACGGCACTAAAGTTATCACACGATTCGTTGAGTCCGCGCTAATGAAATTAACCCCCATTTGGCCGGGAACGAACGTTGTAATGAGATGTTTCTGTAACTACACACGCGTTGGATAGTCGGTGGACTTATGGTCGTTAGAGGAAGGAATTATGTATGGGAATGTTCGTCGGAGCGAGTAATTAAATTAGCTTTTTCCTTTTTTGCAGGTTGTTCGTAAATCGTCGTGTCTCGTGAGTTTTTAGTGTGCGAAATTTCGATAGTAAAGATTGATTTTGCTTCTCGTAACTTGTATAACGTACTACAACACCAGCTTACTCTTCCACGTAACACTAAGTTTAGAATATAAAGGAGCACATAAGTTTGAAGGTGCTTTAAATCAATTATATTTTCTTATTGTTAGGGAAATATCATTGATTTTCATTGCAAATGTCATGCATCAGTTTTATGTGTAACCTAAATTACACACTAGAGTCCCAAGCTATTTAGATTGTGCTAGAATAGCAATTGCATCACTAATGTCCCAAATGGTCTCAAGCGATTTTGGTAATGATCACTTCTAGTCCCAATATTCCTGCTTGGCCCCAACTCGAAGTACATTGAATGGAATCGCAAAAAAAAAAATTAAAACGTGAACTGATTGAGCTCCAACAGATTTCGACACACCAAGTTAATTAGCTCGTTCAAGCATAGCTCACCGCTATACACCGCTCAATTACCAAGCTTTTTATTCTCAAAATGTAAAATAAAATATCAATTTGTATTACTTCTTTAAAGTCATACAATATAATGTAAGAGTTAATGTTGATTTTCGTCACGAAAGATGATCTCGTGTTAATGTATTATAAAAACCTAAGTTGGCACAAATTTTAATGTTTAAGAAAGAATGTTCTTGAAATACTCGCAAGCATATTTTCGTATACGGTTTTATACTATATATTTACTAATATATATTTTTATACTTATTTTGCTATTTGTGATGCCGGTTCAGCAAATATTGACATTAATATTTATACGATACCGTTTTGCACTAACACTTAAACTTTATGATATGGTATTAAAGTTCAAATTGACTTTTAAGTATAATTGCGAATCCATGGTATGGGAATATTAAAAAGTGTTGTTCTTAGATCTATTCAGGCATTTTTTTTTAAATGTTTATCTACGTAAGAACCATCCTCGTGCTACAGGAATATTCTAAAAAATAATTAGCAAAATCAATTCAGCTGCTTTTTTTTTTTTTTTTTTTACTACTGACAGTGCAGCCATCATCTATGCACTTCAAAAGCCAACCACCAGATCAAGAGTAATATCCGAATGTCATCTGGCACTACAAAACTTAGCAGAAACACACGGAGTCTCCGTAACATGGACTAAGAGCCACAGTTCATGTGAAGGAAACAACAGGGCGGATGTACTCGCTAGGCAAGGAATAGACAAAGTACTCTGTACCGACATTGCAGATCTGTGTAGGCCAACTGCAATGGAGGTGCGTACACTGTTAATCCAACACACAGAAAAAGAGCAACAAAGCATGTGGCTAAAAAAACAAGACTGCAGACACGCCAAACATTTCTTTCCACGGATAAACAAAAAGGTAACCAACAGCTTACTTAAGCTAACAAGAGCAGATCTACGTCTGATGGTCGGAATCATCACCGGCCACTGCGACCTGAACTACCATCAACATAAGATTGGATCAACGGATAGTCCTCTATGTCGAGGATGTATGCAGACAGACGAAACTGTGGAACATGTGCTTCTACACTGTGAGGCCACGGAAAACATCAGACAGAGACTGGGAGTGCTGAAACGCGTTGAAATTTATGCATCCAAATCGGTTTCGCATCATGAGGGTATCTCTACTACACCTGACGAAATAGGAGTGGAATTGGTGAGCCAGCGACCCAGAGCTGTACTCCGTTACTTTAAGGAGCTTGGCTGGTTAGGTTAGGCTGGCGGGGGGAAATGCACAATACACCCCAAGCGGGACGTCAGTGCAGGACTTATCGCCCCCACACAGAATAAGAATAAGAATAATTCAGCTGCTCGTGAGATTAGCGCTTAGCAACACATTCAGCAATTCATTTTTATATTATAGAAGATATATATATATATATATATAGTGTAGACTTGGTAGCCGTTGTTTTGTTATACTCTCATTGTATCTGCGTACTTAATTAGCGTTAATTATACTTGGTTATCGGCTAGGAGTGTACTAAACCGAAAGGGGTCTCTATACACACTCTAATGAACAACTATCACTATGGGACCAATCTGAATTCATGAAAAAATATCAGGTTTTCATACAATTTGTTGACGACTGATGAATTTATTGCTTGGGACAACTGATTATTTTTCTCGGTTTCGGAGTTGGTCCCGTAGTGAAAGTTGTTCTTAATGACGAGTATAGTTACCCCCTTTCGGCTAAGTAAACCCCTAACTAATAACCCTGTATGAGGAAGCGCTAGAATACTCGTATCCCAAAAAAATAGCTTCTTATATTTTTTTTTGTAAAACTTTCACGATACTTACGTAGAAAATCTTAAATTAAGTCGCAGATCACGTTCGCAGCCCTTAATTAAGAAGTTAATGAGATACGATCAGACCTCTTACCAGGGATCAATAACGGTCGATAAATAACTACCTAACTGAAATGCCACACTGAATACTTTTTGATGCAAATTCTCATATAGAGGTTCAATGAGGAAACAACGTTTTTTCTGTTCTTTGTAACCGAACGACCGCAGCGAGCAAAAAGTCTTGGTCGAGGCAAAAAAAAATTCTTTCTCTATATATTTGTTTGAATTTTGGTATTGTTGGTACCTGCAAACGTGACATTACGATACGATATCCTCGCAGGTTTTACGATCACTATAATTTTTGTTCATTGTTTTGTAATTTTGGTTAAGAGAATCTTACTCCAGAATAGAGAACAGAGCCAATATGGCAAGCGTGCCACATCCTAGACCGCATCGTCGCTTTACATCAGGCGAGTTGCGGTCAAAGGCAAACCTATCATTTATAAAAAAAAAACTGAACGAAAATTAGAAAAAAAAATTAAACGAAACAAAACGAAACTAAACTAAACTCACATTACAATATTTAACACAATATTTAAATAAGTAAATTTGAAATGTACCTATGTCTAAAATTTAAAAATTCACTTAATTACACAATTTAAATAAGAATATGTAGTATCGATTAATAGATAAATTACTGATATAATAATACTTCTAAAATAATTTACATTACAGTGAGTAGAATTTAATAAAGTCATTACATAATAGGATACTTTAATGATGTTATTAGTTTTTAAGTTTTGACTATAATTGTTTACTTGGATTTGACAATATGATATATAAATTAAAACTTAAAAATAAGAAATTATTAATATTAAAAAACAATAACGATAAATCTAATTAAAAATAAAATTGTTTGCTCAAATTGTCGAGGAGACACAAGATATGATTGTGTAATCATCAAGCCAAATGCAACACTATTACAATAATAAATAACGTAGCGATTAAAAATTAAGAAGAGAGGCTATTGCATAACGCTAAATTTTAATTTTAAAGTAGCACAGATAATACTCGTGACGTTATACTCGTATTGATACTAGTATGGATTAATTTTATTCAAAATACAAAAACTAACATTTTTTTAAAGTAATATTATACTGCGAGGCAAATACTACTTATTTACTTATCAGCTTTAGCTGTCGTACTCGCATAATATGTGAAGCGAAACATGCTTAATGAAAGACAAATAGTCGGAAATTACTTAAGTAAATTCCATGCATAAAGCTAAGCAATTCTTCATAAGCTTTGTTGGAATACGATAAAATAACTATACAGACAGCACTGACGATTCAGTAATATAATTATTATTTATGTAATGAAGAATTGCTTAGCTTTATGCATGGAAATGGTATAATTAAGTAATTATGCCATTTTGCTAATGGTACCTGGTAATGGCTAAACCTTCTAATTTTTCATAAGCCTTGAGATTTCAATAATAATCTACCTAACGCTTTATACCTGTTCTGATGTGATTATAACGTATGCCTTTTTACTTACTTACCTTCTAATTTACCTTCGGTGCGAGAAGTAAATAGATTAACGAACCAAGTGGTTAGAAGCGATTTGAAAATAACCCGACTGCAGAAACTTCAAAACACTATGTAAACAGAATATCGATTAAACATAAATACCCATATTGATACTCGATTTAAAATGTGAAAGAGGAAATGTGTAATGTGAAAGTTCAGGATTCTGCGACTATCTTTACCAAAGATTACTATTTTTGGTCAAGAGAAGAATTGGCATATTTTATCTTAGGTCTTGACGGAATGCTTATTAATCTGCAATAAAAAAGTCGTCACCTTGAGGTAATAATTTTTAAACATAAATAATGTGGCTTTACTTCTCTCTCTCTCTTCTCAATTTTCATTCAACTAATTAAATATATTACTAAAATCAATCTATGTATATAAAAAAAGTAAAACTAACTGATATTTTCTAGGATTCAAAGTAGAACTGACTGAACCTAATGAGAGGTATATTCTTTATTAGGTGTAGGTGTGTATCGAGAAAAGATTTCGGAAATTCAACCTCTAAAGGGTCAATGTTTAGAACTTTTTATATTAACAGCTATCCGTATTGAATAAAAACACAAAGTTGCAATGCAAATAAAATACTATATTTGAGTAGTAATATCAATGATACATTTTGATAACATATTTGAGTAAATATGAAAGAGTATTTACATTAAGTACCTACATTAATTCTACGATTATATACTAATACCTAAATATTTTATGTAGAACCTACGGGGACTCGTCCAAGCATTAAATGCATAAGAATATACCTACATGCTATAATTACCATAACTATTCTTTTTACAGTATTTATCCGTAGGCAAACCTAAAGGCAAAACCGTTTTTTTTTCAAATTTTATTTTAGCACCATATAATTTCTAGTATAATTTACCTACGTAATATTATTACATTTCCTTTATATAATACTGTTAATATGTACCTGTAAGTAGTTTATCAATAGGGGTAAGTGACGGTTATATTTATATAAATCAAAAGATAAAAAATATGAAAATCTAGATATAGACTAAAGACCCGAGACTGATTGTTGTAATTAGGAAATTTTTCATATTCTTTAACCGAGAGAAATTATTTAACATGCCGTGTCTTGAACCTAGCATATCCGAATGTCAAAGAACTTTAAGAATCCGTATTATGTCGTTATTCATGAGCAACAAAAAGTAATAATTGTTATCATTTCTAAAAATTGATAATAGGAAGAAACCTAATTACGTCATTATAAGATGTCAAAAATTTTGAAAAGAGAATACTTATTTTGCTAAGAACAAGTACATATTCCAATAACATTGTTAATAATCTAGTGAATATCATATTTACAACAACAAGAAAATCGAAAAACTTACAGACTAAGGTCCTTTTTTAATGTGCATGCAGTCGTTGTTGGAAGAAATGATACAATTCCGGTCAACATTTTGAGCTTGAAGAGACGTGGCGGGGAAAGTTTGCGTATGGGCACTTCTGATTGAAGAATCAGCCGCGAATCGAACCTTGACAATAGCCCTTATTGGCTCAATTTACACATGAAAGAGGTGAAAACTAGAGTAGATACTGGCTGGCGTCAATATTTCACAGTTCGCCACTTCAACGTTGTCAAAATTATCGACGCCATTGCTAAGATTAGCCCCTTTAGGTTAGGCCTTTGACAGCACGCTAGAATCCATCAGAGAGACTTTTTAAATTGTTGCGCAGCCTACGTCATTAACACAAGTTGTTTACCAGTTATGTATCAAGTCGGTACAGAGATTAATTAACAGTAGTCTAGAAGTTCGTTGATGCTGCAAGGTTTGTCACAGCACTCATCGGCTACACCACCGACGAAGCGCTTGCCTTTAATGGAACCGAGAGCATTGCTCTTATGGAAGATCCACGGCCATCCGATGTGGTTCTCGTGCTCATTGTAGTAGGCGGGAATCAGATTACCTGGGTATATATTTTAATTTATAATGATGGTACATGCAATTACAATTTTATTAGTATTTTAATTTATAAATCAGACTGCTGAACCAATTTTGTTAATTGAATTAAGTTTTTGGTTGCCTAGTTGGTAAACCCACTTGTCTCAAAAGTAAAAGGACGCAGGTTCAATTAACAGGTTCAGGCATGCATCCTGGAGATTTTTACTATTTTGCATATTTTGCATAAAAATAACACAAGCTTAAATGGTGAAATAAAAACACGTTGAGGAAACCTGACCTACACCCCTTTCATTAGAACAGTTTGTGGGTTGATACGCGTGAGTCAAGGTAAAGAAATAATTAAATTTCGCTCTAAATTTTGCTGAAAAATTGGAAAACAGGCAGTATAAAAAGAATTAATAAATCAATTTAAAAAAAACGATTGGTCCACATATTTCAAAGTTCTTTATGAAAAGGTTAACCTACTCACCATACATAGTAGCATCTTCCGACCTCTTCTTTGTGATGGTGGGATCGTCGTAGCAGATCTGCGCGATCATCCTCGCCAGATCTCGTCCGCAGTAAATGCGAGGGTTCGTATCCTGGCTGGCGGAGTGACCGCCCATGTGGGCGCATGCAAACGACACCAGCACGAAGACAGTGAACAGGAACTTGGGAGACATCTGGGGAAGTAATATTGACGCTCTACGACTAACTTGGTCTATTCTTTGCTAACTTTTACCCACGAATTTGCCTGTGTTGTGTTTGTTTTCTCGAAAAAAAGTTACTTATGGTTGTGTCTTGACCTGTGGCCAAATGTAGGGCACTATATTGAAGAGTCAGTATTTATTAGTTTTTTTTTGTTTGTATCTCAAATGAAATATCGTAAAGTAATTTGATTACCATATTTTTGGTTACCAACATTTAAAACCGTAATGGTTCTCTCTGTCCATGTCTCTGTGCTCTAGACTGAGTGTTACAATTACGATTGTTATTTATTTTTCGCGTCGCGAAATAATTTTGTTTCACTAATATTGTACTCGTCATTACGAAATGACTGTTTTACAAATTCTGTTACAGAAATTAGGCAGTTTTAAAGACATTTATTTAAAATAAAACATTTCAATATATAATAAATAATTGTTTAATTTAGTAATGGAAATATTTTACTCACCTTGTATAGTTGTAGTTGTACTTGTTCTTCCACACCTCAGATGCTTGTGAAATCAGATGAAAATTGCTCTCCTTTTATACCCATTTGCTTAGGGTATGAGGGTAGTTATGAATATTCATTAGCATGTCAACTTCACTTTTACTATGCTTAATGACACCTGCACATGACCTTTCAGGTAACATACGAGTGGGCACAAGTAAGGGTTTGTTATTAGTGACGGTGAAAGCGATTTAAACCCGCTCTCTAAAAAAAAGTAATTACCGACTTTAATATGGCAGGGATAGATTCTGATAATTTTTTTTCGGTAATTTTATTAGTCAAACACCTGGACAGATTTTATATAAAAAAATATATTAGATAAATAATTTTAAATAAAACTCCGAGAAATCAGGCAAGAAAAAAACAAGACAAACCATCGATTTGAAAAAAATATACCTCTTTTTTTTGGAAGTCGGTAGAAAATGATGGTATTGAACCCGGTTGGTACAAGCAATCCTGCAAAACTTGTATTAGCAATTTTAATAATAGTAGATATAGTCATATTTTTGGTAAATAACAGCTACTTTTATTTGATAAACCATAGTAACCATATAGCTGTCATTTCATTATTCACCATTTTTTTTATGTGAAACCAGTTTAAGCTGATATACGCCTGTAATCTGTATAGTCTGTGTATATGTCTTAGGCATACTCATTCCAAAATGATAATAATTGTTTTTTCGAACTGCTATTTATTTTGCAAAACCTCAAATCCAAAAACCAAAGTACTCAAATCTTGCCTCAGAAACGAAAGGGCACGGGTTCAAATATAGGTTCAGGAATGCACCTCTGTGTTTTTCACTAGAATTAATTTTTTAAGGGTAAGTGAAGTCTCCAACCTGCTATTTGGTAGACTAGTCCTACATCTAATATATAGGGGGCGCGTGCATAACCGAAATCGATAATCACTTTTTTCAAAGACTTTTCATAGACTTTTTAATGATTATTAATATGTTTATTTGTTTTTACTACTACAATAAGATTTGATTTATATTAATAGACCATATTATTTAATTTTGAAAATTAAATTTAATAGTCTGACAAGAACAAATAATAATAATTCAGTCATATACTTACGTCACAAATAATTTAGTCAAATAACCCACCCGGACCATCATTGGTGCTCAGGTGCCCATTAAGTTGACCGCATTTCTTCGCTGAATTGCAATGCTAACCTTTACATCAGATACGAACCGGAGCAGGTGGGAACAGTCTTTTCTTTAATTTTATTGGCAATTTTTTTAACGAATGATTTTGCTCAGGTCCTTAGTAATTCGTCAACTCGTCCCATATACCTACGGAATAATTGGAACGACTTGCAGAAAATCATAATAAATAATATTTTCATTATGCAACTCGTCCTTAGTTATATTCGTGTGGAATTTCGAACTTATCGACGTTTGGTACAGTTATTAAGACAAGTTATAAACATATTTTCAAGGCATGCTCCATCTAGGCCTATAGTGTCGCTGACTTCTCTTCTCTTCAGCAATGGGAACAACCAAGTACTTATTGTGTTATTTGCAAACAGACGTACATTACAACCCAGGTGAGTGGTGACGAAGGTGCTTACGCACGTTGCGTCTCAGATCAAGCACCGGCCATTTCTCTACGGAACCAATGTCAAACCGTCAGTTCTTTTGCCGTGACTGACCTACTAAGATCGGGTGACTCCAGCACACATGGGACGTTTCAGTTGACTCTAAAGCTCTGCGAACTATATTCGCGCCACAATGACAACTCAACGCGTAGTGACCATAAATTAAATAATTAATACAACAAATTGAAACTTGAATACATAAATATATTATACCTTACAAGTATTGGCTGCTAATTTCACCAGTAATATAAATGTAATACACTGATCTAAAACTTAGTCAGTCATTTATTCAAAAATCATAAACTATCATCTTGATCGCTCTCCTTAGTTGCCAATTCTTTAAGTTCCCGTTAACCGAAAGTTTCTTATTTGAAAGGTAACATAACAAATGGGAGCTCAACCTGTTAAGCTTGTAACCCAAACTTTCAACTCTAAAAGTACTGCTAATCACCTCGCTAGCTAATACTTTTTGCAACATTTGTCCTTCCTGCACATTCTCTAATTAGCAGTCTTATCGCTTAAATAAATGTCTATTAAATCTATCTCGCCAAACATAAGATGAGATTGGATATTTTTTATTTTAAGTGTTACACTATACATACACAGTACTTAAAGATACTAATACGTTGCTAGATTATTAATGTGTAAGTAGGTGCATTTTATACTAAATTAGGTTATGAGTCCCAAGCTGAGCACTATGCTTGTATTTTGGGACTCTGATGCAGAGTAATATTGGTATACAGTTAATGTTTCCACAAAAGCACATGGAAATTATAATAATTATATAGGCACAGAAAAAACTATGCGCTAGCTATACTTTGTAGACGGACAATGCTATCAAAAGATTTGACCAATTAAGTCGCATATTTTACGTGACCGCCACCTTGCTTCTTTGTCCAGATTAACGCACAGACTATTTTATATCTCAAACTACGAGTAGTAATAAGTTTCTGTGAGATAGAATAATAAACCTACAAATTCTTTATTTTCAGTGGGTGAAAAATGCTAATGAAGCGTTTATTTTTGCCTGTTTATTTTTAGTTTTATGAACAATCCTACATGCGTTATCCAGAAAATATTTAGTTCCTGAATTTTTAAAACGGTAAAAACCATTCGCGACCGCTTTTCTCGTGCATAGCAGTGGCCATTACTGTATTGAGGTAACGTATAATTATTCCTTAGCTATTTATAAATCCGAATCACACACTTCACCAGGCAGCAAACTGACAGAATATTAACTGCAAATTTCAAGTATTTTCTTAACCTCTTTAGGATTTTTCCGAGATCATCACACTAATAATATATGGTGTTATTGTTGTTAGCCTAATGTGCCACCGCTGGGCAAAGGCCACTTCTCGATAATATAATATTATGTACAAAAGACAAAGTTCCCGTGGGATGAAAATTTAAAAAATATGCGCACTGAAGTTCATTTTGTTTGTAACATTTTACAATTTTAGCTAATATAAATACAAAAAATATCACGCGTTTGGTTTGATACTCAGCCCAGCTATCCTCAGTAAATTAAAATTATATTAAATAAATTAAATTAATTATATTAAATTAAATTGTTATTGGATTTTGATTGGATTGGATTGGAACGGATCGGATCGGATCGGATCGGATCGGATAGGATCGGATCGAATCGGATCGGATTGGATCGGATCGGATCGGATCGGATCGGATCGTATCGGATCGGATCGGATCGGATCAGATCGGATCGGATCGGATCGGATCGGATCGGATCGGATCGGATCAAATCGAATCGGATCGGATCGGATCAAATCGAATCGGATCGGATCGGATCAAATCGAATCGAATCGAATCGAATTGAATTGAATTGAATTGACTATTCTCTACTCGTACTCGTTGCCATCTTTGCCTGAAAACATAACCTGCAATCATAACACCAAATCATTTGCGTGTGAACAAGAGAAGAAGATAATTTAAGAATACAAAATTTGATTCTTAATAAAAATGTCCTTTTATTTACTCAACTAGCTGACCCGGCAGACGTCGTCCTGCCCAGTAATCAATCCAACACCTACCTTACACCTACCCTATACCTGCTCTACACCTACCTTACCTACCCTATGTATTATTTTGGGTCTTCAGCTACCTACATACCAAATTTCATCGTAATCTGTTCAGTAGTTTTTGCGTGAAAGAGTAACAAACATCCATCCAACCACACACACTCACAAACTTTTGCCTTTATAATATTATAGTAGGATTATTAAAATTCGGCATCAATTTTAAGCAATCGACATGATAATGACAAATGCATATTTTCATTTCGTTTTGGATAGAAAATCCTTAGCATGCACATCGCTATTCCTGTGACGTCATCACCAAAAAAATGGTATCAAAAACAGCTATATCCATTACAATCAGAATCAAAGACAGCTAAATCCTTTTTTTGGTATCAAATACAGCTAAGTGATTTTAAAATTATCGCGTAAAAGTTTTAATTTGGATTGGTTGATGGGTGTGTGTTGTTCAGTGGTACCAACATTGCTAATACTTTTTTTAAGGCTTTTTTTACACGTGTTGCTACAGTAAAAATAAAATAAGACGTTTTTTCTGCTTTATGAAAAAAATGCCTAGGTGGAAATAGCTGCCTTTGATTTTATACCCCTCAATTAATAAAAAAATTAAAACTGTACAAAAATTAGACTAAACATAGTCGAGGTTTATGTTTTATCAGCTTTAGCAGTAGTACACGCATATGTGAAGCGAAACATGCTAATGAAAGACAAATAGTCGGAAAATTATATTGCTGAACCGTCAGTACTGTCTGTATAGTTATTTTATCGTATTCCAACAAAGCTTATGAAGAATTGCTTAGCTGTATGCAGGAAATGGTATAATTAAGTTAAGTAATTATGCCATTTTGCTAATGGTACCTGGTAATGGCTAAACCTTCGAACTTCTCATAAGCCTTGAGATTTCAATAATAATCTACCTAACGCTTTATACCTGTTCTGATGTGATTGTAATGTATGCCTTCTACTTACTTACCTTCTTATTAACGAACCAAGTGGTTAGAAGAGATTTGAAAATAGCCTAACTGCAGAAACTTCAAAACACCGTGTAAACAGAATATTGATTAAACATAAATACCCATATTTATACTCGATTTAAAATGTGAAAGTTCAGGATTCTACGACTATCTTTACCAAAGATTACTATTATTAGTCAAGACAAGAATTGGCATATTTTATCTTAGGTCTTGACGGAATGCTTATTAATCTGCAATAGAAAAGTCGTCACCTTGAGGTAATAATTTTTAAACATAAATAATCTGACTTTACTTCTCTCTCTCTCTCTTCTCAATTTTCATTCAACTAATTAAATATATTACTAAAATCAATCTATGTATATAAAAAAAGTAAGACTAACTGATATTTTCTAGGATTCAAAGTAGAACTGGCTAAACCTAATGAGAGGTGTATTCTTTATTAGGTGTAGGTTTGTATCGAGAAAAGATTTTGGAAATTCAACCTCTAAAGGGTCAATGTTTAGAACTTTTTATATTAACAGCTATCCGTATTGAATAAAAACACAAAGATGCAATGCAAATAACATACTATATTTAAGTAGTAATATCAATGATACATTTTGATAACATATTTGAGTAAATATGAAAGAGTATTTACATTAAGTACCTACATTAATTCTACGATTATATACTAATACCTAAATATTTTATGTACAACCTACGGGGACTCGTCGACGCATTAAATGCATAAGAAAATACCTACGTGCTATAATTACCACAACTATTCTTTTTACAGTATTTATCTGTGGGCAAACCTAAAGGCAAAACAGTTTTTTTTTTCATTTAGGATTTTCTATTTGGTACCACATATTTTCTATTTTAATTGACCTACGTAATATTATTACATTTCCTTGATATAATACTGTTAATATGTACCTGTAAGTAGTTTAACAATGGGGGTAAGTGACGGTTATATTTATATAAATCAAAAAGATAAAAAATATGAAAATCTAGATATATACTAAAGACCCGAGACTGATTACTGTAATTAGGAAATTTTTCATATTCTTTAACCGAGAGAAATTATTTTACATGCCGTGTCTTGAACCTAGCATATCCGAATGGCAAAGAACTTTAAGAACCCGTATTACGAGTATGTCGTTATTCATGAGCAACAAAAGTAATAATGGTTATCATTTCTTAAAATTGATAATAGGAAGAAAACTAATTACGTCATTATATTATGTCAAAAATTGTGAAAAGAGCATACTTATTTTGCTAAGAACGAGTACATATTCCAATAAAATTGTTAATAATCTAGTGAATATCATATTTACAACAGCAAAAAAATCTAAAAACTTACAGACCAAGGTCCTTTTTCAATGTGTATGCAGTCGTTGTTGGGAGAAATAATACAATTCCGGTCAACATTTTGAGCTTGAAGAGACGTGGCGGGGAAAGTTTGCGTATGGGCACTTCTGATTGAAGAATCAGCCGCGAATCGAACCTTGACAATAGCCCTTATTGGCTCAATTTACACATGAAAGAGGTGAAAACTAGAGTAGATACTGGCTGGCGTCAATATTTCACAGTTTGCCACTTCAACGTTGTCAAAATTATCGACGCCATTGCTAAGATTAGCCCCTTTAGTTAGGCCTTTGACAGCACGCTAGAATCCATTAAAGAGACTTTTAAAATTATTGCGCAGCCTACGTCATTAACTCAAGTTGTTTACCAGTTATGTATCAAGTCGGTACAGAGATTAATTAACAGTAGTCTAGAAGCTCGTTGATGCTGCAAGGTTTGTCACAGCACTCATCGGCTACACCACCGACGAAGCGCTTGCCTTTAATGGAACTGAGAGCAGTGCTTTTTTGGGAGATCCACGGCCAGCCGTTGTGGTTCTCGTGCTCCTTGTAGTAGGCGGGAATCAGATTACCTGGGTATATATTATAATTTATAATGATGGTACATGCAATTACAATTTTATTAGTATTTTTTTTAATAAATCAGACTGCTGAACCGATTTTGAAACAACCTTGTCTCAAAAGTAAAAGGACGCGGGTTTAATTAACAGGTCCAGGCATGCATCCTGGAGTTTTTGCCTTACGTGCATATACATAAAAATACTTCCTTGAGGAAACCTGGCCCACACCCCTTTCATTGGAAAAGTTTGTGGGTTGATACGCATGTGTCAAGGTAAAAAAAATTAAATTACGGAATAAATATTGCTGATAAATTGGAAAACAGGCAGTATAAAAAGAATTAATTATAAATTAAAAACTAAAAACTATTTGTCCACATATTTCAAAGTTCTTTATAAAAAGGTTAACCTACTCACCATACATAGTAGCATCTTCCGACCTCTTCTTTGTGATGGTGGGATCGTCGTAGCAGATCTGCGCGATCATCCTCGCCAGATCTCGTCCGCAGTAGATGCGAGGGTTCGTATCCTGGCTGGCGGAGTGACCGCCCATGTGGGCGCACGCAAACGACACCAGCACGAAAATAGTGAACAGGAACTTGGGAGACATCTGGGGAAGTAATATTGACGCTCTACGACTAACTTGGTCTATTCTTTGCTAACTTTTACCCACGAATTTGCCTGTGTTGTGTTTGTTTTCTCGAAATTAAGTAACTTATGGTTGTGTCCAGATGTAAGGCACTATAAAGTATAGTCAAAAAAAACTATGAAATACTTTCTTAGTTTTTTTTTGTTTGTATTTCAAATAAGATATCGTAAAGTAATTTGATTACCATATTTTTGGTTACCTGCATTAAAAACCGTAATGGTTCACTCTGCTCTAGAGTGAGTGTTACAATTGCGATTATTATTTATTTTTCGCGTCGCGAAATAATTTTGTTTTACTAATATTGTACTCGTCATTACGAAATGACGAGTAATTCTGTTACACAAATGAGCCAGTTTTAAAGACATTTATATACAATAAAACATTTCAATATATAATAAATAATTGATTAATTTAGTAATGGAAATATTTTACTCACCTTTTATAGTTGTAGTTGTACTTGTTCTTCCACACCTCAGATGCTTGTGAAATCAGATGAAAATTGCTCTCCTTTTATACCCATTTGCTGAGGGTATGAGGGTAGTTATGAATATTCATTAGCATATCAACTTCACTTTTACTATGCTTAATGACACCTGCACATGACCTTTCAGGTAACATACGAGTGGGCGCAGGTAAGGGTTGGTTCTTAGTGAAGGTGTAAGCGATTTAAACCCGTTCTCTGAAAAAAAAGTAATTACCGTCTTTAATATGGCAGGGATAGATTCTGATAAAAAAAATCAGTTATTTTGATTAGTCGAACGCCTGGACCAATTTTTGATTAAAAAAAATATATGAGATAATTAATTTCAAATAAAACTCCGAGAAATCAGGCAAAAAAAGACAAAACAAACCATCGATTTAAAAAAAAAACATACCTCTTTCTTTTTGGAAGTCGGTAGAAAATGATGGTATTGAACCCGGTTGGTACAAGCAATCCTGCAAAACTTGTATTAGCAATTTTAATAATAGTTGATATAGTCATTTGTTTTTTTGAATAACAGCTACTTTTATTTGATAAACCATAGCTCAAAAAGCTGTTATTTCATTATTCACCAATTTTTTTTTTTGAAACCAGTTTAAGCTGATATACGCCTGTAATCTGTATAGTCTGTGTATATGTCTTAGGCATACTCATTCCAAAATGATAATAATTGTTTTTTCGAAGATTACTGCTATTTATTTTGCAAAACCTCAAATCCAAAAACCAAAGTGCTCAAATCTTGCCTCACAAACGAAAGGGCACGGGTTCAAATATAGGTTCAGGAATGCACCTCTGTGTTTTTCACTAGAATTAATTTTTTAAGGGTAAGTGAAGTCTCCAACCTGCTATTTGGTAGACTAGTCCTACATCTAATATATAGGGGGCGCGTGCATAACCGAAATCGATAATCACTTTTTTCAAAGACTTTTCATAGACTTTTTAATGATTATTAATATGTTTATTTGTTTTTACTACTACAATAAGATTTGATTTATATTAATAGACCATATTATTTAATTTTGAAAATTAAATTTAATAGTCTGACAAGAACAAATAATAATAATTCAGTCATATACTTACGTCACAAATAATTTAGTCAAATAACCCACCCGGACCATCATTGGTGCTCAGGTGCCCATTAAGTTGACCGCATTTCTTCGCTGAATTGCAATGCTAACCTTTACATCAGATACGAACCGGAGCAGGTGGGAACAGTCTTTTCTTTAATTTTATTGGCAATTTTTTTAACGAATGATTTTGCTCAGGTCCTTAGTAATTCGTCAACTCGTCCCATATACCTACGGAATAATTGGAACGACTTGCAGAAAATCATAATAAATAATATTTTCATTATGCAACTCGTCCTTAGTTTTATTCGTGTGGAATTTCGAACTTATCGACGTTTGGTACAGTTATTAAGACAAGTTATAAACATATTTTCAAGGCATGCTCCATCTAGGCCTATAGTGTCGCTGACTTCTCTTCTCTTCAGCAATGGGAACAACCAAGTACTTATTGTGTTATTTGCAAACAGACGTACAGTACAACCCAGGTGAGTGGTGATGAAGGTGCTTACGCACGTTGCGTCTCAGATCAAGCACCGGCCATTTCTCTACGGAACCAATGTCAAACCGTCAGTTCTTTTGCCGTGACTGACCTACTATGATCGGGTGGCTCCAGCACACAGGGGACGTTTCAGCTGACTCTAAAGCTCTGCGAACTATATCCGCGCCATAATGACAACTCAACGCGTCGTGACCATAAATTAAATAATTAATACAACAAATTTAAACTTAAATACATACTATATTATCTGACAATTATTGGCTGCTATTTTCACCAGTAATATAAATGTAAATAAATGTAATACACTGACCTTAACTATAATCTTGATCGCTCTCCTTAGTTGCTAATTCTTAGTTCCCGTTAGACGAAAGTGTCTTATTTAAAAGGTAATGTTACAAATGGGAGCTCAACCTGTTAAGCTGGTAACCCAAACTTTCAACTCTAAAAGTACTGCTAAACACCTCGCTAGCATTAGCTAACGA
This sequence comes from Ligdia adustata, assembly GCA_947049295.1. Classification (NCBI taxonomy): domain Eukaryota; kingdom Metazoa; phylum Arthropoda; class Insecta; order Lepidoptera; family Geometridae; genus Ligdia; species Ligdia adustata. The sequence goes on from OX346218.1 coordinate 5,550,873, forward strand.
AGGACAAATGTTGCAAAAAGTATTAACTTTTTGCAACATTTGTCCTTCCTGCACATTCTCTAATAAGCATTCTTATCGCTTAAATAAATCTCTATTAAATCTATCTAGCCAAACATAAGATGAGATTGGATATATTTTATTCTATGTGTTACACTATACATACACAGTACTTAAAGATACTAATACGTTGCTAGATTATTAATGTGTAAGTAGGTGCATTTTATACTAAATTAGGTTATGAGTCACAAGCTGAGCACTATGCTTGTATTTTGGGGCTCTGGTGCAGAGTAATATTGGTACACAGTTAATGTTTCCACAAAATCACATAGAAATTATAATAATTTTATAGGCACAGAAAAACTACGCGCTAGCTATACTTTGTAGACGGACAATGCTATCAAAAGATTTGACCAATTAAGTCGCATATTTTACGTGACCGCCGCCTTGCTTCTTTGTCCAGATTAACGCACAGACTATTTTATATCTCAAACTACGAGTAGTAATAAGTTTCTGTGAGATAGAATAATAAACCTAAAAATTCTTCATTTTCAGTAGGTGAAAAATGCTAATGAAGCGTTTATTTTTGCCTGTTTATTTTTAGTTTTATGAACAATCCTACATGCGTTATCCAGAAAATATTTAGTTCCTGAATTTTTAAAACGGTAAAAGCCATTCGCGATCGCTTTTCTCGTGCATAGCAGTGGCCATTACTGTATTGAGGTAACGTATAATTATTCCTTAGCTATGTATAAATCCGAATCACACACTTCACTAGGCAGCAAAATGAAAAAATATTAACTGCAAATTTCAAGTATTTTCTTAGCCTCTTTAGGATTTTTCCGAGATCATCACACTAATAATATATGGTGTTATTGTTGTTAGCCTAAAGTGCCACCGCTGGGCAAAGGCCACTTCTCGATAATATAATATTATGTACAAAAGACAAAGTTCCCGTGGGATGAAAACTTAAAAAATATGCGCACTGGAGTTCATTTTGTTTGTAACATTTTACAATTTTAGCTAATATAAATACAAAAAATATCACGCGTTCGGTTTGATACTCAGCCGAGCTATCCTCAGTAAATTAAAATTATATTAAATAAATTAAATTATTAATATATAATTAAATTGTAATTGGATCGGATCGGATCGGATCGAATCGGATCGGATCGGATCGGATCGGATCGGATAGGATAGGATCGGATCGGATCGGATCGGATCGGATCGAATCGGATCAGATCGGATCGGTACGGATCGGATCGGATCGGATCGGATCGGTTCGGATCGGATCGGATCGGATCGGATCGGATCGGAACGGATCAAATCGAATCGAATCGAATCGAATCGAATTGAATTGAATTGACTATTCTCTACTCGTACTCGTTGCCATCTTTGCCTGAAAACATAACCTGCAATCATAACACCAAATCAGTTGCGTGTAAACAAGAGAAGGAGATAATTTAAGAATACAAAATTTGATTCTTAATAAAAATGTCCTTTTATTTACTCAACTAGCTGACCCGGCAGACGTCGTCCTGCCCAGTAATCAATCCAACACCTACCTTACACCTACCCTATACCTGCTCTACACCTACCTTACCTACCCTATGTATTATTTTGGGTCTTCAGCTACCTACATACCAAATTTCATCGTAATCTGTTCAGTAGTTTTTGCGTGAAAGAGTAACAAACATCCATCCAACCACACACACTCACAAACTTTTGCCTTTATAATATTATAGTAGGATTATTAAAATTCGGCATCAATTTTAAGCAATCGACATGATAATGACAAATGCATATTTTCATTTCGTTTTGGATAGAAAATCCTTACATAAAGTTTAAATGCACATCACTATTTCTGTGACGTCATCAAAAAAATTGGTATCAAAAACAGCTATATCCATTACAATCAGAATCAAAGACAGCTGAATCCTTTTTTTGGTATCAAATACAGCTAAGTGATTTTAAAATTATCGCGTAAAAGTTTTAATTTGGATTGGTGTGTGTTGTTCAGTGGTACCAACATTCCTAATACTTTTTTAAGGCTTTTTTTACACGTGTTGCTACAGTAAAAACAAAATAAGACGTTTTTTCTGCTTTATGAAAAAAATGCCTAGGTGGATATAGCTGCCTTTGATTTTATACCCCTCAATTAATAAAAAAATTAAAACTGTACAAAAATTAGACTAAACATAGTCGAGGTTTATGTTTTATCAGCTTTAGCAGTAGTACACGCATATGTGAAGCGAAACATGCTAATGAAAGACAAATAGTCGGAAAATTATATTGCTGAATCGTCAGTACTGTCTGTATAGTTATTTTATCGTATTCCAACAAAGCTTATGAAGAATTGCTTAGCTGTATGCAGGAAATGGTATAATTAAGTTAAGTAATTATGCCATTTTGCTAATGGTACCTGGTAATGGCTAAACCTTCGAACTTCTCATAAGCCTTGAGATTTCAATAATAATCTACCTAACGCTTTATACCTGTTCTGATGTGGTTGTAATGTATGCCTTCTACTTACTTACCTTCTTATTAACGAACCAAGTGGTTAGAAGCGATTTGAAAATAACCTAACTGCAGAAACTTCAAAACACCGTGTAAACAGAATATTGATTAAACTTAAATACCCATATTTATACTCGATTTAATATGTGAAAGTTCAGGATTCTACGACTATCTTTTACCAAAGTTTACTATTTATGGTCAGGACAAGAATTGGCATATCTTATCTTAGGTCTTGACGGAATGCTTATTAATCTGCAATAGAAAAGTCGTCACCTTGAGGTAATAATTCTTAAACATAAATAAAGTGGCTTTTCTTCTCTATCTCTCTATTCAATTTTCATTCAACTAATTAAATATATTACTCGGTTCAATCTATGTTTATAAAAAAGTAATACTAACTGATATTTTCTAGGATTCAAAGTATAGCTGGTTGAACCTAATGAGATGTGTATTCTTTATTAGGTGTAGGTGTGTATCGAGAAAAGATTTCGGAAATTCAACCTCTAAAGGGTCAATGTTTAGAACTTTTTATATTAACAGCTATCCGTATTGAATAAAAACACAAAGATGCAATGCAAATAACATAATATATTTAAGTAGTAATATCAATAATACATTTTGATAACATATTTGAGTAAATATAAAAGAGTATTTACATTAAGTACCTACATTAATTCTACGATTATATACTAATACCTAAATATTTTATGTAGAACTTACGGGGACTCGTCCAAGCATTAAATGCATAAGAATATACCTACATGCTATAATTACCATAACTATTCTTTTTACAATATTTATCTGTGGGCAAACCTAAAGGCAAAACAGTTTTTTTTTTCAACTTGGATTTTCTATTTGGTACCACATATTTTCTATTATAATTGACCTACGTAATATTACTACATTTCCTTGATATAATACTGTTAATATGGGCCTGTAAGTAGTTTAACAATGGGGGTAAGTGACTGTTATATTTATATAAATCAAAAAGATAACAAATATGAAAATCTAGATATATACTAAAGACCCGAGACTGATTATTGTCATTAGGAAATTTTTCATATTCTTTAACCGAGAGAAATTATTTTACATGCCGTGTCTTGAACCTAGCATATCCGAATGTCAAAGAACTTTAAGAATCCGTATTATGTCGTTATTCATGAGCAAGTAAAAGTAATAATTGTTATCATTTCTAAAAATTGATAATAGGAAGAAACCTAATTACGTCATTATAAGATGTCAAAAATTGTGAAAAGAGCATACTTATTTTGCTAAGAACGAGTACATATTCCAATAACATTGTTAATAAATTGTTAATAATCAATTTACAACAACAAGTTAATCGAAAAACTTACAGACTAAGGTCCTTTTTCAATGTGCATGCAGTCGTTGTTGGAAGAAATGATACAATTTCGGTCAACATTTTGAGCTTGAAGAGACGTGGCGGGGAAAGTTTGCGTATGGGCACTTCTGATTGACGAATCAGCCGCGAATCGAACCTTGACAATAGCCCTTATTGGCTTACATTACACATGAAAGAGCTAAAAACTAGAGTAGATACTGGCGTCAATATTTGACAGTTCGCCACTTCAACGTTGTCAAAATTATCGACGCCATTGCTAAGATTAGCCCCTTTAGTTAGGCCTTTGACAGCACGCTAGAATCCATCAGAGAGACTTTTAAAATTGTTGCGCACCCTACGTCATTAACTCAAGTTGTTTACCAGTTATGTATCAAGTCGGTACAGAGATTAATTAACAGTAGTCTAGAAGCTCGTTGATGCTGCAAGGTTTGTCACAGCACTCATCGGCTACGCCACCGACGAAGCGCTTGCCTTTAATGGAACCGAGAGCAGTGCTCTTATGGAAGATCCACGGCCAGCCGATGTGGTTCTCGTGCTCCTTGTAGTAGGCGGGAATCAGATTACCTGGGTATATATTATAATTTATAATGATGGTACATGCAATTACAATTTTATTAGTATTTTTTTTAATAAATCAGACTGCTGAACCGATTTTGAAACAACCTTGTCTCAAAAGTAAAAGGACGCGGGTTTAATTAACAGGTCCAGGCATGCATCCTGGAGTTTTTGCCTTACGTGCATATACATAAAAATACTTCCTTGAGGAAACCTGGCCCACACCCCTTTCATTGGAAAAGTTTGTGGGTTGATACGCATGTGTCAAGGTAAAAAAAATTAAATTACGGAATAAATATTGCTGATAAATTGGAAAACAGGCAGTATAAAAAGAATTAATTATAAATTAAAAACTAAAAACTATTTGTCCACATATTTCAAAGTTCTTTATAAAAAGGTTAACCTACTCACCATACATAGTAGCATCTTCCGACCTCTTCTTTGTGATGGTGGGATCGTCGTAGCAGATCTGCGCGATCATCCTCGCCAGATCTCGTCCGCAGTAGATGCGAGGGTTCGTATCCTGGCTGGCGGAGTGACCGCCCATGTGGGCGCACGCAAACGACACCAGCACGAAAATAGTGAACAGGAACTTGGGAGACATCTGTGGAAGTAATATTGACGCTCTACGACTAACTTGGTCTATTCTTTGCTAACTTTTACCCACGAATTTGCCTGTGTTGTGTTTGTTTTCTCGAAATTAAGTAACTTATGGTTGTGTCCAGATGTAAGGCACTATAAAGTATAGTCAAAAAAAACTATGAAATACTTTCTTAGTTTTTTTTTGTTTGTATTTCAAATAAGATATCGTAAAGTAATTTGATTACCATATTTTTGGTTACCTGCATTAAAAACCGTAATGGTTCACTCTGCTCTAGAGTGAGTGTTACAATTGCGATTATTATTTATTTTTCGCGTCGCGAAATAATTTTGTTTTACTAATATTGTACTCGTCATTACGAAATGACGAGTAATTCTGTTACAGAAATGAGCCAGTTTTAAAGACATTTATTTACAATAAAACATTTCAATATATAATAAATAATTGATTAATTTAGTAATGGAAATATTTTACTCACCTTTTATAGTTGTAGTTGTACTTGTTCTTCCACACCTCAGATGCTTGTGAAATCAGATGAAAATTGCTCTCCTTTTATACCCATTTGCTGAGGGTATGAGGGTAGTTATGAATATTCATTAGCATATCAACTTCACTTTTACTATGCTTAATGACACCTGCACATGACCTTTCAGGTAACATACGAGTGGGCGCAGGTAAGGGTTGGTTCTTAGTGAAGGTGTAAGCGATTTAAACCCGTTCTCTGAAAAAAAAGTAATTACTGTCTTTAATATGGCAGGGATAGATTCTGATAAAAAAAATCAGTTATTTTGATTAGTCGAACGCCTGGACCAATTTTTGATTAAAAAAAATATATGAGATAATTAATTTCAAATAAAACTCCGAGAAATCAGGCAAAAAAAGACAAAACAAACCATCGATTTAAAAAAAAAACATACCTCTTTCTTTTTGGAAGTCGGTAGAAAATGATGGTATTGAACCCGGTTGGTACAAGCAATCCTGCAAAACTTGTATTAGCAATTTTAATAATAGTTGATATAGTCATTTGTTTTTTTGAATAACAGCTACTTTTATTTGATAAACCATAGCTCAAAAAGCTGTTATTTCATTATTCACCAATTTTTTTTTTTGAAACCAGTTTAAGCTGATATACGCCTGTAATCTGTATAGTCTGTGTATATGTCTTAGGCATACTCATTCCAAAATGATAATAATTGTTTTTTCGAAGATTACTGCTATTTATTTTGCAAAACCTCAAATCCAAAAACCAAAGTGCTCAAATCTTGCCTCACAAACGAAAGGGCACGGGTTCAAATATAGGTTCAGGAATGCACCTCTGTGTTTTTCACTAGAATTAATTTTTTAAGGGTAAGTGAAGTCTCCAACCTGCTATTTGGTAGACTAGTCCTACATCTAATATATAGGGGGCGCGTGCATAACCGAAATCGATAATCACTTTTTTCAAAGACTTTTCATAGACTTTTTAATGATTATTAATATGTTTATTTGTTTTTACTACTACAATAAGATTTGATTTATATTAATAGACCATATTATTTAATTTTGAAAATTAAATTTAATAGTCTGACAAGAACAAATAATAATAATTCAGTCATATACTTACGTGTGGGTCCTTACATATGAAATTGGCGTTTTGTCGTACTGGCCACTTTGATCTCAAATATCTCTTCTTTGGTTAGGGATTCCAATTTCAAATTTATACAGCTATTTATTCATACATTTGTATTTCGAAACCGTAATTCATTTGTTTTGCCCTCGTTTGGTTTTTTCTTTGCGTCACGCAGTTTACAAAATGGAACCTACTAAAATTACCTACCGCGTTGCAGTTACTAAGTAATATGTATTAATACAATGAGTATGATGAGAATATAACGAGCTAAATTTAATAATAAACACATTCACAGTGATCGTTCAATATCCGCTGAGAATAGTTGTGTCTCGCCGTCGCGCGTACCAACAGTCAAAGTGCAAACGTATCATAACAAACGCCGTCGAGTCGGCCCACCGCGATGACCTAGATAGTTATTGCGTCAGACTGACGAGTGATCGTGATTTATGTTAAGGCGACTAAAGTGCTAATGTCTTAACAATGAATTCACCAACAGTTAAGTTCACCATCAAAACTGAAACCGAACAGCTTCTGTACAAACATTTATGTGCAGAGCAAGAAGAGCGAAAAAAGCTGTCAAGTCTTGTAAAAGATTTAATAAATCAAAATGAGATTCTGCAGCAACAGCTTAAATGCCTTGCAGAAACTAAACCAACAAAAACTGGAAACAAAAACATGGACATAACTCCTCCACGTGTAAACTACACCACTGATGAGGACGAACTAGCGCAAGAAACGGAGTGGATTAGGATGAAAAGCAGAAAAAAAAGGAAATTGAATACCTCGCCCTCCCAAGATGAAGATTTAAAAGAAGATAAAACGAAACCCAAAAAAGTGCCTCAACCACCGCCAATCTTAGTGGACGGTATAAATAATTATCAAAATTTTTATGATTTTTTATCGAAAGACAACGAAGATAGTGATTTCACAATGAAAATGCTCAGTGGAAATACTATTAAAATAAATGCCACCAATGAAAACTCGTACAGAGCTATTACAAAAGCACTCAATAATAATGATTGCAATTGGCACTCTTACGAAAACAAACAAGAAAGACCCATACGGGTTATAGTTAAAAAACTGCACTTTACTTGCAAGCCAGAAAGGATTGTGGAAGATTTAAAGCAAAAAGGATTTAAAATTATAGAAGCTGTAAACAAATTGAGCTGGAAAACAAAAGATCCGCTAGTAGTGTATTATTGGGCATTCTATCCCACCAGCTCGTTTCACTCGCACCGCTCGTTTCACTCGCTTGGTGGGATAGATCTGCCCAATAATACACTACACAACTATACTCTGAATTTCTGTTTCTATTCACTTTCTAAAAAACGCGAGTTTCTTGCGGAAGATATCTTTGAACCTCAAAAGACGGAAATACCAGGAGCGTTCGGCTTCGGGTATGCGAGACCCGCATTCATCTCGCCCCGACTTACAACTCAGCTCCAGCAAGATGTTGCAGTTATTTTCCTTCTTGCGCAAAAAGGGGCATTGAGGTGCCCAACGTTGGTGATCACTAGAAGGATCATCACCCTCAACCCATCTCATAATCTCTACTTTGCAAAATGCGCATCGCACTTCGTCACCGTGACCCAAATAATAGAAACCGCTCTTTGTAAGACTTTCAGGCGAAAGGAACGTTACAGGCCAATCGACAAAGGTTTTTAGTCTTTCATGTTCCAGGCGCATATCTGGAGCGTCTGGTATGAAGCCGCCGAAGCCATAATGATTTTCCATATTAATTAAGATATTGATTTAAAGATTAATAGAATAGATGTCAGAGTACGTCACAAGTCACAACTCGACTGACTGCGTTTTATTGATGTAAAAGAGATTATGTTACAAGCTTGTAATGCAACAATACAAAATCACTTTTTATGAATGATTCAGAGTCAGAGTTATTTCGATATGTATATAACAACCGCAACATTAAAATTATTATCATTCTAACACAATCATTCCAATCATAAAACACACAAAGATGAAATTTGTTAAACAGTTGGAGTCATTAAATGTAAACAAAATTTATGACAATTCTAAAAATAACAACCTACGTCATGGGAAATTATTACCAAACACAATACGCTGCTTGATTATCGGCCCATCTAATTGTGGCAAAACTAACTTAATGGTTGGTCTTCTTTTACACGAAAGGGGGTTACATTTCAGAAATATTTATGTTTATTCGAAAACACTTTACCAATCTAAGTACACATTCCTTGAAAAGGTGCTTGCGATGGTTCCTTACGTATCTTTTACAAAATATCACGTGAATGAAAAAGTAATTAGTCCACAAGAAGCTAAACCCAATTCAATAATAATTTTTGATGATGTAGCATGTGAAAATCAATCAAATATGCGTGACTACTTTGCAATGGGAAGACACAAACAAATAGATTGTTTCTATTTAATGCAGACATATAGTAAAATACCTAAACAACTTGTGAGAGATAATGCAAATCTACTAATTCTTTTTAAACAAGATGACGTAAATTTGAAGCACGTTTACGATGAACATGTTACTACAGACATGACATGGTTAGAATTCAGAGAGATGTGTTCAAAGATATGGACTGATTCTTACAACTATTTGGTAATCAATAAAGATTGTAAAAAAAACGACGGTGCGTATAGAAAAAACTTTGATACGTTTGTCATATTTAACTAATTTACGTTAGTACTTATAAATAGTAGTAGCATATAAAAAACTTCATTATCTGATTGACTCTGCGAAGATAAATACACAATAGATTTTGTGGCACACAATGGAGAAAGATTTAAAGAAGCAGATAGTGAATGCTGCGGAAGCAGTCAAAAAGAAAATACGGCAAATGAAGGATATGAAAATAGAAAGCGATCAAGTTTTTAATAACATTTTCACACCAATAATTGATCCTCTAAATAAAATAGTTGAATCCAATGACCTGGCAAGAGCAAACAAAAATATATTGGATACATCTTATGACTCAAAAGTTGATAAAACTCTCAAGAGAGAGTCTGATATTAGCAATTTCATTACTAAAAGTAATAGTTACTCTCAAAAAGAAAATAATTCATTATGTTCTGATCAAAGTACTTGCGAAGAGGAAGAAGAAAATGAGGAAGAAGATGATAATAATGATAATGATACAAGCAATCTGTCTTTTAAAACAGTTGAATCAATGGAAAGTAGTGAAGACGGTGATGTATCTTCTTGGTCTCTGTCTTCAGAAGTTTTTAGTGCAATTCCCTTTGGTGTGAGGAATGATCGTGGAAAACTTATGATGGGATCAAGCCGAGTTGTTGTTGGCGATGAACATATACAAGTAGGCGCACATAAATACAAAAAAACACCGGGAATATATGAGCTATTATTTAAAAAAAATCCAAATACTAGTGTTATTACCGATGAAGATACTGCCCATTATAAGTTAATGTTATTGAACACAAATGCGCACAGAAGAGATTATGATCCACATAAACCAATTAAAAGCAATAGAGGGCGCAAATACTTATCATTTGTAAGACCATTATTTAAATTACGAAAAGTTTCCGCAAGTACTGATAGCAGTCAACACGACGTGTATGAAGGCTCTGGACTACCATTATTAAAAAAATGGAAAAAAAATGTTGACTACGTATATTGGGATGATCCAAACGAGTTAATAGAACGATTAAAATTACTGATTGCTTCTCGGGATGCTGGTAACACTGGACTGGATAACGAAATAATATCAATTATAGAAGAATTGCGTGAGAGTGGTATAATAAAAAATAAATAATAATAATTATATAAAGGTCTTCATCACAATGAACATTTCATTTAATGATCATCACTTTATGAATACGGTTCACTTGTTGCAATGAATACTGATAAATTCGGGAATCATATACATAAACGCTTACGTTTAACGGAATTACTAGACATTTTTGACAATACCCTATCTAAAAGAAACAACGGTAATTTTGATTTACAGCAGACGAGATTGACCGGGGTGAAATCACCTTTACAACCTAATGATGCTGTTAACAAGGAATATGTAGACCAGATAAAAGAAAACTTTTACACTAAACAAGAAGTACAACTTTTAATCCACGCTTTAAAAAACCAAATACAGTCTATAACTGACAAATTTCACCAAGACTATTATTCTAAGTCTGAAGTAGACCAATTCATAAAAATTAAATCATCATGAGTAAGGAACAAGTAGTAAATGAAATTCATAAAACAGCAAGAAAAAACTTCACTAGAAGACCAGTTGTATTAAAAGGACTCGACGACTTGTGGCAAGCGGATCTTATTGATATACAACATATAAAGCAATATAATGCAGGTTATAAGTTTATTTTAGTTATTATAGACTGTTTTTCGAAATTTTGTTGGGCTGTCCCTATTAAAAAAAAAACAAAGGCAGATGTAACAAACGCATTTAAACGTGTAATAGAAATCACCGATCGCGCTCCTGTAAACTTACAAACTGACATGGGTAAAGAATTTTATAATGAAGATTTCAAAAAATTAATGCATTTGAATGGTATTAATCATTATTCCACATATTCAGTAAAAAAAGCTTCAATCGTTGAAAGACTAATTAAAACATTAAAAAATAAATTATATAAACATTTTAGTCTCAACGGTAATTACAAGTGGATGGGCAAACCTTTAAAAAGTATTGTTAATTCATATAACAATACGAAGCACAGAATTACGAAACATAAACCAATTAATGTCAAAAAAGAGAACGAAAATACTGTCCGATACAATATAAGAAAATCTCAAATATTTAAATCAAAAATAAACAAATTTGCTGTTGGTGATCATGTCAGGATAAGTAAATACAAGGGTAGTTTTGAAAAAGGCTACACTCCTAACTGGTCAACAGAAATATTTGTTATTAAAAAAATAAGTAATACGTCCCCTTTAACATACTTTATTGAAGATATTCATAATCAACCAATACTAGGAAGTTTTTATGAGCACGAACTGCAAAAAACGAACAATCCTAGTATCTATCTTATTGAAAAAGTTATAAAGAGAAATCGTAACAAACTCTTCGTAAAATGGTTAGGATTACCAAGTAGCGAGAACAGTTGGATTGATAAAAAATCAGTTGTATAAAAACCAGAGCACAATGGTTTTCAAGCTATTAATATGCCAGTGACGCGAGGTAGAGGACTCATAAATAGTGTTATAAATAATTTACCATTTGAACTACATTTGCCTGGATATAATTACTGTGGGCCTGGCACTAAATTGAAAGAACGTTTACTGCGAGGTGACAAAGGAATCAACAAATTAGATGAAGCTTGCATGAAACACGATATTGCATACTCAAATCATAGCAATTTAGAAGATCGCCATAAAGCAGATTTAGAGTTAATGAATATGGCAAAACAACGTAGTAAATCAAAAGACGCCGGAAAATCAGAAAAGATAGCTTCATGGTTGGTTAATAAAGTAATGAAAACAAAAGTCAAACATGGTGCGGGAACGAAATCTTTTAAAAATATTGTATCATCGATTCGCTCTTCTTTAAAGAAATCAAAACCAAAAAACAAAGCCAATGCTATTAAATTAGCGTATACCGCAGCAAAAAAACTTATCAATTCTAAAAATAATGCAATCAAATTACCACGCATTATACCTTTGCCCAAGACTGGGGGTATTTTACCTTTGATACCAATTTTTGCTGGGCTATCTGCGTTAGGTGCAATGGCTGGTGGTGCAGCAGGTATAACAAAAACTGTTAACGAGTACAAGTCGGCGCAGCGTAACTTTGAAGAGGCTCAGAGACATAATAAAATGATGGAGTCTATTTGTTTGGGCAAAGGCTTGTATATGAAACCATATAAAAAGGGTAATGGATTGTTTGTTAAATCAAAAAACTAATAGAGCAGCTACCCAATCGTGCGCTTACAAATGTAGACATTCTTAAATATGCAACAAATCGTATACCCTTTTTTAGGGGTGTTTATATGAGAGACACACTGCCAAAAAAGCCAAAAAACGTAGAATGTGCTATAGTTAATTTGGATAGTCTCGCGAATGAAGGAACTCATTGGGTAGCTTACGTAAAATTTTTAGACTACTGCGAATATTTTGATAGTTTTGGAGATTTAAAGCCTCCTTGTGAATTAGTCAAGTATTTAAACAAAGATATAACTTATAATTATTGTAATTATCAAAGTTATGATACATATACCTATCTGCGGACATCTATGTTTGAAATACCTAACAAATTTTTGGGAAAAACCTAACTCTGTATTAATAAAATATTTAATGAGCACGAATAAAAATGTATAAAATATAATGCACTGGTTTAATTTATATCATTACCATAATGTCTTTTACACTGTCTATTACTGGTAATACATCTATTTTATCAACAAGCTATTCACCCACATTCCAACTGGATGACAAATACGAGTGCGCTTTGTTGTATTTGTCTACTTTTAATTCGATTCCGAATATTGATACAAAGAATAATCAATTTCATTATAACAATGATGAGGTCATAGAAATACCTGAAGGTGCTTACGAACTTCAAGATATATGTGATTTTTTGAAAACACACATCAAGGATGCGTCTTTTCAATTGTATTGCAATAATAATACATTAAAAACATTTATATATTGCACCAAAGACATACATTTTGAAAAGGAAAATTCCCTCGGAATATTGTTAGGTTTTAATAATGAGACTTTAAAGGCCAATATAATACATGAATCACAGTTACCAGTGAACATTCTATCTACAACTGTGGTGAGGGTTGAATGTGACATAGTGAGCGGATCATATATAAATGGAAAATCAAGCCACATTATTCATGAATTTGCGCCTAACGTACCACCGGGTTATCGAATCATTGAAATACCAAGAAACATAATTTACTTTCCTGTTAATCAAAACAATATCAGCTCTATAAATATTAGAGTGCTAGATGCGAATAATAATTTAATAAATCTAAGGGGCGAAGAAATCCAGCTGTATTTGCATCTTAGAAGAAAATGATTGACTATAATAAATATACAAACTCTGTGCCAAAAGTTGTCAGTGTTAAACGCACAATTCACAAAAACAGACCTAAAAGTAACATAAAAATAACTAAAGAAAATAAAAAATATTTAAAACTAATCGGGCTTCTATAATGAGCATCTTAGATTTATTGAGTTTGCCTACATACGATAACACGATTGATGGTATCGAATATCATTCTCACAAACCATATGTGACAAGTTTCAACAGGAATGATGAAATTCGTATTCCTATTAATCAGCAAGATTTGTACGTGTTGCCATCAGCTAGTACTTTGTATTTGGAAGGTGTTATACACGTTATTAAAACCGACACAAGGCAAAAATTAACGAGTGTAGATTTCACAAATAATCCTTTACTCTACTTGTTTCAAGATATACGTTATGAGCTTAATGGAGTAGAGATAGACAAAATCAAAAACGCTGGCATTACGACTACTATGAAATCTTTGATATCTATGAGCGTAAATGACTCCAGAGTGGCTAAAGCTTGGGGATGGGACATCGACGGAACAAAACAAGGTGTACAATTTTCTGCATCAATACCTCTCAGTAGTATTCTAGGATTTGCAGAAGATTATAAAAAAGTTGTTATTAATTGTAAACATGAATTAATATTATTACGCAGTAACACAGATGTAAATGCGGTAAATGTAAAACTTAATAATGGGGAAAGTATAGAAGATATTGAAATTCATAAAATAGTTTGGCGTATGCCTCATGTCAAAGTATCTGACAAAGAAAAAATTAATTTACTAAAAATCTTAGAAAAAGACAGAACGCTTCAGCTTTCCTATAGGTCTTGGAGCCTTAATGAATGTCATTTACTACCTGAAACTACAAAGCACACGTGGTCTATTAAAACTGCAAGTCAAATAGAAAAACCTAGATATGTAATAGTAGGTTTCCAAACTGACAGAAAGAATAAACCAAGTAAAGACATGTCACAATTCGACCATTGTAATTTACGTGACCTAAAAGTATACCTTAATTCTACGTATTTTCCTTATGAAAGTCTTAATGTTAACTTTACGGATAACAAATTCGATATATTATATGAGCAGTACGTCAAATTTCAACAGTCATATTACGGCCGCAAGAGTGAACCGTTGTTAAACATAACAGACTTTAAAAAAATAGCTCCGCTATTTGTAATTGATTGCTCACGACAAATAGATAACATAAAGTCTGGGCCAGTAGTAAACGTGCGAGTGGAGTTCGAAAGCAACACTGAAATTCCTGCTAACACATCTGCATATTGTCTTATTCTTAACGACTGCATTGTGGAATACAAACCTTTGAGTAACTTAGTGAGAAAGTTATCATGAATCCGAGCTCAATCATTGTCGACCTTCAAGGATTCAAAGATTCAAGAAATATGTTTATCGTTAAAGAAGTAGCGATTTCAAGTCAAGACTATACCCAACAATTTTTGATAAAGCCACCTTACCCATTTAACAAACTATCTGATGAAGAAAAACGACAAGTAAAATGGATTGAAAATAATAGAGGTATTATTTGGAGCGATGGTTTTATAGATTATCAAGAGTTTAAGCGTTCTATCATACCCTATATTATTAGAAAAAAAATCGTAACTAAAGGCTTAGAAAAAATAAAATGGATCCAAGATCTATGCAGCAATTGCGAAATTGTTGATATTGGAGAGAAAGGATGCCCAAATTTTTTGAAGTTGCATAGTATGTATAAAAACTTTAATTTTAATTGTATAAATCACAAAAAACAGTGTGCATTAAAAAACGTGTTATGTATTAAGAAATGGTGTGAAGATAACAATATTAGTATTTTTAATAAGCATAATGTGTAAGTAAATTTGTTGAGCTAAATTGCTAATAATATTGAATAAAATTTATTATATATAAATATGTTTATTTCATTTGCATTTTCCCAACCTCACATACATTATTTTATATTATTATTATTATAAGATTTAAACATAAAATAAAAACAATGTAATTACAAACATATGTAATTTATTTAATTTAAAACTTTTTTCCAAATTATTAACAAATAAATAAACATAATTAAGAAAAATCATAGCTATATCCACATAGCTTTTTTGAAATATTATTTATCACATTTTGAGTTTGATCGTATATACTATCGTTCACATTTTGCACAACATATTGAGCACTGAGCATGACATTGTCTTTACATTCTTCACATTTACATTCACTTGAATGCCGCTGGAATCCTTCCATATTTATAATTTTGATTTTGATTAATCGAATTCCACGCGTTGGTTCGCCGTTGATGACAAACGAAGTCTCGTAACCGCGTTGCCGTTTTTCTATTATATGACCTTTAGCCACTCTTTTTGATGGTTTCTTGGATTTTGCCCTGCTTTCAGCTCTAATAATATTTGAAACAATATTGTTAGAGACCGACGGTGGTTTCGGTGGCGTTGGAGGCTCAAAATATTGAGCGCACTGGGAAAATGGGTCAGGAGACACGCATCGTTCTTCAACGTCGGATATAATTTCTACACCATAATCCTGAGTAGTCTGTAACAAAAATGCAGAAATTATGTTATAAATTAACAAAAATAAGGAACTAAAAACTGCATAACGTGAAAATATAACTGGAAGCTATAACATTTTGTTGAGGAATAAAATAACTCACCATTGTTGAGACTTGGTGCGTGTGCTCACTATCACTTCGTAGACCCGGTCGTTAAATAAATTACAAATGATTGAGGTGTTACTGTGAAGCCTGCTATTTGTTGAATGCGCGGTGCATCGATTTGAAATGAATACAATAATAATAATTATGCATAAAGCTTACTATGCATTCTGTATACTTGGCTTGTAATTAAAACCGTATCACCCGTGTTTCTGACTAACTAAGCGTTTCGTAATTGGAAACTATTTACAGAGTGCTCCAAAAACAAGTTGAAACATGTATTATTATAATTTAGATACAATTTCCTATAGCTACTAGGGCGTCATAGCATTACTATGATATCTACTTCTAGTTAAATTAACGTTGGAACCTACATAATAAGAGGTAATAACACTATTAAAAAAAACAAGTTTTTATACCAGTAAATTAAACTTTATTATTACTTATGTTCAAAATTACATAATTGCTTATATATTAGGCAAGTTCTAACATTATTCTTTAAAATACAATTACATACTTAAGTACACACATTATATAAAAAAAATCTTATATGAATACTAAAGCTAATTTTCGTTTTTGTAAAAGATTGAATAACTGCCCCAGGCTTTTGTGGACACTTTATCTCTAGATATTAATCGCTTGTCATCGTTACTGGACAATGCCACTTTACTAACTTTCTGTGAATATATTTCGTGTTTTATTGATTTGAATAATACCTGTGATTTTTTCATCACTTCTTTTTCATAAAGTGTTCTCCTGTAGTCAGACAGATGCAATTCGTTAACTACCGATTTTTTCACACCTTTTGCTTTTTTAATTACACTGTCAGTGGTTTCAACACAGTAGAGCTTAGAACGGAGTCCTACAAATTCAGTAATCAAATTTCCACCCATCTCGTCTTTGAAAAGTCCTGGAACTTTTTTGTTTATTAAAGGAAGGTTATGAATGTTATTTGGAGGATAATTACTGGTGTCAAAATAGGCCAAAAAAAATTGTTTTAAGTCTTCATAAAAATCTTTGGTTTCGATATGATAGATAAAACTGTCAGTGTCCGTGTAACACATTTTGATGCGATTGTCATAGATCGGTCTAAAAACCGAGTAATGAAAGTCATACATATGGCTTTTTGACAGTTCAAGCACTGTAAAGCCTATATAAATGGGTTTATCTAGCACAATGCGATCTGACGTTAATTGAACTGCTACTAAATTTTCTGTGAAGACAGATGCACTGTGAAAGTTTCGGCTTGCAATCAACTGGGCAGCAGAGCTTTTCTTTTTTGTAACATTTTTCGTATCTCTCCACTCATTAACTAATTTAACAGTTACTCGGTTTTCGTTGTTTTCAAGTGTTTTTCCAAAAATACTGTTATTCAGCAACTTAAAAAAGTCTTGTTCAAATGTTGATACCGCTTGTTTGCGTAGAAGTGTATTTAATTCGATGTACTTTTTTAAATATGAGCCTTGTCGAAATTTGATCACTCTGTGAATCTTTTTTAATTCTAAGCCGTGTTTCAAACAAGTTTTTAAGTGAACATAATGAATGACGTAAGAGTACTTGTCATACAAATTTGGTACAAGTTTTTCGGTTTTTCCGCCTGGGGGAATGCATTTTTCAGGACAGAATGGCAGATCGTTATGTATCTTATGCAGTTTTCTTGGATAAGCCAAATCAACTTCGAGTATGTATCCATACGCTGAATCGTCTGGGGTTTGAATAACATCTAGTGAATCAATTTCCTCTTTCTCCATAAAAGAGAAATCTGACAGAGGCAAGTGCTGAGTCATCGACCAACCGTACAAATTATTTATGTCACAAAAAAACACGAACGAATCTACTTTGGACGGATCGTAATCAGCTAAGTATTTGTTATTAGCCTTAGCATGACGATGAGAACACATGCATATGCCCCCTCGTATCCCATTCTGAATCATTCTTAGCATAGACAAATCATCGAGAAGTTCCAGTTGTACTCCTGTCTTCAAAAGCATCGCGTCAAATGACAGACTTGGTGTCGTTAGATAAAAAGCTGGATCAAGATTATAATGTCGCTTACATGTTTTCCTAAAGTTTTCAAATATATCTGCCAGTAACAGAACATCTGTTTTTAGATACAAATCTGTGTATTCCCCTAAATCATATAGCTTGAATTCGGACCAAACTGATTTCGCATGTTCATAATCCTCATCAGATATATGTTCGTTAGTTAAAGAACTATGAAAACAGCCTCTGGGAGGGAGGCATCGTTCATCGTAACGTTCCCACTTATCCATGTATTCATAAGGATAAATGCCTTTACGAGATAGAAGTTCAAATTTTTTATCGTCTTGAAAAAAGTCATGTAATATGTTGAAATTATTTTTATGCAATGTCTTTGCTAGCTTGTCTAAACTAGTTCCCAAGAATTTCAACGAATCAACAAAGCGAAGTTGAATTAACGCGTTTTCACCCACAGAAATTACTTTCGTAAAGGATATATAGTTTTCCTTCGTTTTAGCAATGATCTTAATAGCACCAGGCGCTTCGCCTAATTTTTTAATAAACAAATGACAGTCATAGCCGGCCAAGTTATGAAAAAATATGGGCACAAATGATGGGCGTTTGAATTGCAAATTACAAATACTATGCGCTGCGCCACGATAACGACCAGTGATATGGCAGTGGTCTCGAACTTTGTCTAAAAACAGAAAGTGGTCGCAAATATGACAACGAGTGGCATTTTGATAATCTACTGCATCACTATCATTGAAAATCATTGGAACATTATTATTTAAGACTTTGTGTATGGTCTTCATGTCTTCAAATAAGCATTGTATAAATTTATTAACACAATCAGGACCACGATGTGATACAAAGCGATTCAAACTGTCATCAACGCAACATACAATGTAATATGCAAATGCTGCTGGCGTGTGATGATTCAATGTTGAGGTGTTTCTTGAATCTACGATGCCATGTTTTTTTTCTAGTAATGATTCAAAATCTGCATATATTACGAAAGGCACATTTTGCTTACGTTCAAAGTGTTTAAATTGAATCACTGAACCCTTCTCGGGTAGCACAGTGACCACACCACTACACAAATGGTTGTCTTGGTCCTCAGACTTACTAAAAAATACCAAACATGTTTCACAAAAATGTAACTTTCCATGATGTCTAGTTAGTTGACTCCTTACAAGTTTTGGTAAATTTTTAATTAAACAGTAATGTTGAACACCTGCTCTGTTCTCGAGTAAAAGTAAATGAATGGTCTTTCTAGAAGAATTTCTATCTATCTTTGATTTATACAAAGGGCCTACTACAGTGTTGTTTTTTAATCCAAACACAATAAAAGCTAGTTTTGGATTATTTCTTTCGAATATTTGTATGTCCGAGAACGTTACTGGAAACTGTATTTCGTTTATATTAAATACTTGCCTAAAGTCTGGATACGACGAAATTCTTTCGGGATGAGACTTTGTTGGATATAAAGCAGCTGTCACAGACCACATAAAACAACAGTCGTCTTTATTTTTAATGTTCAAACACGCCTTTTTATTTTTGATTTTTTGCGGTAGCTCAACGTACGATGAACCGCGCAATGGTTCATATTTATTGACGTTAATTTCTAAATGACAATTATGCAAAAAAGACCAACCGGAATCTCTATGTTCAAAAGATTCTATTTTTTCTTTTACAGAAGTTACAACGTTTGAATAATATTCATCGAAATTAAAGTTTTTGTACAATACAATATTTTTTGTCAAAAACGATTTCGATTCCTCTGTGTTATTTTTGAACAAGAGAAATTTACCAAAATATTCAAAGTTGATTTTAAAGCAAATATATTTATCGAGACATTTATATAAGAGAGTTTTAATTTTGTTTTGAATTGAATAAAAAAACGCATCAACAGATCCAAGATCACGTTCGTCGGCTATAACCCTGTACGTTGCGATGCGATTACGAAACGCCGACGATACAATGTCAATGTTGTCGTCATATTGTTCCGTAAAATGTGCATTTTGCTTGTGAACACGACTTCTTAAATGACCCACCCAAGACTTTGAGGCCACGGATGCACTGCACACTGAACAATAAGGCATATTTACAAGTATTTATGATATTAGCCTAATTCACTCGTGTCAAAATCTGTTCTTAACTAACGCTTACCTATAAAATAACTAACTGCCGTATTTTAGCCTCGTGGGCCAAGTAGTTTTCGAGATTACTTAGAACATCTTTACTTCTATAAAATGGGTTATGCAAAGCCTTACTTATCTAATACTAATATTTATTTATATACTTAATATAATAACTAATAAAATAAAAAGGGAAGTAATATTTTTAAATCTACGTAAAAAATATTAAAACTAAAAACCCAATTATATTATTTTTTTAAAATTTACATATCTAAGCCTATAGTGCATAAATAAATCAGTCTTTATACACTACAGGGTCCGCATTTTTGAACATGCCATAGGCATGTTCAATAAAGTTTTGCAGTTTCTCCCACGGCGGGGAGCCCTCGCTACTCTGCAGCTTTATAGCTATTAAAGCTTTTTTATACAGCTTGTCTGGTGGTGTCGACTGGGTATCCTCACTATTATATATTTTGAGGTCTATATAAAAATCGCCCTCAAGCTGAGCAGCTCGCCGCTGCCTGCCGGCCGCCACCCGGCTGGTAAAAGACGAATATATTTTCTTGCCGCGCCCTCTTCCTTCTGTCGCCTTTTCCTCCTCTTCTAGTATTTTAAAAATACTTTTCTTCTTTGATCTGTAACAATAACATGAGTTATATCAAGACTATTTTTCACGTACAAGAAACGGAAACATACACGTTTAGTTGAGACAATTATAAGCAATCCGAATATATACTAAAGTAATTGACTATGGCATTATTATAAAAAATAAAATACCAGGAAACAAAACATAAAGCTTGCTCATACAGCGATAAAATGCTTAAGCAGAACAAACATTTACTTTGATCTATGTTATAAACTCTCACTAGAAAATTAATAATTTTACATACAACTTTTTGACATAAAACTCTGCTGAAAAAACTTTTAGTGTTTATACGCTAAAGGTAAGAACTCATAAAATGAACAACTTTCAACAAAATCAGATTATACATACCTCAAAGAAAAACTATATACACTTTACCTATATGTATTTACTAGCAACTTCATACTCAGAAAAAATAGCTTTCTATTGATGAAAGAATTTTAAAATTAGTCAAGTAGTTCTCTAATTGATCCTCTTTACAATATTATTAGTATAAATAGAAGAATAGATATAGATAAAAACTTACTGCTTCACAAGCTCCTTTTTTTTCTCCTTGTCAGCGCCGTGTTGTCCTTTTCTTTTTCTATCTGGTTTTTCGTCGTCTTCAGAAATGTGTCTGAAAAGTATAAAAAAACATTTACCAAAGATAACTATATAAAAAAAAACGTTTATAACTCTACAAGTGACGAGTATAAAATAAATCCAAGTGACAACCTTATGATAGTAAACAACCGACTTAAATTCGGCAAGCGCCTATACATTTTTCAACTCTCTTGATTTATAAACCAATCTACTGCACCAATTATTCGATAAAAAGTATACAGTATTTTGAAACACAGAGAAAGGAGGAAGCCTTTTTTTTATTTAAGCCAGTTAATAATTGTATAAGTTATTTGTAAAATATATTGATATCTTAATCAATAAGCCATAACTGAGTTGTTTAATAATAAGAAAATATTCCGAACGGATGGACTGATATGGGTGAAATTTGGTACCAAGGCAACTCAAGTCCAGGATTAACACATTGGCTGCTTTAGTATTAATTAAAGTAATTAAATAAAGTTTACCCAAAGAGTTCTTCGATTTTTGCAAGCTTCGCCGGCTTCGACGAAGTGGATTTCCCTCCCCTTTTTTTCTTTATCGGCGCCGAAGGCAGCGACGGAGGCACGCGGGCACACGCCGAAGAAGAAGACGAATCGTACTCGCTTTCAGACCTGGAAAATAACAAATACAAATATAAATTTCAGTTTCTAACAAAATCGGAACCACAAATAATCAATGTATAAAAAACTGGTTATTACTATACTCACAGTTACTTACATTTTTCGTTTCACTTTTGTTTCTTCTTCACTGGTTCACTTGAATTTTCCTGATGAGACTGATAATTCTGTCTCAAAAACGAAGCATTTATGTAAATCAATAATGCAAAATTTGCACTTCAACTCAAAATCATAAATCAGTTATGTCGCTTTTACGAATCACGCAAATCTAAGCTCTATTCGTATCCCGATAAATTATAAAATAAGACTCATATTGATACCTGATCAGTCACATTTCTATAAAAATACATTAAGAAAGAGACACAAATACTAAATTTCCCGATCAAGCAATAATTTATTACATTAACTTTAATACTTACAACAAAAGCAATATGCACCGCTTCCGCGAACTTGAACCGATGGCGATGGCGAGGTACTTACTTACTTACCTACTATCGTATTTCATTACGCGATGTAAAGCTTGCTCATTGTTAGTGCTAAAGTGTCTGTGCCAAGTTCTTTCTTTCTCACGGTATAATTTAAATTTATTAGTGTTACTTTTCGTAAAAACTACATGTAAGTACCTAGATACATACTCGCAGGTATCCAAATGTTGTTTTTGTCACACACACACACACACATATATATTGAACCGACTTCAAAAAGAGGAGGTTCTCAATCTTTTATGTGTGTTTCCCGGTTTAAAAAAACTATTTTGTTATTTCCAGTTGGTCACATATAATTGTTATTAATTCAGCGCAGAAGTAGTTTGGTTTTTAAATCAAAATAAAAAAAAACTGCCGAAATTTTCAATTCGGTCTATAACTTTTTTAAAGTACTACTTTTATTTGTTGCATACATAAAATAAAGACTTTTTATAACATTTAAATATACCTATATAAATAGTAAATAGGCTACTGTCGACGGTGGTTGTTTAAGAGCATTATATTTCATATATATTTTACTAATCTATGATTTAAAATATTTTATTAATTTATGAAAATGTAAGTGTTAAATTTGGCTTTAAATATTGAAATATTTTAAACCACAATATAAAAAATAACATCAGAACCTATGGTTAAAAAAAAACACCCTATGACTAAATTATTGGTATTGCATTTTAACGATGTTGTAATTTTTATCTTAGAATCTTACATAACCTTGTGCTATATCATCAGTTTTTTCTAAATATAATAGAAATGTATAAGTTTGTCTTGCTCACTTTTGTGCAGTCGGAGAGCCTGATTCAAAGCTGAACATGAAATTTCGTTTGTAATGGTTACCTCCAGCCAATGAGGTTATACACATAGACAAGGCAATTTGTGTTATGGAGTGCCTGAGCCAAATCGTGGTTTAGAACATGATGTGTACATATCGAAGTTTCTAAGGGTATCTCGAACCAATCTGGTCATATCACATTGCTGCCGAGTCTTTTTGTGTATAGAGGGCCTCAGCCTAACGTGGTTTACAAACTGTATTTCTAGGGGTTATCTCAAGCCAATAAGGTCGACTTTGTAACACTTGTGAGTTTTGTTCAAAACTTTATACAGAACGGGATATAGCTGGAAATATTAAGTTCGTGTCAATAGATATCATAAAATCATAAGTACCAGTAATTTATAACTCAACAATGTCTTTAAATGCATTTGCTTACTATATTGTTTATGTACGAGAATGCAATTTCGCCACCGTTGATAAACGCTTTGTTACAATTTGATCGGAATGACTTTGCTCGAATAAGTATCTATGTAAAACATTTAAGCACACAATTGTAGTTTAATTCTTTAACAATCATGACAAAGTGAAATTGAACAATCTTTATCACAGCGAGTGAAACGATCGGAGCAATGAATTTATGTGAGTATGTATCAAATATTTAGAGTAAAGCTGTGTAGGGTATTATTGGGCAGGTGTATCACACCAAGCGAGTGGAACGAGCGGTGCGAGTAAAACGAGCGGGTGGGATAGAATGCCCAATAATACACTACTTCCGCTTAATATGTTTATGCTTACATTTGAAAATAAAGAAAACATAGATACAATTTTCAAAATCCAAACTATACTTGGATACAAAGTTGAAATACAGGCTCTTAAATCAACCAAATTGGTTCCCCAATGCAAAAAATGTCAAGCTTACGGCCACACTCAAAAATACTGCGCCAAAGAACCAAGATGCGTAAAATGCATAGGAAAACATCTTACCAAAGACTGTAAAAAACCAGAACAAGACAAGCCCAAATGCGTACACTGTGGTGCACCGCATCCAGCTAACTACAGGGGATGTGTGATTGCAAAAGAAATACAATTACTTAGAAATAAAAACTTAAAAAAACATATCACAGTCCGTCGTCATAATGAAATTTCTGAATTAAACGTTAGTTCTGTTCAACAAAAGCAAGTTAACGCAGCTGCAGCCAAAACCGTTACAAAAAATGTTACATATGCTCAAGCAACGTCTAAAGCTATAAAAAATGCTCACCAAGCTTCTCAAATTACAGAGGACAATGACAAAAAACTCGATGTCATCCTAAAACTAATGAAATCGTTCGATGAACGATTAAAAAAAATTGAAACTAGCAACAAAATCGCTACATCTACCATTTCTCATCAATAATGAATAGAACTTTAAAAATAATGACGTGGAATGCAAATGGACTACTGAATCATGAAAAGGAATTGCAGTTAGTCTTAGATACGAAAAATATTGATGTGTGTTTAATTTCAGAAACACACTTCACTAAACAATCGTTCGTCAGTTTTAAAGGATACAAAATTTACCATGCGCTTCATCCTGATAATACAGCTAAAGCCGGAAGCGCAGCTATTATAAAACAAAATATTAAACACTACGTGGATTCTAAATATGAAACGGCAGAAATCCAAGCCGTAGCAATACGGATCGAGACTAAAGGATCGTACCTAACTGTTTCTTCAGTGTACTGCCCTCCACGACACAACTTGAAACGAGAATCATATAAAAGTCTCTTGGATACTCTTGGAAACAGATATGTAATCGGAGGTGACTACAATGCAAAGAACACATACTGGGGCTCCAGACTTACGAATACGAAAGGAAGAGAATTACTACATGCCATACGAGAATCAAATGCTGATGCAATCTCAACTGGAAAACCAACAAACTGGCCTACAGATCCAAAAAAAATTCCTGACCTATTGGACTTTTTCGTTTACAAAAACTTGTCGTCTAGTCACCTGAAAATAAATGAAATATATGATTTAAATTCGGACCACTCTCCCGTATGCTTAGAAATAAGTGAGAGAGTCTTATTTATAGAGAAAACTCCAACTCTCGTCAACAAATTTACAGACTGGGAGAACTTCAAAATAGAGCTCGATAGCTTTATAGATCTGAAAGTTCCCTTGAAATCAAAAGAACATCTAGACAGTGAGGTCAACATATTTACGGAACAAATCCAACATGCTGCTTGGAACAACACACCTGCAATTAATCTAACAACAAATGGCAAGATTTATCCGCATAAAATAAAAGAATTGGTTGCCGAAAAAAGGAAGCAAAGACGAACATGGCAGCACTCTAGAAGCCCTGCAGATAAAAGAACACTCAATAATATGACAAAACAGCTTAGTAGAATGATTCAAAGTTATAATGATGAGACTACAAACAAATACCTTCAAGGAATAACTGGTGACAGCAGTTCCGGATATTCACTTTGGAAAGTAACAAAAAAGCTAAAGAAGCCAATTGACCACTCTCCACCGATTAAAATCAGCCCTGGAGTTTGGGCAAAAAATAACGTGCAAAAAGCTAAGAGATTTGCAGATCATCTAGAAGCAATATTTCAACCAAATGAAAGCGAGTTTTACGAAATTCCCGTTCTCAAAGTATTTGACTCTTGCGACCGTAATAATATAAAACTAGTAACTCCAAAGGAAGTACTAGGTGAAATCAAAAGGAGTATAAACCCTCGTAAATCTCCCGGCTATGATTTAATATCCGGAGAAGTGCTAAAAAATTTACCGCGGAAAGCTATAGTCAAACTTACTACACTTATAAACGCTGTTATAAGGCTGAAATATGTGCCAGATTTATGGAAAGTTGCCGAGGTAATAATGATTGCCAAACCTGGTAAACCACCACATGAAACAACATCATATAGACCCATATCTCTCTTACCAATAATATCAAAATTATTTGAAAAACTGTTACTGAAAAGGCTCAAGCCAGTGATAGAAGATTTAAAACTTGTACCTGACCATCAGTTTGGATTTCGAGAAAAGCACTCAACAATAGACCAGGTGCACAGAATAACAACCATGATTGAGAAAAGCCTTGAGGAAGATAAAGTCTGCTCGTCAGTGTTTTTAGATGTGGCGCAAGCATTTGATAAAGTTTGGCACGAAGGTTTGATAGTGAAACTGCGAAACATGCTACCAAAATCGTACGTGGATATTCTGGAATCATATATAACAAATAGAGTATTTAGAATAAGACATGAAGATGCATATTCAGATCTAAAAAATATAAAAGCCGGTGTACCACAAGGAAGTGTATTAGGTCCGGTCCTGTACCTGTTATACACATGTGATATACCACAGCCAGAAAATAACACCATTGCAACTTTTGCTGACGATACTGCAATCATGGCCGTAGGGAATACTCATGAAGAAGCTGCAGAAAAAGTTCAAATGGCTGTGAATAAAGTCTATGACTGGACGAAGAAATGGAGGATAAAATTAAATGAATCCAAATCAATTCACATAGACTTTAGTAATAAACGACACAAGTATTCTCCGGTTTACATCAACAGTCAAGTAATACCATATGAGAATACAGCAAAATATCTAGGCATGACCCTTGACGTGAAGCTTCGCTGGAAAGAACACGTCAAGAAGAAAAAAGAGCAGCTGGATTTACGCTATAGAGAAATGTATTGGTTGCTTGGAAGAAATTCTCCGCTGTCAATACATAACAAACTGCTAGTGTATAAACAAGTCCTGATGCCAATATGGACTTATGGTATACAGCTGTGGGGCTGTACCGCTCAAAGTAATAGGCTCATGATTCAAAGATTCCAGAATAAAGTACTGAGGGATATTACCGATGCACCTTGGTACATAAGAAACAACGATCTTCACCAGGACTTAAAAGTAGAATTCGTTGAACAAGTGATAAAAAAATACGCCGAAGCTCACCAAAACCGGCTTCACCATCATGTCAATGTCGAGGCTATCCAGCTCCTCGACCACACTGACATAACTAGAAGACTAAAAAGAACTAAACCGTTTGAGTTAGTGTAGTGTTAAAAGTAAAATAGTGAAATATAATAGTGAAAGTGCTAAGACTTAAGAACACGTGAACAAAGTGTTTTCGCCTTAACAACTGTAATAAGAAAAGTGCCGATGGACAAATTCTTAGAGACATTATTTTGTAGAAGATTAAGTTAAACTAAAATTACTTATTAGCCTTAGACTTAGGCTAGATTGTAATATTATCAAGGAAAGTCTTTACGGGTTCTCCTTGTGCAATAGAAAAAAAAAAAAAAAAAAAAAAATATACTTACGTCACAAATAATTTAGTCAAATAACCCACCCGGACCATC
Source organism: Ligdia adustata (assembly GCA_947049295.1). Taxonomy (NCBI): domain Eukaryota; kingdom Metazoa; phylum Arthropoda; class Insecta; order Lepidoptera; family Geometridae; genus Ligdia; species Ligdia adustata. The sequence goes on from OX346218.1 coordinate 5,578,772, forward strand.
ATTGGTGCTCAGGTGCCCATTAAGTTGACCGCATTTCTTCGCTGAATTGCAATGCTAACCTTTACATCAGATACGAACCGGAGCAGGTGGGAACAGTCTTTTCTTTAATTTTATTGGCAATTTTTTTAACGAATGATTTTGCTCAGGTCCTTAGTAATTCGTCAACTCGTCCCATATACCTACGGAATAATTGGAACGACTTGCAGAAAATCATAATAAATAATATTTTCATTATGCAACTCGTCCTTAGTTTTATTCGTGTGGAATTTCGAACTTATCGACGTTTGGTACAGTTATTAAGACAAGTTATAAACATATTTTCAAGGCATGCTCCATCTAGGCCTATAGTGTCGCTGACTTCTCTTCTCTTCAGCAATGGGAACAACCAAGTACTTATTGTGTTATTTGCAAACAGACGTACAGTACAACCCAGGTGAGTGGTGATGAAGGTGCTTACGCACGTTGCGTCTCAGATCAAGCACCGGCCATTTCTCTACGGAACCAATGTCAAACCGTCAGTTCTTTTGCCGTGACTGACCTACTATGATCGGGTGGCTCCAGCACACAGGGGACGTTTCAGCTGACTCTAAAGCTCTGCGAACTATATCCGCGCCATAATGACAACTCAACGCGTCGTGACCATAAATTAAATAATTAATACAACAAATTTAAACTTAAATACATACTATATTATCTGACAATTATTGGCTGCTATTTTCACCAGTAATATAAATGTAAATAAATGTAATACACTGACCTTAACTATAATCTTGATCGCTCTCCTTAGTTGCTAATTCTTAGTTCCCGTTAGACGAAAGTGTCTTATTTAAAAGGTAATGTTACAAATGGGAGCTCAACCTGTTAAGCTGGTAACCCAAACTTTCAACTCTAAAAGTACTGCTAAACACCTCGCTAGCATTAGCTAACGAAGGACAAATGTTGCAAAAAGTATTAACTTTTTGCAACATTTGTCCTTCCTGCACATTCTCTAATAAGCATTCTTATCGCTTAAATAAATGTCTATTAAATCTATCTCGCCAAACATAAGATGAGATTGGATATTTTTTATTTTAAGTGTTACACTATACATACACAGTACTTAAAGATACTAATACGTTGCTAGATTATTAATGTGTAAGTAGGTGCATTTTATACTAAATTAGGTTATGAGTCCCAAGCTGAGCACTATGCTTGTATTTTGGGACTCTGATGCAGAGTAATATTGGTACACAGTTAATGTTTCCACAAAATCACATAGAAATTATAATAATTTTATAGGCACAGAAAAACTACGCGCTAGCTATACTTTGTAGACGGACAATGCTATCAAAAGATTTGACCAATTAAGTCGCATATTTTACGTGACCGCCGCCTTGCTTCTTTGTCCAGATTAACGCACAGACTATTTTATATCTCAAACTACGAGTAGTAATAAGTTTCTGTGAGATAGAATAATAAACCTAAAAATTCTTCATTTTCAGTAGGTGAAAAATGCTAATGAAGCGTTTATTTTTGCCTGTTTATTTTTAGTTTTATGAACAATCCTACATGCGTTATCCAGAAAATATTTAGTTCCTGAATTTTTAAAACGGTAAAAGCCATTCGCGATCGCTTTTCTCGTGCATAGCAGTGGCCATTACTGTATTGAGGTAACGTATAATTATTCCTTAGCTATGTATAAATCCGAATCACACACTTCACTAGGCAGCAAAATGAAAAAATATTAACTGCAAATTTCAAGTATTTTCTTAGCCTCTTTAGGATTTTTCCGAGATCATCACACTAATAATATATGGTGTTATTGTTGTTAGCCTAAAGTGCCACCGCTGGGCAAAGGCCACTTCTCGATAATATAATATTATGTACAAAAGACAAAGTTCCCGTGGGATGAAAACTTAAAAAATATGCGCACTGGAGTTCATTTTGTTTGTAACATTTTACAATTTTAGCTAATATAAATACAAAAAATATCACGCGTTCGGTTTGATACTCAGCCGAGCTATCCTCAGTAAATTAAAATTATATTAAATAAATTAAATTATTAATATATAATTAAATTGTAATTGGATCGGATCGGATCGGATCGAATCGGATCGGATCGGATCGGATCGGATCGGATAGGATAGGATCGGATCGGATCGGATCGGATCGGATCGAATCGGATCAGATCGGATCGGTACGGATCGGATCGGATCGGATCGGATCGGTTCGGATCGGATCGGATCGGATCGGATCGGATCGGAACGGATCAAATCGAATCGAATCGAATCGAATTGAATTGAATTGACTATTCTCTACTCGTACTCGTTGCCATCTTTGCCTGAAAACATAACCTGCAATCATAACACCAAATCAGTTGCGTGTAAACAAGAGAAGGAGATAATTTAAGAATACAAAATTTGATTCTTAATAAAAATGTCCTTTTATTTACTCAACTAGCTGACCCGGCAGACGTCGTCCTGCCCAGTAATCAATCCAACACCTACCTTACACCTACCCTATACCTGCTCTACACCTACCTTACCTACCCTATGTATTATTTTGGGTCTTCAGCTACCTACATACCAAATTTCATCGTAATCTGTTCAGTAGTTTTTGCGTGAAAGAGTAACAAACATCCATCCAACCACACACACTCACAAACTTTTGCCTTTATAATATTATAGTAGGATTATTAAAATTCGGCATCAATTTTAAGCAATCGACATGATAATGACAAATGCATATTTTCATTTCGTTTTGGATAGAAAATCCTTACATAAAGTTTAAATGCACATCACTATTTCTGTGACGTCATCAAAAAAATTGGTATCAAAAACAGCTATATCCATTACAATCAGAATCAAAGACAGCTGAATCCTTTTTTTGGTATCAAATACAGCTAAGTGATTTTAAAATTATCGCGTAAAAGTTTTAATTTGGATTGGTGTGTGTTGTTCAGTGGTACCAACATTCCTAATACTTTTTTAAGGCTTTTTTTACACGTGTTGCTACAGTAAAAACAAAATAAGACGTTTTTTCTGCTTTATGAAAAAAATGCCTAGGTGGATATAGCTGCCTTTGATTTTATACCCCTCAATTAATAAAAAAATTAAAACTGTACAAAAATTAGACTAAACATAGTCGAGGTTTATGTTTTATCAGCTTTAGCAGTAGTACACGCATATGTGAAGCGAAACATGCTAATGAAAGACAAATAGTCGGAAAATTATATTGCTGAATCGTCAGTACTGTCTGTATAGTTATTTTATCGTATTCCAACAAAGCTTATGAAGAATTGCTTAGCTGTATGCAGGAAATGGTATAATTAAGTTAAGTAATTATGCCATTTTGCTAATGGTACCTGGTAATGGCTAAACCTTCGAACTTCTCATAAGCCTTGAGATTTCAATAATAATCTACCTAACGCTTTATACCTGTTCTGATGTGGTTGTAATGTATGCCTTCTACTTACTTACCTTCTTATTAACGAACCAAGTGGTTAGAAGCGATTTGAAAATAACCTAACTGCAGAAACTTCAAAACACCGTGTAAACAGAATATTGATTAAACTTAAATACCCATATTTATACTCGATTTAATATGTGAAAGTTCAGGATTCTACGACTATCTTTTACCAAAGTTTACTATTTATGGTCAGGACAAGAATTGGCATATCTTATCTTAGGTCTTGACGGAATGCTTATTAATCTGCAATAGAAAAGTCGTCACCTTGAGGTAATAATTCTTAAACATAAATAAAGTGGCTTTTCTTCTCTATCTCTCTATTCAATTTTCATTCAACTAATTAAATATATTACTCGGTTCAATCTATGTTTATAAAAAAGTAATACTAACTGATATTTTCTAGGATTCAAAGTATAGCTGGTTGAACCTAATGAGATGTGTATTCTTTATTAGGTGTAGGTGTGTATCGAGAAAAGATTTCGGAAATTCAACCTCTAAAGGGTCAATGTTTAGAACTTTTTATATTAACAGCTATCCGTATTGAATAAAAACACAAAGATGCAATGCAAATAACATACTATATTTAAGTAGTAATATCAATAATACATTTTGATAACATATTTGAGTAAATATAAAAGAGTATTTACATTAAGTACCTACATTAATTCTACGATTATATACTAATACCTAAATATTTTATGTAGAACTTACGGGGACTCGTCCAAGCATTAAATGCATAAGAATATACCTACATGCTATAATTACCATAACTATTCTTTTTACAATATTTATCTGTGGGCAAACCTAAAGGCAAAACAGTTTTTTTTTTCAACTTGGATTTTCTATTTGGTACCACATATTTTCTATTATAATTGACCTACGTAATATTACTACATTTCCTTGATATAATACTGTTAATATGGGCCTGTAAGTAGTTTAACAATGGGGGTAAGTGACTGTTATATTTATATAAATCAAAAAGATAACAAATATGAAAATCTAGATATATACTAAAGACCCGAGACTGATTATTGTCATTAGGAAATTTTTCATATTCTTTAACCGAGAGAAATTATTTTACATGCCGTGTCTTGAACCTAGCATATCCGAATGTCAAAGAACTTTAAGAATCCGTATTATGTCGTTATTCATGAGCAAGTAAAAGTAATAATTGTTATCATTTCTAAAAATTGATAATAGGAAGAAACCTAATTACGTCATTATAAGATGTCAAAAATTGTGAAAAGAGCATACTTATTTTGCTAAGAACGAGTACATATTCCAATAACATTGTTAATAAATTGTTAATAATCAATTTACAACAACAAGTTAATCGAAAAACTTACAGACTAAGGTCCTTTTTCAATGTGCATGCAGTCGTTGTTGGAAGAAATGATACAATTTCGGTCAACATTTTGAGCTTGAAGAGACGTGGCGGGGAAAGTTTGCGTATGGGCACTTCTGATTGACGAATCAGCCGCGAATCGAACCTTGACAATAGCCCTTATTGGCTTACATTACACATGAAAGAGCTAAAAACTAGAGTAGATACTGGCGTCAATATTTGACAGTTCGCCACTTCAACGTTGTCAAAATTATCGACGCCATTGCTAAGATTAGCCCCTTTAGTTAGGCCTTTGACAGCACGCTAGAATCCATCAGAGAGACTTTTAAAATTGTTGCGCACCCTACGTCATTAACTCAAGTTGTTTACCAGTTATGTATCAAGTCGGTACAGAGATTAATTAACAGTAGTCTAGAAGCTCGTTGATGCTGCAAGGTTTGTCACAGCACTCATCGGCTACGCCACCGACGAAGCGCTTGCCTTTAATGGAACCGAGAGCAGTGCTCTTATGGAAGATCCACGGCCAGCCGATGTGGTTCTCGTGCTCCTTGTAGTAGGCGGGAATCAGATTACCTGGGTATATATTATAATTTATAATGATGGTACATGCAATTACAATTTTATTAGTATTTTTTTTAATAAATCAGACTGCTGAACCGATTTTGAAACAACCTTGTCTCAAAAGTAAAAGGACGCGGGTTTAATTAACAGGTCCAGGCATGCATCCTGGAGTTTTTGCCTTACGTGCATATACATAAAAATACTTCCTTGAGGAAACCTGGCCCACACCCCTTTCATTGGAAAAGTTTGTGGGTTGATACGCATGTGTCAAGGTAAAAAAAATTAAATTACGGAATAAATATTGCTGATAAATTGGAAAACAGGCAGTATAAAAAGAATTAATTATAAATTAAAAACTAAAAACTATTTGTCCACATATTTCAAAGTTCTTTATAAAAAGGTTAACCTACTCACCATACATAGTAGCATCTTCCGACCTCTTCTTTGTGATGGTGGGATCGTCGTAGCAGATCTGCGCGATCATCCTCGCCAGATCTCGTCCGCAGTAGATGCGAGGGTTCGTATCCTGGCTGGCGGAGTGACCGCCCATGTGGGCGCACGCAAACGACACCAGCACGAAAATAGTGAACAGGAACTTGGGAGACATCTGTGGAAGTAATATTGACGCTCTACGACTAACTTGGTCTATTCTTTGCTAACTTTTACCCACGAATTTGCCTGTGTTGTGTTTGTTTTCTCGAAATTAAGTAACTTATGGTTGTGTCCAGATGTAAGGCACTATAAAGTATAGTCAAAAAAAACTATGAAATACTTTCTTAGTTTTTTTTTGTTTGTATTTCAAATAAGATATCGTAAAGTAATTTGATTACCATATTTTTGGTTACCTGCATTAAAAACCGTAATGGTTCACTCTGCTCTAGAGTGAGTGTTACAATTGCGATTATTATTTATTTTTCGCGTCGCGAAATAATTTTGTTTTACTAATATTGTACTCGTCATTACGAAATGACGAGTAATTCTGTTACAGAAATGAGCCAGTTTTAAAGACATTTATTTACAATAAAACATTTCAATATATAATAAATAATTGATTAATTTAGTAATGGAAATATTTTACTCACCTTTTATAGTTGTAGTTGTACTTGTTCTTCCACACCTCAGATGCTTGTGAAATCAGATGAAAATTGCTCTCCTTTTATACCCATTTGCTGAGGGTATGAGGGTAGTTATGAATATTCATTAGCATATCAACTTCACTTTTACTATGCTTAATGACACCTGCACATGACCTTTCAGGTAACATACGAGTGGGCGCAGGTAAGGGTTGGTTCTTAGTGAAGGTGTAAGCGATTTAAACCCGTTCTCTGAAAAAAAAGTAATTACCGTCTTTAATATGGCAGGGATAGATTCTGATAAAAAAAATCAGTTATTTTGATTAGTCGAACGCCTGGACCAATTTTTGATTAAAAAAAATATATGAGATAATTAATTTCAAATAAAACTCCGAGAAATCAGGCAAAAAAAGACAAAACAAACCATCGATTTAAAAAAAAACATACCTCTTTCTTTTTGGAAGTCGGTAGAAAATGATGGTATTGAACCCGGTTGGTACAAGCAATCCTGCAAAATTTGTATTAGCAATTTTAATAATAGTTGATATAGTCATTTGTTTTTTTGAATAACAGCTACTTTTATTTGATAAACCATAGCTCAAAAAGCTGTTATTTCATTATTCACCAATTTTTTTTTTTGAAACCAGTTTAAGCTGATATACGCCTGTAATCTGTATAGTCTGTGTATATGTCTTAGGCATACTCATTCCAAAATGATAATAATTGTTTTTTCGAAGATTACTGCTATTTATTTTGCAAAACCTCAAATCCAAAAACCAAAGTACTCAAATCTTGCCTCACAAAAGAAAGGGCACGGGTTCAAATCCAGGTTCAGGAATGCACCTCCGTGTTTTTCACTAGAATTAATTTTTAAAGAGTAAATGAAGTCTCCAACCTGCAATTTGGTAGACTAGTCCTACATCTAATATATCATCCCCGTAGTTGGAAAATTAAATAAGTCCGATTTTGGCGATATTGACTTTTCCCTATTTTCAAAACACCTAAAACATGCCACATATTTGAGCCTAACAGACATTTTCGTATCTTATTCCGTTCCAAAATGATAGCCATTTTTGTAAAGGAAAAATAAATAACTCAGTATATAAATTAATAACTATGGCCAATGATAAGTTGAATATCAAATAAATTAAATAACATGAGTTGTTGAATTTTCCCTCAACTAAAAAAATCTTTCACAAATTAACTAAGTTCTAGGAAAACTAAATAACTTTATTTATTTAATTCTGCTATTCAGAATTCTGATATAACGTACCTAATTTATAAATATTTGATGTTATCTATTTCTTCTACAACTAGATAATGATTAAATATAAGATGCTAGGCAATTAAAATTAAATAAATTAAGTTATTTTTAATTGCCATAAAACGAAATGCACCTGAGGAAAGTTATCAGAAGTTTTTAAGAGAATTTGGCGCGAAATATTGTAAGATATACACAAAACGAGCGTGAGAAACTTTGCAAATCCTATTGGTCTATACAAGATTTTAAGCTGCAAAAAGAGTTTTTGCTTAAGCGCATCATCATTAAGCCAGTGCAGACTACAAGAAAATCTGTACCGATCGACAAAAAAAGAAGTTCTAGCAGAGAATACGGTTTCTATAAAAATAAGACTGTATTTGAACGAGTATGCAAGAACTATTTTATGTCAACTCTTTGCATTTCTACTGGTCCAATCGAAACTGCAGTAAAACATGTGGATGATCATGGTGTATTCTCAAAAATGGATAAACGTGGCTGACAAGCGCCTGCAAACAAAACTCCTGAAGAACAGATACAAGAGGTAAAAAATCCCATTGAAAGTTTTCCTGTAATTGATTCCCATTACTGTAGAAAAAAAACCACCAGGAAATACTTAGAACCTACCTTGTCAATATCAAAAATGTATGATATGTATGTGAAGAAAATGAAAGAAAGCAATAAAGTACATTTATAAGAAAGTGTTTGGTACAGAATACAATTTAGCGTTCTATCACCCCAAGAAGGATCAATGTAGCATATGTAACAATTATAAAAAAGATAAAACTAATATAAACCTTCTAAATGAGTATACTCAACATAAAGAGCGAAAAGAGGCATCTTAGAGATCTAAAGAGCTGGATAAAAAGAAGTCTGAAGAAGATGAAGTGTCACTATGGACTTGCAAAGTCTACTGCAGATTCCATCGACTGCAGATAGTCTAATGTATTATTCCAGAAAATTAAATTTATATAATTTATCTATTTATGAGTTTAGACCTCCTCAGAACGACGCTCACTGTATGATTTGGACGGAAATAAACGGCAAAAGAGGCAGTGTTGAAATAGCATCTGCTATTCATTTATGGATTGAGAATCTTCCCGAGGTTTTAACGCACGTCACCATTTATTCCGACACGTGCTCTGGACAAAACCGAAATCAGTATATAGCAGCATTTTTATTGTACTTAGTACATACGCATAAAACAATCAAAGTATTAGAACAGAAGTATCTGGAAAGTGGTCATAGTTTTATGGAAGTAGTGCCATAGAAAAAAAAAAAAAGGTACACAGACACGTATTCTATAATAGATTGGAAGGGAATTATGCTACGGGCAAGATCAAAAAGACAAAATAAAAACGTAACTCCATATAATGTAACTGAGTTGTCATATCAAGACATGATTGATGTAAAAGCACTTGCTTCGAAAATAATTAAAAACAAAACTATAGCGGAGAATGGAGAGAAAGTGTGCTGGTTGAAAATAAAATGTCTTAGATTTGAAAAGGAGTTACCTGGTTTCATTAAATACAGATACGATTACGATGGGCCATATCACTTACTACATACTCTTTGTAAGCAAGGGAGACCGACTAGTCGGTCTCCTATAAATACAAATAAATAATAAATACAAATAGCTTTATTACACAAAGAAATACATATATTTTAAACAATTACACATTGATCTCCACACTAGGATTCCCTGTCACGCGGAGATCAGGTACACAATGAATACACATAAATAGAAAAGTAATTCTAATCTAAACGGTACAAGCGTCGTCGTCTCTTAAATGTATGTTTGACTGTTGGTGTAAGTTTGTATGTATGATTATGAGTGACGTCATAGCTTGGCACCAACAATGTCGAGTCGAGTTAGACTCACAGGAGGTGTCTTGTCTTGTTATTTATTACTATAAAAGAGTATTCGGCACTGTAACTATTCGTACACATTATACTGCAATTGATGGCGATTGGTTGTTGGGACTAATTTGTCAGTCATATTAATTTTGGCTTAATGAAACGATAGTATATTATTAAATTATACATAGAAATACTGTATGAAATGAAAGAAATATATATTATATTGTACATTTTGATGTTAATTTTGTTTCGGCACTTTGTTACCTTGTAATGATATAATAATGCATCTACCACTACTTGAACACTTCAAGAATTTCCTCAGTTTCATTGTAATTTAAGGACAACAACCACTTACACACTGTTTTTTTACACAATTTTCGTGTGAGTGAAAATATGTTTAGCTTACTGTTAATTTTATTGTACAAATAAGCTGACATCTACGAGTAAAATCTTCCTCGGAACGCAGTTCTTCTTTGTGGCAGTTTCCATCTTATGTGTCTATGACTAATAATGAGCATTTTGGGTGCCGTTTTATGAAAGCGTAAGACTACACAAGTTATATATAACTGCCTAACTTTTAAGTGACCTAGTTCAGCATATAGATCATTTGTAGGGTAAAGGCGCGGTTTCTTATGCGCAACTTTAAGAACAGCACGCTGGGCAAGTTCTAATTTTTCGAGGTAGGTTTTACACGCGCCACCCCATACTACTATGCAGTATTCCAAGACTGTCTGACATAGAGAGATATATACGACATTAATAGTGTCTGAGTCAGCTACTGCTCTAAGTCTCTTAAAGATAACCATCAGTCTTCTAACTCGACTACATAGTGTTTGGATGTGCGTTTCCCAGGTAAAATATTTATCTAACACAACTCCCAGATACTTAAGCGAAGACACTTCTTCTAGTCTGGTACAGTCGCATGTATTAGTATTGTTGCTATTGCACTTGTGTATACGCCTGTTCACTGTAACTTAGAAGGGATTACGTACGCTGTGTTTGAATTAACGGGTACTATGTTTATATCTTTTTTAAAGTTTACATTTAAGTATTGATTAAGTACAGTCATTTCAATTATTTTGAATTTAAATTATGTTTTATTGTGTTATGAAGGTATTTTTAGTTCTTAGTAAATTGATATTAGAAGTTGTTGATTGATGTACTCAATGTACCTGATTAGTGTCATATTAGTTTTTGAGTTGTGAGTTTTATTTAAGTTGTGTTTTACTTACCTTATTACGAAATATTTTTAATTGAATTGAGTCGTTTTAAAGTTTTATAATGATTGCTGTACCTTTGTTTTGCTGTTCATTTTTTAGTTGAGTACTGACCTATGGCTTAGGTGCAAACAATCTTAATTTTTTGAGTTTTAACACAGAATAGGATTATAGTAGGTACTGTTTCGATTATGCTTCTATTTGATACAAAATTATATTTTTTAATTCTAATTGATACCTATTTTCAGTTTTTCATAGTTTTGCGTACTACTTAAGTATGTCTTTTGTAATTAGGTCTCTGATTTTGTAATTTTAGGGTTAAAATTATTTTATGTTTTGATTTAAAAGAATAATTTAAGTTGTTGTAATTTAAGATGTTCCACTTGTTATAAAATTGGTGTAATTTTATTAATTTTTTTAAGTTTGTGGTATGTTAAGTATGTGATTACAATACACTATTTCTAAATTTTATTGTACTTATCTATTTCTTCCTTAATATAACTTTATTAATATCATAATACAGCTTTTATTTTATATGAGACCAATAATAGTTACAAAAAATCAAAGTAATAATACGAGTAACGTACAAAGCCACAAATTATTACATTTAAAAATATTTCGAGTTTGATAAATTAAATAACTGCATTTATTTCACGACATTTTAATCTAACGAATGTATTTAAGTTGTAGGAAAACTAAATAAATAGCCGAAAAAAGTAGCTAATTGTAGTAACGTTATAAATGACAGTTGTGGCAAAATTAAACAACTTGATTTTTTATGTGTTATTTAGTTATAGTTAAAGATAGAGTTAAGTTTGTTAAAGCATAATGTAAAAGGTAATCAAGTCCACAAAATATAAAAGTACCGACAGTAAAATTGTCTCACATTTTTTAACAAATGTATATTAACTGGAAAAAAAACACTTAATCGCGTTTATCTCAGAACTACAAAATCTGAGTTATTTAATTTTCCAACTACGGGGACGATATAGGGGGCACGTGCATAACCGTCGATAATCACTTTTTTCAAAGACTTTTCAATGATTATTAATATGTTTATTTGTTTTTACTTCTACAATAAGATTTGAATTATATAAATAGACCATAATATATAAATTTTAAAAATTAAATTTACTAGTCCGACAAGAACAAATAATAATAATTCAGTCATATACTTACGTCACAAATAATTTAGTCAAATAACCCACCCCAGACCATCATTGGTGCCCAGGTGCCCATTAAGTTGACCGCATTTCTTCGCTGAATTGCAATGCTAACCTAACATCAGATACAAACCGGAGCAGGAGGGAGCAGTCTTTTCTCTAAATTTATTGAAATTTTGTTAACGAATGATTTTGCTCAGCCCCCGAGTAATTCGTCAACTCGTCCCATATACCTACGGCCTTCTTCTCTTCAGTAATGGGAACAAACAAGTACTTATTGTGTTTTTTTGCAAACAAACGTATAGTACAACCCAGGTGAGTGGTGGTGAAGGTGCTGACGCACGTTGCGTCTCAGATCAAGCACCGGCCATTTCTCTACGGAACCAATGTCAAACCGTCAGTTCTCTTGCCGTCGGACCTACTAAGATCGGGTGGCTCCAGCACACAGGGGACGTTTCAGCTGACTCTAAAGCTCTGTGAACTATTTCCGCGCCATAATGACAACTCAACGCGTGGTGACCAGAAATTAATACAACAAATTTAAACTTAAATACATAATATATTATCTTACAATTATTGGCTGCTATTTTCATCAGTAATATAAATGTAATACACTGACCTAAACTATCAACTTGATCGCTCTCCTTAGTTGCTAATTCTTTAAGTTCCCGTTAGACGAAAGTGTCTTATTTGAAAGGTAACATAACAAATGGGAGCTCAACCTGTTAAGCTGTAAACCCAAACTTTCAACTCTAAAAGTACTGCTAATCACCTCGCCAGCTAATAATTTTTGCAACATTTGTCCTTACTGCACATTCTCTAATTAGCAGTCTTATCGCTTAAATAAATCTCTATTAAATCTATCTAGCCAAACATAAGATGAGATTGGATATATTTTATTTTATGTGTTACACTATACATACACAGTACTTAAAGATACTAATACGTTGCTAGATTATTAATGTGTAAGTAGGTGCATTTTATACTAAATTAGGTTATGAGTCCCAAGCTGAGCACTATGCTTGTATTTTGGAGCTCTGGTGCAGAGTAATATTGGTACACAATTAATGTTTCCACAATAGCACATTTAAATTATAATAATTACATAGGTACAGAAAAACTACGCGCTAGCTATACTTTGTAGACGGACAACGCTATCAAAAGATTTGACCAATTTAAGTCGCATATTTTACGTGACCGCCGCCTTGCCAAGGGAATTAAAACTTATAAGTTATACTTACCTACATCTAAACACCCCTGTTTTTTATTTCATAACAATACCTACTGATAATAAAACAACAACGGGTTCTGAAAATGTTGTTTGGGGAAAATAAATTTATCAATCTGTTCTTAGGTGTAACATAAACTTAAATTCTAAATATCTATCAGAGTTTTCATAGTAGGCGGAATGAAACTGAAAATACGTACTTGACAATAATTTATAAGACGTAATTTGATTTTAAAACTAATATAACAAAGTTGAAATACCAGAATAGTTTACAAATATAATTAACTTATTATCTTGATTTAACACACACATCGCATCACATATGCAAAAAATTAACAATTCTTGTGGGATAGCATAATATAATCAGTAGTTTCCAATTTAGAACTAACTAAATGATAAGCAATTTGTTATTTTTTTTTATTTCCTAAACTAATATACCGAAAAATAAAAAAAAACTGTCCAATTAGAGGGTATTATGAAAAAATCGCGTATAGTACGTTTTAATATTACTCATAGCATAGATTAAAATACCTTCTATGCTCATAGAAGAAGAAGACTTGAAATCTCGCATCTAATTTTTAAAAAAAAAACTCGTTATCGTGCTTCTTTGAGCAGCAATATTCTTGTAATTATACAATCCATGTGGTTTTTTACCTATATGGATATATTACGCATTGCAATAGCTGTTATTTCGTGGCCACCTACCATACCTACCTGCGAGACAGCTGTCATAAATACGTAATCACAAGTTCCACTGGAGAGCAAGCACCGTTTTCGCGAGAAATACTACACTAATATTATAAAGACAAAAACCTTTATGTGCATAATTATGCTTGTTACTTGACTCTTTATTTTCTTTTAAGTACTTCTTTGTCCAGATTAACGCACAGACTATTTTATATCTCAAAATACGAGTAGTAATAAGTTTCTGTGAGATAAAATAATAAACCTAAAAAATATTTATTTTCAGTGGGTGAAAAATGCTAATGGCTGTTTATTTTCGTTTTATGAACAATCCTACATGTGTTATCCAGAATTTTTTTCCTGAAATTTTAAAACGGCTTAAACTATTCGCGATCGCTTTTCTCGTGCATAGCAGTGGCCATTACTGTATTGAGGTAACGTATAATTATTCCTTAGCTATTTATAAATCCGAGTCACACACTCCACTAGGCAGCAAATTGACAGAATATTAACTGCAAATTTCAAGTATTTTCTTAGCCTCTTTAGGATTTTTCCGCGATCATCACACTAATATTATATGGTGTTATTGTTGTTAGCCAAATGTGCCACCGCTGGGCAAAGGCCACTTCTCGATAATATAATATTATGTACAAAAGACAAAGTTCCCGTGGGATGAAAACTAATAAATATGCGCACTGGAGTTCATTTTGTTTGTAACATTTCATAATTTTAGCTAATATAAATACAAAAAATATCACGCGTTCGGTTTATTTACTCAGCCGAGCTATCCTCAGTAAATTAAAATTATATAAAATATGTATAAGTATTTACTATTAAACAATCTTATTGCGACAACAAAGGATAAATATATTAAATCAAATTAAAGTGTTACTAGAATCAATCAATAAGTCAAAAATAACAACTTGTATTTTCAAAAATAATAACACACCATTTTTGATCATAATATCTAAAACGTAGTAAAAACCACAATAGGATGTGTAGTAGAGTGTATTATAGTGAAGAGAGAACTACTGCTTACAAACTGCCTTGCAGTTTGGCAAAAACTAAATTTGTATCCTATGTTTTTTGTATGTAACAATAAATTTAAAATATAAAAAAAATGACATTTTAGAAAAAACACTTTCGTAATAGAACTTTATTTTTGTTTTCAGTCAGCTTTCATTGGCATATTTAGATTTCAGTGCAGCAATTTTTTTATTGATCTCCTTTTATATTCAGTAACAGCTAGTACATACAGATATACAAACATCCACTCGAAGAATATTACCCTCCTTTTATGCAGCCGGGTAAATATAATTTCGATTAAAGATTTCTAACACTTTTTCAAGTAAACCGATCTTATAAATATCGATTCTATATTTAGGCGAATTGCAAAGGAAACGGCGGCAACAATGAAAAGTGTTTACCGACATATTGAGGTATTTTATTTAATGTGGCAATGCAGTGCTTCGCTAAGAGTTGTACTAGGTTTACCTATTTCCAAGAGGAAGGGTACAACGCTACTTTCCATCGTTAAATACCGTGGTAGCCTTAAAGCAATAGATACAGTTCATCACGAGCTCAACCAAGAATCTTATCACACTCTCGATAAGATTCAGTTTCGCTAACTTGAAACGCTAAACTTGAATGGAGTAGAGAAACTCCATGATGTTGATGGTCATGTCGAAATACTATCTAATGATTTGCCGATCATAATTCTGAGTAGCTGATTCACAAAAAATAGTAGATAATATGCTAAATGAAAGCTTTTTTTATTATTCCTCGGCTTTACTAAATCAAACGCTGGCTTTTCCACTGAATCAATACGCGTTTATCCAAACTAAGCCTAAAACCACTTAAGTTAGATCGTTACACCTACATGAATATCGAGGAGGCATTACCACTTTCGCTAATAGCCAATATCTGACGCCAAAATTGCTTTCCTAACGATATTTCTGCTGCAAGTAATAAAACCAAGTAAGCTTATTACAGCCTGAAATCGTTTCTGCCCACGTGGACATTAATATCGGTCATGGCTTACTTACCTAAATTAAAAGATATTGGTTTACTTAGTTGATAAGCGCCTTTTCTGGCTGCGGTGGATTGAGACTAAATTTAAGAATGGTGTATGCATAATACACCCTTAGTTAATAAGTTTTTTTTTATTTTACACAGCTAGGTATTTGTCTACAATCTCGCATAAACACGAAAGTCAGCGACGTCATGGCCCTAGATGGAGCATGCCTAATCTAGAATACACTGGCTCTCAAGGAAGGCTGCCGGAACACACCGTTAGGTGCTTGGCGACAGATTTTTCTACTTAGGGTGGTAGCTAGCCAGGCGAGCGTTAGAAAACAACCAACCATCATGCTATGATTTCCTCACGAGTAATGAGCATTTAGTGTAAAGTAGTAAGTATAAAGCTATGTCCATGTTTCTAATAATATAACAGAGTATGTCGAGATCTAACAGAGTTAAAAGCTTAGTGCCAAGCTGAAATCTCAAAGTTTAAGAATAGGTGGTGCTATAACTATTATCGTCGGACGAATTAATTTCGAACGACCCACCTTATAATTTATTTTTGACATGAGGAAACTTTGAGCAATAAAACAGTTCTAAAGATCTAAAATATAAATAACATCGGTCTATCTCCGATAATAAACGCCCATTCTATATATATTTAGCCCATAAAAAGTCAAGTAATCAATGATAAGCCTTAGTTAGCAAATTAAATAGACGCAAATAATTCGAAGGATTACAAAGACAGGTAAGTACATATCGCCTAGTCGCTGTGACTCCCACGCCTACAGTATGACTCGGCAACATCTAAAACGTAGGAGGAAATTCAACCTTTCATTTTGTAAAGTAAACCTTTAACCTAATTTCGCACTAACAAAATATACTTGGGCAAATCTATGTCAGCAAATCCAAAAACGCTTACTGACGTTATTATGCACGAGTGGTATCGACCGATATTGCCACCTTAACGATGTTGCCACCTCAAACAAAACCTTAATTTTATTAGCTGCGGTCCGCATACACCTTGCTTAGCTAACTGGGGCCGACAAATATTCTGTAAGTGATTTTTTACATTCAGCCATGGTGTGAAGGGTTCATACGGCAAAAGTGTCAGGTTGTGCTACACGCTTTCGGCGTCTCTAATTCTTGATAGCTTTAAATCTCTATCTTAAAAAAACTATACTAGTATATGGCTATGAATTCAGCATGATATACCCGATATCAGATACAGCAATCAAAAAACATAAAAACACAAAGCATTCAGTGTTGTATTAACGACTTATAATATAACGTATCTATGAAGATTATTGCTATTACAACAATACCAATTTAACAAGAATTGGCTAAAAAAATCATTTACAGGTAAAAACGAACAAGAACTGCGAAAATAAATTAGATTGCATAAAATTGCCCGTCAAGTAAAATGATGTATGACTCGCCGACAAAAAAATATCTTGCTAGGTATTGACCTAGTTATATTATCTTTTGATAAATTACTCTTGTTTCATATCTGATAAAATGTTCTGACGTTTGCTATTCTACCAAGATTTTTTGCACAAATAATCAGACAACTTTAACATACTAAGTTTTCTTTTTATGTGTAAAAATATGAAAACTTACTAAGTTTGTTGGGATTTCTAAACATAAAATCTATTTGCAATGTAATTACAGATTGATCTAACGATGGAAGCCTTATTGATTATAACTATAAGACAATTAATTACTGTTTTTCTGAAGTGTAATTCAACGCTTAATTAAATGTAATGAATTTTCTAACTTATTATTCACCATGATTTTGCATCCTGCAGTTTGAAATAAGTGGTGAAATAAATAATTCGTTATTTGCATAACTTTATAAAATTAAATCTTAATTAAATGTTTCTAAAATTTTTGACTTTTTACAAAGAATACCACACACTTAACACTTATTTTTACTTTTAAAATAGAAGAAGCACATAAACGTAGGTGACTCAAGGAATTCCAGAAAACGCTTTGTCTGAACATCGGGGGGCTGATTGGAGACTCAAATAAATTTGCTAGCGTCGTCCCGACTGTTCCTACACACATCGTGATCGGAATAAAGAATGGAAAACTTTTATTAGGTAAAATTTAAAATGCTGTTCGGATGTCAATGCTGCATCTGAGATGTCTTTTGTCTTTGACGAGGCGTCGTTACTATTGTTTTAAAGTTTTGTCATGTGCATCATCGGAAAGTACTCTTGGCAACGTAAAAAATCTGTATATATAATAACTATGTGACAGGATCACAATCAAAGCACAATCTAAACCGCTGAACCTAGAAATTGGGAGAGTGTATTAATTATAGAATGTTAGGGTGTAACCAAGTATGACATTTTTGAAAGTTGAATCCTTAAATAACGTTCGGGCAATGCTACGGGTGATAGCTACTAGTAACTTTATATATAATATTTAAAATGTTATATAGACAGGATTAATTTTTATAAGCATACAGTGTTATCGGTTAGTGATATACTTACTAAGCTGAAATGAGAAAATTCTACTCATAATTACGAACAACGTTCACTATCTTACCACCAACCCAACCAACTCTGAATATGAGAAAAAAAACAGCTGTATCTTAAAAAAAGTTAATCGGTCATCACAAAAGCTGGTTTTTTTATTCCGGAATCGGTCCCATAATAAAAATTGATCCTAAGGATGAGTGCATTGACCCCCTTACAGATTAGTACACCCCTTACCGATAACTCTGTGTATTATGGAAGAGCATAAACGCATAAGAAGATAGGTATCATTATTTTTCGTCGAGTTTTCCTAACCAAAAACTCAAGGAGAGTGTAATCGGTTATAAATTAAACTTCTTACTGTCCACTTAAATTGGTTTAAGTGGGCAGTTAGGAATAAAATTGGATCAATAGTCAGGGGGTATGTACATTTGACAATAATATACACGTTAGCTACCACATGATCATAAAAAACAGATGGTGAAGAAGTCGATCTACATACAAAGTGCGCTGAACCAACGCATACTTAGACAACACTCACGAACACTATATCTCGGGATGGTCGGGACCAGTGCGTGCGCGACTGCCATCCGTATAATAAACGCTGTTCTCTCTGCTGTATTCTTAATAGTAAATCAATGCTAAAAAATAATATTCGTATGAGACAAATTAACACGAGTGCCGCTACCACGATAGTGTACATAAGTCAAAATTGATAAAAGCTACCGCCGAGCTTAGGTAGTGAAATACTACATACATTGTGTTTGTCTTCTTTACTATTTGTCTTTTGTGACATGGTTCTAAAATTCTATTATCTCTGATTTACGTAAATCTAGTGTCGTGTTATAATAATTTTAAATTTCCGCGTGGATTTGAGCAACCCCGAAGTTTCTCCATTTATATTCATACTTTAAACCTGACCGTCCGAGCTCAGCGCTGTTTACACTCAACTTGTGTTTGAGTTCATCGTTCACACAAGTTTGAGCGATTGTAAGTTTATGTTATCTTGAATAAATGATGAAAGTTTTTAATTGTTATTAAATTAATTACTTGCACTCAAGGGATATCTTGAATAGATTTTATAAAAAAAGTGAACATAAGTTTCGAGCAGCACAAAAAAAAATTATTGAGTGCATTAAGTTTATAGAATAGAAAAGAAAAAAACAAATAAGGTTTTTCATATGTGCTAAAAAAGTGACAGAAATACAATTATTATTTCTAACTGTATTTGTGACATGCAGTTGTGCTCCGCGATAATTGAAAAAAAACACGGTTTTCATTCCAACACATAAGAAGATAGATATATTTCCAAAACAATAAAAAATAACGAGATCACTCCTTACCACTGAATAATCAAGGGGCTCATATAATTTCTGTATGTAAATCATATCTTTCAGTAATGATCTCTTTGAAGTATTGAATCGTGGTGAATTTTAAACATCCGAATGGTATTGATTTCAGGAGGTACTTTTATTTGCATTTTACACGGGAAGGGCGGTATTGAAGCTATCTTTTGTTTCGATTGTCATCGATCTATGTACTATAAGTAGAGTTTTTGTAGAGATTTATGTATATGTATTACAGCTTTTCAAGTTTTACCATGTATATTTTTCCCATCTAAAGTATTCTTATTATATTAATGAGAATAAAAATTAAAATTGAGCTCACATTTTAAGAGATTAAATATTTTTAAGTAAGTATTAAAAAAAGGTTTTTTATCTTTGAATAATTTTATTGGGTTTTTTTCCTGTGAAAAAGGAGAAAGTAAGCAGCGGTACCAATATTTCAATAATATTTAGCAAAAAACATGAAAGAGTTCTAAATTAACGTCAATATAGACCTATAGGGTGACTTTTTAAAGAAGCAATATTATATAGGTTACGAAATCAACCGTTTTCAAAACTACTTATATAAATTTATGTCTTATGTCTGTTATAAAAGCCACATGCAAGACGACATCAGGGACGTCCAGGCGCCTTAGCACAGTAAATAAAACAAATAAAGTCCTTATTGTATGAATTATTCACGAATATTATGACTTCAACGAAACTCAATTCAAAGTTTACTAGAAAATTTAAATGAAAATTCTTTTTTCTCCGCTTAGAAGTCACTTTTACTTATGAGAGAGATTAAGCATTCTTTGAATGGACGAGGCGAGAGTTCCATAATAAGGGATTATATTTTTCACCTTGTTTTTATATTTTATTCAGATTCTCAAAGTTTCGTGAAGATAAAATCTAACTACTGTGTACTGTATTAAATTTGTATATATTGCCTACACTTATATGAGGTAAAGTTTGTCAGTTTAATGTAAGAAGGTAATTTCTTAAAGTTCTGAACCAATACTGTTTTTTTTACAAGTATGTAGCTATACTAGCCCTAAGTGACAAGCTATATTTGTTTTGTTTTTATGTGAAATACCAAATTTGATTGATATGTTTAGGGTTCCGTATCCAAAGGGGTGTCCAAACATCTTTCACAAGAATGCTAAAACCTATCGCAAATGTATGCCATTTTGATAACATGATGATGATGATGATAAGTGTTATAAGAATCGACTCATTCCGTGATATAGGCGTTCGTTTGGATTCCATAATGACAATGATTGAGCACATTGATACTTATATAGACAAAGCCTACAAGTTAGGTTTTATTAAACGTGTTTGTACGCCTTTCAAAAGTATAGACTGTATCAAAGTTTTGTACTTCACATACGTCAGAAGCATCTTGGAATATGCATGTAGCATTTGATCACCATGTTATAATGTCCATGTTAAGAAGTTAGAGTCAATTCCAAATGGGTGCATAGGAACAGCGTCGAAAACAGTACGACGTTGTTTTTCTTCACGACATATTTTCTGGTAAAATTGATTGCAACGAGCTCTTGTCTTATATATCAATATGTTATTTTCAGAATCTATGAAATTGTTTTTGACTTTATTTAATATTTAATAAGCTAGTTATAAGCTCTTGATTACATGAATTAAATAAATAAAGGATAAAAAGGGACCCTATTACTAAGACTTCGTTGTCCGTCCGTCTAATGAACCGTGATAGCAAGACAGCTGAAATTTTCACAAATGGTGTATTTCTGTTGCGGCTATAACAACAAATACTAATATAGAATAAAATATATATTTAAGGGGGGCTCCCATACAACAAAACTGGTTTTTGCCATTTTTTATTCGATACGGAACCCAGAACGCGGGTGTCCGACTCATCTTTGGTCAATCTTTTAACTACAAGTTTATGAACTTTTATTTCCGTCTTTTTCCGGAAGTACTTCCGAAAGTTTCTCTAAATTTTTATCTTTAAGATTTCCATGAACATACTTAAACCCATGGAAAACTTTGTCTTACTAGAATATAAATCACGAATTAATACATCATAAAATATAGCATCGACCAAAACGACAAGTCTCTCGACCCAATTCCGATTCGCACGCCTCAAGCGCCCGAGGCGTAAAAGCATGTCCAAAACAGTATCTCCCTAATGCGCTAAATACGCAACGTCATCAAATCCCCGTGAATGACGTTTTGTTCCACGAAGGACGGAGATTTCTGCCTTTTTTCGCACCAGGTGATGGATCGGTTGGTGTTTTCTTGTGTAATTTCCGGCCGCTAATTGCCGTGGGCATCCGTCACGTTACCGCGGGAAAATGAAGAAAAACCCCCGCCGCTAATGTTGTTAAGATGAAAATAAATAATTGCTGGTGTTCCAAACAAAAAGTTCAGTGAGTGTTGTTATTGTTGCGAGTTTGGGCGTTGTACTGATGATGATGATAAGATGTTTTTTTTTGGGAGTTGTTCGTGTTTGGTTTTTCTTTCGCAATAGGCGGGTAAAGTTTGCTTCTTACGTTGCATTAGACGTAGTTTCTGTCTAATAAAAGTTATTAATGCCATTGAGCTGTTTATATAGTTTTTTTAATATAATTTCAACAATAAAAGGTATTTTTCTGATAGAGAAACAGTGCAAGGTTCATATAATTAAAGCAAAAACTTCATACGAGTATGAGACATGGAATAATTTAAAAGCAGCATATGAAGACAAGGTAATAAACAACAGATGCAGAATGTTGTCACGGTTGGTGAGCCTAATATCAGATAAGTTTAATTTGACAACTGAATATGTGACGGAGTTAATGCGAGTAGCTAATCAACTGTCAAACTTGGGAAAGGAGATCGACGATGAGCTGTTAGCTGCGCTGATGCTACAAAGTCTGCCTGACGAGTATGCGCCGTCGAGATTAACTTTGGAGAGTGAGAATACTACATTGACTACCGACTACATTAAAATAAAACTTTTACAATCAGATGGCGATAGACCATGCACGAGTGCTTACACTTCAAATTCGTCAAGTTCTGTACTCATAGTAAAACCCCAGCATTCAAAACAAAATGTTTAGAGGAGCAACAACAGGAAAAAGACGGAGAAGATTTTGATATGTTTTATTTGTAAAGGGTCACGCCAAACCTACGATTGCCCAGATAATCCAAGGCATACCAAGAAGGTTCATGTGGCCGCGGCATTTGTAACAAATCAAGAAGAGAAATCGACTCAAGATGATTCCTGGATTTCAGATTCTGGAGCTTCGGATAATATGAGCTGTAGGCAGGATTGGATGCATGACTTTGTAAAGGTTAATCGTAAGGCAGTGATATCTTGCGCGAATGGAGGTAAGGTTTATGGTAAGGTAGCCAGTTAGAAGCTTGATTTCACTGTTGATGAGGTGATGATTTCACTGATGATGACCTTTCTTCAAACCTATTAAGTATTAGTAAAATTACTAATAAAAATAAAATTGAAATTTTTACAGACAAGGAGTGTAAGATTTAAAACAAGAGTGATTGTAAGATTGAGAGTAAACCAATTTTAAAAGGAGAGGTTGAAAGAGGTTTACAAACATAAATCTTCTTCACAGGCTAGAGTGTTTGCATCCACAGCAGCTAGTGGCGATATCGAGTTATGGCATAAAAGACTGGCGCACTTGGGTATGTACAACCTTTCTTTATTGAGTGACAAAATGGCAATTGAGGTAAGTTTTTCAAAATATAAAGATTGTAAGCTAGCGTGCGTTACTTGTTTTTTAGGTAAGCAAACCAGAGAACCATTTGAGCGTAATAAAGCTACTGGAGCTGAAGATACATTAGAACTAGTGCATTCTGATATATGCGGGCCTATGTCAAATGAAGCTCTGGTTGGCAAAGGTATTTTATGACGTTTATCGACGTTTACACGCGAAAAACTTACGTTCATTTTCTGAAGCAAAAGAGTGAAGTTTTTGAGAAAATTATAGAATTTTAAGCTTAAGCTGAGACTCAAACTGGAAAGAAACTGAAGGTGTTGAGGACAGACAATGCAAAAAACTACGTAACGGAAATAGATCACAATATAAAGCTAGGTTAGTTACTAGAGGCTTCGCCCAAAGACGTACTGAATGTGTGAGGGCCGAGAGAACGATCCTCACATAATTATTGTCAGAGAATTAGTTGTGTGTCTACTTCAACTAGTCCTGTCCTACAAGTCTAGTAGTTCATGATCACGTGCTGACTGTATTTTTAACTATTTTTAACTACGGAACTAAGTTATGTTAACTAAGTTCTACGTATAATTTTTTTAGTCATCGATTAGGTTTTGTCTTGGTTTTTTTGCTAAAAATAAGGAAACAAAATAAGGAAACTACCCTAGGACATAATTAATGTAAATTTCTATACTGACCACCAAATGGCACGATGTCGAATATCCCGCAAAGCTCCGAGGAAATATGTAATTAAAAATACGAGACAATTGCAATGTATACCTGATCTATCGGAAGTAGAAAGTAAAAGGTTGAAACAAAAATTCATACAAGTTACAACTTCAACTGATACTGTCATAGCGAAATATCATATTCTGCAAAGTGAGATACCGGCAACACTAAAAAACCTACCACCAGAAAAGAAAAAAAGACAAGATAAAATTTTGCACATTTATCTAACAGCTCTTTCACCGTAGAAAGTCACTGATTCAAAAAAAATAACAAAAGAAAATAGGAGTAAAATCTCGCAAATTGTAAACATACAAATAGAAGCATAGCAAGTGATCAGAAACATTATAGACAAAAAACTTTCGAATGTTTTGTTTGAAAATCAGGAGCGGTCATGAAAGCGTACAAGGAATTAAGTAATAAAACAGAATAGACTGCCAACCTAAAAAAACAAACAAGCTTGTTTCAAGAAGCCCGATATATTAATAGAAGCAACGAATTTCTACCGAGATATGTATTCAACCCAACATAAACCAAACATAACGGTAAATAGTGAAAGCCAACACAAAAGACAAGACGGTATTCTTGAAATATTGAAATGTGAAATACAGAACGCTATTAAATTCCAGAAGAACGAAAAGACACCAGGTGACAACAACGTAACAAATGAAGTGCTAAAATTCTTACTTGAGCCACTACTGACACCTCTCTTAAACATTTTTAACAGAATTTTAAAGGAAGGTTAGAGTGGTCAAACTCTACTACAATACTTCTTCATAAAAATGAAGATTAGAAAATTATAGACCGATTAGCTTAATGACAAACTTGTACCAAGTGTACTCAATAATTTTCTTAAACAGACTGTCAACAACCCTGGATGAAAATCAGCCACCAGAACAAGCAGTCTTCCGGAAATCATTTTCAACCACTGACCACATACAGGGTATAGTTACATAACTGGTCAGTAAGTGTAAACTTTATATATGGGATTCATTGATTTCACAAAAGCCTTCGACTCACTGGAACATAATGCTATCTGGCAAGCTCTCAGACAACAGAGAGCCGAGGCAGGTTACATTAATATACTGCACAATATCTACTCCAAAAGTTCAGCAAAGATTAGACTAGAAAGGGAAGGGATTACATATGAAATTGGCGTTTTGTAAGGGAGGAACATAAAGTCTTTTTTTTTATAATAATATATTTATTTAATCAAAGTATGTACCATTGCTATCTATGCACTTTTGCCATCTTATAGGTAGTTCATTGATCCCTTTACTAAAAAAAACCATTAGGACGTGAATCAATGAAATCTTTGAAGGCGCTTTGGACTGCCCCATCGGAGTTGAATTTTTTCCCTTGCAAGAAGTTATCCAAATTTCGAAAAAAAATGGTAATCTGTTGGAGCCAGGTCCGGGGAGTACGGTGGATGTCTTAGACATTCCAATTGAAGCTCCTCTAATTCGGCAGCCGTCTGTTGTGCAGTGTGTGGTCTAGCGTTGTCCTGAAGCAACAGTGGCCTAGGGCGATTGACCAACCTCGGTTGTTTAGCAGCTAGCTTTTCCATCATGGTTTGCAGTTGCTGACAACAGATATCTGCTGTAATCGTCTGGCCAAATTTAAGAAAGTTGTAGTGAACGAGACCGGCACTAGTCCGCCAAACGCTCAAAAGTAACTTTTTTTGAGTCAATTTTCGCTTGGGGCAGGTTTTGGCTGGTTCGCCAGGATTCAGACATTGCGATGAGCATTTCCGATTATCGTACAGGATCCACTTTTCATCACATGTAATGATCCGATTTAAAATCCCTTCATTATTGTGCCGATTGAGTAATGTAACGCAGCAGTTGACGCGTGTTTGTTGGTTTGCTGCACTCAATTCATGAGGTACCCACCTTTCAAGCTTTTTCACCTTTCCAATTTGCTTCAAGTGGATTAAAACAGTTTTATCACTAACACCGCAGCCTGCAGCTAACTCCGACGTGGTTTGCGATGGACCTGCTTTCACAATAGCTTTCAATTCTTCATTAGCATCTTTAGTCTCCGGCCGTCCACAGGGCTTGTTCTGCAGGTCGAAATTTCCAGAACGAAAACATTGGAACCAAAAACGCACTGTGTTTTCTTTTGCGACACCGCCGCCATACACATCATTAATCCTTCGAGCCGTTTCTGCAGCACTGGTACCACGGTGGAACTCGTACTCGTAAATAACGCGATATTTTAAGTTTTCCATTTTGTAAACTGCGTGACGCAAAGTAAAACCAAACGAGGACAAAACAAATGAATTACGGTTTTCGAAATACAAATGTATGAATAAATAGCTGTATACATTTGAAATTGGAATCCCTAACCAAAGAAGAGATATTTGAGACCAAAGTGGCCAGTACGACAAAACGCCAATTTCATATGTAAGGACCTAATATTAATTATCATTATTATAAACCATTACCAAGATATTATTTTACTAATTTATAAGTATATAAAAAGTTTGTACAAGCAAAGCCAACCATTTGCAGAACTTATTTACTTAACTCTTTAATGAAAACTACAAAAAACTTTTGGTGAAAAGTGAAACCATTAAGAAGGTATCGTTTCATGACCAGGTAAATAAGTCGCGGTGGAATCGTCAAGGCGGAAATCGTCTGTGAAATTTCCATTTAGGCTGTATCCGGGCATTGATCCGGGATAAGCTAGTTGCCCGTCGGACAGGGTTAGACCCGTGACCCGGATCCTGGATGACAAAAAGCTTTGGGTTACAAACTGGCTATCTTACTCTGTTTGACGATTCACGAAATGGGATTGATTGTTACATCCGCTTAGTAAATCGTGATACTTTGTAATAAGTATGCATAAATTGATGAAATATCGGTACAGTAAATATCGCTTAATCTATTAGTATTTACCTAAGTATGTTATTATATCGGACCATAGTGAATAACTTAATGTATTTTTAATACTACGTCAAATGTTATGTACAGTTTAAGTTTCGTTAATTAATTAAAATTGACATTACATAAGGGTTGTTAATCTACCGAAGTAAACTACTTGTACTCGTACCGACCGATCACGTGATCGATTTTGTATTTAAAACATTTTTTTTCCTCGAATTTGTAATCTCTTGTTCTACAGGTTCTTCAGTTGATGGGTAGTCCAATACCTTAAAATATTAGACACCTTTGTATTGCTTATTCTATAATAACATGCAAATTGGGAAATATAGACTGGGAGCTTTAAACTATTAATAATTCCACAGTAAATATACCAATATTCCCATTTCTCGAACCAAGACACTCACGCACTGGAATTGAATGAATTTATTTGTATTTTTATCTCGAAGCGGAAGGGAATCGGTTGCTACATGGACCGTGAACTCTTGATCCCCTCAAGAAAATCTGCACTCAGTTGGAAGCTACGATAGTGAAGGTAATCCTCAATTTATATTTTTTTTACTAGCTTGGGTTGTCGTAAAGACTGTCTTACCAAAGACATTTATAATTTTATGTTTTTTTTTTTTAAATAAAGTATAGCATAGAAGCACCACAGAAGGACAAAAAGAAATAGTACACTTTCATCATTTCATTTTAAAGCGGTCGTGTTTAATTATCAGTAGTTCATACCACTTATGGTTCCAATATAGAAGTCACATCTGTGAATGTTACAGACTAAATTATTTTTTTTCCATGCGATTCCATAAATCTAACTAAAATCTAACATGATTAAAAAGAAAAAAAATATAGGAAAAATATATATAGGCGCCTACCAAATTAAAAAGTAAAGTGTAAATTTTTAAAGTCTTACTTGTATAGGTAAGAATAGTAGGTACTTAACTTACGATAGCTACACAACCATTTATAATCAGCGAAACTTTAATTTTAAACTACTTGCAAGTAGAAAGTGTTAATATCCAATGAATATTCAGTACAGTCGGTGTCTCCAACCGACACACGCAACTGCGGTTACGTGAAATACGTCTTCCCAGCTTTTAATAGCAACTGGTGCTGCATCCCGACCACTGAGTAGAGGATAGTGACAGATAAACAAACCGCTTAAGAGTAAACCAAACTTTTAGTTGTCATTTTTCCTGTGATAATACTGTGCCACTTGTAAACTACCGTGTCGTTTCCAAAAAAACTGTCATGTGCGAGTTGGACTCGCATTCTAAGCTAAGACGGACAGCTAAGTCTTAGTCATATGTTCCGGTTTTGACCTTTCAGTTACGGAAACCCAAAAAGTATGAGATAATTTAGGTAAATAACTTTACCCGATACGTGAAAATAACGATATTTTCATTTATTGGGTGTGACTTGCCCTAGTGTCAGTGTTTTTAGGCGTCCTAAGGTTTTGCTCATGGATCAATTAGTTTTGTTTCAATATGTTTCAAATCGTTAATTGCTTTGTGCTTAAAATAAGCTGTAATTGAAATAAGCTGCTACTAGAAATGTTATATTCCAGTATGAAAACTATTTCCGAAAATAAACATTTGTTACATTTTTTCGGTTCGTTCGTTTGGGTCTATAATACATTGAAATAGAATGTGTGTATCTCTGTTTTTTTTCTACTCAAAGGCCGAGTCCCCAACTCTAAGGTCTAACCGCGGGGCAATTTGAATGATTAATGTATTAAAGCGACAATACGAGTCCTGAATTATCTAACCCGGACAAAGAAGGGCGCATCTATTCATACATCACGGACAGACTTGACCCTTCCTTCACCGCAAGATGGAGTTTGAGTGGCAAGAAGTGATAGTTTCGTGGATTTGTTTTTGCAGTGTGAGCAAATAAGTTTTTGAGAGATTTTAAGAGAAGGTCATTTGCAAATTTACACATTGATAAAATATTATAGTCCTAAAATTAATGCATAACTTTAAAAACGGTTTTTAGAACATCATGCAATAGAAAAATATGTGAAGTGTTATCTCCTAATTCTATCCAACTCTTGCATCTCATGATTAATAAAAATCACTGATAATAAAACCGATCTTATACTTGTAATTAGCTATCATACGGACATAATAATAATACAGGAATACGGTAATAAGGGAAAAAATAATGTTCGTAGTAAAACTTATAAAGTACATAAAAAGTTGTAATATTCAATTTGCAATGTAATTATAATATTTTTACAGTAGGTACAATAAATTTTACAAAGAGAAACAAACAAGTCAGACAGATATTATATATATAAGTATGTATATATGTATTTCTAAGTATATATATCAGTCATCAGGTTACCATAGCACAGGCTTTGCCTAGTTTGGGACCTGAAGACCTTTGTGAGGATGTTGTCCAATATTATTATTATTATTATTAGATATGGCTAGATGCCAAGGTAAAAACTGTAGGTACTTCCCCAACACAGTGAGTGTCACTAAAAGTGTCTAAGTCTTCTTCTTCTTCAGTCTTCTAAACACTTACAGATGAAAGTAGAAAGAGGAGACAGTATAAAGACAAAGTCGAGTTTGGTATCCAGGTGGCTCCTGCAAAAGTAGCATAAGAGTAATCTCCGCACATTACTTCAAATGCAAACGTGTGTTTGTTAGTTTGTTTTTTCGTCTTCTCCTCAGCAAAGCAAAGCGACTTGATTTTTAGCACAAAGATCCGGTTCAAGGTCCGGGGATTACTACACGTTACATTCATCCTAGGAAACCCAACATAATGCGGGCAAAGCTTATCTGTCTTATAATTTAGCAACTTCTTGATACTATAGCCAGATTCTATCATCTCGCTTGAACAAGATAAATACAGCAACTTAATCCTTTGATGTCTCCATACAGAAGCACTTAGTAGCCGAGTACCTACCACATACCTGCCGAGTTAGCCGAGTAACTCTAAGTGGATACAGTGATCGGGTTAATCTAGGCCAAGTTGGTTACAAGAACTTTAACTTTTGGGTAACTTAGTTGATATGTTATGCTTTGCTTATCGTGCAATATGGAAAACTGGTGAAACTATTAGTTGACATAGACAATATATCTAATTTTAATAAACCTAAACTTGATAATAATTATAAACGTAATAATATTTATACATATAGGAGGGGGTATTAAAAATATATAAAACTTTTTTTTCAATAGTCACACCTACATATACGTACCTATTATTATTATTAATTTTGCAAATATCAGTACTAAAATAGTATAAACAATATTTTTATAGGTACTTTGATAATAATTATTAGCATTGAGTTAGACAGGCTCTTCGCTAAGTTGCTCATTCAAAACTTTATAATTAAACCATCCAGTCTCCTTTTACATCTTTGTTGCAAAGTAACCTTCCTTCTCTTCCTAAACTTGAATTGAAATGTCCAAAACATTCGGAGGACGTTATACACTTTATGTATTTAAGTGGCAGTAACTTATACTTTCTCTATAAATTTAATAAGAATACAACAGCTTTTTAACCTGGAATTTATATAACACGTCCGCGGTGTTACCCGCGGATCTCAAATTTTTATAGTAATAAATATAGCCTATATTACTCAGTGATAACACTGAGCTTTTTAATGGCGAAAGAGTTTACGAAGTCGGTCCAGTACCTTTTATGTTTATTCGACATATAACAAAAATATAAATCTTTTCTCTTTACAACATTAATATAGACATTAGTGTCTTTAGCACAAAATGGCTTTTATCACAGGTAGTAATGGAGATAGCCCAAGATACAAATATATATATCAAATCAGGCTGATCCTATACCTATTATGAGAGGTTGCATATGATTTGCCCAAGTATATACCCATTCCAAAAACAAGATGAGTTTTTAAACAGTCCAGGGGGGCTATCGGCTATCTGTATGTATTGCTTTCAGTATTTATATAGTCTTGAAAGCAATAATGAAGTTTCATATCGGCTACGAAAGCAAGACCTTAGTATTGCTTTCAGCTAAGCGATGTCAATTTTCAAAACAATAAGTGAACAAAAGATTGCTTTGACTCCATATATTTGACAGATATTGGCATCGGCTAGTGCGATGTAAGTACTACTGCTTTGAGTCTAGACATCGCCATCGTCATAGCTTTGAAAGCAATACAAATAGCCGATAGCCACCCCGCTGTCTATGGAAAGTCAGGGAACATAAAAAAAAAACATTACGAAAAATTAATAAAACCTTTTCTTCTCAGAATTCTGAGTATGTGTTGAACAGTTTTTAATTTATGATGTAACATAGACATTCGAAGTAAGGCTCTCTAGAATTTAATAAAATATATTTATCTCATTTTATTTCATAATATAAAAACCTTTGTCGCAAAAAATACGAACAAGAAGCTCCTCAATGACATTTGCCGAGAAATATGAGAAGACTTATCGCGAACAAAACGCTCGCCTTTGTTTAGCAACAGTAACTTACGCCATTAATAACTTTTAAAATATTTTTCTTGAGCTCTTGCTTTAGTATGTACATTATTCTTAAGAAATTGTGAGCAAAATATTCGTAGCTAAGCATAAACATTTTGCTTAGATGTGACGATGCGACTAAAAGGTAAACTTACTTTGAAAAAGTAGGTATATCTATGAACTTGAAATTTGTACACATATTCAAATTGAAGTGGACTTTATCATCATCACTATCATCATTTTCTCTCATATATAAATATCAATTGCTGTTCGTTTGTCTCGCAAATTGAGAACAGCTGGGCCGATTTAGCTGATTTTGGTTTTGAAATGTTTGTGAAAGTTCAGGGAAGGTATAAACGGATATAACAGCTAGGCGGTACTAAGTTCGCCAGGTCAGCTTATCACCATCATCATTATATAAAAATCACATAGTATAAAAATAAATTATTGTTCGTTTGTCTCGCTAAAAGTCGAGAGCGGCTGGACCGATAAAGCTGATTTTGGTTTTGATATGTTTTTGAAAGTTCTAGTAAGGTTTAAACGGTGAGAAACATACATAACTATATTACAGACTAGACATGCTCCGTCTAGGGCTACAGTATCGCTGATTTCCGTGGTCGTGCAAACTTGTAGTCAAATGTCTAGATGTGTAGGATAAGAAAAACTGTAAAGCGATACAAAATTCGTTGGATCAACAAGTCAGCAGTTAAAAAAAATAGTAGTTTAATTTATAAACCAAAGTAACTGAAAAATTTGAAAGTATATTTTGTAGTATTTTTAGTTTTTTATTCTAGTAGTTTCTTGTTCACGAAATCTGGTAGTGTAAGCACGACCAAAGTTTTACCATAGATTAAAATACCTCAAGCAGATCAGCAATTGCAGTACATTAAAGCGTACGCCGTTAATTAGTTCCATTCTAGATCACTAGCTGTCACTACATGTATCGAATGGAGGCAGATCCAAAATTATTTTAAAATTCGGTGAGTGTTGGTTCGAGAGTGAATCCTAGCCTCGAAGCAGTACAGTGCAAAATTGTTAGATGGCGCTATCATAAGTAACCGTAGCTACATCAAAGATAAGATATTTAAAATGACACATGAATGATACGTTGCCAGCTCGTGCAGCTGTGTAGTCTTTGGGAGGCGTTGCCGCTCTTACAGCTTCGTCTCAAATCTCAGGGCATCGTTCGTGTGGAGCAGATACCGCGATGTGCCTACCAATGCTGTTATTTTAGCGGTTTTCGCGCTAGACCTAGCACTTTTTCGGAAGATTCAGTGTGCAGAAGCGAATTTTAGCGCTTAGCGCCAAATCTAGCGTTATTTTGACAAACCTAGTTTGAAACGAAATGCCTGATATTTTTATTTTTCATAGTACTAATTTTAACTTACTTGTTAAAAACTACTATAATCTGACGTAAAATAATATGATAATTAAGTCATACCAAACCGAAAATGTATTGCATAATGGTTGATACAATACGTTATCCTTAACGTTGTAATGGTGCGATTTCTGAGTGCAAAAAGAAAAACAAAATAAAGTTTGCTTTTCTTATCTAGCGCCATTTATTTTTATAGAATAAAAAATCATGTGAATCTGGCGCTTTTTTGAGATGACTTAGCGCGGAATGAGCTTTTCGATCTGGCAGCACTAGCCGCCGGATGAGTTGTGTTTTTGTTGTGGTTTCGTGTTCGTGGTGATTTCGCTTTGTTGTTTGTTTTTTTTTAAACCCAAAAAATACGAATAATCGAATCGATGAAGCCTATTAATAAAATTGATTAAATTGTTTTCATCAGCTAAGAAAGAGCTGTTAACTTCTTTAACGGCCGAACCAATTTTAATGAAACACAGCTAAAAACACTCGATCAACTATCAAACTAAATCAAAATCGGTCAACCCGTTTGGGAGCTACGATGCCACAGAGTCAAGTCAAGGATTTATAAAATTTAAATATGTACCTATTGCTATAATTTACCTTCACTTTGAACTTATTACGACGTCAAGTCAAGAAGTGAAGTTTAATAGACTTAGCTATCAAAGCCAACGAATTAAAAAAACAATGGTATACGCTGTCAATGTCATCTTGAGGTATATTCGTCTATGATGTTATCAAGAAAATAATTTGGTTTTAAGCGTCATCTAGCGTAATAAGGACGCGATAATTCGAATCCAATCTTTCATTCGATCGCAACGCCATCTCTCAATAGCCTGGGAAAATCTGACCAAACTCTTAATTTATTTATAAAAAGCAAAATACATTTTAACCAATATTAATGAATCTAAAAATTATTATAGGACTTTTGAGCTGTAATAGCATACTAATAATTTATTTTTATCGGTGTTCTGTGTCGAAATATATATTCCCGGGCTATTTAGCAGCGCCATCTAGTAATAATACGTAATTCCGAGCTTTTTGCCATGTACGATTTTTTGTTCGTAACTGCTGATCTACTTGAGGTATTTTAATCTATGGTTTTACCAAACAAAGGTAAAGAGTTCGGCGTCGCCGCAGGACACTGTAAACAAGTGAAACGCAATTTGGCAAGTTTGCGGGTTTATTTAGAACACGGCGACACCACCCTTGCCTTGTCTAGGCTTGGAGAAAGAAATACAATTCTTTATTTCCGTAAAAAACTACTAGTGTAGTTTGGAATGAAAAATACGTAGTAATTTTACAAATCTTTCATTTTATGACTGATTTTCTTTATTTTATATTGGGACTATTTTAGGGCTGCGTACCCAAGGGGTAAAAACGGGACCATATTACTAAGACTTCGCTGTCCGTCCGTCCATAAATACGTCCATAAATTTTCTCAGATAATGTACTTCTGTTGCCGTTATAACATCA
Source organism: Ligdia adustata (assembly GCA_947049295.1). Classification (NCBI taxonomy): domain Eukaryota; kingdom Metazoa; phylum Arthropoda; class Insecta; order Lepidoptera; family Geometridae; genus Ligdia; species Ligdia adustata. Next base: position 5,613,031 of record OX346218.1, read on the forward strand.
AATACTACAAACAGTATTCGTATCAACCAATAGCATCCCATTGCTGGGCACGGATCTCCCCTGTGAAGGAGGCATAGGCCATAATCCACCACGCTGACCAAATTGCAGGTTGGGGATTTCACTTATTTTTGAACGTTATTAACTTTCTCCTACAAGCAGGTTTCCTCACGATGTTACCATTAACCGTTTAAGCATGTGGTAATTATTTCTAAAATGCACATGAGTGACAAAACACACAGGTGCATGCCTGAACCTGGATTTGAACCTGCGCCCTTTCGCTTGTAAGGCAACGGTTTTACCGACTAGGATACCACTAACTACACACAGTATAAAATGTACCAAATGGAGGGTACACATTCAACAAACGTGTTATTTTAACCGTTTTTTGCTTGATGTTAATAATGGATAAAGGTAGACGCTTAAAATATTTACAGAATATTTAATTTTAAAAAAAACATCCACATATTTAAGAGCTCCCATACAAAAAACGTAATTTTTGTTTGTTTTTGATATCGACAAAAGATAGAAACTTGAACTAATCACACTATCTCACTTCACACTAACAATATAAAAGCGAAAATTTGTGTATGTTCGTTTGTTCCTCCTTCACGTTCAAACGGCTTAACGGATTTGGATGAATGATTTGGCACGAAGATGGATTATACCTTGGATTAACACATAGCCTATTTTTTATTCTGGAAAATTGAAGTGTTCCGATGGGATAAACAAATATCTACAGTAGAACCGCGTGGCGCAGCTAGTCTTTTATAAATAATGGTTCGGAACCCTTAGTGCACAAGTTCAACTTGCACTTGGCCGATTTCATTCATGGAAAGGTCCAACTGTGCTTTCGTTCACGTTCGGTGTTCATCAAAAACGGATAATAATCACCGTTCGTCGTCATTTGTTTTCCATCACCCGTTTCAAAAACCAAAATGCAACAAACATGCATCAGTTATTTGAAACAATAAAACTAGACCTATTTAGTAAAAAAAAAAATACAAAGTACAACGAACTAAATATTAAAAGTCTATACTTAGTAGGTCCGCGCCGTGTTCCAAATAACTCCATCTAACTGGCGAATTGTGTTGCTAAACTAAAAGTTTTGTTTTATTAACCCCTACTATGCTATAAATTCGTATGTTTGTATATTCATAGGCTATTCCTTGTATTGTACTTACAAGTTCACATTTTAAATAAAGATTTTATATTGAAAGAAAATCAATTGACATTGTTAAATGTACAAAATGATCTTAGTACTGAAATTTTGACAGTTTATTTTATGACATAATATAGTCAGTAGAGTCTTACACGGGAACTATACCATAAATATAAATTAAATAAAAGCTTACTAGCATGAGCTAACATGAATTTAGGTAATTGATTATACAAAAAATCTTATACCACGTAGCACAAGAGTCACAAATAAAGATTAGGATCTAACATATTTCATGACTTATAAATAGTTCTTTTAGTGAAACTTTAATTTTAGAATTCCCTGAAAAAGTTTATTTATAATTTTAAGTAGGTTGTATTAATTTTGACAATAAGGCTAGTATTTTTACAAGTAGCTGTATTAAAGTTGTGCTGTACAATCAAACCGGTACATAGGTACAGCCACAGGCAAATGCTAGTAAATAATTATTTGACGTCAAATATCCATATGTAGTTTAGAACAAAACAAGCTTGTACTACTATTGTGGTTTCAAAACGTACAGTCCATTTGCTTGCGGCCAAATACAGAACCCCTACTATTGTATTGCAATATTTATAATAACACAGTAATAAAATAAAACAGTTCGACAATTTGCTATTGAAATTTATTAGGTAATAATTTATTACAGCAGTATAATCTAAAATTACCAAACTAGTACATTTTCTGTGTTAAACATTAGTATAACCTACAAATCGTCTTATATTACTTAGTAATTACAAACATAATTTCTGTGTTCATGAAGATTTGGAAAGTCCTCCCAAATACAAATGCAATGTTTCACTAAGCTATGCGGCTTGTATTGGTATCGCTAGCAGAATGTAATAGCCAATCAAAGAGCAAGATGTTTTTCTTATATTATTCGTAAAATATACAGTAAGTATGTTAATATTAGTTACAGTTTTTACAAAATCAATACTTGATAAAATTCTTTCTTGCTTAAAAAGATATATCTCGCGTTTCATCCCATTTTTATTTTATAGGTTGGATTTAATATCGCAATAACTGAATAAGTGCTTTAAACGAATGCCGTAATGGAAGTAGGTAGTATTTTTTTTTAAAGGATTATTATAAGACAAGTAGTAATGTTTCTAATTTCGCGCGCTCTAATGTACGCTTTGTCTGAAATGGTCAAACGCTAATGTTTCCGTGAAAGGTTTTGTTATGCGGCTGTTACTACCATTACCGTGTTGATATTTAATTACTCACATACAATTACTTATTGCGATAAAATAAAATGTTTGACACTAACCTGAATAAAACAAGACATGACGTATTTTGTTAATTTTTTGGGTACAATTTGCACAAAACAGTTTTAGCAAGAAATTGTCTTAGGTTTGCGTATTTCTCTTATTATCCAAAAAATCTCTGTTCATTTCTCGGCGACGTTTATTCTTTCATTTGCTATCAGAGGTCTTTTAGTACTACACAGATTAAAGAAATTAGTAGTTAGTAGTAGTGGATTCCTAGCGTATATCTGTCGGTTAGGACTTACTCTTATATATATATATAATATATAGATACCTATTATACAATGTTGGCTACCAATTTTATCGTAATGATATGCCATTTAACGTAATATGTCTTCATAATGTAGACAAACCTGTATCGTATATATATGTTTAAGCACTCCAGGGTTTGTTAAAGGAGAAATCCTAAAAGAAAAAGAAAATTGATTTATAAATAATCGGCTCTCGATTACTTGATTGGTTAGCAAAATGAAAACCTTTCGCTAGTGATAAAATTAACCAAACCAAGTGCACTCTCGATGACGGGTTTAAATTTACCTAGGGCTCATTTTGATACGCTAGGGTTACCATGTAAACAAGACTTATTGGAATCGTAACTATAGAGAATCGGCAAAATATTCCAAAATTGAATAAAAATATGTGTTAAATTTTACTTTATCAACAATCTTCCCCCAAAAATAATAGTAGGTATTCTGTGATAATCAAAAAAAAACTAACTACTTTTTTAATATTATAAGCTTATAATTTTAATGTCAATCTGATAATAGAAATTATGAACTATTTGGCCATTTATTTAAGTACAAAAAGAAAACCAGGCTTTTGAACGTCAACCCTGCACGTAACACAACGAAATAATGTCAATACATTTTGTACGAGGGAGCACATCAAAAGGTTTATTTTACAGTGGCTTGTTTTTGTGCCCAGTAATTGAATTGGCAAAGTTTTACGATCGTGAAAATATTTATTGGCAAAATACTGAAAATATAAATAGTTGAACGCCCGCAGCGAAGCTTTGTTTGATGTCGAGATATGTTAAAGTAATATCAGCGTTCTTTCTTTGTTCTTCTGTATGCGCAGATTTAGTTTTTGTATTTTGTTAATGTTTTTAGGCAAGCTCGCGGTTTAAAACAAACGTTTCATTAAGGTAGGTAAGATAGGTTTTATTTATAAGACTGTGTGTATTTTTTAAGACTAACGTGTTGAATGCTTCTATTAGTTTCCTGTTCATTATCATTGTAGTGTTCGTAACACTCATTTACACTTAGGTTAAGGCAACCCACTTCAAACGTTGAATAAAATGAAAAACAGAAATTTAAAGCAATAATAACATTATATCAGTAATCTGATATAATGTTATTATTATTATATAAAAAAAATGTTTCCAAATCAAATTACAATAAATGAATGTAAAATTAGTTGGCGTACAGAATAAAACAAAATGTTAATTTACATTAGAAATCAGGCTTTATTCATGCATTAAGACTATATTGCAACAAATAAAAAAGTATAATCCTTAATAAGTGCATCAAAATCTACAACAATCGCTAGACCGTAACCATCCGTAGAAAGAGCCAGAGCGGATCCAATCCCAGTATTTAATTTAAACAGACAAACCTCATTACATCCGGCGGGATTCGCGGAGAAAGTTTCTTAATCTGTTCCCATTCTTAGTTTCCTCATAAACGTGGGAAACAACATACGGTAATTTCTATGTGTGACGTAAATAAAGCTAGGTGAACATGGAATATTTTTTTAGTAAGTTACAGTCACACACACAATATTTGATTTTATTACTGATTTGTCCAAATGCCTGAAGGACTCTGCGTTAGACAAAAATGCTAGCTTATATTTTGCCCAAAAAATAAGTCTTGCAATACAGCGGGGTCACACAGCCAGCATTTTGGGCTAAGTAACTAATTTATTTTATTTTATAATTACGTTTAGATATATAAATCCTATAAATATCAAATCACATCTATAGCATTCAGAAAAGTAAATGCACTTGAAGTTATTCACGTGGTATTTTTGTGATGGGCTATACAAGTTATGTGTTTTTGTTAAATTGTTGAGTACAACAACTTTTAAGTAAAAGTAAATCTAGTTATTAAATATACATTTTACGCAAAAAAAAAACAATAGTCAAGTACAGTTTTCTGACTACATTGTACTTAATTATACAAAAATTTAATTTACATTCATGTTTATTATTTATTAACAAGCAGTTAAAAGTGACTTCCTAAAACACGATTTCAAGAACTTTAGACCTAGTGAAATGGAAAAATACAGCTAGTATAGCATATGACCATCTGCAGGTGGAGACGAATCTATTGACACTACTCACATAAAAATACGACAAGCTGTTAAGGCTCTAGGATGTGCCAAAAAATATACATACATGTATACTTACATAGACTCGAAAACATAACCTTATTTCATAGTCGGGTAAAAACGAGTCAATTAGTATAAGAACGATAACGAAGAAATTCTCATTTAGTAATCCTATTTTCCTTGAACTCTCGCGCACCTCAGCTGTAATGGCTCGGATAGAAGTGTTTAATGATAGAATAGCTAATTTTGATTATTTAATTACAATTGGAAATTCTAAAAATTTATCATATTTAAATTGAAATCAGATTCAGATCGACGATGCGTTTAAGTTGTAAGCTTTTGCAGTAAACTGTTTGTTTTGGCAGTCGCACAATAACACCACTGTTAAACCAGTAATTAAGTATTTACTAACAAATTTTCGAAAAATATGCAATGCAAAGCCCCAACTGCGAATGGTGCGCTATAACATTACTTATTTTTTTACAATCTCATAACGGAAAATTTCACTATAAAGCTACAACAGAGCACTCCTTGACCCAAATTCCGTTATCTGAAGCCGCGGCTGGAATCTCAAATTATAATAATAATAAAATATAACATTCAGGGAACGTGTTTACCGACGAAAACAGGCTCCAGGGTTTTGGGGCGCACATTAAAAAGTTTTAAATACTTTCGCGTTGTCACTGCAAGTCGTAGTTGGGATTCGGCCCCAGGGCGCTGTTGCTTCGCTCAATGTTGTTTTTAAAGGAAGTAAAATGTGCTTCTTGAGTAATGAGGATGGAGATAACCTGGTGAAATATTTGCGTTGAGATTGTTTTTTTCTTCTCCGTGATATAAAACTCTCTAGGGTGCTTACAGGTACGGTTAATCAGCAGAGAAGAGTCTGCTTTGTATTTAGAGTTTTTTTTAAATAAAAACTTTTATCGTAAGCTTTAAACTTTAAGTTCTATGGTAGAAATGGTGACAAGCATCCTCTTTTTTTTATTAATTTAAAACCGTAATTATATCAAGATAAATTAGTAAAGCAAACGTATTCGTGCAATAAATTGCATTTATAAACCAAAACATAGCTGATTAAAGTCATATCTCTGGTAAAGAAAAAGACATCTTCGACAAGGTAACACGTGATTTCAGCTAAATAGGCTCACGTCTTTACGATGAACGATACATCAATCTTTTGGACACCTAATTTCGGCAAACAATAACTTTGACACGTTTTCTTTGGAGCTCGGATTTTCTGCTTATTGATAGTCTTTGTTACGCGATAGATGATAGAATGTAATTAGGTATCGTTCTATGACAAACGAAATGTATATGTGTCAATTATATTTGATAATGACTGACTGACCGATCCAAACTAATCGTAAAATAGTTTTTTTCTCTTTCCGACTTAACATCAATACAGTTTAAGCTAATGTTTTACAAAAAACAACAATTTAATTATCTTATATTATTTTATAATATAAATATAATTATCTTATATATCTTTTTATGGATTGATATACATGACACTGCGCAAATAATGCTTATTTTAATTTATCATATTTTGGTTTAAATATTTGGAATTTTAGAATTTAATTTAAGATTTTGAAATTTATGCACCGATTTTTTTTTCTATATATTAACCAAGCTTTATCGATTTTTCCTACACTTAAGCACATAAACGCCAGAATTGCCTTCAATTTTCAGTCATACCACTCACATACCACAAAAGTTGGTCTTGCTTAAATTAAATATTTTTTGTTTCGTTTTTTTGTCTAGTACCTAGCAAACAAGTGGTTCAAAAAACACCCGACCGCTAAATCTTTAAACTTTTGTAGCATCCTTTTTTTGTTGATGTATCCAGTGTCACTCTCACGATTGAGATGAATCTATTGACACCACTCACATAAAAATACGATAAGCTGTTTAGATTCTAGTGCGTGCCTAATAAATATACATACGTAAATATATACATACATACATACCTAAACTCAAAAAACATAACCCTCCTTCTTTCGCAGTCGGCTAACTCCTTTATAACTTAAAAAATTAACTCCAGTAAGATTTTATTTGAATGCGTTCAGTTAATATTTTAAAATTTCTTTACAAACTCTCTACACATTAATAATTAGATCCCGCAAACAAAGCTGTGGAGAATCAAACAAATCAAAGAGAATGCTCGCTCACAAAAGGAATAGCATTAAATCTCAATAGGTCTTGCGCGCAAGGAAAAAATACACAAAGAAAGAATCCAATTAAACAAATTGATAGATCGTACTCGCAGAGATCTCTGACATTAGGGTTGACAGAGCAGTATTGCTGTTGCGATTAATGGAATCAACAGAAAAAAAACCGACGTCATTAAACCGAGCGGATAAAACAATACAAACAGGACTGCATGGCCAAAGCGGAGTCTGAACTTAAAGAAATATTGAATAACTTTTTTTTATCGTACTATTTTTATACAGTGGATTTTGTAGGCATGTTTTTTTATTAATATCTGGTAATATGGTCAAACATAAATGCATTTTATCATATCTATGCTTTCTACAAATCAATGTTATAAAAGCGAGTCCCTGTGGTTTGAAATGATTTGAGCACAATTGTTTAGTTACAAAATAGGTAAAACTAAGCTTACACGATTTCAATGGAGGCTTAAATAATTTATGGGTGTATTCGCAATAGAAAGAGTAGGTAATTTTATTTATTATTTACCCACTAAGCTTCTAGCTTCTCAGCTTTATTTTCAGGATGATAAATTCTTTCAACTTTTTTAACAACTGGATACATGTCAACCCTAATCTCAGTCGCTTTGTGATCGGCACATCTTCGGCTATCAATCCCTTTCACAAAAGAAGTTTAGAGACCTCTGCGATTGTATCGGATACAACAATCTGTGTGATCCCGCTGAGAGAAAATGTTTTAGCAAGTTTATTACTTCAAAAACTTGATACTTTTGCATTTTTTTAAAAGTATTTAAAGCTCAGAGCTGCATTACGCACTGCTTAGCTGGTTAGATATTATCTTAGAAGGACAAATGATTAATATACAATATATAAAAATATGTATTTTGTACCTACAGTCATTGCATAAGAAATAGTCTCAATATTTACGATAAGGAATTCTGCAGATAGAAGTTTTTAATTGTCTTTTAAGTTGAACAAACATAATATATTTTGTTACTAGGAGCTAGGTATAAAAATTTAGTTTAATCCTCTAGCAGACGTCAAATTTGAAGCAAATTTCGTATTCTTTTTTCAGAAAAACTAATTCTGTGATCTTACTTGGTAAGATCTTATATCTTCCTTTTTTTCTTAGTTCTATAGGCCGTATAGACCTATACTATAATTCAGAAACCTGGATAATTTATGTAAACAAAGAAATGTCATGATATGTCACTGTTATAATTACAAGTCAGGGGTAGAATTTAATTTTTACCATGGATCACTAATTATTAGTAATGGCGCGTGGTTTTGCTTGCGCGATAGTTACAAAAATACAAAAATCAAAATAGCGTTATAAGCATTCCCCAAAAGCTCGGCCGTTCTTTTCGCACAAGCTCCAAGTGACCAAACTTCACCCGGTGGCCACTTTTTGTATGTGTTTTTATAAACATTCATCACCATGACTTTTTCTGTGGAACTCATAGATTTCTTTGGACGTTTTTTTTTGTGGCGACAGATAGTCACTTGTTTGCGATGTTGATGGACCTGGCATCGCATAAGCCGGCGGCGGCGCCGTGGGCGGCGCGGGTTGAGGTTCCATGTTTATTAAAAAACAAACACAACAACAAGGTTGAAAACTTAACACATATTGATAACAATAACAGACAACGATATTGTAAAAACCACATTCGACTTCGATGAGCGAGAGACGAATGAAATACACGAAATAAAATGGCGCTTATTGTCAAAATGCAAAAATTGTTTCGAACTTCTGTGATTTGCTTCCATTTTACTCCGATGATACCAGTGTCGTAAAATATTTTCTGCTAATATTTCTTCATCATTTTATATTTTTGTTAATAAAATGAAATAAAATATAATTTATAGCACAAAACCATTGCTACATTCCATTCTATGGATATTTATTAGAAAATAAGCCGTACCTTAAGTTTTTAGAAAATTTGAGAAATCTTCTATTAACTTCTATTTCGAAACATTTTTTTTTGATATGGTAACACCTTTGTTTACGAAAATTATCTAGGTTTCTGAATTAGAGTATAGATTAGAATTTTTCTAAAATACATCTTTCAGAAAAAAATATAGTAAGCACACGCACAATGACGCATAGTCACGTGATAGAAGATTGAAAAATGGCTGCGGACCATCTGCCACTGTAATAACATCAAATTACTTCCCTCGTGGCTGACGCCGCTCTACGTGATCTGGAGATCTTGCGAAACTCTCTACTTATTGTACAAATACGAAAATTTTCTTATTCGGTAATCCAGAAATTTGGAGAAATGAAAACTATTTCGATATATTTTTGCTTCAGAGCTATAAAATTGTCTGTGAATACGAGGTGAAACAAATTATAAAATATTGATGATAATTGATTCCGAATTGCTTAATTCACGTAGGTGCTTGTCAGAATTATTATTATATAGGAAAAGCTGCATATTAATATTTATTTATTTATTTTACAATAGGTCGCCCAACAGCTATATTTATACTAATGGGTAAATAACTAGAAATAGAGAGCCAGTTACCGGGCAACAAGAATAATAACAAATAATAGGAAAATAGAAATAACTACAAACAATACAGACCACACAAAGAAACAAAAACACATATGCTCATTCAAATGTTACATAAATATGAGGATTGAACCGTCCCCGGAAATGGTAACAGTTCAACCTTTATCCTTCGACAAGATCAGAGCAGTCAATTCAGTTATTACCTATTTTGAATAATAACAGATATTTAGAGAAATATCTGATATGCTGTTATTAGACCAAACTGTTATTACCAAAAGAAGAGTTTTTTTGTAATAATATATTGTAATGAGTAAAGAAATATTATTTTTAGTATGTTTATAGTATTTTTTAAAATCAGAAAAAAGAGAAACAGGAAAAATTCAAGATACTCCTTATTAATCGGCCAAGCGACAATCGACTCGAGCACTAAAGGGTTCCGTACAACATTACTTCAATTTCTACCTGTTGTTATTAATGAGCAAAACACGGCAAAAACATAAGTTTGTTGTATCCCCGTCCCCCGGAGTGCTTATTTTATTTTGACTAACTTATTTATTTTTTAAAAGTAACTATACAGCTTAATATTCTGTGAATATTGCAAACGCATAAATGTTCCCGTAGTTAATTAAGAGCAAAAAGCAGCAAAAAATCACGTTTGTTATATGGGAGCCTTTTTAAATATTTATTTTATTCCGTTTTTAGTATATGTTGTTGTATGGGCAACAGAAATATATCATCTGTAAAACAATCAGCTATCTAGCTATCACGGTTCTTGAGATACAGCATGGTGACGGACGGACAGCGATAGTAATAGGGTCCCGATTTTACCTCTTAGGTACGTAACATTAGTAAGGTGACAAAGTAACTTCAGTTAGGAAGGGCTTGACCGACAAAAGCATACTTTTTTAACTTTTCACACATTTGATTGGATCTTGATTAGGAATGAAAAAATTGAAATTACAAACACTACTAAAATATTTATCCGACTTGAACAAATCCAAAATCTAATCTGACAGACGTTTTTGAATTTTTAAGTTTCCAAGAGTAATAAGATTGCTCTCACCCGCTGTGCTAAGAATCCGTTAAGCTCAAACTTTCATTTCCTTTAAGAATATTTTTTTTACAAACATCAATCTTGCTTTAGGGGAAAAAAACTTTTCGAAATGAGGTCAACACGGCTTCCAAAGAAATCTGACCGACGTTTCAACATTCTAGGGAAATGTTGAAAAATGTTACAAACTTTGTAGCGAAATGTTTATACTTGTTTCTTATTAAAAAGTAAGATTGAAAAAGGTTTGGCAGTCAACACGTGCCTTATTTTACTTTGCAACCTTAAGTTGTGCGCAATAAGAAAGTGTTAAGTTACATAAGTTGGCGTGTCACGTGTCTGTCCACTAAAGTTTCTTTGATGCATTTTGGTCAAATTGAGACTCGAATATCATCACTCAGGTTCAAATCTTCTACGTCAAGCAGGATATTTCACGAAGTTTCCTTTGTGCGTTAAATTAGGCTGTATTTAAAGCTTACGCACATGAATGAAACTACTATAAAGTCAAAGTCTGTACCAGTGATTAAAGTTGTAACCTTCCGCGTGAGATCCAAGCATTCTCAACTATGCCAATATCGTAATTATATAGTCATATAAATGTTGCCTAAATGATGTCGGTAGAGAATAACATTTCAAAAGACTAAATATCGAAAGAATAAATTTGTTTTAAGGTAATTAATGTAAACAGTACTAGGTAATACCCAATCGAAATACCCAGAGAAAAATATATGACGCAGTAAAAATAACGGGTAGCGCTAAAAAATACAAATATTTGCATGACAAGGTAAATGAAAACCTTTCATGCTCTCTCATAACATAACATAACGTAATAAATAAAGGTACATGTTACTCATATCAGTATATTGTCTGGTCGGCCTGTTTTTTGTCAGTATTATAATGTAGAGTCAGTTACTAAGATTGTTACTAAGATTTTGTGAATTATTAAGTGTTTAGACGTATGTTTGTCTTAGTAGGTATAAAGTCGAGGACTATACTAAGTGTATCTGAATAAATTAATGGTTAACTAAGCTTCTATGAATATTATAATGTTTGTAATTTATATTAAATAGTTACTTATCATCAATTATCATCTTTATAAGACTGGCTTTTGTTCACCATAAGCAATAATTTAAGTTGTAGGTCTCTAGAAATTCGCAAAAAGTATGACCGTTATAATAGATGTTCCATTCATTTAGCCGCGCGTCAATGATCTTTGTGTGTGTAAAGCTAATTATTTGCGAATTTTAAAAGCGCAACATTTTTTTTTGATGGTAGTCATCAGAAGCCACTAGCCACCCTTAAGAGAATACTAATTGATTACTAGGCTCCTGTATAGCTTACAAAATAGTTGAATAAAACTTTCACTACTGCCGATTTTCCACCCGTGGGTTCTAAAACAACGGAGCGAAAAAATATTACAGTCATATTTTGGCAAAAAACGTGCAGATAGAAACGGACTGAACCCGAGCGTGACTGAAAAATGGGCAACACCTTGCGATGCTTCCAAACTCTGTTATCTCTCAGTTTAGCTATTTTTGGTGTCATTTTTTTGGATGAACTGTGAAATGGTATAATATTTAAAAGAAATTCAACTATTTCGTTTAAATGTTATACTTGCTGTTACAATGAAAATTGTAAAATTATAGTTATGCAAACAGTTGGCCTCATGAGCACATAATTTTTTGCCTAATATATCGACAACCTCTTGATCAGTTAATTATTTTGTTTAAATTCAAAATTGTTATCTAAGGTTGAGTAACTGACAATTTTGTGCCTAATCTATTTCTACTAATCGTTATAAGGTGCCTTAGCAAACTTGATTTCTTCTTAGTCCTTTTATACATTCTTAGTAAATTATTATTTTTTTGGCTTCTTATGCCATCCTATATCGGTGTTAGTAACATATTAACATGTCGTCAATGAAGCTCAGAAGCTGTGCTTGATTCATCTATTTTGGCAATTTAAATTTAAAACCACCAAGAATCATTATCATTGTAGAGACACATATTATAACATAAGCTAAATGTAGAGCGTATGTCCGAGCGGCCAACTCTGCCGGTAGTCCTGCATATAGTCCTCACCTCCTAACCACGACCCGTGTTGTAAGTTGTAATTAGCGAAATTAAAAGTTAAAAGTCAAAAGGAATTTCATATATTTTTTATTTCTAATATCCAGTAGATACAAATTAAGATTTCAATATCGATTGGGAAATTGTTGTGCATTAATAAGAGATTAACCCAATACCCCAATATCATTAAACTTTCTACATATTATTCATTCATTATAACATTTATTTAGATATCTACGAGTAATATCTATAATAAAAAAATGAATCGCTGAATTTGTTGCTAAGCGCAAATCTCAAAAGCAGCTGAACCGATTTTGCTAATTCTTTTTTTAAATATTCCTTGAGGTACGAGAATGGTTCTTACGGGGAGAAAAAAATAAAAAATTGCCTGAAAAGACCTAAAAACAACACTTTTCTACAATCCCATATAATTGATTTGTAATAATACTTATATTGTATAAATAAGATCCATCGCAAACCACGTCCGTGTTAGCTGCAGGCTGCGGTGTTAGTGATAAAACTGTTTTAATTCACTTGAAGCAAATTGGAAAGGTGAAAAAGCTAGAAAGGTGGGTACCTCATGAATTGAGTGCAGCAAACCGACAAACGTGCGTCAACTGCTGCGTTACATTACTCAACCGGCACAATAATGGAGGGATTTTTAATCGGATCTTTCGGATATTTCAAGTTTTCCAGTTTGTAAACTGCGTAACGCAAAGAAAAAACCAGACGAGGACAAAACAAATGAATTACGGTTTTCGAAATACAAATGTATGAATATATAGCTGTATAAATTTGAAATTGGAATCCCTAACCAAAGAAGATATATTTGAGATCAAAGTGGCCAGTACGACAAAACGCCAATTTCATATGTAAGGACCTAATATTAATGTCAATATTTGTCAATATTTATACGATGGTAACATTACTCCTAAAAATCAACTGTTAGGAGGTACGAATTTCGCTGGGTCAGCTAGTTTTTCATAACTGAATTTTATGACTATCAACATACATTACGGCACGCGCCGATAGAACTTATCATAATAGCCTTTTCAAACGAAAAATAATTTTTAAATCAGTCTATCGTCTCCGAGAAAGCAGATAACAAACATAAAAAACAGTAGAATTGAGTACTTCCTCTTTTTCAAGTCGGTATAAAATATACCAGTCCCCTTTTTAACATTTCATTAAAGCTACAAAAAATACAATTATAGCACAATATAGACTATTCTTCTAAAAAAAGGACTAAGCTCGCCCTCATTGTTGAATTATCATTTTATTACAGTAGTTTTGCGAAAAACGTCATAAACAAAAGAATTAGTTAAGTGTGGCTCGAAGTGACCTTTTCAGGAGGAAAACCTAATAATATCGCAGTAACAAGTTTGGTGCCCAAGGCGGTAACGTGCTGGGAAAACTCGAGCAACAGCCCTACTTTTCGAGTTAATTAACCATACAAGTTTAGATCTTCACACACACGCACCGATTTCCGTTTAATCCGCGCCAATGACGTTTAAAAATTACTGAATAAATAAATATACCGAGTAATCTGGAAACCAACGTGACTTTAAAAGAAATTCAAAGAGACTTTGAAAACTTACGAAATATTTTTTATTCAGCAGCTAATTATATTCAATAAAAAACGAAAGTACTGGAGCAAGAATAAGAGATAAATACTGTTTTATACAATGTAAGATTTTTTTGATTTATTTGAATTGCTTTAGGTTTACACGATTCCAAAAGCAATTTAAAAAATCTAAATTCATATCTTTTTTAATAAATGCCTAATTCATTTTTTTTTTTAAATGATATAAATTTTTATGTTGTGGTTATATTCCAGTGTTTTCTTAATATTCAGTGGATTCCGCTATAGCTCTACTTACAATATCTTAGACAGTAGGTGGCGTATAAAGCGCACTTCTAACAACACTAGAAGAAAAAAAACTGGTGATTATTGTCGATAATAGAATAAATTACTCAGAATAGGATGACAATAAAGATTACTAGGTATTATGTGAGGGTCATACCATGATCGTATCGGGTAGTATGCGTGAAATACTTCAACAGGATAAAACCGCGTTTGACTCGCGGCGAATACCAACACTAAGTACGTGTTCGGAACTCCAAAACTGCGCAAAACAAGTTGGACAATACAAACAGCTTGTTACGTAATTACACGCAAAAACATCATCATACGTACCAACAACACTTATAATTAATTGAAAATTGTATGTAAGTAAAGAGAAACCCAACTCTGACAAAGAATTTAAATATTGGATATAAGAAATTTTAAGAATTAATTTTTAAGGATTATATTACTAACGAATCAAGCGTAACATTGTGACTGCAGGAGAACCCACCTATTGTTTAATAAGTATAGGATTGATTATGAAATCAAGGCGATATCTAGCTAGAACCAGTCAATGTTGTCAAATCAATTCCATTGATTGATTGGATAGCTCAGGGCCTTGTGAATATTGGTAAACATTCCAATAAGTTTACCTTGCAATTTCACATACTAAGTACTTAATAGTAGTACCTAGTAACATATAATCCGATTAATCTATTCCATTTAAAAATCAAATAAGAGCATACGTTACGCAAATACATATTAATGTGTCTAATTAATAAGCTTAAATAAGGAAGTCATTCTCGCAAATACAAAAATCCATCAAATCAGTCACTTAAAGAATGAACCCAAAATTTAGCCGTGTTCTCTCAAAATTACACTTCAATGTTGAGGGACAAATTTCTTCAACAATCTCTCCCCACCTTGATTAATTTTCAAGGGTCTATAAGCCAGATTAAAAGTGCCTCAATTGCCAAAAGAATGTATGGGCTTATTACAAGTAGGTATTAATTTAGCAGATAAATTGAAGAATCTCTTTTGTTAAAACTAATGAAATAAATGGAGTGACGATGAATATAATGAATTTTATTTATTTTTCCTACAAAATAATAATAAAATACATTTTGACTAACAATATGGTTTTTCACGATTTTCGTTTTACTTGATTGTAGGAAAGGTCCACTTATAGTTTCTTTCAATTTCGGTAAACTTCATCATGAATGAAATGAGTCAGTGATGTTCACAACTAACAATACTGCGACTATAGGGGATAGGGGGTAGGAAGAAGGTTGGTGGCCGGTATTGCTCCGTCAGTTCGCCTTGGAGTTTGTCGCTGCTGGGTTCCCCAAGGAAAACACATGAGTCTAACAACAAAAAAATCTTTTTTGCGAGTATAATATCGCACTAAAACTTTTAATAACTGTCAGAGAGAGATTTAAAATAGCAGGTTGTGCAGAACTCAGGTTTAAGAATATTTATTTCTCCTAAGATTACATAAAATCACTTACATGAGAAAAGTTTTAGCTCCTAAATTAAATCTATATAATCGTACTACGAAAATTTATAAATAAAAACACAGATTAATAGCGTAAAGACGACCACTTCGTATTAAATTAGAGATATACGAGTATTTACAAATAGTTAATTACTTGCTTAATTTCATGCTCTAGGTATACTAGCAGGTAAATAGGCTTTGTCAATCAAAATAATCAAATCAAGCGAGTAGTGAGTGAATGAGCGCCGAGCGCCCGCGCCGACCTGCACCGATCTGCATACCTAGTAGTTGAGCGCACGTCAAAGATCACTAAGAGTTTACGCAACTGGATGTGGTTGGGCGTACTAAGTGATATTCGTGTTTATTCGTGGAAACTTTAAATATAGACATGTTGTGAACTATATTAATCAAATGTGCGTATAGTTTATTACTGGTATAGGTATTATTATAGTTTTATTGTTTTTTTAATAATATAATATTTAAGTAGTTTTTTTAAAGTGGGCATTGATTTTGTTTCTTTTAAATCTCGTAAGTAAGTGATTATATAACTGAGCCCGTTCGAACATAATGCTTTTAAGAGTATACTTGGTCCGTGGAAATAATAATTGAATGTCATTCACCGTCTAAGTATCATTTTATCCGTATTTATAGCTTTGCTGAAAGCAGTATTTGTATGTATAGTTTTATGTAGTATTTTTCTTATAAGTACACAAGTATTGTAAATATACAACTGACTGACATTCTTTAGTTTTAGTTCCTTATAAAGTGTGTCTGTAGGAGAAATATAATCGTTATTAAAGAGGACTTTTAATAGCTTAATTTGAGCAGTTTGCAATATTTTGATATTTGTCTTGGCAGAATTCGAACCTGCATTCTTTTGTAATAAGCCCTGCTGCATGACCGGACGGTCATGCCTACCGTCAAAATTCACGAACGCTCTACTACTTACACTCCCTTCAAGGTGGAGATTCGTATTATTATGCAATAGATATATGTTTAGATATATACCGTCTAGCCTTACAAAATACAATATTTGCGTCGAAAATCATCATTCAGAGTTACCTGGCTGTCACTCAGAGAATCGCAGTATAACCACCCGCTACAATTTATTTTATGACTCGATTAAAGGCTTACAACGAATTTTATAGCAACATTATGTATGCTTTAATCGCTTTATCGACAGAATGGGTTGTGACATAAAATTTAAATTACAACCAAAGTACAATTTGTACATTATTTGAATGGATCGTTATTTGTTGGTATATTGTATGATCCGTGCCAAATTAAACAAAAAAACAACTTATTAAAACAGGTTTATCTATAACTTCGGGAACTAAATACCTCAAGTAATAAGTCGGACAATTCGGATTATTAGTAAATCTCAAATAGATATGTGTCCTCATTTTGCGTACTTTATATCGTAGTTACCTACTTGTTTTTTCAAAGTCACAATATTAAGGATGAGTTAAATCAAAATATGTTGATGAGTTAAAAATACGCATTTAGGATGGGTAGAGAATTGTTTATTCATTAAGGATGAGACGATATAGTATGAGTATGGAACAACCTTTTTTTTCGATAAGGCATGGAATAATACATATTTTTTAATAACAGCTACCTACTCAAATAAGATTAGTTTCTATGGATAGTAGCTGAAAATTATTACGTGAATAGCATTGTTATATTTTAATTATATTACGTCGCTTCATTCTTCAGATACAATTAACTAGGTAGTCCTTTTGCCTACAGGCATTGTCCGCACGTTTAGAGAATCGATTTTATAATCGATTATTTCTTTTTTTTTATCTTTGGCTCCACCCTTCCACCTATCTGTCACTACCTACCCGCCTCATTCTTTTTCCGAGCGTGGCAGCGTTCGCACGTGCACGTCGGAGCAACGGAAATTTCAACAAACGACATTTTTCATTGTCAATTATGCCGAAACGACAAAAGGAAGAAAAAATTCGAAAGTATTGGCGTAAATTAAGGAAACTCGAAGTGCAACAGCGCAAATATAACAGGATAGTGTATTCATCGGAGGACTCCGACGATTCAGGTTAGTCCTTACAAATTATTAAGTGTTATAAGTGATCTAATTACTCGATACTTTTATGCCTGGAGGTTGACCGTGTGTCATCACGACGGCAATATTATATTCTGAGAGGTTAACGGTGTGTTAACACGAGGAAATATCTTTATCATTAGAAAGATGATTGCACTAAATCGAATTTAAATATCCACATTAGCTTTTTGTATGTAATGCCGGGAGGAGGATCGTGTATCCTCACGAAGGCAATCATTGTCAAAAATCATATTGTTTTATTGCCTTTGAGTTAAATTGAAAATTATATTTACTGCTGAATATTTTTCAACTACCCTCATTAATTTTCTGTTCGTCCTTTTCAGACGACGATAATATCGAACCTGACCTAGGATCGTTAGAGGCTGTAAGACAAGATGATAATAAAGAATTATTGCCTGAGCCGGTCTTAGAACCAGCCGTCCCAGAGTTGGACCCTGACATTCTCTCCGCTTTGGGCGAGACAACCGAAGAGACCTCCAAATTTGACCCAAACATACACGAAAAGCTTTCACGCTTATGGGTACCGATTAAAAAAAAAAGGGTTTAAATAAGGACGTCAAGGAAAAACTCGATAGAGAGTATCTAATACCGGAAAATTGCACATTACTGCGAGCGCCTAAATTGAACCCGGAAATTTCGGCAGCCGTAACTGACAGCACCCGTACTCGGGACAAAAAAGTAGAAGCCGTGAAACAGCAACTTGGTCAAGGTATAGCTGCTCTTAATAAGGGCTTAGAACTGCTATTAGATGATGACAAAGACAGGCTGAAAGCAGTTAAATTTCTAAGTGACAGTTGTCGCATCTTATGCGATCTACATCACAATGAAACCGAAGCTAGAAAAAAGTTTGTTACACCAGGGTTGGACAAAGCCTTCTTAAATATCATACAATACGTGGACCGAGACGAACGGGGAGAGAAGGGCAGAGAGGAAGAGGTGCTCCACTGGGTCGGAGGCCACAACAACCAGGCCCTGCATCCCAGAAGCAGGCTCCCCAAAACAAGCAGCTGCGTGCGACGGTCTAACACTGAAGGTACATGCTGGACGAATCCAACATTTTCTTAAATGCTGGCGTCACATCACTGATAATCCTGAAATACTCCAATGGATCTCAGATGGATATTCTATACCATTCTGTAAAACAGTAAAACAAGTTTCAATACCCAAAAATCTCCTATTTGATACTGATCGTGCAGATATGGCTGAGTCAATTAATAAATTTTTAAAACTTGGTGCTATATCTATAAGCAGTAGAACTAAAAATGATTTTCTATCCAGTATATTTTTAGCTCCTAAATCAAATGGTACAAAAAGTTTTATTTTAAACTTAAAAACTTTATACAAATTTATTACTACCACTTATTTCAAAATGGAGGATCATAGGACAGCAACTAGACTAGTATCCAAAGGTGGTTTCATGGCAAATTGGCAAATATAGACTTAAAAGAAGCATATCTTTTAGTGCCTATTGTAAAATCACATCGTAAATATTTACGATTTGAATTTGACGGAATTTGTTATGAATTTAACGCCATGCCTTATGGTTTGTCTGTAGCTCTACAAGTACAACTACTTACGTGATGAGGGCTATAAATCGGTTATATATTTAGATGATATATTATGTATAGGAAATACATACATTGAATGCCAAGATAATGTACACAAAACTCTGAATTTGCTTCAAAGTTTAGGTTTCGTTATTAATCACAATAAAAGCAACCTTGAAACTCAACAAGTCTGTAGATTTCTAGGTTTCATATATAACAATGTAGAAAATGAAGCGACTAATATAATAATGATCAAATTTCTCTTCGAGAAGTTCATTTGATCCTATATAATAATTTATATTTTTGTATTGTTATGTTTTGTGCGTCTACAATAAAGCGTTGATCTATCTATCTATCAATATTTATTAAAAAAACGATTACTGATTGCCATTACAATTTCAAACAAAAAATATTTTGACAAATTAGTCTAGCTCATACTAATTTTATATTATATTACGTAACAAACATTTAAAAAAATACAGTTCATTTGAGTGCGTCCTCCTGTTCTGAGAAGTCGACAATTAGCAAGCTAATGCAAATTTTAACAAATTAATTGTTTTACAAAATCGATACAAAATAAGAATAGTTATGATAGTATTGATGATATTATAGTTATCACCTTCACGTGTAAACCTCAGAACAATAACCTTATTTCATAAAACATATCTTGTACAAGAAGTTTAACAAAAGCTGAAAGCTCATTGATGGCAACAAAAAAAATCTCTCTCTCATTATCTAAGTAGGTACACAAAAGTATATCAATTTATTAACAATGACTATTATAATTAATTTAAACATTTGTCAGTTCTCATACAGGTATTACGCTGTTGCGTGTATGTATTTAACTTGAAAGTTCCATTACGCGTCAATTAACCAATTATGTAATTAATTAATGAGAATAATTAATTTCCCGCAGTATACAATTCAGTTCATACAAATAGGCCATTGAGACTATTTATCAGAGAGTAAATGATTAATTATTGCTGTTATATCCAGTTCGATACAACTGCTATATAGGCTGAACTACAGACGTAGTTATTTTTTTGTATTTATTTCTATAATTTAAGTTTTTATTCATCTTTCATCTTCGAATGAAGGTTTTTGTATTATTATTTTTTTGATTTGATTGTTTTCGAGTAAAAACGGCCTTGCCTAATTCATGTTAATAACATAATCTAATTTTTAAACAATACGTTAATTAGAGCCAATGTTACATTAAATTTATTTTCATCTTAAATTTGATAATACTTTATAGCGGCTTCATCGCTAAAAACGATCTCTTAAAAGCAATTATAACGAAAATAAGTAAGATTAACTCTTATTAAGTAACCAAATATTCACGAGACCTCAACATTTCAACGTTAAGTCGTAATATACATTGTATTTACCGGTGCAATGTAAAGCTAGACTCCCAGTGCGGCGGATTTAATTACACCGGACCAACGAGCCATGTGATTGTAACCGTGCTGTGTCATTTGCAAAGCTGTAGACACCGCCTTGCCTATCCTATCTTAATTTATTAATTATTTATTAAAGCGTAAATAGCAACGTTTAACTCATTGCTACGAAATCCGTAGAACCTCTACGCCTGACTGCTACATTTCGTAGTAAATAAAAACGTATACTCGTAGAGTTTTAAAATGTCAGAAACAGTCTATAAGAACGAATGGTTTGAAAAAGCGTAGTCTTGCGAGAATACACTTTAAAAATGATAAAATATTGACAATTATATCACTTTATATTTGTAGTCGCTTATTAGAGTCACACGAGGATAGAGATAAAAAAATAATTTCATACAATAATAAGTGTAATAAACAGGGACTTTACACCAAAATATTAATGTACAAAAAATTACCAGAACATTATGGAATTCAATATAAAAACATTCAAACAAAAAAATTAATATTATTGTGTATTTTTTTTATATCAGTGATTGTATATCACTACAGCTTTTCAAATCATCGTTTCTGTGTAACGAACAGCCATAAAAAATAATTAATAAAAAAACTATGTAGATAAGTTTTTTAAGTAATTAATAGTTCAAATATGACTAGACTTGCCTGCAACAATTGTTATTCGATAAAGACGTATAAGATTCGGAACTAGAGTAGATCATATGAGCCTTTAAAATATCTAATATCATCGGGAGCTCTCGTATGATCTCTAAAGTAGACTGGTTCTATCTTCCTCAAGTGATATTTGATAGAGTTCCTATAAGTATAAGCGAGACTATTATTATGCTAATTATGGATAGAACGCTATCCTGGAGCCCCCAGCTCGCAAAAGTCAGTCGCAGAATCTTTGCGTCTGCAGCTTCCCTAAGAAGACTGCGTAATTTCCATCCCATTACTACTAAAACTACACTTGTGTAATCTCTCCTTCTTCCGATATTAGATCACGCAGACGCTTGCTATTTAGACTTAACCGAAGAGCAACTCGACAAGCTCGAGCGTCTACAAAATTTCTGCATTCGGTTTGTATTTGGATTACGCAAATATGACCATATCTCTGAGTACCGTAAAAGGCTCAAATGGTTACCTTTTCGTCTTCGCCGTAATTCTAATATTCTGTCTTTTCTTTACAAAATACTATTCAATCCCATTACTGCCTCTTTCTTAAAAGATAATTTTATTTTTTTGACAGCTTCCTACTCTATTTCGTTGCGGCCATCACGTGACCTTCGCCTTGTGATGCCACCTTCTACCTCAACGAACTCTTTCTTTCATGCATCATTTATCATTCTTCTATGAAACGCGCTGCCTTTGTCAGTCAGACTGGTCAAATCCCTTTTTATATTCAAAAACTTGCTGAACATTAATTACCTTTCTATTAATTAATTGGAACATTTTGGTTTGTATTATTATTACGAATACGACGTATGTATCTGTTGTATGCGCTTAATATATATGCAAATATATATATACATATCTAAAAAAACTCTAATGGGTTATATTTTCGTTATTTGACGATAGGTTTTCTGATATTTTTTTTAATTCATACTCGTACGCTTTTAATATACTTTTGATCATTTACATACCTTGTACACAGTAATATAATACCCATGTAATTACAATACAGCGGTTTCAAGTGAGCTATAAATTGTTTGACGCAATTAAGTCTGGAATATGCGGTTGGTGAAAGATTGCTCACGGTGTATGGGGACCTTTACGGCAAATTTATTGCACTTAGAAGGGCGACGCTGTTACTGATAGATACAGACAAAACTTACATAAATTTACTTAGCAGAGGTAGCCTAGTAAAGAGGAGACGAGAAGCCCAATATGCCGAATGCCGTACCATGGGAAAAGCAGCATTATATCTTATGCAGATTCTGTCCAGCAGAAGATGAGTGAGAAAATCCTTATCTCTCAAATAAAGATGCGTCTGTTCGACATTTGGGACAGGAAAAAACCTCTAAAACTTTAATTTTCTTCTCAATAATGTACCTTTACTAGAAAACTCAATACTTGTATTAGAATTTATTACTAATATATTAGAATCAAATATTTCATGCTTACACAGTAAAGAAAAATATCGTGAGGAAACCAGCTTTTAGGCTAAGGTTAATAGATTTCTAAGATAAAGTACCTAAAGTAACCAATTCCCAAACTCTACATCCTTTCGAAAGGGAAACTCGTGCCCAGAAGTGAGACGCAAAATTCATCTATCTAACGAGAAACACAAATAACTGTTGGGCGGTACGAAGTTCTCTGGAGTAGCTACTAACAAACAATAATTGACTGTTTTGTTATTTTAAATATATCCTTGTTGCTCCCTTATTAAATTTATCAGTTATATAAATTATGTGTTATATATTTATCGGTGGATCTTTTTTCAGTTATTTTGTCAAATCGACAAACGTTTCAAAAGATTTGAAACGTTAGTCGATTTAAAGAAGGTTTTACACTTTTTAAGAGTAAAACTTTTTTCTTGTAAAATATGGATATTTACCCCTTACAAAAACAAACTTGTTCGTAAACCATCACCCCACGTCGCATATGTTCCGGCGACGTTTTGTCTAATGTCCCGGCGATGATAGCGGCCGTTACTGCCAACAACGACGTAACGACGGAGGAAACTCATTAAATACCAGCGGATTTATGAGCTTAGGGCCTTGACGGGCTCGTGTAGGTTCCTGAAGGAAGGAAGGGGTCTGGTATTTTAGGTCTGGGGAAAATAATTTCGATGTAATTTTTTATAGAAAACCTTTAGCTGGAAGCAGCCCGATCCACAATGACTTTCCAATCGAATACAAAAATTTTGCAACACAAATTACGCAAAGCTTGTTAGAGGACACTAAATTATGACTATAAAATCTAAACTAAAGTAGTTTTATTATGTATTATTCTGAAATATTTTTGATATTGTAACGAGCTTCGCGTAATACGTGGTTCAAAATTGGTTACGATTGAAAACTCATTGTAATCATGGTACAGTGTGTATACTTTTATTTATTATCAATTATAATGAATAAAAGTATTTTTTTATGTATTATGCATGCCCTAAGCTGAAAAGAATCTTAATAACCCCTAAGCTTGTATTGTACTTTCACAATTACGTAGGTTACCTAGTTAATATAAAAGTTATTAAATTATAACCATCAACAGACATATCACACAAAAAAAATTACGAATTATGTAGAATAGAAAAAAAACTCGTTTGGATATAATAGAAAGCAAAAATTACAAAGTATTAGCTGCATACCAAGTAATGCTTATTTTAAAAGTATCATACTTGAGTTGGTTATAAAAGTTATGCCAGGAAAGAAAAACATTCTTGAATTAAAATATCAACCAGCATAAAAGTTGAAAGTGAAATGTAAAAACTGAAACTGTCTGAGAAGTTGGACTGGAATTGAATTAATTCCGAAATCAACTTTGAATGCGAATCGTGTAATTCTGTAACTCTGTATCCGGTATATTGTATGCTCTAATTAGACTTTCATTCGTTTCAAACGATAAAGTTTTACAGGACTTTTATATAAAGTTTTACTAGAAGCTACGAAATTAGAGATTTGCAATGAGCAATGACTTGTAAGGGCTTCCACTGACGTTTAAATTTCGCTTAGGATCGGATTAGATGAATCAAATATTCTTGTTCACTATCAAACCAATTGCAAAAGTCATAAAATTGTGATTTATAACGCTGCTTGTGGATAATCGTCTGTCGGTACAAAACTATCGTAACTTATTTGCGCTAACAAGTTTGATAGATTTGACAGAAAATCATGTATGCGTAGGTATGTACCAAAACGTATATACGAGAATACTTGACCACGCCGAGCAACCTCAAAACACCGAGTAAACAACCATTTTCGATTCACACAAAAAAATACTTTCGGTTATTTTGATTATACCCAGTTTTTAAAAAGATTGACCCAAATTCGGTCAGAACCTCAGAAAAAAGCATGCATGAAATGCATGCCGGGAGCATGCATAAAAAGATTCTGACGATTTTAAAACCTCCTTCTTATTACTTTTGCAGTCGTTTAAAAACACAAAAATTAATGAGTACGCTCTCATTGTCTACAAATTAAAAATATATTTACAAGTACTACACCCCTTGTAAAAGTCATAATAAATTAATTATAGATCATAAAACAGCAAGGTTTACCCTAATATTTCTAAAATCAAAAGAATCGTGTCCGTTATTTACCCCAATTATAATCTCAACGAGGGAAAAAAACATCTTTTATCTTCTTACAAAGGGATGTTTTTGCTGTGGTTTAGAAAAAAAAACAATTATAAAGGAAAGACGGCGAGATCAAAACAAAATGGAGCTAGTAATTTTCTTACAGACGGGGTAAAATAAGTTATTTACAATTAATTTGTTTAGCTTTACGAAAAGCTTAATGTTTTGGTTTAATTAAATGAAATTCGGTAAGTGCTATTTGCAGTTACTTACGAACAAAAGTTAATACAGCATCTCTATGATTTGTTGAATTTGTCTTGTTACAATAACTAAAGAAACAGTTATGAAAGTTATGTTCGTCTTTTTTTCACTTAAGAATATAAAACGAGAGGTGACGGTAATGAACAGTCAAATTAGGTGGTTACTTTATACTCATACTTAATTTATTGATAAATATTATTACAGGTCAGTTTTATGTGGATAAGGTATATGGTTATACTTAGTTCATTCTACACGTGCAGTATTCGTATTTAGTAAGTCTGGCTCGCCCGAATAGGGTAAGTTTTCCTAACCAACCAACAAGATAATCGGCGGATGAACCGTTGGTTAGTTTTCCCTACCCTTCACCCAGGTGGGCAGCGGGTGGACCGTTGAAACCAAGTTTTCCCAACTGACCATCTAGATGATCGGCGGATGGACCGTTTGGAGCAAAATTCTTAACTGACCACCCTGGTGATTCGTTAGGAATAAACCGTAAATAAGGCTACGGCTAACTGAACTTAAGGTTTTGAGAGTTAGAAGTCTTGGATTTGTTTCCTGGGAGCAGCTGATTCTAGCGCTTACTTTGAATATCTTTTCTCAGGTTTAGAATTGTGAATAGTAGTAGTGAGCATATGCTTGTAAATGTTGCATTGGCATCTTCGACTTAGGAGTAAAAATATTTTTAGTAAGATATTAGAACAAGTAACCAGGATTGAAATTAAATGATATAAATGAATAGCATTTCATAGACTTCGCAATGTCTGTGATCATGAAATGACAAAATTATTTTTTATTGAGAGAAATTATTTGCTGTTTTCATATAAACAATAATAAAGACAGAAAAAAATTAAACACGTTAAATTGAATCGAACATTTACTGACGCATGCAATGTTACTCAAAGTATCTATAGCCACAGGTACGTGTATGCACATATAATTAATCCAGGAAAAAAATAGTTTTACTGTCTAATAATCAAAAAAGGAACATATTTCCCTAATAAATTCTGGGAGATTCAGATTTTGTTCATGTCGCCGCTATTTAATATTATTTGGTCAGAGTAGTGGTTTAAGTTTTTAGTTTTAGCCATATTTAGACCTATACCCTTTTATAAGCAAGATTATATCCCAGCAGACGGTATGACTTGATACGTACATGCGGTAAAATAAATGACCAAAAAATTTGTAACTGAAAGCGGCGTTTTAGCCAGGCTCTTCAATTAACTGCCTGCCTTCATATCATACCTACTTACCTATATCACGCGGGCGGAACACGTTCAAAAGTTAAATTGCTCTAATTTGGGCCCCTTGCACCTTATTGCAGCTTCCCCTTTCGTTGGGAAGGCAATGCGCAGCGATTTGTACTAGTGGTGCGACGAGAGTAAAGTTGGTATCGATATCTAGTTCTCACACCATACTGTTATTTTAACACTTATAGAGTTATTATATGAAATGTTAGAATTTGATCCTTTTAGTTCATTTGGCTCGTAATAGCTTTTAATTATTATGTCTAAATAAGTGATATGTTCTTGAGTTTCTAGGGCAAACCACTTACGATCTACAAATAATGCAAAGGCTCTAATTCACCACCAGAGGGCAGCGTGCCCATTTGAACAATGAAAATGCTTATAGGTACGTTACAAGTAATATAATTACAGTGCAGACCATTTTTGATACATATCAAGTTTAGTGTAGTTATTGGCCTTGTCGTTTAGATACCCAGTTTGCTAATAATTCAGTTGGTGTTGAATTATAAATCAATACTCCTAATGAGATACAGAATAAACATAAATAATTTTATCGATAAATGCATAGTGTTGTAACACTTGTCCGTAGCATTTAAACGAATGCGTCCACATTTTTCTCCCCCGTTTTCTATTTACGATGTTATTTGCCTCGTTTTGCTTGTGAAAGCGCATCTCCTTTGAACTTGCTTGAATTATATAATCATTTAATAGAATTACGGTGCTTTTGAACAGCCCCTATCTGTTGCTTGACTGTCGGTACTACCCTTAATTGGCTGTCTATGAAAATATTTAGTATTGACTTTTCTTTGACGGGATGCACCTTTTCTTTGCGAAGTGCTGGAGCAGAAAGCAATTTCAGGCTTCTTGCTTTTATATAGTTTAAATAAGAAGCAAATAAATTGGCCACTTTGATACTTGACTGTTCATTTTGTGGTTACTACCTTAATTTTGTTGGATTCGAGAGCGCAATGAATTTAAAATTTTTTATAAGTTATCTTTAGGCAATAAAATTACCTAATGCCTTGCTTTTTGTGTATATTTTATGAGTGTTTCAAAAAACTTTTACAAAAAAATATCATATAACTTATTTAAAAAAATATGAAACAATTCGCAAGCAACAAAGTAAAAATATTGGTTAGCTAATACGTTTTTTTTCGATAACTCTAAAACATATTAAACTCTACACATTTTTCTTTCATTGTTTTAATCGTCCTCAATTTTATCATCGCAATTTTCAGAAAACATTGTTTTAACTCGCACATAGATAGTCCCCCATTTTCCAGTCTAAAGACCGTATGAAGACATTAAAACGTTGAGTCGGCCGCTAATTGGGAGTGACGAGAGGGCGGTGCGAAGGGACAAATTGCCTGTTTTAGGACGACAATAAATTGATATGGGCCGAGAAATTACCATGCGGCCGTGAACGTATTTCACAATTGCTTTAATTACCCAGTGGCTGGTGGCAAGTGCTAAGAATGGCACACCCTGCGGTATTGACGGTTTGCAATTGATTTTATTGTAATTAGATTATCTAGGCATGAAATAAATTTAATTGTTCTTATTAGACGTGGGCTAGGTCGTTTTATGAGCCACGTTTAATAGAGTGGCGAGCAAGGCGTCTCTGCTGGTACTCGTGTACAGTTCGTAGTTTCTAATCAATTGACCAAACAACGGTTTTTAATTGTGGGAGTATTTCCACTAAAATGGAGGAAAGATTGCTACGACACCATTCATTTATTGATTTTATATAGTTGTATTTAGCAGACATATACAAGCCTGAATAAGAATTCTAAACATATGTGAAGGAAAATCTCGTGAGAAACCGCTTTTAGGAGAAGGTTTAGAAGATACAAGATATCACCAAGACTCAATGTGGCCAGCGTAGTAGACCATGCCCTACATCCCTTTCATAAACCTTATGAAGAATGCTATTTGTTGACACGTATATTTTTACAATCAGTGTACAAACTGATCGCACATTATATATATCAAAACGATTATGCCAGGCTGTCAGTATCTAACTCTACGCTAGTTTACTCTTGAATACTTAAACTCACCAACACAAGCGCACAAGCGAATCACATAAACGAAGCCTAAACACCACGCTTACGACCGGGGGTCACAAAACAGGGGTTATTTTAGCCCGACTATAAATTAATTTCGGCACAGGGCATCGCAGTTAAGCCGCCATACATTTTAATTGCTTCCATTATCGTCCTTTCGGAAGTAACGCTGCACGTTTATGGATTGAGTTGATAAGTTTCCACCAAATCCAGAAAAATATTGGCCCGTTTGATCGATCTAGTAGTTTTGTTGAACAATTCTGATAATTCTTAGACATAGACAAATAGCAAGTTTTTTTTAATATTGGTTTAAAGCTACAATCTTTAATTTGTGAGAAAAAATAAAATAAAAATAAAAATGGTTGGTTTAGAAATATTATAATTTATAGTTTTTAGACAAACATACAAACATTTGAATATACATAATAATCGACGATTAAAAAATTGGAAGATTCGAAGTTGCTCGAAACCGCTCCGCTTTATTGAAATTAAATGTTTTAATTTTCGTAGAAATCTATATCACTGCAATAAAGTTACACGTTGTGCCAACGTCGAGTCTCGATGACAATGCGCCCAGTATCGTTTGAGCTTAGTGCTTAATTTTTGAATATGACAAATTAACGAGTATTCCGCTGTATTTTGGCAGGCAGCAGGTATGGATGTTCATAATGACAATGTTAGCAGGACCATGATCTTTTGGCAACATGTTAGACTACAAAATTTTTAAAACATTGTAATTTTAAAGAAGCACACGCTGTATTATGATTAGTATAAAAGATAATAAATACATTAATAGATACATTTATTGAGTCCGAAAAATAGGAGCAGAAATTAATAAAAAAAACTTCGTGCCATATTTTTTTAAACTCTCTTCAATATATCAGGATTCAAATAAAAATAAATCTGAATGTAGAATTCAGTTCTATAAAGACTTCTTTCACACTAAGTACACTTAATTTTATGGACGCTACCCTAAACGAAAAGATCAACGCATATTTAACTGCTACTATTAGTAGCTAATACATCTTTTTGTCCTATGTATTCTTTTCTAAATGAAAAAAAGCATTAAATACACCAAATGAAAAATCAGTACAGAAAAAAAATTTACATACTTTTCTGAGAACTTTCGTATTTTATTCGGTTAGGAATAATCTCTAGCACGCATTAAGAACAAATTCATCTCGTTTGCCTTTGCCTGGTCCAACCCGAAGCTGACAAAGAAAATCCAATTCTCATTTTCTCATTACTGGCTTCTTTTACTGTCTGTGCTTTGTTTCCGGTAGAAATACATTAAGAGAAAAAAATATCAGACAACGGGATTCGCCAGACGGAAGCTATTTTTGTCGATCCGGTTAAAGAGTTGTAGATAATTTCTGACCGGGGATAATAAAACTAAAATGGTCCTGCTAGTTAAGTTTTGGTTTTCGCTACAGCGTGCGGTGACGATCAGTTATTTAGTTATCAAAATGAGCTGTAAAAGTTGCAAAATATGCATATTATCGCTTATCATACAATAGATGTTGCAAGTTTGATTGTACAAAATCTGGTTATGTTTGAATTTGCTGATTTGAGAATCTAGTAAATTGCTGCTAGGCATTCAAAGAGCATTGACATATAAGGCATTATAGCAATAATAATATAATAAGCGATAGTAGGATATAGAAGGCTTTGAATATTGACAAGTATTATATTATACTCGTGAGCATTAACGTTCAGTATGATAATGCTACTAGCAGTCTGAGTACGCTGCACTAGGTTGGAGGTTTTGGGATTATTGATGTAGACTAGATCTTTAGTGGTCTATAAGATATACAAATGATAATTTTTGTAAAAGTTTTTCATTTATTTTTTCACTGGCCACTTGCCTTGTATGCAAATAACGGATAAAACTTTCTTAGGAATAACATATGTCTGACAATTTTTGACAGTATGTATCTTTGTCTGTATGAATCTTGTCATAAATTTAAAAATAATTTTTGATTTTGTTTTAAGATCCCTCTATACATTATTTATTACTAAAGTTTTATATGCATAACCAAAAATGAAATGACTTACAACAAAAAAATTATAGCAGATAAATTAACTATTAATTCAAAAGCTCCTACCCATCAGCATGCTAGCCACATTACCACGCTGAATGGCAATGCTTATACGTTGGGCCAGAGAAAAATCGGTATTCTGGTACCGTGTAGAATCGATCAAACGCTCGGACAATTTTTTTGGTAATAAAGCCACTTACCCGGCTTTTTTTAGTTTTATATATGTCGCACATAAAAACATCCTGTATTTGCTACACGTGTCACTCGTCGTACTCTTTTTACCCGTTTTTATATACATTGATATTTAAATAGTACCCAGAATATAATAAAATGTATATGATTTGTGTTGGTGTAGCTACATAGAAACCTTCAAGTGTATTTACGTCCCACATTCAGTATAATAATATTGATAAGGTATTGTGAACGAAACGTTTGAGATATTTCTTCGCTTATTACGGGATTTCACGCAGCGCAAGATCATTACGATCAAAAGAAATAAGGAACGATTCTAGAAAACTCCAACATATATATATATATATATAAATGCAAAGGTGTGTTTGCATGTTTGCCTCGACTTTAAAAATGAGAAGGTTCTCAATTAGTCCGTATTTTTATTTGTTTCAACCAATTTCAAAACGACGCCTGGACCTATACAGAATCTTTTTTTTTTATTATAACTTTGCAAGTACTTCTTTGTAAATGACAATCATTTCAGGGGCTTACTTTTTAACTGAAACCAACTGAAAAGCTTTTGCACTCTTGTGACTTATTGAAAGTTTTACATGTTCAATGGTAAAATCAATCTTTAAGATATTCATTTATGAAAACGCGGGAAAATACTGGTTTCTTATAATCTTATTTCTGAATTTCTTTTAGAGCCAGCACGATACGTCTAGTCGGCGCCAGACCCCTACCAATTTCTACCAGCCAAATTATCTTCCCTTGCCAATAAAATACCACGTATCTCCCCGCAACTCAAATTATAGTTTTATTTCTCTATAAATGTCGCGTGTACCGTTATATTACTCTTTTATACCCTACGACGTCCTTTTAATCCGGGTAAGCGGAAAATCTTGATAAAACAGAGACGGGTCTATCTTATTCGGGTATCAGAAGTGTGTCACGGGCCAAATGAACCCTTCTCTTCTTTGGAGAGACAAACTAAAAAAGATAAAATGTTCCTTAGCGTACATTAAAGTGGTGTCGGCTTGAAGGAGCACCGTAAAAAGGCCCCTCAGGTCCTCTGGGACCGCTGCGCTCGCTGCTGTCCGCTAAGCCAAATTAAACTATAGACTTGACAATACTAGAAAAGAAGATTTGCTGAAGATTCTGCGATTTATTTCATAAATTTAATGTAATTATATTGTGTTTAGTGTATTAATTTAAATGTATAAAGTATATTCTGTACTTCTTCATAAGTCCTACAGCAATTCAAATAATTTTAAAAGGAAAGCTGCATATCTTCGTTTCATTTTGTTTATCTCTTGCGTTTTGATGCCAAATCATAAATTACAATATTACATTTTCATTATAAAACTCTAGCAACATGCATTTTTCTAGTATTTTATTACTTGACTATAAGATACATTATAACGCTTATCGCCATACGAAACATTATATTACTATTGATATTTAGCAATTTCTTTGTATTTCTATTACATTTCTGTAAGTACTTAACTCTACATCCCAAGCCGATATCAGCCGTTCTGCCTTCTCCAAAATGGTAGTTAGAACATTTTAACCGTGAAATTTTATCGAGAGAATTAATCTTCAAAAGTTTCCGTGACCCGCTCTTTTGTTTCAGATGCGCCCGGTAATAAAATTTATTCATTACTAGCTGCATCATGCGGTTTTTCTTTTCCCAAAATGTTATTTTATATTTTTAAGGGTACTCTGTACTCAACACATATTATAGTGCCACGAGATGAAAAAAAAACGTTATGTATTTTGACTATATACATAATGTGTTTATCTACGAGTATCTATTCATTTTCTATTTTATTATTATATTTTATTTTAGTATTTTATAAACGACATAGTTGTGTAGATAGTCACAATAATTATGACTTACAGATTCACGCCTATAGATTTTACTATCGCATATAAGCGCATACTGTCTCTGTCACTTTTACTAACTATGTTAAAGAATTTTAAGTATTACTTATATTCGTCACAATTTTTTAAATGTCTTATGGTGTTAAATATTGCAAAGAATCTACCAATTTTTAAATAACTGTTTATTTTATATAAATAATAATTTGAACAAAATTATGTCGCTAAAGATAGAATGAAAATGTATCATATTTAGATACAAAAGTAAAACCTGTCGAAAAATATTGGAAACAGACTACAGTTTGTAAAAATATTAAAAATAATTTAAGTGCAAATGTCATTCGATTTCAAAATACGAACTAACATCCAAACATTTTGATTTTTACTATAGACGCACCAAGTATTTGATTCTAATCGGAAACAGATAAGTTAGGGAGTAGGAAGGTCTCAGGGGTACGACGGATTCGGTTTAAGCGATGCAGTTCAAATTGTGAATTAATGAAGTTAATTCCAAAGTTATTGGTTTAAAGGACAAGTACCGAAAAAAGCGAATGAGCTTTGTAAGTGCAAAAAGGGGTTAGTAATAAACATGGTTTGATATGTAAATTAATAAATACATTATAAGCATTGTCATTCAGCGTGTTAAAGCGGCTAGCATTTATGCACGCTGCCCTTTAGTGGTGGGTTGGAGCATTTGGGTTATCTGTAGATCTTAAATGGTCTATAGGTAATCTATCTACTACATATTTCTTGTTGTAGCAAGTCATTTCGTTTTTCGTATTAAAGGCACTTGCCTGTTATTGTTTAAAAAATATAACTACAGTAATGCGCTAATTAGCAGTTCTTTTATTTTGGGTAAATTTTATTTACTCCTTTTTTTAAGAAAGACTTACCCCAATCAAAAAACCCCCCGTGCACTAACAAAAATAAATGAAATCATACACCTTAAGTTAAGTTAGTTAGAAACTACTTACGTTCTGTACACGAGCACGAAATTTCAAGAGACGTATGAACAAACAAACTTACGAACAGACTGAAAAAATGCAAAAGAAAAAATGCCATACCCAAGTAGGGATGCTTAGCTCGCTCGGTCAATTCAAATAATTGTATTTGAATATGCTTTACGAACATAGTATATTTTTTAGTTTTCTCTGTTCTGTTTTCTTATTCTTGCTGTACATAATGTATCCCATCAAATTTATAAACCTATAAATTAATAACACCTGCCTACAGCTACGCTTTTAGTTAGTAAGTACACAATTTAAATTGCTATCACAACAATAACTTTAAAATTATAATAATCTGACTTGAAAAACAAAAGAAAACACAAAATAGCCGTTAAAAAGCTTTATCTCTAACACACACTCTCCCATAACCATTAGCAGCAAAGAATAATTCCGCAAATTGTCATAGAACAGTTAAATGGTTGCGATATTAAACTCATTACGTCGGCAAACTGCGTCACACGTCGGGAATTTCCGGAAAGTACCGATTGTTCCCGAATAAATAGCTTATTAATTGAAATCTAGATGTTTGTTTTGTCTATTATCCTATTGCTGTTTTAGTCTTTACAACTGGTTACTCGTATTATAAGGTTCTTTGAAGGATATGTAGTTATACCCATCTGCACAAGCCTAACTTCGATAATCAGTTTATTTTACTGCAAGTAACTACAACAGCACAATTTGTCCGTTTATAGAAGTTTTATCATCAGTCTCTTTCTAAAGCGCGACGTATAGAATTCACGTCCTTGTACTGTATTCGGGTAAGTTAGGTAGAACGCTACGGCCGAGCGACAACCGCAAGCTTTTTGTAATTTCCAGTGACAAATGAACAGCGGACTGAGCACCGGGGGCTCAGCTCGGGTTGATTTTAAAACAAAGATAAAGTAGCGCAGATATGACAAAGGTAATGCTGTCTAAATTAACCGTTTAAATATATTTAAACTATGAAGTGTATCTCTATTTGAAATATCCTACACTTGCATGATTAAAAAGTACTAAAATCTGACTGCAAGTACATCACATATCAACCCTATGTGATGTAGTTTTAGGTAGAATAACTCCTTAGCTTATTAAACTTAGTACCAACTAGCTGTTGCTAGTAAATACTATTCCTTCCATTAAAATTTTATAACAGTGTTTAACTATCCCACGGGAACTCTTTAATTTACTGGGATCAAAAATATCCTATATGTTGACCAGGGATATAAGCTATCACCATATAAAATTTCATTTAAATCGGTCCAGTCATTTTGGAGATTAGCTCGTACAAACAGAGAATAAAAAAAAAGTAGTTTTATTTCACTTCCTGACTTTGTTTTGTTGTAGGTACAGAAAATCGACCTCTACAGCTCTATTATATGTAGATTATTATTATAAATTTTGAATATTGTATGTCGCATGCCGAGAGCAATCCGACCCCCGCAAGTAGCACCCGTTCACGAGTTGGCGCATGTGCCAGCCATCGCTCTTCTCAACCTAAATACCTATTATTAGAGAAAAGACTCGATTGAGACTCCTAATAAACTTTTTTGTTAGTATGAGTACTCAGGGTATTACGCGCGATTACTAAATTAAATTTTTTCTAAAAATATTTAAATCTGTTTTTCGCTTCTCTTCTCTTCGTTTTTTTTTTATGCTTAAAGGAGACCTTTCCAGACCCTTCTTAGAAATATTACAATCTAGCCTAAGGCTAATAAGTAATTTCAATGTAACTTAAAATTCTACACAATAATGTCTCTAAGAGAATTTGTCCATCGACACTTTTTTATTGTTTTGTTAAGGTGAAGACACTTTTTTCAAATGTTCCTTAGCCTTAGCACTTAGACTATAATTTTCACTATCACTATATTAACTAACACTAACTCAAACGGTTTCTTTCTCTTAAGTCTTCTTGCTATGTCGGTGTAGTCGACATTCACATGGTAGTCAAGTCGGTTTTGGTGAGCTTTGGCATATTTTTGTGTCACCTGCGATTTTATGACTGATTATAAACAATTAAATCTAGACAAACTTGACTAGTTTATGACATTTAACTACAGTACTTACTATATATTTGTAATTAATCTTTGACAATAATTTCGGAGCGCTGAAGCGCGTTTCCTCACTTT
Source organism: Ligdia adustata (assembly GCA_947049295.1). Lineage (NCBI taxonomy): Eukaryota > Metazoa > Arthropoda > Insecta > Lepidoptera > Geometridae > Ligdia > Ligdia adustata. The sequence goes on from OX346218.1 coordinate 5,648,993, forward strand.
ACGCGTTGAGTTAATGCTCTCTTACAGACGCCCATTCATTTGGAATTTAACAACGTGTTTCAAAGTTGTAACTTCCACGAATTATTTAGTGATATAACCGTGAATAGCTCGAGTTATAAGTTATAATATAACATTTCTTACTCATGCACGTTTCTGGCACATCGCGATGACAGATATGTTGGACAATTAAATATTTGTCGAAAGTAATGAATTTATACCAGCTGTATCAAGTAAATATGCGTAGTATGTGTTCTTTTTAATTATTATTACAGATTAGTCTTTTTTACAGCGGGGTGACTGACGTTAACGTTTCATGAAAATAAAGTTTTATTTAATGTGTCTGATTTAATTCTACAAGATTGTCGGTCGTAAGAGTGGTGTCTATTTGTTAGTCTGAACATCTGAACTGATGTGTGATACTTTTTAATACCGTGAACTATAAGTATAGGCGTGTAGTTGACCGCGCGGATGAAGCGCGCAAGGCGTATTTTCTTAGAGTCTAATATTAGTCGATCGCTTTAATCTAAAGCGATCGACTAATATACGCTTGTTTATTTCGTTTTCATGAGTAAGCAGTCAAAGTGCGTGATTTCTCGATAGGTTTAATTCGCTCGATGTGTTCAGTGAGCGCTGAAAATGATTGTTCCCGCTAACTGGTTAGAAGATGAGTTCTTTTGGAAATACAGTACGTATTTGACGAGAAACTACGTAAAATTTTATACTACCATGCAAAGTTACTTACTTAACAATTACTTATTTACTGGCTAATTATTCAAAATAGACGAATATGTTTAACAGATTGTAAAGCGCAATGGCGGCTCATTTTTGGGTCGACGCAAATAGTTGAATTAATCACACTGATAATACTAAACGCTTTGAAAGAAACTCAAAACGAGTATGCGTAGAACCTGTACAATTTTATATTAAAGGTATATATATTTTAAATATTTTTTTTACACAGATACATATAAATAGGACTCTTCGTTTACTTTTATGATATTTAAATGCTTATTTTCTTAGTATAACAAGGAAGCAAACAAGCAATTATTTTTTAAGTAAGTGAAAAATCTCGGCAGGTAACATTGTAACTATGGACTAGCAAATGTAGGTATTATTTTAAGCAGAAACATTTTGTTTTTAGCGGCTGCTGAGAAATCGCGGAACATGCATAAAAAGATATTGACGAATTGAGAGTCGGGTAGAATAACTACACAATGTAGTTTTTATAGGCAAGTGAAGAACAAACAAACTGATACTCACTATAAAAGTAGCGTAGCACATCAAAAGCGCGTAAACATACATCCTTCCATAAGCGACAGTCACCCAGTCACAGTAAAACCCCACCACTGCGTAAGCACTTACCATAAAATCAGAATAGTGACTGTCATAGAAATACAAAGACCTTAAGAAGAAAGATTGGTCCAAGTTACGCAGTTTTAGAGTCATAAATCACGTAGCTTAGAATCGAACGTAATAGGTGAAGAACTTGATCAGAACATAGTGCACGTAAGTAACTGGAGTTTAATGAAATTCTAGATCCGAGCCGTTTGCAAGAAAGGAAGAGAGGCCCATGTATAGCAGTGGAACACTTCAAGATTATGAGACAGCAAAAAAGTGATCTATAGACACGAAAAAAGAACAACTTTTTTGTTGTTTCCAAAACATCACATGGCAAATTTAGCAAGTAAATTTTATTTAAGTTCAATCTAATTTACAAGTATTTATTTGTTCTGACGTGTAGGAATTAACCATGGATGTTTTGCCTTTTACAGTACAAACTAATGTTTTAGATCTAAAATAGATAAGTTATATTATAGTTAATCAAGTAATAATAGTACAGTTTTTGCGACCAATCCCTGCTTGGATGCTTGATTAAATTTCCATCATCATTATTTTTGCAGTAAGGTAGTTAATTAAAATTTTAGTCTATCCATTAGAAATTTGAGAGTGAAAAATAAAAAGACCTTTCTATCTTTAAATAACCACCTCTGATCGTTCGTATTCAGATCACACCCTTACACCGCAACTTCCGAAATCAAAGTAAAGCAAACACTCGTTGAAAATGCGGTGTAAATAATAAAAAGGTACCTTCCATTACCCCTCAGTACTTGCAGTACGGTGAAAATACCTGTATCTACCTCACTTTACGGTACCTTTGAGTACGTGGGCGTAGTGTATGGTACCGTAGAGGCTTGGCCAGAGGCGGATTAAGTATGTCTGAAGCCTGGGGCAGTAAATATCCACAACTAGTGGAAAATTCAAAAATTCGAATAAACCAACATATTTCTTACCAAAATTTGTCAAAATTTGTTGGAAACTACGATCTGTACCTAGTACGGAATTTCTTGCGGACGAAAATCCAAACATACAAACTGACAGACGAAAAAACATTTTGTCAGACTCGAGGAAGAGACGCTTTGCTCTACGCTCTGGTCAAAAAATATCCTATTGAAGGCTACACTCACATATTACATTTAAAGACCAACTTTGGTAGGTACTTCAAGATAATCAACCATTCTTAAACTTTCGAAAAAATATCAGCTGTATTGCAGAAAAAAATAATTGAAACATGAAATCATATTGATGTATCTACCTACCAAATACCTGCTTGTGAAATTCTGCGTGCGTCACCGGTAGCCCGGTGTAAGGTACTTTATAAAATTACAAATATGATTAGTAGCTATAAAAGTAGGTAGCAGACACCTACTACGAGTAATCATAATATTTGTAGAGCCTGAGCTACCGGTGAAGGAAACCATATCATGGTGGTTAGACGTTCCCTATCTCACGCTTGGCTAGCTACCACCCTCAAGTTGTAAAATCTGTCGCCAATCACCTAACGGTGTGTTTCGGCAGCCTTTCTTGAGAGCCAGTGTATTCCAGACTAGGCATGCTCAATCTAGGGCAACAGTATCGCTGACTTCCCTGGTCGTGCGAACTTGTGGTCAAATGCCTAGCTGAACAGGATTTAAAAAAAACAATCATTTATTATGTTTTTTCGTAAAGGCCAAAATAACAAACTTTTCGCAAGCTTTACAACAGAACGGGATTTTACGCACAGCGGCGGGCGATTGTAAATTGTAGTATTATGAGTTAATTTGTCGACTGTGAGAGGCCGCGTGCACCTGTATGTGGATGTGTGTGCGTAGAGACGCAATCAGGGAAGCTCACATATTGGCACTGCTTTTTTATTCTGTGACGGGGTTACGGGCTCGCTGAGATAGCAATACGCTTGCTAAATACCTACAACACGAAAACAGTGAAGACTCGATGATTCTCTTAAGTCATATTATATTATTTAAGATTTCCTCCTTGATTTATAATCATTTTGCATATTATGCTTACCTTAATAGATTTCATGACCAACTAATAACCAAGAACATCATACTTGGTTATTAGTTGGTAGTGAAATTGGTGTCAGCAGTAGTGCAACGATCAATGATAAGGCCAAATAAAAAAAATTAAACACCCTCAGTACAAGAAAAAATCCGTTTACTAAACACAATCTGTGAGGTTTCACATATAAAACATTCCAGGCAAAAAATTAAAGGAGGTATGAAATTATTTCCTGCTTTTCATCGTATAAATGGTTTACTTGATGCACTCAGTAGCCTCAAATACAGATTAATTTATTATTAAGTGTGTTAAAAAAACCTAAAGATGATGCGTCTCAACTGCTAGGTCCATACTGACCATACATCGCTTCTAGTATATATATTATATAGTCTATAATATTATTATCTGAAAACAAACTACCAGGACTTATCGTTTTACGTGTTATCCGATCCATGATGACATTTAGTTGTAAATGCCACATCACGATCACCCATCACCTAATCATCAAAAAATCTATTTTATATATCCTTACTAGTATGAATCTTAAGCCTGAGGCAGATTACGCCCCCTTTGCCCCCCTTATTCCATCACTGGGTACGGCCGTTGTTGGACTCCCCTTCATTGGGATTCAATATGCACTAGAGACGTGAAATATGACGGGACATTGACATTCAAAGGGGAATAGATTTTGGTCAATTTTGCTTTCCACGTAAAAAAACCTACTATCAATTTTGAATCCTGAAGTTCTTTATTAATTGTTATGACGTTAAATGTACCTTAATAAGATCAATTGATACTTAAATAAACCGCCCATAGTAAATTTGCTATGTCATTGATTGACATTGATTTAATGATTATTGAAATGTTACTTTGAATGTTAGAAGATCCGAAATGCTGGCTTACGTCATTCCGCAGGCAGCATTCCACCACACTCCAGCTCACGCGGGTGTTGCACCACTTAGCCGATCAGACCAACCAGGGGCGGAGAACTGTAGCCGTGTTCCTGGATATCGAAAAGGCATTCGACAGTGTGTGGCACGAAGGTCTCATCTATAAACTGATAAGGACAACAGCGCCACCTATGCTAGTCAGCATCGTGGCTTCTTTCCTCGCCGATCGCCGGTTCTACGTGTCCGTCGAACGAGTCGATTCCGGATACAGGCAGATAACGGCAGGCGTCCCCCAAGGAAGTTGTTAAGAATAAAAATATAATTTTTAACAGATTTTGTTGTCTCTGCCTGTATTTTCATCAGTTTCCATCGACGAGCAAAAAAATGATACCCAGGATACCTGTATGTTTGGCTCGGAAAGCGAGTTTGATCAAATACGATAATTACATCCTTCCTTGAGAGCCAGTGTGTAAGGCTACAGTATCGCTGACTTTCGTGGTCGTGCGAACTAGTAGTCAATTGCCTGGCTGTGTAGAACAAAAAAAAAACTTAGTTTAATTAAATTCATAATAGGGTTTAAGTATTACTATTGAAGTGAACTTCAACATATTGCGAATAACTATTGTCTATTCTGTCCCAGTAATAAATAATTAATTTTGATATTCGATACAAGTGGATACCCTGTTGGGGAGGCAGCCAGATCGATCACAGCGAACAATATAATCCGCTTTCCTAACGTTTCTACCTATAGTAAGCGTATTCTGTGTAATTTTGTCTATTTCCCGTGGGGCTGTATTATTAAGTCTGCTTACTGGAAAATTTACCTGAACGTTTATAACGAGTAAAATATTGTTATGTTTTAGAAATTGCATATAAATATGTAAGTGTATAAGTTTCAGTTTGTAGAACCAATAAGAGTTTTATTTTGTTCTAATTATATTTTAGTTGAGTGATAATAATTGTAAGATTCACAAAAAACGGAATAGTTCTAGTTGGACTCGAGTACGGTTTTGTACCATTTATATACACAACATTCGTTCAAGTTTCTATTTGTTTTTGTTATTAATATCGAAAAAATAAACTAAATTCTGTTTTTTTTTTTTGTATGGAATAACCCTTAAATAATTATCTAAATATATTTTTAGTATTTGTTGTTTAGCGGCAACAGAAATATATCATACATAAATCAACTGTCTAGCTATCACGTTTTGTGAGATACAGCCTGTTGATAGACGGAAGGATGGACAGACGGACGCACGGACAGACGGAAGAGACAGCGAAGTCTTTGTAATAGGGTTGTTATGATTTGGCTACGGATACCTAAAAAAAGTCATATAAAACTTTCCTTCTTCAAAACTTCAACCGTATTTTTTTTTCGAAAGCGTGGTCTTAGTAAAATAACGATCTATAGTAGAAATCTGATGCAATAACAAACGGACATTGACGAGAAAATTGTTTGATATCTTTAATAGTGCTAACGGACGAATGAGATAGGTCAATGATCTTTACCTCACAATATAAGATTTCATTTGTTATTAGAATTAGACTACCTATTTGATTTTAGTAGCTCTGCGCCCTGCGGGGTAATACCCATGATCATAATAAAATTTAATTATTTATGAAAATCAACTCTAGTACATTTCACTCAGGAAAAGTACGAGATACGTACAATTCTTCGTAATGTTAATAAATTTTTTGATCATTATTAATTTTCTATTAATGATTGACTTATTTTTATGCAATTCTAACCATTCGTATATCTCCATGACGTTCGATTTATTCTAGTTAATATACTTTAAATTTATTTATTTAACTTACATAAGTGTACAACAACAATAACACAACTTGTAAAATATTTAAGGCATCTAGTCTGACAGATAAATAAACTTTATCTATATTTTACTTCCTACAAACAAATTTCCACACTTCTCTAAATCTTATAATGGCAGTGTTGATTATTAAAACCCACATTAATTTTCTCTAGGTATGAATTACGATTAGCTTTGCAGCTCAGCGTCGAAGCTATTGCAATCTGCATATGGGAACGATTATCACCTCAGAAGCAGAGACATGAATCACTGGGGACTTGTTTCGGTTAGATCCAGTATTGCTTGTTTGTGACTACAATACATGCTTGTGGGTTTATACTTGTGTTTGTTATGTCTGTATATCAAAATCAAAAATTTTCTGAGTCAAATTGAGGTTGAGTCGGAAAAGTTTAGTTGAACACTTCCTGAGAAGAAGTGATTTGTTGTGTTAGTCTTACCACTTTGAATTCGAACCTGATTGTTGGAACTTTCCAACAATCAGGTTCACGTGAAAACCCGTCTTAAACAATAAGAGTCAGAGTCGTTAAAGGAAATTAGATATTTTTATTAAATAATTTTATCCTGAACATCACTCTCAACGAGTGAAGTAGAAGGGGTCTCGGGAGCCGACCTTGCCAGACTTCGGGCTGTATCACAGCCGGAATCGGGAGCATGGTTACAAACACTACCTTCACCCTATCTGGACACTTCAATGGACGATAACTCTTTGCGTATGGCTCTTCACCTGGGCTGCAAGGTGTGTGATCGATGCACCTGCGGTACCATGGTGGAAGCCGATGGCCATCATACATTAAGCTGACGTCGTTGTTCAGGTTGGTTTTCTCGTCACCATGCTCTCAACGACATGGTCCGAAGAGCTTTAATATCGGCTGATGTCCCGTGTTTGCTCGAGCCGCCCGGCTTTAGCAGATCTTTTTTTTTATCCTGAACAGCTAGGCATTTGACCACAAGTTCGCACGACCACGGAAATCAGCGTAACACTGTAGCCCTAGATGGACATGCCTAGTCTGGAATATACTGGCTCTCAAGGAAGGCTGCCGGAACATACCCTTAGGATCTGATGGAAAGAGACCGGACGGTATAACTTTGGTGCCATGAAAAAACGGCAAGTGCCTTATTTGGGACGCCATGTCATGCGTCAGCACTGTCGCTCCCAGTCACTTGGTCGTACTGTCATTTCTCCCGCCGCAGCTGCCGAAGGTACAGCAGACAAAAAGCGCAGTAAGTATGTGGCCTTAGGGATGCAGTATTTATTTGTGCCCTTGTGCGGTGGAGACAATGGGCTGTAGGGGCAGTGAAACAAAAAGATTTGTGACAGAAATGGGGCGCAGGATTAGGGAAAAATCTGGAGACCCCTCAGGTTCGTACCTGGTGCAAAGACTTGCCATTGCTATCCAGACGGGCAATGCAGCCAGTGTGATGGGTACTTTTGCACCAGGTACAATCAAAGGCGGCCTATTTAATTCCTGACGTGCATTTATTTGCGATTTTATTTTATTTCGACGATTTGTATTAAATTAAAATATTAAATCCATAAAAGATTTTTTGTTAAAGTACTAAGTTTAATGTTGCGCTTAAGAATCTCGGTTTTTTCATATAGCAGGTCCCATGTGGAGCCAAACTTCAAGCTCCAGCATAATCACAGCGATGATGAGTGCCATAAACGTTACGAGTTCGGAACAGTTACGATCGCGCACATCTGGGAGGAGTTTTACATTCGTACGCTAGGTGGCGTCGCTGATAATTGTCGTTTATAAAGGTGTGTTAAATTTTGATTGCGATAGTGATTAAGCACTCTAATACTGGTAATCAACGATATTTAATGGTAATGTACAACTCTTCTCGACTTTTCAAAATTTGCACCTAAGGCTGACTGACTGGTTTTTTCATTAAGACAAAAGTAATGGAGCATTCAATACAATGCAATAACTCTACATAACATTTACAGTTTTGTTTCTTTTATTTATTTATATAGATATATGTTTTGTGTATTTACAATAGAGCGTTCACCTGAACACTTTATTAGATAAAAATATAATTTTACATGGAGTGTCACAAGTGGCAGTCTTATCCAATATATTTATAAATTTTTATCCTAAAATAATATTACTCATTCATACACTAAAGGCATTACTAAAACATATTTGATTCTAGAAAAACAAACATAAATGTTATGAACACTTACAAAATTCGGTTTTTAAACTTTTGTTTTCTTTTTTTATATAACTCCATTTTTTTTTTGAGCCAACGTGCATCCAGAGGCTAGGCCTCGTTCTTGATTAAATGACTTCAGTATTCACTAAGAACGGTAATCCCGAAAACCACAACAGAACAAAATGAAAACAAAACGCTAAACAGAAAGGTAACGACTGTAACAAACCCAGTCGCAAAGTAAATTGTAATTTTATAGATATCCGGCCGCGGCTGGCAAACACTCTTTACCCAAATTGTGTTTGTCTTATTTTGTTTGAGACCATCTCTTGGGGTGCGCAGTTTGCACCTAATTTTGCGTTTTAGGAACTCTGTAAATACTGGCTGTGTTGCTGTTTTAATATTTAATTCCTTTAAGTGTGCTCGGGGCGGTCGCGTTACGGATTTAGGAATTTGCTGATAGATTAAAATTAGTAGATGGAAGTGAGAGCACAGTCAAACGGAATACAATGGGTATGCATATCAAAAATAACCTTACACGGTACCCAAATAAAATAAGGCCTTTGATTATTTCCGCGAACTACGAGGTTTTAAGTCTTTAATAACTTTAATGTCATTTTGAAACATACAAGATCAAAGACCTTTATTAACTAAATGTAAAAAGAATGGAAAAATTGGGGAAATGGGTTATTATGAGCCTGAACAACACAGCCTTAAATTGATATAGATGTATGAAGGCAGTTTCACTTTCAGAGATATAATAACCCCAGAAAAACATACAGTCAATTTAAATATCAATATAAGAGTACCTGTAGGAGAGAGCTCTAGGTTGAAACACGGGCGCAGTGTCTTTCAGTAACAGATAGGTACTCAAATAATTACGTCTTCAATTGATAAACTTTATCTTTATAACTGAATATGTTATTATTATTATTTATTTATCTCCTCTTCTCTGACACTAAGGCTATTATTATTTATTTATCTCCTCTTCTCTGACACTAACACCTCCTATACGAAAAAAAGCAGATTATTTTCCTTAATTCCTCTAATACGCCACTAAAAAAGCGAAGGTTGAAACTTTTACAAATCGTTAAGCTAAATTAGCATCATTAGATGCAAAGCGACACAAATAGAAGCATCACAATAGGAAAATGCTTGGAAACTTTGACACTTACAAAACTCCCTACAAAACTGCTGACAGTAAACTTTTAAACAAATCCAACCATCTAAGTCCCAAACACATTCTGAACGACAAAAGAGACGCCATTTGAAAGCCATTCCTTCATCTATCAGAGTGACATGCAATCAAACAATACAATAAAACTTCTCTTCCAAAAAATACTTGAAAATAATTTCTCCATTTAAATTCAGTGGGGGAGAAGCGTTGGAGGCGCTAACAAAGGTTGCTGAAGGTAATAACGGCTAAGGTGCTCAAGGTATATTGTGCGTCGAGAAGGTTCCAGATGGTACAAGCGCACTGGTTAAGGGTGGAATCACTTTGAAAATGGTTAGTTAACCACTAGGGCTGTCGAAGACGTCTAAGACCAGTCGCGCGCTGAAAACAAACGTGCAACAGTTAGCCAATAACCTTAAATTTTTCCTTGTATTAGTAATGATACGCAATATTCACACTTGCTTTACACACCCAGGCCCTATTTCAATCCATCGTTTCAACAACTCTCCTAAGGCTAAGAGCGTGAACTGCAACGCGCCGACGCAGTCACGCAAAGCCTGGCTGCCTCAGCGCCTTGCCGTTCACGCGCCGGGTTTCATGCTGTGCAACCACGGTTACACAGCAAAAAATGAACTGTAAGACTTTGCTACCGTGAAAGCTCTAGGGAATCGGACATAGAACGTCGGTACAAGTATGCTAGCAGTCAGCTACGGCGATTGTCAAATGTTAAAAAATATCCCAGCATTCTTCACTTTACTAAACGAAACTTAACAAATAAAAGAGTTGTAATTTAAAATATATTTTTTCCTTCCCAGGGGTATGAATCCCCTTGTTGTGCGGTTTCACCAGGAAAAGTTGGAAGTATATTGTGCGTCGGAGAGGTTCAAAATGGCGTATATGGCGAAATTTAAAGAAACATCATTTGTTTAGCGAAATTTGTGGGGAGCAATTGACTGATTAATTTTGTTGAGTGAATTGACAAAGTAAGGTGAACTGGATTGAAAAGTTTGCAGTGATTTATTAGAAGGAATAAAAACTTCTGTAAATCCGAAATACTCGTAATATTTTACTCTCGACTTAAGATTGGTCGTTAAGTGCACGCATAAACTTATACACATTATCTATTTCTTCTACAACCGTAAACTCCATCTCATCTTAGTACTGACAGGTCTGATTGTAGAACAAAGTAGGCCACTAGCACAAAAATATAGTCTTTTTCTAAGAACGATCACCGGAAGTGCCCATTTTAGTGGTTATCTCTTGAATATTAAGGTATCAGTTAAGGCTATGCGTAACTTTTATGCCATTCGCAAGAAGATTATCACTTAAAATTTGGTTGTTACTTATATAAAGAAGTACTATAATACAAAAATATTCGTCTTAAAGTACGCGTTTATTTCAGCCCCATAATGCATGTTTTCTGTTCATAAATTATTTTATTATTTTTTATCATAAATTATTTAATTATTTTCTGTTCATAAATTATATAAAACAGTATTTCTCCAAATGTATTAAATTAATTATATAATTATATTAGTATTAAAAAACGTATTTACAATATTGTAAAGTTAAATATTCATATAATTTCCTAAAGTCAGTCCATAAAAATTATTCCAAAATGTCCTTTGATTAAATCTATGAAAGTTTAAGCAAAAACTATAAAGTCTACAACCGGCGAGACGCCGGCCCGGGAAACGCAAATGAGATCGAGTTGAAGAAGATTTTTCATATTTCATTTACATCTACTTACGGCATTCTGGAAAGGTTTTATTTTCTTTCTTGTATATATTTTGATAATGGCTAAGAGTATGATCTCATACAATTTTGAGTAAGATAATCAAGATGTGTGGTTTGACTCAGTCTTTCCCTATGGAGGAAGTTATACGTAAGTCAGCTTCAAAAGAAGAGTTTGTTACTTTCTTTATAGTGTTCAATTATTTCATTGCCTAAGTAAAATACCTTTTTTATCGAGTGAATTGCCCGAAATATTACTAAACAAAATCTCAAAATTACACTTGGCCCAATTCCTAGCACGCTGTTAACCTACCCCAGTCAGTTAACCTGAAACTCTGAGCGTCATGGGACCAATTCTAACATTCGTTACCCTACCTTATCCATGCTCGGGCGAATAAACGAATTTAACCGAACAATTTTAACCCGCGGTTAACTTTCAGGGTGGTACAGACCTCACGGAGAAAGGTGAAATTTTTGGCTGTTAGATACAGTTGTACTCGTAATGAGTTAAGTTGTGATGTTTGTTTGAGTTTACCTTGTTTGAGGGCTTTAATTCGCAGGTGTGTATATTGTTAGGGTCGCAAGTATGATCAAACGCTTGAAACTTGTTGAAACTTATTGGACTGCGTGAATTAATAGTTTTGCTATTCTGCATATCGCGCTCATAAGCGGTCTGAATTAGATTATTTAAGGAGCGTTAGCAACGCTCTCCATGTCAGCTGTTTCAAAAAATATAAATAAAAAATTCTATGTGTATTAGATTCGCCTGTTAGGCCAGTACCACTCATATCCACACCAGTCAGGACTGGTAGCATATTTCGTAAAAAAAAAACTTTAATTTGGAATGATTATTAGGTATTTTTTTTAAAGTTTTTAAGCTAAAATCAGAGCTGCTTGTTAAATTAATTTGCTTAGTGTTTTGTAATCGTCATCACTGACGTTTTTTTCAGAGGGCAAATAATTAAGTAAACATTTTATTGGGTATTTTATGCATAAGCAGCAATTATGTGCACCTTGTGTGAACATATTTTTGCATCGAATGTACTTTTATTTACAATTAAAAACGCCAAGCTTTCTGTATGGTAGATACTTATCTACCATAGCAGACCGTCCACTCGTATATTCCTATCATAATATCGAATTTGCATGTCACTCATTATCCTCTATTACTCTGCCGTCATTAAATCCGCAATCGCCAAGTCAAAGCGCACAATGGACGGATAGACAGGCCCTCTAAATTATTCGCGGTCACGTATTAGAGTGTGTGGCTTCGGGCTTGCAATGAAATTTTAATTATATTTCCTGCTTTGCGCAAGCGAGATAAAAATTGGACTAATCGCGTAGTTGCCGAGTTCCAACGTATTTTGAGAGAGAGGATATTATATAAGTATGTAGTATGAAGGGTATTTATAAGGAAATAGTAATATGTGCCTTATTTTTTTCGTATATTTTAATCTACATTGAAAGAGGAACAATAAAAACGTTCAGGATCAAATAACTATAAAAATTAATAATAACAAAAACGATTGCTTTGCTCATAAGTAATTGCTTTTTTTTCATTTCCCGGTCTTACGGTTGACATAGTGGCCGATAAGTGACACTCTGGCTTTAAGTGGGTATAATCCCAATTAACCGCTATGCCTCCTTGTAATAAAGCTCCTTTCTCCACATAACAAAGACGGGCAGGGAAAAGCGCGCGAATCAGTTTTTTGATCACCCGTGTCATAAAAAATATATATTAAAACCCAAAATCAGGCACCGCAAATGATCGTATGGTTCAGAAACGTATCTCTAAGGCCTTAGGCCGTCTTCGCTCTACATCTAATTTTTTATAGGTATCACTTGGATAAACTAATGTTCAAACTATAAGTAATTTTAGTTCCCTTCCCAAAGTAATAAACACGAAACTGTGAGGGTTGCAAATAAAAACTTGAACCAATAAACTACAAAACTTGCATCCAGATTCCAAGTTTTAGATGCTTGGTCACAGATCCCAGCCATAACTTCCGAAACCAAGTGACGCTTGGTACATCAGTGTACCCATAGACTTGTGAACAATGTAAGTCAGAAATTGAATCAGTATTTGGAAAATGATTGAATCGGCATTTTAGGTATGTTTTAATGACCATGAATATGTAATTGTATAGAAGATAATGTATACTTGTAGTGGTAGGCACAGTATTAACCATTTTAACGAATACTATTTCATTCATATATTCCATTTAATTCAAAGATTTCAGCTTCAATTGGTGTGAGATATAGTTACTAACAAACAATTTAGTTATTTTATTTTATAATTATTATACAATTATTTTCTTGGGCAGGCTTGCCCAAGAAAATAATTAATTATCATCTAGACCAATGTTTACCAATTTTTAACAAACGAGACCAATGTTTTTGAAACAATTCCATGCTTAAATCTTTTTGAACTCTCAAATCCTCTCGAATAAAACTCGCCTGAAGTAAAAAGACGACCAGGTCGAATCAGATGCACACTTTCTTTGCAAAACTGTTATAATAAATATTAAAATCCTATGACCTGTTCAAGTATATGCATTCTATATAGAGCCAACCATCAATTGCCATAATCTATGGAGCCAACTGTTTACTTTGCATAAAGTTAGTTATACAGTTCGCTCTTTATAATTGTATTACTGCAATTTCTGTTTACTTTGACCGCTGAATTTCAAGATTCGTTTACAGTTTGAATTGAATAATGAATAGTGAATTTAGTTGGTAGGCCTGAAACTAAATTTGACAACGCAAATCTAACTCTGGAAGTCGGTTCTTTAAATATACCTTATTTGAAGAACCTTTAGGATTTTAGTCGTCTTTAAAATATAAGTACACAGAACATTTTAAGATCTCTAGTTCATGGGTTTGTTTCAAAATATTTTCCACTAATTATTATCAGCCTACGTACATACTATAATATATATGTATATATATATGATATGTACTGATACTACTATGTGAAATCTACAGTTATTAATTGACATTGTTACATGACTATAAAAGCTGTTTCAGGCTTTGTTAACATACTTTGAGTGAATAAGCATATTATGGCCTATAATGTATCTTGTCGTTAGTAAATTGTAAATGACACTCCGTCATCTTTATGTCCAAGAGGAATACTGCTCAACAAAATACAAAGTTCTCTAAAAATAATTCATAAGAAATCTTTAAACCGCTTCAGAGTTTCACGCTCACAACTCTGGCAGTTCTAAAAGCATTAAAACTGAAAAGTGCCAAGGCTTCTTCGGTTGAGAAATGAAAAGAACTCGGAACTCTGAAGGGAAATGTGCGCACATTTTTTCTGTTACAATGTTGTCAATCAGTCACAGACAATCTTTCCTACAGGTCGGTTCCCTTTCCCACATTCTCCTTACTTTGCTGATTTGATTGGATACGTCCTCGCTAACACCTGGGTCGCAGGTTTGCAGATTACGTTGAGATAGTGTTGCGTAGATATATTAGTTTTATGTAATCTATCAAAAGTGTCGAATAGCACATTACCTTTTTATAGTTGGGGGTTTTGCAGAAATGGCATATAGTAAAATATTTAAAAGTATCTGAAAGATAAAATGTTATGGATTTATTATCACGTCCGTTGAGGGAACTACAGCTTATGGTTCAAGTCAACTAATAATTGCTTTAATAAAAATTGCTACTCTGCTTGCTTGTGTATAAAAAATATGAATTATCCTATTTTGGAATTGGTAGTTTTTAGTCTCATATCTAAGCATATGAGGTAACCTATTATAACGTCACATTAATTTGCCAAAAATTCATTCACAACAATTTCATTGTCATTTTGGCAACCTTATACTTTAAATAATTTTGGTTAACAGTTAAAAAGTTACAGTATTCAATACAAAAACGATAATTATTAAAGCCTCAGCATATTTTATTTCATAGTTATTTCATACTTATATTGGTCGTAATACCAATAAGTAATAATTTTATTAATGACACAATTTAGTTTTATTAGTAGATACAATTTCTGCACTATAAATTAAATCCGTACATTTATTACTGCAATTAATTAACAAAACTTCTACCTCGCAGATATTTCGTTAACAAAGGTAATTAATTAATTTCAATTCACCTGACGCAACCCGACAAAACATTTGTAATCAGGACAATGGTTTTTGTTAATTCAGAAACAGAATTGATGTAAGTTACTGTAATAGCCATGATAAAAATACAGAATTTTAGCAGTAAGACATTTAATTGTTTTTCATAGAAATCAAAATTGGTTAATTCTACTTAAATCGGTCTAGTAATTTAAGTCATTATAAACAAAAACTGATTTTTTTTATAGGTTCCTGACAAGTTTAAATCGTTTGCCTATTTTTCCCGACTGCAAAAGAAGGAGGCCTATATCTTTTGAGTGTATGTATGTGTATTTCTTTGGCACGCCAAAGAGCCTACACTAGTCGTATTTTTATGTGAGTGATGTCAATAGATTTGTCGATGTTCATAGGTTATACTATATACTGGTACCTGCATTCGGGTTGCAGTCGGGTTATTTTGAAGACATTTTAACCACATGTTAAAATTCTACTTGAATAGCATGTCTGTTTATTTCTTCTGTTACTATGTTTATGCAAGTAACTTATACCTTACTCAAATAATCATCGGTGCCCTTACTGTTGTGTGGTGTAAATTTTTTTGCTGAAACTGTTTACAAAATAAATTGCTACCGGATTGCTGAAAGATATACTCTGTCATATCTCTTTGTGTCCGAGCACAATAAACACTTAGCGGGAGATTTTGCGAAAGGCCTTGCTCGTTGTAAATAATTTTTACCCCGAAAAAGGGCAGGTTTATGAGATTTTTGGGAAAGCGGACGGCTATAGTCGTATAAATGAAATTTGTAGTTCGTACTGCTTTGGCTAGGCAGGTTACGAAGTATTACGCATGTTTATTGTTTTAGTAAATAATGATAACAATGAAACGAACTTCTGATTTCAGATAATGATATTTATAATAAGTCGACAGATTTAACGATCGATACGTAGTTCATTACAATTTATACACTTTTTCGCAAAGCAGGTAACTCATATTTTGTAAATAATAGAAATTAGAGATAGTTCTTATAATATATTTCTGCTGATATAAGATATCTTTTTAATCCGTCAGATGAATTTTAGTTCCATATCTTATCAATGTACCGTTCCTTAGGTTGAATAAATACTACGCGCAATAATGATTCATATAAATTGTCATCTAACGATTACTTTTTTTTCTGTATTTGATTAATAACAATAAAATTATGTCAAATTGTCAATCAAAACTCTTACAATGTACAAACGAATCAATTGTAACGAGACTGTGATCGCAGTACCGAAGTGCTAACATGGATACGCACTCAGAACTCCGCAGATGACAATGGCAGAGCGTTGTACTCTTGTAGCTTGCTTTTATTATGTTTCCGTACTGTATAAGGTGCTGGTATTTTTGGAAACGGATTTGCATTACGGCAATGAAATTTTAGACACTTTTCTAAAAACTAATTTTATTAATTAACTGAATATTTTGTTTTCTTTTCTATTATTAAAGGTCCCATAAAAGATGTCTCGTAAAAGTATTAAGGAATATGAAATTAAATTAAAATTCCCTGAAAGAATTCGTTCGTGCCAAATGCCAAGTGTATTTTTTATTTTACATAGTTTTTCCTTCTTAAGGTATACCTACTAATGCTACATGTGTCAGTTTCTAAACAATTTTACGAATCTATGTTACATGTTCAACTAAATTCTTCAGTTTAAATTGGGAGAGTGATTTTCCAAAAATATGGGAACTTTGCTGCGGCGCCATTTACAGGCCGTTTTCAATAATTATCTTATTTTAAACAAACAAAAATTATTTTGGTCGCGAGGTCAATAACTTGCAAACTGGGATTATTTTCCTAGTTCATATAAACGACAATTGTTTATTTTTACGCCTTTACCAAAATTATTCAAGATTTCCCGGTTATTTCTCTCGGTTCGTTGGCTCTCTAAGAATTACCATTCACTTTTCTTGCATTACCGAAAAATTCCCACCCCATTCCAAGTCTACCTCAATTCCATTTTCCATTGTCACTTGACGTGATTTTCTTGAACGCGGTAGTGACGTTTCCGCTTACGTCGGAAACTAGAAACGTAAATGTTGCCAGCGTCATGTTTCGCATACCATGATCACTGAGTAAACATTACACAGAGAGACAGCATTACTAACGATGTTGAATTGTGATTTATAGATCACGAAGCAGTTAAATTCTACATAGTCTGCAGATCCTCGATAATTTATTAAAAACCATGAATGTATCTTTAACCTTAAAGCAGAAAATAATTGCATTATCAACGAAATCCAGCAGGATTACGAGATCGCAGGAAAACAAAATCCTAAATCTTGCAGGTTTATTGACTTTATAAGTTTGCATTCAAATTTATCACAATTTTCGTATGATTTTTATTACCTGAACTAGCTAAGATTGTGTGATATGTAATTTAATACTTAACAAAGATAAGGAAATAGTTATCCTTTAAAAAATATTATCCGTGTAAATAATTCTTTAATACAATTACTATATACCGACTTCCATTATAGCGCCGATAGAACTTTTTCCAACCACTTGACCCACGTTAAAAAATTAAAAAGAAAGTCCCAAAGGAAGGACCATATAAAACGAAACAAAAATAATTAAACCAGTCTCCAAGATATAAGGTAACAATTATTAAAAATACGATCTATATCTTTTATTAAACGAAAATTGCCAAGCTCATTATATCACGCCTAAACTTAGCGGCTGCTACAGACAAAGTAACCAATG
Source organism: Ligdia adustata (assembly GCA_947049295.1). Classification (NCBI taxonomy): domain Eukaryota; kingdom Metazoa; phylum Arthropoda; class Insecta; order Lepidoptera; family Geometridae; genus Ligdia; species Ligdia adustata. The sequence goes on from OX346218.1 coordinate 5,666,927, forward strand.
AATACTGCTGAAAATTGTATACTTCAGGGGCATGAATATCAATATAATAAAAAAAAACATTGGCAATAGCTCCAAACCAGCGAAATTTTAATAACCCTGTTATTTTTTGAACACGCCTCGTATTGTCAAATTGAATACCTCCGTTGTTTTGTAATTCAGTAGAAAAACACGTAAATACTGTTAGTTTAACTATTAACGTAATTTTACATACATATTTATATTTACATTTCACAAAATTAACATTCAACGTCACCTTGTATGAGCTGTCCAAAATGACGTCCATGACTCCGCCACCTGTTTATCTATACTTTAGATACTCAGTACCGAAAAGCCACGTACACTGGTGATGCCGTATATACCACGTAGACAAATTGAGTGGTGTATCGCGCTCGACGCAGGTAGATTGACTAGAGCTTCTGAGCTTGCTTGACAGAGTATTTGCTATTGTACGAGCTATGGTTTTGACATACAAATTGGAATACGGTTTGATTTTGCTACTATTCGATTGCGTCTGCTAGAGAGGCAGAAAGCTCACCTAGATATACTTAATACAATAGGTAGGTACCAACTATTAATTAGCATTTTGCAGAGCTAGCGTATAATGTTTTGTAACAACAAACAGTCTAGATCGTCACAATTGGTGACAAGTTACTGCTCTCCGTTTTGTACAACAGAGCACTATCAAAGCTGATATGACAAGTAAGTTAATACTAGTTAAAAAATTAATAGCCGACTAGCTCAAAATTAAAGAAATCATATGACCTTTTCATCCCATATATTGGTAGACTTAGGAATCACAACTGATACGAGCTAACCTATTATATTATTTCGTTAATTGAACTCAATATATTATAGGCCCAATACTACGAGTTTTAATAAAACTCATTCGCGTACAAAACTCATTACATTCACATGAATTTTTGAGAGGAGATCTTCAACTGAATTTTATATAGAGCCTGCCTTGACCATCTGCAGTAAGTGCAGTCACGTTCAGGGATATTTGCCTAAGGGTGTCTGGGTTTGGTCGACGGTTTAAAATATTTATAGCATAGGGTGTCGATGATATGAGCTGATATGGTGATATTGGATGCAAGGAATATAGAATGTATGGCTTTTAAGAGTTTTTTTTTATTCTACACAGCTAGGCATTTAACCACAAGCTCGCACGACCACGGAAGTCAGCGACACCGTAGACCTATCATACCATTTAGGGAGATGAAGCATGCCTAGTCTGGAATACACTGGCTCTGAAGGAAGGCTGCCGGAACATACCGTTAGGTGCTTGGCGACAGATTTTACAACTTGAGGGTGGTAGCTAGCCATATACGAGCGATAGAAAACGCCCTACCACCTACCATGCTCAGGTTTCCTTCACCAAGTAGCTCAACTCTTTTTGCATGTTTCGTAGGATTACCTTTACCTTTTGCACGGCAATTGACCCCATTATCCACTCAGACATCATCGCTATAAGAGTTGGTTTAGGGTGATTTGGTATTGGTTCTCAATTTTAATTATGAAGCTTAGCCTAGATGCTTAGGGACTTTAGAGTTTTTGTAAGTAAAATTATGGACCTTCTAGAATTATACTGATCACTATATTCACTCAGATCTTTATTACCGTTCCATAAAAGTAATAAAAGCAGATACGTACATTTACGTAGATAATCACAATAATTTTGGCAATAACATGTATTTATATGATAATAAGTATCACTTCTGTATAAATCACAGAAAGAGTTGCCGAAATCTAAAATACGTGTAGATATTATGTTCAACGCCTAATTTAAACGCTTCGCCGAATTTCCAGTTCAGTTTCTTTGCATCTTCAGGTCGGAGCAATTCTTTTGGCAATATTTCACTAGCCTTCGCATTGAGATTTACTTGCATCCAGATAAGGATTCAGTCGGAGTGGACAGCGGACGGGATAACAATGCAATTTACACCCGGGAATGGGTGGAATTGAGTAAGTAACGCTTGAAAACGCTAGTTTTCTGCCTCGAATTTTTGCATTTACACGTAACGTGTTAGACGAAAATTTAGAGTATTTCAGTGTAGGAATGGTCAGATATAATATACCAATAGCATCCTAATAATAAGGATAAAAATTTTTGGATTTTGATTCTGAGAAACGAATTGAAATGTTCGAAATTAACCTTACTTTAGAAAACTCTCCAAAGATGTTTGTAAAAAGGTGATGTTGAAAGTTTTTAATGAGTGACTGCTTATTCTCTCGAGGCAAAGTGACTTTATGTATTTTTTGTGTACTAGTAAATCAATTATTTATTTTTAAAAATACACACGTGATAAATAGCATAATAAATGTTTAAATACCAAATAACCTGCCCCTGATCCCCCCCAGTTGCAAAGGCTTGACAACTGCCAAGGAAGGCATGACGCTAGCAGCAGCGGTCGAAAGGGCATTACCTCGCACGATGGCTATGACCATCCTCTGCACCAGGTACGAGTCAAGAAGGAGAGTCACCAACCTCAGTTTCAAGTTTAATCTTACGCCCAATTCTCATTTATTGACCTAAATTTTAAATTACTGTTGATAAATACATCAAAATAACTTACCGTATCAACGCCTGCACACGTTTTTAGAAAAAGGAACTTGTTGCATGAAAGGTGTCAAGCAGTTACGTAAAAAGTAAATAAAAAGCCTTGATCGAAACCAGTTCCATTTAAGTAATTTTTAAGCTCAATCGGAACCATTTGCGTAACTCTGGTTCTATAAATGGCCGAAGCAGAATGCGCGATTGAAGTGTCAAACATACCTTGTCATAATTTCCGATCATATGTACACAGATATTCAGTTATGTAGATATTTTAAAATATATTATAATAAATGCAAAAGTTATGACATGCTTTTATACCTACCAACATTCACCAACAAAACGCACGGCAATGCCGGTAGAGTCACTTACCACGCATCTAATACTAAACGACGGTAGGTGTGAAACCCAAGCCGGACCCTTGTCCGCACTACGTTTGACGTTTATTAGGGTAAACAACAACGGTACGTAGGTAATTCGATCTGTCTATGAAGCAAGCTAAATGTATTACGTGCTAGGTTGTTTTTGTGAAGTTGCCTTTGTATACTGGGTACTGATTGTGTAAGCGGTAATTCGGTCAATACTAGTTTCTACCAATTCTGTATATGGATACTAAGAATGTATATGTCTGGAAGAGATCACTTATAACAATCAGTGTGCACTTATAACAAACAGTAACGAGACAGTTCATCTATATCCATAAACTTATAATAAAACTGTAACATGTCAAATTCTATACATTGAATATATTGTGAAAATTTCTTTTGTGGGGCGTGTTATTTAATGATACAGAACCCAAATCTGTATTCTTTTTTCTGTCTGTCTATTTCTGGACTTTCCATAACTTCGAAATTGCTAGATAGAGTTTAATGAACTCGGTATGCTTAAGATTTATGAAGTTTATATAATAGAGATGTAGGATCTTATCAACTTTTTATTCCGAAAATTATCGGGAGTTCCCGTGGGATGATGTCGTATTTAATTATAACTCGGTGACGCGTGCTTTGATTTGGATGGTTATTTTTTGTTAGAAAAGAGTAACCGAAATTAATGCTATCCCAAAAATTAGTGGGAGTTACCGTGGGAAGCATGAAAGTCGTATTTAACTATAACTTAGTAACGCGTGTTTCGATTTGGATGATTATTCTTTTGTTAGAAAGGTTTTCCTGAAATAATGTTATTAGTCGTTAATAAAGTATATTTTATATATTAAGAAATACAAAATAACTACAACAACACAAAATGTTGAGTACAAAGTACAATCCAGATTGCATTGTAGTTTTTACTATTCATAAATTATTGTGTAAACCTAGAACACAAAACCATTGTTTTTACGTTACATAATATGATTAAGTTCTAGTTTCAGCTTTTTTTTATCCTAATCAGCTAGGCATTTGACCACAAGTTCACACGACCACGGAATACACTGGCTCTCAAGGAAGGCTGCCGGAACATACCGTTAGGTGCTTGGCGACAGATTTTACAACTTGAGGGTGGTAGTTAGCCAGGCGAGCGACAGAAAACGCTCTACCACAATGCTATAGGTTCGTCACGATGTTTTGCTTCACCGATAGCTCAGGCTCTTTTTACATGTTTCGTGGCATCGAACATCATACCTTTTGCACGGCCTCGACCCCACTAACTATCGCTACAAAAACAAAAAAGCTTTCTGCAATCCTACTCGTAGTACTTACAATCAACTTAACTTTATAACTGCAAAATATCATATTTACGTAGATTATTTTCAGTTCAATAAAGATAATAAGTCTAAGTAAACTTTACAATTATAAAAAAAATGCATAAAAAAGAATCCCCTTATTATAAGAATTGTTATGTTAACCAACGAAATCACATGTAGTACAAATACAATTTTGTGTATTGTAAATATTACATTTTTAATTTTGATCAATCTAGTACTAAAGAAATGTTATGAGTACCTACATGATATAAAGATATACTAATATGTAGATCCTTTTTTTTGCATTTTTGTCAAGGCGCGCTCGCGCTGCTGAAAATGTGGGGCAGTGAAATCTGGAAAATAATTTCTCGCATGAGCTCACAGATATAGGAATTTGGAATAGACAATATTAAGATTTTGCTTATTTCGTAGTATGTCATTATATTAAATAAATAAAGTATTGGATTATTGGATAGGAACGAACTTAGTTTCAAGACTTAGTGAGTCATACAAACATTATTGTAAAAGCATTTATTTAACCATAGTAATTTTGTAGAAAATTGCTAATAAAAAGAAAGATTAGGTATCGGTTTTCAGTTATATAAATTAAAAAAAACAGTATAATTTATAGTATCGGTCAATACACAAATCGGTGACAGTACAGTGGCATCTCTAAATTTATGAACCTTCTAAGATAAGAAGTTTTCCTGGCACTTATTTCTCCTCTTAAACACGTTTACGTCAATTTCGGAAACATTGTTTCGTTTGTTTTACTTACACAATAAATGATTAAATAGTTGACTGATCCAGCCATTGAACTATCTTGGGTTAGCGTCTCGTATTCTCCATCTATGCACATTCTCGCAAATGAAATGTAAATAAGTAGGAATATGGAGCGTGCCATACGCTGCCGGAGTAACTGCGTGTTTGTATAGCCATGGGGAGAGTGCTTTAATTATCAAAAGTTTTCGTATCGGCGCTCCTTGTTGAGATAACCAAATGAAATCAAATGTGGGTTAAACTTAGCAATCTCTGCACAATGGGAATTCGTAGGCAATAGTTAAAACTAGTCCGTCTAGGATAATTTATTAACATGCAAAATTTTCTCTTCTTGGTTTTTTATTTTATGATCAACATAACCTTTACTTGGTTGGATTAAATTGTCTGCTAAGTATAGCTGGAAGCTTTACATCGGTATCAATATACTTCTTTCCTATCTTTCCACAGCAGGTTTATTGCCATCTATTGCTTTTTTCTGAAGCTTAACATAATTATTATGATGTTACATAATCGTCTCAATCGATAACTATATCATCAAAAAAATATTGTTTGAACTCTTTATCAGTGGTTAACGAGAAGCATTTTAGTACGCTTGCTACGCCGTAACGGTGCTACGGCATAGAAAAGTGGCTACAAATTGTACACTGCAACAGCCAAGTCCCTGATATTTTGGAAAATATTATTATTTTAGCGTCATCTGTTGCTATAAGAAACTAAAAACTTAGGTTACTGAGCCAATATTCCCAAGGAACTTAGAGACGTAAAGTAAAATTAGCTTACGCATTACAGAGGTCTCGTAGGAACATCAAGACCGGAGGCCACCTGCCGAAAACATTATTATCTCATTAGAGAAGCGCTTTCCGTTTCCTCAATTTGGCGTAAACAAACGGAATTTTAATATTATCCATGCAAAGGCCTGCTTCGTAATGCGAAACAATTTTTGTTATTAATTCATAAGGAAACATCAGACGTACAACGGAATCTGAATGTTTTACTGTTAACGTTATTACGACATTCCGGTTTGAATAATGGAAGATCTCATTTTATAACCCAAACGAAGTTAAAACAGCCAAGTTTGTGGTGAGTCTTAAAATTTTGATTTGATTTTGCACATGACTCAGTATTTTTTCAAAATATTTTCAACATATACGAGAGTCTTACAGTAGACGCAATGTTAATATATTTATTAAACAACATTTTGCTTAAATATGAAAAATATTACACATGCTTATTTGATTATGGTTCAGAAAAAATCTATTTATTAAATTATCCAAGCCAACGAAATATGAAGTTGATCGCAATTCAGGTAATGGTTTGAACTACAGCTGTCTCCAACTTTGATAACAATTATCAAAATGGTAATAATATCCAACGAGGTGACTAAGCACGCAGTAATAGTTTCACTTGAAGGGACTGAAAGGATTTATATGTCTTAAATTATATTAGTCCAGGATCCCTAGAACATTTTTGCACTTTGATTACAATCAAGCTAATTTTCCGTAAGCAGCTTGATTTTGATGAGACGCCCAACTATATCCTGTATATATGACTCTCGGTTGTGGTAGCTAACAGAGATAGCAAGCATGAAATATGTCGATTTGATTATCCTCAATTATTTATATTTATTACTTGAAAATTAGCTTGATAGTAATCAAAGCGCAAAAATTTACTAGGGATCCTGGACTATATAACAAGCGACATTCTTTTTATTTTACATACTTATTTTTGTAAGTAGAATTAAAGCTTGCTAAAGTATTAAAATAAATTCTATGTACAGTAAACTATTCACACTGGAGCATATTTATGTCACCTTACATAACAGATTTTAGGTACATTCGGCACGGAAGTCATAACTCAGTTCGCAGGTGGGCCTACACGTAATTTTGTCTTTACATTGGGATTTGATACAATTGTCTGTAGATACAGTAAAAATATATTGGAGACGTTTATCGTAGGTCGTATACTGTGATAGCAATATACTTATAAATACTATTTAAAGACAAAATGCTGTAGAAATAAGTAGCAGATAAAACGACTACTTTTAGGACCGGAAGCCAACACTCCTATTTTTAACAAATTATTTTGTTATACACAATTTTTTATGCTTACCTATTAACATAATATCAGAAGCAAATTTTACCTTATAACAATGACTGGAAATCATTCAGCCCGAGATATATTAACAAGACCCAGCCCATGTTGAAAAGACCTGTAAAAGAAAATAAAGGTACGACGTATACGACGAAGACTAGGACTAAAATGTTCTCCTTCCACATACAGCATGACATCAAGAAGCTTAATTAAGGCATCAACTCCACAAGCATATATTGTTTCTTCAATCTTTTATGAAAAACAGATTATAGAGAATACCACAACACTTAAAAAATCAAAGAATTTTATGTAATCACATGCAGTCTATATTTAAGAATGATACTCTGATTTAAATATCTATCTTACCATATTATAAAAGCAAGGGGAGGTAGATAATGTTTCAAGGTCAAAGACTGCTGACAGGTCTGTGCTTTCTTTTCCCATGTGAATAAAGAATTTATGCGAAAGAATTCAAAAATAGGACTCGGTCTGAATGGTGTCCATTTCATTGATTCAATATGTAATGGTTGTTGTTTTTGTACAAAATATATGTAAATATTTTTACGTGAACGTAAACGTCGCAACGTAATTGAAGTACATGGAAACGGATCCTACGGGATTAGTAATGAAGTTCGCATATCACAAAGGCTGTCAGCGACAGGGATCGGACCGGTGAGGGAATTAATCCAATGCAATTTTATCTATTCGCGCGTGGTGAGGATACAGTGGGTGTAAATTTTAAAAATAAAGTTACATCGAAGCTTATTTTTTTTGGTACGGTGGCTTCATGTCTTACACGACATCAGTTAATTTGAAAAAGAACAGAGCGGATTTGCAGAACCTAAATTCCTCCTCAAAGACATACATCAATACAACGTGCGTAATATACACATAAATCTACTACAAACCTAAGCCGATATGTTTATACTTTTGCCGTAGGTCGGATATTAAAAGATTATTTTAGTGAACTATATATACTGAAGTAACCTACAATTAAAGAAATTCAACTTGTAAAACCACTTTTTCGGCTATTTCAACTAAATTTTCACCCATTGTAGACCACTAGCTTCAATATTTAATCGGGCGGGCTCGGTACAAGGGCTTACCCGTTGTCCTTTTGTAACACGACGTGACCCGCAAGGGGTTATAGTATGGCGCACTAATTGAAATTCACAATATTTTACGGTCCATTTCAGACATTAATAGAATTTAAACTCGCAAGTTTGTGAGAAGTTGGCAGCAGTGAGATGCATACCAAAGTAATTAATACGAATTCCTCCTCGAGATTTTATTACGAGTAATTCATGACTACCTGACCTCGCAAATTAAGTTAACTGTTATGTATTTTTCTCACCGTTAAACTTTCACAAACATTTTAAAACCAAAATCGGCTAAATCGGCGCACCCGTTCTCGAGTTTTAGACAAACGAACAGCAATTGATTTTTACATATATAGATAGATGAGCGAGCAAATTGATGCGGCTCCGAGTCTGGCAATTTTTTTATCTATCAGTATAGTTGCAAGTTTAGTCTCCAACCAATATCAGATATTGGCAGAACCTGATTTCACATTTTTTTTGTCGTCGGAGATTTTTTATTGGAAAAGTATCTCCATCAAAAATTTGTTACAACGCTGTTGGTCGACCGTTTAATAGTATTTGGCCGATATAATATAAGAAACATTCAACGAAAATTCTTAATCTGAATATTAACAGTTAAGTGATTATCTCTTAAAAAAAGATATTGTGGTCACGAAATCAAAATACTTTTGTATGGAAAACACAGCGAAGTGGTTACAATCACCACATTAATTTAAACACAATAGTTTAAGGTACAACACACTCATGTAATTTAGTGTTAAGTAAATTGGCGTTGCGGTTGCAAGGACAGCTTTATTCCAGTAGAAAATCGTAATTACAGTCTGGATACACTGGTTCTATTTGAAGCACAGCTGACTTACGTATCTAACCAATCACCGAAGTTAAGCAACGTTCAGTGAACGGAGATGGTCGAGAGGCAATTATGAGTACAACTAAACGCTACTCTGGATCGGATGCTTTAATTTAAATGTGTGTCGTGGTCGTTCGTCAGATCAAGTCGGATTGCTTAAATCTGCCTTATAATTCAGAAAACAATGTTACCCACTCTACCTAAATGTCGACATCTTAATTAATTGGATATATTTTAGAAAATGTTCAAGGTTTTTCTTTAAAATAACTTAATAAGCATTATTTTATTAAATAAACATCATTTGAAAATAAAACTAACTACGTAGTAACTATTAAGCCCCTACAATCTCAATAGGTGCAGAGTCTTCCGAGGCGCAAACCAGCAGTCTCAAAACTAAGAAGATTCTTTAACTCAGCAAGCAGGAATTCCCTCCTGCCCGCTCGGTCACTATCTAAAAGTCAGCCGAAAGTGAGTTGTTTTAAACAAAAACAAGGGGTTGTCTCAGATCGGCTCATTCGTCTTCAGATCACGAACTCACTTTGTTAAGAAAACACGCCGCCCTTTGACGTTGGCGCAGCCGGTTTTTAATGCATATCTTGAACGGAATTATTGATAGGTTCCCGATACAGAATTGATTTCGGGCCTTTGAGTTTCCCGGAATATGCAGTTCCCTTTTTGTCTGCCGTCTACTGATTTCAACTTTGCTTAGATACGATTAGGCTTTGGCGTTTAGTTAGGAATTTAACATTTGCAGGGACATTTTTGATAATCAAGTAGGCATTTTTGCAATATTTAACTTCAGGTTTCCATGATGTTGTAATAAAAAATGTATGCATATTATAAGGAGTGAGAGGTGATGGACTGAATCCGGATACAAAACTGTATGGTAGGACATTCCCCATAACGACTCTCGTGGCAATGTGACAAACCTATGATATATATATATATTAACATTATACAATTCTTACTATTACCACACATACATTTCCAAACGTGAAGTAGAAGAAAAAGGAAACAGCGTCCTAAAAAAATTCAACGGTTCTACTGAAAGCACTAAAATATAACCGCAAAAGTTTCAAAATCATTTTACTGTTATTACTTACTTTACGACAGGTAACGAAGGATATTGAAAAAGTAAAAAAAACGGAAGTTGAAACGTCTGCGAGTAATTTTGTATAACTTAACTAAGCCCTTTAACCTCGGCAAGTCGTAACGCGGGAACTTAGGTCATTTTTCAGAGTAAATCCGTTCCCCTCTTGTAATGAAACCTGAACGTTTCGATTTCCGAATTTCATATCCTTCATTCATTAGCAAGTTCAATCAGAGAGGGGGGACGCGGTTATTTATTACCTTGCATCGGCCCTCACAATTACGGAAAGGAAAAACTTTCTCTATTACAGGCCCTCGAAGGCTTTCATACAAAAAATAAATTGTACGGAACGCGTGCTGCGTAATGGATCCGATAAGGCTTCGATTCGGATCGGTTTCGATTTTGGTTCGGTTTCAATTGTATCGGATCAGGAAATAACGAAAATTGAAGGAATATAAAAATGATGGCTTTGCAGGGTGAGTTTCTTAAATTTTTTGGAAGGTTGGATTGAATGGATTGGAGAACCAGAATAGAATAAGACATTATAAAATAGCTTGATCTTTTTTTGTTATGAATTGTTATAGCCCTCACTAAGAATATTTTTTGTATGTAATTAAAATAGAGCTTTTTTATATCTGTTTTTTTTTTTAGTTTTTGTCTTTAGATACATACTGGTTCCCATATATTTTGTATTATAATACCATCATTTGGAGCTTAATTAATCAACGCAAATGTATTTTTTTATTTATCTTTACTTATTTATTATTATCAATTTAGTAAGAGGGATTGTTTTCCAAAGTAAAAGAAATCCAAGACTAATTACCGTCCAATAGCCAAGAAGGCCAATATCTCATCAATATAAATAGAACCAGTTTCTTATGTATGTTTTCATCGTTGACAACGAAAATATTGCTCAACTAAGGCAATAACGAGCGCTGTTAGCTAACTTTGCCAACTTTTCCCACTTCGTCCAACTATTTTTGCCGGGTTATAATAGTCGAAGTTCGTGGCTGGACAATATGCTGGCCAATCTCATTGGCCAGGCTGTCTTTATTCTGTTTAGCGTAAGAAAAAACGAGTTTGAAGTGAAGTTTGCTTGTGAAAAATAGCGCTGTAAGACAAGGGTTTTTGTTGAATTGTAAAGATTAAATTGGTTGTGCTTGCCAAACGGTTTTACTCCAGTAAAAATGTTGTCAAAATATGCCAGAGATTGCGTATTTCAATCGTAAATTACCAATTAACTGTATAGGAACTTATTACTAAATAGTGGAGATAGATCACTTAGGCATTTATGAATATTCTAAATTTTGATACAATTTAAGCAAAATATTTTTTTTTAATATTGGTAATTTTTTATGTGTGTCAGATAAACCACATAAAAATCTACCCTAAACCAAATGTAGAGTTACTGTAAAAACTAAAAGTATACTTTGATCACAAAACTTTAATTTTATTACAGCGATTGCGGTGCAACAGTAATCTCCCATCGAGTTCTACAAGCATTCTCCAACCAAGTGATTTTATTTCGCCATCATAAAAGCTGAGACGGCAAGATATCGGAGCACTTACTTCCCTACAATTGAACAGCTAACATATCGCGTCTGTGCAAAAACCGGACAGTATCATAAAGGAATCGCAGACCGCAACCGATCGAATTCCATTTCGTATTATTACAAGGCTTTAGAGTTTGAAATGTTGCTTATGAGTATAGAGCAGAAAAGACACTTACATGTAGTCCTTACAAATCACAAGAATATCTACAGAAAAAAATACATCCTGGGTTTCTTGACCCACAATTTGTATTTTCCGATTTTTTCACGAACGTTAATATTTTTGCTGAATACTATAGAACGATCACGGTTGAATCATTAAGTGGTCTAAAAAGAGGATGTTCATCAGAATAATATTTTCATCTAACGTACGCCACTTCACGTAAAATGATATATTTTTTGTTTTTATTTTTTGTGTGTTTACAATAAAGCGTACATCTATCTATCTATCACGTAACACTAGCAGAGTTACCACGTTGAGTTGCGATGGCCAACATTCGCACCAGAAACATTCCGCAGCGACTGTCTCCTGTCTAATCTATAATTTTATTGATTATTTCTCTACAACCCATGGTCTCCGCGGCATGTGTCTTCTCCAGTAGAAGCTAGTAAAAGTAGTAACAAATTATCTTGCTTATTTATTTACCTACCTTACCTCAGAGTGACCTTTCGCTACAGATAAATCGCACACGTAAGAAAAAGATTCTTTTTCTTCCCACACGTTCGTAATGTCCTAGTAAATGAGTAATCATTTCGCCATTAAGCGAGCCGGGCAAACGTGAAAACTGCAAACGATTGCTATCGTATACTTGTTAGCGAGAAATAATCAAGAAAGACATAACATCCACAGGTGTCGTTAGATAGTATAAGTTGTTAGTACTCAATTGTGATATTTGTGTAAAAAAATATTCTTACTAGGAATTACACTTTGTTAATATCTAATCTATACATATACGAGTAACTAGTTTCTTCAGAATTAGTTGAAAAATACGACAAGTACCTATGCAGTAAGATAGGATATCTTTTTGTTCTTTAATCAGCTTAATATTACATTAAAGAACTAATAGGCAGTACAAAAAAGAATAGTACCCTACTCATAGTTTAAAAGGTGAGAAATGAAAAAAAGTTTTGCTAGATTTGGAACAGATTTTTAGCTGACACTGTTAATTGTAGGGACACCGCATACAGACTTAGTGGGCGAACCGTAATAGTACATTATGATACAAGTATGCAAAGTTGATCATTACAGCAGAGGCGGTATCATCACACGAGCCGAAGGCGCGTGCGATTAGGATGCCGACGCTGTAATGATCAATGCACACGAGTGTCATACGACGTTTTTCAACACACTTGCGAGTAAAAAAATAAACATTTATTATCATTACATTTTAATTATTAAAACAATTTCCCGCGTGCGTAATTTTTTTTTTTTTACATCAGTCAGCTGCGCGCGCATATCAAGAAAGCGCGAACGAAAGAGTTCTGATACCAATCTCATGTTTTTGTATTTCTTACTTTTTGTGTAAACCCAATAAGATAAAATGTAGTTAATGTAGTCTATAAAAAATTACAAATATTTTTTCTAAATTATTGCAGTTCATTCCTGAAAATATTTCTACTATTATATTTTATAGTACACAATATTACAAAATATAGCGACATAAAAACTCATTAATGCAAGTTTGAAAGTAAAACTCATTCTTAAAAAAATACTATAGGTGCCTGTGCAATAACGGTAAAGAGAAAAAGGCGAATGTGCGTAATGAGATGAATTAGGTGACTAAAATCGATACCCTTTCACGAGGAAGTGTGTTGAAATAGTACATTATGATACAATTGTGATAAGTTGATAATTACAGCAGAGGCACTATCATCACACGATCCGAAGGCGAGTGCGGTTAGGGAGGCGAGGCTGTAATGATCAATGCACACGAGTGTGATAAGACGTTTTTCAACACACTTGCGAGTAAAAAGTGTTATTAATAAAACAGTAAACAAAAAAGTTATGAAAAATCGAGGATGTTCTCCCGCGCGCGATTTTTTTTTACATCAATCAACAGCGCGCATAGTAAAGAAGGCGCGATGAAAAGAGTTCTGTTACTAACCTTAAGAATAAATCAATCCTATGTTTTGTATTTCTTACTTTTTGTTTAAACATAATTAGTTAAAATGTGTTAATGTAGTATATTAAAAAAACAATTATTTTTCTTCATTATTACATAAAAGCAATTCATTTCTCAAAATTTTAACTATTTTTAGCGGCATAAAAACTCATTATTCCAAGTTGTATTTGAATATCATTCATTTAAAAAAAACTATACCTGTGCAATAATGGTAAAGTGAAAAAGGCTAAAATCGATAAAATAAGAAGCCTTTTACGAGGAAGTGTGTTGAAAAATTATATTAGTTTATAGTCTACAGCGTCATACTCGTATTGTTTTTCAAATCCCGATTCAGGCCTGACTCATTGACGCCTGCATCTCAAAAATTGCACTTAATTACCTATATGATTATAAAGATTTCACACTATAATATAACATCTAGTTTCTTATTTAAGTTATCTAAGTATAATCAAAAACATGCTGCATGTAATTTCAAACTCCTATCATAGCAAAACCGAGGCATTATGCAATTTAAAGTATAAGAAAATGTCATGAAAAATAAACCTAGCCGTTGGCAGAGTAGCGTAATCTGCACATTTTTCTCTAAAGAACGCCATTTAATCCCTCTCCAGGCATTATATTCACATTTAGAATTCTTTTAACTCATTCTTTTCTCGTATATCGTCAGATAATTAAAATACTTGTGAGAGAAGCAAATGCGAGCAAAAAATCACTGCGAAAGCATTGTTTGATGAGATGCATTCGGAAAGCTTCAATTATTCTCATGCAATGTAGAGCTAAGTACTTTATGTAGAAAGTCGTGTAGCATAATTATAATGACGAATCTTGTTTTGAAAACAGTTTATATGTTTACACATCGAGCAGCGACGTTTATTAGAGATGTATGCTTTTATGTACTAAGTATTCTTAAGCGAGAGGACACGGGTTCGGTAAAAGGTAAAACTGAACTGAAAAACTTAGAGGTTGAGGTTAATACGAGTAATTTAAATAAAGATTTAATTTTTAATTTTATTTTTATTTCTCAAGTTTTCATTTATGAGCATAAGAATTATTTAACATTTGCCTCAACGGCGAAGGCTGCTTTTCAGCGTTCATGTCAACATTTCAACAACACTAATATTTTCTACAATATGTCGTAGTATATTAATAAAATAAGTCTCTCCCAATTGATTTTACAGAAAAGGACATAAAACACTTAATTGAGTTACGTATTGGTTTACGGGAAATTGTTGAGAGTTTTCATACGAACCATCGTAAAACAACAGGTTGCTGGAACTCGCATGCTTAGGTAAACTGTACGTAGCTACTTACAGTACAGTCGGCGGCACAATACATATACTCGTAGCTAGACTACAATCATACTTACTTGTTCTTCATCTTTATCTTCGAATTTCCTCTTTACTTTTACAACAATTTTCTAAAGCCTAATCCGCAAAAGCAGAAAATTGTTGTATCTATAAAAGTAAAGTAAACGTTTATTTGCCAAAATTACATAGGTCTTAAGGTTAGTTTACAGAAAAAGAAGGTACTTTTCAAAATAGGCTGAATTGCTGAAAACCGTCAAGACCGAGGGTTGCTGGCGGGTTCCAAACTGGGCAAGCTGGTATCTTGGACACCCGGAGAAAGATGTGCTGATTAATAGAAATTGCGCGCGCTCTTAGGATATTTGAAAAGTAAAAGAGATATATAATAATAGTAAACTTAAAATTACAATAGGAATAAGAAAGATTAGATATAAAAATTACAATTAATTTAATATTACAGCAGAATAACAACCAAAAGTCCTCAATTAAAAATTAGTAAAGATCTTTATCTATTTTAGTCACAATGAATTTAAGATTGGTTTTAGCAGATATTGTTTATGGTTATTAACCATAACCATGTTTAATACCCATAAACGTTATTGTTCTCCCATAAATGTAATGTTAATTTAATATAGGTACTTGTACTAGTAGCTGTCACCCGCGGCTGAGATTACACGCGACTTAGTTTAATTTAAAAAATGTATTATTTTTATGTATTAATATCCGTCAGTAATGTCATGTGAATAGAATAGAATATGGTTTATTACTTAACATGTAATTTCCTAGGTCTATTTGAAGTTTAATGATGTTGTTGTTAAAATAAATATTTGTTGTTATTTATTTACATTTTTATTTTGTTCTTGTTATTATTCTCTATTGGATAAAACAAAACTAAACAAAAAACCGATCTAAATAAAGATGGCTTTAATAAAAAAGACAGATGCATAAAAAATATAGATGTCTTCAGACATCCTATGCAATTGTCTAGGTAGGTATGGAATGTGAGAATTTGCGCGACAAAACTGTATCTAAGTTACAATATCATTAGAGAATTACGTATACGACTTTACTTATTCCAATATACAGGTTTACATTACATAACCGCGAAAGAAAAGCAATTGGAAAAGTTTTCCCAATTTGCCAAAATAAAGAGAGTTTCAATCAAAGTTAAGGGAAACACAAACTAAGAGCTCGAGCTTTTACGTTACCTGAGCTTGAGCTCGGATCGGATAACTTGGGTATATACGTACCTACCTAGAACATAAATAGGTTAGGTGCTTGTCTTTAGAAACATATGAGGGAATCTGCGTCAGAAAAACGCGAAGAAAACCTACAAAGCGACACAATACATATATGTATTGTGTCACTAATTGCTCACTGATGCGGAAATATTAGCTAGTCGCGAACTTAGAAAATCCAACAATTGATCTCTTTTGAGCAGTTTTAACAAAATTCACACAAGAACCATCTAGAAGCTAAACTTAAGGGTACCTCTTAATTATTCAGCAAATAATATTATAATGCTGCCACTAACCTCAGATCATTACCGCAAGGTAGTAAGTTAGATGACGTAGGTATTTAAGTAGGTAAGTAAGTAAGTTGAATTCGGTTTAATAGCGGTTGAATCACTTGTGACTGCATTAGCAAAAAATATTCTTCTAGTGTTTGCTACGGTTGTTACTCAAGTTACTACTTCGTCATTCCTGCTATACCCTATGAACCTATTGACTTGCTGAGTCTCACCGATCGATCTTCAGGTGCGTTCTGAAACTCAATTAATTACTATGATTACACGATTGATTGGCGACGGGCGTGTAACTGATATTGAATTAATCACACGGCTGCTCGCCTATTAATGTTCTATTTGATTAATAGTCGCATTGTTTGCCTTCTTGATAACGGTCGCCGTAGTTAATAATAAACAAGCAAATTATGGGGAAATCTACTGGATTTTTTGATGTTACTCGTTAGTACTAATGGATTAGTCATAGTAATTTAAGTTGTTGCGCCGAGAACTGATTCCGCCTATTCCATGTTGACCCATGCTGATAAACTATTTAAAATGTAATGATTACATAATTTGATATCAGACTCAGATACCTATTCAGTTACCTATTATAAACAAAGGAGGTACCTGATTATATAATAATAATGAGCTTTAATATCTGGTACCAAGGCATTCTAAAGCCCCTCCGTCGTCTCTTTTTACTTACTGGATAAATGATAAATGAAAGGTACTGAAATTTTTAACGAAAACAATTTTCAAAATCTGACCATATAGTATTACATAAATTCTTAAATTGGTAGAAAGTTGAATTTGCGACTATGCCACAAAGCCATCAATTTTTAATTCATGTTTAGATTTGTTACAGCTAAGTATTTTTTCTTATTTTTTTAACTTAATATTCTTTCGTATTTTTCTTAATTTACGAAATATTGTAAATAATTAGGTGCCTAAGTAGTATTAATATGATTATATATTAATTAATATTTATATATATTAACTTAAATAGGCATCTTTAAGAACTAAGGCACTACGTTGTTTCTATAACATAACTACTAACTAGCATACATTACACAATATATATACATTATATAAATCCAGAAGCAGTTAGTTACCTCAAACCTGACGCTGCATTCATTAGGTATCATTATTTTCATGAATATCTATTAAATAACTAAATTCACCATAAC
This sequence comes from Ligdia adustata, assembly GCA_947049295.1. NCBI lineage: Eukaryota > Metazoa > Arthropoda > Insecta > Lepidoptera > Geometridae > Ligdia > Ligdia adustata. The sequence continues at coordinate 5,684,738 of OX346218.1, forward strand.
TCAGAGGTTAATAACCCTTCATACCTCTTATAAACTGCCTGCATATAGTGGTTACATAAAGAACGATATCCATCAACAAACCGTGAAAACACAGCCCGCCATTTTGGACGCGACGCTTCATTTTCCGCGCCCGGCGCCGCGCCACTCGGACGTGTTTATTTTTCATTTCCGGTCCGGCCGAGCCCTCGGGCTTTGGGACCCATGTGCCCCTGGGGTGACTGGTGTAAGTGATCAGGAAACAGCGGAGTATTGCAGTGTAAGTTTGATGCTGAAAATGATGATTTCTGTACGAAAAATAATATTGAGTTACCATGTATATTTGTCTCGAAATCCCTGCGACGGATCAGATGTCTCTATATCATAATTTAAAAAATCTCTTGTACTTGTCAAACATCACGGAGAAAATTATGGAATTCGTTTGAATGGAAATGGAAACTCAATGCTAGTCATGGTATTCATTTTACTGGAGAGTAGGTAGGTAAAGGACAACGAGCGAGAAGTAAGATGATGACAGAAATGAATGGCCGAAAGAGTAGCGTCAGTCATCCTACTAATATTATAACCGCGAAAGTTTGTAAGAATGGATGTATCCTATTGTTCTTTGCTCTTAATGCACAACTATTAGGATTAAATTAGGTTTGGAGATTGCATAGACCCTGGATTAACACACAGGCTGCTTTTTATCCTGTATTACGTGGGTAACACTGCAGGCCGCAGCTTGTTAGTTAATCTGTTTTATTCACGATGTAATTGGTCTCCATTGGTTTTTTTTTTATTTAAATATTAATACTCCACAGACGCGTTGGTCCGTCTTCTTTAAAAGTATATAATATTTTTTTATATTTTATTACATTTCTTGAAATTCTAGGCTTATAAAAGAAGACAAATAACTACTTAGCTAATTAAACTTAACATTATTTCAAATTTTGAATATTGAATGTCACTTACATACCGAGAGCAATCCAGCCCTTGCAAGCAGCACCCGTTCACGAGTTGACGCATGTGCCAGCCATCGCTCTCCTCAACCATATCGGAGGGAAGAGAGCAACCCGACACACGACGCCGCTGCAAGAAGCTTTTTTGTGAGCATGAGTACTCTGGGTATGCGCGTGATTACTACTATATGTACTATTATTCTACAAATTTCAATAATTAAAAATCCCTAATAGTAAACAATACAATTGTAAAAATGATATTACTTCTAATCGATCTCTAAGGGCCTTCACCACTACCTCGTTTCGATCATTCACGGCCATTTTGAGGTTGTACTCAGCAATAGTCTTTGGGGTCGTTGTCATTGGCCGCCGCACGAACCTGCCAATCGCTTCATTATCGTCATCAGCATAGTAAGTAAAAGTCTCAGTGTGCCGCGAAGCTGCGAGGACTGCGTGTGCGAAACTGTCATGTAACTTCAGATTGCCTTTTTGTCTTTATGACGAATACTGACTCATATGTAAGTCCCTGAGCTTCGTGGATTGTGAGAATTCGCGAGTCCGGACCTGCACCATAACCCTGGCTGGCAAGGGTCACCTTTTCTTCTTGCGTTTGTACCAAGAAAAGAGTATTAGGGAGGTTATTTGAGATTTGGGAACCCGAAAACTCTCTCTGCTCCAGGGATCTGATTTGAGCAGCTGAGGAGTATATGCCTGAGTATATATCTCTCAGCGCATATGCGACGTCTATCGGGTTCCGATGATTCATTCCCAACATTTCTAATTCAAAAAATTAGGTAGATACCTGCAGCGCTACACCCTATAAGAAATAATTATATTCTTCTTAGACCCTGGATTAACACATATGTATGCTTCTTTTCGTCCAATTTAACGCAGGGTGCAACTAGTGTGGAATAATAATAATAATATCAATCAAATTTCATACTTCAGGGTTGGGCTCTGAATTCAGCGGTTCTGTCAGTCTGTCAGTCAGAATTTATCTACTGTATATAGATAGGCATTTGTCGTGTCTCTTCTCTTATAACTTAAACCACAGACCAACATACAACGCTACTGACTGCAGAGCTATGGACCCATGGAATGGACTGAAATAATATTTTAATTAGGCTTTAGGTCCTTATGAATGTTTTGTTAATTACCGTGCCGAGTGTACGCCCAGTTAATTCGTAAATACGGTTAAGTGGATGTTTTGATAAATTTCCGGAACTCTATTTTCATATAAGATTTTCGTATGAAATTTCAGTTTACCTATCTACTTGAAAATCTTCTCTACAAGCTGAGAATTCAGAAAGTTTAGCATTAATATTACGCAGCCAGCTACCTAATAATTACCTAATGATTACTTAATAATTACCTACCTATATCTTATACGTAGATACTTCTAGTTTCGTTAGTATAGATAGGTTATAATTATAAACCGCGCAGTGGTGAGCGAAGTATAGCATTTTTTTCTTTCTTCTGTCAATTTATATGTATATAAACCTCCTTTTTTACACGTTTCTATATTATAACTATCTTGACGAAACTTGTATAACTATCTTAACGAAACTTGTATTTCTCGTATGTAGGTTCTACGAATTTTTTTTTTTTTAGGTTTATATTTGGATTTTGGTAGAGGCATGAGGAACGCAACATTAAGAGTACATACTGAATATAAAAAATAACGGTCTCCTAATGTCGTTTATTTTTGTGAAGTCGCTAAAAATAACGTAGGTACGTATGCGGAGTCTATAGTTTGCAGAACCACTACATATTCAATAGAAATTACAGTTATTTTTTGTAAATAATTATTATATATTATTTACTTATCTTTTGGGTATAGAAATATGTTGGTATTTGAACGTTTTAGTTAAACATTAATCTCGACAGTTAACTGAGTAAAATTCCTAATAAGCCCTAGCTCATTTATAATGTAAATCATTGCTGCATTATTTAAATTGCCAACAATCTCTGTCGACGGGTTATCGCATTACGTACATTCCCGTACGCGGCGCACGTAGCGAACTTACGCTCTCGCGATATTGAGATAAACGAACCGACACATTGGAAACGTAGATCTACTCGTATGTACCTACCTACATACCTCGGTGTACACTGGTAATCAGATATAGTAATATATTATATGTCTAGAGTATCTAAATATTACTTTAATATGTGAACAGAATTTTGGTATACCTACCTATATGGTGGTATATGGTGGGTATACCATAATAATAAAACCCAGCGCTATGAGTCCTGCAGACGGGGATTTTCTGATATTCCTAAACTTATAGCGATACAGTATCTAAACACTAGTAGGTAAGTATATGTGTACAGAACTTATATTTGAATCTTTAGGTACAGGATACCATATAAATTACATCATTATATTATATAATTTCACCGGCCAGTTGAAGCAGTTGGTAGCAACCCTACCTTCTGCGCTGCTGGTCCCGGACTCGATCCCTGGACAGGTTAAACATTTGTGTGCACGAACATGTCTGTTTGACCTGTTTCTGGGTGTTTATTATATATATAAGTATGTATATTAGTCATCAGGTTCCCATAGCACAGGCTTTGCCTAGATTGAGACCTGGAAACCTAGTGTGGATGTTTTCCCATATTATTATAATAAATCCAACACTATGTTGCCTACAGGAGCGGTCTACTGTTGGTAGATCCATACTCTAAATCCTATCGGTTAAGTTTGAATTAACTATAAGGTTACCTATTTTTCTTTTTACATTTTTATATTACTGTCGGAACCGGGAAAGATTATAATAATAATTTTAAAGGTACAGTTGTAGAATTTTGCAGAAATGCCGAGATTGTCGATATAGTGCATGCGGGCTCCGACAAGCGCTATCTCCCCAGCCATCGACTGTATCGAGGCGTTTCAGTTGAAAATCCGATTCTAATGTAAGGATTTCTTTGTTTCCTGAATATCTCTAGACAAACTATACTTCGTACGCAGCCCACGTACAACCAGCCGATATAGAGACAAACGAACCGACACATTAAAAGCGTGCCTGTCAATACAAACCGAGGGAGGAACGTCGATACCTAGGTATTGCATATATCTTTAATATGTATATCTTTACTAAGTTTTTTATAAACTGCGAGATTAATTTAGTCCTACAATTATATAAAAAAAAACAACAAAATGTTTTGGAAACTAACGATTTGTACACGAGCAGCAACATCTAGAGAAACATTCGAATTTACGTACCTACTCAAGAAAATGTTATATGTATTTATTTAATTTTCGATACTAAGCGCTTTTTGGGAAAAATCGTGTTAATAAATATAACTTATTAAATATTAACGTATCTTAAACTTAAATTCTAAATTGTAGCAACTCTTTCAGATATACTCAAGAGGTAAGTATATGTGTACAGAAAATAATGATAACAACTTCAAAATAAGATATATTCTTTATTAAACATTAAACAACCTTCAATGTCAGCAACATACCTAAGTTTAAGGATTTGTTTAGACAACAGAAACCGCGTTATGATAACCGCATAAAACACCAAGCCTTTATTTGAGCATCTTATTTGGAGGTTTAGTATGAACACAGCATAATGTTCAAAAACTAAGAACCAAGCCATTCAAAGAGTGCGATTTCCGCTGTCTGTCACAGGCCTATAAGTCTAAATAAATATGGCCTTATAATATAATTAAAAATGAACTTTATATTTATATCGCAGTATCAAACGATATGTTGAACCTAATCTTAGTACGCTAAAGTTACCTACACGAACTGGTTTTTATTTACAGTAGAATTAACTAATGTTAAATTTGTTAAATTAGCGTGAGTGCATTGCGATGTAATATTAAAATTAAAAAACCCTACCATTATTTATTTCCAGCTTTTGTTTGTAAAACGAGTTAAATCACCGCCTAACTTGAACTAATGATATTGACCCCGATTCGGGCAGGACAAACTTGCTATACTAACCTAATTTGACAGTTCTAAAATTGTCTCCTCACTTTTTGTTTCCACAAGTGAGAAAAGGATGGGTATTATTTTAAGAACTTTTAGTTTAGTCAGTATGCCGAATTGGGGTCATTGATTGCGCACTGACAGTTTTTAAATCATTCTTGCAGATCGTAGGGTGCAGGACCAAAGATTTTGTAAGACTTGATTCGTCAATTAAAAGTGCACACGCGTAAAAATTCAACAAGTTTGTAATGCACTTATAAGTAGGTACATATAGAATACATACTTAAAAAGATCTCTACAAATTTAGATCATAATAATAGTTATAAATATGGCAGAATCGATATTATAAAATTAACCTTAAAAAATATTAAACGTCTAAATTTTACTTTTTTTTCGTGACGACAATATTCAAAGTTTTCTTTTTACAGTGGCAGGAAATGTACTGGGCAGTGCAAGCAATAAAATAAATAATGGTACTAAATGCAATGAATACATTGAAACACGAAACACTAAGTTATTCTACCTTTCTTTATATATTTGTGTACACTGGTGCACAAACAAGATGTATTAATTGTAAACAATTTCATAATAATTACACGTCCATTCTTGAAGCAATGCTTCAAGCACTTAACATAAGCCTGGCAAGTGCTTATATTACAAAAAACTAAATAACTAACTACAACAGAAAAAATAGTAGATGGATTACCTATAAGTAGACCATTTAAAACCTACAGAGAATGCAAATGTCACCACCAGCATTTACCGCACCGCATTACTGCGCTGAATGGCAATGTTTATACGTTAGGCCAGATAAAAACCGGCATTCTGGTCGAGTCGTAGTTAACATTTAACTGAATTACTTATTTGATAATCTTAAAAAATATGATGTATAACAATGTAAGAAGAATTATTACGGATTTTTTTTGGAATTGTTATCTATAATTTTATTGCATTCAATTGCGATCTAAGATTATTAGATATTCGTACTAGTTAACCACATTTTCTGCCCGGAATATTTAAAAATCTTACACAATACTTCTAAATCTCTCGTCTATGTATCACAGTCCAAAGCTTTAACGTTGTGATAGTTAATAACGCAAAATCATTATCTCTATCTTTAAATTGATAGAAAGATTTGACAAATTATAAGGCAAAACATATAAGTAGTACATGGAACTGAGAATTAAGAGAATTTTCTATACAGCTTTTTCAATTATTTCGATTTAAAAATAAACCCCTGGGCCAATTTAGATAGAAAATTTATATGAGACCACGAGAAGTATACCCTGTCAAACAAAAAATGATTTTTCGAATCGGTTCAGCCGTCTCCTATAAATCAGGTAACAAATAAAAAATACAGTCGAAAATGAGTACCACGATTTTTTGAAATCAAAAAAAAGATGTTCTAAATTATGACTAATTTAGAACATCTTTTTTTTGATTTCATTTTTTTGCTAGTCGTTTGATTTCCCGCTATGTCTGGTCCCATTTAATAAATTCTTTGAATCAATATACTTTCTAATTGAACCCATATAAACTTTATCAAAATTAGTCCAGCCAGTAGTTTAGTTTATAAATCAATAGTATTACTTGTAACACCTAATACCTGTAGTGAACAAGTAATATCTACAATTGTTTACGTACATAATTAGATACACTCATCTATTGACATCTTTTAGCGGAATTTTTGCTTTTTCAGTCTAATTTACAAAATGTGTCCTCCTATATTCCACGCACCTTTGTAGGTAGTTTATTAACTTGCTTCAAACGTCAGTTTACATGCAAGTCAATCAAGATAAAACATGACCAACTTCTGCTCTCTGTCACTACTCTATACATGGTAAGTATAAGAGGCTCTCGCATGATGGTTGGATCAGGGGTCGGATACAGAGAGTGGTGATCTTCAAACGATTTGAATTTCCTAAATAAACCTTTACTTGAAACACTATATCTATTGCAAATAAAAAGTACGAAACATCTTACGTGAACTAAAAATGGCATTTTTTACAAATTTATTATAAACTGGAGTTATATCTATCTATCTATAGAATAATACCTTAGATACTACATATATCTAAGGTATTATTCTGTACACATGCAGAAATTTTAAATTATTTTTAAATGACTCCGAAAAGGAGGAGGTTCTCATTTCTTCGAAGCCTTTTTTAAGTATGTTTCCCGATTTCTCAGAGAGGGCTCCACTGATTTGATTTTTCGTTTATTTGTATAGGTAACTTTCTAAGTGGTCCCTATAATATTATGAAAATAGTAGTATTTTTGTAATTAATGTAACTTCTAGTAATTTTCTTTGAGTACGCATTGATAACGTAAGTTTTGTGTGCCGAATTGAAGTCACGTTAGATAAATGTCATCTATGTATACTCAAAGAAAATGAAAACATATATTTACAAAATCATATCGCTCCAGCCATCACTGACAAATTGAACATACATAAAAAAACCGACAAATTGAAAACCAAAAAATTGGTTATAAATTAAAATTAACATTAAATTTCAAACATTATCTGTATTAAATAATTTTAATTTTATTACATACCTACTTATATGTATGTAGAGACAACAAGATTTACTGTGACCGCGAAGACTGCAAAGTGTTAGAGAAGTCATTAATTAGACAGTAAAATAATTACAAAAATAGGCGAAGGTGAAGGTTATTTATTATAAATGAAGGTGTTATATTACTCAAGGGTGTTTAGTCTACCCATCAAAGTGTATTGTAGGACAAAATTTTGCAAAATTAACATAAAAGCATCCTCCAAACAACTTGACCGATAACGTGTTTTTTTTTTGAGGAGAGGCTTCTATTTATGTCTAATTTTGCCTAATTTTATTCTACAATATATACCACACCTTTCTGTTACAGTTGTATATTGAAAGCACTTAAGAAATATTTTTACACGTGTCGTTTATTTCATCTATACGCAGACACTAAAATAGAAAAACATTAGCTAAAACAATATTTTTAAGATAGTCGTACAAAAAGATACTCAAAAATAATGGCATCTATATTTTTAACATAGAAATCAAATCAATTTTATCCCTCTATCTTTATCTCCGTCAATTTTCTTTTACCGAGTTTAAAGCTCTTTCGCGGTTAAAAATTTATCATCATATTACATATACAACGTATAACAGAAAGGTGTGACAATACTCAAGGGTGTTAGCACATCCATCAAAGTGAATCTATTATAGAAAAAAATATTGCGAAATTCGAGTAAGAAATATTAGGTCTTCCGTACAAAAATTAATCACGTGATCGGTCAAGTTGTATGGAGGACACAATATTTTTTCCGAATTTTGCAAAATTTGTTCTGTTAATGGGTTTAATTTGATGGGTAGATTAAAAAACCCTTAAGTATTGTCACACTTTTCTTTTACGCATTGTATATATCTATGTATATCATGAGTTTCTTGATCCATTGTTTAATAGTACATTGAAATTAAACTAACTTTCTATATCGCGATTATCGCACAGTTTCAGAAACATCACATATTGAACAAAGTATAAGTTAATATAATTTTATTACTCGTGAAATTCCGAGACATCTATGTTCTTTTAATATTGGTTTTTACTTAACAATATTCACTTCATTAACGAGTTAGTACATAAAGTATGTATAATTAAATAAGGGTTATCAGTTTGAGGTGTTAAGCACATGCATCACTATGGACAACTTTAACTATGGGACCAACCCGGAATACGAAAACTATAATCATCACTTTTCAACTTGTATATTCATTATTTTGCAGACATCAGATAATATTTTTCTATGGCACACTTCTTTCGTCTTATATTCTGAGTTCGCTTCAAAATAAAATATGTTTATAATGCACATGTATTGTTGTAGGCAAACTGATAACCTTGTATTTACTACAATTTGGACATTCAATAATAATTCGCTAGTTTAATACATAAAAAAGATAATAATTTTTCTCACTAATGGAAATGAAAGATTGTCAAATTAAGTCAGTTTCGTTTGAATGACATGTCCAAATTCAGTGGCTGTAAGCTATAAATATAGTTTCTAAAATGTGTACAAAAGTCTATAAATAAATGCGACGAAAAGACATTATATGGAATAATATACTCAAGTTACATAAGATCTATATGCAATCTTGTTTACAAAACAGAAAAAGATAGGCATTCATATTGGTATCATGAGAAAGCCAGCCCATAATAACAATTTACAAGTTAAAGGAAAAACAAAACGTGTTTACTTCCAAACGTTTACGTCACATTGCTCGTCTAAACATTCTAAACGCTTCTTAGACACTGACAATGAAGTATTGGAACCCGAATAGCCAAATTTTACACTAATTTATGTGTAGCAGTTAATTGGCTAACCAAGGTCATTTCATTTACCGCTCCTCTGAAGCAGTGCTATCTATTTTACCCTAATATTACAAGATAAGTACATACATAATAACCAAAATCTTTCGACTAGCTCTCATACAAAAATATTTCCAAAAATCACATCACAAGAAAATACTATCTTCACGTACAAAAATAAAGATTCCATTTAACAAAAAAATATTAAAATGCATTAGATAATAAAGTCGCGTCGTCGATTATGTAAGACAAAACAATATAGAGCTTGGAAACGGGCGACATATAATTACGTTAAGTTATTGGCGATCTTGCCATATATAATTTTGTATCTTAAAGAGACTGAGGTCAAGGGTTAGGGGGACAAAGAAATCCTCCGAATTGATTGAAAAGAAATTGATAAGATTCCGAAATTGAAATAATAGAGAATTGTTTGTATGTTATGTGTACACAAAATCTACTATTCTACTTGTATGTACCTCTACTCATGTATTACAATCATTGCTTTTCAAAAGTATATTTTGGTACCTCTCAAAATAGCCTCTTAGCTTACAAACCAATGGATTATCTAGAAATCTTGCATATAAAGATGGCTGCGGCATGCATTTGCACTGTAATTTTGACTCACATTTATTATGTATGTTTTCGTTGATAGCATGAGGGCCACTATCTTGGGTAGCCATATACGCTAAGCACACACATCACGTGAGCAATATGTATTCGCAACATTGATAGCATGAGTTACTGTAAAACATATTGCTAACCCAGATTCATGCTTCTCACTATCTCTAAAATCTTTAACAATAGAGACTTAACGCATACACTCATCAATTGACCGTTATTAGCATCATCAAGCGTTTTAGCTATTATATGTTACAAAGAATCTGCAAAAAAAAATAACAAAAACTCGCCCGTAACCAAGTGCCTCTAAAAACTTTATAACAACGCTTTACTACTGTTATTTGTCCAGTTAATTAGTGTGTCATTATTATCATCTTCTATATCAAGCAAAAGTTGGTCACTTACATCATTCCTCGAAGATAGAACAATGTCTTCATCTGTACCTTGAAGATTTACGTAAGACAGTGATTTCTTCTTCTGCTCTAAGTCAAATATTTCTAGGTCTTCATCTTCTTCCTCGTCAGATTCCATGGTCAAAGGTACCCTGGATAGCTCAAGATTGTCTCGCCTGTCTTCCGATTGCAGGACTCCGTATCGGAATTGATTAGACTCACTTGGACCATTTGAATTGTTAGCTTCATTGTATTTGCTTTTTGTTCTGGAAAATTGTGATTGACAGATGTCAGAAAAAGAAATAAAAAACTTCGATTGTACCTTGATATTAAAAAAGAACTTTTGGATTGGAAAAAAACAAATAAAAATCATTTTGGTGTACATGTATAATAGTGTCCCTTATTTTTAAGTTTTTATTTTTGTACGCATACGATTTACTTTTGTTCATTTGTTTCTAAAACACTCGAAAATAAATTTTTACCTCATTCGGAGAACGATAACCCGTGCCGACTTGCATCGAAACATATTCATACAAGTTACGCGGAACTAGCGGCGCGTACTCGCCGTATATGTCATATAGGTATGTTCTCAGTAAGTCACGTGATAAACATATTGTTTTAATTTAAAAAATGCTAAAATGCTGGGAGAAGGCTAGAAGACCTACCAGAGTTGCAAATCAGCTTCAAAAGGCCCAGAAAGTTACTACAAACATTCAAAAATCGCAAGATATTCACAACAATCTTTCAAAACAGGTTAGATAATTTTAAGAAAAAAGTAAAAATATTTTTACAAAAAGAAAGAGAACCAAGGCGTCCAGGACGTTAAGCGTGTGTAGATAAAAAAGTTAAGAATCCACAAAAGAAAACAAGGAACAAATACACAGAAAATTAAAAGAAAAAAAGATAGCATTTGCAAATGTGTTTCGAGAGTTGTCGTCATCTCTAACTACAGAAGATTTTATCGAAAATCCCGATTAACCTACTAGCTCTGACAATAATCTTGAGGAACCCTTGCCATCGACGTCTCAAATGGTAAGTTCTCTAACAACTTCAAAAAGTAATAAGTTGGTTTATACAAGATATTTAGTGTTTTTCCGCCTCGTCTTGATGTCAGCGTGAGAAATCGAAAAATATTTTTGTTTTCATGGTGTGGTTCCTCCTCACTCGCTCGAAAGAGCGAGCGCTTGAAGAGTCAACATCTCCTGAGGATGACTTGTGCTAAGGCAAAACACGTGTCGAGGAAGTCGGATACTGAGAGAAAGAGAAATAATAAGGTGAGGTGTGGCGGTTTTAAGGAGGAACGACACCATAAAAACAAAAATATTTTTCGATTTCTCACGCTGACATCAAGACGAGGCGGAAAAACACTAAACACTTTCAAAATTTTCGCGGATCTGTTGGCACGGTTTAAAGTTGACATAGGAAGATAATATTTTGTATTTGAGCAAGTCTAGGTTGTTTAAAAAGAATTATGGGGTATGCATTTCGAGAGCTAATTTTTTAAGCCATATAAGGGACACCCTAATGTATAAATAAGCCAATAATATAAACCTTTTGGTTGTGTGAATCCTATTATCCCACTTCCAACTACCTGCTAAGCTATCCTTTCTATTAATATTTTAATAAATTGGAAAGTTAGTAAGAATGTGTGGATTTGTATGAAATTTTATACGGAGATAACTTAGATCCCAGTAATCTGGGATCTAAGTTATCTCCTTCGGCACATCGGCAACTTTTTATCAGAGAGAGTGACAGTTTCAAACTCTACCACACACATTACCCTTATTTACCAGTGACTGAGAGATACTCTACACTATTTTAAGAAGAAGGGTTGATAAATGAATATGTCCATTAGTGTTTCATCATCTTGCTTCTTCAACCTCAGAACAATTAAAGATGAGATCTTAATTTCATGCCTACGGTGGTAAACAATTTTCTATTTCACAATGGCAGCATGAAGTTGCCAATGATAATATTAAAAACAAAATATGGGCACTCACAATGACGTTAGATATTAACCATAGCATAAACACAATAACATCTATTAAGGCATTCAGAACTTTTAAAGAAGAATTTCACAGTAATAAATTATACATTTGTTAACCCCAAAAATACTACAAAGCCATTTTGTAAGAAGTCATGACGTAAAAATACATAATTTAGAATATTGGATACATACCTATAAAAAATAAAGTATGCCATGGCCAGCAAGGCAAACCCTCCAAACACAATGAGACCTCTTTTAGTTGCTTCTGGACTCAAATCCCACTCTTTCGTAGCTTTCTCTGCACTTGTGCCATTGTCTTTTATCGTCACATTTGTGTGATTAACTGAAGGTACTGCAGGCAAAGGTGTCTCTTCTGGTACTTTATCTGAAAATTTATGAAGTTACATGGTCATACATAATTTTTAAAACATTCAAAGGAATTCATTTCTCGCTATTAACATCACTTACGAATGATGTATAAAGAGTTGCATACTTTTATTGTACGAACCGGCAGATTATGAACTGACTTCTTTATTTTGCAATAGATATTATCTGGTTCTTTTTAAGTTGCAAGTGAATTGGATTTTTCTAGGCAAGCATGCTTTATCACAGCCCGCATTTTACATGACGCAAGATGCGTTCAAACTAATTTTATTTTTTTATATTCAAATTAACTTACTTATTCTCACTCAAAAATTAATTCAATGTTAAGTCATAGATCCTAACAAGGAAAATACACAAAGAGGCCATGAGGAAAATATATAAACAAATTAATGTTATAGCAAAATACCCAGTCCATATCCCAAAACATAACAAGCATAACAAAAAATCATGATAAGGAATGTTAAGGAATGTTAAATATTTGTCATGAGAACTATTAAACTAAGAACTAATATTAAGTAATCGTATATAAATGAGATTTGTAAGTTAAATTTTTTAAGTAATTATTCATTCAAATGTAATAAGACTTGCCTGTAACGAACGTTATTTAAAGGTCAATAAATATTACTTTACTTTACTTTACTTTAACAAAACTACTAACTGGGTTTACTTAAGATTCTAAATTCAGTTGATCACTACATATACATTTCATTTGTTTGCTACAACATAGTGTTGGTGCAGTGCTTTAAGAGCCAATCTGCCATAACAATAATAAATTCTTTTAAAAAAGTGACTACAGATGTCTGTTACCGTAGGCGCTGATAGATCTATTTCAGTTATTTATTTAGATTAAAAATCAAACATATTCATCAATTTTGATTAATTTAAAAAGGGACATATAGGATATCCTTAATACACTAAAAAAAAAAATTTTCATTTTGACCAGACCATCCGTTTCCTTAAAATCAGGTAACAAACATAAAGAATACATTCAAATTGAGTATCTTTACTGTTTTGGAAGTTGGTAGAAAATAATAAAACTAAAATTTAAAAAAAAAAATTAAATTTTATCTGTTTCACTTTCCAACAACACAATTTGCTTGCCCAGCAGAAAAATAGTGCTGGTTGTTTCAGCCAGCACTTTACTGAGTTGGGATCAGGCTGTGACAAACACACATTATTTTTGTTTGTTTTTGCTATATTGTTTTATTTATGTGTTTTTCACATATAAACCTTTCAAGCAAAATTCTTAGATGTCTCCTCTAACATTTTGGCATTTTGTTTCCTATTCCTTTGACATGTATATGCTGTTTTTGCTTGAAGTACCACATCTATGCTTGTGATTGAACTGCTCATCAGTGTACAAACAGAATTATGTTCTTATTTTCAGAGTAATGTATCACAGCAATATAACTATTGATTTATAATAATATTACTGTAAATAATCTCAGCATGATTGATATAAATATTAACATAAATATATTGAATGTTAGCATTTAATTAGCAATGTCTAACTTCTAACACATGGACCACACAGGATTGCATACAATTTACATTGAATTGCTTTGTGTTGCTCATGGTTTTGTGATGATATTAAGTATCAAACTATGTGTGCTTATTATGTATATGATGAAAATAAAGAATTGGTTTAGTTATTATAAAAGTAGTAAAATACAACATACCTTTGGGTGTCTTATTTGAAATCTCTACAGCTACCTTCTTAGCTGGTGGAATAGGACTTTCAAGAGGAGACTTATCTTTGGCAGCATCCGCAACTATATCATTGAGATCTGGCTTTTGTTTCTGCACAGGGTTACTAGTCTCTTTTGGTGTTTCTGGTGGTTTCAAATCTCCTCCACCTTCACTCGGCCCTTGAGTGTTTACAGGAGCAGAAGTGTCTTGCAAAGGCTGAGCTACCGCCTGGTTGGCCCGTCGGATTCTCAATAGTGTTGCAGCATTGTGAACTGAGGGCCATAACGAAAATCTTCTGTTCAAGTCATTATTCAGACTCATGAGTAACCCATCTCGTTGAAAATCTTCTCTCGGCTGCACACAACTTAGAACCGCAAACAACAAACCACAACGTATTAACATGGTAGGTAATTTTTGTGAATAACAATCTTAACTAATCCGCCTATACCCTGTAAGTCTGTATCATACTTTAACTTGAAAAACAAATATATTTCATAAATATTGCTCACGAAACAATTTAAGTACTGAGAAGTGAATGAGAATTTCGTTTGCTCATGGTTTTTGCCTTTTTGCTTCCGTGCTATAAATTTCATCTAGTAGCTGTCAGTTTTGTCACTGATTAACTGACACTGATATTTGAATTAGTCTATTTTTTATAAATGTGGCGTCATAATATTATTATATTATTGCTTTTGGCAGTAAAATGAGAAAGTATAACTTCCGAATATTGGTTACTCAGAAGATTGGTCAAGTATTAGGTCTTAATAAATATAGAGTTTAACTTTATGAAGTTAGTATATCAGAAAACTAAAATAATCAGGATGAATCAGGCTGCTGATCTTATAAAATGAGGACAAAGTTTCATACAATATATTTTTAAAACTGTAGGCTTAAATCATTTATTAACGTTACCGGACTTAAAAAATTGTTTGCAAGTTTTAGTTTATTAATGTTTTAGCTCTCTTTGGATATTCATTCTACCTACCTACCTATATTTAGTTTATTTTTATAGCTGGAAGACTGACATAAATAAGTATGCATGAAATCAAAATAATTGCAAAAAAACACTTGGACATACCTACCTAAAATGCATACCGCTTTGAAAAAAATAATTATAGGAAGATAATCATCTGTTGCCTACACCCGTTCGCACTTATGAGACACGCCGACACCTACCAAAATAGGTACCTACCTAATAAGTAATTACCTATTATACCTAGGGTAAGGGTGCCGACAGTGGCGCACCTATTTTTGATTGAATATTTCTAACGATTGGAATGACGTACAGTAAAATATTTTAGTGCATGTAATACGTTATTTAATGGAGTTTTACCTGATTGAAAGTATTTATTCATGGATTGACTCGATAAATACGGTTTTTATTGAAAATGGGAAATTATCCACTGTGTACTGGGGGTTGGGTACAGTGAATCGGTTATAATTTTACAGTGGATCGCCCTAGGATACAGTGAATCAAGTCACCTATAATAATAAAATAAAAACACTTTCATACACTCTATTCGGTCTTTTATATTTTTAAACAGTCTTTGTCATATTAAAATAATTATTGAAAAACACAACCTCTTTCACACATAAAAAAAAAATCAACAGTAGGTAGGTAGGTACTATTGAATTAATTATTGATTGAAAAATCAATAATTATTTCAATCGTACTGTTGAGTTTATATCTTAGGTTACTCTTATCATTAATATCATTATTTCCTGCGAAATAACTTTCAAAGAACTTTAATTTAAATCATTTCAATACAGTCAATTTGTGATTGTACAAAGATACCCAACATTAAGTCATATATATTTTATTTTGGTGCTTTGTTGTTTAGCCACTTTACGTATAGATTCGCTGACATTAATCTTCTGGAGCTCACCGCTGGAGCTGGACCGCATTTGTTCAGGATGACTCCCGATTTTACGTTCAGGTTGACGTGTCATTCTGTAAAAAAAATCAATCAAAAATATTAGAATTGACCTCAAATTAAACACTTGCAAGTACACAGTGGATCGCGAGCCACTGTGTACTAAAGCATCGTGATTTACTGTAAGCTAAGTCGCCATTTTGTATTTGTCGACCAGTCACCGAGAACACAACAACAATTTTTTAACTATATTTACTTTATAATAAGGTATAATATGCATACCTACTTACGTTTACCATGTAGCTTAAGAAGATAGATCCAGTAAATATTTTTGTAAAAAACAAGAAAACACGTCAAAAATCACTATTTTTGGCACTTCAAAACATAAAAATACAATTTGTGCGGAAACAACGACGCGCTCGCAAGCGAGAATGATGTTGTTCGAATTCGTTTTAAATAGCCTTTCTTTGGCTGAAAGAGCCAGTAGTAGGTATCCGTCAAGCCGCTTTGCTCACAAGCCGTTTGCGCCACTGTAGCCGAATGAGCCACTGTCGGCACTTTTACCCTACATAAATACTCGACTTCAATGTATTAACGGTGCACGAAATTAAATTATGATTAATTACCTTGTAATGCAAAAACAATCGTCATTTAAACACGTCACTGAATTTATTGGATGTAAAACGTAAATGCATTCTAAGTGTGTTCAAGCTGTGTACTTTTGTGAACCTACATGGATTGAGAGTGAGTGCGCACAAATGCAGTGTAGGTAGTGTACCTACGTAGTAAATACCTATGTAGGTAATAAAATTACCTATCTAAATTATAAATAGCAAAAAAAAGTAGGTATCTAAGAAATAAAATGTGATAGGCGTAGAGGGCGTGAAGTAGTTACTAATGAACCTACCTAAATTTCACCACAAATACATAAAAATCCTTGTACACCGGAAGGACATAGGCATATTCAAGATATTGTTCCGTTCTGTTCTAATGACATTAAAATTTCGGGGCTCTATTATACGAAATTTCGTGAATAAGAGGGGTGTTTTACTTTAAGTACCTACCTACGAGTTTTGTTTTTAAACAATTATTCGATTTTATAGCATATTTTTTTTAAATATGCCGTAGGTATATTTTTATAAAATATATTTTGACATTACTTAACGAAAACATCAAATAATTATCATCCTGCTCTGGTGCATAGAAAATGAAACCAACAATCACGTATAATTATTTATGTAATTTATTCAAATAGACATTTACATAATTATTAATTTTAATAGATAATAATTTTATGTAGAATTTCCAAATTTTAAGTGTTGGTTAATCTAAATAACACTGATCGAGTATCATCGTTACTATTGCATTGATTAAGTAGATTGGTAGGCAATAATATCTACCTACGTCTCTATTCCTAGTTACATTTTTTTCACATTTAGGGCAGGTAATTTACAAAAGTAGATACCCAAGTAAGTACCTATATATATATTTTTTTGTCCGTAACATTTTTACGCAGTAAAGAGTATAATCATCTACAAAATCGAACATGTTAGAAATAGTATAATGTTATATATCAAAGAATTTAGTACTTTCTCCTCTATGGTTTAAAAATATCGGCAGTGATAAATAAGCCAAAAATCGCTGATTGGTACTCTATGTTGTAACATTGAATATGACATCGAAACATTTACTCTTATATCTTAAATATTACCAGAAATAAATACGAAGATCTCTAAATTCTTAATCTCTCATAATAAATCACTAAATTCATTCAAGTATAGGTAAACCCATAACTAGCTACAATCACTCAAATTCTCACTTAACGTAAGCACACGTAACTCTCAGACTCCAGAGCAATAAGTTAACCTTACAATTTAATTTACAAAAATTAATAAATATAATTACCGTCGAATATGAGCTATTTATACAAAATCCATAACATCGAACTGATATATTACGCGATAGAACACGTCGCCAGCTGATTTGAGACCGGTTTACAAAAATACATTGCACATAAATAATTACGAAAATATTTGGCCAAGAATAATTAACTTTGATCAGCTCAAAACCTAGTTTCACTATACTTTGATAAATTGAAACCCCTTATCTCTAATGCTAGTTCAAAATGTTAGCACAACATCCAAAGTTTTAACCGTATTATAAAGTTAAATTCTAGCATTACCACATAAGTTAATCCTCTGCTAATACAGCGTTACAAAAGTGCGTTATTTGTGATACAAAAATTTTCATTTTATGGCCCCGTTGCAAAAGATGTTTAGAACTCAAACAAGTCCGTTCTTATATTCTGTACCAAGCTTTCTGTGGACCGAAAGCGGACCTTCAACACTACCTTTACTTTGTATGCTTTCTAAGTTTAAGTACGTTTAAGTCAATTAATTACATTGTAGACACGCGACTACCCTCTTATTTTTATCTATTTACTATCATTGATTAGACTTTAATAATAATTCTACTTATTCATCTCCAATGGTATTACTAGTTGCCTAGTCAATAGGTATAATAAGTTGGCTGATAAATTTTCTGATTTTTTAATAAGTATAGCGTTCAGCCAAGTCGGTAAATACCAAATTACATTTTTGTTGACTCTATTAATGCAAGACATCATTGTTTACAACTTTTCTATGATAAATGTTTTCAACCGAATTGTCGACATTCATACTTATATACTTTTTTCCAAATCGATAATTCCCTCATATCAAAGATTCAGTGATAAAATTATTTGTCCAATTTTTTTTTGATCTTACCGCTAAAAATCATGGCACATAAATTATACCTTACAAGGAGGGAACACTTCACAACTGGGGAATATGTTGATTCGTTCAAAAAAACCTTTTCGTCATGTAAATATTTCTCATCAAAAGATAAAGAAAGTCACAAGAATAGAAATCCGAAATATGAGCAATCTGCTTACGTATAAAGAAAATGAGCTGAAAAATATGTTTGGTCACATCAAAGTCTCCACAGTCAGTCTTTCAAGAAACCTAATTTTTATTGAAACTGTAAAAGTATGGAATGTGAAAGAAGGAGATAACAACCGAAGATAATAAAATAGAACGAGCGTAGTATAACAATGAGCTGCAGGGTTTATTTTGGTGCGATATATTTCTACTGTGTTTTAATGTATTGTATTAAATGGTTTCGAATCCGGGAGGACAATAGACATAACTCCTATATGTTACTATTACTAATTCGTAACGAACGCTAGACTAACACTTTATGTATATATCGAGATGACATCGAAACTATGCGCGAATTGATTTTCTTCTTCTTTCTCTAACTATAAAATTGCTGTCCCGGATAGGACGAAATATTTTGATGCATCCTCGGATGTGTCAATGTTGGACTGTGGCTTGTATAGCCTGTATTCACTCCAAGCGCGCTTTGTAGCTGGTCTTCCATATTTCAGCAAGGGTCACGGCTGAGTGGAAGCGGTGGAAAATGCACAGCGGAAGAGTGAACCGCTGGACGAGAGACCAGGCTACAAAGCCGTAGAAGTCGAGTTGAACCTGGAAATGAGGCGAGTAAATAAGTTTAAATAAGTAACAAACTTTAATCCGGCAGGTGCGGTGGCAATTTTTTCAGCTATATTAATTTAAATACCAAACTGGGCCAATCTATTATTTTTAAAATTATGAGAACGATACAATAAATTAATTTACTTGTATAATAAATACCACATGTCATTAATTGTTAAGAAAATTTATCTCATCTTAAAAGAATCTTATCCGACTTGTTTTCACTGCGGTATAGTCAAATCGAAGAAAGTATAAATATAATTTAGAACTCTAAACATGTTTTCGCAATACTCTTTTAGGTAACTAAACCTGAAGAAAATAAGTTTTTAAAGGACTCTACCACTACACTACTTGTAACGTCGTTTACAATGAACGGCACAGCCACATCTATATTGAATTAAACTGTACAGTCAAATGCAAAGTTCCGTGAAACTTACCGGGTTTGCCAGAACCTTCTGTGCCTCGAAGGTGTAGATTAGCCACATGGTAACGTTGCAGATGAGGAGGAAGGTGACGGCTTGACGTGCGGGCTTGCTGCGCTCTTGTTCCGGAAGGTGCACACGGCGACGGGAAACGTCTGCTATGAACAGCAGTTGAAGAACCACCTGGAAAGCAAACGTGAAAAGCTATTTGTGAAAAAAAATAATATAAGAGAGGTTTATATATAGTCTCAAAAATAATAATCTTCAAATCAAAAATAATAGTCTCAAAAATAAATATTTTTTATCAACATTCGTTTCACATGTCAACTTTTTTTTCGTCTACAATTTTTAGGAATTGTGACAAAATGTCTTAGCAACTGTTATTAACTGTTTTTAAAAACAGTTTTTACAATAGGCTGTATTATTAGTTTATTTTAGCAGTTTAGAAACATATTTCGGATATTATCAGTTTATCGTTGACACATAGATACCGATCTTACAAATTAAGTAAAATGAATTAAGAAGTACTGATAGAGCAAGAAATCATTGAGAAAATAGTGATAGCAATACTAACCTGCAGAACACTCAAGCATCCAGTGATCATCACCAACAAGTTCGGCTCATGAGTGAATGCGCCCATCCCACCAGCAATGACGCTGAATACAGCATAGATGAACAGACCGAAGGCAGACACACGAAGTAGGATATCGTTCAAGTCCGATTGTTCTTCAGAACGGAACTTCAGCGATTGTACCCTGCGAAGAGGTTCGGTACAGGAAGGGGGAACAGAACTCCATTTTAATACTCGACCACTGTTTGTGGCAAGAGAAACCACATATGGTAAACGACGTGATAATCAGCACAAACAATGAAATCATATATAAAATAACAGAAAAAGAAAGCACAAGAGTGCAAAAAAATATATTTGGAGTCGAATCATGAAATAGGATTAGGAGATCCAAAGTGGAAAGGAAAGGGAAACAGAAAACAAATAAACTAAATTAATTAAAATTAAACTAAACAAAGTTAAACAAAAAGGGTAAGGTAGCAACAAAAGCAGAACTACGAGTAATTATTTCTGTGTGGAGCAGCTTTGGCTATTTAGCTGTTTAATGTTGTGTATATCTTACCGTATAAATCCAATTAAAATGGCCAGTATCGACAGAATCATCAAAGCACAGTGCGATACATCAGCTAGGTAAATCGAGAGACGCTTCAACTCATGGTGTCTTATCAGGACGAAGAAGAGAATCAGGCAGATCAATGACGCGACCAGAAGTAGAAGTCCGCAGAAAAGGCCTTTGGATGCTCCTGCACAGTCAACTCTGTTTCCACGCTGAGCCGCTGCTAGTGCTGCCGCCCTGCGGGAGAGAACAGCCTCCAGACGTCTTTCCAGATCTTCATCGTTGGCCACGCTGCAACCAAAGGCGGGCGCATACTTCAGTCGATCATCGCCATGACAAAATTTAACTAACGTGTTCATGCTATTATGTTCTTTTTTCAATCACTAAACTTGAATCAAAGCTACGAATTTTATACTGGGGGTTTATAGGTGACTTATAAATTATAAATTTATATATTTTATAATTCTACATATGTAATTTTATCGAAAATGTACGCTATTGGTCTTCATTGGGTCATTATGGGATTCTATTTACCTCGGATAGCGGCCAATATGCTTCCACATGACATAAATAACGGCAGCTCCAATCAAGGAATACTCGATGATGAACGGATATAAGTAAGGAGCTGAGTCAGTCACAATAGTTCCCATAATTGGGTTCCGGCCACAGACCGTCGTGTTATCTATATTAGCAATCAGGGCAGCAGGGTTCAGGGAGTCAAACGATTCGAATATCTCAGCGGATTTATTATCTGAAAGAGTAAAAACAATATATAAAAATATTATTATAGTAAAATGCAATATTGTATAGATACAATATTTGAAATAAAAACATGCACGACGGACATAATAAACTAAAACCTGCAACAGACGGGTAGTGCAAAACGAAATGAATTAGAGGAGATACAACAATATCTCAACTGAACCAGTACATCCGCAAATAAAAAAGTGCAACGGCGAACAAAACGTGAAGTCAGTACGGCATTCCGGCGACAAACCTGGCAAATGTGGTGGTTCATCTACACGATAAGTTTCGACATTATTGCCCCATTCATCTTTATCGGTGACGAAAGACACCGACGATGAAGACGGAAACCAAGTAGAGATAGCGCTAACAATCGGTTTGACGGTTGTCGTATGCAGGTACTGAAAAACCTCCAGCATAGCCGTCTGCGTTTGGGTCATCGGTTTATAGGCGTCCGTTGTTAGTGGTGCGAAAGAAGTGGTCGTGAAAGGGTTATCGTTAGGCCACTCCTTGTATTCTCGCCCGTAATTCTCATTGTCATAGCCTATAGTGCTTTTTATGGTATCGATGAGTTTAGATTTAGGATAACCACCCATATTATGATATGGTGTTGGAGTGGTGGCTGAAATTAGTTTAAAACAGGTTATTGACATTGATGCGTGCAGACTAATAATCATTTCAAACGTAAAAACAACAAGGTGGTAAATTTAGCCTAAATATACTGACTTGTCGTAGTAGATAGGGTGGTAGGAGCAGCTGTGCTGGTGGAGGTAATGACATTCAGCAACTGTTCTCCAGCACTTTTGGCAGAGGTAACTGCGGAGGATGCAATGGTTGTGGCAGCAGTGGTTGCAGCACCAAATACTTTGCCGGAATGTCTCAAGGTGTGCTTACGGATGACTTCTGGTGATATGAAACAAATATTTTTAAAATGAGGTGTTTAATCAAGTGCAAGAAAGATAACAAACAAAAAAATAAAACGTGTTGGATGAATTTGCAGTAAGAATTCCTAATGAGAGGAAGGAAGGTTTTAATGTGAATAGTAACAAAAAGATAGAAAAAGTGAGACAACGGATGGCAGTTATCTAAGAGTAGATAGCAGCATGAATGATCTTACTTCCAAAGACACCCTCACCAGGTACACCCTGAGGATTCTTGACGTGATAGTCTGTGATTTCTTTCAGCGATTCTAGGACCAACGTCCTAATCCAAACACAGATGTTAGTTGCAGCTACGTGCATCAGTCCAAAACGGGCAATCACTTTGAATCGGTGTATATTTAACTGAAAACAATGATTAATTAAATATCATTATGATTTGCATACAATAGTTATCTTAAGACTTGGGTATATCCCCGTAACTTACCCGTGAATTCATGAATATGAAGTACATCTGCATGAAAGTGAAAACCATTTGTAGAGCTGGGTTTATTCCTTTCAGAATGAGATAACAAGGAGACTCCAAAGGAACTTCGAAGTAAGTTCCAAATTCTAAGCCATTGTAAATCATTGTTCCGAGACCAAAAGCTAAAAGACAAATATTCAATATTTATTGGTTATGCTAAAACTTCGTGTCTGCCACACTGGTTTAAAATAATTGAGTTGTCTCATGATAGAACCATTTGGATACAATTGCACAAGCAATTGTATTCAATGGCTATACACTACATTGATACATAAACGTTATGAGTACATACCGATGGCTCCAATCCTTAAAAAGAAGCTCCCATGACTATGGTCATTTTGAGAAGTCTTGCGCCTTCGTACAGGTCTTGCGACGGGTCCAGCTTCCATTTCCACGATATCTTGTTGCTAAAACACACTCTTTATCAATTTTTTTTATTTAATATATATTTAATTTATTTTTTACAACCTGTTCACCGACATACTCATGGAGCATCGCTGGGAGTTTCAAGTTTTAATTTAGATGCTAGCCCAAGTCACATGTTCTTTAAAAGAGCTACAAGATTAAAAGAGTACTAAAACGTTTTGATTCATTTTCATTAACAATACAGGTTTTCACGCATACTTGATTATTGGAAATGTTAACGAAACTATAGTTAGACCTTTCCAACAATTAGGTATCAAAAAGGTACAAGATTTTTATTTAATTATGCAATGATCACAATTCAGGAATTAATTTAACTAGCTCATAATGCAAATTAGTATAGACTACCAGAGCACTTTTGTTAATATTCTTCGTTTACAAAATGGATGCATGTTTTTTGCTCAATCGAGCCGCGAAAGTATTTTTTTACATAACACACGAAGCCTACCTTAAAGAAGCAAAATAATACAGCGACGAATACATTTCAAGCACTATGAACAACTACAACAGCACATCCAAAGCTCTCTCCAATGATACGAAGGTATGGTACACATGAATCCAAGCGGGATGCGTCAAGGACCTTACCTGTTCTTGCGCATACAATTGAGCCATTTGTAATTGCAATTGCTGTTGTCGAACTTTATCGCGCATCTTACGTGGATACACCTCCTGCCCAAATGATATGGAAAAAACAAAAGTAGGCAGCGTAAACAAAAAGGGACACATGCGCCTGGTGGACGAAGCTAACAGAAACCATCACGTTTAATTTGATAAACAATATAAAGTGCTCTATTCACAAAAGTTAAAATTAAACAATATTTAAAATTAAAATAAATTATTAAGTGGTTAACTAACACAAAACGACACGCGAAGCAACAAAATAACGAGTGTATAAATTGTTAAACAAGAATAATGGATGTGCTGTGTATGATTGTGCATCGTGACTTTCTCACCTGAAATTGGCTTTGCTTCTTAGATTCTTTGGTTGGTTTCTCTTTATCTTCCTTGCCTTTGTCCTTAGACTTTCCATCCTTCTTTCCATCTTTCTTGGCGTCTTTGCCGTCTTTTCCGTCCTTGCCTTCTTTCGCTTCTTTATCTTTGGTTTTCTTTTCTTTTTCTTTCTTCGGCTTCTTTTCTTTTGGCGGTGGTTTAGGTTTTGGAGGGCTACCACTGCAGCAAGCACTTTCTAAACAAAATAAATAAATACAAGCGTGAGATGTTTTTTACTCGTAATTGATCTGAAATAGTTAAGCTTCAAGGAAATATATAGAAGTGAAGCTTACCTTGGAGGAGGAAGCAGAAGACGTAAAACAGGAACAATATGCTCATGCCATAAAGGTAAGTGAAGAATCCTTCGTAATAGTAGAGGGGTAGGTTATGAGTGATTACATCGCTGATAACGTATGCCACACACACCACGACCAGAAGCTTCGCGTAAATGAAACTGGAGATTATGAATAGAGAAGTTCTGTAACAAAGAAATATAGGAATTAAAAAACACACAGTAAAATAATCGTATTTTTTTGTGTACATGAATTTATAAAGAACAATATCTAGGCGTATTATTTAATACTTTCCATTATACTTATTTTTCAAAAAAAAAACTTAATAAAGACATTTAAACCTGGAACAATGAAAAACAGCTTTTATTATATATTACTTTAACCAACTTAAAATTAGGAGAAGAATCTAAATTCGTGGGATTTTTTTATGCATGTTCCCCGATTTCTCTGAACAAAAATATTTTTTTTGAACTTGTTTACTTTTCATTTAGTACCATATAAATTTTATGAAAATCGGTCCAGTAGTTTGTATTCCAGTAGTACCTTATCAAAATATACATAATATATATATATTTTTACTACATGGTAGTTTGTGTGTCACGTTGGAAATATAATGTAGTCTAGGTATGGGAAGTTTGCGGTACAGTATTATGATATTCTGGAGCGACTAGTCTTCGTCCTATATACCATAATACTAATCTTAATATTGAATATATATATATATATATAAGTATATATTTAAATATGAGATTAAATTACTAAGTGCAAGTCACAAATTATTTTGACCCATATAAGGTCACGTTAACATTAAAGAGTCCTCATGCCCAAACGTCTAGCTAAATCAGGCTAGCAGCGTGCCCCCTCTGAATGGCCAACGAAATATTTTGGGCTAATCAATAATTAATTGACCGGAACGGGGATCGCGCCCACAGTTCCGCAAACGATGTCCTAGATCCGCAAATTATTTACTATATATTCAAATTATTTACTACTTTATTTTTTACTATATATTCAGTATACATTCGGTTTTTAACGTTTTGCCGGCAGAGAAGTCGGTTTTCACATTTTTTACAGTAATCTTTCAATTTATGTCATGACTCGTACATTCTCTTCGTAGAACGTATTTCATCAACTATATTATCATTGCGCTGGCTTAGTTTTCTTCATTATGTTCAAATAAATTATGTACAAACAAAATACACCGGAAGTAACTCAAATACCGCCCTCCAGTCAATATGGCGCTAACGAACTTTTCACATTGGTTTGACTTAATTCAATATTTTAGTAATTGCGACCATTGTAATTTCCGCTACCAAAAATAATTTATTTATTTGCGATTATGACTTTGTATATGTTTTACAACCAAGTAATACATTTCTAACCAATCTAAATTTGCAAGTACGAGTAATTTACGAAACGGATTCTACAGGAATACCTGCAGAACAAAGGAAGCTACCTACTACCTATAATCTACACCTACTTTTTAGACGGCTTCGGTTGAACGCACTTTAGCTCCATCTCCTTATTGACGGTATTGTGCTTCTCAGCGATGGCGATATCACTTCCTTGCTGGCGATGCTGGCCGACCGGCAAAGTCGCCATGTTGTCTACCGAATCCAGTTCTACGGTTGCTACTTTCACCTCCGTATCAGCGGGAGGGTGCTTATCCTTCCCCATGGCGGCGAATTGGTTAACAGATCACTTTCAACCACTCATAGTATGTAAATCAGCTATTTCGGTAAAGAAATTGGAGGACAGGGTCGGGACACGGCCGCAACGGAGGCCCGGAAGTGCGAAGGTGCGGCCGAAGCTGTTTCTCCGGCTGAGACTTGCGCAGTAGTGGATGCTGCGCGAAATACTAGGGGTGGCACTCCCTTGAATCTCTAACCCCATATTTGAGAGGGTCGTAATGTTTCCACGGTCGCGATTACGCCTGTTATCGGAGGGAGGAATGCAACGGGGCTCGGTGATGTTTTTATTATTGGGGTGTGTTGGTTCATTGGACTTGTATCATCAGTGCACATTTTAAATGCACTAGAGTCAGTCAGACCATCATGTTTATCTTTGGATTAATACCAAGAAATCTTGAAGGCAATTAATTACATACGTAATCAGTGACTGCATACAAAATAGGTAAATTTGATCATTTACAATGCAATGAACACCGCGCTCATTAAGTATGATAATGAGTAGGGACATATTTAAGTAGAACACAGACTTTAAGTTATTGTTCTAACAAGCATCCAGAAAGAACAACTAAACCTACAGCAACCTACGGGTTGAAATAAATACTCGTATATGTATTCTCAAGTGATAAAATACATCAACCGCCACTAGTAGATAAACCAGCAACACATCGTGAAGTAGTTGTCTCCTATCTCAGTAGGGTCTCGCAAGCTTTACACACGTGCATTGGACATATTGGCTATCAAAGCGGCATGCTACCTTGTGACATAAATTATCTAGTAGGTACCTAGCTAATTTAGCATACAAGTGGACAATTAACCTACGCTTTACGCTAGTTGTACCTACTTGCACCTAATTAGCCACTATTGACTGTACAATGGAATCGCATAATTATAATCTGACCAAAGAGAACTCTCAAAATCATTGAAAGGACCGTTGCCGAAATCTCTAAAATTCTATTTCCTGGCTCTACTAAGTAACGATACTATATTTTGATGTAGTTGTCAGCTAGTCTAATAAATTGACCACGTTATTTCTCACTTGTATTCGAATTCAGAAAATTTTGATAACCCTACCAGAATGTGGCGGGACGCGGTCGATAGAGGCGAGTCTCTGGGAGAGATTTGGGAGGCTGCGCGAGCGACCCACTGACCCGGCCCTTCCGTCCCACACCCCTAGCTTCTACTACCAAACTACGCCTTTGTGACAACCCTACTGCACATGCACACGTGCCTAAAGACGCAATATCTCAGAAAAAGGAGCTCGTAATGAAAGGATGAAAGATGCCATTCAATGGTCGGGTTTGGTCTTCCATGAGGGGTCGATGAACTGAGACGAGTTTAGATTGATATACCTACGTACCTACGCGCTGGAGCAGTTGTTTTGGTGGCGAGTGGCCATCAAAACTTTTTATGAACAAAGTTTCAGGGTTCTACCGTGAGAGTTTATTTAGCCTATCATTGTTGACCATAGTTCCCAAGTTTTGAATTTCATCACTTATATTGAATACCTACTTATGTGGTCGGTTATAAAATTATATTAAAAATAGGAAAAAAATAATTTGCAATAGGAAACAACACAAAACATAACAAATAAAACTAAACTTAATTACTGATTTTGTCACAAACCGGCTCGTACGCTCGCAACCTACGTCACAAACCGTAACTCAACATAATGTCGGCTGAAACAACTACTGTGTACCTACCTACTTATTAGGTAGGTGACGAATACGATCAAAATTATAATAGTTTTATTTTAACTGTATGATTTAAACTAAACAATAAACGGGGTTATTTTGTCTAATGACAAATAATTTTATTCATCTTAGTAACTACTTGCCTAATAAGGGTTTTAAAGCAATGGGTATACGTATTATTAAATGGTATTTTTATTATTATTTATATGTTGACACGTCCGCAAATTACCTACAATAAACTACACAGCAATCAAGGCTTATCAAACTAAGCATAATTGTAACTAGGAATTTACTACAAATGAGTTTAGTATGATATACTGCAGATTATGAAGTCATCGATAAGCGCGAGACAATTACACACCTGCATAGTAAGATATTACTCACTAAGGCGTTTCGAATATTACAAGTTACGACACTGCACGTTACAAATCCGTCGTCCTTCGACATTTTCTTTCGACTCTCGAGAGGAGGTACACTATTCGAATGTATTTTTTATGTTTGTTATTAGATTTCTCTGAGACGGGTGGACCGCATTGAAATTAGTTATTTGTTACACAAGAGTGCAAAGTTGCTTTTTAACCGCGTGCTCACTTTCGATGACCGAGGAAACGAACGATTCTAAAATTTAATCACGAGCGCAGCTAGTGATTAAAAGTTAGAATCCTGAGCGTTAGCGAGGGAATTAAAAGAGCACAAGGTAAAAAATCTTTGCACTCGAATGCAACACGTAACTTTTCATCCCACCTCAGCAAGGAAATGACTAGATACGAGAAATAAAAAAAAAATATCACTCATTTTAGTTTTTTCTCTTATTTTTAACATAAGGTTTTAACAATATGACGTGATCAGATAATGGCGCGCGCAAAACAAATTAAAAAAAAGTACAGCAAAAACGTTCCACGTCTGAGTTTTTAACAAAATAAAAAAAGGTTGTGTGATGATAGAGGTAGAAAAGTAAATAGGTTGAATGAGGTTTTGAATTCTTAGTGCACACGATATTCTAAATTCAAATCTACTTTATCCTCTAGCGGATAAAACGGCTTTTTCACTCAGATATTGAATAGCAAAAATACTCTTTCCGAGATGGTGTGATGAAAAATATTTTTTTGTTTGATAGGAAAATTTAAATGGAACCTTTAAGGTATTCCTAATTCGTAAGATCTGATCTGAGGCGCCTACAGTAATGGTAGTCACTTTATTTCAAAGGTAATGGTAGTAATGGTAGTCACTTAATTTACTATATAATTTTATTTTAATACCTTTTTTAAAGAACCGAACTATAATGTTGTTTGCTTATTTCAACAAAATGCTCAAAGGCAAAATTCATATTTTTCTGTAAATAATATGTGGTTGGTAAATTCATTTAAAAAATATCAATCAGCATTGCTGCGTTTCGTCTTCATGCTGTGTTAAGAATTCGTATCTGTCTCATTGTTTGACTGTCATTAAAAGTGATAAATTGTTAGATTTATTTCAAAACAAAAAAGTTTTTAAAGGCCCTGACTTCGGCATCAACTGGACAAATATATAACGTACCTTTGAAATATTTCAAAAATCAACATTGTATCTATTACCTACTGCAATATTGTAGAGAAAACATGCGGTATGCTCGGAGGCTACTGTTATTTCAAAGCCTAGTGTCATTTGACCATAAAGCCTTGCAACAATGACCGCTTATGCATCTTAAATGGGACTATTGTGTCACCTTTGTAATTAGTGGAGTCTAGCCAACAGTCAGGGCATGCTAAAATCACCAGTTGCATCCTAAATAGGAGGATGGCGTAATAACTTAATTTTAACCCTTCGACCTCCATTACGTTTCTTTTTAAACAGGCGTGTGCCAAAGCCAAAGTTGGTGTCCTACGCATTTATTACGTCTACTCTTTTCCGAGTTTATCATGCTTTAAAAAAAGTTAATAGAAACCTGTAGTGTAAATAGATACGTGTAAGGTAACTAGTATTTTACCTGACTGCAAAAAAGGAGGGTTATGTTTTTCGAGTGTATGTATGAATGTATATTTCTTTCGCACGCCCTAGCGCCTAAACATCCTATCGTATTTTTATGTGAGTGGTGTCAATAAATTTTGTCTTCACCTGCAGATGGTCATAAGCTATACTAGCTGCATTTCGCGATTTCACTTGTTAAGAGACGTGGGCCTAAACTTCTTACAGTCGGGCTTTTTGAAGTCACTTTTAACCACATGTTAGCAAACTATGCAATATACCATACCACACTATAGGAAGATACAATACAATACATCATTATTATGCCAAAAAATAAATACAGCAAAATATAAACAAAACATTGCTAGTACATTGGTCTGTCTTATCGCCTCAAGTGAATTCTTCCTAGCAACTTTTTGATGGGTCGGACTAAAGGTAAACAATAACAACAGTGGTGTTAGTACACCACTTACTTTACTTTACTGGTGTAAAAACGAAAAATAGATCGTAAAGATACTGTACCTCAAAACAAATCAGGAAAAAATGAGATAATATTAAGCACATAAATAGATACACACGTTTTTTTTTATATCCTACACAGCTAGTGTTTGACAACAAGTTTGCACGACCATTGAAGTCAAAACTAATAGAATTAACAGTAATAATTTTTTAGCAAGTTTTTGAATATGTTAAGATAACTAGCAGCGCGCCGCGGTTTTACCCGCGGTGGATATTTGATCATCTCATGGGAACAATTCAATTTTCCGGGACAAAAATTAGCCTAATATTTTAATCCAGGGTATAAGCTATCTTAGTGCCAAACTTCATCCAAATCTATTCAACCGTTTGGGCATGAAAGAAGAACAAACAAACACACACACACAAACATTCAAACTTTCACCTTTATAATAGAAGTGTGTCTTCCAAGAAATCTCCAGAATTTCCTATTAAGCTTGATCTGGATTTACTTAGAGTCCGAAAAAGGCATCATCGCTCAGCCAGACCGTTAGGTCAGTCAGGATTGAAAGTTCTTTTAGTTCAAGTAGAATTTAATGGGAATGTAATGGAAGATACGACAAAAAAGATTAAACCACTTTCCAGACATTTATATTAATCTGTATAAAAATCCGAATACATCAATTACCTACTCTCTTAACAAGAAGCAACAAGAACAAACACAGTGTTACATCAATAATAAGTGTGACGTATTTGTCTTGTTTAGAAGATGAAGGTCTAGAGCCAACAGTCCATTTATGTTACAACAACCGTCTGTTTCAAAGTTTGTTAGTTCGAGCAGCTTTTACAAGATCTAATTTGCAGTATATCATCAGAGGATCTTACCTTTAGTAAACAAGCCCCGGCTAGTTAATGTCTTAGCTTAGTTAAGTAGGTAGGTACAGCTTAAATTTTACGGTTGTTTCAACATCAAGGTAAAGTCTGTGCTAACGGCAGAGCGCCTCTGTCCACACATAAAAGCGTTAGGAAGAAACGGCTTACGCAAATTTCTTCTTTATGGCAAGGATGTAAAGTTCACATTGATATCCTTTGAAGCTATTGGTGTCCTTTTAGATTATGGCTACATATATATGTATGTATATATGTATGGACGTCGGGAGCATTTAATCGATTGCCCATCCATGCGATGTGGAAGTGCTTTGATTAAGTACAGCTTCCTCCCTATATTATTTTTTAAAATTGTTGGGACAGCCTTTGTACCTGTTTGTTATTCTTTGTATATTATGTAGATTACGTTAGAAAGTTAGTTATTTTTTACTTAGGTTCATGATTTGCATGTTTTGAATTTACAGCTGACACAAAGAAGTCCACTGAAGTATTATATTATTATTAGTATTACTATTTACCTATGGTAAATGGTAGCAAACGTAATGGTACCTTTATATATGTCCATAACAAAAAAGTATTAGGTGAGATTTTATTTGGGACTAGAATTCCAGGTGTAAACAATACCCATTTATTCCAATCAACGTTGTTTAAAATAAAATAAATTAATAAGTACATATTAATAAAAAATTAAACTTTTACAGCTTGGTTTTGGTTCGCAGAGCGGATGTGAGGCTGCCGTTCATTCTCTTCGGACTTTTCTTGGTCAAAGTTGTGGAGATGTACAGGTAGATATAAAAAATGCATTCAATTCAGATATTGTATTTTCGTTCCTAAATTTACGTATAATTTACGTTGTTGTGTACTGTGGCAACACAGTGAGCTAGCTCCTTGAGAGCCTGGACAATATCATAAAGGATACATTGATTTCGGTTTTGAATGTTGATATAGATGATGGCACGAATGATTTAATAGGAAAAATCCTCGCACCCTTTTTAGGAAATTCTAATGTTCTTAGTAGCTAATTCTTCTGAAGCCAAGGATGCCTGGAGGCTTGCTTGCCCAAATACTGATTTTCCCAAATCTCTATCTTGTCAGAGGCTTTGAGATCGACCGATCTGTGAACTAGCACGGAAATCTCTTCTAGATATGTGTACTAGCATCGCGGATCGCGCTCGTATACATGCAGTCTGTGAATGGGAGTCGGGACTTTGGTTACAAGCTTTGCCTTCTTTCAATACAGGTTGAATATTATATCTGACTGCTTTTCGTTTCGCTATCAGCTTACGTTTGGGTGCGAGGTGTTATGAAGACCATCGCTGCCTGTGTGGTACTGCAGTCGATCAACTCGGTCACCATGGTCTGTCTTGTTCTAAAAGTGCTGGCAGAATGGGTCGCCATGCTAGCTTGAATTCCACGGTGGAAAAAGCCCCGCCTTGTGCCTTGGAAGTTGGGTAGGAATCGTATGGGACGAGACATGCGTTGACACTTAAGCGCTATCTCTTCTTCCATTGACACAGTAGGGCAGGGGCGGCGGCTTATTAAGCCGAATAGCACAAACGGCGGAAATATGCTAGCTTCGGTAGAGGTTATATATTTGATCCTTTTGGAGTCGAGACTTTAGGGCCATGGTGACCGGGAGCTTATCTTATTTTCAAAAACTTATCGTAGCGTTTGATCGATTCGACGCGTGACCAGAATGCCGGTTTTTATCTGGCCCAACGTATAAGCATTGCCTGCCATTCAGCGTGGTAATGCGGTTAGCTTGCTGGGCACGCTGCCCTCTAGTAGTGGGTTGGAGCATTTGGATTATCTGTAGATCTTAGATGGTCTAAGTAATCTTTCTGCTATATTTTTTTGTTGTCGTAGTTAGTCATTTTGTTTATGTTAATAAAGGCATTAATACATATCCTGGGCTGTAGTCGGGTCCATTCCATTCTATTGTTAGAAACTTAAGCGCAGATTTATTGTTTGAACGAATCAAAATACATAATTCATTGACGGATCTTGCAGACAGATTAAATAGGCTAGGAACTATACATTTATTCATGAAGAGACGCACCTATTCCCTTAGAATTCCAAGCTATCAATAAACTGTATGTGAGGAAAAAGTTTTAGCCATTCATTCCTTATGAATTTATATAGGACTACCAGTTAAAAATTGAATGAATGGAATAAAAAAATATAAAGACATTAAAGACCCATTCAAACATCACTAGCCTTGTGATAATAATTATACATTGTGGAGGTTAAATAACTCAGGACATCAATCAAGCTTACTATTTACTATGGCTGGGATATTCTGCTACATGTTCCAGTGTATTCGCTTAATTGGTAGAGTCCTGATTATAACGATATGTGTGTGTTTTAAATATTAACAAAATGACTAACTACAACAACAAAAAAATATAACAGAAAGATTACCTATAAACCATTTAAGATCTACAGATAATATATGCGACTAGCACTGGGCACGCTGCCCTCTGGTGGTGGGTTGGAGCATTTGGATTATGATTATAACTCAATGTTAATGTTTACGGAGTACTATCTAATGAGTAGTGGAAGAAATTGCTTTAGGCGGTAAGGCCGCCCTTTGTACTGCCAATGTTTTTTAAGATGTCTGTATTTAATATATAAGTATTTATTATTTTGGTGTGCAATAAAGTTATATTTGAATTGGAGTGGTGTTATCCTGTAGTAAATTTTTTTCAGCCACTCGATACTTTGTATTTCAAAAGTAGCAGGCAGCAATATTATTTATTGTCTGTCTCCGTAGCTAGAGAAGTCACAAAATTACTACCTGTAAATGACCTACGGATGAAAATAAAACACTAAGATACTCACTTGGCATTTTTAGGTGTAGTATCGAGCTGGCAGCAAGCCCTATACCTCAGTATCGCGTCTGTGGGCGATAGGGCTTCGGTCTCCTCCGGCAAGGCATCGCACTCATCTGAGACGAGCGGTGCCCGCGCCGGAGAGGTATGCGACCCGTACCCGTCGGAATTCAGCTAAAAAGTTAAATCGTAGAGTTAGTTTGAAAGGACAGTTAAAAGATGTGATGATTACTGCTCCTACTTAAAAAAATTATGTAACTTAAATATAATCAAGCAGCAAACTCTTTTCTTGCTTAAGTCAATATATAAAATAAAATAAGTCGTAGCGTTGAGATCCATATTAAATGCTATACGAAAAATACTTATAACATCGCGACACAGAATGCGTAATGCTTGCGATCCAAATCAGCCGATTGAATCTTGAAAATTAATGTACATACTTACTACATAGACACACACGTTATGATACGAGGGGAAATCAACCTAACCTTATTGGATTTATGTTTGCTAAAGAATGTTTCTAATGATAATTAATTAAACAGGATTTAAAATAAATTCATGCATGCTAAATTTAATGTGCATTCTACTTCTATGTTTGGACTTCTACTGCCTATAGATAAATCTAGTTACTAAATGTTGTATGAACACTGCAATAAAATGTAACTAGACAGAATAGAATATGTATGAGTAGAAAATCCAAAACAGAGACTGAAATCTGATAAAATACTAACTTTATCAAACAAGCAATGACTGCTCCAGGATACGAAGTCGCTAAACTAGCTGAATACTTTTATGATCCTACGTTACTAGAACTACATAGTAGATACCTACACAAGTATTCACTTTAACAAATCCTAAACTTCTGGTTACGTAATTTAGTAATCATTAGCAGAAACGCCACATATTGCAATCAAATCAAACATTTACAACAATGTGTCACAAAGAACAGAGTAAACAAAGACATGTTGATTCATGGTGAAACTTAAGTTTTAAGCTGACCATCCAGCTTGTTTAGGTAGTCCGATTATAATACGCTTATTACCCGACCTTACCGATCTACATACTTAGTACATGATAGTATAGATCACCTCTTAGAAAAGTTCTGATTAGAGGCATTATCTCACTGTGCGGAGTCAACTCAGCCCTTTTTTCTTTTAATACTATCTATCATTAGCCCTCGACCACAGAACACTGTCACGCCTCCTTCTGTCAAGTTTGTAATATTTTAAAATTTAAAAAAAAGTTTTAAATGTAATTTATATTTTATCCCTGAAGCAGCCAAGTAATGGTAAATGAAACGACATCTCACTTTGACGATTGTCCCGACCTGGGGTCCGTCGCGAGGTGGTGCCGGCAGCGGCGGCGGTGGTGGCTGTCCGTCCACAAGGTAAGCCTCCATTTAGGATAAGAAAATGTTTAGGGTTTATATACAAGGGACAATTAACAAAAGTCAATGCAGTGCAATTGGATAATGTATGGGTCTGTCTTTTGAGCAGATTCCCAGTGCCCAGACGTTAATTTTATTTTTGGGTTTAAGTTCTAGGTAGTTGTATTTGTGCACATTCTGTTACTCTCATGCAATTTCCCTACGTCATATGTATTCTGAAATACGCATTTTTAACTTCACTCAACATTCACTTTTAAATGTTTACTTAAATAATCGCTGTTCCTTCTAAGTGATAGGTAAAAATATTTCGCTTTCTCTAGTCTTTTATGATAACAAGGAGTACC
Source organism: Ligdia adustata (assembly GCA_947049295.1). Taxonomy (NCBI): domain Eukaryota; kingdom Metazoa; phylum Arthropoda; class Insecta; order Lepidoptera; family Geometridae; genus Ligdia; species Ligdia adustata. Next base: position 5,721,078 of record OX346218.1, read on the forward strand.
TACCGCAGTGTTTAAGGTTTTGACTATTTACTCGTAAACATATTTGAGCCTAAGATAAGCGCTACATGGTTTTAACTATTATACCACCCCGGGGCATGTAAGGAAGAAGTGGCCACAGAAAACTTTTTGTTTTTTTTTTAATGGAAATTTAGAGCTTACTGGGGGATTTTCATTTGTATGCATCTGGTAATGAAAGAATATGAGAAAAGGCGCCTAATGGTGCTCCTCACTTTGACAATGGTCCCAAGCTGTGGGTCGTCACGCGGCGGCGCCGGTGGTGGCGGGGGTTCCCCGTCTGCAGCGCCCAGCAATCGCTCCTTCATCTCGTGGATGTAGGGGCAACGCTGCATCTCGATGTAAAACTCGCGTACGCGCACCTGGAAACAAAATAGAAAATTTATACATTCATTTCATTATATTATCGTTGTTTGTGAATGTCGATGTTTTCAAATTCATAATATGATTTGAGAGCCACAATACTTGCTCAATTCTATTTTATATAGCCGTCACTTATAGAAACTAGGTTTATGAGAACAGAATTAAGAGTTTTAAGCCTAAATTACGAACCACGTAGATTGAGTCAGTGCAATAGAATCGCTAAACATTTCATATACCTTTCCTAGTAGCCAAAGGAATACTTAAGGAGTAGGAGAGTGTGAGATATTCCTCCAGAGATAAGTCGAGTGGAGCCGCTTCTCAGCTATGTATTATCGTGTCAAATACTTTGAAAGGCTTGTAAAAAAATCAAGATATTCGATACAAGAAACACTATCTTAATCAAACTTCGATTAAGTAAGTATAAATTAAATAAATCAACGAATATATTATACAAACAACTAAATGTGTACCTACTGATCGTTTCCGTGCCAACAAAGTCCAAAACTCATTTACTGGCCATTTAAACCAAATTCCCTTTAAACTGAAGCTATAAACCGCTACATCATAATTTCGATGGAACGAACTACAATTAGATCATACCGTTCGATAAACAGACGCCTAAGAGTAATCTCATTCCCGTAGCGATCACAGAAAATTGAAGGAAGCAAGTAGTTTGCCTGTAGATATTAACAGTACATGTACTCGTAGTTAATTATATCACAGCTTTCTTTTACTGGTTGTACTTACCTGTTCTATTATCTATTACATACGTATATTTACAGTAGACCTATGATTATTCTAGGACTGAGTATATTTGAAGCGGAATAAATACGAGGATTTTATTTAAATACTTACTTAGACCAAAAATACAGGGTCATTGTTAAGGGAATACTAAGCCGAAAGAGGGTCACTATACTCAGATTTATGTTTATATTGCATAGAGACTCGAGGCAGATAGACAAAACGACGGACAGTGTGAATCTACTTATTAGGTTTCATAATATATAAGTAAGGATACCTACACATACCACATGTAGTCTTAAAAAGATCTTCCAGACCACAGTCTTGTTGGGTCCACAATCCACGTGAGTACAATTCATAAGCAATCGTGCAATACTGGACCCTGCCCATACTTATGTGATAATCCGTATACGTTGGATGAATTAGGTGGTTTCTTTTTACGGAAGGAAAAACGTGAGGTGAATGGCTAGGAATTATTCTTCGTCAGTCAATTCTTACTATGGTTGGTAGAAGCGTTACATAATAGCAATCATTTATATATGCGGATAAAAAATAGATTTAGAAACTTGAACACGGATTGATCAGGAAACCTATTCTGCTTGAGAGTTCGTTAAGGATTCCCATACATTTTGATTAATTAATTATGTTTAGTATTTAGTAGGTACGTTAACACAGATAGGTACAGGTGCCTAACATTACACCTACATCAACTAGGTACTCACATTCCAGTGACCCACATCACACATTGTCAACAGCCGATTCTATACAAATCGTGGTCGAACAAATAAATGATTGTTCATTTGGTAACAATGATCTGAAGGCAGTCGAAGTTAACTGACGGGACCGAATACTGCCTTTGTCAATAACACGAGAACAAAGTGGTTGTGTGTCATCACTAATGGGAATCATGATGACTTAGGAGAATTAAAATATATGTTAAGTAAATGGCTGACAGACTATTTAAATTTCAATTAATACAATTTTGGACAGACAGAATAAGAGATTTTAAAATAAAACATATTCGTAGGTGCAATTGTTTACTGATATGATTGATACACTTTTAATTAATGACATCAGTACAGATGTCAATTTGTCGTTTCAGTCATGGCATAATTTTGTTGAATAAATAAACTTCCAGTATAATATAAAACCTAAATGAAACGACGTTTGCCCCATAAATATAAAACCAACAATAACTGAAAACAAAGAGGCTGTGAAACTGTAAACTAAGGTTAACGACACTTAACTGTACCTACTGCTGCGGATTGCTTTAGGGAATTATAACAGCTCAGTTGAAGCTCGAGGGAAGCTAGATGTGGAACGGTTTTTATAAGGTAAAACGAGGAATGTCTTAGCAGCAATTCTATGTAGAAGATTTCTAAAGGTTTTCTTTAGGTTAGTTTAAGCTCAGGTGATAGTCGGGTGATTTTTATAAGAAGAAGGATATGACTTCCTGATAATATTGTCAATTATAGTAGAAACGATTTTGCTACCAGTCAATTCAATTTCATTTTTAGTACTTAAATATAAATCATGCTATATGATTTACTTAGATATACAATAGTTTACTTAATAGAGCTTACTAAGCTTGCTAATCAATGTAAGCTTATACCATAAAATAAGTAAATTCTCGTGCACAAACTTTGATTTCATATTTATCAGATAAAACTGTCAACTTAGTTATAATCTTGAACCATATGCCATTTCATATAAGAGATAAAGTTGTCGTTTTCCAATACTTCCCAGCAATGTGGGTGGCATAGACCAGTTTGTATGTAACTGGATAAATCACTGCGAGAGACGCCAGTTAAAATAAAAGGAAACTCGTGATGAACGAAATAGATAAAAGCTTAGACGACAACACGTGGTTTAGAAAAGGAAGTGACGGTACTTGACAAGATATACGCAAAAGACAAAAGATTTCTCTCACAATTCAAAAAACAAAACCACGTTAACATTTATCTAATACTGCTTATTTCACTTAATTAACAGAAGTACGGACCAAACCATCATACGACGAATTCCTAAGTTCAATTCTCAGCAGTCTCTGACCAAAATTGTGAAATTATGAATTTCCTTAACTTTGCATCTGCATTTTATTTCTTTACTGAAGAACAAAGCTAGTTAGGTGTTGTTTGAAAGCGTTAATTAAACTGTAATCCAAGGATATATATACTGTTTGTCTTATAGAAAAGTATTTTTTTCTGGATTATCTACAGACATTAATAAATGGTGTAATTCTAAATAATATTTATTCGGGTAACCACCCATAGCTAAAAGTTACTTTAAATTTAATCCAGACAAAGGACATTGCAATCGATTCAAAACCAGGCCAATGGGTCACTGTACTCAGCGCGAAATACGATAGTTATTCGCACTAACAACTCACTATAAAACATAAGTAGGAGTTAAAATGGACGTAAACACACGCCAGTAGGCACCGCGTGTATCAGGTTTATATAAGAGAACAAGCAAACTGATTTGAAATTAATTCTTTCAGCATATTCAATAAAGCTGTTGAAACATAACATACATGTGAATGTATACAAAGGACTTGTTTCTTAACGTCTATTTTTTTCAATAAACCATAAGTAAATTTTTAAAGTATCCTAGTTACACCAGAAGATGGTGACGCCAGAATACTCTGGAACAATCAGTGTATTATTGCTCTCCTCATATATATAATTTCTTGTAAATGCATTTAATCAAATTAAATATTATTATAAATATATTAACAAAACATGTTACGATATAAGCGATACGACTAAGCCTATGTTATTGCGATTCCAATTTATTGTGTTGCCTTGTTGTGCATAACTCATAAGCGTGAATATATGCTCAAGCTAATTTTAAATCTAATTAATTTCCGTCAAGGCTCTATGAAACTTTATCTTGTCACGTTAAATAACTTGGCCTGAATTAGGCTGTACTGTAGTTAAATGCAAATTCGTTCGTGACCTAATTGGAGTATTCAATAGCTATACGAACGATGCATGGAAAACGTACAGGAATATGAGTAAATTATTCTCCAATATGTCTGCAATACTGCGATTATCTGGTTTATATTAAATTCTAAAAAACAAATAAGAGAAATGAACTTATTTAAACCATATTATAGTATTTCAAAAATTTTAACCGTTTATAGAAATTGAATTGTAACGTTAAATCTCAAACATTTTAAAAGATAGTTAATGGAATATTGAATAACCCTACACTACAGAATACTATTATACACTAGAGCCTGTAACTGCACCAAAACAATAAGTACAAGCCGTAATAAACTAGCAATTATAAACTAGCTAACCACAATAATGAAAGCTCAGACCGGAACTTGACAATTTTTGTATCAGGGCGGACTGCATCAAATTACCAGGGACGACTCCCACACTACTTTCCCACTATTATTAGACTGAAACTAACCTGAACAGAACTAATTAGGTTTTCCATGTTTCTACTTAAGCAATTGCTAAGAAAGTACCTTTGAAATCAAAGGTTAAAATCTTTGATTTCAATTTAAAGGTCGTAGCTACTAGTTTCATCATGACTGATACTGAAAGATTTATTTGTGTTGTTTTTAGTCGATTTTGATGCTTTACGCAAGAAACGCTACTAACATCTTTTTAGAAATCAAACAGGTGGGAACATAAACCATAAAACGGCGTTGAAATAGATATTTTATACTCGATCCGAGCGAACAAAGGTCTCATTAACGTAGGTGTTCTATAAAAATAAACTTCAAAAAGTGGGTCAACCGTGGAAACAATGTTTAATGGACCTATATGCTGACCGCCTCGTAAAGGCGGGTACGATACGCAACAACCCATAATACGAGTATAATGCTTATTGGCGAAGTAATTATGACATTATAAATAAACATGACTGAAAATCCTTAATACAAAGCATAAATTAACCATGTAAATTTGAGCTTGTAGGTTAACTTTGTTTGATAATGAATAACAAAATTTAGATCCACTTTACTTAAGAAGTGAAATCGCGGGATGCAGTTAATATAGCCTATGACCATCAGTATGTAAAGACGAATAATTGACACCACTCACATAAAAATGCGACACCCGTTTAGGCTCTAGAGCGTGCAAAAGAAATGATTCTTTTTTTGTTGGAAAAGTCTAACAAAAATGATGTTATCCCTAAAATTAGTAGAAGTTCCCGTGGGACGCATGAAAGTCGTATTTAACTATAACTCTGTAACGCGTGCTTCGATTTGGATGATAATTTTTTTGTTAGAAAGGTCTAACTAAAATGATGTTATCCGTTAAATTTGTGGGAGTATCCGTGAGAGAGGAGATAAAAGTCATATTTTACTATAACCAGTCATATTTTACTATAAAAATCTGTCGCGGTCTTTTTTGAGAGCCAGTGTGTTCAGACTTATACGCATGCACCATCTAGGGGCCACAGTGTCGCTGGTTTCTGTGGTCGTGCGAGCTGCTGGCCAAGTCTGTTATTTGAATTATCTCAGAATTACACTTGAATTAACCTTTTTGACATAGAATATGCTACAGATAGTATTAAATAAAACATAATTTTAATACTAACTATGATCTATTTCGAAACGGCCATTTGGGCACAATGCAATTGTAATTTTGAGACAATTCTAATATCAAACTTGGCAATCTGGTTGTCAAATGCCTTGCTGTATTGAATAAAAATGGTTAAAATGAGCGCTGAATTCGTAAAATTAAATAGGCGTTTATGATATGCAGAATTTTCATTATTATCAAGCTGAACATAATTATTGTGCGAACTTCTCTCTATCGCTTTAAGTAATAAAATTTACAGTTAAAAACACTGCTATTGTATATTTTACAATGATAACACTTTCAGACGGACTACTGATTATTTCACTAATTATTTTCATAATTATGTCAGTGGGACTTCACTGAAATAATTATGAAAGGTTAGCAACCGCGAACGAAGTCGCGGGCACAGTTAGTACAAATAAGCAATACCTAATTGCAATATAATGTCTTTTCAAAATAATCTGTAATTATTATTCGCCAAAACTATAAGCTATAAAGACCGTCTTTTGTAATCTGGTGACTGATTATTTCGACAAAACAATTGAGTAAATGTTGTTCCTCATCTTCCTCGTCTTAGCTACTCGTAATCCATTTGCATTTGAAAATAGAGCAAACGGAACCGAATGTGGGTTGAACAGTATAGAAGTTAAATCCAATCTCGTGTGTCGTCACGACTGTATTTCCTCCAATGAGGAAATTAATGTCGTTTTAGATGGTTCGGAAGCTTTCAATGTTGCTCTCATTCTTGGTAAATGTGTTATGGTACAAATGGACCAATTGAGTTATTAATATTGGATACGAATATGTGTTTTTGGTTTTCGATCTCGATTGAATTTGAAGCGTACGTTACGTTGTTTTTGAAGTAGGTTCTAGTTTTTTCTGGTAGTTGGGATTACTGCAATGTATAGATAGTTGGGATATCCAACTATTTATACGTTGCACTGGCTCTTGTCTTTTAGTAACTTATTTCAGATGATCAAAGCATTTGAAGAAATGGTTAAATTATGAAGTAGACCATGTACTTCGTATTAAGTTGTATCGTATTGTGTTTTATCTATCTCACTACTACTTTTGGCAAACCGTCAGTCGCATTTGCATTTATTTATGTTTGTTTTACTACACATTAGGATGATAAGATATAGGTTGAACCTATCGGTTACATCACATCATTTCAAACCTCATACTCGTAATATTCCTTCTCCTTTTTATTTTTGACATACAAACGAACTATAAATCTGATTTTGATAAAAATAACGTGGTAAGAATAATTTTGCAAAACAAGAAATATTAAATGTTTAAATATTTGGAAAGACATCGAGGAACATACATTATAACAAATTCCAATTGTTTGTGAAACTCCTCATGTTTGAAGTCGGTAACAGTATAAGGGCGTTTATTGTAGTGGACGTAGGTGTATTACATGCATGTATTAATTAGTACCTGATTTTAAAACATATTTTCTTGTGCTGTAATTGACAACGATGATATAATGTGCAATATCGATCAAAGATTCGCAATGATTCAGTAGCTCTGCTTGGCAAGAAAACACCGTTTGGCACAGTTGTGAGTGCCAAATAAAATAATTTATATCAAACTGTAACCAGATGGATTGAACGAATATGCCATAACTCGTAGTATAGGTCAATAAAATATTTCTCGGTAAAGTTTATAAGACTATTATCATGGTGGTATGTGTGGGAACACAAATCACTCACACAGAAAACAAGCAATGCTTTTGAAAATGTAACAACTGACTTCAATTCAGTATCTGCCCATACAAATTCAGTTACATTTATAAAATTAACAACTAATATTTAAACAAATGATAACGCCAAGTTCTGGCGTCTTCGAAAAATAATAGAAACGCTCATAAAAAAATCAAACGAATTGAGAACCTTTTTGGAGTATCTTAAAATCTTGTTGTAAATCTAATGTAAAAAAGTAAAAAAAAAAAAATTTCAAGAAAATGATTGTCGTGATTTATCTTTGTTACATATAATAAAAGCTTCACAAAGTGCTCAATTTAGTATCAACCTCAATTCAAACAATATCTCACATTTCATTACCTAACGAGAGAATGAGAATAGTATTTTTGCTTCGTTAATAATAATTGTCTGTTTACTTACAAACGAGAATAAATCAGCTCATATCTGTCAGTCTCGCTCCGTGAGAACTATAAGTAACGACCTATCTATTCCGCTAGGTTCGCTTCATATCATAAAAGAATTAAAAATAATACCGGAAACTTGTCGTTCTACATTTCTGGAGCATTTTCAGGCCTGCTTCCATCAGACTTGTTTGTTTATGATCCATTCTCGGTTTCTGACGATGTTTTTTACCATACTACATCCAATGTGAGTTAGTATTAATACTAATATCATTTTATTTTCTGGGATGAAGCATGTTTAAACACTTTTGGTTAATATACTAAAATGGCCGCCACCAACAAAACTAACTAAAATCAATTTATACATATTTATCTTTATCTATCGGTCTTTGCTCCATATTGTTTGAAAAGGCGGGTTTTTTTACTATAGTTTCGTTCACTATCGATGAACTTCATCAGGGATGAAATAAGTCGTTCTTGGTACCTGATATTGAATAACTTAGAAAATATTTGAAAAATTTACACAGATGTGATTTACACAGATTGTGGTGACAAGTTTTGTAATTATAATTTATTACTTGTATATTTTCATTTTAGTACACAGGAAACCATAAAGCAAACTGTGTAATATCAATTAAGCCTTTCTAACGTTAATTGAGCATTTCCGTAATTGAAATTCAGGCCTGCAATTGTATCAAAGAGATGGTTTTATAGTCGTTTAAAAAAGCTATAAGAGATGTGATATGGGAGGCTGTAACCCAAGATATTGATTCTTTACATCAGCGAAGGAACTTCAAAGAAAGTAAAAAGTTTTAATATATTCGCAGATATAAGCACTTGTAAAGTAAAGCATAAATATTACATCGCAAGTAATTATGAACGTGTTTGAAACTTCAGGCAATATAAACAAGTGACGTATCATTAAAATCATACAAACACAGCTTTATAATTTTAACAAACTTTTATTTAGTTTGTGTGGTATTGCTCACCTATATTGTTAGTTGAGCAACCTAGTCGAGCAGCGGGTACATCATATAATTAGCTACCGCTCAATTATTCTGGAGCAATTATCAGTTGAGCTGTTGGTATTACCCACAGCTCAACTTGATGCTGTTGAGCAATCCTAGTTGAGCAGTAGTGAAGTAGCAGTCCTATTACTTGTAATCAAATGTTGCAAGCTAATTTAGACTTACTCTCCGATATCCAATTTGACTCAGATTTTTTATAACTACTTATGTATCTACGGTGTCAATACATACATATAGAGCTGAATAGTATACAGCATGGAGCTAGTTTAACAGTGGAGACAGAAGGTGGCCATAGGAATTTCTGAATTAAACAAGATATACCTTATTGTAGTTGGTGTTAACGCAATTAAATGATACCCAGGGTCTGATGATACAGCTAGCAATAGAAACTTTGTGTTAAAATAACACAACCCCACAGAGTTTGGGCTCGCTAGATTTGTCTTACGTTTAAACCCATAACATCCCACAGCTGGTATTGAGTCTCCCCTATGAAGAGGGTGTAGGTCATAGTTCACCACGCTGACCAAATTGCGGGTTGACTCCACTATCTTCGAAAGTTATTAACCTTTTCCGACAAGCAGGTTTCCTCGTGATGTTTTCCGTCACCGCGTTAAAGCACTTGATGATTAATTACGAGTATAATATTCACATGAATAATACGTGTCGATACTTTTGTTTGAGAGGCAAGGGATTTACTAACTAGGCCACCATTAAATTATTAGATTTGTCATAACGTCACTTTTTCTTCTTAACTTTTTAGTACCCTTCTGGTTTTTAATTACTTAGTTCAAACTTACTACGCGAAAACATACAAATAGTTTAACTTCTCTAATGAAATCTAAAAATTGAACAGATTTTCTTTTTTGCTTTTGTATTTTTCATTTGCCTGTTGCTTTACTTTCTAAAATAAAACCTGCTCTATTAGACAGCGTTAAGGTTAAAAATACTAAATCTCACGCAATCTGTAGTTTGCAGACGTAGCGTCGGTTTTAATAATGAAATTCTGAATTCGCAGCTAACCTTTTGTCCGGAGATGAATCCGTTTTCATGCCTTTACAGTTGCTATTTTGTTTATTTTTTTCATTAAAAATCATTTTATTGCGAGAAAATTACATTTAAAGTTATAAATGAAACACTGGCGTGAAAAGAATATCAAATATCTACTGGCTGAATAATTTGTTTTCAACTTAAGTTCTGTTTCATTCTCGTACCATTAAAAATGTAGATAATAAACTGAATATTAAGTAGCATTTAGTACTATACCGGGTACTATATTCCAAGTTTACATATACCATAGCCACTTAGACACGAGGAGCTGATATAGATTTAGGTTTCTGTCTGACATAATTTATTGGCTTATGTTTGTATGTTATAATCTATCCTGTGACATAACTTTAAATTTGGCATATATTGTTCTCAACATGAAAGTAATATTTTATTATGTTCATTAGCTATTTAATAACTTATATGTAGTGAAAAAAGGGTTTACTAAGACCAATAATTACTAACAAAAATACCTTATTTTATTTTTGCCTGGCAATAATAACAGGGCCAAATAAACGTGACTAAAACATGCTTTACTACTATAATATTTCCTATTTTTGTTCAAAACTGCTCGTTGATTTTTGTCACAAATAAACCATATTCTATTCTATTCTAGACTTTTGATGTACGGATGCCCAGGTTAAAAACCAATGATTCCTAGGTAATTTTTTACAAAGTGATTGACATTCTCTAAATAATTAAGTGAAATAAATGTAAGGCATCTAAATATAATTCACTATTCTAATAATTATTTTAGAAAAGAAGGAACCAGACAGAATAAAGTGGCCACTTTAATTATTAAAAAACAGTTAGGTATTCTGATTTAAAAACTTTACTACTGGACCGATTTCAATCCAGATTTTTTTTCAAATTGTTTCATCCGTTTCTACATATACAATACAGTTGAAATTAAGTTCAGAATAAGAAAAAGCCTCATTTAATACAACTGTGGGTGTTTTGACAAGAATAATTCTGCAATTTGCTTGGAATTTTATTGCGTTGCAATTAAACGAGTATCTCAGTGCTTTCCTCTGTAGAAATATTTTAATTGTGGTTGGAAACCTATGGTGGGAACTGCTTTCACTCAATTTATTCATTGTTTTTATGCGCTTGCTAAATTCCGTAAATAATACGAAGGATTTCGCTTTTCGATATAGCGTATTATCTATTACCAACAAACTATCAGTTGGAGTAATAGTGAAAGTAGGAATAACTGTTATATAAACTAAGTTTAATAAGTTATTATAGCCTTGACCTACAGTACCTACTTACTAGTGGCCTATAGCAGTGGGTCTAATGGTGATTCATTTACATGCTTTTTGGTTTAGTTAGCCATTTATATCCCCTTAACAAAGTTTATATGTATGTAAATCATGCAAAAATGAACTTACATACCTTATTGCGAAATTATTATCACATGTAAATATATTTCGCAAGATGTTTACTTACTTGTAATTGAAATTGAAAATGTGTTTAACAGTTCAAGGAATCTAGTAATTTATTTTAGTGACCATGGATTCGAAACTAAGGGAAGTTGATGCCATTGCATAGGTAGATGATATCATCAAAGCTTCGGTACTCACTGCTCCCTGCTTACCAACTCTCCTAGCTGCTGCGTATATTTCGGAGCATGACATATCCCTTGGCATAATTTGGTCGACGCATGTTTATATGCGTATACACCGTCAACATTACACAAATCTAATTTCAGTTTTGAGACTGTGGTGTGGATGTGGGACAATTGTAATTCTAAACAGTGGAACTGGTGGTGATAGATATTATAATTATATTTCTATGTAGCGCGTACTTAAAAAGCAATAAGTGATAAGTTATTGAGATTAAGTACATATTGGCAAATTAAAAATTAATACATGTGTATTAAATCAAAATCTGAAAAAATGGTTTCTTTTTATTCTATATTTTTAGTACATTATGGTACAACTGTGCTAAGTTGATCATTACAGCAGAGACGGTATTATCAGGAATTAGGAAGCTGAGGCTGTAATGATCAATGCAAACGAGTGTCATACGACGTTTTTCAACACACTTGCGAGTAAAAAAAGTATTATTAATAAAACAGTAAACAAAAAAGAGTTATGAAAATCAAGGATACTTTTCCAAGCGCGATATTTTTTTTTACATCCAGCGCGCGCGTTTTAAAGAAAGCGCGTTCGAAAGAGTTCTGTTACCAAACTTAAGAATGAATCAATCCTATGTTTTTGTATTTCTTACATAATTAGTTCATGTAGTATATTAAATAATCCCAAATTATTTTTCTTCATTATTAACTATTTTGCAATTCATTTCCCAAAATTTTCTAACTATTTTTAGCGGCATAAAAACTCATTAGTGCAAGTTGTAGTTGAATATCATTCATTTAAGAAAACCCTATACCTGTGCAATAATGTTAAAAAGGCGAGTGTGCGTAATGAGATGCATTACGTCACTAAAATCGATATAATAAGAAGCCTTTTACGAGGAAGTGTTTTGAAAGTTACGATAAGACTCGTAGCTGTTGCCCGCGGCGTTGTACGCATGATAAAAAGGAAAATAAAAAAATATTAAACTTATACCCCTTTTGTTGTCAACCTTAGGTGTTGAATTTTAAAAAAATCATTTAGTTGTCAAGAATTATTCTTTATTATATGTAGATCACACAACACAATAAAGAATAAGATGAAGATCTGATATGTTTCCACTCGTCTTTTATATTATATGATACAAATAACTGAACTCTAACAATTTATAATCTCTACGATAGGTATGGTACGAGTAACTACCACAGCTGTGCAGTAGAGCCAGGGCCAAGTAACTACCGTTATCAAAGTAATTGAGATTCAGCTTTGTCAGAAAAAGTTGACGAAGGCCTTGACCCAAATAGCGAATCCTTGTAGAGGAATCTGCGTCAGGCTGACCTCGAAAGCTTTTATTGCGTGGGTACAAACAAAAGAAAGATAATATATCATAAATTATACCGTAGAGATGCTGGAATATATTTTTTCTACAGGATAACTAAATAAATAGAAGACCTGTTGATAATATTTCTAGTCAAGTACTTCAAATTGCAGATACATTGAGAAACAACTGTCTATTAAGCATTTATCCGCGCTTCCTGAACTTACGCATAATTGCACTGCAAGTTCAAAAAAAAAATTAACGTCTGAATTCCCAAACCAGAGCAATCTGAAAATAGTAAATCACGGAACTCGGTAACAACCAATCGTTCCAATAACCAATAACTCCGTTTCTGCGTTAATCGAGTACGTTTGACATTTGCAGCGCACGAGAAAATCACACGCGTTTCCCGGCTCAAGTCGCGAAACTCTGGGGTGGAGAACTCGGTCATAGGGGCTGCGTATTTGGGTGTATTTTCGGTTGCACTACAGGCGGGTCACCAACCTTTTGACACTGAACCTCTGTCACGGTGGCAGTGTTGCCGTCCGCGGTCGATTCGGAGAAGGTAACGCCGCGACGAGCGCGGGTAGTGTCGACGAGCGCCAGGGCGCAGGCGTCGTTCCGTGCTGGACGCGCCGCGCGCGGCTGGTCGCGCTCGCGGGCCGAGACTGCCGAGTTCGCTCACTTTGCTCCGTTCGCGCGTTTTCCCTCCTCGATTTCCCGGCGGCGTGCGCACATCAAGCCTGTATTGTTCTGCAAATAGCGAGCGGTCGACGCGAGGGCTGGGCCGCTATTCAAGCGCGCGCGTTTCAGCGGACGCTGCACCGCTACTGATGAGGAGACAACTTCGTATCTCTCGTGAAAAAGCATTTTACTGCCGCTTGTTACACAATTGCCGCTACGCTTCGCGAATATTGCTACGAGACGAGTATTTGTTTTGACATACTGGTGGACGGTTTTGACGGTTACCTTTGAACTTCGGCACTCCTATTGCGCTCTGTTTGTCAAACTTGCCCATTAAGCAATGATTCTCGATTCCTATCTTCATCCTATTAAGGCACCAGATTTAGATTTTAATTGCCAGGCTATTTATGGACGCTTAAAAGGGTGTTGTGGCAACACGAATAAACAATCAACATGTTAGCGATGTCGATCACAAACGTCGATCGGACTGACACACAATGGTGTTCCGAGAACCGTCGCCACTACGCGGCCCCAATGCACGCTAATGCGTTTACTTACTCCAGGGAAACATATTTCCCTCATACAGGATATACATACCTACAAACATAAGCACATATATAACATAGTACTGGACAAACATAGGTGGGTGTCTATTACGGACATGCACACTATTGTGGGCTCGTCCACTGACATAGTTATAGTTCATCGATCAACAAGGTGATTTTATAGCACTTTGGAACTAGCTTCAACCTATTTTAACGGTAACAAGACCATAATAGTATTTGTCCAATTCAAAAATGCTATTATGAAGGATATATTTTTTTTCCTACTTACAAATAAATTGACTTTATTAGATATTCTGTGTATTTTCGGGGGGGCCTAGTAGGTATTTCACTCGAGATAGAATATTGAAAAATACAATACAAAAAAAAAACAAATACAATTGTTAACAAAACATCTGATGTGCTAATAGTCATAAGTACTAGGCAAAGCTACTGATATTCAAAAATCACTGATTAATACTTACTTAAGCATAATTAAAGCTAATAAATTGTAATTTTAATTAACTGACAATATTGGTGGGCAACAAAATTACAGAGACACCTTTAAAGCTTCACACTATTTAATATTTACATAGGTACATAGGAAGCAGTAACTGCAGCAACTTAAAGAAATTTCCTAGTATCTTCGGAAAATAATAATTTAGTCTACCATTGAAAACGACATATTATTTATAATTTATTCAAGAAACTATTACCATCACAGTATAACAACACTATTTCGTAACACGCCACATGTAGTTGATGTCCAAATTAGGGTTGTTAGGATCCGATGTCATGCCAAACTATGTACCGTTGCTTATTTGCATTACTAACAGGCTTTTCTCCTACTTTGCTTGGCTTCCTACCAAAATATTACCAATTTGTGTGGAGGTCACGAATGTGGTGACGAGACCATTTTTACACGATAGGTACCTAAACTATCTTTTCCCGGACTAGGGCAATGTGATTAGTTATTTACAGATTGAGGTGTTATTTTTTCTCCATTGAAACAGGCACATTATAAACATTGGTATTATCTCAAAATAATCGACCTAATAAACCAAAATACAATTAGCATTTTCATGTTTGAAACTAACTAGAAATATTAATAGAGAAAGTAGTTATTAAAGCGGATTGTTTTTCAATATATGTAAAAATTACAAATAAAATTAACAGATTGATCTCACTGAGTAGTTGTAATTGCTTATTAGTAGCTTACCAACTTTAACAAAGCAATAATAAAGTTAGATTCAAACCAAGATTTAGTAGTTCATATTCTCTAGCTAGACGCTTGTCGTTAATTAGTTCCGCGTTAACTCCATAATTCTATTAAAGTACATTCAAATGCGGCTCTACTGTTGCTACTCTCTACGGAGCTACATACTATTTTAATAGAAATAAATCTACTCGAACCGGATTATCGTCCCCGGATAGATAAGTACGTAGGCTCTTCAGACGAAAAACGGAAAATTTTCTTTTTTGCATTAAGTATATATTTAGTTTACAGTTTCGTTATTTCATATTTATACTTTAACGTAAAATTTGTCAAAATCGGTCTAGTAGTTTGGTCTGTGAAGTTCAAAACCTGAATAATTGGTTTAGGCTAGTTTTAGGGTGGTTGACAGTTTTAAATTAAAACTACCTACCAACTAATCAGTAGGTACCTATTATTTAAATTTCAAAAATCATTTTTTAACACGTGTTTTTGAAATAACACCTAATTTGAAAAAACAGTGTACTCCAGTGAAAAGCCTTAAAAATAAAGCCCTGAAAAATAAACATAAAACTCCATCGACGCTGTCGTCCATTGACAAGTCGAATCATATTGACACACGTCAATATAGTAATGTTATGCATGGAAAAACGCTAAAACCATTTTTTCAAAACCCTACAAACTAAAACCAAAACACCTTCATAAATACTTACATCTTGATAACAACAGTGGCCTCCAAACACCGAGCTATTTCTACCACTTATTAATATTCGAACGCACACGCACCAAAAATGTTCGATTTGTATCAACAACGCGTTTATTATAAACAAATATATCGCAACACTGTTAGTAAGCAATAACATAAACACGAAGAAGTATGTTCGCGTACGCCACGTCTCGAAACGAACAAAGCTATGAGGTTAAATTCTCAGACAGCCTGTTATGGGAGCGAAAGAGAGGGAACAAAAAACACCATGAGCTTTCGGCTGCCTTCGGTAAGTTCCGTGACAGATTAAAGTTAAACGAGCTTAGTATGGACAAAGATATCTGGTAAATGTTATACGTAGTTATAATCATTAACAATTTCTATTTTTTTTATATCCTCAACGAGAAAAGAATCTCATCTTCATAATCATAATAATTCTTGCCAAAAAAATTGAAAGTAGTATTACTAAACGTCGTGAAGAAACCTGCTTGTCGGAGAAGTATAATAGCTTTTGAAGATGGAACGTGAAGTTCAAACCCGCAATTTGGCCAGCGTGACATTGGGACGTTATGGTTTGGTACTAATATTTTGGAAGCTTTACACCTTATGTGTTAACACTGTTCAAAAATACGTCGATATAATAATAAGAATACATCTGTACTCGTATTCCTATAAATACAAAATAGTTTAGCCACATTATAGTACAGTTTTGCATTTGTATCACTGCGTGTTTCCCACATAAATGCATTAAACACTGCAATTGCTTTAACATACATCCAACAAAGACCAAATTACAGAACACGGATCATTTTAGTCGGACAATGCCTTCACATAGCATCCGATTTAGACACCCTGCTAAATGGATGCATTGTTGGACCCATTATGGACAGCTATTAATCGTTAAGGCCAAGAGGGACGGATACAGAGCGTAGACAGAGAAAGATAGGTAAAATAAAGATAGTAATTATATATATGATGCATGATATACGAGTAGCATGAGCACTACTTATTATGTACCTAAGTAAGTAAGTAGTTCTCATGTTATTTCGCTGCAGAAGACAGACAAATAACACTTGCACAGAAAGATGCTTTTAGATATTTGACTGTAAACGTCTTGGAATCGTCTGGTATTAGAATGTACCTACTTACATGGAGTTTTTAATAAATGCCAATTTAAAAAAAAAATATCAAAATTCATTTTCATGATTTAAACTAGACGATCTTAGTTCTTTTGCGTCAGAAGCGTGCTTAATTGGGATGAACGCCTGTTCAAATGTACATACATTAGGTACAATATTCCCTCTATGATGTCCCCCGCATATCACAAAACCATCCATAAATAGACGCCAGCCACACTAATCTGCCATTATCATAAATTTATTGTCATTGTGTGTAAATCACGACTCATCAATAACATCGCTCTTATCCATATTATTCTCGCACCGATACGAGACGTTGAATGGCCTGTCACAGATTACGTAATAGATCTATACTAGGAACACATGGGGGTGGTATTATTATGGGGTTCGACCGTTGCTCGAAGAAGTTCTGTTCATATTCAGTTTCATAGAATAGTGATCGTAGGATCAAATGTATGCGCTAGTTACTTTGGTTAAATGGTTTCCATTGCTGTTACCTTATAAGCCCAAACTACCGGTGCTACATTTCTTTTTATTAAATCTGAGGTATTTTAACCCACACGTATTTACTTTAAAGTATAATATTTAAGAAAAATATCAGTAGCAGGTACTTTATTTTCTAGAATAATTTCTTTAACACAGTACACAATGTGAGTTAGAATCAATTTACCTTTTTATTTATTTTAGTATGAAAAAATAAAAGTTGGTATTAATTACCGGACTACGAAAGAAGGAAGGTTATGTTTTTCGAGTGTATGGTATATTTCTTTAGCACGCCCTAAAGCATAAACGGTTTGTCGTATTTTTACGTAAATAGTATTAATATATTCGTCTTCACCTGCAGATGATTATATATATATATATATAGATGCTATACTAGCAGCATCCCGCAATTTCACATGTAAGATTTGTGGATCTAAAGTTCTTGCAGTCGAATTTATCATGCAGTTACTTTTAACCACTTGTTTAATAAGCCCATCCAAAGTCGTTTGAAGCTATGTAAGCATAATCATAATTTATAAAATAAATCCTGTTCAAGATGTCAGGAGATATCTCTTTGCATTTCGGGCTCTAATTTTCTTTCATATAAATGGGCCATCCGCATGTCCCATTCGTTCGTGGCATTTCACACCATACCACTATAAATAAAAACGGATGACTCATGTTATGGCATAGCTTTGCGCCTCCATTCATGGTGTGGATTTTACGATGCTCGTAAAAAAGCTGGCCCACTTACTTTTGTTTTTATTTCATTTCGTCATGTGCTTTGAGTTTTGCTGACGTAATTAAAATATCTCCAACTGTTCTTATTGTCATCAGAATAGCTACTACATATTTATGTAGACACTTGCAAGTGTCCTATTCATTATTTCGTAGAATTGACCTAGACTATAACCTAAAATAGACTTCACCTCGTAATTTGGGAATGAAAGTATTGAAAAAACTTTTTACTGTTGCCACAAAAATAGAACAGTATTTGTTTTTGCAATATTTTTATAAGCTTTGATATTAGGCAATTCATAAACAAGGCGTAAAAACATGATGCTTAGTTTTTACTACGGCAATAATCTAGAGTGATTACTTTTGAAACTATAATGGATACATATCTGATCAAATCTTAAATTCCTGATCAGTTTTTCTCAGCCCCATAACAACCACCCACATTCTCCAAAAAATAATCTAACCCGTTGTCGGCACAACCAAACAAACACGAACCTTTGAACAAACATCATGCGCGTGCGCACGTCTCGGATCTGTTTGTGTGATAGCCAGCTATCATAACAGCTACCTTATGGTTGATGATGGGCTATTTAACGTTGTCATTTTGTCTTCAGAAGCTATTCTCACTGCTTATTACATTATTGTCTTCTTATCAGGAAAATAAATAAATAACTTTTATGGTATCGTTTGCGATTCCGCACATATTTGAATTGACTTTTTCGTCTTTTAGGCTGAGGTGCAAGTGTGATAGCGATAAGACATACGGTATTAAAACTAACTTAGGACAAAGAAACAAACATTCCGATGCTAAATGTTACCTTATTTTACTATCTTGTTAAACTGGTCATAACAGTATTAAGATACTTAACGTCTCTTAAAACTTGTTAACATCTACAATGTAGTAAGAGAAAGTGTTTCGTGCAGCTATTTCAATTCAAATATTGAACTTGACACTTCAAGCACAGTCAAGAAACATATTTTAGTGCTTTTATGTACATATACATATCTACAACGTGTAACAGAAAGGTGTGACAACACTTAAGGGTGTTCGTCTATCAATCAAGGTAAACGTTTTACGAGTATACCTACATAGCCTAAGTAAATATAATAATGGATAATGGTGGTAAAACAAACTGTTTGACCACAATCATTATTATAATTGGACTTCAGTGGATCTGGCTTATTTTATTGTCGTCAGAAAAGCAAAAATCATCAAAACAATATTCTTCAGTAATTGCATCATGCAATTACTTGGCAAGAAGAACTTCCAGATATAGCGTATGTTCTATAAGTCGTACCTCTACTCATCAATATTAAAACCCAACGGAAAATCAGCTATTCCCATACATTTTGTACAGAACAATACATTTTATAAAACCGCCAATTATTTACTACGATATGAAAATTAGTTTCATTTTAAAATTTGTTCCTGTTAGTATCTATTTTTTTTCAGTCGTTCATTAGAACCCTTATTTTTATAGTTAAATTAATAATTCTTACAGTATTCTCAAGCAGTTCGAAATTAAATTCAAAGAACTAGTCTCGTAGTTCACGCCATGGTGCCGGAAACAAGTTCACTGTACGTTTAATGTAATCATTATTCAGTGCCTGGTGCTGATAAATTCGTTTATCTCTTTAATGAATTATGTATTCTTGATGTTATTGTGCAAGCCGTAGTTTTTTAACTTGAAATTCTTACCATATCATAATAAAGCGGTCTTGCATTTTTTGTTTGCTCTTAGCTTTTTATTGAATTTAATTAGGTGGAGGATTTAAGTTCTATGAAGATTGTAAAAATAACGCAACTGTAATGTTTATACATAGTATGTTCCTAACTTTTATTGAATTTCTAACTAAAACTTATTTAATGCATGCAATATACGTGACTAAATATAAAATATAATTATTACTTTGTTATTAATTATGTTATATATTTGGTATACTTACTATATAATATGTTGTTGTTATTAATGAGGAATGATTTTGTAGGACTGTTGACAGCGAATAATGGAGCAAAGTTTCTAATAAAAAACCTCTCTAATATTAAACAAAAAATACTCAACAATCAGGATGCTGTCAAAAAACAAACAGTTCTCTAGAATGTCCATTATAATGCACACTGGTTGATTATGTCGCTCACGTTCTCTCACCGGTTTTATGTCAGTCAATAAAATCGAGGTCCGTTGGATATCCGTACGCCTCGTCATCAACAGTTATTTAAATGGAATGTGCGAGAGTCCAAAGCTAGATTATTACGCTGATTAAAGATTGACTGCATAAAAGCTTGTTTGAAATCAAAATTAAAAAAAAAGGTTTATGATTTGGATGTTTTGCACTTAAATCAAACATAATATGTGCGTTCCCACTTATTTAAATTTTAGTTACTGTGTACCTGAGTGATAAGTCCTGACTTATCCAGACCAGCGAAAGTTTTTTTTGGAAATTCAACCCCTAAAATTAGGGGTTTTTTTTTAGACCTCATGGTCTATGTATTGAGTCACAAGTCAACGCCGCGGGAGAGAGGCAGCTCCTAGTAGAAGTGAAACCTGCAGATGCAAAAAAAAATATTTACATGAAAATATATGCAGTGCCACAAGCTGCAGACTAATTGCTAAAAGTGAACTCTTTTATGACAATATTTGAATCGGAGACACAATTAAAAATCGTGTTTATTTGTAAGCATTTATTTCCATCTTAGTAGCAACTTAAAGCCTATGTTCATACGCACACTAAGATGTTAAGTTGAAGAGGTTGTCTAGACGTTCGCGTGGCGTGTCATAAATTTTGTTTTATTTTTAGAATTCCGTCTATGAGAAGCGAACCTTATTTGCATAAATTTAAATTATACGATGAAGATACTGCAAGACGAAACGATGTTGTACTAGCGAGTTATGATCTATCGATATCTATCTTTGCTAGTATCAGTTTTAGGAAATCAGTTAGGTATTTTCATCCGTATCATAATTGAAATAGTCAGTAGGTACGTTTTTCTTCCGAAGACGTTTTCCCTCTTTTTTTTTTACACGACACATTAGTATATATATTCAAGTATTTTGTTCAAAACCCAATGCAGTGTAGGTGTAAGCAAGTTGCCAAAAAACGTTGCATAATCTAAAATCCCTTTGATGACCCTCCCTTTGAAGAGCGAAATATGAAAGGAAAAAAGTACAGTGCTTCTTTGAATATAGAACATGTTTGTTCAAAAGTTAAATCAGTTTGGTGAAAGCCACAGATCTCCTTCCATCTGGGTTGTTACAATGACCTACTAAAGTTTTAGATAAATTGAAATGTGTTATTACAACAAATGCTCTGCCGGAAAGTTTATTCTATCTGCTAACAAAATATGAATATTATATTATGTTTCATCTATGCTCTACTTTCTGTTTACATTATATCGTTCTAATTTTCTATATTTTTGTGTAATTATAAGTATTTGTTTTATATTAATTAAGTAGCTTTCTCGTATCAAGCCGAATTCAAAAGAATAATAATAAAGTATTTAAACTCTCTATCGCTATGAGTGATGCGTACTTAGTGTTTTCCCTGTATTACCCTCCAAGTTCTTTTATAAAATATCAAAGTCTTCTGTAAAATTTACTATGTTATAGTAACTTGGGAAATATTTTTAGAATATTGTGATAATAAGCCTTTTAGGTCAGGAAACAGAATTGTTAGGTAAACAATCAATAAAAAACAAAAGTAATCATCAGAATAAGGATGTTAACACTAATCACAAATCAAGGTTTTGTGTTAATTTTATGATAGTTTATTTTATTAGAATATCGAAAATCACATTATATAATTTAATATAACATAATAAATTGAAATAAAAAAATGAATGCTATATTTATAATCTTTTTTCACGTGACTGCGAACACCAATAAGAGCTTATTACGTCACTAACCGCAAAACAAGCTGTGAGAGACTACTTCTGTGCGTTTTCTAATATAGTTTGTGATCTTCGCGCCGATAAATATGTTAATTACTTAATATTTATAATAATTCAAACTTACTAAAGATAGTTTCTTTGACGATGGCAAACTTTTTTTCAAGTAACAAAGACTTTTGTTTTTCAGAATTCAGGAACATGAATACATCTTTGTAGGTACAGTTTTACGTTTAATGCTATTTATCTATCTACGAATACGTAAATAACAATCAAGTACATAATATGTGATATATGAATAGATGTAGTAATTTGTAGCCATGATGGCCGAGTGGTTAGTGGGCTATTGCCGTTTAAAAGGTACGAGGTTCGATCCCAGGAAACGTGCTAAAAAGCCCGACCTACCGGTGAAGGAAAACATCGTGAGGAAACCATGCGGTATGGTGGTAGAGCGTTTTGTATCACTCGCCTGGTGAGCTACCACCCTAAGTTGTAAAATCTGTCGCCAAACACCTAACGGTGTGTTCCGGCAGCATTCCTTGAAAGCCAGTGTATTCCAGACTAGACATGTTTTCTCTAGGGCCACCAGTGACGCTAACTTCCGTGTCGTGCGAGCTTGTAGCCAAATGCCTAGGTGTTTTGGATAAAAAAATAATTTTATGTTTTTAAAAACAATTTTAAAATTTTACAATTTTTATTAAAGCCCGGTGTATTTGTGTTGTGGTGTTGTGCTATTGCACAGGGGCGCTGCACAGGTTTTGTAAAACTTTGAGTTCATTTTGATTGTTAGTATTGAAGTAAAAGTAAAAAAACATAAACTGGATATACAGTTACGAATCGCGACCAATATTTTGCGGTTAGTGACGTCATCTCAGTCACGTGACAGTTGTAAGTGCTATATCGAGAAGATTCATAATTAATCTATATTTGTATATGTTCTAATCAAAAATACTAATATTTTTAGGTAAAATATTTTTATCAAGCAAACAAGAGTTAATCTTCAAAATAAAAGCATTTCCGAAAAACTGTTAACATCCCTATTGTTAGACATAGGTATACCAACAAAATGTAGCAACTACTCTCTATCATACCATACAATTAAAGTTAGTACAAAATCCTTCGCAGCAAAAGGTTTGCAAACGGGCGATTTGTATCAGTGACATGTACGAGTAATTCGATTAAATGGTCGCCAGTGAGTCATCCAGCTTTATACTGACTATCACAGTCAGACAGTGTCCAACCAACTGGAACCAATCTGCATTCACCTGTCCCCTTATATTGTGTGCTGAAATATTTGGCGGATGAAATATATACTCACACTGAGAAATAATGCTGCTATAAAGTACCGTTGGCTAAAGAAAGATACTCAGGGGATTTAGGGATCATCGTGCATCTACTTATTATGCGAACTGTCAAATTATTGGTCTTGCTACCGTTGTTTGCTAAAATATTTCTAGATCTTTTCAAGTCACGCGTGTATCGTTTTTTTTCTATCAGTCAAGTTCCTGTCGAGTAAAATCGACAACTTGATGATGAAAAATAATGTTATGATGATATATGATATTATGTATGTCCAGAGAAAAACTTGAGGAAACTCTTTTTATTTAACCTATTTAGTAAAAAAAAATTGGCAGCAAATAAATAAATGTAAATATGATATTATGTTTCAATGAAGAGCCAATAAGTTTTAATCACTTACTAAAATAAATGTAAATATATGCAGCTCGTGAAAGCTAGGAATTATATTCTCTATGCCCTCTTCACACATGCCAAACGAAATTTCTTCACACAAATTACCATGTGGCGCCTTCATAATACCGAAACCCAAATTAACTTCAGTAACTATGCCGGCATTCCATTGTATCCGCTTCTAAATTAGATATCGCTTGAAGCTATTATCAAATGTACGTACACGTTACGTAGAACAGTAGCTTAATGATAGTTCAAACTGGTTTTAAAGAAAACTATCAACATTCAACATACATACATAAAGAAGTTTATGCGCAAATTATGGGCAAGAAATAGCAACCACTAGTTCAAGGTTATTATGATTTAAAAACAGTAATATTTTTCTTCTAAGTGTAATTACACAATTCATAGGCTTTAGTACACACCCAATTTTAGAATATGGATTTGGGATGGGTTGATCTTTTTTCCTTTAAGATAAGACGTTAAAGGATGAGTACCTAAGACCTACCAGACGAATTATTTATTTTGTGTAAATATTTAATGATTTTGTTAAATGAAAAGCATAAATATGCTGTTTACCCAAAGAGAAGTGATCTGTCTAGGATAACAAAAAGTTTTTTGTTATGCTACCCGAATTTCACAATACAGACTTCCTACATCCCATATACAACGATGAATGTATACGTAATTCATGCACGGCAATGCACATTAATATTCAAATGTTATCTTAGCTGGAGGCTTGCATGAGGGTGCGCCAGACTGCGTGCCGCCCTGCAAGGGGTGGTAGAGGTCAATGAACGCACCAAAACAAAGGCCTACGCACCACCTGTGGCCCACGACTGCCCCGGATCGATGCCCATCATTAACGGGCTTCTTAGTAACATCAAAGCCTCCACAAAATTGAACGATTTTAAACTCTTACACGATGGCTTAGAGGTCAAGTAACGAGCAATTTAGCCCCTAAGAGGACGACTTCAAATTGATGCTGATAAGCCTATCAACTGAACTAGTATTCAGTGTTCGCTGTGTGGTTAGAATATTCGCTCCGTATCATCGCATATAAAAAATGAGTTGACGTTGTCTTTCTTCAGATGTACTTTGCAATGTTATTATAACTAAATTTTGAGTTTGTTTTAAATTCTAAGAAATACATATTATTTACTTTTATATAGCCAAGCTATAGCATTTGAAATATTTTTTATATAGCAAGCTTTGAGGAACTAGTAAACCACAGCTGTTGATTTACATGTTATTTCTAGGTAGGTACATAACAAGAAGGTTATTTTAATAACTGCAAAATAAATCATTACCTATTGGCACAGCTCCAACGATATTGAACTTCCACGTCCAAATATATCCTTGAACCTCTCACGGGCAAAAACTTTACACTCGTAAACTGCTAAGTCCAAACTACGCAACTTGTCGTAGGAAAAGTTTGGACGCAGAAGATTCGAAGATCATAAGTTAGTGCTACCAGCACTATGCTCCTATCTCTTTCGACGGGTAATTAAAACATGAATAACTTCTTGTTTTTTGTATTTAGTTGGTTGTAAAAATTCGCTAAGCAGATAGACGCGGGATATTCAAAAACTTGACATTTTTAACTTTGACGTGCAACTACCGAATAACCCAATCCATGAATCAAAAAGAAAAATATGTAATTTTGTTTTGAGTTATTACACTATTATTATCTTTAATCTATTAAAATACTAGAAATCATTTACACAAAACATAAATCTCGTAAAATATTTAAAAGAAAAGCAAAACTACCAGGCGCACATGATTGAAAAGAAACCAATACAACAAAACACTATTCTCTAGAGAACCGAACCCTTCTTGTATGCGTGATCCAGATTAATTAGCCAGCTCCTGATAGTCATGGTGTTATGGTGCACTTCGTAGATTGATGTGAAAGGGGAGACTCGCCTTTGTTCCTTGTCTGGTACGATGACAAGTAATCCTCTGGCTAATAAAGAAATTTGAAGTTTGACGTTTATTTTTGTACCCAGTTATGGATTCATGCATCCATTTATTTTTTCTCTAAATAGTATTATTTGATTATGTGGCGTCTATAAATT
This sequence comes from Ligdia adustata, assembly GCA_947049295.1. Classification (NCBI taxonomy): domain Eukaryota; kingdom Metazoa; phylum Arthropoda; class Insecta; order Lepidoptera; family Geometridae; genus Ligdia; species Ligdia adustata. The sequence goes on from OX346218.1 coordinate 5,746,970, forward strand.
TTTAAAACATAAGTTTTAAAATATATTTTATTTTGTAACCAATTTTGGGATCGCAATAAAAGATAAAAAATATCATCTTACACTTGTATCAAAGATCAATTTTATTAAAAAAACTTTCACATTTATAGAATGGTAGATAAGTTGACGATATGAATCTCATAAATTATGTAAATTCGAATATAGGCACTTGGTAATATAACCCAAACTATCAGCTTGCGAATTATCTCAAATGTATGTATTATATAATTATTTGTATGTATACTTATAACGTAAGCTAATAATACGAAACTAGAAAATATGAAGCATTATTATATACTCAAAAGCATAATTTTCAACTAACTAGTAATCTCTTCCAACTCCAACCTCCAAGCAAATAAGTAGTAAACTGCGATGCTGGAATTACACTGACCGCCACAGTTATCTGCGAATGCAGTTAAGTCATCATTAAGTATAGGTACGTAACTCAGCCGTCATTATGTCATCTTACGAGCCTTGAACTCGTCTGCGAATAAACTTGATTTTAAATTTGTAATAAACATTATATTGGCTTTGGTCAGACGGATATTAAAATTGTTAAAGGTCACTACTGTCTGGCTATAACAGTGTACTTTATTCTTAGAATACTAGAAATTTTGGCATTGGCGTACACTGTATGTTTTAAATTTATCGAACTGTATATGCATATCAAATTGCAGAAATCTATCTTGAGTTTAGCATGTACTACATAGATGTATTAGAATAATCTACAGTAAACTTGATTTGTTCGTACCTCCTATAAATTAAACTTAGTAATCCATATAGAAAGTTATTTATTCTAAGTACAATAGCTATCTCCTACGGTTTGGAACACCACTAAATGGAAACTATGTTAATTGGCTTAGTTAAAGAAATTTCAATTAATTTACTTTAGTAACGTACTTGCAAGAGCAATTTTCCCAATGACAAAACGAATGTTGTAATTTTTCCCAAGCGTAAGCTGACAAACGAAACGGTATACCTTTAAAACCTGAAATCGATTGAATCGAATAAATATTGATCAGTAACGCTACTCAGATGCCGAGATGAGCTGTTCCACGAGAACCGTTTAACGGTAACTACTTGGCGTTTACTGTGGGAAAAGATGTTGACAATCGTGATTGCAATGCAACGCAACCTCTGCAATCTACAGAGAATAAATTTCAAACATTGTAGTAAAGATATACATCATACAGACATACATCTGATAAGATCCGATTCCCTGCGCAGTGGACAGCATAACAAGAGGCTGAATAAAAATGAACCTGGCTGGATATCATGTCATAAAATATCTGGAACAAAACTTATCATTACAAAAGCTCATAGGAAAATGTAGATATTGTGATCGTAAAAATAACGCAAGAAACTTTTGTTAAAAGAAGTGAAAAGGTTTACAAGTACTGAGCCTCATCTTAAGCTTACTCGTAGGCTGTATCAACAACTGTTAGTTTATACGAGTACTCTTTGAAGCTGCAACTAATTACTTTAGCAAGGGATATATCTATATGAGATTAAGAGCCACAAAGTGTAAATCAAATTTTCGTCGAGCAGTTTCACTGTTCGAGAGTATATTGTACTGATGCGATCAACTTCAGACCAACCTTGACAACCAGGTTGGTAATAACTAAAGGCCTGACACTCAGTAAATGCTACGACGTGACAAACTAAAACTGATCATACTCATGTTATCCAGCGAAAAATTGCGCATTTAAAAGTATGAATATTTTATTTCTATATGTTAATAAAGTCCTAAAAGTATCTTTGCAAAGAAGGTGATTATCTATTACTTACTTTTGTTGAGCTCCTTCTTAAACGAAACTCTACGAAATGCCAAGTTCATAATTTAAGGTCTCTACATTTCATTTCAATATTTTAATTTTATTTTAATGCCATATATCTTAAACTTACAAATAAATAACTTATCTACAAAGCAGTACAAATTATTTGTAATTAAACAACAGACACTGAGACGCTTGGCCGAAATTCCTTCTTTGCAGCAATTTTAGGTCAGACCACAACACCACTTGTAGTCACTATGGAATCACACCGACACAAACCATTAAGAACTTCTATTACGCAAACTGACAGATAAAATGAAATGGTCATAACTCATTAGGGCGGACAATTATCTGCCCATTGCGTCTATTAGCCAAAATGGAGTCAACACGCAATGGTCGGTCTCTTATCTCGACAATGCAAATGTCTTTATGTGGGTTCTATCCATGTTCTATACACTTTCGTATATTAATGGGTTGTTTAAAAATCGAATTCACTATCGCTTTCGGATGCACGCACATTTGATAAACAAGTTTAATGGTAATCTATATCATCTTAACTAAAAGAGTCAATCCTGACTGACATATTCTAGGAATCAACGCAGAGACCAAACCGCTGAACTTATAGATATGAAATTTGGTGGATGTTATCATTATGAGGTGAAGGGGTGAACTAAGAAAGGATGTTTTAGAGATTCAACCCCTAAGGGGTCAAATCGTTATATTCCATTTTATGTCGCGAGCAAATCGCGGGCGACAGCTCCATAGCATTAGATAAAGTTAGTATTGGAAATATTTAAAAAAATACTAAAATCATCATCTTCACAGGAATGTGCAATATAACCTATTTTAATCACAGAAAATTTAAATCGGGATAAGTAACAGTTATTTACTATTCCTTAAATCTAATAAAATTTGATGTAATTATTAATCTAATGTAATTTATGACGTCACAATTGAAGTGGATGTACATTCCAATGCAACATACGCCTAATGATGGAGGCGCCTTGTCAGACATACGATCAAATTGACTACCAGTAGAAATGGACACAAAAAGAATAGCAACTTAATTGCTGCTAATCGAAGAATGATAAATGTTGCCCGTCCATCAGGCTATGTCATATACAAGTATTTTATGGCAATTAACTTAACAAGTCAATTTAGTATCTCCGTAATAATCTTAATGAGTATGTTTAGTTGTGTGTTTTTTATTAAGTACTCACTGAACAAAAATTATTAGAATTGAATTAAGTGGAGTGTTCGACCAGTCCTTCTGTATACATTTTTTAACGTATTTTTACCTGTGTAGATTATAACTTGAATTAAGCCCGCGCAAGATCCGTGTGCTAAGAAACTACGAATTTAGGACGCTATTTAGTGAACGACGTTTCTTAGTCTTAAGTCATGTACATAAACACAAAAATACATACATGAAATAATACTTTAAAAATGTGAAATACCACTTCAATCAGATATTTTAATTTCTGAACGAAAATACTTGACTTATTTTGATATAAGTTATATATCTCGCTTACTTACGCCATACTTCTTGATATCAGTTTATGAACTTAATGTTTTTCTTGTTGCTTTTTTTCAATTTTATTGTCATGTCTGCAAATATTTTGATCACCAACAGATCAGTCACCCTGTATCGTATACCAGTCACTATTTATAATATTTTTAGGATTACCTAAAAAAAGAAAAATAAGAGTCTTTACATTAGTAAAGACTCTTATTTTTCTTAAATTGCTTTGTTAACGTTCTCGATTTCAGAATAATTTTGTGGACTTCAGTCTATTTCGAATTATAAGTTCATTTATCGTTTAAGTTGGTTACATTGTCGTTAATCAGCAGCTAAAACTTAATTTATTTATTCACCAAGGTTTATTAATTAAAATCTTATAAAAATTAAGGCTAATTACTGGAGGCGTAACTTATCTAAAAATTAAAAAAATATAAATAATTAGAATCAAATATGTTTTACGTATGTTTAATTATATATTTTCATTAGTAAGTAGAAATGGTCACAAATGATACTAATTGGTTCACTGACGCAGTTACGCTAAATGCGTGATTGGTGGTTCTTTACTTTCCCTTTGTAACCTACTGCACAAAAGTAGGATAATGTTTTCGAGTACATGTTTGTAAATTTGTATATTTGTTTGCATGTGTAACAGCCTAAACCAGTATACCGATTGGAATATGCGAGCTGTCATTGGATTTGTCTTTACCTGCAGATGGTGATAGGCCCGTACTGGTTGCATCTCGCGGTTTCATTCGTCGTTAAGATACAATGGTCTTAAGTTTATACAGTCGGTTTTTTTAAGTAGCTTCTAACTTGTTATAAAGTTTCGGATGGACTTGCTTTAGCTCGCTCACTGATATATCAGAGTCTAAAAAACACTAGTTAGTTCTGTAATAACTAAACAGTTAGATAGTTACAATAGTTAAATATGTCAAGGAAACTTTTTTTTATTATTTAGATTGTCTAGAAAACCATCGAGCCATTATTACCCGACTGCGAATGAAGCGGGGTTATATTTTTCGAGTGTTTGTATGTAGGTATGTACCTATATTTTTCTAACACGGCCTAGAGCCTAAGAGGCTTGTCGTATTTTAAAGTGAGTGGTGTCAATAGATTCGCAGATGGCAATAGACTAGTTGCATCCCGCAATTTCGCTTGTTAAGGTACATGGGTCTAAATTTCTTGCAGTCGGGTTTTTTGAAGTCACTTTTAACCACTTGTTTTCTTTTGTTATTGCACCTAGCAAAGAATAAGTTAGTCATGTTCATTGTAACTAATATTGATTGAGTGAACGCAGAACGCTTTGCATATTTTCAACTCAGTTGTTCCTACGCAAACCACGCAATGAGAACGAGCCATTCAATATCTTGACGGTATTGTAACATGATATGTTGATAGATATACCTACATACTACTTACTTAGGTACGAAGGAATAGATGTAAAATATCAACTAACAAAAGATACTGAATTGTATCAGTATAGCCAATTACTACATGCGTATGCATATTACCCACATAATTACTCTAGATGGTAATACTTGAACTGACCAAGTTTCTATTAGACGAAGTAGTGGAGACCGTAAAAGTTATTTGAAATCTATTGCGAAGTACGCTTGCGCAATGTAATGTCTACTATTCTCTGCCTACGTATAAACAATGGTCATCGCTTTGTTGTGTTTTCCGCCTAAAGCTAAACATTTATTTGATGTTTAGCTTCTTACCTCCTTTATGTGAGTTACAAAGTTCTAACATATCACCTGTGGAAGAAATATGCCATTTCAAGTACTAAGTGTACTGTGTGGCTGTACATACTGCATACGAAACAAAACAAAGTAAAAAAAGCACACAATGCTTACGCTTTCATTTTCTTGCGACGAGAATTACACGCTGAGATGTTCCATTGTATCTGTTCACCATCTGGTTGTACTCGCTCTGCCTTTGCCACTTCCAAAAAAAAGGCAATCACAAACAGTTTTTGTCAACCACTTTCAGATTTGTTCGTTTAGGGAAAAAACTCGTAAATCACGCGGGGTAATTGAAATTCGAACTGTCTATAAATTGTCTATGATTTTGTGGAGTAAAAAATTATATTCGATTGCTTTCGAAATGCAAATACGAACGCGCGATCAAGTCCGAAGCTCGACGGCAACTCGACGCGAATGGCACGCTTCGCGCCAGCCATAGCTAGATCCACGGGTCTATTGTACTCAGCCATGGATGCCAGACAGAGAACCCCTCCTGTTACTTATTTGGACCTATAGCTTACTTGTAGGTATGTATTTGCCACCCTCATTCCACGTCGCTTCACCAAACGCTGAGTAAGGCTTCCTCAAAAGTTTTATATCGCCTAATGCAATTTCGATCGATTGTGTAATTCTTTTTGTTTGTGGTGGGATGCACGTGGGCTGCATTTTACTATGCAAGTAGGTAACTTTGTGTAGGTTTTTTAATGAAAGGGATTTTTACAACCTTGAAGTTGTATAATGTACAACTTTATCTTAACTCCGTATCAAAATGTATGTGGAAATATACAAATTAAATATTTTTATCATACTCTATACTATAAATTTACCTAAGGAGTTAGATTACTTACAAGTTGCATAACTTATATAACGTTAATTAAATTAATGTGAATCAAGTTTAATGTAACGTGGGCTCGATTACTTAGTTGCAGGTGTTATTCTCAGTGTTTCTTTCTATTAAATTACTCAAGCGACTTATTAAATGAATTATTATCCATGTAGTTTCATTTTTATTCGTATTCTAGTTTGTAGACTTTTTGCGGAGACAATAACGGAGAGAAGATAAAGTTATAAATACTTACGTGTACTAAATAGTGCCGGCCTTATCGCTAAAAGCAATCCCTTCCAGGCTATGTAAGAAGAGGACAATTTAAAAAAACTAATATCACGTAATACGGGTTCAAGAAACCTATTGATTTATTATCGTCGTTAGTTATCTACATACGCACAATAAACTTATTGGAATACCGGAATTGACTGATAGGAAATGAACCAAATGGCGCGGCCCATCTACCTACTTAAGAAGTTTTATGAATATGTAAATGCCTAGAGACGCCATGTACCTATTAAAAGTAAGTTATACTTGAAGAAACAGTAAAATTTGACAGTTATTTCAAACTTATTCTTTGAGAACATCCTCACTTGTGAAGTTACTAAATAAAGCTATACTAACGACGACTCACTTTAAGTGTTAAAATATTATTCCTATCATTGCATAGTATAAAGTATGACAGTGCCAAATTTCATATTTTTTTGTCTATAATTAGTTATACCCTTAGCGGACATAATAGACGGAACTCATAAAAAATACATGTCCTTGCTACAGATTACGAAAGTTATTTTAAATTAGAAAGGTACAACCACTTTTTAGGTATATCGGCCTGATAAATCTTAGTACGTGATTTTCTAATGTTATTCACCTAAGGATGTTCTTCCAATTTCTTCCCTATCGTAGCGTGTAATTAATGAATGTTTATCAAATCACTAGCTCCAAAGCTTTCACTCCGATCAGATCAAGATTGACGACTTTCTATGGCGGAGTGACTGGCGGTATTCGATCATAACAAACTAGATCTAGCGCTGGTAAGACAAAGATATAATATGCTAAGATCATAGGTTCCGTTGTAACGTGTTATTGGAAGGTATTATCATAGTCATAGTGAAACTTGGAGCTCAAGCTAAAGACTGATAACTGAATATGTCATCGTAATCTGTGTAAGTACATACCTTATAAAGTTATCTCCATGAAATAGATGAACTTTTAGCTAAGTCTCCTTATGCTTATGCTCCTTATGCTCCTTATGCTATGTTCATTTAAAGATAACGTTGTTATGATGATTGTGTTATAATAGTATCCTGTGGTAATATAACATTTGTATGATAACAATGATACAATAGGTAAATACCATTGGGATTCGTAACACTAACGGTACAGCTTGAAATCATAATTACAAGTAGATTGAACTAATCTTTATGATTGCGTGTTACAATTAGGTATATAATAATCTAATTTTAGCACTCAATGAAACTAGCCCTTTCGCCAACCGCATTGATGTTCTAGGTCACGTGCTATTATTTTATGTGATATTTTTTTCTTAAATATTGTTTTATGTGTATACAATAAAGAAGTTTTATCAAGTGTTGGTTAAAGTACCAGAGTGCTCAGCGTAAGTTTTTTTACTTACTTACGCGTTGACGTAAATTTAGTTTTGTATGAAATTGACGCTTAACAGAATATTGTCGCTAGGTGGTGCGGTTTATATTCCATACAAAACTGAGTTTACGCTAACGCGATCTAGAACGCGTGAGAAACCTATCATTCAGTTCTCTCTGTACACGTGTACCAACGTTAAAGAACATACTGACATACGTATGAATACTTTGCCAGACTTGAAACGGAAACGCTTCGCTCGCTTGGTCAATGACATGACAACAACACTAGGCACAGCTTCTTAAGTACTTGTTTGTTTTAGCAAAACTGGGGCCTAAGTCCGTTATTTGAATTGTCTCACAATTGCAATTGCATTGTGCCTAAATGGCCGTTTTGGCATAGAAAGGGTCAGAGTTAGTATAAACCATTATTTTTTGCTTATTACTAACTCTGACCTATTGTATGTAGAAACGTCCATTTTGGCACAATATAATTGGACTTGTGCCTCTGGTGTGTGAAAACAAAACAAACAAGCCAGTGATATAGATGGCTAGAGTACGAGTAAAATGCGATCGTAAGATGTACCTAATGCACGGCAAATGAAAGGTGTCAGAAACAGGCTGCTTTGGTAACTTAAAGTTGTATCTAAATCTTTGGAAGCTTTGGACTAAGACTTTTTTTCACTAATTCGTACGTGACAATAAGTCTAGCTAAAATATTCACAATTTAAATTGATGTTAGTTCTCGTTTCTTAGCTAACCTTTACGATACTTGATAATTAGTACATTACTCGTATCTATGATTTTTATATGCTATTTTAAAATAATATTTCGTAAATTCTTATTAAATTTTATCATTAACGATTGTGATTGCAATTATCAAAATAGTTGGATAAGGTCGGCAAGTACAGGTTTTTTTTTTATTTAGGGAACTAACGCGTGTTTGATTCATATTTCTTAAGAAGACGGGTTTTCACGCGTACTTTATCTCGATGCAGTCAAAGATAGTGTCACAGTTTCCAACTGTGATACGTAGGCTACTCCGCCACCATAAAGATAATTTATTTTAAAAGTCCATACTTTAAGAACTAATACCACTTCCTCTTACTACCTCTTACCTTTATCTATACTACCTCTACAAAATGCGAAGCAAACTGTCGCGCTGCACTCCGATCAGCGAGTGGCTATCGATCCACTTCCCTCGGAGGGTTGCGATTACACCCCCAAAGAAATGCATACGAGTACCTACTTCATACGCACCTCTTAACTGCAATTCTATTCTTCCCCTCCCTAAAGACGAAGTGTTTCCAAATTGTTTTTGTCTTTGTATAAATAGCAGATATCTATTTATAATAAAAGCAAAAGAGTATGTCCTGACTGACTCGCTCGACTCGCTGCCAAAACCTGCTGAACACACAGATATGTAATTTGGAGTGTGTATTTATTATACTGTACCGAAGTGTACTATTTATTGCAATTAAACATCTAAGGGGATCATATAGGAGTTCAAAGTTTGAAAGTTTTTTTTTATATATCATTTTATATCCTCAAGGATCTAATTTAGGACCCTTACTTTTTTAGTGTTAATATGACTTACTAGAAAAAATTACTTGTTAAAGTAAAATAAATTGTATGAGGAAATTTCAAATATCAATGACAGTATTTATCTTCAGAATAACATAAATATATTGAACGAATGGTGTAAAATTAACTACATGACATTAAATATTAAAAAATGTCAATATATAACAATCACAAAAAAGAGTAATATCATAAATTATAATTATTCTATCAAAGGCATCATACTAGACAAGGTTAATACCGTCCGCGATTTAAGAGTTTGGTTTGATTCTTCCATAAACTTTAAATATCATTATAAGACTATAGTACGAGAGCTAAAGCAAATAGAATGTTAGGTTTTATAATGTGTACTGCAAAACCTTTTAAAGAAATTGAATCATTAAAAATTCTATATATATCATTAGTGAGATCACATTTAGAGTATTGTTCCTCGGTTTGGTCAACAATATACAAAATAAATGCAACTAGTATAGAATCGATACAAAAGCGGTTTTAAAGGCAATTAAGCATAAAATTAGGATTAAGGAGAACGATTCCTGATTATGAAGATCGTCTGGTGCATTTCCAGTTTCAGAGTCTAATACACAGACGCAAAATCACTGATTTCTGCATTCTTCACCAGATCGTAAACGGCATCTTTAGTGAAGAATTATTAGCGAATGTTAAAATTGTCATTAGGAAATTTGTTAATCGTAAACCAATGTCTCTGTATTATATTCCCTCCTCAAATAATAACGTGGGTAACAATCCACTTCAAAGAATGTGTAAACCTTATAACGAAACTTGCATTGATATATGTCCAGAACTTGATATATTTCATCAAAACTTGTATAACTTTAAGGAGTCACTTCTCGAGTTAGATTTCTAAATATTGATTAATTTGACGTTGTATTCCATATTAATTCTGATATTATAATGATGTGTACAAAAGTTGATTTAGCAAATTTACCACGGGTCACATCTACAGTTACTAATAAAAGATAAAAAAGAACAAACGTAAATAAAATGACTGACAGGGTTCGAACATTCTACTAATACTAACAGTTGCCTGACTGAAATCATAATATAGTTACAGATTTCTAATTTAATATTTCTTTAATTAAATATGTCTGCCCGTAATATAATGTTATTATTTTTCATTATTTTCAAATTCACTAAGTTGCTTTATTATTAAATTGTATTTTACCCTTTGAGAATTTTTTTTTCGAGTAAGTGATTTCTGACTTCCAAGAGGATCACCGACCCTTCACTGTTTTCGTGTTTCTGATAGAATGTTCGTTCCGGTTCCTACTTCTTTTCATCCCCTAAATTGTAACGTATGTTTTTTTTGTTATTGGTGTCAATCGCTTTACTATGATGTATTTTAGGCCAACACGTTTTATTATTTTGAAAAATATTATGCTGACGTAATAAAGGCTTTTAATAGGTATCGTATCAGCGCAAAAATATGACTGCTTAGGAAGCTTGTAACTTTATAGTGATACTAGCTGCCCGTCCCGGTTCCGCACGGGTTGACACATTTTGTTAAAACATTTTACGATAATTAAAGATAATTTTCCTATATGTATGCTAATTAACGTTCGTTAACTTAATTCGTCAAAAGGTGCAAAAATATATACAAAGACCCTTAATCAGCTATTAAACAAATTTATGTTGAAATTAATTAAAATTTTATTTATTAAACATCTTACCATACGTTTATTTTTATTTTTATATATTTTTGTTATTTTATATTAATTTCTGTATTTTTATTTTAATGCTTATCCTTATTTTGTTTACCCTAATGCTTCACTGTATACTATGTTGGCAGTAGTATTTGTAGGTGGCAACAAAACGTATTGATTTTCAGGAGATCCTACTCGAGATAGAGCAACATACAATTGGCCATGAGCAAAGCAGTCTTTCCTTAGGTCGACGCCAACCATCGAGAAAGTTTGTCCCTTGGATTTATTTATTGAGGATCGTAACTAAATGCCGATCTATTACTATGAGCTAAAATTCTATTGCGCGTCCTAGTTGTTAACGACCGATGTCTACATCTCTGTGTCTCAAGCCGCTGCGAACGTTCAGCGTTGGACTCCCGTGCTCGAGTTCGCGAGTTCCTCGCTCTATTTTCAGCAAGACGCTGCGAGCGCTCGGCACTCGACTGCCTCTCGTGTAGCTGCGATGATCTCGCATTTTGTTCTGCTAGGCGAAGTGAACGTTCGGCGCTACGTTCCCTTGCCCTTGTTCGCGAGTTCCTAGCTCTATTTTTAGCAAGACGCTGCGAGCGCTCGGCACTCGACTGCCTCTCGTGTAGGTGCGATGATCTCGCATTTTGTTCTGCTAGGCGAAGTGAACGTTCGGCACTACGTTCCCTTGCCCTTGCTTGAGAGTTCCTAGCTCTATTTTCAGCAAGACGCTGCGAGCGCTCGGCACTCGACTGCCTCTCGTGTAGGTGCGATGATCTCGCATTTTGTTCTGCTAGGCGAAGTGAACGTTCGGCGCTACGTTCCCTTTCCCTTGTTTGAGAGTTCCTAGCTCTATTTTCAGCAAGACGCTGCGAGCGCTCGGCACTCGACTGCCTCTCGTGTAGGTGCGATGATCTCGCATTTTGTTCTGCAAGGCGAAGTGAACGTTCGGCGCTACGTTCCATTGCCCTTGTTTGAGAGTTCCTAGCTCTATTTTCAGCAAGACGCTGCGAGCGCTCGGCACTCGACTGCCTCTCGTGTAGGTGCGATGATCTCGCATTTTGTTCTGCAGGGCGAAGTGAACGTTCGGCGCTACGTTCCATTGCCCTTGTTTGAGAGTTCCTAGCTCTATTTTCAGCAAGACGCTGCGAGCGCTCGGCACTCGACTGCCTCTCGTGTAGGTGCGATGATCTCGCATTTTGTTTTGCAAGGCGAAGTGAACGTTCGGCGCTCAATCCATTGCCCTTGTTTGAGAGTTCCTAGCTCTATTTTCAGCAAGACGCTGCGAGCGCTCGGCACTCGACTGCTGCTCGTGTAGCTGCGATGATCTTGCATTTTGTTCTGCAAGACGAACTACACGTTCGGCGCTAGATTCTCTGGCACGCGATTGCCACGCGTACTCTCTCATACTTCCGAGACGATCTGTATTTCTAGAAGATTCTCCATCACGACGTAGTTTTGCTAATCTAGCTTGGGAACTATGCTTAGATAGTTGCTATTTTCTTTTTCTAGGCATATTATTTGAAAGGATTTTTCAAATTAGAGAATATAAAAAATAAACTAAGAAAATTGACGTAAGTTAGAAAAGGTTTGAGAAGGTAGTTATGAAATAAGAAAGTGAAAATACTAATAGTAAAGGTTGAATAAAATAATGTGTAAGTAATTTTGAAAAAAACTTTTTATCTGGACACAAAAATATACTATGAACAAAATTTAAATATTCGATGGCAGTTGCGTCCACTGCGTAGGGAGCCGACCGCGCGACTGAGCCGCGCGTACGCGTGACTACCAATTTCTTTATAATAAAATATCCGATTTAAATAATTATAAAAGTAATCAACAGGTACTGAAACATTCTTGAATACGAAACAGTTTATTTTGATAAAAATTAATACTAAGGTATAGATAAATTGGTCTGAGTTTGATCGGCATTTCTATCAACTTTTAAAATGTATAAAAGTAGTTATAGCGACATAACTTTAATAGTTGGACATATGCTATCGCAAACTTTTTTTTAGATATTGATATGCTCTATAATATTGTAAAACATTTTTTTGTTCTATCATCAATACTTACCGCAGCGTATGTGATGAAAGGCATTTTATGGCAAAAAAAATTACACCTTGGATTGGTTATAGTGGAAATTTGTAAGGATCTCTAATTTTTTCTATTATTAAATATAGCCTATGTTACTCTTGGATAATGTAGCTTTCTAACGGCGAAAGAATTTTTGAAATCGGTCCAGTAGTTTTTGAGTATAAACTCAAAAACTACTGGACCGAATAACGAATAATCGTTACATACAAAAATACTAAAATACAAATCTTTCCTCTTTATAATATTAGTATAGATAAAAGACAGAAAAAACGGTTAAGCCTACTAGGCTTAACCGTTTTTTCCGTTAATAATGCGTTAGCTATGTGAAAAAGGAACCACTGGAATGATTAAAAGGTACAAAAGAGCTTTATCTTATTGTATGGAATAGTTGGCGGTCTATAGCTGTCTTAAGGCAGGTGCAGATATAAGTTTTTCAGTTTGGAGAGGAGGTACTGAATTCGACGGTAGAACTGAGAATCTCCTCTTTCTTTGAAGTCTGTTGAAAGGGTATAAATAAGTATTTACCGATAGGGTTGTATTTCTAAACATAAACGAAAATTGGTACCTGTACAAAATAAAGTATTAGGTACTTAAGAACTTTTTAACTAGTAGAAGGTTCTTCTTAAAAGCAGTTTTTCGCTGCGTTGCAATTTGCTAGTCGATCACTTTACCTACTATTTGTCATACACACAGTAGCTAACTTTAAATAAGAATTCCGTCAACAGTTTGTCAAGATATCAGGTAACAAGAAGTTCAAGTTGCGCGATCAACAGTTCCCAATAGGTACATATTAGACATAGTACATTTATAACGCTCTGTTTACATTATACTTATAGAAATCTATGCCTAGCTGATAGGTAGGTATAAGATAGTTTTCTACTGTTGATTTGCTTGGCAATGACACAGTTTTGTAAGCATTTGATTTAATGCATTTTGCTCCGGTTCAATTGGCCTAGATATCATATTACGAGTACACAGATATTTATATGTTTAACATTGAGTTTCCACATGACTTCAAAATTTGGGGTGGTTCTTTGTTTTTATATTACCTTATTTCTTAGTGACCTGCTTGAACCGATTATAAAATAATCTTTTAATGCGCATGAGTAGGAATATAATTCCCAGTTTTACTCGTATGTATACGTTTTATGAATATCGGTAAATTGATACGATTCGCGGCGATATTTTTTTTTCAGTAGGTAACTTTATTTTTTTCAGTAACCTTCATTTCAAACCCCTTTTCACTAAACATCTGATGTGTTCCTATATTATTAAAAAAATTGTTATAGGAACAAATCAAATGCATTGTAAATGTTTTACATCCTTACAGCTTCCAGCTCTCTCTCCTCTCTCTCTCTCTCTCTCTGTGTGAAAACATGTATTTAGTTTAGTTTAGGGCAAAGTCAGGGAAAATATATGCAGTAGTCAGTTACAGTTACTAAAAAGTTAGCGTTCTCGATGTCTGCTTATTACAGAATTAATAATCAACCAAGCGAATGATAAAACGTGTTTATAAATAATAGTTTATAAGTAGATGGATAATGAAATTCTTGGAGATGGAGTATGAAGTACTTACTTCAGTCAACTATTTAAATGTGAAATTGAGCTTTTTGTTGCCTACACTACTCAAGTTCCGTACAAGTCAAATACTACTCAGAACCTCGAAAGTACGAGTAAAACCCTTCCTCGAACTCACTGTGCTCCATCACCTGCAGCTCAACCTAGATGTAGGTATGTACTTACTTAGCTTTGCAGGAACGTTTATTATCGACACTGTTCAATAGAATACGCATATAAATAAACATTTATCCCAGTAACCCTTTTAAGCTTTAACACAAAAACATGGGCACGTGAGTTCTACTTCCAGAGTCCAAGTGGAGAGAGTTGTCTAACTCTTATACGGCAAAGTAGCACTTATCTGAGACAAATAAGGCTGGCGACAAATTATTGCCTTGCAATGTAGATTGACGCTTTTCACTCAGGCGCAGATGGTTAAGAATGTGGAAGCGTTTACGATTTATAATTTGTATGTATTTTCGTATTTAGGTCCAACATTGTAATTTGTTTTCTCAGGCCTCATATAGATCTAGAAAATAACAGCTCGTACCTTGCTACTACTATCGATTTTATGGCTGATTTGCGAAGTGGATGCTTAGCAGACTTTTAACACACGCCATCGAGGAATGTATTTAATAGTAATACGAAATATAATATATAAATACTTAGAATTACTTTTAAACGTCCTGTAGGAGCGCTTTTAAAGCTTCAGAAGCTTGAATACATACCTACGTTTCAATAGCTTAGCAATCGCCAGTAGATTCACTAAATCTATTAAGTACTACTTTCTAGGAGACCTTAATTTGTCACATTAAAACGAAAACTAATCAGTTACCTAGCGCAAACTTCAATAAATGCTACCTAAGTATGAAAATTCTAAAGCTAGCTTTCCATTTCCACTAAGAGCGCTCTGCTCTGATTTCAATACATGTATTTACAAGACTATCGAATACTCAACTATAAAATTGATATTCTTTTACGTAGAACTTGTGTTAAGCCTCCTGATTACCGTATCAATAGATGAATCCATCTTTGATGTAAGCCAAGGTCCAGACTGGTTGCATAGAATGACAAATGCAAACGCATAAGGGCCTATTCAAACGCGCACGAACGCTTTATGCCCACAAAGGAACCTTTGAGCTATTCATAATTGATTCAATGCATTATTCATGTGCACAAAGCCTATTTAACGGAACTTCTAACAGAATTCGACAACAAAATAGTCCAAATATACCTACGAATATGCATGTATATGTAAACTGTTTGGAAATAGTTGTGTTTAGATCTAGCATCGTCACTTTCCTGATTATCCCACTCACTAAACTACTTCCCTGATTATTCCACTTACTAGGAATTATTTTTTTTAGTAAGTAATGATACTCTGTCCTCGTCCTAGAGAACTCGCGATCATTTAGGGAGAAGCACGGAGACGCATTTCTTCAAGGTAAACGTAATCCAACTTATCTATTATATTATCTCCTTAGATCGTTCGCTGAATATGTACATACGTATTATTTGTTAAACCTTCAGAAACAACGTATTTTTATTTTCTTGTGCCTTTATATTTTGTCATACATTTAATTACTTAGGTAATTACCTTTTTCTACGAATAAAAAGTTATTTATTTAATCAAAATTCAATGCGATTCCAAGAAAAGTTTATTTTGCATGTAAACATTAAACATCCAGGAGACAATCTTAATACTAGTCTATTCACAGGTTCCCCTAATAAATAAATAGTTCACAAATATATAGTTAAAAACATTAATCTAGTATCACTATCAAATTACAAAATGCGTTATAAAATGTAGGGACTGGAAATTTGGAAATAATTTACTTATTCAATAAACAACTGAAATATTTGATGTTATAATTTATATTTATCAGCTTTCAACATTAAGAAAGTAGATACAACTTTAACAAAACATTTACGTATTTGCGTACAACGTAACGAAAAAGGTCACTTGGAATATAAATTAAAAGCAACATAAAATCTAATTATTAATGGGAAGGTATACTAACATATTGTCATAGCCCCTCTAATATACCTAATGCCCAAAGTAAGGCTAATTCCTCAAAATTAAAGCTAACTTGTCACGTTTGAGTATTTTAAAGACTTAAAATAGTAATATCGAAATTATATACCTAAATAGTAAGTATGAATATGGAGAAACAATACATTCATGTCTCTAAATCTATACTAATATTATAAATAAGAAAGATTTGTATTTTTGTATGTAACAAGAAACTCAAAAACAACTGGACTGATTTCAGAAACTCTTTCGCTATTATAAAACTAAATTATCACTGAGTAATATAGGTTATGAAAACATCACGGAGTCCAGCTAGTTTTATATATAACTTCGATTTATGAAACCTCAAGCGAAATAATTCCATACGCCAACATTACTTAAGGTAATATAAGTTCAAACTACACATAACTTTTCTTACAAAACAAATACTATTAGAAATATTTTACAATAGGTAGGTATTACAAGTTTAGTAGTAATAAGTGTATGTCATACATTTTTTCAAAAAAATAACAATCCGCAAAGATTTAATCATTATATTGGTATATTTTCCTCACATCTACGTCGATATTTTCTGACGAAGATAGAGAAACGTTGTAACGGTGTATAAATCATAAAATATACAGAAGAATAAACTTGCATACTATATTTAGTATAACAAAATATTATGTTTTTCTAAAATATACTACAAATAAGAGGTTAATTGCATCTGCATATTGAGCAAGAATTGAACACTACTACGGCTTAGTATTGTAAAACCACAAAATTAATAAGCAGATATTATACATACATTTTTAACTGCATACATTTATTAGCAATAATTTTTGTCACAAAAATTAGGTAAGGATAATGTCTGTATACTCCATATTATAATAAAGTGTTATGCATTAAATCAGCTTTAAAACCCACATACACAGTAGAACATTCAAACTCGACATAATAATAGGATAAAGAAGCTGTTACCTCAGCCGAAACCGGCATCGATGACATTATTATTTATGAATATTTCACTTTATGGATATTTATATATACATATTTTTAATACGAGCAGCTGATATACAGAGCTGCTCTACATGTATTTAAAACAAAAGTAGTTACTTATTTTAAAGAACTCTATAATAATCAATGGTATTTATGTACAGAAGTTATAAGCAGACATTGTAGGAAACACTCTATTTTTAATCTAGACTTCTGTTAAAATCAGCATTTAAAAATTAGATACTCGTACTTCGCATTTTATTAATGAAGATACCTATATGGACGAAATAGCTAAGTCTATCGACAATCATAAGTTTTTGGTGTATGTTGACCAAATAATCACTATAGCGTTCTATTCTTGTTTATAACCGTACTTTTACAAAACTCTATTAGGTATATTTTATAATAAGCTCCAAAAACTTTCTACTTCATTATTTTCATAAAACTTTGGTGTTACTTTTGCCTAACTACTGGGTCCTCGGTACTCGAATATTCTATTATCAAAAATGTTTCCAAAATACTGACACTACATTCTCATCGCAAAAATATCGCTACAAAATTCTAATTTATGTTCAGACTATATATTCACATCTCTAATAGTGGAAAATTCCAAAATCATAAAGAATTTAAAGTATCTATGACCAATATTCGTCAAAAAAATATGATTATAAGTCGTTTACATTGTTCCCACTGTCAACTATGGATAGTTTACGTCAATGTCACAGAGAAATATTAAAAAACGAAATTGTAAAAAATAATCTAATGGAAGACATTTTGTTTGAATTCGAGCGAGCAAATGTGGCATGCATAGCTTATTGATGGAAATTCATGAGAATGTTGAATGTGGTTTGTGATTTTTTTTACTATACCATCTAATATTAAATGTTTTCTTACCACTAGAAAGTAAATTACGATCTTAATTTACTTTTATAGGGTCACATTTATTAACAAGACAATCATAACTAGATACATACTAACTTCGAAGAAAACAACATCAAAATGTTATTAAGCACTAGGAAAATCAATATCTGACCCGTCTTTATGAATACTGTATTAAACGTAACCAACGTATGTATCGATTTCTATGAAACTACTTAAAGCGATTGATAAAGCTACAAATAAATAACACATTAAAATATTTAAAATACAATAACTTAACGTAGCAGTCAACTTTCAAACCGATAGCACACCAGAGAAAATAATATCACGATTATGCCGTCATATCTAATATATCGAAAATATCTATATCTAATTTTTAAAATCTAGTTTTATAAATTATGACCTTTCCGATGAGTATGATTCTGAATCTATGGCACTAACACCCAACTACGGCACATTCTACGAGAGTACCACAATTTTTGCACGGTTAATACCTTCGAATCCGTCGCTACATATAAACTGGTTTCATTTTATATGCACGCTTCCAGATCTCACACAAGCAAACTGTCGAATGGAACCTATAGAATATGGCCAAAGGCATTGACACGTGAGTTATTATCGTCCATGCCCATAATCCATAAAAATGCAACTGCACTGGATGCGATTCTGCTCTTGACTTTTCCAAAGTATTTATCGCCCACATCGCTAGATTAGTTACCAGAAGGAAGGTGACTATTTCTCTTCCAGGCTTCTTTCGTAACTGCTCAGGCGTCTTCGCCGATCTTCGGCTTGCATCTAGTATGAACATCGTCTGACATGTTGTTTGAATCAGTGATGATAATGCCGTAATCAGAATCAGGATCGTATTTTTTTCTATGGTAAAGTGGCCTCCAATGATGGTAAAGGTGCCATAGATGAACATGCCAGTTTGGGCTCCGACGAGAAGAATATTATCCAATTCCAAATTTCTATGCCCGTCGTATTTTAGGTTTCTCACGCAAAACATTCCTGCCAAACTTGCAAATGTTGTCATCGCATATAGTGCCAACTCACAAATGTTCACTTCTACAACAGCCAATGTGGCGTAATCTTTCTTGGAAACAAGTACGAAGAATAGTATCAGGGATATAATTGTGAGTACCAAGACTAGAATACCAAAAAATAGACCTTTGTGAGCTCGTGCGCAATCTACGCTGTATAAATGAGGTGATTTTTTATACGCTAAGCCTTCGAGAAGTCTGGCTTTGGCAATGGCTGCTGCTACGTCCTTTGATGGGTACTTGGAGATATTTTTCCACATGACATAAAGAATTGCCGCGCATATCAAGGAGTATTCAATCGTGCATGGAAACAAAAACGGAGAAGCGTCTTGAACCAGTGAACCCATTATGTTAGTTCGTCGACATTCGAAGATATGATGGGGTCCTTTCAATCCTCGCGGGACTCTTAAGTGCGCTGCGGAAGGATGTGATGGAGGTACTTCTGTTGCCAACGACGCGAAAGCTTTCTGGAACGCTAAAACATAACAAATCCATAATTAATTTCTGAGAATACAATAAAGGTAAGTAATTGAATGCCGTTTAATAATCGATCGGCGGCATGCCATCCGGGAATTTAGGTCAGAATGCCTTCCGGGTCGATCGTTGGATCGGAAAGTCATTGACATAACTTAGTGACGTCTACCCATCGGAATAAGCTCTCGTATTTTAATTAAAAGTCTGTTGGCACTTGCTCTACTTTACTGACTTACAACTTGATACTTTTATTTAGAGATAAGTGTAAATTTTACACGATTTTGTTTACAAATGTTTTTCGCCGGTCCTTGTTCAAATCCTCAATATAAGCCTTTTCTATTATACTGAAAATTCATTTTCTAAATCTATTTTACGAAAAATTTAATATATATAAACAAATTGCAAAAAAACATATGTTGTGACTGTAAACATAAAGCGGAAGATCACTATAAAACAAGTGTCGAAAGAATGAAAGGGGTTAAACGAGGATAAATGACCAGGGGCAGCTTCACCACGCAACAAATTATGCGGGCAGGGGTGTAAAAAATGAGCACGAAGCTCCTTAGAGGGCCATTTTTGAAATGGATTTCTGTATTTTTGTGGAAGTGGGATATATTTTTCTCGAAGAACAGTTTTTAACAGATATGGGAGCTATTTTTTCATAATTTTTATATGAAAATTTGATTGTATAATTTTAGGCTAGAGTTGAGAACACTACGAGTAAACTAAGTACACAAATACACAGTATGTTAAATATTCAAATTCAAGTAGTATAAGTATTATCGTATAAGTTTTCCAAACTGGTTTCGAACCTCTGGTTTCTAAGGTGACCAAAGCGATGCAGTCTAAGATTAACGATTTTTACTTCTCCTCCGATCCTAAACTTAAAAGTACAAAAGAAGTTATCAAAGGGATGTAATCAATGAAGAAAAAAAAAGCACCTTTCGCCAGTTTCAATAATTTTACACCTTGTCTCCGGTAATGGTTTGACCCAATTAATAGTTACTGCTTTGCAATAGGCAAAATTCTTCTTCCTTCGTCTGTCAGTCTGTATCTATTAATTTTTGTCCACAAGAAATTTTGTTCTCGCGTAGAGGACGTAATTTCCATCCAATTTTGACGAAACCATATACCATATACCAATTCTACGAATTTTTAGACATATTTAAGCGTAAAAAAAACGTAGAATTTTGATTGGATTTGATTTGATCCGTAAAAGTAAATTTTACTTTTAGTGAAACAAATTCCAAAAGACAGTGGTAGAAATCATACGAATCAAACACGTCCGTTTCCATATTAGTTTCGGACTGTTCATGACGCGATGACGATATTAAGCAATTTCTTTGCATTTGAAAAATATAATAGTTGTCGTAGTCAAGTGAAAGCTAATTCAATAAGTGGTAGTAGTGGCCGATACTTGGAATTTGAACTGTTTTTAATTTCTTCTTTTTTGTTGTCTCGTAGTCAACATAATGATGTCGTAATAACGGACAATTTTATAATTCCCCAATTACCAAAATATGCACTCAGTGTGATCAATGCCAAACATGAGAAACACCTTCAAAATAACACGACAGAAAAAACTTTAGACTACTGTATCTTAAATAAAAAATAGCGGGGTGCAATGAAATAACCTATGAATATCTGTAGATAAAGACGAATCCAATGACATCACGGATATAATAATTGGGTCCACCGGTTTAGGCTATAGAGGATCACAAAGAGTTAGAAATACATACATACATACGGGTAAAAATTAACCAATCTCATCAAATATCAAACTAAAAATATATAAAAATGAAAGGACCTGTCATGACCTTTAACGACGTAAATAGCTAATTATAGCTAATTATTATACAGATACCAAAATTATTATTATGGTGTATAGACACTAATTATGATATTAAAAATTGCTACTAACAAGATGAACATTGCAAATTAAAATAAAAAAAAAAGTAATCGGTTTCACTCAATCAAAAATTAAAGAGAGATATTAAACAATTAAAAAACACTACTAATAAATTAGTAGTAATAAGTAATAAATCTGAATAGATTTTACTTAAAAACAAAACACATGCATTAAAAATAATAACGTGCAAAATAAAAAGCTAAACGACATTACCCAGCTTACCAAGCCTGTGTGACAGTCCAATGGTCTTGTTTTCAGGGTCGTAGAACGTAAGGATTTCGTGCTTAGTTTCTTGAACTAGGACGTTAAGCCATACGCTGAGATTCGTTCCCACCATGTGCATTAGACCAAAACGAGCCACTATCTTATGCTTGTATACTTTCATCTGGAATATAATAATACAGACATTAAATTAGAGTTTCCGTGTAACTAAACTGAGAAGCTTAAGTAAATACGTTATTACATTTTAAAATTACAATACAACGCAGTCCTTTATATACCTACCTATGGACACTACGAAGGAGTTATGTAGCTCAATTATTAAACTAACATTAGCATCATTACTATTAGTTTTCTTAAAGTTGTACTTTTTTTTTAACTATAAGTTCTATTACTACTATAAAACTCGGCCATTACTAAATAAATTTATTGCAAAAATGTGGAGAAGATGACATTTAAACCTGAGACAGTTATTCTGGGCCTAAAATGCTATTTCACGGCTATTTTTCACATCTGAAATGGGTTTGTAGAAGCTCACGTGTTTCATTTCATGGAAACAAATAACTGGGTATTTTTAAAGAGACAAAGGGAGCCACGTTGGAGTAGATAAAGAATGTGTTCTAATTAGTTGGGTGACAAAGACTACATACATAACATAAGGTCAATTTATTTCATCATCATATCACTCTGATCTTATGCCACTACCTTTGGATGGCAACAGCTCTTCTTTGTCACTTTCAGGTGAATCTACATATTCCCTTCTCGTATATACATATTCATTATTCATTCATTATGATCTAATATAAACATGCATAAGATCATCCAGATTTCGATTGTTGTTACGACAAAAAGTGCAGTCGCTGAAGCAATCCATATCCAATCGGTGTTTGATGAATCAATCTTATGGAGCCTATTACTTTACATATATATAAATGAGCTATTTAGTCACAAAACATAAAATACAAAAAGGTGAATTTTGCAATCAGAATCGACCTCATCGCTAAAAGCATTCTTCGATTATTTGCATTCAACCTTTTGAAAGAGATAATTATAATTTCTTTATAGGATCTATAACTTACTAACCTCATTATTAAGAAAGATGAAGTACATCTGTATGAAGATGAAGGCCATCCTGGTAGCTGGCGTGAGCGCAAGCAGCACGTTGTGACAGTTGGTGTTCCGCTCCAGCTCCCAGTACTGACCAAACTCGAGCCCGGAGTAGATCATGGAACCGATGCCGAACGCTGGAACATTTAAGATAAAGAATTCTAACAATCAGTGGTTGAAGTGTAGGGCTAATACACGAGAGATGCAAGACGATTATTGCAGGGGCCATGCGGAAATTTCACAGGAGGAGTGTTTTGGTTTGCAGGGCAATAATTCCAGCAAAATTACAGAGTCATGATCAAATGATGCTCATCATATGACTACGGGTTGTTCGTCTTATTATTTGAAGTATGAGAAAATAAGCGTTAGCCTTGTTATAAATTCAGCCACTCTTTGAATGATGGATAAGTACCTACGCAATTTAACCAATCATTTTCCATAATGTAAAACATCTTAAAGAACTTTTTCATAATCCGCTGTTGTTGTAAGACTACGTGTTTTATTATTTACCAATATTATATCTATCTTTTTGTCTAAATAGGTAACGTTATATACCGATATTAAACTTAAAACTCTTAGTCGGTTTCGTATTTGTAATTTTTTTTAAATCAGACTGACGTTGTATCAAATTGTACGATCCGAGGTAAACTGAATTACTATCGGTGCCTTGGAAAAGTTTGTTTCAAACTTCTTGACATTTCCTAAAAGATATTACGAAACTTGGTAAAGTGGTAAAAAGAGTTATTCCACCTCTTAAGCACCCTTAGAAGTAGAGGCACAGCTGGCACGGTAAACTTACTGATAGAACGATCTTGTTAAAACTAAAAATATAAAATCTGCTCCGAAAATGTAGCTAAAATAATTAATAACTGATATTAATATTTAAAATTATTAATTTTTTAGTAGTGTAGCAATGCAGCTTTTTTGTAATACTTAAGTAATACCTACTACATACTAATTTGAGTTTTACGACTGTCTAGGGCCTAAAAGTACATTTATTGTTCTACAGTAATGGAGGAACGATGTTTTCATAAAAGCTTGTTTTCGTCGCTGAAAAATGAGTTTGGTTTTACTGAGTACATCTTAATATGAGTTGTTTTTCTCTTTCTTAATATGAGTTATTATGAGTTTTTAAGAAAAGCTTCTATTAAAGCTTTCATAACATTCGTAAATATAGGAACGCGTATCTGCTGAAAGTCTGGCGAATTTCGCAGGCATTTTCGATTGAAGGGAGGTGTTCATTTCAGTGTTTTTTTTAAGTCTGCAACGGCGCAACCAGCTGATTTCAATGATATTTGCAAAACATCCGTTACTCACCTTCAAATCACGATATTAAAACAAACAAAATCGGCCACGGAATTGTTCATAAGGGCAAAAAATATATATTAATATAAAAAATAAACATTTAGTTTAGTTTGGACGCGTTCTGTACGGTTCGCAGAACAGAAAAGATGGATCTAGATTTTATCTGAATTGTTAGGGACTATCTACTAGGACTGATCTGATCTTTTTTATTAATTTACAGTTTTTTTAGACCATCGTACCATTTCAAACAGTCAAACTACAACCATCTATCTAGATACTTCATTGATACTCGTAGTGCGTTCGAATGGCTAGAGCCAAGCTAAAGGCAAACGTTTGGCTTGATCAAGTGTCTTTCGTCCCAACATTTTAAGCGGTCGAAAACAGTTCCGTAAGTATATATATATTTAGTATATATTTCCTTGGCTTTCTATATTTTAGTTCCAAATATTCCTAGTCAAGGATCGAACCTGTGAATGTACTGCAAGACGCCATCGGTACATACTCATAGTAAATGTGCCACGGTCTCGTAAAAGATCATTACTTTTTTATTCAAACTGCCAGAGTGGATCTAACTCTGATACTTTAGGTATGTAATCTGGGTATTTTCAAGTTGTGAGTGACTTGTTTCCTTCTAGACAAGCGTGCGATGCAAAAGGTGTGGTCGACGCAAGCCTATTTTAGCTAAAAAAAGGTCAAATTTCTTACCGACTGCACCCATCCTCAAATAAAAGCTTCCGTAATGGTGTGTTCGTGTAGCCAGTGCAAAGCCCAGAGACAGGCGCTTAGCTGCCAGCTGTGGTGGAATGTTAGACGTGGTTGTTGTGCTACGTTCCGTACGGGAAGAACAAGACTCGGATTCTGATGGAGAAGAACTGGTATCTGATTCTGGAACAAGGATTTTTATGTGAGTATTTTTAAAGCTCAGTGCCTAGATGGTACAATAATTATACATCTTGTCTTGTCTTCTAAAGTAGCAAAGCGACTTGTTCAACCGTCAGAGTTTCTGAGCTCACCCTGAGACGGTTATCTTTGTGTCGGGGTGTGTAGTGTATATGTTTGTTCATGTTGCATGGCATTCGCGATACAGGAGAAATCTTAGTGCGGAGCTATGAGATTGAAACATTATTTATAAAATTTATTTAAGGTTGGTACGTATTCTCAATCTCGATTATTAAAGCTTATAAATAGGAAGCGCCAATAAGTTTTTCCACCTTATCTTTATTACAAACTGTATTTTAGTCGTATATACAGAAAATAAATCATCGCAGTTCCATTATTTCATTGTGACCTTCCAATTAAAGTGGCTTCGCTGAATTTTAATTTAAAAAAATGTAAACACTTTGACTATTACTTTTCTACTTATGTAGTGTATATAGTCAGTAGAGAGTACCTACAATCTAAATAAAACTATGATCAATATCTACATTGACAATATTTTGTCATTTATAAACGGCTATCCTGAAACATTAATCCAGATTCAATCCTTCATAATACAGACATTTATTATATCGTTGAAAGCAAAAAACATCGTTTAAAAACGTGTACCATCCAGCTAGTTGGTTTGTTTGCCCTCGGGGTTTTCCGCGTCATTTAAATAACAAATGTGCATTTGCGCGACTGAAAAAGAAAAATCACATCCACTATTTCCGCAGTGATTTTAGCATTTTCCATCGAAGGAGAAAGTTTACACTATGTCAAATAGAAGATACATAATAGCGTAAATTTCTGGTACGCTAGTTTTTAAAGTTTTTTTTATAACTACGTGTTTGTACCTTGTATCATCTATTTGAAATAGTGTAAACTTTCTCCTTCGATGAAAAACGCTACGAAAAAGTTTTTACCATAGACTAATATTTTGAAAACAACCACGCAAAACAGATACTTATGTACAATGTGTATGGTTCTATTAACGTCTGTGTTGAAAAATCACTCAAAAATTTGCTTTGATTTCGTCACTCTGCAATGGCGAATATAAATGATTTAACTTGTCAATTGAAGTAGCGGATAGTTCTATAACTTTTTTTTTTATTTAATTAAATACAAACACATTTTCTACTTTTTACACAGGTGCCTATAATGTACTGTGAAAACTAGATAAACTTTTGAAATTGATACTTGAAAAAACATTAGCTTTACATTTGATCAAAATTAAGTAGCGGCTAACAAATGACTAACAATATATTTTCTGGTATTATTGTTTTATTTTTAAATTAAATATGCATTTTCTATCAAGCAAAGTGTAAACCGGCTCTTAAAAAGACCCGCGTAAAACACGAATAGGGAATGCGATAAAAACAGGAAAAATATTGTTACTTCACGTGTCAAACCTTTACTTTCAGGCTCAGGGATAAGTCGGCTCTGAAATCGGCTTTTTATTTCTCGTCGTTTCTTACTTGGAAGCCGGGAGAATTGTTTATGTGTGTAAAAGATTTCTTTTAGTCTAGTTACGTTTTTTTGTGAAACATTGGCAAGTCTTTGTGGCGTGTAGTAAATGAGGTTAGTCAGAAAATAACAACAACTGTTATTTTTCTGATTTAAACTTTCCCATTATAGGGAAAAAAATGAAAAAAATCCCTTATTAGAACTTTAAAGGAAAGTGGTGATCATATATATTATTTACACGTCCTTGTAAATTCATCTACATATCTTCCATTTATATATAAAACCTATTTACTGACTGACTGGCTGAAAGGATTGTTGGAAATTCCACCCCTAAGGGGGTCACTAGGGGATTCAAAGTTTCGATTTTTTTATATTTCATTTTGTCGCGGGCAACGCCGCGGGTGACTTAATACATTCTAAGAACCTGCCGCAGGTAACTACTCTCATTTCTCAATCACTAAATATTTATAATTTCTTCGAACAACCACTGTATTCTATTATTAAACACAGATTCTGGGCCATAACTCAGTTTTAACTCATATGTACAATTGTGTAGATTAATTACTAATATTTTAAAATAAGAAAATATCGCAATAATTCTGCTTCTCGAAAACGTTACTTAAATAGATATGTACAACCCAAGCGATACCTCAGTCCGGAACGTGTAATGAATCATGACCTCCCTCGCTGAGACGAACGCCCATTGGGTCGAATTGTTAGGGGTTGATTGACACTTTGAATTTATTTTTAATTGTTTTGATAGTATCTAATCTAACATTAGCTCTGTAAATACTAAATGTTTTACACAATTAAACTAAGAAATAACAACAAACCCGACGACGAAAAACTTAAATCAAATAAGTTTCCGGACGCCCGTAAATTTCGCTTTTCTTAATCAAGCAATGGACGCGCAAAAAGAAAATTAAAGTTTCGAGTATTGTATGTTTCAACACAACTAACTGAAAATTGCAATTTCGCACAAAAGTTTTACAAACTTATTTCTAAAGGGAGCAATTTTACTTTTGGCTTCTTTTTATCACTGCGTACTTTTTCAAAGTGAGAATATCACACAGCTAAGAAGATACCAACACATGAGAAATGAAAGGTGCGTATAATGTGCATTTCGTTTACTGCCTCCTAGCATAGTAGATGACTTTATGAAATGAGTTCTAGGTTTACATGGAAAACCAAAATCATGATGATGTATTTTGGGTCGGTTATTTCAATATGGTATTAGTAATATAATAATGTTAGTTAAATAGCTAACACAATTTCGAAACATACATAGTTTCCATATATACATAATATGATAGCGAGAAAAAAGACATTTTAAACAAAAATGTTAAGGTTTAGTTGTTTCTAAGGATGAAGTAGTGACCTGTTTTAGCTTAGTACACCCCTAGCCGATAACCCTGAATATATATTTTTTTTAAAGATATATAGATAATCTATAGGTAATTTTTCTGCTATATACTTTTTTTGTAGTTAGTCATTTTGTTTAGATATATAGTAAATATCTTAAATTTGTCTCGAAATATATGAGAACCGGAAAATGTAGCAAACGAGGTTTTAATTTGAGACGAAATTGGACGACGTCGTAACTTACCTGTCGGCTTAACTTTTCACGAGAAATAAGACTTTTAGGCTTCTTTGCTAAAATAAGTTTGGTTGCTTTTATTTTCAGCACGTATTTTAATTAATTTGATAATTAAAGTCGGCTGGAATACAAAATAAATTAAACGTTGTATCTTGCTTACAAGAGTGCTTGGTTGTAATTGAAAATCACTCTACAACAAACAACATTTGTCTTCTCTCGTAAATTTTAATATTGAGAGTGGAAAACCAAAGAATTTTCCTTGTCTCAAATATTTAACTTTGCTAATGAAAAATCTCGTTATGTTTTTAAATTATAGACCTCCAAGATTAGAACTTCAGATATACCTACCTTCCTTTAATCTGTCTTTATTCTCGCGTGCACGTCGCAATTTTCAACTAACGTTGCATAAAGAATATTTGTCTTCTTTATTCAACGTTATTATTATTGTATTATTTTATATTATTATTGTATTGTAAAGTTATTATTACACTAACTTATTTTTTTGGAAGATTTTAGTTGACTGAGACACCTGAAAGGATGTTTAAGCGCTATATTTAGTACATATCAGTGTTGAGATGGATAAATTCAAATTACAGGTCAGTGTAACATTTTGTAGAAAGATCCGGTACCTAATATTCAATAAGGATGTCGAATATTAACAAAATTGGTCTAGTATTCGTTGAGTTATAAGGTAGTAAGAGCAACAAAGGAGAAGGGGAAAAAGTACTAGCAAGAATCACAGACAAAAAAAATAGAATTTGCGACGTGTCTCCGTTACCGTGGACTAGGTGTTAGTACTAATGAACAAGCACTTACTGGTGACAACTGCAGTGTCTTTTGATGACTTCGACCTGTCCCGCACGAGGGCTGCGTACATGTACAGTAGGAACACCATGCTCCCGATGTATAAGTAGAGGTAGAAACCCTGCCAACACATATTTAAAGGATTTAGTCCAATCCATCTGAAAATTGCTAGGCAGTAAAGAGTTCTCCAAGTGACCTACGTCTTATTGAGTTTATCTTATAAGTATAGCTTAGTGCGCAAGAATATTATATACTTTAATATTAATGACAGTTACTTTTTAGAATTGCTCATGAATTTATTATCTAGCTCAAAACTCAGGTCTTTAATTTAGTCTAGAAGCGATCAAATGCAGGTAAATATAGTAAGTAGAGTCAGAATCATATCATAGCACCCAATTTTTTGTTATCTGTCTCTCTACAGATATTATTCAATTGCTATCTTCAAAAAGGTTTGAAGTTGCAAAGTATGATTACAACATGTAACCAAATAAAAGCAGCGCCTTTATTTTGCCATTATAAATCCTTATACCTCTCTTATCTTGTTTTGTTTTACTCTCAAAGATTTAATGTGCTTACTTCATAAAGTTAGGCCCATTAAGGTGATATATTGAACATTAAGTTACTGCAATGTAATGAAAACTACGAGCTATGTGAGAATCCTCATTTCCGTTACTGCTTATTTACATAGTTATACGTTCTTTCTAAAAGCATTCAATCTACTCATGTTTCATTTCAGTATAGTTGATTCTGACCCAGTCAAAAGTACTTCCGAATGTAATCGGAAATTCATAAAGTTTCGGTCATAATTTCGTAATTCTATATTGCGCCTAAAAATTGTACTTGTTTTTAATGATAATAATTAATAATAATATCAAATTGAAATTTCACTTGCGAATCAAAACATTTGTTTACCTTAATTTTCTTGTAATCATATTACCGCTACTTGGATAGAGGGTTTAGTTTAGTTGAGTTCAGAATCAGTACACATTATAACATCAACAAAATATGTATCTGCGATGCAGTCTAAAGCAGCAAAAGACGGATAATCCAACATCATTTATTTTGCCTCAAATGTTTCAGGGACCAAAACTAAGTTTTTAGACATTCACTAGAAATAAATAGAACATTTCAAAAACATCCGTACTCATCTTGCAATTTTACACAACTTCAAGTAAAACTTTGTAGTTTTAGTTTACCACATACCACCTTATTAAGAATTATACAGTCACACAAAGGTAGCTAACGGATAACCCTGTATACAGACTGAAGTCATTTTAATCACTACGCTTACCTCATAGAACGAGGGTGGGATGTAGGTCGAGATGACCTCAGCCATAGGGAAAGCAACCCCCATGACCACCAGCAGCTTCCCGTATAGGGCGGAGAGGGTAGTTGCCAACGCGTCACCCCTGAATGAACAGAAAGACAAATTAGTATACCTAATACAAAATTAGAAAAAGTCGTGTGGTAACGTATCATAATATTATGTTTACAGTCGCCCCACGGCTGGTGGATTAATAAAAATATAATGAATCTGAATTATAAAAATGTACATACATGATTCCAAAATTGTACTAAGTAGATAGTGTAGCCAGGGTAAAGCTCTTCTATAAGTAATGTGTCCATTATAATTATATGATACAAAGGTTATTACTAACTACTGTTTGTAAAAGATGATTCCACACTGCTGCAAGATAATCTATCCCTGATTTACTGAATTCAGAAAATAAATTAATTTCAGAAAAAACTACACTAACGAAGCTCTGAAATAAATCGAATTTGCATAACTTCCGTCAGGCGATGCACCTCAATTGCAGTAAATGTATAAACGGATACTCAGCAGAGGTTCGAATTGGGAATGCCCAAATAATAAATTTCTTGAGAACAATACCTGCGGAACCCAGGCGGGAGACATTTCTCATTTGTTTTACGAGCGACCACCACCGGTCGCGGAAGACTTGTCTTTCGGGAATAAATACTACCGGGGAAGGCTACACGAATATCACAAGTTACATTGAGAGATAAGTATAGTTTTACCAATTCAAGACCATAGATCTGTTGTCCTAATTGATTGATTAATTTTTAGCTACGTTTGATGAAAATCGGTTCAAAATGACCGGCCGCCGCTACAAAATGGCAGATTACTCATACTTTCTCAACTCCGTCAATACTACGGTAACGTTCACAAAATGCCTATATACATTTTTATTTATTTTAGTGCCGAGGGTTTCTCGTATTTTCAATTTCATTGGTTGCGTTTTAATTATCGATGTAGCATTTGTTGCAAACGCAAATGTTGTATTTTATATCTTAAATGTTAGATTTTTTTATTTCTCAAACTATCTCTTTAGGTAAGTGTAAACTTTAAGTAACCAAATTGATAACCAAAAATAGAAAAATAAATAATATTCCGTAAAATACATTTTTTATTCTAGTCACACTTTACAAGTTTAACAACAACAACGTCCTTAACTTAGTGCAACAGGACTCTACAGGACCCAACCGTAAAAGGAATAAACTGCCGACCTATAAAGTACGTACTCCAGTCAGGTAGGTCCTGCTCTCGATGGGGGCATAAATATCGGAACACCATTTATTGGTAGACTCGGCCATAGAAATGGGGAGAGGACTATACGAGTTACAATATATTTTCGTGTATTGTATTTCTTGTAACACTACTATAATGGCTATGGCTATATAAACTTATCTTTTATATACGGAGCTTTCTTTGACCAAAGTAAGTGCACGTGTTATTTGAGCCATAGTCGTAAGACAATATCTGAGGACTCAGCAAATGTCTGGTAAATCTAACTTGGTTTATTGGAAGTGAGTAAGCGTCTTATAACTTCGTCGCTGACTAGACATATAAAAAATGAACGAAGTAGAGAATGGTATGAAAGCATTTTTAGATTTTATTATTCTGAGTTAGCAGTTTTTGGATGTGTCCCATAAATCCCATCCGTATTATTCTATGATAGTACAATTGAGACAATATTGTCCCAGTAAATGGATCAACAATGGATGACACTGAAACTAAATACTTCTTTAAGCTATTGATTACTTGACGTAGCAGTACTCAAACAAATTAACAACAATGAAACATTATAAAGCTGTATTTTAGCCACAGATAAAAAAAATAGTACTAGAACACCTGTCGAACGTATAAATTGTAAGTTCGAACATTCATGATTCTGCTAAACCGCTAACTCATTCAATAGTAGTCAACCCAAACCAAGTTTTGCTTCAACCGTCTACGTAAACAGATCCGTATTTCATTCATAAGAACCCGCTTTTGGTTATAAATCCTTCATCTAAAGGGTAACTATAGATGGTACTTCTAGGTGAATATACAGTAGACAATCCGGGTAGATCCTATTAAATACTGGGCCACTGCATAAATATGGATGAAGGCTTGACGGTGGGACCGTGTCACTGGGATTGTGATAATCCCTGAGGACGCTTAGGGTTGCCACTAGATTTAAGCTAGATTATTACACTATTTTAGGGATTTTAAAGGGTTATTTGCAAAATTATCAAACTGGTAGACATGCATAAATATCAAACTTACTCCTTTACACTGCTGTAAAGGAGTAGGCATTGCATAAGAATTTACCAGTATGAGTAGCTGTTTGCCTCATTTCAATAAGCAGCTTTAATATTTTCAGGACGGTTTTTTTACGGCGCAACTATCGCAGAGACTAAAAAGTAGTAGTTTTGAATACTTTAGGATTTTAATAAGCAAACTTACCAGTATTCCTAGATAAAATAAAAACATTTAGGTATTCTTCAATAGCTATGTGTCGTTTTCTCTTTTTGTTCTATTTTCATAACAATCTGTAGCAACTACTAGCGCTTTGGAGCAAAATATACCTACACAACGCAAAATGTGCAAGTCAGACCAAAGAAACTAAAAGTATTCAATGATAGTTTTATTAGGGAAATCGTGTGACTTCGGACGTAAAACTGATCCTTCCAAAGAATTTTTTCGGCCGGCCGTTACAGTCGTTTTTTTAATTAATTAAACGAAATCAGGCTCTTTTGTGCTTGTGAATTACGAAGCTCATGTTTTTCAACTTAAAAGTTAGAACGTTTCTAAATCATGATGATTGCCATACAAATCTACCACGCTGTATGTCTGTAGTATCAATCGATGCACAACTGAATAACATTATTTTCTGCGTCACTAAGTCACGAAAAAATATCTCAACCAAGAGAGTTACTCATAATCTTTGAGGTGTAATTAATTTTAATTGTTACACGTGCACGCAGGAGATGTATGGTGAAAAGTCTGTCAAGCTATCGGTAAACTAAGTCACACCAAAGAAAATATTTTTACTTATGTGGCTGCCCACAGATTAACACTGTTTTAAACTGTTCTTAGTCGGAATTGTAGGTAATCTGTTTTTATTAGCCTATCTCGACTCGTACGTGAAAGTACTTTTGTTACTTACATAATAGCTAGTACAAATCAATTGTTAGTTCGTAAATAGTTGTTTCGAATACTAAAACTTTTTTCTGGTCTTTAAATTACTCAAATTGGGAGCAATTCTGAATTAACAGTATCCATCCAAAGGTCTCACTTAAAGAGGTCGTATTTAACGAAAAGTAAGCCACTTGTGGCACTTGATATAAAATGTATCATTTTGAAGTTAATTTTTTGTGAGTTTACGATAAAGAGTTGTATTTGTATTTTGAAATCAAATTAATTATCACATGAAGCGATGAATTAAAAATGCGGAATAATATGGACCTTTATTCACTAAACTAATTTTATACAAAATTAGTTTAGTAAATAAACTTTCAGAAACAGACAAAATAACTTTCTAACAGTGAAATCAGGAATTATATTAAAAATCTCGACCAAGTCCGAGTCTAAGCGCATACTTAGGGTCCCTTATTACTATCAATACAACATTAGTTCAATTTCTTCATGTTGTCTATATTAAAATCGAGAAGAAAATGGCAAATTTGTTGCATTGTTGTATAGGAGCCTTCCTTAAATATTTATATTATTCTGTTTTTAGTATTTAATGTTAAGTCGGCAACAGAAATTTATAATTTGTGAAAATTTCAACTATCTAGATGTCACGGTTCATGAGATACAGCCTGATGACAGACGGATACACAGCGAAGCTTAATAATAATCCCGTTTTGACCTTTAGGTACGGAACCTTAAAAAAATTGAAGAAATAGCTACCTCTTCTTATTTTTTAGGAACAAACTGCCTCTGATAGGTGCCTGACCACGACCAATCTCCTCTACCCTAGAGTATATTAAATAAAATATTAATTTAGAAATATTACTCCCGCGATGCCGTAAAAATATATCAGCATTTTCACACCAAAATGGCAGCAGTAAAGTTTTATTAAAGTTAAGTGTGAATAATCGCGCGCTGTTAATGAAAGCTGAAATTTTGATGACTGAATTATTGCTGGATTTAACGAAATGTGAGCGCGACGTTAATTTGCAACCGCGACTTCTGCAGCTGGCAAAATGTAGATTAGTATTATCTTATGCCATTTCTTTGCTGGCTTGATAAAAATAGAGTGACTATTGAGTAGTAGTAGATTTTTAATATCCTTATTATATAATAAGAAATATGTACTACCCTGTACGTATTAATATTTAATGATTGTCGAAATGAGTAATGTGTAATTTTTGAACAAATATTGTTGAATTAAATTCTTCAATTTCCTTTTAGATAAATGTTGTTATTTCGATTTAGAAAGCAATCTAATGGACTGATTTTGTGAAAAAATACGTAAGACCTCGTGAGAAGTAGTTATACCTTTCAAACACACAAAATATTTCAAAACTACTTCATGCGTAAATAATCGAGAGAGGAACAAAAAGGTACATAATAAAGCCAGTTAAAAAGTATACCAATTTACCGTATAAGGGTTACAAGTAGAGAGCAACACTTTGGAATTCGCACCAAAATGTCTTGCGTCGGGTAAGATATGTCACAATTTTCTGGTTTTAGGTAAAGAGGGGAAGGCCAGAAGTCCGGGAGGGGAGGGACCCCTCTCGTACACGCTCAGTTACCATGACAACAGCGTGTTATTGGCTCCCGACCATAGATTAGAAAACAGTTACTGCACAATCCCTACCGCGATGTTGTATACAACGCTACGTAAAGTAAAGCAACGGCGTATTTCTCAGATGTGGTCCATTTTAAGCTTCTTATCTGCGAGATAATGATGTTTTGATATCTTACTTTTAGGTTTAATAAAGATATTCACATATATTTTTTTTTAAAGTGATTATTATAAGTATTGTGTTAAGATTTAAATGTAAATCATGTATAGACGTAATTAGAATTTAAGTTAAAAGTTATTCTTTATGTGCTTTATAATGCCTGTACTTTATAATGCTTATAAAGTACAGGAAGCTTTTAAAATAAATAAAAACTAAATTTATTTATCAAAATACATACTGACTTTAAACCTAATCTTAGCTCTGATTTGTGGCTCATATCCGCGGCACTGTAGCGCCTAATTCTATATTTGATTGTATTTAAATACTCATCACTGGATCGACTGTTTGGAATATAAGTCATAATATTATTATATTTAGTCTTAAATTGAGTTTGTGTCTTAGTCATATGCAGTATTATACAGCACAAAGACTGTTAGAAAAGTTTGAGCGTAAAAACACTCTTATATAGATTTATGCTTACCCAAAGACTTACTTATTATGACGTCACAGCTTCAATGACGTTGAACTTTTGAGGGGTAGTCAATAAGGAAACGAGGGTGCGACGCGACTTTTTGTTTGAAAACATGTTGAGATCATTCCTTATAAGGTTAAAAACAGACGAAATTCTCATCGTATTGGAACAAATGCTTACTATAAGCAGAATAATGCATGCATGTTGTGTAGCTACTCTTGTTCTAGTTAGTTATAAGTGTAACTAAAAAAACTAGGATAATAACTCTATTCTGAAAAACCTATAGAACCCAGAATCAAGAGCGTTACAAATTGAAAGTTCGATTTTTGACACTCTTTATGCGACTAGTATCTTCAGTTATAATAACGATAACTAATGCTTTATTATAGGGCATTCTAAATTACAAACTTATAAAATAAAGATATAACGTGGAACACAGTAGAACACATAATTTTGAACAACTTTCAATAAGGAACCTATCCTGAATTCGAGAAAGAAAATCAACTGTTGCATAGAAAAAGTTAATCGGTTGTGTACAAAATATATAAAACAAATCTTTTTTCTTCTTTTATAGTTGGTTCTATAGTGAAAGTTTTTGCTTAGGATGAGTATAGTGACCCCATTTAGGCTTTGTTTACCCCTAACCGACAACCCTGTATTATAACCTACTGTGTATAAGTAAGTTACTTTACATTGTTTCCGAAGTGACATCCTAGTTGCGTCGGAAGCAAGCGACGCGAGCACATAATTGTCAAACTTTAGCCCCTTGAAGATGCGGTCTGGACCCACTGAACAATGAACAGTACAACCCCTTTTGTCTTTACAAATCTGGAGCAATTATCTTTGTTACGGCTATATACAAATTATTTACGGAGATGTTTGAAGGAAGTTGCTAGCTTAATCAGAGACAATTGTATCCTATAATGGGGCAGCATCAATGCTTTGTATACCGAATTTAATTTTATAAGATATTAATGAACTAAAAATTAGACAATATTTTGAACACATGACTGCTTTACACGAATTGTGAACATTTAATTTATTCACACATACACACGTAGCGATATGATGGTCGAGTGGTTAGTGGGGTCGATTGCCGTGCAAAAGGTACGATGTTCGATACTACGTGACATGCAAAAAGAGCCTGAGCTACCCACGAAACGAGCAAAGAGAACCTGAGTCGTGCGAACTTGTGGTCAAATGTCTGTGCTGTGCAGTATAAAAAAACATCCAACATCGATCAAGTAAAGGTACGGCCATATGTCACTATTACATATTAGAATAGGTTCCAACAACTCGCACGTAACGATTTACGTCTATGATTGTCCGAATAGCCAGATTGTGAAACTCGCTTCCTCTCCTACTTCTATATTTCCCAATATTTATAATTTGAGTTTTTTATATCACGAGTAAATCGTTTTACTCTAGGCAAGCGTGATTAAAACCGTCACTTACATCATGCGAGCTGCGTTCAAACTTAGTTTATGAAAATAAAAATAGTATTTAATTCAACGGCTAAGGTACAAAGCATGGTGAACTATTTAGATCTTTGATGTATAATTACAACACACAAAAATCCATTACTGACGTAAAAAATATGTAATTTGCTGAATTGATTACAATTTTAATGTACATAACATTTCCAATCCAAAAATGAGCAATCGTTTATGTAAATTCAAAGCCATTATTCAAAGGTTTATTATTTATTCACAAAGCCAAACCAGGGGCGTAATTGTGTGTAAACGATCTAAAAAAAATTTCAACACCAGTGTTTCGCGTTGAATAAATACTGAGCCATTATGCCGCGAATTTTCAGAAGCCCGCGGCTGTAAGTTCTTTGTTGGACATTAGTTATTTCGTAGCCAGTGCTCGCAATCCGCAGCTGTACTAGACTGTTCTAGTTTTCTTTCTTTGTTCACTGTATAATGCAGGCGGTAAAAAGAAAAAAATGTAAATGGAGTAGTATCAGGAATAGAGTATTTAATATATTATACTTCTTGTGGACGTCAAAATCGTCAACGTCAAAAGGTTATACAAGTATGATAAAAGTAAGTTTAGAATAAGTAGTAACTAATGACAAAAAAAATAAATACAATATGGAATGATATTGTTTTACTGACTTCTCATAAAAAAGTTTTTTTGTTTTTTTACCGGGTTTTGCAGCTTTGTTACGGCTGGACCGATTTGAGAATTTCTGTTTTTGTTCAAAATGATTCTATATATTCTCCACAAGTAGGCCCTTTTTAATTTAATCAAAATCGGCCTACTTATTTGTTTTTTAAATTTCAATAACAAAAAACTTTTAAACTTGTCTAACGAGAATTTCAAAAGTTTGTTAGTCTTCTACGATATACTCGTGCCTCTTTTAACTCTATGTAGATAGTACATTTTGAAGTTAATAATAATACTTAATGAAAACCAAGCAGAAGCTTGGTCTTACCTAGGTTTAGGTAATCTAATATAGGTTTACTCTTATAAAAAAAATAATGATAAAGGTTCGGATAGAAAAACACCGCTAGTAATAAACACAGACAGCTAGTTCAAACCCAAGTAAAGTAAAGGGTAGTGTTAATTTCAAGGTTTGCAGTGAAACCCGCTGTGCCGCCGCGCACCGCCGAGGGCTTTTCATTACAGTAGACATTCACTGGAGAAAATGCAATTTTCGCTTGCGCGTGAAAACTGGAGACAAACTAGGGATGGGATCATCTTACTCGAAGCAGGATAATCTAGTAAACCTGAGTCTCCATAAACATTAATTTCATCGATTATTTTTATTAAAATCAAAAATATTCGATGAAATGAATGTAATAGGAATATAGACTTGCGTTTGACCGCAACTCGCCTGATACAAAGTGATGATGCGGCCTGCTATGAAACCAATTCACTCGTTATTTAAAGACCTAGATAACCGTAAATAGAGGAACTAGCAAGTTCCGCAACTTGGTAGTTTGCAAAATATAAATAGATGCAAAAAGTACGTACGAGTTCGTTCGATTCCTTGAAATCTCTACTATAAATACATCCTTCAAATTCACATCCATAGGTTCAGCGGTTTAGGCTCTGCGTTGATTCCTAGAGAAAATCCTTACTCTTTTTATAGACAGATAAATAGATTCCTTTAAATACACAGTAAGGCTATTGAGAATTTTACTTCATTATTACAAGAATAACTTATCATAATACGCAACGTAAAACGCAACTTGCACTTTATTTTATCCTACAATACGCATTTTATACTCAATTCAAGTGTTTTATGCAAATTGGTTTTCTGCCCAATATGTGCACCGGAATATTATACGACCTAAGCGATCAAACCTTCATAAAGCACCGCGTCTATCCTAAACCTACAATTTCCATAAAAATATCCATTTCATTTCGCGGTACATCACCAGTCTCATACGAGGGGAGACGACGCCACTTCAGACGTAGCCTTTACGTATTCTTGTAATTTATTACACACTGCATTCACATATTTCACACTGCAATCTCCCCTATACTAGTCATTGGCTCGAGCACGTTTTTGTAAGCTCTCGATTCTCAACGGTCATTTATTAGGCGACTAAGATGCTGTGGGAGATGAAAGTAAGTGGATGCAGAGAAGGGGTAAAAAAGTAAGTAAACTGGAAATATGAAAAAAAACTGTCAACAGTATTCTAATGATTTATCTAACTGAGTTAAAAAGGATTGACTAAATGATAATTTTTACATATATTTGATATAGATTAATTGGGTACTTTTTGGTGTTAAGGTGATCCTAGATAAATGTTCAAGGCAGAGAATTCAGTGACGTTGTTTTGTCTAGTGATCTTCTTCAACAAAAGATTTATCGAAATTGATATAGTGCTTGTTGGAAAAATCTACCTCACATATATCTTTCTGGTATGTGATTATGTTTAGCAAAAGTTTATATAAGATCTTTAAAATATATAATAATAAAATATGTGTACAAAGCCTTGAGATTTTACTTAGAAAATTTAATATGTTGATTCATTTTTTACAATTATAATAATCACTACGAATTAGAAAAGAGTTTAGTAAGTTTTTATTCATAATGTGATTAACCTTTAATCACACCACCTGATGCAAGGATAATAAGTGTCAAAAGCAACAACTATATATGGATTAAAACTGAAGCAGAGGAGTTTATTTGGTTTTCACTAAGCAAAAGTGAATTTTCACCCAAAACTTTTCACGGCAAACTCACCATGAAAGCGAAACAAGTTGAAATTAAATTCACCAAACGTAAACTTTTACGAGAACCAACGCGGATAACGAAGCATTATTATTGCTGCCATATAAAAAGGGTTCAAATAATAAATTGAACAGGAAAATACGATTATTGTACTTTTGTAGACTCCTTGAAAATATTAGGATATCTGGCATATTCAGCCGTCTAACGAACTGTTAACAGACAGGAATTATTTTCATTGTCAAACCCCCAGGATTGACTAGACTATATAAGCAGAAAAATTATCGTGGTAGAGGAGTACATAAAAAACAACACATTTTAGTGTTGCTGTTTTCTACGCGATAAAAAAATTTATACGATAGCAAATAAATAAATATTAATTACTACTCTCATATAGGTTGGTTTTTAATTATTTAAGTATTTGTTGTCCAATTTTCATTCTTATTTGATTGGGTAAACCAATCTTGAAAACAATAAAAATGTTTTCATTTTAACGCTAATCGAACCAGCGTTTTTCGCTTGACTGGATTTTTTTAATTGCTTCCGAATCTGTTAGGATAACCCTCTTTAACTTATTGTCAATCATCGTAGTCCCATAATCTGTATCTGATTTTTTTTTCCATGCACGAATTTACTATTGTTTTATTATTCTAGCTCATGATGTGCAAGTATATAATCGCCATACTTATTTGTTTATCAAATTAATTAAGACGGCACATTGTAGTCCATTTACATTAATTAATTCAGGGTCGTCATTATACTCTAACAAAAATTTTTTTTTTACACATTACATCATTACTAACTACTTTAAAATTAAAATCACATTATTACATTAATTATACATCCCACAAAATTGTCATAATAATTGTTATAGTATTGTAGTAAATTGAAATAATATTATTTAATTGAATCTATCATCCATCCTTTTCGCAAAATCTCAAGCACGCAGACAATATGTCCAGCCATTCGTCATCTAACAAATCGCATTTAGGATACATAGGTACACACGTGAGAGTGTGTTTGTTGATTTATTTCCATAGGTACTGTTCGAAGAGTATGGCAGAGACGGATCTCGAAATATTTCTATGAAAAAAATTTAATCGAACCGACCGGAGAGGAAGAAGAGAAAACAAACATAACGTAAGCGAAGCCGTGGGCAAAAGCTAGTTTTTCCATTAAATTATCTCACGGGGTAAGTCAGCACTGCAATAGTCGGTCGTGTCTGCGCTGGGCAGGTGAAACAATAACAAGCTTATATGGGGCGTGATAAATTCGAGTAATGTTGTGCACGGATCGTGTGCCTTTCAGACATGCTTGTTTATTTTATTGGCTTGGTGATTGTAGCTTTTTTAATTGGCATGGCAATGTCGGAAATTGAGTGCCAATATAGTTTCTGGCTCTCAGATAAGGATTGTAAATGTATCTACGTTCGAATGAATTATTTGAACGGGATTTAGTTTAAGTACTGACTGTATTTACGACACTTCTAACTTTATCTATCGGCAGTAATTTTCAGTTTGAAAATAAGGAAATAGTTTAATATGTAATTTTAGAGGTACCTATGTTAAAGTCGCGAAGAAAGTTTTTAATATATGCGCATATGATGCACAAAAAGGTCAGTCATCGACAAGTTGTACTCGTATTAGGTATAACTATGTGAAATACCCTCTCCAACAGTTTCCTAAAAAACATCTTCCCAATAAGTTGGTTCTTACAATACACATGCAGGGGTCAGTTCAAATCTAAAATTTAAAAAAATCGTAGTATTAATTAGTTCAATATCAGTATAAGAATTCTTTGGTCTAATGTTAGTTGTGTGTGAATTAATTTGAACTTTAACTAAACTGTGAATTAATTTAAACTTTATTAAGCCCATAAAATAGCTAAAGTAAATTTAAATGTAGACAAAAAACCCGTACTAGATGGACTTCATTGTCCTTCTAAGAGTAGCATCGATTCCTGTTTATCCCTTTAAGGGGACAGATTGAGGTGACAAACGGGAAGAAACCGAATCTAAGATAATTATAATTTG
This sequence comes from Ligdia adustata, assembly GCA_947049295.1. Lineage (NCBI taxonomy): Eukaryota > Metazoa > Arthropoda > Insecta > Lepidoptera > Geometridae > Ligdia > Ligdia adustata. The sequence continues at coordinate 5,788,976 of OX346218.1, forward strand.
TGATGTCAGGTATACTTACGCGCTGATAACATGAACATGTTGAAAAGCTGAGGGTCGAGAAGACCTCCTTGCAGGCGGCAAAGGGACGTGAGTCTGTGGTCCTGGTTGCTGACCGTACATCACGGGTTGCAGGGATAGAGATCCACCCAGATTCATCGATGGAGGACTTGATATCCTGAAGAAAAAAGAAATACGTTTCTAAACGTAGATTTACAATAATGAAATAACAAATATCTTTTTAAATTAAATTTAAGGTTCATAATTAGTTACCTATAACTCACTTATAGTAAGTAGTTTATGGGTTGAAGGTTAAACCACAAAAGACTGATGGGTTTACATTTAGAAAAGAATCTATTTATACAGCATTTTCGAAGTTAAGTTAACGGGCTATGGCATCTTTTAAATGAATGTATTTCCTTACAAGTAAATTATGAGATATACAAAGTTGTTTATGTATGAAATTTATCTTCTAAAATTACAATAACATTATGTCGTAGCAGCTTCATCTCGAAGGCCTCTTCTCGGTAATTCCAAATATAGAAAAACTAGAATGTATCATATCTATGCTATTTTAGGACAATTTAAAGCGTATTAATTTCACAGGAATAGCACCCCATCGTGATAACATCTGGCGTTGACAATGACACCTGTTGACTCATCTCTTGAAATAATGTCTTATAATTACGTATTAGCTTTACTACCGAGGCATGGTTGTAACTTGACACATAATGTACTCGTATTACAATCCTTATGTTTGTATTGTTTTATAGCAGTTTATTCAATCCATAATTTTACTTAGTCGCAAATTTACCGCAGATATAATGAAAACGTCCCAGGTTAAACATCCTACTAATGTTATAAACGCGAAAGTTTGTAAGAATGTATGTGTGTATGTTTGTTACTCTTTCACGCAATAACTGCTAAACGGATTTGGATGAAAGTTGGCACCAAGATAGCTTATGTCCTGGATTATTATTTTATTTTATTTTTATTACTTCGCATAGAAAATAGGAAGAATATTTTCTAGCCACGAATATTTGTAATGAAATAATGTACTGTAGGTACGTGACTGTGTCTGTTACCACCGCGTTGCAGATTCATAATTCATTCTCAGACACTTCACGAGTCTTACGGCGTGAAGACTTGCATAATGTGTGTGATGCGTTTACACAAACTCATTTCACGGGTGCACTAGCGCTTATCATAACGTAATTCCTGAGCTTTTACCTGAGATTTTAAGTGTGTTTAATGAGAATTATAATGTGTAGTATGCAATAAATATTTCTTTCATGAGTTTCTTGAAAGCGATAACTTTGTTTTATTTAGCTTTGCTAAGAACAATTATATATATACCTACAATGACGCAACGAACCCATTATTCGGTGTAAGATCCACAATCAGCAGGCGTTTAAAAACTTTTACAAGCACAAACTTTTACACAGACGTGTGTTACTAAATGATGTAGTTTCTGATGAAGGATGTAGTTTCCAAAATTTACAAATGACACCAATAATGTCGAATATGTGTGTCGAATATGTGTGTGAAAAACAAAGTGGACCTTTACAACCACAGCCATAAGTCATATTTACCTCAGCGGGGACTCCATATGCACACGATGCGACGAGCACGAAGGTGCAGGGTGATGAGAAGGATGTGGTGGCAGCGGCGGGGGGCTGCTATGCCGGCTCAGGGTTTCCGGAGACACCAGCGCAGCCCCCGCTGACGCTGGACTCGGCAGTGGCGGGGCGCTGCCGCCAGATATCTCGGACTCAGCCCCGCCGAAGGTGGTACGAGAGACGTGCGACCCCCCAGACATATTGTTGGCGGGAATTGAGTAGCAACTGTAACAAGAGAAATATTTGTTTAGAAAGAAAATATTAAAATGTTCCAAGATAATTCTTATCAAAAAATTTAACTGCTAACTTCCATTACAGCAGGCGCCGAATACAACTTTTTTAGTAAGGTATATCAATTTAAAATCAAACCTCTTGACCAATATAGAAATAGAATCACATTGTAGGTTAACCTTTCAAACAACAAAAGTCCTTCCGTCCCCGAGAAATTAGGTAACAAATATAATATAATCAAAAAATATCAGTTGAATTTAATACCTCCTCTTTTTTGGAAGTCGGTAAAAAAGTGAAGATGGAATTATGTTAGGTACCAGAACTTTATTTCAAAAATAAATAAAAAAACCTATATCTAAAGTGTTTTAATCGCGGGAATAATAAATAATAGCCTATTTACTGAAGGAAAACACAATACAAAGTAGGTAAGTATTTAAGTTATATAATAATGTTAATTATTTAAAGCTCTTTCTCCTCCTTTTAATTAAAAAAGACTTGCTGTCCCTTCTCCTAATTAAAACCAACTTTATTTAAATCTCTACCTGAAGTTTAAGTAGGCGGACTTTAAAAGGCGTCGGATTAGAATATTATTAAGTGCTTTAAATTCTTCTGTTATAATATGAGAATAGAAGAATTTGAAGAAGATACAGTATGTATCTTTTTGGTGTTAGATAAGATTTAAATGAATAATATTAATATTGTACACATCATGCATGACATACAACTCTCACTATGGGAGTTAATTTATCAATAAAAAATGAAAATCAAATTACATTTTCTATTCGTTTTGATAACGGCCGATATCACATATATACATAGTCATGACGGCCAAAAACAGGCTCCTATTATGGGTTGATCCCTACGTGAATGTTATTCATCATGATAAATACCTATACCTATTTAACTTAGTTGTACTACCACTTAACGATGACCGTGCCTGTTATAAAAAGTTTACAAGAACTACAAATCTACGTCAAGTTTATTTGCTATAATGCTCTCACTAAATACTCTCTAAATTTGATATCGAATCTTACAAATTTATTCGTATTTTTAGTTCAATAAATTAGAAATCCTCGTTGAAAAAACTGATTGCTCTCGACACCTCGAATTCAGATCGAACCATGCTGATTTATTAGAATGAAATAAGTTTTATGAAGCTGTCAAGAGTTTTGAAGATTTTCTGCAAATTTTGGACAAAAATATTCTGGGTGAGTGCCAAATTTTAATTTTACCCCAACCTCCAGGTGCTTGTCGAATAATCGATATCAAATTCATTAAAATTTAAGTGCTCTTAAAATATCTCGGTACTGGCAGCAATTCCTGTATGTCAAACCTTAGTATGAATAATTTTATTCCTTATTCGAATGACATGTCAAATTTGGTATTGAATATTTTTCTAGTCTGAGTGTAAATTCTATATTTCATACAATTTTACACTGGTCGTATAGTATATATATATTTACAGATGTACGAAATCCTTTATTACATCGTAACTATGCAAATAAATATGCTGTCAATTTAAGAAACTATGCAAAAATCACGTAGTAGCAGTAGTTATATTTAGTTTCATCTCAATATGTCAAATAATAAGTCATTTGAAGATTTTGTATCTGTTTTTGATTTTATGTTCTGTTAAAATTCATTGACAATGTAAAAAATTTAAAAATTATGAAAACTATGGTAGGCACTATACTAACACTACTACAAAATAATACAATGCAATGTATTTATGCCAATGATATGACATTAATCTCACGTAAAACCAACGAATTTAAATGCGCCACAGATTGAAATAATAAGTGAAATCGATTCCAAACTCACCCCAAACCTAATTAAAACGGTTTTCAATTGTTTTGTGAAACCGCGAACCTATTTTCCGCAAACGGCTGCGTTTCTCGCGTCCGTTCAAATAAAAGCTTAATCCGATTAATGGCACTGAATGGTCATTATTTATCACGGAACACACGATAGCACTTTTTGTTACTGCCTCACTTTGATTTACGACTTTCGTGAAAACGCTCTAACACAGAAGCGCTTTGGTGTAGTATATCGTCATAAATAAATAAATACCTAGATAGATACGAGTAGATAGATATATAAACACTATTTCACTCACACAAAGCACAAAATAAATACATAAAGATAAATTTTACATTTAGGAAACAATAATGTTTCACACCCTCAGCTCCCTACTAGAATTTCTCCTGTATCGGGGATGCCATACAAAACTTGCAAACACGTGCACAACACAGCCTGACCCGAAAACAGATATTTAAACAAATTTTCGATACAATTTACATTTAAATTGGATACAATAACCCTTTTACATCTTCAAAAATTAACAGGAATCCGGCGAATTAGAAACCTTGAATATTTCTCTATTTATGAAATCGGTTATAACTTATAAAGGAGGAGGTTCTCAATTTGTCAAAATCTCTTAGGGGCGCCTGTACGGCTTTGCAGATCTTTAATTTTTTATAAGGGTGTATTGGCAAGTAATCGCTTATACATTTTAACAAAATCAGTCTAGTAGTATGGTTATTAAAATAAAATAACGGATTTTATTAATAAACGCCTGCCGAGTTGTAATCGGTTTTTTACTTATTTCCAATACGTACTACGAGTAGTATTTATGATAATTGGACGACACCGAAAAGCCTTATTGGGCGCGCCTGCTAATACACGTCATTGAACTATAAAAATACTAAACTCTGTAAGTACATAAAATATCGTTACAAAAAATATACTTAGACTAATCTATTAGTCTACATTTACGGGTTGCGATATTTATAAATATTTCTTGGTATTCGTAAAAAATAACAATAAAGAATAAAGTTCAATTTTGTAATTTTTTATCATTTTATTTCATTATTTTCTCATAAAAGACTATTTCAAGAAAAACGTCTTCGTTCTCCAGTCTTTTATGAAAAAAACTTTTTGTTTGTATTGCGTCACCAATCCTAGTAAATTCTTTAAAATTCCTAAGTTTATTCCAATTTAGCTTTGAAGCAGACTAGACTTTGACCAGATTAAATTATATCTATATTCATCCGAACATCCATTAAAAGCCTTTTCGGTGAGTGTTTGCAAAATCAAATAGCAAACATCCTCATCAGCAGAGCTTATCACCACTTCTATAATGGAATACGAAGTTAATAGTTCGTGAACTTCGATGGCAGTTCGCATAAAATAATCAGTAACTGGTGAAGTGGAAATAGGAACGTTATAATACAGAGCTATTTGCTAACGCAGGCAGGCTACTAAGCCCGCTTACCTAGAATCTTACCTAGAAGCTGTTCTATTGTTGGTTGTATTGGATTTTTAGTTGTTTTTTTGAGGTATAATATAATGGGACTGAGATTTTTTTCTCTTAATATTATTTATGTAACTAGAGGGCTGGTATACGAGTACAAAAGTATTAGAAAAAGGCATGACTTTTTTTGAGTTTCTATTCTTTTTTATAATTATCAGAACACAGGAATTTTAATAAGCAACAGTTTTTGTAAATCGTTATGTATGAATGCGGATCGAAAGTAAAAATGGCCTACAGTTGGTTTTTTTTTATATATATTATTAAGTTCTTTAGAGAATCGGTTAGAAAAGAACCTATCCCTTACCATGTAATTTTGCAAACATACATATTTAATTATTTGGATATAATTTTAATTTGCATAAACCAGTACGTGATAGAAAATTTGCGTGATATTTACTGTTGATAAAATATATTTGTCTAGTAGTTAGCTTACGTTTAATATCTCTGTATAGTAACCGTCGAGGTAGAAATATCAGTCTCGGATAACACGGTGATGTCACGTAGGGTTATTATCCGTTAGAACAAGTTAGTCCAATAGTTCAGCAAACTTTAGTTCGAATATACCTAGTTTCATAGTACGGAAGGCTACTCGGATATGGTCAGTAATAGGTATGACCATTGTAAATATTTATACTTAGCATGATCACTTGTGAATGTGACACATCAGATGACTGGGCCTTAGACCGGCCCCCTGACACGACGGGTTACCTGAGTAACTTAGGACTCCCTAATATAGCCTGTAGGTTTGTTTTTCTCCGACTTCAAAAAAGACATGGTTTTTGATTCATCGTTTTTTTTAGTATGTTTCTTTGTTTTTTTGTTTTAATGTGTATACTTACTTTCCAATAGGTCCAATAGTAATTTTATCAAATTCGGTCAAGTAGTTTTACTAAATCAAATATCATTTAACTTTCTTTGACTGTATATAGATAACATTCAGTTTTGTTAAGTACCAAAGATTTGCCTATCAAATTGAAGTTGGTAATTACTTTTAAAGTATTTCTTATTACTTAATATATTATTAGTCATTTCGACAACTATATGTTATATTTCATCGTTCGAATACGTTTAACGTTCATACAGACTAGACTAAAATTATGTGTATTTTAAAATATCTGTAAGTATTGTAATAGCACAGTTCTTTTTTTATATTATTATCTTTAACGGCTTAAAAAACTTAATTTTGCCAAAACCATCTCGTTTAGGCATTATCTAGTTTTAGTTATAGTAAATACACACTTTAAAAGGTTACCTACCTAACTATGAGGAAAATAACTTATCTCATCGTAAATTTACATTCTGACATCATCATACAAAATTATTTTTATTTATTTTCTTATCTAATCCTAGCCTCAGACTAATTCGTTTCAAATATGAAATTGGAATTCTAGCAAAATGGTGAGTAATTCATTTATTTGTGAGGAAGGGGTAGGGAAGGTTTGTACCGGATATAAATACGGAACTAAACGCGGCACAAAGGAACAAAACAACAATATCGATCCGAGCGGTCTGATGTTTATTATAAAAAGCTATACGAATGTGGATTGCGGATATCGCATACACATCCATACCCGGATGGTTTTATTAGAATAACGTACTAGATATATTTTTTTTATATTTTCGTCAAAGTTACTTTTCTTTTCCACTTAATCCTCCTCTTTTCTATTTTCAGCCATAAAATAGTTGGGTTCTTTTAATGTCACTGAGATATTTGTCGATCGATTGTTCCTGATTCATGTTTTAACATTTCATCTATTATCCTTGTAGTAGCTTTTAAAAAAGTGACAAGCAACTTTAATTTGACAGGCATTTCAATCAGCTAAAATATTTTTATTTTATATGTACTGATCACCATAAATCTGTGCTGAAAATATTTAGCACCCGGTAGAAGATGCTTCTAACTTCATTATCGCAATCCCAAGTGCCGTTTATAGGACAGACGTTGTAAATCCAATGACAGATCGGCACGGCAGCACCATTTCCGCTTCCAATACGGCCGCGTTCGATATCCGGTTTAGTCTCTCACGTATACTGCGCCTGATAAATCTGTCTCTAACTAGGTTATAAAAAGGTTAGATAGACTTTATAAATGTATTTAATAAACGCTTTGAAAATATGGAAAATATGTATTTGGGTATTTTTTAAATATTTTCACCGACATTTTCTAATTATTTATTTGTACGTTAAAATTCGAAATTGTTTTCTTTATGCTTGCACCTGATCAATACTCAAATGTCATAAAATAGGTTTTTGTTTTACGGCTGTCTTGTTTCTTATTAGCTTGGTATGTATCAATAGGTATATTATTGCGAATTCACAAGACATAAGGCATAAGGACTCACAAAGACCTAAGAAACCTCATAATTGTGGAATTGACAAAGCCCAAACAAAATTCCGTATTTGCGCTGAAGATTCTAAGATTTGTTTACAGTAAGTTGCATTTCGTATTACCATTAATGAGTTTTTGTAACGAGTACCTGTCTACGTCAACGTAACACACGTTTTCAATTACCTACGGATTACGTGGTGCGTTTATTCCAGACTGTCGGACCAATGCCCTGCACGGATTGGATATAACCCGGCCATGTGTTTCAACGGATTATTGCATTAAATCAATGCGAACGCCACTCTGCACTCGAATTTAATCTCTAAAATATTAAATTCGTTAATTGTAGAACGAAAGTATCAGAAATATTTTTACAAATAACGTTCTTTTTATGTATTTTTCTAGTATGATATAAATGAGTTAACAATGTTATTTAGCTACAAAATGAAAAAGAATCTAAAATAGTTACCAGTGTTTTTTTAAAACAATTCGTTGTTCACTATCTCAAAAACGGATAAGAGCGGATAACATAAGGATGCCGCTAATCGCAAAATAAGTCAATGATTGTCAAGTTTGTGTCTAAAACTTATTGTCTGATTACGGTCAAAACAATTTTGATCGAGAGATATTTTTTGAAAAATCTATTAGCTAATAAAAATTGGTCTCTTTGTCACATAGTTACCAAATCCATTATTTCAAGATGGCAGGGCCAGGGACAAACTTGCCACCCATTTTCAAAGCCTAAATCTAAAAAGCTCTTCTAGGGTACAATTTGTAAGAAAATTGTGTAAAAATCCCTTGCCCAGATTTTGGAAAATTTGGTGATACCCCGATGGTGATAGGTACAAGATATGGTTGGGTAGAAAGAATAATTTCATCTCTTCTTCACATATAAAGGAACCAACCTTAAAATATAACAGAATAATTATTTTTTTTATACCAAAAGTTATATATAAACTCATACAGGCATAATATAATTGCACTAAATTTCACGGATTTTGGTTGTTTGAAACTTCGAAGGGACGGACGGACGGAACCCTAAATAGTTAAAAAATAAATAATATATAAAATGAAGCCGATATAGGAACTAGTAAGACTTTAAAGATATGTATTTTTTACGAGGATACAAATTTGGCTACAGAAGTACTATCTAGCGGACGGACAGACAGCGAAGTCTTAGTAATAAGGTAGGGTTTTAGCCTATGGGTACGGCACCCTAAAAACCAGAATACTATACCAATTGTGATAAAAAGTATATGTCACGTCGCGTTGCCCTATATACTTTTATCCTTACAAACGTAGAAAGAAAGAATAGAGAGTCTTTCTGTTTTAAAGTCGGTTAAACAGGTCGTAATGCGAGTTCAAATATAATTAACGTGATATACATAAATGAGTTGTATACATGCAAACTAATTAAAACAAGTTTCATAAGTTCGAAGCGGTAATTATAGTACATACTCGTACCACACTTATAAGTTTTCGGCAATTACAGATTCGAGCAATTTTATTTTTTAATTAAAAACATGCGCCAAGAAGTATAACGAAGCAGAACTTGTAATTAAGCAACTTTATTTGTCTGGCGTTTTATTAAAACTACAAACAATTTTGGTACTCCCGAATAAATTAAACAATAAAATATTAGCACTACGTTCAACTTGCGAATGAAATATGAACCAGTCTCATCTCTAATGCACAGAGCATGGCGATAAATTCTAATAAAACAAATCTTTTAAATCTTTGATCACGTAGTGGTAGTGAGACGTTTGTGTGCTATACGAAAAACCTTTTCCACTGTCTAGTTTCTATCTAAAATACACCAAAAGTTTATTGTTTTAAGCTTCAAATTCGTTTGGAAAATTTGAAAGTTAACCTTTGTAGCAACTGCTACGGTTTTGTAGACTCGTAGCAATCGTAACGTAGCGTTCGCTTTCGTTGGCACGCCGCTGGCCAAACAGCTGACACCTATTCTGTGGCCTGTGATCAATGGACGTCTACAACCAGACTACTTTCACGAGATACTTAATTCCGAACGTTGTTTTGCTTTAATGAGCTTAGCGTAAACTTGACACATGATTTTCGTTCATAGAAAATGTTTTGGGTTTCTATAGGGCACATGATGTTATTAATTAAATTTCTTTATACGATATGTAAAATAATAATATGGTTTAAGTGTTGTGCCTATTTCCGCATTCATATTTGAATGGTTTAAATGTTCCAAAAATTTCGTATTCCGTCTACGCTAAAGTGTGAGAGCAAGGTAAAAAAAACAGAAACGTCACATTTTTGCATAGAGACGAGGGTGACAAGCATACACAGAAAAGGGAACGACAAAATTCACTCGCATTACGTCAAGAAAGTCCCAACACGCGAAGTTGCTGACAAAATATTCTACTAACGACATACAAGTGTGTAAATTGTTAGCACACAAATGCAAGTCTGTGTCTGGCATCGCACTATTCATATGCAGAAATAAAAAGTAAAAAGTCCACAGTGCCGCTTCCGACGGGAGTGTTTCACACATTTTTAGATGTTTTCTAACGCGAAGTTTGCTTCTGAAATAAGCAAGGCTTGTGTCTTGTTTGTTTTTTGTTCAGTGTTTGTACCAAGACGCAACAATGAGACGGTGTGTAATACATGTCGGAGTTCTTTGTGAGACGTCTCGAAAAAATAGAGGCAAGAATGTGTTGTAGAGATTAGCGGAGAGATTAAAAATACAGATAGAAATATGTTTAGCGTTTGTGTTTACTTGCTTTGCTTTCTACAGATTAACTTTTGCATGACTTTTGACCAACTTTTAAATTTCTATTACTTTTCGAATTAAAGAATTACTTATTACGGCACAAGTATTAGTCGTATAAGTATGTCATCTCTAATGCAGACAAGTTTCATGATTTAGTCGCGCATTTTACCAAAATGCGGGTCTTTTATGCAAAATCAAACACTACGGTTGCCTAAAAAGCCTTCCTTATTATATTTTTAGAGGAAAATCAAGAGTTCCTATTCTCAGGTGCGAGAGGATGCGCTATGAATATTAAAACTCTGGTAAAACGCTCTCTCTGAATTTGGTTAACATTTACTGTAGGCATATGAATTAGTGAAGGTTTATTCAATGAATGTGTAAAACTCAATCAATGTGACAAAACAGTGATCATATAAGTTTATATATTTTTATTATTAGAAAAAAAAATAGTTTTTGTAATATCTTATACGTGCATGGTTGCCTGGAAGAGATCGCTTTAAGCGATAAGGCCGCCATTAGAAATCTAGCAATTTTTGTATTGTTTTTATTTTTTTTAAATAGTGTATAAGCTGGTTTTTTAATAAAGAGTTGTCTAGTTAAAAAACATAAAACTCTGAATCTATCAACCCATTTGAGTCTAACAGCTAGGCTAACTCACCTCAAAGAGATGCAAGCCATAGTCCGACACGTAAACTATATGCCAGTTTAAAGAATTATCATTTTTATAACAAATATTAAATACTTGTCCTTTAGTTATACTTAGTACTTTTTAGTAGTAGTATGAAACTTGTAATTAATTTAGTCGCAAATTATACTTGATAAAACTTTCAAAATTATCCGAATATGAGATCGTTAATTATATCTTAAGAGTTATCCAAAACAGAAATAAAAGGCATACTTATTATTTATTACTGTTCCCATAGAGATGGCAAAACTTGTATTACAAAAGTTGTCAACAACAATAAGAACTGCTTCGTTATTATGATGAAACATAGCTGACTGGACAAACGATAATAATAGGAAAATATTTAGCTAATAAGTATACTCTTTTCAATGAAATGTTCCCCAATAGCTATAATCTTGGTATTTTCAAATTGCTAGTCAATCGGTTTCTTCTAGGCAAGCGTGCCACATCCTGGATCACATCGTCGCCTTAGATCAGACGAGTTGCAGTAAGGCATAAGTATATTTGATAGGTATAAAAAAGTTGTAGTTTAACATTGTCCGTAGTTTGGACGTAGTTAGATATGCTACAATGATTGTGGCACAATTTGTTCTTTTGTCTGTCAGTTTATATCTTCGTCTTCGTCTAGATATTGGTATTCAACTATTCACATGCCGTAGCTTCGTAGTATCTTAGTTTCCAACAAGAGATTGCCAAAAGTTGGTGTATAATTAAAATATTGACGAAACCCTGGATAATAACAGTTGTGAATCCGTATTCATATATTTAATAATTAAGTAATCACTTTTAAACTATGTGTGATTATTATTAAAGTACTTAGTCTACAAAATTTATCGTGAAGTTGACCCATTCCAGCCCTATCTAACAGGCAATACAATTATCACATGCAAGGGTTGCGTGCAACACCCACATACCATTGCATTTTAAAATTAATCGCCGTCCTGTTGCCACCCTTGGGCGGCCACCATTAGGCCCTTGACTACGGCAAGCGGTCATTGAACCCGAATATTTAGGACAATGTTTACACGCACATCCGAGGCTATTGCCACGTATGGACGAGTGCTGTCATAAAATCAGCATAGATTTGGGAGTGGTAGAGCGGATAATTATATCCGCGAACTTCTCATAAGTTGATTTAGTTTTCCGCGATACACGTTGCCTTATTTCGCTCCTGGATGCTACTATTTGTATATAATGGCACACGTAAATAATATAAATAACAAGGAAGAGAGACGAAGTAAAATGTATTTGAATCATGATGACAATGGATTTAATGTTATCAAAAAATTTTATATTAAAAAAATAGTTTCTAAAAACATACGAGTATCAAGCTTTTTCTTTTGTTTCTACAACGGCCATTCTAGGGAAGCGAAGCGGTGAGTGGTCTGAGAAAGTCACTGGTTGGATTTCCTTTAAATTTTGTTACTAAGCGTGTTGTGATGTGTGTTTATGATGTAACGGGGTACGTAAAAAGTGTGAAATTGTTGATTTTTGATAAACTTAAACGTAAAAATGGAAAGTAAATTAAACCATTAAAGCGAGGACATGGAATCGGTGATGGGTTAAGAAATAAATGCGACAAATCGCTAAAAATTCTAGCAACAATGAATGTGATAACATAACATTACATTTGATCTAAAATAAGATTGCTGTAGAATACTTCATCACTGAATTTTCCGACTAACCTTTCTTCTATAGTAGTTTCATTGTCATTCACTGTCTCACTGCTGTTCATTGCCGCGTCTGTTATTTTCATCTTGAAAGTTTCAGTGTTCCATTGCACCACAAAAATCCTTACGAAAACCAAAATATACCATAATCGAAAGTTTACTACATTTACTACATTAAATTTACATTGAAAGATGCTGACTAAATCAGAAAAAGCAAACCGCAAGGACCATGAAAATGTTAGGATCTGAACACTAAATCAAGCTTTAGACTGAACAGATCTGGCTCAGCAAATCTGCAGAAATTGCGGTTTTACCGTGTCTTGATTTTAGACCAAATAAAATTTTCAGTAGAAAAAAACCCTCAAATAAAACGTTAGCAAATACAGAGTAGACTATTTAATACATAGTTGGACTGGACAATACTTCAAGAGTAGGTAGCTAGAAAAAAGACACTAATCTCTTTCAAGTCGGATATTTAGTCTGACAAAGGTGGCACTTAAAAAGCTAGAAGACTACAGGCTTGTTTGTTCAAGAGTAAATACTTTAAAAATAGATACTGATTTCCAGAAAACCCTTCCTTACAATGGAAGGTAACACTAAAATCCGCGTCGGGACCAGTTAGAGCACTGAGTTAGTTCGCCCGACCCCAAGGTTTAAACTGAACTGGATGACACTCTAGATTGCTGCAATTTCGTAAGTACTATTATTGCATGGGGGCGGGACAGGAGACCGGCTCTCCAACGGATTGATAATTGACTGTAACTGGTATCAAACGCTGCCCGATGGAATCGACATTCATTAAACTAGTAAAAGGAATCATATTACATCGCTTTCAGGCTCATAATAGAAGTTATTAAACACGTGTGTATTTTTTTACATTACTAATAATATTATTATTATTATACTAGTGCGGTAATGTAAAAAAAAACCCGAGTGAAGTGTGAACCAGTCATTCTCTTGATGTATTTTTCATGTGGCACATAATGGTATTTTTTTTATTTAATAGATAAAATTGGTCGACACTATTAGATCTTTTAACAATCAGGTACGCGTGAAAAACCGGATCGTTAAACAAAATTTTATGCATTATGATAACTAACATATTGATTGACTATTATTTTAACGAAATTTAGTGTTTCTTCTCATAAATATGTTGAAAAATGACGTAAAAACACGTGTTCAGTGACTAACATAGTACACTTGTATCATGTACCTACAGTTAATCTCTCGGCCACAAAAGCAGTTTACACTGTATTCCGGTAACCAATGATTTTTTCTATAACTTCTCAAAATCTAGATTTTGGGTACTTACTTATGCCGAATTTTCAGCAGATATAATATCTACGGCTTAAAACAACAGACGTTCACACACTGATTTTTGAACTGACATACAGTTTGTTGAGTGTAAGTTAGAGAGACGCTAGAAATAACACAGCAGGTACAGCCAGAGCGCCACAGGCTAGTCTAGACTTCAGACCTTTATTTATTTTGTTTGCCTGCAGTTTTCGGGTGAAAAGAGTTTTGCAAACAAAACATTTGTACGAACCTTAATAATTCGAGTACATTTTAAACACTTTCTAGATGATTTTGTTGATTGCGATAATATATATATGTAGGTCAGAAGAAGCAATTAGTGTTACTACAAAGACTTGTGAGCTGTTTAGAAGCTGAGGTTTCTGTTATACCACTTATGACCGGAATGAGTGCATTTAAAGTAGAGATATACCGTTAGTTAAAGATAGTGTTAATAGAATACTAAATGAAATCATTTTAGTAATTGAGCAATTTATCTTCTAGGCAATAATAAGGTCTAATTTTTAATACGTATACCGAATAGAATTTTAGAACTGATGTTGCCTTATAAAAATATAAATAAAATATCTATCTAAAGTAATAACATTCCGCTGTTTACATAGATATATACAAACATAGGTGAATTATCTATAGCACATGGATATTAAAGAATAAGTTCAAACCTACTTACTTTTTTTACTTTATTCGCTAGGAATCGCCATAGAATCTAAACCTAGAGAGACGCGAATGGTGGAAGGTGTATTCATTATACAGAGTTATCGGCTAGGGGTGTACAAAGCAGAAAGGGGGTCGCTACACACCCTTATGAAAAACATTCACCATGGGACCAACTCTATTGTCTTAATTTTTGTATGGGACAGCTGATTTTTTCTTCTCGATTTCATAGTTGGTCCTAGTAAAAGGTGATCGTAATGACGAGTATGGTTATCCTCTTTCGGCTTACTACACCCTTAACCGATAACCCTGTAAATTGGAAATATGTACCAAGAAAGAATTTTTGGAAATTCAACCCCTAAGATTTTCAAATGGGAGTTTCAAGTTGGAAAAGTCTCTATATTCCTTTTTATGACGCATGCAACACCGCGGGTGAAAGCTACGAGTTGCAATTATATTCTTTAAAACTGTAAATTGCGTGCATATACAGAGTAGCCAAAGGACGTAGGGGGTCTAGGAAGGGGCCGAGAGGATAGAGGATGTCGTCGATTTCCACCAGCCGACGCTCAATCCACGACCCTCATGGAGACTGACGGGGTAATTGTTATGCATACATTACAAGTGGCTGTCTGGTAATGAACGTAGCTAGTAATCCAATGTGGAATTTCCAACATGCGTACAGGCGTAGAAAGATTGGCTATTTTAATTAGAAGCAAACAGTGTTGTTCCTTCCAAAAAAATTACAACTATCTGACAGGCCCACAGATCTCTGTGTATGTCTTCTAGTAATTTAAATCAAAATCCAAGTACTAAACCAATTATTATTCATTATATGGGGTCACCTGGTGTCCTTGGGTTCCATAAAAAGTTTGATATCGTCGTCAGCCAGTCGCAGACTACACCTGTAACTCAGCTTTGTCACAATTTTACCAGTCGTAATCATATCAGCCACAGTACAAGTATACCTTACCACAGAAGGACTACGATCATTCTTAATTTTATTTTCGATGTAGTTTTGATTTCACCCTATTAGAAAAAGGTTCTTCTGTAGAAGTCATGATCTTCATTCAACTCAAAAGTGCATGGGGTGCCATTAAACAACTTCAATGGCAGTATATAACTGTCTGTACCTAAGTGCCTATAGCAATATTGTGTTGTCTAGGTACACGGTAATAGCAAGTCATTGTAGCATCGTCTATTCAAGATTGCCTTCCTGAGACCGCCGCAGGGGCAATTTGATTGGTTCTAAATTAACATACTATTGAGCGTTACTGAAAGCCATTTATGCTTTTCTAACGTACCATATTTTTTGAAGTAGGGTGAGAACAAGATATGGCAAGATTGGCAAAGCGAAGTAAGATTTAAATTAAAATTGTGATGATTATAGTGATGCAAATATACTTTTATACACTAATACAAATACGAACATGGATATAATTTTCAGTGTAAAACAAGAAGTCGAAACAAACATAAGCACCTTACCTAAGCAGTAATATACCTTCTTACTTAAGCAGACTAGCTAAGTGCAATATGCCTATCACCATCAGCAGGTTAAGACTAATCTATTGACACCACTCACATAAAAATACGACAAGCCGTTTAGACTACACTAGGGCGTGCCAAAGAAATGTATATACATATACTCCTATACATACATTCGAAAAACGTAACCCTCTTTCAGTCGCAGTCGGGTAAATAATAAAGATTCTGTCGAATTGAGAAGCTCTTCCTTCTTGAAGTCGGTTAAAAATCCAACGTGGAACAAAATACTGTACTTTTATGATATTCCCAAGAGAAGTTTACATACTTCTATCAATACATGATTTATATTCTATTCCTCTCACGGCATATCCTGTGTCACAGAATACACGTCAGTCAGTTCTCACGTGCGCTGGAGTATGCTTTCGAACAAGTGGATAATTGAATGTAAACTACTCGTAAAACGTGTCGGGATGTCTTATGAGATTAGATCAGTGTTGGTGGGTCAGAAGAGATATTCAAAATACGACTGAACTTTATTAATTATAAGATTTAACTTTAATTATTAAATCCATTTTTGCAACGATATTGAGTATATAATATTTATTTACTACAATTACTAGTACATCGTGTCAATCCATAGCGTCCCACTGCTGGGCAGAGCTCTCTCCCTATGAATGGGGCTTAGGCCATAACTGGTCAAATTGCGAGATGAGGACTTCTTCTCCTAGAAGCAGATCTTATTCCGATATTTTCCCGCACACATAAACCAAATGGTCGTTAATTCTTATAATAAAAATATAAATGTATCTTTTAATAATATCTTCTTATAATAATAATAATAGTTAATAAATAATGCTTTATTATTTTCTTGTACCTGTCATATATATATTAGTATATAAAACAAATACAAGTTATAATAACGGAACCTAGCAATTTTATTGATATATTATATTGACACAAAAATCCTACTTCGCTGTCATGCAACAACAATTTTATATGAATGAATAACAAATTTAACTGGCTTTCTGCTCACGTAATTGCTACCGGAGCGAACTTCCAAAGCTTTCAATTTGTCCGTAACCAATGAAATCAATGTTTGATATACGTGTACCTATATTCCGCAACAATAAGCAAATAATTCAATAATATACAAAAGCAAGCAAACATCCCAAACAAGTCTCCCATACGTGGTCATAGCCACTAGTACCCGGATCAGCTCTATTATCAACCTTATGCCAGTAAATCTAAAAGTGATATTTGAAGTTAACTGCCTAATTTGGCAAAGTCTGAAATAAGTAGCTGCTTCTAATACCAAAGTAGGATACATCTGTTACGGTTAGTAATGTGTTTACATAAATCATCCTGTTGAATCCACTTCCTCGAATCATTATGGCTGCTTTCCTGCCTAAGAGAATCTGCTTTAGTTCTGGTATGCTCAGTTCAGAATGTTTTGTTATAACGATAGCATATTAGACTGGACCGGTATGTTAGTCCATATATGTTGGTTTTCCGTACTCGACGTAGTTTCTTATAGTCTCGCTTGACAAAACTTGATAGAGGTCCGACGTATTGCTATTTACAGGTGGTGTTTAATAATAAATGAAAGATATATGCGGAAATAGACACGCAACCTTAAATAAGAATTCGAAAGACAGAAACGGTCAAGACTTTATAAAAGTAGAGACAAAATGCTGCTTGCGAGGACAACAGTTCGCAGAACTGCTAGAATGAACTCGGATCTAATAACGTTACAAGTACGACGCCGACGCGACGTCTGATTGCAAGGTTGAATTAAGTTACAAAAAAGGTCATAATTATCACATTAGATAGATATGTACCACCGCGTATACAATCACGGGTAAAAATTAGTCGTCAATCATCTAACAGTGTGTTCCGGCAGCCTCCACAGCAGCAGAGATCTAACTACAATTCCCTACAAAATGAATGCAGTAGCACGATATCTATGATGTGAATTCATTATTTTGGACATAACAAACAACTATTTAAGAAACATATCATATGGATATGTATCACACGAGTGCCTACTTTTTCGTCGTACAGGCAGATTTATCTTCAGATATATCAGATCTGACTCTTGACATGTTCTTCGATTATAACACTAAACACAAAAAAAGAGCAAACAAAATTATTTGTAAATTTAGAAAAGTTAATTAACATCACCGATATCGCATTCTCCAAAGTCGACGTAAGCTTTCCTCGAAACTTAAAGTAGCGAGATAAGCTATTTTGCAGCTAACTTTTAATAGGGGAACGTGCTCGCATAATCCCACTTTGGACACAATACCTGCTGCATTCACGCGCCCTCACAAAGAGTCACGGTCTCGCACGTGTATACGTGCAATAGCGCACTCTTTAAACGAGTACCTACAGGAGGGGACATGTTAAACGACCAGGACCGAGTAAGACTTGGGTTCCGTTACAATTCTCCGAGTCGTAGCTGTATTCAATGACCAAGACGATATCGTGGAACCTGTCTTGTTAGTTTAGAGTATATATAGTTACAGAAGTTACTAATAGTTAGTATAGTCGTCAAGACTGCTGTGAACAGTTTGAAAAGCCATCTTTGACGGATTGGTATCTTTTCGGAGCTAACTTTTCGGAGCTTTAATTGCTCAGATAGTATTGTTCGCTTGAATGAGGATTATCAGAAACAAGAAAACTTCAGATTATTAAGTAAAGCATTCATATAATTTCGGAAAGTGTCGCTTTTCGAGCGACTTTACCAAAAAAGATGTGGTACTACGTTCGACGGGTATGTTTTTTGTGTTTATGTTTATTACCTGATCTCACGGAGACAGCTGGACCGATATGTAAAATTCTTTTTATCCCACCATCTCGGAATAGTATTTTTGCTATTCGATATCTGTGCGCAAAAGCCGTTTTTATCCGCTACAGAATTAAGTAAATATGAATTTAGAATATCGTGTGCACTAAGTTTGTGAATTAAAAACCTCATTCAACCTATTTACTTCCACCTCTATGGTGCCGAATTCATCATTTATTTTGTTAAAAACTCAGACTCGGAAACTTTTTGCTGTACTTTTTTTTTATTTGTTTTGCGCGCGCCATTATGTTTTACGTGATATTGTTATATAAAACCTTATAATAAAAATAAGTGAAAAAACTAAAATGAGTGATTCAATCTTTTTATTTCTCGTACGTAGTCATTTCCTCGCTGTGGTGGGATGAAAAGTTACGTGTTCCACTCGAGTGCAAAGATTTTTCCCCTTGTGCTCTTTTAATTCCCTCGCTAACGCTCAGGATTCTAATTTTAGAATCCTTCGCTTGCTCGATTATCATAAGTGAGCACGCGGTTAAAAAGCAACTTTGCACTCTTGTATAATAAATAACTATTTGTTTGAAAAGCTATACTTTTCGAGTGATCCCATTTAAATATCAAAATCGGTTGAGAGGTTTGATTTAAAAATCAAGTCTCTATAGAAGTAACTATCTGCACCTGCTGTAACGGAAGTTGGTAATAATCAATCATTT
Source organism: Ligdia adustata (assembly GCA_947049295.1). Lineage (NCBI taxonomy): Eukaryota > Metazoa > Arthropoda > Insecta > Lepidoptera > Geometridae > Ligdia > Ligdia adustata. Next base: position 5,808,520 of record OX346218.1, read on the forward strand.
TTTCATCAAAAACAACTTGTTCGGAGCGCGTGCAAGCAGTTTAAACCTATCTTACGCTATTTGGTAGTATTACTCGATTCAATAAGGATTACGAGAAATATCAAAATAAAGCCAAGGGAATGTGTTGATCTTTGTTCCCATTAGGTGGTGTAGATTTGTAATGATAACCATTGAGCCACATTCACACGTAGCCTAGGTAAAGAACGGTTGATCGTAGCGTAGCATGAACAATTTGGTATCCTTTAAGATCACGGAACCCTGAAATTGTACAGACTCGCAGGAGCAAAAGCATTCTTGTACCGCCCTCCGCCGCACGGTGTCCGTCTAGTCAAGTTTTCAAGAAACTTCAAGTTCCGTTTGTGAAGGTCAGTCTGGACGTAAAGTCGCTGGTTTGCTATATTTACTCATATTGAAATGTATTCTATTAGAGTACTCTTATCTAAAAATTCAAAAACAGTTATTTTTGTATTATCGGAAATCGTAAAAAATATTTTCAAAATATGATCTAAAAGTATCTACGATAAAACTTTTAAAGTCTAAGTAAAGTTAAAACCTAATTGAGACATTTTATAGTTCAATTTTATTATATCGGCAATTCTGTCTAATTCTATCTTCTTTAATCTAAGAATTTTTAAGGTACCTATCTCTCACATGATTTTACTCACTGACAAGAGACCAAACAGTTTTGATATTTCAACTAGAATAAATATAATTAAAACGTGAATATCTAGCCTCTAAGCTTCGATCACTAAGACTTCAATAAAGGCTTTCAATCTCTGATAAACAAAAAAAAGCTTTACTCATTCTTTCATATCGAAAACAATCTTAACAATAATTCCCTCGACATGACTTTGTTATAAAAGCTTACAGAAACCATTCTTACTCTTCTACTAATGTCACGTAGTCAGCCGTCTAATGTCCATATAGTGGTGCTTCCGACTATAGCTATACTACTCGCTAGGTTTACTTCGTACCAGCCGACTAATTACTAGCTTCACTGGATGCTAGGAAGTTTAAAAGCACGTATTTGATATTTTAAAATTGCTGCATTTTTTTATTGGAACTAACTTATTTTGTGATAAAATTGAGGTATAATTTTATATTAGGAAGATAAAAAAGAAAGAGGATAACTCACTAATTGCTGTACAATGCTAGGTATTTCGAGGCACGTCTTTTTTATTTATATAATGTTTTTTCTATGTACTTGAAATGTAGGTACACTTACTGGCAAACTCGAGTTAAGTAATAAATATAAACATAAATGCTTATCACAGCTTAGGTAACTATAACTTATTTACGTGGTATAAAGCTAATGGATTGCAAGGTTGACGAGATAGATAGACATCTACAGCCTGGAAGATGGACAGCTTCATAATGACTTTCTATTTAGCTAATTATCAGTCGTTTTTTGCCGAAGATATGTTTTGTGCGATTACGGTACGTGCCTATGTACCTAAACACTATTACTGTTTACTTACGTCGATCCCATCACGATTTTAAGATGTTGTATATCTTAAGACAGACTTTGGTGCGTAAAGAAAAATAAGTTTTGTTCTACGACTTTAGGTAGATAAATCCTTTATCGCAGAAGCACATAAAATAAAATACAAAAGAACAATTCTAACAAAATATAGTACAACAAGTGACATGAACCACGCACTAACTATTTTTATAAGACAGCTTATCTTTTTAATTACCAATATACTATTCTATACTTGGATTTTCTGGTTAAAGACGTAAACTTAGGCTTACACCTAAAAACGATTTCTTTTAGATCAATTTCATCTTTTTTGTGATGAAAATCCCGAACTAGTTAGAAAACTGGTTCGCAGAAGCCAGTTTTTATATGCCAAATAATTTCTTAGTAATTATCTCATGGCATACCTAAAAACAGGAGGTATAAAATAATAAATGTATACCTAGTTGAAGAAAATTGTACGAACATAGTCCACTATTGCGAGCAAAGCGTTATCTAAAATTTAAGTATAGAAAACTCGCTAGTGTATTCGTAAAACTCTTACTAATCTACCAGCCTATTCATAGCCATTATCACAGCGAAGATCCCGATTCATTTTCTCACGTGACAAGACAGGACAAGACGAATAGCCCAGAGTGCCCTACACAGTAGACACATGCGTCTAATTTATCTCGAGATCGCAGAGGGGAGCATGTGTGAAACTACTTTGGTACCTACCTATCTCTGTGGTCCATGTGTCAATAAGGAAGGGGCTAATTGTCTTTTCTTCACACAAGCGAAATGGCTCTAGAGTTTCAGAACCGCTTGAAGGCCGAAGATGTGGTGGATAAGGCACAATGTATAAATATATTATTTTCATATTATTTTGTAGCACCGTAAGGAAACCTCTAGTGAACCGCAAGAATGTCACTCTCTAGTGTTCATCTGATCAATTAATTAATTTAATTATGTTTATTTTAAATTAGCTGTATGAAATTAGCTCATGTTTCACTTATTTCACTTCATTATACACTGGTCTGCAATGAAGAATTTTTTTTAAATAAATTTATCACTAGCTATGCAAATTTGGTTTTAACGTGTCACGTCACATTCTTGTTTACCGACTTCCCATCTATCTACATCTTAGGTTGAAATTGTAAAAAAAATAATAGTGCGTTAATATTTAATTTACGATTTACGATTATGATACGATTAGTAAATTAAATATTTAACGCAATATTTTTTTTACAATTACCTGCGCTTTGAAACATAGCCATAAAAAGTTACAATTAAATAAATAAAGAAAACTTGAGTAATAGCAATATATTAGATTTTCATAATGGATTTCGACAGCCTATTCTTACACCAGATTAGTTATATCACACGTATAATATGGTCTCCGATTCCACGAGAATAAAACATAAAAAATTTAACATACACATACGTCGAATTTATCTCGAAATCTTGTAGAAAAATGCCATATGTTAAACTACTAACCTCTCTCTGTTTGTGTGTCAATTAGGAAAGAGTTAATGGAGAGATATTATTCTTAGAGAAATTACTATGTTATATTTCTGCTTACTTGTTTGTGTGACGCTCGGGTTCGAGTAAATGAGGTCTCCTTTCGAGGCTTATCTTTTAATTATATCTCCAAAATTAAAGCTTAAAAGTTGAATTGAGGTGAATAATCTGAGAAGCTTGTGATTCGTGGCAAAATTTTTACGTAGTAAAATATTACGATATATAGGTAGGCGATAAATTTCCCTAATATAAAACGAGCCCATTCAAGGCACATACACGTTCAAATCGTACCAATTCATTTTTTTATTGGATACGATTTAACTACGGTACAAAATAGACAAGAAAGACTGAATCTGAACATAACTGATCCTAAAACATTAGATAAAATTTAAGATTAATCACTTTGCAGGTAATCATTCACACAATCAGATATACCAACCACCCTATAAGCAGAGCACTTTTTCCGTCCCAAAAACAATTAAGCCTTTATTATGAGAAAATTGTGTTTTAACAGCTTAATAAAATGGGATACGGTCAAAACAGATAGAGACCTTTGTTAGGTATACCTACATTTCCAAACCCCACGTTACACATCACCGCAATTTTATGTTTTAAAATGTAGGTATGTTGTATTGTGGTAAAACCGAACGTTGAAATGTGTTCTTTTAAACCAAATATAAATATGGGAGACCTACTCGTAAAACACTTGACAGGCAAAAAATCTGCTGAGAAAAATACGTTTTCATTGCATAATCCTAACTAATATTATAAATGCGAATAAAATGGGGAACTAGGCGGGTGAAACCGCGAAGCACAGCTAGTCTTTAATAAATTTGACATGTACATAATTATTTTTTATTTTAAGCGACATTCGCAATTTAGACTATATGTTTTTTTTCTTTTGTACTTTAATTATATAATAATAATGTAAAAGTAGGACTGTTTTCACTAGTATGTTGAAATAATTTTTAATGTCTTATCTGCATTACCTACATAAACTTTTACCTAAGGTAAAAAACAGGTAAGCCTAAATTACAACCAGAATAATTTATAAGTTGTAAAATAATAACGTCTCTTTTACATGAAGTTGGTTCTCGTTTTAATTTATTCTCAGTGGCGGTTATAAAATAAAGCCTTAGCATAAAACGTCCTTCATATTCAGTGTTTAACAAAGTGAAACAGGCATGGTGGTTAAATATGGGAAAAGGGCGAAAAGTGCAAACGCTTTATACACCCAAGGGAGGTTAATTACGAAAATGACGGGATGCGTACAGTAAAAACCCTTATTTTATCGCCGGGGTGGTTTGGAGCAACCATTGCGTATTTTTTTAAAAATTTAGTTGGTGTTACTCTTTCAAAAATTCACAATAACCTGGCTCACCCAGTTGTTATTAAGTTGGACCAAGGGGTTTAAAAAAATTCCCTGGGATATACTGGGGGAAATTTTTGATTGTTCACGAGAGCGATTATTATAAAATAATCTTGATACTTTTAAATAAGCAAGTCTTAAGGCTGGTTATAAGCATCACGCTTGCTCATGGCCATTGCAGTAACACCCCGAGTTTCAAACTTCAAACCCAAAGCGGGTTTGCCCTATGCACTGCCCTGCCATCATAATTTATATCTTTCAATCTATATATGTAATATACAGATGTAATGATATTACGGCAAAGGAATAGTTATTTTACCGACAACATGAAAACGCAACACATGACGTCGGCTCTATATTATGATTTCTGCTTTGGTCTCATTGTACCTAATTTCGTTTAGGTGCAGTATTCAGAAACATAAGTGACAAATTTACGGAAAACATATAGCCACAAACAAACAAAGAATAATTACATAACCGCCTATACTTTTAAGTGCGGGAAGAAAATCGACTTCATTTATTGACAAATCAAACAACGTTGATACTCTAAGGCTGGATGCAGACAAATCGATTTGAAACGCTCAGGTGGAGTGCTGAGAGCAGATAAGGAATTGAGACAATATTGACTCTATCATATCAATAGAAAAGTAAACTTACGATTTATGGCACATCACAGGTGCACAGATGGGGTCGTCCGCTGGGGTCTTGCAAGAACGCGCAACGTAGACTCGATGTTTTAGTCATATGTGTTTTAGATTCCGTAGGATAGATATATATAAATTATATTTTATATTTTTTTAACAGGATATTTTACGGCTTCGCTTTGTCTATTCGTCTGTCTATCCTTTCAAAGCCTAACTAATACAATCATGAACCAAACTTTACATATTTTAGCAGCAGTTTACATTTGCGTATAGATTTTACATATTTTTGGCATCATAGGCAAGCCTATCATGGGGTATCACCAAATAGGTCTTTTAATATTAAGGGAAGGTATTATTCTTTTTTATAAGTGTAATACTTTCAAGTAGAAAAAGATTTGCACCAACAAAATAACTTCTGAAAATATGACAGACTTATCCGCGACATTTTCTGAACATATTTTTTAGGTTAGTTGCTGTTCAAGGTATGTAATATACCTAATTTATTTATGAACTACATATCTTTATTTACAAACCTAATATAGAGAATAGTTTTAATACACTTTAGTTATTATTTGGTAGTAACTTACTATTATAAATGGGTCGCGAAAATGTTTGAATTACCAAACGAATTTCCAATATGCTGACGTTCCTTGAAATTTGGCGGAAACTATGGGGGGCTCAAGGTTGCCAGGAAGCAATTTGTCGAAAGTCGTAAAAGTTGAGACTCCGAAGGGGTAGACAACCCTCCGAGTTGTGGTTTGATGTATTTATGGCTACGATTTATTGAGTTCTGTTTTAAAGAATTTTAGGGAGTGGCGTTATCTATACATTTATCGGTGAAAAGTGGGATTAAAATAGAAAACTATCTTTTATTTTGTAATGGCCTTTTATAAAGTAAAATATATCAGATCAGAAATTCTTCTGAGAAATTAAGTTTTCTTTTGAAGAAAACTAACAATTGGAGTCTGTTGTGTCATTTGTCATGAACCTTTCCTGTGAAGAGACACAAACAAAAATATATATTTAAAAAAAAATGTCTGGGCCAAAAGTCATTTCGGGAACACTTTCAAATATTTTTAAATAATAGCATCAACAAACATATTTGTGAATGGGTTCTAAGGAATTGTAATTCACCTGATCCTAAATCGTTAAATGTTGTTATTTTGTAATTTTTTATGATGAAAACACTTTTTGCTTGAAACGTTAGATAATTGCAAATAAATATCAAAATGATTACAATAATTTATTTTTGCAGCTAAATAATTTTTCCTTCTTTTATTATTTATTTTTTAATTCTTTTTTTATCGCCTTCCATGTTACTCCTACTAAATGGATATCTAAAACCAAAAAGTGGCATTTTTATGCATTTATTACGTCACTTTTCTCATAAATCGTCATTTTGGGAACGCCGTCATTATCGAAACGCTCCCGAAATGACTATTCAATTAATATTTTCATTTCATGCTTGACACCTTCGTATTATAAATTGTTTTTAGAGGTAACGAACTAGTGAGCTGCAACTCTTATAATAATTTTGTAAAAAGTATGCAGATTTTCGAATGAGTAATCACCAAAGAGCGTTCCCGTAATGACGGGGAATTAAAGTACGCTTCACACATAACAAATTAAAAGGTACTTTCCAACAAAAACAATTATTTTTCCCCTGAAACAATACTTTAATACTTTGATGCATTTAAAACCACACGACATTTAATTTTGATAAAGATTACTTGCGTAAATGCTTTCATCTAAAAGAAAATTATGCTAATATCTGATAAAATCTTCTAAAAAGTAACCGTTGCCCACGCTCACGCTTTGATTTTAAAAGGCAAAAGCTTTCAATTTCCTTTCAAGCCAAAATATGCAGGTTCGTGACGAAATCGAAATCACAGTGATGTTTCATTCAAGAATGCTTCTGACGCGTCATCGTGTATAAATAGACGGCTTCCCCACTTTACATCAAACCATTAGTTACCAACAACACTTAATAGCAAACATCAGATGGATCACTTTTGAAAAGTAATAAAAACTATATGTGTACAGTCAGTCGTACAAAAATAACAAATTTGCTGTTTAAAAACTTTGCGGTCAAACTTGATAATGTAACGTTGCAGTTCTTATTTTGAGTGATATTGGATCAATGAAATAATTATTGTTGCTCCTAAATTCCTTTTAAAAAGTCTAAATAAGCATTTTATTGCCGTCGATATGTAATACTAGTATCACTAATGGTTCAATTATTTATTTATCTCTAACCTTAATGGTTTCCCTGCCCTTCACCTATAGAAAGCACGATTATCGCTTATTCTGCTTCAAATACCAATATGTAATAAAATATAAAAAAAATAAAACGCCATCACCCCACCAAAAAGTTTGAACACGTTCTCTTTTAAGAACATGTTTTAATAGTTTTGCTAATTGACATTAACTTCGTTAACCAAACCTGATTCTAAATCTTATCAGTTCCTTTAACAATCTGCGTACTCGTATAAAATGTTTGATTTACGCCTGCTGATACTGTTGAAATATTATGAAAAGCCAACGAAGCCGGCCGGCTGTGGGCGGGCGTCGGAGTCATTTGTGGAACATTATCGCGGGTTACAGAAGTATCCTTAATCTTTAGTGATATAACGACGTTATAGAGGAAAATTTTAAAAGCTCATTTTCATAAAGCTACATGTCATAGGTATATAATATATTGTCGATGCCGTAAAGGACTTGTTAATGTTTTTAAAATTTAAGCTAACCCTTTAAAAGCCTAAAATAGGCTCTGAATAGGCTAGTGAACAACTTGGTGAATATAAGTTTGTATGACCAAATCGGTTAATTTTCAAAACATAACATTTTCTTAATTAAGTAAGTACTACAAATATGCAAACTCTTGTTTCATCATTCAAAAGAAGATGTTATGTAAATCTTATTTACTCATCAACATGAATCATTGATATTTGAGTTTCATTTGGTGTTAATTGTAGCATTAAAACTTTTTCTATAATAATATCAAATATATGTTTTTTTTATTGTAATACAGTTTGTATGCTGTCTATTAATATAGTTTTTTGTAAGTAAGTTTGTATGTAAACTCGAATTAACCATCGTATACAAATATAATCAGAGATGCGCATAAATACTTGCGCATTTATAATATAATCGTAATTACAAGAGCAATTTATGCAAGTGAGTGCTTTCGTATAAACATCACGGCAATAGCAAACTTGCTGAGAGAGAGTCAATCGAAATTTGAATATTCACACAAGCTAGAATATTCATAGATCATATCCGTACACTATACAGCTTATATTATGCAGCTAAATTAGTAACTATACCGCGTTATGCCTTCTTAATGCTTTTAGGCCTGTTTAAATTATTATGAACTCGTATTTTATATCTATTAGGTATGATACGGTTCGATGAAAAACCAGTCGTAGCTTGAAAAGTTGGAATTATACCATCGTCCAATATAGCATAGCTTTAATAATGTAGAAACTGAACTAGTGTTCACAGAATCACAGCTATCACATGGTATTCCAGAGCTGAAAAAATCGTAGAAGTATTTGCGATTCGAGAGAAATTCTGCATTTCGGCTACAGGTCCGTTATACAATACAGTTGTATAGTCTTCTTCTTCTTGGTATTCTAATTCCCTACATCGGGGCAGAGAGCAAATATAATAGTCCTCCAATCTGTTCTGTCTTTAGCTTTCCGCTTCACCTCAGCCTACGTCAATCCAATGCTCTTGGCTTCTGCAATTATGGAGCGTCAGGACTGTTTAGGGTGGCCTGGTTTGGGGCGACGTGGTTTGTGTCGGCATTGTAGATTCCAGTCTAGGACTTGGCTCGGAACATGGACAGAACTTCTGAGCAAAGGCTTCGCCAAAGTCTGAGCAATCCATTTCCACTTATGACGCCGTATATGCAGAATTTTCAAAAATAAATGTGTTTGGTCGTGATATGTAGAACACCTTTTTAGCTTAGCTTATACCCTTGATTGATCGACCCTGTATGCCTGTCTGTACCAACCATCTAACATTGTATCATGGAGATTTAATGTAAATCTTAGCACATGTTTCAGACACTGGATATAAGACGCCGCAGGCTACACTGTACCAGTTTCAATATTGTTTTCCTGGCATGTTGACAAGACATTATGGTGTATATTGTAGCCCGTAACCACAATATCTAAGGCTACATAAGTGAATATGTATGCCTTTTAGTTAAAAAACTTTGATAAAAATGAGCAATTACCTACTTAATGAAAATTAGTAAAACATATTGCATCTACAACTCACTGGACATCTTATAATATTTTTTTTAAGATTACAAGCCATATCCAAAAACATGAATACGTAATAAACAATCTAAATTATTTACCAACAATACAGGCAATATACTACGAATATAAAATATTATTATGAATGTATTATTATTTGTTGGTCGTGATTTGTTTTGTTGGGTATATTATTCTTTGTTGAGATCACTCATACCGGTCTTGAGCCTTTTTCAAGTGGTTGAGAGTGAGTGACACTAAAATACCTGAAAAATTCATATCATTATCGCTCTATAATAAATTTTAAAAACCTGAACAAAACAATGTACGAGTAACTTTAAAAAGTGTTAACCGACTTTAATTTAGCGGGCGCCACCATACAAATTATTAATTTAAAAGCCAAACTACTAGTCCAATTTTGATAAAATGTGTATATCCATGGGAAGTATGCCCTTTTGAACATTCTTAAAAGGGTATCGAATATTTTCCAAATCGACCCAGTAGTCTGAGTAATCGTGGAGTATAGGTTCGTGGAGGTAGTAGGTATATTAAAATAAAAATTGCATCGAATTAATGGCTTCCCTCTTTTATAGATCAGTTTCAAATCATGGAATAACTCACAGAATCCAGCTAGTATATTGAATATTCATAGTGTATCCCGGTATGCAGCATCTGCTTTCAGCCGCGCCAGGCGAGATAGGGTCGCTAACTTTTACGCCACTCGAGCGGACAAGAGGTACGGGAAGATGCTAAACACTTCAGAAACTTGGCGTCGAAACGTGTCTCTCACAGTTGAAAAATCTCCGGAGATTTTTTACTGGACACAAGTTTCATCGTAGCGTAGTTAAAAAGTTACAAACGGAAATAAAAGTAACGGCCAATTTGTTTTCATTACATATATTCCCTGTCAATTTTCGTCCAACTGGTGATTTTTTTATTTACATGTACGAATTCTGGAATCTTATTCGTAATTCATAAAGTTGAGGAGATAAAGATCCCTGATACACAATTGCATTGTTTTATAAAAACATATTAAAATAGCTCAACATTTATTAGAATTTTAGTATGGATATTCTAAATATTCAAAATAGTTTTGGTTAGAAAGGTATTGGACTGACTGGTTCTAGCACAGATAATTGGAACTAGCCCGAAATATGCAGAAATTTGCATTAGTTAATATGTCTCTTAACAAAACTCGCATCTGGTACGCCTAGTTTCATGCTAGCATGCCGCGGTAGAACTCATTTTATGCTAATACAGAGCAACGACGAGCGTCGTTCGTGCAATTTGAGCATTCTACTTTGACTGGTGTGGAATAACTACATAAATATGCATCGTGGATATGGTTAAAAGCTATTTCCCGTCGGTAACTGACCGATATCGCCACGTTGAAAAGGGTTTTGTTGGTAATTTTGGAAAGTTACGATATTTTGCGGTCATATGTGTGGTTCGTTAACTTTTCTACAACTCGTAGTTGACTTGTAGTCGAGACAGTTTAGGCATTTTTTCATACTTACCATACCTTGTGCTTCGAATACTACGTTACCTACTTACATCAAGTATATGATTCACTTTAAGTAGGTATACTTAAATACCTTCCTACTTATATATTGTACTTTAAGGTGCGTGCTCCTTTTTGCTTTCAGCAGGTAAATTTTCCAACAAGCATTTATATCAATGTTCCCCTTTTACGAGTACCTATCTACGGAAATAACTTAAGGAAAAATATTGAAAAGGAACCCCGAGGGAAAAGTTTTAAGGGTTTCGCATAATAAACGCTGGACCGCCATAATAAAACACCTGTAAGCCGCGGGGATCATAGGGTTGCCACGGTTTTAGACCCCTACTATGTAATTGTAATTCTACAAAATATAAACCAAAACCGATAGCACCCCAAAAATCGGCTTAATCTGTCTTATCGACGGATTTAATTCCTTAGATAAATATTTGGACAAAGATCGAAGCGATACTTGTATTACAAAACAATTTGAAAGAAGATATTAGGACTGAAACCTGAATACCCAAAATCTACCCATATCCAACGTCTACAAGTTTAACTACGTTTAATATCTATCACAGTCACGCGAAATCATATGGATTAGTTATCCCTAGAAAATTATGAACTAATAAGTAGCCGAAACTTTAGCTACATCAAATTAGTTTTCTTAAGAAAGTAATCGAAATCCTGTTAATCTGTTATAACTTTTTATGGTCAGAACACCAAGACAAACTTTGCTATTAAAGAAATAATGCGATGCAAGAAGAATTGTTACTGCCACCCTTAAGATACCTTTCTTATAAACAGACCATTTCTTCCAGTTTCTTTGGCACGCGGTAAACAAGGGTAAAAAGCAATTGGAACAAAGAAACTACAGTTTGCTGCCTGGCGCTGCAATTAAGTATTTGCTTACACAAATGTTGCTGTTGGTCTCGAGCTTATTATGAAGAAAACAGCGTTTTTTTATGGTACAAACATAAACAGGATTTAAAGTAATGTACCTATCGTTTTTTGAGGATCACCGTCGCAAACAGTATGGTTGGTACAAGTCAACACAATTTTACATTGTTGGAGACGAATGAACCGATTTGTTTTTTTTTCTGTTTTAATATAGGGTATTTAGTATATAGATAGATACTCCGAAGCGGTCCGATATAAATTTTATCAACATTGGTGAAGTAGTTAGGTTTTTAAATCAATCGTTTCGGCGCCTACTGAATTGATATATTGGGGTAATTGGGGGGGCAAAAGGAGGGTAATGTATTTCGAGTGTATATTTGTATGTATGTAAGTAGGTGTGTCCAGCCTAAAGCCGGTTTTTGTCTTCACCTGCAGATGGTCATAGCTACATTAGTTGCATCCTGCGGTTTCACTTATTAAAATACAGTGGTCTGAAGTTTTTGCAATCAGGTTTTTTTGAAGTTGCTTGAAGAAGAACTTGTTAAAAGAACTTGTTTATATATCGTGGTTATTGTTGGACTCATTATAGATTACAACGCCACCTGAGACGCCCAAACGAGCGGAACTCTAATAAGTATCATAGGTGACTGGCACAGAGCTACTTCAAGGATACCACTTCAACTCGGACTGTCACCAGATACGACGGTCAAAAATCGAATTCATTTTTAAAATTAAAAGAAGCTTTCCGTCCAGAGGCGCTTACTCAACCAAAAAAAGAGTTTTGTATGCCTCCTTGAGAATAAGGCCCAAGAAAATCAAACAAACAGCCAGTCGAAAAAATTAATCTGGTCGGAAATAATTATATTCTATGCCAACACCACCAGCTTTTAGGGCTTACAGCAGATAGATAAATTGGAAGTTTGAATGTAATCATCGAACTCATCAGCAGTATTTTCAGTGTTAAAGCAATTAATGGGGTGGTGTATTTAATTACTCGTAGTGCCCATATCTGTGACTAAGTATGCTGGTACGTTTAACCACTAGAACGTAGTGCGACACTAATTTCACGCCAGTCGCCTACAGTAGTGCTCCCTAAATCACCACATCACAGGATCAGTCAGTTACAAAGATAGTTTATACTCGCCTAATGGCACATATAGGTATGCTTAAAGTATATCTCATGTTATATCGCGATTTGAGTTAGGTGGTATCCTTGACAAGTACAAAGCTTTGCGCAGATTGATATAGATACTTGTATTATTACATTATCGTATTGTGTGGATTTCAGCAGGGATGAAATGAGTCGTTCAAGTCCTCAACGATGACACGTCTCGCACTTTATTACTCGCAGGTTATTACTTACTAGGTATTTCAGACTAATAGGGTTGGTTAATACTTAGTACGAATATTACAACAAGTAATAGGATGTTGTTGATATGTTAAACTATAGTAGGTTAGTACTCAGAAAGGAAGTTAACCAAGCACATAGGTAGTCTCGTTTGGTAAAAGGAAGAATTAAAAGATAAAAATTTGTTAAAATGGACTCTTAACAACACTATTAGTTACGCATATCGAATTTTACTAGACACAATGGAGTACCTAGTGGTTCGGAAATATTAATTGCACTTATCACAAATACTGAAAACAAAAAATTAAAAAATAAATGTAGCTACTGATTTTTTAAATTATTGTAAACAGTCAATATATATATACTACAATTTGCTATCACATTTGACGTACATCGAGATAACTTCAGCGTATATATTCACCACACAGTTCGAAAAAATCAAGCCAGTTAAGGCCCTGTCGAAGCTTCTAGGTTCGACTGTAGGTTCTACGTTTCGTTTAAAACATATGGGCACAAGTAGAGTATACGACCACTATACTGCCACTACGCTACTGATACCATTAACGCTTACACATAACGTTTAATTAGTACATGCATGGTGGGCCGACGCGTAGAAATTAAGCGTTCATAATATCGTCGGGTTGCGTGCCGTACGTGTGTAAACGTAGGTTTTGTATTAAATTAAATTTATGATGATTTATGGCACACAAACGCGTTTTTACTGAGTTAGTTTGGCTATTTTATTATGACGAATTTGTTCTATATTATTTCTAAAGCTTAATTAATGTAACACCAAATAATAGCTCTTAAATATGAATACTTAGTATAAAGTTCAAAATACATCTAAGAATATATACATGATGTAGTAAAACGTTTCGTTAAATACACTATTCTGACAGAACACACAACATTATACTGAATTTAAGCTGCCATAAAGCTAATCCGATTTAAGTTCAAAAATTACGATCCTTATCTAGAATTCTTTATCAGACATTTAATTATCCAGTTATCATCTTAAAACACCCACTGTCTGCACCTTCTGCCAGCAGAATGACTAATTGGCTACAACTGACTCTCAAAAAGGAACACTAACTATAACTAATCTGCGTTTAAAATTTCTTCCCCTAAGTCTGGTGGTGTCTGCCTGCTCCTCAGCCGCCCCCGGCGTCGGCTAACTAGCTCATCTGCATATTCATAGACTATCATACCATCTTTTGGTCGTTTTAGGCTATTCAGTGAAATACATGAAAAGTAATGCTTCAATTTCATTATAAGCACGCAGAAAATATTGAGTCGCGTTAATTCTAGAGATCTAGAGAATGGAAATGATAAAATGTATAAATTCTTTGATATACATACTCGTAGGTAATACCTACAACGTATTAGTCTGTATTAGAACAAAGACGTCGTGGAACTAGAAACAAATCACCTAATAAAGATAAGAGGAGAAAACATTTGTCTTACTTGAAACGTTAAGTTCATATAAAATTTATTCACACTGAAGCTAAAATGTTAAAAATATTTAGTCAACTCACGGATAACTACTTTGGAATTTCCGTAGTACTTTCTTAATTAAATTCGATGTTAGCGAAGGCAGGAAACCCATCAAAAGTAATTAAACCGTGCAAGTTTAGGGCCGACAGTATAATGATATCGTTCTAAACATTTTCTAGACGGGAAGACAAGGTGAGTGAGGTAACACTAGCATAACTTCGTTGGATATATGGAGCTACTGGCAATAGAGCCAACCCGAATCCACAATTTTGTACTTCAGTTTGATACCACGTTTGAAAATTGGCAATAAGAAATAGTTAACGCTTAGAAAAAAATAACGTTATATTTTTTATTTCAACTCTATACAGTCTAACCAATAAAATATTTTAACAGACTTTCAACTATTATTTTGCTAAGGAGTGTGAGAAGTTATAAATATCCTTCAATAAATATTTTAGAACAAAATACTTAGTAGAGATCGAACGTCCAAATAAGTTGTAAGACACTTGTTAAGCTTGTGTGGTTTTATAAACTTAAATTAACTTGGACGGCTGCCGTGGTCCAGTAGCTAGCATGCTGGCTTCGAGATCCGACGATCCCGGGTTCGATTCCCGGCTGGGACACATGTTCGAACGATTAAATTGAATATCATCTAAATCTATCAAAATTCAAAATTCAAAATTGGGGCCTATGAATGTGAAACGTTATTCATTATTAAATTTAAACGTGAAAAGTTTTTTATTTCAATTTATATGCCACTAGTGCCACTAGATGTAAGTTTTTTTCTGTATTTCTCATTTGTTTGTGTATCTGCAATAAAGAGTTAATTCATTCATTCATTTATTATACAGCTGCTAAGGTATGTATTAATTTTAAAATGTAATAATTTTCAAAGGCATTTCTAAATCTTTTGTAAGACGGAGTAGGTACGTACAAAAGTTTATAGGAAAATTCTTAACTCGGTAAGAACTATATACGCTAACATAAGTTACAGGTAATTCTGTAGTGTAGATAGGAACTGTCTGTATTATAGGACTTTATATTATTTCCGCTTAATTTAGCCTAATTATTAAAATAAAAACGCATCAGCAACACTGTCTCTTTTCTTGCGTTTACTCTACTATATTGAGTTTAAATTAAGTAAGCATGCTGTAACGGCCAAAACCGAAACATAAAAATAAACTAACACAACCGCAATGAAACTAGTCTCCAACGTTAAATAAGACTATGCTACGCCGGCTAAGCAAACACTATCCACTGTTACAACCACAAAACCGAGCAACATGGAAGTGGGGCCGAATATAGCGTAGCTTCCGACAACCGACAAGCCGACCGCGTGTGAAGCCCAAACAATGTACGTGGAGTCAATGACTGGAAACATCGCCATACATGCGGCAGACGCGGCGGTTTGTGGAAAAAACGCACGTATTTAGGGTTGTCATGTCCAGTTAACCGGTTTTTTTGCGCCAAATTGTGGAGTGGTCAAGGACTTTGCAAATTCAAGGAACAGATCGTTTAAACGAGCTAAGGTCGAAGAGTTATTTTCGTGAGCTTTCTAACTTTTGTGTCTTTATTGAGTAAGTTTATGCCTCTGCGTTTGAAAGTTATGCAAATGTTTCATTTGTTTTATCCAGCAGCAGCTTTTTAATTTTGTTCGTCAGCTTAACGCGATAAAACTTCAAAGATAATTTCGGGTAAAATCGTAGTTGATATCTCTGGTGTCTGGAAACCGAGCTACAAAAAAAAATCAACATTTCTCAGACATGCTCTGTAGCGTGCCTGGAACAGACAGATAAAAGCGATAAGGCAACCGCTTAGTGCACTACTAGTAATAAGTATTTTATGTAAACTATATTACCAACTAATATTATATTTTATGTTTGTCTGCACTGCATGGCAATAGAACACATGTGGGGTGAACTATAAGGCTTCATGCAGTAAGACGTAGAATATTTTAGAAAAGTATGTATCGGCTTGCCAAAACAATGATAATCGTACTGTCACAACATCTCACACAACCGAAGTGAAACTGATATGCCAGCACCATGTTACAATATTTTAAAGAGTTAATTTGGCTGGGGTAGTATTTATTCTGTGATATTCGGAATATTTAATTTAAAAAGGATTACTTTCATAAATATTTTAAGTTTTGTTTGGATATTTTAAAATTAAGTGCCATAATACTATCTGGTAATTTATTGTAGACTAGCTGACCCGGCAAACTTCGTACCGCCTAGCAGTTATATATGTTTAAACCTTCCCTGGAGTAAGACAAACATTTCAAGATCAAAATCAGCTAAACCGACCCAGCCGTTCTCGAGTTTTAGCGAGACAAACGAACAGTAATTGATTTTTATATATAAGAAGATTAATATGTTTGCGTAAAGTCCCTGTTTCTTACACTTAGCTAATCTTTACAGGCAGGACCCGCCCTTTTTTATTATTGCGTGAAATACTTTTTTCCGGTATTTCCCTATCCTCACGTACCTCTACTAAACTATTATAGATATAAAGTGATATAACTATCGATCGTTCGGAAAAAGCTGTCCTGTTCGGCTACGACTTTTTCTGGTAACCCTATTACAGTTGCGAGTCGGTATTTAAAGCCGGTAATCCATGAGGAAGATACCGCTGATGGACTTTTCGGAAAACGACTGTCGAACGGAAATATGAACGTTGAAATGGCGTTTATAGTTTCGACTCACATGCTTCTCTGAATTCTGTATCCATTCATATAAATATTAATGTGGAGTGTATGAATAAACCGTACTTCTAATTTAAGTTCTGTTCTTCAATGTTTTGAAGTTTTCGCTGATTTCTTCCCATAGTTTATATTGTTAATTCTGAAAGATCATTATTTTATATAACTTTAGCGACTGACGTCTCAGGACTTGGTGTAGTGTTGGTGAACAGGTGCCAAGGTACCAGGATGAAGGATTATTTTGTTCTTATAAGAATTTTACAAAGTTTTTTTCATGTCAATTCTCTATTTATTCTTATCTATCCCATAATAAATTCAGCTTTGAAAGAAATTATAATAAATATATATATATATATATATATATATATAATAAAGGTATATTATAATAACCTACAAACTAAGTCATTGTCTAAGTACGAATGTACTTCTACCTTATCTTTCAATATCCTTTTAATCATCATCACATCACAATATGTAATTCTACAACTCTTTCAAACTCTACATAAATATACTCGTGTACCGGTAGCATTACCACGTTTTGCAGTGTCATAATGACTGGACATTCCCCTGCTTTAAATACATCCCTTCATGATTCGGTGCTACGATTTTGATTTATGTAGATCCGTGTTTGAATCGCCCTCCTTCCTAATACAGATACCTACAGTCATGAATCATGATGACTGGGAATCGAACTACACAGCAGTGCGCTCCATGTAAATGATCTGATTGAAAGACGTGGCAAATATTTTGGTATATCTATCTATGCATACAATAATGTATTACTAAGAAGAAGGCCAAGAAGCCACAATAAAGCGATGCACCAAGCAAGCATCCCTATTCTAAACATATACATACTGGTAATCTGGTAGTTAACTAAAAGTGTACAACCCTTGACAGAATATGGTCATTTCAGTAACTAGTACCTACGTAAATGAAAAGAAATAAAAAACCCTATCCAACAGTCACAAGCACATCTGGAGAAAGCTTGCACTTTTGCAGGTTTTTATCGACCCCTTTATCCGAGTTCAGAAAAAAACAATTTAAAAGATATTTTTAAATAGAATTCTACAGTATACACCTACTACTGTATTTTTATATTTTCATATTGTATTTTTAGCTAACTGGTATGCATAAACGTGGTAAATACCTAATCTAAAATCTGATCTAAAAACAGACCTAACTTTGGGTATTATCTCTATCGTGAAAATGTTGGTCAGCTGAAATTGGGTTTGACACCTCTAACATTTTCGTTATCTTGTATCTCGAAAATAATATTATTCATATTCATATTCGTATAGAAAATAATATAAAAATAAGCTTTAGGCAAGATAAATATTTTAAGAATATGTGTAAAGTAGTATCATTTAGGTACACCTAGGCTTAAAAATATTTACTAAGTAGTTTTATAAACTGAACTGGACGAATAAACTAGTTGTAGTTTACCGTAATGCCTGTCAGACTTTGAATCCTAGTTTCTTTTTTTTCAGAAGGTTACAAGAAGCATATGAAAGTCATTTAAATAACTGTAGAATGCTTTATTGCATTCATCAGATTTTAACCAAAGCATCAGCGTCCCTAGTAGACGTCAGATAAATATCAAATGCTCATTTATTTAACTATCGATATCTTTGGCGTGAAGTTTCCAATAAGCCCCCTGATAAGGAGCTGCCTAAAACAGACATAAACTTTACCGAAATAAAACGAAATGGTTCCGTAATAAAATCTGCCTGAATGATTGGTATTGGAAGGCAGCGACAAAATCATTTAGTTGAAAGGACGTTAAAATCTCGTTAAAGCGCCTCCTATTCACGCCTTTTAATTTCAAAGCCGGTGGTCTATTTTAAGACGTAGAAGAAATTCTACAGTGAATAATAATCAACGCCTATTTAGAAGCGAAATAAAAGTATGATGGGAAAGCGAAGGCTTATTGCAAAATAAATTGTTGAGATCCGAATGATGTAAAAAATATAATTTTTCGTAGGTATAATTAAATTTCGGTAGCGAGTGTAAATACTTTTTCCTTCTCTGTCGCTCCAATCAGTATTTAGGTTACCTACGCTATATTTTTATGATTTCCGCCTAAACAGAACTTAGTCATAAAAAGTTGCCGCTGCTTTTTGAGTCGGTAGATAATATTGGTGTCGAAAATCTAGTCACGTCAGAGACACTTCCTCAAATGAATCAGCTACGAGGCAATATTAGTAATATTTTGCATGCTTATTATTGAATCGTTAATAGTAAGTTGTATGTTTACGCAGCAAAAATAAAACAATAAAATAATACACTTTACGAGTATGCCTCTCTTTACAAATAGGTAAACATTAATTTTGCATATTTCTTTCATGTTACCTGCAGCAATATGGGGCAATAATGACGTAAAAATGAGGTAGGTAACTATTGCCTACGTCATTGTAATAGCACTCCTTGCACGTGTCATTGACTTCACAGCACCACAAAAGCTAATAAAGCACAGATATCAGATAGCTGGAGCGGCGAAGTGTGTCAGCGGTACCCGTTCGACGGGTTGTAAATCGTATCTTAGGCTTTCTCCACGCGGCTCCCCGGGGTCAGGTAACCGGCCACATGGCGAGCAAACGGACAATGTCAAATTGATTCCTTGACATGTGGTGGCACGGAAGATCAGACGTATGTATGCTACTGGATTAAGCATTTCTAGATATCATTCTGCGTTATTATCTCTTTCTGTAAATGTATTTACGCACATTTTGGTATTATTATTTATGATTGATGGTTAGATCGAAGTGATGTAATTTATGCATCTTGATGTAAGTTTCAATTACAATTTAAAACTTATAGCATAGGCTCGGGCCGCTGGGCGCTGCTTGTACTTAATTTGTTTTTTTTTAAAGATAGGTGCTATATTTAATAATGTTTTGATAGATCTTGGTGATCGATAGAGTTGGTAAATTTAATTTCAAAAAGTTGTGTGTGTTAGTAACCGTACTCTGTAGAAATTGATAAAACAGCCGTCACAGTTGCAAATGATTACACTCACACTAATTCGTGCGCTGGAGCATGATCCGCCAGTCATCTAGTCCTGTCGATCTGTTAGAAATTTGACATCGTAATTCCTATGAACATAGGGAGAATGACGAGATTTGAGCACGTTTTGTTTAGTAAGCATTATGCTGCAAATGGGGAGTAGAGTAAAAATATAGTAGTATGTATGTATGTCAGTTAATTATTTATTTGACTCTGTGTCTATTTACTACTATACCTCTATAAGTACCCTAACTTATAAAGGTAACTACTTCAAGTAATGGCTTTCCAACGCAGCGCTCGAAGTTTCAACCTATTGTAACCCATAGCAAAAGACGGAATGAATTGTATAATGTAGGTAGGTTTCTAATCTTACTGCTTCGTTATCAAAGAGAACAAGTAGAAGTAATAACCAGGTAAATTTTTGGATATGCGTTCGAGGCATCCGCGTGCATGCGACATTATTATCTTACTAATATTGGAAATACCTATACGTACCTACCTACAGTCACTGAAGAATCATCAATAATATTCCATCAAGTTGATCGCAGATCTGAGCTATAAACAGCTGAAAAAATTACTAATAGGTAAAACTCACCATGGCACCAGCTCCTTGTTCTCATCCAAGCCCGAGGGTGTCGCCAGCGTGTCTGCATCACCCTCGGCTCTTCCTCCAGGATGCTCCGGAATCAATCTCTCTATCGTCGTGACCTCTTCGATATCCGAGTCGATTCCTTGAGCGAAGTCCATATAAAACGACTCTCTCGAGTCGCTCGACCCTCGCCGCAGCTTCAGCGACAAGTCCGGTGAAGAATCATCCATGGCGATGGCACCGGTTTATCTCACTGTATTAGACTCAGAACCTTTTTAGAGGCATTTTGGAAAGAGTTTCGTTAACCCATACTGAGTTCAATTCGTTTCGTTCTTTAATATAATCTGCTGATGGGCATTGTTATTGTTCGGTGGCACCAACTTGACGTAGACTAGCTTATAGGTATGTAATTGACTTCAAACGTATACCTACACAGATTAAGCGAGGTTTTACGAAGCAGTTATTATGCTAGTTTTTTTCATAGAATGCACTATACATTTCATGCTCTCTATTATGAGTTTAACTTCCTCGAAAACCTTATATTATGTCAAGCTTTTTCGGTCCTTCGAAGTTGACAACGAATATCTAAGCCACTGAACTACCCCTAAATAATGAATGGCTGATTCACAAATACATTGAACTTTCCCTATAAACAACAGACAAGAAGGATCAAATAAACCATCATTCATTAACATAAACGACAGAATTCAATTTATCTAAAACAGGTTGACCTGATATTTATGACGCAACAAAGGCGCTCAAACACAAACAATGCTCATTTATCGGACAAAAAGAGCGGTTCAACGTAAAAGAACAATGACCTGTGAACCGTCCGTAATGTAACCTTTCCCTAAAATCGACACCGATTCCTCGCTTCCTGTCGACTGGATTAGACAAGTTCACGCACACAAACACGCCTTTTATAACTAGAGAACGTGCACGCAACTTTAATGGGCGCCAAAACATTAGGGACCCAAATTATATCCACAGAGTAGCCAAATAAGCGGCGGCTTGAATACTTAATAAGGTTACGTGTATCCAAATTATAACTGCCTATGGTAACAGTTTCTGAGATATATACAATCAATCAAAGCCCAGCACCGCTTTGTGTGAACGTAATGAATATGTATTGCGGTAATGTTTCTCGACCCTCGATTTGGACGGTGCAAAATGGACTAACTGCCACTGAATAACTCAGAGATAATTAATATTTGTAATGGACATCGTTTATTTGGATAAGTTTGCGACAATTCATCAACTTTGAGAGAATCTACTTACGACAAATTATCTAAGGCGGAAGTAATCGACGTACTCTAATAATATTAAAAGCTTAGCAAGGTTTCGAATAAGCTAACAATATGCGGGTACATTGTTATGAAAACATCGATAAGTCACGATTAGAAAATGCATGATTTATACCGCATCCTCAGATATCAATCGCCGCCGGTCGCCGGGGAGCAACAACAACAATGCCCACGAACAAACATATTCATTCGCACACTCGGTGTCGCGCTATTCCTATGCACGCCACGAATCGGCGTATTGACACGGAACAATTCAGTACACTCACACAGAGGTATCGTGGTGTGTAGCACGTGTATTATCGTCACCGCGTGGACTGACGCGCCCTCTCGCGGCGGAGGCAGGCGCGCGATTGCCGCGGGAATAGGAAAAGAAGGGCCGTAGCTGAGGGAAGGGCGGGGGATGCACCCTCTTACTACTATTCATTATTCTGTGTCCTTCCGGGAGTGAGGATCAATCCTACCCGGTACGGTAGCGTACTCGGAGTAGTGACTATCGGATACGTGGACGCCAGACAGTATGGCAACTTTCGCGGGTAACGAAAGTTCAATGTTAATCGGGATCATGAGCTGACGCTTAGTGACGATAACATCTTTGACGGCTTTTTATGGGTAGGCGAGCTTGATTAGTTTTGCAGCTGTGTTCGCGGTGGCTAATAGATAATAGAAATATCGCACATCATAAAATCATATCAGGTATACTGGAAAAGATTATCAATACTATCAGCCACAGCACATTTTAAAGCGTATTAACAAATACGAGCATGTAAATATAAACAACAGATTTGTAAAACTGCAAGTAGATCAGGAGGCTAAGCAGGATTTTCACTTAGCCATCGAGAAGTAGGTACTGAAAGTTTTAGCTTTATAGAGATATAATATTCCCATAACGTATTTGCTTAAGGTGCTGCTCAAGAATTTACTTCAGTATAGTTATTGAAAACAGTGATATGATTAATAATAATTACAAATCGAGACAAAAATCTACAGCAATACCTTACTTACCTCTATAATATAATTACGAAGGTTATCTGGAAGAGTTCGCTTTTAGAGTTTTTAAGGAAGCTTACGTTTCTACACAGGCATCGAATATTTATGGTAGTTTCTGCGAAATCTAGCAAAGCCTCAGATGATGAAATGACCCTTTTTAAATATAAACTCGTACGACAAAAACCGATGCAAACTAAAATTACAAAATAAAACAAATATTGTTAAACCTAATAATTTATAACGTAAATTTATACATATGATTCAAGTACATTATTTCAATACGTAATTGATTATAACACTGAATATCACAATACTTTAGTCTTTATAATAAACAAACACTCTTTACATACAAAATTGATGTTAGAGACAACTGATTTTAATAATATTGTCAAGGAATAATATTATATTGACACAGAGACATGCAAAAAACGTTAGTACAAACAGTTCCTCAACATTAAACCTTTGTTATAATAAAATGGGACGTATAGCCGTAATTTATGTACCCGTCATTATTGGATTCAAGACCTGTAAAGATCAGAGACTGGCACTAGAAAAAAAAAGTCAAACCGACAAGATATTCTGACTATAGGAAAAGTCGGTTTCGACGTTTGTATCTGATTGCTCAAAAGAAGAGTAATGTTTGTCGAGTATATTTTTTGTATGTTTTTGATCTTCTTTCCCATCCACAGCCTTTACTAGTAGACCGATGATATTATTGTGCGAGGTATCATTGCTTTGTCTTTACCTGCAGGTCATAAGCTATACTGGTTGAATTCCACGATTGCGTTCTTTAGATACAGTGGTCTTAAGTTTTTGTGGTTCAGTTTTAAAAAGTAGCTTCTAACCACTTACTGATAAAAAAACAATACAAAACAAAGAGCTAAGTATTTCAGAAATATCACAGCGTGTGTTTGTGTAGCCTACAGGAATATAATTTCCAGTATTAGTTTTTTTTGTCAAGATAATGTAGAAACTTAATTTTTTAATCGTTAGTGCCTTTATCCGAATTGCTTAGAAACGAGCCTTATATTAGATTAAGCGGTACACTCGATCTTAAGGCAAAATATCGTTAAAGTAAGCGATATATCAAAAATTCGGATGTAAAAGACAAAAGTAGGTGCCTACTCCATCTCTCATCTGCAGAGGTCTTGAAACTTATTACGAAATTACTTGAGAAATTAATCTAATTTTCCCGTATACATCGCGTGTATGCCCGGGAAAACTTTAATTTTATACCAACCTCGAAAAACTAAGGAAAATATTTAAAAAATGCTAACATTCATATATCTACAATAAAAAGATCAAAATTCAACCAACTGCAATTCAGCATATTACTTATTTTGATAAAATTTATCAGGGACCACATGATAAGACTCTATCAAACAAGAATAAAATACAGGCAACACTTATAAAAATTGAGAATTGAGAATCTCTTTTGCATTCTAATTCTTTGCGATGGAGAAAAAAAACCATCTGTAGAATAAGACTACTTTGCGGATATCAATACTTAATTATAGGGGATTTCAACAGTGTATGTTTATGTAGTGTTTGTTTGGCAAAGCCAAAATCGAAGCCAACGAATCAGAAAAGATAAAAACTCGAAGTTTCCATCGAGCGCTCCAAAAATAAACACTTTCCTAAGCATGCCAAAGCATGCATTGCAAAGCGAAATATAACAAGGTAACAATTGCAAGTAGAAGAAGGTCTAAAAGAGATAGATATGGCGATTTGATGATAAGGAAAACGGCAAAAATACTATTTTCTTATTTGGCTCCGATCTTGGTTCAGCGGAAAATCACTAGATACTGTTTAAACAGACACTCTAAAGTTTATATTTAATACTACATTATTATTGCTATCAAGGCTTTTGCACAATAAACCATGCACTTAGATATACATATTTAAATAATCACATTGTTCCTCAAAAATGCAACATAATCACTTTTAGGATAACCGCCACACCAATAATATATTTTTGTAAAACAAGGTATTCAATATTGTCATAGATTTTGCGAACGTTTAAGTGTGTTAATGTTACGTAGAGATAGCTTTACTATGGGAAAGCAAATTTTTCTCCGCGAGTAACACCGCGGGGCGCAGTTAGTAGTAATATCGAAACAAAATAGAAATTTCCATTTAATAGAGCACCATATAGCATTAATAAATAACCACCAAGTCATTAAAAACATACATATCGAAAGAACTAAGGAAATTAAAAGGTTTAATTATACACAATCAATACAACTTTTAGTATTAACAAATCCCGTTTTTTTAATTACTCAGGATAAAAGTCAGCAATTTTTAACATGGGACTATTCTTTTTAGAATTATTATTTAAAGCTTTTCCAATAAACCATAAAAAGTAATACTACAAAAGCCTTCAAAATTTACTACTGTCAACGCAAGAATGCTATCAAAGACGTAAATGAATAGATTAGAAATTATTTATTGCTTTTATTCAGCCTGTTTTTGATGTAATTAGTCAAAATATTTATCATATAAGGCTCCAAATCGATAATTTAGGAAGTAAAGACCTCACGCTAAGGTCACACGGTAGACTAACAAAATCGTGCAAAAAATACTTAATAACGAGAGAGAAGCAAGGTCACAGTATGGGCAAGGCTTAACTTGGCAAGTACTTAAATAAGACTAAAAGTAATCAAGCAAAATAGTGAACAATTTTACAGCAGATAGCAAGAAACTTAAGAAACTCTTTCGTTGTAAATAATATTGTTTACATTTTTGAAATATTCGTTTTATTAAAGAGAAAGATTAGTAAAAATTCATTGGTCCATAAATAACGTTCATTACAAAAATAATCTTAAATAAAATAAGTCCCACTGAACTCTGATCATCTGATAAGCAGTATACCTAAAATATACATATAATATTTTCTGCAATAAAGCTGAAATTTGTGTGCTCAGATTTAGTTAATTAACTAATTTTCATTTTCCTTTTGTCCATATTCTCGTAGAATTATTTTCACTGTTTTTCGAGTTTCTATTTGCATACCTTGCAAGACACTCACAGTAAGGTGCCGTCGCTCGGCCGTTTTGCTAGATTTTTAGGACACATAAAATTATAAAATACTCAAAATCAAGACAACAAAATACACAAAAAATAAATAGAAAAATAAACTATTTATTATATCGATACTTGTCTTAGAAAAGCTTTATTTAAAATATATTCTGCAATACAATTTGATATGGTGGGTTGGAGCATTTGGATTATCTTTAGATCTTAAATGGTCCATACGTAATATTTCTGCTGTATTTTTATATATGTAGTTAGTCATTTCGTTTATTGGTAATAAAGGACCTTGCCCGTGACGTAATTGATATTGGTTTGGCGGTCAACTGATGTGGTTATTGCTCTTTAATATTAGTGCATTAGTAATATTATTTCAACGTCTTTTATACACATGTTTAAATATTCATTCCAATAAGTAAAAATTGAACATTAATGTCATTATGAGAAACTAGCATTTTCTCGGCTTTATAAGTATTTCTTGGCGTAAAAGTATTATAGTCGTTTACGTATATCTATTTATTTTTAAAAATAATCAAGCCAAAACATCAATAAGTCATTAGTGACAGTAAAACGGTCAGACAAACTAACAAACATACTTTTGCATTGATATTATATATGTCGAATGAACATGCCAATAGCTTTTCTTCTCAAAACATATTTAAAATAGGCAAACGATTATCAAATGTTACATCTGTATGATGTCAAACGATAGTATATTACTTATTATAACCAGTTTATATAATGGCTAAGTATGTGGTCAGGCGAGTTTATTTATATACATATATGTTCTACAACAGGATTCGTCATCTACAACGAGTAGCTCTAAAAAACGGTACCCTTTTTCTTAATAAATCGACAACGTTTTCAACCCGATTCTTGTAAAGATATTTGAAACAACTTAGAATTTAAATGCCATTTTCCGTGTTTATATTTAATTTATTATTATTTATAGTCTCTACCGACCTAATGAGACTATAAATATGAAATACTGTTTTTGACGAGGAACCAATGTACAAAAATCTTCTACCCGGCTGCATTAGGGTATAGCCGGGTTATCTTGGATTGTACCTTACAAAAATAGTTTTGCAAGATACGCCGCGCAAACTTTACAAATCGAACCGGAAAAATATGCTATCTCTACAATTTTATTCGTTTCGTACAACAACATTTCTATTTCAATAAAAATCAATTGTAGGGAATATTTAAAACCAAAATACTAAATTAATTCAGTATAAATCTTAATAAACTTGAATTTTCCACAGAAATAATGTTGAAAGATATACAATTTTGCTTTTAATAATAGTGATTGCATTGCATTTACAACAATACGGATTCCATTAAATTTCATTTGTCAATTCGATGGAAAAACTTTAAAATACGTACTAGTTTAGTATAACGGGATACGATACTTAACATCATTAATGAATTGATATTGTCTTCTAACGTGAAGTGATTAAATGGTGATATTTATAATACGTTACAATTAGTTTTTATATAACTATGCAGGTCCGTCTCAATGCGTATACATTAATGAAATCACTGTATTCCAATTTTATTAGAAATAATCAGTTTATATATTACTATACAAACTGATTATTTCTTAAGTTTTTGGCATCATTTCCATGAGATTAATTGAGTGTTCAGACTAATTTATTTGGGTCATCAGATTAATCAATAGAAACATTAAATATCCAACCTCGAAATCTTAACAAAAATTATTTATCTAAGTTATTTGGTATTGCATACATTATGTTTTTTTTTTTACTCCAGTTAAGCGGGGATCCAGATCCAGACAATAATTCCGGTCGCTGAAACTTAGCTGACTGATAGAATAGCGTCAGCAGATCATGGATGAAGAATCCAAATTTGGATTTTTTATAATTTTGTTTTTGTACTCAAACATTGAAATAACTACATAAAAAATGTTGGATTCTTTGTCAATTGTCATCTATAAACGTTATTCTATCAGACTGCAAAGTTTCTGCGACAGAGGAATTATTGTTAGGATGTCCATAAAGAGAATTTGTACCCATTAACTGAGCCACTTGGAAACTATTTTTGATTACCGACAGCTATAAAAAACTTGTTCGCAAAAATATACTGATAAAACAAACGCAGTTCACCAAATCTCGAAGGTGAGCAACATAAATTTTGCAAACTAACACAAAAAGGAACCTTCAAAAATTATATTTTTTTGGCATAATGATTGCATACGATTTGAAACAGACCTCGGCGGATTGCGGATTTATTTCTAATACATTAAGGAAATCGAAATATACAGGTTATAGTAATAAATAACTAGGGGCAAGTTCGCTGTTCAACCGATAATAAGAAGCACTAGAAAATCCCGCAAATAAGAATAATTCTATTCACAAAGCAAATTAGGTACCATAAGTTTTATATCAATCTGAATTCCGCACTAGACGAGTCTGTATCGCAGTATTTAGTCTCAATAGTTCCAGACCCTTAAATTTACTTTAACATGTATCAAACATAGTGACAAAACGTAACAATCAGTAAGCATAATATGACAAATTCATTCGTATAATCTAAAACAACAAAAATGCTATTACGTAGTTCGAGAATATAATTCAGTAAGACTTATTCTTAAGGGTTAAGGGAAGCTACAGCTTTAAAAATCTAATAGTTATCCGCACTCACCCGTTGAACTTCGTCCGACACACCCGATATTTCGATTCATTATTGTATCAGCAACAAACTCATCTCAACAATATAACAATACAAATACGCATATTAACCGACACACGTTTTCCATTTCAAACCTCCGCAAGCCATAGCTCCTATAAGGTACACAGCCACGATAGCCACGACTGCCATGATCACGTACATTTTAATGTTTTTCCAAAATAGCGAGCGCTGTAGTGTTCTCGAGGTCGCACGGTAGGATATCGACTGTGAATGACAAAATAATATATTAAATTAACATACATATATAATTACTGATTTTCTCACGAGAACACTGCATTTTTCTGAATGAAAAGTGGCTTATGACATAAGCTATACTGGTGCCAAATTTCATCTAAACCTGTGAGTGAAGGAGTAAGAAACAAACACACACACAATCACACAAACTTTCATTACGTATAATAAGTCAAGAACTATCTACACGAGAGCTAATACACTAAACGGTGAAACCTTAACCGATATTATAATCTTCCGCTTGAAAGAATACCACCGCTAGTACCACCAGGCTAATAAATAGCAATCACAGATGACTTTACTCTGAAATAGCATATTATTTATATCAAAAGACAAGCTAAACACACATATTATACATCAAACACTTCTATACAATCGTGGCGGGGCAGAGACATTCGGTCATCTTCGTTTGATATTCTGATACCAAAGGACCTCAGTTTATGCAGAATATGACGAACTATTTTGTAAATTCAAATAGAACCTTTAACTAAAAAAAATATCGCGAATATCAAATAAAATGTCGCGAAAAAAAAAAAAAAACACGAACATTTTTTTCTTAATCTCTTCCCTATCATTTCATTTTGCAGCGCGTATGTCAAGGCCTTTTAGTTCGAGTCATTGTACTTTAAGGATTGCCAGGTCAGCGTTATTTTTAAGGATATGAGGCTAATCCCAGCAAATCTTATTAGAGGCCATTCAACTAGTAAGTAGGAATTTAGTAAACATTTCGTGTATTCAGAGTTGATAATGGGTACGAATGAAGTAGACGAAATGAGTAATTTAAATGTGATGGTCAACTTTTTTGTATTGGAGGAAATAAATAAGACTCATCATTTATGTACTAGATACAACAGAATATCTTATGCTAATCTATGAAACAGCTTTCTGAAATAAATTTATTCAAAACCTTATTATAGTTCTTGTAAACTAAGAATGTACATGGCCTTTAAATGTATACATTTTTATATGCCTAATAATTAGCAAAATAAAGACTACCGACTCTCATTACGGCAGGCGCCGATATATTTTTTTCAGTAATTCCGATTAAAAATCTAACGTCTTAACCGATTTTCGATTTTGTTAAAATTTTAATGGGACCACACATGGGAGATATAATATACAAATAAAAAAATATTTTTTCAAATCGGTAGACCCGTATCAGAGAAATCAGGCAAGAAACATTGAAAAAAAATACAGTCGAATTGAGTAGAAAAATCGCATACTTTCTTCAAATAAATACAATGAAAATATGCAGGGTTATCGGCTAGGGGTGTACTAAGTCGAAAAGTGGACCCATCCTAAGGTTATTTCCTTAGGATGGGTACAGTGACTGTACTCTGAATTCTAGAAAAAATAATTAGCTGTTTCATACATTTTGTCGACGACCGATCAACTGTTTGTATGGAACAGCTGATTTTTATTTCTCGAATTCAGAGTTGGTCCAATAGTGAAAGTTGTTGCTTAGGATGGGTATAGTGAGCCCCTTTCGGCTCCTTAGTACACCCCTAACCGATGACCCTGTATATTAAAGGCTTTCTAGTACTAGTAAAAATAAAATTCATCGTGTGCTCAAGAGTTACAAGTGTAAAAACTATTAATGACAAATTCCGGTAAGTAAGTACTTGTTTCGGAGAAAACAATAACTATTATGTTGTGTGAGTTACTCGTAGCTCTAGCAGACCTAACATCCTCATATTAGCAGGTAGTTATATCACACCTGTATTATTAAACAACCTTGCGTGTCTGATACAGTGTTCAGCTGAATACAAAATGATTTGATGGATAATTTTTAATGATGAAGCAAGCGCTAATCCTACATCGATTTCATGAATCTTATTTGCTTGTCTTATACACATATGGATTCTAACCTCTTTTTAGTATTTTTGTACATAATTTTTCCTACTATTTGGCTCATGACCGCAAGTTAGTTAAAACTAGTCAAAAGGCACTTACAGTTAGTGATAAAGATGAAACAAATATTTTTTACGTCTAAATTGAGAGAAAATTAAGAACTTACACTTGTCGCCAAATTATCAGCTTTTGTAACTAGTTTATCCAGTTTTTCACCGCGTTTCGTCATGCTGTCTGTAAAAGAAATAAATTTAATTAGATATCACGACATTAATGTGTTTATGGGTCTCAACTGGTACATTCTTTCTTATATATTTACAATACAATTAACAAAAAATTACGAATAAAAGTAGGCATCACACTTGCCCTGCAACTAACTAAAAATCTAACAAAGGACACAGGGATTGGCATTGGCATTGCGAAGACTACTTCGAAATCATCTCTTTCTCTCTCTTTGTCATTGTATCGTCAGACCTACTAAATATTAGAGATTGATCGATAAATATTCTGAAAACATTCCTCAATTCTGAACAACCTAATTCTTGGTTGCTTGGTTTAGCAGTCCAATAGATATCACAGAGGTGATTTTTCTAAGTCGCCCCAGCAATTTTTAATTGAAAAACTAAAACTACAACAATTAGAAAGTATAGAAAACCAATGGAGTTGCTAGTACTACAAGTCTTATATTTAATCATTAATTAACATCAACATAAACAACGTGAGAAATCATGCTTGTCGGGTAGTTAGCCCCATTCGATGATTAGGAGTCTCCAAACCCCATTTTAGCCAATGTGGTGAACTAAGGTCTTCTCCAGAGAAGAGACACCGAGTAATGGCCAGTAGATTGAAGTCGAATAATAACATAGGTGCTTGATTTACATTCACACGCATTAAATTATAACCTTCCTCAACACATATTTTATTCAACTGGTCAAACATATTAGTCTTTGAATTTATGTTACAGGAAGTTAGTATGAATTAATGTATAAAAATGTATATGCATTAAAATTTAAAAACGCAAATAATCTGCATTTAATTATCATCTTATTTTGCGACCACAAATAGAGCATACTGCATATTCAGCTGCGCTGTGATTCTTCAAATTACAAAATGATAAAATCTATTTATCTATTTTCTTAATGTAAGTTATTGTACAAAGGACGTTGCTCTTAGTAAAATAAGCTCATTACTTTAATAAAAAAAATATGTGATTAGCGAAACGTCGACGACCGACTAATTTAGTAGGCGGCGCCTTTAATTTTTTTCAGTTTATTCGATTTAAAAACTAATTTAATGAACCGATTTTAAAAAAAAATGGGACTACTTCGGAAGGCTCTTTTCACGCAAAAAAGTTTTTGTTAGGTCGGTTCAACCGTCACTGAGAAAAATGGACTCGAATTAATAAATAAAATATATTTGAGTGGCCACCAACCCGACATATATAATGTCCGATTTCGTGGCCCTCTTATTTGTATATCGTTCTGCCGTTAAATAGAGGAAGGCCAGGGCTCTTTGAATTGTTCGTATGAATTCATCACACGCTAATGACGTTACAACACAAACGTACTATGTATATGCAATAAGACGCATTCCTGAAAAATTCATACCTTTGGTAACTAACAAATGGTATAATCACGGTACTCGGATTTTAAGTATACTGATATAAAGTTTAATATGAATTTTTAAGAATGAATTTTGGATATACCCTCCACGTGAGTGACGTCATTAACTAGTGATGAATTCATACAAGCGATTAAAAAATTTAGCCCCTGTTCGAGTAAGTGACGCCACAGGACGCAGTTTTACACATTCAGTTCCATACACTAACGGTATGTACACTGTACAGGTAATTCAATCTAAGTCTAACTGTTAATATTGGTTAGTAAAGAAACACAGAAGCTGTCATCAATTGGAATGCTGTGGAAATACAAAACGCATCATAGAGGATAGTGTTACGAGTATATGGTATGCATAATATAATGTGATGTTATGATCGAAGGTACAAGTCAATAACTGTAAAAGATGATCAAGAGTAAAGTTGGCTAACTGCAACAACAGCCAAATATATTTTTTATCATAATTTTATCATAAATAGTTAAATTCATGCATGGGCACACTGTAAATAAAGTCAACAAAATGATTGTCCAACAGAGAAAAACAAACCAACAAACGAATAAACACTGAGATTCAATATCAACTAGGACATACTATTGTTTTTTCTTTGTCATCACTTCACACATATATTAGGATTTTTCTAGTCTAGTGAAATATGATAAAAGACAGACTGGTAAATATAAGAAGCCTAATACCAATATTGGACCATGTGCTACACTTTCCTAGGGCCTTTTGTTATGAGCTATGTTTCACAATTACGATTGCATTGTGTCATATAAAGTCATAATGGTTGTTTTTGTCAGACTTGGTAGTCTGACAACATTATGTTTACTTTAAGATTAAGATTATTCTATATCAAAATACCATAAGACGGAAGGCAATTGTAATTTTAATAGATTTTAATTAACAACTTGGGCCACCTAAGCTGAGGTAGTAAACTTCTCAAAAATACTGCGAATTCTAAAAGTGTATTAATTAATGCAAAGGAATTCACAGGAAAATGATTTTATTACATGCATAGTAACAAAGGGTAAGATATAATACACACTAACACAACGCCTGGTGTCATCGGAACTTTCTCATGTTTACTGCATTAATTTGTTATTGATATATTCATATTGATTGATAAGGCTTATCTCAATAAACTGTGTTTATTAACAATACTCTGTGGAACATATTGCTCTAATGAAGTCATTGATTCTAAAATAGAGCTTCCTAGAACTGTTTATTATATTTATAGTTTAAAAGCAATACTATATGAGAAGGTAAACCACATTAGGGCAAAGTTTCAGGCAATTATCCATAGTTGCAGATACAAATTGTCAAATTGATACAAAAAATAAAGAACAATATTTTGTAACTCTTTTTACATCAAGAAAAATGAAATACAGTCTAGAAGAAACTCATTCAAGACTTGAAAAACCTCAGATTAAAGTTATTATGAAATTGAGAATATGTGAAAGAGAAAATAGTTGGGTTCAATGCATATCGTAATATTGAATGTTTACAAAGAGATCAATACATAATCATCTCTAGGAAAGACTACCTCATCTACTTACGCACTAATTTTATGTAGAACTGTTTAAAAGAAACATTCTATTTTCACTCTCGTTGTTTTTAAATATATAGGGTCAGAATACTTTGTTATCATTTTTGTTGTCATGCAATAACTAATCAGATAAAATCAGAGATATAAACTATAGACAAAACTTTGATCTTTGATTAAAAAAAAATTAGATGCATACTCATACCTCCATTTCCTTAATACACTCATCCCATTTACTTATTGTTGTACTATTTAGACCCGATTTCTCATTGCTAAAATATTTGCTTCATAGCAAATATGTCAATAAATTTGTTGGTTAGCTGTTATATAGATAGCTCATAAATAGATTAATATATTTCAATCTATTTGGTCTGAACCAAAACTAATTTAATATGTTTATTTATTTATCTGATAGGACTGTTATTTGGGCTCATGAGCCCTAATAGATAATAAATAAATTTTAAATTTTTACTATCATTGTCATAAACGCCATTTCTCTGTTTTACGAACTATTTAAAAAATGAACTTTAAAATAAGTAACTTTTCACAGTACTTTAGCTGTCTAAAGTTCTCTCAAAAACCAAAAGTACTACAATCATAATTCACAAAAGTGAATTGTCAACAACATAATCTACTGCTTCATAACAAGATATCAGCACTGCATCTTATTGATTGACAATTTAACTATTTTGACACAATAATAAATTTATTTTCACAAAACATTTTTTGTTTATACACAACAACGTAACTGAGATTTCTAATAAGGCTGCTGACTAGATAAAGTATATAGAGCTATGTTGTTGTGTCTCTAGTTCTTTGGTGAATTATTTTGTTTTGAATATGATCGCTACCGAAAAATACTGAGACAGACATCGTCTATTCTATAGCTGAGTGACTCTAAACTTACAAAGGACTGCCTTCACTGAATCCTTTCTTACATTCATTGAATTAATAATGTGTTTTTAGATTTAAACAATGTATTTTACTAATGTATGCACATTTTACTTTCCTTTCGTGCCATTCTATAATATAAAAACTCAGAATATCCATGGAATTTAGAGTTATGATATATAATAAGCCACAAAATCAGATAGACTGAAAATAAATCATTACAACATTATATATTTAAAATTTATTATTAGATTAGCAATAAACTTGAGGAAAACATGTTTAATAAATTATTATTACCAAATTGTACTAATGCTTTTAATTTACAATGAGCCAACAAAAGCAATGCACAGAATTTTATCAGTAATGATGTGATATTATGTTAATTACTATTTATAATGAGACAGATGTCCTTTACTCTTAATTACTGGCTCATTTCCTAAAATACATGTTTTCTTTTATTTTACTATATTTAGAATAAAAGTAGGTACCTAAGATTAAGACCAGCATCCTATATGATTCTTATCATAACTTTGAATCACTACTCACCAATATTCATAACCATAATATCTTTCAGCTCATCTAGTTCCCCATGAACTTTAGATATGGTGTCCAGGTCTTTTGATTCACTATAATGCTTCATCTCTGTAGCAAGCACTCGAGCAAACTCTCCGTTCATAGCATATGGGATAGCAGTCTGTGCAGTATCACTGAATGCTGCCACAAACCTTCGTTTTATCTCGTTTAGGAATAGGAATGCTCTCGACCTTTGGAATTTCTAGAAGAGAAAAACATGGTCAGTATTTAATCCATTGTGTATCTATAGGTGATTACATCAGTGTGATTTAAAGCATACTTACGTCGTCA
Organism: Ligdia adustata; assembly: GCA_947049295.1. Taxonomy (NCBI): domain Eukaryota; kingdom Metazoa; phylum Arthropoda; class Insecta; order Lepidoptera; family Geometridae; genus Ligdia; species Ligdia adustata. The sequence goes on from OX346218.1 coordinate 5,844,335, forward strand.
GTGATGCAGAAATAAACCAATTTGTTTTCCGCGATATAATGGAATAAATAACTTCCATGAGAGTAGGTGAGCTTGTTATCGTGGGGCGGAATCTTCGAGAGTATCTGCTCCGTTACCTCGGTAAAGTTGCCGGCGCATGTTGCGTACTTAGCAAGGACAACAGTGCCTCGAGCAACAACGCTGAATAATATAGGCATTTTGTCTATCTGTGACGGTGAATCACGAAAACAAAGAAATTGTTGATCACTACGTACTTACTAAGCCTTTCAACAATTCAGCACAGATTAATGTTTAAAGGTATTTCTGCTCTACTTTGAAATTATTGAAGAAGGATTTATAATCTCTGCGAGCAAAGAGTAAGATAAACAATTTTCTCGCAAAATGCGCTTTATTCTCACAAAAGAACACACCAACCAACAACTACTATCTGTCTACAAGTCTGTCACGTTACTGTACAGCGAGGAAACTGGAACTGACAGACAAATAGAATAATTGCCTGACAGCTGTCACTACCTCTGACAGTGTCTCGACTGTCAGCTATGCTATCCACTACTTTTTCCTTGATTGGCCACAACACTCTGTGTATTGATTGTCAGTTTTCAAGTTCGTTTAATTCAGAACTTATAAAATAATCAAGTTTTAAAGTCAAATATTAAGTAATAAGTCGTCGACTTATTACTTAATATTTGAAAAAGTACTTACTACTAGAAACTCAGCGCGTGTGACCACAATAATGCTTCTCGTTCTTCCAAAAGGTATCGTAATAAAAAAAAAACATTATTGTATCCCTATATTGTATACCTTCAATTTATCTGCGGATGAGACATAACGTGACCGCAAATGTAACAGTTTTATATATTTTATTGGTAAATTCTCCCAAAAAGTTGGATACAATCGAGGAAATGCCTCTTATGAGTACCTACTCCCAAATTTCATAACACCCAATACGTAACTTATTTATTATTATTAACTTATCTGGCTCACAGATCGTTTTATCCTACAGCCTCCGACAATATAAAGATTTGGTAAAATCCGTGTTTATGAACATCTTCTGCCGTCTGCGCCGCAGGTCCCGGGTTCGATCCCCGGACAGGTCAAACATTTGTGTGCATGAACATGTCTGTTTGACCTGTGTCTGGGTGTTTATTATATTTATAAGTATGTATATATGTATTTCTAAGTATGTATATCAGTCATCAGGTACCATAGCACAGGCTTTGCCTAGTTTGGGACTTGAAGACCTTTGTGTGGATGTCGTCCCATATTATTATTATTATCTTATGTACACAGTTATGGCAAATAAATATATTCTTATTCTGGGCAAGCAAGCCTCAAGTTGTTTGGCTAGCTTCTGTCAAATTAGACAGTTGAACAAACAAAAATCCGGCCACGGTATATCAATACCTACCTCTCTCTCTTTTTTTCACTAGTAAAACAATTATAGCATCTCGTTTTCTCAGTAGTCCTTCTGAGTTTCCCGCGAACACGTAAACCATATTAATCTGTTTTGATGTATGCTCAAAAACATATATTAAAGGTTAATAATCTACCATTAAAAATATTCAACTATGAAGACATTTTCTCAGTAAACGCGAAAAAACTACTCTTAATTTTCTGCGTAGACAGAGAAAGATGTAGACATTAGGTATATGCGGTTTCAGACAAAATATAACACGGAAGAAGATACACAATTTTCACGGAGATAAGAGACAGACCGATAGGTTTTTTCTTCCGATGGCCGATTTCGCAAAAGCGAATAGGACAGTATATGATTATAGTAACTGCTATAGCATGCCATGGCTACAGTTCTAACTACTATATCATCAATAAGATAAATGTTTCTTCCCTTTAACTTTTATCAGTCAATAAAACCACATCGCACGATTCTCTACAAAAACTTTCGTCAGATCTAAACACTTTTTGTCACTAATATTTATAGATTAGGTATTTTACTAAAAAGTTAAGTTCATATCAAGGTTTGTTTAGGATGTGAAAAACAATGAAAAACCTAGCATATGGTTTTTCATTTACTTATCATATTCGTTTTCATATCCATGGACATAGTACGAATATATCTCTTTCCTGATTGAGACGGCACACACTAGCATGCCTATTACTTCTTTGCTAGAACTGAGTTAAGCGGGCGCTTTTGATACAAAAAATCTAATTTTACTCAGGGGTCTTACGCTGGCATCTGCATCAGTGTCAAATAATGTGATCATGACTTACAGTACAGTACTAGAACGTGCGAATCTTTTTGATGACTTAAAGATTAGCACGCAGCCCGCATATTATTTGTGACAAAGCGATTCATTGTATTAGTGCACAAGTCATACATTATTATTACCTTAATTAACATTTTTGTATGCAAAAAGTGATTTGATATCGACCCATTTTTAAAGTTTTTGCGACACGCTGCACGTGGCCTGTTCCACCTATTCTATCCATCCCATTTGTGATGTCATTAAATTGAATAGTCATTTGGCTATTCCTACCATTTGTAAGAGCGACATAGTGGAGGAATTTTCGGGATTGTGGGCACAAATCCCGCCCATGCTTTTGACCTAACTGTCTAGAGGATCGCAATAATTACGACTGTTGTGGGATCAGTTTAATTAAGTAACAAGCTTTCACTGAAGTCAGAAATTATACAATGCAAGTATTAGTCGAAATAGTCATCAATGTCTATATCTGGATTTAAAATATCATCACCAAACTGACTAATATCAATTTGGTCGAGAATTAAATTTTCACACATTTCTTCTAAATCAGTTTCTCCAATTAATATAGCACCATGCAACTTCCCATCTTTTAATACAAACTTGACGTACTCTAGATTAGGAGTTGTTCGAAGCAAAATCTCATAGTTGTTACCCAAACCTTGTCCATTGTACTTTCCTAGTAACACTACTCTATAGCCAAAAAGAGTTGTACAGTGGGTAAAAAGCTCAAAGCAGAAATCTTGCAACACTTCTTCTGTAGTGATTCTTGCATGCATAGCCTTTGCTGCCATTGCTGCCATCTGTCTTGCCTGTGTCCAAAGTCTTAGTTGGAACCAATGGGGAGCATGGTCCCAAGCAGCTGATGCGACATCTCCAGCAGCATACACATTTTGTATGCTAGTCTCTTGAAATTCATTTACAGCTAATCCTCCATCAAAAGCTTTAGCTGGTTCTTTATTCCATGTAAAATTTACTGCTGGTTCTACTCCTGTCGCAGATATTACGAAATCACAATATATAACTTTTCCATTAGTCAACTCTACTTTCAGAGGAAAGTCACCATTCACTTCTTCAACTGATTTAACTTCAACTCGATATATTATTTCCAACTCTTTTTCACCAGCTGCATCTCTCTTAATTTCTAATTTTCTATACCAATCGGGACCCAACGCAGCTGATTTCAAGTCTTTGTTTAACGAGACTAATGTATCTTCTTCGCTAAAAATATGTCTTCGCAATATAGAATTCACTGGTGTGATATTTGTCTTATCTTTAAAGCAATTTTGAAAGAATTGAGCCGCTCCAGGGTCTATAAATGTAGCTGAGATATAATCATCTCTGATTACCCAGACTTTTTGAATTCCAGATGTGGCATGCACAATCTCAGATGCAATACCACCATTGCCAATTATTACCATTTTTCTTCCATCTGTAAGTCTTTCTTGAAAGGCTCTAACAGAATCTGTATCTCTTATTCCTAGGATCCTGTCACTTTTTTTAGCGTCTGCAATAAGTCTAGGTATGCCGCCAGTACATAGACAAATCACGTTATATTTAATCTTTACGTTTCTATCAGTGATTGCGATGCGGTTATCAGTATCAATATGTTTTAATGAGTCATATACTATATGAAGATACGGATGTATTCTTTGCAGCGAGCTTGCTTCAGTTTCGTTAACATCGAACTTAACTATAGTTTTGCCAAAAAAACTTACATTGCTCACATTTTTTACAAGTGATGATGCCGTTATCATTACAAGGCTTTCTTCAGGGTGCAATATTGCCAATGTTTCAACACAAGTCACACCAGCAATACCACCACCTACTACCAAGTATGTGGCTTGTTTGTAAGACATAATGTTATTAATGTGTATACGAAATCGTATAGAAGCAAGAATTCGAGAACACACTCACTCTTTAATTAGTATTACTATGACATGTAATATTATCGAAACGTTTAATTTTATTCTTATGTAAGCACTTCAGCGTTATATCGATGGTTCTAATAAACATACGTTTAAATTAACACAACGCCTTAGTGGATTTATATATAAATTATAACAATAACATAAAAGTTAGGTTATGTTTACGATTAGTAGAAATCACAATTTACACTGAATTGAATATTGCTGATGTGGTGTAATAAAGAACTAAAATACTTCAACTCCTTACTGTCACTGTCAGGTACACAAAAGTCATATTTTCCGCGATGCCACACATTAAATATTTACTGTATTGCTCTCTTTTTCACATGTGTTGTTATCTATTCATTACCACCTTTTCTAATGTTTAAATACATAATATGTTGCGTAATGGGCGGGGTCTTGATTGTTTATATCTCGTCAAGTCGTCACGTCAAACAAAATCATGTTTGAGAATTTCGCGGATTGCGGACTATTAACGAATTTGCGATGGGAATTATTTGCTATCCGCTTACGATTGTGATCACGTACGTGATTATTTTTCGCAGGAATTGCTGTTTGAAATAAACCGAAACGTTAATGATGTTGTGAAAAAGTGGAGCTTTGGGTGTTGAAGGTGTTAAGGTCTCTTCATCAATGGATTGAGAAGGCTTAAAAATGAACAAGTGGCTAATAATTAGTGCAGTCACTTTGTTAATAGCGATATCATGGAATTTACCTCTAATGTGGAGTTTTGCTCACTTTTCGATTCTTTCGATATGCATTTTTGTTGGAGTTTTTTCGTTAACTTTTTGGGGTCATTTTGCTTTATCGACACCATATCAAACTCCGTTATTCTTATTAGATACCGTAGAAAAAGAAGTGCGACAGTTAGAAGAAATACTAAAAGTATGTTAATTTTATTAAGCAGTTTTATGTTTGAATTCTTGCTATTGATGTTAGACTAATATATTTTTGCTATTTAGGAAGAGTCAACAATTTGGCCACAGTCAGTTAAGAAGACACATCTGCCTATCATATTCGGGAGAACAGTAGATAGTCAACTCCAATTGTTAATAGATTATCTCTTGAGAGATTTTGTAGCACGCTGGTTGAAAGAGCTAGCCCACAAGCCTGACCCAGTTGTAGACAAGTTTAAAGAAGACATATGGAGCGCTATACAGAACTTATATGATAGGCTTCAAAAGGTAGATGCAGAAAAGCTACTGGCTAGTGATATGGTTACTAAGATTACTCAGCATTTTGAAAGGATCAGGATTGCCAAGGATTGCGCGTGAGTATGGCTACTGATTTTAGCACAGTGCAATAGTTAATACATTACTTATGAGTTCTAAAATGTATCTATATGTATCTTGATTTTGAACCATTTGTAAATATACCAATCACATTGATTATAAAACTGACCTAATTTCTGCAGAACTAAGTCTTCTTTTATTTATCTCAATAAGTGAGATATTTATAGTGTAATTTATATAGTTCTGAATGAATGTTACAAATTATTGTTATATCTACTGAATCTGTTGTTACTGAGCAACAAGAACTCATGTAAAATACGTAATTTGTCAATACTAAATATATTATTGACTTGGTTCTTTAACTTTGAGGTAGGTACATAAAAGCCACCTCTTAAATTGTCAACTTTAACAAACATGGTGTATTCATTCCCACAATACATTCCGAAAAGAGCCAGAGCTATTGGTGAAGGAAAATATAGTGATGAAACCATAGCATGGTGGTAGGGCATTTTCTTACGCTTATCTGGCTATACCTACCACCCTCAAGTTGATAAATCTGTCACCAAGCATTAAATGGTGTGTTATGGTAGCCTTCCTTGAGAGCCAATGTATTCCAGATTAGGCATACTGATTTCGGTAGTAGTGGGAGCTGGTGGTCATATGCCATGCTGCCTTGGATAAAAAAAAACAATTACAAGGTGCATACCGAACCTGATGAAAAATGAAAAATGGTCAATTTGGGAAGTGGTCTTATTTACCTAAAATTTAATTATTATATACCATCAAGAAACGATGAATGATTGGGCACATTGATTAAATGAATGTCATAAGGGATGTTTATTATTAATACCAATTAAAAGTAATTTGCATCTTTAAGTGCAGAAGCATTGTAACAGAATAATGAGAGCCTAACCTTCTAATCTCCTTAAAAGTTCTTAATGTCATTCTGTTATAATAATACAAAAAATAATGTACAATTTTTCTTTCTCGGCAGGCTTACACATTAAGATTTTACACCTGACTTCTAGTAACTATGATCTAATCTATGCCAAAAGTATTTTGTAGTAAATTCTTATGCACCTCATACTCAGAACCAGAAAAACTCAGTCAGATGCTTACTAAACACCTAGAGCTTAGTGTTTTCATGAAATATGGTTGCTAATCTCCAACCTCGCAGTGCACCCAAGCTGCGAACATTGTAAAATGACAGTTTCTTTAAAGAGCCTAACAAGGGTCTAGGTGCTAAGCAGGCCACCTGCTCGTGTGAATGTGACCTTAGAGATAAATGTCACTTACTCACCAATAAAGTCTAGTAGATCTGTATTTGGTAACCAGTTTGAGTCTGATTATCAAAGAATAAAAATAAAATGTCAAATGAAGTTTTACCACGCTTTTTACTTTTATTTGCATATATTTTAATGCAATTAAGTTGTAATTTGTCTAGAAATGTCTGGTTTGTACGTAAATAAATTATTTTAAAACACATAAATAAATGTAGGGTCTTTGTGTCTATTACATATAAGATCTTCACAAACTTTTATATTTATTATACTTTAGATCTGAAAACATTTTTTAATGTCATTCTTTAACAAGTTTTGCATAATTTGTGTAGCAATTTGTTCAAATCATCAGAAACACATTTTTAATGGAGTTGTATTGCTTTAAAATGATGGGGTTAGTACAAATGGTATAATTTTAGACATTTCTGCTTTTGCAGGGTAGAACTGAACATTTCTCCAGTGTTTGCTCTCTCGCCTCATCTGATGAGTCCAGAAATGGAACTTCACTATCTTAGACAGATCAGTGACTTGATTGTCATGTTCCTGATGCCGAAATACTACTCTTTGGAACCTGCTTCTCATCTATTAAGAGAGATACTGTCTTGTAAAGGTATGATTATAGTTTTTCAATTATCATAAGATTTTAGCATATTATTTGGAGACAACATACATATCGAAGTACAGTTTGATATTGTTTGTGATGATTCCATTACCAAGTAGGTGATGAGTTGTAGAAGATATCTATCCTCCAAGATTTTACAAGCGTTTACTGTCTCTATTATTAAGTCTATCAAAGATGATCACTATTTTTGCATATTTATCACATGTTTCTATGCAATTTTTTTTTACAGTGTTACAGCCAGCCATAAATTTGATCACAGAACCCGACTATATAAACCAGAAAATCATTCAGTACCTAGAGGCGCAGAAGGAAGTAAATGCAATGCACATACGGACTCATGAATATGCCAAGACTTTTGAAGACTACATCAGGTTAGTGTAATTATATTCTAGACCATGTACAGCAAGCTAACATCAAATTTATTTACACATTTATGTTTGTGTTTATCTGTTATCGTGTTTCTGATAGAATTTTTAGTTTCAGGGCCTATCTCTTTTCACCCCCTGAATTGTAACGTAATCTTTTGTTATTGATTTCAATCGCTTCACTATGATATTTTAGGCCTACGCGTTTTATTATTATGAAAAAAGATAATGAATTGCATAATTAAGGCTTATAATAGGCATCATATTAGCGCAAAAATATGACTGCTTAGGAAGCTTGTACTTTTCTAGAGATAAAAGACAGAAAAAAATTAAACGGTTAAGCCTAGTAAATAATTTGTTAGCTATTTGAAAAAAAAAACACTGGATTCGGAAAACATTAAAATGTAGAAAAGATATATTATCTTATTTGGTGACCACAAGTTGGTGGTCTATAGCTGTCTTAAAATGTTGGTTGAGGCTTCTCGCTATCAGGCCATTTGCCGATACGACTATCTGAACAATGATCGTCGAATCAACATCGCACATGGAGGTAACCTAGTGAGCCAAGTCAAGGTACTTGCTGACTTTGTCCATTTCAGCCTTCACAAGGTTCTCATCTCTTCGTTTAATTGGTCATAACATTTATTTAGTGATTATTTTTAACATTAGCCTTTTTTACATTGATTAGTTTTATAGGACCTCTCCACCTTGTCTAGAAATTCACACATTCGTTAAGGACTGCAAGTTTTTATCAAACCAAATATTCCATCAGAATTAACCCATGTTTTTGGTTGAGATACTCGTCGATGACTAATATAATTAAAAATCTTACTACGTACCACATTACATTTATTTCATTTTAAAAAAAGGCTAATACGCGAGAAATAAATCAGGATAAAAATACTAAAGATAGTTTTCCACACGTCAACGAACAGCATACAGACAGTTTCGCTCGCTCGGTCAATAATAACTTGCTTATGTTTTCAGGTTAATCAACAGCTGCAACAATGTCGACACACTGAAACGGTTACGGTAAGTGAATATTGATAACGCTTTCGCTATTCGATCAGTACTAATTATTCTAATCACGCATGTTTACTCGTTATTATTTTATATTTTTTAACTTATTTTTTTTAAATTCAAATAGGATAATGTTGTCTGTTTTTTATTATGTCTTGTTTTAAATATATGTTTTCCGGATTCTCACGAAGACAATTCGAACTATAGTATAAATAGTTCCCTAGAACTATACAAACTATTGTGTTGTTCGAAATAAAAAAACTTTCTAGTTGGTTCCACTCCCATATACATTTTATCAAAATTCATCCGGTAGTTTCGTTTGTAACTCAAAATATAACGATAAAAAAAACTATAAACCGTGTAATAAACATTTCATTTCATAAAATTTCCATTCGATTTTTTACTACTTCCTTTACTTGTTTAATATAGTCATTAATTGTCATATAAGATCTTAATAAATCAGTCCTTATCAACCGACTTAAAAAAATTAAGAGGTTTTCTGTATATTTTATATGCGATTACCCTGCTAAATAATTTTCATAGGATTTTAGTTTGGTAGGCCATACAGATTACTTTTTTGAGATAGAAAGGAATTTTACAAATCCAAATTTTACAGTCCAAAAAGTCTCTAAAAAGAATTTAGAAGCTCCTTTCTTGAAGTCGGCAAATAAAACGAAGATGACATAGAATGCGATGATAGTGGCTCTCCGTTACTGTATAAACTGTTGATAGTAGGTACTTTATGAGTAATCGGGTCAAGTAATATCGCTTTATCGCTATTGTTTTCGTTTTTTAAGAGGATGATTAGTATTGAAGTAGTTTATTACTCTTTATTCAGACTATTATCTATTCTGTGCCACTTAAGGTGTGTTGAACTATGAAGACGAATGAACTTATGAAAGTAACTAATAACTGTAGCTTAAGTGTTTTGCTAGATTAGATTAGATTTATTTCTTGGACATATTTTCGTTCTGTCATCAATATTTTCCGCAGTGCATGCGATGAATGATTTTTACACCTAGGGTTGGTTTGAGTAGGAATTTCTAAGGATCCCTAATTATTAAAAATAATAATATAGCCTATACCTACTACTCAGTGACAATGTAGCATTCTAACGGCATAATTCCTCTTTATAATTTTAGTGTAGACAAGTATGTAGTTATTGTATAGCTGCGAGCACATATACAGATACATTGCAATAGAATGAGCAATCTATTTTACTTGGTCAGGCGTGAATGGTAAAACAAAGCGGTATCCAGTGTCAAGGTCTATAAGAATATATAGAATAACTTATTTTGTAACGACATCAAATAGGAGGAGTTTCTCAATTCGTCAGGACCTTATGTTTTCAAAGATGGCTGGACCGATTTGAAGTTTTTTTTTTGGCTAAAGGTCATACTTTTCAGTTGGTCATCATATACATGTTATCGAAATCGGTCCTGTAGTTTTTTTGATGAATATTTTTCAACTTTTAATTTTCATTGCGTAGACAGACACAGATGACAATGAAACGTAAGTTTTGCGTGTCAAATTGAAGTCTGTTTTCACTATATTTAAACTTAGTATTATTATTACTTATATACAAAGAAAATAAAACATATTTACGTAGAGGAAATCTTTGCTAAAATATACTTTTTTTATCTTAAACCGGCTTGACAAGTACACTAAACAATTATTACAAAAAAGTTAAGAAATGTTCAATACCAGGAAGGTTTGATAATACTTAATTGTGGTGACCAATTTTTGCTTTACTACTCGTCGTGATATTCTTTGTGGTTAGCCAAGTTGGCATTTATGACTTTATCACCAACCTCCATACTAGAGAAGGTTAACAATGACAAAACCAATAGTACATTTCAAAATATTTGCCAAAGGTGTACTGTTGACCCTAATATCTCCATCCGAAAAGTCAGTCCAAATTTTAAGATATTTTTTTTCACATTTCAGATACGACATAGTGACACAAATAATGCAGGCGACCACATTACAAAACGTCAAACGTGCGAAAGGTATAGACATAGACGTGATAGAGCAGAGTGGAACGACGCACAATATCGGCCGTCAACAGATCGCAGATGCAAAGAAACTGAAGAGATATATCAATCAGCTGACAATAGCGAAAGCGGAGTGCGAGACCGCTTTAAAGAAGCTTGGCTGGGATGGCGCGTTTCCTACAGTGGAGTCTAATAATAAGGTAAATATATCGACATCCTTAATCACCCACACCAACCTTGCCTCTTCAGCGCCATTATGATGTGGATCGAGTCAGCACCATCTGAACAAAGTCGCAGTTATTTAGTAAACTCGATACATTTAATTAAGTATAATCTATATTTTTAAATATTTTGAGTATTTTCAAATGTCCAGTTAATCGGTTTCTTTTATGTAAGCGTTTATCAGTTTATATCAGGTGAGTTAACATATTGAATACAAAAGTTTTCCTTACTTTACAAGCGCAATCGAGCCCGCTATGCCATTGGCGTCTATGGTTAACAAAAAATGTTTGTAGTCCTTGGAGTTCAGGCAATGAAGTTTAGTCGTGACACTCAAAACTTCGTCAAAAAGACAAAGTTACAAAGTTAGTCTAGTTAACAAATGTTTTACAGACCAAAAAAATAAGGAGTTACTAAATGTTTACTGTTTTTTTAAATATTTGTTACTTGATTTCTTAGAGATAGGTTGGCTGGACTTAAAAAATCTAAATTTTGTTTTTTTTTTGTTTCGAAGGATATACTTCACGTGCAATCCCATTTTAGTTTTATCAACGTAGGCCAAGTAGTAAAGAAAAGATTGTATATGCAGGTGCCGAAGTCAAGTCAGTAATACATAGAAATATTTTTTTTTTTAAAGAAAGGCTTCTTGTTTTTAGACTCTACCCCTCCACAAAGTGATGGAAAGCGTGACGGGCAGGCGTTATCTTTCCACGTTTCTAGACACAATGAGCTCGCAAGGTCTAGTCGGGTTCTGGACTGCGGTGGAGGAACTACGTCACAGTCCCAGGAGTAACTGGCATCAGTTGGGAGCCGAGATATTCTACACGTATATAAGATCTCCTAGCGCGGAGGTTAAGGTTGATAAGGTGAATTATTTTCTGTGTTTTAAAGTTACCGGCTTCTCTATTCCTGGATAGCTTTAATCTGCGGGTCTTTTCAAGTCGCGCGTAAATTTTCTTGTAGGCATCATAAGCCGCACCTTTGCTTTACATCAGGCGAGGCGGTAAAACGCAAGCTTAATTAATAAAAAAAGATAACCGTAATCTACATACACTCTGGGTGATTTATCTGAGGTGCTTAGTTAACTCTATTGAAATTTGTGGATCACGCTCAGATATTTTAATTGCCAAAATTTGATTGTTCGCTCTCTCTCAGACTGAAAAGGTAATAAACTAACGAATAAAATTTAAAGAAAACTAATCGGCTTCGTACATCATGTTGGAAATAATGCCAACATGATGTTTGACGCCGTATTTTTTGCCAATGTTTTCCAATTTTTCAATACTTCAATCGTTCAAAAGTTTCCATGCATACTTACATTACTTCTGAGTTGTCATTAAAAGATAAAGCTATGTTTGAGAGGGGTACAATGAATTTTTAAAGAGATATAAATAAGAAAATACGCCTAGATAAGTGGGCATGGGTTTTGGTCTAATACAAAATCTTACACCTTATAAACATCTTATATGCTATGTTGAACGTCACTTCTCAATACAAACCTTGAAAACATTTTGAAATGTGTTTCCAGGACACGAGAAAAAGAATGGAAGCTTTTCTCCTCGGCGATAAAGGGCCAGAAGTATTCTACGAGGTTCAAGACACAGTTGTGGATACCATACAGGACAAGTACTACCAGTCTTTTCTCATGAGTGATCACTATACAGCTTTGATGGCGGAATTGGCTACGGAAGAAACTAATAAGGGTAAAATTTGTGGTATATGTAAATATATTTTTTGTCTTATGTTGTGTGCTTACAATAAACTTATAATTATGCAATTGATAATTACATATAATTTTAGGAGATGGTATCTATTGTGTACTATTTATCTATTGTAGTTGTAGTTTTTTCCAAATTGGACGAGCAATTTTTTTCTATTATTTTGATTTTTTTGGTGGCTTTTGTCCACCTGATCTCACCAGCACGGAAGTCAGCGACACAGAGGCCCTGGGAGGATCATGCCTAGTTTGGAACATACTAACAAAACAAACAAACAATTAAATAATTTCTCGAATCGTATTACTAATCTTCTTAATTTTGAGTTCATAAATGTTACCTTTTAAAACAACTCATCGCAGTATTCATTCTTATTTAGTTTGTATGTCGTGCGATTACTCAAATACGCCTGGAACGATTTGGACAATTCTTCTTATGCTTTAAACGGCACTTGTTTTGAAGTCTCGTCTCCCTAGTCGCCGCGACTGTAATGATCAATTTAACCCACTTGTATCACAATGTACTATCCTAACTAATATTATAAATGCGAAAGTAACTCTGTCTGTCTGTCTGTTTCGCTTTCACGCTAAAACCACTAAACCGATCTGGATGAAATTTGATGCACAGGTAGATTGGACCCCGGGAAAGGACATAGGATACTTTTTAACAGACTTCAAAAAAGTAGTTCCCCCATTATCTCGACAATCCAATGGGGAACTACGCGGGTGAAACCGCGGGGCACAGCTAGTTTGTTATATACCTAATAATCGACTATCTACTGAGAATCGATTGGCCATACCGGATTTCGACGCGGCGAGTAACAGAAGCAATTTAATTAAATTAGAAAGTAACAGAGTAATATGTAAAAAGAGTATTTTTTTTTATAAATATATAAATAAATGTAATAATAATATTATTATTCAATGTCTAACAAAAAGGTGTGACAATACTTAACGGTGTTATTCTACTCATCAAGGTGAAAACGATGTAAAACAAAATTATGCAAATTAAAAAAATAATATTTCGTCCTCCATACAACTTGGCCAATCACGTAATCGATATTTGTATAGAGAACCTAATTCAAACAACTTGGCCAATCACGTAATCGATATTTGTATAGAGAACCTAATTGTTTTTTTAGAATTTTGAAAAAAATTGTTTCTAGCAGGTTTCACGTTGATAGGTAGAATAACACCCTTAAGTATTGTCACACCTTTCAGTTACACATTGTATTAGTCTATTAATAATATTATATATATTTTAAGCAGGAGTCGTGTTACAGATATGAGTTCAGACCGTTCGCCGATCGAGGACCGTCAGCTGTCAAACGAGTCGGTATCCTCGGCGGAGAGCGTCGGAGCCGGCGCACATCTCACTGAACATTCCACCTATGCTAGAAGAAAACTGGACCAATTGCAAGAGCGGCATAATAACAAAATACAGGTACGTAGTTACTAGATTCTATTTATAGTTTGAATCGTGCGTGACGTCACATCTCGGTCCCAACGTAATATCAACGCTGGTTGTTTCAGCCAGTATTATGTAGAGTTAGGGCTGGTTTATGACAAAAAGTAGTTGGAAAAATAATTTTAAGTATTTTTATAATTTTAGTTTTATTTGATGTATGTTTTGCTGTTTTCTGTTAACAATAAATTTCATTATATTCTAGATTGTAAGAATAAATTATGAAAAAAGCCTATTCTGTAAATAGATTGTACAGATCTCTCAATACAGAATAAGTTTTATTTAGTCCTCGGGTATAGTAGATCATAGTTTCCAATCATTATGACGAAACTTTTTGAGAATTCGTAGAACCTACTATTTTTTCATAATTATCAGTCGTTATGAGATTAAAAAATGGAGATGTTTGCTGCGGTGCTATTGTTTGTCGATATTAGTTATATTTGGCAGGGACATGCTGAATGAACATTACCATAATTGAGAACCTTTTTTTTCCACGTGACAAAACGATTGTAGTCGCGAAGTCAAGAATTCAGAATACTACTATTAATAAGTAGTAAAATTATTATTATCACACTTATATTATAAAAGCGAAAGTTTGTGTGTGTGTGTGTGTTTGTTCTTCCTTCAACTTTAAACAGCTTAGCGGATTTGGTTAAAAATTGACACGAATATAGCTTATACAATGTATTAATACCTAGGCTGCTTTTTATCCCTTTTGAAGTATTCCCATGGGATGTTGAAATATCTACCGCGGGTAAAACCGCGCAGCGCAGATACTTTAATATAATAATTATTTGATTCAAAATATTATCAATTGCAGGCTTTAGCAGCACTTCGCGCGTCACTAAAACCCGAATCACCCGCTTTGGCCATGTTGGCTAACGAGGTGGAGAAGTTAGCGGGCGAGCAGATGCGGTTAGAAGCGCACCTAGCGAGGACCGACACGTGGGCCGAGCATCTCGGCAGGTGGCGGGCCACCGTGCATAGTGCCGAGGTATATCAGTTAAAGGGAATAAACTTTTTTTACCCTACTGCGAAAGTAGGAGGGTTGTTTTTCGAGTGTGTGTATGTATTTATATTTCTTTGGCACGCCCTAGAGCCTAAACGGCTTGTCCTATTTTTATAATAATATAGTAAAAAACAAAAGTAAGGATGATATGTTGAAAAAATCGAGTGCTAAATCTGTAATCCTGTGTGGATTAAAGATTTACCACTCGGGTTTTTTGAAGTCGCTAATAATCACTTGTTTTATTTAAGAGACGCGTCTCCTGATATTCGTCATACAACTTTAAGAAAATTATAAAAATAGAATTAATTTATCTGTACTTCCAATGACGTCAAAAGACACGGTGTCTTTTGACGTTATTTTTATAATTTTCTTAAAGTTGTATACGCGATGTTCATAGATACGCGATTCAATATTTTCGAAATATTTTATAGTTAAAAATAAAAAAAGACACCGTGTCTTTTGACGTCATTGGAAGTACAGATAAATTAATTTTATTTTTATAATTTTCTTAAAGTTGTATACGCGATGTTCATAGATACGCGATTCAATATTTTCGAAATATTTTATAGTTAAAAATAAAAAAAGACACCGTGTCTTTTGACGTCATTGGAAGTACAGATAAATTAATTTTATTTTTATAATTTTCTTAAAGTTGTATACGCGATGTTCATAGATACGCGATTCAATATTTTCGAAATATTTTATAGTTAAAAAATAAAAATTTAATAGGACCAAAACGTAGATATCGACAATTTCTAAAAGTTCAATTTTAAAATTTTTGATGTATTTAATTATTTGTTTCTCTCAAAAAAAGACTAACAGAAATATGCAATTGCTAATAAGAATTAACAATTGCATATTTTTGTTAGTGTCGTCAAAGCTATCAATTTATGCTTCAAATTATCCAAATTCGTAAATGCTAATTTGCTTTGATGCAGACGCAGAAAAAAAAGAGAAGACAAAGAAGACGAAAACATAAGTTTTTTATTTTATTAAGTTGGTCAAATGATTATGTTCAGATTGTTCAAGTTTAATACAAAAAAAACAAACTTTTATTTTTGAAAAGTTACACCTAGTTAAGTACAAGCATAAATATAAAATATACAAATGCTAAATCTCAATAAGAACATCTCATACTTGAACTTTGAAGTCACGTATCTCGTATACAAGTCCACACACTTTCAAGAAATATAAAAAAAATCCAAAACGATCCAGGCATTTTTTTACAATCGGGACACTTACATGTAAATAAGATACGAATTGAGAACACATCTTTTTTTAAAGTAGATTTAGATTTATAAAGCTCCATTATACGGTTAGCTATATAAATCTCCATTGGAATAAAAGTTATTCTTATTTTCAGATCATAGACGAATCGAAACCGCCACAGTTTGTGATAGTAGTACACATGGCGGAACAAGAGACGATGGGAGAAGATGACAAACCAGAGCAAATCACCACTGGATGGGTGCTATTGAGAAATCTTAATGAATTTCAGGTACCTAATAAAGTAAAAAATGGAATAATATTTATATGAATAGAAAAGGAAACTAAAAAACACAATTGCAAAAAATCCCAGTCCCAATTTGACATAATAAAAAAGTGTTGTAAAAATCACTCGAGCAATTTTAAACGCAAACGAAATTATCTATTAAATCCCGGAAATAAAGTTACAGCAAACTTTAAGAATGCTTAGAACACTTTTTACTTAAAACCATAAAGTTTGTATCTACCATACCGTAGTACATATTGACTGGCAATCTTGTTGAATAAAATGTATCACCGCGCATCGCGCTTCTTATTGACGAAACATAGACAGATCACGTCTCGGCGAAAGCACTGAAGAGACCTAAACATCAACATTGCGCATCCAAGGTCATTGGTCCAAGTTATTTACCGGGAACTACCTTTAACAAAAATCCTTGTTTATGGTATGACGTTAATCCTGCAATTTTGTTTCAGGACTTGCATCGAAAGCTCAGGCCTTTGTGTTCGGATCTCAAAAACGTAGAACTACCGTCAAATTCCTTCAAATTTCTTTTCGGCAAAAACGATAGAAGTTCACTAGACAAAGCGAAAGTTTTAATACAAAAATATTTAGAGGTAAGTGTTTTTATATTTAGTAAAGGCGCTGATGTGTTGAAATTCAATCAAAGATGTTTTCGAAAATCCTCTGATGCGCTGACCCGCAGCCAATCCAAAAGCAGATGAGTAAGCGTGTCGTATTATTTGAATATTTTATCAAATCGTTAAAGAAAGGATACGTTTATTAGTACACATTTAGACTTAATATTTCGTCTGTATTAACCATTTTTTTTCCATGATGTAAAAAACATTGATAACAGTCTGGTGAAATGTCTTCAAAGATCACTGGCTGAGTTCCCATAAACATGGGAACTAATAAAGTCTTAGGATGATATTATACTTATTTAAGATAAAAAGAAAATATAGGCTCATTTCGCATATTTTATTAAGTTATCTCAAGTTATTGAAATAATCTACTTTTTAAGAAAATTAAGGTTCTCAACCGACTTAATGGGTATGTTTTACCTGTAGTTATCTATTTAATTATGTAGTTCAGTGTTTTCTAGTGGGCCGATCCCGGCGGCACTGCAATGCCGGGAGTGAAGCGAGCCCCGAACATCCCGTCGAATTACAAAAATCAGTTTAATATACTGGTCCCTCAATGAGGGAACTTTCAGATATTAAGCTGAAAAGAACAGATACTACACTTTGATCTTAGCCAAAAGGCCGAGAAGCGATAAATCACATATTTAACTTTTATCATCCCGCTACTTCACGGAGAAACTTATCAGCGGCATCCAGAATAGCTACTCTCGTTTGGATGAGACATCTAGTTTGTGGCGACAGAACTAATACGCCCTTACCCTCTCTCCCTCCGTTCTACGTTTTGTGTCTGGTAGTGTCGTCATCTACCGAGATATGTTTGAATTATTTACATCACGTGATGCTCATTTTGTATTGGCCAGACCTGTATATTTGTTATATTAGATATTATTAATATATTAAATGATATTGTTTTTTTTTCTAATTGTCGTTTCCTTACTTTATCAACTATAATCTATTTTATCATCAATTGAAAGTAAATTGTATCCGTCCGATTTATCGGTTTAGGAAATATTAAGTTTAGGTTCCGTATCTAGTTTCCCTATCCATGAAAAATTGGAAGAAATATTCATATAAACTTTCATCAATGTCACAAGTAAGTGAGAGTATAAATTATCTAAGCATATTAACATTTTACCGTTACACATAATTTTAGATAATGATACTCAGATGTAAGTATAGACATATATAAATGACTAATTATAATGCAATATCTATATATCTGTATTGTTAACACTTGTAGGTATAAAATTGTATAATTAGATATTGTAATTTAAACATAAATAATGTACCTACTCTTTAAACACTAAATACGGAAGATGGGCTATTTTAGCCTAGTTTGGTGGCCATGGATAGCACTTGCCGTGCAAGTTTTTTTGGTACCTAATAAATATTTTTTCAATTTCCTATAATATATAAATGTTTATGAAAGTTCAAGAAAGTTTTAAACGGTGAGAAACATACATAACTGTTAGGGTAAAATGTTCGCCGGGGCAGCTAGTTATTGTATACGTTTATAGCCCATAAACTCAAAAAAGATTTCTCGCTCTCTCTCTCTTCTCAAATTACTCCGCTGTTAATTACAAAGTTCCGCTGAATAAGTTTTTCCGTGCAGCGTTTTAATATGTTTAGGCAAAACACCCATGTGCACTTGAGTGTAATAATAACCTACATTACATAGTTGTTTCCTTCGACTTACCTACCAGTAAATTTATCCATAAACTATTTTTGTTACGATATGTTCGGGGCTCGCTTGACTCCTGCCGCGGCTCGGCATTATAATTGCCAACGCAACACCATTATAAGCTAACTAAATTAATTTGAAAGCAGTAGAGATATTATACGTTTTTATGTATTCATTTAAGAGTTTTGATGTATTTTCAGTTTGTTTTAGAAGACGACCGGCTAAACCAAAGTGAGGCTTTATACACATTCCTTAATCCAACATCGGAGTATTTGAAACAAGACTTACCAAAGAAAAACAAGTTTTCGTTCTCTACCCTATTTAAAAGGTAAACGCATGGCATAAGTGTTAGGCTTTTTTTCTCTTATATAGTATTTTTTTGAGACGAAACATCAGCACTTCGTATATTCAAACATATTAATGAATTTCTTTCCCGGTTTTTCATACCGGAGTAAACCTTCACTAGTTAACTTGTACTTACTTTTTTAATAACATGTTATGAGATAATTAGATTTTCCTTGACTCACGATACATCTAAAGATAGACACAATTCTGAGACAGTTGGGCAATGCCTACCCGCTGGCGGCTCGCTACGATTCAGTTTTTACCTGACTGTGGAAAAATAGGATTTTTCGAATGTATGTACTTATGTGTGTATATTGCTTTGGCACGCTCTAGAGCCTTAACGGCTTGTTGTATTTTTATGTGAGTGGTGTCAATAGATTCATCTTCACCTGCAGACGGTAATAGGCTATATTAGATGCATCCCGCGTTTTCACGTATTATGATACATGGCCCTAAAGTTTTGCAGTCGGGTTTTTTGAAATCACTTTTAACCACATATTTTATAATAATTTTTGTATATCGTGAGTACAATTCAGTAGTAAACAGTTGTCTCAACCTTACGATAATTGTAATAAATACGTTTATTAACTATACACCTAATCAATGTTGTGCAGCACAAGCAGTGAGACGGCGGCGAGGTCGTCGCAGGAGAAGGAACCGTTCACTCACCTATCAGCCGATGAGGACGAGATGTCCCAGTATCTGGACGGAAATGGTGGAGATGCTACTAACAAGAGCATGACTAGCTCTACTAGAGGTAATACATTACTCAACTAGCAGCGCCCCGCGGCGTTAACCGCGGAAATTTGATTATAAGTATTATATATGTATATCAGTCATCAGGTTAACATAGCACAGGCTTTGCCTAGTTTGGGACCCGAAGACCTTTGTTTCTTCTTAGTTTTCGGGATAAAAATAGATAAATGAAAATGTGTTAATCTAGAACATGAGCTATCCTGGTGCGAAATTTCGCACACACACAAGCACACAGATACAAACTTTCGCCTTTATAATATTCATGTAATTGAATTAGTGGCAGAATTAAATCTAGATTCCTTTGTTTGTTGTACACCCCATTGTGAACCATTTTTCTTGTTCATGATCTCCATCCAAAACTCGCCTGGACTATTGCATTTATTCTGTCATGTCGATCATATACTTGTTTATTAAAACACAAAGGCAAAGGAAAAAAACATTCATAGATATAAAAAACTAAATAAAAAACCCACAGTAGAAGGGGAAGTTCTAAGAATGCTATCTGCATTGCGACGTTTGATTGCGGCAATGCTAATATTTTGACCAAAATAAGAGCCAGCATTCTGGTCACATGTGGCTTCTACTATACGATTTCATCTTTCTAAAAATAATTTTAAAAAAATCACACATATTTTTATATAAGGAATTTAAAAAATGTTGTGTTGTTTTGGTTCATATAAATCTTGTTATGGTTATTTCCTGTTTCATAGGTGCAGGCGCCATAGCGGAAGAACGAGACAGCATAGCGGAACCATTGTACGCTTTGCTCAGCGAAGTATTCGATATGCGAGGAGTGTTTCGATGGCTTAGGAAAACGCTGGTTACGTTTGTGCAGATATCTTATGGCAGGACTATTAATAGGTAAGACAGCTGTATCGCATATATCTAAACATTATAATTTATATTAATGTTGTAAAGAGGAAAGATTTGTAATTTTCGAAACGAATAAACTTAAAACTACTGGATCTATTTCCAAAATTCTGTCCTTAACTTAAAAGTAACTTAAAAATTAGAGATCCGCGGGCGCGCTGTGAAGTTAGCTGCACTTCATAAAAAAATAAAAAGGCTAATCCATGGTTTTAATCTTAACGACGCGACGGCCGTTGTTAGCAAGCTCTCTTCAAAAGCGAGTGTTCGTTGGTTCGATTCCCCGTTGAGGTAGGCGTATGAGCGATACGTTTAAATATTTCCTAACGTTTACATTCTCTACGTAAAGCTTTTTTGAAATACGATATTTTCTTACAGACTTCCTAATAAAGGACGTACACAGTTAAGACTCAATTTTTTGTCTTTGTTAGGTGGTTTCTCTGAGACTTCTGAGTTCTTTTTTTGTGTATCTACGAACTTATTAAAACTTTATCCAAAACTACCCATTAGATTGGTTTTTAAATCGAAATTTACCGCTGAATCGAAGTCGGTAATCAGCTTGTTATTTTCAAACTTGCAGGCAAATCAAAGAGACGGTGTCGTGGTTATTTTCTGAACAAATGCTACATTACTATATCAGCGTGGTGCTGAAGTCATGGTGGCCGGGCGGGGTACTATCTGAAACCACCTCTAATAGGAACTTTCAGGATAAAGGTAATAATATATGAATACAATTTTTGTAAACCTGTTTGTGTTTTGGAAAAATAAATTTATAACAAACGTTCTTTTTACAGAAATGTATCAAAAATATGTTTGGACTAGTACAGCTGTTATATGGCATATTAATCTCACACTTGGTTCTTGAAATAATGTTCATAACAGTTTCTCAATGACCCTTAGGCAGTTGAGCTTATTTTATTATACAAAAAAAAACTACTTTCATGAGTGCACTTGCACAAGTTCAAATAATGGCATACTCGTTCTGAAATACAATTACCATTAAATTATATTTTCATCAATTTTCATAAACATGCCACTAAGAAATGTTTTCGAAGTGACAGTTTTTAATTTGGTCTGTAAATTCTCTTCGTTTTTGCGTTGGCGATCTGCCCGAAAATATAATTAAAGTATAATAAGCAGAACAAATTACAATATTCTGTTGCAGTATTGTGTTACTATTACTAGCAGGGGACGATTCCTGCTTAAAAAAATGACTTGGTAATGAAACTATACTCATTTATTATGTCATAACATCAGAGCATCACAAAATAAAGGATTTTAATAGTCATCGTATCAGCGCAAAAATATGACTGCTTAGGAAGCTTGTACCTTTATAGTGATATAAAAGACAGAAAAAACAGTTAAGCCTAGCAAATAATGTGTTAGCTATGTGAAAAAGAAACCTCTGTAATCGGACAACATTAAAAGGTAGAAAAGATTTATATTTTATTGTATGGAAAAGTTGGCGATCTATAGCTGTCATAATGAGCGAGAGACAAACGTGCAAAAATCGCGCGTGAACTTGCCACTCTTATAGTAAATACCTAATGTTTTTTTATATTTCAGAGCACACGCGTACATTAGCACTGCAGCAACTTAGTGAAAGTATAATGGACACGCTATCGTCGCTAGTGGGCGCGCAGACAGCGGCCCGAGGAGCGCACAAACTGTTCCATACATTGCAGAACACCACGCACAATAAACAACTTTTCTATGTGAGTATATACACATAGTTACTAGACCTGGCTGCTCTCTGTATACCTTATTAATTAACGTCAGTTAGCTTAGGGCATCTTTCGTCTTGTTTTATCTAATGGAGGCCGTCACGCGCCAAACCAAGACAAAGGACGGTTAAAATTAAGACGCATCTATTAATAAGGCTGTGTGAGTTTAGGTACGAGTAGGTGCAAATAACTTGTTGAAATTACATAATTTATTTCCACATTCTTCCACATTCACTTCTTCGGACTATTTGATACATGGTAGAGAATCCACGGATTCACGCGAAACACTTTGCGTCAACTGTAATCCGTCAAAAACATTATGCGTATAAAAATGCACAAGTCGCAGTTTTCCTGCCGTATAAAGTTGTGAAATCGAATGAAACCAAGTCGGCTGATTCTGTATCTGTCTATCAATGGAAGCAACTATCCAACCACTGTCATAAAATGATACCTTATGCAAATAAATTGACAGCTTACAATAGCTGATAATTGTTTTGCAGTAACCATATAAATGTTACTATTCTTTATTTCTCCAATAAATATAGTGACAGTGACTTATCATTCAAGTCTTGAACGATTCTAAGTAAACGGAGTAAATAAAATGCTGTCTCGAATACTAATCGAATTAATGCTGTGCAAAAATATTCGCATTGAAATATTAAATCAAATTTATTAATAAATGTGAGTACAAAAGGTGCGTCCGCATTGTACAAACCGTGCCATTTTATGTACAAATAAAATTTAAACGATACTCATTATTATAATATAAAATGCACATACTAAATTTACTCAACATATTCTCTAATCCGATTTTTTCTCATGATTTTTATAACATCTAACAAACGAACATCCTAAGACACCTACGACGACGATACAGGATATAGGACTCAGTGCGTAACACATTCCAATAATAAATATTAGGACACCTATAACTATTACGTAGAACCTTGACTTCTCCATGTTTTGATCTATTGATACTTGCTCTGGAGATTTGCCCACGTACGATACGATCTGTAAAAATAAATATCGCTAATAATTGACATTTTTGTTACTAAACTAAATATATACGCTTAAAAAAACTATTTATCTCGATGTCTATATATTTTTTTAAACTGTTATTGTAAATTAAAATATAAATAAATCTTAATCAATGTTTACCAAAATCAAAAATCTTAAAGTCAAACCAAACAAATCTAAAAGTTGACCACAAACTAACTCAAACTAATTCGTAACTAAATTTAGTAATATAACTGAATAGTATTTAATGACAGCGCGATTTAACTAAATTAATTAGGGGCTTTGTCACTGTCGCAGGTCTCGGAATCTTACCTTAAGCGAGAGTGTCTCCCTTTAACCGATGTATGATTTAAATTTAACATTCTGTCATAACATCTGAATTCAATGTCCCTCTCATAAATACGAGTAATAGAAGACCAAAAAAAAAATGATATTATAGACTTCTATTATGGCAGGCGCCGTTAGAACTACTTCGATTAAAAAAAGCTATCTCTGGTCCGATTTTGAAAAAAAATTAATGGAACTACTAGAGTAGTACAAAAAAGCAATGTTCCGAATCGGTCCAGACGTCACCGAGAAATCAAGTACCTCTTCCGTTTTGGGAAGTTTGTAGAAAATGATCAAAATATGGACAAAAATACTTACGGCATATGAAATGTTCTCTGGGTTATTTACAAATAATACTTTTTCTCCGAGTATACTTTCTGAAAATAAAACAAAAATAACAATTGGTCTGGATTTATATTAGAAGTAACCTCTGTAGTTACTGTTTAGATAAGCATATAACAGAAAACGATTAACGAAAAAATTGCATTCTGCCTAAAAATATATAGTTAAGTTATTTTTCACTGAACATACTAAAAATGGGAAAATTAAATTTGAAATGATGTTAATAGTTTAATTAAAGTCCTTTTTGCTGGTATTAACTTTCAATAACCAAGTAAGAACAGAGTCAACCGCGCCAGCCAACTATTCAGCGTTAAAGCAAGAAACAAGCTCTCTTCATAAAGGGGACCCGTGCCCATTAGTGGGCAGATATGATCATCCTCAAAATATTATAGATTTTTCTAGTTACATTATGTACTCACCACTGCTTTCTACTCCAATTTTATTGACCTCATCCAACTCTCCTTTTCTAACAGTAATAGTGCTGTAATCTTCACTGTATGTGTACATTTTTGATGCAAGTATTTTCACGAAATTTTCCTTGCCCTCCACTAAGAATTGTCTATGGATTTCATTCAGGAATAAAAATGCCCGCGATCTTTGACACATCTGAAATTTTTGATGACCGTATTTATGTTTTACAGTAATTGTAAGTAGGTAGCTTACGGTAAAAAATTACTACATGCACACACAATTTGCCTCAGCTTGAGCTTCGATCGGAGCTTCAGCTAAAATGAGGGCTAAAACCCGAGGCCAAATTCCCTCATTGAAGTAAAAAAATCGATATCCTAAGAGGGGATATTGACTGACTTAAAAGCTAATTGTCAGTCAAGCAGTTAGTGTAACCATTATTTCGTTTACAATTTGAACGACAAAATTTTCAAAGAAGATAGGTCTAACGACTAATATCTTAAGACACCAAGCAGCTTTGGCTTAATTCTATGCAATGCTAAGTTACAAATGAAAAAAATCGGGCACTGCTAGTGTTATGTATAACCGTGATGCCGATACTGTGACGACCGTCCTGTTATTTCTAAGGTATAGAATAGGCTAACTGCATGGTGTATTTAAATCTTAAACCAATAAGTTAATACCAAATCTGATTAGCCGTTTTGCTTTAAAGAGTAACAAATACACAAATTTTCGCAATGATAATATCAGAGTGATGTAATCCAATAATTACTCACCTTGTCTGTAATGCAAAAATACAAATACTGATTTTCCACAATATAATGTATCAAATAGGGACCGTGAAAATAAGTCATCTTGTGATCGCGCGCAGGTATTTTGCAAATCATTTGGTGTAATATTTCTGTAAAATTGCCATCGCAGGACGCAAACTCCGATGTTATATCGGTACTACGAGCCACTGCACTGAATAAGATAGGCATTTCGAATTCCTTCCTAAAAATATGCTCTCAAAAACAAGATGTTGGATTATTCTATATTTATTGTTTCTTCATCTCTAAAATTAGTCCGTTCTCGTCTATTTATCATCCATGTTTAAACTTTTTATTGCACGCCCAGTAATATATCTGATAATGAGCAACATAGACTGATGTATTGCTTTTTTACCATAATGTACAGTTGTATTATTTTTCTCTTTCGTTTTTACTTTTGGCACAGCCAGTAGAATTTATATAGTTTTGCGCTTTATCAGTATATTATGACTTATTACTACTCTTTTCTGTTCTCAGAACTTTTATTTGGATATAGAGTTATTCCTCGGCACCACATTCAGAAAAATATTCGCTTTTAGTTCGTTACACTTTGCACTTTCAAAATATTAATACAAATTGTTTATTTTTAAATATAAATTCACGTTTGTGTAATAATTCTGCGACTCCAGCGTATAAACCGCAACTGATGTTAAAGTATGCGCCTACGCATCCGCGAGTTTTCACACTACATCTTACAATCTTATAGATATCGCGTGGACATTCTAATTTTACTTCCTTGTAGTGTGGGAGCGCTTGACTGAATCTTTAACGAGTGTAATTATTTAAAGTGTTATATATTTTTGCTTTTAAAAAGGATGTACTACCTCGATAATATATCGACAATTCTTCATATTTTAAAATTGTGTTTTCCATGTCTTTGTCAAATATTACTTACTGCCACTATAGCATACTTCCCCCTTTTTTCTGAAATACCCATGAAGTTCCCCGATGCCTAAGGAAATTAAAAATTTGTAGGACGCAGGTCGTGGCTATTTATCTCACATCCACAAAACATCTACTTAATAATATTACTGTTGTATATGTACTGAAAATTAATATACCAAACACGAAATTTGCACGAACGAGATCTAATGTGATGAAATCGTACCATAGCCCCTTCTCTATAGTCTGAGAGATGTTCAAATCGCGACCACCGTGCTAAAGCTGTCGCATTTACAAAGTGATCGATGAAATGACGCGACAACTGTGTCTAGTAACTACATTATAATCTGTGACAATCTGCCACAGTGACTCCTTAATATTCTATGTATCTGATACAATGTAACTGCTAGTTAAACTAGGATGCGGACGCTCGTGCCAATGGTCACAATTACGAACGGACTTTTTTAGTTTTTATTAAACACAATGTAAAGCAGGTATGTATGTTATTCGTTAGAAGGCTAGCCCTATCGGTTTTATACCAGAATCATTTCGGGGATGTGTGCCTTATAATTACATAGTAAAATTATATCAGCGGATAATTAAGAAAAACGAAGTGACACCAACGGTCTACGATCAACCATAGTTGGCAGAAGTTCTACGGGCTCGTACGAAACTCTTTGCGTCTACTTTTATTGGGCTCGGTAACAATTTGTGAAACTCTATGTCGACATTTTTATTTCACGATAACTATAATTAGGCCTTATTAATTCGCAAGTAAATAAGCAAAGGCGATTTATCTTAAGCCGCATTATCATTGCAGTCAAAACAAGGTAATTTTCTCTGAAAACAAAAACACCTTTTGATCCACTGACAATTCTATAAAAGTAGACAGGTGACGTCCTAGCTTGCTGAAAAACATGCGCTTCATTATTCCTCATTTAATACTGCAACTGTGATGGCCATCACACTTTGACCAATTTGATGTCCCTTGATAGAACTTCATTGATCAGGGGGGCTATCGCCTATAGTTAGACATAAAAAAGAAAAAAACAAGGACCAGTAAACCTGGTTTCATTTTGACAGCGGTGGAGCGTCGAACTGTCAAAACGCCATCTTGCTTTCACCCCCTTTCATGCCGATAAGGCGGCTAGTCTGCAAAATAATAATGTTTCTGTAAAAGTTAGACATAATAACTCTTTAAAATTTATAAGTTCCTTTATTTTCAGGATCTCTTCGAACTGGTTCTAATGGAGGTGTTTCCAGAACTACAGCGGTACCAGTGAGCGTGTATTTGTAAACATAAGGTGAGACCATGACAATAGAATTTCGACGCTATTTCCAAACGTAGGTACAGGGACTCTTATCCGATGTACCTGCAACGGTACGATATTTTCATACTATTTATGAGGCATTCCCTGTCGCAATTATATTTTTGTACTCTTCGGTAGCCTTAGTTTTCAAAGACAGTAGTAGACATTTACGGTCGCGGTCGATGTGAAGTGTGTTTAGTTTACGTAATGGGCATGTTACACTTGTATACTCGTAATTTCTTAGAGATTGTTTAGGCTACACATTTGCACTTAAATATGTGCATATTTTAAAGATGGCGGCTGTAAGTGTGCACTCATGAAAAATGAGAGTAAATTTATGTTTAGTAGAAAGTTACACTTAGTCTTTGATAGTTAAGGTTACTTAAAAACTGTCGTCAAATAAAAAATCTCGTTAGGTCAGAACTCAGAAATACTACGAATAAAATAAGCATTCGCGGTAAAATGCATATCTGATTATTTTTTTGTAATCTGTACGGAATGGGTAATAAATTGTCTCATAGTTAAATAAGTGGTGTTAATATATTATGTTACTTTGAGACATTTAACATGCGTTATTTTGGTAGATCATTGTTAAAGTTTTACCTCTTATATGCCAAAATGTGTAGAGCATGATCAATTTTAGTTTACAGCCATAAAGCAGGCCACACTCATACTGCATTAATTCCAACCTTGACGCAGTGGGTACACGGGTAAACAGGAATTATCCCTACACCCACGGGTGCGCGAAGCCAGTGTATGCACTGGTAACGAGCCGAAATATTCTCTCAACATTATAATCTGCCGCCATTCACAATAATGATTATAAATCTGAAATGAACGATATCTGTTTTGTAAAGTTTAGCAAGAAACAGTTAGCAAAACACTTTACTACTGCATATTATTGAATCATTTATAACTTATAAACGTTTTAAAGTTCGCACTGTGTCTGGGCCTAGAGTTTATTTACTGTTAAAATTGTATCAAAATTGCGATTGCATTGCGTATTATATCAGTACGGTTAAGCGTAGAATAGAACCGAGTAGGTTAATATTAGTATTATCAAATTAGTCTAAACGTCCGTACTTGGATAAAACAGTCGCACTTTTAGTACCATTTAAATAACAGTCACAGGATATTGTACATACATTGAGACCAGGGATGGTATCCATATATTTCTCTATAAAAGTAGTGAAACAACTGAAACCAAGATTGCTTACGTATGTTTCAATTCTTCCATCACTAAGTTTACGTGATTCAATTCTGGTTATCACTTTTTTGTTTGTGTGCGGCCTGCTTTAATAAAACGCGTCAGTTTATTCCGATCTCATTACCATACAAAAATGTTAAACATAAGTAAAGCGTAAGTGCGAGTTTTATTTTTACAGTAAGCGCGTGTGTGTGCCAAAGAATGCGTGATATGATGTATTGGGGCATTGATATGTGATTGGTATATATTATATATATATATATATATATATATTTATAGATGTTTTGCGTTACACTTAAATGTGTCTATTATACGAATTTTATTTGATGAAAGCTTGATCTAAATAATTATGAAAAAAATGTACTTAGAAGTATTGCTATGCTAAGGGTTCCTAATTCATTAAGTTTTCTTAATATGAACTGAACGCTCTTAATTACAATGTTATTGTAAAATGTTATTATTGAAGTACGTTATCGAGATTAAAACGCTAGCAAGATTTTCTTTAACGATACCGAATTTACACGCGTACCTAATAGTAGGACCTTTCCAACAGTCAGGTACGCGGGAAAAGCCGTATTGTTATACAAAGTGAATCTTACACGCGTTAGTATTCTAAATAAAACTAAACTGAGATTGCTAGTTGTTGAGATAACACTAATAGACAAAATACTGATAGCATTTCAGTTAGATATGTTCTGAATATATAAATAGTCATATTATCGAATATTATTTCTAATGAAATATTATTATTTTTTTTAATTTAAAGGACGAACTTAAGATAAACGTCTCCACGGGTTTGGTTGTGCTATTTATTATTTCTTATAATAGGTATATAAAATTACTTTAATTTAACATTTAACGCTTTCGGAAATCAAATGTGGTTGACAAGTATTAAAACGTACCTGATTCAAATGACCTTTAGAACTATTTTTGAATGAAACTTTAAATGAACTCTTATCTATTGTGTCATATACATTCCTACTTCTGAATCTCTACTATATTCGTTTCATATATATTTTGTCGTTATATCTACAGGGTGACTAGTTGAGCACGTTTAAAGTTTAAAGACGGTACTTAGTATAGAAACTCGATCCATGTAACAATAAAGAAAAACACGGTCTTCACGTAAAGGCGTAAGTCTCGCTTACGTGTCGTTTATGCTTCTCGCTGTATCAGTGTAAACTTCAACTACGTTTTTCTTTGATTTTTATTATTTTATTGGTAGATTGTTATAATTTGATTCGGCCTTGTTATGTCCCTTTCTTGTATCACTGTTATATTCATATATGTAGACAAAGTGGACATAAGAAAGAAGTTTTTTTTCCTCATATAATTATATGGAATTCGAAAGGGATATTATGCGTAATCCAGTCCTCCATACATCTGGTCACCCTGTATAGTTTTATTTATCACTGCTTTTATAGTTCTAAGACTGTATATGTGGTATGTACTGAACTAACAGTTTGCTATTATCTAAAAAAACTTTCGTACGTTTTGTACAATTTTTACCAAATGACACTATATTTCTCTGACTGTACATATTCTTATTATACATGTAAATAGAAATAGCATATAAACTTATATACAAATATGCATGGAATATTTGTAAAAAATTTAGGTACGTACGTATGTATCTGTATCTATTGAACAATATTAGGCTGAATTATGTTTACTAGTTATTACGTCCCACCTTTATGATAAATATTTTATTCGATTTGGCCATATTTTCCACCGCTGTTATACAAATTACCCATTTTAAAATTATTTTATAAAATGGCTCTATTAATTAGAAATCTCATATAAAACCAATCCACACTATGGCAGTATAAAGCTTATACTTTTAACGATTGAAAGCTTTTGGGAACTTGAGGGTTTTAGTTCCAACTATAGGGCTTAGATCCTTCTCTTTCATTATTAATATCAACCCGGCAAAAACCTTTGAAATTTTTGCATAAAGAAAAAGTTTTTGTTTCTTTATTTTCGTAAGTCACAATATTTGTTTGTTTATCATATTTTACCGTATTTATTGACTATTGTATTATTATTATTTTAAATATAAATAAACTATTAAATTGTAATAATGATGATGTTGAAGTCGAAGTTGACGTCTATTTTAACTATTATACCAAGATGAAGTAGGACATTCGGATGGATGTCTGACTAAAAAGGACAAATGGTCATTAAAGGGTAATACCCATCAGCTTTTACCATGTGATCAACCCCGAAATTTTAAGAACCCAAAGTACATCCATATTGACATGGATTGATAGACGTAAACCTTATTTTTTACAACATTCATTGACGTTGCGTTAAATATATGGTCCTTTGCATATTGTTTTTCCGTGATCTTGGTGTTTGCGCTTGATCGCATCTCGCCTGTTGTAAAGCGACAATGCAGCTTAGGATATGTGGCACGCTGGCCTAGAAGAAACCGATTGACTTGCCATTTGAAAAAACCGAGATTTTATGCTCTTAATTTGCTATTAATAACATAACGGTTCGACATAGTAATGGCTGACATCTACTATCGCAATAATAAATTTTTACTACATTAAATATTCTGTTTATAGTATTTTTAATTAATAACCTGAGATGAAATTGGAGACATCATTTAAAAATGTCTGTTCTGTATGTGCGATGTTCATCCGATCACCCTGTGTAATATATTCATTATGAATTATATGCAACATATATTGTATTAGTAAGTTAGTATAGGTATATACGGCTTATTGCACAAGCTGTGCGCTCAAATATTGATCTTGACAACCTTGATTGAAATTAAAGAGATTATTTTAAAGAAACTACAGTTTATAAATACGTAATTTATACCAAATATTGTGTTATGTAATAGTTATGTTCAAGGAATAATAAATTAATGATGAGTTTTAGCATCAGTGAAAATGTTTAGGTGCCTAATATTAATTACTCTCCTCAGACCAGACGTCTCCTATTTGAGACTTATTTGTAGTAGCGCCATCTAGCAATTTTTGCTTGAAATATTACGTGAAAGTTTCAACTTCGTTAACATAAATTAATCTCGGGTCTGAGGAGGATATTTCTGGATCGACTGATCTGACCAAAATCTGAAAAACTAAAATAGAAATTTTCTTACGATAAAAAAATATTTTCTAAATAAACTCATGGTTGAATGTAACTATGGTCTTAGAGGTCTATTAAGTGTTGACTCACTGTTGTTGCCTAAATGTTAATGTAATTTGTACCTACATTTCATGTACACATGTCTATTATAATATTGTATGAAAGAAATAAACATTATGTATTTTATATATCGGACTGTTTATTTATTCTAGTTGCTCAACCTTTTTCGGTAGGATTATGAGAATAATCATTCAGTGTTACTCTTGGAGACTATCAGCATTAAGTATAATACAGTGACATATTTATAGTGCGTCCACTACACAGCCCACTATAGGTATTATAGAGCTTCTGCGATTATTCAGGGTTATCGGTTAGGGGTGTACTAAGCTGAAAGGGGGCGACTAAGCTCATGCTTACGGATACTTATGGGACCAACCCTGAATCTGGGAAACAAAATAAACTGTTCTATACAAAAAGTTAAAAAAGCTCTGCTTTTTTTTTCTCTTCTCTCTCTTATCTCTTAGTGAAAGTTTTCCTTAAAATGAGTATAGTGACTTCTTTTCCGCTAAGTACACCCCTAGCCGATAACTAGGTTTAGAGCTCACTATAGGTATTATAGAGGTTTGCGATTATTTGCCTTACTTATAGGAATGGTATCGCGCAAGTGCAGCATACAAGAGCTTCGCTCTCGCTGCGCCTGTGCGTTATGAAAACAAGAAATATTCTAAATTCTAAACGTAGCATGTCCGTAGGTACGAGTATGATCCTGTTTTAGTATGAATATTTACCCTTATTTGTCCTATTTAAAAAAGACAATAAATTGAAATTGTAATAGTCCAAGATCATTGTCACATGGCTCTACTTGGTTTGGTCTACTGGTCTACTTCCTATATTCTCTAAAACTAAAATGGGTCAATAAAACTCAAGTTAATCGAATAATTTCTATTAATTATTTTTTTACGAATAATAAATTATCCAACAGATTTAACACCTTCGTATTATGGAGGCCTGAAGGTGTAAAAACTGCTTATTTTTATACTAACCTAATATTAATCTATAATTATTCCACAAAAGTTTGCATTTGGCACTACTGCGTTATGCAGTTTGTGTGAATTTCAATCAGAGTTTTTAATCGTAATGTAGATACGCATTGTGCGTTATATAAGACTTTAAATCGTGTGCGTCTTTCAATGTTTTCAATTTTAATTGGGAATTTGAGGCGTACAATTCAATGGACTTTTTGCAGTACCAATCGAGAAAGCAATGATAAGTACACAACCAATATTTGATGATGTTTTTTCTAATTTATTTTCGCGGCCTTGTTATATGTACGTATTATTTATTGCCGTTTGCAAATTTTATGGTATTATTAACCAGCTCCATTATTTGCATTAATATTGGTTAGATTGTTTATCGATCTGATTTTAAAAATAGTCAATTAAATTTAAAAATATGATACAAACAAAATAATTGTGTAGCTAACTGTCATCCAACAACTCCAAAAGTATTCTGTATCACAGCTCTCATACAAAAGTTTTTATACCATCCCTTAAAGCTATATAACAAAAAATAACCATATTCATATTCGTAGGTTGAATAATTAGACGGGCACCAAAAATTATCCCATTATTTACAAAATGGTGTCAAAAATGTAGTGCACTTCGTTTTGCTTCAATAAGTATTACAATAAATCGGACGCTGTCCTCTTAATTTAATATTATGATGTAGACACATTTAATATAGTTAGATAAGTATTGAAAATTAAGAACATGAATATGTTATCGATATCACATAAACTAATTACACAGAAGTAATACAATATACAACTTTAAACACGGGCAGGATATCTTGCTCATACATACATAAGTGCATACGCAGATTTAAAAACATTAATTACTGGACAAGAGCTAATACTCGTAATTATTACTGTGACTATGTAATGGCATAACGTATTAATTTCTCAAACAATTGTACGTAGACTGGTGCAATATATTTCATTATTACATTTAGTGTAGTTTATCTTCTTAATTAAAGTAATACACTAAAACACAACGTGTAGAATTTAATTTAAATATCTGATTGAAGCTATGCGGTTTAATAAGAAAAGGAACTTGCGTACATAAGCGTTACGATTTTCTATTAATGTTTTGACATAAAATACTAAGTTATAACATCTATAAAGTCATCCCGAGTTTTCATTCTCAGGATGAGTCTGCATAATTTTGGCCTTTTTTATCCGAACGATATGATATTCCATATTTTATATTTGGATAAAATAGAAAACATATACAAAATATACATATATGTACGTAACGTAGGCAAATACCAGATTTTATTTTCTGTGACTTCATTCCCTAACTCTACCTTAGTTTAAAAGACCCTGTCGACGTTTCTGACGCTTTCTTCCTTTTAGTTTGCGACGTCAAAAATCATAAATGAATTGTTTATTAACTTCGGTGAACTTAAATGCTAATAGTTATTGACAAATTAGGCTTTACATATTCATCACATTATTCTGAATGTCCGAATCAGTGTTAGGCATACATACAGCATTTATATTAATATTATTCTAAATAAGTAGTAAATAAATAACTTTTGATATGAAACACACAATATTCCTGACCATCCCTGGAGTAAGAAAAGAAAATGAACCAACCTAATTTATATATAAGAATACAGGATAATATATATATATATATATGTTCGCATTAAAGTTTTATATACAATGTAATTGTTTTTGTGACAAGACAGTCATGATTATAACTAAGTAACTATGTACATTGATATTTTATTGTCACCAACATTTGCCTGGTGAGAAATTTTACTGGATTTTTAAGTAAAATATTTTATTGTGTTACTGTGGGGCATAGTTAGTTTATTTTTATTAGTGCCTATAATTCCTACAAACATCCATTATAGAAGCCTAACACATGAAGGTATATGCATTATTATGTGTCGAATATTATTTTTTAATCTTATGTGTTAGTAAGAAACGATCCATTTGGCGTACGTGTAAGTTTAATTAGAACGGTTAAGATCTTTAACTCTTCATGTTTCCGCCATACATTCATTTTGAGTCCTCTAAATATCTATTTTGTTATTCTTAGGTGCATGCGATACTCGACGGGTATCAAGATATTTCAATTTTCGTCACGGACCATAAATACCCACAGAGCCATTTTGTAAGGTAAATATGGCGTAAATCGTTGTATATAAAAATAAATAATGTAATACATATAACAATTATATAATTATTGAATTTTTACTTACACACCGAGCGCACATTCGTTTACATACCGATAAAACTTCGATACCACGCTAATGTTATAATGACAATCATGATGTGCGAATGAATTGAAATATTTTTTATTAAACTGATAACTTTACTTATTTCAAATGATGCGTTTGTAGCATGGTACCGAAGTCATATAAACATAATTACTTATTGCTAATTATGTTGTTTTAATTATGGTTTTACAGTTACATGTAGGAATCTGTCACTAAGAAATTTCAACTTTCAGTTTACATATAGGTATAATATAACAATTAATACTTCGTATTTATTAAGAATAAGTCCTATTTATAACAAAACACATTCATTCATTTGACGGAGTTATATGGAAAAAGTTGAAAATACTCATTTATACATTACATATTTATAATATGTAAAAATGTTGTCAAATTGACCAGTTACTCTAATGATTAGAATTACCCATAGCAAAATACGCTATCATTACTTTAGTAACATATTACTTTATGTATTTACTACATGAAAAAAAGACATACGTTATTCCAAACGGCTTGTAATTTCGAGCGTTTTTTAAAAGTTTTGGCTTGTTGTTTGTTTTGGAGCGTGACACTCTCTGTCTGTTAATGCAGGACACCCAAAATAAAAGCCGTTTGTTTATACGCTGAATAAATGTATTAACCGTATGATTTCAAATTGAAAAATTATATAAACGGCATCATGAACCAACTGAATTGTACATTAAAATCTGGAAAAAAAAAAAAAATTATAGATATCTTCAATTTAAGACACGCACAAGTAATTGGTGCAAACCGTAATGATTAACTGCCATTTAACAGAGTTAGTATATATTTTTAATTGATAAACAATGAATTTAAGTTACAATGGTTGAAATAAACTTTAGTGTAAGACTGGAGCTCTAATTAATAGCTAAAATCAGATCAGAACATCAACATACCTACTCGTAGAAAGATATATTTTTGGGTGTTATATCCACTCTTTTGTCTTTTGCCTCTAGGACACATCGATGTCTTGACCTGGTTTAGTTTATTTAATTAGTTAATAAACAACAAAACCTAAACTAATACTTCTACAATTCAATTAATTCCTTAAAATTTGACATAAAATATACGAATTTCACATAAAGGCTTAATTCTGATCGACGATAGATTAAGAGATAGACATTTATTATTTCCTTTTTTCATTCGTTTGCATGTCGTAGGTATCTTAATTGTACCCAATCCGAACGGTTACTACCGCAAAATTCGCATTCGCTCGATGATTAACATTTAGTAGTTCTAGTTACTCTACGATGGTGTTTAAAACGTAATCCTTATTTTAGTCGTCATAAGAGCGTTATGGTCATGTTTTTCACGCGTTTGTCATTCATGTGAAAGAGTGGAGAGTTACTGGCTCGAAGTCATCGTGGGTCGCAGGACGGGTGCGGTGCGGGGGCGGCGGCGGCGGCGGCAGCAGGCTTGTGCCTTCAGGGATGTACACATTCGTCACTCGTTCCTTTGGACCAAGGAAAGTATTGCTGTAATATCACTAGCAAGGACTTTTTTAATATTTTCTTGCTTACTTTTATAGAATTGATAGGTACTTTATTACAAAATACAAATTGTTTTATTGTTTTAAATACAGAATACAATATGATTAAAGCTCTGCCTGTTATTTAAGCAAATAGCTGTGTTGCAGCAGTCAGTTTCTTCCCGGTAAAAGAATCATTTTACATAACTATAAACTTAATATAAATTTTTAGCATATTAGTTAATTAGCAAAAACAATTTGCTTAATGTAAGATTGATTACTATGATACATGTGCCTGTGTGTTAAAGTGTGTGAGGATGAGTCTGTTCAATGTATTAGTGTAGTTTTAATTTTCTATGCATAAATAAATAAAAAATAAATATAGTGTATAGAAAAATAGTTTTAAATTAATTAAATATATATTACATACCATACTGTTTTTACATATTGAGTTCGCATAAGAAGTTGTTCTAAAGAATCATAATCAAACAGTTTCAGCCATTCAAAAATATGTTTTTTAAATTCTTTTGTTCGAAGTTGTTTTACTTTGGTTTTCACGTTAAGGCGATTGTATATAATAGGTGTTATATGATTGTAGTCCCTCCAAGCAAGAGCACAATTATAGCGAGGAATGAGACATCTGTCTAGTCTTTTGTTGGTCAGGGGCAGCTTAGGTACTGTTTCTTTGTGGTACCTCCTTAAACACTGGTAGACAAACATCTTTCTAACAGAGAGGACATCACATTTTTTATATAAATTTGAAGTAGGAAATCTAAATGGAAGTGACATCATAACTTTAAGCAGAGCTCGTTGGGCACGCTCCACTTGAATAATATGACTTTTTGCAGCACTTCCCCAAGAAGTAATGCAGTAGCTTATCACACATTCTCCAAGTGCTTTATAAGTTTCAAGCATAAGTTTTTCATCAGCTACGTAAATACATGAATGAATTTCCTGGTTCGCTTGGACATTGACTGTATATTTTATATTATATTACAAAGAAGTCTTTGTAAGCTATAGTAGACGCTGCAATGTATTGACGCATATTTTTATGCAAGTTGTCAATAGTCTGACATATCGATCAACGAGCTCATGAAACTATGGCGTAACTTACTAAGTTATGATTAAAAATTAATCTGAAGCTAAATATATTTTTTTGGTAAGCACTGTATTTTTTTTTATTTCTTTTCGTAAGGCAGGAACATCTTAGATCGCTTACCAACCTACGCGTTTCCGGACTTCTTTTTATCTATATATAAGCTAAGATTTCCATTGTCGTGTATTGATATCTATTAAGGTCCTATGTTTCATTTGATCTCTAAATATTACATATATATACAATAACACTGACTATTATATATACCTTTAAAGTAGTCAGTAAAAATAGCTCTTAGAAGGCATGTTTACCTGGCTTTTGTCATATTTGAAGATGTTCTGGAATCTTCCAGCTCGGCGTTCGAGAGGATCATTAGGCAAGTTAACCGTAGCGGAGCCATTGTAGTTCGGATTGTGGAAGGAGATATGACCACTTGTCTCTCGGTAGTCTTCCTTCCTCTCCACTCTCCTATTGGGGTCCCTTCGAGTCACTGTAGAGGATTAATACATAGAGCACTAAAATTATATTAAAAAGCGCAATAATTGCGACACACAGTCGATAATATTATTTTATTAGCACATGCTAAAAAATATAAAGATATTATTAGTAAAGTACATACTTTACTGAACTTTTAAAAGGTGCTGTTTAATATGTTATATATAGGTACTTAGTTCCGCTAAATATGTGGTTATTTTAATATTTCAGACAAGCGCAAAGATGGCACAAAGATAAGACGTATTTATTCGAAAACCGCCGGCATTTCCCTCCATCAGGTAAGTTAGTTTTTAAATCCCAATTTAAACAAGTTTATAAATTGTGTCTGTTTAAAATGTTTTTTCTATAAAATGTAAATCCATTATTGATCGTAAAAAAAAACATGATTTTTTAAGTTAATTAGGTTAAGGACTGTGGATTTTGTTCAATAAATAAAATAAAATAAATAACTAAATTTTAACGAAATACGAACGTATCACAGTATGAGACGTCTTAGTTTCGATTATTTGGATAATTCGCTCGAAGTTATCCTTAGCAGGTTGCTACTACCCTGTTCCAAAAAATAGCTTACGTACCAAAGATCCATACCAAAACGGCCACCACCAGAAAGCCACAGGCCGAGATACCGGAGACTGTCAGTATAACGCCCATGTTGCTCTTAGAAGGTGCCTCTGTGGGTTGTTGATCCTTGCCTGTATGGCTGCTTTCCACGTCAGCGTAGTCATAGTAGCTGGGGTAATGGGGAGGCATCTTCAAGGCCACTGGCTGTCTTGGTTCTGGAAAGTGTAAGACAGAATTTGATATACTTTTTCTTTAATTCTTACCGATAGCGGCAACCTTGGTAGCTAGATTTAGATTTAAGATACTTAAATATAATAAACATTTATAGTAAAATATTCACAGATAGTAAAATAAAACACATGCCTATAGTTTGCCATGTTTTTTTATAATAGTCTCTGCTTTTGAAAGATCGAAACTAGAAAAAATCAAGGACAATTTAAACGAGAAGCATTTAAAACAAATTTACCTAAAGAGCAATCGCGTACTGTATCGTTCACATCGGGGCAGGCGCAGATATAGTTGGTAGCTCTAAACAAGCATAGATGCGTGCAGCCTCCATTTTCTTCTTTACAAGGATTCCAACCATGCTGCTTCTCAGCGGTCACGGCTTTGATTTCCATGGCCATATCTAAGTCATTACGTATGGCTGTAATGTTCTTTCCAGTTCGTTTGTCTGCCCTCATTACTGATTTGGTGTACCAGTCAGTCCAATAGATGTAGTCCTTGAACTGTGAATTGAATAAAAGTGTTAATTAAATCTCATTTTAAGCACGTTAGAAAGCATAGTAATAAAGAGGCATCTATTATTAGTAAGTATTTATTTTCGCAGAAAAACCTCATTTGCAAATAATAAGCAGGGTCATGAAAAAATTGTTTAGTATTTACCTGTGTCATCCCAAAAGGATTTTTTGCCTCAGGTATTAACTGTACCCGATGTTTTCCATCCAAGTCTGAAGTGTCAATTCTATCTTTCAAAGCGTCGGTCCAATATAGCCTACGTTCTTTATAGTCAATGGTGATTCCGTTCGGGAAGCCCAGATCCTGTTTTACGATGATATGTCGATTGCTGCCATCTAGGAACGCTCTTTCAATATTTGGGTGTTCACCCCAGTCACTCCAATAGAGCCATCTGAAACAGGACGCGATGTTAGAGAACTCTTATTTTCAATAAATGGGCTTTCTTAAAGAGTTAGGTCTTACCCCTTGGCTGGGAAAAGTGCAAGTGCTCTAGGTTCTGTAAGTCCCCGAACCAACGTCTTCCTGTAAGAACCGTCCAATCTAGCAACTTCAATCACCTGTAAAATATTTAATTTTAGTAAGAAACATTCCTATACCTTATCGGTCATCATTGCTTATAATTCTGTTACCTTATACTCATTGTCAGTCCAATAGAAGTTGTTTGCAATCCAATCAACTCCCAGACCGTTCGGAGTGTCCAGCATATCTTTGACTACTACTTTGGTTTCGCTAAAATTATTCATGTTTATGGACCTGAAAAATCGACAATTTTACTTTTAATAATATAATTCGTATCTATTTTACGATCAGTTATGAATTTGTCTTATAATATTCTTTTTCGAAATAGCCTTACCTTATGACGTCTAAGTGGAGGTCAGTGTAAAAAATTAGTTTCTCTTCCCAATGGAAGTCAACAGCTATAGAATTCCGGACATGTTGGACTGGTAAAGACACATCCCATTGTTCCGGAGTGTCAAACGATATATACGATATGCTGCTTCTAGTTGCAAACACCAAGAAATTGTCAGGATGCTTTTTGCAGATCTTTGGGAAAGGTTCCGATTCGTTTTCAAACCGTATACCAGTCGGACAGGCGCAGGAGTAACCTTGAGGTGATCTTAGACAGAGATGAGAGCATCCACCATTGTTTGTTCCACACGCGTTTTCTAAAACTTGATCGCCCTTCAACAAAAGAAAAAGATTAGAGAAAAATAATATTACTAATTTATTTAAAATGCGAAGTAACAACTACCTGGACCGCTCTGATATCCATCAAGCCTTCTAGATTTTTGCGAATCTCAATAGAGTTGTTTCCTGAAATCTTATCGGCTCTATGTAGGCTCTGTGTTTTCCAATCCGTCCAGTAAATGTGGGCACCCACAATGACAATCCCGTAAGGGTACGAAACTTGTCTGCGGACTACACGTCGGTCGGTGCCATCAAAGTTTGAACTTTCAATTACGAGAATTTTAGCATCGTTCCAGTAAAGA
Source organism: Ligdia adustata (assembly GCA_947049295.1). Lineage (NCBI taxonomy): Eukaryota > Metazoa > Arthropoda > Insecta > Lepidoptera > Geometridae > Ligdia > Ligdia adustata. The sequence continues at coordinate 5,885,463 of OX346218.1, forward strand.
CGTCCATCAATTCTGTCGATAGCAAGACCATTGGGCCACTTGATATTGGTATCCACAATGACCCGTCTGAAAATGAGTATAATTAAGTTTTCATGACATAGGGTTACAAAAAAATCAGAAAAATAATAATTTTGGTATTTGACTCTACCTGTTTTTACCATCCATGTCTGCTCTTTCGATTTTAGCTGATGTTCCCCAGTCTGACCAAAACATATGTCCATGTTCGTAATGCAAAGCTATAGCTCGGGGTGAATCTAAAACAGAAAACACGTAGTCAATAAAAAATAAATGGTCTTATCCGAATTTTATAATTGTCCAACTGTGTTAATGTTTATAAGAATAAATATGTAATTTTACCGAGTCCAGTCCAAACAAGTACTCTTCGATGGAGGCCATCTAATTCAGAAACTTCAATGCTATTGCGTCCACCATCAGTCCAGTAAATCTGCAAAAAATATTTATATATTAAGTTTCATTGTCTTTGACGACGTGCGATGTGATCTTATTGTGAGATCTTATTTACAAACCTTGCGTCCAGAAGAATCAATCACAATGCCATCTACTGTATGCAAACCGTTTTCAATAACTGTTTCAAAGTGAGTCCCTGCTTGTGTTGCTCTTTGGATCTTCTTTTCACCAGTATCGGTCCAGTAAATTAAACCTAAAAATATATTTATTGTATACAATTCTCAACATAACCAAATATTTATTGTTGAATAATGTAGAACTTATTACCAGTCTCAAGATCCACGTCGACGCCTAATGCGTTTTTCAAAGGCGGTAGAGGGAGTACCACATCTGTTAGATATGGTACGTCCAAAGAGACAATGCGTATATCCACACGATGAGCAAATATCAAGTAGTTTACGGGACCACTAGCACACGTCTTGCCATCTCTCTGTAAATTAATGCAATTGTAAATGTCAATAGAAGATTCAACTTAGTACAAAATTTTATAAAACACTCCGTTGGAATTAAAATGCCAAACTGTTTACCGTAATTTTAACTCCGATTGGGCAAGTACAAGTTCGTCCGCCAGGTTTAAGAAGACACAGATGTGAGCAACCGCCGTTGTTTTTGGCGCATCTGCAAAAAATATTAGCCAGTTAAATAAACCAATCAACTAGAGCCATCAGATAGATAATGGAAATATACTAGAATGTAAATCCATTACTATAGTGTGCATGTTATTAAAACGATTTTATACCACTATTACCTTTATTCCAATTTAGGCAACGAATAAATCACGGGAGTGTCGGCGTTCGAGACAAGCGGCCCGTGCGCGAGCGCCGCGTGCGAGACCTACCTCGCGACTTTCAGAGCTATCTGTTTTTCCCTCTCGATGCGTCTCGATCGCCTACACGCCTGCGGTACGGGGGATACAATCCGAGGGGCAGTATTATCGTTCACTGTATTACCTATTATTGCCAACAGTTCTCTCGCTGTGGAAGATTCTGACGTCCATCAAATTAGGTAACCCAGCTCCTAAAGTGCGTCTCTTTTTCCCAGTATACTTATTAGCCGCCTGGATTGACTGCGTTTCCCAATCAGTCCAAAACACTTCATCTTTGTAAAGCTCCAAGCCAAAAGGGTGAGGTATGTGCTCGTCTAAAATTGAAATAGAGTTTTTTTAGTATTGTCAAAGTTAGGACACGCTAAAAAACTGCTCGTACTATGGTTTCCTTACTTATCAGAATACTTCTTCCAGTGCCATCTAAATTGGCATATTCAATAGTTTGGTTGCCTCCATCTGTCCAGTAAATGCGTTTGTGGACAAAGTCCAAAGCAAGTCCGTTGGGCCAAGTCATGTCGTTGAAGATAAGCCGTTTTCGATTGCCACCATCCATATCAGCACGCTCAATGCAAGGGGACGCACCCCAGTCTGACCAATACATATGACCAGCTGCAAGAGACATTTACATCATAAAAGTAGCCAAATATGACCATCGCATTAACTTCTCTTTATCAAATATTTTCCTTCTCTAAATAATATTTTTTTTGTTACCTGCAGGATCTACTACGATATCTCTAGGTTTGTCAATATTTTCCCATACAAGCATAGTTCTCATGCTACCATCAACGTTAGCAACCTCAATCCTATTAGTTCCAGCATCTGTCCAATATAACTTGTTTGTGTACCAATCGAACGCAATACCAGCTGGCCACACTAAAACATCATATAACGAATAAATTAATCAAATCAAACATACTTTTATTGAACACAAAAAAAGTAAAAATGAATACAAGTAATACAAAAACATTGGCGGTACATTGGGCGGCCTTATCTCTTAAAGCGATGTCTTCCAGGTAATCTTTGGATACATCAGACTAAGTGAAAAAAACACGTGGGTGGTGTACCAATTCCAAACAAACAAAATCTACACAGTAAAAATTGCACTTACACTGTACCTATCTAAAATTAATTGCTTAACATATTTTTAAACATACATAAGCATTAGAATCAAATAAAAAATGCAGCTCTTATCAATTGCAATGAATTTGTAAAATAAGGATTTACCTAAATTTGACTTTGCAATGATAGTTTGTCCTGATCCATTTATGTAAGCACGATTGATGGTATCTTTATCAACGTCAGTCCAAAATATAGAGTTGGTGTTGATATCCCAATCCAAGGCAATTGCCGATTTAATGCTGTCTACGGGAATTACCTGCAAAGTAAAAAACGGGGTAAATTTAGAGTCCTGTCTGCACTTTCAAGCATGAATAAAATGTTATTATCCGCGAAACACATACCATGTCTAAGGAATCTGTTTGTTTCTTTGGCTGCAATTGTTTTAATCTGAGATGCCTTTTGCGTGCATATAGAAGAAGTTTCTCAGGTGTTTGGTCGCAGTTTCGTCTATAAAAAAAAACAGCAAGAATTTTAGTGAAATGTCCTAATAACAATGTTTTAATGTTAAAAAATTTAAATGTTTTCGTACCCATCACTATTGAGATTGTAACCAACAGGACATTTGCAGCTATGATCACGACTGTTTGGTAAGCAAAAATGGGAACAACCACCGTTGTTGCTCCCGCAAAGGTTCTTATAAGTCCTTATTTGTCGCATTGGGTGGTAGCTGAAAAAAGTGTATGAGCTCTATATAAGGAACAAAATCTGGTAGATTTATGGTGCAATAATTTGTTATGATTTATTATATTAAATGTGTAAGTTTACAAACTAGTAGTTCTCGAAATTATACCTGTGGATATCCATAGAAATGTACTGGCTGGCATGTATGGTTTGGATTCCCATTCCAGTTTTCTTGTTAACTGATGATATGCTTTTTGTATGCCAGTCAGTCCAGTAAATTGCATCTTCGAATAAAGTTAATGCGAAAGGATGCGGCAATCCCTTATTCGTTATCTGTAATTATTTGTGTATAATTTATACAGTATTTTAAAGCTCGCAATCAATTAGCTTAATCATTACCAAATTAATAGTTCTTATTTAGGCAGTTAGGTTTTTTGAAATCATTACTTAATATAAACATACCTTTTTCCGGTCTTTTCCATCAAACGAAGCCCTTTCGATGACATGATGCTTAGCATCAGCCCAGTATATCTTAGATTCGGTATAGTCAATGGTTAAACCATTTGGCCAGAAAATCTGATCGAGAACGATACATTTGCGTTTGGTGCCATCCATATCTGCACGTTCAATCTTTGGATTAGGACCTGTAAATATATAAGGTTTAGGCATAGCGATAAAACAATCAAAAACATGACCAGAAAAACTATATTTTTTATTTACCCCAATCAGTCCAGAAGACCAAAGCATCTCCAGGATGAACGACAATTGCTCTAGGTTTGTCAAGGTCATTAGCTGCTAAAACAGCTCTCTTAGAACCATCGAGGGAAGCTACCTCAACACGTCTTGTGCCTGAGTCTGTCCAGAATAGCAAATCATGGATCCAATCCACAGCCACTCCACCAGGTGTTTCAAGACCCCACCTGATCACATCTGTAAACAAAATAACCTAATAAATCTTATGTACTTGCTTTAAAATGATACTAGCTAAACTGGCTATATATTATATATATAATATATAATATTATATATATAATATATAATATATAACTGGCTATATATTATATATATAATATATAGCCAGACAAGCTAGAGGTTTCCTGAACAACTCTTTTCCAATTAAATATATGTACTAATAACAAAATATACCTGTGATGTTATTTTCGTTTATTTGGGCAACCCTTATGACTCTCAAATTGTTCTCTGACCAAAATACAAGCTTCTTTTCGTAGTGGTAATCCAAAGCCACAGCATTGTGCAGTCCTTTTACTACTGACTTGTAGCTATCTCCCGTGAGCCAAACCTGCAATAATTAAATTGGTGGAGATTTATTCGATGATTGAGTTTCTGAATAGTTATTTTATGAATTTAAGACGTATATTATAATTTACCTGTCTAATGCCAATGCGATCCGAAAATAGCAAAGATGGTGATTCGCCAGTAGGTTTGCAGGATCTGCCATCAGGTCTTAGAACATAACCTGTCATGCAACCGCAACGGAAACTGCCAACTGTGTTTGAGCATGTTTGGGAACAAACAGGATCTTGCTCGTACATGCATTCATCTATATCTCTGCAACTGTAAATATAAACCTGCTATTAGATTGTATCTCGGCTAAACATGGTATTTATGTGAATATTAGAATAATATTAGATACCTGTATTTATTATCCGCCAATAGGAAACCCAAAGGACAAGCACAAGCTGGTTTTCCATCGTATGTGGTTATGCATTCTTTTTCACATTTGTCTTCAGGCGTACACTGACGTTTTACTGGACATTTCTCTTCATCGTCGCCTTTGGGACAGTCTTTCATTCCATCACATACATGTTTTCTGCTTACGCAGTTCCTAAATGCGTTACTGAGCAAGTGTTCTTGCGGTTTGCACGTGTATTGATCCTCCTCACAATGAACTTCACAGTCGTGTTCGTCTTCATCATTCGAGCAGTCACGTACTCCATCGCATAGCCAAGTTTTCTAGAGAAAATAAATGTAATTAGTAGAGAACTGCAGTTCTAAACCCGCGTAAAGGTAGACAATAGCGTAATGGTACAAGTAGTAAGGCAAATAAGAGTGGAAAAAGTATTTATTCTGTAACAAAATAGGCAGACGCTTAACTGCATGGGAAGTTTAGGCTGTGATTTTAAGCAATACATAGCTACACTGAATTTAATAGAGACTTCTTACCAAAATGCAACGGTGATCTTGGCAAGTGAATTCGTCGCTGGTACAGTTTTGGATCTTGTTGGGTTCACAGTTCAACTCGTCACCACCATCAGCGCAGTCTCTATCAGTGTCGCAACGCCAACGTTCTGGGATACATTTGCCGTCGTTACATCTGTTTAATTAAAGATTAATTAAATTAGTGCTATCTAGATAATTTGAAGTTGTTCAATATTCCAACTCTACTTTACTGTAAGGCTGTAATGGGTGGCTGGAACGACTCCCTAAAACAAATTACTTTTCTATGTTTAGCTCTGACAGCAGAATTAAGCGGGCTATTACTATGATATCAGCATAAAAACGTCCCACAAAAATGAATTTTTAATTCAATTCAAACGCTTGAAGTGAACTTGGTTCCACTTAAGTTGTAGGTAAATAATATACAGTCTTACTTGAATTCTCCAGCGCTGCAGCTACCAGGCATCATAGGGCAGGTGTCCTCATCACTCCAGTCGCCGCAGTCGTTGTCCCCGTCACATTGGAACTCCTTGTTCACGCATTTCTTATTGTTGCATTGCAATTCGCTTTCCCCACATCGCAGTAGATCCACAGCTGTTAAAAAATAAAGTTTCGCTGTTATAACATCGAACAAATACGTACCTATTGGTTTCTAGACTTATAATTTCATAACTACCAGCAGGTCTTGTTGCCTGTCTGCAGGATTAACCACGGTAGTGCTCGGTTGTAAATACTACTTCTGAGACGAGTCTCAGTTTCCATACGAGTATCTATTCAGGAATTTCCTTTCAGATTTTTGACGGCAAATTATTTTTTACACAGATACAGACTGTTAGGGTGTCGAAACATGCTAGCGCTAGCGTAGTAGTTATCTATATGCTCTTGCATAGAAATGGGCGATAACTTCGTAAAGAGTCAAAGAGTCCGCCGTTTAACTTATTTGAAAAATTACTTAAAAGAGATGTATTTGATTTTGTAAAATTGTTATGAAACTTACGGCATTCGTTTTCATCGGAGGTGTCCGAACAATCTGGCTCCTTGTCGCACCTCCAATGCTTAGAGATGCAGTCGCCATTGGCACACTGAAACTGGCTTTTTTGGCATCTAAAAGAAAGATAAGATACGACACGAAATTTTGATATTAAAAATTAATAAATCAAAGGTATCATAAAATTAATAAGTTAAAAGTACGATAATAAAAATAATATAAAATATAATAAATGCTGACTAAAGCGTGTTAATATGTTTATCTTTTTGAATAAATTTTTCTACGTTGTCTAACCGAAAATAAAGAAAAATTAAACTGTTGTTAGGGTTCCGTACACAAAGGGTAAAATATTTTTTGCGGATATTAATAACGCCAATGCTTGATGCATTCATTAATATTTAGTTGTATCAATCGATATGTATAGATCGACTTGCGCTTGGCCGATTTTATTTACATTTTGTCAAAAGTCGTGACAGTTTTGTATTTTACCCATTTTTTTTCTGGAATTTAGGGTTTAGCAAATGTTAATCATAACGATGAGTATAGCTCTAACAGTCAACCCGGTATAGACTGTTGTTATTCTTATTGATCAATCAAATCAAAAAAGTTAACCAGAGCTTTAATAAATCTACGTCTGCGGCACTACTTAGTCATATGAAGAACAGATGTGTAATTGAATAAAGAAATTCACGTAGACTCCATCATTCGAGAAGTTTATAAACGGCAGTCTCACCACGAAAATATTTTTAAATCTAGTTTCAAAAACTATTATTTTTTACTAAGAAGTATACAAATGTTTGACACCCCTAGGACAATATATATACAAAAACAAAATACTACACATCGAATATCAAAATTGGTTGTGTAAACTCGACTCAACCTCGACTTGGTTAAACAACAAAGGCATGTCCAAATGTTATGTGGTTAGACGGCAAACGTTTCAACATTTATTCGTTCCGCCATAACGCGACGCGTCGTAGCGACGTAGTTTTATAAAGATGTTGCCATTGATATATGAATCTGACCGCAAAAGCTGTTGAATATCCGAAATAACTTTACGTTTTGTAGTATGAAGAGATGTAACCAGAAATACAATGTATTAGTTTAATTTCACAGACAAATTTCAGGTTCCGTCGCGTAAACCTTGCCGTCATATTGATTTAGATCTCAATATATTTTATTGCGAAATATCAATACCTACGCGTCATACTTTTAATGTTAATTAATCACGTCGAGTTCCATAATTAGTCGCCCACGGTAGCTGGATATATATTTTCGACGTTTCGGGACGCAGCCTGCACGTAGGCGGGTAACCATGGAAACCTGACAATCCTCGCCCCGCCGCCCGCCCTACGAATATTGATCTAGAAATTTTGAACCAATCTTATTTACAGTACGAGAGGTTTTATATACGTTCTTTACATTTGGATTAGTATTAAAGTGGCATTTTGATGTAAAATTTGTTGATTGATATTTATGGATGGATAGAATCCGTTTTTTTCATTACCTACATATATTTATATCGTAGTGCGGCTAGAGCGCATGCCCGGGAATTTGAGCTAAGCTGTTATAATAAGAAGTTAGGTACTCTGGATAGATTGACTATTTTTGTTATACTATACTTATAACGCAGTAATGGGTACTATGTCATACTGAAAATATCACTGTTTAGCGTTAATCAGCTGGCTGTCACGTTTCTGATTAATTTATTTTCAGAAATATGGTAGTTACATTAAGATGTGTGCATAGTTGATAAAATTAAATTGAAATTATTGTTTCGCGAAAAAATATCAGTTAATATTTCGTGGGTGCTAAACATCTGAATCTCTAATTTTACGCTTAGACCTAAAGTTTCCAATATTAAGTTTTTTACTTATTATTGTTTCGTATTTTTAAATAATGTATTCCTCTCTATTAACACATTTACTTACTTTTTGTATTCCCTACTAAATATATGTATAATATTCTTAAGTTAAATTTAAATTATTTAACCCCTATATTACAAAAATATTAGCAGATTTTCTGAGCACTATCACTAATTGCCTAAATTTATTCTAAATTACGCTCTTTGTCATATTTTATCACATAGATTTGCTCAAAATAATTGTTGTATATAGGGTTAACTTTGGGCAAGTAAATTTCTAGCAAAATCTCTGAAGACCTTATTGCTTATTGCACTTGTTTTTTTACGAGTTAGCTAAAAATACTAAAAACTACATACAAACTATAAATTTCTATCTAAAAATATCAAAAAAGCATAAAAACTGCGTCTGTCTCCTACGATACTAATCAGACGTAAGTGACCGGAGTTTTGTCTAATATCGTCCTCTTAGTGCAATTGGATGGGGTAGGCGTTCTATTGTATTGTATTTGTATAGACTTATGACGTCATTAGGATGATTGGAGTCTCTTTGATTGCAAAGAGTTGGTTCTATTAAAAATGTGATAGGTTATAACAGTTGTTCTAATAATAGTGATGGAGAGAGCGGATTTAGATTTTGTGCAGTGAGCGTAGTGCTTTTAAATTAATTGCGAGTAATTTCGGGAGTTAAGGGTCGAAGTATTAGTATCCTTCGTACAAATATTTCGTATTGGTATCCCATATATTATTATTAGAGTAGTTGCAGTTTTGTTTACAATAACTGCTACTATTACTTTACGAAAAACTACACGAGATTAATTGGAAAGATTTAACTCGTTCAACTCATTTTTCTTCAACTCATCCTGTCTTTTCAATTTATTTTCAAACAATAGTATTTTATAGTATGTACCAAAATTTATACGGTAATTCCTGACGTGCAAGTGCAACCTGTTTCGTTACATAAAATGAGCTTTTAGCGGAAATAATAGGATACTACTTAAATTATGTAATATACTACAAGAGGACAGCGACAGAAGGTGTTGAGAAGCAGATTTGAGAATATGTGATTTTTCTCACATCTGATAGGGACACTGCTAAAGCTTCCATAAATTAACTATCGAGTATATTCTGCGTAAAATGATTACTAAGCCTGCAACCTGTAATACTTACTTGCCCTTAGTGCAGTTAGTTTCGTCAGAGTTGTCGCGACAATCGTTTTCTCCATCGCACACCCAATCCTTGTAGATGCAAAGCCCGTTCGCACATTGAAACTCATTCTTTGTACAGTTAATTTCACCACCTGAGCCAAATATACTATTTTAAATGCCTGTTCGGTAATTAATTAGTATCTTCTAAAGATGGATTGATAGACATGAAAAGCGCCAACGACGCCCAATGCAGCCGCGTCATAGTATTATTTCACATTTAAGGTAAATGTTAAAAGTTTGATTGTTTTGTATGGAAATTGACTTAATAAAAATCAAAAACGAAAAAAAATAGGTACATACGTTTTAAGTTGCCTAATATTTCTAACTAATAACGAGATATTCCAATTTAACCTTTTATAATTTTATGCAGAATCTCAGATGCATACTCTACAAAATGTATTACTCTGAAGTGATTTTTGTTTAAACTTAGCTAATTGTAATGATATCTATCGTCCTTATTCTTAGAACAACTAACTAATATTTTAGAAAATGGAGAATTATGGTCTCTTTAGATAAAAAAAAACAAGATAATATATTATAGTATGTACAATCGTTTAACTAACTCCGTTTCCTGATATGCTTACCACAACGAGTCTCGTCTGAAAAGTCACCGCAGTCGTTGTCACCATCACAGAACCATTCGAGGGCGATGCAAACACTAGTGGTATGACACATGGTTCGGTTCTTCGATTCGTCGCAAGTTCTAGTGCAGCCAGCCTCGTCTTCTGCCTCGGCGCAGTCCGCGGTACCGTCGCATCGCTTTTCCATTTCTATGCAAGTGCAGGATAGCTGTAGATTAAAGATTCAGTTTAGAAAACACAAACGACACACAAATTAAATTTAAAGATAATTTTTTCAACATCAGTCCCAAGGTACCACTAAACGCTACCAGATTACAATTTATAAATAAATGGTCACTGTTGTTTGTCTTAAGAATTTAAGGCGATACTAAACGGTTTTTGGGTAGCCATAATAACATACAGATAAACTTTTCCAGATGAATAACTGACAAATAACTTTTAGCCTATAGCTGGCCTTACCAAGATGGGCCAAACATCGCAATTGGGCCTCAGTTAGTTTAGCAACGAAAGAGTAAGTAAACTTTATAATCCGGTAGAAACCAAGTCAATGTTTTTTTTTAGCTTAAAAGTTATAATGTCAGCTGAGCTCTCAAACCATTTAGAATTGTCATTGGGTGGGCAGCGAGATTTTTTTATTGGACTTCACTTAAGGTTGAATCTGAGATGGTTTTTAACACTAACTTGGCATGAGAACTGTATCGGAGAGCAGGGTTGACGACAGCTCCCATCGTCAGGGTCATCGTCTGGGTCTTCCGGTGCAACTTCAATTGCTTTGTGGAAGCCGGGATGATCTGCAAAATATTTTTTTATAAACAACCATAACGTTTAGTGGGTTCACATGAGCATCAGGGAGAAGTGGAGACTTTTATTTCGTGATTAAAGATTAAAACTATCCGCCATTTCACTTAAAAATGAAACAGGACACTCAGTATTTTTCCAGGGCGATACCCCCACTACTCCCACGTCATATTTTTTTGCAGGCGACTTTTTTTTTCAACGACAAGAGACTACTATATACTAAAATACTTTGATTGCTTTACTTGCCTTTGCTGCTGATAAAGCAATTTAATTTTAGCTTTTTTTCCGGGTTCGATCCCGTACAGTGCAAATATTTGTGTACATGAACATGTCTGTTTGACCTGAGACGTTGTATATCAGTATGTATATCTGTCATCAGGTTACCATAGCCCAGGCTATGCCTAGTTTGGGACCCGAAGACTATGTGGATGTTGTACCATATATTTTTTATTTTGATATTTGATGAGGGATCTTTTATCATTAATAATTATTAATCGGGATGAAAAGCTGTTAGGCAAATTTCTCCAACAAGCAAGAATCTTTGCGATGTTTGCCTTTAACTATTTTTAGACCAAGTGCCAATTAATTCTAATCTGCTAATTCAGAAAAAACTCAGTAATGCATGCAACCCCATGTGTTATTCACCAGGTTGCAATTATTATTATGTGTTATTCTTGCACTGGTTTTTTTATTGATTTGGTAACTTTATGTTTCTTACAATCTTTTGCTTACGGTGTCAAGTTTAAATACGACAGTAGACGTTTGGAAAACTATAAACCAGGCACTTGCACAAGTATAATTCTTATCGGCACATGAGTTTTAAAACTGAACAAGACTGATACTAGTCGACCTCGCTTGCTACCATTATATTTTTGCGGCTTTGTAAAGGAATAAAACAACAACTAATACACCGATTTATATACCTAAAATTTTTAGATATCTTTTATTCAGCATATCTGCAAAAAATAATATAGAAATGTGTCAGTAAATAGCGCGGTAGCAAACGTCCTATTTTGTAAGAAATACTCCCAACCTGGGTTGCAACAAACAAATTATTACAACCATCTGTTAAACTATAGTGTATATGATTTAGTAGTTTTTGTATTTGTGTGTTTAAAGAAAATAAATTATTCATTCATTTAACAAAAAATCGTCAGAAAAAATATATCTGATAACTTGTTGAACCCATACAACACAAAAACATAATATGTGACAGTTGAAATAAATTTATTTACTTACGGTGCCAATTTTCAACGCGGGTGTAGACGCTGTGGGGCCAGAAGCCAGGCGCCTGGATAGGTATAGGGCCGAGGCCCGGCGCGTTTGCCGGCGGTTGGTACGGCGGCACTCGGCCCACCGGTGACCGCAGATCCGGAGACTCCGCCGTGCCATTCGTGGGACGCGGAGCACCAATAGATGGAACATCGTCTGCTGTTACTGTCGTAATAAAACACACATATACTTAAATGGGAGAAAATTCATCCAGATTAATACTTTACTCGTACTCAAACATGCTATGTAATGTCAACATTATTCTGACAACTTTCTTTGAGCAATACGACATTGCTTTGTTGGCCTCATCCACAGAAAGCGATCGGAATTGTATGGAATTACATTACTGTCGTGTTTAGGCGCTAGCAATTTCCTTTGAATGATCCATTAGTCGTCACTCTACGGAATGCACTACCACCTTTCGGTCTCTTAGGTCCAGTTCCTGTTACGTCAGTTTAATCTTATGTCTATTTTATAATTAATTTTTTAATTATTTATACCATTGTCTATATAAGGCAGTAATCCTACAGTCGGCGAGAAAACGACTTACTATCAGCGATTTTTTCTCTCAAGAAACGGACAATAAATGTACATTCCGTGTAAACGAAAGATATGCATATATTAAAAGTTACTCTCTGACTGTTCACACTGCTGGCTAGGACTCGCTTTACTAGTTGTGTCGCAGAGCAACGAGCTTTCAAAAACAAACTCGCTCAGCAATACTCGTTCAGCGGTGTTTGCTTGTAAACACGTGCAACGTGCCCGCAGTTTTGCTCAGGACTGAGCGACCGCGCGCGTGTGGCACGAGTAATCTGGCGAAAAAACTGTCGAAACAACACACTCGCTTTACAACTCGTTTATAGTTTCTAGTTCTTTCTACTCGTTTCTCGTTCTTCGCCGGCTGTGGGACCACAGCCTTAGGCAGGCAAAATCCCTTCTTATATTTCAGACTTGGTATTCAGTCCTAATTCCTCCTAGTGTGAATTGGTATTGGGTTTACAACATTTAGCAGGTATAGCTTATTTTCAAGTTTATTTGTTTATTAATCAGTTATGTATATGTTTTTTTATTTAACTTTAGTTGCAATACCGTAAGGAATGATAATTGAAAAATAACGTAATTTTACTCAGAATGTAATAATTACGTTATAGGAGATTTTTGAAAATCTAAGAAAAGTTACGATTTTGTTAGTCTCGTCAAAAGCTCGTAAAAAACGATGTCATTAATTATTTTTGGATTTTCAATACAGCTTTATCGAATCCAAAGCACCAGTATGCACCGTCGCCAGTTCTCGGAAATGGATATGCGTTGCTCTACTGACCGCTCTATAATTACGGACATGACTAAGTACTAAAACGGCCAACGCGAGAACGCCTTCTTTTTCACTGAATTAAAAATGAGTGGTTCTCATAATATTTACTGTGTTTTTGTGTGTGTAGCACCACCGTTCCCTATTGATATCGAAATTAAATATCATGACTAAACAAGCCAGGTGTAAATTAATTCAATTTTAAGCTACGCAACGCACAAATATTCTAACTGTATGCGATAGCTTCGTAAATTGTAAACCTTCATTTCCCTTTTTCTAAAATTTCCTTATTGAAATTTTCTTTAAATTAGTACCAAAGAACAGTTTTATAGCTTTCACTACTGGTCATTGATAGAATAACGACTGCCGGGTATCGTATAAACAGTCAATTCAGATCTATTACTAAATTGGCGTTATGCACGTTATTGCGTCCCCAGTACCACGAACTCGTTGATGGGATCATTACCTTGACCTCCAACGCACTTAGGTTTCTCTCTGCGATGCAAACCTATTTATATCAAGAGGAAAATTGAGTTACACTATGTGGGCGTACCATGAAAGCGGAATTAAATACGGGAGAGGGGGTTGCATCAGAGTGCAGAGTGTTTTTTATCGAATTCAGAGTTGGTACCATAGTGAAAGTTGTTTCTTAGGATGAGTATAGTGACCCCCTTTCGGTTTAGTACACTCTTACACTAGTTGAGCAATCATCATTGAGCTATTGTTATTACTTATGTCTCAACTTGGTGCAGTTGAGCAATTTAGTTGAGCAGCGGGGATGTAACGTTGATAAAACTGTTAGCTAAACTTTGCAAAGAAACTAAACAAATCGTTATAGCAGGTAACTTAAGCTTCAATGTATTAAAAGTTGACAAAAATAGTAATAAATACTTCTGTCGATATGTGGTAGTACTTTTTCACATCTTTAAAGTGGCATAGTTAAGTTCCTCTCTACCCCAAGGGTGGTCCGCAGCAAATTGTATCTATTAAAGTGTTAACTTACCACATGAGACGTAAAAGGCGAGAGAGGTAACGAGCACGTATGACCACATGGTGGCTTGCGCGGCTGCGCCTGCTTGACTCCTAGCTGACTAGGTGACCTGCGCATACGGCTCCTCCGTGCTTCCCTCCCACCGACGCCTTACCATGGCGAGTTGAGGCTCCAACTACAATTTGATTCGCGTACTACCTGTGAAACGTATACCAGTTAGAAAAGGGCTTTAAGTTGCAGTAATACCAAAAAAATTGAGTCTGAACGACTTTTAGCATGAGAGGTATATGTCAATAAATCCTGCATGCAATCCTGTAAAATAAATCGTAGCCCCTGAAATAAACATTTTGGAATTCAACCTTCGGAGAATACGCGTCAAAACAATTTCTGCTGTTGATGCTCATGTCAGCGGTCCCGTGATCCCGCAGGACGATTACAATTATCAATAATTTCTTCAGATACTTGTTCAAATGGTAAATATTGTAAATATTGGATTAATGTAAAGATAGTATGGACTAATTTTAAATTAGAAGAAAAATGTATATAATCAAATATAAAATATTGCACATAAGGTCAGGCTTGTTACTTATGACTAGGTTTATTACCATAAATAAAAAGGAATTTATAATAATATGGGTCTACAATACCGAATGTGGGGCTATTCGGTATTACTGTTATAAGATAGGTAAGTACTATTTGACACACTGTCTAAATTATTTTACATGTTACATTACTTCCACGTTATATAAAAACAAATCGTGAGTGCATATTCTACTGCAGTTATATTTTGTTTGTTTTAACTGCCATCAATAATAATTCAAATATTTCATATATAAAACTTGTTGAGGTAGACATTTTCTACAAACCACCGCCCAATCTTAAAACTTCATGGTTAGTTATTATTTTGTATGTATTTAAATACAAAATTCTCTGATAAGTCTTTTTGAAAACCTCGAATTACTTATATTATATTTATAAATAAATTGCTTGTATCATCAGCACAGTCGTGTGCATTGAATTCGTGGCAGACATGTTGGGTTGAACGATCCGCGCATGCGCGTGATGCTGGAGCTTCTAGCCAGAGTTACTAGCTACTTGTTGATCATCTTTTCATTGAGCAAAGGATCTCGCAATAGCTACCTCAGTCTAGGCTTTTTTGAGCTTCTCTCCAATACTTATTCTTGTACATTTAGGCGTAAGAAGCCTAGACAGCGACGGCCCGTATGTATAAATCACTCCGTCAAACTTCCCAAGCATTTACGTTTATAGCTCTTTAGGGTAGCAAAAAACTGATTATTGGTCATTTTTATGTTCCTAATATAAATCAGTTAAAGATGCTTATTCAGTGTGAATGTTCAGCAATTTTTAACTAAGAGTTTGGCTACTTATTTCACTTGCTCATACCTACAAGAGTAAGTAATGCCTGAAGCATTAGGTACATAAGCATTTATTCGATAATTTAAATTTAATGAACCTTGGTGAATGTGGAGACATAGTGGAAGGACATCAATATGTCAATAATGCATTTTACTAAAAAGTATATGTTACTTGCACCTTTAATTTTAATAAAATGATATTTTTCTTCTAGGTACCAAACCTACCTATTATATAATTAATTGACGTACGGAAATTATATAATCAAAGTTTAATACTACTTTTTACGCCAGTATCTACTAAGCTCACAATCTTAGTAGGCAATAAAGATAATGCAAATATGCAGAGAAGCTGAATGGAAGAGCTGAAATATACCGAAAATACTAGTAAGACTGCGTCTTGTACCTATCTATAAGTAGGTATGTAATCAGTTTTCATTAAGATATTAAAACTTAAATACATTACATTAACACTTAAAATTCCTCAACCTTGTCAGTACCAATAAACATCTGTATACTGAGTTACTGGTAATCAATTAGTATCCTCATAAATAAGGGTGGCTTCTGATAATCATAAGTGACAACTTTCGTTATAGGACTTTTGAAAAAAAAATATGTTCCATACATTTGGCCAATGGCTCAATGATCTTTTTGTAAGGACTTGTCGCTTATGGGGATCAGAAGCCATCCTTAAGAGGATTCTTATTGATTATGAGAAACCCTGTATACGTGCAATTTAGTAACAGTAACTAGGTTGTGTGAATATCACCATAACCATTTCCAATGGTTAAATCTAATTGTCTGTATCTATACTTACAGCCTGAAATGCTGACAATGCTGCAAGCTCCACCAACAATTTGTAACAAATATTGTTCATAAGTCACTCAGCCAGACACAAGTTCAAGCCTTTAAAGATATGATAAGACCACAAAATTGAATGTCTTAATAGCTAACGAACAAATGCATACATATGTGCTATTTCCTCTCAAATCAAATACGCTCTGATAAATGTTTTATTGTGACAATATTTAGCAAATACGTATGAAAATTGAGTGATCAATACGGGGTAGCCTGCGCGGTGGTATAGCGCCCACGCCCGCCCGCGCGTCTCTCCGCCCGCCACCCGCCCTGCAAGCTCGAAACTCAACACCTCCGCCCGCCCACGGGCTGACCATGGAACTTAATAACGACGTCAATCGCTAAACATTCAGATTTAGATCGGAACAGCTTCATCTGTACTCGAACACTACCCACACGCGTACGCCTTCGGAAAAAAACCTTGTAGCCATGACAAAGCTTTCAGCGGCCACCTGTATCGATCGTTCTAAAAATAAACACGTAGTCGGCAAACTAAGAAATTAAAAAATACTTAATATTAAGAACTTATACTATAAAATAGTTGTAATACTTACCTCAGTGAAAGATAATACGAATCATTTCCAAAAAAACAATTACTGAGTATCAAAACAAAAGCGCTTCGTTCAACGAGTAATTTACAAGAATCAATGTTCAATCGTTTCTGAAATCGTTCGCATAACACTACACTTCACTTGATTGTCTTTATATTTAATCAGTTTATTGGTTTTAATTCGTTAGTTTAAGTGCGCATGTAGTACCGAGACGGAACCAAGATGGGTACTAGGTGATCTGGAAGCTACTCCCTTCCCCCCGCACTTCGGCAGGCCCGCGCAGTCTGGGACACAAGAATGAATGAAAAGCCCATACTAACTGCCACGCAATCTGGACACACTCACCTTCCTTATATAAAATCTTGACTCCTAAATTTATATTGTATCGCCATTCGAGAATCATGATCGATGAAAATAGATAGAGCTTATAAATATTTGCATGAATGATACTTTTCATTCGTGTGCAGTTAAGGTATAGTTATTCATACACTTTTAGGTATAAAAAATATTAAAATAAATATCTTGAAAAATATAAGTTAAGTAAAAATGTTTTATATTAACTTTTTCAGTAACTTAACTACAAATACAACTCAAAATAATTATATTGAAATTGGAACGTAATCTACATCTAATAAACAGATGACGTGCTGGAAAACCATTAACCCTATGAAATCAATTAGCTAACTGCCTTATCATAACGCCCCCTATATCACTAATTCAATTCGCGAGCTTAAAAAGCTTTTTGAACCAATTCCTTTTATTTAATACCGACATGTGTCGCCATCTGATGGCATTCGCAGCAGTTAAATGCAAAGTTTCTTAACCATGACTGTCGAGTATGGTCTGGGATGCTGTAAACAGCATATCAATATTTTTGCTCGTGCTAATAAGATGTCGCTTTTAGGAGTACCGATCTACCATGTTACAAACAGCATACTTAATAATTGTTACAGCACGACAGCTTATCTGGGCGCGAGACGTAAGTACTCGTAATCCTGAAGAACGCGGGAAAGCTTAGCAACTTCTACAACTAAGCTGCGGTGTATAGCCAATTTTTCTTGTGTATGATTTCTACAGCAGCGCCCCCTATGTAATAATCCTCGCACACTAATACTTATTTTTCTTATTTATCGTTATACATCACTTTCTCCATCGGATCTTAACCATCTGAATCTGAGGTGGTATTACATAAAATAAGGGTTCATTTTCAAAATTTTAATGTGTACTTCTACCCTAAGTCGGTTCGAAAACCACTGCCTGCTTGTAGGCTGTTCGACACCAGATATTTTTAATGTAGTGATTTAAATAGGTAATTTTGTGTTTAATTTACGAAACTTCTGTTTCGGTTTAAATAAAACTACCACGTTAGTAATGTTGAGTTCTGTTGATCTCGCATGTACAATAATTTTGCAACCTGAAAGGAAACCTTGACCGATGTTTTTCTTATATGCTGTGTTCCGCACGTCCCTGTCAAATATTTAAAAAATCGGCTAGCATACGACGCTGCAGTAAACTTCAATAAACGTAAATCAAAACACAACAAAAAATTCGTAAACCAAGTTTCGTCAGGATTGGTTGGAAACTACGGCCTGTACGCGAGTCTAACATTTTAAACAAGAGATGAGAGATGCAGAGATGCTTTGCTTGTTTGGGGTATTTATAAAATAAAATTATGAGAGATCTAAGATTTTAGAGAATATGAATGTAAATAGGCATTATCTTAATATGATTCCGGAAGATGATGCCTACGTTCGAATTCTTTTGCACGTCGTAATAATTTATGTTTGCTTTACTGTGAGCTTCACACATGTCGACAGTACTACGCACCTAATTCTATCTAAGAATTACTTAGATAGAATTAGGTGCGTAGTACTGTTACATCCCGGGATTTACTTCGATTGAGGTACTAGGCAAACATAAAAGTGCAAGAAGTTAATGTGTAATTTATCAATACAAACTACAGCCATGGGGTGACGTGCGAATGAACATAATATTACATAATATTCGCATTAAATTTCTGCCACGCCTCAGATTTCATTTAGCTTTACACCGACTAACATTGAACTTTTCACAAATCACGAGTTTGTTACAATAAAACTAATGTAATCGTAATAAAATTTATTTTGCCTTAAACATAATATAGTTACTTGCAATCCCATCTAATGAATTGAACATCGATAGATTTCTTTTCCTACTGTTCAGTAACCACATACATCCTATGAATGTACTTAGGTATTTTATTTACAACGAGAATAACTTTATGACATTTATATATTTTAATATCTATTTTAAAATAATATTCAATTTTCTATACGGAGAGTTAAATTCGGAACAAGTTATTTTTATTTATTATAAAATACGAGTATGTCATCTAATCTTACACGTAGGTAGGTACTTTTAATTTATGGTAATCTTATAAATAACTAATAAAATTTGATTAAACTAATAGGAGAGCGATTCAAAGAAAACAAATATCATTGGCTCTTATGTTCTTATAAACTTAAGTACCTATTGGCAGTTTTATTAAAATAGCATGGTTTAGTCTAAACTATTAACAAATATCCAGATATCACGTATAATTAAAAATCACTCGACAACTAAAATTGTTATTGCTTTTAAATTCATATATATTAATAAAATATATATTCCTATATTTGGAAACGGTTTGCATACATTTATGTAAGTTCATCAATTTGAATAGCCTGCGCTGCTGGTACCATGAAGGCATAATTGAGACTATTTATTCCCACTACACCCTGTACGATGACGCACTTAGTTGTTTACAGAAGCGTACTCATTATGGTTGTGTAAGAATATCAATATATACCGTATTTTAATAACAGGAGCATACATTTCTTACTTTCGCAACAATATTTTAAATTTTACACGATTTAATCAAATAAAAAGATTTTCTCACTAAGTACCACTAAATAATTGAAATATCCTGTAATTTCTTCTATTTGGCATGTGAAATAGTATTTGGTGTTTCAATTTGTGCCAAAGCATATTTTATTTGCCCTCTTCGATGGTCCCAAAAACATCTGATCCCACCAAATTTGACCATACATCATTTATAGTTAAAATACATAGCATGAACTACGATAACAAAATAACTGCACGGTTCTAGTACATGTTACTAGACAAATTTGTAATTTTTCGTCGCATAATCACGAAAACATTGACTATTTATTATCCCATCTCTATCTAGACCTTAATTTTTAAACAGTTTATTTTTAATCATTTAAACCAAGCGTTATTTTGCTGAAATCCGTTCCTAGTACGATGTTCTTTAACTGATGTCTAGTGTTTATAACTCGCGACGCAAAAAACGACAGGATGTTATAAGTTTGACGTTTGACGTTTCTGTGTTAGAGTGTGTGTGTGTCTATTTGTCTGTGGCATCGTAGCCTCTGAACGGATGAACCGATTTTGATATTGTTTTTTTAGTAGACAGGTGAATTAGTCGGGAGTGTTCTTAACCATCGAAAATCGACCCCAAGGTGGACGCCGCCACAAATAGATTAAATATATTTTTTCACAACTCCCTCCATATGGATATCAAATGAAAGGGCTTGACTAGTAGAACACAATACCCTATATATATTTCAAATCCAAGATGGCGGCCACCACAAAATGGCGAGGAGTTTTATAAATTTTATTTTCTTAATTCATCTTCGTTTTGACAAACAACAGGACGCAGGAGGCAACAATAGTTCATGCAATTTTTACTCCTGACACCAAAGCAAGTCGGAAAAACATTAGATCATAAAGAACATCTTATTAGTAGTTTATTTTTATTTCACGCAGCAAAACAACAACAGGTGTTGAAAGTCCCCTTCTATGAAAATGTGGTTCGTGTAGTTGCTAGTCAAATATGTAAAAGACCCAGTACACAGCGTTAAAAAGCATGAAACAGACTGGAAATATGACACGGGAGTAGGTATCGATGACATTGACGTCTCGAATCTTCGGCATTGATGATTTGATGACGGTCGCGCCACGACGCAGCGCGTGCAGAACTTTAGGCTTGCCCGTCGAACCATCTAGAAAATACAAAAATATTTACGACTTTAGAAAAGTGACAAGATTGACGTCATAGTGTACTCGTACTGTGTGTGTTTGACTAAATTTATTATATACATTGATTCATTATTGTCGGTTGTTACAACCATACAAAAAATCAGTATAATTGTGAACTTCCTGCTTTTTTAAGTTGTTCAATTAATAACATTAGACAAAGTTTTTCCTGGGTTAAGTAATAAGGTATCACTAGCACAACAAATATAATTGCTTTATTCAGACAGGCTGGCTGTTAGTGACATGTCTATGGATTGTGTATCGGAAATCTGGGATGACTAATGTACCTATTCGGTACCTATTTTACCTCCCACATTTCATTATCATCGCAGTGATATGGATTTATTTATTAAACACAGCCTCGATTATTAAACATGCAAGACATTTTCTCAGATAAGCTACATGTAGTCTAGAATAGTCGTAGGTGTATGAACCTAGCCAGAGCCTGAACTTCTAATCTAAACGACAACTTGTTTCATAGACTATAAGTTAACTGTACTCTGTGGTGTTTCACACGGGTCCCTAATTTTTTTATGTTACTCGTTCATAATGTAGCTTTCTAATGGCGAATGAATTTTTTAAATCAGTATAGTAGTTTTTGAGTTTATTCGTTACATACAAAAATACAAATATTTCCGCTTTATAATATTGGTATGGAAGTATAGAAGTATAGATATGTTCATACTATTGGTACTAGCTAAAAAAAATTGTAAACCGTTGTACGACATAGTTGTTTTGTTTTTAAATGTTCTTTCCATAAAACTTAAATAACATGACCATCTCTAGTGTACGTTTAAAATCCTAGAGGGACAAAAACATTTTAATATTCAATTATAACAGCAAGATTAAATTTGTAATTACGGCATAAGTTGTATAAAAAATAAATCATCCTAAAATTAATTACATACGCAATATTTTAATTAGGATTACGTTATTGACATCTCAATATTGCGCCCTATATATTATTATAGTTAAATATATAAAATAATATACATGATAAAAGAAAAAATAAATAGTCAAATATTACGCACCTATTATTATTACCTATTTATAATAATGTAACACGTGAAACGCGTGCTGAGTTTGAGTATGATTAGTTATTAAGAAGACTTTTAATACTAACTTCTGGAATGAGTCCTGGAATGCACATGGGTTCGGTACCGGAGCTGAGTGTGGTCCCGCTGGAGTCGCAGCGAGGGCGGAGCGCCCGCGGCGGCGGCTAGCGGTCGGGACCGGAGCCCGAACAACGGGGACACGCGACCAGCCGCGGTCGAGCACTCACGTAGTGCTATTATCTCCTCAGGCGATCGGGAACCTGGACCAGAGAGAAACATTCATCTTCTCGGCGAACGGTAAAAGCCTGGAGATTGTTAAGAGCTTTGTTTAGACTGGTACATTATTTCAACAGATTGTAAAGACTACAAATTGCAGCAACTTGTATCACTTAGCATTTTAACACCAGCAAGGCTAGCACAGGTGGCACATTCACCTTCAAGGGTGCACTAATGCTAATTCTCTTTATACTTTTAGAAAATCTCGGTTTTTACCTTCCCTAATTTTTCAGATAAGCCTCGACGAATTTGGGATATTTACTTTGTTTCAAGGGGTTTAGTCTTTCATAAATTTTATTAATATTATTACGCTTCTAAAATAAAATAGGTGGTTAACTGATATAAAAAAACGAAGAAATGTAAACCATGTTATAGAAGTCGGTTATCAATGAATAACAATTACATACCGGAGCATTTCAAATCCTTCTCAACGCTGGTGCTCGTCGACAGATCTTTGTTCTTTAACTTGGCTCGCTTCCTCGCCCTTGCGCCCCAGTACGTATAGTTAACTGCGGCGTACTCTAGCAGGGCCGCAAACACGAATACAAAGCACATGACGAGATAGATGTCGATAGCTTTGACGTAGGAGATCCGAGGCAGGCTGCTGCGGACGCCGGTGCTGATTGTAGTCATCGTAAGAACCGTGGTAATCCCTGTAGGTATTAAACACAGGGCTGATTGTTTGTAAATACTTGCAAACGTATGCAATAAACAACGTAATAAGCATAGCCTTCCCGAAATTATAAAAAATCATAGAATACACCAAGTTTCGTCTAGATTGGTACAAAGAGTACAAGAGTACAAAATTGCAGGAGATATATAAACATAAAAATATACGACTTGACAGATGAAAGAAAAATTTTCCAACCCCGGAGCAGTATATGCAATAAACAACATAATAAGCATAGCCTTCCCGAAATTATAAAAAATCATAGAATACACCAAGTTTCGTCTAGATTGGTACAAAGAGTACAAGAGTACAAAATTGCAGGAGATATATAAACATAAAAATATACGACTTGACAGATGAAAGAAAAATTTTCCAACCCCGGAGCAGTATATGCAATAAACAACATAATAAGCATAGCCTTCCCGAAATTATAAAAAATCATAGAATACACCAAGTTTCGTCTAGATTGGTACAAAGAGTACAAGAGTACAAAATTGCAGGAGATATATAAACATAAAAATATACGACTTGATAGATGAAAGAAAAATTTTCCAACCCCGGAGCAGAGATGCTTCGCAAGTACGATCAATGGATTAACGTACTCTCATACTTCATACTCGAAAGCTTATTACTCAGAACAACCTACTCTTTATTAAATAACTTTCTTTTACAGCGGTGACAGAGGTCTAACGTTCTTTGGCTTATTTCGCCTAGCCAAATACTCGTATTTTAAGTCTCGAACTAACCACGTTGTTATTCCCAAATTTTAAGTCCTGGTTTATTAAAATAAATGTAAAAGCTGGTTTATTGACCGAGCAAGCGAAGTGTCTCTGCTTCTGATCTAGTATTTTTTCTTTGTTTCTGTCAGTTAGTATGTTTGTGTGTCTCCTGGAAATTTCGTACTCACGTACATTTTATAGTGTCTATGTCAAGATTTGAAATAACTTTCTGTTATTCTACTAGTATTAAAATGTTTTAGTCGACGGGAATTTTTGATTGGGGGACTGGGTAGAAGTTAGTTACGGCGCTATTTATGAGCCGATTTTATGAAAATTTGCTACAGAGATATGAAAAACAATCATCACAATTCGGGTTTGATTCCCGGCCCGGACAGCTGTTCTAACGGTGAGTTTGAATATCTGTCTTTGATGCCGACATGTTTTGTACATGGTTGTGAATGTTGCATGGCATCCCTGACACAGGAGAAATCCTAGCTTGCAATGGAGCTATGAGTGTGAAACACAAAGAAAAATAAAATTACTGAATATAAAAAAACCGTCAAGTGGTTACCGTATTTATATAGTGTTGCTAAAAATATCGTGATCGTGAAGTCGACAGTGAGAAGTAGTAGTTTATTTTATTTACCTAAAGCAACCCTCGCCGATGTTGCCTCGTGGTTGATCCAGAAGGAAACCCAGGATAGCATCACTATCAGTATGCTCGGCAGATATGTCTGGAACACGAAGTACCCAATGTTTCTTCGCAGCTTGAAACTCAGCGATAGACGCTGGTATACGCCCGTTGCTAATTTTTCCTGTAAATATATAAAATAATAATGTCCGAAATTTATATGAGTTCACTTTAGAAAAGCAACAATTGACTTCAATACTGTAGGTGGTGTAAATAAGTATTCAGCATATTCATATATTAAACTATTGGACCTTTAGTAACTTTACCGTAGTCTATAAATATGTTATATTTAAAAACTCATATTTTATAAAATAGTTCGGTGTAGCATCGCCTCGGTTTTACTTTCATGATGCTATTCCTGTGTTAGAAAAATTCAAACCCAAAATAGCTGCAACTACAGAAGCTATTTTTAAACCTTTTTTTTATTTTAGGGTCGTCAGTGTTTTTATTTGGTTTAAAAGCCGGATTCATATTTTGTAACCTTTGAATTGAATAGTTGGTAAGTATATAACATTGTTTACATGGGCTCTATATAACACGCTAATTATAATGTGTCCCATCGAGATCAAGAGATATACTTAGTTTAATGAATATTTATGGTTCTTCTCACGTCCGTTAGAGCGATGTTTTATTATAAATTGCAAGCAACAGGTGTAGTGATGTGCTATAGCATCAGCATCACAGCATCCCACACAATCAGTAACCGATAACCGATAAAACAAAACTGCACATGGCTCTTGTTTGCTAGTAAAAGTAACATTATCGCTGGGGGCGTTTCAAACGCCCCTTTTTATCCACAAAAAAATAATAAATAATATCTAAAAATTTAGTGTGTGACCAGTTTTAGAACGATCAACACATGGAACATGGCTAGAATACTTGTGATATATATATTTGTACTTCTACTATTTGGGAATTTTGAGTGTGAAGTTTATCAAGACAGACCGAAGATCAAGACTTCCGATGGAGATCTCATTTTAGAACCGGCTTACGACAAAAACATTTACTTACGTCCAAATGGACCAAAATCTAATATTTTTGTCGGGGAAGTTAATATTCTTAATGTGAAACCTGAATCAAACGCAGTTCAGCAGCAAGAAGCGTCAACCAACAATTTTCAAGAATTGTTGTCGGACAGCCTAAAACGACTGGATAAACTAGAAAGCAAGACATTAACGTTACCGGATGACCTGCTCCTGAACATAACCACGCTATGGAGAAGAGTCAATAATTTAAACAGAAAAGTGAATAACCTACAAACAATAATTAATAACCGTGGTAAAGATCAATGCAATTCCCATCCTTGCCAACATGGAGGCACATGTTTGAATTTAGTTACCGGCTACCATTGCTTGTGTCCATCAAACTGGGAAGGTAAAGATTGTGATGTAGATGTAAATGAGTGTCGTAATTTTGCTGGCACTGATCTTGGATGTCAAAATGGGGCGACATGCATTAACAAGCCTGGTTACTATGAATGTCTCTGTAGATCCGGATGGTTTGGATTACATTGTACCAGAAAAGCTAAAGATTGCAGCGGCGGTGATTTCGAAATGTGTGGTCATGGTACTTGTTTAAAAGTTGAAACAGGAGAAGGAGTGGCTTGTATTTGTCATCAAGGATGGACGACTAATGGGACCGGTATTGCGTGTTTGACAGATGTTAACGAATGCGATGCCCAGCAAGGTGCTCGCTGTTCTGTAAACCCGAAAGTCGATTGTATTAATCTGCCCGGCTCATTCCGATGCGGCCAATGCCCGCCAGGTTATGAAGGTGATGGATATTCCTGTGCGGATATTGATGAATGCATAGCCATACCCAATGGAGGCTGCAGCCCCATGGTCGCGTGTCATAATACCATTGGATCAAGAATATGCGGATCATGTCCTCCTGGTTTCCAAGGTGACGGCGTTACTTGCTCTTGGAAAGGATCATGCCTGATCAATCGAGGAGGTTGTCATCCTTCTGCGCAATGCGTAGAAACTTTATCTCTAGGGCGGACGACACAATGTATCTGTCCGGATGGTATGGATGGAGATGGAGTCGGAATACATGGATGTTATATATCTGTCGGCAGCAATTATACGAACAGTTGCGACAATAATCCTTGTGGAATACATGGACAGTGCCGCGTACTTCGATCGGGTTATACATGCATATGTACAAGAGGGTACGGCGGTGCACATTGTGATGTAGTCAGCAATGTCTGTGCTATCAACCCTTGCCTAAACGGGGGTATCTGCCGGCAAGACGACAGCACTACAACAGGATTCAGATGTGAGTGTACTGCTCAATATTCCGGCCCACGATGTCAAACTTCATCCAGAGCTTGTGGTGGAGTACTTGATAACGAAGAAGGTAATATAGTATATCCTTTAACGAATTCATCGTATATTCATAATGCTAGATGCGCTTGGGTAATCCATACAGTGCCTAGTAAAGTTATTAATGTAACGTTCAGTAAATTTAGTTTAGAAGAAGGAAACGACGCTTGCCCATATGATTTCCTGCAAATACATGACGGTCCAAGCTCAGCTAGCCAGTTGATTGGTAGGTTTTGTGGTAATAATTTACCAAAAGGTGGTAATATAATCTCAAATCACAATAATATATACTTCTGGTTTAGGTCTGATAGTACTGTATCGAAAGATGGCTTTGCTTTACATTGGACTAGTATAGATCCAATTTGTGGAAATACTATTGATGCTGGGACTCACGGTCAAATAAGTTCACCTGGCTCACCTGGAAAATACCCACCAAACCGCGACTGTTACTGGTATTTAAAAGCTCCCTATGGTAAAAAAATACAATTACATTTCTTTGCCTTGGATATTGAAAATCACACTAATTGTAGCTTTGATTATCTGGCCATTTATGATGGCAGTCGAGAAAGTGACCCGTTGTTGAATAAATATTGTAGTTCCGATTTACCAGCTCCGCTATTATCGTCTGGATTTGATATTTTGATTCATTTTCATTCCGATGCATACGGTGCGGGTTTAGGTTTTCAATTGAGCTACGCTCCTGTTCCTGGCGTACCGGGGTGTGGAGGGTACTTTACAGACGATAAAGGTGAATTGTCTTCACCTAGTTACAATGGAACTTACCTGAGCAATATGTTGTGTGAATACAAAATCAAAACTACATTAGGTTCAAAAATACGCATAGATTTTCGAGAATTCCATCTTGAAAGATCTGTCAGGTGCAGATTTGATTATTTAAAAATATATGATGGTCCTTCAGAAGATTCACCTCTGGTAGGCCGATTTTGTGGAACGACTTATCCAAGATATTATGTTTCTACATCAAATACATTATTTTTTAGATTTAAAAGCGACTACTCAGTTTCGCAGGATGGATTTAAAATTACATACAAAGCTCTCTGTCAGCAAAACTTTGATGGTGACAGTGGGGTCATAAAGTCACCTAATTACCCATTCAGTTATCCTGCAAACAAGATGTGTGAATATTTTGTAAGCACAAGCCCAGGCAAAGCAATAAGATTAACCTTTCAAGATTTTGATATAGAAGATAATACATATTATAATTGTCAGTTTGATAATGTTGAGATTAGAGACGGCATGAGTGCTAACTCTACTCTTTTAGGCAAATATTGTGGAGGCTCGGAACATATACCGCCAGTACAAATTTCAACCCACAATCATATGTACATGCGATTTAACTCAGATTTGAGTGTATCAGGTAGAGGTTTTTATGCAAATTATACAACATTCGCTACTGAATGTGGCGGAATTCATCGAGAAACTACGGGCCTTATCAATCATCCCTCTGGAGATAGCTCTACATACAAAAATGATCAGTCGTGTACATGGATACTAATGGCACCACAAGGTATGCACATAAAGTTAACATGGCATAGGTTTGAACTGGAAAGAATGCCATCTTGTGATAGCGATTATTTGGAACTTATGGAAATAGATGAAAATAATGCCGAATTCTCATTGGGAAAGTTTTGTGGTACTAAAGTGCCTCCAGCTTTCACTACTTCTACGAATCAATTGATGATTAAATTTAAATCAGATAGTAGTGTTAGGTCTGCCGGATTTTCCGTTTCATACACTTTCTTAGACGAGAAGTCTCATTGTGGAGGAACTTACTTTAGAACCCACGGATTCATTTACTCACCCGGCTGGCCTGCACGGTATGAAACAAATCGAGACTGTGCCTGGGTTATTACAGTACCAGCTGGTCAACAAATTAGACTTAATATTTCCCAATTTGATTTGGAGCGAGCCATACGAGGCAAATGTAATCATGGAGATTTCTTAGAAATAAGAAACGGTGCAACCGTCAATTCACCGTTACTTGGTCAATATTGTGGTAAATTTCAAACTAGAATTATAACATCTATCTCTAATAACTTATACATACGGTTTTATTCAGATTACTATTTAACAGGAAACGGATTTAAACTTGAATGGGATGGTTCGGTCATTGGGTGCGGTGGCACATTAACAAGTTCTTCCGGATCCATATCATCACCAAACTATCCAGAGAGTTATAATGAGAATACTGAATGTTTTTATAAAATTGTAACAAGTCTTGGATCTCGTATACGTTTCACTTTTATTGATTTAGAATTAGAGCGTACTGTCAACTGCCGAGATGATTATATTGAAATATTTGATGGAAGAGATTTTGATGCAACAAGTTTAGGTAGACATTGTTTTATGAGTCCTAGCTTAAACAACATAGAAACAACTAGTAATTATGCGTTAATCAAGTTTCGGTCCGATTCTTATATAGGAGCAAAAGGGTTTTTAGTTAATTACTTTACGATATGTCAAAACAATTTCACTGGAAGTTACGGTGTGATTGAAAGCCCTGATTACCCGAACACTTATCCACAAAATCTAAATTGCCTATGGAATATAACTGTTTCCAAGGGTAACAGAATAAATATTACTTTTGTCCAATTCGATGTCTTTAAGAATTATCGACCTTATATGCCAAGAGGATATAACTACGGCTTCAATATTGGTAGTGCCAGTTATTGTTATAACGACTATTTACAGTGGAAAGAAATTACAGAAACAAAATACAGCGATAAGTACTGTGGAACAACTGCACCCCCCAAGATCACATCTAAAAGTAATTC
The DNA here is from genome assembly GCA_947049295.1 of Ligdia adustata. Lineage (NCBI taxonomy): Eukaryota > Metazoa > Arthropoda > Insecta > Lepidoptera > Geometridae > Ligdia > Ligdia adustata. Next base: position 5,915,072 of record OX346218.1, read on the forward strand.
TGTTCAAATAAGGTTTGAATCGGGAACATTTGGCTCAAAGACAGGATTTCGTTTAGAATGGAAGCGATATGGATGTGGAGGACACATACGAAAGCGCTTCGGTTCAGTTTCAGTAGATACAAAAATGATTTCTTCAGATAAAATAGAATGCGAGTGGTTGATTGAAACTGACCCAGGTACTAGCGTCTCATTAGTTATTACTAGTTTATTCTTACAAGTAACCCAAAATTGTACAAAGGACTTTATAGAAGTTTATAATGGCGAAAATTCCAATTCACCTCTTCTATCAAGGATTTGTAGGGATCAGTTATCTACTGTGCAATCAAGTGCTAATGTCATGTTTGTTAAATTTGTTAAGGATTCGTCATTAAGCGGAGCATATTTTACATCGGCATTTACTTCCCCAAAAGCTACTTGTGGCGGAAACATAGTGTCGTCATCTGGATATATATATTCAAAAAATTATCCGAAAAATTATGATAATAACCTAGATTGCAAGTGGTTTATATCAGTCCCAGTAAACCATCGCATAGAACTTAATTTTATAGATTTCGATTTATATTCACTCTTCAATAACGATTGCGGAGATTCTATTAAAATTTACGATCATTCATTTGTAATGAATTCTAATTATACTTCCATTATGTGTCCGGATTCCAAAATTAAACAAATAACTACAAAACGCAATGTAATTATGCTACAGTTTACAAGTGATAAATTTGGAAGTGCCAAGGGATTTAAGGCTAATTTTAGTGTTACATGTGGTGCTTTTATAACGGCATTGAATGACGGTATAATATCAAACGAAAATTATATTGGAGGTTCTAATAAGAGTTGTACGTGGACTATCCGAGCATCGAAGCCCGATCAAAAAATATCCCTAACCATCACACATCTATTCTTGCCAACTCTTACTGAAGTCAATAGTAACAGAACTTGTGGGTCTACATATCTTCGAGTATTCGATGGCGATGGTATTGATGCGCCTCTTATTGATGAATATTGTGGTAAAAAGGCACCTCCGATGATTGTTAGTCAAGGCAGTGTCGTAACTTTGTTTTTGGGTAGTTATATAAACTACACAGATGGTCACTTTTCTGCCCACTACTCAACATTAAGTGAATCATGTGGCGGCCAATACACTTCTGAAGAAGGAACGATAGCTTCACCTAACTACCCGCGCTCGTACCCCATTGCATCTAACTGTGAATGGACGTTAAATACTTCTCCTGGAAGTAAAGTATATGTTACCTTCGAGGAGTTTGATTTAGAGTATTCCGAAGGATGTAACGAAGATTATCTTGAAATTCGAGAAGATAATGGTGGTGGTAAATTATTAGGGGTTTATTGTGGTACTGATATTCCAACAAACACAACAGCAGCGTCTCAGTTGTACATCAAATTCCATAGTAGTGATAAAAATAATGGCAAAGGATTCTTGTTACATTATGGATTTTTGCACGGAAACGAGTTGATAGATATGGAAAGTGGAGAAATTTCTTCTCCTCTATATCCACACATGTATCTAGGTACTGGTACGTACTCTTGGCGAATCCAGTCAAAAGGTCCTCAGGATATGTCTATAAGAATAAATGAATTGGAAATTCCTTCATATGGAAATGTTTGTAACAATTTTTTAGCCATTTATGATGGTTATGACGACACAGCGCCACTTTTATCTAAGTTGTGCGGAAAACTAGAAGATCAGGAAGCAATTCAAACATCTTCCAACATGGCATTTATAAAACTCTATCTAGATGAGTCTAACACTGGTACTCGGTTTCATATAGATTGGGAGAAAGTTAATGTTGATGTTGAAAATACGGATGAAACAGAAGTTATCAACTGTGGATTTAATTATACTGAAATTATAACTCCTGGCAATTTTAGTACATTCGAAACACCTAATTATCCGCAAAATTATGATAATGACTTAAACTGCAAATGGACGTTTCAAGCTACATATAGCAGACATTTGAAATTAAATTTCCTTGACTTTGAACTCGAAGAAACATCTCGCTGCTTTGCTGATTATGTTAATATTTATTCCGCTGATGTACTTGGTCAATGGAAACAAGTTAAGGAAAAAATGTGTGAAACACAACCAGCATTGCTAGAAACAAACTCTAGTAAATACATGAAAGTGGAACTGAAGACCGATTCATCAGTAAATAGAAAAGGATTTCAAGGCAAGGTGACTTCAATGTGTGGTGGATTGATAACTGATTTGTCAGGCGAAGTAGGACCTAGCTGGGAAGATGTAAATATTGATTCTGCTGTCAACTATGAACCGAATTGTGAATGGATAATTAAAGTTCGCCCAGGTAGACAAATAGAATTAGAATTTAAACATTTCAATATTACTAATGGAGACAATTGTATAGTCTCGGTAACTCTAAGAAATGGCGATTCAAAAGAAGCACCATATTTAGGTAGCGGAAAGTATTGCGGTTATGCTCATGAAAAGAGGGGACAGTTAGTAACTTCCAGTAATTCTTTGCATATTTTCTACTCCAGCGATCATAACAGACACTATTCTGGAATATTGCAAAATTTCAAAATAAGATATGAAGAGCAAAATGTGGAGTGCGGAGCAACATCAAAATTAGATACCGATCAACGTTGGGAAGTTATAAGTTCACCTAGATATCCTGATCCTCCGGTTTCATTTTCTGAATGTGTTTGGATATTTACTGCCCCTCCTGGAGAAATTTTGCGTATTGATTTTATTGATAGGTTTGATTTGGATAACGTTGATGATTGTGTGAACGAGGTTGTTGAGTTATATGATGGTTTGTCTGACTTGGCACCTAGTTTGGGACGATTTTGTGGGGAAATTCCACCAACAACTAAAACTAAAAATAATGTACTTTACGTTAGATACTTAACTCAAGTATCTGAACCAAGAAATGGTTTCAAAGCTAATGTATCCATTGATGTATGTGGTGGGACAATAGTAGCAGAGAATGGTGAAATAAAATCACCAGGTTACCCTCACATGATAAATATACCTTATAATTCAGTTTGTGAATGGCGTATTAAGGGGAAACCGACGAACGTTTTTAGTATAATACCACAAGATATAGATCTGCCAGAATCAGAGTCACCGTGTGCAATTAAAGTTACAGTAGAAGAAAATATCCCTGGTTCTAATACGGGAGCTGCATTAAAACAGTTTTGCGACACAAATACGGATGCCAACTCGATTGAAACTTCTACGAATGAATTTGTTATTACTTATCACTCTGGTAAACAGAGTGATTGGCCTCGAGGAACACAAAGCCGAGGATTTCGTTTTACTTATACTTCATCAAGACCTAGATGCGGTGGTGAAGTAAATACACCCGAAGGGTTTATTACCAGCCCAGGTTATCCTTTAGATACTCAGATCAGATTCTGTCATTGGAATATAAAGGTTCCTGATATTACCCGCAGAGTACAATTAGAACTTATGGATGCAAACGTAGATAAACATATCATTGGGTTATATGACGGAAATACATTTCAATCACTCATTCAGTCAATACCAGGCACAGGCTATGATCCTACAGTACGAATTTACGAATCGTCTCGAAACAAATTATCCATTTTCTTGTGGCTAAATCCTACAGTTACTAGACACAGATTTAAAGCCAAATTTAGCTCAGACCAAGCCGCATTATGTGGAGGCAATTTAAATGGAGTGAAAGGTGATTTAACGTCGCCAAACCTTGAAAGATCATACGCATGTGAATGGCATTACGATAGCAGAGTGGGAACTGAAAACATTGAATATAATACTATATTTGTTTCTCTTACAGTTAATTCCTCAATAGCTAGAAGTCGTTGCAGGCACTCAGATCCCAAATTAAATATTCAAGCGTTTATTTCAAAACAAGGTTTATCATTTTATCGTGACTTCTGTGGTAACACCCAATCAACATTTAGAATACCATCAACGGTTATGGACTTAAAAGCAACAAAGAGTCGTAGTAATTCATTATTTTTCAACGTAGAGTTTAAATCTAATCCTTGTGGTGGCACGATAAATGTAGGCGAGAATCCCGTAAATATTTTGGAAATTCCTAGCAACGCTAATGATACTTTAGATTGTGCTTGGGTCGTTACTGTGCCATATAAGAGTAGAATAGAGCTTAAAATGGAAGGATCCTTCCAGTATGACTGTGACAATGAGTACTTAAAAATAGGTCAAGGCTTATCCCAATATGCTCCTGTTATAGGCGATTATTGCAAAGAAAAATCTCTTGATGAGCCATTACTGACAAACTTTAGATATCTTTATATTCAGTATCACACTAAAGTCACAAATTCGTCTAATTTAAAACTCATGGCCAAAACAGCTAATAGTCAATGTGGTGGACAGCTATCACAATATCAAAGCGTATTTTCAACACCAAACTATCCCAAAACCTACGAACCAAACCAAGAGTGTGCCTGGATCATTACAGCTGATTTAGGTAATAGAATCTCTTTGAATTTTATTGATAGGTTTGTAATTGAAGATACTCCTAATTGTACTAATGACGCTGTCATAATATATGATTGGAAAGAGGATACATTTATTGAAGTTGCCAGAATATGTGGACGGCAACTGACGGGCCCATATAATTCCACGCACAACAAAATGAAAGTCGTGTTACGCACAGATGCCAATACAAATCTGGACGGGTTCAAAGCTATATGGACTCCCATATGTGGCGGAAATTATTTAGCGACAAATAAAGCACAAATACTATACAGCCCGGGTTTTCCTTCTAGTTACCATCCGATGTCAGAGTGTACTTACGAAATATCGGCGCCAAATGACGAAAATTTGTTAATACAATTTTTAGAATTTGATCTCGAAGGAACTTATCCTACATGTGAATTCGACAATGTGACAATAACTGGTGTTGATAAAGATGGGTACAATTATTTAATGGAAATTCATTGTGGTACTCATATTCCATCTACCATAAGTAATTATAACAAAGTAACGGTCACTTTAAAATCTGACCGATACATTCAGAAAAAGGGCTTCAAGTTATCTTATCAAATTTTCAAATGTGGAGGGCAAGTTACAGAACCTTCGGTTTTATCGTCTCATTACGGTGATGGTGTTTACGATGATAATATGAATTGTACGTGGTTTATCCAGGCACCCACAAATAAATTAGTAGTTCTTGAGTTCTTGTATATAGATTTGGAAAGTAACACTGAGTGCTACAACGACTTTGTGGCAGTTTACGATGGTCTCTTGATAAATGACACCTCAAGACTAGCATTACTATGTGGCCACAATTTGAATTCTTCTACAACATTGAGAAGTACTGAAAACAAGGCATTATTGCAGTTTGTGTCCGATCATTCTTACGGGTTTAAAGGATTTAAAGTTGAGGTTTCATTTACATACGGTAGTTCCGTTGGCTGCGGAGGGAAAATTGATCTTATGACGTCCTCCCAAACAACACTGAAATCGCCACTCATAGGTACAAGTGTGGTATATGATAATTATTTGGATTGCCATTGGACAATAACGTCGCCTCAGGATACTGTAATCAAAATAGAGTTCGTATCGTTTCACATATCGTCATGTTTAAGCGTTAACCAAACGGCAATAGGGTTTAGTAAGTGTGATTGTGACTTTGTTGAAATTAGAGATGGTCTGAATCCAGACAGTTTGAGAATAGGTACATATTGTGGTCACTCATTCCCTCCGATACTACATTCGTCTGGAAATCTAATGAGTGTCAGACTTTCGACAGATGGAGAGTTGACTAGTTCCGGATTTGAAGCTCGATTATCTGCCTTGCCAAATGTATGTGGTCAAACTCGATTTACAATAAGCGATAAAGTGACACGTATTAAATCGCCAAGTTATGAAAGTGGAACTGTTCCTCTCGGCCTAAGATGCGTATATTATTTTGATACTACTTTAAATGAACCAACGGTACGAATTTCAATACTTAACTTGGATATACAACCACCTATAGAACAGAACGGTGTCAAGGTATGTTACAAAGATAAATTTATTATAGCCACTCACCCTGGTGCACGAAACATCTCCGTTGGGCAAAATTATATTTTGAATCACGGTGCTGATTCATTTATAGCTTCCAATTATTACTATGATTTAGAAGATGCAAGTCTTCCTCGTCAGTTAGAATATTGCGGATCTGTTAAATCTACAGATGTATATGTTACTGGTGGTGTGACTTTTACATTAATTACATCACCAGAATCCGATTCTAATCCTCATAAAGGTATAGACTTCGAAGTAGCTTCTGTTGGTTTTTGTGGTAAAAATTACACGGGCACTCAAGGGAAAATACAAACAACGTACGTTTTAAGGTACTATGAAGATCACAGTGATACCAATTCCGATAGTAAAGATTGCTATACCCTTATTACTGCTCCTGCGAATCACACAATATCTGCATATTTCATATCAGTTAATCCTAGTTACTGGAATGATGATGTATTTCTCGATATCTTCGATGGTAAGGACACGTCTTCGGACAAGATTATTACCATTAATAAGGATTATGAAACGACGATGCCACTGTTTTCTAAAGGACGGTATATTTTAATGCACAATCGTGGTAAAGGCGATGAGCACGTTCAGTTTGAAATGGTGTATGTCTCGACAGACAAGGGTCGTGGCTGTGGTGGTAAATTGACTAGTGAGCTAGGTAGAGTAACGAGTCCATTATATCCTGATATATATAGAGAGAACTCAAAATGCGAATGGGAGTTAGAAACTCCGATCGGGACACGTCTAAGATTACATTTTGAAACCTTTGACTTAGGCAGAAGCTGTGACCAGAACTATTTGCAATTGGTTGACAGCAAAGGAACTGTCATATCTTCGTATTGTACAGATAAACCGGCTGATTATACGAGCCCTGATAACTTTGTTAAAATAGTGTTTTATACTACCAAGAATAATGGGGGCTCTGGGTGGACAGCTGACTTTGTAGGAATCACTAAGTAACTTATTGTATAGTCATTTTTGTAGCCAATCCACTACTAATAGTTTAAAGTTATCAAATGCGGATTTCTTCATTATTTTGTCATTCATTCATCATCATTATTTGTAACTGTATTGAGCAGATTGAAAAAAAGGTACATTCACTGTAATATGACGATTCAAACTATTAATATTACTTTTTAGTTGGTATTTTAAATTAACTATTTTTGCATTATATAAATCAAAATAGAGTATATTTTGAAGTATGTATATAATAGTTTGTGAGCTCTATCTATTGTATTATTAGAATGTCATAAAGTTAAGAGACATAAACCATGTAATAGTATATATGATACACGTGTGCTTAATTGATCATGACAGCCGAGGCGGTTACATACTAGTATTAAGCCGAGACTGTTGACAATTATAACTACGACGTATTTCAACACTGTTTAAACTCAAATTTAAAAAGTAATTAAAAGAAAATGTTGCATTCCTTTTTGGGAGACGCTAAAAAAATAAAAAGATTGCTAGATGGAAATTTCTCCGAGGATTGTATCTTTTCCGCAGGCTTCTAGTATAAACTGTGACTATAAATAAGATTATGTGGCTATGTAAAAATACGTACTTTATTTATAACGGCCGGTCATTATGAATTTGTTATAGCTACTGGACACTTTAATGTACGTACTTATAAAATTTTTCGTTTTTACTTAATGTAAAGCAAATTCAGCTTAAAATAGTAATATAATCAGTAACAAAATTCTGATAATGTTTATTAATATAGTTTAAACACCCTGAACTAATTTTTGACCTTCAGCCTTTTTATTTATTACTAGAAATTGTTCGGTATAGTGCTTTATATTAAACGATCTTATTACAATTTTTAAACTATTTTTTGTCTTGTCTGAGTGTAATAGCCGTTTTTATCCGCTAGACTTCGAAGATTTCGCTAGAAGATAAATTGAATTTAGAACATCGTGTGCCGTTGGCTTGTGAATTAAAAACATTATTAAACCTATTTACTTCTTCTACCTCTATGGTGCCGAATTTATCATAAATCCTTTTTTTAATTTGTTTGTAACTCAGACTCGGAACCTTTAAGTTTTTTTAATATGTTTGCTCGCTCCACTTTCGGTTCACATTATATTGTTAAAACCTTAGGCAAGAAACTTGAAAACAAGTGAAAATCCTAAAATGCATAAAAACTTAGTGATTCTTTCAACGAGAAAGTTTATTTCACGGCACAGAATTGAAACCGTTAATAATGCACAAATGTTTTTTTTTGCATTTACTCATTTCCTCGCTGAGGTGGGATAAAAAGTTATATGTTGCCCTCGAATGCAAAGATGTTTTATGTCGTGCTCTTTTGATACCCTCGCAAACGCTCAGGATTCTAATTTTCAATATTTTAGAATCCTTCGCTTGCTCGGTCATCAAAATTAAACACGCGGGTAAAAATCAAACTTAGCACACTTGTATAACAAATAAATATTACAACATATAATACTACTTTGCTAGTAGTATATTCATTTATTATTTTTGTACATTTGAACACTTGAGCTTATTGGACTTTTTAGGTTTAAGGTAGGATATTAAGCTGCTTTTACAATGAGTCACACCTACAGGCATCCTACAATCCTTATTACGAATATGAACGCAAAAGTTTGTAAGAATGTATGGGTGTGTGTGATGAGATGTGTGCATGTCTGGATGTATGTTTGTTACTCTTATACGTAAAAACAGCTGAACCGGTTTGTATGAAACATTTTATAGAGATAGCTTAGACCCTGGATTAACATTTAAGCTACTTTTTATTCCGTACTAAGGCAAGTAACAACGCAGGGTGCAGCTAGTACTGCTTAAATGTCTATATGTGTTCAAATTGAAGACGTAAAAATAATTTGCATATTAGTTTATGGAATAATAATTTGACTACTCTGTCCAAGTAACGAATGCAAATAGTTAGATGGTTTGGTGGCAGGTTTAGCTTTACTTTGTTGTATTAAATACAAAGTATTTATATACTAGGATGCAGTTTGTATAAAATTGACAATGTAAGTATGATTTACATTAATAATAAAATGAAGACGCCATGTTTCCGTAGAAAGTGCTTATAACTCCGGAGCTAGAGTAAAGCCACCGCGTACGCACCATTGTTGTGCACTATATCAATGGTGCTAATGAAACTTATTGGTAAAAGAAGGTAAATTAATTTACATTATTACAACGCTCTCTGAACCAATTTTGTTTGTTTGCTCCATTAAGACAGCTATAGACCGCCAACTTGTCGGCCAACAATAAGATATAGCTCCTTTCTACATTTTAATGTTGTTCAAATCCAGTGTTTTTTTTTTCAATAACTTTTTAAATAATAAAACGTGTGGGCCTAAAATACATCATAGTAAAGCGATTGACACCAATAACAAAAAATTACGTTACAATTGAGGGGGTGAAAAGAGGTACGCCCGGAACGAAAATTCTATCAGAAACACGAAAACAATGAAGGGTCGGTGATCCCCTTAACGCTAGTAGAAAGGCAGCGAATCATGGACAACTAAGAGATAAGTCTAAACACGTCACACTGATAAATAACTTACTTTCCTGTCATTGGTCTCATGTCCTAGTATGGTGAACTGTGGAAGCTCTGCATCCTCCACTCCTCGCACCGGCGTCTCCTTCCAGTACATCACCACATCGGACACCGTGTACCCATCTACAAAGCAAAGGATACGTTAGCAATCCGTTTATCATCAGGTTCTCACTTACGTATATATTAAAATAAATCAAATATTTACTTCAATTAGGCAAATTTTTAGTTATTTTGATTTATCAACTAAAGTACTGGACCGATTTTAATATTTTTTATAAGACTAATATAAATTACTATAAACTAAAATATTTTAAAAGAATTTCGACTTTTCCAAATCGTTTCAGATGTCGCTGAGAAATCTATGAATATACATAAGTACACAGCAAGAAGAATTGACTTGAATTTATTGTTCAGTAAGAGCAAAAAAAGCCCAGCAAAAGTGCGTAGTTGTTAGTTTTGTATATTTTTTACTAAGACTGCATTGAAACTGTTGTTATAAGAAATATACTTTTATTGTAGTATGAGATTTTTAGAGATGGCGTTCCTTAATTTAAAGAGCAACTGCATAACATTTCTACGCTGCTGATTTAAAAATAATAAAGCGAAAAATATGTTTCTGTATCAGGACATAATTATATGCAAATGTGAAATGCAAAAAAAACTGCTCATATTGCTTCTAGATAGATATACACATTAATTGATAAGAAACCGAAATGAAAAGAACTCAAACGCGCTTTTAAAATATAACATTTGGCCGGTTTTCGATATTTTAGTAAGCTCTACATTACTTACATATTTAAGACCAAGACTAAAAATCAATCTTTAACCTTTTTTTTTTGTTTTGGTATAAACAGTACCGCAGATTAAATCACAAATGATTCCTTTGGGGCCGACTGATCTCCCACAGTGATATTTGAAAATTAAGAGATACCTCTTGGGCTTCCTAATTAGAATTGAGAATGCATGCATAAAAAATATTTTGTATACATAGCTTGAAGCGTGAAAATGGTCTATTCTTATCAATATTATTAGGAAATTTATGATTATAAAAATTTACTTTATTTAAATAGTATAAAAGTTATTTCTTAACAGTTTAAGCAAATTATAACGAAATTATAATGCGGCATTTAAGTTCAAGATCCAAGTTTGATGAGCATACGAGTAATTTGGAGCAAAACATAATAAAAAAACAAACCATTTAAGCTGTAGAGACTCGTAAATATCAAATTAATAATAACTATTAGCACTGCATGAGATGTCCATGCTATAAGACTTTGATCTACTATTACTGCACATTTATAATAACGAAATAAATTGTAGACTATTAGACCCCACGATGCCTACAGCTATCAGATATATCTCGTTTGCTCATTTCCACATTAGTGTATATTAGCAGTATAGCATGATTATAAATCTCAAAAAAGGAACATCTATCAAAACGCATGTTTTGAAATATTCTCAGTCAAATGTCAGCAATCAGCGCAATCATTAAATAATAAATTAACTAGAATCAGGAATGAAATGTTTACGAAATGCGCAGACGCAATACATAGGTACTACAGGCAGCATGGGGTCTTAAAAATACAGTTGCAATGGATCAAACAATAGGCTAGCTTGATAATGGAGGCCGAATGTCCGAAGCAATGGGGGACGCAAGCTGCCCGAGATCTATCACAAGTGTAGGAGTCACACAGCTTTCAATCTCGACGGTGCAGTTCTGGCTGTCGAGAGGGTAGTAGTGGAGATCCATCATGCAGGCGAGGGTGGCTGTAAACCGCATGCCGTAAGTGATGCTTCCGTCTCCGCCCAGGCGGACCAGCTTATTGCGCTCCGTCACGTCGTGGAGGAAGCTAGAACATTGGACATCGATCTACTGGTGAAGAGTCCCTACGAAATTTCAAACTTTATAAATACGGGAACATATGTTAGACGTGTAAGTACTAAGCTAAAGAAAAGGCTGCACTCATAAATGTATTTAAGGATATAAGAACTAACTATGAGTGGACCTTACTTTATCAATTTGTTGGTTGGTTCCGTTTAGATATTGGCAATGTTCTGGCTCATTACATCTTTACTCTTTAATTCTGTACAATTTTTGCAAGCAATTTAGAAAATAGATACCTATTTACTAGGTGCTAATGTAAGTTTTCTTGGCTAATGATAAGTTCGTATTTGTTCAGTTACGATGTAGGATCCATAAATTATACTCGTAGTAGTAGCTCAGATGACACACTTTTAGCCATGTAAGCTTACCTATTCTTATCGTTCGCAAAAAACGTATCTGGAACCCAAATCTTATCAGCAAAATCACCGGACAGTGTAAGTACCTCGTCCGGCAGCCCGAAACCTAATCTTTCATCTTTCCAATATTGATTTAGGTATAGTGTTATCGTGTAGTCCTGAAACAACATCATTGAGTAAATTTTTTGGGTAAAGATACAGTGACTAATTGTATTAGAGATGAAACATGGTCTTGCCACATGTTTTATCTCTAATAGTTCAACCATAAGTTAGGTTTGATGAGAAAACATTAAGTATATTCCAAAAAAGAACTGGGTTGTACACAAATCCATACAAATCTTCGTCATCCGAATATTCTAGTTTCTAAGTGACAACATAAAACACAATATATTTTATAATTTGAATTAATTGGTAAAACAATAACTGTAAATACGGGTCAAAAACCGATATAAAAGTAGCTCAGGTATCAAACACACAAATTTAACAATGTCTTGTTTTAAAAACTTTTTTTTGTACTCGTTCGTTGTACGACTGCACGGTTTTGCTTATGTGTCGAAAATCTAAACTAATAATAAAGATTGGGGGCAAGAGCCTCCAAAATACTTTTTGTATGATAAACCATAGCTTTAAAGCTAAGCGGACCAAGTTATGGATTGTGTATCTGAACATGACAAGTGGCTATCAAAAGTTTTTATATGCCTAAGTGCATCGTTATTCAGCACTAATTCTTTACATAAGCCAGTGGCACAGCTGAGCTGTGGTAAGTGGGCGGTGACCTCAGGGAAAAGCGGTCCATCGATTGGCTGACGCAGCACGACGCCCCTTGTCCACCCGCGATGTGTGTCAAGTCCCGGCCTTGCCCCCTTTCCGTGCTATTAAAAGCATTATGAATTAATATGACCTAATCGAGAGCCAAGCCCTCAAGTGATCCGAAATCATCGAGACATTACGAGGTCTCAGACGGCATTTGAGAAAATTCATTTCCTTGAATTTTCTGCTAAAATATATATTTTTCTCAAATAAATAGGAATATTTACCCTTGTGTTAAATAAAACGTACATTAACCTGCTGTAATTTTGATGATGATTACTTGATTTTAATGCGAGATATGTGACTTTAACCGACCTTATAGCTACAGTAACTTTTAAACAATCCGTTCTATTTATTACTTTCACAAAATTGGTTTGATATTATACCTACACGTGCCTGATTTATCTGCCACCAAGAAACGACAACGTACAATTATAAGTTTTCGATACCATCAATCAAACTTGTCTGAATTTGAGTCAACAGCACCAATGGCTTAGAGAGATATATATACACATTGTACATATTGACAAGCAAAAACTCTAAAAGCCAACTAGCTGTAGCCGTATTGTGCTGGTATGTGGGACAAAGTATGTTATGATATGGGATCTTGACAAAAACACCTACCCACCTCGCTATGGTGTTACAATGACCTAACCACTAGAATATTAACTAAAAGTTAAAAAGCAAAGTTAAACTACCCATATAATCTTATCCTTTGGAATTAGTTAACTACTACAACATACGATTATTGTTAGATCATGATCTTCAGACACAAAGTTCTAACTATAGCGCTTTACTTGATTAGATATGTATTTTGACGTAAAAGCACCGGTTCGCGACCCGTGAACCCACTGGCTTCACCCACAGGTGAGTGTAGGGTACCCACTGCGTTATGGTTGGAATTATTTACAAAAATAAACATTCATTTTGTCGATAATGTTAAAAATCAATTTATTCCAATCTTGACGAAGTAGGTACACGGGTAAACAGGAATTAACCTACAACCACCGGTGGGTGAAGCTAATGGGTGCACGGGTCGCGAACCAAGGCACTTAAGCTACCATTTGCAATGAATTTAAAATTTGTAACGTCATAAACTTGACGTAGTATACAAATAGTATGTTGCCATACTATATCTAAGTTTCTTATACAAGGAGTCCAACGCTCTTTGCCCTATATATTAATGAAGGTCAAAAATATCTAATAGGCAATTATAATACCAAAGACCGATATTCTGAGTTTTAAACAATCTATCATATTCGTAATATGATTTAGAAACTTACCATATTGACTTCTGAAATGGCATCAAAACTGGCGATAGTTAAATCCATGCCTACGTACAGTGGATCTCCTGAAAAGCAATAACGTTTTATGCAACCCAGCATCAGCATGTGCCGTGGTAGGAACGAAACGCTGACAAACCTAACCGTATTTACTGAGAAAATTCATATTCCAAAGCTTTATGGTCCACGGCTCGTAATATCATGCAGGGAACGTAGGCCTTCGCTTCGATGCTAGGAATAATGTTAGGATTCGTGTTGCGGAACTATTGCAAATATCATTTCGCCTTTGCAACTATACTTACGATTCAGGGTGAAGATAATGTTCTGTTTCGACGTTGGGTTTATTGATATTTAACAGAAGCAGATTACTTAGTCAACTAGTGTTTGTCATATAGTACTCTATATGACCAGTTATTTCAGAAATGTCGGTGATATTACGAGTACATTTCTACCTACATTTTAGAAAAAAATTATAACTAACACGGTGACTCCGTCGCTTGCAATATTCGAGCGTATTATATAAGGTCCAAAGCAGATCTATCGGATGTTAGGCATGATAAGTGAAAACAAGAGCAAGCAAACTTGATTTCGTTTTGACAGTTCACCGCTACAATGCTGTCAAAACGAAGCCATGTTTGCTGACTCTTATTTTCACCTTTTTCATGCCTAACTTTAGCCGATAGTTTTGCAGTTCACAATTATGCCTACATATATACAAATAAAATAATTACAAATGCCAATAAACAACAAAGAAAACCATATTTATAAATAAATAGGGACTCCACAAGATATGGGGGCCACATGATTTCCGATTCTCAATTCTCAAGGCCAACTTTTTTTGATCGCTAAAAGGTTTGTGGTCTCTCGTGAAAAAGCAGATACTTACCGTTATTGTAATTATCTAGAAAGGTTTCATTATAACAGAATTGAGTCATGTATGAATAACACAAGTCACCCTGTAGAAATCAGCTTTGCAATGTGACATCATCATCGTTCTCACTGAAGAACCAATAACAACATTTTGTTTCGCGTTTTCTACACAATACTGTTACAACTTTCTAACCCCAAGAATTGCAGACATGGTTCTTTAGAAAGGAATTATTAGATTGGAGAAACTAGTCATTTTCTGTTGTATTTAGAATTATTATTTTACGGACGGTATTATTTTTTAAAATTGTTATTTTATTTTAAATTGTTATTTTCTTGTCATACGCACTAGACTTAACAATAGCGTCGAAAAAGTTGAAACAACTGACGTTAACTGACTGAAGTTAGTACAAACTGATAAGGCAAAATGTTTCACATCCTCATCATCGCTGTCAATCTGCGGTGGTATCGCGTAACGTTAGCGCCGGTCAAAATGAATACAAGATCTTTGTATTCATTTTGAACGTTCACCCCTTTAACTCTGTCATAACCAAACCAATATTGCTGTCACTTGTTACATGTGTTTCGGCGCTAACGTTACGCGATACCACCGCAGATTGAAAGCGATGATGAGGATGTGAAACATTCTGCCTTATCAGTTTGTACTAATGGTGTCTATAACAGCATACTGAATTAGAAGCTTACCTCCAAAATTAGGTCGCAGTCGTATATCGTATCCGTCTAAGATTCTTGATACCGTATGCGTCACGTTTTCTAGCCGGTCAGCCGCCGCCATTCGCTGGTTTCTAAAACAAAGTATAGATAACTGGCTATTACCCAAACTTTACAACGAACACACATTTGCATTTATATAATGTGTTGGAAACTTTAAGGGAAAATAAGTTAGTGGGATAAGGACATGAAGATGATTTAAAGTCATCATCTTCATGTCCTTATACCACTAACATGGGGTCGGCACAGCATATCTTCCCCTTCCGTTTTACTCTATCAGCCGTCACGTCTTCATTCACTCCTCTTCCACACATATCTTTCTTCACACAATTCATCCACGTCTTGTGTGTACAAACATAATTAAAGTATAATGATTATTTTAAAATAATACAACCCTTTCGAGCTTCAGAATTTTACCTGCAAAATCGGGTTTAGGTATTCGATAGCTGAAATCAATCTTGCAAAAATTGTCTATACTTTTATATGACAAGCGAAGCCTAAAAGACTAATAAAAAATTTAATTCACACCAATGCAACCATAATAATTCATATCTACACGTTATATGTAATAATGTTTATATAGTCTGACAATTTATTTGGAAATGTCAGTAATAGAATAAATTTTTTTTTTTCAGTTTTTGTATTACATTAGACTTTCTGTCTGTTTCACTTTGTACTTTCTACAATTCGTCAAAATGTAAACAGTCAAAAAATAATGCAAACCATTACGCTCTATAATATTTCGACATAAAATAATTTTATACTTTTAAACTGGAATTGCCAGACTGGTGAAAATATTTGAACGTTGAGATATCTTAAAATCAATTCATTTACACAACTCATGATATGGCCTACACCCCCTCGGATGAGAGATCCGTGCACATTAGAACAATACTAATTGTATTGATACATTTAATCAACAACTCTTCAAGTCTTTCATCTTAAGGTTCAATATGAATAGATTTAAGTTAGAATTAAATAACTCGATCTCAACTCCAACCGCTCAATCTACATTGGAGTTAAACTTTATCTATGCCTACAGCAATGTGCCTAATTTAAACCAAATCCCAGGAAGGAATTGGCACTTAACACAGGGATTTCTGGATCCCTCTTACTTACTGATAAATTTAATAAACGAGCTTTACATCTATTAAAATTTTATGAACGCAGAAAATCTTTTCCCTTCAAATTTACTTTAAGGAGGTGGATATCTGTGTTGAATCTCAGATTTTGTGTAAACGACCACTTCAAAATAATATTAAGTAAGTTTCAAATAGCGAATGCGTAAACCTACTTGAAACCGACACGAGCCGACGGAATGTCTTTGCGGGATCCTCGGATATTTCAGCTATTTGGAACTTGTAAACGGTCTCACGGGCACCTTTACAAAACTAAAATACAACCTTAGCAGTGACTACATAAAACAAATCTTTTGTTATGAATAATCTAAGTTTTGAAGCTTTCGGGTGATTTTCTTAAGATTCTTTGAAATGTATCTAAATGCAGAAACATTTTACTTGAGCAATCGAACCAGATGTTCCAAAGTATATAATTATGTAATTTCATTCAGGTAACTTCAAACAACTTACTGTAAGCTAGTGGCAAGTGTGAAGAGGAACGGCAGCATCAGAACGCGCGCGTTCAGCAGACAATGGAGCGTGCGTCGCGCGCTCATGGCGCGAGGCGACGTGCACGCGGCGCATCGCGCGCTCACCGCGCCCGCCTGTGCCTCACCTCCACACCACACATCCCACAACTTTCTAGACTATTCTCAAAACTTGTCCGTCGTTATCGCGATCGTGATCTTGCCTCCAGACACATAGAATGAGCATGAGCGGCCGCGGCGGCAGCAGCGTGCGGAGTGGCGTCGCGCGTGCGCTACCCGCGCTGTCTCGCGCTTCACGATCCTATAAACCATTTTTCCACTTGTATTGCAGTGTATACTACTTAGGATTTAGCAAGAATCAATGTCAGAACGAACATTCTAACAGCCTGAGGCTACTCGAAACTACATAGCTACTTATTATTATCAACTGTGAGGTATTTAGTAATCAGAAAATATCTTTATAATAAAACAGTAAAAGCTTAAATAGTGTGTGCAGTATAAATAATAAGGTTTTTCTTTGAGCTCAATGATGATTTATGGAATAGTGCAGAAATAATAAAGGCTTTCTTAAAAAGAAAAGGAAATAGGGATTACGCCAAGCACAGGTAAAGTTACGTAAAAAGTAAAACAAAACAAAGCAGACGATTACCTTCGTAAGGAAAAACAGAACTAAAGTTGTATGAAAGTTACGTAGCGTCGACCCGAATCAGGGTGACTTACACTGCTCAGATGAATTAAATGCCGAAAACTTAAGGCTGCTCGGCAAGCTCAAGTTGTCATACAAACGAAAAGAAAAAACATGCAAGAATATTGAGCATATAAACAATAGAATAATTGTTAAAATTCACACAAAATTTGAGCTATAATTTTTAATAAAAAAAAACGTAAAAACTGGTCTCTATTACTAGGATTTCGATGTCCGTCCGTCTGTGCGTCGTGTTAGTTTCGTTTAACTTAAACTTAAATATAAAATAATCAAAGCATTTAGCCACTGGAGTTAGGAAAACTGCTTGTCGGAAAACGTCTAATAAGAAATAGCATTAATTAAGCCTCGTACACATGATAGACCTGTGCCCAGCAGTGTAACGCTATAGGTTGATACATTTTACCCTCAGTGGAGTAGCAACGCAGAGCATATACAAAGGTTCGCCTCTCACATAGATTCGACGTGACACTGTAACCGCGTGTCAAAGCACGCGCCTACTATGAACACGTGAAACTACAAGCTGAAAACTCTAAGAGCATTCGTTCTGTTACGTTACGATTGAAGAATAATAAAAATCTGTGTGTATCTGCCGACTTCCAAAAAGGAGGAGGTACTATGTTCATCTGTACGAGTATGTATGTTTTTTGTGTATGTTTATAAATAATTTCGTCAAATGTGTACCGATTTAAAAAAAAAACTTTTTTAGTTCGAAAGGAGGGGAAAATCGGTCAAGTAATTTTTGTTTTATTCAATGTGACCTAAATTTTCTAAGAGGACATTATTAGTAACGTAAGTATTCCATACGTGCCGAATGGAAGTCTAATCCACTTCTTTAAGGTACAACTTGTACATTTATATCATTAACTAAATGAGCAAGACGGAAGTAGGAATCAATTTACTGTTAGAAAGCCGCCCAGCAGTTGCACTCGTTTATTATATCTCTATATATAAATAAATCCTGGCAGACTGACGGTCACAATTAATACAAAACCCAAACTGTAGAATCAAAAAAATATGGGTATTGGAGGATACCTATATTATTCCTTTTATAACGTAGAGACGTACCTACTAAGGCAGGATTTTTGTAAATTGAACTTGGATAAAGTAGACAACTGCTAGTAGTAAAAAGCAGCGTTAATAATATTATACCATGACTGCCGCACTAGTCGGGTGTTAACGTGCGGAAAGCGGCAGCGTGCGGAATGCGGTAGCGGACGGAGGTGCGCCGCGGAAGCTATTTGCCGGCGGAAAGCCGCTTCGCACTCGCTCGCGATAAACAACGAGAACTGCAGCGATGACGATTTTGAATCTAGTATCATGCTTTCAACTATGTTTTCTAGCCAGATATACATTCTTCTAATAATATTCTGATGTGTATTTTAACAAATTCAAAATCATAAATGTGGTTACGATGGTCAGTCCTACAAATTGAATTGTTTCACGATGCGACAACTAGTCCTGCCATAATAGTTTTGATAAGTAAATATTGACTACGTCAATTATACGGCAAAATTACCGTCTGTTAATTTTTTTACATAAAATGAGTGATCAAATTCAGTTATGAAAGATTAACCTTAATGACATACTATAACAGACAACGAATATACAAGATATAGCCTGCTCAAAGGCTACAAAACGACATAGTGGTTGGAACGAAACTGCCACGTTAGGTTTTGACGATGATTACCAATCCCATTTCTAGAGTTCTACGTTACATCCAGGTATGACAAAGGCCTTCGTGTGCTCTAAAAGCTTGCCTAGGGCTAGCATACCTCAGTTTCGTTTTGGAAACTTGAGCTTGAACAAATCTGTTTCTCAAGAGCAATAAAATTACATATATTTCAAGACTGAAATAAATATTAATTTATACTTAAATTATTCACGCTGTTTGAATACTGGTTAAGAATCTGATGCTTATTCCTGTGAGTTACAGGTTCAATATAATTTATGAATAGCTTAATAATAGAAATTCAGCAAACGAAGTAAAGAGAAAGTTTTGAATAAAACTAAACTCAACATTACGAGTATATCAACAAAGCCACATCATTCAAGCTTTCAACAAAAAGATGACATCCGAGATAGTTCAGAGGATTCCATTCCAAGGGATTGAAAAATGTGTAGTGTATACGAGTAGATATGCTGTAAAAATGTGTTGTGTATAAATAGGTTTGTTGAGCCTCAACATCGGGCAAGGTAATGATAGTGATTTAACTGAGACGTGCCGAATACACCGCTTGTGATCGCCCTTACTATTGTATGCACCTACTAGAAAGTAAAATATAAAATTTACTAAAGAGAACTACGTATTCGACTCTTTTTTTAATCATATAATTTTCTTTGAGTATACAAATGACATTTTTGGTATATACATTTTGCGTATCGAATTCAATTCAGCTATAACTTTTTTTAAAGTATTACTGGAAGTTGTAAATAGTTTCTTGGGGAACAACTTCGGAATATTGAAGATTTGTACTTAAATACTTTTGACAAGCAATAAAAACTAAAGAGCTGTTATATCGAAGCTTCGAAACATCGTGATTAAAATTTTTGATAGAGTGATACAAAACTCAATTCTCATTATCGTATTTCAGTAGTAATACAGTATAAATAAGGTGTATAGTGTATAACCCCAGTGGTCTTCCAACGCACATTACACTTTCTGATGAGTAGGATTCTATTTCAATCTCGGCACTCAAGACGAGACTGAGGACACGGTTTCATATATATTTCTGACTTATTTCAGGTTTTGCTGTTTTACTGTACGCATGGATAGTAGAGTAGGTAGGTAGGTAGGTATATTTTAGTCTAAAGAAGATGTTTTTTTATTGCAAAGCACATTTCATTAATACTGGTACGACTTGTGTTTAATTTTTATTTTCGTTTTGTTTGCGTAACGTTTTTCACTACAGGTTAAAATACAAATATTACTTAAAGTATGAAATTATTCTGTTTGGATTATTTTATTTCGTATATTTCACATATAGGTACACATGTATACAAGTAACGTAAAATTATTAGATTTGATTTGTACAAAAACTCTTTTTAATTATTTTACCAACTTTTGATACATATACTTCGACAACTTCAAAACTTGTCAGCCACGAACACATTCTTAGCTTAAACATAAAGACAACACACGTGTGCTCTAAAACATTTCGTAACTTCTGCTACTTATTCACTCAAGGTAAAGTTCAAATTCGAAACATTGTTTTACTTTAAAAATAAATAACTTGTGGCACTTTAGTAGATATTTCATAATCACATGCAACGTGCTTAGAACCGGGGCCTTGAACAAAGCGAGAACTTCTTCAGAATTGGTATGCGGTTAACATATATTAAAAGCAAGTTGATTTGAATGTTGGTCAAAAATTTTACTCGTACAAGATATTTATAGCACACATTGCATATCGACGTAGATCCCGCGTAGCATTCGTAGGCCGTAAGGGCGCGTAGCGTTGATTGCTACGTAATTGCCCCTTATAACGAATTTCACGGATTCATTTCGCAGATGTTAGCAATTTATTCAATGATATTGCACAAGTTACGAAATTCCTCTTAATGTAATCTTTTTTTTTTACATTAAGGATTCTAATTTTAATTCTTATTACAATTTACTTCCTAAGAAATCGTTAAGATTTGTGAGTGCGTTATTATGTTCACAAATATTATAAAATACAAGTAAAACTACGGTGAATACTTAAACGATTTGGATATTGTATGAGTAATAAAAGTAAGACATCGTATATTTTTTTTTGGTATACATTTCTTCAAATTAATAAATAATTAATTCAAAGTGTAAAGTCACTGTAAATTTACCGATTACCTCGTTTACGACTATTGATTTCATAGAGAAGGTTAAATCGTACCAATTATACGTAAAAATTGGTCTCATTCTATGCCTCCAATAAGTACTTCGATTCAATCGAGCTCGGGGATTTGCCTAATAGCTCGGAATCAGTCAAGATTAAAGAGCGATAGGTCATTTTTGTACGAGATTTTAATACGCTAAAATGAGATATATGTTATTACAAGTAAGTAATACACAAGTGACGTTCTAACTGAAAATAAAAACTGCAAAACATAAACTTTGTTATTCCAAATTTAATAAAACCTGCCTACGTGGTTTAGAAGCTACTTAACCGGCCGACGGCTCAAATGTGATGGTCATCACGCTTTAGTTTTAGGTTAAAGTCACTCATCATTGCCCTCTAAAGAACTATCATTGTACGTAGGTATGTTAACCACATTTAAATAAAAACTGAATTACTAATGACCTTTTACGTTATTTTGACTCGTATGAGCTGTGGAAGTTTGCTTTCTTGGTATACTTTATGTACCATAATATTCAAAACTGTCGGATGAGAAGACCAACGCGATACTGAGTATGAGAAAATAATTTAAAATTTTATTATTATATTATTTTATAGCCACTATTTTTTTCCTCCTGTATGAAAACCCTTGAACAATAACACGCAGCCTCTTCTCTCACAAGTAGATTGAGAGGTGTTATTATGCTCAAGATAGGAGAGGCAGCGGAGACCAGCGATGAAACAATCAGCCGAACCTCGGGGACCTCGTTTGGATGGCATTGTTGGAGGAAGACGGGTCACAAGTCGTATACGAGTCGAATATGGGTCATCATATACGTAAATTGTCTATATACGCTCTGAATATGTTAATATGCTGCTGATATATACCTATTTAGAGGAGTTATAGTGTAGCTTTTTTTTGCTGATATCAAACGATACCTTTCAAATAAATTGTTTCACTATACCGTTTTGTTAATTTTGCTGACTGGGCAAAAACAAAACATAAACTTTTATTGCAACATTTTGATTATTGCATGCAACTAAACCTGACATCATGTTCAATTGCCTGTATCGAAGCAATCACTGCTACGTTCGATCAATCTACTCGTAATCTTCATGTTTGCTGTTATTGCATACCATCTTACACGTCACTACATCTTACAGCTCACTTCATAGTCATTGGGAAGTGGAGTAAGTGCTTAAGTTTTTAAATGATCAGTGAAAGTCATCTACGACAAAATTATTTTAATATGCGGATACTATGTTAGAAAATAAATGTAGTTTGATACGAGTACATAATATAGATAACATTTTGTAAAACAAAGGAGTAAATATATATTTATAGATTTTCAAATAGGATCTTCTAAGAACAGGCAAGTCTATCATGCTACTAGTATGACAGAACATAAATATCATGCCTCATCAAGTGAGACAGACTCATGCTCGCTCGAGTGAGTATCACTCCGACCCTAATAGGACTAAAACTTTAAACCATTAGACATTATTAGACATTAAACTGTTCGTATCATCTTGAGTCAATAATGACTAAATAGTTTAAAAAAAATGCAGAACACTAATTATTAGAATTGTACTATTACACAGTCGTACTAATTCTTCTAAAGTTTATACCGTTTTCCGGATTTCCTTAATGACATGTGTTTACTATGTACCTGTAAACAAAACTCTAACGCAGTGAATTTACGAATGTATGTACAAAGTAATGTTAACCATAAACGCTTAAAATAATCTAGTATCTGTCACTATAATGACGTTATTAAAACCGCTAGACGTTAACCGCTACCCTAAGCTCGCGGTGGAGGTAGAGCTTTATCTTCCTTGACGCATGCGTACAACCTCCATCGAGATGAACCGCTTGTTTTCATCTCTGAGCAAACGTTAGAATTCTCCAACGCCGCCGACAGCGGCGCCACAGACGCGTAACAAAAGTGCTTCAAGTATAAACAATACAAATGTTCATATAATCATAGAATATGAGGCTAAAAGTTAATCCGATGATTGAGATAAGGATGATCCGGATCGCTGCCGTCATATACCTGCTGGGGTAAGTAGTTAAAAGTCAAAGGATATGATTTTAAATAGTTTTACAGAAAAACTTATGCCAGTAAATTACGTGTCTTTAAACAGTTTTGTTCGCGCTTCTACGAGTGTAAGTACTTAATACTTTCTACTTCTACGTACAAATGACAATAGATATCATAATAGTGATCAGTTTAGTTCGATTTAACATTGTACTAAAGTGTGTAGCACTAAAAAAGAAGTGTTGAAAGTTGTAATAAAAAAGCCAATGAACCGCACATATTACTGCTATGTTTGGGAATATTTGTGTTGAGCTTCATAATTAATTAATAATGTGAAATGATTGCTTATTTTATTATATTTTATTCGTGTTAATAGTTATTCAAATCCAATTTAAAATAAATACAAATTATAACCTAGTCGAGCAGACCACCCTGACTGTTTCTGGCGCAAAAGCGTCGATGATTTTTATAATTTCATATTTTTATTTTAATTGAGACATTCGACTTTTTATATAAACCACACGAAATAAAATTTAGTAACTAGCTCGCGCGTGCAACTGAGACCAAAATAAACATTCAGAGCAATAAGAATCAGGTGACTACTGTATTTGTATTGTGATAACTGCAAAAGATTTCAAGTAACACACTAATGAAAAACCCTTATCAAGCGTCGTGTCACTGCAGCAAAGACTATTAAATAAATAAGAATTTAGTCATCCCGTAGACATTTTAAAACTCGGAATAAATTAAATTTGTACCTATACCAATACAAAAAAGTGCCTATTTTTACAAATATCATCTTTATCTTCCTTTTGTGGGCAGAGTGACCCTTCAATAAAAATATAGGTAAACATACCACAACTGAGTAAGGGTCTCCTAAGGAAATGATTAACCCAGCTAGGACATATAGTCCACAGTGCTAGTAGCACGCTAACTATCTTATTTGTATTCATAAAGATATATCGCATAAAACAGTTTTAAAGAAGAAAGAATTAAAATTAGAATATCTAATACATATCAAACTTTTTTTCAGATTTATGGTTTTTGTGGGTTTCGGGGTACCAATAACTTTATTTCTTTTTCTTGATCAATAAATGATTAAGGTTGTAAAATTAATCGTTATGGATATGCTAATAATTACTTGCTTTAGACACAGTTGCTCTGTTACATTCGAAACAAAATTTGTAACGGACAAACAAGTTTAGAACTTAGAAGCGAGTGCAAGCACACATTTGTCTTACATTGCATGTTTTATTAGTCTAATCGAAAGATGTTTCAGATGGTATATTGATAACGTAACTCAACTGAATCTTTTAAACTAATGTGTTTCTTCATAATTTATGATAGGCCACTGGAAACATACTCAATGAAATATACAGTCGGGATTAACAATTAAAAGCCATGTCAGATACCTTCGGACTGCCCCGATATTTGGGCACAAGAGTGAGATAACTAAAAAGGTTATTTCTGATGAATCTTCGTACACTATACAAAGACTTTTTTAACCAATGTCACCTTAAACAAATGTAATTTGAATCATATTAAATTTTTCGTCGTATTTGGAATAGGTACATCAGTATTCAGTCCCAAATCATTAGCATACAAAACATATCGTATTCGACGAACAAACTAATGATTTCGTCAAGGTACGAGTATCAAATTCTATGTTTATTAATGAAGGAATCCCTCCTTTAGACGGTTTTTTTACTGCGATCGTGACAAATTTGTTAGGTATTAGAAGAATGATGAATGTCGGCTTGTGCTTGATGAATAAGCTTTTTGCCATTTCAAGTTTGACTAAATCTTCTGTTTCCTAAGGGTTTTTCAGTTGAAACGCCTTCTTACGCCGTTGCAGATTATACAAAAACCCTATCAATAAAGTTAACTAGCATACAATCGGTTATTGATTTCGACTGCTTAAACTATACGATGGAATATGTTATTTTTATGTATTTAACTCGAATTCTTTTCCACATACAAAACCTAAAAATATTTATTTTTCCGTTATATCTTTAGGCTCTTAAGTAGTCAATTTGTAGGCTATATAAGAAACTTTCAATCGACCTAAAACTATACGGTGGCAGAACTGACAGACTTAGGTAATCACTTAGATAGGTAGGCTGGATAAAATTAACGCCAGAATGAGCTACCCTGTTTACATAAAAATATTAAACAGTAGGGTCGATTTATCTATAATCTATAATATAAAAATGAATCGCTGAATTAGTTGCTAAGCGCAAATCTCAAGAGCAGCTGAACCGATTTTGCTAATTCATTTTTTAGAATATTTCTTGAAGTACGAGGATGGTTCTTACGGAGAGAATAATTTTAAA
The DNA here is from genome assembly GCA_947049295.1 of Ligdia adustata. NCBI lineage: Eukaryota > Metazoa > Arthropoda > Insecta > Lepidoptera > Geometridae > Ligdia > Ligdia adustata. The sequence continues at coordinate 5,941,040 of OX346218.1, forward strand.
AAATCCTGAAAAGGTCTAAAAACAACACTTATACTCCCATACAATCGATACGTAATATTTAAAAGTCATTTTGAACTTTAATACTACACCATAAGTGGTCCAGGAAGGCAAAACAATTGAGTGACGTTAGTATCGTATAAATATAAATGCCAATATTTATACGATGGCAACATTACTCTTAAAGAATCGACTGTTAGGCGGTACGAAGTTCGGCGGGTCAGCTAGTTTACTTATATATATACCAACGATAAAACTAATTTTACTCCGCTTAGGTACATACATCTACTCGTACCTACTTCATCATAGTCTCATATCGTGAAAGACATACAAGAACTATGTAGGTAGCAGCGTTAACAAGACTAACTATGCGCTTCTCTCCGAGAGCATCCTCGAATAATTACAATCTAAAGCAGACCTAACTATGTCGCCAAGTTAAAACAGGTGTTTATCTTGGAAGCGATTTACTTACTCCATCCATGTTTGCCTTAAACGACTATCAAACTTTTGATTGCTTCTTTAGGAACTATTAACTGATCTTCAAAACAATTTAGGCAAACTTCATTGTCGGTTCGTAATAGGGTTTTTGCCAGTTGCTGACGTTTTGCTTTGTCTGCGAACATTTTCGAAAGTAAGCATGATATTTTAGTGTTTCCGTATTACTAAAATAGTTAACGTAATTAGTATTTTGTTCATAATATATTTATTTTGAGAATATTATTTTGTTCCACAACACTCTCCGTATAACATTTTAGATTAATTGTCACCTTACCTTTTACGATTTCAGTTTGGAACCAACGCCCAACCATATCTACATTTACTGTAGACTATATAAGACTAAATCCATTCAATTCGACTAGTAATGTCTTATTTATTTACAGTCACGCTCAGCTATTTGACGGTGATCGAGTTTAACTTATTATTTGTTTGAAAAGCAGGAAGTTGATGCTGATTTCCCGTTTATTGCTTGCTTTTGTTTGCCTTTAACGGTCAACAATCAGTTGTACGGTACAACTGATTCCCCTTTTTGTTATTGTTCACGATTCATTTGCTTAGATCTACGAACTAAGTTATAAATACCTTCGCAAACAGTTATTCTCAAAATTGCTGAGAAAACAACAATAAGCAGAACTAAAACTTTCTCGAATCACTCCTACTTGTTTGTAATATAAATACCAATAATTTTAAAACGGGTAAAGTTGAAAAATTTTGGGTTTGTTTGATATATACTTTAAAGCACTACAAACTTTAGTTACAGGTATTTGTAGTATCCCCGTGAGCAAATCCAATCCACGCAGGCAACCAGCACGGGTAGGGGTAGGTATTATAATATCGGACAAGTTACTTATACATGAGCTTATATTATAGTTATTAATACATGAGCTTATAATTATAAATTACTTAAATTTAAAGTTTAATCACAGTCAAAAATATTCGCCATTTCGTGACGGCTGCCATCTTGGATTCGAAATGTATAATCGTATAAGTACTCTACTAGTCAAGCACTTTGATACCCATATCGAGGGAGTTTTGGAAAAAAAAATAACTAGTCATAGTGTGGTAAAAACACTTCCGACATATTAATAAATCAGGCAAACGAAAATAAAAAACAAAACAAGTTCATCCGTTTGGATGAACTTGTTTTGTTTGTTTGAGTTACGATGCCACAGACAGACATACACACACGTCAAACTTGTTGTTGGTGATAATTTTAATATATAACGCTATTTTGATTTCTTTTATTCAATAAACATAAACAGTATACGTTTATGTCATAAAATTGAAATGGATGTATGATCTCTGGATTTTACAGTAAATTGTGTATATATGTATATATCTAGTCTGACTTTCAGGCACTTTTCGTCTCAATTACGTGTGTAATCCTATAGTGAATTTCACATTTTTATTTAGCTAGCACTGCGCTGGTTTTCTCATTTCAGCTCACGGACTTGTTGTTGTTTGTTTGTATGATTTTACTTCCCTAAAACTCAAATGCATAAACATAAATGTCAACATTTGTTAATAATTTATGCTAGGTATTCATCATAGTAGACTTCGTAAACATTTTCGAGACCTTGAGAACCTCTTGGCCGATTTTATTCATATTAGCTGAGATCAAGATTACATTGACGGATTGTTATCCTGATCTCAGATATTAGAAACTTTCATTTAGGGTACCACAAGTACCGAGAGTGATTTTTTGTATTTATTTGATGAAGTACTTTTGTCGTGGCTATAATGAGTTTTAGAATCGTAACAGAGATACTGTCTTACAGAGAAACACAGCAAAGTTCGCATCTTGTATTATCAAATATACTATAATGACCGATAAGTTATTAGAGTTGTCAAAACTAAACTATGTTTTAATCAAAACGTTTACCGCAGCTAACTAAACTTCATGCGTTTTATAAAGACTATATCTAAAAATTTAATATGAATAAAAATTAGTATTAATAGGTGAGCGGCACAAATTGCAGGTTTGTTATGCACGTAGGCAAAAACATTTTGGCAACCAATTAATTCTCTCTGGGGTGTAATCCAACCCTTTACTCCCAGATCTGGTAACAATGCCAAATTAATTAAGTGTCCCTGTATTAGGTGTAGCTAGCTAAGTATTTATCGTAAAGCTGATTATAATCACCAGTGTTATAAGTAATTTTTGAGTGTTAAATTTAATTGTAATTAATAAAAATATAAGAAAAAAAGTATATCAAGAAAAAGGTCTAGCAATTCAGCGGGGCAACGCAGCCAGCATTTTGGGCACTTTGCCCGAAATTAAAAAAAAATTGAATATCTTTTGTATATATATAACGTTCTAAAAATGAATTCCATATTTAATTCATCTCTTTATTGTAATTAATTGTAAGATCTTTGAATATACCCTTCAGACACATTTTGGCTCTTTGTTTTCTCCGCTGGGATTTTTGGGACCGAGAAACATCTATATATATATAAAAGAAAGTCGTGTTAGTTACACTATTTATAACTTAAGAACGGCTGAACCGATTTAGCTGAAAATTGGTGGGGAGGTAGCTTAGAACCAGGAGCAGGACATGGGATACTTTTTAACCGACTTCAAAAAAGTAGTTCGAAGTTAGTTTTAGTTGGTTTTAGTTTTAGTAGAACTACGCGGGTGAAACCGCGGGGCACAGCTAGTTTACTCATAAAAATTATTTGTTATATTACTATTGCTCTCACAACATCACAGGGGTTTTTCCATATATGCAAATGTATATTTGTACAATGTTTGTCAGGATATTAATCGAATCATATTATTTTAATAGTGTATCGAGTATAATTTATCGTCAGAAATGTAATATTCATGTCATAACATTTTAGCGATAACATAATATTTATGTTCCGCTCAATCAAGTAAGCTTATTGAACAATCATAGTTGCCAATAAAAATGTAATAACAACCTCAGATCAGACTAGGAAGGATATTATACCGTAATAAGATGTATCTACTCGTATTTAGTCTGCGAGTATGTTATATCTACATAAAAATGTATTATTATGTATTATTTACAAGTCATGTAAAAATGATTTCACTAATAACTTTAATAAACTGATAAGAAGAAAAAACCAAAAAAAATATATATATAAATAAGAACCTACGCCGTAAAATTATTGTTTACAGTAAAATCAATTAAAAATCGATGACCATGTGGCATTATCCCAAGGACTATTAACATGAGAAGAAATTACACCAAATTTAAAAAAAAAAACACATATTTTGGATTTCCGAATAACGTCATAATATTATATATTTAGGCGTACGAGTATATTCCACAAACAAAATACTGCAAATTCAGTAATCTTTAATTTTTACTCATAACATGAAAACGAGAGTTAATAATATTATTTATCTTTAATGATATAATATAATTAATAATTATTAAAAAAAATAAAAATTAAGTTATAATAAATTTTGACTAAAATTTTGTAAGTACTTACGTATTTAACAGCTTACTTTTAACATTTATATGTAGGTATATTATGTATAATTTTATATTAAAAAACAAGCTGTAGCAAAGTCCTATTATAAGAAAATGTCTAAATCTTTCAACATTCTAAGTCACAAATACTTACTCCGTAGACAGAACATTATTTATGTAATGCATACAAAAATTACACAGTAAACTTAAATGACATTATTACATATACTCGTAGTGTCTGAGTGTCAAACTTAAACCGCAAACGTTTTCTAAAATCGAATATCCCATTTCTGGCAGCTCGAGCCGTTTTGAGAAGCACATCCGTTTACACTAGAGTTCCTACATGTACTCCAATAACATCCGGGTTGGAGCTCAATGTAGGTATATGGGTTTCCAGTAAGGCGAAATATATAATATACATTGCAGTAAAGTTTAAACTATATAAACGTCACAGTGTTACCTACCGTCATCACTAGTAGTTAGGTTATACATAAAATAGAATAATAATTTATTACGGAACCAGTCCATAGTCAGAAGTGCAATTTATGTAAATTAACAAAAAAAAGTATATAATTTTTTTTAATTAATTTAGTTAGCTATTAAGTATTTTTATCAGTCTTTTATGGAAAGTACCTACGATTGATTTAAAATAAGTTGTTAGATAGAAAAAAATTGTTTGCGAGGGAATGTGTAATTTTAGGTATTAATTTGATTTCGAAAATGCTGTTGAGATTTTTATATTTTTTTAAAAAAAATTTTCTTATAATTTTACTTACATTTAATACCTAAAAATGGTACAAATAAAGCTGCGGATGATTATTAAATAAAATGTAAACTCAATAACTAACTAAGAACGCTAAATATAAACTTTTTAAGTACTTACAGAGTATGTCAGGGTCTTGATGCGGTTAATAAATTAATACAAAACTTCAATGAAGATTTCGCGAATAACTTTCAAGAAAAATATTTGCGCTTGCCAAAGCTGTTTTTGGAAACGATTATAGAGACGGAAAATTTCTGTTCAAGTCCTCAAGAACCTCGTTAAAAGTTTTGTAATTTGTGGAAAAGTCAAAAATTAACACCTTAAAAATCAGAATTTCATAACACAAGACTTTGTATGTATATAACACATATCCATTAATGCAATATTACGAATATTAAGTTCTATGTTATATGAAATTTCACTAGATTATATTATATAGTACAACCTGGTTTTTTCCAAAATATCCAAACACTAATTCAAATTTACACTACTTAGCAATCTCTTAATGCTAGCAACTGTTGATCGAAATCAAGCAACCTTAGCTTAATATGTTCAAAATTTTGTATAAAGGCAAGCTGCTTTGAAACTTGCAATGTAAAAGCAATTTTTAATTGTTCTTACGGTACTTCTTAACAGAGCAACTAAAGGTGACAACAATTTTTAGGTAACTACTATTTCATGTAGATATTAACTTTGAATAAATATATAATTTGGTTGTAGTAAAAACATTTTGTATCCATAAAATTCATACAACTAGAGAACTGGCAATACACGCAGTGTGATAGAAATTCTCTAAATAAATCTAAATTTAGTAGAAAGAAAGGAATGTATTAAACTATACCACAGTTTTCTATGAATTTTAGCCTTTATAACGAAAGTTGTAGAGGTAAAGAGTTTTTACAGGATTTTTAAACTCGTTATTCAAATATTTACCCGTGAATAAACATTCAGTTTTGATTTCATTCAATATTTTCCGCTGTTGTTTTATCCCGGGACATTATTAAGTTTCCAGGTTCCCGATGTTTCGTATTTCTCTCGTATTTTGCCTACGCTTTCGATTTTTGCTTTGAGAGTTTCGGTATCGAAAGCACTTGTGTTTCAAAGTGTCTTTCTTAGTTACAAACAAAATATTGACACCGCCGTTTTCTAAGTTCATAAGCAAAAGTCCAACCGTCCGCTGAACTCGAGTGAGGCTTTTGAAGATATCGGTTTGCAGAGAATTTGATTATGTTTCTTGGAGTGTAGGATCTTAGTTTTATTCTTATTAAATTCGTATTCTTCTAACAAACTTATTTATTAAGGGTGGTGTAATCTATAGTAAATCATAATACATTTTTGTAGTGTGACAAAAACGACTAGAGTCAGGAGTTTCCAAGTAATCTGAAGGCCTCTGACCTGACCTCGTTTGAATCTAGGAAAAAGGTTCAACAAAAGGATTCCTGATCATAATCCGCAAACCTTTCGAGGTTACGTGTGTGTTTCGATAATGTTATTTCCCAATCTATCACGTGAGTACGTTGCCCATATTGGGTGGATAGGAGGTGAGGGGAGGGGAGAGGTGCCGTGGTGTCACCGTGCTCGACAATGAGCGATGGATGATAGATCCAAGTTTTTTGGCGCCGATCAGCTAACCAACATGCGGGTAAACGAGCCGATATTTGCATATTTTTGATAACTTAAACAATTTTTTTATAGGGTGTTGAGATAAACGATAGGACTAACTTTAGGGATTATTCTGGAGTCATTGTAATTCATCAATAGTAATCGATGTTTTTAGAAATACGGGGAATAAATAGAGTAAATTTTACTTTGCTAAATCAAAAGAAAACTACAAGCTTATGATTAATTTAGTTAACATAATTAGGTACATAATTAAATAAGTATTCTATAAATCATTAACATTATAAACTACACACATAGTTCCTCACTAAAATTTCGCCTGTGCCGGGGATACCTTGCAACACTTCACGAATACATGCACAGCACTCTCTAGCCCGACCTGACCAGACAGATATTTAAACTCATCGTTTGAGTATCTATACCGAGCGGCAATCTAACCTGGAACTGCCGGATTTCAGGGCAAGCATGTTTGCCACTAGAGCAGTGGTTGTTAATATACATGTTTTGACAACAAAAAAAACGGACCAGTTTTTGGAGCAATTCAAGATAAGATACGATAAAGCAAAATGTAACACCACTTTACTAGTGACAGCCATCTCATTAAATGTAACCGTTTATTGAGATGTTGTAAGATTTATTAAAAAAGATGCCCGATTCTGTATTTAAATCTTCTTTATCCATTTCACTAACTCTATCGTCGCTTGAGCCATTATTTTACGTAGGTCTACGTAGTTAAAATCTCGAGGATTAAACAAGATTATGTACGGGGCTCACCGCCAAAACTGGGGCTGAAATATCTCGTTCCTTTTGACCCTCGGAATTCCACAAAATCGCTTAGCCACAGTTACCTTAAGATGGTAGAGCGCAGAACATTCAGTAAGAAAAACATAAGAGCATAATTTTTTTTCCAATTTAAACTTCAATAGAAGTTATTATTTTTATTTATATGCATGTTTTAAAAAAAAAGTTTTTACAATTATTTTATATTGAAATCAAACTAGTATTAATAATGTACATGATTTATATCAACTTTATATGCTGTCACTTCCTGCGACGTCACAAAGATGTGGCAGAGCAAAGAGCGGAAAGAGTCTAGAACTTACTTAGAGAAACTAAAATATTAAACATTACAATATTTTAACTAAAATTGATACGAGTATATCGCGTAATACCAATTTTGTGAATAGTAAAATTTTAGATAAATTATAATTTGAAAAAAACTATGACCGTCTGGATTTGGACATGCGAAAAATATGTCTCTATTTTATTTGATGACTAGCTGGCCCGGCAAACTTCGTACCGCCTAACAGTCGATTCTTTAATAATTTTATATTTTTAAATACTTATTCTGCTATTCGGAACGCCGGATCAGCAAATATTGACGTTAATATTCATAAGATACTAACGTCACACAATTTCAAATTGGCTTTTAAGTGTTATTATGAATCGATTGTATGGGAGTATAGAAAAGAGTAGATTTTAGAAAATTTTCAGGCATATTAAAATTTTTCTCTCCATAAGAACCATCCTCGTACTTCAATGAATATTTTAAAAAAGAATTAGCAAAATCGGTTCATCTGCTCACGACATTTGCGCTTAGCTACTGATTCAGCAATTCATTTTTATACTATAGATTTTATTAAAAAGCACAAAAACAGATTCGATAAAATTTATATAGGACCACCATAGGTGGTCATAATAAATTTTATATGACCACAAGGCTGGTGCGGCGGCAGAGTCAGCTGAAGGCCTCAAAAGGCGCAAATATAGTAATTTAGATAGCGGTTATATGTTTGAGCCTTTTTGGGTTGAAACTCTCGGGCCTTGGGGACCGGGAGCAAAATTATTATATAAAGCCCTAAGAAAGCGTCTAGTTGACGCTACTCGAGACCAAAATGCTGGCCTCTACCTGGGTCAGCGCATAAGTATTGCCATTCAACGAGGCAATGGGGCCAGCATTTTGGGTACTCTACCAACTGGCAGTGGTTTAGATTTAAGTTAGTTTTAATTTTTGGATATTGCTTTTGTACATATAGTTTATAACTTTATATAGTTTTTGTTAGGTTATGTATAGTCCCTATAATTACCGAAATATGTATTCTTTAATAAAAAAAAAATCATTTGTTACCAAATAATAAAACCACCTATGATATTTATTTATCAAAATATATTTGTTATTGGCGCCTAACATCGACGAGAAAAGATTCAAATAGCAAACCTAGTATTACGAGTATATATGAAATTACATTGGTAGTTCTTCATCATATAAAAACATTAGCAATAGCATTAAACCTCCTTCAGTCAAGCTAGTCTTATAATTGTGATGCAATCCACTTTAGGTTACGTTTAAAAATGTACCTCGACTACGCACGAACCTTATCTTAGTGATAGGTCTAGATCGTATTTTAGCATGGCAAGGTTCAAAGTTTTTCTAGCATAAAATTCATCTCCACCGTCCACCATTATATCGGCTATAAATCGCGATAAAACACCGATTTTGATACAGTTGGAGCAGATAGAACAAAGTATCTGTGGTCACGAACGCACGTACCTACTTGTCAACCTTAAATAGCTAACTGCCCTTCACATCATATTAAGGTAACGAGTCCCGGTATCTACTGCATACAAGTACAGATTACTCGTCAATAAAGTGGGCGATATCGCTCGTCACACGCGAGAGGTTTGCCACTGAAAATATCGCATCCCTTACGTGCTTATCGTACCCAAAGTCGCTATAGAAAGGACCTTTCAACATCTCAACCTTATACATTCCGAGAGTATTGAGATTTACGAGTACCCTTTTAGTATTTGCGCCAAAACGACGTGATGAGCTTCAGACCAATTTGTAGGGAAGTATTGCCAAGGTTTACAGAAAGATTTATATCTTTTAATAGCATACTTGAAATACGTAAATAGTTTATTGGCCTATAATTTATGTGTGAGCATAATTAAACATATCTTCGTACAATTATTCAGAACAGTAAAAAAGTGATAACCTACTTCGGATGCGGAACAATTTATTCATAAATCTAAACTTAGTAAAGTTAAATATAACTTAGAAGTAACCTACATATTCAGGACTTTTGTGCCATAGAATTTTTTTGCCTGATTTCCTGTAAGACGGTTTACTTAGTTTTACTACACCCGACCCACTTACTTACCTAGGATTAAGATGCTTCTTAGTCAGATTCAGATTACGACACAGAAATAATGTTCACACGAAATAAGATTTTAAATTCTAAACAACATTTCAAATTACCTTGAAAGGCTCTTCGATAATCGTGTATGTAACGTATCATCAAGGGCGCTAGCCAAGTGGTGCGCAAGGGCAGAACGTAACTCTTGACGGCTTGCCAACTATCGACCCGCACGGATAGTCAATGTCAACAATCAATCTGCATATCATTAATGATTTGATCGTTTTTAACGCTTATTTGGTTAGAAATTTTAAAGTTTTAAAATTAGAAGCTTTAATTTAAATTACGACGAATTAGTTGCTGAATCTTAGAATCGTTAAGGTGTAATAATAATTTAGTTAATGCAATAAAACTTTCGCTTCCTTTGTGTATAATCGTAATACAGGGAACAGTTTTTTTTTATTTCTGTGATTTATTGAATAATACGGTATATTGTAGGCCGATTGAATGAACGAGAGTCTAATTTAATTTAATGGGTGCTTGTACAATGTACTATTACAATATAAATTTTCTTGAAAGCTAATTAACTTTTTTCGCAGAACAGCTAATTTTATAATACAGTGTGTACTTTATTTTTCCTCTGTTCAAGAAGTTCCAATACTACTTTCATTACCATTATTTTTCTTTCCTAGGCCTAGCTAACAGATATACCTAAAGTATATCTGAACAATAATTTAATTGCGGCCTTGTCGCAAAGGATCTTATGAAACTTAATAAACTGCCACTTCAGACTTAATATTTTGTGTCTTTTCCTTGAAAACTATTTGCATGTTTTATGCTTCTCGCTTTGCCCGGCTAGTATTACAATCTGGAATATTCTCGGCTGGATTCACAAAATGTCATAAAACTTTGCCTGGTACCATTTTGTAATGAGATAGAGAAATCTGCTTGCAATGTCTGAAATTAAAAGTCACGAGAGGCAAAAACTATATAGGTCGATAATGAAATCAAATTTCCTGACGATGTAAAATCCACCCACATTGCTAGCGTGATACGTCGTCGATTGTTTTAATACGAATAGGTAAAAAATGAATAAATCGTGTTTTAAACTGCTCGAATAACTGCGTTTACACGCTGAATAGTTTAGTTCGCAGTGGGAAAGCGTAGAAGCGGTTGTTTACACTTTACAGACAGGAAATAACTGGGACCACGCCGAGAATAAAACTGCAATGCATTTTTCATATCACCCGCCACGTCCTTTGAAACATTTACTTTGTGAGCGAGAGCTCAGACAAAATGCTTTAAAATGCAAAGTATCAGGGTGGCATGTAAAACAGCGGCCGCAATGCGATGCAAAGACACAATTGAGATATTTTAAGGTATTATTATTTTTTTATGTTTCATTTTGTTGCAATTCCCCTCAATACCGTCCCACACAGGCCGCATAGGTGACTATATTCTAGACAGAAACAAACAATGTAGGAAAAGAAAAGACAGAAAATATCGAAGAAGATATATTAAAAAAGATAAACTCCATTGGTTTACAAGTAGTTATGTCTCAACCAACAATTTCCTTTCAAAAAATAGTTTCACTTACTTTAAGTACGTTAACTTTAGTATTAGATTCAAGTTGTGAATATTATCCCTCTTAGAAAACTATTTGCCTTTACTCGTAACCGCTCTATGATATACAGGTGGAATAAATATGTGTTGATTTCAAAATCCCTACAGAATAAGCTCACGGGCGGCGAATGGAAGGAAATCTATCGATGCGCAAAATCCGACATACAAACATTTTGTATCGGAAATATCGGAGTTATATTCCAAATCGTGGTAGACCAAGCGATACGTTTAAAGCCCTTCACTCACTTTCCGATTTATTTTATGAGGTATAAATACAAAAATCAGACAGTTACTAATCTACAACTACATGATGAGTATGAAAAATATTTTTGGAACTTTTGAGGTCTTTTTACGCCATTCATGTTTGTAAAGAATCTTTTTGCCCCAATAATCACATCCAGTACATTCTGGTAAATATACATAATCTACTTTTTATGCAATCTATTTGATGTCTGTCTTAATAGGTATTCTTAACTCTATTATGTGAAATTCGTCGTGAGTGATACATCAGCTAACTGTGCTACGTCTACGTTATAAACACACATCGCAAAATCACAAACAATCTATGATTCAAAACACAAAACGCATTAAATATTTCGTTAATCCGCTAATAACGTATGTGCATCTCAAACAATGCTGTCATGGCTCGTGCCCGTGGAATGATTGAGCACGAACTGAATCTGTTGGAGAGTCGCTGTTTTGTTTGTTTGTTGACTAACAAAAGCGTTTAATGGGCTTCCCAATCTGGGACAAGACTAACAAAGTAGTTTGTAATCTATTATGGGTAAAGTGATGTCAGCAGGGTACAGTAGTCCCTAGTAGTATTACGCATGCCAAGCCATATGTTTAAGGCTGCTGTGCGTAATACCAATCACTCCATAAGTAAATAGTGTTACTTACCTATGGAGTGATTGGTATTACCCGTCAATGAATAAATAAATAGGTCATCGAAAGATTCCACTAAACTATGCTAGAGTCAAATGGAGGTTAGACTACATTTTATATCTCTTAATTTTATGTATTTATGTACGATGCAATTTGTGGGAACCTGAATATCCATGCTTTTTTTACATAAATATGAATTTGTTTAAATTAAGATGTTTATCTCGTTATAGGTATATCTGTTGGTAAAATTTTATACAGCAATTTAATTATTTTTAGTATTTTTTTTTGCATACACTATTTTTGTTTAAAGTATCTGGATGTAGCCATGTCAATAGATGTAGCGAACCACTAGAGCGTCCATAGCGTTATCAATTCTTGTCATGATATCTGTGACTGGACCAGAGTCACGTAACTATCATTTTAACTTACTTCCGACGAACTGAGAACACTCTGGTGTATGGAACAGCAGTATATTTTCTTTTATGTAAGTCCCCCGATTTTTTTCAGAGAAGCTAGGCTGATTTATTTGCAATATTATATATATGATTTATTAGGATGTTCCATATAAGTTTTATCCAAATTAGTAAAATGGTTTGAATTTTAAATCAAAATCACTACAGTAATATTGTACACAGGCGCTCACAAAATTTAAGTCAGTTGCCTCTTTTATAGAATTGTAAATTATTACAATAGGTAGGTATGATTCGAAGAATCTTATCGTAACCCGGTTCAAAATACTTTTTTTAAATTTGTAAAATCCTGAGTGAATCACGAGCCGCCCGAGGGTGCGCGATACCCCGTGTTTCGACCCCGAAAATTCAATTTCTTCAAACTTTGTAACTTCTTCAGCTCTGAGACCGCTCAACTTGACAATCAACTTTACAATACAAACTGTTGAAATAATGCAAAGTTATTTTTTAATAATTTTAGTACTCAGTACAAACTTTACAAGAATTTTGTACCTAGTCTTGCTATCTTAGGTGTCATGTTAGAATAACTCATAAAACCGGCAGTTTGGAACACGAAATACAACAACAAATTTTTAGACTTGCGTCACTTGTTTAAAGTTATATTGATATTTTTGAGGCAGATGGGCATGAACAGTGTTATACATTGTTTCCGCTGAACCATCGCGACGCAACGTCTCGTTCACTTATAAAATAACTTTTACTTCACTAAAAAAGTACCTACTCCTCCGTTGACTGTAAATGGAAAAACAAGAGGACCTCATTTGCGACTTGAATTTACCCCTCACAATAATAAAGTTTGCATGGAAACTTTGCATTCATTGCATTGTACAAAGTCCCACATGTTCAGTTCTCCTCTGATTGTAAGTTTGATGAGAGATGTTACAAACTCACTACCAGAGTGTTTAGAGACTATGTGCAGGTCAGCATCGCTTTTAGAACTTCCGTGTCCATCTAACTATGATATATCAGATAACTTTTGTTACGTGTGCAGCCGGGAAACGGGAAAGGTGTTAGAGGTAGGATATAAGATAGTAGAAGATAAAGCTTGTATTTAAAAATCATATTTATATCAATATCGTAAAGTCAGTAGTATTTATTTAAAATATCTTTTTTAAATTCCTTGTTTTATCTTAACAGGCAAATTACCTGTCCAAATTTAAACAACTTTTATCAAAATTTAATGTAACTTTGCCGACAAATCTCAACAGAGTTTTCCCAACGGGCATCTGGTATGTGTGTGCCCTCGAAAACTACAAAATCTATTTGTAATTCATAATGGAAAGAGTTCGCTAAAGCAAATATAAACTTTTTTGCTCAATGATTAATAAAAACTGTCCATCAAACCGTCAGTGAAAGGTCAGCGATGTCTGTTGACAAAACGAAATAACCTCCAAAATCGAAACTGGAAATAGTTTAATCTTCCGTTATTTAATCATAATTTTTTTTATAAATAATAATAAAAACAAAGTTTGGAAGTAAAGCTATATCTACGGATTGTAATGTGTCGGTAGTACGAAACTAAAACGAAATCGTCAAACATGACTCCGACAGATTCTACCATGGAAACAGATACCCTGCTCATATACTTTTTTATTGACAATAAACAAATCTTCCTAGTTAATCCTAAACTCACGTTATTTGGCCTGAAAATAGACTGAGAAATCCAAAAATATGATTCAGTTCTGCGTCCTAAAGTGGGCCTTCTCAAAATGCCAAACCTTGGAAGATATAAAAAATCAGCCTTTCGTGACGTGGTTGTTGATGTCTTCCTTTGACTTCTACTTGACGATTTTCGGAAATTGTCTTATACTATTGGGATACCTGATTGGAAAAACCGATGCCGATGACCGGACCTGCTTGTCTGCTAATACCCTCATTTTGCTTGGACACTTCCTAGCCATGATCTCCGATGCGTTCACTTTACTTGAAGATGTCATGTACCTAAAGAGCTTCTCAAGAGACTTTACGGTGAACCGCTTCTTCTTCTTAGCGAATATTCTATCATTTATCGGTCAATATAATGAGCTGAAATCTTCACTTTGAAATATGACACGGTAAACGATTAGCAAATGGTCGATATAGACGCCGTCCTACAGGTATATTTGCCTTATTTTGGTCACTTTGTCATGGGATTGGGTTATGTTTTGGAGCAGTTGGATCTTTTGGAGTCTCCTATACCGAGTGCGGTGGTTCTTATCGGTCACCTTTGCGTTGTCGCAGACCCTCGAACTCTAGCCACTGACAAGATATGCGTTCGAGTAGTCAATTTGATCTTTTTGATAAGTAACATTCTATTATTCCTCTACGACTACGTAGTAGCGATGGACTTAGAGGTCCCAACCATTTCGGAATTGGATTACCATATGGGGTGAATTGAGCTTTATAATAACTACTAGCTTCTTTAAAGGAGTTCTAATAAAGAAATATGTTTGTATTCCAAATATGTAAAACCATTTCTGCGAAATGGATAAATAAAAAGGACGGGACACTAAAAAACACGAAAAATGATTCCATTAAAAACGGCCGACACAAATCACTGGTTAAATTATGAAATATATAAGGCCTATTGAAACAGGCATAATTGATGAAAGAAGACTTATATGTAAGAATAAATTTAATTGGCTACGTGATATTGTCGGCGTAAAAAAATTAAATCTCATTTCCTAGACTGACTGAGCAAACTTATCACAGAATCTGTAGTTTGAAAAATAAAGAACATCCTCAAACAAGATCCTTTTCTTTTCCTCTTATTAATTTTCTACGCTACAAAAATTCATCTCATAATTATTATCTCTTCTTCCTCCTCTTCTAGATAACCAAATTTTTTTCCCTGAAAATATTTTCATGAGAATGGTTTTTATTCGTTTATTTATATTTCGGTAGATATAGGTTTGAATTAAAATTAAAGAGACACTGCGTCAGCAGATACAATACAGAATCGAGGGTGCTATCGAGACCCGAGTTGTCAATTTGGCACATTTTGTAACAAGAAGAGGGTTCTCCTAACCTCGAGGACACTTCGTCAACAATGAGAGCTCAAAACGTCTATTGTCCTTGCCACAAAGACAAAAACATTCAAGGTCACTTCGTCACATGATATGCTTTCGGCATTTCACCTGAAGTTTTGAAATAATTCAAAGACTACATTAGTAGGTACCTTGAATTTTTTACGAGAAATGTGTAAATAATGCCGGAATATATTTACGGGAAGTACCTATGATCTTTGAACTGTCATTACTTTCTCGACTATAGCTTAATTAATAGCTGTCGTAAATGCGCATTATAAGTCCCCGTAGATCCCTAAGGGTTTTTGCGTATAGAGAGTTGTAGTTTTACTCGAGCCGACTCGCAGCCTCCGGGATTAAAACCTGTGACTTCAAAACTTCTAGTAATTATCAGGCTAAGTATATTTTAATAGGTATTAGTCAGTTACTTCGACATTAAACGTTTAAACCGTAACTCATTTTTTAAATACAGTTACGCGTTGTCTTATAAGTAAAAATACTTTAGTATAACTACACATATTTCTTCAGCCTACAACATTGCTTCAAACATTGAAAGAAAAACTAACAATGATAAAGCAAAAACTACCTCAAAGTAGAAACAAAAACCAAGTTGAAAAACAAAAGTTGCGCTCTTTACGAAGCGTTAACGCGATCTGTAATGTAACTAAGTAATTCCCTGTCGTATCTTTCTATTTGCAGTGCGTTAGACCATACCATGTAGAGAGAGAGATGGTCACACGACACGTCGCATCGCGTTTGCAGTATATCGTTTACAAACAAAATTGTAGTAATTTTGGTTTTGTCATTATCGTGCGTGTACTTAAATATGGATGCATTGGTTATAAGTAATAAACTTCGAAAAAAAAAGTCCTTCATTTGATTGTGTTTAATTAGCGATTACGGTACTTCGCTAGTAATAAATCGATTTTGATGTTTTGATGATGATGAAAGAAGTAAAGTTATTTCTTTGCCGGCCGCTTAATGTACCTAACGAAAAATGTATAAATTTGGTTCTCTGATATCCAACTGCAGGGCGATTCTGTAACCGTATCTCGTTTGCGTGAGCGCCTAATCCGCGCTGAGAAGTATGGAACTCACCGGAAATTCAGCGATCACTCAATCGAGATACGTTTGCAGAATACCACCCCTGATATGTAACAAGTTCAGAGAGGACCACATGGACGGATGTGGCTCACGGTGTTGCAACAGGACGAATATGACGGGAGGTGTAGCAAAGTATAGGATGATGTATCCCTAAGCCGCCGCAATATCTTGAGATTTCTTCCCCGTTACCGAAAAAAACCCTTTAATGTTAGTATAACGTATGTTTCATCGGAGCACCTACATTTACACTTCTTACTTTTACGCAAGCGCTATCAATTGACTCAGTGGGATATAGTTGGGATATCGTAAGCTAAACTTTTTGCTGTCATATTTATTAGACTTTTCACACCAGTCGCTAATTTCAGTGTTTATTTATTACAGAAGTTTATGTTCTGTCTAGACAGTGTATAGATGGTCATTGCTTGGTTCTGCAGTAACTTGCCATTTTCTTCTTGTAGTGACTCAGCACAACTTTTAGCTTAGGTACACGAAGGGAGCTACTATATCGTCTGTTCTGACAAATGGACATGCTTTACTAGATAATTTAAGTCATCAACACCTTCACACCTTTTATAATGAGAACAAGTTTAACTTCTTTAATAAAAAATAGTCATAATATACAAAATGTATGGAACGTCCGTTTTATTGAAGCGATTTCTTGGTTGATATAATTCTAACAAGCATGACTTACGGCCGGTCCCAGTATTCAATCTCCTACTAGAGTTTGCGGTAATGTAAGATAATATGCTAGCCGGTCAATTTAGAAATACTAAGTTACCAAAATTTGAGTTAATATATTCAGGTATGATCAGAATACTATTATAAATGAAATGTGAAAAGCCCTCTTCGATCCGACATATGCATAAACAAATATTCAGAGATTTATTTATACAATACAATAGAATAATTCTTTATTGTCACCACAAAAATACAACACAAAAGGAATACAACAAACATATAACATGGCACAAAAGGCGGTCTTATCGCTAAAAGCGATCTCTTCCAGACAACCTTTATAGGAATGGAACATAATAATAAAATTTAGCGTAGACAGTGGTGCAAAATTCATATGAGAAATTTAAATAAAAAATAGTAATGAATGCAACATACAAGAGTACATATAATAATATCATACATAAAAATAACAACTAACTACTTATATATATAAGTATATTCAATTCAGGAATAACAGGACACTAATAAAAATAGATTAACAAAATAAAAATTAGTGAACAATACTTGAAAGATAATATTTCTTAACCTGAGCTTTAAATGAATCAAGGCTTTGCGCACGCCTGATAGCCAATAGAAGAGCAGTAGCATTAGAGAACGACCTTTTTATTTGTTTATTTACTCGTAAATATACAATTAACAATATACAGTTTGCAGTACCAATCCGTTAAACGTATGTATAAATATAATAAAAAATAAAACATCTTATAACTTGCACTAATTAAGCAAAAATAAAATACTTACATACAACTTACACTAATAATTACCTAACGTTTTTTACTAATCATTTTACTTATACTCTTATTTTACATATATTCTTATTATTCAAATAAGAATATATGTAATATTTTACATATATTCTTAATTTATTAATAACAAACTTTATTCAGTCATTCATCATCTTTCATCCATCTACATACTGTTATATTTTCAGCATAGCTAAGACAATCCCTCTTCCAATCATCAACTAACACATCTACTTCAGAGTGTACCAGTAGCTTATTTAGTCGGCGTTGTGCTCGGGCTGGAGTGGGCGCAAATAGAGGAACAATCCCACTGCGAAACCTGGCACGATTTTCTGGTAGTCTTGTAACCTCGCTTATCAGATCTATTCTAGCAATTGTACGAGTACCTCGCATTAGTCGAACCACTGTTAGTAATTACTCTTTTAATCTCCTCGTCTCTAGAGAGTTGAAGTCCAGTGTTCTTTGTAAAAACTTCGTGGGATACATGAAGGGGTAGTACCCATACAATTTGAGGTATAGGAAACGCAAGAACGGTTTTTGCACTTTCTCTAATATTAGCGTACATACTCGTAGTGATTGGTAAGGGTTCCAAATGCAAGCTGCGGTTTCTAGCTTTGATCTAACGAGTGCCGTATTTACTTGTATATTTCAGAAGTCTTTACAGTTTCTGGTAACAAAACCTAATTTGCTGAAACAGTCAGTTGTAAGAGCTAGTATGTGATCATGGAAGGTTAGTTTAGTATCAAAAATAACTCCTAAGTCTTTTACTGATTAGTGACGGGTATTAGTATATCCATTCAAATGGTACTGTGCATTGATGGGGCAGTTGGAACGAGTGAAACTCATAGTTTGACATTTTGTTACATTAAACTGTAGCCTGCACCACCACAATACGCTATTTATATCCTTTTGGATGATTTCGTTTTGGAGGAATCGTTTTATGTTTTCAACTCCATAAATAACTTTAACTCGTCCGCATAAAGAAGGCATTTCGCTCCAGATATGCATTGCGGGAGATCATTAATCATTATTGTAAACATGAGTGGTCCAAGAGACGATCCTTGACTGATATCCGAGCGTGTGTGGTAGTAGATTGACTCGAAGCATCCTAACCGCGATTCTACTACTTGTGATCGATCTCGTAGATAGCTAGAAAATAGCTGTACCAGTTTTGGAGCACACCCGATGTTAGCCAGTTTCTTTAGAAGGACGTCATTATCCACAAGATCAAATGCCTTTTTAAAATCTAGGATACCACATCTACCTGTGTTGGTTTATCAAGCATTTTTGATACGTAATCTACAAGTGTAAGTTACTGAGCGTAGTTTCCTAAAGGCGTGTTGAGCGTCGTTCAGATACGGTTCTAGTTGCCTATACATAGATTCGTGCTACGCATTCAAGGTCAAAGTAAAATAAGTATCTGGATTTGGTCCGTGAGGTTACAGCCATGTGAGTTGTTGATTTTACGATCATTGTTCCGATGTCGTTTCGGCAAAAAATATAGCGACAGTTTATATAAACATTTTTTTTGTCATTTTAAGTAATTATTTGCATCATCTACAATTCAAGTATAAATCATTTCATGGTAAAAAAAACATATATTAGCAAACTTTACAATTTATTGTTTTTTTAATATTTGTCATAATATGTTCAGCGTGTCAATCATTTAGATTTATCAAGGTTCATTTTTCAATATTTTATTTTCCATTAATATTTTCTCGTTTTTCCATTTCGCATTCAAACAAAATTACTCTTCAAACTCACTAACTTACTTCTAAAAACCTTGGGCTTGCCTTAATTCCACAAACACATTTCACATAGATCGTGTTACAAATCCACAACATTAAGATAAAATAATATTTTCACGTTTTCAGAATAATACGCTACCTTTAAGCTTCATCGATAAAGCCCGCTTAAGTTCCAGAAGAATTGAAACCAAAAGGCGATAAAATAATAGCGTATTTTCACGAAAGACACAGCGACCTTAATAAAATTAAGTAAAATGTAGAAAAAGAAAGTAAATTAACTGTAGTTTAAATAATTTTATAGTATCGTATAATTTAATATAATGGAGATAATCTATGTGTGCTACGCCGTACTCGTAGTAGTTTCATTGCAGCGTAGACATCGTAGCGTAGTCGTAGACTAATTGTATTAGCGCAACATCATCTACAATCTGTAGCTACGGACATAGATCTGTTTTTAATTAAAAAGATGAAAGGAAACATAAACCATACGCTAAATAAAAAGCTAAAGGTATACTCGTACTACCTATATAAAACTGGTTTAAAAGACGAGAGCACGGCTTATAAGATAGAAAGATCCAGAAATGTAATTATCTCGTCCAATTAAAGCCCTTAAGAGCTGCACAATGATGCGCGTCAGGCCAGCTGTTATCCAGACAAATTAGCCATCCGGACTAGCTGCGAACTAATTTTCATTAATGCCAGTGCCCAGTTTCTTCTAGGGTTTAACCGTAAATAATACTCGCGTACCATACCTCGTAGGTTATGGTTTTCTTTTTTCAAGATAAGAATTTTACTAAGGATCGAAGGCCATAACTACATTTTTATGTAATATATGTATCTCTAATTCATGCGTTCCTAAAATGATTTTGTTAACATACAAAGTCATATTTAGACAGTTCTTAAGAAATATTGTGTGGCTAGTAATTTTCATTTTATTTTCATACATGTTAATTTCTAAAAATAAAGGTTTATACCAGTAACCATTTTACAATGAAAAATTAAGAAGGCTTTTTTTAAACTTGGTAAGCTCGCAGTGCGGAATTGCGATATCTGGCTAGGGCTACCGCAGCCCAGCCCTAGCCAGACATCGCAATTCCGCATTCAAATCCCGTCACACAGAACTTTATTCCCTCTACCTGAATTATTTAGATTATAATGGATTCCAAACGGTTTATATTTTACATTCTAAGTAAAAGTGCCTATAATTCCCAATGAAAATTCTTTGTTGACCACTCTCAGAAGTTTTTCCATCAATCAAACTCCCTTGTTAGGAGTTTCGATGATAAAGTTGAATTGTGAACTTTGCGAGAAAATTGTAAGTATGCGTTAGGATATAATATTTCTTTCATCTTTTTCTACTTGACACGTAAAAGTGTGTCGTCATGATTTTGAAATGGGCCAATATAAATGTCTTGAAAATCTTGTGTAATAAAATTACGAGTATTGTAATCATTTCATTTATAATATTAGTTGACTATAATATACTTAAAACTCTAGATTACCAACTGAATATAAGAACGAATTACATCACTATAACAGAAATGTTATTAAATTTATATCAAAACCAAACATAGACTTTGCCTCTGATTACTACGTTTATGAAAAACCATATGCTATTCCTTTTTTTAAATTATTGATGCTCCATTTTCGATCGCTCATTCTAAATGTTCTGAACTCGATTGAGCAGATGACGTCGACTGGTTGCAGGTACATAATAGATTTTTGATAGAGACGGAGCATGAATGCATGCAAATGACGTGTCGGCACAAATTAGGCCATTCTGAATCGGTCTAGATTAGAAACGAGGGAAGGACAGCAATCAAATCAGCTCATATCGGGTGTACTCGTCGCTTCACAGCTTGATATTAGGAGCATGCATGGCAAATTTATCACACTTTTTTGCAATTTACGAAAATCATAGAGATTATTTATACACAAAATCAGTCTCTACTTTTTATCACGCTGATAAAGCTAACGTATAATGAAATATACGATACAACATAAGGCAAACTTGTTGCCTATATCGCTATGTACTTGCTTAACAGTTCATAAACAAAAGTAATGTATGTTCGTCATTGCCATACAGTTCTACTAGACAAAGTTTCAAGAGACCACGTTCAGTGGATTTCTATCCACGACCCAATTCAGTCTGATCACAGCATCTGTTTAACAAAACTTTACCTCAAGCATTAGACACCACTATCAAGATTGATTTCTTTATTTATAAAATATTATGAATATTTACCGGCTATTCCGGCCCAGTAACTATTTTATGGAGATTTATTTAAATGTAGTCGAGTTTCGAATTTCAGAATTGTAGCTGGGTAGGAAATGAAACGAGGTACCTTCCGCTAGCCAAGGCCTGACGGATCTCCGATTATACAAGATTAGTGGACAGGCTTACTGTTTATGCACATAAATTCAATGCGAAGCTCTGCAATAAAACTAGACATGATACAGATATATAATAGGTAGGTAGATCACATCACATTGTTATCTATCCATGAATAAATATCAACTTCACAATCCAAATCTATTAAGGACAGGTTGGCAGGTAAACCAAAGAAAAAACAACAATGGCTCTTTGCCAAGTCTCCGGTTGTCTTAAAATATAGCCGTACTCATTCCAGAATAAATGATGTCGATCCCAGAAACCCTTGAATCGGCCCAGTGTCACTTAATATTCAAGCAATTAGAGAAGCTACATTCTTGATTAAGGTTCTAAAATATAATATTTTGCCCAAACTTTCACTTGCTGTTGGCTCGGTAGCGTCGCTACGTTGATGTACGGTATGTCCGGTGAACAAGAAATGCAGAACAGTATTTTGATACACGCTTCGTACTAGTACTGCATATTTTTAACTTGTACTTTAGTCATGTCTCGACGATGTATGTAAATCAAGGTCGCTATGCTGAATACTCAGTTATCAATAATCATTATAATTTTTACGAGAACCCGGCAGTCCCGAGCTCGATGTTCAATCAAAAAAGTGTCATGAGCCCAGGACAAATACTATTATAGTCAGCATAGGTATGAATGTGTATTTGAGCCATCTCTTTGTGCAGAGGTACAGCTGAGGCGAAGGGAGCAATCTACTTGACAACTAAAAATGGAACGTTTCCAATAACGCTGACATCCCTCAAGGCTCCGGATGACGCGACACAACAACACACTCCAAAAATTCTCTCAGCGACCGCTAAAAATGTGTCGCAATACGAGCAAGATTACTGGGCGGACGACTCCGACGAAATACTATTTTCCAATTACGTAAACTCGAGCTACGACGACGCTACTAACATATGGAAGACTAAGAGAAGCATCAACGACGCCGTCTCGAAAAACATAACATTAGTGTTGGAAAACCTTCTTAAAAATTACGAGAACTCTCAGCTTCCTACTCACGGAAAAGGTAAGAGCTTCGCCTTCGAATCGATACGAGTACTTGAGTCATGCCGAGTGTGCTTAGTAATCATTGATCTCACGTTTCAGGTTACCCCACCGTCGTTCAAACGAATATTTTAATAAGGAGCATGGGACCGGTATCTGAACTCGATATGGTACGATACTCAGAACATCCGAATCGATTCGAATGTGTCCGAGAAATATTATGTATGTTTCGCAAAAATATAAAAGTGTATTTTATTCCCTTCAGGATTATTCGATGGACTGCTACTTCAGACAATATTGGCGTGATACGCGGTTGTCATTTCTCGGTCCCATCCGCTCTTTGTCGCTTTCTATCAAGATGCTTGAAAGGATTTGGAGGCCGGACACCTACTTTTATAACGGCAAACATTCTTACGTACATACTATCACAGTGCCTAACAAACTATTGAGGATTAGCCAGCATGGTGATATATTGTATTCAATGAGGTAAATATGTAGATTACAGAAGTAAAAAATAGATTTGAAATAGTACCTGTCCAACAAGTGGTTCAACTAACACATATCTCTAAAACAGGTTATCTTTATGCCGACATTCTTTTTTATTAATAGTTATAAACAAAATGTGTAAAATCAATTTATATAATCCTATAATAATATTGTGCAATTCAGAGTAGGTAGGTACTTTTTTAAAATGTATATAATGTTATGTAAGTATACCTACTCCTTAAAGCATATCACAATCATATTTTAAACATAGCCCCAAAGTTCTCTGGGACCGAAAAGTTATTATAAATTATTTTAAAGATACAATTCTGAGCAGTCTCGCCTAAGTTCATTAATTTCATGGCAGCTAAACAACCAAGGAGCCAACGTTTTTAATTGGTTAAGTGAAAAATGCGCGCTCCGATTACACCGATTTATTCATTCAGCGTAAATTGCCATGGATATTTTAAATTGAAAGGCCCACAACGAATGGAATCGTTTAGAAGTTTAGTATACATGTATAATGTAAATGGTATGAAACCGTGCCGCGTTTTAAATACTCTGGAATTAGCATTTACTTCTTATTTTAAATGTATAAATAATAGTATCAATATCAAAGATTAGATAAACTTGAACTACAAAAAATAAATCTAAAAATTAATGTAGATACTCATTTTGAAATGTTAAAAAAGTGCAGACGCAAATAAAAGCACAACATGTGTTGCCGCCTGTTAATCGGTTTAGCGTGTCCGAATTGATCACGCAAGCTTCCTGAAAGCAGACTGAACGAATTTGCGATCGTTTTAGCTGCACATAATCTACCCTCACAAACTGATCGTGTTAGCTTTGATAGCGATCGAGCTTACATATATGTATAGTATAGCTATAGACACAGCTTTTTTGTTTGCTTAAAGATATTAAAATATTCAAACGAGTTGATTCCTCACTTTATAAAATAACAAAAATATACTTAATCTTAAAATATGTGTTTTGATAGCTATTTCATTTCAAATTAAATTTATGTGAAAATTAGATAAACAAGAAAATCGACAGCTGTACATATATATGTACATTGTACATATAGCTGTAGGTATATTCTATAAATATTAGTTTACAAAAAAAATAAGTATCAATTCTGCTATTATTTCAATTGTTTAGTTAATTTTTTTTATATATAAGACATGTAAATCTTTTTTATTAATAATATATTTTATTCATAATAAGTTTTAATTGCGTATGGTATTAGAATCCACTATTAGTGAGTAGTCTTAGGGCTTCATTTAACTGATGTTTGAATGAGGATAATAGACTCAGATCATAAAAGCCGAGCTCCGAAATTATCAATTGAACCCATATAAATGCAAGACGTCTTTTATTACCTTTTGTACTACAGAATATTTAGTAGGACCTTTAGTTACTATATTATTTGAGCTGTATTGTATCGCTCGTATGACAGCCGGCTTGGATGCTTCTAACAGTTATTAAAGATAAGGTCTTGCATCGGTGATAGGAGAATGGCATTTACAACTCTGCCACTACAGTGAGTCGGATGAGATCGAATAGTTTGTGTCAAAAGAATTATATATAGGGTCTCTTTTTGAACACTCGCAATATAGAGTACTCAATTATCGTTTATCATCATCTCAGTTCGTTTAGAGTGAATAGTGTTTCATATTTATAATTTTCTAAAGAACCATTATAATTATGGCCACCCGTCCATACCAGCAACCTTGTTGTCGAAATGTAACGAACATCTGTGGTGGGTAGTAACTACAAGATGTATCTAAATAATGTTTGTATTCCTTGCAGATTGACGATAAAAGCTAAATGTCCTATGGAGTTGCGCAATTTCCCTATGGACCGACAATCTTGTCCTCTAATATTAGGGAGCTGTAAGTTTCCCTTGAATATATACGAGGGCGGGTCAATAAGTCCGTGACTTTTGGAATAAAACACACGATTTTTTGATAAAAAATAATTTTATTTTTCAACGTAGTCTCCCTTGAGCTCTATACACTTTGTCCAACGCTTCTCCAATTTTTTTATCCCTTCCAAAAAATAAGATTTGTCGAGGTCCTCAAAATAGGTTTATGTTTGTGAGATGATTTCATCATTGGAGTCAAATCTTTTTCCACCAAGCCATTTCTTCAGGTTTGGAAACAAGAAGTAGTCACTGTGAGCCAAATCTGGAGAATAGGGCGGATGGGGGAGCAATTCATAGCCCAATTCATGGATTTTTGCCACGGCAACTGCACATGTGTGCACCCTTGCATTGTCTTGGTGGAAAAGAATTTTTTTCTTGGCCAAATGAGGTCGGTTTTTTTTCAAATCGTCATTGAATCGGTCCAATAAGTTGGCATAATATTCCCCATTGATTGTTCTTCCCTTTTGAAGGTAGTCAATGTGGATTATCCCGCGTGCATCCCAAAAAACAGTCGCCATGACTTTATTGGCTGACAAACCCACCTTAGCCTTCTTTGGCGCCGATTCACCCTTAGAAACCCACTGTTTTGACTGTTGTTTGGTCTCTGGTGTGTTGTGGTGGATCCATGTTTCGTCCACGGTTACAAAACGGCAAAAAAACTCCTCAATATTGCGGTTAAACAACGCCAAACCCTCCTGTGAAGTTGTTACACGATTGCGTTTGTGGTCGACTGTGAGTAAACGCGGCACCCATCTTGCGGAAAGCTTTTTCATGCCCAAGTGATCATTCAAAATTGAAACCACTGAGCCATGCGAGATCCCTACGGCTTTAACAATCTCTCGCACTTTCAATCTTCGGTCGGCCAAAACCATATCGTGAATTTTTTCGATTGTTTCTGTTGTAGAGACCTCAACTGGCCGTCCAGGACGTTCGGCATCTTCAGTGCTTCTACGGCCACAACGAAATTCAGTAAACCACTTTTTTACCATTGAAATCGATGGTGCAGAGTCCCCATAGTATTTATCAAGCTTAGCTTTAGTCTCGGTAATGGTTTTTTTTCGCAAAAAATAATGCTTAATAAGCACACGAAATTCATTTTTTTCCATTTTCTTCTCAGATTACTGGGTAGTCTGATAAAAATAGCTGTCTAACACAAAATAACTGACGCAGCAAGTTCAAATTTTGACAGGAGTCAACTGACAGATGCCTGTTGACAGGAGCAGTGTTGCTTTTTCAGTAAAGAGGTCAGAAGTTCAAAAAGTCACGGACTTATTGACCCGCCCTCGTAACATTATCATATTTTGGAGTACCGTGATTTTTCTTTTACATTTATTAGAAGCTTGACTTTTAATTTTGCTAAGGATTATGAAGAGCAAAATTATGCGGCTTAGCCATTAATATCATTTTGTTTTGTACCTTTATGATCTTAACAAGATTATACATGGGACAGTTAATCTTTTAATGAAATAAGCGTCGAGTTGTAACGTTTTTAATATTATAAGGTATTTTATATAGACATAAGCTTAATATACGTGATCCTATGTAGATTGCCTACAAAAAACGGATTCACTAGCAACTATACCGCAACCGCAAAAATAAGAGGAAATATTGTATTATTTAACAGATGCCTATTCTAACCAACAACTGGTGTACCAATGGCAGAACTCAGAGAGCGTCAACTTTGTACCTGGCATGACTCTGTCGCAGTTTGATCTCATCAGCTTCCCCTATAGGAACTTCACATTTACTCGACGTGAAGGTAAGCTTTTTGCTACTACTTTACCGTAGACACCTGCCGAGTATTACCGTAGCTGCTTGCTACGAATGTTGGAGCGACATGAAAACATGCCTCTAAATAGTTCTAACATTAAGCACGGCTTAAAAGATTAAAATATTTTTGAGTGATTCCCAAAGAGAGCACAGTTTTCAATGTACAAACAAATTGGGATATCGCTCAGGATGTACTAAAATGAAAGGGGAAGTTTACTATATACTCATCATGAGAAACAACATTTACTATGGGATCATAATAAAACAAACCAATTTATAAATGGAAGACATTATGCCTTGAAAAAGCATACGAAAAAGTAAGTATTCAGACAATTCAGTACCTCGGGGTTTATTTGAATTCGTAAAAAGAACAACAAAGAAATAAATAAGAACAACTAGGTTTATATTAGATTTAAATATGTGTAATATTTAAAGCTTCACACAAAAATGAAAAGCTTTTCCATAATAATAAGTAGGTTCCCGCACAAAGAAACCAAAGAAAAATGGCACGTGTTTCTAATGCGAAAACAAAAGACGTGCCTAGTAAAGTATGTACCTACTTACTCGTATACCAGGATCGGTAGGATATACACATAAGAGTATTTAGGTACATACTACAAAAAAGTTATAAACGTTAAGGATGAAAGTTTGCTGGCAGCAAACAAGAGTAACCTCTCTTTATTAGGTCGCCTATACACACAAATGTTGTTTGGAAGATGTAGTCCCATGGTTCTTTATTAATAATCGTTTTACCGTAAATCTTTTCTATCTATGGAACTGGGGAATAATATGTCTTACTTGGTTTATCCATTTCTCACTCATAATCACTAGTTGTGTGAACCAAAAGATGAAATATTTAATTTTTCAGGTATGGACACATGGGTAGGAATATATATGTATTATGTTTTCTTTTTAAACTAAGATAAGACAGAAGTTATTAGTAGCAATCTTTATTTTGTTACAATTATGGTTTTAACCACTACTTGACCAGTTTAAGAAGAGTTAGACTTACGAGTCATAGTTAATTTTTGTATAAAATAGGTACCTACGTCAAAAGTGAGAGAGAGACATCTATCTCTCTCTCGAGATATCGCTAAGCTAGATTAATGAATATACCTATGAGAATAAAATAAATAACGTAGTTTCTTTTGTAAAACGGACTGGAGGAGACACAATAGTTGTCAAAATATACGAGAATACGAGTACCTACTCGTATGACAAAAGTTTATTTTTCTATTGTGTAGCGATCAAGAGGCAATGAACTAACTAACACTTGGCAATTTTCCCTAAACTTTATAAGTCATATGGGGCTTAACAAAAGCTTCGGCTTTACTAATCACACCCGAGCAGACCAATGGTCGACTTTATCCTCTTATCGCTTAATATGATCCCTCACAACTCCATCTGAGCTCACCTGCATTTCATAACGAAATAACTTAAGGACTTTCCCGACCGAGTAATGCGAACACCACTCAAGCGCAAATTAGGTAGGTACCTTCCCCCAATCACTTATTTGCCAAACACGCACACTTTTATCTTAAATTGACTTCCAATATAGACCCCGAAGTGCTTTTTATAAATATGATTTGCCTTTTTTCGTCGAATACGATGTAATGTCGAGTGAACACCAGCGCTCGGAGATGACACGAATCGGCTTTTACGCTTCGGAGAATTTACATTTTCTCAAATGGCCTGGAGACGTGTGGTGGTGTTCCTAAATGGTCATTGGTTGTTTTCGAGGAACATCCTTGTACATTCCTCTTAGTTGCGTGTACGATATCTAGATTCGAGCCTGTCGAGTGAACATAGCTCACAGTGGAATCCAATTGGGTTAATACAGAATACGCGTATCTACAAACCGAATAGAGCACGAGTATTTGTAAGTCAAGCTAGACCTATTTAGCAAGCGTAGCAATAAGAAATATGTACGAGATTTGTTATGAAGCTTACGTCCTGATTTTACAAGGTTAGTTTGATTTCTAGATTTTAGAAAACAAATATAAGCGAAAGCCATTTATTTTCTATTGACAACCTTGGATAGATTTTATGAGATATGAATACCTACTACACTACGGACATAGTACCCAATAAAAGCGTTCGAATTGAAGCTTAGTTTAACCTAATTAGTATTTTTTCCTTTTTCTTATACCTACGTAATTTCTTTGCAGGAGACTTTTCAGTGCTTCAAGTATCGTTCAACCTACAGCGGCACACGGGATATTTCCTCATTCAAGTCTACGTGCCCTGTATACTTATCGTAGTCCTTTCATGGGTGTCTTTTTGGATACATCGAGAGGTAAGCAATCTTGTTTAATAAACTTTTTATTTTCACGGCTTTTGTACTACCATTGTACTTCGGCTAACAATACAAGTGCTATGTTTTTACCGTGGTTAATTTGCTCTACTATCCAAACGTTGTAGAAAAATTTGGAGTAGGTTCACCTTTTACTCCTAAGAGCTACGGTTAGTACCTAGTAGGTACTATTGGTTAGTGGTAAACTAAGCCGGAGAAAAAGTCGTTGTACTCGCAATGACGAAGAACTTTCACTGTGGGTTTAACTCGCAATTTCAGAGAAAACAGCCGTTTTAAAACATTTGTAGCCGGCTGATTTTTTTCTATTAATATAAATATCTATCTGGTTTTCATTGACCCGATAATAAAATCAGTTCGTCATGATATCAACGAACCGTAAGTAAATCCCTAATCGATTAAAATCATACTAAAATTTTAATATAATAAATTTTGCTGATGGACTAATTATGGTTCTATATGTATTACCAATATGGTATACGATACATGTATAGTCCTATTCCAGATAAATTACGTTACTCTCTATAGAATACTTTTATGATTTTGGATATTTTTTAGGCAACGTCAGACCGCGTAGGCCTGGGAATAACCACTGTGCTGACGCTGTCGACGATTAGCCTGGACTCGCGGACGGATCTGCCAAAAGTGAGATACGCAACGGCTCTAGATTGGTTCCTGCTGATGAGTTTCTTCTACTGTATTGCTACTTTGTTAGAGTTTGCTGGGGTACATTATTTCACAAAGGTGAGTTGAGAATTAATCTTATATATCCTACATAATTAATAAGTTACTAAATTACGTCAACTAGATATTTTTATACACTTATTTTTCGTTATTATTCATAATTGAAACTAGAACTATGACGTGATTCTTATTTAATTGTCTAACGTCATTAAATTTGAAAATTGTAATTATTATCCTTAAAATTTTCATTTCGATTGTTGGTAGTGATTTTTATATTACGTGTGTTGCCTGATTTCTAAAAATATGCCTGGATCCAACTGAAAAATAATATTTTGTTTGAACAGTTAAAGTTCACAAAAATTTTGTCGAAATCAGTCCAGTATTTTGGTTTATAAATCAAAACACCTGAAAAAATCCTGTCGCGCCTGTCAACGGTTATACCTTTCTAAAACTAACTATTTTTGTTATCTCCTGTCACGCCAAGTAAAAAAAAATCGTATCAACTGTCTTAATATATCTATTTCGTAACAGCCCAGGAAGATATCAGGGAATTAAATTATGAGTGTGTTGTTATATATAGTATTTGATTTTCAGGTCGGTTCTGGAGAGATAGTAATAGATGATTCCGAATGGGAAGAGCTTATAGAGGAAGTTGGGGGAGATGCATACGCTGCAAGGGAACTGGCTGTACGCAGAAGAAGCTCCACTCGATCTGCAAGCAACTATGTAACGTATCAAACAATAACGTCCTACTGATGGGCTCAAGTCTCCCCTATTAATGGGGTGTAAGCTACATAGTCCAGCACACTGGCCAAATTGCGGATTGGAGACTTCACTTATCTTCGAGACCTCTTAACCTTATTAGACCAGCAGGTTTCTTCACAATGTTTTCCTTCATTGTTTAAGCTTGTGGTAAATATGTTTTTAACAGGTGAAAAACTCAGAGGTGCATGCCTGAACCTGGTACGAACCCGCGCCCTTTCGCGTGTAAGGCAAGGGGTTTTCCGACTAGGCTACCACTAGCATCTTTGTAAATAAAGAAAACTTCTAGCAATATTTTACCTACATAAAAAGCAGCAGTACTTACCTACTTAAAACGTGTTCTGCCGTTATATCAAAAACATTAGCGTACTGCCACCAAATGAATAGTCCACCTTGCTGGACATAAGTCTATCAAAATCATCAATCTATAATAATAAGTTTGTACGAGCCCTGTTACTCGAAATAAATAAATTATACATTTAAAAACTTATAGTCCAAAATCCCTAGAACATATTTGCACTTTGATTACTATGAATTTTCCGTGAGCAGCTTGATTTTGATGAGACGCCCAACTATATCCTGAATATGACTCTCGGTTGTGGTAGCTAACAGATATAGCAAGCATGAAATATTAGGCCATTACATATGAAATTGGCGTTTTGTAAGGGAGGAACATAAAGTCTTTTTTTATAATAATATATTTATTTAATCAAAGTATGTAACATTGCTATCTATGCACTTTTGCCATCTCAAAGGTAGTTCATTGATCCCTTTACTAAAAAAAACCATTAGGACGAGAATCAATGAAATCTTTGAAGGCGCTTTGGACTGCCCCATCGGAGTTAAATTTTTTTCCTTGCAAGAAGTTATCCAAATTTCGAAAATATGGTCATCTGTTGGAGCCAGGTCCGGGGAGTACGGTGGATGTCTTAGACATTCCAATTGAAGCTCCTCTAATTTGGCAGCCGTCTGTTGTGCAGTATGTGGTCTAGCGTTGTCCTGAAGCAGCAGTGGCCTAGAGCGATTGACCAACCTCTGTTGTTTAGCAGCTAGCTTTTCCATCATGGTTTGCAGTTGCTGACAATAGATATCTGCTGTAATCGTCTGGCCAGATTTAAGAAAGCTGTAGTGAACGGCACCGGCACTAGTCCACCAAACGCTTACAAGTAACTTTTTTTGAGTCAATTTTCGCTTGGGGCAGGGTTTGGCTGGTTCACCAGGATTCAGCCATTGCGATGAGCGTTTCCGATTATCGTACAGGATCCACTTTTCATCACAGGTAATGATCCGATTTAAAATCCCTTCATTATTGTGCCGGTTGAGTAATGTAACGCAGCAGTTGACGCGCGTTTGTCGGTTTGCTGCACTCAATTCATGAGGTACCCACCTTTCAAGCTTTTTCACCTCTCCAATTTGCATCAAGTGGATTAAAACAATTTTATCACTAACACCGCAGCCTGCAGCTAATTCGGACGTGGTTTGCGATGGATCTGCTTCCACAATAGCTTTCAATTCTTCATTAGCAACTTTAGTCTCCGGCCGTCCACGGGGCTTGTTCTGCAGGTCGAACTTTCCAGAACGAAAACGTTGGAACCAAAAACTCACTGTGTTTTCTTTTGCGACACCGCCGCCATACACATCATTAATCCTTCGAGCCGTTTCTGCAGCACTGGTACCACGGTGGAACTCGTAGGTACTCGTAAATAACGCGATATTTCAAGTTTTCCATTTTGTAAACTGCGTGACGCAAAGAAAAAACCAAACGAGGACAAAACAAATGAATTACTGTTTTCGAAATACAAATGTATAAATTTGAAATTGGAATCCCTAACCAAAACCTAAACCCTATTTGAGATTAAAGTGGCCAGTACGACAAAACGCCAATTTCATATGTAAGGACCTAATATGTCGATTTGATGAACCTCAAATATGTTTATTTTTTTGCTTAATCTCATGATTCAATATTACCTATTCGAAAAAATATTTGTCCTACAAAATCTATGGTTTGATCAAAAATGGGGGACTCCCCATTTCCAACATGTATCGCTTACAAGGTCATCACAAATCATTACTAACCAGCAGATTTTTTTAGTATTACTTGGTTAATATTTATATAATTTAACAGTTATATTGTCCTACATCTTGAGTTCAAAAATGTTATAGGGATCCTGGACTATTACGAGGGAAGGACGTTCTCAGAACGTATTGCAGCGATAGTGGTCTCAGGTATCATTTTCCATATATAACTTCAAATTCTTCGAGCTAAACTTATGAGGGAAGGACGTTCCAAGAACGTATTTCAGCGATAGTTGTCCCAAGCATCATTTTCCATGTATAACTTCAAATTCTTCGAGTTACTTTTCAAGTGCATATATTTGCATTGATAAACAATTAAATTCAATTAATAGTTTGAATTGTTATTAATTATTATTTACCTAATTAATTTTTATTGAATAATTTCAGAACTTTTCTCTCCCGATCCAAAGCGAGTCCGGCGACGGTCAGCCTTCTGAGAACGCTGCGGTGAGACTGACCATGGAACGAACCACGCAAACTGAGACCAGAGTTCCACGGTGGCGGCAGCTGCTGTACTGTCTCGCTGGAGACGACCGGTACAGGCGCAAGAGGCAGTTCGAAGCAGGTAATAAATATCAAAGAAACAATACCTAGTTGCTTTGACGTTATTATTTACTTCGAGTACATCTATTGATCAATTAGAGCAGAAAAAAAATCCGTTACATTCTACTGTTGATGAAGTGAAGGACTCAAGACAGTTGGTTAGCTAGAACGATTTGTATTTTAGGCCCATCATATGAGTAACTATAAAAAAATCTCTAAATTTCAATAACTTAAAGTATATTTTTTTTTTCAGGTCGTCAAGGCCACATTAACAGCGTGTCACTAATCGACAGGGCTGCCCGCGTTCTGTTCCCGGCTTCATTTGCGTTACTCAACATGTTCTACTGGATGGTTTACGCCTTCTCAAGCGACGACTTTGCATGGAGCGACAACCCTATAAATACTCTATCGCATTAGACGCATTAATTATATTATTTTGTGCTTGTTCGTAGTAGTACTGTCACAACCAATAAAGATTTAAAATTAATAATGAGAGTTCGACTAACGTATCAGACAGTATTTGACAGCCCTCATCCCCCAGCAGACCCCATCTGAGCATTCAGACTTTAATCACTACTCGTATACTCTATAAGTTTCAAATGTATTGATGTATAATATGTAAGTTCAAGGTGTATTTATTACGTACTTCATATATTAGGTACTAATAATGTACATGAAATGTAATGTACATACAAACCAATAAGGACATTTACACTGTAGATTTACTAAAATGACACAGAACTAAGTACACTCTATGCAACAATTTATGTTGCATAGAGTGTACTTAGTATATATAAGCATTAGGAAACCCAGTTAGGTGTTATTAATGTGTATCGTAGTAATCCTTTATTCTGGTCTACGTAGGATGAAAATTCTAAACATTTATGATAACAATAAAAAACATTACTTGAGACCATTTTGTATTTTTATTTTCTTGTAATCGTAATAAATACAAGTCCAAATAATAATATTCATTACATTTCACTTTAAAATAAAAAGAAAGATATAATACATTTTCTGATTCTATTCAAATTCGAGTTTGTGAACAGTCTGTCAGTACAATAAAAATATTCAAGGTAGAATAAATACACAAGCAACATTCCAGTGCACAAAATAGTTGTTCCCGGAAATTCTAAGTCTACGTATATTTTTTTACGTTAAAGTGGAACTTATAGGTATAAAAATAGTTTTCTTTCCCAACAACACACTTCATCTACACAATGCTACATCAAAAAAGGAATAGTAGAACATTAATATAATATTACATCAATTTGTCGTAACAATTACAATACATTTTCACCTTATAAACCGCTATATATATATATATATTATATATAGCGGTTTCTATATATTTATAAGACGCTAAAAATAAACCGCATTTTATAGAAATTCTTAGCGTCAGATAATAAGATTTTTTTCTGTTCTACTAATCAAGAAAAAAACATACGCATATACAGCTTATAGCTTTGCATGCATAGGTATACTTGCCAGTGAATTAAGTAGGTCTACATTGACGTATAAGTAATTTATTCTTTGTAGAAATAAAATAATAGTATGCTATAATATAATGTTATATATAGAGATAGGAGGATTATAACATAAATAGCGTACCTGTTTATAATATTCATAGTTTGAAACCTCTGTTACCAATGCTGCAGTTTAATTTTGAAAATAGCATTGTGTAGTTAAAGCAGGCGCGCGTTTAAGGGCTGTATAAGAGAGCTAATTATGCCTAGAATTTTCTTCACTGTTGGTCCAACAATCTGTAAATACATCAAATTCACTTACAATCCCGATCTTCGCAATATTTCACTCATTTACAAAAAATGGTAAATATACATTTTTCAAAGGCAAATAGTCTTTAAATACAAGTGGAATGTATAGATAGTACTTAGATAAGGCTTTCATCATAAGTTTGAGGACAACCTAGCACGACATGCAATGGCATAGGATTTTTAATTAATTTTATATAAAATTGAATACATATTTCGTGTTAGTACAATAGTTTTTTTTCTTTTATATAAATAGATCGTAAACATTTTATCTCTCAGCTATTAATTATAATCACATATATTTATACAAGAGGTTATAACAACATAGAGGACAGTCGGGTAAACGAAGGCTATATTTTTCTTGTTGTTATGAACAGCTTGTTGTATGAGATCTAATCCAAATCACAAAAAATCAGGTATTCTATACAAATAAAATAATTAACTTTAGAAAAAAGCATGGGCCCGAATGGGAACGTGGCCGAATGCGTTTTTGTAGTTAAGCCCATAGAAAAGATGGTAATAAAACTGTCGCATGTCCGTTGTTCATCCGAATATCCGGTTATAAAAGTAACTTGATAATGCATTCTCAAATTTAGGCTCGTTACCAGTAGCCGCATGCTGTACGAGTCAAACCTATTTTAGAGCTGATACCTAGCTCTCGCATTGATTATTTTAGATAGAGTAGAGAAAGATAGAGTTAAGAAAACATCATCATTACATGAATGTTTTATATAAATATTTCAATTTATAAATATCTCAAGTTGTCATTT
Organism: Ligdia adustata; assembly: GCA_947049295.1. NCBI lineage: Eukaryota > Metazoa > Arthropoda > Insecta > Lepidoptera > Geometridae > Ligdia > Ligdia adustata. The sequence continues at coordinate 5,977,291 of OX346218.1, forward strand.
AAGCATGAAGCATTAAAATTGTGTTTAACATTATTTTAAACAAACCGTATCGGTTGTAGTTCTCAAAAATAGGTAAATACGTTAATTTGCCTGATATTTTATTTTAGATTTTAGTATAATATTAAAATAACAAATATCAGGCTAAAAAACCCGACTCTTATTTAAGAGTACATAACCAACTTGTTTCCAATGTGATGTTACGAGTTTGTCTTACCTATCCTAAATGCGTTGCAGAACTCACTTATATTGTATATTATATTTTTAATATTTATACAAATTTTAAATATTGTTTGGGAGTAAATTTGTTTACGTTATGAACACTGAGAAACTGAGGGTCCCTTTATAAAATTTGTAAAATAAATATACCGCGCAAGATAATACAGAAACATGTCTTTAATTATACAATTATATTGTATTATCAGCAGCAAACTCTACCGTTTTTAGGGTTAGAAACATACATTTGTAATAATAAAATATATTTAGATTTCAAATGAACACTGAAACAGCTATAAAGTTTGCTAAAGTCAAAATAGAACATTTTGATTTCATCAACCAAACGCATTTACATGAATTCGAAGAACACTATTTGCCGACTGTATTTTGCAATCGTGTTTATTAAATAAACGTATGACAGTATGGAACTGTATATTTTGTTTAAGTATTAATAACCTGTGGCTAATGAACACACCTGAAAAATAGGCAACTTATGAAATCAAAAGGTCTCCTATCGTATTTTTGTAGCTTAATTAAATATGTAACACGATAGACTTCGTTGTTACTATAATATGATTTGAGCCTTTTAGCAATATAGCTGCAATATAATATACAGAACCCTATATTATATACAAATTGACAGAACAGACAAAACATCACAGTTATAAGCGACGCTACAACGAATTTATTCCAAATATTTATGAACAACTACAAAAAAATAGTATTAATAACATCGACTTTAATAAATACAAACCATTAACTTACCATATCAGACAAGTCAGCTGCCATTTTCTAACTATTTACATAAATAAAACTTAAAATAGACATGTATATTTCAATATACAGGGAATCATAAATGGCGATCAATAATTTTTAAAAATTACTATACATAGCTACCATTAATTTGCATAAAGTCATTAATTTAATACACTATACGACGTAGGCGCCGGGTCTAAAATTTAACTAGAAAAATATCAAAAAAACTAGATCATTTCCACAAAATGGGGAGAGACTAGAACACTGGTCACAGAGTTTAGGCAAGGAGAATTTAGTTATTCGTAACATCTTAACTTAGCAATAATTGTATAACATACAGACGGGCGCTTTTTAACAAAACGAAAGCACACTATAATAAGTTAAATAGCTTAAAAACTCGGAGTATTTCTTCAAATTCTCATATATCTCACTTTTCACTACAATAATAAATAGGTATTCTTGTTTTATTTATAGACCAATATAATTAAATCACAGATTCTACTTTTTTATAAAATATTTTATCTCTACCTACGTATCTTTCTTTTTAACTACAAGATAAACATTCATGTCGTCTTTTCCTTTGACGTAGACGCTGCCGCGAGGTTCAAACTCGTAACGGGCGGATAAAACCGGAATACAGGCTTCACCTACTTGGATTCTTTTCGCAACCCCGGTGGAATCCATCCTAGAAGCAATATTGACGGCGTCGCCCCATATATCGTAGTACAACTTAGTCGTCCCTATTACTCCAGCTGTCACATCGCCGAAATTGAAACCTATTCTCAAAATGAAATCGAACTCGAGCAGATCCTGATTGAAGTTATCTACCACTTTTTGCATTTCGAGCGCGAAGTCCATCAATTGGTAGAGATGGTCGTAGGTGCCTCGAGACGCATGTCTCAAGCCCGGGTTGAGACCGCTAGCTGCCATAAAAGTGCTGCCTATTGTTTTTATTTTCTCAACATGCTGAAACTGTGGCCTCTCCAACAGTTCATCGAAATCCGCTATAAGTTCGTTAAGAACTCTCAGATATTCCTTCCCCTTCAAATAAGATTCGTCGTACATTTCGTTGAAATTAACTATGCTGGCGAATATAATACCAGCGTCTTTGTGGTTCTCTGAATATTTGGCCGTGTTTTTGAGCTGATCGGCGACGTGCCGCGGTATAATGTTGTGCAACAACCAGTCCGCTTGGTTCCTCATGTTTTGGACCCGTTGTTTGTCGCGGTTCGCGACCACGTTACTATAGAAGCTTAACCTATAACTTATCTCGAACTCCCGATTCAAGAACCAAACCAACATCAACAACAATGCTACGTCTAAGTACAATTCCGTCAGATGCAACTTGTGATGGATCGCCTCGTGCGGTAATGTCGCGTTATTCTCGGACCAATCGACGTACGATTCGTTAAAAACTCCTAAAATATCGCTGTTACTAGCATTATTAGCAGCTAACATGTGCATATTGACCTCAACACATCCCAGTAAAGCTAGAAATAGGAAAAGACCGGCATAAAGCGTAACCAGGGTGTTTTTCACGAGCCAGTTCATTTGTGTAAAGTTACAAAAGTGCACTATACTTATGCAGAGAAGATAAACGTAGAACGATTGCTCGCCTTTCAGAATAGTCATAGTTGTATTCTCGCACGAAAAGTTTATGAGAATCGCGAATATAGGCAAGCTGATGAGAAGACATCCGGACAAATGCCATGGGTACCAGGTGGTCAATTTACGGAATATCTTTATGGACTTTCTGAAATTATGCGCGACAAATATGGGGTCGTGTTTCGTTTTCCACTTTAAGTAATGTCTGTAAATGCAGAATATCATTGCGACGATTTCTATTAGGAAGAAAAAGGCGAACCATCCGATGGATCGTCGCCAGTCATTATACAACATGAAAATCGAAGTCGTGACTGCAAGAAATATAATCGCAGATACCAATATATCTAGAGCAGTATTGAACCGAGAAGTCGTTAAAGTCGGTGGGAAATCTTCGCAGTCGTCACTCCTGTGCGCTTTGTCTCTGTAATAGTCCTCCATTTCTGAAGATTTGAAGAACAGGGTGAACCTATTGAGCGGCGGTTGAACGAAATACTTGATACCTGACCTGGCGTTGTCTTGGACACATCTAATGAGTTGAAGATCGGACTGTTTCCTTAGTTTTTGGAGAGACTGTACTTGTTGTTCGTTCAAGGGAGGCGGCAGACGTGCCCTGGAGTGCGGTTCGTTGAGGGAAGATTGGCTTGAAGTGTAGTAGCCCGACACCCGGTGAGCCATCATGTCGGCTTGCGAGGTTGCAAGGTGATTTAACACGAATATCTGAAATCAAAAGATGTTTGTTTATACACCTTATTGTTTTGTACCTTAGAATTAACACAGTTGCCATATTTTTAATTATTGTTTGCACAGGTACTCTACTCTACGTTTACTTCAACTTCGCCTTCGGATTCATCTCTTTAACAGTCCCCGAATAAAATAAGACTCAGAGTGTCATACGAGTAGTTATTGAATATAACGTTTTAACAGTATTTGTTAAATAGATTCCAAAATACACTTTCATTAATTTTATGTAGATCACTAAAACTACAAAGACTACAAATTCACATAGTAACCAGATCAAAATGCTAATTTCCGATTCATTTATTTCACGAGCTTTTGTCTAAACTTTCACAAACCAATCTCATACGTATTTGTAAACGCCTAAAATTCAAATTCTTGTACAGTTTGGACGAGTCGTTAAACCCAGAATATTGTTTATTGATGTTGCACATAGCTTTACTTATAGGGTTACTAAATGGTTGTTTAAATAACGAAAACACTGCGTAGACACTAAACAAAAAAATATAAAAGTAAAAACAGAACACACTGAATAGCCTTTTTAGTAATTAAAAGTAGTTTTGTATTCATGAATACAATACCATAAAACCTGCTCTTTTATTTAACCTCTAAATTATGTCCGCGATTCATCAGGCCAAACAATATTAAAAAAAAAACTACAAACGCGATTTGGACAACCCTAGTTATTTGTTATTGTTTACGGTTATTAATGAGCTTGTTTCTGTTTAGGTAGATTTTCTCTTGAGAGCGTGTATGTTTATGCAATTAATGTGCTAAAACATTTTGAAAAAACAAACAATTGAACCTTGATTTGCTAGATAATTTTCTCTATATCCAGGATCAAACAATTACATTTATAATGGTTTACAAATTTAAAATTATGAGACGGTGGGTATATCTAAGTACTAATTACTAAAAAAAAGCAATTATTGGTTAAGTGTGGACGTGGTGAGGAGGAACCACAAACAAAATAACTAAAATATATTTAGATTTCTAGCTCTAATACCAAATCAAAATGAAAAAATACTAGAGAATCACCAAGCATAACGCCTGAATACATAGAATACAAGAGCATAGGTGTTCTGCCTACAAACTGTCTTGCATTTTGGTAAAAGCCTTGTTTGTGTTACACCGTGTGTTGTATTCTAACAATAATTAAAGGAAATAACCTTGTTTTATTGTTTTAAGTCTCCAGCACACATCCTTTTACAGCACAAGTCAGTTATAAATTCAAAATGTTTATCTAATATTAAAAAAAGAAATGAAATTGACAATGTATTATAGTAGGTCGATACCTGTTGTTGTATGCTGGACCGGCGACTGGTGCTGCGAATGCCCGAGTCTTTCCTACTGTTGACTGATGGGCAGAGACTGACCACGTCATCCTGCGGCCGCGGCTGAGGGGACGCTAGCGGAAGGTTTAGCTGCCGGTCTTTGGGACGGATCAGCTCGCCCTGGGTGGCGAGGGTCGAGCTCCGAGCGCGGCATACCGGCACCTGGCACAACGGCAGTCAGGAATGAAAACCGAACAATATACTGAATATTATTTAATTTTCTGCCTGGCTTTTGACAATAGTTTCTTATGTAACATCAAATTAAATGACCGCAATGTCCACCGTTATGCTTATTAAAAAAACTTGTTTCACAGAGACGGGAGCTTCATTTATTTATTATGAATTTAATTATTGTTATTTTTATCTACTATAGAATATTATATATCATACATAAAATAATTATCGAGGAATACCCTCTCGCTCCCAGACAAAAACAGAATGGCTTTAACTTTTGCACTATCAACTACTTTTCCCGTTTTAGTGATAATAAATTGAGATTCTAATATCAGTCGGTAATTATAACGATAATTTCGAACATTTTAAGTGCTGTGTTCTCAATTACCTACGACTAGACGTAGGTGTAAAAAATTGAATGTAGAAGTAAAAAAGGATTAACAGAATCCTATCTTTATCCTATGGGTTACTTGTTTATAACCCATATAGGATAAAGCCCGAATCTGGTAAGTCTTCAATAATTCGAGCCCGTTACCTGGTAAGTCTTCAAGTTTAATTAAATTAATGTTAGCCATCCATTTTTATATACAGAAAATAACTAATCATATAATTAATTAGATAATCTAAGCAATTATCCAATACGAGTGTAACCTTCATAAAAAGCCAGTAGCGAGATGAGGATAAAATTCAATAGAAAATAACTCAAATATTACGTTTGGGTGTTTTGATTAAGATATAAAATGGTTAAGATGTGGTGTAACTATAACGAGCTCCACCGAACAAACAACGCCGTCGAAGAGTGGAATTATAAGATGAATACCTTAGTTAACAAAAACAAAAGTTATTTGCTACATATCCTACACTGTTTGTATGATGATTCTCGAGTGGCATCTATCCAAACACTACAATTCAGATATTCAATGATAATTCACAGAAAAATCGACGGAGGGCTGATAGAGAGAAAGATGATTTTGTCCTGAAAACTCGTATGCAGTTGGTGAAAGGACAAATAAATGTACCACATTTTCTCCATAAAATGTTAGCATATACTCGATCATAGTTCACTGCCTTTTTGTTTTGAATGATTTCATATTTTTGTTTACATAAAGTTCATATTTTTTATATATAATAAAGTCGTTAAAGATATTCAACTATTTTATTTATACGTTATAGTAGGTATCATTTGGATTCTGGGAATTCTCCCAATGGAACATACATGCTTATTAATCAAATATATTAATAATATATTGCAATATAACTAATTGGATAAAAGGGTACAGTTTGTTACATTAATCAAAAAATATAAAATAATGGAACTACTTGGACAAAAAAGTCCAACTAGTTTTATCAATAGAACTATTAATAGAACTAGTGGGAACAGACACGTTTGTTGGTAAAATGTAGACTACGTACCCTTCGCACAAGCTATACGTGTACGTAACAGACCTCTTTGTTCATTCAAGAGTTGATTATTAATGAAATATGAATAATTTTGGTTAGTACACAGACATTATGCAAGGCGAGATGAATCAGTGGATTCTTATAGTAATGTTTATGCAACAGATAAGTCCGAGACCACTTTCCACATTTGAGTCAAGGACACGTATCTGGTTATTTTGGGCTCACATATTAATCATCTGCCTGCACTTTAACGATCGGTTGTGTCGATAAACAAATAATTGCTGTACACACGCCCCGGGATATTCAATTCGTGCGAAGTACTTTTATTTTTGCTGTCATAGTAATAAACTTGACGGACATGTAAAATTGCTCATCATTAAATGTCACGCAGGTTATTTATAAGAAGGACCGCTAATAATGTAACTATAATTTTAATTTATAAACGGCTTTAGATTATTTTCAAGATTTTAGGTTTCTTCTCATATAATTAATTCTTCATAATACTGATAGCTATACACCTTCGTCTTCAAATAGTCCACTAGATCAATAAGCCATAAGTGGAAAGGTAATTGGCCCGGGGACCGGGGTTGTTGATAGTATGGTCGGGACCCCCTGGGTATTTTGCGAATATACTAAAGTAACTAAAAAATGTACCTTTAGGTGAAATACTCACATCGATGGTATTCTGTCTACCATACTGAGATCTGTAGCTGCTACTCCTTGCAAACGGCGACATATTACTTCTAGACTGGCTCAAATAAGACCTTATATCTATTATTTCTCTCTCGAACGATGTTTGCTCGTGACTCTGTGGTATGTTCAGCTTACTGCTACTTTGCATCGTCTTCGGACATTTGTTATCCTGGGATTCTATCACAATAGGTACTTGATGGTAACCATTATTTGATTGCATGTTCCCGCCTTCGCCCCGCTCGAGGAAATTTATAGTTTTATCACTCAAATCTCGTTTTTTTATCTCATGCAGAGGAGTATCAGAGTGTTTTCTCAAAAATCGAGGCACTTTCCAGTTTTTCAGCTTATTGGTATATTTTCCGTAGCTGCCTGCAAGATGATAAGGTAAATGTAAATTTTGTTTAGATGTTAGCATTTTATGTTTTTACGACCGCCGTGGCCGTAGTTAGCCTAGACGTTTTTTTTTCGCGAGATGCCTACGGTACTAACCTCGATGCTTAGTGCTTACCCGTCCGGCAGAGTGATCTCTCAGGGTGACAACGACAAGTTAAGAAAACGACAACTATCTGGAATGTCTACTTTCGAAAACGACAACATCGTATAAAATATTGGTTTCCTGTTTGTCACCTTGCACCTTGTCACCTTGGGAACAGATTAGACATTTATGTCATTTTCGAAATTTGTAATATCATGAAATCGACATGTTAGATTCTATCGTGTTAGGTATTTGCCATTTTATGAATTTGTTATTTTAAAATTGACAAGTTTGGATGCACGTTCTAGGAAATTGTCATTTTGGGAAGTTGTCGTTGTCCCCCCGAGGGAGAGTGATTCAGGAAGTTGTCGTAGTCACCCCGAGGGAGAGTGATTAAGGAAACGTTTCCGACCGGATTTGAAAACGCATGCTCGGTATAAAACCTGAAGCTTCTAAACGCGATTTTATTTATATATCCACAATTATACATTACACACAACATAACATGCGCGGTGAACTTCATGAATTAACAAACAGAACAGTATCCGCTTACAAAGCCATGCTACTACTACCACAGCATTTGACACCACCGCGGTCCAATATTTTAAGGAGTTGGTGTAGGCTGGACACTAATGACCCGTCGCAGGAGGACCTCGGGCGTCTAGACACGGGGTCATCTGACGCCCACGGGGTGGTATGGTCCTCTTGCTCGTTCGTGTACTGCACTGGGGATTAACCCCGAGGGAGGGTTCGGCAACGGACAGCCGTAGCGTGACGCGGACGAATGCAAAAGCGTACTCGTGTCTCGCCAGTTAGCGGCCGGCAATGACAATGTGGAGTTTTAGTGGGTAAGTCCCACAAAACCGCTCTGCCTCCCCGTGGTGGAGCGGTATGGTGCATTGCTCCACCAAAAGAAATGCTGGCTACGGCAATAGTACAAAACACCTTAAGCGGGACGACAGTCGTCAAGACTTGTCGTCCTTATAATAAAAGAGAAAGTCCTTACTGACTGACTGGTATTAGCTAAGAATCAACGCAGAGTCTAAACCGTTAAACCTAGATACATGACATTTGGACGGTGGCTTGATTGAAGGGTGGAGGTATGTACCAAGAAAGAATTTATGGAAATTTAACCCTTATATATTCCATTTATTTTTGACAGGCGACAGCTACTGGTAAGAAGATTTATGTGTGATACTAGTATGTACAAAAGATGTATGTAGATAAAAGAAATCACATCAAATAAGATTAAACCTTTCAAATCATCAATGAAAGAGAGTCTACCGAGAGATTTTGAATCATTTCCACTTGATTCGGTCCTTTATATCTGATAAGATTAGATTTGACAGCAAATAATACGACAGAATAGGCGCGATGGCGCCGCAATACAGTAGCTAGAATTTCAAACCAGCAATTTAACACAACTAGCTAGTTGCGGCTATTGAAACTGATTCATTCATCGAGTACAGCTACTGAAAACTGTTGACGATCATCGAAACTTGGAAATACGGTTGCTATGTCTGCGCAGTTTCATCAAGTTATATACAGCTACAACTGCGAGTTGCACGTTACCGCAAATTGGAGATCAAAGTCGTTGTGTCAACGTATCGTAACTTGATAGTTCTCGACCCAAAAAATCACAACTTCTTAGAAATAAAATATCTCAACTTTGGTTAGCTAACAAAGTCTTCTAGTCTTGTATAGCATAATGCCTGAGATTTCAGCTAGAGCATCATCAGTCAGTACGTAATCTTTTTGCATAAAAAATGTTAGTTCAGTGTTAATTGCAGTCGTAAATTGGGAAGATGTTTGATGTGACCTACAAATGTGCGATTCGAGATGTGAACGACTGACGGGTTAAAAATGGGCTCTTTGTTGTTTACGAGTATATCAGTCGAGCCACAAGTGTTTTAAGATAGTAGAAACTGAGTTGCTACCTACCACAATCACGGCTCTACGTAAAAAGTTGGATCTAAATATAGTTTGGCATTTGCTCGCATAGTACATTAGTACCGACATCTAAATGTTACTTGAACAAATTCTCTCTTGACCTAATGATTTATATATAGATATAGAAATTATTGGACACTAGCTGGGCCTGTCGGGTACATTTATGTGTACTAAAAGTAATATAAACAATGGACGACATGCATTACATTTCCTTTATTTAAACTTAACCGAAAAGAGACTCGAGGTATCCGAACTACATGGAACGTATTCCGGAAAAGATATCAAACAGTGCTAATTTTTATTACGGTACAAACAATGCCAAGACACATCTATATCGAAGTGTAAGTTTGTAAAGGACAAAGTCCACGCAGTTGCTCTGAACTACAAAATCAGTTTACTACGTAAGTAAACCGATTTTGTAGTTCAGAGCAACTGCGTGGACTTTGTGTGCCTTTCCGAGGCAAACGTGGCCGCACACGCAACAATCTCTGATCTTTGTGAAATAACATAAACTCTATATCAGTGTCATATTGCTTGCGAGAGAAGGCAAACAAACTATAGTATCCATAAACTCATATTATACGTACAACAATGTGTTAGTAAAGTTTATTTGTTCTTTTACGCAATAATGGAGCAAAGACAGACAGGCGAGATATTTTGCACATGGTTTGATTATATGGGTGGGTGACCTGAGACATTTGATACCTTATCTCGGAAAGCACGACCATGTCATTCCTGTGGAATAGATTGATACTACGAGCGATAATATGGCGAATTTTATTAAAATGTTTCTTATATTAACAGTTATCTTACCACCGAGTATCTCCGTAATAAGTAGAGGTAAATGTCTATTAAATTCATGCACATCAGAGAACATAAATCCACTTACAATAACAATAGAAATAGATCGCACTTTCTTCATGTTGCATGCCAACGTGTAAACATAAATTTAGCGTAAAGACGTTAATTCGATATATTAGTTGAACCTAATGATATTGGCACAAGACGTGGTAATTTCCAATTTTGATACTAACTTGTTTCGAATTAAACTATCAAATCGAAAGTTCAAGCAAGAGGTAGATAAGATGTGTGAGTATTTATTCAGTCTTTAATTTCTGTATTGAACTTAAAATAGGCAAAGATAGCAAGGTCGTTAAAACTTTAAACAAAAATAGTATTAATATTACATTGTAGCTATCGTTGGTGTCAAGCAATTAGTTTCTATCTTAGCTATTAATGATGCTGCGAGAATTTTTCCGATCTATAATTCAGTATCAGTATAATTTTAGACTAATCGCTCTATCATTAATAGCGGGTAATGTGACCAGTGACAAAGAGCGTCACCTATTCGTAATGTAGAGTCATTTGATATCTTATCGACTACTTGCTTTATGCTTGAGATAACTGAGACTTTAATACCTAATCGTTGTATGAAGCAAATCAATGAGCAATTGTATGTTTTTACTGTACTTATTCATGAACTAAATTACATCCGAACAGACTGGGTAAACCTAACAACGGTCATACCTATTCATTAACTACAACAGGCGGACGCTGGAAACTATGTACCTAATCAGTCAGATACAAAACGTCCAGCAGCCTCAGACAAAATATATTCCTGTTTCCGCTAAATGTTAATTTGATGATACTCAAAACCGGTAAAGTCATGTCTTCTTCAGTCACCGGCAAGTCATGTCATTCATGTCTTTTTCACGGTCTTTTTCACAGAATCAACACATGTTTATCCTGTGAAAAAGACATGAATTGTAGACAGTTTACAAAGCTGCCACCTTACTATTGTTTTTGCATATACAGTGAAACCTGGTTAAGTGAGACATCAAGGGACCTGCAATGTCGTTTCACTTATAGAAGTATTCCACTTACTCAGTGTCTCAGATATACAGGATTAAATAAATATCTGTCTCATTTACAGAGGGTTCCATTAATAGAGGTGAGAATACAGGCTATTTCAGTTATAGAGGTGCGATCATTAAATAAAATAACGTGTTATGTACGAGTTAAATGAGTTTTAATTAAAAAAATATATTACTTAAAATCATTCAAATGTAATCAACAAAAATATTCAAGCACGTTTTTACACGTAATATGGAAACAGAATGTATCAATTATAAAAATCTGTCATTTTAGTTTGTCGTTTGGAAGTATCAGTCATCAGATGTTATTCGATGTTATAAATTTTATCAAATATGCTTTGGTCACCAATTGATGACATTTCAAAATAACTAAAGCGAAACTAAAACTGAAGGTAATTGAAGCTCAAAATTACTTACGTACTTAGAATTACGTGTGGAATTTGTGGGTAGAATAGGAATGAGTAAACAAACAATGTTATCTCAGTAACAGAGGTTTATGCATATAAAATTTACTCGCTGTCTCAGTTATAGAGGTAACTATGATGATAAATCGTAAGAACAAATCCCAGATATAGGCTTACCTCTTCCCACTAACAGAGGTAATTCAGTGCCAAAGTGTTGGGACCTCAGCATGAGTTCCAGTTATGGAGGTTTCTCACTTATCCAGGTCCCACTTAACCAAGTTTCACTGTAGTTTGTAGAACTTCTTAAGTTATCGCAAACGTGTTAAACGTTTGCGATAACTTAAGAAGTTCTTGCGTCAACTTAATGCCAAATGTTTTATCTTAGCCTTTCGGTCATTATTTCATTTTCAAAACTAGCCAAATAACGCGGGACATACGCAGAAGCATACGCTTGCAGCGATTATCCAAAATCTAGATTAACGATTACAAAAGAGTATATGATGGGTATGGTGGTATAACACAGTCACAACAAAGTTTCGCGTTGGTTGCGGATACAATACCGCCCGAAACGCTGCTTTGTCGTCACAGACGCGCAGATTTGACCGCAGCTCGAAAGACATAAAAATGAGTTATGTCTTGTCGGTTTTTATTATAGACAACCGCAGGCGGAATGATAGCAGAGTCAAAATAACTTACCAACAGACGTAGGACTTTTCGACGAACTATCCGTGCGTTCTGGGAATGTTTTCTCTCTTTTGTCATCCAATTCTCCGTCTGAATCCAGTATACTTGGCAGAGAACTAGCTTTGGTTCGGAAATGAAAATTTCCAGGTGACAGAAAGTTGTTCGACTCTGGTCTCCTGTTTTTCTGTTCGCCTGACGTAGAAGACTCTTTTGAAGGGATAGGCGTATTGGAATGGTTGAAGGACAGGACGGACTGGGGTGATACTGCGGGGGATATAATCAGGCGTAAGTTAATAGGGTTAGATGGAGTCAGGCATTGGTCGCGCTCGTAATTAGAATACAACTGCCGACCCTCAATGAAGAAGGTTTTGTGACCTGTTACAAATGAAAATATTTAACTACTCTTATATATAGTAATTACAATTTAATATTCAGCCACTTAACATTATATAATAGTGTCAGGCCATACCGAAAACTTCCTCCCGTTCTTCCAAAACATAAGAACCACCGAGAAATCTGCTGGTTTCCTCCGATATATGTACTCGGCCAGGTTTTCCCGTGGATTCCATTTTGTTGGCAAAAGTAACGTCGTTGCTCCATACGTCGAATTTGAAACGTCGCGTTCCCACGATGCCGCACAGAACGGTTCCGGTATGGACCCCAACTCTCATGTTAATTCCCTCGCCGCGTTCCCTATCGAAATCTTGTATCGCATCAATCATACCTACAAAATTCACACGAATGTGAGTTTTATGCTACCTCCTGTTATAAATTGCTAATGTAGACTGATATTGTCGAGGAATCACATTAGAAACAGAAATAAATCGAAAAGAGAATATCGGTCACAGAAACTATTATAAGTAGTCAAAATAATAATACATGCGAAACCGAAACACACCGATAAAACTTCTAATCTCAACGTTTATATTATTTTTAAAATATTAGTTTAACAAAAAGCTAAGTGTAGGTAGTAAATATTCGCAAAATATATGAGTGGACTGTAAAGAGTTGCTGAGTCACTTACCTAGCCCCATTTCGACGCAGCACGTGGCGTGATCCGGCCTGGGTTCCGGGCAACCCGATACGCAGTAATAACAATCGCCCAAAGTGGATATCTTTTCGCACCCGTGCATTTGACACAGCTCGTCGAATTTCTCGAACAGATCATTCAATATGTTTACTAATTCCTCGGCGCCTTTGTTGCTAGACATCCTTGTGAAGCCGACTATGTCAGCGAATAGAATACTGACGTTGTCCATCGAGCTCATATTGAAAGGCCTGAACAAGGATTTTATGTCTGACGCTCCTGCGTTCGAGTTTCTAGGGTTTAACGAGTTGTTCGGCTTCAGAGTCGTATCTGGATCGACTTGTTCTTCCATCAGCCAGCTCGCAAGCTTCGGAGGCATCACAGAATGAATCATCTTTTCTTTCAACTGCTTTTCCATTTCTAATTGTCGCCGCACTAACAAGCTCTGTCCTACTTTCATAAAAGTACCTCGCATCCTCACAAAAGTCATAAGATAAATATGTACACCAATAATGTGCACACATAGCTGCAATAAGACTCTTACAAACATTCCGGTGCACAGCCATTCTTGTTCCGAAAGATGCAGAACTATGTTTAGGACTTCAAAGACTACTGAATAGAGGATACCAATGATGACACAGGCATAGAGTGGTAATGGTGTCAGAGTGTAAATAATCAGTAGGATTTCTATACACATGGTGAAGTGCCCTGACTGGCTGATGTCTGCAGCTTTAGTGGGTGTGGTTTCTAGCTGAGTAGTCAGCGACACTAGTGACAGACTGAGTGTGCACAGAGCGAGTGCCATTGCAAGGGATAATTTAAATGTATACACTTTATATATGTTGGTAAAGGTAACAAACAGCATTACAGACGTTATCAATAGGACCGCAGCAAACAGAGAACACAAAAATGGCCATTTCACTGTCACACCATTCAAGCCAAGAACCACAAAGTAGATAAACCAGGATATAGAAAATATCAAAATGTATAAAAGTGCAAATCTGAAAAAGGAGAGAAATAAAAACATCAAGTAACATTAAGGTAATGTGTAACACAGAATGATCTCATCTCAATATTGATAGTTACTTAACATTCATGCAGGGATGTAACATTGAGATTTTAGTACATTACAGCAAGTAAAGATAAGTTATAACAGGATGAGCCTAGTGACTAGTGGGTCCAATACTTTTTGCTATGTACATATATTCTATGATAATCTTTTTTTTTTGTTGGTGATATTATTATGTATTAAATGTATTGAACTATAAGATTAAAACAAAGTTGTACAACTGCACATTAAAATTATCTTTTAATTTTTTATACAGAAATGAATGTAAATTGGTATGTAAATAAATATATTATAATTACCGACAAAATCAAAATTTAAACTATATTTCAAACACATCAAAAAAATAGTATGAATATTTTCCAGTAGGGCTCAAACTGAGACAACTTAACTCATATTAAACTACTGCTTACTTACCTAAATCTAAGTCTTATTTGTCTAAAGGAACTACTTCTATATTGGCCTTCAAGTATTTCCGAATCAAATCTTGGGTTCCACCATGTTCCTGTTGCTGCTCTTTCAAAGGCGATAGGTATAGTGAGGCCACAGCAGTTTGTTGTAGAGTTATTCCTTGCAAGATATGCTTGGACATGTGGAGCCAACTGTATCTGAGCATCTTCTTCCTCCGAGTTGGGTTCCAGCTTGCTGTCAAACTGTTGGGATCCATTGCTGCAGCTGACACAGCCACTCGGAGCACTCATTGTCTGAACACAGCTAATCCCGAGCAAAACATCATAACAGATATTTTATAGCCCACATTTTCATTTGGTTCAGTGACAGTCTGCTATTAAAGCAACTGAAATGAGATGGTATCATGGACTAACAGATTTGATAATATGAACATAATATACCTGATATAAAAGATATAAAGCTAATAATAAAATTATAGTGATTTTTTTTTATATTTATTCATGTTCCAAAACAATCCTTAGTTTGATTTAATCTCCATAAATTAAGCTTTAATTTCGTATTATGATGAAGAATATCTATAATATTTTTTAAAAAATCAGTGATTTTTATTACATTATACATAATAAGAAAAATATTTATTAAATTCATAAACATGAAATATAAAAAAGCATAAATAAATTCCTATACAATGGGACAGAGCTTGATTTATGTTTATCCACTTTTGTAAATAAATATTCAGATAATTAATATAATTAGTTTAATAATAAGCCAAAATATATAGTTTTTATTCAAATAAATGCAAACATAATAGTGTAGTCTTGATTTATAACTATCTTATCACTAAGTACTAGAAAAATACTGTAGATACACTGATATGTTAAAATATATAGGCAAACTTTAAAATCCCCTAGTAGTACAGATACTAAATATTTAAAGAACATACTAATCTATTGATTTTTTATAATTGAAGCTTATGTATATTTTCATTTTTATTTCCACATTAACTGGAATCACGTATTGGGTTAGATTTTTTAAGTATTGATTAATTTAATGTTGTGTTCCATTTTAATTCCGATATTCTGATAACAATGTGTACAAGAGTAGAATTAACAAATTTACCATATTGTCATACTGAGTTTTGTCTTTTAAACAAGTTTTAATTTATTAAGTGTTATTGTACCAAAGTAATAAAAATTAAATAAAATTTACACATTATTTAAACAATAAAATTGCTATTATTAAAATAAAGAAGGTATGGTTTACCATGTATATAAATGTTATTTAGAAGTACTATTGTTGTTTTTGAGAGATCTATGTATTTGCACATTTCGTATGTTAATATGATGAGATAAACCATTTTCCCAACAAAAATAAATACCAAAAGTAGATAACTGTTATTTATTACGCAAGATAGTTTAATAATAAGCAAGAAACGTCTTGAAAAGGGGATTTTACTCACCATAGTAATTATAGGTATATTGATCAAGGTTATTGGAAATTTGTACGCTTTCAATTTGAAAATAGTGATAACTGAGATAAAAAACTTTTAAGACTGTTTAAATTAATACAATAGGTACGTCTATTAGTTGATTTTCGATTCGTGTTCTTCATTTGCCTACGGCACAGCCCATGGACGAAAATTCACAAAAAAACAGATTTTTCATTCTGCTCCCCACTTGCCAGAATAAACGTCACATTTGAAGTTTTTTTTTACCTTTTGGTGTTATGCATTATGGCTAAAGTCGCGTAAGTTAAACCGGATAAACAGAAGATAAGGCGGTAAAGCCTCTGTTGGTTCGGAAAGAGGCTTTACCGCCTTGTCATGTGGGTAGAATTTTCCTAGGCGGCCCAAACAAAGCTGGAGTTAAAGTATAAAATAGTAATTCTATATGTCAGTGAAAAAGAATAGAACTCTTTTTCACTGATGCAATGGGATACACAGTGATATCAATTGTTATAGCAGCAATGGGATAAATATTTCTTCACTCATACTTTTACGACCAGTAAAACAATATCGCGCAATCCTGTGCAAAGACGTTTGGCAATTATGTTGTATCATTTCACTTTGACGATAAAGTAAACGTTAACGCTGATTTACGCTTAAAAATAGAGATGGTATGTTGTATCCTAAACGTGTCCTTTATCTTGAAGTCTACGGCGCTAACATGGCGGATTATTACACTTTATCTAACGTCACCGATTTATGTCGATGTTAGTTTTTCGCTGAACTAAATGAACATTTGGAACGGTATGTACAATACAAATTTTGTTACTGATTAAAAATTTAACTGCCTTGCTCATATAAGCATGCCACTTATTTACAGGAATATGTTAAAAATACGAACTCGGCAACTGAGGGACAGTTAAAATCCATTATCGATGCCGAACTCCGTATTCGTAAAATATTTTCGTCTCTCGAAAGAAGCAGTGAAATATCTCATCGACAATTTACATATTTCCTTTCTGTTCGTTTTTGGTTGCCTTTTAGCCATTTTATATTTTAAAAACTATTGAAAACACTAAATCTAAAACAACACAAATCAGCACTATATATCAATTTAACTTGTCATATCAACCACAGACCATTGTTTTCATTCAATAGTTTATTTATTCAGCTCAGAAAAATATTTACCACTAAAAGAAGTGTCAAAATTAAAGACTTTTAATAGAAGCGGCCGGCTAGCTTGTCTCATTCTAATCTTAGATGATTTACTAATTCTATCTCTTTTTCGCATGGCCAAACGAATAATAAAGTAAACCTATTGTTTTTAACGAAAATTAAGGGTCGCCTCAACAGAAACGTCAAATGTATTGATACAACATGGCAATTTTTTAATGTTATATCTGATTTCAATAATTCAAAAAGTAATCTACAGGTATTGAAACAGTCTTGAATACAAAATAATTTATTTTAGTAAGAATTAATACAAAAGTATCGACAACATGGTCTGAGTTTGATTGACATTCATATCAATATTTAAAATGTATAAAAGTAGTTGGCCAAGAAAAAAATATCATCAAAATTAACAAATATTTTAGAGTATTTAAAAACAATTAAATTGAAAACATTATCTTTTTTTGAAGTTGGTTACAAATTAAGCAAATTTTATGCAAAATAATCAAAATCATAACAATCCGTATATGCACATATTATGTCATGGTAAAAATATTGACTCAAGGATCAATAAACATTGAGAAAATCAAGAAATATAATTGGTATAGAAGCTTAGTGCTGGTTTTACCCCATATATATAAAACAAATATCGATTCAATATCATTAAGTTATTTTAATAATGTATCACATAATTATCTTACAATCTATTTAGTTACGAATTACTCATTAGTAATTTAGGAAGACATTTTTTCTTATTATTTTATTTCACTATGCATAACCTAATAAAAATATATATTTATATTTATTGACTAAAATATCATAGTCCCAATAATAATAGGTTAAAAGATCTGATCATGACTTGCAATCCTGAGTTATTAACTAATAATATCTCAGGATGGCAAATGCCACACAGGAAAATATAACTCATAAGAATTATAATTCATAAGAATTATATTTTTATAATCAGGCTTATATTATTTTATATTACAGTATTTTTATTTGTTCCATAAGATATTTCTAGACCAAATATTGTAAACACATTCAAAAAGCAATATGAATAATTAATTATTTGGTCCCATCAGGCACAACACTTATAATTTAGCACCATAGTTAATTAAGTATTGCTATTCATCACTGACAATAATTCCATTAATCTCAGTTAAATTGATAAAGCTCCCATTCTCCTTAATCTTTTAATCATTATACATGCCATCAAGTAAAAAATCCATTCTTTTATAGTGTCTATTCTTCCATGCTTCTTGACCTCGCTTTAAAGCCATGTAACCCACAATAGCAAACATTGGAACAACTAATATGGTGATTACAATAGGCATTATCATTCCCGGATGACTGCTACTTGCTTTGGTCGGATATACTTTAGCTATAGAATCCTTATTCGGTGAGCTTATTTGACTGCTAGATGCTGTCTGGGTTGAAGGAGATATTTGAATTTTTGGTTGATTATTTTGTACTTGCTTGTCCCAGTTAACAAGAGCTTCATATGACAATATCTGTGGCTTTTTATGTTCTATGGTGCTGTTCACTTTGGATGTTGCAGATGAACTGTTTGACATAACAGGCATAACATTAACATCTGCAGATTTAATAGTAGGCAACAGAGTTCTGGTAGTGTTCAGTCTATCCGAAACTATAACAGTTTTGGTACTCTCAGACTCTGAAGAATTGTTTTCACTGGTTGAAGTATCAGCTAGCATATTGTTAACACCTTTGCGTGGAACAACAGCCTTCTCTTTGTTTTTACTTAGTTCTTCATCTAAAGTTATCAAACTGTTCAATTTCTGCTTAGGTAAAGTGCTTGACAAGAGTGTACCTCCCTCACTTACCAAAGTCATATTTGTTTTAGTAGGCAAATCTACATGAAGAGCAATAGAAGTAAGGTTTTTGTCGGTTTGATTTGTTTCAGGCAAAGATAACTTTTCGCAGTGTACAAAGAGAAATAACACAACACTACATAAACTCGTATAAAAATACATTTTGTATTTGCAATATTTAGTTCTTCGAAATGTGCTAAATAATTAATTATATAAAATAAAAAAAAATGGTGATTGATAGTAAAAATATATAATAAATTAATCAAAAATAATAAGACCTGATAAAGTCGTGACGTTGCATGTCATTTTGACTTTGACGTACGTACTTTTTTTTATTCTTTCTTGATTCACCACACTCAGTGTATTGTGCCAGTTATCAAGTTCTTACGTACGTACGTGTAATAGCGTTAGTGTAATTTCCTTATTCTAAGGATGACGTCATACGTTAAATATATTTGCCAGCAGCGTCAAGCGTATTTTGCCCAGTGCCAATGGCGTCACCAGCCGCTGTTCTAGGGGAGGGTAAGCAAGGGCTGACATAATTTATCTTCGAGTGTGTGAAGAAAATGTTTATTTTACAAGTTGTCCAAACTCTCTGGTGTGTGTGCAGAAACACTCTTGATTTTTCGAGAGTTTTTTTAAAATCTATTTATTTTTCTCTAATCTAGCTGTTCTACCATTTTCTACGCATAAAGTCAGGACTCGCTATGGTTTTTTTATCCCTTTTGACGACACCCATGCCCTGGGGTGCGTTTAGAGGCGTTATCCTGACAGACTAAGTGAAATTTTACCCATTATGATGCGCGCATTAACGGTGATCTAACTTTTTCGTCGTTTTATTCAGTCAAATTTATTTATATAGAGTATAACTGTCACATTTTAATCTAGATAATAAAGCATGGAGTATTTTCGCGTCCCTCAAAAAAAGCGTAACGTGGTTTACGTCTTCCTGAGAGATATATATAACATTTTAGTAACGTCTTAACCACTTTACTAAGCTAGGTACTTGTTATCACTAAAACGATTTATTTTATTATTTTTTATTATTTGGCTTCATATTTATTAATGTGATATATAATTTGAAAATCCAATCCAATAATTCCATATCGTAAATACAAATGAAAATTGAAATTTTATGTGCAAACTGAGCAACTGAACAGTGACAGGCCCAACAACGACGTTTATATAAAAAAAAATCTTTATAAAAAATGATGGCGTTGTCAATGTCGATGTAAGGCAAAATGACTTACTTGACATTTGCGACTTTCAAATGACTCAAACAAGCTGAAGTATTTAATAATTGTAAAATAATTAAATTCTGAAAAATGTGTTATTTCTTGCTATTACTCTTATAGTTCCAGCTCTTGGAAAAACTAAAACAAAATGCGAACCCGAAGTAATTCGGGGGTGCGCTTAGATTACTATCAAAGAGTGGTGCACAAGCTAATTTTAGATCATCAGCAACCTGTAACTGGTTTGTTCCCTGCAAGTCCTACAAATGAGCATGCCTGGATTAGAGACAACCTGTACTGTATCCTGGCAGTATGGGGACTTTCCATGGCCTTCAAAAAGATAGCAGATCAAGATGAAGATCGTGCCAAAACGTATGAACTGGAACAGAGTTGTGTGAAGCTAATGAGAGGTAATTACATTCAATTGGATGTCGCGCATTTGTAATAAAAATGTTCACGCTCTATGAATATTTTTGTTTTTTGTAGTAGATTTGTGTATTTTGAATCTTACTTATAACATTGTCTTTTGCAGGGTTGCTTATGGCCATGATGCAACAAAAAGATAAGGTGGAGAAGTTTAAAAGCACACAACACCATCTAGATTCCCTCCATGCTAAATATTCTTCAGCTACTGGCCGCACAGTTGTCAAAGACAATGAATGGGGACATTTACAGCTTGATGCTATCTCTCTTTACCTCCTCATTCTAGCTCAGATGACTGCATCTGGCTTGCAAATAGTATTTTCACTGGATGAAGTAGCTTTTATCCAGAATTTAGTGTTTTATATTGAGTCTGCGTATTGCACACCTGATTATGGTATTTGGGAAAGAGGAGACAAAACCAACCATGGCTTGCCTGAGCTCAATGCTAGCTCCATTGGCATGGCCAAAGCAGCTCTTGAGGCTATGAATGAGTTAGATCTCTTTGGAGCCCGCGGTGGCCCTTCTAGTGTAATTCATGTATTAGCAGATGAGGCTCAAAAATGTCAAGCTGTGTTACAGTCTATGCTGCCAAGAGAATCTAATAGTAAAGAACTAGATTCGGGACTACTATCAATCATAAGCTACCCAGCATTTGCTGTGGATGACCCACAGTTAATAGCAAAAACAAGAGATACTATTGTTACAAAAATGCAAGGAAAATATGGTTGCAAGAGATTCTTAAGAGATGGTCACAGGACACCTAGAGAAGATCCAAACAGGCTTTATTATGAGCCTTGGGAACTGAGGATGTTTGAAAATATTGAATGCGAATGGCCTCTGTTCTTTAGCTATTTAATTTTGGACTACTGTTTTCAAGGAGATAAAGTTAATGTAAATGAATACATGCAGAAACTAGAGAAAGTCATGATAAGAAAAGATGACGGTATAAAGTTGGTGCCAGAGCTGTATTCAGTACCTGCTGACAAGGCTGATTTAGAACAGAGTGACCCGGGCAGTCAGGAAAGAATACCATTAGGCAGATGTCCATTTATTTGGGGACAATCTTTGTATATCCTGGGAAAGTTGCTTCAAGAGGTGAGTTACTGCCATTATTATATTGCACCATATTGGCATTAGTATTTACTATTGATTATTGGCCCCATATTTAAAGATGTTTGTAATTACATTCCATTGACTTACTTTCAGCTTTGTGCACTACTAACTGATAATTGTGTATTTATTATGAGTTTGTATTCAATCATTTTCACATCACAAAGATTGCTGTGTATACTTAAACACTATTCTTACATGTATCAGTAGCATCTAATCTCTATTTAACTTCATGTCAAAGTAACCATAAATGTAGCGGTGGCCTAGCTACTAGCTTTTTAATTATTACTGCTCTATAGTGTGACTCTTTAGTTAGACCCTAGTCCTTCTATTTGTAATAATTTATATAGTCACTGAAATGTTACACTTAAAGCTATGTTATTGTAATTCAAAACTATATAGCTACCCAGCATTCGTAGTGTTTTTATTTCTTGCAATCCTAGCCTCAATGCTTCAATACAGTAATATTATTTTATTTTATTCAATAGAATGACATATGTGATGCTTTTATGATTTATAGCAAGTTACACTGGGCATGCCTAAAATATAATACCTAATCGCACTGTGTAAATTAATGTTATTGTTACTTTACAGGGTTTCTTGGCAGTTGGTGAACTTGACCCACTTAATAGACGTTTATGCTCCGAAAAGAAACCAGATGTGGTGGTACAAATTGTGATACTCGCAGAAGACAATGAAATACGAGACAAATTGTTAGAGTATGACCTTCATGTGCAGACAATTAGTGAAGTCGCGCCAATTGAAGTCCAACCGGCTCGAGTTTTGAGTCATCTGTACACATATTTAGGTAATATCAAAATTATTTTATTAATAGCATATAACTAGTCATATTCCACATGTCTTCCAAATATAATTACAAACAATTGGTAAATAGCGTGCTTGCAAACTTCCCCCTGATTTTGTGGTATAATTATTATAACAAACTAGCTTCATAATTAATTTATACACCAAATATTATTTCATAAAATAGTATGCAGACACCTTATAACAACGACATTAACATAATGACAGAGAAAAGAAAATTTGATCAGACTCGAAATTTAGTTCGCGACGACGCGACGCTTAAGTCTCTTGGTCAATAAAAAATAAGAGAGATGCTACAATCCTAACGTGTTGACAGTTTCGAAGTCTAGGTCTAAATTGAGTTAGTCTGGATTAATTAAAATGTGAATTCTAATTGTTATTTGCAGGTCGAAATAAGAAATTGGGTTTGTCTGGAAGAAAATCACGAGATGTAGGCATTCTTAGCACTAGCAAATTGTATTCCTTGAATGATCGCATCTTCGCTTTTACACCGCAGGTAACTACAGCCATTCAATAATATAACTTGAACACTGTCCAAGTACATACAACATAACATTTTGTATGTACTTGGACAAAATATATTGGAGTCTATTAAGTAAGCCTTCCGAGATAGAGAGAGACACATCGTCTTTAGTGATTCGTGCTGTCGCTTTCACGTGGCGCTGGTATACAAATCAATGCTTAACCAGTTGGGTCTCACAATCTCCAAAAGTTTACAAAATAGACCTGAAAAGTGAGATATTGCATAGACTGTTATCGGCACTGAAATATGAATTCTATTGCATGGGATATTTTGCTAAATTACGAGCTGAAATGCCTTGCGTTTTTGGCTATAGTCAATGTTGTTGAATTTTTACTGCATAGGTATAAAGGGACGATATTTACAGAGATCACATTTTATTGCTTGCATTTTTTACAATTAGCTATAGTCAGGCGAAAAAGTTTAACAGTATATATTATATATTTCATGGATAGGATTATCATCAGGACTATTATTTAAGCTTTCTTTGAAAGTGAGAGGCTTACGTTGGTGGATGTTCGCGCTGTGCTTATGAACGAGTTTGCGCTAACCTTCTTGCTAGGTCTTTCACTATTTTCAAAACTTACATAACAGACACGATGATGGTCCTATCTTTTTGCCGATTTGTGCTACAAAAGATCTGGAGCCCAAGTCTGTTGTTTGAATTATTTTAGAACTACAATTGCATTGCGTCATAATGGTCATTTTGACATAGAATAGGTCAGGATTAGTATTGAACTTAAAGTTAACCAACAACAACAGCAATCATTATAATGCAAAGCAATTGTAATTCTGAAACGATTCAAATAACAGATTTATACTTCTGGTATAATAAATGTGGCTGTGGGCAAACTCATAACATACTCGTATTGCACACACTCATGCAATACAGGGTATTGGATAGAGAACATACACTCATTTAAGGGTTGTTGAACTCATTATGATCAACTTTTGCTATTACTTACATCAATGCAGAAATCACAAGTGATATAGTTGTTCCATGCAATGTGTTGCAAGCATATAACAGCTGCTATACATATATTTTTGGTTGATATCAGAATTAAAGTTATTTTCAATGATGTGTACGAAAACTCCTTAGTATGTATGTCGTTCATCCGTATACCCGGTATTATTTATATATATTATTTGCGTACTAACTACTTTGTTTGTTTCGTCCAGTATTCTGATATGCAGCGATTCTACATAGCTTCGGACTATGAACTGATGGTTGATTATCTAAAGGCAGAGATTGCTTTTTTAAAATCTTCTTGGCAAAATCTGCTCGGACGGCCGCTTGTTGTTTTGACTTTGAATCAAATGCACTTAGGTACTATTCTTGTTCCTTATTTGTGCCACTGAAATAATGCTTGGTGCGTTTGGAATGTGCGAAAAAGCTTTGTATCGTATTTGTGTATTTTATTTTCGACATTAACATACATTGCAACTTTTCTGTTAGAGTTTACTAACTTACCTAAATATTTAATGCTGTTTTAACATCATGTTGTATTTACACATTGTATTCGTCTTCGATAATATATAGTCAAATAAGTATCGAAATATGAAATAGTACAGCTGCTAACCAAGTGTCTTATCAAAAGCGAATCATTTTGTGCGATTTCAGGGCTGTTCAATATAGTTTAAAAAATCGCTTATAACGCATTTCTGTTGTTCTAATAATTGCCAGTCAAAAACTTTTATTTAAACTTATAATAAATGATCGTAAATAATGACAACGGGAGCACTAAAACATTTTTACTAAATGCGCTCACCGCAATAGAACGTACGTGCAAGTTTGGGAAAATTCCAAAGTAGCTGTACTACTCCATTAAAGCATTGACGACTTCATAATGATTACGATCATTCTTTGTTTATCACCCCCATAGATAAATAAAATCCGTGTGGGTACGTAAATAATAAATAAAATAACCAGTAGCATGGGTGTGGTGTGCCGTAGAACTTCGACTACGAGGAGTACTACATGTCTCGCGACCCGGCTCTGCTCGCGAGTACGTTCACGGCTAACGTTGCTTTCCTCGGCATGAGCTGGAAACAGATGCTCGGACGGCCCACCATCACTTTGCTCGCTACGCAGTACTTGTTAGGTTAGTTGTGTTACTGTTATTCGGATCTGTCACGTTAGCCTTCGATGATAGCGAGAGGCATGCTCCTGGTTCCGCAGATTGTGCCTTCATGTGCGCACGCAACGTACGATTACACGCATCAGTAAGTCTCTAAGAGCTGTCGTTCTTTAATGAAGAGGCCAGTTTGTTAGAAGTATCTTCAATACAAAAAATATGATAGCTCTGCCAAAACAATATTTTACAATGGTATGCCGTGCTCTGTGCAAATAAAAGCTATATTGCTGATTTCCTATAAAAATGTTGAAGCAAGTTTGTAATTCAGAAAGATAAAATGATTCTAATGATACCCATTCAAATTATTTACAATTTGGAAGTTATGATGCTATACATAAAAGTATTATGCGTTACTGAACTATATTGGAATTACATTTTGGCCAAGATTATAAATAAATTAGCCAAGCGCGCATTAGTAACAGCGGCTAGGTCGCGTGTTCAAAAAAGATCACGCAAAGAGCATGATTCCATCATTTTCATTCGTTCACCAACACAAGACATGTGACACAAAATTGATGACACGAGACGCTTACCTAAACGAGGATCTGTCGCTATCTTTTAAGGATTACGTAATTAGACCATATGTTAACCTGCTATGCGAAGTTGTAGCCAGATTTTAATAATTAATTCTAAAAGTTTGTTGAGTGGGTAAAGTAGGTACCGGAACTCATTCTGATACTTCCTTTTAAAATATTATTGGTCCAATTTGTGTCCAAGAAGCTGGCTGTACAACTAATGAACGATATCATATTTGTATTTTGTTATACGGTGTTATTTTTTAAATAATAACATACCGTAACGGTACACTCCCGATCTTTTGTAATTGACGCAAGTTACACTAACGCCATATTAAAATTAGTTTCGGCAACCGGTCCTAATATTTATTATTCTTCTTAACTCTAAAACTTTCTGGCTACACCTTCGTGAGAGTATTAAGCCTTAGAATCCCAACTAAAAGCCATCATCGTACATCCATTATCATCAATTATCAATTGCTTTTGGTTGAAATCAATTTTAGAAGATATTTTCTGACTTAACGAAACACTTTCAGATCAAGGTAAAATCCCAATGGCTATGATAACGACTATGAAGAAATTAAAGTCTGGATACATCAATGGTACAAGAGTAACTCTTGGAAATTTGGGGGAATTCCTGAGCACTTCTGCTATAACAAATCTGAGCTTTCTCGGAAGCCAGGAAGATGGATACCCTGATAGTAAGTTTAGAATTAAATAAAATCTATACAGAAATTATGGTGAATGTACTTGTTGCAACCCATGAGAGCTGTTAACCGTAGGTTATTAATCAAAGTCAAAGTCAAATCATTTATTGGCCTTATAACTGCGTTTGTTACACTAGGCAAGTCAATACGTACAATAATGAATTATAATATTATGACGAAACAAGAGTTAAAATTTAAAGAAAAATCAAAAGAATAAATTTGTGTCTAGATAATAATGTTAAATTTAATATTGATGTCTGATTACTATATACATAATACTTAGTTATATATCAGTCCGGTAACATTACAAGTCAAGTATTGTTTAATGTCAATATCCATTTTAATTAATAATTCGAGAATGAATATTCAGTCAGATCAGTTTGCAAGAATTCTTTTATTGAGTAAAAAGCAGTGGATTCGAAAATTTTTTTTAATTTACACCTAATATCATTGCCATGTAAGTTAGCTACAGGACGAGGTAATTTATTGAACATACATATCTTAATCCAGATGCCTTGTTTCTTTACTTTGGCTAATCGAACTTTTGGTTTTGTTAGAAGTACGTCCGGTCTATTGCGATCTCTAAGATTGTATGGTATGTGATCCGGTTTTATCATTAGATTTTCTTTCTCGTCAAAAATTTCTAAGAGGCAATTATAAATATACATGGATACCGCTGTCATTATTTTGTGTTTTTTAAAGTATTTTCGTGCTGACGTGCGTTTTTTTAATCCAAATACTATTCTTATGGCCTTCTTCTGGGCTCTTTGGACTTTAATCATATCGGCCCCGTTGCCCCATACAGTTATCGCATATCTTATCATGGAATGTACGTATTCATAATACACTGACAACATATCTTTCACATCTAATACAGATCTTAGTTTAATGAGCGCATAGTTAGCACTTGCTAACTTCTTACACAGTTTACCTATGTGGTTTGTATGACTAATAGTGTGATCAACAGTATATCCTAAGAAGACATTTTCTTTTACTGCAGGATTCTTGATCACACCTTTGCGAGATTGATATTGCATAACGATGCTTTTATCCGCATTTAATATAATTCCATTAGCATTGAACCACTGTTTAAGAATATTTTTTGCCTCTAAAATTTTTATTTCTAGTTTCTCGTTGTGCTTATCCTTTATTCCTACATGGGTATCATCGGCAAATAAACTAATATAAGTCCAATCAGGCATGGCACAGACAAGGTCATTAATATATATGAGGAAAAGAACAGGTCCTAATACTGATCCTTGTGGTACCCCTATATCTATAGTAGCAACTTTAGAATTTACTCCATGTAAAAAAACAATCTGACTACGATTACACAAGTAAGTATTCATCATATTCAGTTCAGAGTCATAAAAACAATAGTGGTGTAGTTTTATTAATAATATGTCATGCCTTAAACAATCAAATGCTTTAGATAGATCACAGTATATGCTAGCGCACTTTTGTGATCCATCCAAGGCATCCAAAACATAGTAAAGAACTTTCCTAATTGCCATTTCCGTCGATCGACCTTTACGAAAGCCATACTGAGAAGTTGTAAAAAGATTATTTTCTTCAAAATATTTTAATATTCTAGATTTAATAACCGTTTCGAGAATTTTGGATATGGTTGGCAGTATGCAAACTGGTCTGTAGTTGCCTAGTTCTGAACAATCGCCCTTTTTAAAAAGCGGAACAACTCTACCTAGCTTAAGACAATCAGGAAATATTCCTTTTTCTAAGCAATCGTTGATTAAGAAATGTAAAAGTTCTACCAAGCATTCGTTCTGTAAAATAAGTTTTTTCAATGTCTTGGAAGTCATATCGTATATGTCTGGTGTGTACTTTTCTTTCATATTTTTAACAATTGTTAATAGCTCTTTGAGATCGATTGGGTCAAATTTGATTATCGAAGTCGCTTTTTTCGTAGCATCTAAATATGATATACATTTGGCAGTGTCTGTATTAGTATTACACGTTACTTTGTGAGCTATGTGTGTGAAAAAAATATTAAATGCATCGGCTATCTGTATAGGATCAGTAAGATCTTTGTCATCTTCAGCTTTGATATTATTTGTAGTTTTATTGGATTTTTGTTTTTTATTATACCTCACCTATTCATTTATTATCTTCCAGGTCTCTTTTATTTTATTTTTGGAAGTTCTTACTCTATGACTACATTGAAGTTTTTTAGATGATATATATACTTTTCTCAGGACTTTCTTATATTTTCTTATGTGTGTAACTCTTTCTTTGCATGGATCTAATTCTTGTAATTTCTCCATTTCAGCCAACTTAGTCTTAGATATTTCTATTCCTTTCGATGTCCACTTTTTCTTATTACTACGTGCTATGAATTTCTTTTTTGGAATGTCATAATAATATTTAATAGCTTCTAATAAAATATTCATTCTCAAATTAGTGTCATTACAAGAAATTATTTGATGTTTTAATCTTAGAAACTCTTTTTTAAACAGGAAATGAAAATAATTTATGTTGCTAGGTGTCATCTTCCTTATAAACAAAACCTCCTTTTTTTGAATATTTTTTGCAACGATATCGTTAATTATTAATCGAATTGTTTTGTGGTCTGCAATTTTATGATCTAAAATATCTCCTTTAAAGTTACTAAAATTAACAATGAAATTATCGATACACGTAGCACTTGAGCCTTCAGTTCTAGTAGGTTTATTCAATACAAACTTGCAGCCAGATTTGTCTAAAATAGTTAAAAACTTTTTTACATATTTGTCAGCTTTTAAAATATTAAAATTAAAATCTCCTGCTAACACAATTCGTTTTTCTTCATGACTAAGCTTTTGTAGCAATTTTTTTAGCAAGTCAAAGAAGAGATCTTTGTCTTTGTCAGGCCTATATGCTGCAATGATCACAATTTTAGTACATCTTAATTCAATTGCCGCAATTTCAAAATTCATTTCAAACGAAATTCTATTTATGTCATTTCTTATTTTAAACTCTAAATTATTTCTAACAAAAATAGCTGTACCGCCATGTATAAACAATTTTCTATTAAAATAAGTTGCTAGTTCATAATCCCGTATAACCATAGTAGGTATTTTATCATCTTGTCCCCATGTCTCCGACAGACATAGTACGTCACACTCGTAATCGTTTAGAAGATCTTCGATAACAGAATACTTGTTGTTAATACTCTGAACGTTTGCATGTAATACTATGAGCTTTTGTTTTTCTGTTCCTGTTTGTGAAAATTTTGTACATTATTAGAATTAGAAGAGTTCTCTGGTAGGCATTTGATGAATTTGAGTGTCGAAGTACTATTAAACAGTTTTGATGAGGCTGAAGATATTATTGTTTTTGCTAATAAATTCTGAAAAGTCTTGTAACTGCTTAGCCTGCCATTATCGTTAGTTACATTGGGGTCTACATATTTAACATTTTGAACCGATGTGGCTAGATGCGCTATGTCTTTATTAATATTGTAGATGTCCATGTCATTCCTGTAATTGTATTTTATTCCACTGATAATCACATTAAATAATCTGTGTTGTTTATCTAGTAGTCTCCTTATTAGTTGGACATATCCTCGTTTTTTAAATATTGTTTTTTCGAATTTATTTATTATTATCACTACTGTATCTTTTTCTGTTAGTTCTTTAGTTTTTTCTTCAAAACCTTCTAAAATTTGGTCGTAGGTGGCTTCTGGTTTACAATAATTTATAATTTTATTATTAAACAAATGATTTGAAGTAAAAGCAGCGATTCCTCTACCGGCCATGTCAGAAAACATAACAGTTTTTCTTATATTAACTTGTTCTTTTTCTATTTTATGTTTTTTGTTGGTAACGCATTTAATATTTTCTGTATTATATCTGGTTTTTATATTATCATTTACTTCTAAACTATTGAGCCTCGTTTGTAATCCTAAAATCATATGCTGAAGTTGTTCATTCTCAAGCTTCACTTTTGAGCATTGTTTTTGAAGCTGCGTCATCTTTTTTGACATCTTTTTACATTTTCTTATCGTGGATTGTTTTGCTTTTTTAACATTATTTGAAAATGCTGATGGTAGTTTTTTAGTTTTTCCTGATTTTTTACAATCAGTGTTACAGTTTTTTTTCAAAGCATTTTTGTTTTTTTCTTCCTCTAACCACTGTTTAAGTAATCACTGTAAGTAAACGGTTAAAACATTTATTTGTTTCATGGCCAACTTTTTTTTTTACAGAAGCATGTTATTAGGGTCGCGATGTGGAGGACCTTGCCGTTTCCGTATCGGTTTATAATTTTTCTATCTATGAAGCTCAAATAATTAATTTTAACAATAGTAAAACGGAAAATATAATAATACTATTAGGTTGTACCATCAATGGTACCACCGTATTTTTTTTGCCGTTGTAGAATTATTACCACTGCAAATTCGTTTGTTAATTCTATCTATCTTCTATCTGTTTAATTCGTCTGTAACAGACGCAAAGGCCATGTATGTATGTATACCTAAAAGGTAAAAACGGGACCGTGTTACTAAGAATTCGCTGTACGTCCGTCCGTCTGTCACCAGGCTATATCTCATGAACTGTAATAGCTAGACAGCTGACATTCACAGATGATGTATTTCTGTTGCCGCTATGACAACAAATAATACTAAAAGCAGATTAATGAAAAAATGGCGAGCGATATAAAGACGGTATATGTGCTTTTCGTGTTCTCGTTGAATCTCCATAGAAACCCTGGTAAAGTACGAGGTTACAAGATGTAACTTTTACTTGACCGCGATGACATATCACTTGATATTTGACTTAACTTGATTTATTAATAACTAAAAAGTTGATAAAATTGGCGCTGGCAAATATACAAACATAACTGTGACATAACTAAGCCATATATGGCATATTGTTATATGTGTCGTATATGATATACGTTTTACCTTATACCAAGTATCGACTTCGACACACGTTATTACTTGTTTGCATTGTCTCTTTTACTGGTTTTTACCAGCACTATGCTGGTCGAAAATTGATATTATAATGACAATTGATATTATGATATGTGAGATATTACATATTTTTTGTTACGATACTTATGACCTACTACTAAGGCTGGTGTAAAGTTGTACCCAACAAATAAAATGACACAAAATAGACAAGAGAATTTTATTTATTTATCATACCTACGAGTATCATGCACCTAATTAAATATTAAATAATGACTGGAATTGTAGTATATAATTTGAAATTATAATTTGTAATTTTATATTCATAAGTAAGTATAAATATACAAGTTTTTTCTTTCACTTAGTATTCTCTATTAAAGCAATCAATTAATAATAAGATTTTAATTACGTTGTGCAAGCAATAAAATAAAATAATAAATTTATTGTGTAAAATAATGTAATACTTTTTTACTGCGGGGTATATTTTACCTTATACCAAGTATCGACTTCGACCCACGTTATTACTCGTATGCATTGTCTCTTTTACTGGTTTTTACCAGCACTATGCTGGTCGAAAAAAGCAGTGTTGAGTTGGGCCCGATTTATAGAAAGCAGTTATTAAGCATAGTTAGGATTTTTAAATTGTGTTTACGGTATTGTTCCTGTCGCAATTTTTTTATAAGTTTAAATTTGTTTAGCAAACTTTTTAATTTCAGAGTTGAACCCCCAAGTTCAAAGTTACCTCGAGGAGCACCTGCTCAAGTCTTTCAGCAACAAAATCAGCTTTGTCCCGCGTCCGTCCGGCGCGCGCAACTCGAGAATGCTACGACGCCGCATGTCCGTACGCGGCGCCATCAAGAAGACTAGGTCTATCAATGTTGATTGTAAGAACAAATGATATTTTTTATTTAAAACCGACTTCTAAAAAGAACAGGAGGTTCTCAATTCGTCGAAACCATTTGTTTCGTCCATGTTTTCCGATTTCCCAGTGACGATGGCCAATTTGTTTTTTAGTTCTAATCTCTCTAGTTAGTCCTATATACATTGAATCAAAATCGGCAAATTAGTTTGATTGTTACCGACTTCCAAAAAAAGGAAGAAGTATAGTATGCGCAAATCTTTTTAAAGTGTCTGGAGTTAGGTACGAGTCCCAGAATGCGCAACGCACGCGTGTGTAAAGCAGCACTTACACAAGGGGAGTTGGCCCCTCTCGATGCAAGCTCTTTTCGACACCTAAAAATTGGTACTGCGCAGCGACTCGCACTAAACTCCGAGACTTCAAAACATTTGCGAGTACTTATCATACTCAATATGTTTTTTTTGTTTTTTACCTGATATTGTCGGAGACGGCAGAACCGATTGGAATAATTATTTTGTTGTTTGTAAGTGGTCGTATTCTAACTTTATCAAAATCTTTTCAGTAGTTTAGTTTTTTATTCAAAATAACTGAAAAATCTGTATTGGCGCGTGCCGAATAGAAGTCGGTTGTCAATTTTTTAAGTTGTCTTGCGATTTCGCTTTAGCCCATTTTGCCTTTGAGAAATCCCCGCGATCAAATAAGCTTTGCCCATTTCCCCAACGAACTTAGATTACGCTATATGAAAATGCGTACATGCCTCAGTTACAGAAAACTTACTTTAAGGTCTAACGTGATGGCTTCCTTTCAGCGGAGACGCTAGGCATGGAAGGCGAGTACAACGGTCCGCCCCTTGAACGCAAGCCATCGTGGCTCGACGTAGAGCCTGCGTTCGGGCGCAGCCCCTCGCCTGAAGAGCTCGCTAAGAAAAAGGCTTTCACTAAGTAAGTGCAATCATTTACAAATTGGATACTGAGACTGAAACGTGAGAAAGCTTGGAGTGGATGGGCTTAGTAAAGTAGCATGCATAATGTATTTATTATTTGTTATTAAATTACCTACACAAAAGAGACAGACAAAAGATTATACCTATGTACTCTGATTTCAGAGGCACATCTACAACGAGCTTAGGAGTAGTTACTCCATCTATTGAAGTGACGAAAGAAACTACGCCATCTCCGCCTAAAGAAGAGGGTATTGCTTTGTTTTTTATTTTACAAGTCCCATAACCCCTAAGTAGCGCAGTAGCTTGGACACAGGACTAAACAGCCAAGCTACGTTTCCCCCTTGCTATGTTAATAAAAAACAGTAAAACTTATGCATATTTAAATTTGTGCAACGATTGATCAACAATATGATATTACAGGAATTATCAACAAGAACATACAAGCAGTTATCCGTAACCGGACCACCTCTGAATCTCAGAACCTGATGTATGCTGAACAGGAAACTGACGAGCTCATAGCCATGCTGAGGGAAACCGAGAGTCTCGACGAACAGGGCGATATATTACAGTATCTCGTCGATACACATGGCCTGGAATTTAACACTGGTAAGTCGTCATTGGATTCCAAATTTCATTGCAAAATGACAAACTGATACCTGATCAGAATTTGCGGGATACCTAAAATGGTCATGAATGAGAACTGGGATTATGACAGCTGAAATACTAGTACTTAAAAGATGCTGGCGCCTATTGAAAGTAATACGATCCGAACTCTATTTAATTTGGTCCTTCGAGCTGGATCGATCATACCTAAAATTAGTTATTTGTATTTTTACTTAGATTTATCAGCAAATGGTCTTCGCTAACTTGGAGCTTAACTTGTTTTGTTAATTAACTTATGATTCTATCCATTATTTTATGAATGTCACACAGAAAATAATAATTATACCTACAGGTATGCAAGAAAACGGCAAAAACGTAACAGTCAAGGATCTCTTAAAGGTCTTATACGAGAAGGCTTGCACCCAGAAACTATGGGGTCTCGTGCGACACACCGCGGGTATGTTAGGCAAGAGAGTTGAGGATCTCGCTAAGGCTGTTACCGACTTGCTAGTGCGGCAGAAACAGATAACAGTGGGCATGCCGCCTAACAACGAACATACCATCACAGCACCGTTGCCGGAGAATGAACTTAGGCAGTTGATACATTTGGTGAGTTTATAGTTTTTTTTGGATACGTAGTTACTGTAAAAACCCTATTCATTGTTTCGTTTAATCTTTGATGTTCTTTAGGCTAGTTAATAGTTGGTTTGCTTTTTTTCAGTTTTGGAATCAAATATTTTATAACTATCACTAACTTTCTCAACTTATCTTAGGGAGTTGAGAAAGTTAGTGAGAGTTATGAAATACGTCACGTATAAGTATCATATAAATACAGTCACGCGTATAAGTGATGCAACGAAACACAAAAAACACACACACACATATGCCCTATGTTGTGAAATAATATTGAGTTCATAGTTGAATGTCTCGCTCGGCTGATTGTCGAACCCGAGCCCGTCGGCTCTCGAACAGATATCACTGACCAGTGTATTTTTGGCCTTAGATATAATATATATGAGATCGTTATTTGAAGATTGTTCTCGATTTTTGCCTTTAAATATTGTTTTCACTAAAATTATGACACACTTTTTACTCGCAGCGTTTTCGGAATCAAAAGCAAGAAAATGAAAATAAAAAGGTAACGTTAAATTAAGCTTGTAATAGAATATATTCAATTATAATTCTCAAATTAACTAGTGTTCATACTCCAATTTTACTTGGTAGGCGCAACGACCCAATACATGTCTTGTATCCGATACAAAAAGGCACCACGCCTCTGTGGCATTTGCTAGATCGAGTTAAATATATTGACCTAACACAAAACTTTTAAAGGAAATCTAATGAGAAAGAAATATTTGCGGCTACCTATCATTTAATAAGTTACTAGTTCTCGTTACTTCAAAGCGTGGAACTGTTAAGATCATTAAGAAGGAACGCCAGCACTGAGTTATCATTATCATACAGATAAGCCTCAATTCCTTTTCCTGAAACTTAGGAAGAAATTTATGTTCACTCCGGGCCCAATGACGTTAGCAATAGTTTGGTAGCCAATGAGCTGGGTAAGAGGTATATACTAAACGTAAAAGGATGAGTATTTATTAAACGGTCCCTAAAAAGAGAGCAAAAATTAAACATTCTCTGACTATACTTTTTTTCTATTTTTATCGATTACAAAAGCCAAGATGATGATGATTTGACCACACTTTGTATTTCTCCGTATAAACTTTCTGTCATTCTTTTGGTTCGTTTATACTGACAGCTAATGTCATATGTATAAGACGAAATACGCACCAAGTCGAGTGACTTTTACAGTCACAGTAGTTACAGGCGATGGTATATTTTCTAGGCGTATGGGGACGACGAGAGTACGGCAATGTTGACGCAAGAGTTGCTGGTGTATTTGGCAATGTTCATCCGGACCGAGCCGCAACTTTTCCTGGAGATGTTGAGGCTCAGAGTGGGACTCATTATTCAGGTACATTTAATAATAGTAGTTTAACGAAAGCTTGAAGAGCATTGTATTCATAACGACGATTATTAATAGTACAATGTATTATAAGTATGTCTGCTAATTATAACATGTACAATACGTTAGACCTATTCGACGGGCAATTTTTTCAGTTATTTTGATTTATAATCATAACCGATCTGACATTAATTATTGATAAAATGTACATATGGCATCAATTAGAAAAAAATCAACATTCAAATATATTTTTCCAAATGGTTCACATTCAGTGAAATTCATCCACGTCAGAATGAAGTTTACTGAACGTGAACGAAACTCAAGTTGGACCTTTATAACGATCAGGTAAGCGTGAAACCCCGTATAGATTAGCTTGAATTGTTTTGTTTAAGGTGATGGCGACAGAACTATCTCGCACTCTTTCCTGCGACGGCGAAGAAGCATCGGAGCACCTCCTCAACCTGTCTCCCTTCGAGATGAAGAATCTACTCTACCACATACTTAGTGGGAAAGAGTTCGCTATTAACAGTGGTGAGTAAGACATTATACGAAAAGCAACACTACTCAACGCCCGACATTTATTATGATATAATAAATAAAAAACTGTTTTTGTTTGTACAAAATGGGTCTTAATATTGAATAAACAATGCGACTATTATATTTTGGTATTAAAAGCATGTCAGAGTCCTTAGCAGGAATTTACCGAAGACGCTAGTGAGGAAGCATTCGATATTATAATCGAATACGAGGAAGCATTCGATTATATAATCGAATACTTCCGATTAGCCAGCTTAAGAAACTACTGAGGTTTTTATACTAAGAAGTTTGAACTACTAAATACTAGAAACTCGTTCTGACGCCCCATACATTTGAAATATTTTTTCAATATTAACGTAGTATGCGTCCAATTTTATGGATGTAGTAACTTATGAGGATACGTGACTGAGGGGTACTTACGAAAACTTTTGTTTAGCAGAGAGTATTATTATTATTATTAAGCATGCCGTGTCTACATCTAGAAGGTCATGCGTATATCTTTGTTTCAAATTAGAAAAGTAGACCTATAAAGAAGTTTAATATGTTTTTTTTAAATAAAGGCCTTATAAATTTTGAACATTCTAGATCACTAAAAAATCTCGTAAGAGTCGGAGTGTGTGTCTAGAAATGTAAAATTAGATTACGTCTTATCCCATATATTTTGATTTGAGTGTCCATTTATATTGATGTTATATAACGTCACTAAGGATTTGCCATATGAGTTGTATGTTGTACACTACACATATTTATATTGTTTTTTTTTTCATATCTATGTCTATTGTGAGCTTTCTCATCTGAGGGTCAAACAGAATATATTCATTATATTTATGTAAGTAAATGTTTGTTTGCAGCTGTATCTCTATTCGGTACAAAGGAAAAAGTTAAAACTAAAGGCGAGTCGACACTTTCAAATCCTTGCTTCGATTTATTTTTGACATTGTTTATGATAACCTTTGTGTACGTCCGAAACTTTTATATGTTCATATATTCATTAAACATTATAGGGTGTAAGTTTAAAAATCTTTATTCTCTTGTCGTAGCTTACACCTTGTAAATGTCGGGTTTATTATGTAAGACTTTGGAGATTAGAAAAGAAGGCGCGAACTGTTATGCTATATAGAGCGGGCCTCAATATCCCCGAAGGTATACATAATATAACCCCATCGTTCTAACTGCCTTGCTTTATGTATTGTGACTTTGAATTATGCTGATGAAGATTCGTCTTTCTTTCTTAATATGGTTCAGATTCTTGCATTTTTTATCCCAAAAATGTGTCCTTCAATAGACAAAGTATGATTTATATATACATATTATTTCTCAAGATATGTTCAGTGCCATAGAGTCTAACATCCAAGTGTAATTTACTCATACACTTACATAGACACCGCATAAATATTTGCGTGAAATTTACAGATCATATTTTGCTATTAACACCTCCAACTTGGAACATTTAAACCTGTACTTTACTTCCACAAGCTATCTAGTTTATTGTGCTGGCAATGCCATACCATTGGCAGGTTGTCGTTCGGTATGGCGTTCTAAAGGAGAGGACTATGTTCAGCAGTGGACGTCTTCTGGCTGATAATATAAACCATACCAATAAATAAAATGTGAAATTACATATTCTTCCTCTTGTACCTTTAAATGCAACCACAAATGCAACGAATGACTTGTCACGAAACTAAATGTATTATGGCTACTACTTGCAATTCTTCGACAGATTTTTTATCAGATCGAGATCCCGCATTGAGGCATATTACTTGTTTCTGTGCTAATATTCACCAGAGCCTTTTAATTTCACCTTCTACTATAAACTACACTAGAACAAGGATATCTTGGCGTGTACATCACTCTCTTTATATAAGATAATACAACCCTTCAATAAAAATCAGCTAAGCAGTTAAAAACTGTTACAAATTAAAGCTTATAAATTCAAATTAGAATTTTTACAACGGCATTATCGCTAATACATAATTAGCAACTATTACGTAGTAAAGCTTACAAATCCTAAGTAATACTCGTATTATAAATGCGAATGTAACTCTGTCTGTCTGTCTGTCTCGCTTTCACGCCAATACCACTAAATCGATCTTGATGAATTTGGTGCACAGGTAGATTGGACCCCGGGAAAGGACATAGGATACTTTTTAACCGACTTCTAAAAAAGTTCCACTGTGTTAACAAAGAGCTAGCACGCCATGATACCCCTTGTCTCGGTGTAGCCTTGCACAAGCTCGTATATAAAATTTCTTACTATGGAAGTAACGATAAGTTTTCATTTCCAGTTGGTCGCGGTAATTTCTCGATAGTGAGCAATAAATCTACTCGCTATGGGAAGAAGTCGCAAATAGTACTGGAGGGACAAAATCTGCAAAGCACCAGTGATGAACGTAAGTACTATATTTCATAAGATAGGTACTACGCTTGTACAACAGATAGTTTGATGTTCCTTACCAACAGATTACTGAAGTCGAGCAAAATTCAGCAAGAGGTTGATTGATTAACACACAACATTTTCTTTTTTGTGTGCATAACACTGACATGTATAAAATGGCATATGTTTTTATGTCAATCTAAAGTGGTACCAGGAATTAAAATTTACATTATCCTATCACTGCTATCAGTGCTAAAATGGCGGAAATGCTGGCAGCTCTCTGGGCTGGGTATAAGACCTAGGTGGACCGCTAATTAAAATTGTTGAACATACTGTTTTTATATATTTTGTCATAATTTAGATTTTATATATTAAGTATCGTGCCAATAAATGTATGATTAATATATTTCAGCGCCGGCAGCAGAGCCTGACCGACAGGGGCAGTGGCTGCGCCGGCGCCGGCTCGACGGAGCGCTCAACCGCGTGCCCAGAGACTTCTACCCTAGGGTCTGGGGGGTCTTGGAAAAGGTAAGATGATAAAAAGTGTTAACCAACTTCAAATTTTTCAGTTATTTATATTTATAAACCAAATTTGATAAAATGTATACGATACCAAATGTAAAGTATACCTTTAGGAACAAAAGAGATTTTTTGAGATTGGTCGAAGCGTGTGTTGAAATTGATAAACATGTATATACTCGTAAATAAAGATTGAATTAAAGAATTGTGAATCCCCTTTTCAAGATAGTTAAAAATATAAAAAAAGTTTCCAGCCGATAAGTTATAACGACAGATGCAGAGGCTACTAACCTAACTTTTACTTACATAAAACAACTAATTAAAAAGGCTTATATTGTCGAATTTAACGCTTAATATTTACCGCTATATCATTAATATAAAAATGAATCGCTGAATGTGTTGCTTTGTTACAGCAAGACAAATTTATACAATAGTAGTACATTGGACGGCCTTGTCGCATCAATTTCTTTAATCTTAATTTCTTCCAGGCAAACTATGTATGGATAGAACTTATATTATACAAAAAAAATACGATTGGTGCAACCAAACTAATATTAATAAAAAAGTAACTATACATGAAACAAAACTAAAACGAATAAAATAAGATATATTTAAACTTGAAAATAAGCTATAACATGTATATATCATTCAAACGACATGCATCGAGTGTGGTTTTGGTCATACAATTACAGTACAACTATGGCGCTAAATCAAACGTTATTCTAAATCATTCGTATTTTTCTAAACACACATGCATTCCATTGCTGGGCACAGTATCTACCTTTCTTAAGGTCCTGTTCCCGTTCAATTTCTCAAAATGTTAAATAATAGTTGATGCCAAATAGGTTAAATTGTTGAATTTCTATGATGATTTATTATATGTAATAGGTGTGGTCTTTTTTTTTCTTTACGAAAGAGAAACCAGA
Source organism: Ligdia adustata (assembly GCA_947049295.1). Lineage (NCBI taxonomy): Eukaryota > Metazoa > Arthropoda > Insecta > Lepidoptera > Geometridae > Ligdia > Ligdia adustata. The sequence continues at coordinate 6,017,639 of OX346218.1, forward strand.
CAGAAATTTGAACATTTCGTTTATACTCATCATACAGTGTTTGATATTATAAGTGTCTCACTTATGTTTCAGTGCCAAGGCCTAGTCATTCAAGGCAAGCTTCTGCAACCGAATTTAACCCAAGAGATGACGTCAGGAGAGTTGAAATTCGCACTCGCAGTTGAAACAGTACTGAACTCCATCCCTCAGCCGGAATACCGTCAGCTGGTGGTTGAAGCTTTGATGGTGCTAACATTAGTTGTAGAATATAAGGCGGTCACTCATCTTGGCCCGACCATACATGTGGAACAACTGGTCCATAGGGCGAATCAAATCTTTTTGGAAGATCAAGTAAGTTGTCATTTTACCTGCGGTAACTTTTGCAAAATATGTTAGAACCATAACACAACTTGCTACGTGTAACTACTGTGCTCACGGATTTGGCGAGATGTCACTCAATGTCACGTTTTTACATTCGTAAATCACAATTTTATTTTGGTGTCGAGCAGTTGGTTGGACCAGTTGGAATGTGCCCGTGTCGAACAACTAAAAAGCGCATGCTGACGATAAAACTCAAGTCTACCGCTTGGAAATAATAATAAGTAATAATTTTCTACCGACTTCCAATAAGGGGAGGTACTCAATTAGACTATTTTTTTATTTGTTTGTCAATTGATTTCCCGGAGACGGCTGAAAATATTTTTTGTTTTAATGGATTTACTTTTTAGGTTTGATTTTTAATACATTTGATATCAGGCAGGCCCCGAAAGAACTTTTTCAGTTATTTTCGTTTTTTCTTTATATTCATGAAAGTCGGTAATTAAAGTAAGTAAAGTAATACAGATAACTTACGCTCTGCATTAGCAGTATTATAGCCGTTAAATACCAATACGCGGCTAGTTATTTATACAAAATGTATCTGACTCTTTAGATTAGGGAGTACGTACATACCTATAATATAACAGCTTATGACATTTACATAATATATGTTGTAGAGATTTCAATTCGTGTTTAATATTAAGGTAATACAAATTAAATTAGCGATTACATACCAAACATAACACGTCGTTTCCTTCTCAGATGCGTTGCAACGGTGACGCAACGCTTTGCTGCGCAAAGGCCGAACGTAACGGCGACACTTTAGTTTGCGGCGGCGCCGCCGGCGTCTGTCAGCATCTGTACGACAGCGCGCCTAGCGGCAGCTACGGGACTATGACGTACCTGGCGCGAGCCGTGGCCGCTATGTTGGCTAATAACGGCGCTACTGACAATATAGAATGTACCATCACTTGAAGAAGATCCAATCTTACTTAAAACTTTGTTACTTGCAAACCTAGCAACAAAATTTACGACAACGGTCAGCTGATGACTCTATCTTTTCTCAGAGTGCCAACGCTTAGATGACTGAAGACATTAGTTATTCAGATTTGAGAAACTTTAATGTCTACTATACAATACAAATACAATAGCCAAGAGATAAAACCAACGAAGATTTCAAGGCACTAAAACTCGATGCAACATGTTCACATAAGAAATTCTGCAATAATAGCTGGCCTGTCATGATTAGAAAAAACGTACAAGTAAAGAAGCTATTTTCATTGTCATTAAAGGTGATTGTTATTGAGACAGATATCGTGAAAACTATTGAAGATATGTAACTCAGTGATGGGAACTAGGTAATCCTTAGAAAATTATATTCTTTTAGTAAGCTAAAGCAAAATAGTGTTGGAATAAAATACATTGTCACAAATAGTAAATAACTAACATGTTTCAAGAGTGTTAATGTAGATAAGCAAAGATATATATTTTGTATGTATTATTATATTATGTCTTTTTCATGACCTATGTGTTGCTTACATATTTTTGTGCCACAGATCGTATTATTATGACAATATATTATGATATTTTAATTTTATTAATGATGATATTGATGATCATTAGCACAACTTTCATCGATGAGACCCACACCTAACTGTTGGTCGCTAGCTAATACAATACTAACATGTAAAATATATTATTAAATAAAATCATGTTAACATTTTACTATTATTTTATTTAAGAATTATAACAAAAACGTGATTTGTCATAAATTATAAGGATTTTAAATGTTTTATAGGGAATAAAGAAATAGTAAATGTAACTACCTATAAAAGTTTGTAATCAAACACAGTTATATCTTATGCATTATTCGTCTACTTCAAAATATTACATCTTTTTCTAAAACACAACAATTTATTTAAAACACAGCTAATTGGATAATCTACATAAATCAGCTAGGCTTCGTCTTTCCTACCAAATGGATTCATTTTCGACAGCCATGAAGTCGTTGACCTGAAAAAAATTTGATGCTTATATTCTTGGGGAGAAAAGCTATAAAAAAATGCACTCTTTAGCTAAAAAATATTTTACTCCTTTGATTAAAACCCATCACAACAACTGTACACACATTATAGCAATAAAGAATCTTGAATCTTTGAACACAGTTTGGTGCATCTTCTCACGTTTTAACTTTTTGATTTTTGTCAATTATTGAATTATTATTTTATGAACTAGATTTTTGCCTCTTTCTCTGTAATTTTTTTCTTTGCTGTGCCAAATATAATGTATCAATATAATGTAAATAAACAGTTACATGTCTACTTGCACAAGGGATTAAATCAATAGTGATACTACACAAATGCATTATAATAAACTTAACATAGATTTTCCTTAAACCAACAATCCAGACCTAAAATATTCTACTTGTGTGATGAAAGCAATGTATGAATAACAAATCAATGTGAACTATGAATTAACTCTACTCAAAATTTTATGAGTGTCTGTAGTAGTAGCACATCATAGTAGGTATTTAAAATAAATATAAGACTCAGCACATCAAATGTTGATACTACAGCAATGTGATGCGATAAGTCAATATGAGAAATACATCTTAGTTTTTGAAAAAAAAATAACTGGTTGAAGTTAACACTTACTAAAAGTTTAATTTCGACAGTTTTGATGAATTTAATTTTACTTTTTAATTAAAGATCTATAAAGAAAAACTCAAAGCCATTCTGTAGACCAGTCTTATCAAATATTCCAAAACAATGCTAATTTAGCTTTGATGAAGACAGGTCAAAATATACTTACGAAATCTCATCAGGTGAACTTGTAGCTTCAATTCCAGCTTCTTTCAACTTGTCCACAAGTTTCTTTCTATAAACATTTTTTAATGGAACTGGTCTGTTGGCTGCCTCTTTTTGCTTGGTTACCTTCGACAGGGCTTCATACCATGTCAGACCATACCATTCAATTTCTTCAGGAGTATACTGGAAGAAATATGGCAAATAATCTTTTTCTTTCCACAATTTACAATTTCTTTCATTTTCATTAATACATAGCATTAAAACAATTTATTTTGAACATAGGACGACTGGTGGGGTAGAGAGCAAGACTACATTATTATTTTGTTACCAACAAACTAAGATAGATAAGAGAGACTGAAAATCAAAATTGAACTTGCGTTACAAGCTTTACTTACAGAAGATAGGTATGTCTTAAATTCCTCATAAACTTCCTTTTGCTTCTCTGGATTGTGAGCATATCTTGGGCACCCATTCATTAATTCAGTTAAAATTTGTTTCTTTAATTTCAAAGCAAGCATGGATATTAGGTCACATGCTGGGGTCTTGAGCAAATAGTGGTCAAATCCATAGTGGTCATTAATTAGTTTGATTGTTCGGTCAGTAACAGTTACTGACAGATGGGTATTGAGAACTTCAGATTTAACAACAGTTCTCTTCAGGACAGGCACCCAGAAATGTGGCACCCTCCTCTTGTTAGGATCACGTTTCTGGAAACCTGACGACAAACATTCATAGATACGACACTAACAAAACATACCAACGTAAACAAGCTAAATCATGAATAACAAATTACATAATGAAATACTGAGCCAAAAAAATAATAAACACGAAACATTGGTTAACCTTTAACTACAGCTTCTCCGCCCCATATTCCTTCGCTCATTTCCTGAGGAAACTTCAGCGGGATAGGTACATTCTGGACAGGAAGCGTCTCGCCAGTGAGTTCGTCTCGTTTCCATTTGCCCTCCTGCGGTACAAAATGAACTGCAGCTGGTTTCAGCACCTTCCACTCGCGCCAGAACTTCTTATATGCCGCGGGTAATTCTGCCGCTATGCCTATCTCGAATCTACCCTTCTTCTTGTAAGATCTCGACAAGTGACGCGCAGTAACCTGAAAAATATGTAAGGTCGTGTAGCAAAGGTCTGCGCGATACAAAGATGATGCAATAAGTTTCCGAATATACCTGAATACGAGACGATGCCATTGAATAATTTGGTTTGTAGCATAAAACAAATCAATGCGTTGATAATTACTGACAAAAATTCCCTATTTATTCAGAAAAATCTTTTTATTTGTGATTTGATTTCACATTTATTTTCAGTTGTCAAACTCGAACATTGACTTTGAAGTTGACATTATTCAGATCATCACTGTGATAGACGATCCAAAAGTCACTTTCACTGTCAATATAATTGTCATAATCTGCAGCTGACGTGGTGACAAAAAATTACAAAATGGCATTTGGCAAGTTTCAAGTGGTGGTGGCAAAATATTTTGTTTTTTATTACTAAAATAAACTAATTCTCATTTATTTTCTACTAACTTACATTACTTATTTGAGTTCCATACAAAATCTTGTGCAGTAACTGGGTCCTTATGTTGACAAAGCCTAGTAAATTATGTCGGACAAGAAAAACATCGATATCGCTCCTGAAAAGGGTCAGCGGGACCCTTTTGATCCCAATATAACATTACCACCGACTGAAGTGTCTAGTGTAGCTGGAAGTGTGAGCACTGCAAAGGTAATTTAACGCTATGCAAGTCACAGATTTTATGATAAACTTGTCACGTATGGAATGTTGTGAAGTATTGCGTTGCGTGACAAGGCCGCAGAGACTCGAGGCCTATTGATTATTTACATAGCAATCGCGCAACTTATAAGAGTTCTGTGTCTCACATGATTCCAATTCCTAGAAAGAAATCTGCATAAGTACATTTCCTCCTATACAATGTAAAACTGATTGGAAATTTCTTTGCTTTAGACACCTCAACGAGTATCATCATCTTCTGAAAGGTTAATCAAATTCGAGCGAGCTCAAAAGTGTCTTGAAAATGCAGCTCTTGTATCCAAACGTATCAAGGAACATCGGAAGGCAACGGCAGAACTATTGGGCAGACCTTTTGGTAAATTTATCATTAGTTTTGTTTTCTATTTAAAACACAGATCCTTAACTTAATATTTCTAAAGACAAGTGCTGCAGATTTTCTCTGGACAGCTTGATTATAATTGCATGGACATTTATGTGTAAATATTTTAATGTAACATGACTATTTTACTGTAAAATTTAATTCAGCAAGTATTAGTTTAATAAAATATTAAACAAACTTTACATAACTGCAGCTAACTATAAAACTGAAGTTGTCTGGTCACAGAACCCTTGTATTATTATTTCAATCAAAACAATATAACTTTATTGCAGAAGATGATGATGGTGGAGACACTGCATCTGAAATTACATCCACCGTGAGTGAAAAGACGGGCTATTCTGTTTCCACAGACATCTCCACAACAATGTCTGTCCAGGATGCACTTAATAGTATGTAATATTTTTTTTAAGGAATGTACCCATTCTTCGTGAACCATACAGGGGAGGAGAGTGATTGATAAATGGTCTTATATGCTACTACTGTGGGAAAATGACAGGGTCTGAAAATTACAATTTACCAAGATGAGGGAGGAGCGTAAATAATTGGGTCATATGGTCTCGGTTTGTTTCCGTTAATAGTTTTGTGTATGCGTTTAAAAAAAGTAATGAATGGGCAAGTGTAGTGCTATTATTCATGAAGCTTGAATGCAACAGGAGCCTAAAGAATAACATATCATATGGAACAAGAAACAACATTGTTACTGCATTAAAGTGTTCTAGCAAGTATAATATTTTTGTAGTGACAATAGTTTTGTAACAGTTTTCTGAATTTGATCATAAGAAATGTGGTTCGTCTATGAAAAACCTGCTTATTATAGAAAATTACTTATTAGTAACTTTAGCTAAGTTAATTACTAACTAGTAATTACTTATTTAAAATGCAGGTTTTTTTAAAAACATCTCACCAATCTATTTTATAAATGAAACTTAGTTAAATAAATAATATTTTTCTAAAAATTATATTATAAGTAACTTTAAGTATTCCTTACAAAACATATTTAACTGACTTCATAAGACAGGAGGTTCTCAGTTTTTCAGGTTGTTTTTAGAGTTCCACACTCGAAAGGGTAAAAACAGGAATCTATTACTTAGACTTCACTGCGCATCCGTCTGTCTGTTAGTCACCAGGCTTTATCTCATAAATCTTGATAGCTAGACAGTTGAAATTTTAACACATGATTAAAAATAAATAATTAAAACAAAAAGAAATAAATACTTAAATAATTTAACAAAAACGTTATTCTGCCGTTTTTTGCTCGATATTAATAACGACATTCAGTAGAAACTTGAACTTGTGTTGTATAGATAATAGTACAGAACTTCACAACATTTAGTTTTGGGAAAGTGAAATTCGTAAAGCATTTTGATTTTTTATTATCGTATTTATGCTGAGACCGTTAGACGCCACCAATAAAAAAATATTATTGTATCTGTCATCTGTGAACCTTTTGAGGAGAATAACATTATGCTGAACTTTTCTTATATTTCCAAAGTCTATAAAAACGTGATTATTAGATTCTGAATAAAAAAATAGGGGTTATGTTATTTGTAATTTGTCATTCTATTGCTGTAATAAAAATAGGGGGTTTAAATTTTTAAATGTTGTTAAATTCCTGTTGTTGGACAGAATAATATTTTTTTTGTTAAAATTAGAATATTTTTTTAGTATATTATTGTTGTATTTTCTTTTTTTATAATATTTCAGTACCTGGTATAAGCGAGAGTTTAGCCAACACTCTAAAACAGAAGGAGTTATTGATGGAAAGAATAAAACAGTACAAAGAAATCACTAAAAGATCACCTATTACAAAATCATCAACAATCACCCGCAGAGAATCAACTGCTGATTCTAAGTTAGATTTACGAAAAGTGAGTGGTTATGCTGCTTCCTAACATAATTTAGAAAATATATCACGCATCATATACAAGTCTAAATGACCAAAATTAAAGTCAAGTGTTATTATATCTGTTGAAAAAAGCTCATCATACTTACAGTAAATTGAGCTCGACAGTTTTTCTTATTTTGTGTAAACATTCTTCAAATTTCTATGGCTCATACTTTGATTTTTGTTGAATGATATCAGGTAATAATTCATTTATTACAATGAATTTTACTAACATCCACCTAAAAATTTACTAATCGCCGAGCATCCTCTTAAGGTTCCTTTCTGATAATCATAAGCAACAGCTTTTCTTCTTCGACTTGTATTTTGCTTTTCTATACAAAAAGATTATTGACATGCAGCCAAATCTATGGAAAAGTAAAAAAAAATTGAGGTTTTTAAAAAATCGATGAACAAACGTTATCGCTTAGGGTCATCCAAAGTCATACTTAGGAACATGCTTGTTGATTTCCATTCATTCTGTTTAGCAAGAATATGTAAAATCGATATAGAAATAATTTGCATTAATTTGTTGTTTTACAGAGTGCAGACAATAATGAACAGTTAATAAATGCAATAAAAGAAAAAGAGAACACATTGAGTGTAATGCAAGTGAAAATGAAAGCTATGGAAACTACTATCCTTGACTTGCAAGAAAAAATCAATGAGAAAGACCAAATAATAGAAGCTAAGAATAAGGCTACCACTTTGATGTCAGATAGTCTTAGTAAGAAAGGTATTTTTGATTCATTATTAAATAGTCATTATGTATTAAATGGTATAAAGTTTCTCAAGTTAAGAATCAACATTCATTATTATAAGCTGCCTGCCCAACAAGATTGCGGTACTGATTGCATCTGCATTTTCACTCATTGAGAGATGGTGGTGTAAAGTTTTTGCAGTCAGGTTTTTTTCACTTCTAACCACAAAGTAAGAAGAAAAAAATTCTTGCAGTTTTAATTGAATTGCAGACTTTGTTGAATATAAAGTTGTTTTATGACAATGTTTAGTTTAGATGTATTTGCGACTAAGTTATAATGTTGTAATAAGTAATGCAACTTTTAATATATTTTACTATCATATTTCAGAGAAAGACTCTGTGGCATTATTAGAAGACACAAGGCAACAGATGACAAAAATGCAGGAAAACTTTATAACAATGGAAACTGAATGGAAAGAAGAAAAACAAAGGTTGCTCAAAGACATAGAGACAAAAGAAGATAAAATAAAAAGCTTGGAAGAAGCAAACAGTATATTGGAAACATCTAGATTTGAAATCAGTGTTGAACATTCCAAGCTGCTTGAGGAATTGGAATACAAAAATAAAGAGATAAAGCAACTTGAAGAACAAATCCAAAGATTATCTCAACAGTTAGATGAGAAACCTTCTGAAAAAGAAAAAGACGACCATGAAGAGGAAAAAGGTTCTAAAGAAATATCTGATATGGCTGAACTAACTAAAAGAATTGAATTATTAGAACAGCTAAATTGTCAGATAAGACAAACTAATAAAGAACTTGAAAACAAACTTGCTGCCATGAATACCGAATCAAAGCCAGTCACTGGTGGATCTCCGAGCAAGAGAGGAAGCCCTCTTCCGACTCGCAAAGGAAGTAGAAGTACTGCATCTAAACAGAAGTCTCCTTGGAGTAAACTATCCTCAGAGTCATTGCCTCAAGAAACAGACAAAAAGCAAAGCAAAAATGAGGTCGCTAAGTTGGAAATGGTAGTTCAATCTCTGAACAGAGATATTTTGGAAAAAGAAGTTGTAATTGCCCAAAAAGATGAATTGATAGCTGAACTTCAAAATGAAAACAAACACAAGGAATTAATTATGCCTGAACGTGATGTGGTAGATGTTGGTATTATAACTGATGCGATATATGAACCAAAATTAGCACCAGCGTCTATGTCTCAGGCTCAGCACATTCCTATTACAGAACACACAGAAACATCTGAAAGAAATCAAGCTGTAGACATTATAGAACTTGAGCAGAATTTGAAACAGGCTCATAATCAAATTGCCTTACTAAATGCTGATATTGATGCAGCAAATAAGAATATGATCAAAGTAAAATCAACTCAGAAACTAAAATTAAAGCAAATGCAAAAGACGATTGATAACTTTAGTAAAATATCAGATACAAATGCTGAGCTAATTAAGTTAAATGAAGAAATACATCAGCTCTCTCAGAAGGTAGCCGAGTTAGAAGAAGAAAAAGGCAACCTACAACTGCATCTAGTTGATTATGATAGTGGAAGACGTGAGTATACTGAAGTTACATAAAACGTAATTAATATATTTTACTGAAATACCTAGATCCTAATTATGTTTATCTTATTCCAGTGACAGAATCTGATGTATACAAAAAACTTGTAGATGTGGAAAACTTAGCGGAAACAAGATTGAAAGCCATCAGCGTCTTAGAGACACAGAAGTTCGATTTAGTACAAGGTATAACATTACGAAAACCTTAGGAGTAATAATGGACCACATTACTCTTAATAATAATTATTATCAGTCGACAAGGCGTTTTGTGGATCATAGTTTTATTTTTTGTATCTTAATCTCTCTTAATCCATTCTCACTCAAAATCACAGATTTATTATTTTCAGTGATTGCATAACTATTCAGCTAATTAACCTTTTGAAGGCCAGATTGAATATATACTTGATAAATGCTAGCAAGCCCTGTGTGTCAAGAACGTTTATAGTTGCGTTTCTTGGCTTCGCATACAGGTCACTTCAATGCACTTTAGTCGTAGCGATTAAAAATGGCTAGTTTTTACTTTAAATTTTTAGTGGAAAAAAAAGCTTTTTGTAAAGTAATAATAGTTGATGTCCACGCACAACAATTGATCTTTTAAATACAACTTTGATGCGATTCTGTATATTAAACACCATCTGTTTCTGCTTTCAGAGTTACATACCTTACAACAGAAAAATATAGAGATGGAGGATAAATTAGCTGACATCTCTCAAATTCAAAGTGATCAAGTGTCTACAGAGATAAAATCCGTTCAACTTGAAGAACAAATTGACAAACTAACAGCTTCAAAGAAAGAGCTTGAAATAATAATAGAAAATTTAAAATTAGACAAAGAACAGTTAAATTGTACTATTACAGAACTGGAATCAGAAAAAGAAGAATTACACCACAAATTGGAAAACTATATTCAAGAAAACATGGATTTGACTGACAAACTGGAGAAGTTAAGTGCGGAAAAAGTAAGCTCCGCTGAATCTATCGAGATAGTGGAATCTTTAACTACTCAAGAAAAACTAGAACTTGAAGAATATAATAAGAGTATGGTACGAGAAAAAATGGATGACCGTGAAACTGAAAACATATTACCCCAAAGTGAAAAGAATATCGAAAATTTAATTGAACAAAGCCAGGAACTTAAAAAGAAGATTCAGCTCTTTACAGAAGAAAGAGAAGAAGTAATGGAGAAAATGAATAAAATCATGATTGAAAATGAATTACTTCGTGGTAAAATAACAGAAACAAAAGATCACTGTAGCCTGCTGCAAAATAATATTGACAAATTTAATAAAGAAAAGCTTGAACTGCAAGAACTGAATCAAGAATTGAATCGTCAAATTGATGAGTTAAAACGAGAACGACTTGAGATAATCAAAGAAACAGTGGAAATTGCAAAGCCTATGCCTGAAGATAATGCTGAAGTAGCTGCTTCAGAATCTCAACATGATGAGAAATTAACTTCAGAAAAAGGGATGAATAGAACTAAATCTGTAAAACAGCTAACTAAGGAAATACTCAAACTTAAAAACACAATAAAAGAAAGAGAGGCTGAGATTGGCGATTGCCAAATGAAAATATTGTCTTTAGAAGAACAGAATCAAAAACAAAATGAAATAATGCAGGCCAATGCTAGTAATGAAATAAAACTAAAATCTTTATTGGACGAAAATCAGCAACTCAGGGATGATCTAATTCACTTGCAGAAAAACAAAAAATCAGAATTACAACAAAGCCAATACCAACAAGCTCATGATCATTTGCAGCAAGAGGTACTTAAAATGCAACAGGAACATTCTTCAAATGTTTCGATACGAGATGCGAGAATTAATGAATTAGAAAATCTTCTCGTGGAGTATGAAAAACAAATATTCAACTATAGTAACACCTTACAGCAAAAAGACAAAGACTTGGCTGAGTATATAAATCAAATCACCAAATTAAACGATGTCTCTCAGAAGCTTAAATCCACCATTGATATGCTCGAAGAAGAGAAATCTAAAGACCAAAATGCAGAACTAGTGAAATCACTAAATAAACAGATAGCGGCGTACCAGAAAAAAATGACAGAAACCGAAGATAAATTAAGAATTTTAGAAGAAGAACAATCCCAGCTTGTCACTTTAAAATCCGCATTGGAAAATAAAAACGCTAATATGGAAACCGAATTACAAAGACTTCAAGAAACATATGCTGAAAAACTAAATCTTATCAAAGACTTACAAATTCTTCAACAAAAGCATGTAGATGAACTAAAAGAAATAGAGATACAAACAAAGGAGCGCGATGAAGAAATTCATGAGATTAAACTTCAATTGCGAAAAGAGTCTATAGAAAATGAAAAACTGCGAAACACGATTGACGAAAAAGAAAAATCATTAAATGAATTAGTGATATCTCTCGAAGAAGCTAGGCGAAAAGCTGAAACGTTAAACCACGAAAAAGGGTCGTTGAACGAGCAATGTGAATCAATGGAATCTAAAAATAAAGAACTTTTGGAGAAATTAAAGAAGTTTGCTGTTAACATCAAGAAAAAGACATTATTGTATTCTGAACTAGAAAATCAATTGTTTGAGACTCAAAAACAAGTAGGTGCTAAAAATGAATACATTGAACAGCTTTCTATCCAAGTAGAAACTTTACCGGCGCTGCAAGAAAAATTGAAACATGCTGAAGACGAAATCAATAGGATCCAATCATTAAAAATAAATCTAGACCAACAGAAGTCGCAAGATATAACACTTTTACAAGAAAAAATAAAATCTTTGGAAGATAGTTTGGCTACATCATCAAATAAAATCAACGAATTGAATGACATTATTAGTATTTTACGTAAAAACTTACATGATAAAAATGAAGATAATTCTAACTTAAAATCACAAATTGCTAGTTTAAATAATAAAATCGTAGAACATGAAATAGAGCAAAAAAATAATATGAATCTGGTTACAAAAGTATCAAGTTTAGAATCAGAGTTAAACCAAAAACAAAAATATGTGACTGAATTATTAGAAAAGCTCGAAAACCATCAGCAACAAGAAACACAGATACAATTTGGATTTGATGCCAAACTTCAAGAACGCGATCTATACATTGAAAGTTTGGAAACAGAAATTAACAAATATAAGAATCGTATTGGCCTCCTCGAAGATAGTATTTCTGTGATGGAAGATGCAAGGAATTCGCTGGAGCGTAAAGCTGATCAACTTGGAAATCAGTTACATGAAAAGCATAAAGCTTACTCAGAGTATGCAAACCAAGAAGATGAACTAATCAGGAGACTTGCAATATTAATGTATCACGACAGAGTAGTAGAAAAACAGCTTCATGAACTTGATCGTGAAAATAAAGAGCTACAATTAAAAATTCAGCATTTCACTGAAGATAATCAAAGACTTCGACAGTCCTTATCAGATATACAAGAATATTGTAATACTTTGGTTGAGAAAGCGAATCGGGCTGATGTGGTAGAAATTGAACTAAATACATATCAGACTCAAACAAGCGATCTTGAAGCTCAATTAAAACGTTTAACAAAAGAACATCAAATATTATTAGCGCAAAGGAAAAAAGACATCGAAGAGTTGGAGACTGAGTTTAGTACACAGATAGAAAACGCATTTAAAGAAAAGAGAGCTCTCAGTGAAAAGTATGAAAAGGTCATTGATCATGTGTCGCAGATAGAACACAAACTTAATGAATGTAAATCAAACAATGAAAATTTAAATGCAAGTCTTCAAGAACTCAATAGATTAAATGAACAATTAATCAATGAAAAATCATCTTACGATAAACAACCAATACCACAAGATTATACCGATCAATATATATCTGAAATCAACAATCTAAATGGAGTGTTGAATAGCAAAAATCAAGAAATACTGGACTTGAACAATACTGTTAAAGCTTTGCAGATGCATAACTTCTCTACCACTTCTAACTTGGAAAGCAAAATATCTCAACTATCTAACGAAGTCATAGAAATTTCCACTGAATTAGAACGAGCAAGAAAAGAAACAAACGACGTGAAACAGGCTAAAGACCATCTGGAATCTTTATTATTACAAAAAGAAGATAACATTAAAGAGTTAAAAGAAACGAAATCGTTAACTTTCGAGATGAATATACCAAAAACAGAAGGAATGATTATTTCATCTAGAATAGAGGCATTAACTGAAATGCCTACAATATTTGATATGTCAAACCTCGAATCGCAAATACTTTCTGAATCAGGAATGTCTGCACCTGAACCCAAAATACGACCCAAGCAATCAGAGCACATGCAAAAACAAGCTATGGTGGACGTGTCTGTAAGCCAACCAGTTGAACAAATTATTGTACCTAAGAAAACGTATCTTTGTTACCAAAATGAGGACAAAGCTACAAAAGAGCCAGATCCATTTAATTCTGACGAAGGTTGGGGCTTCGGAGAAGGTGAAGAAATAACTGACGTAACACCCGGATTGTCGCACCTGAACGAGCAAATACAGAAGCTTACTTTAGAAAAAGAAAAACTCAAAACTGATCTAGAATCCAGTAATATAAAATTAATAAAGGCGTTGAAAAAACTTAAAGAGCTTAAAGCATCCAATGATGTTCTAACCAATGAGCTCAGGCTTACTAAACAGATGTCAGAATCTTCGTTTTTAGATTCTGCCATTGAAGATGAATTAAAGTTGAAAGTTGAAGAATTAGAAAAGAAATTAGCAGAACTATATACAGACATAAACAAGGAAAAAAAAGAAAAAGAGTCTCTTCGAAAGCAAAATGAAGTTTTTCAGAATGCTAACGATCGGTTAACAGAAATGAAAGAAAGATTAGATAGCGAGATTGAGCTGTGGAAGTATAAATTCAAAGAAGCTAATGATAAAATTTCTAGCCTTCAATGGGGATCAGATACAAAAGATCCACCAAAACATGAATTGACATCAGCAACATTAACTAGTGCTTCAAGCGATAAAGTACATGCAGATATTTTAAAATTAGAGAAAGAGAATGATGAATTACAGCAAAATGTTGATCAACTAATATTGCAAAACAAAGAATTAGTAATTTTACAAAATCAATATAAAAATGAAATAACAAGCTTAAAGAAAGAATTAGAACAACGACCGTTGTCTTTACCGTCATGTGAGAGTTGTGACGTTTTAAAATTACAGGTGTTAGACTTACAAAATAACAACACACAGCTAATAAAAAGCATGGAACTATTAAATGAAAAGCTACGTGAAGTAGAAGAACGTTGCAATGAATTAATACAAAATTATGACAATCTAAAGATCGAAAATGAAAAAATTCAATTAGAGCTACAGAACGAAAATAAAGAACTTGCACAAAAATGTACGATATTACAAAAAGAGATTGAGCTGTTTAATAAACTTGAAGTTGATTACAAAGACAGAATTTCTTTATTACTCTCAGAACAGGAAGCATTGAATTCTAAATTACTGTGGCATCAAGAACAGCTTAGTGTAGAAAAGCATGAAGAAACCAACTCTATAAAGTTAACAGAAAACTTTGCACTCTTAGAAGAACAGTGTTCACACTTGAGAAATCAACTCCAGGAAGCAAATAATAAAGTGATATCATTAGAATCTACAAATAATGATCTTCTTCAACAAAATATAACTTTCACCAAGCAAATAGACGAGTTGAATGCAAAAATACAAAACCTGAATAGTGAAAATGATAATTTGCTATCGACTGTCGCAGAATTACGTAACTCAGTATCTAGTGCAGTTGACCAGCGTGGTTTTGAGATTGCAGAGCTATGGAAACAGCATCTAGCACAAAGAGAGAATGATTTTCAAAAAACTGAGATTGATCTACGAAATCAAATCTGCGCTGCCGAAGCAAAATACGAACAACTTTTAGACAGCGTCCAATCGTCGAGTCAAGAAGAGACTAGCAAGTTAGTAATGATGGAACAAGCCAGTTCGTTACAAAACAAATTACATGATAAAGAAGAGCATTTGCGTGATCTTCAAGATAAATACGCTGAAGTTATTAATCAATTGGATATACTTCGATCCGAAATGCAAGATGAAAAGATTACCCACGAAAATAAACTACTGGAGCAACAAGAGGAATATGAAAAGCTGATTCTGGATCTTAATATTAAACACAAAGAAGCATCACTTAAATATGAAGCTATTGTTAAAGATTTACAAACAAAGGTTGAAGTATCTACAAAAGAAAATGAAACATGGCATGTCGATTGTGAAAATTTGCAGAAAGCTATTAAAGCTCAAGAGAAGGTTATCGACGATTTGAATATTGAAGTTCGGATGAAAGAATCTGACTATAATCAAAAAGTAAGAGAACTAACTGATTCATTATTAAATAGAAACAGTGAGTTTGAAAACGTAAGACAAAAACTATTAGAGTATGAGAAAGCTATAGAAGATATAAATTATGAGAAAGAGTCAGAGCTAGCTGTTCTCAGATTAAAAATACACGAAAATAGTGACTATTATGAGAAACAATTAGGAGAATCAGAAAAAGATAAGACAGCTTTAACGGAAGAATTACAAGAAAAGATCACCGAGTGCACCAATTTGAATAAACAAATTGTTGAGTTGAAAAGGACTTTAGAAGAGTATGCTAGCAAAGCATCGGAAACTCAAGTGGCTCTCGAGAATCAAGAGTTAGAAATAGTGACCTTGAAAGATGAAATTGCTAATTTGGAGTCAATACTGAGATCGAGCGCTAGTAAAATTCAGAAGCACGTCTCGTTTGCGTCTGATACTAAGCCAGCTAGCGAAGAAAACGCGACGGAAGGTGGCCTAAACAGAGAGCTATTAGATGCGGTACCGAGAGCAGAGTTAGATCTAGCTTTATACATGTTGCATCAAAGAGACGTACGTTGCGAAGAGCTTACTATGGAGCTTACACAACTGCTAGAAGAGAGAGATACTCTACAGTTGCGTTTGTCTGACAGCTTGCGAGTATCAGAAGAGCTGAAGGTGAAATGTAAAGAAGCTGGTTTGGAGTTTGTTGAAATGAGTCAAGAGTCCATGACAGTGCTACCGACTATGACCGTAGATAAGGAACAACAGATGGTCAGTATCCATCGGGGGCAGTCGTCGCGTAGCAGCAGTGTCAGCGACCCAGATGGGGATAAACCCAAGTTACAAGCCAAGTAAGTAATATTTTAGACAATCAACACATAACATTTACAAGTATTGACCAGCTGTTTCGGTTAATTTTTACCCGATTGCGAAAGAAGGAGGGTTATGCCTTTCAAGTGTTTGTATGTATGTATATTTCTTTGGCACGCCCTAGTGCCTATGATTTTTGTTTAACCCTCTTTAGTGCAAAAACAATGAGCAAACTTCAATTGAAATCATGTAAAGTGAACGCGAAGCTCATTGTTAAATATGTTAATTTAACAATGCTGATTGCGCGGTAAAAATATACGCAGTCAAATTAAAATCACCCCGTATTTGGTATTCTTATGAACTTAATTTTTTTTCCCCACTGACGCTTCACCCTCGCTTGACATTGGTTGTGGCTCGATCCCCATCTGTACCTAATGTAATCAATGAATGCCTATTTAGGTAATATATTACCTACACGAGCATTCATTGTTTACATTATCATATTGACTGTGTATATTTTTACCACGCAATCAGTATCGTTAATATAACATATTATGCTCGAAAAACATTTTTTTTACAAAAATTGGGAAATATATGTTCATGTTGCGCGATTACACAAATCTGGGTCATGCGAACGTGCTTACCGTCGCCGTGACCTAGTTTAACACCGGGGCGCGTAACTTCGCATGACTTCAATTGAAGTTTGCACAATGTTTTTGTATTAAAGTTAAACAAAATCATGGGTATATTTTTCAATATTTTTTTATCATCATATTGTTGTACGGTCCATAATTATTATAATTATTTTTCCATCAGGCTATCAGAATTACGGTCGGTGCGTCACAGCCGCGACGTGATGCTACGTCACGAGAGCGAGTCGCGACAGATGGACATGCGGCTGCTGCAGCGCGACGTCGCGCACTTGCCGCCCGAGGCCGTGCAACAACTTGCGCAGGCGCATCACACGCTGTGTACGTATACAAAACTTTCAACAACAACTAGAAACTAAAAAATAAGATAAGGTACTTCGCGTTTATACGCGTAATGCACGTCTTTACGCACATTCGCTATTTTCACTTTTCATTAGTATATATTTTAAACAGAGTAGTTTTTATATATAATAATAATTTATAATTTCTATTTCTAAGACAAAGTGACGTTAGTATCGTGTAAATATTAATGTCAAATATTGACAATATTTACGTTGGTAACATTACTCGTAAACAATCGACTGTTAGGCGGTACGAAGTTCGCCCGGTCAGCTAGTTTCTATAATAAAAGTAATCAGTTTTATATGTCTTTGCTGTCAGTATAGTACACTACTGAAGTTTCAGCACATAATAGCAATAAGAAAGAGAATGCTCTGTAAAGACATTCAAGAAGATTTAATGACTTCAATTCGGCCTGTCATACTTACTAATCTGACAGTTCTTGAAATTATATCCGTCCTTTTGTTACTTATGAAGACAAAATGAGAAATGAGTCTTGCCTGTCCAAACAATCAATATCTAGCCATGTCTTTAAAAAGCACAACAATTTCCTTAGGACTTGACACTTATTTCTGAGAATCCGCAATCATGTTTTCCTTTACTAACACAGTTTCTCGTTACAGCTCGCGATTCACAGAGCACATCTACTGTTCTACTGAACTGGCTGCGAGGCAAGAGTACGCCGAAAGTTGTACACATGTGAACCAATAATAACCTTAACAGAGCGTAGGTGAGAGATGTCCTTCCATAGTAGTACCTTCCATTGATTTTATTATTAAGTTATGAGTTGTCTTCATTGGCTGCGCTGAAAGTTCAAAAACAACAAAAGCTATATTTAAAAAAGGATATGTAGAATTGTCACATTTGTCAGTCTGCCTTTGCGGAATAGGGTTGTTAAGGGTCGTATCATGTTTAAAAAGCGTTAAAAACATTGCGAGAAATAAATGCACCCATGTTTTGACTTGTATTGTAGTGCGCTGCTATTTTCTTAAACTAAAAAGGGCGTAGTGGGGGTACTACGCGCATATACATTTATTGACGAATCACTGATCGTGTCTTGGCAAATCCCTGGCCGCACTCTACCCCCGCGCCAAGTAGACATCGGTTTATTAGTGCAACTTGTTTGCCGGGAAGTGTTCCTCTTAGCTAGCCGGTTTGCGTTATCAAAGTTTTCGAATAAAAGAGTGAATTGGATCGCGCTAAGTAAAAATCCCGATACTCGCAAACATTTAATGCTTTTTAACATGATGTGAGCTTGATATTACGTGAAAAATGTAGAAATGTGCTATTTTTACAATTAGTGAACTGTAGTAATGTTTCCACCTCACACTGGATAGTAATTTTAGTACTTACCTTAAAAATAACTACTCGGTTTTTTTAACCCTTAATATGAGACAAAAAGGACTCCATTGTAATCGTTTCAACTATAATCCTGTGTTTAATTATGTTGTCGACTATGAAGAAGCTATCGTCCCATAAATGTCTCAATTTTAAATAATTTAACTTAATTTTTTTGTTACTTTCTTTTAACATTGACTGTACCGCATTTATCGTGATTTTAAATATGTATACTATGAATTGTAGCCGCCACCAATAATCACAGTTGCAATTTATTAATATGTTTGGTACGAATTCAAACATTTGAGTATGAATTGTGTTATATCAGCTTGCCAGCGTTCGCCGCCCATTGGTCGCCACGCCATACGACAACATTATTGTTGATTGTGATTTCGATACTATTTTGTTTACAAGATCTAATTTCGCAATGGCCCTCTTTATCCCTTGGCAATAATTTGTTGATTATTTTTTTCTATTAAGATTTTGAACCCAAAAGTATTGTCTGCTAACCATTTCTATCAAATCAAATCGAAATCAAAACATTTTTTTGCTGAAAACACGGTGTACACAGACAGGTTCTTACAGAGTTTTGTTTTGCTTTGCTTCTGTTGCTGTTATCTTTTCACTATATCTTCTAATTGCAATTATGTTTTGATTCTAATCTGACTAGAGATTCTCTCTGGCTATCACTTTACAAGCAAGTTTATTATTTTTAGGTGCGTATTTTGGTTTTATATTTTAGTTCTACGTATAGGTACAATGTTCAAGTGGCAGAATATTCCACCTTTTTCCAGCCAGCCCACCCAACAGCCCTTTATCTTTAAAATTACACTGCATGTCCTTGGTTTCTCGGCATAATATTTCTAGCTACTACTATG
Source organism: Ligdia adustata (assembly GCA_947049295.1). NCBI lineage: Eukaryota > Metazoa > Arthropoda > Insecta > Lepidoptera > Geometridae > Ligdia > Ligdia adustata. The sequence continues at coordinate 6,037,342 of OX346218.1, forward strand.
TAGTTATTTTTTATTTTTATACAGTGTTATCAGTACTAGGGGTGTACTAAGCCAAAAGAGGATCACTTTACTCATCCTAAGGAAAAACTTTCACTGTGGGATATAACTCTGAAATCGAGAATAAAAATCAGCTCTTCCATTCAAAAAGATGATCTGTCGTCAATAAAATGTATGAAACCGCTGATATTTCTTGTCTTGAATTCTGAGTTGGCCTTATAGGGAAAGTTGTTTGTTAGGAAGAGTATAGTGACCACCTTTCGGTTTAGTACACCCCTAACCGATATCGCTATATGTAAATAAAATTGGTTTAGCTAGATTTTGGTTTTGGGTTCATAATTTCTAAAGAGGAGTCAATCCAGGGCGCGACGCTTACAACGAACGAACGACGATTAGGTTATTGTAGTTATAGCATTCCTTTAAAGTTTTAGTGGCTTAAATTTTGAGCCTTATTACTTTTGTATATTAGGAACTAAGCAGAAAATTGTGTTTTGTTAATTTTTGCTTAGAATTTGTTATTATAGTACCCGGCAATCTTCTGGAACCAAAAGCGACGTTGTCTGGATATTTCCGCGCATATTGACTCATCGCCGATTGCGTCTCAACGGAATCCCTGTCCCGCCGCATTCTACCCCGCGCCAATGATAAAGACCTAGAAATCGTCACCCAAGGTCATCCGTGTTGTTTGCTGCAAACTATATGTACTTTGGTAAAACAAAGGCGAATGTGATATTTCGTCCGAATTGATCACCTTGTTATATTTGTGTGGTGGTACCTAGTGTGCATCGTATTTTCTACGCATGTCACATGAATTGTTACAGTCCTCGTGGTATGTTCATTTCGTACTAAATACATATTTTGTACGAGGAATAGACTACATAAAAGAATCACCATAAGACAATGAGTTTTATTACGCAAGCTAGATTAGGTAAGAGATTTGAGGAAGCGAGAGGTCTGCATTTTCAAATCTTTTGTACACTTTTTACTGCTGTTATTTCTGTAACGGTGATTCTTTACTTGAATGTACCTAGTTTAATATTTAGTAATGTAGTTATTTGCCGCCATTCGCAATACTTACGCGGTAACGTGAAACGTGCCTTTACTTATCATTATTTGTGTTTTCTGTACCTATGTATAATTAATCAAATTTTGCTAAATAATATGTATAAATAACCTTTAAAATTGTATATAAACTTCACGGATTCTTCCGTAGAATCCTCTTGTATATGGATATGTAAATTTGTTTTCACAATAAACGATATTCGATCGATATATTTTTTATTTGTTAAATATAGTTCTTGTTCAAGGCCCGCCAGGGACTGTCTGCAGTAAACATCAAATAACATGAAAAGAACACTACGTTTAGTTATTTTAAATATGTTCATAGAAGTCTTTTAATGCCTTAGACAAGTTATTGGCATTAGTTTGGGAGTTAGTAAGTTTGGATTTTGATAGCTTTTTATATTTTTCATAGGTAAAATAGATACCCTTTTCTATTCAGGCCTTAAAACGAAACTAATTTATTATTCCTGAGGTACATACTTTTTTGATTATTAAAATAACACTTAAAACTAATTGAATAACGCACATAGAGTCGTGTTCGATGTCTCAGGGTGTAGCTGTTTTTTAACCCTGCCCGTAGGTACGGAACGCGTTAGTAGAAAATTTACACTGACAGCAACTCAACCTCACAGTTAACGGGATAATAGCCTTTATTGCTATAGCCATGTATTGTCAACGGTCAGATTAACGCCAGAGTGTTTTTTACAGAGCTATTTTGATCGTTAAATACTTGCACCTAACGGATGCTCCCAACGCGTCAGTTGTTATGTACACTGAGGCCGCGAACACGAGAAGCGAACGCATCCCTGTTGACATAAAACGACCGGCCAGGGCAAAATAACGGGGGAGTCCCCGAAAGAACTAACGTGCTTAGAAAATGCAACGCACACGGCGAACACAAAGTGTTCGTTATGTGGCAAGTACTTCGCGGATTTTTTTGTACTTGTCTAGAATTTTGGTCCTCTGCGGACTAAACTCCTCGTCATCGCATACCTCAGGGACTGCGTAAACTGATATGCGACATTCAAATAAAAAAGAAACAATTTCTCAGAAATAACTTCTTTTTTGTAGAGCTATTTCATTTATCATCTTTCCTGACTCGGAATTGTTGCTCCTAATTCTTAAAATATAAGTATCTATCGCCATACAGGAGAAAACTAGAAAAGAAAAACCATTTTAATGTTTTAGAATTTTTATTGATATTTTTTAAATATTAACTTATTTACATTTCAACGTCTCTTAACGATCACTATCCAAAGACAAACTTATGTGTAATAAATCACAATAAAGTAATAACGCCTTACTGCGTTCTTAAATAATTCTTACATCTTTAGAATTTCACTTTCTACTTCGAAGCGCGAATAAATTCCTAAACATTTTCCATTACTAGTAAAAAATCACTGGAACATATTCTATACATTTTTATGTCAACTTAAATCTTAATTTCTTACTCTCAAAATTAAATCGAAAAAGCCAGTCCAAAGCCGAATAAGCATTAAATAAGACTAACATTATAATGCGTTTACTTTCCCACATAATTTTATATACAATTATAAAAATAACATTTCTCTCAGAAGGTATAGTAGTATACCCACCATAGGGGTACATATGCCACAACCAAATATTTATATGCTATATAATTGAATGTATTCACGTAGATATGTGATATTTATTGCGAAAATTTCTTCTAACTGTATAGTTGCATCGATTGAAGCTTTATATAATAATATATATCTATTTACTGTAGTTATAATATATTTCTATGTTATTGTCAAACAAATTTTATAATTTTAAGTAGTGTTATGGCACCACATGCTTTAAGCATTTATAGTTATATATATTTACAATTTTTATAATATATATCTACATAGCAGATCACTAAATTTTATAAATATTGTATCTTTAAGGATATGTGAGGCTAATCATCGACAGAAGTAGGCGTATGTATAGCACTTATAGTAATAATACAAATAGATATAATCTGAAATATAGGTAAGTATATAAATGTTTAATGGCCTGATTTCCTCATATTTATGGAAGACTTAAGTGATATAGCTTAATGAGCATGTTATATAACAAGCTATTATTTATTTATTCTAGCGTATATATTCTACATTTGAATTTATAGCTTACATCTATTTATACTACGCCACCCGTACTTCACAATTACTATCAAAGTTTTACTTATACATATTTGAAGAGAATATTATATCACAATAAAATTTGATGTAATTAACTTAACTAAATTCAAACTTTGCATTTAAATAAACATTAAGTACAAATACAGTTTAGCTTGACTATTGCATGAAACATTGCATTGAACATATCCGATGGTTACGACATAGGAACGATGTGGAGTGAAATATTATAACAAACACCTACAGCTAACTAAAATAAACCTTCTTAAACGTGATCACATTTTTTTAGTTTTCTTTTTTATTCAATTACGCATTTCCATAGTACTTCTAAGTTAACATATTATGACTGGAAGTGACTATATTACGAATTTTATTTAAACTTAATAGCTTATCACATTATTTTATACTTACGCTAAGTTTATTGGTATTTATCAAAAGGAACAATAACTAATGATCGTATTCACAAACAATTACTTTAGTTCAATGTGTTATTTTTGCACATTTAGGTAATTTTTAGCAAAAAAATACACATATCATTGATTATGAAACAGAGCAAAATCTGATTTGACTACAACTTTACAGAACTGAAAAACTAATTTGCTAGCCCATTGCCTACATTTACTTATTTTATTTACATTTATGTACTGTTTATAATAACTTGTTTCGATCAGTGGGTAAGAGTACATTAATTTGTCATCATTTCATAATATACATAACATTATCAATCTATTTAGTGAAGTAATAATAGTTTTATTACAAAATAAAAGCGTACTTTATTGCCTTCCCCCGATATAGGTATGATAAATCTGTAGTAAGTGTAGCTTTTTATTTACGTATGTGCCAGAAAATACATCATGTTACAGAATAACTTTCATCTACAAAAAGTACTACTTTTTGTAGACAAATATTGGCAAATGCGATGTCAGTGAAATGGATATTTACGAGGTTATCATACCTATCTATGTATATACATATCTTTACCCATAATTATCAGTTAATCGCTGCGTTACTACGAATAATTTATTACAAAGTGCAAAGTATATGAAGAAATGAGGAAACTATAAGAACATGTGAAGCTTTGGTCCCATAACGTTCACGAAGCAGGTGTAGCTGCAGCGGCTGTAGATACAGCACAATACAACAGAGCTATATTGACCACATGCAGGGTAATCGGAACGGCAACTAAATTCTTAACTATTAAGAGGTAGATTGTAAATTGTAAGAACAGTATAAACTAGAACTGAAAGATTTACCTAAACTCGTACACGGAGTTATAGCGAACTATAGTTATAGTTGTAGACTAGAGGCAAATTACAAGTAGCACGCAGGGCTTAGTAGTGTCCACAGGTTGCGAAATCGTACTGTATGTAAGTTATCTAGGAGACATCTAGTTGTCAGTCTTGGTATCTCAGTCCTCGATTACTAACGCATCAACTCGTAGTTTAAAGTATTTTCGTACTTATGCACCGTAACGAATGGTCCGGCGGGCGGGCGAGCGCCCAGCTCAGCCCGGCTTCGGAGGCCAGGAGTCAGTGAGATTCTGGTCTCAGTTAGAAGTGGACGTCCCGGACGTCGGTGGGTGTGGCGGCGCTAGTCTGCGCCTTGTCCTGCGGCGGCGGCGTCCATGCCTCCCGCGGCACCCCGTTTGGGGCACCGCGTTCGCGTTCTTCCAGCTCTTGCGCCACCATCGATTCGATTTGCTCCAGGCATGTCTGGAGACAATCCTGCAACAATCATTACAGATATAGAGGTGTTTGTCAGTTTAGGAAGACATTTTGACCTCCACCATCAAGACAGAGATAGGGGTAATATAACGAAGATAAATCTACTTACCAAATCGATCCTAGTAAGTTCATGCAGCCGCGACAGTTGCCCCTCGAAACCTAGGCCTCTTAGCGCAGCCGCTATGCTGCAACACGCCAGCGTGCTCGCCGAGTACAACGTAAACTCGTAATCTATAACAAAAAAAAAGAATTCTAAACAAAACTGCCAGATTGCGCGAGATTGGCTGCGCGACGCATTGCGACCAACAAAACAGTCGGCCGTATCAGTGAATCCGGGTCAGCCACGAGCATAGTGCATAAACGACGTGCAGTTTAACTTTTTTCCTATTTTGTATTCTCGTATGCCATGAACGTTTCGTGAAAAGATTTTAAAATTTAGACGTACCTAAATATGTAGATATTTTTTATTTTAGTCTTAAAAAACGCCAAGGTAAACGATCTTGTCGAAAACGAAAAAGCCTACGCCTAAGCCTCAAAGCCTACGGCAAAGAAATGTTCTTCTCTCTGGCCAGGCGAGTTGTCAGTCTTCCCGGAGAGTGCGTCGTCAAAGGCGCCGGCAAGCCTCTCTCGCCCTCGGCCGCATTCCATCCCGCGCCCGCCGCGCCTCTCTGGAATATTTCTCACGGCTCGCTTTGGCGAAACCCGTACCGACTTACAATACAACGTACCAATTTCGGTCTGGCCGCCTGCCTGAACTTACATCGGCTAGCTATGGCGACTGGCGATCGCCTTCAATTGAAATAATGGACCAAAAAGGGATACGATGAAAAACTTGGAACGCAATGTAGCCATAGTTTAGTTAGAAGCTGCGGTCGGCACGTTGAGATTAAATAGGGCAACAGAATAGTGGCACCGAGTTTTCCTGGCAACTAGCAACAAAAAATAGTAATAAGAAGGTAACGCAAACTATCCTGTTGTTACAGCTACATATATCGGTATAGGTCAGCTGTCGTATTATTATAAAACAAAACGATAACTAAGCAGGAAAGTCCCTTATTCCTTCATTCGTAGCAGTCATTTCAGCATTTTAATAGGTCTTTTGGATATTAAGTACCTAAAATTATCAGCTTTCGCACATTTCCCAATCAATGATTTTTTATCATGGAATAAAGTTCCCACGAAAGCAATAACGAGCCTGAAGTACTATTAATTCTTCTGTGCCTGAAGGATTCTGCGTCATATCGCAAATGCCCTCATACACGAGGCCTCAGCCTCAGACAAAAGCAAACAAGGCCTTCGAGGGCACTCCATTCATTATTAAGTAGATTCCCATTATACCGACCGAACGTATAGATATCGAACACTCTTTCAGCTCATTTAAAAGATTTATTTTGATTTTTTCTTTTCCGTTTTGCATGTCGGCATACCCGAGATAAAGAAACGGGCAGGAGGACGAATAAAAAGAGAGACGAAACAACGAAAGCGGCCGCTCACTCGGAGCATTTGCATAATCTGATGTTAATCAAAGAGCACAGTCTGGGTAGAAGCTGCTCTAAAGTCTACGCAGGCCTCTCGTGGGATGCCGCCTCGAGATGCGCTCAAGTTCAATTCAAACAGCTAACGGTCGTTCTCAAGGCACATGCACATCTTAGAATCCAAGTAGCAAGTGTGAGAATTTAAACCTACTAAAATGATAGAGGAGGGAGTGGACATGAGGACTCACACGTAGCGGATGTGGTGTCCATCCTTATTAGTCGCGATGCGATCGCAGCATTACGAGCTAATGCACTCTTCTAGTGGAAGTCATCAAAAGCTTTCTCTCGTAATTCCATACAGCATGAGTAGGGAAACCACAGCTAAAGCATTTTCTTATTACGTAAATGATAAGTCTTAGCCGGAATTAACGGTAGAATATGTTCAACACGTAACCAGTGGCGAAATAAACGTCTATTTGCCCTTGAGCAGTCGTAACAATAAACGCCAATACTATCTGAAGTACAGGCCACGCTTCAAGCTGTCGCAGGTGCGGTAAACCTATTCGCGAGGTTAACGATCCCTTGAGGCGATATGATAGCCAAACATTAACAACTATATTTGCGTTTCAATATCCGTAGGAAAACTACGTCCGTAGGAAAACTACATAGATAATTATTAGTTCGGTTCGGTACAAAAAATCCATAGTTTCAAAAGGTTACACCAAAATGCCAAGCTCCCAAAGTAGGTGTGGTCCAATCATCACACCTGACAGGATTATCTGCAATTATCGGATTAACAGCGTGCCGTGCGTCTGATGCTAATGCTCATAGCTCCGTATCGCGATGTGACTTGTGCGCCGCAATCAATGCCCACCGGAACAAATACCCATGCGGCCCCCGCGGGCTCCGCGCGTTTCCTGGCAACAGCTACGAGCGCTCACATGTGAAAACGACTGCGCGACTGATAAGATACCTGCCGCACGCAATCCGACATCCTGCATTAAACGTACCGGCTTTTACTTATATCATCAATCAGCCGGCCGTTTTGATCGCTCGCTTTGTACCTATACGGTCATCGAGGGCACGGCGAATCTTTTTGCGAAATAATAATATTCTTCAGCGTCCGTCGGTGCACTAAAGTAGATATCAGCATTAAGGTAAACCATTACAAATTTTAATTTTGCCACCAGATATGATTCCGGAGTAAATTGTGCCATTCGAATAATGATACATAATGCGGGTTCGTTCTACGCGCGAATTGCCTACGTCCCGCCGAGGTCGGCGCTCGAGGGAAAGCTTACATTCGTGATTACGGACCCTAGACGTTATTTCAGTCAATTTATCAAAAACTAATTGGTTTGTAGGAATAGGCATGAAAAAATATGTAGATTTGCAGCATTCATCACATAAATGCCTTCTTGTGTCCACGGATTGTGTAAAGCGATCTCGCGAAGTTTGATTATACTCGTAAAGTGTAACTATCGCAATACCTTAATTCAATAGAGTACATACCTCATTATTTTTCGGAATGTATATCTAGTATCAGGAAAAATGCAACAAGAGCAACATCTAAGAGCAGCTTATGTATCCATCTATTTGTGCTAGAGAAATTATTAAAATTAAACTAAGTATGTATTTAGCACAAAAAATCGAACGGGATTGGTATAATAATAACTAAACGAAATTTAACTATTTTACATGAAGCAAGAGTAGAGTATCTGATTGGAATTTTGTGGGCAGTTTGATAATTATTTGTTAAATCAGTTTTTAGAAATTTTTCAAAATCACGGATGCATGAAGGTAGAAAATGTTAAAGAATTATATTTTAATCAAGACAAACTCGCGAGGTCTTCAGCTCAGAACCCCTTGTAAATAACTAACATGACAGCTAAGGCTAATAGCAAATTTGACACTTTTAACAATTAATCAGATCCGACCACAAGCTCCGACACTAAGATTGAATTAGCCTCCAATCAGACAGACGAGCGAGATGATATCTGAGGAGCAAGTGAAATAAAAGAGCCGGAGCGTGAACTTCTTGAACAAAAAGGCAACGAAACACGAGAGAGCGGCGGCGAACAACAAAAACCGTTGCACAAAAACATATGATCCCATGAGGGTAGCGGGGTGGTTGCGCGGGCGCGCGCGCGGGTCGAGGCGTGCTGGAATGCGCTCGAGCGAGCGGCGTGGGAGGCGCCGCCGGGACACACACGCCGCCCTGCGCCACGCCGCGCCGGATCACTCTACTCCTACCTACCCTCACTATAAACAACACCTATTCGCATCTCGCTAGCTGAACATAGCTGATTTAAAGTTGAACATCATTCCTAGTCAGTGCTACAAAGAGGCGTTCACATCAAGTTTGATTGCTGTCGTGATTGGTACGAATATTTCTCCCATAATTACATTCGTAGGCCATGACAGATGTTCATAACTCTTTCTTCCAAGCAGTTGTTCCAACAATGCTGTAAAAACAAATTCGCTAAGTTGCTATAGTTGAAGTTGTTTCCTGGAAAATTGTTTCGTCGAAAAACTGGAATACATGTGTGTCTAACTGAGTTGTTTCTAGTCTAGACCTCCTAAATTCCACATTTGCTATAAAAACGTGTACTAAATGGTTCAGTGACGTGCCGGGGCAGCGAGACCAACGTGGCTCGGAGAGAACCACATTGTCGTGACGTGACGCGGTATCTAAATGCTAATTATCGACCGCCGTTGCAAACGGAACGCCTCGCTCTTAATTCTATTCAGAAAGGAGCGCAGATTTAAATTGCAAATGCAATATTAAATATACCGGTGAATCCGGCGACTGTCGGCCGGAACTCGCGTGGCATAGTGATTTGCAGGTTCTGCTTACCTCTGGCAGTTAGGGCGATGAAGGTTTGCGCATGCCGATGCACCATCTCTACGTTGACCCGTCCTCGCACTGGCAGCCGTGAGAGGAGAAGCGGTAAGAAATCGTGAGCCGTCACTCCAGCCACGTCCCACTTTAACTTAGACAGCACCAACAGCTCCCAACTCTGTGGACAAAGATACAACACGTTTTATAGCTTCGTTAGGACAAGCTAGTTAGGAGTTGGAAAGTCAGGATGTTACTGACTTTCGTCACGTCCGCCCTTTAATCTCAATCGTGGATAGTCCTCTTACCGACTTCCCGGAACACTGTGGCGTAGGTAGCAAGTTCCTTTCCCAATGTTATTGCTCTGAACTTACGACTCAAACCAAAGCTTTACTTATAATTACGGCTTAAAGCAACGTTTTATTTTTTTATATAAATAGATTTGTGACTTACGGTAGATTAAAAGTAAATTACGGCAATTTAAAGGTACAAAAATTAATAGTTTTACCTTTTATTAGGTATAAAAACTTGTATTTTTTCAATTGCACTAAATTTGGGTAAACATATATAAATTATTGTGATTATTTATTTTCTTGCTTTGTTTAAAAACTGTGATTTTCTACATACTATCGCTGTTTCTTTCGTTATCGTTGGTTTGGTATTTATTCTTGAGAATGTGTTTAATGACCCACATTAAATTAATTAACAAGTGATAGTTCCTCTGCACGCACACAAGCCTTTTATGGATACGATAACAACAAAATTACTCGTACTTTGGCGGTTAGCTTTATGAATAACTTGATTATTTCGTGTGCGGATACACCCATACATAGATACGATGCATGTCCGTAGATAGATAATATTCGATGTTTACTTAACTCAATCGACGAGGTCGAGTGCGGAGTCCGTCACTTAATGTTATTACTCCATTCGGTACTGCATCTATTAACGATAAATATAGAGTTCAGAACCGCTCAGCAACACTCGGTGCTTAGGGCCTTTGACCAACCCGACAATCGTTTATGAATGAATGAAGAATCATCGCTGGAAGTCGAAATGAGACGCAGCGGTGTATGCGTGCAGCATGAAATTATAGGATCATTAAAATGGCGCATCGCAAACGAATAAAACACATTAACAATGGATATTCCCGTGTATCGAAAGCAAAATGAGCAGGTTAACGAAAGCGGTCAACGGTGCGTCGGAATGCGGGTCGACCGCGAAATGAAAACATTGGTCTATTGGTGTATAGCAGGAACCGGTCCAGAGCCGCTCGAAACAATAGCTTCATAAAGCAGTCACCGCAGATGCCGCTGCGACCGATGTCCATCAGATGAATGACCATGTTCACACTTTAGTTATTTAAAAATGATAAATGATGTACGTTTTACGAGGTGGCGTTCTCGACCCCTATCAGCTGAGAGCCAGGCTGCTCGGTCCGTAATGACCGCTGATGTAGTGTGGCGGGCGGCGGAATGCTGATCGTAAATAGCAGACGGGTGTTCATTAGAGATGAGGTGGCTGAAGCCAGCCTAGTACTCCGCCTGCGTTACAGCTAATAAAGCGAGCTATGCAAACAGCCCTCGCGCTCGTTGAATTCCACGCTCGGTTCCCATGCTTTATCCAATTTCATCGAACGGTGTGACTGCACCGCTATTAGAATCAAACAATGAGCTCGGTGTCGCGTGGCCACTAAACCCCTGAGACTAAACAACTTTGGAATTTTCCAGATCCGGATAGGAACATGCATAAGGACTACGAACTAAACATAACATGTATCGAAAGGTTAATTTGTTACCCATTCCTGATTTAGCAATTAGACATTTAGAAATTCTTGCAAAAAACTATTGCAAGTGAGATGAAAATTCTATTTCAGTGAGCTAAATCAACAGTCGTGTCAATTAAAATGTTTTTAATATGCTCTTGCGTCATGTGGCCACTGGATATTACGTAATACCACATTTTAATGCAGTTTTCAGCGCATTCCTTTGTTATATATACTACTTGCTGGCGTAGCAGCCCTCAAATTAACGGAATTGCAGAATTCCAACTTTACAAGTAGAAGTGGAATTCTAGCAAACAAAACGTTAGCATTCTAGCTAATGGAAGCAAGATTAAGCTGAGCGAACAAACAGTAACTGAAACGAGATCGCTGAAATCGAACGGATTCTTTTAAAGGTGGTTTGGCATCAATTGTATGTATTTAACGACTCGACAGCGATCGCAGACAAGACAGGCCAGGCCAGACAGGCACAATGGTAGCTTGTCAGACCGCGTTCCTCGACTCGATTCTCCTAACCACAAAATTTTCATTTTTTTTCATACGAGTGGCGCACCGCCCGCATAGGCCGTGTCGTCCAACTTGACTGGAACATGTAAAATTTTACTACCTTTGGTACTTTTAACACTTTCATTATTAGGTACCTAATTAATAAAGCACCGAGGAACAAACGTAATTATCAATAACGTTCTGAACATCATCACTTGCGATAAACTATGAAACTAAGAAATAAAACTTAATAAAGTGTGTCGGAGACTTTATCCTATCATTATCAGCTGTGAAGTCATTATAATTATACGCAACATTGTTGCTATCCACTGGCTACATACAGAGTACCTAAGTGTCAGTAGAGTAGGTATGTGACACAATTTTATAACTGCAGTGGCGCACCTAACACACGCCTAGATCCGTGTGGGGTTACATGATTATGCTGCTTATTTCATATACATACATTCAGATACATACACAAAACGTAATGTTTATCAGTTTGTTCGGAGCGAAATACCGGTACATACGCACTACTCACCTGACTTAGGAATCCGTTAAGAATTCCTTTAGTCCGACCGCGATAAAAGTGTCATCTTCAGTCTCGTATGCATCCTCAGACCGCGTGGAATGCAACAGGTTTGTGCTGCCTCATGACTCGAAATTCTCCTCTTCCCCGTAATACGATTTAGAAAATTGTGACAAGGCTTAGTACGAGTATAATTTACAATACTTAGTAAGTCGTTGTATAAATCAGTCTTGTGTAAATTAAATGCCATCGGTGTGAGCAAGAAACATTTAGCGCCAGTTCGCAAGTTCATTGTAGAAGCTCGTTAAAAGCAGTCTGCAGTAAAAGTGGTCGATATTTCCCCGCGAACATTCCGCGGCAATAATTTTGTTTTGTCTCAGTGGTTAGTCCGCGCTATTCCCACCGGATACAGTGCGTGAGATCGGCAAACAACGTTGCTCGCCGTGCTAATTTGCTTGTTCCTCATATTCTAAACAATCGCTCGCATTTCCTCTCGCAGCACCGACACTTGCTTTTATACCGAGTTATTACTTACAATTTGTAGCTTAAGTTTAACCATGAACGCAGCTAAAATACTGTGTTATTTGAACCTACAATGACATATTAACTGAAGCTAGCAAAGCGTAGAACAGGCACAGAGTACCAATCCAATCCCTTTTTACCAGAACATTCCTCAATCTTTAACAAGTTCTTATTCTGATTTAGTACTCTGAACATATCTTATACATCTAATTAAAGAGTGTGCTAACAAAGTTTGCCTAGATTGAAACACAGTCTGGTATTTCATAACATGGCTCCATAGAACGCTTACGCGACGCCAACGTTCTGTGGTTATCGACATCGACCGAGAAAGATAAAAGGGAACACGTATCAAGAGTTTAATAACTGTGACGGACTAGATTCGTATACTTCCAGCGTTACAGTAGCGCAACATTTAGCTGTCATTGATGACTTGCCTAACTATTAGGTCGATTATGACGACATTTATTTTATTAGAATTTATGACAATAACGAAGCTAACCGAACATTAAATTTAAGTCCAAGGCAGTGTATTTTACAAATAGAGCTGAATGTGGATTTGAAATTTATTTGTAGGCTAAGAATGCAACAGAAAACGCGAATCGAGCACGATGCTAAACAAAAGGTCCATATAAAAAACTGTCAAGTATCGGGCCAGTTTGCACTCGACGAAATCTTTTTCCCCCGTCCTAATAAAGGTATCGCTCATTATAGAGAGTGAGCTATAGACGCAATATTGAATTTTCTCTTTTGACAGACTGGCACCGCGCTCGTAAACTTATGCTTCAATTATAATAAACGTTTACGGGTGGTGTGGATGTGAGAATGCTCGACGTTTTATGGTCGTTGGTCGAGTGTGGCGCGGGAACCCACCGTCGTCGGGCGCGGGAACCAAACCAGCTCCGACTCGCGGATGCCTCCACCAGAACGTGCTCTTTTTGCTCTCAGACCCATGGACTGACTGCTCACGGAGGTTTTATGCGCTATAAACGCATTATTAGCCAGCTCCGTATGTTTTCGCATTTGTCCGCTTTTTGAGTTTATAATACAAAAAAAAAAGAATGTAGGTAAAATTCGAGATTCATCTATAATTTATTTTTCCAAATGAACCGGAACCGCTGGTTTTGCTGCTAACCGATCTTTTACAAGTTGAGTAGGCACTGTTATCATGTAGGTAAGTAAATGCAAACATACATCGTTAGCTTCTTACACTTTCCATGCTTCACTTGTTACTAGGAGATGAGAATAATTATAGTATGAGCAGCGTAGCGGTATGCGCGCTGCCCGTGAAAGTGCCGTTCATTGGCTATAATGTGAGTAAAATGCTAAAAGATTAGAGATGTGATAAGGAGACGTTGCTGATTAATTATTTTTTTATTATTATCGCGACGAATTCCTAAAGTGCCGTGATTAGCGGTAAAAACCTAGGTATATGCTACGAAATTTCGTAGACGTGCTACGGAATGGCTACAGCGAGTGTTCAATAGTTTAAAGCGACTGGCACTTCATAAAAGTTTTTTTTAGTAAAACTGTGAATGTATACTAGTCGAATATTAATACTTGTGTTAGGATAACAAAAAAGAGATGGCGTATGACACTTTTTGGTACGTGGTAGATATAGAAACTATAAAATCTATGTGCTGCTGTAGTGTGAAGATTGTCACGTCAATGCGCTGAATAGTGTTGCTTTTAATTGATATTTTAGTAAGAGAGATATCAATTAGCTAGAAGTTATTCCTCGTTGGCACGTGTTCTGCACATACGTACATTATCAAAGTGCCCACGTCATTGCAGTTATTTACAAATGCCGTTTTTTCCTCGTCCAAGATATATTATGTAATATTTTACTAAATAACAAAACAAGTTACTAATTGATTCGTTTTGTTTTTAATTAAACGAACAACCAGGATAGACAAGCTAAACACGAATTTACGCAACTGGCCATCGAGACGTATTGAAAGATAAAGAAACACCAATTTCCAAATCCCTAATTCCCTATCCCCACTAGATATAATATAGATGCAAAAGTGTTCATGCCCGAACCTCGGAACGGATTTTAATGAACCGAGTCTATGCTAAAACGTAGCTATCTCCTTTCATAAAAGGACATAGCTACGTTTTCTTGCGAGATAGGCATACAAGTATAGTGTCCATACTAATCAAGACGCCTGATACAATTTTAATAGAAAAACATAATTTTTTTTTATTCTCAGATAAACTAACGATGTAGTATATTGTTACATAAATTTAATATAAGCATAAGAAACGCATAAGTAACTTATTTTGATATTCTATTCTGTAATATATAGTATAGGTTAAATATTAACATGTATATCTATTCCCACACATAAATGCAAGTATGTGTTTATTTGTTTGTCCTTCTTCTCTACAAGAACTGAGTGACGGAACGATTTGATTTTGCACAGAGATAGTTCAAACTCCGGAGTACCATTTTCTCCCGGAAATACGAAATAACACTAACGAGGCTGCGGGCATAAGCTAGTATTAAATATTTAACGATTAAGTTGTTCTCGATAGCCCTTATCTGACATTTATTAAAAATTTAAAATAATCATCAAAATTAGTTCCATGTCCATTTTTGACCACATATATCTATTTTAATAACATAAGAATTGAAACAAATATCGAATATTCTACGTGACATCATAGGTAAATTCAAGTTAGAACGTATTTCGAAATGGCGTAGTGAATCCAAATATTGATAATTAAACTCGTTTTAGAAATCTCTGATTAAAGCTAAACAATTCGAATAAATAAAGCACTAACTACGTACTCGGCCGAGCATACAAGGTGAGAGTTCACATTAAACGTAAGGACTAAAGTGTTAACTTTAGTCAACGAGGCGTGAGAAAAAAAACAAGCGGCACCATTCGACCGTATTTAATATAATTGGTTTGATTGAAATGCGAGCATCGTTCGGCTCCGAACAGCTTCCAAGAAGGCACACTCGTTATGGGACAGTGTCCGGAGACTGCCTCTGACCAGCGACGATGTACAAAAGATCCACTAAAAATTTGAGTCGTAAAAAAATAACACAATCGTCAAAATGTCGTGACGTAACGTGTACCATACATAGGTCATATTAGTAGGCAGGCTTTGCCCATGCTCAACATTGGAATACGAGTTTGTAACCAAAAATCCATATATTAAACATGTGGATAAGATGTTATGTAGTTGTCAAGTAAAGTATCTTCTGTATTTCCCGATGACATCATCGATTAAGGCGTTGCATTGAACTAGCAATTAACAAACGCGAAACAAAATGATCGGTCACAAATAAAAAAAATCTCATCAGAAATCGAGATATACATCTTGATTATTCCAATATCAAATTGCAAACCGTTACGAAATAATCGAGACAAGTGCACAAGTGTATTTTGATAGTGTCACTTAGTTATTCTGTGACTCGGTGCAGTTTCGTGCGAAAGACGGCGGTATTATGATGCGCGGATATGTGGCGTGCACTTATTTATCAACTCGTACGGGACGCGTCCGCCGGCCCGGGCGGGGCCCCGCAGGGTGGCCACCGTTGCCCGACGACGCCCGAAATGCACTTAGATACTCTATGCAAATAATATACAAGTCACACAGCCAATGTGTAATAATACACGAACATACGAATAAACAATGTCACTTTAAACTTTGCGTCGTATGATGCAACGCGCGATATACAAGCGATATAATCTAAGCTGTAGCTGATACTGCTAATCAAGCGAGAATGACAACGCCTTGCTTGCATTGGGAAAAGTGTATGACCCGTGTTAGGTTCAAGCTACTCGAGAATAGGGTCGAATGCACTAACGGCAGGCACATGGGCACACGTGCTTATGAATAACCTATAAGATATACTTTGTTACAGATAATACAGAGAATATTTGCTGTGTAGCTACTAAATGTTACTTCACGTTATTTAAACACAAGTTTCTTAGTTGGGTTAGTCGTGTGTTAAATAGATAGGTATGTCGGAAAAAGACGACGACAATGGATCAAGCTGTCGTGGTAGCGGAATTGCGCATGCGTTTGACCCATTTCAGAGAAGTATACGTTTCAAGGTTTTAAAATTTTCCACACACATCTTGGGAGGTAAAATTGCTGACTTATATCTACTTATATTGCAAGTATTCTCGCAGATCGTGCCAGGAAACTAAAGTTTTATTGCCATGCTCTCCTAAAATACGGTATGTTAAAATTAGATATGGTCGGCTAATAATACCTAACACTCTTCTATTTATATACGTTCCTCAATGAAGTTACAATAATAGAGGTGTACATGTGTCAGGTCACCCCACACGGTGGTTATTTTAGTCGCGGATAATAATCTTCGTAGTCATATACTAGTAAGTTGACAAGAGACCCATTTTCTCACTGTAGTCTAGAAAATGTTTAGGGGCTAATTAAGGCAGTGCCATAAATCAGGAATTTCGATCTCTCACGGATGCTCTTAGCTCAGCTTAGAAATCACGAGAGCGAGCGCTTAGCCTAGCAAAACCAGTGCATGCACACGCCATATCGTGGTAAAAACCAGCTCGAGACGTGCCGCATGATTAATTACATCAGCTGTTTCCTACGATGAAAGTTAATTAAGTCTTCATATTACTTCGGTTACGATAGATTTTTCTAACTATTCGGAAAAAATATGCTATACACGAGAACAGACATGTGATGGATGTAAATTCGTCTGTCATGCAGACTTGAGTTTAATGGACCGTAAGGATTTTTTCTTCAGTTATCTTACAAAAGGCACCTTCGGTCTAACCAGATTCGTTAGAACTGAGAAATAGAAGAGACTTTCACAGCCAACATTTGCATTTACTCATATAGACATAAAACGGGATTTCCGCATTTTAAGACGATGCACGTCCGCTTTATACT
This sequence comes from Ligdia adustata, assembly GCA_947049295.1. Classification (NCBI taxonomy): domain Eukaryota; kingdom Metazoa; phylum Arthropoda; class Insecta; order Lepidoptera; family Geometridae; genus Ligdia; species Ligdia adustata. The sequence goes on from OX346218.1 coordinate 6,054,784, forward strand.
TTTGTAGCTGTAAGCTAAAATACTGAACCATAAGACAACTTCTGCAATGCGATGAATAAAATACGTTCAGTGTCATGTTAAGACAAAACCAAAAAAGGTATTAGTAACAATTAGGAGCTACTTACACAGAGGTCTGCGAGCGTGATGCTATTTGCCGTGTAGAAGATGAGCATTTCTGCAGAGAGGGCTCTGGAACCCGGCTCCCGGAGCTTGGAAGCCAGTAGCAGACAGGTGGTTCCCAAGAGCTGTACTTGGCTCTTGCCCACGGCGCATACACTCAGGAACCGGTCCAGGTATGATATAGCCAACGGGAACACTTCTTCCTGGCATCCTTGCTCTTCACATACCTGTAAACAAATATTGATTTTAACAGTCCTTTTGTTTTTTTCCATGATAGGTTCTTTAATTAATGCAGTAAGTTGTGATTGTTGTCGTTGTCTTATTGTTTTTTTCTAAGATACTGTTGAAGTTTAGTGACAAGTTATATACTATGATAAATAAATGCTAAAGCGAGAACTGCCTAAAAACTGTATTTTGAAAGTTTTGAAGCGAGCTTCTTAGAAATAGAAGCAATACATACACCGCGCCCCAGGCCGTGCTAACTTTATCATCCGGAATTCCTGATAACCCATATATGAAACTGGAAATAAACATTTATTGCGATAGCGCTACGCACACTACTTTCCTGTTGCAGTAACATAGTTCTTATCAGTGGCGTACCGTTAGTTAACGTGTTTGATCTACGAGTATGCTTTCTGGAACGACTTTTGAAATGTTTAGACGTAATGAACGTACAAGAATTTAGAGTTTCATTCGTACCTATCAAAATGTGCATTTTATATGCCAGGAACTTGAGCAAATTAACTTAGTATAGAGTTCTTTTACAGTTAAATAATTATACATAACATTACGACTAGTAGCTGCCACCCGCAACGTTGGACGCGACAAAAAAATAAATATAAGTAAAAAGTAACACTAAACTCTACATTTTGACGTTAAATATACATTTTTTGAAAAATTACACTCTTTAACTACGACACAGAAAATTCTTGAACAGGTGTTCAAGAATTTTGGAAAATAAAACCAAATAATTAATTGGGTTTAATTTTCCAAACATTTTTTCATAGTATTCCCACTCTATAATGAATTTACCCTCCAAATTGAATGCCTCTAGGTTTAGCGGTTTAGGCTCTACCTTGATTCCTAGCTAATATCATTCAGTCAGTCTGGATTTACTCTTTTATACAAACAGATTTGGTAAATATGCTAACTTACACATGTATCACAGGTGAACCAGAAAAGCGAAGAAAAAGCGAAAGCAAACCATTGCACTGTAGATACAGTAGATAAGTGTGGTAAATGTGTAGATTGTGATGAGAGCGGGACGGGCTGATTGTTCCGCCCGTGACTACGGATGCGGATGCAGTGCGGGCTAACGAACGAGCTATGACTGCCGCTGCCCTGCACTCTCTTCACCTTTACTAATCTCTCGGAATTTTAAAAAGGAACCCAAATTCTACTAATATTATAAACGCGAAAGTTTGTAAGAATGGAAGGATTTGTACATATATATAAGATGTAGATACTGGATTAACACATATGATACTTTTTATCCTGTATTAACGCGGGTCACTCCGCAGGGCGCAGCTAGATAACCATGCATGTGCCGCACGAAGTATCGTGGAAGAAACTATCTAATTGTCTTAAAAACTCTTGCACTGAAATCGAACCTTTTCTATTAGCCTAAACGAATAAGGAATCCGACAGATTAGACGTGATCTAGGAGTGTGAGATGAACAAACTTTTTTTTTACAGAATACTTTTTTCTCTGTAAATTTAAGGCAGAGTACTTTCCAACTCTTTTGAAAAGTTAGTTGAACTAAAAATTATAGGGGCTAATAATGCAAATTACTGGCCTTCCTTCACTGAAGTAACAGTCCAAGAATCCGACCGTATATATTAATTTTATGTTCCTAAAATTTCTTATAAATATCACCCTACTTCTACTTTGCCTGCTAGATACTCGTAGATACACTACATTATAAATATTAAAAACCAGAAGCGTGAGATCAAATCTACGAACATTCTACGAAAGAGCACCATTATATCTACTTATTATGCAATTTGTTTGAATAAGTGGCTCAACAGCTGTTTTAGTTGGTAACTAGACATGTTGTTTCTATTATAAAGACAATGCGAAAAACCGAGGTAGGTAGGTAACTGTATAGTCTCTGTTGTGTAAAGGACTCAATGAAAGGCACAGACGGTCACAAAATACACGACCTGTCGGTCGAATATAATAATAATATTAAAAAAGACAACCCCTTGACCGCGAAGTTTTGATATTTTGAACCGTTAGGTATTATGTTGTGTTCCGCATGTTCCAATCTTACCCCTTTTAGGAAATCTAGGAAATACTCCCCATATAAAACATGCCAATTCGTAGGAAAAGTAAGTCTACTAATATATTTTATTCATGATAGGGTGGAAACTACGAAGTGGACGCGAGTACCAACATCCAGACAAACATCCATATTTCATACAAACTGAAGTTTCGAATCAAATTTGAAAAGTTGTGCATTTAATGTAGTGCCTACCTATAATTAAAGCTTGCATAAAGGTATGTATTGTATGTCTAACGGTAAAGTATAACCTAGGATAAGCAAGCAGGTATGAAACACATTTTGTATCTAGCTATAGTTTGATAATATGGGTTGATCTGTGCACACCTACCTAGATAGATCGTTTTGATGTTGAACTCAACAAGCATACTCTTATGATCTACATGTAAATGGACATTTAACTGGTCGTTTAAAGTTAATTTTTAATTAAGTAACCAATTAATATTATGGGGGACCTTTATCGTGTGAGCTGTATGCGTTCGACGGGTTGCTCATAAGCACGTCATGTCATTGACCTCGCTAGCTATGAGAGGATCGTTTCGGTCTGCTTGTGCTGAAATATGGTATGTGACTGGTTTAGGCAAACGAAACGAAGCGCAGCTCGGCGCGGCGGGCGCAGTGGCAGCACCGGCGCGGTGACGTCATCGCGGTGACGGCCGCCGCCCGCCCGCGACCGGCACCACGTGGCCCTAAACAACCTAACAGCTGACAGACTATTCTACTCGACCACAGCCCAACTCATACTCTCGACCCAAATATACCTATGTACCTACTTTATAGCTGAACAACACAAAATAGAACAAATTCTTTTCGTAACTTTCACCGGACGCATTTAAGTTCTCCCACATTTTTATAGCTTTACAACTAAACATAAATCAAGCGTCATGTAGGCCATGGAGACGGAACAATGACGTTTTGTGTGCGCTAACAATTATTTTCTGTATGCTTACTATCTACGAGAAGATAGTGCGCAGCGGAGCGTCAGCTGTGTGCGTGTCAAAATCAGCTGATTATTCAAATAGAACGCGCGGCGCGGCGCGCTGTACACCGGTCGGCGACCGCGCGCCGCTCCCAGCCGGCGCCTCACTCACACCGACATGCATCACGTCCAATCACATACACTAGGTACTGACGATATTCTACCATTCTAAATACACTTCTCTCTACTCCCCATAACACATTTTATGATGAGTCACTGCTATCGCAATCGACGAAAAATATCTAGTTATCTGATTACGGAACTCAAATTAGAATGAAATTCTTATAAGAATCGTGGCACGAATATGCAATCAGCTGATCATGTAAACAAAGCCAATTCGTAGTGGTGCACAACAAGCGATACATATTATTATCATAACGACAGTGCTATAGAAATGTGACAGTTACGAAAACGGTGGATATAGTAGGAGGCCTATGGCTCCTGCGACGGCAGTGGCATGGCATACGGGGCCACCGGCGCCGCAGGATGCCTACACGTGGCCGGTAAACGAGACAAAATGGCGAACGGTATTGTCGGAGTGCGGGCGGAGTGGAGTGGCGCAGCGCTCACCTCTAGCATCCACTCGGCGAGCACGCGGCGCATTTGCGGCGTGATTTCGGTCTGCACGGTACCAAAGTAGTTAGCGGTGACAGCGTAGCGCTCCTCCGTGCGCAGCAGGTTGTCCAGCACGCGGCGCCGGAGCAGCACCGGGTCGGGTCCGGCGGAGGGCGAGCCGCGCGCCGTTGACTCGCCCCGCGGCTCGCTGCCGGGGCTCACGCTCTCGCGGCACAGCAGCTCCATCACACCGCACGGCGGCTATGTTGTAGCGGAGGATACCGACCCGGCTCAACAGCTGATCGTGCTAGTGTGGCGGCCGGAACTAGCGCGAGGAGCTGCGACGGCGGCGAGTGCCCGAGTCGCAATGAGCGGCCGGCCGGCGCGCCTCACCACCGAACATATGATCGGCGCGGGCGCGGGGCGGGGCCGCGCCGTGAGGCCCGCACGCAGGTTTCATTCGACACTCGAATAATAATACATAACAAGGTTCCTTTGCTCGCTCGCGCTTCAGCTCGCCTCGGGAGAACTCCTCACTCTTCTTGTAACTAATGCTGCGAGCTTTTCAAGCTTATCTCGTTCTTCGACAACATTTTTCTTTACATATTTAGATTTTAGACCTTTATGATGTTTTACGTAGCCCAACTAGGTACTCAGAAGTAAAGTAGGTAACGTATTAGAAAGAGAGCTAATAGGTATAAATAATCTATTAGCTCTTGTACTTTACGCGCAAAAATTTATTTAAGCTTAGGTGTTAAGTATGCTGTATTGAATTATTTTTTACTTATGAAAAACTTATGGGTAGGCACCTATTTAACTAAACGACCAACACAGACATAAGGAAAAACAGCTGTTCCATAAAAAATACCTCTAATTCAATGACCTTGAAAAAATTGGTTGAAAACTGAAAGCCGTTCTTAATAATCAAAACTTCGGTATAATCTAGGTACAATAGCTACTTTAGGTTACGTAGGTACTTACAACAGAAAAGGTAAGAATCAAATCTTAATAATTACCTACTTGCTAATAGTAGTAGTACTAATAATTGACTAAATAATAATGAGAGCTTCGCTTTACCCTAAATTCTTTTATTCTGAATCTAATTTCGGTTAAGTATTGTTTTTCGGAAAATTTCGCCATGTACGCGTCTGCCCATTTGACGCTCACATACCTATACCTACTTACTTGCGACTTATCTATGTATTATGGTTTATAAAGCTAGGTCAGTAAAAGTACCTACTACGATTTATGCTGTCTATATTTTCAAAATTCTTAAATGACAATAAAAAAACATTGAATAGAGAACATAAATTCCACATTACAGGAAAGGACATTTTAACGTTTTTAACCCCCGATGCAAAAACGACAGGGTATTATAATTTCAGCGTGTCTGTGTGTGTAGTGGAGTGTTCTTAGTTATGTTTTAAGACAATCGCTCCAAGATGTCCTCTGCCACAAAATGGCGGAGTAGGTACTAATTTTTTCACAGCTCCCTTACTATGGGTGAAAAGACGTAAATCCCTACAGCTCAAATTAACGGGCTTGACTAGTAAAATAAATACTATACACTATGATAACTTCAAATCTAAGGTGGCTGCTGCAACAATTTTTTTCTCACAAAAACAAAGCTATATTTCAAAAATATCATCATGCTTGTTTACTTAGCAATTGTTTTATTTAAAAAACAAAGGTTAGAAACGGAACCCTAGTGCTAAGTCTTCGCTGTCCGTCTGTCACCAGGCTGCCACCAGATAATGATATCGAACCCTTAGTGTGCGAGTCCATAACCATTATCGTTATATCTTGAAAAATTTAAAAATTACCTATTTGGACCCGGGTTTCCCCGAAAGAACTAAAGAAGACTAATACTGAGTTGACAAGCAAAATTACAAAGATCGCTGCATGCGCTGAAAAATTATACTACTTTTTAGGCGCGTTGTCGTCGAATGACTAAACGTTGGGTTTCTAGGGTTAAATGTAGTAATGAAAAGTGAAATGACTAATAACAACAAAAAAACAAAAACAATTTTTTATTTTTTTAGGTTTCCGTACAACTACGAGGAAGTTTACAGTGTCTCAAGTTTCACTTTACTAATCATACTTCGCACTAATATTTAAATGGTTTGTATGTGTGTGTGTTTGTTACACCTTCACGCTCAAACGGCTGCATGAATTTGGATGAAATTTGGTACTAGGATAGCTCATATCCTGGATAAACACAGGCTAGGTGCTTTAAATCACGGAAACGTGCAGTTCCCGTAGGATAACCAAAGTTTGGCAGGTAACACTGCGGGCGAAGTTAGTATATTTTATAATCGTAAGTACCAATATCTGCGCTAAAGAGGAATAAAATTGAAGTTAGCTAGGTATTTTATAGGAAAATGTGAGAATATCTGAAATTCTACACAAAATGTAACAGATCGTTAAATTTTAAGTTTATGGCAAGCCGATAAATGAATTTGTTAACTATCTCCAGAATGAGAATTCGTGATTCGTTGAAATGAAGTCAGGTTTTCGACCCGAAAATCAGTGACCGTTTTGTCAGAATTCGATGCAAAAACTTAATAGTTTTTTGTACGTCTGGAGGTACATTTACACAATAATGACTTAGTTACAAGCTATTTAGCTACGCGAAAATTCAAGGAAAATTATACTATATCAGTATTACTGAGTTTACACAAGTACAATTCAACAATTCTCTGATCATGATTCTCTTTAGTTATATAATAGCGAATCGGCGCATATAGATACCGTATAATGTACTACTATCTCTGTTTATATTCGTGACCACTATGTACAAATAAGTAAAAGACACAGAATATATTGTTACGAATACAAAAAAATATCGATTCAACAGGAATAACTATGAATCCTTATATAAATAGTAGTAAAAGAATTAGTTTTTTGCGTACTAATGTTCGATTTGTTTGCTGGTTTGCCCTCATTGTTCCCAAATGTCAATGGCATAATAAAATCAGTCGGTTGAATCACATGAGGCGGTCGATCAACTTCTATGCGGTCTTTTTTGCTGATTCAAATATGAGGATGCGGCAGTAACTATTGACTTGACTGTGTTTAATCTTCGGAGCTCTGTGAATTTCTCAGGACGTATGTTATAACCGCACATCGTCGTTACTCATCCACGGGCTGGCTTCTCTCAATGATCCTTGCTTATGTGAAGGCGTCACTTTTATTGTTTCCCAGTCTCATACGCTTTCTCAGAATATTGGTTACCAAATAATACACCCGAAACCAGTTTTAAACTTTACATTGATCTAAACGACGTAAAAAATACGATCAGAAAAAAGTCCAAAATAAAAATAGCAACGTGAAAGCTTAAAAAATCACCAAATACGACATCTTTTGACACTACTTCTCTTCGTTTTAGAATGTAGCCCTTTGACCGGATACTGGATTAGTTCCTCACGAGTATTGAAAGAGTTAGAGCGCAAATAATGAATAGAATTCCGAAACACGGCAATATGGAATGCTTAGTGCGAGCGGGACGTCTACTTTTCTTAGAACCTCGACACTGCGTAATGGAATGCGACAAAATGGAATGCAACCGGCATCGGCACCGTTCGTCGCCCGAACATCCACTCTCCCTATACTAAAAGTAATAAGCTAAATTACCTACCTAATGAATATTTTTTTGCGGAAAATATGCAAAAACGGAACAAGTGGGTTGTCTGACCGGGCAATGTGTAAGTTGTGTAGTTCTGAACAGGTTTTCTATCATATATATACTGAAATAGTTTCTGTTGCAAAGCACAAATCAACAGAATGTTTGCTTGGAAATCAAACAATGCAGAAGGAGAGGGTCGCTAATCATGTTGCAGATCACATAATTATCCTGATTAGTATCTATTTAAGTACTCAGTAGACTGAACACAAAATTTCTTCCAACACCTTTTTAATATTTATATCCTCTTGACTATTAATTTTGTACCAAAATTATAAAATATCTTTATTCTCCTTGTTTGTACCCATACCTACCAGTTTTGTCAAGATTTGCTCAAAAATAAACATGTCACCAACATTTAGACGTAATAATGCATTCTGAAATAGTTTTATTCATCCATTATCATGAACCCTGAAAAATGTGAATCCTGGTAGAACTAGTTTAAAGACCACTTCTTCAGAACAGGGAAATTTCAAAGTTAACTAGATTGGTTAGAAACTACCTGTACGCGAATTCGAATCTATACATGTAGGTACTCTCTCTAATTTCATATTATTCATTTACGTGCATGGTTGCCTGGAAGAGATCGCTTTCAGCGATGAGGCCGCCATTAAGAAACCTAGAATATATTTGTAAGTTTTTATTTGTTATAATTTTTTATTGTTAAGCTGGTTTTTTTATAAAGAGTTGACCTATCTTATGTTACACAAGTACTTATTTTGTCTTTTATCCTTATGATCGTGGTGTTCAGATTTTCTTTGCCGCTCAGTCCCCGTGTTGACATGACAGTGTGATAAAATTCTGGCTAAGCAGTCGCCGCCTTCCGGAACAATGGTTTTTGAAGACAAACGCCGGCCAATCAAACTGCGCTTAGTTGGCTGTTGTATGCCAATTCCTAACGGTTTTATATTCATTTCCAGTCGAAAGAAGCGACAACTTTATACCGAATATTCTTAGTAGTCAATGCTAGCTGGCCACATTTTATTGTTAATTTAATTAAAAAAAACATGTATGATTAAAATTTTATGCAAATTATTTGATATATGTACTTAGTTGAATTATTAAAGTTACTCCTGCCGGGTTAACATGACCGTTTAGCCCCGCGGAAATGGAGAGTAAAAAAAGAATAAGGCTAATCACTAAACGACATTTGCTTTTTGGCGCAATTATTGAGGCTTTAAAAGAAGTACATATATTTAATGTTTTAATGTTCAAAGTTTTGTCCCTAGAAGGTTGGGTCTATTTGTTAGACTGATATAATGGGTAGGTAGATACATGTAGATCATAATTCAGAATGGTTATTGAACGATGACATGAAAATTATGCAACACTCTTCATTATTAAGTTGTCTATCAATATTTATAATACCTATATAGTAATATACCTACAACGCTTTAAATAAAATACATTTTAGTAATGTATGGGAACTTTTCCATGGTGCTAATTATGTAGAAGAGTATTTACTCATGTTAAAATCATTTCTAAAGATCTTATGGTAGTTATACACTTTACCTAAAGATACCTTCTTACACACAGAGTTAACAAAAGCTCAACACGAGTAAAGGACGGATGTCACGAATCTTTTTCATTACGCGTCGCTAGAGCAGGCATCGGCTGATCCACCATTAGTGGGCCTCCGGATTGTTCACGGCTGTTGGTAGGGCACTCATGGCCGATTTGAAAAAAGCGACTAGAGACAGCGGCGTGCATTGACCTGGTAATGTTTACTGTCCTTGATCGCGGCCCGTCTCCCCCCTCCCGCTGCGCGCCGTCCGCAGTGACGTCATCGCGGAGGTGCCGATGGGTTTCAGCAACCGGCGCGGGGGCCTCGCGAACTTCAACTCACATTACGATCTTTTTGCTTCCACCCATGAAAACATCTTTTATTGCCCTTGGTTCCAAGTATATTATGAACGCTATGTCGTTCGATTTTAAAATTTTCCATGAGGTTTCCATTTTAGGTTTTGAAACTCGAAGATCACAGTCACAGTTGGACGTAGCAAAAGGAGGTGTTTTAATTTGAGGTGAATAATACACAATAAGACATCTAGGTTATTAAATGAATTACTTGAAAAGTCTTATATAGAAAGCTTTTAGGTATTACTAAAACAAACTACAACAACTATAGACCATAAATAACGGTCTCATAACATCGACGAGTAGGTACATATGAACTAAAAAATATATAAGCCTGAGGCAGGCAACAAATTAAATATAGGCACAACAACTCAAGAAGGTACCGCCTTTACTAATTAAACCGAGACCATCAAATACTAATAATTTTGTGGTAAACTTCAAACGTAGATCTCCAAAGATGGGGTTGTTGTGGTATGAGCAGTCGACGACTCTACATGATGTCACGCTTCTGTCATTTAATAAATGGCGACCATTCATCCTTCCGAGATGTCCGAGATTACTAAACTTGCGAGCAATTTAATCTGATTGTTTATCTTCAATTAACTCTTGGAATACATTAGCTAGGTACATACCTAGTATAACAAAGTAGTTGTGAGGTTAGTAGCGATTCTAGTTCGCCTTGCTCAACGGTTACAGATTTGAAAATAACGTATGATCTTAACAATAACGGTCGACGACGATGGAAAGCGGCGGTGCGGGAGTGGCGGCCGGGACCGGGAGCCGCGCGGGAACGGCGCAGGCGCAGGTAACGCACGAGGGAGCGACTAGACTAGATACTGGTACATCCACATACTGAAGACGGTATGCGATAGTTCACACAGTTTTTGCCGGGCGGCGGCGAAGGTCGGTCGAGGCGAGCCAGAGCCGCGGTCTAGCATTCCGACCGCTATGAATGAATAGTCGCTCGACTAGTCGAGAGGCGCATACTAAGTAATTTCAGATTAATTTGACAACAAACGTCTACGTTGGCAAAAACCGGAATGGCGGGCGGCACCCGCCCCGTGGGAAATGCGACCGCTTTGAAACGTTTGTCTCCGATGATTGTCCGATTAATAAGTACTTGTCCTGGACTCGCATTTCTGTTGCGTTTATTTATGGTTTTCCGTAGCGTGATGAGCGCCCAATTTGCTACGCGATTTCCTTCGCGCGGTTCCGGTCTTCTCACGCAACGCAGATAAATGAGTACTGGCTGTGCATATTGCGTATACATCTTTGTTTCAATGTTTTACGATATAAAATATCTTATTGCTTCGCGAAATTAACATAATAGTAATTTGAGCCTTTAGATTTTTTTTATTAGAAGCTAAATAAAAGTTGAATAAAAGAATGTAGTTGTGCTTGTGAATTGTCTACAGAATGAATTCCTGCAAGTCAACTCCTTACGCCTACGCTGCGCATCGGTGGGAGAGACCGTGTCGTGAATTTTATTAGAACTGTTTATCAATGATCGATTAACTCGTCTGCTTCGCTTTTTGCCATTCATTCGCAGTAAAGTTTACGTGTGGATGGCAAACAAGGATCTGACGGTTTATTATGATTATTGCCGATCAAGAGTGCGGAATCGTGTGTCTAGCTGGCATTCAAAGAGAGCGGAAAGCACGAACGGATATCGGGTTAGCTTCTTATAATTATTAAATATTAATTGAACTCTACGACGCTATATATTTCTGTGTAAATAACTTAGTAACTAGCTTTATCAGTATTTTAGTGCACTCCTTAATTGAAATACTCGTAGTACAAGTCAAGGAGGCACTCGCTAGGCACTGATTTTATCATCAAGTTTTATTTTAGGAGCCGGAAACAGCTCGTAATAAATTGTCCAAGTGCTGTCACAACGAACCTTATTGCTTTACTTTGAAATTTTTGGTAGGCATTTGATAAGTTATATAACACAGGCAGACACACTATACCAAATTTACAGTTCTACTTCATAGCTTAAGTATCCCTTTGTTTTTGTATGAAACCTGAATAATGAGCTTACAAGCCGTATTTTCCAGTTAATTATAAATCAAATGTGAAACTTTGTAAAAGACATAACAATAAATGTTTAATTTGATATTTCTCCCATAAAGAGGAGGAATATTGCTTTAGTGTTCTTCGGTAGCCGAGTTAAATAGTAATTATATTAAAATAAAATGTTATATTATAATATTTTAATAGTGTTTGACTAACTTATGACCTTACATACACTTAAAAAAAATATTTGAAAATCATTCAAGTGGTGTAGTTTCTTTAAAAGTCACATAACTATCTTACATATGAGATAAAGAAGTACGCCGCTGAAGTACTATTATACGTTTTGCGGGAGCAATTTCAAACTAACAGGTTTAGTAGTATTAGAAAAGTTCCTCAAAGACATCTCCAGGATGTGATACTTCTGTTCCTTGTAAAAGCAATGTAGATTTGAATTGGTGCTAACTTTTGTAGATCGGCTGGCAGTTATCTGTCAAATAGGTTTATCGGATGATATCGCTATCGAAATCTTGATAGGTAAGTATTTAAACCAATTAACGGCATGCTATTGTGTATTTATGTGCATGTCGGGTGTGATCATTTTCTTGGAAAAGTCTGTTAATTGCAGTGACAAATAAAATTATTTATTTTTTTTTGGAAAAGATAGCAAATAATACTTTTCTGTTGGTAGGTGTACCAATACTTAAGTAGGTACTTACATAAATTGTTATAGGTTATACATACATAGCATTAGCTTATTTACAACAAAAACTAAATAATACCATGATAAATATAAGATCCAAATAATGCACGCATTTTATACATGTATGCAAGTACACTATATGCCTAAGTATATACTTTGTACTTTTTTACAAATATTGAGACAAACACACAGGAGTATTAAATAAGTTTTGTATTAACAAAATTCATGCAGATACATAAAGTTTATGATATTTTTAGAATGTAACTACATATAACGTACTTCATCAGATAATTCGTATGGGAAAACTACAATGACTGTTAATTTAAAGTCATTTTTTCATAGCAGAGGCTTTTGCGGATTACTTTGATGTATTGGAGTGATCTCGACGTAGATGGACCGGTTTCGTCGTAACGCGCCGCAGCCTTATTGTATGTACTACTCGTATGAACAAGGCATGAGTGGTGGTAGGTAGAGGTACTGCGTGTATTGTATTGGTTATCAACGTATACGTGGAAATACGTGGGATTGCCTTGATATTGTTGCTTTAAGAGGAGCATGTGTGATGGTACGAGAACTGGCTAATATAACACGAATGCGAAAGAAGAAAGGTTATGTTTTTCGAGTGTTTGTATGTATGTATTTTTCTTTGGCACGCCCTAGAGCTTAAACGGCTTATCGTATTTTTATGTGAGTGGTGTCAATAGATTCGTCTTCACGTACAGATAACGCACAATGAAGAAAAGAAAATGAGTAGATCTTGTTTGATAGCAAGTTTTTTCATACGCATTCTTTCATGCGCCCAGATGCATGTAGAAACGTTTTTATTGCAAGAGAAGTTGGCCGTACAGCACAAATTTTATTTTTGTATTAAGTAAATTACTATTAGGTAACGTACCTATTTTATTTTGTGTTATTACTAAGGATGTGGTTACATATCGGACCTCCGCTCCGGATTGCTACTATCGCAAAGCTTACCATGTACATACCTACCTACATAATATTCATGTGAACTTTCCTTGTTCACTCTTAACAAGATCTTTTTAGGGATAACTTAGTAAAACCCTGTTACTGAATTACTAATAAGTATTTATTGTGTGACTACAGATACGCCTACCTACAGCAAAAACGGAGTCATGGGAAAATATCTCAAATGTTAATTCGATTGATTGATTAGTAGTAGGTATAAGTTGTCTTAGGTGGAGGTGTATCGAAATTGGTAAAAACGAATAAAGTGATTATTGTTTTTTTCATTACAATAATTGATCAATTTGTGTTTTGCGATCTTTTATAACTCACACCGGTAGGCAATAAAATTATAACTGTAGTGTTATCAGGTAGGCAATTTATGAAAGAACTTTATTCTTTTCTTCCGTTTTTTAACTTTTATAATCATGGAATTTTAATTTGGGTAGGCAAAATAATATGACTTTGTAAATAAACCTACAGGATTTTTTTGGCCCTTATACATCTGGACGATAAATACTATTGATCATATAAAATAAACACATGTTCAGACGTACTGAGACATGTGAGTAAATAATAAATAACTTAAATGTATGGAATGTGCCACAAACTAACGTTTTATGGCACATTCCAAAAAGCCACAAATAAACGAAAATAAAGAACATGAAAACAATAACGTTAGGTAAATGTTGTAGAGTAAGCCTGTTTGGTTCTAAACTTAAAGCTTACTTACTTAACTTAAAGCTTCTACATACCTTATTTAGACAAAGTTTGCAGCACTACTACCTACCTATATACTAATATAACTAGCAGCAAGGTGACACACGAAATGTACTAGGTATAAGTAAACTTAACAAAATATCCACATGCAGTAGCTGCATACAGGTAAATATTTAAAATAATATGAATATTTGAAGTACTATTGAATTCTACTACTACTATACTAATACTATTCATTATTGAAAGTACTATAATTATTTTCTTTGGTTTATATAATATATTTATGTAGTATTATAAGAGTAAGTAGAAAATATTTAGGTTGAAAGACATTTATTCTCATTCAAGATTTACATCACTTACATGAGAACATAGGGTACCTATATTATAATAGAGACGTTTGTCGTCGTTTTAACATAAATACTTAGATACTATTTAATTTAAAGCTTAGATATAAAATAGTAGTTACAACACAGAGGTATAACAGTAATTGATATTAATGTCCAAGTTTATCAAAGTTTGTGGAAGTTAGTAAGCACCAAACAAATGCAAATGTTAAATAAATAAATAGATTTTTAACACAATATGTTTATGCATACCTCCTTGCACATAATTATTGTACGCTCGATAAGGACAAACTTTTGAAACTCAACATTAATATTTAGCATCTATTTACACAGTGTTGATAAAGTTTCTGATTTAGAAAACAGTCTTGAAAATGATCAACTCCAATAAAGCATCAGCCTACAGCTGCTTATAAATTAAAGCATGTGTATTAAAACTTATTGCAAGTGTACAGTACGAGTATATTTAGATTAGAGAAGGAATTGCCCTCACAGATCGGCCCTGAACCCGTAGAATTACGTTATCTAACCGTGGTATCGGAGGCTATGGTTTTGGCAGATGCTCGCCAAAACGCTCGATAACTTCATGGAACCGGCTAACAACACTTTGTTATAAGGTATAATAAAACTACAAGTATTTTGTGGTAGGTATACCTCTAGAGTTAGTTGTAAGAATTGCTGTACTTGAGTAAGTTTTTTGTGAGGTGACATGACCACATCACGTCAATAACGCTGCGAGGACAGAGATGTAATAAGCCGAGAGATTAGCACAGATAATAAGTGGATTAACTTAATAGTATTATGAAGTAAGTAAAAAAGTGCAAGCTTTGTAAAGCATAATAGGCAATGTACTACCGATATTTTGTTCATGCCTTTATCTTATTGTTTACTTTGTTTTTGGTGTGCAATAAAGAAATATTGTATTGTATTGTATAGGCATATTGTCAGAATTAAGATCAGCACCAGACCGAAATAACCGATCATCTCGGGCTTTTACGTGTCCCGCTGACTTTAGCCCTCAATTTTGGGACGTTTATTGAGTCTAAAACTCAACTAGCTGCCAAAAAGCTTGGTATCCTCTCGAAGGTGCGGCAATACTTCACGTCAGAACAATTGCATTATATAAGGCAAAGGTTCGATCGTGCATGGAGTAGGTACGAACTGTTCGCATCCTTGGCATCCACTTCAAGCTGATATTTAGCTGAACCATCGTTCAACTAAATATCAGCTTGAAGTGTGGGAATCTCTGGAAAAACTTGGTATAAAAATTATAGGTGATGATGCCTTAGACAAGGCTAAGCTCCAAAGAATGTACCAGGGTCGAAAAGTGGTATTTTTCACAGTGTTTAAAAAACCACTATATTTCGGGGAATGTGCCTTGGAATTACACAATTTGATTCCCCCATCCGCATTTCACCATCGGACAAGTAGAGATACAGCTAGACTCCTCCGGTACATAATAGTAGAGGTTCCACGGGCTCTACTTTTATTGTGCGAACTGCTAAATTGTGGAAGTAGCTGCCTGCTTCCCTATTTCCTGATAGCTGTAATCAGGATCTATTCAAGTCACGACTAGTTGCGAGTGAATCGGTTTGTTCTAGACATGCGTGCCATCTCCTACGAGTAATAAACTACTTTTATATAATACATACGAGTAAACCTCTCGCACTTGTGGACTCGCACTTGGTTTCTGTACATCAAGATCAGTTTTTATAACTAACGCCAGTTTCAAGGCCACGTTAGTGACCTTTGACAGGAACTCTAAAACTAGGGCAAGCCATACGAATAAGAAGAAGAACAGATATCAAATCAAGAACAGATATCAAACTTCCTATCTCGAGCATTCCTATCTCTATGAATAGTAACTATTCGTAAATAGTTATTTTGGGAGAAATTGCGTTCGATTTCAAACCAGGCTCCGTCACCATAAAACCAGTTCGAATCAGTTCGTCGAATAATAAAAATGGCCTCTATTTTGGGAACACCGCGGCCGTCCTTATCGCGGGGCCTCTGAGAATCCCGCCAGGAGCGACGCGGTCAGGAATACCATCATTGGATAATTTACTGATTACAACTACCTCAAGATTAGCCCCATCAATAGTACAAGCAGTTCAGAATATTAACTGGAATATTTTATAATTTAAAGTACTATTTAGTCCTGACGAACTGATATTCATCTCTTTTTTGAAGTCAGTTCAAAATATTGTATTTGCAAGGTTCACAGAACTGAGTTTATTAAGTTTTTTATTTTACTTTGAGACTGTACATCAAATTAATTAAAAACAATGGTAAATACCAATTGTTTGGAATCAAACTTTAATTTTGGCTAAATAGTTCACTAAAATAATTTTTATTTTATTCAATATCACTAGATTTTAAAAAGTACCTGCTATAATGGTATAATATAATATAAACAATCCAATTAAGCGGATCGTGTGCAAGAGCAAGAGTGCATAATTATTATGTACCTAAGTATAGATCGGGTATGTGGTTTTGAGAGGCTCTTTTTTAGTAAGGCTCGTACGTCAACCGATCCCGCTGTATACCGATCTTGCGGGATGAGTTCTTCTACTCCATATTTGAACCGGTCGACTAATCCCGCACGCGGTAATATTTTGTTATTTGTACCATAGAAATCGTTGGTATACTGTTGCTCTTCTTCAAAAAATAAAAGCTAATGTATCTGTAATATACTCGTATATATTACTATGGTGAGGCTGCTGACAAATCTTATGAGATTTGACCAGAAGCGAGTTATTAGAAACTTTGTAGGTGGGTACTGGTACCTCGTGACGAGCATACTGAGCCCCCCGACATATTATAGGCAGTAGGCACCGTCTACGGGAAATAGCTCGCGAGTCGTTGACACCTGTTGTAATCTCGTAGCCAATTAGTAATGGCTAAGGATTGACTGACGCGCACCGCTGGGGCATGACGTCGTCTGAAACCACGTAGAGCCCAAAAAAAACTTTGAATTAAAGTTTTTATCGCTCTTGTGCTAGATGGAAAAGATTCAAAAAATGTGACGGAAGTAATTCGGGGGATAACTTAGTTTTTTGAAGCCTACTTTTACAGATACGTCGAGGTAAATTTTCAGACAAAATGTAACTCACATGCAGTTGTCGGTTATATCTGGTTTCGTAATGAAGACTAGTTTCTCAAATGTGGTCTAATATGTACGAGTATCTAAGATGAAGATACACAAATTTCCTTGAAATGAGTGCATAAACGAATAGGTATAGATCGGGTTTCGTAGGAGTAGGTCCGTGCGGCATGTCATTTGGCGGTCGCAAGCCGGCAGCGGGCGGCGCGCCGGGCGTGCCAATGACTTGCGGGCCTTGAGCCGAGGGCCTCGCTACGTGGGCCTCATCGCTTAATACCGTCTCCATTTTACTACTCTATTCTGACTTCATTTGAAACTGATTTTATTTGGAATATAAGTATTAGTTTTAATACGTAACTACTTCTGCGGTATCAGCGCTAAAGCTGTCGCCAACTAAAACCAGTAGGTACATTTTACCTAGATGTGATGAAATCGTACAGCGAAATAATACATAATTTTAATTTACACTAATACTGAATTTCAAAGCTATCGCTAAAATTAACACTCACTAACGTTTGAAATGGCAAAAACTTATCAGCATTACTAATGTCGGTCAAAATGTTCCACAACACAAATGAACATGGGGGCGTTATCGCGATTGGTCGTGTAGTAAAATTGAGTTAAATTATCCATCCTTGCAATATCGGCGCCAACACTGATGTCGGTGTAACATTACTAATAATTATTCGCATATCTGCAACTAGCCGTAAACATTAATGTTAAGTACACAATGGTACCTGATTGTAAAGATCCGACAAAGAAAGACATTTATATAAAGTAAATAGGTAAATAACGTTCAATTATAATTCAATCTGTGAAACGTGAATTATTTATTGATTGCAATAAATGATTTCATGTTTCACACATAAAATTTTCCTAAAAGTTGTTGGACCATAGCATAATGTATATAGGCGCAGACTGGACAGATAGAGTTACCCAAGGGTGGAGGAAGCGAGAAGCAATATCCTGCTGTGGGTGGGTAGTAGGTAGGTTTCTGGAACGGTATATTAGCACTTTAACATGTTACAAAGATACTACAGGAGACCCCTTACATGGGCATGCTTTCATTCGAGCGATACGTATCGGGTACAAAAACTCTCCTTACCTTACCTTACAGTAAGGGGAATTTATGCAAGCCAATTAATTTAATGCTATTAATTGCCCGCTTGCCTTAAACACACACCAAACTGGATTATACAGACGGTCACAACAATGGTTAAAAACGATTATTTCAAGTAATTATGCACTTCGATTTATAATAAGTAAGTAGTTAATCGATTTGATGCTGGAATGTGCTTTAAAGGTGGCATAGCATGTGAACATTCTTGAGATGATATAATTTGTTACTAGTTATGTTCAAGTAATCATAGGATTAATTGTTTGTGGAAAATAAAAAGTATTGAAGGTAAGCTGCACTAGCGCCGCTACTGGTGCGGTAGAGCTGGACTTGCTAATGGCCTTCTGTAAGTTTTTTATAAGTAGGTAATAGTAAAGTTGTCTGAAGAACATCAATATTAGCTTAGTACAATGAGCTAACTCATTGTACTTAGCTAATATTAAGCTAACTAAAACACTCAAAATTACGACGAATGCTAAAGATTACAAGCAAAAGCATTAACATACACAATAGATTTTATTTCTACGTCCATGATTGTTGCAGCCAGAATTTGCTACGAAAGCTGTATCTTGTATATTGCTCTTGTGAAGTGACAGTACCGACTTTACGGTTCTTGTAGCACGAAGGCGCCGCGCCGCGCCGCTAGTGAAGAGTCTTACTTAATATTTAGATCTTGGGAGCAATCCCAGAGCGTCGTATGGCCGTCGCGACGCCCGCGGTCAGTTCGCACGCTCCGCCAATAAGTTTTAATTGAGTGGACCGCAGGAAGCAACGGTCGGACCGGCTGCGGCTGTAGGGTGACATTTCTGCACGCAATACAATAAAAACGAACAATGATTGCTTGCTCACTATATAGAAGGGACGAGAGTATGCTGTCCTCTATTCGGCCTAGTTGTCGGACATGGGTACCAACTCGGCAGTCGGTTCAGCATATTGTCGTCGCAACGGAATTTAAACATTTAATTCAATATAACTATGATGGTGACTTATGTTTGTCATTCGATCGTATCTATCCAAAGTCAAATTAAAGGTACCTAATACTACAAGTGCTACAAGTTATATCGAAAAAAAGCATTCAGTAAAAAACCGGTCAAGTGCATCTCGGACTCATGCACCGAGGGTTCCGAAACAAACTTGTAGGTATTATAAGTATTTGGAATTTTTATTACAAAATTATTTAAAAAAATATTATTTGATAAATATTTCCTGTATCTGTGCTTATAACACGTTGCTTCGGACTAAATTCAGTATTATAGGTTCATGGGAAGTACCCAGTAGGATTTGATTCCCCTGCGAGTGTTGCGTTGATTGAGTTGGCTTAAATGTTTGATTTTTTCACAGCTCTAAGGGACAGTAAACCTGAGTATTTGATATTAATTTCAACTTGATACATTTACGAGTTCCTGAGAAAAAGGGTCTTGATAGACAGACGGACAAAAAATTATCCCTAAGAAAATTACGAAATGTCCATACCTATTTAGCATTAAAACTAGGATTTAGGAAAAATAACGGGTATTATCAGTGTATATTGTAAAAAAGTTTATAAATTAAAATGAATACCTAAACTAATTATTAAAACTTTAGTTCTACTTTCATATGTAACGCTTTAACCATCCTAAGAATAAAGGAGTTTTTATGTACTTCATTAGCACGTTTACATAAGTAGATATCCAACTAGCATCATTTTAAAGCGAGTTTAAGTGCCATTGCTCTGAAATCACCTATTCAATAATTTAAGCACGGAAAATCCCCGAAACGAGTAGGTACTACCTTCACTTAGAACTATATCATGAAGCATGATTCCGCAATAAACTCGATTGATAGCTTTAGAATGTATTATTTCAGTTCGTTTTTGATTCGTAGCCTACCTAACCGTAAAAAATAGCAAGAAAATGTTCAAAATATTTAAGTCTATGCTAACTTCAGAACTTTACAATGAAGTACTTATTATGGTAAATAAATACCATTGTAATATACTGTACAAATTGTATACCTTCCTGTGCAGTTGTAACTCCTAAACATATTTGTTAATCGAAAAGAAAGCATTGTTAGGATTATTATTTAGTAATGCAAAGATAAACTTAGTTTTTCCATGGTGCCTCCAAGGTGTCTCTACAAAAGCGACATTAAGTGTTTTCACAGTATGGGAAAATTCCTGAAAGCAGAGCATTGGATCCCAAACTCTGAAGAACAAACTTCAATTTTTACTTCAGTATATGACTAAAACGAAATATGTATTGAATGAGATTTGTAACGTTTTAAGGAATTATTTGAACGTATCTCGCATAAATCCACCCGCCAACTATTTACTTTAACGTTAATGTAAGTAACTACTTATACATCTTTATTACTATAACCCTTTATTATGATTTTATTAAACACCTTGATTACGTAATATGTACACACCACGTTTAATATATATGTACAATTATGTATAGTTCTGAATTTATTTCTATAAACAATAGCTCTAAAATGGATCTCGTCACCATCTGCCATCTCCTACAGCCGGTTCAATGTCCTCGAGTTCGAGGTTAGTTGCTATGTTTTGATATCATGGTAAATAATAAAGCCTATTATCTAATCGACTAATATACATATGGGCTTATTAGTCATACAATTTTTATCGCAATTTTTGCGGGGGATTAAATATTTACGTATTTTAATAATTTACATTTGTATACAGTCAAGGATCTGTCAATATTATATACAAACAAATATATTTCTTTCTATTAGTAGTCCCTGAGAATATTTGGTTAAATAAGAGAGTGAGAACTGAGCTCAGTTTTCCACGTCTTTATCGTTCTTTTTAGGCGTAGTGTCTCTACTAAGTTTGTAAGCCGCCAAGAGGAGTCCGAAAGCCAGCTTGGATCTGACTAAGCTGAAGGTTGCCTAAATTTGCTGAACACGAACAGCTTGTCTAGGTAATTTGTATAGAATCCGAAGATTGTGGTACTATTTAAATTCATGGATTAGGGGCGCATCAGTGCAACGTCCATGCTCCTAAACCTTCAAATTTAAAGCATACTTAGAGGACGATGTCTTCATAACGGATTCAGGGTTAGAAGTATAAAAACGCCACAACATATTCGTTCCAATATTTTTAAGCTTGTAAAACATATTCATCGTCGTTGATAACAGGGATATCGGTGCAAGGGTATACTAAGCCAAGGACGGATCAGTGTATTTTTATTTAGTACCCATAGTAAAATTAGTTTATAATTATGAGCATAGACACTTTTTAATTTTTTTTATGTTCTCTTTGAGATGTCTCAAGGAGAACCTCTTATTTTTGGAAGTCGGTTAAACAAACAAAATAGTCTCTAAAACAGCTGTCCCGTGCTCTATCATTAAAGTCCAGCTCAATCATTTGCTCATGGTACCGTGATGATGATAGTGATTTTAGACACGATTAGGCCTCAGGGTACTAAACCACTACATTAGGGTCCGATGTGTCAAGTAGTGTCGACTGCCCTTTGGCTGCCTCCACCCAGATTGACGTTGCGTGTTTGCTGAACAATTATGTTTAGCATCAAGCATTAAAAAAGACCATTTATACTAAAATCTTTTTATGACAGACATGAAAGTAACGGTCATACAAATTGTCATATAAACACCTAGTTAACTACAACACTAGATTTTGTAAGAGCTAATGAAATTATCTTGAGATACCTATGTTTATTATATATTTTCTGTCTATGATGAGTCCAATATAATGCATTAATTATGCATTATATTGGACTCATCATATGCACTAAAGGAAAAATAATCGTTAAAACCGATTCATAACACACCAAGTTGTTCCCGAACACAATCTAAAAGTCACTAGACTATTATATTACCCCGAATATTATAAATTGTGATTTGCACAATGTAAAACCCAAAATCAAACATGCGAATGAAAAAAAATCAAGGTTAAACTCTCCTACTAGACATGTATCTACCACTCGTATAATATAATGGAGGTTCTGGAGAAAACCTGACTGTAAAAGAACATGTTCTTAAAAAGGATAGAACTCAGACACTGGACCTATCGCCGCCACGAAGAAAAATAATGAGTAATATGGAGACGAAAATGATGATGTAGTGTTAATAGCTATGTTTTCGGATTTCAGATTTTCGGTCACTGTTCTGTCCTATTTTATAGAGTTATTAGACACCCCCTGAATTCGACAAAATAACCAGTTTCTGGATACAAAAACTTTGTCGTTCGTCGACCAAATGTATGAAACAACTGTTTTTTTTATCGAAGCCAGAGTTAGAGTGACCCTGTATTTTAGTTGACTATGTAGTTTCGCGGATGTCCTCTATGTGTTTATTTTTATGTGTATGTGAATGTTATTTGTGACCATGTCTGGTAATATCGTGTATAGGACTCGCATCTCGCATCGCATCTCGTGGCCGGCGGCGCGGCCTCGCCGGGCCCCAAGTCGTGACACCCGTTTGTTAAACTAATGTCGAACAAAAAGAATACCGCCGCTCATTCTTCCATTAACTCCGTCCGACTGTTGACTCTAGCGATTTGCACGCGCGAACAGAATATGTCTTGAACCGAGTACCTATTGTGTTTTAAATCCGTTTCGACTTTCAAGCGCAGTCATTCTCAGCAATAGGCATCTCGATGCCGATATTTTATTGATTATTTATCCTATTCAATAGTATAATTGTCTTGCGAGGCAAGTGTGAGGTTACACGATGAAGTAATTAGCGAAGTTGGCGCCATGTGCCGTGACGCGTCGAGGGGGTCTACGGCACATGGAACCCGCGCTACATGCCCTCTAACACCGAGCGATAAAAACCTCGCTCAGTTCCACAGTTTAGCTCACAGTCTCCAAGTAACGCACTCGCGGGCGTGAGAACGAAGACACGTGGCCGTGCCACACAGCTCATTCATGCATTTGATTCATAAATTGTTCGTTTGTCTAAGGGCGCACACGCTATAAATCTGCCTAGAAAATTAGGACTGACTCTGTAAGTAACTGCTCCCAAAGTGACAATTTGACACGGTCTGTTCTCACCGCCTGAACTGAAATTCAACAACATTCTGTGTCAAATTGGGTAGAGCTAATCTAATAATACATTTATTTACTCAAGGTTGGATAGAAGCAAAGGAAAGCTAATGAAGTTCGGAATTATAAAGCCAATTATGGCTATTTTAGAGCGGAATGCAATCATTGTTGGGTAATTAGCGCAGCGGCAACGCACGATCGATATAAATCAGGAGCGATTGAGGTCGGTCCGGACGCGAGTTATTTTTAAAATTGCGTGCACAATATTATGTGTTTAGGTGGAATATGATAATTGCGGCGGCGAAAGAGGCGCCGTAAGCCGACACCGACTATGGGATTACAGAGCAGTCGCCGCGAGAGGCCGCCAGCCGCTCGGCTCGCCTCATCACGTCTCGTTACGCCCGATGCATTTTCCAAAATGCACCTTTCTCGCTTTGTTTTCATTTTGGCCGACCAACGCGAAGGAATTTCGATGACGTACTCTCAATATTAGTATGTTATGTTTATAAAATGTGAACTGTGCTCGGAACAAACGAGGGTCAACTCGGATGGACATTACATCGTCGTCGTCACCTAGATCATTAAATTTATAAGCCAGACATCTGTCTCTACTTGATTAAACCTAGAGCAAACTTACAATTAGGTATATAATTATTCTACAACGCTTGCTGTTGATGGTTTGCTAAAGAGGAAGTCTAATTTAGGCTCAAGGAACTATTAATTGTTTCATGTTTATTGTTTTTGATGAAAATTTACAATCGGTCTTTTACTAATAACAATTTCCTGCCTCACTAAACCAAACTCGTGAGCGCAATGACAAGCAAGAAGTCCACTTTACACCAGTTAACATAAGAAAAGCCTCCCTTGATTCAAATAATTACAGGAGAATGTTACCGAATAATCATAACAAAGCTATTATGCCTGCTATGAATAATGTTCTGATATTAGTGATTTACATAATATTTTTTGTCGCCTCCTTTGGAGGCCGCGGACAGGTACAAGCTATGAGGGTGCAGAATTCTTTGAATGGGCATTCTTTTCCGCTTTCACATTCAAAATTGTAACCTTTTTAGAACAAGACAAGTCTCAATATTCTCTAATCATGTATAACGTTTTTGGGAAAGAGTAGAGAATATTCTATGCTTTAGAATGTACACTCTGAGTCGACGGCACATGACGTGAATTGGATCGTCGCAGCGAAGGTGCTAAGCTACTATCAATCAGCAAGGCGCCATTGAGGGTTGGCCGAGGCTCGTGAGAAACCGTAAACACTTACCCGCATTATCTGATAGAGATTTTTTTCGCTCAGCGGCAGGTCCAGTCAATTAATGGATTGCGCCGTTACACTGGTTTATTTTCGGTACAGAACCTGCTTAACATCAGGATCAAATAGTTTATTTGATTTTGACAGCGAAGGTATAGAGACGACGCAGATCACCCCAGCAGAGGTATGTTACGATAAATCTTATCGCCTATTAATATAAATGGAATCTCTGAGTGTTAAGATGGTTATTAATACTAATCGGTTTGATGAATAACATTGGTTTTTTATGAGAATTAAGCAGCGAGGGCGAGCATTCCAGATTGACTCGTTTTGTTATATTGATACGAGTATGTAGAGCCGTGAGGTTCTAAGCGTTTTAGAATTGTAGACAAATATTTGTCGGCAGTTGTGGTATGGGCGGTCTGTCTGGAGCACATGTGCGCATTAAAAAAAGCTGTGTGATGTGTGTAGTGTGCGGAGGCTCGGTGTTGACAGTACGCATAGCTGCGACAAAGCGCTGCGCCCGCGCCGGCGACCACCCTCCTGGAGACCTGCCTAGCTTATCGTTTGAATAACTCACCTATCGCCATCTACCAACATAACACCGACCGACCGTCTACTGGATAAACGGATTAGGAATTTCTCTTCATCTCTACAAACAATACTTAATCCACATTATCCCACCGTGTGTCAACTTTGTTGAGTTAACTATCTACTACTACTAATGTTTGTTGAGTTAACTATCTACTTCTACTACAACTAATCCAAATCTACTGAGTGCGACAGAATCAAACTTTTTACATCTGTAGAAAATTTGTGTCAATCGAACAATAGCGAATGTGTCAAAGTGTAATTGCACATCATCTTGTGTCAGGCATCGTGAGGAACTCGGCAGTTGTGTGCTGGTGACGTCGCTCGTGAGAAGCATCGCTTATCGGCTAGCTTCCTTTCTTCTATTCCTCTAAATATTTAGTTTACGCGTATGAAGACAGAGGGGCCGTGAGACGCCACCCGGAGCTGTTCACTCGCAATCGTAATAGAATGTAAATCCTACTGATTAGATATCATCCCCGGCCGCGCCTGGGAACCGACAACAAAATTAAATAGTTGCCCTCATTTTCCGGTGTTCTATATTTTATTTCGTGTTTGCATTGAGTGATATAAAAAGCGGACTTTGGAATGCACAAACCATTTTTTATGCTTGAGAAATACTTACTGTACCTATCTTAATATATCGTATCTGAAGCTGGTATTACTAGCTTAAAACAATACCTTTTTGTATTCTCGTTGTTAATCCAAACATTCTTGTTCCACCTAAGTAACCTAGTACTTTGGAGTCTATTTGGAAAAGCTGAACTATTCTCCCATCAAATCTATACGGTAAAACGCTGTATTCGCTTGTAAATGTATACCATGTGAACTAGCGAAATTACCTCGGGAACGTGGGCCATCTCCCACACGTATTGTTTTACAATCACACCCACAACAGTTATTTTGCTAATAGCTGCTGCTTCACGGAAGTCTACTTTCATTATCAGCAAAATTACAATAAAACATCTGTGCTGTAGCCCGTATCCGCGGAAATTGTCTAACTAACTATAAGATCGTTTTCTCTGTTACTTGTTGCAGAAAAATTGCATTATTATTAGCCAAAGTACTTTATTAACCGACCGAGTAAAGCGTCTGCATTACTCCCTCGAGTCTAGCAAAATGTTCTTGAATATGTCCTGTCAGTTTGAATGTATGGTATGGATGTTTCTTTGCAAGAAATTTCATACTTGAATCGAAGTTGTTTATCATAACCGTGGCGACTGGTGAGGAAATTATGTCAGTTGGTAATAATTGGCACAAGTTTGCGTGAGGTAATTTTTGAGTCCTTTGAATTATGAATTAATGTGGTCGAGAGGTCAATAATTCACAGATCTAAATATTTGAATGGATAGTTTTTTTACAGGATGATTCCCGAGAAGCTTTTTGAGAATGTGTTGGAAAAAGGCAAGATAATTAAAACCTGTTCATCTCGTTTAATTTGTTCTTTTTTTGTACCCACATACTCTTGTTGGATGCCGTATTGAAGGAATATATTATAATCGCAACTACGAGTATATACTTAGCTGAAATCAGATTAGCGTTCACGATTCTTAATTTGGAACAATAAATAAAATATCAATAGCTCATTCTGTTTGTCAATATGTGGTGCACAATACTTCAATGTCATTGCATTTTAAGTTTAATTGGTAGGTACCTAAAATATATGCAAATTAATTAGTTAAGTTGAAATACCAACATTAATAAGTTTAATTTTTTTTTTCAGTATAATGTAAAAACATGCTACTCGTACTATCAGACGACATGCAATCACTGCAACTGAAAAACATACGAAATCAGACGTTTTTATTATTAATATTATCGTACCTATACCAGAGAATAAAATATATAATACTACCCTATACCATCAACGTATTCGTATTTAGTGAATGGTATTCGTCAACACACAAATATTGTTTATCTAATGAGACCGAGAAGAGTATTTAGGGTGTATTCTCACGGCTTGCTCAGAGAAAAAAGGAATTCCCTTAAATTTAACGCAATAGATACTTTGTCTCTACATACACAATAGTTAAATTTCACCCGAAAAAAAATAGGTTGCATTATGTGGAGATGGCCCTTTAAGTTTTTTGTAGGATTAACACTATTTCTATGGGGTTAAACTTTTCAAACTTAAACATGTGTTTAAACAAATTACAAGAATTAATGCGATTAAAAACTAATTTCACAATAAATAGTAAGCAAGTAAAGATATTAACAGTACACACACACGATCGAATTACCAATCCAATAACTATTAAGGAGTCTGAAAAATATTCAAATCAGGCATCGAACTATAAAAACTTAAATTCATATTTTTCTTATTTCCAATTAAGTATAATCACGCCGGAGCTGCTCGCGGCGTTACTATTAATTTCGACAGTAAAACCGTATAAATGAGGGTAGTAAAAAGCTCACTCCACACTAGAGCAGCCGCCATTACCCGAGGAATGCTCATTCGTCGGCGGGACTACACTTTACGCCTTTAGAAAATTGATTGGTTATTCTCTTTTTGGCTGCCTTTTAACAACCAGCTGAGAGCCAAATTGTTATTTAACTTATTAATTAGGTTACTGTGACCCCATTCATGGCCATATTAGTGTATTGATGAGAACAGTGCGACGCTGCCCGACTGGTGTCTTATGGGAACATTGTTGTATACTTTCTCGACGCGTATTTGACCCAATAAACAAGAGCTCATAGACGTGTGAGTAAAGATGAGTCACAATTAGTAGCTATGACATACCTAACACATCTTAATTTAATATATTCAATTGATGGTATACTCGCTATAATAGTGGACTAAAGCTAGCTCATGTTAATCAATTTAAACAGAAACTAAACTGTATAAGTGCATGAAGTACAAACCGTACCGTATGTCTGTGTCTCCAGGATAGTAGTAGCAAATGAAGATGAAATCAATTGTTTATCTGATTTCTGCAGTGGAATAAAGTTTATGTCTAAGTGAGAGAAGCGTGAGAGAACTTCAAGACAATATTATTGCTTTCTTTGTCTGTGAAGTCTGCTACGACACCATATCCTGGGCGAATTACATAATATTTCGGCGGACCAATTAAGTGATTTAACTATATCTATAATAATAAAACTGTAACAGGTTAAATTCTGTACTTTAGAGATATATTTTGAAAATTTCACTCAGGCGATATATATTTTCCTGAAGAATCCAAACCTGTAAACTGTGATTGGGCCAATCCAACATTGTATGAAATTCTATCACTAAAATGATAAAAGAGACGGCATGACCTCATAAATGGTTACATTACAGTTAAGCCTCAGCGAACGCAGTGTCGTCAGGCCGCAAAAATGTCGCCTGTAATTATTACTAGGCTCCCAAGCACCGCAAATAGAAGCACGCTTTGTGTTTCTCGGTACTTACCAACTCAGGGCATTGTGCTAAATGAAACAAGAGGGTTCTGCGGACCAGTGACAGTAAGTACCCTCTTGTTTCATTTAGTACTTACCTCAATACTGGGTTCTACTAAATATAATTAATGAAAATTGGTGCAGTGCTTGGGGGGAGTTATTAATGAACCTTTGTTAAACTTTTCGTACCTTACATCATTTCAGGTGGTATTGAACTAAGCGTAATTCTGATATTTAGTGCATAACAAACTCTTTATAGAGGAAGGAATAGATGCTTAGTGCCTGTACAGACGAGAGACATTTTTGTCCGAAGAAGACAAAAATCCCTGACAATTGAATGTGTGCCGCCGAGAACTTTCCACGGACACAACGCACATAGTGTGAATCATTTGTTGTACAGAAATTTAGTGAACCGCACGCATGGCACGTAGACTAAAGCCGTATGCGTTGCTGATGCTAGTAACGTTAATTTTATTTTTTTCAGGGACTCCCCCGTATGTTGATCCGGGGCGATTTTTTCGTACGGGGTACTTTTAGTCCTCTGTGTGCGTTATTCAATAGTTGTTGCAGTAGTTGTTATAGTTATTTGGGATATATTTAAAGGACAAATAAGTACACCAGGAACGTCCCTCGTCTGCGCAGGCCCTTAAGAGAAACTTCTAAAAATATTGACAGAAGATTAACATATTATACAAAATGACAATTTGATGTTACATACACATGGTCAGCAGAACATGTTTGTACTACAAATAAGTGGTATGATGTTAGTTTATCTATAAGAGCAAAGGGAAAGTTAAGCCATTCATGCACGGATATGTCTATTTATCGCTATGATTCAGTACCTCGCCACGCGTCGCCTTTCTCAATTCAAACCTCCCGAAGTTTTGCCGTGGAGGGTAAAAGGCAACATGGTGTTTATTTACCGAACTAGGGACCCACAATAACGGAACAAGTAAGATCAATAAATAAATCCATTCCATGTAATTCTCACAGTGCGGCGCGGGTCGGGTGCGGCCGCGTCGGGCCTCATTCCATTCAGCACACGTCACTTTCTCGCGTTGGATACGTCGCATATGTTTGTCTCCTTCGAGGGCTTTGTGTAGAACCGCCCTCGGTCGGCGATTCTCAGAATCGAACTCGTGGCATTTTTTTGAACGCATAATAATTTGATCGGGAAATATTTATGGAAGGGGTGGCCGGACGCGGACTAGTCAGACGAGTCAATTATCAGCTCCTCTGCGGCCGCGCCGCCTCGCTCGCCTGAAAGCCTCGATGGGTGGCGAAGCTCAACTCTCCGATGTTAACTCACAATTTATAGCACTGATACTCCGTGAGGGTGGAATTTCACATGATTTCATTCGTTTTGTTCCTCTATCATATGGTATATCAGAGTTTTTAAATAAGGTTTTTATATCGCTGATGTCGAATGCATCGAGGGTTCTCAGATAAAGCACCTCAAACCTTTCTAGGAACGGAACAATAATCTATTATTCATTAAATTCTGATATAAATTAAGATCGTCTCTATCGAATGGCGAAAAGAAATGTATAATATTTTATTATTATGGGATTCTCTTATCTCTCTCTATCTCTACATTCTATTTCGACTGAGTTTCGATTCGTAGCAAGGTGCTACGATTCGTTTTGCTACGAGTTTCGTAGCAGCCGGTAAGAGGCAAAAATAATAGACAATTACTTTGTAAACTCAACCAGTACTTTTTAAGATCTCAATTCAAACATAATTATCGGTTACGTTTTTACATACATACATATTTTTATAGAAATAAGTTGAATACGCTAAGTTTCTATTGTTCGTTAATACGAAGGCATGGTGACGTCATTTCCGGCTCCGTTGTCTACTACTATACAAGCACTCCATGAAACTCAGATTTCAAATGTGAAACATTTATAGTCTACCTGTTAAGTACCTACATAGTTACATTTGTTATTTGACGATGAGGTGGGCTATTACTGAATGGCATATTTGCTTCAAGAGCCGTTGATGCCGGGTTCAATAGGTACCCGGTCTAGACAGATGTTCGATCATTTGCTAAAATCGATTATTTGCGTCAACAATATAAGTTTGTAACAAGCAGGTACTCATCTTCATCTATCTATGTATATATAAAAGTCCTGACTGACTGATATTTTCTAGGAATCATGTTTGAGCCTCAACCGCTGAACCTAGAGTCGTGAAATTTGGAGGGTACGAGTATATTCATTATAGGGTACACCCTATAATGAATACACCTACCAAATTTCATCCTTAAATCCTCAAAATCCTTGGTACACTAAGGATTTTTGGTAATTCAACCTGGTCAAATGGGCATCCAAAGTCTGAATATTTTTATATTTAATTTTGTCGCGAAGTGCGACACGGGTGACAGTTCCTACTTTCATTATAAAGAATAACAGGATACATTGAGTGCAAGTTTCAGTTGGCTAATCAAAACAAAAAATGTGAGTTTGACTCGCCCATACAGCAAGTTATCAAGTGCATAAATTATCAACAATAGTTTCTGGTAATTAGTCGCAGTACGCATTAAATGCAGTTCGCACATTGCGTCCGCGCCGCCAACGGTTTCGTTTCCGGTGCATGTGCAAGACAATGTTGAATGGACCCATTAATAGCACAAATGAATGAATGCGTAAAGACACATGTGTTGTGCGACCCCCACGGCCACATTTCAGCTGGCCACATGGTGAACCCCTTACATTGTCATAATATGCAAAAGGACGGTACGGCCTTTACGTTCATTCACTAATTTGTGTAGAATTCACGGAATTGTCTTTTTATGCGCCGAAACAATTCGACGAATCGCCCGTCTCGACTTAGAAGCGGAAGTGGTATATTAGTTGGTATAACATGTTTTTATCCGCCCTTCAGTTCGGTGGGAGATATGGTTTGTCAATAATGCATCGATCATACTTTGCACTTGTTGAAGATTTACAATGACAGAGCAATATTATCAAAGATTTACTGAATGAAGAATATCAATAGATTATATGAAATAATTTAATTAAACATCATCATCAATCTTTACTTACTTACTGCTGAGTATAGGTCTCCTCTTGTGCGCGCCATCCTTTCCGATTCTGTGCTAATGTCATCCACCTAGACCTTACCACCCTTTAAACATAAGGTTTAAATATTATTTGGCCATTTATTTTTCAAAAACTACAATGATTAATAATTTTCTAAGCACTGTGTCTTGAACTTTTAGGGTTTAAAATATTTTACTTCTTCGTTAAATAAGGGTTTATGGTTTAAAATATTTTAATTCATACAAACTTCTTCTATTTCCATGAAGTTGAAAACATATTTGTTTTAAGTAAAATATTTATTTAGAAATTGAGAAGACTCGACTATGATAGATATAGGTACAGGCACTCCTTATAGCTATGAAAAGGTACAATATATGTATATCGGGCTTAAGCAGAACAATGGCTTCTGTGATATTTGCCACTGATAACGTTTACCACAGTTCTCTGAAAATGACCACTGCCAGCTCTAACAAAACCCTTTTACGGATCGAGAATAGAGTACGTGAAACATAGTGTCATATCGGGATTATGTATTGTCGCTTCGAGAGATAGTATCGCTTCCTGTGCTTTTCACTTGTTGGTTCGTACAGCGCGGAGCAATACGTGATACCTGCTGGGACAATAGAGTTGGACAGGTTTACAGGTACCGGGGTGCAGACGACTTGTCCGCTCGTTGTCGGACAGTTATGTTGTTGTTATACAGCGACGCGCTGGCGCCAGATTTACTTCCCTCATTGTACATTACCCATTAAATATAATTGAAAACCGAAGACGGTCAATTGTCAATACTTCCTGGGAGGCTTTGTCCCAGACACATTGAAATATTTCTAAATGAACTCCGGGATTCCCGAAGAAAAGTACGAAGACAGTGGCGCTTGTATAGAATCCGACACGGTATCAGTACGGTTCTGTGTTTATTTATAAAAAGTATTGTGAAACTGTTGAAACGTTTCTGGCTCCCTAGTCGTTATGAACACGTTCTTTTATGGACTTGTAGAGTAAACATTACACAGGTGTAGTGAGTCCCCGCTCAGTTATTAACATTCCTGATCGTGTGATAACACCGCCATTCATATTTAGTTTGCGTATGTTTGGACCGGGGTTTATCACATATCGGGAGCCGGATACGGACCGTCTAGCCGCCTTCCCGACTCATATCGATATAGACTTCATAACGTTAATACTATTTGATACTATTACGTCACTTACATAAATAGCTAATAACGAATCACGAACACGGGTGCTTAAGGCAAAAGTGAGTAGACACCATATAATATATGGACATAATGATAATTTGAAAGACAAAGATTTGGTCCTTTGTATTATAACCTACGCATTCCAAAGCCACGTACAGCATATTAGACAATCATGGTTTACGATGTTTCGAAATATGTACATTGATAGGCCATTCTCATGGCATCCCATGATTTGTAAGGATCGCCAGTCATTGCGCGACTGTTGAGCCCGCATAACCTATGATCTCTTAATTGGAACATAAATAACCTCAATGAAATGTTTGGTGGCGAAACTTTTACGCTGGCAAATAGTGGTCACGTGCCTTAGATTCGCCACAATTGCCTCATCGTGTGTCCCTTAATAAGCGGAATGGGATGTAGAATGATGTGATTATTATGTAGCATGAAGTTGTAACATGAAACAAGACAGAATATAGGGGAGAGAAACTAATAACAGAAGGGCGGTAGGGGTGAGCGCTAAATACAGAGTTAACGTTAAGTGAGCTTTGACGGATTCACTTACACTAATAATATACCTACATACACGCTAGGACATAAAGGTAAAGCCTCGCAAACGCTCGCCCCTTTCGATGGAACGCATAAACTATACTGCCTATATATGTGCAATTGAGATTGTGGCATCGTGGGAACAGCCGCGAGTTATTGACAATGATAAATGAAATATATGACGGGCCGAAGCCTCAGAGAGCACCCGCCGCGACTACAAAACGTACTTTTGATTAGGATCGGCTGGTCCTGTGATTATACACAAGTTGTCAACTAGCCGCGTTTGACATCACCTAGTTCCCATAGTGCATAGTGTGGCAATACATTTCCCATGCAGTTATCACTCGTCCGCTATGATATGCCTCCGTAGGTCAGTGATATTCGATAAAGTATGGCTCTTTGTACCGTATATGCGTGTGACATGCTAAGTAGGTACTTATGTATTATGTGTATTGAGGCAATCAAAGAGACGATACGGTCAACTATGCCAAGGATTCCGTATGTTGGGAATGATTATAATCTTTACCAATATTTATTGTTAAGTACGCCATTACATTTTAATTTATTGCAATTATTCGTGCAAGTAAATTATTTTTGCGATTACGAACAACCAAGCTATTAAAGTTTATAAAATACTCAATTTCAATATATACCCGGTTTAAAATTAAACTACATTTTGTCTTTGAAAGTTTATTTTCTTACTGCATCGTAGGTTTTCTAATATCGGTGTTGTCCGTGCTATTTCTGACTAATGTCGGTATCAGTGAATGATGCTGGCCCTGAATGCGCGGGCGCATCCACTAACAACTGCTAGGACGGCATTCCCGAGCTGCGCCGGCATGCCACATATACCTACAAACTTACTCCATATTCGAATTAGGTATACACTTCACGAGCCACGCACCAATGTTTGTATAGCCTTTGAATTTTATGAATTTGATATAAACCTTATTAGGACAATATGTTAAACAGTTCCCATTTTCTCTGTCACTGTTGCGGTAACAATTGTAAGACATGTTTGCTTTGACTGATAAACTTATTTACGAATATTAGTTGAATAGTTAATCTATGTATAACCACGGGCGCTGTAAAGTATTATAATATCAGGCACTAAAATTATGTCAATTAAACGCGATATAACCAGTACATAAAAAACTTGTTCTCTTCGCTGGGGTTTATTTATCTAACAAAACGCAAGAATATATTGCATTTAAGTAGGTATCAAAGGCAACTCCTCAATAAAACAGGAGTCGATCGACATTATAAATTGTAGAAGGTTAACCAGAAAGTATAAACTAAACTTTAGCGACAGCACCCAATTGCTCTAAGATTAGCTATACTTACAAAGGCACAGTATTCTCGCTAAAACGGCATCAGTTTCATGCGAAAGGCCGCAGCTAAATAGAGGGCTCGATAATGATTTACTGCACTTGAATCGCAGGCTATCGGCACAGAAACCACCCTGCATACCGCAGGACAATCGGCCGTGGGAGCGTCACGGTGGCATTCCTTAATGGAACCTCCAAATCACCTTATTACTTTTGTATTATTGTCAGCGTTTTTTGCGAAACTATAGATTAACCGCGTTACGTAAAAGAAGCATTGCATTTATAAGTATGTACTATTATTGCACTTTTTGTGGCATAGGCCCTTTCACGGCTATAGGATGTGCGAATGGAATGGAAGAAAAATGTCTTCATATGGGTGTTTTCTACTTGAACAAAGGATTTTTGTATCTGATGCTGGTATAACGTCTCACGATGTTTTGTGGCACAATGAAATAGGTAACTAAAAAGCTCTTATGCTGAAATCAAACTTCATCTACGTAATATTGAGGTATGGATAGGTAGGTACTTAACATATATGAAAATGTTTAGAACAAGAAACGTAATAATTTTAAAGTAAGCTAGTTGTAAAGGTTTGTTGTTGACTAGAAATAAACAACAATGCTTCAGAAGAAAAAACTTCCTCCTGCATAACATATGTGTTGTAAATGTTGTTGGTGGTAGTGAATCAGTATGTATGGCAGAGCAAGGGCGGCGGTAGTCGGCCATGAGCGGGGCGGCGACCCAGTGGCGCCCTCGGCCCAGCTTGGGGCTGCAGTAGGTATGCGAGTTCGCCAGCTTCACGCGCCCAACATGAGTTGAATCTTTTTAAAGGGCGCGATTCCTGGAACCGTATCTCGTCCGTCGACGGTCGGAGCCTGGCGCTCGCCGGCCATTGTGGCGCGCGGCTAGTTTTGATCTTATTGTTAATGGGACGCCAAGTTTTTTCAACCAGAGCTCGGAAAAAAGGTATCATAGGAGCCCAGCGGAAACGTTACGGACCCTCGTGAAGTAAAATGGATATACATTCTACGAAGTAGGTGTTATTTTAATCGTAGGTCGGCTTTGTTGTTCGGGAATGTAGATGGCCTGTCATAATTTTAATGGGCGGTGTCTCAGCGTTCTATGAACATGACGGCGGACACTGTCTGAATATTCATCGCGTTCCATACCACATGGGACTTTAATGCTGGGTCTGATTGATCGGAACGATACGTAACTGAATATTAAATCATACTTTAATGATCAAGTCTATATTATGTGAGCGAGTATTGTTTCTAGCTCGTTCACACCGGAATCTTTACACTACAATCTTGCATGAAAGAAATGTTATCTGACCTTCTGTCGAGGTAAATACGGGCTCACTGAGTAGTGTTTCTTTGTTTAAGAATAATTACTTAATAGTCATTCATTGATTTTGAAAGGCACATTAATGAATGGCATACCTCAGTCCGGATGCCACACACGAAGTTTATAAAGAGCGTAATTGTTGCCGCGGCTGCAACGAATAAAAACAACATTTCAAGAAATAAAACAATGCCCTGTGGCAAGAAAAAGGCACGACTTTATTTCTCTCAGTATGTAAATAATAGGCAGTGTCATAAAAATGGTAAAACGAGACAGCCTAGTTATCGTCGAAATGTTAACTTACAATTTAATGTAAAAAGAACAAACGAATATTTGCAGAAGCAAACAACTACAGACCGACAAGGCTTTATTGTTTGGACTATAGTAAAAGTTGTTAATAATTAACAGTTATAGTATCCCCATTTTGACTTTTTACTTACAACCCTGTATCCTATATGGCGGTAAATAACTGACCGAGGCAACTTGCACTAGCAGGCCTTAAAGTTTTAAATATGTACCTAGTTTAGTTATGAAATATGGCTTAAGGTTTAGGATTTAGCAGTTTATCGAAACTTTGGTCGCTAATGACTAGGACTGCGTAAACACGTTTTGCATAACAAATACACTGAATACTTGCAAATATTGTTATCTAGGTATGCTCTTTAGTGCCACGTACTTAAGGCCCGTATTACAGCATACCGCGTAAATACGTAGTTTTCCACGTTCAAATTGTATATTTTACGCTTGTTTTTTTTATTTGCAATAACTCAATAAAAGTAGTTTATTGTCTCTTCTTGAACTATCATGCTGTGTATTTAATTTTTTTTACTTACTTATTTAAATATATTTTTTGCCGGTACATGGTTAAGAAAAAACTTGCGCAGACCTCATTTACGAGCTCTATTTTGCAGATTCTATTGATTGTAGTCCCCTAAAAAAATTATTTTGTCTCTACAGATATCATGAGCTTTGATAACCAAGATTGATATATTCCCTAGATGCAGTAAATAACTAAGAATTTTTTTTATTTAAAATATAATTTTCAACCAAAAAGGCTATGAAACGTCCTTAAATTTCCGAAGTTCTTCTTCCTTTTCTACGCAACTTTACACCAAAGTATTACATATTTGGTTTGTGCTGAACACATAGACATATATATCTTTT
Organism: Ligdia adustata; assembly: GCA_947049295.1. Lineage (NCBI taxonomy): Eukaryota > Metazoa > Arthropoda > Insecta > Lepidoptera > Geometridae > Ligdia > Ligdia adustata. The sequence goes on from OX346218.1 coordinate 6,092,083, forward strand.
TTTTAAATGCTGTATCTATTTTTTATTTAATTATTAAAAAGTACTATATATATCAACGTGCGCTCAGTCAGTCGCGCTTGAGCGCTCATCGAGGATAGATCTGCGTCCGTCCTTTTCGCGCGCTTTATATATATCGTAGTTTTATAATTTTACTATAGTAATACATACTTCAATTACTTAATGACATATGTAAGGCCGTTCTTAAATCAGGACGAATACTGAACTTTTGTATTCTGAACTGAAACATAGAAGGTAATACTGACTTTAGTTTGTATTTTGTTCTGAAGCATAAGAACACTGCTCCCGTATGTAAAATAAATTAATAAAGTACTTACTACTTTACTTAAGTGCGTCTCGACACACGCCTATTGTAAGGTTCCGTAGTGTTGTACTCAACTTTATTTCCATACAATTACTAGGTAGGATAACCTATACACTTCGGATCGCTTACCTTTTTATCGCGATTACATACATGTTGCAAGTTTTATTTTAATTACCTACTCAAGTTATTGTTCGGTTCGGCTCAAGGCGATTTAACTAACCAGTATATTTAAGGCATTACAAGTCTGTAAAATTTAATATTTCTATGTCAATTCGGGTACCGATTATGTACCTACTTTGGAAACTCAACAGGCGAGATTACCACATATTTTTTTAGTTTTTGCAACTTAATATTGTTGCGTCATGCTCTCTTTTAATTTTGCTCTGCCAGACATGGATTGGAGAACGTAGATATTGTTTAACATCGTGTGGGTACTGTACGGAAGTATGTTTTTTTTATTCTTAATTTTTATTTTAATAGGGCTTTAATCGCTTAGCGATTACGCTAGCCCTGTTGTGCCACAATTATATACAATACTAGGTAAATACAATCTTAAAACTACGAAAGATTATCATTTTTACGCCGAGCGAGCACGGTTGACACCATTGAAAATAGATCTTTCGCTGCATCACACGTCGGTGCAGCTAGAACTCCCTGGAACATTCCAAGGTCTCGCGGACTAACACCATACTCGCTCAGCATATGATTTCTCATAGCTTCGCTCCGCCGACACTAGACTAGAAGATGATGTACATCTTCCTGTGTCCCGCAATAAGAGCAAGCCGGAGATTCCGACCTACCCATAAGGTAATCAAAGCTGTTAAGCGGCATGTGGCCAGAACGAAGCCTATGCGCTATTACTATTAGACATCTACTTAAATTAGTTTCTGCACACCAAGGTATTCGAGGTGGTGCAGATTGCAGGGTTCGATACCATACGCCTTTTTCAGTACTGATGCTGTTATACGTGTCATTCCACTTCTCATAAATTTATATTTATATTTTATAAGGATTTCTGTTTGTTCTGGAAAAATGAATACTTCGGCTCCTTCTAAAACCGCTTCTTTAGCCAATCGATCTGCAACTTCATTTCCTCGGATACCTACGTGTGCTGGAATGTATTGCAGTCTCAGATCTACGCCCCTTTGCATAAGAAACATAACTTTTCTAATAATTGCATAAGCTACATTGGCCTTCTCGCACCGGAAGCGCATCGAGCAATATGCTGTAGGGTACTTCGACTGTCGGTTAAAATTACGACTTGATTAATACTCGAAGTGGCTATAATATAGGACAAGGCCTCTGAGACTGCAAACATTTCCACCGTCATTATACAGTTTGTTTGAGATACCATTCTAAATTTTTCCTTCACATTACGACTGGGATCGTAAAAGGCCGCTCCGCAGCCGTCGTTTGTTTTTGAACCATCTGTATATATCTTGTGGTACCCATGGTATTTACTATCTAACATAAATGTTTCACTTCTAAGTATCACTGAATCACAATGTCTTTTAGCTTGCACTATTCCTTGCACTTCAGTTTTAATAAAATTCATGTCAATATTGGACACCCAAGTATCCAATGTGAACATATTCAATAGATTACTACAATTGACAGTTTCAGTTTTGATTTCCTTATACATTGATATGAGCAATGGTTTCTTCTATGATCTGATAAGTACATCAAAAAAAAAGTAAAAAGTAGTAAATCTTGCTGAGATTTCAAAATACCTATTCAGTGACATTATCATGTGGTTTAAGGTTTAAATTAAAAATAATTTTCTATCCCCAATTCACATGTACCTACCCTTAAAATCTATTTTTGTGGTGCAATAAATAAAGTCTATATGTTATAGTAATAGATTATAAGTCTATAATTAAAGTTTAACCAATGGCGAACCGACAAACTAACGAACAGAGCAAAACTACAGGGGCTACTTATAAGTAGCAACACGCAGATTACAAAGTAAAAGCGTAAGCGCGAGTACACGCGAAATACACTTCTTCTCTCACAAGTTACCTTAAACGTTCGTTAGAACGTTGACTGGCGTCCTCTTAAGCTTGATTATTACGCCCATGGTCTAGACATTAATTTACAAGAATGTGCAATCGCTGTAATAGTGAAACTATGCATGATGTACTCGTAGATTAACGCATGTACTTAGCAAATAGAGCCCCCAATATAGATATCATAACGCAGGCCATATCGAGCCCTGAGGCCATAGCCGCGCGCCGTCTCAGGCGGAGGATCATAATGAGTGGTTGTTAAAATTATGAATGGAACATCTCCGAAGCGGTTTGCTAGTGTGCGGGAGTAATCCGTTCACATACACGCAGCCTCACTCACACAGGCGTGCGGTCGGCACTTTGTGTGGAGGCCTACGTGAGTAGGCGTCAGTATGAAATATCTGATAGTCATTCCGGAATTTACTGACTTTCGATATCAATTCGTCGTTAGAGATTTTAACTACCTGGGTATTAGGTTTTATGTCAGAATTTAATGTGTTTCTAAATTTATACTACCTACGCATTTCAGTCACAGAGAATCGGAGATTTTTGTTGGAATGGAATCAAGTTTATTTATTTTAATCCATAATATTATGTCGGCGACGAAGGTAACGATTAAGTACCTACATAAGTTTAATTTAGTAAAAAGGTGCCATATAGTACGATAAATCGTACTATTCGGCACTTTATGGTACTTACCTTTTTAATAATAATGCACTCCTTAAATAAATACCTAGATAAACTGCATAACAAGCAAGAATATTCTTCTTGTCCGTTCGTAACTAACAATAAATTATCAACTTTCATCTTCATTCACTCAAATTAAAGGAGTTAAAGTTCCATCAAATCCGAAATTAATCAAAGCCGTAATCGAGCGGCGAGAATGAGAATGTAGTAAGCAGGCGGGTTGGCCCCACGGTTCTCCTACAGAGCAAGTTAACAACTCGAGACGTATGTGTGCGTTCCCGAAGAATTTTAAGATCCAATTACTACAGTAAGCCGGCATCCATTAACAACTTTATTTATATCTCGCGGCTTTTTAATCAATCATGCGGCGGACCATCATCCGCCGGCCGCGACAACTGCCCAATAGATGATCATCATTCGACAATAAGAACGCAATTTTTCAAAAAGTAAAACTATAATCATTTGTCAAATTGCTCGGTTTACCTCGGTGGAAAGGAATTGTGGTGCTTTCGTGCGTTCTTCGCATGTTTTACTTGCAAGCTTACAATTTTCTTTGTTGTTTTATTGGAAGTCATGCAGGTAATACCCACATCTATTTACTCTGCATTTTTTTTTTATGGTCGTGCAATTATTTAGATTGATTATTCTTATATTTTTTTAGTTAGATAGTTTCAGAGGGTGTTTGATCCGTGGGTCTGAATAAGAGTGAAGAAATGAACTGGTATACTAACAGAGATTAGTGCGATCCGGCCCATTATACGGGTCGAGGCAAAGCCGACCATAGCACCGCACGCACTCGCCCAAAAGCACCCCGACGCGTAACATAATATTCCCAAGCAGCCTTTTATTTATTAGTCGGTAAGACAAGCCCGGCGCCGCGACATCTCTACTTCCAAGAACTACGTCGACGCGCCGGCGCAACGCCGTTACGTCTATGGAAAAAACAATATTTATGTCGACGAAAAAATCGGGATACGAGCCGTAGTTATCTCAACGTACCACCGTGAGCTATGCGCTTTTTGTTCAGACCCTATTTGCAGGAATCCGCAGGTACCACCGACTGTAGAAAAACATCAATTTGCTAATGCGACGGTCGTAGGGCGTGGCCCCACCCTGTTAGCAAAACTATTATTTTGATCTAATACATAATTATAGACACTAATACAGACACAGTTGAATGGTATCATTTGTAACAGTTTGCGTGCTCGCAGTAAACAAATAGAAAGTTCTAGACATATTTTTAAATAAACAATCGATTAATTAAAATGATGAGCCCTGTGTGAATTATTCTCATAATCCTTCATTGCATAATCGAGGAACTAAGTATGTATATTTTATGTGTTTCTGTTCAAGTTAAGACCTTTGACGTCATTGTTATGTTTTATGTGTCAAGTCTATTATGATGCATACATAAATTGTTATATTAGGACAACGATATGTCTGGACATCACCGACGATCTTTCCAATCTTTGTTTATCAAACGCATAAAACGGCTTATTCCGATCAATTAATTCCCGGCGCAGGTACAGACTAAAGAAAAAAAACGAAATACAGGGTGAAGAAAAATGGTACGACCCCTACTATTAACCCCTGAATTCCTGTGATCCGATGTATTGATTTATGAAAGAACGTCAAATCGAGGGATCAAACTAATGGTTCACATCCTTAGTGCACGTAATCGCTATTATTAGAAGCAGATATATAGGAACTGTCATCGGCGTGAAGTTATGATTTCGGATTCAACTATATAATAGAGACAATGGAAGCGATGATGGTCGAGTGGTTAGTGGGGTCGATTGCCGTGCAAAAGGTACCACGGAACATGCAAAAAGAGCCTGAGCTACCGGTGAAGGAAAACATCGTGAGGAAACCATAGCATGGTGGTAGGGCGATTCCTATCGCTCGCCTGGCTAGCTACCACCCTCAAGTTGTAAAACGTGTCGCCAAGCACCTGACGGTGTGTTCCGACAGCCTTCCTTGAGAGCCAGTGTATTTGAGACTAGACATGCTCCATCTAGGACTACAGTATCGCTGACTTCTTTGGTCGTGCGAACTTGTTGTCAAATGCCTAGCTGTGAAGGATAAAAAAGACAAACAACAAAGCTTTTCATATTGATTTTTAGGTAAGCACCAAATTGACATAATATACAGTTCTGTAGATTGCAGGTCCAAAATAGGAATTGGGCTCAAAGCAAAGCCCGTAACGCGTATTGTTCATCCTGCATATACCTATGTGGAAATACGCATTTAAAATGAGTCAATACGCGTTAGAATGGTATTTCCTTGATGGTGATATTAAAGTAAGTAGACATCATCCCGTATAATCGAGGATCGTAACGAAACAAGAAAGCGCCAGTAAAGTTGGCGTGTGAACGCACTTGACACCGTAATAAATGGAGAAGCGCGGTAACAAAGGGACGCGGAACGGCGGAATTTCAACGCTAACACCCGACTTTGCCCCATCCGCCTCACCTACCTATTCAGCTGGATTGTATTATAATATAAGCCGATTATTGAGCGTCGATTGTGCGGCGCACACCGACGATCCCGCCGGTAATCTGTTTTTGTTGTGACTCCGCGTCATAATAGCGGATCTCATAATTGCATTTTTTATTTTCGCACGCTCAATGTCGCCTTTCCCGTTCTACGTAATTGTACCTTTGTGCAGTTATTTTATATAGCACTTGTTGGTAATTAAAGGGTTTTAAGTGCTAAACGGATTAAGACTTGTAATTTTTTTACTTCTGTCGATATTTATGGTAATTTATTTGAGCACTGTTATAAGAAAGCAATATTATTGAATTGAAACAAACTTGTACTGCGCGGGGTTCAATTCATTTAAGTCATAATAACATTGACTGGCAGTTATTTGTAGAAATCAGTCAGAAGAGCTCATACCCTCTTAGCACGTTTCATAGAAGGCTCTATACACAAAACACCATGTGAGTCCTATTCACCTATCGTGAGCCTACACAATTCGTGATTCCGAAAATGATGTCGCTTTGCGCGCATATTATAAAAATGCGCCTACTATTAGCAGGAGAGGACCCCTGCAATTATATAAAAGAGTAAGGATATTTCAAAATTGTGTATTCATTGAAATAATTATATTGATGCAGCCATGGCCTCCAAACTGGACGGAATAATAAAAATATGGGACAACATCCACACAAGATCACAATGATCTTCAGGTCCCAAACTAGACAAAGCCTGTGCTATGGCAACCTGATGACTGATATACATACTTATATATAATAAACACCCAGTCCAACAGACATGTTCATGCACACAAATGTTTGACCTGTCCGGGGATCGAACCCGGGACCAGCGGCGCTAAAGGCAGGACTGCTACCAACCGGCCAGTCAAATCGCCCGGAATTTGCTAGGAATCAACGCAGAGCCTAAAACGCTGAACCTAGAGCCATGAAATTAGGAGGATGTGGGAAATCAACAACTAAGGGAATCAAATGGGGGATCAGCGTACTAAATTTAAATTTCATTTTAGTCACAGGTGACTGACACTAGTTCAATATATGATTCCTTCATTTATTAGATACTACCGAAATGCTTTTCGTCAATTATTATAACATCAACTAATTTGTACCTATCATTTTGTTAAACATGATTTAATTAATAATCACACTAATATTCGAAAAGAGTGTAAAATGTGGTATGAAAATAAGTACTATGATAGTCCCATAGCCTGGTTTAATACGTAGAGTAATTCTGATCTGACAGAGTTGTGTTTCCCTAGGGGCGAATATTTCCTATGATTATCAAATATTCGCAGGCATCACCTGTACCTGCGCAGCAAAGCTAGTATATTATAAATGCAAAAGTTTTTGCTACATCTTTATACTGAAATGGCTAAACGGATTTAGATGAAATTTGGTATAAGATAGCTTACTTTGCAATAACATGTATTATAATTATTGATAAAATTTACCACAGCTTATAAATAAAGAAATATTCGCTTATGTCATCAATTTATTATCTTTTTACGATTTTATAAATCATCAGCATCACCAACATTTAACACATAATTAGTTATTAGTTACACATAATTTTTATTTGACATTTTACATACACAGTGAGTGAACCCACACCATAAAAGATCATAACACAATCAGTCAGAACCACTATCACTGCCCGAGTAATCGGCTAACAAAGACAACCCTGACGAACCTGGCTTTTCTTCTGCCACAGTTAAACTTTTCTCACTACTGCCTGCAGTTACTATACTAATTTCCACTTTATTTGCACTCGGAGGTGGCTTACTTGGTATATCCTTCGTTTCCGCTTCACTTTTCTTACATTTCACCAGATTGGCTAAACCTGACTTCTTAGTTAGCACTCCTATGCTCCTGTTCCAAGATTCTTTCTTCTTTGCGTCAGCTTTTGGAGTTAGTATTTCTATTCTGGAAGTTTTTGCAGGAGGTTCGTCGTATTCGGGAGCGTCTTCTATGATTTCCTCAGCGACGACTTTCTTTGATGTGTTCTCGAATTTGACAGATCTAGAATTGAAAGAGATTATGTTTGTCAGGGATTAATAAATTATTTAAAACTAGCTGTGCCCCGCGGTTTCACCCGCGTAGTTCCCCTTTGGATTGTCGAGATAATGGGGGAACTACTTTTTTGAAGTCGGTTAAAAAGTATTCTATGTCCTTTCCCGGGGTCCAATCTACTTGTGCACCAAATTTCATCCAGATCGGTTTAGTGGTTTTGTCGTGAAAGCGAAACAGACAGACAGACAGAGTTACTTTCGCATTTATAATATTAGTTAGGATATAGATATGTGTAAAAATAAGCATAGCCTGGCAAGGTTTATAAGGCGTAAGTAAGTAATTAATGTAGGTAATCTAACTGAAATTTCGTACGTAACGTAAATTTTTAATAGGAACGTATTTGCGAAACAAGAATAAATTGAAAAAAATATATAGGTACTTACTACAATCATATTTAATTTTTTTAAGGATATACGGGTTAAGGATATCAGGGCTATTGCGCAAAATTTTAGCAAAAACTACATAGTACTTTTCCAGTACAAAAACTTTTACGAAAACTCTACAAGCTTAATGTTTTAATCTTTATTAGCAACTGTAACTTATTTAACTGTATTATAAATGCAAATGAAGTTGGGATAGTTAATAATATGGATAATACCAGGCCGTCAATGCTATCAGAATGAAATGCACTAAGCATTTACTGTGTACTGAATTGTGACGTAGTTTTTTGTTATTGGTGTCAATCGCTTCACTATGATGTATTTTTTGCCTACACGGTTTATTATTTTGAAAAAAGTTAGGTATTGAATTCTGCATCAAAATGGCTTTGAATAGGCATCGCATCAGCGCAAAAATATGAGTGCTTAGAAAGCTTGTAACTTAAAAGTGATATTAAAGACAGAAAAAACTGTAAAGACAAGAAAATAATATGTGAAAAAAAACACTGTTATCGGACAACATTAAAAGGTAGAAAAGAGCTATATATTAATGTATGGACAAGTTGGCAGTCAATAGCTGTTTTAAATCCGGACACGTTCATTGGTATTGATTTATGCTACATACATTCCATAGCTGGACAACAGGTATTCTACAATCGGGCTAGCAGCGAATATATAATTTACAGCTACTTTACGATCCTCTCACAGGAGGGCCTTACCGCGATACCTTTGTTGTTCGAGCCACTTCAGTAAGCCGCAAGTTGTTTTGTCTTCACTATTTCGTGATCGAAAAAGCTGACGACCTCAGTCAAGCGCTGCGGAGGGGATCACCTGCGCCACCAGAGTGCCGGAGCAGCGGGATATGTGCGCCTGCCGCTCCGAGGCTGCAACACGCGGGTGATTCAAAGTCACCACCAACACGATGCGCGACGACCCGACACCGGGCCCGTCCAAAGGCCCTCCTCAGGGCCACTCTGCACCGCCGCCGCCGCTCCCGCCGTCATTTATACTGTCTGACAGCGAAGATGAAGACCGGGAAGTTATGAAGACGCCGCCGCGGACCGCGCAAGCACCACCTCCGCCCATAGCAGCACTCTCCCCGAAGGGGCAATTCGAGCGTGATATAATCACGCTCGCTCGACTCATGAATGCCGAGTTGCTCTCGGAAGGGATGCTGCGCTGGATGGCGCTGTTCCTGCGCCTAACAGAAGGCGAGATGGAGTGCACGGAGCTCTCCATCGATGACCAGACGGCGTTGGAGTTCGTCGGAGAAAGGTTTCACACCTGAATATGTGAAAAATATTAAAGGGAGACAGGGCCGCCCCTGCAGTATTTTTCACGTACAACTCCAGAAGACGCCGGACCTCACCCCCGCGATCTACGAGCTCAACGAGCTCCTCATGATGCCGGGGATCGTCGTCGAAGCCTGGCGGGGCAAGAAGGGTCCAACCCAATGTCACCGCTACCAAAAGTTCCACCACAGTTCCCACAACTGTCATAGGTAACAGGCCTGCGTTCGCTGTGGTGAAGCGCACCGTGCATTAGAATGCCCCAGGCCCAGGGAAGAGCCGCCCACCTGTGCGAACTGTGACGGATCACACCCCGCCAACTTTCACCAGTGCCCGGCCTTCAAAAAAGAGACCAGAAACAGGCGAGGAGGCACGATCGCCGAGACGATCTCCTTACCAGCACGTCGTCGACGAGGTACAGCCCTTGTAGAGCAACCATCAGTCCAGGAGGCAGCAGCCACCACCCTGATGGCGCCGGCGAACCCGCCAGGAGGCGCCGCCTCAAAGAGGAAAAAGAGAAAGAGGAAGGGGAGCCAACCCGCCGCCGACAACGTGGAGGCAGGAAGGAGGAAATCCCTGGGGCAAACGATAGACGTCCTTAAGAATATTCTGGAAGCGGTACAGTCTGGCACGGACGCGGAAACCGCCACCCTCATGGGCCTGATGAGAATACTCAACAGCAATGGGGGGAGAACTTTGAATATGTTATTGGAAAGCCCAGACGCTCACGGGGAAGAGGAAACAGCTGGAACTCTTTCTCCGTGAGCAGCAGATTGATGTCATGCTAGTATGCGAAACCCACCTGCAGCAGAAAGCTAAATTCAAGATGCCCAACTATCTGATATACAGGAAAGATTAGATCTCCCCCTTTGGCATAGCATACCGAGGGTTGGCGGTGCTGGTACACCGCAGACTGGTCCACTAAGCACTGCCGGACGTCAACTTCACTTGCATTCAAGCCCTGGGAGTCCTCCTGCAAACAGCAGGCCGAAACCTACGACTCTACTCAATTTACAAGCCGCCAAGGGAACGACTGCTCGCAAGCGAGATCCGGTCTCTGTTACACGCAGAGGACGCGACAATTCTGGCCGGAGATCTGAACGCACAACACTGCTAACAAATTTTTAACAGCAAAATTGATAACAGCGGTCGCGCCCTCCATCGTGATTCCGTCCAGCACAACTACGACGTTTGGGGACCGGATACCTGGACCCACTATGAACCAAGCGGAATAAGCGGCTCCATAATAGACTTGGCGGTGACGAGAAGGCTAAAATCGGCCCCCGAACTCCACGTCTACACAGACCTGCCTTCCGATCACCGGCCTGTTCTGCTGTTGATTAAAGATTCTCCCAGCAGAATAACATGCCAGCCACCTAGACGCAAAATCTGCTGGGAGACCTTCGAGAGAGATATCCAGCAGAACACCACCAGAGCATCGATCAACACGGCCGAAGATGTCGAAAGGGAAACTGAGAATCTCACCACAGCTATCCAGGCCTCCCTCACAGCAGCTTCGCACACCTCCGCGCCTAAGGGGAGACTACTGCTGAAAACGATAGCAGCCCTGACGCGCATATTCAACGGCATACTAAACTGTGGCCATTTCCCAGACCGCTGGAAACTTGGAAAGGTGGTGATGCTCCCTAAACCCGGTAAAGACGCCAGGAAACCCGGAAGCTATAGACCTATCACGTTGCTGTGCACAGCATCGAGTCTTTGAAATAATCATCCTATTTCACCTGATGCCGCACGTGATTCCGAGGGAGGAGCAATTCGGGTTTAGGGCCGAATACTCCACCACCTTACAAATCACGAAGATGGTGAACGAGATGGCCACCAGCCACAACAAGAAAGAGTATGTCGTTGCAGTCTTACTCGACATGGAAAATGCGTTCGACCGAGTATGGCACGAGGGTCTGCTATACAAGCTGTCGCAGACGCCCACTCCACGTCAAATCATCGACGTAATCGCCAGCTTTCTGAAGAACCGAATATTCGTGGTGGCACTGGAAGAGGTCCTGTCCACTGAGAAAACTGTGGGGGCCGGGGTACCCCAAGGCAGCTGCATCTCTCCTATATGCTACGCCTGGTACACCAACGATATCCCAGTCGTTGGGCAGGCTAAGCTAGCGCTGTAAGCAGACGATGCAGCCTATTACACCTCTTCTATCAGACCAGCCCTCGCAGTCAAGAACCTGCAGCCCACTCTAGACGTCCTGCCGGAATGGCTGATTAAGTGGAGGCTCTCGGTGAACGTGGCGAAGATCCAGGCCATAATCACAGGGGGCTCTAAACTGCCAGACAAGCTAAAACTGATGGACCTCGGTGTATCTATCGACCGCAGGCTGACGTTCAGAAAACACTTCGAGCAAGTTGTGGGCATGGCGAGGGGAGCCAGCGCCAAACTACTCGCCATCCTACACTCGAAGCTTCCTATCAGGACCAAGATGATGCTTTACAAGACATACTTGAGGACTAGACTGACGTACGCGGCGCCAGCCAGGTACCCGTACGTCAGCCCGACACATAGGAAGCTGCTCCAAGCCCAAGAAAACGTCGCGCTGCGGAGAATCGTCAACGCACCGAGATACCTGAGAAACGACACAATCCAGAGAGACCTGCACCACGAAAACTTAGAAGCCTTCGTGAGGAAGCTCACGACAGCGATGTTCGCGAGAGCGGACAGCTCCCGCCACGACCACCTGAAGGGCATAGCCCCTGAGCATAGCATCGGTTCGCTGGGCCTTCCCTGGGGCAACCAGGGATCTCACCCGGTAGGGCTTGATCGCGCCGTACCACAAGTGGAGTCGGAGGGAATACAAACCTCACAGAAACCTGGAGAATCAAATAGACTCGCCCATCGTCATGGGCGAAGACGAGCCAGGGCAAAGAGCAAATGTCCGGCATTATTATCTTTAGATAAAAATATTCTATATGGAAAAACCCTCACTAAGTAAGATTTTCTTTGTTGTTTATTGGTATTTATTAGGATTTCTTTTTTATGACACCCTAAAAATGTATTTTACAGGGTTATCGGCTGGAGGAGGGGGGATTCTGAGCCGAAAGGGAGTCACACTATATACAATCTAGAAAACATCTCACACTATGAGATCAACTCTGGATTGAAGCAAATAAAATCTGCTGTTCCTTAACAGCAGATTTTTTAATTCATAGGTAGCTCCATAGTAAAAGTTGTTTCTTAGAAAAGTAAGCCCCTTTGGGCTTAGTACTCCCCTAATCAATAACCCTGTATCAAATATTGACAGTATTGAAGCAGTCAACTAGATTGCAACTCACTTTATAAAGTCATTGTCCTCTCTTTCCTCCCTGACCCTGCGCTCCTCAGCAGACTCCGGTTGGTACTGTTTGAGCATGGATTCATAGTCAATGGTGCGCTGTCTACGGTTTAACTCTTTCAACTCTTCAAGACTCTCCAATAACTCAATTTCCTGACGAGACTGTTCCGTTCGATATTCTGTAACATTACAAAGGCAACAAATTTAATTCTGGCAGATTAATCTGTGATTTTGAGCTTACCCATTTGAGTCCCAGCTACAAAAAAATCTTTATTTAGATATTTAATTTCATTTCAAATAGTACCATTTGTTAGAAGGAATGAGGCGGAGAAGATACACACATCTCGGTAAACTGTACAATCTCTATTGACGTTGATATAATTTCAGGTAATTAAGTACTGCCCGTACTTAATTACTGCTTGATTCTGTAAACAGTAGACTTCATATGGGCGTTTACCCCTTTGGAATGAGAAAATCAAAACTGAATATGGCTAATTTGAATTAACAACACTTATCTTAGGGCGCAAGCACTGATTATTTAAATAGTAAGTATGTATTTGAATTACAAAAAATGACTCTTTTAATGTAAATAAAAATGTTTTAATGTTTTTTTCTAGTGGCCATGCTTGTCTTGCTGCAGTAGTGCAATCATTATTGCCAACAGCAAGAAGAGCAGCAGCTGGGCATTATGTAAATGTGGAATTAGTACAAATTTGTTTGAGTGATTTGCTAACATTGAATGAATGTATGACTGATTTATTTGTAACAAACAATAAATATACGAGTGCAGTAACTATTAAAACTATTATACATTTTGTACATTGGGGTTCTTGATGTGTAAGTCACATTATTCTGTTTTCTCTTTGGTAGAAAGCTGTATACTGTCCAATGGGTATTCTAAATTTTATAAAAATGGGTTCAGTAGTTTTTGTAACCAATTTAACTTTTAATTATCACTCTTTGAGTATGCTTAGATGACATTTTATAAAATAAGTTTGCATGCTGTATTTTTTAAAAGTCATAAACGAGAAAATTTTATATTAAAGAAAGTTTATTATATCTTTCAAAGAGTAAGAAACACTTCAGTTTATATGAAATTTAAACTAAGCAATTTTTCAATTAATAATTCTGCTATCCACCAATAGACAATGCTGCAACATTGTCTATTGGCAACTTTACTCAAGGCACAATCAGGGGTGGGTTATTACATCCTTTAAAATGTACAAGATGGCATTTATAACAAAATATTGATATTACCTAATAACTTCATTGGGTTATTTGCCTCTTCTTCTTTTTGTTCCTCTTCTTCCCTTTTAGCTTGTTCCTCAGCTAATTTCAAGGCCATAAAGTTCCTTGTTGCTCCGGCTTCTATCTCATAGTCTGTATTCTTGGGGTCTGTCTTAAATGATATTTCTTGAAGACATCTTGTGCACTGAAATTAGAAATAGTTTGATTGGGTGTTATGAGTTGTCAGTTCCCGATTACCACCACTACTTCTGGTGGGAATTTGAATATATACAATATTACTAGTAGGCATAGGCATATTTCCAGGGCTATCAGAACTATGATATTAATAAATTTGCTGCATTATACCAATATATAGTTTAGTATGGCGCAACGGATAAATTATAACCTTGACTGCTGTTTGTAAGGTACCTTTAATAAGAGATTTCATCAGCGTGAAAAGATAAGACACAAAAGAAGAAAAAGGTGTATTTGGGTGCTCTATGTCAGATCTGTCACTCATTACGCATCAACATAAGGAATGTTCCCAAAACGTATAAACTATTTTCTACTCCTTTTTACTCCCCTCCCCTGATGGCGACCAGCAGTAATTTGTAAATACTGTTTTTCATTCATTTTTTCCAAAGATATGGTAAATGCTGTGCATCATATTTCAGAAGGGCAAAATTCACTTAAAAAATTTTGGCTGTGTGGCGAAAAGATAAGCCCCCCACTCTTGTAACCAAGTGTGATATTTTGAAGACCTGGCTCTCCACCCACCCTGAATGTGTCATGTTTTTTTATGCTACTAATCATAAAATTCAAAATTAATTCAAATTATATTGACTTTATTTTTTTAAGCTACTTGGCTACGAAATAACTTAAATTTATCAAAATCACTTTTTGTATTATTATGTCCACAAGTTTATCTCAAATTATGACACATCTATTGCACTATGGTGCTTGGCAGGAATCCCCTACACCCCCCAGACTTATATGAGCTCCGATGCAAAATAGTTCGTCTAGTATGGAATGTAGTGTAAAGCGTAAAATATAGAAAGTGAATATTGGTAAAATAATTAAGAATGTTTAATAAAAAGTAAACCAAAATGTGAAGAACATTTTAAAGTTATTTTAACATAACTGATGTTCTTTCATGACTTGACATAAATCATATTTTGTTTTTTAAATATTTTTAAAAACATAACTCAAAGTATTTGTCTTCCGTTGTCAGTCACGCAAAATAGTTTGTCTACCACTTAGTTATGTCGCCTTTGCTATCAATGACAGCTTTAATGCGAAGAGGCATGGTTGCAACCAAAGCTGCACACTTTAGTCCCAGACAGCCAAGAGAGATAGCGACATATTCTCTAAGCGAATAAGCCTTAATTAGATTAAAAAAAAGACAGCCAAGAGTTTAGCTTTTAAGTCGCTCTTGATCTTGATGGATTTTTATGGAGAACTTTTTTCATTTCCCTCCATAGGGTTTTGATCGGCGACAAGTCCGGGCTGCTAAATGGCCATTCGACTGTAGGGATGCTTTTCGCCAGTAGCCACGTCTTTGTTGTTGTTGCAGTATGGCAGGAAGCAGCATCTTGTTGAAAAATGAAGGAATCTCAATGCTTAAGTGACGGAATAGAGGGCAGAAAATTTTTTTCTAATAGGTTTTGATATCTTGCAGCATTGATAGGACCATCCACAAACTGCATACCACTAACACCTTGTGCAGACATGCAGCCCTATATCATAAAAGACGCCAGAAACTTCACTTTGCATTTTAGAACTCTCATTTTAGGCTCTTTTTAAGACTCTTTTGCAAGTATCAACTGAGAAGTCTTCATTGAATCATGTCCTTTCATTGCATCGTGAGTTCTCCAGTTCTAGGACAGTGATTATTTTTGATAATTTTCTTTAGGATACTGTTTTCTACTGCGCGTTGTGATGCGTGGTCAACCAATTTTATGCAAAAAAGAAGTTGTTCTATTCTTTTTTTAGTGCCGAATGACAGATTGGACTGACGACCTGGGAAGTATCAAGTCTTTAGATATTTGGTAACTTGATTTGCCAGCATCGACCCCACAAACTATTCGCTTTCGAAGCTCTTCACACACAGGTTTGCCACAACCTATTATTATTTGAAAACTACTGAAAAATACTGAAATTTTATTGACAAATAAAATTTCAGTATTATAGTAGTAATTTCAGTACATATTCGACCGTAAGCAAGCGTACGGAGCGGACGTGTCGCGCAGTGACTTATATTTTGCAAGCAGGAGTGAACAGTGCAACACTACATCGCGCACCAAGCAACTCACGCCATCCCACTCACGCGCAAGTACACATCGACTATTTTTTGCTCGACTCCCCCCCAGTCAACAATAATGTCAATACGTCACTCGCCAACTAAGGCACTCATTAAGTGTACTAATAAAAATATTTCTATGGAGACTCGTGGTGGCTCGCAGCCTGACTTACGTCAAGCAGTACTGTCTGACTATATGTGCAGCAACAGTTCTCAAAAGAGAAAAGTACCCGATGACGATATATATAGCAAGTTCGACCAATTTGAGGAAAGAATTTTGTCATTGCTTACAAATAAACTCAACAAAATATCAGAAGAAGTCTCAAGCATGTCTGAAAATTTTGCCAAATTGAAATCGGCCACAGATCATTTAGCTCAAGAACAAGTCCAAATAAAACAAGAAATAGAAGCTCTAAAAAAAGGTGTTAATGCTAAAACTTCAATCCACGCAACCGAACAATCCGCACTAACATGCGAAGATATGCTCAATGAAATACGCGAACGCTCTATTAGAGAAAAAAACGTCGTAGTTTGCGGCATTTTGGAATCGACGTCCAACAATTATGTTGAAAGATCGGAACATGATGCTATGGAATTTGACAAAATTATGAAAGCTTTAGAACTTAACTATGAACCTCCTCTAAAATTTATTCGGATAGGAAAATTTGATACTGAAAAATCACGACCCCTCAAAATATGCTTCCAATCAGCTGATATGCCCAAAACCATACTCCGTCACAGTGATAGCATCTCCAAACAGTTTACTAACATAAAATGTTACTCGGATCAAACACCAAATCAAAAGAAACATATGCTAAATCTAAGAGAAGAGCTGAAGTCCAGAGTCAATAACGGGGAAACACACTTAACAATTAAATTTGTCAAAGGCGTTCCACGAATCACCAAATTATATCCAAAAAACTAATGTCTCAAACTTACTCGACCGAAACACAGACCAATCAAACTTCTAAACCAAATATGCTTACAAGTAACCTAACTGGAATTACAGGAAACAACTCTGGTATAGTTAATACGTCGAGTAATATTACACACCAGCTCACAAATACCCATACCGATGTAATTTGCAACCCTAAGTCACTGAGATTTCTCCTTATAAATGTGCGCAGCATTGTAAAGCGAGGCAAACTAGATGAGTTGAAATGTATTATACACTCCATTCCAGATGTAGTGCATATAATAATACTTTGTGAGACCTGGATTAAATCAAACCTTGAAGCACAAAGCCTGGCACTGCTAAATTATACACATTATCATAACTTTAGATCTCACTGTAAAGGAGGCGGGGTCTCAATATATGCACATAACAGTATCAAGCACCACCTTATAGAAAGTATATGCGAGAAGGATAATCATTTCTTATGGATACACTTAAACAAATTCTCTTTAGATATTGGTGCAATATATAAACCAGAGAGAACTAATAGTAACGATTTCCTCGAAACTTATTCAGATCACCTAAGTAAAAGAAAACGAATAATAGCATTTGGCGATCTTAATTATGACCTTCTAAAGAACTCCCAGCCGACTCGAGACTACAAAAGGACTTTGCAAGAGAATGGATGTACTTTATTAAACAAAATCAATTCCGCCTTCTGTACACGACAAACAGCTACTACTCGTACCATCCTGGACCACATATGTACCAACTTAACTCAGGATAAATTTCATATGGCAGTTGTAAATTCTGCAATGGCTGACCATAAACACCTGTACTTAGAAATCCATAGATATAAAGCAGAAAAGAAACAGACTATGATATGTGAAGCAATAGACTATGACAAATTATACAAATTATTGAAAACGGACCTTACCCTTATCTTATCCGGATGTGATCTACGATACGAAGAATTAGAAAATACTTTGATAAAAACAATTAAAGACAGTAAAAAGTTAAAAACTAAAATCCTAAATCCACCAAGATTAGAATGGATTAATAAAGATATTATTGCAGCTATTGACAAAAGGAACAAACTATGGAATATGCATATTAAAGCTATTAAAGCTGACAACACAGCAGAAAACGACATAGAACAGAAGCTACAAGCAGCGAAAAAAGAAGTAAAAACCAAAATACAGTGCGCAAAAAATCAGTATTACTCTAAAGCTTTCAAAAACTGCCAGTGTAAGCCACAAAAAATGTGGAAACTTATAAACTCTTTAAGTGTTAATAAAGCTAAGATTCAAAGTGTTCCGGTAAAACTCGAAACACAGACAGATAGTTATACTGAAGTGATTGATATAAGCAACTGTTTTAACAAATTTTTTGCTGAAATAGGATCAATATTAGCTAACCAGATACCTCAGTTATTTCACGATATTGAAACCTATGATAGTTTGTATTCTAAAGAATCTACACCAAATCCTGTTGAATTGTTAACTTTAGCTCCTGCTTCATTGAACGAAGTAAGTAAAATAATTGACAATCTCAATACTAATACCACTACTGGCATTGATGGAATCTCATGCAAAGTGCTAAAGTCTATCAAAAACATAATCCTGCCACAATTAACTGCTACTATAAATTGCTGTTTAGAGCTTGGTTGCTTTCCTGATTCACTGAAAATAGCCAAAGTTACACCTATATTCAAATCTGGTAAAAAATCTGATCCAGGCAATTATCGTCCTATATCGGTACTCCCACTACTTTCAAAAATTTTAGAAAAAATTATTTATTATCGCCTAGATACGTATTTAAAATCCATAAATTTCTTATATAAAAAACAGTACGGCTTTCGGTCTCAGTCAAATACGTTATCAGCATGCATAGATCTAGTAACTACATTAAAGAATAAAATTGATAAAAAACAAATTGCTCTCGGTATATTCATTGATCTTAAAAAAGCTTTTGACACAATTAGTCACAAATTATTACTACACAAAATAAATAACATCGGTATCAAAGAAACGGCACATAGAATGATACAATCTTATCTTACTAACAGGTACCAAGTAGTTAAGATTGAGCAAGTAACAAGTGAGCCCCAATTGATAACTTATGGCGTGCCCCAGGGATCAATACTGGGGCCCCTGCTATTTCTGATCTATATTAATAACATAAGTAACCTTAACCTATCCGGGGATGTAACGCTATACGCCGATGACACATGTTTGTTTTATTTTGGTTCCAATGTAAACACAGTAATGGCTGAGGCTCAATCTGATCTCAATATTTTAAACAAGTGGTTCTTACATAACTTATTAACTATCAATGTATCAAAAACAAATTATATAATCTTCAGAGCAAAAAACAAACCAGTGCCAAATTTTTCGCCTTTACATATAAATGAGGAAGCATTGCGACAAGTTAGCTCTGAAAAATATCTCGGACTTATTCTTGACACTCAATTAACTTGGAGACCTCACATAAAACAAGTACAGACAAAATTGACCGCACTTCTAGGTATCCTACGCAACAATGCTCGCTGTTATCCCAAAACTGTTCAATACCTTATTTATAATTCTCTTATAAAATCTCATCTAACCTATTTACTAGAAATATGGGGAGCAGCGGCAAAGACCAATTTAGAAAAACTTCAAAGAACTCAAAATAAAATAGTAAAAGCACTATTCAATTACGATTATTTTACACCTACAAATACGGTCTACATTAAAACAAAACTAATGACGCTTACGCAAATGTATCATTTCAATACCTGTATCCTCGTAAGAAAAATTCTGAATAAAGATATACACACATCTATAACATATACGACGAAATCGCAAGTCCAGACACGATCACAAAGGAAACCAAACAACGTACTGTTTACTACAATTCCTAGAACTAATTATGGTAAGAGGAACATCATATTTGAAGGGGTCCAAATCTACAATAAATTACCTAATGACATACAAAATATAAAATCATTTCTATTGTTCAAAAAAAATTTAAAGCATTTTATTCAGACCAAATTAAAGCCGACATATCCACTAATCTGATAAGAAAAGTACATAAGAAAAAACTTTAACTAAATGAAATAATAAAATTTTATAAACTTATAATAACAAAAAAAAAAGTTTAAATATTTTATTCTAACTATAATAGAAGTCGATACATTAAACAAATAATATGATACAAAATATACAAAACTAACTATAATAAAAGTCTACTAACTATAATAGAATATTATTCTAACTATAATAGAAGTCGATACATTACACAAATAATATGATACAAAATATACAAAACTAACTATAATAAAAGTCTACTAACTATAATAGAATATTATTCTAACTATAATAGAAGTCGATACATTAAACAAATAATATGATACAAAATATACAAAACTAACTATAATAAAAGTCTACTAACTATAATAGAATATTATTCTAACTATAATAGAAGTCGATACATTAAACAAATAATATGATACAAAATATACAAAACTAACTATAATAAAAGTCTACTAACTATAATAGAATATTATTCTAACTATAATAGAAGTCGATACATTACACAAATAATATGATACAAAATATACAAAACTAACTATAATAAAAGTCTACTAACTATAATAGAATATTATTCTAACTATAATAGAAGTCGATACATTACACAAATAATATGATATAAAATATACAAAACTAACTATAATAAAAGTCTACTAACTATAATAGAATATTATTCTAACTATAATAGAAGTCGATACATTACACAAATAATATGATACAAAATATACAAAACTAACTATAATAAAAGTCTACTAACTATAATAGAATATTATTCTAACTATAATAGAAGTCGATACATTAAACAAATAATATGATACAAAATATACAAAACTAACTATAATAAAAGTCTACTAACTATAATAGAATATTATTCTAACTATAATAGAAGTCGATACATTACACAAATAATATGATACAAAATATACAAAACTAACTATAATAAAAGTCTACTAACTATAATAGAATATTATTCTAACTATAATAGAAGTCGATACATTAAACAAATAATATGATACAAAATATATAAAAGAAAAAGAAAAAAAAAAAAAAACTTAAAATTACATTAAACATTTTATTTTAAACCTACAACAAAACCTCTAACAAAAACTAGTATAGAATACATACTAAACTTACAAAACCTATTTTATAAAATTTGTATTTAGTAAAATAATAATAATAGCATATCTTAAACTAGTACATATATCAATATTGATTTAAATAAACCGAAAACAAAATAAATAAAATAGCATGCACATAGCAATAGACAATGCAATTGATTCCATCAACGCACGACACGTAATAAAAACCTTGTTTACTACTCGGCTGCATTCACTCACACTAAGATAAGCAGACCGGTTCGCTTACGCTGTGCCTGCTCTGGCTGTGCAGCGAATGTTCGCTTTGAATGCCGTGCGTAAAAAGATATTCTCAGCGTATTGTCAATCATACTACTTCTCTATTTGATA
This sequence comes from Ligdia adustata, assembly GCA_947049295.1. Classification (NCBI taxonomy): domain Eukaryota; kingdom Metazoa; phylum Arthropoda; class Insecta; order Lepidoptera; family Geometridae; genus Ligdia; species Ligdia adustata. Next base: position 6,113,589 of record OX346218.1, read on the forward strand.
ATCTTACTAATAAACATAAATATTATTGTGCCATATCCTGGGATTTATATTATGATAACATTATCCAAAACTCATTGTACGACTTTGTAGTAATTCTTGATATATTATGATGCATACTTAATTCTCATATAATACTCGTGACAATAATGACACTACTAGAAAGCTAACTAGTAGTAAGTAAGTACACAACACAACACAACACACTAAGTAGTTAGATTAAAAACTTTTCGTTATTGTGAGTAGGTACGAGTATTCATCTAGAAAATTGATACCTGGAACTTACCTATATAGTAATATCGCTGCGTTGATGAACTATTTGTTCCTACATGTTTGAAAACAACAAGAAACCCATATGTGTTCGTATTGTAAAATTAAGTGTTTAAATTGTGTGTTAGTATGTGGTATTCTATGTGTAACTAAATGTAAATTTATATGAAATGCTTTTGTCCGTCCCGTATTGCTTAATGTACAACTATACTTAGTTTATTTTTGTTTTTCTCTTTAAAAGGAATATTGTATTTCGTTTGAGAAATAAAGAACTTAAACTTAAAACAAATGACACAGAATTTCTTTTACAAATTTAAATTATGCAACATAATTGTAAAAAGAAGGAATAATCTTGTTAAGCTCACTGGTAGACAAACTCTTTTGCATCGATTAACAATTAGACAAACTTTTTTGCTTATAACTTCTTCGAATTAAAATAATGGCATAAGTCATGCGACATGTGATAGTAGAACAGCTTAATATTTTATATAGATATACAAAAATAATGAAGTAAGAAAAATTGTCAGAGAGAAAATTTCACACTTGACGAACTATTTTGCATCAGGGTTCGTAATGAACTTAAATTCAGGGAACTTGATATAAGACCAAACCCAAAACGGCTCATATCAGTAAAATAGAATAACACTTACTTTTATATAAAACCTGTAAATTCGTATACCAAGATAATCTTCATTCTCGACATCTTCCTTTCTAGCGTTAAACTTTTTCCCTTTATAAATATACTCGCCACAAGTCGCGCATCGCATATTGAAGGGTGCCATAAGACGTACTGTGTATTGCCGGTTTTTAGCCAGCTTCATGCGAGGAATCTTTGACGGATCGAAATCCGGGGGATAGTATTTCTAAAAACATAGCAGATTTTTAGGTTAAGTTGTTGATGGAGTAGAAAGTTCAATCGATGAAGAATCTAAAGTGTTTTGCGATACTTACATTCAATACTTTTCTTTCAGACATTTTGAATAGTCTTTTTCACAACAGTAACTAATTTACTCTTCAACTCTTGTTTATTGGCGATAATTATATAAAACTACATAAAACACAACGCAAGAAGCAACAATTACAACAATCAGTGCATTGACAGCGACATGACATCACATCAATGACTTTGATTAACATGACTTGTTTGTCATAAACATAAATAAGCATACAGACACAGAGTTCTGTAAACAGACTCATTCCAAGCGAGTCGGCAAATAGCAGAGTAGATTCAACAGTAACTATCACTAATAACTAGCTATGGCTGCTATGGCGAAAGAATAACTACTACAGTATCTATAGGAACAATTTTTCTTCGCTTTTACTTTTACAGCCCTCAGAAGAATAACTATTAGAATTGCTATAAGGTAATTGGCTTGCCAAAACGAGATGCTATAATTATCTTCCTTTGACACAGAGTAGGGCAGGGGTGGCGGCTTATTCAGCTGAACAGCACAAACGGCGAAAATATGCTAGCCTCGGTAGAGGTAGAGCCATTTGGAGTCGAGACTTTAGGGCCGTGAGGGCCGGGAGCTCATCTTATTTTCCATAACTTATCGTAGCGTTTGAGAGGAGTCAGCGATGAGGCCAGACGGGGCCACCTTCTGTCCATTTCCAGGCCGCCAGCTTGGCATCCGGACGCCTCCTTCGTGCCAGTGAACCATATGCCAGTCACGATGGCCACACACACCACAACAACAGCCAGGCCGTGCCCCACGCGGCTGACACCAGCGGTTACCGACTTAAACTCTGCACCGCTTTTATACCAGCTGAGGCAAGACGCAGCAGCAGCGACGTAAGCAGCGATCCGTCCAGCCACCACCGGGGTTTCATGATAAGCAACCACAGACCTCCTTATTTCCTCCTATCGGGCTAACAGCGACCTCACAGCAGGACTCCATTTGCGCACTAATGGGAGCACTGGTGGGACTTCTCGCTGCCATCACTGCCGGGGACGATCTCCAGGAAGCGGCAATGCGTGGACTGGCCATTCTGCACTAGAATCTGTATGGATAGGGACCAGACACGAATCCTCTACTGAAACTGCGGCGGAGATCTCCCTGCGAAGAAACAAGACCTACACAAACTCGCCCGGGAACAGAATATACACATTATTCTCCTGGGTGAGACAAAATTAAATTCCCGTAAGGACTTCCGCCTCTCCAACTATTTTACATACCGGCGCGACGAAATATCCCCCCGAGGTATCATCATGGCACAGCAGCCCTTATGCGGCGTGATATAGTACATGAAGAGTTGGAGTTCCTAGATTTCATTGATATGAGGACTGTGGGGGTTCGCACTAAAGTGGCAGGTAGAGAGACCAGGATCTACGCTGGCTATAGACCCCCGGCCGCGAACCAGACCTCGTTCAACCCAGGAGACATGAGGCGGATATTCCAAGGTCATTGCTGGAGAGTGCAGAGAAGGGCCACTAAGATCCCTTACATCATTCGTCGTAAATCTTACGAGCAGAGACTGAAAGCCCTGCACCTCACTACTCTTGAAGAAAAAAGACTAAGAGTCGACTTGATAGAGACTTTCAAGATTTTGAATGGATTTTACAACCTCCCAGACATTCATAATTGCTACGTGAAGAGGCCTCTAACTAAAGAGGTCAGAGGACATAAGATAAACTCGACCGCACTCATGCCAACACGAATAGCTTACCACATTCTCAACAACAGAGTTGTTGATAACTGCAACAGGTTGCCTGAAAATGTGATCGCTGCAACGTCCATAAATTCTTTTCAAAATCAACTGGATAAATTACTATATAACAATCAACTATCTCTTGCAAACCTTTAAGGATAATTTCGTGCAATGCATTGGACAATTAATGAATTCAACACAATATGATATAGGCACATCAGCTTGAAGCTGCTCGCCTATTATTCAATAAATAAATACTTCCCCCACGTTGCTGCGGACCTGAACGCCAAACACGTGGTGTGAGGCTCTACCCATATAATACCCGAAGGCAGAGCACTGTTGGAAGAAGCTGAAAAGGGCGGCTTCACCATCATAGGCCCCGACACACCCACTCACATCCCGTCCAACCCCGGACACCGTGCGGTCGTGCTAGACGTTTGTTTGCATCAGGGGATTGCTGCAGCTATTACGATAGAGGTTATCTACGATCTCAACGGCCAGCACAGACCGATCCTGATAACCATCGGAGCCCAGAATCTCATGTGCCAGACCGTGCGCACCACGGACGAGAGCTGACTGGGGCCTATTTCAGCGCGAGATACAATCCTTGTCAGTAAATAGGCTGTCCACTGCTGAGCAAGTAGAGACCTGCGCGATGGCCATCACCGAGGCCATTGTAGCCGCCCAACGAGCCGCTACCACAGAAACACCACCAACAGCACGGCGTGAGACTCTCCCGCCGGCCCTCCAAGCTCTGCGCAAGCACAAGCGCGAGCTAAGGCGTCTGTGGGCCCGAACCAGATGCCCGAGGACCAAGCGGGAGCTGAATGCCGTGTCGGAAAGGTTATCAGAGCAGGTTAAGATCTGGAGGGGAGCCACCTGGGACGACCACATTGCCCAGTGAGAGGAAGATCGAGCCAATCTCTACATCCTTAACCGCCATTTAACCCGAGCCAAGGAAACTGTCTGCCCCCTGATAGATAAGTCGAGCCAGAGGCGGTATTCTGCCGAAGATCGGGGCATAGGAGATCAGGAACCACCTCGCTAGAAGGAATACCTTCTGCTGCCGTAATCTGCGTTGGGTGGAGTGTCATTCATAGCCCCAACAGAAATAGCCACAGCAGTGCGGTACCTAAATGTGAATTCTTGATGATAGGCCAGGAGGACGAAGAGGAGAGCGGAAACGAGGCATGAGATCTATACCGAACGAAACACAGATGGCACAGGCCAACGGTGGACATATCAGCCTAAAGACCAGATAACCTGAGGTGGCGACATAAATCTAGCAGAGGTCTTCTTAGATGAGAGATGTTTTCTTAGGATATACTGTTGATCACACTATTAATCATACAAACCACATAGGTAAACTGTGTAAGAAATTATGCTAACTATGCGCTCATTAAACTAAGATCTGTATTAGATGTGAAAGATATGTTGTCAGTGTATTATGCATACGTACATTTCATGATAAGATATGCGATAACTGTGTGGGGAAAGGGGCCGATATGATTAAAGTCCAAAGAGCCCAGAAGAAGGCCATAAGAATAGTATTTGGATTAAAAAAACGCACGTCAGCACGAAAATACTTTAAAAAACACAAAATAATGACAGCGGTATCCATGTATATTTATAATTGTCTCTTAGAAATTTTTGACGAGAAAGAAAATCTAATGATAAAACCGAATCACATACCATACAATCTTAGAGATCGCAATAGACCGGACGTACTTCTAACAAAACCAAAAGTTCGATTAGCCAAAGTAAAGAAACAAGGCATCTAGAGATATGTATGTTCAATAAATTACCTCGTCCTGTAGCTAACTTACATGGCAATGATTTTAGGTGTAAATTAAAAAAATTCTTAGAATCCACTGCTTTTTACTCAGTAAAAGAATTCTTACAAACTGATCTGACTGAATATTCATTCTCGAATAACAATACTTGACTAGTAATGTTACCAGACTGATACATAACTAATTATTATGTAAAATAGTAATCTGACATCAATATTAAATTTAACATTATTATCTAGACGCAAATATATATTTTTTTCTAATTTTGCTTTACATTTTAACTCTTGTTTCGTCATATTATAATTCATTATTGTACGTATTGACTTGCCTAGTGTAACAAACGCAGTTATAAGGCCAATAAATGATTTGACTTTGACTTTGAGGATGTTGGACCCCGACAGAAAATGGCGCGACCAAGATTGGCAGAGGACCTGACCTTGAGAGGTTGAATGAATAGAAGTGGCCCGGACCAAGACTGGAGGGCGACGCAGAAAACCGAAGGCACCTGCGCACCCGAAAGAGATCGATACGAGGACCAGGGGCGCAGAAAGCGCCCATTAAATACACTCCCAGCGCTCAGCCTGGGGAGTGGGCTAATGCCCGAAACCCCATTCCTTGTGTCCCCCTCGCGGGGGCACAAGTCGTCCACTATCGATGGGCACGCCGCCCTCTGGTGGTGGGTTGGAGCATTTGGATTATCTGTAGATCTTAAACGGTCTATAGGTAATCTTTCTGCTATAATTTTTGTTTGTCGTATTTAGCCATTTTGTTTATGTTAATAAAGGGACTTGCCACGATAAGTGAATGATAATAAATAAATTAGTTACGTAGTGGGTGTTATGAAAATCGGGAGTGTTTATAAGAGGCATTTTGATATGTCTCATTCTGAGAAAATAGCAAATAATACAGGGCCTAAATTGATAAAAAATAATGCTGCACACCCTTATCAAGTGGAATTATGGTTTTATGGCTATACCTTTTGAAAGAACGAGAAGCACTGTATAATACTGGTCACGCGCGTTAAGATTCTAGTAGCATTTCTTCTGACCAATGTAAGTGCTAAGTGTGCACAGTAAGCACAAAATATGCAAAGAAATATTTTCGTGATATTTAGTTTGTTTTTATCTGCGGATATTTTTAATTGCTGTTCTAACAACTTTCAATTGCACTTTTAACCGTTTATTCCCACTTGTTCTGTGGAGTAGTTCTGTTCACAGAACTAGTGGATTTTTTCCCCACTAGTTATTTTCTTCTGCCCTCTTACGAGGGTTGTGGCATTACACGAATAGTGCATTAGCCATTCCCCACTAGTCTGTTACACCGATATTTAATTTTTAATGTGGAAGTGTCGCATGTACATATAATCATCTAAGAAACAAATGAGCATCGCAGAAACAATTGAATGTCGAAGAAAAAAATCAACATCTCCGAATAAAAAGAGCGTCTCAGGAACAAAATAAAACAGTTAAAAATATTTTTGGACTTGGTTGCAAGCGACCTAATCTCTTGTTCTGATGACGAAATAACATTAAATAACAAATTAACTATTATTGTATAATACCTATACATAGGTATCTAACTTAGTTTGAACTGGGTCAACTTTACGCTATTAGTTTGTTTTTTATTTGTTTATAAATTTACTATAGTACGAAAATTTATTATATATTTCATAGAATCTAAAAATTTTCTCATGTAGGTAAGTGTCTTTTGAGAAATAAATATTCTTAAACCTGAATAAGCAAAAGAAAGTCGTTAAAATGTCCATTAACGATTACAATTAAAAAAATTACGCGATATTAGACCTTACCGACATATTTTGTCTTGCTTGTTTTTCGTAATATTTAGGGCCAGTCAAAGAGTTTCATATATATAGAGTAGAAAACCTCCTTACAGCGCGTTGAAAAAAGTGTAACTGTTTTGGTGATGCGTAGTTGAACATGCGCTGCGGGTTGGTGTTGACTACCGTAGAAAATTTCAGCCGAAAGAAAATTAAAAAGACTTATTTATATACGTTTTTTTATGTTCGTGATTGTCTGCAACTCGCCCGATGTAAAGTGACGGATTGGACTAAGATGTAGCACGCTACGATGTAGCTGTAGTACGTTTGCACGCTTGCATAGAGGAAACCAATTTAAAACAATTAGAGGTTTCTCAAATTACTTGGTAGAAAGTTATCCTAAATATCGTTGGCCTTCCGAACTTTTTACAAGGTATTTCAGCGTCAAATATTTTCTACGTAAAAAAAGGAAATCAAACAAATACAATTACTAATATCTTCATATTTTATTTTAACAGAAGTTTATTTAATGCATTGATTATTTTCCCATTATTGTGAGAACCCATCCCGATGTTTTTAAGGGCAACACCAAATACTGAATTACATTAATATTTTCTGGTTTTGAGTTTAGCTTTATTTGCATTAATATGCACACGTAAACAATAAACTTACCTGTGGAAAGTAATCTCGCTGGATTTGTTATGTTTTTGAGTGATTGACATACTTTTACGACGCATTTACCCATTATTATATAAATATTTTTTGAAGAGCTTTCGCTCGCTTGGCCTCATACCAGGCACTGATTTGAAGTAAGCTGAGGTAATGGCTGTGGCCTTAAGTGAAGCAGCAATGCATTGAGGCGGTTAGTACGCATCTAGTACATGTACATCAATGGGGCCAGTGAGCTCTAAAGAGTATAAAATTATGATTTTCAGACAAATGCGACTAATTTGATTTTCCAATTGCAATCATCAATGTACACTTTTGCGACTCTCTTTTGTTTTTCAAGGTTTATAATTTATCGCGTGGCCTAATAAAGTCGCTATCAACAAAGTCCAAAAAGAAATTTAATATTTTCTATTTTGTTTCTGTGGCGCTCTTTTGATCCTTTGATTCTGTGATGCTTACTTGTTTATGCGATAATCATTTATTTTCTGCATACTCATTTGTTTCCGCGACTTGACCTGAAATACCAATTACAGCGCTTGACGTCCGCCTATGTAAACTCAGTGTTTTGTTATGAACTATAGATTACGCATTTAGATTGTTTTTTTACTAGTTTGTGTGATTTGTCAACTCCACTCGATTCTATAACACGAATTTATAACAATGGAAACAGGCTTTGTTAAAGCAAACAGCTCAAATAAATATTTTTGATGTGACATGACAGTGTATTTATTTTTTTGTCTGTCTGCAATTTGATCTATCTATCTATCTACCTTCACAGAAATAAAGCGGCCAATTTATAACTACACTGTTTGGGCTCCGTCATGTGAGCTTTAAACATTTATCTCTTATTATTTTCTTGTTTGGGAAATGTACAAATACCTTATTAAGTGTTTTTATTGATGTGGTTTTACACTGAGGTACCACACACACACTTATACGATTAAACTTTGGAATTCATTTAAATTAACACACAAAATACGTAAGAACCTATCCACGCTTAGCATGACGTCAGAACACAGAGCCATGACACTGAGCTGTTTTCGCACCCTATTGAAAAAATATTAGAAAAATGGCTTTAAACTCCGTTAAACGTTTTTTTACCGAAATAGTGTTTTCGTTAATAGTAAGCGTGTAACTATATTACGGAAGAGGATTTCAAAATCTTACATCATGCCTATTGTTTCCTCGATGCTCATTTGTTTCTACGACGTTTTTTACGCGATGTTCATTTGTTTTCGCGATATTCATTTGTTTCCTTGATGCTTATTCGTTTCCGCAATGCTCATGTGCCCGCAATGTTACTCCACAGAACAGGACATGGAAACAAAGTCGAGTGTCAAGCATAGTCTTACAACTAACAGAACTACTCCACAGAACAAGTGGGATAAACGGAATCATTGTAGATTTCAGATTTTTTTAACATTTATGTTGTAAAAAACTAGGGAAATAAAAATAAATGGAGTTGAACCAGCACTGACTTTAAGCGTTAACACACCAGTCATCCTGTATAGGTACTTAAATTTGCGCGTATGGATTAGCAAACGTAATATATATGTACACAGCAAGGAATAATATAAACAATCATAACAGTCTCACTTCTTTATATTCTCACAAGTCTGACAAGAACGTCACAAAGACACTTTAATTTTTAAAATAGTATTAATTTGTCATCACATGGTGAATCTTGAGAGTTCTTTTAAAAGAAGAGGAATTTCCTGTAACAAATGAATGTACTTACGCTTAATTATTGAAATTATATTAAACTAGTAGTAACTACCTACGTAGTTCGTACTGAACTGGACCTCCGACAAACTTTTAAAGAGTTTAGAACCTTTTAGAACTTTATAACTCTATTCTCTTAATTATATGTATCTCCAATATATATCTCTGTTCACTAAAATCATTTTTGATAGCTTAATACTCATCAATACTTTATGATTTCTTTTGCAAATGTTAGAAAAGTGATAAGTAATGGTAAAGAACCCTCAGGAAAATTAGTACTATCTACGCAAGATGGTCCACTCATATGACAACATTTGCAGCTACATAATATACTTATTGCTTGATTTGATTAACAACTGGATCAATTTAGATGAAATTTTTAAAAGGATAATTTCAAAGTACTTACAGGTACATACTTGAAAATATATTTACATAAATCCGTTCATCGCTTTTAAAAGACGGAGTCGAGAATGTAAGATAATTGAGACGATCTTTTTCGAGAAAAGTGATTACCAACTTCATTTCGGGAAGTGCCGATAGAACTGTTTTCAGTTAGTAAAATCATAACAATGAATCGATTTTGTTAAACATTTAATGGTACTACTTCAGAAGACAGCGGTTTTCAAACAAAAAAAGAATTTATCAAATCGGTCCAGTCGTCGCCGAGACAACTGGTAACAATCATAAAAAAGAAGTTGGTAAAAAACAATTCTACTTTAATACCTACCTCATTAGTTATTAATTAATCAAAATGAGTGACCTCTCGCGTCGGTTACCGCCGGCGGCGAGCTCATGCTCGAGCGCGGCGATCTTCTCCTCGTGACGGATGCGCTGCGCCTGCGCACGCCGCTGCTGCTCCTCCAGCGCCAGCACTATCTTCTCCAGCCGGTGAATCTGCTGCTGCTTATTCTCCAGCGTGCCGAACAGCTCTTGGATTTCGTCTGCCTTGGCCGCGATTTGCTTGTTCACCTGCGGAATAGATTGTGCGACCGTGCATCGCGTTAAAAACAAACAAAAATTTTACAAAGGCTCGTTATTAATACTTAGTAAATTCATAATAGTAAGCCAATGTCGCGCCTTTGTTGCTTGAACAGCAAGTAATAATGACATATTGTATTTCATAAGTACATTATACAAGAGAAAACTTTTCGTATAATAAATAACTTCTAACCGTAAAAAAATAAAACAAATAAAAATCTCACTTCATCAACAATTTTCATTCGATGCTCAAGATCTTGCTGCAACGCCATCAGCTCCCTACTCTGTTCGGTCTCTTTGTTCTTGAGCATGTTAATCAATTCTTCACGAACCTGCACCGCTCAAAAAATTAAAATACATATGGGAACAAAAAGATTTCAATATACCTTCCTATTTTGACAGTTCATCCAGTGCTAGACACTTAGTCTTGTCTAATACTTAAGTTTCTTTCTCAGTTTATATCCAACTACCTACTAATCTATTACCAACCAAGTACTAATCTACTTTTCCTATCCCACTTATGTAGTGATTTCGCAAAAAAACAAGTATGGGTCAGTAACCTTTATAACCCTTGCCTGGGCGCGTGAAGTTTTATCCTGCTGCTCAATTTGTTGGTCTTTTTGTACTAGCAGCTCTGCCAACTCTTCTTTGCGGTGCACAGATTCCAGGAGGTTCATTTTCAAGTTCATGATCTATAAAAATATTTATCATACAGGAAGAAGAAGGAAGTTAGCTTTCACCACGTTTAGGCACACATTATGTACTCGTAAGAAGCCAGCCAGCCAGGTAGGATCTGCAGAGTCGACCGAGTTTGGCAATTAATTTTACTAAGAGAGGTGAAACCTGCACTAGTAACCGGCGCTATTTACGAGTAATATGGCCACGGTATGGCAACATGGTTCAGCAATGAATCACTTAAGTTTTTACAATGAAGCTTACCTCCTGCTGCAAGTCCATATAACTGATTCCGTTAGGAGTTTCTCGACAATTGGCCACGGCGCGATTATGTGCTTGCAAGTCTTTTACGTATAATTCGTACTGTATTACTTTTTGTTCACTGAAAAAAAGACAACCATAGCATGTATGTTACTCAAGCATGCATAAACATAACAAATCAAACGGGAGTACTTTCCACAGGTAACTTTATCATTTATGTGTTCATATCAAAGTAAATAACGCGAAACTCAAAACCTAAAAAAACATTGTAATTTAGTTTATGGTGTTGCATTCATCCATCGGGATGGGTTCCCATATAAATGGGAAAATTTCCAATGTGTTGAATAAATTATTAACTTAATAATCCTTCGTTTTTCTATTAAAATAAAATAAGACGGGGTATTAGTTATTGTATTTGTTTGATTTCTCTCTTTTCACGAAGCATGCCGTGAAATATGGGCGAAAATAATCCGATTTCTAAGATTCTGAGACTGACTGGGATTATACAAAATTCACAGTTATTTATAAAAGCATTTCCAGAATCAAGACAAACTAAAACCAAAAAGAGATTGTGACCGTATTTTTTTGTTCTCTAACGATGAATTATATCGCCAAAAAATAACCTCTCCCAGCAACGAATGCCTCTTATACTCGTAGTATAGGAGCTAGCAACGTTTTCGAGAAAGAATTTTAGGTCAGCTACTAGCATTATACTGCAATACTTTTCATGACTTTTTCATTTTAATTTAAGACTTAACAATCGAATTAATGTCTGGCAAATTTATTTTAAGTTTTTCTTATCTTTAAATAACATAATATTAAAATTACAGACATTATAAAATACTTTGAATTTTTTATAAAAAATAAATAAAAAATCGCGTATGTCATTGTCAAAAATGTCTGGCAATATAAAAAGTATGTCAGGTAGACTTATATAAAAACAAAAAATTAAAAATTACGCCTTCTAAAATGGTTTTAAAATCCAGGATTATTACCTGGACAGGTAGGATGCGCACTAATGAACGCAATCCCTACCGCCAGCCAGATAGCCCAGACTCTAACCGAAAGTGCAAGAAAGACGACATATCACAAAATCAGCTGACCTAAAATTCCTACTTTTCAAACGTTACTAGCTCCCGTACTATATATAACTCAATTAAATTATGTATCCTATGATGAATTGTTTGAACGGTTATCTCTTTTAGACACGTTGAAAACTTTACTAACTTTCGCTGAAATACCTTGCAAAAAGTTCTTGAGAATAATTGTTTTGAACGAATGTTAGGATAATTTTCTACTAAGTTATTTGAGAAACACCTTAACCATAAGTAATCTACTAAGGACCCCACATGAAGTACAATCAATGGAAAAAAATTAGCAAGTTTTAAGAAGAATAGGACTTTTGAGTAAATATTTTTGTTTTTTATTTATATTATTTACTAACAAAAAGCCTTGAAAAATTATTCATAAGATAAACCCTTTTTCTTATTGTTTTTTTTCTATGGTAGACAACCCCACCCAACTTGCCACTGCATGATTATGTGTTTATCTTTGTCCAATATAAGGGACCATAGTGTTTTTGGTACTTGTGCATACGAGACAGATATATGTTTCCTTATAAATTATTAGTGATTTCAAAGCTACGTCGTAAAGTCACCATTGCGGTTACACGTTTTTCGACGCGCGGTAGAGGTTTTTAACTCTAGATATATTTCTAGATGGCCATAGCCCATCACTACGATTTAACAACTCGTGGCAATATAAAGTTTAGAAGAGACGAGAACTCACTTTAGTTTGATATTTTTCGTTAATTCTCGTATCTGTATCTGCATCTTCCCCATAATTTCCTCTTTGCTGAGAAGCTCTCCTGCCAGTTTTTGTTGCATCCCTACTTTGTTTTCGGTCTCCTAAAAGGAAATCGATTGTAATATTTACTGCGTTAACGAATTTCCAATATCTATCAAAATGGTCTTCACCTCTTAGGCAGAGGATAGTAATTATCTGGTACTAATGACTGGAAAGAAAAAGAAGAGAAATGTATCAGCGAGTGTAGTAAGTCATAACATAGTCATAATATTCGCTTACTGCGATTTTGGTGAGCGTTTCCAGAAATCGAACTTTTTCTCGTTTACAAGCAGTAATTTCATTTTCAGTTAACTGAAGTGTGTCTTTTGTTGCTTGAAGTTCTGCGCATAAATCCATTTCCCTTTCTGTCGGTAAATCTGCAATCATGATTTGTTATTCATATTTGACTTAGATATATAGATAACTCGTATAATAAATACGTAGATACCTCGAACATTAACATTAACTATTAATTTCCACTATACCTACCTGGATTTGGTTTGTTGTTTTCCATTTCTTGAATTTTCGCTTCCATTTCTTCTATCAACTTTGAACTCTGTGCAAGCGCAGTTTCAGCTGAATTCCTTAGTTCTACCTCTTTTTGATGTTCCTTACGTTCCTTTTCAAGTTCTGCTTTGGATTCTTTCAAATGACTTGTTAATTCTTGTATGGCTGATTTGTGTTGTGTGGTCATGTTTGTGACTTTTTCTTTTAATTCGGCCACTCTGCATTTTGAAAAAATAATATAGGCAAATAAGAAGACTTACATTACACATCAATATAATTAATATCAAATAATAACTACATGCAGATGGGAAATTTGAGTTTTATCTGTACCAACATTGATTAATAGTGACAGTTCATATAAAAAAATATCCTCTCCTTCATTTATTTTTCATATTTTCGGAAATATGAGGACTTCTTCAAATAGTTATTTTACAATTTTATATTATTTATGATAGATTCATTACTTACTCAATTTGTAAAGCATCACGTTGTTGGGACAAGTGACCGGTCGTCATTTCACCAGTTTTCAAAGACTCTTTCAGTTTTCTAGCTCGAGCTTCCAATTGTACTTCTTTTTGGCGACTCTGGAAATTGGAAAAACTTTTTATCAAAACTGAAACGTGACATAGTGTCACGACACGGCTATACTGTTTCAAAGAATTATTTTATTTAGAAAAATATCACAACGGCTTTTCTAATGTTCAGTTACAAGTCATGCACCTAATCTTGAGTCCGTGTTATATTATACTTTAGCAAGGTTTGTGGTCCTCTGTGCATACTTCCTCATTACTGATGAGCTTCTTTTGAGATTATATTTACTGCGGCTATGAGGCTAGTGGTCTAGACCTATGTTAGCACCACATAGGTACGTGCCTACTTCCACTCTGGTTAGGGTTGAATAAATCTGATGAGTAACTGTGTCTTTGAGGTTTATAGTGTTATTGTCTTGTGTAAGTTGTGTTACCTGGTCTTCCAAAGACTTGACTGTAGCTGTAAGGCTGGTAATAGACACTTCGGCCTCTCGTAGCTGTCGGTCCATCTTAGTGACTCTGATGCGCGCCTGTCGGAGCTGTGACTCAACCGTTGCTAACTTGTCTTTGCTCGCTGTACGCGCTGCTCGCTCTTCTTCCAGCTCGCGACGTGCTTCCTATATTCATAAAGGCATATCAATTGTTATCTCTCATTCTACAGACTAGCTCAATAACAAAAAATATGTATTTAAAACTTTATTCACTGTTAAGTTTAACTTTATTTATAAGAAAAATATATGTCAGGGAAGAAATAGGTTACCTCCAGCGCCTTTGACGCGTCCGTTTCAGCTCGAATTTCATTAATTTCAGCCATGTTATTGAAACGTGTGTCGATATCTTGCCGAAGCCGTGTGATCTCTCGTACCAGAGACTCTCCGACTGCTAACAAAGCGCTTCTTTCCCGACACGCGCGCCTATAAAAACAATAACTTAAAGAGATTTCGCGGAAAATGTAGCAAATATGTGTTATTCACTATCCTCTATCGCAATGATTTGAAATCTGATCGTTAAAGCTGGAATCATGTAAAATTAGCATGCAGACCTGGATAATTGCGTGACAGTGTCGACGGCATCGTCAGCTCGACTCTTCAGCTCTCGCAGCGCCTCGCAGAGTTCCAGCCCTTGCTTGTTGTACCAATTGATGCGCTCCATGCATTGTCCGCTAATTTCCAGCCCTTCCCGGACCACCTAAACAATGTGTGTTTAAAATACCAATTTTTTTTAGGGATCTGTCCCTAAAGGGTAATAACGGGACCCTATTTCTAAGACCTTGCTGTCTGTCCTACCGTCTGTCTGTCACCATGTCATAAACCACGAATTACGTAACAAAAATAAAATAAAAACGATAGAAGTTGCTATTATTATTATTGCTGTTTTATTTCTATTCTATTTTGCTATTTAATATTTTGATAATAAAGTCATGGCTTACGTTATTTTGAATGATCTCCTTGACCCAGTCAATCAGCTCCTGTCGAGCCGTGAACGACTTCAGACAAAGATCGGCAAACCGAGCTGGAACTGAAGTTACCTTCGCATCCAATTCCTGCAGAGCGCATTCATCTGCAATCACGGAAAACAATTCGTAAAAAAAAAAATATAGATTGTTCTTACAACCGACTCTTAATTGAATAAGTCCACTATTGAAGAATTGCCAAAATCAGTCCACAACTAGCTAAGATATTGTATACCCGGGCATCCACACCACAGTTAAACTGTACAACGCGGCAATTTTAGGTAAATATCTGTAACTTTTGTATACTTGTTACTATTGGCTGATACTTAGTGATCGTGTCCATATATCGGCAATAACATAAATTAAGAATAATCTGCAGTAATTGAGTGGTACGGCACATGTTTTCAATTCAGTGTTATCGATTGTTAGAGAATGTTGACTCTTTTAAAAAGCTAGGCAATATTGTGTAATTTATAGCAACACGACACAAATAGTTTTAGTTTATTATCTCATTGCTATTGGATGTTGCTCCACAAATGTTAACTACTGTGTGGATACACATTACTAGAATTTGGCCCCAACCTTGAACGTCTCTGTACAAACTCAGCTAGACTACATCTCAATATTTTTTGCATGATTTATGTACCAATTTGATGCGTTGTGTTTAGAAGTTCAACAGCACCGTCGAATGATGAGTTAGCGGCATCGCGACAAAGTTGTGCCACTTCTTCAGCCGTCCAGTCAGCAACATTGAACACCACCAGCTCTTGCAACGGACCCTCACCGCTGCCCGCTAGCCCTTCGCGGCACATCTGTTCACGCAACGCCCGCAACGTCTCGAAAACTTCCAAGGTTGCTTGCTATAACAAATATAAAATTGTAGATTTCAACATATTAAACGGAGCTAGTATGACTTAAAAACATGCAATCTAGTTAGATTGCATTTTCTAATACAAACACAAACCTGTTTTAAATCTAATTCCTTCTTCAATCGATTAAATTGCTTCTGCTTCACCATAAAAGCAGTTTTAATATCTTCTTCGGTGAAGGAGCGTGGCGAGAGTGCACAGGAACCGTTGGACCTAGATGGCGATGAGTGTGTTTGGCTGCGAGGAGTAGAGGGTCGAGTTGGGATGCGCTGAGGTGTAGTGGAGCGGCTGGCCAAGGTGGAAAGGCGAGGGGTCACAGGAGTCGAAGGGCGGCTGGTACCACGCGGCGTTGTCGGGCGGCTTATAGGAGCTTGTGGTGTCGTTGGTCGGCTTGACGTCGAGCTCTTTGGCGTCGTCGGACGACTTCTTGGAGTTTGCTTGGCACTAGATTGTTCTGTAATAGCATTGAAATTAAAAAAGAAATGGCTCTGAGAGCTGTAGACCTCGTGAGTCTACCTGCGTAAGTAAAAACTGTTGTTTTTCACCTCTTTTATTTAATCAGATGAAATAAATATTCGAAAAATAGGAAAAAACGGTCACAAGTATATAAACAGCTGAGATATAGTATTTTATACGTTATCAAACCATATTATTACATTATATTATGCTATATAAATATCAAACTGCTCACAAAATGACATGATAATCGAAAAAAGTTAAAAAATCAATTTTCAATCACGTAGATTCGTAATTGGTCTACAAATCATCATACCTACCAATTTCATTGTGCAATTCTGTGACTTCTTGGCGCTCAGCGACAATTTCAGAGTCATTTATAACTTCTGCAAACAAAGCATTTTTAAATAGACACGGGCACCAAAAAATGATTGAAAACTAAGGCATATTCGAAAGTTTCGTCAGATTTACCGAATACATCATTTTCGTGGATCTCTGGCAAGACGGCGTCTTCAATTTGTTCTACAGTATTGTCAACTGTACTCATTTCAGTGACAACAACGGTTATGCTCATTGGCTCTTGTTGTGATTTCTCCAGTACCTAGTTAAGAGCAAAGGTAATTCGGTAAGTTTTATTCTGCCTCTATCTGAATGGATGGATAGATCAAGTAGATATATTGGCTTGGATGGAACGCGAAATGTGAACAGGCTAGAAATGTATCACATATTGTCAGAGTTGTCTGAGGCTCATGAGCTCATGGGATATTAGAGAGAACGAATAAATATATTTCTATATTGATCGTAGAATCTGATCATGATATAATATCGTAGACTTATAACTTACATCAATGTGATCTGTATTTAATTGTATGTCTAGACTCCTTTGTATCTAAAAAAAATCAGATTTGTAAAATATGAACAATGGTGATTTTTTTAGAAATCTTATATTTTTATATTGATTGTTAAAATACCATACTAACAAATTTATCAGATTTAGATTCAGGTTTTTGAGGTATATGTGGTTGCTGGCATCTTTCCTGAAAACAAGTAGATATGGTGATGTTACTTGTAACATAATTGAGTATGTTACATTGTTAATATCTATTGACTGAGTACAAAATAAAAAAAATATATGGAATATACGTCCCTTAATATCAATTTTTTTTTCTTCAAATTTTTGAATCAATACTTTGAGAACATCTCTTCAAACCAATTTGCACAAAGTAAAATGTGATGTGTATAATCAATCTAGGTTAGTGCACTTACAATTAACTTATTTTTATGACCATTCAATGTTAGACCTCTCTTTTTGTCTTATTACGCGCTATACAATCTTATTTTATCATCGAACATATCTGCCTCCACCGGTATGGTAAATTAAGCAGAAATTACCTTGACATCAATTTTTGAATCAGTTTTCGGAGGAATTCGTTGTGTTTGACCCCTATCCTGTAATTATTTAAATGAGCGTTATTGCTTATCTATAAAATATATAGAAGTACCTGCTTCACGCGCTAAAAATTTGAATAATTAAGACCAGAAATCAAATAGATAGTCCATTGTCGATGATGTTAGTATTATAGTCATACGCAACATAAGATTAACCCCATGTCAACTGCTCATATATCGTCGTACACCAAAAGCTATAAGTACCTAGTATTATTGACTAATTAAAACAATCTCAAACCTTTGGCGGCCCTTGTACTGCCGAGGTAGATCTACTTGGCGACTGCTTCAGCACAGGTGTGAGATTCCTATTGCATGCATTACGAGCGGCGCGCGCCGTTGACGCGGCCGTTGCTCGCGGCATGAGTCGTGGTGAAGATCCATCTAATTAAGAGATAAACAAAACATCTCCCTGTATAATTTATATATTGTACCATATTTAAAGAAGAGTAGATGTGAAAATGTGAAGAATAGAATAGATATGAAACGACGACGCGACCTTAAGATAGAGCACGCCTGCCTAGAGAAACCTGATTCACTCGTAACTTGAACAGACTCAGATTATAGTTATCAGGAAGCAGGGAAGCCGGCAGCTACTTCCACAATCTAGCAGTTCGCACAATAAAAGTAGAGCCCGTGGAACGTCCGGTTTATGGCAATAAACCGGTGGTACAATGGGGATAGAGGAATCAAATCGTGTTATTCCAAGACCCACTTCTCTATGAATGTGTACGTTGAACTTACGTGTTTTGTCCTTCTGTGGTTTTGCTGTAGAGGACATACTAATTTTAAAATGTTAAGTAATAAAGATTTGAAATTTTGATGTAAAAATTCGTGGCTATAAAATATTCGCCATTTGTCAGCTTGAGTTTCTGTATTTGAAATTTCACATTATACGTAATGACAGCAACACACAACGTCACTATGACAAAAGAGTACTTTTATTGTTCTGTGTTAAAGCGCCAATGTTGCTTTGTATTGATAAAAGTTTGACCACGATAAATGTACCGTGTACGATGTGCTGTATCGTTGAATTGTCTTTCGAAATAAAGGAGTGATATTTCATATAACTACTCGTACTTGCGTGTCCTTACTTTTATCTATCTTTACGTGACAGATAAATTAAAGATCTAAAAATTATAGATCGATAAATGCCAAAGACTTTCATTTATATTTTATTCCTTGATATTTCATGTTTATATGACAAATACAGAGATACAAATGCTAGTGTAAAAGACATCAACGCGCGCAGTTTTAAATATATTTGTAATTTTATGTTTTATTAAATGTCTGATAGCCGTTTTTGTCATTTCGTTCTTAACCACAGCAGCTTTTAAACATACGAGTGATTCTTATATACTTTTTATGTTTCTTGAAAATTAGTATACCTAATTACTCGTATGAAACCAGCCGAAACTTCAAGAAAAAATTAAATACTTTATCGGCTGTCTACAAAATGTATTGTTGAGTTCTGGGTTGGCCTCATGGTAAAAGTTGTTTATTATGATGAGTATAGTATTTTCGGTTAAATATACTGATATGACTGGCCGGTTGGCGCAGCAGTAAACCCTGCCTTCTGCGCCGCTGGTCCCGGGTTCGATCCCCGGACAGGTTAAACATGAACATGTCGGTTTGACCTGTGTCTCTAGGTGTTTATTATATATATATAAGTATGTATTTATGTATATAAGTATGTATTTATGTATATAAGTATGTATTTATGTATATAAGTATGTATATCAGTCATCAGGTTACCATAGCATAGGCTTTGCATAGTTTGGGACCTGAAGACTTTTGTGTGGAAGTTGTCCCATATTATTTATTTATTTATACCTCTTACCAATAACCCAGTATATCTTGTAATATTTCATGCATTTGATAAAAAAACCTCAAGGCGTGAATCTTCTTACTGATTCTTTACTTATTTCTGCAACGTGTCAATGTCAGTTTTGATTTCGTATAGGCAGAAATGGCAAAATATTTTACTGTAAATTTTTGTAACCGATTTTTTACAATTCCGCGTTAATTGTGATTTTTCTTGTTTGCGTGATGTCTGCGTCAGGCAATGGAGAACCTAAAATTAAAGGTATACGAGAATATATACGTAGGCATTTTGCTTATCTACTCTGGGCTTGCTGAAATTCTAGGCCTCTAGATACCTAATTATGGGTATATATCATGATGATTTAATGTGATGATAATTATTGTCTACAGAGGTCCTGAGCGCTAGGAACCCTAGAAAATGTCGCATTCCACAGAGGCTGAACGGAACGAGGCCGCTTACCCATTCTGTCCCAATTTCTAAACCTAAGACCAACTATACAGAACCTGCAGTTAGTTACTAATGTTATTATTATTTGTTTCAATACAACACAGCTGATTCAAGAGCTAGAGATTGTGCTTATGACAATGTAGCATATTTAAAAATATCAGCCGAGTGTGATTGGGACTTGTGCTCTGAGGGTTCTATACTTTTACATCTATACAACATTGTTCAAGTTTCTAGTTGTTATTGTAATTAATATCGAGCAAAAAACTGCTAAAAATCACGTTTGTGGAGACCACTTAAATATTTGTTTTATTCTGTTTTTATTGCGGGAACAGAAATGCATCATCTGTGAAATTCAACTGTCTAGCTATCACGGTTCATGAGATACAGCCTGGTGACAGACTGACGGTAGGACGGACAGACAGTGAAATCTTAGTAAAATGGTCCAGTTTTTACCCTTTGGGTACGGAATCCTTGTCTATCTTTATACTATTGTAAACACTCATTACACACATACACATCATCATCATCATGTAGATCAGCATCCCTTAGCTGTGCGGTGCTATCGTTATGGTAGTGTCGAGGGGTGGCTCCCGTACAAGAGAAATGGGGATGAATTATAGAAAAATCTTTTGTATCTTTATATGCATTTATTGAATTGTTTTTTCAACATATTCATTTTCAAGTTATTAAATTTAAATAAGAGGTCTACAAGTTGCTCTATCTATACTCTGCGAAAATAAATAAAGTCCCAAAATGTTCTTATCTACTGACGTCCAAAAAAGAGTCCAAGTCCAAAAAAAACTCAATGTGACTGTAATTTCTCTCAGACGGGTTGACCGGTACAAAAATACTTTTATTTGTTTGAAAGTCCCATTTTAATTTAATTAAAATCGTTTTGATTTTTAAATCGAAATGACTAAAATAGTTGTATCGGCACCAGCCGTAATGAAACGTCGCTAGTCATATCTTTAAAATTGTTATTTATGATTGCGTTCGAAAATATCTGTTCTTTCGACAGACGAGACCAAAATCTGCCAACAGAATTAAAGAAGAGCTGTACCACAACAGAATAAAAACACGCTCTGCTAAGCCTAATGAGAGGCAGCCCTTTGTTGCTAAAGTAAGTGAAATTCTATTTTAGGTTTATTTATTTACTTGTACTGATTAATTAAATGGTTTTTTTTTCTAATAGTATACTTTTCATGTAGTCCCTATAATAACAAAGTTGGTTCAGTTGTGTGTTTTTTGATCTCTGGAAGGACTTATACTAATAAATCCATGTAACATACTTAGATAGCTTTCATACAGACTGACCAGACCTTAAATAGGTATTTAAGCGTGGAAACTTCATAGCACTACCGTTAAAAGCTGCAATCACTGCCTGGAAGTCATTAATAACTTTATATATACATAAATATACAATAGTTCGTTTGTTTGTTTTACAACATTGATTCCATGTTATTATAACAAGAAGAACAAGGTGAACGGTTTTATCAGGACATAAGTATTATATGAAATGGAAAGAAGATATCAATCTATGGTAACATAAACGAAAACCAACAAAACGCCGCTTTTTTTCAACAAGAAAACTTTATTATTAATTGTTTTCTTAATGTGTACTTTGATGTTGTATTTAATAGCTATAGACTTAATTAATCTTTACAAAATATTCTGCATTGATTCTAATTCAAATTATTAAATTCTGTTGTGTTCTTTTTTGTATTCAAATAGCATCATCTAAATCTGATAAATGTGACGTGGTATATATAATATGAATTTCTTTTTCTATCACTTTGACAGCAATTAAAAGAAATATAAACTATTTCATAAAAAAAATATATATAAGTTCGCAGATCTGTGTTATCTGCGTAAGAGCCAGCTATAGGTGAGACTCGTTTTAACTACACGAAAGACAGATAAATTGATCTCGAGTGTAATAGGTAAATATCTTTTCATCACACCTTAGAGAATTAATTGATATTATATATTATGGATATTGTACCTACACGCAAACCTCATGTAACATGTCACGCAATCTTTGTGTTTTTAGCCGATTTTAAAAAGTAGGAGGTTCCCAATTTGTTACTTACGTATTAGTTTGCTAATCCCGCTGTAAAGGCCTGAAACTGCGTTATTCCAACGCTCTCGGCTGTCAGCATCGCTGCCACAAATACAGTCATTATAGACCGTTACAGTAATGTAATATTTCTGCACAGAGAACATCGGCGCTGCCCAGAAAAGCTGACGCTGAGAATTATAAAGCCGCAAGACCAGTCATATTGGTGCCGATGAACCAAGTTCAGGTACGTACATACAGTTATTTTATGAATGTCAATATTTTACATATTCTGTAGGAATTATTTGTTCGCTAAGTGTTACTATAATATCTGCATGAAATGCTCACAATTTGCACAATAATAGCTTTAGTATCTAACATTATTCTGCAAATTTTTAAGGACAGGTCAGGTATTCGGCGCAGTATGAAACATTATACAATGCATAACATAAATTACTAATTCCATCAATTACAATTCAGGAAGTGATAAAGAGGGAGAAAGATATGGAACAACAACTTAGCCAAATATATCCAGCACACACATTGGCTCAAAGATCTGAGAAAGGTAATATCCTGAGCTAATTCTAATATGACTTAGAACTCAATTATAAAATACGAGGAAAACTTTAAATCTACTTAGGATATGCGCTTGTTCAATACTCTTGAGGAATATAATTAATCTATTTTGCTGGACTTTTTTACTGACTTCGCAATAAAGGAGGAGGTACTCCATTCGGCCTGATTTTTTTTTTATGTGTGTTACCTACATATTTTCACGGAGACGGCTGAACCGATTTGAAAAATTTTTTTTTTGTTTGATAGACACTTACTACTATATTAAACACTTACTTTATTTTAAACTTATCGAAATCGGTCCTGTGGTTTTTTTTTTTTTAACGAAATAACTGAATAATTTGTAGGGTCGCGGCGCGGGCGCCTCCTAAATAAAAATTACTTTTAAAAGAACATGCAGTGTAAGTAATGTTCCATATCGGTAATTGTAACGTTTGGTTTGAAATGTAATGCGATTACGTTTTTTGCAAGTACAGATTCTACATTGGATAACTGATTGACGTTAATTTGTTTGTTTGATATCATTTTGATTTAAAACCTCAGTATAACGGTTTTTGAGTCTTTGCTTTTGATATTTATAAACGAATGTATCAAGCTCTCGATAATGATTTTTATATTCCATAAAAATATGAGCGTTTATACAGGCTCGAAATGTCAAAACTAGCGACCGATTTAGGACCGTACTTGCGGCGCTGGTATCGGATCAAAACTAGCGACCGATTTGGAACTATACTTGCGGCGCTGGTATCGTATCAAAACTAGCGACCGATTTAGAACTGTACTTGCGGCGCTGGTATCGTATCAAAACTAGCGACCGATTTAGAACCGTACTTGCGGCGCTGGTATCGTATCAAAACTAGCGACCGATTTAGAACTGTACTTGCGGCGCTGGTATCGTATCAAAACTAGCGACCGATTTAGAACTGGTATCGTATCAAAACTAGCGACCGATTTAGAACCGTACTTGCGGTGCTGGTATAGTATCAAAACTAGCGACCGATTTAGAACTGTACTTGCGGCGCTGGTATCGTATCAAAACAAAAATGTCCTTATTTAGTACTCTTTTTTGTAGAATCGATTTCTTCCCGTGGCGATAAATTGATCGAACTCAAAATCATTTGGCAAGACAAAATGGTACAATTTGAAAACATGAAGTGTGATTTGAAAGATCTTCAGGTTAGTATATTTTGTGGCGAGAAAGGTTTCCAGAAGGAGATATAAAAAGCTACGAGTATATAGGCATAGTAGGTAACCGTTAATCAGTGATAAGAAGCTATGTTTTAATCAAATAAATACGTTTCTGTGATATGTGTCTTATAGGTTCAATAGTAAAAGAATTCATATTTATTAGTTGATTAGCCTAATTTTAATGTAAAAGATTGTTGTTTAAATTTAGATTAAAATTAGATTTGCATTATTTCAATAAATCTAATAGAATTTAACAAATTATTAGGTAAGTGGGTATGTTTTGGGACTCGCAAGCTTGAGCTAAATTTGAAGTAGGTATTTTGTATAGTAGGTGTTTAAATATAGTACATTGATTATAAATACTTTCTGTATCATTAGAAAAATATATTAGCACTGTATGCGAAGATGCGTGAGACCCATCAGAGAATGTCGACATTAGGTGAGAAACCGAGTCTTCCGCCCGCGGAGGACCTGCGTATCATGAACGTATCCAATATGACGCCCGAACAGCTGCTGCAGTTGTGTGCTGGTGACGATACTAGAGAACAACAATTGAATGGTACGTCAAGGTTCATTAAATAATGTCATCAAATTATATACATTAATTTAAAGTGAAATATTTTTGATAAGAAGTTTTCTGTAACTTTACCTTAGAAGTCGCTTTATCAGATTAACGTAAATTTCAGGAAATATGGCAATCGATATCAACAAATTATACGAAATGCCTTCAAAGTTAGTGCATACTTGCGAACAAACATTGACAAAAAGAAAAGAAATCATTGACTGGTTCGAATCGTTAAAATCACAGGAAAAGGTAAAAAAAGCCGTACCGTATCATAAGTTTATTACTAAGAAATAAGATAATTTGAATATTTCATTTTTTTAGGGAATTAGTGTGCACAAATTGACTAAGAAAATTAATGAATTTACTGCAGAAAACGATATGCTAAAATGTTCTCTGGAGATTTCGAAAAACGATTTTCTCAAAGAATTGGAAGAAATTGTTGGTTTCATAAGGTAATCAATTGTTGGTTTCGTAAGGTAATACTCGCATGAATGAGATACATTACGATAAAAGATTTTTTACTTAATTTATTTATATTTGTATTTCTTAAAAATCATTTAGTATCAGAACACTAAAAAATCGCAGAGGTTTGTCTAAGTGCCAGGTCCTCCTGTTGTTACTGCATACTCGTATAATAAACACGTTATATAGAAGATTGAGCAAACAAATAATTAATAAAGTTGATTTACTTACCTGAATACTGATATTATATAATAGTACATTATGATACAAGTTGATCATTACAGCAGAAGCAGTATCATAGCGATTAGAAAGCCGAGGCTGTAATCAATGCACACGAGTGTCATACGACGTTTATCAACACACTTGCAAGTAAAAAAGTATTATTAATAAAACAGTAAATAAAAAAGAGTTATGAAAAATTGAGGATATTTTCCCGTGCGCGTTTTTTTTTGTAACAGTCAGCTGCGCGCGCACAATAAAGAAGGCGCGTTCGAAAGAGTTCAGTTACCAACATTAAGTATAAATCAATCCTATGTTAAAAATTACAAATTATTTTTCTTTGTTGTTAACTAAGTGCAATTCATTTCTCAAAATTTTCCAATTATTTTTAGCGGCATAAACACTCATTAGTGCAAGTTATGGTTGAAAATCATCCATAAAAAAAAACTATACCTGTGCAATAACGGTAAAGTGAAAAAAGCGAATGTACGCACATTCGCTTTGGCATGCATTACGTCGCTGAAATCAATACAACAACAAGCCTTTTACGAGGAAGTGCGTTGAAAATAATGTTATTACACAATTTAATATTTTTAGGACAAGCGTTAATGGGACAATGGCTGCTCAGATGCGCATAGAAGAGCTGACGTTAGAAATGTCACAATTGAATTCACAGAACTCTGATCTCAAGAAACAAATACACAACTCGGATCATCTGCGAACACATATTAACAAAAATCGAGTTGAGGTATGTTAGTGTTTCATCTGACTATGTTGACTTAAAAAAATATTTAACTGTAACAATGACTTCAGTTCCAAGGGCGCCTATACAATTATCTCTGTTGTTTAGTTTTGAAAACCAATCTATTTTAATAACATGCATAAACAAGTGGTTAAAAAAACTACACTGCGCATTAGTGCAACCGGTATAGCCTATGACCATCTGCAGAAAAAGGCAAACCCAATGACACTTCGCGCATCAACATAAGTATACCGGTTTAGGCTGAAGACACTTACATATACAGATACAGAGTTAGTCATCATAGTATCTGTTATGCAGAGATTTTGACCTATACATTGCGTTTTATTTTTGGACTGTAAAAGGAGTTGGAGAGAGAGCTAAAAGAAGAGAAATGTAAGAGGTTGTTCATGAAGGACCGTCTGTCGCGTTCCGAAGGACAGGTTAAGATCAATGTAGAGCGGGCTGCCCAACTCGAGGCTACTTTGGAGCAGGCCCGTTCTCAAATTTTCTCTTTGGAACGAACAGTGCAAGAGCTGCACGTACAGGTAACGCTATAACACATAATTTCTCGTAATAGTTAAAGAACGTTGTTAGAATAAAGATCTGTTTGTTTATAGAATCTAAAACTGCAGAGTGATTTTGATAAGGAACTTAGTAAACTCACAGAATCCATCCGAGAACACACCACGCATTTAGAAGAAATTGCTAACGCTCGAGAGAAACTCCAATCAGAGTAAATTATTTTTAGTATTTTCCTTTCTAAGAAAATAATGTATATATTATAAGAATCTTTGTTGTAAGAGTAAGATAAAGGGTTTCAAATAACCCTTTATCTTACTCTTACAACAAAGATTCTTATAAAACATTATTTTCTTAGAAAAGATGACCTTCAAAAGCGCCTTGCCGAACTGTCGGAGTATTATAACGAGTCGCTCCAAAACATGAAACAAGAAATGGCCTGCAACATTGCAAAGTTTCTCGAAACCGAGAAGAAATACGAAGAACAAGCCGAAGAGAAGAAGAAACTAGAAGCAAAGATTGAACTCCTCTGCACTCAACTACTTGAAGCAGAAGTGCGACACAACAATACATTGCAAGAACTGCATGAAAAAGAAGCTTTATACAGTAAGAAATGTTATATTATTCATTCAAGTTGATTCCTCTTCGAGCACTTTATTTTATAAAATTTACAGATCAAGAAACTGCAGCCATAGAAGAATTAAAAATCGCAAAGCAAAAGTTGGAAGCAGCAAATGCTGTAATTTTTGAAAATAAGAATCAACTGACACAACAGTTAGATATCATTAAAGATTCCGAAGTAAGTGCTGGTTATGCAGTTATGCTGGTCTATTATAATATAGGCGCAACCATTTCATAATTTGTTGACATTTTTTTAGCAACGGCTCAACGGAGCGGAAAATTATACAACAACTCTAAAAAGTGAATTAGCTTCTAAAATAGAATATGTTGATGAAATGGAAAGTAAACAACTACTTTTGGAACAGCAATTAAAAGAGAAGTAAGTTACTGCAAATACTCGTAGTTTCTGTGTAACAGTTCTTAATGTATCAAGCAAATTAATTAATAAACAAAAAAAAATTGTTAAATTTTTAAAACCGATCTAGGACAAGATCCTATCTTTTACATCGCTGTATATATTTTTGGACAGGCCAGTCAAGCCTCTTCTAATGCATACTGTAACTGCTTTGTTCCTAATTTTTAATAATGATTTGTTTTTTTTAACGGACTTCTCATGAAGGTCTTTTATAATACAGGTCAGTGGAAGAGGTACTCAATTTAATTATTTTTTAAGTTTGTTACCTACCTGATATTGACCAAGTTTTATTTTTTACAACAACAAAATTTATACATTTTGTTGATCTTCGGCGCAATATCTTCATCAAAGATATATAATATATCCAAGATACGGGCGACTTCGTTTAACGACCATGGCTGTTTATGTTTTTCGTGATTATTTTAAATTAATATTCAATTTTGATTTTTCAGAGAAAGCTGAAATGATTGAGCTGAATGATGAATCCTTCGTTTTTTGTTTAGAACATCTGTTCTTCCTTTTTTATTTGAAACTTTGAAATAGTACCATAAAAATTGTTCCAGTACATAGAATTTCATACCGAAATTACTGAATTTTTTTAGGTGCCAGCCAAATCGAAATCAGTAATAATTTTTTTAAAACGAACTTGTCTTTATTGCTCGTTTTTAGTGAACAGAAAATGGAGGCATATGTGGAGCAACTATCTTCGCTTAAAGTTCAAATAAATCAATTACAAGAACATTTCGGAGAATTTGAAAATCTGGACGAACTACACGAAATGGTAACCAATGTTTTACTTTATTTTCTTTTCGTGCATACAATTATTCAGATAACAATAGAGTATTTATTTAATGCAAAGAGTACAAAACGCTGTAGTGAAATTAATCGAAGTTAAATTCATTCTATGGCACAGTTTTTCCACGCTGTGTTTTATTAAGATAGTCATGTATAATTAAATTATACGTTTAAATATTGTTTAGCTCAATAATCAGCGAGCAAAGTTAATCGAGGCTACACGGCAAAAGGAAGAATTGACTGAAACCTTGCAAAAGAAAGATAAAGAGTTGAAACAATACAACGAAAATCTGTCAGAGCACGAGCATTTATTGCTAGATAGAGAAGCAATAATTAAAATGTTGTCCGAAAAGGAAGAAGAACAGAATAATATTATCAAAATACTGAGAAATAACTTACAGATGCGGTCACAGGCTGATATTGATGTTAGTATATTCTTTAAATAAAAACCTGTCTGTGATAATAATATCATAAATTACTGAAATATCTTTTCCTACATGTGTATGAAATAGTTTATATTACATTTTCCAGCTAAACCAACAGTTGATGGAGAAAAATACTGAAATAAATACCATCCTTGTAAATTTGGACACAAGGAAACAACAAATAAACAATATGGAGAAGATCATATTGACGTTGGAAGATCAAGCTAGAAAAGCGAGCTTACAAAGAAAGCAGGATCAAGATCACATCATATCGTTACAAAACAAAATAAGAGAGTATGAAACTATGCACGTAGAGGCTTCGCGCCATGCAGATAGCCCTGAAAATCTAGATAGCCTAATCAAAATACTGGAAGAAGAATTAGGAACATCTTTAGAACATGAAATAAATAAACCCAAAGATAATCTAAATTCCATGTCCAAAAAAAAATACCATGGAGACCGTAAGAGTGAAAAAATATGTCACGATAGTACATTTAATTCGCGCTTTCAGCATGAACCTGAGTCTGTAGCTTGGAATACAACAAAAAATACAAAAGTTAACTGTCGCAAGACTACGTTGAATTACACTAACGAGGAACAATCCATTGGAGACAATTTGGATCGAAAGAAAGCTATTACCAACATTGATAAGCAGCGATGGGTCACTACAGCGGAACATATTGCATCATCAACTGCAGTCAAAGAAAATGTTCGACGTGCGGTACCGAGTCCACCACAAAACATTTTTTCTAGAAATCTACAATATCTAAGTGCTGACCAACAAAGAGATGATAGAAAATATAAAATGTTTAAGTTTGCCGGCCACAGATTATGAAACTTTTGTAATTTTTAGGTTGCATTTTACTAATATTTTTCTGTATAAATCTCATTTGTAAAGCCAACAACATCGTTTTATTTAGATCATTTAATCTGTACTATTGAAAAGTTACAAAGACATCAATTTTCATAACAATTTCTTCGAACATGGTTTAATCCTGAAAAGATAATTAGAACATTAAAATACATATCTAGAATTTAAAGCGTTAGATAGATATGTTATTTATAATGCTTTATTTTGCTAACCTAACGTCTCAAGCCCAGCTAAAATATCCGGTTACTGGAGGGATCGTTGCGTATACTCCGCAATTCCTCTTGCTAGTAGGGGCTCCAACTTTTACCCTTAAAACATAGTTATGAACAATCTTTATGTAGTGAATTGGTGTAAATCTACCTAGATAGCGTAGACAGAACCAGTATGGTATCAAGTCAACTGAAGTAGATACTCGTAGGTAAAACTCGTATATATGTTATAGCAAGAGGGCGTACGTTAAATCCTCAAGGTAATTATAATGGATAGTTCTCTATTGGACAGATTCTGGATTGGTCAGACTCTGGGTTTGACAGATTTTGGATTCGACAGATTCTCTATTGGACAGAAGTGCATTCGGAGAGAAATAAATTTTATTTTATGTATTTTATTTCAAATAAAACAAAGCGAAGTAAGGACTATGTATGTCATAATCATCATAATCATAATCATAATTATAATCATAATAGGCATGCACCATATTTTTCGTTCATGTGCAAATTATAATAAATGTGTCCTTCCACTCCAACTGACTGGTAGAATAGAATTTGAATGAAGAGTATTTGTCCGACCTAACCAACTGGCTGACCATGTTTTATAAAGTGATGGAAAACATCATGAGGAAAACAGTTTCACTTTCGAAGATAAGATGAGATGAGATATTTATAAGATATTTTCTCTAACTCGCAATTCAGCCAGGATAGTTTACTATAGCCTAGACTACACCCCTTCATAGACCAGAGCCTAGTAAAGCCCGTGTATAGTAGATGAAAACATGGTAAGGGTACCAGACTTGTATTGTTCTCCGTGAAAGGCGCGGAGTGCTGCGCGCGAAGTAGCTCCCGCTCGAGCATGGCCCGGCGGCGCTCGAGTTGTGTGCGCACGCGACCCTCGCGTTCTAGCTGCAAGTTCTGGGCTACCACGGCACTCTCCAGGCGAAGCACTCGAGCGCGCTCCGCCCGCAGTGCCGTCCACGTCTCAGCGGCGTTGGCGCACACCGACGACAGCGAACGGGACATCTGAGTGATCC
This sequence comes from Ligdia adustata, assembly GCA_947049295.1. Taxonomy (NCBI): domain Eukaryota; kingdom Metazoa; phylum Arthropoda; class Insecta; order Lepidoptera; family Geometridae; genus Ligdia; species Ligdia adustata. The sequence continues at coordinate 6,144,455 of OX346218.1, forward strand.
GTTCATAAGTAGTTCCTTTGGTAGCTCCTTTAGAGGAACTACTATGCTTTTTTTGTCTCTACAGTTCAAAGGGACTAAAGGAACTACTGAGACTACCAAGTATCTTTGTCGAGTAGAAAAGAGATTGAATGCTGTTGAACACATAACATTTAATACCTACTCATAAAAATATTAAAAAATAAAAAATATTAACACATTTTTCCTGTGACAGAGAATGTCAAATCGATATTTTGAAATCGCTGCTTAGAATTATTCAGATCGGATAGTTTGGCACGAGGGCGTTTTTTATAACACAGTTATGAGCCATTCCTACTTTAAGTAACTATAACAAACCCGGCACCGTATATCCTCATCAAAAAAGGCACGAAATAAACTCCACTACTTATTCGATTGTCGTCAAACTTTATATGTATTGGACCTTTTCAACCCACTGTATGCTTTCAGTATATGTACGTATCAACCGGAAAGGGAAGCACTGATCCAAACCGGTGTAGAGTGAGATGCAGCATTCAGATAAAGTAATGACTAGAGTTACAGCTTGCCTCAGCATGTACCACTTCGTCCATGTGTGGCGGCTCGGTGCGACCGTCGATGAGCGCGGCGAGGTCGCGGCGCTTGCGCGTCATCCTCGCGAACAGCTCGGCCGAGCGTTCGTGCCGCTCCAACATCAGCGCACGCAATGCTGCCGCTGTCACCAGGGCTGTGCGCTCTCGGGACAGGGTCTCCACTTGCATCTGAAGCTCTAGCAACTGAGGAACGCTTAAACTCAGATAGGTACTCAGATAGGCATTTGATCACCAGCTCACACGGCTCGTTCTAGTAGGCAATACATTGTAACACTAAATGTACCGAATATAAAAGAATAATATTTAGAAAACCTTTAGAAATCAGATTAGAATAAAGCTTGTCGAATTAATAGTTACCTCAGTTTGTAAGTCTTGGCAAGGTGTTTCTTTAGCGTAGCAATCGTAATTCCGCAACCGCTTCACTTCTAAACGTAACGCTGCTAACTGGTTCTCGTATTGTGTCATACTTTGCTCCCTGTAGAAAAGTTGTACGAGTAGAAGAAAACAACAATCAAGTAATTTACAAGTTGGTTTCAAATACAATATTTTCTTATCTTTACTTTAACCAAGGTTTACCATATTATCTCTTTTTATCTCCTTCTGTCTTTTTCTTTGGTTTAACATAAACAAAGTTTGCGCAATTTTAGTCTAAAGACCCCGATAGTTTTACATCAAAAGCAGGTAAGTACCTGAGTTATATGTACATAATATACTTATATACGAGAAATGTTATACTTGCATCAACTTCTCATTGTCGCGTTGTTCATCTATGACATGCTGTAATTTCACAATTTTTTGCTCTCTTTCTAATAATTCCATAACCATTTTATCTTTAAACGAATCTGCATCTTCTCCTTGCTAAAACAATATTTATTATATGTCTCTCTCATTAACTAATACACCCAATTTAAATCAGTATATCATTCAAAACACAAAGACTTGAATTGGACAAGACTTACAGGTTCTTGGATTAAACTTACTGCAATCCGGTTCAAAGAATTTAAAAAGTTGTCTCTATCAGCTCGACTTTGTCTCAGATCTTCCTCAGCTCTAGACATTGCTACTCGGGTCACTTGCAGTTCTTTCCATATTTCGGTCTCTCTGTCCGACGGTTCACTCTCTAAAAAATATGCTTACCAATTTTAACAGTTCAATAACAAAAACTAAGATTTATTTTTCTGTATTAACGTCACAAAATATACATGAAAAAATAACATAACTAAGTTATTGTAGCGATGATGGCCTAATGGTTAGTGGGGTTGACTGCCGTGTGAGAGGTACGAGGTTCGATCCCATGAAATACTCAAAAAGAACGCCTGAGCTACCGGTAAAGGAAAACATCGTGGTAGGGCGTTTTCTAACGCTCGCCTAACTGTCTCCAACCCTCAAGATGAAAAATCTAAACCTTTAAGAACCTAACGTGTGTTCCGCCAGCCTTCCTTGAGAGCCAGTGTATTCCAAACTAGGCATGCTCCATCTAGGGTATTACTAACTTCCGTGGTCGGACGAACTTGTGACCAAAATTGCCTATATGCCTTGGATAAAAAAAAAAACGTTTAACCTTTAGACGGTACATATTCCAAGCATCTTCTTCTTTCTGTGTCCACGAGCCTGACAGATCTTTCTCTCAGATCTTGATATTGCCCATTTACTACTTTCAATTTTGCTTCCAATTCAGCTATTCGTGCTTCTGCTGATTTTTGTATTCTCTCCTGCACGAATCCACCAAAACATAATTTGTTGTAAAAATATTTTGCTGGAGCTCGTTGCTTTTTTTGCATACTGGCCAGTCGAAATTTTTCTGACTGATTACTTTAGATAAAGGTACGAGTATACTTCTTTAGACTATGCTAAGGTAGGTACTAAATTAACGAACATCACGGATTCAAATTGAAGCATAGTCTCTTAAACAAATTTATTACAGCACGAAGACACATGATGAATCATGCAAAATGCTCACACAATTATTGTATCGAATTTAAATATTTAGTCTACTAAGACAAAACAAGCTTGTCCACATTTTGTGCGCCTGATTTATTACAACTCACACTTATCTCTGACGGAATAAAATAATGGAAGGCGCAGTGGCACTGGTAAAATTCAAAAAAATTGATTTCCTACAGAAATTTGAATGTAAAAGATATGTAGGTACTTGAAGTGCCACTTGTTCTGCTACCTTCGCCTGGAGTGATTCTTCTCGCATCTTTTGCTCTGCTTCTCTATCTGCTGCTAACTTCTCAGCCGTTTCTACTTGTTCACGTAGCTCCTTCACTCTATATCCCGTAATAACACAACTTACAAACATGCTTCAAAATTGTTAAAGACTACATGTTTCGCTTTTTACCTCAATTCTTAAATTTTAAAGTGATTTTACATGCACCTCAATTCCAAAGTGTCTCTTTGCCGGGACAACGTTTCAATAGCAACTTCACCAGTTTTCGACACCTCTAATAGTTTCTTGGAGCGCGCGTCGTAGCTTGTTTCTCGATGTCGATACTGCAAAGAGAAGAAACGTTATAATTTTAAATATAAGAGCGTCTCGTTTTTGCCAATCGAAATCTCATTGAAATATGGCATGTCCAGATTACTTCGTATTCGGTAATTTATTATTTTTGGAGTTATGATCTTCTTTTACAATTTAACATAAGACTCTGATACTGACTGTTATAGATCTTATAAATAGGTGTATTAGGAGCATCATCAGCTAAATTAAAATCTCAACACGATTAAATTTAAGTTTATCTATAGTTTTGTCTAAATTCTAATGGATAGCTAGAAATTTTATTCGGATATTTATCGGATCGCTAATGTAGAGTGTTACAACTTCACTGTCGGGTGTCTATGTTGGAGTGCGAGTCTGTTTACGAGTTGCTCGAGATCCTTCTGTTTCTTTTTGGTAACGTCAAGCTCTGCCTTGGCGTCCTTCAGCTGTCGTTCCAGAGCAGAGATCCGGGCGCGGGCCACTCGTAACATACTCTCGGCGGATGTCACCATGTCCTTCAAAGCTTCTCGTGCTGCTTTCTCTTTTGCCAACTCCTCACATACCACCTGATTAGTAAGATATGTATAATATGACAACGAATGTATGTATGACGACAATGTAACCGAATTACTTACAACTTGCGTATTTGTTCTACATTAATTCATCTCATAATTATTCTCACACATGCATCGTTGTTTGTAATTGCAATCAAAAGAAAAGCTTAAATAGCCTCTAATGTTCATTAGAATTTATTATAATTTAATATAATGTTTTTGCCTTGATTTAATTAGGTAACATTAAACATTGCATTCTACACATTATTATGGCTCGTACACTTACCTCATAGACGACTGCATTGTTTGTATTTTGAGTGTGTTGCATATCTGTCGCACCGTCGTGTTCCTTCTTAGATTTATTAGTAATTAGTTCGTCTATCTTATGTTGAAGCAGCATGTTATCTTTCTGTGATCTCTCTATTTTTTTCACAAGCGCTTCACGGTCTAACCATGCAATTCTAAATAGAAATACAAAAGTAATTACCTGAAATTATTATTATCAATGATTACATAACATTAAAATATAATAAATACACTTAGGACTCACTTTGCTAAGTTAAGACAGTAATTAAGTTTTGCTTTAAGGTTCTCGACTACAGCAACGACCTGTCTGTGAAGTTTCTCTGTTTCTTGGTCAAATTCGTTGTTTTTGGTTTTCCATTCTAAGTTCTGCAAGACAACATTTTTAATTTTCATAGCATTAATAACAGTCACATTTAATGGTTTTTTATACTTACAGTGAGATAAGTTGCACGATCGGTTCGATGTTTCCCTCTCAACAAGTTGAGGAGGTCTATGCGTCTAGCCATTATTTCAGCACCCATTTCCAACACCTCCTCTGGAATAGGGTTCAGTTGAGCTTGTAATTGCTGCAGTATTTGGTCACCTTAATAACAAAATAAGCTGGTTATGTTACTTACCGCCATTATATAACGGCAGTTTTGCAATAAGAATCATCTGTAAGCTACAAGAATAAATAATTGAATAATTATAAGCATCTGCGTTATTCATAGGCCGCTTTAATATTTAATAAACCCTACATACGGCTCCACTAAAGTGGATAAGTGTATTTATTATAAACACGTAGTATGTAAGTATATCACATGGCAACAAGTTACCACTGAAACAAATGATCGTAATACCGAAGAGGCCGCTTATCTCGGAGTTTTGTGGCATCTGAAGGTCATTGCGAACTAGCAGCAGCAAATCGTGAGCTGGCCAACAGTTGACAGACAGTATCCGGACTTCGCCCGCAGAAGTATCAGCCGTAAGTCCAGCTCGTGTTTCAAGGTCCTTAATAGAAGCATATTGCTCCAGAAGATTGTTCTGTCGAATAAAAGTCACAATTCGTCATTGAGTCAATAATATCTAATTACTATTTTTTAAATATTTTTTCTTTTTGAATGTAATTCTATCCAACAACGAATCTGCCTAATCCACGAACCGGAAGTTTTGCGTAAGGATAACTAAAGTACCTGCTATTACATTAATAAAGAATGAATGTAAACAGGTAGTGTTTTGTAGAAATTATACTTAAAAAGGATTTGTATAATTTTTTAGCATTTTCAGTTGGATGCATAAAGCGTAAAAGACTTTCTTCTTAAGATTTTCTTCCTATAAATTAATATTGTGTTAATCAAATTCATCTATAAATACAATAACAGCCGATAAATTGTTAAATAGTGTTACTGTCGTACCTGTGTAATAATTTCAGAATATATATGCTAAAACCTTTTTTTACCTGTTGTTGTATGACAACTTTACGTAATTTCATAAATTCACGCTTTTTCGTAGCCAACAGTCGCATCATTTTAATCACCAAACAATGAGGAACCACTGGCTCTTTTTCTGAAACTGATAAACATTTTTGAACAAATTGTTTCATAACAATCGAAAAACGAATTCGCGGTACTTGCTTTATGTGCGTTAATCGGTTCAGAAAAACTCGCGAAAAAAACAGCTTTGTATGGAGCATATCGTATTATTGAGTTATCCCGTACCTACTAAGTTATAGTTTTAAAGAGCTCAAGCTAGATAAAATAAAAACTGTCTACAAAAAACATCTACTGAGCAGGGACTTACGATTATCTCTGGATCTTGTAGAACACTGATCAGCATTTGAGTCATCATTATTAGAAATTTCCTCCGCAGCAGCAGTTGGGACTTCGGACATTATAGATCTCTTGGACTGTGCCTACAGCGAACAAAATTACAAATTGTTTTTTTTCAGTCTTTCGTCTGTGTTCATGGCTAGTTAAGTAACAAAATAATAACTTACAACAGAAGGTGATAAGCTATGACATCGTCTTTCTGATACTTTCCTCCCAAATGCCGTTGGACTCTAAAACAAATGAAAAACAACGAACAATGCGAGTTACGCATATCTACTTGCACAAAGAAGTATTAGAGTCTTTATAGTATAGATAGTTAGGTAGGTATGCAAAATAAATAATAAAGCCAATAAATATTTTGTTAAACAATTTACACATACAGACAAATCTATAAATATGTAAAGACACTAACTAAAATTACCGATGTAGTGACAACATTTGCATAACTACTAGAATATTCATCATAACAGTAGGTAGGTGTAGCCAGATATCTTTACAATTTTCTAAAATTCTCATAATATCTAATATTTGTAAGTTCATGTTGTGATTGAATAACTTTTATCCGAAGGCTTAAGTAAGTCCACTATACTTCTCTACGTCTGACTGATGACATATATATAGGAATGATGATATATGAGAATGGATTCATAATATATGTAAAGCGAGAGTTAGAGACAAAAATGATCATATCGATCGATATCGTAAGCGCACTGGTAAGCACTTATTATGATTATTTTAAGTATATGGTTTACTCGTAAAACAATGGACAATGAAGGGACCATATTAACTTATCTCAAATTAAGCAACAAATAATTAAACGATAAGTACAAACCCCCGTTCTGGGCGTTATGGATTGAGCTCGTTTCCTCACAACCGGACTCGTGTGGCGACTTTTAGCAACATCTTTGTCTTTTCCTAAAAGTGTTACATGTTAAAGCTTATAGATTTCCAAATATAATAAAAAAGTTTATAAATCACAGGATATTACCCAATATCAGCTGATAAAAAAATCAACAGCATTAAACTCATACCAATGTCATAGGATTTTGAAGATTTGGTATTTTAAACGCGATAACCTAGATAAATAACCAAGGTTTTTAGGGAACGTTTCCATCGGATTATGATATCTAGATGTAAGTATTTACAAACTGGCCCACCTTAATTTATGCCCGCTATTACATCAATAAAATATCTGTAACCTACAGAAAAATTCTATTGTAGTATACCAAGTTCATGCGCGCCTATGAAAACACAAAATCTTTTTTTTTATTTAAGCTTTAGTTGTTACACAAACATTGTCTAAATCTAGGACATAATTCACATACATCTTTGCAGATTTCTTTACTTTTCGTATGTAGTCGTCGTAGTAGATGTTTCTGCAGCGAAATGTCTCAAGCTCAATTATAGGTGCAAAAATTTTAACAGAACTCGCTCCGTTAGGTATTTATAGTAACTTTTCTATATTTCTTTATATGTGCCTAACCTCAATAACTTTTATGTACGAAATAGATAACTCTACTTATTCTTTCTTATACTACGACGAACAGAAAACACCGGTTTGGGTTTAAATGCTGCAAGAAATGTAATCTTTCTTGTACTGTCACGTACGGTTCTAAAGCTTAACAAAAGAACTATTATCTCACCTGGTAAATACGGAACTGTTAAAGCTTTCAACATCTTATTGGATTTAGTATTTTTTATAGTTTTCTTAAAAATATCGACTGTTGAATTTTGTGATTCCTAAATTTATTTCTGTCAACTTAAGTCTGACATCTTTAGAGACTTTTGCTTGTATTTGTATGTCTTTTAGTTCTGCAAATAGATCTAAACCTAGCATTTGACCTAACGTATAATCTCTGCCATCTCTAAGCTACATTTTAATCGATAACGGATCCCTTCGTGCGCGAGTCTGACTCGCACTTGCACATTTTATTTTATTACGATCTGGTACGAGCCACTCAGCAGCAGCGCATATCGGTCTTTTCTTGGTCATGTGTAAATAAAATGATACCTATATAGATACTCTGTATCGGATGAACTAATACCACCCAGGTAAAGAAAGTAGAATATACCATTATTGGATGTTTAAATATTGTAGGTATTTGATTATTGATTTCTTTTATGGAACTGATATTTTAGAAAATTGATTTGGTTTAAATTAAAAGTAGTTCATAGTTAGAACTTACCCAGTATACTATCTAATTATGTGTATAAATTATGATGTCTATATGTATGAATTATATATTGTAGTGCATTATTGGTTACTGGTAAAATATTTTACTGATACGCTATCTAAAGGCCTTGCAAAATTTCGTTCAATGCTTTTTAGACAGCTACCAGGTCAACAGCAATTTTGATATCGACTTATCATTTACTATCTACGAGTCATATCATATATTACAAGTATTAATAACTATTGTAGATAAAAATCTATTATTTGTACCTTCTCGCATAGTTTTGAATGTGATACGTCAATGCTGTTTCACAGCTATACGAGTAGAATCAGGAATTCCTACTACCATAGAAGAAAAAAAAATCTTTAATGCTCGTTGATTAAATTTAGCACCAAAATATTGATACTAGACTACAACCGCCTGCAAAAAAAAACTAGTTCAGTATGATTATATATAACCGAGCTTATAATACAATTATTTTGTCTTTACATTTATGTTGTAGATAAGTAATGTTTAACTAAAAAGTTTTTATCCTATTTGGCTCGAAACAATTTACTTAAGAAGTATTAAGCGAGACCTTCTATGAAAGGTAATAAAAATATACTATAGAAAAACATTTAGGTTTCTTTTAGCTAATCGTGATAACTTTGACCCCATCGTTGCTTTACTTCAGGGATTGGATCATATTTTTGAGATCGCTCGTATGTATACAATCTTTCACGTGCGAAAGAAATCACCGGTGAATTTCATTTTGTATTGTTAGCGAAACGATTTCATTGCATGTCGTTCGTAACTGACGTCATTAGCAAGTAATGAATTCATTCGAACGTTTCAAAAATGAGACTTCTACCTTGTATAACAGAAGTGCAGTAGGTTTGACTGGTATGCGATGCTTTCGAAACAAACAGTGATAATTGTTTACTCAAAACTATAGGATTACATTGTTATCGTTGTCCTAATTATTATTATACTGATACTTAAGTATATTAAATAGGTGTAAACAACCTCACGATAGAATATTGCGTAAAACCTACCGATTTTAATTCGTAAGGAAAATTCATATTGTTTAAGAAGACGGGTTTTCTTTCACGCGTACCTGATTGTTGGAAAGGTCCAACTATAGTTTCGTTCACATTCGGTGAACTTCATCAGGTACGCGTGAAACCCCGTTGTCTTAAACAATATAAATCAAACACGCGTCAGTTTTTCTAAATAAAATTGTAAGGTTAATTATTCAGTTAATTTGATCGACAAACCAAATTAATAGACGGATTTTGATAAATTTATATGGTATGACACTTGCGAAATAGTTCTAAACATTTTTTTATTACGGTATAGCAGGTGTCGCTGAGAAATTGGGAAACATAGGTACATGAAAAACATCGGTCAAGTGCGAGTCGGACTCGCTCACTAAGTGTTCCAATCCAATATCTATACAACATTATATAGTTCAAATTTTACACCTGTGGTCGTTATTAATATCGAGGAAAAAAAAACAATTAAATATGTTTGTTGTATAGAAGCCCCCCATAAATATATTTTATTCTGTTGTTGCTATACCGGCAACGATAATTCATCATCTGTGAAAATTTCAAATGTATAGCCGGCCGTAGTCCGTCTTTCTCATGAACCGTAATACTGTTTATTCAAGGACAGTAAAGGGACATCTTGCATATCAAAATCAGTCTAACATATTAGGTCACAAAGAGTTCGACACATACACCGATATACCAAAAACAAGAACTCGTCGATGGACACGTACATACAAATAAACCAACATACTCTCGAAAAACACTACCATCCTTTTGAGCAGTCGGGTAAAGAAAACGTAAATGTCCGTAATTGCATTACTTGGTATTAACGAGTATATTTCCTGTAAAGTAACAAGCCGTGTCAAAAAACGGCAGATTTATAACCATTTGTTGAAGATGTAGCGGATCTAGCTGATGCAATGTCAATCAGATGTGAATATAGATGATGATTATATAATTTAGGTGATGCTCATAAATGAATAGGTAGAAGGTCTAAAAACAACACTTTTCTATACTCCTTTACGATCGATTCTTAATAATACTTAAAAATCAATTTGAACTCTAACACTATACCATAAAGTTTAAGTGTTAGTGAAGAGGTTCCGGGAAGGCAAAACAATTAAGTGACGTTAGTATCGTATAAATGTTAATGTCAATATTTGCTGACCGGCGTCCCGAATAGTAGAATGAGTATTAAAAAAAATAAGTTAGCTCGACATATCCTGAACTCAATTTAGGTAGTAAAATTACGTAACAGCAAGACAACAGATATGTCGGTGGGATATTAAACCTGTCCATAACTTGTCACGGCTTTGCTATGAATATTGATGTTTTAGCAGTCATTGCATTTTCTTGCTAATTATCCTGCCACGGCTGAATTCTATCGTAGAACCGCGTCAAATCGGCAAATTTTTCTTATTTAGCTAATAATCGCAAAAAAAAAAAATTTTCATCGCCATTAAATCTTCCATTGCCTATTTAAGGGAGCCAACTCCTGGCTTTATGTTATTCAATATTAAGAACGACTAGCTGTGCCCTGCGTTGTTATCCGTATAGGATAATAAGTAGCCTTAGTTAATCCAAGATCTAATCTTTCTCCGTACCAAACTTCATCCAAATCGGTTCAGTAACATACAGCCATTCTTACAAACTTTCGCGTTTATAATATTAGTAGGATTTTGCACTGATCATATGCCGAATTAACTTACACCTGTTTTTCTCACATTTTCCTTATTATTATACTTTATTAAAAATCGGTATCGTCATACTAAAGGTAGATCTATGAATTTCTTGATTGTTTTATAAGTATTCCACTCCAACTGCAACTCTGACGAATATCAAGACCAATATCAAACACTTTATTAAAATCAAATGTCGAACATATAAGAACTAGGATAATTTCTTATATACAGTTAGGGGTGTACTAAGCCGAAAGGGAGTCACTATACTCATCCTAAGTAACAACTTTCACTATGGGACCAACTATGAATACGAAAAATAAAAAACTGCTTTTTCATATTTTCTGTCAACGACCGATAAACTTTTTGTATGGAACAGCTGATTTTTTTTTTTCGGTTGGTCCCTTAATGAAAGTGATGTGTAATGATGAGTTTAGAGTTCCACATACGGCTTAGTACACCCCAAACGTAACGTCAATGAATGCTTTACATTGTCAACGAAAACAGTTACTCACTCAGGTAGGTTACCTTTAATCACGTAGAATACATACATAAACATTTACAGAAACTTACATAAACTTTTATTGAATAACTCATCAATGAGAATTATTTGCACAGCAACAAATGTACTAAGTCTTCCTATCTGATAAGCTGCCGTTTGTGAGTCTAGATCGGCCTAGCCGTCTAACAACTTAACAAGTTCGACAGTCCGCTTATCGGGCGCGAGAGAGCCGTCGATAAGACGGCATGCGCGCGCGCAGCCCGCCAGTGCCGCGAACGACGCCGCCGCACCAGCCCATCTGCGCTCGCGAATTATTCAAACCGTTCGCTCGCCTTAGACAACGTGTTCGAAAAACAAAAACAATATTACATAACTGATATGTGCCTGAAACACAACTATCGGCAAGTGAATTCTAAAAGAAGTTATAAACCGATGATTGTTTTTAATTGTGCTGTACTCGTATGAAAAGATAACTTTGTCACTCGTCGGTGAGTTTTAGCCCTAAATAAATTAAATAAGTTTGTTGTTGTATTTAAAATAGCGCGTGCTGATTGTTTGCTAACGTGGAAATAAAAAATAGCAATTTCGTGAGACTATACAAAAATAAGATCGGCCGTGGGTAGAGTATAGCGGGCTAACGCCGAATGCGTCGCCGTTACACGGGCCGCACTCATGTTTATTTATTTACCACGATCTATCTTTCTTTATTGTAGAATTAGCGACAACTTTGTAACAAGGGAAACTCTCATCTCCTCCGATGTAAAGACATTCGACTTCCTACTTTGAATCATGACAACAATGTCTTTGAGTTCTGTGCACTCGGTCGGATCAGTGGATCGCGTTCATTTTCTCTGACCTTTCTAATTTCACTTGTCTCGTTTGTTTACAATAACCTACTAAAACATGCAAAATAACCGGCTACGAAACGAGCTCTAGCTCTGTTTTGATATTTATCAATACTGGTACTTAACTCAATTAAATAATATTTTAACTTATTTTCTAAATATGTATGTCAACGTTTTTCTGACCCCTAAAGAAGACGTTTGACCGAAGGTTTTTTCAAGTACACTGTCGTTGCTAAGTTTCTCTATCTACTTTGTATTGAGTAGGTATCCATAATTTAAGGTTAACCAAATCATCAAGTTTACCTGGAACGCATTTATTTATCATTTAAATAAATAGCAAATGATATCGTGTGTTAACATAATACAGCCTACAGTCATGTCTGTTCTTAAACTGCTACTAAGCTAAACATATGTATTTATGATAAATAACTTTTCTTATATTTACATTGTATTTTATAAACATTCATAATATTTTAATCGTATAAAGCATCGATATCGGAGGTTTCTGATATAATGACAGTTTTTAGAGTTCCGTACCCAAGGGGGAAAAACGGGACCCAATTACTAAGACTTCTGTGTCCGTCTGTCTGTACGAACACATGTACAATACAACTTGTATACCTTAGTAAGTTAGTTAGTTAATTTTTTGCTAGATATTAATAAAGACAATAGGTAGACGCTTGAAATATTCACAGAATAATTAGTAATATATTCACTTTAAAAATAAATAATGAAATTAATATAAATATTTAAGGGGGCTCCCATACAACAAAATTCATGTTTGGGCGTACTTTGCTCGTTATTAATAATGTTGTACCTATGGGTAATGGAACGGAACCCTTCGTCCACAAATCCGAATTGCACTTGGCCGATTATTATCTTTCTTTAACAAAACGTATTATTTTTATATTATACTAGCTGTCCCGGCGAACTTCGTACCGCCTAACAGTTGTGTATGTTTCTCATCGTTTAAACCTTCCCTGGAGTACGACAAACATTCCAAGACCAAAATCAGCTAAATCGATCCAGCCGTTCCCGAGTTTTAGCGAGACTAACGAACAGCAATTGATTTTTATATATAAGACTATTGACACACAAACCCACAAGCGGGATGTCAGTGCGGAACTTATCGTGGAGTGTTGTGGTGAACCCCCACATGGAGTAAGACTAGGATCGTATTATTTAGCATAGGTACTTCATTAAGTAATACTACTTTTTACAGGTATAGAATTGCATGTACCAAAAAATACATCTTCATAAACTAAATTCAGTATGTACAGAAAATATTATTTACGTTATGTAAAAGCAACTATTGTATGTATGACTGTTTATGTGATAGGTAAGTATAGTAACTTGCCGGAAATGAGATGACAAACGCCCTCAGTTACATCATTAAAACCATATATCACAAGGGTAGGACCTCAATTAAACACATAGTAATAAATTATATATTCATACGATCATTTGGATCACTGACAAAAATCTATGGATTCTAATTATGTTTGTTAATATCAGTAGGTACCTATTTATATAAATCTGTACATATATCACTCGACTACAATAAAAAACCGTGTTCTGGTTGTATTCAGATGTTGTTTTGCATATCAAAGGAAATAGGTCAAAAACAGTGTTTGACCGTTCAGATTTATAATAGAAGAGATGTGGGTGAAGGACCTAAAAACGCGAATAGCAATTTCTTATGCAAACTGGGTTAATGTTGTCATTTCCTAAAACATGTACTGACGTTATTAATAATTTAAAAAAACAACAACTCAAGCCACTTTGTTTTTTTTAATTTCAGGTATAAATAAAGTTAATATATAAGTAGATTAAGATGTAGTTTTCTGTACCGTTTCATAAAACGATGTTGGAATTTTACCAAAAAAAGAACTCCATGGTCCTCCACGCCGAATCTGTTTGTAACAACCTAATTCTGAACTATTAGACCGTGAAATCGTATAAAACGAAGAAAAGCTGAACCGTTATTAGGCAAAGGTTAAACGTGTACCTATAGTTAGACGCTGGAACAAGTGACTCTTGAAATACTATGTACAGTATGTATAGTACCTACATATAGCGGTACGAATCGACATGATGTATGACTGTATGTGCCTTTAATAGCGATCACCGACCGGTTCAATTGCCGGACACAACCTTTTAAAACTCTGACTGCCATCTTCCTTTCCAATGTAGTCATACGCTGTACGATTATTAAATCAAATAGGTACAAGGTACATCTAAGCGAAAGAAACAAATAACTGATGGCAGTTTATAAGAATATTACTATATCTTTCAATTTTATCGACCATCCATGCCCTTAAACTAAAAACCGTATCCCTCAGCAGCGGTAAAATTATCATATCATCTCATTAGCATTTCAATGAAGTACCTTAACAAGGAGGTCATTTTGAAGCTTCCTTAATGATGTGATAAATACAATTAGTAACAGAAGATGACAAACATTGTGATAAAGTAAGCGGTAACATTAGGAGCGTCGCGGGCGCCTTGTTCAGTGTTTATACCTATCGTTACAACTAAGTACATTGTGATCTTCTGCAATAAAAAATAGGTATATCTTTATAATTTTCTTAAGTGTGATGATGATGATAATGATAAGCTGTGTACCGAGCGCGTAGATCCCACATATTGGAGCCACTCCCACCATATAGTAAATATGGAGATGACCGTTACAAGCTAAACTGTGCTATGACAACTTTCATAGAGCTTTATCTGGAACGATGCTCAGAATTGGGTATCTATTTATGTATACTGTCTCAATAATCAATCGAAGCAAATTTAAACTAGTGCATCGGTTTCATGACATGAAATATAAGTTCTAAAAGGCTTCGTTTATTTGGAATGTCCAAAATACAACACTAACTTTTTTTACCACTAATTGGAATTATTATTCATTTTTGGGAAGGCTATCCGTTATTGACTGACATGCCCATTTTGAGGGCAATTGTTGAAATTCTTTTACGGCAGATTTTTTATCATAAATCTGGCACATTAGATATGAATATGCAACACTAATTTCATCGATTATGGTTATGGCAAAATTAATGATGTTCTGTAAATTTCATCAGAAAATTTGATGTTATGAAATATTAGTTGAGTAACATTGTAGTTTGAAATACTTCGAATTGTAATGATTCTTACGTTATAACGAAATAACGCCGCGCACTAGACTCACAGCCTCTCGTTATTCGTTATGTTGGTCTATTTTCTAACGTGACGATCGCAATTTTGCGACCATTGAACCTGTATTGCTTTGGATGAGCGCCAAAAAGCTCTGCTCTACTATTTGCACGATTAGTTCTTAAATACTTAAATAACTAAATGTACCAACGATGTTTTTAATTTCAAATATTATAATGAAATATTCCCAAAAATATCCTTTAAATCTTTAATCTACAAAAGATCTTACTATAAGTAGTACGATAAAACTTTTTAATCACCTGACTTACAATTACAAAACTCTTTATTGAGAGCAAAAGCCACAGCAAAAGAGAACATCAGACTTAAATAAAACAGGAAAAGGCTCAAAAAGCGGTTTTATTGCAAAAAAGCGATCTATATTTCGGATAACCTTTGTAGGTGTTGTAAGTTACATTAACGTGCTGTGTAAAATTAATGTTTTAGAGCCTAAAATCAATCGTGCTTCGAGGATATGATTCGTTTAGACTAAAATTTTTGATAATGTTCAATAGTCACAATGTCCAATTTGTTTTTTTCTACGCCTCATATCGAATCACCGAACGTTCATGGAGATGAGACGCTTAGGTCACTCAAACACTACAAAAAATTATGCTGTACAAGCGGTGTTACCCGCGTTAATAGCGGTTAAACAGTAGCCTACATAGTAATCCAGGGTCTATGCTATCTCTGTACCAAATTTCATGCAAACCGGTTGAACAGTTTTGCGTGATAGAGTAAAAACAAACATCCATACATTTATATGTACAATCAAACATCCACACATGCATACATTCTTACAAACTTTCGCGTTTATAATATTGGTAGGATATGTAAGTCAAAATTAAGTAATCAAAGCTGATATAATAAATTAGGATACTAAATCTAAGTTCTGTGTTACTCAGATTCCCGAGTGCAGGATGGCGATGAAGGAGTGGTTGCAATGGTTGCCGCCTCCGCGGTCATTGCTAGCACTGCTGCTGGCCGTGGCTGGCTTCAGCGGCCGGTTGTTCGCTTCACACTTCACACATTCCCCCACACTCCTCGTCGACACCTGCCATTCGCTCTGTAGACTAGTTGGACTTGTCACCACATTGCTTGCTTATAAGGTAAGGTCGTCAACGAGTTCCAATGTAGATCGAAAAAGACGCTCAAAGTTGAGACGCAGTGTTTAGAAGAAATTAATAGTTCAGTATCTAGCAAGGAGAGCACCAGCCGTATACGCTAACTCCGTTGTTTTGATTGACTATACAAGCTAATCTAAAATATGCATGGTGGTGTCGTTAATTATAGACGACACTACTGTTAGTGCACCTAGTAGTATCTTCGCCAACTAATTGTAATTATAAAGCCTTTAAAGAAAAGGTACAGCTAGGGAGCCCTGGAGAGTTATTTAATAAAAACATTGCCAACATTTAAGTAGGTTTAGAATAACAAATTTAAAAAAAAATCTACTTAACTACCTATAAAATTAATAAGATCAGAAATAAAAAATGCTCTAGTTAGATCAAGTCATCAAGACTTAAATGCCTTGTATATAGGTACGTGAGTATAACACGGGATTAGATTCAATATTGTTGCATTGTCAATAATGTGGACATTGGGTACTACTGTTTCTTATCCAACAATCACATGTATTTTCTACGTAATTTTATACAGATTGCAACCTCCTGTTTCATTATCGCTTGTACGCTATATTATATACTTGGCAAACAATGAGGTTGGAACCAGATTACGTACCTATTGTTTAAATCATTCATGTCGAATTTTAAGAACTCAATTTGAATGGTTTCCATTCAGCGATACGCTATTGAATTATACACTCTGGATAGTACCTACCTAAGCTGTAGATGATGTAGATTTGTTTTCATATGAGATCGTGGACCACAAAACGACTATATTATATCTTACAAACGGTAGTTTTTGGGATGCGTTTTTTCCGTTTATTACGTTCGTACTATTCAGAGAATACAAAATAGGTATCTTATCATACTAGTACTTCTGTAACACTCGTGTTGTGACCTCGAGCCCCAAATATTTTTAAGACTTTATTAAAAAATACCACCTTTTGACCGATTTTTTAAGTACCTATTTTATTTTGGGTTGTGTCAGGCATGTTTCCGCGAAATATTATTGAAATCGGACGGTAAATGGCACTGGAACAAACTACCTCCATTTTCTAAATACTACGCCGATCAAAAATCTCCAACCACGAACCAAACTGGAAAAAACATGATCATGTATACCATTCAAGATCGGTTGAAATTACGCTAATATATATATATATATATATATATATATATAATTATAATAGACTATATGCAACAAAAACAAACTGACTCACGAAAGAATAATTTTCTAATGTTGTTTTTACACAAGTAGAAGTGAACATTTTGACATTTGTTATAGCAGCCTCCTTGGATTTGAAATTATTATAATGTAGAAAGTAAGTATTCTACTAGTCAAGGATTTTCATTTGATAGGTACCCATATTGAGATATTTGTGAAACAATTTCTACTCTGCCATTTTGTGGCAGCGGCCATCTTGGACCGATTGTCATTAAAAACAAAATCATAGCTAAGAATACTCCCGACTAATAACGTACATTTCAAACAAAAAAATCATAATAAAATTCGGTCCATCCATTTGGGAACTACGATGTCACAGACGGACACGGACACAACAGACACGTCATAGTTATAACACACCGTAGTTTTTGCGTCGGGGGTTATAAATGGAGTTTCTTTTACAGAGTTCTAACGCTAAGTGTTTACTAATTACTGGTTTTCCATATAGTATGAAAGAGCAGACGAAGTTGCCGGGCGAGAAGGCAAGCTGCGCAACACGTTCGGATGGGCGCGCATCGAGGTGGTTGGCCGTCTGTCAGTCCATGTGCTGTTCGCGTCCTTCGCCCTGGCGCTGGTGGTGAACGCGCTGCAACTGGGCGTGCACTCTTCACACGGACAACCGCCGCGGTATCCGCGCGTCATTGTCGGCAGTGCCGTCATCGGACTACTGCTCTATGCTATCAATTACATGCTGCTGGCTGGTAAGATTGTATTTCATTTAGGATGATATAAGTAACTTACCTTACTACCTCCTGATTCTGTTTACATAGAATAGAACTTTTAATATTATATTTTTTTAGATAATTGCTGACAAGGCTTGAGTTCTAAAAAACAAAAATGAGGCCAGGGGCCTCATTTATGAAACGTTCGATTGAATTCATCACTCCCTAATGACGTCACTTTCGATAAGTATGCAACTTGTTGAATAGCGTTCGTGAGTGACGTCATTAAATGAATGTGATGAATACATTCGAACGTTTTAAATATAAGGCAGGAGCTTTATTTTTGAACCGCTCGTATGCATTAAAGACTATTATTTTCAAGTTAAATCATAAACGTTAGTAAAACTTGATTTACTAAGTCTCGGCCGCCCAATTTGCTTCTGAACAAGGAAAGACCAGCGTGTTTAGTAAACATCATTATGTATTGTCGTTGTTCGCACGCGCTAATAACTGCAATCATAACTGCAACGTAACGCTCTTAAACACAGTTCATTACCTCGGAAAGTGGCTGCCAGGATATGATGAAAATGTCATACTTACAATAAGAGTTCTAACGTAGCATGTCACAAACCATAGTTAAATCACAACTATCAAAGGATTCCAGTCGAATGATGAATGATAAATCATAATTATTACTTGATCAAAGCTCTGATATAAACAAGCATAAAATAATATGGATGCATAACTGAGACGTTGATCAAGTGGCATAATACATACTCAACTTAAACGTCTCAATTTAATATGAGAATACGGTTCTGATTATGTTTTGTTATGGTTAGGACGGGCAGAACTATGTTTATCAAATAACCAGTAAAGTGATCCGTGGTCTATTGTATGGTAAAATCGTCTAACGTGGAAATCAAAACATCACGTTCAATCAATTTAATTGGTCGGTAAGTAACTGTCAGAATGTGCCTACTTATTTATATTTTATGAATCGTAATAGCTCTAATTGTTAACTATCTATGTTGTAGTAAGTACTAATAACTATTGTCTTTGCTCCATTGGAACACATGTACCTACCATTAGAAGTTTACTGATAGCAGAGTTTATTTAAGCTAAACAAATACGAAAAGTGGGCTAAGTACCTACAGTGTCAGAAATAAACTGATAAAATCATATTTATCAGTTTATTTATAACTATAATTTCTAATAGGCACTACATCTATACATTTCCTTTAACAAAACATACCGTCATCAAAATCTTGTATATGTATGTTGGAACTAGTTAGGTGTGCCAGGGTCTATTGCCAAACGACTGAATAACATGTGACAAACGTTATTTTACAAGTTTTATAATAATCCTCGTACTACGATTTTTGGGCGCATTTGAATTCAGCCGCGGTTATGGGATAATAGAGTACTATCCACAGATGAGAAGTATGCAAAGAGACCTGCAATCGGTGACCTGCCTCTTTGTATGCTGCACTCTGTAGATAGATGTACCCTATAACGTACATCTCCGTACCTTTATTAAGTTTCCATATTAAAAATAATAAAAGTTCAAGAGAACAGACAGAGTACCAAAGAATCACTCTACAATAAATCTGCTTGCCTATAGCAAAAATTTCGATAATATATTCTAGAACATTTTTTTATGCCTACTATGCCTATAGCAACTATAGGCATAGAAAAATGTACTGTTAATGTCACTGGCACTCTCATTGTATATCTGCAGATATCGCTTCAGATCAAATAAAAAATATTAAGACGGAACTCCAAGCTCAAAGAAGTGAGGCCGGTTGAAACTTCGCCTTGCCGTATGCATAGAACGATTTCACGCATAAACGTACAACAAAACTACTGGACATATCACGACATTGGCTCCGAGTCGATCAAAAAACAGCAAACTACCACACTGGCCCACACTCACAAAACAGGCATCACGTAATTGTGGGCAAAGTTCCATCTTATTCTTTTATTTATCTGAAGTTTACGCATAGTTTTTTGTAACCAGGTCGAGAGCTGAGCTACAGTCGGCGGTTGAGCATGACTGAGGGCGGAGGAGTGGTCCTGAAGACTGGCGCCGGAGAGCCAGTCCTTGCACACGCACCCACTGACATCGCCAGTAAGTATACCTACAGCCCAATTTTACAAAAAAGAATACTATCACGGAGAAAGTATATGCAAAAATATTATATACTAGCCTCTAATACATTTATTTTACTAAAACACAGAAGCAAAGGAAAAAAAACATTCACAGTTATAAAAACTAATCTAATGATAAAATGCTGGATGCATTGTAACGTTGAATGGCAATACAAATTTTTTGACCAAAATAAAAGCTAGCATTCTGGTCACATGTAGCTTCCACTAGACGTTTTGATATTTCTAAAAATAATTTTAAAGCGCTCAGTCCCTATATGTCCCTAAAGTTTCTACTGCAAACGGCAAAAATATGAAATCTCTGTCAAGGTTTTCATATTTGCGCCGCTTACTAGCCTCTCGAGTCAAAATTTCTTGTCATCCCTCTAGGGATTAGAAAACAGCTGATGAATTAATTAATGTCTTAAACTCACAACTGACAATCTTCGATTTAATCAATTGTCTAACAAAAAATAAATAAATCGGAATCGGTCAAAGAAATTTGAATCCATGGATATACCTACTGTTAGGTAACATAGTTGTTACTATTATTGCTTTATGTACCTAAACATTCGTCACTATAAAATATCACTTGCAATAAAGTGTAGGTACAGTTTATGTACGACACAACTCCATTACATTAGAATGTATAGTTGCATTTAGTTATACTATAGTAAAACTTATTATTATAAGTATTAGGTAGGTACATTGTAGGTGCAAATGTCATGTTAATCGTACACGTGGTAGTCTATATTTTGTAGACGTTACTGATTAAATTCATGTCGACCTTGTAAGTGGCTCTCATAAATATATGGAGCATGGTTTGTGCATTGCATGTGGTATGTGCATTATGAATGAACTCTAAACATTTTGCCAATGGCGTTTGGAGATATTTTCGACCGACGACTTCCAATTATTCCGAGAGGAAGTACTCAATTCGTCTATATTTTTTTTATTTGTTACCTAATTTCTCGTAGACGAGTGGACTGATTTGATTTGATTATTTTTAAAGAGTGGGTCTCTTCTCTTTCTTCCCTCTCTTCTCTCTCTTCTTTCCTCATGCTAATTTAATTTTATCAAATTCGGTTAATATGTTTAATTTTTAAATCGAAATAAGTAAAAAGTTCTATCTTCTGCCGTATATATCATGGTATAAAGTTGATAGTAACTATTTAAAAAAAACAATTGTTATTTTCGAACTGAGTATTGAAGTTGGTGGATCTATTCGGTGGCAGTGTAAGTACGACAGTACCACACAACAGATACGTAGGTACTAGTAGTTCTGTTAAGTGTTGACTTCGCGAAAACAATCATTTTTAACCCTCGACGCAAAACGTGGTGTTATAAGTTTGACGTATCTGTGTGTGTGTGTGTGTGTGTGTGGCATCGTAGCTACCAAACGGATGGACACATTGTGATATTTTTTGTATGAAAAGAGTGTCCTTAGCTACTTAATAATTACAAATCCAAGATGACACCAACAACGAATGTCGAAGGTTTTTCAAAATTTTCAATTAGATTTGTGCTTCTTTAAAAAAAGATCGTGCTCCAAAAAATTTCAACATACAGCGTCGACAGCCGGTTAGGTATCGTGGAAACCGACAAGCGTCTTCGATTCGTGTCTCTGCCGGAAGCTTATTTAGGTTCAAAATTTGAATTTGGTGAAAACCAGTTTCAATCTGTAAACAGAGCCTACTATACAGTTGATGAGTTTTAGAATGATAGGTTTATTTAAAGCATTGGTCGTTATCATTGCATTACATCAAGGTATACTTATATTTTATTTAATAACAAAAGTTAATATTTGTGTAAGATTTTATCTATTAACGGTTTTTTTTTATTATAATTATTCGTATATGTTTGTCTGAAATGTTTTATGTGATTTTATTTGACTATTTTACACAGAGTTTAAAATTAATTTTATATATCATAGTGACTCTTTAATTATTTTATCTATATTTATAAGTACATACACACCATGTCTGTATGCCTTGTGGGCAGAGCTAGAGCTCAAATTTTATGTAAACTAATATATAAGGCCTATGTTCTCACCTAGTCTCACAGATAAATAAATTTCATTTCACTTCATTTCTGTATATTGCATATGTACCTATCGTATCGTGAGTTCATAATATTTTTTGTGACAGTGTACTCTACTACTAGGTACTCTACAGAAACGCTCCATGTGTGTATATAACGTATGTAATGAGTAGCGATTACAAAAGCTTTACGTTTCGTAATAAATCGTAGCCGTGAAATATACCTAATGAATTTCTCCCCAGGCAGTCTGTTCGTGATGGGCGCCGGCCTGACAGCGGAGTGGGAGCCCGTGGCCTCCCGCCTCGCAGACCCTGCGCTCTCGGCCTGTGCTGCCATCGTACTCGTCATATTCAATTATCCATTTAGTAAGTTATATGGAACTTTGAAATAAACAACACTTGATCACGCTTCTAACTGAACCTCGCGTTATATAGACGAACTCCTCGACGATTTAATTCGTACATATCTAAACTACTTATAAAGTTAGGACAGACAACCAAAAATAAATTATACCAAGAGGCGGATGACATGCACCGCAAGCTGTAGAAGAAAGAACGGAGTGGCACCTTTTGATATCGAGATCTAATACTTTTTGGGAAGCTGTGAAATCATGAAAATTTATCTTTGACCACCATACATTATACAAAAGGTATTACAAATATAAAATATAAGAGGTTCAAATTCTTGAAGCAGCCACAATAAGTGGTATAGTGTACAACAATAAATACGTTTTTTCTATAAACTTAAGCAGCAGCCTCAATTTCTGCCACCTGCAATTTACTGAAGTGGAAAGAACTAACCGATAAGCCCGATCCGTTAGCACAATACAATAGCAATAGGTACAATGTTATACACAATTTTTTACTATAAACCGTGTTGAACAGTTATTTACCAGCGATTTTCAAACAAAGCCGTTCATCGAGAAACTTTTTAGAAATCAGTTAAAAAAATAAGGTTCATACGTCCAGGCGAGTTTTGAGAACTTTTGTTTCTTTTCTATACCCGTTTCCAAGAAGTCATCAGATACCTTGAACGAAACACAAAAATAATATATTGAAATTCTTATGCAGCGTGTGTTCCATAACCAGCCATACCTTAAATATTATAGCTACAGAATGCAAACGTATGAGATATGATTTACGGTCCTTGTTTGATTCATGATAACAATCTGCATTCTATAATAAGGAACGGTAATACTGTATATACGAGTATTATCTTCAACTAATACTAAATGTAAAGTTTCATGTGACATGAAGTGATTAGTGACCGTAACTTACAGAACCAATTCCTATAAAAAAGTAATACGTATGTGTACGTATACGAGAATATTAAATTTCCACAACTTCACATCTATAAAGTTAGAAAATGTAGGTATGTCACATTACAATACAGTGTACATTTGCACACGGCTTTCAGAAAATCTGCCGATTTTTTTCTTTGGTTGTTCAGCTACAAAGATGATGATGTCTAGATGTTTCGTCTAAGTAATATTTCAGTCACAATATTCATCAATTCGTATTTCGTGCGATATAACTTCGATCAAGTTTACTACTACCTACTGCCTTGCAGGGTCGCAGACCAAAGACTGAGCTAACTGTTGATTTGTTTTTTATGTCCAGTGCGTTCCGCGGGTCTGGTGCTGCTGCAGACGGTGCCGGAAGGTCTGGGCACGTGCGAGCTGCGAGCCGCCGCGCTGCGTGTGCCCGGAGTGCTGGCAATACATGAACTGCACGTGTGGCAGCTTCACAGAGAACGAGTGGTCGCCACGGCGCACATCTCTTACAACTCACACGAGGTGAGATGAGAAATTACATATTGTAAAAATAATATGCTTCCTCTCTTTTCCAGAGTATGCTATCTTTCTATCTCCGGAGAATAAACAGTTTTAAACAAATATTGTAACGCGGCTGAAACTGTGGTAATAACTATTACCTACGACAACTAAAGCATTTTTTGAAAATATTACATTTTAATTAAGGGTTTCTTACATTAAATTTTTAGGTTTAAATAGAATTCAGCTGCTGATACGGTCAGTGGAAGGTTTTCTCTGTGAATAAATTAACTATTTCCCAAACACAGATAAATGTAGTAAACATAACACTAAACATAATAGCAGATTTTCTGCACTTAAAATTACTTTGTCATAAACCATTCTGTATCATTTTGTAGGTATCAGGATCTATTTCAAATATTTAGTTAGCTATAGATAATTTAAATGTTTAAATTAAATTTTGCAGGATTATCGAAAAAGCTCGGAATTAGTAAACGACGTTTTTAAAAGGCATGGCATCGGGCTTGTCACTTTGCAGCCAGAGTTTGCCATTTCTACATTTATGGGTAAGAATTTTCAATAAGATTTATCTATTACGTATATTGCATATAAATTCATTTTATAGTCAATGCATCTTTCTTTCACAATTTCTAGTTGCAAAGTCAACTGATTTTTTCTAGTGTGCTATATCTATCCATGCCTGATTATGGAAATTCAATATGTAGGTAGAGTTGCGTGGTCATTCTGCCATCATTAAATGAGGGAAAGGTTAGAAATGACCATTGGTCTTAAGTATTTATTTAATCGCGGTTATGTTTACAGGTACAGAAGACGACAAGAAGGCTATGATAGACTTTGCGAATGTAGCGTGTTCATGCCCTTGCGCTAAGGAATGCACCGCTCCTAGGTGTTGTGCTACTCCAAGAAAACCTTCTGTCACACGCATTTAGACGATGGCCGGATATACTATATCCCTTGTGTCTTAACGATAAAATCGCTACTAAGGAGGACGAGGCATGCTTTGTTGGAGACGTTACTAAAATAACAATAAGTATATTTAATTAAGGACACAATCAGGATGAATCAGTCGCTTAATATTTGCCTCGATTTCAGAATCAACTTGATTATGAATTCTATATAAAAATGACCTCAAAGGTTAGTTTAATTTCGATAAGAGGTGAATTTAATTTAAACAGGGTTTCCTTTTTCCAAAGTAAAAGCTAAATTTGAATATGGGTCTTGCCCACGTGTAGTTAGAAATAGATAATATTCGTATAAGGTATGTACTGTAAATAATTAATAAAGTTAGCAATAAAGATATATTGTTACTTAGTTGTTAGGTAGGTAGATTTATCGTAGCAATGTAATGACGAAACTAATTTTTTTTAATTCAAGTGGCGAAATATTTAGTCAAACGCGGAGTTTTTGTTCCGATTGCGACTATTGCTAACAATAGAAATGTCTGCAGCAAAAAATGCGATTTGCAACCAAAGATGATCTACAAGTGGCGACAAAGCGGCGAAATTTCTAGCGTCTAGTAAATGACAGAGCCAGCCTACAAGAGTGAAAGTTGGATGGATAAAAACACGACTGGATTGGTTGCCACGACACGCTGTGAGCACGATGTCACTAGACTATACTCGCTGACACTAAAATGAGCATGTGGCTATGAAATAATGATGTCTATTGTCGGACGCGGAAATGGCACGACAGCTAAGTGTTCATTTCGGAACAGTAAAACTGTAAAGGTGAAATTATTGCGTAACTAATCGTGGAGTCTTTATAGTTGTTGCATAATTCAAATGAGACGACCTAGCTTCGCGACGTACTGTAATTTCTTCTGTGGCGAAGGTACGTAGGTACATGTACCAAAATATGGCTCTTGTCGTGTCTTTTAATTAGCGACGGACATAATTTAAGGGGTCATTTATTAAAGGTTAATAGTGGCAATTGTAAAACGACCTATTAAGTTCCTTCCAATCTTGAAAAGTGAAAAAAACAAGAACGTTTTAATACGCTCAAGTTAATTTCCAGAACTTCTAGAATTTAAGTAATTCTATTAAAAGTAGGTATAAGATCTATAGAAATAATATATTCGTCGGCCCCCTGAACACTCTGTAAAATGTACATGTGTGTCTGTGTTGTTGTGGTATTAGAAAATGAAAACTCATCCAAAAGCTCAATTATATTGCTCATATAAATTCAATGCTATCTTGCCATATAACTAGGTAGATTATTGCTATCATAAATTACAAATAATTAGGTTTCTATAATAATTATATTGGTTTACAATTAATATATACATGAAGAGGTATCATCTATCGACTAATTTATTAAAATATGTGTAAATAATTTAAAACTGTATAAAATCAAGGTCAGGGCCAGAAACAGAAACGTAGATACCACCACACCAGCCAAGGGCTTCTGATGGAAGGTTATAGATCTGTGACATTATGTAGCTGCGGAGTTAGGTAAACCGGCCCTATGATTAATAGGATTTAAACGATTGCTACATTCGAGAAATCACATAATAACATAGTAAAGGTTACACGGACTTGTACGAAAAACTTTGCGTTAAGTTTGATTGTGCGAGCGAATTGCCAGGTTGTGGAATTCGCTGCCGAAATTTATTTTTCCCCATAACTTTAATCTGAGTCTTTTCAAGCCTTTGCTTGCTAATGAATCAGTTTCTTCTATGTGTCATGTATCATATGTTTATTTATGTTTCATATGTAAGCATTTAACGAAGCAAACATCTTAATAGAAATACCTAAGAATTTCTTGATAGAGATACCTAATTGTTAAGATCATCAGAGTAGATACTTTTCGAAAGTAAATAACGTACAAATCGACTGTGATGCTCCTAACAGTATTAAGTTTGTATGTATAAAATATAGTTTTGATAAGTTATAATAAGTTTAGAGTTGTGTGTACTAAGTAGGTATTGTTAATTGTTGTATGAAATACAAATAAACATTGTGTTTTACTATGAATGCAGTCGTTATTTACATAGCTGGTTTTATCTAATAATATTTGTATGATAACCTGCGGGTACTTCGATATGCTTAATCTGACTGACAAAGTAATATCTATTACATTTATAGTACTTGCACCTACCTCAAGTACGTAGGTATTACATAAAATAATACGATTTAATACTTTAAAAACGTATATTTCTAATCATCAATTAACAATTTTAATGACTTCTAATATCCTGAAAAAGTACATGTGATATGATTGCAGTAATATGTGTATAGGTATTTTATTACCTACCCGAAATAACTTACAAATAAATGCTTATGTACTTATGAAAATATTGAAAAAATTTGAGAATATTTAAATATAGCTAGCGAATTTTTGGCACATGAACCATATGAAGCTATATCAAAGTATTTTTGATGTACTTATACAATATTTCTAATATTTTATTATGTGGGTACGGAACTATTCTACAACGTTATCGCCGCTATTCGCAGAAGAGGAAGACGATAAAAATATCTAATAATTGCAATATTGCTTTTGGAAAGTTCCTACTTTATTATAATTTACGTATACCTATTTACTTAACAGTGGGCGCTAAGAGTTAAGACTTTCCACGAATCAGCATAGACACAATTCAACTCCAGTTTCAAAACATCCGAAAATGGCAAGACACTATTGTATCTCCAACAATAGTAGAGCATGGAAATATTAAAATATGTTTAATCGTCGACGGTCCAAGCATCATCGCTGTATAGGTCATAAGGCGAGGGTGTCGTAGTAGCGGTTCCAGTGAAGACATGTCTGCAGTAAGCAGGTCTGCAAGGCCGGCTCTTGAGCAGCCGCCGACACGGCTTGCCCGCACCAGCATCAGGATGCTGAAGTTTGGTACATAATGATTTAATAATTATATGTAGTTCTACCTGCGACTCAAGGTCTTACCCGCAGTAGAACATACTGGGGTGTGTGCCTTTGTCTAGCCTATGTGTTAATCCAAGGTATAAGCTATCTTCGTGCCTAATTTCATCCAAATCCGTAAAGCCAAAGGAACAAGCAAACACACACATAGAAACTTTATAATGTTAGTGTGATAGTGTGATACACAAATACCGTTCTGGTCTATACGTACCTCTGAGTATTTCCGTTTATGTACTAATTTTATTAATTACCACTACTTTTAATGGTGAAGAAAATCATCATGAGAAAACATCTTGAAGAGAAGTTAAAGAAAAAACCTTTCGAACATAACGGAAATCTCTAATTCACGCATTGATTTCATTCACCGTGTGTGAATATGGCTTATCCCCATTTATAGGACCACTCATGGCCAGTATAGGAACGAATTCTAATATCATACAGATTTAACCTATGTTGTTCCTATAAAGATACCTAAAAATGCGTATTAAGAGTTATTATTACAACAGTTCGGTAAAATATTCAACCATTTTTAAGTCTGCTATCTCGATTAAATAAATCAAATGAAGTAAACTAACTGACAAGGCTATATTAGGGTAACAGAAACAATCAAACTTTAAAAACTTTTGCGTAAACTGTCATAAATGTGCATTTCAAATGAGACGAGTAAGATGCTATCACCGCGGTCTCCGGGCCAATGTCATCGCAACTTTGTTGCCCGATGACTCAGACACGGAAAATTATTAAAGCTATTATAATTATTAAACATCTTAATCTAAATTTCGAAGTAGGTTGTCGGTTAGGATATTTCAGGTAACACAGTTTATACAAAACATGTAGGAATCATGCTAAATTTAAACAAATTTCCATTCTTATAAAGGTTGCCTGGAAAAGATCACTTGTCAGCCATGGAAGGAACTGCAGAAGCCATAATAAGTATTAGCTACTTATAACCAAGTAGGCCTATCTCGCGTTGAAAGTCGCGTTATGGATTAGAGATAAAAATGGACTAGGCACTTAGATAATTTTGTCACTAGATAAAAAATTATATATTTCAAACGAATATACAGATAAACGGATAGATATAAATTCATGTGTTATTCTTAACAAAGATGATTTCATATATTAGAGTTATATTTTTAATAAGTTTGTTTATAATTCCACCATCGTCCATTTAACATAGACTCAACCATTACGATAAAGGGCATTAATCCAATAACGGCGTCAATGATTTACGTGTGTGTTAATTTTCCATCAAAACAGCTTTAATATGCGTAACAACAACCCAATGCTCTTAAGATTTGATAAACAACATCGATCGGTGTCATATTTCAAATTTAGTATTTTCTAAATTCCGTCCCATTCTTCCATGAGCTAGTAACTGTACAATATACATAGGTCGCGGGTCAGGATTTGCTGTACTTGTTGTTACATGAAAAACTTTTATTGTGAGGCAATCCCGGAAAACCACAGAAGTGTTCCTTAAAAAAATATATGAGAAGCAGTTGACTTGCTTGGAGGAGATTGATTCATAATCAGCGATGGATTACTGATAACGTGATTATAATAATATTATTTAGCTTAATTAATACAGCGTTTGGGGTTTTCCATGAGCATGGAAAGTTTTTGGGTACAGTGGTCAGAACCACGAGTACAGTGTTCAAAATCACAATTTCTCGTAGACCAACTGACTGAAATTCTACTCATGGCACAGGCGTTTATAATTATTTTAGCTTTTTTTATAGTGAAAAGTGTTTTTCATTTGTCTATTGGTGTCTAATTAACAATATGTTACAACATTTTTCTTCTTACTAATGATTATTGGATTAATCTCTTCTGTATCGTGCAGTAAATTTTTTATACCTGTTTTGCATTGATTTAGTTTTTGCCTAACTTTATATTCAAATCGTGGAGAAGGCAGATCAGTATAAAAATTAAATAATAAAAAAGCCATTAAGACACTAACCAATACTACACGATAGTTGAGTTTGACTGCATATTCACAGTCGCCGAAGCACTCGCTCCACCCCAGCCAAGGACTGGTCTCACAGTCAGCGGCTGGCAAACAAAAATCATTTTAAATATGCATACTTCATTATTTCCGAGTAAAAAATAGTGCAGCTCCATAGTAGTTAAAAAGCACTTCCCTTGGTTTGCCCATGATAGCTTCAACGAAAGCCAACAGTAAAGAGTTCCAAAACTTGCAACTCAAATTATACAAAACTTCTTACAAAATCCTACATTATGACATTTAAAATCAATGGTACATCAACATAATATGTATAAGAATTAAGACTTTGTACCGAAAGTAGTGGTGCAACGTTTTCGAATCCGGTCGGAAACGCTACCTGAATCAGGATGCTGATCAATATATGATTATTTTTTGTACAGGTCCGTCTGTAAAGGTTTGTAAAGGTTTAATTTTTTTAGACCTCCTATACCTATATTATTTTGATTTGATTGCTCCATCTCTTCTGACGATGACGATGGGTCAGGCAGACAGGCGAAAAATAAATGAGCTCATTCCCATTTGTCCCAAGCCTCAGTTACTGAATGGGAACATATGAGTTTACGACTGTTTTTGACCCCAAATTGAAAAATAAGGACAGATAAGAAATTAGAAATCATTACCTTCGTCTGACATAGGAGAATCGTTCAACATAACTTCGTTGTCCTGGTTCGATGGTGTCGGCTTAATTTTTTTTGTTGTAACTGTTTCATTGTCAGCTGCAAAAATTAAAACCATTGCTTACTCGTCATTTGGCAAATAGCCTACACCTTTTATATGGCAGACTCGTGCCTAGCAGTGTGGCACATAATTATGGATAACTAATAGCTGACACCCACTGCGTCGCCCAAGACATTAAATTGTGTATAAAGATTTTTCAAACTTTGAACCTCTATTTGACCCCCTTAGGGGTTGATTTTCCAAAAATTGTTTCCTACACTCTATAATGAATACACCCTCCAAACTTCATCTATTTAGTACGGTACTAGTAAGTAGTACAGTATAGCGGCTAAGGCTCTGCGATAATTCGCAGCAAATAATTCCTGACTCTTATATGTATAAATTAAGTAAGTAATAATTATTTATATTTTTCTTGGTGTCTATATATAAACATAAACAAAATGACTAACTACAACAACAAAAAAATATAGCAAAAGATTATCAATTTAAGATCGACAGATAATCCAAATGCTCCAACCCACCAACAGAGAGTAGCGTGCTAGCCGCATCATGGTATGGTATGTATGTATGGAGTAAGTATTCATTAAATTGTTTTTTTTTAATCATACGACGCTTTTTTAATAATAAAAAGCTGTCTTATCTTATCTAACCTGGTCGAACAGTAGCCGTCTGTTCAATATTAGTAGTTCTATGCAGGCAATTCTTCTTACAAAGCGCCTCATCGCGGAAGTTGTTAGCATTGCCACCGCACCCGCTAAAACCAAACGGCTCACACGCGCCGCGCGACTTGTCGAAGAACCAACGTTCGTGGTACCCGCGGCAGTGACCCACCGACATAGGTAGTCTGCATACCTCTGCAAAAACATTATTATTTTTATTCCTAAACTAATATTAAATTTACTTCCCTAACCGGAATCATTATACATCGAAAAGCTGCCAGAACGTAAAGGAGAAAACTTGTGCCTTCACGTGCAAACAGTTCAAAAATCTATTAAAGGCTATAAGTAAATAAAATAAGGGAAAAAGAGTTTTCATCACTATTACCAGCTGACAAAAAACTGTATCTACGCGTCAGGAGTTTAGAATACTATGGATGACAGTAAGACACAGGACCGAATAGGAAATGCAATACAGTTGAAGATAATGAAATAAGGTTACAGTAACTCACCTTCAGTAACCAAAGTATGGTTGCAAGTGTCGTCATCGCCGTCGCAGAGTGCTTCTTGCAAGGTAAGCGTGAACTGACACCGCTCCATCAAGTCTTGCGCCAGTTGCTCGATTTCAGGAGACGCAGCGGTTATGTTTTCAATTGGATACTCCTGTGTGAATTTACACATTTATTATTATTTAACTTTAAATGTGTATGTATGTTAAATGTTGATGTGGTACGTACAATATGCTGCAGCTGCGCGAACCGCCTGTTCAAAGCTGCGTGTAGTGTGCGTGCGATGTAGTCCTGCAGCCGCACGTCCCTCGCACGGTAGACCCGCGAGCGCACGCGCCGCCCGCGCCCGCATCGCGCAGTGCACGGCGACCACGAGCTCCAGCTGGTCACGCGACATTCCGGGTCTATGGGCGCGTCCTGTTCGAACGGTGTTTATGAACGCGTATAAGCCAGCCGGCAATAGATAGATAGATAAATCAATTCTTTATTGCACACACAAAAGACTTAAATACACGAGAAACAATGTTCAATCGCAATCGCTGTAGGCAAGCATGCTAGAGGAATGGTTAGTGGATAAAATACTAGTGTCTACCTCCAACGGGTATAAATTTGAACACCGAACATATACTTCTAAGCTTTAGGTATTTTCAAATCAAAATTACTTTTATCATTTTCAATTATCTTTCCCTTTTCACAGGGATACACAGCCAAAACGGCCTAGCAGTCTGCTAGACCCGCAATGACCCGCGGAAAACTGTAATCCGAAGACCAGATAAAAACGTTAAATTGACAATGTACGTCTATAATTGTACTCACAATAAAGAACCAGTCGAAATTGGTCATGTTTACGTACTGGTCCGGCACTCTGCAAATATAAATAATAAGAAAAAAGCAAAGAGCATTGTTATAAATCGAGCTACATTGTATTTCAATTGGGTAAGCATTTTTATTACATATTTATTTTTGAAAAGAAGTGACTATTGACAACTGTTACAGCAGGCGCCGATGGAACTTTTTCAGTTATTTTGATTTAAAATTCAAACCTCTCGATCGATTTTAATAACATTAAAATGGGACGAGCACATGGAAGGAAGAAACACACAAACAAACAAACCAAGAATTTTTCAATTCAGTCAACTCGTCTTCGCGAAATCAGGTAACAAATATAAAAAATACAGTTAAATTCAGTACCACCACGTTTTTGGAAGTCAGTAGAATATATTCCAGGTAAAACAATTCTGAAGGACTCGACAAAAATATAAAATATTACTCGTATGTGTTGTCGTTTGACACCGAAAATGTATGCACGTGGTGTCAACATCTTGTACGTCATATGAGTTTGATCGGTTCTAAAGTGCTTACGAGTATATTTATCAAGATGATTATTGTACAAATCAGTAATATGTATGTGGACCAGCCGTGTTATCATATCATCTAAAGTTAGCAATAAAAGAAATGAAACAAAGGTTCGAAAGTTTCGATTTGACAGAGTTAAAGCGGCGAACAGGGCGATACACGGCTGACAATAAACTAATCAGATCGGCAAGAAATTAAAATGTCATATGACGCCGATAACAAAAATGAACACTTACTTTTCACAGGGCCCAGCGTCGCAAGGTATGGCTTGGTCGAGCACAGTCCGCTGCCGGAAGCCGGTGTGGCAGCGCTTACTGGCGCGAGGCACGGCGTATTGACGCGAGCGCGCGCGGACCCCGCAGCCTTCGCAGGGAGACCACTCCGACCACTGAGTCACTGCACATGGCCCGTGAGAAGTGGCCGGGTCAGGCTCGTACTGGGATGGGGCCCTATTGATTATTATTCGTAAATATTAACGCTCAAAACAGACTGAAGTTTCGCATGGAGACCACTCCAGCTATTGGGAAGAAGAGTGATCAGACTGAGACGGAGCAACGAAGTCTTTTTTTAAATTAAAACTTCTAATCTTCTTGTCTTATCGATTAACAATATATATATCAGCCTATAGTCACCACGCTGCTAAGTCTTGGTAAATTGTAATTTTAATAAACACACACCGAACAAAAAATACGGCTTTGGTGCCGTGTTTGCCGTGCCCCTGGTATCTATCTCCCTGAGGGGAGATAAGAGGATACTGCTAGGCCATGTCTCCCTTATGCGCGGAAGACAAGGACTTTCCACTTTCAGACCTTTTTTTGGTTACCGTGTCACCCCTGATGTGTCCCTTGGGAAGACATGGACACTAGTAGTATCCTCCTGCCCAAGGACGTGAAGGACGCGGAGAAAACAAAAACCTTTCATTTACAGATCTTATGGTAGATTATAACGTCTATGATGTCTACACCTGAAGTCCGTACTATAGTTATATGAGACGAAAGGAAGAATAAGAGTTTATTCATAAGCAACAAGTAATACTTCAAAAAGTTAAAGCCGACTTCGTTTTGGCAGGTATTTAAAATATTATTCAAACTTACGTTTTAAATAGAATGTCATTAGTTTAGTCTAACCTAATCTGCTTTTGCAGAATTTCGAAACAATACTTTAAAGAGTATCGAATGTACCTGCAGTCATGACGCTCTCCTTGACACAACTCCCGCTGCGTGAGCTCCAGGCGGCAGGTGTCTGCCGCCACGCGCGCTGGATGTATGTAGTCCCGTTGCCTGACGCGCGTGCCCAACCCACACGTCACACTGCAAGGGCCCCACGGACCCCAGTTGTGAGTAGCGCAAGCACCCGCCCCAGCCTTGTTTATGTGCGCTCCAGTTTCCACACCGTACTCTAAACAAGTGAGAGATACGTGACAGATTTACGAAGATAATAAAAAAATATTAAAGCGGATTTGAAATGAGTAGACGCCCGACCAAACTAGGTATAATTTGATTCTACCTAGATAACAAAGTACAAAATTGAATCAAACTAAATTATAAGCCCCTTTAAAAGCATTTTACACATAGCTCCCCATTACGATTTCCCTTGTGTCCGGGACACCACACAGCAATTACAACATACACAAGACGCTCAGATCCAAAGATAGATATTGAAACTTATCGTTCGATAACCTGCCCATTTGTGGTCTACGGTCGTCAAAGTTATACATACATATTATTATATATATTAAGCAATAATCCATGACTAATCAAAAAACTAATTTCGGCACGCAAAACGTAAGTTACAAAAAAGTCCGCTATGGATCAATAAAAGAAAGTTAAAAGTTATATTGATATAAAAATAGTACTGGGCCAATTTTGATAAAAATATGGGACCAATTGGAAGATACATATACCCTTTCGAACAAAACAACAATTTTTGATCGGAACAGCCAGCTCGGAGAAATCTGTGAACATACAAAAATATGTTCCAGCGAATTGAAAATCTCCTCCATTTTGAACTTTTATATAGAAATCGATTGATCTGAGAACGGCGGTAAGTAATTAACGCTGACCTGAAACCTGAAAATGTAGTGATGCATGAAAATAAACCATTTGATAAGAGAACTCCAGGTGTATCAAAGAAACACTACGTTTTAGGAGTGTGTAACCTGATGTACCTAATAATTAGGCACTGACCTCCAGCATCACAACTCTTCTCATAGAGCCTCAGTCTCGTGAGACGTAAGCGAGCAAACGGACGCATTTCACCCGAAGTGCTGAAGAACGGCGAGCGCACATCACGAGGCCAATCTGGGCGCAAGGCTCGAACTGGCGCCGCTGGGATAGTAGGGATCCGACGCGACTAAAACCACAAAATAAACTTAAAAAGGAAAAGTAGTTGAAAGGAAAGAAACTACAACTCAACTTACCGTATACCCAAGTCCGTTATCCGTTCCTGCGTCGTAAGGATAAAGTGGCAATGTAAGAGACCTCGTCCAAGTACAATTTGGGGCGCACAACTCCAAGGCAGATACTCCCACGATCCAATCTGGCGAAGGCGCTAGCTTAGAGGCCAGAGACACTAAGTGATTCTTAGCATCTACTCGAAATACAGCAAAAGTACTGGGTGTACCACCTCCTGTGACTTGCTGCCAAGATAGCCCACGTGCTTTGATAATAGTTCGGATATGATCGCTCTGAAACAATAATGAAAACAAATCTGTAAAAACTAAGTGCCACGATTAATATGGCCCGTTAACAGAAATATACCTCAGCCTTTAGTTCTTTTTCCAAAGCAGTAGTTGCGCCGTCGTCAGCCAATCTCCTAAGTCCAGAGCTCGCCACTCTACCTTCTTGCCATACTCTGTACTGAGCAGTGTGTGAAGCGCCGATAACATCTCCGAAATGAGCTCGGGCACCTTCAGGAGGAAACTCGCGAGGATGTGTGTTTCTAGACCACAGACCTTCGAAAGTTACCTGTGATAAAAATATTTTATTAATGTGGGCCCAAAAGAAACTTTCCCAAAGTTTCTCGACTGAATATGAAACACAAATAATTTATATGTTCATAAAATAAAATGCGAATCCGTAAAACAACGCCGAAGGGTTAATATATACACCTTTATTTTATACGGCGGTTTTATACGCCTGTAAAAACAAGTTAATTTTTGGTGCCTAATATGAAACATCTGACTAACATGGTAAATATTCAAATAACAGTATACTGACCTCGTACTTCGCTTCGTCGCATGCACAACAGGGCTCCACAATGGGTGGTTGTCGCGCAATACTGGCAGGTGCGGTAGGCGCGGCACACAGTTTCCGAGCTAACATCGACCAGCTATCGCTGACCGTCGGCCCAGCACGAGCGCACAGTCGTATGCACTCACCGGCTGTCATCGATGGAGCGCTCCATATAACCTGGACAAAAAAAAAATGGAACGGAAGTAACCCATGACATTATAGCAACTTTAACGCAAATGAGTCGCTACTTAAAATTTACATATCAGTGACCGGATATACAGGTCTCATAGAAGGATTCACAAACACAAATATGTAGCAGAAAATACAAGCAGATAGGAAAGTGTAGAATATATACCTACATACGAGTACGTACTAACCTGAATTTCAGTTTTCGGATGTCCAGTAGCATTACCCACAGCCGGAGCACAAACTTCGTGTATTCTTGTCTGAGCATCGTAAGCCTGGAAGGATCCTAGCATTGGATCAAAAGCGACTGAACCATTGGTTTCTTCTTTACCGGTCTTCGGTGCCTCTCTGCTCATCTCGGCCCATATCGTAAAACCCGTAAATGGATTCGGACCTTGTCCACTGTCTACGCCTTGGAGAGACACTGCGAAAATTTTGTCTTGCTTAGTAGCTAATATTGTTTCTATATTCTATTATCTGATGCGCACTCAGTCTTTTTACTTCCTTCTACACTAGGATTACGTAAATGTAAGAGCTACAAAAGACAACTTCGTTCATAATCAGAGATAATCTTACAGAGTTGTGTGTGTCTCAGAACTGTACATAAATTACTATTATTAATAATATAATTTTACCTAATCCCAATACTGCCGATGGTTTCGAATGAAGCTAAAATTATCACAAGGTATCGAATGCTTTCTCATACCCACCGTCTGACATACAGTAAAAGCACATCGTGCAGTTACACACGTCACTTGATCAGATTTACACTAGGTAGGTACGTCATACACTTCACGCATGTCTCCAAATATAGAATAGAATAACGTAATGTAATTCCAGAGAAGATGGATGGCCCTCATGTCAAGACCCTTAGGCTTAAAGAGAATTAATGAATGGGGGAAAATACCAGTATACAGTTCTCCAGGTAGGAATAAGTCAGGCTCGCCGGCGACGCTAAGCCGATAGTTGCCGTCCGAAGGTTGCGCGTGCGGTGGAGCACGCTCGCACGACGCTATCACACCGAGGTTCGAGCTCGTCGCATTGATACTGCCAAGTGATGGTGACACCAGGGTCGCCAGCATCACAAACATTTTGCCTACAATAATTGTTAAAAGAAAAGTCTTCCGAGATCATTGCAATAGAAACTACCTAATTGTATCTAATAGTAGTGAACCATGCCTTACGAACCTACATCATTATTAAAAGTAAAATATTAAATCATTAAAAGTAAAGCCCCTAGACGCATATAAGTCTAGCCGCTGCACTTCAAACAAATTCTTTAAAAAAAGTGTATACCGAAATGAATTTATAAAATCGGTCTAGCGTTCTCCAAAAAATCAGATACCTAAAATATAAAAATACGCTCGAACTGAGTAACTCCTTCATTTTTGGGAAGCATATAAAAAAGTTAAACTATAAGTAACATGTAACCTCTAAATACTTATAAATATTCCATAACTAAATCGAAAAAACAAATGTACTTCATACTTTAAAAAAATTAGGTATAGCGATTGTTCTCAAAAAATAGATTGGTCATAATTATAATACTGAGTAAAAAAAATCAGTGGCGATCTTGATAAGTGACTTTTTAATTTACCTATTAATTTAGTACCCACCAAAATCTGTTCAGGCATACTATCAGGCAGAAGTTATAAAGGAATAAAAAAAACACATAGGATTACGTATATGAACCCAAAAAACATTGATGTCTCGATATTTTAAAACGAAGCATATTACGGTCAGCATAAAAATCAATCGCAATCTTCGTAATCCATCCAACGAAATATCGTCCCAACAAACACTTTGCGGCAAAACAAACAAAGGAAAAGCTGTCACCACTTCAGCTTTTCAAGTGTACAAAATCTGATTGCACCTATATTATCATTACGTCTACCGGTGACTTAAATAGGAAGTACCTAGAAAATTTAAGTAAGTAAATACCTATATTCATTGCTGCAATTTTGCACCGCATCCTCGTCGAAACAAAGGGCTTGAAGCGACCGTACGCTACGTTCCCGCCCGCCCTGCGGCGACCGACTGAAAGATCCCTACGCTCGCCCACCCGCCCCCTAAAACTGGTAGCAACTTTGTACAAAGGTACGTAGGTACAAGAACAGTATTATACCGAGAGAGGTTTTCGTTTTGATTAATAATACCTAAGGTGGTAAACAGTTACTTACATAGAATAGGTCAGAGTTAGTATTTAATATGACCTATGTTTTGTTTAATACTAATTCTGACCATTTCTACGCCGAAACGGCCATTTTACAGCAATGCAATTCTAAAACAATTCAAATAACAAACTTGCCCTCCCAGGAAGATTTTGCATCGCCCCTGACAACAGCACCTTATCCCAAAATTGTATCATGGTCGATTTAGTACATTGTAGGTACATCAAAGGATTTAGTAGTCAAAACCGCAATCGTAACATCTGAATCGTAACTCCCAAATTAAATAGGTAATGTTAATGGCGGTGGATATAAGCGTCTGCCTGTTTTTATAGTCTGCCGTATAATTCTGCTTTGACGAGATATCGTTCAATGTGATACCTAGGTACTTCACATCTCTGTTGCAAAATTTTTTAAGTGCATGTTAAGATAGAATTGTCGAACCTTCCATAAAATAAAATATTTACTCTAGTTACGTAACTTATAATAAGCTGAATAATACTGAATGTATTATATGATTATAACTAAGTTTCTTCTATGCCCCAGTGAGTAGACATTACTCAGGTACTTTTTTTAGTGGGTGCTCATCATGAAAAGATTTTGTCTTGAACCAAAATCATAAAAAAAACTTCTCACAGGTTTTACGTCGGGTCGTACGTCAACTGATCCCGCTCCGAACATATCCTACGGGATGAGTTGACATCCGTTATTTTAATTCATTTTTGCAGGTACCACCGAAATATTACTGAAAATAAAAAAATTATACTGTTCGGGTTCCAAATATTAAAAAAGCCGGCTAAGTGCGAGTCGGAATCGCGCACCGAGGGTTCCGTACCTGTAGGTTGGTATATAAGTAAAATAACTCTACGCGTTCATGAGAAAAGGGGTCGTAAATTTAAATGATTAAAAATATTTATTTTATACAGGGTTATTGGTTAGGAGTGTACTAAGCCGAAAGGGGGTCACTATACTCATCGTAAGGAACAACTTTCAATACGGGACAAACTCTGATGAATTCTATAAAAAATAAACAGCTGTTTTCAGTCTGATTTCGCTCTTTATAGAACTGAATAACTACTAAGTTCAAGAAAGGTTTGAAAACTACGACCTAATACGTAGACAAAAACATACAAAGTGACAGACAAAAAAATGCTTTTCGACAGCAAGGATGCTTCGTGATGCTTTTATTTCATGACTGTACAAATATCAAAATTTGACAGCGGAATCAGTCGACCGATTCTAAGAGGCACTTGGTCTTACTCGTAGGTACTACTAGGTAGATAGGTAGGCTAAACTAGGTAACTATAGAAGGGGAAAATTTACACAAAGACAATTTGTTCGTTAGAAACTATTTAAATAATTATATTTATATTAAGCAAAAAGTATTATAAAATAATATTAATTTCTTACTCTATTATGCACTAACTTATACCACAGCTAATATACATAAGTATTTTATAACATTAGATTTAAATTTAAAATTCTATTTATTAAGATAGTGATAAATTAATTCATTATTAATTTCAATGTATTGATTTATTTAAACATAATTTATATGGCCAAAATAACTTATATTTATGTTCGTAACTAAGTTTAATAAGACGTATAAGAAAATACATATGAAAGTGCTACAAAGTCAGATACCAGCATTTTAAAGTCATTGATTTTGCATCTACATTTTTACCAACACAATACATTTTAAGATATTCGCTTATCTGCTGACACAAAGCTATCAATTACTCCGATCTTTATTTATGTATCCATTTAATGTCTTAAATTTAAGTTTTTTACAATATGAATATAAAACAATATACTTATATTATAAAAAACCTAAACCTAGAGTGCCACCAGCAACGGGGTAGGACCCAAGCTACCAATGGTAGGGACTATAGAGAAAGGAACCTCCTAACAATACGTGCTGTATCGAAGAGCACAGACCTCTGTACCTGGCCCTTGATCCAACCATCTAGCGAGAGCCTCTTAAGATGAATCTTTATTATTATTACTACTTACTTATTTACTCGATCTTTATTATTATTACTTAAGCGTAAAATATTGCTTCATCAACTACAATAGATTAATTGTTTTTAATATTCTATTTTCTACTTATAATTAGAATTACTATTAAACGCTTTGGTTTCACAATAACTAGTGAATAAGAAAACAATAAATCAAAATAAACACTATTTGTATATCTATTGGTATTAAAATCGATGTAATATGAGAATAAAATGTAATCATATTTGTTTAAAACATTAAATACAATACGCACATTAGTATGGCCAAGCGATAA
This sequence comes from Ligdia adustata, assembly GCA_947049295.1. Lineage (NCBI taxonomy): Eukaryota > Metazoa > Arthropoda > Insecta > Lepidoptera > Geometridae > Ligdia > Ligdia adustata. The sequence goes on from OX346218.1 coordinate 6,185,548, forward strand.
ATACAATAAAGGCGTATGTAGTTTTTTGCCAAAAGCCATCCCCACTGGGCTCGCCATACCTCTTGGAGTAAACAACCAACACTGATTTTCCAATTATTATACTCGGATTTCCTGATTTTAAGTGATTTCCCTTACAATTGACAGGTGACGTACTTATTACAGAATGTTAATGCAGCAGGCACTGAATACGTTTGCTATCATTAGAAATCTGGATACGAAATACATCCTATTAATTAAAAACAAGTTATGGAATAATATGTGAGCTATAAATCAAAAAAGCAAATCAATCCCCGTCTAACCCACCTCACAATAAAATTCATACGCTAAAATTCTGGCAATAAATCGGAAGCATAACAGTGAAATAAAAGAAAAAATCTAGACAAGCAGATATGCAGACTCAAGTGGCTGCTTCAGTCTAAAAATATTCCATTACTAATTCCTAAGTAAAAGAAAACATTAAACTCACAAAATGAGGAGCCTTTATAATTAGAGCCTGTTCCTATTGAGCTGTTATCCCTTAAACAAAAGAAGATTATCAAAGATCATCGTCACGCGATAGTAGTCCAAATGGTTAGAGCCTGTCGACTTGTTATTTCTAGCATTCTATGAGCCTAGGAGATGGACAGCTCTGCTAGTTATAATTTCTTATAAATAATTACAAGATAATCGTTACGAGATTGTAGTTGTTATGACTATGATCTTAAGAGCTGGTGCCATGTAAAAAAGAACAAAGATTTTGAATTAAGTTGTTATCGTTGTTATTCTCCGAGCATAACATCAGTCAGTTACATATAAGCTATACATATCTTCACTGGGACTAATATCGCGTGACGATTGCATTTCATTGACGGCCAATGAAACACACACTGTCTGTCGTTGTCCGTGACAATGGCCAATGATTGAATGAATTAACGAATAAATTAAAACCTGCAGTACACAAACATCCAGTATACTGGAAAAATCTTACATCTAGTGCCACAAGTGCTATCGCTAAAAGAGATCTCCTTCAGACAACTATAGGACCTTTATCACGTAATAATAGGACTCACGATTCAGGCTCCTGTTATTCGCGTAATAAAAATAAAAGATCATCATCACGCGATAGTAGTCCTTATGACTGGTGTGGGTGGGGCGGTTGTTCCCTGAGCTGCAGCACGTGTTCCAACGGTTGCGGCCGTCCGTCGGGGCCTACCCGCGCCGGCTGCACCGCCCCCGTGGACACGAGCCGCTCGAACAGATTCACCAACTTCATCGCCTCGTACTCCTTCTGTACAATACAATAGGTAGGACGATACGTTTAATGCAGTAAAAAGTATTAACGGAGTTTTGCACGCCTTCGCCAAATATATGTCGTTTTTTAAACTCGTATTCTGTCGTATTGGTGTGCAATAACATGTGGCAGTGTGCATAAGATCTATAACGTGGTTTATGAATTCGCGTGAAATCTCTATGGAGACTAGAAAAGTATCCGCTGCTTGTATGGTTTAACCATGACTTTCACTTGATTATTTTATAACCTGATTAATCGTATGGTACTATGATTAACAAAAAAAATATCAAATTGTATGCCATGCGTCGCACTGCCAAGCACGGATAGGAATCAAATTTAGTTCATGTTACAAAACTCTTTATCGTCACCATAAAAAATATAACATGAGATAATAAATACAGAAGAAAACAAATGTGCCTTTTGTGCACATAAAAAGCAGATCGCTAATAAGCGATCTCTTCCAGACAACCTTTGTAGGTATATAATAAACATTATAATTATGTCAGATACATGTCTACCGCGCTGGCCAAACGCGGGTCGGGGACTTATCTTTAGAGTTGTACCGTTCACTGACAAGCAGGTTTGCTCACGATGCTATCCATCACCGATAAAGCAAGTCGCAAACAATAAATCTGAATAAGGAATGCGATTTCTGTATCGAACGGACACGTTCAGATACAAGAGGTGCACTGACTACTAGTAGGTACAAACTACAATAGGGAGGTGAGTAACTACATAAAATATGTTTCAAATAATTATCAAATCGATTGTAAATTGGTATTTGGCAAAACTTCTTAAGTTACGTTTTTGCTTTCACATTTGCATGTTGTATCAACCCATAGCGTCCCACTGCTGGGCACGGGCCTCTCCTATGAAGGGGGTGTAGGCCATAATCCACCACGCTGGCCAAATTGCGGGTTGGGGCTTTTAGTTCACTACTGGGGCTTGTTTGAAAGTTATTAACCTTCTCCGACAAGTAGGTTTCCTCACAATGTCTTCCTTCAACGTTTAAGCATGTGGTAATTCATTTTAACATGCACATGAGTGAAAAACTCAGAGGTGCATGCCTTAACTTGGATTTGAACCCGCACGCTTACGCTTGTGAGGCAACGGGTTTTACCGACTAGGCTACCACTAACTACACATTTGCATGGGAGAGTTTCTATTAACTGTCACTAGTACTGATATTAAACTGTTATTGTTAGAGCTACTATTAAACCTGTCATTAGATAGAGCAGATAGAAGTTGACATACACAATCAAATCAGTACCACCACGTCCACGCATATATAGCTGTATGTATGTTGCTTCATTCTGTCGAAATCGAAAAATATTTAACCATGGATTGCTTTACTGGTAATTGTCGTGATTTTTTTATACATTCCATTTCTATATCAGAATCAAATTTAAAAAAATGGCTCAAATACCTGTTCTTCAGTCATCCCTTCGAAAGGATCGACCCTGGGAGGGCGGGTGCAGCCCACCACGGGGTCGTAGTGAGGCGCCGCCTCCCTGTACTCCTCGGTGTCAGAGTCGTCGCTACTGGAGGAGTAGTGAGCGGCGCGACCGCCCGCCAGCAGGCCCTTCTGCGCGAGGTGACCCGCCGCGTTTCCAAAACCCGTGTATTTCACCATGCGACCCACTGGCCAATTTATTTCCATCAGAGACAATTCGAGAGTAAGTATTGAATATGTGTAGAGAGGCAGTTAGTAGCGACAGTCGAGTCACGGTTAGACCGTAGTGGAGCCTCGATTCGACTGTCACAGAACAGAACCGATTCGAGATGGAGGGAAGCGTAGTACTCTTTGTTTGCGACATCATATAGACTAGATCCGTGTCTGAGTAGTAGTATGACACTGTTATTATTAAGTCTTATTGATATGAAGACTAAAGCGTGTCAGCGACTTTCGTTATGAAGAACAATTACTGATTATTTTTTAAATTTGGTTATTTGTATCTCCTCGGTGTCGGAGTCATAGCTACTAGGCGAGTAGTGAGCGGCACGACTACCAGCAAGTCTGTGCGAGATGACCAGGGGGGCTATCGGATATCTGTATTGATTTCAGTATTGCTATAGTCTTGAAAGCAATACTGTAGTTTCGTATCGGCTACGAAAGCAAGACCCTAGCATTGCTTTCAGCAATGCGACGACAATTTTCAAAACAATAAGAGACCGAAATAATGCAATGACTCCATATATTTGACAGATATTGGCATCGGCTAGCGAGATGTAAGTACTACTGCTTAGTCTAGACATCGCCATCGTCATAGCTTTGAAAGCAATACAAATAGCCGATAGCTCCCCAGCCCACTAGTGATATTTTTTTTCCATTAGAGGCAATTTGTAAATAACAATTTGAGTAGGAATCTATGGAGGCTATTGATCACGAGAGCTAACTCATGTTGAGAAACCGCGAGTCGATTGTCAGACAAACGATTCGAGATGAACCCATTAGCGAAAAATATATGTGGGATTGATATCGACAGTCTGTAGAGGACGTCAGACGATTAAAATATAGTGATATAAGGGTTTGATGTATTACATACAATTTATCCGGGTCTAATCTATATCTTTATCAAATTAATATTAGCCTGCATCAATTCATTCGTTTTTTGTTGGCCTCTAATCACAGAAGCAATCGGGTTATGTAACAATAAAGCTTTTTTACTGATACTGCTAACATGCTATCAGAATTCGGTTTATCTTAACTCAACCCGAAGTAGATAGTATTCAATTTTAGGAGCAAGCAGTCAGATTTACTCACCTTTTTCCTTGCATAAAATGAACAGAAACTCAGCAACCAGGTCCCTGACAGATGTAACTGGAGTAGTCAGAAGTCTGCACAGCTGGTTCCGAAGAGTGTTTCCTTTCTCTGGAGGCCTGGAGACGTCGCGCAACGGCGGTAGCACGACTTGACGTAGATATTTTCGTTGAGCTCGGTGCGCGCGCGCGCATTTGATCATAACTGTTAGTATCGGGGAGAGACACTCGTATTGGTTGTTTACATTCTGAAAGGTGAAAAGTTTTAAATAACATTTTTGTACAAATTTATACACTGCACAACATAGATGGGTTTTTTATTACTATGACGCATTATATTTACTATTAATACAAAAGTTTATACCAACTTGCAACCTTTTTACTCAGAAACTGCTGAAAATTTTGATTCCCAACAGTATAAATATCTCCACGGGTCGTAGCTAGTGAGATATCTCACTAGCTACGACCCGATATGATAAACTTACAGCATTATTAGTGAGACGTTGCTGCAGCAGTTGCACCAATGACTGCAGTGCGTCCATGTTTCTACCATCGTATGTATAAGGCGAATATTCTCCATCATGGAGAGAAGGTGTTAAGAAAGGATAGAACATTAGCGGCACACTGAAAAAATAAACTTATTTCAAAACGAGGATTGCAGGTCAGAGCATACGGTAGCTACGTAGCTGGTGGAGGATATAAGCTCCTTGGTCTGTACCTATTGTGGCCTCCTTAGTGCGATCGTGTGCAATGGCGCGTTTTACGCTAAACTAACACGAAACTTATCACAGCGTTCACGACTTACGAGGTCGTTCTATCAAATGCTTCACGTGAACTCGATCGCGGAAAGAGGGTCACGGTATGAGCCAAATTCAGGAAACATGTTAGAAAATACCCTTAATATTTTTTTTTTCTGGAGAACTAGTTCCCTCAAAATGGTTTAAAAAGTATATAGCGGCACCATTTACCAAACGATTAGAACGATACAAATTCATAATATTTGGTAGGTGCATGCGACAAATAATCTTAAGTTTTAAATGCAAAAAAATCGGTATAGTGGTTGTTTTTTTTGCGACGTAAATGTTTGCAGAACTATTAGTAAAAAATAGATGATTTCTAATAAAGTGCGATTATCTCAATTAAAATTAAACTTTTTATTTATATCTAATAGGCTTACGCTTGACCGCAACTCGCATGATGTAAAGCGACGATGCGGTCTAGGTTGAAGCACGCTTGCCTGGAAGAAACCGATTCACTCACGATTTGAAAAGACCGAGACTATATCTATCGGGAAATAGCGTACTCAGCAGCGAATTTCATTAGCGAATCTGGCAGTGCCCGTCGCCCGCGAATCAGTAGAATTTAATCAAAATAAAATCTAAAAGTGGTTTTAGAACAAAATAAGTACGTACGTGTACGTACGTATGTTATTTCATTAGAGTTTCAGAGCAAAATGACAAAAAAGCCCATTAGTATGACACAGGCATTGTATTTATAAACAGATTGGTAAAGAAATTGTTCATGCATTAGCTATGCAGCTAGATTTTGGCATTTTTAACAGTCAAAACCAAGGTCAGTGTGCTGTAATGGCTACACAAACTTTATAAATATTTTATTAGGTTTTCAATAGTAACACTAACCAAGTCTGTCAGTGAGTCAGTCAATTGTATTTGTCCTTTTCTAAGGTTCTTTTTATACTTTACATTCCCGTAATTGTCTGACATTTCAATGCTTATTCTAGAAGATGAGTGAGGCAACACAATAAAACTATAAAAAAACAAACCCACTGCTATATGATATTGAGAGTTGTCTGAGTTATAATCTTTAATATTACCTTGTAAGAAGATTAGCAATGTTGCTATGCAGTTCATTTAGCTTCTCTTGAGTAGTGCAATGAGCATAGAGTAGTGCGGTCAGTACCGGCATCAGCTTCAAATACATGGACTCTTCAGCCTCACTCACAATTTCTTCAGGACCCGAGTGGATAATTAAATTGAACTGTGATTTTAGAATTTCACATGCTATAGCTTGCTTCTCATCCTGAAAATTTATTTATTTTCTTAATTATATGTAAATAAAATTTTAGAAGCTTTTTGCTTCATTTTTCAGAAGTTGAATGAAGAACTTAATAAGCCCGTGATATACCAAAATCCTAAACTAGAACAGAACTGATAATTATCAAACAGGCATAGTGTATTTAATTAATAGTAGCTTAGGTTACATGTCTTACAAAAATGTGATCATAGTTAGCATACTGAATGCTTGGCCTTTATGTTCAAACCAGAAAAGTAGCATTATTCATTGAAATCTAGTTAGGTATTTTTCACTTACAACCAGGTAACAATTATTACCCCCATCACCAGCACCTCCTGAGGCATTTTCTGCTTCTGTAGATGATTCTTGAACAATGTCATTCAAACAACTTGTCAAATAATCCATCCCATGCAACTCGTCTTTGATCTTAGTCTTGATATCCTGCCTCAATGCAGTTAGGATAAACAAGAGCTTCATATCAAATAATATGATTTCATCTTTGAACTGAATATCTTTATACACCCTCAGTCTTGCCACTAAGCCCTGGGCTATAGCAGTACCAGCACAGTGTGCACGAGCTACTTCACTGTGATAGGTTATATTGCAAAGGCACTTCAATGCCTCAACAGCAATATCTTTGTCCGGCAGTTCTAGTGACACCATGGATTCTTCATCCAAGCTCACAAAGTTGTATAAGCCTGCCCTCTCTATCAGAGTGGTAATCCATTTTTCACAAATCAAATTTTCTAAATCTGTCTTATCTCGACTGAAAACAATTTTATTTAATTAGTTTACCCTCCACAGTTGTTAATTAGATTTAAATACATGTTGATAGATATAAAATAGCTATTGTACAAAAACTTGTGATACTGACCTTAATACTCGAATTGTTACCAAGCACATAGCGTGCACTGGCTCTGACTCTTTATTCTGAAGGTGCTGGAACAGTGCCGTCCATAAAATTACTCGTCGATTGTTCCCAGATAGGTTCGGAAAAGTAAATGTATTTTCGTTCTGAAAATAAAAATATACACGCTCATGTATTGAAATTATTAGTTTCAGTATATAGTGAATATTATATTTTATATATATAGAGAGAGAGACTGAAACACACATTATGCAGGAATCTCTTCAAAATTGCAGAGACTTCTTGGAGTTGGTCGCCTCGACTTATCATTTCAATTTCGCTATCTTCCATTTTTTCAGTTAATTACAATCACACAAACGGTTACGAGTAAAGAAAATTAAAGTATTAATTAAGTTTAAAATAAAAATAATGCAATACTTCGATAAAGATAAAAATACACGGTTGTACAATGTATATACAGTATTTTCATTAATATCACATTGAATGTATTTTTTTAATTAATATCAGCTGATCGAGTGACAAGACTTCTGCCTGTCATTATCAAAGTGGCCATAGAAATAATAGCACTTCTGATCTATGGGAATAAGTACTTGTAGAGCAATGAAGTCCGTAGAAGTACAAACTAGATTTTTCCCGCTTTTTCAAATAAAAATGACACCTGCAGCTGTGTATTTAATGCAAAACCAGTGATTCTTAAAGTGTTGATTTTTAATTGTGGATGATTAATCTGTACGGTTTTGTTTATGTAGAAAAGTGATATAATGACGGAATTACATGGGAAACCCTAGTCAAGTCTCTACCACTTCACTAGAGCACATGATGTGACTTTAACTTGATCACGCAGACTTATTACTTGATTTTAGACTCCATACCTTGATAAATTTATCACTTCATTGGAGTCAGGCAAATATATAAATCGTATGGTGCCATAGTGCCTTAAATCAAGAATAATGAATATTATGTCAATGTCATTCTACAGCTGGATATTTTTCTATCACGGTTTTTCGTTTCGGTTGCCCATTTGATGTGGAAATCGTTTTAATATTTACGAAAGCAATCTGAATAAGGCCTGAAAATGGCTACAGCTGCTTTAACAGGCAATATCGTGCATAAAATCATACGTAAGTAATGCATCTATTCATTGAAAACAACGCAGCTACGAAGCTTACATAATGCCTGAGCGCTTCAGGCCAGGCAAATATTTCGTTTGTTGATAACATGAAAACATACTCTTGATTTTCGTTATTATGTAGATGAATTATTCATAAACATCTTTTAAGAGTATTTGAGTAAAGCGAAGTGTTATACTTTCAGCTCTAAATGGGTCTATGGGCATTGTTTATATCAAGGCATCCCAGTATTCTTCAGACAGCAAAATTAACCTAGCCTCCTACAAAAGGGGTACAGGTGGCCGCAGCAGTTTCAATGGTGTTGTAGCTACTGTGTTTGGATGCACAGGATTTGTAGGCAGATATGTGTGCAATAAGCTAGGCAAAATTGGCACACAGGTATGTTTAGTTGATTATTTATAATATGAACTTGATAGAAATAAGATAGTGTTAAAAGTTTTAATAAATAAGATCTTATTCATTTTTAAATTACATTTTTTATCATATTTAACCAATGAGTTTCTTGCAGATGATCTTGCCACACAGAAGCGATTTCTATGATGCCCAGAGGTTGAAAGTGTGTGGAGACTTAGGACAGGTGTTATTTACTCCCTTTGATATTCGTGATGAGGAATCTATAGCAAAGGCAGTTCGCTACTCCAATGTTGTTATCAATCTTGTTGGCCGTGACTATGAAACTAAGAATTTCAAGTACAATGATGTGAATGTAGAAGGGCCAAGGCGCATTGCTCGGTAAGTGGTTATTTGGTTTAAAAAACGTAAGGGCTGCTTAATTTTTAAATATTATACTTTAACAATACTGGATGCAAAAATGTGTCTCTTGCATAGGTTGATCACAGTGATAGAATATTGTAACAATGTTATGTCCTATGCAACATAAACATAGGGTGATATCTCAGACAATGTCTACAAATATATTTTAATGATATTGGAAAACTTCCTGGAACCTGCTGTCCCATGATGCATAAATATAGAGACCAGTACAACAGCACCTCTAAAACGAAATTATTAAACAATAATGTGCAAGTAATTAGTCAATTCAAATTCTAGCTATGAAATATACCTCCAAACAACTAAATAAACTATTGCTTGCATCTTTACAAAATTACAATTGAAGGCAAAAAAACATATTGTCTGTAACACATATGAAATAATGTATTTTTTCATATCACAAGTAAGCATGTTACAAAACACTGTCAATATCAATCACATATAGTGCAGTATCTGCACAATGCATAGAAATGTTAATTAAATTGAAAAACACAAACAGCTTGCTAAACTAGTTATAATGAGCTTTACTTCAAAAATACTCTTTATTTCGATTCAAGGTATATACCTAGATTTTTCATTTCCGCATTCTCATTTTGCTTTTTCTTTATATGATCACAATATTGTATGGAATTTAAATAAACATGCATCACTCAAAAAACCGTTAACCGATGATGAAGAAAGATTCTTGAATGGTAACCATGAACCGGAACATGTCTATGTTCAGCTGAGAACATCTTCATCATGAATAAATATATGATTATCTGTTTGTTATGAAACACAAAAGACAGTTTCTAGTACATGATGGATAGTTCAGAGAGGTTTTAGTTTGAAGTTTTACTCTTATAAACATTACAGTATTTCTCGTGAGATGGGAGTTGAGAGGTTCATCCACCTATCATACCTCAATTCTTCACCAAACCCTAAACCGTTAGTGCTCAAAAAGCCATCCGCATGGAAAACAAGCAAGTACTATGGTGAGTTGGCCGTTAAGGAAGAATTCCCCACTGCAACTATTATAAAAGCATCTGATATCTACGGCTCTGAGGACAGGTTTATAAGGTATGTACAATTCACTGAATACAATTAAGTTATTTCAAAAAGATTTTTACGAATTTCTATATACAGGTAGGATGCTTGGCGCCAACCGCTAAGAGTTAATTTCGTGTCGTTTCAGAGCCTTTATCAGTGGATTCCGTAACTTGTGGCAGCTGGTACCCCTGTACAAGAATGGCATGGAGACGGTGAAGCAGCCCGTGTACGTGTCAGACGTGGCGCAGGGCATCATCAACGCGATCCGCGATCCAGACACCAGCTGCCAAACTTACCAGGCTATCGGGTAAGATATGTTACTTGGCATGGAAACTACCAATGCCAATCTCACTACCAGGAGCTATTCTTGAAACGTTCGCATGAATTCATCACTCGTTGATGACGTCACTTACGAACGATATGCAATAAAATACGCACACTTAAAATACCTTACCTTACTGGTTACCTGTTTTCTCGGAGACGACTGGACCGATTTGAATAATTCTTTTCGTGTGGTCCCATATTAATATTATCAATATTTGTCTAGTGGTTGGAGTTTTAAATCAAAATAACAGAAAAAGTTCTATCCGCTTGCCGTAATGGAAGTCGGTTGTCGCTATTTTTAACGTGATATATTTTTAAGCTTACTTTAATTATAATTCAATTGCTATTTTGATATTGTTGATTATACTTTTGTACTTATAGTTTAATTGTAATATTTTGTAGCAGTGTTTGATACAAGGTACATTTAATGAACTAGGACGATTGAGACTAAACACCGCAACACAGGCACGTCTAGTGCGGGATTTAGTGTTCTATAAACTTATTGTACCTACATTTTTCTGAAATGAGATTCTTCTTATATTCTGATTCTTACTTAGGTAATAACAAGTCAAATGGTTTATTCATAGTGCTGATTATATTATTAACTAGCTGCGCCGTGCGGTGTTACTTGCGTTAATACAGGATAAAAACTAGCCTATGTGTTTAATCAGGGTCTAAACTATTTCCGTACCTACCAAATTTTATCCAAATCGGTTTAGCAGTTATTGCTTGAATACAAAATATACATCCATTTTTATAAACTACTGCGTCTATAATATTAGTAGGTTTAAGTATTAGTAGGAAAATATGTTAAATTAGTTTATAGTTTTTGTCGTTGTTTATTATTTGTACCTACGAGTATAACATAATCGTTGTGATGTTGATTTGTAAAATGTATGTATAATTATTATAACATTTTCTTTTATTTTATAGTCATTCATAAAATCTTTGACATTTTAATAAGACTAACTGACAGAGACTAGAGCCAAGTCGCACGAACGTCTGAGGCTTTTTCGTGCGATATGACGTATAACTTATTGGGCCAAAGTGGTGTCGTTTACAATTCGATAATAATTGTACACTGTCGTTACAAATTTAAGTAGTGCGTATTAAATTATATAATAACGTCAGATACTAGCTTTTCCTATATTATTTAGTACTTATATTGTTATTCAGGATTTAATTTGCACGTTTTAAAGTTTATTTAAGCAAACCCATATATTTTTGTGGCCCAGCGCGACTCTAAAGTTTAACACTGAAAATCAGCACTGAGGAGCAATCGCCAGCATCATGCGCTGGATTTTTTTACTTAACTGCTATACTTGTTATTATTGTTTTTCTAATGATTGTTTAAGTACCTAGTAAAAGTAGATTTGCGTGGTTCCTTACCAAAAGGTTAATACCCCGGACTCTATTACTGAGGCTTCACTGTCTTTCTATCACCTGTAGCCGTGTGCAGAATGTGTCACTGAAATGAAAAGATATGTACATATCTTTTCACCACTGCGAAGTATATCCATCTTATAGTTCAGTAGTTCACCTGTCACAGTTCAGATTTCGAACGCTAGTTCTTCGAAGAATTCACCTGACTGTATCTCATGAACCGTAATAACTATACAGTTGAAATTTTCCTAAATGATGTACCTACTCGTAGGTAATTTTGGTGCCGCTAAGGTAGCAAATAATTAATGAGAATATATATTTAGGGGCTCCCATACAACAAACTCGATTTTTTGCGCGAAATTAATAACGGCAACAGATAGACGCTTGAAGTCACAGAATATTTAGTTATATGTATATACACTTTAAAAATTAGTAAACCAAAATAATATGAATGTTTAAGGGGGCTCCAATACAACGAAACGTATTTTTTTGTCGTTTTTGCTTGATATTGATGACGACATAAGGTAGAAACTTGAACTAATGTTGTGTAGGTATATATGTACGTAACCTTGCGTGCGCGTGTCCGATTTTTGTATTTGAATGTAAATGAGGTTTTCATCCGATTGCCCAAAGTTAGGGTAATCGTTTTTGATTGTAGGTCTAACTTTTCGTGATCCCATTACATAGTCTAAACTGATTTTGATGTGCAAGGTGTCTTTGTATTTGCCTTTATCTACAGAAGATGGTCATAGGCTATACTGGTTGCATCTTGCGGTTTGTAGTCTAAAGTTTTTCCAGTCCATTTTTTTCTAACCTGTTTCATAAAGCTTGAATAAGCTTGCTAATTCATCGAATAATTTTGTTTATGGAGTTTTTATTTTATTTTTCGACATACTTGTATGGACGCACCTATATTATACATTAATAAATGAAATTTGCTATTAAATAATAATTTCATGGTAGTGATAAATAAAGATTTATATTTCTGAACTTAGATGTTGCGATACGCTAAAATAAGTTTAGAACATCGAACGTGACGTACAAATATGCAAAGTTATAGCTAACAAATATAAGAAATCATAAAAGAATTAGTTAATTCAATTATATATAAACGTCCTATACTATATTAATTTTGTAATTTATCTCCATCCTAAGGTTGCCTGTTAGAGATCGCTTTTAGCGATAAGGCCGCCACTTGTGACACTAGATGTAAGGTTTTCCAGCATATTTGATGTTAGTGTCTGCAATAAAGAGTTTATTCATTCTCTCATTGATATACCTTTTTTCAATTTCCAGCCCCAGCCGATACTTGTTGTGCGATATGGTGGACTGGTTCTTCAAACTGATGCGGAAGGATGAGAAACTGTGGGGCTACACGCGTTACGACATGAAATACGATCCGATATTCCCGCTAAAAGTAGCTCTAAACAACCTCATCTCACCAGCTTATCCCTTGGGCAATCTGCACTGGGAATCTATCGAGAGAGTGAGTACATATTGGGCTAAATATCAAGTTTCTAGTAACAAGTCTGAAAATCGTATATAACTTTTTTTTGACATCTAGGTACCTTAAATTGAACTTAAATCTTCATCTCCCCTAAAAATTTTAGTTCTAGAAGAGATCCCTTCATAACGTTAAGATTGTCTTTTGTGATAGTTTTTAATACGGGAGAGGTATGTACTCAATTCAACTGTATTTTTTGTGTTTTAGTAGTGACTTTTTTTGTATAAAAGCGTGGCGTGTAAATCCACATATACATAGTCCCATTTTAAGGTTATTAAAATCAGTCCAGTACTTTTTTGTGTTAACAATAAAGATATTCCCGATGTAATACGTATCAACCCATAGCGTCCTGGGCACGGGCCTCCCCATGAAGGGGGTGTAGGCCATAGTCCACATCGCTGGCCAAATTGTGGGATAGGGAATTCACTTATATTTGAAAGTTATTAACCTTCTCCGACTAGCAGCTTACCTCACGATGTTTTCTTTCGCCGTTTAAGCACGCGGTTATTAATTTTATATGCACACACAGAGGTGCATGCTTGAACCTAGATTTGCACCCGCGCCCGTTCGCTTGAGTCAACGGGTTTTACTGACAAGGTTACCACTTGCTTACTACTAGGCTGCCACTAACATACCCAATGTAATATGTATGTGCAATCGTTCACAGGAAGCGACAACCGACGTGATCCTACCTAACACCCCGACCTTGGAAGACTTGGGAGTAAAGCTGACACGAATGGAGGACCAAGTGCCGTGGGAACTGAAGCCGTTCCGTGCCTACCAATACTATATGGACGCGCTAGGAGAGTTCCCCAAACCACCACCACCAGCTACTCAGCCCTACTAATTACTCACTTTATTAATAATAGTTAATGAAAAGAAATGAAAGTAAGGAGTTTGTACAATACAAACTCAATCATGATTCTATCTTTACCATAATATAGTGTAATTAGACATTTTTTTTTCAATAAATTATTTTACAGTTGCAGTTGTTTTTTAAGAAATGATAAGGTTTACTAATTATTTGTTATCACCGTTCTCCGAGGCGCGAAATAACGAACTTAGTTTTTTTTTTTAAATCAGCTAACTATCAATGAACGATCAAATGAGATCGTTCAGAGCACAGTCCCTACAGATGTATTCCTCTTCCATCAGCCGTTATCTCTTCATCCATTCCTCTTTAACACAACTCATCCCATCACAAGAAAGCTATCTTCTCTACGTAATTTGTATCACCCAAATTGGTCAAATATGCACTTGTAGATTTAGTCCATTGTTACCCAGGGGTGAAAGTGACTACTGACACTTGATTTGTATATTATCATTTAGGTGTTGGTCTACCTAAATGATAATATTGGTCCGCAGTAAAGGTGAACTAATCAGTAGGGTGGGTCACTAATGTATGAAGAGAAAAAAAATGTTTCACATAGATTTGTAATAGTTATAAAAAGGTGCTATAGTATCAATATATTATGTTTACAAAAAATAATTATAATTGGATATCATCTTCAGCCTCCGAATCGACTTTGAAAAATCATAAAATAAAAAAAGAGCTTTTTGTGAGATTATGTCTGGAGGCACTGTCCAAATTTTATTTGGTGTATTTTATAATTAAAACACGAGTAGACAGACATATTTATTTATTAAAGTAAAAGAAAATAAAATCGTTACCAACTTTTTAAAAAAAATTTTTGGTTATTTCACTAAAAAATCCTTTTTACTCTCGAATTTAGACATGTTTTAGCGAGACTCGATTTGAGTCCTAATAAAGCCTTCTCTTGATGTTTTACCACACAAAGAACGTGCTGCTTCAGTGACAGTTTTGACGGCTCTTTCGACTGCTTGTGTGTGGCATGGTAGGCGTAACAGAGGAAATTCTTGTTCTCCTTTTAGTGCAACAAACAATTGCAAGTCCTCGTCACTTACAGCCTTGAGGATTGGAGGTTCGGTGATGTTCTGCTGCCAGTTGATGAGGTCGATATAAGAAGTTGCATCAAGGTTCAGCTCGGGAACTTTAAATAATCGGACCTTGCTTTCTTTATTGGCCCGAGCCTTCAAAATACGACGTGCTGCTAAGTCACGAATGTGGTTTTGGGGGTCTGTAAGCATCGCCAGTAATAAATTCTCGGGATGAGCGAAATAACCATTTCTTTGAATGACTGGATCGATGTGAACTTTGAGATCTGCCGGTAAGTATCTAGAAGCAAACACTAGCTTCCACAAGTGTCGTGCTCCATCTTTGCAAGTAGGATGAGTTTTGATAAAAAACCAAGTCGGAGCGTAAACTTATATTGTTATAAGTAGCTAAAATTTGGAGTTTTTCACACGGAGCTTTTGTCGAAACATACAAACGAAGAATGCGGTTGGCTCGAGTCAGCCACCTGGCATGAGACAACTTGTCCGGCGATTTATTCGCTAAATCATCTGGGCAATGTCTTGAAGTAACAGCTGAGGTAATGCTATAGAGGTACGATTGGTCGGTACCTACTGAGATCTTGTGCTGTTAAATCTGGTAACTCTGCGGGGATCGGTTGAAATTGAACCACAGGCTTATTATGACAGTTTTCCAATTGGCCCTTTGAAAGATTCAGGTCCCGACGTACCACCATCAATGTATGCAAACAAATGTCGAAATGGTAACTCGTTCATATGTAGCAAGCAAATAATCCACTGCAATGGTTTATTTAATTATTTTTCTAATAAACGTTTTATACCTCCATATTTACCGACATTATCATTTGTACCGTCACACCCAATCGCCAACAGAAAGTCCGTTGATATCTTTTCTCTTAAAAAATAATGAGTGATTGCTCTTGCAATTAAGCCGGAACTTGGAGTGATATGTCCCAAATACTTAGAGTCAGGTTCTTTAATCAATGATATGTGCTCTTCCATAATAAGTTGTCTATATCTTTTGCCCCCTTTTTTTGTCAGTACAAGAGTTTTGTCTTTACGACCATCAAAATATAAAGCGGGTACTTTTTTTTTTTTTTAGAAAGGACTGAGCTGCTGGTCGAACACGACCTCGGACAGCTTGACCGGACGTTTGGCAAGCGCTAGTGCGCTGGGCCGCGGTTTTGGTTTTTGGGGCGACAAGCACAAGGGCGCCTCAGACGGCACGAACCTCGGCTTGAGCCGTCGCCCAGAGTTGGACTAACGAACTGCCCTGGCAACCCAGACGGGGAGTGCTTAGGGCTCTAGCCACTGGTGGCATCCTAGCTAAAACTTTTTAGAGCGAATTTGCCCAGACCTCCCTGAGGGGGAGGACAAATGAGCCCTATGAATCTTAGTGACTATTTGACCTGATTGTCCTGGAGCTCTGAGGCCAGAGTTCACGAGGACCCTACACTTGATTGGCATCTGAAGGAATAAAGCGGGTACTTGCGAAACCCTGTCACTGGCAATAATTTTTTGTCTAGTTTTTGTTCTCTACGTAACTTATTCTTGTCTATCACTGACACAGAAGACGTAGTTGCTTGTAAAACTGCTGAAGCTATGGCAGCTCCTGCCCTGTCTGATACTCCATACCTGTCACAAGTTTTGGCGATTATAGAATAATTCATACGGGCATTGGTAGTTGACGTAACTATATTTTCTTTTAATTGAAGTGTTTTGTCGTCACAGTCAGGCTCACTGGAATCGGTAGAGGTGGAGATATCAAGCTGAACGGCGGCGTTTAAAATGTTACAGCATGTTGCTTGGTGTTTTGATAGGTATTCATGCTTTTGCAGCTTCCTTTTTAAACTTTTTGTGGATTGTTTGGTACAGGTGATATCGACATTACCAATGAACATTTTTCTAGACGTACGTTGATCGAGTAGGAAGTCGCATTCCTTTCTCGGTACCTTTCGCTCTTTTCGGCAAGTGCAATTTATTAAGTCCTTACATTTACAGGCACAAATATCAAAAAGGTTTTTACCAGTACGCTGAAACTCTTCCAGGTTCTTTTTAGGTATTTTTGGGTGTGATTTCAGCACATTATTGCACTTGGTGTGGTAAACCACGTGAAATTGTTTGCAACATTTGAGTCACTCTTGTATGTGAAACGATGGGAAGGGATACCTTCGCCCACAATTTTTCAATTTTATCCGTCACCATGCTAGCGATTTCGTGAAATGTTGGTTCTTTTCGAGTATCTTTAATTGACTTTAATTGTCGCCTCGTCCACTCATAACACTCCATAACTTCTGCATAAGTTGGCAACATATTGTCTTTAAGATCACATATTTCCCCAAATAAAGGACATCGCGTCGTATTTCGCGTGCGTTCCATTTTTTAAACGTCCTCTCACCTAATTAGCCAGGGCGCAACTGGCGTGTAATATTGTCGCGACAAGTGCAATCGACGCCTTCCGCCCCCTCACCTCACACCTAAATCTAATAAATAAATCAAACGCGTCTATTCGTTTATTTTAGTAAATACGGCATAATTGCTTTTAAGTCATGTAATAATAATGTAAAAATCACAAATGCAATACATAACTATCGACCCTTGAAATTACAAATTAAAATTTATATTTTGGTTTTTCAATGTGAATCCGGAGGCAGTTAATGACAATACAGATCGATTATATTTTACGTACGTGATTTTTGTGCTACCTGGCACCTAATTATAACTATTAGATTACAAGTATAAAAAAAATTTTTTTTTGGCCCATTCTACTAATCATCACCAACACCTGCTAATTATAATTTAGTCTGACGGGTATTTTCATAGGTTTGAGTGTGTTCAATTCTTCAACTGTACGTAGTTGTCGAGCGGTTTACCTGCTAGTCAAATTAGAAACACTTTTCTAACCAATCACCAAGAGGACATAATTTTGTCAAGTATTCCTAACCCTAAACATAAGTACTGAGTTTATCCGGCTGAGCGAGATTCTATCCCACTTGTTCCATTGAGTCAAATAGCACAACTGTTTTACACCAATATTTAATTTTTAATGAGTAATTGACCTTCCTGACCCCTATCACTGAAGAAATAATACTACTACTCTGATTCTGCTTGCAGCTTTTCAAAAATGTTTTACAATAGATACTAATGAAAACTGGAATAGCTAACAAGATAGAAATACTTTTAGATTAGAAACAAAAAAAATTGGTTTAGTAATTTTTTTTATTGAATCTTAATTTAGGGTGCTGATCTGCCACGGCCGAATCCTCCTCTCTGTAAAGAAAAATATAATTAAAGTAAAATTTCTGATCAATTAGATCCCAACTCATACTTGTGGGATTCAGCTAGTCACGTACTTGAAGGACATCTTTCAAGTACTTGACAAAAAAGTTTATTTTTGTTAAGAATAAACACAAAAAAAAACTACCTCAATTCATTTAGATAATGGTCAGTCAACCAGTGACTTCATAATAATAACTGTACTGTATAAAGCAGTTCTGCCAAGAACACAAGGGTTGAAAAGAATTTTGTTGGAAACTGTGACAAAACTTTTTATAAAGATTTAAATTGCAGAAGACCAAATACTTGTTTATAAATTTTGTGTAAAAATGTATATACACAAACTTGAACTTTCGTTTTTTAAACCCCGGCACAATAACAACAGGAGGGTAGTTTGACATGTATGTGGTGTAGGGAGTATTATACGGGAGAACAAACTTAAGAATACGGGAGCATTTTTAGGTTTGTTTGATTAAAATGAGTCTAAATCCACTATCTACTTGCGCAGCCTCAAGTCAAGCTGCCTCAAGCTGTGGAAAATTTGCTCGTCTCCACTTGAGCTACAAAATAGAGCAACGAGGCAGGCAGTCGCTACCCAAGCCACGGTTGGCTCATTAATTACTATCAAAAAAAAATTCTTTTATATTTGCTGTATTTAAATTTAAGGGATCTTTTTTACGGCTTAATTATAGTGGTGAGAAGAGTCCTACAAGTGACTCTTATCTTCATGTGGTCAGTCAGTTAAGTATAGTATTTTTCAAATGGGGACCAATTAATTAAACATTTTCATTTTAAAAAAACTTACGAATTCAACACCAGCGGAGCCAGGGCCTACATCAGCCTTCTTATCTACACCGTCTGGTCCAGACGGGGGTGCACGTCTGTACGCCGATCGATCTTCGGCTGAGCGAGCGGGAGCGTCGGGCCTGCCTACAGTGCTGCGACGCACTGTCTCTGTGCGAACAGAGCGCTTGAGGGTAGCCGGCACAATTTCAGGTGGCAGATGAAGGAAGATCCTTAGGTACTCAATACCTTCATTGGTCAGGTACCTATAATAAAATAATTTATAACACCAAAATAACAAAGGGACTTTGATTTATATAAGATTTGTATCCTATGTGGAAATGTTTGTTACCAGCACAACCTCATATCCAAATACAGATAACCATCTATATTTTTTTACACAGAGTTTGATAAACTAGAAACTGTAACTGACATTGGTATATTTGGATATTGTAGTATTTTTAGCAGTTTGATCATATATCACGTCACCCGAATTTGACTACAGTGGGGTTCAACCAAGCACCTTAATACATTTATTAAAATATGAAAGAAATATATAATTTTGATAAATATTTAGTGACTTTCAAGCTGGAAGTTTTATAATTAATTGATTAGAAATCAGTGTCGGACCTCATACAGAACACCCTGAGTTGAGTAGGTTAGGATTGAAATGAATGACAGATGCAACACAGAACACCCCAACTCCACCTAGACTTGTGGCCGTGTGTATAATGAGTTGAGCCTGGACAGTATATAAATAATGCAGGAGAAGCTCTTGCAGTCACCTCTGAATGACTCATTACTATGAACCTAATCATTGTTAGGTTCAATGTAATATTTGAATCAATTTTTCTTTAAAACTCTGAACTTCAAAATTTTATTTAAAAAAACTAGGCATGTTCTTCAAGCGGAGGAAAGGCGGTGACTCCCCCTCGATCCCTCTCCCCAGTTTAACCATTTCTAGTAATTACTATACTACATGGATAAAAGTTGTTGACAATATATTCAATAATAATCACAGCAAAAACTCAACGAATATGTGTAGTTTTATTCCAAATCTGGGTATAAAATTCGCTCGTACTTTTTAGCTAATAAACTAAAACTAGATATATAGTATATGGTTAACTGTAACTTTCCGGTTTGTAAACTTACCAGTAAAAATGTCTCCATGCGAACTGTTCCTTGACATAACCTCTCGATTTGAGAGACTGCATAGCTTTGATTACTTGCAAGTTAGAGATCTTTTCCAGATCAGGGTGTTTTGGGGCATGGTAGTCCTTTTTTGCTACCATGACTCCCTCTTTAAAGAGGAACTCATAGATAGCCACACGGTTCTGTTTGGGCATCAACATCTTGAGCCTTCACCTACAAACAAGAAACACTTAAGAGGTTATTACCGACACTGGACAACTCACAAAATCAAAATATTTTTATAACACTATAATTTTCATATTATAGAATGAAATATATTTGTCTGATTTTATAACTAAAAACAGATTCGTGAAATAAAAATAGATTTGTATAACTAGTACCTTCCACCTATTTTGACAAAAGAAAAGAACTTGCTTAGAGATGTTTGACAGATCATTGACTTCTGACGTTGACACTAATTGAAAGTCTACATTTTTTTATGATTTTCATTTCTATAGAGTTAAGTAGTACAGAGTCGTGCAAGCGTGTTGGCGATGAGGGCATTATTTTCAATAGTAACTATAATATTAGGTATTGCTGCAATGCGAGCAATTTAACTACAACAGCAGCAATACTGTTACTACTCCTAAAACAATTACTCACGATTCCTAAGCTAAGAGTCAGCTCTTTACACTTTTAGGAACTAATAATTTATAGATAAGAGATTTTTGGAACAAATGAACGAGTGCTAACAATGAAATATTAGCCATACACTACGGAACAAATAATTGGTCACTCGGTTTTTTTTCCATTTCCATTGACATTTTGCATGTCGTTTTTATAGCGAAGTACACTCTCTGCGATACACCCCGAGATTTCTCAGTCTACGAATGGAACAGCCTTGGGAATTTGGCCGTTGCCGTATATACTGGCTGGGCCATAAGGGTGTTGGCGGTTTTAATATTCAATTAAAAAAGATCTACATAAGATAAAAAAAAATATATTTATGTTTTTTAAAAGTAGAAACTTGGGAATATTAAGAACTAAAAATAATGTAGTCCGATGTCTTCCCTCGGCTGCTTGGCACTCTTGGAACCGAAGTTGCAGATTTTGGAAAACTCGTTGAAAAGTTGTTTTAGGAACTGAAACACGAACGCGCTCCACAATGTCAGCTGATCTAGCAGCAACTGGGCGACCACGAACCGTAATTCGGTTGTTTCGAACATTTTGATCCATTTCCGTATCACATTGGCGCTTGAAACTTCACTTCAATCGCGAAACCGTGTTCATGTCGATACAAACGTCGTGCAATAGTCACTGATTTATTGTTTTCGTAATCGTCGCTCGGACATTATCTCATTCTCTTGCGGATAATTGCGTGAAACCCGTCGATTCGAGCATAGGCAAACATGCCGGAAGCGCTACAAAATCTGGGCTGTCCCAATAACATTCGGAATATATTATTATATGTATAGGACGCGTAGAGCGCTAATGGATCGCTGGGTATAATGAACCCATAGGCTGCTTGTGTACGAGTAAAAGCATTGGCAGTATGCCCTAAAAATGGTGAGCTTTGCTTCAACAGAGCATCGAGCGAACCAACGGGCTATCATGTTCCCTCTCACCACGAGTGCTTTACGCTCCTCTATATCTGCTTTTTTAATGAAGGACTGAAGGTCGAAGACGACCATAGACAGTTTGACCGGACGTGTGTGCGCTGGGCCGCGCTTTTGGTTTTGGGGCGCCCGGGCAACAAGCACAAGAGCGCCTCAGAGGCTACGGACCTCCGCTTGAGCCGTCGCCCAGAGAAGGACTACCGAACTGCCCTGGCAACCCAGACGGAGAGTGCCTAGAGCCCTAGCCACTGGTAGTGGCAGCCTAGCTAATACTTTTAGAGCGAATTTGCCCAGAAGGGGAGGGGGAGGGCAAATGAGCCCTATGCATCTGAATGACTAGGTATCTATATCTGCGTCGTCAGTCAGATCTTCTGTAACAATATGGCCGACATATTTAAATTGCTCGACTATATGAAGAGGCGTGTGGTACATGTTCGGGGTGTTTGTTCTTAGCTACAAATACTAATAGCTCACTCTTATTTACATTGTATTTAAGTCCATGGTACTCGGCATATTCTTCGCACACGTTAATTAATTTCCGGAGTCCACTAATAGAAGGGCTCAGCAGCACCATGTCGTCTGCGTAGCTGATATTATTGATTGAGACAAAGAGGGCGCTTGTGGGTTTAACGCCGTTCGGTGCTCTGCCCCAAAACTACATAAGTGCTCTTTATAAGTGTTTCTTATAATATACAGATGTTTTTTCAATATATAGAAAGTGCACACATGTTTATAGCAATTTTGTCACATTTTTGCTTATAACTTCTTTAATTTAGAGCACACAGTTTTAAGTACATATTTGTAGAAATTTACTACAAATTATGCTTTCGCGATTTTTTTGTAGGACGCATAGTTTCCGAGATACCTATCGCGAAAAAGGTTTGCTTGCACCCCATTTTCCAAGATGGAGGCCGGGGGACAAGGGCAGTACAGCAACCCCATAGACTTTAAGCGGTTAAGATTCTATTGATCCCCCACACAAGTCGCAAAAATAAAATTGCGTCTTCTAAAAAATGTAAAGCTCATGTAACATTTCAATGGACTACATCTTATAATAATGTTCTGCTATGTTACTCATGTCACTGAAAATAGCATCAGTGACATGAGTAACATAGCAGAACAAAATTCATTAAGTGTTTCCCACCATTTCCCGCCAGGTTTCAGATTTCTTAGCTAATTATGTATATTTTAGGCCTGTTTTTAAATTATTACGTAAGAGAAAGTATTAGTTTCTTCCACTCCAATCTTCTTTTTTTTAATACTTAATGTATTTCGGCCGAAGCACTTGAATCCAAAGGTCATGAAATAAAAAAAGTAGTCTGTGTTTGTCTTTGTAAGCTTATGTTTCATGGCGGTGATAGTTTTCTTTAAATTATCTTTAAATAACTTTATCAAGACCTCTTTCTACCATAATTTTTGTAAATTGTGTGTATTAAAGGGAAAGAGATTTCATAAATAATGGATTTCCAAAACCGCCCTGGTGGCAAAACGGGAGGTGGTGGAGTAGCGTCATGGTCCGAGAGCAACAGAGATCGTCGCGAGAGGCTTCGCCAGCTAGCTTTGGAAACCATTGACTTGAATAAAGATCCATATTTTATGAAAAATCATTTAGGTTTGTATAATTATCTATCATTTTATCTTCGGAGTTTGTCAACATAACCTATAATGTAAACATTGTGTTCAATGATGTCTTTGCAGGTTCCTATGAATGCAAGTTATGTCTGACTCTTCACAATAATGAGGGCAGTTACTTGGCCCACACCCAAGGCAAAAAGCATCAAGCCAACTTGGCCCGGAGAGCTGCTAAAGAGGCAAAGGAAGCACCTCAGCAGTTGGCCCCGGAGAAGCCAAGGATTGAGCCTAAAAAGTTTGTCAAAATTGGACGTCCAGGTTATCGAGTTACCAAACAAAAAGATCCTGAAAATGGTCAGCAAAGTCTTCTTTTCCAAGTCGATTATCCCGGTATGTTGTAAACAGTGTTTCCAAATGTTGTCAATGGTATTGTATTGTTTTAAATTTTACTTAAACAATTGTATAAATTGTTTCAGAAATTGCAGACACTGTTCAACCTCGACATAGGTTCATGTCGGCTTATGAACAAAAGATTGAACCCCCAGATCGCAGATGGCAATATTTGTTGTTTGCAGCTGAGCCATATGAAACTATAGCATTCAAAGTGCCAAGTAGAGAAGTTGAGAAACACGATTCTAAATTCTGGACACACTGGAATAAGGACACTAAGCAGTTCTTCTTGCAGTTCGCTTTTAAAATGGAGCCACTGAGAATGCCACCACCACCACAAAAAATGTGGGAGGCTCATGGAATGCGTATGCCTCCCCCACCTGGAGGCCCAATGATGGGTGTGCCTCCTCCGCCGCCTTTATTACCGGTTCCCCCGCCTCCACCTTCCATGTAAAGCTATGATAACATTATATTAATAAAATATTGTAATTTTTTTTTAGTTTTATTGTGTTTTACCTTTAATTAGTTGCACAGCCTTGAATCAACTGCAATCATTACACTTTCATTCTTAATATTATTATTTCTTGTTGCATATATTTTGCATGCTAATGAAAATCAATCTCACTCATGCCAATATGAATACAGCTTACCATATCTTCAGCCACAGAGTTGTCCACAACTGGAACAGACTGCTTGAAAATGTTATCAATGTGTCATCCATAAATTCAACTGGACAAATAGCTAAACCATAATCAACTCTCTTGCAAACCTATACAGACAATTTGTGCAATGCATTGGACAAATAATGAATTCAACACAATATGAAATAGTCACATCAGCTTAAAGCTGCTCGCCTCTACCTACAATTCTGTATAATTCTGTACATTATATATATTTTGAAAATTTCACTCATTTTTATTTTGGCTGTCTGTATCTTGACTAAGCATCATGCTGAAACTACTAGACAGATTTGAATGGAACTTGGAATATATATAGTTTGTACCATTATAGATGTAAGACTGGACCGGTTTTTTAGAAAAACAATTATATTAATAAAAATCAATCTGAAATGAATTTAATATCTCTAAATGACTGAAAAAACATTAAGTATATGCTTACTCGTACACCAATTTGTAGTATTAAAACGAAAATAAATGTTAAACTTTATTTTAATGAAACAAAACTTTTTACAATATAGTTTTGAACGAAATTGTGAACTTCGCTATGACAGTAAAATAGTCAAGTGATTTGACATCATGCTGTCACAATTCGTTTTAATAACAACAACAACAAAATATGTAAAGTTTATAAGTTAAAACAAATGTTTTTACATAGAAAGCAGCAAGATAAAGGCGAGAACAAGTTTACAAGTATTGACAGTCGGTTTCACGGGAATCCGCAGATCCATTTTCTACATTCCAAGTTATACCTATTAGTGATACCTAATATTTAAATGCCTCATCTCACGGATCTATAAACGAAGATATAAGTATAAAAGGCATGTGAAAACGAAATAACTGGCGCAAAATAGCTAGCCAACATCAATTTAGTGCCTGCAGTGCGATTCTGCAAACGTATCTCGCTTGCGTGACTCCCAAATCCGCGTCGAGATTTGCGATTGGTATTCCAAGAAAACCTCGGGCGTCACTAGCGCCACCCGAACGACCGTGCGTGCGAGAGACACTACATGTGAGTGATCAAATTTTAGACTGACGTTTCTTGGTATTCTGCGTCTGCTTATGACCCTCACCCAATTACTCACCTCACGCAAAAACTCGAATCTTAGTGTCAGATTAAAAGTTACTATTTTTCATGCGAGTTTTGCGTGAAGTATATGGGAGATAGTAATTTTGCTCCCTAAATAATTTATTTATCGAAATTCATAAGTTTGTCCATATAATTAGCTAAAGGTAAGCTAGTGTAAAGTTGATATTTATATATCTAAAAAAATTCTATCAGTCAATGTCACAAATTATGTATCCTACCTAACTTATTGTTTAGTATCGTTGTTTTAGAATATGGTTCACTTTTTTCGCTGCTGACTAATTATGAAGAGCCCGAGGTTACTCATAGGCATTATATGATTGGCGTCGTCTGTATGTATTCCGAGTGTATTGATTGGAAACAGCTGCGTTAGGTACCTTTAGAGACTTTCAGACTATTTAGTTGATAACGTAGATCACAGATTTGAGATTTTCCTTATAGTCTGAGACTTAGAATGACATCCTATCTACTAAGAAATTCAAGAAGTATCTGATTGAGGACAAAGTTATATATCCCAAATAGAACACTTATAGTATATTAAATTCCGAAATAATGTACCTACTTAATAAAAAAAACATTGTTTATTAATATAATCATCTATAGGCACACTATCATTTCTAACAACTAGAAGCTATTAAAATAAGTAGAGAGAAATGTATGTGCCTACATCTTCCAAGCATTAACATCACCCTGCATTTATAATGTTTGCAACCTTGCATTGTAAAAGATTATGATCTGCGCTGGTTGTTATTAGAAGCAGGTTGTGCAGTTTTGAGCCAGGAAAATTTGTTGTGATATTTAAAATTAATTTAAACGTTTAATATTCTTAGGTTCTGTGAAACAAAATAAATTTTCTTTCATTATATCTCAGAAGTGAAAGTACTATATTGTATTGAAAAGTAACCCAATAATTTACAGATTTTATGAGACGTTTCACAAACTGGGTGTACTGGCATGCATTGATGACATTGTGATTACCAAAGCGTACATTCTGAAAATCAAGTTATTTCTATTTTAGAAAAGTATACCATGTCAGGAATGTCCTACTAGTAAGTTTTCCAGTACTATTGAGTTCAAATGATATTCTGAAAGAGAATTATTATGTAATAAATACAAATATATTTTAATAATAAAAACTATTATTCTCTATACCAGTGACACAGTTAATATTATATTGTTACAGGTGCTGATTAATATCTTACAAGTAATGGCGGTGCCATGCACAACCATCAATATATGCTTCTCAAGAAATTTAGTTAAAAGGATCATTGGAATTCTCTAAGGCTAATAAGATGCCTCTACTGGTACACTGGGTACTTAATTATAACACCCTGACATTATCAGAACCAATCAAATGTTTTAACTATAGATATTTTTTTATATATATTCTGATATTATAATTTGAGTTGATTGCTTGCGGTTCATACCTGTTAAGTATTTTGCAACAAATTTCTGTTAATATATTGATATATAGTTTTAAGTTAGTTATGATTTTATCCCAATTACTTTATAATATTTGGAATAAATGATAAAATATACAATATTGAGAACTTTATTTGGATTTTATTACTAGATACAGTAATTTTGATATCAAATCAGGGTTTTAATTACTGGGTTATTCACTACTGATAATTTATAAATAATTATGGTCAAGTATAGTATTTAATAAGCAGGATTCATTATCATTAAAAAGAAATGATTAAAAAACACTTACATAGTAAATATAAATCAATGTCAACCCTATGTCTACTCGTAAAGTAGGTTACAAAATCAAATTCAAAATAGATAATATATAACAATATAACACTACTATAATACTAAAACCAATATACACAACACAAGCACTTCAAAACAGCATGAAAAATCTTTTAGTAACAATTACTTTTATATTACAATACATTACATGCAATTGATAATGTATTGCATCACTCAATAGTTTAAAACCGTATATTTTCTGTGTTCACTGCCATCTCCTAATCATTCTTAGCATTTTATTGAGCTTATTACTCTACATGTTCTAGAACAGTTCTCAGGAGTGACGCATTCTTATCTTCGAGGTCTATCTGTCTCTCTTTTAGTCTCAGACATTTTTCTGTTATCGGAGCACACTGATTCTGCGTTTGAGATGGTAAAGTCTGACCACGGATTCTATTTCTCCTTGTAATTTTGTGAAAAATGTATTACCATCAATCATTGTTTCCAACGTTCAGCGACACAATTTAATAGTAGCTGTATTTCTTGAACAAATTATATGGGCACTTTGCCACATTTTGCCAGTCTTTAAGATGTCCCACGCTTTATAATTATCCTAGTATCACCTGTAACTGAGCCGCTAATGGTTTCCAGAATGTTGAGGAGTATGGCTGTAATTGAAATATGTACATAAATATATGAGAACTATTGTAAATTTTTTATGAATAGTAATGTCCGTAAAGTAATAGGTCGAGTTTTAAAGTAACTTAGAATGTTTACCTGATGTTGAAATATTGCCTATATTTAGTTTTGTTTATATAAAAGTATTCAACTGTATGCAGCAACACGACACAAGATGCAATCTCAACAGAATTCCTTAGAACCTCGACGAAGTTAAGGTTATCTTTATAAGTTCACATTTTGTTGGCATTTTGAGATCCCATCATTTATATATACTTTTATCAAGCATTTTTAACACAATTACAATCTGTTTTTAGTATATTTCTTTCGAATTCTACATTGACTTGATATTTTGTTTTGTTTACAAAAGTTTTTTCTACCACATGCGTCGGTTGTGGCAACATACGGTTATTATCATTCTGCCAGTATTTAAAAAAAGTTTTAAGCTTGATTTACCCCTAAATTAAGTCACGTTTTGTTGTTTAATTGTAAAATATACTATATTATACTTTAATTTACTAAAAAAAATGCATTTAATGGCCGTAAACACGAAATAATGGAAAACCGGTAATGTCGATTCGGATCAAACTAAGCGTGTCAATCCCTAGTAAAACTCCCTCAAGTTTTTTGATCACTCAATTATCACTTCACTACACCTATCAAATCGTTTGGTCACAGAATGCCAATTTAAGTGAAGCTGACGCCAGGATCGAAGGGAATGCCAATCACTCAAACTAGCTCCCGCATGGAAGCATGTTACAGAGAATCGCACTGCTGCAAGAAGTTGTGGATGCTGATAAACTCAACAATGACAAAAAATCAATGGATACATGCGTACAAGAAATACCTACCTACCGTTTTAAACTTTAGTTTTATAAAACATTGGATGAAATAATTGTTGCATGTATCGAAACATCATAGTTGAAATGTAACAAGTTGAAACGTAGTTCGAAGTAGCGTAGTGAACACTTTTAAATATGTGTATAGGAATGTAAGGCCATGTTTATTTCAATAAAATACGGAGTTATACTGCATTTTCTTTTATTCACTAAGGATATAATCATTAATGATCGTAATATATACATTCGATTTAAAAACTAAAGTTCTTGACCGCTTTTATCTAAATTTTGATGGGAGTAGGTACTTACCTACATAGGTAACCTTTGAAACAAAAAGAAACACAATTCTAATTAGTTGTCACGGAGAAATCAGGAGGTCGGTAAATATTTAGTATCCTCTGTGGTGTTATATCTTTAAGTTTGCGTTGAAAAAAGTGAAACAAATGTTACCAATCTAATGCTGCGGCGGGACACTGCAGGCTCGAACACGTCGTGATACTCGACGTTATACTGTATCTGTATGTGATAAAGTGCATTGTCGTACAACACGTAATATAATATCTCGCTACTACAGAACTTAGTTCAGTTAAAGATGACTAGATGGCGCTGAACCACCTTAAAACACGCAAATGAATTATTTTCGTATCAGGAACTTCAAATGTATATTCAGTTTGATCATCACTACTATATCCGGGTAATAAGAGGTCATCATGTTGCTGACGATTTCAGTTTTTGTATAGCTGCTCTAGTCTGTCTAAATTCGCAGATGGATCGTACCAGCTTAAAGAATACAAGACCTAAGGAACTCAGCGGAGTCTCCTTCCTTCGAAATATATACCTAGTGCGTGAGTCCGCGCTAGAGATAATAAGGTACAGTAATACTACGAGCCGTGCAATTATTAATCTTGTGATCATTTGTTTTAGTAACGGCATAATAGGATTCTGTTTGATGGTAACTCGTCTGATGTAAAACGCCATTGCGGTCTAAGATATAGCACGCCTGCCTAGAGGAAACCTACCGAGAAAAAAACAGGATAGCTATAGGGTTCCGTACTTGAAGCAAAGATGATAGTATTTAAAAAAATCTAGTATTTTTCTGTAGCTATGAGTTACAAACGTTACTCGCTCGGCCATACCATCCTTTTCTTGAAGCGGATCGAGCTATTTTCGACCCCCTGTAACTTTATTGTGGGAGAAGCTAGAAGCGTTTACAGATATATTTCTAAATTACATGAAATTGGGACGGATACTTCAAGAATTATAGCCGGATTAAGTTCCTTAATGTTGTCACTTTGTGGCGTTGAACTTTTTGTAGATATACTACAGGTGATTTTTTCTCTAATTCAGGATTAGTCCCATTGTGAAAGTTATTCCTTAGCATGAGTATATTACACCCCTGACCGATGACCCTGTATATTAATTGTCACAATATTTTATTAAATTATAAGTAAATTAAACTGCATATTAAAGTTTTCTATTGTATTGTATTTCTGATCTCAACCCATAGGTACTCAATGTCACGCAACGTTATAAGGACAATAAATCGTATGATTCATCGTACGGCTCGAGTTTAGAGCAATAAAGAAACACTCCTTTCTTACAAAATATGGTTGGTATAGGTGTAGTTCTGAGGGCGCAATGCAATATTCATTTAAGGCGACGGGTATAGGGAAACGCAATTGAGAATGGAGCCACGGAATAAATAATAGTATGTACTGATGACCTATGCCATGCCATCTGTTTGATTCTGGGCGAAACATATGAGCGGGCATTGGCCTGCCGTCCATAATTTTGTCAACTGTATAGATAGATAGATGGTGTCTTATGCACAGTTTGGATATTGGCATAGAGTAATGTAAGTTCAGAGAAATAACATCGTACTTTTCTAAAAGTTAGGTCAAATTTATTTGACAAAATTATGGACGGCAGGCATTGGCCTTTTGTCAACATTGGCACGCTCATATGTTTCGCCCAGAATCAAACAGATGGCATGGCATAGGTAAGTATCAGTACATACTATTATTTATTCCGTGGCTCAATTCTCAATTGCGTTTGTCTATACCCGTCGCCTTAATGTATAACGCTAGTACAGAAAGAGCAAAGCTAGTTCTGTTAAAGCTAACTAGATGGCGCTGAACTACCTTAAAGCACGCAAATGAATTTTTTTAACATCTCTCTCAAAGATAAAGAATAGTACCTAGATGGATGACATTTAACCGAAACTAACGAACACGTTCATTCTTCCTTTTGCACTGCTTGAAAGAGAGAAATATAGTGTCTATAGTGGGTCAATAACTATAGAATGTCGCCAATTCAGCTATACAATTTTACCTATTGATATATGCATTGCATAGTGATGTGAAAGTATTTTTTGTGGATAATCGATTCCAAAAAATCGCCAAGAGAGTGCCATGTACCGTAATTTATTCCATTATGATATGATTGGTAGAGTCTGGGTACTGAAAGTTGACACTGAAAAAGCGCGGCAAATTTAAAAAATATCAGCATGGCAGCCCTAAAGTAAAAAAAATAGTTGGAACTCACTTTGATACTTTGACATTTATTTTTATTTTACTAGTGGATGCTTGCAATTTTGTCCGCGTTATGACGAGATTAAAAGTAGCTTATATCACTTGTTAACTCTTTATTAACTCCATACCAAACATCACACGGATACGTCACTCCATTGTGGCGTATTAAAGGAACAAACAGGCTATCAAACACTATCATGAGTATCAATATTATCATGAGTTTAAATATTTGTAAATCTATGTGAGTATGTATCAAAGAAAACAAGACCATATATTTTTACTGTTTTTTAATCACTATAATCAAAATCTGAATCTAAAAATTCAACATGGAGTGAATCGTCAGAATCACTGGAGTCGCTGCTGTCTCTTAAATTGATGATGAAGCTTTCTAAACTATTTTCAGTTATATGGTCTCTTCTTTTGTACTTGTCTTCCACATGAATAACATGGTCTGTCATTTTTTTCCAATCATCTGCTGTAATACACTCAAAAGATTGTTTTATGAGATCCTCGAACTCTTTTGGAGTTCGTCTTACATTTTTGCTTCCCACATTTCTTTTTGCTAGACTACATATGAGTTCTATAGCATTTAGGTCACAATGATATGGAGGACGTCTTAGCACTTCATGTCCGTTTTGGCTTAAAAGTTCATCAGCTTCATAAATAGGTTCTGGTGTGTTCTGTTTTACTAAGCAGAGCTACTCTGCTTTTGAATTGTATGTTTCAAATGAAATACCATTCAATGATACCTAACTTTTGATTTTGAGATGTGGGCGCTTTATTTATCATGACAGAATGGTATGATGCATTGCCCATTACAATTACACTTGGTTCATTCAAATTGGGCATAAGCTTTTCTTGAAACCCTTTTTTGGAAGTTTGTGGAATTCATGTCATGGTGGTAGTCGGCCATTTTCGATTTGGTGCTAAATACTAACAATGAGTTTGGAAAAGGGCCTTTCTCTGATCCTGCATGGACAATAATATATCGTTTTCCTGACGATATATTTTCAGTTATTCTACTTGTTGATGGACCTTGCCAACATTTTTTAGGCTTATAGGTTTTGTGGACATAAGTTTCATCTAAGTAGATTATTGGCTTGCCTTCTGCACGTTTCGATGCAATGGTACGCAAAAAGCGATGTCTCCATGCAGCTATATCATACCGTTCAATTAATAATGAACGTTCATTTTTGTTTTGCTTAAATTCATAACCGTTGGCTAATAATATGCGACGGAGAGTTTCACGACATCAACCAAATTCTATACTTTCTTTTAACTCTACCAACAAAGATCTTAATGTTGGTACTTGTTTCCTCACAATGTAAAATTCGTTTATTTTATTACGAATAACATCCATATCGAAACTATCTAAGTTCGACACTTTTGAAGGGTGAGGTCGTTTTTTACTTGGAGTCCTCCAGACCCCTTCGTTCACCGCAACTTCTTTTTTAATTCTCTTCAATGTAATAACACATCTGTAAAAAGAATAAAATAAAATGTCAATTATCGTGAGTCTTATAACTAAGAAATAAAAGAAAATACACAAGTATTACAAAACTAGTCTAAGATTAACGTTGAGTGAAAACTTACCGGTGAGTGAAGATAGTTCTTCCAAGTACTGGTTCTGCGATTTCATCATATCGTTTTGATCTAAATCTGTGATCTTTTCAATTGCTTGTTTTACTTCAGCAGTTCGTGCATTATCCTCAAGACTATCTGTAAAAGAAAAATAACATTATATAAAGTAACTAAAACTAATATGTACTTATTTAAAATAAAAAAATATCAAGACATTTTGACCGTACTAACCTAAAAAATCAGTCACAGTACGTAAACAATCCTGTTTTTCTCGTAATACGGCTTGTTTCACAAGCTTTTTCTCTTCATATTTCAAAATCATAGAAAACAATAGTTTTCGCACTCCACTCTTTATAGTTTTATTCATTTTTATAGCATTAACACGAATATATCACAACAAAACTATACGCAAGTCAACCACAACGAAACATCAACAACACGCCATCTTGTTGCGTCAGAGATAGGGATACCATACACTGATTCTGATTTTACCAAATCTTTCGGAAAACAGCCGTAAATTAATTTCTTTAATTAATTTCAGGGAAAAAAGTTAAACAACCTCCGCCTAAACCTAGAATGAAATACAAACTTATTCAAGAGAATTGGCCTAAATTTAAAGAACATATAGAAAATAGGATACAAGATTTTCCTGTCAATTCTGATACAAATCAAAGCTCTGTGTTGCTAACTAATTTAATGTTGGAAGCGGCTGATATCTCCTTTCCCAAAAATTTTAGCAAAGGTAGATCCCTTCTCCACCTTCGTTTGACCATGATTGCACTCTTGATTGGAGAGAAAACAGGCAGAGATAAAATATAAATTAAACATGTCACTAGAAAACTTTTATTCTTTATCAGAAATCACAAATAATACCAAAAAACTTTTTAAGGAAAAAAAATTCACATCTTGGAGAAAGTTTTGTTCTTCAATTTCACCCAGTACTCCATCAAGTTTAATGTGGACTAACATTAAGCGATTCCGATTAGGAGTTTCTCCCAATACATTTCATACAATTCCACCATCAATGTCCAACCAGTTTCTAAATCATTTAGCTCCTGCTTTTGTCCCGGAAAAAGAATTGATTACAGATATTGCGTTGTACTCTCCTGCTACTGGAGACTTTTCTCTAAATCTTCCGTTCTCACTAAATGAACTTAAAGGCGTTCTTTCTTATGTCCGTGACTCTGCTCCGGGAGAAGACGGAGTTCCGTATTCTTTTTTCACGCATCTTGGAGAAAACGGTATTTGTTATTGTTTGCAGATTATAAATTCAGTTTTCTTGACAGGTGACATTCCGGATACCTACATGGAAGTCACAAATAGTATTGCCAATTTTAAAACCTAATAAAAACCAATGGGAAGTTCATTCAAAGATCATCTAGCTAAACTGCTAACCTACATATTTAATTTGGGATTAAAAACCTTTATATATCCACAAATGTGGAAAACTTCAAGGGTCACTCCTATTCCTAAATCTGGGGATAAAACATTGGTCGAAAACTATAAACCAATTGTTATTCAGCCTGCCTTTGCAAAATTGTTTGAAAATATATTGCATACTAGCATTTATAAGCAAGTCGAGTCTCAACTAACTGACACTCAGCACGCGTTTCGAAAAGGCCGATCTGTTGACACCAACCTCCTCACCCTGGTCGACTTCGTTTCTAGAAGCTTAGATAATCGCCATCAATTAGATATTATATTTCTTGATTTTAAAAAAGCTTTCGATCAAGTTGATAACGATATCTTGCTCCAGAAACTTGGTTCATTTGGCTTTTCGCCTCAATTGCTATCATTTTTTGCCAATTATTTGAAAGATCGCAAACAGTATGTGCGCCTAGGCTGCTATGTCTCTCCGTCATACTACACATCCTCTGGTGTAAGCCAAGGTTCCTATCTTGGTCCTCTCCCATTCAGCATTATGATTAATGATTTGTCAAACTCACTCACTCACGCCAAATGTCTAATTTACATGTTAGATATTTTGTTTAAGTTGTGTTTTCTGTGGCAAATAAATATATTTCTATTTCTATTTTCTAATTTATGCCGATGATGTCATACTTTTTATGGCGATTGATAATCCTTTACATTGTGAACTCCTTCAACAAGATTTGCATGCTATTATTTTATGGAGCCGAATGAACAAATTAAACTTAAACAAGTCAAAATGTTCTGATATGAGTTTTACAAGATCATTTAATCCCATAAATTTCCAGTATAATATTAACGGACAGCTTGTTTCCCGAAATCAAATAACAAAAGACTTAGGTGTGTTGTTTGATCCTAAATTAAACTTTCATATTCATATGCAGGCGCTTGCGGCTGATTGTTTTGAAATGTTAGGCTTCGTGATGCGTAATTATAGAGACTTCACAGACGTAAAGGTCATGAAGTTGCTATTTACTGCCTTAGGAAGATCAAAAATCGAACCCCACCTACACAACATCGCTCCACACGACACACGTCCCCCCGAAGGGCGTATACGTGCCCTCCTGCGTGACCTCCTTCCCACTGGCCGGGAAGACGAAGAAGATGACAAAGAGGATGTGGCTCACCCACACAGCCAAGATTAAGACCAAATTTGACCTTACGGTAGGGGGCCTGTGTTAGCTCAGGAGGGCGCACTCCCCCCTCCCCCGTTCCAGAAAGCCGAGGCTTGGACCCTGGCCCCTCAGCGGTGGGAGAACGCTGAGCGAGGGAATTAAAAGAGCACAACGTGAAAAATCTTTGCACTCGAGTGCAACACGTAACTTTTCATCCCACCTCAGGGAAGAAATGACTACAAACGAAAAAAACACAACATTTTAGTTTGTTCACTTATTTTAACATAAGATTTTAAAAATATGACGTGAAGATAATGACGCGCGCAAAACAAATTAAAAAAGTTCAGCATAAATGTTCCGCGTTTTTTTTTTATTCTTTCTTGATTGGCCACCACACTCTGTGTATTGTGCCAGTTCTCAAGTTCTTAGATGTTCCGCGTTTGAATATTTAACAAAATAAAAAAGGTTGTATGATGAATTCGGCACTACAGAGGTAGAAGTAAATAGGTTGAATGACGTTTTAAATTCACAAACTTAGTGCACACGATATTTTAAATTCAAATTTACTTTATCCTCTAGCGGATAAAAACGGCTTTTGCATTCATATATCGAATAGCAAAAATACTCTTTCCGAGATGGTGGGATGAAAAAAATGTTTTTTGTTACAACTGCCTAGTAATCACGGTTCATGAGATACTGCCTGGTGACAGACAAACTGTGCAGAATGTTAAGCATTTGCGAATGAAGTCGCAGGTACAGCTAGTTATTAAATAAGTAAAAGGATTTCCTATCCCTAAAAGCCCGTAATTGTTTCACTCTGTACAAAATAAACTGTTCCCTCCCTATGCTCTCCCTATGCTTTGGTCCCGGTGCAGGCGTCGTAAAGACGCCGCGCGCCTAACGTTCCACGCGATGTTCAATGCAATATTACCTATTTTTATACAATATGAAAATTCATAGTTATTTTAGAGAAATGGCAAGTTGATCGTATCTGGAGGCACGGTAGTGTCCACGCCAAGTCGAGTAAAATAAGACACGGCCGTACAATCCTTTTCTCGAAGCGGTTCGAACTATATTCGACCACCTGCAGGTTCGTTGTGGGAGAAGCTAGAAACCCAAATATTTGTGACTAATAAAGGCATACATAATATATTTCCAAATTACATGAAATTTGGACCAGTACTTTAAGAATTATAGCAATGCAAAGTTCCTTAGTTTTGTGACTGACTCACCGATCAACAGAATTCAAAGGTACTTCTAGAAAAGTTCAACATTTTGAGCAGAGTTATTGTTTGACCTGTATAGCTAGGGAAAAATCTAACATTCTAAATTTTTTAAAGTGTTTCCGAGATATATAATCTGAATAAGTAACTTGGTAATCCTATATAAATCCCATCAGATTGTATGTAATTACAAAGTTATTTTTAAAGTTTGGCGTAATGTGTAAGATAATTCAACATTATGTATTTTCAACATTCATAGCGAACGGATAAGAATACCGACACAGACACCAACACCGATAGCGATTGCGAGTGCCAGTCGAGAACCTACTACCAACTGAAGTTTTACTCATGATAACGAAACCTACCAACAATAAGTAATGAGTTTCCTGTAAAACATTACATGTACAAAAATGCACAAGTCTAGCTGCGCACTTATTGTGCCGTAAAAAGTTGTGAAATCGAATGTAAGCCAAGTCGGTTATTTCAGTACTTACTACGTGAGAAACTTTCCAATTACTTTGTCATAAACAATACCCCGCTTGAAAGCAAACAAAATTTTTAAGTAACTATATCAATTTTATTTATATATATTTTAAGTATAGTGTCTTGGCAATTGCACACGGCTTAAGAATGTCAATTGTAATTCAAATTGAAAATATCTAGTATTACAGCTTTGTGCCAATATTTATATGTATGGATGGCTATTTAGATTAGCTTTTAGATTACGTTGCTGTTGATTACGTTAAGACATTAAGTAATAACGTTGTCTTAATCTGATATACATAATAAAAATTGATGATATTTAAATAATTAATCAGGTTTAATAGGTTACGCGCGACCGCTGCCGTCACAAAAGCCCGACCACCACCCAAAGGCTTGAAAGTTAAGGTCTTTCTATGATTAAATTAAAGTATAATTTTGAGTCCCTGTATAAAAAAGCAGAATTAAAAATATCGGTCTAAGACAAATGAAGCAAAAATGATGTTTTCATTCTTGCAGCTCTGTATACATGAATTCTATTCTTTATTAATATTTAAGTTTATAGAAATTGTGAGGTTTTTGCTGTACATACTGCTCTATTACAAAGATTATTAGACTGCTGCTATGTTTTAGTTTCTGTATTTACCCATTAAATATTTCTCGGTAGTTGTATGAATTTTCACACACAACAGACCAGCATCCTATCTGATTAAAAAATATTTTAAAAGAGTGATAACCGACTACACTTCGTCAGGACAAAACTACAAGACCGATTTTGATAAAGCTTAAATAGGATTACAAATAATTGTACTCTCCTCCCAATCAAAAATCCAAATCAATCTAGGCGTCTGAGGATCATGCATTTGTCACAAAGATATCATTATTTTTTGTGATTGTTTAATTTTGATTAATAATGTTTTATATCTGTGGATGATCCTTTTCGTTACTTAACTGCGTGCGATGAAACGCTTTTAACGGACTAGAATGAATGAAAAATCATGAATGGGATTGAGATTCGATGATTTTATTCGATCACATTTTACGCGCGCATTCGTAGCGACCGTTAGTCTTTTGTTTGTTTGGGTTTATTTTAAAGATTTTAATTATTATTTATCAGTTTTGGTTCACTAGATTTATGATTAATTTTCATAATGTTCTCCAAAGCAAAACGTTTTGAACCGCTTGGTAAGTTTGTACTCAACCGTTTGTTATACCTGTGTAACATTCAAAATGACATTACGATCTAGCATCTAAACTTTGATTTAAAAATACTTAGCTTTTATCATTTGCATGCTTCATAATTGGTCTGGCATACTGTTATAATCATATAATTATTGTAGGTATGCTAATGTGTAAGATAACTAAAGATTCTTTTTAGGTGCTTCTAAAGTTCAAATCAATGCCTTGCAAAAGATCGATTTAGTCGTAGAGAAACAAACAACTCCCTTAAAGCCTTGCAAAGTGCCTGCACCGGGGAAGACGGTTAAATCATCAGCTGTTCTTACGAAACCTAAACCAGCTGTTCTGGCTCCAAAGAAACCTGCTGATGACAATCATTCTCAATGCAGCAGCAGTGTTAAATCGTTTCTTACAGTAAGTGAAGCACAAGCTATAAACATAGTTTAGTAATGTACATATAAGGATTTAATGATTATGTAATGGGTCAAGTGTTACCTCTACATGTATTATTCTCAATCAAACACCTCATCTTTCAAACATTCTAATTTCATAATAAGTTGCATGTACTAGGTCTATCTGTGAATTTTTGTTTATTCTTTTGGCTTAGATTTATTATTCATGATCAATATGTTAGTCTTTTAGAGGTCTTTTAACATATATTTTATCAGTCAGAAGACATGAAATAAAAATCAACCACACTTATTATGACACAAATATTGATTACTACATCCTCAGCAACATAGTTGTTCACAACTGGATAATGTTGCCTTATAATGTGATCAGTGCAACATACATAATTTGAAAAATAAAACAACTGAACAAGTAGCTAAATAACAATAGTATCTCTTACAAACCTATACTTCATTTCAACCCATAGCTCTCCGATGCTGGCATGGGTCTTTCCTATGAAGGTGGTTCAATATCAGGGTTGGGGACTTCACTTTGAAAATTATAAACCTGCTCTGACAAACAGATTTCATTATGAAGTTTTCCTTCACTGTTTAAGCATGTGTAATTAATAGAACTAATTGCAATTAAAAATTGAACAACACAGAAGTTAATCCCCACAGAAGTGAACCTGGATTTGAACCCCTTGCAAATTCAAATCATTTATTTACCAAAAATCTTGCTCAATTTAGTAGTTCTGCCTATTTTGCTTTAACTAGGCATGGGAATATTAAATATCAAAAGTAAAGTTATTTTGATTATTAAATCAAATGTCAAATTTAA
This sequence comes from Ligdia adustata, assembly GCA_947049295.1. Taxonomy (NCBI): domain Eukaryota; kingdom Metazoa; phylum Arthropoda; class Insecta; order Lepidoptera; family Geometridae; genus Ligdia; species Ligdia adustata. The sequence continues at coordinate 6,225,025 of OX346218.1, forward strand.
TAAATATGTCACCTATTGAAAGTTAAATTAAATAAATCGTTTTTTTTAAATTAAGTATAAGGTTTGCATTCTTAAATGGACACTTTCTAATGTAGGAGTATACACAAAATGTTCACGATGTCTTGTGAAGGAAGTGTTTCACCGTGTACAAACACTTTTCTTAGCCAACCACTTTTTCAATTCTGTGGTTCAAAGTTATTTTTAATGCCATTATATGTTGTGGGCAACACAAGCGAAGATAAATATATCAATCTCAGTATTTTAAGTTTATTCATTTTTCAGCCAAAGCCTATAAAAACTGCACCATTAACAAAAGCTCCAGGGAGTCTGAAAAAACCAAACACATGTTCAAAACCTAAGATTAATACCAAATCCCAAGAAGAATTAATTAAGGCACAAGAAGTAGAAATAAGGTATGTAAGTTCCTACCATTGTAAATTATAAAAAAATATAAAAAATAAAATAAAGCTGTTATTGCTATTGACCAATTTTACATCTGATTGCTTTCTTCTACTTTTAGAAACAAGGATCATACAATATTGGAATATAACAAGCAAATTGAAGAACTAAAAAATGAGATTAGCTCCCTTCAGTCACAAATTAAGAAAACTGAACAAAACATATCAGATGTCAGCAATCTAGACAAAGAAATCGCTAAAATATCTCTAAATGAGCAAATTAACAGAGAATATAAAGAAACCCAGACAGAAAATGAAGATGCTGTTATCATTGAAAACTTGAAATTGAGGATTATGAACTTAGAGAATCAATGTGATGGTCTTGAGATGGAAGCATGTGGCAAACAAGTAGAGTTGCAGTCTCTTGAAGAAATAATTACAATCAGAGATAGTCTTTGCAAAGACCTGCAAGACAAGTTGACTAATATGGAAAACTGCCTTGAAGAGACACGTCAGCGCTTGGAAATGGTAAAAGGACACCATGCATTAGCTCTGGAAGCAAATGAGAGTATTAGAAGGGAATACAAAGTTGAACTGGATACACTAAGAACTAAATTAGATGAAGAAAAACAAGCTATACTTGGCAAATGTAAGATTGATCAAGATAATGTGAAAGCACATTATAATACACTAATTGAATCAATAAAAGACGAGATGTTAAAGGAAAGATATGAAATCGTACATGAGTTGGAGCATCAGCTAATTACAAAAGAACAGGAAATGAGAGCTAAATTGGAGCAAATAGAAGAGACCTCACATGAAAAGCTCAAAATCTGTGAGATCCAATTTGAAGAGCGGACACGGAATATTCAAGATCATTGTGAACAACAGGAACAGAAAATACGATTTCTAGAAAAAGAAGCCAATGATCTAAGATACAACATCAGTTTAGCAGAAGAACAACATTTGATGGTGCAAAAAGAAATAAATCTGTTAAAGAATGAAAATAAAACTTTATATTTGGAAAAAACCAACCTCGAAAAAGATATAGAAGAGCTGAAAGATATGTATAAACAAAAGTTAATAGATTTTGAAAATGAGAAGAACAAACTAACTGCTGAAGTGGATAAAATCACCAAAGAGAAAAATAAGTTTGAAATGTCTCTATCAGTGACGAGGGACATTGTCCAAGTTTTAACAATGAGGCTGCGGGAGTCTGACAATGAAGTGGAAAGCTTAGAGGATCAAGTTCAAGCTTTAACAAATTCTAAAGAAGAGCTTGAGAAAGAACTGTCAAGTTTCAAAAATACAGTAAATAGTACTGTGATGGAATGTAATGAATATAAGGAGGCTTTGGTTAACATACTGAAGTCTAAAGCAGCTTTAGCTAAAGAACACACTAGGATCATGGAACACAATGTCTCCTTGATTGAAAGTTTACAGAATGTGGAAAAGGAAGCCTACCGTGAACTAGGCACTATTAAGAATGAGCTGATTGAAGATGTGGAGCTATTGAAGAAGGAATCCAACTCTCAGATTCAGATGCTTCGTGATGAGGTCAGTATATTAAACACAAAAGGGCGCAGCTCTTTTGTGTTACTCGCGTTAGTACAGGATAAAAAGTATGTATTAATCCAGGGTCTAAGCTATCTCCTTACCATATTTCATCCACATCAGTTCAGCAGTTTTTGTCTGAAAGAGTAACTAATATACATCCATACCTACATAGGGAACGTCCATTAATTACGTGAGGCATTTTTGAGAATTTTTCGACCCCCCTTAGTGAGATATCGTAAGATTCTTCAAAACTTCTATTTGAGCTGTAAACGTGTTGAATTATTAAGAAAAAAATAACAAATTATTTTCTTTTCAGTTTCGCGATCTTGAAATTTACGAGTATAACCATAAAATTAAATTCAAAACATAAATTTTATTCTTGAAATGATTTTCACGCAATTTCACACTATTTACGTGATATTTGCCAAGAACCCCGTCCCCTAACTGAGATTTGGCAAGATTTTGCTTGATTTATGGGCGCCCCCTACCTACACCTTAACATTCCAAACTTTCGTGTTTATAATATTAGTAGGATAGTTAGGAAGTAGGATTTTTAAAGTTGTACAGTATTTTTTTCTTTTCATGTATGGCACCATACGATTATTTCAAATATCAAGTCACAAGTCATCATGGTCAAGTTAAAGTCACATACCCTTGTAAAGCAGTAGTGACTTTACCAGGGTATCTATGGAGATTTTCCGCGAACACGAAAACAATGTATACCATCTTTATGTCGTTGGACCACACTTGTGCACATAAACATTAATGGTTAAAAATCCACCAATGTTACATATTAAAACTTGCAAAATCAATAGTTTTGCATTAAATAACGCGGGAAAAATCGATGAATATAGTTAAATTATTTTGAATTGCTGTGTAATGATTACATCTTACCATCTATTGGGGGGCAAACCGGGGCACCTGCCCCAGGCGTCAGATTAAGCGGGACCATATCAAAATTACTCACAATAATTACTTCCATTACGGCAGGCGCCAATAGACATTCGATTTTTCAGTTATTTTATATTCAAATCTCTTGACCGATTTTGTTTAAATTAACATAACCCCACGGGGGGACACAGGACCCTTTCAAATCGGTTCACCGTCTCCGAGATATCAGGTAACAATTAACAAAAAAAAACACTCTAATTGACTCCTCTTTTTTGGAAATTGATTGGTAACTAAATAAAAAAGTGTAAAGGCTGACAATACAAATAAACAGATGTATTTTTTCTTCAATTCTGGTTGTCTCATTATGATAGTTGCTCATTGTAAGTTACAGCCTTTCGATTAGAATACCCCTATAAAGATAACCATGTATAATCCTGTGTGTGCTTGAAGTAATTTATCTCTAATGTTGGAGAGAAGTTCGGGTTAAAACAATCGCAGATCCGGATCTGTATCTCACTGCTGGTATTGTCTCCAGGTGGAGCAGAAGCGCATGCTATGCTCTCTGGCGACCGAGCACGCGGGACACGCCACCGCCGCGGCCGAGCAGTCGCGCGTGCTGCTGGCGCACGCCGCCGCAGAGATCACCAGACTAGAGGGCGACAACCATCGCTACCAGCAGCAGGTGACTACCGCACATAAACGTTTGCTACAGCGCCATTTTCTGGCCGATTTGGCCAGTAAATTAAGATTCCTAGGCTAGATATTAATAATATCAGTTAAGAGGTGGTCGTTTATTAATGCAAAGTAGCAAAAAAAATCTCGGTCGCGAGTTTCACACTACGCGGGACTACCAGTCAATACAAATGACAAATCATTAGTTCTATAACCAATCTTAAATGTTTTTAACTAGTAAATGTGGTTCAGCTAAAAGAAAATTCTGAACATAAATATGTAATTGTAGCCCTGCAGTAATCAGTATCCTTAATTTTTATCGTTTTGTGTTCTTATAAAATTATCAATTTAAAATTTGATTCTAGATTCAAGACCAACAGTCCTTGGTGGTGGAGTTATCGTTGCTTCGTCAAGAGAACGAAGAGCTCACGATGACAGTCGCAAAGCAGTCTTCAATCATTGACAAAATGAACAAAGAGATGGAAGTACACCAGTCCAAGCCTAAGTCGCCGTCTTTGATTCGGAAAGCGCACAAAATCGGAAAAGAGAACAACAACATGCTAGTTGTTTCGCCTTTGCGAGAGCGTAACCATTAAGCCAGAGGTTGCAATAACTTGGTGAAGATTATACTTCCAAGTTAACGCTTTTTGGACATTGGATTTTTTATTTATTATTATGTGCTCGTTCATGGGCAGGTAATAAATACAGTTTTATATTGGTAGGTAAACCTGTACGAGTCATTTGACCCAGAAAGGTTTAAAAAAAATAACAAAAAATTTGTTTGCATAAAATCTCCTATACCAAGTGTTCTGTTTCAATGGATCTCTTATATCATGTTGTAAAATTATGTTTCTGAAATGTTTATGGTGGGTTTATTTATATGATGTGAATTTTTTATTTATTATTTGGATAATAATTATTGTTTCGACAAGGTTTGTTTATTGCGAAATGGTAACTAATAACTTTATTAATATTCGTTTTTCTGCTTATGCAGGTATTTTCTGTGTGTATTTATAATAAACCTTTTGATTTGATATTTTAAATTTTTATTTCTTCTCCTTTTTAGAACGCGTCCTCCTGAGAAACTTGAATTTATAAGTTATGTCTGTAACATAAAATTGATATTTCATAGGTTTTAATGTACGCACGCTCGCGCGCCGCTTCGTATTCAAGAACGACCCTCTTGCCGCTACCGCTTGTAACAATACTTTGTTAATAGTTTGGGTCATAATCAGATCCTAGTTTCCTAACAAACTTAACGGAATTTTGGTACCTACACCAGGCTCTAAGATGTTTCTATTTTTTAGTGTTCGAAGTTTTTTGATTGCGATGTATTTAACTCTAATATGAGCAAAATGACTACGGGTTAGTTTTCCGCCTGATTTCAATAATATTTAACAAGGGACAGAGAACCACAACCTTCAGTTAATAGTTTAGAAATACAAACCTCGAACGAACGAGGGGCGAACCTCTTATAAATCGCTTAGGTCTGGCAAGTTGTTTGTTTTACCGTCGCAGTGAAATATATAGTACTTTTGTATAGTTGATTAAAATAATATAGTCAACAATTTTTTTAAATGTATATTTGTTGAACAAATTTTAGATATTATATTGGTACAAAATTTCGCAAAAACAAAGTAGTGTAAACATATATTTTTTGATGGATTTATTCGTAACTTAACCATGTAGCGGGAATAACGTTGTTTTTAAATAAGTAAAAACATGCTTCATGATAATAAACGCAGAGAAAACAAACAATTGTATATAAAGGAAACTATAGCAAAGTATACAATTTGAACGTTGATTAGAGATCGTATTTTTTGATATTTTTTTTATGGAAACTTATGAATATGGGCGGAACATGCGATGAAACAGCGGCTCATGTAACGTTCAGCGCGTCATGTAATCGTAATCGATATGATCGGGCTCTTAGGTTCAATTAAGTAGGTAGGCTCTATTTTTTAATTCAAACAAGAATTCATCAGTCTTAAACCAATTATTTATTTGGAATAATCAATTTACAAAAATCACGAACAATACAATACATACATTATTGCAGTACAAATTTTATAATAAGTCACATAAAAATGTAGAAAGCATTTCGGCAAGACGTGTGCATTTTCTTGACATATAATAATGTCTTCAAAATCAGTACAAATTTTAAATTACTACCTAATAAAACAAAACAAAAAAAAAATGTTATTTAAAACATCCACAACATTCTTTGGATTAATCTCAGACTTTATAAAATCACAAGTATAAAATGGGTTTATTTATATTAGGGCTAAGTACTTGTATAAACTATAAAGTGCTTATCTATTGGTGGATAAAAACCTCACATTGTGGCCACAAAGCTCGGCGGAAAAACGTGAACTATGCTAATCTTAAAAACTATGACTATCACTTACTAAACAAAAGCAATACAATGAGTTGAGTATCAAACTTACACGAGTTTCCTATTACAAAGGTAACATATAATTAGATTCAGTTCATAATAAAAATAGCTAGTCGCCAAGCTTACAAATTATAATACAAAAATGCTGCCTTATGACAAGGAGAGATCATTTTCTTTGAATGTAATTTCGTCAGTCTTGGTCAAAATGTTAGAACACAACTTAAAAAAATCATAATACATCTTACTCAATCTCTATCTATCTCAGTTCAATGTAAACTAAATCATGGCCATCAAGCTATTTTTGTACTATTTCTAGTTCATAAAATTTATTGCAATGTAAAAATATAATATCAAATGGTGATAATAAATCGAATGAGTAGTTGCGATCGAGATTCTAATTCATATTAACCTATTCTAAACACATGCACATAGGACATAGAAACGTCACAAACATTTTATACAAATTGGGGCATATTTTTCGTTACTAATTCTTTGTATCAAAAGTTTAGCTCAAAATTGTGCAATTAGTCGACATGCGCGTACCTGGGGACGATATCTTCGCGGATGAAAAGATCGCAAGCCGGGAGACCCTGGAGGGGTAGTAAGTCCTGCCCCACGGCGATGAGGCCGCTCTCGGGGCCGGGGACATGACCATGCCAAACATAGTAGTAGAACAGATGCTGCATGGCCGACATGAACCGGCGCTGCTCCGGCATCTCTGAGTCGAAAGTGCCGAGAATGGCCTCCACGTCCGCGTCGACTCCGGCCATCCCGTTCCCGAGGGCGCCTCCTCCCGCGCCCGCGCCCGTCACTACGTACATCGGTACCGACAGTCGCAGCCGCGCCAGGCTCACCAGCGGACACATCGTGCGAATAGAAGACATCAACTCCACCAACCCCTCGTAGCTCTTATTGAAATGTTCGTATATTGAAGTAGTCAAATTCTTCTCGCCCAAAACGCTGCCGTTTATCATCTTCTCCACGATCTCAGAAGTCCAATTTAAATGCTTCTTCTGCAAAAGGTCAGAGTGACTAGAGTGCTGTGTGGTCCCGAATACCATCGGTTTGAACACCTTGTCTTTGCCGGATTTCTTCGCTTCCTTTTGCGTATCCCAGCTTTCGTATGCGTGGACTCTGAGGAGATGGCCGTCCAGTACAAGCCACGAGTGTTTCAACTCATCGGCAGATGGCAAAGTGCCGATGTTATTGCCCAGCCAGATGTCGGGTGTGACGGAGAAAATTTCCGTTGTTGGCATTCGCCGCAAACATTCTGCATCCTCACAATTGCTCAGCTGCTTGAATCGCTCGTTACTCTTTTGAGACAGCTCCAAAGGATCACCAGGGAATATTACCGAAGGCGAAGACAACCAAACGCGCGAATACAGTTTCTGTGCGGTAGCGACCGTCGTTAAAGCCGCGGCCAAAGTAGCACCGGCTCGATGGCCTAACAGCGTCACGGAATCCGGATCGCCGCCAAAATGTTTAATGTTCAATTTGATCCACTGCAAAGCGGTTAATAAGTCACTGAGCGCGTAGTTACCCGACGTCGGGGGATATTTCGAGTTGGAAAGAATATCGAGAGCCAGAAAACCGAAGGGTCCTAGTCTGAAATTGGGGCGAACGAATACGACTTCCTTGGTGCGCGCGTAAAGAGCGGAAGGTTGTGCGGGACTGATGCCTCCGCTGAAAGAATTGGCGCCGATGAGCACTACAACCGGTAGAGGTGAATCGTATCTCACGTGTGGGGTCACCACGTCCAGCGTCAAGCAGTCTTCGTCTCCTGTGATTGTGCCGTTTTCGAGAAACTGCGTGCAGAGGGGTCCTTGCTTATGAACTTGGAGTGTGTCGTTCCAGCAGAGTGATATGTTGTCTAATGGCTGAGCATACGTGAATCTCTTTTCTCCGACTGGCGGAACCGCATATGGTATGCTGAAGAACTTAAACACACCTTCGTCATAAATCCTGTAAAAATAAATAACGTTAGAATTCCAACCAAATTAATGAAAGAAAAATTAATTTATAACTGATTTCAAACAAAGTAAGTTAGCATTTCGGTACTGTTACAAAAATATTTTTTACAACATGTTAAACAAAGAAATTCAACAGCAAGCCTGGTATAATCATGATTTAATATAATATACAAAATAAAAACATCAAATAAACATTGTATTGCATACCCTTCTATAGGTCCGCAGCCAGTGATAGTAGCGATGTATCGTCCGAGACGCAGCGGACGCGCGACCGGCGGACCAGCGCACGCACCGATGATAATCCCAATCATTATCACTAGGAACGCGAGGATTCCCACGCCAAATATCATGATGTCCACTGAAAACACAACTAATTTCTAACACACAACTATTTACTCTCTACTAATTATGACTAAAGTAGTAATTTGTTTCATAAGTGCAGTAATCAAAAATAATCTGATTAGCTCTTCTGCATTTAGGAGTTCTAGTAAAGACAACTAGTAGTGCAGATTAGATATGAGCTCTGTGCGCCAATTTTACAGAGCCTGCGTTGTCCTAAAATATCAGAGTGCCCAAAGCATCAAAAAGGAAAATGTTTGTGAAGTAGATTTATTGTACAGGGTTATCGGTTCTGGGTGTACTAAGCCAAAAGGGGGTTACTATAATCATCATTAAAAACAACCAGATGACCAACCATGCAATCAAGAAAAAAAACAGTTGTACCATAGAAAAAGTTGATAGCTTCTCAACATTTGCATGTTGCATTGTGGGTGAGATAGTAAACCGCGCCGCGCTCTTATTTACTGGACATAATCTGCATGAACTTAAATAGTTTTATGTGATCTTTTAATAACTTACCAGTTTCAAACTTCTTTTGACGGATTCTCTCTTTCAAAGGAAGTTTTGTTGCAACTTTGCCTTCTTCAGGTTCCTGACAAAGAAACATACATACAACATTGTAAAGCAAATTGATAACATAAATAACGCTGGATACCTTTGTTTAAAGAAGCATAGAGAGAGATGAGTTATATATTCTTGCTGTATGTTATTAACAAGCATAAATATCTTTGCTTAAAATTTGATCTTACCACAGTTTCAAGTTTAACTGTTTCCATTCCATCATTTGGTGAATCAAGTTTTTCATCCAGAGTCTCCATAGATGCCAGTGCTGCCTCTGCATTACTACCAGAATGCTTTTGGAAGAACTTAGGGTACTTTATATTGAAAATGCTTCGATTATTTTCATTATTTTCACCTGCAAACATATTGAAGAATATGTATAAGTTGATCATGGTCATACAATTAATCCATTTCAGATTGAGTTTTGTACTTTAAAAATACGAGGTACTTAGATAATAATTATGACATGAGATTTGAATTTCAACCTAAGAGAGAGTTTTTTTCTAAAAGAAAGTCTAAAAGAAAGAACAAGAGTTTTTTGCTATGTCCATAATATTGAGTTGTTTGTAATTGTTTAATAGGTGGTCCACCTTACCATTTTCATTCTTTGGATGATGTAAGAATTTTGTCAGAGGACAAGAGTGTAAAAATTGAAGTCGGTGGCGGATTTTTGGTTTAGACTTTTCATCAGTCTTTTGAATTTCTATATCCTTCTCAATTGCTCCATCCTCATCCTAAAATAGAGTTTAAGTTTATCACACAACATAATAACTAATGTCGAGCAGGAACATGTACACAGATGCGGATAAATAAAGAAAAGCAAGCATAACTTAACTATCAATGTATAAATTTACCTTGGATTTATCTTTCTCAGTGTTTCTCGTAAAGAATCCTGGCATTTTAATGGCGCCAATAGGTATGAATTTCGGTTTAACTTCCCGTCCCTCCTCCGTAACATCGCCGGAAAGCGCCGACTTTACCGGCCCATCGCTATCAGGCTTATCTGGTGTCTCGAGCACTATCACTCCAGAATCACCCTTCAACATTACTTCCTTCTCTTCAGCTTCGATCTGCTGTTTGTCCGGAGTTTTAATGTCATCTTCGTAATCCCCTTTGTTTATATCCAACGTACTCATGTCTGGTAATAATAATTCCCATATATATTACCGCGTAAAAAGAACAACTACAGCAATAATGCAAAACTCAGAATGCACGTTTTTATACGATGGGGAGAGGTGACCGTAAAATTGGACAGGTGCAAAGGGAACGTTCCATTGAAATCGAAGGGCACAAGGGGTAGCGTCGATGGCAGGATATGAGAATGTTACAGTCGTTATACTTACTGGAAATGTTTGTGGCATCAAGTTACAAAATTATAGTACTGCAGCAACTTTTCAGATTTAGTTATATGGCTAACTTATTGTTAGAATAGAAATACAAAATACAACGAATAATTTCGCGAAAAATGCCGCTTCGCACCACCGCCTGCGACCACAGATTGATAATATAATTTTATTTATGGCAACCGACAAGACAACCGTACTAAAAAGGTGCATCAATTCAATTTCGTTTGTTTCGGTAAATTCCGGTTTTCACAGGAAACAGAGGGTAACTATAGAATAGCATAAACCACAGATTAAAGAAGGGTAAATATCGTTGCGATTCCTGATTCGATGGCAAGAATCTACTTTACTTACCTATTTAATATAATTCTTTGCATATAGCATCGAACCTCTCTCTACTCTCTCGTTAATCTCGAATCTAGTGGGTAGGTAGTACTTTTTGCAGTAGTAAAATTATTATTTAAAAACTTTACTACCGACTTTCCTAAAATGAGGAGGTTTTCAATTAAACATTTTTTTATGTTCATAGTTGTGTTCCTTATTGAACATTTCTGCCGAATATAACTGAAATTTGTAGATGGCGTTGGATTGTTATTAGTCTGATATCATTATGAATCGATTCAGAAATCAAATAATTTGTAGAACCCGATTAGTCAAGGCCAGGTTGTAATTCCCACTAGTTCTGTCAACAGAACTACTCCACAGAACAAGTGGGAATAAACGCGCTTAATGGTGGGGACGCGACGCAGAAGGAATGATTTGAATTAGAGCGAGGCCTTACTAGCGCGTCGCGTTGCGTCGTCGCAACGGACCAACGCATTGTATGCTCCATCTGCGTTACGGCGACGCACGATTTTGCTACGCAAGAGGGCGACGCGCGCCGTCGCTGCGTAGCGTCTCAGTGTTAACAGTCTTCAATGGACAATGGATCGGAAAAAACGTGTTTTGTTGTTGCTTTTATTACGCCAACGTAGAAACAATAAAAGATTCTGGATATCTCCCTTGATTGCACTAAGAAATAGTGATGGTCAGTTTTTATGCAGGAGTATAGAGAATTGTTAGACAAAGATGATTTTTTAATTTTTTTAGAATGATAGTGGGCAGCTTTGAGTATTTAGTGAAAACCCTAGAGCCATATTTGTGCCATAATGACGTATTCGCACGTCCAGTACACTGACAACACTGTCCGTCGTCGCATCGGAGCTCCGACGACGCAGCGCATCACCCTCCCCCCGTTTCGTTTCTAGTCCGTCGATCCGTTGAAACATCGCAAGCGACGCCGCAACGCATTAATGTGGCATGGCACAAAAAATCTATGAAAAACAACGCAGCGTTGACGCTGCGACGACGCAACGCAACGCAACGCAACGCACTAGTGAGGCCTCGCTCTTAGAGACGCCTCGCTAACTTTGCTTGCTCGATTAGTTGCTTAAAATTAATTTAATATAATTATCACCAATTTTTTTTTATTTAACAATAATATAACAATAGGGAATAGTAATAACTATAAAATCTAATACATAACAATATAATTAGTGTTTTTCTAAAGCTTTAACCAAGAGTTCATTGATGCCCGTTATTAAATTCCTAGGGTCCATAACAAGGCCGGCTGTAACCATCGCGTTAGAGAAAAGTTGCTGCGCCACCAGGTTCGCTAGGTACTTGTCGGTCGTCATCAATTTGTGGAGCTTCTTGATTATTGGATGTCTGAAACAGTTTATAAAATATAATATAACAATTAATAATTATAACAAGTAATAACTTAATAATAAAAAAAAACACATCTAATGTTTATAAAATCCTATTGATACAACTTGAATGGGTCCAATCGACAAGTATAGTTCGAGACGAAATATGAGATCTCTCTGAGATATCGGGGAACACACATGATTCCGACGAATTAAGAACCTCATCCTTTTTGAAGTTCGTAAAAACTTGCTGTGTCCTTCTATTAGGCCGGATTTTATAAGCAGTTAGGTATGTTATGAATTAAGAATTTACAATAAACAAATAGATAAACATAGTTTTTTGTGTATCCTACTTGGGATTGAGTTCCAACTGTGGTCTGAGCAGCGCGAATCTGTTGGCTTCACTGAGACTGGCAGCTTGCGTACGTATGAAGTGTCTCGCGGCCGCCATCTCAGGGACCACGACAACGCACGGATGCGAGTCTAGTTTCTGAGTCGTTCGCACCTCGTACACTTTGTCCACTAGTAAAGTCTTTAGGAACACTATCAGCTCGTCCACTTCAGATCTCTGTAAGCTGTCACTGCCTGTACACAACATAATCAGCTTAAAACACAAAAGATATTATTAGTCAATCTTAATTTGAAGGAAACATATGAATATAGTCGTGAATGTGGATCAATCTCTGTTTATTCTCTCTCTTTGTGATTGAGTATTTTATTTATGAACTTAATACCTAATATGATTTGTGAATGATCAGCAAACATAGACGATTATTTGTGTACCGCAGAAAGAGCGCGCGACTGGTCTGTTTCAGCATTGAAAAACATGTCTATATGTTACATTTCTCAAATAATTTTGTCTTGTATTTAGATTTTTTATAAAATTTGTCTGAGTCACTATATAAATAAAAAACAACATACCAATCACAGCGTCAGAGGAAGTATCATTGTCTTTGAGCATATCATTCTCGACGGAGACGAGAGTTTTGCCGGCGAATTCCTTGAGCTCCAACAACACCAGTTCGTCGTACATTTCGTAACAGAATAGGACTTCGACGTCGCGCTTCTTGAGAGATTCGTAGTACGGTGATGTCTGAGCGAGCTCGCGGCTGGAATAATGATAGATTGATTCATTATTTACTGCATCTTTGTTTTGAAACTAATTAAAGTTATTGGTGGCATAATATCATCGAAATTCATAAAAAAATTAGAAAGTGTGTTTGTCCTTCTTCTCCTCTGCAACACTCGACTTTATTTTTTGCACAGATATAGCTTGAGTGCCATAGACTACAGTTTTACCGGGAAAATAATTACAATACGGGCGAAGTCGCGGCAAAAGCTAGTATTATATAATGTTAAATATAGTAATATTTCGCAAAGGTAAAAAGAACAATCGACATCGCGAGTGTTTTTGCAATATCATATTAATTTTAAAACCCTATGGAACATTTTGTTACTTCATATTAGTCAGAATTTGTAAAGTAATAATTCGAAATAACTTAAAACTACATAACAAGCTTACGAAATATTTACGCATTTAAAAAAAAAATACAACATTAAAATATTACTAAATATTTGATAATTATTCCTCTATTACTGCGCTCTTCATCTTCGGCCACATCATAGTTCACTGTTAAAGGAAATATCAACAAACAGTAATGTTATTGGTAAGAATAGTAACATATCAAATCTATAGTTACCTGGGGGCCGCCAAATAATAAATGCTTTTATCGCCGTCTTTTTGACGCGAGCTGTAATCTGCTAACGAAGTTCTTACGCCGTTATCCAGTTTTGATGATTCGAATCGGAGCAATTTGGCAATATCCTCCTAAAATGGCGACAAGAAGTTTTTAGAAACAACATTGTGAGTTTATGTATTGTTGGAAGAGTCTAAGAGTGGCGCTAGAGCCGCGTTCACTACACTTTACGACGACAGTCAAATTCATTGCGGAATAGGGGCTCGGTGTGATACAAATGTGTGCAGATTAGAATATTTGATTAAATATTGTGAAAATGTCAATTAAATTGTTCTGTTTCTGATTAGTTTAGTACATATAAGCATACGAGTATACCGCGGAATACATATATAATATTAACGCATTAGAATTTCTGAAGCTGAGACTTTAGACAATGATAAGAAAATATACCTTTTCCAAGGGATTTTGACTGATAACAATCCCTTCTTTCAAAAACATCGAGTAGTCTTTGTAAAAGCCTTCGTACGCGAGCGGGTCTTTCTTTGCTTGCTCGTTCATGAACTTAAGGAAACGGTTTGTCAGGATTGTACGCAATTTACTGAAACAGTACAAAAGTAGGTTTAATACTCTTATCATATTCAAGCGACATACTTTATGAATATACAGTTATCGTTTAGAAGGGATTAAGCCAAAGGGGGGACCAAGGGCTCATTCTTTTGATTCCCCAAAAAAAAACAAGATTCTTATGGTGTAGAAAACGCTTTAAAACTATTTTTTGTGGAATTTGTATATGAAAAAAGTATAAAGATATAAAATACTGCACTACTTGAATATTTATACGAAAACTGCCTTTGTAATTATGAATACGATCTTTGCTTCTTAATAAAATCTTAGGTACCAATTTTTATATACAAAAATGTATATAAAAATTGGTACTTACCACCCTACCCTACCAACCTACCAACGTTCATAGTGCAAAGGTACCCATAACACTCGCAGCATTGCCACGCTGAATAGCAATAGTGATCCTTTGCGGGAGTCACCAGTCTTAACTATAAACCTTAACAATATGTTTTCAATAAATGCCCTCGCCTCAGAGCCCCAGAGTTTCCACAGCACTTGGCACACATTTGTAAAGCGGCGCCATAGCGGCATAATAATTCAGCTTTTTTTAAAATTTGATTTGATACTTACGCGATCAAAGCACTATTCTGCAATATCTCTCTGCTAAGATTAAGTGGAATGTCTTCAGAATCAACAACGCCTAGAACAAAATTCAAATAAAAAATGTATGTATGTCTTAACCTATCTGTAATCATTATGATAGAAATGAACCTATTATTCTATTTAAGTATATATTCTATTTTAGAATAGCGTATACCTCTATATTATTTGTCTAATTTTCGTAATAGATTAGACTCGTAGATTACCCTAGTATCAAATAGACCGTCTTGATGGGCTCTGAAATAACATTAAATTGTAAAACAAACACTAAAGTAAAATGTCATTCATCAGTCAGTCATGTCATTAAATTGTAAAACAAACACTAAAGTAAAATGTCATTCATCAGTCAGTCATGTCATTAAATTGTAAAACAAACACTAAAGTAAAATGTCATTCATCAGTCAGTCATGTCATTAAATTGTAAAACAAACACTAAAGTAAAATGTCATTCATCAGTCAGTCATGTCATTAAATTGTAAAACAAACACTAAAGTAAAATGTCATTCATCAGTCAGTCATGTCATTAAATTGTAAAACAAACACTAAAGTAAAATGTCATTCATCAGTCAGTCATGTCATTAAATTGTAAAACAAACACTAAAGTAAAATGTCATTCATCAGTCAGTCATGTCATTAAATTGTAAAACAAACACTAAAGTAAAATGTCATTCATCAGTCAGTCATGTCATTAAATTGTAAAACAAACACTAAAGTAAAATGTCATTCATCAGTCAGTCATGTCATTAAATTGTAAAACAAACACTAAAGTAAAATGTCATTCATCAGTCAGTCATGTCATTAAATTGTAAAACAAACACTAAAGTATCATACAACCCTCAGCAACAAGCAATACCTAAATGTAATTAAAAAATATTTTACCTTTTACAAACCTCAACCATTTCGGCAAAAGGTTTTCCGCCTTGCTCTTGATCAATATTTTCCTTGAATACAAAGCCACCCCGACCTCGGAATCCCTGGACATCTCAAATAATCCCGGTTTGCCTTCAGGTACGTACAGAATAGCTTTAATGCTCAGAGGTGCATCTGCTTTATAGTGAAGAGTAAACCGAGGCTTGTCATATGAGTTGCTGATGTATCTGTAGAATTCAACATGCTGCTCGTTGGTCACTTCTTTGGGATCCATCAACCATAATGGCTGGAAAATAAAGATAGAACTGTAGATCTAGAAGGAACATTGAATAATTTTAAAAAACCCCCGGCATTTGCTGTGTCAGCTATCTTGGATTTGAAATTCTATAGTGTATAGTATTCTACTAGTCAAGCCTTTTCATTTGATACCCATATTGAGAAAGTTGTGAAAAAATCCATGGACCCATCAATCTTCATCAAACATAGCTATGTTTGATGAAAATGGGTCCAAGTTTGAAAGGTGTATTAGTTGAGTATCTGATGATAATCTTAAAAATTTATGAAATGTGTGTTTAAATATTAAATTCATAACTTACAATAATATAAAGGTAAGTAATAAGTTTTTATGGTTGCCATACCTTGATTTGATTAACTTGTTCATCATTCAGAAGAATAGGACTGCCAATAAAATTGCTATACTTCATTATAATGTCTGCAGAAGAAAAGTAAGCAAATATGAGCAAGATAAGTAACCAATTATACAGGAGTAACCAAAGTAATTATGGGTGAAAATAACTCAAATCACATTCAAGTAGGTAAAAAAATATGCTCAAATATATAAAAATTCATATCAAAATAAATACAATAAGTAAAGTTCAACAATCATACACTGAGAGAACATGTTAAATACTGCAAAAATAAATAAAGCCAATGATAAAACTGAAAATTTAACTTGTTATGGTAAATTATAAATAAGGACCTGCTTTTTTTTTTAAATAATTAGTACCGGTGATGGCAGCTCCATGTTATACTATACATACTTTTTACAGTAGTATCATCAGAGAACTCCCTGCAGTCAGTCTTTAGGTGAACAACAATTTTAGTACCAATTGGTACACCCTCAGCTTCTTGAATCTCATATGTGCCAGATCTGGAAGAAATTAATTATTTTTTTAAACCGACTTTAATATGGCGGCCTATGCAAAATAATAACATTTTAATGTAAGGCCTGCTCTAATTGTGCTCATTACTAGAAACAAAAACACTGTGATTTGAAAAACACAAGCCATTTAAGAAAATCCTAAGATTATAAATGAGAAAGTTTCTTTTTTAATGTCATAGATTTACACGAAAATGCAGATACCTCATACTTCTCTAATAACACTGAAGTGCCCACATCCTGGATAAAATACTGTTATTCTGGGTTTTAGCTTATATAATTTAATTTATTATGACAGTTAATTATTTATCTCTACTGAATATAGCAGCTCTATTGGCTGTTATTCTGGGTTTTAGCTTATATAATTTAATTTATTATGACAGTTAATTATTTATCTCTACTGAATATAGCAGCTCTATTGGTGTTAAAATAATATTTAGAAAATGAACAAACCCATCGGAAAACCATTTATATCCTGGAGACCCTGCTTTAGTACTCCTTGTGTAGACTTCAATCTTGTCAGCAACCATAAATGCTGAGTAGAACCCAACACCAAACTGACCAATAATGGAGCTGGCTTGCTCTGCACCTTGCTTCTTTATCTCTTCTATGAATGATTTTGAGCCAGACCTAGCAATGGTCCCCAGGTTTTGAGTCAGCTCTTCTTTGGTCATTCCTATGCCAGAATCCTGTGTGGAATGTTTAAAAATAAATAAATAATAGGAAGGTAATAGGATGACATACTACAATATTAGTACAAGGACAAGCAATCAAAATCAAAAGCCAATAACCAGTATTTTGAAACGATTCTGAAATGAGTGTTTACCTGAATTGTGATAGTCCTATTCTGTTTGTCAGTGGATAGTTTTATTTGAAGGGGGCGGTCCACTTCATCCAGTTGTGGAGAGTCCGTTGCAGAACTGACACTCAGGTATCGGAACTTTTCTAATGCATCACTTGCATTTGATATCAATTCTCTGATGAAAACCTAGGGATTATTGAAATTATTTCACACAAATAAGATTGAGAGATATAGTATACACATAATCTTCAAAGCAAATCTGTACATATAATTTAATTTATCAAATTTACTACATATTGCAAGTTTATTCAATTAAACCTATTTGAAGGCTAGGTAATAATGGTGACATGTGGAAATCAGTAAAGAGAATATTATAGCACAACTCACTTCCTTATCCGAGTAAAGTGATCTAGCCACTATATCCAGAAGCATTCTGGTTTCAGCTTGGAATTCTCGCTTTTCTGGGTTACCTTTCACTGCTTCTGTGTTTTTCTCTTGTTTCTCTTCAGTAACTGTACTGAACTGTCTAGAAAAACTTGTGTTTCGGAAGAAAATATCTGCGAAGAAAACAAGGAGGCATAAGAATTCTTATCCAGGATAACTCATTGTTGGTAACTGCTAACTTATTTTTACTATATCTGAAAATAGATATGTATACATACCATTATGATTTCTAGAAGATAAATTAGAAGCCGCTATTACTTTAGTTTTATTCGCAGAATGGAAAAATAACCTCTTCGCGTAGAAAGTAGCTGGACCCAGCCTAGCCCGCAAAGCCAACATTGTTCTGAACCAGAAGTAAAATTTAAAATTACAAGCTTTAACTATGATTCAATTTAAATGCAGAGAAGAATTTCTATTACGCTCGCTCGGAGCTGATTGTCCTAAAACTTCTGTGGATAATAATAAAAAAATGTTTACTTTAGAGTGTAGACCACAGTTGACTGGATGACAGCGCAGGCTGACAGATAGTGATGACAAATAAAGAGAAAAATATTACATATTTCATAAAATCAGGAATCCCTGCATACTTGTTCGTCGGTGTGTAAATTCTTTTTGTGGTTTAGAGTTTGACAGGAAGGAAACTTTTTGTTTGTTTCGGAAAGCGACGATTTCTTGCTGTGATTTAATATTTGTACTAAACGAATTAATTTTCCTGAAGTCACAATTCTTTCGATATAAGATAAACAGTAAGAACTTTTTGAATTTTTGTTAAAAATGTGTAGCTATAAAATAGTATTTGTTATCTTTCATTTCTTAGAACATCTAAGATTAATATTTAAATAAACGATACCTGCTTTATGCTAAATTTATGCTACATTGTTATGGAACATTTCAATAAGCGTCATTCGTGAATGACAGCAAGACAAAAAGTAGCCAGTGATTCCAGTTTACTACTTTGATGCTAAAATAGAATTTACTTAATTTATTAATACCTTTCCATCTTTAAACATGTCACAAAAACATGTTCCTAATACTGTTACTGCCACATATAGCTCTTATGTCATTTAAAAATGTACTACTGGGTTAGGTGGCCATCAGACGACTACATTGCAGCAACAGAGCGTAATCGATATATTAAACTGCATGCAGTCATCTTAAGTTTAACTTTACGCAGTTGATGCCACGCATCTAGCAGAAAAGCTCAGTGTGTACGATTTAACATTGAGATGAAAGCACAGAGGAACCACTATTACGGCACCGCCGTCTTAGAAGCTTTACAACTTTTCGTCAACTCGTGTAGTAAATGTCAACGTCGCCGCGTGACCGTGATATTTTTTGCGAATTAATTAAAAATATTATTGAAATCGGTTATTTTGACTTACTTCTACCCTTATTACCCTCATTACTCTTCCCTTTTATTATTATTATTATCTTCATATTCATTTTATTTCTTAAATTTAAGTTTTTATTATTTTTATTATTATTATTAGACTGGCCGGTTGGCGCAGTTGGTAGCAACCCTGCCTTCTGCGCCGCTGGTCCCGGGTTCGATCCCTGGACAAACATTTGTGTGCATGAACATGTCTGTTTGACCTGTGTCTGCGTGTTTATTATTTATTTAAGTATGTTTTTATGTATTATATAAGTATTTATATCAGTCATCAGGTTACCATAGCACAGGCTTTGTCTAGTTTGGGACCTGTAGACCATTGTGTGGATGTTGTCCATTATTATTATTGTTATATGTTATTTCAGGATGCGACCAGCCATCGCCATTGGGAGGATCCTGAGAGTCCTCGACGTCTTCCCTGATTGGCTCGATCGCGCGAGCTAGACCTCCGTACCATATGCCTCTCTCATAGGGGGCATAAGACGCCCCGCGATTTGATTCGATTCGATTATTTCAGGAGATGTATTAATACACTAACAGGGAGATGACAGAAAAAATGTCAGACACGAAGCAAAAACGCTTCGCTTCTTAGTCAATTATTTGGTAAGTAGTTTAGTAAATTATCCACTTTATTAGAAAAGTAATCGACAATATACCGACATGTCGTTGTAGAGGTAGTTACCACGATACATTTACAACTATGTGAAAAAAACGTCATCCACCTGACCGATTTTTTAATATTCAGGAATTTGGTAATTTGAATAATGTTTAGTTATGTGTGTTCGTACCAAATATTTCCGGTGTTTTTAGAATTTTAACAATAATCATTTTTTAAACTGTGTCTTCAGTGTTTTAATACTGAAGCACAACACAGTATTTCTTATCACTGTTAGACGTTTATTAGCCACTAACTAGATGCGCGTTTTTATAATGTAATGCTTTCAACCGTAGTGCGAGCTGCCAGCGAACGAATTGGCCGTATCCGCCCGTCTAGCACACGTCGTATGACGTCATCTATATAGCTATAGAATGCCGAGTATGTTTTGAAGTTATGTCGAATGAAAATGCACACTTTGATGATAAGTTCCTTTGCTATTTTTAATGATAGAAAGAAAAAAATATTTTTCTTCAGATTATTATTGCATTTTTAGAAACAGACGTTTGTCAACTCCATTTTACTTTTAGCGCCTAGCCATTGTAGCTCGTGTAAGACTGGTAACCCGACGCAGACATGACAGTCCGAGTGTTTGGGCAGTGAAGATCGGCTGGGGAATTTGTAAAACAGTTTGTTGCACAGACAACTTGTGAACTTTTGTATGTGAACAATATATTTGACTATTTTAGAAATTATCTTTACTGTAGTTTATATTAGCTACAATATACTCCTATCGAAACTGCAGTAAAACATCGTTCCAAAGCGTCGAGAAAAGAAGTTGTTTCAAAACATTTTTATCATTTTGCTCGCTGATTTATTTTTAAATATTTTCTAATCTTATGACGGACGATAAATATCGTGTGCGGTTGTGAAGTCGGCAATTCTTTCAAATATTGCGGGACCTAATCGTCAAACATGAGTGTAGTGTGTGTAAACAGGACGAAAAGTTACTTCTTGACTGTGTTATCTCGATTGAGGTGCAGTACTTGACTGACTGTCGCGGGTTTGTGTTGTGTCGCGGACTGGGGGAACGTTGTGGTGAAGATGAGGGATCAGCGGTGAGCGGCAGCAGCCACCGTGGAGCACCTGGTGGGAGGCGGTGGCGCGGGTGGCTTGCTGCCCGGCGCCTCGCCCGCCCAGCACCAGCACCCGCCCAACATGCTCCAGCCCATGGAGGAGATGATCTTGCCTCCCAAACAGACCCTGCCCAGGCAGCATGTTGTTGATCGCTTAAGGTAACATTCATCAATTATTGAGGTTTTTGAAGACCTGATTGTTCAACTGCACACAGAGTTTATTACAGGCAATCTACAATAACATGTTTGGGCATTCTTATCAGACAAATGATAAATCTTAGACATTTAGATTTAGATATGTCTCAAATATAATATTATGAAAAAGTTTCATATACATTTGGTTGATTAGGTGTCTTTATGAACTGTATAAATAATATTGGGTTATTACATAAAATACAGATGTTATGCATTTGTTTTGTAGGTATATTCAATCAATAAATTTGTTTATTAATTAAGAGCAACTATTGATATGTTAGAAAGTGGGTATGGAGATATTTGATTAGTGGATCTCAATATGGGGCTACCTAGTGAAGACCACTGCACAGAGCTTCCTACTTGCACACATATATAATCTTAAATTACCTTGTTGCCTTAATTTTCATTTGGTTTTCAGTACTACATTATTTTTAGTTATACTTATAACCTCTGTATTTTTGTATTTAACATGCCAATAAATAAATAAATTAATAAAAATCATTTCTTAGGTAAAGGTTTCATCTTTGAATCATCATTATTATCATTAAGTTTCTTTCTTTGGGTAAGTAAACCATTGACCTATATATGTTTACCTTCATTGAAACATTCAAAATTTTATACATAGCTTGGACATGATTATTACTAAATTGAGACTCTTCTCTAATGTGTTAATTGGTAACTACTTGTAAGCAAAAAAGGGATTTAAAATACCCAATGTATATTATTTTTTGATTTACTGGCTTAATAAAGTTTTATGTGAGAATAAATGATTCATAGATATTATGTGTAATAAGTATTTGAAATCTACAACATTAAATTTATACCCACTGTAAGAGTGGCATGTTAAAAATATATTAATTAGTATTATATGAAAATAAAATTTGTAAGTGGTGGCTTACAAATTTTTGTTAATTTTGAGTTAGTTGTAGTTGTACATCTATGCCTTAATGAACACAACTATGTGAATAACTGTTAAAGTCAATCAGACAGACAAGCAGGTCAGATCAAAATTAAACAGGTTGTTTGTTGTACTGTGAAACCCTAACCCTTTTATGAATGAAATGAATCCTAGACAAACATAACAATTGCCCACTTTCTTGGGCAACATTGGAAAGGAAGGCATAGGGTGCAATTTTTCTCAGAAGTTGCTGTTATTATTTTAAGAGCATTGATTAATAAGTAATTCAAACAGTAACACATTAATACTAAAAAATCCATCAATGTTCCAATACAACAAATATAGTCTTGTCAGACTCGAGAATATTTAAAATAGTAACTTCATTTTTTAAATGTCAAAGGGTTCTCATTCAGACGCAGGCATGTCTTAGATGAGACATTCTCGTCATGGTGTGATATCTCTGCTGGTGTGCCCCAGTGAGGCAAGCTTTCATCTGCATGCATCTCTTTTTTTTACAATTTTTAAACTCAATCTCTCAACATATAACTTTCAGTTCTGATTAATATCCACTAAGGCACTACATATAAAATTATATTTTTGTATTGTCATGTTTTGTGTGCCTACAATAAAGCATTAATCTATCTAATATATGCAAAAGTGTCAAAAATTTGAATAACCATAGATAGAACATTTTCCTGGGATCCACGAATTACAAAAGTCATCTTTGCGTCTGCTGCTTCCTTAAGAAGACTACGTAATTTTCTTCCGTTTACTAGGAATTTTCAAAACTGCACTTGTAAAATCTCTCCGTCCCATTTACGCAGACATTTGCTATTCAGATTTAATCAAAGAGCAACTCAACAAACTTGGGCTTTTACAGAATTTTAGCATTCGGTTTTATTATTTGGGTTACATTATTAAATATGAACACCACGAATGTCTTTAATATTAGGTCCTTACATATGAAATTGGCATTTTGTCGTGGCCACTTTGATCTCAAATATCTCTTCTTTGGTTAGGGATTCCAATTTCAAATTTATACAGCTATTTATTCATACATTTGTATTTCGAAAACCGTAATTCATTTGTTTTGCCCTTGTTTGGTTTTTTCTTTGCGTCACGCAGTTTACAAAATTGAAAACTTGAAAGATCCGATTTAAAATCCCTTCATTATTGTGCCGGTTGAGTAATGTAACGCAGCAGTTGACGCGCGTTTGTCGCTTTGCTGCACTCAATTCATCTATTTATGAGGTACCCACCTTTCAAGCTTTTTCACCTTTCCTTTACTACAAAACGCCAATTTCATATGTAAGGACCCAATATAAGATGGATGTTTTATTTGTTATAAAGAAAGGTAAACATTTATATCATATACATACAAAATATAATTACCTAACTATGTTATATAAGGAATTACAAGAGTTACCCAATCAATATTAATTTTATTTGTTAGATAACATACTTTCTCTTTCATATAAACACATTTTTGTTAGGTTGCATCGAGAGTGCAATTTAAATGCATGGCAGCATGGAAAGCTGCATTGAACAGTAGATTTTCACTTAGTTTCACTGTAGGGCGCTTGTCACAGTGAAAGTTAAGTGGTCTGACTTGACTTCACACTGGCTTTTATTACATCCACTATAATTTTCATACGTATATTTCAACATAAATCTAAATGAGATGTCACAAAATATAAAGAGTAATATTGAAACTGCAAATAAAGCATATTAACTGTGCATCTTTCAGGTGTCACAGTCCTGTATTAAAGATTTTTCACAGAAGACTTCAATTTGGCAGGCACATATACAGTTTTTCAGTTAATTTCTTTTAAATAACAGTAATTTTTGCTGCTCTACAAATCTATCTAAAATTTAAATAAGAATAAAATAATCAAACAAAAAATTAATTTTATAAATAGGTCCAGAAGTTTATGAGAAATCAAGCAACACATAAAAAAATAAACTTTATTTTACAAAAAAAACCCCTATTTTATAAAGTTTTTAAACATGTTTGGATTGGATGCAGTTAGATGGTTTTTGGCACCAGTATAGCCTATGTCCAGGTAATGCATTTGTACTATAAACAAAAAAAATGCCTACATAACTTTTTATTTTGAATATAGAACTATAAAACTGTGAATTTGAAACTAACTACATCGTCATATGGCAAGATGTTTGATCTTACTTGACCAGTGTTATAAACTTATTACTCATACTTTCTTCTAAAAAATTTTAATCTGTCATCACCAATCTCAAAAGCGCTATTCGGTGTTACTCCCCAAAATATGGCTGGGTAGATAAAAAACATACGGACAGAGCGACACTTTAGTAATAGTTCCTTCAGTACTGTGGAACCCTAAAAAAAGAGAATTGATCCGAAAAGTTACAATATTTCTTTTTGTATTTTCAAAGTACTGAATCAGACCAAATATTTTATATGAGACCATCTCTAAAGAATCATCAAAATCAATTGGCGAAGTAATTGCGTAACAAACATAAAAAACATACTGTTAAATTGAGAACCTCCTTTTTGAAGCTGGTTAATAGTCAACGCTATTCATGAATGTAAAATGAAGTGTACCTTAATTTGCCTGTGGCCTTACTAATACAAATTTAACATGTTTGTCTTAATCTTGACCGAGCGAGCGAAGCGTCTCTGCTACCGGTCTGGCAATTTTTTCTTGCATCTCTCAGTTGTACAGTTCAAAACACTGCTGTCTTTTTGTCTTTTACAATGTTAAGACATTAGAAGAATCACTGATATAAATTTTTTAAGTCCTACTGACATAACTTCGAAAGTTTAGCAGCCGCGAACAATGTCGCGGGTACAGCTAGTCTAAAATAGTAATTTATATGTAAAATTATGCTCTCTTCAGATACATTACTACATATTATTACAAACACATAGTTTGCTATTAGGTATATTATGTAGGTATACCCAATGCAATGTCACATCATGTCCTTTGTATGTTATTATGTGACCTAGAGCTAGCTACAGACTGTGAGACCTCTAATCTAGCTCATTTAGATTTTATCTAATGTTTTTATAGGATAACAGTATAAAATTTAAAAAAAAAGATCATTAATTATATAACTAGTAGTTCTGCGAAGTGTTGAACTCGCGAAACCAATAATTTAACTTCACGACAGCCGGTCACATCTTCGATTCATGTTTCTGCCGAAAAAATACAATATTTTGAAGGTTGTTTCACGAGAAATAAAATCTATTATTATAGATTATATTTCATTTAATAAAATCTATTATTATAGATCATTTTATTAAATACCAACCAAAAAGTTCGTAGAACCCACATACAACAAGTTTTATTAGGATTCGTTGCAAAACTACCTACGACTTACCCCACGATACCTCATCTGTGCGCCGAGTACGAAAATTAAGTAATCATACAAAAATAATAAGTGACAGATTCTTTGCCACAGCAGTAACAGAGGTGCTTGGCGAGCCCGGTCAAAAACTGACTTTCATTAGTAAGGATATAAACAATATCTATTATTTAGTGATTTTATAAACAAGTAGACCAGGTTGAAAACGAGATAAAAATTATTGTAGAATGAAACCCATTAGAAAAGGAGAAGAATATTATAAAAATCAAAGGAAAAATAATTTACGAGCGATCTGAGGTCGGGAAGGGGAAGGGGGTGAGTTTTTAAGGGTAAAAATACGGTTTATCTCGATTTCCGGCAAAACTGGAAGTCCTATGAAAAAAAGTTAAATGGCAAAGGTAGTAAAAAGATCTAAAACTTTTGTATTAACACTTTTTCACATAACCTCAATATTTTTGTGAAAAAACAAAAAAAAACAAGTTTTTGGTTTTTTATTTTTATCTTTTACATAAAAAAAATTTTTCACGATATTTGATTAACTCACCTTTTTATGTCCCAAATACCTACCCTGTAATTTATTCAAATTGTAACATTTATTTTTTAACTTTATTTTGAATTAATAATGAAAAAGCACCCTAATTTTCAATCGAAAATTCGCCCATCATAGTATCAGCTTTTTTCAAAAATTTGGTATGCTTTCTGTTCATTGAAATCTTTACTTTCCGATGGTGAAAATATATATATATTAAAGTGAATCTTAAAAATCGAGTCTAAAGGGGTTAGAAGTGGCTTCAATAAATCCGACTGTAACAACTTTTAGCCCGGTATCTTACGAGTAAAACCGCGGGATGAAACCAGTACTAGTACCAGTAATCTATGACCATGACGATCTGCAGATAAATACAAACCCAATGACACCTCGCACATTAAAATCGGTCTACCGGTTTAGACTGTAGTGTAGAGGGTCACAAAGAGTTATACATACATACAAACATATAATCGAATAACATTACCCTATTGGACAGTTGGGTAACATTATAGCCCTCTTTTTGGAAAGTCGGGTAATAAATACAATTTTTGCTTTTCCTTTAATTTCCATGCTATGCCTAGTTTAGGCATATAATGCTTCTCTACTGTTGAGAGTGTCCGTTAGCTGCTTGTAATAATTGCCTGAAAACGTCTCGCTAATCTAAAACTAGAGTTGCCATCTGTTCCGATTTGCGCGGAACGCCCCGATTTTCAGGGGGTAGAGGACACGTCCCGGTTTGCACCTAATCGGGACGCTAAATGTCCCAATAAATCACCAAATTAAAATATAAAAAATATCTCTTTCTATGGACTGCTTTTAGATTCCATACAAAATACTACAAGTCTTTCTCCCGACCTTATGTTAAGTGATATGTACTAGTCCACAAAGTCTGACTGATGTAGTATTACGTATAGTTACGAAATGCAATATATAATAAAACATGTATCTCAAAGCATGTACTTTTTGTCTCGATCTACAACCCAACATCCTCATATTCAGGTAATTTCTAAAATAGCTAGAAGCCTGAATTTGCGATGATCAAAGGAACATGCCATTTATACATATATTTCTAAATTATAAATAATTTGAACCAGTGCTTTAAGAATTATTGCATGCCAAAGTTACTCGATTTTGTCACTGACTCTCTTACTAACCGATTATCAGAATTTTTTGAACATAGTTATTCTCTCTCTATCGGCTCCCATAGTTGGAAAGGTACTGAATTAACCGACATGGGTTACATTCTATTTTACAACAGAAAAAGAGCGCTGCGAGACTTCTGCATGTTTGTTCATAATATGTTTTTGGCGGGATTTATCTGTATCGATTTAAAACAAATTAAACCCAGCGAAACTATCTAAAAATCACTTCGATCGCCAAATAGCTGATTGAAGTTTTCCTGAAAATCCCTGCACAACATTTCTAATCAGTGCTCTAATGGGAATACTTTGCCAAGGCTGTCGACTGTTTCGATGCGGTTTTGCATATACATTGACAACCTAAGTAAAAATATAGATGAAATCAGGTTGCTACATGTCGAAAGTCTTCAAAGTTACATTTTTACCGAGAGCTTTATTAAGTTACCTTAATTCTTGATAGCTTTCATAAGGCATACTTATAGAGAGAGTTTGACCTAAAAAATCTAAATCAGCATAATTAAATCTACTTATATAAAAAAAAAATAGAACTTCGACTTTTAAATCGAAATAACTACGATTTAAAAATCTAACCTCTTCACCGATTTTTGATAGAACTAAAATGGGACCACACGAGAGGTATATAGTATAGAAAGAGAAAAATAATTTTGAAGTCGGTCCACCCGTCTCCGAGAAATCAGGCAACAAATATGAAAAAATCTCGGAACAAAAAAAAGACGAATTGATTACCTCCCCTTTTGGAAGTCGCTAGATAAAAGAGCAAGTCCTGACTGACTGATATCACCTAGTAATCATCGCTGAGCCTAAACCGCTGCACCTAGACACAACATTTGAAGAGTGTATCCATTATAAGGTGTAGGAATGTACTAAGAAAGGATTTTTAAATAGGGGTTCAAAACTTGAATCTTCTTTATTTTTCATTTTATATCGCGGGCAACGCGCAGGTGACAGCAACTTTGGTTATTATAAATTTAAGTTTGGTCGCTGTAACCGATCATCATACGAGTAATCGCGAGACCCTATCGATTCCCGCAGCAGCAACGCAACAATCTCCCAATTTAGAGAATCTCTTCTCATAGGCCGTAAAAAAATATAATAGCCGTAGTTATTTAGCGTAAGCCGGACTCAGCTTTATGCGTGAAGCCCAAAATATCGGTTTTATGCTCAGATGTTTATTAATTTTGTAAAGTTTTGTGTGCAATGATGTGTGGCATACATTGTTAGTCAGCCATTACGTTTTGAGTTGTATATGTATAAACTTTATATAATATAGATTAAATTTACCTCTCACTCACTCATTATTATTTTCCTACCACTTGCAAAGCTTCACGCGTAGGTTGTACCATCATAAGCAAATTATATATTACCCTCGGGTTGTCATACAACCACAACAAAACTAACAACTTTAGTACAAAATGATATTGTAGGCGTTTCCGGGATTCTCTTGTGTATCGGTTGAAACTACTGCCCTACGGCCGCGTTGTCGGATCGAAGTAAACTAAGTTTCTTTGTCCCCGTTGCTGGCGTCCTCTTTCCAAGGAATAGAGACCTAAATTGTAAAGGTTTTTGAGGCGATCTTGGATTTCTTCGGCAGAGTGCTTTTTACTATTGAAAATTAGAAATCGGATTATTTTGTAAGAATTTTCTCTTGTATTTAGTTTTTGTTTGTGTGTCTGCAATAAAGAATTGATCTATATATCTCTCTATCTATCGCTAAAACTCTTTAATATGACTAAAGATATTTGCAGGGCGATACAGCTTCTGAAATTATTTACCTATTATAGTTTGGGTAAACATCTGGTACCTAAAACACTTTAAGGCCCGTAACTTGAAACTTCATTACAAGATATTTTAAAGTAAGTATCTATAAATATATTACCTACGAGTATAAATCGTATGAATTATGTATACCATTCCAATTTAAAACTGCAACATCCCAGTTAATATATAAGTAAAGGTTACATTTTGCTAAATAATAAATTTTGACATTTACATGCAAAAAAGTGTTATATTTTCATGGTTCATGTACACTACATACATGACATTTTACAAACTTCTCAATCTAGTAACTTTAAATGTATCGTCGGACGTTTCTCCTCAAAAGACAGATAGTAAGTCAAGTGTAGAGAAGTGCTCTAGAAAGGCTTAGATATATTTGTAATTAATTTAATATGGCGTTATTAAAAAAATATTAGGTTAGGTTAAGTTAGAACATGAAAAACACGAGCCTTACGAGCGAAGTGAGCGTGCCGCGGTAGCGGCCGGCGAAGTGCTCTTGGATGATCTTGATCTTGGGCTCTTGGAAAGGCTTGGATGTGTTTGAAATTAATTTAGTATGGCATTAAAATATTCCGTTAAATAATAATATTATAGCAATCATTAAAATGGATAACAGTACGTATGACACTCGTATCATTATGGAATCTAATGTACGGCCAAACTAGAATGTCAAATGAATTTTATGGTAAACAAACAATTCGGGCATATAAGTTCGAGTATTATTGCTTATATCTTTCAGGCAAGGCAGATGCCGCCGTATTTGACCTTCCAACTTAAGAGTAATTTCAAAATGTAACTCTTATTGCACCAAAGTTAGGGACAATGGTAGTTTGGTGGTCTCTGTTTACAAGTTAGATGATAAAATAAACATAATCAACACATCGGTAATTCCTATCCTTATTTCTGTCATACCGAACACCCGAAATGTTATTAAAATTCTTAAAGGCAAATAAATTTAAAGTGGCGCGCAGAAATCAATTAAAACGGCCCTCCGGCACAGCCTCAGTGCAGTCGTAGAGCGATCGATTACAGGCTGGTTTCCAATCCACTCTCCAACTAGAATGTGTTTCAAATAATGCAGTATCGAACGTTTGTTTGTACACTCGTAGGTAGATAGATGCATTGCGATTTGCAGCGAGTGAAATTATGTCGGAGCCTCGCCGTATGGCTAACGGTACTGAATAGCCCCGCCACCATCGGTCGGTGCATAAGCACTGCGCTGTTTTATTTACATTACAGCTATCTTGTAATGTAACCTGATACAATTTAGCAGCTACTTGACAATTTTCACTCGTAATAGCTTTTGTATTCGTATACAGTTTCCAGTGGCATTCGGTTCGTGCAATTGACAACACGTTACCGTTACCTAATTGTTTGGAGATTTTGCGAGTGCAGGGATTCTGCATTCACTTCCTACTCGAGTTAAACGTCTGGAAATTTTATTTCTCACTAATGTGTATGATACGTGTACCTATCTTACTTCAATGTGAAAATGTTATTGTATGATGTAAGTTATTTCTTTAAACCTTAGCGACGATGGTCGAATGGTTAGAGGGGTCGTTTGCCGTGCAAAAGGTACGAGGTTCAATCCCACGAAACTTGCAAAAACCAACCAAGAAACCCTAACGTAGTGGTAGGGCGTTTCCTATCGCTCGCCTGGCTAGCTTCGCCCTCAAGTTGTAAAATCAGTCGCCAAGCACCTAACGGTGTGTTCCGGCAGCCTTCCTTGAGAGCCAGTATATTCCAGACTAGTCATGTTCCATCTACGGCTACAGTATCGCTGACTTTCGTGGTCGTGCGAACTTGTGGTCAAATGCCTAGCTGAGTAGGAAAAAAAAGAATCAACTTTGGTAAAGTTTAAACGGGGATAGAAACAATAGCCAATTTTATTCGATGGTCTACAGAAGCTAAACCGTGGCGCACTGCTAGTTCACGTACTCGTATACTAGCAAGAAACATCGGTTGCTTTGCTTTATGGCGATCAATATTGGCAGCGTAGTCTAGCGAGGGACGACCCCCCGTGTTAATGGGATCATTTGTAGGGATACACCCTGCCACGCTCGTCGAGACGACCTTCTAAACACTTTTATTTCATCCCATACGACTAAATGGCTGTAAGCAATCTGGCCACATTTAGATACCAAGTTTGCTCATTGTTACACTTTTTATGGTTAATATTTATCGTATTTTCACTTTGTATGCAATGCACGTTATGCACATTTCAAAAAATATCATCAGAACGCTTTTACACATAATTACTGTGTTTGTCTTTTCTACCATAATTATACGAGTATAGGAAAAATCTAAAAAGTTATTTTTTTAATCTCCAAAGACGTCCAGCACCTGCGTGTGTATCGTCATTGTTGACTACTAACGTAATTTTACTCATTTCCTTTATGAAGAGTTTCGCTTTCTTTCACATGACAAACTACTTAAATATATTTTAAATTAACATAGTAAATCAACCCTTTGATATTACGATCGATGACTTTCAATTTCTGTTTCGTTATCGACTGTTGAATGATTTCATGACGATATTCAACTTATTGTTTTCGCTCGAACCGGTTAGGTAGGTACTAACCGAGTCACCGTAATGACTGGTAGCCTCATAGAGACAGACAATTGAAGTGGATTATTGGCCTCAATCATAATAATACCGACTCTCTAGGTAGGTAAATCTAAATCGTATGCTGTAAAGTGGTCTAAGCAGCTTTTAGGAGGCATTACGTAAGTGAATTCAATTTGATAGAAAGCATTCCATGAGTCGAAAAAGTAAAATCGATGAAAGCGTAGGTAATCTCTCGCGAGGCGAGAAGTAAAGGTGTCATGCAAACATGTCCCAAGGAGGGTTCCAGGCGCTAGGCGGAGTCAGTGACATAGCGTGATACAATCGGGACTTATCGAAGGCGTTGTTTGCGTAGCGCGACAACGACGGCTGGTCAATGAACTAAACAAAAACACCTACGAGTTCACACTGTACTCCGCACTGTACATACACGAGTATGTAGCGATGCGATATATGATGCGACCATGAACGACTTGTGAAGTGTGAATAATAATATTCAAACTCATAGTTCAAACGTCTATCTCAGTTAGGAATCGAACTAGGGTCCGCCGGTTCCAGATGGGAATGACCATTGGACCAGCAAAGATCGTCAATTAGAACACGAGAAAAAGCTTTGGATTCAGCTCGATGCATGAACTATATATTAATACCTTACACATATTTACATTGTAATGTCTAGAGATTGAATTGCCACTATGTTTAGTGTTTTATTTTTGCGATTGTAAATTTTTATCATACGTATTAACCAAATTCGCGTGCAGCTGATAAGAATATCGCCTGCTTTTGTACTTCAACCACTTTATCAGTGACGTAGGTACTCAGTAGTCTTGTTTGCGTGTTCGTCTGTTGAACTTTGGGTTTTCCATATTGTACAAATATAATGTTCTTCGATAGCCTAATATTAATAAAATGACATATGTATCTCGAAATGTATTTCTTTAAAAAACACAACACCTGCTTCTATATTGTGTAAAGTACTAGTAATATCAGTCGAACGTCACAAATCATCAAAGATAGTATTAGGAATGTTTAGTATCGTCACAGAATGTAAAGTTTTCAAGCGGTTATGTAATTGTTAGTGCTAATGTTACACATCCAAATACCTGGTTACATAATTGGCAGTCGTGTTTGCTTACTTAGGTACTATGTTCTGCTAAATGTAGATCTGCTGATAATCCACAAGTGAAATGTACATATTCTATAAATACTTGTATGTATTATTATATAATACATAAACATTAATAAGGAGTTTAACTTAATCGAAGTACATACTATATGTTAAAGTTATTAATGTTGATTGTATAGAAATTTGTCTCTGCGAGAAGACGCATACTGCAGGGTTCCGTATCATAAATATTCGAGTTTATTTTTACCGACTTCCAAAAGAGTTTTTTATGTGTGTTACCAGATTTCTCGGAGACTTCTAGTTTCTTGTAGTATTAAGTACAATGGAACCCTAAAAAATTGGAGTTTAATAATCCAAACCAGTCCTAGGTCAACAATGTCGACCCCAAACGGATGTTCATTTCCGAATGCATTGCGAGGACGTCGCTTCATTCTTCGTATTAGGATCCTGATTAAAACTGAGCGGGCGCTTCACAGGACATAAGGATTTCGGCGACTTGACACCATCTAACTAATAAATGAAAAGCTCGTAATGATTTTGTATGATGCCGACAGTCTGAGTGTCCGCATTAACATTTACTCAAGGTGACCGCGCTCGGCAGTCTCGGCTGACTGAGCATCGGTTGAATATTGTTTGTTACATTACACCTACTCTGTACCTCTACTTGTTTTGTAAACGATTGTTTACTTTGCCGCCATATCACGTACGTATATCGGCCGCATACAGATGACTGTTATATGCCCTCGAGTTACGTACGACGACGTTGAAACTATATCGGTTTCCACATCGAGACGCCTGGTTTCAATACCTTCTGACCAACAACTAACTCTGCTATACAAGTAATTATTCTCAAGTCTACATTGTTTGTGCAATCTTGAGAAAGTCATTGTCATTGTGCAACTGAAGGTTCCAAATATGGTGCCTTTAAATTACTTCTAGTATATACACATATATAAATTTGTTTGCTAGCGCGGGAAATGCTCTAATTGCCCTATATCCAACGATAATAATCTGTGTATGATTTTGAACAGTAGGCACGTTCGCTGGCAAATGACTAATGAGTAACTAATTTTTTTTTTGCCTATCAGACGAAGAATAGAGACGTATCGGCGGCGACAGTCGGAGTGCGTCCCGAGGTTCGATCAGTCCTTCACAGGCGCATGCGAGCAGCAGAACCTGGAGACCAGCGCCTTGCAAAAGAGGTTCCTTGAAGGCAAGGCTAAGCGCCAGGCGAAAAAGAGCGACCGTAAACCGGACTTGCCCGCTATTAGCGGCAATCTTCACAGCAGCGTAGTACATGTGGTGAGTACAATGCTAATTAGTTAATTGACTTTAATACCTAGCCAGCATAGGCACGTGTTGTTCTACGAATCTAATAAGAGATGATGAGGTAGCTATGTTGCAATTAAATATGAAACCCTACACAAATAGATAATCTTTGATAGTGTTAGACACAGGAGCAGTAACAAACTGTGGCGTCGATTACTAGATGTGGTATATTCGCTACGTTTCTACAGATTCAAAGTGTTATCGTACCTAGCCGCCTTGAGCAATCGTAAGAAAACTTCCGTGTTTGTTGAATGCATCACGTGCATAGTTACCTGACGATTCATTAATGTGCAATTGTATCGGCGTAGTAGTGTCGCATGCACGGACTTATAATTAGTCCGTTGGAATCAGATTAAATATGGAAGTGATCAGTAGAAGCTTCCTATAGTATTGCAATGGAATAATAATTGTAATGAATGTACTGGTAGTGGGTAGCACGTGCCGACTGGACGGCGGTCGGCCGCCGGATGTTGTGCGACGTCAATTGACTTGACCCCCTGGCACCGCATCCCGTAGCCCGTCGCGGGCCGCGGTATGCTTTGCCAGCACGCGACATACAACCTGTAATTATGTACTCCTCCGCCATATAACTCCGCCCGTTCGTCTCTACTCGACCGCGATGTGTTGTAGATCTGCGTAATCGACGGAAATTGCAGCGTTTATCGTCACTTGCACACTGGAAAGGGCTCGCTGACCTTCGTTCTTATGGGAGCTATTAATAGAGAACGTATCATTGTGAGGGAATTTCTATTCGAAAATCGCGACGGAAAACTGGCTAAGCTGCTCAAATTCGCTATCTAAAGTACGAGTAAAGTATTCGCAATAGTTTTCCGCTATGTGAGATTCCGGTTATTCCGTGCTTCTGCCGCGGCATCCTAGATTACTTTTACCGGAGCTAGATGGTGCAGAGAATAGAGGCGGGTAGGTCGGGGGGCACGCTGCGGCCGGTGGTTGAGCAAACTGTGCTCGTTTCACAACAAACGCCTCGCATTGTCTCGCGCCGCTCACCGAGACGACCTCAGAACGCTGCGCCCGCGCACTTTTCTGACATATTTTATCGCCACTAACACTGATTTCGTTGTGCTTCATCGCTTCGAAGATCCCTGCTCCTATTACACCAAAATTATATAAATTGTTTAGGTCTTTAACGGGAGTCTTTGCTTTAGTCGAGGTCCTTATGAATACAGACGCATTATTATCGTATTGCTTATTGACAAAGTACTTCGTGATCTTTGGTTGCGCTGCACTAATTCGAACAATTTTAACCTAGTTAGTGGTTTATTTGCTGACGGTCAGGTATTATCAGACGGACTAGCCGTGGTGTTACTTACAGGGGGCTATCGGCTATCAGTTTCGTATCGGCTACGAAAGTAAAACCCTAGTATTGCTTTCAGCAAAGCGATGACAATTTTCAAAAGATTAACAAAAGATTGCAGTGACTTCATATATTTGACAGATATTGGCATCGGCTAGTGCGATTTAAGTACTACTGCTTTGAGTCTAAACATCGCTATCGTCATAGCTTTGAAAGCAATACACATAGCCGATAGCCCCCCTGCCCATATAATGTTGAGATCGGTTCAGTAATCGCGCACTATATCCTTCGAAGGTAAATACGTATATCTACCTACCAGCATGCTATATTCTTACATTATAATGACCGTACTCAGACCTATTAAACAAATAGTTATACTATGCTAACTTGCGTTATCATAAAATGTTTACTATAAAATTGGAAACGTAAAATTGAGTTGATAGGCTTGATTCAGTGAAAGTTATTGTCTATCAACAACCATTTATTCCTATCATCACGTGACTTCATTGACACATCACTTTAAGTCATTAGAATTTAAGTATTAATAAAATTTATTCTCTAGGTCGCAAACACTAACGTGACGTGATATACATTTTTTATATCAAGGCTTTGTTATCAGTTCCATACACTTATTCATTTAAATTGTGGTGTGCATAACTTGAGTACACCGTACATATATTTACGTAGAGAAAAACCATTGCATAATCTTTGATAATGATGTTGTAGTAAAGTACATATATGGTTTTGTAAGACGAGTCATAATAGAGGTACTCGTTTTATTAAATTATAGATTATGTTATTGTACAGAAAAAAACAGATTTGTATGATACAGATGAACAGGTATAGTTCTGTGAACATTAAAGTTGTTTCTGCTAACTTTTTTACGCATAATGAATTAAGTAAACGAATAGCAATGCCCTTACAGATATGACAGGAATTTAAAATTTCAAGACATACCTACCTATAGCAAATATTATTTAGTAGCTACTTCGCGAAATTCCTGCGTAATCTCGGCCAGATACATCATTAGATGTTTTTGTTTCAGCAACAAAAGTTCGGATGCGGCGATTACGAGCCGCCAGCGAAGCTGCAGTGCGGTGCAGGTGCGGGTGCGGGCACTGGCGGCGGGGAGGCTCTCACGAAGTTCAGCGTGGAGATCGTGCAGCAGCTGGAGTTCACTACCTCTGCGGCCGACTCGCAGCCGCAGCAGATCTCTACCAACGTGACTGTGAAGGCGCTCGCCAACGCCGTGAAGACGAGCAACTCGCCGCCCACGCCGGGCGCGCGCCGCTCACCGCCGCCTGCGCGCGCTCCCTCGCCTCTCGACATGGAGCGCGAGTGCAAGGCCGAGTGCAAGTCGGAGATCGCCGACGACGAGTTCGTGGGGCT
Organism: Ligdia adustata; assembly: GCA_947049295.1. NCBI lineage: Eukaryota > Metazoa > Arthropoda > Insecta > Lepidoptera > Geometridae > Ligdia > Ligdia adustata. The sequence goes on from OX346218.1 coordinate 6,261,784, forward strand.
CGACGAGTGCGCGGCGGCGCTAGAGCGCGACGCTGCCTCCTCCTTCCCCGTGCTCGCGGACCTCATCGGCGAGGACGACGGGGACGACACGTTCGAGTATCTGATCACGGAGATCTCAGAGTACCCTGAGTTCATGAAGGACTTTGATCTGGACGGGGGCAAGTCGAGCGGTGGAGGCGGAGCGAGCTCGGAAGGGGAGGGCGGTCGGTACGCGGCGGGGGAGATGTCTCCGGCGGCACAGACGCTGAAGCATATGGCGGAGCAGCATCAGCACCAGCAGGCAGCTGGTGGCGAGTGGCGCTACCGAGGGTACGGCCCATACCGTCCGCGCGCCGCGCCACCGCCCCATCAGCCTCCGATTGACCACCTTCACATGTCACAGCACCAGCAGCTGCACCTCAACCAGCCGCATCACAACCTACAGGTGCGTACACCGTACACATTCACTGTACTTTTTTGTTCAATTTATTAGACATTATTTAAACAGAGTGATTAAGTAAAGGTCACACGAGCCTTAGGTTTCGAGTATTTAATATCCCCTTCTTTAGGCGGTTGAAACGTCCGGTGCGCACTGCGACTGCGCAATAACGCCCTTCGATTGTTGAAGCGGAGCGAAACGAAAGATATTATAATTATGTATTATACTATTCCATTTACGTAAGTACTATTACATCCATCTAGATTCTAGGTATTAGAGATCAAAATGCATTTCACATTGATAACAAGTAAACAGTACACCAATGAATTATCGATAACTACAAAGAAACTCCTTTCTAGAAATAAGGTTATTGTTCTAAGATCTTGCCATGCTTATCGGCTTCTGTTCTCCATTCTGATATAGGCAAAGCATGGCAACTCTTTTCTTTCTATTAGGAGGATCTTTGGATGTAGGTATGTTATTTCATTGCTGATTTGTTTTCAGTTTCTCCCATCCTTATATGTCATAACCGTAGCGTTTCCGACGTTCATGATGTCATCTTGTAACTTACATAGTTGTTTTGATGTTCGACGTGACATTCCCACGTAGTTGAAATTGAGGACGCGCGAGGAATCCGCCGTTTCGTTTGATGTTATAAAAGGAGCGACGTATAATGCTTGAAAATGATTTGTCGCCGCACTGGTGGTTGCCGCGGCCTTAGAATGCAATCACCGTTTCGTTCGAGATACGCCGTCGTTTCGTACGGTTTCCTGCACGAGGCCTTGTCACAGATGTTGATGTAAACAAACTGTACGAAGCGAAGAGACGTGAAAATTTTAACCAATCAGCGCTGAGTCCGTGCGGTTGCCAACCAATCAAAATCTTTTGTATAACTACAACTGCTAGGTATTTAACTATTCGCAAATAGTCTAGAAATACAATTTACTTGCGTCATGACGTAACAAACCTTAGTACAAAGCTACGAATAACCAATTAGTAGAAATTACCTATCAAAATATGAGCAAATGTAACAAACTATTGAATGATGTAAGATCGTTACAGTAAGATTCGTAACGAGTCAAAGTTGCAAGGATGTTTCCACATCATGCCGACACTTTATTTCCGAAGGGCGCTAACTTTATACAGTACTCATTAATCCGTCTAAATTCTTAATAATTAAAACTTCTTAGCCGTGAAATAAAGTTTCATTATTGGTTTCGTGAAAAACTTCCAGTTGATTTATCTTTCTCAATCTCGTTACTAATTTAATCAAATCGGTCGTTCGTAGCAGTCAATGACCAAACAAACAATACTTCTACATAGGAGTATTTAAATAAGTAAGTACTATTACATTTATTGTTGGAATGTCCAATATAAATTTTGTTGTATCTGACAATCATCGAGTTTAGTTGCTACCTTCGTGATACTTTCGCGCCAAAAACTTTATGCCACCGTTCGGCAATCTTCGCAGTTACGTTTCAAATGTAGCAATCACAAAGACGTCGTAAAATATCGCGGAGTGACATGCTATGGGTTTCGTCTCGCATACGCTCCGAGCTTCGTGAAGCTCTTCGACTTCTGCTTATCAATTTGGTGGATAGTATTTTGTAACAATTGTAAGTATTTTGTAGGGCAATTCGTGACGTAAAAGAACATAAAAAACATTGGAGTCTGGCGCAGTATCGACCGGGGAGAGTGCGCGCGCCGCCGGGTCGCGCCGCGCGTCGTCGCGCCGACAAGTGACGTCGCAGTTGCCTTGCTCTGTACGAGTAAATAAACTCTATGTACCCTTACCACGAGTTTTAATTCTACCCAAATTCGAATAGGTATTTCGTGATGCTTTATTCATTTGAATTAGTGTCTTAACGTTTCCACAATTGGCGCTTCTTTAAAATGAATGGGAAATAGTAGCAAATATTCGATATACCAAAATTCTACATATCTTGTGGTAGGGGTACAGGCCAAGCAACCGACGACGCGCCGATGGCCACGAGCCCGCATACGAATAATGTACACGTTTTGTAATCTACTCCATGGAGAATCGTTTGAGCCTAAGGGGTAGCCGTCTCTAGATAATAAGCTGAGTAGTCAAGTTAGTCCCAAGGACCTACAATATCATAATCTTGGTCCGTTTAAATCTTAGATCAATCAAATACCTATTTTAGTATGAAATTTTGAATCTTATCCTGTATATAAGTTTATAATCGTGCATTTTGAGCCTTCTTAAACGTACCCTCATAAATTGTCTCTACACAAATATGATAAGTTAGAGTTGTTTAGTTTAGTTCATTTTTCTGGATACTTATTCAATATTAAATATAAACAACTCATATTTGTTTACACAGAGAAATTGACGAACATTTAATGAAATAAAAAAATCTCTACTAAAAGATACATTTGAAATTCATTCTGTTGATAATGAAGATATCGTCGTCAAATATTGTTGTAATTACGTCGTTTAACATTCAGATGGGTCCGGGCGAATCATAATAACGTTCCGTCCGCATTTGATTATCGACTTTATAACCTTGGAGGGCAAGGTGGATTATATGTTTGAAAGTATAGTATTAACATATAGTGTAGGTGGATCCCATAAGTACGTATAAAATAATGGTATGCACGTAGCTACACATGTTACTTACGCTATATAAAACACGTGCGTGTTCGCGAAACAGCACATGTATCAATGGCCACATGTGGGTCTTTGCGTCTCGATAAACAACATGTCAGCACAGCATCTTGCTGAGAGTACTTACTTACCGTCACTGAATAATATAGAGCATCATCACAACTACGTTTAAATGAGTTGGTCTGCGATCTCAGACATGTGTGGTATACTTGGTATGAGTTGATAAGATGCTATAGCGCACACTACTTGTATATATTGTTGAGGATATGAAATTGCATCACCAGTGGAGTAACTTTACTATGAGGTTCTCTATACAATATGAAATTATTAGTATTGCATACTTAATAAGAAACATTTAGGGTAGACCAAAAACTTTTCAAATAAATACATACATGAAAACTAAATTGAAAAAGAAGGAGAACATCTATGCAAATCGTCTGTCTTCTTGATATTTTTCATCATTATATTCTTGATAATTACTTCAAATTTTTTTTAGAAATTTTTTAAAGCTTTTAGGAGTTCATATATATTTTGTGCTCGCATTTTCCCCATTGATTGTTGACTGTTCGTGATTCTATACATCTTATGTAAATAGCTTAACTTCTAACTAATTCAACCTGATAGAAACTTTGTGTAGAACATACGCCAATTCTAACGAAATCATTAGAATTCAAATCACACAGAAACAAATTAGCGTTACAATTCATAGTGAAGTAATCTGTATCTGAAGGGATGTATTAAAATGTACAAAGGTCAACAGCACAAACACCGCACCATATTATAGTGGCACTAACAAGTGCTAAGTTTGTTTAACGATGCGGATAACTTATCTAATTCCTAATCTGAATACCAAATACGTAAGTATTCACTGGGCATTTAAAACTTGTATACTTACACCATTAACAATAGTTTTTTAGATATCCAATATTTTTTTATTAATTGTAGAGTAATCCTCATGAAAAATATTAATCCTTATTATTAATGAATAAAGTCTTGTTAAAAAGAAGACAGAACTAGGGAACAGCTTAAATCAAAAAAAAATGTCGCAGAAAATAACGCATCAGGAAATTTCCCTAAAGAACAAATGGAAACAAAATGAATCAGTTTGGAAGAACGAACGGCTATTTGAATAACATACCTAAATGGAAACAAAATGATATATTCTTTTCATGCGGTGCAAAGTTATTCTCATGGATATGTAACTCTTACGTCAAACAATCCGAGCAAGATGAAATGAGTTGGAAAGGCGGCGGTGGCGCGGCCGATGACACTAGAAGTGTTCATTCATGAATGGAACAAAAAGAGCATGGAGCGAGCCGATTGCTTCCTGTGCAAGGGAACCACGTGTCTCGAGCACTCCCTAATTAAATCAGATGCACTACTTATGGTTAAAACATGAATTTGACGCGCTCATTCACGGATGTTGCTCAACTGTCCATATTATTCACAACACATTTTACTCATGCATGTCCTTGGCAGATACAACTCGCACACAGTATTGCGCAGATTTTATGTTTTAGATGTTGAGAAGTTTCTTTTTAATTGAAAAATACAGTTTTTCGTTGTCTTGTTTACATTTTTATTGTATTTTTGAGCTATATAACTGTTGCAATAATTTGCGTAACATCCAGCGAAGATTGCATAAATATTATTGCAACGGTGTCGTTACGTAGGTACACGGCTATGAAACAACGCTTTAGTGTAGCTATTCATTATAGGTAAGTACGAAGCACTTGTAGTTCTTTACCAAAGTTTCAGTTTTGAACTGCTTTTGCTTTATTTTGTTGGCTTTTTCCTTTGATAATATGTTTTGCTACTTTTTACTGTTTAATTAAATTAAACAAAAAAAACGGCTACTGAACTCAATCCTTTGCATAAACATTGTTTTTTATATTTATTAGGTATTTGTCTGGAGTAAATCTGATTATGTTAATTGACATTTAAAAACCTTTCCAGGTAGGGAATGTTTGCTTGAGGTTATTAGTATCGTTGTTGGTAAGTGGTCTCTAAAAATAGGCGATCGATAGGTCGAAAGTTGATGTTCGAGTAGGAGTGAGGAATGGAGATTTGCAAAATCTGTAGGTGTTGTACTCGATACATGAACTGGAATCTAGGTGTGCTCTGTAGGCGGGGGGTGGATGCCTCCACCAACACGGTCGATTCCCCACGCGGCATTGGCATCGCGACACCCCTACCGATTCCACGATATCGTTAAAACGGTTAAATTAAACTCTAGCTACAACGAAAATCATCTTCGTGCGATTCAGCTATAGCTTCGCAAATGCGTCAGCTCGAACAAACTCAATCGTTACGAGAACATTCAAATTAGAATATTCAACAGTCTCGGTCTCATGTCGCGCGTATCGGTATTGTCTACCTGCGCCCGTGATAACAATTCTCGGGACGTTGAAAAAACGATCTCCGGCTGGATAAGGTGCCGTTAGATCGTCTGGCGCAACAATGGTATGGCTTAGCGGGTTTAGCACGGTGTTTATATGGAGAGAAGTAACAAAAATCGCGCGGGTACGGTCGCCCGCTCTGGAACAGGTTTGGTGTGCGTCGTCCGATGATGTACTCGCCTCGACCGTCCGTCGCGTCGTGTCGTCAACGACGCGACACGGCACGGCGCGGCGTGGAGCCGCGGACGGCTACCGGTGGCAGCTGTCACCGCCTTATGTTAATATGGAAATGTCGTCACACAATGAATCCTATTACCAACAACTACTATGATTAAATTAAGGCTTGTTATTGTCTTCTATGGATCTCGAATTTATGCTAAGTATGTAGAGATCTAGATACATGAGTAGAAATAAAGCATCCTTGACTTGTCATGCGTCATCCAATACTATGAATATATATCAACCGAATATTTAAATTCATTAAACAAAGCCTAGTCGGCTAACGATATAGACAGACAGAATATTTTAATTGACCGCAAAGACAGGTTTTGCTCACATTCTATACATTCGTAATTATGTTACCGCGCGCGGTTTAAACGTATTTGTTAAAACGAACATGTTGTAAAGGCATATCGCATTAGGATAAAGCTAAGGTCTGAAAATATACATAAATATATATATTTTGATAAACAGCAGGAAATGGGTAACATTTTTTCGTTACGATTCGTCATTGTTGGCGTCCGCGTTGTGTTCATATCGCATCGATATGATATTGAAACATTCCTTATCGATTGTTGACTATTGTATGAAGAAATTATACATTTACACTCTCGTGTTATATTATTGAATTGTACCTACCTATCCATGAACATATTATTTTATTGACCGTGATAGCGCTTCACGTGATTATGAAGTAAATTCACGTGATTAAACAAATATGTAATCGTCGCCCCACTTTGTGTCGAATTAATTATTATACACAGTCTTGCGGAATTGCTAATTCCACTTATTACAAAATTAAAATCATTCGTTATTCGAGTTTGGTTTAAAATTATGATCGAAATTATAATAGCAATCACAATGTGTGCGGTGTGATATGCTTCTTAAATTTAAACTTTCACAAATAACTTTTAAAAGCTTTGTTATCTGATTTTTATAAAGGCACATTTCGATGCAGTACATGCATGCATGTCTTTATCGTTATCGTGGCACATTTTTGGATCATCAACCAACTCTATTTTATATCAGTTCGAAAGATTTCCTAGTCTGACGGTCTGACTAGCACAATTTTACAGTTAGTCTGCATCGTACACGTACTGGGTAGCTAGATACAAGTATATGTTGAACAATGACATATCACAAGTATGTGGTCACCTCTTGCACGGTATCTAGTTCGGAACAAGGCACAATGTACTCGTGGACCGGTTCCAGTACTCATAGTGTGTCAGGTGTCTTCACTCCGTCGTATCTAAAACCACATCGTCGCGGTCAGATGTACCCATCTCTAATATTAACTCAATAAAATACTGCTCGCATAATTGCGCATTTATTTGACTAACTAAGTTCATTATGATTATCTTTATAACTGGTTCTCACCACCTGTGTTATTTTTATTTTAGAGGAATTACGTAAGTTAGATGTCGTGGACTTATTGGACATTAGCCACTATTATGTTCGCACAAAAACCATTTTAATCAAGCAATATTGTTTTGAGCAACCACATCGTTATTTTTTCGGGAAAATGTAAGGATTTCAAACCCGTTCAATTTAAATGAAATAACTCTAGAAAAGACACATTCACGCAGGAACACCGACAACGCGATACTCTTTTTTTGAGAAGTCGTGTTAAAGAATCCATATTGGTTGGTGAACGAAGGAGTTCGAATGTAGCGCTAACTACCAAAACAGGCAGGTAAAACTGAATCTACAATCTCAACATTTTCGTCATAGATCTGAGCTGGAAGTAATGTGTCATGGTTGGGTGTTTCGTCAGGTGTCCGCGGCGCAGCATATGCAAGTGAGCGGCAGCGGGCCGGTGTCCGTGGCGGCGCAGCAGGGAATGTATGCCAGCTTCCAGCACCAAGGCACGCCCTCTCCGCACCATCATCAAGGTACTTTATACATCATTTTGTCTTTTTCTACATTACCTATGAACACAAAACATCTTCCCACATTCCGAACATGTGTTAGTGTATTAATAAAAATCATATAATCGACTGTTAACTAAAAATAATAATAATAACATGTGCGAACGCTTATTGAAATTTTCACATTAACGGATAAACCAAATTCTCTCTAATACTAATTGTTATTCTTATACTTTTTTGAAATTTAAATTGCCCGTCTGTCACCGTCATGTTAGTATTTTAACGTTTTTAATATGAAAATCAATGCCACTTTTCGTTGTAATTTTATAACTCAACAGCGGGCTCACCTATCCAACTCAAATGTTTAGCTTTGTTCGTACTATTTAGTAGATGGTTTATGTGAATTTGCACAAAATCGACCGAGCGGTTCTTCATTTATCACATTGCATCTAATAAAATGAATTCAATAAATGGCGGATAGGGATTTTGCTGTCAAATTGAAACTTTTTTCAGTGTTGACAGTACACGCGTGTTTATACGTAGCGAAGCAAGTACCGGGCCGTTATTATCTGCATATAGACTTAAATAAAATAAAAGACTGTTAGGAAACCACTCAAGTTTCAATGTACGTACCTTCCTTCTTCTTGGACTTTAGACCTTTAGAAAAATCGCCAACAATAACCTAATGAAAAAAAATGCAATTTGGATGTGATCAAGCAAAAATGCCGTAGATTTGGAAGTCAGTGTGTCTGCTAACTAATATTGTTGTTTATATGGAGGTATTATGTGTGGATGACACATTTGTGCATAGTCGTCCTTGATACAATGCAGTCAATATAGCGAAGACCGTAGCACAATAAATATGAGTTGAGATTTATTAGCCATGGGATAAAAATGACTTACCTCTAGTTTAGAACAGAAAGGAAATTCCCAACCGCGCCATTCGGAAACCCCACGAAACGTCCCCGAGTTCGAAACGCACATTGCTGGTTTCATTCACAAGTTTGCCTGCACAAACTTTACTGTACTTTTTTTTGTAATATATTGTACTTTTTCCCCACGAATGTTCATTATATTAAAAAAAACACTATTTCTTATTTCATAATTATAGTTTTAAAAATATTAATAATCTATCTGTTTTGCAATCTAGCTGAGCATTCTCTTCGCTATTAGTGGGTCTCAAATGTGCGTGCTTGCTTCTGTTGAAACTCGAACTTTCTCTGGCTTAGCATTCCAAATGCTGCTGGTAACTATGTGCATGTATAAAAATAAATATTTTTCGGATTAAAAATACTCGAATATGTCGACAATCGACATTGCTTTCACATTCGCGACGCCACGAATGCGATGACGTCTCATGCAAATAACATGCTACAGCGATGATTCAATATTTAGAGTACTAGGTGCATTCAAACTTAGACCTATCCCGTAATACCTAGCGCGCGTAAAAGTTCATCAGTTATAAATCCCATAAAGATTATCCATTGCAAGTTGGTATAAAAACAAAGGCACATCGCGTGCAGTGCTCTTTTTCATAACGCGGTGTTGATACAGCGTGTATGTGTTTGAATAGTTTGTCGCAGAGATGTAATCAGGCTAATAACGTCTTTATGCGTTTGGTTTAAGTGATAGTTTGATTCAAAGTGATGTGCATGTGTGCATACGAGCGAGTAGATCGCAGGAGGTAGGGCGCGCAAGCGAGGTTGACGCTCGGCTAGAATGCGCCAAGTCGCGCGCCTCGCATGACGACTGCATCACATTAGATTGGCGTGTTTATTGCATCTGCTGCGAATGCGTCTCGCGTCGCACGTTATAAATCTGCGGATAGCGTATTATTTCAAGGACTCGTTCGCTGTGGATATGTTTAAATAAATCATCAATGTTAGCGCGTTACAATGTTGATATGAAACAGGTTTACTATAGTTTGTATTGTTTAAGTACTGTTCACGCAATGTAGATAAGTAATTATTGTGTTGTTTTACATTATTAGAAAAATGCTGACCGCGGCTGAGATATTACAGCGGTATTAAAAACGGCAACATAGTTTTAGTGGCTGCTGGTAAATACGTACCTACCCATTAATTAAGCAGTTGCGTAAGCTCATATGTACATACAAGTGACCACAGATCTAAAATGACAAAATAATCCTAGTGTGTATGAGAATCACATTGAATTACGATAGATTTTTGAATATATTGAATCAGACTCTATAATATTATGTAAGCGGGAGTAGGTTTATATAACTCTACTGTGAAAGACGAGCTATAGAATAGCGTCAAAAGATGACACTATTGTGTTAAAGAACAGCGACAAGAGAAGTGCATAGCGCCGATAGTCTGCTTACAAATATTTTAAAAATATTGACCACAGATACTATTTTTTATTACTGATCTTTAATCTGAGTATACAAAATGTTAAACGAAATGTCTTTTTTACCGACTCATAAAAAAGAAGGTACACCTACTCTATTCAGCTGTATTTTTTTTATTGCTTGTTACCTGATATCCCAATAATGGTTGGACCTTCATATTTGGTCCTATTTCAATTTTATCATATTTATAAAATCTGTCCAGTAGTTTGGTATTTAAATCAAAGTAACTGAACATGTAGTATCGGCTCGTGCCGAATTGAAGACCGTAATTACTTTTTTAAAAGACTTGTAATACATTAATACGGGGTGATTCTAAATTAAGGGGGTATTATATATTAAAAGGATATTGAGAAATAATATACCCGTATTTATTTATACAAAGTGAACGCGAAAGTCATGGTCACCCTAAGCCGCGGCGCCGCCCCGCCGCCCCGCCCCGGTGCGAAATTAGGTCACGGCGATGGCAAGCGCGTTTGCATAGCTCACATCTGTGTAATCGCGCTTAGGTGAACATATTTACCAGTTTTTTGAAAAAAACCTTTATTTTGCATTTTAGTATAATGCAAAATATACGTTTTTATTTCGGAAATATGTTATATTAACAGTGCTGATTGCTGGTAAAAATATACGCAAAATACGAATCACTACGTATATTATGTATATACATTCAAAAAGCATCCAGCATCTGAAAAGTTTCTTATTTCCAATATTTTACAAAGGAGCTTCTCGGTGCAAAAACGAATCATTCGATTTGTTTATATTTCCAGGTGGTAATGGCTGCGATACGTACTCGGTGTCTCAGTCGCAGAGCATCAACTTCTCGCAGGGCATGCGGCGAGCCGCGCCTGCGCCTCAGCAGACCGCTGCCACCGGACCAGGCCAGCAGCCTCTAGGTAATCCTACTCTTAATAATATTATAAACGCTAAATTTTGTAAGAATCTATGTATGTATGTTTGTTACCCTTTCACGCAAAAACTCCAGAACCAAAGAAGATTTTGATAAACTTTGGTACGGAGATAGCTTATACTCTGGATTAATACATAGGCTAGTTTTTATAGTTGTCTATACTAATATTATGAACAGGAAACATATGTATTTTTTGTATGTAACGAATTAACTCAAAAATTAATGGACCGACTTTAAAAATTCTTTCGCAGTCAATAAGCTACGTTATCACTGAGTAACATTGGCTATAAAAAATTAAAGATCCGCAGGTAACACTAGTCTATATATATAAAAATGAATCCCTATATATCTCTTGGTCACGCCAGTACCGTGAACGCCTGGACCGATTACACTTTTTTTTGATCTGTTTGTTATTGTCAGGAGAAGGTTCTTATGACAGAAAAAAATATAAAATATATAAAAATAAATCCGTTTGTTAAACTAAAACTCGAGAACAGCTAGGCCGATATAGCTGATATTTGTCTTGAAATGATTGTCGTACTCCACGGAAGGTTTAAAAGGTGAGGAAAATACATAACTGTTAGGCGGTACGAAGTTCGGCGGGTCAGCTAGTACATTAACAGGGTTATCGGTTATTGATGTAATAAGCCGAAAAGGGATCACTATACTCATCCTGAGGACCAATTTTCACTATGAGACCAACTCTGGATTACTAGATGTGTGACTCAGTATAGGATTGTCACGTTTTCACACAGTAATGATATCTATTGCCAAGCAAAATCTATAGTATGTAGCGTATCTTTGATCAGCTTATCTGCGGCGTACTTTAAATCAACTGACTTTCTGTGATTGCTAACTTCTCCAGGCTCATTACAAAAACTTGCATTAAAATATTTATTGTAATATTTTACGTAAGGAAAATTCATTTCGTAAATGTTACGCATTCATTGTAATTAGTATATCTACGTTGCCTTATATAAACTTCATCACCAATTGACGTCGTTTTCGCAAAATTGTCGCAAACAATATGAATGGCTGACGTCACAAGGCATAATTACATATTACGCTCTGACAATAATACAATTATTCACTGCATCATGTATAGCAAATTACGATTTTACTTGATGTTAATTTGATAATTTAATTTTACGACAAGGTAAATGTATTATGTGGTATTATTGTGTCAATTTATCGTCGACAAGTGTTGCCTAAAACCTTACATTTTCGTAAATTGTAAATACTTAGACCAAATTTAAATATAATACTTAGACTTAGATTAAATTTAAGATTCCTAAGGTTGAATTATACGAATTAATTATATGTGTTAAAGTTACATTACAATACTTTAACATGAAAATATAAATATTAATTGTAAATATAAGTAAATAAGTTACTACTAAAAGCTGGCTATTACCAACGCCAATAATTGTCTTTTAAAATATCAGATCTTTTTTAAAATAATCGCTTTGTTCGAGGCAAGTAAATTAAGACGACGACTTTAGCATGCGTTAGTTACTCGTATTTTAATGTAGTCTAACTATTTATTTTATAATAAATGTGTCATTATCACACTACCGTTTGATATTTACACAGTTGAACAGCACCAACTCGGGTCTCGCGTCGCTGGCGTTGCGGCCGCGGGCATAACGCGCGAACAACAAGCGAAGATGTTACAGCAACAACAGCAACAGATGTTGCGCGCTCAGCAACAGATGCGACCACCGCCGCCTGAGTATAAAGCTCGATTTGGCGCCGTCGGCAGTGGGTTGCCCGGTCTCGGGGCGCGCCGGCCGGCTGGACCGCAGCCCGCGCCTGCGCCGAGACCCTTCGCGCAACACGCAAGGCAGTACTCGCCCGAGTGGAGACATGTGCTCATGCAGCAGCAAGCGGCTAGGCAGCAGTTCCCACACCACCATCAAGGTATGTCATCATTATCAGCTTCCTTTCGTCCGCTGCTGGACGTAAGTGTCTCGCAAGGCACGCTCGGCCCTGTCCTAGGCGATATATCCGAGAAAAAAAGTCAAAATCCCATGTATCCTGTTAAATGTATACCTAAGTATTTCATATGCCTATGTAAATTCGAAGTTATCCCTAGAATCCTCACATAATCATAAATGGCACTGAATACAGATTTTTGTGAGCACAATATGGCAGTATGCTGCACAAATATTTATAAAAATATCTTCTCCAATTATTATTTAGTTGTTTTTTGGCATGGTATTGTTTATTTTCTATATATTTGATATCCGGGAAAAGTGTTCCTATCAGCTAAGATGACATTACTATCATTAAACAGCCACTAAAAGTACCAAATTGTCGGTTGCAGGTTTCGGCATGGGCGGTATGGGCGGCGGCATGACGCAGCAACAACAGTTGCAGATGCAACAGGCGCGGTTGCAGCAACAACAGCTGATGCAACACCAGCAACAACGGTATCATTATTTATTTATTATTTTATATTATTATTTACTTTAGGCCCAATTTTTATTCTCATCCCAGCTTAAAATATTTGCTGAATAGCTTTCAAGTCAATAAAGGAGACGTCCTCAGTCCACTTGCCCACTAGCAAAAGTCCGTATTTGACTAAAATTTAATTGATGTATTCAGTTTTCTATATTTATTCAAACACTATTTAATTGACTGGATGGCCGGGTCCAAGTTAAGCTGGGAGACTTGCATCTTAGCTGGCTTATTTAAGCAAAAACCGGTATTATAGGGCATTTGATACAATACTTAAACTCGCTAAAATTCAGGTCTCGACACTTAAGTTTTGGCGAAATATCTTTTAAACGGCTTACTATAGATACTAATGGATGTGGCTTAACTGTGTTATACATTAATGTGAATATTATGTCTATTTATAGCATGTTGCATTCATTTCTAAAGGTGTTTATTTCTCTTTACAGAACTACAAACCAGCAGTCGCCGATGTCTCACCTCATTATGCAGCAGAACCAAATGATGAATGTGCAAGGACAGGTAATAAACACCCGCCATATTGATGTTATAACTACCTCGTTTTAAATAAACTAAATATGATTGCACATATTCATCCTCATCTTTCTGACTTTATCCCAGTACGCGGGGTCGGCACAGCATGTCTACCTCTTCCATTCTACTCTATTAGCGGCCATCTCTTCATTCACTCCCCTTTCACACCACTCATCCATTACATTCTTAGTCCCAGCACCACCGTCTACCATCATTTTCATGATTGATCAATCATTTCATATTTGCAATTTTCTTTTGTAGTTTGATTTATACGTCAATTGTCTTTACTAAGACAATTAAGAGTTAGCAGCTCTTTGTAAGATTACAATTTTGGATTTATAGAGCCTGGTGACATGGCTCTATTAATGTTATCTATTATTGAAATTAAAACCGACATACTACTCGTATGTACTCGTATTATGATATATGTGCAAGTTACAATTTTATTAAGGTATAGAAACCTACCAATATCAATAAAAATCCGTCCGGTGATATGTAGTGTTAAGATATAAACCTACCCCACATATTGTTCCAGATGCCGAACATCCACATGAGCCAATCACAAAGTATGTCGATGCAACAATCAGGCATGGGCGGCATGGCCCACCAGAGCAGCCCCATGCAGGCCGGTCCCATGCAAGCACAGAACGGACCGATGCACTCGAACTCTTCCATACAAAACTCCATGATGAACGGAATGCAGGCAAGCAATAACAGTTCTCACGCGTTCCCTTCCCTTCATAATACGTCTTCCTTCTCGGGACAAACCGCCGACTTTAATCTAGACTTCCTGGATAACATGCCTTCCACGGACGCTAGTAATCTCACCGCTCAAGAACTCCTCAACTCTTTAGATAACGCCTTCCTTAATGACATACTCTAAAATTTCCAAGGACGATCCAGTACTCTTACTACCAGTTTTGATAGTTTTAAAATTTCATTTCGTATTTCGCACGCTTTAAGTTTCCGCTTGAATCGTTTTATTGAAATGTATATAAAGAGTTCGAAATACGATTTCGCATTCGAAACTACAAATATCTTGGTAAAGGAGGGTGCGGAATGTGTTTTCCAATGTATGTATCTCGGTCGTGCAGTCGACGCGTTAGATAGTCAATTAGTCACGTTTGGATCAGTCTACTTAATTTTACAATTATACAATGGACGTATGACCAATGTAGATGGTGTATTGACCAAAGCTCTATGAATTTAATAAGGCCAGAATCATGTGACGGCGTATTGTCTGTGTAAGTGACGATACCTTTCGATATCTCTTACATTTTGGACCATGCTGTTTTAGACTATTTATTGTGGGTTATCCGATTTCTTAGTATTTATAGCTCTAATCGTTACTCCTTTTGTAAATATTTTAATTTTAGAACGTTTCCTTGTAATATTAGATGATAAAGTGTTATATCGATAGTCGCCGAATATCCAAGAAACTGACATTCTATTTTCTATGATATCGTAATTATGAATAGCCGCGAACTAGGTTAAAGTATATTTATTTCAAATTTTATAATAGTCGTTAAGGAGAATAGCACAAAAGACACTATTTTTATTTACTCGTTATTGATTTTTTATTTATGAATGAATACAAAAGTAATTTGGGGCAATAGAGATTTGTTGATTTGTATTGAAACTCCGCTCGCCGCCTGGGACAGCCCGGTCTTTGTGTTAACATAGTGCAAATGTACATTATAATTAACTAAGGTATTGTAAGATCATTCCTGTACCTAAGATAAAAATAGTAGTATATACTGTGATGTTGGTCTCAACGGTCAATAGATTATATAGTATCAATTATTACAAAACATAGATTATTGTTATCGTTAAGGATCTCATGGTATCATTATAGTATGGGTTTTGAGGGATTCTGGAATTAGGCTGTTGGTATCATTTTATTATTATTTTTAAATGTGTGACATTGATTTATATTCGAGAACATTTACAATTGACCCCGATTTGGTCATGCCACGCTAGCTTGACAAACATATATAGAACTATATATATATATAGTTCTACTTTTTTTGTTTCTATAAAGAAAGGGAAAAGGGATATTCCCAGTGCTCGGGTCGAAACTACCATGAGTAGGAATAAATCGGGAATGTTTTTTTTAACATTCGACGGAGCATTTTTCGGAGATAATTTTATTATAAGTAGGTATTTATTATTTTTGTGAGTAGTGGAATAAAATTTTCCCATGCCTTAGTTTTTTTTCTTATTTCGCTTAAAGTATAGTCAATGAATTAATAACTTTATTTATAGAAGTGTCAAAAAAGTATAGTTGATGTGGCGTCACCGAATCGAGGGCAAAATCCTTCGATATGTGTAAATATACACGAGATTGTTGTTAAACAACTTTAGGATTTACTGGATTATATTGTTGTGCAAAAAGCGCCGTAAAACATACAAAATGTTGCAAACCTACTTATGTCGCGTTGAAAATATAGCTCTCTGTAAACAATTACACATAAAAATTGTAGCAAAACATTCCAGAGTCATTGTTAACAATGTTTTAACTTTAGGACCAATTTTTGAATGTTCTTTTGAAAATAATATTGCATATTGAATCATAATGTTTTATTTTATTTCTATATAGGTATGTACTTAAAAATATCAGTCATGTGCGTGTTTATAACAACTTCGATAATACAAGTTAACCGACTTGGCATCGGTAGCCGCCGGAACATATGTCTTGTCCTAACATTGGAGCAACTGAGGCAAATCGAAGCAGCGTATTTTATCCAAAAACAAAGAAGTATTCGGTAGGTAAATGAACTGTAACTTAAGCAGCGCCCCAGGAAAATAAAATACTTACGCACCGCACCAGCGCTCTTAACGTTCGTAAGGATTACCTCAAATTGCTATACACTTATCTATCAAATACTTCTCGATATCGATAATCCTTTCAAACCTCCAACAAACCCGAATGTAACGTATCTTAAATGAGACTAACTATACACATTAATTTCTTTTATCAAATACGGTTCGCAATTAGCGGAGATATCGCGTAATATAAAAAAATAATGATTTAAAATGCATCTGTAACGAGAACTTTCGAAGGAGGACGAGCGCAGTTAAAACGAAGGCAAACACTTTAGAGACATCCGGTGAGTATTTACTGAAAACTGTGATATGGCACTTCTGTTATATTTACTGCTAAAACAAGCAGATGTTTGTAGTGTAATCGTGCTATTTTATCGCGTATTGTCGTCTGCCACGATCTTTAACACTAGCTTTGCCTTTTTTGTTACCTACCCTCTAAGGGCAGTAGGGTTAATCCTCGGCCATTTTGCCGTTTGGTCTGACAGACTGATAGACACTAGCATTCGAGAGTAGGTAATAAAAATATGCTTTGTTTAGCAGGAATCCAATTTGTGATTATGAGTAGAACTAAAAGAAAAACTGAATTTATCTTTTCGACGTGTCCCATCTGGAAGGTATCTTCTTCCTGGAACCCGAGTGGAATATTCAATGAAAGATGATATGGCGCTATGAACAATCTCAAACAGGCACGCAAAGTTCAATTTTTTCCTATAGGCGCTCACGATTTATGCGGCAATCGGTAAAGTCTACCATGTCATTCGAGCACAAATTGTGGAGTGACAAAACTACTGGACATGTCTTATTCTTTATAGAACGTCATCACCACATTATAGAATCTGCTTCCTGCTTATACAAATAGTCTGAAAACTTTTCCAAGTTTATCTCTAAAGCGCTTATCTCCGCGGCTAATTCTCATACCATCTCATTGGGTTTGTTTGGAAAAATTCGCGGATTACGAACTCGCGGCGTGTAGAAATTATTTGGTTGAATGTACTTTGTGATATGGTCATCGTGCATTCCGAACTTGCTTTCGTAAATGTTTTCGTTGTTGTGGTTGTCTATAGTTCTCATAGTGATCGAATGAATGATTTGTCGACGTTTTTTGAGACGAATGCAAGAGAAAACCGTGCTGAGAAGGACGCCGAGCTTGAAACACGCGAACATGAATAAAGACAGCATGAATATTAGGTACTGGTGTTGGTACCACTCTTCTAGCTTGCCCATGCAGCCCTGGAACAAAGACAAACCACACTAATATGATCTGTTTTTAATTATGATATTAAGATACAATAACTGACCTATTCTCAACCTTTAAGAATATTTAAGTACCTATTTTTAAATTAAAATCTTTTAGATTTTTAGAACTCATACTCGCAACTCTGAGAAGTCGCAATTACTAATGTATTTGTAGTCTGTTTATGATGATGGCGGACGCCTATGTTTATAGTTTGCAGGTTTATCCATTTTGTATGAATATTTTTAGGAAATTATGGTATTAATTTTTTAAAAATATTTCACTTATATCTTGATATTGAAAATATTGCAGGGGTTGAAAAAACCCCTATATTATACAACAGACACATCGCAGAAATTATTTAGACTAGGATTGGCAAAAAATTCAATGAAAGGAGTCACTACCTTTGTACATTTAAATCATGCTACACTGTGTAATTATATTGTTATGACACCAGTCGTGATGTCGACATTCTCAAAGCGATGGTACGCTACAACTGTGCTTTCGATGTGCGCATATACAATACATTCATTAGTAGCAAGCTGAATTGTATAGCTATGATTGTAGCGACGTATCGACGTAATCGATGCGTGTAGCATGTGGCGCTGGTGTGCGGCCTCACTAAGTAATAATCTACATTGTAGTTATCACGAAACATGAAAGAGGGCAGATAATTCTGTACTCTGTCTATCAATATCTACAAGAAATCCTACAAGAATATCCTACTTAGTATTTGTATTGTTTTGCCCAATATAAGCGTATGTACATACCGGCACATATCTGAAGTCTGCGCTGGAGTGTATTTCCTGACACCGCGAACCGTCGACGGGCGCCGGGTTGAGGTACGACGCGTTGTTAGCGTGTTGAACGCAACAACTTAGCGGCACGAACATGCCGCGTGGACCGAGCCGCCGCAGCTGCCACAGTGACATCTCGTAGTTGCGCGCTTCGGACACGCCG
The DNA here is from genome assembly GCA_947049295.1 of Ligdia adustata. Lineage (NCBI taxonomy): Eukaryota > Metazoa > Arthropoda > Insecta > Lepidoptera > Geometridae > Ligdia > Ligdia adustata. Next base: position 6,280,606 of record OX346218.1, read on the forward strand.
CAGCATTCCAACTGTAATGCCACGCATATACAACTTTAGTGTCTATCGAAATATAAACGCATACTGAAGAAACAAGTCAATGGGTAAACTTGAATAAAATAATAAGTAAAAAATAAAGAAATCCAGGTCACAAAATATAGTTGTATGTTCCAGCTTTTGTAGGAAGAAAAATCCACAGTGAGGATTCAGATCAGAAAAACCATTAAGGATATATATAGAATAAAATAGAACAGAATACAGAAATAACCCTCCCTAGCATAGACTGAGATAGGTGAAGGTAAATCAAATCTGCTGCAGTCTCTTAAGTAAAAATTTACTAATTAACTCATTTTGCACTTTTGAAGAACATGTCAACACGATTTTTTTATCTCGTTAAGAACAAAAAGCGGTCGTCTGTGCTGCGGATTATCTAATAATTATCTAATGTCTGACAACATACTGACACCTTCCTTTATCTTACCTAACTACAATATAACATATAAATAGATTGCAATTTGTATCAGAATCTCATAATATAAAACTATCATCTCACCTCGGTTTGCACAAGGTCTACGGAAGCCGTGAAGGGTTCATAGTCGGGTACGGCGTAGTAGCTCTGTAGAGCTGCGATGGCGCCGCCGTGCGCGCTCTGGAGCCCGAGGCAGCGCGGCCACAGCGCCGCCAGCACACCAGCACCACACTCGCCCAGTAACAGTGTCAGTACTACTAGGAAGTACTGGAACCATACAAATAGCCCTCGTCAGGAAAACGAGTCATGAGACTTACGTTTTAAATTGACTGTACCTACGTAATACCAGAAATAGGAGTTCGAAAGCGGGTCCCAACTACTAGGTAAGTAGAGCATATAGTTATTGTTCTATTCAAGGGGTTTTGTTACACGGCACCTATGCCATTCCGTTAAAGCAAAATAGAATCATACCATATTATTCTTTGATAGCTTATTTTTTAAAGAATCCATGGGTTGTATGCAAAGCAAGTACATATTAGTAATCAACAAGAACTTTAAAAAACATTCGTGTATCTTAGTATGCTACCAACTTCGTGTGAAACTGTTTTCTACACAACTTCACCTACATTAATTCGATAAACCAACTAGCAAATCAGCATAATTATAAGGATATCAACGGTAAATAAATAGTGTGTAGATGTAAGTAGAGTAGTTAGGTACATATATATGTAGGTAGGTATATACATATTATATTATGTATTTAACTAAAGGAACGTATGTTGCAAGTACTCTGACAAAAAATATTAAGGTCACATTGAGCAACACACAAAACTCGCACTTTCGATCTCATTCATTCATAGACACCACCGGTTCGCAAGTACTTTGGATGATGATTGTAATGATAAAGCTCTCTATTGTGCTTTTGCATTGTTTCCTATATTTACGTTTTACAAACATACTGTAATTTGCATGAGTATCTATACGAGTTTACGAGTAGGTAAAATACCCCATTCCAGTGTAATTTAGCTAACGCATGTTGTCAATGTTTCCAAATATGGGATAAATCAATGTGACAGTTACACTTATGTGTGGGCTTTTATCTGCTGTTAGATAGACCACGTCTAAGTCTACACAAACTAGATTTACGAGTATATTTGTCCAGATTTTTGTTTATAATATTTTTTGATTTGAGCTTAGTGTTGATCATAATAAAAAACACGTCTATAATTACCACTTACTACAGTATGTAAGTACCTATAGACTCGCCACTTGAAGAAATAGAGTAAGGAAGTTGAATGGCGGCTACATGAACTATCCTCACTTTTTCAATCAGAAGATTGCTATATAGAGCCAGGGTGATATAGCAGAAGTACGGCTGCAGTAAGTTATACTTACTATAGTGAGTATAGCGTATCCTGGCATATAGGCAGCCCAGCATCCCAGCGCCGCGACCGCGCACACGACCAGTCCAGCCGCTAGGAGCGCTAGGGCGAGGTAGTGGAACGGAGGTTGCACTAACGCACTTTCCGGTGAAGCGAGCATCCGAGACATCAGCACGCGCTTACTGTCGCATAGCAGAAGGAACCCGCATATCACTTCGAGGAAACCACACGCCTGGTAAGAAATCGAGAAGTTTTATTAATGTAGGTAAATACTGTTATGTAAACGTACGCCTTGGAGCGTTATCATAGACAGAAGAATTACGAGCAATACTCCCATTTTTATATTAGGTATTAATATATATGTTAGTACGAATAGAAGTGTGGGTCATATTGTCGAGATCAGGTTGCGTATGTTAGTCACCGCGGACGCGTAAGCTTGACCAAATTTAATGATATTAATCGTAGGTGTTAGAGGAATCAATCAGCTTAAAATATCTGAAACTAGGGAGAGCCACTTCACTTAATCGAAGTTGTTTCAGCAGATTTCAAATATAACACCTAATTTGATTGCGTCTACAGGCGGAAAACTTAGTAATTATATTGCTCGCATGACGAAAGTAGGTATTCCATGTAAAAGACTAACAGGTTACTTACCTTATAAAAAATTACAAAGAACGCGAACATACTCTAGTTAAAACAGGAAATGTACTTACAAAAAATATAGTGTTGAAGGTTCCAAAAAGAACTCTGGCACTGGAGTCAACTTTGCACTTCATTATTGTACTTTTTGGTCTAAATATATAAAATAAGCGAACAAAGTAAACCGGCGCAAGCGCAGCGGTACACGATATTGCGCGGTCGTGGATAAACAAATTCATACGTTGAATAGACGCGCCCGCGCCGGTTTTGAGGAGATACGCTCTGCTAGTCAGGTGGGGTGACTGATAATTAAGGCATTTCGGTTTAAATTAATGCCGTGGTCATACTTCAACATACGTGAACTACCTGTTACGCTATCGCTTCATAGATAAAATTTACCTTAAATGATCCTAAGTTTGAGTTGACCTTAGTACATTTCAAACTACTAACCTAAAGTACAGTGATAATTATTATTGATCCTTGTAATTTTGCTAACTTTTTTTCGCATATATTCAATACTAGCTAAGCCTTGCGGTGTTAACCCGCAGATATTTGAGAACCCTGCATTCAGTCCTGTTGCAAAATTGCGTCTCAGCTGACGCCTACTACCTTTAAACTTAATTCAGGTAGGTAACCTGACAAATTTCCACTTTAAAGATCTAGTAAGTAAGTAGTTCTCGATATTGTTTTTAATCAGTCAAATAATGCTATTATATATTACTTATATTCATTCTCTTTTGCACAATAAAGATAAGTGAACGATATTGTACGAGTATATTTCGTAGTTCGGTGTCCAACACCAGACTATAATTATTGCTTTTATTACGAAAAATGAAGTAACTACCTAAAACAATAATAGCAGATGAATTACCTGTAGACTACACAAGATGTACAGATACTCGTAATCCAAATTCTCCAATCCACTGCCCAGTCTGCTAGCGGCATTACTACACTGAATGGCAATGTTTATATATTTCACGAGCCTAAAACCAATCTGATTAAAATATAGTACGTATTTCTTAGACATAGCTTTTTAAATGTAAAAAAGACACATTTATAAGATTTCTTAGAATTGTATTTACAGAAGCACCACATACTTGTTAATTCAGACAAGCTACACTTATAAATTAACCTTAACCTGCATACTCAGGTTCTAATGGTTGGCAATATTTTTAGAAGACTCGGATCAATTTGTGTGCCCTGCCTGAATTGGTTGGAATATTTTAGTTTTAAGTCTAGTTTAAGTACAGAATGTTTAGAAATCAATATCTTTTTTCTTGAAGCCCCCACAGTTGACTTTCGGTGTCGCTGTGATGTCGTCCTGCTCGCGCTCACTCGACTCTTCCAGTTCTGTAAGGGATAGAGATATTATGAAGCTTAACTCTTTACACCTAAAACTACATGAAGAGAAAAAATAGAAAAATTATACAATAAATATTTAATGGTTTTTAAATTTTGTATATTTTTAGAAAGAGGAATGCTCACCTCTTTTCAAAACTTACATGACTATCAAAAGCTTTCGAGTATTTGGTGGTAAATAAAATAAATTATCCTCACCTGGCGGCAAGTGTAACTTTTCAATAAGAAACTTCTTCCTCTTCAGTTTGAACGCTAGATCCAGACTAGGCGGTACGAACTGCACTAAGGAATAGAGCGCCGACAGTTTAGTTACATGGAACAGGCCATGGTAGTCTTTGTACACTGGGTTTGTTTCTTTACTCGATCCAGCAAAAGATTCTATTCTTACTGCATTGTCGGCGGAGTATAAAAGTCTTTTCATTATGTGCTCGTCCTGCAAGTTAAAGCTATTTCTTTAAGATGGTTTGATGAACATGAAATCCTAAGAATTTTACATACTTTGTGTTTGGTATCCTCTAGAGATTCCTTGAAAGACATGGAATAGAAAAATATATAACACAATTTTAAGAAAACAAACAATATTCACCAACAAGTGGAATCTTTAACTTCTTCTTTTTATACAGGCGGAGTGGCTTGCATTAGTTTCTTCGCCGTTCGCTGCGTATTGGATGGCTGGACTGTCGCAGACCATCCAAACAGATGCTAAAGTGGTCGAATAAAAGGATAGTAGTGGACAATAAGCCCCCTCACCAAGCAGGCAAACTGCAATCGGCTGTAACCATACATTTTGTCGACGACCGATCAACTTTTTGTATGGAACTGCCAATTTTTTTTATATAATTCTGAGTTGGACTCATAGTTTTTCTTAGAACGATTATAGTGACCCCCTTTCAGCTTAGTACAATCCTAACCGATAACCCTGTATGTATCCATAGAACTTTATATACTTTCACTAATTACACTATACTATTTATATTGTTTTAGATGATAATTCAATGAGAAAAAAGTTTTATCATAGTAATCAAAAAATCACCTTACATCAAAAAGATGTCCAGGAATGGTGACAAATGCTACAGCATTAGTGTCCCTCAATAAGACTCTCAAGCAGTACATGAACTTCATCAGATCCTGTCCATACATAGAGTCAGTGCCTTCTCCACACTCCATAGACATCCATATCGGGGAGCCAAGTGACTGGATGCTTATTCGAAGTATATTCCCATTTTTACTGTCTACTTTGTACTGTTCTTTTGATACGGCTTTCTTTATGGTAGTCAGTAGCTTGTAGTATAAGCCATTTTTGAAACCTGGAAGTCAATTTTAATGTCATTAAAATTAAGGCTACCAATGGGAATAAATCATAATTAATTGAAATCTGCTATAATAGTATCAACACATTTGATCCCATAACATTTTAAGCAAGTTGTTAAATTGTAGTGTTTAAAATTTCTACCTTTAAAATCACCTACATCTTCATTAACAGTCAGATCACAGTATAAAATATCAGTAGACATAATAGTATCTTCATCAATATACTTGGTAAGGTCGAAATGGTGTCCAAAAGATGTGTTACTTCCAAACGAAGACTCTACTTGGCTGAGCCCTTCATACCTCCAGGCAATTTTCATTCTTTCCACATTATCAGATATAGAATCTGGCTCAGCCTCTTCTGGTGGAACTGTACAGGGAAGTGGAAGTTCGGAGATCTGGAACAAATTGATTTGATACAAGTTACATGGGTATACATGATTAAAAATTATAAACTTAATTTCGACATACAAAACTTACGTTACAAAAATGACATCTATGTATACTTAAAAAAAACTACTGAACCAAATTACATAAAATGTATATGTTATCAATTGGAAAGTATACCCTTTCCAACAATAACATGCATTTATTGAAGTTGGTTAAAAACAGGAAATCATAAAGTTTAACATTTTTACTGTAAAATATGTTGATCATAATTTAAAAAATCCGAAATACCAAAATGATCAGGTAGAACAAAACCTATAAATCATCTGATCCCTTTCAATTAATATAGCTTCTATAGCTTTCAACTAAGCCTTCATACAAAAAAAGCTGAAGTCAGTATAATACTAATAGCTTTTGTTTTTCTTAAACTCATTATCTTCTTCTTATACTTATAAAAACCAATGGCTTAACAGCCATTGGTTTTTATATGTTAGGCAAATGAACATTTGCCTCGCTAAAACTCAAGTATGGCTGGGCCGGTTTAGATGATTTTGGTTTTGAAACGTTTGTGTAGTTTCAGGGAAGGTTTAAACATATGTAACTATGAGGTGGTACAAAGTTCGCTAGGACAGCTAGTTAATAAATATATTTAGTATGTGAGTAATCTTCTCAACTCTGGCAGGTAATTTGTCAACAATTAGCCCTTTAGCAAATTTTGATTATTTAAATATTCTAGTCTACATTATCAAAAAATTATCATCATTAATGCTATAAAACATTTTCCTAAAAAAACATGGAATTCATGTGTAAGTAGTCATTTCTCTCTTTTGTGCAACAATTTAATTCCTAACATTAGGGAGAATATGTTAGCAATGTCTTTGTGTATAAATGCTTCATTAAACTTGCAACATGGAAGCATGCATGCTGAGAATAAAAAATGCTAAAAAGGTAATCTACAAATGAATAACCAATCACAAAAATGTTACATTAAATATTTTTTGATGGTAATTACATAACATTTGAGGAAATAAAAAACTTACAATGTTTTTTGGGTTTTCTTCTCCAGATGCAACAAGTATTGCATGTTTGCAGGATACCCCTTCAGCAAGAAAATATTTGATCATGACCCTGCTGTAATTCCCTAACACATCTTCATCTGAAAAAATATATATAAATGTACATTAATAAAACAAACATACATCTTAACTTTAATATTTACCCATAGGTATTGGAATTGCCATAATCTTACATTGAGAAAACTGGAGTGATTACAGGCTTACAAGGAATTTTGTAAACAAAATTCTTTTTGTTTAATTCCTTGTTTGCTGAACATAAAAACCAAAACTGGTTTTCCTACAAGCAAATGAAAAGAGATACTGACAATCCTCATAGACTACTATTATAACACTATACCAGAAACAAATAACAACATTAACGGAAAACCATAAATAATGACACTCAACATTGGTACCAACAATACTAAAGACAGAAACTGTAAATGCATGAACATATAACATGAATACTGGTACAATGTTGCGACATGAACACATGCTCCAACTTTTGTCACATGAAAACACAAAAGAAGGTTAGGCAATGAATACCTCAAAAACAAAGGTAGTGTACAAATAGAATAGGCCAACAAATACACATATTTAGGCCAGCTGATACCTACTGAAGAAATAATGCAAAAGGAATAGACAGTATAACGAACAGCTGGAAATGTTCTGATCTTTGAGTGAAGACCTGAAGGACAGATATGCCTACTAAAGAGAAAAGAAAAAATATGATACAAGTCCTTCCATGTTTATCTTATGTAGATCCTAGACTGAGGCACTAACTGACATAAATACAAAAAATAAGTGTGCGAAAATGGAACGGAAAGGAGTTAAAAGAGAGAATTAATTTAAAAATATATACTTGTATAGAGTCCAACCATCTAAATAGAGATGGACATAGTAATGGAAGGGAAGGAAAAGTGGACGAGAATTCTCATAGAATAGTACCAGTAAATGTTGGGATAGCAGTGCCAGAATGAACATGCCAATTGCCTTTTGCATTGCCTATGACAGAACAAATGGTAAGCTTTAGAGAAGGCCTTTGTTTCGACAAAGCTGTAAAATGAAACCTGGTTGTAGATGTTAGCTAAGTTAATTTATTTAAGAGTTGCATTAAAGTATTTAAAAATCATCAAACATGATAAGCATCATAGACCACAGTTATAAAGGCTTACTTGAATTTTATTTTTTTGAATTATATACTATTTCATATCCAGTAAAATACCGGTAGTGTTAAAGCTGTTTGTTTAATTTTGTGAGATGATAATGATTGAAATAGAAGACTTGGTACCTAATAGGTTATACATTTTTACATGTTACTTAGACTTTTGTACCTACCTACTGCAAAAACACTGCCAGCCGGTATTCCTCCGCCTGGAAAACATTAACAAAATTAATGAAATGAAGGTACATAATTATTATAACATTTTTGATAACCAGGTGAATACAATAACCAACCAATAACATGATCTAGGGACGGAATTCCAGAGGATATTAACGGCAAATTATTTTTTAGCTTTGTCCCATTTATTGTAGATCGTACATCACTTATTTTTTGGAAACTACGCATGATTATAACGCGATAAATTGCAAAAACTAAACAATATAAACATTAGGTTGAGAATGCACGAGATTTGTAAATAAATGTTTGACAGCCACATTAGACATTGACATTTCAATTTATTTTTTACTTCGCCGAGGAATCGCGAGCATGTGCTTGGCCCTACACAGTAGAACCGTAGAATCAGGAATATCTTTTTTTTGTGGCAAGTGCCTTTATAATATAATATCTTAGGAATATCTTTATCCTATGGTAGGCACTTTTGATAGAACTTGTAAAATGACGTTTTCAGGTTCTTCTCATCGATCGATCTTCCCAAAATACAATGGTATTTACTGTACAAAAAAAAACTACAAAGGTTTAAAATTCCCTTGTAGAATAATAAAAGTATCGGTTTTCTCCGTACGGATTGGGCACTGACAAAACAAAAGTTCTTAATTTTCTCATAATATACTACATCTATATTTAATGTTCGACCGATGTTTAGATATTATCTAAACAATCTGGCTAGGTCGAACATTAAATACGTAGACAGATAAAGAAAAAGACGACGGATACATACCATCTCAGTCACACTATAACAAAGAAGGAGATACACTATCCATGGAAATGAAAGAGACAGAGCGACCGATTTTTTTATCCGTAGCGTATGGCCGGTTTTTACATTGTTTAGCACGAAGGATATCGTTAAGGCTAGCGAGATGGGGTATCCTGCCCGCACTTTTCGAACGAGATAGGCCATGGTGGCCGAGCTGGTCGACATTTGCGCCACACTGGCAGCGATGTGGAGCACAACACGTTGCACTCAAGCGAAGGGAGATTGCAATTCTGAATGAAGTGTTGTCAAGGAGGGTCCCAGTATAAGGCGAAGGGACTGCCTGTAACCACAAATCTGATTCCCATTAAGAAACCGCTAAGAGACTGGCGCGATCTGATGAGCTGGAGCTCGTATTAAGGAGGAGTTTAAGCGCTTGCAAGCAACATTAATGACATCCGATGTCTTTGTCAGATTTTTTCTATTAAAGTCTTATTGCTATGAACCAAGGACAGAAACGCGGGAAGAGCTACCCCAAATATGGACCGGATACCAAGACCCCCTATTCTAATCGGAAGAGAAGCCGGTTTCCACTCTAGATCTGATAAAATTACATTTAAAATTAGAGCCAGAATCTCTTTAACAATGTTGTCGAGACGTTCAATAAGATTAGGGAATTTCCAAAGATGCGAAAATCGAACAATGTATGTAAATTTAGGAACGAAAAGGCTGTATCAAGTAATTGTAATAGCTATATGAGTGTTATGGATAAACTGTCCGAAAATAAAAAAAAATCTTTTTTTTTTCTTGTTAATAATAAATCTGTGGTTTTGGCGATATAACATAAGCTTTTTCTTTCTTTCGTTCGTTCAACTGTACATTCTTTTGTGACACATGTCAGTGGAGTGCACGTATTGTTTTCCTAATCTTTAATGGAATTATTGCTGTATTTCCCGAGATAAATTCAGTGAAAATATATCCAAGATGCAAGTACCAGCAGTTTTTATAGATATATCCCTCGAGGATCAGGTAAACACGTATTCAATATAGTTTACGTCGACATAACCTCTACTCAACAGTGGCATCAATAATACTGTTTCAAGTACTTATAATAATTAAATGATTGGCTATTTACAGGCATTAGAGCTAAGAAAATATTTTAAAGGTCTTGGCGCAGATATATCAGAAGAAAAATCGGCTAGCGGAGTGGAGGAAGACTTGCACAAGATTGTAGGCGTTTGTGATGCATGTTTCAAGGAACCAAATGAAGCTGATGTGGAAGCGATACTCAACAGTATTGTTTCTATCATGGTCTCAGTAAGCACGCCCATATTTTTTTATCATGCATTAATTCTTAAGTAATTGGACTTCAAAATAAGATTCAACAATTCTTTCAGATTCCCCTGGAAAAAGGTGAAGAACTCATTCGCTCCTTTGCTCAAAGGCTGACAAACACACCAGGACCCAAAATGGGTGTTGTGGCAGTGCAATCGTAAGGACCTTTGTTTAATAAAATATTAACTTTTTCACCATGACTGTATTGAAAAGTCATTCAAAAAATGAGGTAGTACTCTTTTACTTTATATGGATACAATTTATAGATGAACCTTCCATATTTAATTTGGGTTAGTACATGATCTTAATGGTTGTGAGGACTGTTTTTAGTAAATAATTCTCCAGCATCCAATTCTGCCTGGTACACTTGCTGTTCAATTTGACTGCTCTGAACTATAATATTGTGCAACAAATTATTAAATACCTAAAAAGACCTCTGCTAAGTATATCATTGCATAAAGCAAATAAAAAGTGCTTACTCACTGGAATTCTCATGCAAACCCAAAACATATGGCATAACTGCAAAAGTCCCAAATAAAGCAGGGAAAAGAAATGGAAATTGTTCTATGTTGCAATTGTTTATAATTATATGCATATATTTTGTGCAGATTGTGGCGTCTATACAACAACTTGGAGTCCAACTCTCCTCTGCGGTACCATGTGTACTACCATGTCATAGAGTTGGCGGCGCGTGTGGGATTTGTCAGAGAAGTATTTACCGGTGTTGATCAGCTCAAGAAAGAGTTTGCCGACTGCCCACCCACTAATGAACAAATGCAGAAACTGTATAGATTGTTGCACCAGGTGTTAAAGGACCAGCACAGGTGTGTAGCTGGCTTTCTTTAAACAAAATTTATCTTGACAAGAATTGCTATACTCAGTATGAACATAAAACAATGAAGTTGAAATGCTACTACTTGTAACAATTATTAATTTATTAGATTTACATAGAATCAAAGAAAATCTTTTCAACATGATCATCAGAAACAAGGGGTTGCTAACTAGACAGTAAACATGTATATTACACAGTGGTTTGTCTAAACCCTACCTCATTAATTGTTTTTGACAATATATACTATTATATACATATCTTAAAAAGTGAAGGCAGGATATGTAAATAAACATAATCATAATTATTTTATTTGTTTTCGAATAACCAGTCAGGTGTTCATATGCTAACAGACAGTTGATAAACCTAATCAAAAATTTTTCAGTGACTTGGCATCCAAAGTTATGATAGAGCTTCTGGGAACATACACTGATGAGAATGCGTCTCATGCTCGTGAAGACGCCATTAAGTGCATTGCCACAGCACTTGCGGACCCTAACACATTCCTGTTGGACCCGCTTCTTGCTCTCAAACCTGTCAAGTTCCTAGAAGGGGAACCTATTTACGAGTTGCTGAATATATTCGTGTCGGAAAAACTGTCGAGCTATCAGACGTTCTACACTAAAAATCAAGAATTTGTTCAGGCTCAAGGTGAGATAGTTTTAGATTATTGTGCCCTCTTCTGTCAAGCCAGATTTACTTAACAAACCAGATTTGACCAATCAGAAATGTTTAACATTTTGGCTATATTTGAGGGTTGTTAGTTTAATATTGCTTGCCTGAATTGATTATATTTTTTTGTGTATTGACACAACTATATATATATATATATATATATATATTCTAGCCTTCAATTACTTAAGGTTTTGATGATGTATTCATATTTTAAATGGAATTAAGCTTTATAAAATAAGAATACATCATGCAGTTCTGTAAAAGATATGTTATGTTTTAATAGGACCTTAGGTCTACACCAGCTCCATAAGAGAGACCCAAGCACAAGCTCAACAGGACATGGGTAATTTGTCAAAAGATACTACGTGAAACTATATAGGGAAGAAAACAATACTAAACTTTTAAGAAACTGGATTGCTAGTTATGTCTCATTTTCCTTGCTAAGTAAAAAATAAATATTCATGTAATATAACTTTATTAATTTCATTACATCTTGATAATAAAATATTTTATTTCTTCATTGTTATTTCATAGAAAATAATTTAACTAACCAATTTATATTACTTGTTTCAGGTTTAAACCATGAGCAGAATGTAAAGAAAATGAGAATTCTCACTTTTATGCAGATGGCTGAATCAAATCCCGAATTATCTTTTGATGATATTGTATCAGAGCTACAGATTGAAGAGAAGCAAGTAGAGGCATTTATCATTGAAGGTACCATTGATTTTTTTAAAGAGAAATTGATCCAATAAGATTAATACTAAAGGTACATGAAGTCAATAAGAATAATGTTTTCTTGAATTCTAATACAGTCCACTTAAGTGATTGAAGCACAACTGAATCCAATAATGATTTCTATTTGTGGTCTTTCTTTTTAAGATTTTATTTCCAGAGGGAATTGTATTGGGATTGATAATCTTATTACTATGTCTTTTATATAAGATTAATTTTATATTTTCTTTGACAAATTTTTTAGATTATTCCTTTGTTTTACTGCCTTTAAGACAAGTATTTGATTGTAAAAAGTAAAAATTTGAGCTGCACAGAGATGCTTTTGAAGAGTTTTCTATACAACTTATGCTAGTGACTCAGACTTGTGTCTGGTTATTTCAATCATTAATACTCATTAAGCGTGTTAACTATACAAGACACATTGTTGCCACATTGAATAAGCACCTCCGAGTTTACCTACATACCTATTCTACCTCAGTTAATTAAATGTATACATAATATACTATGATACTGATCACTGCATATTGAATATTTTTTAATAACAGCAGTGTGCAGTTTCTCCTAAATCTCTGCTTTACCAATCGCCGCACGTTGTGCAGTTGGAGCATGATCCACCACACATTCTTTTTTTTATTAATTTACAACTAGAACATGCTATTTGTACAGTGACTTTATCTTTCTGTATTGTTCCCAGTGCTAAAGACGCGTCTAGTCCGCGCTCGCATGGACCAAGCGTCTCGCACGGTGCGCGTATCGAGCACGATGCATCGCACGTTCGACCGTGCGCAGTGGGAGCAACTCCGCTCCGTGCTGGTTGCGTGGCGTGCTAACGTGCACTCCGCACGGGACGCTATGAACTCAGTCACAGCTGCGCAGATTGAGTACGCTCAACAGGGGCAGAAGGCTTGAGCGAATTCTTGACTAGCGGCTGGTTCAGTGCTGTATCGTTGAAACTACATCAACAACATTAGGTTCTTTAAACGCACTGTATACGTATATGTCTACGTCGTCTGAGACGGTCATCATATGATAGCGGCGTCGGTTCATTAAATTACCTTTGCGAAAAATTCAAATTGCAATCGAACTGCAAATGCTTAAAGTTTTATGTATTTGAATAAAAACATAGTTTTAGTTTTCTAATGTATTGTTTAGGATATATTTAAAGGAGCACTCACCAGTGTATTTTGTAACTTAGCTAATTGGACAATCTATATATGAATTCCTATACATATATAGAGTATTCAATATAATAGTATTTTAAAATTTCAATAGCATTTCATTATTATTATTGATTCATAAGGAAATCGTGGACGCCAAGGTTTGAACTGTCATACGCGATGCTAAAGCTGCATCAGTCATAAAATAAGCTCTTTCGACGATACAGTGTTGCAGGCTGCTTGTATTTATAAAGCGAATATGTCGACCTATTTGTATTAAATATGTGTAATATAATAAATTTGTTTACTTTATATTACCGCACGAGTATCTTAAGTTGACCTTGATCGGTCTTATAAGAGAGCCCAGCAAGCATTTCACACACAAGTCATCAACGCGTATTCGATAACATTAGTACCACTTTCTTAGAGCGCTTTTTAAGTTTCAGTTTATCCGCTAGGGGCGCTCCGTAAATTTTCGTACTGTGCACAATCTTTACCTATCGAACACTTTACGATAGTTTCTGCGTGTAAAATTCATGATTTGCCCGTTAGACAACTCTCCTCATAGCAGAATAAAAGAATGTGGCTACTATTAATCTGCAGAATATGGTACTATCTACCGACAGACAAATAGAATAGTAATAATAATCGTGCAGATATAAATTTCCTTTCGTATACTCTTGTATTATATTAATGAAGACTGCGTCAATTTCAGTCACTGTCAAATTCTTCGTCCACAAACACAACATTTTAGAATATTTACCCGCAAATTAAAATAAATAGATATGGATATATATTGCAATGAAAGCGATGGTTGCGCTCGGAACGTGTTTCGTTCGTTTGTTTGCGTGAGTCTTTCGTTGTTGGTCGGGCTTCATGTGTACGCGTACTTCTGGGGCCCTCAGGAGACTATTGATGGAGGCTTCAAGGAAGTCAAATACGTGGTAATGCAGCTCACCAGAGGTTTGTCAGAGGTAGGCTTCGCGTTGGTATTTATTAACCTACATTATAGGTGTTCATTTCTTAATAGTGTTCGTTTCTACGTGACCGCCGTTTTTTATTGGTTAGTGCATTCAGTTCAAGATCTGACCGCTTCCGAGTTCGATTCACGTCCGAGGCAGGGGCAGGTACAAAGAGCGTGTAACCATTAGGTACGTTTAGGCATTCGATCCATGGGTTTAAATGTTTTTCATGATTCTGTGCGATGTACCTAAATGTGATTGTGTTCCATGGAATCCCTGTCATCAGAAGTTCTAGTGGGGAGCTATGGGTAATACCGTTATATAGGTGTACCTTAATTAATGACGCCATGATTCATCAGGCTCCTTCAGTAGTTCAGTAGTTTTGTCTTTGGGCTAGAGGCGCAATTTCGAATGTATGGAAACTAAGTAAATACTAACTTTAAAAACTAAAGCATCGAAGTTTAAGCGGAAATTTATACCTAACTTTTTCTTGCAGCCATACTGAATCATTCGCAATAAGAATAATAGAAATCACTACCAAAAAAAATGTTATGCTGCCATTACTGTCTGATCGTATTATGAAAACGAACAGATTTAAATCGATCATAATCTAGTTGTGGTGTAAAGGTAAACCGCAAGCACGAGCGCCTTCAGAACGAAATGCAGCGAATCTCGTCAACGCTGCCGGCGGTGGCTGCTGCGGCCGGTCGGGCTAAGGATGCACTAGACCCCTACGTAAGGAAGGGCGTCTGGCATGCCATCGACGCACGGGACTATGATCACCAGGTCACTGTTACTCTAAAAGCGTATTACTATTACTTACTTATATTTATTACCTAGGTATATCATTTGTGTTTTATGTCGGTCATCAAAGTAGAAGGAACAACAGATGTGTGTCTGGATCGTAGCAGTCGGATTAGTAGTACGAGTAGTCTCTGCCTATCCGAACAGCAATAAGTGACTTCTCGTCGACACGCCAAAGTGCCTGCCAACTTGGCAGATCACACTTAGTATTTATAGTATTTACCCATATTATAAGACAATATTGGAACAAAAATCACGACGGGCAGGAATCTGGATCCTTCCGGGCGACAGCGCAGCTAGTCATCTAACGATATTTAACGTTATACTGTATCATAGATAAATAATATACTTAGATACCTTAGCGTTAAGGCCGCCACTCATATAGCATATAGCACTATATTTTAAAAGATTTTTTTCTAGTGTATTTATTTTTTTGTATGTCTGCAACAAAGAATATATCTATCTATCTACGTGAATGTGCCTGGCTATATCGAATTTTATAGTATAGATAGCAGATTACGCCCTAGAATCTGCCGGTGGCAAGATCGTTGACACTGGAGATACCATAGACCACGTGGCGTACGAGTCGCCAGTAAGCTGGGCGCTGCACGCTCTAACCACTTGGCTTTGTCGGGAGTGCCTCGGCGCTCGGGCCATCATCCGCCCCGGCGCGCTGCCCGGCGAGTGCTGGGCCTTCAAGGGATCTAAGGGAGAAGCCACCATACGCCTGCCGGGCTCTGTGAAGATCAGCGGGACCAGCATCGAGCATATACCCTCGCATATCTCCCCGACGAGGTGAGTGCGGGTTAAACTACGAGTAATATATATACTATATAGAAACAAAATTGATAAAAAGATGAAATGATCCCATACGGAGCTTTGGGCCCAAGTCTCTTATTTGAATTACAATTGCATTGCGTCATTATGGTCGTTTTTGAAAGATTTGTAGTTTGTTAACATTAAGTTCAATACTAGCTCTGCCCTATTTTATGGCAAAACGACCATTATGACCCAATGTAATTGTAATTCTGAAACAGTTCAAATAACAGACTTGGGCCCCAGTAGCGGGACAATATCGGCAGAAATAGAAAACAACTGTATAATTGTGTGTTATTGACGTTTATATTGTCCGGATGATATTACACTTATTTTTCAAACACAGATGTTCTCTTAAATTTTTATAACTATAATCTAAGAGTGTTCAAAGTTCCTGGAGAGAACTGGAGACTAGAGGTTTTTGTCTCTACCGGGACACTCCTTCGTTCGTTAGGTTTGGGATCGGCTCCAGGTCTGTCTATCTGACTAAATGTACACATACTCATCATACAGTAATGTAGACCATATGAACCGAGTCGTCTACTGTTAACAATCGGTGTAGGTCCGTTTGTCGTATCGCCATGAAACTTTTATACGAATACTATCGGTACCTACTATACGAGTAAAATACTGAGTGTGAATAAATTATAAAATAAATTTATTCCCACCTGTTCTGTGGACAGAACAAATGGGATTTTTTTCCCACTAGTTCTGTTCACAGAAATAATGATGTGTGTAGCAGTGTATAAATATTGTACCTACTTACCTATTGTAAAGATTACTATTTCTTAGTCCTTTTAGGTACCAACATATTTAAATTACTATATTTGTGACAGGGAAATATCGTCAGCGCCGCGAATATTCCAAATCGAAGCTTTCGAGTTCCTCTCCGACCCGTACCCGCATGATTTCGGCAGCTTCGAGTACAATAAGGATGGGAAGTCCATCCAGTATTTCGAGGTACTGCATCCATCGCCAAAGGCCTACAACTATGTAAAGATTCGAGTGCTGAGCAACTGGGGCCATCCGACCTACACTTGCATGTATAGGCTTAGAGTTCACGGAGAAATGGACTCCGCATCGGGAGCCAAAATTATGGACGAGGGAATGCGAATCGAAAATGAAGACGTAAGTAGACATTGACTTGTAAAATTTTGTTATAGCCCTTTTTTGTATAGGGTTTTAAGCTAAAGTTGCGTTCGAGTTATAATTTTAATCAATTTGTTATTTAATATATGTACTGTATCATTCCGTATAAAATAAACCGTGTAACGATATTAACAAAACGCAATATTTTTGCATCAGTATCCTTTCGTGTTCACAATAGGATTTTTTTGCTAATATCTATTACGTTAGGCCATTATGACCAGGTGGCCGATGCCCGGTTAGGCGGGCATTGTGTCTTGCACAAAACGAGAGAAAGCCTGCACCGATGGCTCGAAGCCGTAGATGTTAATCTGGGCGTCCACCGTCCGGCAGCAGGACTATAAAATGCGGCTATTGTGCGATGGACAATGCGACAAAGCACATAAATTAACATGAGAGCAAAGTGATCATGAGCCCCCGCGGCGCACACACTAATGGGTTGACCGGCCAGTCTACCGTCTGCTACAATACAAGCTGGCTACCTACGCACTGTCTCATGTAGGTACGCCTACTGGGAAAGGATGTTTTATTGACACACTTTTTTTGCAAAAATATCTTAAAATATTATGCTTTAGAAATTTCTATTCATCATCTAGATTTAAGATAACATCTTACTTACAAAAATTACAAGTATGCGATACCTTCAAGATGTATCCTACAGAGTCATCTAGTTCAGTTAATAGACCAATTGTAGGTAAATTCTGTGGATTTATGATTCGACAACTTCTCTCAAAGTGGATATAATTTTTATCGACGAAGCGGTGCTGTAGTTGTATCCTAGTTTAATAAATGTATCCTACATACCTATCTACAACCGCTTTCCACATAGATATACCTAAGTAGGAAATACGTAGCTTCTGAGCATTTGTATAAACTTTGGCTCAGCTCTCCGCTCTGTAGCAATTCTAGGAATGCGTCTATTATTTTTCCCACACGATAATAAATCTTATTACGGCGTTAGGTCACGTTGGCACAGGCAGGTGGTTTGTTTATCGCCTAGAACCTCGCTAGGTTTCTTATAAAACCAACGTTCTACATGCTTGGCACCTAGCCTGCATGTTTTCTAGGATTGCGAGCCACTAAGCTATAGGCGCTTAAAGCCGCCTGCCTGTGCGTTTCTAACCTTATAGTTTCAAAATATGTTATATTGATATACGAGTAATAACTAATATTTTTACCAAAATAATACCAAGGTTTTCGCTCGGGACTTTCACTCAAAAATAAATTCGTTTATTTAGGCATTGAATGAACTACGCCAGCCAATCTACTTGCAAGAAAGGTTTTTTTCACTGCGTCAAATATTTGCTTTAGAAAATTACAATGTAAGAAGCACGTGTATAGTCGGGACAACCGAAGAATCAGTATCATTAACTATCCATGCTAAACGCTCCGATAGGTATTGAGGAGCTTATTCTTTTGTGATCCTTCAATAGTCCTTTTGACAAATAGATGAGAGTCGTAAAGGGTAAAAGTACCTCCCTTGAAACGTATCTTTTTCGCTGGGCGCCGCCTACGTGGCCTCCTCAATATTAATGATGTGATCTTAGTTCAAACGTCTCTCGCAGTCTCTTCTTGACGCGTATTAATGAACCATTTGTGTCCACGTTCGGTCAAGTATCTTAGGACTTTCTCCTTTATTCATAGTACTAGTAAAGAGTGAATAGCATTGATACTGTATACATATTACGTTTATAAATTAACGTTTTGAATGGTTAAGTTTTAGGTAGCGAAATTTTTAATGCTCGCGTTGAAGTCTTTTGCACCATTAATTTTTGAATGTCCTGTATGGTCACCACATATATCCATATACCACATATATCCATATTAGGGGAAGGCCGAAAGACTCTCTTATATTTACTACTGACAGTGCAGCCATCATCTATGCACTTCAAAAGCCAACCACCAGATCAAGAGTAATATCCGAATGTCATCTGGCACTACAAAACTTAGCAGAAACATACGGAGTCTCCGTAACATGGACTAAGAGCCACAGTTCATGTGAAGGAAACAATAGGGCGGATGTACTCGCTAGGCAAGGAATAGACAAAGTACTCTGTACCGACATTGCAGATCTGTGTAGGCCAACTGCAATGGAGGTGCGTACACTGTTAATCCACACACAGAAAAAGAGCAACAAAGCCTGTGGCTAAAAAAACAAGACTGCAGACACGCCAAACATTTCTTTCCACGGATAAACAAAAAGGTAACCAACAGCTTACTTAAGCTAACAAGATCAGATCTACGTCTGATGGTCGGAATCATCACCGGCCACTGCGACCTGAACTACCATCAACATAAGATTGGATCAACAGATAGTCCTCTATGTCGAGGATGTATGCAGACAGACGAAACTGTAGAACATGTGCTTCTACACTGTGAGGCCACGGAAAACATCAGACAGAGACTGGGAGTGCTGAAACGCGTTGAAATTTATGCATCCAAATCGGTTTCGCATCATGAGGGTATTTCTACTACACCTGACGAAATAGGAGTGGAACTGGTGAGCCAGCGACCCAGAGCTGTACTCCGTTACTTTAAGGAGCTTGGCTGGTTGGGTTAGGCTGGCGGGGGGAAATGCACAATACACCCCACGCGGGACGTCAGTGCAGGACTTATCGCCCCCACACAGAATAAGAATAAGAATAAGAAATGGTCAAAAAGACATCAACGCATTCACATCATTTTTTTATAAATTATTTGTGGTATGATATCTGCTACACGATAAAGAAAACACATCGATACAATTTTATTTTAAGCAAATGATATTTTTCTAATTTTTCGGATGGTTTTTAGATTGATCTTTATTAGTATCATATGGGTAATTACGGAGGTCGCTGTAGAAAATAAAATGTAGATATAAAAAACTTCTAACTAAATTTAATTAAAGAATAATTTTAACAACTACTGTAATACGATGCAAGACTTAAAATTAATAATTATATTCAATGCACTTTCCACGTAAAATGAGGCTACGGTAGTTTCCGTTGAATTTGCTGACGCCGTGGAAGCGCTGTTGCTGCGATGCTGCGTCGAGGGCGATGTCAGCATTCTCTATGCACTCGATAACGTAACACGCAGTTAGCATATTTGTAAAGTAAATAACATTTTTAATTTACTTTATTAACAACCCATAGCGTCCCACTGCTGGTTTCCACTGTGAAGAGGTCTCATGGATTTCATTTATCTTCGAAAGCTAAAGCGTCTCCGACAAGCAGGGTTGCTCAAGATTTTCTTGCAGCGTTATGGCAAGTTGTAATTCATTCGAAAATGCACATGATCGTACCCGCGCTCTCTAGCTTGAGGCAAGACGGTCTCCGACTTGGCTACCACCGACTACTAGGCAATAATTTAACATTTGATTTATTTTTGCAAGTCTACTAACCATCCCTCCAGCCCTGTTCTTCTTCTCCATGTTTATGAGAAGAAACAGTTATAGAAAAGGATTCCGATGAATTTAGAGACTCTTCCTTTTTGAAATCGGTAACAACCTAAACCTAAAATAGGTACCAATGCGAAGGTATTTGGGACCTTTAAGTATTTTAATCCAATACAAAACCTCAAATATTGCTCCGGTAAGCTTCACCACAACCCTTAATTGGTGCTTGCGACACTATAGAGTCATTGTTCACGCGTTCAAAATATTGTATGATATTAATACAAGTATGTTTCTGGTCTGTCGCCCATGAATGGTGGCCGGTAAAGGATTGCTGGTGATGGAGGCGCAACATTGAAAGCAATCGTCCAAGCGTTCTGCGAGCTTCCGAATGCGAGTGCCCCGAGTTATAGGCGCTTGGGTAAACGTGAAGGGAAGCTAGTTCGTTGAATTTCCGTTTTTTTTTCAGCTAAAGAGTTTAAATATTTTTTAGTGGCCTTTATTAACTCATACTACCGACCTGCCTCGGCTTTGCACGGGTGCAATGTTATTACTAAATATACCTACTACAAAAGTAAGTAAGTTTAGAACTTTTACAGCTTTTTTGTTATTCGAAAATTCAAACATGTTTTCTTTAAAAGTTATTCTTGAAAGAGCGACAAATAATGACCACGTGAAAAACACTCAACGCTCAAATCTAAGCCTGACATTTTGAAATTTTTAAGTGATTTTACCAGCAAACGCGTGCCATTGCCAAGTTTAGCATTTAAGTCTCTTAATAAAATTAAATAATATATATTTACCTAGAATCGACTGTTAGGCGGTGCAAAGTGCGCCGGGTCAGCTAGTTTCTAATAATACAACTTGAATGACGGAATAAAAGTCTATAAAAAGTGTAAATATAAGTGAGTGAAAAGACGTGTTTAAGTAGTATACCTGTAGACTTATAGACATAACTAATGAAACCATATCATCAATGAGGTGAGTGATTGTTGCGAAAAATGCTGTGCGAAATGTAGGTTTCTCTTTACATAAACTTATATTGATACGAGTATAGTAAATATATAGGAACTAAATTTAAATATTAATTTATTCACTTAATATTTGTGTAACGTCATAATACTTTTTTAAATATATTTATTTAATATTTTTTTTAATATCCTATACGTTTACTATGACAATCTTCTTATAACTTGTGTCATATCTTCACCCAGCCGCTGTGTGCGTAGGTGTTACAGATTCGTTTTAAATAGTCTCGTCGTGCATTGTTCGGAAGGCTGCTTTTGTTCCGAGCATCAGGAATATTCTCGTGTACGCTCCACCGGCTCGGATCAATGTCGCCATCAGGAAATGCGATTTTAACAGCGAAAACATCAGAATTACAAGTCATCCAGCCTCACTTCACTGCCTCCGGCCAAAAGGGGTTTGTTGTCATCTCTTCACCGTTTCATCTTAGCTGTTCAATACAAACAACCATTCGATAGAAACCATTCCGTTTAAGGTATATTTATTGTTGTTTGCTACGTGTTACAAAAAGTCTAAAGGGTTTCTGTTTTTTCTTCTGTGTTATTTGTGATGTGTCTCCGAGATTGTATCTATAAAACTTATTTTCAATTTAAATAGTTGCCAAGTTACAAGAAAATATTAAATTAATAATTTCCAAAAATAAATCAATCAATCTTGTCCACTTCAATACCTAAAAGAACTAAACATATACCTAGTGATGTGAATTAGTATAAGAATTAAGTTGTGAAAAAAAATCTTGCAAAAATCTGCAACGAATAGCAATAGCTCGTCTTAACTCATTACCTGAAGGGTTTGCGGCAGGTAAGTCCGTATGGCGCGATCAGCCCTTCATAATTTAGAAAAAGAGCCATTTATTAAACTAGAGCCCTCAGTAATTATGTGGACTCCATTCCGACATATTCGCTATCGCTACCTGCCGGCAATTTGCCATTCGGCCCTTTGTCTGGCGGCGTGGCGCCCTAAAGGGTTCTAATTTTAAATGCGGCGTGTAACGATTCGGCCTTTTATTCCACAATTTCTCTTTCGCGTTGGTGAGCGCGCTGGACGCAATATGGCGCGTTTTTTGTCGCGGGCAAGGGTGAGCAATTAACTCGTACAAAATACCATTGTTGAGTTTTTGCGGTTGATCGATAATAATTAAATTACCACAGACATCAATTGTATTGATGGATAAATGCAATTTAATGATATGAACAAGAAGTATTTTTTTGCAGAGGCTTTTAAGAAACTATACAGGGTTATCGATTAGGGATGTATTAAGCCGAAAGGGGGTCGCTATATTCTTCGTAAGAAAAAATTGTTACTATGCGACCATATCTGAATTTGAAAAAACAATCAGCTGTTCCATACAAAAAGTTGTTCCGTCGTCGAAAAAATGTATAAAATACCTGATTTTATTTTCTCAAATTAAGAGTTGATTCCATAGTGAAAGTTATTGCTTAGGATAAGTATAGAGACACTCTTTCGGTTTAGTATTACCAATTATTACTAATTATTATTAAATCTAGAATTCTATTTTCGTATTTATTTTATTTCATAGATTTAAGTTTTTTACAATATGAATATAATACAATAAATATTATAAAAAACCTAAACCTAGAGTGCCGCCAGCAGCGGGGTAGGACCCAAGCTACCGAACCGTAGCCAGTTCACCAAAGCTGGTAAGTCCACATCGGGCCCCGTTAGAGCTCGATAGAACCTCCCGTGAAGCTCTTTACTCTTCCATACTTCCCTGCGGTCCTCACTGCTCAGCACCACCGGTCTGCGCCAATTCTCGTTCGCCAAGGAAAGCTGGGTGAGGCTCCTGTCAACTGCCACAACGTCGCGATGCATCCCGCACTCGTTGTTCAGAAAATAAAACCTGAGACTGCACACTTCACGGTTGTGAAGGATTTTTCATAATAATTAATAAAAATTATTAATTATTAACTAGAATTCTTATTATTATATCTAGAATTTATAATTACTTCAAATCAAATATACGTTTATATTGGAATGTTTAAAATTACAAAACACAGTTAACAACACAGAAAAAGATTAAAGAACAAGTTACAACGTTGGCGTTGACTCCCAAACTAGGCGCGAACCTGTATTTTGGGTTTCTGAGTCTTATATCTAGAATATAACGCAGGTGAAGATGCCAGAAATATTTAGATTACTGTAATAAACTATTGACATCTATTTCATTTGGACCAGTACATAATAATGAGCACAAAAAGTTAGTAGGTAACATGAAACAAAAACCTACATTAGATATTTATGATATGATTTCAAGGTTCTGCATTAAATATGATGATAACTTACTTACAGAACCGTAATCAAATTGCCTCTGTTAATGAAGAAATTTAAACAGAGGGTACAATGTCAATTGGTGTTACCACAGGGCTCTATTTTAGGGCCAGTCTTGGTTTTTGATATATATTAATTATATAACCAACGCATTGCCGAGTTGGGCTCATATCAATCTATTTGCAGATGACACACATGTGGGTATCAGAGACAAATGTAAATTTAATTTAGAAGTTAAAGTTAATACTGTCATGGAATTGTTACAGAAATGGTTTAAGATATGCTATAACTGATTGAAGAAACGCTAAAGATAACATAAAAGTTTTAAAATGTCAGACAACAGTCTATAAGAACAATGAATGGTTTATAAAAACGTAGTCCTGCTAAAAATACACTTTAAAAATGATAAAATAATGACAGTTATATCACTTTATATCTATACTTGTCTATTAGGTACATGAGAATAGGGAAATACCGGAAAAAGGATTTCAAGCAAATAATAAAAAAGGGCGAGTCCTGTCTGTAAACAGATTAGCTAAGTGTAAGAAACAGGGACTTTACAACAAAATATTAATGTACAATAAATTACCAGATAACATTATGGAATACAATTACCAAAATATATATATTTTTTTAAAGTAATCCTTTTTATAAACTTAATGAATATGTCAATGCAGCTTGTCGAATCATCGTGCTTGTGCAACGAACAACCATTACAAAATATTACTAATAACTGGAGAAATAAATCACAATGTAAATATATCTTATATATAAAAATCAATTGCTGTTCGTTAGTCTCGCTAAAACTCGGGAACGGCTGGATCGATTTAGCTGATTTTGGTCTTGGAATGTTTGTCGTACTCCAGGGAAGGTTTAAACGATTAGAAACATACACAACTGTTAGGCGGTACGAAGTTCGCCGGGACAGCTAGTAATATAATACATATATGTTATAAGAACTATAAAAGTATTAAAATAAGTTTTTTGAGTTTAATTCTATTAAGTAAATAAACAATAAAAATAAATAAATTTACGACAACATCCACACAAAGGTCTTCAGGGTCCAAACTAGGCAAAGCCTGTGCTATGGTAACCTGATGACTGATATACATACTTATATATTATATACAATAAATAAACAGACACAGGTCAAACAGACATGTTCATGCACAGAAATGTTTGTCCTGTCCTGAAGTAATTAATAATTCAAACGTAACAATACTTGCCTGTAACGAACGTTATTCAAAGTCCAATAAATATTTCTTATTCTTATTAATTCGATGATCTTTAGATTCGATGAAAAGTTACTTGTGAAAAGAAAATTGCGTCTGGGACTTGGTTTCATGACAATAATGTAAAGTTTGCAATGTATACACAACGTTATCGGGTTGGGGTGTACTTAGCCGAAAGAGGGTCACCATACTTATCTTTCTCAACAACTTTCACTATGGGACTAATGTCGACGACTGATATATATTTTCTATGGAATAGCTGATTTTGTTTTCTCGAATTCAGGGTTAGTTTCATAATCGAAAATGTTCGTAAATATAGCGAACCGTAGCTTAGCTCAGCCCTTGCTAATGTATAGTGCTAAGTATTTTTTATTCATGCTTGTTATACGGATCGATTGAGCTTACAAACTCAGCTTGTGTCATGTAAGCTATATAATATACTACTAATGGTTATTTGATCGTATAAAGTTTCTCTTTGGCGCGGCTGTGGTCCGGCCAGTGTTAGCAAACAGTGGCGCGGCGTCCATCGCACTAGTTTGTTCGCAAACACCGAATAGAATGAATATAGACAAGCGTGTTTGAGATTGCGGATCGCGTTACAACAACAAATGCCTGTTTGCAGAGAGCTCGTATCGATAACCGAACGCCGACCGCGGAGCCTCCTCCATCCCTCTAATGCGATGCAGTCGCCATGGCGACGTTGCACTCACCCCTACGCACATTACGCACGAGAGACCATAAAAAAACAGAAAATCGGAGAGCAGCAAAACTTATACGACGTCACCCCGGTTCCTGTCGACTCGAGCGTCCGAGTGTTCCCTTCTTTCGAACATAATTTATGGTTTCGGGGAAATAAACATAAAAAATAGAAAAGGAAAAACGACAGCACGCACGATAAAAAAGCTCGTCGTAAAAGTGCGAGAGGCGCGGGGTCGCGTCGCCGCCGCCGCCGCCCAGGCGGGCGGCAACCCTTCCCTCTCCGGCCCGCCCTGCCCACCGCGCTACTAAAGGGTTAGCTCGGCTCGCCCGCACCCGCACAACCCTTCTCTAACTAACATCACTCACTCCTACGTATACTTACACACATGTGGTCACGGGATAACGTTATGTAGAGCTTCTGAGCGCGTTTTGATATTTAGAAATATTAGTAGGTTTAACGCTTTACGATTTGCGAGAATTGGATATACCTAATGATCAAATATTATTTAAACGGTGCTATTGAATGAGTAAAGTTAAACGTGATTTAATATTTTATTAGTGTACCAAAAGAAAAGGTTCTTTATGCTGGAACCGACATGAAATTCACGGTGCTTCTACGAGAGATTTAACTATTTTGTCAAACTAATAAGACCTATAGGAGAGGTAAAATTCTGTTGAAAAACCATAGTTCCTGTTCGTCAAACTTCTTGGTGAAGTCCGTGTGGTCAAACTTTTTTGTCTAACTGATTTGACTGGTCAATATTTCGGATTTTCACTAAACTCGAAATAATAAAATATTTTTCCATTATAGTAAAAAAAAGTTTTACTATAATTTTTAATGTTTTTCGTCCAATTACATTATTTCGTGTATTATCCCCATTGCCGAAAATAAAGGATAGTGATGGTGACAACGAACCGTCCCCGCACCGAAACGACCATACTAGTAGAGACGATTTCATATTGAAATGCCAATTACAATTATTGTAAAAAGAAATAAAAATCGGGCATTTCTTTGACAAATTACCTTAACGCGTATTTTTAAACATAAACGCACTTTAAAAAAATAAGAATTGGTATTTCATTATAATTTTCGTTAATTTAGAAATGACTGTACTTTTCTTAAACCGTAACAGTTTGACCACAAAGAATAATTCTTCCTTGTAGTCAAATCAGATTGACAAAATAGTTTGACCTGCACCGGAAATTCATAACAAGTGTATGACGTATACTAGCAAAAATAATATACATTAGGTATGGAAATTAGATATCTTTAAGTGATATTATAACGATTCTACAGAAGTATATAAATAGAAGATGGAATGTAAAAGCAAAAACAAAAAATAAGCCGGTAATGAGGTTGGTTTTGTTGCGAATAATGCAAGCACTCCCGAGAGACACATCACGAGCCCACACTCTGGTCCTGCAAACCAAACTCGGGGGCGGCATACTAACAAGATCTTCATGTAGGTAAATCTGAGCGTTTCCACTTGCTCCTACTCGGTTTTCCTATTGGTAGGAGCATAAACATATATTGGTCCTCATGCTCCTTCCTACAAGTCTTATCAGTCTTACCGGCCTTATTCAATATGTCCTTATGCTCCTATCCTGACCTTATATGCAATTAGTACATTTAAGTATTAAGTGCAGAAATCTCCTGTGCCGCACGTCGCACTCTAACAGTAAACAAAACTATAAAATTAGTGTGATTGTTTAGAACAGAAATAAATCTGTAAATAAGTAGTTTAGGTATGCACTGTTTAAATTTTTTAAGCTGAACCATACATTTGGATTTTGTTAGACTAGACCAGCTAGAAACTGTTTATCTTAGTACATTTACCTACCTACAAAGAAAATCATATTTACTCAGCCGAAAGGATGTACATAGTTGGATAAAATGAAGTCTAGATGTACCTACCTAAATGTTTTTTAATGTCGTTAAAAGTCTTTAAAGCTTTGAAGTTATTTCGATTTATGAATAAAGCATGTGGTCCCATATTATTTTATCAAAATCAGGCCAGATATTATTTTTATCTTTATTTATTTATGTAGTTTATATAGAAATTTTATATTTATATACTCGTAGTTATACATTGTAGATAAAGTTTCGGCGACCGGCGGTCTCGGCGCTCGCCGCCAGATGCCTGTACGGCCACGGCACGAGGAAACCGACGCGCCGGACAGCCGTGTGGACGGTCCCCTCGCATCCTGCTTGCTTCGAGCGCCCTATTCCAACAGACATATCATAGCGAGCCAGTATGCTCTCGTGAACTTTCATTTTTGCAACCAAATAATTTTGCGTTTATACATAGATGCTCATGCACAATCTTCGTTCAGAATCCAGGATATTTTGAGATGATGATTAAAAACTCTCTACTCCAGTTTATCGACGATAAGGATCGTTGTACTCTTATAAAAAAAAGAACTTGAGTTATTGATAAAATTTTGATGTTTACTGTTTTACACAAAAGAAGAGCTTGTACTCTGTAAGAGCATGAAAAATATTATATAAAGAAACATCCACATACAAGATTAAATTTTCTTCTTGAATTTGAAGTTGAACTTGCAATAATAGATACTTACGAGCGTAACTTGAAAAAACTACTTATTTATGCTTATTGATAAACAACTGTAGTTTTGGTTAAATCCGTATGTATAGGTACATAACTCACGAGGCCGGGTGGGGTAAGCAAGATATTTTTTTACTTTGTTTCCGCCTTCTGACCGCTTCAGGGCGCTGCTTTAGGCAATTTTCTTTTACTCAAATGTAGGACGGGATAAATCTCGCTTCATGTAAGTTTTCTGTTATGACTCATACAGTTATTTTTTTATTTTAAATATTTTGAGCGCATCATTTTGTGTGTCATTTGGATTCAGTTTTTTCTCGAATTAGTTTGCACAATAGCCATCCGTTAGATCAAGATGAAATGTATTCCTGCCAGTGACGTATAAACGGAATCCTCTACCGGCCGGGGTCCACTATCAATAACGACCTCTTATAACCGAAGGGTCCACCGGTTCCTGCCACTACACTTATTTAAATTCCCGTTTTTGTACGAATTTACATTAGGTTCTATGACAGCTAAGATGTCAAGGTACAAGTAGGGAGATGTCCCTTCTTATGTTGTAAATTAGGGGTCACACAAAAACCGTTGAGCCCTTACCGGAGCTTTAACGTCCAGCAGCTCGCCCATCGTGACGGTGAAAAAGAACCGCTTTACCTACTTCACTTTTTTCCCTTCGATGTCCGATCGATGCGATTAACAATTCGCAATTTTTTTGTCAATTCTAATAGTAACCGGTGTACTTGTACACGGTTTAAATTTTTGAAAAAAAAATGAAAAATTACGAAGGGGACGATTATAAACACATGCGCGAGCGCGTCAAATCCTCAGCCGGCGGCGCGCGTTCCAATTTCTGGGACACATTACGGCTTTTTTAAACTTGCGGTACGAGCGACGGGGAGAGATAGTTTTTTAAAAATAAATTCAGTTTTTAGGGAAAAAGTGCGTCCCCGCAGTCGAGTCCAATTGTTGCGTGTCGGATGAGCACGAGCTGGATTTTATGTTCGGAAGGGATTTTTTATTGCGTGGTGTGTGCCGCGTACAGTGGCACGACCGACGTCGCGGGCTTGATGGATAGATGTCTTGGCACCCGGCACACGTCCTTCGGCGCTACCGAACCCTTTGCTTATACACACTTTTGTCACTGGTTTTTGTCAACGTGCCTGCGGCGTGAAAAAACAATCTGCAACAACAAATCTGCAGTTTCAGACCGTAAGTAAACAATGTATTTTATCATTTATATACCTAAGTATAACAAGTTTGTTTTGTGTTTTTACATAAGCTTTGTGTCACAAACGCAAACTCACTTAAAAGTAACGCAATCCTTCTTTAGATGTAATTTTTTGCATCGTAATTGTAGGTACTTAATACGATTGCAGTGAATATACAATTAACATTTTTATTACCAAACGATTTAGCAATAAAAAATACTGGTTATTTTAAACCAGTTACAAAGCAAAGTCATTACATACGGGCTCGTATACTCACTATTTTATATAGCAAAAAACACGAGTAAGCTCGGCCGCCCGCGCCGCGTAGGGCGACACCGAAAGAGGTGAATAAGTCACAACTACTTTTTACTCCCTTCGGTGGGAGGGCGTCCTCCCCACACTCACACTCGCACGCGGGTCTCCAGAGATGAAAGTTTCGTGGGGTACGGAACCAACACACGCGCACGTGTGAGACAACAAACGGCGTTACTTGCCTAACTCTAACTTTAATTGTGTCTTTTCAATCGATAGTTCCCTGGGAGCCCGAACACATCTTTCATTTATCGCCGGGCCTGCCTACCCGCTTCTGCCCCAGTGCCTATTGTCTTTTGACGTGGCTATTTCTTTCGTCTGCTCGGTACGAGGGATCTACTATGAAGATCTTTTATGTATTACCTATAGGTACTTACTTACCTTTCCGTGGACGAGCTTTATTCGGGTTGCCGCTTGTGTCCGCGACTTACGATTTTCCTTTTGAATTGTTTGATCACAATATTTAGTGAAACTTTCAGAAGGTCAAAAACATTTATGAAAGTAATAAAAGCTTATATAGCATATATACCTCTAGCTACAAAAAAAAAATCATTCGGGTGGTTAACGCGGGGTAGTATAGATCTAGATAGGTTCCGCTGTGGTGTAGCCAAGTTTGTATCTGTACTACGCGGCGATAAGAAGTGAATAAATATCTGCAATGTTCAATATAAATATCTGAAATGTTTCCAATATTGTCACACTACGCATTCCTATGCATTAAAGTCATATGATAATCTCATGTTATCAATCCACATCGCAACGTTTCCTATAAGTCCTCTTTCACTATGAATGCTGTCTTGCTGTGGAATAGTCTACCGGTCGACATTAGGCGTGCTCCATCATGAAATATCTTTAAGCATCGAGTCATAGTCCATTACCTATCACTACAGCATTAAAATTGTGTCTTCTTCTTTAAATTAGGTATTAATTTATGTATTTCCATGATAATTATTTGTATCGTATGTTATATGTATTTGTTTTGGTTGTATTTTATTTGTTCATTTTATTAAATATGTTGTACATTAAGACCGCCATTAAAAAACCTAGTATATATCTATAAACTTTTACTTGTTATAATTATTTATTGTTAAACTGTTTTTTTAATAAAGTGTTGTCTTATCTTATCTTACAATAACTAGTCATATGTAATGAATTTTACGTATGTTGCACGTTTGTTTAAGGATTGTTGCACATTAAGATTAAATTTAAGATGCTAACAAACATGGTGCATGTACATGAGATACATTGATGCGTCCCCTTGCGTCCGAGGAAAGGGCAGCCCTTCGCAAAAACCTCGAACTGGTTGCCTGCATCCCGGACCGTTGGTTTGCATAATCAATAGCACCATCGGCCATTGTATAATCGAACCGTTGCTGGGGTGAAGTAAATAAAATACATGTTTATTGCATGAACGTTAAAAATAAAATATTCAATCGTTTCGATATGGTTGGTTCGGAAAATTTCGTGTATCGTGACTATAGCCAAATGGCTCTTGAAGTAGAATATTTACAAATAAATCGATTCAAACACAACAATAATTTCCAACTTAATGCTTAGAGTTGTTCGGTAAGCCGAAGTTTTCAAAAGAAAAACTAAAGTAAGGTATAGTTTGAATTATTTTTCGATTTTCAGCTGCATTGATGGTATGTATTAGCAGTTTACTATAACACACTACGAGTAACAACTGCACACAAATGCACTAAAGTACTCAATCTAAAAATATATTTTCAATCCAGTGTAAGTAAATACTTATTATGAAAACTCGCGAATTACCGCTTTCTTCCGTTAGTTCTTATTTACAGAAGTCTTCTATGTACTTCACCAGCAGGTTTATAAATAGTACCTAACAGCAATTTCCAAAATCGTACTATTCAACTAATAATATTAACACTCCATTAACATATTAACACCGTTTCTGAGAAATACGAATACATAATGTAGGGACATCATTTACCATTAGGATTTGATCATGAAACTTGATAAATATATGACATCATTTTATTTAAGTTTTGTCAAAAAATGCAAACATTACTAAAAACAAACTAGCCAAGTGCAAGTCGGACTCGCGCTCCGTGGGTTTCGTGCAAACCTGTAAGTATATAAAGTTAAAAATTATTAAAAATATTATATAATGTAACAAAAAAACTATACTTTTCGCAATTTTGTGCTTAATTTGTTCGTACCAAATTTCAAGATCCTGAGTTTCAATTAAAAGAATGGGTAGATTTTGATTCCCTTGCGAATGTCGAAAAGTAAGTTTACAGCGTAATCGGCTGTATATCGATAATTTCAGATTGATACCTACGCGCGTTCCTGAATAAAATGGTCTTGAGAGAAGAAGTAGTAAAGAAATGTTAATATTCGTAACACTAGTAGTATTGTTGATTGTTAATGAATTAAGGTGGGTACACGATGTTTACGTTCCTACTGGAATCAATATTTTTTAAAGCGTTAATAACATCACCGTCACGACACGAACTCAGATTTCGGGTTCTCCAAAAATACGGAAATCAACGGGCGGAATATTTAGTTTTGTCATCGATTACGCAAACTGTTTCAAGGGTGCGCTGCTTTAGGCCATTGTGAAAAAATATGAGAGCGTATATAAAAACTGATGCAGCTGTCGGGCGGCACACATGCGAAATGTAGCGAGCGGGGTGCGTAGAAATAGGATGTATGTGAGCTGGGATGTGATGCACTTGTGACGTTGTGGTGTCGAAGCCCGCCAGAGGTTCATATACGGCGACCCTCGCGAACATAGCGGGAAGGGTTCCGCGCTCAATCCGCTCGTAGGAAGGGTTCGCACGGCCGCGGACGCCCGCCGACGCGCAAGCGCACGCGAACTTAAAAAAACTCTCACAATGCACACACTACGCCGCTGTTTTTGTTGTTAATACGGCAGATTGTTCGTAAATTTCCTTTCTTTCGCAAAAAAGTAATATCATCAACTCGTTCACGCCCGGTCTTTCAAAGGGAGCTCTTTGAAGAGGGAACGAAATTTTGTTAAAAACTGGTAAAAAGTGGGTCAGAAAAGGGTGCTTTTGAAACTAGTAATCACTACCTCGCGTCGATCGATTGCCGTTATTATAGAAAAACTCTTTTTTTAAATCGACAGTTGTGAATTTGGATCTTTTGTACGAGTACTATGGATAAAATAATAAGCGAACTATTTTGTTCAGAGATGAGGAATTAATTACAGAGCCTACTTATAAGGGTGCTTATCGATATCTTAATACCTACTGGAGTTTAGGTTTTTTCTTAGAAATGTGAAGCAAACAATATTGGGAGATGAATACAATATTAGCGACAAGTGAATGTACTTATACTTTCGATTTACCAGTAACTATCAGTTGTAATTTATTTTCGAAAATATTATTGATCTTTTGTGTGTAGGTGAAGTTTCTTGAATCGTCTGAAAGATCTCTAGACCGCCTGAAGGTGTTTTACAAAACCTACTATTACTCAATCTAAAAAACAAATCTTAAGTAAGCGTAAGAATCGACAAACGCGACATACATTTTGTTTAATTACCTAGTTAGAACCCGATTTAACTACGTAATATAAACTAATTTAATTTATTATAGCGCTTACTTTTACTTTATTTCACGGAAAAATCGCGTCCGTAACGTTATGGCATACGAGTTAGTATGAAGTAAGCAGTGTATAAAAGTGACAAAAAATGAAATCTCAATCATTTATAAATTAGCTTCGCGGACAGCTTGCTTTTCATCCCTTTATAAGTTTTACAATCAGCCGCTATAAAGGGTAACTATCGATTGTTGGCAGCCAGTTTTTTGTAATTTTATACCAGTTTTTTTTCTAGTATAAAACATTTTTTGTGTCACTCCACAATTTATGTCCTACTTTTCGAAAGATACGCCGCGTTAGTATAATGGCCCTTGAAACCGCTAATAAAGGACTTTCTTTTTTGATAATTCGATGGAGTTTGGATTTTAACAAGTGGTTTGTCAACCCTTTAGTCTTTGCTAAATAGGATTTAGAAGATTTAGAAACATAAAAAGAAGACTTCTTCAAGGACTGCCATACCAAACAAAAGTATATAATATGTTCAAAAGCCGAATCGATTTTGCTGCTTCTTTAGATATTCGATATGATTAGTTTCTTTCAATTAGGTACTACTAAAATAATTCAAGCATATAACTTAAGCCTTTTGAAGAGCGTCTTCCTCTTATTTCACTAGAATACGCGACGATAGATTCGTATTAATACAAAACAAATGTGAACTGTTATTGTACAAAGATAGGATTGTAAAAAGATAATGTACCTATGCTTCCAAGATTCAAAGCCAAATTTAATGCGATTCTTTATTACCAAAACACTATTGATTGAAATAATCAACACAACACACATTGTGCACGTTAAACGGTAAAAAATTGGCTTGTTAAGGACAACCCTTTACCTGCGGCTATGCAATTACACGATGTTTACACGGACATAATGCCTTTACAACCCTTCCAACCCTTGCATTGTGGGTTTTTGTGCACTTGTGCACCGGACGTGACTGACGTTAGTGATATGCACCACCTATACAGATTAGACAGTAGATGCAATTTTGCAAAAATGTTTTTTTTTTTGCAAATATTGTATCACGTGTAGTCTAAACTAGAACAATTTAAAATTTTAAAAAAATTACCTCTGCTTTTTTATAGTTTATTAGTATTTTATTACGTTTTATTATGACTTGATAACTGTATTTTGATTTTCACGCGTAATATAGTAAACTAACTGAAATGCATTAGATAGGCACGTTTATATATAAGTACTGATATCTTTTTAATTTTTTTTCTACAGCGCTGTAGAGATTAGTACTTTATTCGAACCCCATTTTCAAATCAGTCCTAGATTTGGTATTAGAGAAATAATTACTATCCATCCCTTATATGGTCTCTCTGCGCTCGACTAGATAACACCGGCGAGCTTATAAAATCCGGCAACAAATACTACGCTGAAGTCGGCGTACCTGAGTCTTGTACACTGCAAGCATTGTGAGAAGTTACGTATCGAAGTAATTTTTTTCACATACCAGAAGTAAAATGCTAGTTTGGAAATGTAACACACCTATAATAATGACTTATTTTTGGATAGCGCGGTGTCTAGTCGAGCGCGCAAGACCAATCATTTATCTAAGATCAATCCAGTAAACATTACTTACCCAAAATCAATGCAATACAAACTATTCCCAAACGGAATCAAACCGAGAATACAAAACATAATAATTTATATAGTTATGTAATCGTGTCACGTTAAAATTTCTATTCCTAGTAAAAATATTACTTTAAAATTTCTAGTTTGCTATGTTATCTGACTTTATTTGTTTATTCGAGTATAATAAAAAAATAATTAATATTAACTTTGACACTTTCCAATGCTTTAAAATAACTTAAAAGGTGAATCTCGAAAGTTGAGCCTCCGGAACGTACAACTTTATGTGGACACGGTTTGTTTTTTATAACGACACCTGTGCAATGGAACCGAAATAGATAAAACAACATATTGTGTCATTTTGAGTATAAAAAGTAAAAGTAGTTTTTGTGTTACACTATTGAATATTTTTTTTTGTGTTAATGTTAATTTTAGGCTTCAAATTTGTTATTTCAATTTAATAAAGTATTTTTTATTATACAGAATAAAGGGATATCTTGGAAATAAGGGTACAGTAGGGCGCAACGTTTAGTGCCTAATGAAACTTAATTAGACTTGCGTTCGAAAAAATAACGACAAACATGTTAGTAAATGTTTATTTTTACATAGGTACTTAGTACTTCGATAACCAATAACGTAGTTACTTACGTAGATACTTAAAAAATAAGTAGATCAAGACTTACTATATGTATACCTGTAGTCTTCAATCAAAAAAACATATTTTACATAAGTATCGTAAAGGGCAGATGTCTAATACACATGCCGTGAAAAGGTTATCGATAACCGTATGATCCAATTAATTGATACGAAAACAATCGCTCGTTTTGAGCCTTAACGGCTCTCAAATAGCTCTATCAGTGTCCCGTCGAATTAGGGTTACTCATACAATATCTGGTGTTTTTTCTCGAGACGCGCGTCTACCCCTTTTTTAATCGGATTTCGAAGGCGCGTGTGAGAGTTTTTCTGTGTCTCAATAAAAAGTTAAATCCACCTTATTGCAGCCGTTAGGGGTCAGCTTTTTATAAGTTTCCGTCGGGCGCGGTAGGTGAATGTTTTAATTAGTCAAGTTGTAGCCGCGGCCCACTAATCATTGTAAAGCCTCATTTATAACTATGTTAGTATAATTTAACAGGCAAATGCATATGCGTAGGCAGATTAACATCTACGTAACATTCTTTGTTATTGACCAGTCACTCATACTTTACAATTAATGTGCACCAGTTTCATGTAAGTATTGAGGATACATACTCATATTTTAACTACTGTAAATATATTGCTAGGCGCTACAGTACAGAGCTGCTTATTCAAAGTTCTGAGAGCTTTACAATATAGTTTCCTTTGTAATATTCCGAATATTGTGGGTGGAAAAAGATTTCATAAATAACGTGTCTCTAAACATCTATTCACACACACAGCAGCAGCAGCTTTCTCAGAAAGTTAAATCGAAAGACACAAAAGTATCTAACATACAATTAAATTAATTAAACGTATAAATTTCTATATACTTACCTACTGCTTTATAGTAAAAAAATCGTTCCATTGGATATCGGAAGCGTGTGACAGTGTTGGAATTTTTCTTCATAAAATGGATTGTATGGAGAAAATGCTGAGGAATGTCATTAATATTCAAAACGTAACGAGGAGGGATTATAAAATAATAGCAGTAATTTAGGACGGCACGCGTTTACCTCGCCCCTCGCGACCCTCGCTCCCTCCCGCGTCCTTTCTCAAATTCCTCACTAAGATATGCATGGAAATATGTCTGCTTTATTACATTTTTCAAGTGACTAACTTAGATTATAATATTCCACACTTGACTGAAATATTCTCGATAAGTGTAGGCGACGTTGTTGTGTAGAAAAACCACTTTGCATTTCGATTAGGTACGCGTATTTAATTTGATGTCATTGCTGTCATTCAACACAAACAACATGATTTATTCCTCATCTTCTTGATAATTATAAGCATATACATATATATATATATTTATATATATAGTAGCAGATAGAAAACTACAGTTATTGTGGCAAATATATTCACTTTTGCACTCAAAAAATAAATAAAGTGCTCATATACAAGTATCATGTATCTTATATCGAATCGTAAACTTCGTCTACGCATATTCGTAAAAGATATCCGACTATTATCACAGCTTTTACACCACTTTTGGGGTAAAGTTTTTATTGACCACTAACCATATTATTAAATTCTATTAAAGAAATTTTTATCAGCAAAAGGATGTCCTATGTCACAGTTAAGTGGAAAGTAATTGTAGTTTGTTATTTGTCCCTTCTTTCTCCTCATCATTAAGTGGTGGTAAAGAGTGAACGAGAAATAATTTCAGTTTAATTAAACTTTTTTTTAAGTTAATTACCAGTTACAATGCTAACTACACTCACATTTTCTTATTTACATATACACTAATATTAAAAATAAATTAGGTAAAGCTTTTTGTGCAAAGGAATAAATCTCTTTAAAACTTCTATAAAACTTGTTGCTTTGCAAAGATGATATTGTACGTTAATATCAGAATTTGTCATTTTGCGTCTTGAGTCATTTTGTCATTTTGAGTCATAAATGGAGCATACCAACTGGTATGCTCCATTTATGACTGGAACGATTTTACTAGTAGTAGGTACTTGTTACATTAGTCATTCTAAGCCCACGTGGAAAATTTGAGAGTGATAAGGAATATATATATATATTATATATATTGTTGTAAAATTAATCTATTTGATTAAGTTATTTGATTGTGCTAGTTATTATGTTCGGTTATCTCAACGTGTAATTATTTCTTCGATAAATGATAGCGTTAGAGAAGGACTAAGCTTGTTTGCAAAATTTATTAACAAACTTTTGGTAAATATTGATGGTCATATTAGCGGAGAGCAAACGAAGTCCGCAGATACATTTTTACTCCTGATTTACAATGTAACAACGACAAAGGAAGGACAATGGAAACGTGAAACAGTTATGCAACTTCTGCGAATTTGAATATTCAACAAACTCTAATTGTAAGCGAAGAAAAGATGCAAAAATGTGTCTTATTAGTCATAACTGCAAATTGGTTACGCTCACACTTCGCAAATTTTACAATAATTAGAGTACAAGGAATGCGTTTTTTATATTTAGTAGTAAATATATTTTTCTAAAACAGGACCTTTACCTATGATGTAAAAGTAGCAATTGTCTTTGTGTAAAAACAACAAAAAACACGTTTTGTTTGTTTACAACAACATTAACTACCTCATTTTGGACCATATATTCATCCCTTGATAAGCACACCTTTCTTTTACTAGGTGTTAACCACCTACTACGAGATGCGTCCATAGTGGGTTTCACATTTACCTGTAAAGAGTATGTAGGTATTTGTTTACCTAAGTTACAAGTAATTATGTAGGTAAAGTCTCTTACTTTGTCTTATTAATTCCGTAGCGTCCACTGAGCGTTATGTAGGTATGCAAAACCAAGCATAACTCGCCACGCAAGAAAAACCTATAAAAACGTGTATTGTTTTTGAAAAAAAAATACCTTCAGCCATACCACTAAATTGTCCAACAGCGTTATAGAAATTTAACAAAAAGTAGAGCAGTTTTTACCAGGTCCGAGGCGTTATTATAGTCTCCTTACAATAAATATGCTGTGGTCAAAACGACTTAGTACAAAAACTGGTGCAAATTCTAATAATGCACCAAACAGGGTGCAGGCAATTCCGAGTAACTAACCATTACTTCACTACGGAGGCCTTTGGGCACACCACTTATAAAAATGCTAATAAAGCAATATTTTCCCAAGGACTGTTGAACACTTTATTACTAAGTAATTTATGTAGATTACTTCTACATCTGAAAAATCTCTCGTATTTGTTAAAACAATACTTTGCTCTTCTGGGTAGATTGTGATTCACATGCTTTGAAGAAACCGAAGGTATCATATTAATACAAATTATCCAAGATCTTTTACCAAGACGGATATCTTTTTATTGCAAGCGCTTTATTTTATCTGGTGTATTGGTGTACCTGCATACAATAATAAAATATTTTATACGACAAGATGTCTGTAATGTACGAAAAAATCAAATCTTGTACATATACTCAAAGTACAAAATCTTTATTTAATTCGGCAGATGAACAGTAAATAGAGTTTTATCTTCCGCGTAGCTGTAGGCATTCGGTAGCGGATAGGCTGATCAATCATGGAGCCTACCCCTTCTATCCGGCTGGGCGGCCCGAACACAAGCGGTTGCCAGGCGACGGGAGGAGGGGGGCTGCCGCATCGCTGGTTCCTTATCCTTGCTTCACACATGACACACGGCACACGGACGGCCGGCGACGATCTCTGAGCGACTCGACGTGACATCGCGCGAACCGACCATCCGCCTGCGCGCCCACGCCTTGTGCGACGATGCACGACAAATGCTTACAACAGTAGCGATGTTTTTATGAAAATCCAGATTTGTTATACCATGTTCATCTTCTTATTTCGAAATTCTAATAGTTTTTAATGAAGAGTATCATATCATGCCAACGGAATTTTTGTAACATTTGTGGATAATGAGAAGTTTTTCTTTCAATTAGTAGCTGGTATTCAACTTGTTATTAACTCTATGTTTTGCTAGTAAACTTGTTTATACACTGTAACTTTATTAACACGACTCCAAAGCCATGTGACTGCATTCGTATAAAAGTTTTGGCTACCTCCGTTTCAAGTTGCGTACGGACGTTGACTATTGTTGCAGTGCGAGTAAACGAGCGTCACAAATATGATGTGCCAATGAGTTACGTAATTGTATTCAACTTATATAAAAAACATATTTATGATTAATAGCTACAGAGACACGGTGATTTTCGCAATTCGAATACGCAGAGATCTAGGACACTCAATTATGTTCGTCATGTAATATGACTTAGTCCCAAGACAAATAACTGTGCTCTATGAAGAAACAATCAAGTATACTATCTCAGTATACTATTGCAGCCAAACTTATATTTGGCTATACTATAAAAACTTTGATAACTGTACTTGCTCGCTCGCTACCTATTTTGTTAAGATAACTTACAAATACTGTGTCGTTTGGAAATATATAATTTCAACTTTAACATCCCTAGACAAGATACAACAGATCTACACGTTGGTACTCTACGACGCGATGATTATTACGCTACTTATCTTATTTTCTTAATTTTGACGCCAGTAAGCTCGCCTGAATTCATAATAATTATAGAAAAGCGAGTCCTTTTGGAAGAATCTAGTAAAAAGTATAATAGGTTAAGATCGCTTACTAGGCAATGATTATGCCTTTGTTTTGTTCGACTTGTCGGGGGCTCTGCGTGCTCCCAGATACGGCATTGTATTAGACTGACACTGATAGGCGTGTATAACTTATACTCGTATCTGCTATAGGATCTAGTAGTTACCGCAAACAATTTATAATAGATTACGAGGAGTTATATTGAAAAATATAGTATTACGTTTATAAGATTTTTGGTCATTGTTGTTTATTGTTAAGTTGGTTTTAAAAAGAATGCTTAATTTTTTAATAACAGTGGCTAGAATTAACCGAATAAAAAATATTTGCTTATATCATAACTAAAATTATTGTTAGTTTTAACTGTACTAAATCTAAGTTGTATGTCATTTACTTTATTATACGATACGCGTATCGTAAACAGTAGTCAAGTAAAAAGGTTAAAACCGTTCAGGCAGAGAACGGTCTAGTGTCCAGAAATGTCCAGTGTGTTAAACCGTCTTTATATCAACTTTGTAAAGACTGATTACGTTCAGTCACCTAAACCGTCCGTATCAAAAAGTATCAATCGTCTAGTCTTAAATGGACAAGTGCTTAAAACTGTCTAGTCTTAAATTGTCTAGTCTAAAATTGTCCAGCCTTACTTATTCAGGACCACATGTCATTAAATTTTTGAAAAACATGTTAGCATCGCAGAAACATAAAAATCATGCAATCAAATGAATATCGCGAAAACAATTAATATAAATATAACCGCAGAAAACAAATAAATTCGCAGAAAAGTAATGTGTATCACAGAAATAAACTGGCATGGCAGAATCAAAAAATCATTGCATAAACAAAATAGAAAGAACCAAAATCAATTTTCTTCATGGACTTGGTTGTGAGCGACCTAACTTCTTGTCTTCGCGTTGAATAATAAAATATAAAAACAAAAGAAAGTCTAAAACTAGTCCATTAAGACTGACATTCATAGGTAAGAAAACTTATATTAGACTTTTTAGAGATCATTGTCCCCGAACACAACAAATAACAAGCAAAATAGTAAATATCGATTAAGTCAAAATTCACGTAAACTTATTTTTTTCTACTTGCAATTAGACGGCAACTTAACAACATTTTTAGTTATTACAAAGTAATTCTCAATTTCGTAATTTAGCACGAAAGTAATGCTCACTGTGACTATGAGGCTCATTTCTTTTCTGCGACGTTCACTTGTTTTCTGCGGTACCTACTTGTTTTCTGTGATTTTCACTTGTTTCTACGATTTTCATTTGTTACTGTGACTTTCACTTCTTTAACATATATATAAATCCCTACTGATTTTAGTTTTACGTATTAAAACGTTATTTTTCAAGGACTGGACCATATCAAACATTGGACAATGTAGGACTTCAAATTCTTGACAACTTGGGACACTTGACCATTACAGATATTAGACGACTTTGTGCGTTAGACATTTATGGACACTAGTCATAAATAGTCACTAGACTTAATCAGACTTTACACAGTTGAAATGGGACTGTTTAACACATTTCCGGACACTGGACATTCTCTGCTTGAACGTAAAACAAGTTGCTGGTAACACATGAACCGTACCATATTTTATCTAAGCCATTGACTAGAGAAAATAAGGAAAGGTCGACTGATTTGTTTCGAAGTCATCTTAAATATTGACTATGCTCCAATAAATCTCCTAGCTTCATAATATTATTGATTGTATTAGGTATGCATATGTCGCAGTTGTATATTTTTTACTATTCATATACATATCTATTAAAGTTTCTAGTATACTATACTATGGCATTGAAAAGTAGGCGAAGCTGTTTTGAGCGTTTCGAATATCATAAGTTATCAGGCTACGTAAATAAAACATGCGCATTTGTAAAAGTACCCTCGGAAAAGGTTCGCAAGAAGCCCCGCCAACGTAGGTAAAGTACAAACAATGCGGCGTTCGTATTTTCTTGGCAGAGCAAGTTGTGTGTGTGTGTAATTGAGAACAGGAGGAAGGCTGGCAGCGCTCGGTGATCCATCATCCCGCCGCTGACCGCTCCCCACACCCACACCGCTCTTACTTTTCACTTTCTCTACATATTTTAAGGAGAATAAAAGTTTCTCTTCGCCCCCGTTCGCCTTTATTTCTCCGAATGTAATAGAGT
This sequence comes from Ligdia adustata, assembly GCA_947049295.1. Taxonomy (NCBI): domain Eukaryota; kingdom Metazoa; phylum Arthropoda; class Insecta; order Lepidoptera; family Geometridae; genus Ligdia; species Ligdia adustata. Next base: position 6,323,012 of record OX346218.1, read on the forward strand.
CGCAGTTCGTTTCCGTCGAGAGATTCAGTTCGGGACACTTCGCGAATCTTAGTTGTCTCGTTATCGTCACCGATGACAGCTCGGATACGCTCTAATGTAAAAATACTTTATCTCGAAGATGGTAATTCTGTTGGGACTCAACTTTTCTGATCGATGTTGACTTTTGCTAACTTTGGGGATTTATCTAACCTACTTTACTTTAGGAATTGACAGTTTCTGATGGTGCTTACTTGTAATGTATCCTGTCGTTCTATGAGAGCTTTGTTGGTTATTTATACTTTATAACGTCGGGCCATTGGTAATTTAAATTTACGAAAATGTGGTACTAAATACTTTTTCAGACTTCCCGGGTTTGCACCGATATACGAGTAGTTCATATAGAACACAACCAGTAGTGTGGTTTATTACTGCAATAAAATTAAATTTTTTTTGGAACCTTGAAATAAACTATGGACATTTGTGTGTCGATCGTTGAACGATGATTCCGCAAGAATAGAGAATACGCTAGTTTTGTATTGCGGTGGCGGCTGGCATCGCAGTGTCTATAATAAATGAACGGGCGCGGGGGATGCTGACCAATGGCATCCCTCCCTCAATCAATATGATGGACTCGGCCGCGAGGGGACGATCGCTCACTGATTTTTTCCCTCGCTGACAGCGCGCGGGAGGACCCGTTTTTGCGCCCTCCGTGCATCCACATGAGAAGGGAGCCTCCAATTAATAAGTGCGCTGGTTGCTTGTCGGTACTGCTCTCGCAGCTACAACTGCCGTATTTCACTGTATATTCACGCACAATTTACTCACATTTCTGTTCGTACTTTAATTTCACCTTTACAAGTTACTTAACTTGGTTTAAATTAGTAATGGTAAAAAAAATATTGAAATCGAAAAGTGCTCACTAAATGTTCAAGCTCTATATTTTTATTCATAAAATGTTAATATTTCATATATCGATTACTGATTTTGTAATTTACCAAGTAAACAAGCGTCTTTGATGTTCAAAATTTTCATAGGAAAGATATTTTAGAAATTAACATAAGATGCCGAAGTAATTCATAAAAAGTAATTAAAAAGCAATCAGCGCAGATCGCTTTAAATTCATACGTCTCACTCAAAGTGATCCTTGGGAAAATTTCTCAAAAACATCTCGCTCAACGCTTCAAACATCCAAATCTTAATCTAAGTTTAAAATTTCTTCGAGAATCGGCAAATTTTGCACTAAGTCATTAAAGTATAAAACTTCGGTCATTTCGCTGGCGTTGCTTAAAAGCCTTTTTAGGCGGAGGAAAGTAATCTTTCATTAGGAGAGGGAGGAGCTTAAACGGAAGTTCTCTTTGAAAGGAAAATTACACGTCGGTTGTGTCCGCGGACCATTCGAAGGAGATGGATTTTAATTACGTCAAACAAAGTTGCGAGGAAGAAGTTCGCGGAGCGCGCGAGATCTACTGCCATTAATATCGGACGGGATTAATCAGCCGCGGCTCGAGCGGCCCTGCCAACTCGCTAATGATTGCTAATTGATTGTTACTTCTGCTCTTTCATCTATTCTATATTTCTACATACATTACTAGTCAATCGTGGGCAATTTTTTTAATGGTTTAATAATAGGCAAAGCCAGCGAAGCGCCTGCGAAGATGCTACATGGTATTTAATGCCAAAGCGGGTTGTTTGCATGTTTCTCAATAGTCACAAAAAAATGTTAGATGTATAGTGATAACGTGTAAGTAAGTACACATGACTCGTGAAGGATAGACATAAAGTATGGTATACCAGGGATAGGTATTTGAATGGGCTAAAAGGTGCGATAAATCGGGCACGCCCTGCCGCGCCATGGAAATGTATTGCGGAGCTGTGGCGGCGTTAATCAGAGTTCAGTCGCCATTAATTTGATTAGGGTTAGTGGGCGCGGGCCTATCAATCCGCCGCATTACCATGTCCACTCCGCGTGCTTAGGGCTGCGCGGAGAACAAGCTCAGATCTCAATTACTGCAAGACAATCCAACAACATTGTAGGCTAACAGCTCTATCACATAGTAGCCACGTATTTTTATTGCAGTCACTCAAAAAACAAAAAAATACTTTTTCAAAACAAGTGGTACGAAAATTTGATGGTAAATAATTTCGTGTTGATTGTTTTGTCATTCATATTCGTCACGATGTTATATTATACATATTATACATTACATAAAAATTTCCTTAGATTTTATTACACTATATATATATATAGTTTCTACCAATGCAATTCATGTAACTTACACAAGTACGTTCTTAACAAATACAATATACTTACTTAGATATCTACTTTAATTAAAACACGTTCCATAAAAATCAAGATCAATAAAATGCTAACGTGTTTTTACAACAGCGACAACCCTCAGGGCTTATAAAGCGTAGTTTCGACCGATTCGTGTTTAGCACTTTTAGGTCAATTAGGCAGAGTCGCACCCGCGGCCGCTACCGCCGACTAATCAGAGGCCGCGCCAAACTTTATGCCGTGTTAATTTGACTAATGCGCTGGATTACACCGGTGATAAACCGGCCCGTGTCCGACACCGACCAGCTCCGGCACCACCGTCCATCATTCATTTACGGTTAATTTGTTTATGTTTACGGATGATATATGACCACTTTCGTGAAATTTCCAATTGCCCCAGTGAAATGGAAAAACAAATTGAAAAGCGTAAACAGTGTAGGCGATAAGTCATGGTATATGAGAAACTAATTGTGTTTTATCGTTATTCGGACTCAAAAAAGTCAAATATATAATATTAAATAAGTACGAGTAACACATACCTAGGAAAATAATTAAATATATTTTTGATTTTCAAAACTAAAAAGTTATTAATATAGCTAGTGAGTGCGCGCGATGTCGTGTCCACTCACAATTAGTAGTCTGAGCTACTTAACCAATTAAAAGTGAAACAATCGCCCACATCGTGTCGTGGCTGTGAATACGCCCCTATCACTGTACACAATATTCGCTTTTTGTACACCACTTTATGTCATTTTAAAAGGCTCCTCATTACGGCCTCGATTACGTCCACAAAAAAGGAAATTTCGTACGTAACGTACGTCCGCACTCATAGGGGACAATTTATTTTTCCATATTGGTTATGTTATTGTTGTTTTGGGAGCCCTATGACGTGTCGGCGGTACATTACTTATTCAATGTAGTTGACGTTACTCGTCCTTCGGTAACTACTCCACTTCAATCACTCTAATACGGTTCGAACAAATTAAACTTGTTTGGGGTATTATTGTTTCATTAAAATAACAAAGTGGGTGGACAATTTCGGCAGATATTGGAAGGGCTTTACATAATCTACTTCTTGAATGTACGACATTTAAGAAGTAGGTTGTTTAAGTTTTTAAGACTTCTATGTCTCACAACTAACAAGAATTTTGGAGATAATAAAAGCTTCTGACGACCAGAATTAGCAAAAAATAGTTTCCGTACATCAATGATTTTTTTATATGAAACGCAAATTTTATCTCTTGCTAATTTTGTCAAGTACTAGTGCAAACCTTGTAACTTATAATCTCAGAAGCCATATATGCGGATGCTAATACCAGTAGATTACCAGTAACCCTAGGTTTACTATCATACCGTTGTTTCGAGTTTAGAATTATGAACCTTAGTGATACACATAACATTAGTGGTATCGTGCAGCTTGTATATTTGTCTGTTAAAGTGATAATTTGTAAATATATGTCAGTAAATTGAGGAAGGTACACTTGGGCATAGCAGACCATTTAATTTTTCGGTCGAAAACTCGATCATTATTATGCATCAAACAGTTCGAATTCACTTTGCTAGAATATGCAAATTAATTCCATTACAAACAATATTTAGACTTTTAACTTACGTCTAAATATTGGACATCAATATACGTATCAGGTACTGACAGTGACATTAACAAGGGATCGTTCTGTATAAATATTATAATACGAGCATATCTATAATACGTTATTATATATTTTATACGTAGGTTTTATAGTGTTACATATCAGTGTATCTAATACGTTAACGACAACTCGCTCGCAGTAAAGCAACGATGCAGCGTAATATGTAGCGCACTCAGGAGAAACCAATTCACTCGAAACTTGAAAAGACCTAGATTATAGTTTTCAGGAAATATAGAAGCCGGCAGCGAATTCGACAACCTCGCAGTTCACATAATTTTACACTGTAAAAGTAGAAACAAAGCGTTTGGTGCGAAGCCGGTGGAACACTGTACCATGTACCAGTTGCGTCTTGCAGTATCTCTACTACTCTACTAGTCTGATTTCAGAATGGTGATTAAATTTTGTGATTCCACGGCACACTCTCCGAAATGTAAGCTAACTTCTGAGGCTAGCCAGTTACTGGAAAAGTAGCACACAGCATTACTTCCGGTTGTCATCGTACGAAAGATAAGTTTGTCAAATAGATAACTATTATTGAAAAAAAAAAAATATGCTAAACATTCTATGAGTGATTGTACAAACCATAAACGCAGTTGTCTTCAATTGGAAGGAGAGGGTGACGGCAGTTAATTCATTCGTGACGGAGGACGCATGCGGGAACATTTTATCTGACCAGTACAACGTGGCATAGATTAGATAACAGTTTTTAAATACACTATGAATCGTTTGACGTGGCTTGGCTATCAAAAAATAATAGATGGCTTGAACAGTACTTCTAGTGGATGAAGAACGAACTTCATTTAAAATTCGTATATACAGTTTTCGCTAAGGGATGTACTAAGCCGAAAGGGAGTCACTATACTCATCCTAAGGAACAACTTTTACTATGGGACCAACCTTGAATTTGAAAGACAAAAAACAGCTGTTTCAAACATTTTGTCGACGACCGAAAAACTTTTGTATGGAACTTTCTGTCTTTTTTGCTCGAATTCAAAGAATTCTACCATAATGACACGTAATATGACCAAACTACTTAAAACATAATGGTTTTAATATATTTTTTGTCACAATCGTGTCACATTATACTTACCTTCAAAATTTAGTTAATTTTATATAATATTTTATATGATATCAAACGCATTATACGGGAACGAACAACTAGAAATTTGAAGAAAAAATATGTGAAACCAAAGCTTGAACTACCACTGAAGTATGGACCCATACCAAACAAATTTTATGATTACGCATTAGATTCATCAGACATTCGTATATTATTATATTACCGCAACACATTGGAGATATGCTTGTCAATATCCTGCCTTCACAAGGAAAAAGTTCATAACAGAAAAAAGATAAAAATCTAAATAAAAACGCGAGCCGACTCCGCCTCGCGCGTTATTGGTCGGGAACCCTTCCATTCCGCCGAAAGGGTTATTATTAGATCCCTCGCGAGACGCGCGCGCCGGCTGCGGCAGCGCCTTGTCTTTTCACTTTTTTATTTATTTTTTACTTGAAAACGAAGCGATTCGATTGGACGAAAGGGTTGTGTATTAATAAATCCTTTTGGCTATGTACGATATAGGGCGGCACCGCGAGAGAGAAAGGGTTAGGGTTAAATGACAATTCGAAAGGGGAATATTCGATGGGGTTAAGTGTGATAAATCATAATGGATTTCTATTGCTCCGTAATATGTACTCATATTGTATGTAATTATATTAAGAGCTCCTGCTCGTAGCTCAGTACAACGAAAAGATTCAACAAGAACTATTTGAAGGAATATTTTTCATTAATTCGGGATGCAAAGAAAACAGGGCACAATGTGTTAATATTGCGATTAAATTATGTCACTTTAGTTAATTTTGATATTGATTTGAGCATAGTTTTTGCTAAATCCATTGTTTAAGCAGACGAACAAACCTGTCAAAAACTACCGTTACGGCACAATGCAATCGAAATTTTGATATAATTCAAATAGCAAACTTTGACTCCGCAGTAACGGAAACTTAGGGTAAGTTTCCGCTACTACTCAAGGTTTCAATTTATACGCCAAGGTACTCTATAGCTATACAAAGTTACCTGTTGATAACCACTTAAATACTATGTAACGTCACAGATTTCGTATATTGGTGACATGTAAAATCAACAAGAGCATAATAAACTAAAATGTTAATCTCGACACATTTGAATTTAACTGTTGCTTTAGGCGTACTTATGTGAAAGCAATAAAGAGCAGAGCTTTGCGGGCGATCGACGTGACTGGTGTCGCTACACGGGGATTACACCACGCACCCGACACCTTGTCGTTTAATTTACGTTAGTGTAGGCTGTCAACAGTCAAATAGTAATAATGCTATTCCATCGACAACTCTATCCGTACGGATTATCTTGCGACAATAACGCAACACTGCACTCGTGCGATTTTAATCATTCCGTTTTAATCTATTGACGCAACGTGACGTGATTGGCAAAAATTATTGCCGATGTCGTAAAACATTTCGCCCATTGTTACACAAATGGACTGCTGTTCAAAATGTAACAGTTTTGTTTGCAAAATATGCAAAACAAAGAGTGGCGATTGTAACGTTGTTCTTTGTGCATGCTTTGCAGAAATCGTTAACTTTACGACGTTACCTACGAGACATCTACTGTATAGTAGCAGAGTATTAAGTATAATTAGAGTAGGTAGCGCAATAAATAAGTAAAGCCTTTTTGTCGGTCTCTTAATATTTTGTTATCTTATACCTATGTACCTACCTGCTCTGACATTTTGTCTTCCGTTAATAGAATCTTGCTTAACTATATAATCTTGCTTAACTACATATCAATTATTATTGTTAAAACCGCTTTGAGCAGTTTCAGTAGTATTTTCGCTCTGATGTTATATTTTTTTTATTCATCAGGATGATACGTAGATAAAGTCTAGACTAGCGTTAGTCGTTTCTAGAAACACTTCCCTCATATCATATTACGGATATGTAGTGGTGGTTCTAAGGTCCTTATAATTTGGTGTAATTCGGTTGAGAAGGACAGAACATTTATAGCTCAAAAAAGGTGTATGCGTCGGGTCACAAGTTTTATGTGAACCTCTCTTTAAGGAGCTAAAATTTTTAACACTTCCATGTATATACAATTATGAGATTTGTTTATTTATGAAAAAAAAAAACATCCAGAAGATTTTCTAAACTTATGAGGTAACCGTAGTTATTTACACGAGATACTCAAATAAACTAGTGTTTCCACGATGTAATAAGGAGCTATTTCGTAGTACTTAACAATAAGAATTTACAATAATATTCCTGAGAACATAAAATCATTCACATACGAGTATTTAAAATTTAGAAATAGGTAAGCTTATCAATTGGCTATAAATAAAATTATTAGAAAGATTTTATTACCGAGTAAAAGACTTATTTGGTTACAACGAACATACGAGTAGATATAGCATAACGTTAACATGTGTTTTAGCTCTGTAATGTAATTTTAATAACACTTAGGTACCATATGTACCCAACACTTGTACATGCTAATATAAAAAATACATAATTATGTAAAGACGCACAAAATTATATAATGATTTAACAAAATTATATGATTTAGCATTATATAATGTTGTGCATCTTTACATAATTATGTTTTTTTTTAAATATTAGTATGTACAAATGTTGGGTACATATGGTGCTATTAAAATTACGGTACAGAGCTAAAATACATCTTTCTTATAGCATATTTTCGCATGCTGATAAATATTGTTGTCCTAGATAATAGTTATATTAAGACCATATTGTACCATATGAAGCGAAATAAAGAACTTTGATATTTGATAGTAAATCGTTTAGTAGTTACGTACAACTAAAGTTTATTCTTACACTGTAACTGGTTGATAGATAACTGGCGATATACAAGCCAAGATTTCTTATTTCTTTCAAGAAAAATACGTAAACTCATACCTGAGGACAAGGACAAATTATTCTTAGTTCGTAATTGTTTACCTAGCTCTAGTTTCGAAGACGGCCGACTCGGTTATATGGGCATTTGAAATCATTACCTCTATATGGAAGGGACAGTAAATCCACCTGTTTCGATACAATAGACACAGTATTGCATGCAAAAAAATAAAAGTAAAAAATCGACAGGTTCACTAACAAAGAAGCCGAAGCAAATTATCTTGGCGAATCTTTAAATATGATCTCGGAGATATATGGCGTGTCTGTGGACCCGAACAACCCTAATATTTTAACGTTCGCTTACATCGAAGCTGGCATGTTAGGCGGCGGCTCCATAAATTATCTATTAGTCGAACATCTTCTGACGCGTCCACAATAGCTCGAGTTAACTTTTGTGCAACCGGATCGATCATGAGATCACAAATCACAACACAATAATACCAAGTTTCAAACCCTTCCCCACCTGCATTCCCACGATGTCCGTAGAAAGTTTAACCGCGCATCGATGATGAAAAAAGTTTGCGCAAATACAATTTTATGTGAAACATTCAAATGTTACCTACGCAAAGGGTCCGATTTTGACGGCCGGTATTGGAACAAAAACGTATGTGCGTGGGAAAGTCTTGCACGAGTATAAACCAATGCTTTTATTTACAGCTTGAATCGTTGTTAGTAGGTAATAAATTATGTAATGAATATGTTAAACATATTTATCTATGTATATGTAATGTAATCTGTTGCTTATAAATCCATTTACGAAGTTATGTATATCATAATCACGTGTATTTAATACATACATTTTTGACTTCCTGCGGTTATATAAGTAGATATAAAACGACTTCCTACCTTTGTACCTACTCCTACATAGTACGTATTGCCCACTAAGTAGTGGTAAGTACGCATAATTGTATTTTTTCATGAGTAGGTTTTTTTTTTAATAGTCGATAGGCTTGCGCTTTACCGCATCTCACCTGATGTAAAGTAACGATGCGGTCTAGGATGTAGCGCGCTTGCCTAGAAGAAACCGTTTCACTCGCGATTTGAAGAGACCGAGATTATAGCTATCGGGAAATAGAGAACTTGGCAGCGAATTCCACAACCTGGCAGTTCGCACAATAAATGTAGACGCGAAGCGTTTTGTGCGAGTCCGTGGAACCTCTACCATGAACCGGTGGCGCCTTTCAGTATCTCTACTTGTCCGATTGTAGAATGGAGATGGAGGAATTAATTCATGCAATTCCAAGGCACACTCCTCGAAATGTATCCGATAAAAGACCGATAGGCTAGCCACTTTTCGACGATGCTCGAGGCTTTGAAGTTTAAATTTGGCCAGAGCATCGTTACCTATAAGTCTTTTAGCTCGCCTTTCGACAGACTCCAACGCTTCAAGCTGATATTTTGCTGATCAATCCCAAAGATGCGAGAAGTACTCCATACACGATCGAACTTGTGCTTAATACAGAGTGAACAACTGTTCCGAGGTGAAGTAACGCCGCATCTTTGAGAGGATACCCAGCTTTTTGGCAGCTAACTGAGCTTTGGACTCAATATACGCACCAAAATTGAGCGTTGAAGTCAGCGTGACACCTAAGAGCTCAAGGTGGTCGGTTAGGGGAACGGATACATCTCGGAAAGTAGGGGCCAGCTGGATGGCCTCTTTTTGGCGGAGAACAGACACGCCTGCTTCTTAGCAGCATTGAACCTGATCAGATTGGCATCGCCCCAATCAGAGACTGCCATGAGGGACAAGTTCAATCGCTCGACCATAGCTTTTCTAAGTAACTGAACTTCACTGGCACGTGGGGTAGAAATGTAACTCTCAACGACCGTGCTGTCGTCTGCGTACCCAAGTCTGCGTACGCGTCTGCGTGCGTCAGGTACATACCTATATGAATAAAGTTACGCTTCGCTGGTTTGATTTAGAAGAAATGTGTAAAGAAATTGTCGTCTAAAGGTTGTCAACGTTTCTAAATCACATGTTATACGAACCGAGACAATTTTAATAGCAACAAATTACTAAAAGTTACTACTAAATACGATGAAAAGTGTTATATCGGCTTGGGAACATGCATAGATCTGTGATCATAGATAAACACGAAACTTACCTTATACATCAAACCCGGTTCCGTGAAAAACAGATATTGATCTTTGAGTAAATTTGAGAATAAGGATAAAATAGAAACGATATACGTTTTCTGAATAACGCTTAACAATTGTCAAGTAGGATATATTTATATATAAGTCTAACTACTAACTTTATTGCAAACTGTTGACCAAAAATACAAAATTTTAGAATGAAGTTCCTTATCGCGCGTTGGGAAAGGGGGCTAGCTGGAAAAAATTAAACCATAAATTGTAACGATACTTTTTGCTATAGTTGTAAGCAGTGCGACGTGCGCGTGTTTCTCTGTCTGTCTCTCTCTCTCTGTCTCATATTTAGCGATATCACTCAACTTTATCAATTAAGATTTTATCCCGCTCGTCTCTGTTAACTATTATTGAAGTCAACAGGGAAATAACGATAATAATCTTATTTAATTAATTTTTATTTTATTTTTTATAATATAAACATATGTTAAATTAGGTACGTTATCCAATAGTAATTTACCAGCGACTAATAAATATTAAAAATTAATAAAACAACTATTATTTTTGTTGAAAACTGCGGCTGTAGACGAGTACCAACGGCAACGTTAAGACTAATGTAGACAAATTTTACTTCCACTTCCAAATTGTGCGAAATAGCGCTTGTTTGCATAGTTTAGTAGAAATTACAAATCTACAGCAACGATAAAATCTAAGTTTATCCGTAAATGGTGGCCTTAGGTCTCCCGGAACAATGAATCCGAACATAAGCAAAGTTAGGTCGAATAACAGCAGATATTATTATTTTCTTAGCGACCAACCGTGAGTAGCCGTTCTTATAATTTTGAACTGAAATATATTTCAAAGAGAATTCTACGAGAGACAGTTGATACCGATCGTAACAAACCAAAGCATCGTACAGGATTAAACGAATTGTGAATGCAAATAATGCAATATCAGGCAATCTCTCTCTAAAATTTACGGATTCCCACGTGTTTCTACTTAAAATTCGCTACAGAATCTTGCATCTGATATTCATTGTAGGGCAAAAAATCCGAAGGTCAGTGAAACTGGGCTAGTTCTCGAATTGCATCGACCCTTTCACTCTCGATGTATACCTGCGCTTTTTACTGCCTTCCCGGAATCACAGCCGAGATGGGATCGGCAATTGTGATTCTCAATCTTCATTCGCATATCACCAAAATGCTACCAGTATTTTTAATAAGTATGTAAGGCATACACATCTATGTATACAGCTTATCTAACATAGTAGTAGGACAAAGCAAACCAAAACTCTAAGATTTCGATAAAATATACCTAGGCTCACTATCTAGGCTGGATGTAGACGAGAGGTTTTTGTTTTAAAAGTTAAGTAGGTAAGATTTTACGACAGGTGTATTGTAAAAAGTGGCTAATTTATCAAATAAATTCTGTTATCTAATTAAATACAGATGCTGTCTATGCAAACAACTATCGTAGAAAGTTTGAGAAACGGTGTGCCAGAGCAATGGGCTGCAATATTTTGCAAATTCTTCTACTCGTATTCGAAAAGGCCTTTTAAAATAAATCAAAGTTACAAGGGATTGTTAGAAAAAGTGAGGTTAATTACTTTTATTTCGTCTTTTCTGTGAACAAAACCAATCGGTTTTCAGTTGTCATTTTTTGTACCTGTACCTATGTATGTACGAGTAGACATGTAGGTGGCAGTACTTATTGACATATAAATAATGAAATATATATTTTTATTGTATTTCATTCCAAAATATAGAATGGTCAAAAATAACTAAATCGGTTAAACGTAAGGTATACTATCACATCCACTTCAGTGTTTAATGTGGCTTGACCGCGGTTCACGGTTGTTGATTCAGGACCGTAGGCTTGTTACCATTAAAACTAGTTTAACTAGAAATTAATATTACGATTGAAAATAAAATTGAATAAGTTTTTGCAACTGATTTAAGATGCTTTTGTATTCAGGTAAGGATAGGTTTTTGTTGATCCATCACAAACTCGCGATAGCTTTCAAGCGCGCGACGCTAATGGTACCGTGTAAAAAAGGCAATAAGGTTTGCTTTTATTTGCAGAAAGTTGTGGGACTTAGACGAAAGTTAGAATAAAAATCGATATCGAAGTTTCGATCATTTATAACTCGCATTTGACGGGCAAACAAAACGAGCTAAGGGTAGAAAAAGTGGCGGAATGCCAAACCGGGTAGTGGAAATGAAGTAAGTATTATTGCAACACTTGCACTTTCAGTCGCGTCCTTTGTATCAAATTGCAGATATTCTCTGGTTTCTTAGCCACACGTGTACAGTATACATGTATGTTTAATAGGTAACCTAAAAGACCGAAATGTATTCTAAGTGTTTTTTTGTCCACCAACGATTGGAAACATAAGGTTATACAATTGAAGTTCGGAAATTCATTATTACTAGAATGTTTGTCTGTTTGTCTGTCTGTTTGTTTGTTTTGTCTGGCTCTACGCAAGCATTGCCATTCAGCGTAGTAATGCAGCTAGCTTTCAGGGCACGCTGCCCTCTGGTAATGGGTAATTTGGATTATCTGTAGATCTTAAGTGATCTATAGGTAATCCATCTGCTATTTTTTTGTTAAAGTTTTTTAGATACTTAATAGTAGAATTATATATATCGCCAATTATTACAAATCGTGGCAAGGCAACAAATACCAAATATTTGAAAAAATGTTGGAAAGAAATGCGACCAATCGGATTGTAGTCCTTTGTATAATTATAATTTATAGTATAGAAACTAACTGTCTCGTCATACTTATGTGTTGCAGACAAGGTTATGGATTTAAAGATTTTTTCAACGCTGAGCCGTGACAGCTACTAGTACCTATTAGGTATACAACATAACAGACTCTCATAGCTTATAGAGCTTTGAATAATAGATCTGTATTGATTCCATAATATAAACACTTATTTACACTACTGTATGACGACATAGGTAAGCCACAGCTTTTCTTTTATCCTTTCATAATTACTCCCAAACATTGTAAATGCAGGAAGTAAAATATTTGAAGAGGATAATGATAGTATTGAGGGTACATGTAAATGTGTTTATACTTGTTGCCGATAGAAGAAGTGCATTTGTCGGCTCACGTGGTATAGTTATGTGTATAGAGAGGGTATACAACTGCAGTGGAACGGGTGATTTCACACTCTAGTAGTTCGTTGTAACGCAACCAGGGCTCGCGTCGCTTCATTGCACTTACGCACCGCACATAATCGACTAAATCCGTGAACTGACATGTGTATTGAAAGGTTTGGATGTAGATTTGGTCGATACTCCTTAGAAATAAATGTCTAAATGTATAAGGTATATATTCTAAATTTATATTTGCCAATTCGCATTACATATCAGTTCATAATAGTTATATGTACATCTAGATATATAAAAAGTCTTATTTGTGCAAAACTTATTACAAGTTTAACGCAGCACCAATTAGAATAGTTAGACGAGCATATAACAACGACATTTATTTAAAAATGATATGCAGACTAATAATTGAATATTACAAAAATAACGAATAAATCCTATATGTTTTGTAGTCTTCAAACAGGGAATGAAAAAAATTAAAAGAAAATAAGAAGCCAGTGGCACTCTACAGAAAAGAGTAAGAAATTTCAGAAAACAAAAGATGAACACAGGAGAGAAACCTCTTCATTAACCGCTAGTGCGTAGCTCCGCCGCCGTAGCGTTGCACGCGAAACCTCTTGCTTGCTTGCACTCGAGTGCTCACATTGGCTCCACACGTGTACATTACGACTTTCAAAGGATTTTTTACAACAGAACATATGCCGCTTTTTGCTTTAACCCACTTTAAGCTCGATTATAACCTTCTTACCTACATTTGCTCCGCTTTTTGTGCAAGTGAAGTCGCCGAAACTGTTACATGCGCAAGATCTTTGAGATTACACTTTTTGAATGCGTATCTCTTTAAAGCGTGTTGGTAACAAATTCGAAGGACAAGAAGTACAGGTTTACAAGTAGAATTTTTATTAAATAAATGCTTTCCTTTGCTTATATCAGGTATTACGAGTCTCTACGCGTAGGTTATGTGATCGTTGGAATGATCCACAACACCTCATTAGGGTGTATATAATAAGGCTTTCGTGTCCACAACGATGGGGCGTCTCACACAAACAAATATTTATTGTTGGTTCTTTTTAACAATCAGATATGTACCTTATATTATGACTAAAATAATAAAAATTATGTTTTTTTTTTAATTTTGCTATTGTTGTTGTACTTGCAAACAAACATACATACATGTGTCTCAGTAACCTGAAATAAACAATTTTTTTTAACTGAGAAACTTACTGTCATTTTAACTGAAACTATTTTAATTAATTTCAATTTTCCTGACAATTTCAATCTCACATAATTTATTCTAACAGAATAAGTTGTAGTTACGTGTCCTAGCTTCAGTGTGAAACTGTAGACAGTCTGGGATCCTCGGTCGTCGAGGAGACAAAAACTAAAGTGGTTTTTGTTTATGGTTAGCGTGAGGAGACAGCTCGCATATGGACGCACAGGAAGGACTCGCGGAATATATCGCACTCATCTTTGTGCAATAATAACAGGGCTGTCACAAATGTAATCTTAGACTGCGAGAGTGCCTACTTTGATTTAAGCATTTTACTACTACTTACCTCTTTATACGAATAAATCAGATCCAGAGCGTCAGACAACAGAAAATAAAACATGAAAATACATTTACATACACGTTTTGATTTTGCATCCCGGTATGTTATGTTAATATTAAAGTTGTTAAAAATAAAAAGTGAAACAAAAAATAAACAATTAAAGCAATTAGACCATTAAAGATCTACAGATTCAAATGTTCCCAGAGATTTTACTAGATGGCAGTGTATCAGGAAAGCTAGTGGTATTACTACGATGTTTACCAACATTGTGTCAGATAAACACTGACATTTTGGTCACAAGTTACATTGATAAAGCGCGAAAGTGGTTGTAAGTTCTTATCAAAGTGGTACTTCATCATCCAACGATGGTTATTCATAATAGGAATACGTGAATCGGTACACCAGCCCCTATTATTAATTTTACCTTATAAACAACTTAACTATATTTTGTTTTATCTTCTTTTATCTCATAAGAATAAATTCTCAATCTCATGAATTTTATCCACGTCTAAAACACAAAACGAGAAGATCTCTCGTGCAGAATACTTCCAGTCTTGATTTTGTTACATTAAGAAATATTATAAGTGTATTGATGAGCGAGTGTGGTAGCCCTGATATGTTTGCGTCAGATCCCACGGTCGGTGTAACCGGAGCCGGGTGTCCGCGGCTTCCGTCCGGCTTTTAGCGGCGTCTCATCGGTCACGCCGCCCGCCGCCCATCCCCCGCCCGCCCATCATCCATTCTCGCATCTCATCCGCACATATCGCCTGAATACCTATCGCGGTTTCATATCAACACATAAAGCTTTTACTTTCAATGCTGTCGCTGTATAAAACTGACAGCGCCGTTTTCAGCGATTCAACGGAGACGGAGGTGTCAGATAAAGGCATCGCGGCCGGAGCGGCTATATGGCCGCCTCATCGAGTCATTAATATTAATTAGGCCCGGTGGCTCCACCGCTCGGGCTCGATGCGCCCGCTCTTTGCTTCTGACTCGCTGCGAAAATTAATTACTCGCAATCTTTATGTTCCAATTATAAAGGCCTTCGCAACAAATTAAATCTGTCCAGAGCAGGCGTCTTTTGAGAGAGGTTTCACTCTCTCTTTGTGCGCTTGATAAATGTTCTTTGCGAAAATTCTTTGAATTCAGCAAAATTTAGATATTTGACTTAATACGTTAAATTACGAGCGCTAAAACCTTTGAGAATTCGTTTGTTGCGGTTATGATGTTATAACAATGAGTTTGCGATTACTCGAGGCGCGCTGTTGCGATCTGAATGAGATTGTGCGTATGTAATTGTATGTTATTGACGAATAGAGTTCGTCGAGAATAATAGCGAAATCGATTCCCAAAGGCAGCTTTTGCATAAACGTGCGTAACTTCCGCGTTTCGAGAGCAAAAACGAAATCTCAGAGAAAAAACTAGTAAGTTTCCCTTTCAACAGAGGCAAAATATTTAACGGCCGTAACCGGATATCTTGCTGGCTCTTGGAAACAATGAAAAAACCACCGACGTGTTATTACGCGAAACCATTTAATAAGCCCATTTTTTTATTTTGCATCGGTTCTGGTTATCCATTAATTCGTTGAGCAAAAAACATTTTGGTTTACCGACGTTGGTACCACCTCTATGTATTTGAATAGCTCGAAAGCGCACTCATTGTTGTAGGAAGATGCGGAAATAAGATATTTTCTTTCGAGAGAAATATAATATTCGTCGCTTTTGTTGACCTCATGAAAAAAGTTACCATATCGTAATAATAGCATTTGCAAGTTTGTGTTGCAAGTTGTTCAATATCAGCCAGTACGAGTATAATGATAATCTCTTTAATTCTATCAATGATTTCTTTCAGCAACGTGAAGTAGACGACCTAACCAAATAAAATAACTAATTAATAAGTATTTATACGAAAGTACGCAAATAAAAATCTACATACCAGTTTTAGGTTTTCTAGAAGGTTGTTGGATGTAGTAAAAGTAAATAACCATATCTGGATGGATATTATTTGTTAAGCAAGAACTGTTACAAAAATATTTTTATTTAAATTAAAAATTATTATTATTTTACTTTAAAATTGAATTTTAGGGCACCATACTATTCTGCACAAAGATGACAGTTCGCTACAATACCTACAATCATTGATGGTTTTTTGATCAAGTAATGCTATTGATGTGATATAAGTTATAATTTGAGTGACGTTCACCCACACCACACAATGGTACCATCTTACTCGCATTAAATGCTCTTTTTCAGAATTACTCAAAATATAATATTTTGTGATATTCGGGCAGGAAATGCCCTTTGTGGATTGATAAAAACGCATCATTTAGTTATTATATTTTTGGTTCAGAAGGGTAGTTTAGTTATTCCTAAAAAAAGAACAAGCGGGCCTAATATTCAATGAATTTTGTTGTTTTACTCAAATCAAGTACATTCAACCTAGATCGCACATAGTTATTTAATTTGAAATCTATAATTTAACATTGGTCTATTGGGATGTAACGAACGTACATTTTTTCAGCAGTTTGCAAAAAACACCGACAAAATAAATCGATTTCCTGTCAACAACTGACCATGCACAAGTGGATCCATCGGCTCATGTATCTCACGAAGGGCCAATGTTAAGATTAATGAATTTCAAATTAGTCGCGTCAGAATCCAAATGAAATTGGACTTTTGAATCGGAAGTGCAAACTGCGTGCTGAATGGCAAATGTATTGATAGTCTATGGGTCTGTTGCAGAATTAGACCACAAAAAAATGCCGTCCGCAGACTGTCCTGCAGCTGGTCTTCAATACAAGTAATCGGATAATGTTTTTTACTTACGTTTTATATGTTTTTGACGTTTGATATAAAACGAAACTTAATCGTACTTAGGGTCTATCTTACTTCTACCAGTCTGATCCAATATATTTTCTTTAGGTAAATATTTCTTAGATATATGTAATCCTGTGTCGCTAAGTATAAGAAGGTAAAATTTAATAATTGTAGCAAAAATAATTAAACATTAGGAAACTTTATAACTTTAAACTAATTAAATTTGGACTTCGGAAAATATTATTTGAAAAGCTTAACAAAATTAATAGTTAAAGCGATTGTAAGTGTGACAAAGTGACGCGTTATGACGTAGGTTATTTGAGCAGAAATTGAAAATAGCAACATTATTATTCGCTATTGATCTGTGTATGGTTGCGACGGCGGGTCGAAGAGGGTCCCGTTAAGCGAACTAACGTAGATTGCGTCAAAGGTTGTCGCATGTCGCCGACATACCGAGAGGTAGGTCACAAAGGGCGATCTCGACACGTCAAAGGATTTGCTGCGTCCGAGGGAATAGCTCGCGTTCACAATGATGACTCAAAAGTGTAGGATCGTATCGTATTATATTATACGCGAAATTTTCTGTGTATGTTTGTTACACTTTCACGCAACAACCGCTGAATGGATTTTGCACCAAGATTGTTCATGTCCTGGATTAACACATCGATAGTTCTGGTCCCGGAAAATTCCCGTGCGATTATCAAATTTCCTCAGGTAACACCGTGGGGCGTAGTATAATATATATTTATGTAGGTATATGGTTACTAATAAGTATATATTAGATTTGTTCCAAAAATGTATATAGAACTAACATTTGTAAGTACATAACTTGCCTATTACGAATTTTATTTGAAGTTCTATAAATATATTTCTTCATCTCTTTCTCAACATCAGAACTCGTGAAAAGGCATATTCAAGGAAATTAAAGTACCTAGATTTTGTTAATTTTATAATGCTAAATTCACTTCTGAAAAAACATTCAAAATAAACATAAACTAATTACGAATTTTTTTTTTATATTTTTGGTAGGATTCTGTAGAAAAGTTTATATGAGTTGTCTTGTGACTACGCCTTTAGCGCAACGGGGCGCAAATTGCTTTAAAAATAGGTACCATATACTCGGTCGTTACGAGAAACAAGATTCATTTTATTTTACGTTTTATTTATACTAAAAATATGCAATTCCAACAAAATCCGTAACAATAAAATTCGTGCACCTATTTGTTAACTATTACGAGGCCCGATGTGGAAATACGGGGTGAACTGGCTACAAAGTAGGTAATGATGACGAACAACTATAGGAAATATATAGAAGTCTTTCAGGCATTTTATTTCCAGTTGTTCTCATCTTACTAACGGCGGTTCGCAAGAGTCCGTAAATGGTCATGCGTTGCTCTACTGGGAGAGCTCTATCATCAAGATCGTGCTGGTAGACCGGTTCCAACGCAGAGTGGTGCTTGTCAATGTCACCATCCCGCATGAAAGGAACCTCATGAAGGCCGAGAAGGATAAAGTCAGCAAGTACCTTGACTTAGTTAACCACATTGTGGAATGTTGATTCGACGTCCATTGTTCCGATGGTCGTTTAGGCAAACGGTCTGATTGCTAAGTCTCTTGACCAACATCTTTAGAGACTCTCGCTAGATGGTTGGATCAAGTGTCGGATGCTAAGAGCGGTGATCTCCTGACAATCCTCCATGACGTATGCCTCCATACGGCACGCATAGTCAGGAGATTCCTCTCTCAGTAGTCCCTATCACCGGTAGCTTGGGTCCTGCCCCGCTACTAGCGGCACTCTAGGTTTAAGTTTTTTATAATATTCAAGTTTTGAATTTGTATTGTAAAAAGCGTAAGCCCATTTAAGAAATTAAATACTTACAATACTAAATAATGTTAATTTTGTTCTCAAACGCAGTTCGGGGTGGTAGAGTTTTTACTCAGGCGTTTTGCGATAATAATAGACCTATGAACAAAAGATATCGTTCTATAGAGATATAACCGCGTAATTTGTATAAGTTAAATCATAATAATTTTCAATTAATAAATTATACACGATATTATCGAAACAATAATATCTTTTTTCTATGAAGATGTCTTACGTATTATGGTAATTATTATATGAAGTTTTAATTTGTACTTCTGTTACAATACAATTCAATTAATACGAGTGCGCAAGCTCTTAAGTATGTGTGTGATTGCATACAACATTAATATAATAATTAATATACATTAATATTAGTGTAATCACCGTAGATCACTAAGAAATATAGAAGAATGCAGGAATGGAAAAAATCATAAAAAGTGGACTCTAGGGAGAGGGTATGAGGGTTGATGTAGAGCTTAGCGTCTCCAATCCACAAAAAAAGATGTACCTATAACTATAACTTTAATATACTTCGAAAATACTTGCATACATGCAAAGGTGGGTAAAATAATAGCTCTCCTATTGGAGTATTCGCGAAAATACTGTGGATACTAGAATCTACGTACTGCTGCACTTTTGGAGGAATGATGTCGTGAAGGATCAAACAAAGGTAAAATAAAAAAAAACTTTTGTCCAGTAGTGGATAGGCAAAGACTGAGATTGAAAGCAAATTTATAATATAGGTAGGCTTTACTTGTATGTGTCTGATAAAAATAAATTCAGATTAATAATTTGCGAAGGATTCCATCATAGAACAACTCAATGGGAGTAGCGATTAAACATTTAGTAGACTAGAGCTTCGGTTCTGATTTTTTTTTCCTTTGTCAGTTTGTACGTTGGTTTACCTACTGAAATTTCATACTCGCACCGATCGTACAATCCAAACCACCTTGGTTGATAATACGACTTAATGTATAATTTCTACGAATTATGGTGCCATTTACTGGACGATTTATAATATTTTTTGCGACACACATGCGGAACAACCCATTAATTAAGATTAAAGAACTAAGTATAAAAAAATATCGGTCAAGTGGTTTTTTTCTATAAAGTACCAAAAAATATCGTGGTTGCGACAGTGTGCAGTCTATATTGATTTTAAACAATTTTTTTTGAATCAATTAAAAAATATCACACGGTAAATGTTGAATGTTATTTATTGATAAATATAAATTTACTCGTATAAGTCAAAAATTATAAAGATAAATGTAACATCATAGATATATACAGTCTAAGTACAATTATACTTTCTAAGCCAATAATAATTATAAAAATTAGACTAAACTATTTCATTAAGTTTACTTAAATAAATTGTTACCTCCAAAGAGTTATTGCCCAAGTACTTTGAAGTAAAATTAATGCCGTATAAAGTTTTCCTGATGACTTCGGATCACGTCAACTTGGATGAAATCTCCCTAAAAATTCACTTAAAATAGAAAAAAATCTTCTTTTCTAACAATAGACATAAAAATATCTTTTATGCGAACTCGCACCTGGACATCATTTTATTTGTTGTCGATGTCCACGGGTCAAAAACTATTCAATAGGTCGATCCAACGGATTCCCGTTACATAGTTGCTCTCTGGGTCACTTTTTATCTTTTTTAATGTAAAAAACGGCATGTGCTCGACAAATTATGCATTTCGCTGCATCACAATAGCGCGTGGCCCGCCGCGGCAGTCGCGGCACGAGTGCATATTCTATTTTTTAGAAATTGCACATTGATGTCAAACGAAGGACCTATTGTGTCATGTGGCGTCTTCTCGCCACACAATGTGTTTTAAGTCACGCGCGGAATTAGAAGTAGATGTTATTTTGATTATAGATTTGGAGCATCCGGTAATGATGGTGGTGTGGCCATTGTGTGTTTTTACTGTCGCAAAAAATGTGCTTTTCATACACAGCTGTGGATTTTATTTAGTCTCAGAGTGACTTAGATTTGCATTAAGTAACTTAGACAAATAATAATCTATACTACCTATTTACGAATTCTTTTAGTTTTGAAAAGAGGGAGATATAAACAAAACGGTCTGAGACGTTATCATCCTAACCCTGTTCCGTAAAAGACCTCTCCATTCACGAGAGCAGTAGATAAGCCGCAGGACGCGACGTCCCTTGTTTACATTAAACAAAGATTTGGTCGAGCTAAACTTATCTAACGTTTGCACAGGCAGGGACAGTACAAAAAATAAATGTCAATGTTAGTTTTGAATTTGTGCAAGGCGTTTGACAGCGGACGGACGAAGAGGTGCCAACGTTACAAAAGGTGACAGTTCCGGCAGTGGAAGGAGTGCGCAGACATACGCACAAAGCAGACAGTTGAAAGACGTTATGAATGGGGATGGAAAGAAGGAGTGATCGAGCAGCGTCCGCAGATCTGTCCGGCCGCCCCGCTCCCCGCGCGCCCCCTGCTATACGCGCCGGACTTGAGCCCGCACAATGGCCTTACGATACGTACCTATATGCCATTCCCATCCCTAATCCTTTGTTAGGGGAAGTCATACATGGCAGTTTCGATTATTTTACAAGCACATTTCTAATTTAATCAATATCTATAACTATAGTTTTAGTCACATCGTTCTAATATATTTATCTATAGGTACGAGTACTTATAGACAAGTACTAATACCCAAAATCACACGTAAGAAAACAAGATTAATAGTTTTCATCAAGCGTACAAGAAAATGTTTTAATATTTGCTATGGTTAAATACGTGTGATTGGGACCTAAAAGAACCTGCATAATTTATGGATAAACGAACTTACCTTAAGTGATGTTCGTCCATAATTATACTAGACATTACAAGCGAAGAAATTTAAGGAATACTATGTGCTATCACTTCTGAAGGTGCTAGGCATCACATAATTTTTAGAGGTGTGGAAATTAAACGCGTTTAAAAATATTTTCAAACTAGTTTTTAACTGATAGCCTCCACTCAACATCAACTATAGCGCCACCACTTACAAACCTCATTCTTTTTAGAGACCTTGTATATTATACCTCTTGTTTGTGCAAGGTAATCCATGGGTAAATGTACTTACATTTTTTGGGTCTGGGTGGGACTTTAAATCTCTTCGCTTGTAATGTCTAGTATAATTATGGACGAACATTACTTAAGGTAAGTTCGTTTATACATTAATTATACGGTACGACATTACAAGCTCAAGATACAAGCTCAAGATTAAAAGTATGACAAAAACGTATCGTTTGCATTCTAAATTAAACAATAATTGAACGCAAAAACACTTTTTGTGCAACAAAATATATCAGTGAAAATTACTTGACATCAAATATATTAAACATCCTAGACATACGTTAATGTCAAGCTTACGTATAGGCGATAGCGTCTGCACTCATTGTAAAGTGCACAACAAATGAAGAGTATATACTGGTTTTTTTTAATTATAAATAATGATTTTCATCAGGGTACACGTAGGAGACGCACTCGATGATATTTGTGTTTCTAGCTATGATACTTTGAGAGAAGGGTATCCGGTCAAATTCTGTAAACCACATTACGCAATCATCTTGTTTAATACCTTTACCTTACCGCAAGTGTTTCGAAACAGATAATTTGCCTTTGAGTGAAATTCGGCTACTAGAAAGTCCAGAACATACATATTATATTACAATCCAAAATTTTCATATTATTATTATTCGCACAAATCATTTTTACACCATATCATTGTATTGTTTTAATGAACTATCTGCTAGAGATGATTTAACTATTTTAATGCCCCTACTAGGCACGGACTGCTTCACGTAGGGGCTTGATAGTATTGACGACATTAGAGCAAGTCATTTCCAGTGCAGTCATGAAGTCCTGAAAGATGATAATGATAAGGAAGGACTCGGTTCGTGGTAGTTTGGTTGACCTCTATAGAAAGACATGAGCTGATGGAACCGTGGCTGGCTTCGCCAAAATGGAACGATCTGGTAGATGGGACGACCTGGTAGCCTGATTGTTCACAATTGTTTTAACATACCTAAGAAATAATAAATGCTGAGGAAAGGCAATAAAAAAATAAGGTATGATGTAAACGAATCTATAATAAAAACTAAAGGACCAAGTTTCAAGGCAACACATTTATCACAAAAAAGAATTGAGGTTTGTCGGTGGCGGCGCTATAGTCATGTTGAGTGGAGGGTATCGGTTAAAAACTAGTTTGAAAATATTTTTAAACGCTTTTTATTTCCACAGTTCTAAAAATTATGTGACGCCTAGTACATTCAGAAGTGATACTACATAGTATTTACGTTATATATAGTTTAGTATTTACCTTAAATCTTAAACTTGTAATGTCGTACCGTATAATTTAAGTGAGGTACATATTAATTTATTTGATAAAAATATTTGTAAAATGTGATGTATTGCAACCGCAGTTATTTGTTTGTACCTAAAAAAAGATAATTTTATAGATTGAAAGAAAAATAAGAGATCTGTACGTGGGAGAGTGTAGGATATAATTCACATTTATACGGAAGGCCGACGGTGCGTATCGAGTCGCCCGGGATAGTTCGCAAGGACAATTTTATTCTCTCTAGGAGTAAAAGAGAATTATTCATCACACCCGGAAGGGGAGAGACCGTGACGCAAGGTCTGAATAGCCACCTTGCTACCTTGCAAATGGTCTAACCACCCTATACACGGCTCTCTATATAGCGCCTTAAATCAATGTGATAAAGTTTATTTTTATGCGGATATGTGTTACCATCTCGGGCATTTTGATCGATTCTCAGGGTCCAGTTGACTGTTGCCAGTTGCAGAATCAAAAGTTTAAACGGTCGTCAAGAACAAAGGTCCTTCGGACTGCGCGTTACAAAATAAATATTCAATGCGAATCCTTTGGAGGCGATATTTTATTATTTTATTTCGTTCACTGTCCCAAACTCTAAATGCACCTGCACAAATGTACGTAGGCGCAAAAGAATTTGATATTGAATATATTACATATACTATGAAAGAATATCGGAAGCATGGGTCGATTATAACGATTTTTAGGTGTATAACAAAAAAAAAATAACTGTAGGGGAAACTCTATTCATCTTGATTTTTACTAGAATGATCGTGTATTAACTAATTAAAATCGCTTTAAAATGTAACAAAAAGTTGACAATTAGCGCTATCGTTATATTATACTTTCAGTTGTCAATCTCCGCAAACAAGTTTCTAATCAATCACAAGATTATTGTTATCGGTTCTTGATCAACCGCCCTTCGTACTATAAAGTAAAACCAGATTTGCGCAAACTTCCCCGAAAATTTACATTAAAATCACACACAAATACAGAAAAAAACTGGCTAAAGTTCGGGTTCATTGTATTGTGTGCGATTGATTCGTAACGGCCGAGCGCGTAATAATGCGAATGAAATATTCACGATTTTTGTAATTTTATCGGCGCTTGCGCACATCTGTCGTTCACACGGAAGGGATCCACTCTATTGTGAGTGTTCAAGAATTTCAAATAACTATTGGTATAGCGACTAAAAATCATCTAAGAAGTATAATTTTATAGGTATATAGGAGACAAAGAACAAAAGTCGCTTTGTTAGCCCAACTCGATGGTATCACTGATATATTTGAATAATGTGGGCGTTGTTTCAAATAATTAGATTAAAATAGAACAGAAATAAAACCTTAAAATATCGAGCACTTCGTTTTTTGCAATGTTAGTTAAATTTGTAGCAGACAGTGGCCTCGCTTTTTATGGTAGCCAGTAATTTTTCTCGACATCCGACATCGGGCTTATTGTCGACATTGTTGAACGCTGCTGCAAAAACATTTGCAAGGCTTTAACTACTATCAAACAATAGCACCCGGCATTATGTCATAAATCCGGTTTTGCTCTAGTTTGCAAAATGACCTTAAAACAAGCTTTGTTTCAGATAACAACGCAATAGGACAAATGACTTGCGCATGTCGGAACACTTTGTTCCTGGACCTTTTGTTTACTTTCGCTTTTAATGTTCGCTTTATGACGTCACGAGGAAAAAGTCTCCAATAAAAAGGCTTGCGAATTTGATTTTTTTGTTAGGCTTTAGGGATGTTTACTTGTCGAAACTATACGGGCATATAATGGCTGCGCAGATAAATGTACGAATATATTTTAGTTGGTATTTCTTTTGTTATGATCTTTCGTAAACACAGCCGACCAAGGTCTAACAGAAATGTATAACTAAGGCTTATTAGTGATAAGTAATGCATCAGTATCAGCAGCATTTACTTGACTCGGGAAAAGTATGTTTTCAATTCTGGTTTCTGCGATGATGTTTCGTGTTAAAATAATTAACAGTTAATAATGCTCTCGTATTCGCTGATGCTCCCTTCATCAACAGTATTTCTAAGCTGCTCAAACACCTCTGACATATTCTATGCTTGGTATCCTTAAATAACCCTACCAAATAAAATCTATACTTACACATTGCGATGATGCCGTGAACGCTTCCATTATTTATTAATTACTTAGTTATTTTCAAATAAGTTTTCCTGATGTCTGCACTAAATGCTATGTTATAAATTAGATATCAATAGCACGAACCACTTTCAATCACAAAGGAAACGAAAGGGTGCTGTATAAAACATGTTTTGAAAGGGGTTTGCACGTTATTGAACAAGACGCTTGTAAACAATGCCCGCATTTTGTGCGAATACCGCTCGTAAGATGAAAGAAAAGTAAAAGTGTTAGGCGAATTCCTTTTATTTCTGTGTAAAGTGATGCGTCCTTGAATACCCCGGCAAGGCTTAATTGTGGTTTTTCGTCTTCAAAGAGTTGGCTCCTTTGAACGGACACCAGCGAGAGCCTTTACCGAAACAATGAATACTCGACATCATTCTCGCTGCAGACACAAGCCCGATTTCCTGTTGAGAGCTGGATTCAAAGTGTGGTTAAATATAGCTCTAGTAATTATTGACCCAATCTGACAATTGTAGAAACTAGAACCTGTATAGATTCAGAAAGCTGTAATTTTATTCGATGATAAAAAATCTACTGCGTTGAAATTAGGTACTTACGGAAATAAGCCGTACCAATGAAAATGTAACGAGTTGTCCAAAGCTTCTTTGAAAAAACCCGTCTGCAGAATCTTCAGACCTTAGTATTTTTCTAAATAAAACCGCAGGATGCAACTAGTGTTTATGATCATCTGTAGATAAAGACTAAGCCAATGTCATGTCGCAAATTATAATCGGTCAACTGGTTGAGGTTATAGAGGATCAGCATGAGTCATACATACTTACATACAAATTTACAAACAATAACTCGAAGAACATAACCCTCTTTTTGGGGAGCGGGTAAAAAAGACGAATAATAGATACCTGCAGAAAACAGGCACAAAAAATAATCATACCTATCACATACACGTAGAATGATGTATATACAGAAAAAATGACAGGTCCTTTTATAAAAGACTGAGTACATACTTCCATTGCGGCAGGCGCCGCGCCATTAGAACCTCTTCAGTTGTTTCGTTTTTTTAAAATTTAAGTGGGACCACTCTAGAAGTCTTTCACCAAGCTCTTTCAAACATATCAACAAGAATTTTTAAAATCGGCTTAACCATCTTCGATAAATCAGCTAGCAAACATAAAACAATCTACAGTCGAATTAAATCATCAATCATCTAATTTTTTTCGGAAGTCGGTAAAAATGTATACTATATACACCTACATCTGACCTTATTGCTCAAGAGTTTAAATGCTTAATCGCTACACAACTCTCTCTCTCGTCACGTTTTTTTATTTTTTCAACGTTTTTAACGTAACATAGCACAACGAAATTAATTCGGTGAAAAAACAACAGCTTAGATGCCGTTGATGTCTTTTGTTGCTAATTTACGATAACAGAATGTCATCAAGAGTACATAACGTAAATCAACATTGCAATCATGCTCGATCTGGAAACATCAGCTGTTTAGAGGATACTGTTTGCTTTAATTAGTATCTACGTAACATTGATTTTAGATAAGATAGGGCGGCACCTGCCCCGTTGGCAAACTTTAATTATTTAACTGCGAAAACTGCCGGCAGCCTATTATAGAAAAAGACCTCGTTGTTTCCCAATTTATAGACATTCGACTGAGTTGCGGGTGTTTGCTTCCGAGACAGCGGCAAGGTGCAGCGCGTGCGAGATAACAGACCTAAACATCCTGTTCAATAGGGATGACGCCCTACACTAAAATGAGACGAAACATCACTTTTTAACAACAAAAAACTTCCTCTTTTATCACTATCACGATTCATTTTAATTCTTATGACACACGATTTAAAGCTTATTTTCCTACATCATAGCTGCGCACGCGACAGAAGCAGGTGGGAGCAATGCTCTTAAAAAGCTTAGAGAATATTTTTCAGTGTGCTTTGTGAATAGTTTGATCTACCTACCACCATGCAAGATAACGTTTAGTATGTACTACATATAAATTGACAATGATGTTAATTATACTTGTATAGTCAAGTTTTTGCCAAAGACTTACAGTACTATTTAAAAAGTGATAGGTTCATCAAATCTCATTAACCACTTAAATAGTATCCGCGACTTTCAGCTGTTAATGTAAAAATGATGGGATATAATTTATATTTTTTTTTATTTACGACTAATAGGTACTGTATAAACTGGCATTTAATTTGTGTTCGACCAAAAGTTCGGTTTCGGTTTCGGCCGAGTTTCGGCCAAAAAATAAGTTTCGGCGGCAGTTTCGGTTTCGGCCAAAATTGACCGAAACTTTTGCCGTAACCGAAACTGACTTCGGAAGTTGTCGTGCACGCTTGCCTAACTTCGTTTCTCTCTTCAAAGCTTTGGCGGAGGCTGGCGGCTCTGTTCGTTGTTGTCGTGCGCCGTTCGGATAGCTCTGTAGCAACAAAACTTAGTCAGTCCGTTATCGCTTAAGTTTGTTGAACATACTTTATATACTGTGTTTTCATTTCATGTCCCAATTAATGCAGTATAATGGATTAAATGCACCAAATTTCATTATTTTAAGGAATTTTATACTTGACCACGTGAGTTTCGGTTTCGGTTTCGGCCGAAACTGAAGCCACGGCCGAACATTCGGTATCGGTTTTGGCTGGAAAACCAGTTTCGGTCGGTCTCTACTTTTAATGAATATCGTACATTATTATTTTAATTATATAATAATAAACTTAGATTGAAGGCGGTAACAGTTGGAAGACCCAGTGTCTCGTTCAATAGCAATATTATTATTCTGTAGTTTTAGATTTGCCGTGTTTTGTAACCTAGTGCACTAAAACTTATATTTACTTAAAATAAAATATTACATTGGGTTTTAAAGGTTTTGTAACGATAAGTATAAAAAAATAAATATTAGGTATGTTGTGTAAAAAGTATAATTTAAATCGTAAGATTAGCCTTGCTTTGAAACTGCATTCAAAAATAAATGTATGTTATTTTTTATCCAACTACCCAAAAGGAGGGTAATGTTATATTTCGAGTAAGTTTTTAAATTTGTAAGTACTTATCTAGGTATGTCTAACATTGTATCAGTGGATCGATTTTGTTGTGCGAGGTGTAATTGGATTTATTTACAGATGAATACCATATCCCGTCAAAAACATTACATGTAAAATAACGCACAAGTCTCGCAGCGCAGTTTTTCTGCAGTAAAAAGTCGTGAAATTAAATGTAATCAATACCTATTTATCAATGAGAGCAAATATCTAACCACCGTCATATATCGATACCTTGTGTGTTAGCTAACCAACATTTTGTAGTAGGTAACGATATAAATAGTATTGTTCTTTATTTGTATAATAAATATAGTGGCTTGATAATAGCACACGGCATTACAAACACTATTCTTATACAAATAAAACTATCTAGATAGGCTTTACTGGCTGTATCTCGCGGTATCACTCATTAAGATACAATGGCTTAAAGTTTTTTAAAGTCGCTTCTAACTATTCATATAAGTAGTGCTCAACTAAGCTACGAGTAGTAAGGAAGAGCCTTTTATTTATTCATATTCAAATTTCTTATTTAGATTGTGTTCCACATGTTTGTGGGATATTGTTGAATTCGATGAAATTTTTTATTGCTGTATATGACTTCCCCCCCTGTTTGGGAAAATTACAGCACCAATCCAAAATTCCAGACGGTTGAAATTTTAATAAATTCGTAGAATGTATATAACATAAAATATCGACCTTTTTTACACTTACTTAGACATACAAAATTGACAGAACAATTTTCTGAATTCGTAACAAAGAGCTCAGCTCGCTTGTATAATAGCGATTAAAAATATCGGCAGTTTTTTTTTATTCTACACAGCTAGCCATTTGACCACAAGTTCGCACGACCACGGAAGTTAGCGATACTGGAGTCCAAAATGGAGCATGCCTAGTCTGGTATATACTGGCCCTCAAGGAAGGAAATATATTTGTTTCTGACTGCATTTTCCATATACAAATATGCATTGTATTAAAACTCAATTTTTTTAGATATTCTAATAACACAGCTAAATATTTCACGCGTATATAAGGATTACACCAATCTGTGTTATATTTTTAATAATAATAAAATGTCAGAGAGAGCTTTAAATACAGGTTAAGGAAAACGTTCGTTTTCAAATATTACCGGCATTGCTTGACATCAATGATCAGCTACGCCAGGAGTGTTTACACGACTGGGACTAAAATACACTAAAAATCGAGAATATTAAAATCATGGTGGTGATGTTCAGAGAACCGGCCCCGAGTGGGGTGGCGCGTGCCCACTAGAATGGTAAAAATAGTGATGTGGTAAAAATAGTAGCTTGTGCACCACAATAAAAACGCTTAATTTACGCAGCCCGCCGCCGTGGGCCGACACTTATGCTTTTTATGCGTGTTGTCTTTGAACCAATAATTGCCTCGAGACTGTTATTTGAAGGCCAAAGATAGAAACGGTTGAGTTCTGTCAAGTTTTAACGATTGCACGGACTTGATGAACTGTCTTGCATTGGACGTTAACTTCTAATAATTCTTTTAAAAAGCTTAACATAAGTTTGACTTGTTTCGAATACTATGTTTGATATGAAATACAATTTATGAGGACGAGAAGCTAAACGATCAGTCTGGTTTTATAAAAATCGTGAACTTTCATTGTATTTTTAGGGTTCTGTACCCAAAGGGTAAAATGGGTTCGTCTCTCTGTCATCAGGCTGAATTTTGTGAACAACGATAGCTAGGCAGTTAATTTTTATAGGTATTGTGATGTATCTCTATTGCCACTATATTTTTTTATATTAACAAAATAAATATTTAAGCGGGTTTCCCATTCAACATACGTGATTTTTTGTGCAGTTTTTTGGTCGATATTAATAGCGGCAATAGCGTCTATATACGTTTGAAGTATACACAGAATATTTAGTTGTATAGTTACTTTAAAATAAATAAGTAAATCAAAATACAATAAATATTTCAGGGGGCGGGCTCTCATACATTTGCTCGATATTTATGATGGAAACAGGTAAAAACTTAAATTGTTGTATAGATAATGGCACGGAAACCTGAGTGCGCGAGTGCGACTCGTAATTAGACAGACTTTATAAATGTATCTTAACATTCAGTTGCAAAGAATATTAAATAGAGAGCATAGATTTAATAGAGCGCAATTTCATAATAAGTGTTCCTAATTACTTATTACACACTCCTAATTACGAGTACGTTTAATACAAATAAATAAATAATGTAAGTACCTAAAAGCAGGCTGTCACTTTTCAACATAATCTATGTACTCAAACTCAATCATGTTCTCGAATTAACTTCATGTACTACTTATCTGGTAAAAAAGAAAGTAGCGGCCGCTCCGAGACAGGAGCGCAGTCATAAAATATAAAAAGTGCTTATGTGGCGCTCGGCTCGGAGGGCTAAAACAACATCAGGAAGGAACATAATGTAGTAGCGGCCATAAAAAGTGAATGCATTGCGTGCACGTGGAGTGCAGCGGGGGGATGCGCGGGGCAGGGGTTTGGTGAGGGAGGGGCGTGGGGTGTGTTTACTGGTTGGAGGGGCGGCCGGCGACGGACAGAACACCGCGCCGATCCGCCAGTGTTGTGGTAGGTCGCAACGAGCGCGCCCGCGTACCGCTCTAAACACATTCACGATCGCGACTCCGAGCCGTCATGACATCTACTCTCAGAGCCTCATTACAATTAACACTATTATCCTAATTGATTCAGTTGACGTAACGATCGTTAGCACGAACTCTCAATAAGTGGTGCAAATAAATGTTTTCAACCGTGATACCGGCGTGAGATGGCTCTGTCGCTGCAGTCGTCGCAGAATTCAAGAGGTTTGTGTTTATATGTGTTGTGTTTCGCCGCCTTCCTTTCGCTGAATGTAAAAGTGCATGTGTGAAAAGTTTCAAAGTGTCGCGGCGCGCCATGCGTGGAAGGAAGGCCGCTATTGGCCGCGCCGCGCCGTTCTCGCACACATGTTTATTTGCATTCGAGCTTTTGCAGATTCAGTGAACCGAAGGCGGCAGCGAGCGTAGTGCTTCGCTACGGCTACGAAATTGCTACGCAAGTATCGCGAGCCGTAGCGTGCCGCTACGTAACTATAAAACGGCTAAAATAAGAGTGTTTTGCATTTTGTGTGACATAATAAGAGTTGATACGAATATTACATGTGCACGTTTTTAAATTGGGTATGTTAACAATGTCTGTTCAATTATTTATTAACGTTTCATCATCGCGAGTAGTTACTATTCTGTGTATTGTCGTTTATCTTATACCCACTGCTTTAACCACTTTGATACAAAGATTATAAGCATGCTTATTAGCTACTAATCATTAAAGTTTCCTGGCGTAGTGACTCATTTTAAACCACAAGAAATATTTTAATGTGATTTAATTTACCACTATATTAATATATCGAATATACCAATACTAAATACATTCGGTAATGGAACTAATTAGTAACTTAATAATTGATGATAATTATGATTGACAAGGTACTCGTAATCACTTTTGAGAATTTTTACTCGTTTCTTTTATTTCAAGGTGATTAGATATAACAAGTTATCTAAACAGAATGCGCTTGAAATAATATATATCTTCAAACAAATAACTTTATCAATAATGTGAGTAACTCTACTAACTTAACTTTGTTGATTTTTATTATGTATAGAATCATAAGCTCCTTATTATTGCTTACTACCTGTATCTCAAATCCCTTTTAAAAAAAATATCTTATTTAATGTTATAATACTGCACATCGTTTCAAAGATATAACAGTCTAATAATATAAAGTTATCTACTAAAGCACTGCTATTTACATTTAAAATTTCCATTAAGTAATAGCGCTATATAGTTTATTTAGTTAATTTAGGACAGTTAAACAAATTTTAAAAAAAAAAATATATACATGTAGTCGAACGGTTGTTATTTGGTCATTCGGGCAATATACATGAGACATTAAAATCTGTTCAAGCATTTAAAAGCTATAATCTAATAAAAAACTTGCATTTGTACGAGACCTGAATACAAATCAGTGTTGGTAATAGTAATTTAATTTTACTAATATGTAGATAATTAAGGGTAAAATAAAACTTGCTACCGTGTATGTGCCTTCATATATCAAGAATACTTATGTATAACTTAACTATAACAACAAATGAGCACTTGGATTATCTATAGATTACTAAAGGTCTGCAGATAATATATAAAAATGTAATTTTACTACTTAATTATGGATTATAGATACTTAGAACACTACGGATCTGCAGATAATTCAAGATTAAGTAACTTTATTAATGAATAGAGGTAATTACTCACTTATTTGTATTATGGTTCCGTAGACCATTATATCAGTTTATTTTCTTACAAATATTTTTATTTCATATTCCTATTTTTAAAATAATTTGACTAAAAAATCTCCTCTAATATTATGCAAGGCTAGTTTAGAAAATTTAAAGTTTCTATGTTTGGAAATCTAGGGAGGGGGTTGGTTACTTGACTTGGGGATGAATGTCTGTTTTGATCAATAACTCATAAACGTACTTCTATAAATTTTTTTGTGAGGCCTTACCTTGATTTGAAAAGTCCTTTAAAAAGTGATAAGTTACTTAAGTTTGGGTGTTTGAGATTTAATACTAATTATTGTTTTTTTTTGATGTTTTAAATGAAATCTATACGTAACTCGTACCATATTTCACTCAGTTTAGTAGTTACATAATTGTTATCAATATTAGATCCAGGGAATTCCAGGCAGACGACTGATATAAAACTAGTAAGACAAGGATTCCTTGCAGTAGTGCTACGGAACTTTATATATAAAATAAAACATTGTTATAGGATACACCGACATGATTTACATACAAAGAAGATTTAGGTAATAAGCAAGGTAACATTGTCTTGTAAATTCTCAATATATATCTTTCATATAATATGAATAGATGAGTGTGTGCGTCCTAAAATTCCAAGCGATTTATACCAAAGATGTCATAAGGAAGCCTTACACACGTTAACCCTAAACCGAGAAACCCGTGAAATTCACGTAATCTGTGGAGTGGTCGCGTAACGAACCATCTATACAATACACACAGGTGGTTACTAGTAGGTAGGTAGGTGGTTACAACGAATAGTGTTAGACTAATCCTATTACACGCGTCCAAATTAGGCCATCGATGCGGCACTCTGCCTTTATCTACGTCTTACTAGCGGATAATTGAAAACTATCCGCGTTCAACACCTTTGTGTTCCTTTACTTTTGATTGCTTAAACATGCGATTAATTATAACTTTATACAGAAATAAAGATTGTTAAGGCAATCGAGTAGTAAAATAAGACCAGGTAATGAGTGGTTCGGAAATAAATTATAATTAGATCAACGTAACGTAGAAACTTTATTAAACCTTAATTTCGATGTTAAGAAGTCTAATACGAGTATCTTCTAGATCCTAGTCCTGCTATATTTTTTGTTCAAATATTTGATATTTTTGGCTACAGATATTTAAATTGAATTAATTTAACCCTCACCTCCACCAATCGTAATACATAAATTCGTTAGCTTTCTGAGTATCTAAATAACGTAATAATTAAAAAAAAACTCTCGACTTCACTCTTTTTGCGGTGGCGGCCATCTTGGATTTGAAATTCGTAGTGTTTCATTTTACTAGTCCAGCTCTTTTATTTGATATCCATATTAAAATTATTATTATTATAAAAACACTCCCGACTAATTCACCTGTGAAGCAAATAATCTAAATAAAAATCGGTTCATTCAATCGGGAGCTACGATGCCACAGCCAGACAGACAGAGAGAAAGAGAGAGAGAACAAAAATTGTAACTAAAGTAAATGGTCATTCTGCGAGTTGTGAACCAAATTTTATTTGCTAATTAAATATTTTTAACTTAACTGTTATGTTTTTACATACACAATTCTTATTAATGTTTATGTTTAGCATATCTCTGCTACATTGTATTGAAATTGCTAGAAAGTGATAAGACGTCGCCGTAGCAAAGTTGTTCCTTTTTTAAGTACGTTTTCCCACATCAAAAATGGTAATGGTTTTTTCGAAAAAAGAAAATCGGAAAAATCAGTGGAACCTTTAAACATAGTTTTTTCAAAATACGTTTACAACCACGACATGATAAGTTGTTTTCTCCGATTTTCTTGTTTTACCATAGGCTATATGTATAAGAAAATCAAAGTCTTATTTTTTGCAAGTAACAAAAATAACACTTACTAGGTTAGTGCAATAGAAAAAGTGAAGCTAAGTAAGTTAAGCAACAATGTGGACGTCATTGACACCTCTCCTATCGGCAAACCCTTGCGCAATAATGAGTTATGGAGTGGCAGCCGCAGGCGACTCCATAAAAGTATTGAATATGGGTTATTGACAAATATTTATAGCGTATAAAGAGGGGATAATTACAACTCTTTAGCACATAAAAAGCTGCGCACGGAAGGGTGCGGCGCGCTGTAAAAATTTATCACCCAACATTGTCGCGGCCGACGGGCCCGGCCGCCTAATAAAAATGACACATTAGTACCGCTATTGCCTCTTGGCTTTTGACAACACTTCATAATGGCTTTTTTATTATTTAAAACGCATCACAGCACGGTATTCAGATATTTTTATCCGACTGCGAAAGAAGGAGGGTTTTGTTTTTCGAGTGTATGTATGTATTTATGTATGCATGTTTATACATTCCTTTGGCACGCCCTAGAGCCGGCCTATGTCAGTGGTGACAATAGATTTGTCTTAGTCGGGAGTGTGATAGAGATACATATGTTTAAAGATTTAGCAGTCGGGTTTTTTTGTAGTGGCTCTTAACCACTTGTTTAATATTCAGTTGTAATTCGGTTTAATTAATAGGCAACAATTAGATCAACTGCTGACAAGACAGTAAGTAAGTATATTTTTAAAATATACTTCCGAAGAGTTATAAAAAAGTGTTCACAAGCTCTCCTGTTCGCAGAACTACTAGTTTTGAAATCAAAAATCTGGAACAATTAGGATAGGATAGATTAGGACAACCATAGGATAAATATTATCTTAAATTGTAATTATACTTTGCTAGCCAGTAGCAAATTTTAATAACACCAAGAGCACTAATGAAAGGTAATTTTCTTAGGTGTTTATGTATCAGATCAGATTACGGACCCTAGAGTTAAAATGTTCCCTGTAACAGTTACTTCTCATTTTGTTTTATAGGCGAAGTGACTCGCTCTAGATTTATAAGCATATCTGAAACTTGACATTAAAATAGTACACATTAATTGTTCAAAAAATAAAATATTCATTATTTTTAAAACAAGAGTATTAAATTTCCATGTATATAAATATTACATTTACATTAGTAGAGGCGCGTCTGGATTCTGATCACATCACGAGTGCGGTTCGTTGCTTGTCCTCGAAAATCTGAGAGAAATGTTATTAAAAAGTTATAGGATAAGCCGGTACGTGCCGACACCACCCGTGGTCCGTCCTCGGCTCTCATCACAAACTTAAAATTATCTTTGACTACACTTCAGACGTGCAGATTACCTACATACCTTTTAAATATCTACTACGTTCTGTACACTTTTCATTTTCCAAAATCAAATGAAACAAAATCTACTGATGACATAATATTTCGTCTTTCAATTACTCGCTCTGGCTGCGAGTTTGCCGGGAATTAATTCGACGGCTAAGTAGATAATGTAAGGAGCTCCGCAGCAGGCACGGTGCCGCCTCTTCACGCCTCGGGGAGAACTTTCAATTATGATTTTGTCTAATTTTAATTAAGTGCTCTCAAAAAGGCTTTTCTTCAACGAAATTAATATTTGAATATAATTTGGGCGGAGCGGGCGCGGCGGGCGGAGTTTGCCGCTCGAAGAATAATTAATTCCATTATATAGGTAAGTGGTCCGCTCGCTCCCGGCGAGCTGCCCCCTCGGCCTCGGTCCTGCCGAGCCCGGATCTGCTGTCAATACTCACTGATTCTGTCGCTCCTCTCATTACTTTAGTATTTCTCTTCTTGAACTCTCTTTAGTAAAAGCGTTCACACAACATCCTGTACTATGGATATCTTTGTAATAGCAAGATTTGAAAATATTTTAGGCAGGAACTAATAAGCCTTTGGTTTCGAAAGGCAGTTTTGCGCAACAGGTCGGGGCGGAAGCGACCTGCAGCGGAGCGGTATCGCACCATGATTGGGACCAAATGTTTCCTTCGTAGCGTCTGCTTTAGTTTTTACCCCGTTTTTTGCCCTCTCGCGCTGATAAGTGTGTTATCGATAGTTTCGGCTGCGATGTTTGTTTAGGTAGAAACCAAGTCGTAACGGAAGTGATCTAAGAATTGTTTTAGGAAAAAGTTGTTCTTACTCAGTTTCGGTAAATTTATGAAATTTTCAGTACAAATGAAAAGATGAAATGAAACTGGTGAAGTTAAAACACCTTTAATTTTGTCATCCAGGTGTGTCCGTCAGGCCGCTGTCGACGATGCGGCAAGAATCCCTCCCGATGCTGGCGGAGCGGCTGCTGGCGACGCGTGCGGCCGCGCTCGTGGCGGGGCTGCCAGCCGAGCTGTACTCGGGCGCGCTGCTAGCCGCGTGGCCGCCCTCCCCGCCCGCACCACTGCTGCCGCCGCCCGAGATGGAGCGCGCGCGCAAACGTCGCCGAACGCCTAAACTGGAGGATGCATCCTCCACGGCACCCCCTTCCCCACCCTCCTCGGGCTCCTCACCCGGTGCCGCCGACCCACCCCGCGACAAACTCTTTACATGCAAGGTCTGCTCGCGCTCCTTCGGCTACAAACACGTGCTGCAGAACCACGAGCGCACGCACACCGGCGAGAAACCGTTCGAGTGCGGCGAGTGCCACAAGCGGTTCACTCGTGACCACCACCTCAAGACGCACCTCAGGTTGCACACGGGCGAAAAGCCGTACAGTTGCCCGCACTGCCCGCGCCACTTCGTGCAGGTGGCCAACCTGCGGCGGCACTTGCGTGTCCACACTGGCGAGCGGCCGTATGCGTGCGCGCGCTGCCCGGCGCGTTTCTCTGACTCTAACCAGTTGAAGGCGCACGCGCTGGTGCACGAAGGCGACGCGCCATTCGCGTGCCGTTGCGGTGCGCGGTTCCGCCGGCGGCAGGCGGCGGCGCTGCACCGTTGCGCGGCGACTGCGTGCGAGCCGGAGGCCGCGAGCCCGCCACCCGCTGCCGACTGGCGCTGGGACGAGTGGCCGGAGCAGACGGAACCCGAGGACCTCTCGCTGCCGCGGCGGCCGGCCACGCCGGACTCGCCCACGGACCTGCGCGTGCACGCCGCGTAGTCACCGCGAAGTCGCCGCCCACCCGCTGAGCCGGTATACGAGTTCCTCCCGCGTAGACCCCGCGCCCGGCTCGCCACCCGACTCCCGTCTGACGGTCTCCTTTTCGATTTCAGTGCCGTTCATGACTCCCCGGTTCCGTACGGCTTTTGGTATATGCCTAAAAATGGTAATGTTTTATTACCCCACCTTGAAACGTTGCGAATGCAATATATTTTTTGTGAAGTTTCTTAGCGCTTCTCGGTAAGCTGCCGACTGCGTACTCTCGTTAGGTAGTCCGGTCGCTTTTTTTATTTATTATGGTTTTAGATTTGCAATATGCGCCATAAAAAGTGACTTTTTGGTCATGCTACAGTTTAGAAACGTATTGTCGTACCATTTGCATAATCGCAAGGCGAAGCGATGCAAAAAGTGCGACCGTTCCGTTCCTTTGTCTCGCATCTTGCAAAACGTTTCTAGAAATCTTGCATAAAGATATTTTTTTGATTTGTCGGTATCGACGATTGTTTAAGAACCCAAAAAAATAGTTTTGTTATGCTGGAAATTATATTTTAAAACTAGCTTCGTCCTCGTGATTACCGAAGTGAATTAGCAGTAAAAGGCCACGGTTTCATTGTTAGCTTTTGTGTCGTCTTGAATAAAAAGCCAGTTTTCAAGAAGAAGTAGGTATTGATAGTCGACGGAACGCGACGGTTGCTACCATTGTAAGCACCCCGATTCCGCGCCTCTGAAGCCTTGTGACCGATAACCGGTTCTTAATCACTCTTATTATGGCATTAGATTTCTCTAGATCGGCATGAATAGTTTTTGAAGAAACACGGATTTTTATACTTTTCCAATTTAATTTATATCGAAATCTCAATGAGAAGGTAATTGCGTAATGATGTAGGGTATGTTTGTCCGGAGCCGGTGGAGTTCGTTGTAATTTAGAATCAATAGACCGCGACCACGGGACGGCCGAGCGAGCGCTTCTCGCTTCTGTAAATATGCCTATCTATAATCAAATTATTTATTATTTATCTATTAGTTTGTAGACGTTGTATTTATGTTATCTATTATGAGATGAATATTGTACATAAGTAAACGCAAGTGATAAATGAGGATGTTGGAGCAGCGATTATTTTCTTCGATAATCGATAACGAAATGTTGTTTCGCCTTGTTGTAGATACAAGTATGTTGATGTCCTCTCGGTGTGCTCTCTTGCTAGTGATATTGAGGAATTTTAATCTATTCTACGTGTTATTTGTATGTATCTAATGTAGCTTTATCTCTTTCGAATAATGTGAAGTTTCGGTAGGTATGATAAAGTGTTTAAAAATTGAACGATTTTGTTTAGAAGTAAGACCGCCATTTAGATATGTAAGTCGGGCGGTAATAAGTGTAGTGTACATATATGATGAATAGTATAAATAAATTATATTCTTGTGTACATGGGTTAGGTTAGCTAAGTAAAATGAAAGCGCTGTGTGGTCGTCAGTGAATTTCCACGCAGCATATGCAATTTGTTCTACGGGTATTAGTTTCCTACTAGATGTAGCGTGTTTCTTTTCTCTGTTTCGATATTAATGTTGACAACAACGATGTCCATCATCGGATTGTCTTATATTTTTAGCGCACATGATTTACGATTAAGTATTGTACGTTAATAATGACTGTTGATTATTTTTATTTCACCTACTTTTTCCTTAGTCATAATCGTAATCGGAGTGTAGGGTCGTTAAGTGTAAATGTATTACTACGATACGTCATTAACGTAAGATATATTTTCCCAAAGAAATTATTGGTACAAAGAATAATGTGTACAAATTAATTATTACATTCGATTAGAATTCGTAATTTCATGTTGCAATGTTGTAATATTATATGGTAGTTAGAGTAAAGTAAGGCCATTGTCTACCTCATGTGACTGTGGTTACAGTACCACGCCAGGGTTGAGAGCCAAAGTTCTTGGAATATTTTCTAATGTTTTTATCTCTGTTGAGATAACGGACAGGATTATGACCGGACAACAAACCAAGTCTTGACAATCTCTGTGAGACTGATTTTTGATTGAGTATTTACTTATGATACGAAACAAAACATAACTTAAATTTTTAACAATATATAGACATAACTTCCGATAATATTGTGACTGCGCGCACCTCAATCTGTACCCCTACCACGAGCTTCAATCATTTCGTAATTCGAGTTAGTATTTTCTAATAACTATTTGTCGTTTCCACTAAAGGCACTTTATTTTATATACGAATGCACAAAAACTTAGTGTATATTTTTAGGGTTCATGTACCTATCGTAGCTTTATTGTGCCACTATCTAAATGTCCATGAATAGACCATAAAGAATGTATGGATATCATAAGAAAACTTACCAACATGATCATCTCATCGTAAATGCCACTGGATATTTTTTTAAAGACTAATATGAAAACTGTCGTGCACCATTTACTAAATATAAATGAAATAGATTCTCGATGTTTTAATATTTTTTACTATGAATTTTGTAAGTGTGATTTGAATCCATTGAAATATTAGGTTCGAATGTCGATATCAACTCGAATCTCGAGGTAGGAGGTACCTACTTACTGAGTATAAAATATTGTTAACAATCATGTAACGTGATTTGATGTCAAAAGTTTGCAATCTTTAAGTTCCTATTTAACGAAAGTTTTTGAATGTTATTTTACTTATATTGTTTATTATTAGACGAATGTTGTGCCATTTGACATGACAAGTTTTTTACCGTTTCATTAAGTTAATAGATACCGATATAGATAGAGCCTTCACAAGTACTAGTTCGATTACTGTAGAAACTGTTCTAATACTACTAAATCTACCTCATGTACTACCGGTATACAGGTCTTTGATTAACATTAAATTTATATTTTTGTTTGAATACAGCACACATGTACAAAATGATTTATTAAGATTTAGGTACTCAAATTTAAGTAAATGTGACACGGTTATGGTACGATAAATATATTATGTATATGTATTTCTCTATGTCCAGTACCTAAAATTAAATAAAAATGTTTGTTATTGAAAATATTGTTTGTAATTGCCATACACTTCCCGACACTTATAGAAAATATAAGGCGATATCAGGCATATTGTTTGAGATATATTAGTAAATACGACAAATATTCACCTAGTCTATTACATCACAGTATTGTGTGCAAATTATTCAGCTAAGAATCGTGCTTAACCCTTTGACTCGCAATATCTACGTTAGTGACATAGCATAACAATGGAGGTTACGAACCTTAATTTTTTGCTTTGCTTTTACGTAAGTAATAAGTATGACGTACTCATATGTACGATTACGTCATACGCAAATAGTCTAGGAATAGATCAGTCTAATTCAAAACAATATTGTAGTTTTAATTGATATTACGTATTTCTTTTAATTTACCTATTGTTACCGACTTTCCAAAAAAGGAGGAGGTACTCAAGTCGACTGTCTTTTGTATGATTGATACCTGATTTTTCAGAGAGGAAAGAAAGAATCTTCTTTTTCTTTTTTTGTAAATTATAAGCCTGATTTATAGATCTTGACGTATGTTTAAGTACGATTTTTATACTCGTCAGGCCAAAAATTGGTCTGTTTCGCCCTTACGGCTGCAACCACGTGTCGTATAAGATGGCTCATTTCACAAGTTTTCATTGCTTTTTAATTATTAGAATTACTCAGAGTTTAAATATTTTACACTGCATGTGTAAGTTTTAGTATTTTTCTTGCTAACTGCTACAATAAAATGCGAAATAAAATCGAAAATGACTAGAGTATAAGATCTATGGTATTTATAATTTACCTTAACCTTTTCTATTGTGTAGTTTTAGAAACAAACATATTTCAATGTTCGAATAAAACTTACAATTGTAGAAATTAATTCTAATACAGTAGTAGCTGCTTTGCATATTGTTGTTTAATAGTAGTTAAAAAACTTAAAGCAATGCCTTTTATTGAATTTAAACAAACTAATCTTTAATACTAGTCTATTTTTATATTATCCGTTCAATATTTTAAGTTGATTGGCGTGTAATCATTACCTATAATATAACTACATTAAACATTATCGAATGTTATCATTTATTAATGAATTTAAAAAAGCTTTCATAACTTTACTATGGCGAGACATATGAGTCACAGATTGGCGAAGAGTTAGTAAACTCGGCCAGTAATTTATCTAAGATCGGCGGTAAGTAATGAGTTGTCTCACTAATATCACGATAGGTCTCTAACCCTCACACGCCCTCTACTGTATTACGTATACACACACATGCATACAAACCACCCCCGGTACTACGAGGATGGATGATGTGGAGACAGCTTTCCGGATAGTAATAATTAAGGAATAAAATATATTATCGAATTTAAATGTAGGTTATAACTGTATAAAAGAGCTCATATAAAATGCGTAGATACCACAAACCGTAAAGTAGTAAAAGGTAGTAAAAAAGGCTACTTGGTTATTTTTTTGACACATTTTTTAATATAATAAAGTCTTTCTTTTTAAATAGAACAATACAAAAATACTTACTATACCGATCTAATCAATCCAAGAACATAACCGCTCTGTTAATTAGATAGTATGTAATATTTACTAAAAAAATATATATAAAACTGGTGTCCAAATAGCCCTATAGTTGGGGTTATGTGGCGTTCCATATCACACCACTCTGCATAACCGACCCTATATTTGTTTTATAAATCGCATCAATAAATCGCTGAAGCTTGTGGAACGCGGCCGCTGCTGCTTGTGGCACGCGGCCGCTGCATGCAAAGCCGGTTATGCAGGGTGGCCGTACAAACTCGCGCGTATACTGGGACCCGCCGGCCGGGCTCGCTTCCCGCGTGCCGCGGCGACCAGACGGCTCGGTACTTGCAACGCGCGCACTTCGTTAAATATATCCTTTTAATATTGTCATTTGTTCTGTATATCGAGTTTTAGTTTTCAAAATTAAATTCTGGTTAATTGATTATTTTGTGTCTCATTACTTTCATCATCGGTAGTGCCGTCCTACCACTACAGTACGATAAATCTCCACAACTGGTGACCACGACGTGATCTGGCCACAACAACCTTCTGATCTGTCAGGAAGATTGAAGACAAACATATAACCGGTAAATACCTACTTACGAAGCACGAATCATCCTCATCTGACCTGGAATTAACTACGAAACTACGCGCCAAACCAAGGAGGAAGGTTCGAGATTGGTGTGTGGTCCAAGATCATAAGCGTAAGCGTTTTGAATTTTTAATATATTTTTTTGTGTTGGTTCAGTTATCGTAATGTCACATACCGATGGAGACCAAGCAGAAGTCCTAAGAGTAGCTGTTCGTGTTGCGCCATTTTGGCCAGAAGAACCAGCTTTATGGTTTGCACAGGTGGAAAGCCAGTTTATTTTGTCTAAGATAAGCACGGACGAGACAAAATTCTGTTACTTAGTTGCCCAGCTAGACCACCAATATGCTGCGGAGGTCAAAGATGTCATAACGAACCCTCCAGCTACCGACAAGTATCTAAAACTAAAGACAGAACTTATAAAGCGTCTTTCAGCGTCGCAGCAGAAGCGCGTAAAGCAACTGCTCATGCACGAAGAGTTAGGGGATCGGAAGCCTTCGCAGTTCCTGCGCCATCTGCAAAGTTTAGCAGGTCCAGCTGTGCCGAACGACTTCCTGTCCACCGTCTGGTCAAGCCGTCTGCCACCTAGCATTCAGACTGTCATTGCTTCACAGTCTGAGTTGCCTTTAGAGAAGCTCGCTGAATTGGCAGATAGGGTACACGACATCGCTCCGACGTATCAGCCCCAAGTTGCCAGCTCTTCTGCACCCGTGCAGCATTATGAAGACCTGGCGAAACAGGTAAGCGAGCTGACGAGGCAAGTTGCTAAATTAGCCGAGCAGGTAGCGAACGGAGGCCAGTCTAGTTCCAGAAACCGTTCCCGAAACCGCTCCCAGAACCGCTCTCGGTCTAGATCAAGGCCACGCCAGCCACCACCGAACTGCCCGCACTGCTTTTACCACTTCACATACGGGGCTAAGGCGTTAAAGTGCAAGCAGCCCTGCAGTTTCAGCTCGGAAAACTTCCAGGGCGGTCGCAAGTAGCGGCCAACGACTGCCCTTCTTCTACAGGCCGTCTATTCGTGACCGACCGTGAATCGAAAATGCAGTTCCTAGTGGACACTGGTTCCGACTTGTGTGTTTTTCCGCGGTCAGCAGTAAGGACGCCCTGTTCTAAGTCTAAATACATACTAACAGCTGCGAACAACACCATAATACATACGTACGGGCTGACTCAGCTGGAGCTAAACCTGGGTCTGAGGCGTATATTTAGATGGAGCTTTACTATAGCCGATGTCTCAAAGCCAATTATAGGAATTGATTTCCTAAAGTTTTACGGACTGTTAGTGGACTGTAAACATAACCGCCTTATCGATGGAATCACTACACTTTCCGTCAACGCTATCTCCACCAGCTCACCTGACGACATCGGATCTGTTAAAGTTGTCACAGGTGAGTCGGATTTTCACCACGTACTTCGTGAGTTTCCGGAGATTACT
Source organism: Ligdia adustata (assembly GCA_947049295.1). Taxonomy (NCBI): domain Eukaryota; kingdom Metazoa; phylum Arthropoda; class Insecta; order Lepidoptera; family Geometridae; genus Ligdia; species Ligdia adustata. Next base: position 6,367,672 of record OX346218.1, read on the forward strand.
AGACCTGCTGGAGTACCTTCTACTCCAAAGCACTCCACAATGCACCACATCAGGACGACTCCGGGCCCTCCAGTTTCTGCCAAGCCTCGACGTCTGGATCCAGTCCGCTTGCAAGCAGCGAAAAAGGAGTTTGAATCAATGCTGGCATGCGGCATAGCAAGAAGGTCAGAGAGCCCCTGGTCATCTGCACTACACCTGGTTCGGAAGAAGGACGACGGATGGAGACCCTGTGGCGACTATCGCGCACTGAACGCAAGGACTATACCTGACAGGTACCCCATCCGCCACATCCAGGACTTTTCTCACCAGCTCTCAGGATGCTCCATCTTTTCGACAATTGACTTGATTAAGGCATATAATCAATTGAAAGTCAATCCAGAAGATGTGCCGAAAACCGCTCTTACAACTCCCTTTGGATTATTTGAGTTTGAGTACATGACCTTTGGATTAAGGAATGCTGCTCAGACGTTCCAAAGGTTCATAGATGAAGTTCTCCTGGGCCTCGATTTCTGCTACGGGTATATTGACGACATCCTGATCTTCTCTTCTTCAGAAGAAGAACATAAGAGTCACTTACGTCAACTCTTCGAACGACTGAAGCAGTACGGAGTATTGATCAATACTTCAAAGTGCGTCTTAGGCAAGTCTGAAGTGGACTTCTTAGGATATCGCGTCTCAGCTGCTGGAACCAGACCCTTGGAAACGAAGGCTCAAGCTATCCAGAACTACGTCTTCCCTAAGAATGTCAAGGAACTTCGTCGCTTCTTGGGGATGATTAATTTTTACCGTCGCTTCATCCCTCACGCAGCTCAACTCCAAGCACCGTTGAATTCTATTTTGGCAGGACCTAGAGTAAAGAGTACTCACCCTGTTGAGAAGACACCTGAGCTTCTGCGCGCCTTTGAAGACTGCAAATCTTCTTTGTCTCAGGCTGCTTTACTGGCTCATCCGGATCCATCTGCAGAATTAGCAATTGTCACCGACGCATCTGATTCTGCCATCGGAGCCGTGCTTCAACAACGGAAAGGAGAAGACTGGCAGCCATTAGCCTTCTACTCACACAAACTTGCTGGGGCTCAGTCAAAATATAGTCCCTATGACCGAGAACTGCTCGCTGTCTACGAAGCCATCAAGTACTTCAGGCATATGGTGGAAGCCAGGACATTCTGCGTGTACACGGATCACAAACCTTTGACGTTTTCCTTCTCGATGTCAAAAGAGAAATGCTCACCCAGACAGTTCAGACACTTGGACTTCATTTCTCAATTTACCACGGACTTACGCTACTTACCCGGAAAGAAAAACATCGTCGCTGACGCCTTATCACGCGTGGAGGAAATAACAACAGCTATTGACTACCGAGCTCTTGCACGATTTCAGGAATCAGATCCAGAACTGCAGGACTTACTTCTTCATGGTTCCAGCTTGAAACTTCAAAAGATGGAATCCATCGATAGTAAACTACCAGTTTACTGTGACACCTCTCTTGGACAGCCTCGTCCATACATCACTCCACAACTTCGGAAGCAGGCATTTGACGTGCTTCATCAGCTACACCACCCCGGATGTTCTGCTACAGTGCGACTGGTCACTCAAAGATTTGTATGGCCTGGGATACGCAAAGACTGTAGAGAGTGGGCAAGACTATGTTTACAATGCCAAAAAGCAAAGATTTCTCGTCATACCAAGTCTCCCCTCTCCTCTTACCTTACTCCTTCCGCCAGGTTCTCCCACATTCACCTAGACCTGGTGGGACCATTACCAATTTCATCTGGTTACAGGTATTGCCTCACAGTCATTGACAGATACACTCGGTGGCCTGAGGCGATCCCACTGGCCGACATCACCGCGGAAACCTGCGCTGCTGCACTTGTGTCTGGTTGGATAGCCAGATTTGGATGCCCTGCGCGTATCACCACTGATCGCGGCACCCAGTTCGTGAGTCACCTCTTCAGATCACTTTCTTCTTTGACCGGCTCACGTCACTTCTGTACTACGGCGTACCATCCAGCAGCCAACGGCATTATCGAGCGCTTCCACCGACAACTCAAAGCAGCTATTATGTGTCATACTACTTCGCAGTGGACTGAAGCGCTTCCCCTTGTGCTACTTGGCATTCGCAGCGCGTGGAAGGATGACCTACAAGCATCACCTGCAGAGTTGGTTTACGGCGAAAGTCTTCGCTTGCCGGGTCAGTTCCTGTCACCGGGAGATGATTCCAGCCCAGAAGACATCACGCAGTACGCTACTCGACTTCGTGCACACATACAGAAGTTGACACCTAAGCCAACGTCTTGGCACTCAACATCACCATTTTACTTCCCACGTGACCTGCGGCACTGTTCTCACGTATTTCTCCGTCAGGATCATGTGCGTGGTTCTCTCGAACCACCATATGCCGGTCCTTACCTGGTTATCGACAGAAAGCCGAAGTTCTACACCATTGGCGTTAAAGGCAAGAAAGTCACCGTCACTGTAGACAGGCTTAAACCGGCGTATATGGTGAAAGAAATCGACTTACCTGCTACTTGTCCATCCACCAAACTACTACCACCGGTACCTGATCCAGTTCCAGCTTCGAGACCAGTTCCAGCTGAAAAGAAGACTCGAAGTGGAAGAACGGTGCGCTTCCCGCAATTCTATTGACCGTAGTCACGGTCTGGGCGGGGGGAATATGTGGCGTTCCATATCACACCACTCTGCATAACCGACCCTATATTTGTTTTATAAATCGCATCAATAAATCGCTGAAGCTTGTGGAACGCGGCCGCTGCTGCTTGTGGCACGCGGCCGCTGCATGCAAAGCCGGTTATGCAGGGTGGCCGTACAAACTCGCGCGTATACTGGGACCCGCCGGCCGGGCTCGCTTCCCGCGTGCCGCGGCGACCAGACGGCTCGGTACTTGCAACGCGCGCACTTCGTTAAATATATCCTTTTAATATTGTCATTTGTTCTGTATATCGAGTTTTAGTTTTCAAAATTAAATTCTGGTTAATTGATTATTTTGTGTCTCATTACTTTCATCATCGGTAGTGCCGTCCTACCACTACAGTACGATAAATCTCCACAACTGGTGACCACGACGTGATCTGGCCACAGTTACATGAACACAATAATATTTTTGCTAAGAAATCGCTTGATAAGCATGATAGGTGATCTTTTTACCCTTTAAATGCAGCTAAAGGGAAAAATTGTGTTTTTTTTAGTGTTTCAAGTGATTTCCACTTAAATAAAAATACGCAATTTATATATTGAGGAATACCGATGTAAAGGTAGTTTTCTGGAAATAAAAGCATCAATAAAATCTGGTCCTGAGGTGTTGTCTTTGAGCATTTTGACTGTTTTATCTTGTTTGTCCAAGTATTTCTTCACCACATCTCGAATATTAGACTAATATAACATAAATAGGTAATTCTAATTCGCCACAACAGCAGGGGTATCAGAAATCAACTGCTTCTCACTCTTACTGAGAGCGGTTCGATTGGATGTCCAACGGGTCCCTGATTTCTTTAAGTTAAATGGTGATTGAAACTATTTTAAGTTAAATGTGAAGAAATTATTCATTTACTATGATCCTACTGCGCCATATTTTTAGCAATAAATATATTTCATTGAATGAATGAATTAATTAACTCTTTACTCCAGACACACATACATCAAATATACAGGGAAAATCTTACATCCAGTGTCACAAGTGGCGGCCTTATTTGCATTTCTTTCAAGCATCTTACGAACTAGCCTTAGTAATTCGAATAAATTTAGCAGCTTTTTTGACATGCCTCCCCGAACTGTTTACATCGCTTTATCCATTATTTCCTGTTTGTCCATTAATTCATGTAGGGCGTGGACCCTGGCGTCCTTTGACAAGAACTTATCATTTTAAAAAAATCTACTCTTGCCGCAAATAGAAACAAAACACAAATGAATAAAATAGTGACGCTGTTTCAATTGAACGTAAACGAGAATAAACATGTCACGCGGTGTCCATGTAACCCAGTAATGTTCAAGTAGACCCATTTTCCAGTATCTACTTGTAGATTAGCTGAACTTTTTTTCACAGCACATAATTTTATGCTCCCAAATAGTTGACAGTTTGCCCAACCAAAGTATCTGCGCTTTAACTATATATACGTATGAGTTGAAACGATTTAATGTAACAAAAGCTAGGTTATAAAAATCAAAACTAAGTTAACTTTGTTTACGAAAGAGATTGGACGAATCATTGATAATTTTATTATGGGATATTCAATAATTTGCGATAACGCTTAACTGTATCATAGAACAATTTCATTGACGTATGACAATATTTACTCGTATGGAACAACGTGTTTTTGGCAAGCTCCATCCTATAACAAACATTGTAAGTTGTGGTCATCGTGGTCATAGAAGCCGCCATTGAGAAATTTTTATTTATCAGGGATCCCAAAATTAAGTAGAGCTTATGCCTATGAAACAGTATCTAGACCACGAAAAGTTCCTCGACAAAACATGTGTCCTGTCTATTAAAGATAATGGAGTAATTATTTCAAATAGTTTTCAGTTTGACTCCTGTGACCGGGTCGTCAGTGTTTCAGCGACCCACCGGTGACGCAAGCACTAATCGCCAAGTTGTAGGCAGCAGGAGGGCGCTTCGCGGGCCGAGCGATTAATTTAATAAATACCGACCGGATTCCGAGGCGTTTGTCTCTGGACACAGCTATGCGGAGCCGCTAGACATCGCCTGAATTACGATTCTATCTCATACGTATAATTATTTCTGGTTATCTGCACGGTAAGTTAAGCATACTCGTAGTTATAGGTATAAGTATATTTAACCAAGTATAATAAAACTAATATCTGTAAGATTATTGTTTAAGCGAATCACTTCTTTCTTATAGATTATGAGGTCTGAGGATGACAAGGAAAAGTAAAAAAATTATTATGACTTCACTTGTCTACTCGTATGTGAACTTTGATCACAACCATTTTAGTCACAGGAATAAAAAGTAGTTATTAATAAGGCACATTATGGTTGCTAAACATAAACAATACCTACTCCTATAAACGTTATATTAATTTATTATACTGAATTTGCAGTTGCATGCGACATCAATTTGTTTATTTCGGAATACTATTTACTATATATTAATTTTGTAAAAAAAACTGTATTGTATACCAACGCGAAACTCTTACACTCGTATACTCTCTGTGCGACCCTATTGGGAAAATATTGGTCTTGCTGCGTTAGGTAGGTACTCATTGCATATTAATACCAATGTGTATCTATAGGTTTAAATAAATCTTAAAAATAGGAGAAAATCATAAAGAAACGATACTTAACTCCGAATAGATAGTCACAAAAAAGAGGGACCGATACTGAAAAATCAAGCCTAATAGCCTGGCAATAGACGTGTTTGAAACAGTAGTCGCGCAGGTTCTCGTCTTGCAGAGCGGAGAGCGAGCGAATTATAATTTATTTGGAGAAGTGGCAACGAGCCCCCGACCCGCGACCCGCGCCGCGCCTCGCGCCGCCCGAACCTACCCTTTGCTTTCGCCCTTCGTTACGGACGCACACCCGCAACGTTGTAACTCCAAAAGATTATTTGATATTTTGTTAGTATCTACGTGATTTTATTTCCTTTTCGTGGTATGGTATGCGATGTCTGCATTGGGAGTTTCATGCGTGTTTTTTTTTCAACTCTATTGCGAGCATGAGTATTTGAGTATACTTCTGGGCATGCATAGGCACGCGTATGAATGTAAGATATTACATAATTTAAAGTAATTTAAATTTTCAATTTTTAAAGTAACTTAATGTATTCATGTTATATATTACTTTGTTTACTTGCCTTTTAAACTAAATGTGCTATACCATAATTGAAAGTTCATACTGAAAGACAAGTTTAGTACGATATCAACGTGAATTAAAAGTGCTGTCTTAGAAATTTTTTGAGTTAGCGTATTTTATGCATTTGCCACAAATCCGAAAAAAGGGTTGCAATTATTTCGCATACCTAACACTAAAGTACCTTATGAAAAAAAAACTGAAATAATAATAATAACTAGCTACTAGACCTGTATGCGAGTACGAAATTTCTTGCGGACAAACATACTGACAGACAAAATCACGTTTTGCTGAAGCAGAGACGCTTCATTCGTTTCGCTCGCTCAGAATTACGAATAAGCTCAGATTCAAAGGAGTTCTGTCTCCAAAAATCTACATAACCAAACTCTAGCAAAGTTCAATTCAAGATATGAGGTTCCAAAAAAATAAAAGCTACGTTTATTTATATATAGTATTGCAATAAAGACAAGCTAATGCTAGAAGCATATGGATATAATATTTTTCATTAATTATATATTGTGCACTACTCGACATATAAACACGAAAAAAAGAAACAGAAAACACGTAATATATAATCAAAAAAATCTATCATTAATTAAGCTGCAACGCTTGGTCAGTCAACTTTATACTTTTCTGTTTTTTCTGTACGTAGGTTGCGTTCAAAGGAGCTGGCGGAGGGCGGGGGACGCGGGCGGCCCGCGGAGGGGGGAGGGCGGAATTAAGAGGGAGACGGGGGCCGCCCTGGATACTGAGAGGAGTTTTAACCAATTAATTTTGTTCCTCAACGCAAACTCCGCTATATAATAAGGTATAAGTAGGCATTAACTGAGGCGCGCCGATAGCCGGCCGGGGGCGACTCTCGCCGTCTCCTGGCCGAGCTATAACGATGTTTTATTTCTTGTTAAGCTCTCTGTTTCTCCACTTTTAATATTTAATGGCATTTTCATGACTCATTTTTTATAGCGCACTTACAAATACCCGACATTATTGATGTCGTCTTTAATGACAGTTGTTTATCGAAGGGGATCTATTAAATTCGAGTAATTAATGCACAACGTTTGTTTACTTTTACAAAATAATTAACGAAACTTTATGATATGATGACAGATATATTATTTATTTACAAATTAGAATTGTCAGTTTATATGTTATTCGCAGCGCATTCATAACCTACTTACTTACTAGTCTAATCAATCCAATAATGAGTACACATGAGCATGCTTCACATTATTAGTATCACTTCTCCCTGCTATCATTTTTAGATAGCAGACGTACGATATGAAAACATTTTATAACCGTCTTCAAAAAGGATGTAAATGTTATTCAGAGACGCTACTAAGAGCTATACCTACTTCTCATGTGGTCCCTTACAATAAACTTTATCAAAATCAACCCAGTAGCATGTAAATCAAAATATCTAAATAATTTGTATAGGCGCCTGCCGACTTGAAGTCAGTTCACGTTTTTAAATGGTATATTACTGGTTGCGAGTACTTATACTAAGCAAAGAAATATGATGTCAATATAATGCGCCAAGTTACACATAGATAGCCAGATGACGTCTGTCAGATGTTAGTAAAATTATTAGTTCACATTCCCTATTAATGAGTCATTTCTTTGTTTTCATAACTCTTGCGCATAAATTAAAAATTATGAAATAAAATTCCTAACTATAATCAAGGTCAGTAAAATCACACATCAACCAAACATATTTTTACAATCATATTTTTTTAATATAAAACGTAGCTAGGTACACATGGCTGATTAGTTAATATGCTGTGAGTTGACAGACGCGTACCGTTGTTTCTTAAGCACGGCACGGAGTGAGCAGAACACCTGCCCTCGTGAAAAACATCAGCGAGTTTGTCTAACGAACCATATGTCTCGCCAGCTCGTGCTTTACCCTCTTCCAGATATAAATACAAATTATACATAAAAACATAAAGCTCTTCCCCTTAACCGGGCTGCGCCGTAACTAAACAGTGAAAAGTTTCTGTATATCCAATTTACTAGAGGCGTCGAGATTTAAAAATAAGATCCTTCACAAAAACAGCAGCGATCACATCTCGCGCCCGCTCGCGGCTCACCTCAATATGACGCTCTTAAAAAACAATTCTTAACGGCAGTATTGTGTTGTTAAAAAACAGGAACGCATCACACGAAAAAACAAACCGCAGAATATGGTTAAAAAACAGAATGCAGCACGCGAGTCGACCGAGACACCCTTTCCCTTTTACGCGACGCGAGCTACGTTTTTTATCTAATGTCTTAGTGAGGGTTGAGTTTTTTATACGATGCTACGTATAAATTAATAACTGAACGTGCTCATAATCTGCTGCTCGGAACACTTTCGTCTTTGTTATTTTTTGTACGAAGTTAGCATTCATTTGTTTTTATGCGTGGTGGCGGAAACGAACCCGCTCTATTGATTACGTCTGCCGCAGCGACAGGTGGCGGACTTTGTTTCTCTTTTAGCGCTTCATATCAATAATATACACTTATTTTAATGACTACACAATATGCAAGAAGACAAATGTTACTTTGTGTAAAATGTTGTTAGTGAGGCATTCGATTCTAGTGGAAACAATAACATTCATAACTTTCGCAAATGCATTACTCGTAATAAATCGAGTGCCGAATCTTTACCCACATAACTGAATATCACGTTGATAGCACGTTGGAAGTTAGCAAAATAGGAATTTGTAGCAAAGCAATTGTGCTGTGTATTTAGGTATTTATTAAACATCAAAATTAAAATACTACGCGTGTCTTACATGACGAGATAGTATAATAAAAAGTTTTAACAAAAATATGCAGAATACGTTTCCACAAAAACCAAAATCACCGGAAGACGAATAAGGAAAGGATATGGGTGTATCGGGATAATCATCTGTGGCGTGTTTTTGCCCGCATTTTGATGAGATAAAGCAACATTTGATGCTTTCTTACATTCATCATTTCAGAGATACTAATTTAAAATATATCGCAGCTTCGTAACAACATCGTACAAATTAAATTTTCCTGAATATAACTCTTTATACGTAGTGAATAACGGCAAAATTTAACTGACTTCAAATCTGAAGGAAGAACAAATTAGAACTTCATTAATATGTCTGGACAGTACACATAAAAATAAAACATTATTTCACAGATACAACTTGAGTTTTTTATTAGTTTAATCAGGTCGTATAGTGAACAATACTCATTTAATGTAGTGCAACTAATATGAAAATAACCGCGATCCTCGAAGACTCGATCATACTTTGAATACACGGCATGATGTTTGTATCAAGGGCAAAATAGGGATCGATTCTTGCATCTCTAGAATAAGCAAAATATATGAATGCATTAGACATTCATTGTGACCATTCAGTGGTTCATGAACCGACTTGGCACACGTGCTCGAACGCAAAGGCTATTGTGATTTATATAAATATCTGCCGTGGCGTAGGTGACACAATTATTTCGCTCTGTTTACTCCTTAGAAAGATCCTCTATCTTGAGCTACATAAACAGTAACACAATAAATATTTTATATGACACATTGGAATAAAACAAATGTAACAGAAGTACCATATTTTAACTGACTCCAAAAAGACTAGACTGATTTAAAAAAAATGTTCTTAAGTACTCTCTATTATAGTCTCATACAAATTTTATAAATATCGATCCAGTATTTTTTTCTTAGTTAAAATAACTTTTAATTTCCTTTGACTTGCATACATACCAACATGATACTGATGATAATTATTCTGTTTTCTAAGCTAAGTTTTGCGTGCCGAATTGAAATCGTTTTTCACTTTTTTACTGATGAATTAAATCACTTTATAATTATAATTTTTTAACTTTATTGATTTTAATAAGTCGGCCGGTTAGTTTCGGAATCTGTTTCTTGTAGGCAAGCGCTCATAAAAAGGAGAGAGAGAGAGAGAGAGAGAGAGAGAGAGAGAGAGTTTTAGAAATGTACTACACTACTTTAACAACTAGTTAACCTGCATCTAAGAAATATATATTTTAGCTAAATAATAAGTTGGCAATTATCTTCCTATCTACTTAAATAACAAGTTTAAAATTTTAGAGCTATCATACTCAACATCAGACTATCTGATGGCACTTGCTTTCATTATATATATATATATACGCAGCGACTATCAACAATTCATTTAATAATTCATATATTTATGCCATCAGATAATTTTAACTTCAGATACAAATAACCAAAAAAGATTAAATACTTTATTTATAACTTTATCCGTTATGCACTACTACAATCTTTGCCAATACACGATCGTTCATCAAGTAATGCAGTGGTGTGAATGGAGTCAGAATTCGTCCCACCACTCCAGTCTGAAGTAACGCAGTAAAAAATCCACCCGCGCCGCGTCACGCACGATCATTTTATTTTGATAGTGAATTCGTGTAACCGCCACCTATTGTAGTGAACCACTTTGATTATTGATTTTTACGCCAAATATTTCCTTTTTCAAAATTTCTATTCAACGCAATCATGGCTTCCTTTAACATATTTGATGTATTTACCTCTTCTCACAAAGGGATGAAGCTGCACAATGTCATTAATAACCCGTATGCTTTAGAACTTGTCTCGATTCAGTATATGTCCCCGCGGGTACTGCGGTCCGCGACTGCACATACTATGCTATTACGCAAGTCATTATATCTATGTACTTTAATATTGCGAACGAATACAAATTTTATTTTTGTAACAAAAACTACTTATATGCGTTAGTATCACCAACGAATGAATGTGGACGAATACAGAGAAAGAGGTTTGCCGACAAAGTAATCTGAGAAAAGTGTGAAGAATGGAAATTCGCGCGAAGTTGTTTACTATAAAGCTTAAATCCTTTAATCCTACGAGTATCACTGCTATGCAATATTGCCGCAGCTTAGTCTTCATAACAATGGTAATTGTCACCGAAATATAGAATAGAGAGTGCTGTTTATACAGAGAATTTGGACAAAGAAGTTTGTTTGTCGCCATTGCGCTATATATAGTTGTTTGTGTGGTCGCACAGTAGCCAGGCCTGTTAGGTCGCTAGGATGGCTGTCTGTGTGTTTGTAATCCGTTTGTAATATCTTTTCATCTGATTCTATTTGGAGTAAAATATTTACAAAATACTTAACATTTTTTATCAGTGTACTCTACTTATAACCTATAGGTTAGCCAGTAAGCTTACAATCTAGAAAGACCTGTTTTGTCTCTACCTAAATCCGATTAATTTGATGGTTAAGGGATGTAGTTTCGTATAAACAAGGCACTGAACTAGGAAAGAAGGTACTCCGAAGAAAATTGTTTTGGCAATCCCAAAATACCAATAAATATTTGAAATTGAATAATAATGAACAGTCATTCGAGCCTTGACCTATTTGGAGCCAGATATATAATTAAAAAGAACTCCTAGAAACTTCTTGTCTATTGATGAAATTCTATCTTTGCGAAATAAGATCCGGGCCGTTTCGTTCTCAGTTCATGGAGAAAAAGCGCAAAGTTTTTTTATTTTCTTGGTAAAAAGTAGAGAAGGCAATACGGGGCGGTCCGGACAGCTGCCACTAATTTTGAAATCGCAAAAGTGGTCTGTCAGGCTTCATATAAGGGTTTGGAGCTGATCATTTTAATCAGGTAGCTGTTTTGAAATTCAGTAATATGGTTACTGAAGTTTTTGGAGTGAAAATAAATTGTTTTGTGATTCTGGAAGGTAAAGTTATGTATGAGCCATGAGCCATGCATTCACACACACACTGATAATTAAACTCCTTGCACAGGACATAATTAGTAAAGTGTACATTTTGTAAATATTATAATTCATTAATTCCTACTTTATACAAAAATTATCGTAAATCCTTTTAATTACATATTTTGTTTTGTATAATGTAGCTTTATTTATTCTTGGTCTTAATTAAAAATTGTTAAAATTTATTAGTTAGCTGTAATCTTACATTGAAAAAACATTAGTTTAAATTTTATAGCATCATTTATAGGTACATAGTGCATTAAAATTGTTAGTATTAACAATGTTTTTACGAATGGGAGAAGCCATTGACTCCTGAAGCACAATATTTACAAGTTCCGGAGTCTTTGGATCTTTTATATTTGTAATACCTGATTTTATTTTAAATTAACATTTTTGTATTTTATCTTATTTATAGAATTATATCAATTGGATTATTATCTCATTATTTTGTATCGAAATATAGTTAAGCATCTCGTTACACTTACATTACTGCCTACATACAAGTCACTACAAATAACATGTACGAAATACTAGTTTCACATTCAACGATCCAAAATTCAGTTACTTGCGAAGCTCCTACAAAAAATGAAGCGTCTAGTATCAACTGAGAGGGGCACGTTTTTCGATCGCCAAAAAAGAGTTCAACAAAGAGCTTGATAAATAAAATGTGCACAACTTAACGGGTATGGAACCTGATAACCCTAACACCTTGATCAATGTGGGTTAGTAGAATGTAGGCAGTAGGTACTGGTGCAAACGTTTTTTACTCCGATTGCCAAAAAATGAACGGCAGTTGGTCGGGTTACAAAATGAAACCTTCCGGTGCGGTATTTCAAATGATAACTGTACCAACTATTGTGCTGTAACATTGAATTTAGGAAAGGGTGACAAAAGCTACAAAACGTGACTGCAAATGAATGGAACCTTTTCAAAGATGCGAATTCATAAACGCTATGACACTTAATTTTATTAAAAACAATAAATAATAATGCATAAGTTATATAAATTTACAGGATATTTTCAGGCAGATTAGAAAACAATATATGTAGACACAAAAAACAACTAATAAAAAGGCAATACACGATTTAAAAAAACACGTATATCACAATAAACAGCACACGAATTATGAAAACAACTAGGAGCTGTCACCCGCGGCGTTGCCCGCGACATAAAATGAAATATAAAGAAGATTCAAACTTTGCATCCTTATTTGATCCCCTACACCCTATAACAGATAGATAGATCAATTATTTATTGCAGATACATAAAAAAACAATACAAGAGAACCCTATAATTAATACATTCTTCATATTTCGTATCTCTAGATCAGCGGTTTAGGCTCTTTATTGATTCCTAGGTTATATAAGATAGCCAGGTTCTACTCTTATATACTAATTTATACTCGTAAATGATAACGGAACAATTTTACTATGTTAGGTAAGAGTTTTGGCTACAGCCAGCTGTTTAATTGAACCTATCCGTTCAACCCCACATTTTACATGAATACTAAAATAAATATACAAACTAGTTAGATAATAGATGTAAATCGTGACAGATTGGTAGAGATATTAAAACAATTAATTTTTAGTCCCGATATTTGTCTTAGGTCAACATTTGAGCGAGTCACTCCGCCTATTAGAAGGTGTATTTTTCACTAAATTAACATTTAAATCTTTAGGCTATTTATAACCTACCTATCATAGTCAAATTACCTTTCATAGTAACTACTCAAAATTTACTATCGCCTTCAAAAAGAGTGTAAACTTTGATCAAGAAATAAAAAAGTTCTATCGTTACATACTTTTTACTATTATAAAATAAACAAATCTACTAAAAAATCGACCTTGAACGACAGTAAAAATCAATAGCGCATGATCACAAGTGCACCATTATGGCATCAGCTGATCCCTTGGGAGGTCAATGCACTTTTTATTATTCTCTTAGCTGGGTGCATAGAAAAAACACTGGCTCAGTGTAAAAGCGTATCGGTCTATAAAGAAAAAACTCAACCCTACCGCCGAGTCGCGTGGCAGGTACCCCATGCACACAACCCTTTACAAAAACGCTCACAAAAAACACTCCGGGATAGCGAAAGGGTAAAAAAGGGTTGGAATTACGCATGCGCCCCGTGGGATCACTGCCCTCGTTTCTCATTTTAAAATTTACAATGAGCATTATTTTATTACTTTTTTTGAATAGTAACTCGTTTTTGTTTGGAATTATGATACCTTATTATGAGCTAAATATTAGTAGGTAAAATAAGTAGGAAAGTCATATTAATGTCTATAATAAGTCATAAATAAATTCGATATACTTACAACGAACAATAACCGACTCAGATATTCAATAACAAGAAGGTTAGTAAATTAAAGTAAATTACTGTGCTTATTTGACAACGAGATTTATAAACCTTAAAATAATAATTCACCCCTTAAAGCTGAAGTACTTAGTATTAGCCATAAAAATATTATCTAATCAATGCCTTACCTACATGTAACAAGTGGTCAGAAGCGACTTCAGATAAACCCTACTACATCCGCTAAATCGTTAAACATATGTATCTTAAACTTAGCATTTCCAATAAAACATATAAGTTATGAATATATATTCGGAATTAACGTAAAAATATCTTTATTTTGATACCACATTCGATGTATTTTGAATATTTTTTTTGAGATTATTAATTTATGACGGCAAAATTTCGCATTTTTTTTTTTAAATTTTATGCACCCAGCGATACTCTTACGACTAAAATAAATCTATTGGCTGGCACCACTCACATAAATTACTACAAGCCGTTTAGGCTCTAGAGCGTACCAAAGGAAAATACATACACTTGAAAAACATAACCCTCCTTTCGCAGAAGGGTAAAATATCGCTTAGAAAACAATATGCACATAAAAATAGACAGCAGTAAAAGTATTCATACAGACTGAATTTTTTGAGGTCATAAAATTAACGAGAAACAGGTAGAATCAAATTAAGAAAAGCTCCAGGCTATAATATGCTCCAATTTAACATTAACGACAAACGCACATAATTCGATAATAACACAAACAGTCGTAGCAAAAACACGCACAGAGCTACCAAACAACGCGGTGGAAGTATAATTAAGAAAGATAAATATCGTTTATTACTGTTAGGAAAGTCGATGTAGAAAAAACTACCCCTTTCACCCCACAATTTGTAACCCGTACAGTGGGCGCCGGGCCGGCCGACACGCATAAAAACTCACAGCCGGATACGAGCAGTGGAGAAGAACTTTAATACTCTTTTACTAAAACTATCGTACTGCCTGAAAGAGATCATTTTGGCGAGAAGGTTGCCAAGGTTTTTTAGGCGGTGATTTTTGATGGCGGGAAGTATTTCTCTCGAAATTGGGCGAAGTTTAAGTTTACAAGCTGCGGCGCTTTTAATAAATTAAATTACACCAAAAATTCCCATGGTGGTATCCGAGTTGCCTATAACAATATCTTTAGGCAACTAATGGGGCTTAAGCGGGTCTGTAGTGCCTCTGGTATGTTTTTTTAAAGCGCGTGTCAACTCCTTCGAGGCCATACAAAGAGGCCGAATAGCGAGTTTCATGTCCAGAGTTTTCAGGTGTAAAAATCTATTATAAGGAGTTTGTCAGAAAGAATCTTCTGCACGACTATTTACAGACGATGGCTGCATATTGCAGCCTGAACGTACTACATGTATACACATGTATAATTATTTTTATTAATCTTTAATTTTAAAAATATGTATGTTTTTGACACAATTTTTAATCTGTTGTATTTTCTATGTGTATATCAAATTCTATGGATCTCGTATCTGAATTAAAGTACTATTATTATTATTATTATAATAATTACCAGAGACATGCGGAATACAACTTTAAATAAGAGTTTAAAATATGAAAATGTCAGTTCAGAGGTTGTCTTTTTTTAAGTGCAAAATTATTGTGTTTGCGAGGTCTACAGTTCGCGGAACTGCTAGTTTATTAAGTTTATTGCAGATAAGTTTGACGCCTTACCTATGTCAAATATTACATACAAAATTTCAACCAAATAAATCCTTCTCCACACTAGCACACCAAGGAAAAAAAATGTTACAGTTACATAACGCTTTTCCATAATAATAGAATCATTATCGAAAAACAGAAGAGCGGGCAGCTGATTTATTGGACGATAATGGTCGCTGTCATAAATAGCTTTTTTCTAATGAATGTTTTTTGATCACGCGCGCACACCCGGCACTTTTTATTAACGCACTTACGTATGCATGTCAGTTTTTAGGAGAGATCGGATAAAAACCCTCTAGTCACCTTTAGCTGTAATTGAAAATAAAACAAAAATTAGTTCTGATAAGACTAAATAATGGAAATTTTGTGCTTCCAAGGGTTAGAGCCTGGTGTGTATTATGCATGACATTGATTAGTTAAGACACATGTATGTATATATATTATGTATATATATTATATCAGCATAAAAAAACTATTTAATTTATTATAAAAATGTTTGAAAATAATAGATTCGCTTTCGCTATTGTACCTCTTCTCCATTTTCTTGTGTAAGTACCTATATTTCTACCGAATTTTATAAGAGCATTGCAACTTTATTGTTAACTTGTACCTAGTTTAAGTTGCTACAACCTTGCATGCTCCATTGTTTTGCTAAACAACTAAATTTTCAATAGTTTCAAGTTGTAGATTGTTCAAGTTGTAGTACCTACACTTTCTCGTTGCACAGCCCTAGCAGATAACCCTGTAGTCTGAGTAGACACATCGGTGCAAATATAACACTGCAAACACGTCATATAAAATTATTCATTAAAATGCACATAAAAGAGATATTTCAAAAATGTGTGGAGCTCCGGCCAGGACAGTGAACATGATACGATACCTAAATACGTTACGGATTCTTAATTTATCAACCAAATTCAAAATAATCTAACTTATCATAGTAAAATAAACTTGTTTAATTAATACATCGTTAGATTTTTTTGTAGACGTACACCGTCCTGACCGAAAATAAAACAAGTCCTTTGTATTTTTAAAGAAATGAGTCTGACTTATAAGTACAAAGTAGACATACATATTTTGTGTAGATTTTCTTATATTTAAGGTTACCTAGAAAAGTAAAATTGCCTCATATTTATAATTTATGTAACTACGATACATAATCCATCATTTAATTAGTTGCACCGATGTGACTACTCAGACTACAGGGCTATCGGATGTGCAGCGACGAAGAATAGATACTAATTTTATTCACATCCTTATCATGATGACTTACTTTTACTTAGGGCCTTAAAATAGTTTAAAAAACAGCAGTTTCATAGAAGAAACATATATAGGCCGTCGAGACAACGCATAAATCAGTTTTTTTCTCGAAGTCTGGTTTGGTCCCATAGTAAAAGTTGTACACCATGATGAGTATAATGGCAATCCTTCGCCTTAGTAGGAACACATGTTACCAATACGCTTGTAAAAATTTTCAGAAATATCGGTAGGTAAGTACCTACACGCTAATCTTAGATCATAATTAAACCAAAAACTTTTATCACGCAGTCACTTAAACCAAAGATCTTGATAAGCTTATACTTACACATTTTCCACAAGATAAATACAATGCAAGGAACAATGCAAGTACTAAAAGTTTTGATGAAGATAGTTAAATGTCATCGAGTGACTTAATTGATCAATAAAAAGCGTATTCGACGAGAGTATTCGACGTCACCTACATATGGTGCCCGACCTTGACAAATGCAATCGACCGGAATTGCAATCACCCATCATAGTGATTTATAGCCCGTGCAAATATTGGCAGCGGAGACCAATATTCGCGGACTGCGCGTGACCAACATATTGCACACACACATTGCTACAACACGGTCCGTTATGGTGAACAGTTAAAACGACTTAAAATTCAACATTTCCACGCCGAAAAAAGAGTTAATATTGATCGTAGATTTCTCGCCGTGGGGTGCAGCGGCCGGTTGAGTCACCCCACGGTTTTTTACTCACCCTAAGTTATATTTTTTGTAAAGTCCCCCCCTTGCCCCCCTTCGGGCCGCTTTAAAGGATGAGTAGTCTCTATGGAAACGGCTCGATCTAATTTATAGGCAGGAGAAAGTACGTATTGCTTAATTAAGAATTTAAAATGTGTCTGCTAAGTAATTAATTATAAATTTTCAGCCCGACGACTCCGTTCGAGATAAAAAAAAGAACTTTACTTTTATAACGAAAGCTTTTACTGAGGAATTAATAAGAATTTAATTAACATGAAACAAAGAGCTTTGTACTTACTATTTCATCTCCGGTTTCTAATTAATTAAGATTTACAAATGCTACCTACAATTCATCTTTTAATACTTACATTGTAAATATTAAGAGTAAATTGATAAATCTTGTGACGGATTCTAAACATAATTAGAAATATCAAATTATATCTACCCGTACGTATTTGTACGTAAACATTCCAACATCGTGTGATTCAAAAACTCTGAGCAGAGCTAAAAATTGATAAAAATCGGAGACAAACCCGATACTTTTAATATCTCCCATAGATTTGCATGAGCCGTCATATGAGGCATCGGTTTATGAATACGCAAGGGTTGATTACGGTTCGGCGGGGGACCGGTGCGAGGGCACGCGCGAACATAGAATATCTGTCAGTTAGTATGTGAAAGACACAGAATAAGTAGAACTTAGTAACTTGGTTCGGTTGTAGAATATGTAGAAGTGAGTACGAGCGGTTTAAAAAACTGTGGGTCACGGCCGTGGCTCGGGTCTCAGTTGTCGGTTTTTTGTGGCGAAGTACGCGCGTTTCACTCGACGCGCGCCCGCGCATACTTCTTGGTGAGTTTATTTATTATTTTTTTCTTATTTGTTTAATTTTTTATACAATTGAAGTTAATGATACAAAGAGCAAATAATATTTTTGTGGCCGCACCATCAGCACCGCTTTATATAATTTGTTCGTCTAGCTATTTCGTGGGGTCAGGAAGATATGGTATCGTTATGTTCAGCACCTTTCCTTTTCATTGTTTCATTGCATTAGTTTGATGTTCTGATCTGACATTGTTTGAGATTTTTTTATAATGCTCGGTTTATAAAGCATTCGTATTCTACATTCGTTACACATATTGTGATTTGTCTATGTACCTATCTATCTATGTAATGTATTTTGAAATATAGATCTTCAGACTCAGAGGCAGTCAACTTCACCATTTAGGTACTTTGATTACTTTTTATTTAATGAAATAGAGCAACATACTCGCAAAAATATCTATAAAAAATACAAGCTTAATATATCGGACATCTAATAATATTTACTGTGTATATTTGCTTCCAACGCCAGCGAAATGTCGATGTGTTAACTCACAAGCAGTCATCGATCGGCAGATTTGCTGATCATAATAATTGGATCTTGTGGGTTAGGCAAAAAAAAACAATGGTGACAATGCTGCCTAATGAGCCATAAAGAAGAAAACGATACGTAGAGCAAGGCGTAGACAAAAAGGGCGAGGCGGGAGTGAAGGAAGCGCGCGGGCGGGAGTGCGAGGAAATGGCGGGAGAGCTAAATTAATTTGCGCGCTCCCGCCAAACAAAGGCACGCTAATGGAACGCGCCGAATGGAAAAAATGCCACCGTCCGCGTCCGCTCTCAGCCCGACTTATATATTTTTTGTCAACACAACCTTTGACTTACTCGAATGAATAACATTACACCCGTCCAAGTTTCGCGGTCGCTTTGTCCAGATTTAATGAGGAAGAAGAAAACGCGATACGCGCGGCTCCTTTAATTGTTCACTCAAAACAAACTTTCCTCTCTGTTTTAATTACTTCGAGCGGAAAGTTTGATGATGAACATATTTTAGTAAATCTTTTGTTTTGAGTACATGATACGTTATATTCTGAAAATATATTTCTCTCTATATGTATAAATATAATAATAGTAACATAGTAGCAACTGACACAATTATCAAGTTCGTGATATAACTTAACTAATCACAACATACTCGTAGCTACGAGTATTACGTTACCTATAAGAGTACCTACTCTAACTTTTTTGTCACCTCATGTACGCGCCAAGGTTTTATTTAGATGGCGTAGCACTTTAACTACGTAATTATTAGTAGCAGGCGTTGACATCTGCTATTATGTCAAATATTATATTCTCACATCACGAAAACAATTTATAAACGTACAAAGAAGCAGTCAAGAAATAAAACCCCAGCACGATCCTTACTAGATCATAAAGTTGGGAGTGCTGAGGTTCGTAGACATACTGCTACGAATAGCTACGCAGACAAACTAAAACTCAACAGTGGGTACTGTTGTTTAAATTGTGGACATAAGAACGCATAGTCATCGGTATACGAGAGTTAGAGCCGTCAGGTAAATTCGTGCTAACTTACTCGTATCTAGGGATCGGTAAGAGTCGGTGGAAACAATGAGCGATCGCTATCTAAATGTAGGCGGAAGAAGCGCGCGTTTTGTCACGAGATGAAATGAATGCCTCTTCCATTAGTCGAGCGGGATTTATGCGCTCCCAATTAAAAGTTCCGGGAGCTGAAGACGCGAATTAGTGGAATTCACTCGCATTTATCAAGACATCAACGTCGCTCCGGCCGCGCTCGCGAAACTTCCCAAATTTAAATTAGAGACGATTTTTACAGCTACCTCCTAGGGGGGAGGGGGGACGCTACCCTTTCCTTATAACGAGGAAGGCCTCATGCATTTTTATGTGCTTCTTTTTTCGCCGGCGTTTTAAACAAGGGGGTGAGATTGGGGAGACGGGGGTGAACTTTTTTATTCGCGTCTTGATAAGTTAGGGTTGAAATTAGACGTTCGAGTTTCGTTCGCGGAATTCATAATGACGAAAATTAATAAGTTTTCTTTTGAGGGTCCTTCGAACCGCGCCGTTTGTCGAATATTTAGGTAGTAACGGGCGCGCGGGGCTCTATTGGCTCCGGGTTTATTATTCTAGCCGAGATCGGTGACTGCACGCGAATATTAAGTCGAGTCTTGAAAATTATACATCACATTTGTAGGTAGGTACGGTAGGTAGAATGTATCGATGTAAAATGCAGCGGGATAAGAATAAAATTATGGAAGCGTAAACAATTATTAATAGTTTTTAATAGACTTGTGCTTGACCGCAACTCGCCTGATGTTGTAATGCGACGATGCGGCCTAGGATGCATAAGGTGTCATCTTATAGGTAATAAATAGGTTAAACAAAATCATGTTATGCTTATTATTAGATTATATTTTACTTGGCTATTAGGCTTCTCTATTTTGTTACGTTGTTACTTTATTTTACCTACGTAAGTAAGTTTTTTTATCTTACCAGACCTATTTTCCAAATGTGAAACGTTAGCCGTTTAACATTTGACCTATATAAGTAAATTACTTATAGTACTTATACCAAAGTACAAAAAAGCCCAATAATATTTACAAAGAGATGATAATAATTGGACTGCTGTATAGATATGGTATTAAAAATCAAATTAATCTTAACTACGTCACTATCCATGTAAAATTAGGCTGAAGGGAAAACAAACGGAGTGATTATATGCTTAGTGAAGTAAATTACATAATTAATCATATTAATAAATCTTTACTGTAGGCAGTACGTAGATACGTAGAAGTTTAGATGTAATGAAATTGTTTGTTTTGGCCACAAACAGGCAGTGCGCGTAGCGGCGCGCGGTCAGACAGCGCGGCGAGCACATGTGAACACTTGTTGAACGTATGTGGGCATGCGCGGCGCTTCACACAACAACAACCAACAACGTGTTTCTGTTTACTATGAAAACTTACACTTCCTACCTGTCATGAGCAACTAATACCTACATAACTATATCAGACGTAGTACAAGTAGAACACAACTGAATTAATAAATAATATCATTAAAAGAAGGCAAGGTAGATAAATTAATAGAATTACGTTTTCGAAATTTTGCGATGAGTGAAATTCGCAAATAAATCCAGATTATATTTCGCAACAATTACGAAAAATCAAGGATTCTCGTAAATTCCAATTTAAGCAATTATAAGAATAAGAGAGAGTCATTAGTTCAATCAATCTGGAGCTGGGCCGGGCCGGGTCGCCTTGTCGGTCGTCCGGCGGCATCATGGTACTCGCCTAATAACGTCGTTAACAGCGCACATTAAAACAAAACAAACACGGCGGGCGCGGGGCGAGGCGCGGGAGCGGGCGCCATCCTTCCTCGAATCCGTGTCATTAATTTACGTAATGCGTAGGTACGCGCTATCCCCAAATATTTAAGAAGCCTCCTCCGGGAGCGCCCGCTCCTCCACTATCCCCCTCCCGCACGCCGCCCGCCGCCCCACGCCCGCCGAGAATTATGGCGGCCGCCTTGTAATTATATTTTTTAATTTATCTTCCTTTGCGAATACAATGGAGGCGCCACCCCGCCACCGGAGCGCTTCTTTCTCATGCTGAATATTGTATCAGGCCGCTGAAAAAAGGAAAGAACGCTTTAATTACGAGCGAGAGAGCGACCGGCATTACGCGCTAAATATTTGATGTTGTCTCTTTCTGGGCACGGGCGGCCGGCGTCTTGCGCCCCGCGTTCCTAGCCTTCGTCAATAATTAAAACGCCTATTAACTCATTCCTTTCAGGTGACCCCTCATTACTTACCGAATAAAAAATTCGATCCACGTTAGGACGACACACACTCGTGGATACAACCGGTACTTTGTCTTTTTAACGTTTTTAATTAAACCCGCCTTAATAATCACGTTGCAGTACAATTGAAGTAACAATTTAAAATGTTTTTAGGTGAACCTGATTTATAATCTTAGGCAATTACAAATTTAAAAGTATATGTTAGGTTACCTAGGTCGAGTTTATTTTCATAGAATTATATTAAACCAGAATTCTAAAAAGGCCAGAGCACTAAGAAAAAGCCTGGTTAAGGGTTCCAAAGGCTTCCGTGGTAGAAATCAGAAACAGAAGGTGATCTGCAGATATGATGAAAAAATTTCCTACATTATAAAAAAAAATAACGTCTCTTTAAACTTTACACTCAATAAACAATTTAAGCCTAACTTGTAACATAAGTATAAACTTCCCCTTTATTAAGTTTGCTTGCTATATCTTGATATTTTTAAACTCGCGCTCGCTCGAAGTCACTTTCGAGCGAGCGCTTGAAGAGTCAACATCTCCTGAGGATGCCTTGTGCTAAGGCGAAACACGTGTCGAGGAAGTCGGATACTGAGAGAAAGAGAAATAATAAGGTGAGGTGTGGCGGTGGTGAGGAGGAACCACACCATAAAAACAAAAAAATATTTTTCGATTTCTCACGCTTACATCAAGACGAGGCGGAAAACACTAAATATTTTGTATATACCATCTTATTAATCATCTAATTAAAGTTGGTTATTACAGAATTCAATTTCTAAACTTTGTTTGGGACGAGGTTTATTTCAGAGTATCTTGAATAGCTAACCTAGGTATACTGTCTGCCTAGAATAGTTTTCTCTCATTTTAACGTTTTGATTTGTTACAATGAATTTAGGTTTTAATTTCCGTCATTAACTAAGCTTATAACTCAAATATTTACAAATAAAAAGCGTAATTAAGTTTTTTTTACTGCTTACGAAATTAGTGTTGGTAAAATAAAAATTATTTCAAGCCCACTTTTTGCAAAGTACATAACGACTAAGTATAAGTAGGTACAATGATACAAGAAAAATAAATATTTCTTTTATAAAAGCAGCTTATTGGTGATAAAATCTCAACGCAAAAAATAATATTTTAATGGAAGAAGTGGAATTATAAAGGGGATCCTAAGTTTATACGGAACACTGTTTTACAAATAGAAAAAAAGTAAGCAATACTGGCAAACTATGCAATTACATTAGTTTGTATGGAGAGTTACATTACAATAACATCCTTAAGCTTGCAACTTACTACTACCCATGTACTAATTATTTTTACATAAAATAATTCATTTCGCTTTTCTGGCTTGCCGTGAGTAGATAGGTCACCGCACGGTTTCATCACATTTTCACCGCGTCAGCTATAATTGCTCTCAGTCGGCGTTACTCAGAACCCTCGCTAATCCCATCTGGAAGGCGAAGTGTATGCAAATGTAGAGACGGAGAGGCAGCGCGTTGATTTATCGCCGAACAACAGTCGCAAATTAAAGCCGCATCGCGCGCGGACACCCGAGCCGCCAGTACTTAGCGCGAGGAGACAAAGTACAAAGCAGGCCCCCAGCCACCCACTGAAAAACGTCTCTAATATTCTTTTAGAAACGGTGGCATTTACGGGCTATATTTTATCCTGAATTTGCATACGCTCCTTTTTTCGTACCCGTCCTCTATTTTATGGGTGAGTATTTTTTCATCCGGGGGTTAAGATACAAAAGGGTAAAGCGCGGGAGCCGAGGTTCGATAATTAAATTGCACCGCGGCAAGTCAGGGTACGGCTTGTGCTCGCAACTGCCTACACTGAGAGCTTTTTGCTTACGCAAAAAATTCGATAGTCGCGACGCGTTTTTTATTGTTCCACGATACATTAAACTTGACGATAATTAAACGATTAATCTTGAACGCCGCCGTTCGTTATTGTGTAGCATTGGTTTGTTTTATGGTGAAAAAAATCTGACTGTTTTGTTTTTATAAACACATAAGAAGGTACTCGTACATAAGAATATACAAATCACACACATATTATGTTTTAATGTCATGTTGAGCATTTTAATAACGAGGTCTGGTCGTATTTGTTCAATAAAGTAAGACTGCCCTATCTATACAAATATAACAAAGAGGAAAGATTTCATTTTTGATTGCATTGAATAGGCTTCGAAACTACTGAACTGGTTTCAAAACACACTAGGTACATCATCGCTGAGTAATATAGACTATAAAAATCAGAGATCCGCGGGTAACACCGCAGTGTAATAAACATTATTAGTTATCTTTTTTCTAGGTGTTTGGTTTTACGGCGAACTTACCTACTTTAAATCTTAGATATTATTAGTCATTTTAAAGTAAGGTTTCAATTGTGTGTAAATAAAGTATTCGTTCAAAAATAGGTTCAGATTGCAGTAAAACAAATTTCTTCCACATAGCGCTTATTATTCCGTGAAGTTCACATGTTGGTACCCACATTTAGCACAGTCAAGGATGAGCGTTGAAATCTATTACAAAGAATTTCAATAATGCCAATAGGGCAATTTAATTTGAACCATAATCGCAATCAAATTCAAATAGAAGGGAATATTTCATGTCCTGAGCTGTGCGATAATAATTTTACTAACAAATTAGGAGAAATCTTACCCTGCTCTAAGTCAAATTAGCATAATTGCTAATCAAATGTTGTAGGAGTAGCCACGGAGGCAGTGGCGTGGCTTCGCTCTAATTACAAATTCTAATTCCCTCTTGTTTCTCAGGCCCTTTGAATTTGTAAATTACTGCCGACGCTTCGGGCTATCAAATGAATTCTCATCTCTCCTTGCTTAATGGCTTAAATATAAGCAAAGCTTCTTTGTATATATATACCTACCTACTTGTAAATACTTAAAAGACACCAAAATTTGAAGGTAATAAACAAATGAACTATTAGTTTTAAGAACTGACGACATCGCATTTTTTGCTACTGAATGGAAAGTATAGGTACCCTTTTTTGTATGAATTGTTACGCTTTAGCAAACTTTTCTAAGGAATAATACTCCGTCAGCCAATCTTCAATCAGCTAAAAGATAATAAATATTATAAATTAGATATAGGTATTTGTACGCGAGAATATACTAACATTAAAGCGTTACCTATTACGGTTTTACTCAGAGAACATTTTATCAGACTTGAATCAGAGACGCATGGCTCGCTTGTCAATTACCTGTACCCAGTTGGTTAGTTACTTTTGTAATTATGACGCTTTTTTCTTTAAGTACGCTTTTAATATCCAAACTTCGAAATAATTAACTTTAATCTGAACTACAAAAGAAATAATAGTACCTACTTACTTATGCGAAAAAACTCATCCAAATGCCGGGAAGAGATCGCCATTGGTTATTATCGATAAAGCCGCTGCTTCATGAACTTAATCATAAGTCTTAAATTTATTGTATTATTTTTGTATGCATGCGGTAAAAAGTTTTCTATGAACTCAAACTCACAGGTCTAAATCTGGTTTTGAACCAATGATGTTCTGCGTCAAAGTCGAGTGTTCGCAGATTCGAATTACTACTGAGGTTAAACAAATAACATATAGATATATGGCTAAGCATACGTATGTGTCTGTGACATATAGGTATCATATATATATGGCTAAGCATACGTATGTGTCTGTGACATATAGGTATTATAGATATATGGCTAAGCATACGTATGTGTCTGTGACATATAGGTATCATATATATATGGCTAAGCATACGTATGTGTCTGTGACATATAAGTATTATAGATATATGGCTAAGCATACGTATGTGTCTGTGATATATAGGTATTATAGATATATGGCTAAGCATACGTATGTGTATGTGACATAGAAATGAACGTTGAAATTGAAATCAGGGTAAAATAAATTAGACATAAATATTTTGTAGATACCAACTGTCGCATGAGACTTTCAAGAGAGGAAAACAACCATAATCTTGTTTATTAGTACCTACATATCTACTTATTTATGTTATATGAGCCAGGGTAACGCGCTGTGAATTTATTTGATGTCCTATAAAGAGGATTTACTTGAAAGGAAAATAACTCGTCAAAAACTTTATATTAAAACATTTTCTGCGTAGGTATGGGCGTTCAGCATTCGAAAGCGACGAGGCGCGCGATTTTAATTCTATCACAAGTCTACTTATAAATAACACCGGCTCCAATTAAAAGCGAGCGACAGCTTTGAAAGCAGAATGAAGAAAAGTATAAGTACCCGGGTCGGTGGGGAAAAGTGTCCGTGTTTACGGAAAGCTCCTCCGGCAAATATTATCGCGAGACGAGCGCGATCAAATATTCAAGCGACGCGCGCGGAGGCGGCGAGCGGTCGCCGCACCGAGGCAACCCTCTCCAACTTTCAAGCCCTTCCCTTTGCACGCCCTACACTAATTACGTTTAGAGTTCTTAAGCGAAATTACTTAGGCCCCTCGCCACCCGCGCCCGCCGCCACCCGTGCGACCCCCCTTCCGGAAATGAGGCGCGCTGGAAAAACAAGAAAGAGGAAAGCGTTATATAAGGAGGTCGCTGTCTTTCTGAACGTCCTAAATCTGGCCAATCTCTGAAAGATGTTGATGTAATGATTTTTTTCTTCATTTTCGCGAGCGTTTTTCTGTTCATGAGCGGTTGCTAAGTGAAAAGCAATTAAAGCACGGCCGAGTGATCTCCGCCTCGCGCCCGGCGCCTGCCCGGGGGTATCCCCACCACCCACTATCTCGATCAACTAAACAAGATATTATAATAAACAGCATTTTGATCTAATAACTTTTCAGTGAGATTCTTGCCGAAACCGTAGATACTGTAAGGCCCAAATATTATGAGAAAGAACCTGTCAATTGACACTTCAATATATAAGTAGGTAGGTATGTATAGGTGTGAATTTAAACTGTCTTTAGATATCTGCCATACAGAATACAGATACAGGTGTTTGCGAATATTGTGATGCATTTAAAAAACTATCCGTATAGTTGCCTGGAAAATCTTTCTTGAGGTGATATGTTCATCACATGCCGTTGTTGTTTGAAGCCACAGCCACACAGCAATGGGCAAAGGTCTATACTCTCTATAATGGAAGCAAGCCAAAATCTCCACGTTAGCCTAATCATCCCTGACACGATCTTAAACGATGTTACGCTTCACAGTAAGTCAGTTAATTATATTTTTTATGTAAGTGAAAATTCACAAATGCCCAGCCTTGTACAATTTAAATCAAGACAATAACAGCTTTTATATTCTTCCTGTGAATTAAAGCTCTACTTTTTTTAGAAGTCCAATTGGTCGCCAATCGTTAAGTTTTAGACCATCCGAAGGCTTCTGACTAAGGCATGAATATCGGAATCTCGGAATATCACAATATTTGAATCTAGGAACGCGAGATCCGATATTTCAATTCCGATACTGAGAGATTCAATATCAAAATGAGACCAAATATTTGAGTTTTTAAATAAAAATACCTATTTTATGTTAGCTTAGCTCCTTGTGTAGCGTAACAGCGCGCTTAACAGTAGGTATTTCTGCTGCCAGGCCACTGAGCTTGCAGCACCACATCCTCCCCGATATACATGCGATATTATAAAACAGCTGTAATATTATATTATATAAAGGGCTATAAAACAAAACTATAAACACCTCGTGGCATTTAATATATTTAGAACATTGTAGCTACTAAACCTAGTAGTGCTGATTATCTACAATGTAAATTTCTCGAAAAACTCTCTTCAAATGTATGGGATCATTTTCACCAGTCAGATGATGGCAAAATTGCAAGTGCCAAATAGCCATGTTTAAAAAAAAACTACTGGTGGATCTTCTACCGGCTTGCATGCACATTTACGAAATGTGCATTCATTTATAACACCACAGTTGGCGACACTACTCTACCTTTTTATCGGCGAGCAGTCACAGTCACTCAAAGTACATCTATTCTACAAGAGCTAATTTATTTGACACAGGCATATGCATATCGTAGATCAATGTTGCATACGAGTACTGAAAGGGAGCGTATTTTTCGTTACCTGGATATTTTATAATAAAATACGAAGTTCACTATCTTACCAAATGCTTATTGCTCTGTTATTTAAAAAAATATATATTAAAAAGAAAAATGTACATTTCAATATTCATAATTTCTAACAATTGTGGTTCCTAATTGTTGATTTTGGATTTACATTTTAATTTATAAGAAGTTTATTATTCTTGATTCTGAAAAAGTTTAGTTAAAAAGTATAAATATAGGAAGATAATAAGACAAACATCCAAGTACGAATTAAACATACCTAATTATTATTAGGTATGCAAAAAATGAGTACAATGTTATTTCTTACAGCTATCCCGGCGCACCCGCAGAGTTTATATTTAAAAATGTAAACATACAGGATGAAGATCTTAGTGAAAATGATTGGACAATTATATCGTTAGGCTCAAATGATACTAACCCCACAATTTTTTTTATACAAACTTCTGCGTTCTTAAAAAAATACAGTAATCCAAATGTTATATTAACCATATATATAGTAACAAATGTGTTAAACAATGCATACATAAACGAGGATAAGCTAAATTGTAATCAGAAAACCATCTCAAACAGTTTTGCCTGTCATTACTTCCAAAACATAATAGACTTATAAACCACATGATCAACACTTTTGGCTACAAAATTAATTTTCTTGGTGAAAACCTCATTACGCTCTTTAACAAAAAACATTTCTCACCTAAGAAACCTGGGATATACCCTACTATTTTCATAACGAAACGAAAATATCGATCGGAAGGGAAATGTTACTCTAAAAGAAGCAAAAAATTAGAACTATATTAGTATGCGCACAATACCGTTCTATTTCAAAAACACAAATGAAACGAATTATTATTCAACTGGACTAAATAAAAAAGAACCCGGAGTTGCATTATTCTTAGATTTATCGAAAGCTTTTGACTGTGTTGTACATAAGATATTATTAGAAAGCAAAGCACAAGGACAGTAAGACAAACAATTTCTAGAACTAATAACATAACTTTAGGAGTTCCACAAGGATCCATCCTTGGACCATTACTTTTCTTAATCTATGTTAATGACCTGCCCCAAATAACTAAGCATTTATGCATGTTTGCAGATGATGCTACTATCTATATACCTAAACAGAAATTAAGTAAAAAGACTATGAAAATTAAATAAACAGTAGGTACTCTAGACGTTCTAAGTACTTGGTTAGACAACATTAATTTAAATTATAACGCAGACAAAACAAAGATGATTCACTTTAGAAATTATACGCAACATCCTTTACAACTCAATGTATCGTACAAAGGTAAACTGGTAGAAACTGTAAAACAAACTAAATTTCTAGGCGTCAACATGGATACACATCTTAATTGCAAAGGACATGTTAGTAAAGTCAATAGTATACTATCGCAATACTCTTATATTTTGTCAATTTTCTATTATGGATATGCTTATGCTCTGCTTACTTATGGAGTTATATTTTGGGGAAATTCTGTAGAGGTAAAATCTACTTTTATTATGCAGAAACGTTGTTTAAGAATTATATACAAACTAATTCCACCGACACTCTTCGTGATGTATTTAAAACTAATAATTTTCTTACTCTTGCTAGCATATAAGTATATTTATGATACTTGTATATTCCTAAAAAAATGATTTTAAGTCAAATCGGGCCAAAATTAACAGATCTAGACATAAAAACAATATTTGTATACCTCAAGTCAACAACGCGATATTTTCAAATAGTGCATAATTAATGCCATGGTCTGTAAGATCTACAACTGTCTTCCACAAAGTATTCAGTTCTTAAAAGGTAATGATTTTAAACGTAAATTAAAGTCTTGGTTAATAAGTAAAGTACAAAGTACACTGTAAATGAATATTTTGAAGAACATAATATAGTTTCTTATATTTTTAGTTAGGTAATTGTAAATAGCCATTTTTTATGTAATGTAACTCTTAATTGCCTAATTGCATTATTTCATGCTTGAAAGAGGCATACTGATGAAATAATATCATGTAACAAAATCAACTATGTACACAGTATTTGCAATAAAATGTTTCTATTCTATTCTGTTCTAAGTCCTCAAAGTAAATTGTGATCCCACAATTTGCTAGATAACGAGTATATTTGCAGAGCTCTAGAAGTACGCGGCAGTGTCAACCGCAAGAATCATCACGCGGGGAAGAGACTCGAGGCATTTCCGCACCTTTCATGTACCACCGCACAGTTTAATTTCCTAATTTTCAATTTTTCTCCCAAACAAGACCGCCAGTCCTGCGAGACTTTATTATCCAATAGGAAGCCCCGTCAACGCGAACATTCAAATGCTCTGTAAATACCTTCCTACAACAACGTTGTATAATTTCCTGTTTAACTAAATCGCTTTGATGCTTGTAAACAGACTTTTATGAGAGTTTATACAGATTTGTCATTTGAATCTGTATGAGGATTTGAGGCGTTTTAACACGATAAAAATATGTAGGTACCTATCTTGTCAGTGCCGAAACTATACTTACAGAGACGCATTTGCATAAACGAG
Source organism: Ligdia adustata (assembly GCA_947049295.1). NCBI lineage: Eukaryota > Metazoa > Arthropoda > Insecta > Lepidoptera > Geometridae > Ligdia > Ligdia adustata. The sequence continues at coordinate 6,398,470 of OX346218.1, forward strand.
GCAAGGGCACTAAACGATTTAAAATAAATTGAATTCACTTCACTGCATTTAATCTGTACCTATTACGAAAAAAAACATCAAAGTTTAATCTAAATATCCAATTAAATTAAGAAATAAAATTAAATATGTTTTATTTTATAGGTTTTTGTATTGTTTTAGTGAAATAATGATTAAGATCTATATAGGTACGTCGATTTAGTATCTATTTGAACATATTTTTATTATTTTATAACAAATATCTTCTCAGTAAGCACTCTTCAACGATGACGAAAGACAAATGAAAACTTGGCCAGACTCGAAACAGAAACACTTAGCTCGCCATCAATGATAAGGCGAATCGCATTGCAACATTCGGACTTTCTCTCCCGAATTTTCAGAAGACTTAAGATAATAATTATTGGTCTGGTGTAACAAAGTCGTCCTTAACAGGTTGTTCGTAACTAAAGAGTAAATCTATACCAATCAAGTAAGTAGGTAGCTACATGTATGTTTATATAATAACTAAGTTTTTGATTTTATCACAAAGTCAATTATTGTTATTAAGTAATAATAATTATTAACCGACATACCATTTACACAAATGAACATCTTATATATAAAAATCAAATGCTGTTCGTTAGTCTCGCAAAAACTCGAGAGCGGCTGGGCCGATTTAGCTGATTTTGGTCTTGAATTGTTTGTCGTACTTCAGGGAAGGTTTAAAAGGTGGGAAACATAAATAACTATTAGGCGGTACGAAGTTCGCCGGTACAGCTAGTATACAATATTTGTAAGTGTATGGAATAGATACGTTATAGTGAAAAGCACTTGGTGTCGTAGTATCTTAATAATAACGAACATAAATTCTCAAAAACATTTTTTAAAAGCGTTGAAATTCCCCTGTTGTCCAACGGCTTAAATTAGGTACGTACCGCGTAGAATGGCGTCGCAGAATTACAAAACAGAGAGGGAAACTTGCGGCTGTTTAATGAGATTTAAATAATTAATGAGCGTGCAAAATTGGTTTCTTTTTTCAGCAACGGGAGTGGTTCAGGAGCCGCGATGAAAAACAAGCCATAATTGCTGGCAAGAATGACGGGGACATCGCTGCTTGCTCTTTACTCTCCCGTTCTGTAGGTACCTACCTCGCGGCCTCCGCTTGTACCGAGGGGCTGTCTACACTCATAATTTATAAGGTAAAACTTTTAATTGCTCTCCTTATAAATCTTATTAAGATAGCAATAAAAATTTTGAATTTCACCATTCAAAAATTTAATTGCCATCTTAATAAGACAAAACTAAACCGAAAGACAATAGATCTCGTATCTATTTTGGCTAGTACTGGCTAGTTAGGCTACCGGGACATACTGTCAAACTTAATGACCTGTAATGTATAGTCCATGGGTAAACTAGTACGGAGTCAGTAACACAACTGTAAACCTAATAATTTTATGCTAAATAAAAACATTTTGATTAGTGTCTTTATCAGTTGGTAGCACTCTACAGATTTGATAACAGAACCAACCAGTAAGGTAAACTACAATATCATTTGGTGTATTTTTCTCTGCTAAAAAAATGGTTGCAAATAGTAGCAGACGACCACGGTTATCTTAATTCTATTTACATAAATTATGTTCTTTTGATGTTATCGCACCTCAATTTGATTGACAGAATTCCGTTAGTTTAAAAAATATATCTAAATCTACATATAAGACCCACATGATGCCTATCATCTGAATTAAAACGTAGGTTCACATCGATGCCTATTGTCCATTTTCTAAAGTTCGATCGTTACAGAAGCCTTCCACATGGCCGACTGTGAAGCGATTTACTTACTTCGAAAACTTACTTTTCATACTAAAAATGCAACTTTCAGTCCGTTGGTTTTATTATAATGAATTTTATCGAGAAATCTTTGCGGAATATGGAAAAGGAACAATGTCCCTATTCAAATGTGTGTGATTGACATCTCTCCAGGCGGTCAGCGGGTGCGCGACGTTTCGCAAGACTTCGCCCCTTGCCCTCACGACCTATCCGTAAACCCATTGTTGGATTTGACCACGATCAAAGCGATTGTAATCAAATTCAAAATCTATTTAAATACAGTAACTATTCCCGAGTTTGACGCTGGGAATTTCCGTTATTATGTAAGTTTGGATTGTTAATTTGTGATTTTTAAACGTAGGGGCACCCGTTTAAGCAAATAAATGATATGAAACTGGATGACTAGCGCAGTCAATTACAGATATGCACCCAACAATAGTTTCTTTTAGGCTGATCAAAATATCTATTAAGCTACTTAGGAAATTAATATGAAATCTATGCCTAAAGATAGACCACTGAAACATTTTTATAACATTGATCAAAGTATTGTGTTACAAAGAATAAAATGGATATCCAAATTCGTCCAGGCGTCACAAAATAATAGAGGATCATAATAAAGATATCTTTAGAGCCCTTTTTGAAGTCGGTTAAAAATATGTTACTAATGAAGTTGAAGTGTTTCACAAAATAGTACGTGCTAGTTGCAGATGTGGCTCGCGTGCTCGCGGCACCCTAACTGCACCCATTGTGCGTTCCGGTTCACAAAAAATAGCTCCCAGATTGTTTACCTCACTTTTTACCTTTTTTAAACTACTGTTTGGCTTTTTATAAGTATTTCTGTCGGTGCGCACGCGGCACCCGCGGCACCCGCGGCACCCGCCTTTATGAAGATCTCATTGAACCGTTATAGCGCGCCGCGGTCCATTGTCACCGCTAACGTCGACGGTAATACGTTTTTGATATTTACAGATTTATTTAGATTATCGATGGGCTCGGTAACAAATAGTTTAATGGTGCTCATATTATTTATTTTTATCTGTTTTTTTTTTTTAATAATCTTTATAGATGTTTTTGGGGGTTTTGTTGTGTCAAAACACTTATTTTATTACACTTATCTGTATGAATGATCACTTCATTATTTATTACTGTTTTCATGGATACTAATTGAAGTATTTATCAATATAAAAGGCAAGTGGTACGGCGACAAGCAGGAAACAATCATAGCAATAAAAAATATCATTATTAGTTTGAAAATATTATATTTAGTTTCGAAACAATAGATTAGATTTAATATAACATAAGAAACGCAATAAATATATGTTCCTAATATGCAGCAACAAATTAAACGAATGGAACACATTTGTTGAGATTGCATTATTTTGAGTAGTTATAAACCATATTCATATATACATATCAATGCAATGTACAATGTTTTCTTTTAAGATATTTCAGCTTTTATGACAAGGAGTAAGGCACGCAAAAAAGACCAAAGTCAGCAAAATTGTCCCAGCCGTTCTAGAGTTCTTGCCAGACAAACGAATAGCAATTGATTTTTATATATAAGATAATAGAAAATACAACAAACAAAAAATATAACGTTTCCAGTTCATCTTATAAATGCAATAAGTTTTACAATGGAAAAAATATTTAGCAAGAAAGACATCTATATTATAGCCCAGCCAAGGGGTTACAATGCTCTTTCATGCTAAAACATTTATTTCAACTACATGGATTTTAAATTTTGCACAAATATAAATATACCTTACTGTAATAATAGTAAAAGAACAAAAGCTCTCCTCCTTCCGCGGCCTCGTCCAATGTTATAATAACGCAGATTAGGATGGACAAATGGATTACTAAATTTACTTCAATGACCTAATTTACAATTAAAAATAAATTCATTTGCATTATATTAAAGGATTATATTAACCATGCGATCAGCAAGTGTTAATGGATGTTAAGTACTCGTTGTATTTCTTCTCTTGCGCCTGCTGTAGCTTCTGCAGTTTCTTGACGAGGCCTTTGCTCAGCTCTTTCCCTTCGTGGTCGTGTGTGGGCAGACCCTGCAGACAATACAGGTTATGGTGTGAGGAGAAGAGAATTCAGTGTATAGTTTCTATGGTTATCTCACTTGGCCATAAAGCGAGTGAGGCAGCAACACTCGTTATCGCAGCCGATCGCTTTTGTCGCGGCGAGTATTGTCGCTTGTCGCAATAAAAGTGATACATACATACTCGTATATGAATAGTTGATCGCTTAGAGATGTACGTACGCTCAGCCGCGCTCATTCATTTTATAGCCCAGCGAGACAATTATATAAATTAAACAATACTTTACTTAAGAACAATACTAATCGTTGTGGACATGAACGACTCACTTCGTACCTGATAAAGTTCACAGAATGTGAACAAAACTATAGTTAGAACTTTACAAACGCGTCAAACCCCGTATTGTTAAACAAAATGATTTATTTAAACACGCGCTAGTTTTCTTAATAAGAGACAGTTATAGAACACAGGATAACAGTAGTTCCGCGAACTGTCGACTTCGCGACCACGATATTTTTTACATATTTTGAAAATTGACAACCATTGGATCGATTTTTACGTAGAAATCTTAATTATTGTTGAGTTTTGCATGTTTTTACTGAATATAACTGAAATCTGTCAGCAAATAGGCCGGTGCAAACTTCTCCCCTTTTTAGAAGAAACATCATCCCAATGAAAAATTACCGACCACTAAAAAATTTGTAGAACCCATACACCAAGATTCGTCAAGATTGCTTGGAAAACTTGGAAACTACGACCTGAACTCGAGTACGAAATTTCTTGCGGATAAACATCCATTCATATATACAATCAGACAAACAAACGAAATAACATTTTTTCCAGACTCGAAGCAAAGACGCTTCGTTCGTACCTAAGTGACAGGTTTACTGACTAAGATTTGAGACTAATAATTTGTTAAGCGTGGACTACGGCCTACACCTGTAGGCGATACCTTGCACAGTAGTGGAACGTACATGGTTGATGCACGTAATAACAAATATAAAATTGTTATTTTAGACTATGTCATGTTTCCGAGTGGTTTTTATTTGAATAAACTATTTTGAATAACGATGACCGTCACTGTTATACCAAAAGGAACGATATATTTGGTTTGTGAGACTAGATAATAACAGGCGTTCACACTAAGACATACATCTACTAAACTTAAACAATTTACGAAGTAACACAATTTTAATCAAAACCGCGTCTACACATAACAGCATTGAATCAAATATTATCACGTATTTTGTGCTGATATATTTTAGAAAATCATAAGCAGCATAGTAAGAATTAGAATTAGAACTAGAAAGGTTATAAGCCTATTTTTAGTATTTTATTTTAAATAAATATTTTTGACCATTCAGAACACACTTTTGCCAGGCTAGTGGCGAATCCGCGGCAAAGTATGACAACGACTGAATCAAGTCGGTGGCGCCATCTTTAGTAAACAGATGGACAACACGAACTTCTACAGTACTCTTGACTGTTTACAGCAACGTTTGTCAGGGGGCGTCTAATTTACTATGTTTGGTGAAAAATACTTATATCTATGAACACTATTATATATAATTTTACGATAACAACGTTTATAATTGGTCAGATCAGTCGGTTGGAGTGAAACGACAGAATGTAATAACTAGTGATTGACATAAACATAGATTGAGTTTTTAATGTAAACATAATATTTAAGTTCAAGACAAGTGTGCGATACAGGAGTTCTTCAGATTATTAAAAATATATAAGCACTGAATTAACCACGTGTATTTTACTGTTGCTCTTGCTTATTGCTAATTAAGAATTATTTCTATATGTATAAAAGTTGATTATTTTTATCTACTGAAGAAATGGCAACAATTGTGATATGTAAACGTGACACAACTGTATATATGTCCCGCTATATAAAAGTATAACATAAAAGCAATGAATTGATTCACCTTATCATCAAACTTGGAGTATTTGTCTGTTTCTTTCTTGAACAACTCTGAGGGTGGTATCTTCTTTAACTCTTCTTTAGCTTTTTGCGCTTCCAATAATTCTTGTTTCTTCCTTTGCTTCTCTGCTTCGATACGTTTTTTCTCTTCTCTCTCTTTCATGAGCTCGTCCTTGCTTACCAGTTTCACTACTGTGCGATCTAATAAAATAAATAAAAATGTAAGACTTAGTAACAACTATGTATGACATGTTAATCGGATAAAAACCTAAAATTTGTTAAAGTATCAGTCAAGGTTTGTTAATTTTATAAGATTTGGTAAGTTTTAGAAGACATTTCTGTTAAAAGTGAGAAATTAAAAGAGAAGAAACTGCTAAAAATTATTGATTAAATTGGTCAGTGAATGGAATGGCGCCACCGCCCAGTTTAAACAATAATGGGCACATATAACCGGTTCTCAATGTTCCCTGTGAGTGACGAATGTGAACCAAATCGGTCAATAGGTTGTTATGATATAAGGATGATCTTATTACCTTAAGAGCAAATAAAAAGAAAGTTTAAGTGTAGCAAAGAAATTTGTGATTGCGATGCCAAGTGTTTGCAGAAGTACACTAATTTAGTGAAGGTCGATCCATTATTAAATTAGTGTATTTCTGTATACAATCATCAGACATCAGAAGGAAACGTTCAATACCCCTATAAATCGTTACCCGCAATGAAATAGAAGAGACCTACTATGTGTATGAGTGGCTGGAGAGTACCTAGCGGCCAAGAACGCTGGGCAGATGTCCCATGAATTGCTGTCAAACGGTCAAATGTCCGAAGTTTAACCCTTCTACCCATAGACAGGGAAATAGACAGTTGGTTAATCCCGTTTCGTTCATCCAATAACCAGGAAGAGGACATGCAACATTTATGTAATTGAAAGAGACAGAGACAGAGAGATAAATTTTTGTTTCGTGGCGTATGGCTGGTTTTTATAGTTTAGTACTAAACAGACTTTGAGACTAATTCTCTTTAATTTATTTAGCACTATTGCATTCATTGTCCTTTTCGCTGACTCGATTGGAATTACCCTATGCTCTATATTTAGTACTCTTATAGAGGAAAATATTACCCGGCTTGTCTTCGAGCCTGACGCCGAGGTCCGGTAGCACAGTGTCTCGCAGCTCGTCACACAACGCCAGCACCTCCCCGGCGCCGCACGTGCGAGCCGCGTTGCGCACGCGCAGCCGGAAATTACTCAACGCTTCTAAGTATGGCATTATCTCGTCCTCTACCTGTGTTTGTGGCAAGATAAATGAGCGTTATAAAAATAACTATACTAAAACTATTCCAACCAAATAATTATACCACGATATTTTGGTTACTCGGCTTTTGATGAAACATGAAATATTCACAGCCCTTTCAAGCCCTGCGATCGGGAAGCAGAAACCAGCCCGCGTGGTCATTCGGTACGGTTCCGCATGGTTTATTGGTGACTTACCAGGCCGCACAAACATCTTAAAGTAAAAGCAACATGACAGGGTAATTTACGTCCATGTGTACTTCTAATTAGGGAATCACCAGTCCCGTCTTCACGATATCCCTGCCTAGCAACCAACTATTTCTCGAGATTAAAATATTGGCACTGTGCAGCTAAAATTGTATGTTTTTTTTAATATCTTGACTTACGCTTGACCGCAACTCGCCTGATGTAAGCCGACGATGCTTAGCGGTCATATGTAACTTTGAAGGAATTATAATCAATACAACATAAAATACTCACAGCCCCCTCAGATCCCAGTATCGGGAAGCCGAGTCCACCACGTGGTCCCTCCACGGCTCCGAATATGTGAAGTATGTCGGTGACGTACTTCGCGGCGGCTGCTAATAGCGGCGACGGCCTGGGAGGCACAGCAGTGCGGAGGTACACATGGCACGCGCCTACTAACTCGCGCAACGCATCTATTGCGCCACGAGTGTCTATATTGTCTGTGGAAACCAGTGCTTAAAGTAATCTTTGAGAGAATTTGGGCAAAGTAAAGGACAAGTTAGTTTCAGCAGTCTTCCGCAAAGGGGAGGTAAGTAATTCGGCAGTATTATGTTTGTAAGTTGATTTCTTGGACACGGGTAGATCAATATTAATTTCAAATCGAAATAAATTCTATCAGTGTCTCTGCCTTAATGGAAGTTCGTAGTCACTTTTTTGTAAAAATATTATTAAAAGAAGTGATTATTGGCAGACACAGACACCAATAGGACTTTTTCAGTTATTTCGATTTAGAAACCAAACTTCTGGACCGATTTTGATAAAACTTTAATGCTACTTCAGAATTATACTATTTACATAAAAAAAAAACAAATCGGTTCAGCCGTCTCCAAGAAATCAGATAATTAAAAAAACTCAAGTTACACAATATACAAAGACACAATTACACAATTTATATAAATAAATACATTGTGTACGCCAGAACTGGGCAAAGTAAGGAGGAGCCTAGCTTATATACATATATTGTTTGTGAAAGAAATTATAGTATTAAATAAACAGATAATGTGAAATCGCGCTTAGCGAAGACTCGCGTCATACAAATAATATCTGAATCAGCACAGCTGGTGCAAACGTACGCCAACTTTCATGGTGACTATATTGTGAGACTCAAACACTTCAACTGAGATGCTTTTTTAAATGTATGTAAATGCTAGCACGTGTTATGTTTTAGTGTATTTTTTATAATTAATAATATCCTAAACACAAGAATAGTAGTCTCACCGCATAGCGCAGCGTGCACTTGTGCTTTAGCGGAGCTAAGTTTGTTGGAGAGCTGTTCTTCCTCCGGGTTCCACGGGCCGCCACATCCTTCCTGGTAGCCGGCGCGGAGAGCGTCTTTCACTGTTAGGAAGAATTCCTGTCACAACAATATAGTAGTTAGAGGTGCTAATAGGAAATAAGAATCTAGCTTTATTCATACTGCAGAATTTAAAACACATCGACCAATCCAAAGGCATATCTCAAACTGTGTTAATTTATAATTTAGATAAAAAAAACTTTTGATTGTATGCACACAAAAATAAATACATACATAAATTATTACATTTAGAAAAGTCATATGAAATTATGGCATTTTTAAACTCATACATTTGTTATAACAACTAAGTCTTCTGCTAACTAAAAAATGTACAAAAATTCTGTATCATACTCACATTAAAAAGTTTCTCAGTCTGTATCGCCATATCCATAGTATTGTGTGAATAGTCTAACGTCTCCTTCCACCCGTGCAGTAAGAATCCGATGCGCAGTTGTCTAGCGGTGTGACGTTGCAGCGCGTCGCTGATCGTCACGAAGTTTTTGAGCGACTTGGACATCTTACACCCAGCTATCGTAAGGTGGCCCGTGTGCAGGAAGTAGTTTACCCAGCCCGGCTCATCGTAATAAGCCTACAATATATTTTGATAAATATAAGAATTCGATAACATATGTACTAAGCTGAAATGTGGCCACCAAACTTACTTAGTAAAACAACTTTTAGTCTAAGACTGATCCATAGAAAACGAAACACGGCCGTTAAAAATAAGCACGAAATAGCTCATAGATCAAAAGTCGTACGCCATGTTGCCATGCCAGTACACCATTTATCAATAACCGCAATAAGTCGCAAATACTTTGACCACACACACAGCACATACAGTTGACTTAGATCGATCACGACGAAATAATTCTACTAAGTAACGGAATTTGCATTACTTAACTTGCTGCCATGAACCACGTTTCCTCTCTAAACTCAAGGTCTACTCCTCTAATTATATCTATTTAATGTCTGAACTCCGGTTACATAGTAGAGCGCTCGATGTGCATGTGTTCATACTTGTACTAGTGGAATACATGCAGGCAACTCGTTGACAGTTGCCTGCATGTATTTCACTAGTAAAAGTATGAACTGGAGGTGCTTAGTACAAACTAGTGGACAGTATACCGGAAAGGCCACACTTCCAGCACGCACTGTTCAAGATACGGCCGCAAACCGCAGCTATGCACAGAGCAAAATCGACTGTGTAACGGTGAACGCAAATGGGTTGATTTAAAAGCATCACAAGTTTAAGCAGTAACTGACCTCACTTTGTGCTAATTCATTGTCATGATGCGGAAACTTGAGGTCAACCCCTCCAGTATGTATATCTAAGGTTTGGCCGCAGACATCTGACGCCATGGCAGAGCACTCAATGTGCCAGCCTGGTCGGCCTGCGCCCCATGGAGACTCCCACGTCGGCTCGCCAGCCTTACTGCGCTTCCATAAAGCGAAGTCATTGGCGGATCGCTTTTCAGATGAATCACTGATTAGATCACCTGTGTATGTATTGGAAACAGATGTAAATGATGTATCGTAGTCATTGATCTTGTTTATTAATTAGCAACCTTAACCCTGCAGTAGTCGCGCGGACTACATATGTAGTCCACTGCTACAAAATCATTGATAAGTGAGCCCTTAGGTACTTTTAAATGAACAATAGAGAGACGCACTCAGTGCAGCGCAAGATCCGGTCGCATGCGGTGATGTATATATATCTCCACAAAAGTCCTGGACTACACAGTGTTGTAGTCCGCGCGACCGATAACGTAAGTAATTTTCAAGAGTATATGTTTTTTTATTTATTTATGTCATTTTGGTATAAATCACTGATTAAAACTTTGCTTTATTTTGTTCTGTTGTTGTAAATTAGTTTAGTTTTTTTTATTTTAATGCTAAAAATGGAAAATCAACAAGCTGCATAGATCGAGGCGTGGTTGAAAGAATCTCATGATGAAAATGAAGATTATCAAGCTGGCTCAAGCTCCAATAGAGAAGGTTAATTTAAAAACATTCTTGACTATAACATAGACGTTGTGATCAAGTTACGTAGATTGTAGCTAGTTAAGAAAACTATACTGTTTATATTTTTATGAGTAATATCAATAAATTATGTATGAATATATTATTATTTAAAAATGGACTATGTATTTCGCGCGACTACATATATCTCATTTAGGTACGCGACTATTGTAGGGTTAAAGGACGCATACAAAGCGCAGTCTCCTATATCAGAAACGTAGCGAAAACAAAATCAAGAAATACTACTAAACGTATTTCAAAATGAAAATGTCAGTTCTCTAAAAATATATGATTTTTCTTTTTACACACCTTCACCCTCTTGCAGTGATTTTGTATCTCCATAAGCCTCTGGCACAAGTTTAGCATAATGATGCTTCTCTCTGCTGTCAAATTCACTAACATTGAAATACACTGAACCATTTGATTCATATGCTAATCCATTATCTATAATTTTTTGTATATATATCACTATCTGAGGCACATATTCACTAACTCTTGTTAAGACATCTGGGGGCAACACCTGTAAGAATAAACAACTATCATCAAATAATAACAAGAATATTGGACTAGAACACTTTATTCATTTGAATCAATATAAATTATACATCAGGAAGAAACAAGCACAAAGCAATTTATATGTTATATTTAATTCACAGTTACTCTTATTTTGTTCAGTAATTTATAATTTTCGTACAAGAATATTTATGAAAATACCTCCCTAATTTCGAAACAACAAAAATAGTACTTTTATTACATAGTGGAAAATTAGTGTATATGCTCCTATTTTGCTGCTAATAACAATTTTTACGGCAATTATTTAGTACTGAAACTCAAACTCGTAAAAAAAATTTACTTACAACTTGAAAAAGTTATAAAATTCTTATTCTCTCTCATTATTCAATAAATTTAATTAACTATGTTTGTTGTTCACATGTCTAAAAATTATATTTACATTTTAAATCACTTGATGTTACCTTTCTTTTAAACGATCAAGACATTTAAAAAAATATATCACATGTATGAAGGTAGATTGATATATTTATCACTTTTAAATTATAGGTGAATATTGCGTCTCTCACTGTGTGCCATTTGTTTTTAGTTGAAATAAGCGTATTTTGTGATACTACTGGATACACTGGGACTATTTTTAACATCGACTTTCATATGTATTTATACTGATGTTTTTTTAGATTGTTTTGCTATTTTTGTTTTAGCATCCATAAGATACGTGTGTATTTGACTAAAACAAAATATAATTTAATTTTTTTAGGTAGGACCTACTTGTTTTAACATTCTCAAATTAGTGATATTTATAAAGAACCCTAGCAATATGGGGTACTATGGCGTTGTGTTTTTATTGTTATAGACCAAAGTTTATAAGCCTTACTTTCAATAGTATTATTGAGAAATTGAAGAACAAGGACGATGTCAATCAAATATTCGACCATTCAATTCATTTTTACCGCCGGGCTCGTGTACTACAGAGCTCACGGAAAAAATATCATCAAAATTCAGGACTTTTCCTGTCGGACTACTACGAATTACAGCTGAAGTGTTTTATGACGCTGCAACATCCTAATAAGTCAGAAGTGACGACAACAAAATCTTGTCTGCATTCGTTAAATTAATGAAACATTTTCTAAAGTCGATTGACGACCGATTCGCCGCTATTTCTTCTTAGTAGCATGGTATGTGGTTTGCAGATGCATTCTTAAGAGTCAATGAACAATTTTACACCTCTATCTTCACATCTGAACATCATATAGATAAACTCCAGAAAAAAGGCTTGAAACCCTAAGGTTATACAGGAAAACAGATTGATTTGATCTATAGGGTACAATAAGGACTTGCAATACAAAGCTGTTTGTGGTACCAGAAACAGCAGACTTCATTACATAAATGGGATGAAGGCATTTAAGCATTTTTTAACATTTATCGTAAAATCATATTTAAAACAAAATCTAACAAAAATAAAACATGAAATATTCATAAGCCTAATATTAGTACCCCAAATATAGGTTGTCCAGTAAATTTCAAAATGTTTGAAGCAATTTAGAGGTTTCAGTAACAAGTGGGTTAACACACTTACATTCAATGCTTTCATATCTTTATGAAACTCATTTTCCCAGTGCCTAGGTAAGTCGGTAAACACTGAATTGTCTGTAACAGTAGCTCCATATTTGCTATCAAGCCAATCGGATATCGGACTTTTTGCTGAATTTAAGAGATCACATTTTGCTTTAATTATTTTCTCTTGATCATTAGATTTTACAGCCGCATTGAGTGTTTCTGTTGCATTTGCCATACTGAAAAAATAAAATAACATCTTTTACAACACAGTAAAAAGTTATGATTGTTTACAGGGAAGTACAGTATTGTTCTGCCATAGCTAAAAGTGAGAGAACCAGGAAGATCTATATCACAGAAGTTGAATAAAAGTCACATATATCGGACTACTTTGATGGCATACTGATACAAAACAATAAAAGAGTCGTTCAGCCATCTCGACAAATCAGGTAATAAACACAAAATACCTTTATTTTGGAAAGTTGGGTATAATGATACAACAAATAAGGTGTTTAAGTCTTAAAGTTAAAAACCAGCTGGTAATATGTACTAATATCCTACTAATATCATAATTGCCAAGTTTGTAAGAAATTCATGCAAAAACTGCTGTACCAATTTAGATGAAATTTAGTAAGGAGATAGACCCTGGTCTAACACATAGGTTACTTTTAATCTAGTATTAACATGGATAACACTGCAGGGTGCTATTAGTTGTAGTGTATAATGATAAAAGTGAGTGTGATAGGCATTTTTAAAAACAGTAATAAGCATTTTAGACTTTAAAATGCAAAAATGACTCTTGATCAGATTTAAATGTTAATGGTAATTTTTTAGTAAAACTGCAACTGAAGCAGTAATTAATTTGCTAAGTTACTGCTTACCTTTCAAGCATTTTCTGCATAACATTCTTTTTATCTGGGTCGACTGTGTTTTTGACAACACCTTCATAGTAATTTACAACTTGGGTTGCATCATCTATGATATTGCTAAGATTCTTCTGATCCTTTACATATTTTTCGAATAAATGTTGCTGTCGTGCTCGCATTATGATTTTGTCATCAATATCTGTTATGTTCATGACATAGAGAATATCATATCCAAAATAATTTGTTAAAACCCGCCTTAATATATCAAATGATATATAGGATCTGAAAATACAATACATCATTGATATACAGCACATCAGCTATAAACTGCTTGCCCTTTATATAATTAACAAATTAAATATAAATTAAATGCAGCCCCTAAACTAATAATTTCAGTAGTTCGCAATATTAATAAATATAAATGCACAAAATAAAAAAAACAATCTAATCTTCAAGAGATTTTAAATCCTGAACCTACTTTTGCCTAGAGGCCTATATTCTTTTGGGAAGAGCTGTACCCAGCAAGTGGGTTGCATATGGTTCTAGGCAGTATTGTTACATTTTAGCGTGTGAAGCTTGTCCTGTTAGGTTTCATGATCTAAGTGGTCTAGGTACGGTCATTAATAAATATCAGTCATTACTAAAAAATATAATAATGTAAACTGAACTCACCGGGCATGGCCCATATGGGAAGCATCATAAACAGTTGGCCCACAGCTGTACCAATTGACCTTATTACCGTTCGCTGGAACGAATTCTTCTTTCTGCCTTGTGAGGCTGTTGAAAAGCTTCAATACTGGTTTCTTTTCTAATACTGCCGGCGGTGACCAAATGGGCTGACTTCTTTTCGCCATATTTCACCGGAGAACATAAAACGGTTCGTGAAACTATATCTAGTAAATTATTTTTAAATTTAATAGTTTGCTATTTAAATCCACTAATACGATAATTGAGAATAATAACATTTATTTCACGAACAATTTCAGTATTTATTCCGCCACGTACTTTTTTAGGTTAATGATTTTGGTGTAAATATAGCGTCATACAAATCGTATATTTGCCAGTGTGTCAAATGGTCAATTATAAAACGGAATTAATCGAATACCACTTATTCATAGAAGAGTACCATGTCACTTATTCCAACTTTATATTGGTTGTGTGTACATGATATTCATATAAATTATTAAATAACAATAATTCACAATTAGTAAACATTATAAAATTGCCCAGACTAGAGAAGCGAAACGTTCAGTCGCCTATTATCAAGAATGGTTAACGACGTAAAAAATGTCTGGACAACATTGGCACAGGAACAATGCAGATGGTATGAAATATGAGAGGCCTAAACCTCCTATACCCAAAAATTGGATAAGGAAGGCTGCGGATGATTGTAAGTAGTTGTAAAAATATATATATACTAGCTGTGCCCCGCAGTTTCACGCGTAGTTCTACTAAAACTAAAATAAATAAAACTAATATCGAACTACTTTTTTTAAGCCTGTTAAAAAGTATCCGATGTCCTTCTCCTGGTTCTAAGCTACCTCCCCACCAATTTTCAGCCAAATCGATTCAGCCGTTCTTAAGTTATAAATAGTGTAACTAACACGACTTTTTCTTTTATATAGGTAAGTATATTGATAGATTTATTATGCATGTAGGTATCTATAACAAATCAGTCGTAGCTAACTAGCTAGTGGTCAAGTCTGTTATTTGAATTGTCTCAGAATTACAATTGGATTGTGCCAAAATGGCCGTTTCGACATAGTATAGATCAGGGTTAGAATAAAAAAATATGTTTTTTTACTGTGGCCCATTCTATGTCAAAATGGCCATTTTGGCACATTCCAATTGTAATTCTGAGACAATTCAAATAACTTGACCACCTGATATGTGTCATTTACTGCTCCTCAATAATAAATAATAATAATTTTACAATGATGATGATTACAAAACTGGAATTGCAAAAAAAAAATCCAGTTGAAATGTGTTTTAATTAATTTTAAATATGATCTTTCTTCTATCCATCGATATAGGAAATCATTCCCGCAGCTTTCAGGTCTAAATTACACCGCAGAGGCTAACTCCCTTTAGTAAACGACGACGACAAATTCAATTCATTTCATGTTTAGCCTTGGAAACGATTATATCGTGACATTTGGTGTCATAAAATGAAATCAAAAAATATATTTTTGCATAAAATTACGATAAGTGGGGAGAAAATTCCCTTAATATGGGTATCATTTGCTAGGTCTTGACTAATGGAATACAAAAAACTATGATAAATTTTAAATACAATATAACTGCCACTTAAAATAGTAATTTCATCGTGGGTTTTTTAAAAATCTAACAGACTTTATATATTATTAGTAGGTAGCTCCGCGAACCGTCGACACTGCCATAATATATAATTTTAAATTTTAAGACATAAGAAATCTTATAAAATAGAATTTTTCTAGTACTTAGTGCTCCAATTAATGTGCCAAATATTACTGAAGCCTTTAATGGAGAACACAAAAGGGTTAAAATGTAACACTAAAATATACCTAGCATTAAAGTATAGACTATGTTCATCATACAAGTTTTAGTTTCACGTAAAAATACATTTTATTTATTTTATTTAAAGTTATCACTACGAGAACTTAAGACCACTTTTTAAACTGCCGAGCTTTCCGCCAACTTGTGATGACGTCGTAGGTCGAGTAACACGCCCGCGCGCCACTCGCCAGTACTGAATCTCATACAAATAAAGACACTCTCGCGTTCATTTTTTAGATTCTGATGCCTAAATAATAATTGTGTGCGTCAGATAGTTTGGTGTTATTGTTGCTGTTTGTGTAAATTCGTAAGAATGTTTTTCAAAGGCCAGTCAAACAATCTACTAAGAGTGGATAACTTGATGATAGCTCAATATTTTTTATAAAAATTAAGTATTTTACGGCTACTGAAATACGTAAAGTAAGCATGTCTTTTAAGCAATGTTTATTACAAATACGACTAGTAAGATACTCATAAATAAATAATAAAATCTCTTCAGGTTACATTGGTTATCTATGAATTTGAAATGTTTTGTTATTTAGGTACCTAGTTAAATTTAGGGAGCACGAAACTTTCTTTTTAAAAACTAAATTAAAATACTTATAGCCGATACTGAGGCTTTAATATTAACCTAAAATAAGTTTAGCCGATATGGAGGCTCTAGAACTAATCTAAACTACGTGTAGCCGATTTGAAGGCTCTAAAACTAATGCCTAACACAAAGGATTATATTCTTAACATTAACTTACATACTACTCGGTGGTCCGATAAGAGACACCTTAGTCAGCTTTCCACAGAAGTGCAAGTACCTACTGCTGAGTAAGCCGTCTCTACATCAGAGCAGAAGGGCGAGGGGGATGCATAACTCCTCCCTCCCTAAGTGAGAAATTATCGGAATGTGCGATTTGAGGACCTTTCCGATAATTTCGTAAAAATGGAATTATTTTAGAATTTAAAACATACACAAAAATTAAAGATAAGCTTAATACTACGAGGCCTAACGCGGAGTAAAATAAAACACTGATGCTATAGTCTTTTTCTCTTTTAGCAACACTGTCAAACACTTCACTATTTTTTAACGCAAACACCAAATACTTCACGTTGTCCAGACTGATCTCGTGCATGTTAAGTGCGCGTGCACTGGATAGGCTCGCATACGTACGGAGCGGCGGCAGGGTGACCACAGCTAGCGGCGTCACGATATCCATCTCAGTGTAGACGTGATGGTGTCGGATCTTGAGATCGTGGATCTCGACGTCACAGGGTTCGTCTAACGTGATGACGTAAGTTCCAAATACTGAATATTTAAACATTTCGTCACCACATCGTTTTGTCAGCATCGTATGAAATCTTGTAAAAAGTATCCAATTTTTATCGTCAATTTTCTGCAGTTTTACGTTTTCTACGTAAACAGGATACTGCTTGCAGCAGGTGAGATTGTTGTCGTATTTGAGAAGTTGTTCCTCGCAGGTTGGCCCGCTGTACAGGGCTCCGTTGTCATCGTTACAAAGGTGATGGTCTCCGGCGGCGATAGAGCGGCACGGCCTTAAGATCGGTAAGTACTTCATTCCTTTCGCCAATAGGTAAGGGTATTTAGGAAAGATGGCCAGGGTTTGGTTTTCAGGTTCAAGGAAAATAGGTAAAGTGTACATTTTTATGTAGTTATAAGTATAATTATCGCTTAGTGGAATTTCCATAATAAACGTAATCTGGTTTCTTTTTATATATGATTTAACAGAAATAGTTTCTTCGATTTTTACTAAATTTAATTCATTAGTTTCGTATACTAAGTTACCAGCTTTAGATATTAATTTCAAATGATGTAATAGCTCGGTAGAGTTAACAATAGACTGGTGTAATACTGAGCTTTTACTTAGGGCTAATGCGGTTTCAATTTCACTTAATTTAATAAATACTGTACGGAAATTACTTATGGATAGGCTATACAACCCTAGAATGTATGCAGATACAGCTACATTGTTTTCTTTACTAATTGTCTCCTTGAGGGACTTTTCGACTTGTTTGAGGCTAGTGTCCATGGTAAGCGAATTTTGATGAATCAGTTCAGTAATATTAACAAAGCTATCCAGCATTTTGGAGATAACGGTAATTTTCTTTGATATGATTACTTGATCGAGCAAAATCTCTGTAGTTAATTTGTCATATTTAAGTGCTTCATCATTGTCTAGATTTCCTGTTACAATTTTTATAATAGAGCCTAAGGGATTGAGAATACCACGTTTATAACGTTGGGGAATTAATTGTCGGTATTTATCTACAGTTATATCGCGCAGATACCCTGCATGCATTAACATTCCAATAAATTCATGAGGAAACGTTTTATTGTTGGCAATTAATCTCTAGAATTCGGCAAATTGTGAAATTACAAAATTTAAGTCTCCATAAACATTATGCAAATTTATGGTTTTCATAATTGTCCAATTATCTATTTGCATGTATGCTTGGCCTTGTTTTACTGGCAGGAGTCCTGGGTTTCCTTTAAGTTATTGCAGATGAAGAGCAACTGCTGGTGTCGCTAGCGTCAGGACGCACCACCTGTGGAGGGCGTTTTATATTTTTAATTGGGGCCTTTGTGTTGCCTTTTTCTGTTTTTACTTTAATGGGGGCAACATTCCGATCAATTTTACCTACTACTTTTGCTTTCTTATATCTAGGTTTATCCTTACTCTTTCTTTTATTTATATCTTTCACGTAAACTGTATCTCCTTGTTTAACTTTAATGTCGATCTCTCCACCTCGTTTTTCCTTAACTTTTTCTTTGCCTTCGACTAATCTTTTTGCCATATATTTATATAAAAATTTAGTGCGCTTCGCGTGGTCTTTTACTAGTTGCTGTGTAAACGCTTTCTCAAACTCTATTCCAAAAGGGTTGTCTGTATCTGTATGCCCAAAAACAACTTCAAATGGTGAAAGGCCTGTTGCTGTATGTATTGTATGCCATAACTGAGTACATCATAATAGATGCGGCATCGGTGCATTTGTGTTAATTTTTTCCTAGTCTAAATATCTCGATAATGGTGGAATGGAATCGCTCAATGAGTCCCATGGAATTTGGGTTATTTACAGTACCTATGTGACGTTCGATTTTATGCAGGCTAAGTAATTCTTTCATTAATTCGTTGTTGAATTCCATGCCAGGGTCAGAACATATTTTTTTAGGAATTCCGTAAAATGAGAAGTATTTCATTAGGGCTCTCACAACTTCCGGTGTTTAATTTTGGGTCTTATGTCCTCTTTGAGGAAAGTTTTTACTAGTTCCGGGTTATTTGTTGGTAAGAAAACATCTAAAATTTTGTGTTTTCCGTGGGAAATGTCTTTGACTTGTAATTCGTTTTTTAACCATGAGAATACTAAAATTTGGTTAGGCTTGGTATCAATAGCTTCTTGCAGGATTGGTATTCCGGTTGATTCTAAATCTGCTGCTGAATGAATAGTCTGTGACTTACTACTCTCAGATGCTGATAGTAATACTGGTTGTTTTATAGGAAGCATAGGAAACAGTTCAGTAGTTTCTGATGAATCTAATGTGCTTATGGTTCCGCTTGTGTCTGAAATGGTAATGGTTGATGAATCTTTTCTATCAGGTTTATTTCCTGATAATTTCATGATATCCTGTACTACTTTGTCCATTTCTCGCTTAGTTTCCGTTCTTTTCTATTGTCATTTACAGCCATTGAGTTTCCTTTATCATCCGAATTTAAGGCATTTACCTTAATTCTGCTCAAAGCGTCGGCGTTGGTGTTTTGTTTACCGTTCTTGTATATAATTGTATAGTCGAAGTCTTGAAGTCGTAGTATCCAGCGCGTAAGCTTGGTGTTTGGATCTTTTAAGGAGTCTAACCAAGCTAATGGCCGATGGTCAGTATATATAAAGAATGTTCTTCCATATAAGTATGGGCGGAAGTGTTTTGTCGCCCAGATGATAGCGAGTAACTCTCGTTCTATTGTGCTGTACCGAGTCTCTGTATCGCTCAAGGTACGGCTAGCGTAAGCTACTGGTTTGTTACTACCAACTTGTCCTTGGGAAAGGACTGCTCCTAGAGCTACGTTTGAAGCGTCATTCGTCAAAATAAATGGTTTGTCATAGTCAGGGTATTGTTGTAGTGGTGCATGAGTCAGAAGTTCCTTGCATCAATTAAATGCGTCTATATATTTTCTGTCAATAATAATTTTGTTTTGTTTCTTTAAACAGGCTGTCAGTGGTTGAGTCACTTTAGAAAAGTCAGGTATGAAGCGTCGTTAATAACCAACGAGTCCGAGGAAACTTTTGATTTCAGTCGTAGTCTTTGGAATTGGGAAATTAATCACGGCTTTAATTTTGTCATTATTAGGTCTCAGTCCGTCTTTCGTAATCGTGTGGCCAAGATACATAACTTATTTGCGTAAAAATTCAGATTTGTCAAGTTGTACCTTAAGATTTGTCTGTTTAAGTCTGTCAAAAACTAGGCGTAGTTTTTGGATGTGTTCTTCGAGGCTCGATGAGTAGATGATGACATCATCGAGATACACCATACAGTGTAGTCCTTGTAGTCCTCGGAGGACATTGTCCATAGTGTGCTGAAAAGTTGCGGGCGCTGTCTTTAAACCGAACGGCATTCTCAAAAACTCAAAGTTTCCGTTCTGTGTACTAAAAGCGGTCTTCTGTCTGTCTTGTTCTTCCACTTCAATTTGGTGGTATCCGCTAGCTAAGTCAATAGTACTAAAGTAAACGCTTTTACCTAGTTTGTCAAATAAGTCATTTATATTCGGTAGGGGATATTTCTCGTCAATAGTAATGTCGTTAAGTCGTCTGTAGTCAATGACCATTCGAAATTTTTGTTGTCCAGTCGCGTCAATTTTCTTCGGAACTAAATGTACCGGAGCATTCCACGGAGAATGAGATTCTTTCACAATATTGTTATTAAAAAATTTTTCTACTTGATGATTTATTTCTTCTGCTTGAGTCGGGGCCTGTCGGTATGGTTTTACATAAATAGGGTCTTCGTTTTTAGTACGTATTTTATGTTTTATCTGATTTGTAATAGTCAAAGGTAGTTGGTCACAGTTAAAAATGTCTTTATATTCATTGCACAGTTTTGTAATTTTCTCATATTACTACTATTACTAGACTATTACTAGACCATACTAATGCTGAAATTAGTATGGTCTAGTCTCAGTTTTTGTAGGTTTTGATCAAGTATCCTGTCTATCTGTATACTATTCACATTTGTGGAAAAATTAAGGTTGCACTCTAAGTCTAAATGTTTTGATACTTGCATGGGTCTTTTTATCGTCAGAGTCATTTGTGTGTCGGTAGCATTTTGGATAATTGTTGATGCATATCCATTCACACAGTTAACCAATGCACTTGGCATTCGTACGCCAGGGCTAAACTCTTTGTAGTCAAGTATAGCTTCACCTGAATATTGGTCTATCGGAAGCTTTACTCTTTGTTCAGATTATGGCTGCAGTTCAATTACGTAATTCAAATTCGTATTTATAATAGGTATGCAAGTCGTCTTTGTTTTCAGAGTCGAATGTTTAAGGTTAATTACGGCGTCGAGTTGTCTTAATAAGTCGTTGCCAATTAGGCCGTCGTATCGTGAGTCTACGTCGTACAAATAAAATTTGTAGAAATCGTCACTTTGAAAAAATGGTAAAAGTGGTATAGTTATAGCTTCGCTATGTCTACTAGAAGCATGCGTACTAACTATTTCGAAAGGCTCGTAACGAATATGGTTGTAAAAATATTCGTACGCTTTTCGTGGGCTCAAGAATGATCTTGTGCTGCCAGTATCGATCATCATTTTCGCGTCTATTTCCGGCAAATAAATGTGTGGTAATTTAAGTGTAGGGTCACAATTTAATTCTATATTTTCTTGTCTGTCGGGGCAGCTATACAAAAATTTGGGTCTAATTGCTCTTGCGGTGAGTCTGTATGTTCATACGTCGTCTCGTCATGGTACATATCAGTTTGGTCGTGTTCGTATGTTTCATAGTCTTGGTTTAAGTCTTGTTCGTAATTATAGTCAAAGTAGTCTGCTTCGTCATATAATTCGTTGAGCTTAAATCCTTCGCGAGGCACGGGTCGAGCTGTCCGCATAGTTACGTCGGACTCTTGTAACCGTGGTTCTTGAATTTGGGGTGGTTGCATCCCTACGTTAGGGGATGGTTTAAAGCCTGGATGTTGTGGCTGATTATTTCCAAACTGTGGGCGATATCCTAACTGTGGTCTATATCCGAATTGGGGCGGAGTATATCCGACCTGCGGTGGACGGTACCCAAGCTGTGGGCGAAACCCAAAGTTTTGTCCTTGAGGCTGAGGCATCTTAAATGGTTGAGCACTGTATATAGGCGTAGTTTTTTGTGGTGGATTAGGAATCCTGAATCCCGATGGTTGCGGATTCACGCCAAATTTAAAACCATTGCCTAGGTTTTGAGGCAAAATTGGCTTTGGTGCTAGGCTGTTTGATATGCCATACATACGTTTCCGCATATTATATTGTTCGTGAAAGTTAACCTCTTCTAAAACGACACTCAGGGCATCCTCTAATGTCGTAGGAGATTTAAGCCTAACAATGCGCACCATTTCCTCTGGTAGGTTATAGAGAAACACGTTTAATGATGTGCTATTATACATAGTTGTTTTGGCACGTTTTAACTCGGCGTCATTTAACATGTTAACTTTAGATGACAAAACCGAAGGAACGCTCTGTATCCTATTGCAAAAATCAAATAATTTTCTCCTGATTTAATTTTCATAGATTCTAATTCAATTCCTACGCATTGCTCACTACGCGGGTCTCCGAAATGCTGTTTAAGTAGTTCTTTTAATTCACTCCAGGTCGAAATGTCCTCACGTTCTGACAATAACGAGGCGGCCTTATCGTTTAAACGGCTCGTCAAAGATTGGAAGACATAAAGGTCTTGCGCTACATTTCCTCGTTGCCTATATCTACTTATTACATACTCGCATTTCCTTATATATAAGTTTAATTGGGTCTTGTCCCCACCATATATAAGAACAAGAGTTAAAATTTCGCGAGGGATCGGATTAACCTGCTCTACATTCTCCATTATAATAGAGTTATTAAAATTTAGACAAGTAATATAAAAATAATTTGAATTACAAAGATATAATCAGAAAAATTTATTTTAAATTTTAAAATAACTAAGAAAAACTTGATCAATAAATCAGTTTGGAATTGTAAAATTAAGTTAGACTAAAATTTAGCCCACACAAAAATATTATTAATTTAAAATTTACTTAAATTACACTTAAATAACTTATTAATAACAATTTAAATTGATTTTGAAATTTGAATTAATTAAATTACTTTTAATTTCTAGAGCGATTCTACGTTTACTTAACTCTATCTTAGGTTCAAGGTTCTTATCGCTACATGGGTAGTCTAAACAGAGTTCTATTTTTAGATACCCGACGTCATAAACGAGAGAAGTCTTATCTCGATAATAACAAAATTCGTGGATAGTAAGGATTGGAAAGGATGGCGAAAAGTTTTACTCACCAACCGATCGTTGCCATACTGGGTGTCCCGTTCTAACTTAGTTATTTGGTTCGAGGATTCGCACGCGTACTCGATTCCGCGATTAGGTAAATTTCGATACCCATATACCGACGAAACTATGAAATGCACGACAGCAGCGAATCCTACCGGCTCGCCTGCGCCAGTTAAAATTAAGGAACACGAAACTTTTGTTTTTAAAAACTAAATTAAAATACTTAAAGCCGATACTGAGGCTTTAATATTAACTTAAAATACGTTTAGCCGATATGGAGGCTCTAGAACTAATCTAAACTACGTGTAGCCAATTTGAAGGCTCTAAAACTAATGCCTAACACAAAGGATTATATTCTTAACATTAACTTACATACTACTCGGTGGTCCGATAAGAGACACCTTAGTCAGCTTTCCACAGAAGTGCAAGTACTGCTGAGTAAGCCGTCTCTACAATACAATGTTACATGCATACGTACTAGGGTGTGCCTTATAAGGTAGATTTTTTTTTCAGATATCGAAATGCATATTCCATAATTCTTTTTAGACAACCTAGATGTACTCAAATACAAAATTTCATCTTCCTATGTCAACATTTACCCGTGCTGAGAGAGCCATGAAAATTTTGAAAATTGCTGTCTTTAATGCTTACGAGTATCATCGTGTACTATGTGTTGCCAAATGTTTATATTATATAAAAATAATAATAAAAAATAAAGTTAGAAAATAGGTACGTATTAATTAAAGGAACATAATATATCAGCAAGGATATTTTCTTTTAAAGGTCTCCCTTTACACACTTAATGTTCTTGTACCTACACACTGCAGCAAAAATTGATTTTGTTCTTCCTTTGCAGTGATTAATCCATGGAAATTTTGGTTTCAAATACATATTTTATTTCGTTCCAAACCAGGTCGTTAACGTGATGACGGGAAACGAAAAGAAACAATTCCAAATGTATTTTGGTTCCAAAAATAAGTACACAAGCACCTTTCGATCGCTCTGTATTAGATCACAGCACATTATTTAAACTTTGTCCTAGAGTTCCATTAAGAAAGTGCGGTTGAAACAGCTTTAGCTTGATCTTGACCGGAAGAGATTTGGGCATAGCTATAAGTTGTTCCTTTTCTCCAAACAAAATAAATATCGGCAGGCATTCTCCTTTAAAACTTCTTACTTCCCAGTCCGGGTAATAATTTCCCGTCCTAGTGAACGGTCACCGTTGAAGACAAATTATTTTGAAAATCTGATTTTATAGCTTCCGCTCTATCTTTTCTACTCTTTTATTTAGAAAACTAACGCGTGTTTGGTTCAACACGGGTTTTCACGCGTACCTGATTGTCGAAAAGATCCAACTATAGTTTCGTTCACATTTCGTGAACTTCATCAAGGATGAAATGAGTCGTTCGTAGCTTCAACGATGATCGTCTATTCTATTTGAATAGACGAGTTATTTATCTTCACAGCTAAGGTCTAGGGTTTCCACTAGTGGAAACTCTTAGCTGTGATGATTAACCCTCCCTGAAGTATATAAACAGAATCCCTTATATTGACATCTATCTAAATTGCTTAGAAGTGATGAAGTCTTTCCTTCTTCGTTTTGAAGTTGTAAAGAACTTACCATTTGAGATGTCAATGACAAGGGTTCCTCAGATTTTCAAGACTTTCATCAGAACTGGTAGGTTAATCGGGATTTTCGATAAAATCTTCTGTAGTTTAACAGGTCGACCATCTCTCGAAATACACTTGCTCATGTCTTTTTCTTTGGAGTTTATGTGTTATGTTATTTCTTACCTTTTGTTTATTATTTACTTTATATCTACACCCGCTAAACGTCCTGGACTTTCTCTGGTTCTCTTTCTTTTATTAAAAATATTTTCCTATTATTCCAATAAATTATCTAACCTGTTTTGAGAGACCTCAAGGAGCTTGTGAACATATAGCGTTTTTAATTTTTTTAGGAACTCCCTGGGCACTGTGAAGCTGCTCTGCAGGTCTGGTAGGTCTTCTAGCCTTCACCCAGCATTTTAGAATTTTTCAACTGTCAAACAATATGTTTATCACGAGACTTGCTAAGAACAAATGACATATACGGCGAGTACCTACGCGCAGCTAGTTCCGCGTAACTTGTATGAATATGTTTCGATGCAAGTCGGTACGGGTTATCGTTGTCCGAATGAGGTAAAAATTTATTTCCGAGTGTTTTAGGAACAAATGAACAAAACTAAGACGTATGTGTTCAAAAATAAAAACTTTGAAAAATAAGGGACACCCTAATACGAACTTACATACATACATACACTCGAAAAACATTACACTCCTTCTTTCGCAGTCGGGTAAAAAAATTAAAACCACTTGGCCGATTTTTTTAGTATCAGGAATCTATTAATATGAATAATGTGGAGTTCTATATGTTTGTACCAAATATTATTGAAATCGGCCAATAGTGCCGTAGCAAGTTTCGCTTTTTTTTCGGAGAAATATCCCAAAGACTAAAAAACTCTTCAAAATGATCTTCACAACGCTATGCAGTAGTTTTAGGTCTAATTTTAATGATAGAAAAAAAGTAAAAACTGTTATTCGATCGTAATTTATTCGAGATTATTTTATCATTTTTAAAAACAAAAATTGTCAACTCCATTGAGCCAGTAAATGGCGCCGTAGAAAATTTTATCACTCTTCACGATTAGTACGCCCCCTTTCAAATTGCCTTATCAAAAATCATACACTTTCAATCAAATATCACCGACAATTTAAAAATAATAAAAATCTAAATTTTTGATAACTTTTTTAAACTGTCCATCCATTCGTTCAAATGAACTCCTCGGCAATTCAAATATATAAATATTTTAAACTCAAGTAAATAAATGTTGACTCTAATTGCCTAAGTGTTATGCTTAACAGTGTATTTTACTAACGATGCGCATCGTTTCCGAGTCTCTTTGTCACTGTCACACACAATGTGCGATTTTCAGGGTGCTACAGCATTTTAAACCTAGTATAACGAGTAATAAAATATACTGAATAGTGTTTACATATTTGTCGTGGTATATGCATTTTAGTGTCAAAATTTTCAGTGTTATGACTTGAAGAGCGGCGTCTTTGTGTTCTATTCGTCGTAGGATACAACTCATCATGTAATTTGTTGCAAAATTAAGAAAAAGTACTTTTTCTACATATAAACTAATAACTTTAATTATATACTAATAATTATTAAAGAATTTCGAATAACTACCTATTACTTAAAAAGAGCTAAAGATAGGAAGGTACCTCGAATACTAAATGTACGTACTACTATTTTTAAATTATTTATCTGTCATCGAGAACCTTTTCAACTATTCATGGCATACGAGTTTAGATTTTAGCCAAGTTTTCTGACATTGATTGCATTATTAATGAAATTAAGTGCACATATTATATAAATCCTAATATATTCTTTTATTAGCAAATATAAATTGGTACAAAAATTTTGGTGATTAAAAAAAAATGTTTTTATATTTATACTTCTATACTAAATATTATAAAGAGGAAAGATTTTATTTTTGTATGTAACGAATGAAATTAAAAACTACTGGATCGATTTCAAAAAGTCTTAGTCGTTTTTATCCTTTGTGTACGGAACCAAAACAGGGTAAAACGCGTTTGTTGTCCCCGTGTTGATGTTGAAGGGAGCCCCTTCAAATATTAATTTCATAAGATTATATTACTGTCAGCTTATCAAATATATACTCTCAAAACAGAGCCATGCAGCCCGCCATATTTTAAATAAAATATTTTTTGGCTGAAATGTTGAAATGCGTCAGATTAAGATAAGGTATGTTAAGTACCAGCTAAACAGTGAGCATGTCAATAGTTAAATGGTTTGAGTGGAACGCTAGGGAGTAAAGGGATTTATTTTCTTATAATTTTTTTACTCGTATGACACATCTATCATGCAAATTGTCAGAATAACATATATTTGTTATCAATGACACGCACAGAAAATATCATATTCATTGAAAAAAACTACTTTATTCTAGACGATTCCTACACCGCTAAAATGAGAAACACTTATAATATTTTTTACTTTCTACTTGTATCATCTAAACTTCAAAGTCCAATAGGTCTCCACAACGCTCGAATAAAAACACATTTAGCACTCCCTTACTATGGGATACTTTTACCCATATTACATATATAATTTTAACTGTCTAGCTATCACGGTTCATGAGTTACAGCCTGTTGACAGACGGACGCTCGGACTGAGAAATGAAATCCAAGTCAACTTAAAAAATATTAAATACCTCTTTACACAGACAAGATTACAGCTATATTAATGGTAATTTTAAATATTGGACTTTTTCTTACTAGAGGTTAATCTATACATATAATTTATTTCTAGGATTAGTATAATTAAGACAGTAATAGGGTCCCGTTTTTACGCTTTCGTTAAGGAACCCTAAAAATGACCACCTGTGCGAAGCCAAGACGGTTTGCTAGTTCATAAATAAAACTCTCAAACGGACCAGTTGATTTTATTATGTTATTTTTAATATGAAATTTTATTTATACAATACTAGCACCGAAAAATTAATACTAAAAATACTTATCCCACTTTGCCACGCAATGAACAACATCAAGTCAAGTGACAATAGAGATGAGACAATTATACGCAGTCGAGTGTGTTTTTGGTCGATTTTAGTTTGAGGGTTTTAGCCTTGGCAGAAATAAAAATAAATATAATATAACTAACAATAGCAATAAAAAATAACAATGAAATTTAATATCGAAATAATTTGTATTATTCCTTCCCACCTTCCCACCCCTTCCCACCCCCATAACTTCGGATTTCACCGGTTCTCTTAAAAATCTTTTTTCTCATCGATGATTCTATCAAAGATAAAACATGGCAAACCTTTCCAGGGTAGGAGGATATTAGACACAGAGTTTAGTAAGTATCTTTCTCAGTCTACGATGCTAGATCTTTGTATTCAATCTTTATATAAGGCCTTTACGGTATCTCTTTCACGTCTTCTTCACCTGACTGTCAGCTGTCACTGTCATGTGAAACTACATAACAATCGCACCACTTGTATGCATATATATGTCTATGCGCATATTTTCGATATCTAAAAGTAGACACAGTAAATTTGTTTGCGATTTCTGTATATTTTTATGCTTTTTTGCTAAAAGATATTGTTGATTTGTACACATAATGGTTCTCTGTGTTTGTAAATGCCTTAATGTATCACTGGAAAGTGATAAAATCGAGGATAATGTGGACGTTGGAAAACTCGAACTAACATCCATGGAACAAAGGGATATATTTTTCAGCGAGGTACCGTCAATAAACATGTCTTGGCCTTGATGGATGTCTTTCTATAGCTTTTTTTGATGGGGTTAGATTAGAAGTCTAAAATATATAGGATTATTTTAGTTATACTTGTTACGTACCTACTATGTACTAAACTTTATGGGTAGGTAATTAAGATAGCTAGCTATATAGTAATATAAAGTCGTGCATGTGCAAAAATTGTTTTATGACCAGCTTCGCTCACCAAAACTAGAATTCATCTCTACTTCGGCTAAGTATAGATCATATATTTTATCTCTTTATAAATTGTATTTTTGCCTATATTATTCAAATTAGTTAAAGACCTTGAGTTTTGTTTGTCACAATCTTGTAAACACTGTTATAAAACCAAAAAAATATTGCTATAGTTACAGAGAATATAATATCTATTTATAGAAACATAAATGTTCTGTTTCTGTAAATTAGATATTCTGCTAGCCTTTATTTAGACAGTAAATAGATATTGTTCAACAAAGTGTGTGCCGTATGAGCACACCACCCCTCTATGAAATATTTAAATATATTTTTTTTTTTATGTCATAACACTTTAAGTTAAGATGGTTATGTACCCTCCATATTCTATTATATGAGATATATATAAATGAAGTTTTTGTCTTATCTTAATTTTTCATATTTTGGCATCTTTGTACTGTTTACCTAAAAGTTTCAGTTCTGCCGGTACACATTTTTCTGAAGCAGCATGTGTACCTGAGCACTAGATTTAATAATATTTATTTTATTTTATTTATTTGTGACAAAGTCAGTAACATCATAAAATGTATATCTACTTTTCCGTGAGGAATTAATTAATTTTGCCTCCTGCATTACACCATTTATAATTACTGTTACTATAATTATTTTGACATTCGTACATTGACACCACACATGCTCACATTTTACTACGAAACAATAAAAATATACCGTATTTTTAGAAATTGATGTCCTGTTCTCCAAATATGCTGAAATCTCATGTGGTGCAGCCAGCCCTCGTGAGCCAGCGTGCCGTGGGTAGTGGGACGTTACATTCATGCCTTGCGTGTGGTCAGAACACACATGCCATACTGCAGGATAAGACTGGGATGCTCATAACGCTCATACCAAAATCCATTGAGGTTCATAAAACTATATTCCTTTACTAAATAAGAATAATTTTAAGTTTATTTTATGACCTTTAATTAAAACTCAAATTTTCTTAAAATTAAATCATGCAATAAATTGTTCCCAAAATATTGTTATGACCAACCTTGACCTCACTCTGTTCTGTAAACAGTTTTGGCTTTATTATCTTTGCATACTTGTCATGTGTTTTACTTCCTAATTGCAAATATATTTTTCATTGCAGACCACCCAAGATCGTATAAACACATTGAAGAAGTCAAAAAACTTCTCTCCTGTTTTTAATCTGTTGGTACCAGAAGTGACCAATGATATTGACATAGAGATGAAGGAAAACATGAACACGAGTAACCTGATAATGAATGAACAAAGGATTAATCCACCAAAACACCAAGTCATCAGCACACTGAGCAAACTCATGAATCAAACATTGCAAACACAACTAGAGTCTGTTGAGGAGACTGTCAGGCAATTCAGAGATCAGAAGTATGCAGAATTTGAAGCTTACAGAGAAAGAGCACAGAGGGATCATAAAATTTTAGCTAGGTAAGTTTGTTTGCAGTACTAGGTAATTTACAGTTTGTTGAATCCATCTAAAAAGTATTTTTTATCATAAACATGATAACATAAAGTAAATATAGATGTGTACTATTCAGCTTACTACTAGTATATTTCCAATATAGTATTCAGCATAATAGTATATTTCTAAATACAAAAACATAAATTGTTTTCCTTTAACATATTCTACTTTAACTAACTTTTTTCTTCTTAAACTTATTATCAGTTCTTTGTACTATTCAAATGCATAAAGATTTCAATTCGACATTTTACTCATACATTTGGCATTATTGGTGGTTGTGTAAAAATTTAAATAATGTGTACTGATTTGAATCAGTTCTCAAAGTGATAAAAAGAATAATCAGCACCTTACATGATTCTGTTAATCTTTTGTTTAGTATTGTAAATAAGGCGCGAAATGAAAATAGTTGGAACGAGCTGAGTCTGCAGAACGGACCACCGTCGCCGCAAATACCACTAAGACTAAGAAGACTGTCCTCTATCAAAGATGCCAAAAAGATTCCACATAATATTTCTCAGGTATGTAGTCTTAAGATTTATGTTGTAATTTATTAATGAATTATGATGTAATTAATAAAATCAACCTGATATTGATGATCCTGCCTGATTACTTACCATACTGCTAGCAATTTAGTTATACTGCCAGTTATAAATATATATATATATATATAATTTCATACTTCATTTACTCATATAACACAATCTTCTTAAACAATTTTTCCTTATTAGTCATCAATAAAGACAAATTAACATTATCTATTAATCTATTGGAACATTCTATATCTATTTATTTATTAATGGATACAACTCGAAAATTTCGTATTTACGAGATGTGATCTTACATACCAGGGTCGATTATCCGAACAAATTGGGCGTGACAGGTGCTGTGCTCGTAAATCCGATTTATTTGGTTAATCAAACTCTATATTAACTATATATTTTTATTTATTAGTATGTTGTACAATAAAAAGACATTATGTATGTATACTATGAATCTTTGTAATTACAATGAAGAGTATAATAGGCATGTTGGCACAAGCGCGGGAAGGAAAGTGGCAGTTCGGTTCAGCGGGGGGTGTTCAGTTAAGCGACGCTCTACTGAAATTCAATCATAGTCTCGTTAAAACATGTTATTCTGTTTAGGCGGAGAGAAATCTACCCCATGATGATGATTCCTTAGACGCAGAGGATCTTTTCGATATAGAAGGCATGGACAACTCTCGGAATCACAACATGGCCTCTGATTTAGATGATTACGAATCTGACGGTATGTTGATTTATTGCCCCTTCTCCTCCTTGCAATAACCTACTTTAGAACGATAGTTACATTATGATCCAAAAAATCTGGTTTCTTTTGTGAGGTACCGAAATTTACAAATTCCATCCAGTTCAAATCTGAAAAATACATAAAAGGTCTTAAATTATTTTTTTGGAAACAACGTCATATTGGTAACATAGTTGGTAACACATGTTAGTAGTGTTTTTTTGTTTTTGTAGTTAATTATTTTGTTTTTAGTAAATAGGTTAGTATGTTTGCAAATAGTTTATTTGCCTCAAAAATCTTAGGTAGCAAACAGTTTTCAGCATGAAGTATCTATAGTAGAAGCTGGTTTACTCTGGACTTAACACTAGGTATAACCCGTAGTTATGTCCTTGTCTTTCAAGAGCTCCCATGTTCAGGTGTGCTCCTCAATTTTTTGTTCATATGCAGATTATAATTTATTACCCCTTGGTTTAACGGTGAACGATAACATCGTAAGGAATCCTGCTTGTCTTAGAAGGTTACGAAAATAAGTGAAGTTGCCGGACTGCAATTTGGCCAGCGTGTTGGACTATTGTAGTTTGAATATTGTATATACAGATGGCAGCAACGACGGGGGCTACCATGGGTCCAGATCGCGCGGCGTTCACGCGGCCGCGGACATAGCGCGCTCGTTGCCCATGAACATGCCCCAGTTCCCCAACGAAGGCCCCAACACTAGGGAACTAGACGATGACGTATGTATTGTGTTACCCATATTATGATTGCTTGCGAGCGAAGTAACCGCTTTACCAGTCATTATGTATGTTATTTTTTTTATTTTGGTACTCATGAAAAGTTGTAGTTTTCAACGAAGCGTGGTAAAGATTTATAAGCATTAGACTATTTTACGACGAATTTTTAATAATAACTGCTTGTATAATGATGACAATTACAATGTGGGCTATCAAGTGTCTGGGTCGATCGACAACAAGTCAAGCGACTGGTATCAACTCGATGTTCGACAGGAAACAAAATAGGATAATACTATACTAAGTAAATTCATCGTCGTACACAAATTGTGTACCTATGCCCGTAAGTACACAATTTGGGTATGTTGTTCTAGAATAATTGATTATCTGTATGTCTTAGGGTAGTGCGTGGTCTATGTGTGATTAAACTAGTAATTTTTTGTTGTAGTTAGTTATTTCGTTTTTTTGCTGAATGGTAATGGCGTAATCGGAAGTATTAGTCTCACGTTATTTCAACTCGAATGAGAAATTTTTGGAATAAAATGTAATATGGAAAATTACAAAAATTTATATGCGTGTCATTTTCACTTTTGAAAATGGTGAGGTGCTGATAAATATACCTGTATCAGGACTACGAGGAGCCGCAAGACATAGCGGCGAGCATCAAAGCGCTGGCGCGATCCGTCCACGGCGACGTGTTCGACCTGCCCCGCCCGCGGTTCTCTACGCAGATCTAGCGGCACACCGCGTAACGCCACCCGGCCCCGCTTAACATACATTACGTACGCATACACTACTAACATTTAATATCCGATATATCGCCCTAAGAGTTAAAGATTCCCACACTTGCGGTTACGAACTGTTTTATGATGTATTGTTTTATCCGATACGAGTAGAGATCATCTCGCGCTAGAGCCAGAAATTTCGCGATCACATCGCGTTTCAAAGTTGAGCGTATACTACAATGCGTTGGTAAATTAAATAACACGTTTTGATGTTGAGCGTATTTCATCTAGTATTAGCGCGAGACTGTCGCTATCGGATAGTGAAACGTGTCTATTACTAATAAAAGAGTTTGTGTTTATCTGCATTTTTTGGGGTTATATACTTCAATATGCAACTCTTTGACAGGGATTTTAATGTTTTTTTCTTTATGGTTTTGTCAAAGAAAATAAGTGCACAATAAATACCACAAATTGCAGCCAAACACAAAAGTCGTAACGGCCAAGACAATGGACTGATGGACTCTAAAGCTCCGCGCAAACAACCCAAGTATTTAACTTTCGTTTACATCTCTTTCTCATCTTACGGCAGCTATAATAATACTCGTATGTGTGCTCTACATGCGCTAATAAAATTATGAATCTTAACTTACGAAAACAAACAGGTGATTTTACGAGTAGCTTTAGTATGAAGCTACAAATGCATATTAGTAGCCCTGTATTTCAATCTTAGGACATATTGACTTCATTATTGAGAACAGATTTGTAAAGGTTTGTATGTAAAAAATATTTTGAATGTTGAAAAGCGCGAATTGGACCTAACCGGCGTTTTCCTCTCAAAAAAAGTATGTACTTGTAACATGTTGAGCTCTCGTTTTATAAAGTCAATTTAAGATTATAATAACTCATCGAGCTCTCGTTTTATAAAGTCAATTTAAGATTATAATAACTCATCGAGACGAGATGTGTATATGCCAAGCTTAATTGAGTTTTGATTGGTGACCTGTAACCACATTTGGTGCTTTCGAATTGTGATCATGGTGACCCTTATACTGTATTTTTTAAGTAACCCCATCTTCTAATTCCTATTATTATTTGAACAATACATGTTATTTTCTAATAACAGTATAATGTGAAAAGTTATAGGATACAATAAACTTGAAATATTTAGACAAAACTAAACCCTTTAACCCACAGAGGCTCGGTCCGGATCACGATCGCTTGCCGCACCGGGAGACTGGGTTTCACGCTTAAACATGCATTCTCTTGTTAAAAGGAAACCAAATTTTTAAACAATTGCAAAAAGACAACTGTTGTAACTAGTCTTGTCGTATGTTGTACAATGGTCGGTTATATATTTAGATATTAATTTGTTATAGATCAGGAAATATTGAATAATGCAACACAAGGAATAAACAATTAATACGAGGCTATGAACTGTACAAACAAAATACTTAAAAACAATATGCCTATGAAAAGTACCTACTAAGAATAATAATAAACAGCGAATGAAATTGTATGCGGTCCACCATACTTGAGTCACTACTGTGGTTTTGGTACATTTATATATAAATATTAGTAGACGTAAGTTTTAAAAACGAGTTAACGATTAACCTACTTTAACGATCTTATCGGTAACAAGGAACTGATGAAATATCAAACAAAGATTTCGTCAGTCATTGGAATAAATGCGACAATATTTTGCAATCTACGGTATTAGATTTCGCGCAAATGCATCTTTGTATCTGCATATAGTTATGTCGCAATCATTTATTTCAGGGTTGTAGTTAGGGATGTACTAAGCTAACATTCTCTTTCGGTTTAGATCATCTTTAGCTATTGACTCTGAACGTGATTATTATCTATGTTAAATCAC
Organism: Ligdia adustata; assembly: GCA_947049295.1. Lineage (NCBI taxonomy): Eukaryota > Metazoa > Arthropoda > Insecta > Lepidoptera > Geometridae > Ligdia > Ligdia adustata. The sequence goes on from OX346218.1 coordinate 6,433,703, forward strand.
TATTCTGTTTGTTAGATGCTGTGTGCATTTATCACCCTCGCTCGGTTCTATATTTATATTGTCATAAAATCGATATCTAATTTGTAATATAATCCCGAGTGTCGACAGTAACGCACACATTTAAATGATTAATATGTAGGGATTGATGATAAAAAAAAACTACTTACTGCTATAAAAAAAAAACAAATATGCATTGTTAACATCTAAATCATATCTCCCGTTGAGTAGTTCTATTATTTTTATCTGGTGTTATCTTAATGATAAGTGAAAAGTGTACAAAATATTGATATTTGCATTTCTTACTAGTCTCTTAGGGTCACTAACATTAATTTCTATTTGTTGAAATTTGTTTTCAGGTTAAGTAGTTCTTAACACTGATGAAAATCATGAAAATGTACATTATATCGTTGGTTCCTTTTTTAATTTTGAAAGAGGGACGAATAACTTTTGAAATCATTTATTTTTATAGGTAATGTATTGAATGTTTACTCGAACGACAGACATGAATCATTAGCAAGGCTTTGGTGGCGAAATAATCATCATACGAGTAGAGTAGGATTTGTCAAGTGGATTTTGTTTTAAGTTTTGGGAACATACTGCGCCCTACTAGCGCGATTCAGTTTTGGGCTCTGAGTAACCGTGATACGACGCGCTATGGTTCAAATTCGCACGTTGTGTAGAGCCGTAGATGTTTAGTAGAGTCTAAAATTAATCTCGGTAAGTGGGCACGGTATGTAGTTTATAAGCATATTGTGTATTGAAATACGTTTTTGTGTGTGAACAGAACAATATTTGTCAGTGTCTTCCAGTAGCACTGTTTTGAACATGTTTTTTCGAAAGAGAAGGTGATGATGCATTGTGATTCATTTATTTTTCAGTCAATTGTTTTAGTTTAGGTCTACTCTACATTTTATCGAAAATTATTTTATTGGTGTGACGAAAATGAGTCAGAGAATTGATTGTATTGAATATTGATCATGTAATAAAAATATTGAACGTGAATCGAATCTATTTATTTATCTTCAGCTTAGTTCCGTGCTACTTACTAGGGGTTTGGCAACAATTTCTTGCAATGCAGAAGTTCTTGTCACACCCGCTGGAGGTGCTCATTAAGTTATAATCCTATGAAAAACATAACATGTACAAAAATGCAAGTCTCCCAGTGCAGATATTCTGCCGTAACAAGTTATGAAATCGAATGTAAACCAAGTCTGTTACTTCAGTATTTGTCTATGGGAGAACCTTTCCATTTACTTTGTCATACTACTCTGCTTGTAAGCTAAGATTTTTTTTTTAACATGTACTTACATATTACATACACTTGGGTAGTACTCGAGTAAAATTCGGTTAGTACCTACTAGGGTAGTACTCCATCTCGTCCCACCCCACCCCAAGTCATCTCTATGTTTAGGTAATGAAGACTGTTCGCGATGAACATAAACATATTTTACAAAAAAAAAAATACATACTTCTCCACTCAACTGTAAAAGTAACATACAATCTAATAGGATTTATATAGAGGATCACCAATTTACTTATTCAGATTGCATATCTCGGAAATTGTTAAAATAATTGGTAAGGTTAGGTTTTTTCCTTGCTTTATAGATAAAATAAAATAAATAAAATGTGTTCAAAATTTGGAACTTGTAGGTTTGCTAGAAATATCTTAGAATTCTGATGATCGGTAAAGGTACCTACGCCTTTTGCTAGATGCAGTCAAACCCCTTGTAATATAAATCATGAATAGATAGTGGGCTGAGGTTCTTAGTGGTATAGAGGGCACTAAGCCGAAGTGGAGTCACGAAAAATTCTATGTAATGTATTTATCATGATGTACACATTAAGGGGTCGACCCAGGATTTAAGAACTTTGGGCTGGTTCCGTAGTAAAAATTTCCAATCATGATACGCAAATATAGTGACCCCTTTTGGCCTAACAGACCACTAAACCTATTTAATCGATAACATTACATAGTGTTTGTAAACCAATCTTATGACGCCATATCTAAAACGAAATATTAAACCACGTCACCTGTTTGGAGTCGGTTGCCATGGTGACGGCGTCACAACAAATATTTAGGTTAGACTTGTAGGTCGACGTTCTTGGTCATTTTAAAATTGAATTTAATGTAACCATGTTAAGTTCCCGGTACTACAGCGCGTCCCGTGTGGGAACAGACTCGAAGCCGCGAACAGCTATGATCGTCGACGACGACGATGAATTGTATAGCGGGTTCAACGAGGTGGCTCCTGCTTTGGATACGCGCAACCTGAGAGAAGACGAAACCTTTCAGGAGACCCTGCGGACTGCTGGGATCGGGCGGAAAGGGACAAGTCGGATGGGCACAGGGGTGAGTGCATTCTTCATATTACAAATAGTTAGTATAGAAAACTTAGCTGTGGCAAAGCTGCTAATGTAACCTTCCTCAGACTTAGCCCAGCCGTGGAAAATACCAGCAAATAAACTATGATGTGATTATATGATGAAATAATAATTAGTAATGTCACATAGGTATCTAATGTTTTTTTTTAAATTTAGCTGTTTACGGTTGCTTTTTGCGATTATTTTATAATAGGCCTTAATTTTATAATACAATATACCTATTTTAATACCCAGACCTAGACCAGGGCTAGACCTTGGCTCATTCATGTTTTGTCTAAAAAGTACGGTTTTATCACACATGGCCCATTTTGGTACATGTTCCCCCCTCCGGTCGTCGTTCAACAAACCTATTTATTCCGGCGTCAACCGTTTCGTTGTCGTACGATTTCGTTCCCATTGGTACAATCTTCTATTGTGTCATTTTATTCCAAGTTTAATTAACGTTATACAGATGATGCGCTTAGGCACAGTGGGCGGGCGTGCAGGCGGATCTCGCGCTGGCACCGCCGCAGCGCGCCCAGTTACAGCGGTACGAGCGGTCGGCTATACCTCCGCTGGGAGAGAGGCGCCAGCACGGGAGGAAACCAAGGAGGATACGTGAGTATCATATATCGGTTGGTGACAAATAGCTATTCAGATTAGGCATAGTAGGAAGTTGTGTGAGCAGCGCGCCCGGTGACAGCGGTGTGTGTTGCTGACTTCTCCAATATCAACCAATATTATGGTCCTTCGAGCAAGATGGCCGCTCTTAAATAGAAGTGCCAAGGTCATATAGCGTGGACTGCCTCGTGTGAATATGCCAGTTATGTACGAAGCATGCCACGGTGTAACCCTTGGCTTTCTGTTGGTAAGTGACACTGCAGCCAACTCGCTTGTTTTATGCAGAACCTGCGCTTTCTAGCTCTCGAATACAGAGCGCACCAAACTCGGCATCATTTAAAAAATGGCACACGTGATGAATCAAATTGATTATTTAGTATAGATGCTCTTCGTATTAGAGTTTGTAAGCCGCCATCAAACTTGAATAAGTATATACATCTACTTATTGCATAGTTCTCGATAAATAGCTCCGGTGCGTCATGCTCATGTATTTTTGGTTCTTCACTGTGGGGAAATAATCATCGATAGACATAACAGTGTAATGTGTGTAATTAGATAAAAGTCGAAGCTAATACACAATCTACTAAAAAAATGTTATCACAAAATCTAACAATTCAAAACTCTGTAATGTCTATGATAAAAATTAGCAAGGACTATACAAAAAAAACTTTTGTAGATAAAACACGCATATACTACATGCTAAATATAAAATCGGAACGTAAATAATATGCCTTGCGAATGTAAACAAAATACTCAATCACTAACGACGCGATATTACGTCAATGGATGTGGCTAGATAAACAAGATCAAAATGAGTGCGCTCTCTAACATATTTCGGATAATAATAGAAAGTTAGAAATAGGCTGCAACTGCAAACAATGTGTACAGTGGAAATTGTGTAATGAATACCGAATAATATTGCCACTATATCAAGATGAACCTACCAGCAATTGTAGTAGGTACATATTTAGAGAAAGAAAGAAATTAATTTGTATCAAATAACTTCTTGTATTACTCGTAATAGAGACTTATAATTATATATAAATTTCTTGCCACAAACCGGCTCTAACTCAACATATTGTTGGTTGTAAACAACCAGCGCTGCTCTTCCGTAGGTGCCGGCAGGTGACGTTTACGCATATATACATACAGTTCATCTTCACAATATATCCTAGCTCAGAACTAGTATGCGTTCGTTTTAAGTATTAAGAGGTCGATACGTGTAATAGTGGTTTGGTTTATGGCGCGCTATAATGTACCTAAGACCTAAACTTTCAATGATGATCATACACATGATTTTTATTTTTGCTTATTAAAAAAAAATTGATGTTTTGTTTTTTTTTTATAAAATCATTTGCTAATGTGTAATGAACTCTATGGTATCTATAATATATAATGAATTCAATTCTAAATATACTCAGTATTCACTCCCGAATAGGAAATGTCTATCAATGCTATGGTTTACATTTCCTAGTATAACATATTTTTCGTTATTGTACAAAAATGCAATGAAGTGATCGATGCGGCCCATGGGTATCTTATCTATCTATCTTGTAGCAAATTTTAAATAAAAAATATGTCAAATATTCTCCTATACTCGTATATAATAAGTGTAACGTTTCCCTTATTTTGTTTATTAACATAACTATCATAAGGCATGTGTTAACAAGCTTAATGACTCTACCTATAGTAGACGCGTACGTATGATTTGATTACTTTAATAAGACGACGATAATGAACCGGTTAAATGCGCTTCGGTTGCTTAATGACCTGTTTATTAATATTTATATTAAGATCATGATATTGTAATAACGCGTGCTAGTTAAGTCACAAGCAAATGTCAATTTGTGTGCATAGCTGATTAATTCGCTTTTGAAATTAAAATTGATGATGGTACTCGCGTACAGGTCAAGTGTCAGGTCTGGATCTTAGATCAACCTTGGCGAAACTGTATATATTATTATTATTTCATCAGTTATTTTTATTCGATTGGTATTACGTATTTCTACCAAAATGTGGGCGAATTCCTACGGCGCCATTTATCAGACATATGTCATTAAAATGGGGCACAAGGTGGTTTCAAGGACGCAAATATAATTGTAATCACGAAGTCAACAGTACTTCTAGTCAATTAAAAAATATCTAAGGACTTTTGGTCTTGTCTTTCTCTTCTTCTTAGTCGATACACTCATAACAGAGATATGTTATCACGTTGTATATTGTAAGCATGGCGGCTCACCATATTTCGCCATTTTTCGCGACGGAAAGCTTTTGTTATTAACTAGTCTTAAAAGATTATTTCCGTTTAACAGGATTGAAGACAAAGTGAAGAACATGGAAGCTCGTATAATGACACTGGTAGAAGAATCATGTATGCTCAGTGCACGTGTCGACCCCGACGATGATGCCGCGCCCAAGAGTGAAAATGATTTGGGACAAGTAATTATAAACTGCTTAAACTTTTTGGCAAAACAACGCAAAAAGCTTTTAAGCTTGCATGCGCAATACACCTGAAATTATAAAGGGGTGTTCTAGGTTTGCTTTTTTATTAGCAGAGTCTTATTTAAATTTTTTGAGTATATCCGTTCGTTGTCCACTCATACATGGAATTGTACGCGCACCGCAGACACCGCACGATCCTAGCAGGACAGATATAGGTAGAACGAGGTAGGTAGATAGGGCCTATTAGATAAAGACGAAGATGTTGCAGTAAAAACACTGCAAGGTCTTTTGAAGATTCAAGTCGTAACAGCTATAGTCATAGGGACTATAGCTGCTACCACTCGCTCTTTCCATTCTTTCTTTCCTCAATTGCAATTTTAATTTAATTATCCAACTGCTCCCTCATCGGCCTTACAATAAATGCTCTTATTTTTGTATAACTATAAGCGGGACAGTTCCGATACGAAGTAATGCCGAGCCTTGTGATCTTGAGCTGATGTTGCGTACACGGATAATTTACGATAACATGTAATTAATCAATTTATCAGCTTATTTATATGTTCGTTTACAGGCTTTAGCGAAAGCGCAAGAGGCATCTGCGTTGGAGCGGCAGCTGATACGAATGCAAGAACAAGCTAATCTCGGAGACACGCACAACTTGGATCTCACTTTTGCGGTAACGTTTAAATATCCGCACAATAATAATAAAATGTTTATTATTATTATGCGGATAATAAACACTTAATTGATAAACACTTCTCAATGTTGAACGTGTTTTGTCATGTTTTAGCGCACTATGTTTGTTATCAACACAGCACTGTTTGTGCTATTCAAATAATGAAATCGCGTTGATGTATCTTTTAACATCAAAAAATTACGTACTCCATATCGTGATTTTTCACATCGCTGTCTATTTTCATCATGTACGTCACGCACCCTTAATACTGAACGCAGCAGCGGTTGAGGTGGTTTAATATAAACACAATTAACTCTTAAATAATAATTTATTTATTTAATAATTGGTCGCCCAACAGCTATACTAATAGGTAAAAAAATAGAAATAGATAGCCAGTTAAAGGGCAACACGAATAATAACAAATAATAGGGAAATATAAATACAAAGAAACAAAGACACATATGCTCTCATAACATAATGAAACAAAAAATAAAGTAAACCTAAGTCTAAACAAAAAATTCTGTGATCAGTTGCCGCCTCGCCGATGCAACACTTGTAGAAAAGAAATCCAAACCAAGTCTTTGTCTGCTGCGTTATAGCTCCTGCTCGCTCTCACTAGATAGGTATTGCTCGTATAATTCGTGTGCTTGAATGTAACACAAAAAAAGAGGATTGAACGGTCCCCTGAAAGGGTTACAGTTCAACCTTAATCCTTCGACAAGTTCAGGGCAATCGATTGAGTTATTGCTTATTTTGAATAATAACAGTGTATCAGATATTTCTCTTCTTTTGGTTGAGGTTGAGGCAAGTGAAACTTTTTACATCGTTCTAAATACTCGTAATGTTCTGATTTATATGGTATTTTGAGTCGATAACACAGGTATTTTATAAATCGCATTTGTCTACGTTCAATACGCTTGATTAATAATTTTAAGTCTACATATTTGAATTTACAGGTACTCTGCAATTTAGCTGGACAATACGCGTTGAATGAAATGTACACAGAGGCATTGAACACATATCAACTGCTCACCAGAAATAAGCTGTTCCCACATGCCAATAGACTGAAGGTATTATTTCTTTTTCAGATCCTTTTGCAATATATTTTATCCTATAGTATATTTACTAAGCTGAAAGGAGGTCACTATAACTCATCCTTAGGAACACCTATTCTCGAATTCAGAGTTGGTCCCATATATGGTGAAAGTTGTTCCTATGGATGACCCTCTTTCGGCTTAGTATACCCCTAGCCGATAACTCTGTATATATTTATACTACATTTATTATTCCTCTCTGTATCAATTCAATCAAAGTAACCTTTAATGGCAAAAATGTCCCTATTACAAAATGTCGCTATTAGAACGTTTTCTAACGCTCGCGTGGCTAGCTACCACCCTTAAGTTAATAAATCGGTCGCCAAGCACCTAACCTTGTGTTCTGACAGCCTTCCTTGAGAGTCAGTGTATTCCAGACTAGTCATGCTCCATCCAGGGCCACAGTGTCGCCGACTTCCGTGGCCGTGCGTGCTGGTGGTCAAATGCATAGATGTCACTGATGAAGAAAAAAAACAGTCTCTTACTCTTTCTATTAATTTGGCGCAAGTGCGATGTAAATCATTGAAAAGCTAATAAATAAAGTCTCCAATATATTTTTAGGTAAATATGGGAAATATTTACTTTAAAATGGGCGAACATCCGAAGGCACTGAAACTATATCGGATGGCACTGGACCAAACACCTACAGCTGAGAAAGATTTGAGGTAAATAATGTATCATTATAAAATGATTTAACTTTGGAGATTTATAGGAAACTAGCTTTTCCCGCGGATTTGCCTGCGTTATGTTTGTCTTTTTAGTAAAAAAGTAGCTTATGGAACTATTTCTGTGCCAAAAATCATGTCGCCCCGTCACTCAGTTGCTGAGGAGAAGATGGACAATGGCTGTGCAGTGACGATTGATAGGTCTTTGGCGGATGATAGGGCGCGAGGAAGGGTATTTGTTGAGATGCGACCGATCAATCTTTAATCTGCACACATATTCACAATCAGTTTTCGCTCGGATTCGAAAACTTTACAACACGAATTACGCGATTATTGTGTTTGTTTTGTCTAGAATCGATTTTCAAAGTAATGATTTAGGATCTTCTAATAAGTTTTGCGTAATTCGTGTTGCAAAGTTTTCGAAAACTCGTTGTGAATCTGGGTGCAGAAGTGCACATGCGCAAACTTGTTCTCTCCACGTCGTTTTTAGCTCAAACTGTGTTTGCCGGGTATTATAGCTTTACTTATATAAAAGAGTAAGTTCTGAGTCCCTACCCAAATTCAACCCCTAAGGGCGTCAAATGGGGTTTGCAAAGGTTGAAACTTCCTTATTATAATTATATGTCGCGGGTGACAGCATCTAGTACTTAATAATTATGTATTACAATATTTTTTTTTCAGAATGAAAGTGATGCACAATATTGGCCTATTACTGGTGCGCATGGGCAAGTTCCGCGATGCAGTCACGAATTTCCAGCACGTCATGCATGAACAGGGGGACTTTCAGACTGGTCGGTCGTATTTATTTTTTATTGTAGATAATGAGATTGTCACACTACCAAACTTGTTTTTTTTCAATTGTTTTATTTACTTGCATACTACGTTGAATTAAAAATTAATAGATCCATAAATAAAAGATGGTATGTTTTACGCGTCATTGTTGGCTAGGTCTAATTATAGTTTCTTATATTATGTACATACTTTTTTCTTTTAAATTCTTCATAATGATCATAGACAGAATTGTAACATCAGTTTTTTTCTCTGGTCTTGTAATTTGTGTCAGTTCCCAAGTAGTCTCTATTTATGTATAAATATTGCAGGTCTGCACTTAGTGCTATGTTCAGTGGCACTGAACGATGCGGAAGGTGGTAAGGCGGCTTTCCATGCTATGCTTGACGTGGATCCTCCTACCTACCACCAGGACATTACCATTGACGATGTGAGATGCATTATTTATTTATTACAGCACTAAATGTCACTTGAATACAATCTATATACAAAAGAGTATGTCCTGACTTACCGGTATTCGCAAGGAATTAGCGTAGACCCTAAACTTTGAGCTTAATTTAGGGACATGCAATTTGGAGAGTGTATTCATTATAGGGTGCAGGGATGTACTGAGAAATATTGTGAATTTTAGCTGCGCCGTGACTGACAGCTAGTGTAGCTGTAAAACTGCTTAATAATATAAATCTTTCTGTAGTTCTTAAAGGACATGGCAATATAAGGAAACTATGGAGACGTGAATATGAAATTAGGATAAACACATACAAAATTTGGAATGCATCTCTTATTTTCAACAGAACAATTGAAATTGTTTTCCCAAAAAAGACCAACCTGAATTCGAGACTTGCTCCATACAATAATGCTTTAAAAAAATATACCGACTTTCATTACGGCAGGTGCCGATGGAACTTTTTCAGTTATTTCAATTTAAAGATCAAACCTATTCACCGATTTTGTTAACATAAAAATGCACATAGGAGGTACTCTTTCCACAAAGAGAAAGATTTTTTCAAGTTCGTCCACTCGTCTCCGTTAAATAAGGAAACAAACATTTAAAAATACACTCGAATTCTCTTCTTTTTGGAAGTCGGTAGAAAAGTTTATCTGTCGTTGACAAATTGTATGGCACAGTTGATTTATAATTCTAAAATGTAAGAGTTAGTCCAAACCAACTATTTGGGCAAGTGTCTTTATTACCTAAAACGAAATGACTAACTTAACAACCAAAAAATATAGCAGATATATTACCTATTTATTTTACTATTTGAGCTATCAGTGTGGGTAGTGATATGATTATTATTAGTATGAGAGTAGTGATCCCGTAATTTAGTTACAGGCTAAAAACACCTGTAACCGACAAGTGTGTATTGTGTATTCCAGGAGAACGACGCATACGAGTGCGTAGTCCGCGACGTGGTGCGCGGCGACCGGCTGTCGCGGTGGTCGCGGCGCGCGGCGGCTGACGCGGAGCGGTGTCTCGCGCTCGCGGCCTCGGCGCTAGCACGACCCGCGCATCCGCACGACGACTCGGGGTATATTCTACATTACATATTATTCTAGTATATTCAGTTCACTTCAAAGTCTTCTAGATAGGATGTGCTGAATTTGATTGATTTTTAGATTTATTCCTGTTTTTTAATGTTTGTTGTCTGATTTCTCATCAACTCCTGGATCGATTTGGTTTATCCGTTAGAAATCGTCTCTTTTTAATGTTATCGAATTGGTCTTGGTAGTTTGGAATGGGAATCATTAGAATACGTGCCTCCCGAAATGGAGTCTTACTCTTTTAAAGTATACTTGTATTAGAATTGACAATGCTGTTGGCGTCAGACACACTTCACAACGACATCAGCCGAGTGAGACGCGCAGATGGCGCTGCACTATTACGATATATTCTTGTTTCTTTTGGTAGGTCATAGTTCAGGTCTGGTCCTATATCATTTTTATCGAAAGTGAGTCAGCGTTTTTTTTAATTAACGAAAGAAAATAAAACATTTCCCTGTGGAATTAAAATTTTAAGTTTAATGTAATATGCAATAGCAATATGAATGTAAAAATTATAAGTACAATTTAGTAGAATTATAATATTGTTAGGACTAAATAGAGTTATTTCCATCCAGCGGCATGTCGTGGTGCGTGGAGGCACTGCGCGGTTACGGCGGCGGCGCGGCGGGCGCGCGCCTCGAGCTGGGCGGCGCGCTGGCGGCGCTGCGAGCGCTGCGTGCGCCCGCCGCGCAGCACGGCGCGCGAGCGCTGCAGCGGCTGAAAGCGGTTGCGCGCGCGCATCCACACGACCGCGTGTTGCGAGCAGAGGCCAGCGCGGACGCTGCGTTTGTCGCTTACGCGGTTTGTTTCTATTACAAACCGGCAATACTGCATTACTGATGCGGTCTCTAACGACTGCATTGCTGACAGCGATGATGATGGCCGAGAGCGCTGCTTACTGTAGGTCCAGGTCATCACAGTGCGGCCAGCATTGCAGCTCTTATTGGTCAACCTGAAATGGGCGTAATAAAACAAGTAGTTAATAAGGATTTTAAATTAACTTTTGGTCGTATATTAATCCTTATTATTTTTACTTAGAAGTGATGTAACCGCCGTGAGAAGCTGACGAAAACTATATAAAGGGTAGCATTTTTAATGTATTGCCATTTTAAAATATTAAAAATCAACTAACTTGTTGTCGATAGATTACATAGACAAGATTGTTTTTTTTCAAACAAACTAAATTAAATCAACAAATAGTATATACATATTTTGTGATAACAGCTGGGCAACTACAGTGAGGCTCGTTCTCTGGCCGAGGCGGCATCCCGCGACGACCCGTACTCGTGCGCGGCTCGCGTGTCGCTAGCGCTGTCGAGCGCGACCGCCGCCGCGCCGGTGGACGCCGCGCGCGCGTGGACCGACGCGGCCGCGCAGTTGGCCGCCGCTACGCATCTCGACCCTGCCGATCTGATTGCAATGCATGATCTGGGTACCTATCACACTATTATATCTATATATAAAGACAAACCCCTATTTCTCCTGGTCATACTATAACTTGAGAACGGCTTTACCGATTTCATTAAACTTTTATTAAATGTTTTATAATATTGCGTAAAAGGTTCTTACATATAGTAAATAGCGCAGAAAGTAAGAACTAAGAAAAAGGAAGCTTAGGCTCCCACCCAAGCGCCGATAGAGAGAAAAGAGAATACATGTCCCGATGACCTAAGAGTTCGCCTAGAGTGGCGCCTAGCCCCAAAAAGAGTTCTTTACCTCAGATGGTACCCTACCCCCCTGCCAAGGGGGAAGACAACACAAGATACGATACCGACCATCGACTGTTAAACGCTACGAGTTTCGGCGGGTCAGCTAGTTGTTTATAAAGTGACTTATATTTAACCGACTTCAAAAAAAATATTTAATTACGTGGACTGACTTTTCAAATCTACTAAAAGTAAGCCCTGACTGACTGATATTTTCTAGGTATCAACTTAGAGCGTAAACCATTGAACCTAGACATGAAATTTAGATGGTGTATTTATTCATTATAAGGGTCTACTAAGAAAAGATTTTTTATATTTCAACCCCTAATAGGAATTTAAAGTTTGAGACTTTTGTATTTGATTTCCATGTACGCCGCGGGTGACAACAACTATTAGGTCATTACATATGAGATTGGCGTTTTGTAAGGGAGTAACATAAAGTCTTTTTTTTATAATAATATATTTATTTAATCAAAGTATGTACCATTGCTATCTATGCACTTTTACCATCTCATAGGTAGTTTACTGATCCCTTTACTAAAAAAACCATTAGGACGAGAATCAATGAAATCTTTGAAGGCGCTTTGGACTGCCCCATCGGAGTTGAATTTTTTCTTTTGCAAGAATTTATCCAAATTTCGAAAAAAATTGTTATCTGTTGGAGCCAGGTCCGGGGAGTACGGTGGATGTCTTAGACATTCCAATTGAAGTTCTTCTAATTTGGCAGCCGTCTGTTGTACAGTGTGTGGTCTAGCGTTGTCCTGAAGCAGCAGTGGCCTAGAGCGATTGACCAACCTCAGTTGTTTAGCAGCTAGCTTTTCCATCATGGTTTGCAGTTGCTGAAAATAGATATCTGCTGTAATCGTCTGGCCAGATTTAAGAAAGCTGTAGTGAACGACACCGGCACTAGTCCACCAAACGCTCACAAGTAACACTTTTCATCACAGGTAATGATCCGATTTAAAATCCCTTCATTATTGTGCCGGCTGAGTAATGTAACGCAGCAGTTGACGCGCGTTTGTCGGTTTGCTGCACTCAATTCATGAGGTACCCACCTTTCAAGCTTTTTCACCTTTCCAATTTGCTTCAAGTGGATTAAAACAGTTTTATCACTAACACCGCAGCCTGCAGCTAACTCGGACGTGGTTTGCGATGGATCTGCTTCCACAATAGCTTTCAATTCTTCATTAGCAACTTCAGTCTCCGGCCGTCCACGGGGCTTGTTCTGCAGGTCGAAATTCAAAAAATGAAAACGTTGGAACCAAAAACGCACTGTGTTTTCTTTTGCGCCATACACATAATTAATCCTTCGACCCGTTTCTGCAGCACTGGTACCACGGTGAAACTCGTACTCGTAAATAACGCGATATTTCAAGTTATCCATTTTGTAAACTGCGTGACGCAAAGAAAAAACCAAACGAGGACAAAACAAATGTATTACGGTTTTCGAAATACAAATGTATGAATAAATAGCTGTATAAATTTGAAATTGGAATCCCTAACCAAAGAAGAGATATTTGAGATCAAAGTGGCCAGTACGACAAAACGCCAATTTCATATGTAAACACCTAATAGTAGCTCCATGTAAATTTTATCATAATCGCTCTCGTAGTTTGATTTTTAAATCAAAATATGTAACCACAAGTTGGTATAGGCGCCTGCCGATAAAAACTATCGGAACGGGGTTGCTGAAGGCTCATAGACATCGAGCGGAATTTGTGTAATTTTGTAGACTTTACCTTGTACATGAGTTGACATTGAGTTCTATTCTTTAACAAGTAAAAATTTAAAAATTCTCGTGATGTCGCCATTTTGTGATGGCCAACATCTTGGACCGATTACTACTTTACCTTTAAACAAAAAAAAAACAATATTAACATTGGTTCATCCGTTTGGAAGCTACGATGCCAGAGACAGATACATACACAGACACGTCCAACTTATAACACCCGTCGGTTTGCGTCGGCGATTAAACAGGTGTTAATAGCAGTGAACTTGCAGCTGTAGCTTTAGAACGCAGCGGTGCGGAGGGCGCGGCGGCGCGGTGGTCGCGCGTGCGGGGCGCGGCGGGCGCGGGCGGCACGCTGCGAGCGCTGGCGGCCGCGGGACTCGCGCGCCTTGCCACCACGGACGGCGCGGACCTCGCCGCCGCTGAACATTGGTATAATATATACACTTACTACGAGTACAACTTAGCTTGTAAACACTCTTCAAAAACGAGTAGGTTATTGATTTGTCATTCTTTTATTTTTTCGTTTATTCCTGATTTCTCAGAACTTTGCAATACGAATGACGCAAAACTTATTAGCAGATCCTAAATTATTACTTTGTAAATCGATTCTAGATGTAAACTAAAATAATTATCATTATTTAATACTTTAGATTACATAACAAGCTTCGCGTATTTCGTGTTGCAAGTTTTCGAATCCGAGGGTCCTGGGTGCTGGACCTTTTTCAATATATTTTTTTTCTTTATCAAAAAGGTAGTATCTGTTGGTTTCATATTAATTTTATCAAAATCGGACCCTTAGGTCAGTCGGTGATCGGTCGATCACCGATGACGGTAGTGTGTTGTTAAATCAAAATACCTAACTAAAAAAATTAAGACGCTTTTTCCTTTTTTTATGTGTTGGTTGTTATCATCATCATCATCATAGACAGCTCAGTGTACCCACTGCAAAGCATGAACCTACCTTCTCTTACGGCAATTTACCCTGAGTTACGCTCATCAAAGTTAAAATTTCCCGCCCAATTCAAACTTACGTTAATTGTTTTGGCAATCCGGCAAACATGTTGAACTAAAAGTGACGTAGTGGAGGAAAGTTAAAGTTAGTTACTCATGTGCACTTTTAATTGAGTACCTAATTTGGTCGCGTATCGTTAAAATCGCTGCCCTGCATCCTACCATCTGCCAAATAGACCTACAGTTCGGCTCTGTTCAGCTAAGGTTATTCAATATATTTGCCGGTGATCGTACTACAATTACTAAACTATTTATGGTAACTACAAAAAAAAGACCATCAGATTAATAAATACAACAGAGTACAAGCGGTCATATCGCTAAAGGAAATCTTTTCCAGGCAGCAGTTCTAATACTTCCGCAATAAATAACAGTAAAAGAGTCCAACGATAGTATTGTGCGTCTCAGGTACAGTTTGATCGGCAACTGGGACGCGAGCGTGACGTGTGCGCTCGCGCAGCTGCACAGCGAGACGGGGGACACGCAGACTGCCAAGCACCATTACCAAGACGTGAGTGACGTACATATACTAATAGTAATATATAGTCTATTAAATGATGAAGTACGGATCACATTTTAGTTCGTGATTATTACGAGCAAAACCAAACAACAACGCTGCAATTTATAGGTTAAATATATTCCTTTTATATACTAATTCTATATACTATTCCTTTTATATAGTAAATAAATTACCCCTAATCAAATAACCCACCACTGACCGTTAATGGTCCTAACGTACCTATAACGCACAATAGCCATCCTTTGCACCAGGAACGAACTGGAGCAGTAGTACACAGTATTAACTTTGAGCCTTTGCCCTATTTGTTTAAAGTTGAACTTTTTTATTTGTCATTTGTATTTATTTATTCTTGTAGTGGTAGGCGTCATGCTTGCTCAAAACATCCGCTGTGTCACCCTGATTTTTTAGCTCCAAAATTCAGCGATCTTAATTTTATTGAGAGCATTGCCTTTTAGACAAGTCTGTAGCGAAAAATAACAATGGTTTCTAGCAAATTTCAAAAAAAAATTGCCTGTCGAAATAAAGATAGCTTTATTTAGAACATTTCTATGAAAATATTAAGCGATAGTTTGTATGTATTTGTTACTCCTTCAAGCTCAAAAGGTTGAAAGAATTTAGATGACATTTGGCACCAAGATATCCCATGTCCTGGATTAACACATTAGCTACTTCTTATCCCGAAAAAATGCAGTGTTCCCGTGAAATGATCACATTTATCTGGGTGACACCGCGGCACGCAACTAGTAAGTAGATAAAGTAGGTATTTGTTAATAGGTAGAGGCAGTGTGGCCGTGCGAGGTGTCTGCGCTCGAGTGGCTGGCTCGCGAGGCGCAGCCCGACGTCGCGCTGCAGTACTACAGGCGCGCCGCACGCTTGCAGCCCAATAACGTAACATATACATACCTTCAAAATATTTCACTGACGTCTATTATACGAACAAAATATTAACTGGGAAATGACATTTGTTTTATGTCGATTCTAAGCGCCCCCGTGTTCATCTATATCGTATTAGTTCCATGGACGCACACGCTGGCAAAATGGCAAAAATCAAATAGATTCATTATCACATCGACAATCTGAAGTCCATCGTACTAGTGTAATACAGTTCAGTGTTATATATGCAGGTGTTTAACGACACACTATTCTTTTTAAATGAATATAAGAAAAATAGTAGTTCTTTGAAAATTTCATTTCTAGTGTTCATTTTGCTACCTTGTATCAGGATACAATGGTAGGCACAATAGTTCTATTCCTATTAAGTAATAAGAATAGAACTATTGAGCCATCGTTTCAGAGCTGTGCTTCTTTATTTCAAAAAACTCGACTGATTAGGGTTGATTGTAAGCATCAAGCGGGATTGTCTGTGCAGTACAAATCCATCCCACCTTACTTACTTTCTTTGAGTCAATAATTACACCATTCAAGGTACTAATCGTACGATCGATCCATATTCAAGTTCAAAGTTGATCATAATCGGTTCATTCATTTGGGATCGTAAACGTACAGTTTATTACACAGATACCTAGGTACATCTTAACCATGTCACCTTAACAATATCACTCCGTTTTGCATCAGAAGTTAAAAATAGCCTTAATTTTCGATTAATAAGTACCTACAGTCGGTAAACCCGTAGCCAGCCACGGCCGTGTAGTGCGAGTTTAACATACTGATGCGATTTTTCAACATTTATTAGTCTTCATTAGCATTGAATTGAATTAGAAATTGTTGAATTTGTTAATATTTATTTATGAACAAGTGCCATTCTTTTTGACCTCCGAACCGGGTTGTACCTAATGGAAAATTATTACAGTCGATTTAAAATTGCATTCTCATTCACCTTGGTAATATTTAAATATATACCTAGGTTTAGGTGTAGATTTAATATGGCTGAAAATAAATCAAAAAGCAGTAACTATATTAGTCGCGATCGAGCTTTGGATGGGTAGGCGGTGGTATTGGTTGCATTTCTATCTAAATAGTTGGTACCTACCGATTGTTTGTACTAAACTGGCAAAAGCAGGCCAAATCAGACAATAATTGGCTTGACAAATGGTTCCCTTATTTAGCAGGCGCTATTTCTCTATCAGTTATTATTTTTATAAAACACTATAATTAACAACTACGAGTATAAGCTAGAAACAAATAACAATTCAATTTCGATAATCGATTGGTAGTAGGCGTCACCAAAAAAAAAAAACAAAAATTCTCGACGACTAAAACATCTAAAAGTTTGTAAATATTCTTCGAACAGAAGGACATACAGGTACGCGATTACCGAAATCTAGACTATAATACAATAAATACATATTCCGATAGATGAAAGAAAATTTTGCAGAGTCGCTTCGTTCGCTCGGTCAAATATACAACTTGTAAGAGAAACGTGTCACAATACTTAGGTGTGTTAGTCTGCCCCTTAATTATCACACCTTTTTGTTAGACGTTGTATATTTGGGTAATATTATGTTGTAGCCACAATGGGGCTTACTGATGGGAGGCTGCCTGCGATCCAGCGGTCGGTACCAGGAAGCTTTGGCTCTCTACAAGAAAATGAACGCTCGCTTTCCGGACAACGTACAATGTAAGTTTCACACTCACAATTATCATAAGTTTGTAAATGTTATAACGCATAACACACTGAGACTCGGAAGATTCAAACTCGTCTTTCGAACACTTGCTCCGACCGGACATCGAACCCGGGACCGTTGTACTCGAAGCAAGCATGCTAGCCACTAGATCGCGGCGCTTTTCAAACTAGCTATAGCTACTACTGAATATGAGTAGTTACTGAATAAAAAAACCTCAGCTAAACAAACCAATATAATAGAAAAAGGCTGATGATCACAAAACGACCGAACTGCTTTCCGCGCATGATGAAATCAGATAAGTAATTAGTAAACATAACCTATAATATAAAAATGTAATATAATCAGTGAAGTGTCCCCTGGATTAAAAGTACGAGCAGAACTCGTATTACAGAAAAACACCTCAATCAGTGTCGTTATATTATCTTATCCATCAGTGACAGTAACAAAAATCTACTCGATTCGTATCTTCGTTCCCGATAACTATAATCTCGATCTTTTCAAATTGCGAGTATATCGGTTTCTTCTAGGCAAGCGTGCCACATCCTAGACCGCATCATCGCTTTACATCAGACGAGTTGCGGTCAAACGCAAGCCTATTATTTACACACATACAGACACTTGCGTATTTCATGTATTCGAGTTCACGTAGACATTTTTAAAGTAAACAACTTTAAAAAAGTCGTAACTGACTTTACGTTTGACTTCAAATAAAATCAACGCACTATTTGTCCAGGCGTCTGATTTATCGGGACCCTCTCCTATTTTGAGGTCAATTAATTTCAAATGGTTGTTTTAACAGGTCTAAAGTTGCTAGTGAAGTTGTGCGGAGATCAGGGGCTGTCCGAGACCAGCGCGTGGACTAGTGAGTTGCAACGCGCGCAAGCACGTTTGAAGCAGCAAGAAAGAGGTAATGTCGCATCGACTAGTTCACGTCTTGAGGGTTTCTACATATATATACCGGGGTTTCGATTAGGGGTGTACTAAGCCAAAAGGGTCAATATAGTCATCATTACAAACAATTATAATTATGGGACCCTGAATTCAAGAAAAAAAATATCAGCTGTTCGTTACAAAAAGTTGATCTGTCTTTAACAAAATGTATGAAACAGCTGATATTTTTCTCGACTTCAGAGTAGGTCTCATAGTGAAGGTTGTTCCTTAAGATGAGATGTGACCCCCTTTCGCCTTAGTACACCACTAACCGATAGATAACCTTGTTTGTTTCAATCTATAGTAGGATGTTTTTAACTTGCTAACTTTGTAAGTATAAAACCTGTGTCATAATATAGTCTCAAATTTGAGCGTCTTTTTCTTGATTTTGTACATTTTGTGTGTTTTAGTGGCGATCACGTCAGCTGGTAGCGGATCGTCTAGAGCGAGCCAATCACCGATTGACCAACTGAGAAGTAAAAGAGCATGCTTATTGATCCT
This sequence comes from Ligdia adustata, assembly GCA_947049295.1. Taxonomy (NCBI): domain Eukaryota; kingdom Metazoa; phylum Arthropoda; class Insecta; order Lepidoptera; family Geometridae; genus Ligdia; species Ligdia adustata. Next base: position 6,452,875 of record OX346218.1, read on the forward strand.
TATAGTAATAATGTACTACACCATTGGCTTCCTAGAAACTTTCCAGACTAGTTTTTTTTATTCTCTAGACTTTGAACTAGTCTCACAAGCAATTTAGTAATGAAAATGTGATTGATTATAAGTATTAAGTAAGTATTAGCTTACTCAATATTTGTAACTGCTGATAATTTAATGAATTATTTGCGAACTTGTGGTCAAATGCCTAGCTGATGAAAAGAAAAATAATAATAATAATATAAATTTATTGATTTAGTCAAATTTGACGCTGGAAAATGCATCGATTGTATGACGCCATATTTTATAAGTCAAAACAAAGGCAATAAGGTGTCAATAAACACTCCACCAGGCGGATCCCGACTGGACAGCGCGGCGGGCCCGGCCACCGGCTCGCGGGTCTCCAGCGATGGACGCGCGGACAGCGGCCGCGCCAGGGGCCTCACGTTAGTATTGCTATGCTTATGTTTTTGTTTGTATAGGACGTGCTGCCTTAATATTTAAAGTATCTAAAATTCGAGCGTATTTTGTCTTTGTTTGACCGCTATGTTCTTTCTTGGATAAAATAAGACAAAAGACGCTCAAAGTGAGACACGTAGTCAAGGAGGCAGTAGGGAGGTAGCGATGATGATCGAGTGGTCAGTGAGGTCGATTGCCGTGCAAGAAGAGCGAGGTTCGATCCACGAAATATGCAAAAAGACATCGTAAGGAAACTATAGCATGGTGGTAGGTAGTTTTCTACTCTCAACGGTCGCCAGGCTAGTTACCATCCCTGTCTGACCTAATGGTGTGTTCCACAGGCTCCTTTAAGAGCCAGGGTATTCTACACTAGGGCTAGTGTCACTGACTTCCGTGGTTGTGCGAGATTGTGATAAAATACATAAAAAATGAGCCTACCTGTGTTGGATATAAAAAAAAATATGTGTATTTACTGGTTGACTGATAGATAGGTCACGAGGTACTTGATATAAACATAATATTAACAAATTCCGATAAAATACAAAGTATAACTTCGTTAAATTTTGTACCGAGACTCTACGACATATATTATGCGGCAAGATGCAAGCTTGCACGTCAATAATTATTGATAGCTAGATAGTATCAACTTCGACGTGTCACCCTCGGATCTCTATTTTTAGTAATAAATATAGTAATTCAGGGTCGCTGGACCATATTTGGCACTTGATTACTATCAGTTAATTTTCCGTGAGTAGCTTGAATTTGATGAGACGCCCAACTATGTCCTGTATAAAACACTCGGTTGTGGTAGGACCGGGATAACGTTTTGTAGGACAATATGACTGTAAAATTACGTAAATTTTGACTAAGTAAAAAAAAACAGCTGTTTAGTAATCATTTATGATGATCTCGTTATTGATACATGTTGGAAAAAGGGGACTCTTTGATCAAAGCATAGATTTTGTATGACAAATATTTTTTCGAATAATATTGATAATTATCTTGAAAATTTAGCAAAAAAAATTCATTTGGTAATGTAATACATATTTGAGAATCATCAAATCGACATATTTCCTGCTTGCTATATCTGTTAGCTACCACAATCGAGAGTTTTCTACGGGACATCGTTGGGCGTCTCATCAAAATCATGCTACTCACGGAAAATTAGCTTGATAGTTATCTAAGTGCAAAAATGGTCTAGGGACCCTGGACTATACCTAGTCTAGTAGTAGTTTGAAATCGGTCCAATAGTTTCTAAGTTTATTTGTTACATACAATCTTGCTCTTTATATATTTTTCGCTGGGCTCTGCGGCACCATTCGCGGCTATAATAATTTAAAATAAAAATATATATGTATATAGCCTACGTTGCTTTGATAATGTAGTTTCCTAAAGAAAATTTAAAATCAGTCCAGTAGTTTTAGGATTATGAGTTACATACAAAAAAAAACAAATCTTTCCTTTTTTAACTTGTTAAAATCCAGAATCTGTTCATTTATTGCCTCTAAGGCAGAACAAAGTTTGCCGGGTGAGCTAGTATTATTAGTATTGCCTCTAAGGCAGAACAAAGTTTGCCGGGTGAGCTAGTATTAGTATTGCCTCTAAGGCAGAACAAAGTTTGCCGGGTGAGCTAGTATTAGTATTGCCTCTAAGGCAGAACAAAGTTTGCCGGGTGAGCTAGTATTAGTATTGCCTCTAAGGCAGAACAAACTTTGCCGGGTGAGCTAGTATTAGTATAGCCTCTAAGGCAGAACAAAGTTTGCCGGGTGAGCTAGTATTAGTATTGCCTCTAAGGCAGAACAAAGTTTGCCGGGTGAGCTAGTATTAGTATTGCCTCTAAGGCAGAACAAAGTTTGCCGGGTGAGCTAGTATTAGTATTGCCTCTAAGGCAGAACAAAGTTTGCCGGGTGAGCTAGTATTAGTATAGATTACAGGTGTTCAAGTAGCAGCTGATCTTCGTTGTTACTGACTTTCCAAAAAAGAGGAGATACTTCTACAGTTTTTTTTTTAAGTTTGTTAACTGATGTCTCAGAGACGGCGGGACCGATTTGAAATATTCTTTTCTTGTTTGAATTGGTTCTTCAATGTAGTCTATTTCATTGTATCTAAATCGGTCCTGTAGTTTGTTTTTTTTTTTAATTAAAATACTATTAAAATTGTTATCTAGAGACTTTTGACGATAGACTTGTTTTTTCGAAAATTCTCTATTTTCGTAAATACATAAATGTATAGAACAGCTGAAAACGTAGCAGCTTTAATGGAACTACTAAGAAAAAACCTAATAGTCCCTTCTAAAACAATGAATAAACTCTGGAAAATTCCACTTTCGATGGAACTATCGAGTGGAAGTCAATCTTGGTGTGTTCATTAGCACGATTACCTCGAATTCTCAATACTTCTTAATTCGGGTTAAAGCTCAGAGGCCAACTGTATGACGTAAACGATAAGTCGATTATTGTCTTGTACTGATGAAATATTTATCACAAAACATTGTTGACGTTATGGTTTACGCTCTGGGATTTAGATTGGAGGTATTTGCTCTCTTATTTATTTAACAAGTACTCGTACGATGTATGTTTTGAACATATAGTTTGTTAGCTAAGTTTATGACAAACTGTGGACGAACATATGATAACCGCGTCATGATGACGTCACCTGACTTGCTTTGACCTGTCAACGAGATAAACTGGCCTAGCATCACCTTGTTTATTCATCCTACCCTCGAAAAGCAGGGATTCTAACAACACCTAAGAATGATGATCACTTGTCAAAGCCTCTGTTTTTTTATCCTACACAGCTAGACATTTGACCACAAGTTCGCACGAGTACGGAATAAGATGGATGCCTAGTCTGGAATACACTGGCTCTCAGGAAGGCTGCCGGAACACACCGTTAGGTGTTTGGCGACAGATTTTACAACATGAGGGTAGTAGCTAGCCAGGCGAGCGATAGGAAACGCCCTACCACCGTGCAAAAATCTGTGATGTAATGTAATCGTCTGCTATAAGTACGAGTAGGCATAACATTTAACGGACGTCTAATTACGACGATGATGCAGTATTTTTGAACTGAAATGTCTGTGCTGAAGTATCTTTGCTTTAGTGTTACCTACTATAAATAACATTAAGGACCTAAAACATAAATGTTTAACAAGCCATTTTTATTCACTATCGATTACTTTTAAAAATGTCGGTTGCAGTTCCCGTTTCCACTTGCAGATAAACGCACTACATGCATATGTCCTTCATATTGATTAGATATGAGTATATCACCTAGGTACTTGTAATTGAAATGCATCACTCGACTAGTGAGTGCTGAAAGCCGCGACGTCACAAGCCTTATTGCGCACCAGACGCAACACGAGACTCCGGCGCCACAGGGTCAATCGTCTGAATATTTAACGCGTTTTATTCAATCTATTCAATTCACGCATTAACATATTTCCACTGAATTCATTGCTGTAGTCTTTTATTTTTACAAACTAAGATTTTACTCGTTAGTTAGGTACACACCTATTTTGGGAGTTAAGCATGTTATACCAACCTAACAGATTGAATTGCCTCGCGTCCTCTGACTAAATTTTTTTAACCGCTCGTATGAGTTCATTACTCGTTCATGACGCCACAAACCTAGTGTATATTATGCAAAAATCCGCACTCTTAATAAAAACTACGTGAGTGACGTCATTAGCGAGGAATGAAATCATACGAGCGATTTAAGTATTGAGCTCCTGGGGCGCCATTTTTGAAAAATTCGAATTAATTCATCACTCGCAAATGGCGTCACTTACAATCGATTTTCAAAGACATTTTTATTGTTCGTAATTGACGTCATTAGCGAGAAAAAACATTCGAACGTTTCAAAAATGAGGCCTCTGGGCTTTGAGCCTGCTATTTGGTTGATGTCAGTGTTGTGTAGATTCAGTAGTTCGCTAACACTTATTGTAATTACTACCAACTTCTTCCTATTTTTGTCAGAACGACCACATATTAGTACACAGCAATCGACAAACAACAGAAACATTTCAGGTAAAAAAATGATCAACAGTGAACCTAGTGATGTACTGTCCCTGAAACTGTTGGTAATTAATTACGTAAGTATCATTAAGGTATTCTGATAATTTATTGTTTAATATCAGGCTACATTATTGATTATTAATGATTGATGTTATGTGGGTATTCATTGATTGGGCCTATTCATTTCATTTCAATTGTTGTATAGAAATGGTGTTCACACTAGGTAGGTAGGGTAAGGTATACTAGCTATTGTTATGAATATTTCACTAACCAATAATTTAGATTACCTACGTCCTAAATTACCGTCCTAATCAGAACCTATGCTTGACAGCAAAATACACATGAACATAAAGTAACAGTTGTTGTAATCTGTCATCCGACCAACTGAAATTTTATAATTATTACAGGTATTCAAGTGAGGTTTCGATCCAAGAGAGCTTGCAACCGAGCCGTTCGGTGCATCGAACTGAAGCTAAAAAGAAACACGTGGAAGAGTTTGATGATGACTTGCCTTTGCCGCCTGAATGACTATATATATATATACCTACTTCTATACAGTATATTCACCATTTATAAGCCACTGAAATTAAATTAAATACCTGACTAACATTGAATTGTTTTTTATTTGTCTTGATTATCTGTAGAGAATAGAGGTGTGTTAGCATATCATACATAAAGGCCGCGCCTCCGTTTTTTACCCGCCCACTTAATTAATGATGCAGTCATACGTAAAACATAGCTTCGTCCCGCGGCTTCTCAACGTAGATCAAGAAAGCTAACTCAGATCGTGGCAAGTTTCAGCCATCTCTGTTCTATGACTATGAATAGTGATGGAGATATTTGTTTTTGTCCTTATTACTTATACACCTATCTTGATCAGTTTTTAACAAATCTAGTCCAGACATTTACTTTATGTATGCAAATTACTTAAAATATGTAATGTGATAAGCTATTGATTAATAAGTATATGGCATTTTTTAATAATAATCAAGTCTCGGATATGAAAAAAAAAACGCATAGAATGTACAAAACATATATTTATAAATTATTAACGAAATCATACAGATCTTAGACTAGAAACAAAATATACCTATTCTATATAAATAACGCAAAATTTGCAACAATGTATGTACATGATAATATTGAATTCACAACGAATAATCAATATTTACATCGAAATCAATTAATCCATCATTCGGGTCTATTATGAAAGTTGATTGTGAGTGACGCATTCGGGTTAGCGATTTGCACTCAACCAGCAAACAAAAAGCATGACAGATAAGACACGAACCTCTAACCCAGGTGCGGGCTTCACGCTATCCTCAAAGACTTGCTTACCTAATTAGGCTCATTACTGTACATCAGTCTTAATTCGTATGAATTCAAACAAACATAATAGACAACCTAATGCCTGCAATTATACCAATTTTACTATCATTAGCTAAACTCCGCAACAGTTAAAAAATAATATATCACCTTTTTCACAAAACGTTTTTTTGTCACGTTTAAAACAACATCATTCTTTCGCACTTGTGTAAATACACGTGCTCATACTCGTACATAACAATAACTAGAATATAACATTTATACTTATTTGTTTATATTTTTCGTCTGACATAGTGATACATCGTATGAGTTAATATATCTTTTGTTTTCCAATCTTATTATATTTACTTACACACCACAGCAATTGATAACCAAAGCAACACATAATAATAATATATGTTAAATTAAAATTATTTAACTATTTTCACCAGATTTAAAGCTTGGCGTTTTGTGTCTGTAGTCACAGGGTGACTAGTTGTTATTTGTAACACTTAAGTCAAAGTAACTATTCAGCCGAAACGATCCCGTTGCACGCAGTCATACCTAACAACCAACCAACAATCTCTAAAAACAAAATATTTAATAGATTTTTAAAACTATGAACAGCGGAAAAAGGAGAAGAAAGACCTTTGCTCTATAGAACTAAAGGGCAAATTTCTATGCAACTTGCTTATTTGTGTAGATATTTTGTTGTAGCAAGTTAGAAGTTAGAAAAAAACCTGGGTTTATCCTATTTATTGTTCTACGTAATATCTCATAATATGGTATCATTTAAAAAACATTGTGTTACGCAATAATTCGTAATAATCACAAGAAATTATTTTCTACATTTTATTAGCTTGTGTCGAATATAATTTATTTATATTATTATAGCCATTAGAATTTTGAATGCGTAGTGGTTTCGGGTAGACATGATAGTTGTTAACGCGAAAGTTCAGTTGTCTATCAGTTATTTGTAGAGATTGAGACATGTTTCATCAGATAAATCGGGAACAATCCGACTTAATTTACCATTCAGCTTCGAATAATTTATGACAAATTGTTAAACTATTTTCTATATTCCTAGTCATGTTAGTAATACAAACACATCAACGGCTACGTATAAAAATGTTTATTATTGTGAGAGATGATTTTAATTGCTCATAATAATTAAGTACACACATGGAATGCTTTACACTATTTACATAAGATGCAAAACATTTACATAATGACACTGACACAATATTTTCTAACACATTGTTCGGAGCAAAAAAATAACTATATTATTCTAATTTCATCTATTTAAGTATCTAGTATCTATTTACAATATAGAATCTATATATTTTATCATTTTTATATATTTTTTCTTATCGTATTTAAAGTCAGTCCCCGAGTAAGCTTGGGACCGAGGCAAATAAAATATCACATCCGTTTTCTTTAGCACCAAAAACAAGGAATTACCAAACTAAATATAGGAGGCGAATAAATTAAATACCTACATTTGCACTCAGTTATTACTAAAACAACATAAACATAGGCGATACTTCTTGGTACCGAAGCCGCAGCACACATCACGTGGAGACATCTTGCCTTTGTTTAATTTACCTTATCAAATGTATTATCAATTAAATAACATTCAGTTTGTCATTCGCACATTCGGCCTCAGAAAGTTTCACAAACATACCTATACGAAACGTGATCTTTCTGGATATCACTATAGTCTTTCACTTCACGACACACTAGTTTTTAGTCGCGAACAACGGCCGCAAAACCATGACAACTTGCGATTTGCGGCTTTCACGTGTGAAGCCAGTTTATAGGCGTCGAAATCGCGCCTTGATCTCTCACTATGAAATCACTTTAGCGTAGGGATGTTCTATGTGGCCGTATTGTATGGCAAGAAGTGTGTCTTTGATACGTTGGAACATTGGTTGCGGTTGCTTCATGGTAGGGATGTCGATGTTTTTCTCGAGGAAGCCGACCCGGGAAATCGGGCTGATCACTACGGCCGTACCAGCGCCGAACATCTCCAATAACTGGACAAATAAATGCATCTTTCAGAACTAGGCCGCAATGCAGGAAATCTAATGCGCATACGATTAGGCAATCATCTACGGCTTTATTAATAAATACGTCTCAATGTTGAGCATCTTTTGTCTGTATTAGCGCGAGACATTATCTCGGATAAAACAATACAAATAACAATTAACATTGAGAAGCTCGGCATTTATAAAAACGGCGGCTAATATACAGAGATAACTTACCCGTCCTTTGTTGTTGAGTTCTATGACTCGGTCCATAGTGAAGACCTCCTCTTTAACGACGATATCCTCCCACTGGCTCGCCAGCTCAATTATAGAGCGCCGCGTCACGCCCGGCAGTATGAGACCATTCAGCGGAGGCGTGGACAGCTGTTTCTCTACGACAATTTATACAGAAGGTTAAAAATTAAGTTTTTCTTAAATGAAATCTACTAAAATATATCTTGTGATAAGAACATTACGCCGGATTATGGGCTTCAATCTCGAATTAAGAAATTTTTATGCGACTTATGTTTTTCGAGTGTATGCATACTTCTTTAACACGCCCTAGAGCTTAAACGGCTAGTCATATTTTTATGTGAGTGGTGTCAATAGATTCGTCTTAGTTGTGGGAGTGACAATTAAAATAAAAAAACAAAATTAAGGAATTGTGGCGCCAATAAGTAGTAATCACAAATATTTTTTCAAAATACATCGAGTGTGGTATCAAAATAAATAATTTTCAACGGTCATTACGAAAACATATTATATAAATATATAACTTATATGTTTTATTGGAGTTTAGAATAGGAAATTCTATGTTGAAGACACAGGTTTAAAGATTAAGCAGATGGGTTTTTTTAAGTCTCTTCTAACCACTTGTTTCCATACCTTATTAGAAGGTATGGAAACAAGTGGTTAGAAGAGATTAAAATTTTGAGTTAGGTGATTGCATGATCGTTCAATAATTGGAGTTTAATACTACCAACAGTAGTGACTAGTTCAACATTAGAATCGGTGGCTAGAAGCTCATTCAAAAAGGGGAGGACTAAGCGAGATATTATTTCAGGGCTTGCGTAAAATCAGATTCGCCTGATTCAGATACGATTTGGCCTAAACTAATATATACGCATGAAGCTTTTCTGGAAATAACAAAAAGTTTCATAATCTCTATCAATATCCTCGTCTTGTTAAAACTGGCTGATGTTAGCGACCCGACATATTGGCTCAGATAAAGGCATGAGACGAGAATTTACCGGTCAAAGGGTCAGAGCGACATCGACGCTGATAACGGAGAATATAACGCGGCGCGGATATCCAGTTATATGAGCCGCATGACTTTACACTTTATCAATATGCGGCTATAGTGGGCAAGTCAGAAAATTGGAATACAATTTATATTTATACCTCTGGCGCATTGTACTGTTATTTTTTCTTATTTAAATTACCGCTGTGTGACCGTGTATCTTACCTAAGCGACATACGGTTCTTAGTCGCGCAACTTGCAACAATGCGCTTTACCAGAATCGCGCGAAGGTTCATAGTGCTTAACTCACCCTGATACATTATTGCTATGGCATATGTATTTAGTGGCAGTGTTGCTGCAATAAGCTATAGTCTAATGATATCAAGCTTGTTAGTCAAACGCAAACAAATTTAGTAAATACATCAAATAGATTCAATTGCGATTTTAGGAGATAAAATTCTATGAAATAAAGGAACAAAAACAAAATTCGCCTTTTTTTCACTTACGACCCACATTTTGTTCGTATTTGAAAATGTGGAATATTGCGCCAATTATTATAAAATCGACCGTTAAATGGTGTCGTAGGAAACTTGTCCTCTTTCTCACTGAGTCCTCATAACCTTTAACTTTATTAACCAACTTAAAAGCCACTTGACCAATTAAAATCTTCTTTGTATATTTAAGAAATGCTTCTGTCAAATATTATGAAAACAGGCAACAAATATGTCCCTTTTTAGTTTAAACACAATATACAAAATATATATTACAAAGTTATTGTCTTGATTCATTCTTATTGTCATATACTCGTACATTGCAACGAGACATGAAAGGGCTGAAGAAAAGGGGCTTAGGTAAGCGGGGAGTGTTGCTCAAAAGCGCTTTCTGTGACATGATAATTTACCTTGCACGCGGAATCGGACCGCATATTTTTTTTTCCGCTGCAAATGATTTCTCGTTTGTTTTATTATGCACGCGGGCAATTTTCATGCATATGAGCCGATACCGCGAGCGTTAGCAAAGCATTATGACACCATCAGAAATCCATAAAAAACAGTTAAATAATTAAAAATAAAACGGCTGAAGGTGCGCTAAGATAAGAAAGCGAAGAAGGGGAAAGTGTGATAGTTCTTACCTCCTTGGTCGTTGATGTAGACGAAGAAGACATTCATAGAGCCGACCTCCGTGAGCTCGTGGTTGGGCCCGAACAGCCACAGCACCTGTTGGTGGCCCAGCTTTGCCGCTCGCGCGGTCGCGTCTGTACATCACATTCTTTGTTAAAAAACTTTTAAACTAATTCAATATTCCAGACTTAATAACAGAAAATTGTTTTACGAGGACAATAAACGCGTTATTGAATAACAAGAAACTCATGTTAATGTTCTAGTATAGGTTATTTTTCTTATGATATTAAAATACTAATCAACTCGTGGAACTTGTACTCGTATTCATCCCTACATGGACTAGAAAAAAAACTGATACATAGTTACAATTCAACATATGTAGTGTGTTAAATATTCAAGCGCCTGCATAAATATATTTTCATTGTAGCTAAGACCTAAGATTATTGTTAAACTACTGTAAGAAATCTATTCGTTTTCATCGAAAAATCTATAGGCCTATAAAATTCAAATTTGGCAGATAGATTGTTTAATAGTAGGAGACTACAGCTATAAATGGATTTTGCGACAGGGTTGAATTAAATTTATCCACGGGTAACACAGCCTAGCACTGCTACTACTCGTATCATCATTGACAATATACGTGTAGGTGTGTACTCACCGATAGTAGGTCCATAGTTAGAGCCAACCTTCCTGTTCCCGACACCGCCGGGGAAGGCCCGGACGACGGTCGGGTCTGCATATATGGAGACGGCTCCATCGGTGCTCGACTTGTAGTAAGCGCTCACGGGTGATAGTATCACAAACAGCAGGGCAGACTCCGGCGCCATTATACCGAACGTTGGCTAAGAAAAGACAAGAAGAATAGCTATATAGGCTAAATATTTTATTTTATCCATATTAAACGAATCGGTGAATGAAACCTGTGAATCTGGAATAGGCTTTACTGAGATTCTTTGTTTTTATTTTTGTAAACCGTGATAATTTTGTCTTATTTATTACTATACAAACAACCTTTTGATCGCAACTCGTACGCTAGTACTTACGTACTATTTATTTATTCTATACTTACGCTAAAAAGCACGCATTCAATACTTTCGACACAAGAGTTATTTCTCTGTCTCCGCAAAAAAGCTACTTAAAATGTTTTCTAAACTAATTACGCATGATAATTGTCAGATATGCATTTAATTCAATAAACAAACAACATAGTGAGGCCGACGCGTGAATTAAGTGGCGCAACACAAAAATATGCTTCTGTAAACACCTGAATTATTCCACGAAGGCGTGTGATTCATAATCAACAAAACGAGGGTGTGAAGTAAACAAAGCAACACGACGACAACCAAAACGTGCTCACATAACAATCGCGCGTTCTTTGAGAATGTACGAGTAATGAACACAATAACAACGTTATCAGGTTGTTGGGGGTCTCGCTATCTGATTCCAAACACTCGCGATATTAAATTATCACTTGTGTATCACGTAATTAAAGTTGATAGCAGGTGGCGCTGTACCTACCTATGTCGAATCAATGCAGTAAGGTCGTTAGATAAAGATATGGACAACAAGTAGACGATATATTTCCATTACATATTTATGCTGATCACTTGACTTGATAAAGGCTGCCCTGGCTTTAGCATACTTCGAGACTAGGCGGTTCCAGGTGCAAATCCCGGAAAGGTCAAGTGTTGAATTTCTATAATAGAGTCTGGGGTACGTTGAGTAGGTATGTGCTTGGAAACATTGGAAGTTCTCTGACACAGAAGATCTTCTGTGTCAGAACTTTACAAACTCATAACTTATAAAAATCTATGCTTGTAGTAGCTATGAATTTGTAAAGTTTTATTCCTACTTAATTTGATTAGGTAGATATATATTTTCTTTAAAATGAGTAGGTTCTTCCTTTTGGGGACACCCAGAAAAACACTAGGACGTATCAATCCCCTGCGCAAGTGATCGTTTAAGAGACCTGTGGAATAGGCTGCTTGCTCGCTCCGAAAAGTTTTTGGTCAGAATACGAAACTAAGTATGTGGAAGGGAGTTCTGTAAAATTGCGCAGATATTTAAGCAACATAAAGTTTGTTCGATAGCAAATTAATTATTAAGGGTGTTGCTCTTTCGACATACTTTTGAATACTTTGTAATAACGTAATATTCGCGTTGGGCCACCAGCTCTTACATTTTAGGTCCGAAACTAACCCATATCGTGCAATAGCAAAGTGTAATGTTCTAATTTAAACAGATAAAAGTAGAATTGTCGATCGAGGATGACAGGCAACGAGCCTATCAAATCCAAAGATAAAACGTACATGCGAATTTGTGTCACTACTTTTAATTAAAAATTTTAAGTAAACGCACATTCATTTAGATAAGATAAGGAGTTATAATTTCTAGAAACGCGAGCTTAACAAGTTAAAAATAATATTGAAACAATCTCGAAAGATCTTGTTTTGCTCAGTAGGCCAGGCCGATGTCTTGAATGATGATAATACAATTTATAACGATAAGACGAGGGTCCGACCGTAGTTATCAACATTTCACGCATTTGCCCGCATACCTACAAATATTTGTCCTCGATTTAGGAGTTCAAAGCAGTTGCTGCGTAATTATCTGTAACTGCTTACGTATCATATTATTTTCTGACGCATTTCTACTTCAAGTATTACCATATTACATGACTGTTGTTGTTTTCTGGAAAGGTTATTTACAACATGTTTGATATATGTTCAAAACATATAAAGATTTACTTCTGGCGTTTATCTAGTAAGCATTTTGCGATAGGTAGATACATAACAGGGTTTATTTACTACTCGTATGCGCCTAAATATGGCATTTATCGAGACATGAATAAAGCAGTCATTCAGTTATTATTATGTGAACAGATCATCATATAGGTCCACTTACTTCAGTTCCAATTAACGTAGGCCGTATATACAGTGTGGAGGTCTCAGAATGAGGGACCCACTCCTGGTCAATCTGGATAAGCCTAGAGATGCACTTGATGAGCTCTTCCCCGTCGAAGGTTGGCAGACCAGAGCGCGCAGCTGCGAGGTTCATACGTTCCATGTTCAAGTCTGGTCGAAACAACCGGATTTTGTCATCGGCGCCTCTATACGCTTTTAGACCTTCGAAAAGCTGTAAAGAATACAGACGCTTTAAAACGATCTTGATATCTTCTAAGAAACTCTGCAGAAAGCGGTTCTTATCTAAATAATGACCTTTGCCATAGGAATATTTAACATCCGGAAGGAAAATTGCATAATTTTTAATCATTTGGCAAATGGTTCATCAATAATAAATGATAGCTGACATGACTTGAGTGTATGTTTTTTCCTGGTGTGGAAATAAGTTTACAAACAATACTATCCCGATGCTAACAGTGGGCATATATTTGCATGAATAATACGTAGAAACGTGCGTTGATAACGTTTGAACAGAAAATATTCTTGGCATTCTAGAATAAGGCGGATGGAACGGGCCAGGACACTCGATAAAAGAGATAGAATCACAACGTCTTATTTGTTTATGAACTACATTATTATCAAACCATATGTCAATATGCATTCTAATTGTTCTACGTACCAATACGTGATGCAAACAATCATGAAAGATTAAGAAATGTATGGCAAGTTAAGTTTTAATGGCTTCTAGATAGCAACCAATCGCAGAAATAAAAGAAACGTGGCATTAAGATATGGAGGAAGATGCTAGAGAACATGCACAAATTTAACAAGAAATGTAAAATATATGAAGGGTGAGAAGCTTTAGAATATATTAGTACATTAAAGTGATATAACTTACTTGTATCGCATAGTGCAGAGCTTTACACGCTGGATGCAAGCTAAGATTTTCAAAGGGCAGTATTTCTGGTTTCTGCCATCCTCCTAGTTCAGTGAAATAGTTGATTTTCATCATATGGTCTGTGAAATATTTGCCAAATCCGAGCTCTTTAGCCTCGGGCTTAGGCTGCAGCTGGTAAGGCGCCGCCAGCCGCGTTTGTAGGTCTTCAAACTGAAAATGATAGAAACTGAATAAAATTCCTATAGGTTAAGAAGGATAGGAAATCGTAATGAGAATAGGTACTAAGAAAAAAGTTGAAAATAAAAAAAGTTCCTCGCTCTAATTCCATCATGACGGTTCGTGTTTGCCAATTAATAAATGTTCTTTGGTAGGGTCTTTTAGCTAAGTCTGAATGGACAATCTCACATCTGGATCACTAGTTTATGCCATTTATGACGTGCAATTTGCACAAGTGATGTATGCAAATGAAATTCTATTTCAAAAGGCTTCTAATAATTGACCCAATTGCTGTAGGTAATACGCAACTACGAAAGCAGAAGACTTAGATTTTTACGTACTGTCTGCTGAAGGTCGCACGACTTACGCCTATATTACGGCTCTGGACTAACGTCATGTTACAAAGTGCAATTAATGTTGTGAACCTTACAGGCAAGTACGAGTAGTTACAATGTAACAGTGCCATTCATAACGAAAAGTACCTATTATTAATTAAATAGTTGTAATCAATTATAGTACAAGAGCCTATACGCACGTATACAAGAGTTTATAGTATTTGGAATCACGTGGATACTGGCATGTCATGTAAGGGTACCTACCAAGTACGTACGAGTTTTCTTACTCGATCGCGTTGGCGGTAACTCGGTTTTCTATGGAAATTTCATTCAATGTCAATTTCATACAAAACTGAGTTTACGCCAACGGTATCGAGTGTTTTTTCCGCGACCTGCAGCAAGCCGCGTCCGCAGGCGACATTACCACCGGAATTTTACGTAGGTATGTATGCATTGAAATTCTACCTATCCAACTTTACACAACCCTACCGTTGCGATCGGAATAACACCTTAATCATGCAGCTCGCAACTGACATGACAGATAGTTTAGAAATACGCACTTGCACGGCCCGACACAAACAAGATAAAGGTTCAAAAGAGACATTAATGAGGTTACTGTTTAATAACAAACTGTTTACCTACGTATGAAAGTTTATCGAAACGAATCCATAAGCACACTGATAAACGTACTTATTATTCAATATTTTGTGAAGCAGTTTCCTTATCGAGAGTCTAGATGCAGCACACATTTTCGTCAATTATAATTTATGTACGTCGACTTATCACATAACATGTGAATTTTAAATGCTGAAAAAACGGTTTATATTCTAATTAATGTGGGTGATTTGGCAGTATCACATAAAGTAGGCTATATAAAGAAGAAAAATGTATACCGGGCATTTTAAAAGCATGTATCGTATATGTAAACGAATACATTTGGGGTTTCGATTCTATAGTTCATTAAGAATGGCATTGAGTGTAAACGGAATTTTCGCATACTTCAGTATTTTCTGCTAACAGACAACATTTAGTGAAGAGTATTGTGCATTTCGTGAGCGTAATTCACTGCAATTATGCAAAATAAACACGCGATGAATCCGTTAATTTAACATCGCTAATGACCTTATTGCGGCCAATTATGAGGGCATTTAATATAAAAAGTTCTAAACTAATATTTAAGGAAAGCGGATTATGACTATTATGACGGATGAGTATTATGATTGACACTAAGAATCTTGTACCAATTCTTAACCAGTCTAGAAAGAAGGGCACGGTCAACTTTTAGGGTTTATCGTAAAACTTCGTAAAGGAGCCTATTGCGTGTAAATAAGTTTACCTAGTAACTATTATATTACATATATGCGCTTACCTTGAATGACACCTCAGACGAGATGTAAGGCGCGGGTGCGGACGGGGGCTGCGCTGGCTCTAGATGCGCCGGCGCCGCAGTCTCCTCCACCTCCTTGTACCTCAGCGAGGAGCTGCACCACCGGACAGTCTGCAGCTTGTGCTGGTTCTCGAATATCCATTTCACGAGCACCTGCCGTCACACTTACGTTAAGGAGGATATATAGCGCCGTAGATTTACCTCATACATTATTATACGAAATTTTTTAATTTTAATTGTAGTCAAATAAAAAATAAACTTTATATTTTTCTTAGTTTTGAGTTGTAGAATATGTAGCTGTATACTCATATGAAAATGTGAACTTCTATCGTATACGTCAGAGGCGCTGCTAGTAGCAATTTACTCATTTTACGAGTATACTTGTGCACCTAGTAGTTAAAGAGTATGTATATAGATATTTATAAGGTCAGTTTAAAATAATAAAATATATATATTTTTAGTACTTTTAGTACCTAATAGCTGTATATAATCTAAATTAGTACATCATTAATTATTTTTCATCATATTTACTATTCTTATCACTATTCCTATTTGGTTATCGCCAGAAGGAAACTGTCTCGTACACAACATTCATTTTTTAAACACAATTGTAACTCAAAATTAGCACTAAGAAGAGGAGTTTAACTTCTACGGAGATCTCATCTCAAACAACACGTTTTTCATATTTGCAACCTTTGCAAAATGTATTAGCTTTAATTAAGAGGGTTTAACGTGGCTGCCATAGCGCGATTAAGTTTACGGGTAGCGATCGACTCGTCTAATAGCTGTAACATATGGTTTAGAGTCACACACCGCGAAAGGCTCTGTATCGCGCTAGAGCAGCCATGGTAAGACAACTCACAATTTAGCACAATACATTGTATGTCTATCGCTTTGTTGCCTTATCATGACCTAGCCTACACCTACCTTGTTAACACGCATATTAAATGCGTATAATATATAAATTAAAGACATATACTTTTTTCAAGACGTGTTTGAGTGAAAACTTATAAGGGTACACTAATGAATTCGTTGCTATACATTTAGTTTGCTTACGTTCATTTAAAAGTAAATCTTAACGAATTACGTCAATATATCATTAACAAAATTTCATTATTCCAAAAGGTGACTTTATGTTGTAATAATAATTAATTAGAATTGCAAATTAATTAATTTGCAACTCTAATTAATTACTTCGGTTTTTGCAGTAACTAGATAGTTTAAATTGTTTTAATATTATGATAAGTTAGGTAGTTAGTTAGTTTATATGTATTTTTGTATGGTGGTTCTGTTGCTGTCACATAAAATACCATTCGTTAATGAATTACAGCTCTAGGAAAAAATATATATTGTTTTAAATCTCACCTTGCTGCGGCGAATCGGCATTTTATAATCTTAATTTTCTCCAATACACTTTCAATACACTCAAATATTTCACTAAACACTCGTATATGTTAATTAAACGTATGAATTAAATATAACATCCCAGTCTTGTTGAAATACTAGATCCACGACGCGCTTCCAGTTAACTGACTTCATTGGATCTAAGGCACAAACATTTAAACGAAAGATAAGATTGCGCTGACCTATGAATGAGTTGTCACAATCAACACTATTTATAAAATATGAATTGATAACGGAGTTTAATCAAAATAAAGATTGAGCATTTGAGTTATTTTCGAGGGTGGTAAGTACGCACGGGGCACTTGTGGAGAAAGCCGCGACGACAGTCGTACAGGAGTGGGTACCGGGACTGGGTCGGCGGGTACGCTCCATACACATTTAAATACATATGTTAATACTGCTGGCGAATAAACACTGATTTAACAACGTGCGCGGCTTATTTACATTTACAATTATTCTGCATAATAAACGTACCAAGCTCACTCACTGAACTCGAACTAAATGTTAGGTATAGGTACGGCGTAAAAGTAAAATAACTTTATTCCGACCTTTTTAGTATTTAACATAAAATGGTACGCAGTCGAAGTGACTACGACTAAGTGGTACCTGTACCTGTGGCAGCTTGTTCGGTCGCTGTATAAGATTAAGTCTAAGTTTCACCGATATTAGACAGCATAATAGTGTTATTTTCCAACATTTTTGCACTTTTCTTGCGAAAAACGAAATACTGCTGAAACTAGTTGAGATTAATCAAATTTATCAAAAACAAATGAGTGTTTTCTAAAAAACGTGTCCGCTTAGAAACTGAATAGTTATAGAACAACAAAATAAATATTCTGTATTCTGTTTAACCAAACCTATATATACAATTAAATATTACACCTGTGAAACAAATCATGGTATTGTTTACTAGTTATCGTAGTAACGTATATACTTGCTACACCCTTATGTTACACAGTAAATGTCACTTCTTATGTATATGTGTTGCACATATATAAACAAATAATCCTTTAGTTTCTGGAATAATATAAATTGACTAAATGAGATTTTTCTTAAGAAACATTTGTATCGTATTTACTTTAGGATGCTCAACTATAGCTGCTATATAAGGCTATCTGAAAATATGTAAATCTACAATGAGGTACCCTCCTTTTAAAGTGTCACACTTAGGAAAGTAAAGTTCAGTGATGATTACATTATATATTTAGTCCAGCAAAACTACGAAGTATTTTTAAACTTTAATTATCTTTTACAAAATAAAATTAAGCATGTATCTCAATAACTATTAATACTACATATATGTGTCCATTACTAGATTATAAATCATCAAATTTTTTAATGTTACCCGTTGTAAGCAATAATACTAACATGCTAAGATTCTCGTATCTGCTAGTCAATAGCAAAATCTAGGGAAATATAAATACTAAAATCTATCATCTGTGATATCCCAAAATCACACTATTCAAGGATAATTTAACTATTTAAACACGCTAATAACTTTTTGGGGTATCTTGTTTGGTTCAGTTAAGGTTAGGCTGGCGTAGGGAAACCCTATCTTCATTTTTGGCGTGTTTCTTTAGAAGATCCATAATTTCATTGTCAAACTCTTTGGGAGTTTCCTTTTTCTGTACAGCCCAGTAGAATATATCCCAGTCATTGCTCGGCGAGTTAATAAGGCGGTCGTACATCATGGTCTGCTCCTCAGTGAAACCATCCAAATATTTCTTTGCAAATGTACTAAGAATAAGGTCATTTTCCAGCATGCCTCTTTTGCGGGATTGGTAGTGGAGCCTGTAAGTGATACCACATACTGATATTAGAACATTAAATTTCAATTTTTTTATTCTATCGGAAAATAACTGCTAGTTGGGAAAAATGCTACACGAATTTCGAAACCGGTAAAGTGCCTACCAGAACAAATTAGAACGTAGCAAACAAATCGACACTGCCGAGCCTGACGAAATTTTCATTCATCTATCGTATTCTGGTACTCGCGTTCAAAATCGTAATCTGACGTAGCTAGTCAAGAACATATTGAGATATATGGCCGCCAATTAATACCACATACCAATATTAGGACTTTAAATTTCACGTGCTATCAGAAAATATCTGTTTGTTGGGAAAGATCCTACTTAAATTTTGACTTTTGTACTCTGTAACTAACTTCGAAACCGGTAGAGTGGCTGAAAAAATGGAGCAAGTGAAGCGTCACAGCTTCAAGCCTGACGAAATTTTCTTTCATGTATCGTATTTTGGTAGGTAC
The DNA here is from genome assembly GCA_947049295.1 of Ligdia adustata. Lineage (NCBI taxonomy): Eukaryota > Metazoa > Arthropoda > Insecta > Lepidoptera > Geometridae > Ligdia > Ligdia adustata. The sequence goes on from OX346218.1 coordinate 6,472,443, forward strand.
TCGCGTACAAGATCGTAATCTGACGTAACTTGTTTGTAACATTACTTGACGTAACATACATGGTTATATAAAGATCTCTATGGTTATAAATAGTATGGGTAGGTTTACTGCGAAGGGTCCCAAGTATTATTTATAGGCGCTAAAGAAGTAGACAGTTGCGAGATTTGCCATTCCAGAACCACAAGCTGGTAAATGACTTCAAGCGAAGCGTCTCAGAAGTCTGGCAAAATTTTCTGGTCTAGTTTTTTGCGAAAACTGATATAAAATCGGTTACAGAGGTTGTCCTTTTTTAAACTTGCATAAATATTGCGGTCGTAAAGTCAACAGTTTGCAGAACTACTAGTTGGTATATAAATGAAAATGTTAAGAAGTAGACACTTCCATACAACATGCCTTAATGATAACAAGATTTTCTGTGCCTAAAAAAACAAATAAAGGTTTATTAAGAGTATAGTATCTACCTATCTCATAACACTAATAATTATCATATAAATATAACACAAGCAACAGATAAGATTGTGTTTGACCTAACAATTACAATTTAAATGTCTGGTAAGTATGGATTATTATTGGTATAGCTTTAAATTTTTCCTAGCATACCTAGATCTAGTAGACTTATACAGGGTATGTGGTAATCAACTATCATCCTCCTAAGGGTGGCTGCCAACTGCAAGCAATAACTTTTGTTCCACAACTTATGAAATTTCACATTAAAAAATGCTTTTATATACATTGATAACCCTGTTCTCAGGCAAGGAAATTTATTTTTTTGAAACAAATACATTTCAAGGTGTTTTACTGTGACCAACTATCATACTATTGTCGGACAAATAAAAGTACCCTCATTATCCTTGTTTCATTAACCCAATACTTTTAAATTAATTAATTGATTAGTAAACACTTTATTGTAGAAATACAAAATATAAAAAAATTATGTCGAAAACGGAAACTATATGTCATACCTGGCTTTACGTATATCCAATGGCTGAGGTTTGTCCACATTGTATAGTGGAATCTCTAAGTATGTGGTGTCAACATCAATTGGAGTGTCGGCAGAGTTGCTGTATGCTGTTGCATTGAGCTTTTTAATTGTGCTGAAAGCCTAAAAACAAAATTTTATACAGTAAAAATAATAATTCAATAAAAATTAAAATTCAAAAGGAAAATTCAATAGCTGAACTAGCCTATTAAGACTAAGCGCAAAAATATTTGTGTATTATCCATGCACATTTATCTGTTGTGTAATATTATCTATATTGAGTATAAAATTTTGTGCATGTTTCGACACTAATTACTAGCAAATTTTTATACAAACACTAACCACATTAAAGAGACTTCCAAGTATACAACGACCTCAATTCAGATGTGAGAGTCACTAGACGTACATTTCTAAAAACAGGTAACTGTTTATAAACAGTAAAATTAGATTATTTTGGTAATATGTCTGGGCTATTCATGCTAACTCAAAGTGCACTTGAACCAAGACACCAAAAAACAGTATCTGTTTATAACTGTTACAATCAGACTTGTCTGATTTTGAATTGGTTGTGTCTGGTTCTACATTTGGCACTCCTGAGCTGACCACAGTAAAATGGTTTAATCCATTTTCCTAATCAAGTTATATTTTATACAATGTGATCTTGATCATGGGTGTCATACTTATTATTATATGAGGTTGCGTTCCAAAACATGTGAATTTTTCTTTGGTAGAGAGTGAAATTTGAACGATTCCAGTTCCAAACCACTTGGAAAATGGTGAGCTCAGAGTGGAATTTTTTATTTGCCAATTTTCGAATAGCCATTTAAAGAATCATTAATTATGCTAGATTTAAATAAAATTCATTATCCTGTTATAAAGGGATAAGAAGTACGTAGACAATGGTGTACGGTCCCAGTTAAGACCGCACAGTTGTTAGTAATTAAAAAGTAGTAGTTGAAAGTTATAAGGTTATTAACACAATTCACAGTAAATATGTGTGGCAATTCGCTCACTCAGCCGCGTGTCTGTGTGGATCTGAACAAGCTAGTAAAATAATAATATAGGTTAAATATTATTATAATATTGCACCACATTATCCCATCACAATAAAATCGCAAAATAATAACAGCTGGTTCATAATTACCTACTTTTAAATCTTTTGTGCAGTAATATTATTTCTTTATACATCTGTTTATAGTTCATTATGAACAATGACCTATTTCAGCTTAATACACTCATTACTGATGAAGATGTGCTAAAAAGCTTTATGCTGGCCATCAAATCTTACAAATGGCAGCACTTGAGGTAAAATTCATGCGCTGCTTTGTTCCAAAACACAATACGCTTTGAGTGATATTCACCCTCCCAAACGTAGTTCCAAAACTAAAAATCACTCTGAAGGCGATTGTTTTTGGAACGCAACCTGATTAATTAGATTAAAAAACCAGTGTGTCACCGGTAGCTCTATTTCATTATTTAGTATATCTGCTGTATATCCAAGTAGAATATCAATTCCATTACATACCTATTCTAAAAATATTATCTTACCAACATCTTTATTTTTGAACAAAGTTATAAAAATATCCTCTTAACATAGGTTATGTTTTGCGTAACGGGTTTCATAGGAAGCTTACTTACAGAAATTATCTGTCGGGTGCGTAGCATTGTTGAAGAAAATATATTTCAAAGGATTTGCAGATAAACCCACGATTTCCAAAATTTATTTAGAAAATCAGAAAATAAAAATGTTATTATTATTTTCTCTTTGCTCGTTTTTTTTTTTCAGTTCAACTCAGGGTAGTACACTGACGAACATATTCAAAATTTCATTTTTTTGTAAAATATAATCGCCCTCTGTTACCTTGCCCAATAGGTGTCACATAGATGGTGTTATTTTTAATAAAGTACTATTTTAATATGTCAATGTCATTTCTTGAAATAAAAATCAGCCCGAAGACATTATTTTGCGAAAAAATTATGTATAATACGAATTTATGTATTTTATAGATAAAACGATTGTTTTAGATTATGTTTTCGATTTTTGTGTCAGTCTGTCAATAGAATTTTGATTGATGAAGTATATTACGAATGTGAAGACGAAATCAATATTGTGTCGTTTGTTTTTAAAAGCCTCTAGTGTTAGTGACACTCTAAGTACACTTGCCTATCTGTTCATTTTATTGCCTAGGTAGTATAATAGTATAGTGCAGTTGAAGAAAGCAAAACCAGCAGAACTGCACTTTGCTATTATACAGTATGAAAAAATATCATTTTAATGAATACTTTATATATAACGGATCACCCGGACCTGGAGGATTTTTAGGAACCGTGACGTCAGCTAGGCTGACGTCACCATCCCCACCAACAGACTCGCTCATCGCAAATAAGAAACACTTTTATCTAAACACGTTTTATTACTTGTCTAAAACAATCTTAAAATCTAAAGTTATAATTTAAATTGTACTTACAAGATATTTCACGCAAATTCACCAAACGAATGTCCCTCGCAACGGCACGCTTCTGCTTTTATAACCAGCTAAGATGGCGTCGCCGTTGCAAAGTCAAATCACAGTCACTTCATGTTACACATTTTAAGTTACACCAATTAATACAACAGAGTATAGTTAGATAATTCCTTAAACTATTATTAGGACACGGTTTAAGCATTGAAACAATTTATCTCGATTAAAACATTGAAATAATACAGAGCGCTACTCGCTTTTTGATTCTATAGTTATTAGTCCAACAAATCTTCTTTTTACAATTTAAAACCTAACCAAAAACGATTTTAAATGAAATGCAACTAGTTTATTAATCAAGACATGATTTTAGCAATAGATGATTGGACTTAAAACTAAAGTTGATGAACATAAGAGTTGTTGCTTTGTCGCCAAGAACGACTACAACACTCTACTCAAATTCCATACTTTCAAGTTAGAAAACTGACAACATCAAAGTAATATTAAACCTTTACGATTATGATAATCATTCTAATAACTTTTAAAACTATTAAAAGTAATTTAGATCGAGCTTGCGCCGACACGGCCATTCTGCGAGACGGTGTGCGTGCCCAGCACCAGTCGCGGTTCTGTAAATAATGATGAATATCTCTGAGCTAGTTATCCACTCACTGGTACACTAGCTGGCAATTTGGTTTTGATCAGAGTTGTTTATTTGTAATGTGATAACCGATTCCAACGAACCAAGTTGTCAACTGTCATTATCGTACCTTGTCATTTATAAATTATGCTGGTACATAGAGAGCAAATGACAAAGAAATAAATTCATAGTCAACAAATAAGATTAGCTGTACTTAAGGGAAGTGAGCGAAGATATCAAGTGTTTGTAATGCTACACGCTTACTCACACATTTCAGTAGGTAGTTATGTTAATGCAAACGCTCCACGCATACTTGCATTATTTCATTTCTCGTAGTTAAGGATGATGCTGTGGTGCTGAGCGGTCTCGTACGCCGTGGTCCACAGAGGCACTAAAGGATTTGGAAAGGGTGATGCTGTGGCCTAGGTCTTAATAGTTTTGACCGTGGTCCACAGAGGCTCTGAAACTCGTGGTATGACTATTTATAGAAGTCACAGGAATGATGCTGTGGTGCTGAGCGGTCTCGTACGCCGTGGTCCACAGAGGCTCTAAGGGATTTGGAAAGGACGATGCTGTGGCCTAGGCCTTAACAGTTTTGACCGTGGTCCACAGAGGCTCTGAAACTCGTGATACGACTTTGTTTATAGAAAACTCACAGGAATGATGCTGTGGTGCTGAGCGGTCTCTTACGCCGTGGTCCACAGAGGCTCTAAAGGATTTGGAAAGGACGATGCTGTGGCCTAGGCCTTAATAGTTTTGACCGTGGTCCACAGAGGCTCTGAAAACAGTTGAGGAAAGGAAACAGGAAATACGGATGTACAGTCAATGTTAACTTTTGTTTGATTGCATCAGCCTGTCACCAAAGACCAAGACCTTATGCCTTTGCTAAATCCAAATCACAGTAAGACATGAAATTGAGATAAAAATGAAAGACACGAACCATTGTTTATGAGACTGGCAACTCAGGAGCTGGCCTGTTCTGCCAACTGTGCCACGCTGATGGGCTGAAGTGTGGTCTGCTGTTGTGCGTTATCTTCCAAGCTTGTTGGTGAGACATCGGCCAGCTGAGCAGTCATTTCTTCATTATTTTCATCGTCGTATCTCGCCGACACGGTTTCCTGTTCCCCCGGTTGTGGTGCTCGACGCAATTGGTCGTGTGCCACCTTACGTGGACGCCCCCTGCCAGTCACCCGCTTTACCATGTATCGATCGTTGTCAAGAATTTTGTGTATCTCGTACGGCTCGCTATATTTCAGGTCCAGAGAAGTCTGATTACGGGGATTATTCTTGACGAGTACATAATCTCCTCGCTGGAACGGGCGCAGTTTCGCCTTTTTCTTATTGAATCGTTGCTTTTCATATTGAGCCGCGTCTGCAATTTTCTGATGAACGTGTTGCTCAAGCAAGTCAAAGTCTATACATTCATTATCAATATTAACCAACCTCAGTAGCTCTGGCGGTACACTCTGCTGGCGGCGGGTTAGTAGAGATAGCGGTGCGACTCCAGTTACTCTGTGTGGAGTGCAGTTGAATGCAAGCTGTAACGCTTCTAGTGCTGTCTGCCAATCTTCAGTGTCGTAGTTTTTAATCATAGTCAGTGCATTTTTCAAAGTACTAATTACTCTTTCAACTTGTCCGTTCGCTCGGCTTACTCCTGGCGCAATGGAATGTACGTTTATGCCGTAACGGTCGGTGTAGGTTTTAAACTCTCCAAGAAATTCTCGACCTCCATCCACCACTATTTGTACTGGAGTCCCGAACAGGTGCACAATACGTTTAAGAGCTGCGAGGCTACTGCTTGGGCTCTTATCATTAGAATAGCTTAGCAGGATGTATTTGGTAAATGCGTCAATACTCACAATAACATACTCGTCCCGTCCTTCAGCATTTTTTGTTCCTAGCTTGCCGGTTATATCCATGTGAACGACTTGGAACGCTGCAGTGGGCTTTTGAATAGGATGAAGCTGTGCTTGGATAGCTCCCGATGGTCCTTTAGAGGTTCTACACACAACACAATTATCTGTGAATTTTCTGACGGTTGTGCTCATATTGTCAAACCAGTATGTCTCCCTTAGCTTCTGAAAGGTTTTCTCCCATCCAGGGTGTTGCAGAGTGACATGAAATGAGTTTATAAGACTCCACTGAAATGACTTGGGAACAACAATTGGATTGTGTATACCAAGTTTAGAATCCGCAAGGGTCTTTTTAAGTAAGCCTTCCTCCATCATATAGCCTTCAGCCGAGTCATCGCTATTCAGAGCATCTATAAGTGGGCGCAGTACATCATCGCGGCGCTGCTCTATCTGCAGCCACTCTGTGTCTCGGGTCATGACGTTGACAGGTATTTCGGTGGAAGGATTTCGACTGAAATAGTCCGCGTGCTGCAACCGTTCACCTTTTCTATATTCTACCTCGAACTCGTAATTTTGCAGGAAAGCCCACCATCTATGGATTCGAGGAAGAAGATCCTTTTTGTTCTTTGATGCTTTCAAGGCGTTACAGTCAGTTATTACCTTGAATTTTCGGCCGTAGAGGTAGTGCCGGAAATGTTTGACTGCCCTCACCACTGCTAGTGTCTCCAGCTCGTACGAGTGGTAACGGCTCTCAGCATCAGTTGTGCGCTGGCTCATGTACGCGACAGGATGCTGGCGACCGCCGACGGTTTGTACAAGCACCGCTCCGTATCCGATGCTACTGGCGTCGGTGTAGAGCTCGATTGGCGAATTTTCCTGAAAAAGCATAAGGGTAGGCGCAGTAGACAAGTGTTGTATGATGCGATTTCGAGCTTCGTCATGTCTTTCGTTCCATTCCCACTTCATGTCGTTCTTGGTCAGTTCATAGAGAGGGACCATAACACGCGAGAAATTGGGAATGAAGCGTCTGAAATATCCAGCCAAACCATTGAACTGCCTAACTTGTTTGACCGTTTTTGGGATGGGTGCCTTTGTTAAAGCCTCTACTTTTCTTGGGCTAGGACTGACTTGTCCGTCTGCAATGATATTGCCCAAGTACTCGATAGAGCGTTTAAAAAAGGCAGTTTTATCAACGTTAATCGAAAACCCGGCCTTCTGGAGAGCGATCAATATGCGCTCGAGATGTGATAGGCCCTGAGAAAATTCCCCACACTTAGACAATACATCATCTACATACACCTGGCAAATCTGGTCAGCAGAGGTCAAGAGATGAGCCAAAGCCCTATTTATGCAACGCTGGTAGACCGAAACCGCATTACTGAGTCCAAATGGCATGGTTAAATATTCAAATAGGCCATCTGGCGTGACAAAGGCAGTCTTTTCAATAGAGCTCTCAGAAATTGGGATTTGGTGGAACCCAGCTGCCATATCTAATGTCGAGTAATAGACACCTCCCGCCAGTTGATCTATCTGATCCGCGATGATAGGTAATGGATAGTGGTCCCGCAGCGTATTTCTGTTTAGTTCGCGATAATCTACGCACATGCGATCTTTTCCATTTTTCTTTTTCACTAATATTATCGGGCTGGAAAATGGTGACCTACTTTCGCGGATAATTTTATGCTCAAGTAACTCTTTAATTATATCCCTCACTTTCTCCCGTTCTACCGGGCTCAATCGGTAAGGTCTACGTTCGACACACTTGCTTTCGTCTTTTAATCGTATTTCGAGCTCACCGGTATTGACGCGCGACTGAGGATAGCCGTGAATGAATAAATTCTCAAATTTATTTAGCAAAATTTTTAATTCGTTTAATTGATCATCATTAGTTAAGTCACAATCCAATTTTTCAAACTTCTCACTATGAGATTGCATGTGGTAAACAACCGGTTGATGAACCAGCATTGCACCTCGAGAATTTACTAACACGCTCAAATTTGTCTTTTCTACGAGATTCATGCCTAGTAGAATATCAGAACATACTTCGTAGTCTGGTACCACGTGAAATTCAAGTTCTACCCGCAAACTATCAAAGACACAAACAGTAGTCAATGTTGAGAGCGATACTACTGTAAATTGTCCTAGCCCCTTCAAGTAACTGACCTTATCAACTCTTTTTCCGGGCAATTTTGCAGCTACCGAGTCGCGTATCACCGAGCATTCGGCTCCGCTATCGAATATCGCGAGTTGATATAAATTACCCACTACGACTGGCATAGAGTTTAATTTAGTCGTACCCACGCAGTTTACGTTAGAAACCACTGCGCGCTCTCGTTTATAACACGTTTCATAAGTATGACCTACTCTAGAACAGAACGTGCAAGTCGGTTTACCCACATTTTGAGGCGTAGTTTTATTATCGTAGTGACGCGTTCGAGGATCATCAGTTTTGTTACGGTAACGGCAGTCATGCCTTTCGTGACCCGGTTTTTTGCAGGTTTGACAGAAAAGCAAGGTCTTATCAAACCGGGGTCGCTTAGAGGGACCTTGTGGTATAGAAGCGTGAGGGCGCTTAATGCTTCTTATAGAGGATGCCACAGAAATAAGTTCTGGTACAGATGTGGCCCTGGCATTTAATAGTTCAATTCTCAATCGCTCATCCCCAATGCAACCAATAACTGCCTCAACTGCGTCACCATTCGATAATTTATCTTTGGTAATGCGTCTCCACATAACCCAAGCTTGTGATAAAAATTGCGCAATATCTTTGGAATTATCATAAGTATGTTCTCTAAAGCGTATTATATCCCGGGAGTATCTATTCTCTGGTTCAAAAGTAGTAATTAAGACATCGCGCAATTCCTGCCACGTGGTGGTAGACACCAGCCAATTGTCAACCCACAATCTTGCGCGGCCTTTAAGTAAACTACCGGCTTTCATTCTAACTTCATAGTCGCTCAGGTTATAAGTTTCCATGGCTGTGGTCACATGCTGACACCATTCTCGAACCCCAATATCGGTGTCCGGATCGTACGACGGCAAAAACACATCCTTTATTCTCACTTTAGGCGTATCAGGTTGAGTCGTCATGCGATCGGACACGTGTTTCATCATTTGCAACATCTGAGCGAAAAACTCCGTAGGTACTCCACTAACAGAAGCGGTAGCCGTTTCATTATTATGGTCAGATGGACAAGCAGAAGTAGGGGTCAATCCCACTTCTGATAACGGATCACCCGGACCTGGAGGATTTTTAGGAACCGTGACGTCAGCTAGGCTGACGTCACCATCCCCACCAACAGACTCGCTCATCGCAAATAAGAAACACTTTTATCTAAACACGTTTTATTACTTGTCTAAAACAATCTTAAAATCTAAAGTTATAATTTAAATTGTACTTACAAGATATTTCACGCAAATTCACCAAACGAATGTCCCTCGCAACGGCACGCTTCTGCTTTTATAACCAGCTAAGATGGCGTCGCCGTTGCAAAGTCAAATCACAGTCACTTCATGTTACACATTTTAAGTTACACCAATTAATACAACAGAGTATAGTTAGATAATTCCTTAAACTATTATTAGGACACGGTTTAAGCATTGAAACAATTTATCTCGATTAAAACATTGAAATAATACAGAGCGCTACTCGCTTTTTGATTCTATAGTTATTAGTCCAACAAATCTTCTTTTTACAATTTAAAACCTAACCAAAACGATTTTAAATGAAATGCAACTAGTTTATTAATCAAGACATGATTTTAGCAATAGATGATTGGACTTAAAACTAAAGTTGATGAACATAAGAGTTGTTGCTTTGTCGCCAAGAACGACTACAACACTCTACTCAAATTCCATACTTTCAAGTTAGAAAACTGACAACATCAAAGTAATATTAAACCTTTACGATTATGATAATCATTCTAATAACTTTTAAAACTATTAAAAGTAATTTAGATCGAGCTTGCGCCGACATATACATATCTATATATATGTAGGTAGATAGAAATTGCACACATATGAAATACTGATACACAAGAAACACAATTACACACACATATAAAGAACATTTAATTTTGGGGCAGACCACCAGACCGCGTCAGACTGACAAAAAAACGACCTGTGTGGCTTCTCTATTTCATAGTATACAGTACTCTACTATGGTGCAACTTATGTGCAGTGGCACATACATAAGTTTTGGATTTATTTAAATCCATGGACTGACTAAATCTGCAATAAAATGATAAATGACACTGTCATTTCTGGAAAGTGTGACATCTAGGAGTTTTAGGGGCTTTAATTTTATTTATTTTGCTAATCTCAAGTACGTACTAAATATTGTACTATAAGTATATTATACTTTATTTATTTATATATATGCAGCACGCCCCGGCTTCGATATAGCCTATGTTACTCGGTGATAGTATGTGACTTTCTAAAGGCGAAAGAATTGTTGGAATCCGTATAGTAGATAGTAAGTTAGTTTTTATAAATCTCATACGAGAAGAATGATACCACCGGTTGAATGCACATGTCATACAAAGTTAAATTACTTACAATGCCTGTAATCAAAGAATATGATACTAGCTGACTGTATTGTAACCAGAGTTTTTTCGCATACGCTGAAAAAACAGTGATTAGTGTCTTGTTTATGTGCACAAGTGTGGGCAAGCGATATAAAGACGGAATATCGTGGTTTTTCGTGTTCGCGGGAAATCGCCATAGAAACCCTGGTAAAGTCTTCACCACTTTACGTGGGTACATGATGTGACTTAACTTGACCACGATGATTTATCATTTGGTAAGTACTTACTTGACTGATTAAAAGCTTAAAAAATAACGCTGGCAAATATTAAAATCGTATGGCACTATCTATAAAAAAAAAAAATGTAACCATGACAACGAAGCAGTCGGTATCTATCACAACAAATCAACGCGCAAAACAGGTATTCAAAAAACTCTCAGCTCGGAGCTTAGCTAAGAGTGCAGCAACATGCCAATTTGCTCAGAGTTCTTTATGAAAACCATTAATAATTAATACAGCTAAGCAAATTTAAAATTGCTTCGATTCGTTTCATTTGTTGCTTTGCAAGTAGTAGGTAAATCATGAAAAACGGTTCGTCTCGAAACTTTATTCTCACCACCTTGGGTAAGTTTTTATTGAGAAACTTAATTAATTACTGATAAACTGAGGTTTATTAAAAAAAGATAGTAATTAATGTATAAGATATCAACGGTATTAGTTGTTATGAGATAAACGATGTTGGTGTTTTAAACGAAAAAAACGCGTTGCTAAGTGCAGTAGAAACCAATACATATGACAATAAAACGTTAAACAACTTTAGATTATATTGATTGATTTTTAACCGACTACAACAAGCAGGAGGTTTTCTATTTCTCCTTTCTCTTTTTTTATATATGTCAACATTATTTTCGTGGTATGTGATAATTACAGAATACTATTACGACACATCGGACCTGAAATTGAATATAAGATCTGAAGAAACTTTATCAAACTTCATAAATGATTCTCAGACACTATTGATTCAGAGTTCCTTAGACAATGAAGAACTATCTCTTCATACACAGGTACAATCAAATATAAGTCAATCAAGTCTACTTATTTTGTTTTCTACCGACCTCCAAAAAAGAGGAAGTACTCATTATGTTTGCCACCTTGTTTTCTCACTGATATTTAGAATTTAGACCAATTTAATAAATGTTTTTTGTTTGTAAGGGTATTGTTGTCCCAATTTAATTTTTAAATCCAAATAACTGAAAAAGTTCTATCAGTGCCTGCCAGAGAGATGCATTTTTTTAAATTAATAGGTAAAGAAACAAGAAGAGCAGTACATCAATTCAATTGCATTATAAACTTAACTACAAAAAAGCAATTTCCAGCTCATTTGGTCCAACTACATGCCTGCAAAGTAATGCAACTGGCTGATTGAGTTATACATATTGGTGTTCAAAGATAACTTACATTAGACTTGTCAAATAGTTAAGTTTGTAGAAGTGCACATATAAGATACATTTGGATAGCTTTGAAATTATAGAGTTATAATGAACTATACATGAAAATATTTTTTTACTAAAGTTTGATACTACTTCTATTTCACTATTTTCAGGTACAAGGTATCAATGGCAAAAGTATGATTTTTTATAAAAATCCAGCACAGCACATGGGAAATGAAGATGATTTGGTTGGTAGTGACATAAACATCATGACTCTGTCTAACAGTCCAGCACAGTCATTGTATCATACATTGAGACAAGTGTATTCTCCATTACTAACTGCTGTAAGTCTATCTCTCTCCTCTGTCATTTCTCTTTGTATCTGTGTGAAATCTTTGATAGCAGAAACTATCTTGTGAGCCCACCATTCATTTGTATCTGAGAAACAGAGAAAAAAGAATACAACTCATTTAAAATATCTTAACGACATTCAATCTGAAGCTCTAATATTAATGTTGCAAAAATCTGTCCCCCAACACCTAACGGTGTGTTCAGGCAGCCTTACTTGAGAGCTAGTGTATTCCAGACAAGGCATTCTCCATCTAGGGCTACAGTATTGCTGACTTCCGAGGTCATGCAAACTTGTGGTCAAATGCATAGTTGTATAGGATAAAAAATTCTAAATTTTATTCCTCAAAGTTCCTCTGCCCGTGCTAAGGTTGTTATTCTAGTCATATGTTTGTACATATTTCAGGAAAATGATGTATACTCAATGAAACTCCAAAAGAACTTGTCCGATTTGGAATCCATCCTAAGAACCCTGACACATGGGAAGAGCGAATCAAATATAAACAGTGAGCATAAAAGTTTTTATCTTAAGTTGTATTGTTAGCTGACCAAACGGAAGAATTTTAAATAGGCAATAAGATCGCCCAATCAAATCAAAATCAAATCAAGGTTCATTTATTCAGGTATTAACAACCCATACACAGTAAAAACCCATAAGTGTCAAGTCAACATCCAAGTTATTCCTGGCATCGGGACGGCAACATGCCTCTCACACGCATGTTGTATATACAGACAGCCCAACCTGGTAGCGATCATCTCCAGGACGGTGTTAGAGCTGGTCAACACACACACCAGAGACCTACACCTCTTGCGCATTGTTGCGTGAAAGCAGTCTGAGTGCGCTTCAACACCGCCCTGAAGGCATTATTTTACTGGCTCGGATGGCACTGTATGCCCTATCAGTGTAATCAGCCCACAGACTGCATGTGTACAAGGATGTGCAGTAGGCTTTAAACAGCGTAATTTTTACACCCTTGGAACAACGTGCTAACATATTGGCCCGTACTGACAGTGCTCTCCGTTCCCGCTTCATATGTGAATGGTCTTCTAGTCCTCGGTCAATATATATTGACCATTTATAATATAGGTTAAAGACCATTCATTGTTAAATATCTAAGGCATATGCCCTAGATATTTAACAGGCATACCCGATCTAAGGGAACATTTTCCAGAGAAATAGATGGTGTCGATTTAGGACATTCTTCGCCGACTGCTTTGAAGACCATGAACTGGCTTTTCTTTTTATTATATTTGAAACCATGAACACGAGCGTATTCTTCACATATGCTGAGCAACTTTCTCAATCCGCAGACCGACGCGCTCAGCAGTACCATGTCGTCTGCATAGCTAAGATTGTTGACTATGACCAATTAACAAAATATTTTTTTCTTATAGAGAGGCTTACCTTTTCTTGGTGACATTTGGCGTTATTTCCAAATGAACGATCACTTAGGGTTACTAAGGTTTAGGATACTGGCTATTATATCACACTTCACAACAATATTACTAGAACTTACGCGAACTGTCGATTTCGCGACTACGATATTTTTTCCGACTTTCTAAAAAGAAACGAAAACCAATTGATAGTTCTTTTTGTTTTGGAATCTTAATTAAAGTTGTTTAAGCTTTGTATGTCTGTGCCAAATATTATTAAGATTTGCTAGTAAATGGATATTTAGCAAAGTGTCCCCCAATTTAGAAAGAAATACCCCCAAACAAAAATCCCTGATAAATCCTAGAAGACTAATAAAATCTAAAAATTCGTAGATGTCATACATAAAATGTCGTCTACATTGGTTGGAAACTACAACGTGAATACGAATTTTCAGGAAACATACAGACAATCATTAGAACTGACATACGAAAGTTTGTATATGTGTGTTAATATAAAAAAGTTCATACTGTGAACCCATATTTAATTACCTTAGGGGCTAAATTTCCGTAGATCCCACCCTAAAATGAAAATACCCTCCCGTTTTCATTTAGGAATTAAGTCTCTTAAGTTATTTTATTGTCTTCGTGAACTCCACCCTTAACTTACAACATCGTAACCTCTGTTTTATAACGGCGCCTAACCTCTGTTATACAAATTTATAATATAAGACTACATTTATTTTTTATATTAGGCTTGCGCTTGACCGCAACTCACCTGATGTAAAGCGACGATGCGGTCTAGGATGTAGCGCGCTTGCCTTGACGAAACCCATTCACTTGTGATTTGAAGAGACCGAGATTACATCTATCAAGTTACATACTTGGTTTATCTTGGTTGTTTGTACATCTAGTTTGCACAGAGTTGTAGCACATACGCTTCGTTCGCTCAGTTATAATATTTTTACAGTAATCCTGTCAGTAGACGATGAATTGGAGTACTGGAAGACAATTATACAGAAAAAAGAAGTCAGCAAGAAGGAGAAAGAAGCTGCAGCTACATTCTGTGACCTGTTCCAAGATGTCTGTGAAGAAATTAAGTTAGTTTTTCACTTTGAACATATGACATTCAATTTTTTGTACCAAATTTTTAATCATGTTGTTTTTATGTGTTTTCTGATTGCTCAAAAAAGCCTTTTTGTATAAAATACTGACTCCCCATAAGTTCCATTTAAATTTTTATTGAAATTGGTTCAGAACTTCCAAAAGTGATCAGCAAATATCTTTGGCTTTCTCCTTCTCATGTAAAATAAGTTGTATAAATTGTTATTTTTATCCTTGTAGAGTTCTACAGTCGAATAATGCATCGGATATGAGGGAAGCTGCTGAAAATATTGGAGGTTTGCTGGACGATGTGTGGCGCTTTACATCTGTGCCATACCCGCAAAGCAGAATGATTCATGTGTTTGATATCATAGGTAAGAATATTGAATACGACTTGTTTTTGATGCTTTATAGTCATCCACTTATATCACTTAGTCAATACTCACTCATTTTTAGTTTATTTAATGTTTAGTTCTTTTTCGGATGGTAATACCAAAAAATTCGTTTAAATCTCTTACAGGACATGTTATCTGTTCTACCGTTCAAAGAACCGCTTCATCCGTCGAAATTTGGAAAGTGGACAACGAAACAACAGATTACGAGATATTGACACTTCTTTCTGAAGGTTTGAAAGTGGTTCAGACATGGACCAGTGCTTGTAAGTCCCTTACAGAGACGTATTGGCCTAACTATGCACTACATGCGTGGAACGGCAAGGCGTATGTGCCTATTTACGCCCAGAAATTCGAAAATAGGCTGAAGGAGGTAAGCTTTTCTGTTGATGTTTTTTGAGGGCCACATTTTGAACATTTTGGTCAAAAGTTGCTGATTATGAAAACCGTATCTTTTAATGATAACTGGTCGTATTTTGGGAGCATGACAGATGAGGAGTGTAAAGAATATAAGAAATTATTCCAAATTTTAACTAGGTACTTTTAATTAACCAGCTTGTTCATGATATATTAGTTTTATATAATTTTCTTAGCAGTGGATTTTTTAAGACCTGTAATATGTTTTAGATCCATGACATACGATCCACTCACAGTCAGCTAAACAAGTTGCTATCAAAAAGTGAAAAGGCAGAGTTGCAAACTGAAAAGCTGTTTGCACCATTTCATAGTAAGTCCAATAAATTCTCATGTATCGGCCCTTTATTAGAGCATCGATCATCATCATTATCCACAGCTTTCTTTATCACACTGTTAGACATAAGACTCTCTGATACAATGCAATCTGCCTTGGTTCTGTGCCAATCGTGTCCGATGTCGGCCAAATCTTCGCTTCATTTGAGTATCGATAGATCATTGCGAATGAGTGTCGCTGTACTGGTTTTATTAGATTTAACAGAACAGAAAAAATCACTTCTTTTCGCTTTCACATTTCCTGACGCTGTCATTACCCATGACATTCTTGTGCAAAGTGGCCGCACTATGCGTTCTAACGACATGGCCCGATAATGACAGCTTGGTGATGTTTTGACTGCTGCATATGCCACTTCACCATAAACTAATGTTTCGTAACAGCTAAGTTGTTCCCATAGGTATAAACGTATGGATGTGCAACGGCGCTAATGCATCTTGGGATACTGCTGTGTCTAAGTTCGCTTCGAGTCTGCGCCCTGCTGAGGCCAAGATCGCTGACAAATTGAAACCGAGACTGCACAATACCTCTACCAAACAGGTAAATGGAACGAAACTGTCATACTGGTAGGTCTGGTGATGCAGCGACCAAAACGGTTTCCGTTACTCGAGAACGTTCAAGAATTTCAATCTTGCTACTTAGCTTCTTTGTTATTCTTTTGGTTTTTAACTGTTTCGTCCAAAAACGGAGGAAGTGCCAATTACTGGCCGATTTCAATAATAGTTGGTACAGATGGCGGAACACAACATTTATAAAGATTTTTGGATATACAGAAGGTCAAGTGGTTGTTGTAATTTTTTAGGGTCAGATATTCTTGTAGTCGTGAGGTCGACAGTTCGTTCCACAGTTATAAATTGTAATTTTTAATGTGCTTTCTTTACAGATGCTATACGAATTCATGAGATATCGCGCACTGATAGACCGTCCTCTCGTTAAACACGCGTTGAACAACGAACTCGAGATATTTGTGTCTTCGCTGCTATCTATGCTGACCAACATACAGAGTCAGTTGGATTCTGACGAGCTAGATGTGAAGATGTACCAACCGCCCGAGATGTCCAGTGTAGTGCATCAAATACAGTGGGCCAAGCAGACTGAAGCTAGAGTGAGTGTTTTGTTATTTTTTTAACGATAGAATCATATAGGTACAGTCTTACTACAAAAGATTTGGATATGCCTTTGATTATTGAGCAGATGTTTTTTGTTTATATCTTCTTTCGTTAACAAATTCGTGGCTCATATTGTTCTAAATAAAATTCGCGGCTAACACTTGCTTAGAGATAAAAACTTCTTTGAAGTTAGTACGACCATATAACATTGCTTAACCGGTGTCAATCAACCAATTTTGAAATTAATCTCTAGTATTTTGTTCTAGTAGTATAAAGTATCTTAGTGGTAAGACTGTACAGTCCTACCACAACGATATTTTTAAACTTAATATTTTTGTCTTAATTATTATCGTCCTAAAAAGTACGAAAAACTTAAACATACTTTGAAATATACCTACTAGAAAAGATACCAGAGATCGAAAGTCAAAGTTACTTGTTAGACACTGATTAAACAATATGACACTGAATAAAAAACAGCTCTGTATAATTTTAAAAATCTGTCTAAGGAGTGTTTATCTGTAAACAAGTGGTAGCCGCGGATTTGTAGTAAGAAATTAACCGAAACATCTGATACTTGATCTGAATACTTGTAAAATGCAAGTCGTAATATTTTGTCATAAGATATTAATTGTATAATTTTGGACGTGGAAATGCTGGAGGTATTTTTAAAAAAATAGAAAATTAACATTTAATCTAGCAAAATGAAAATAAATGAATAGGCACGATTAACCTACAAACGGATACTAACGCGAGGTATCCTGACTGCACGAAATAAAGTGAAAACAAAACTGTTTACTATATTTACAGGTTAAAGAGGTACAAACGTGCGCTGAAAAATATCTGAAGGAGTTTGAAGGCAGCGCTGAGTTGCTCAAAGTGGCCACGCGACTGTTGAAAGATCTCAAGACAATGTATATGCAGTTGCACGAAGAATGGTCAAGGGACTTGCAGGTTAGTCGACACTAAAATTTTAATAGTTAATCGAATCTTTTTAGTATAAACGGCCTCCTTAATTTGGGCGTATTATGTCTTGTCTTATTTGACAGTGTTCACTGTACACCGGAATTTAATACGTAACTTTTCTTAGGCGCAAGCTAAGAACGGCTTGCTACAGTTGTCGAGCAACAAGCCAGTGGTCGAGTTCAGTGGTGAAAATAAAATGATGGAAGTAATGTTCAATCCGCGGTTAGTGTGGGCTGAACTGGAAGCGCGCTCGCTGGCTTCATTAGGGCTGCCGTCGCCGCCTGCCGCTGCGGCGCTCGACTCCATCGCTGCAGCGCTGACGCACGCGCGCGCCTTGCAACAGGTATAGTCTCCTCTTTCGTTTCAATATTGAGATCGGTGGTGGAATCGGGGTTGATTGATTATTATAGATGTGTAGTAGATGCAATAAGCCATATGACGTCTTACTCGCTTTTTTGTTGGATTTTATTCGGTTGGACTATTTCCTGTTTAGTGCCGCCGGCTTTTTTTTAGAATGACAAGGCGTAGTAACTGACAAAATACTAAGTTATGAATGTAAATTATTTTTTGAAAATGTAATTTTATAAATAAATACCGGTGCAAACACGTTTGAACTGGGTCGTCTACAATTTTAATCCTGGGAGTAGAAATTATAGCAAGCCGATGGTATACCTGACTTTATATCTACGCTTATCTGCTCGCTTCATGCGGTATGTCTTACGTATGCTTTCGAAACAAACAAAGCTTTCGCTGCACTGTGCAAGAAACTAAGTTAGCATATGATGCCCGGTATGTGCATGATCCCACAGGAACTGGTGTACTTTTGGTTTGTAAGCCTATTGAAGCTTTAATTTTCATTCCCAGTTACGTCACAGACATATTGACATCGGCATTTTCAGAACATTACCCTTTTAGTTACATTGGGACGCACTTTTCTCTAATTTATCTATTTATAAGGTTATTTTCCCCACTGCAGGTAGCTTCGTTCCACAACACTTTGGGCGAGCGTATGATCCCCTCTACACGTCCGATGATGTTACAAGCGGCGCTAGACTTATCTTCGCTAGTACAGAATCAGAAAGCAGTCTACTGGGACGATATGGAACAGCTTGCCAACTACACGGACAAACTGAAGCAGGCTGTTTTAAAGTTGGAAACTCAGGTACAACTTTGTATAGTATCTAGTCCATGACAGATTTCTTGGCTTAGGCAGGACCATCCTTGCACCGACTAACTTTCAAAACTACTAGAAGAGGCGCTAGCAAGACCTGGAGCCTTTATTGTCCTTCACTAGTTAACCTCGAGCAGGCTGTTCTGAAGTTGGTAACTGTACGATTTATGTTTAATCTATTGTCTATGGCAGTTGCGTTTTGGCTCAGTCATGCAACCTAGCGGCTGAACTTTCATACTACTAGATCAATGATGCTAGAAGTGGCGCAAGCAAGATTTGGCAGCTTCTCATGTTCTAAAGGAGATAACCAGAAATCAATCTACAAGTCTGATATGATACAACTAGCCAACTCCGCGAAAATTCAGATTCGAATTATATTTAATATCTATTGTCTATGGTAGGCTTCTCTTGTTTTGATTTTGATAGATAATCTCGCAATAGCTTCTCAATACAATTAGAGATTTCTACGTTTTCCTTGTTCGATAGAAGATATGCAGAAAACTAACTAAAATAATGATATAGGACTTAATTACATAAAGTTTCTGAAGCAGGCTGTTGGAAATCAGAGTCATGATACTATTTTTTAGCGTATTAGATTAGCTACATAACTTGCTATGTATATTTCTAGAGACTTCAAGACTGAGTGCAAGCTAAAAAGTACGATAGCAAAAATTGTTCTGTTAATACAGAACTATCTAATGTGATAAAAATATTATATACTCCCAAAATAATTGTCGGTGAACTCACCACATAACTAATTCTTTAAAAAAAGTTCTTACCGTCCATTACGTCAGGCGTCGATAGAACTTTTTTCAGTTGTTGTGATTTAAAAGTCAAACCTCATGACCGATTTTAGTAACATTCTAATGGGGCCACTCAAGTGTACCCTTTCAACCAAAAAATAACTTTTGAAATCGGTCCAGCCGTCTCCTGTAAATAATAACAAGCAAAAAAATATATGGTCAAATTGAGCGCCACATCTTTTTTGGAAGTCCGTACAAAAGCAGTTTTATTAGAAACAATTTTAGAAATCAAGTGGAAATAATACGAGGTCCCATTAAATACTGACGTTCTTATAATAATTTCAGAATACTTACTTGACTAGTCAACACGTGGCTATACGAGGTATCGTTGAGAAGCTGATGGACACGGAACTTCTGGCAAAGCAAGCCGAATGGAAGAAAGGGGTCAAGGACATTAGAGACATCATTGAACAGGTATGTCGCCATAAAATCGGGTTTAAATTATCTTTGCGCATTTTACGTTGTTTTGGCTTACCACAAAGTTTTTTCTCTATGTTAATCCGATAAAAATAATAAACCACAAAAAATGGTCAAAAAAAACAATAAATATTAATACCCAAATAAATAAATATTATTATTAACTAAATAAATATTAATACCTAATGGACCTAATTAGACCAAATAGGCAGAAATTTTTCTACATCAACGCTGATATTATACAGAGGAAAGATTTGTATTTCTGTATGTAACGAATAAACTCGGGACCTACTGGACCGATTTCAAACAGAGTAACATAGGCTATAAAAAATGGAGATTCGCAGGTAACCCTGAGGTGCTACTTGTTTATATATATATGTGTGTCTGGGAGTTTGTGTATGCGTTTGTGAATGTACCATGATATCCCCGACACCAGTAAATTTGTATTGAGAAGCTATGAGTGTGAAACATTATTCCCAACCAGTCACAGTGTTACAGTTGGGCGCATTACTGTAGGGAATAACCCATTTTTTTTATTCCAATAGGTAGAAGCTAACGGTTACAAAAACTCGGAACTGTGGAGGTCACATTGGGACTGGCAACTTTATAAGGCTTTGGAATGCCAGTACGTCAAGACCCTACTTTCTCTGCACAAACATTTCCCGCTAGTCAGGGTTGATTTGGTACTGCGGTAAGTTACTACATTTAAATCAGCAGCTTGAACTTAATTGCATTTTATATTGAGTTATTATTCTTCTTACAAAAAAAACTTTTTGGAACTTCTATTTGATAGGATTTGAACCTGAGACCACAAGCCCTTGGTCGCTCTTACTACTCAGCGAAGGATGATCCTGCAGCTATCTTTGTTTGATATATTTAAAAAAAGTTAACATGTGCTAAACTGTCAATATGTTTGGAACAGTAGAAATTAAATGAGTCGCCTATAAGCTGAGAACTGCCTGTGTGCTGTTCGCTCTGCATTTGTTTATTTGTAACGGTCATACTGTTCAAGACTGCTCAGATTTTTTTAGTTAGTGCTTGGTACACATGACCTCTCATTTGGTCGAACCAAGTTCAAACCTTGACTTTGTCAATTATGTAAACTTATAGTGAACACCGGCCTCTATTGGCCGTATCATGTTCTAAAATCTGCGTGTGTTATGAATATTAACCGACTTGAACAAAAGAGGAGGTTCCCAATTCGTCGTTTTTGACACCAATTTCTTAGGGAAGCCTAAACCGTTGTAGATTTCTTTTGATTAATGAACGTATTCAGGGTATATGTATTTTATATTTGGTCCCATATACATTTTATCGGTTCCTTAGTTTAGTCTGTAAATAAATGACTTAAAATGTGTGTAGTCGCCAGCCGAATTGCAATCCGTTGGAGTTTTTAGTATTCAAATAAGTATTACTTTTTTACTTTAAATATAAAAATAATATGTATATTGTATGCAGAGGTCACTGCGTGCGTCCGCAGCCCTGTATGGAAGAGCTTCGGGTGCAACATTACCACCAGCTGCGGAGGCTCGTGTCACTGCCGGCGCAGTTCGTCGGACTCGCGCACGATCACAAGCAGAACATATTCGCGGCCATTGTCGACAAGTAGGTCTTTACTTTGTAAACATTATTCACACTAGGTACTCTGTAAAAGCGTCTAGGAATATTACTCAAAATATATAAAAGAAAAAACTACACGTCTGCTAGGCGCTCTGCTCTCTGCACGAGTTTTCATACATTTAGCTTTCAAATCTATATCTAATCTATTGCCAACTACGAATGTCATTAAATTTTTTTCACTATTTCTTTAGTAAAGCTGTGTTCCACACTGCCATATATTTGCACACAGCAATATTATTGAGATCAGCAGGTTAATATGTCACATAAAAGAAAATTGCACCAGACTTGAAGCTGAAGGACGTTTCGTTCGCTCGGTCAATAAATTATTTTCTGGTATTCAGACACGGGTGGCTCGGCAATAAAGCCGTGAAGCAGCTGGAAGCGGCACTGTCTTCGCTGGACCGTACTTGCGTGCAGTGGACGCGCCGCGCCGCGCTTGCGTGCGTGCCGGATCTAGAGGCGCTATGCACTGAACATCTGAAGCAGCCAGCCGATTGGGAGAACAACTTTAAAGCGTGCAAGGCTTACGGGCAAGCTGTCGCTAAGATGACTTTGTGAGTGCCTATATGATACTGTTACTAAGTATATTGGTTTACACAGCCGCGAGAACAAATGCTAGTAAAGCTAATACGATGATGTATAAATAATAAAAAACCTTCATGAGTCTGGCTGGAAATGAATTAAAATGTTAGGTCCGGTATGGAATATGATTAATTTTTTATCTACTGCAAAAAAATTCTTATTCATCAAGATTGAGAGAACTTGTCTTAGGCCTTGCAATCTTATTAATGTAAAAGTAATAGTAATAAAGTAAAACTAATTTTAGTTTTATTTAATACGAGTAAATGATGCAAATCGTATAAATCTTTCTCCATTCAACTATAACGTTTATTTTACACTAATTACAGTGAAGATGAAAAAATCGAGTGGCTAATAGTAGGCACGGCGTCCCTCCGACGCGAGTTTGAAGCGCAAACGCGTTCACTATGGGCGTGTCTAATGTCATCCCTTCAATCAAGCTGTCGCTCTGACGCCGCAGCATTGGACGCTTTTGTGGCAACTGCTCAAGCCACATTACAAGAACGACCGATGCCCAAAAATGCCAAAGAGTTAGCCGATATTAGTGCGAAGCAACAGGCGCTAAGGGAAAAGATGCCTGAGGTAAGTTATTGTAATTATTATTAGCAAGAGCTATGTCTCGTGTTGTTAATCGACTTCCAAAACGGAGAATGTCCTCAATTTGTTATAATATTTTTTAAGTATGTTGGCTAGAGACGCTTAGGCCGATTTAAATTATATGTTTTTGTTATGAAAGATTATTGTACTCACTTACCAGGTGGTCATAAGTAATGTCAAAATCGGTATTGTAGTTTAATTTTCTTACGTGCAATAAATAATAATGAATTCTGGATTGTAATCTTTGTAACCCTTTAGATGGAATCAACAATGGAGGCTCTCAAAAAGAAGGGTCACATGTTACGCACGTGGGGCGGCGACGCGTCCGTGGAGGGAACCATCAAGGAGTGGCAGAAGATCAGGGAGCTGTTGCACAGCCAGCAGCAGATGTTTGAACATCAGGTATTGAAGTTCCAGTTATTTCCCGGGTTAAATAATAGCTTTTTGTCAACCCTGTATGTAATGCGTATTATCTCTTAGCCAAATTTCAGAGAAATCTGTCATGCGATTTAGGTGTGAAGAAGTTACAAACAAGCAGATTTTCTTGTTAGTTGTATCCAATACTTTGATAGAGTAAGTCAAGATTAAATGAAAGAATCTGAATACCGACAAGGTAGCGTGGTGGCATAACTAGGTTACCATATATGTCGTTTAATTTCATCTAAATTCGTTCAGTAAATAAGTAATAAATTCGGTGTAAAGATCTAACCTTCAACTGCTAGTCTTCGAGTTATTTAAAATATATCGGTCATTTAGCATAACTTGTTCAGCGATAAAAATAAGCTAGGTGTCATCAAATGAAGTCAAATTTCATCTAAACTCGTAGGTAACATACACAAGCTTTTGATTTCTTAACATAAGTGTGATGTATCTAACAGGCGGATATAGTAAAGTCGAGTTTGAAAGGGGAGTGGGAGAATCTAAACACCGGCGTGGAGGCGTGGGTGTCGCGGTGGCTGCAGGCGCGACCGCGTATGGAGGACACTAGGGACGTGGAGTATAGCTGTATGGTGGACCGATGTCGCTCTGTGCTGGAGGCAGCCGACCAGTGGGCGGCCTACCACAAGGACAAGGATGAACTCATGTGAGAACCATAACAAGTATATTTATAGCAGCACTCGTTTGAAGACAACAGCTGGCTTCATTGCAATTTCACGCATAACCTACTTACTTATATGTAGAAATATTTGATAGTTATGTGTGCCAATTTAAAGTTCCTTTTGACATTGCTCGTGTTACTTATTCAACTATTGAACACTTCTTGGATACAATAGAACAATATCAAATATGTATGAAATTTTTTATAGTTCTTCTTTAACATAGTTTTCTCGTTTTTTTTTTTGTTTTTTCATGTCCCATTAGTTTTGTTTTTTGCTCTAGAATAAGTAAAAGTTTGACTGCATTAAATATTTGTTACAGGAACGAATGTCAAAAATTCAATATGAAAATACAAATATCAGAAACATGGAACCAAGCTGAAACAATGATGGCTGAATATCTCAAACTGTGGACTATATTCAAAGAGTATAATGAGGGTAATATTTATATTACAAAGCAGACACTTGTACAATTCCTTATATAAGATATCATTAGCTGTTTTAATATTCTAGTATTTTGTTAGTTGCAAAACCTTCCCTTTGTTAGCTTGACAGGGTGAAATAAATTAATTTTTTGTTTGTTCTTATGGATATAAACGGGAAAAACAATGTGTATGTGGCCTGTGGCATCATAGCTCTTGAAGCAGTTATGATTATGTTTTTTTTTGGTTGTAAGATGAATTAGTTGGGAGTGTACT
The DNA here is from genome assembly GCA_947049295.1 of Ligdia adustata. NCBI lineage: Eukaryota > Metazoa > Arthropoda > Insecta > Lepidoptera > Geometridae > Ligdia > Ligdia adustata. The sequence goes on from OX346218.1 coordinate 6,497,346, forward strand.
TAGCTGAGTTTGATGAAAATTGGCGCAAGATGACAACCGCCACCAATTGGCGTGTTACATATATTTTCACATCTCCCTTAATATGGGTGTCAAATGAAAGTGTTAAAGAAGCATACAATACAATACAACACATAGCATATATGTTGACTTGAAGAATACTACAATATGATAAATTTCATATCCAAGTTAGTTGCCATATAAAATTGCGATTTAAATTAATTTTTCATTATGTCGGAATTATTTTTTAATTGTACTTGCTTTAAGTTTTAAATGTCACTGCCCTTTTTACGAAGAAGTCTAAACATTATATAATAATAAACAAGCTTTGTATTTTTTTTATTTCACAGAGTTCGAGACAATCGCTAAACAAGAGTGGATAGTATTTCAGAAAAAGCTTCATTTGCTGGATGAGTTTGTCACCAAATGGAAGGGGAATCTCGAGCCTTATACAATTGTTACGCTATTTCTGCAGCAAGAATTAGAGAAATACTCTGTGAGACATGCATACTTATTTACCAACCGTTTGCATTATTTGCATATGTATAGAGAACTATTTTATGATATTACTCTTTTACTACAATTTAGAACTCCCTGGCGTGTAAATATTCTAAAAGAATATTTAGTGTAAATCTCCAATCATACTTGCCTAATGAAGTCTTTAGTTATAACGGTTGTGGGTGAACTTCTGTAGCCGCTTCCACCACTTGCTTGATCCTTGCCCCGCTACTAGTGCTCCAAGTAGGAAATTTCATATGCAGGATGTGAGATTGTCGTGGTATAAGTTGGTACTCGTGAAGTGTACTGTCCTCAGAACTACTAAACTCATTAGTAATATTTTTATATAATAATGAAATTCTAGCAATATCAAATTATTATGAAATTTTTATGTTATGTTATTTACTAACACAAGCAAAGTTCGAGTATCATTTGTAAAACGATATTCAATAAAACTGTAGAGATCGAGTTTCTGTACAATGAAAATATTGCTAAAACCGAGATGTAAGAAGTGAAATATAACTAATTTTGTTTTTTTATTGTTTGTCTGTCTGTTTGTACGGGCTAATACTGACCGATTTAAATGAAATTTTGTATGGTGGTAGTTTATATCACTGGTCTACAAATTAGGATGTTTTTGATCCCGGTTAATAATAGAGAAGAAATAAAAAATACCACGCGAATGAAGACGTGGGCATTAGCTTCTTATATAATATGTGTCATATATTCTAATATATAATTTTGTAAGCGCGTGCGTAATGCTACATTAGAAAAGCCAATAACGGGAAACAAACTATCGGCTGCGCCGAATTTGAAGTTCGCTATATATTTTTTTGTGAATTGGTAAATCGATTTATTTTGGTTTTTTGATTTTATTTATAGGATCTAACAACGATTCTGAAGTATCTCCGTGGCTCTGATTTCACCGAGCGGCACTGGCGGGAAGTTTTCGGACTTCTCAACATAGAACCAAAAAAACCAGACACTTTGCAGGTGAAAGATCTGTTAGCTGCCGCGCCCAATATAAAGAAGCAAGTCAAGTCTTTGCAGGTAAATTTAATTTATTCTTTACTTACCCTCATTTTAAAAACGCGTTTTTTATACATTTATCAAAACATAACTGCTAAATTAAATGCTGTCCTTATATAAATCATAGCAAGTATATTAAGAAACTTTAGAATAATTCATTGTGCCTTTTATCACAACAAATGATCATGAATCTATATGTGGATAACATATAGATATGGCTTCAGATCACATTCTTATTAAGTTGCTAGAGGTCGTTCTAATGCTTTCTTCAATTATCTTTATATTTTTAAAAAATATCCACGCCGCGAAAAACAAAATCTCAGTAGTACAGTTCTAGATTCATAACATAAGTAGGTTTTGCACTTGTACAAGATTGGCGCTAGTCACGGTAAATCGGCGTTAAAATAGAGAAGCACAGTGGGTAGACCGAGCAGTTTATGTTGATGACGGTTTATTTTTTAAATAATGTGCCGCTAACTCTCCTGTAGTAAAGCGATAACGCGGCCCAGGATGTAGCGCACTTGCCGCGAAGAAACCGATCTACTCACGACTTTGATACCGACTTTGATACCGAGATAATAGCTATCAGAAAGTAGAGAACTCGTCAGTGAATCCCACAACCTGGCAGTTACAATATAAGTAGACGCAAAGGTTTTCGTGCAAGACTGTGGAAACTAACGCGTGGCACAGGTACGCGTTACTTTCCACAGTCTTACAGTATCTATACTCAATTTTAGAATAGGAATGAAGGGAATCCGAATCCTAATCCTAACTAATATAAAAATGCGAATGTAACTCTGTCTGTCTGTCTCGCTTTAACGCTTAAACCACTCAACCGATTTTGACGAAATTTGGTACACAGGTAGATTGGACACCAGGAAAGGACATATGATACTTTTTATCCGACTTCAAAAAAGTGATTTCCCATTATCTCGATAATCCAATCGGGAACTATGCGGGTGAAACGTCGGAGCACAGCTGTTGTTATAAAAATATGATATGATGATGTTGAATATTTTAATTCGTGTTATTCTTAACACAAACAGAAAATCTGTGCATCAGCGTCAAGCGAGTCCGCGGTCAGGAATGCTCTGAACGAGCTAGAGCTGTGGTTCGCGGGCGCTCGTTTCACCATCATCTACTACGACGACAAATCCAAGCGACAAACTCCTATAGTCAAAGACTTCAAGGAGATATCTGCTAAAGTAAGTTGTTATGTTAGTCTTACGTGCGTCTACTTTTTTAGAATCTCCCTTGCCAAATATATATTTGGTACCGACTTTCAAAAAGAAAAGGTATGGTAAGATTCGACTGTATGTTTTTTTTTTTGTTGTTGTTCTCGGAGATGCCTGGATCGATTTGTTTTGTTTCGACCACTTTCAAACAAAAACATCTAATCGGTTTAGCCGTCCCTGAGAAATGAGGTGTCAAAGAACAAGAAATCCGGTCGAATTTGAGTACCTCCTTTATTGGGAAGTCTGTAAAAATGCAGATGATACGTATAGTTTTTTCAAAATAAATAATAAGTTGAATTATTAAATATATGCAATGTACTGAACTAGAGATGACCATACATTTGAGTATGAGTGTATATTAAATTTATGACAGTTACATTCAAAATAAAAATGGTTTTTGTTGTTGTACTTTTAGGTTTCGGTACCTTAAAAGAAAAAAAAACGGAACCCTTATAGGATCACTTTGTTATCTGTCTGTCAAGACCCATTTTGTCAGGAACGCGTGAAAGTATCAAGCTGAAATTAATATCAAATACTCAGGTATACTGTTCCTTGGAGCAGTGAGAAAAATCAAACTTCTAAGCCAATACTATCAAAACATGCAGCCGTTTATGCTGCGAATTTTCGACTCTCGCAAAGGAATCAAAACCAACAGACAGGGTATTTAACTCAGACTCTTTAAATATGGTACAAAGCAACGTCTTCATACACACACATCACAGCTAAAGGAAAAATTCCGAAAATAATGCATTTTTTAAATATTATAACCAGATTAAAGGCACCTTCAAATACCACACCAAGATTGTAGCTATGAGATATTTATTTAAGTTATTAACGTTATGTATCGAAACTTAGCAGATATCATTATCAAAAAGTTTTTGCTCTACTACTATGTACTTCACTAGACCAACGTTTTTACCTGTACGCAAATAATGACTCCAACTTGGCCAGTCATACTGACTAAACTAAAGGTTTCTAAAATCATATCCATCTTTTTCTCACTCGTGTAAACAAAAACAGAGGAGACAATTTTAGAACTGTCAAATTAGATTAGTTTTGTAAATTTGACCTGCCTGAATATCAATCAATCAATATCTTAGGGTCAATATCTTATCGGCGGTCTCTCCATATCCCTCATAATACTAAAAAATTAATTGAAAACTACGTTTGGCAAACGTTTCCACATGTAAATATGACAAGTGCAATACGACAGGGAAAGTCTTCATTATTTTGATATATAAATAAACTAAGGTAAGTATATTTCATCGAACTGATATAGGAGCTGTGATGAATTTTTCAAATCGTTCCAGGCGTCTCGCTGAGAAGTCGAGGAACATGCTAGTACGTAAAAAATGACAGTCGTATCGTCCAATTTTTTTGTAGTCAGTAATAGTAGAGTAGTAGCCAAGGGCTGTAAGGCATCAATTGCAGCCCGAGATATTTAGGCGCACGAGCGCAGCGAGGGCGCCTATAGTTCGAGGGTGCAATTGCTGCTTACACCCGTGCTAACTACTCTGCTTTACATCTCGATTGTGAGGTAAGTAGAAAAAAACCGGCATTACAATAATAAAACATTTTAATTGCTGTTTCAGCTTCCATTTACATTGAATCGGGAGTGCAGCTTATATATTCATCACTTGCAGAACTCATGTTTTTTTCTTAATTAGCACGTAATTATAAAAAAATCCAACAATATTTAAAGTAAAAGTTTTCTATTCTCGCCTTTCTTCATCTTTATTTAAATTTTTTTTTTCAAGAACAAAATTGAGCTTCGCCGTTCGATATTTAAAATTGATGACTATTATACTCATACGAAGACAAGGCTGAATAGCGAAGCGACCTCTTTTGTCATTGGGCTGAATGCATGATGTCTATTGCCAGTATGATGGTTAGATGTACGCGAACTTTTTAAAGAGTGAAGTTTTTTTTAAATTACTTACAACCCTAGGGCTTTTCTAGCTACATTATTATCCTAGAGCGCTAATTGGTCACCTACCATCCTTATTACCCCCAAATGGGGCTTCATTTGGGGGTAATAAGGATGTAAAAAATAATAAATTATGTTTTACCAGATTGAAGAGCAGCAGTGGGTAGTATCTTCAGTGAGCGGGAACGGCGCCAGCGGTGGTAGCGGCACTGACGCTTGTGCGGCGTGGGAGCTGCGGCTGCGCGCCGCACGCCGTCTGGCCAAAGCAGCTCATCATGCACAACGCAGGTTAGTCACTACTTGCTACTGTCTTACAGCTATTACACTTTATCTTCTATCTGTAGTACATCTGCGCGCCGCGCGAGGTTTTACGAAGGCCCGTCAATGTCGCGCATTCGCGCATAACGTAAGTCAGTCGTTTATATGTTTCTCTTACAGCTATTAATTAACCTTTTCAGTGCCTTAGTCACCTATACGTGACAATTTCAGATGTACCTTATAACGTCGACTATATAGTTGATAAAATGTATTGAAATTGTGTTCCTTGGAGTACGGATCACGGTAATGCAGTTTTAGAGTAGCATGAAAACTGCTGTTTCGTTAAATCGAAGAACAGTGCTTTACATGGAAATGGTGGCGGTAGAGGCGTGGGAGTTACGACCGCAGATATTTATAGCTTCTGTTTATAAGTTAAACAATAAAGAAGAAGAGAATAACTGACTGTTGGAAAGGTCCAACTTTAGTTTCGTTCACATTCGGTGAATTTCGTCAGGGATGATATGAGCCGTTCGTTGTTCGTTCGTATAGTTGGACCTTTCCAACAGTCAGGTACGCGTGAAAACCTGTTTTCTTAACAGAAACGCGGTTCAACCTTTGAACCGAGTAACCTGTAAGCACTCTTTCGCAAGCAAGCAAGCAAGTCACTCGCTCGGTCAGATATGTGATTACATACAAATCAATTCGATTTCTTTATGACAAAACGTGCTATATCTTAGCCGTATCATCAGGTGAGATGTGGTTAAACGCAGGCCTATTTTTCATTCAAATTGTTTACGCTTTCCTCGTAAGTAAATGTTGACGTGATATCCCGGCGACTCACGCCGCACGTGCATTGCGGATGTACAGAATTATTAGTTTCAAATATAGGTCCAGGCAACTGTAGACGTTTATTAAACTACAGTCTATCGCAAACCAGAACCAACCCATACCAATGAGTTCGCACGGATCTAAAACAAAACATCTAAAAACTTCAATATTTCTTTTAAACTTTGGAGTAAATATTTTTTGTGTGTGCAAGTTGCATTTACATATAATTTTATGACGCTACCTCTGAATAAATGATAAATGAATCTCTATAAATGATTTTGAAGCGGTAGTATTTTTTTTAGGCTATTATACCGGGTTATTAGAAAGCGGTGTACATACTTAGCTGAAAAGAAGTCAATGCACTTATCATAACGAACGCCCATCATTATGGGACCGAACCGGGACACCAGTTTACTTGTCATAAAGTGTACCGTGAATAACGTGATCGATTTCGGGAACATTATGTGTATAATATACTTATAAATAGTTCGTGATAATAAGAGTAATCAAGTATAACCAGCCATACATACTCTACGATGATAAGCAGTGTTAACATCCGAAGCTTATCTGACTGAACTTTGGCAGCATGTAACCGACTTTAGAGAATGAACTCTTATCACGGCGCGGGCGAAAGCGTTCATTCACAGTGACGACGACGCACTCTTTTATGGTACATAACGTGGAATTTAATATTAATCTAAATACCAACTTTTCAATAGCCATCAGTAGGATTGGACATTATTTTAGATTACTACCACTGCATTATGTATATTAAAATTCTTAATTTTTTTGAAAAAATTAAAAAGTAGATACTTAATGTACTTACATCATATGTTAACTAAAACTTATCGACATATACTGACCATATTTATCTGCATTTAATATCTAAGCTCTCTCCATTGTTAAGCTTTTGTATGAAGTTCTACTATAATGATGAGTTTAAGTAACTAAGTTTTTAACCAGTACGTACCTACAGTTACTCTTTGGAACACCTTTTTTAAATACAAAATGTCTGCAGGAGTTTGTAATCTAACTTACTATAATATGTTTCTACTTATTTACCTTAATTTTATATTACAAAATTCTCTCAGACATTTGCTAACTTTTGGCTGCACGGGATCATTTGACGTTACGCGCTTTGAGCTTTTCGTGGTCCAGAATCACCCATAGTGTTTCATTTGTTTTAAATCACCTAAATAGAAAAAGAAAACCGTGATTTTTATGTTCAAATTAGAACCCAAAAATTATATATAACTTGACCAAGATAAGAGGTTATCATTGCTGTTGTAACTGTAACAAGTTATCTGCTCCGTTGAAGGGGCCGCTTTTTTATACATTGATGCCCTCGTCTAGTTGTGACGTCATGCTGTATACAGGGTATATATACCTGGTTGGTCAATGTACGTGACGTCCTTAAGGGCTCATAGTATACACATCTTTACAAACAACTTTCACTATGTGATAAAACCCGTTATGGCACAAAAATAACCTGTTCTAATTTTGTCGAGAGTCGATATACATTTGTATTTGTATCTGATTCTGATTTGTAACTGAAATATCAATCTTATGGTAAAAACCAAAACTTTATAAATTTTACATTATTAATCGACCAGTAGCCTAGTTTCCTACTTCAGCTTATTTATAAATTAAGCTTGATAAAAAGAAAATTATTTCAGATGAACCTTCAATGCTTTTAAAACCAATTTCCGTTTTGTGTAAAATTCTTAAAAACATGTACATATTATTTAAGGAATAAGCTGTGCTTTCATTCTCTACGCGGGTAAAAAGCCTCTCCTATGGATAAGTACTACGTCAACAATGAGGTAACTCAACCCAGATAATCCTTTCGAAACTTCCAGTTCATTGAACAAGCTACCGTCTACTATACAGGGTAGCTGGTAAACCGTCGCAACACTGTGATGAACGTGAAATAACTTTTGTTCTACAATTTATTTACATTCGCATTATTTTCACAAAAAGTTAGCAAACGCGTAAATGTCACACGCGGGTCACAGGCGTTATTTTCTCGAACTTCTAAAATAATGGAAATAAGAAGTGTATTTAGTATGAGATAGAACGGTATATTGTCCCCACATGTCACTAGTAAGTGCTTTCTAACAGACCCGGTGATTCTATTCTATATCTTCTCTCTTTAGATGTTTCCCTGGTTAGATTTTATAGCTTTTACATTGTATACATTAGGTTGTTCATGTCTCTATTTGTACGTAGGTAGTACGTACATATACGAGTAGCTATGACATAGCTTTATTCTTAGCTTTCTTTTCCGTGTTCTGTAGGTTACCCTTTTCTGTAATGTCAATACAAAGTTTGAGGTATATGTGTGTCTTGCTTTTATCGATCATCGTCAGTCAATCATTCTCACAATATTTTACTACAACAATACAAACTGACAAGGCTTTTTTAGCGCTTAGCTGACAGGACAGGGAATTTTATTTACTAAACAAAATTTACCCTTAGCTATAAAATCAGTCAAGGCTTTCGAGTCGAGATATTGCTAAAAAGTTTATACTCCCGAAACAAACAGCAATACATCGTTGATGTGGAGTTGTTTTTGGTCATTAAAGACGGAATAGTGCTAAATATAAGCGATGCTACAGCCCTTCTCAGGGTATTTGTTAGATCGACTAAGTGATTACATACCTACTCATACACTATCAAGATTTTCGCATTATTCAAACCATAGGTTCCCGGGATAGTCACAGGATCCCGGACTGATATGCCGACAGTCCCCCCATCTCAGGATTGAAAAATATGCTTGGGATTGTGTTTTCTATGTATAATAAACAGGATAACTTAAAAAAAGTGTCAAGTGTCTCATTCCGTGTTAGTTGTCGCTCAGATGTCGGGCGCGCTATCAGCGGATGCGCGGAACGGAAGTCCAGCGCTGGCCGAACGTTACTCTTTTATCGTATCTTAGTACATATATCGACGAGAAAACTATTGTCATTTACACATCAAATGTCGGTACCCGTTACTTATATCACATAGATATTACTTAAATTGTTCATATCTGACAAATACTAAAGTACTGTTGCCTATTCAAACTAGCGCCCTATCTCTGATCTGGGTAAGTATCCTCATAGATTTCTATATATTATTTCTATTCTAGTATATACTATATATATTAAGGGATACCTTAAATATTTTAAGGTATCCCTTAATTTATACAAATTAGTAATCATGTCTTTCTTTCGAGCGAGCCACAGGCTGTTTTGTCTGGCTGAAACTTTTTGTAAAGAACATCGTATCCTAATTCACAAAATTAGATTGGATGGATAGTACTAGTACTGACACTTGTATGTCGTTCATCATAACGCACAATACAAAAGCTGCTAGGTTTTTGTCACTAAGCACTTGAGCTAATTTTCAAGTATTTGGTAGGTACTTACCTATTACTACTCGTATCTTTCTTATCTTCATTTATTTACTTTTTAATTATTAGACTAGCAACGCGTGCAATACTTAAACTTAAAAACTAAAGTTCATTGAAACCTATGTTAGGTAAGATTTGTCTACTCTGCATATATTTTCACGGAGTTTCAAAGGGACGCAACTGTATGCGTTGTGCCCGTAAGTACATAGCCAACCGGTTCTACGGTTTCGTAAAAAAATAATTAGTTTGTCCGTGATAGCTAGTCGATCACTTTTGCATCATGACTCATATTTACTCACCACATATAACATCTTCTTTACTCCATAAAAAACTTAGATAAAAATAGTCGATCAAGTTACGACATCGTCGTAATGGACTGTCTTGCTTCGTTTATTAGTATCCCTTGGCATTTTAAAGCTATAAAAAGAAAGGGCGCGCATTAAAGGCTGACTAGGAAGCGGCGCGGTCTGTTGCCATAATAATGGCCAAAACAAAAAGCGCATCCCAAAACGCGGTGTTATTTTTGTTGCTTAGTGCCCGATTCGGAGAATAGAGAACGGGCGCGCGGGCGGGAACGGTCGTCGCCACGCACAGGGTCGGACTCTGCCTTGTGTTCTACTTAATTTTACAATTTTATGTTTTTACGTGTAATAAGCTAGTGACACATAAAAGTCTTCTACACTATGAATAAGTTGTTTTGTCGGTTGTATTAATGCTTATATTTTAAATAACAATTGACATTTATATTTAATGTTAACCTATGGTTTATGGTATGTGCTGATGCTGTTAATGTTGATAAAAATTTAGTAATCTTGACCTGCTAACTAAGAAAATGGTTGCATGGTTTTATTAAGTTAAATGTGGATTAACTGTTTATTTCAGAATATCCTACTGCACCACATTTTTAACTATGTACTTATATTTCATTAAATTTAAAGCCGATTATATTCCGTTTTCTTACCATGTAAGTTGTTACACGCAGCGCGGCAATTAACGTAACGGTGTTGTTAGTTTAATATGTGACCAGTCTGTCTGTGCTATTGTAGGGTCTGAACGGAAGAGCTTATATAGAGTTTGTTTTTCTTTGTTTGAAAACTGGTTTTAACTAGTGTGTTTTTTATCTACGATTCATTCAGTTTATTCTTCAAATGCAAAATGCTATCTAACTGGTTGTGATGTTGGTAGGAGATTTGGTTTTTTATGTAGGTACTTATTTAAATAGTGTTTTTTTTTATTATTGAGTTATGCCAAAATGCGTAAATATCAGATCATTTTGCTTAGATGATAATAAAATGTATTTTGTAAGATTTAGGAATATTTATTTGCTAAGGTATATTTTAATTTGCTGTTATTAAATAAAGTGCCTCTCTACGTGCAGCGATTTTGCAATTTAAAGAAATATCAAAATAAACACTATTCAAGACGAAGTATTAGGAGTAAGGTTTAATAACATAGTTGGTATTCAGCAATAAGGGTACGGAGCTAAGTACGTCCCTGCGTTTGGGTGAGGAGGCGGCGCGGGGAGGGCACGGCGCGAGAGTGGCGAGGCGGCTCCGGCGGCAGTGCAGTGAGTGGCGCGCGGAGAGCCCGGACCGCGTCATGGCTCTGCGCTTGTTGTATATCGCGACGTTTATCGCCGCCGCCGGCGCCGCGTTCCACGACCGGCTGCGCGCCAACGACCCGCGACTCACGGCGCGCGCCTGCGACCTTAGCTCCTGCTACCCCGCCACGGGAAACCTCCTCATAGGCCGCGAATCGCGTCTCTACGCTTCCTCCACGTGCGGATCACACGGACGCGAGCGATACTGCATCGTCTCACACTTGGAACCCAAAAAGTGCTTCTGGTGCGACTCTACCAACAACACGCTCCACAATCCACACCTCAATCACAGGATACAAAATGTTATCACGAAGTACTACCCAGGCACGCGAAACCGGTCCTGGTGGCAATCTGAAAATGGCAGAGAAAATGTCACGATTCAGTTAGACATGGAGGCTGAATTTCATTTCACACATTTAATAATTCAGTTTAAAACGTTTCGACCGGCGGGCATGTTGGTGGAGAGATCTTTCGACTTTGGAAAAACTTGGCGCGTTTACCGTTACTTCGCTCATAACTGTGAGGACTTTGGTGTTCCCGAAGGAGATCCGAAATCGTTGACGGAAGTGATATGTGAGTCACGTTATTCGAAAGTGGCTCCGTCGAGTGAAGGTGAAGTTATATTCAGAGTTTTACCACCGAATATAAATGTAAATAACCCATATTCTGAAGAAGTTCAAAATCTATTGCGTATGACAAATCTAAGAATTAATTTCACGAAGTTGCACACTTTAGGCGATGACAAACTTGATAATCGTGCCGAAATTCAGGAGAAATATTATTATGCCATTTACGAAATGACCGTACGCGGGTCTTGCTCTTGTTATGGTCATGCCTCTCGTTGTTTGCCGATGCCTGGAGTGGAGTCTAAGAACGACATGGTCCACGGCCGCTGCGAGTGTACACATAATACCAGGGGGTTGAATTGTGAATATTGTGAAGATTTCTACAATGATCTGCCTTGGCAACCTGCAGTAGGAAAAAGTTCGAATATTTGCAAGAGATGTACGTGTAATAACCATGCAACGACGTGCCATTTTGACCCTGCCGTTTATAATAAAACTGGTAAAACTAGTGGCGGAGTTTGTGATAATTGTCAGCACAATACAATGGGTATCAACTGCGAGCGTTGTAAACCAAAATTTTATAAAGACCCCAGTTTGGACATACAAAACCCCGAAATTTGTAGGCCGTGTGATTGCGATCCTGAAGGTACGACAGATCAGCAAGTACTTTGTGACGATGAAACCGACTTGGCTAATAACAAAACTGCAGGCCGTTGTATGTGCAAGACAAACGTAGACGGATCTAGATGTGACAGGTGCAAGGATGGATATTGGCATTTTGATCCGCTGAATCCAGACGGTTGCGAATCGTGTACTTGTGATATCTTAGGTACCATAAACGAGAGAGGGTGCGATGCAGCTACTGGGATCTGTTTTTGCAAACGTCATGTGACCGGAAGGAATTGTGATCAGTGTTTACCTGAGTTTTATGGTCTTTCTGATAGTGTCGATGGATGCCTACCTTGTGACTGTGACCTTGGTGGATCTTTAGATCGTGACTGTGATGTGATAACAGGACAATGTAAATGTCGTGCTCATGTTACAGGACGGCGATGCGACCAGCCTATACAAAACTTTTTTGTCGGAGCTCTTGATTCCAATGTTATCGAAGCAGAGTCTAGCCAATGTGACTCACAAATCGACGATAATGCTATTCAAAACCAACTCTGTCATGTTGTAATTAGAGAAAATTTCCCTGACGGCAGAAAAGAAACATGGTCAGGTCCCGGTTTTATGAAAGTTCCCGAAAGTAGCACTTTAGTTTTTATAATTAATAATATAAAGAAAAGCATGAACTACAACATGTTAGTAAGGTATGAGCCACAATCGCCGCAAAATTGGGAAGAAGCTACGATTTTCGTCAAAAGACCTTTGCCAATCGATTCCGATTCACCTTGTGCTAATATAAGGCCTGAAGATGATTCCGTATACGTTCGCTTACCATCTAATTCACGCAGCGTTTTGGCGACTCCTCCGATCTGTTTAGAAAAAGACAAAGAATATGAAGTTCGTATTTATTTAGGTCGTCAAGACGGTGTTTCTTCCAATTCTAGAGCATCGATTTTAATAGATTCAATAGTTTTAATACCATCTTTTGATGATTTACCATTTTTAGCAAACGGCAGTGCAATGCGCGAGGAATTCGATCGTTATAATTGCGGAGACTCATATTATTATGATTTAAATCGAGAAAATGTTCCTAGCATTTGCAAAAAATATCACGCTAGTATTGGATTTTACATTAGAAATGGATCTCAGTCTTGCCAGTGTGACCCCTCAGGTTCAAAAAGTCACCAGTGTGACCCGTACACCGGATACTGTCAGTGCGTAGAAAATATCGTTGGAGCTAGGTGTGATCGTTGTGCACCAGGCACTTATGGGTTTAATAAATTCGGTTGTAAACGTTGTGATTGTAATAGCATAGGATCCCTGGATAACTTTTGTGATGCTACCAGTGGACAATGCAAGTGTAGAGCAAATACATACGGACGAGCTTGTGATTTATGTCAACCAGGGTATTTTAATTTTCCTAATTGTCAACAGTGCGATTGTAACGGGCATGCTGTAGAATGTGACGATAAAACTGGAGCTTGCAAAGAATGCAGAGATTTTACCGAAGGTCATCGTTGTGAAAGGTGTATCGAAGGGTTTTACGGTGACCCGCGATTAGGCATTGACATACCTTGCCGATCTTGCCCTTGTCCTGGTATCAAAGGTGACCTGAGCAAAAGTAGCCATGCAGATCGCTGCGAACTGGATCCAGAAACGAAAGACGTAGTGTGCGATTGTAAAGAAGGCTACGCTGGATTGCTTTGTGATGTTTGTGCTGATAATTATTTTGGAGATCCTGTGAAAGGAACATGCGAAAAATGTGAATGTAATGACAACACAGATATCACAAAGCCAGGTAACTGTGACCCATATACTGGTAAATGCTTACAGTGTTTGTATAACACCGCAGGAGAGCACTGTGAAATTTGTAGAGATGGATATTACGGAGATGCCTTAGAAAAGTCATGCTACAAGTGTAACTGCTCACGACTGGGCACTAATTTCACCATTGGAAATTGTGATCATATCACCGGACAATGCCCGTGCTTTGGTAACGTCATGGGCATAAACTGCGATCAATGTACAGCAAATCATTGGCGTATTGCATTGGGCAAAGGTTGCGATCCATGTGAGTGCGATCCTATCGGTTCCGTATCTCCTCAGTGCAACGAGTATATTGGTAAATGTGAATGTATACCAGGTCATGGAGGACGACAATGTGACCAATGCCAAGAAAACTATTGGGGAGATCCTAACATCGAGTGTCACGAATGCGATTGTGACTTAGATGGTTCATTATCTAGGCAATGCATGCGGGAAAATGGTTCCTGTGTGTGTAAACCAGGCATTGGAGGATATAGATGCGACATGTGTGCCAGAGGATATCTTGGGCAAGCTCCTAATTGTTACGCATGCGGTGAATGTTTCGATAATTGGGACAAAATCATTAATGATCTTCGTGCTAAAACTGAAACCGCAATTGAATTTGCTGGAAAAATTAAAATTGTTGGTGCTACAGGAGCTTACACCAGGGACTTTGACGAAATGACAAAGAAATTAACATATGTCGAGAGTTTGCTTCAAAGTGCCAAAGAAGGTCAAACTACTGTTAGAGAATTGTTATCTAATGTAACTAGTTTACAAAACCTCCTGGATAACGCTGAGAAGAAAGTAAAAGATAGCAATGATAATTTAAATGCAGTAACATCAAAAATTAATCTTCGAAATGTCACTTTAGATGGTTTGCGATTAGGGATTGATAACTTGAAAACAAAGACAATTGAATTAGGTAATAATGCAACAAAATTGCAAGAAGCCAATTTAGAAGGAGCGCTTAATTTGACTCGCGAAGCAAAACAAAGAGCATATAAAGCTGCTGAAGACGCTGAAAATGTCCAAACAGTAATCGCAAATACTGATAGGCAAATTAAAAATACTGATCGTCTTATAGAATTACAGTACGCTCATTTTAATAGTACGCAAAATTTAAACGATAAAAAATTGCAAGATTTAACCAGTGAACTTGAAAATTTAGAATCACAAATTCCTAAATTAAATGAAAAAATGTGCGGCCAAGAAAGTGACAGTTGTGATATATGTGGTGGTGCGGGTTGCGGAAAATGTGGTGGCATTTCTTGCGATCAAGGTGCAGTGACCAAAGCTGAACAAGCTTTAGATTTTGCGAATAAGACAGAGCATAGAATCAAAGAACACGAGTTAACTGCTGAAGATTTATTTAGATCAATATCGCAAGTGAAACAAGATACTGTCGCAGTCCGCTCCAGAGCCAATGATTTGCGTCTTAAAGCACATGACTTTAAATCGTCAGCAGAGAGAATAACAAACGGAAGTGTGGAATTAACTGCCGAGCTCAAAGATTTCTTATCCAATACTTCTAACACCCCAGCAGATGTAAGGACATTAGCTAACGATATACTTAACTTATCCATCAGAATTGAACCTAAAGAAATAACTGAACTTTCACAGAGAATAAACTCATCTGTATCACAACTTACAAATATTGAAAATATTATAACTGAGACAAAACCAGATTTAGAAAGAGCTAAAGCCTTAAAACAGAACGCTACCTCTGTTAACAAAGCCGCTAACCTAACTCTGGAAATGGCAAATAAAGTTTTGGAAGCCTTGGATGAAGCACAAGCTGCACAAGATGCTGCTGAAAATGCAATCGTCAAAGCTAATAGCGACATCGAAGCTGCAAAGGGCGATTTAACTCCAATAGCAGCAGAAACTGAACGAGCACAGAAAAAAGCGAACGAAACTAAAGATGAAGTCGAAAAACTGCGTTTACGACTATCTGACTTACAGAAAGATATTTTAAAAATCGAAACCGATGCAGAACAAGTAAAACAGGAAGCAAAGGATGTTGTAGATCGCGCTGAAAATGCTGAACAAAAAGCTCGTGACCTTAGGCAAAACTTTAAACAATCTAATATGTCCCTAGCTGATAGAGCTAGTCAAACCTTGAATTCGAGAGAGCGCGCTCAACTTTTATTAACGCGAGCTACTAGACTAGCTAGTGACACTCAAATGCAACTTCAGCTATTAGCTAATATGGAAACATTATACAACGATCATAACGAACAACTTAATCTTTTGGAGAAGGAAATAGGAAACCTCAACTCGCAAATGAACTACTACCTATCAGAAATCACAAAGCGTTCCGACAATTACCGATCATGTACAACATAAACATCTTGGCAATATATTCGATTGAAAGTTAATCTATAAATTAATTTAGAAAAAAGCTAGACGTAGCAGAGTATGTCTGATATTTGAAGTCCCATGTGTGCCATATTTTGTACTGTTACTCGCGTGTTAGTCAAATCGTGTCAAGTTATGTAGTTAGACTACTTGATGTTTTTGTATTATATTGCAATATGAGCGTGAGTCTGGGTTGTAAACAAAAATGTCAGTTACATATTTTTTATTTCCTAACTAATCCTTATACATTACTTATTGATCAAGAACGAAAAGTTTGATTTTATTCTTATTTATTTTAATTAATACAATAGGTACATATTGGCTCGGTCCGGATAAGACATACGAACTAAAGTAGGCAGGTCTAAATCATGAATATAAAATATCTTTTCGCGCCGGCATGTAAAAAAATAACGCCTATTTCTATAGAACTGTCCCTTTAATTATCATGGTATGTCTGAATCGCAGTTATTAAATTTGTATGACTTATTATTCTTTGTTATGATAGTACTCATAATGCTGATGCATTTATAAAGACAACTTTAGCCTTAAGTTCCAAGATTCACGAGCCGTAAGCAGTTTAAAGAATTTCGCGAGTTCGTAGTTTTGAATGCAATATCGTTGATAAATGTTAAACGTATAATGATAATTGTATTTATAAAGTAAATCTGTGCATGTCTTATTTTATCTTTTACTGTTCCAAAGAAAAATATGCTAGTTTGATTAAGGTATGCGACATTTAACCTGTTAATATTTAGTTTTAAATTACTTACCTATGTAATATGTTTTACTTAGTAATAGTAATGTAGTTAGGGTAGAGAGTTTGTCTTCTTAAATTCTTATATAAAGTAAATATCTGTACGTATAATGTTCTTTAAGAAACTTCATATGTTCTGCGTTTTTTCGAAGGCATTTCGTTTCCATTATGTTCTTGCTGTCTATTTTCTATTGTTGATCCAAAATCTTAAGTAAATTAGCAGATTCCTGTGTGAATGGCTTTCCAAAACGACCAATTTAATAGTTAATGTGTATCTATATGTCGATGTTCTTACCGTTAATTGATAAATTCTGCATTTGTAGGTATATTACTATATTTAGTCATTCTATACATACTAGGCGCCAATACTTAATTGTTAATAATAAACATTTGTAATTTTATCACTACTCTAGCTTTTCATTTTAACTCCTCTAAATTCAAAACTAGATAGAAACGTGATTACATACCCGGTAGTTATTATGTAATGTTGGTAGTTATTAGATTTTTTTTGGGTTAGGAAGGTAATCATATAATTCAAAAAATATTGTAACGCGTCGACCCGCGCTTATAGTCCCGCATCGTCTTTGCTATAATTTGCCCTCTGCGAGTTCACTTTTACAATCGTCAGTTAAAGTTATGTGCTAGTTTATTGTAATATCACTAACATTTTTTAAAATATTGTTTTTACCGTACCTATTATTTAGTACGTAATTTAACAAGTTGCTATCGAGAATTAATATTCGATCGATAAACAAAATAAATTAGCTCAACATTTCAAAAGGTTGGTTATGTAAAAATCGATATCTGCTACGTGTATAATTTGTGCTAAGCGGCAACTCTAATGTGCAAATGTTTTGTCTTATAGTAAGTCTTAACTTAAGTGTGATTTACGTAGTTAACAAGGTTTTTACATATTTTGACTTTTCACGTAAGTATTGGTTTTTTAGTTTGTACATATATAGGCTTAGTAAAGCGTTTTTAAGTGGTCGGCATGCATTTCATTTGTTTTAACAACTAAGACACTCACTTGACCTTTCTCATATGCTCGTAATAATTTAGAATACTTATTCAAATTAGTCTCATCATACTAACAGTCAAAGCATCAGTCATGTTTTAATATTACGTAGAATTAACGATCCCAAATAATGTTAGATGTCGTTGGTTTAAACAACTTAATATTTTTTTGTTAATATACTTTTAACCTATGAGTTACCTCATGAAATGTTTTTGCCTAATGCTCTGTCATGACGATTCTAAAAGTTAAAATACTGAAAACGGACAGTATAAATGTAGTAAGCCACTCGTGGTGAAAGGGTACGGGAAACAGGGCATCAGGATGCCAACTCTGCTAAGTATATGAGTAGTTGTCTATAATTATTCATAACTGACTAGATACATACATATAACGTAAGGCCACAATCTCACCTATGGCAAGTAAAGATGAAGCCGAAGATGTAGCATGATGACTTAGTAGATATTATGTATGCTCTCTCTGAGATAACTGCTAACTGTATAAAGATTTGCTCATAGCTCGCGTCGCTTCTTTTAACCTATTTATTCAAACATATCAAGTAGTTGTACCTAGAACCAATACTTTCTGAAGAAGAGGAGTATGGAGGACTTTATCTTGGAGAGTGAGCTAGCTACCAAGTTCCGTATGCCAGAGTAGTGGTTGTAGCAGGTATCCCATCCTCTCCTGATGGTTCTGGTGCAGTCCACATAGATGCAGCATATGCTTGACTCTATATCGTAAACTGCTATTCTTCTATTAGGTCACTCAAATTTAACTACCAAAATGCCTGATACCATGCGAAAATCGGCCTAGAATCTACTTTGGGGAAGTTATACCAAAATACCTTATTACGAACTACTGTAGTCAGCGCTCGCAATCATTTATTACAAGGAGTAGCTAGTTATAGTTATATACCACAGGAGTAGGATATTTATCCTCTATCAATATTTCTTCACAACTGATCGCCTCGTTTGCTGCAAGCTTCCTGTTTAAACCATTTCAGATGGTTGTATCTAGAGCCGATACTTTCTAACGAGGAGGGTGATCTGGCTACCAAGTTCCGGAAGGTTGATCAGGGATTCAGACAGGCGGCCCGTCTGCTAGAGGCGGACTCTCGCCTGTCGGCGCTGCTGCAGTCCACGCGGCTCCAGCCTATGCTTGACTCTATATCGGAGCAGCTGCTCGCTTGTCAAACAGCGCTCAATCAGTATATTGACGTAAGTATTATCCAGCGCAGAGGGTAATTCGGGGCGAATAATTACGAAAACAAAACCCGGTCCCTGCCCGTGGACCACACCCACCCAACCCTATACCTAACAGTACTCTTATCGCCAGCTTTATTATTTAACTGGTTGAAGTATGAAGTAGAAGCTATTATCAAATATATATAATCTACTCGTAATCTAGTTTGTACCCAACAGCTAATGAAGAAGAGTTATGTTATTCGAGTGTTTGTATGTATGCTTATTTCTTTGGCACGGCTCAAAGCCTAAACGGCTAGTCATATTTTTATGTGTGTGATGACAATAGATTCGTTTGTATTCACCTGCAGGTCATAGGCTATACTAGCTGCATCCCGCGATATCACTTATTGAGATACGTGGGCCTAAAGAAACGAAACCTTTAAATAATTATCTATCAAAATGTAGGTAATATCTATAGATAAGCATATTTAGAATATTACAAGAAGAATCTTTTAAAAAACTAATGCATCTTATTCGAAAATTATACGAAACAACAATGATTAATGTTAGGTAATAAAGTTTAAGACTAGATACTAACCAAGACAATACATTAAAAATAAAGTCAAGTAATGAGCCACAACATTGTGTTGTCAAACTTACTACCCGTCCCTGATCGCTCCCTGTGCAAATGTGCCCATAACGCTTGCTGCATTACCGTGCTGGATGGCTATGGCCAACCTTTGCACCAAGTACGAGCCGGAACGGAAGTCACCACCAATATCTCTAATCCGGCGCCCTATTTCGCAAACAAAATTTGTCGATTCTGCACCCCAACTACCCAATGTTTCAACCGCAATGGGCACAAAATGATATTGTGGCTCCAAGCAAGCATATTTCAAATGCTTTTTAGCCGCGGCATCTCCTGTTGCCGCGGCCGGTGTGTGCGTTGTGCTACTCAAATGGCTAGCAGTGACCTTACTGACACACGTGGCGTCCCAGACAATAAATTGCGTTGTTATAAGCATATTCACATTTGAACTCATAACTATTCGAGTAATTTGTTTCCAGGCGTACTAATTAGTTGAATCAGCTTGAATATTATGCACCTATACAATGCACACTCACCAATCTGTCTAATTACAAAGTAAGGTGCAAAGTCTCGGTTTTTTCCATTTCACAACAAATTATACGTTTTGGTAGTAATAATGGTATCCTTAAATCCTTAAAATAACGTTTGATTTAACCTAGAACTTTTTATATCGTATTTAACATATAGCGTCACATTGCTGGGCACGGGTTTCTCGTATGAAGGGGGTTTAAAAGTCCTTAGTACACCACGCTACCAAAATTGCGGGACTAGGCTTGTCCTCGGAAGCTATTTAGCTTTTCCGTTGAGCAAGTTTCTTTAAGATGTTTTCCGCTACCTATAGCAAATAGGTAATTAATAATTATTTAATTATGCACATGACTGAAAAATTAGAGAAATCGAACCTGGAATCGAACCTGCGCTCTTTTGCTTGGGAGGCAAAATGTTTGCCAACTAGGCTATCATTAACTAAACCAAAAAAGTTATGCTCATTATATCGAGGACATCAAATTGACATAGGTTACTTACTTAAGTTTATTCCTGAACCCAGACAGAATAAATGGAGAGAGTATAAAGAGTCTTTTAAAAGCTGGTCAGGACTAATGCTCACAGGAAAAGCGTTCAACGTTCCCACGTCTATACTTCCTGAGCGACGATGATCTGCTAGAACTGCTTGGTCAAGCGCGCGCCGGCGCCGAGGGTCGAGCGATGGTGATGCAGACGCACCTCAAGAAGCTGTTCCCGGGGGCTACCGGCGTTAGTCTGGGCCCTGGAGATATGTCCATCACGGCCTTGAAGAGTCACTACGGGGAGACCTTGCAACTCGAACATCCTGTCGATATTGACTGCTCAGTTGAGGTACATCTAAACTTTCTTGTGTCTTTTGCAGCTTATTATCCGATAAATTTATGCCTATGTACGTCATAATGAAAATTTTGGCGGAATTGACACGTAGAACGCAAATTAAAAACTATTTTAGTAAAGACGCTCGCCGCGTCGTTCTCTGAGGAGTGTGTCCGCATAACCTCGATCACTTCAAAAGTCTCTAGGCGGCCGATAGCTGAATAATTGAAATTTAAAGAGATCACGACGCGCGGGCACAGGATTTGGCCATTTTATATCTCAGAAAATAATGAGTAAAACGAGAATTGCATGATTCAACCCTCATTTTTAAGTAATTATTCTAACTAAACTTGCAAAAAAACACCTCGATTTCGACATGTTTCTTGATTTATTGGTGCGGCCCCGGGAGAAATTATGATGCCGATGGTGGTGCTGACACATGGTGTCCTTCGTGGCATTCTCCGTGTTAAGCTTAGCATATCTGGAATCGACATAAAAGTTTATTTCTCTGTCTATGGACATTTTTTTATAAATAATTCTAATAAAATTATTGCAGGTGTGGCTGAGGAATCTAGAAGCAGAAATGCGATTTTCGCTAAAGAACACAACATTGAAATGCGTTTTGACCAACTCTCTACAAAATCAAGATCCATTTTCGCTACCGACGCAAATTCTGTGCTTAGCTCAAAACATACGGTTCACGGAGCAAGCCGAAAAAGCAATAACATCCAGAGAACTACATAAACTAAAAGGGAACGTTGAAAAGGAGAATTCGTATTATGCGTCAGCGGAACTAGAGGATGAAGGCGAGCGTAACAAAAGACAGGCTCTCATATTGCAATGTGCCCATTATATGTCTGTCATAAAGACTCTGATAGACAATAATGTTACTTCGACTGGTGACTGGCTTTGGCAGAAACAATTGAGGTAGGCTCTACCTGCTCATTTATAAAGGTCTCTTTTTGGACAATTGAATTAAAAATTGTTATTCATTAATGAAAATTTCAAAGACTAGACTAGTCTTTGAAAGAAGTTATTTTAGGTTAGGAATTTAATACAGGTATTTATTTTACGAATCATTTTTATTCTAAAAGTAAGTACTAAAGACTTATGAATGAATAACTTGAATTTACTGGAAAAATGTAACTGGTTCATCTTATATTTCCGCGTTTGCCCAGTTAATGCTTTGTTTAAGAACGATAGCGTTATTATCTCTTTAATGTCATTAGGTTACTCTACTCAGCAAAAGCCGAAAGAGGGGGTCACAGTGCACTCGTGAAAAAAATGCGGCCAACTTGAAATGTACACTGAACAAGTAATGCTTAAAAAAATTACACACTTCAGTTCAGTTCGGCAAGCGCCTACACGCCTACACATTTTTCAATAATTATGATCTACAGACCAAACTATTTGAAAAAAAAGGAGTTTCCGTTTAGAAGTCGGTTAAAAAAACGTTCAATTCATCCAGCGAAAAATTGCGTGCAAAAGTTGTTAAACTTGCAGCATTTCGAATGTTTAGTCTATACTAGCTGCGCCCTGCGGCGTTACCCGCATTAATTTTTGATAAAAAGTAGCCCATGTCCAGGATCCAGGATCTAAGCTATCTCCGTACCAATTTTTATCCAAATCATTTCAGCAGTTTTTGCGTGAAAGAGTAACAAACATCCATACATAATTCTTACAAACTATCGCGTTTATAATATTAGTGGGATAGTAGGATTAGGTCAATTCCTAAATCTAGGACAACGCATAGAATAAAAATGAGCATCATGTTTCTTTCGCAGATTTTATTTGATGGACAGAAAGGACGTCGTAGCAAAAATGGGTCTGGCTCAGATTTCTTACTCGTACGAATATCTCGGAATCAACACTGGACAATTTGTGCGCACGGAATTAGCTGATGAATGCTTCCTCATATTGACTCAGGTACGTATTATTGTCTGAAGTACAAAATAAAATGTGCAAGTAAAGTACAAACTACGCATAAATCAAAGTATATACGTCTGAATTTGCAATGTGCTAAATACTAAGAAGTCTATCAAAGTCATGAGATATTTTTCAGGATTTCATTCCATATCAAAAAATTTGTTTTATTTGTGAGTTTATTTCGTAGATGTGCTTTATTCCTTATCTACCTAAATAGTATATATACTCTATTATACCCTGCGCTCCGCGGCATTTTTCCATAACCACCTCAATATGAGTTTATCAGTAATTTCATATCCATATCTTTATAATTTGTTTTGTATGTATTGTATGTAGTTATATAATAATAGTATATCGTTGTGTATATATATATATATTTTCTCTAAATTATGTTAACTATTTTATCTCTTTAGTTATGTTTAGTACCTATATGTTATTTTGTTTACCTTGCTAAGGCCGCTCTAGTTTTTGTAATATCTTATACGTGCATGGTTGCCTGGAAGAGATCGCTTTAAGCGATAAGGCCGCCATTAGAAATCTAGCATGTTTTTTGTATTGTTTTTTTATTTTTTTAAATAGTGTATAAGCTGGTATTTAATAAAGAGTTGTCTTATCTTATCTTATCTTATGAGTTTATGACTAGTAGAATAGTATACACTATGATGGTTTGATCTGATCTTCTGAAAGGTGCTAGTTACTTTCTTTAAGATATTATATACCTCAGAAAGAACACAAATCTAAACGTAGTGAGTTTGCGTTTGTAGCTGAGACACAAAATTATTATACTTTTAATTACAAATGAGCACTTGAATTAGTAATGACGAAGATGTCTTCACAATTGTCAACTCTCAATTGATATAATTGCAGTGATGACCTAATGAATGTAACAGATGTTATGCATTCATTCTACTATATCTTAGAAAACGCGATGTGAATAAGTGTTATATTTATAAATAAACAATTGGGAGACAAATCTCTGGTGGATTCTGTATCATGTAACATCTGCCGGCCATATGCACTGGTCACGGCGTTTCTTACGTTTACTTAGTTCAATAGATAATAGTGTAAGTTGTCTGTTTCCTTTTACTAAGTTACTAATAAATACCTTAAAGAAAAAAGAAGTATTCAATTCAACCCGTTATTTATGTTTATTACCTTATTTCTCGGAGACGGTTGAACCGATTTCATAACATATTTTTTTGTTTGAAAGAGTGTACTGCTAAAGTGTTCTCATTTAATATATATGATAATCGGTCCAGTAGATTCATTTTAAAATCGATGTAACTGTTACAATGCAAACTTTTTGACAAGGTAATTTTTTTATTAATTCTTATTCATTTGGGCAGGTATTACAGTCATATCGATTATAAAGTCCAAACTTCGTGACCTTTATTATACCTATTTTAAATTGTAGTGGGACCACTTCAGTAGTTTAGGGTATACTAATTTAAATAAGAAATTAATTTTTCAAATCGGTCCAGCCGTCTCCGATAAATCAGGTATCAATCATAAAAAAGCGGTCGCATCGAGTATCTTATCCTTTTTGAGAGGGATGTTTGTAAAATGAAAAAAAATCATCAATAGAGCTTACTAAGGCTAGCTCTATTTATGAATTTTTTCATGTCGTATACTGATATCCTCTGGCGTCTGGCGATTACAGAAGGAAGTCGCCTTGTATAATTTGATTTAAATTTGAAACGTTATGCGAGCGATTGATGATACCTATCCGGTACCTATCGTAGTCATATTTTATTCTAAGTGGGATTTCCCCTTTTAATTTGATATACGTTATGATTTTCTTTGGTTACGCAAATTCAGTAATAGTATGTAATAAATTAATTTATAATTTTATTTTTTTATACATAAAAATTGTAAATACTCATTCAGACCAGTCTTATGTGTTTTTATGATATCGTGACTGCAAACGTGTTAGAGCTCAGCCTGAATAAATGTAAAAACCTACTGTCATGGTGATATTAATTCCCAGCCCAAGGCATAGAAGAAATAATAATTACGAATTTATAGATCGCGGTAATTTTGCTCAATCGTGACAAAGGGTGTTCATGGTCAATGGTCATGCGATAGACTCGGCTGATAGGTGCGAAGCCGATGCATCTCCGCTATCATTCACTTCGTGTTCGTGTTCGAGGATCATATCTATAATTGCAGTCTTTACATCTCGGCATGGTGGGCAACCCGTTTGGTCCGGCCGGTACGGGTAAAACTGAATCCGTCAAAGCGCTGGGCGGACTCGTTGGGCGGCTGGTGCTCATATTCAATTGCGATGAGGTAATTCAATCTATATACATATCGTCTTAAATTCTTTTGAGGCTAAGATTATTTTATAGGTACCTAACTCAGCATGCTTTAATATGTAAAAGGCCTTACCTTACGCTGGTTTGACGTCTATTTTAGGGTTATTAAGCTAAGTTAAACTTATACTATTTTCATTTTGTTATTTATTTAGAAGGGATTCGGGATATTGACGGAACACACTATTTGATATTTGTTGACATATTAATATTGTCACCAAAAGGCCCTCCTTAGACCATAAATGGATTACGTGTTCTTTGGCGTATCGTTCTTCTTTACCCGCGTGTATTGTAAACTCATTATGTGGAGATGATGGGTATACAAATACGATACGTTACACATCTATACTGGGTGGGTATTCAATTTGGTTCAATGCAATTTGGTGCCGTCAACAAAAATATGTATCTCAAAAATATCTAAATCGTTAAGTCGTCTATATCAGCCGCAAATACCATTAATTATGAGAATACATTAATATTTTTCGGTGTCCATTAAATGAATTAAATAAAAATTAAATTAAATGAATTAATTAAGAAATGTATGGTGTCCAGGCTATGGACTCCGCATGTCTAGGCCGCCTATTGACAGGGCTGGCCCTATGCGGCGCGTGGGGCTGTTTCGACGAGTTCAACCGACTGGCGGGGCCTACTCTCTGTGCTTGCGCCGTACAACTAGGGTCGTTGCTTGCAGCTACACGTCAACCCTCTCAAGTCGCTACCGCTACACTTAACAACAAACAGGCGAGTATTGACTACCTTTGTGCACTACTTAGGTAGAATTCCATTGAAATTAGAGAAAGAGTGTTATATTTATGTATTTAAATAGTTGTAGGTTTCTTGCAGATTTTTAGTGTATAAGTAGTTTATTTACGAATTAGGTATAAGTTTATTTTTATAGAACTTTTTATGATCAAAACTATCGTCGCCTAAAGGTCACCTCCAAATTTTAGAAGAATGGCAATTCCACGTCGTTCGATGTACAGGTGCATTCACCTGAGCATTTATCGCGTATGTAATGTAATGAATAAATCAATAAATCGTGTATATATGTAAATGTAATTTTCCTAGTAACTTTTTGTCTATACTACATATCTAAAAGTCTCTTGAACCCTATGCAATGCACCCAAACACCTCTGGTGATCCATTTGTGCATATACACCATGGTGACAACTAGCATAAACCAATCTGCTTTCCTTTGCTTCTCTTAAAAGTAGATTGATTGTAAGGTAGACACTTGTATGGTCAGGTGGTAGTGTCTCCATGGTGCGGCGTGGCGGTGACCATGAACCCAGCAGGGCGGGGGTACGGTGGGCGGCGGGCGCTGCCGGCTGCGTTGTGTCAGGTGCTTCGCCCCGTCGCCATGGTGACCCCACGCGGAGATCGTGTGGCCCACCACCTGTTGCACGCAAGCGGAGTGCCGCACGCGCATGAGCTAGCTGACCGTCTCTACAATGTCTTTACTATGGCCGGGTATTATCAACAGCATCTTTTAGTTCACTGATGGACATAAGTTTTTATCAAAGCACGCCTCTTACTCGTTTGCCGATCCTGCCTACTGATATGTGTTGTAGTGACCCTGTAGGATACAGCTAACATTATAAATGTCAATATGTTTGTTTGAATTGTGTATTCTCAATGCAATGGCTGAACGGATTTCGATGAAATTTTGATATATCTGGATTAACACAGAGATGACTTTTATTCGCGAGTGACACAGCAGAGGTCAACTAAGTAGTTCATAGACTTCTAAAGAGTAATTATTTATAATGATGATGCTGCAGTGCCCTCATAACCGACGAGCGACACTACGACTGGGGCTTGCGCGCGCTGAAAGCGAGCGTGGTTAGTGCGGCCGCTGCTCTAGTGGCACCCTCTACGAGTGCCGAGGTCTCTCTGGAGAGCCAACTGGGCAAGTTGCGCCGACTGCTCGCGAGGGATAATATGTCCAAACTCACTGCAGACTCCGCGATTAGGTAAGTTTCTTGCATTTTTCTATGTATGAATTTTTACGACAACGTACATACTTACTTGATTCGGCTATATCTATGCTATGCATTTCATATAAGGTGTTTATGTGTGTGCGAAAAATTTTCAAATATATTTTTTGCGTATAAGTTTACAAACTATCGCCAGTTAAACAAATGGTAGCTATCGGTTTGAGATCTGTATTTTAAAGGCACTTGTTGTGTTCCTCATATTTAGCAAAAATACTTTTCATCTTACACTTGAATCGTTGTTTGGAATTTTAGATATTTAATCTGCCATTAACAACTAAAAAATAATAGTTCCAATGCCAATATCCTTGTTCATATTTTATTACTTCCTCACATGTAATTTCGGTGAATATCGAATACTGCTATATTATGCCAATATTATTTAGTGTTCAAATTTGTTTGTTAGAATAAATAAAGCTAATTGATACGACATTTCAGATTTGAAAACATCTTGACTTTGGTATTTGCTGACGTTACCATTGAACAACCAGTAACGGATCCAATAATAAATGCTATAGAGGCCTCCGTGGATAATTTAAAACTAGCACATAATAAAGTTCAGGTAAGTTTTTAAGATAAATGCAAGTTAGTCGTTTAGGTACATTTTCAAAACAGACAAGCGTAGTAGTCTGTAGTAGTAAGTTATTTTTTTATGACACTTAACTGTGTCATATAAAATAACTTCCTTCATATTGACATCCAATAACTCTTACTCGACTTTGACTTAGCGGGTTGACTACTACAGACAGAAAGTAGGATCCTATTTTTTATCGTTTGTATAAACTGGCGCTAATGACGTCACACACGTAGTATATGCAGACTGACACCGACAATATGCAGCAAGAACAATACATGTGTATACACGAACGAATGTTGTAAACTACTTGTCGGCACCATTTGTCTAACTTAATATTAGTAGAATTACTTAGCAAAAGGTATAAATCTTTTATGAACGCGTTTTTTTAATATGCGCTGTTCAAAAATAGAGCTTTTTGGTAGGTTCCTATCGTACCTAACTATACTACAAAAACAAAAGTGATTTCGGTCTGTATTCATAAAATTTAAAAGCCAGGATTTTTAGAAACATAGCTACTACTACTGATACTAATCGCTGCTACTGGTACTAACTACTGCTAATCAACTATATACTGATATAATTTAACTGGTTATATACCGGTTAAAATTATATTGTGACTTTGCATCTTTGTGTATAGGTTCAAAAGTGTACAGAGTTATACGAGCAGCTGCAGCAAAGAATGGGAGTGGTTATAGTTGGTCCGCCTGGCTCGGGGAAAACTACCATCAGACGAATGCTGAAGAATGTAAGTACCCTCTTCTGTTTAGGTACAAATATTATTGTAAAATAATTCCTGGTCGCGTCCATCGCGCATCCAAATAGTATAGTGCAACTATTTGACAAAGAGACCTAAAAATTATCGGTGCGCAGGCAAATCATTGCCTCAAGTCGTTTTCCAGTGATGGTAGGAGTTTCTTCCATATGTCCTTTATTGCATTCCCAATCATAATAGATAATTTTCCTTACATAACCTTTCTTAGTCTCTTTTCTGACGTCAGGACTTGAATTTTTATGTCCAAAGCTAGTATAATATTAAGGTCAAGGGGGTATTCAGGTGAAGATAATATTCAGTAAACTAATGAATAGCTTTTACCTGGACGTCAATCTGGAATGATAATAAATTGAGCAGCTTGTACATAATTTCTTGGTTAGTCTTTATAGTAAGATATTGTTTTGTTAAAGGCCCTCACTAACCAGGGGAAAAATATAGTGGAGTACACAATTTGCCCTAAAGCGATGAATCGAGATTGGTTGCTGGGAAACATTGACCATGATACGCGTCTGTGGACCGATGGGGTCATTTCTGCCACGGCTTTGGAAGTCTCCAACCAACCTTCAGGTAAAACATAAAATATGTTTACTCTATTTACCCGACTGCGAAAGAAGGAAGGTTATGTTTTTCGAGTGTATGTATGTATGTACTCGTATGTATGTATATTTCATTGGCACGCCTTAGAGCCTAAACGGCTTGTATTTTTATGTGAGTGGTGTCAATAAATTCGACTAGTCTTGAGATTGACACATCATTGGGTACATCATAATCAAAAAATAAAAGAAATTAAGGATGATTCACAGGTTTTTCGCAATTCGCTTCTAACCTCATGTTGTATTATTGTTGTTGTTCGATGTGAAAGCACTGACTCCTACACTAACTTTCTGAGTCATTTTGTGTAAGGTTCCTCAATTCTGTTCTGGGCGATAACTGCATTTTCACTCTTTCGTCTTGCTTTTCAAAACTTCTTTAGCCAAGCATCCCTAATTTGTCGATACTAGTTTGTATTCTACTCCATAGATACCTTCCAGTTCTTTTATAGACCCTCAATATTGAGGTATACACTTGCGTTATCATGGGTGATTACGCTACGGTGACATAGAAATGGAATGGGTGGAAGTTCTTAACTCAGTGCTTAACCTTCTGCTGGCTATGGTTCAACTTGCACGGGTTCTTCAAAACTTTACCATATCATTTTCTAATTTGTTGATATTCTCTTATTATTCTACCTCATATACGTATACCAGTGATTTAATAACTTTAACATCGACGTGTAATTTATCGTATAGATGTATGGTCGTGGGTGGTATGCGACGGTGATATAGATCCGGAATGGGTAGAAGCTCTCAACTCTGTTTTGGACGACAACCGGCTGCTGACTCTACCGTCAGGATGGCGCGTGCAATTCTCAGCTAACGTCAACTTCGTGTTCGAGACGCACGGCCTCGAGCACGCGTCGCCTGCTACCGTCTCGAGGATGGGAGTCGTATTACTCAGGTCTGTATCACTGTGAAGCTAGTTGCATGTTTTGATGCTAAGCAAAGAAAATTGTGAAATATTAATTTGTCAATATTAATTTGTTGTTCAAAATTATCCAACCTTTGTATTCGCAAAGCGTAACTGTAGTAGCCACCAGCTGACATAATATTATAGAGATGAGTCATTGTGTAAATCTTTATTTCCAGTGACGATGTGAGCTGCAGTCTAGACCTGCTATCAAACTGGGTGCAACGCGCCGATATAGAGCAAGATACTGCGCGTGCGGCACTTCCTATACTGCAGGAATCTACGGAGAAATGCGTACGATGGCTCACCGCACACAAGTCTGACTTAGTACTGAAGTTGCATAATGTTGCCCTGGTAAGTGTATTTTGTGAAGGTAACCCAAGGCCAGTAGAAATTCGTTTTTTTTAATGTATATTACTGTGAACAGATTTTTTTCATATATATAATATTCATAGATATATTATCTCAATCGATTCAGTAGTTCGGTATTTCTTTCTTGACTTGGACGCTGATAGGTCGCTTTCATGATCGATAGGTGGCATCTTTTCTAGCCAAGAGTGAGAACAGGATATAAAATTAAGCTGCTTCAAAACAAGGCAAGTTTGGCAACACGTTGTAAACTGTGCCTTTCCGATGATTTTATAACACTGCAATCATTATTACAAGACGGAATATCAGTTACAATGAACAGTTTTATCGCAAATAGAGCATGTAACTAATCTCGACCTCTGGTGACCTTCTCCGAAACTATTTAAGTACCTATTGGTGATAATGACACTTAGATAAAAGACCTATTTTACTGACAACGGGAACCGTATATCCGTTCATGATAAGAGACTGTGTGTTTGAACATACGAGTATGAACAACCGTTTATTTATGAAAATTTTTGGCAATTTTTGTACGTTATGAAACAAGCAAAACCGTCACCAACTCAACTATGCCAGTTAGCCATACTTGTTTAAGAGCAGATCCTTTTAGCCTGAGCTGGAGAAGCTGGGGTTGTCCCATCAAACTGGTTGCAAACTTTATTTTAGCAATAGGCTCGAGTGAGTACTATGCTAACGATATTATAAGGGTTCTTGTCCTCGTGAAACCCTTAAAAGTGGAAGACCGGTGATGATAGAGACACATAAAGCCAATCCTACACATAAACTCATCAAATATTTATATTATCTTTATTGCAGATTAAACAAATCGTGGTACAATTTGAGTATCTCGTGCAGAACCTGGGGGGTAACACGGACCGAACGACCCCTGAAGAATTGGTTTATCTGGCGATACAGGCCAGTACTGTGGATATCTTGAAAGAGAGCGCAGTGGACGCACTGCATCAAGAGGTATGTTTATATATGTATACAAAATTAAATGAACACTGCATCACTTATAGGGTTTCTTTCTATTGAAATGTCCGTAGAAGACATATGTATTAAATATCAACGGAAGATCAGCACTAGTTGTTTCAGCATCCAGCATTATGTTGAGTTGTGTGTGGATTGTGACAGAAAGCATTAATTAAGTTTAGTTTTATTTGTTACGTTGTGTGTTATACTGTTGTTTTCTGTTGCAAAAAAATATCATTCTATTCTAAATATTAGAGAAACATTAGTAGGATCTAGCTGTAGGCTCATAATTTTTATAATGATATATTCCTTTCTCTAGTTTTAGGCCTCTATATCTATCTATGTTTTAGTTTTACACACTTTAAAAAGTAAAATTTTCTCTATTCGTAGCAATATTTTTACGTGTTCTCCGTATCTCAGAGACGTCTAGACCGAGTAGATTTTTTTTTACTTATTTTACGAGTATATTTTCCGGTTGGCATGTTGGTTCCGAAATATGTTCATCAAAATCGGTCCAGTAGTTTGTCGTTTAAATTAAAAAGACTAAAAAAATTACGACGATATTTTACTTTTCCAAAAGTATGACATCGACAATACATCCTTGAATAGTAAGAGATTGTTTACGTTGTAGTATTTTTGCCAGCTGTCTCCAATCCTCGGGCCGCCGCCGCCACCAGCTCCGCGTTTGCAAGAATGGGTGTCGGAATCTCTTCTTCTATCTGCGCGTATGACCGCGGTAGAGCCAATGCTTCGCGCCTGTCTCGCTTCTGATAGTGGACATCTGCTGCTAGTGGGCCCTGACGCCTGCGCCAAAAAGTATGTACTTCTTATTTTACATGTAAACTCATTTTTATTATTATTTGATAACTTAAATGGTCACGAAAGTTGATAATATAAAAGGGCCGCCAAATTTAATAACTCTGTCGTATTTATAATTTGGGTGCCAATAGCTTTAATTTGATTCAGTTCTATTTCAATGTATAATCAATTAATTACCAAGTATCAATATAGGAATTTTGTTTTAATAGTTTTGACGTTTCTATATACATTATGTAAATTTAGCCACTTTTTCCAGTCTCAGCTTCCATTAGTAGGATAACTCTTATAATAAACCTAGAAGCTACAGAACTTGCCACGGCGATCGCCTTAGACGAAATTTGTTATTGTTACAGTATTTTAGCAGAACATTTGATCAAGGAAGGCAATTCCAGTTTGATTACAATAGATTGCACGCCCATCTTGGAGCCGGAAGATATCATCGCAGAACTGAAACGGGTATGTATCTTTTTATTTCCCATTTTTCAACAAACATTGCATTTGTCTGTGTGTGTAAGCATAGATGTTATATAAGCCCATTTGTTTGCTTTGAGTATCTGTAAATTAAAAAATTGTCTTAAAAATCATTGACACATTTGCTGACAATATATATTAATCGCTTGATCGCAAAATAATTATATATTAATCGCTTGCACTAATTAATGATACGGAGATAGGAGATATGATTCAGACAACTTATTTAGTTTAATATATCGGATTTATGTTAATAATATCAAAGATAATATGAACACACTTTTTATTGTATAATGCAATAATAAGTCACAAAAGTTTTAACCCCTATAAGGTCAAGTTAACAAACGTACCCGTCAGGCTAGGAGCGTTCCTCGCAACTGTCGCAGCAAACAGTTAATTTATTTGTTATCAATCAATAAATTATTTAAAAAACGCCATCTATCATATCTCGCCATTATTTTGATCGCAATATCATGGGTCAATTAATGACGTTCGCATCGCTTCCCTCTCCAGCAGTCTTCTACCTTGCGGGTTATTCGCCAGTTAACTTGTATACCTATATGTATGTTATCAGAACAACGTGGTACGTTCCGGTGCGCAGAGTGGCGGCAGTAACGCACGGGTCACCTTACTAGTGCGTTCGCTACATCGCGCACACGTCGACAGCTGGGGAACTAGTGCCGTACATTCTTTCTTGCTACAGGTACTATACCTAATAGGTGCTACGTTTGACTTTATTTATGACGATACATGAAGCTTCTTATAGGTACAAAATACTAATCAGATTAAGATGTATCTGAAAAAGATTAGTGCATACTATTTTGATAGTTACCAGTGTAATTAATCGATCTGCTGTTGTAATTAGTTGTAATTGTAATTAGACCATTGACTGGTCGGTTGGCGCAGTTGGTAGCAACCCTGCCTTCTGCGGTCCCGGGTTCGATCCCCGGACAGTTCAAACATTTGTGTGCATGAACATGTCTGTTTGACCTGTGTCTGTTTGTTTATTATATATAATATATAAGTATGTATATCAGACATCAGGTTACCATAGCACAGGCTTTGCCTAGTTTGGGACCTGAAGAGCTTTGTGTGGATGTTGACCCATATTCTCCTGATTATATCCTTATATTATAATCATTCTATAAAAGTAAGCATAAACCTGTCAACCTAATGAAGTCTTTATGAATAAGAAATAGAATAAGAAATATTAATTGGCCTTTGAATAACGTTCGTTACAGATAAGTCATGTTACATATGAATTATTAATTGTTTAAAAAAATAAACGATTAATAACTTATCTAAATAGTGTTATAGTTCAAATAACATATATTTATTGTATTTTTACATTGTGATTTATGTCTTTAGTTATTAGTAATGGTTGTTCGTTACATTATAACGATGATTCGAAAAGCTGCATTGACATATATTTACCGAGTAAAAGGAACTCTTTCAAAAAAAAAAATTCTTGTTTGAATGTTTCAAAATTGAGTTTCCATAATTCCATAATCTGGTAATATTGTACATTAATATTTTGGTGTAAAGTCTCTGTTTCTTACACATAGCTAATCTGTTTATAGACAGGATCCGCCCTTCTTTATCATTGCGTGAAATTGTTTTTTTTCCTGTATGTCCCAGCTAATAGAGTACAACGGGTTCTGGTCGCGCGGTGGTGATTCCGAAGGTGGTTCTAATACAAGCTGGAGCAGCGTGACGCGCGTCAGGGTGATAGCCACAGCACATTCCGCTGTCCTAACTCCGCGTCTCGCCGCCAGGCTGGCTGTCTGCATCGTGCAGTCAGTAATAATAATAATAATAGAATAATAATGTCATGTCATCATCATCTTCCTGACCTTATCCCAATACCTATGGTCGGCACAGCATGTCTTCTATTCTATTCCATCAGCCGTCATCGCTTCATTAATTCGCCTTTCACACATCCACATCTTCTTAGGTCGCCTGGACCTCTAAGAATGGTGGATTATTTATATTAAAAACAGTCTAAGCTATTCCATTGCAAATTGCAATGTGGATATTTTTGACGGCCACTAAGTTCATTACAGAAACAAATTTTGTGGATCTGTTTTTGTAATTTTTGCCGCGTTCGCGAAATGATGATGATGATGCGTTGATTTGTATTCTTTATTAAAAAATATGTTTATTTGACCTTTGATGTGTAACAATGCGATGGAGGGCGATTACAATAAGACCCGGATGAAATAAATAGTGGATTATCGAAAAATGCTTCCATTACGAGATGTGCCATTCTCTCGTTATTACAACGCATTATACTGCCATCTCTGTATAATAATATCAGCTTTACTGATTTCAGCTCAATAAAGTTTTCATATAATGCAGGTACTTTTTAGCGTTTCCAATGTATCTGCGGAATCTTAGAGCTTAGGTTGATATAGGAACTGAGTCGTCCTTTAAAAGAAAATGAGCGGGATTCACGTTCTAGTCATTTTCTCGCTTAGTGCACCCTTAGCGTTCCAGCGACGTGAAGGCAGCGTAGCATAATCTCGCGGACGAGGGGCCGGGATACATGTTGGTTTCTGATATGTAAAATACCAACTGATAAAAAATGAGAAATGAAATTAAAAAATGAACTTTCTTTTTATGTTTATTGCAGAGAAGCAGATGAAGACGAGCTGTTAGAGTTAGTGAAATTTTGGTTACAACAAAACGTTGATAAGAATATGCAAGCAAAAGATATCATAGTCCTGACCGGCACTATTTTGACTATGTTCAAAGAGGTATGTACATTTGTATTAAGCATTGAAAAAATATAATACTCTAATGATGAATAATGTAGGTGACGAGATTTAGAAGTATAAACGAATGAATGAATTAAGTCTTCATCCTAGTCACATAAATATTAAATATAAAAGAAACATTTTACATCCAGTGCCACAAGTGGCAGCTTTATCGCTAAAAGCGATCCTTTTAAGACAACATTAGGATGGAGACAATTTAGAGAAATGAAAACGTTTATAGGACGGGGTATGCAATAAAGAATAATTACGTTTATAATTTTTTTTACGATTTTTTACATAGGCTATTAATTTAGATATAATATTACTTGATAAATAAATAAAGAAATGCCGAAAACATACAAAGTTTCGAGACTGCAGGACAAACGATACTTAAGTTATCTTCGGACAAACGGACAGACATAAAAACTGATTATTACCAATACACCGCATTGTACGGTAAATTATTATTGCACCACACTTCCTCGTAAAAAGCTTCTTATTGTATCGATTTTAGTCACCTAATGCATCTCATTAACTACATTTTATCTTATTAGGTTTACACAAAAAGTAAGAAATACAATAACATAAGATTGATTTATTCTTAAGGTTGGTAACAGAACTCTTTCGTTCTCTCGAACGTTCGCGCCTTCTTTGATAAGCGCGCGCAGCTGACTGATGTAAAAAGAAAAATAAAGCGCACGGAAAAATATTGTACTTTTGTGAATTGTACATTTACTATTTGTTTTAATAATTAAAATGTAATGATAATAAATGTTTATTTTTTTTACTTGCAAGCGTTTTGAAAAACGTCGTATGACTCTCGTGTGCACTGATCATGATACCGCCTCTGCTGCAATGATCAACTTTGCACACTTGTATCATAATGTATATGTCTATTATGGTCTCATGTACTTGAAATGAGTTGACGTTATTATGATAACAATCTGTCTTCTACGTGGAAAAATATGTTCTGAACTATATGTTCGTGTAGCTCTTTATTTAACGACGGTTTTAATGGTGTTATTATAATGGGTAGTCGGTGGTGAAATGCCTGGCTTGAACGCAGTCGGAAGATCGTCCGAAGCTCACGTGCTTGATAGTCCGCCATCTTGTGGCCACCTATAAAATGATCTCTTTCTTGTTTCTAGGTAACGGAAACATTCCGTTCTCGTCCGCAATACAATTGGAATGCTTCTCATTTGAAAAGTTGGTGTGAAAATGTCAAATGGTACTCTCCTGTCGATATGGAACAACTGGACATGGTAACATGTTTTTTTTTTGGCCATTATTACATGGAAGAAAAATACTTATTGTGTCTACGTTGTGGGAAAAAGGTGTTAATGTTGGTTATGATGGACAGGATTGAGTGATCGTAGACACACAAAATATAAAATACACGAGAAAGTTTTTATATAGTGCCACAAGTGAAAATGTTTGTGCATTTTTTTCCTTAGTTGATCTTTGGAACTGAAATCCTTCACTCTAAAAAATTAGAGCAATGAAATTTAAGGCCAGAACAATCTGGAGCCTTGGACTGATATCCAGAGTAGCCTTCATGAGATTGTTAACTGTAAGTCATGTGTCCTCTGCTTCTACTAGGCATTGTAGCTTGTCTTTGTCTACTTGCCTTTATCCTACTAGGTAACGATCATGACAGTATATTATTAAGATTAATTCAAGTGCTTATGCTGTATGAGCCATATCATTATTAGTTTCTATAATCGGCAACCTTTAACTTTAACTCTTTTTTGTTTTATCTCCAGAACTACCTCTAGTATATAAGGACTTTGTTCACAAGATTGCAAACCAATTAGTTCCTTTGTATATTTTAGGCGATCACAGCAGAAGCGAACGCAATATTTAGAGACAGATTGGTGACTGAGGACGAAAAGTCTAGATTCGCCAGCATAACGAGGAAATACTTCAAAACAACTAACGACTTGTATTTTGCGTGCAAGTTACGCGGAGAGGGTGTATACTTGGAGCCTGTTGATTACGGACTTTGGCATCAGACCACCGAGAAACTTATCAACCAGTGTCGTAAGTACTATAAACTTCTCTTGGTGATGGGAAATGTAATTTTCATAAAAACTGGAACTTATTGTGTATTGTTTTATGCCTGGACATTCGATCACTAAGGTTATCCAAGGTTCAGCCCAATCATCTTTGGATAGATGGCCGTGTAGTAATATTTTTCACTACCCAGGCTGGATCTTTAATTGTGGATACATTAAATTGTAGGATGTTATGTCGTCTTATAAAACAATTAACTTTTCCAAACATTTACTTTGTGGCGCATTTTTATAGTTCCTGTGATTGTCTCCGTTTTAACCGTATATTTATCTAATTTATCGTGTCTCATCATCATGTTTATATTATTTCATCTTTGCAAACATTTGATATTCCATAAATATGCAAAAAGGAACCAGAAACTGTTAATTAGCTGTAATTGTTTCAGTGTCAGAATACGACTACAACACATTCGGTGACTCCAGCGCAGAAATCTGTTCAGAACTGGTTGTATTGTGCGGCGCTATGGCGCGAGCGGTAAGTTCCAACGATATTTTCAATTCGTGAGAATTTGCAACATGACTAAAGAACTCTTGTGAAACTTACGGTTTTCTTTTCTCAGACACGTAATAAGTAAGATGCAACAAACTGTTCATTACAAATGTGTAGTGTTTTTCCCTTCGTTTGGCGTCAGAGCGTGATCCGAAAAATAATTTTGAAATTATATGTGAGATTCTACGCTAACTCTACCCCCCTCACCGTATTATTTTTCTTCATATCTGTCTGTGACTTCCTTTACAATAACACCTCTCGAATCACAATTGAGACAAACAAGTAGAAAAATCTGTCGCCAAGCACTTAACGGTGTGTTCCAGCAGCATTTCTTGAGAGCTAGCGTATTCCAAACTAGACATATTCTATCTAGGCCCTAGGTGGAGTGTCTGAGTTTGGAATACACTGCCTAGTCTATTTACATCTACAATCCTAGTAATAGAGTGGCCCTAGGGCCATACTTTTGCTGACTTCTGTGGTCGTGCGAGTTGGTGGTCAAGTGCCTAGTAGCAGTCTTGAATAATTATTAAAAAAAAAGAATTAGTAATGTAAGGCGTGGCAATGGTGATGATGATGATACATGCAATTTTATATATTGTGATTTCTAGTGTAACGGCGGGATGTGTGTGTGCGTGGGTAGCGCAGGCGTAGGTCGGCGCGCGGCTGCGCTCTTAACCGCGGCCGCGGTCTCCGCTTCCACTCTCTTCGTCTACCACCCTACACAGTTCTACAACATCTTCAAAAACGTAACATTATTATTTTTATTCCATATAAATTTGGTATTATACGATAAGTAGATTTGTCAGCGTCTAGAATGAGAGAAAAATACGGAGTCATTATTAGTATTTTCCCTCCGTACACTTAAATCTAAACTTTTCTTGGATGACTCGGTACTAAGGTTTGGTAAAAGTAAAAAAAAATATGTAATGGTTATCAAATTTAAGCAAAACTATACATTCAAACAAAAGAGATATAAAAGTCGGAGAGTGTTTTTGCTTTTCAAAAGTTAATTATCATAATTTTTATAACGTTACTTGTTTGTTATTATTTGTAGGCGGTGTCAAGTGCGGCGTCGGGTTCGCGCACGCTAGTGGTAGTGTGCGAGCTCGCCGCGCGGAAGGAAGAACTAGCGCAGTTGGAGGCTCTGTACCGCGCGACCAGTGCGCATGCGTTACCCGCGCCTCTGCGTACTAACCAGCTTGCGCAGCAGGATCTAGACAGTATGTATTTTACATCTACAATTTTTTCGAACCGGGACAGCGCCCCTTCTTTTCTGTCTAAGATAAATTAGATACTTAAAACTTACCTATACACAAGGTCGCCTATAATAGGGATTTATTAAACCAACTTCCAAAAAAGCCTTTGAATAGGCCTGCATCTGAGTAAGATCTCTTGAACTGCTGTTCTCAATACTAAGGAACTTCTTGCTGTCCTATAACTGATCCGTTTTTCTCTCAAACCCACGTTCACAGATATTAAAGCGAACCTAGGAATAGTAATATGCCTGGACGAACGCCAGGATAGCCTTCCGGAGCTATTGGACAAGTTTCCAATGCTTTACAACGAGGCGCATTTACTGTGGCTGGACAAATGGTCCCATGATACCTTGAGAGATATGCCGGCATTGGTTATACAGAGGTACAAGATAATGGGGATATTGTTGCACGCTGTTTTCTGCACGGTTGATCGGTTTGTTTTAGGGACCACAGCACCGTTGATTGTAATTTACTATTAGATATTATTGTAATTTAGTTATATACTCGTAGTTTTAAACAAGGCTTCGTGGACTTTCTCCTCTTGAAGGGGCAAGAATATTTTAGTGCAGGTAAAAACGAAGTTGCGTATGTTTGTTAACATGCACTCGTCTTGTCATCTGTAACTAGCACTAACATCTAGATTCTTTAGTAAAAAAAAGCATATGAATGAAAAAGTTAGTTAGTATTTTATATTTAGCGTTTGTATTAAAATACATACTGATCTAAAAAAGCTCGAAGTTTATATTTAAGTAATTTGTCTGATTCTTGATTGATGACTTGAACAAAAGCTTTCCACGGTTATCAACGTCTTTGCAGAAACAATCAAAAGTTTTTCTCATAATTTGCTCAAGTAAAATGATACTATAGCAAATACCCAAAT
This sequence comes from Ligdia adustata, assembly GCA_947049295.1. NCBI lineage: Eukaryota > Metazoa > Arthropoda > Insecta > Lepidoptera > Geometridae > Ligdia > Ligdia adustata. The sequence goes on from OX346218.1 coordinate 6,537,506, forward strand.
AGTTCTTTTCTTCATGATTTTTAGCAAAAGCGATTATAATTTGCAGGTTATCCAAAGAAAATATGTCTGCTATGACAAAAGAGGAACTGGATGCCATCCCGACTGATGGATTCGTAAAGATTCATAACAGCTTAGATGTGGAACCGCCGTGTCGATACGTGCATTTCATTAAATCCTACTACAATATCGTTGTCAAGAAAAAATCTGCACTTTTACAGAGGCAGGCGACACTGTCGGTATGTATTGTGTGCGGAAACCGTGTAACTATCTCGTAAAATAAGGAGTACTTATGTAATTACTAATATTACATTTTCTCAGGTGGCAGGCATACGAAATTGGTCATGTTACCCAATATATTGCAGGTTCGAATCCTTGTTCCACGGGATTTTATCGTTAGAGTTTTTGTGAATTAATTAATTCAATAAAACCTTAGCGTAACACATCACATGCAATATCACGATCACTTCAAGATCATTTTTTTATTAGTTTGGATCACTTATTTTCTCCACAAATATTTATTATTAAAGTTTTTTTCTTAAAGGCAGGTGTAGATGCGCTAGAACGCGCGCGTAGCGAAGTGGCTACTCTTCAGAAAGACGCCGCCGAGCAAGAGGCGTTGCTGTCAGAGAAGCAAGCCAAGGCCAACAGTGCTCTCGACCAAATATCGGCCACAGTACGCGCCACCACTGACAAAAAGGAAGAAATGCACGCTTTGAAGAGAAACATCGAGTTGGAAAATGAGAAGCTTCAAGTGCAGTATGTTCTCCTCGTCTGAATTAATATGAATGCCACGCATATTTTATAGAGCGTCGATTATCCGAACAGTTAGTTCGGACAATCGAGCGCGGGGGCTGAATTGGCGAGTGCGAGAGCGGGAGTCCCTTTGGACGAGCAGTTCGGTTAAGCGGGCATTCGGTTGACAGACGTTCGGATTATCGACGTTCTACTGTTATTTATCTATGTAAGTGCTCTTTGGCTTATTACACCTGTTACTGATAACGCTATGTATATCGTTTTGTTCTGTTATATAGGAAAAAAGAGATAGAAGCAGAACTGGCGTCAGTGGAACCCGTGATTGCCGCCGCGAGAGCAGCCGTCGGAGATATAAGACCGGAATCTCTCAGCGAGGTCTCTATTTTATCTAATTCGCTACTTATTTATAGTAAAGGCGGAGTGGATCGCCCTTTTATTTTACGTGGGAGAAATCTTCGTAAGATATCCGGCTGTGTTACATGTGTACAATCGGTTTTTGTAGGTTTGTACCTAAAGAAACCCCCCAAAATAGCCAGCGCTCGCTCTTAAGACAGGGATTTCTATATATGTATTTTGTCAGGCTTGAAGTAAAGGCGCATCGCTCTCTCGATCACTTATTATTTGTGTAAATATAAATGAACATAAACGGTGAACAGGTGCGTTCTCTGCGCGCGCCGCCAGATGTCGTGCGCGACGTGTTAGAAGGCGTGCTGCGACTGATGGGCATCGCGGACACCTCCTGGCACTCCATGAAGAACTTTCTCTCCAAACGTGGCGTTAAGGAGGATATCAGGTACCTACCAACATACATAGATTCTTTGCCACTATTAGTTTCATGATGGAACTATGGACGTTTCTTTACTCGCTTGTTCATTTTAGAAGAATTTGAAAATAACTGAACTAATGTTGAATTTCGTCCCACTACTCTAGAGTCACATTGAGTTGTTCAATAGACAGATTGAGACTATTTTATACCATTAGTCATACGGAACAAGTGACACCCGTATTTTTGTTACATTACAATCTGATGTAAGTATTCGTCGCCTCCTCGTCAGTTAGACCACTGCATGTAGGTACATTCTTAGCTACGTATAATATTATAAAGATTAACCACTTTAGTTTCTTTTCTCCAAAAATGAGAAATAACTCGCCCCTTTATGTAGGATACTTTGCATATTTTTTGTCCCAGGCCTGTTATTATTATAACATACACTTCACAATGTTACGTAGTAAAGCTTAATATGCAAAAAAAAATAGTTTACAACGCTGTCTGCTTTAAAGATGCCGTGCCGATGATTCGGTATTTACGTATATGTATCACTTTCTAGCGAGCACTTATTGGGCACAGGTCTCCCCTATGCAGGGGGTTTAGGCTATGGTCCCCCAAGCTAGCCAAATTGCAAGTTTGGGAATTCACTTATCAGATTGTGTTTTATGCATATCTATTTCTTAATAAAACTTATTTTCAGATGCTTAGACGCGAGTCAGATAAACCCAGCGGCGTTGGCCAACGTTCAGAAACTAGTCGCGGCACGAAGCACGTCATTCTCAGCGGCCGCAGCGAAGCGCGCCAGCGCTGCGTGCGCGCCGCTTGCTGCGTGGGTGCGCGCCAACATTGACTACGCGCAGGCGCTGCAGCGCGTGCAGCCGCTGAAGAATCACCAGGCACAGTTGCACAGGTATATATTCTTAAGGATTTATTTTATACTATTTAATATTTATGATTACTAATTAATATGTTTAGGATCTGCTCAATATTATCGGTCAATCCGAACGGTCGGTAAGTTTGCTACGATGCTATAACACATTTCTCCCTAGGGGAAATATTTCTAGCTGCTAATGACTAAAAGTCAACTAAAAAAACTTTTTTATCAAGTCTCGTGAAGATTAGTTGATAATCAAGACTTTTATTAACTAAAAATACATACAATCTGACAGACGAAAGAAAATTTTGCTACAAAGAAGCAGAGACGCTTTGCTCGATCGTTATACTAGTCGATAATAATGGCGCTTAACAGCTGTCAAATTTCTATATTTTCAGATGAAATACGAGATTTTTTGGCAGTTAAAACGTGATTTTTACTAATGTTGATATGCTTGGTGGTGTTTGTAATCGTATACGCATACTAAGGAAGTCCGTGTGGTTCAGGAACCTACAAGAGGCAGAGGACCAGCTGACGGCTCTCTCGTCCGGTCTGGCCACGGTAGACGAGCGAGTCGCCGCGCTCAAGGAACAGTTGGGGCAGCACACACGGGACGCGTGCGCACTCGAGCTGCGGCTCAGTGGCGCCACTGATACCATACGGACCGCCACGGAGCTCATCGATCGACTGCACACAGAATACACCGCCTGGGTGCACGACGTACGTATACATTACACTATTGTTCTACATGTCCCAACATATCCTAACACATATAAATGCGAAAGTTTATTTGTTGGTTTGCTTCTTCTTCGAGTAAAGGATCTACTCGATTTTATGCACAGAGATTGCCCGGAGCCGGAGAGTGCAACAGGCTACTTTTTCCGCAAAACAAACATATAGCCATTGAAGTCGCGGGCAAAAGCTAGTATTTCAATATTTAACAATTATTGAGTAGTTTTAAGTAGGTATTTCATGTATAATTAACACAATCAGACATCTATTTTAGCTTGAAAACATTCACAAGGAGATAGAAGAGCTGAACCAGCGATCTTTGCTCGCGGCCGCTTACATTGTCTACTTACCCGAAGCCACAGAACCTGAATCCAGGTATCAATGTAATACGACACTAATTCTTCGTTAATTTGATGTTCATTTATAAAATATAAATGATGTAGCAAGAGATTTTTTCTACTAGCTTCAATATTATAAAATAAGCTATAGCTTTTTTTTATAAATTGCTGTTTTTTACAGAGAAAATATCAAGAAATGGAGTGCGTTAATAGGATTCCAGGACGAATCATTTTCAGTAATCAACTTTTTATCCACCACTGAGAAGCAGTTGAAATGGGAAGCCGAAGGACTGTCTACTGACCTCTCTGCGGTTAAAAACGCTGTACTCATTGATCAGGTAAATTACTCGACTCATGAACACCTCATCGCTTTTACCTTTTCTCGTTTAATGTAAATCAGAAAATACAAGCGTAATAATACATTGTTGAAGAAAATAATTAAATACTCAGCGTCTTACCACAAAAGGTTTAGACATGCCTTTGGCAATTATTTAACAGATGTTTCAGTTCGTTTCTTATTTTATAATACGGCTATCACTTGTTTAGAGTTAACCATCCCTTTTAAGTTTATACAACCGCAAAACCTGGTTGAACCAGTGTCTGACAACCAATTTTGACATTCGATCTCTAGTGTTTTGTTCTAATATATTTATGAAAGGTGTATAAAATTTACATTTCTTAGCAAATTAATAGTTTAAACTATGTTAAAAATATTTTCTTTGGTAAGACTATATCGTGATCTGATCAGCATTACTTGTGTCTCTTTTCAAATTGCATGCTGGGATGACATTCAAAAGCGAAAAACCCGGAGTTGTTTCGTTCATAAAAATACTTTTTTTAGAAGTTACGTCGTTAATCTGCCATCGGTCGTTAACAATGTAAGGTTGCAAACGCCCCAAAAATAATTGTAAAAATCCAAATGAAGTTTTTTAGTGTAGTGGTAAATATCGTGACCGATTCGTAGTCGCATAGATAACAGTCTAGTGGCTCATAAAAAGTCTTGCCTTATTTTTAATTTAAGGCGTACTCCCGCACGATAATTAGTAGGGCGCGTCTTTATTGCTGTCACTAACTATAAGTTGTGGTATCCCCAAGGTACTAGAGAGTCCTAGATGCGGATTCACTCCGCTCGTCACAGATCCGGACGGCGAGGGCCTCGCGTGGCTGCACGCCTCGCTCGCAGACACGCACGCAGACTTTGTCTCGCAACACAGCGAGAAACTACTCACCGCCGTGCAATATGCTGTCAGGTAGGAACTACTACAGTATACTAGTAGCTGCAAGGTGCTAGAGAGTGTAAGATGCGGGCGCACTCTGCTCAAAGCTGTGTAAAATGGCATCAGGTACGTTCGCTATCTGAATATCAAAGGAAAACAAAAAAAACTGGTCCGGATTTACTGTCATCCACTGTGATCCTACCGCCTTTGCCACAGCCAGTAAGTGATCTGTCTGTTAGTCCTCTGTCGTTTTGTGGCCACCATTCTGTGACTGGTTTAGTCCACCTGCCCAATCTCCACTTGAGTCTCATCATAAAATAAAAATACACAAGTATGGGAGAGTGATGTTCTGTGTGCAGACTGGGTCGCATCCTGGTGATAACAGATGTAGAGGAAGTGCACCCGTGCTGGTTGTCGCTGGTCCGCGCGCTGCCGCCGGCGCGGCTTGTGCTGGTCTCCCGCGACGAGGCGCTGGTGTCTCGACTGCCACAGCACTTGGCGCGTCGACTCGCGCCTCTACACTTCACAGCACGTCTACATCCTCTATCCGGTAACTAATAGTGTTACTGCTAATTGTTTGCTCATTGTTCTACTGAACAGTCCGTTAACAAGTTGCCAAAATGCATAATAGGCACATATGTTTCTACTAGTACTGCGAACTACTTCCCTAATAGAAAGAAAATGTCCCCGTTGATCTAATACCGACGTTCGTCGAGATTAATTGGATCAATTGGGTTTGTCAAATATCAAATACTGCCAAAAAGAATACCCGCTCGAATGCGTGGCGTTGCAATAGGTATTTCATATTCAGCTATATCGGCTTGACGCTCTATAATAATTATCTCTAAATAAATATTAACAATTTACAGATCAATTAATAAACTACGCCCTTCAGCAACAGAATCCGGATATTAGTGAAAAAGCAAAGGAGATCAAATTACAGAAAGCGAAATTGCAAAAGCAGCAACACGAATTACAGGTACGCATGTAATGTACGTACTTACACTCTGAAGTTGTATCGCAAGACATCTCGATCATATATCTCGTCCAAATTACGGTTTTAACTAGGCTGTCAATATATTGTGTCGCAATTGCTATAGAGTCTGTCAGATCTTGATATTTTCGGTACTTCGTCGCTTCGTCGGCTTGTAGTATTAGTAGTCCAGCTACCGCCACCATATTTTTTGTGAATCATAACAGGCTGAAACTTGATTAGTTCAGTGCCACGAATTTGTATGACCGTCATAGGCAAATGAAACGGTCATATTTTTTTTAATAACTAGCAAATATTTTCCTATAAGCTTAATAAAAACTAATAGTCATTACAAGCAAGGGTGGTTAATCCTTCTAAATAAAAAGCTACTTCTTGAAACGCGTACAAACGTTTATAATATTTTGTAGCTTCAGAAACAATCAAGTTTGTACGGTTCCACAAGCAGTGCGCCTGAAGCTAATGTATAGAAAATTACATCTTACAGAAAACTATAGCAAACAACAAATGTTAAAATCACAAACATTATGAAACATTAATAACAGAGAACGCTGCAATAGGATAACTGTTCCTTCTCCTACACCACAAGTACCTAATGCTTACACCAAGAACACGTCTGCCAAATTCCATATTCATCAGATTATTTCTTTGTTTCTTTAGCTTTGTCAATTGATATAAAGGCCGGTGTCATCAAACCTGCATTTTACCGTGATATAAGCGATATATTCACGTACTTTAATGACGACGATGTCGTGCGTATACCAATTTCGTCTGTTTTGGCTGTGTTTGAGCTCTCATGGTAACGCAGTGCAATTTTGATCATTATTTGTATTTGTTGATTAGGAAAATGTATTGCGCGAACTATCCCGCAACGGCGACATCCTTCACGACGCGGCCCTGCTTGAGTCTCTCAACAGTACGCGCGCCGCCGCCGACACCGTGCGCACAGCGTTGGCACAAGCGCAGGTGACCACTATTATAGCTCCCGGCAAACATCATCATCATCATCAAACTTCCTCCTTTTCTACAGACTTCCAAAAAAGAGGGAGTACTAAATTGGATTGAAAGGGTATAGTTATTATTTATTACTTCTTACTTGTAGAAATCGGTCAAGAGGTTTGATATTTAAATAACTGAAAGAGCTCTATCGGCGCCTGCTGTAATATAAATCTTTTAATAATCTTTTTTAAGTATTATTTTAAGTCTGACTTTAATTATAAGCTAACATTTTTACAGTGAAATAGTGATTCCACACGAGGCGAGTTAGCTATAATTGACTTTTAATGTTTGGAGTGCACAAGAACGAGGTAGATAGATGGCCTATTATATGAGAGAGGCCTATATAGCCTGCAGTGTAATTAAGCAGGCTGTAGATGATGATGATAAATGTTTAGGAGGTGGAAGCGGCGGCAGACGCTGCGCGCTCTCATTTGTGTTCGAGCGCGCGGCGCGCGGCTTCTCTCACGCTAGCGGTGAAACATCTGCACGCGCGCTGGCCGCTCGTCTCGCTGCCGATACACTCTGCGTTGCGGGCGTATGTCGACGCGGTCAGGAAAGCGGTATGTACATACTTTATGTATTTTTTTTTATCCTGCACAGCTAGGCATTTGACCACAAGTTCGTACGACCACGGAAGTCAGCGATACTGTAGCCCTAGATGGAGCATGCCTAGTTTGGTATACCATGCTATGGTTTCCTCACGATGTTTTCCTTCACCGGTAGCTCAGGTTCTTTTTGCATGTTTCGTGGGATCGAACTTCGTACCTTTTGCACAGCAATCGACCCCACTAACCACTCGATCATAATCGCTACAAGATACCATCTAACCGAAGAACTTTAACACTAACCTAAATCGTATCAAAAATATATTTTGATTATATGCGAGTATTTGCTGGTAATAATTATCAGTAAATAAATGAAGAAATGAAAAATAAATGAAGAATTACAATAAATTAAATCGTTCTAATTTACAAACTAGACCCTGTCCGAACGTTCCCATTATACTGGCGGCGTTACCACGCTGGATTGAGAGGGAAATCTGTTGTACTAATAAACCCGCCACATCCTGGATCGTGACCCCTCTTGAGCATAAATGCGAGTAGGTAACTATATATGTACATTAAATTATTTGGTAAAAAAAATGCTTCACATTAACATGCCATCAATACCAACGCCAGATACTCAGTTTGTAGTAAATATTATGATTAGCTTATTTTTACTTATTTTATAGGGTGAAGCTAACGGTGAAGAAATAGTAAAATATTTAACTCGAACAATCATCGCGAGAGTGTTGCTAGCGCTCCACAAGAAAGACAAATATATAGTAGTTTTACATCTGCTCAAGCAAGTGTTTGACGATTTGATACCCGACAAGGTAAATATAATATATTTGTATCTATGTATAGACGTATATAGTACAACCAGTTGTTCTGCATACGGTAGACCTCGCGAGCCATAGACATTACTTTAAAAAAAGAGGCCAAATCTTTTGTAAAAGAGCGAAATTGTTTACGTCTCTATCGTGATACTGACGATGAGACGGGAGCTCGGGCATGTCTCCAATGCGATCTTTTGTGTTTTCATACGAGTAGAATAAATTTACTTGTCTGTTTATCAATACTTGCGGCGTCCAATTCCAAATGCAATAGACAGCGGAAACGCTTCACTGCAGCACGGCAATATAATAAATTCATTTTGTGTAATAACTTTAAAGTATGTGTTATATTTATTTTTTTAACTAAGTGTTCTTTGATATTATTTCAGCTCTGGCAGATATTTATCGGTAACGACGATGTAAACGATGCTATTGATACGAAGGAATTAAAGAAACTGCACCCCTGGATACCTGACGAAAGCTTGAAGCGAGTTGCAAAATTAAAAGTAAGTCAACATTCTAGACAATACAAAACTAATGATAATTTTTAATATATCGTGTTAACTTTGTGAAATAGTACGAAAGGATGGCCAGATTTAACCTGTCACACGACTGTTAATGAAATCTCGTTTCTAAACATAACATATAATTTTGTAAAAAGCTTTTTTTATGATATGCAAATCATATATCATATCCTAAATATTTTTAACCGAAAAAAACATATCAAGATTTTATTTATTTTAAGTCCACCTGTTAAATACGAACGTAGCCTTAAAGCTGGGGTAATATGATGTGAAACGCACAGACAAAATTTAAAAATATGGACTCCCATTTTACTACGATAATGTCAAGATAAATGTTTTTTTTTTAAATGTCGCCTAAAACTCGTAAAAAATTATGTCATTAATTATCTGTATTTTTGTTGTTTGTTTTGGTCAAAGAATATAATACTTTCTAACTACTCGTAGATAAGGATTTAGAAAGGTTAGTGTCGAACAATGCTACGCGAATCCAGCGCTCTGAATATTCCGCAGAGTACTTAACCGTTGCGTGACTAAATTAAAATCATGTTTTAGACTTGTTCACTTATTACTTTAATATTATTATTACTTTTTTCGTTGTTTACAATTATTATATCAAAATAACTATATAAAGTCCTGGTTTCAGTTTTCTTGACAACACCACTCTTATTCCGCAAGGTTCTACTGCTAATTAACTAATACGAATAATAATATAATAAATAATACGAGTGACAGGTTTTTCAATGTATGCGAAGTGGCCATCCTTCATTCCTAGTATGGTAAATCCAGGCTAGTGACCATTTCAAACGGCGCATGAATATAATAATAAGTAACTGAGCTTTGTTTACAGTGATGCCATTTTTAGTAGAAACTTTATGGTCGTGGAAAGCTAAGAGCTATAAAATTATAATATATTAGAAATTAGTGATCATGCAGTAGAAGCGACATTTAACTAAGTCATTATTTAGACACAAGACACAGGCAAATAATTATAAAATAACTCGATTTTTTCGGAAACTTTTCGATAACATTTGTTTGTTATAACAGGCAGCTGACGAAGATCTTTACAACCGCCTTTCACTGGGTAACAGCGAAGACTGGAAGCAAATAATGTCTTCAGGAGATGTAAACATGATCAACAAGCACAAACTCAGTGCATTCGAGCGAGTAGTGAGCGTCGCAGCTCTCTCTCCGGACACCCTTTACAGAGCTGTCGTAGCATTCGTTGACTCTATACTAGGTCAGTACAGTTCTTGAAGATAAATATAAAGCTTCTAAAACATACCTATGAAATTATAAGCAGGTAAATATATACAATATGTATCGGTAAATAAATAATATCTTTTTTCTCCTTGGAGTAGGCAGTAGTCATGCAATTAACTAATAAGGTTGTACAAAACATCAACAGTCTTATTAATAAACGCGACTTAACTTTAATAGTTATTTGTAATACAAGAATGCAAAGTTGTTTTTTTACCGCGTGCTCACTTTTGATGACCGAGCAAGCGAAGGATTAAAAAATTAGAATCCTGAGCGTTAGCGAGGGAATAAAAAGAGCACAAGGTGAAAAATCTTTGCACTCGAGTGCAACACGTACCTTTTCATCCCACCTTAGCGAGGAAATGACTACCTATATACGAAAAATCAAAAAATTGAATCATCTCATTTTAGTTTTTATACTTATTATAAACATAATGTTTTAACAATATGACGTGAAAGATAATGGCGCGCGCAAAACAATTTTAAAAAAAGTACAGCAAAAAGGTCCCGAGTCTCGAGTTTTTAACAAAATAAAAAAGGTTGTATGATGAATTCGGCACCATAGAGGTAGAAATAAATAGGTTGAATGAGGTTTTTAATTCACAAACTTAGTGCACACGATAATCCTAATTCAAATTTACTTTATCCTCCAGCGGATAAAAACGGCTTTTGCACTCAGATATCGAATAGCAAAAATACTCTTTCCGAGATGGTGGGATGAAAACGTCTTTTGTCTTGTTTTATCCGATGGAGAACACCACGCGTCAAAACAAGACAAAAGACGTTTAAAGTTAAGACGCATTTATTAATAAGACTGCAATTCTTAAACAGATTATCCCGTAACCCTCGAAGGATGAGTCCGGCAACTGATAGTCGTGGATGAGTGCGTTAATCTACCCGTGTCCCACCACTTATAGGATAAGAAATGACACCGTGGAGTTGACTTCTACTGTACTACTACTTTTTTGTACTGTTCTACTGTTCTCGTACCATCATATTTATCACTTTATTTAATTTCGATAATATTACAATGAAGTAGAATACACTTGTCTTATGAACGTCATTAAATCTACGAATGTTTTAAAAACTAAATTACTGATTCCAAACATGATCACAACAATTGAATCAAAAAGTAGTCACTAGCTCAGGTTTCTAAGTTACATGTTCATGCCCGAGGCAGATCCTTAGTTGTGTTGTTTAACTGTTGTATATAGGTGTAGGCGCAGTGTTCGGCGGCTCAGCTATAAACATAGCAGCTCGCGGACGCCGGCCCGTGTTACTGCTGGCATCGCACGCACACGACGCGCTCGCTGCCAGCGCGCCGCCTCACGCGCTCACTACTGTAAGTTAAATCTGTTCAACGAGTGTTCAACTTAGATTGTTATAATTTAAAATTGTAGAATAACTCGGCGGTCTACAGTCACCTTTTTGTCTAGTATAAAGATATTGCCGGTGTAAATTTAGGGTAGTACTATTATTTCTTCTATGATTTGTGTAATGTTCAGACGATAAGGACATCCAATACTGTATCTATGAAAAATTTTACGAAGAACCTTCCGCACTAAATTCACGGCGAAAATGAAACTGAAAAAACTGTTTGGCTCTAAACAGCCTTTTGTAAGTCAACAAAAACATGTAAAGAATGAAACACTACACACCCAATTTCACTTCTACTAATTATGAATAAGAGAATTATTGCATTTTTGAAAAGTAATCATGTGTTTACAACATCTAAATTTGGCTTTAGACCAGGATGTTCTACAAAAATGGAAATTAGAAATATTATTTAATATATTATTGAATCTTTGGACAAGTCCAAAAAATGCGCTAATATGTATTGCGATTCGGCCGATGCTTTTAATTGCTTGAGAAACGATATCTTGCTTGTGAAATTGCAGTACTATGGATCCGAAGGCCCAGAAAATAATGCACTCTTATTTGCAAAATCGATGCCAAATAGCCGAATCATCGTTCTTTAATCAACAATATTAAATCTTTTGTGAGTCGTATTGATATAGGTGTTCCGCAGGGTGTTCAGGTGTTGGGGCCAGTGCTATTCCTTCTATATGCCGATGACCTTGTCAATATTATGTCAGACTGAGCCTTCATTTGTTTGTTTTGTATTGGAATAAATGATAAGAATAAAACTATAGAATCAAAGAAGATAGACCACACAATAAGCATTCTGAGAGACTAGTTTAGCGCTAATGGTATATATAATACTTAACGCTGATAGATAAAGCTAAGTCCAGAAAAAGATATAGTATTACTGTTTGGGGTAACGGGGTAGATGTCAATTGAGTACTCAGAACACATAAAAGAGCTGTTATAACAATTCTTGGACTAAAAAACGCACTTCTTTGAGGCAGCAATTTAAGAATAAATAAATCATGACTGTGATATCTTTATACAAATGTTGCGCAGCTACTGCGTTGCGTCAGTCTTTAAGAACGAGACAATGTAGAATGACTAACGTGCACCGATCGCGCGAAGTTGCCGCGCTATAATATTAAGTTGCATTTTACAGGTGGAGAGTCGCGCGGGTCCCACGGAGTGGCGTAGTGCGCTCTCCGCGACGCGCGCGGCTGGCGGCTGGCTCGCGCTGGACGCCACCGGCGCGCCCTTCACGCACGAACTGCAGGCATTCGTGGCAGACGCGGCCACGGACGAGGTTGCTTTACAATAACAATATTATATCCTCGTCTATAATATTCTTTTCAATCCCACTGCACCGCATTATTTAAAAGATTGCATATCTTATGTGCATAACTCTCATGCCTTGTCTCTTCGGTCGTCGGAAAATCTTGCTCTTAAGATGCCTACGCATCATAAAACTTTCTACAAAAGTTATTTTGCCGTCCAAGCTGTAGTTTTATGGAATGATTTGCCTTTGGGCGCTAGTAAAACTCCATCTCTTGCTACTTTTAAAGACTAGTTACGGAAATTTTATTTGTCTTCGGTATAACTGATATATTTCTTTTTTTTTTACTTCTGATTTCCTTTTTTAGTGCTTGCTGGAAGTATACTCGTATTTAATTATTTAGTTTATTCGTATTTTCTTTATCTCTCTCTTATATTAAATTGAATAGTAATATGAATGTATTTTATCCGATTCAAAAGTTTTATTAGCATATATGTATATTATAATATTATGTGTATATTATATTGGTATATATTTATATTTAGTTAATGTAATAGAATTTAATTGTGTATATTTGTATGTGTTTTTAAGTATAGATTACTTTCTTTATTGTAAGTACACCCCCGTCCTATACATCTTTTTTTCTCAAAGGTTTCCATCCTAAGGTTACCTGGAAGAGATCGCCTTTAGCGATAAGGTTGCCACTTGTGGCACTACATGTAAATTAATATTTTTGTATTGTTATATTTTGTGTGTCTACAATAAAGCGTTGAACTATCTATTGTGCTTTATTGATTTAGCTTTGCTCTGCGCCAATCATTCTTCTACAGGGTTTTGCCTGGGATAATTGTCTACGGAAAAAGTATCTTTGTGTCAAAGGTCTTTGTGTCAATGATCTTCCACTACCACTCTGCAAAAAAAATAGCAAAGGCCATAGAAACAAAAGTAAAAGTGATGACTCCTAAATATTTTGTCTATACACTTGCTCAAATTGCTGGTAAATTTTGTGCTTGCTTTACTTTACAACTCTACTTAGCTCTTTATTAGTGTGATTTATGCGTTTATCATTTACTTCTCTTGCAGGGAGAAAACTGCAACGAAGAATTTCGGCTCTGGATATTATCTGAGTACCGCGATGTTCCACCGTTGATCGCGAACTCTTGCATCAATGTCATTTTGGAGGTACGTCTTCGTTTTAGCCATTTTGTAATTTATAAATGCTTCACCATCGTCCTACTTGTGGAAAATAAAATAAGATGATACACTCTCTCAACAAGCAAATTTAAGGGGGAATTCAAGAACCCTAACAACCCTACGTCCCTAGCGCCTTAATCTCTAGTTTACTAGTATGCGGAGAAACCCTTGACATAAAATTGCAATTAGTGACCGAATGCACAACGAATGATCAAGATCGCCCTAACTTTAGAAGACATACACAGGCAGTTATGAATTTTGTGTTAATTTGCAGTTTAAAACTAAAATGTTTTCCTTGTAAAATTATGATAACAAAAATCGACAGTGCGGGCATGTGTGTGTGCTTTCAAGCTTGCTTTGATTTGTTATGTATAGGCACCAGAGGGAGTGAAGAACAACGTGCTGAGTACAATTAGCGCGTGGAAGTCGGAGCGCGTGGAGCCGACCACCGCACGTCTGCTCGCCTGCCTGGCACTGTTCCACGCGCTCGTGCAGGAGCGCCGGGGGTACATCCCGCAAGGTACACTCTACGAGTACTACGTCACCAGATATACTGCTAATTCAATTCAACTGCAACAGTGCAAGCATTTTTATTAAACGCCCTTTGGTTTTTTTCAGAATTCTATTAGTTTAGTCGGATCAACTTAGTACCGCTAATACCCTTACAAGTACAAACGAAGGATACCAGTGTAATTACTTCGTAATGGGAGTGGTCACTTAACTGTTAACGCAGCGTTAAGCGTCATTGGAGAGCTTGCTATTAAAAAGCGTGTTGGAAAAACACACTCACGTATCATCTTAGCTAGGCGTTGTACGACGTGCGTTGCCGCGCCCATTTGTCGAAGCCTTGACTAGTCTTTATATTTCACAATTACCACTCGGCAGGCTGGAGCCAGTGGTACGCGTGGGAGTGGGGGGACGTGTGGGCGTGCGCGCGTGCCGCACGTGAGGGTGGGGTCGGGGGGAGTGCAGCTGCGGCGTTGTGTCTCGCGATGTACGGAGCTCGCGTGCAGAGCGAGCCGGATGCGCGTGCGTTGAGTGCGCTACACGCACGCGCGCTGCCGCCGCCGCACGCACCGCCCACCTGGACGCCGCAAGCCTGCTCGCACCTGCCGCCAGCTACTCACGACTTGCAGGTACGCTACATGCTAAGCTGCTCACTGTGCGCGTCGGTTCACTACAAATACATACATAAGATACCAATACACTAATCAGTATTCATATTATTTGTAACACAGGGTGCAACGCAACATTACTCATTCATTGTAAAGTGTTCGCGCACTCACTGCGAGCATACTACGTGCGTTAACAGCTCGCGAGTTGATTACCGGCTATTGTCGCTATTCGAAGCACGCCTTAAGTGCACACTGACCGTTTACCACTTTAGTTCGCGTTGCAAATGTATCCGACCGTTTTGTCGTGCAGGTATATTGTGGTGCATTCGCTAGTCTCCCGGACATGGATTCTCCTCAGCTGCTGGGGCTGCCGGCTAACTGCCGCCGCGCCTGGGAACAGAACGCTGCTAGGGACATACTCCTCGGTCTCAGAGGTACAGCACAAACCCTTATTTATTGGTATTTTAAACCTCAGAATTTAATCTAGCATTAGAAGGAGGAAATAATGCTGTACATAAGTTACGATGATTGATAGTATAGTAAGAAACACGCAATAGTTTTGAAAAAAGTAAAATGTACTTGTTCATGCAGAGCTAAACTGTACGGTGTCGTCATCGAGCGGTGTGACAGGCGCCACCTCATCAAAGTCTTTGGCATCTCTGTGGAAGAAGCTGATGTCCGGCAGCGCTCTGCTGAAGGAAGGGTGGGACGGGGATGGGAACGAGGGCGTGGGGGGCTGGTGGGGCGGCGCCGTGCGCGGGGAGGTGTGTGCGGCGGGGCGCATCGCGCGACTGTTGCACGCTGCACTCAGAGCCGCCGCTAGAGACGCCACATATATACTACACGAGGTACGGGGTTAAAATTGACAGTAATTGATAATATGGCAAACTTATAAAAATATTTTTACAACTAACAGCCTTCTTACTAATGAATTTAAAGTTAATTTAATACCGCCATGTTATATCATCATCATATTATGTCCGGCTCGAAGGACCATTTCCATTTATTAGGTTATAATTGAACAAGCGAGCGAAGCGTCTCTGCTTCGAGGCTGGAAAATTTTTCTATCATCTAGCTTGTGTGTTGGTGTCTATGGATGTGGCAAGAAATTTCGTACTTACATACAGGCCGTAGTTATTATTTAAATAAGTAAGTCAGAGACATTATAAATACTGGAGGACGGGCTACTGGGCTAATCACTACGAGTATTAGGGCAGGCTATATATACAACGTGTAACAGAAAGGTACGAGAATACTTACTTAGAGTGTTAGTTTACCCATCACAGTGAACCCATTATAGAACAAAATTTTGCTAAATTCGACAAAAATTATTTCTTTCTCCATACAACTTCACCGAACACCTGACCAATTATTTTATGGAGATGGAGAACGTATATTTTTTTTTTGAATTTGTTTTTTTTTTTCTTGTACAATGGTTTCATCTTGAGTAAGACTAACATCCTTAAGTATTTTTACACCTATATGCTATGCATGGCTTTGTCACTAAAAGATGCACGAGTATATGATCTATTCCTCTCAATTAAGGCTTTACTTAATGAAAAATAAAATGAAAAATATTTATTACTGCAAAAAACATGGTGAGTAAACAAGACTAAGATTATATCTCATAAAATTTATTACATAAAAGTGAAAATACCATATTAAACTATATATCTTACGGCTTCCTCACTAAGCAAGCTTGTATCGAGGAAACCAGAATCCAAGTTAACTTAAAAATATTTATTACCTCGTTACACAGACAATATTACAGCTATACTAATAGTAATTTTTAATTTTGGACTTTTTCTTAATGAGGATAATCTATACATATAGTTTATTTCTAGGATTCGTATAATGTTATAAATGTTGGTATGAGTGATGTGATGTATGTGATGTTCGTAGACGCCGGAGCAGTGGCAGGTGTGGTGGAGCGGACCGCGCGCGCCGCAACACTACCTGCGCGAGTTCTGTCACCGCGCGCGCGCCGCGCTCGCACGCCTCGGGGAGCACGCCCACCGCGACTACATGCCGCAAGGTACGCACATCATTTAATTAAAATCATATTTAATAGAGTGGTGAAATTTGACAAAGTTATGTTAACAAACTCACAGTGACGGATCAGAAAGTGACTAATAAAAGTAATATTGATCATGTTAAAAGAAGAGTATAAAATGTGATATACTTGTTCACACACTCAAGTAGATTTATAATAATATTGTTATCTGTGAATGTGTAGAGGTGGATCTCCGAGGGTTCCTGTGCGCGGCGCGGCCGGTGTGGGCGCTGCGCGCGCGCTCTGCGGAGCGTCGTCGGCTCGCGCCCGTCGGGCTCGTCCTTACTGCCAAACCTGGTAAACTGCTTGTCATAATTTTGAAATGAAATTAGCTTTCCGGATATTTTACTGCTTATAGCTGTTCCCGCGGATTGACTCATGCAGATAACAAATTCAATTTTAAATAATTAATACTTTTTGAAACGTGACAATTGACTTCAATTTGGCAGGATCGATTGATAATATTTTTCAGTTTTTTTATATATAAAAAGCAAACAATTGGACCGATTTTGACGAAATTCGTATGGGACCACCGGGGTAGTATCATTTCAAATATAAAAAGAATATTGAGGAGTGTTACAGTTTGTGTTTATAATATGATGTAACTTACTTTACTTGTTGTATTTCTACATAATTTCTGAAATAAAGTAAAATAAAATGATTAATCTTACACAAAATATTATTAACCGTTTGTAAGAGCTCAGAAAAAACCTACATACTTAGTAGTTGTCGTGTATTATTGGAATTCCAGCGCGTCCTCGCACACGCTTTGATGACTCTGTTTTATTATCAGTAAACGGCTCAATGGGTTCATTTCCCTCATTCCCTGGCCTAAATAAAGTTATGATAATTATCTGCGCAAGTAGCTATTATATTTATGTATATTTTTATAATTTAAATGTGCATATATAATAACTATACTACTACTACTAGCTTCTACAGGGTTATCTGTTAAAGGTGTACTAAGCCGAAAAGGGTTAACATACGCATTATTACGAACAACTTTTATTATAGAAGCAACTGTGAGTACAAAAAAATTTAGCTGTTTCAAAGAATAAATTAATAATAAAAGATAATTTTACTACCGCGATATTTATTTAATTGGCTAGCAGTTTAAAGCTGATGTGGATCTTATTTGGAAAACATCGTGGTGATTTGTCATATTATTCATTAGCAGCGTGAAGAATATGCGTTGATGATAAGTTTGAGCTTATTCATTTGCGAAGATATTCTCGTTAACGACAAATATATCTTTACACACCGGAAATTAAAAATGTGCCGACATTCATGATAATTTTGAAATATAACATTATTTTTTTATATACCTACTCGATTTCTACTGTGTGAAATGCCTTCTACCCTTACATTGTTGTGCTGCTATCATTTCAATACAATTATTATCTCATTAAAATATATGAAAAGCAGGCGATAGTAGTGCGTCGGCGGATGAGGTGGTGTTGAGTGGGCTACGGCTGAGCGGCGCCGGGTGCTCCGAGACGGGCCTTGAGCCCGCGCGCGCCGCCGACCCGCCGCACGCACCCGCGCCACCGCTACACGCTAAGTTCATCACTCAGGTACCTTATTTACCTTTTGAGATATGGCGATAATATGTTAGTGGTAGCCTAACATTTAAACACCTCGCCTCTCGAGTGTGAGGGTTCGGGATCAATCCCAGGTATGCACCTCTGTATGAAGAACCACAAGAAAAAATAGTTACACACATTTGTGTCCCTTTTTTTATTTGTACATCCTTCTTACAACAAACACATAAACATTTTTTAATTATGCTAAAGCCAATAAAATCACTTGTAGAAAGCAGATAACTAGGACAATGAATCGCATCTATTCGTTGAACACATTCAGAATAACATACCAGATATTGATAAAAAGACGAAAGGCAAATCTTACCCTATGAAAATAAGGGAACTAATTGTACAGAAAAGAAAACAAAGAAAAATCTGGCAGCAGTCGAGAAACCCAAACTGTGTGTAAAATCATTGGTAACCCGCAGAATTGAATCCAGTATTCGTGGCCTTTGTAGTGATGTTTCCGATGTGCTTGTCAAAGATAAGTTTAGAATCAAAAGTAACTCCAAGGTTTAAAACAATTAGAAATAATTACCACAGAGAAGAAAACAGAAAATCTTCTTGTCTACGGTTACCGCAATTTGACCAGCTCGGAAGACTATTGGCCAATACCCCCATTATAGGGGAGGCTCGTGTCCAGCATTGGTACGCTATAGGTAGTGTAGCCAACATGTTTTATTCCAGGAGGCGTGCGATGCAGAGGCGGCGGGCGGGTGGGTGGACGTGCCGGTGTACAGCAGTGAGTCGCGCGAACAACTGCTGTTCACCGCGCGAATGCAGCTCGCGCGCGTCTGGTCGCGCGACACCGCACTCTTGCATACAGTCGCACTCTTCGTCGCACCACTCGATTGAATATTTTGTTAGCTTGTCATTGTTCATGGATTACGTATTATTTAAGTTATTATCATAATAAATGATTTTGCGTAAAATTGTTTTTTTTTCTTAGTGTAGGTATCAACGAAATTTAAAATTATAAAACTAATTCACACACGTGTTACTAATCCCTCTAAATCATTTAAAACGTTTTAATACTTATTTAATATTAATATAATAATTTACTATATTATTAATTAATAAAAGCCTACTTTAATGGAAAAAGAGCTACTGTATAAAGTTAAGCAATATTTAAACGACCGATAATGCTTGTGTATTCAGACCCTACAACCTGTATACAGATAACAAATTGAAGAAGTAACTATTCACATAATTTTACCGCAAAATCCTATTTCAATCGTTTTTAGTACTAAACAAAAAGATATACTCATCAAAATAGTAAAAGCACAGACAAAATGTTTCATAATCATATATTTATTTTTGTAGCTAAATATATTTTATAAACATTCATAAATAGACATTTAGGTATATATAATTTATTAAATTTATATAAAATAAACTATCATGCAAGTAGTTGGCACAATTAAATAGATTGATTACCATTTTACTAATAAGTACATGTTATAAGAGTAATCATTTCTACGTAGTACCTGCGGTATTTATCGTAGGCTGCCCGATGTTCGACATTAATAACTACTGATATTTTAGTTACTGTAGTTTCGTACTTGTGCAAGTACATGATTATGTGAGATAGCCTCGTGGCTGCATTTTAACATTACATTTTTTAATTTCTCATGCATATATAAAAAAAAATCGATTGGAATCATTTTGTACGGGAATTTCTCATTCTAAATAAATTCTATAAAAATAATTACTTTATGCAAATAAGTCAGTCTGGCAAACTCAGTCAACTTAAAATTTTTACATCGTGCCCCAAACTTAAATTATTCAAATATATTTATAAAGACAAAGAAACAAACCTAACTATAACAGTAATAACAAAGTGCTTACTAATAAGTGCCTGACTGTCTTTCTTAAGTACATGTTTGGTCTTTATTGATATGTTCACCTACACTTGAGGTCAAGGAAATATCGATCAAAAGGAAATACATAAGTAATATGTAAAAGTAACTACTTATTTACTTGAAGAAAATTCATAGACTACAAGCGTATGACAATGCTGTATTCTACAGATACCTTTACAAAGATTTTTACTTACGACTGTAGGCAAAAGTCGAAATGTTACGAATTAAAAAGTTCATTCTATATTTTCACTCCTAAGATTTGTTTAAAATTTTGATCGCACTTACCAAAACACATTTATTTTTAAAATACTACTGATAGTATACATGTTTGTTTGTTAATTAAACGTTCATAATAAGTCTGTCTAAACACTGGATAAATCTTAAAAAAAAAGCTACATACCTCTATATTAATACCTACTTCTCTCAATTACAATAGTAAGTCACTATAAGGAAAAAAAGGCTCACTCAATGCCAAAGAGCTCCGGCAGAAGGCTGAAATCTGTACATTCTTTATTATATCATTCAAAAAGAAATAAAGAGAAAACTGGTTTATACATAATAATATTTATCACGGCATATGTGAACGCTACATTAAGGCAGAGTGCCATCATTTACTATAAAATCACTCATTTCGAACAATCGCACTCACAAAATCTCACCAAGAGAGCGGGGGTCAAATAAAACCACCAAATACGCCCCATAAACATGTACTGAAAAAAATTCTCTTGACCGGTAATTCTTGCGATCTCTGTGACCGGTAAGTAAACTGAAAATTCTGGATGTTGAATGTAGAAACATAAATTTCGTATGTCTGTTCAGACATCAAACATTTTAAAAACTTAACCACTTAAAAAAATCAAACAAGCCCAAGATAAAATTGTGTCTGATCTAGCAAAGACGAAAGAAAATATTCTTCTTTCTTTTCTGTGTTATCTACGGTGCTGCCTAACACTTAAATGACTTACTATCGCAATAAAGCCATTATTATAACTGGGTATATTCTCTAAGGTCTAAGGACTACAACCAGTTTCTAAGCACTGAGAATCTACAAATAGAACCTATTTGTATTGTATTTTATAAGTACATTTTCTCTGAGTAAATTTAAATATTATATAAATGTATAGTAAAATTATGAAATATTTCTCGAGGTAAAATAAGTTGAATCTGGTTTCTAGTCAACCATTCATAGCCTTAGTAATTAATTATTATGCATAGCAAATATTTGAAAGCATTCTATGCAAAAAAAAAGCACCAAGATACAATAAAAATAATCTTATTAGCTAGTTAAAACAGATCTTGTGCAACATAAAGTAAAAACTTAGCAAAAATATCACATTGTAAATTCATGGTATACATTCAAAACATCAATCACTAAATAATTATTGTGCACAGTTTGGCATTTTATACTTAAATGTATATATTGTATTTGTTTGCTTTTGTGTGATTGTTCCATTAGTTTGCATTTTCAATCCTTTCTTTGAGGCGGAAGTAGATTTTGAGACTGGGACGTAATATAGTGCATAACATTATTATAAGCACTAAAGAGAAAGCACTGTACCTAAGAGCCTCACCAAAGTCCCACCATTTAGAGAACAGGCCAAGTAAGATAGTGATGACTCCCAAAACAAATGTGATGAGTCCAATTGAGGCATGCACGAGCTTGGTGTAAATAGGAGCCAGGTAATATTTCAGTTTCAGACTATACAAAGCACCCAGGCCGCCTAACATCGTAATAAGCATGAAGATAAAAGAAGCTAAACCAAACTTTGCATGCAAACTCTGGAAATGGTCTTTTCCATGTATGATTTTATTGGACACAATGATCAAGAATCCTGTTATAATAATAATTCCAGCGATGACTTGTATCACCCAATGGCGTGCACTTCGCAGCCTCATCGGCATCCACTCCGTGGCCAGGTCACCTGGTGTGATGGCATTCACCGCAGTAGTCATTAATACCAACCACTGTGAAAAAAATATCTTAGTTAATAAACTTATGTTACTTAGGTATAGGTGTATAGACGAGGTAAAATTAAAGCATTTTAGCGTTGTTAAAGCAAAACACTGTATCTTGAGTTACAGTGTATTGGATTTAAATGAAAGAGTATGTAACTAAAAACAACTTAGTTAAAGTTTTTGTTAGTTACAAAATACAACTATCTAAATTTTTTATGTATAAAAATTTGTTGATTATTGTAAATTATATTGTGATTAAAACTGTGATTGTAGCTATACATATTATTATTTAAATATTAAAAGTTTTTTTCTGTATCATAAGTTTTAGCTGATTATTCCATTTTGTGCAAATAATTTACATTGATCAATTACGTTAGTGTAAAAACTGTGACTATATCCAACAGACAAAAGAAATTTTAAAAATAATTTATGTAAATTGTTTTTCTATAAACCACAGATTTTATTTGTCTTATTATTTGAAAGAGCAATAACCAAATACACAAACAATATAACATAATAATGATACAACATATAATAATGATTAATCTTAATTTTTATTCCTCACAAGATCACAGAGATATTTTAACCCATCTTAGATTGTTGTAAGAGTACCTACAGTAGGTAGGCCACTATTTAACTTAATTTTTATTGCTCATGTTATCTAGTGATGTTTTATATCAATTTCCATTAATAATGTTCTATACGAAATGCAAATAAAGCTCTGTACAATAACTATTAAAGGGGCAGATGAAATTAAATAGGTTCTGTTGAACATTGAGTGGAAAACACCACCTATTAGTGCCAAGAGGGCTATGGCCCCTCTCAATGCAAGCTGCGCCCTTTCGACAACTAAAAATATGTACAGTGCAGCCACTTGCGCTTACCTCCGAAACTTTAAAATGATTTACGCGTACTGTACCTAAGTATTTAAAAAAAACTCACCCCAAGAGACATGAGTGTTGGATGGAATGAGAATAAATTAGCGCCATCCTTGAAGCAGCAATACATAATAATCCCCAAGAATATGAGCGCACATAAATTACTGAAGACATTTATGTAGCTCGGTTTTGTAGATGTAGCACTCTGTGCAACCAGCCGAGCAGTTTCAGAGTTTCCATCTCCAGCACCAGCCATCTCTCCGGAATCAGCAGTCAGGTTTTCCATAAATCAATAAAATTCAGTTTAGATACACCGCTTTATCATAACAGATGTCAACAGGCGGCGGCTCGTTAATTACTTTTATCTTTCGCACTACAAGATATGAATTCCACAATGCTGCTTCCTAAGCTGCAGGTACGTTGACTGAGACGAGTGCGCTGTAATATAGAAACAATGCTCTTTGAACAGAAGTGCACGTACAGGTTCAGTCTGCTACAACAAAGAACATATTAAATTGTAGTATATACCTACACTATGTGCAAAAGAAAAATGTACCACAAATGTACGAAAAATCGATATCGGTTTTGAAAGGTTTTGAAATCAAGTCTTTTTTTTAAGATTTCCTTTGGCTAGGCTAAATTTATTGTGGCTATACTGCCTTCTGTTTTTTTTTTATATATATGGCACATTACGATTTGTGTATTTGCCAGCGTATTAATGAAATGTCAAATTAATCGAATGAATTAAGTTAAAAAGTCAAATATCAAGGAATAAGTCATCGTGGTATAGTTAAAATCACATCATTTACCCTCTTAAAGGGTGGTGGTGGTGGCAGTGGACACTTTACCAGGGTTTCTATGGAGATTTCCCGCGAACACGTAAACCACGTTATTCCGTCTTTACATCGCTTGCCCACACTTAAGCCCATAAACAAGACATTAATGCTTAATAACCCAATTATTATGTACATTACAACTTGCAGAATCACTAGTTTTGCAACAAATACACAAAAAGTAAAGACATACCACAGTGTGAAGTTTGCCATCTGGGCGGTCACTTTTATTTTTGTAAACAGTATATTACATTACAGAAAATTTAAAACGTGAAGGTACTTGTTCACTAGCCCACATCTCTGTAAGCAACATACACATGGTAGTATGTAGTATCTCTCCACCATACTTTTGTATTTAAAATATAAATGTACTAATCGTACGAAGCTTATTCTATTCTAATTTATATTTGATTTATGGCCCCTGCGGTACGAAGCTTATTCAAGAGAGAAACAAAGTTGGTGACAAGTGACAATAAGACATTGACTGTAAAGACAAATGCTAAGTATGCCAGCGGCAACTGTCTTCGTTTTCTCTTTCTTTTTCATGTGATATGCGAGAGACAGACTATATCTAACAAGTTTGAACTTGTTGAGATTTGATTGTCATTCTTGCTTGTTTTTCTGTTTTTCAGATCAAAACAAAGCAGCAAAACAATTTCGTAGCATGCTCGTAGCCAAACCAAGCACAGTCGACAATTTTGGGTTGTGCAGAGTGCTCGTGACTAGTTATTTTGTGTATGATCAAGTGCTCACATGGATTCAGAATAAACTAAATCTAATAACTAACTTATGACATTTTCTGTGTTGTGTTGTGGAAGTTCTGCAAAATATCACAAGGATGTTTTATCGTCTTGACTGGCGGTAAGTTAATATTTGATATGATAGCTACTCCTTCCGAGTATTTTATACCCCAATTTAAATTTATATTAGTTCTATTTAATTTATATTATTATTCTGCAAAGTTATCCTTTTAAACAGCAATTTTATGAGTGGACAACTTGAAACTGTTTGTCCAAGTCAGTAAAAACAACATGACTAAGTTTACCAATATTTCGCATTACAATAGAAATACAAAAAAATAATTTTAATTTCGCTAACTAAATTTAGTACATATAAATACTTTAAGATGTGCTAAGGAATTATTAAACATAGGAGGATGAAATGGCAAAACTTAACAATAATTATCAAAATTATTAGAAAGAATGTTATATGTTATATAGACTGAACTTGTTACAACTTGATGTATACATTTGTCCAGAAAGCATGGTACCTACCTAAATACAAACAAAGCACTAAAGTTATCACAGTTTCAAATATTAAATGTTTTTAATAATCTTAAAAAAATACCTTTATTAATAAATTATACACTAAGTTAAATGCATGACCAACAAGATTAAGAATCATAATTTCCCTTATGATCAAACTTAACAAAAAGAAGGTTCACAATTCATTACATTCTTAATTTTAATGCATGCTCCCCAAGTACTTAATGATCTATGAACTGTTTTAAAAGTGTCTTATAATTTATGTTAGAAATAAATAAATTTTGTCAAAATCAGTCCAGTAGTTTGTATTTCTAAATAACTGAATATAGGCTCCTGCCAAATTAGAACTGTGGTTGTTTTTAAAATAACTAAATAAATTATATATAGACTCCTGCCGAAATTTAACTCTGATTGTCATTTTAAAAATTATTATGTATACTTACATGTAATAGGTATAAGAAGCAATCAAACAAACTGATAAATATTGATTGTATAAAGTTATTAATTAAACATTAGCTATATATATTTTTACTAAAGAATTGTCCAATTTCATCCCTGATGAAGTGAATGAATGTGAATAAAACTAAAGTTGGATCTTCCTAACAATCAGCTTTGTGTCAAAACCCATATTGTTAATCAAAATGAAAATGTGTTCAAAAAAAACATTAAAGTTTGTTTTCCTAACTTGTATTTATTACTGAAACATTATCTGGTTTCAGAGATGCTCAATAATTTATTTCTTTGCTCTTCATTTGTTTCTGCAACTCATGTAAAAATGTAGCTGCACCCTGTTGTTTTACCTGGTTTAATCCAACTATACATTGTTTTGGTTTAAAAATATCGACCCTGGTCTAAAGGAAGTGAGCTAATAATTAAAGAAACCTCCAGGAAAAAAAGATGTCCAGTAACTAACATTGACTGATAGGAAGGAAAGGTAGGATGAAAAATCATGGTACTTCAAACAAAATTTTAGGGGCACGCTGCCGGTTTTGGTTTCCTTTGACGTGCATGTTGTTTTTCAGTTTTCTTCTTCATCAAATAGGCGGAGAAGCTCACCAGTTAGTTACTTTAACACGATCGTGAGAAAACAAACCTGTAGGTACATGTTCTTAACTTAATTCTCTATTGGCTTAGGTTTAAGCAAACACCAGATATAATGCAATATAACGTCCAAAAAATCGTAAGTACTTACCAGAATTTAATATGAAATTTTCACAAATAAACATTAAGTCTGCTAACCTAAAAAAGCCAAGTATCTTTACAATAATGTAGAATAATTGGTGAGTTACCCAAAAAGGCCATGCATGCACCAAATATGTACTATTAATTTTATTTAAAAATTTCTTCCAAATGAGTTACAAAGTATTCAGAATGTCATAAAAAAAAACCTGAACCTACTGTGGACCTTGTTGCGTAAAGTATTCGGATTGTCATAAAACTTTGCTAGTTAAAATTTGGTGCACACATGGCCTTTTTGGGTTATGAAAAGTTTTTGTAGTGCAGGCATGACTTAAGTAGCCTAAAAGATTTTGGTGCAGGTTTCATTTATTTGTACAAATTACCTATATTGTGTTGGATGAGGCTGTTTAGGGCAACGATTGTTATTTTTGGTGGTCATTACATTTCATCCCTTCTCTATTTAGATTTGCACTAACACTATACATTTGTAATGCTGTCACTCCTTTACCTTCATTTAGGTTTAAGCAAAGTGACTCAAGTAACCCACTATATTTTGCAATAGAATATGATTACTGTCCAGGGACTGAATGTGCCCATTACCTATGAACCAAGGTGCTAGTTCACATTCATTCAACTAAAGCTTGACTGGGCTGAATATTCTTTAGCAGCGGTGATCAGTTAGAACCACTATGAGTATTGCCCTTCCAAAATTGTAGTGCCATTTGGGTCAAATATAAAGTGAAATAGGTACTTATTTTGTTTAATTTAAACTTTACTACCTTTACTTTAGGTTCCCATTTTTCTTATGCAGGCCAACCTACCTAGTAGTAAAATGTAGAATCTGATCTCTAGTCTTTTCTGTTAAACCTGGGTGGAAACAAAAGAGATATTTATCTTAGTAGTCGTTCATAAATAATTGTTTTGTATTGTACGCGAATCCTAGTCTTTGGTTAGGCAGAAAAACCTACAATGGGAGTAAAATGTTATCTAACAAAACCATGACCATAAGCAACACAGCTTAAAAGATTACCTATGACGCAATATTGCGTCATGATAATTGTTCAGCTTAGTTGTTTGTAGCGGGTTGATAAACGCACCGGCCCGCGCCGCGCTGCTGCTAAGCACGGACAACTATTTATGTATTCTGTGACAAAGCTCTCATTTGTTTTGCTACACTATGCCTGCACTACATATGTACTATCAACTGTCGCCATGGGCTAAGACGGTCGTGAGCCACGAATTATTGAGTTGGCCTAGTTATGTTATGTATTATGCCTACCTGTTGGCAATGTATAAGGTACCTAGGTAATTAGTAATAGTACCTACCTACTTACAATTATTAATTATTGATAGAATCCAGTAAATTCAGTTAACTTAGTTCAATTCAAATTCACACGATAAGGCCGCCTAATGTGCAAACCTACCATATTCTTGGAGTGCAATAAAGTTGTATCAATATCTGACCATCTGAACAAAACAATTCTGCACGTAACTTTTGAAACTGTACTACTTCATAAAATACTTTATTTCAAGGAAAATATACCAACTTACCATTCGTCAATTCTCTACCACAAAGATAAGTAAGGATTGTGATATAGAGGTAGTTAGCTGCCTACTCTATCTATACGTATATATATATTTAAAAGAATAAGTCCCGCGCCTGACTGACTGATAGGTCTCAATCAAAATAGAGCCTTACGCTTAGGTACCTAACAGACATGAAGTCTGGAAGGTGTAGATGTACTAAGAAAGGATTTTTGTAAATTCAACCACTAAATAGGGTTCAATCATAAAATGGTACGTATATATATATTCAGTATACAAATCTGCGTGGAATGCATTGAACAGAAAACTATTTTTATACTTATGATTTTATTTATTCCTTCGATCGCGAGATGGTACGGCTTGGTACAGAAACCTGAAAATGACTCACCCTTGTGGCACAGAAGAAATAATAGTACCCGCAGCCACCTTCTCCGGACCGCCGCACTCATAGAATATTAGCAGTATTTATGGCGATAGGTGACGCAGTCTGTTTTTATTTATTACCTTCTCATTAGACGATAGTTATATTCTGTGTTTTACATTTTTTATCATTTTCACCATGCTCAAAAGAATTGTGTTAAATGGAATTCTTCTGAAATAAAATATGTCCAATGCATCAGTTATCCGTGTCGCGTAAGTTATATGATTATGTAAAACTATATGAACTAATGGAATTCAAGTCCAAGGCAATATAGGCAAATATGAAAATAGGAAAATGTGTACAGTTTTGTGACGTTTATTGACCTTCCTAACGATATTACGTAGATAACCGACCCGACAAATTGGTAGACGTTCTACATCCGTGTCTGTATAAACAGTGGTTATTGAAGTGCGGGTTATATATATATATATATATATATATATATATATATATAATTATATAACCCGCACTTATATAGGTATCTTCCTGTCTGTAAGAAGCAACTAAAAAAGTAAACACGTAAAGTACTGATTGCGTCAGAGACTATTAGTTCGTTGTAGTAAATGTGTGCTGCGTGCATTCATCATCTTCTAAGTAAGGTGCAATTAGTCGATTAGATAGCCAGCGTTACACCGACAGAGGTGAGGCGTTTTTGTTTCCGATTCGTTCATCATCTCAACGGTTAACAATAACAAAGTTTGAGTCACTATCGCCACTTTGGTTGGAAATGACCTTGGAGCTGGCAGATACAAATTAAACGTACAAATAGCTGACACGATGTGGGAGAGATACCTATTGACTGTTATAGATGTTCTACAGCTCGACAAGGCAAATACTTGGGAAATCTTAACTGACAATATTATTATATCCGTACTTTGTACTTTGGAACCAGGGATTGTATGTAGTTTGAGAGTCTAAAATGAGATAATAAAAAATATTTGTTATACAATAGTGCAAAGTTGCTTTTTAATCGCGTGCTCAATTTTAATGACCGAGCAAGCGAAGGATTCTAAAATAAGAATCCTGAGCGTTAGCGAGGGAATCAAAATGATTAGATCATCAATCAATCTGAGCGAGAAAATGATTAAATGCAAACAAACCCATGCGACGTTAAAAAAAAGCCGCGCGCGATGAATATTAATAAAAAAGAGTCCCATTCTGAGTTTAAAAAAAACTGAAAAAGCTTATTTGATAAATTCGGCACGATAGAGGTAGAAGTAATAAGTTTAATAATGGTTTGAAATCACAAACGTAGTGCACACGATGTTCTAAATTCAATTTACTTTCAATTTTTGCACTCAGATATCGATGAGCAAAAATATTCTTTCCGACATGAAAAGATTATAACGGAGGTCAAAATCGACTGCTTGCCGATGATTCGCACCAAAACTGTTCCTTCAGCCGTCAAATCCTGCAGCGTCTGAAGAAAACTGTCCATTTTGATCTTACTAGATAAGCAGCGATTATAAAAATAGATAGAAAATGCCTAAACCGTGATATCAGAATTCTCTATTTGCTGTAGAATGAATACATAAAATCACCTGAAGTGCCAAAATTAGCAACATAAAGGTGGAGAATGACTTGTAACATTGTGGTGTAATGTATCGCGTTCGTGTAACAGAAACTAAAAACTACGAGTACCTTGTAACGTTAGTTTGTAATGCATCATTCGCGGCGAGCGCCGCGTGCTCCACGCGACTGTCGGTTTTTTCGCGAATACCTTTGAATGTTACGTTACAAGTCAGTGCACGTCGCGTCGTCTTTCTGTTACTGATATAGCTTTTCTTAAATGAGTACCTTGCTTGCCCACTAACGGTTAAAATTAAAATTAATGAGTCTGTCAAAATCTGTCGACGACATTCTTACAAAATTTCTCTATTGACCAGTAAACTCTTGGTTCCTAAGAATATTAATTAAATTCGTACCACCATTCTGGTTTCGCGTTTGGTACAAATTGGATATCCAATATCGTTTTTTATTTTCTTTTTTTTTTCTTTTTCAAAAAACAATAACTTTGTAAAATTAACGAAGCAAACACAACCTCTACGTCTGACATTATGATCCAAAATGGATGGAGCACACTTGAGCCAAGAGTTCGAATGATACATTACAAACACACGTTACAAGTAAGTCTGAGTCGCCGTATTGTAACAAAATCGCCTCGAATGATACATTACAAACAAACGGTACAAGTCAGTGTCCGACTTAACGTTATTGTAGCTTCATCGCTATCGTAGGTATCTGTCGGGCGTATTTTTTATTGGTGGAATATTATTACCTATATGTATTACGGAGGTGTATGTTTAACTGTCCTGAATATACAGCATTGTAGGTCGTGAACAAAGTCTAGAAGGGATAGATAGGTCAACGCTTTATTGTAGACACACAAAACATAACAATACAAAAATATAAATTTACATATAGTGCCACAAGTGGCGGCCTTATCGCTAAAAGCGATCTCTTCAAGGCAAACTTAGGATGGAGACATTTGAAAAAAATGTATAGGACGGGGGTGTACTTAACAATAAAGAAAGTAATCTATGCCATATTAAAAATATTACAAACTACACTTACATTCTATTACATAAACTAAATTTAAATATATACTAATACATATTATAATAATATAATATACATGTAAGCTAATACATACTAATAATAAAACTTTTGAAACGGATAAAATACGTCCATATATACTATTCAATATAATATAAGAGAAAATTCATAAGTAAATCAAAAACGAATAAACTAGAAAATGAAATCCGAGTATACTTACAGCAAGCAACGAAAGAAGATATTACGTGTAGAAGTAAAAAATATATATATCAATAAATAAAATAACAGTAGTTCAGTTATACCAAAGACAAATAAAACTTCCGTAACTTGTCTTTAAAAATAGCAAGATGATGAGATTTTCCTAACGTCCAAAGGCAAATCATTCCATAAAACTACAGTTTGGACGGCAAAAGAACTTTTGTAAAAAGTTTAATGATGTGTAGGCGTCTTGAGAGCAAGATTTTCCGACAGAGACAAGGCATGAGAATAATGCGGTGCAGTGGGATTGAAAGAATATTATAGACGAGGTTGAGAATATGAACTTTTCGTCGAAGGCGAATAGGCAGCCACCTTAGTTCGAAAGTGATGTGATCATATTTGCGTAGAAGAAAAATAAATCTGATACATAAATTTTAAAGCCGCTCAAGCATGTCTAGCTTCTTCTCTCGAAGATCTAGATAGCAGGCGTCAGCGTAATTTATTTGTAGTAGATTGGAACAGAAGCTACAGCAGGAAGAAAGAGGCTACAGCAGAGGGGAGTTCATTAAAAGGAGCTTGCGTGCAAATTTGGAGATCGTCTGCATATAAGTGGTAGGAAGAAGAAAGTAATTTTGATATAGGGTTAATAAATATCGCGAAAAGGAGAGGTGATAATACCCCGCCTTGTGGCACGTCAGCCGTTGTGTTACACCATGAAGAAAACGAGTCTTCAGGGCGAAAACGCTGCCGACGCCCATACAGATAATTGTGAAACCAATCAATCACCGATAGAGATATATTAATAGAGCGAAGTATTGCAAGGAGGATATCAAAATTGACGATGTTAAAAGCATTACTGAAGTCTTAACAGTGTTAGAACAGTAAGCTAACCGTCATCCATACCCCTACGTATGTCATCGGTGAACTTAATAAGAGCAGTCACAGTTATGTGCCCAGGACGGAATCCGGATCGGAAAGGGTTTAAAAAGTTTTGTCTCGTAAGGAAAAAGTTGTCTGTGGACAGGACGCTCAAGGACCTTGGACAGGAAAGGAAGAATAGAAATAAGTCGGTATTCAGTGAATGCAGGTGTGAAAAGCAGGGAATATTCCCTTAGAAACAGTTATTGAATAAGACACACAGAACTGGAAAGACTACGTCATGGATGGGCAAAAGCGTGTTTCGGCTAATACAGTCACAACCTTCTGCGTTAGACGTAATGGTCAAAATACTCTTTTAACATCACATTCGGTGGATTGATTTAGAATAAATGGGCTGAAGTCAATGGTGGAATGGCAGGAATGGTACAATTTTTATCCTCAACCGACATAGGGGTGATGAAAGAAAAATGTTGGTTAAAAGAGTTTACGTCAAGGTTATGCGAAGGTGTATGTGGACGTGATTTGCCAATTTGTAAAGACATGAGAAACTCCCAGACTTTAGCTGGGTTCTCATTCAACAGAAGAGTGAATATGACGACGCATTGCAACCCTACACACCATATTGCAGCGATTACGGGCCTGAATGTACCTATTTTTGTTAACATCGGTAGATCTCAGCTTGAACCTGGTTTTTGCGACTGCTTTCTTATGCATAAGAATTTTGATGGAGGTGGAAGGAGCTGGAAACTGCTTGATTTTGATGGCACGCAGTGGTGCATGAATATCATATAATTGCGTGATAATTCGATTATTATTTGCCACCTGCTCATCTATTGACTTAGTATTTAAAACAGAACTCCAGTCGATATTATTGGCGTCATGAAGCAATGCATCACGATCCATACCACTTAAGTTCCGGTGCAGAATGATTTGAGGTTTTAGTTTCAGAAGACGAATTTTGTAGGAGAGGTAAATCAAATCATGATAGGAAAAATCATTGGCAGAGTAGCATTCTAAAGCCATTGCACCTTTTAACATTTTGCTGTTTATTTAAACTACTCATCCCATATTAGTGAGAGAGCTATAAATCGATTTATTATTTTAGTCTGGGTAATTTTTTTGCTTTGTGCCTGCACTACATGTGGTTATATTTATCAACTTGCACAAATACTCGTACAGTATCCTTATTGTAGGTAAAGTACGGTGCCGAGTGGAGTAGCAGTAAGTGCGGCCAATGTCCTTTGTCCTAAATTTAGATAACCTATCTTTATCTAAATGCTGCCAGCGCTCACGTCATACCTATTACCGTTCTTCCACTCGATCGACGCGAAGGGAGGACTGTCAGTAGAGCTGGCATGGGCATTGATCCCTAAAAAAGGATTAGCACAGTGTTAGAAATATAAGGATGGATAATGCTCTAATGCACGTCGAGCTCGTTCGTCAACTGATCACACTTGGAACCGATGGGTGCGCCTGCGCTTGCGTAGGCACAAAGGTGATTAATTCATCACCTTTGTGCCTACGCAACAACTAAACCAAGATGTGTTTTCAAACACCTTTTGATAGACTAGTTCGATCTTCATATAGCTACTTACTTGTATTATTTCCTATTGTCGTATTCTCATCTAATATAATCAATAGCTTTTTACCTTAGTACGCGCAATATGAGAATCTAAGTAAGGAAATATTTTTCCTTATACATACTGTCGCATATGTATACGTAGGTACCTACTTATGGGTGCATACAAATAGAATAATATGCATGTAGATAGCATGACTTAATAGAATCAAATCTACTTACATATACTTACCTAGTCCATATCCATGTCTATAGAGCTCTAAGAAGGATGCGCAGTAGGTACTAGTTCTTATTGAATACAACATCATAAAGATACAAAAATTAAATTGATTATAACAAAATGTTGTAGGCGAATACAATTAAAGTGACCCGTTTAAGTGCACTCTCTCTTGCCATGTCAGGTTACCCCAGCTATCATCGGAGCTTAGAATATATTCCTATGGCCACTTCTTTTCTACGAGTATTTCTATGGCTCCAAAATTGTGAAGTTTTTATTTTAAATTTTAATATATCGGAATATAGCCAGTTTTCTTCTCACTGCAGACTAGTCTGTCGACTGGTTGTTGCGAAATAAGTATACCTAAGTAAGGCGGTCAGTCAGGTGTCACATGACTCATGCTGGCATCCACGCGCTATCTCAAGATCAGCCTTATGTCTGTAGTTATAATATAGGCAAAGATAATCATCAGTGCTGCGTTGTTAGCGAAGGGTGAGATGATATTTTCTTTTTTTGTTTTAGATCTTACCCATTCGAACTCGATATCCGTGTTGGTTGAGACTTTGATGTGTATTCATACGTAACGCACCTGCAATTCTCTGTGGGCCTGCACCTCTGAGTCTTTTGTCTCATAAGTAAATAGATTAATTTGTTTCTGATTCTTCTTCTTTTTTAAAACACTCGACAGATACACTCGATCTTTAAAAACATGAATTGAAATAAGTTGAAAGTCACTCAGCATGTTGGAAGGTATCCAAAATGCTAGTCCTCATACATTATTATAAATGCGAAAATGTGTATGTTGGTTTGTTTCTCTTTCTTCTCTCACACAGAGAACTAGTTCCGGAGAATGCCATAGGCTACTATTCAAAACTAATATTTGTCTAACATAACGGGAGCGAAGGCTCGGTAATACTAGTAAAATTAAAATTTAAAAAACCTCCGACACTAAATAAATTAAAAAAAAATTGTAAAAAAAAAGTGCCAAGCGACTTCCATTACAGCCGGCGCCGATACAACTATTTCAGTTATTTCGTTTTAATAATAAAATCTATAATCTCTGCCGATCTTGATAAAATTAAAATTGGCCCACCGCCCACATGGGCAACAAGAAAGGAAGAAACAAGAAATAAAAAAATATTTTATCATTTCGGTCCACTCGTCTCTCCTCCTCCTCTCCGAGGAAACAGGGAACAATTTAAAAAAATCAGTCAAATTGAGTAAAAATACCTCTTCTTTTTTGGAATTCAGAAGAAAATATATGTAATTCGTCATCTTGTACAACATTTATCATAGTGTAAGTATAGTAGTTGCGAAGTGGTGATCTCGTGAAATCAATAATTTTGTACACTAAAAATATTTAACACAGAGCAATAAATAACCTTACTTCTAAAAGGAGTTAGAAGTTCTTTTACTATTTACCTGATATTTCAAGTTTGCCAAGTCACTCTATATGTCAAAGAAATAAATAATAAAAATATTAATATGGGTATAATAAAATTATGTTAGCCAACTAACAAGGTTACTTACGACAAAGTGGTTGAGTATTTCTTCCCATAGATAGATAGGTACTGATTTAATCGACTTGGTTTACATACGATTTTACAATTTTTTACGGCAGCAAAACTGCTCTGCGAGAATTTAGCGGATTCCTGCCTAGCTCGTCCTAGTATCTTGTCCCACATTCAAAAGAATTCCTCGCTCGTCCCAAATGAGTTTTGAAGTCACGACTCGTCCCACATTCCCGAAAAATTCAAAGTACAGTTGACAGCTAAATATAAATTATTTTTCTTGTTACATAAAGATATTAAACACTTCCAGGTATACCCGCGATCCATGTTTTTAATTTTGATAAATGAAAGATCTATTGCAATTTAGAAAAATCTTTATTATTTAGTATCACAATCAAATTCAAATCACAGTACTATAAATTTCACACCTATCAATATTACACATTTGTATGTATCTTATAGATGTACCACGTTAAGACAAATATAAATTTAATTACATTTATATTTATCTCAATTTGGTACTTCAACATAAATAGAAATACTTATATATAAAATATTTATTACGTTACTAATATCACAATCACAGTATTTTAATTAGCCTCCTTTTCATAAGAAAGTGGTATTTTTAAATATATAAATCTCTAACAGTCAAGTAATTACAGACCGAAACTGTGACAAAAATAAATGTTTTGGACACGTTATTATCATTAATAAACAAAAGGGCTGATTTTCTCCAAGCAATGGCCAAGTGATATTGTGCCATTCAACATTGTCGTTACAGAATCATAGATATATTTGTCATGAGCTATATCATGAGCACGCCGAGGCCTGCCTTGTCGGGCTAAACAAAGAACAGCGTCGTTTTTGATTACATTCAAAAAGCTAATGATGTTCAGTTTTCCCGAATATGTTCTGTTTAATTTAGCATTACTGCCTTCCACAGGGTTATTTGTTCTGTAGATATCCCCAAAAAAATCCCATTAACCTGTTAGATATTCGTTGTCAAGCCATGCCGATACAAAATAGTTTTTGAGTTTTTGACTAAAATGGAAGTAACAGCATTTGCATATCTAATCCGGAAAGATGTGACGGATTGCGTTCATGGCTGCTTTCTCATAATCAGTTCTGAATGAAATTGAATGCCAATCTGGAATTTGCGATTTGATAAGAACAAACGCAGTCTCATATGTGGACTCTTTTTTGTTCATTAATAGGATGTATATTAAGGGCACGACGTGAATTTTCTCACTTGTACTGCCAAGGTCACCGTAAATCACATATAATTGTCTAAATGGTTTCACTACACACTTTAATGTACCATCTGCAAGGTAATGTTTCACGTGTTGATGAAGTCCTTTACTATTTACATCAGTGAAAGCTGAAAGCAGCGAGAAAGTGAGCTCTCTAATCCCGGTCGCACAATACCGATGCTATAAACATTCAAAAACTTGTTCTAGGTACTAATAATAGTAGTGGTCTAAGCAGTGGTGCACAAGGTTTATCAAGGGTCAGCTATGTGTACTTAATTATTGCCTAAAGCCCGATCATAAAAAAACTGCCATTGTGACGTCACTTATAATTTTATAATTTATGTTATAGTGGAGTCTCGGAAATTCATAAAATTTTCCGCAACATGGCGAGGTTATTTATCTTTCTGGTCAGTAAGGTTTTTAGGCTGACTGTACAAAAAATGAAATTTGACTCACATAAAAAATGTGGGACGAGCAGAGAATAAAATATTGTAAAATATTTTTTGGGACGAGCGAGACATACAAATTAGGACATTTGGGATTTTTTTTTATGTGGGACGAGCGAGGAACAAATCATTTTGACCTCTTGTCCAATACATGTTTTGTTTTTGACGGGATAAAATTAACTTTTATAGGTTCCTCGTAGTTTTTGTATTTTCAAAACTAATTTCTTCCTATTTTTGGAAGAAATCCCTTCTCAATCAAAAATCACCGAAGACAATATGAAAAAAAATGCAGATAGAACCCATACACCAAGTTTCGTCAAGATTGTACGCGAGTATGAAATTTTCATGCAAATAAACATACAAATTGAGAGCAGAGACCCTTCGCTTGCTTCGTTCGTTCAGTCAACTAGTCAAGCCTTTACGTTTGATACACATATTGAGGGAGTTGTGGAAAAATATGCTATCTGTCATTGTGTAGCGGCGGCCATCTTGGACCGATTTTCTTGAAACATAGCTTTGCTATGAACACTACCGACTATCTATCGGTTTAACCGTTCGGAAGCTACGATACCACGGACAGATAAACAGATACACACACACAGACACATCAAAATTACTCCGCATCGTTTTTTTAATTATAAATGTACTTATTTCCAGGGTCAACGCCATGTTGGTGTTTCAATCGCTGGCGTGGTGCGCGCGGCCGGCTCGTGCGCATGCGGTGCCCTGCGTAGAGGACAGCAACTGCTTCGACGGCCATTTCTGTGACACCACGGTATTCCGGTGCCAGGAGTGCCTCACATGCCAGGACCTCAAACGGGAGCCGCCGCCGTTCCTGCATACCTGTATCCACTCTGTCAGAGAATGCGGGCCGTGTTTGAAAGGGTTAGTAATATTTTATAAAAAATCGTTACCCTTAGGGAATTCGAGTAAAAATATCGTCTATCAAAATGATACGTATGGACTTGCCAAATTTTTTTTTATTCAGTTGTGGCTTTCCAGCAGAGATACGAATCTAAAATCAAGATAAGAATCTGGTTTCTAAATATCAAAGAGTGTTGGACGTCTGTAAAAGAAACTCTTTTATTTTAGAAATCTACGGCAATTATTACTAAAGTAGCAATAAGTAAGTAGTATTAAGTACTGGTTTTTATACAGGGTTATCGGCTAGGGGTGTACTAAGCCAAAAGGGGGTCACTGTACCCATCCTAAGAAACAACTTTCACTACGGGACCAACTCTGAGTTCGAGAAAAAATAATCAGCTGTTTTATACATTTTGTCGACGACTGATCAACTTTTTGTATGGAACAGCTGGTTTTTTTCTCGAATTCGGAGTTGGTCCCATAGTGAAAGCTGTTTCTTAGGATAGGTACAGTGACCTCTTTTCCACTTAGTACACCCCTACCCG
The DNA here is from genome assembly GCA_947049295.1 of Ligdia adustata. Taxonomy (NCBI): domain Eukaryota; kingdom Metazoa; phylum Arthropoda; class Insecta; order Lepidoptera; family Geometridae; genus Ligdia; species Ligdia adustata. The sequence goes on from OX346218.1 coordinate 6,575,905, forward strand.
ATAACCCTGTATAGTCAAACATTTGCTAAATAACGAACGTAACATAAAATATACAGTTTGTTTTACTATTTATTTATCTAGGCTATTTTGGTTTAGCTTCGTCATAAATGTTCACATTCTGCCTTTTTAATTAATGTCTTTCTTTGAAGAAAAATTATGATTATTAATCGTTCTTTTTATAAGTTATCGAATACAGTAAATGTAATTGTATCCAGTTTGGTGGAAGACCGTCGCGGCGAGCTGACCTGCGTGCCTCCGACAGGCGCTCCGCCCTCGGCCGACGGACTCAGCAGCACTACTGTCGTGTGGATAGCAGCCGGACTCGTTATCGGACTCTTCGTCGTCACCGTGGCGGCTCTCTTCATCAGATACATGCTCAAGAATACGACCATTTTTAAATTTAAAGTTGGTAAGTGGATATATTTTGAAACAGTACCCTAATGATGTTCCTTACAAAATTTTGGTGAACTCTAATCCTTTTATTTAATTATCTTAAGTCATCCCTAATATGATAGTAAATATTCACGAATAATGAAAATTATAGCAAGACTAGCTGTCTCGGCGAACTTCGTACCGCCTAATAGTTATTTATGTTTCTCACCTTTTAAACCTTTCCTGGAGTACGACAAACAATTTAAGACCAAATTCAGCTAAATCGGCCCTGCCGTTCTCGAGTTTTTGCGAGACTAACGAACAGCAATTGATTTTTATATATAAGATTATTATGTGTATAATATATCTTCAAGTTTCAATCAAGTATGTCCTTGATATATTGATCGAATGCCCCTGGCGGAAAAGTGAGAATCGCCTACTTAAAGTTATGAATCCTCACGTAGTACAAAGATCGAAACTGTCGAAACTCGTGTTACTTTTCGAGACGTCACTAATAGTTTTCGTGGCTACATTCATAAGAATGCTTCGATTGACATCATAACAATATCAGCCGATACTCGTAGTGCGATATTTTTCATACAGCCCCATTAGCGGCCCCATCGTTATCTGTCTGTATTGAGGCAGTTCCGAACAAAAGAAAATGTCTACAGACGGTTAGATATATATAGGTACCTAATTATAATACATAAATATTCAATTTATCTCTCTAAAATAGATTTTCAAGTAGATCTGACGCATACATGCATCAGTTTATTTGACCAATAACGGCATTGTTTTAATAATTTGACAAGTTCAAACTGAAACGTATTAGAAAATGTATATAAGCAAATCAATGTTTTGAGTAAAACAGAGCTTCAATGGACCCACGTGGCTGAAGTCACGGGGATTGCATTCATCCCATACTTGAATTGTACATATTATCAGCTTTGGAGTTGAATATCGAATCGGCTCTCTATCGCATTATTCTTTAAACTATCCCCGATTGTTGTTACAGATACAAACATCGACGCATCCCTCCCGACGGTACAATACGCTCCGACGGCGCCGGAGTCACCGCCGCCCTACTCCCCGCCGCGCGCTGCCGAGGACCTGCCCCCATTTCGACCTGGCGAAGGTAAATCTACTTATTTTTTATTATTTTACTTTCCAATAGATATAAAAATGACTCAGGGGTAACATACAACTGGAAGCCAGTGTGCTCCCGCGTCTAGTTTGATTGAAAAGGTTAGATTAGGCGCCTCGAGCTCGAACCTGGGGTAGGTTAGTCCTGAGCTCACTCGACACATCGACAGAAACGATACTTCTAGTTTTCTTTACTTCTATACCATCCGAAATAAATACTTCCGCTAAATTTTTAATTCTCGGTATAGGCTCTTCTTTTTTTTATCACTCAGTTCAGTATACATCTGTGTAATATAAATTTATCTTTATAAAGATAGGTAGCATTATCACGCAACATACAGTTCAACACAGAGGGAAATCGTTGCAGAGCCGTAGAAACCATTCATTCATATATTATGATATCCATCTTAGTGCAGCCTGGATATCCATCCGTTATAAAAATTATAATCGTACGGAATTATTTCACGTTTCCTGTTAGTTGAACGGGGGCGGCGGTAACTGCGTAGGCGAAGTGTAGCAAGCATCAGTGACGTCACGCGCACCGCACAGCTTACTTCGCCGCATTACTTCTGAATAAAAATTACTCATTACTAATTATTATGTGTATTAATGAGTCATAATATAGCTTTAGACACTAGGCTGTTTTGTGTGAACGTAATAATTTCGGTAGCCTAACATGCAAATGCTTGACATCTCAACGTGGGACATAGGTTCAAATAACGGTTCAAGTCTCCACCTAAATTTGTATAAGCTGTTGTGTATATATATTCTGCCATCTACTACACCGGTGAAACAAAATATCAATTCAAATATAACTTTATTGTTCACCAAAAAAGTGAAAACTGTGAATACATATAATATAAAAACATTGGCAATACATTAGACCACCTTATCGCCTAACGCGATTTCTTCCAGGCAACCTTTAGATAGATCGAACTAAGTGAGAGAAATCACGTAGATACCAATTATAACAAATAGACATCGTGAGGAAATTTAACTATTAGTGAATTTCTCAATCTTAGCCAACGTGGATTATGGACATCGCTGCATCCATATCAGGAGACCAGTATCGTAATGAAGTGTTGTTATGTTGTTACAGACATTGCCCGGCCGCTGATCGATGGTTACCAGCCCCCACAGGCGGGGTACGAGGCCCAGGACCGGCAAAATGTGAGCGTCTACAACGCACCTTCTTACGTCAGACTTTACAATGGGTAAGATGTTATCTAAAGTTAACTAAGACCTGATTTTGCAAACATATTCGCTTTCAAAGTACTTAAATTATCTGTATCATAAATGGATATCTATTTTTAAATTGTGTGAAGGAACAGTTGTTGCCAAAGTTCTTTCTCCTTTAGTGTTTGGCTGATATAAAATATTTCGGGTAAGTAATTAGCCACATTTGTGTAACTTAGACGTTGACAAACGAATGAAATCTTTATATTTACAATGTTAAGGTCTATATTCGTGGTATGTGTCCAGGCCGCGTGAGTCGGAGCTTTACAACGATGTGAACGAAAATTACGCCCCTTCTATTCACGACGACGACACCACGCCCAGCGTTTGGGAACCGTCCACCAACTACAGCGATACTAAGTAAGTACATACAATACTAGCTTTTACTGGCTTTGCTCGCGTTATTGGGGAAACTTGACATAAACAGGACTTTGACAGTTGATAGTGAAACTGATTCAGTCATCGAGTGCAGCAACTTAAAACTGTTTACGATCATTGAAAGTCGCAAATAGAGTTGCTACTGTCTGCGCAGTTTCATTAAATTAGGTATATTATGGAAACATCTAGTTGCGACTTGCCTGTTGCTGCAAATGATCTAAGTTGCTTTGTCTCATAGCCCTTTAGGAGTTTACTTATTTATGGCCACTTATTGTTTCCAAGAAAACACTCTCCTGACTTCAATTTACTTCTATGCAAAAAATTAAGCGCAGCCATCATTCTGCAGTGACAGGGTTAATATTTGACACATTAGCAGATCTTAATATGGATATGAACAAACTAGGTCTAGAATTGTCAAGATATAAAGCCGCAGAAATATATGCTCTCGGTTTTAACTATTTTTGTTTATTAAATTGTGAAATGTTTATTCTTTATCTGCTATAATCGTTATCTGCGTTATGTACTTTCAGACAAAGAGTAAATAATCAATACTTACTATAAATATTTATTTATGTACAAAATGTAACTTCACAACCACCTAATAGATAAGGTTATCTGCTGTTAGTCACCTAAGTACTCAAATTAACACAATTTATATTTTCACATGCTTTCCTAGATGGATAAATCGTAAGTGTTGGTTTATTGCGAAAACATGTGACAATTTGATGAAACAGAATTTATTTTCGAACTCTTGTTGCATGAGTCTAACTAGTATTTCTTTGTGTGTTTATGTACATTTTTATAATGTACATTACACAACTTATTTTAATTTAATACATTATATGAATGAGCGTAAACACATTTATCTAGATACGAGTACTATGCATATTATCTACTATATTTCAAATATATTTCGCAGCAATTTATTAGAGTAGTATATTTTTATCTACAAGTATATCGAGTATACTAAGCTGTAAGGGAGTCACTGTCGGTCCTATGTATATAAATAAATGTTATTACTATTGCCTAGTATAGTTAATAGAATAATGAAGTAAAATTCATTTAGTTGGTACCTAGGAACTGATTAGTGGTGTGACACTATCGACGCACGTGACCTTGCTCGGATGGCTGTAGTTGTCAACTGCCCTACTTAGTCATAATTACATTGCTATGGGTCGGTTGGTTTAATAGACACCACGTTGCAATCATTGTGCAATAAACACGTTGATTGATAATTTTATAAATGTTAGGCCCGCTTCATGAAAATGTTGTTTTCCTTAGTTGCAAAATAATTATGTTTCCTTTAGTTTCAATATATGGTTAGTTTTGTGCTCTATTCATAAAAATAAATAATACATTGATATACAAGACTACGTGTTACTCGTCGATTTTGGTCTCTGAGCGACTACAAGGGCGTAAATCCTCAAGACAAAGCAAAAGACAAAGTGTTCTTTCTATACACGCCTAAATTGAAATGTTAAAAATAAAAAATGTAAAATATATCCGCAAACGCAATACATAATCTATTATTGTATTACTTTTTATGTTTTACGGTATTTAATATTGCACGTGTTTATGTTATTTAGTAGTAACCCGTCAACCGGCGTAGTGAATGCCACCGCTCAATCCGTAGACACCGCGGCAAGTCCTACCGACTTTTCCACGGCACTGGCGCTCGCGAGGACCACCGACCTCATCCAGCCGACAGTCTCCACGCATAGAACGCAGGTAAAAATACATGTAAGAGATATCCGCTTGTATTGCCGTTGTTGTGAGCCCTGCTTCGCTAGTGTAGCGAGTCCCATCTGAAGACTGTCCTACCATTTGCATTCAGGGGTTGATTTGTTCTGTATACGAGGCTTACGAGTTTTTGTCCCCACTTAAATTACATGGCATATTGTTAAAATTCAAATGTCTGGAAGAAATCGCTTTTAACTGTCTTTTGTGCCTGTATTTATTCTCTGGTGTTATATTTTTGTGATTACCATACTGAGTTTAGTGTTAAATTATATAGATTTTGAAAGTTTATATTGGACACAAAGTCGAATCCATTAACTCTGTTACTGCTGAGATGTTTTTGAGTAAACGAAGAGCGCTGTTCTGTAATTTGAGACCTAGAATACTGAGAAGTACCGTGCGGGAGCACTCCCGTTAAAAAATCACACTGTGTTTGTGTTATCGTCTGTCCATATTTTAATGACAATTTATCTTACTTAGACGCAGACTTTGAACGGTAACGAAGAAGCGACTGGCGGGGAGGGTCCGCACGCGCAACACAACGCGTCAGCGCGCGCCGGCGCAGGATCCGCGCCTGCCAACGGTAACTACAACGTCATGAATGTCAACCAGGTCATTACGATCTCACTGAACCCTAATACCACAGATGTAGCCAAATGCGGCTAGCTTACGAACTCAGGCCTCGGCCGGAACAATAGTTAGTCATTATATGTAATAACTAGACTCGAAACATTTCCTCGAAAAAATCCGTTCAGAAAAAAATAATAAAAAAACCTCTTGCCTAATTTTGATATATGCTCGTGTAGGCGTCTTATGAATTGATCGTTATTTTCATCGGTTATAGTCTGATGAGGAAATGTATACTTTAGGAATAAGAATGTTAAGTTTATTAGAGCCAGTTATGTATTTAGATCGTTAGTGCCTCGTCCTCGCTAATTGTTATGCGTCTTTATGGTGCAATCCTTTGTCTATTGGTGTGAAAGATTTTGCTCAAGGTCCTGGACCTTTTCCTCGAAGCTAAAGTGGAACAATTAATGATAAGGAATATGCGAGTAGACCTTCAAGTCACATCACATTTTACTCATAAGCATATCTACATTGTAAAGAAGCATTATTTTTTACTCGGTTGCTACAATTTTATTGCATTACTTTACTATCTATACTCTCAACACGGCACAGGTCTTATCGAAGACTTGTTGGTCATAACATACTCTGTATTTTTTAATTATGCCTAACTACTTATATTTTTTATGAAATTTTAGAGAATCTTTTCAAAATTTTGTGACAAGGGTCTTTAAAAAATCATTTACTATTCAGGCATCATACTCAGACACGGAAAATAGCAATACTCTTACGCATTACCTCACCTAAATATACGATAAATAAAGTGTAGTAAAAGTGGTGTATTTATGAAATTGTAAATAATTTTTTGCTCAAGTCAACAATGAGATTCGTTGGCATTTATTTTTATTTAGAGAAAGTTGTGCTAAGATTTTAGGCTAGTTTAATTTTATGTGAAGTGTGTACTATGTCAAGCTAACACGTATAGGATTCAGGCTGTGGTTATAACGATGTTACTATATATATCTGCATTTGGCTGCGAAGTCCATTATCAATTTTATGGCGATGTGTACTTATTTATCTGATTCTTGAATGGTAATATATCATGTATCAAGCACAGTTTCAAAATTACAGCGTGAATGCTAGAACTGTAGCAAATGTATATTGTTTTCCTATTTGTTTTTATTAATAACGCGACTCAGTGATGAAACTTTTGAAATCTCATTGGTAGAAGCGCATTTGTTTTTTAGGAATGTATATGGATAGATTTAGACCACAGATTACCTCTAAAAGATCGCATGATCCGAAACAAATAAAAAAACAGTTTTTAAGGCGTATTTTCTTCTAATGCCGTCGCTGATTTATGACACTTGAAGTGGTCTTTATTGGTAATATGAAAGTATCTGTGCACGAAAACTACGCACTTGTTAACCCTCTTATAAGACCGTGTACATGTTTAGTTTTTGTAATGACACATTAATACAATACAATTGTTTATAGTAACACAAGGTACATCAAAAGCAACATCACAAAGCGCTGCAATCAACATATAGACCCATATACATAATTATATGATGATGTCTTTATCTAACTTCTTAGTTAAAGATATCGGGATAGTTGTTATATTGCAAAGCTTCTGGTATTTTATGGAATGTATATAGTTGATGCCAAATTTGTTAAAATCTTTGTATTTCTATGACGAGTTGACAAACAGGCGGCGTTCTAGCTAAAAAAGCAATTTTGCTATCAGATGTACCGTATTGTCTCTTACACGCATCATATTTTCTGCCTTCAAATATGGCAATGTAAATAATAAAATTTTAGTTATTGATTGATTGCGAATATACTTTCGAATGGGAAGTAGTACCTACTTCGGTTTTCCTTCTCTTTATAGTCGTAAAACAGTTTATTTGTGCACATTAAGGCATACATTACCATCGTGTTACTATTTATTTTGTTTAGAAGTATGTTCTAATATCAAATAGATATATGAGTCGTTCGGTATTGTGTTCCAAAGACAAGTGAAACTCAATTAAAAAGTTCTCCATATAATTTGGATCACCTTTAGGCCAAGAGTCTCTTGTCTGACTCTCAATTAAATTCATTGTTGTGCTTGTGGAATATACCAAATATATATATGAGGTAGTCTATGGGCTAGATATAGATAAGAAATCTAGTATCTTGAGTTAATAAGTGTCATCAGAGTTGTGCCATACCAGACATTTTTACAGACAAGTGAAAATGTGAAAACAAATAGATTAAGATAATTAATTGTGTATGTGTATCGTTCGTAAAATTAGAGTTGTCAATTTTGTCGTTTTGCCTTATCACCATCTAGATAATATTAATTTAGATGAATTGTGTGATGTTAGTATTATTAGTTTGTGAAATTTGATTTTGATCTGCGAGAAAGACTGTTTTTATTGCGGCTTCTGAATGATTAGGTCTGATCGGTTTAGTTACAGTACACGTCTGAGGAGGTTTTTATGAGATACAATTACTGCTGTCTTCCAAATCTGAGCTTGTAGTTTTAATGTTTTATTGTTTTAAACATATTCAATGCGGCGCTCGTGAGCTGCAAGACTATTAATAAAACCGTATTTTATACGAAAGAACCCATCCAGTTGTCAGCTAATAGGCGGAATATAAAAAACTGTCAAAATTCTAATTAGTCCAATTTATTCTTGTATCTGATTCATATTTATACTGTATATTTGTAAAGACTGTATTATTGTGTATTATTTTAATAGTTGCTAATTGCGTGAGTGATTCGAAACACGCAGAAGTACATGAATGATTATGTAGTACATACCATTTATGTGGTCGTTTAGTGCCTTATTTTTACATGTATTTACACTATGATTTAACTCTAATATATTCTGGCTTATGAATTACAAACTGTTGTGTTTACTTATATATTATACATATCTTATAAAATTAAATAACATAGGTACCTACGTGTCGATTAATTTTATTATTTGCGTTCACTTTATCTATTAGCAAACTGTAAACGTTATAGGATTGGACTAACGCAACATATAATATAATTTTCTTTCCTCGTAAAAGCCGTTGCATCGCTTTTAGGCACGTGCCTAATATTATGTCATTACGCGCATTCGCCCTTTTCATGTTATATTTTCACGCACAAAAACAGTTTTATTTATATTGTTTTTATGTCAGTTATTAGTTTATCGGGCTGAAAATATGTTGATATGGTAATTGCACTTTTTTTAATCATGAAAATTAAAAAATTGTTTTACAACATTTATCTTTACGTACTTAAAAAAGCAATAAAATAACAACCTCGGCTGTAATGATCAATTGTGAACACTTTTATCAAATGAAATATTATTCCTTTTTTGTCTACTGAAGTGCTGTTTCCATTCACCTAGTTTCAACTATTGCGCTAATATAACCTCGTGAACAGTAACATAATGCTCCCAAATTAAATTTATTGCTAATATAAGTATCTATATCATATTTATTTATGAACGACTACGCTGTGATTTCATTAAAAATTAATCGTTAATGTTAAATGTGCAGAATGTATTTAACACTATCTACATCATTCAGGTGAAATACTCGTATTGCATTTACTCTTTAAATGTATATATAGCCATTGTTCGCAGCATGGCATAGCAGAACTATTTTAATACACATATATCGCACTTATCATTTAAAGAATTCAAGGATAGGTTATAGGTTTATATCGAGATCAGCTACTCGCCTCATCTTGTTTCGGCGTACGAATCGCTCTCTTCGCGCGAACTAAACAGATGCGACCGCTATCTTGACATGCTTACATAATAGACCCGAGTGTTTATATGACTTGAAATGACTTGGCAACTACCAACCTGCTTATGCATCCTAAGTATTGTTTCGTAAGTAGATAATTATATTATATTGAACCTACAGAATGTTGTGATATTTAATATAATAATATAGTGTTCTATAAACTGAGATCTTGTTAAGTTTTCGTTCGGTCACTTTAGTAAGTTCCCTAACAAAGAGAAACCTGACAGTAAAGCTTAAATGTTTTATAGTCTTACCACAAAAAAAAATAATTAAATTATAGTTTAAACTATTGGTGCTAAGGAGTGTCAAAAATTTTAACGTATTTCAAAAAAATAAGCAGTTTAAATTAGGTACTAAAACATCTAATGTCAAAATTGGGTATTAGACACTTAGATCAATACTTATCTAAGCATGTCCATATCTTTTGTGGTAAGACGGTAATGGTAGAATGGAATAATAATTTTCAGTAATGTTAAAAAAAGTTTTTCGTATTGAATGACTTAACTTTTAACCTATTTTACATACACAAATTATTCAGTATAATAATGTACACTTTTGTTCTTTATCAGTGTTTTGTGTCTTGAAAACAATATAGTTTTATACATGTACACAACAATATGAATCTTTTGTTCAATGGATAGTGATAAAAATAAAGCAAATCATATATTTTCACGCATAAGATTCTAGTTAAAATTGTTTGAATTTGATCGAAATAAAATGTTATTTATGAATATTTCGAGTTGTTATTATTTCAACAATAACTTTCTTATTATTGTATGTATGATTTTTCATATAAAGGCATGGTCTTTCCCAGTTGTTTTCACAAGTTCCGAGATGCAGTTTGCGTTTCCGATTCATTTCTAACACCTAAAAATAAAATTATTTAACTTTTTCTTAATATAAGTTGTATATTTCCTTTATTTGGAATTGGATGCAATTTGTTTATTTTTTGTGTATTATGCTCGTCAGCATAAAACTTACCCTTTTCTTCTCTTCTTCCCCTTAATTCCTCCTCTGCTTGTTTCGTAGATTTATGAAGAAGAAATAAGTTATACTTCCAGTACCGTTAAAGTTTTGGTTTATTTGGTAGGTAGGGTAAAATGAATAAATATATAAACTAAAACAAACAGCGAAGCAGTATCTTACTTAATACTTATAATTAACACATTGTTTTTTTCGCAGCTTATTGTCATAAATATACCAATATTGCAGCTTAAATGAAGAAATTATAGTATGATAAAACGAGAACTCAGAATCTCTAATACAAATTACGTAGCTTCCTCATATGTCAGATTTTTAAGATAGAAAATAAAACCATGTATCCGACCCATCATTAATATTCTTTCATATCATAAAGCATATAATTTTAATAAGCCAGTTATGTAACTTACTTTTTTTTGATGCCTAGGTAAGGAACTGCGTGACAAGTTCGAACATGAATGCTTCACTACAATGCGTCCTGTCTTGACTTGTAACAAACTTTACAATAGTTTGTGAAGCAGGTACCTATGCAATTCTCACTGGTATACTTTCTGTAGTTCTTCCTTGTTTCTTGTAATATTGGATCGATTGATTTTCGAGGAATGGTTTAATAAAGTTACCTTATACTGAACGCAGTTTCAGAGTTATTTGTTGAGTAGTTGGTGTAGGTACTGTTTGGCGAAGAAATCCTATAAGCTGTAAAATGTTGTAAGTACCTACCTATCAACCTAGGTATATTCCTACCTACTCTTCTCAATCTAGATCATGTAAGATATTATATTATATACCTAACCCAACATACTAACTTGTGTTTCTCTTTCTATCACTAACTTGTGGATCGCTGGGAGAGAAAGAGGTTTTTTTTTATATGTAAGCAAGTTGTATTTTTTTTTGGTCTTTAGACTTCTTCGTGTGCTACGTTGATTCTAAACCATTCAATGACGTGCCTCAACAAACTTTCGAACACGACAATAGGCTTCGAATGGCTCTTTATGTACAAAATTTTATGTACCTTATGTAATAGGTATAGCATTAGAAATATATATATATGAGTATTAGAAAATTGAGCGAACCTAACACCCTACTGATATCTTCTCTACCAATACGCTGACGTGCTAATTTAAAGCTATGAAATAATATATATATTGTTATTGAATCTTTCAGTTTCGTGTGTCTAACTCTGCTGATAGCAATGAGCGTGTCGGCACGGCCAGTGCCCTGCCTTGAAGATTCTCAATGCCCTAAAAACTTCTACTGTGACCTCTACTCATATGTCTGCCGAAAATGTTTGAACTGCAAAGAATTGAATAGGTCGTCTTTACCAGCTCCACTGAACGCTCCTGACAGATGTGTGAAGTCAGATTCATATTGCGGACCATGTCTACCAGGGTTAGTTCTTATTTCCATACCTATAAAATAGTAAAAAACGAATAAAATAAGAGGAGAGAAGCATTTGTATCCCAAGATCTTATAATTTGGAGAGATGCTTTATCTGTCTACTATATCGATATGGGTGGGTATTTTGTAAATTTTGATAATGTTCTATAATATAATAGAACATTTTTTGTTCTATCATCAATACTTTCCACAGCGCATGCGTTAAAATAAAAAATATATTTTATGCAATTTTTTTGACACGTAAGGTTATACTTCAAGTTTTTTTCGACTTTTACATTTTCTAAGAAGATTTACTTTGGTAATATGTATATTTTTTTCACCATCGAAAAGTAGAGATTTCAACGAACAGAAAGCATACCCATAGAAAAAGCTAATATTTTGACGAGTGAATTTTCGATTGAAAATTAGGACCTTTTTCGATATTAATTCAAAATAATGTGAAAAAATAAATATTTTTCAAATCAAATAAATTACAGCGTATTTGGGACATAAAAAGGCACGTATTCACCAAAATTCGTGAAAAAATATTGTTTATTGTAAAAGATGAAAATAAAAAACAAAAAACTGTTTTTTTTTTTTTATTTTCACATAAATTCTGAGGGTATGTGAAATAAGTGTGAACACAAAAGTTATAGATCTTTTCATTATCTACAACTTTGCCATTTAAATTTTTTCCGTAAGACTTTTATTTTTGCCGGAAATCGTGATAAACCATTTTTTACCCTTAAAAACTCACCCATTTCGACTTCCCGACCTCAGATCGCCCGTAAATTATTTTTCCGTTAATTTTTATAATATTCTCCTTTTTGTAATGGGCTGTTCATCCTACTATTATTATTTTCGGTTCCAAAAATTATCGACCCTGGTCTATTAGTTTTAGTAAGGATTTACTTTTTTTAGTAATAAATATAATCTATAATTTCTCAGTGATGATGTAGTTTTCTAACGCCAAAAGAATATAGAAATCGGTCTAGTATTTTTTTACGTTTATTCGTCTTTTCTCCTTAAAATATTAATGTAGATGCTATCATATTATATCATCTTAGCATTAAATATTGGGCCACTTGTAGCTGTTAAATAAAGTAATAAACCCCAGTTATACCTACGTCAAGCAGCCTGATTCAGGAAGCGTTTGCGACCGGATTCGGAAACTTTGCCCCACGAATTACGCTAAGCCTAGAAGAGATCGCTCTTAGCCGCCTTTAGCCTTAAGGCTGCCACTTGGAGCACTATATTTTGTAAGAATTTTTCTCTCGTATCTCAAACTCAAAACTCATATATGAATATACTTACAATTGATTGCCAATGTAATAATTATATCTTCTAACAAGGTTTGCAAAGTTTTCGAATCAGGTCGTAAACGCTTACGAAGCACATACTTTATTTTCTAACTAGCTACATCCTACCATTCCATCTGTAGGCACCAGTCACAAAATCATATCTTGTCTGTTTTTTTAAATTATGCTTTTCTTAGCGTAGGTACCATTTTTGTTTTATAGATGGCAATCTTACAAAAGTTACCGCGGAGCAAAATGTGCGCCTGAAGAAGCGAAGATAGAGCAGCAGCAGTCTTTCAAACAGATTTACATTTGGTTGGCTGGCACATCTGTAGCTGCGGGATTTCTCATTATTGTTATATTTATACGCGTATTTTTTTGCACGAAAATTCAATATTAATGTGTAGGTATTCATTCAATATTATTAATTGTAAATAAATATTCTTAACACATTTTAATGGTGGCACATCATAAGCGTGCTAATTCTAAAGCGATTTTGATTTTTTTAGATAGTTTGAAGAAATGAAGAATATTAAAAACGAATTCTTTGTCATTTGGAATGTTAGGTAAATAGTTTCAATCCGAATCCGAACTGAAACACTTGTGAAAAATTTAGAATGAGAATGTGAGAGATGATCAAGTTATAAATATACAAAATAAAACTATAATAGGTAACATGATAAGTTCAATAAAGTGAAAATTATAAATTCAAAGTGAAGCGTTTTTGTCGTAGATATAGGTTACCTACAACATTAGTTAATTGCCTAACTAGCGACCTACCTACCTACTCAATATTAGGTACCTACCTATCTTACCTACAATAAAACATTCATATAGTTAAAAAAAATAGTTATTTGGTACCGACTTCACTTCAAGGCAAGCGTGCTACATCCTAGGCCGCATCGTCGCTTTACATCAGGCGAGTTGCAATCAAGCGCAAGCCTATTAATGGCACCGAAACCGTTTTTTTAGTTATTTTGATTTATAAACCCGATTTTGATAAAATATTAATGGAACCACAAGGGAAGTTATTGATACCCTTTCAAACAATGTCGGACGGTGGCACTCAATAAAGTGTAGAAAAATCTCTCCCATGATTATCTCCCACTGGATCAAGATCTTGTACGAAACGTCAACTGGACCAATCGCATCCATCCAAAGACACAACCGTGAATTTCAGGCTTCTTAAAACCGTAGGTGACTAAATAGTTGGACCACAAATTTGTACTAACAGTCAAGTAGATGCTGCCCTTACATTACATGATGTAAGAACGGCAGAAAGATACAATTCACCACTTTTAAGCTCAACTCCGAGTGCAGTGCAAGCCTTCCAATCGGAACTTTTTGCCCTGTGTCAAGCAACTCAAATAGTGAAATCGAACAATTCTCAACAATCCCAAAACGAGGTATGACCGCAATATATTTCATACAAACTAAACTAATATAAAAAAAACTCCCGCCAAAAGATACTTTTTGCCAGGACGGAGAGAACATTTCCTACCGCATTTCAAAAAGGAGGAGGTAGGTACCTACTCAATTCATCGAGTATGTTTTTTACATCAACTGTAACAAAACATACTCGAAACTCGGCTGGACCGATTTTATAAGAATTTATTTTTGTTCAATTTCTTGAGTGATCTCATTTAAATTTCATCAAGGGGTTTTATTTTTAAATCGAAATAACTGAAAAAGTTAAGTTCTATCGACGTCTGCCGTAATGGAAGTCGCTAATCAAACTTTTTTTTAAAAAGAACTTGTAGTTAATTTCGCCAAAAAATGGTACCTAATTATCGTTTGCTATGTTTTATGTGATTACAACTTGACCACGATAACATTTAATTAAGCGACTTAAACTTATGTTATAACTCCGATACATCCACAGGGACGATGGCGATTGGCGAATCGTATAACCGAAGCGACCTATTAAAAATAGTGGTTTTGTTATGAATGATCTATGATCTATTTAGTCTGTGGTCACATCTCATTGGATTTCTAGTTTTTTCAGAGTTCAGTATAAAGATTATTCCAAGCGTGTTGGTAAGAAGACAAAAGATTCAATAGTAGCTATCACTACTAGCTATGGCTGTTATGGACAATAGTAACTGCTACAGCAGCTATGGGACAAATTTTTCTTCACTTTTACTGTTACAGCCACAAAAAACCATATCGCACGATTCTCAACATAAAGTTTCGTTAGATCTTTACACTTTTTAGCAATAATATTTTATAGATAGGGATTTTACATCAAGTAAATGAGTTAACCTCAAAGTTTGTTCGGCACATGATGAGCTAAACAATGTAAAAACAGGCCATACGCTACGGAATAAAAATCAATCGCTCTGTCTGCACATTGTATCTCCTTCCTTGTTATAGTGTGACTGAGATGGTATGTACCCGTCGTTTATATTTTCTCTGTCTACGAGTTTTTTTCTCTCTTCATTCTTGAATGTGTGAATCATTTAAGAAGTCATGTACCTACCAAGTTGCATGTTTGTGTGCAAATCAGTCATTCGCATAGAGTACTGTATACTGTCATTCGCTTCACTCACTCTTGTGTTGAATCTGTGACTCCCTTTATTGAAAAAAGAGGGTTCAAGATTTTGCTTCTGCAATTCTGAATTGCAGTTTTTCTGTAAGAATCATTAGTTTAGTTTAAAAATAATAAAGTATATCTGACCTGGTAAATTGTCTGTACACCACAGTATTCACGTAAATCAATAAGGTAAGGTTATTAGCTAGTTGCTCAAGACTATTTTTGTATATATTTAAAATGGCGCCTGTATATTTTCGTCAACTATCAAATTCATGTTGTGTTGTTTTCAGATGCCGAACATTAAATTGCAATCTTCCGACAACGAAGTTTTTGTAGTAGACGTAGAAATAGCAAAATGTTCCGTAACAATAAAAACTATGTTGGAAGACTTGGGCATGGAAGATGACGAAGAAGAAGTCGTCCCACTACCAAACGTGAACTCGGCTATTCTAAAAAAAGTTATTCAGTGGGCTACTTATCATAAAGATGATCCACCTCTACCTGAAGATGATGAAAACAAAGAAAAAAGAACTGATGACATTTCTTCCTGGGATGCAGATTTCTTGAAAGTGGATCAGGGCACACTGTTTGAGCTTATATTAGCTGCCAACTATTTAGATATCAAGGGCTTGTTGGATGTCACATGTAAGACTGTAGCCAACATGATAAAGGGCAAGACTCCCGAAGAGATCCGTAAGACATTTAATATTAAAAATGATTTTACTGCTGCCGAGGAAGACCAAGTTCGCAAAGAAAACGAGTGGTGTGAGGAAAAGTAATTTAGCTACCTTAGAAAACTTGCCTGACAAGTATGTATAAATAAGTATTCTGATATAATATAATAAAATTGTTTATTGAAATTTTTGTTTAGTGGTCTAGGCAAATAAACTAACTTGATTTCATACTGGAAAAATATTTGTATCTGATTGCGAGACCTCTGTTAGCCGCGCAGTTTTTGCCAAATATCTTTTACAGCTTCGTTGAATTTGTTGTTGGTTTTTTGCCATTTATCTGTTGCTTCAAAACATACCTACGCATATTCTACTTCAACTGCATTTTCTGTTTTTTTATCATATTACCAATGTAAACATTTGTGTTTTAGTGTAAAAATTTTGCTATAGATCTAACCGCAGTGATATGTTTGTAAATGAGTACTGATTTACTGGTAGTCTAGTATTACATTAACAACATACACACTAAAGGGTATTGGTAAAAAGACATTGGAGTTTAATAAAAAAGCTGGCAATTTTTTTTTTAGTTTTTATTAATTAGAGGTTTTGCGCATGGTGTAGAAAATTCATTATACTATATAAATGATTACTCAAAGTAGGACAAGGAACTAATATAAAAATGTTATACCTATTTAGGAGTAATAAGAAAACCACCATGAGTCATAAAAATAGTTTTTTTTAAAACAAGGTACTTTCTTAACCTTTTTCTTTAGGCTTTTTATATAGTACGCATTTTAGAAGAACTTCTAAATTGAATGCAATGGGAATGTTTGTTATTGGTTGTGTTGCTATTAAAAAAAAATAACCTACCAGCTTCTATTACTTTTAAATTAGACAATATGGCAATTTAAACAGTAATATTGATTTACATACATAAATTTATATGTAAGCTTACATTAAGGATTTATAACTTAAATTATTTATGAAGTTACATTTTCATTATAATAACCATATTGATTTGACAGTAGAAGAACATAATTTTAGGCAGTTGTGTCAGAATTAAATGAGTAAGAGATGTGTTCGTCACGGCAAGTCTGTTATCTGCAAACTGGACTCTGTTCCTGTATTTAAATTTACTATTTCAGGGTACATTGACCTATAAATAAAGCAAGCACCAGTGGGGTACTCAAATGATTGAGGACTCAATATTTATACATAGACACATAACTTTATAGGTAAATAAAATTCCCTGATTAAGAAACAGTATTTTATTTAAAACTATATTAACTCCATTTGCAAAACTATAGTAGGAATAAGACACAATGAATTTGTTGACTAAAAATCTGGCTTCTGCCTCAACGCTTATTGGTCTGGTCATCTGATTATTGAGCACTTTCAAATTATAAGATATAGATGATAGGTAATATTTAATACTACTACATCATTCTGGTAGTTATTACCTACTTTATTCAAGTGCCAGATTATTGGCTATAGAATACCTACCTAACCAATTATACTTCAGACACTAAACAATTCCACGAAAATCATCCTTATTAGTATATCTTTCACTGATAAAATGGTTTTCCAGACATGTCATTATAGGGCTATTAAACTGACCCAGGTATGAACCACAAGAAGCAGCACCAAAAAATATACCAAATAAGAAAGCTACTCCAATAAGAATAATTAATGCACAAGTGCATTTATTTTGGTTAACACACAAATCCCAGCATAAACGAAGGAAATCATACATGGACCTGCAAAAAATAATTAAATTGACTTTGTGCCTCATATATTTCGTCATGGTCATGTGTTTGTCATATCAATGGTCATGTTTACATACATATATAATTTATATAGATAACTCAAGCAATGGGCTGTTTCTTCGTGGGATAACTAGTTATGCCTCAAGTTATTTTTTGTTCTAGCTTGAGTTTAACAGCCTTCTCTGAAAAAATCTGGCAAGCGCAACTTGGACTCGTAGACTAAGGGTTACTCTATTTATGGAGATAGAGTACCATTATCTATACTAAATTAGTTCAAGTTACTAACTGTTGCCGTTATTAATACAGAGCAAATAAATCACGTTTTTTGTATGCGAGCCCCTCTTAAATATGTATTTTGTTCTGTTTTTAGTATTTATTGTTATTTTAACTGTCTAGCTATCACGGTTCATGAGGTACAGCCTGGTGACAGACAGACGGACGAACGGACAGCAGCCTTAGTAATAGTACGCGCAAATATTTTTAAAGTCTCGGAGGTTAACGCGAGTCGAGTGGCTACGCAGTACCCAATTTTATGGTGTCGAAATGACGCAGCGCACACCCGCACGCCTTTTCCGACACCGTATGTTAGTGTGAGTGCTGAATTTGTATTTGTACATAACACGCGTGCGTTGCGCATTTGCGTGACTCGCACCTAACTTCAGAGACTAAAAAGATTTGCGCGTACTGTAATAGGGTTCCGTTTTTACCCTTTGGATACGGAACCCTTAAGAGTTACTTGACACAAATCTAATGATTTGGTAAGCAAAGGTAAGTAAGTAAGCTTGTTATAAAAAGGTCCAGCTTCTACTACTATTTAAATACTACTAAAGAAAATAACTGCACTTTCTTTGTAGGTCAGAAGTTTACCAAGTCGAAAAGGGTCAAGAAGAAGCAGGGGTTAAAAAGACGGGTCATCTACACATCATGATGAGCATACAATGTTTGACCCAGAGAAACATCAAGTGTTCTATAAAGTTGTTCCTATAGTAAAACTTGTTCATAATGAGCAGCTTAGTGAACTATTAACATTATAAAATGTACACCTATATTACCGACAACTTCTGTTATTATCATTCAGCAGTTTATCATTGTCTTCTAATATCCTATGGAGCTGTTGCCTTGCAAGGTTTATCACCGCACATTTCTTGTGTAAGATACTGGCTAGGTCACCTTCGCGGTCAGGACAACTGCATCCAGCAACCTCCACTCTGTCGCTTCTAGGGCTTGGGGAATTATCACTCTCATTGTTGACTTCATCCTCCTGAAAATGAAAGCCACAATTGTTGTGGACTTCGCCCCTACTGTTCTTGTAAGATTTCCTAGCATATCTATATACGTTATCGACTTGGTAGTCTTGTGAAGACATGGACATTCACTGCAACATGCGTGGATTTTTTGATATTTATTAAAGAAAATCACTTCACTTATTTATAACACATTTAATTTGATGTGACAGTTTTTGATAGAATATCAACAAGTAAAAATGTTCCTCGACAGATATTGTCATTAGTGGCAATGACAACACTGACATTATTTCGCAAATCAATTATACAATTATATAATCACAAACATTTTGAATGCGAACAGAAACGGCAGGCCGCAGTTAATTCACCATTGCCGAATTACTCTGAGACAAAATTAGCATGGTTTTAGGCACTTACCTTAAACATACGGATCACATACATATCAACAACACACAGCGTCACACAGTTGGGCACGGGTCTCCTATCTGAGGGGTCTGAAAGCCTCGCTTTACGCCACGCTGGCCCTCAGCTCACATGCTAATTTTCACTGACAAGTAGGTTTTTTCGCAAAAATAAATTGCGTGGTATTTATAATAGAATTGCGCGACTTAGTTTAATGTGTACTACACTTTTTGGGGCGCAAGTGAGGGCAAGTCTAGTAACATTAAGTTATTACTAACACTGACTTATTCTATGTCAAATTGACCATTACGACGCAATGCAATTGTAATCCTGAAACAATTCAAATAACAGACATGCCCCCAGAAGCCTCATTTTTGAAACGTTCGAAGAATTCATCACTCGCTAATGACGTCACTTACGAACGATAAGTATTGAATTCATTAGAACGTTTCAAAAACCCATAAGTATAGGTGTATTGCCAACACCGAATTGTGTACTTATATAAATAATAAAGATTTAGGAATAGGAAAAAGTATACATGAGATAATAAAATAGTAAATAAAAAATAACAGCTCCTTTATTTTGCACGTTTTCGTAATACACAACAATCGCTACAAAACAAAACAATTTCTAACGTACTCCTATAATAAATAGCAAAAAATATATTTTACGTCAACTTATTTAACTAGAATATTATCAGTGGCATTGTTATGTAATATCATTAGAACACAAATCAACATATTCATATTATATAGCCAAAGTCAAAACTACAATCAACGCAAGCTTGTAAAAACTATAGTTCAATTTGGTATGCATAACAGTTACTTTAATGTACCAACAAAAAAAAAATATATTTGATCCGATTGAAAGATTTATATCTAGGATCTCGTATGTATATCCTTGCAAACAAATAAATATTCAACAAATTTAGGTACTACTCCTTCTTTGAAATCGGCTAAAAATGACTTGTCACTAATATTTATTGTTTTGGGATGTGACCATTTGCACCCTCCCTTGTACAGGGTGTTCGGATTGTACGGACACCTATTACTACGGGAGTAAACCCAACAAGTATTCCACATATTTTGTTCGAAATCAATAAAGTTTTCTTAGCAATTTCGGGGTTAGTTTCATCGTGTACTAGAAGCTCGTTGTTTATCTGAACACCCTGCAAATTCATAAAATGGCTTTATAGTTAATTGCAATAAAACCTACCTAAATGCAATATTCCAGGTCCCTAAATAGAATGTGTCTAGAATACGAATAGAATGTGTCTAAATGCTCGAGTCAGCAGTCTAGTCTCCAAATGATTGGTGCATTAACTTCTTGGAGTACTCGTAGACGACAAATAAGGCGGCCGTGGCGGGAATTGTTCGCACCAGTGTGGGCTTCAGGCCGTTGTACAGCGCCAACACACCTGAAATTCCAACATCGCATCTATAGTATTATTTACCATAATTTACAGTGCACCAACTTTTCTGTAGAATGTAGCGATGGCGTCATGATCGAAGTGTCCACTGACAACGGCAAATCTCTGACAACAGCAAAATGACGTTTTAAAAATATAACACAGATTTCGTTTAATAATTGACTCAGCAAACCCGGAGTTGTCATAAGCTTGATTTCTCTATTTGATCATCTGTCACTCCCACGCGGCGTCACTAGCATTGGCCGAGACTCATAGAGATGTCACGGCCAATTGACTCGCCGCAGATACGAGTAGACGATTTTCATATACTGGGTTATTGGTTAGAGATGTACTAAGCCGAAAGCAGGTCCCTATACTCATCCTACTGAACAACTTTCATTATGGGATCAACTGTAAATTAGAGAAAAAAATCTGCTGTTTCATACATTTTGTCGACAATAAGCTTTTTGTATGGAAAATCTGTTTTTTTCTTCAATTTAGGGTATTCAATAGTCACTTTTTTTTAAATTATTTAATAAGTAATAAGCAGGGCGCAAAATCACAACTATTAGTAAGAACACACATAGGCACGTTAGGCTCAAGATCCGGAGCTCCCGAAATCGATCCTCTGCTAAGGCAGGCAAGCAGTTCGACCGATAGATTTGGTTTGAATATTTACTGTTCTAGGTTGTGTATGTGCTATCTATCACCATGGGCGTAATGATCCTAGGGCCAAAAGGGCCATGGCCCGGGGCGGCAGGCATGAAATTTAAAAAGCCTACATATTTAGCAAAAACTAAAACTCATCCAGTTGCAATTTAAGTTTGATAGACATCAAATCGCGGTGCAATCGTATAACTGACAGGCGCATATCGAGTAAAAATGTTCCTTATTTGGCCGCGCCGTTGACGGCGTGATGATTCTTTAATTTAAGGGCGGCAATTTCTTTTTACTTACCTTCTTTTTTAATAATCTCATATCCAACGGTGAGAAACTTTTGACTCTTGTTGGATATCTGCACGCGTGACTTGATGACGTCAGTAGGGAATATGACAGTCCAAAGAACCAGGCCGCCGACGGCGCCCGCTATCATGGTCCGCACGAAACCGATGTCCTCTTTAGATTGTCCCGGCCTCTTCAGTAGTTCTCGCGTACCTGGGATGTAAACACAAATTTAGAATTAGAGAAGTGAAAAAATTATATTGTTTATGGATGTTTAATTTCATGGCTATGCATATTTTCCGATGGTTCATATTTATTATCGTATCCTGGATGTGTAAAATAAATACGTTCACCATCTCCCAGACACTCCTGGACCGGTTTGCTAAATTCTATTTTTGGTGAAAAGATATATTGCCATGTACCTAGCTTCATATACATTTTATCATAATCGTATGTTCAGTTAGCGCTCAGCTTAGGGTTTCAAATCAACATAACTGACAGCTTGTATACGCGCCTGCCATATCGGTTATGCTTTATAAAGTATCTTCGTGGGACTACATGACAAATATTCAAACAAAAAATAATTTCTCCATTTCGTTCAGCCGTCTCTAAGATACTATGTCACAAACATAAAGAAATCACGCAATCGAATAGAGTACCTCCTCTTTTTAGCAAGTCGTTAGGAAAATAAACTTCATCGAGCAATATCGTGTTTTTATGATGTAAAGCTATTCTATTGTCTCATCAGTTCAATTAGTAAAGCTTATCTTACAAACCGGAACAACTTCTGCTTATCAACTCAAGTAATGAAGTATAGTTGACTTCTGCCTTTATCAGCAAGACATAATGATTGGTATGTACAAAAACTTTAACGGAAGCGTATTAAACTATACATACTGTATGTAAATTAGTTTTCAACTTTTAATTTTGAGGTATTATGTTCCCCGATTTAGCAACGCCTCAACGAATTTGGAAGTTTATGTTTTCGAGAGCTGGTCTCACACATTTTTTTATAAAATCGATAGCAGTGTTTGGTTTAAGTATAAATCAAAATATGCAACTCTATTTTGTCTGTAATATTTATAAAAATACCCTAAAAATATGCTAACTGAATTAAAGTTGCTTGTCACTTTTGAAAAAATATTATTTGTAATAAATATGTTCATTAAATTAGGTGTATCAATATCGCAACAAGTGAAGAGATGTGTGGCTCTGCATATACGGTAAAACAGTTATTTTATATTTAGAGTATGTACTTGTATGGCACAACCAACCACCCAATTCGCCTACTCGTAATTATGTTTAGCAGTTACAGATGAAAATTTCGTGTAAGATAAGCAACAAGATATTACCTTCATATCCACCAAAAAAGAAAAAGTATCCAGGCATCTCCCTCATAATTGTTGGAACTAAACCTCTGAATAGTCCTTGGATACCATACTGGCGGAATATCTGTTGCGTTAACTGTAATGGCGTCACTTTTACCTGAAATTACCAACAACTTTTATTATATCAGGCTTAGCGAAGAGAGGAAGAATAGTAGAAGAGAATAGGGCTGGCTGCATATAGCTAGGTATAGTCTTGTACTCGTAATATGTGTTCCTAACATCAATCTCATGTCATGACGAGAAACCGGTATACAAAATTGTATCGTGTAGATATGTATCTACAGCAGAATAGACATCACTGATACTCGTAAGACCACTACAATATTATTTTATGAACTTTTTATAATTTGTGCGCAGTTACCTAGTCTGACGCCGCGGGTTTATAATTCGCAATAAGACATTTATCTGCGTATTAATCAGTTACACATAGACTAATAAATATATTTGTATTTATAATATACATATTTATATAAGCTATATAACGTAGTGTTATTGAAAACAATAATCATGATTATATTTACACGAGTTATCATTGAGTAGGTAAACAGAAGATACGAAAAGCAGAGTTGTGATTTGATAAGATTAGTAATTATTGCTAATAATAATTGAGCAAATACGTAGTAATATAGTAGTTCTCATATAATAGTATGTAGATTACAATACAGTATACCTTACTAAGATATATCTTGTGACCTTTCGGTAATCACATGCTTCTCTGAAACACTGGTAGATAAACTGTACTTGATAACAATATAATTAGCAATCTTAAGAGGTCCCACTATTGAAAGCTTCTAAATTAAGAGGTTCGCACTGATTTACATTACCCGATATTCCGACAAGACCTTTGCCAAACTTAATTTATATTAGAGAATACTAATGTTATGTTCTGCATGTTTTGTATTAAATATAATTGAAATCAGTCAGTAAATGGCGCCGTAACAAACTTCCATCCCTTTTGGAGAAACCATCCCTAATCAATAATCCAAGATTAGTTGGAACCTACGACCTGTATACCAGTACGAAATTTCTTGCAGACTAACATCCATACATACAAAGAAAGAACATATTTCTAGACTCGAAGCAGAGACGCTTAGCTCGCTCGGTCAATAATGAGAAATTCTATTTACATTCTAATAAATGTACTATTTTTTGTTCTAAATGAGACCTTCATTACTACAGCTAATTACGCAACTGAAAAGTAGTAGCCAGTAACTTTTAGACGAGGCATATCGAATTTAACAGTCCATTAAGCATGCAGCTGTAAACATGATTCATTTTAAACAATTATTTAAAGATATGTAAATTTAAACTTTATATGGATATATCTTGCACATTATTCTTAAAGCAGATTTAACAATATTTGGATTGTTATTTTCTGCAAGAAGCATTTTCGCATGTTTTACAAAATCTCAAAGGGCGGGTCAGAAGTTTTGTATTTTGATATAGAATTTTAAAAGTAAATAAAAGTATAAGCAATTAAATAGGTCCTCATGAAATAGAATTGCTACAATCCTGGAGATAAATGTGTAAATAAAGGTATAAGCAACTAAATAGGTCCTCATGAAATAGAATTGCTACAATCCTGGAGATAAATGTGTAAATAAAAGTATAAGCAACTAAATAGGTCCTCATGAAATAGAATTGCTACAATCCTGGAGATAAATGTGTAAATAAAAGTATAAGCAACTAAATAGGTCCTCATGAACAGAATTGCTACAATCCTGGAGATAAATGTGTAAATAAAAGTATAAGCGACTAAATAGGTCCTTATGAAATAGAATTGCTACAATCCTGGAGATAAATGTGTAAATAAAAGTATAAGCAACTAAATAGGTCCTCATGAAATAGAATTGCTACAATCCTGGAGATAAATGTGTAAATAAAAGTATAAGCAACTAAATAGGTCCTCATGAAATAGAATTGCTACAATCCTGGAGATAAATGTGTAAATAAAAGTATAAGCAACTAAATAGTTCCTCATGAAACAGAATTGCTACAATCCTGGAGATAAATGTGTAAATAAAAATTATAAGCAACTAAATAGGTCCTCATGAACAGAATTGCTACAATCCTGGAGATAAATGTGTAAATAAAAGTATAAGCAACTAAATAGGTCCTCATGAAATAGAATTGCTACAATTCTGGAGATAAATGTGTAAATACATGTATAAGCAACTAAATAGGTCCTCATGAAATAGAATTGCTACAATCCTGGAGATAAATGTGTAAATAAAAGTATAAGCAACTAAATAGGTCCTCATAAACAGAATTGCTACAATCCTGGAGATAAATGTGTAAATAAAAATTATAAGCAACTAAATAGGTCCTCATGAACAGAATTGCTACAATCCTGGAGATAAATGTGTAAATAAAAGTATAAGCAACTAAATAGGTCCTCATGAAATAGAATTGCTACAATTCTGGAGATAAATGTGTAAATAAATGTATAAGCAACTAAATAGGTCCTCATGAAATAGAATTGCTACAATCCTGGAGATAAATGTGTAAATAAAAGTATAAGCAACTAAATAGGTCCTCATGAAATAGAATTGCTACAATCCTGGAGATAAATGTGTAAATAAAAGTATAAGCAACTAAATAGGTTCTCATGAAACAGAATTGCTACAATCCTGGAGATAAATGTGTAAATAAAAGTATAAGCAACTAAATAGGTCCTCATGAAACAGAATTGCTACAATCCTGGAGATAAATGTGTAAATAAAAGTATAAGCAACTAAATAGGTCCTCATGAAATAGAATTGCTACAATCCTGGAGATAAATGTGTAAATAAAAGTATAAGCAACTAAATAGGTTCTCATGAAACAGAATTGCTACAATCCTGGAGATAAATGTGTAAATAAAAGTATAAGCAACTAAATAGGTCCTCATGAAACAGAATTGCTACAATCCTGGGGATATATGTGTAAATAAAAGTATAAGCAACTAAATAGGTCCTCATGAAATAGAATTGCTACAATCCTGGAGATAAATGTGTAAATAAAAGTATAAGCAACTAAATAGGTCCTCATGAAATAGAATTGCTACAATCCTGGAGATAAATGTGTAAATAAAAGTATAAGCAACTAAATAGGTCCTCATGAAATAGAATTGCTACAATCCTGGAGATAAATGTGTAAATAAAAGTATAAGCAACTAAATAGGTCCTCATGAAACAGAATTGCTACAATCCTGGAGATAAATGTGTAAATAAAAGTATAAGCAACTAAATAGGTCCTCATGAAACAGAATTGCTACAATCCTGGGGATATATGTGTAAATAAAAGTATAAGCAACTAAATAAGTCCTCATGAAGTAGGATTGCTACAATCAAAAAAGGATGGGGATAAATGTGTAAATATGTGCTTTCTGTTTACTTCGCTGTAAACATTCCATGCATATTTAGTAGGTTAAAATTACTTACTATGTTATGATGTAGAAATGTCATAAGATACTTGTAGATCCAGAAATGTGTATTCAACAAAAATCTATGATAGTACGATAATTTAAATTTACTGGATGAAATACCGAGAGGGATCACCGTACAGCAGTTTGGGCGCCATTAATGTTGACTTCCCGCATGGCTTGCAGCTGACACTTGATGAGCTCCGTGGGGCACAACGTGAACGATGAGAAGAACGCAGCCAGGAAGCCTGCTGATGCATTCTCCACTGTTGATAATTGTTCCACTTTCTGCAAATATCAATTAAAAGCTGTAGCTTAAATCAGTTTTACACAAGCTTTGCTCACAAGTGATGTAGACTGCAATGGAGTCAGCTCGATTGTAGTAAATTTTTATTATATAACAAACACTCCATTGTTATCAAAACACAATTTATTATCTGTTAAGTGTTAGTCGTGAACATCAATAAGTTTCCCACTCTGCTTTACTTTATATATAGTTTTAGTAATAAGACTGCAAATTGTACTAAACCTAGTTGCTTTAGTATAAATATTCATTCTTTGATGTTGTATTTCTGTGGTGACAGTTAGGAATAAAATTCTTCTTGATAGATAGCTAGAAAACACTTTGTAAAATGAGGCAGCCTTATCGCTAATAGCAATCTTTTCCACATAAGCTTTAGATGGAGAGAACTAAATCATAAGAATGGAGGGAGTAAAAACAAACACCTTATAGTAGATATCTTATATACCCTCTGATTTAAATAAAGGCCCTCGGATGCAGACAATTTTTGTAGACTTGTAATGCCAGGCATATTAACAGGCATATAAAAAAGATAAAGACCTTAACCAGAGCCAGAAACTGTGACAACCAGAAGATGAGCCGGGGTTTAGCTGAATGAAAGTCTAGATAGTATGACGGCTGACAAGACATAACATTGATTGATGATACATGCATTAACTAAATGATTGCACATTAAAACAGAAAAACATAACACTTAAAACATTCAACAGAATAAGAAAATATACCTCTGCTCCAGTAATACTGCACACAAACTTCTGGCAGTAACCATAAGCTGCAAAGAGAACTGAGTTCTCAGCTACATTGGCCAAGATAGCTGGGGTTGTGCCGGCATACAGCCCACGAATGACACCATCGTTGCGCAGAGTTTGTTTTAAGCAATTGAACATGCCTTTGTATAGATGTGGGAATGTCTGCATTTTCACTTTAACAGTATCAAGAGGCTGACCAACATACACCACAGCTATCCCTCCTGCAAAATAGACAAAGACAGAAGGATATAGCAACTAAATTATTTAGTTAGCTCTACATTCATACTATATCCAATTATACATGTTTTGGGGACAGATTTGAATGAAAGTGTAGACCACCATCCTGGCTAAATAAAGGCTTGGAGATCCAACCCCGAAAGCTAATTACCCTTCTCCAATAAGCAGGTTTTTTTGCTGTCAGAAAAGCAAACAATAACAAGACGATGTATAACAATGAGATAGAGAAAGAAGTAAGTTTTCTTCATTATTAAGAAAACTTTAAATGATTACCTAAAGATCCAGCGGTAAAGTCAATCAGACCATTTTTTAAATTATCCGAACTAGAAGAATGTGCCATCTTGTCATCTGGAAAATAAATATAGTTAATGCAATTCCAAGAGTCAGATTCTAAACAATTATAGAATGAAAGTTGATACTTTCAGCCATTTGTGTCTTTAAGAGTGAGTAGATAACTGTATACTTTAATTTAGCGAACTTTATTAATTACTAACTGACCCAGCGAACTTCATACCGCCTACCAGTTGATTCTTTAAGAATAATGTTGCCATCGTTTATATATTGACATTAATATTTTATAGGATACTTTTGCCTTCCCGGAACCTCTCCACTAACACTTAAACTTTATGGTATGGTATTAAAGTTCAAATTGACTTAAGTGTTATTACGAATATATTGTATTTTTTTAAGGGAATTGTTGTTTTTAGACCTTAACTGTTTTTTTTTCTCTCCGTAAGAAACCATCGTACTTCCAGGAATATTATAAAAAAAGAATTAGCAAAATCAGTTCAGCTGCTCTCGTGAAATGCACTTCACATTTAGTGATTCATTTTTATATTATAGACTATGTATGATAACAATAACTAACTAAAAATATTTTCAAGACAATAGAGAGTTCGTTTATACCAAGAGAATCGCTATAACCTAAAAATAAAAAGACTCGCTAATGTATTAAGCTATAAGCTTTGAATATTGAATATAAAGCTTGATAACAGCAAAATTGTTTAAATTTTCGATATAAGAATTAATTTTATTACATCAAAGAAGTTAAGGGAAACAATTAAAACTTTAGAAACTTACAAAAAGTGCAATTTCCACAATAGTTAGATATGTACAAAAAGAACGATATGCATACCACCGCTTAGGCACCTGCTATAGTAAATATTAATTAAACGTTTAATATATAATTTTCAATATTAGTAAATTTAGCACAGCGGTGTAAATTCAATTAAAAAACGACAACACTTCCAAGCACCTCACAAAGTTTATTTGACTGACCCATAGACATTAGACAAGTAAAGTTAGGTAAGAGAACGAACGCTAGGTCGGTTGTACGAAGCGTTCTCTTATCTTTCTAGTCTGTGCTGTGGGTCAGTCAAGGGAAGGTTGAGGGAAGGAAAGGGAAGGAACAACATCAATCAATTAACCATTTACCATTCGGGTTCCGTACATATCCAAAGGGTAAAATTGTCTTAAGATATTATTTGAGGAATTAGAAGTTGTACAAGAAACTTCTTTACGAAATAAGGTTATTGTTAATTATGAAAAATATTAGTATCAGTGTGGTTAGAGCTCAGAACAATAATTTTTCATTTACATGGAGTCCAAAGCTCTTTGAGTCAGCGACGCATCACAAACAAAATAAATCAATTTTACTCTTTTGGGTCGCACTGAATCCGAGTAAGTAAGTAATATCACAAAAAGTGTACTTCACTTTTAATTAAGCTTTCTTACCTACACTCGGCGGTTGCGCCAGATTTGGCTTCCCAAAGAGCGTTAGACTCCTTGTAAAATTAACTTTAGAAAATTTTGTTGCCAGGGCTTCCCCCCAAAAACAAAACTAACATAGCTACAAAAGAAAAAATTAACATTCTAAGCAGGGGCTTGACTACCTACTTAAAGAAGGTATTTAGAAATAAATAAAAAATATTTTTGGATTTGCCGCTTAAACAAATGTCAAACAGCATTTTAACATTTACAAGGAAAGCTACTTTTACACTTATTTTCATTGTAAATTTAAATAATATTTTCAAGGTATTTTGTTAAATAGACTTATCAAAGTAATGTTTTAACTATTAAAAAAACCTATATTCTACATACTTAACACATAAGTAGTTGAATAATCAGACATACAAGCAAATCCAAAATTTATTAAGACAACCAGTTTCGAAAACTAGCGATATGAATGAATGAGGCTCATGAAAACATGGTTGTTTTTCAGCTTACTTTCGATATTAATTTTGATAATAAAACAGTCTGCTAGAAATTAGTTACTATACTTATGTGATAGGTTAATAAAAATAGGCTATGAGTAAAAAATTATAATGTATTATAAATGTAAATAACCTAGACATTAGCGTCTGGAAGTGCATAGAAATAGTGGACTTGTTATCATAAAGTAATCATGAATTTCGCGTATTTCCAATGATTTAAGTAAGTGTTAATAATAAATAAATCAATATTCTTTAAAGTTTCTCTAAAAAGTGTAAAATTAAGGCACAAAATGGAACGATAACGGGCGTCGAATTTTTGACGTGTCGTTTCTATGATTCTTCTTCGGCCGCCATGTTTGTCCTTTTATTTTACACAAAAATAAAATGGGATAATAAGAGGCCACGAGGCCTAAGAACATAAATTTTATAGTTTCTGTGTATGGTTGTTTAAAAAATTAACTAAAACAGGTCACTCTGTGTACCCTGCAGAACATAACAATAAGTAACATACATCGCGTCCTTTGTTCAGGTATTCAGGATGGTTGTTGGATCAGCAGCTGCTTACCCCGCGAGGCAAGTACTCCACAAGATGCAGCCGATGGGAATGACTCCTCGCGAGCTGTCGGAGTACGATGACTTGGCTACAGCACTCATAGTTGATCCTTACCTTGGCATCACAACACACAAAATGAATGTTAGATACAGACCTCTAAAAACCAATAAAGAAGAACTGAAGAATATAATTAAAGAATTTATTGAAACACAGGACTACAACAAAGCCTATTCTAAACTTGCCAAAGGTGAATGGATGCCAAGACACTTTAGCAAAAATAAACATCAGCAAAGCAAATTAAGAGAACATGTAAGCATTTCATATGTAATTTACTTTTTAGTAAGTCTGTAAAACATAGTAAATAAAAATAAATTACATAATATGTTTCTCTTTCAGATATATCGATACTTACGAGTTTTTGACAAAAAAGCAGGATTTGTTATAGAACCTTGCTACAGATATTCTCTTGAAGGAAGAATAGGAGCTAAAATATCCACAACCAAAAAGTTTTTCAAGCATGAAAGAATAGACTTTCTTGTTGGATGCATTGCTGAGATGACAGAAGAGGAAGAGAAACAATTGCTCCATCCAGGAAAAAATGATTTTTCAGTAATGTATAGTTGTAGGAAAAATTGTGCCCAGCTTTGGCTTGGCCCGGCTGCTTATATCAATCACGATTGTAGACCCACATGTACCTTTGAAGCTACAGATCGGGGAAAAGCATTTGTACGCGTTTTAAGAGATATTGAAGTAGGAGAAGAAATAACATGCTTTTATGGTGAGGACTTTTTTGGCAATGCAAATTGTTACTGTGAATGTGAAACTTGTGAGAGGAGAGGAAAAGGTGCGTTTTCAGTAAAAAGTAGCCATGACAATCAACAAGCTACAAGATACACTTTTAGAGAAACTGATAATCGAATTAATAGATCTAAGGCCAAGCAAACACAAAAAACTGCCCCTGAAAAGTCTCGAATAACTAATAGACAAAATGCTAATATAGTATCTCCACTGAGTATGAAAGAGATGAAACAAAAAGGTTTGACTAAGTATGACGCTGAGCTTCTGATAGCTCAAGGTTGCATAGCAGATGTGATGGATGGTAGTGTAAATAAGGAGGCAATAGGTAGCAGAGAGTCGTCTGCCTCTAGCAGAGGAGAGAGACTGCGTCGGCGCACGGATAGTGGTCGTGCATCAAATGGTATATCTACCTCAATTGGGAATGTAAAACGTAGAGCTCCACCTTCACGCTGTTGTAGTACCACTAGCTCCCGTAGTAGTCGAGATTCACACACTGGTATAGTTCTTAGGAGTCACAAACGCTTGCTTGACACATGTACACAGCCACCCAGTCCAAAATCCCGGAATCCTTCCAAAATGGCTATTGAGACTAAATCTGAAAGAAACCTAAACACTCCTAAGGACGAGGCACATGTACCCACACCTATGGAAGCTAGTAAAGTTGGAATCAATAATGAACAATCAACTGAAAACCCTAATGAAAAAGAAGTTGAGATCAAAAATGAAATAAGTAACTTCCAGGAACCTCCCATAGAGCAAAACAGTTACTCAGAAGAATCTCTGCAAAACAGAATGGATGAATTTGTACAGACTGATGACAAGGATGACTCCACAGACAATAGTATTAATGTCCAAGAACAAACAAAGTGTGTTAGTGATAATGCTGCATGTATGAAAAGTGAGATTTCTGATTATAGTGAAAATGTGAATCCAAGTGAGCCTAAGGATAGTAAAGAGAACAAAATTCAGAAAGCAGATGGGACGAGTCGAATGGAAGAGTTAAAGAAAGATTCAGACTCTGGACCGCCCTGGTTGGTGGATAATTCCAACAAGAGTGGCGAGTGCCCGTGCACGCCGCCCAGGAGAGGTTTAAAGTTAACGTTACGAGTGAAGAGAAGTCCGGTCGTGGAAGAGGTGATGGATTGCGGTGGCGTAGTGGAGGCGCCCGAGTACGAGGTGCTGCGGCTAGAGGGCGTTGACCCAGAGACGGCGCGGCGCCTAAAAAAGCGGCGTCGGTCCAAAGAGCGCCACCGCAAGCACAGTCCTGTCCGTCCACTGCCCCCTATGAAACGCTTAAGATTAATTTTCGGTAATGAGAGTCGTACTATCGATATACCTTCCTCTATATCGGCAGACTGACAGTCTCAATCACCTTATATGGTTATTACTCCACCGTTTAATTGACAATTTCAATTATTAGTTTAATTGATACTGATTAGCAATTAATTTTTAGTATTTATTTATGATGTGGAAGTTCTGACTTGTAATGTGTAGTAGATAAGCATCAGATTTATGTTTGGTGATTGATTCCAGAAATATTTATTAAATGAAACATCTTAAACTTACTTATTTTGACTTAACAAAATCTTAATTTAGATTGAAGTTATGATGTTGAATATCATCAACTATGAGTAGAGAAGGCACCAGTAACAAATTGTATTGTTACTAAAGTTGAACTGGAACTTAAAACTGTATCACATTACACATTCTGCTATTCCTAACTGTTAGACATTGGTAGGACACTTTAGGAATTGGTAGATGTTATAATGTGATATGTGGCCTTTAAAAAATAGTAACCTTCTGGCATACTGATTCTGAATAATTCTGAAGAGTTTCTTATCAGATCTTGCTACAAAAATTTGAAATGTAAATGTACCTGCCTGTGTTTTGACTGATTTCAATCTGTTCTAAAGTTTTGGCTGTTGTTGCAAACTTTACGGAATCTTTATCAGAAGAGATTTCACAATTTCACTGCTGAATCAGCTCGCCAGATTGATTATGTTATGCTGCTGTGTTTTAAAATTAGGCTTGTGGCTCGATGGTCTGTCTACTAGCCAAGTTCATGGGGAAATTTTCTGTGTGGACTAACAATAATTTGTCTGTCGCCGATACTTTGCAGTCTATTAGAATAATGTTGATTAAATTTTTTGTTTTATGTACAAAATAGTAAAATAATTAAAATTTGGACTTTTCATCAACCATGATTGTGACTATCAGACTAAAGTTACAGTGACAAGAGAATTATTGTTAGGGACAAATCCCCCATTGACTGGACTATACACAAAGTTGGATAGCTCTTTTTAATTTGGAATCCATGTAATGATTACATGTGTGGTTACTCGCCTATATGCCACACCAGGAAAATCCTTGTGAAGGATATATGTATTTTCCTGTATGAATTTTAGCTAATTTATTATTTCCAATGGATTCACATTCATTGTTGTGTATGTGTAGATAACTTATTTACCTATGCACTTCTCCATCATTATATTAATTTGATCTCTAATGTTTAAGCTGTAGATATTTTATTCTATTGATATAAGAAACTGATCAATGCTGAATAAAATATTTAAGATGTTGATAATGCTGTCTTTGGATATAATCCCTTGGAAATGTAGGTACCTGCATACGTAGTATAGGTAATTAACTGATACGAGTAGATCGACCGCGAGGTACATGGAACGAGTAAGACGGAACCTGTCCATCAGGTGTAACATGCTTGCGCGCCGTTTTTCCAGCTGCAGCACGGAGGTAAAAACAACGCTATTTAAAGCATATTGTCTGTGTTTATACACCTGCCAGCTGTGGACGAAGTAACGCATCATACCATACAATGATGCTTTTCGCATCCTTATAAACAAAGCTCGTTATTGCAGCGCGTAGGGCATGTTCGCTGATGCGCGGGTTCCGGATTTCTTTGCCGTCATCAGATCCAGAGTAGCATACTTCTGGGCTGGGCTGAGATGTTTGGGGAATGGCATTCTTCAATGCCTTAGAGAATATTTAGATAGCTCGATTTTTAAATCGTGGCTGACAGTGCACCAGTTTGCAAACCGTAAATGACCGGGATGATGTTATGTAGCTATCGTGTTATGTACATAATCCACTATATTTTAACTTGTTTATTTGTGGTTTCAAATTTTTCATCCAGAATAATGTTCGGTACATTTGAAAGTATTACCATTTATCTTTATCTCGTTAGGTAGCAGATATGCAACTAGATAATTTTTTGGTAATTTGTGTAAAGATTAATGTAAAAAGAAACATTTGTGTAATAATGCCAGAACCTTGTAATTACTAGTAATTCTACTCTGCGTAACGTCAATCCACGATTTAACGACTAACTCCCTAAAGCGTCGAAATCATGAGCTTTGGTTGGTTTAGTTTGCCTTCCATACAATGATACAATCTATACAGCATTAAACTCACTCTCGATAACGACAACAATCAATAGTAAAAATGTTCTAAGTGCGAGTCTAAGACTTCCGTACCGTTATTTATACAATATTAGTTAAAGTATCTACTTGTTGTCGTTATTATTATCGAGCTAATAACGGCAAAAATCACGTTAATTGTTGGGAGCCCTTAAGTATACATCTTATGTTGATTAATTATTTAATCTTAAAGTATAAAACTAAATATTCTGTGTATATTTCAATCGTCTACCTGTTGCCATTATTAATATCGAATATCAAACGGCAAAAAATCACGTTTGTGGTATAGGAGCGCCCTTAAATATTTATTTTATTCTGTTTTTAACCCGACGCAAAGACGACGGGGTGTTATAAGTTTGACGTGTCACTGTGTGTGTCTGTCGGATGATTTTGATTTTTTTGTACGAAAGGTGTATTTATATGTTTATTTTTATATTTATTTAAAATCGGTCCAAGATGGCCGCCGTCACAAAATGGCGAAGTACTAATGTTTTCACAACTCCCTCAATATATGGGTATAAAATGGTAGGGCTTGAGTTAGTAGAATACTAAACATTATGATAATTTCAAATCCAAGAAGGCTGCCCCAACAAGTATCGAGGGATCTTTAAAATTGCAATTTTACTTGTTAGTTATTATTACTATTTAGCAGGGGTCCCCCAAGAAAGTTGCCTTTCATAAATCCTCTACGCCGCTTATACAGATGACATCCCAGTGCTGGAAAGTCTCCTTCCAGATGAATCGGGTGTCATGCCCATGCATAGCCCTCTTCGTAGATGACAGCACGTACTTCGCGTCGTCTCGGAAAGCCACCATCGCCATTGGGAGAATACAGAAAGCCCTCGACATTCTCCCCTGCTGGTTGGACAAATGGTGCATGGCCGTGAACGTGACTAAGACGACCGCGCTATTGACTGGCTAGCAAGACACCAACAGATTATTCTCGCTATAGCTTAGAGGTCAGAACGTCGGGTGGGAACGCACCTGCAAGTACCTTGGCGTCACCATCGACCGGAGACTGAATATAGGCGCGCACGTAGACAACGCCATCAACTCAGCCAAGGCTGCGCGCTCAATGCT
Source organism: Ligdia adustata (assembly GCA_947049295.1). Lineage (NCBI taxonomy): Eukaryota > Metazoa > Arthropoda > Insecta > Lepidoptera > Geometridae > Ligdia > Ligdia adustata. The sequence continues at coordinate 6,611,905 of OX346218.1, forward strand.
GCATCCGGTCCTAAGATCTAAGCTGCCACTCCGGATCAAGCTAGGATTGTACAAGACGTACATCCGGACGAGGTTGACCTATGCTGCGCCGGCATGGTACGCGCTGTGCTCGGCTTATCAACGCAAAAGAATCCAAGTGGTACAGAATGTTATCCTCAGAGTGATCACGGGAGCGGGTTGGTACGTACGCAACGACGTCATCGCCAGGGACGTGCGCGCTGAGACGGTGGAGCAATTCGTAGTCCGGTTAGCGCGCGGGATTTCTGTTCGTGCCGACAACGGACCGCGCCACCACCTTAGCAATATTGCCCCACATCACGCGCGTCCCCCCGACGTGCATACCTGGAGAGCCCTCCCGCGTGAACTCCTGTTGATAGGCCAGGAGGGCGAAGAGGAGAGCGGCAACGAGGCATGAGACCTATACCGGACGAGACACAGATCGCACAGACCAACGGTGAACATATCAGCCTGAAGACCAGATAACCTGAGGTGGCGACATAGATCTGGCAGAGGACGTTGGACCAAGAAAGAAAATGGCGCGACCAAGATTGGCGGAGGACCTGACGTTGAAAGGTTGAAAGAATAGAAGCGGCCCGGACCAACACTGGAGGGCGACGCGGAAAACGATTGGCGACCTGAGCCAAGATGGTGGTGATGGCGGGTGCGCACCCGAAAGAGATCGACACGAGGACCAGGGGCGCAGAAAGCGCCCATTAAATTCACTCCCTGGGGCCAGAGAGCCCCAGCGCCCAGCCTGGGGAGTGGGCTAATGTCCGAGACCCCATTCCTTGTGTCTCCCTCGCGGGGGCACAAGACGTCCCCTCGATCGATCGATCGAGAACGGCTGGGCCGATATAGCTGATTTTAGTCTTGAAATGATTGTCGTACTCCAGGGAAGGTTTAAAAGGGGAAGAAACATACGTAACTGTTAGGCGGTACGAAATTCGGCGGGTCAGCTAGTCTTTTATAAGGATGATTTTCAGCTTAAAGATGGATTGCGTATTTCTAACAGAATATTCAACAAGGACAGCGTGTGGCGTGGAGAGCGGCATGGTCACGGCGCGTGGCGCGGGTGGTGCCGCTACGTATCCTTTACATAGTTTTATATACAATTCCTACAAAATTTTCTATTACCAACTAGGCTCAAGCCTATTCAGCCTGCTGGTAAATCTACCACTGAACGCAACGAATGCGTTAGCATTCAAAAGCTGATGGCGCTGCGATGAGCGGTATTTAACCGTCTCCAACGCTGGCTTATTGAGCACATTCTATAGCATCAAAGAATTTGTACAACTAAAATTAAACTCATAAAATTATTATTTAGATTAATTAGTGTAACCTGGTATTGTTTATATTAACTCTATATTTTTGTAAATCAATTACTAATTTTGTAATTTGTTTTTTTTTTATTGACGTATAAATTGGCTTTACAAATAAAATGATTATGATTATTTAGAGACCCATAATTTATATAAGTTTAGAACATATTTTTGAAATGGTACTTTTCTTACCAGTTATACCGCTGATAAGACAGCCTGTGCTGGTAAGTCTACCAATATTTTATTCCACTCAAATTAACGAGCGAGCGAAGCGACTCTGTTTCTCGTCTAGCACAGTTTAAAAACAATATTAAGGATAGACTAAAAATTACTGGACTGGATTTTGACATTAAATTAAAAAAAAAATAGTCTCTAAGCATCTGCGATTTGGTGCAGTGACTGAAACAAATTTAACAAAGTTTGTTACAAATTCCGTAAGCTTCATTTCTGTAATATAATTTCAGAAGGGACATGACATTCAATCAAACAACTGGTGATGTAGTTCTGTGGTGATAGGATATTGTCATTAGGTAGGTAGTGTAAATACTAAATATAACATACTACATAAAGTGTAACAAAAAATAAATATATCGTGCGGCTGGTAGTGTAAAAATTTTACTATGTTTTTGGAATTTTTCATATTACTTTTTTTATTTAGCTTACAATTTACAAATGTTCGCAAAATTAATAATGAAAAAATTTAATACTTTGTGTGAGTTTATTGAGAACTTAATGCAATAAAATGACATTTTAAGCCCACTTTATGAAGGTGACACTTCTGGCGCTGAACTTGTTTAAGCAGAGTAGTATCTAGTGTCCATACCTGAAATAAAGCAAATAGGGATTTTACTAACATAGGTATTAAGTAATTTTATCAAGTTGTAGTCTGCTATAGCACCTTGACTTGACTTTGACTATGACTTTCATAAATACATCTTTAGTTTTCGTAGCTTTGCTTCCCACTGCTAATGACATCAAGGTGCATGCAACATCTACAAGATTAGGGATCGTTGTCATAGCTATGTAACTCCTCCTGGCCCACACTTATGCATCTTCTTTAAGAATCTAAGAACTAATTGTAAAAATTGACATTAGGTATGGAATTTCATACTTACTTCTGGAACTCCCATTCTCTGTTATCCAGAGGACAAACTTGTCTTGTTTTCAGCCACCTTGAGATGCAGTGAAAGTGGAATGCATGCTGTAAATAAAAACATCAGAGGGTATTTCTCACTATAGTATAAGCATTTTATAACAATAGTGCTAATATTTGATGTTGTTATAGTTAATGTTTTAAATTAAAAACTGAGACTAAAAATTGTTTAATTTAAATTAGTATTTTTGCTTTTATTCTCATATAATCTTTGTTAAACAAATGGTCCTGAATGTATTATATTATTATTATTTAAATATATTCATTTATTATTGTAACATTTTAAAGATTATAATCATCAAAAAAGCAATCAAATAGTCCACCTTTGATGGTGCCTTGTGCAAAAGTACCCATCACACTAGTTGCGTTAATTATTAAATAAAATTATCAAAATTAATTTACATGTGATCTATTGGTAGGTTAAAAAATGAATGGAAAACTTACATTACATACTCCCCAAGCCACTGTGCACTCTTCGCTTGTAGCTGACGCTTGGTTGGCTTGACATTCTATACAGAGATCCATGATATGGTTTCTGCAGATAGCACAATTGTCCACAACAATATCTGCAATGTAAATACAGTTTATGAACTACCCCACACTGTTCCATCATCTACTACCTACCTAGGTACTCACCTGCATTTCAATGATAGAGTAGAATTCTAAACCTACGCATTAGAATTTATTTAAGTGCTTTCAATCATTCAGGACTACATATTTTGATGGTAAGGTTCAGTGGGTTTGACTATTTAGGACAGAGTAGTGTTCGGTGACTGACTATACATACCCCAAGCCCACAGGGCAACTGCATTCCACTGAAAACAGAATAGATTAATGTTATTATTTTGAAACAATACAAAAGTTGGTTGGTGAACAATGATAGAGCGTTAATGAACGTCTCACCTTTTTAACTTCGAATCTTTTTTTGTCACCTTTACCACTGCTTGAAGAGGCCATTTCAACCTCTTCTTCATCAACATCCATAACGGCAGCCATGTCTGGAGATTAATTTATCAGGATACTACTTTAGTTAGTAACAAATATAAGAAATCTAAATCGTAGAAAACGCAAATCACACAAAAAATATTTTTATTTGACAGCAATAATGTATTTTTTTTTCTTTATTTATTGGCCATCACACCCTTTGTATTATGCCAGTTATTAAGTTCTTTGCATTTGCAAGTTATATTATTATTCATTTAAGTCGAATCAAGTAATTAGTCGTCATTATCAAGTCAAAGTCACGTCATGTACCCAGGTGAAGCGTTGGAGACTTGACTAGAGTTTCTAAACTGATATCCCACAAACACGAAACCTACGGTCATGCATATTTATATCTTGTACACCAGCAGCATTATTAGTCAATAATCGACCGTTATTTTACAAATAATACAAAATAAAAATTACTGTTTATGCAATAAACTGAGGCACCATTTTTGTCTATCTACCCATAGAATCAGGAATACTTACTGTCTCTATGCACTGTTTTAAGGCGTCGTACGATTTGGTAGCGTCAAACTTTTTTGTATAACGTCATACGATTAGTTTGTGCGCCTGTGTTAGGTTATGTATTAAATCAATAATCAAGTCAAAAAATATGGTCAAGCACAGATAAAAGAAGAGTTTTTGATGTGGTCAAGCACTCAAGCAGAGTACAAAGACCGTTGGACATCTGACTCTTTTCTTCTAACCAATAAACTAAAGATAAAAAACATGGCAGCCCTTTCTAGGGTTGAAGGATGCTAACTAGATCTTTGCAATAAGCTTTTTCTAAAGCTTTCTAAGCTTTTTCTTTTAAGCTAAACCGCGACGGTTCCAATAACCCAACTCAAAACGCAAACCATGATAGATTGATCTGTAATCTGCATTACAATGTTTCGGTAAATAAAGTTTGCTACAAATATATTCAACTAGGACCAAAAGTGGATAATTTAACTTCTTCAAACATCAAGTTCTTTGAGCGATGAAAGTTTGAGTGGGGTAGAAGATTTAATTTACTATTCTTATTAAAATCATTAATCTTAAATCAATAATCTTAATGTACAAGTCAACGTAGTAGGTATATGACAATTATGTTTTATTAGTCCATAATGCACCCAATCTTACTATAACCTAAGTCTAAGTGTAGACTAGAGTCTACACTTAGACTTAGGTTACTTGACTAGAGTCGCATTATGAATCAAAGTCGTTTATTTTTACCCGACTGCGGAAAAGGAGGGTTAAATATGTATTGTTACATTCATGCATACATAAACATAGTATATGTATGTATGAATATATGTATGGTATGCCTGTCTGTATGTATATATTTCTTTGCCACGCCCTAGAGCCTAAACGGCTTGTCATATTTTTATGTGAATGGTGTCAATCAATAAATTCGTCTTAGTCGTAGGACTAACACTGGGTACATCAAAATGAAAAAAATAAAATAAGGATGATCCACAGATTTAACGATTAAGCAGTCAGGTTTTTTCGATGTCGCTTCTAACCACTTCTTAAACATGTCAATACGGCCATTTTGGCACAATGTAAGTCATTCTGCGAAAATTCAAATAACAGGCTTGTGCCCCAGTTTCCCAGTAGTAATTAAGTCATTAGAATGCAAATTGATGCACATTCATGAATTAAAATGAATTAAAAATATTACCACTCCATTGTCACCAGTCAGTCAGTCCAAGATTCGACCGAGCTAAACGTTGCTTAATATTGGTGATCGTTAACAAATACCTCAGCTCTGTCCGACGAGCGCTATAGCTATTCAGTTACGATGTTAATAAAACACACGACTTTAAGCTGTATGTTGGTTCTTTAATTCAAATCCATTCATTTCATCATCGCTACCGTTTTTATTTATTTTGTAGGAGTTCTTCCATATTTCATAGAAACATACAGTTGCTTGAAATCTGTAGCATACGAGCAGTGGCACTGACACATGGGTTATTAAAGTCCATGCCCAGACGCCATAGAACTCCATCTGAAAAAAACATATATAGATTATTTAACCGGGTGTTTGGCAGAAGAATTCGTGTCCTAATTGTGCCCTTACATGCTTAAAATATCATAGAATGCAACTAACAATTTGAGGATTCAGGGAGTTTACCCCGTCGCATAGCAATTAGTAGGTATCGTTAAATTTTATATATTTTAATTTTGAGCATATCCATGAAGTCCATAACGTCCCTAACATAAACTAGGAATACTTATTGGAAATTAATGAAATATAAATAATAGCATTTTAGCATTTTCTTAAATATGAGACGATACGACAGATATACATTCTATACGAAAACTGCTTAACTTGTTAGAAATATCGCCTATTCCTTATTTTTCGATTTCTCTTCTCTGATGTTGATTTGCATGAGGTACCTACCTGCAACGGGTGGAACTCAGCGCGAGCGTTTTTAACTCTATTAAGCAGCCATAACGCAAAGTTGCCAACAAGGAGGAAGGTGACCAGCTGCCTGCCTGGCCGCTGGCGTCCGTTACCTCTGCATCTGCGACTCCACGCGTCCAGAACTAGCAGAGTCTGGCACGAGCTTTGCACTAATGCGCAGAGGGGTGATATTATTCTGTAAGCAATTATAGCCATATCAAGAGGTCTTGTTAGTTGTTCCGAGTACCTATAGATTTTTGTATAGCAAGGAATGGATCGCATGGGAAACGCAAGTGCTTTGGAATTGTCTAACAGGGTATCATTAAATTGCGTAGCGATAAAACCAAAGGTGACAGGTACTCTTTTTGGTAGACTGGTACCCTTGGGTAAAAATTGTAGCTAAGCATTTAAAAACGAGTGAGCTGATGTCGTGTGGGTTGATATTACTCAGCTCACCCTTTTCAGAGCCAGTTTTCACCATAAACAACATGGCGCCTGGGTCTTACGTTACCTTGTAGCTTGCGTCCCTTTCGGAAACCGGTCCATCAGGAATCCAGCGCCAATAATTTGGAACAAATAGTACAAATAGACGCCGCACTGAGTGACCAGCAAAAGCGCATGTTCCAGAGGCAGCCCTGAGACGGCCCGCCGCAAGGGAAGGGTGCGCATGCGCTGAATGCAGGCTCCTGACCCTATCGTCATTAGGATGAAGAGAATCGTCTCCCAGATGTTCATCTGAAACAATAGTAACATGAGTAAACCGGTGTATGAGCTAGTTTCTGATTAGGGCACATTTATGGCATAAAATTAGTAGTTCTTTAGACCGTAGATAATGAGCACAAAGTTCGTTTATTATAATGCAGTAATATAATTAAATAATACTTACTTTACCGGTGAAGAAAAACTTCGTAAGGAAAGTGTGTTCGTGATTACCAGAGCCTTCAAAGATAAGTAAAATCACCAACTAGCGAATTGACTAGCGCGGTGAACTAGATATGGACTACGCAACCTTCATAGAAGAGATTTGTAATGAAAAAGAGTAATGTTCATATGATAATAGAACTCAATGCTGGTATTCCCTTATAAGCGGAATCTTACTTGAAGTAGCGCGAGTTCCATATGTTTTGCATGCTGGAAGAGTCCGTTAAACAGCATGAGGCTGACGATGGTCCCGGCCAGCACCGCCACTCCCATGAACAAGCCCTTGTGTGCGCTGCCGCAGTCCACTGAGTAATGGTTGTTGTTTTTCATGTTACGTCCACAACACTGCTTCGGAGATTCTTTACTAACGTTTTGTTTAGGAAGTTTCTGAAAGGAGGAAAATTTAGTTTATTTAAATGACGTATGTATTTGATTTTTAACCACCGACTTCGAAATGAGAAAACAAATTCTTAATTCGACTCTGTTTTGAAATCGGCTTCCAGGAAGGAGGAGGTGCCTGCATTTAATATTTGTTACCTGATTTCTCGGTAACAGTCGTTTACCGATTTCTTTTATTTTTTACCCACATACCTGTATCTATTCGCGAAGTGGTCCCATATACCTACATTTTACTATAAAATGTCCAGTAGTCGAGTTTTAAATCAATGTAATTTTTTTTTTAAATATGGGTAGTGTCAATAATTCAGTTTCTGCCAAACTTAGTCATTTAGGTCAAATTTTAGTATTCAGATTGTTAACGTACGTTGTTGGGTAAATGCGTAACAGTATTTGTTTACGCTATGATCTCCTTTCAGCCCCTAGCAGATAATAATAACTATGTATATATTCGTATTGAGCTAGTTCGCAATGACTTATATTTTATTACCTCGAAGTAAAATTTACCCGTATCTACCAGCCATAGCTTTTGTTAACTAGATGACCTCATTTCGTTTTATTAGTTTACTACTTCACTCTCCTTAGGTAGCAAATAGAGGACCGAGAAAACCGCAGCCAGTAAAATTGTCATAAAACTCACGGATCCAGGGACGGTACAAATGTCGTTCCAGATCACAGCGATAATGATAGAGCACAAAAGGCTGTATTCCACCCCACAAGGCCTTAAGTATGGATTAACGCTTCTGATCAAAGGTGTTATCATATCAGACACGTTGCAAGTCCACACGTCGTCCAATACTGTTAAATTAAAACTATTTAAAGTGACGTTGAGGAATATATCATCGCTTATGTTCTTCGTCATTTGCGGCTGAAACACTTCTTCTATTGTAATATTGTCCAACTGATCCATTATATCGATTTTCGCGTGGCCACTAATGTTAACGTATCGCAGTAGACTGGGTCTATTGTACGCTACTGAGATTATGTCATCTCTGGTTTCTTGGACCACTACGTTCAGCCATTCACAGACGTTCGTCGCAATAAGGTGCATAAGACCAAACCTGTCTATAACCACACCACGCATCGGATGTAAGATCTGAAAAGGTTGAATTAAGCATTACTAAAAATGAAATGAAATGTAAAAATGTGGTAGGTACAGTAAGATCTCAGGAAAATAATTGTTTTTTCACATCATGGAACAGTTTTCTTAGTTGATTCAGCTTGATTGATTCACATTTTTTAGCACAATTTGTATGTTCTGTCAAGATTACAATCTCGTGATTTCTTGATCGTGCCGTGCACACATGACTCCTCATAATGAAAGGTGTGTGTACTTACCTACCTGTCAGTAGAATATTTAAGCAAATATTGAAGTAGAGTGTATTTGAATTTTTAATAAGGATAGAGGTGAAAAATACGGAACACAGTTCTTGCTAGTTTTTAATTCTAGCATTTGTACCTACAGTTGATTGATTGAGAACAATTTCGGTTCAGTGCCATACGAAAAAAAACAGGCTGAAACATAGACACGTTACTGTAGCAATGGATCGGCAAAGCCGATCGCTCTGGAAAACATTTTTCTCGGATTATGGCTTCTTTTGTTTTTTGGTATAACATTAGCATATATTAACACAACTATTTAGAAACACCGTCGCGTCGTTCAAAAAAAAATCCGATAGCAATGACTATCGAAGCGATTATCTTGATTAAAATAATGTTTTTGCGGTTGTCGATATTTATAATCTTGTAAAGTACTTAAAACTTGTTATAAGACTAATGTCAAGTTATACGTTAAAATTAAATTAGTTTTACCGATATTAACACGATTTACCAGGAAAGAAAAAAAAATTGTAAAGCCTTGCCTGGGGCAGGTATTAAGTAGATATTTACAAGATTATAAACAGAATTTCAAGTAGCAGTCACTATTATCTATTTAGTACCTATAAGTAAGGATAAATCTTACATCTGTATATGAGAATATGAAGACAGTCTGAGCCACCATAAAAACAATTCGAAGTGCCGGTTTGATTGCGACTATGGCCAGTTGACAATCCCCGGAGAGGTCAAAATATCCTCCAAATTGTAGGCAAGAGTATATTATGGACCCCACACCAAATCCTGCCACTCCTATGTGCAGATAGAAACTACCGTAGATGGTGCTTTTTGTGTTTTCTGACAAACGAAAAAATATAGATATAATTACAAATGTAAGAAAAATATGTAAAACACTAAAGACAATTAGATTATTCATTAAAAAATTCAAGGGCCTTTTTGCTTTTTGTCATAAATAGTTACAAATGTTATGTTGCCAAATATGACCAACATAAAATGTTTAGCCAAAAATTGATAAAAATATTAGTTAGTCACAGAACAAAAGTTATATGAAAACATACTCTCAAATAGTAATAAACCAGCAGTACAAGTATATGAACATAATACCTACCACAAATTAAATAACTTTCTAGTAAGGTGACGGAAAATTGATGTGAACCTCGGATGCTCCACAAGGAAATCAAATTTTAGCAACGTCTAATTTCAATAGAAAGAACGGTAGTTTTGTCGCCTTAAGGTTTATTGATATAGGGTTCATAATGTTTTGCATCGTTTCAAGTATTTCTATATACTTGGGTACTGAACTAAACCTATTATAATAAATTATGCACAACAGATACCTACCATCCTTGTCTCGTTTTGCTATTCGAAGATGGTAAAATGTGTAGCCGAGAAAACACATACCAACTATGTAAAGATACATTGTGAACACCTGAAAATAATCAGATTTTAGTGTCTTTGAAAAAAAAAGGTTACTAATATGAACACCCAAGATTAGGACTTACATCTGTGGTAATATTTGTATAGAGTTCATTTTGTATAGTGCTGGTAATAGGCAGAGCTATCCCTAGAACTATCAATAATTTAGCGTAAAACGCTGATAGCACTACGGTCATTGATTCGCTGAAACAAATCGAATGGTATTACAGAGCGAAAATTCTAATCAAAAGCTCATATCTGTGTTTAGGTAGGTAACTGAAACGTTGCATTGCATGATTCTAATTTCGCTAATTAAATTGTAATAACGCTTCTATAGCTAATTAACATCTATCTGAATCTATAACAACCGGTATGCGTACGGTATACTTGAGTTTAGACTCAATTGCAACTAGCTCACTGCTTATGTTGATTAGTAAAGTTTTAATTCGGTATGTTCACCGTATTAGGCAAGTAGGTGCTGCGAAAATATAAAATATGCGCTTATTCTTCTTATTTAATTTCACTTTTAATACAACAATACTAAATTGAGTGCTCTAGTGTTTATTTTTTACATAATTCCCAAAAAAGGTGAAATTCATTCGACTGCATTTTATGTTAACCTGTTTCACAGAGACGGCTGAGTCGACTGGAATATGTTTTTTTGCTTGAAAGGGTATATAATATACAGAATGATGGATAATCAACGTGCATCCTCTTAAGGGTGGCTTCCGCTGACCATAGCCAGCAACTTACATACTAAGAATTTTAAAAAATCGCAATAAAATATTTATCAGTAAAGTATGTACTTGGTTTTTAAAGCGAATTAGATGAAAAGATTGTATCGGCTCCTGACGTAATTACTTTACAATAGGATAGTCTTATAGAGGCTTTTTTAACTAAGATCTTCGTGACTTGAAGATTCTGATATATTAAAATTAATAAATGGTACATTCTGATTATTTGCGAAAAGACGACTTTTAATTGGTGACAAAAACTGTGATGCTAGATCGAACCACACTGCTAGTTTAGAGAAGGAGATTTCCTTACTTACTCGCCGTGAGAGAGAGGGTGTTTATTCAGAGTTGGTCCAGGTGTCGGAAGCCGTTCCATGCTGGAAGTATTGCTAGCTGGCATCACCACGCTCAGCCGTGGTAGGTAATGCGTTGGGTGTTCTCTGAAATTACATGAAGTGGTCCAGATTTATTAAGAAAGTTTTTATGTAGGTACGATGTCAAGAAAGATTGATAGCAATTTATTTACTTCTTGTTGTTGTTGTTATTGCGTGGTTGTAGGCGACATAGAATCAGGAATCCCTATTGCTTAAGTAAGCGATGTCCAGGATAGCATTGAGCATCAAACCAAATAAAATAAAAAAATACCAACCAACCCATCTAAATAATCTCATTTTGTGAATAATACTTATAAAGGTTACATTAACATTTTATCGAGGGCCATGTTTAGAATTTTCTACGTTTATAGTATTTTCGAAAATTTCGGTGCTGACTGATTTCCTATAATGGTATCGTACTACCTTCTACTCAATTATCATCATTAAAACTTACATACTTAAAGTTTTAATTCTAATAACCAGCTTAGCATATGAAATTGTTGTCAATAGCCTAAAACAATACACTTATACGTACGAAAATCCAAGTCTAAGATGAATATGAGAGTTTCCTAGAACATGCAATTTTCCTAAGTTGTAATTATTCTCAGAAAATCAGGTGTCGATATAACGTTACGCGGCTGTTTGCCGCTTACCGACTAGTTGGTCTAATGAACCTCGAGCTAGGGCTGTTACATAATATAAAGTTTCCGCAGTATAAAAATAAATTCGAAGCAAAGGTTGTGGAGTTAAAAATAAAGCCGTGTTCATAATACGTATAATATGTTTTTTATTTGAAATACATGTAAAATAAATTAGACCCTAGAAGAGCACTAGCTACCGCAACCAGAGGATCCTACCGCGGTAGCTAGTGAACATAACATCATTAAACAATTACGCAATAGCAATGTATATAATAATAGCACAATAGTTTTTATGTAAATAAATTTATTAAACTATTAACACAATAATATTTGATACGATTTTCACCTATATTTTTTGTGTCAAATAAATGATTTATTTCAAGGTCCATTTCGAGGTGAAGTATTTTTTTTGTTTTAAAATCGATAACCTATGAAAGTATGTCATCGTAATGCATCTGTATTCTTTCATTAGTAATCCTATATAGAGACCCTTATCTATAGGGAGAAGTCAAATCATTTCCTGTATTTATATAGTAGGTAATAAGAATTTTCGTTAGGCAATTATTTTTTTGTAGAATTTTAGTCACATCATATAATAGCATCTATAATAGCATCTTCTTCACTAGATTTTTATTTTTCTTGTTAGTAAATTTTCATTTTGTAACACTTAAATCACGAAATTTAAATATTTTACCCATAAAGACCCTGATTCGACATGTAAACTGACAAAACATATACATATTATATCCAGTCTTTTCTCGCCTATAGAAAATAAGAGAGGACAATTTAAGAACTGACAATATTAGATTAGTTTAGTAAGTCTTCCTCAAATAAGGAATTATGTTATCGAAGCAAAATGCTGAAAAATTGCTATTCCTGTGGTAATGAACGGAAGAATGTTCTAAATGTATGAAATAAAAGTCAACCTATACATATGACATAGCAGTATATTTTGTTAAGCGTGATTTACGATCGACTAGATTTAAACATTCTACAGAATCACAGATATTGCGAGGGAACCCTGGATAAGTTGGACTCACCTTTCATCCTCAGGCACTGCAAGCAGCGGCTCTGACTTCTCACGGCGCACTCTCCCCCCGTTTTGATTGCTTTTATCCTTATTCTTCATCATTACAGAGCTTATCCCAACTAAGTACTAAAATTGGTTTTAAAACTTCCTTTTAAAAAAAGTAAAGCACCACTAGAGCTGAACTTCACGAAGTCTTTTAAACGTATTTTTAATGTTTGTTTAAATTTGTTTGTTATGATTTAAAAAAAAATACGATACTCCTATAAAGAGCGTATACTTCCAATGGATTCCAGTTAATTTTTAAGATTATCTCGAAGGATATCGAAAAGATTCCCGCGGACTATAATTATGTTTACACTGATTTTACTTAGAGCTAATTTTGTAAACTGATAAAGATACAGACTGGTTGACTCTTCAGATGCGTATCATGAACTGAAAACATGTAAAGTACACAAGCGACAGATGTATACCTATGTTGATATTTAGTGCAAGTGTGTGAGTTAGTAATTAGTCGGCAAGTGTAACTGGGTTAATGCCATCGGAGCTTGAAGTGAAATAAAAATATCATTTCAATTTAAAGAATATGTTTTGAAGTGAGTTTTTTGTACTTAAAAAAAAGGAAAAAGAAAAAGGAAAGAAAATCCCGAAAAAATCGACAATGTCTACTTTTTAATTTCAATTCTAGTTGTTTTGTTGTGTATACTTTGCTCTATACAACTCTGTGATAAAGCAATCAGTCTATCAATCAAATGAATACAGCGCCCAACCTCAAGAATATATTAATATTTTTGATTAGGTACATACAAATTTTAGAAATAGAGAGTTTAACTTAATCACGAAATTTGTAGCTACATATCTGTGTTTCGACCAGGGTATTTCACAATAATATTGTTTCCAGAGAAAACTATGTTCGAAGGCTGTGCGTCAGTGATGAGTCAGGTTTGGATGCCTTCCGTCATATCACACCAAAACGTGATGGGCTTATTATTTTCCTCTTTTACGTTAGGCAACACAAATATTCATTTAAAACAGGGATCCTAGAATTTTGTTATTATATTTACAATTTAAATTTAATTAGGCTTGATTTTTATTACAAGAAATAGAATACGAAATCTATAATAATCTCAGATTTTTTAAATCACAAATTATGGATCCCAATATCAACTCAACAACACAACTCTTTGTAAAAGTTATTATGAAACGAGCATAATTTGTATTATTATTTCGATAGCAAATTTCCCTTTTTAGTGTAGTTAGAGCGACTCGGTGCAAAAAAGAGAACCCTACCGAGTAATGTCGAGCAAAATATGAAGCAAACAACCAACTTCCGGCCCGGCACAGGAATGATGGCGTCCTCACGGGTAATTAGCTAGCGGGTGTCACTTTCAGACGGGTTCTAACGAAGCATATGCACCCCTACCTCTCATAGCGTACCGAGATTAATTAGAACGTCCGGCTAAAGGCTAAAACGCTCCAGTTAAGCGGTTTTTATTCTGACTGCGAAGCGTTCGAAGATGGAATGCTGTTTTTAATTAGCTTTGCTATCGTATGACATCTGTTATGAATTGTGAGATATCGAAATGAAATAAAAAAATCGTGAGGAAAGTCCCAATGTCCTATAGAAAAAATAAATATACTCGTACGTACCGGCTCCTTCGAGTTTCCTCTCCAATGCAGTGCTGGTCGTCCGTAGGGGATGTGGTATGCTGTAGTTGTAATGGTAATAAGACCGCCATGATCGTACAAATAGCATGGTGATCTAGGTCGTGATTCGCCGGTCCTGCAGTTTTTAATAAGTACAAAATAAACAAGATAATTAAGATAAATTGAATACCCGACTGCGCAAAGAGCCTTTGTATAATATTATGTTTGATGCAGGTGCATCTAGTATGGTATTAAGGAAGTAAATAGAGACTAGTGGTTAGACAAGCGTCTGTCATCCAAAAAGACATCAGAGTTATTTAACGCATACTATTTTTTAAATCAATGCTATGATACCTACATCACCAACAAATCATCATCTGGGATGTCAGGCTGCCTTCCAAAGTTAAGCTAGTAAAACTAGATAAATAGACATATATATACACGTATATCCAAATTTATGCTTATCATTTTGATAAAATTTAAGTTAGAATTAGTCGAAGACAGTCTTTCAGACAATAATAATATTTTAAATCGGTTGGGCCGTCTCTGAGAAATCAGGCAATGAACATAAAAGCAATACAAAAATTGTACCTCCTAATTTTTGGAAGGTATAGAAATCTTGCAATGCTTACCATTCAACTCCTTCCTGTATGAGATCCTCCATTTTGACTATTCAGCACAACAACAAAAAACTATACAATCTAATGCACTTGAACGAAGATCAGGTTTATCCGACGAATGGGTTTAACTAAGTATCAACATCTCTGATAAGGCTTATCTCAGATCGTCATAATATTTTCTTCTGACGTACCTAGTCAGGATTAAAGTAAAGGTTTTGATGTCCGTTTTTTTATAACCTTATCTATATACTTAGTCGTACCTAGCCAATATTTTTGACATAAATACCACAGATTAGGTCTTAAAAAATAATTTGTTATTTCTAAAGCTTTAACTGCAGACCAAACATTACATTTATGTTAATTTAATAATTAACATAAGTGTAATGTTTGGTCTGCAGTCAACTATTTTATCATTCAGTTTTGAGCGGCTCACTGCCCTAGCGTCAGTTAGGTCGGCGAAAGCTTATTACATGACTGATGCAAGTTTTTTTGTAATACTTAATACTAATATTATTAATAAAAATTTACTAGTGTACTATAGTTACTTGCTGAATTATGTAGGACTGCCCTACTAAATAATATTCCTTAAAAATCGAATTTTAGTGAAATCCAAGCGTATAGCAGCCAGCGGTTAAAATACCTCATGTGTAGTTTAAAAATAAATTGGTTTGGTCTGAAAACTGTAAATTAAAAAAATTAAACATTAGTACGTGTAAGTAGATACTGCAAGTAATTAGGATATTTGTTTAGTAAGTTAAATCGATTAGCACTATCCGTTGGAAATTAGCTCTACATATAAGGTTGTCAACATGTTAATATGCTTGTCATGACTTGTAACGTTTTATGTTATCATAATAAGTAAGCATATATGTCCATATTACAAGCAGTATAGTGTTAATATATTATCGGCCTTATTAATAAATGCATCTCAGTGTAGCGCATCTTCTATCTTGCCTTATTGCGAGACAATCTCTATAGGATAAAGCAAGACAAAAGACGCTCAAAATTGAGACACGTTTATTAAGACCGTTTACCTATTTACTAATAGTTCTGAGAACTGATGATCTGGCGATCACTAGTGTCACAAATTGTCTCATTATAGTGTTGTCATGGGACAAGTGAGCCAAGGGCAGTCTCAGTTGTTGCATGGGACAAATCTCAGTGGATCAAGTGGGACAGATACCAGCTTTACGAATTTAAATTACAAAAATTACTACACATTGATCATTATAGTTCATATTTACTTAGACGCTGTCCCTGCCAAATTATTATTAATATCGGTAGATAAAAAGCGCTTTAGCAAACCTATTCTTAGGTGTAACACTAACTCCCTAAACCCCTGAAAAAAAAATTGATAATTCATAGAACCGATGTACAAAGTTTCGTCACAATTAGCTGCAAGAACCTTCCTGTGATATAACTACTCGTATGTAAAACAAGAAGATCTACTTATTTGTTTGTTAATATCCAAGCGATAAGATATAGTATTTCGTTGCCAGGGGCCTTAAATCACGCAGCACTTTTCACTGTCTAGATCTCCTCCGTAGCTTAATGATAGAAATGTTTTAATTTTGTTCCCTATCAAACATTTCTCGATGTTCATGCTAAACTCCCAGATTTCAATCATTGTACTCTATCTATTGTTAATTAGTATAACTTTCGCCATCTTTATATTGTGGACATCGATCTGATAACATATTATCCATGATTTAAATATAATATTCCGTGGCTTCACTTGCAGTTCTCTGATTATTTAAAGACTATTACTATCTTCGCCGAAGACCTCGATAGCTGTAAGCTTAGTGAGCTGCCTGTACGTAAATAGCTTCTTTATTAAACTTTGCTACGTTCTAAGTAATTATCAAGAACGCGGTCTCATCTTAACCGTGTGTTTAAGTACTTTATCTGAGTATAAAGTGCATATGAGTGTAAGAATAGGATAGATTAATACAAAGTAGGTACAGCTCTAATTCCATGCGCTTCATACCTTATTTTTACTCTAGTTTCTTTAATACCACCTACTTATTTAATAACACATAAAATCTGAATATGAACATCGAAAACAATTAAAAGTGATAAAATTGCTTTTGTTTTTTTCGTTATCACAGCGTCTAATTGCCTAGTACCTACTACAACATGTATTTACTTAGCACCTAAGATAAAAATGGGTGACACTTGCCAGGCGTGAGCTATTGAATACAGTCAAATAAAAAATGGCTAAAAAGAAACGACTTGCACTATAGGACGAACTTAGTATGATTCGAGAAAAAAAACCAGCTGTTTCATTCATTTTGTCTACGACCGATAAACTATTTCTATGGAACAGCTGATTTTTTTTCTCGAATTATAGTAAAGTTATCCTCTTTCGGCTTAGTACACCCCTAGCTGATACGAGTAGAGTACTAACGTATACAGGGCCATCAGTTGTTCATCAGCTGTTGATCTACTCGTACAATAGGTTCACTTTGATGGTTAGTAAGTAGTATCACACGTTTCAGTTACACGGTGTATGTGTATGCTTTCTGATGATAGTTAGAGATTGGGGATACGAATATGAGTGGATGTATGCTTATGCAAAGAATATTTAAAATAAAGACAAATGGAGTTTTTTAGTCTTTCGTAATTAAAACAGTATTTTTCTCAAAAATATCTTTATATCAAAATTTCAACTTATGTAAGTTTTAAAGATTACACGTTCAGATAGATAGGTTTGTTTTTGAAACAGTTCTTCCATATTTCGAAGAGGCAAATTGTAGAGTGGAAACGGTAGAAGATGGCCAGTGGCATAGATACATGAGTGATGATGGTCCATGCCCAAGGCCCGTAGAACGCAAGGTGAGCTGGCCTGAATTCAGCACGGTTCTGAAACAAAACAAATGTATTCAAGACTGTTACCAGCGATATAAAATTGAATATAAAGAAGTTTCAAACATTGAACCCCTAAGGAGTTAGATTTCAAAAATCCTTTAATGAGTGAACCCTACAAATTTCAATTCTTTAGGTTTAGCGGTTTAGGCTCTGCGTTGTTTCCTAGCTAATATCAGTCAGGACTTACTATTTTATATATATTTTATAATACACAAACCGAAGTTTTGCGTTCTGGAAGTCTGGTCTATTCCCATTTGTCCCCGAGCTACTGGGAATGTGGAGCTTATCTTTTAGTTTTCTTATATAACACAAACACTTTGAAATAAATAGCCATTCAGTCAGTGACATACGAGAGAGAGAGAGAGAGAGAGAGAGAGAGAGACGAGTGACTTCGATCCCAAAACCAATCCTACCAAAGTGTGCCCGCCTTCACACTTGAGCTTGGCTTAGAAACCAAAGAGTACGATTAATTAAATTGGAAATGACGAAGCTCTAGTTTTTCAGCTCTAAAGTTAGAAAGTAACCTGTTTACTTCTATAGAACTGTCATTGCATTCCGTGGTTTTTAATAATCCGACTTTTCCATTGATTAGTTGCAAAACTTCATTACGAACTAATGCTGACAGAATCCGCTTCTTGCCATCCAACGTACATAAACGTCACAAGGTGATACGTTTTTACTAAATATTCATCTGCCAAGTACCTAATATTATCAGATTATTTTTATATATATAATTTTAAACCATTATTGTTTTTTAATTTTGTAAAATAAACGATTTATTTATTTATGTTGTAAAATTTATGTTAACAGTAGTAGCTGTCAACTGCGGCATTGCCTGTGTCGTATGTGCTAATAATGTAGGTAGGCAAGTTATTTAAAACTGTACTGGAGGGTTGGGAAATAAAATCAGTCTTGAATCAACATGGCGTTTGATTTCACAACATGGTGACAGCGGTGCTAGTTTAAAATAAAATAAAATAGTTAGACGGCGTGTCAGCCATAATTTTA
Source organism: Ligdia adustata (assembly GCA_947049295.1). Taxonomy (NCBI): domain Eukaryota; kingdom Metazoa; phylum Arthropoda; class Insecta; order Lepidoptera; family Geometridae; genus Ligdia; species Ligdia adustata. The sequence goes on from OX346218.1 coordinate 6,630,737, forward strand.
CGATAAAAGGACAGTTCGTGGTGTTGGTTAGTGATTGTGATAATGGAGCACGCCCGGCCGCCTGCGGAATTGTGTTTAGAAGGCGGGCCGGCGAGCCGAGCCGAATCATGGCGGAAGTGGCACAAGCAATTCTGTGTATTTTTAAAAGCCTCTGGTGTGTATAAGGAACCATCGGATGTCAAATCCAGTCTTTTGGTTAATCTAATCGGCCCGGAAGGCTACGATGTTTATACGACCTTCAAGTATACCAAGGATCAAAACAAAGATTGTTTCGACACGCTTGTAAAAAAATATAATGAACATTTCGAGACGAAGCAAAATACAACTATGGCTCGTTTTAAGTTTTTTACGCGGAATCAAGAGAACGGTGAGTCTATTGACGACTACGTGACGGCTCTCAAACTACTTACCCAACACTGCGAGTTTGAACATCTTGAGAAAGGCCTCATACGTGACAGAATCGTATGCGGGGTTCGTGACGGCAAGTTGCGAGATCGATTGTTGCGGGCGGACGATTTGACCTTGGCCCGTGCAGTAAAGGTGTGTCAGGCCAACGAGATGTCGACGGAAGAGCAGCGCGAGATAGAAGGTACCAAGACCGGAGGAGATGGAGCCGGAACGTCGGCGGCGACCGTGGACGCGATGAGCACGCGCGCTGGCTGGCGAGGCGGCGGCGGCGGCACGGGCGGCAACGGCGCTTCGCGAGGCGGCGCGCGCCTGGCTGGCGGCGGCGCCGGACCCGCGCGCGCTCCGGCCCGGCAGCAGCTGCCGTGGCGTGCCGCGTCACAGCGCTCACCACCCGCAGATAGTCCATCCGCAAGAAAACCGTGCTTCGCGTGTGCTAGTTATAAATGTGATGGCAGTAAATGCCCAGCTAAAAATGCTATGTGTTTCTGGTGTGATCAACGCGGTCACTTTAAGAATATGTGCCCTAAATTAAGACGTCAAGTGTTTCAAATCGATGTAGGCGAATACGGCGAAGACGATGACGGTGCCGAGATGTACTACATTTCGACCATATCTGAGGAGCGTGACAGTAAGGACTCTAAATGGTATGAAACTTTGACTTTATCGCTCAACGGAACTAAAGAGATTTTTAAGTTAGATTCTGGGTCTGATTTAAATGTTATGTCGTTAAAAACATTCCTACGCCTAGGATTTTCTGTGAAAAATCTCCGTTCAGACACTACTCGGGCCCAGTCGTTCTGCGGCAGTTATATACCTATAGTCGGATCAGCCGATATAGAATGGATTTATAAGAACATTAAGTATATATTACATTTTGTTATAGCGGATTTTAATTGTCAAAACGTGTTAGGTAAATTTGCTTGTGAAAAATTGGGGATGATACAACGTATATTCTCTCTCAGTATAGATATGTACAAAGATTTATTTCAAGGTCTGGGTAAGCTTCCGGGTAAATATCGCATTGTTATCGAACATAATGTTCAGCCGTCAGTCTGTCCGGTTAGGAAGATACCGATGGGAGTTAGAGAAAAATTATTGCACGAGTTAGTTCGTATGGAAAAAATGGGTGTAGTCCGGAGAGTGACGTATCCGACGCCGTGGGTGAACGCTATCGTGGTGGCGCCGAAGAAAGACGGCAGCATCCGCGTGTGCCTCGACCCGCGGCCTCTAAACCGCGCGGTGCGGCGCGCGCATTACCCGCTGCCCACGCTCACGGAGATCGCGCATCGGCTAGAGGGCGCCACTGTGTTCAGTAAGCTGGACGCTCGCTCCGGGTTTTGGATGATCGAGCTGGACGATGCCAGCGCTGATCTATGTACGTTCGGTACGCCGTTCGGAAGATACCAATTTTTGCGTTTACCGTACGGAATAAATTGCGCTTCGGAGGTATTTCATTCTAAAATTCGTCAATTACTAGAGGATCTCGACGGAGTCGATTCTTTTATCGATGACGTCATCGTTTGGGGGTCCGACAAGAGCCAGCACGATGAACGCTTAAAAAAGTTATTAGACAGAGCGCGCGAAGTAGGCATTAAGTTCAATAAAGAAAAATGCGAATTTCAGGTCAGCCAAGTGAGTTATTTGGGACATACATTTAGCGAGCGGGGTATGTCAATCGATGAAAACAAGATTAAAGCTATAGTGGATATGCCCATCCCCGAAGACAGGCCGGCGCTGGAACGTTTTCTAGGTATGATCAATTATTTGTCTAAATTTATACCGAATTACTCAGATATCGCAACACCTTTGCGTGGACTTTTGAAGAAAGAGAACTCATGGGTGTGGGAGGAAACGCACACGAAGGCGGTGCGCGCGCTGAAGGCGCACGTATGCAGCGCGCCCGTGCTGGCGCTATACTCGACGCGCGAGCCCGTGTTGGTGTCGGTGGACGCCAGCTCGCGCGCGCTCGGCGCCGTGTTGCTGCAGGGGGGGCGCCCCGTAGAGTTCGCCTCCGCCACACTCACTGACACGCAGTGTAGATACGCTCAAATAGAAAAGGAGTTGTTAGCCATCGTTTTCGCTCTGGAGCGCTTCCACCAATATGTATACGGTCGGTATGACGTCACTATAGAAAGTGACCATAAGCCGCTCGAGGCGATTTTCAAGAAATCGTTGGATTCAATACCGGCGCGATTACAGCGCATGATGTTGCGCATTCAGCGATACGACTTTAATGTCGTGTACAAATCCGGTAAATATTTATTCGTAGCCGACGCGCTGTCGAGGGCACCCCTCGAGGACATCGTACCGGGAAAGATTTCTGATGAAGTGGAAGAACAATCTTGTTTCCTGATCGAAAACGTGAGATTTAGCGATGGCAAGATGAAGATGATAAGAGATGCGATCGACGATGATACGGATTGTCAGTTGATAGTAAAATACATACAAGAGGGTTGGCCGTTGAATAAGTACGAAGTAGAAGAGCGCGTTCGAGTCGTGTGGCCGTACAAGGATAGTTTCGAGTATGTCGACGGAATCATATTTAAGGACAACTTGGTTTACATTCCGAAAGAGCTGCGGCAGGAGATGCTGAATAGGGTACACTACGGTCACATGGGCATAGACAAGTGTAAGCGGCACGCGCGTGAGGTGATGTTCTGGCCGGGCATGGCGCGCGACGTGGAGGCGATGGTGAGGCGCTGCGCGGTATGCGTGGAGCGCGCGCCGCGCCCCACCCGGGAACCGCTCATGCCGCACGAGGTGCCCAGCTTGCCCTGGACCAAGCTAGGCTCCGATATATTTCAACACGCAGGTAAGTATTTCCTTATTTTGGCTGATTACTTCTCCAATTACATAGAAGTCAATCCGCTGACCAATATAGGAACAAAAGCGGTGATTGCCGCTATGAAAGACCAGTTTGCGAGACACGGGATCCCCAGGGAGCTGGTGACGGACAACGGGCCCGCCTACTCCTCGAAGAATTTCGCGGAGTTCAGCAGAAAGTGGGGGTTTCAGCACACTACCACGTCTCCTAATTATCCACAGTCGAACGGATTGAGCGAGAGAAGTGTGCAAACTGTAAAAAATATTTTAATTAAATCTATCGCATCAGGTAGTGACTTTTATCTAGGTTTACTGAACCACCGCGCGACTCCTCGGGATGGTATCGGTTCGCCGGCCGAGCTTCTGATGGGAAGAAAGCTGAACACCAGGCTACCGACTCATGTGAATAAACTCAAACCGAGCAGGAATAACGACGTGGATTATGCGAATTTAATGAGTAAGCGGCAGGCCTACAAGGCAGATTACGATCGCAGGTCTAAAAAGCTTACGGAGCTCGAGCCAGGAGAACCCGTGCTCATGGCAGACAAGAGCGTGAGAAAATACGCTCGAGTAGTTGCGCGCGCCCCTCAACCGAGGTCTTATTTCGTCGCGGACACATCGGGTAGGCGTTACAGACGAAACCGTCGTCATCTAATAAAACTTCCGACCAACGAGCAGGAACTGTCAGGATCATCCCGCTCCGAACCGGATAGCGATAACGATCAGTGGTCGAGTCCGAAAAGCGATAGCGCCCAGTCCGACGAGGGTGACGAGCGCGACACGGCCCCGGCGCCCGGCACCTCCCGCGCACACACACACTCCGACGAACCGCGTCCACGCAGACCGGCGGCTGTACTTGCACGTAAAAAATTTACTAAGTAATTTGTTTTTTTTTTATTTTCGTATTACAAAAATGTAAAATGTTTTTTAACCTTAATATCTAGTATATTATTGTGTCAATGCACTAAATGTATATATAACTAAAATATATATTAGGTATATTTTGCTTCATCTAATAGTAAATTTCTATTGCTACTATAATGAATGTAAAGTTACTTAAAGAATAGATACCTTATCTATAATTACTATTAGGTATAAGCCTAGTTTTAAAAATTAGTTAGGTATCAAAACATTTTTGTAAGGGGGAAGATGTCGTATGTGCTAATAATGTAGGTAGGCAAGTTATTTAAAACTGTACTGGAGGGTTGGGAAATAAAATCAGTCTTGAATCAACATGGCGTTTGATTTCACAACAGCCTGCAACATGCAATGGCATATACAAGAATTACAAACTTGACCCGCTTATGGGTTGAATTTCCAATAACCCTTTCTTAGCACACCCCTACACATTGTAATAAATCACATGTTTCAAGCCACATCATTTCGTTGCTGGGCTCTCCGCCATGTAGTGACTGCGGGTGTCATTGACGAGAAAAAATATTCTGGGTGCGGTTCTCCGACTACCAAGTTTCCTCACGAATCCTCACGGATCCTTCACCTTTTTTAAGCATGAAGTAACTTATTCTATTAATGTGCACATGACTGAAAAACACAGCGGTGCATGCATGAATCAGGATTTTAAGCCACGCCCTTTCGCTTGTGAGGCAAGGAGTTTACCGACTAGGCTACCACTAACTTATAATGAATACACCCTCCAAATTTTGAGTATAAGTTCAACGGTTTGGACTCTTATGTTGATTCTTATTTGATATTTGTTAGGTGGTATATATAATCTATTTTAAGTAGTTAATCACCACTTAAAATAGATTTTTGATAACAATGTGTAAAACCAAAACGCAAAAATTTTGCAAATTCGCAAATTAATAGGTGTATTTATCAGTTAAATATCGGAACGAAAAGTGTGGTATTTTAATACCGCCCGGGGACTTTATTTCACGACCGCTTCATTAACTTAATGGAGTTATTAATTTAAACGATATTCGGTCGATGTTTGCGGCGTAAGGCAGATCGTAATAATACTGCTACTTTCGTCGAACGAAATAGGTATACGCTTTATTCATGGTTTTTATTTTTATTTTTGTTTATTAAAGTACAAGTACAGGTAAAGTTTTTATAATAAATAATAATAAAAATATTTAATTTTAACGTTTTAAAGTATTCAATTAAGTTACTAATAATACATACCTATATTATCACATGTGACGGGGCGTTCTTATTAAATACTTTTCTTTATTCATATCACTTAGCAATAACTTATTGAATCCTACTCAAATCTAAAATTACGATAACAGTAAAGATTTAAATTAGTAAAGTACCAATAGCTAGGCCTTCATAATATTATTTCTTTTATCTTGGGTTCTTATAATTTATTGTTTCGGTTGCGCTTTTTACTTAAAGAATATAAATGTATCCAACATTCTGAAGCATTAGTTTAGAATGTTGGATAATTGTATACTTAATTTTACCAGAATAGGCCCAGCAGTTCAAGCATGATTAAGTAGCATACATACCATACTTATATTATAAAAATTAAAGATTTATGTTTTTATATCTAACTATAATAAAATTAAAAACCGCTGGATCGATATCAAAAGTTCTTTCACCGTTAGAAAGCTATGTTATCACGATGTAACAAAGGCTATAAAACTATTTGGAATCCGCGAGTAACACCACGAAGCTCGGCTAGTTTTAAATATTTTGGAAAATCCTAAAGCTAGTGTACCTATATTTATTTCATCATCAAAGTCTACATTAGAAGTGTACCTAGTGTAAATAATCACGGCTAAATAGATATTGTTTAAACGTTTTATACCCTTGGGGTGGCGTGGAGTGGAATTTGGCCTTAATCCTTATTTAATGTACGTCTACACCCCTTCATCAACACAGCGGGTACACTTTTCGAAAAATTTGGAAAATCGTCGTAAACACGTGTGACGTTATTATATCTTTGAAGATAAAGTTACAAAATCAAAATTTAGACGACATAGCGTGAATGGTTTTGGCAAAATAGAAGATTTTGTCCTCATCTTTGACCCCGTTTCGAACCCCGAAAATTACACAATTTTTTCCAAAACCTCTAGACCCGTTCCTTAAATTTAGCCTAACCCTACAAATTTCAAATCTCTACGTTCAGCGGCTTACGCTGTGAGGTGTCTGTTAGTCATTCAGATCATTCCAATGTCAAAATATTTAGTGCCTCACTATTACCACGTAAATTCTGATGTGACCGTACCTTCTCCAGAGTATTAATAGCCCACATGGCCATGTTAGCGACCAGGAGGAAGGTGACAAGTTGCCGCCCAGGCTTATCTCGTCGTTGTTCCGACGTGGTGCTGCGTCGCCACCACGCGTCGATTATAAACAAGGATTGAAGAATAGTCTGTAAATATATGATGAGTTATAGGACTGAATCATATATCCCGATTATAGCGTAATAAACTGCGTTATTAACCTGCCACAAGAGGCGACTAAACAATTGTATCAAGCACGTTAGGTAAGTAATCGTGCACGTAGGCCTAGGTTCTTGTAATTAAAGGACAAAAATACTACATATAATAATTATGGGCTCTAGCTGATCCGGTGCCCATCCTATAGAGATCTATTAAGTATACCTAAATAATCTGGCCGCGTCTTAATGCAGTCGGATCTTTTGGGAAGATTTCCTACCGTCACCAAAAAGGTAATAGTGTATGTACAGTACATTTAAAGCATTTGTTACATAATAAATAATATAACGCATGTGTCAAACAATTACAACAGTATAGGTCCTAAGGGGCTTCCTTCGTGCTTCTGGGTCCAAAGCTATGCCATGTACTTACAGGTGGTGTTCCGTCAACCTGCATCTTGTAGGAGTTTAATGAGGAACCAACCTGATTCAGTGAGAAGAACTCAGAAAATAAGCCAGTGAGTCCGGAACTGTTGTTGTGGTTCATGGTATGGTGGCACCCGATCAAGCTGAACATGCAGTATACAAACATGCCAGACTGCGCCAGGATTAAGAGTGACGTATCCAGACCCAGGACCGCTGTAAAGTAATTAAAAGTAAGACACATGTTTAGACTTTCTCTGATTCGTACTGATAATTCTGATATTGAACCGATTTTTGTGATGTAGTCCCCACACACATTATACATGCAAAATCGTGCTTGTTGGTTTATTTGTCCTCCCTTGTCTCAGCGATTCGGTGAAAAATCATTTTTTTGGACAGATATACCTAGTTCGAAGTCCGGACAGTGCAACAGGCTACTTTTTCTCCAGGAAAACAAACATTACCCTGGCGAAGGCGCGAGTAAATGCCAGATAATTATAATCTATACTTATAATAAAACTGTAGCAGGTCAAATTCTGTACATTGAATATATTTTAAAAATTTCTTTTGCGGGGGGAGTTATTAACGATACGAACCCCAAATCTATATTTTTTTTCATTTTTGTCTGTCTGTCTGTCTGTCTGTTTCTAGACTTTCCATAACTCTGGAACTGCTGGATAGATTCTGATGAAACTTGGTACCCTTAAGGTTCATATAATGAGGTAGAATCTTAAAAAAAAAATCCTGAACATCCCAAGGGGCTCCCGTGGCCCCCTCCCACGGGAGCCCCTTGGGATTTGAAAGTCATATTTAATTGTAACTCAGTAACGCGTGCTTTGATTTGAATGATTCTTTTTTTGTTTTAAAGGTATTATCCCGAAAATTACTGGGGGTTTCCGTGAGGCGCATGAAAATCGCATTTAGCTACTAGTATAACACGGTAAAGAGATTTGGATGATTCTTTTTTGTTAGAAACTTTTGGATGATTCTTTTACAATGATAAGACTTTCAAAAGGACCACAGATATATACATTTTCTAATTTTTTAAGATCCGTTGACATATTTATGCAAGGTTAGCAACCGCGAACGAATTCGCGGGTACAGCTACGAGTAGTATAATATATAATCAGAATTATAGGTTATGGATGAACTTAGCCGTATAGAGGTTACACGGTTAAGCATATAATTATGAATCACGCTTAAATTTTTTTTTCATATATAAGATTTCGCTTAATTCGTGAAAATCTATCATCATTATCAGCATTGTTGGTAAGAGTTTGTCTACTTTATTCAAAAAATAAGCAAAACTATTAGCAGTCAGCAGTGCAAGTAGGCAAAACAATATCTATCTAGCGAGTGGATCGCAATGGTTTTGTTTGTAATTGAAAATTACCTTTATTAAGGTTTAAATTAGAATGATCGTTATCCTGACCATGCATACCTAATATATCGTTGCAAATTGCAATCCTTTCTATAATATGAACGTTGGTTGGTTATAAAAATAACGATGAAATCGTTATGTACACACCTCGGGACTTCCTTTTATAAGGCAGCGCCCGCATTTGCTTTAAAGCCCATCCAGTCGCCATTAAAGTTAATATGTATAAAATTAGCTCGCATATATTCACTTCGAATATGGCATCCTGAAACCAAATGAAAATATATTATAGTTTCTCCTGAGATACTTTATATAGGTCTACCCATTTTGTATATATTTTCCTAGCCAGCCAAGCTGGTAAAGATTCCTAAGGCTAGTCAAATGGTGTTTAGAAACTAATTTAAGTTAAAATCATGTTTATGAGTAGACACTTCTTATTTCGGCTAGATAATTGTTATTGACGAAGTGTGATTTTAGTATATTGAAAAACATCGGCATTTATATAGTGTCGAGCTGTGCTAGTGCTATCCCAATAAAAACACCGATGTAATTCCCGAAAATAATACGCACGCTTCGCTAGCTACCATGTTAAGTCTTTTTGCAAATGACTTACAATAACAGTATCTGGGTTGTTGGCCAGCACAAAGAACATGATAAGCGATATGATGGTGATCACTATGATCAGTATGCCGGCGAACAATCCACGGTGTGCGTGTGAACAGTCCACGGAGAAGTGGTGCAGCTTAGTGCGGCTGCCGTGCGGAGACGCCACTCCAAGCATGCCAGCTGGAAATGTATTTAAAGCTTAAATATTATGTATGACTAGTAAATATTATGTATCTCTAAAGGATATATAACACACAAAAAAATGAAGATTATGCCCGTACAATTTTAACCGATTTTAAAGAAGTAGGATTTAGCCGGTAGGCTGGTTTTGAATTCGTCGATTTTTGTATGTTTCCCGATTTATCTAATGGCGGCTCCATACTTGGCTTAGCGTATTCGTAAGTCGATATTGTTGTGTTTGCCTCAAATAATCAAATATTTTGAATACCAAAATTGACACGAATAATTATTTTATATAATATAAATTTTATTAAAATCGGTCCAGTAGTTTAGTTTTCAAATAAAGAGAACTGGAAAATTTGTTCAGACGTTGATCGAAATAAGATCTATTTTTAATTTAAAAACATAAATAGCTTAAAATTTGGTTTTTCTAAAGGTAACCAAAACACTAAATATTTGAGTAGGTACCTTAACGTCTATGTTCTACGCAAAAGTAACGGGCTACACTTTGCTACAAAAATTAACACATTCTACAGATTCAACTCTCAAATTAACGCAATGCAGAAAATTTAAATTTAAATAATATTCGTATATAATAAAATACGGTAATGATTTTCTTATTATACCTATGCAACGAGTTCCTACTGACAGTAGTAGTAGCACTTAAAAACTACAAGTGTCATACCAAACTGTTGAAGAATTTTCTCCGGCGTCATAGAATTGTTGCGTGACTTATTTTTGGGTTGGTTGATGTTGTATTTTTTGTCAAAATCTTCTGACGTACATTTAACCTGTAAATAATGGTTCAACAATTTTAATTCAGCTCAATAATTTATAAAAATGTTGCTTGACAAAAGCAAAGCTCCAATTATGTTTCTAACCTCTTTCCACATTTCGTAAAATATAACCGCACATATCAAAGAATATTCGATAGTGCAGGGAAACAAAAATGGGGAAGCGTTTTGCAATAACGCTCCCATAATGTTGGACCTGCGACACGGCAGGACCTCAGTAATATTGAGGGTCATATTAACGCTGGGCAATATCGAGTGCTCCAAATGATGAATCTCGTGTTTCGTTTCCTCGACCAGAACATACAACCACTCGCATAAATTCATAGCCACCATATGCATAAATCCGAATCTCTGTATCATTTTATAGCTCCCAGTTTCGATGTCCTTGTTTGTAAGGAAAATAAATTGCATCTGCGCTAGTGTGAGTATCATGCGAAGTGAGGGCGTGATTACTGAAAGGACGGATCTGCAGCGATCTGTCATCTCGAAGTACTCCCCGAATTCCAGCCCGCTGTAAACCATTGACCCGATGCCGAATGCTGGAAAACGACTGTATGTTTAGAAAGTTACCATAGTAGAAAAATAAAAGAGACTAACTATATTACAAGAAAAACTAATTATTACCTACATAGCGAAGTTTAAAAACATATAATTGGTAAATTGTATCATGAATTATATTTCATTTTCAGTCATTGCCGTTTCAATTTTATTTGTTATTGTTGTTACCAAAACACAGGTAAAAAGCAATTATTTCTTTTAAAAACCCTTATTTTTAATTGTATTTTGTAACCCAATTACCTAAATCCTGTCTGCAATGTTATTTTTGTCGCCAAATTTTAGGTGTCTACACGAACCAGTCCTAACTTTACGTTGTCTGTTAGTCAGTCTCGAGCTCGAGTTATGACCTTTTAATAGATATCCTTAACTGACATATCCTACGTAATTCAAAGAAAGTCAATACAATATAATTGCAGTATACCGATCGCGCCCAGTCGCAAATAAAAACTTCCATATCGAGATATGACTTCCTTCTGTTTTAATTTTTCAATTTGTGGAGAAAGTTTTCCGCTCCGCTCCTTTTCTTTGTTGTCTTCCTTTTCAGAATCCTCTGCAATTTTAAAAACATTGTCATTAAAGATCCACATGTACAGTAAAAATTTGCCGCCACATTTATACAAATGGCTAAGCGTTAGTGCAACTGAAACTAAGAGATGGTATTATTCTTTAACGGTAGCAATTATGCAAACGAGATGTGATTTTAATGTCTCATTTTGTTAAGCAAATGCGGTTAATCACCTCCATATGTCAGCGCGCATTGTCTATGATAATATTGTTTAGTCAACTAAATAGAGCATTAGAGGATCTTACCGTAATTATGAATAATTTGTTTGACAGCCTTCTGTCGCATTATGTTTGCGTATTGGAATATTACGAACAATACAGAAACAGAGTATAGGTAAAGGTAGAATCCCTGAAATAAGAAAATTAATCAGCATATTGAATGCATCTGTTTACAAGCCTCGTGTTTGTGGGTACGAGTAAGTTTACAATATAATTGCTTGAGTTTATTAGTATTTAGCTATCTCCTAAAACTGACCACAACTAGTACATGTTACTAAAGGTATGATTATTATTTATTAGGCTGTCCCATTGAATAATTAATATTAAGAGCTGTTAAAATACTAATTACTGAACATTTTTTGGCAGCTTTTTGTGACGTTACCATAACATGAATGATAACTTTATATTTGTATGTCACTAATAAATAATGTCATCTACCTTAACAAATTTAAAACCAGTAGATGAAAGTTGAAGAAGCCACATCAAATGTCGTCGTAAGGAATTCTCCATGAAAGTTTCTCCGAAGTAATTACCTTGGAGTTGAGGCATGTAATAGTTACCTGGTAATATGCATCTGAAACTCCATTTGCAATTACTTCTGTTACTGGGAAAGCCAATCCGAGTACGACGAGTAGTTTTGCGTATAGCGCCGATAATGCTTTACTGAGAGCTTCGCTGAAAATGTGGACAAGCACGTAAATGGTCAGATAAATATGATTTCCTTATATATTGGCTTTGAAAACAGCCTGCCTGATAGATCCGCTTCAGTCAACTTATACACACCGACATTTTTATATTTAACATAGAAGTACATTTGTCCAAAAGTTGTATTTTTTAGCTTATAATATCGAAATCTTAATAAAGGTTTGTGTAGTATACACATATATCATAAATGCGAAAGTGATTTTGTTGGTTTGTTTCTCCTTCTTCTACTCAGCAACCAAGAGACGGATTGATTTGATTTTTCCATAGAGAAAGTTTACTATCATAGGCTACTATTTTCTCCGGGAAACAAAAAAAAACGTGTACGAAGCAATAGACAAAATCTGCTATTTATTTAACATACATATTTAAGCGGCATAGTGCCAAACATAGTTTACTAAAATTAGATTTTAAAATTAGAATTTTAATACAGATTTGCATTAACAAAATATTAAATATACCCTGATAAAGTACTATTTTCATGTATAAAAATGAATTTGTAATAATTTGTGTTATTGTATTTGTTTTATTAAAAGAATGTTATATTCTCCACAGCAAAATAATTGAAGACGATTTTGTATTTGTACATATGAATGCCTCCTATTCTGGTCACAAAGCAATTAGATACATCATTACACTTTTTTGAGCTTATTTAATTTTTTTTTTTTTTAAATCAATTTATTTAAATAAGGTAATAATATTTAATACAGCGAGATAACGCTGCCAGCATCCTGGGAACATTGCCACAAGGCAGTGAGTTGGATGGGATTTTTTAATTTAAGTGTTTTTTATATATTATCTTTTTCTGTATTAATTTAATAATTGTATATATAAAAAATTACAAATAACAAATATTATGGGCAAAAAACGACAAGCCCACTGCCGTGCGGCAATGTGCCCAGGATGCTGGCAGCACTACTATCTCTTATTTTTGTACCTACAATATAATGAGAATATCGAAATAAATAACATTGAATTGAATTACCTCGCTGAATAATTAAACTTAACTTTTGTATGTGTCAGCCCTAAGATCTCTCGAGGCGAGAACTATTCTCAAAGATATTTCTTTGCATTTTTTTATATCAGACGATCACGGTCCTAGGGTTCCCAAAGCCAACGCAAAGAATTGGAGATGTGCGCAAACACTTAAATATTTGCGCTCCTTTAAAATTTGAGGCTGTTTTTTTAATAGATCAGTCTCATTATTCACATTATTCACTCACAGAAACAAGTGATTAAAAGCGATTTCGAAAAAACCCGACTGCTAAATCTTTAGGGTATCATTCTTATTTTTTTTATGTACCTACCCAGGTTTTCTCTCGCGACTAAGACAAATTAGACACCTCTCACACAAAAATATGACAAGCCGTTTATGTTCTAGGCCGTGCCAAAGAAATATACATACATATATAAACCTGAAAAACATAACCCATCTTCTCTCTCAGTCGGGTAAAACCAAACAACAATACGTATATTGTAATGGTTAACGTCCCTTTGAACAATAGTGTCAACAAAGCGGCTAGTAGGTAGGTACCCGACGTGTTGCGAACTGGGTCAATACCCCTACCACGAGATTTGTAGTTTTAAAATTCGATAAGTTGGTTTTGTACTACCTATTTTCTTGAATGATAAATAACTCCAGGCGAAAGTGTAAGTATCTATTTGGAATTAAGAGAGCATCAACAAATATGACTTCGAATTTGAAAACTATCAAAGCTTGTGGTAGAGGCAAAGGCGTCGGCGGCAGCGGGCGGTGTCAGAGCTACCGCAGATGACGCGGGCGCGACCGCAACACCGCACCGCACCGCCTGCTACATGGGAAATGTACCGACTAACGTTGGAAATATACATATTTGCAAGTGATGTGTAGGACAATACTATTGTATAGATATTTTACTCGTTGAAAAGATAGAAAGTTATGAACGAACGTCGCAACAGTTACATATTTTATAACCTGAGCGTTCAATTAGCAAATGTATAGTTAATTTTTTTTGTTAATCTCTTTATATACCTAGAGTCTATGTCTTAGACACAAACATTTCAGTAAAGTAAGTATATGGACAGAATATTAAAAAAAACCCATGTGAGTAAGCTTTTGAAAATAAAAAACATACTTATAAAGGAAAACGCCACTCTATGTCTGTTGCACGGCATCTCCGATACAGAAATCGTAACGAGGAGCTTTATAGGTTGAAAAAACTACCACTTATTTGCCACTAGTTATTACACGCGGCTTGGCCTGCGTTATCTTCATTTCCCCGAATAAAATAGCAAACCTGTGGCACTTATCGGATCTCGAACTATTTCTGTACCAAAAAAATCAAGTCGGTCCGTCATTCAGAGGAGAAGAAGGTCAACCTACCAACAAACCAGCAAGCAGTTCGCATTTATAATGAGAGGGGATTTCTAAAAATAAATTTGCAAACTCACTGTCCCATAATTTCCGCAGCGGAGGGCGGCGTATCATGCGCAGTGGATGCAACCGAGGTGCGCGAGTGGGGGAAGTGTTCGGACAAAAAGCGCCGCTGCGTCGCCGCGCACAACGCAAGTGCTTGCGACGGCCTGCGGAATGCTGCGATTATGGCCGATGGCCGTCTGGAACAAAAATGCGACGTAAATATGATTTCGATAATGTAAAAAGAAATTCTGAAAAAAATGCCTAATATTTCGTTTGGCGGTGTAGCAGTTCCTTATAGTACTGAAGTTAAGAACTTAGGAATAATACTTTACACCTGCTTATAAGGGAATCAGCAACTTCAATCTGTTAGCCGTAAAATATTTGCTTCATCTGGTTCCTTGAGACACCTACGAAATTTTTTACCTATCGCAACCAAAGTTGCGCTTGCACAGTCCCTTCTTCTTTCTATTGTAATTATGCTGATGCACGTTATTTTGATTTAAACCAGGATTAACTAAATAAACTTGAGCGCCTCTAGAATTACTGTATAAGGTTTATTTTCGGTCTTCGTAAACATGACATGTCCATAGACCATGTCTCCCAGTTTTGTAACAAGCTCAAGTGGCTACCTACCTATTCGCCGAGATACTCACATTTTATCTTTTCTTTACAATATTTTGTTTAACCCTCTTCTCTCTTTTACCCGAAACTCGTTCTCTTTTTTACCAGAAATCTCGCTTTACTTATGTGCACGAGTCCCATTCTTGTCATCTTAGGTCGTCCTCTAATCTTCGTCTTCAGATTCCACATCACAATAATACATTTTATGGCTCCTCCTATTCCATGCGTGCTGTTTGCCTCTGGAATGCTCTTCTATTGGCTATCACGCGTGCGCAAAACCTTGATTCATTTAAAGCTCAGGTTAAGAAATATTATCTTTCAAGCATTGTTCACTAATTTATATTCTGTCAATGTGTTTTTTTAATGTTGTTATTCCTTAATTGAATATACACACACATATATATAAATAGTTAGTTGTTATTTATGTATGATATCATAATATTTTTCTTATCTGTTTTGCACCACCGTCTACGCTAAATTTTATTATTATATAAAATTCCTATAAAAGTTTGCAAAATGAAGAAGAGATCGCTTTTTATAGTTGTAATACTGGTGTTATTATGTGTATTATACCAAAAGTTTCGAAGATAAGTGATATCCCCAGAATGCAATTTTGCCAGTGTGGAGGATTTTTGTGTACATCCACTTAGTAGGGAAGACCTTTGCCCAGCAGTGGGATGCTATGGGTCATACGTACGTATTTTACATGACTTTAACCCCGGTTGTTTCGGTTTGATACCGTTTGATAATCAGTTTAATTTGTACTTAATACCACATCAACGGGGCAGTTGGTTATTTTTATTCCCGTCTGCCCAATGCCGTGGTTGCTGGGACAGATGAGAAATATATCTATTAAACGTATGGAAGTTAAGTTTACGTTCACTACGGCAATTGAAATTGACATGCATTTGACTTTTAAATACTTTTAATTCCTTAGGTAGATTAGAAAAAATCCTGCATAGACAACGCGCGTAGATGATACGTTTTTAAATAATTGTTATATACCTTGTGTTTAGATTGCCTAAGACCTTAGACTCTATGTCGGATGACATCCTGCGGCTAGTGGGTTGCGAGTGAGCGTTCTGCAGCAGAGGATCTGCAGGAGTACCTAACATCGCTCTCGTCCGCTCTCGAAGCCGACCCAAGTCAGAGTACGACGATTCATCGCTGGAAAATACATGGTAGTTTGAGTAGAAGAAAAGTAAAGTGATAGGTGCATAACAGGCGAAAGCTTGACATCCTAGCGCGAGACGTAAAGTTAAGTGCTGTTTTAGGCTTGCACCTCTTAGTATTTACTCAAGTGTACATTACAGTTACAGGAACGGTGACGATAAACAACATAACGAAATTTGTTTACACTATACTTATATCTAAGTATGTATTTATTTATAAGTATGTATATCAGTCATCAGGTTACCATAGCACAGGCTTTGTCTAGTTTGGGACTTAAAGAACTTTGTGTGGATGTTGTCCCACATTATTATATTATATTATTATATTACCTGTTCAAGAAAAGAATAATAACACCCCGACATTTTGCCAACGTGGCAGACAAGGACAGAACCCGAAACTGCCATGTAGCTGACAAGCAAATAAATGTACGATTATATTACATAGAAATTCCAAGTATAAGTGCGTTGATATTACGACAGAAACCATTTAAATTATAGAGCAAATTTCTTTGCAACGTCTTGGAAATTAATATATAGATTTTTTTTTGGTATTGATCTCATATTTACATAAGCATTTACTCGTATGTTGTCCGGCATTTTTCTGACACTTTCTTGTACAACTTTTTCTCTACAAAACTACGGATAAGGCATATTCTATCAGTAATTAAAAGCCTACTCAAATATGATGCGGATGCTTAATTAAATTTGTAGTAATAACTAATAATTCACTGTCTAAACGCAGTTTATAAGTGAATCATAAAATATCAGATAGGTATTATGAATTCTTTCGGCCATAAAA
Organism: Ligdia adustata; assembly: GCA_947049295.1. NCBI lineage: Eukaryota > Metazoa > Arthropoda > Insecta > Lepidoptera > Geometridae > Ligdia > Ligdia adustata. The sequence goes on from OX346218.1 coordinate 6,647,728, forward strand.
TTTGCAAAACTTTAGAACCCAATGTAATTTTTATGCCATGTTATAACTATATTATATATATAAAAGGTAGGTCCTAACTGACTTACTAACTCACAGGGCACAATCAACACATTGCTCAGCTGAGAGGTAAGCTAGAGAGATACAATTTGGATTTTTGTGTACTCATTTTAGGGTTTAAGGGTGTACGAAGAAAGGATTTTTAGATATTCAGCCTCTATGGGAGTGAAATAGGGGTTCAAAGTTTGAAACATCATTATATTCCATTTTAACGCCGCGGGTGACAGTCACTAGTTTAGGAGACCAGATCTTGGAATAAAACACCAGATGATTGTAGATAAATTCCGTGCCTTTTATTGAAAGTATCTTATACTAATACAAAAATAGTATAGTGTACATTGTTAAAAACTAAAGACATAAATAAATACTGCATTTCTAAAATAATTGTAAATTGGAGACACCAATGTGACTAACATTCAATTACATATATTTTTAAATTATGTTTTTTTTAAATTGAATTATTGGCATCCAAGATCTGTGCCTCTTAATAAAATGACCAATATAGGTATTATTGTTGCGTAGCACTTGCTACGTTTCGTAGCAGCTAATGCATACCTATACATAGACAGACCTCTAGACAAGACGTATCGCGTAGCGCTCGTAGCGAATTAGTTGTAAGCTATGTTGCCAATATTATTGTAATAAGATATTATATTACTATATAAACAACTATTATAATTTATGAACTACTATAATTTGTTTTTCCAACTCCAACCCGCCACTTGGCCAGCAGTGGGACGTTATGGGTTGAAACGTGATAATTTATTGTTGCACACCCTTCACGTGTGTACTGTTTTACATAATAAAAACACATATGTTTACACGGTTTGGTAATATTCTAGAATTACTCGTATTCTATTATATTCTTAAAGATCTTGTTGATTCTGTAAACATCAATAAGTTCTAGTCACTATTTGAAGAATTTTTTGTTATGTACTCGGAACCGTTGATGTCAACTAACAATAAATACCAATTAAAAGTTCAAAACCGACTTCAATTGATTTATAAATCAAAATACCAGACCAATTTTGATAAATCTTGTATGGGAGCAATTCAAAAACTCTTTAAAGCAAAAAAATAATAATTTCTAAATCGGTCACAGGCTTGGCTGAATTTGTAACTTGAAAAACCGACAAATTGAACAGTTCCTCTTTTTTGAAGTCGTAGAAAACCTTTATGATCCATACTTTTATCAGCTTAAGACAGGCAAGAAAGGATTATGCTTTGAAATCTGTATCCTTGTCGTATGGTTCATTTACCGTGCCATACTAGATCCGATGGAATCCGGTCTGGTATGGTGTGTGGCATCACAAAGCGATCTATCAAACGTCATAAATATTTTCCGAGCTCTTTGCGACTGCGCCTAAATCCCTCTTTGTGTATGCAATGCGTTGCATAGTTCCAACACACAGCGTGTTGCATGTTTTGCACATGACACTTCAAAGCAAATATATGTCTAGGCTAGTTATTCAACTGAACCTGCCTAAAAGTTCTTGGCTTTATTGCTCTTAGTGATAAAATTAAAACGCACTGTTATTTTTAATATTATCGTTGAAATATAATTATATAATCCGTTTTTTGTAAATATGTGTGAAGATATAATTCAAATGGAGATAGAATAAGATTTGAATTGATAATGCTTCATATTAAACTTTACTAGTCTCGCGTAGTAAGTGTTCAGACAGAAAGATTATTTTTCCACATTACCCTCCCAGGGTGAATAAGTGGAATAATGATCCATAATTTAATTTTTAAGGAAAATATCATAGTCCTTACTTATGGACTACCAATACCAGTGGTGCTGCTAATAAATAGTATTACGGCTATTTTGTCAGTAGTGTATTATCGACCATTTACTTTTGTTTAGTGATTTTTTATATATTTGCAACAGCCTGTGACACCAATATTTAAAGAAAGTCTGAACTCGTATTGAAGTATTTCGACGGCAAGCCTCTCAGTGGAAAATCTCCAAAATGTGCATTCGTTCGCCGGAAATGTCTTCTGAAGCTTCGTTCGATCCTACATGAACCTGCTTTGAATATCAGCTGCAGATTCAACGCTATATAACGAAAATAATGTGAAGAGAACAATATCAGACTGAACCATGGGTCTGTAAATTCTTTATGGTCGAGTATATACTGTATAGATTAACCATGAAAAGACTTTTGGTCTAAGTATCGCTTTAGAAAACAAAACAATCTCTAGAATATCTCTGTCGTGATTTTCTCGTATTTCGAAGATGTTGTTGAATTCATTAGGTTACCATAGCACATAGCATAGGCTTTGCCTAGTTTGGGACCTGAAGATCTTTGTGTGGATGTTGTCTCATATTATATTATTATTATAATTATTAGTTATAATTAACACTAGAAGAGAATAATAATTAGATAAAGTGGAGTTTGAATACAAACAATTTTGTAAATAACACAACGAACAAGGTTATTAAAATATTTAAAAAAATAGAGCAAAAAGGGAGAAGGTGCTCAATTCATTGAGTTTTCTGAGATTGCTGGATTGATTTAAAAAGTTCTTATTAGGAAGGGGTAATAAATTCCGTATGTAATAGGGGTAATAAATTCCGTCCTGTAAGACGTTATCCATAAGTTTATCAATTTCTGTCCAGTAATTATTCAATCAAATCAATCAAAATAGATGTCCTTCTGTTTTGTAATTATCTAATATAATAATTATTTATTGAGCCTTTATTAACTTTAACAAAATGACTAACTACGACAACAAAAACTTAGAGCAGAAAGATTACCTACAGACCATTTAAGATCTACAGAAAAACCCACCACCAGAGGGCAGCGTGCCCAGAATTATTTTTATACCAACCTACATTGTTAATGCTGCATAAAAACTTAGAAGTATCGCATTGAAAAACATAGGAAATGAATGTGTCGCGACAACAGACAGCCCAGTAGCTATCATAAACACACAGACGCTAACCATTTAATTAAAGTTTTCTTTTAAGTTAAATTTTCTTTTACCTGGAGGCTAGGCTTTATCTCTTATCATAATACAAGATTTCTGGTGTACCTACTTTCTTTGCTGGCTAATGTATTAAGCAAGGTTAATTAAACTGTGCTAATTCTATTAACCTTCACTTCATACAAATATTTTGATTCAGCTATAATCTTTTTAAAATTTCTATTGTGTTCTGTTCTGTCGTTTTTTTTTGTATTTCATGTTTAGTGAAATAAAGTCAACGATTGACCAAAAAAATATATTTCGTCGATGAATACAGCAAAAATTTATCAATTAATACATCAACTGTAAATATCCTAACTATATAGTTTTATAAGTGACTCGTAGCTATAGCTGTCACTCGCAGTGTTGCACGCGACTTAAAATGGAATATCAAGAAGGTTAAAACTTTGAAACCAGATTTTAGCCCCTTAGGGGTTGAATTTCTAATAATCATTTCTTGGATATTATGATACCCTGTTGCGGTACCTGCTTATGTATTGCTTACATTCGCTTTCGCTCAGGCACATGTTTATTCTAATATTAAATCAGTCTGAACGTTTTTACAAAATATATTAGTAAGTTACGAATATATTAATTTATATTTTAAAATTCGTAACTACTAAATATATATGTATTTTATATCAAAATCAGGTCATTTGTTACATAAATTATATAACTTACAAAAACCATTGCCCATAAGCTAGTCTTATCTGCTAGTGAAAAAGCCCTGTACCTATGCAAATACAGTTTTCTACACAGTGAGAAAACGCGACTTGATGCATAAAGCTGGTTTTAAAAAAAATGCCAAAAACCCATTTGATCCTTTAGTTCAGTTATAAGCCGAAGTAATATTTTCTAAATCTAGCAGAAAACAAATCCATGTTTTTCAACAAAAAAGTTAGAAGGTCGTTTGTTAAACCATTGTCATTGTCCTTATGTATGTATTTCAGTTTTAGCTCAATCCAAATATTTAAGGCAAGTAATAAAGTTATGAACCAATTTAAATAATATATCTACATACGGATTTAGTAACGCTTAGTTTTAGAAGGATTTGTGATTTTCAAAACTGAAGCAGGCTTACCTGTCGTTATCATTTTCCTCGTGTACAGTGTCCATGTCTGTAACTGTGACGGCCGGGCGCGGGTCGCTCGCCTCACACAGTGGACCGCGGTTCGTCGGACTCATCTTAAAAACACACAACACACACTCGTTAGCAAGGCCCCACAACACATAGGTACAAGATCATTCACAAACCTCTTGCACAATGAAATCATCGGGACGGATTTTAGGCGCGGATGATTCATGAAGATAAGATGGTTTCGTAGACGTGAACTGTTTTTGCTAATTATATGGCTAATTGTTAACTAACTATTGAAAAATTTGTACATTTCACATTATTTCGAAATAGGTAAGTAAACAAAAAAACATTAAACAAATAACCTTTGAATGTGTGAAAATTTATTTGCTTTAATTTAACAGTGTTTTTTCATTGCCTACAAAACTGTTTTTTGTCTAGTTTAAATAGCTATTAACTTAAAATTTATCGCAGTTGTTTGTAATTTTAACATTTTTATTTAGAGTTGTGTTCAACCCAAAAGATAGCGTCAGAATGAATGGTGAGATAAGGTGCGATAGCGTAATAACCAGCGTGTATGTAAACTTTAAGTACTTACCTACGATGAGACATTAAGAATCGCCTTCATTGAGGCTGTTCTTATATTACCTGTGCAATATACGTTCGACGAGATTACTAAAAAAAAATTTAATACATGATATGTATTATGTATGATTAATACATGTTGCTTTCACGTGACGCGATTTGTCGCATATTGTGCACGTGGATTCACAAAATAATGCTTTACATGACTCCATTTAGAGACAGAATCTGTTCAACTGCAGATTAAGTTATTTACAAAATAAAATTTCTTCACATCAACATATGAATCATTATAGAATAGAAGGATTTTATTTGTATGCTTTGCATTAATCAATGTTTTTAATTCATAATATTTTATCAAATGCAAATAGCAGTGTAAAATTAGACAACGGGTTGACTTATTAGCCTGTCAACAGCTTTGTCATTTCTAGAGCCTAGAGTAAAAAAAGAATAAAGAAAGTAGTCGTGCTTGATTAAATCGCAACGCATATCGCGTTAGTGTGATCGCTTTATTACGCAGCTCTTTACGGGTACGATAATCCGATAATCCTATAATGTCTATATTTGTATCGGCGGGTTTGCTCCTCCTCTATTCACACTTCAAGCGATCATATCGGATCAATAAAAGTAATGAGTTGTGACGTACTGCACTCACGAGATCTATCGCAATATCTATGTACGTTAAGTCGCATTTTTGTCTATAATGGACGTTAAAAAACCTGTTGACAAAGTTTGGCAATATTGCCACATCAATACAATATTATAATTCCTTTAAATTCAAACGCAAAAACTCTTTGTAATTTTACATACGTGGTATTTATATTGAGACATGAAATAATTTACAGTGCCATAGAAGCATACTCGTATTAGATAGATAGATAGAATATTATCTAGCAACTAAGAAGGATGCGAGAGATTATTTAATCAATCGATCATTTGTTTAAGTGATGTCAGTTTTTCTATACATCTAACACATACTTTTCAGCCAAGCAGATAGTGAAGAGCAAAGACAGTAAAGACGCAAAAAACGCTCCTAGAATGAAGTGTACAAAGTGTAGGATGAAATGGCGAGTTTGTTTGTGTTGCGTCCGCCGCCGTCGCGCGGCCCTCTAAGGTTGTTAGGTTGTTGAATAAGTTTCTGAATTAAGAGAACTGAAAGTTTTCTCATCTCGAGATTACAGCAAAGTGTTTACCGTTTGGCTGCGGGACGCGCCCGCGTGGTGCGACTGTCCTCTAGACATGAGCTACTACTTTCTTTAGCGATAAAATTTTAAAGAAGTAGATATATTTCACTGCTATGTTACCGTGGTTCGTAAAATAACTAATGATTATACAAATTATTTTTAGTATTCTCATTGCAGTTGGTAATGCTTTTTGCAGCATAAGTACTAATTGAAAACGTGACATGTCGTAATGAAAATATTTGTCACCAATATTAGTAATTAGTTCACATTCTATTTTGTTACAGTAGCAGTTTGACAAATTGTTGTAAGTATAACTTTGTTCTACAAAGAGCTAGAACTGTTAAGTTTACATAATTATATTTCTAAAAAGTGGAGTTTTAAAAGTTCTAAAATTAGAATCTTACATGTATATGATTCTAAAGCTTCTTACATCACCCGTCTATGTATTTGTTCACTGATTTACGATCTAGGTTGCCTGGAAATAGCTCGTTGAACTTTTTGTTATAAGTTAAATGTCTATAACTTCATTTACTATCGACTATAAAAAAAGAGGGTACTCAATTTGAAGGGTGTTTTATTTATGTTTGATAGCTGATTTTTCGGAGACGGCTGGATCTATTTGAAAATATTCTTTTTTATTTGAAAGACAACAGTTGTCTAGTGGCCCTATTTAAATATTATGAAAATCGATCTTGAGGTTTGATTTTTAGATCGAAATAACTGAAATGCTCTATCGGCGCCTGTCGTAATGGAAGGCGCTAATCATTTATCAATTCCTCGTCGCCAGTTAGATATTTGGAATATTTCGGCGCAGACACACGAGTAAAACGCTAAGTCGGCGACACAACTGATTTATTTCAGTATACCTTACATACAAAATGAATATGTAACACTACCCTCATATGTAGTACTATTATTATATTACATATTCCACAATAATAACTTGTATTTTTATATGCATGCAATAAAGTGATATCTATATTTTACATTTGGTATACAAGTATCGATATATGGAGCATCCCTAGTGCCAACACTCTAGGTATTTCATAAAATATTTGCGTGACTGTTTCGCACCTGAGCCTGTTCTATGTCGCTGCACTCTAAACTGGCTGTGATTTACACTACTATGTTTCTAAATACAACATTAAAAACTTTTTAAATTACAAGATTTGTTTGAAAGATTCTGAGGTTGGTTTTTATTTTTTACCCGACTATCATAAAGTCAAACGATATGAAATCAGTTGGAGTGTACTAAGCCAAGAAGGGGTCACTGTACATATGATGAATAACTTTTGCTATGGGACTAGCCCGGATTCATCGAACGAAAAATGTTGTTCAATTTCGATTTATTCAGTCTCATAGTGAAAGTTATCTTGATGATGAATGACCCTCGACTCTCCCGAACCAACCACATATATGGTAACCAGTTGGGGTGTGTGGAGGGTCATTCATAAGGACCTTAGTAGGCATATGATATTAGTTAGTAGTTGTATTTAGTCTTTTGCGCAGCTGTATAAAAATTTGTTTATTTTTCAATATCACTGAAATTTTACTTTTTAGCGACATAGCGTTTTACTTTACTTAACACATTGAGTCGTGATGTGTCTCAATTTGACTCATTTATTTATTGTTGTCTTTACATTATAGGTGCTAACATTTGCTTAACGTCTATGTAGTGTCTATATTATTATTTAAATTATTGAACACCATAATATAATGCTCTCATTGCAAGTCTTTAAATTAAAATTAATATACAACGTTTAAATAAATTTTATTAGAATTTCAAGACGATTATAAATTTTCAGATATGTTTTAAGAAATATTCAAAACTTCCAGTTTTACATTCTGAATAGGCTTCTTAAAATATTCGTCTTTTTACTTAATCATATCGGTAAGTTTTAGTAACAAACTTTTAAGTACTAAGTCCAAAAGATAATTAGTAGTGAGGCCGAAGTCACGAATGAACTTTTCGATTCTGGCAAATTGAAAACAAAATGACTATAACAAAGTTTCGCTCGGTATTATTTACATGTATAATATACCTTACTGTGCTCCGCGGTAAAATAATAATAATAAAAAACTTTTCGTTTTTATTATTTGATTTACAAAGTTTTAAAATTTTCGAGTAAAAAATATTTATAATTGAATATAATTTTTTTACCGTAAGTACCAGTTGTTAGAATTCCTCTCTCGTTGGTAGAGGTAAGGCACGACAAAAAAGGTAAGGCAACCATTCTTAGGAGTAGTAAGCATTGTGCTATAACTCAGTAAGCTCAGGAGTTCTTACATTATACCAGGAAATGGATCGTATGCTTAGACATAGATAGATGCAGGTTGATCCGTGGGCTTGGATCTATTTCAGCATTTAATGGTGGTTCTACACAGCATAAAGGCATATGCATCTCAAAGTACTTGACAAGTCCTTATAGATTGTTATGTTTTATTTTTTGTTCAGATAAATTATAAGTATATACATAGATTTTATCTGAACAAAAGTTTCATTTTTTATGTGTTATGCAGATAGATAGATAAATAGTTGAACGCTTTATTGTAGACGCACAATATATAACAATTCAGAAATAATTTTACAAGTAGTTTTACAAGTGTCGGCCTGATCGCTAAAATAAATAGATTTGGATAGAAACGTTTTATCTTTTGTGTTGTTTTTAGGAACTATATCCAAATGGTAAAAACGGGACCGAATTATGAAGACTTCACTATCTTACTAAAGACGAACGTATTTCTGTCACCAGGTTGTATCTGAACCGTGATAGCTAGACAATTGAATTTTTCACAGTTGATGTACAACTGTTGCCGCTATAACAACAGATACTAATAAGCCATGAAAAATATGTAATCGGCTAATCGGCTATTTTCGTCGTTTATGACCAATTTTAGTTAAAAACACTCCCGACTAGTTCACCTTTCTAACAAAACAAAAATCAATATTGGGTCATCTGCTCGGGAGCTACGATGCCACGGTACACACAACTTAAAACAACCCATCGTTTTTGCGTCGATGATGGAAAGCAGAATAAAATAAATATTTAAGGGGGAGCAGGTAGAAACTTGGACTAATGGTGATGGTACGGAAGTATTCCTATTCTCAAGTCATGCTACAGCAATTTTATTATTTAATGGAAAGAGGATATATGATAATTAACCTTCATTCACATTACGATTCTTTTACGTGAAGACCATGATATCAAAACGGGTAAAGTATGCTGTAACAAATTTAAAATATTCTAATTTATTAATTATAATATTTCAGTTCTCAATTACGCTATTGAGGAAGTTGTTAAAAAAGCCGTCCTTTAGTTGCAGCGGCCATCTTGAACCAATTTCGTCAAACATAGCTAATTCATCTTTTTTGGATCCGCACGATGCCATAGACAGACACACAGACACGTTAAACTTATAACAACCCGTCGTTTTAGCGTCGGGGGTTAGAAATAGGATTTGCTTTACATACCTTCGATTATTTTCTGCCGCAATATTTTGATGTAAACTTTATTATTCTTCAAAACACAATAACTCAGTGGCTTACCATTCTAGCTACTTAAGCGACTGAGTTTGAGCGTCAGTTCCACAATATCATCTCAGTAGTGCTAATTATGTGATAAAAATGTATCGCACGATTTTATACGTACCTAAGTGTATCGTGCAATACAATTATTGTGAGAGTTGAGATATTAAGGCAAAATAAAAACCTAATAATAGTAAAATATATTTCAACACACATAATCTTATGCGCGTGTTTAAAAAAAAATTGCATAAAAGTACATTTTAAACTAGTTATTTTTTATGTATATATGATGATGTATAAACGTTATTTTTATAGCATCAGTATTTAACACGGAAATTCCAGCTCTTAACTCTTTGCTTATGTTTACACTACAGTGTACATGAAATAACCTTATTTACTGCTACTATATTTGTATATATAATAATATGTTATAAAATCACCAAGCAATAATTCTTCACGCCTGAATTCGGCAATGCAAATAAACTATTGTCTGTCAGCTATAACTAAAAACCGTGGCGTGTTAGTTTTGACACTTAAATTACGCGCTTTGACGGTTTTCGCTTACAAAAGCGTGCACGTGTTTGCTTGAAAACTAGCTGGTTAAATGTATACAAAGGGTTCTTTTTACGTGGTACGAAGAGATGTGCTCAAAGCGCTTTGATGGTGACGACAGCATTGGCCGGCGCTATACTGCCGAGACAGATCGTGCGTCAGCAGGCCTGCACTTTGGACACACGTGATTACCTACCACTGGACTGGCCCAGTTCATTGCTAATGCAGATTGGTTTACATGAAATTTCGTTTGAAAGTATTTGTCAGATGTTACAGTATTTCTCTTAATGACTACCGCGAGTTTCTGTTGCTATTTAGAACAAATATATAAAAATCAATTGCTGTGCGTTTGTCTCGCAAAAACTTGAGAACCGCTGAGCCGATTTAGCTGATTTTGGTTTTTAAATGTTTTAAAGGTTCAGGGAAGTTTTAAACATATATAACTGTTAGGCGGTACGAAGTTTGCCGGGTCAGCTAGTAATAAATAAAAATATATAATTATCTCATATTGATACTGATACATATACTATACAATAGTTACTGATACCGCCTCAGTTCCTGACAAAAAGCAAATTAATCGTCTCCTCGCTAACTGCGATTTTAGTTAGAACGAACCTCCTCCTCGAACCTTGAAACTTTTAAAATAAATTGTCATTATAACTTACGCCTTACTTACTTAGATATTAATAAATATGACCTTTTCACTTTTAGCAAACAGACTTTAGATTAGAAGTAATGTTAGTTAATGTCCGCAAACGTCCTAATTTAAACGAAGGTAATTAATTAATTGGGATGGTTTTTACTCGCAATCTTGCTATCTGTAAATATTTTCAGGTGACACAAAGAAGGCTCTCAGATACTGCGTGAAATTATGTTCCGTGAAATGTAGCTGATTTTTGATCTCCTTTGACGTTCAAAGTTGGAGTTAATTCGATTTATTGTCTCTCTTAAAATGAGAGTCAGAGGTAATGTTATTTGTAGGCTCACCTACGGCTTGTTGAGCCGAAAAGTGAGTGCAGGGACGCACCGAAGCACCGGCTCTAAGTGATTCGATACACGTTCAATATGTTTCATTAGGGAGCACCGTGTTCGCTTATTTGATCATATCGACGACGGCGCTAGCGGCGGTGGCGCGAGCAACAACAACCTTTCCACTTTCCATCCACTCAATTCCTACATAATCAGTTTTTCTGACTCGGTTACGGTATACACTCAATTTGCACAGCCATTCGCCTCAGAGACGCTTCTGCAAATGCCTATCAATATACCTAATATCAGTTGTAGCATTTTGAAATATCTATCAACCTCAGAGTAAGAAGCGTTTTCGAAAATGAAGGACGGTGTCTTCACCGTCCTTCGAGGTATCGCTTAAATTTGGCGGTGAAAGAAGTGAACCAAGTGACAGCAATCTTGATTTCGTTTTGTCAGGATTGAAGGGTTGAACTGTCAAAATTAATCAAGATTGCTTTAACTTGTTTCAATTCTTTCGCCGCTAACGTTACGCGATGGCACAGTTTTAGTAGATTCAAAATGCTATGAACTTATTGCTTTAGGTGATAAGGCCGCCCAATGTACTACCGATGTTTTTTTCTTGTTTATATCTGTATGTTTGTGTATATTTTGTTTATCGTGAAAAGAAATATTGTATTGTGGTCAAGGAAAACTAATAAACATTTAAACTTGTAACGAGATTGGCGGGCTATAAGATTTAAAAAAGAGGAGGCTTGCTTTATTTCACAAAGAAAATTGCAGACACATTCTTACAGACCAGACTCTTTTCCTGCGTACTTTACTTTGATTATGAGTATCAAAATACATGACTATTTAGGGCAGTAATTAAAATAAAAAGTATATGTAAAATATCGCCGCATGTAGGTATAGAAGCTTCTAGTTTTAGTAGAGTAGGATGTTTTCCCGTAGCTTTTCAATCACAGTGTCGGAAACAAAGTAAAAAAGAACCGGTCAAGTACGAGCGGCGGCGCGTTCAACATTTCGTTTAGGCTCGGGGAAAACTTAGTTACAAAACTCCTTTAACATCTTTTGAAAATACAGTCATGTTCAAAATGTTGGCCTTAACATCTTAGAGTAGGTACGATATATATTGATAGTCTGAAATTAATATTTTTTTAAATCGCCAGGCATTGAACATAAGTTCTGGATTTCTCAGAGAACTTTATTTTTTGATGTTATTGGTTAATACGCTTCACAGAAATAACCTAATACCAATAATTAATTAAATAACAATTTATTAATTTAGTTTACTTTCATAAAATACATTCACTAACAAATAAGGAAATCTGGAAAAAAAACTTTTATTTGTTTAAATTAAGTTAAAAAATTCCTTGCGAGCCCAAATGATGGAGGCCAATGGGAAGCTTTCCTGATTGCTGCATCAAAGTTTCCTTCCTGCGTCGCCGAACAACGTTTCTGCGGAGGAGAGCCGCCGACGTTGTCTGCCTCCTGTGTCACAGGAAATGGTAATTACCGCCTAATCTCGCCCGAAGCGCGCGCCGGCCCGCCGTCCGGATATGAACTTCCGTTATGAACAATTTAGCGCGCGAAATTGGATGGCACTGGGCGCACTTCGCATTCAGCCTGCCTGCCTGCCGTCCTGCCATCTATCGGATGATGCACGGCACACGTCCGCTTCCCCATTGAGAAGGACTAAGGTACTATTCCGTTTGCTATTCAGCAAATTGCATCTTTTTTTATGAAGGAAATATTCATTATGTTATTTGAATTAAATCTGAACATGTAAAAAACGTTATAATGAAATGTACTGGAAGAAATCGTTAGGATGTGACTGTACTCATAAATAAGAGTATATTTTGTTATGAAATAACCCGTGAATAAAAAGTCTAATAAAACTTACACGTTATAAACAGGAACAGTAGTTCCTGTAAGTTTTTCGAATGCTAATAAACATAAATAATGTTATTCTAAAGTTAGTTTGGGCCTATTCGCTTAAAGTATCAACCACGTTATTTGGCTGACTCTGTGAAAATATGTGATAAATGTTTTTTTTACCCTTCATCCACATAGAAATAAATGTACAAGGAAATACATAATACTAGTAATTTCATTGCTATTCAGCGTGGTAATGCGGCTAGCTTTCTGGGCACGCTGCTCTCTGTGGTGGGTTGGAGCATTTAGATTATTTGTTGTTGTAGTTAGTCATTTTGTTTTTGCTAATGAAAGCACTTGACAATTTTATAAGAGACAAAAAAAAAGTGAAAAAAGGAAACACTTACTTTCCCTATCCGTCAAAAAAGCAAATTTATGCAAGAAAAACAAATTCTGGCAGACACGCATCACTTACTTTATCATTTAGGTACGTTCTCTCAGAACAAGACTGAGTCGAACAATCTTAGTGTAATCAAAGCTCGTATCATAAATCAATCGCCATGATGAATAGTCGATAAGCTATCTTCTCATTGTCAAACGACGTATAGCCGGCCCTTGCACTTGTAAGTAATAATAGCACATCAATGCAGATGAGTATGAATGGCGATCATTAGCATCTGACCGACTGTGATCATGATTTGACCAACTATGATCATCATTTGCGCGCCCAGTCTGCTTCGCTGTATGATAATCTGTATAACCACGTAATACTGACATGAATCAAACGTCTGAATAGTTTCGGACAATACTAACTGAGGATTAGATTCAGGCGGATTAAGTATAGTTGTTGTTGTGATAATAAGACTGATACCTATCTGTTTCTACTTTATTGTCCTTATTCAAGCTTGTATAATACTTTCGAGGGCAGATACAACAATCTATTGTTATTTTTTTTGTAGAAACTTAAAGTGTATGTAGGTACTTCAGAAATCCACAATTTAAGACTTTATTACCTTTTTGTGTTTTCTGGTTTATCTTAGCATTAAGTGTCACTTTATTAAAATTGTAAATACTTGTTTTTATGGTTATTGAGACTTAGTATGTAAACGTAAAAAAGAGACAATTCTCTATGATATTATTACTAGTTATTTCTTAATCCTATCTTTTATATTGTACTTATAGTCATAAATCATAACATTTATATAATGGGAGAAGCCACTGACAGTGGACAGACACACACAGTGTTAACTAGTTCGGTGTCAGTGGACTCATTTACTGTATTTTGTAACCTATGTATTTTGCCAAATAAACGCATTTGATTTGAAGTGTAAAAAAAGAAGATATTTTATATTGAGGTATCTTAATAGATATTATTTTCCGCATGTAACAAATATTATTAAAATCGGAAAGTAAACTAAAACTAAACTTAGCAAACTTTCCCATCATTTTAGGAAAAATACCAAAACTACGAATTGACGACAAAAAATATCTATAACCTATACACCAAGTCAAGATTAGTTGGAGACTACGACTGTACGTGTACAACATTTTAGGAGACATACAAATACACAATAATTCTACCTAACTGACTTACGAAATAAAAAATATAGCCAAATCCAAAGCAGAGACGCTTCACGAGCTTCGCTCGCTCGGTTAATTAATAAAACAATTTCTGAACTTCTATTTAATTATCTTGTCACTTCGACATCACTCACTTAAAATAAATAAAAAAGCAACATATGAATGTCAGGCAGTCAAAGCTCAATGCAATTGCTAAAACCCATATGGATATCCACAGAGCGAGAAACGGACGGCCGCCCGCCGCCGGTCATTGTCGAACCCCATACAGCCGCCAAATGGAGCGGCCGTTCAATTTCGATACTTTCCCAACACAATAGATCGCGGAGTAAGGCGTGCGCATTCACCTGTCAAATTAAAAAGCACTTGCATATTCAAAATAAACTAAAGCTTCACACATTGTACTATGTAAACGTTTTTAATTCGTTCTCACGTTGATGAGATTCACTGCGTCGCTATTGTTGTAGAAATTGAAATGGTAAGTAATATTTTTCCATCAGGAATTCAATTTGTTACTTGACTGCAGTTCGATTTTATTTTTAGCTGATTTTATTTAATTTCGGTTTTAAGTATTGTCTCTGGCCGCATCACGAATTTTGCACCTAGCCATCATTTTTCTTAGGAATGCGTAGAACTCTTGATATAACAGAATAGGCCTTTTCAAATCGATTCTCTATTGTTGTGTATATAATTAAATGTCATATTTTATTTTAGTATTAATGCAATCTTCATAATTATTATCAGCTTTTACGCGGTAATATTGAAGTATAACTATTTCTCACATAGTTACTCTTATAACTTATAACCAGGCAAAATATTTTAAAGATTAATTAAAAAAACACATAAACATAATGCACATCGACATAGCAAATTATTGCTTACTATCAATTATGTTTGGATCTGCCAGAGAAAAAAATTCTATCCAGCTATAATTATATATGTTTTTCAACTTTATAAGAAAAAGGTTCATTTCATAAACTTTTGTTCAAATATTTGCATGTGTTAGTTAACCAACGCTCCAGAAACCCACGAGTTGCAAATTTTTTTAAATATTTTTTTTATATCTCAGAGTAATTATTTTACTTGCTTAATTTCTATAACGTATTATTTGCAAAAAGTTGTTTTTATCATTTTCAGTTAAATCATAAATGTTACAAAAAACACTTTATTTAGACAAATTTTTATTATATAAAACAGTAGGTTCTCTCGGAGAATCTCTCGCCAACTAGATCCACCGTATGTTTGGGTTATTTTTTATGACGATCTGGAGTCTCTTTTGCCAACAAGGCCTACAGTATATTTAAGTTATTGTTATGACGATCTGGAGTCTCTTTCGCCAAAAAAGTCCACAGTATGTTAAGGTTATTTTTTATGACTATCTAGAGTCTCTTTCTCCGACAAGGTCCACAGTACGAGTATGTTTGGCTTATTTTTTATTACGATCTGGAGTCTTTTATGCCAAATGGTCCATAGTATGTTTAGGTTATTTTTTATGACGATCTGGATTCTCTTTCTCCAACAAGGTCCACAGTATGTTTGGCTTATTTTTTTATGACGATCTGGAGTCTCTTTCTCCAACAAGGTTCACAGTGTGTTTGGCTTATTTTTTTATGACGATCTGGAGTCTCTTTCTCCAACAAGGTCCACAATGTGTTTGGCTTATTTTTTATGATGATATGGAGGCTCTCTCGCTGATTAGGGCACATTTTAAAGGATGGTTTGTAAAACAAAACTGCATATGCATAAGAGCTTTTCAAAATAAGTCATAAATCATCATACAAAACGTTATTTGTAAAATGAAACGTTTTTAAATTGTTAAGTCTTTAGGATGAATTTTATACAAATAGTTGACTTCAAAGTAATATTTAGAAAAAAGCGTTGTGAAACATTAGAAATCCATAAAAAAACTACAACGACTTGACCATTTTTTAAATATTCAATTACTTTATTAGGTTTGTGTTCTGCACGTCTGTACCAAATAATATCGAAATCGGCCAGTAGATGGCGCCTTAGCAAATATATATTTTTTAGGGGAACTAACCTAATAATGAAAAACCCCCGACGTTAAATAAAAACATAAAAATCGTAGAACCTATACACTAACATGCGTCAAGATTGGTCTCAAACTACGACCGGTATGCGAGTAAAAAAAAAATCAACAGGCCTACAAATAAACAAATGTACTGACACATATCGGGAAAAAAAATGCCTGACCTGAAGTAGAGACGCTATGCTAGTTTCGCAAGGTCTAAAACCCGAGGCACTGCAAACAGTCAAATGTATTCCTAAATGTCTCTCCTTTATCGTTATGCAATTAGTTTGCTAGATATTATTAAAATAGAAAATAAATTGTCAGAGTCGAAACTGAGACGTTTCGCTTGCAAAGTCATTTATTACATAAACAATTATGCCAGATTCAATATGCCAAAGTAACTACTGGTAGTACTCGTTGTAGCTAGTATGGCTAACTAAAATATACGAAACAAAGCGATCTCTCTCTTAATAGACCAAGGTTTGTTATGCAGATTCCAAAAGTTTTTTTTAAACTTAATTTGTCACAATTCTTATATTAACGATGTTGTACACTGCTCTGTATCTCGAATACTGGCTAGACTGACAGTTTTTACAGCGGCTACGAATTAGCAGGTATATAGTTAATCCCAGACCCGCCTAGCCCCTTACCCATTTCTCTATGAAATACCTTCTGAGGGGCTAAAATTTTTTGGAGGTCACTCAGATATATAAGTTATCTTAAAATAGTAATAAATAGGCATACAAATTGAAGAAGATTATACAACTTTCTCTAAATAGTGTAGATGTCTTATTAAATATTAATGTAACTTATTTGTATTATAACTTATTTGTTTGGTAATTATAGTACTATGTTTCGATAAGTATTTTTTGTTTATCAATGTAACATGTAATCTTACGTTTTTCGAGTAAGTAAAGTGTACATTTTAATAAATAGCTCAGAATTGTATATAATACTTTAAAACCAAATTTCGAATTCAAGTTTGTTCCAGATTTTTGAATTTTCTGAGAAGATTTACTAAATTAATATTTTTTTTCTACCATCAAAAGTAGAGATTTCAACGAACAGAGAGCATACCACCTTTTTGAAAAAACCTGATATTTTGACGGGTGAATTTTCAATTTAAAATTGGGTTGCTTTTTCGATATTAATTCAAAATAAGGTAAGAAAAATAAATATTTCAAGTCAAGTAAATTACTGTAATTTACTTGACTTAAAATATGTGTTTCGAATATAAAAAGACAATTCACCAAAATTATAAAATATTGTTTTTTGTAAAAGATAAAAATAAAAAACCAAAAAACTTGGTTTTTTGAATTATTCTCATAAATTTTGAGGTTATGTGAAAAAATTGACGATACAAAAGTTTTAGATCTTTTTATTATCTACAACTTTGCCAATAACTTTTTTCCGTAGGACTTTTAGTTTTGCCGGAAATCGTGATAAACCGTTTTTACCCTTAAAAACTCACCCGCTTCCCCCGACCTCAGACGCCCGTAAATTATTTTTTATTTCATTTTTATAATATTCTACTCTTTTTCTAATGGGTTTCATATTTTTCTAAAACTTTTTTCGTTTCAAAAATTATCGCCCTGGTCTGTAAATCAAGATGAGATTTCCTCTCAGAATAAAAGAAAGGAATTTGTTTAACAATGAGTCCAACGTTCTTTAAGTTTCATACATATTTTTTTCATAGAAGGTACCATTTCCAACCCCGACGCAAAAACGGGGGTTAGAAATGGTACGGGGTTTTATAAGTTTGACATGTGTATATGTGAGTGTGTGTTGAATGAACCTATTTTGATTTTGTTTGCTGAAAATCGGTCCAAGATAGCCGCTGCTCATATTTTTTCACAACTCTTTTAATATAGGTATCAAATGAAAGGGCTTGACTTGTAGAATACTACACCATAATACATTTCAAATTCAAGATGGATGCCGCCACAAAGTAGTACTGTTTTTTTTTACAAATTCCACAATATGGGTATCAAATAACAAATGTCGGGGGATTTTCCAACATTTTTCAATTTTACTTGTTAGTATTTGTTGGCCACAGAAATACATAATTTGTGAACATTTCAACTGTATAGGTATCATGGTTTATGCGATACACTCTGGGGACAGACAGGTGCGGACGGACTGCGAAGTCTTAGTCCTAAGCATCGATATAGGAAAAAAAACTCGTCGATGGACCTAAGTCAGTCCAAAAAATAAACAAAATCGAAATCGGTCGATCCGTTCGAGAGCTACGATGCCACAGACAGACACACACACCCATATACATCAATTTATAACACCCCGTCGTTATTATATATTTAATCATGATATTGTATTTAATATATATTTATGTAACTATAAAGGTTGTCCGGAAGGTAGAACTTTAGCGATAATACCAGATTTTGTGCCAGTTTTCTAGTATTTGTTATATACGTTTATGTGTTCTGTTCGTCGTAGGTTATGGAACGAGCGAGTAAAGCGCCTCTGCTACGAGTCTGACAAAATGTTATTTCGTCTGTCAATTTGTTGAGTCGGGTATTTCTCTCAAAAAAGGGACTTTTCGTTGAAAATGCAAATTCAACCATGATTCTTTATAAATAGACTTTTTAATTACGAAACGAGGTCTAAAATACTGTGGCAAAATACACGAATGGATGAAAACCAAATATATATATGGCATCCAAAGCTGTTTTCTTCCTTTCCTACATTAAATACTTATTTAAACTTTAGTCTTGTAAAACATTGGATGGAGTAATTGTTGTATGTATCGAATGATCGACGAGACAACATAGTTGAAATGTAACAACTAACAAGTTGAAACATAGTTCGAAGTAGCGTAGTGTATAAAATGTGTATAGGAATGTAAGGCTATGTTTATTTCAATAAAATATGGAGTTAAAGCTGCATTTTATTTTATTCATTAAAGAAATAATCATCAATAATCGTAATATGTACATTCTGTAAAATAAATATGTCCATTTAACCCTCTTACAGAGGAAGATACGTATGTCCCTCTGGGAGATTTATTTTAGAGACTGCAATCACCACGCTCTGGCTCAACGCACTACGAGCATGCCAGAAATTTGCAGGTTGTAATACAAGCGACATCGCTGATTTCGACATCGATGATCGCCGCGAAAAGTCACCGATCTATCAGAAAGTAATTTCATAATAGTGGTTCTGTGAGCTGTTCAGGTTACGAGTCTGTCTTTGCTGATATGCTATCGCACCGACACTTTAATATAATTTCCAAACTGAACTGGCTAAGCGAAGGAAAAATTAAAATTTAAAATCCCTTGACATAGCCATGTTTTAGAAGCGATAGTATCTTAGATTCTAAAATTATTGTAGTGTATTGTACTAGTCAAGCCTTTTTCATTTGATACCCATATTGAGGGAGCTATGAAAAATATGTAATCCGCCATTTTGTAGCGTTGGCCATCTTAGACCAATTTTCATCATACATAGTAAAAATATCTTTCGAATAATGCACTAAACAATGCATAAAACAAAAAAATAAAATCGGTTGAACCGTTCGGGAGCTACGATGCCACATACACATACAGACCCGTCAAGCTTACATTACACACCCTCATTTTTGCGTCGGGGGTAAAAAAAGCACCATTAAAGAACCTATAAGTATGCTTTTTTAAGCAAAATATACCTAAAATCTATTGATAAGACGAGAATCATCCTGAGACTTCCAGATTCACATAACACAAATTGAATCGGAGTCGCTTCGTTATCACTTGGTCAAGAAAAAGTGTTCCTAGTGTCGCTCATAGGTGTCGCTTGAGGCTCATCATCACGGGGTCGTCTCGTGCCCCCTGTGGGGAGGGCACAAGGTACGGGGCTCGAGCATTACGCTATTTCCCCGGGCTGGACGCTGGGGCCATCAGGCCCCAGGGAATTTATTTTCTAGGGCGCATTCTGCGCCCGGGGTCCGTGACTGATGATTGAATCCACATAATCCTCTCATCGCTCTGGTCCGTCTTCTCGTGTGGCGTCTGCGTGGCGACATCCGCAGTCAGCATGTGGTAGTGTTGTTGGTGAGGGGGGCTCCTGGAGGGCCACTATCCGTAGTAGTACTGGATAGCGGCCAGGCCCCTCTGTGCTGCCTGTCGCAAGTCATCTCCGGCCGCGATAGCTGTCAGCAGCCCTACCAAGGCGCCCACCAGTGCGGCGATGGGTTCCTGGCTAGGGGCGTCAGTCGCCGGTCCGGAGAATGGTTGGTGTGGGTGAGGCCGATATGAAAGTCCCGGTGGTGGCTCGATCAGTTGCAGAGGCCGGCGCGGCTGCTGCCCATGCCTCTGCAGGTGCTGGGACGGGTGCTGGAGCGATGCGCCGTGCATCACCGTCACTGTTGGCGCAGGTCTTGTTGAGTAAGGTTGCGAGACGGTTGCCGTCGCCGTTACAGTCGCTATTGATCGAGCGACTGGCACTGATTGCGTGGCAACAGTAGCTCCTCGCCTGACTCCGCCGGCCTCCAGGTGTGGTGGCAGAAGTGGGGGAGGGTGTGGTCTTGCTGTAGGGCCACTTTCTGTGGCTCTCTCCGTCATGATGGGGTGGAGTGGAGGGGGCTGGTTGTTAACCTTTCCCCCTCGTCGTCTTCTGCCCCTGCGACTTCTACGCCGGGGCTCGTGGGCGGTAATTGAGGTCGTTGGCTGTGCCCTTGGAGGTAGGGCAGCTGCTGGCGTCTGTCGAGGCCGCTGTGGAATGGCAGCTCTGTCATCCGCGCGGGGGGCAGGTGGCGCGCCTCTCCTCGCCGCGGGTGGTTGCTGCTGCTGGTGGATGGGTCTGGGTTCGCCGGGCAGTTGAATTTTTCTTTTTCTCGCTTCCCGGCGAAGCACGGGGCACACGCGGCTGTTGGCGGCGTGACTCCCTCGGCAGTTTGCGCAAAGTAGTGGCGCCTCTGCTGGCCTGGTGCACTCTGAGCCCGGATGGCCTCCTGCACACTTGACGCATTTCTGCGCCCGGTGACAGTGAAGCGAAGAGTGCCCGAACAGCTGGCACCTGTGGCATTGCGGTATGGTTGTGCGCCCCTTCCATGCCTCGAACACCACTCGAGGCATGTTGAGGAGTTCTGTGGTGTTGAATAGCCTCTCCAGCTGGTCCCTTCCCATCGGCTCCAGCTGGAGGTGGTAGACGTTTTTCGTAGCCCCGGGCCTGGTGGGAAGCGCCCGGGCGAAGATTGCGGGGAAACCAAGGTTCTTGAGGGCCGCCACAATGACCGCTCCCTCGGTCCCTTGCGGCAGGCCCCATAAGGCCGCCTTCACTGGCTTTTCGGTCGGGAGCGAGTAGCAGTACCAGGACAGGTTGGGCGTCCTGTCCTGCTCCTCGGTGAGGTACCTCTGGATGGTCCGGAACTCTTCAGTTGACTTGGGCCAGAACCTGAAGCCTTTATCCAGAGGCCTGACATTTGGTGTGTGGCCCAGGCGGTTCCTGAGTATCCCCAGGTGCTTGGGCCAGTCGGGCAGCTCCTCGATGGTGATTGGTGGGTAAGACCCACCAGTGGTCTGACGAGTGCTGGCGGTGGTGGTGTTGGCTGGTTCAGCACTGGTGCTGGGCCTGGGTGACGCCCCTCTCAAGGGCTGGGACTGTGTAGTCCGCAACGGGTATGTGCGTGCCTGGGGGGGGGGCGCACTGGTGACCGACGCGTAGGTGGTCGGTGGGTGCACTGGTCCAGGTGGTGATGGGGCAGCCTCTGGTGCTGCACCGGACTCAAACGCCGCGTATGACGTCGAGTCCGAGTGCATATGGCCACTTCTTCTCTGCTCGAGCGACAGAGACATTTCGGCCATGCCTGTGGTCTTGTCGCCTCGAGCCGATTGGGTTGGAGCCTCCGGGGAAGAGGCCTGTACTCTGCCCTGCACCCACACGGGGGAGGGGGGCAGTGGCGCCGAGCGGGGAGTGTCGGCGCGTCGGGCTAGGGCTGGCATCCTTTGCGGCGTTGCTGGATGCGCCGATACTGGTGACGGTGGTAGGGTTGGCACAGGTGGGCGGGTCATGTACCCGCCTTTCTGGGGTGGTGAGGGGCTCGCTGGGGGCGTATTTCTACGCCTAGGTGGCCTCGGCTCCTCCTCTTCGTCCGACGACAACTCGGCATCATCACCGGATTCGTCGGATCGCAGGGGCGTTGATTGTCGGGCAGGAGTAGTAAGCTCCGTGGCGGTAGTAACTGGCACGGAGAATGTCGGCAGGTACTGCGACAGCGGCCATGGTATAGGCGACACTGTCAGCGGTGGGTCGTGAGCCCTTTCTTGAAAGGGCTGCGATGTGGCCCGAGACACCTGTCTCGGGCGTTGCGGTTGAGGCGCACCTCCGGGGCGGATCGCTTGTGGAAGCGTGGTGGTTGGTTTCGGTTCGGAGGCGGTCTGCGGGGTGGGTGGGGAAGCCGAGCCCAGCTTCGGCTTCTTATCCTTGTGGTAAATATCTCCTGGGCTCCTCTTCTTCTTCTTGAACTTAGGCTTCCGCGGCTGCGGGGCGGGCACGGGCGGGAGGCGATCTGACTGGGTGTCAGACATTCCGGCTGCTGATGATGATGATGATGTTGATCCGACACGTACTACGGGTGCAACTGCGCACCAACCTACACCTAGTGTGAGGGCGATGCAACACCGACCAGGTGAGATCCGTGGTTGCCCCACGGAAGGCCCAGTCAATGCGATCGGCGACACTACACACCAATAGTGCGGCTAGTACCGTTAGCACAATAGCGGGTAGTACGGTCGGGACGAGATGGTGAGTTGTGGTGGCTCGGGTACTGCTCACTGAAGTTATCGCTTCACCACGAAGCGACTATTCAGTCGAGCGTTGGTCCGAGTGTGCTGATGTCGACGTCGCGCACTCGACCGGCACGAATGCCCGGTGCAGCGACGTAAGCACGATGAGAAGGGGCGTGGCTCGCACTCGAGATGACCCTCGCGCCAGTAGGCGGAGTCGGAGTTCGGTGCGGAACACACGCCCTGAGGCTTGTCAGTGGTGGGGCTGTCGCGCACGGGTCGACTACAACGCACGCGGGCGGAGTCAAGACCCAATGCGGAACACGCACCCGGAGGCTTGACGCTGCGCGGCTGCGCTCCGTGGGCGTGGCGGGGAGGGGTCACTGCGTATGCAGTGGCGCGACCCAGCCAGGCGAAGCGGGGCGGCACAGCTGTAGATCGACGATAGTGGGTTATAGTTAGTACGGAGGACAACGGTCGACTCAACGTAGTAACTATGCGCGCAAACTATGACGATCCGCTTGAGGCTGTTGCTTTCTAACAGTGACTTTTTTAGTGACATCCTTGATGATGATTTTTATCCATAATAATCCGTCCAGTATTTTTTAGTGTTCGAAAAAAAAACAAATTAATATAAATTGAGCCTTACTAAGAAGGAAATGAAAATAGGAATTAGTGTGAAAATAATTAAAAAAAAAGCTCGTCAGACTCGCTCACTATGGTTTCCGTACTAGTATCTATACCTACAGCATTAGTTTTTTTACTTATAATATAATTATACTCCACAGATTCCAAGATCCGTGCCATATTTTTACTTACATATTTAATTTTTAATTTACATATTTTTGTATGGATTTTTAGGTTTATAATAGAAGATACCGGGATAAACGGGATACCGGGAGCAATTCGGCCCCCGCAAGCAGCACTCGTTCACGAGTTTACACAAGTGTCAGCCATTGCTCTATCATATTAGAGATAAGAGAGCGATCCGACACGACTAACTGCAAGAAGAAGCTTTAAGGCAGCATGACTGCTTCAGGTATACGCGTATTTACTGATAATATATTTAAAAAACAACTTTTTAGCAGATCAAAATTTGAAACACATTATACTAGTTCCGCGTTATGTCTACTACACTGGACGTTGTATACGTGCTGAAAGAGAGATATACTTAGGCATATACTCTTTATTTACCTTAAACAGATCCCTGAAGCCTAGAGAGCTTTTGGATTCCCAAATTTCAAAAACCCTCCCTAACACACTTTTCTTGGTTCACACGCGAGAAGAAAAGATAACTCTGGCCAGCCAGGGATACGGGAAGTCCCTGGTTTACGAATTCTCACAATCTATGAAGCTCAGTGTGAACTCACACATGAGTCAGTAATCGACATAAACACCAAAGGCAATTCGAAGTTCCATGACGTTGTTGAGCATGTGACTTGGCGGGAGGGCTCCCGTGCCTCCAGATCACACGGAAAATTGGCACACAATACAACAACTTGCCAAATTACTAGGTTTATAGTTAGAAGAGTTTATAAAGATTTTGACATACCTACTGTTCGTGATCTATGTTATTTATTTAAGGGTATACATTTGGGAAAGTGTGCCTTAGAATTACTTAGGTACTTTAATTCGAGCTTCCCCTTCTAAAATTGGACTATAGCAAAGAATCAAGACGCAACCGTAATATCGACTTGCACTAAAAGTTTTGCTTACACTAAAAGTTTGTAGTTGTGGAAATCATTGCCGAGTTTTTTATTTCCTGATAGCTAACACTTCGGTTTTTCCAAATCGAGAGTGAATTGGTTTCTTCTAGGCAAGCGAACTACATCCTAGAGCGCATCGTCGCTTTACATCAGGCTAGTTGCGGTAAAACTTGTTTTAGGGGTAAAAAAAACTTATTAGGAGTGAGGACACCGATACGACAAATTATTATTTTAGAATTTAATTTTAAAGTTATATTGGCGGCGTCGCTGGTAAACTGGAGTGTTTAAATTGAAGTTAATTGAATCGATTATTTAATATTGTTTCTACGAAAATATTTTCAATGAATTTTGAAGACTTTAGCAATACGCATGCACACCGCGCGACATAAGTACAGTAAGTACTATGCAGTGAGTATGAGGTTTGCGGTTGTGCAAAAAAGTGGCTCCAAAGATTATTTAGTTCTTTAATTGTCATAAATATCAAGTAAAGTTGGTTTTCCCGTGTTCGCTAAAGAAATGGCGTGTTTGTCTGTATATTTATAGCAAAACTAGTGATTTTTCAAGTATTGTTGTGTTATAACGCTGGATTATTGACTAATAAAGTCTTTTTTGAGGAGGCAAGATATATAAAAACGGAATAACGTGCTTTCATATTCACGGAAAATCTCTATAGAAACTATCAAAGTCTTCATGGTTAAGAAGTAAAATCAAGAAAAATTCTATGTCCTCGCCGACGAAGTCTCGGGCATCAGCTGGTGGTCTATAACAATTTTCAAGTGCGTTTCGAAAATCGTATACTGTAGTGTTCCGTAACATTATAACCGAGTTTTAGTGTTTTTGGAGCGACCTAATTTGTACTATGAAATGTGATGGTACGGAACGCTTCGTGCGCATGTCCGACTCGCACATGGTAGATTTCAATGTTCAGCAATTCGTTCGAATGTTAGTAATATAAAAGAAGAAGTATATTTTTTTATTAAGCAGTTATTACTCGTATTGGGAGAGCCATTCTAAAATCACTGTATTGGAATCGGTTGAATGAATAAATTTTAGATTTTTAACTATATTATTAACATATTCAATAGAAATATACAAATAAACATACAAATTGAAATAAAATAAAATAATATAAATAAAAATAGCCTTTATTCAATTGTGTAGTTGACTACACACCGTATGAGTGGGGTCACATGCATAAGGATTCAATTTCATACTACTTCACTATTTTATATAATAATAATGAGTCACTTGAACTAATTATAAAAGTAATGTCAGGTAATAAAAATTTAAAGAATTATAATGTCATCTGTATTATAAGATTATGTCAAGGTTTCTGTCTGTGCAGTTGTCGCCTCTTTGGCGTAGGCCTCGCCCAGTGTCGACCAAAGCTTCCGATCTCTAGGTAGTGTTCGCCACCGTTGTCCATGTCTCTGTGTGAACACATCTTCCCATCGTCTGTGTGGTCTACCTCTGCTCCGTGCGTCAGCTCTGGGGATCCATTCTATTATCTTCTTAGTCCATCTCTCGTTATTCATTCTGCAGATGTGTCCTGCCCAGTTTCATTTCAACAGTCCTATGGTTTTTACGATGTCCCTTATTTTTGTCTTCTGTCTTATGGTCTTGTTACACATATGGTCTGATAACCTTATGCCGAGCATGCTTGTCTCCATTTTTCTTTGGCATATCGCGGGCCTGTCTTCATCGACTTTCCGCAGAGCCCAGGTTTGGCACCTGTATATGAGGCTGGTAAGTATAGTTAATAATGTGCCTACTGAATGTGACGTGCGTGACGTCACCACCCGGCTCCAACGGAAGATCAGCGCTGGTTGTTTCAACCAGCATTATGTTGAGTTGGGACCGGTTTGTGACAGAAAACATTAAGTTGTAATTTCAGTCTGACTATAAATTCTGTAATCGAGTTTGTTTTCTGTTTCAAATAAATATTTTTCTTCTTCTTCTTCTTCTTCTTCTTTATAAATATTGCTTTTATTTCCATGTCAATGTCCTTGTTTTTCATTACTTCTTTAAGGCTCATCAGACATAAGGCTAATGTGACCTAAATATCTATTAGAATTAATTCATAATTATTTGCTATGGAATATAAATTTTTAACCGACATCAGTATATCAGGAGAGGTTAATTCGTCCGTATCTTTTTATTAAGTTTGTTCCCATTTTCTCAGAAACGCGTGGGCCGCTTCATTCCTTTGTTCAGTTGGTCTTCAATAATGATTATCAAAATCGGTTTAGTAAAATAACAAATCGAGTTTTCAATTTTACGGCACCATTTGAATAAGAATTGGCATACGGAATATAACATTAAATAAGAATTCCTAATGTGAAAAAATCAGTCCAGAAATCTTTTTTAATGTTACAAGAATCCGCCATGTTAAGCAAAACGAAGGTACGGCTGTAACATCTTTTCTTGAAGCGATCCGGGCCATTTTCGAAGCCCTGTAACTTCATTGTACATAAATAGCTAGAAGCCTGAAGTTTCACTTACCAAGAGATTAGGACATTTATAGATATACAAGCGGCCCGGTACATGCTTTTACTGTCAACAATGAAAAAAGTTTCAATTTGGCAGCAAAATCCCCATTCACAAAATGATCCGCCATTTTTATTAAATTCATTTGTTCAAAGAGATTCATATAAATAGAGAAGAAAACCTCCTTACTGCGCGTCGAAAGTGTAACCGTTTTGGTGATGCGCAGTTGAACATGCGCTGCATTTGCCTATCATAGAAAATTTTACTCTAAAGAAAAATAAATGACTTATTTTTACACGTTTTTTATGTTTATGATTGTCTGCAACTCGCCCGATGTGAAGTGACGAAGTGGCCTGAGGAGATGTAGTTGTGGTATGTTTGTACGCTTGCATAGAAGAAATCAATTTTAAACAATTCAATTTTGGATTTGAAAAAGACCAAACATTACAGATATCTGGAAATAGAGAAACTGTTAGCTAGTTCTACAATCTGGCAGTTCGCACAATTAAAGTTTACGCAAAGCATTTTATCAGGTACGAGATATCCGGAATCTCTATCTTGTAACCAAATCTTGTGGCACGGGTCTCCCTACAAAGGAGGTGTAGACCAAATTCCACTCATTGGACTAAATTAGGGGTTTTTCAAATTACTTAGAAGAAAGTTATCCTA
Organism: Ligdia adustata; assembly: GCA_947049295.1. Classification (NCBI taxonomy): domain Eukaryota; kingdom Metazoa; phylum Arthropoda; class Insecta; order Lepidoptera; family Geometridae; genus Ligdia; species Ligdia adustata. The sequence goes on from OX346218.1 coordinate 6,675,709, forward strand.
AATTTCGTTGAAAACATTCATTCCTAAGAAGGTCAGCGTCAATAGTTTTTTGAAAAAAAAAGGAAATCAAACAAAAACAATAACTAATCCTTTCATATTTTATTTTAACAGAAAAACAGATGTAACGAAGTAATTTATATTATGTATTGATATTTTCCCATTACTGTGGGAACTACACCAAATACTGAATTACATTAATATTTTTTGGTTTTGAGTTTTGCTTTATTTACATTAATATGCACACATAAACAATAAACTTAACTGTGGAGAGTATAATCTCGCATATCATTCATAAGAGCATTTGATTATTGAAGTTCTTTGTAAGAAATGTTGACTATTGAGGCATGATTATTCCTTTACCTTTTGACCATAACTGCTCCCCGCTTTCCCCTCACCCTCTTTCTTTTCACTTCTTATCCCCTTATCCCGAGTAAACTGTGTAGGTGAAGGTAAGAAGTGAGTGATTTACGCTACGAGTACTGACCATCAATTGAACTGGCGTGTAGGCCTATCCTTTAATGAGAAGACTCCTGCATATTATTCAAGAATACTTTTTTTTGGACAGGAAATAGAGAACTGGCTCGCACGAGCACAGAAGTCAGCGATATTGTGACTTCTTAATGGAGCTTGCCTAGTCTGAAATACACTTGCTCTCAACTTACTAAGCGATTGATTTTTCCGCTTGAGGGTGGTAGCTAGACAGGCGATCGTTAGGAAATGTCCAACCTCTGTTCTGCCTTCACGTACGATGGTTTCTTCACGTTGGTTTCTTCACGATGTTTTCCTTCATCGGTAGCTCAGGCTCTTTTGTGTATTTTATGGGATCAAACCTCGTGCCTCTCGTACGGCAATTTACCATACTAACCACTCGGTTATCAAACATAAAATTTAGAAGTATACAAATGCATGCACCGAGTGCTACCGTTAATGTTAGCGAGTTATAGTTAAACACGCCTTTCAACGCCCCTTCCTAAACTCCTACAAATTTTCGAGATAACATTAATTTCCGTTAGCCTTTTTTACAAAAAAAATCATCATACTCAAATGCGACTTTGATCCTAATTTCCACGGGAACCCCGCAAATTTTCGGCATAACATAACATTAATAGTTAGTACTTTGTAACAAAAACAAGAATCATCGAAATCAAAGTACGCGTTACTGAGTTACAGTCAAGTACGACTTTCATCCCCCTCCTATGGTAATCCCCACTAATTTTCACATTAATTTCAGTTAGTCCTTTCCAACAAATAATAATTTAAAATATTTATCCAAATCGAAGCACGCATTACTGAATTAAAATCAAATACGACTTCCATCTCCCCTCCCACAGGAACCCTCTCTAATTTTTGGATTAACATTAATTTCAGTTAGCCCTACAAAAACATAATTATAGAAATCTAAGTACGCATTCCTGAGTTATCACATAATACATTTTTATGCCTTTCATAAAAACTCCAGTGAATTTAGGTATAAAAAAATTAAATGATGTTACATCATGGCACAAATTATATGTATCCCAAGTTTCATTCGAATCTATTCAATAGTTTCAGTGTGATGCATTGACAAGATACAGATAGAGAGACAAAAATGAAAAAAATTACAGATTCGGGCTTAGCATCGATAACTTATCACACACATCCTCCCTGGGTGACATTTTTGAAATATATCTAATGTACAGATTTCGACCTATTACAGTTTTATTATAAGTATAGATAAGAATAAATTTGAACCATTTCAAGTTGTAAAATCTGTCGCCAAGCACCTTACGTTGTGTTCCGAAAGCCTTCCTAGCTAGCCAGGCGAGCTATAGGAAACGTCCTACCACCGTGCTATGGTTTCCTCAGGTTGTTTTCCTTCACCGGTAGCTCAGGCTCTTTTTCTTTCTTTTTTGTTGCGTAGGCTTTGTGGAGTTAGATAGCCGCACATTTTGCAGGTTTCGTCGACAACGAACCAGCTAGTATACGGTTACATTGTCGCGAAACCCGAATCATGTGCGGAGTTTTCGTCGATTTTAATTTCCTTCTTCTTTTCCCAAATTTTCTTCCAAAGCTTCTACTTGTACTCGTAGTATCATTTATTTGTATTCTATAGTTGATTATCCTCTATATTGCGTATTAATCATGGCTTGAATGGAATCTGAAAACAAATTACATTTTTGTATTCAATACCTGGATAAAATACAAAATACCTTGTACTTATATTGGCTTTTATATTAGGCATTTACTCACTTAATTTAATTTACTTTATAGTTTATAAATTTAATATTAAAATACTAATTAGGTTGACAATTAAACCGGGTTCGTTTTGTAGTCATTTACTCGGCAATTTCAATCAATTGTTTTTCACGCGTTACGTGATTTTAAATAAAAAGTTAAATACAAAAATAGATACAACATGTTGTTAAAATTGACTTCAAGAAACCTGACTACTAAAAGTAAAGATCCACGTCTCCTAACAAGTGAAATCGTGAAATCACCATCTGCAGGTGAAGACAAATCTATTGACACCACTCACATTAAAATAAGACTAGCCGTTTAGGCTCTAGGGCGTATACACATATACATACATACACTAGAAAAACATAACACTAATTCTTTCGCAGTCGGGTAAATAAGTTGTGTTAGAGGTTTCTTGTCCACAAAAGTTTCAGTTTAATTCTTCAGGGAATTTTCAGCTGTCCACCTACACACTTATATTACACACACACTAATAAAACTATCACATCACTAATATTATAAACTATCTTTACCCGCGACTTTGTTTGTGGTTGCTAACCTTTCGTAATTATGTCAGTGTTACTTAAAAATATTTGAGAATTTATATTAGTGATCCTTCTGAAAGCCTTATCATTGTAAAATACACAATAAGACAACAATGTTTGAACTGTACATTTGATTAATTAAGGCGATACTGAGAAGTTCGCATTATGTGTTTCCAATAAAAGGTTTTTTGTTAAAACTACAAAACCGAAGCAATATTTTTTTGGGATACAATAATTTCAATTAGGTCATTTCTAACAAAAAATAATAATATTCTTATTTGATTTCCATAACAAAAATAACTTGCTATAACGTTTTATGTTGGCATCTACCAAAATATTTTTATAAGAACTACAAAACCGATGACGTTTTTTACGGTACATTTTTGTTCCAAATTAAACCACGCGTTACAGAGTTATAGTTAAAATGAAAATGTTAGGATTTCTGCGCGATCTATACCTACGCCAAACAAAACTCAAGATCACATACTCCGTTACATAGCAAACGTCTGCTCGTCGTCGTCGTTAAACGTCGTAGGACTGTGCATTTCAAGTGGCCGTTTAAGAATTTTCAAAATAAAAATATTATAAAGGCGAACATGAAAGTGTTTATTAGACTGTTTTTCTTTTTACAAATAATAAAAAAAAAACCTGATTACGGTTTTTTTGGATAAAAACGTTTGGATTTCTTCGGGATCTATAGCCACGTCAAACAAAACCTGACTGGGACAGTGCATTTTAAGTATTTTGATGGCCTTTTCAGTTTTTATTCGCCAATATACTTTAAATCTGTGCTTAGTTTCATGCACATACAAACTTGTAAGTGCGCTATATGACCTGTGATTTAATTTACTCATTAGGTACGCCTAAGTACGTTAAAAATTGAATAAAAATCCTCTTGAAAATCTTCCATTTTACTTTTTCTCTTATATGTGTATCTTCACAAACCAAGTTTCTATAAGAAAAGTTTCTTATTTTCAGACACGAACAACAACCAAAAGTGGGGCAAGCAACAATTAACCAAACAAAACGCGCTGCTCCCCCTATCGTCTGTCTGGTAAGATTAACGCATGTTTAAGCATTCCCTTCCAGCAACAGATGACCAATTGTTCGTTCTCCCATAACAGAGCTAAAAGTTTTCCCATTTATCCAGTGCTCATACGTCAAGTGGATGTAGCAGGAGCGGGCAGGGCGCGGGGCGGCAGCGAGGCGGGAGCGGGACGGTACTCGGCGGGCGGCCGACGCGTTCCGGCGCGATAAGGCGGCGGGCCTATTGTCGCGGCGTCGGCGCACGTTTCCTCCACTGTCGCCGAGCCTACCGCATTGTTCCCTCTCGTAATGAACAAACTTATTCCTGAGGCTAATACTGCAAGCGAGTCCCGAATTCACTCACTTTAACGTTATCTCTTCGAATTGTCAACTCGAGTAAATAGCTACGTTACACACGTGACATCAATATAATAGCCGACACCCATCGGCCCAGTTTTGTTTGAATAGTGTTACCGGAGTACACATGGAGTGTGTACCCACATTAGCACTATTCCACGAAGGGTTGTTTGAGCTCCCAAAACTGTTAAGATTGACTGTAAATGTATATATGTTGTAATAGATTTTGAATCCATCACTGATTATTTTCTTTGATTGTGGTAAAAAATAAGCTTTTAAATTGAGTGGTTCCAAAGAACGAGAATGTGTTTCTCCAATTACCAATATAAATTGAAAAATAGGAATGAAATACATAAACAAAGATCTTAAAGAACGAGAGATAAATTAATTAGCTCAGTAATTGACGGTGTTTTGTTACTGAAAACAATTTCGATTTCACAAACCAATCATCCGCTTTGATCTACTTCAAGGTTTATTTACTTATTGAACCTGCCGCTTAGCTTCTGCTTATCCGTTCAATTGGAAACAATGTTCGATATTTACGTAGGTAAATCGTCGTTTAAACGGCGGTATTATGAATTTGTATTGTTATTTTTACAAGAATGAACGGTACATTTAGTTAATAGTCGATGGAGTTCGGTGGATCTCAATGCCTCCCCATTACTCGCGGTCCTCAGACAGTCTCCCCCTTCGCTCGCTCCTCGCTCGTATTATGCGTACTCGGAGGCGCCAAAATTTCTTATTCATTCGAATATATTCAAAAATGTCCTTCAAGTTCTCCATTTTCAATAGCGAAAAAAAAACGAGACGAGCCGGCAATAACTCTGAAGGGAGCAAATCGCATTTCGATCGAAAAGAGGGCAAATCTTTTATGTAATATGAGATTGTCATCGCGATTATTACAGGCAAATAGAATACGCCGGATCAGTAAGTAGGTTATCTCCTTGCTTCCTTTGGCCGGAATCGCTTTATTGAATGTAGCCGTGGAGACTAGGCAGGCGTCTACCTGCGGATGTTACCTCACTGTTAATTAAGGAATGCATTAGAATGTGTTCATACGAGTAATTGCATTGATACCATTCTTATAATATCTACATCAATCGAACGAGACGAAAGAAAGAGAAGAGTTTTGACTGTTTTTAAAATTTGTTCGCCTAATTCGACTAGCCATATGTGTTTTTGTTCACCTTTTGCATGAAGCAAAGGCAAAAAAATAAAGAGCTTAATGCAAAAAAATATTTTAATTTGTAAACCGTTTACAGATTAAACTGCTTTAAAACTATGCTCTGCAGCAATTATGGATGATTTAATAAACCAGGATTTATACCAATTTAACTGTGGTACGAGTAAAAAATTTCTTCCTCTCCGTAAAAGGATATGAATCAAAACTTTTATCGTTCGAGGGAGAACGTCAATTTGCGAGAAAACGCTTTCCCGGTGACTCAAATTACTACCAAACAAATGCCTGTCACGAGATTGTTATCTCGTAAGTTTGCAAGAAAACTGTGCGGCGGTAAAAAAGTTTCCACTCCGAGAGATTTTTTATGGCAAGTAATAATTTTTATGTAAGTTTCTCGATAAATCGAGGTGGCAATTACACAAAGCTTCGAGATAGAGCCAGCGATGTGTAAATTTCAGATATAATCTTGGTGCCTTGGAAAGGTTTAATTGCTTCGTAATCGCGTAGTGCACTATAACGCACCGTCTCATGAAGCGGAGGCGAGGTGCGAGATCAGATGCGCGGAAAAATCACAGGTTATTAGCAGACTAGCGACTTTCTCGGGAGCGAGAAAGCAATATTCATATTTAAAGACATATTCATATTTAAATGTCACATTCCGACTGCAACTCGACGGTTCGCTGTTCAGTCATGTGTGCGAAACGGTGTGCCATTTTCTTATTCAAAATGCAAAACCCTCATACAAGGAAATATATTAATAATAACAAAGAGAATTAGTTCTTCTAATAAAAGTGGCACTACCTAAATCTCTCGATTATTTCACTCGGCCGCAGAGCTTTTGGAGGGATTCCATGCGGGAAACCTTTTTCAGGATTGGATAAAAAATTTCACGGACTCTTTTATTTCAAATAACTTTCCTTAGCATTTGAAATTTATTCTTTTAACATAGATCAATCTCTTTTTATCAAAATCCAATGACCAGTATTATTGTTCGAATAATTTATTTTATACTTAAGCAAATCGAACCAGTTAAGGTTTACGTTATCGTGAAGTTAGATATTTAAGTTGCCGGTGAGTAAAACACACAAAACAATGAAGAAAAATTTATTGGAAAATCCTAAATACGCAAAAAATAATATTGTCGACAAATGGGCGAGGGGTTCGCCTAGAATACCGGAGATGTAAATACTATCGGGAGAGAAAATTGTATTCGTTATTAGGTAAGTAACACAATTTGGCACGAGGAAAACGTTTCTGCTTATTTCGTGCAATATTCGAGATAGGTTTTAATCAGCGGCGAGATAAATTTGTTACAACTCTGGCAACGAAACGCCTAAATGATAAATAACGAGACAGTTTCACAAAAATAAAAATATACCGTTTGTTTATTACATTAACCGAGTTAATTCAAAGGAACGTTTATTTAAGTAACAGGCCAAAATATTTCGTAGATTTATAATGGACGAAGTTTTTCAACCGCAGCGAGCAACCACACCACACCGCACCGCAGTGGTACAAAACGAGTTATAAAATTACAAAGACTTAAAATGGTACTTAAGTTTTCCGCGTACAGTACAAAGGGATAAAATGTACAGTGCAATTTTACGGACAGACTCTGACTCAATCCCGCACCGCGCGGGAAGCTAAACCGAATTTATGCTTTGAAAATTAAGGTCTAATTGGATATTTTTCAAGTTATTTTTTTCATTTGCATTTAGTGATTTATCAACTCAGGATAAATTAGGCCGCAATTATGAATTAATGCGCTATAAAGATTCAAATATTCATAAAATTTTGCTTCATATCTGCAGATGTTGTTAGAAGATGTATAGACTTAGAAAATCCGACAGCTGAGCACAGAGGAACGAAGAATACATATGGTTATATGAAGTACCAACCCACATGCTTCCACTGCTGGGCCATGGAGAAGCATGGAGTTGACTTTGACGTGTCGGTACGTCTACTTACTTTTGGAAGACTCCATAAAGTGTCCTCCTAAATCCTCAATCTAATACACTGGCCGAATGCGCGTATGTTACTTCACTTATCTTTGCAGAGTTACTTTCTTTGACAAGCAGTTTTCCTTATGAAAGTTAAAAGAGAAATTTTCAACAGTTACGTAAATCAAATATTCGGAGGTAGATGACTTAACCTATCGGGACTGATCGCGTTCTCGCTTGAGAGGCAAGAGCTTCACCGACGAAGCTACCACTGCTTAGTAACGATATGCAGCACTACGAAATACCTATGGATAATAAACATGTCAGCATTATGTTGATAATGCAAGTTAATTTTTCCCATTATTTCCGCATCAAGTTTTATACGTCTGTACTTCTGTGCTGTGTATATGTACATACATTTAGTATACATTTAGCGTAAGTGAAGACACATTTTTAAAAGTTTAAGAAGAAATAAAAGTGCCAATAGATTTACTTTGTATACAGTGTTGGCATTGCGAGCTTTTATCACCCCTTTTAGGGAGAAATCTTAAACGTGTATTTAAATAGGCAAACAATATAGCCGTGTGAACAAATAGAAATGGAATTCGGTGAAAAGTTTTATTATTTGTTTTAGTTAGAAAGGGATTTTCCTTAAAACGGTTCCATTGCTTTGCTTAGTGATTTTTTGTGATCTTATATATTATTAAAAATATAAATACATTTATGTCAGTGTTATATCTCTGTTACAGCAAACACTTTAAGCGCCTGCTCAATGTTTTGGTGATTCTTAAATTAAAAATAATTTAATCAAGAGTTGAGATTGAGATTTGTATTTATTTTGTTGTGAATTTGTATTACGAATATACAAGTTAATAATTTCAACATTAATATATTTACGACAAAGAGCTATGCAAAATTGTATAAATAAATAAAGTGGTTTTTGTAGGACCAATTTATTTGCAATACTCTTTGCATGTATATAGGTATTTCTTCAAGGTATCAGGTATAAAATTAACAATGGTGTCGTTTTGTGAAAAAGTAAACCGTGCCTACGAGTATAACTTCGATATCGTTGCTTATAAAGTAACAAATGCATAGAACCAACTTATTGTCTGCAAAGGCCTCAGATTACAAAAATGATTTTCACGAAACATCGCTTGAACAAATCTCGTTGAACAAACGAGTAACAAGAGCCGAGAAGATGACACGCCATATTTTAAGTATCAGAGAAAAGTCGACACGAAGGCGACACCTGGTGAGACCACCCTCACCTGGGCCTCCCTCTCTTTATTGATATTACGGTCGGCGCATTAACCACTCCGCTCCGAGTATCGACTCCTACGTGAGGACCGCTACTTAAAGAATGGCTCTTTAAACATTGAAGCGGAACAAACTGCTTGATTCTGTCTCCGGAGACCTCTTCTAGGCTGATTAGCTTCAAATGACACATTGATACGGTAGACCAAATCCCTTACAATAAATAAGTGGAGCTTCTTGTTCCCGCCGGAACCGCAGCGAAGAGTACGACGGAAATAAATTTTTTTCTTGATTGCAAGTCGATATTCAAAGCTTAGTTGCATCGATGCGGTGCCGGACAGTGCTACAGCGAACGCTAAAGGCGCATTGTCGCACTCAGACTGCAATAATGAGAGAGCTTCTCCATTACGAATAGGAGCTTATATTTCCTCGGTGTGGTCAGTAGAGACGATTGCCACCTGTAATTGTGTCCGGTACGTCTATTTCCTACTAACGAATATGTAGATTCTTCGCCTTTGCAGCTCTCAGTTGCCCGTGCTTCGATTCAGACTGTTTAATTTTAAGTTAAACATAGTAGTTGAAATAAACGTTTTGTAAGTAAGTAATATTCTAAGTGTAGGATTGTAAGTGTAGGCTACTTTGCTTGTTCTCAACAAAGTATGTTCAAACAACGAGAGGGATAAAAGTTAAGCGAGAGCGTCGCCTGCCCACAAGTATTGCAAGTGACTGCTTAGTCTCGGCCACTTTAATTAGTATCTTCTGCCCTTACTTACTCTTTAAACACTTTCCGAAGAAAAAGTAACAAGCGTTTTATTTATTCACTTTGAAAATTGTTCCTTCGAAACATGTTAAGAATTTGAATGGGCTTCATTAATTAAAGATAAAAAAATCTGAGAAAAAAGTTTCTTAACATTGTAAGTAAGAGTTCAATCATAAAGAGTTCAATCATAAAAACGTTACGTTTTGTCTTTGACCAGAGTTAGATGAATTACTCGTCTTTTCTACAAAATTCTTGTTTGTGTACTACAAACTTACTACTTAGTAATTTTTGAACATTGTATGTATGCTGAAAACAAATTCCCCTATCATCTAAACGTTGTGTAAATACAAATGCAAGAAGATACAAAGATAGGATAGGTAAAAGCTAAAAGCAGATATTATTAAGTTAGCGTCTACAAGCTATTTGGGATTTCCTTGTAAAGCCGTTCTCAATAGATCGCGTCGAGTAATAAGCTCCACGATGGGCTATTACGACGCCATGAGAGAAATTCGTACCGTATCTAGTCTAGTCGAAGCCAGTATGAGTATCGTACAATTTTTATAGAACAGATTGAAATCGATAACAAATAGCTAGTCCGAGTGTCCGCAAATTGCAAACAATTGTAGAATGGTGTTGCTTTTATGGATAGCAATTTTCGACGCAATTTATCGACGTGCATATCGAGTAGCATATTTTTGTATAATACTTTTAATGTTTTATTTAGAAAACAAAGCGTGTTCATATTGTTAAAGAAAACGAGTTTTCACGCGTACCTGCGAGACGCGTCATTGTTGAAGACACGACCGGCTCATTTAATCCCTGATCAAGTTCACCAAATGTGATCGAAACTATAGTTGGACCTTTCCAACAATCAGGTACGCGTGAAAACCCGTTTCTTAAACAATAAGAATTTTAATGCGTATATGAGTTATTATTTTCAACCCTCATCTTACTTTTATCATCGGTCGCTTATCTAATATTTACCTTTCTTGCCAAAGTTATTGCCTTAACTTAAGTTTGGTTTAGTTTTTGTTGACATCCAAATGATCTTAGAGGTACTAGATATTTCAAGCAGGTCATTGAAGATTTTAATATCTATTTTGTTCACCGAGGTGAACATACCATTTTATGAACTCAGGTGATAAAAAGCTTTTAATACAAGTAGAAAATAAAAAATCAAAGACAGTTTTTCCAACCATCACATAACCTTTCTCTTGTTTCCAGGTGACCAAATAAATGTCTTCCGACCTCGGTTAGTAGATCCTAAGTGGGTTACGTCTAAATCAACATTTTTCTTTTTCTAAGGATAAAACCTTCCACGTACAGGTGGTGCTTTGTTATTTTAACGTTTCAGCACCATTAAACTTGCCGTGCTCTAAAAGATTTATAACACTTTGTGCATAAATATCTATGTCATTACATTATTGTAAGAAGAAATGTGAGACCAACTTAAAATTTAGACTAAAACTTAAGACGTTAAACGATCCAATTTAAAAGCACCATGAAGAAAGTTATACCCACGCTATATTCCTCATAAATGAGCTGGCTGAGATTGTTATAATGTCGCCAAATTTAATTGAATAAGGCTCGCTTACATTTTACGACACGGCGACGAGGCTAAAGCCACGGCGTTAATCTCCCGCTAAAATCAATTGCCAAAAATTGTATTTACCGAGACGTTGCTGTCTTGACGATTCAGCGTCTTGCGATGACGGGTTAAGCTATCTTTTCCGGTGATCCCCGGTCACCGACGGAGATTCATAACGTCAAAGTAAATTATTTCCTCATTTACCGTCTTTTACAAAAGTGCTGCACATCTTTGCTGAGTAGTTTGCGGTGAACGATGAGTTCTAGCAGCTCGTATGAAGGTTTATTTTGGCAAATCTAGTAACAGCAGAGTTTTTATTGAAAATTTATAGAGCAGCGTTTAACAGCGTCACCGGAGCCCCGGAGCCCGCGGTGAAGATATCTCGCTGCCCCTTTATTGCTTGCTTCAAATTAATGTTTCAACCTCACAGAAGGATTTATACTTTGTGGCGTTTAGCGGGTTTTATTACGTAAAAATATAATAATGTGTTGTGGTTTTGTCGGGTGGATTTATTTCAATTTAATCTAAAAGAAAACTTTGGGCGAGAAGTTATAAAAACACTAGGCAAGTCTAGATAGGTTATTAATAAAGTACGTGATCGCTATAATGGAGTAAGTGGGCCGGCGACGGCGGGCTGGTCGGCCGGCGCGAGGGGTACTTTGTCAATGTTTTGCAGCTCACCGCATCAGGCGGAATAAGGACAGGGGTGGGGGAAGCGTGCGTGTAATTTTCAGATTAGTTTGTTCAGCAACTGAGCCGTTGTCGGCTCGCCGCAAATATGTGGCCAATAATAATGAAATCATGCTACTACAGAATGCCTGCGATGGTGAATTCTTCTGTAAATTGCTGTGTTTGCAAATAATGTTCTACAAGTTAGGATGAGCTCGAACCTTTTTACATAAATTAATATTACAGTTTTCTATTATTACTTGTATTTGTGCTGTTTGTATGAAAAACAATCGCCTTATTTTATTATATTGCCTTGATTAGGTGATCGTAAATAAAGTCTATACACAAAAAAAGTTTATTGATGTATCGAAAGCACTCCGTATACGAAAAACGAAGGCAAAAAAACACTTATATGATGCCTTTCTTTAAAATAATTAATCTGTACAGTAAAGTCATGGCTGATCAAGCCGATATATGAAACGAAGTGTACAATGCACAGAAAAATGTATCAACTCAGAATGTACCTACATACTAACATTGATGTCTGTGTGTACCGGAAACAACGAAAGGGTAGCTGCGCGGGCCCAGCACGCCTCATTGGACCTTTCTTCGACGCAGGACAATGCACAATATTTTGTGATGCATACGTGCTAGGAACAAGGTGGAGCTCAACCTTAATTTGTGCATGTTATAAATAAGAATTTAAATATTTTGTGCGTTTCGAAATTAGGAATATGCTGCAAAAAATTAAAACTATTATAGTAGGTATATGCTAGGCGTATAAAGTGCACACAAAATAATATTCAAGAAAGTGCAACTAGGGGTCAAAAGTGCAGATTTTTATAAAGGACTGCTACCCAAACAGTGCGAAGTAGCAGGTTTTATCAATACGTCACTTTAACAAGAAACTAATAGCTGTCTGCGGTGTTGTCCGCGAGATATAATGGAATATAAAGAAGTTTCTAACTTTGAATCCCGATTTCGCACCTTAGGCGTTGAGTTTCCAATAGTTATTTGTTATATAAAAGTGCAAAGTTGCTTTTGAACCGCGTGCTTACTTTTGATGACCGAGCAAGCGAAGGATTCATAAATTAGAATTAAATAGATTGTTTGAAGAAATAAATAGGTTGACTGAGGTTTTTAATTCACAAACTGCGCACACGCTATTCTAAATTCAAATTTACTTTATCCTCTAGTGGATAAAAATGGCTTTTGCACTCAGATATCGAATAGCAAAAATACTCTTTCCGAGATGGTGGGATGAAAATAAAATGGTTTACCCCTACATATAAGGAATACACCTTCCAAATTTCATGTCTCTAAGTTCAGCGATTTGGGTTCTGCGTTTAATCATCAGGACTTACTCTTTTAAAGGTATGTACCTATATTATATATACAGAATATTTTAATTCATAAGACGGAAAGATGTTTAAAATACTTGCATGAAAGATTTTGAATACAACCATAGACTTACGAAATGATAAATTACCTTAGTAAGTGGGAAATACATAAAAATACCGTCTGTTATACTTAGCCGAAAGCGGACTTATGTGCAAGTTAGACTTTTCACTAGCTATATAGCATAGCTAAGTCAAATTGTGTTACAAAATATCACTGAAGCAACAGGCGCTAGAATGTACACGCCTATATTATAGTATTCTTAGTGGAAATATAACTTTGTCGAAATACTCACATAATATTTCGCTTATCGAGAAGACGGCAGGAGGTCCAATAAGCTCGCCGATATAAACCCGAGACATAAAGGAGGTTATTTGGTTTCACCGGCAATAATGCCGTTCCGTGGACAATGAAAACTGCACTTGGCGTCTGATACACTCCCGCATTTATAACATCTTCGAAGAAATCGGCTGAAATTGATACATTTCCAGCAAGCTACTATTATTTGCTATAATATAAGGCTTTGTTAATAATTGAAAGAACCCTTAAGCTGATATGTACTCAAAATACTCCTATGATTTGGGAACACAGATCAATGCCTATATTTACAGCCTTTATTATTATTTTATTCGTACTCACTATTTTACACTTTTTTTTACTAGTCTACACTCAATTAATTCAACCACTGAACTAATGGAAGTATAGTTCTAATAATTTTTCTTACAAAATTCGCCAGATTATCTTTCTTAAGTGTCAGAAAGTAAGTACGATACGCGTACCTAGGTAAAAAAGTATCTTTACTATACCTTCGAAAGAGGTTGTCACAAAATATAGATTGAAAAAATGGAACAAAGATAGTTGAGAATATGATGATTTTCTGAAGGGCATACAGACATTTTACATCAGGTTAAATTCACATCTTCTAACGACTGTCAACGCTATGACAATAAACTGAGCAAAAGGAATCGACCAACGACCATCTCGTTAACGATAAAGCCCCAAACTGCAAGGTATACTGACAACCTCAAGATGTTGGGAATTTGGTTTTAGATTTGAATATCAAGGAACTGAGATCGGAATTTGAGAGTTCGTTCTGTAATTCAACAGCCATATTTGTACGGGCTTCGGATGGATAAGAAATCTTAGGGGAAGTTTAGTTAACATTTTAACATTTTAGAGTACCTATATTTAATTTCTAACTTTAAATAAAATGTTACTACGCCAATTCAACAAGCGAAGAATTCAATTTTATGTTATTTAAAATGCACCTAATCAGTTGCGATAAAATTTTTGTGGAAATGTCATGTATAATAAAAATATTTTAAAAATGTCACCCTTTTTTGAAGTCAGTAAAATATGTTGGTGCACCTCTGCCAAAAACTTAGCTTTAGTGTAATAAGATAATGATATTGTTTTTCCAAATCTATTATGCTTAGGTCTTTATATATAGGTCTCTGTACTTTATCAAAGATCATAAAAATTAAAGTGGCCAGTAAAAAAGGGTAATTTAACCCTTTTAAACAGTATAAGCACAATGAGAGCCAATAACAATGTTAAAATATCAATTGCCGCTTAATTAGCTTATTATACCATCGAAACAGAATTCTGATCGAGCAATACCAATTACAAAAACGGTAGTGGCAGGATGCAACATACTATAACAGTATTTTTGTTAAAGCAATTCAAATAACTGCACGCGTGGTTACGCTTATTGAGGGGATTACGGGACGTAGCTACGTGTACGTGGAATGAACGGGGCAAAGCTTCTACCAGAGGCTGCACTGTAACGAACTTACACTATTTTATAAAAGCTAGGTGCCTGCCTTCCGTTCATAGGTTAGATTATTATTATATATGGACCTAGGTAATGGACATGTTGATACTGCAGGTTATTTTGAACCAAGTTAGAATTATTTCATGTAGTTGTTGTAATGCTAGACTAATAAATATAAATGCATGAATATCTACATACTCGTAATATTGTTCTTAACTTTAGCTAAGCAAGGTGGTTATTCATTGGGACAAGTTTAATTATTATGAAAAACACATGCAAAAAAACTGTAAAAACCATTCTAAGTATCGCAAACACTAGTTTGATCATTTACAATCCTGTTTAACAAACAGTAGGTTAGGTAGGTAACAATTACCTAAAGATATAATCTAATTACGATGTCCAGCGATAAGCTTGAAAAGAAAGTTGACACCAAGCCAGTTAGATGTAAAATTCGAAATTTTCGCGCAGGTCTTAATAAGCAATTCTAGATAGCCGTGGAGCCTCCTAGATGGCAGACTTACAAAGTTAAGCGGGCGAGGTAAGCTTCCCTCCGACCGCTTCACCTACCAACTCGTAACCGTTATTTCGTCTGCGGACTTACCAATTGTAACCGAGCCGACTAGGGTCTAATTAGGCTGTGATGACTTGTCCCAGACGTCGTTTAACTCTACCTGACTATAATAATATTGCATCGGCGAAAAGTTCCTTCAGTTAGAGGTGTAAGATCTTATGGTTTTCTTATATCTACCGCTGAAGTTGTTAACGTATAGTAGTGGTTTTCGTATTGCATTTGTAGTGTTTTAGTACTCTGTCGATTTACAGGGCTCTTATTATTATATATTTGTTGTGCTCTACCAATCCATGTATATTGTTCACCTACCATAAGTATAAGATTTCGTATCTATTAGAACTTAATGTAGTATAATAATAATAATATATGGAACAAAATCCACACAAAGGTCTTCTCAGGTCCCAAACTAGGCAAAGCCTGTGCAATAGTAACCTGATGACTGATATACATGCTTAAATACATAAATACATACTCATATATATATTAAACACCCAGACACAGGTCAAACAGACATTTTCATGCACACAAATCCGAGTGTGTCCTCTAATGACGCGTTTTAAATGTTTAACCTACCGAATTTCTGAATCGCATAATCTTGTAGTCAAATCTGTATACACTCTTCCCAGTTCCAACCATTTGCACCTTGCTACTTGTCTGTCAAAACGCAGCTACATTCGCCCATTTCCCATTGTCAATCGTCGTTAGTGAATCGAACGAAGTTATCGAATGAGAACTCCGGCACATTTGACTGCACACATGACACCGTGAGAGACGTAGGCCTATTGAACACGGCACGTCCTTGCAATACGAGCACAATGCTCGCTGAAAGGTAGATTCGCACAATCTGGGCCGCACTGCGCGCAGTAATGATTGTTCGAAAGCTTATTGTCGAGCGCACTATGTCGAACGAGACACCTTTATTTCTATCTCTATTATGGACGGTACGATACTCTATCATAGCCAGTTTCAATAGAGTTGCGTGAAACAGGCCGTGATGGCACACCTGTGAACAATTGGCGATGATTTTGAGTATCGAAATGGGCCATGTCTATGCATCAGATGGTATGTCTATAACGTATTCACAAATTTAATTCGTTTTTTGTAACGTTAAACTATATTTGGCAAAGGATGGATCATTATTAAAGAATTTAAAGTATTTTTAATAATTAATACTATTATAGTGGAACATAAAGTAGAAACAAATCCATTAATAGTTTTTAGTCATGTAGAATACAAAAAGGTTTTATTGGTGCGAGAGAATAATGTTGTTGATTATTTTACACAGTAAGTTTCATGTTTTGTTAAATCCAAATTAGTTAAAAAAAAGATTTTCTCTTTCTTTTTCTGGATTATCATGACGTAAATATATTTAAAAAATTCCGGCTCGTACCTGGTGGAAAGGATTGCTATAGCCATCCAGCCAGCGCAATAATACAGCGAGCGTCATGATTAATAACAATTTATAATGATATAAATTTATAATTAATTGATTGTGATAATGTATTTGGTTAGAGAACAATTGAATTACGTGTAAAAAAATATTCGTGTCGCTGGAAGATTTATATCAGGCTTATATTCTGTCGAATGTTTATTATGAATCGTAATCTAGGCGGCAGGAAAAAGTTTGATTGGTTTCAAAACACACAAAGTCGAGGAGTCTCGAAACTCATTAAAAAGTAAACATGAAATGTCGCAAAACCAATCAGAATACGAATATGAATCTACTATATATACATAAAATTACTCATATTTATACGCTATACGGTCTTATAGATACGATAAACATTTGTACGATCTAAACAGGAGTTATTCAGGTAATAAAAGATAAAAAGATATTTATTATTCGATATTCAGACACAACACTAATATCGAGGGAATTAAACAGAATTAAAATGTTATAGACTGCTGACGAGACAGGAATTGATAATGACGTGTCCCGTAGAATACTGGAGTAAGCTGATGATGATGATAGTTGTCTATCCCATCCGCAGCTAATGGCAGCAAATTTTTGTGTAATGGATAGCTTTTTTTGCAATAAGTTGTTATTTTTTTGTCTTCGTACTTTCTCAAAACATACATACTGTTTACTTAAAATTAATATTCGAAATAAATACCGATTTTACGGAATACTATTATTTCTTTTTTTAAAGAAATTTACATGCCTTACACACATACACTTACACATCGTGATATTAACGAGCAGCCAATATTTATTGAGTATTTTCCTCAAAATCATATATTATTTTGAATTAGACTAGTTTCTTATCTCTTACTAACAATGTTAGTGAAATAAAATTGCTTCTGTATCTGCAATAAGTATTATAAAATTCTAGGAGAGCCACTTATCCCGGCCACCAGCACAGAACAGTAGTGTTCCGCTCGCAAATAGACATAAAGAACCTCATAAAATAAAGGGAAACGCACAAAGGGCATAAACACACAGATATCATCTCGTAGTTTTGAATGCACTTTTATGATCAGTAAAGTGTACACTAAAGCTCTACGTAAGTGTTCAGCGAGCGAAAATAAAAACCGGGCCGCCAGTGTGTACGTAGCCTCAGAGAGCCTCTAGAGTCTACTGTTTCATTACTAGATGACTGGACAGATGGATGGAAAGCTGAATTTTTCCTTTGTTATAACCATTTTTCTACTAACGAACTGTGATATTCCGAATTATACCTCAACGCATAGGAAACAAAGTTCGGAATTCATTCGAAGTAGTGTTTATTAATCTAGGTTTAGGATGTGTGTTGACATGTGGTATTTGATTCATTTTTAAACAATACGACATGATTTCGCAATAAAATGAACAATGTTCTAGGCAATTTGTCCCAAAATTATTGTTTATAGTACAAAGAAAAATCTTTTGTCTTAACCACATGATAGGTAATATTATATAATCACGTTTTCGGTTTTTAGTTAGAGCCTCTCCTGAGACGGATAGAATAGTCAAGCGCTTTTTCTTTGCATATAGCGTACGCGTGCAGGTTTGTATTTAGTTTATTAAGACAAACACGTTGGCATAACATTTTAACTTGTTATCTTATGATTTTATCGACTAAATGTGTGGATTAGACAAGATTTTTATTTTCAATTTCTGAATTAGTTGTTCCCTTTTAGGTATGTCTAGAGTTGAACTTAGTACTAATACTAAGTAATTATTATTGTCGACAGTCTGTTATGTTTTTAGCTAGTAACGAATCATTTTGTGTGTGATTATTTTTCTTTAAATGGAAAATCAAACTATAAATAGCGACCTACTTGAACGAGATCGAGTATCGTGGACATTCCCGTTTATATTCCACAGATCTCTAATTATTTTTTTCGCTCACATGGACCCCTTGTAGGTCATCGTCGACCCCAATTAGTCGATATAGAGGGTTTGTATGCTCGGCCTCGTGATTAGACTGAGTTAGCCGTTTACGACTGATAAAAAAGAAATATTTTGTCCGTTAGTCACGTGTATGACATACGATGGATATTATTGGTTCAGTACAAGCCTTTCCACACTAATAGTCATATAATATATATATAAATAGCTAATAATAAGTGAAATGTGTGTAAGTAGTCAGTCAGTCATAAGTCAATTATTGCTCATACAGGGTTGTACTAAACCAGAAAGGAAGCAATCTAAAAAAAAACTGCTGATCCATACAGTTTGTCGAGGGATGATTCTTTTCCGTTTTTTTGCAAGAAAATTAGTTAGACTTCAGCGGTAACTAATTTTTTTAATAACTATTAAAGCATTGTTAATTACGTCAATAAACTACAGTGGATATATTAAATTAAATACTAAATAAATTGATACAGAAAATATAAGTTACTTTCCGGATTGAATACAAAACTAAATAAACATGGCTTCAAAACATCAGTGTCAATGATAAATGGTTCTTTCTGTAAATATAACTAACCTAATTAAAAGCAAATTCACTCAATTTACTGTATGATGTTATACGTTGGAAAAAGGGACATTGTGAAGTTAACCACCACGATGATGAATTAAAAATTAAGAATTATTAATTATATTTTTACTTTAGCTGGTATGACACTAGCGGCGGATTTCAATATTCACTCAACACTGTAGCTTGCAGCAAATCAAGATAGAATGATTTGTTTGGATTCATCTGCAATTAATACTATCATTGAAACTAGTGACGAGTAATTGTTGCCATCTATAATTTTGTTTTCAAATTATCACGAGATTCCAAGTTAAAAATAGGTAAAAGTGTAAATAGTGGGCGCTCTTAAATATTAATAATACATTATTTCAAATGTAACATAATTAATATCTGAGACAAATCTGTATTAAAATGTTTAAATAATGATGAATGAAAATACTTACAGATTACCAAATAACACGATATTGCCAAATAATCATCCCCTAAACGCCTAGTACAGTGTAGTTATAAAATTACAGATAAACTTCAAAGCTTGTCATACGAGTAATATGCAGTTTTAGAACAGAGGGCGATCTGAAAATGATTAGTCCCTCCAACTGATTAACTGCGTTTTTAACCCCCGACAAAAACAACAGGGTGTTATAGGTTTGACGTGTTTATAAAAATAGTCGGTGGTGTCCTTAGTTATATTTCATGAAAATCGGTCTTTAATGGCCGCTGATACAAAATGGCGGTGTACATATTTTTTCACAACTCCTTCAATATGGGTATCAAATGAACTAGTACAATAAATACACTATGATTCATTTCAAATCCAATATGGCCACTCCCACAAAATGGCGATGTCGTGGGTTTTTGAAATTTATACTTTTACGTGTTAAGATTGTTGTAGGAGGAGCTGGAACGCTTTTTCTTAAATTGCTATCGCAACCATAATCCGAAATCAGTACTAAAGTTGGATTAAGTTCGCTTATTGGAACCGGCCGTAAAAATACAAATATGTACCTAATCTATATATATATATATATATATAAGAGTAAGTCTGACTGACTGACTGTTCACAATAAACGCAGAGCCTAAACCTCTGAACCTAGAGACAAACAAATTTGGGGGGTTGTATTTAACATAGGGTTTGTGTGTGTGTTAAATGACGTGTACTGAAAAAAATTGTGGAAGTTCAACCCACAAGGGCATGAAATGGAGGTTCAAAGTAATAATAATCCGTACACCGAAGATAGCTTACACTCAAATCTTATAAATCGGATAACAACAACGCCAAGTGAGGTCCATAAGCTGATTTGTAATCTTGACATAAATTTCAAAACACAAAAATTGAAGTATTTTTTTGAAAGCAATCCTTTTTATAAACTCAGCGAATATATGTCAATGCAGCTTGTAGAATCATCGTTCTTGTGTAACGAACAACCATAATAAAATATCACTAATAACTAAACAAAGCAATCATAATGTAAATATTTGTCAAGAGAACTGTTAAACTAGGAACTAATATTAAGTAATCGTATATGAATGAGATTTGTAAGTTAAATTTTTTAAGTAATTCTTAATTCAAATGTAATAAGACTTGCCTGTAACGAACGTTATTTAAAGGTCAATAAATATTACTTTACTTTACTTTACTAATAACCTCAGGAGTCCCACAGGGTTCTATTTTAGGTCCACTTCTATATGCCTGTTATTTATATGATATTAAAAAATGTTTTCATTATGAAAGATTTCTTATGTATGCAGACGACACAAAAATATTTATGAAAATCAAAAATCTTTTAGATTGTAAAAGACTTCAAGATGATCTTGATAGGCTTGGAGAATACTATAAATTAAATTGTATTGGTGTCAACGTTAGTAAGTGCTGCTTTGTCTCTTTCACGCGTAAGAATAATCCTATAAATCATATTTATCAAGTAAACGGAGTAAATATCAATAAAGTTGAACAAGTTCGTGACTTAGGCATATTAATAGATAAAAAACTCACATTTTCAGATCATTGTGCATTAATTGTTAATAAAGCTTATAAGAGCTTGGGATTTGTCTTACGAGTGAGTAAACCTTTCTCAGATATTTTTTGTATAAAACTTCTCTACTATTCTTTTGTCAGAAGTATACTTGAATATTGCAGTACTATTTGGAACCCGCACTATATAACGTATACTAGAGATATTGAAAAAATTCAGTATAAATTTCTAAAACATTTAAATTACAGAAAATTCTATGTTTCCCATGATTATGAAGACTCTTGTAATTACCATAATTTTACAAGTCTTGAAAACCGCCGTACACTTTTAGACATGGCTTTTCTACATGGCATATGTAACGGATATATTGATTGCCCTGAACTGGTCACCAGGATATTGAGTTTGAATGCGTCGATTATTAGAACTAGACACACCAAATTGTTTGCTGTCTCACATTCATCTACGAAATATGCGCTTAACTCACTCGTTGGCAGACTTCACGGAGTTTACAATAAAAGATTTTACTCCACTGACTTATTTTTTGATAGTAAGGAGTTTTTAAAAAAGATGTTGTTAAAATACTAGAGGACAATAAGTAGAGAAGAGGTACCTATTTATATCAGATATTTTGTTTCTTATTAATTACTTACTAGATGATTATTTTAATACTTATTAGTTACTTATCTTATTAATTAAGTACTAAGGTTTTGCAAACTACTTACGGGTTCTTTTATTTTTGTTACAATTAGTAACATAAGTGAAACAGTATTTAAATTCTTACTTTGGCTGCCTGTTTCAAATGTTTTTTTTCTATAAAATGTAAATCTATTATTGGTCATAAGAAAAACATGTTTATTAAGTTAATTTAATTTAAGGACTGTGGATTTATGTTTCATAAATTTTTGAGTATTTTTGGGCAGCTTTGACTAAGTTTATATAGCATATAACACTGTATATATATATTAGAAAACGTACTCGCTTTGTTTGTGAGAATGTAAGCCGATCAGTTTACTCATCACACCGCCTGTAGATACTTACTTCTGTCGTAACTACCTGTCTTTGCTTAATTAACGATCCGTAAGATCACGATGTTAGCGGTATCAGGGTAATCAACGAACAGAGATTAATTTTATGTTTATTAATATTAGAAACTCATTTTATTTATAATGAATATATTTATCAAGAAATATAGGTTATTAATTAAAGTGAAATTTACCAAGGAATGTATCAATATTAAATGTTTTTCGAGTTTCGTACAACGAAATCTTTTAGATATTTCGCTTTGTCCGTCTGACTTTATGTATGTAATAACGTGCCATCAGGGCGATTGAGCGTGTACCACAAGACACTCCCGCCAGGCCTTTCTTCAGGAACCTGGGTATATTTACACTGCCATCCCTTGTGATACTACAAGTTGCAATAAATACACGGAAAAACATACATTTGTATGATACCTACGGAAGTGTAATGCGTAATGCCTGAAATTGATGGCCGTAAAGCGTTCTCTGGCCAAGTCGAATCACCTCATGCATGTGTTCGACGCGACCGTTTATAATAAGCTACCTGAGTTTGTAATATTTGCTCCCAATTTGCATATTTTTAAGAACCGTCTCCAACACTGGCTTATCGAGCACTCCTTCTATAGCATCAAAGAATTTGTACAACTAAACTGAAACTCATAAAAAAAGTATATATTGTCAATTTCGACCTCTAATTAGAATTAATTTGACCTATTTAGTGTAACCTGATATTGTTTATATTAACTATATATTTTTATAAATTAATTACTAATTTTGTAATTTGTTTTTTTTTATTGACGTGTAAATTGGCTTATAAATAAAATGATTTAGATTATGTGTTCTTACATATTTTTTTTATCCTACACAGCTAGGCATTTTTGACAAGTTCGCACGACCACGGAAGTCAGCGATACTGTAGCCCTAGATGGAGCATGCCTAGTCTGGAATACACTGGCTCTCAGGGAAGGCTGCCGGAACACACCGTTAGGTGAACCATTTATGAAGGAAATGCGTTTTTGTTAAGGATGCGAATATATATAATATTTGGTATTAAAAAATAATAGTAAATTTTCGTATTTTTTAAACTTGGTCAGTAAATTTTGATTATGTTATTTGAAACTAAAGAAGTAAATAAAAAGAAAACAAAAAACAGAGAGATCAATATTTGTAAGTAATTAACAAAAAAATTGTTCAAAATATAAGCTCAGATATAAGTCTATATCTATGTATGTATGCATGTCTCGATACTCATAAGACTTAACTTTCTTGTACTATTGGCGTCACAAGCAAAAGCCAAATTAAAATTTCTTCTAATTGTTAATCTCTTGATTACTCTTTGCCGTATGTCGCACACATTTTTTAATTTATATGAAATTTTTCTTGATATACGTCAAATGTTTCGAAAATAGATAGTAAACCAGTTCACAGACGCCAAATGAATTTACTGTTAAACAAGGATTCCCAGTCCCATTTTATTAACTTTACATATCAAGAAGGTATGCAAATAAATATGTAAATGGATGAAAAGGCAAGGCGAAGGCAAATTCAGCTAAATCCTTTCCTTTGAAGATTAATATATCCGATACGGGCACGGGAGATACTATAAAACTCCAGAAATATATATTATAGCTTATACACGTGTAAGAGTCAGCTGTTATTAGTTTTTTACTTAATTTGTATTAACTGCCGTAGTTCTTACGCCCGTATAGTTTGCCATAAAGGCCAATCAACTTAGCTACGAGTATTTATGATAATAAAAATTATGGCCACCTTAATTTAATTCCGATTGTTTTAGACTATTCATGATTTAATTACACAAATATATGTGCACTAAATCAAGCAAACGAAAGGTTGACAAGAACACAATCACTTCCATATTTTTAAATATAAAAGTTCTAGTACACATTTGTTAGAAAATTAATTTGTATAATATTTTTCGAACTTATGCAAGCGTCAACTCGTTTTAAAAATTGGTTAAAAAAATCATAGCAGTAGACAGTATTTGTTTGTGGGTGCCTGCAGATCTGTGAACTTCTCCGAAGCAATTGCTTTTTAATCGAATGAAATGTTCACTTACCGTTGAGGCGGGCGGTTCGCGACCGGAGGTGGTGGTCGGGAGCTGCTGGCCACACGGGCTTCCAGCTCTACCTCGCGCTTACCACTGAACCTTCTACCGCGAAAACTTCCCTCGATCGCGTCACACCTCACCCCGACCAGCGCCGGCCAATTGCAGCACAGCCGCTCACCGACTACGTCCGGATTTTCACGAAGTTTCCCGACCGATAGGTAGGGGTGGCGATTAGATCTTTTAATCTGAAAAGGTAAATGCATACAAAAAAAGAAAAAGTACACGCCACCCTGCAAGAGATGCTAGACCGAGCGGAGCAACAGGTAAACAATTTTCAACTTGGTGGCCGGTAGTCTTCGGCGCCACCAAGATTTATTGTGAAAGACTGAGAGTAATGGATGCATTTTACGGCTTTTAGGGCTTCTAAAGGATATATTTCACCGATGAGACGGTGCAACCCTACTTTATTGAACGTTTTGTGAGAAAAATAAGGTATACGAGCATCATATTACCAATAAAAATGTTACTGAAGAATTAACGATATTATGTAATGGCTAATCTACAATTCTAATTATTTTGGCCGCGGGCGAGGCCCAATTAAATTGTAATTTATTCCGCAGTCAGATTTTGGGGTCCCCTTGATAGAAAAAGGTTACATTTTTTACAGCGAGTTTCGGTTGGAAAAACATTTACTCCGTAGCCGTGGTGACTTTATGTGTGTACTGAATAGCAATCTTAAACGCCTCATAAAATTACAACTACCCAAGTTACCATCAAAAACCTAAAAGAATATAAAAGTACATTAGCTCAGCATCTGGCATATAAGTTGCAAGATGCTCGTACAATAGTTGACACAGATACATTTTCTCGATTAATAAGCATATTTTGTTGGTTCATGGTTGAGTAAATGGTTTAAGAACAAACGATTACATACAGTAAAAAAAAAAATAGATACAATAACAATAGGAGCTTCCGTCCACTTACTCTTACGAAACAAATCTGTCTATGAACCAAACACAAATTTACCGCACAAAATTAATTGGACCCCAAACCCATTACAACTAAAGACTACTAAATTGAATTTCAATTAGATTCCTTAATGGGCCAAGTTACGTGTGGCCCATTACTTGTTTAATTCTTGACCACAAGGTAATCTAAGTATCTGCGGCTGTAGACTAAATCTTGGGTTCGTCTCACATATCCTCGTAAGCCAGGGTCTGGGTTCGGTGCTATTTGAATGTTTCTGAACGACCACGAATTAGTATGCGCGCACCGCCCTGGTCTCCCAATGGAACGCAGGAGCTTATTCTGATTTAGCGGAACTCTTAAAGTGCAATAGTCGTTAAGGGTTTCGTTATAGGTGCGTGGTGATATACATTGCTTGCCATTTACACACTTCCCAATTTAAATTAATCAAAAACTGTCAGGAAGTTTGATTTTTAAGCCGAAATAATTGAAAAAAGTTTGTATCGGTTCCTGCCGAAATGTAAGTCGGTAGACAATTAAAAAAAAATCTTTTTATGTGAAAATCTTTACATTATAATTTAACACATTATACATTATAATGCAAGGATTTAAACTAAACTTCATACGATATACAAGTATATTTAACATTTAGAAGTTATAGTGAAACACTAAATTCACATATACACTTTATTACCTAGCTGTATTGTAAAAAATTATGTTTACTGAGTTGTTTAATAAAATAGAAAATCTGATTTAAAATCACTTTAAAATACCTAAGTTCGAGAATACGCCACCGTCGGGTCCAATTTGTGAACGGGATCTTGGGATACGTTCATTTCATGTATTACAGAACTAGTCCACAGCCACCGCGCCTGTGCTGCCTGAATTATGGAAATTAGGATTAAAATACACATTTGTACAAATAATTCTTGACTCGGATTGGAATAGAATGTTTGAGTTGAGTTTAAAACTTACACAAGGTTCAATTAACAAAGATGAAAGTCTATTCCATGGTGTTTGTTAAAATAAATATATTGACTATCAAAAGCCCAATAAAGCACCAAAAGCATATAAAAATACTTACTAGGTACTGTTTCTTTTAGATTCGATTACAGCAGAAAAAATTATTGGATTTCAAAAATCAGAGCCTGAGAAATGATTTGCGGAAATGTAATGGAATGTATGGTCATACACAACTATTTCTTAGTTTTTGTTAACGTTATAAATTATAATTTAGTCCCATAAGCTATTTCAAGATATTGTCAGCCGCTGGTAATGTAAAACCGTTTATTTCAGTAGAAAGCCTAAATCGAATTACTGCGTTTAATGAACGTATAACATAATTTAAGTTTAAATATACATTTCGTTTGTAAACAAATCCATTGTTAGTGTAGTAATACGTGCATATTCATTGCACCATAGCACACTGAAGCTGACACAAAGTTCCAAAGTGGCCCCTTACGTATCTTAACGTAGTTAGTGTTATCAGTGGCCTGTGGTATTGTTCCATTAGAACTCTATCGTACGTTAAGTTTGTTTGTTCGTATGTTGAGGAATATATATATACCTGGTATTGAACTTTGCAGCGAGGATAGAGTTTATCAGATTAAAACAAGATAGGATGCAGCAATCGTAAAGTTATATACATGTACCATGCTGATATGTCACCAAGCGTCTAATGGAATGTTCCGGATACCAACTTGAGAAAAGTTACGTTACTATTATGGACTAAATAAATATCCAACTGTTCATAGCGGTGCTTAAAATTTTGTGACTTGTAAAACAAACACTCAAAATTACGAAACGCGTAGCGAGCTATGGAAAGAGCCACGCTCGAGATCTTGGATGACCGTAAGAGAAATGTATGTATACTGAGTGACGTGATGACACAATGAAGCTGGACTGCATTAGGGTCATATAGCAATTAGATTAGGCAACTTATAGCGTGGAGACCAAGGACAAACATAAGACCAAGAGGCTGCCCACTAATACGATGGATTAATGATATATTGACCTGAATGAATGAATGATGACAGACCGTGAGTCTTGGCATAAAGAAGGACTATGTCTAGAAATGAACAAAAAGACTGAAAAAATTCTTGGAAAAATAAATGTCTTATATATAAATAAGGCCTTACCGTAATGTTTTTAATTTACATACTCGTTTAAAATGTGAAACTACACGAGCGTTACAAATTCAATATTCAAAGAGTGTGAACATTAAATACGTTGGTGCCCCAACAACATAATCGGTGAGCGTGGTTTCAGGCCTGCAGGGCATGAAGGCAATTTAAAAATTTGTCTGTAAGGCGAAGCTAGTTGCTTATACTATGTGGGCGCAAATGTAGGGCCGCCTCCTACGAAGAGTGCTACGAACGCTACGGAACCTACGAGTAAGCATCTCACTGCGACAGATATACAGTTGCTTTATTCTGTAGCACACTCGCAGTATGTTCTACAGATTTGCTACATACTTAATAACAATTTATTACTTAATAACATAAGTTCTTAAGGAAGAGTACAATACAATACAATATATCTTTATAGTACTGCAAAAAATACAGCAAAATACATAAACAAAACATTGCTAATACATTGATCAGCCTTATTGCCTAAAGCGATTTCTTCCAACAACCTGGCAACCTTTGGATGGATCGGACTATATTAGAATATTATTAAATTATTATTATAGAATATTATCGGTATTGTAGAATATGTCTGGTGTATGGTAATATGTGGTGGATTGCAAAAAAAATTCTTCCAATGTAGAAAAACTGTGAGTTGTCTTTAATGATGTACTTTTCACATAAACCTACAGAATGTGTACCTATAATCATAGAGATTACAAGCGAAGATTATATTAGTAATAATTACTGATAACTTAAGTCTGTATGATTTATTAGCTCAGAAACATACTCCTAACCGACGTATCGGACGTCGGACGTGTACGTTCCTTTTGGAGCACGTATACGTCTTTTTCACATGTAGAGAATACGTCGAAACACGAGAATTGCGTCAAACAAAATGTAACGGTTGGAACAAAACAGTTTCATATCCGCTCAGCAGGTTTTGTTTTTTGAGTATGTCTAACCGTGACGAGGTCTGTGTGACTTCCTGCGCGGCCGAGAGGGGGCGCGAAGTTGACTTGATTGGAAACCCTATTCCATATTTATTATGGGCCTATTTTGTGATGTTTATTGAGGTGGATGTCGCGGCAACTCCCAGGTTATTAGGCGAGTTTCAAACTCGCTTTATTGAATAACATAAGCACTGTGGCAGTTGGCGAGCCGTTTGAGAGATACTTTAATTAATGTTTCTGAAGCTAGGATGCACTTAGTGTCTGTTATAGTTCAGGGACAAAGCAAATGTTTATAGTGAAAAAGTTACTGACTAGAAAATTCAAAGTGAAGTGTTTTTATCTCGTGTTGTTTTGTAAAGAACAATACAAAAAAAAATTGAGGCTCAAAATTATCAGTATGTTCCTGACTTTTTGTTTGATTTAAAATAGAATCATGCTGCGTTAGCGCTAGTGACTTAATTAATAATTGTGTCTATTAGACAAACCCAAAAAGGCTAAATCCCATAATATAGTCACTTTCTCTTACCAAGTAATGACATAGAGCAATCGTACCAGTAAACACTTATTATTACAGCTACTTTAAGTGTTGATTTATGTTACCGACCTACGTCGGTAACAATAACTTTTCGGTAAAATCGGTAAACATCGATGACATTCGTTAAAACCGTCAGTTCCACACATCCCTGAAAAACAGAGAGAGTACAATTATGTGACTCGTGACTACGTGATACAAAATACAACTGATCACAGGAGCGATCACTGTTGGACATATGTTAGATATGTTAAGATAAAATATTATATTAACTACAATGCTACTGATTTCTTATAAGACTAGTTAAACTAATTATTAAATTCAAAACCCATACAATAAACCTTATTACTCTTTGAATTTTTTTCTTTTGATTTTTTTTTTCTTATTTGTACTTGATAATAGTAGAAATACGTGGAAGGAAATTATCCACGTTTCCACCCTAGTAGTAATAGGTGGAAAAAAAACATTCTTCTCTACCAGTAGGGAAAGATCTAAAGGGATATGTGGAACTGCCGGTTGTAACTTGTTTTTTTTCCTTGATTGGGCACCACACTCGGTGTATTGTGCCAGAAAAACTTGTTGGATTTTATACATCAATGCGTTATAATATCATAATGTATTTTTTATTGTATGTCAGAGGGAGAAGTTTTAAGTTGAAGTGATACCGCTTACCTTACAATCGAAAACTCATTGTTTTTTATCATTTCGTATTCAAAAAGTGATTGTCTTTGTATCAGAAATTCTTTCTTTTATCCTTTGTAGTAAAGGTTTTAGATGTCATTGTCTGATTGTCATTTATCGCATCTACTTGACAACGACAGTCTACAATGCGCAGTGCTGCTATTAAAAAAATCTCGATTCCCCGCGTCACTGTAGTCAATTCCCCGCTTTCTTAAGATTATTCATTATTAGAATAAAACGCCGTCTTCACCATAATTTATTGAAAATGTCAAGCGATTACACAATAAAAAAAAAACTACTTACTCTTCGAACAATTATATAATTGTGCAGAATTGGTATATAAGCTTCAGAAATAAAAAATTAAATATCTTTAGATGACAGTTCAGCATGTATTTGGGTGATGTTGCATTCATTATTTTAGTAGTGTTCCTGTATCTGCCAAGTTCTAACTATATTTTTTCTTTAAAAACTAGATTTTTGCCAGTCCCAGTACTCTGCTAGGCCTTGATTCCCCGTAAATTGGGGATTTTCCCCGCAATTGGCAACATTTCCCATGCGTTCGGTAACTTACAACGAGTGTCGACACACTCGATGGACAGTGATCGGAATATTCGACAAAAAGCGTTTATAACGATTAAAACAGTCAAACTACCGGTCGGAATAGAACCGTACTTGCCTGTGGTACATTTTATTTATCTATAAAAATGCTAGGTTTTATCCTAAAATACGTGATTATTACCTACAATATCCGTATAAACCGTGTAGAGACGTAGCTCACGAGTACATGTAGCTGTAATGAAGATTTGAAGATAATCGAAGGTGCCCCTAGACGATTTATTTGCGCGCGACCGTCCGGATAATAATGCCTTTAAAGCGGCGTACACACCACCCATTGATACGTAAATATTGGGACTCCAAGACTTACACTCTCACATTAGGCTTCTTAGCGCGTCTTATTTTGAGCGTCATTCGTTATTTACTCCTGGATGTTTAAATGTGTGGAAGCACAGTCTAGGGATCCAACAACCATTTCATTTCGCACCTGATAAAAATTACATCTATTCTGTTTTGCTTCCTGTATAAAGGTTTTGTAAGCACAACCACATGACGTAATTAAACTTGTCTTATTATCTCGACACAATTTCTTACTGAAGTATCGTTCAAGTTGTTTTTGTTCTGTTTAGAGTCATTAAGGCAAACAGGCGGTACTAATTTTCTGACCTAAATTTACCTAGG
Organism: Ligdia adustata; assembly: GCA_947049295.1. Classification (NCBI taxonomy): domain Eukaryota; kingdom Metazoa; phylum Arthropoda; class Insecta; order Lepidoptera; family Geometridae; genus Ligdia; species Ligdia adustata. The sequence continues at coordinate 6,706,444 of OX346218.1, forward strand.
GAGGAAATTAAACAAGTGATTAATTAAAGCGACTTTAAAAACGCCGACTTCGAAAAACTCTAGACTGTTATATCTTAACGAATGAAACCGCGAAATGTAACTAGAGTAGCCTATGATAAAAGACGAATACAATGACACCACGCACATCAAAATCGGTCCGCCTGTCTAAGTTATAGAGGGTCATAAAGGGATAGATATACATACTTTCAGAAAACTATACAAATTTACAAACAATCACTCTCCTTCTGAGCAGTCGGGTAAAAAAATACGTGTGGCACTCGAAGACATACGTCTAGTCACACGCACACAAACACCGTGCCAAAGCCTGCCGAACTTAAACGACGTTAGACGAGTGTTAGGTTTATTTTCGTTACGGTATTTCTTGATTCGGTCGCCGCGCTCAAAACCCGCTATAAAAGCTATAAATAAAATAGATTAAAAACTTCTCACCTCTTCTCTTACTTCTAACCTGAAGGCATATTCCATACGTACCTAGTCTAGAAGTCCTTAAAAAGTAAGTCTACAGACACCCACTTTATCACCTTGATATTCTATTAAAGGGATATTATTATTGTGTCAATTTCCTCTTATTGTTTTCCTTAACGCTTTGAAACAAATGATTCCATGCCAGTGAGCGCTAACCTTTACACCGATATAGGAGCCAGTGAGCCGCGTGTAACACCTACTTCTACTCGCCTTGAATACTTAACTATCATTTACTTCATTGCTTGTGTGTTTTTCATAATATTTTAGACAAAAAATAAATATGTAATTTTAATACTTTTTTACTATTATAAAATTGACCTATAATTAATTTATTGTATCATTATAGTAATACTAAATTAATTTTTATATTGAACGCCCGATAGGGTTAACTGATATAACGTGTGTGCACTAACAACTAGCATTGTTCGGGCCGTCTTCATTCATCCGTTCATTCGTCCATTCATTCATTCATTAGCTTCATTCATTCGTACACTTCTTTCTGTCACCTAATCGAAAATGGAGTCTTTTTTACTTAATCAATAATTATATTTATAAAAACTACAAAAAACCTTCTTTTACTTGTCTGTACTAGACAAGAAGTGGCGACCGTGACAGGACCTGCAATCATATAATCGCCGAGAAGATTTACCTATTCTAGATCGAACTTACGACATGTGCCACGCGGTGCGCCAACGCATCGACAAAAGTTACTACGAATCTACGTGAAATCTTCCGACAAAACAAAGACGGACGACGGATCCTGCGAATTTAAGACCTACCAGACCTATGAAGTGTAGTTCCAGACCAATTTGGATTGTGAAGTTCAGTTGTGACGACATCAAGTTCGAGGAACGCCATTTTGTCTGCCGATCAAGTGAGACCGTTTCATATTTTTCCTTGCCTATAACCAATTACGAAGGTCGCTGTCGAAGGCTCCAAAAAAAACCAAAATTGATTTAACTAAATTTAATTATAGAATAATCTTAACAAGTACTGCTTGCAACCGATGTTAGGTATACAATGAATAACTTAGAATTAATAATTATATCTAATGCACATTCCATGTAAATTGAGGCCACGGCAGTTTCCGTCGAATTCGCTGACGCCGTGGAAACGCTGTTGCTGCGGTGCGGCATCGAGGGCGACGTCAGCATTCCTTTATGCGCTCGATGACGTAACACCTCCACCCCCAAATCGGCAACTATTTGAGAATTTTGAGATCAAATATTGCCGGTGTTCTCGATGGGGTTGTAGCGGCTGGATTCTCAGGATCCTCGTAGTGATGATCTTCGACTTTGTCCTTTTCTTTGTTGCTGGGATGATTGTAGTATTGTCGTAGGCTTAAAGCGGCTGCTAATAGCGATGCAAGCAATATAATGCCGTAGACTGGTATTGTAGTATGATATATTGCATCAATTGAGGCTTGTTTCAGTTGTATTGCTGGTTGCAGCATCACATGGTCTTGATATTCATGCAGGTCTCTCAAATTGACAGAGTTTAATTTGAGGTATTTTACAGGAAGCGCAGTAGTTGCTTTGAGGTTCACGGAGATTTTCATGATGTTGAACGGTTGACCTTCGATCTTGTCATAGGTGTTTTTGATAGTAAGTTGTTCGGTGTCAAGTGAGCAGCTGACTGGGATGGTGACCAGGAAACTTCCTTGCACGGTGTTGTAGTTCTCGTATCCGCAGCTGGTATGAATCTTCGTCAGACGGGGAAATGAGATCACGTAGTGTTTCTCATCTAGTTGGTCCACTGCTTCCTTGGTAAGCTTGACTGTTATCATCTCACAGGTTGCGTCGAGAGACTGGTTCACAAGTAGGTGCTGGATACAGTCCGATTGCGCTCGCACTTGGTGACTTAGAGTTTCTTCACAGAGAAACCTTTCACTGTACTTCGGACATTCTGTCTCTATGTACAAGAACGACAACTTGTTACTTGCTATGAAAGGATAGGGAGGTAAGATGGATTGATTGTGCTTATTAGGAACTATAGCTAACTTAAATAAATCGTATTCTACTGGAGATACTATAGGAAACTTTAAGGTTATAACTATACGTTTCCCCGAAAAGTAATAACCCGGTTTGATGATATCATAGTATTCCCTTAACTGTAACCTTAGTATATGACCCTTAGGGTAAATTAATTCTAACTTACGTATCATTTTATCTATAATGTTTATATTAACTACTGAATGGTGGGTGCTCGATGCACGCACAAAACTTAATATATTTTCTACCCTTAACACTTCTGCTATAATGTCATTTCCATTTTCGGACATAATGGACAACAATTGAGCAAATTTCGCGTATTTAATTAGGCTCGTGTCCTTGTGTGCATCATGGTCCATCAGGATTCTTAGAGTTGAATTTATTTTTTCCTGATTTTGGGCTATCTGTAACAAAGCTTGGGTATGCTGAGACATCCACTCTTTACTAATGCTGATATGGCTGTTAAATTCATCTGTTATTTTCTGTTGATTATTATCTAAAAGTTCGATCGCATTATTGAATTTAATTGCGTCTGAATAATCCAAATTACCAGTAATACTTTTAATTACCGAACCTAACCCGTCTATAAGACCTCTCTTGCTACGATTAGGCTCTAGGCTACCGAGATGATCGATGATTTTTTGAAGCTTTATTGTAAGATAGTCGATCTGCAGTTCGTAGATAGAATATGTGTCATTGTCAAGTCGATTTTTATAGTCAGACAGTTGAATTTGTAAGTCAGTAATTTGATTCTCAATTTCGTCTAGTTCGATGTATTGTAAGAAAGTATGATAGTGAGTTATCAATGTCGTAGGTCCAAGTTTAAATGGTAAAAGTCCAGGTCCTTCGTCCAAGCTTTCAAGTCGTATTTCTTGCGTCATCAGTCTTGTTGTTATCACGAACAGCGTCAGGAGGGTTCTGTAACAATTTTGCTGATTTAGGGACTCTTTTAAGGCGTGATTTTGCCACAGGACCACGCTTTTTAGATGTATAGATATGTATGGGTAAGTCAGCTAAGACTTTGTCGTGAGTATATCGTGGTGCGACCTTTTGTCTAGCAGAGAAAGGGTTGCGAATAAAAATCTGTTGCTCAGGCTCGTATTCCTGTTCGGTCTCACGATTTTTATTTCGGTTATTTGTCAGTTGCGTACGGTCGTTTAGTGAATTTTCGTTAATCATATTGTACACTGTCTGCATTTGCTCGCGGTGAGATTGAGTGTATTGCTGTAGTAAGTGTTTAGTCAGGTCTATGTCAATAGGGTCTCTGGGGTCAAAATGTCCGTTGATTATGTCAAATGGTCGGCATTTAGTAAAGCTATGAATAGAGCTGTTATATGCAATGAGTGCATAAGGCATGAGATTAACCACCGGTTCATCCTTACGTTGAAGTTTAAGGATGCGTAGATGCTCTAAGATTGTTGAGTGAAATCTCTCAATGTTACCGTTGTCATTAGGTGCATGAGGCAGTGTTCTATGGTGATTGATCTTATGCAGCTGGGTGAATTCGGAAAAAAGCTGATTAGTAAATTCGGTTCCGTTGTCTGTCACAATAGTCAGTGGGAGTCCATGGTGAGTACAATAATGGAGAAGATTTTGAACTATGCTGACAGCAGTACCATCCCGAAGGTAGTATGCTTGAGCGTATTTTGAGAACACATCTATGATTGTTAGATACTTCTGATTTTCGGCTGTAAAAAGGTCGAGGTGAACGATCTCAAAGGGTTTAGTTGCTGGTGGTACAACATTAAACTTTTGCTTGATGGGATTTCTATCATATTTGGATTGACCACATATAGTGCAATTATTAATAAATTTTGTTATGTGTTCTTTCATTTTAGGCCAGTAGTATCTGCTGGACAAGGATAGAAAGCATTCATTAATGCCACGGTGGTTGGTTTTACCTTCGTGGTAGTTACGAATTAAATCTTGTTGTTTAAGGTAGTCTTTGACGTTTTCGACTTCCTTCTTCGCCAATACCAAATTCATTGCTGAGCTACGGAATTTATCTTGAATAATAGGGATTACATCATACATTCTTATAGTTGGATTTATGTAAAGGGCTGTCTTAACCTTGGGATTCACAAATTCCTTTATGACGCTTACTATGTCGTTCGCTAGATTGTCGTCGGATACTTGCACAGAAGTTCTTGTGTGTGTATCAAATGGTTTAATTACTGAGGGCTTGCGTTTTACGTCACCCACTACTGTAATTATGAGCTGTCGGTGAAACTTATTCAAAGGATCGTCGGTTATCGGCACTTCGAGAATAGGATTTTCAAGGCTCGTGTGAGCTGTTAAAGTGGTGGAACCTACTGCAGAGCCTGCTGGTATTTCCGAAGGATTGGCAACTACAGAGCTGATTTCTTCGTTATAGATCTCTACTCTAGAAAGTGCATCGGCATTCGTGTTGGCTTTACCCTTTTTGTGTATAACTGTAAAGTCATACTCACTAAGTTTTAGCCTCCACCTTGTTAATCGTGAATTCGTTTCTTTAAGGGTCATTACCCACTGAAGAGGTTTGTGATCTGTAATAATCTTGAATTTTCGCCCAAACAAATAAGGACGAAAGTACTTGGTAGCCCAAACTATAGCCAGTAGCTCCTTCTCTATGGTGCTATAGTTGACTTCACTATCGTTTAGGGTTCGAGATGCATAGCACACAGGCTTATCTGATCCTATAGGCCCTTGAGAAAGAATGGCACCTATGGCCACGTTAGATGCGTCCGTTGTTAAGATAAACTCTTTTTTGAAATCGGGGTATTGCAATATTGGATCGTTGGTGAGAAGAGTTTTACACTTCTCGAAACTTTCTACGTATTGAGGGCTCATTATAATTTTCCTACCTTTTTTCAAACAATGAGTTAAAGGTTTCGTAATCCTTGCGAAATCAGGAATAAATTTCCTATAGTACCCAACTAAACCCAAAAATTGTTTTATCTCCTTTGGAGTTTTGGGAATGGGGTAGTTTTGAATTGCCGAGATTTTGTCGGGATTTGGCTTGATACCATCTCTGGTAATGACATGTCCTAGATATGCAGTCTCTAGCTTTAAAAATTCCGACTTATCCATCTGAATTTTAAAGTTAGATTCTCGCAGTCTCTGGAAAACTTTCTGGAGGTTCACTATGTGTTCCTGGAGGGAGGTGCTGAACACAATTATATCATCAAGATATACTAGACACACTGTATTCTGGAGATCCCTGAGGACATTATCCATCACACGTTGAAATGTGGACGGAGAATTCTTAAGACCCATGGGCATGCGAAGAAATTCATAATGACCATGCTCTACATTAAATGCCGTCTTGGGGATGTCTTCTGGACTCATTTCCAGTTGATAAAACCCACTGGCGAGGTCCAGGGTTGTAAAATACTGACAGTTGCCAAGCTTGTCTAAAACGTCATTTATATTTGGAATGGGGTATTTATCGTCTATCGTCTTTTCATTGAGTTTACGAAAGTCTACGACTAGGCGCCATTTCACTTTGCCAGATGCATCGGCTTTCTTAGGCACAACCCAGATTGGGGAACTCCACGCGGAGTCAGAAGGTCTTATTATTCCCTGTTCTAGCATTTTACCTATCTGCTGTCTAACTTCGTCTCTATGAACGTACGGGTACCGATAGCTTTTCGTGTACACCGGGTTCTCATCGGTTGTTCGGATCCGATGCTTCATCTCGTTACTGAACGTCAGAGGTTCTCCATCTATATAGAACACATCTGCGTACTCAGCGCAAAGAGCTTTTAAATTAGCACGTTCCTCGGCGTTTAAGTGATTGGTACGTAAACGCGACAATACATCGTTAACGCGCGCGGACTGCTGTTCGGTGCGCGTGCACTCATTCGTATGAATCTCAGCTGAAATCGGCTGGTTCATAGAAAATATTACGTCATTCGGCGATGGGTTCACAACTTCTAACACTGCATAGTTATTTTTTACTACTGTTAGGCAGTCCCGAATTACACAATTAGATGTTATCTGTTCGGGTATGAAAACTTCGCCTTCGTGAATATTAATTGGAAGTCTAATTATCTTCGAAGTATCGGCCGGTATAACTGTTTCGTATAGATTAACGTTGCGCGAGTTATACATTAAAATAGGGTTGATCGCGTTCCGAGTGATAAGCGCTTTATTTTTGAGGTCAATTTTTGCTTCCCATTTTTGTAAAAGGTCTAGTCCAATAAGACCGTCGAAATAATCGTGAAAACGGTACACAAATAATTTTATAGGGTCAAAATCCTGAAATTCGTTAAAACATGGTAGTGTCACAGAGTAGTTATTGCGGGTGGTAGCATGCACATTTGTCACTTCAAAAGGATCAAAATTTAAAGGTACATGTGAAAAAAAATTTTCGACCGCTTCAGGGTTAAGGAACGACTGGTTAGCTCCCGTGTCTATAAGGAGTTTCAAGGGTGGTTGAGAAATTTGGATGTAAGGGAGTTGTCTCTGTGATTGAACGTTAACTTCTATTTTGGCTTTTGTGATATATTGCCCTTGTGAAAATCCTGCGGGTCGCAACCACTAGAAGAGGGTTGCGGCTCATTAAAATCAGTGTCGTTAACCTGCTCCAATACACTAGAGTCCTGGTAATACTGTGACTCGTCACACTCGTACACAGTCGGATATTCATAATCGTACTCAGGGTAGTACGCGTACGGGTCGTATTCTTCGTACGAATACCCTTCATAGTTAGCACATTCGTTAACATTAGCCTCACGTGTCTTAAAATAGTTACTGGGTGGCGGATTTCCCGACTTCATCCAGTCATGCCCTACGAAGCCAGTAGGCTTTAGGGTCTTAGTCACAAAATGACTCACGCCACTCATTGGTGTGGGTGCAGGAATTGTATTTTGAATTTGAGGTCTGGGCCTTAATTTAAATACATTGCTTTGAGGGTTATAGTTCGGTGGCGGTGCACGGAACATTCGTTGCGTGTGTGTAGGACCTTGAGGAGGTCTCATCACAGGGAGGTTAGGCCTCCATGGTTGTGGGGATTGAAATTGAGGCAAGGGCTGGTGGGATTGAAACTGAGGTGACGGTCGCTGAAGAGGCACATTATTATTATAGTTATACGTAGGTGCAGGAGGGACTGTAAACGTCCTCTGGGGTGACATTGAAAATTTAGGGGCAGGTGGTGCCCTCTGCTGCAAGTACATCACATTTAGTTCCTCATGCACATACTCTAACGCTTTTTCAACGCTATCGGGACGCATGCATCTAATGCGGGATCCTAAGGGTTCTTTAAGACCGCGCACATATGCTTGCATAGTTAATTTTTTATATAGGGTGCGTTTCGCCTCGATAGTGGTTTGAACATCCTCGTGTAAGGACACATACGTCATAATCGTGCTGAAAAGCGTCTGACATTTATCATAGAATTCCTGCGGAGAATCGTTGCCCTGGGTAGCAAGAGCCAGGTCGTTATAGAGGGCGGTTTCGTCCCTCTGGTCAGAAAAATTATTGACCAAGGCAGTTCTAATTCCAGTCCAACTTTCTGGCACGCCGTTTGAATTGATAGTACGGGCGGCTGGTCCGGTTATTTTATTTAAAATACCGTTAATTAATCCTAAATTAACTAGCTCCCCGCCCTGTTCTTCGCTCAAATATCTAGCGCAAAGTTCATCGCATAGGCGAATGAACCTCGTAAGTACATTGGGATTGCCGTCGAATTCGGGCACTACCCTTAAGGCCTTGTAAATCGTGTCTAAGTCGGGCATCTTGTTCCACTCTAAAATACTACCTAAACGTCTAACTCTATCAGTAATTCTAGATCGTGATTGCCTACTCGGTGCAGGACTTGACGGGTCTTTCCTTGGATGGAAAATTTTGGGAAATTAAAAAAAAAGGACTATGATTAAGGAGAGCAAGTACAAGAGCGATTCAAGTACTTACATATATTTCATCCTGGTTCCTCTGGAATCGATGTCTGGATTTCTCCTCCGGCGGCGATCCTAGGTTCTTCTGGATAGGCAGGACCGAAGCGCGGCGACGCAATACGCGAGCACGCACACGGGCGCGCTTAGCTGGGCGATAATTCGGCGATATATCTCCCTAGCTAGTCCTACTCTATCCTACCGACTGCGCCAATTACGAAGGTCGCTGTCGAAGGCTCCAAAAAAAACCAAAATTGATTTAACTAAATTTAATTATAGAATAATCTTAACAAGTACTGCTTGCAACCGATGTTAGGTATACAATGAATAACTTAGAATTAATAATTATATCTAATGCACATTCCATGTAAATTGAGGCCACGGCAGTTTCCGTCGAATTCGCTGACGCCGTGGAAACGCTGTTGCTGCGGTGCGGCATCGAGGGCGACGTCAGCATTCCTTTATGCGCTCGATGACGTAACAGTTTCTACTTGGGAATTTAGTGAGGCTAGTTCCGCATTTGTTTTGCTTCATACCAATAGCCGTTCGTAAATACATAACTATCCTAAGCGCATGTAATTGCAGTGTCTTGTAAATACAATCTACCTAATATTTTCTTATCTATTCAAACTACTTACCTACCTACTTCATTCGTGAACTTGAACTTGGTTCAACCATATGGTGACTATATACCTACATGTATTAAATCATAAACATTCCATTGAAATCGCTGCGTATGCCTTCCGATTCAATTCTATAAATAGCTACACAATCTATTGATGCACTATTACGTTTCTAAATATTAAATCTATTCGCTTAAACGCTATTCTAAGCTTGTCGCACCAATCTATTCCAGTGGCTTTGCATCGCACTTTGTTCTCTCGCCTATCAACCTGCCACTGCACCCTCTTTCTCATTGCCTGCGTATCCAGTGCTGCGTGTGAGCACCACGGCGGCCGTACGCTGACTAATCTAACGGGACTCGCTCGCCGCGCGCCCTGCAGGACATCGAAACAAGGAGTGTATCGTATGCAAGTTGTTTGTTTACATTTCTTATCGCTAACTTTATTGCATCGCAACCATGCCTGAGAATCTAAAAGAATTAAATGCTAAGCGTAGTTCTATTAAAGGACGCGTTACGAAGTTTAAAAATAACTTAGATAATCTAGATTCTTTAGAGGAGGAAATTTCTACAATGGAACTGAGCAAGCTTGCAATGCAATTAGCAAAATTTGAGGCGTTATTTATTGAATTTGATGAGGTGCAAAATCAAATAGAAATTTTAAATGTAGACAATCAAGATTCCGAGTTAAGTATTCGCGAATTATTGGAACAGGATTTCTACCATTGCATTGCATTTGCTAAAAAACTATTAGACAATAATAACACGACAGCGCCGAGCCATGAATCTTCTTCTAACCATTCATGCTGTCATAATCATGGCATAAATACGCACGATTCTAATAATCCGCTTGGTTTTCGCCTACCAGAAATTAAAATTCCTTATTTTGAAGGAACTTACTATAAATGGCTGGAATTCAAAGAAGTTTTTACATCTTTAGTACACAATAATGAACGAATTAAGAAAATACATAAGTTTGTGTACTTAAATTCATATTTACAAGGTGAGGCAGCACGAGTTATCTCAAATCTCGAACTTACAGATAAAAATTACGCAGAGGCGTGGAAAATTCTCTGTGATCGCTATGACAACAAACGACAGCTTATTAATAACCATTTAAAGTCGTTATATAACATCGAAGCGGTTCGAGAAACCGATAAATCACTTAGGTTTATTATCGACCATGTTACAAAAAACCTACGAGCGCTAAATAGCTTAGGGTTGCCTACAGATAAGTGGGATGTGCTTATAATATATCAAGTCGCGAACAAGCTAGACAATATGACATTTTTTAAGTGGGAAGAACATAGAAATAGCCTACCTGAGATACCTACTTTAGATAGTTTTTTCTCGTTCCTCAAGAGCCGTGCCGACGTCCTTGAAACTTCATTCCAGCGGTCCAAGCAGGATAAACCTGAAAAACAAAAGTATAATCCTACCTACCACCAAAAACCTCAACAAACTAAATCGTTAGTCACCACAGCGCCAAAGGAAACTAACTCTTCCAATCCTCGCTGTGCTGTTTGCCAGGGAACTCACCATGTTTTCCAATGTGATGTTTTTAGAAACAAATCTGTGGACGAAAGGCATCGACTAGTATCCTCCCACAATTTATGTCCGAATTGCTTAAAAACAGAACACAGCAATGGAGTCCAGGGCTGCAAGCTTACAGGTTCCTGTCGCACCTGCAAAAAGCGACACAACACCTATCTTCACAGATCCAGTGATTCTGACAACATTCCCGCTAGTGGTGAGTCATTTTCGATGTCTGTACAATCATCACCCGAGGTATTATTATGTACCGCCAAAGTTCGGGTGACTAACCCTATTACCAAAGAAACTACCATAGTACGCGCTCTACTGGATTGCGGAAGTCAGAGTACCTTCTTGACTACTGCTGTTATGCAGAAGTTAAACCTTTCTCCCATGGCTTCTAATACCGAAGTAGTCGGTATCGGTAATACACCACTAAAAATTTCTACCAAACGCTGTGCTATCCAGCTGCAAGCCGGCGACAACGGTTTCAGCGTCACAGTAACATGCCTTGTCTTACCTCATATTTCGGGTGAAATGCCTAAAGCAACTTTCGATGTATCACACTTACATCTTGCCAAATACCAGCTCGCTGATCCGGACTTTAACCGGGCGGGTCCGATTGACATGCTCATCGGAGCAGACCTATTCTGGGACATTATAGGTTCAAAACAACAAACCCTAGGGCCTAAAAATCCTACACTACGCAGCTCTAAGCTAGGTTGGCTTATTGCTGGACCAATCTTTAACTTTAAATCTACTCGTACCAGCGGGTTTAAAAAGGTACAGTGTAACTTTCTATCACACGATGAACCCCAACCTAATCTATACGATGAACTCTCTAAATTCTGGGAACTAGAGAATTTCCCTCAAGACAAAATCCTCACTAACGAGGAAAATCTATGCGAACAGCATTTCCTAGCTAACACTACTCGTACTTCTGATGGTCATTTCTGTGTGGCTCTACCTCTTCGCGAGGACCCCACTGCATTAGGAAAATCTTACGGGTTAGCTAAAAAACGTCTTTTGGGCTTAGAAGCTCGCTTTCGCAAACAACCTGGAATCAAAGAATCTTATACCGACTTCATGCGAGAGTATGAGGCTCTCGGACACCTATCAAAAATTCCACCAAACCAAAACCAATCTCAAAATGCTTATTACTTACCACACCATCCTGTGATCAAGGAAACTAGCGAATCTACTAAAACTCGTGTAGTTTTTGAAGCCAATTCCAAGTCGACTACTGGCGTGGCGATCAATGACCTCCAAATGGTTGGACCTACTATTCAGGATCCACTTTTCAATATTTTAGTCCGTTTTCGACAACATAAATATGTATTCTGTGCAGATATCGAAAAGATGTTTCGAGCTATTTTTGTGAGAGAGTCGGATCGTCATCTTCAGCAAATTTTGTGGCGGGAACACGAAACCGATCCCATACAAGTCTTGCAATTGAATACGGTTACGTATGGTTTCGCAAGTGCTAGCTTCCTTGCTACACGTTGCATTTATCAAGTTGGCGAAGAATGCAGTGACTCTAAAATTAAAGAAATAATCCAAAAAGACTTTATGTGTGATGACCTCCTTACAGGCGCAGAAACTGAAGCTGATTTGCTCTACATGCAACAGTCAGTCTCTGCCGAATTAGCCTGTTATGGTTTTCATCTTCGTAAGTACCGCTCAAACTTACCTAATCTACTAACTGCCAATTCTATCGATCTTGAAAATCGAAATCTCATTATTAGCAATGCCACCAGCACTCTAGGTGTAGGCTGGACCCCAACCTCTGATGAATTTAATTTCAACATCCAATACACACCGCCAGCTGTTTTGACCAAGCGATCGATACTATCATCGACTTTCAAAATCTTTGATCCACTTGGAGTCCTTGCTTTATGCACTATCAAACCTAAAATGTTACTCCAGCAGTTATGGCGCCTAAAACTAAACTGGGATGACCCAGTACCCAATGACGTAGCAAAATCCTGGAATAAATTTACCGAGCAACTTTCGATGCTCTCTACTGTCAAAATTCCGAGATGCGTTATAATTGACGATTTCTATTTAATAGAGCTTCATTGTTTCAATGACGCATCACAAAGAGCATATGGCTCTACAATATACCTAAGATCCTTAGACCGCGATGGAAATATAAACGTTTCATTACTGTGCGCCAAGTCTCGAGTGGCACCTATCAACAGAATTCAAACCATTCCCAAATTGGAGCTCTGCGCTGCTCTACTAGGCTGCAAGCTCGCGCATACTGTACTACAAGCATTCAGGCATCCAATCTCACGGAAATTTTATTGGACTGACTCTAACGTCGTCCTAAGCTGGATAAGAACACATAGCCGCCTTCAAACATTTGTAGCTAACCGAGTGGCCGCGATTAGAGAAATAACTAGCTCCTCACAATGGCGTAAAGTAGGCACTTCTTCCAACCCAGCTGACTTAGTAAGCCGCGGTGTTGATCCAAGCAAGATACACGACCCTCTGTGGTGGCATGGTCCTAACTTTCTTATGCAGCCAGAAGAGACGTGGCCAGTAGAGCCATCGTACACACTCGAATTGCCTGATGTAGAAGCTCAGCCCACTTTCGTCGGGAAGACTGCACTTACGTACGACGACAAACTTGTAAAGCTCGAAAACTACTCCAGCCTGCTATTTGTCCAAAATGTCGTAGCTCGAGTCTTACGTTTTATCCACAACGCGAAAAATCCTAAAAACAAAATATCAGGCCCCTTATTGACCAAAGAAAGACAAAAAGCTATGGATTATTTAATCAAGGTATCGCAGCAAGAGTCATTTGTCAATGAAATAGAGCTTCTGTCTCAGGACAAGCCCTTAAAAGCACAAGTAGCTTTAGTCTCTCTAAATCCATTTCTAGACTCTAACGGTATACTCAGGGTCGGTGGTCGAATCGATACTTCTTACTATCCTTATGACAAAAAACATCCTATCGTTTTGAAATCAGATCATCATTTAACAAAATTAATCTTTCAGCGCGAGCACAGTAGACTATTCCACGCTGGTCCTCAACAAATGCTTGCCACGGTACGTGAACGCTACTGGCCAATCGGTGGCCGAAACCTAGCCAGGCGAGTTTATCGCAATTGTTTCATATGTCGTCGTTTTAGAGCAAGAACTATGACTCAAATTATGGGAAACATTCCTCTAGAGCGCCTAGAACCTGACTATCCGTTTCGAGCTGTAGGTACAGACATAGCCGGGCCATACCTTATAACTGATCGCAAGGGTCGGGGATGTAAAATCACGAAGTGCTATTTATGTCTATTTGTGTGTTTTCGTTATAAATGTTACCATTTGGAAGTAGTAAGCTCTCTTACTAAAGAGGCTCTACTACTGACTCTAAAACGATTTATTGCTCGCCGTGGTATTCCAAACCTAATCTGCTCTGACAATGGTAGAAATTATGTTGCAGCCGCCAAAGAGATTAAGGAATTATACAAACTTCACAAAAATAATCTTATTGATTTTGCTGCTGATCAGGGCATTGAATTTCGTTTCTCACCTGCATACGCTCCGAATTTCGGTGGCCTATGGGAAGCCGGAGTCGCTGCAGCCAAGAGGCATATTAATAAAGTCCTCAAAAATACCCATTTGACGTTTGAGGAACTATCATCTTTATTTGCCCAAGTAGAACAAATCCTCAACAGCCGTCCATTATGTCCACTCAGTCCTTCGCCCAATGACTTCCTTCCCCTTACTCCGGGACACTTTTTCATCGGCAGACTCTACACCTCCACTATGCTGGCGCCTTGGTAGAGTCGCTAAACTTTTCCCCGGACCTGATGGATTGCCGCGTGTTGCTGACATCACCACTGCCCAGGGCACAGTTCGCAGAGCCCTCAACCGCATATGCCTGCTGCCACCAGCCAATGCAACAGCAACCAGTTGAAATCCGTTTAAAAGCCGTTTAACGTCTTTCAACGCCCGGGAGGATGTTCGGGCCGTCTTCATTCATCCGTTCATTCGTCCATTCATTCATTCATTAGCTTCATTCATTCGTACACTTCTTTCTGTCACCTAATCGAAAATGGAGTCTTTTTTACTTAATCAATAATTATATTTATAAAAACTACAAAAAACCTTCTTTTACTTGTCTGTACTAGACAAGCATTTTGTGTATATGTACTCTTATCATCACCTCAATAAATTATTTCTAATTCTGAATACGTGTATTTCATACATCGAGAGACATACCGTTGACCTAGACACGAACGTCTCATTATATAATCTTGAAGGAGTTTACCAAATGTGAATGAATCAATCTTGGATCAGACATATGTATGAAAACCTGTATTATGAAACAAAATGAATCAGACATACGTCATATTTCTACAAAGAATGGGTAATATAATCTACATGGTAGAATTGACCTCCGAGTGGGAGACGTCAGCTTCAGACCAGACTCTCCAAGTTTTTTGCTAATGTGCATATTTGAATAGCAGGCAAGCTATGAGCGTGAAACGTTATTGGGCTACCTCTTTTTCGCCTCACTTAGAGAGACCCTAGCCCAGTCGAGAGCCGTTTATGTGTTAATCTGATTCAAAACATGTTCAAAGTACAACAATCTATTTATAAGTTTCTAAGCATTGATACGAATGAAGGAATTGGTATAACTTCTTCTTTATTGTAGAAAAATAATGTTATACCTAGTGCCACAAATGGCTTCATTATCACTAATAGCGATCTCTTCCAGGAAACATTAGAATGGACATAATTTACTAAAATGAATATAGTAGGACGGGGTTTACAATCAAGAATAATACCTAAATGTGTATCTAAATTTTACAATAAACTGTATACATGTAAATTATATCAAAGTAAACTATCCGAATATGTATATTAAAGCTTTATTCGGTCTCTTTCATGTATAAAGAAACAAGAAGATACTCTCAGAACATTTTCTAGTTTAGTATTTTGTTAGCGACGTCGATCGTCGGGAACTAATTAGTGCTTTGAGGGCGGGACACAAGCGCATCCGGGTGCATCCGGCTTGTAAACCAATATCCGGTGGTCGACAGTCACGACATTATGCACCATAAAACTATGAAATTCTACAGTATAGAGTTAATTACAGGACTACACGAAAAGGAGGGTTAAATGTTTACGGTCCATGTTAATTCGTAAATAAACTTGAGTTTATTAATATATATAATCTGGGTCTTTATAGGTCGCGAGGAAATCGGTTTCATCTAAGCAGGCGTACTTTATATTTAGACCGCGTCGTCCCTATACACCAGATTTTTCACACATTTTTTTACATATTTTGTATATATCAAACCACCAGAGAGACCACCGAGATTGACAAAAATTAAAAGGGACCTTAATATTAAAAAATAATAATATGTGTGGCACTCGGGGACTGCCGCAGTACATCTATTGCATACGCATACGTCTAGTCGCACGCACACAAACACCTTGCCGAAGTCTGCCGAACTGAAACGACGTTAGACGATGCATAGCTTTCAACGCCGCACCGCTGTGCCGGTCGGAGAGGGCTGAATTGAATACCTCCTACTTTTTCGAGAAGTCGGTAAGTAACAATATCTATTTACAAATTGTAATTGAATTACTGCAAAGGAATCACCACAAATTATATAAGCTGGGCAAACCCGGGAACCGGACTTATACAACTGCGATGCGCATATTGTTACAAAACTAAAAAACATAACTTACATTTTGGTGGTCATAAATATTGAAGAATATAGGAGCTTTTAAATTAGTTACAAATATAACAGTAAAACTTAAGCTTACCTATTAATTTAATGAAAATACGAGTAAATATCATACTTGCTACCTTTACAACAAAATAATATCCGAATACTGAAAAACATTCTGTAGTGGGATCAACTAACCGTGTTTCATTAAAAGTTTCTCATTGAACAGAAGTTTCATTGGTTCTCATAGAGTTTGAAACATGTCGGTTGAATTTTCTTGCAATGTTCGATTCGTAATAACCGAGTGGCTACGTGGAGTACTTCTGCCGAGAAACGGATTATTTTAAGCAAGTTATTAGTTCTAGGGAAGTTATAGTGCAAGCATTTTAATCAACCGACGGACTCTTATGCGAGGAAAGTGTTTCTTTTCAGCTATGGCAATATATGCTTTGTTTTCTCTTTATTTGTAATACTTGAAATGTTAATTTTTTTATTTCGATTATGGTTTCTTAAACAACACACTTCAACGCGGTTCTCTCCTGTGTGAGAAATAAATAAATGCCGGGTTTTACTAAATAATAATCTCGCAGCACTTTATACAAAATTCAACATGCAAAGAAAATTTGCTCACACGTTGCTCAGAATATATTATTAGTAGTGAAGCGAACTATGTCAATAGTTCCCGGTACGATAGACTACGACATTTTTGCAACTTTATAAAAATCGACAACCACTTGACCTACTATTCCCAACGAGTAAATACATGGAACAGGTATCATATTATTTTGTATGGTTCTGACAGTTACACATTGTTATTAGCACGTAACCGGCTGACTCGCGTTTCATGTTATTTTTTTCTAAAAATAGTTCAAATTATCTTTAAAATTATAATTGAAACTAGAGTAATTATGTTAATGTACATTGTTACGTTAATTAGAATTGATGACTATAATGAAAGATGTTTGATTTTATTTCTCCTGACATGCTCACTTCTACGGTTGAAAATAACGTAAAAATTTGTCCCAACAACAGTTAGTGTTACTGGTTGGGAATTAGTTTTAAAATAATTTTCCCAACGAGTAACACCCTCATTGCCACAGTGTTACTCGTTGGGAATAACATTAAAAGTATACCCAACGAGTAACAGTGTTGGGAATTGTTTTTTTGATTTAGGTGATAACGAGTCACAGTGTTACAGTTGGGGATGTCACTCGTTTCGTTGGGAAGAACCCGGGACGAGGAGCTCTTAACTTTAAAGATATGTCGGTTTGACTAAAGGACTCTGCGCGTGATCGAAATCCTGGCTTGCATTTTGCTCAAAAAGTAGCCTAGCAATTCAGCAGTCCAACGCAGCCAGCATTTTGGACAAGTTGACAGATATTTTTTTCTGTCAAATTAAATTTGTACTATTTTTGATTAAACATTATTTTAGTCTTAAAAATAGTTTTCGAACCATTCGATTAAAACCCTTTTCTAACGTACATTGAATACGCAACAATACCTACTGCATTCATATGTATCCCCGGATTACAGGTATAGTTGGCCACGGGGCGAGAGTTTCCACCGGCCCGTATGCCGGGCGTGGGTAAATCTACAGGTAATCCCGGCCAGAACAGTTGGCATCACGCCCATGCTAAATGTTGATGAATAACATCAGACGGTTGAACAACTGGATGAACCGAGCGATTGGCACACAGAAGTATGTGTTTGAGAGCCGATGAGTTCAATAATTATTGGATGTGGTTATTATTTCAAGTCACTCATAAATAAAATCCTTATTATACCAATAGTTTCCCATTTTGTTCTATTTAAATTTCATAAGAAATAAGTTTAATTCTTCAACCATAACTCAAAAAACATTGTATCGACGCCTGTCGAATCGAATTAAAACATGATAAAAACATAAAACATTTAATGTAAAACGATAATTTTTGTACATATTATAGCGTGGCCTCTGCCTTTTTCTCAAGTTAGACAACTGTGCAAAAGGTAGGATCTTGCATTGGTTTATTAATTCAGAACTTACTTAATTTTAAGAATTCCTAATAATTCAAAATTCCAATTTTAAGTGTTTTTTTCTAAAACATATTGAAAAACATTCCTCGTCACCAGCGTCATAGTTCCGTGGCACCCAGCACAACACGTGCCCGGCCCGCGATTCTCTCACTCGACAGATCACCTGAAAGTGTACCACTTAATAACTCACATCCTCTGCCGGCTCACTGGGCACCGCTGGATCGTCACATATCTCTAAATATGGCCGCCCGACCGTAACGCGCGCTACACCGTTACACTCGCGTTGGGACCCTAAACAGTACAAGATATGCTTTACAAACTATAAGTGTAAAATGAACGAGGTTATTTTATAATTATTATTAAATTATATTTATTTGTATGAGTGTTTCGTCGTTATCGTCGGCTTAAATTTGGCACCAGTCAGCCATTCATAAAATTTGCAACGAGATCAATTTTTTATTAAACTTTAAGAATACTAACAATTGCATCAATAAAAAAAAACATAATATGCATGTTCAAACAAAGTATCAGTTATATGCAAATTATTTCATTACAATTATCACATAAAAAGAGTTACAACAATTATTATGCTTAAATGTTTATCTATTCGTTTTGTTTTACTGGATTGAGCTAATGATTTAATAATAAACATTAAAAAAATATTAATTTGTTTTGATTTATTTGCTCTCTGTTAACATTATCGCGCAGGTGTCTGGGCACACTATGACAGGGCTTAATTTAAATATTAATAGCGTTTATTTTATGATACCTCGAGCAAAGATTGTATGTAAATAGTATTATTTATTAGGACTATGTCTATTAGATTTTTAAGAGCTTTTAATAAAAGAAAAATTAGTTTACGTTAAGGAGATAGTTTTTGCGTTATATTGAAAAATTTAAATAATTTAGGTGGATTTTTTGACAACATTTAGGTTTATAATTTTTTTAAACTCTCATATGTCAGATTTTAACGCTCTATCGTAATTATTCGTGACTGTTGCCCGTTGATAGTCCAAATTTTTTCTAACTGCCTATGACTATTAGTTACAAAGATACAAGGTATTATTGCATACAAGTCCTAATTCAAAGTCAAAAAAATTTAATTCCAAAACATGGGGAGATGGGGAACCCATTATTGGGGGGTTATTTGTCGATAAAATTGGCTATTCTTTACGATGTTCAAATATCACTAGTCGGTACCCAAACACACTGTATATTAATCTATAATTATAGTTTATGGCTTCGCATTTGCAGTGAGTGGGATTTACTAATTGTATACCTCAACGAGCGTCGGGCGGGTGACATAGGGCGCAATTAAAAACAAAATGATCGGCTCAGGTTAAAACCTTTCATCGCTTGTTGCGTCCACTAATCACATATGTGAAATGAAATTCTAAATATCGCGTGTGAATCGATGATCACAATGCGGAGGGTGCGAATATGCTAATTATGCACAACTCAATAACAGTTAGAAAACAATTTGGTTTTCTAACTGTAATTTAGAAAGGAATTTTGTTTATTTTGTTATGATATTTTAGATGTTTATGTTGGTATCGGTGTAGAGACCCTCTTTATGTTAATATTTCATTCACAGTTTAATAACAATTTATTAGGTTTGAAAAACCCAGTATGACAATTATACATTTTTTTGGACGCAAATTAAAAACAAGAAAACTCAATTCCTCCGCTAATTGAGCGACAGTGCTATAAGACTTAGACAACAAGTTCAAAATCCACTTTAACATTTTAAAAGAAAAACGATGCAAAATAAAGTTATGCAATGTTTTCTTAACAAGCGTGAAGTAACATGGAACTATTGAAGGGTTTAATAATATTCATTGAGCTCGGGCAATTTTCCGGGCGAACGACGGCGACGGGCTTTGATCAGGCGGGCTAGACGACGAGTCGAAATGAAGTAACTACGGATTAACTACACTCAATCTGTAATCTGTAATTTTATTACGTGTTATGTTTAATTTTTGAGATAAAGTGATAATACTATTTTAAAAATATGAGTTAATAGACTAGTGTAAGGAAATTTGGCTAGTTGTTGCTTACACGAATACCTGTGATGTTCTAGATGTGTAGTACGAGTATTATTTGGAGTATTTGTGACCTGTTTTGCAAAATCACGTACTTTTTTGAAACAAGAAAAATATTTAATGACCTTTTTATTCTTTGCTAATGTAAGTAGCATCGACATATATTTCTCCACTAGCACCGCAAAAATCTGTCGTTGTAAGTCACTAAAAGCATTTACCAAAATACTTGTCCTCAAAAGTAATTCAATTTTACACCCCAAATAAGAAAACAAACACGCGGGAGTTAGTCTGTGAACGTATATATCCTCTGTGTTGAAGGAATGGGACCCTTAAAGGGCAAGGGTTGGTACGTCTTGGTACACGGGTGGCGGTACCTTTAAAACATTAGTTCCGTGTTTATAGGTAATTATTCATAGGATGATGATCATAATGATTACGAGCTTACCTTTCTCATGTGTGAACTGAGATATGCCAATAATTGATTACATTTCGCGCACGCTTTTGATATGTTTGTTCACAAAATGGCAAATTAAGTAAAAAAACTAATAATATTTACGTATCTGAAAATTCAGGCTATCAGTCGTTGAAAACAATATTATTTCATTAACATCAGGTACTATGAGTATTTTGATATAATCTGCTGTTTATTTACTTATTTAATGTATTGAATTATTATCTTGGGAGAGTAGTTATTATTCGATGATTGCGAAGCTTTTAGCGTAGAAAGTATGAAAAATTGAATCAATTTCGGAATATGGGACAAAAAAATCTTCCAAACGTAGGTTTTAGACGGAAACTGCAAATGAGATTGGTGGACACGAAAACAAATACACTTACCTTCTAAGAGGGTTTTTGAAGGGCTACGATTGGCTCTCGAAAAAGTAGTGTGTCGGCATCGAGAACTTTATCAACGATCTCTTCTGTCTAATAAAGGTTAGCGAAAAAGCACTTCGCACTGACGTCGAGTTTTGTTAACGCCTACTTCATCGCGATTCATTACATATTGAAGAACTTTAGAAGCTTAATTTCGTGAAAGAATTAGAAGTTTTAAAATATATTTTTGTAGAATTAACGCACGTATCCATTTTATTTTAAGGCATGGGCCTAATGTATTTTGCGTTTTTTAGCATCCCGCTATGCTTCATCTAGCTTGATAAGTCTGCGTAATCAAACCTGGTACGTAGAGTCCGTTCACAACTTAAGCTCCACTTTAGATAAGACACATGATTAAAGTCAGTATTTTTTAAACGGTAGATTTTAACTTAAACAGCGTGTATTCGGCTTGATTAACAAAGCGCGTGTGGGCGCGCATGTCACGGACCGCGGCTCAGTTTCCGGTGCGATGTAGCGTCTCGTCGCGCCCTTCCGGTGTGCGCTCGCGCAACCCCTCGAGCATGACCGCGGCCTAGTAATGCCCTATTGTCATATAATAAACGATCTCGAAACCACTGCTGTGACTGAATAAAATTAAATAATATCACCAAACATATACGAATAATCAGGGATAGGTTTTAGACGGGTTTAGGTGCTATTAGTCACTGTTTTTGTAACTATCATTGGTGGGCTGGATTAGTTTTAATAGAGTCGAATATGGATGGTACAAGGGACCTGACTTTAGAATGTCATTTTACAACCGGTTCCAATATACAAGCTCAATACATTCTTACCGATCTGAGGCGTTTCGATTGTAAATTTGAAATAATCGTCTGGTCTACTTAGGAAAAAACAAAGGGTGAAGGTTACATAAAATGGCATAGAGCTGAAATATTTTACCACCTTTATAAATGAAACGAGAAATATTATAAATTATAAATGAAAAGCCCCAATCGATCCACCATTAGGAAAAAAAACAAGTATTATCAAATATTCTCGAAGTTCGCAAATATACGTTTTTTGCGTTTCGTCAGCTAAACGGTAAGTTAAGTGATAAAAATAGTTTATACTTAAATTGTATATCATGCTAGCATTTGTAAAAATAATTTCAAAATATATATGAAAATTGTCTCAACACTTTGGCCGAAGCGGCTATCGGAACAATGATAGTCTCATCAATATCCCATAATGGCGATCACCTCATGAGCCAAGTCGACGTTACTTATTTTGACCTTAAATTGTTTTTGCATTTGTATGAACGAGTTTTATTTTATTATTGACTTATCACATTTTATTTATAATGGTGTTCATTTTATTTAAATTTCATGCAGTTTACACGAATTTTCAGAACACCATAACTTTGTATGTCTAACTTGACCGGCTAGCATTCTCTCTCCTTTCAGTCTCTCCTTCTCACCTTGGAATGCCGCAAACTCTAATAGTTAAAATTTGAATATTTAAACCGGCCGTAAGACGACTTCCTTATTCTAATGACAACATTGCATAATAGTAAAATTATACAAGAAATATGTTTTTTGATAGGTACTTCTAGTCAATCATCATGTTACAAGCTTAGTTAAAAGTAGTTACCACGCTAGGACGAACAGAACATTATCACGTTCGTTTTTTTATTCATGGCATTTTCCATCGTAACTTTATCGTTCTTTACTAGCTATCTATAAAACTGAAACACAAATTTTAATTTATTTCAATATTACTCCCTACGTAAAAACCAATTCCAATCTTATGAAAGGCACAATCACCACACATGTTTGTCTTAAATGAAAAATCAGAGTTCTGTTTATTACACGGCACATTGTAAACCAATTAGTGCGTACGTAAAAGGCTTTCATGATGCAATTAAAAGTGGTGCGAAAAACAAAGGGGAATTAATTTTACAGTGACACGCTAATGGAGCGGCCACCTGAGTCTCAGGTTCGCTTTAAATGTTTCGTCATGTTTATAGGGTCCAATGGAAGTTACTCGGTCAGTATTGGCGGAGTTATTAATTATCTGGGCTGGTTTGAGAGTAGCTGTATCTACGTAATGAAAATATCAGGGCAGTTTTTTTAAGTCTCTGTATTCGATGATTTGTATTTCGATGATAATTAGGTGGTTGAATAATATAGTGTTATGATAAAAGAACATTGTGATTAAATTAGGTAAAACTCCACAGAATATATTTATTGATGATGGAAAACACATGTCGCTGACTGAATACGTTATAAAAACACAGAGCCCAAAACAAAAAAAAACATAGGGACCTGAAATTTAGGGATATTCCTTTATCAAGTAAATTTAAAACTCGATTCATAATGTTCCGTGAGCACCATGAGTGGAACAGTAGTACATAATAATTAAAAGTACGTTATTTTCCTGCGATTTTAATCTTTGATAAGCTGTTATTTTCATTTACACTCTATCTGTGCAATTGCCTTACAATATTAATTAAAAGATAGAACTAAAATTAAATGATTAGTCCGTTGACCCACCAAGTGCCTTTATCCCCATTCACGTGTTCAAATTTTGTCAATACACCGCGGTTATTCAGAGATCGGAAACAATTAGACTACAGTGGCATTGGGCAGCCGAGCGTAGATCCGCGAGCTGTACTGCCCCACTGCTTCACTCGCGCCGATAATATTTTCCTATACTGTATAACAGCGAAAAATACTAAGTAATCACACTAGATACGCAATAAACAACCTAATACTTTCGGCGTAAAGTCCTTAATAATTTTACAGAAAAAATCTGTGCAGGCCCAGGAGAGGACTGAATTTTGTATCATTTTAATACTAGCTTTTTGGTTCACTGGCTGAATGTAAACGAACTGTAATTGAGCAACTCTTTTGGAGTAAATGTAAAAGAATTTAAATTTTGTGCGGCGAATACGTTTTTTTAGAAATGATGACTTGTTAGCCGCTTAGGACGAGATTAAATTATTTCACTCGGAATAAAGTGTAATTTTATGATCTAGTACTTGAAGCTGAAATAAAAGAAACAATTTTGTTCACTGCCTGAGCTAGATGAGCGTAGTGTAGATAATTTAGAAAATGGTTTTTATCAAACTTCAGACCTTGTGATTCTAATCTCATCTAAATTAGCAAATCCTGATACCGAATCTTAAATCTGTATAATGGTATATGTAAAGAATTTAGCTGTTATTACAGACCTAAGCAATAAGAGCCCTTCTAATTACATTACAAAATGGGTATTTCATAGGTTTTGACAGTTTTAGTAGTGCACTGTAAAAAGCTATCAGCGTTGACAACATTATAACAACAAAACAATGTTACTTGACCTCCAAGTTTAAAATAAGCGCTATTTTATCAGAAATTTCTTGCAGTATAACAATTTATTGGCTAACTTGTTTACCTGTTACACGCGACGATACGGCTGGTAGGTACGCTAGGCTTCTAGCGGCTACGTATGGAAGGATATTGAACCATGCTGAGCAATAGCATACTCTTACTCGTATGCATTAGCTGAAGAAGGTACTATGTTACATGTATCGAATGGCTTGGCTTGAACCCAGAGACATGAAATTTGGAGGGTGTATTCATTATAGGGTTTAGAGGTTTCGATTTTTTAAAATTCAATCCTTAAGGGCTCATATGGGGGTTCAGAGATTGAAACTTTTTAGTATACAAATTTGCCGCGGGCAACACTGCGGGAGACAGCTACTAGTATTTGATAAAGTAAGTACATTTAAAGTATGTACATTCGGTCTAAATAATGGTTACAACAATTCGATGCCTTAAGATATCAGTATGTTGTTATGTTTAGTTTTTAATTTTATAGACCATGATTGTAAAGACCATAGAATTACTCATGTAGGGTTACGATATTAACCAATGATTTAAATTATACTCAGAGTTTAAAAAGTTAGGTGTTTTATGGAAAATTATCATTTTAGTCTCATTTTTCGAAGATCTAGACTCGCAAAGTAACAGAAACGAAATAAGTACACACACAATAACACTAAATATTTACCGTAAGTATTCTTTCATGTGCAAAAATACTTACGGAAAATATTTAGTATCAACAAATCCACACAATTAACTAAAAGTGAAAAAATGTAAAGAGAGTAAATCAAATCGCGTCGCTATGCACTGCTGTGGCAGGGTCCGAAGTAACTAGTTTGTATGTGGCAGCGCAGCTAAGTGCCTACGGACCGTCCGAGTACTTAACCTAATATTCGGTAATTGTATTACGACCGCCACATTAATTACGCTCTCTGAGGTCGCTAAGACGCTGCCCTCCATCGATGTATGATACGTGTCTTGGGTTACATAAAGGGTTATTTAAGCTTCTCTTAAACTACACTGAAAAGGTCATCGCACCCTGCTCATGGCAACTTTTGATGTATATTAGTTTCAATGGCAGCTCTCAAGACGCAAAAAATATATAAAACCACTCGTATGCTCGACATATTTGTAATTTCTCGCTGTATAAGGTGTGTCTGGCAGGAGGTAGCAACTGTCATAAGTGCTCGGCATTGGATGACGAGATTTCTGAAGTTATAACGAAGAAAATATAAGAAAATGGAGCTTTATACTTTAACGAATTTAAGGCACTAATTCTTTACTCCATGTTACTGTCCCAAGTAATCCCAACCCAAACTACAGTCGTTGGTCGTGGGTACCGGTATAGGAAACATGCACAGTAAAACTTACAGCTTTTATAGAATAATGGAGGTTTGACCGTCGTGAGCTATATGGATATATCATTATATTGTATATACTCTTCAAACAAAAACAACATCCAAGTAAGAATATTGTCTATACAAATATTATAAACAGGAAACATTTAATTGTTTGTTTGTATTGAAGAGGCTACTGAACTAAACTACTGAACCGAATACAAAAAATCTTTCGGCGTTAAGAAGCCACATAATTACTGAGAGAAGGAAAATTAGAGAACCGCGGATGATGCATAAATATTTGATATTAAATTCTATTTTATTATCTTTAATCCAATGAACATATCGCAAAAATTTGGATTTCTAAATAGATAACAGCATGAATGCTGATCTGGATTAGAGATTAAAAGTCATATTACACACGTATTTTATTATTTATCCACAGCAAGTTATCTATTATCGCTTAAAATTAATGACGATGAAAGCGACCAGCGCATACAACCTATATCTATAAATACTTAGCAATATCATTAAAAACATTAACAATAAAATTACTAATACTATAATTCTATACACACGACCACGTCACGTGTCGTGTCAATAATATATATCAAATTTATTGAAATATTGAAAAATTAAAATTGAATACAGAGTTAACAAAGAGTATTTAGGCTACACTGTAGGCCACAAACTTTAGTTTGTGATTATAATAACTTTTAGTTACTAATATACATGACATTTTAATAATATTTATTCTCTAAACACATTAACAGATAAGGCTGCATAAAATAAAGATTAACGCGTAGTTCAATCTGTTCTGCTAAACTATAGCTTGTTATCCGGTTATTCGGACAAAACAACTTCTTTTGTCGGACTACTATTTACATAGATACTAGATAGACAATTACAAAAATTCGAAAAAATAAATTTACTTCTCAAGCACACATAATTTTTTTGCGACGTAGGTAAAATGGGCATAACAAAGACAACAGAGTTGTCACTCTAAAATACTCCTAAAAAGATCGCTTTAAAGAGCAATTGATGTACAAAACTTATTACAATAAGCTTTTTTAAAAGTATTTTTTTCTCTACCGATTCAATCTAATGAGTTATTTTTTTAGTATTTCTAAGAAATTTCACAACATACATTCTACAACTAAATCTATAATAATACATAAGTACCTACTCGTACTATGTTTTTGTTTGGACCAAAGATACAATCTACCTCTTTATCTATTGATGCAAAACATACTTATCTAAATATTATTACAATGAACTGCACATCTACAAAATCAAAATTATATTTACAGTAATGTTTTAGTAACATATTATATATACATACTCTTTACGCGATACAGACTCACTTTTTTGTAAGTCTGTGTTATTCAACAAACAATGTCCTGACAAGACTTTCATTTCATCTGTTTCTTAACCTTTTCTATATAAGCACTTATCATGAAGTTAATTTTCCTACAATAATAATTACCTAATGTTCTGTTCCAGGTTTATACGCAGAATCCCATATATCAGCAAAGCACACACTCGAGTGGAATCTATAGAACATGATCAGTGGTAGACTAACGTGACCAAGAATAGTCCAGAGAACTTTCCCGTAGAACTCGTATCTCTCGTCTAGACTATCTGGCGACTTGTAGGAAAAGGTGTTGAAAAGCCACATGCTGACATTGGCAATTAGGAGGAACATGAGAAGCTCTCGACCAGGCTTGGTGCGCCGGAGCTTCTTACTGTTGCTGCAGCGACGGAGACCATCCATGATAAGCGGGGTTTGGATAATTACTTGGATTACCTGTTACATGAAATGGATCTTTATGATCGATTTTAATTACGGCCGAATAAACTAATTTATGGGTAGACCTTACCAGGTACCAGAAAACTATAATAACTCGATAATATCAAACAAAAACATACGTACCATGACAATTAAGTCGATACTCTTGACAATGTTGAGTATGTTAATTGTGGCTACCATTGACAGGACAGTTTCCAAAAAGAATGCTGGCAGGCAAATGAAGAGCAGAACGTCATCCAGCAAAGATATAGGATGCTCATTGATGTCCAATTTTCGTAGCTGGTTGAAAGCAAAGACGACCGCGAATAGCATTACCGAATGTAAGCCTAGTTTTAGGCAGTTATTGAGCAAGTAGCCAAGCTCGAGATATTGGCTGAAAAAAAAAATACAATACATATACTACTTACAGTAACTTAAAAGCTTAGTTTTACATGAAGTACATATTTTACTTGCAAAACTTTGACTGTTATGGTTTTTAGGTTGAATTACTTTCCTATACATCTAAAAACTTATATTTGCCAATTTTTGTTAATTATCTTAAACATACATGTCGTTGCACTGCATTACTCTACGTTACAAAAATCTTAGACTATAGTAAATACTTTCTATCACAAATAAAAAATTTTATCTTTCAGCTGCCATTCCCGTAAGTAAGCGATATATGAAAAAGTAGTTGCGCATTTTAATACTTAACGCTGCTACGTTATTTTACTCGGTATTCACACATTATTTTATTCGGTATTAAGACAATGTCATATTTTATATCGTGCCATGGCACAGAACGCATACTAAATTTATGATAATAAATACTTACTCTCCAGCACTGCTAAAAACGAAGCCAATGATAAGCATTCCAGTAACGACAACCGTCAACATAATGCCAGCAAAGAGTCCACGGTTCGAAGCGTGACAGTCTGCGTGGATTACAATGTTACTAGTGAAATCATTATCTTCGTTTGCAGTGGCAATTCTGTAGGATTATTGAAAAACATTAATGTTGTGTTTTCTTAAACCATCATTTTCTGCAAAAATAAATTCGACAGAAAGAGTCAGTTATATTATATAGAATGTGTTTTTTGTTTAGTAAAATAAGATGGGTTTTCACGCGTACTTGATTGTTGGAAAGGTCCAACTATAGTTTCGTTCACATTCGGTGAACTTCATCAGGGATGAAATACGTCTCGCACTGTCAACCAACAATCAAGCACGCGCGAAAACCCGTCTTAAACATAATGAACAAAACAAGTTTGTTGAGGTAAAAACCACCCAGCGCGGGATGTCTATCTTTCTCCTTCAGGTGGGCGTTGCACATTGTCACCTATAAATTTCTTGCTTCGGTACACTAAAGACCTCCCGTCTCGACTGCGAAAAGGATAAATTCATAAGCCAGGGCCAAATTGGTACATTTTAAATGATTGCCCTTCCCGACCAACTCTGCCCCAGAACCTGCACATTGCTGTGAACCTCGAAGGTAGCAAACTTCTAAAGTGCACACACATGTGGCATCCCATACAATATCGCCCCTGCTGCCATGGCGCTATCCGACTTCACGCTAGCACCACAGACACAAGTGTGAGACTCGCACACAGCACAACCAAATCTAAGTACCACCGCAACACGCACGTAGTCGTTGTCCAGAAGTGTGCCCATTTGAGGTAAAGGGAAGGCACATAACCAAGATTCTGACTCCGGCATATTGGTGGCAATTAGTCGTGCACCTGTGGCACCGGTGCTAGCTTTGCGAAGTTGCGGTAAATTTTTCCTAAATGCAACATCGTCCCAATAACAAAATAAGTAGTAATATGTTCGGTAAATACGTACTGGCAAATAGACTTATCATCAAAAGAATTATCATCTGCTCCAGATTCTTCAGCATGACAGTTACCGATGTTGCTCCAAATAATGTAGTAAACGGCCACTGTCAATCAAAAATATATAAAGTTATATATGTCTACAAGTCAATCTCTAGCGTCAAAAGCTGAAACGCTCGTGAGCGGATGCTTTAGCTTTTAGTAAAATAAATGCTTGGATTTCCAATTAGTTAAGCAATGACATTAAAAATGATAAACGAACAATGACCAAAAGTAGACTTCGTAAAAATTATATCAGCATCGGGGAAAAATAGCAACACAAATACTTTCCTAATTATATTAAAACTTTGCTTACCAATGAGAATGTTGAACTCAACACTAAAAGGATAAAGATACGGGGAAAAGTGTTCGACGATGGTATTGACAGCTCTTGAACCGATGCATTTTTCATTATAGAGGCTGCTAATGTCAATAAATCTTGAGTTGAGTTTTTTCACTAAAAAATAATAATAATTAGTTATATTTCATATCAACAAGCAACAATATCTATTTATGATCGTAATATAACAAACATAGAAATAGAAGGAATCAAATGAATTTTGTACAAGTAAAAAAAAACTAACCCATGTAAGCATCAATTTCAAGTTTCCTAGTAGCATTGGATCCATATTCACCGTTTCCATATACAGAGTTGGCATAAATTCTGAGAGCCAGAACAGTCTCACGGACTATGGCAGCCACCCAGAAACAAAGACTGCTGCCTATCATGTGCATAAAGGCAAAGTGTGCCAGACCCTGAAACATTAAGCCAAAGAAACAAATAAAGTATTTACTTACTTAGTCTTAGACAACGAACATAAAATTTAATAGTGATATTTATAAAGACATTAATGTAAATGTAATAAAAAAATACCTGAGCCCTGAGAATAATGACGTTGGAGTATTTGAAGATGAAATAAAGCTGCAGGAAACAGTAGCAAGGGAACATGACATCCAGGACAATTTGCAGAATGTCCAGACATTCTTCGTTATTGATGTCACCATCAAGAATAAAGCCCACTTGCACAGCAATCAAAAGAACTGAATGCACCAAGTGACCGATAGCAAACCCTGTAATGAGGAAGTGTCATTGACTATCACATATATATACGTAAACAATTGTAACAAAGATAGCTAATAAAAATAAACTCAGATAGAATAGAGTATGCGTGTCTGGGCATACACTTGACAATATAACTAATGAATATTATAGATGTGTGGTTTATTCATATACCTGCAGCCCCCAATTTGAGGTAGAAACTTCCAGAATGCCTGCCGTGACTGAAACAGTACTCATGCTTCAAGGGTATCAGTACAGGCGGTGGAATTCCAGGAGGCCTGTATACTTCTGATGTTGGACTGAGAGGCGCCCCATTACTTGCATTGAACTCCTCCTACGAAAAAAAAAAAGAATTAGTACTATTTCAAGTCCCTTATGACTTTTGATATCAGTGAAGATAATTTGGCATTGTTAGAGAAATATTACTTACTTCCTGTTTTCTGAAATATTCCGTGATTTTTTCTTCGTGTAATCCTTTTATCCTCTGATTTTTCAACGCAACTGATTTATAATGGTTTATATCTAATATAAGGAAAATAATGTAGACAAAACCTAAACTGCATAGTATGATTGAGAAAATCTGCAAAGATAGAAGTTTAATGTATTTTTGAAGGAAGTAATCATTGATTACAGCTTTATTTCGTTCAGTTTATTTGATACCACTTACATGAGATGTCGAAGATCCTAAGAAAGCATCACCCAAACAAAATATGATACCAAGTGTGACTAGAAGTACAGCATATATGGAACTCATTACTAGGGTCAGATATTTCCTGAAAAAAAAATGTATATTATATTACGTCAATAATTTTATAGAGCATGCAGTTAATGAATTTAATTTTTTATACAGTGAAGAAAGAAGTTGAAAATTTATTAAAAAAATAAATAATGAGCTTACCAAAAACCCATAGCTTTCGAGCATGTACCGATAATACTACTATTTAGCCGTTGCGATCTTTTACATCTTTACCAGTTGAAAGATCACGTGATGACGTATATTGTCTACGTCACCAAGATGAAATTAAATATGCCTTTATAATATTATTTCCATCATATTACAATTAAGTTTATACTCATAGATAATTTTTTGACGTATTAAGAGCAATTCGATACGGAAAAGTAAGATTACGTATCTATCACTTACTGGGTTTGCTTTTTGTTATCCTCGGGGCTCGTTGGTGGTGGCGCTAGAGTCTCAACTGATCTTATAGACTGCGCGTCCATAGTAACCACGGACCTCTTGCGAGGAGTACCGTTCCCTTTTGCATCACTAAACGGAATGTACAGACGATAGCTGTCTAAACAAACAAAAAATACTCTTGTACTAACCGTGTCAAATCCAATTATACGAACATATCATAATTACAGATATGTCAACATCTCGTTTGCACCTATGAGAAATTTTATCATTTTACCACAATAGTAGAAATTAAGACTTGAACGAATCTTAAACAAAACAGAACCTACGGCGACGGTGATTCGTCTTCAGAGACTACCGAGCCAGACCAGTCACAGTTTAACGAAGTCGTTGTCAAATACAATACGTTTGTAAAGTTTTTGTTTTCTTTAGTCCTCGGTGTAGTTAAGATGTCAATCATGGATAGTGAGTCGTGAGGACGTAACCAGAATATAAAAGTGACGACTTTCAACAATTGAATTATCCATTCAGTATTATATTCAGCAGAATATTGAATATCCGAGTTGAACATACAGCAGAACTAAACCGACCTTGTAGATTTGTTATAAAATTAGTGCAGTACATACTTACACATAGATTTGAGTACAAATAAACAATACTATTCATTGAGAATAAACATATAATTTGGTTCTCACAGACATCATATCCCATAAGAATATAACAAACACGTTTTATTTATAATACTTACTCGAAGACTTATTAGCATCTCCATTTCTGTAGTTTCCATTCATAGTATTGTACGCTGGTAGAGGACTGTTTTTTTCTGTAGTATGTTATACAAAAAAAGTTATTAGAGATTAGGATCATTGATAATAGTTAGATAAAGTCATTAAATGACGATAAACAGTAAACTAGCGATAGTAAAATAGCGATTTGTTTTGAAATACAAAGTTTATTTTTACCTATAACAGGTGTGACAGTGCCAGATTCATCACCTCTATTTGGCAGTCTCGCTGACTGCCTGTCGAGCCCGGAATCCTACGAACAAATTACAAGGAGGAATGAGTATAGCGAACAAGACATAATTAAGTTCAAGTAACATATTCAAATATACAAAATCGTAAAAATTTATTCAACGACATTAACCGAATATAGCTGAGAATCGTATTTGGGAAGGTGACTCTGAAAATGCTAAACGAAGCAGTCGACAAATATAAATGCATCACGTAACCCACATTGCTGACAAATATGAATTTGTGAGCATGGTCCGCTCGCCCGGTATATGAATACCGGGCGAGCGGACTAAAAAGTGGTGATCGTGAACATCGAAAGCCGTATAAAATCGGATTAATAACTTCATTAGTCGCTTGTTTCTCTCGATCGACACCGCCCTGTATTTCACAGTAATCCCATTACGGTGGGAGCGCTTCTGTGCTTCAAAATTCGGTCTAGTGTGCCGGCTCGCTAGGAAAAAAGCTTTACATAAAACACATGGTAGGTATAAATATATACGTGGTATAGGCGCGCGGTACTCCTCTAGAACAATGCAATTTTGAACAGCCTTATTTTATGCGAGGATTAAAAAAAGCGGTTTCGATCGATATATACGCGGGACGACAAAACTATGGGCTTCTGAGGGTAATGAAGATAAATGAACACAGAATTTGGTTCAGTGATAAATGCTCGTGCAATTCATGACTTTTTATTTACTAATGCACAGAAATTGGACACTGACCGTCTTTAAATGCAATTCATTTGCATTAGACGTTGTATACGGAGTGTTTGCATTAACAATATATTTGCATCAAAAGTATTATTTGATGTAGATTATCTATAAACTAATACTAATAATATAATAAAGAGAAAAAAAATGTATTTTGTATGTATTTTATAATATATATTTATGTAACTTAAACACTACTGGATTGATTTCGATTATTCTTTTGCCGTTAGATAGCTAAATAATCACGTAGTAACATAGGCTTTAATAAATACAGATCAGAGGGTAACACTACGGAGCTTAGCTATGACTAAAATAATATTACAACTAAAGATCCATTGATAAGTGAGATTGATTGTGGAGTTAAATAACATATTAATAAAGCATGGCGTTGATGGTTAACATGAATAAGTGAGCCAAAGAGCGTTTCTATCGAGGGATAAAACATGGAGAGGTTCCGGAAGGTTTCTATAAAACCTCATTGGTTGCGTGGTTTGTAGATGTACTCATATTTTATATAACTATAAATTTGTAATTTATTCTTTTACATGACAAATTACGT
Source organism: Ligdia adustata (assembly GCA_947049295.1). Classification (NCBI taxonomy): domain Eukaryota; kingdom Metazoa; phylum Arthropoda; class Insecta; order Lepidoptera; family Geometridae; genus Ligdia; species Ligdia adustata. The sequence continues at coordinate 6,740,346 of OX346218.1, forward strand.
TCTAATACATTTTTATCGTAAGCCTATAAAACCATTTTAATGCCTACTATTTTTGATTCCAACGACAATTCCACTGATAATGCTAGTCATTATAGCATTATCCTTGGAATCAATGTTTTGTGAACTAACTTAATATTTTAGCTAGCCCAAGTTAGAAGCTTGATTGTGTTCTATTCGTTGACTACTATTATTATAAAAAATCAAACTATTCCACAGTAAAATAGTCTTCACCAATGCATTAGTTTGGGAACGTAGTTATCGTAATATGGGTTTAGATTATTCCGTTTGACGTACAAAACCCTAAAAAGATCGGATTTTCATTAGGCGAGGCATCGGGGCGGGACCATATGTCCGGCAGTCTTTATATTTACTGGCGAGCGAGGGTGTGGGTGCGGGTGGAGGGGGGTACGACGGGGTAGCTCGGCTGGCTGGGTTCAAAAGGTTTACAGTTGGGTGCGCGAGAGTGACCTGCCTCACAAACACTGCCCGCTACAATCTATGGAACTGTGTTCGCCTTTACAACAAACCTTTCATAATTTTATCTATATGAAAGGACTCATTATCTTCGAAATGTTGATACTTTTATCCAACGTTTTATAGATATGGATTAAAATGACGATGCGCAATTGGTTTATTATCCAATTTTTAGAACTCAGTATAAAAAGCTATCTCATTCAGCATGTTTTAAGTGTTAGATACTAATTGAGTAAAATTATTCTCACCTGCATATCACTAGGTATTAATTTAGTCATTAAACTGTTACTGTTACCTATAGCATTTGAATAATTTACATTACATTCTATATCTTCTATATATATATATATATAAAATAATTAGTCATAACTGATTGATATTACCAAGGAATCAATGCAGATCCTAAACCGCTGAAACTAAGGAAATGAAGTTTGGAGTGTATATTCACTATAAAGTGTACGGATGTAATTAGAAAGGATTTTTGGAAATTCAACTCCTAAGATGGTCAAAAAAGGGGTTCAAAGTTTGAAACTTTCTTATGTTCCATTTTATGTCGCAAGTGATCGACACTAGTTTATATATATATATGTATATACGAGTAAGCCCCGACTGACTGTTTATATGTTATATATTAAAAAATAAACGTAGAGCCTAAACCACTGAACCAAGAAAATATAATTTTGGAGGGTAAAAAATAATATATCCGTTTAATCTACTTTGATTAAAATGTAAAACAATTTCGAAAACAAAACAAAAAATTATTTTACTTAGGTAAGAAAAATTGTCAGCTTTCTTAGCTTGCTATTTCTGTCATTTCAACTTACCTGAAATAACTGATCATGAGACTAATAAAAGGAAAACTGAATGACAACATTAGAATTTCCAATACTAATAAAGACTAAACTAGACAGTAGATAACCGCATAATTATTAGATATGAGATATAAAAAAGGTTGTACTGGTTAATTTAATATTAAGTATTTTATTTTTATTTTCTGTTACATATTTAAACGTGGAATATCCATGTTATTCTCCTGCATAAAATCATTACAGCCCATTGCTCCCACATATATGAATTCGTTGTTTAAACTACGAACGACGCTTAAAATAAATTTACTCTGAAAACAGGGTAAAGCAGCCTGTTGCAGGTATTGGCACCTATTCGTTTAATATTTTTTTTTACAGAAAACTGTAATTTTTTTGATTTTGTTTGTTGAACACGTTTGGATCGCACCCAAGTCTACCTAGCTAAACTAGCATTTGCATTTGAGTAAATTATGTCCAGTAAAAAAGGAATTATCTAATTAGATTTGAAATATTTAGATAATTTTAGTTTGACCAATATAAGAATAGTATATAGATGCTCATATCTAATTCTTATCAGTTTGTTATTCAACTTTGCCGTCGCTATGGCTATAGCTTATTTAAAACAAATGAACAGGGTTATCGGTTAAAGGTAAAAGTACTTAGCTGAAAGGGGGTCACTATATTCATTCTAAGAAGCAACTTTTACTATGGAAATAACACTATTCGAGAAAAATATTTCTCATATTTTGTGGACGACCGATAAACTTTTGTATGGAACAGCTGATTTTTTTTCGGTTTTTTTAATTTGGAGTCAACGCAATAACTGAGATTTAAACCATATATTCACCACAACCATATTAACTAGGTACAGATAACAAATGGGGTTTTATTTTCTCATTTGACACCAGCGTGAACGAAGCTAGTGGTGACGACTGGGAATAATAAAATAAAATCAGTCGCGTCGAACCTGGACTAGATGGCTATATTACTGAGGCAGATTGCCCTGTATACAACAATAATAAAGAAGGCTACGGAGGACGTCGATGTTTATTGTAATTTTCTTATAAGTATATGGTTGGCTGGAAGAGATCGCTTTAAGCGCTAATGCTGCCATTAAAATATATAATGAATCTAGTACGAGTAGGTAAAGTAGTAAAAAATGTCTTATCTAATAACGAGGTCCGCGTGTTAAAACTGGTGTCAAACGTGCATGGCTACATTATCAATCTTTAGATGTGCTACAATCGGATAATTAGTCGATAAGAAAAATATTGTCGAGTTCATTAGATACGTAGTATGATTTTGAACATTCGCGTAGGTTAGGATAGGTCACATCTCACATAGGGGACTCTAGAAAAAAAATGTTTTATCTTGTACGTTGAAATGAATACTCGCAATAAGAGAAAAATATGATATTATTCCGTCAAAAGTTGGCTTCGTCAAACTACTTCTCTATGATTAAATGATTAGTCGGTAAGATAAATATTTTCGTACTTAATTAGTTACACAGTGTTTTTGTGATAATTTGAAAAATATTTGTGATAACATTTGGGTAAGTTTGGAGAGGTCACATCTCTGTTCAGGTTATTGTTATTGGGGACTAAAGGTTTTTAATCTTTAGCGGCGAAAAAGCCATATATGCGATGAGTAAATAATATGTAATAAAGATATTAAACACATAACATATTTCGGTAGAGACAGAAATGGCAATCTGTACATTGTGTATATCTCTCATTTAGAAAAAAGTTAGATTTATTCTTATAATTGTTTTGTTTCATTTTATATTATTTATGTGATAGCGATTTATTTCGGTATGTAATTTTAAAGATTTGCAAAAACAGAGTTATTGAAATAATGTACAATACGAGTAGATATCAGCTTAAATCTAAAAATTCGTGTCTGGAAAATGCGCAAAATGCTAAATTCGAGAATTTATTTATCGTTTCATAATCAATTTAAAAGTAGATTACAGGGTAACCTACTTGGTAGACATAAGATTTCCGTTAATAAACAGGCATTGTTTATAATTTAATTGCAATAATAAAACAGTTTTAGGTCTTGACAACAGCAAAGTAAAATTAATATTGGCAATCTCTACCATTTGCTTCGCATGTCATAACTACCACCTACCTACCAATCACGTGCTAAATTTTTGTTTCGTGACCTGCATATACAACTTTTTGTTATTATAATCATCCCCAGTCTTCCTTATCCAATTGATGGATATAGGCCTCTCTCATTTATACCATCTGCGTCGGTTGTACCCAAGATAAATTTTATGTCATTAACCCATCCCGCTGGCATCCCGACACGGCGATATTTTGCTTTACTAGTCTTGGCCACTGTTTTGCCACATACTCCACCAAGTCATCACTTCGAGTCGCTAAAACATCTTTTAGGTTCCAAATATATAGGTGAGTAGTAATTAGTTGCAACTTGTTAAGCAATAGCGTAGTGAATACAAGTTAAAAGCGTTAAGAATAGCGATTAACTGAAAATAATCTATATTATATCTACGTAACCTTTAACGAATTATTTGAGTATTTAAAACGCCGCTTAGTATTTAAGGAGCTGTACCTGTATATTAATTTTAGTAAGTACTTTATTAGTATTATATTATTTAGTAGTTAGTCAACGCTAACTAAATTAATGGACTATTAATTTGTTGACTGAATTTATAAACACTTCATTTATTTTATGGTTTTAGTTCTTAAACTGTGGTAACTGAGTATTAATATTTATCGTAAAAATTATCGATACTTTAAAAGTTTCATTAATGAAGTGAATAATGCTATGTATTCCCAAAAAATATCTCTTACTCTATTGATAATGAGTCTATTGTTATCAGAACTTTTACCAGAACATATGAGAATGAGTAGAAAAATACTACCATGATAATTAAGATTCAGCAAAAATACTTCTACAGGAATACCGTTATGATGTCATGGAGTACAGTTACAGGCAAAACGTTAGTTTTAAATGAGTTAATATGATTAAGGAGGTCCATCTTCAGAACCGCATCATAGAAATTTAAAGAAATACAAGACTCGGTACATCAAATGACGCGGCGACCAAATCTAGTAAATTCTTCAAATTTACCAGTCTTAAATGCTTATTTAGCTTTGACTATAAAGTTCAAGTCAATTTTAAGGGGTGCCGTCTCTACCCCTTAAAATCGACTTGGACTTACTTAGTAATTTTATTAAATCATTATTATTTTATGACAAACTAAATATTTATACAGCAAAAATGGTCTGAGAAGCTTAATAAATACTGTTTTTACTGGTGTTGCATTACGAGGACCACTCAATTGTCTATTCATCAAATGATATCACTCAATTTCTTCTTAGAATTTTACAACAGTTCCGTGGTTGTCGACATTCAGTGATATGTAAGTCGAGATTTATTTTTTTTTGATTTCCGGATAGTATTGATAAATTTCCGAATTAACCCAAATACTCCTACTGTTAGGCACGGATCTCCCATACTAAGAGGGTGCAGGCCGTAATTCATCAAGGCCAAATTATGGATTAGAGACTTCACTAATCTTCTAATGTTATTAACTTTCCTGACATGCGGATTCTTCACAATGTTTACAAAAACTTACACTCCTTTGCAGTTCGACAGCATACATGACGTTCTTCGGTGGTCGTCTTCTAGCAGCCCGAGCAGCAGTGGCAGTCAGAACACTGCCTGAGAGTGGCCCAGGCTGGGACATGGTACGGCGGCGTGCCGGCATATCTTCCCCTTTGGATGCGTCTTCGAGTGACGCATTATGCACCTGTGGTATTGCAATATTGTAATCTATTTGAATGTCAAATATTGATAAATTTTTAGAACAATTTCTATTTGTCAAAGAAATAAATAAAAATATTGATATTGTTACTATAAAATTATGTTAGACAACTAATAAGGTATCAATTTATGACAGAGTGGTTGAATAGTTGCTCCCATTGATAGATAGGCACTGAATTAAAAGACTTGGTTTACATTTGATTTCACAACCTTTTACGGCAGGAAAAGTGCTCTGTGGGACTTGTGCATTATTGTACATGTTATGTTTTTGACGGGGTCTCATTACTTTTTGTAGATAGGCTTTCACTACATTCGGTTATAATTTGTTGTGCCTTAACTACGTTCTTTCTCAGATACTCTTCTTTGCTTAGCTATAGTATTGATTATTGTCTTGTATTTAAATCTATTATATTTAGAAATTGTTAACTTCTGCGCTTAAACACCACCAAAGTTAACATTAACTAGCCGCTTGGCGCAGTTGGTAGCAACCCAGCCTTCTGCGCCGCTGGTCCCAGGTTCGATCCCCGGACAGGTTAAACAGGACTGGTTTGTTTACATGAACATGTCTGTTTGACCTGTTTCTGGGTGTATATTACTTATAAGTATGTACAACAGTCATCAGGTTAACATAGTACAGGCTTTGGCTAGTTTGGGACCTGAAGACCTTTGTGTGGTTGTTGTCTCATATTATTATTATTTAAATGTGGAACCGTCTAGACTTGTCACTATCAAAATTGTTATATATGCTTGACAGCATGCAAATACTTGGCCCAGAAAATATTTAGGTACTAATATTTTTGGCCTTAAGTACCAACCTCAGTTCGACAAGCACATACAGTTTTCAAATGTTTTGATTTAAAAACCAATCTCCTAGACCGGTTTTGGTGAAGTTTATATGGACCCCTTCAAACACTGCTGGGTCTTTATTCTCTAACGAACAACAATATTTCTGAAAACGCGTATAATGCTAGGTTTACGCAAAACGTTATTCTGATGATGCAAATTGAACGTGTTTTGTGCCACGGCACGATATAAAATTTGACATTGGCTTAGTCAATGTTCCACGTGAATTATCCCATCAATAACGCAGCCGCGTTAAGTGTAAAAATGTTCATATTTAATAAGGGCCTTGGTTTTTAGAAATGCGGCTAAAGTTAGATATGAAAACAGTAGAAACAAAAGCAAACAAACTACGTTTCATTTAGAACGCGTTGAAATGAATCATGTCAGGCGCTGAAGCGGCGAACCGTCACACATCCGAAAGCCTACAGGTAGTTTAACATAAAAAAACAGTCGTATTGAGTATTTTCTTTACTTTAAATGTTACTTAAAAAGAATATCACCAAACGCGTGATCACTTGCTGATCACGAGGTGACACATGATAGCCGCATAATGAGTTGTTTCAAAATATTTGATAATTGTATTGACATTATACTCGTAGATCAGAATATGAATAATCAAGTTAGTTGATATACTTACTCCAGGGTCCTTTTGACTTCTGTCTTGAAAATCATGGTTTTCATCCTCTCCGAACTGTTGAAGAGAAGTTTCTGAATGATATCTTTTATTTTCTAGATTTCTATTTACTATTTCTTCCAACACTTTTCTCTTAGCTTCACTTGGATCAGTTATAGTACTTGTACTTGAATCCATTTTCACTATTTTTTATTGATCACTTAATTTTGCAATTCCTTCTTCAGACAATGTTCATGATAATACGATTGTACCAACAAAGTGTGCGATTTAGATTGCAAATGAATTAATAAAAAATGTTTGATATCGTTATCGATCATTTATTTATCAATTGATATCCAAATCTTTGTAATTATCGCATTTCGTTTTGATTGCTGGTTTGCTTTGTTTAACACAATCATTTCCTCTACCTGAGACTTAAATTTGCTAAATGCGTGTCGATCAAAATAAAAACGCTTATGAAAGGTTTTTTCTTTTTTTTTCTGTGTGCGATTTACATTTGGTTAGGTGATGTAACTACGAGTATTGTACTAATCATTCGGGGTCACAAATTATGTGTCTAAATTGTGTGTTTCTAAACTAATTCAGACAATGCAAATAATATAGGTAACCAAATTAAATATAAGAGAATCTGTTTAAATCGGTTTAATATCAATTATTCAGATTACTTATACATATATCAGTATATCTTACCAAAAATTATAAATCAACTTTCATGTTTATAATAAAACTATAATATGTATACCTATTAGATATATTATGAAAATGAATGTCGGGGGGCATTTAGTTATCGATACTTAACCCGAATCTGTATTTATTTATTTCATTTTTGTCTGTCTGTCTCTATCTTGACTAGGCATCATGCTAAAACTACTGAATGGTTTCAAATAAAACTTGACATACATAGTTTGTACCACGTCGTAACATCTTATCAACTATTTATGCCAAAGTTCGTTTGGAGTTTCCGTGGGAGGTGGGATGAAAGTCGTATTTCCCTATAAGTGGGTAACGAGTGCTTCGATTTCGATAATTCTATTTTTGTCAAAAAACACTAACTAAAACTAATGTGACACCAAAAATTAGTATGGAAGTCGCACTACTCGGTAACGAGAGCTTACATTTTGTATGATTTTCAATTTTTGTAGCAATGATGACCGAGTGATTAGTGGGGTGGATTGCCAAGTGAGAGGCACATGGTCTAATCATATAAGTAAGCAAAAAAGCCTGAGCGAAAGGGAGTGAAAGGCGGGATCAGGCCTCAATAGTCAAAGAAGAAAAACAATATTTACTTAACGGTCTACGAATTAAAGAGAAGAGTGTCTCTGAGAAATCGGATAAAAAACAGAATAAAAAATCGGCCAAGTGCGAGTCAGATTCGTGCACTTAAGCTTACGTATCTATACAACCTTAGTTCAAGTTTCTGGCTGTTGTTATTATTAATAAGTACATATAGAGCAAAGAACGGCAAAAACGTCACGTTTGTTGTGTGGGAGCTTTCTTTTATATTTGTTTTATTCTTGTTTTGGAATTTTTTGTTATAGCAACGACAGAAAAACATCATTAGTAAAAAAAACAACTGCCTAGCTATCACGGTTCATGAGATACAGCCTGGTGACGTACGGACCGACGACGGACGGTAGTGATTCCTGATGCTATGATACAATTGTACAGAGCATTTGTACAGATGGCGATGCTCTCAAATATTTTAGATTTTTTCAGTTTCAACTTGGGGGTATTTCTTTCAAACACAGGAGAAGTTTCTACGATGCCATTTACCATTCAATTTCAATAATATTTGGTAAATGCTTAATATAACTACATTTAAGATTTCAGGATATAAAAAAACGAGAGAATAAAAACGGGACCCTAATACTAAGATTCGTTCTCCGTCCTTCCGTCTGTCACCAGGCCGTACCTCATGAACCTTAATAACCCTAGACAGTTTAAATTTTCACTGACGATGTAGCCTATGGCGTGTAGCACAATGGAGCCCATCATCAAAAACATGATTTTCTTGACGTTTCCAGCTCGATACAACTGGTAAAAACTTGAACTTATATTGTATAAGTAGTAATGGTACGGAACCCTAGTGCGCGAGTCCGACTAGCTCTTGGCCGATTTTATATTTTATAAATTCCATAATAATATAATGCCTGCAGAACTATTCTAGTAGGTATATTATACTTGTAGTTCGGGATAATGCAATGATCGCACAAAATAGCACGTTTTAACAGATTAGATGCAACTTGTCTCTGACAGTGATCGAGTAGATCACGCAATACTTTATCGAACTGTTGAATTTGACAGTAATCAGTTACGCAAACAGATAATATTTATGAATTTAATTAGAGTTATCATGTAAATCTCACCAGCATATTACGATAATAAAACTCAAACTTGTTACATGGAACACAATTTATTTACTTCTCGTCAGGTATAGTATAGGTTATGACTATCATATGTTGATCGTAAGCTAATATTTAGCTTACGACTTACTCTCATGTATACTGCAGAAAAACTTTTATGATTTTCTGGGTAGGCTGCCCTGCCAATATGCATGCATTTTGCCGAAAGTTGTTCCCACCACGCTGTTATTAAACCATGCAAATAAACAGTACATACGCATACAACATAATCTATAACTATTATATATAATAAAATTAGGGAAAAATCTGGAGACCCCCGCTCAGGGTCGTACCTGGTGCAAAGACTTGCCATTGCTATCCAGAGGGGCAATGCAGCCAGTGTGATGGGTACTTTTGCACCAGGTACAATCAAAGGCGGGCTATTTGATTGACGTGCATTTAATTGTGATTTTATTTTATTTTATGACAATAATAAATAGAATTTGGTAAAACAAAAGAAGAATAAGAAAGCTGAAAAGAAATAAATAAGTAAAACAAATGACTTGACATTATTAACAAGTAATACTTTAATAATGTGATAAGCCAACTTTCGAGTAGACAAAACTTACGTCACAGAATTTCATAAATGTAGTCAAAGACAATTAATACACATTGATGATAATTAAAAAACTACTGGACTAATGTGATACAATAATATGAAGCCATTTAAATTTTATTAGTTGGATTTGACCCTTTCGAATATATAAATATTTTTTTAAATCTGTCCGTCTCTCTCTGCCAAAATCGATTGAGGAAGATATAAAAAAAATAGTTTTCATAGAGTTGAGAAACTTGTCCTAAATGAAGCCGGATAAAAATTATAGGCAAAAATTAAGTTGACAATTCGTTAAGTATGACACACAACCTTAAAACATTAAAAAAACCATCTACAGGCAACAACAAGGCATTTGTGTCTATTGATTCATGAGTTTGCTAAGCACTTCTTTCAGTTCGAGTTCGAACTGCGAGACAGGAAGAGCCAAGTCTTGGGCAGAAGATGACGCTTCTCTGCCCTTAACGACGTAATCTGAGGGTATCAGGAAGGGAACTTTTTTGTCGCCAGCTGTATCAGGCTTGACGAAGCATTGCGGAATCGGCAGGTGTGGGCGCATTTCCAGCCACTTTTGAAAAGCCTTTGTTGATCTAATGAATAAAAAGAAATACAAATTATTAAAAAAACAATCTCCGACAGTACAGTTACATTTGAATTAAAGCCCAAGGCAATATATGCTCATAATCTTAACACCTTTCCTTAGTAAGAAAATATGATAATAACCTAATATTATGTTAATTGTATATGATTATAGTTTTTTATTACGTCACACTTAAATTACCAGCTGTATTTTTTCTCACATACAGAGTTGGTCCCATAGTGAAAGTTGTTCATTAGAGTGTGATCCCCTTTCGGCTTAATACACCCCTAGCCAATAACCCTGTATAATCATTATTACAGCCATACACACACGTATAAATATCATTACGTTGAATCACGTCTATGAATAGGCATAACTTTAATTAATTTTATCAAATGTCATTTATTACAAATAGTTAATTTACGAAGCAATTTTACACGTATTTTTAAACACTAATATGGAAAATTCTTAACTTTGACGATAAGAAGGAAGCATAACAATTAGTGAATCATACTTCGCTTCTGGTCGACAAACTAGATAAGTTCTCGTACATAACCGATTGTGATGTTTATCACAATAAATACATATTTAAAATATTTACTAAATACATATTTAAAATATATACCTGTAGTGAATGTTTTATATTTAAAATGTTTTAATTCTTACTTTGCAAGTTTGATAATAATATTATTTCAGAAAATGCTTCAGTGATAATCAGCCTGCGGTCTACTCTTACTTAGTATGTAGAAAAGGCCATATAATCACTAACTTGAATGTATGTACTGTTTGTTAGTGTTCAGCGACTTGCTGAAGCTGAACTGCTATCTACCTTATTATTAAATTATTTTTTAGGTTTATTTATTTGATAACATACTTTTGGTGTAATTTAGTTTTAAATGATTGTGGCTGAAGTTCGGCTCTGTAGAGTTCAAGTTTGACCTAAAATTTGCAACGTATCTTCGTTATAAGTCAAACGAAAAAATCATACGTAAGATGGCTTATATCGTCCCACACGCAAGCCATGGTCCTCAAGTCCTCTGGTATCTTGACGCTGTCCCACATCTTCTTAGTGTTGTTGTCTGGTGCGATGTGCTTCATCTTGTGTGGTAGACAGGTCCCGAACGCCTTGAGGTGCGCAGGAGTCGTCTCCGCTTCTACGTCCCATGCGATCTGCCGCTTTAGAACTTTCGGGCAAGCAGCCTAAAGTAAAACAACACATTATATTATTTAGACGATTAACACTGTAAGTTCAATATTGATTCACAGTAGCAATATTACCATTAGTATGGGAATTTATACTATAAAAGTACGTTTTAAATGACATAAGTTAAGAGTAGAAACGGTAAAGTATAATAAAATAACTAAACATAGGTAATGTACAACACGTTGGTGGAGTAAATTTTTTTTCACAAATCTCTCAATATGGGTATCAAATGGAGCGGCTTGACGAGTAAATACTGTTATAATTTTTTTTAATTTTACTTGTAAATTATTTTAACATCAACTTTAACTGCGGTACATTTGAACTATTTCATTAGCTTACCTCGGGCGCATCAGCACAGTTGGCAATGGACGTAAGCACGCAAGGAAGAATCTTTGGATGCAGCATCAAACCTCTCGAAGAATGTTCATCGAACCAGACCTGCAATTACAAATGGTTAATGCATAAGTAAACACCGATGTCTAAGAGACTTGTAAAAGCCATTTATCATCTTGTCTAATCAAGCATCACCCTTGCCTACAAAAAAAGCAATTGCAAATGGTTGTATGCACTTCTGAAACTCACTTAAACTCTTTCACTGCGCACACACAGCCTCTTATACAGACTCGTCAAACTTATAACGCCCTGTCTAATCAATATATTATAACGACGGACAGGTTTCGAACCTGCTACCTTTTGAGCGTGTTACGTAATGCCAATTGTGACATTCCACATGATTTGTTTAATATTTTTCGGGATACGAGTTTAAGAAAACATATTTTGTGGAATAAGCTTTTTAAAATTATAAAATCTTTATTACTTGAAAAAGTGACTCGATGTCTTCCGGCCTCTTGATTTCACTATTATACTCCGAGGTACCTAAGTCAACCCACCAATCGTAAAAGTCTTTACAAATCTGTAAAATAAAAGATAGAATACACCATTGAAAGAGTAGCGAATATTATATTAGAAAAAGTATCTCCGGTTCAGTTAAGACATTATGTTATTATCAATCTTAATTATAATATCAGACGTCAAATACGAGTAGGTATATGTAACGTAGTTCTGACTGAACTACGTTTTTATAAAACAAGTAATAAGTACTATAAAAAATATAAAACTTATGTTACATGACAGAATCTCATAAATGCATAGCAAAAGAAAATTAAATATTATTTTTCATTTATAAAAAAACAACGAGATCGATTTTGTTGACATTTATAAAACCATTTGAAATATATGTCCTTATGAACAAAAAAAAAATTATTTAAATTGATTCAGACATTTCTGAAAAAACCTAGAAGCATACATACATAAAAACAAATATTCCGCCAAATTTAGAATCTGTCCCTTCTTAAAGTGGGTTAATTGACGTCATTGTACCTGTTTCTACTTCTACAACTTTTTCCTATTAGTGGGAGCATCAGTGGGTAGCCCTATTTTATTTATTGCTGCCTCTGGCTGGGGTCAATGCTGTAGACTTAGGGTATATGTTTGTTTAATGTATGAAATGGTTTTCATACACTTTCTGTTTTATCATTTTGAATCTATTGTGTCTAACTTGTGATGACGTCGTAGGTCGAGTAACACGCGCGGCACTCGCCAGTAGGTACTGAATCTCATACAGATAAAGACACTCTCGGCACTATTTGTTTGGATTCTGTTGCCTAAATAACACTTGTATAGGTCAGATAGTTTGTTGTTATTATTCTTGATTGTTTTATTTTATTTTTTAATACCGTTCATGGAAGGATTCCAGAAAGGCTACTACGAGTGGATACAATCTACTAGGAGTGGATAGCTCGATGATAGCTCAATATTAAAAAAAAAAAATTGCGGCTACTGAAATACGTAGAATTAAAATGAAAAAGTAAGTCTTTTAAGCAATATTTATTACAAATACAATAAGTAAGATAAATAGGTAATTAATAAAATTTCTTCAGGTTATATTGGTAATCTATGAATTTGTAAAGTTTAAAGTTTAGGTACCTACTTACGAGTATGTATCCATTTTCTAAGGTTGGCGGGTTAGTGCCTAACCTAAAATACCTACATATTAAATAAATATGAAACCTATTCTGTTAAATTAATCATATACATTCACTTAAGTAATCGGCAATATACCGACGTATCGTTGTATAGTTAGGTACCGCGATATTTTTACAACTGTAAAGTGATTAGTAGCCACTTCAAAAAAACTCGACTGCTAAATTTTGAATACTGTGTATCATCCTTACTTTTTATTTTATTTTTGATTTATCCAGAATCACTCTCACGACTGAGACAAATCTATTGACACTATTCACATAAAATTACGACTAACCGTTTCGGCTCGTATACGTACTTACATGAGATCTGTAATTGTTTGTACCAAATATTATTGAAATCGGCCAGTAAATGGTGCCGTGGCAAGTTTTGCCCTTTTTTGGGAGAAATACCCCAACGACTAAAATTTCTTCAAAATGATCTTCACAACGGTATGCAGTAGTTTTAGATCTAATTGCATCCATTTCTTTCGGCGTTTTGAGTCCTTGGACATGTTAAAATAATTGCTTTTCCGGTGTTTGTAATTGGAATTAAAGCACTGAGGCACGACATAGTATTTTTATCACTATTAGACGATTATTAGCCACTAACAAGATGCGCGTTATTATAATAAAATTGCTTTCAACCGTAGCGCGAGCAACCAGCGAACGCATTGGCCATACCCGCCCGGCTAGCAGACGACCTGTGACGTCATCAAGGTTTAGAATGCCGAGTACGTTTTGAAATTATGTAGAACGAAAATGCGCACTTTGATCTTAATTTTCTCAGCCATTTTTAATGATAGAAAAGAAGTAAAAACATAGTTATTCTCGTATTTTTTTTTAGATTAATTTAGTATGTATAGAAAAAAGTCAATTCCATTTAAGAACATTTTCGTCACTTTTAATAATAAAATATTTTAAAAGTTTAGAAATTAATATAATAGGTAAAATATTACGTACTTTCCTAATAATAACTGTTTCGTACGTACCTGCTTCGTTATGATCTCAGATTTCTTACTCATCTCGTCTGATGCTGAGATTTCAAACATTTTAACCTTATACTTGGACTTCCACTTGATCATATCAGTTTCAGAATCATTACAATACAACATGTCGAAATGAGGGTTCTTTAGCCGGCGTTGGTAAGGTCGGCTATGACGCCTACAAATTGAAATAACTACATATATGAGCTCAATTTAGTAGCGAACTCTACATATTTAATTGAATATACTATTAAAAAAAAATTACATTTACGTCTTTACAATCACAAAATATAAGTACAAAAGCTGTAATACAAAATCAAAACAAATGTCAAGAATTTCATAAATATATTCAAAAATAAAACTATGCCTCTTTAGTGCTCACAAAAAATCAGTAAATCATGTGTAATGATGAAACGAAAGCGTCCAATAACTAAAAAGCTCAGAATTAGAACTAGGTACTACTCTTAGTTCGTGTTTACTTTGTCCTCCACCAGTAATGATTCAGCTTTCTGCCTCAATTCTTCAGCATGTTGTTCAACGGTCTGTCTCAATAATTCAGCATCCCTTCTAACTTCTTGACCATCCTGATGGAGAGTCCTTCTCAATGATTCAGCATTCTGTCTATGTTGTTGTCTCAGTGACTCACCATTACTTCTTAGTTCTTGGCCATTCTGTTGAAGTGTCTGCCTTAATATTTCAGCATCTTTTCTTACTTCTTGACCATCCTGATAAAGTGTACTTCTCAATGATTCAGCATTCTGTCTAAGTTGTTCTCTAAGTGACTCACCATTATTTCTTAGTTCTTGGCCATTTTGTTGAAGTGTCTGCCTTAATATTTCAGCATCTTTTCTTACTTTTTGACTATCCTGATAAAGTGTACTTCTCAATGATTAAGCATTCTGTCTAAGTTGTTGTCTCAGTGACTCACCATTACTTCTTAGTTCTTGGCCATTCTGTTGAAGTGTCTGCCTTAATATTTCAGCATTTTTTCTTACTTTTTCACCATCCTGATAAAGTGTACTTCTCAATGATTCAGCATTTTGTCTAAGTTGTTGTCTCAGTGACTCACCATTACTTCTTAGTTCTTGGCCATTCTGTTGAAGTGTCTGCCTTAATATTTCAGCATCTTTTCTTACTTCTTGACCATCTTGATAAAGTGTACTTCTCAATGATTCAGCATTCGGTCTAAGTTCTTGTCTCAGTGACTCACCATTACTTCTTAGTTCTTGGCCATTCTGTTGAAGTGTCTGCCTTAATATTTCAGCATCTTTTCTTACTTCTTGACCATCCTGATAAAGTGTACTTCTCAATGATTCAGCATTCTGTCTAAGTTGTTCTCTAAGTGACTCACCATTATTTCTTAGTTCTTGGCCATTTTGTTGAAGTGTCTGCCTTAATATTTCAGCATCTTTTCTTACTTTTTGACTATCCTGATAAAGTGTACTTCTCAATGATTCAGCATTCTGTCTAAGTTGTTGTCTCAGTGACTCACCATTACTTCTTAGTTCTTGGCCATTCTGTTGAAGTGTCTGCCTTAATATTTCAGCATTTTTTCTTACTTTTTTACCATCCTGATAAAGTGTACTTCTCAATGAATCAGCATTTTGTCTAAGTTGTTGTCTCAGTGACTCACCATTACTTCTTAGTTCTTGGCCATTTTGTTGAAGTGTCTGCCTTAATATTTCAGCATCTTTTCTTACTTCTTGACCATCTTGATAAAGTGTACTTCTCAATGATTCAGCATTCTGTCTAAGTTCTTGTCTCAGTGACTCACCATTACTTCTTAGTTCTTGGCCATTCTGTTGAAGTGTCTGCCTTAATATTTTGGCATCTTTTCTTACATCTTGACCATCCTGATAAAGTGTACTTCTCAATGATTCAGCATTCTGTCTTAGTTGTTCGCCTTGCTGTTGATGTGTCTCTTTAATCGATTCGGCATTCGTTCTTGCTTCTTGTCTATTCTCTTCTAGTGTTTGACTCAATAATTCAAGATCATTTTTTAGTTCTTCACCATAGTGTGGAAATAACTGTTCTTCTTCCTTCACTGACTGTTCACTCTGTTTTCTCTCTTCAGCTCGCTCTTGATATTTCTGAGTTTTTTCTTCAGCGTGCTCTTGAAGTCTTTGTTCTCTTTCTCTAGCTCTTTGTTCTCGTTCTCTAGCTCTTTGTTCTCGTGCTTGTGCCTGCTCTTGAAGTCTTTGTTCTCGTTCTCTAGCTCTTTGTTCTCGTGCTTGTGCCTGCTCTTGAAGTCTTTGTTCTCTTTCTCTAGCTCTTTGTTCTCGTTCTCTAGCTCTTTGTTCTCGTGCTTGTGCCTGCTCTTGAAGTCTTTGTTCTCTTTCTCTAGCTCTTTGTTCTCGTGCTTCTATTTGCTTTTGAATTCTCTGTGCTCTTTCTCTAGCCCTTTGTGATCTAGCTTCAGTTTGCTCTTGAAGTCTGTGTGCTTTTTCTTTATCTTTCTCTTCTTTTTCTTTAGCATGTTCTAAAAATCTTTGATCCTTTTGCTTGTCTTTGTGTTCGTTTGCTTCAGTTTCCTCTTGGGAACTTATTTGTCTTGCTTCAGCTACTTCTTGGGTTTTTGGAGCCCCAATTACAGCTACAAAACCTCCACCTGGTATGTTAATTCTAAAGTTTTTACCTTCAATGAGTTCATATCTATGTTCTCCATATTGAATTATATTATTGTTTACTTCGAGATTATTTTTTAATTGTATTGTTGTATTATAACCCTCAATAGGATACGTGTTAATTAATTTTAATATCAATAAAATCCCGAGAGCTACTAATTTTAAAGGTAACATATTTGTAAAACACTTGTTTCCTTAAGCGTTTAATGTTGATTCTAAATTAACGAACACTAGAGCAAATAATTGGTTACTGACAGGTTTTTATCTCAGAGAGGTTTATATACTAGCAGCAGCAGTTTTATCGTTGGATTTACCTAAAAAAACAATATTAAGATATGTTCCAGCTGACGGGAATATCTTATCTTGAAACGGGCTTGAATACATTGTATCGAATTGGAATACCCAAAATAACAAACTTTACATGAGAAACATTTGTTATTTTGGGTACTTATTCATACATATTTGTTTCAACTACGTTGCCTGTGTTCAAATGGATTAATAAATTATCTTTTTAATAACATGGAATTGAAGTACTCCATAGGTCATATTTCTAATTAGCGGAATCCAACTTTGATAAAGAAGTCGCCCGATAAATCCAACCAGGATAGGCAGCGTTTGGGATGATAAATTTAGTCATAATACCGTACTGGTTAATCACAATAGTCATTAACCAGTACGGTACCAATGAGAACATATGACACAGAAAAATGTTGCTCAGCAGGCAATGAAGATAGCTACGTTTGGAGTGTCTTTTTGCGATAGAATCTACAATGAAGATATTTGCCGAAGAATTCACCGAATAGATCGTAAAATTTGCAAGCTGAAGTCTAATAGGCTGGCCAAACCTCGTAAAACCGATAAAAGATGGCGAAGAAAGGTTCTTGGGCGGAGACCACCAACCGGAAAACGCAGCGTAGATAGGCCTCTCACAAAGTGGACCAACTACATAGTAAAAGTCACTAAAAATTAATGGATGTAATTGCCAGCTTGTCGTTCGCAATGGCGTTTTAGAGATAGGCTTATGTTTAGCAGTGGACGTCTTCTGGCTGAATATGATGATGTTGAAGTATTCTATGTACGTTTATGATTGCCGTATTAGTATATTAACGGTCTTCAACTTGTAGAACGTATATCTTTGGTCTTAACTTTATGTCGATTCAATCTATCATATATGTACATTTCGAGTTTATAACTATACCTACAGAAATTGCAATTGAATACCTTGTACTATAGTGCACAACCAAATCATCTAAAGTATTGGCAGTGGAATCATTCGATACCATTGCTTCAGATTTGATAGATCTCGTTTTGCTCTGTTGACGCATTAAAGTTTTAGAATAGTTTTTTGAGAAAGATTTTGCCATAATTTTCGAATAGACCATTTTACTTGAAGGTTTAAAAAAACGCGAAGACTTTTTGGTTGCCACAGATACAGATGACGAACTCCAAAGTGATTCCTCTTCTTCTTCGACATTTTCTTCTTCTTCTAAATCTTCCTCTTCCTCCGCATAGTCAGTCATAGAGTAGTTAGATCTTTTCTGATCCTAAAATAAAAACATTTCTTTAGGATAAGACTTAAGTCCTGTACAGACATAGAAGCTAGAGTTTTGCTCTAACCGACCGTCAGTCATCTCTTATCATAAGTACAATTTGTACACAAATTTCACTTATGAGTAATACAAAAATAAGTAGTTGTGCGATGAAATTAGCTTTAATAAATAAATGACCTTTGACCCGGCCAAATATTATTTATTTTGGCCGGTATTTGGCGTCGCAAACTGTCCCCTATTTTAAGAAAAATAGGTACTCGTACAATCAAAAATCCACTGTAAACGTCACATAAATTGATCACTTAGATCTCTATCAGAGACAAATTTTGTCTTTAGCTCCTTTTATATATCCAATAGGATCCTTAGCGGATATATCCACCCAAAGATTCCCAATCTTTATATCGTAACCGAAAGATAAAAAACGATTAACTAAAAACCTACTGTAAAATTTCTTGTCATGTTACTTACTGGGAAGCGTTGACGAGCAGATAAGTTCTTTCCATATAACTAATTAATACTTACAATAACAAATATTTTTATCGCCAACACAAAAATACGACTAAAATTTAAGTAAACAAAATATTAAATAAGAAAATCAAGTTCGTATCAACAGGTACATTGGCTGTGGAGTTACGTTAGCATTAGGTATATCCGAGTTTTTAAGCATATGATATAGATACGAGTAAGTACATTTAGTTACTTTGACGTTATACGTATTTTACTGTTTTATCTTTTTAAATATTATCTGATTTCGGTCAAAATAATTTTCCTATTAAGTATTTAGCCTTCATTCCATTCAGCTTGAAAAGTTTTAAGTTTTTATATTTGTATACCAAACACGATATATAGGTTTATAGGCAAAAGTAAACACTTAGTTTATCACCACTTTACACGTCTTTATTACGAGTATTAGCTGACCTTGAAATCTATGTGCTGTATTATCGGCTCAAAAAACGACGAGGTGTTTTAAGTTTAACGTGTCTGTACGATGTATGTATGACAATATCTATCTATGACACGATGTCACAGACTGATACACACACACGCGTGTATCAGTCTGTGACATCGTAGCTCCTAAAGGCTCGGCCCAAGATCGTCGCCGCGAAGTACTTACAATTTTTTTCAGAACCCTTCAATATGGATATCAAATAAAAGGGCATGACTAGTAGAATACTACACTACGATGATTTCAAATCCAAGATGGCTACCACAACAAATGTCGGAGGTTTGTAGAGTGCTATAGAACTGACCTCAATAGCGTCTTTTGTCATTTGGTAGAACCTCTCCGTTGAAACTATTGAGCTGGTTTCTGATTTAGGTACATAAGAGTGGGCTTCTAGTGGTAAATTGAAAATTTTCGCAACCCTGCGAAAATCCTTAGGTCCCAAAAGCTCACGTACGGTGTCACATTGCGATTCCCAAAACTGTGAAAAATGCTAATTAACACCTTGAAAAGTAACAACCTACTTCAATTGAGCAAGCACTTTTATAATTGTTTTTGTTTTTTTTTTAAACCATATTATTAAGCTAAAATAGTCGAGGTATTTACAAAATATAGTTATGTCGTCAATCCAGCGCTGTACCTTCAGCACTGATCCTTGGCGATTTTTTTTTCTACCCAAGCGATGGAAAAAAAACGCATAACTGCTACAAAAGTCAGATAGTAGAGCAACGCACATATAAGTAGATACCGCTCAAGCAACAGTTGAGAACAGTGCGAGCGCGAGTGCCAACTGGCTCTAGACCTGTCCAGTCCCACTGGACAGGTCTGGTCAAAACACTCTGAACACTGCCTTTTAAATTTTGTTATACGAGATCCTTCATCTTCAGTACTTCTGATATTTATTTAAATAAATACCTGATCATCTTTATAAGACATTTCCATTTCGTCTATGACTTTGCGCCAGTGTACTTTTACGGAGTCTTCGTTCTGCTCATAGCGAGACGGTTTGACGGTCTTCAGCTTCTTAGGATGGTCCCAATTTTTAACAGCACGCTTTTTACCACACGACATGTTTTACGTCTTTTGATATTAAGTACAACAAGATTTAGAAACCTATAGTACCTATCTACTACAAAAATCTATAATAGTCTTATTGAGTAGAATTCAGGTCAACGCTCTCCGCTGTTCAGAGTACCTACATGAAAACGTGTTTTCGTTTAGTAAATACCATAAAATATATGTTTTATAAACACTGGAATAAAATAAGGAAAAAATATTTTAATGTCTTTGTCAAATTATTTAATACTAGCTGTACCCGCGACTTCGTTTACGGTTGCTAACCTTTCATAATTATGTCAGTGGAAATTAGAGAATTAATATCAATGGTCCGTCTGAAAGTCATTGTAAAAATATAGGTATAAACTGTATATATAGGTAACCGAAATACACTCGGAAACAATTATTTTGTTATTAACATAATGAAACGCTATTTATAGTCATCGTATCTATTTTAATTTCATAACAATAAACTTTTTTCTTGAGGAAGTTGATTCTTATGCAAGGAGTTCACGCTCTTTGATATAGGTATTTAGAAATATTATTTTATCATAAAATATTTTAGCAGCTAGCATGCTTACGCCATCTAGTAAAGTTACCGCTAACCTTATAGCTACGAGCCTTTTGAACCCTATTCCACAAATGCCTACGTGGTAGGGCTTGGACTAGGATTTTGCAGTAACTTGTGTAGTTCACACTGAAACATAGAGATGGCGCTAAATGTATTGCTATTTGTTTTTAATTCACTGACGAGTAAACCATACAGAAAATACCTTGTACTCGTATTGCGTTAGTAAACTAGAGGTCGCTTAAAATAGAATTGTAAAAAGGGAATCGGTAAAAAACTTATATAATTACACCTGCACGTATCTATTACCAGAAGCGTCATTGGCACTACTTACTAAGTATAGGCACATATTCAAGCACTTTTAATAAAACATCAAGACTGAACTCGTACTACTTACCTACTTCTTTTATGGATTTTTATAGAATCTAATCAGGTCTTTACGATTATGAACGTAGGCCTATTACCTAAAATACAATAACTAGATGCAGTAAGAAAGTAAAACGCGAATACACTTAAACACATACTAAATTTATTTCGTTATGTCTTTATTATTCTTATCTCATGGCTTCTTTTTTATTATTTTTACCTAGTCTTTCAGCGTCTTCTATAGTATCGGGAACCTTCAAACCTTTAGTTTCAGGTTGTGTAAGAACTAAAGCCGCCGATATGAATGCCATTCCAGCGAACATCATTGAAGGAATACCAGACCAGTAGACCATGAGCGGCACTGTGAGTGGCGACACCACCGAACCGATTCGACCCAACATAGACGAAAATGCCAAGAACGAATGTCGGTGCCTTGTCGGGTATAACTCTGAAGTATATAGATACAGCGAAGTCATCACAGCACCTATACAAAACTTGCCCGTCAAAAACAAGAACAATGACAAACCATACATATCGCGAGGAGTGAAAGCAAACGCAGTACAACACAGCGCACATATCAGAAAACCAAAGAACAACGTGACTCGGCGACCTATCAAATCCAAAACTATGACTGCAGTCCAGAAACCTGGAATCTCGATAGCTGCTGTCGCTATGTAATTTATGTGCATATTTCCAGTCATATTAACGGAATTTATTGACAATCCGTAATAAATGAACACTGTGGTGATCCACAAAATTGGTGTCGTGCAGCATCTGCGCAACATTACCGGAGATTTAATGACACGTAAAAAGAGGGTTTCTTTATGAACTTGCTTGTTGGCTTCTATCTGTTTGGGTATCGCAGTAAGAAGAAATTGCATTGATCTTTCAGATATTTGCTTTCCGTTCAATCTTGCTGCATACTCAAGAACAGCTCTACCTTTGGCTTGCTTATTTTTGCTGAGTAACCAACGATGACTTTCAGTGAGGAACCAATAGTAGCTCACCAGAAGAAATACAGGTATAAAAAGTACCAACGTAAGTGTTCGCCACTCAGGGACAGCGAATGCCATGGCTCCGAGTAGAACTTGACCGAGAGCGAAGCAAGAAGACAGTGTAGCGCTAACGCGCACGCGGTATTTAGGTCCGACTATTTCAGCAGCTAGTATGTACGCGGCACTAAATGCGCCGCCACCGAGCGCTGTTTGCAAAAACTGTAGCGCCACGTACATCCCATAGTTTACAGAGAAGGCTCGAATCAGTCCTACTAAAGCGATATTGAATGAAAATATCACCACAGACATTCGTCTCCCAAACCGGTCCGATATGTACCCTGCCATCGCTAGCGCTACCATCCCTCCGAGGCTGTTGAGTGTTCCAGGCAGAGCCCGCAGCCATTCTTGGCATTCGAGGCTAAAATCGTAGACTACAGTGTTGGTTCTCTCGTACACGTAACGTTCACAAGGCACAGTGATATGTGTGTCAAATATGACAGCCGGGCATACGTCATCAGCTGGCATCGTTCCGTTGATATCGCTGGCGTTGGCGTAACGATAACAGTTATCAAAACCGGTCGAAGTCTCAGGTATAGCGTTTAGTATCCAGTCCGGTGCGTATTCAGGTTGATCTACATCGCACTCTGGCACATAACATCGGGTCCGTAGACTTGCCGCTGTGAATACGTAGTCACCAGCCATACAAGCACTAAACGTCGCTGGTATTGCCAGCAACAAAATGGTGTATATCTGATATTTCCCAAATTCGCCTATTTCACGGTTCAATACGGGCTCGAACTCCATATCTGGTTCACTGTCACTCGGTTTAGTCGCCATATTGCGGAAGACGCTGCATTAACAGTTAGATAGGCTTTATAATCTGATAATTTTGAAGAGGTTTCTTGTTTTATATGTTATCGTTATCTTTATAGACCGTAAATATATGTAGGTAAAAGAAAGTCTTATCTGTATAATATCACTCCACCTGATCAAATTCCATTAGGTCAATAACAAACGTATACGTGTTCTCTCCAACGAGTCTAAACACTACTAAACAACTCGCGCATTTGTATTTTTAATCTGACCTACTAAATATATATTTCGGTTCCATTGAAGTAGTTGTTGTGCAATAATAACTCATCTAATTTAGTTTTCAAAGACGTTTCCACATGAGCGTCGTTAATTCGCGGCCTATGTACTCTATTTACATACAATTATCTCATGTCTTTATCAGACATTTTATTGCTCATATATGCACCGCGACTTTGTTTACAGAACTAGTATAAAATAAACATAAAATGACTGTTGCTGTATTAGTATTACAACGAACAATATCACTAACTATAGTAAAACATTTGGCATTTAAATAAAGCGTAACGCATACTTATTTCTATTACCTATAATTGCAAGAACTGGCAAAATTTTATACCCTGTTTATATAATATGTGTAAAGATAGCAAAAAGAGATAATGATAAGTATGTAGGTACCGCCGTCAATAAAAATCGGCAACACAATATGCAAATCCTTGTATATCTTCTACTTATTTGATATATATATCAGAGTAAGTCTTGACTGACTGACTTATACTTACTAGTAGTTCCGTGGACTGCCGACATTGCGACCAAAATAGTTCAAAAATTCCAAGGTCTCAAAAATTACCTAATGGAAACTGTGTCAATTATTACCAACTAAAATATCTTCCTCACCAGTTGCCACGGTTAGATAAACATCGATGATTCATGGTTATCATTATTTTTTTATTAATAAAATCTAAGTTTATATATTTGACTAGATTTTCTTATTTTCAACGAATTTTCCCCGGTTTTTGGGTGAAATACCCGCTCTGCTGTAAATCCCCAACGCCTAAACAATTCTAAAAACTTGTAGAAATTGCTACCAATTTTTGTCAAGATTGGTAGGAAAGTACGACCTGTACGCCAGTACAAATTTTCAGTTGACATACAAACATATTAACTGATAGACGAAAGTAAAACTTGCCAGACCCGAAGCAGAGACGCTTCGTTTGCACAGTCAATAAAACAGTCTGTCCTGAGTTCTGACTGACTTCCTGACTGATGTTTCGCTAGGAATAAACTCAGAGCTTGAACGTAGAGAATAAAATTTGGAGTATGTATTCGTTATAGAGTGTTATTCTACATTCTATAACAAATGTAATAAGAAATCAATAACTCCATCAATACTCAATACTCCTAAGGGGTCAATCTATATAATATACTCGTATACCAAAGTACGAGTAAGCCCTCCCTGACTGGACTGTATTTCGCCAGGAATCAACGAAAAGCCTAAGCCGCTGAACCTAGAGACTTGAAAAGAAGGTCTATTCGTTATTGAGTGTTAGAGATTGTACTAAGAAAGATTAATTGGAAATTCACCTCAAAGGGGGGTCAAAATCTCAATTTATGTCGCGTACATCGCCGCGGGTGACAGCTAGTACCCAATGAGAACCTACCTGTTGGTATGAAATCTAATTTGGAAATCTAATCTATTCAAAACAGTAAATATCATTTATTGATCCATTTGCCGTTCGCTTGCAACTTGATAAAATCTAAATATTAAAATATATACCTTGAAA
Organism: Ligdia adustata; assembly: GCA_947049295.1. Taxonomy (NCBI): domain Eukaryota; kingdom Metazoa; phylum Arthropoda; class Insecta; order Lepidoptera; family Geometridae; genus Ligdia; species Ligdia adustata. Next base: position 6,765,340 of record OX346218.1, read on the forward strand.
TCAACAAGTTAAGAATGCATATAGTACGTCAGTACATGTAATTATTTATTTTTGCGTATTTCTTTAACTCGCGTTCATTAAAGTATTATTTATTTATATATATTATTAATTTTAAGGTACAGAAGACTACAGTCGTAACATATCGAATGATAGCAAACATTCAGATCCCTACAAAAATAATCGTAGACCTATAATTGTGCGTCAGTGAAAACGAATAGCCAGCAAATATAGTTAACTAGAATCTGCCAACTGCGAAAGCCTCGTGCGAATGTCATCAATAGGAGCTGGTTCATCTCGTTGTGTCGTCATCTGCGCAGCCATGACAAACTGGTTCGTTTCGAAAGACTGCTTCGTATCCAAGACAGCAGTGTTGAACATACCCAGACTACTGAGGTAAGGAGGTTTTCTGTGTTCTGGATGATCTATCATCCAACGGCAGTACTCTTTCACACTCCTGGAATTGTTAATATATTAAAAAAATACATTCAACAATATCCATTTCGTAACCCAGACAGTTATTGTAGAATCGAAATAGACGACGTTAATTGAGATGAGATTATGGAAATGAGTACCAGTCAGACATAAACGAAAAAGTTTGGTGCGATGTAGATCACTAAAAAAATCTCTCAAGTAAAGAATTTGCGAGTTATTTAAGAATTCATTTTCTATTATATAATATATCTTGCAATGCCAATAGAGCAATTACCTTAAGTTTGTGATACCTTCCCAAACGGTCTTCAAAGTTACCAAATCTTTAGGCACGTGGCGAGCTGATCTCCAGAGCTTACTGGTATTGTTTCGAGGGGCTCGATACTGATCACGTAGTGGGAGACTCTGACCAAATGCCCTCAAACGGTCTGGCTTCACCTCTGCTCTGATGTCTTTCCTGATTTCACGTTCTAGAGCCACGTAGCGAGATTTCTGCAATATCAAATTTAAAGTGGATATATAACTTTTTTTCGTTTTGCTTTGAAAACATGACATTATGATGTGTTATGTTTTAATAAAAAAAAATTGCTTGTCAATGGTTGTTATATAGTTAATATGATGGAAACGATGACGTAAATGAATTCCCAGTCACATCAATTGAGTCAAAAATTATATTAATGCACGGTCTTCATGGTAATGTTTAATATACCTGACAATATAAAGTACCAATAAATGTCGTGTACGAAAGATTTCAATTTGTTTAAACTTTTAACATTGTGGCTAATCCTGTAAGAAATCCTGTGTTTTGTGCTTAATCTGTAAATTTTCAAACAGATTGTTTCTAACCTCAGGATTCCCGGTTATGTTAGCCACTTTTTCTTCAACAGAAGGCAATTCTTTCGGGACCACGCTCAGGCTGCGAGCGACGTGGGTGTCGAATTCAATCTGCGAAAGAAAAATATTATGGATATCTAAGAATATATTCCTTTGCGGTTTTGCAGTACAACTTAGTCAAACAATATCAAGAACATTTTTAGTTTTAAACCTACGTAATGGGAGGTAAATAAATCGAAAGTTATTGAATTAAATAATTCTTGTCAAAAGTGACTACCGCACATCGTTACGGCAGACAACGAAAAAAAATTTAAGTTATTTACATTTAACCCTTTGACCGATTCTGATATACCACACGGGAAGTAGTTTTCACCCATCTCCGAGAAATCAGGTATCAAACTTGGATTTCTCGGAGATGGGTGGACCGATTTTGCCGACTAAATAATTACATAAAAAAATATTTAAAAATACAGCCGAATAGAGTACATCCTCTTTTTTCCCGTCGAGGTAGGCAGATATTAACGTCTTTTCAAATACTTACTTGAAATAATTCTTTAATTGCTTTTGGCGTAAAAAGGTGAGACTGTTGATCTCCTCCTAGCTCTTTCATATATTGACAAAACTCTTTTGCAATCTGAAATCACCATCAAATGGAAAAAAATTTATAAATGATTAAATTTAAACATATTTAGACTTTTATTAGGACTGTCTTGATATGTAAAATAACAATTTAAAATAATTAAGCATATGACAATAAAATATGGACACTTCAAGTGACAGAAATATTAAGTAGTTGGCGTAGGTAACTCAACTTCATAAATTATTTAATTCCTAACAATAAGCGTAAAATTATTATATATTTTGTTTAGTACCCTATCAGTCAAATCGTCTGCTTTCTTGATCAGACTTTTCTCATCTTCTTTTTCTGGCATCAAATAGTGTGTAGCCCAAGTGACTTGCTCTCTTTCTGGTTTGCTTAAAAAGTCTTGAAAAATGTTTGGCTTTTCGTCTTCTTCATCACTAGAAAAATGTGTAAATTTTAGCAATAAAAGCATAAATAATTTAACTTATTTAGCTGTGCGTCTAGTTTACTTATTTTTTACTCAATTGCGAAAGAATTGAAGAATTGGTTATGTTTTTCGAATGTATGTATGTATATTTCTTTGACACGCCCTAGAGCTTAAACAGCTTGTCATATATTTATGTGAGTGGTGTCAATAGATTTGTATTAATAGCAACAGTGATACAAGAAACAAAAAAAAAAAACAAAAATCAAGTATTGTAAGAATACAAATATATACATAACTTATATGTTTTATTGGAGTTTGGAATAGGAAATGCTAAGTTTAAGATACACAGGATTTAAGATTCAGCAGACGGTTTTTCTTGAAATTGCTTCTAACCACTTGTTCGTATATGTTTTTCTACTTTTGTGTAAACAATGCTTGCTATGCTATAACTTTATCAGGTATAGGCATAACAAGCAGGCATTTATAAGGCATAAAAAGGTGAAAAATTTGAAAATCGCGTTTTGCATTGTGTGGGAAAAATACCTCAAGCATGGAATCATTATCTAGAAGAACTCTATCTTAAAATATTTCTAGTGCAAAACGTGTGATTAGATATTTAAAAATGGCAAATATTTACCTGTCGCCTAATTCTACATCAGTATCTGATTCCAGTTCCTTGTCGATATTGAGACATGTTCTAAATGAAAGCATGGGTCGTTTCACTATCCGACGAGAAATCGCACCTGGAAATAATTAAAAAAGTGACAACCGTTTTAATTCCTCACGCACATGTACACATATTTTAGTTGCTTTGATTTACGATCCAAACTATTGGCCCAAAAGAGATGTTTCAGAAATATATGGAGCTCCTGCCGGACTGTGTACGTAACATCATACTCGTACATATGTCAGGTATTATAAATCTTTAATCGATCAACCTAATTAAAAATAACGAAACTTATTGCGTCGTACAATTTTAGTTTCAAATCAAATTTAACCACGTTATCCACGCTAAAAGGTTTTTTTTTGCGTTAATATTTGCGTCAGATGGTACAATTCGAAGACCAGTCCGACCATTGGAGTCATCCTAGGACAGATTTTTTTGCAGTGGTTGCCATAATTTCACTACAGTTCACAAAATTTTGATGTATTGTACAGGAATCAGTAGACAACTTAATCACTTATTTAGAAATTATATGGTATACGTACACCGTCCTGGCCAAAAAATAAATAAGTCCTTTGATTATAAAAATGTGAGACCGATCGGTAAAATATTTCTTTTTGAACAATAAAATATTTTTTGAATCTATATAGACGTTTCTTAAAAATCGAAGATCATATGTAACTTCAAAAATGAGGAAGTAGTATGTTCTCCAATGGGCTGAACTGATTCGATTTTTTTTTAATTGATTAAAAGGGTATTTTTGAAACGGTCCTATATAAATCGGTTATTAAAATCGGTCTAAAGAGTATTTTTATAATCTAAAACACTAATTTTCGATCGATGTCATCCTGTATTGTAACATAAGTTTCCACTTTTTCAAAGTATTACTTGTTTTAAACTATACCTTTACATCTTTCAATGTGACGTTCAGCTAGAGGTAGAACTGGAAGTTCCAAAGTAGAGCAGACTTTTTCGTACAGATCCTGTGGTAGAGCTTCTGATAGAAGCCTACTCTCTTTTTCCTGGTAAAGTAAAAAGATTCTTGATAATCTTTACTAGTTGATAATAAAATTATAGGAAAAAATATTCTACGTCGTTATATCCGCATAACCTATTAACATTTAGCAAAACGAAAAAAGAACAGTTTCTATAACATTAAACATCTAATTATTTTTTTCACAAACCCGTATAAAACAAGAAATACTCACTGCTTCACTAACTGTACTATCAATTGCTTTAAAAACGCTGCTCCAATATTTTTTAGTCGCGTGTACTGCTTCAGTTACTTCGTATTTCGAGGGCTTGACTTTCATTATCTTACGAGGCTTCTTTGTATCTACATTCTGCACGATATCCGAATCTTCCATGCTTATTTATGTTTAAATTAAAAAAAAATGTCCACTGCAAATGTCCACGGCTAGATTTAATATTACAACCACAACTCTAGTTGGCTACGTTTTCAGTCATAGTTTTCACTGAGTGTTGTATAAGTGTAATACGATTTCTTCGTTAACACAATAGTACCTTTTAAAACTAAACGTGCAAGGCTATGTAAGACTGTGACGACCAAACACGAATGCTCGAACTAAAACTGTAGATAACATAATGTCACGACTTGGCAGTGGGCCTAACGCAGTTGTTAAACTAAATAACTAGAGCTGACGTTCTTAATAACTTCAGCGAAATGTGATAAGTAAATAATTACTGTAAGGTGTATTTAACACAGAGTAAATAATAACGTTAAACTTTAAAATGTCAAATGAGTCATTGATTTGCTATTTGTTCCTTTATTGTAACTCTACGTAGAGACGCGGTCTCCATGGATACCAATCTAACATCTGAAAACAGGGGACGACCGACATATACTAACAAACATGTATCGCACTCGTACCATATTTCATCTAGTCAATTTATAAATAGGTACATTTAGGATGGACTAGAAGAATATTCATAAGTATTATTTTAAAATTACTACATGAATCATTCTTCTAATCAAATCCCATCTTTTTGTGTAGAATACAAAATAAATATTTTTTAAATGCTATCGCTCTAGTGAAACTAAACTTTTTAACAGTCTTCCATAAAAGAGGTGGTTCATTGTATATTTTTTTGTGTATGTTCATCGATGTTTTTTCCAATTGTTAACGAATTTAAAAAAAAACTTTGTAGTCCTTACTGATTGGTCCCAAATAAATTTTATTCATATCGATCTAATAGTTTTTTGAAAATAACTTTTGATTTTTTTATATGTTGTGTTTTGTAACGAAAGTTTTGCATGCCGAATTGAAGTCACTCTCAAGTCTCAGTCAAGATCACTTTTTAGGGTTGTGTATCAAAAACTGGACCCTAATACTAAGACTTCGCTGTCCGGAAATCTGTTCGTCTAACCACCTGCGTGTACCTCTTGTACCATGATAGCTAGAGAGCTAAAACATTCACAGATGATGTATTTCAGTTGCCGCTATAACAACAAATACACTGAATAAAAATAAATATTTTAGGTGGGCTCCCATACAACAAACATGTATGGTAATGGTAGCAATGTTGTACGGAACCCTTAGTGCTCGAGCCGAAAAGTATTACTTCTATTGTAACAACGTTATAATGAAACTATGATTTTCAAGGCTTAGAATTATTAATGCAAGACTATCGTGTTTGATCGATATCAGATATTGTAATACTATAGCTACGAGTACAAACGTTGATCTAAAATTGATATGATATATGCGTACGAACCCATACAACTCTTAATCGTAGTGTAATAGGTATCTTAATATTATCATAAATGCAATCTCTTTGCTTGATTGCTCACTGCATTTTCATAAAATAAAAAGACCGGGGAATCTCTCGGAGTATCCCACAGCAAATTCGAATAAAATCAGCTACAACAACCAACGAACAATTTTACACTAATAGCTACTATTCGTATAATAGTAAAGAAAAATTGTCTTAAGAAAATCTACTGAACCTATCCTGTTCACCTTCTAAAGATAAATTATGAACTATGTTTTCACGCCAATACCACAAAAAAATTATGTTCGTACAATTAAAATTCTATTTGGCCTATAGTTATATGATATGATGTTTAAAGATAAATTTTCGTTCAATCCTACGTGTAGAACCTTTTACTAGACAACAAATTTCGCACTTCCAAGCTCATGTCGGACTAACTTTAATCAAACGTCTAGTCTGGCCTGAGTATCTAGAATGTCTGACGAAAATGCTGCAGTTAATTATGTAGTCAGAGCTATTCTTAGTGATCTAATAAGTTGAAATAGCTAAATGTGGCTTTACGTATGTCGAGCAAACCACCCAGCAGGCAAGCAAACTTGGTTTCATTTCGACAGTTCGGTGCTGTATAAATAAGACCAAGTTTTCAAGGTTGCTCATGAATATGCTGTATAACTGTAGACCAAGAAAGAAGCTGCGAGCTCCGGCAGCTTTAGGTAAGCAACAAATTCTTCGAACCTGTACAACAAGATTTGTTATGACAAGTTCTTTTTAGAAAAATGTGATTACCGACATCCACCGATAGAACTTATTCAATAATTTCGATTTAAATACAAAAGTCTGGACCGATTTTGATGAAATTGAAATGGGACACCTCGAGAAGTATCCTTTCAATCAAAATAAGAAGTTTTTAAATCGGTCCAGCCGTCTCTGAGGAATCATGTAAAAAACATAAAAAAATATAGCCGTCGAATTGACCTAACTTCTCCTTTTTGGGAATAAAACATCACCAGTAGATATCGATGAGATTTTTATTTGTTATCTATAGCCCCTTTTATAGTCATTAACTATTCGCACCATTGCTAAAATTAAAAGCCACCAACTGTAACACTGTGACTCGTTGGCACCTAAATCAAGAAACAATTCCCAACCAGTTACACTGTTACTCGTTGGGAATACTTTTAATGTTATTCCCAAAGAGCAACACTGTGACAATTGGGTATGTTACTAGTTGGAAAAAAATATTTTAAAACCAATTCCCAACCAGTAACACTGGCATTTGTTGGGACAACTTTTTACGTTATTCTCAACAGTAGAAGTGAGTCTGGAGAAATAATATCAAACAGCTTTCATTTTAGTCATCAATTCTAATTATCGTAACAATGTACACTAATATAATTACTCTAGTTTCAATTATAATTTTAAAGATAATTTGAGCTATATTTAGAAAAAATATCATGTTACGCGAGACAGTCGGTTACGTGCTGATAACAATGTGGAACTGTCAGAATCATACAAATATGATACCTGTTCCATGTATTAAGAAATATATTACATGGTATAAAAACGTTTACGTGCTTGTACGAGCACGTACACTGTCCTACTTAATTATTGTCATCTAAGCATTTTACGCTAGCAGCGAATTCAGTTCGCGTTCGGTAATCGATCATACCTCGCGTCTCATTATCATATCATCCATACCATAAGTTTTATTACAATATATCAGTTAAAATTTATCTCAGAGTTTTACTGATATTAGACTACTTTGGAACTATCCCTTATCCCGGGTGTGCGGACCGTACAGTGCTAACAAGAATAAATATTTTTTTATATTGTAATAAATATCAATAAAGTGGCGGCTTACAAAATACCGCGCAAATACGCAGTTTTTGGCGTTTTCAAATTGTATATTTTTCTCGCTACATGGTTAAATCCATGCGATTGTCGCCATTTAGTGTAGACGAAGTAGTGCGAATTGTAACCACGCGTATACCTGCCAAAACTTCCATTGATTATTATGGTCTGTCGATGAAACTTTTCAGAACAGCTATACACTCACTAGCGCCCATTCTGACAGAGTATAATAGGTGAATTATAGATGTTTCGTACCCCACTGCGATGAAAATTAGTAAAGTGTCTCCATTATACAAAGGCAAAGGCAAACGAGAAAACATTGATAGCTACAGGCCAGTGGCAATAATACCTGCCGCAGCAAAGGCGTTCGAAAACGGACTGAGCACTCGTCTAGTCAAATTTCTTGCGACAACAGAAGCCCTATCCGAGAGGCAGTACGCGTACCGCGAGGGTCGCTCCACATCGTGAAGTAGTCCACCGTGTGCTGCGAGCTCGTGAAACCAGACAGCAGGTAGCAATTTTATGCTGCGATTTGTCGAAGGCGTTCGACGTTGCAGATCATGCCGTACTCGCAGCGAAACTGCAGCATTACGGTATTAGCGGAGCGTCGCACGCCTTGCTGACTAGTGTAATGAAAAACAGATCGCAGACAGTAGACGCATGTGGAGGAATGGTGAGGTCGGAGCCCAACGATGGGAGTAGCGCAGGGCTCTTCTATCTCGAACATACTATTTTCTCTGCTCTTGAACGATTTGCCTGAGTCTGTGACTGCCGCTGATATATTCATGTACGCTGATGACGTAACCGCTATAGTCACTGCGCTTGGGGTGGATCTCCTAGAGCTGAAGCTAAATGAGACCATGAGTCAACTGGCAGGTGGTTTCGGGTGAACGGCCTTGCGTTTAACCAATCTAAGACCCATTTTATACATTTTTGCCTAACGGGCCACACAACCCGATCACTCACTGTTAGCGTGGAAGGTCAAAGGCTGAAGCAGGCTGAAACTACCACTTTTCTAGGCTTTGAAATAGATAGGTGCTTGACGTGGGAAAGCCATATCAACAAACTATGTGGCAGGCTGGGAAGTGCCTGCTTCGCTCTGAACCGTGTCGCTAAAGTAGTATCTACCGAAGTAGTGAGATCTTGCTACTTCGCGACGGTGCACTCGCTACTGCAATACGGTGCGGAGCTTTTCGGTAGGGCAGCTGAGTGGGAGCGAGTGTTCAGATTACAGAAGCGCGCTATTCGGGCCATCGCAAAAATACCACAGGACAATCCTGCTCGTCCTCATTTCAAGAGGCTCGGTATCTTGACATTGCCGGCGCTTGTAATATACCAAGTTGTATATGTTAGAGAAAACCTGGCCTTTTATGGAAAAATCGGCAGCGATCACTCGTATCCGACCTCTAGAAGAGGTAAACTAGGAAGCGTTCCCCGCAAGTTGGTGCGATCATCCAAGTGTACCCACGTCATGGGTCCCACGGTGTATAACAAGCTGCCGGAGCACGTCACCGCAGCGCCCACTATGCCCAGTTTTAAGTCACGACTCAAGCGCTGGCTGATTGAGCAGACGTTCTATAGTTATGAAGAATTCAAAAAAATTAAGTCTAATTTGTAAATAATATTACCAAAAAATTTGATTGTAGTGATTAATTATGATTAATTTATTTGTTGTACATACTAATGCTACATGTGCGGAATGAACTAAGTATAAGCATATACCTCATTTACATAAAATTGACCTGTAATAATTATTATCAATAAATTGAGTATGAGTATGAGTATAAATAAAAATTCGCGCGACCTCAGATTCTGTTGAATACAGTCCGTAAAAAAATGTTTCTAGCTACAGATATTATGTGCTTTTATAATCATAAATCTTATTTTCCCTAGAACCCGCAAATAAGTGCGATAAAAAATATTTTCTTAGTCTAATTTTCAACCAAAGCAGCAGGCACCTTCTGCTGGTATTTGATATTATGTGAGAAATCTTTATTTTTAGTAGTTCTGTTCAAAGAACTAATGGGAAATCAATTCCCACTAGTTCTGTTACACCGATATTTAGTTTTTAATGAGCAAGTGTCGCATGTACAAATAATCATCTACGAAAGAAATGAGTAAAGCAGAAACAAGTGAATGTCGAAGAAACACATCAGCATCTCAAATCAAAAAAAGCAAAACAAAATAGTAGAACAGATGATTCTGAAGATAAAATAACATTTATAAAAATATCTTTTTTTGTATTTACATATTTATCTTAGTTCAAATTGAGTCAACTTTACGCTATTAGCTTGCGTGTGTTTTTTATATAAACCAAAATATTTATTCTTAATACATGGAACAGGTATCATATTTGTATGATTCTGACATAATCCACTTTGTTATCAGCACGTAACCGACTGTCTCGCATATCATGATATTTTTTCTAAATTACTAATTATTTTTAAAATTAAAATTGAAACTAGAGTTATTATGTTATTGTACATAGTTACGATAATTAGAATTGATGCTTAAGATGAAAGGTATTTCATTTTCTTTCTCGAGACTTGCTCACTTCTACTGTTGAGAATAACTTAAAAGGTTGTCCCAACAAATGTCAGTGTTACTGGTTGGGAATCAGTTTTAAAATAATTTTCCCAACTACTAACACCCCTAATTGTCACAGAGTCACTCGTTGGGAATAACATTAAAAGTATTCCCAACGAGTAACAGTGTAACTGGTTGGGAATTGTTTCTTGGTTTAGGTGCCAACGAGTCACAGCGTTACAGTTGGGGGTGTTACTCGTTGGGAAGTACCCAATTTTTTGTCTTGCGTGTCTGCAATAAAAACTTCGATAATCAAATTAGTCATAAAGATTTTCGTTTCAGTCGAAATTAAATTTAATTAATTTAATTAAAAAATGTCCATGACACCGATTTATTTATTATCCAACATAAGCTGCACATTATAAATCGATTTTAACTTTACAGTAAGACACCGGGCTTACATGAGATTGTAGTAAGTGTAAGCCTATATTGTGTAAGTAACTTGATCTGAAGTAATGTATATTAATTCGTTAATAAAAACCAAGCTGAACGAAGAGGAATGAACTCTTCAAGTAAAAGTTAGCAAGTTTATTCAGAGAGAGCAGTTGTGTCAGATTTTACGGGAGCTGGCACTTAACACAATATTATGGAATAGCAAAACGTCAAGTTAGCATAACACTGTTCAGTTCAAATTTGCTTTGCATTGCTTCTAGAACGGAATGGAATTTATGCGGCTTTATTTTTTGACGTAGTATTCTTGTATTAATATGTTCAGTCTTTAATACAAAGGCGGATTAGTAAAATCAAAAATAGCAATATTTATTATGTCTAATAGATACTCGTTTTTCTCTATTTGAACTAAGTAATTGTCCTATAAAGTAACTGTTTCAAGCCCGGTCACAGAGAAGGACGAGCAAAAAGGAGTTCACGTAGCAAATTTTAAACTTAAACACTTCACTTGTGTTCTTTTGTTTTACTTAATTCATGGTGGAAGCTGATAATATTGCGGTTATTTATCAACCGGAAGCAAACGAATACTCGAATGCTCTCGTAAAAGCAATTGTTATCTTCATTGGACTTCTAAAGTCTATGTCACTACCAACAGCAACTTAAACAAGATTATGTTTAATTAACTGAACATCGCTTTGTTTTCACAATTTATGTTATTGTTTAACTTTTAGAAATATTAGAGCACAAGATATTCGTTTAATTTTAATTTAATAAATGCAGAGCGCTGTACAGAGCTCTGTTAACTGTTATGTTAGCAGGTACGAGTAAGTATGCGAGATAGGAATGTATCTAAGTCGAGTCACACAATTACAAGCTCCGACGAGAGGTGACGACTTAATAAGTTAAGTTGTTAGTGCGGTGTAAATTTACCTTAACGCCCAATATCCCGCGCGAGCAACCTGCCATTACTCCCAGCTAACAACGTTGTTTATATCATTGTGATGTATATGCTCGAAATAAATCCATTATTTGATCTGGAACGCGTTCTAAATATTAACACATAAAATATCAGTGTTAGTATAAAACTTGGCTAAAGTATATACTTAAGGTAATATTTGTAAGATGCATAATAAAAAAATGGATATAAATTGTCAGTGAAATTTATTATGATTAAAGAATCAAATCAAATGATTCATCCTTAAGTATCTTCATCAATTTAGGATCTTGTCTCAATAGTCGTCTTAAGGAAGCTTTACGTTTTGCCATATTATCCATGATCAGTTTGCTAGAAGTCTCAGTAAGTGCAACACTCGATGGCTGTTTCACTGGACCGTCGCGGGCAACGCATGGACATCTCATGTCAGGCACAAGATCTTCATCGCTGGAATATTGTGTTCCCACTGTATGAAACGGTTCTTTGGTCGGATCAAACGGTAATTCTCTATATAAAATATCTTTAGGATCTACAAATATTGGCAAATCGGTTTTATCTTCTAGATTACCTAATATTTTTATAATTCTTTCATATTTTTCTTCATCAAAATCCAAATACGCGTTTAGATATGGAAATGGTGATTTTTTAAGCCAATTTTGGCAACCTTGGACAGGACAATTATCAATACGATTATTATCATCTATAATTAATCTTTCAAGAGATTCGTTAGTACTTGTAGTGGGTAATTCATTTTCTTGTACAGCTGGTGATTTAACAGATAATCTTACTTTGGATTTAGATAAAGACGGTGGTTTTATTTCTTGAATATCCATACATTTGCACCGCTCTGCCTCAAGCTTAGTTTTTATTTCTTCATAACCGTGACATTTGGCATATACAAACTGCCTCTGAAGTCTCACTAATGGCAAATCTGCATCATCAGGCAATGTTTCCCTACTACCGTATTGTGCTGAGGGGGTACCTGATAAATATCCACCTGTTAGAATGAAAGGCTCTTCTGTGCAGTCTTTTACTTTATCATCAAATCTGTCAAACTCGAAGGTGTTGTCTAAGTTTTCAGTATTTATGAGTATTGAAGATTTTATGCTAGGCATTTTCTGCAACTCATTGAGTTGAAGAACCACCATTTTTTCAAAATCAAGCAAAAACGATGTTTGCTCAGGTAAAAGTTTGAGACTAAAACTGATAAACTTTAGAAACAATTTAAGTACTTTTTTTACTTTGGCTTCCCACTCACTATTTATTTGAGTAACACGTTCTTGTTTCTCTTTATAAGTGTCTATGATATCTTGCCTTTGCTTGAGTTTTTCGATCATTTCCTTTAATTCTTGAGATTGATAATTTTCCAAATTAAATTGTGTTATTCTGCATTTTTTTCTCTCAGTGCTAAGGACGTACATAGCACTTGATACGTTTTCGGCTTCAATTTGTCTCATAAAAGCTTGTATAACATCGTTTCTTTCTACTATAGCTTTATTAATAAGTTGTTTACTTCTTAAAGTTTCATTTCTTAGCAACAATATGTAGTACTCTTTTATTTTGTTTACTTGAGATAAATATTTTTTTTCTAGGGCTTTATCTAGTATTTCTTTTTCTTGCTTTAGTTTTTCTTTTATATCGATATTAAGTTTACTAACCATACTAGCATGGGTGCTGATCAGAACGTTTTCCACTTGCATTTTTATATTAGCTTCCATTTCACGAAGAGTCTCTTCATAAAAAGTTGCTATCTCATTTGCCATTATTTTACTTTTGTCTGTCAATATCTTCTCGTAAATTCCTTTGACTTTCTTAGCAACTGCAAGTTTTTCGTGGAACAATATATGATTCCATGCTGCGTCATTTTCTTGGAGTAAGTTAGATAAATATTTTTCAAATTTAGCTCTTTCAAATACTAATATGTCATTTCCAATAGCGAGTATGCCTTCGTGAGTTTTACCTCTTGTAATTTTAGATGTAAAAGGAGGGTTTAAATTTACTACTCCAATTAATAAATCGCTTGGAGAAACCCATGCACTTTCTACATCTTTATCTAAATTAGATTTAATGTTCTTCACATGGACACCGGAAAAATCTGGAACAGTCGGCTTGTAGTTACAATATTCATCATCGAAATATATATCAGCATAGGTGCTGGTTACTAACTCCCCATCGCGTATAGTGTTTATTATTTGATTTTCCATATATTTTCTGTAATAGATAAAACACTTTATCAAAAATATATTTATACGGCATCAGAAATATAAATTTAACAAGTAACTTCAATCAACTTCAATTATGAATGAAATATGCAATCACTAGGCGCTATCTATTCAGGTTGTATAGCGTAGCAAAAAACTCCTATTCATTATGGTTCTATATTGGTTTAATTTAATATATTAAGAAATTTTTCAATATCTAACACAATTAAGCGGTATTGGGTCATTATTTTGCATAATTGGAATTTATACCTAATTGTTTACATGGTATTTTAACAATAATCTCTACTATGTATGAACTACGTCAGCTAAATAGACTGAACCAAAAAAAATACTAATAAAGCTACGAAATGTACGATGCTTGGCCAGTTTAATGAGTTTTCTGGCAGTTACAAAATAACGGCTTGGTATTCAAATAGGCGAACGTGTCGACGGCCTACCTGTGATTAGCGCGGTGATGTAAAGCGGCCCGAAGCCCCCGCCGCTAGATTTAATTAAATACTTCCTTGTACCGCCCTCCTACCTACTATTTCACTTTGTACTCGCCCGGTTTATCACTCCCTCACACTACATTGTTAGTATTTTAATAACGATCTTAAATACACACTTTATTGCTCCTAGACCCTTATAAATGCAGTAACAATATATCAAACTATGTTATTAGCAGCAAAAACAGTCGATTTCGTACCTCCGCCACGACTCGGGTCCGACCGAACATGTGATAATAAATTACGGACATATCTCGACTTCATTCTCATTACGGATGCGGCGATGTCCGTCGGAGTTTTGTCATAATTCAGTCTCGGTTGAAATTATTTCCGTTGGGTGTGATGAGAAAACTAGAGGTGGAAAGCTCGAAATGTAAGTATTCGCGCAACAAGCCGTGGAATAACGACGGGACATATTTCATTCTTAACGAAGTTAAATTTCCGGGAAGGTTCTGTAAGAGCGTGCGTAACTCTGATAAAAGGCTGCACAGCCACAATACCGATTTGTGTTTGTGACACATTTTGGGGTAATAAATATGAAAAATTAAATACATAATAAACACTCGATTATTTATGATTATAAACAATATGCTGTGGGTATAGTTTTATACAGGGTGACTACAGATCCTTCTCAAACGTAATGGATACGATCATTCAAAGGCACTAGTAATGTACCATTAAAAAAATAACATGATTTCAACCCAAACCAATCAACCACAAAAATACTTTGTTCTAGTTAGTGCTGTTCTGAGACAGCGTGAAGTATGCGAGTCCGCCAAAGAAAAACTTTTGACTGTACGTGGGAAGCGTTGGTTCATCCCTGCATAGTATTTTAGTTTCTACGTATTGTCTTAATAATTATTGCGATGTACACAGCATTCACCCATATGAATATTCACTATCATAGATAATCGCCAGTTTTAACAGTTAGCAACTAACTATATAAACTTCCTCGCCCCGCGGTGACATAATTATCACACAGAATCACTGTATCTTTCCACAGTCATATAATATAGTCTATCATATAATATAGTTTTTAACACACTTTCTCGTAAAAGGCTTCTTATTGTATCGATTTAAGTGACGTAATGCATCTCATTACGCACACTCGCCTTTTTCATTTTACTATTATTATTAGGTATAATTTTTTTTTAAATGATCGATTTTCAACAACTTTTACTAATCAGTTTATATACCGCTAAAATAGTTGGAAAATTTTGAGAAATAAATTGCACTTAGTTAATAATCAATAAAAATAATTTGGGATTTTTTAATATACCACTTTTTACTATGATATTATACTATACTATTATTACTATATATTATATACTCCTTTTTTATAATGCTACATTAACACATTTTAACTAATTAGGTTTAAACAAAAAGTCAGAAATACAAAAACATAGTATTGTTTTATTCTTAACAGAACTTTTTCGATCGCGCCTTCTTTAATATGCGCGCGCTGTTGACCGATATAAAAAAAATATATCGCGCTCGGAAAAATATTCTCGATTTTAAATATCTTCGAACTCTTTTTTGTTTACTGTTTTATTAATAATACTTTTTTTACTCGCAAGTATGTTGAAAAACGTCGTATGACACTCGTGTGCATTGATCATTACAGCCTCGGCTTCCTAATCGATGATACCGCATCTGCTGTAATGATTAACATAACACACTTGTATAATAATGTACTATTATGACACTGAGGAATAATGTAAATGGTGAACATATTATGTTAAATCTCGATCCCGTTAAACTTAAATTTAGCTCTATATTATATCAGTATAGATATGTAACGATAGTCTCTGACTGAGTATTCTCTATGAATATTGCAAGTGTCACCCTGTATAGATGATATTTCGAGCTTTTGAATAAAATATTCAACTCTCAGTGAACGGCACCAACTATAAAGACGGAGGTGTCGTCCAAAAGTTTGGCGTTTGACGTGCTTACAATAAAACAACAGCCATAATTCAGAAAGTGAGAAACAAGTTGGATTGTTTTCTGCACATCATATCGGCAAATAAATCTTAGGGCCGCTTATCTGCCGTCAAAGTTAATTCTCATGCATAATTCATCGCGTCGATGCCGTGTGAAGAGGGAAAGTTGTGAGCAACTTTGTTGCAGTGTAAGGACAGAGCTCAAACTATTCGATACATATTTTACAGAATTCAGCTGACTATACAAAAATGTAGGCTAAGATTTCAGTGTATATATATGCATATTTATATTTACACTCTAATATTTTGAATTGCATATCAGTATTATTTAACTTATTTCTCTCATCAGGCATATTAAAAACGTTTTTTTTCTTCTGTTTTTACGTAAAAGATGTCTCTTGAAAGTATTCAAATCTAAGCAAAGGCCATTAACTTTAAGTACGTAGATTAACTTTAACTTAAATTTCTTAAAAATAGCGTCTTTAAGAAAGTCCATTAACACGTATCTTATTTTTTAAATTAAAAATATAATGGATGTACTGAATGGAAGTCCACAATCTGAAAAAAGTCCTTTATGTACAATATATACATATACATATATATATATACTTAATAAATAGATTAGCTAAATGTAAGAAGCAGAGGCTTTATACCAAAATACTCATGTACAATAAATTACCTAATAGTGTAATGGATCTCAATTTTATTACATTCAAGCAAAAAAAGAAGTATTTTTTTGAAAGCAATCCTTTTTATAAACTCAGCGAATATATGTCAATGCAGCTTGTAGAATCATCGTTCTTGTGTAACGAACAACCATAATAAAATATTAATAATAACTAAACAAAGCAATCATAATGTAAACTAAGAACTAATATTAAGTAATCGTATATAAATGAGATTTGTAAGTTAAATTTTTTAAGTAATTATTAATCCAAATGTAAAGTAAAGTAAAGTAAAAAATACTTTACTTCACTTCACTTCACTTCACTTCATTTCACTTCACATCACTTCACTTCACTTCACTTCACTTCACTTCACTTCACTTCACTTCACTTCACTTTACTTTACTTTATTATAATGAATTGCAAAACGTCATTGATTTTCGGTGAGTGGCTGATAAGCATAACATTCATTCTTAATTTTTCACCTCATCATTGCTATAATATGATCGTCCCTCCTAATTAACCTAATTTCTGTGTCTGGTTGTTATAATTGATAAGAGCCTAAATTAAGTTTTTCACTGCCTTAGATAGAGCGTATAATCTTTGTCGGCTATTTTTCAGGACGGTACAAAATCCTAGAAACAACCTACTAGACTTTTCAGCCCGTAATTTCGATCAGACCCACTGAACAAGCATACAATAGCATCCCAACCGCTATTCCATAGAAAACTTGCTCCCGGCCCTATCTCAAGTGAATTTTACAAGAACTAAGGTACTGTCACAAATGTCAGTGTTGTCGTGGAGTGAAATCGCCGCCACTGTCACTCGGCTACAGGCTGACTTTATTACCCACATCCGTTGTACTGTTGCCCACTACGGCATAGATTCGGGAAGATCATATCATCAATCTCTATTTGTAAATCTCTGTTAATAACGTTCGCGAAGAGCGAACATAATTTAAAACACATCACCTGCTATGGTGACATTAGTGATAGTGTTGTATTTGCGATAATTTGCAACGCATTATCGATTAATATGTACAAGTTATTGTTTTAAGTTACAGTACATAGGTTTTAAGGTAGACTCTTACTATTCTACGTTCTACTAATATTTTAATAATTTTCGAGTGAATAAACAGTTTGCAATTATAGAAAACCTTTTTTCAAAACGCAAAAAAGGTTTTCTATAAAAATATAAGGTATAAAAAATTAAGAAACATTTTGATTACATATCAATTGACCTCGCTACACATATCTTGTTAATTTAGCTCTAAAACACGTTTATTATATTTTAGATAATCAAAATAATACACAGGACCAGAATTTTGACTTTAGATACTCCTAAAGATAGTATCACATCACACTGCTCTGCATTTCGTCTTGGAGACAGCCAGTAATAATATTTCATACTTATACAGAACAAGTCTGCGGAATGAGAGCGTGAGACGAAGTGTGCCTCCGCCAGATAAAGAAGTTTCGCACTAAATGATTCGTTGGCAAGTAAAACTACTAGAGCAGCTTGGTTTCTATAGTTGTACAGTCAAAAATTTAGCCAAGAGTATTCTATTTTTAGCCGACTTCAGAATGGAGGAGGTTTTTAATTTATCAGAATCTGTATTTTATGTCATTTCTCAGTTACACCCAAACGGATTTCAAAAAATCTTTTTATAGGGTACTTTACTGTTGCTACCATATGAGTAATATCAAAATCAACCCAGTAGCTAAGTTTATACAAATTACAGTAAATTTCACCTGCCGCATTGAAATCGGGTGTCAGACATGCGGTTTACTCTTAAATATTACTTAGTATAAGACAAAGTTTTTTACTACTTGGATTAATTGGTGAAGTTTTTGGGAAACATGATTAAAAAATTACCGAAAAATTTTGTTTTAGCCCAGCTATTCGATATCACTGTTTTTTCAATCGAATCACCGAAACGGTTTATTCCTTAAGTAAGCAAGTAAGTAAAAGAGTATTAAGCAGTGAATTGTAGTAATTCCTATTTTGTTTCGAAATAATTGCAAGATTGCGAGATGAACAAGAGTCTCTGATCGAAGGCAGCGCGGTATTATTTAATTTATCGATATTTGCGACTTTATATAAAAAAAAAGAAATTCCAAACTTTGTACCCCCATTTGACATCTTTAGAAGTAGAATTTCAAAAAATCCTTTCATAGTACACCCGTACGTACACCTTATCATAAAATACACCCTCGAAATTTCATGTATCTAGGTACAGCGGTTTAAACGCTACATTGAATCCTAGCGAATATCAGTCAGCCAGTCAGGATTTAGTCTTTTATATATATATAGATAAGTTTTGTCTAGATATTTGTTTGTTTATTTATCAGCAAATCTTGACAAAATTGGTATAAGAGTTCTACGATTGCTTTCAATAATAATTAGTATAGATATGCCGCAGGTACTCAACTTTAAATAAGAATATTGAATAAAAAAATCGGTCATGCGATTATCAAGGCGGTTGCTAAAAATGTTGTGCTCACTAAGTACTGTTCGCAAAATTAAATACTAGTCTAACGTATGAGCAGGTAAAAACACAGGTACGCTTCATAAAGTTTGTTTGAAATTGTATCGAATCGATGTCGACAGCCGAGTCGTCATTAATCCAATAACGTGAGAGATTGACATGGAATAAACCAATTCCGTGTAGCACCCATCACCCGCTCACTGCATCGATATACACTTCTGTTCCACACGAATGATAACTAGCAAGGGAGGAGGTACATCTATGTATATGTATAAAAGAGTAAGTCCTGAATGACTGACTTACTGATTGATAGGTCTTAATCAACGCAGAGCCTAAACCACTGCACCTAGAGTCATGAAATTTGGAAAATGTATTCATTTTAGGGTGTAAGGGTGTATTAAGAAATAATTTTTGAAAATTCTGTCTCTATGAAGGTCAAATGAAGGTTTAAAGTTTGAAACTTCTTTGTATTCCATTTTATCTCGCGTGCAATACCGCGGGAGACAGCTACCAGTTTTTTTTTATATCTCACCTGATGTTTATGTACACCATTTAAAATTCAGCAGAGCAAGTTGCAAGCAAGAGTTTTAGTATTTGTCCGGTGCCGCTGAACTCACACACGGAATCGTAAATTTATTCGTCGGTTTCTTATGCCGAGGTCACCGAACTACGTCTAGCAAACGACCCTCACTGATTCTGTATATCCGTACAGAACTTGAAGCACATACTTTGCTTACCGATCTGCTAACAAAAGCGTCTACTTCGCTTTCACGAAAAAGTTAAGGAAGTTATTCTTTCTTGGACTGTTACACACGCTCTGCAAGTTACGTGGGGCTGTATGAATTTTCCGAAGCACTATGTCCGTTCAAGTATTGAACAGTGTTATTGCTGGTAAGCACGACACAAGAAGGTGTTGCTTATAATTTCGCCGGAGTAAGATTGCGCCGTAATGTAGGGTAAGGGCTGTTTGAATTGCTGTATTTCCTTAATAGTCTGCATTTACCCTCGCCGACAATTTGTGACAAGAGCGTGAGCTAAATTGTCGCCAAGAGGAAATAAACTAATTTACTTATATTGTATGACATTCATAAGCCCGAAGCGTTTGTTGGAACACAAACTGAGCAGCGAATAGAGAATAATAGAATACCGGAACCGGCTATATTACGTTTCCGAATTTAAGCAGGACGTTAGTGTATTACTTAGGGGAAATCTAGCAAGCATTAATGCAAATAAGTAATGTTACAATCTGTATACGATTTAAAAATAATCGCTTTCAGCGTGATTCAATTGTGCGACAACCAATATATATATTCTAGGATGTTAGTGGAATATTTATTTTATATATGAATCAAATATGTCATTTGTAAGTAACTAACTATTTTGACGCTTGGATTGGCTTTCTTTACGAGAGTTACCTACAGGAACTGTTTTTTTTAACTGGATAAAGGTTTGTCACGCGCCAAACCTTCAATGAACATAACAACATGTGAGAAACAATGCGTCCAGTCCTTCAATAAAAAAAAGTTATACTTAGTCTCATTGTTAAATTTATATTAGGTACGCTATACGATGTAGGGATTGGCTTGAAAACCTAGAACCTAAAAAAACCTTGATAAAGAGAAAAAGATTTGGAATAGTCGGTATTAAACACGTCATTAAGAAGCAAGAAAGCAACGCAAAGAAAAATATTTTTGAGTCGTATTTTCTATTTCACCGAGGCACGTATTGAGTCTTAAATCTTAAGGCACATTAACTAAGACAGCTGTAGTCTCGGAGGTATTTTAATAATGAATTCTTTTGAGTTGGCACGTTCTTAATATCGCTGTTGCCATTTAATGAAGGGCGTAATAAAATTTGTCATCTTAAACGTTGACGGCGCGTATATTGAGCATAGATATTGAGTGTAAAGCTCAACTAAGTAACTGCACATAAACTCGATCTCATTTCAGTAGTGCAATGTAATAGTTGCGACTCTCTATAATCAACTATTAATGATATGATGACCAATCAACATGAACCGCTGTTAGCGTAGCGCACGTAAAAGAAATTTCAATTTCCATATTTCATTGCAGTTCGATATTCTTTCTCAAGACGGCTCATGTCGAGGTACAAATTGTCTGGGGCATCCTTTGGTTGTTGCCCCTAAAAACTCTCGGCCCCACACAGCGCTTGCCAAACGTCCGGTAAAGTTGTATTCAGTCAAAAGATAAGATAAGAGAAAGAAGAGGACAAAACCAGAAAAATTGCGTCATATAAAAATATACTCAAAATTTCCTCAATGAAAACTGCGTAAATTTCCTACTAAGCTCCCAATATGTAAGAGAAAATTAAACATAACAAAGTAGGTGGTCGTGTGGAATAAAGGTTAATTTTACCGCGAACGTTAACACTACATCGCTCGCGTGGGATGGATTAGCTACTTTATAAACCTGCAATTATTATGCAGCACAGAACGTGAGGTCTTGTCTCATTAGTCAGAAGTTTTCCGTTTTTTGTAAAAGGAGTTTGTTTACTAGTTGCTTGTTTGATTTGGTACCGACAAAATATAACTAATGTCCTCGAGCTGGCTACAAGTAATACTTTAAAAAAAAAATGAAAACCCGCTTTAATTCGGCACGCAATGCTTACGTTACTAAACGGGACAATAAAATATCAGTAAATATACTACGTTTTAAAAAAAAATTTATATGGAACCATTACAAAACATACCCTTTCGAACAAAAAGTAATTGTTCATCAATCAGTCCAGCCGTCTCCGACAAACCAAGTATAATAAACATAATAAAATGCAGCCGAAATAAGCACCTTTAAAATGTTTAAAACCTTTAAAATTTAGTTTAAATAGAACCTCTGCAAATTATTCAGAAAGTTTAGTTCGAAAATCAACAATTTGTAGGAACTTGCACAATGTGTCATCGAAGGGGCAGCTTACCGCCTTTAAACGTCAGATTAAGTAAGGCACTCGCTGGTAAATTCATTAGAATGGCACTTCCCACTTTCGAATATTAATTGTGGCTCGCAAAATGTAGCTACAGGTTTATTCACTGGAGCAAAATACATCCATTAATTACTTTTGTATCCTTAGTTGCCATTATTACTCAATAAAATATATAATTATTTAAATAAAATAAACAATATGGCACATCGTTATACTTTAATTAAATAACAACTTCTAAAAAATTATAACCTGTATCCCAAATTACTTCAAGATTCGTTGGAAGTACGGATCCAGGCAAACATTTAAACTTACAGACAAAAGAAAATTGAAGCACTGACACGTCGCTCGGCATTCAGCATTTTATATACCAACCACTAGATGGGATCACTAGCTTCTGCTGTTAGTTTAATAAGGCTGTTGGTGAATGTATCTCTGGCATTCTGAGATAGAAGCGTACAGACATCAAGTCGCCGTTGGTTCGGAGCCGAATGGCCGGCTGGAATCCGATCCCCGGCCGGCGCGCCCAGAGAGCGGAGAGGCTGCGAGTGGCTTAGCATTACATTTGATTAGACACCGCATACCAGCCGCTCTAGAACCTCTTTGCAACTATCTAGTTATAATATTGGTTGCAGGTAAGATTAACTGTGAAGCAGAATTTATTGATGACAGAAGTTATAAACGATATAGCTGCTATAGTTAGCAATATTTTTTTAATACTTGAAAATTTATGGTTCATGTGACGTCCGCCAGAAACGCCACTTAAGTTATATTATACTTTTCAATATCTAGTTTTGTGAAATTGTGATATTATTTTGAGTTACCTAATCGAAAATATTCTTTTTCATAGTTCATTCTTTCCTGTTGCCCTTCCAAAACGACGCCCCCAAATATGTACACGTATAATGCTCCACTATAATAATTTTAGATAAATAAAATTTACATGAGATTGCAGTTTTATAACTTTCCCATACTACAGTTTTAAATTAACTGTAGTATAGGAAAGTTATAAAATGATTTCCATCACTATGCGAAATATTCGAAAATTATATTATTTGAGTGGTTTATAATGAAATTACTTTTTGTATTATTTTCAATCATGTACTAAAATACTGCCAGACATTTTCAGAGTGTAAATGCGATGGCCTTCGTCGGCATGCGGCGCGGCGTGACGCAGGTTTTGAAGGCGGTCTGTTCACGCCTTTACAAATTGAATCATAAAGTAGCGCGTGACCAGTCCGTCCGCGCACCCTTTGAACTTCACACTCGCTCTCTTATACAGTGTAACTGGTAAGCCATACATATCATACATGCAATATCGAAACATTTATGATACCTTGGTACTTATGCTTACGTCAAATCGTTAATCGATAAAATAATTTTATTTAGTAAGACAACAAAGAAAACCACAGTTATAATATGTAAAAAGCTTTCACATTAAATATAAAGGGTATGTGAATATATAAAAAATACGAGGGCCGCGCAAGTCCTATTATTTATTATGTGTCGTGAGCGAGACTTTCACAGACCCACGAACGAAATAAAGCACGTTGATCATTAGATAGCGTTATAGTTTCTACGAACGTGGCACGTGGGGGGCTATGTGCTATATGTTTTGATTCTCTAAAATTGATTGCCTGGTATCATCTAAAATGATTTAACTTTAGATGAAAACGCTTGCTAATGGACTACTACCAACGTTTTTTTATCTGTATTTTTTGGGAGTATAAAGAAAGTAACTAGTAGCGGCGTTAGCGATACAAAATTTTGAACCACCATTTGATCATAGGAGTTGAATTTCTAAAACACACTTTCTTAGTACACTTTTTCACCCTATTATGTATAATTAAGAACCATATAATTAACACCCAAGAATGGCATAACTGAGTCGCTGTATAAATATTGCGAATGATCATCTAGTCATCTTGTAGAACACAGTCTATTCTATCTAATGTTGGAGACGTGACGCGATGAACAACTCAGTCGATGGATTGTCTGGATGAGTGCGCCCTTTAGATAACACTTTTTATTCTGTAGGTACCTACCTGTTCAAAGTAATTGAGAGAAATTCTTAGGATATATTGTCACGTTTTTAATACTAAGGGGTATTGTTTGAGGTGAAGCATGCCTGTCTAGTGTATAGGTATCATATAAAATGCAAGAATGACACAGTATATTGTTCATTACAGTAATTTAATTGAAATTATTTTTTTTGCAATTACTTACTAATCCAAATATTACTTTTATAAAAAAAATACCATGCTGTTTTGAAATGTACCTCAGTTTTATAGGTATTGAAGGATACTCATATATGTAGATAAAAAATACTTTAATATATTGTGAAAAAAAAACCGCCCAAGGGCTAATCGGACCCGCGCACCGAGGTTTCGCAAGCTGTAGGTATTTTATTGTTAAACTAGGTATCTAAGACATTTATATTGTATGATGCAACTAAATATGTAATTCTTCTTTCGAATTTTTTCTTAATTTGTGCTATAAGACGTTGATTCGTACCAAATTTCAAGATCCTGAGTTCACGGAAAGTACCCTGTAGGCTTTGATTTCTTTGAGAGTGTCGAAAATTTGCAGCATAAACGGATGTATCTTCTGATTGCATTTTCTAAGAAGTTTATTTTTTTACAGTCCATGGGACAGTAGAACTGAGTATTTGATATAAATTTCAGGTTGATACTTCCACGCGTTACTGAGTAAAAGGGTCATGGCAGAGAGACGGACAACAAAGTGATCCTATAAGGGATCACTTTTTACCTTTTGAAGTACTGAACCCCAAAAATTGAGGATATATATATATATATATTTAACAAAGCTCACGGCGACGTCTATAGGTAGATAGATACGTATTGTTATAAGTAGATGCATTCCATTCGACGGTCTCACCGTGCCGCGCGACGACACACCGCCCTAAGCCACTGATGCAAGTGCACGTCCTTAAATCTATACTGAATTAAGAAGAAATAACAGCATATCGTAACATTTTTAAGTTCTATTGTTGCTTAAGTTTTTTAAGCTTTAGGTCGGCTATAGTACCTACAGGTTGCGAAACCTCGGTGCGCGAGTCCGATTAACACTTCAGAGGCTTTTTTTTTTAAATATTAAAATTACTTTTTATCTTCATATATAAGTATCCTTCAATAACTATGAACTGTGAGGTACATTTCAAAACAGCATAGTATTTTATTTATAAAAGTAATATTTGGATTGCGATGCGAAGCGATGTATACAAATGTATGTACACATATGTATATATAGATAAATTTGTATAGTATAATCCCAAGTGCCATCCGAGTGTCGTAATCAAATCCTATCCGAGCCCGTGTGCTAATCGACGCAGACCACGCTCCCGACCTCTGTCAGCCCGGGCTAAGGAACACGACTGAGTGTCACTCTTGCCCGATAGCTTCACACACATACACATTACAGACACACACAATAAGAAGTATATAGTGTCATTTAACCCCCGACGCTAAAATCACGGAGAGTTATAAGTTTTACGTAAATGTGTATGTGTGGCTGTCTCGAATGGATGTCCGATTTTAATTTGTTTTTATTTATTTGAAAGCTGAATTAGTCGGGAGTGTTTATGATGACCGCCGCTACATAATGGCGAACTACATATTTTTTCACCACTCCCTCGATATGGGTATCAAATGTAAGGGCTTGACTAGTAGATTACTTAAATTTCAAATCCAAGATAGCTGCCAGCACAAGATGGCGATGGGGATTTATTTAATTTTACTTGTTGACCAAGCGTTATCAGAGCTCCTCCGTTTCAGGGTGACCAAAACTGCTTATATTTACATTTTCAAACTCTATAGTTTAAAAATGTAAAAATAAACTTATTTACTTCGTTTACTTAATACTCGATAACCGCTAATCCGAGCAGCCGCTAAATTAATATTTAATTTTTCCTTACTTTATCCCTTTTCGAGGAAAAAAAAATCGATGACTATAAAACCATAAACAAGATAAACACAAGTGACAAATTTCATATTTATCGTCTTGATCAATGAATATTTTATCTTGTCTTTTTGACAAACTTACAAGTGACTGCTCGCTCGGTAAATAAAAGTACCTATATCATTCTTAATTCCAATTAAAACTAATAGAAGATTTGATCTTGTCTAATTCGCTTTGAACAACAAACTCTTTTTATTATATCATCAGCTACAAAGTATTTATATAAATAAATTAGTCGTTACGGTGGCAAACTTAACAATGAAATTTGTACCTGTAACAGTGTTGTATAATATGTTATTTGTAAAGTCCTTTAAAAACAGTGACAACTTATTGACTTTAATTCGGCATGAGCCTACACAACGTATTCAGTTGTTTGATTAAAAAAATCTAAACTGAAATGTAAATGGTAACGAGACACGAGCAGTATTACTATCGGTGGCTCTATAGAATATTTCTAAAATTAGAGATGAGTCAAATCTAGAACTACTACTGTTAAAAAGTTGTTGCAACACGTACGTACTTATCTAGTTTAAAAATTATACAACACTTCAAAATAATTAGTTATAATTCCTATTCTAAATACCAAATTTATTTCCGTAAGTAAGTGGCGTCAGGCGTCGAAAATTTACTTAGAACAATTGAGGGCTTTTTCTATAAAAAGTTTATAAATAAAGGTTATTTTTCATTGAAGAACGAGTGCATTTTTCTTAATAATTATGTTTAGACAAAAATGAGGTATTCCTTATTTGGGTCACTTACCTTATTCAGACCTAAGTTTTTCAGCAGCGTGGTACGGGGGACGAAACTATGTCGTCCTAAATAAACAGAAAAATCTCTTGTAGCCACGTTCGTCAACTTAATTTTTCTTTTTAACAATGAGGAAACTGTGGTATCATACCACTCGTACAATATGCGGTCAGTATACCGGTAGCACAAGTTTACTACAACTTATAAATACATAATTATATTATTTTATGCAAGTCACACTTCAGATATCCAATTCTCAGCAACTCGACGCACATATCTAATTTTGGTAAGTTTATTATTTAGTCCTCTATCTAATATACACTAGTCTAAAGTAACATTCATATTTATAAAATTCGTCTCAAATGTTATAATTAGGAAATCTTGCATTTTTATGTCCAATAGTCATTTAAAATCGCTAAATAAATTCCGCATAAAGGCTGCTATGTGGAGGGTCGCATGGAGACAATCTCAGAAACACGAAGCTATAGAGTCGTCTCGCCGCCTGCTACATATTTCACTACATAAATCATAACTTTATTTCCTCTCGCTCGGAAGCCAGCTGAGGAGTGCGGAGGTGTCTTTGAAATGGCTTTAAGAGTTCCGGCACGGTTATACCGCAACAAAGAACTCCTAAATTCAATTAGACGTAGATAGAAGACCGAGGATAATATTATTTCTTGATATGTGCTTCGGCGGTAAGAGCATTCCACTCGAATTATTGCACTTCCCAATTTGGTTAATACTAAACTAAAAGTTAATAATTACGTTATTGCATAATTATAAACTTTAGATGAACTTTTACAATATAAATTGTAACTAAGATCTCAGTTATGACTAACTACAGGGCAGAGCTCGAACATTAACTGTACATATAAATAAATACTACATTAATAAAATATTTTTAGGTGTGTCTTTTCTGCTTCATCGTTCAACACGATTTTTTGCAGTTATAAATATTAATGCTGTAATTTAACAAGGAACACAAAGAAAA
Organism: Ligdia adustata; assembly: GCA_947049295.1. Taxonomy (NCBI): domain Eukaryota; kingdom Metazoa; phylum Arthropoda; class Insecta; order Lepidoptera; family Geometridae; genus Ligdia; species Ligdia adustata. The sequence continues at coordinate 6,793,224 of OX346218.1, forward strand.
GTAGCCATACATAATTTATAACTAAGGTGATACTAGTTAGTATTATATAACTGTAATATAGGTAATGTAGTTATGTATAAAATAAACCTAGCTACAAATACCTGTTCTTTATTAGAATCTTATTTAAAACCAAGACTAGAATAACGCCTACTCTGTAGCATATTTAATACCCAATGTAGATATTAACTGAGATGTAGGTTAGATGGAACATTAAACAATAATGAAGAAAGTGATGAGTTAATCTTGTACTAATTTTATCCTAAATAATGTATACAAACTACATCATTAACCATTTAGTGGAGCTGTAAGGCGGGTTACTCATCGGGATGACTTTACGTGGTATCTTGCCAATTAGCGCGCGAAACGCCGCGGGGCAAACAAAAGGAGCGAGGGCTCATGAATTTATTGTGAGGTTACTGCTTTAACTTATTTAAGGGGTCCTTGTAATACGCTTAATTTTTACAAGATCCATACATGTGCACAAGTGAATCTTATCCATGTATCTTCTATGTACATATTATATACTCGTAAAAGCGTATGTCCTGACAGGTAACGCAGAGCCTAAACATCTAAATGTAGAAATATGATATCTACGAGTAAAGGACGTATTCATTATAAGGATTTTTAAGAAAGGTTTTTAAAAATTTAACCTCTAAGTGGGCCAAAATGTGATTTAAACCTAGAAACTTTTTTATACATTTCATTTTATGTTTCCAATTCGTGAAATTGGTAGAACCTAACGTAAGAACTGCTACGGGTCCAGCCTGGACATGACTCACACAGGACCGAGGTAGATAGCATCACATGACAGAGGACTATACTCAGCAGTGGAATAAAGAAGGGTATGTATGATAATGATGACATAATGGCATACCTCAGACCTTTACTAGACAGCCTTGCTATCAGTCTACTACGCTCATATACACTCTTTATTAAGATATTCTATCACCGTATGGGGTAACGGTGCGGATATTATAAAAGTGTTAAGAGTACAAAAAAGGCAATCAGAATTATTTTTGTATTAAGACGACGAACATCAGCCAGAAAGTATTTTCAAAACCACAAAATTATGACTGTAACATCAATGTACATATATGACAGTTTATTGGAAGTATATGAGGAAATGGACAATCTGAAACAGACACCGCAAAAATATTTAATTTTAGAAAACCACGGCGAATTGAGACAATAATCAAACTACGAGCACGTCTTTCTAAAGTACAAAAACAAGGTTTGTATAATAAGATATGCATGTTTAATAAACTTCCACCTACAATACTCGTAACTAAGCTCAATGAATTCAAAAATTCAAAAAGACTCTGAAGTGTTTTTTGAGGCGTCCCCATTTTAAAAGAATTCATGACAACCATTGACGGAATCTTCTTTCTTGAATTAAATAAATATAACTAATATAATATGATCTGAAATGTAATTATAACTATAATTAATATATTATGATTTGACATGTAATAATAACTATGATTGATATTTACTAATTACCAGATTTGTTCTTTAACTTTTCTAATAATGATAATTTGATTTATTTAGTTCGTATATGTTTAATTAAATTTTAATGTAATACAACACGATAAACCTAAATTCTAATGACTCATGACTTGTCTTATGTAACATGTGTAGTTATATGGCCATGGCCAATAAACAGTTTCTATTTCCACAGTTTAATGGCACCCAAAATTCGCCAAAATCATCCTCCATTAGAAATCCTGAAGCCTGTAAGAGTATGATCTGTTGTATGAAACGGAAGAACTAGAGTCTCTCCGTTATTTAAATGTTAGCAGAAAGGGGTGTTATTCACGTGCTGGTTGCGAAGAGACGTGGTGCAGCTTCCTGCGACAATTTATCATGAATCTTTAATTAAAGTTTAGCAGCGAATGTTCACAGACACACATTGTGCTCGGCACAGTGTACCGCATCGATTGTTGTGTAATTATTCGGCAACTGTCTTTATTTACTGTTGCAATATCGCAAAATGCAAGAACGGTATACCTACCTAAATTTAACAAATGTAACTCAGTAAAAAGGGGCATGACTTGTAGCCACACCAGGTTGGGTTATAAAACTTTTTTAATTTGAATTTTTACTTTGAATTTGATCTCACTAGTAAGCCTTTAAGCTATTAGTCTAGCGATACAATGTATTTTAACGGACTTCATAAAGAGGTTCACAATTCACCGGAATATTTTTTTAGGGTTCCGTACCTAAAGGGTTAAAACGGAACCCTATTACTAAGATTTTGCTATCCGTCCGTCTGTCACCAGGCTGTGATAGCTAGAGAGCTGAAGCTTTCACAGATGATGTATTTCTGTTGCCGCTATAACAACAAATATTGGGTACCTCATGAATTGAGTGTAACAAACCGACAAACGCGCGTCAACTGCTGCGTTACATTACTCAACCGGCACAATAATGAAGGGATTTTAAATCGGATCTTTCGGATATTTCAAGTTTTCCATTTTGTAAACTGCGTGACTCAAAGAAAAAACCAAACGAGGACAAAACAAATGAATTACGGTTTTCGAAATACAAATGTATGAATAAATAGCTGTATAAATTTGCAATTGGAATCCCTAACCAAAGAAGAGATATTTGGGATCAAAGTGGCCCGTACGACAAAACTCCAATTTCATATGTTAGGACCTAATACTAAAACTTAATAAAATAAATATTTAAAGGGCGCTTGCATAAAACAAACTTGATGTTTTTGCTCGTATTAATAACGGCAACACGTAGACACTTGAAAGTTTTACAGGATATTTAGTTGTATATTTATTTTAAATATAATAATTATAATAAAATAAATATTTCGGTGGGCTCCTTTATAACAATTTTTTTACCGTTTTTTGGTCGATATTAATAACATGAGGTAGAAACTTGATGTTGTACGGAACCCTTAGTGGAGAAGTCCGACTCGCACTTGGCCGATTATTTATTTAGGTTATTCCATTTGGTCCCAAATTAGTTTTATTAGTATCGATCTATTACTATTTTTTATTTGAGGATTTTATTTAAATCAAATTAACAATTAATTTATCTTTGACTATGCAAAGATCATATTTAGTTTTGTAACGTAAATTTTGCCTGCCGTATTGAAGTTGGTTTTCACTAGCTTTTAGGTATAACATGTTTTTGAATTGGTTGCAATTATTCGACTTAAGATGATGGTTCCCAAATAGATGCGTTTTTGTTACCATTTTCTAGCATTACTGTATACTGTGCCATGTTGGAAGTTAATACATTATGTAATACATATACTCAATTAAAGCATGATGTTTCAAAATGCTTATCTGAGTTTACCAAACCATTTTAATATATTTTTGAAGAACTCATTATCTTATTATTTTGAACATGTTTCTTTCGGTATACGTGGAATGTCTACTTTGTAATGTTGAGGTAGATTAATCGAAATATTGGCACCTTCAGGCTAATGTATTGTTTTTGTCTTAGAATGATAGGTAAGTGAAGTTTTAAAGATAAATGTTATTAGAGCCTACTAAAAAGTATTCATTTAAAAAAGCACGTTGCTAATATATTTAACTAGGCACTTAGCAAATATTTTGATGAGGCACTTTGGCTTAGCTAGCGGGTAGCGTTCGTTTTATGCGACGTTGAATGCTTGCCCGCCCCATCCCTGCCACTTCGCGTAGTGCGCGACGTTGTCAGACTTCATCTAGTGCAGCGTGAGAATAATTATATATAATATTCTTTTCTAGGATAGTTACCGCGTGCGCGTAATAACATACTTATAAGCGATTGTGTTTTACTAGAAACATTCTCTGCCGTGATTTTGACACTACTTGTAGAAGTGTGATAATAACCAAGCACTTTTTTTAGATAATTTTTTTATTGAATATTTTTATTTATAAATCTCACTATTTTGACCGATTTTTATCAAACTTATATGAATTAATTTTTCGTTAATTTTAGCGTCTCTAAGAAAACAGAAAAATACTTTAAAAAACTTAACTTTGTTTTTTAAAGTATTTATCTGTTTTGTTAGACGCTAAGAATAACGAAAAATTCATTCATATTCGTTTGATAAAAATCGGTCAAAATAGTTAGACTTAGAAATAAAATATGCAAAAATTTTTTTTTATTTATTACAATTTTTTTAAGTAAGTTTTACCAAACCCAGCGAACCTCATTGTTGATAAATAATGTCATCAATGATATGAGCTGCCAACTGCTAACGATAGCGGAATTTTGAAGGGTGCAACTCGCACGATATTCAACGAACGAACTCGAACGATAGTTTCTACGAAATTTTCTCAATTTTTTCAATGATTTTACGAGGTACGAGAAATCATTTTTATAAAAGTTTAATGAATTCGAGTTGTTATTACTCGATAAGTTATATTTAAATTGAGTAATGACTTCATATTTCACCTTCTGTACAATAGTAATCTTTGACCTAACTTTCAGAAAAGTACGATGTTATTTCTCTGAACTTACATTACTCTATGTCAATATCCAAACTGTGCATAAGACACCATCTATCTATACAGTTGACAAAATTATAGACGGCAGGCCAATGCCCGCTCATTTGTTTCGCCCAGAATCAAACAGATGGCATGGCATAGGTAAGTATCAGTACATACTATTATTTATTCCGTGGCTCAATTCTCAATTGCGTTTGTCCATACCCGTCGCCTTAAGTGTCGTCGGTTGTTTTCTATAGCTATTTGATCGCTCGAGAGACTTTGTCGTTATTCAATGAGAAACCAAAAAAATTGGTACCCTTTAGTGTCCTCGTTGAAAACTTGATTGAATTTATATGCAATTAATACATATTTGATTAGATGTATAATAATTGCAAAAAAACAATAGAAACCACTTGAGAAATGGCAAGTAGACCGTACACTACGCTCTACTATACTATTTCTATTTCTGAACTAGCTGGGCTAACGTACTTAACTTTCCCAAAAATAAGCTGTTTAAAACTTAATTAACCGATAAACTTTCGAAGTTTTTCCGCATTCGTTTCATAAAATCACTTGAGTCTGTTCCCAGGTACAATTCAATTATGAAGTTCTCGAATATTTTCTGCTCCATTATTTCGAAAATTGTTCCATCTCGAAATAAAAATAATAGTTTCACGAGAGAGACTTCTAATAATATGATATTTAGCTATGCAAAGAATAAATATAATTAGTCTGAAAACATTATACAAAGAGCTAAAAAAACTTCTTTTTTTTAAAGTGACTACTCGTACTTGTATAAAAGTTTAAATTATGTGAGATTTACCGAAAATCACATTAATATACGATATCAAAAACACATTCAGTCTTTTTACACGCCGTAATTTAATTATGACTATAGATGAGGCACTAAAAATGTATGCTAAGAATTGAATGAAAAGACCAAAAATAAAGAGACGCAGTTATTTATACATTTATATACGCATTTGCAAATATTTACCATAAATTATCAACAAACAATAATGATTTACACTTATATAACAAGAAAATAGCTATAATTAATTACAATAATAAATATCTACACATGATCTATTTCGTACAAACTATGTTTCGAAATCTAAATAATAAGCATTAATTTTTACTGATCCCTAACACATTACATTTAAACTCGTTCAAAATTATTACCCTTTTGTAGCCCAAAAAATGTACAGCCGATTATAATTACGACTAAATATATTTCGTTATTAATATTGTACACATACACTATACATTTTTAATAATTAATTATTACAGGCGTAGTCATAACAAACACTTATTTTATCTACAGAGCCTATACACTTATAAATAAAATACAACAGTATTAACCAATATAAAATCAGAGGTAATTTAAAAATATAACCAGCTTAATTGACTTGATTTCAAGTTACGAATAGGGTACATATTAACAAAAACTTTGCTCCTGTTTAAAATCGTGATAATTAGGCCTTCAATCCTAATTGCGTTTTAGAAAGGCACTAATGTATTTTTATTAAGTCGTTGTAAGAATTTTTACGATAGAAAGAGTTTATCTACAAATTATGTATTTTTAAATTATCATATAAATATTAATCCAAGAAAAGGATAGATAAATGCAGTTGTACTAGCCAGACAAACATCTGGGCCAGCAAAGTCTATAAAAAATGAAAAACGAAAAAAATGTGAAAAAAAAGAAAGATAAAGATGAAAAAATTAAAGTAAACTAAAGTCTAAAGATGCTGAACTTTAGGCTGACTGAGGCTTGGGCCATATACCTATACAGACATCAATATAACACTCGATGTAGGTTTGTGAAAATTGTCTTATTATATTGCGCCAAGATATTTGTGATGGCCAGATACCATACTGCATAACAATCATATAATCATAACTTTTGATCTGTCAAGTTTTATATTAAGCCTACACATACATTTTCCGATAATCATTTAAATATTTCACTAACCACTTGCTAAAGTCATGTAACGATCTCGAGCGCTCGCCCTACCGCAAAGTTCTTGGCCATATTCTGCCCCACCATTACTTGTCGATTTTAGGCACAAAAGAAATAATAGATTTTTGTTAACTATATTTATGATCTTTGTATGGCAGTGAATAATGATTTGTCTCTGCAAATATTAGGCACACTGCGCGAGAGTAGAACACTTGTTGAAATCATCATCGGCATATGAGGCTTTCTTCTCTTGCGGCGCAGATACCGTGTGGCGGCGCGAGGAAAAGCTTCCCGTTTGCGCACGCACAGAGCTGGTAGATGTTCTGATGGTGAGGGTCGTGAGAGTGCGGTGACGTAGGAGGTAGTGGCAGTGCTGACTTTAGCTTCGGCATGTATATACTGGGTGCATCTAAGCGAATCTGTAATGAAAATCTAGCTTCTCTCACTGTGCTAAATATTATATGTATTTACTGAATGTTTTAAATAAGTACCATAGCTGTAAAGATGTCACCTATTTCAATTCATTAATTTCATTGCAGGTTATCTAAGATTTGTATTTTATAGGTGAGTAAGAATTCCCCATATATGTCCCATATTAATTATTTAATACTCGCCAACAAGTTTCAATGATAATCTCCCCAATATTACCTAATTACGTTTAAAATCATGATAAAGAAAAGTTTTGACTTACAGCTCCTGCTACAGATTTTAGGCGGAAAGTAGTGAGACAGCTGGCACTGATGTCGCCTGCTCGAGATTCGATGGCTATGTTCTGTCCCGCATACACCTGCAGCGACCTCGTCGGAGACTCTAACCTGCATTAGGTACGAATATGAGACATTTATACGTAAAATCAACACTAGTTTAAAGCTATCTCTCTAAGTGTGGTTAGTATTACTTGTTTGATTTTAATTCTTAATTAATATTTCCTTCGCCTAGATTTGATATACCCAGAATCAGGTTAAACATATCCTTTTATGTCCATCATATAACCTACTACTAATATTTAGCCTTAAAAACGCTCAAAATATTTCTTTAATAACGCAAATGTATACATTCTAGCATGTTGATTATCACAACAACAACTGCATTACTGACAAAGAATAGATAGGCACTGAAAGATATTATTTTTTCATTATAATCAATTTCGATTTTTATTTTAACTCCTGCTGAGTAAACCTATATTTTCTCTTGTATGCTTAAGGCAACTTTGATTTTCTTATAGTCAAGATAGTCTAAACCAATTCTATCTTACATTAGTTGTTTCGCAGGCGGTGCTTTCACCAGCGGCGTCTGTGCAGATGTTTCTAAGGTAAGACCGGCGGGGCTGGCTATCGTGAGGGTATCAGCACCCACTGTCACTTCGCCGTCGGTCGCGCCCAGTAGTAGCACCCCTCGGGAATCCCGCACTTCTAACCGATCGGCATTTATTTCTAGGCGGTCGTGACCTTGCAATAAAAAAAAAACAAATTTTTGTCATGCAAACAGTAGGTAGATAGATTTATCAATTCTTTATTGCAAACACACAAGATATTAAATACAAGAGAACAAGACATATAAATATAGTGCAAGAATAGAAGAAATATCGCTAAAACGCGATATTTTCTATTCTGTCTTAGTAACTTATTGCTAAAACAATTGTGAGCTATTTCTAGTCTTGTAAGTTTAAAATTAATCTGAATCAGTTATGACATTCTTAGACATACTCGTAATATGGAACGGCCATATTCGCGGCGAATTCAATGTTGGAATTCTAATGTTATTCTAATTTAACATACCAAGAAACATAAAGATATTGAAATAGCTAAATATCAAGTAAAGCTTGCAATAACTTTTTTTTTGTTTGGCTTTGTTAAACTTCTTGAAAACCATAAATAATTTTATGCATTTGCTCAAAGCTCATAAATGCTAAATAACACGATGCGAGCAAATACTTCCTAACTGTACTGATTACTTTAAAGCCGCAGTTTAATATAGTTGTTTGAAAGTTTTGAACTTCTTTCATTACGAGTCGGCAACTTACCTAAGAATAACCTACTCTGTCGTATGCCGAGCCCATCTCGCGCGGATACTGAGAAGTTTCTACTGGATTCTATGGAAATGGGCTGTCCGCGGCGAGACTTGATGCTTGAAGCGAAGAGAGAATCCAGCACGAGGGCCTGGCCTAGGAGTTGGAGGCCTCCGGGGACTATCCTTAACTGGCCCATGCCGTCCTGAGAAAATTGAAATATTTATTTTAAGTATTTAATAGCCTGCAATATCTATCATTTATCTAAAGAAAGATTGTAAGACGAAAAAAATTTGCGGTACCTTGATAATAAAAAAAAAATAACCCAGTAAATTGTATAATATTAGAAATATTTTTTTGTGTCTCGTCGCTAAAGTCTTACATAGAACAAATACAATTAAAGTAAGTAGAGGCATCACATAAATGTCTTTGAAAATCAGAATAGTCTGGAATGTCAAAAGCTCATTTAAACAAAATGTCTTAGTTAATTAATATTCAAATAACTCATCTCTCAATATTATATTCAGAAAAACTCACCGAATTAAAATCCAAGACTTTTAATACCCATAGCGTCAAAGCCAGGTTAATGATCATCATAAACATGAGCGACATGACAAGAATGTAAAGGCATTTCTTCCGCCAGCCGTAGATGCCCACTTTAAACTGGCTGTTGTAGCTGTTCCGGACGCCATCCTTTGTGTCTCGGGCATTGTTCTGCAGGATCGGCTCTGGGGTTATCTTGTCGGCGTACGGGATCCTACGAGAAAAATACAAGTCAATGTTTAAAATGGTACTTTTTTCAATATTTTTCTTAAGTTGAGATGATAGACTTCAATAAGATATTTAGTAATAAGTCGGACGCCAGGTTGTAGACAGATCTTTTTGAAAGAATGATCCTAGGTTAAATAAAAGTAGGCTATTAAAGCAAATATTACTGAGCAATAATTGCGGGATTTTGACTACTAATTTAAATATGTGTGAATAATCATAATTTTAAGCAGATGGTCATAGGCTATTTATTATACTGCTTACATCCCACGGCTTTACACGTAAGACATAAGTAATTTGATTAAGATATAGTGATGTAAAATTTTTAGTCTTCATTATTTTAAGTCACTTAATTTTAAGTTTTATCAATTTTATTTTGTATAACTCACAGTTACTATTATGTCTTTTTCTTAATATTTAATATTCAATATGGATAAAAAATGAAAAATTAATCAACGATGACAACTTTATTCTTAAAAAAATATTTCAATTACGGGCAAACTAACCGACTTCCATTCGTCACGCAAAACTTACGATACTAATAATGTGCTAGTAAATTAAAAATTATTTTAGATAAAAAAAAAAAACTACTGGACCGATTTTGATTAATTTTATATAAGACTACTTTTCGTACTAAAAATGTATTTTTTTTATCGATTCAAAATTGGCGCAAATATAGACAAACATACACAAAAAAGCTGTTCTAAAAGTTCGTAACGCCTTAACATTATTCCAAACTAAGCTTTAAAAGTGCTAAATTTCCCAGGAATAGTTAAATTGGCATTGCTCCTTTCACCACACAGACAGCGAATATTCGAGTGAGCTGGCAAAACAGCGTTGAATAAGCTTTTGAGTGAGTTAAATTTGTCGCAACAGCGTCGCCTACAAACGCCCGCGTTGTTCTGAACACATTTCACTTGCATAAATCATAACTTTATTTCCTATAACACCGTGAATTGCACAATGCGTATTTCTTTCCGCGATTCTTTATTACTTTTAAAAACGAGCTAAGTGTTCTGATTACAAATTTGGTAATACATGACTTTCGACATATTAATTTGAATGAGCTTTGCATATTGTAGACTCTAAGATACGCATTAATCAATGAGTGGTTTCATAATTATGTAAAATATTGACTATTCATTGAATATTTGCGGTTTTACTATTTAATTTTGAGTTTGACGTGTGTTATAAATATATTCAAAAGAAATATTTTTATTTGGGTTTCAGCACCAAATAAAATGCAGTTTTATAACCACTGGTCCACTTTATCGTTTTGTTAAAACCAGAATTTATAGGTTCGGAATTACTCAACATATATGCATAGGTATTTCGATGCATGTCGCAAACACAATTTGGCAATCGTAAACCTTTTATAGTTCATGCTTTATACTGAGACCATAATAGACAAATTCGGGTAATAACTCATGTTTACTTTACAAATACTACTATCAACTATTTTAAGGTTGAATTTATTCTTAAGTGAAATACATACGTCGTAACGTTACAAACTAGAGACTAGTATTCAGGCTGATATCCCTGGAAGACGTGTACAAACTCGCCCTATCCAGTATTCGTAAAACTAGCCACCGTCAGCCGACCAGAGTCGTAAATTTTCAAGGATTCAAGCGCGACAGGGCATTGCACACTGAAAAATTTCACCAGTCGTCCTCTAGTATTAGTATCCCGCTGATATCCCCAAAATTTTCTCAAAAATATTTTGATACAATTTTTGTTTTAATTTAAAAAATATCTAATCTACATAACATCATGTCTTATATTCTGTGGTGTGTATTATTAGATTTTAAAAACTTTCAAACTATTAAAACGTAAACTATAATCTTTATAATAAGTAGGTATTTAAGCGAATGTCTTTTGCTTAAAAGATAATCGTGCTTGAAAAACATTTCTGTCAAATACTTTCGATGTTCAACAGCATTCCGGATAAATGTTTAAAAAATATATGTGGAAAAACACGGGTAAAGGTGCCGGTCCCGGGTAGTCGTGCACTTTATCTCCCGGTCCACTCTCCCAACACGTTTGGGGAGTTTACGTGGCATTAGAAACCAATTACACGAATAATACCCACCGCAGTCCAGCGCTTTTGTATTCTTTCGCCAGTTAAATCGATAAACGGTGAGCAAAGGTTGAAAAACGCTGACGCTTCGGTTTCTATTCGCTGTTTCATAGAATTGAATACCTTTCGGAATTAAACTAAACTGGAACACTTTTATTTCAAGTAACAGTGCACGTTTTTAAATAATAAATACTCTTTACCTTTTTTCAATATTTTATGGGTGTAAATGAAGCTTCGTGTTTCTTGGGATGGATTTCTACACGACTTTTATATGAGTTTCTTTATGCCAACACAACTTTTAAATAACTATAGTTTCATTTAAAAAATGATTATCTCTGACATCTTTGTTTTTAGCCAGCTTCTGTCCTAGGGAAACCTTTCTGGGCATAACAATTTTACTATGGATATTATTATTATTATTATTGATATTATTATTTAGTATTTTATATTATACCGAATACAACAAAACTCAAAGTGCTCTAATAGTAAATTCAACAAGTAAAATATTATGCTCGCAGCTTTAAAGCAGGTATTCAGTTATATAACATTATTTAGTTTACGAAAATCAAAACTGTTAACTGTTCCCAAATAGAAAGCACACATTTACGTCTATTATAACTAAATTCTAGTCGGTAATGATGATTGAATGCATTGTTCCGACTCCGATTAGTCAGCGCTGCGATATGAGTCGTTTATGTTGTTGCATTTAAACATAATAGAGATAAAAGGCAGAAATGGGGTGGAATCTAATAAATTGTCAGAACGGAAGAGAAAACGATGTAAGCAGAGATGCGACTCGGTACGTGCTCCCGTCTTAAAGCTTTTGCAGTACAGCTAGCTTTAGATAATATATTATGTTATTCAACGGGAATAACATGTTACAATGAACTGATGCCCTTTTGTAGTCCTTGGGTAATCCTATTATCCATTCATCCATTTTTTGGTGTACTTAGTCATATCATTCATTCTTGTTTAAGGCATTTCTTAGTTATATTTTACTGCCAGAAAGGAGGGTTATGTTTTCGAGTGTATGTTTATATATTTGTATGCAAGTTATAAAGTTGTATCTTACTCTTTGTGACCCACGTGACACACTACAGCCTAAACCGGTAGACCAATTTTAATTTGCATTTGATTTGTCATTGGATTTGTCATTATATGCAGATGGTCATAGGCTATTATACTGCTTACATCCCACGGCTTTACACGTAAGACATAAGTAATTTGATTAAGATATAGTGATGTAAAGTTTTTAGTCTTCATTATTTTAAGGCACTTCTAACCACTTGCTTATTAAGCACAAGAAATATAACAACTATAACTTGAAATGTAAAGAGCTTTTCTGTACTTGAACAAGGGAGCAAATTTTGCTTTCCTCTGTTAGCACATAGTATTCATAAATATCGGTACTCACCACAAAAACAAGTTAAGTACAAGACGAATTTTTACTAATTTTGATGCGCAGGTTATAAAAGCTTTTATTTCTTACAGGTTTTCAATAAAGCTATTTTCTCTAAAACTAAAGGAAAAACCTGCTGCTGCCACAAACACAATTTAAAAAAGTCTAGGGTACGAAAGCTTCTGTAAAAAACAGAAGCTTTCGTACCATTTGTGAATGTTCTCAGACAGTGAAAATCCACTAACAACCCACGACCTTCGGCTCTGTCGTCACTTATTACTCTATGACCGCGTAGCAGTGCGGCCACGTAGCTGCGTAGCACCGTAGCCCGTAGACTCGTAGACTCAAATGAGCCGTATTAATCATCTTCCGTCATACCAGTTTGACTTCTGAGCTTCCTCTGTACCCAGATTTAACTAGTCTCCCTTTTTTATACAAAAATATGTTCATGTATGACTCTCGACAATTTAAATTGTAGAATATTTGAATTTGAATTAAATTCTGTAAAGCTGTTTTTATGCTGTGTTCGCTACCATATAAGAGAGGTCATCTGTAATTTTTTATGTTTTGTAAGAAATTAAAGCTTCATTAATATTTTACTTTTTATCAATAAATATTTTTTGTTTAGTTAGTTAGCTTCATTATTTTAGTCAGTATTTAAGTAAAAAATTTTTAATAATAAAGAATCTGTGGAAAAATCTGGGCTTACCTAAGAGAAATACATTTAGTGATAATTTGGGATTTCAAGAAAATTAAAATATGTCTGCAGTATGGTAGTGTAGTAGTGTACTAATGATCTGTTCAAAAATGTCGTAATTGTAAACACATTAAGCACAATTCCATAAATTTAAAAGCCACTATCATTAATACTATAGTATTTTGGTAGTCGGAGCGTCGTGAAACGTTCTCATAATTTTCTGGCGGCGCGCGGTGGACATGAATCTCCTTGTACTCGTATTATATTGCTTTATATTGTTTGAATTACATGATAAATGTTCTGTTACCACCACCACCCGAACAATGATCAAACCAAAATACAATAGTAAAGTCTTGCATCATTCTTGCATATTGCAAATTTAATAATTCTGTGTTGCCTCGAATCAAATTTTATAGGTGGTTCAGAGTGACCCATCTGTTTTTTATTTATAGGAATGAGGAATTTTGCTTTTACTTAAATAAAAACAGCAACCTGCAAGTTTTGTATACAAATATTTTTAAGGTCATTAATCAATTATATTATAGTTAATTATTAATTTTTTTTATTTTGATTTTAAATTTAGCACAGCTAGGTTTTGCTCTATAAACATTTTCAATTTTATATATTAAAAGTTGGCGCCAGATAAATGTTACATTAAATAATAAAGCTAATGCTGAGGTTTATAAATGTTAGGTGTGATGGTTAGCATTGTGCACTAATTGAGCGTTTCACCAGACGTCGGCATGCGGATCGCAGCGGCCCGCGGGCGTCATGCTGTGGCCTCGCTGCGGCTCAGCTGCGGCCCGGCGGCGCACAGGAATGCGCGCAGGCCGCACATTCGTTAGCAATATTCCGCTAACGAACCAAACTAATGGCTATTAAGTTGAATAACGTAGCACTTTGCACCGCGAATACCGTACACAGTGCCCGGATGATACGAGACGAGCACTAATGCAGCTTTACACATTCCACATGGAAATATAAATTAAAAAATCAGAAATACGAGATAAAATCGAGTTGATACGTGAATTTCGATACCAAAATCTGACATAATTATAGCTTTTCAAACACTAAGATTTATCCAATTGTCTGCTAACGATGTGGATTATCTGTTATATGAAATTAAAAATATTTTAAAATTGAATTGGCAGAACATGCAAAAGTTTAGTGCATTCATGTAACGCAAGTCTAGCTTTCCAGTCCGTATATTTTTCAAATCCGAAGTCATTACATGCAAATTGCATCGTCTAGTAGTCCAGGCTATTATTCAAGATGTAGGTTACTTGCCATATCTAAAACCACATCTACATGGTATTGTTATTAATGGAATAACAAATTGAGAGTTACTCGAGTCGAAAGTTCGCCGTAGCGGTTTTATAGAGAGAGGGAGGCTTCGTGTAAGAAATTCCATCGCACTCTGGGTGACGCCAAAAGTAAGCTGCATAAGCCCAGACGATGGGAGAGCTATAAATTAAGTTTTCAATTTGCCAATGACGTATCGCAGAGACTGGCGAGGAGCGAGTTCGTACAGTGACTAATATTTTGAATTTACTGAAACTTCGCTTTTAAGAATACTGTGTTTAATCAATGTACCCGGGTTACCGCAATTATATAGTTATAACGTGATTTTGCCGACAACTGTTTAACTGTTTCTTGTTTTTGATTTAGATGATTATTCTGTACTGAATAAGGAAAGTTTCATTGAAAGTCTTTATTCATAAAAATCTAAACTTTGCTTTCAATTGTCATTATAACACATACAGCTCACGCTTTTTATCTATACTATATGTGGCTCAACGCTTGACTACGGAGCGTACAACATTTTCATACGTACAAAAGATGTTTAGAGTTTAGGCTAGAGGGTCGAACGGTTAGCGGTTGCATGCAGCAAAATGCAGCGTGGAGCACCATTATGTGGCCCATAAATCAAGTGCATTGAAATCTCCTTCCTCCTTCGTGTCGGTGAGCCATCGCGAAGCGACGGATATTTGAACCAATGCACCGCCGAACCTGCCCTGCATACATGTGTACCTATTTGTGAACAACTAGCCTAGAGAACTCCATAGGTACTTCTAGTAAGGGGGTTTAAAGCAAAGATCAATTTTACGTAGTTATCAATTTCGTTTCTTTTTATGTTCAAGTTAGCAGTATTGCATCCATTTATAGATAAGTGACAAGTTTTCAACACCATAACTGTGTAATTGTGTGTGTTGATTTTTTTATATCCCCAAATGTAACCCTGCAGCGATAGATCCACTTGGTATTTTGGACGTAGGCTGAGCTCATGTGAGAATACGCGAAAAATAAAAAAATCCAATTATAGTCATCATATAATGCAAACGATGGCACGAGTTAAGGCTGGGTATATTAACAAACTATGTTTACATAAAAATCAAAATTATTCATTAACTTTGATTATGTATAGAAGAATAACTTTCTGAAATAAAATTTGATATCTTTATACAAATCAGAAAAATTGGTTGATCATGACTAATGGTGTCACGAGCATAACCCTCTTTCCTAGAGATTTGAGCTTGTAAAATAGTAAAATCCGCAGAGACGAAACTCAAATGTTGATTTGTAGCAAGCTCGGGCCAAACGGTGATTTGTTTTCTTTTGTTTCAATGGTGGGGCAAAGATGACGCATGGTACTGCGCTAGCCTTTGTTATCTAAAGTAACGTCTAAATATACATGACGTGAACCTTCGTGTAATATTTTAATATAGATTTGGGAAATAAAACACGTTGATATAATTACGGGTACATTCTAGAATCTATGTTTATCAAAGTTTATATATTGAGGCCAATCACAACCTGGTCAATCACAACATTCAAAGGCATGGTATTTCAAGGTCACGAGCAATATATTATAGCAGTAGCTTAGCAGAAGTTGGCACAGCATTAGTTATATGCTCGAATGTGTAAGGCTTTAGTATCTACTCGAGAACCGATGATTCCTAGGTTTTCTAATTAAGTGTGTGTAATCTGAACAATGGTCAGGGCTGAAATTCTACACATCAATGACTAAGAGGTATGTCGCATTTCTTTTAACTGACATATGAGAAACCTTAATTCACAATTCAACAATTCCTGCTAAGCCCCTAAAACGATATTAGATATAGATATTTCTAGAACTAAAGCTATTAAAAAGTTTATGCAACTACCAACTGCCTATTACTCAACATCATGTAGAAGACTCCTGAAGTGTTACCAAATGTCACATTCATGTCCCACAATAGGCGGCGCCGAACCGGCGGCATTCGCAGAGACACCCATTCACTCCAGCTACTCAATAGCTTTTGCATGTTGCATTCTGTTCAAACTTCACCTACAACTATAACCTTGCATCGCTGTCGAGTGGAATTGTAGCGTTGTCTTCGCAATATCGAATCTACGTAAAAGTCGGCGGCACTCATCTTTTATGACTTTGTCCCACGGCACTAGCAAGTGTGAGACAGTTTCGCTCCTGTTTATAACCAAGATATAGGTGCTTCAATATTTGTGGAATATTGCAATGAAATAATATGTCTTACGCCATTAAAGAGAAACTTACTTATTATTTCTTATCTAGTCAATTATTATTTACACATAAATAAAGCATTTTTATTAGAGTTTAGTCTATTCACGAGTGCTTCGTTAATGAATTTAGTTGAAAATTGCTGGAAGGCTTCAATTAACGATACGCTCGAATATATTTTATTCGTCTAGTTTGGAATATTGGTTACGCAGTGACCTATTTTGTGGCTTCATGGGTACAAAAAAGAGCACTACCGCCGTTCAAGTATATAAATGTTAAGTTAGAGCTATTTCCAATCTGTTAATAGAGTATGGAATTAAACTTTGAATCACACAAATACATTTATCTTGTAGCAGATAAATTTATTTAAGTAATATTTCCAATAAATATAAAGAGAACAATTTATTTACTCACTGGCAATAAGTAGGCAACTTTTTTTACTGCGCCTTTTTATATAAATTATGGGCACATAAGAAAAATGTTATCCATAAAGTTGTCTGTGTCTTTAAGAACTTTTTACTCATATACGGAACACTTGATGTTTTTTAATATAAGTCTTAGACCAACGTTTTTGCATATTATTACCCGTAGCATTAAGAGAAAACAGTTTACTATTTGCTTTCCTGTAATAATCATATACTGAATTGCAGCATCACAATATGTACTACGATATCAGTCCAGTATTTATTTCATAGCTATCTGTTAAAACAATATATGTAAATATAACAAACAGATTAACTACAATCTCTGTTTTGTCAATAAAGATGAATGTGTGTGTGTTGATTTAGTCTGTATTTTTACAGATTATCACACCAACCATTGTAAAACGACCCATCATAATAATCCTTATGAAGTACTACTATCCCCAAATTTGAAAGAAATCATTGCGTACCTTTTCAAAAGTCAAGTAGACATGAACCCCTTATTAAAAATACAGCTTAGATATTCTAAGATTACTGAAAGTCGTGTTCATATTAAAACGTCATAGTTGCACAAAGCGTAACATTTTGGGTGCATTGAATACTCGCAGGACGTCATGTAGGGGTTAATACCTTCCCTGAGAGACGCGTCGGCTGCCTCAGCGAAACGTCAAAGGGAAATTGAAAATTAATTTATGCCCCCAAATTACAGTGTGGCTCTCCGAGATTGTAAATCAGTCTTGTGATTGTGAACCTTCACGGATTGGTACGTGTGTAATGTGTGGTAGTCATAAATTCTAGTTGCGCTGTGGCTGCATTTGCGTTGTGTGGCCTATTAGCCGGCTATCTATCTGTTGTAATTGTTGTCATTTTGATAAACACTGATTAAAACAGAAGAAGTGACAAACGAGTGTGGGCTACATGTGCATGAAGAGATTATAGATCAATGTTCGTTTACATATAGATTCTACCTACCGTTAGGTAATAGGTAAACGAGATTGTAATATAAAATAAATTTAAAATTTGAACAATTCCAAACATCATTATTTTTTTGAGTAAATTAACTACAAGTTTCCTGTAGTTTTTAAATTAATAAAATTAAAAAAAAATCTTCTTTTTACACTTTTAATTGTATCTACAGAAAAATCAGGACAATAAAAATCCTCCTTTTGGGCAGTCGGGTAAAAACAAAACGGTATAAATATCGCAACCGACATGTGTCTGGTAACCACCGGAGCCGAACCTCTGAACGCACTCGCGGGAGTCTCCGGAAAGAGTCATAAATACTCTCGACGCCGCTCACTTATAAATTAGGATCATAAAGCAGTTGCCGAAGTTTGTTGGCACACGACGACCGTAAAACAACGCTTACGGCTCGGCTCGCCCCGGCCCGCCGAGGGTGTCTCTTGCAACGCAGATCTTTCAATTCCCTCGGATTATGGAAATTGTGTAAAATGATGCATCGCTTTTGCTTTTACGTCCAAACAGCACAATAACAAGTACGTGTCTGTTCTTTTTAGGTAGTTTCCCGTTAGATTTGTATACGGTTGTATACTTATGATTTATGTTTGATTCTGATTACTAGAACTAAGTACGAGTAGTAGTAGTCTGCCATCATTATTAAATGTTACCTATTAACATAATTTGTAATTTATACATATACATATATATATATATAATATATTATATTATTTTGCTAACAATTTTAACTCTTCTTTCATCATAATATAATTCGTTATGGTACGTATTCACTTGCCTAGTAAATTAAACGCCAATTAATAAAGTCATTAAATGATTTGACTTTGAATAAGCTATTCACATCGGTATGTATACTCGTATCACGTTAAATCACAAAAATAACAGGTGTGTTATTTTTTTTATATATATTATTATGCATAACTAGAGGGCTATATCTCAGTTTTATATGCATTTTTCCCAGAATAAAAACTTCTTCTAGAAGCCCGAACATTTTCGGATGTTTGTAGTTTCGTAAGAATAATCATTTTCCAGTGTCAGTATAACAACATTTTTTATCTAAGTTAATAGAGGCGGCTGTTTGACCCCACTTTCAAATATGAAAGAAAAATGCGTTATTGGCAAGGTAATTGACTTTTTATAAATGATTTTAATTGTAGGCTTCTATAATAAAATATAAACTAGCATAATAGATATATTCTTGTGTTGCATTTGCCGTTCGTAATTTCATAACAGTAAGAAATAGATGAGGTCGCATCGACGCTTTATTATTCAATATAAATTACCTTACTAATAAAGTATGACACGGGTGCAAGCAGCTTCTGCATATAAATCAAAATTTCAACAATATGTACCAATTTTCACATTAATTACATTTTATTACGCGCCTCATAGTACTGGTTGCAAAATGAATTTGCGCGAAAATAATTCAGTACAATGAAATAGAATAGGTACGAGTAGATCAGTGGTGTGTAGCTATTTGGGGAATAATTTTGCTCATAGCTTTTGCCCATAATGGAATATTATTGTATTAATTATCTGCATAGTACAAATTAATACTAAGCTCTACTATTTTAGTTATTTGTATTACGGTTGGTTCTAAATTCTGTTATAATTCAGTTGTCCATCGCAATATTTTAGTTCATTTGCATATAATACAAGGTTACCGGGTAGGACTGTACTAAGCTGATAGGGAGGCACTATACTCATCGTATGAAACAGCTTTTAGCATGGGAACAACGCACGAATTCAATAACAAAATCAGCTGTTTAATACATTTTGTCGAAAACCGGTAAAACTTTTAAACACATAAACTAAACTTTTTCTATGGAACAGCTGATTATTTTTACTTGAATTCAGAGTAGGTCCTATAGTAAAAGCTGTTCGTTGCTATGACTGTAGTGACCCCATTTTCGGCTTTGTGCACCCTTATCAGATAACCCTGTAAGTGTTTAACCTCTTCTTTATTTAAAACCACCTCTGACGACCTTTTTAGGTTTTTAAGGTTCAATGCACACATACACATTAACACAATTAGCATGCAGAATAGTAAAATAAACCTTAAATTTAGAATTTAAATGTATTAAATTCTAAATTTAAGGTTTGTTTTACTATCTATCTACTCGTATCTATCTATCAAAACAAACAATTTTAAAATTAGTATAATGCTCTCCGATAGTCAAGTGAATAACATAGACAGAGACAGAGACAGAGACAGAGACAGAGGTGAACAATGTATCCTAAACAAACACGCAATAATTAAACGCAATGAGTAACTTAACAAACCTTTATTTAAGACTAACATCCAAAATGATCACAAAACTACTTTTCGCCGGTCGCAGCTGCTTAGCGCAACTCATCATCGGAAAATCGCGAAATCGCTTGGAAGTAATACGGGAAGGCGCGCCCGCCGCAGACGTTTTACTTACAACACTTGAAGTTAGTTCTAAGTAAAGTTGGCAGAGTTCACCCACTCATACACTCTGTAACGACAACTTGCTCACTTTGAGCTTAGCGCTGCGTGTCAATGGGACTAGCTTCAGTAAATGTCTGTAGGCCTTGGCGCGTAATGATTTGTTTTCAATTCAGTTGAGATATTTGATGTTAATTATTTAATTTAATAATGGTTATTATTAACCCCCGTTGCTAAAACGACGAGGTGTTATATAGTTTGATGTGTGTGTGGTGTGTGTGTGTATCTGTCTGTCTGTGGCATCCCAAACGGATGGTCGTTTGGGAGCTACGAAAAAATAAATCTAGCTAAAAAACCAAAATCGAAGTCAGGCCATACTGACTGTAATTTTTTTTTATGTTTGGTTTATTAGTCGGGACTATTCTTAGCCATATTTTATGAAAATCGGTCCAAGATGGCAGCCGCTACAAAATAAAATAAATAAATAAAATAAAATCAAATCCGAGATGGATGGATGTCACTAAGAACAGGTGTCACGGGTTTTTTTTAAATTTTCAATTTTTCTTGTTATTTTGTTTATAGTACCTCTACGTACTGCTGACCTCGTGACTTAAATAAAAATAAAAGACAACAAAGAAGATTGCTCGCAAGTAAATAGGAAATTGAAATAAATTTGCCTAGATATTTTTGGCCTCATATACCTACTATGTATGTTAACCGTTCGAATATTTGCGCCTTCATTGTCGGCAGTAACGCAAGTGTAAATAATTCAGTGTACACGGAAATCCCGAGCTCGATCGGAATGCCAACATGTGATCTGTGATTGCGAAGGATAAATCTATTCCACTCAGCGCGTTGACTCTTGTTATTTGTATATTTACTTACTTGTAAATCGTATGAAAAAACGTATTATACGAGTGTTACATATTTTTGAGGACCTCAAAGTTGACTGAGGCATAGTGAGCGCCGGAGCTCATTTGCATGTTTCGCTACCATACATTGTTACAAAAAACTGCTCCACTATGTTTATAATTTTGGAATCATATACCTAATTTTGGTACTATATATACTAATTGTACATGGTGTAGTTTTTCGCAAATAAAAGCGTTTTCTAATATATATTTAACTCATAACTCATAATCATAATCATTTATTTCTCTATAAAGTACATGATTTTATGATTTTAGTTAGTAAACTAGTTAACAATATTCTTACGTTAGCTTTAATTAAGAGAATGAAACTTAAACTTGTTATTTGTTTGATAAACTAATTAGAGTACATGCCATTAAGGGTTGTTAAGACGTCATATTAGAAAATATTTTATATTAGTAAAAAAATTGTCTCATATTATAAATTCATTCATAAAAATTAGTAGCTTCACAATTCATACAATTTATCAATCCTCAAAAACTGTAAACGCGCACACTCAATTCCACTACTGTTCACAAAAATAATTCCACGTATGAAAGTATCCGGAAGGAATAAAGGCGACAATAACGTGAGTGCGGAATGCTCGTCGCCGCGCGGCGCGCAAACAATCCCGCGCCGTGGCACGCGTGACGAGCTTCACAAACACCCGCGCACGCCACCTTTGAACCGAAATAATTTTTATTCGCTCAGTGTGTAAGAGTAACTAATTGTGTATACATTTTATGTGAAATTTTTTTGTAAAACTTCTTACCGACTTCCTAAAAATGGAGGAAGTACTCAATTCGACGTTATGGTTTTTATATTTGGTAAGGCATTTCTGTTTGAAAGGGTCTTAAATGGTTCCATTTACATTTAACCACAATCGGTCCAGAGGTTTGATTTTGAAATCGAAAAAACTTAAAAAGTTCAATTGGCGTCTGTCGTAATGAAAAATGGTAATCATTTTTTTTTTTATTTGTCACTTATAGTTAGAATCGACTTCGTGAAAGATTTGTTTTCATAAGTTTTGGATGCAGGCTGGATATGTTTTATGTATATAATAAGGTTGGTTTTGGGCTATAATTTGCTTATTTATTTAGTTGACTCTTTAAGCTGTAGACTTAGCGAACCTGATGTGTTTGTTAAAATGTGATATTATTTTTATGTTTTTAACCAAGACCTTTTCATACGAGAGTAGATTCAGAAAAGAAATATGACTTGTTTAGGATTACAACCGGACAACGCCGGACAGACATACGTAAGATTATTTGTATAATTAGAAACTGAGACGATTTGCTTGTTCCATGAATTGTGGTGATTTTAACGTTTGTTGTTCCATGGAGTTGATAATGCTGTGATAATAATATGCATTTATTAAAAAACTTAACGTATAAGTTAATTATTGACGAAATGCAAACTTCAGTGTTGTGAGGTTTCCGAGTAATTAAATAAACTGCTACCGAAATGATTTCATGATTCCAAATATTTTAATTGACAAACAGAAATGGTGGAAAATAGCGCTTAAATTGTGCTTGCATTCGCGGGATGTTAATTCGGTGAATAAACATCACGTCAGAACTACATTGAAATTCACTTTGAATAATTCTATTATCGTTTTAAAACTCTGAATTCCAATGAATTTTTATATCGATTTACCTGCTTGCAAGTTTTTGTCATTAGTAACGGTTATTTTTATAGCCGATTCAAAACTAAAAGTATTAATATATCCTGCCACCGTTTGCATAAAGCTATTGTAAAAATTTAATAGAATTTTATGGAAAATCGATACCTATATGACTGTGATAGATAGGTACTATTTGGCGTGAAGTTGTTCTCATCATTATCTTTCAAAGAAAGTTTGTTCATTACTGCTTGAGTCATGCCTAAAGTCACCTTCGCGTGACTACATGTAATTATCATGAAACTGATCACATTTACTCGGATGCTATACATTCAGATTTCATAAAGCAAATTGTTGGTTTTAACCAAAACTTGCTTTCGATTGTATTAGTAGAAAATTGATCGTTAATGTCTGTAGTTTTAGATAGTTGTTCTAAAAAAACTATATCACCACAAGATTGAATAAATCAATATAAAATCTGAGGAAAGTCTATAAAAAAGGCTTATAGTTAGCAGATGGAATTGTATATTCGTTGAAACATAAAATTTACATGTACATAAGTTATTTGTGTTGGAGGTGCGTCAGCTCGTAAATCTCGCGACAAGGGGATTTCTGTTTGTGAAGTTTCTTTTTTATTTCCACTTTATCTGTGTAACGCAAAGGACTGAGTACTCAAGCGCAAGTCTTGAACACGCTCAACTTCAATAAATCAATTTGTACACTTGCTTGTAGGTACTTATAACGTTCGTATGGGAGCGGTTCTCTGCCCGCGTACGCGACTCACTTTGAATATGTTAAAATTACTTCACCATCTGCTCGTAATAAAGTATTAAACAAATTCATTCAGACTACGTTACGTGCATATTAAATTCGGTGTTTTTAGTATTTGTTGCTAATTGAAAATGCAGTTGTTACCGACACGCTCGATCACAACGAGACTTGTTTACATTAGTTAAATTTTGTTGGTGAAATCGACATCTGTACCGTTGTGTGGTGCTCATACTACTGGATTTGTTAGAGTGCACGTTGTTCGACAAACAATACATTATTGAACGCTTTGAAGCTTATTTGCGTAAACATGTTTTATCTTTTGATAAACAAGTTGGCGGGAAAATACTTACATTAGCAAGGTTATTTGTATCCTTGTAAACTTTTTATCTTGTTCAAGAACCTACTTAGTGGTGAAATAAATTGTTTACTTACCTGAGTGCGTAAGTACGTATTTAATTTAAACTAATTTATACTCAGTGCATCATTTTGAAGTAACGATCACTTTTTAACAGAAAAGAAAATTTAAAACGGCAATATATATGACGTCAAAATAATTACATTATAAAAATATTAGAGCGTGGCCTAATAGGGTTCCGTAGCCTATTAGGCTACGGAACCCTAGTCTCGACATGCACTGAACGAATTTATATTTATATGTTTTAACTTGATTATACAACATATTATTTCTTAAAATGTCATTAGTCACAAAAGAAACTAGTCAAAATAATCCCGTGCAGCGTATCTAAATGTTTTTATCCCGGCGTCGCGTCCTGTCCATTTTGCATCACAAAGTTAGATGTGTTTGTCGTTCTATTTTAAACGCGATAACGCTAACTTTCCAGTCCTCGAAATGTGAATACCTTGTTGCGAAAATGTGACTAACGGAAACTGCACAAGTAACTCGGCTGTCCTTCCTGGAACACATTCTGTGCAATGGTTCGTAGTTAGAGATGTACGCTGCAGGTTTTGGACGGATATTTTATTTCTTAAGTCAATGTTTGTGTCGGTAATTTTAAGCAAAGTACATGTACTTAAAAAAAGTCTGATAGCTTTTCGTGCTCGCATTACTTTTGTTTGAATCCAACATTTATATTTCTCGGCTTGGTGGCTGAGCGAATGAAGCGGGCAAGCAAAATATTCATTCATCTATCAGTATGTACGCTGGTAGTTGGTACTCGCGTATATATCGCAGTTTCCACTTGTTACTTTAAAATTTTGTGAATTTGATATGATGTGTTTCCATCAAAAAAGAAGGCTTTGTTTTCAAAAGTTTGCGATGGTATCATCTACCAAACTATTTCATTTTATATCTCACAAATGATTGGGAACAAAACCTTCAACAAGGTTGTGGAACAGGAAAAGATCAGTCACGAAACTGCATAAATTGTGACCGCGCTATCATTAGTCTGAAAATTGTTTAATCTGCTTTAAAATTTGTTTAGCAAAGAGAACGTAGGTAAATAGTTACGTTAGTCAGTTCTTACACGACCATTTAATTTACTATTGCGGACTGAAAGTTTTTGCCGGCTTGTTTCGTTATATTTCTATTTTATTTGTATGAACTTCGAATGTTGAGCTTGCTACCTAATAAATACGGGTAAACAGATTATTATATTAAACCTACATTACTAGTACAAAATTAAACACGAAAATCACATGAAATAGTACATTGTGATACAAGTGTGGTAAGTTGATCATTACATCAGAGGCGGTATCCTATCCGCGATTAGGAAGCCGAGGCTGTAATGATCAATGTCATACGACGTTTTTCAACACACTTGCGAGTAAAACAAGTATTATATTAATAAAACATTAAACAAAAAAGAGTTATGAAAAATCAAGGATATTTTTCCGAGCGCAATATTTTTTTACATCAGTCACCAGCGCGCGCATATTATAGAAGGTACGATCGAAAGAGTTCTGTTACCAACCTTAGGAATAAATCAATCTTATGTTCATGTATATCTTACTTTTTGTTAAAACATAATTAATTAAAATGTGTTAATGTAGTATACCTATTATAAAATCCCAAATTATTTTTCTTCATTATTAACTTAGTTCAATTCATTTCTCAAAATTTTACAACTATTATTAGCATCATAAAAACTCATAAGTGCAAGTTGTAGTTGAAAATCATTCATTTAAATATATATATATATACCTGTGTAATAATGGTAAAATATGAAATGCATCATTAGCATTATCTGCTTCGGCAAGATATTTAACACGACCTTATGATTACAAAACTAAAGTAAAGTAAGCTTTATTGTATCACTAAAATTAAGTGTCAGCCGTTGTCCTTTCCGAACGTACAATATTTGAAAGTCTATACATCATATTAATATAATAGTTTTGTTATGTTATTGTTATTCTATTTGCATACAAGATTGATAGAGATATTTTATTTAGAAAAAATATTGAATGCAAGAGCACAATTCTTACAAAATATTATGCTACAAACAATTTCAAAATTGTATATTTTTATTTGCATTTTAATTGCATAATTATTTACACATACAATCTAAAATTTTGTTTTGTCTTTAGAACGTCTTTCTTTTACACACAATATATTAATAATACTGTTTATTTAAATTTCTTTTATATATTCATGGTAAGTAAGGCAGATAAGGAGCACATGGTATCCCAGATCAACTGGCCCGATTTAAATTTAAAATTAGAAACGCAGTCATGCGTTAACGTGATGCTATTTAAATTAAATCTCAAGTTGCAGACTCATAATAACGAATGGAGCAAGTGAAGTAACAACAGAGACGTCATAAAAGAGCCAGTAGTGAATTTAAATGTTCCACAGAAGTCGCTTTCTCGCAATGGCGGTTAGGAAGTTTATACACTTAATTTATATGAAAATTTCTTCAACTATGACTGGCCAGTTCCAGTCGTTTTGTGATTTGAAATGATGCAGATTCTGTTTGGTTGAATTTCTTTAGTATTTTAAATTTAAATAGAATGAGATAGTTTTGAAAAAAAACTCATACGTCGTGTTACTTGTCGTAAAATAGTTTTTAACCTCCGACGCAAACAACTACTGGGTGTTACAGGTTTGACGTATCAGGGTGTATAGGTGTGTGTGTGTATCTATTTGTGGTATGGTAAGTACCGTAAGAATGAACCGATTATGACTTTGTATTGAATTAATCTGGAACGTTCTTGGCTTCACCTTAATCTACAAAATGGTGCGTTACATATCTTTTCACAACTTCCTCGTTATAAGCATTAGTAGTAATAATACTACGATAAATTTCAAATCCAAGACTGTAGAATTGAGAGAGTTTTATTTAATTTTTTATTTTTACTTGTTTATTCTACTGAATTATAATCGTATTTCATGTTCCATAATCTCCATGGTCCATCCACGGTAAAATAAGAACTTGGGAGCTAGGGAACTCAAATTTAGAAGAGAGGCATGTATTTGTATCTTTTTACTGTTTTAACTGTGTTCTTATATTTAATGACATCCCTGTCAAAAAAAACCTTTTGTGAGAAACTTTTAGGTTTTGCAAGTACTAATTTAATAGTGTACTTTAAAACGTCTCTGGCAAGTATATAATAAAGATATATCTATTAATAACCTCCTCTTTAAAAAATTAATGACTTTAAAAAAAACGGAAGTGGTAATTCGTTGGGTTTTTTTCCACGTATGTTCCCCGATTTCACAAAGATGGCTGGCCGATTTGAAACCGTTTTTGTTCGAAATGGTATTCTTCTTCTTCTTCAAATACATTTTAGCAATTTGGTTTTACTCAAAATGTCTTTTATTTTTGAGTACACAGGCAACATTTTTGTAAAGTACGTAGTAAGTAGTTTTGGCTACCAAGTAGAAGTAGCTATGAATAATACATGTTTATGTAAATTTTCATTCACATTGAATTATAAATATGTAACGAAACTACTCTTACAGATCGTTTTAGATCAAATAACCTCCTGACCTTCCTTCATAACCTCCTGACAAACCTGATCAAATGACCTCCTGACATTCCTTGCTTTCTGTCATAAGACACGCTGACCTTCCTTCTAAGCCTTTACGGCAAACACCTGACCTGGACGAGTTTCTGCACATTTCACCGACAGTGGCTAAGCCTCTGACCAAATCACAGATTTAGAGCGTCTAAATTAGCTATGTAGTTGTAGTCGGTTCTCCTCTACTTTTATCAGTGAATTTTAGTACTTATTACGAACATCGTTATGCATTTTGTAAAATTACAGTGTTTTATAAATTCAGCACTTTGAATAAATTGTAAAAAATGTTACGGGCAGAAAACACTGGTAAATTATGAGAAATTACTGTCAACAAGAACAACAGTTTATTACAGGGGACGACTTAACTTTTTAATAACAGGCATAAAATCTTGTGGAAAGTTAAATACTAAAGTCATCTACGTTCATATTTAGTAGATTTTGTTTACCTGCAATGTGTGCTGTAGTTCATATAATTTATTCCGACACATTTATACTCGGACAATGTACAATAGGTTATAAAAAATTAATCAGTGATGGTTTGTCTAACTACATATATAGTAAAATAAATAACCAGTACATACAGTATACCTTGGGTGAGGCCCAACTAGACGAAACCTCTATCTTGCTGTAAAATAATAAATTCGTAATACTTAGTAGATTTTGTTTACCTGTACAACTTGGGTTTATTTTTTAATTATTATAATGTTGAATACCTATAACACTATTATAACAAATAGGTATTTTGGGTTATTCTACTGTTGTAGCTCTTTCTCATATGAGGACGTTACTTATTAGCAGATGCTAACTTGCCGCATTTAACCGCAATCAATTACATAAATCCTTCTCAAAAGCAGCTTCCAAACACTCAATGATCGTAAACACCGCACATAATTTTGAAGAACTTCAATAAAATTTAACAGATACAACCGAAGTACGAAGAGTAAAAGTTAACTTTGGCTTGTAATTAATGAAGATTACAAAATTCACGGCCATTGAGTTCCGCGCTCCGTCGAACCTTTGACTCTAAGTTGCTTGTTAGACTAAATTGAGAGAAATAATAGGAGCCATTTGTTTGGTTTAAGGACTCGCCGCCGCGCCGCCCCGGTCGCATATTATATCACCGGAATCAAAAGGCACAATTAATTTGCAATTTTGTACATCACCAATGCTATAGGAAATAATACAATTATATGAACAGAAACTTTTAGTGCCTTAGTCCTGGTCTCGACGCGGTTTATTATCTAAAGAAAAAAAGTACATATCGAAAATTTTCAAGAATAATACAGGGAATAAATAAGGATAGGTACACTAAATATTATACATCTATTGAAACACGTCGTGAAGAAAAATATAGAATGGTCATGCATTGTCTATACTAATATTATAAAAAGGAAAGATTTTTTTTTCTATGTAACGAATAAACTTGAAAAACATCGAAAACTGTTGTGCCATTTAGAAAGTTATGCTGTGACTGAGTAACAAAGGCTATAAAAAATTAGAGATCTGCGGGTAACATCACGGAGCATTTGAATGTATTTGAAAAAGCTATAATGGATAAATTGTACAGAGATGAGCAGGTTCTTTGTGAGCAAAAAAAGAAAATTTAAAAAAAATCTGCTTACTTCCTTCCTTTGTGGTCTGTGTAGACGATGTGATTCCTGGGCGCGGCAGGCTGTGTGGGCCTGCGTCCGACCGACGACGTCTCCATCATTAGCGTCTCATGCCCCGTGCGCGTATCTCTGGGCTCGCCAGACCCCTTGCGGCTAGTTGTTCTGGGCCCAACAGAACCCGACCGTGGCTCGAACACACCCGCTAACACTTCCCAACTGTCTGCTACTCTGCCCACTCACTGACCGCTTTACTAGAATTATTCCCCGCTCGCTCGTCCCGCTCAACAACTTCGGATGGCCGGCTTGTTAGAGCTCACAGTTCTCCCCGACATTGTATACACAGTTTCGACATCTTAGCTGTGAAAGTTTCACCCGCTCTGTTGATTTTGTTTGTTAACATTGTCCTGTTACTCAAGAACTGTATTTCAGTAATAAACCCTCTGTTTGTATTTGTTCCCGCTGTTTGCTCGAGCGCGATGTGTCCATTTTATTTTGAATGCTCTTTATTTTTGAGCGCAACGTAATTGTTGAGACATTGTTGAGATTATATATTCTCTGGGAATGTCTCTATGCTCTGCAAGGGTAAAATGGTAATTTAGTCAGCCAGACTACTACTGTTTTCAATGAAATTGTTTACGAGACTATTTAAATGTTTCGCAAGCAATCTATGTAGATTATATAAGGTCTTGAAAAATAATGTTTAGCTTATTTTCGTTCAAATTAATGTAGGGCCAATTCAATACATGCTTCACAAACCTTTCACAAGCAATATGGTGTTTTATAAATGATTTTTGCAGAGGACGCGAGTAGAAAGTACTTATATACTTTATGATATATAAAAGTGTATACATAAGTAGCGGCTTATTTACCTTGTTCGGGAGGCGGAGCCTCGACTCGAGGCGGGCTTATTTGGCATTGACAAGGAGGTGGAGGCTTATACTTGTTTGTCAATACTCAAGCATTACCAAGATTTATGACAATCGAACTTAACTTGTTCCGTTCTTGACAAGCAAACGGAAAAGCGACTAAATATTATAAACAAAGAACGGTGACGTTATATTAAAATTTTGTACGAATAAATCAGTTGAAATATGCCCAGCAGTCAAATATTTAGCAAAACGTTTTCTGTTTTAATAAATTATATTCGCAAGACAGTGTACAAATGGGCTTTAATTAACTAGGGAATGTCGGCAGACGGCAAATATGCCGGATCGGGCAGCACCCCCGGCCGGCGCCCGCCGCCGCCTGCGCTAACTACGATTTACATTCGGTCTTATTTATTTACAAAGCAAGTAACAGTTTTAATTTACCGTGAACGATAATGTTTTCTGCAAGATGAAGATTTAATTTTATTTGTAACAAAGTTTCTTTAGTAGTAACAAGTAGGCATCTTGGCAAGGTATCGTGGGTTTAGTTTAGTGACTTTGATGTGGAAATTTATTAGTATTTATTAGGAAAAAATGCGCGGTATGCATGAAATTTATTTTAAAAAATATTTAAATTTTAAGTTTTGTTTTACTTGATAATACTGCAGATGGTAACAATGACTCGTCTTCCTTTGTTTGAGCATTCTTTTTGAGCTTAAAGCAATCAATTTATTTTGTATTTGCTTGCATGAGTAACAAAGTTGCTTAAATATAAATTTTATAATAAATTGCTTTATGGAATACCTACCACTTAATGACGCTAAAACGTATCTGTCATAATAATAACTACGAATAAACTCACAAACTTTTTCAGATGTGAAGCATCAAAAGCAAGTTTCACGCGACGATGTAAGTTACGATCTCAACGTTCGACAACAAAACGAGGGTCGAGCACACTCCACGGAGGCTCGCGGCCAACTGACGCTGTACTCTTTGCTCCAAATTAAGATCCTTTTCAGTCCCACACTAAACACTAAATTAAACCCTAACGCAAACGTCAGTAGGTCTTTTATAGTTTGCAGATACACTTTAAAGCCATGTGACGATGGAGTGAGAATACGGAAGAATTCGTCACGAAATTCTAATTCTTCCTGCGCGAGCATAATGACGGCTTTAGAACTAAAGATGAAATGAGTACCAAAATTTTCGTGAAATCAAGAGACGTGGAGGTAAGACCTTTATTATTTGAAGCTGAAGGTTCATTTTCCGGGGAATGCGTCGCAAACGGAGGCGGTCGTAAGACTTCGAGGGGTGGCGCGTAAAACAAGCGCATGCGTAAATCACTTGGATAAAAAAATTCAAAACTGAACTTCGGCGGAGATACTCGCTTTGCAAAACAGCAGTAGAAACTGTTGAAAGAATGTGATTATTATAGCCAGAGATTGTCGACCACAGCTGCGAAGAAAGGGTTTCCCTTAGCTGGTTGGCCGTTTCCATTTATACAAATTTATAAAATACGAGGAACATTGTATAAGATTTTGTAGCAGAATAACAGCACTGATAACTAATGCCAAATAAAATTACGAACTACCGTCAAGCAACTACAGTCAAGCTAACTTCTTACTAGTCTGCTTGTTTGTAAACTTTATTGATAGAAATATGTAATAAATATATTCTATCTACCGGAATATCAAGCAGTCAACGTACAATAATTCATATCCCTTATTTGAATCCACCTCGATCAGTCCAACAAAGAGCTGAAATTTAGGAACCTTCTTCCTTTTATTATCTTTTTTTTGTTATCATATTTTGCATTCAGCCAGTTGCAGTATTGTGCAAATTCTCATGTTTTTAAAATATGTAGTTATTCAAATCAACAAATATGGTCTAGTAAAAAAAGTACAAAGTAGAACCAAGTTCCAGTAAACATCAAATTTAAAGTTATTGGTCAAATCACATACCTACCCTAGAAGTAAGTTCCGGAGGACTGTAGCCTTTACTAGCTTTTATGGGACAAGAAAACAAGGTGCAGTCAGGTAATATTTTTACCTAACGATTTCTGTTTTAAAAGTAGTTAAAAAAGAACGTCATCAAACAAACGTGAATTTTAAAGTCCGCTATAAATGCCATGCCGTTGCGTCGAGTCTTCGGCAATTATTCAGGGCAGGTGTTATTTCATTAGCATGTTAATCAGTCGGAATGTGTCAACTCATCGGTCGCTAATTGAAACATGCGAAATGCAGCAGTAAACTACAAAAATTATGCTCTGAAATTTTTAACCGATTATCAAAGCAAAAACGCAGTGTTTACTTCTACATGAATATTAATGAAGAAAGATGAATTATAGAAATAGACTAAACACGAGTATATAATACTAATATAATATGTACGTTTGGAACTCTAGTACAGAATGTTTTATTTTTCAACTCTTGATGAAACTGGGTATCTATGATTTTTGTACCAAACAGTTTAGTCATTGGACGATTTTCGATCGAGGTAGTATCTTCCTAAAGTAATAATTGGAAGTTTATAGGTAGAATTTCGATAACATTTGGCATTTAATTTTAGATAAGAAAATGTTGAAAAAAAACGTTCAAGAGGTTGCCAAACTTTGGGCGAAAAATAATCGTTTGTAAAGCCAATCGTTCGCAGAACAACTTGTAACGGCTATCAAGGCCAGCATATCCATTGTATTGGCAATATTACCCCGTCAAAAGCAGAGAAATAAAAAACATCATTGACCATCACTTATTCCAAATTCAATACACTACTTTAGCGAGTGATCGTCGCGTCCATATTCCGGAATGGGACGTCTCGAACGCTCGCGACGTCGCTTCACCGCTATGTAACTTCAATATGAGCTTTGTTACCGCTTTGTGCCGCCATTTCTTGTGTCACTGCATTGAATATATCGGCTGCTCTCCTTTGTGCACAGAATATTGCTCGTCTTTTGTCGAAATGAACGTTACCTCCCCGCGAGTTGTTTCACCAAAGAATTTCCCGATTGCAAAGTAATATTTCCCCCTAAGAATTTCGATGTGTTTCTTTCATGTTTGAGATGACTTTACTTGGGATTATATTGTGTCGGAAAATGTTATCCCAACTTTGGTTTTCAATATCACTGGCTCTTTTATGATTTGTTTCGAATTCCCGAGAGCTATCAATCACGTTTCGATATCGGAGCTGCCATGTTTCTTCACGTGGATCACCTTCGAGTAATTTTCTTTTTGTTTTCTCATTTATAATTCAGTTTCGAATCAGTGTTTCTCTCTGTTAAAGTGGTCCACTTTTAAAAGGCACTCACAATTATTGTTAAAGTTGTATAAACCCCTTATTCTCTTATAATTGCATTGGCTTTGCCAGTTCCAGTCCAATAGTCTTCTGGCCACCAATTAGAAGGGGATTAGTGAGACGGTGCGAGCAGATCGCAGGTAACATGAGATTGCTAGTTAATTATTTCAGAGTAAATTATATACTAAATTGCTTGTCTAGCTAGTGCTAGCTTTATTAAGAAAATTAGATCCATAAAATAAAGAACCTATCTCTTTTGTGTTAAACGGTTTATTAAAATTCTTAAACAAATACACCAAGGTCTCTGGTCCTATAGAAATTGTTTAATATTTTGGAAATACAGAAAATCCACGTCAATAAAATAAAAGAACGTCAAACTTACGATATTTTATTGCTTCGATTATAATTCATCCTTAACATTATCTACTCAAATTATTTAATATTCCTAGAAACCAACGTCGCTTCTCGTTACTGTGACCTTCGTTTAGATTTAACTTATTTGTAATTAACTTAACAAATAATAGTTTCTATAATAGCTCAGTAGTATGGGGTAGTGATACACACGAGTATCACAGCTATCGAATTAGATCGTTATGAATATTTTGTTGGTATGATAAGTGACATACAAGCATTAAAGGTGATGGCAAGAGTGTTCATGGCTTTTGATAGATAATATTAGTAAAATTAGTACGAACTCTTAATAACAACGTACCGATGCACAAAGTAATTTTACAATCAATTTTGTGTCGGTTCTATTTTTATCAAATGTGTGTGCGGTTTCTAATCTCAGTATGTTTGCAATTTTGTGATTGCAACAAAATTGTTTTATTTTTATAAGCTTTCTACCAACTTGCCAAAAAAGGAGGACGTACTCAATTCGACTACAACTTCGAATTTTTAAAATTTATATTTTTTGTGCGTTACTATTTCTAATCGACGCGACGACGCCTTGATAGATTTGTTTTTTTTTTGTTATCCTAAATGGGTGTGGTTGTATTTTAATTTTATCAAATTCGGTCCAGTATATTGGTTTTTAAATCAAAATAAATGAAGAAAATATATCAGCGCATGCTGAATCGAAGTCGGTAATTACGTTTTTACAAGAGATTATTTTGTATTAAATTTATATAAAAATATGACAAGCCTTTTATTCTCTCGGGCGTGCCAAAGAAATATACATACATAGTACATGCATGCGTACATACATACACGCGCAAAAAATAACCCTCCTTCTTTTGCAGTCTTTTAAAAATATTTTGCTGTAGATCTAATACGAGTAGTACTTACCTGTACAATGTTGCATTATATCGAACTAGTACTGTTGCCTTGATAAGTCACTGTGGATTTTTTAAACGATTTGTGTTATTAAAGAAAGAATACAAACATAGTTAATTCGAGGGCTGAAGAAATATAATTGTTTACTACCCAAGCGTCCTGTCCGTGTGTAAGGTGCTGGCCTCCGAACCAACTGCTAATTAAGGGAGGATTACCGCCGTCCGGCAGCCGGCAGTCCGCTACTTACTGTTTACAACTAAATTCGAAGACGGAGCCAATAACGTGGCCGACAATACTTCTCATTAGCACCGATGTTCTGTGAACGCTCAGGTATTTAGAGACTGGTTGGTTTCACTTTGTGTTTTGATATTCTTGTTATAAGGTGACTGTTGCAAGTATTTATGTTTAGAATTTAAATGGACTAACCGACCGAAGATCTTTTATATGCATAGGTACCTGGAAGGGCCTTTCGGAACGTGAGTTTGAATCCCTGTTCAATCAGAGTCATCTATATATGTGCATGTTACAATGAATTCTCACTTACTAATATCCTGAGGAATTCTGTTTTTTAGAGGGGTAAATATAAACCTTTAAAGATAGTAACTAAATGAATGATAAATCTATTGATTTACCAATTGTACACGGATAGGATTTCTGATAAAGTATATTTTATCAATAGGGATCTGCCAAATCACACACATATCATATTTAATCAAAGTAAGTATATTTAAATAAATAAAAACAAAGGTTTTATATGATAATACATAGCGCTGCTAAAATACCCTTTCGAATACCAAAAACAGAAGAGAATAGTAATTATTGAACCATGTACATTTATAGTGCACAAAGACTTAATAGCAAGAATCTCGAGGGTTTCAGCGGGTGCGGGACTATTTGTGTATTCTGTTCGCAACTGCTGTATCTAGCCGCAAATAACAGAAAGAGCAAGTCCTCGGGGCATCGCTTTAGCTTTTCAATTTCCCTTTCGGAATTATTCGCGCTAATCGAATACGACCGCGCGACGGCTCGACACTACATATACTCAGATAGAGATGGAGGTCGATAGGTTTGAAAATACTGCAAATCTACACTAAATCAGAGCAGGGTAACAATTTTAACTTTAGTTTGGAGTATAGTTCTTAAGGTCACTGTCAAGTCTGTAATTTAGCCGCTGAATTTGTTAACCAAACCATCCGTTAATTGTTATAAATGATTTTACCTCATTTAAGTCGACCGTAGCTGGGCAAAAGTGAGAAGAGGAACAACAAATGTGGTTTAGTGTTAATGTCTCCGAAATAAGGCATACGAGTATAAGTTAGATTTAGAGATAATGCGGGATCTCGAACTATTAGTTTATAAGACTCGGTCGGTGGTTCGAGTAATTAATAGACTTAGAAGTCTTACCAGTAGCAATTTTTAATTTACTTGCTATACCTACGACAAAATAAACATGTTGCTTATTAAAAAAACGTCATAAGAGAAGTTAGGCAGTAGTAGTTCTGAATTTTTTTATATGGGTTCTAGTTGCTGTAAGAAGTCTGTTTGGGCAGAGCTTAGATACTTATAGGTCTGTCTAGACTCGGCCGCGATGATTCATTCATGAGGCTAATGCTCCACTCAGAAACTAGCCCTTATTGAACCGTATTGCCCTTCGTAGGGTAAGGAAGTAATGGGACACTAACGCTGGTCATAAGGCTAAGTGAAATTACCTTCAACTACATTTAATTTTAACATCTGATTGTAACTACATCGGAAATTTGACAGTTTCTAATCAGTTAAATTTAATTTGAAAGCATTAGGCATTTCCTTGACACTATTTATATAGGTCATTGAATCAACGATAGACTTAAAGAGCTCATTTACATTTTAATCGTCATCATCCAATCTCACACCTGAAATATTACAAGTAACATTAATTAATATGTTATGATCATTTTTTTTTTAAATAGCATGAAATGTTTTGGAAAAATTTCAACCTAAAGGGTTCAAACGGGGGTCAAAGTTTAGAACTAAATCTTCTGTTTCGCTGAGACCGTTCATGCTAGGTCGTAAAAATTTAAAATGATATGGTTAAGGATTTTGTAAGAGGTCAAGTTTTCCCAACATTTCTGAATTAACAGGTTCGGGATCACATATACTATAGAAAAAAATACAAATAAGATAGAGAATATGTTTAGCATATAGACGCATAGAAAGTAAAGATTTTGAAAAAAACACTCCATATTCAAATCGAAGGACAAACTTTAAAACAAAATCATACTTTTTTTGAGAATATTCTCGCGTTAACATTTTTTATAAGATCAACTTAATATAGACGAAGACGACGAAGATGAAGAAGACTTAAGTGTTTAAGGATATCTCACATTTTAAAAGCTAAGATTGGGGCCACATTTTTCCTAGAAAATAAAAACCATGAAATGCTCCTCAATCGCTCGATCTGTATTATTTAAATCTCCAACAAAGATAATGTACACTTATTTTTAACGCTTTTGGTTTCTATGAAACCAAATGTTCGAATTTACTTAGTTTAACTAGGTACTGAAAAGCATTTCACTTTCTAACGCGAGCGAAGCCACGGGAAATGGCTAGTAAATTATATACTGACAGAATTATAATAAATAGTAGTCCTTCTATTGCTATAACGATAACTTATGCATCTATGTAGGTATAAGTAAACATTTAAGTTTTAAAGTGACCAAAAAAATTCGCGGAGCCCCGTAGCCCAAACCTCCATAAAAAACGCCATCGATGTATTGCGGACAGGGCGAAACAATTGTGACATGAACTCATTCATAAACACAGCTCATAATATTTCCAGCAGTCTAAATGAAGGCTTCCCAACTAATCACTATGCACATTTCTCAGCACAATAATATAGCTAGAAGCTATTGTTTTGTATCGGATAGGTCTGGGAGGGAGCTAGGCGACGCAAATGACGAGCGCGAGGCATTGTCGCGGCATTAATGAGCGACCGGGACACCCGTGCGGAAGAGGAAAATTAAACTCCTGGGCTTCGCAGACCCTCCTCATTATTCCACACCCGCTATTACTCCAATACACCGCAACTGAATGATGTGACGTTCTGAATCTCTGAACTTGTGTGGTGGTGGTGATAATCATTAAGTATGATCGTTATCAATTGCTTAGTAGAAGCTCTTGTTGGTTTAACTTGATCATACTGGACTGGATGGTTTAACCATTTATTACATGACAAATGGTCGTCACATCGCTTGTATTACATATTTATTGAGGCTTACAAATGATTCAAATATTAACTTTAATTGTATAACATTTTAGTAATTTTCAAACATAACAGGTATTCCGTTTCTAAAAGTTCTTTGGCACACCTAAAGTGTATGAACCGCAGATATGTTTATGCTATTTTAAAGTTGTACAGTTCGACACTAATCAGAGCTAGCTTTTTTAATCTTGGATCCTTCGTTTCGTATAAGTTTCAGTCTCTCACAACCCACGTAAAGAGGTTTGTTCCCGCGGGCTGCTAATCTCCAGTCCTCTATGTCCTGTTTTACTCCATATTATGCGAAATTTGCCAGATCGGTTCTAGTATCGTGTAGAAATAATTAAGTTTACATACTTTATCAAAATAAATGCCGTGAAATGTGACATTTGCACAGTTCTACACCTTTTAATTGAACTGCCAAATTATATGATAAAACTAGGACAGTTTGAGAATGCCTATACGAGTATACCTAGTCTGCGTTTCAGTTTCGAAACCTTTTAACAATACGGTACAAACTAAGAGTTATCTCGTAATTTCTATAATGCAAAGTGGTTTCAGAGTATGTTTCGTGTTTGTTTTTCATTTTATACGGCGAGAAACATTGAGTCCGTGGGGCATTGCTATAAGATTTCAATTTCCTTTTCGGAATTACTCGTGCTCTAATCGAACACGCATCAGGGGACACGAGGGGTGTACAGGGGCGAGAGGGGGCGCCACAACCGCAAATTACTCCGATACCTCCTTGCGAATGTTTAAAATACATTATTGAAATCTTGAAACTCGTTGTTACCTAACCTCGCATTAATCTTTAAAGAACTTCGATCACTCAGTATTCAAGAAAAGCTTTAATAGCTAGCAAGAAATTTATAATGTATAAAATTGAATAGATGAAATTGCACAAATAAGAACAATCTAATGCAATGTTGTCTCAATTTAAGTTTAATACACTTTATCAATGTAAATCTTGCTCATTGTGGTGTTACATTAGAACTAAACAAGACAAATACTTATATTCTATCTGCTACTTCTTTTTTTGTTGTTATCATTATTTCATTTCATTTTTCCTACTGAAGGCATGCCTGCTAGTTAATAAGATAAATTCCAATAATATCTGCAGCTAAAAGAGTTACCCAAGTAACGGGTTTAAAATATGTTTTTATGCATGGAAACTTCAGTAAGTTATAGCGGGGTGCGACGGGCGAGTAGCTGCGAGTAGGTACAGGCGTGCGACAGCCGCTGCTGATTGTAAAGCGTTCACAGACGAAGCCTATTCGATTTCACGGCTCGCCGCGCCCGATATTTATTGTCATCGGTGCAGTTGTACGACACGGAGCCTACTGAACCGCGTTGAAAAATCTCCATTCCCGAAATCGGACGAGAACATTCCACCGGTCCACGACCGAGCTATCAACTTTTCAGGAAAAACACGACGGCTGTATGTAAAACCGATAAAAACCGCCCGCGTGCGTTGACAATCGTTACTTTTATTCGTAAGCAGGCGACACCTTGTCTCGTTAACGGAAGTCAGTGTAGATTTATCACCTGCAAGTGACACTGAGGCCCCGATAAGATCTAGTTAGAGGTGACAGCTCTACTCATATGAAAATATAACTGCCTAAGAGAATTTTTAGTTGCAAAATTTTATAATTTGAAGAACAATTTTATTTAAGAGTAAGTAAGTCACCAAAATGTTTTGCAATTGGCAGTTCTGCTGTTTAATAGGCAGTTAGTTAAATATTGTAAAAAATAATTGTAAGATGGTAAATTAAATTAAAAATAAAATACGGCCTTAAATGAGAGATATTTTCTTAAACTACTCTTATGAGTTGTTACATAAAAAACATAAATATAAAATCACCAGGAAAATCTTATAACCCCTTCCTGGCTAGCTCTACAATAAAATTCACGAAAGTATATTTCAAAGTAAGCCGATTAAACTAAGTGTTTATTTTATTCCTCTAGACACTCCTCATTTAAATACTGTTTTATATCAACCAACAGTTTTAGACATTTTCAGTTGAACTTTTGATCCCAGTAAGTAGTGGCTATAGTTCATTTGGTCAGTAGGTCACCGAATGGACTATCAAGAAAGTCATTTTCAGCTAAGAGCGTAAATTGCACGTAACTCAATAGCTGCGGCGATGTCTAATTGGTACGATGCCAAGTCGGTGGATATCGTTGTTTTAATTCAATTGTCTTGAAGGCTCGAAGCTAATGCACTCGGCAAGCCAATCCGACCTCGCCTTCAGCTGATTGCGCCAACTTTTCATTGTGTATTACCACAATATGTTCACTTGATTGCGCAGAACATTAAACAGCGATATTATAGTAACTTCTCATTTGTAAAAGGGTAGGTAGGTATACTAAATTAAAACACTTTTTGTGTAACTTCATGTGTACCTTTTGCCTGGTCCACCAGAACGCTTGCCACTCAGGCGAAAAAGAATCTATTCAATTCCGGGTAAAATGTAGAAAACCCGAACTCGAAATTCAAACGACGCTATTTGTCTCAGAATCAACTCGCAAATAGGTTACAGTACGTTTTAAAATCGTTGTTTTTATATAAAGTTAACGTGACAAAAATATGAAAAGAACTAACTATCATGAAACTCTACAAACAATTACTGCTGTCGATCTCCGATCAGTATACTCAGAGTGAAGCGGACATGATCGGTTCAGTGGCTAATGAGTAAGCAGTGACAGTACCTACTCGTATTTGTGTGCCGAACCGTATTAAGGCAAATCGACGGCACGGGGCAACGTCGCATCGGGGCAACATCGACAGTTGCGCTGCGTGCCGATGAATGCGATCAGTATCTGAGCTCTGTTGACACTCGCTCAGATACCACGGTTCCGTATGTTTAGTCCACGTGATTACTGGCTGGCTAAGGTTAATCATTCCCTTTATAGCGGTTCTCAAACACAATACAAGCTAGTGAATTTGTGTACGCAGTGGCGTAGTGTTTGCGCAAGGTTGGATGTGTTACTAATGCATGATGTACGGCCGAGTAGAGCGATACTACTTACAATGTAGTGTAAGCGTGAAATGAAACGAAACTTACCTTTGTCAAGTTTGTTTTCAAATAAGTCGGCAATCTTGACAAAATACGTGTGATAAATATTCGCAGTAGGATCTTTCATGGAGGAAATTCGTTTGTCTAGAGTATTAAGTATCTGACAAGTTTTGGAACAGTTTCAAATCACAAGTTCTGAAAACAGTGTTACAGTGGAGTGTGATTAAGTACATTGTACGCTTTCGCGTAATTTTTAACTGACTTCCAAAAATGACGAAGTAAATACTTAATATGTTCGTGTGTATGTCAATTTTTGTGTATGATTATCGCCATTTTCACCAATTATGTACCTATTAAAAAGATGGGCATATATATATTTTATCAAAATCGTTCTGATAGTTTTATATAATCGTATAACGTTAAAATTTCTTTTGCGTGCTGGATAGAAGTCAGTTTTAAGTGTTTTTAAAGTATGTTTATGATAATTTTTATTTTTGATAT
This sequence comes from Ligdia adustata, assembly GCA_947049295.1. Taxonomy (NCBI): domain Eukaryota; kingdom Metazoa; phylum Arthropoda; class Insecta; order Lepidoptera; family Geometridae; genus Ligdia; species Ligdia adustata. Next base: position 6,834,976 of record OX346218.1, read on the forward strand.
TACTTAATGTTCGTAAAGTATAATACGAATTCATATTTATTTTTAAAAATTACTATTTAAAAATATGTTCACATTTTTAGTTCGTTAGTCAAAGTCATCCAACATTTGCTCTATCCTTAGTAACATTTCGATATTAAACTTTTTGACATTCTATCTAAAATTCAATTTAGTCAAAATGATACACCTCCACAGTAAAATGTTGTTCCATCAAGTCAAATTAAAGACGTCATAAAACACTGTCTTTATGTTACTCTTTATTGCATTGAAGACAATCGTCTACTCACTTACATAGTGATTAAATTATCATTGCAAAGTCAGACTCGGGCAAAGTTATTTCTCGCCCATCGCTTTCACTGGATTAACTCAGACATTTTATTATTGTAATATTTAAATTTGTTTGAATTATGTAGAGCCATCGCACCTCGAAAGTGCAATTACATTATTCAATATTTTAACACGCTACTTCATCTTATGTGATGAGAAATTTCTTAGCAATTTAAAATTATTAGAAAATGCTATCATAATTATATTTCCTGACCTAATTTCTACTTTGGCCAGTAAATAAAGCCGTACCAATTGACAGACGAAAATAAAATTACCACACCCGAAGCTGAGAAGCTTTGCTCGCTCGGCCAACGAACAAAATATTACCAATCATTGTTTTGTGCTCACAAAAAAGATAACACTTATTATATTAATATTCTTATATATACTTAGTTTTGTTCATTACAATGATAGAAGGGAAGAAACGAAAACACATGATTTACACAACCTACGGCAGTAAATAACGTCGGTAGGTGTTCCCGGCGAGATTACCAACTAATAACATCACAAAACGAGCTGTTTTGTTGGTAAATTATGCATGCACTCTCTCGGATCATTACCGCCGCTGGCCCCTGTTCAAAACTCTGCGATTGCTTCGTTTACTGCAAATTTCCCAACACTTTAAAATTCAGAGCTAATTGAACGAATATTTTATCAATGTACTTATAATAATAAACTGACTTATAATCCTTCCCATTTGTAGGTACATTGTATGCCATGACATTGTATAACATTATTTGTCAAAGAAATGCGGTACACAACATTAAATAAGAAATCTAAGTATAAGAGAAATCAGCTAAGAGAGATTTTCGAGAGTTTCGAAAACATTTAAAAAATGATAATAATTAACATAAATAATATTACCATATTTTAATCAGCAAAGGCAACGAACCATAGCATATCACACAACAGAAGCACGAGAAGGGATAACATATCATGAGGGAACCTCCCGGGAGCTACCGGATTAGCCAGATCTTTTCCGAATTGAGGGCAAACAGCTCCGATCCCCAGAGTCGGCTGAGGTGAGCGTTTGTTACTTCGGATTCGCGTTACCTTCGAAAGGATAACTGCTGCTGTTTGGTTATATTATATCAAATATTATTTCTAGTTGAAACGAGCCCGTATTGAACTACATATATCAAGCTGCTTAGTAGCACTGTGAACTGACACGAAGGTGTCCACTATCATATCTTCGAAAAGACTAATCCAAAAATGTGATTAGCTAAGCATAACGGCATAACGGAATTCGTTGTGTACTTTACAATTATTATCTATTACTTCACCGATACAAACGTTGATGATGCACATGAACGTTGGCTTAAACAAATAATTTGCATTGATACGTTCACGATCCCGCTGAATACTGCTCAGATAAAAGCCAGGGAAAGCCTCGCTAGAGCTCAAATTCTTCGGGCGCGGTGGCGAACCGTCTTTGCCCGTCGGGTGGTAATAAAAACGGCTTAAATAGGATTTTAACCGCGAGTTCCTCGCCTTAATTAAATTGGATTTGCGACTGAAAGAAATATACGTGAAAAATTCGTGTCGATTATGTCAGGCGAACGAGTTTTGAAATCCCTTTTAGTAAGAGGATTACGGCCGATTATGTCTCGAAGATTATATTCCACAGTAGGAGGCACATTTCGTGCTTATGTTTATTTATTGTTTTTGCTGAAATAATCTGGGTAAAGAGCAGCGACGAGCAAGACGACGCAGGAAGTAACAGCCGGTGCTACGGCGTGCTACGAATGCGCTACGAAACTGCTATGATCTTGTCTCTTCCGCTCTAAGTAAGTAACAACGAATTTGTATGTATTTGATCCTGGAATTTTTCGAACGTAAAATAATATTGCGTAAAATTTAATTTCAATACCGAATGATATTACCTATTACTTTCAACAATATTCGCACTTGATTGCTCTTTCATGGTTGGAATAGTAATATTAAATCTCAGAAATAACGGCGGTAACAGCTGCAGTAACGGGGTTTTAATTATCAGTTACAGCGCTTTTTAGCCGCGGGGAATCACTCTCATAGCCCATTTAGCACAAGAAGATGTCTTAAAGAATCAGATTTTGAAATAATATTAACTTAAACTGGGTTTTGAGGATGCCATAATTTAGTGAAAATCACTTTAGAAGAATTGACATAGGTCCGATAATTAAATTAATGGCGGTTGGATATTGAATAACATTATCCCTCAATTAACATTCTGGGGTCGATTTTTAAGGCGGTTACAGACGCGGGCCAATGTAGGCAATAAAACGGCTCGTCCTTTATCCGTCATTCAGCCCTTAGAGATTTCTTCTGGGGGAATAATTTACGTTGATCGCTCGGAAGGGGAGCGTAACTGCCTCGCTGAAACTTTAAGCTTTCACTCAGAACGGCAGTGATTCGCGGTGCTTCAACTTTAGGTAATAAATCGGTTTCGATAGAGCAACGAGGCTAATTTAGATTTGAAATGAATTCTCGGGCCTTTTCTTGTGAGAGCGAAATATGCCACTTTCTAAACTAACATTATTACTCCTTGACAGCAGAACAAACTTTTGGATAAACGCATGGCGTTTTTATAAAAGCCACGTGGGGTGACGAGTGTGAATAAAGCCTTTGATGCCTTTCGCAGCTGCATTCCACACAGCAACTTCAATGGCACTTTACATGCAACTAAGGATCAAACACGCATTGCCTTGTTTGCTGTGAGAGGTGACTCAAAAACAACGACAACCTATATATTTCAACCAAAAGGGTAAATTTATCTTTTTCATGTTTTAAAAGTAAGACATCTATAATGACTATGTATTATAGACTATGTGTGATTAGATTATATTATTAATAATTAATATTATAGTAAAAAGTGCTACTTGCACTGTCACACATTTGTAGCATTGTATAAAATGTGTGTATTGCGTGTTGAAATTAACGTATAATTATAGTAGTATACAGTACATAGTAGTATTTATATACTACTATGTTTTGTGAGTAGTTTTAATCCATGTAATCACGCAAAAAGCTTACTCTAAAACTATGTGTAATATTGACAACCTTAAACAAATGTTTAAAACATAATACAACATTGTTGTTGTCTCAAAGTTCATAATCCTAAACAATATTTTCCCAAAGATTAACAACACATAAAAATACAAAAAGAGCAGAAATTAAGAAGGCGGCTATCTTATCAGGCAGGAAAGGTAAAATAGCCAAAAGTCGGCTAATGAGGGGTGTACTCGTATTTAACATTCCGCCGCCGGTGAGTTGCCCCGGAGCGTCCGTCTTGTTAGAAAAAAGCCGCTCCCAAGCGATACATCAGACGTGAAGCATGGCGGCCTGTGCTACCACGACGGCACACCACATACACATATATGTAATTGTTAATATATACACAGAAATATATTTAAGGATAATAAACTCATGAGAACTGCAATAGTCCAGTTCATCAACTATATGCGCTAAGAATAAATGCGAATGTTCTGAGTCATATTTACCGGATTACGCTGTATCAAAAGGGAGGGTTATTTACTTCTATTTCTGACCGGTATGTAGGTTTCGTTTGTTCCTTCATAATTTCCAAACTGCTTATAAAGGTACTTGCTTCTGGTTTTTTTAGGCATAGCCGGAGGGCTTAGCAAGAATTTATATCAATCAATCGAAAAGCATTCAATAGTTAACTTGGACAGCGCACATAGTGGACGTAGAGCAAAGGTTTCTAGGTGGCAAAAAGCACATCTAGTTTAAAGTAGTAATGCCAAAAGTTATATCAACAACGACTGTCTCGAAGGAGATTACCGATGTAGCATACATAGAGGTGTAAACCCTTAAAGGTACAGGTACAGGTAACCAAAAATAAGATAATATTAATTGATTAACAGTCAATACATTTATAACTTTTTGTTACTCTTACTTGGAAAGTAGGTCTAAAGTTGCCTGACGAGTGAGTTGAAAGTAATACTTTTCAAAAATGTTCTATGTTCACATTTCTATTGAACCATGTTTCCAAGTTTTTTAACAGTCACTCAACTAAGCAATAAAATTTCAAAATCATAAAGTTAAGTATACTCGTATGAGCAATAATATTTATTAAATGACTATATTTTAATATACTTTCAACAATTTCTTTAAAATACTCAACATTTGAGCAAAATATTTGTCTTTTCAATGATGAAAATAAAAAATAGTGGTTGTATAGTTGACAGGCCACATGAAAAACACAAAATAGACGGGAGAGTAACAATCTGGTCCATATTTGTTTTTTTTTTCACTGACTATAACTAATTGCTATAATTTTAACTAATTGCTATAATTTTAACTAACTAATTGCTATAATTTTAACTAATTGCTATAATTTTAACTTATTGCTATTATTTTAACTAATTGCTATAATTAAAACTAATTGCTATAATTTTAACTAATTGCTATAATTTTAACTAATTGCTATAATTTTAACTTATTGCTATTATTTTAACTAATTGCTATAATTTTATCATAAATTTTTAATAAATATCTCACTAAAGTTCTTGATTTATGTCAAATAAAATTCACAGTTTTTTCTTTGATTCCATGTTTTTTTTTTCCTTTATTTCGTAATGAAAAGCACAGTGTTCGGGTCGGGTTAGGGACTTAGTTCGAACTATTAGGCACCAAACCCGGTCTGGAGACTAAATAATTTTTTTTTACCCCTAGGGTAACAATTTTCTATTATATGCTTGATAACATAAATTACAAATTTGGTTTCTGTTTAAGAATAGGCAGATGTAAAGTAGCTAATACGAATACGATTACAATTTTAGATGCCTGCCATCATACATTGCAAAACTTGTTTATTAGTTTGAACATTAGCAGAGAGTGAATATTCTTTACTTTCTACTCCCAGTGCAATAATATTTAGTAGTGGAATCGGTATCAAACCGCGGGTGTTGTTATCGCAAAGCCATAAAAGGGTGCGGTGCGGGCCGTGCTACGTTAATTCCTCTTTACGAGCATCGATGGGCCGATTCTCTACTACGACCTATAAGTAAAAGTCATGTAAATTGCAGAAATAGCAAATTTTACTTGCTATTCGGCAATTCGCTTTATGAGCTAAATAACTAAGTATTTATGGGTATAAAATACACTTCCATCTTTTTCTTAAAAAAAAAACTTTTTTATTCATAAAAGAAAACAGTCTCTTAATAAGACGTAAAAAAGGCAATGGTTATTATTCCTTTTACTTCTTACCGATGTCTGGGAAATTTTGTACTCGCGTATACGTCGTTTTTTTTTCAATTTTGATGAAACTTGGTATACAGATTTTTTAGACGTTCGGGATTTCGATTAGCGTTATCCCCCCAAAAATGAAAAAAAATAAAAATAAATAAATACTGTGGTAATAAATAAATAATGTTGCGGTATAGTAGTTTGCAGAACCACTAGTAACTTAAATAAAATAAGTAGTGACGTAGTATTTAGTTAATACAAATCCTTGCTCATGTTGTTTTTCTACAAATTTACTATCATGTCATTTCATTCGAACTTAGTTCACTAGGAACAATATTAGTATTTTATAAAACTGACATTAAAATATTTAATGTGGAAATATAATTTTCAATCATATAAATATCGCTACATTACTATCGGCACTTAGGTTTATAAATAAAACAACTAATAAATAGATCTGCCGAAGTGTACATTATATTTACCTACATTTCGGAGGCTAGGTACTTCTTATATCGGCGACTCGCAAGGATACTCAAATTAAAGTTATAAGAATCTCAGATTATATTATATAGGGCGCTCTCAAAACGGCTCGCTTTTATCATGTCTCCATAAAGGAGAGTGCAGTGGTCGATGCAGGTTTGGCATTAATTCTTGTTTACGGCGATTCGCTTTTAGTGGCCCTGTTGAAAGCATGTGCTGGGCATCGCCGTCCGACGCGTGAGCTGTCCGGATTGAATTCACGCGTTAGTTCACTGCCCCAGTGTAGCTCTTGCCAGCGACAGTATGCTCACTGACAAAGCTACTACAAAAATCTATCAGTAATATGCCTCTTAGATGTTAAAGTTACGTTTAACTAATTTATATTTTTTCTTTACATTTCTCCATTGCAAGCTGATCATGAAATGTATGTGTGGTATGATTTTTACGAGACTTAACGATTTTGACCTTTCATTCTAAACAGATTCATAAATTAACCACTTATACAGCTGAAGCTAGAAGAAAAATATGTTGTTGTTTGAAATCCGTAATTTAATATTAATTTATAGTCGAAAACCACCCTCTCACCGCCATCGAGTCGGAAAATAACGGAAGTATTTAAAAGAATAAGACGGTGTTTTGAAGAGGTCGAAAAAATAATTAATCATTTCGTTCTTTTATAGAGGAAAAGGTCGGAGGACATGACTGTTCTATAATGTTAGGGTTGTTCTTTGTTATCGTGAAATCGAATACACGTGCATTTTACACGTCACGTCGTGCGATAGATAGGTATGAATAATAGTTTAGCGTCGGAGGCAACTTCTCAACCGCTGTTCATTTATGTAACACTTGTAAACAAAGCTGATGGAACAGATGCGGTATGTTTAGACAATACACTCGAATAATAGACGCTGCGATGCGAATTAATATTGAGGTAAATCTTATTAGGACCGCTTAAACGCGGCGATAATATCATATTGTTTCGAAACTCACCATCCGCGTTTCCTCTCTTATACTCGGAAGGGTTCCGTCCTCGGGGACAGACGGAGGATCTGAATATTCATAGTATTATCACAAACCGACTTACAGAACTGAACAGCCTCGTAAATACGTAATGGTTCTCGTTCCGAGATAAGTAGCCGCCACTCGTTTTATAATAGTTGAGTATTTGTTAGAGGAAGGAGGGCACGTAGAGCTGGCGGTTTTTAAAGATTCGTCGGGTGGTATTGGAAGTAGCTTTGGAGATGTAATTGTTGTGGTGATTTCCCCCGGGAGCTCCCGACGGCCGGTACCTGTAATGCCCACCTGTACGCAGCCACGCGGCGTTGCTTTTACTTTGTCTGAAAACTATTTCTAAATTATTAATATATTGCACACAACAAATTTGTATGAATTGTAATTTTTTTCTAAAAATTTGACTTTAGCGGCAAGAAAAATATGGAAGCAAAACAAGATTTAATTAGGTTTTTTCTGAAAGAACTCACTCAACACACAACTTAGTAAACTCAAAATGAAGAATATTAAATGCAAACAAGTATTTTTAAGTAAACAACTAGTAGGTATATCTGTTTGTAATGCAACCTATAGGGTCCGTATTTGGCATGATAAAGTTGTAAATTACTAAAATAACACAACGTATCTCTCATACATGCGAAATACACAAAATATTACCGATGCCGAAAAGTCAATAAATTGTTTACTAACATATTGGGTGGGTGAATATGGGTTATTACCTGTACATTGAATGATTCCTCGCATTATTCCGCGTCAAAAGTATCATAAACTGTTGTTAATTCCGCCTAATATCCGTAACAACCTTTACACGTACGTCATAACAGGGTCCGATATAAAGATGATGGATATCCCCCATATAAAATGAAACAGGCATGTGTGCGTAGCGCCATTAGGTACAATGCTGTTTGCTCAGCGACTATGGAAATCGTAGGAAATATTTCTGGATTTTTCTTTTGTGCAAATTCGTGGTAAAATGTTTTCATCAATTTGAGGCTCAGCAGTAGAGAATTTGCTTTGTTGCTTTATTTGTTGCATATAGAGCGGCTTTAACTATAACACTCGCATTGCAAAAATACTACATGATATACAAAGAAAGCTCGAAAACGAGGCAATTTTATTTCTTTGAGTAATATATGCATGCATAAATTCAATATTACTTCAAACTAAATAAACTTATAACTAGAGAATTTTTAAAAATATATACTTAAATTGATATGAAATATAATCTGTCACCTCAAAAAATATTTGAAACATTGTACAAACATATAAACTAACAGGCGAAAGACAATTTTGCCAGATTTGAAGCAGAGACGTTTCGCTCGCTCGGTCTAAAATACATTACAGCGATTTACCGATTGAAAAAAAGCGATAACTTACTTCTTCGCTTTTGATATCTTACTTTCGTTAAGAGGTTCTATCGCCAAATAGGTACTAATTTTTTGGCTGTTCATAACAAATAATTCGCTTTTAATAAAGCACAAAAGCATCACCCTAAAGCTAAAGAAAGCTCTTATAATTCTAAAAGGCAATCGTCCACAACAATGAACCGGTGTAACATTTACTGAAAGATTAAAAAGGCGTTTGTCGGCGCGCTATCAGCGCCATCCATCAAACGTATAATAGCGTCAGCCCGAACACACGTTCCTAAATAATTTGTCAAAACTCGACCCCCTCTCATATTTTCTTACACTTTAGGACAAATTGTACTTATTCCATTTTGCTTCACATTTGTTAGAACATTTTTCCATTCTAATGATAAAGTTAAATGTACTCTTATAATAGACAATAGACTAGCCGTACCAATAATTAAAAAAAATAAAGAAATAATTTCATTGGTCCGTCTTAAATTTTATCATTGTAAAAGATACAATTACATAGCAGTGTTATAAACTGTAAATTTTATTAATTAAAGCGATACAGAGAAGTTCGCACAATTATGTTCAGCGTGTTAAGACCCGTAGGATTTTGTTTTGCTAATGTATGTACCCCGATTGTGTATTTATTTTTTATACAAGACAGTTATAACTACAAAAATTAAGTTGTTTTTTTTGGGTGCAATAATTTAAGTTAGTCATTAATAACAAAAAAAATCATCCTTACCGAAGCACACAGCAGTTTATAGTTAAATATGACTTTTATCCCCTCTCTCACGAGTACCCTACAAATTTTTCGGCTAACATCATTTCAGGTACAGGTGTAGCCGAAAAATTCTAACAAAAAAAGAATAAGACAACTCTTTATTAAAAAACCAGCTTATAACACTACTTAACAACAAACAATACAAAAAAACATGCTAGCTTTCTAATGGCGGCCTTATCGCTTAAAGGGATCTCTCGAAACAAAAAAAGAATCATCCAAATCAAAGTACGCGTTACTGAGCTATAATTAAATAAGACTTTCATCCCCCCTCCCAAGGGAACCCGTACTAATTTGCGGAATAATATCATATCAGTTAGAATATTGGAATAAAAAAATTAATCATCCAAATCAATGCGCGCGTTACCGAGTTGTAGTTAAATACGTTTATTTTCATCCCCCCTCCTACCTCATGATAAGATCCTACCTCATGGTATAAACCTTAAGCATACCAAGTTTCATGAGAAACCATCCTGCAGTTCTGAAGTTATGGAAAGTCCAGAAACAGACAGACAGACAGACAAAAATGAAAAAAATATAGATTTGGGGTCTGTATCGTTAATAACACCCCCGCAAAAGAAATTTTTAAAACATATTCAATGTACAGAATTTGACCCGTTACAGTTTTATTATAAGTATAGATTCCTCGTACGCCTCGGCTACACTAATATCGGCTATATATATGGCTGATAAGATAAGAAGAAACTTAAACTATCTCTGTATAATATTAAGTTCTACATACGAGTATTACCTAGGTTAGAATTTTTTTCAATGACTATAACTGAATTGTTCTCATTAATGATCTGGATGATAGCTAGATAACTCTTCAAGGGTCGTCAATGAAATATGAAATTTAACTAAATACGAGTATATAATATGTGCCATATGTGCGTACTTGTAGCATAGGTTCAAATCTCATAAAATTGTTTTTATTTCTGTAAATAAAAATAATTATCTGGATTGTCTCGCGTACAGATCGCAATTTTCATTCAATCTTCTCAATACTTATCTAATAGGGGTAACTTATACGTATATATTCAGGTTATCTATTTATTCTTTCAAATTAATCATGTTTAATTAATTTGTTCCTGATGAAATTACGAATTATAAATAACAAACGATAATACTTTATGCTTGAAAATGTTATTGTTGCAATACGTCATTTGCCTACTTCTTACTTTATATTTATTATTATAAAAATCACATAATCAAATTGTCTATAAAGTTAATAAGATCAAATGGAGTCAATTCTCAATAGCAAGTATTCAGAGAGCTAACGAATATTATTGAATCATAATGTCAACCAATACTAAAGATAATAAAAATTACTCGTCAAAAACCACAATAAAGGAAGTAAAAAACAGTATTTTTAAGGAAACTTAGAAATAGAATAAATTAAATAGTATATCACTTGGACGTTGTTCGATTGAAATACTTAAGGAATTTAATAAAGCGAAATGTTCAAGCGGAGAATTGAAAGTCTAAAGGTTAACTGTACCAAGGTCAAATAGTATACGTATAGAGCAATGAAATAATTCTTTACGGTTTCATGAAAAAATTACAACCAATCTATTCTTATATAATGTGTCCAGCATAAATCTGCCAAATATTACCAAAATGAAAAGCAAAATAATTTATTAACCGACATGTCCAGTCTATATAAATGTTAGTTAAAGTGTATATCTATATTTCCAATTAAGTCTGAGTATACAACAATGCAATATTGCACACAAATCTCGTAAAATAATCTCCACTGTGCGCAAAGCGAGCGACATTTTTTTCAATTGAAAATCGATCTCGTTTCTAACGCATAGATCAAGCGTACGCTAGCACGAAACCATTACACTTTGTTGACATCAACGAATGCCCTTTTACATATTCACCCCGAGCACACAAAGATTGAGCCGTGAAATTGAAAATGGTTTCTATGAACAAAACTGTATTCAACGCACGTTCGCGACATATCGTCACAACAGCGGGCTTGAGTCGGGCCGAACTTCTGACGTTTCTGTTCAACTAATTATGCAATATTTTCTAATAGGCGCTCATATTTGCAATGCTTTTTTGTAATTTTTCGAATAAATAAATAATACAAGGAGCTTAATTTATTTATGTGTTCAGGTTTCTTTGGTTTGTTTTGTTGACTTACTTCTAAATAATTAGTTACTTTCAATATAATTGGATGAGATTTATAAAATTAAAACTTAGAGCAAGCTTTAAAAATTAATCCATGTACGTACTAATTATAGTTTTGAGTTTCTGTTGTCTACAAATCTATTAAAATTTGCCAGAACATTCAAAGCCTCTAAGTGGAAACGTTTCTTTTAAAAATGTTAAAAAGCTCATTTCTCGCTGTTACTCACAGAATGAGCCGTTCTGGTAACTGGTAGAAAAAAGAATTTTGCCTTTTTTAGCAGCAATTTCACTACATCACGATAAACATGAAACTTTATAAATGGTTTCTGAAAACGGGTATTATGAAGTGGTTTTGGCGCAATTCTGCCTAAATATAACAAATTCAAAGCAAAGATAAAACTATTCGTAGCAAATGACTGTCCATATATGTTATCCTTCAAAACTTCCCCTTCTTCGTAGGCGTAAAACTACACAGGCTTTGTTTTCACTTATAAACATTTTCGCAGATTCATATTCAAGTTTTTTTTTTACTCATTTACTCATAATACAAGAAGGTGCAAAATGGCAAGAAATACGACGTCATTAGAGAGGCCTTGCTTTTTGCAAAATATGAGCAGTGTTAACAAACAAGTTAACTGGTTTTAATCTATTTATCTTACAAAACAAATAAAAATAGAAACTTGTTTAAAAAAAATTATATACGAGTATACATTAGAGCAGAATATTCGACGCTTCCGTCTCAACGAACTACTTATATCAAGTAAGTAGTATTGCGAAAAGATCGAACATAATCCCAAAGGTACGCGGATCGCAGCGCTGGATGTGATAGATACTGAAAATTGCATAAAATCCATCAACACTGCTACATTGTGCGCATCTAGGGTGTTTTTCGAAGGCAGCAGAGGTAATTTCTTACAGATAAGCTTTTGTAGCCGAATAATAAATGTTATCTATTGATCAGAAACTGCCTTAATTTAATATTATCATCGAAAGCTTTGCTACACATATAATATTGTAGAGCTTTTACTTTGAAATTCTGTTTAGTTGTTCTTTTACGAGAGAAGTGGGTTATGATGACACATGTGTCTGCCCTAAACGGCAATATGGATCAATAATAGGGATAATATTTCAAGTAAAAGGACTGATATCTCACTCTCTGGGAAAAACATATTTTTCTATCGAGGCACACAGCAAAATAGAAAAGTCAGCGTTTCTGCGGAGATCAGAGGTCGAGCCGTGGCCATATGTGACCGTACCCTATACTTATGTGAATGTATTTAGTATTTGATCTGAATAGAAACACGTTTTATGTGAAAAGATGAGACATTAAAATAAATTAAAATAATAATAATAACATATTTACAAGAAATAAATATGGAATAATATCCTATATGATATCAGGATATTGTCATTTAACGTGATTTGAGGACACTAAAGAGTTAACGAGCTGTAGTACTTTCAAACAGCCTACCGTGTATATAAACTGTTTTGTGAAACAATATATTATCAATAAAATGACTAAATGCTAGAAAATGTTGCTAATTAATTGTTATACATGAAAGTCATTTACATTATCAGCGCTACACTTATCAGTTACTGTAATATTCGTAAATGTAAATCTCGCTCGTGTATATACTCGTAGAAGTCATGAAGGGTTAATTTGATTTGCTAGCCCGGATAAGGGTCTTGTATGACATTTGCGGGATACGTAAGCCGCGGGCAGTACTCGACACTAAGAGAGAACAGCTATGTTGTTTGGGATCCTTCCTCATGTGAGGAAAGGTCATATCGAAAGGAGATCTTTCGAGACGGGTCAGTAACTGTAGTTAACTTATAGCCCGAGCATTCGAAAACCCCCTAATATCGAAACATAGAAATCAAGTTGTATTAATTGTTTATAATGTTATAAACAACTCTGCTGGTGGGTTGGAGCATTTGGATTATCTGTAGATCTTAAATGGTCTATAGGTAATCTTTTTGCTTTTATTTTTTTGTTGTCGTAGTAGGCACTTGCCACCCTAGTTGTATTTATTTTTGAAGATCGCATTTTTGTGTTTAGTTTTTCAGATCTGAGTTCTTTTTCTCAATGCCTACTACGAGTATACTCGTATATACGACTTTTAGATTCAAAAAATATTCCCTCAATAACTTTTAGGTAATAAAAGAGACGGCCAACCTCCTTTGGCTACTTGACCCGCTAGTAAGTGCAAGAGACTCGACCAAAATTTAATCACATAATTACAATTACTAGGTTTTCTGTAAGTGTATGTATTCAAAGACAATTGATAGGTACGGCTAGGAAGCCGGGCTTAAAAGATATTTCGCAAAATCTTAAGTGTTAAGACGTGCAAATATAGAAAAAAGGAGTAGTTCTTTTTATTTTAAAAAAATATTAGTTATATAAGTCTGTCTAGATATTATTACAGTTTCTTTCTATTTTCAATACAATTTAGCGTATAAACAATACATAGTCTACATAGAGAAAGTTCAAAGTTTACTATTTTAATCCGAGCTCGTGCCATTCATCATAACAATATTAATTGTACAAACCAAAATGAGGTTGCATTAGTAACTCCCTAGCCGCCAAAGAGCGCCATTACGTTATGACTAACACAGAGCACCACCAAAGTTAGACAGAGCCACACACTGGATTAAACTCCACTTTGCTCTGCGAAATTCATACAAACAAGCGGACAGCTGCTTTATGTGATTCTATAGTAGTATCAGTAGTTATTTAGACGCAGTATGTTGTACAAAGAACAGCGAAAGTAAGAATAAGTTCACGTACTACTTGTGTTTGTAGAATCCATGTAACAATCGCAACTGTACTAGACTACTTTAGGACACCTAAAAACTCTAACACATATCTATTCAACAGCATAAGTGTTTAGATAAGTACATCACAGATACCCTTGCTTCACACTTTATACTATGCGTACACAGTTTATGTTTTAGATACACACAAAATATTAAATTACCTTAACTCTTTCTGAGGCTGAAACTACTACGAACCCTACAACTAGATTAAAAATGATCGATACTACTTTCACACGTCTGCTCCGTTATTGTAGTACATTATTGACATCACACTTGATGGATAGCCCTGAAACAGTGTTCAAAAGTTCCGAAATAATGGCCTTTCGCGGGTTAATAGATGGCCGACGTTAACAACCAGATGTGGACATCGTGTTTATGGTTTTTTAACTATAGCCTCAAAGCTGAATACTCATGAAAGCAATGTGTCATATAGCATTGTATCGACTGCCAACGCAAAAGAGTTCGACGCGACGTATGAAAAATATCACTCATTAGATTTTACTCTACCACATGAAGTTAAGGCGTCTAAAATATGCGACTACCGAATTGACTTCAATGTAACGTAACATTTACAATGCCCTTTCTACAACTTACAGACCATTTTTGTTCATAACATATTTGTAATCTTGATTAAGTTTTAGAACGTAGCTCGTAGTTAGTTGTATGGAACAAAGTCAAAAAAATTACAATTAAACTACTTGTCCAAAGTAGGGACTTTGTAAAACCCCAAATACATGGCTGCTTGTTCCAATTCATACGCGCGCCTACGCAAAAATTTTTTGTTGATTTATTCCATTCCTATAAAGATTGTCTGGAAGACATCGCTTTTTAGCGATAAGACCGCCTTTTGTACCATGTTGTTTGTTTTTTATTCTTTTTGTATTGTATCTTTGTGGTGAAAATACAAAAAATATCGTATTGTATTGTATGCGCCAATTTTGTCCGCATATCTGCTTGACATGAGTCCTTCCAGGTTTGAAACGTCAGTATAATAAAGCCAGAATAAAGGGATTTATCATATGCGCAATAAACAAACAGTTCAGCTCGTTTGATGCACACGAATCATTGACGGGAAAATTTTTTTGGTATCTATATCAATGTCACAACTTACATATTTTAAATTACTTAATCAGGCCTTTACTTGGTAAAAAAATATTTTAGCACAATTTCATGCTGTACTATTGTTTGAATGTATTTAGCATTTGCGCTAGTTTGTAATTGACTCCAATTGCATCGAACATTTCTTTTTTAATAATTCACGTGTTGTAATCTTTCCGGAAAATTACTAGGTATCTTAAAATGTATAGTTTTGTACGAACAAAGCAATAGAGCAATCTAGGAACTAACGTCACCTTAACCTGAGCGAAACACGTGAGAAATCAAGAGGGTCGCACATTGATTGACGTGTAATACAAAGTGTGGCATGCGGCAAGCAGTAAGCACGCAACAATTCATCCCCACAATCCCTCACATCTGAATACTTAATGAAACAAAAATTGCAAATGTCATGCCCAATCTCCGACAGCCCCATGAATACTAAAGACGCTATTTGGAGATCGCGCTCGTGAAATTGAGTCTCGTGCTCATAACGCAAATGATACAGATGATCCATGGGAATTTGACGATGAAAAACAGCAGACAAATTTGACGCGGAAAATTGTAAGAATTCCGGTTTTTTTCGTAATTACGAACCTAAGTTGAAATGCAGTAATGTTATATTCGCACTTATGTTATTCTGTCAGCAAACTGAATACTTTCCGCTTGCATGCTGTTGCTAAATAGCTAAGTAGAAATTAAATACAAATTTGCTGGTGCCATATTGAAAAAACACAGCAACGACGTCTGCGTTCAAAGAAAGTTGTCAAAATAATGACCACATTATGATGATATGCACGATTGAAAATGTTCTAACAAATTTTTTGTGGACAAATTTACATGCGTAAATGTCATAATCTAGCTGATATTTCATAATCCATTTAAGCTTAGATCTGCCTATAATCAAATGAAATCTGATTTAAAAGAATGATTCACGTCGTCAGAAAACAATTGGAGCGACGTGATCGGGGCGTCGATCCGCGGCCGATCGTACGTCGCCTCGCCCAATGCATACTAAGTAATGACGACAGTTTCAATTCAACCTCCCCTTCGCATCATAACATGCTTTGAAGAAAACGAACTCGGTTATCTTCTTCTTTGTTAAGAAGGAATGTCCGTCCTATTGCAAGTCATAGTATTTATTATTTATGACAACAATATTCAATTCATTAATCATCAAGATTTTCTATGCCGCCTGCAAGTGTCTGACATGCTCTGCGATTGTAAACTTGCAGATTACTCGTACTATTCTAAAAATTATTATCTGAAATAATACAATTAGTTCCGATAAAAAACTTCTTTGTGGATTTGAATGAATTATTGCCATTATGATAAATATTTTATTTTAAATGTATTTTTTTTAATATTTTGTTACATTAGATTTATTGGGTTAGATCGCTTAAGTCATTCGATTAGTTAACAAAATTAAACATTCAATCATGGAAAAAAAATCTTATTAATAGCTAAGTATTTTTTACCTATAACAAGTGTGATATTTGTGTTTACTCGTAGCATCAACTTAGGTTAAAACACGTGATCGTAGCTTTCGCAGCGTCTCGTAGCACGTACGTAGAGCCGCTACGCGATCCGCTTGCAGGAGACTCCTATAAATAACTTATTACTTCGCTACGTATCTGTTGAGACTGACTTAAACTATCCTGTCTACGTCTAGTTAAAGTTTCATTTATACTTGAGTTAACAAATACTTAAAAGTATAGATCTATTCAATGGAGTTTTTAATGCTTGCAGGTCTCATTGCAGGTCTCATCGCTTAAGTTTCGACGAAATAAATAAATGGGGAGAGTAGCCAGAAACTAAAACTTTGCTGAGTACTTACGTATTGTTGTACTGACATTGCTACGCTGGCATCGCTGTTAGGTATTTTTTGTGATATTTATACTCTACTATTAGTTAAACCGGTCAAGAACTCTAATGTGACGAGATATCGCGAGGTTCAGTTTGTGGTGGTCAGTAAAAACTAATAATAAATTAATTGTAATATGCCGAACAACTCTATAGTATATTAAGCGGTATTTACTGATTTTATAGCCTATTCTTTGAACTCCTTGCCCCACAATCGAGAAGGCGCGGGTTTAATTCCAGGTTCAAATATTTTTTTTAGGTTTTCACGCATAAATATATTATAATTGATTACTACTTGCTTTGACAGTGTAAAAAAACATCATAAGGAAATCTGCTTGTCGGAGAGGGTTAATAAATAGCTCTTGAAGATTGGTGAAGTCTCGTACCTGCAATTTGTTCATCGTGGCTATAGCCTAAACCCCGTTGAAAAGAGACTACCGCGCCCAGCTGTGGGGCGCTATGGTTCGATGAATATTATAAGTATACGTAGTTAGTCGGAAACTGAGTGATACAAGTAGGTAATGGTCATATAGCGAGTACTCGTGAGGTACGAATGTAACATGATTGCATTGATGTGTCGCGTGAGAGTGCGGCCGATGCCGAGCCCTATAACAGCCGGCTTAAGGATCGAGCCTGGACTAGTGAAGCTACTACACTAGCGGGTACATTATATATTTAACAGTTCAAAACAGTCAAATATATCAGTATATCCAATGTATATGACGAAAAACAAACTGTTGGATGATGCTGTTGATGATTTTAATCTAATAGATACTATTTAAATTTAATCTGTGTATGAAGATTTGTCAATATTCTTTGAAAAACCAAATTTCATCCAAACCAGTTCAACAGTTTATGCGTGAAAGAGTAACAAATATTTATCCATACATACATTATTACAAACTTTCGCGTTTAATAATATGTACAAGACATATTATTAAACGCGAAAGTTTGTATGTATGTTACTTTTGAAGTAAAAACTTCTAAACGGATTTGGATGATGATGATAAGTAAGAGTTCCCGTAAAATAATCAAATTTTCGCTGGTAATACCTCGGGGCGCAGCTAGTTATACCAATATTATAAACGCGAAAGTTTGTAATAATGTATGTATGGATAAATATTTGTTACTCTTTCACGCATAAACTGTTGAACTGGTTTGGATGAAATTTGGTACAGAGATAGATAGGTATCACATAGATTACTTTGTATCATGTATTAACGCGGGTAATACCACAGGGTGTGGCTAGTTAAATATAAATCCTAAAAATTTGAATGAGATAAGCAAACCGCTGCAACGATGGCCGCGTTATAAGACTGGTAGAGCGCACGGTGGATCTTTGGTGTAGAGCGCGATTTGCAAGATCCGCTCTATCACTGCCGAGCACACAACCTATTCCGACTGTTTTAACCACTTACTGGAATTCACTTTATTTCATATTACACAGAATTTATTTTTTTCTTGCTACGATAGCCATCATCTCAGCCTCTTCATGTCGCGAGTGAATTGGTTTCTTCTAGGCAAGCGCATCCAATGACGCTTATTCTCCGGTGACCTGTAAAAAAACTTTCATTTTTACTTTTTAACAAAGGAAGAGGCTCGGTTGGAAGTTTGTAGTATGTCCACTTAATCGCCATTTTTTATAAAACTTCTGATTTATTTATTAGGGTTAACAAACGTTGGCCTTAGTTCATTTCTACCACGCAAATAAGAGGTGGCATGTTTTCTTAAATTGGTTAAAGACTTTTTTATTTATTTTTTTAAAACCACTAAAGGGAGAAATTATTTGTTGAAAATCTAGCTGAAATTAGGGAAGCTGCACCAAAATGACGCGCGTAGAACAATACAATTGCCACATAAATGCCAATTGTCGAATTGTGATCCGTGTGTAGGCATTTATTGCATAGCACGTCTGTAATTTGCATGCGTTTGAATAGTAAGTGCCAGCCGCGCTCGCGTCATGGCCGTCAGCTACTTTAATTGAATAGTTCGATTTATGCTTATTAGTACAACTTGCTTTTTTAATTGTGTATAGCGTGGATCATTTAACATCAATGAATGAATATATTGCACAGCAAATAAAAAATCAAGTAAATCTTTTAGTTTTGCTTGATAGATCTGGTCGGTAAGATAAGGCCGCCCAAAATACCATTGATCTTTTGTTTTTACAAAAGGACAAGGACAACCTTTGAATGGATAAGAGAGTGAGAGTAAAATTTGGTTTGTAGCAATTATAGCTTTACTAAAATGTTTAGAAAAACATAAAATACTGGAACAATTTTGATAGAAATGTATATGGAACAAATTGGATTAATTGAATAACCTTTGTAAAAAAAACAAACCAGTCTCTGAAATTTCGCAATCCTCATTTTTAAAGTCGGTAAAAATCCAAAACCAGTTGTATTTTCAGCATATTTCTGTTAACTTACATCATTACTGATTATTTGTTCATTTCGTTGATATCAATGGTATCTTTTTAAACTAATAAAATACAATTATATCACGTTTAAATTAACCTGATAATTTCTCCTAAGTCAGTGATTCAAAAGCACTAATTGAGGTTAATCCTGATTATTCAGTTAGATAAAATTTGTTAAACCTCCGGAAAACGTAATGAACAGTTAAATTAACAATATAAAATGGTCAGTACAATAAATGAAATATCATTTCGGTCAGTATCATTAGCAAAGCCAATTGCTGTTTGTGATTATTATTGAGGATGGTTTCCAGTTTTCAAGTTCCAGCTTAATATTGGCGCATAACACCAAACTAAAATTCCTATTTTCTTTAAATATATACGCAAATGAAATTAATACACAGAAAGATACAAAAGTTTTCAATCAGGTATGGCTTATGGATGCAGTCTGTTAAGGAACCCGAGACGCGATACTCATGCCGGCGATTGATGCGATGCAAATTTTTATTTATAGTTTGAGTTTCTAGATTTCTTAATTCAAAGAAAATTAAAGTTTATTGCCAATTAAATATATTACAACATCGGCTCAATCTAATCATGATTAAACGGAAACAAGAGAAATGTCAAAACCAAAGCAGGCTATATTAGGCCGCTATCCCACTGTCGTTTTACGGGCGTTAGCGTCTCTCCAACGCCTGCCGAGCGCCAACGCTGCGCAGACGCAACGTAATCATCGCGAGTCTCTAGTGGCAAGCGTTCGCCTTGCGACCTCGCAACGTTAACGCCGCACCAACGCAACGTTAACGTCGCGTTTGTTGGCTACAGGTACAATCACGACGTCCTGCTTTGTCCGAGTCATGTGCGCGACGTTAACGTCGCTTTCAGCGGACGCGTCTGCGCAGCGTTGGCGCTGAAGAGACGCCTACGCTCGTAAAAACGCCAGAGGAATAGCAGATTTATTGCTATATAAATATTATTATAACAAATATAATAAAATTATATTATAAAAGTATATTGAAACTAGCTGCGTCGAACTAATATTAATACAAAATAAATGTGTAGCCTATGAGTTAATCCACGATCTAAGCTCTATAACAAATTTATCGCAATCGGTTCAGTAATTTTTGCGTAAAGAGTAACAAATATACATCCACACATTCTTACAAACGTTTATAATATCAGTACGAAGGATAGTAGGATTGGTACATACTAACCAATAAGTAACGCAACAGAATACTTTGCAGATATGTCTTAATTAAGAACCATCTTCACATTATATTAAATGTATATTCCAAAATAACTTTAAATATCCTAGATATTAATGGCAAATCATACGAAGTAGTCAGTAAATGAAGCACACAGAAACCGATTTACTAGCGACTTGAAAAAGACCTTCAAGCTATCTGGAAATAGAGGACCTATGTTGGCAAGTTTTACAATCTGGCAGTTCGCACAAATTAAAGTCGACGCAAATCATTTGAGCCGAGTCCGTATATCGGAAATCTCTATATTGTAGCTATTTTGTAACAAAATAAATATTATTATGCGTGTTGATTCATGGCATCCATCTGCTGGGCACGAGTCTCTAATAAGTGGAATTTGCCCTACAAAGGAGGTGTAGGGCAAATTCCACTTATTGGACTAAATTAGGTTTTTCTCAAATTATTTAGTAGAAAGTTATC
Organism: Ligdia adustata; assembly: GCA_947049295.1. Classification (NCBI taxonomy): domain Eukaryota; kingdom Metazoa; phylum Arthropoda; class Insecta; order Lepidoptera; family Geometridae; genus Ligdia; species Ligdia adustata. Next base: position 6,856,123 of record OX346218.1, read on the forward strand.
CTAAATTTCGTTGAAAACATTCATTCACAGCGTCAAAAGTTTTCTACGTAAAAAAAGGAATCAAACAAATACAATAACTAATCCCTTCATATTTTATTTTAACAGAAAAACAGATGTAACTAATTAATTTATTTTATACTTTGATACATTATTGTGAGGGTTCTCACAATAATGTTATCATTATCCCGATGTTATTAAGGGCAACACCAAATACTGAGTTACATTAATATTTTATGGTTTTGAGTTTTGCGTTATTTAGTTCAATATGCACACATAAACAATAAACTTACCTGTGTCTCTCGCGTATCTCGCTTGATTTGAAGTGTTTCTGCGTGTTTGACTCATCTTTTACTACGAATTCATCCTTTTCTAAATATATTATGACGAGCTTTCGATCTGTCGCAGCCACACCAGGCACTGAACTGAAGTGAGCTGATATTACGATTGTGCTCTTGTGTGAAGCAACAATGCATTGACGCGTTTAGTGTTCATCTAGTACATTTAAATCTATGGCACTGCCGTACACACAGATTTATCAAATTCGTCGTTTTACCGTACCTTAGTGAAAGAAGTGAGTGGTTACTACTGGGACACAAAAGATATTGTCGCAATATAGAAATTTAGATCTGTAATCATTCAAAAGTAAGAGTTATTAAATCAAAAAAATTGATGTGCTTGTCTTACCGTCAGATATCACGATATATTTTTTAAACTCGATATTCTGAGCAGTTTTAAAGACAAAGGCTTTAAAACTGCTATCGCTCGCATCGCATCGCTCCAGTCGCAAGCATGAGCAATGGCTCTGAGAAGACAACCTTGGAAACAAGTGCATAATCAGCTTTACGTCGATTAATATCATCGGGGCCGCCGGCAGTCGCCGTCTGCTCGATATTGCCAACACAAAGAACGAAATTATTTCCTCCATTTCTTAGAGACTCTCTTTGTTTTAGATACAACGCGGCTTCTTGCAGCGTAGAAAGAAAGGTACAAAGTGCACTAAGTTCTTTATTATCGTTTAAAGAACACTTTTTTTCTTGCTCATGAATTTGATCTCTGCTACAAAGGAGCTAATTATGCTATGTTACGTAATACTTCTCCCATGCGGATGATGAGATGTATGTTCAAGTATTTTATAAGTTAATCTTAATTTTAGTTCCGCGAACTATTCACTTTGCAAACACAATATTGTTTGTGACTTTATAAAAAGAAACGACAACCGCTTGACCATTTTTTCATATATCTTAATCATCTTGTGATTTAACTGAGTGTAATACTCGTATTTAGTAATGAAATACATTATGCGTCAATGGCTCTCACAGGTTATTTGTAAACAGTAAAATTAAAACTTTAAAAACCCATGACATAGCTTTTCGTAGTGACACTGTCTTGGTTTTTTTATTTAACATAGTCTATAGTCTACTCTACTCATGCCCTTTCTTTTTATACCCAAATCGCGGGAGTTGTGAAAAAAAAATGTAATCCGCAGTTTTGTTTCTGTCACCATCTAGGTCCAATTTTCATCAAACATAGCTAAGAACACTCCCGTCTAATTCACCTTACGAACAAAAAAAAAAACATAATCGAAATCGGTTCGACATATCGTGCTCGCCACAAGAAGAAACTCTAAAGAAAAATTTCTAAAAGGAAGAAAATAAACAGAAGCGTATCTATCGATTTGGCACTTTCTTAGGCGGGCCACAAACTCTAGTTTACACACAATAACAGTTGGAAATAGTGTAGCGTGCTGGACGAGTGCTCGTCGTTGGTCTCGAGCCAAACGGCAAGTGTACGAGTATGCATGGCCCATGGGGTAATGTAATTGTTTGTCGCAGACACCGCGAAATGGTGCTCACTCTATTGTTACAAACTTTCAACAGCCGACTTGTTTGACAACCGTGTATCTGAAGTTACGCATCAGAATACTATGCTTTCAATGTTAATAAACTTAATGTTAATAAACTTAACATTGAATGCATGGTGCAGCAAACACTATTTTTTCTAATTTAGAAAACACTGAAACGGCTTATCAGTGTTTGTCTGGTTATTTGTACTCTTTTACGGGTCGTAATTTTCAATGTTAATTGATGAAACGTTCCATGTGTTTTTATTATCAAGGCCGTTCAGTGTGGTGTGGCGTGGTTATATGTACTAAAACTAAAGATTTTTTTATCTAATATTTTTGTTACTGATTGATTTTTGCTTCTCATTTAACAAAGCCTAAATATTTTTATTTGATGACGTAATGCGTAGTAAAACTAGAAGAGCAAAAGATAAAAGAAAATAGCAAACAGAGGGTTCGCCCAATCCATAACTCATAAAAATGTACGAGGGCTCCAAACATTGACTCGCAGTTCAAACACAAAGCGACCCGTAAACTCTGCTACATTATGTATTTGTAGAACTAGTGTACAAGTACTATTAGGCATACCTTCACCTTACGGCCCAGATATAATGCCAGTGTTTTCTTAAATGTGCAAACGTTTTAACATATCTTCTGCTTGACTTGATGAACTCTTTAGAAATTCATAATTGTCTCTTCCTTAGAAAGTAGAAACAAATTTATAATGCGATTGGAATATTTATTTTAACTAACCCTTCGAGTTTGTTAGGTAGACAAAGGAAAAGGAAATATGTACGAGGAGCAAAATTTTATTTAATTTAGACAGCGTGTACCCGCGTACCCGCGCCGCGCAAGCATCAACTGACAGCACGGTATTTTCATTAGGTACGTTGCAGTAGGTAAGTAAAAACTTAATAAAGTTTTACTAAAGAATTTCTAATTAGAAATTTTAGCTCTTCACGACATAGCAATATTTCAGGCTCGTGGAGGTATTTCCAATAAAGGACTTTGCCAAGTCATAATTCTTCAAAGTAACGTGTAATGAGATGTGGATATTACCTTCGAGCAGCATTCTTAAGAGATTTAGATGGGCCGGTTCAAAGGCGGAGAAACTACGAGAACCAGCTGCTGCGGCGGCTAGTTCTCGGGAAAAATTCTTACATTGCCTTGTTTGTGGATATACATCCCATTTTATTTTCGGCGATGTGTATACGTATGATATAATACTCGTATGAGTAGCCGTGGTACTTCGTTAGTTTAAAATTAGGATAGAGCTGCCTGGCACTTGCTTAAAATCTTAATCATGCATGGCTTGTCACGTAGGTGCCTATCTGTTCTGTCTGTTATGGTCCAAGTGATGTATGCGTGGGTTATGTTTTATGACTAGTAATAATAAATATGGCCAGTGGTTTGGATAATGTGATAAATGTCCTTGAACTGATTTTGAAATGCATCATTTTGAATATTTCTAGAAAAATACGGATTATTATTGTAATAATCAGAGATTTAGATAAAATATAGCAGCGAGTCTAAGCAAGCGTCCCTCACTAGAACTTAATATCTATATTACAACCCATTCAAAAAAATTGTAAACATCCACAAACTTGGTACCAAATTCGCGTAAACAGCGGCAGCTCAGTAAATAATGGCACATAAATTCTGCTTCGAGAATAAGCCGAGAGTATTAAGAAATATAGATTACGTGAACAGAAGAGAGAGTTTGCATTTATTAACCACTTCATACATAATTTATTACTCGCGGTGAAATAACATTTTACATACAAATACAGCAACATTTAGTTACTTTAATTCATGTGAGTTTAAAAAACATATCACAAGTAGTTCTTTAATAGCTTTACTTATCATATATATCGTAGCTGTGTAGTACGGAACAAAACATTTCGATGCCAGTGCCATCAAGGTAAGAGGATCGTGGTCTACGTAATGCCTCGCTACATTCATTCCGTAGGACACTTGAATTTCTTACAGAGAAGGTATTCGACAGCGAAACTATCTACAAAGCTAATACCCAACCCTCGAGTTACTGTCCGGAGAAATACTATGTGAAATGATTTGAGGAACAATATAGAGAATTCAATTTGAGTGTTGCCATTTTATGGGGATCAGGCGTAGGTAGGTGACTGTCTCTATTGCAGGCTTTGGTGAATTTACATAATACGGTCGCGCGTAGTGAACGATCAGAGCTCGGGACTGTATTCAAGTGTGCAATAGCGTCACGAAAGTCGACGTTTGGAAAGTGGTCACGTAAAATTTTACGTTTGAGCCGGCATCAGTGCACCGACAGCGCTTCGGCGAGAACCTAATCCAATCAGAGCCAATGGCGCTGGACTTGCGTGTCAATTCCACACAGAGTCGACAACAAGACTATTTGTACCAAGGGGTTGCATAAAATGTTGTTTTTAATTTCAAAATGACTTTATCATTACCGAATTGTAATCAAAACAAGCTGACCGAAATCTTCCAGCTTAAAAATGCAAAGAGCGTAGTACAAAATATTAACTACATTTTGTACTACTAGAGAAAAAGTTCAATATATAAAATATAATCTATAGAAATTCCTGAAAAAGTTTTTTTTTTATCTCTTAGTAATGAACAATTAAATTAATTGAAGCTTACAATATTTTGAATGCAACAAATACTCTTCTTATTCTAACTCCATAGTTAAGAACATTGCATAAAGTGTGTTTTGTTCTTATTTAAAAGAAACAAATAAAAAGAAAAAGACAAGGGTTATTTATGAGTCCAAATTCTAGCAAACAAGACCGGCACTAGGTGATTTATTTACTTGGGCAAGGCAAAATCGTACACGTAGTGCTTGTAAATAAACCGCAAGCCTCCTAATACTTATTATTTACGGGCCCTAATAACTAGCGTATACAGCTTAGTATAAATACTGGAGAACGGTACTACTATAGCGCCGAGATACTTTTTATATGCTAAATTGCAAACGATTCACGTCTAAAAATGCAGTATGTTATAACAGGTACTAGTAAACGTCAACTGCGGCGTTGCCCGCGATATAAATAATCCCCACTTGCGATAGAATTTCCAAAAACTTTTTTAATACACTCATACACCCTATAGGAGTACACCTTCCAAATTTCACGTCTCTAGGTTCAGCGGTTTAGGCATTGATTGTGACCTGTCAGTCAGACATGGAGTCAGTCAATCAGGACTTACACTATATAAAACGGATTTTCATCAGACTCTACCATCTAGGTTCAGTAGCAATCGAGCTAAATATCAACTTTAAGTATTGATAGAGTATACCCAGAGTAACATTGATTAATCCAGGGCGGGCCATGTCACACGTGGGAAGCGAAGCAGTTAGCATTTGTAGGTGTGTCGATGGAGGAGTCACAATTTCCTGCACTTAACTACGCAGGAAGCAATTTTGACAAGTCATCAAACGGCAGCCCGATTGATGCAGAGCTACCTGTGTTGTGCCTATCGTTAGTTACAAGAGACTGCCTTTAATGGCATCTAATCACGTTTGCTGACTTGTTCCGTTTCGGTGGATCGATTACGAGCAATTTGATTGCGTGACAGATTTATTGTTTCAATTGATAGCTAACTGCAAAAAGTATTGTGTATTTCTTATAAAGAAGTTTAAATGCAACGCCTAGACAATAAAATAATATTAGGATTAAAAAAAACTTTTGTAATAAAAAAATGCCCCAACAGATACAATGACATCAATGAACCTGGTGCTTATTTGCTGAAGCTTGTTTGCTCAGATTATGCTAAAATAACTTAGAACGTCTTTTGACAAATTTCATAACAATAAATTCCAGGTGGACCAACCGTAATACACCAATAATTTTCGTTTCAATTTCTAAAACTTTCAAGATTCCAACCAACTTGTTCCAAGCGTTTCTAAGTATTCTAAAGGAAAAGTCTACAAACGGTCGGTTGATTCCGGAGACGACGGCGGTGGTTGTTCGTCATCAAACTTGTGGAATTGTGGCCATCTGCCGCGACGCTCCACGCTCCCAGATTACCATGGCGAGCTTCGTTTAATCGTTTTATTAATACGCCGACAAATCGTTTAAATGCCACTCGGCTCCTACTCCATCGCACTTAAATTGTTTTATGGTAAGAATTAAGGGTAAAAGATGTTTTAAAGTGGTGAAAGCGTTTTGTATCTACGGAGAGCTTACTTATCGGAGATGTTCGATAAACGCTGAAGAGGTAAGCCTCTTAAAAAAGGCATATCTGTATTATTTGAATGAAAATGTATTTAACCTGCTGCCCACAGTTGATAAACTACTTTTATTTGGTTTAAGGTTTATTGTAACGATAATATATAAAAAACTAATTAAGAGTCAAAACTTTGAAGTTTAATGTGTAAAATTGTCCTTTCGCTGGTGGAGGATAAATCCGTAGGAAAGCGGTAAACGGTGCTCAAGGCAATATCTCGCCAACAGCAGCTGTGGAGTAATGGCGCCGACACTTTACGCGATGCGATTACGACCACCTAAACATTCATTACAAATAATGTCCGTCATTTATCTGTCCTAATCACTGTGTGAACGCTCGCCCGTGCCTGTGCCGTGTCGATTACTTAAAAATAACCAATATAAACATTACTACTAACATAAAAGGACCCGCAACTAACCGTTACACATAATTAGTTAAGTCCCCGCGCGAGCCTAGCGGTAACTGTGCTAAATGTTTCATGGTTTAATCAAGCCCCAGCCATCAGACAAGACAAATAGTTAGCTCATCTGCATCTATACGAGTCGGAGCCGCCGTAACCGGCAAGGCGTCGATATTTCACCTTAACCTCCTTGAGAGAGTAATGTATCGCCTCCGCATTACGATTCCATTCGATATAAGTGCGAGTTGTAAATTGTACGAGGTGTTAAGAAAGCTATAAAAAGAAATTATGAGCATGTAGCGCAGTTCAGGTAGGGCGGTCGAGCGCGAGGCGCTCAATCGAGCTAATGGCAAGAACCGCAAGTGCAGTCCCCCAGGACATGCTAACTAAATACGTAATGGTTATTCCGAGCCGCTCGCTACTCTGATACCAGCTTTCTATTGACCAGGTACTTAATATTCGTGCTGGAAAATTTCTTTCAACATGTTATTATATAGTAAACATCTAAGATGTTTGTATTTTAATACTGTACCATTTCGTTTCAATTAAAACCAACAAGCATGATTATGTCCAACCGGACTGTACTGAATGCACTAAACATTTTCCGCCTTGATGTTCAAAAGGATTGGAAAGTGCGAATGCAGAAAAACAAGTTCCGAGCCTTATTTGCTCATTCCGAAATTGCAGTGGGTTTAAGCGAGATTTCATTTGTATGGGAGCCGGTATAATCTGGAATAATACCGCGGTGGCGGCGGCGGCCTTCAAAGACGGCACTCGTCCGCGCCGCGAGCTGCCTTTAATGAGTTTTTTTAAATGCGCAACACATTTATAAACCATGTCGAAAGCTAGAGGATTATATATAGTGCAAGTGCATAAAATCGATTACTTTTTAACACAAAGATAAACATTTATCATATTCTTAGGAATGCAAACACTAACAGGAAACTCATTTTATAGTGATTGTGTTGATGTTGATTCGCAATGTTTAGAAATGAGCCATAACAGTCTCGTCGCCGCTCGTCTAGTATGGAGGTTGGCATCCGAGCGAAGCCGTCTTGATTACTGCGACCCGACCACCGCCCGCCTGTTGGGTTACTATTGGACGGATTATGAGGAATTTAAAGGGCAATGACAATTTGAATATGGACAAGAAAAGTGTTTTCTAAAATTACACGATTTGTCCTTTTTTACTTCACAAAGAGGACTGGTTTATCTGAGTAATACCCTCTCAACACACTCGCATATCTGAGTTTTCGTAAGAGAGGAAAAAGTCCTTTGTTGTGTTGATGAATGTCAGTAAAAATAAATTCCGTTTGTGATCTCTGACGATATGAAAGTAAAAGATCATTTGTTTCGAAGTCTTTTGTTGATATTGTTCATACGTTATCAATTGTGCGTTGTTAGTAACCTAGAAAATGTAGAAGGCGGAGGTTTCTCTTTATGCATAAGGGTAAGGGCACACAGGGCGCGGCGAAGCGACTGTGGCGGAAGGAAGGCGCGCTAATTACCCGCCGCCGACGGCGCTGAAAGCACGGGAACTGCACAACATAAGTCATAAGGCTCGGAATATGCAAAAACTAAGGCCTGCATTTACTTCTTCTAGCTGTTTCAGCTGCTTGGGAAATAATTTTACACAATTTTCATTTACGTGTCCATAAATTTATTAAGAGAAAATCATTGTAGGCACTTCAAACATTTGTCCACGACCGACATCACCGACAATTAAATTTTAACTAAACTTTTACGCATACTATGATTTTCTACTTGATATTGACATTATTGACATATTTACGGATTAAACTTAAAAAAATAACCTTGTATATATGTAGATACGAAAATACTTCAACTTACACTAATGGATTATAGAAAATAAAAAATGGCTCTGCCTTTTCATATTCTGAAAGGAACGCTTTCCTTTCCCAAACTCACATGCTACAATGTGACTCACCAGGTCCCACACGTAATGCTACGTATCCCAAATTGATGTTAAATCGCTTTTTGTTTGCGCATTCAATCCCGAAGTAATTTCTCTGTTAGGGAAACAATTTAATACAGTCTGTCTTTTTTCACTCGAGGGAAGTCATTTCAAACTGTTTTTACGTGTTGTAAAAAGATAATTATTTATTTACTAACATCACTTTATTTAAATAAATATGCTCATAAGATTTATAGTAAAATCTAAACGAGAAGTTTTGCGAACTGTACTACTATTTCGTACGTAAAAAAACAATATCTTGATTTATTTTCTTTTCATATTTACCGATGTAATGACCAATAAAATTTGGTAAGAACATGTGGTAGACATCCTAATTACTTTGTAATATAATTACATATTTTTGCTCATACTTTAACTTTAAGTTCAGATTCGAATAATGAGTACTCTCTATAAAAATATTGCGAGTGCTCGTTCATTCACAAGTTTAATTTAAAGTGGATCTCCGTAATCTTTGGAACCTACTTAGGTTTTGTTTAAATGCCTTGCAACAACCGTTAAAAAGACAAAGCCATGTAGGTTATCATGAGAAGAAGACAATGACTTATGATAACATCATGGTAAAGTTATAATAATCGAAGAGCCCACGTGCAATATTCTACAGCTACAGACGAGACCGAGGGAAGCCATTCATTATATTGTAATAACCGCTTCCACCAGTTATTCCGTGCTTAAACGTTTTACTACGGTCATTATCTACCCGCTGAAAGGATATGCAGGCGATAAATTGTAAAGAGTAACAGATATACAACGTGTGCACAGTCAAAAGTTGTCTCCTAGTCTATTTACAGATTTATTTCGTAATTTTATTTCTTAGATAACATATAAATTAACGTCTTAATATTATTATGCTGGTATAAAGTTGTTGATAATTATTTCGACCTGTTATGTATGTTAAAGCATATTGGGCGAATTTGGCTTTTAAGCGGAAAGTCCTGCGTTCAAATCTCGGTTCAGACCTCATCTGACTGAGTCTTTAACCAAATTTTACATCTTAAGCTGTGTTGTCGATTCACATCTGGTTATTTAAGTTCAAATACAAGCCTTATTATATTACCTACTAGCTGGAAATAGACCTCCTTCTGAAAATTTTATTATTTGTAAAAGATACCCATGAATTAGATAATAGTGTTTTAAACTGTGTAATTGATTAATTGAAGCGATACAAAGAAGATCGTAAGCATGTTTACCATGAGTGAATAATTCTGAAGAACTAAAGATTCTGCATAGCATTAATGCTTATTTAATTTTTGTGAATTCAGCGCTCATTTTTAGTAGACTTCAAAAAGGAGGAGATTCAGGATATTATTTATGACAAAGTAGTTAGAAAGTTTCTCCCATAAATAAACAGATACTCGATTTCACAACTTTTTAATTTATTCGCAATCGCAATCACAGTCGCTGTCGCTATGGCTGTCACTACCGCAATCGTTATAGCTATCGCTATAGTTATCGTTATTTACATCCTTATCAGAACACAATTCATCACTTCTCATCTCATCCAATTCCATCTTATCCCCTCCCGTCCATTCCCATCTTGTCCTACCCCATCCCACCCCATCCCACGTTATCTCGATGTATAATGGAAAACTGATAATAAAGATAAAATCAAAAATCTTTTTCTAGAGGAAATTTTGATTAGTTGAATGATAATTTTAATAACCGCCTGCCAGAGAAAAACTGGTGACATCATCGAGTCACAGCCATTTTTACCAAAGAACTTGTTAAGTATCTATCCGCTACGATGTTCTACGCCGATATTATGCACTCCACTTAAATACGATTAAGGGTATACATTTACAGTGATGTTGTATAAAATATATAAGTTTTATCTTAAAAAAGATATTACAGTAAAACTATTTATTTTTCTGAATATCCCTTACGGTTGAGGGCCACTCAGATTTTGATATTTATACGAGTGTGCGCCCGTACCTAAAGATATCTCAATGCGAACATAAAGGGGACGCGCCTTTCCTTCAGCAATAAAGCGACCATTTAATCGAAGCTTATCTGCCCGGAAGCATTCATTAGATGATTGCCCCATTACTAGTAGACTCTTTCCGATGCTTCGACCGATTTTATACCTATATGCGAGCTTTAGATATGAAAACTCTTAGCGGATTAGTGACCTTTTGTACACGATCAAGTTATGAATAACATTGTGGTCCATTGAAACAAATTAAACATTATACTGCACATATTTTTATATTTTTCGAATAGCGAATGTTACGAAAGAACGCAATAAATAAGTGATAATTTTAGCAGAACGTAGAAGCCACGTAGGTTGGAGTAACGAACGTTAACGGTAATAATACCGGTCCTAAATCAACACTTGTGAATGGAGGGACGCGCCGGTGTAAATGGTCTTGTAAATACGGAAGAGGGCAAATAAATTTATCGCACTATCAGAACGGTGTATCGGAAACAAAAACAGAACCTATGCAGCTATCTGTGCAATAGATATATTAGAAGTACGTTATTAGTATTATAAAAAAGCTTTTTTGCTATAGTAACTATAGAATTTTTAGAGATAGGGATAAAACAACGTTCACAAACAAAATACTACGACTATGTTACTCTATTTGCGATAGTTAATATGCAGAAATAGTAGCTATTTTTCGGTTTCCAATCGATAGTCCATAAATAATAGCGACATTAAATGGTTGTAGTGTAGCATAAGGTAAGCAGTTCAAAAGTGGTGCATAGCAGAGCGAGGCTCGGGAGCCGCCCGCCGCCGCCGCGCCGCGCCGCGGCAGGTGCCTTAAATTACCGCATTTGTTACACGTTTACACGAAACTGTATCAATATTTCATGTGGATTTACACAACTTATCGCGAAACGCTTGCATTTCGCTATCCTTAAAATATCTACGCAGCTTTTGATTACTAGCGCAACCCATAAAATACGAGCTCGGCCGGTTCACATCCATAGATTTAGAATTTACAACTCGAAAAATATTCGCACAACTATCCGCAACGGTGGACGCTATTCGAGCAAACAAGACAACATCGAGAATCCGCACAATGACAACTCACTCAAATGTAAACGCGAACTATTTCCATAAGAAAGGCATTGCAAAAGTTTTTCAATTTTCAAGTGACGCAGGTATGATGGAGAACTTTGGCTTCAGACGCATCTCCCCGCGCTCGAGCCGCGCAGCTCCCGCACGGCTGCCCGCCGACCGGCGCGGTGCATCGTTGGAGTTCATTTGCATCACCCACCAATGTCAATGGAAACATTGTTTTACAAACATTCTCAAAAGCTTGTGCGAAGTGTTTTGCTGCGATGCCTTTTATTCGATAGCCGTTACGCAACATATAAATTTGATTCATAAAACAAGCTTTTAAAAATGTCATGTGTAAAAAGATGTCAACCAATTTCAATTCGATAATTTTTAAGAAAACGAAGTACTAGATCAATTTTATTAAACCTTAAATAGGACCGCCTCTGAAAAAAATAAAGAGCATATTGAAACATACCAAAGAAAAAAGAGCATGTTGATTGAGGAATCAACTAAACTGATCAGAAACATTCAAAGCAACGAGAACTCTATCGATAAAAATAAAACGTAGTCTTAAAATGATTGACACAAAATGAATGTAAGCAATGTAAATTTTTAAATTATCTAAGTTTTAGTCAAACATTTTTTGCAGTGAGCTCTTTTTATTCAAATTCATAATGCCTACGAATGTTTGGAGACAAGAGAGCGACATTATGCAGAATCACGCGGGGATCACGAGAGATTGTTTCCTGAAACAGGATCGGCCACTCTTCGGAATTAAACTTGAATGTTACAAAAAATATTTAACACATCCTTTTTTACTTTTTTTAGGAGTTTAGATTTTATATCGTACCTAATTAAAAATTTGATACTTTATACAAATGCTATCTACCGAGCAAGTGCCTTTATTAAGAAAGTTTAAATGACTAATCAGTAAATATAGCAGAGGGATTATATATAGGGATTATATACCTATAGACCACTTACAGAAATGCTGACGCCATTATCACGCTGAATAGATACGCTTATTTTTTTTGAAATCAGCTGAAATAATATAAGGAAAGATGAAATAATAATATCATCTGCAACAGTTTTTATACAATAAATACAAAATATACAATAAATACAAAATTATTTAATCTCCAAATCTTGGGTCGTCAAAATGGAATAACTTCTCAAAGCAATAACGCTCCTGTTGTTAACATCGCACTTTGATGATAATTTTGTCTGGATACCCTACCTACTACATACATACATTTAGTTCGCACAATACCTAAACCAACCATGCTGCGATAGTTCAAATAAAATTATCTAATAACTTCTGAACCGACGAAATATTTGCCCAGATAAAACATGAAAAATCGAACATTGATACACTAAAACTTCCCAAAAGCATAACTAAAACATATCAAACTTCTTTTTTTACATAGAAAAAACGTTCCTCCACATATGATTCGAACAATCTGAAAGTATTCGCCGCGGACACTTCTCTTTTACTTATCTAAAAACTGCCTGCGCAGTATGCCCTCGGGCTCACATTTATCAGCTCAATAAACCTTCCATGAAAACATTCGGTGACATCCAATATGATTTCATCGCCGTACCAAAAGGCCCCAAAGAAAACATGTAATATTCTGGATTATTATCCTTTCGCTACTTTGTTATGGACACGTAAACTTTTATTGTTGAACCTGAACGATCTCTTCCTACAACGTGTGTGTAATTTGCATATGAAAGCGACATTTTTTCAAGTCCTTTATAAAAATATAGGAAGCGGGTTTTATTCCTTAAGTAGGTCTTTATATGTATATCAGTAGTCTAACTAATCTGGAGTAAATTTGTTTATAAATAAAATAAAGACGTATAGTTTCGTTAGCTTCTTGCAAAAGACAAATTAGCCCAGCTTTTTGTGTTTATTTTAAAAGATAACTCAATAAACCAAAACAATTAATTTCACAATACCTACTGCAAAAATAAATTGCCCTCCAAAATAAAAGTGGTCCGTATAAAAACTAATTTCGACGCCAATGAGTGCTCTAAAAAGATGGCAGAGTCGACTACTGACTGCACGAATAATAATTGAAGTACCTAACTGCGGTTGGGTCGCGTCCACTTGAATTATTTACAACTTTATATGAACGTGTCAGCTAATGACACGTTAACGTTAACTAGAACTCGTAATAGAGGAACCCAGCTGTATCCAGCGTTCCGAGTTATGTCCCGCGCGAGACAGACGCCCGATTAAAAATGCACCACTTCAAAACGAGACGCTTCGGCAGCGGCGTCGCTCGCGCATACCTCCGCCAGTGCTTCCATACCGCTGGAGCAGCGAGCTCGCTTTACTCGCATATAGTGACACCACGTGTTTTCAGTGATACCTACTCTCAACAGTTCAAACGTAAAGTTGTGCTAATGACTGCGGAGGATATATACGCTACGATCGATCTGCAAATGCAGCGCTAAAAGCCAATTTGGCTAGTTTTGGATCGTAGCGTTGATGCAAGATAAAGCTCGCCGTTTATTTTTAAACCATCGGCATCAGATCGATCGCGATAGTGGTAGGTACCTACTGACATTCATAAAACAGGAACGCGGGCAGCGGGAGACAGCAACGCTGCAGCGCCGCGCCGGTATTTTATTTACGTTGAGAGCACAGCGATACTCGTTCCGGTTCTATTTTCGCACTATATCGTTTATTATGAGGGCATGGGCACGGTGCGGGCGGCGGCGGTGGCGGCGACGGCAAGAGCGTCGCGCAGGCCACTCCACCGCCTGGTATTATATTCTGGAGCACGCCGCCGCCTCACCTCGCTTCGCGCTAGATATTTCGAGTGTTGCGACCGCCACCTATGAATATACCTAGTCTCAGTCACAGTACACGCCCGATGCAGCCGCCCGCATCGTTAAATTAATCTAAACGAAAGTATATAGCGAATATAAATACCGCGCTGAGCCGCAGCGCTTTTCAGGATTTAATGGAATCAAAGTGGTGATCACAAACGGTGTAAATATGCAGATTATTTCATAATGATAAGTGTAAATATAACACAAATCAAATTTTGTAATATGAAGTAAATATAATATTCTCGTTTATTTATTCATGAAGTTTTATGTTTACTTTCCAATTATAGCATTTATTGAATAATTAGCCAGTAGGTAGATTTTGACTGCGAGCACGAAGTTTATTAAATGCACAATCTTTTCACTAGCACTTCAAAGCTTTGATTACACTATACTTAGTAGCGTACATCCTAATATATGAACTTAAGTTATTTGCACAATGGTTATTTATATTATATCTAGTAGGTTGGTCCCATCATAGGTACATGCTACATCCCACGTCAACTAGGAAAGTGACCCTTTTTACTAATATATACAATTAGCTAAATCCATAGTTTAATTTTCTGAAAATCTAGACCATTCTTTTATAAAGAAGCCTATTGTATTGACGAAGAACGCGGTCACAAAGATTTTTAAATATAGGCTAAGTTCATTTAAGTTCACACCAGACGACATCTTGTACTAAAATTACTAAGTATAGAAACAGGTATTAGTCGTACTTCTAGATCAATACTAAAAAAACTGCCCCAGACATAAATTTATGACTGCATGATAGCGAACTTTTTTCGGAACAGTAGATTTGTTTGTACTGTATTCTCAAGCCGTAAAACTAAAGATTATCTTTGTTGTTGGTCTTGAGTTACGAAACTTGCCCTAAAGAACTCAAGCTAGGTATTTAATATAGCCCTCCAATGAAGACTAGTAGGTATCTGTAGTACCGTAAGTACTTTAAGTATATTTAAGTGTTTGTTTTATTGAAATTTAAACAATACTTAACTAATGTGTTAAAGATTGTATACCACAGAAAAAATTAAAATTAAAATCAAATTAAAAAATCCGGAGCTTATGAAGCGGAAGATAATGAAAGATGTTTAATTATCTTCGCTTTATTCGCACATTCCGTCAGTCTCGCATATAGATAGCCGTCGAATATTAAGGAAGGCTTCCGTCCCGCTGCCAGTTATTAACATCGTTCCGCTTATTTAATGGGTGTTTTTCGTAAGCCTCAGCGTACTCGCATTCATTAGTAGGCTCGGTGTGCGCCGTTCATTAGTGCACTACACTGCGCTTTATTCGCAACTTTTGTCTCGCTCCACCTTGTTTTTCATTCAATTACAAACCAACTAATTGATAAATCACACTGAGGTTCAAGAGAGCGTTGGAATAAAATAAACACTTGACTCGCCTGGGTCTTTTTAACAGAAACTTATGCAAATTAACTGTATAATATGAACATTCCAAATGAGCACATGATGAGATTATAAATATCGTGTCTAGTTATTTTAAGACCCGTTAACTTAAACATTTTACGTTTAGGCCTAGGGATAGCTGAAATGCCTAAAAATTTAGGCGTACAAATAAAAGCCATAATTATATTATTATTATTTTGTCTCAGTTTTAAAGTATCTACATAATCACACAACTAGTTCATCAATCCGATGACAAGTTCCGAGAGGTTGAAATACTAAAAAATTGGCATATTGTCGTAGGCATCGTTGCGAAACATTTTGTAGCCGCCATAGTCTACGCTTAAGTACAAGAATACGGAAGTTGCAAAACACCGGCACAGGTGTTTAGGCGCGGGCCCCTGGGCACTGGCTGACTCGAACCTCCACCTGCAACCGTCCTAAACCTGAGCTATCGGTTTTACATAAGTTCCGCTCTGTTGTTTATGCTGGTAAAGCACGATAAAATGTTTACAATACTCGTATCTTCACCACTACATTTCGGATCTGGTATATTTTAGCATGCAAATACAAGTAGTAAGCGAACTTTGTGCTCTATTTGCTATTCAGGGCAACATGGAATAGTGTACCTGTTGAACAACTTTGACTCAAATGTCAATTAATTTATGAACTATATCGTCATGAACGCATAATTTTAAAAAACAGATGAAAATAAATTAACTCCAGTATGCATCGACACTTTAGTGTTTTAGAAACATGACAGTTTTATAGAAGGAAATAAGTCACTTCGAGCCTAAAGCTAGCTTTACTAAAGTGTGCCCGACATTATAGTTGAGTCTAATTGGATTAGAAACCAATAAGTATATTTTAATAAATTGGGAATAACGAAACTCAAGTTTTTCAAGCTTTGTAGTTAAAATGTCATCTGTGTCTATGAAATTGACATTATTTGGAATCGCCATTTTCCTACATCCGTACAAAACTTCTTCCATACACATCACCTTTCCTATGTTTGTGAAAACACAATTAATTCTATTGCCAATGATAAAAATCCATAACTCTATCTAAGATATGATTAGCTCAAACAGCTATTCCTTACAAACCCTGCAATTTTGCTCCGATAACTTTATACCGTCGTTACAGAGACTTCAGATTTAGGTAAAACAGTAAAACGGAAGATGAGTTTAAGAGGCAGTACTGGCGCAATCCGCGGATGGGGCTGCACTCCCACTGGAGACACTCCAGCTGGTGCTGTAACCAATGAGGAAGAGACCCAGAAATCTTGTCTACCATCAGTCTTCACAAGAGGCTGGAGAAGAAATGCGTTATACGGAATACTGGTCTGCCTTATGGTGTTAGTGTTTCTGAATATTGCTTTGACCTTGTGGATCATAAGTGCCTTGCGACTTAGCATGGTGAGTTGAACATTTTTTTATATGCTGTGGGAGATAAAGTCTTAATAAATAAAAGATGATTGGTCCGACCACGCATGCTTAAAGTCTTATGTGGTGGAAATTAATATCAATTTCCTAGCTGACCGAGACACTTAAAACCAGTTAGGCACACACCTAGTTATGTAGATTGCGTTGATGCCTGATGCCTCGAGGTATGCCTCGCTTGATCCTTGAATGTATTGCCATAAGGCCCCAATATTCATATTTTCAGCAACATATGTAAATAATAATCACAAAATTAGTTTGAGAAAGGATAGGTTTATCACTGTTGCATTCAGTGTAATATGATAAACTATACAGGGTTATCGTTTAGGGGTGTACCAAGCCGATAATGGATTACTATACTCATCTCAAGCAATAAATTTTACTGCAACTTTAAACTCGAGAAAAATTTATCTACTGTTTCATAAATTTTGTGGACGACCGAGTTGTTGAAGTTCCTTAGGTTGAGTTTTGTGACCCCCTTTCGGTTTAGTACACTCCTTATCGATACGAACCGATAATCCTGTATTTATCATATTCCCGCAACATAAAAATTTGATGATATATTTTGTCTCATTTCAGGGTGGTATCGGACCCATTAAGATAGTAAAAGGAGGTATTCACCTCGACGGTCAAGCTTGGATCTTAGACAAGCTGGTAGCGTCCAGCATAACGTCTCAAACGGGACACCCTCTAACCATGCACTCGCATCGCAATTTCACAGTTCTTGTCGCTAATCCTGATCAAGAGGAATATTCCAAATTCGTCATGAGTGAGTAATCGATCATTACTATTATTTTGAAATAAAAAAATAAGATAAAATAAAAACATTAAGGTACTCGAGCATGAGAGTTGAGTTGTCCCAATAACACTCCCAGTAGTTCCAATAGTTAGTGGTAGCCCATAGCCTAGTCTAGCTTCACAAACGAAAGGGCACGGGTTTGAACCCAGGGTCAAGCAAGCACCTCTAAATTTTCTACTAATGTTAGAACTAATTACCACGGTGAAGGAAAACATCGTGAGGGAACTTGTGTGTCAGAGAAGGTCAATAGCTTCCGAAGATAAGTCCCCAACACGTAATTTGGCCGGCGTGGTGGACTTTGGCTTACCCCTTCATTGAGGAGGACCGTACCCAGCAATGGGACGCTATGAGTGGATACAAATAGCATAATTATTCACAAGGTGCAGGTTAAGATTTCTTAAGATAATTACGTGCATTGCCACGGAGTAAAAAAAATAGTAGGTACATACTACGAGTATATACTCGTAACAGGATTCATCTTTGCAAAAATTACACCAGATTAAAAACGTTTTAGCCCTTAAATAAATCCTACAGTTAACTGTATCGTAAAATCTGCTCCAACGTCAAACCGTTTACAGTGTTAGCGCTGAACACTATTTTAACGCAGCATTTACACTAAATAAACGTTACGCGACGCTATTTGCTGACACCTAACTCAGAGTGGGCACAATATACTGACTGTAAATGGTAGCGATTTTTACAGTTTGTAAATGAAGCCTCTGCTGTAATCATTACACTTAACAAAATGTTACATATTCACTAAAAACATTGTTATTGGTAAGAATTAATCCAGTCTTTACCGATAACCCTGTACTATAACATAGTAAAATTACATTTCCATAAAGAACTCCACACTCAAGTGAAGAATGTTAAAAATATCTTGCAAAAATATTACTCATGACGGATACCATTGATGCAATAGATTTATGAAAACGTATCACTTAAAACCTTGTTTCAGAGGCCCAACTCTGTTATTTGAATCGTTTCAGAATTACAAGTGCATTGTGTCATAGCGGTCGTTTTAGATAAGTTCAGACTTACTATAGCAATCTTAACAGCCTACCAAATCTGTCGAAACTGCATGGTTCAAATTTACGGCCTCAGGTTTAATCCTCTGTTGCGTTGCAATCGTAGGAAAGGTTCGCGTACAGATCGTGGAAGCAGCTGATTTCTAGTATTGCTAAAAGGCAAATTTTTTTTTAATTACACAGTATAACTCAATTTTAAGTAATGTGCACTCGGTTGCATTAAATTTATCGAACATTGTTTTTTCAGAACGTGACAACATCGAGTTCAGCGGTCGTACATTTGACGTGCGAGACGCGCGTGGTGGCAGCGTGTTCCACGCATCGCGGGATGAGGTCCGAGTGCACGCTGACACCTATATAGTGGAGGGGAATGGAGGGTTGACTGTTAAGGGCTCATTGCAAGTGCCTTTCGTTAGGGCACCGCCTGCTGCAAACCTTCAGTAAGTATTATTCAATGGTATAATGTCTGTTAGTTAAAGTTTGTAATTTATACGTTGGCAATTTTTTCTCGTGCAATGCAATCCGGGTGAAATAAAAGACTGTCAGTAAAGCGTTCAAGTGTAGTTATTTTCATAGCTTGACTTTTGATCTGCTCTTTTAAAATAGAGCAGCTTGCTCTTGCATTAAAGTTGTTTATGTATAACCTGGACCTACGGTGTTGGCTAAGTTAAGTATTTTAATAATTATATAAATAATTTATTTTTTCATGCAATATGTAATATATATATACAGAGTAAGAATCACAAGAGTGTATGTAAAATTACAGCTTGTCTAAAACTAAACCGGTATACCTTTCAATTTCAGGTTGGAGTCTCTAACAAGGAAATTGGAGTTACGAGCACCACAGTCAATAACATTCGACAGTCGAGCGGGGAACGTAGACGTGTCAGCGCATGGCGACATTAAACTAACCTCCACTGTCGGTGCTGTGAGTAACCCTTCAATTCATACATACTATTGATTTTAATATACTATTGATGCAGCTGTTGTGGTACTACTAGTAGCTAGCTACTTCTCATCAAATAAAATCTAGAGATCGAAAGTACTTGTCTAATATTGTAGGATAATAGCAGTACAGCCCATTTCGGTTCAGTTTTTCTAGTGTTAGGCCTATATAACTCGATTCACCAATTGCTTATTGTAAATAAATATGGCTTAGGACTTTTATAATTTTATTTGTTTCCACTGAATTAAGCTGTTTTTACTAAAATAGCGCAATGTATAAACTAATTACTTTAGCAAAAGGGCTTGTACATCCCTTCAATACACAATTACTACTTAATTTTTTTGTAGATACATAACTACATAAGCCCATCTTAACTATAGGATAAGTTTCCGCTAAATAAGAGATTTTACATCGTTACAGATCAAAATTGACGCATCCAACATAATAATTAACAATCTACGAGAAGTGCCTGCTACGGATACACCTCAGAAGAGCGTCAAAAGTAAAGTGTACCAATTGTGCGCGTGCGCTTCTGGGAAGCTATTTCTGGCCTCGGCTGACGCGTATTGCGTGGCCTTCAACGACAACCTATGTCGATGATGATTGTTTTATGAATTGAAATAGTTCAAATGTGAATTGTAGTCAAGTCTGTGATCTTTACGGTCCTTACAACACACTAAAATAGCTTCGGCGTCTCTGCCACGCTGCGAATATCAGACAATTGATAGTTTAACCAACGCAATCAAGATATAGATAATGAGGATATTGATAAAGATACGACTGTCAAATAAATAATAAAATACTATACAGGTTTACTGGTAACTTACTAGCATTAGATATTTTGACTGTGCTAGCATCCTTCGATGATCACAAGCAAGAACTTTAGGTTTAGGACTTTTTAAAGAAAAACACATATGTTCCATACAATGATTTTTAGAAGCCAACATTAAGAGTATGCTAGTTGATTACTGGTAACCTTGTATTACACTGATAAACTTTATTATTTTAATAAACATTAAAAGCAAAAAAAAACGTCGTAAGTAGAAAAAAAATCTATTTCATTCCACTTCTTCATACTAATAATATACGTTTCAAAAGCCAGTTACAGATTTGTTAGTATAGATTGTACTCAGTGCCAAATAAAAGTAAAATGTGATCATAGCTTAAATATTATTGCAAATAGATAGTGAAATTTAAAAAATAAAGAAGTTAAAAATATAGGCTTAGATAAATAGGTTATCAATATTTAATATAACTATTTTAAGAGTCTACTTAGTTAAATTTGCATTTATCGCACATCGCACAAAAACTAATAATAGAATTTCATTAAATATAATGTCAATTATCGTATATTTTGTTTCTTGTCTCCTTGCTATATTTAAGTAGTACTCGTAAAGCAGTGTAGTATCAATAATATTCCGTTTCGAAATTCATATTCAAATTCGATTTGATTACAATAATATAAGATAACAAGAACAGTACAGGGGCCCAAGTATGTTATTTGGACTGTTTCAGAATTGCATTGCGTAATAATGATCATTTACTCATTGGTCAGACTACCAAATCTTTCAAAAGCGACCATTATGACGTAATCGTAATTCTGAAACAAATCAAATAACAGGCTGGTCCCTGAACAATATGTTAGATAAGGTACAGCAAAACATATGTATACTTTTCCCTTTAAAAAAATGTAAACATGAGTGATCATAATCATATCAACACTGAATATAAATGAATATAAAATAAAAGAAATACTTTGAAGAGTCATTAGCTTAAAATAATTACACACTATCAATTTCTCTGGAGCTCACAAGTGTCGAATATCTAGCTAAAATATTTATAATCTTATTCAAGTCTTTTCTTTAAAGGTAAAAAAGTAAAGCTAGCTTCGAGAACATTCCACGTGACTCGGATGTTTACTCAAAAGTTGCTTACTCGTCCTTTGTTAACGACGGAGTAAAAAAACCTAGATTGAAACAAACCGTCGTCGTTGCGGTTTCAATTAGGGTGGCCTGCCTGACCCATGTTAGGTTGTACTAATTACAGGGGTAACCTAACAGCAGTAAAACAAACCTTAAAGAAAAGCTAACCACATTTGGTTAGTTTTTCTGTGGCGATTTTTGGACCTAAGCGAAAATCTGCTTGGCCTTAACTATCTCAAAAAGTATAACAAAACTCAATTTTAACTATATATTTAATATTTTAAGATTCCGATAAGTAACCCAAGAAATTTACATACTATTAACTAATGGCTAGAATTATTGGATAAATAAGTACTTTGTTAAAATAAAAAGTAAAAAATCAATTTTATGAATGATATATATTCTCATACTTTGTATTTTTTGGTAATGTTGAGCCAAGCCTGTCGTTGACGTTTTAAATGAAGTGAAGTGAAGTGAAATGAAATTATTTATTGGCCTTATAACCACCTATGCTATACTAGGCAAGTCACATTACAATATTTCACACAATATTTAATTTAGTAAATTTCAAATGTATGTCATAAATTTTACAATTCACTAAATTACAAAATTTAAATACCTAAGATTATGTAGTATCGAATAATAGATAAATTACTGATATAATAATACTTCTAAAATAATTTACATTAAGGTGAGTAACATTTGATAAAGTCATTATATAATAAGCTACTTTAATTACATTATTAGTTTGTAAGTTTGTACTACAATTGTTTAGTAGGATTGACAATATGTTATATGAATTAAGTTTAAAAATAAGAAATTATTAATAAGAAAAAACAATGACGATAAATTTTATTAAAAATTTAGTTATTACCTACTTACGAAATTATGTTTGCTCACTCAAGAACGAAGATTCAGTCAGATTCATGTTCTTTTACCGAATAATTAGGGTAGACTCAAAAATCCGCTTTATTTTTCGTTTAAAAACGTTCGTGTGAACATTAACTACGGCATGGGGCAATTTGTTAAACATACATAAATTAATATAAATTCATTGTTTTCTAACTTTGGCTAGGCGTGTTTTAGGCTTACATAGTATCTCTTTTCGTCTTTCATCCATTCTTAGATTACGCGCATATGGTTGTTTCTGTAAAATATCCTTATCTTCATAGATCTCTAGGAGGCAATTATAAATATACAAAGATATAAACGTCATGATTCTATTATTCTTAAAATAATTTCTAGCTTACGCCCGTTTACGCAGTCCAAATATAATTCTTATAGCTTTTTTTGGGCTTTTAGTACTTTTATTACATCCGTACCATTTACTTCTTTTTACACAATTTAGCAATATGCTTTGTATGAGTAATTGTGTAATCTATTGTGTATCCCAAGAATATATTTTCTTCTAAGAAGACATTACTACCAACACCTTTCCTGGATTGGTATATCATTATACATATACAACGCTTTTATCTGCGTTTAGTATGACACCGTTAGCATTAAACCACTGTTTCAATACACTTTTAGCTTTGTTTATTTTTCTAATTAGCTTGTCTTTGTTTTTATCATTGATTCCTACGTGCGTGTCGTCAGCAAATAAATAGTATATGCCCAATCAGGCATAGCATTAGATAAGTCATTTATATATATAATAAACAGTAATGGTCCTAATATAGAGCTTTGGGGCACTCCTATATCTACAATTATAATCTTAAACCTTGTATCGTAAACATACACAGCCTGTTTCCGATTCTGTAAGTAAGTACGCATCATGTTTAGTTCGGATACCTGAAATCCATAGTATCTAATTTCATTAACAGTATGTCGTGCCTTAAACAATCAAATGCTTTAGACAAATCACAATATATATACTTGCACATTTCTGTGATTTGTCCAAAGAGTCAAATATGTAGTAAATTACTTTCCTTATCGCCATTTCAGTAGATTACCTTTTCGATACCTTTTCGAAATCCAAATTGAGACCAAGTAAAGAGATTATTTTCTTCAAAGTAATTTAATATTTTACTTTTAATTATTGATTTCAATATCTTGGATACTCGTATAGTCAGTAAAATACATATTGGTCGGTAGTTCCCTAGCTCTTTACAATCTCCTTTTTTATACAGTGGAATAATCTTACCATGTTTTAGGCTGTCGGGGAATATTCCCTCATCTAAGCAGTCGTTAATCACAATGTGAAGCAATTGAATTAAATGTTCATTTTGTAAGATTCGTTATTTCAATGTTTTTGAGTTCATATCATAAATATTAGGTGTATATTTCTCTTTCATGTTCTTTACTGTCGTCCATATTTCTTTGACATCTATTTGATTAAATTTAACAATGGTGATGGGTTTTTCACACATTTCTAAATAATTTTTACATTCATCAATTTTTGTACTAGTTTTACACGTCAATTTACGAGCAATATTTCCGAAAAAGTTATTTAAATCATTTGCTATATCTTTTGAGATAGATTTTTCTGTCTCATCTTCTCTTTTAATTAATTTTACGCTTTTATTGTTTACCCGTTTCTTATTATATCGGATTTGTTGGTTCACAATCTTCCAATATTTCGTTATTCTATTTCCTGAAGTTCTTACTCTGTGGTTATATTGTAGCTTTGTAGCTACATAAACTTTTCACAAAATTTTCTTGTATTTTCTTATATACATTAACTTTTCTTTATCTGGGTGTGAATTCTGCAGCATTTCCATTTTTACTAAAATATTTTTTGAGATATCTATTCCTTTGGTTGTGTATTTGGTAACCCTATTACGTACTACGCGTTTTTTTCTTGGAAAAGCTACGTCGTAATAAAATCTAATCGCGTCCTGTAGAATATTCATTATTGAATTTGGTTCTTTACATAGTACGATCTGATTTTTTCAATGGATAAAATCCTGATTTAGTTAGAAATTAAAATAATTTATATTAGTAACAGATATTTCCCGAGAAAATGTAATTGTTTTTGATAAAATTTTACGTTTACTATTCGAAATGGTTAGTCTAATTACTTTGTGATCAGCTTGTTTACGATTTAATACATCTCCTGTGTATGCGTCAAAGTTTACAATAAAATAATCAATACATGTAGCACTACTTTTATCTATTCTAGTCGGTTCATTCACAATTAGTTTAAAAATAAATCATCATTAATTTTTAAAGTTTCTTTATATTTTTATCATATTTTATTATTTTTAAGTTGAAATCTCCAGCAAGTACATTTTTTTTCCCTTAGTGGTGGAGTGTTTGCAATATTTTTTTTAGTAAATCAAAAAATAAGTCAATATCTTTATCGGGTCTATAGACTGATATTATGATTATTATTGAAGTTCTACTCGTATTGCAGTTCAAAATTCATCTCAAAAGAAATTTTGTTTATATCGTTTCTAACCTTATATTCTAAATTATTCCTGATAAAAACAGCAGTACCACCGTGCATAAAAAATATCCTATTAAAATATACCGCAAGTTCAAATTCATAATCGTATGTACTCGTTCGTCTTGACCCGACAGACATAATACGTCACATTCATAATCATTTAGCAAATCTTCAATTGCTAAATATCTTTTGTGAATACTTTGTATGTTAGCATGTAGAATTACGATGTCACTATTACGGGAGAATTGATTTGAAAATATCTTCGTATTTCTCTGATGTGTAATTCTGTCTGAATCATGCTGATATTCAATAAATTTAAGTGTAGATGAGCCTTGGAATTTTTTAGACAGAACTGATACAACGATTGTTTTTTGTTATAATTTTTTCATCGAGGTATAGCTGTAGAGTTTTCCATGATTGTCCTTCATATTGGGATCAACGTATTTAATATTTTTGTTCATACGCGCTAAAAATGCGATTTCTTTATTTATGTGGTATATATTTAAATCATTAATTTTGTCAAAGCTTAATCCGAATATTATAATATTGAAAGATCTATCTCTTTTTTCTATTAATTATTTTAACAATTTTACATATCCGCCTTTTTATGTGAGCGACTGTTCGTATTTACTTACAATTATTATAGCTGTGTCTTCTTACGTAAGACAATTTGCTTCCTTTTGAAAATTTTCTAAAATCTTGTCATAGCTGGCTCCTGGCAGGCAATAATTTGTCTAATGATTATTTCCTACAATTGGACTATTTATCACTGTCGTATCGTATCGTTTTGTCACTGTATTGATTGATACGAGTAAAGATTGAAGCTTATTGTAACTAACATTTGTATAAATGTTATTATTATGTATTAATGACCTATTCGCTGCTGGAACAAATACTTACATTGACTGGATCTTACGGATTTTTGGAAATTAATATCTATAATATAAAAATGAATCGCTGAATGTGTTGCTAAGCGCAAATCTCGAGAGCAGCTCAACTGATTTTACAATATTTTTTTTAGAATATTTCTTGAAGTACTGCTTACCGAGAGAAAATTTTTAATAATTGCCTGAAAAGTTCTAAAAACGACACTTCTATACATTCGATTCGTAATAATACTCAAAAGTCAATTTGAAGTTTAATACCATACCATACATTTTAACTATTAGTGGAGAGGTTTCGGGAAGGCAAAACAATTGAGTGACGTTCGTATCGTATAAATATTAATGTCAATATTTGCTGACCCGGCGTCACCAATTGCAGAAAAGTATTAAAGAAAAATTAAAGCATCGACTGTTAGGCGGTACGAAGCTCACCGGGTCAACTATTTATTTATAAATTAATTCTTTTAAGATTAATATGTTAATTATTATTAATCTCAATGCATTGATAAGGCGGCTCAGTAACCGTGGCCTTGCCACCTACGGTGAAGCCAAGAGGCACCCGGGATGGGTCGCTCCACCAGGTTTTGCCCTCTAAGCCTGTATCGGAGTGACTACAGGAGGTAGGGTGCGGTGTTTTATGGGGACAACGCAACTGAGGCGGGCTGCAAAGTCGTGAGACGGCGCAGCCGAGGATGGGGCCGTGGCGGGAGAGGGCTGTCGGTATTGAGGTGCGCCGCTCTCCCTTCCTTCCGCGGCCCTGACGGGGTCACCACCGCAGAATGGTGCACGTGGTGGGGCCGCAGTGGTGTTTATCTACTGCGGTCGTAGTGGCAGGCGGCGGGGCCACTAATGACCCGTCGCAGGAGGACCTCGGACGTCCAGACAACGGGTTGTCTGACGCTCACATGGTGGTATGGTCCTCGAGCTGGTTGCGGTACATCATGTGTCTGGCGAACTGCAAGCGAGGGTAACCCCGAGTGATGGATCCAGTGACGGACAGCCGTGGCGTGTCGCGGATAAGTGCTGTAGCGTTCCCGTGTCCCGCCAGTTATCGGCAGGGAGTGACACCGTAGAGTTTTAGTGGGTAAGAGTCCCACATAACCGCTCTGTCTCCCCGTGATGGAGCGGTATGCATGTAGCATATCTCCGCGTTAAAAAAAAGGACCAATATGTCGAATTTGTATTATTGGTATATGTTCATCATCCTACAAGTCAGATCGAGATGTAGGGTCTCCAAAACTTAACGGATTTAAGCGTTTTGAATTCGGACATCTGTTGGAAACTTTGATCAGCTAAATATACATTTATTTTTGCGAATAATTCACATTTGATTAACTTTAAAAACCTTGATTTTAACATCAGATAATTAGATTCTTTATAGAGATATAGCTGCCTGTTTATGAGTATAAGTTTTAGGTAATTAGCTTACTCAGTCATTACGAGTGTTTTTAGCTTAAAACAAGTTTTTCACTTTTTCTTGTAATCAACACTCATCTACGTAGGCAGGTTATTTTCGCACTATAAAATTTTAATGAATCCAACAAACGCCAACCCTATATGCTACGCACATTTCCATTTCGTACCTATAAAATTTACTGCGAAGAAAATTATAGGCTATTGAAAGAACAACGCGATTCAATTTGCCATCGGTCGGTACATGCGCTATTTTATTTGTTTGCGTTATATTCCGTGTAAAAATAAAAGAAACGTTGAAGCGTTATATTTATCTGCGAGGGCTTTGTAGTTACGACTCGATAAACAAAAGTCGTTCGAGTGCAAATATTTGAATTCTTTGATTTTTTTACTCACGTTACTTCTTTAATGTATTAAGGTCAGTAGTTGAAAATTTATATTTTATGTACCTTACTATGAATAAAACTTGTAATAGGCATAATCTACATAAAACTGCAATACCACATCGGTCATAATATGCTTCTTCCAATTTTTTTATTAAATATTAAAACGTTTTATAGCTCCCCACCAGGATTCCTCCTGTATCGTGGATGCCATGCAACATTCACAAAGACACCCAGGCTCGAAGTCAGATGTTCCAACTCATTGTTCGAACACCTGCTCCGACCGCTGCTGCTGCTGAAAATTATATGATTAAATAACGATGAATTGTAAAGATTTTAATTCCTATAAATCATCTACACCCGAAGAAGTAGGTACTTATCTAAATGCATTTTTTTTTTACTTTTTACATGACAGAAATGATTAAAAAAGTAAAAATCAGCCCCAAATCGACGATTAGAAAAAAATATCGTACTCATAAGAAGTGCTTTGCCATAGTGTAAGTAATGTGGGAATTTCCACTACGATATTTTTATTTGTTAAAGAATAGTGGTTTCAAGCAATCGTATTTCATATAATAGTATCAAATCTAATATAGTATAAGACAATATATAGAATAATATAAGACAGATATTTTGCTTCTTATACCTATGTTTATTTTATCTTCCCTTCCAGTGGCCGCTCTACCACGCACCCCGGGCCTAAAGTCCCGAATCTTGTCCCGAAAGTGTCCAGCCAAGTTGAACGACTTGTCCACATTATGTAGATGAGCGCGCAGGTGCTCGTTATGTTCCAGAGTACAGTATAAAAACTTCCACGAACAAAACGACCCTCACTCACTATTCTTATCTTTACTTTATTTTCATTCGAAATAAATACAACAAGCTCATGCTTGATTTGAAACTGGCAGCTGGCAGTTAATATAGAGAAATATAATATATCTCTCTTATATAATTATTGCAAGTCGCCAATGAGATAACGATTGATTTGGTACATAAAAAAACAGAATTTTGAATTGTATTTCAGTTATACTTCAAAAAAAAGGAGATACTAAAAAGGCAGTAGGCAGGTGCAATCAAGTATTACGAAAATTTATTTTTAACAGTTGTTCAGAAGTAATTATTTGTATAGTAACATGCTCGAGCCACTCTTAGCGCGTTACAGTACTCCAAGCAAATTTCGCTAACTTCATTTCCGAAAGTTTAAAGTGTACTTAACACAAAACTTATGCAAGTGTGACTCATGAATAGTGGATAAATATCAGTGTGTGTGATAAATCGGAACATTTCGGTGTATGGCTGTAGGTAGTCGGATGACAAATACGGCTGTAAAAGCCACCTGGCCGCTGTACCTGTCTGCAACCTGTGTTTACGTAATAGATACTCGATGGATAATACATCGCTCAGACAGACCAAACGAGGAAAATATTACTTTCTTAAAAATACCGAGTGATCAGATCAACGACAAACATAGCTTGATGGGTTAATAGGGAGAATGGATATGACTTGGAAATGTATAGAATAGCTGATGATTTGTTGCTAGTTCCATAGTTTATACGATTTCTTACCCTTGGTCCAAGTTCGCCTGGGTGAGCTAAGGGAACTTGACTGACGCAGACTCTGGGTACTGCTGGGTGGACTACGGGTAATGACGCACACCCTTTGTACACCTAGGTGAATTACGTATAATGACGCAAACATTAGTCAAAATACAAATAAATTACAATTTTCACTGTTTCATAACCAGTTATTCATGTCTGCTCTCCTGGTAATTTTTTCGTTATAATAAATATTATGATATGATTCTTGTAGGATAATGCACTCAGTGGCACTTACGAACTTTTTACAAATGCAAAAAGCATAAGGGCTCCTGTGTACACAAAGCTGCCTCCACGCCGACGGACGCCGTACCGCCACTACGCCTACCAGGACAGGACATGCATGACTAAGAGGTTCTTATGCAATTGAATGTACCTACCGTGGACGCAAAAATCTTGATTGAGTGAACTATGGATGATAAGATTATAGATAAAATACTAAAACTGAAAAATTATAGGGGCACACCACTTCCGAACATCACTTACGAACTTTTTACAAATGCAAAAAGCATAAGGGCTCCTGTGTACACGAAGCTGCCTCCACGCCGACGGACGCCGTTCCGCCACTACGCCTACCAGGACAGGACATGCATGACTAAGAGGTTCTTATGCAATTGAATGTACCTACCGTGGACGCAAAAATCTTGATTGAGTGAACTATGGATGATAAGATTATAGATGAAATACTAAAACTGAAAAATTAGAGGTGCACACCTCTAATTTTTCATTGTAGCAATAAACCACCCGGTCAAATGAACCGTATAAAAAGACCTTAGCCTTTAGCGGTAGCCTTTAGTACACTTCTGAGATTTAACAAGCGTAAGAACAAGCTCTCTTAGTCCACCCAGGTGAATATGTGAGGTGGACCACGGGTGTGAAATCGTTTATGCTATTTACACGGACTGAAGGGTTCAATAAAGAACTTTTAAATTATGTTACCGTTTATCCGTATACCTATTATACAAATATAGGAATACATAAAACTTTATTATCACCACAATAATATAACATCAGAGATGAAATACGAAAGAGAGCGAGAGAAAATATAGCGGCCTTATCGCTCTAAAGCGATTTCTTCTCGACAGCCATCCTCAATTTTCTATTGTATTTAATGTTTATATGTATATTATAAAGAGTCAATACAATAAAAACTTTGTAGAAATTGAAAATTCTTTTAAAATTAACATATGCGGAGGGCCAAAACCAAAAAGAACACAAATAAATAATAATAATAATTATAAAAAGTAAAACGAGTAATATAAACCTACAATCATGTTTCAAAAGATGTAAAAGCGTAATGAGGACACAAAAATGTAATTTAAATTTAATTCCTGGCACATTTTTGTAGCGCTTTATTATAATCACGGCAAGGTGTGATAATCCGACTTCACCTCGAATGGAGGAAAACGGCGAGTAGACTAATTATCCCAAAATTTTTATACGAATAATGCTTACGAATATGGTATACTTCAATGCTTATATTTTGCTTATATCTTTGACACTTGATTTATGAATTAATAAATGTTTTTTAAATCTTGTAAAACGAGTTATTGTTATGAAAAGAGACTTAATATTTTTACATAAATGCTTTTATTTCTGCGTTGTTCTACTTATTGCTTTTGCGATACCACGAGGAATATTTTTACTTTACATTAATGGTACTGCAGATACAAAGTTGTGTCAACTGTACCATACATGGTGCTAATCATCCCAAATTATACTATATACCATCAAAGCTACATGAGACACAAAGTCGGGTCAGTTCTACCATCAACGGTAATACTGACACTACGCCTTGCTTCATTATCTTTCGGTAAAAATTCAAGGACAGCACCTACAGCGCATATAATAAATTCCGAAAGGGACGAAAAAAATTTATATTATTTGTAAATAAAAAACAATTTAAAAACAGGTACATATTGTGTAGAGTATTACCGACTTAAAAACATTTATCACGAAAGCAACAATATCCATCAGTCATGCTTAACGAAGTTTATATTTCGGAAAAATTAAAGAAAGGCACAGGTGAAACTTTGACGGAGATAAACGCAATGTCAATCTTATTTACAGTCTCCAGGAAAGTTGAAAAACTGTTATTCGTAACTGTGAACCTTACAAAGATTCACAGTTACAAATAAAATGTAAAAACGATAAAAATATTCAGTGTGTTATGTATATAAAAGCTGGCTGGTGCCGATAACCTAAATGCACCTTGCACAATTTACATGAATCCCGCGATTCACCCACCTCTTCTACCAATCCCAAAGTATTAACGGGCATAATTTTACAAATGCATATTTTATTCATTGCGACAGCATTCATATGTGGGCATGCAAATCAGCGGCATTGTAAAGACACGTCGACAAGGTGCGACAGCCGGCAGGACGACCGCGCAGCAAAACCGCGCGCGATGTTTCCTTCTAACGCCAATCCCACTTTGTCGAGCTCGACTGTTATTGCGCCGTGTTTTACCTGCAACACACTGTAATAACATTTACACAGGGGAAATCCAAACGTCGAACTATTTGAGTATTTGCCTCAAAATGGAATTTCTTTGTTACGCGAACGATAAATATTATATGAACGATGTGACAAAGAAAGTCAAACGAAAACATTTTATTCCTACGTAAATATTAAATTTGAAAGAATTCCTATCGTGAACGTTTTTGATTTGAAATAAACTATCGATGAAACTAAAAGGGATTTTGTATAAGAGCAAGAGGGCAGAAGTGGTAAATGTTTTAAATTAATCAAGCCACGCGTACAATCGGCTCATTTGCATTTATACGAGTTGCTTACCCGAGCTCGATCATACCGTATTGATATCGAAGTGGCTTCGCTGTGTAGGTATACTGACAAAATTCATAAATTCAGATCTTTTCTAACCAATGAACCACTGTGTTAGGTTTTTGAGATCCTAATTCTTTGAGAACATCACTTTATGTAGCTACAACACGTAGCATTGCAATAAAAATAGCTCGTAATATTTTGCCAAATCCAATATTTACTTTGATGGACCACATTACTTACGTGTTACCTTTTACAATAGATTTGCGTCTTAAAGCATAAAATTAATTTACTGAAACTATAGTGCACTGTGTACTTTGTTGGACATAAATTATATAGGTATGGCATATGTTGTTGTAAGTATATGCGTTCAGAATGTCATGTACTAATTAAGTAGATAATCTCTTAATAGCTTGCACGTAGTACGAATAGATTAACTGAATTTGTGCTAGTACCTATCTATTTTAGCTATCGACATTATGATTAAGTTAACTCTGTCCATCAAACATTCAAATCTTGCCTAACTGCAAAGAACAAATACGAGACTTGTAAAGGATTGCGCCTATCGGCCTGGGTGATGTCGTTTGTCACGGCCACTTGGAGTCAAACACTTATTGAAACTGTTCTTAAGTGTTGTCCTTTTATGTAGCTACTCCATAAATTTTTGATAGGACCATCTCGGGAAATCTCTGTCTCCATTCGCAGAGGGTCTGCAGTCAAATAAAACTGGAATCCCAAATATTATTCCTCGACATTTTCCCTGTTCCTTCGATGTGAACTTTTATTTTTATGCTCTTACGTATTCTTATCTGTGGAGAGACACACGCCCGGAGAGCTTCTGACATACTGACTTAAATCCTTTACCCGAGTGTGTAAGTTTGTCTCGGATTACAGCTACTGAGCGTTTCTTTAATATTATTGAGGAGGTTTTCAGTGGCTAACGTAATTCGTTGAGACTGTTTGATTCGATTATGATTTTTATTATGGGACGTGACATAAAAACTTTATGAGGGATATCGGTGAAGTAATTTATTATAGATATAGTTTCAGATACTTGATATATCTAGTCGTGTCTTTCAGATATAGATCTTCAATATAGTGTATTCATTCATGAAATACAAATTCTAAATGATATGGTCGACGAGGTGTTGACTACTTTTAATTAGCTGTTATTATGTAGCTTAATACAATATGGGTGATATACTCGTATACATTTTTAAATGATCACAGACTTATTTATTGGTGGATGAAATTATAAGCTATAAAAATTGTTATTTTTTTTTCAGTTTCAGTATTCATACTCGGCTGATGCCTTTTAAATACGCGTTCACCTGGGACCTCATTTTGACAGCAACAAGATTTAACTAATGTATTTCATTGCTAATTGAATATATTAATCCAGTATCTAAGCGAGTACAACACTACTGTAGGTAGGTACGTCTTAACGTATAGAGTCCAATAGATCATGTAGCCGAGGCGACGGCCGGCACAAATGTAATTTAGTTGTTGGCCGCACTGTAAGTACGAGATGGGTCTCAGGATTAGCACGATGCATTACCGAGCACCTACTACAGCTCGCCCCCCGGGACCGTTCTGTATGTGTGACATTTTATACAACACAGAGTACTGAGTGCTAATACGTATTTGTGACCTAATCATTCAAGGAAGCTGTTCTATAAGCTTTTATTGTTAGTAGTGCTATGCGAACAGTTGACCTCGCGAACACAATGTCGGTACATCTCGACAACATCTCCACCGATTTTGTTAATACGTATGCCTCTAGGTACTAAATATTACTCAATTCGTGTGAAATAATATGTTACTTGGACTGTAGCAATCTTGCCTTTATTAGGAAAAATACTACTGAATTATAAATCAGTTAAAAGTTTGATTACTAGGATATGTGAAGGTCAACGTGGAAAAAACTATGTTTTTTAAGTATCTACCTGCTACTTGTTTACTTAAACTAGGTACATAAGTAGCTCCATATCTAGTTGGAATAGCAGCACTTAAAATGTAACGAATAGTCTTGTTTCAAATAATTTATTGCTTTTCACTTTAAGTAGTTAATGTTTACAAAGTAACTACTGCATACAAGTTACGAGTAATGAGGACCCTAATTCAGTGCAACTTACACAAACTAAAGCCTTAATTGACAGAGTAAAAAGTGATCAAAAGCTATTTCTAAAATACCCGACTGCTAAATCTTTAATCCTGTGTATCACCCTTAACTTCAATGTACCCAGTGTCACTCTCACGACTAAGACGAATCTATTGACACCACTCACATAACAATAAGGCGAGCCGTTTAGACTCTAGGACGTGATAAAATAAATTTACATACATACATACCCTCCTCCTTTCGCAGTCGGATGAAAAACGTTGCATCTTCGATTCCATCCGCGAGAAAACTTGTAATTAGTTTGGTTAGTATGTGGGCTGTGATCAAGGCCAAATCACAAAGACTAAAATTTAACTCTACCACTAACCCCTCTTTGATTAAAAAAATAGAAAAAACGAAATCATATCTTATCCGAAGTCTACCTCTGGTAAATACGAATTTCACGCCCAAATATTTACTTTTCTACGGATTATGATTGTGCGATGTTGATTAAAGGTGGTTTGTGTGTTGCCACTCGTCACATATTTCAGGCGACGAGCTTCGTATTAGTATGCCATGCCACAATAACCGAACTCAAATCACAAAAGATTTCCGGAGCGCGACTTGCACAAGGGATGAAAGCCAACATTGTGTAATCAGGAGGGTCGCAATCTCACCCCCGCGCTATGTCGAACACGGCTTCATCAACAAGGGGTCTTTCTACTCATTGTGACTTCTCAAAACCTACGGGCCCCGTGCTGGTGTGACCGTGAAGCGGTGACACTGATAACTGCTAAAATTAGGCCACCAAACTGTCATGTGGTGGCTTCCGATGGCATTTCAACGGCTTGACGTTTTTCATTTGACACAATACGCGAACAGACTGGTCAGTTTTGACATCAACACAATACCATTAAGCATAACTTTATTGTGCACCTAAAAATTAATAACAAAGCAGTACATCGGGCGGCCTTATTGCTTAAATCGTTTTTTTTTTTTTGAGGCTACGTTTGAATGAGTCGGACTAATCGAGAACAGTTACGTCAGTGATGTACCAATAACAGACTAACAAGAAATGCACACTCAACATTTCGCAAATACTAAGGATACTTACCTAAAAATAGATATGCGTAATATTAAATATATGTGAGGTTTGAATAATATTGATGTAACTTAAAAAATATTAATGTGTATACATTAATATTTTCTTGTGTTACATCAATATTATTCACGTAGACGTTCGGATTCTAAGGCTTACCCTCTTATATACGAATTGGTTTAGAAAGTCTGACCGTCAAACGCAGAACGTTCCATAGCACAATAATGATACGAGTACATGAAAGAACGTTCATGAAGTGGAACTTACGGTTTAGTTTCATTTTGTATGTAAGACTTGCGTTAAGTATTATCTGGCTAACACTGGCTATTTTCGCTTTTAAATACCTAAAGTAAGCTTATTTTGCTCTGGCAATAATAATATTATCAAAGTACACGGTAGCAGTAATCCCTAGCTATCAATAATTTAAAATATCAATTAATTTTTTACGTACTATAAAAGCACACAAAGTACAATTAGTCAGAAAAAAGCTTCAAGGTGATGAAAACAACCCACATTATTACATGCATTGGGTTGAAGCCACGTTCCCGCAATATATTTCGCGGTACTGAATCTGACTGGATCTTGATCGAATAAGAGCGAGTAAGTTATTTATTTAGATTACGTGTTGACGTTAATCTTATGCAAAGTGAGGTATATTTTATTCATTAAGGTATTTATGTTTAAGGTTAAAAAAACCTAAAACTTGAATTCAAATATAGAATTGTCATTGTGGCACGGATCTGAGAAAAATACGGACATAGTCTTGTTTTACTATGAGGTGTAGCAATATGATTTAATCATTTTAATGAAGTAAGGTAAAGATTTTCACGTTTCATTATAGGCAATACTGGATGGTTTTGTGTTTCGAATACTTTACGCTGATAAAAGAAATCTGCGAAATTTTATTACGTGATTTTCTTAGTACCACTATGATTTCGACAACATTTTACTACTCATGGCGGCATGTTAAGTTTTTTATTATTAACATAAACAATATCACTCACTCCAAAGTCAATAATGAAAATACTTTAAAAAAACATCTGTGAAAGTGTGTGTGCGTAGGTACTCGTACTTACTAGCCAGCTCACTTTCTATGGAAGCTTCAGTATTTGTTTTAGTAGAGTTACAGGTCCATTGCGTACATGATAATAAAGTAAGTATTTGTATGGAGTCTATGGAGTGCGCCTCAGCGGCACGAAAGGTCAACTTTGCTCTCGAGTAATCATCTTGCAAATGCAAATTATCATCTCACCTAGTTAGGGAGTAAATGAATATGTATTAAAATAACTTATGATTAATCGAAAAACTCTTTACGCCTTCTGAAATGCCCCAACTGTGAATAGATAAAAAGCATGGACGAATTTATAGGGAGGCGCACTGTAACATGTAGGTAGTTTTTCTTGATCTATATTTTATACTTATCGATTTTCTTTTTTCAGTTTTTTAGCTCTTAGTACACCCCTAATCGATGGCACTGTATACCAAACTGCTGTATCTATTTTGATAAAATTTTGATTTAAAGGATTTATTAAATTGGTTTAGGGGCTCTAAGTAATAGGTTAAAATACATTTTTTGTATGTTCATCGATTACTCAGAAGAAAAGATACCAGCGCATTGAGAACCTTATCTTTTCGAAGTCGGTCAAAAAATATAACTATTTAACAAAGTATCGTTAAAACTAACTTCTAGAAAATGAAAACGATAAAGTTATTACTTTACGGTAGGTATGATGAGTTCGCGACCAAAATGAAGAGATGAGTCTCTATAGATGAGTATGAAGTGACTTAGCGCAATGGCAGGGCCTACGACACACAAGCGCACCCACAATAGTTCCACGTTTGAATTTCTTGAACAAACGTTATTACTGCTCCAATAGCGCAACGCTCCGCTGAAACAATTCACAATAGCGGGAACTTCAATGTCAAAGGCGGATACAAAGAAGATTGCTCGACTCGCGCATTCCGACTTTACTTTTCAAATTTAAACAAACGTGTGTATATACTCGAAATTCATCTTTATGTTTTACGATAAAACAGAGCTTAATTAAAGAAGTCATAAGAGAACGATCAAAAATAATACGACATATTTAACTTTGATTTTAGTGTGATTTAACTTAGTAAAAATACAAGATATGTTATTGCTATTAAAACAGGATCCGACGTGCGCGGCAAAATATCGTGCGCGGCAAAGTAGCGCGTAGATTGCGTAAACAAAAGGCGAACAACATTTGATTTGATCTTTTCGCAGAAGGGGGCGACCAGGGACGTCACTCACGGCGAGTCGAGGGTCAGCCGCGGCGCGTAGGGCTATTCCCATAACTCGTTATTGTTTCATATCAACGACGTAATCATTTTACCATTTAATTGAGAGAAGGACGCCGACAACACTATTGTTTATATTCAAACAATACGGAAAAGGTTGATATATTTGTGAACGGGGCAGGCCGTTTGACATCTAAAATTTAATGTAACCTTTGTATTTTAAACTCTTATTTATTGATGGATTGACTTTCCAAATCATGTAAACATTTGTTTTTTGAACTATCGATGCAATCTAGTGACAACGATCAACACTTGCAGTTTTGTTTATTGTCGATGATAATTAGCAGTAAGTACCTACTGTTTGTTCTATCACCTCGTGAAGTCTAGTTCATTATGTAATAGTTGTTAATGTTAGTCTTACGAATGAGTCCTTGTTTCAACAGATCTAATCACAACTGCGGAGCGCCACACACAAGACAATCGAAACCACCTTAATGTGTCATCCAGCAATTCGAAGGACTCTCTTTCACTAAAGCGAGCCACTTTGTCGATATAACAAACAAAAAGAGCACTATATTTATGGCTATAGTTATATTTTTCGTAGTACCACAAGAATTCAGTAGGAATTTCAATGAGCAAGCTTTTCCAAGTAAAAATGAAGTTGGCTGAAACCTAACCTGGTTCGCGACTAAAAAACCTTTTAATTCAGCGAGTTCTTAAAACGGAACGGTTTTAATGAAGTACTCACGTTATGTGTGTGAGCAAGAACCTTAGCTCTAGCAACGCCTTTCTAAGAATTCGATAGAACG
This sequence comes from Ligdia adustata, assembly GCA_947049295.1. Classification (NCBI taxonomy): domain Eukaryota; kingdom Metazoa; phylum Arthropoda; class Insecta; order Lepidoptera; family Geometridae; genus Ligdia; species Ligdia adustata. The sequence goes on from OX346218.1 coordinate 6,894,680, forward strand.
ATTCTCGTTGCATTTAGCTCCGAGCGTTAATTAAGAATTCAAAATGTTCTTTGTGATAGAGTTAAGCCGTAACCAACGACAAAATTTTGCTCACTTTATTAAGTTACCCTAGTTGTCGACTTCACTGAGGTAAGCAGGCAAAGTGACTAGGTACTTCCTTAATCAACTACAGTTGCTTTTGTTAAACCTGAACGTGACTATTTTAGATTCGTTTCTTGTTACCGATCGGAACAAAGTCTTTTTGAAATTATAGATCCACTTTTCAGTTAAACCTTTTTACAATCATTATTTTTCAAAAGGTAGGTACAAAAACTTACTTAATGGTTTCACACGTCGTTATATACGATGATAATTAAGCAATTCGGATTTTGGTAGTCGTTTCCAATCGAACTAGGTATGCTAGTATTCGATAGGTAATGAAAGTACCTATCTAATTATATGAGGCAAACCCGTTGTTATTCGTATTATTTCTATACTAACGTGGTCGTGCGAACTTGTGGTCAAATGCTTAGTTGTGTAGTATAAAAAATAAATATATATAATCTATGCCGCAGCTATAAACTTAAAAATAAACTATAAAATAAAGAACTACAATACCGATGTCGTAGTTTTTTGCAGTAGGTAGAATAATTTCAGATAGGTAATCCTTTCTAAAAAATAACTATGCAAATTTAATTTCATTAGTAATAACTTCCTTGCTATAACTTTTTATGTAGGCGTCCAATAAAATATTTTTTATTACAAATACAAAAATGAAGTACTTAGTATTTTTTTGGTACAATAATTTGAGTTAGTCATTACTAACAAAAAATCATCCTTACCGAAGCACGCGTTAGCAAGTTATAGTTAAATATGACTTTTATCCCTTCTCTCACGGATGCCCCCACAAATTTATCGAATAACGTCATTTTAGGTACACCTTTCTAATTTCTGGGGTAACATTAATTTCAGTTAGTTCTTTCTAACAAAAAAAAATCATTCAAATCAAAGCACGCGTTACTGAATTATAATTAAATAAGACTTTCATCCCCCCTCCTACGGGAGCACCTTCTGAGTTTCGCGATAAAAAGTAGAAAAGATCCTACCTCATGGTATAAACCTTAAGCATACCAAGTTTCATTAGAATCCATCCAACAGTTCCGAACTTATGGAAAGTCCGGAACCAGACGTTGTCTGAACAGTTTTAGGAATAAGCTAAAAATATTTATTTATGCTCATCAGCGGGGAGAGGAACAGCTGATTCAAGACACGAGTGCAATTTAAATTATATCTAATTTGTTCAAAATATTGTATGGATTTTATATATTCGTTATTGTGTGTTAATGTTACATGTTATCCAAACAAATCTTTTGTGTAATTTTTTAGGTTATTATTATTTTTTTGTTAATTTGCTTTGAAACTTTGATGATATATATGTATGATGTTTTAAAAAGAGTCTAAATTTTATATGGTTTTGTTTTATAGTTACTAATGTTAACTTTGCTGTTTTCTGTCAAGTAATGCGTGCGTGAGGTCACTTGCCGGCTCCAGCGGAAGACCAGCGCTGGTTGTTATAACCAGCATTTTGCTGAGTTGGGGTCGGGTTGTGATAAATATTTCATTACTTTTAATTTATTTATTATTATATATAGTTTGGTTGTAATAATATGTGTAATGTTGTAATTATCGCAAATAAACTATTCATTCTATTCATTCATTCACTCAGACAGATAGACAGACAAAAATTAAAAAAAATATAGATTTTGGGGTCTATATCGTTAATAACACCCCCGGCAAAAGATTTTTTTGAAATATATTCGATGTAGGGAATTTAACCTGTTGCAGTTTTATTATAAGTATAGATATCAGTAGCTAGCGAATCGTGATAGCGTAAGATAATATTAATATTATGACATGTGAATAATCTCGTTCATCCATAAACGCTCCGTAATCACCCGGATAATAACCAGTAGGTACAATGTTGCAATCCACAGGCACGTACCTAATGCTGGGCCCTCATTACACCGTGTTGACACCGACAAATGCCCCTTTACATATTCTCGCTGAGATCCCGAAGATTGAGCCATGAAATTGAAAACGATCCCTTTGTAGAAATTTATTCTGAGCACGAACTGCTCTCCCACTCCGCCGACGAGGAGATTTGCTCGTTTATTTTTATGAAATTATTAAAGAAACACTTCATTCTTGTCTCAGGATCGTGTAATAATGTCATTCCGTGTATTCAATAGGTTTTGCAACGATTACATGCTTTTTTTCGTAAGGTATCTGATGGAAAAAAGTGACTAATGTGAAATTAAAGAGGCAGTAAAACTGCTTGTTTACATGTTTTAGTTTTTATAACCACTCAATAACAGGCGGTCGCCCGATTTGATAAAAAAAAAGGTTTTTTATCACAAAAGAATTTTACTTTTTCCATAAACAGGAATCGTCACCATGGCGTTTTAAAAACAAACAAATAACAGTAGATAGGTGGCTAAACGCGAATCAATGACAAATAGTTGATGTAGTTGAGTAGCGAATAGTTATATTGACTTATAAAGTTCTCTCCGCCTACACCGCTACAAAAGAGATGTTTCAAAAATGTATGGAGCTCCAGCCAGGACAGCGTTTATAATATCATAAATACGTCAGGGATTATTAATCTTTAATCTATCAACCAAATTCAAAACATTGCAGTGTACAAAACTAATTTCGTATCAAAATATTTCAAAGTTTTTTACTCAAAAAGACGATTTGCGCGTTTTAGTTATGTCAATTTTGACATTTGTGACTGGCGGTACAATTTATAGACCAATGAGAGAGGCCATTGTAGTTAAGCTTAGATACAAAAATCTTCCAGAGACTGATGCCATAATTCCACAAAAAAAACACAGAATTTAGATATTTTTGTACACAATGAAGTTGGCAACTGATGCAGGTTTCATTAATACACAACATTAATCACATATTTAGGCATTTTTTGGTAGACGTACATCGTCCTGGCCGAAAATGAAACTAGTCCTTTTGTATGCAAAACGTAAAAATATCTTCGATAAGTACTAGCATAGACGTGGAAACTATCAAATTCAACTTGCAGCTACATAAATTACTCAATCGGAAAGTTCTGAAAGAATTCTCAACTCACAACAATAAAAATCTGAAGAAAGTGCTTGCGACTATTTTAAGCTCTTAACTTGCATTTAAGTTTTAAGCAGAATTATGAATCGGAATTGGACGGAAGTAAAAGTTGAAGTGAAAAGACTATTTAATATGGAAACTTATTTTTTATTCTGTTGCTTAGTACAAAAGTTATGAGAATTACAATATCATAGATATATCATTAACGTCACCTAGTCAAATTATAAATAACATACAATCAGGAATCCAAGTACTTTACATTTTCATTATAAAATTGATTTTAATTCGATAACGGCCGATTTTGGTTGAGGGCAAAATTAGGTTTTGTGTAGTCATCTTGACGAGATTAGCAAGAAAGGATAAATAGGCGTTAGAGGAAGAATTCTTATGCCATGTAGTGGGTCGATTAAGCTGTTAATAATGATGATAAGTAAGGTGAAAAAATGCCAATCCTATGTGAATAAAGTTTCAAAGTGAATATATTAAACAGCAAGAAAAAAAGGCACAGAAATGAAAACAAAAAAAATAACATACAAAGTAACTAAAAAAGATAACACCCGATTATCCTTTTCGCTTTTTCATAAATACGATTAGGTACTTATAAGCACGTCACGACTAGCATTTGGTGGCAAAAAAGTTATGAACGTAAAATTGCAGATTTTAAACATTGAGTTCAGTGTTAGAAATAGGTATCTAAAGCGTGTAATCCGAAAGTGTTTATGTTCATAGCTCAGTTTATACGACGAGGCGAGACAAACTTTTGCACTTTTTCACCCGGCGAGCTTGCCAGCCACACGTCCCCTATTACCCGGAACTCGAGCTCTCCATTATCTCCACGACTGAATTTGTTTAAAATTTTCACTCAGCTTAAAAAATACGCATGAGCCCAGAACAAAAGTTCCGTCGGCAATGCACAGCGTTTTAATTCCGGTAACAAAAGTTCGGAGCAATCGTGCTACGCGCCGTATTGTTTTTAATTTTTAAACATGTGATAAGCGCATACGACTTTTTTTCGCCCCTCGGTCCGTAATGACCTCGCGGAAAGGATCAAAAATATCGCGAACGCAATCCGTCATGTCATTATGCAGAGAAAGGGCGCAGTTTACGAGTAATAACGTGAGATGTCTGGCTTTGGTATGCCTCGCGAATGGTAACGCTCTTTGTGCCGTGTTTTATGCGAACGATTAACCTTTTAATGTTACCTAGCCGTTCGAAATGGAACCCATTATTACTAAATACATATATATTGTACGAAAAGCACTGCATACTAGCATACTTTTGCTGTATTTATAAAGAACTTCAAACTCAGAAGAAAGAAAGATGTGAGGGTTAACAATTACTATTACCGCATTAAAGATCGCAACATAGGTACATACAAGTATAGATCATACATAGGTATATATACTCGCTTTGTTATATTTAGAATAAAACCTGCAATTAACTTCGCGGAATGTTCACAAGCAACATGATTTTTTAATTTAATTTCAATGCTAATAACTTTTTGAAGATACCTTTTTAATTCACATTATCTACGTAACTACTCAAATATGAAAATGCAATTTAGACGGCGAGGCACTGCCCGGGTCCGGGCGGCCGTGTTATAAAAGCATTATTTTCAATTTACACACCTAACACTGCCATTATTTCTCCGTCTTTACGTTAATTGTCCACAAATAGCGGTCCTGTAAATCCTAAATTGTATTGTAAACTCTGTTGAGGGTCTCCGCGGAACTTAATTGTTTTTTGATGAATAATGCCCGATCGCGTTGTTCTTGTCAAATCATGCGGCTAATGAAGTTCACCCGCCCCTTATTGTCTACCCCTCCTTGATTTCTTTTTTGTAAACAACCCCTTCAGCGCTAAATTAAAGTTTCAATTCGTACATTTCGTCGTTTGGAACGAAAGCCACCGATGAAGTCCTCATCAAAGTTCTCATTGTGATCGCACAATACTGGCAATTGCGACGTTTCATCAGACCTTGCGAAACGAACCACACGTCGTCGACATATTTTATTCATTTCGCAGCACTCAGTGTAAAATAAATCGACGTGTGCCTAAACACGTTCGTATCAATACGTGTTTATGAAATTCAGTTAGCGCTCATCACTAGTAGCACGTCAAGAGAAAATTCCATTAGGCAGGACATGTTCAATTACCGAATAGTATGTTCTGGAATATAGGCTGCATCGGCTTGTTATTGGCTAGCGCTGATAGCGCCGACATACGATGGGGTTACAAGATACTGCCCTCTGATGCACCCGGTTAATAGCTACGTAACCTCTACGGCGCTACGAGCTACAAGCTTAATACGCTACGGTTAATAACGTGTATTTACTTTAAAGCTATTGAGCTTTTTTGTTAAATTGTAGGTATTGCCTTAAAGCATTATTTAACTTTAAGCAGTAAACAGGTTCGCGAGTGGTAGGGAAGCGACTTCAAAATAACCCGACTGCAAAACCTTCAGGCCATACTGTATTTTAACGAGAGAAACCGCAGAATTCAATTAGTATAGCCTCTTCAGATATCTATCACAATCTGCAGATGCAGCCAAATCCAATGACACCTCACACATCAAAATCAGTCTACCGGTTTAGGCTGTAAAGAGTCAGACATACATGTACTTGCATACAAACATACAAACATTCAAAAAACATTACGTTTCTTTTGGGCAATAGGGTAAACCTAGAGTATAAAACACTTAAATCGTTCATCTTGACATCTTTTTAAAGGTAAGAATGAAACAAGTAAAATAACTTTTATAATACGTAGAGGCCAATAAATATTAGATGCTAAGAATATTCAGCTGACTTTTCTCCTTGACAAAATTTGCACTCGTAGATATTCGCATGCACTATATTTCAACGAAGAAAACTTAAGATTTTATTAGCTTTTGGAATGGCGACGAATGCAATTAACATTCCAAAACAAGCATCTTGTAAGTACGCCCATAAATCGTGTTGCAAGTGGCCTATTTTAACAAGTTTCGGTGCAATTATGAAACTAGCCAGTTTAATTAAGTACGGTAATTTAATATTTGAACGTTTAAATAGACGTAGTAAATATGCGCAATTGCCTACTAATGTTACTAATGATTAAGCGAAAGGACGAGGGTTCAATCCTAGGGTCAGGCATGCGACTCTGAGTATTTCACTCGTGTGATAATTTACAAATTACTTACTTCTGTCTTAAACCGATAAACGAAAACATCGTGAGGAAACCTGCTTGTCGGAGAAGGTAGATTGAACTCTCGAAGATAAGTAAAGTCCCTAGCCCGCAATTTGGCCAGCGCGGTGGACCACAGCCTACATAAAACAGTCTACTAGATATATAGACTTGGTTACTGAATAATGTCTTTGCAATCATTATAAGACTGTATAGGTAATCGATAACGCTTACTTAAATGTTAAAATGTTAAGTGTATCGACACGCTACAGACAGCCACACAACATTCAAACTGACAGACGAAAGAACATTTTGCCAGACCCGGAGGATTGGGTCTTTAGTCTGAAAGGACCAAATTGGACTTACCATGGCCATTGAAAAGGAAGCATATAACTTTTTGCTTTAATAATTATTAAGTAATTTAGTTTTACCGATAGAGAAAAAAAACACGTAAGTGCCTCATATTATGTCGTGGGCAGCGGTTGTTGATATAAATAATGTACGCGGTCAACCGTAAAATTAAACAACGCGTTGTCGACACATGACACCACCTACTTTACGTATTCATAAGCACACAGTTCAATGGGTGTAACTAGTACGTAAGTTAGCACTAAATATATATTTAGGTAGTATTTAGTGAAGTAGATCGATCAAAACGTGAGCAGGATAAGGTAGATTTCTTCCTCTCTAAGAAATAGCAAACCTGATAAACACTGGGCTGGATAAAGAAGTGAAAACAAGAGCAATGAAGCTTGGTTTCGTTTTGACAGTTCAACGTTGTCAAAATGTTTACTTGCTCTTGTTTTCATTTCTTCCATGCTCTCTAGCGGATAGCTCTGCAGGTTTGAAAACGAAGAAGCGGATATTTATATACTTACTTGCATGAAGTCAGTTACAAACTAGGCCTGAGGTTGTTCCAAACTCAGGGTCTAACGTGCACTATTATGACTATAATATTATGTCCACATGTGATAACAAATACAACATCTATATACAATATATTGAGGCGGTAAAACTTTTTATTTTGATACTATTTTCTACTATTCTATTTCATTAAGTACTTATTCACTTTATCTTATCAGACTGCATATCTACTCAGTTGTGTATAAGCAAGACTTCATTGAAGTTTTTCTAAATAAATAGTTTGTTCTGAGAATCCCAGTGTCCGCTGGACATTACAAATTAAAGCGGAAGTAAAAACTAACTGCATTTTCCAATTAGGAGTACGTCGAGATATCCAAGTCGGAATACTCTGTACCGGACTCAAACTATACTCCGCAGCGATTGTTATGTTAAAACAGACAGTTGTGCTTGTACATTGTAAAAAACAAAAATAGAAAACATCTATGTATTTAGTAAAAATAATTTTATTTGTAGTAGAGCACTAGTCTTGAATAAGGATTTCATGCAAAAACTATCGATTTTTACCAACTTTTTTAAGCCCCCACGTAAAACGACGGCGTGTGTCTGTCTGTGGCATCGTAGCTCCCAAGCTGAGTTCACCGGTTTAGATTTTTTGTTGGAAAGGTGTATTACTCGGAAGTGTTCTTAGCTATGTTTGATAAATTATATAATGATATAAAATAAAAATAAATAAATATAGGACAATATCCACACAAAAGTCTTCAGATCCCAAACTAGGTAAAGCCTGTGCTATGGTAACCTGATGACTGATATACTTCATTATATACATAAATACATAATTATATTTATAATAAACACCCAGACACATGACAAACAGGCATGTTCATTCATGCACACAAATGTTTGACCTGTCCGGGGATCGAACCCGGGACCGGCGGCGCAGAAGGCAGTATTACTACCAACTGCGCCAACCGGCCAGTATGATCGAGTATAATATTTTTCACAATTCCTTCAGTATGGGTATCAAATCAAATGAAAGGGCTTAACTAGTAGAACACTATATACACTATATTTTCAAATCCAAGATGGTAGCCCCTGCAAATGTCAGGGGTTTTTTAAAAATCTTCAATGTTACTTGGGCAGGTGCCTCGAATCATTTTATTTAACGTCATTTTTTTTTAATTTTTAATAGTAACTTATCAAATACCATTCAAGGATATCGTTTAAGATTTGATATCGTTTTTTTTATTTTTTTTTAAGGATATAGTTGTGCCTAGAATCAAGAATATCGTTTTATTTAGAATCCTCTTAATACACATGATGGTAACAGTGGCTTTGATTTGGAAATCGGATTCATACATTTGCACGTACACTGATATTATATAGCCAATAGTTTGTATGTGTGTATGTTAGTTTGTTCCTATTTGACGCTCAAATAGCTTAACGCATTTGGATGAAATTTGACACGAAGAAAGTTTATACCCTGGATCAACACATAGGCTACTTTTTAACCTGAAAAATTTAAGTGTTCCCATGAGTTGAACAAGTATCTAACCGCGGGTAAACTCGCGGGGCGCAGGTAGAGAAAAGATAAAGTCATTAGACATCAAAGTGTGCTTGTAAGTTATTTCTTATTTCAAGGATATCGATATAATAACCTAATTCCTGGATATATTTCCATTATATTTAGGTGGTATCACTTCGAATGAATATTCGTAGTACCCGGTCAAACAAAAAGAAAAATCACATTTTCAGGGACACTATTAAAAGTTTCCATGCAAAGAGCTAATGCACCAAATATCGTACATGAACAAAAATCGCTAAAGCTTGTAAGTTGGCCAGTGTTAAACGTTTCACTTCCGACAGTGACCCCAGCCACTGTCTTCTTCAGATAAATAATTCCACTCGTACCTATCCATTGCAACTGAGTTAGCACTAAATTACGACGACTCTACTTATCTCACCCATACACTGGCTAGTATATTAAGTATCTGACATGGCAAGTGCCTTTATTAAGATAAGCAAAATTACTGACTACAACAACAGCAAAAATATAACAGAAAGATTACCTTTAAAAAAAACCTTACAAAAAGTATCTGGCATTAGACAGATTAATAATAAGATTGCCCAGTGCCCGGTGAGACACACATACTAACATTGTTTTAGAGTACATTTTCAGTTTTTCAGTTCTGAAAATGTAGCAGAAAGACAGACAGAGACTTATCTGCTTTGAGTTTGGAAAATTTTTCTTTCATCTATCAGTATGTTTGTTTTGTGTATGTATGTCTCCTAAAACTTCGTTCATGCATCTACGCGCATATATAAAGTTGAAAGTCAGTGTCCGTTTGTTACTCCTTCGTAATTCACACTGTAATGGCTGAACAGATTTGTGTGAAATTTGGCACCAGGATAGCTTATGATCTGGATTGACGTATGGGTACTTTTAATCCCGGGAAATGAACTTAGTGTTCTCGACAGATAGTCAAGTCTCCGCGGGTAACGCCACGGGGCGCAGCTAGTGTTCCAATAACTCCCAGACGTCACCATTAATTTATCTCAATGCGGCGGAGATTTTCAGATATAATACTTAACTAAGAAACGATTACCCCTACGAGCTTCCCTTGTGTTCAAAGCAAACGTATTGGAGCGGAATGTTCCACGTCGAAGGTAAAGGCAAGTATTCATGTTTAATTTCACCCCCGTATGAGAGCACGGAAAAACTCTTTTATCCGGACCCGAATTCCTTGGAAAAAGTTGCTTGCGAAATATAACACAGTTATTTTTACATTGATCAGTTGTATATAAAACGGAGAAGCAAGACGAGTACAAGAGGCGAGGTCGAGTAAGACGATAAAAAAGTACTTAATAGGTCCTTTTTTAGGAGATTTTAGTGTTAGCCACGTCCCCACTTATACCTTACAAAGGTCTGGTCCTTGAGCCGTGTTTTAAAATATAAACGAAATTGGCTGCATTTAGTAAAACTTAGTACATACGAAAATTTTATGTATTAATTACAAAATACAAATAAGCAGATTTATGTTAGTATTACAAATTAAACAAACTAAGAATTTGTACAATGTATGCCGATTTTAATCTACCTATTGTAATTTGTATAATTAATTGATCGATGATTTCGAATAACTCATTTGCCGACAAACCAAATAGGTAAGGGAGAATAATAACGTTACCTCTAATTAAATTAACGAGCGAAAATCTACTTTTTTCATCTTATGTATTAAAAGCTTGATTACTACGAGTATACGAGTAACAACACATTAAAATTAGTTTATTAGTTTAAGGTATAATCAGTTTAATTTATGTATTACTCCACATGTATAGTTATGAACTCGTCGACACGCACCGTGATACATAATCGCGTAACAATACTATACTAATCTATATTATTTGATGGCAGGAACATGAATGTTGCTTCAACCTTTAGATTGAACTGCCTCATTAATAAACGCGTTTCAACTTTGAGAATTTTTAGTCTTAAAATAGTAGAACGTCGTACTTCACAGAAGACAAAAGACACTCAAGATTAAGACGCGTTTATAATATAATGTCGTAAGTGGATAAGTCTAGGAGTAAGTGGCAGGTATATTATCTTTGCTCCAGTCGAGGTCGATAGCCTTGCCGGTGCGAGCACTTTCTTCGGCAGCGGTGGCGATCTTGCTTACAGCGAGGGTCTGCCAACTTGTGACCAGCATGGGCTCACCGTCTATAACAGATAACCCAATTTTTTATTTATTAATATTTAATTGTTAGGTATCGTAAGAGATTTTGTAACCATTTTGGCTCAATAAATAAACAGAAAAACCTAATTTTACGTCTAAACGTATCGTACCTACATGTATTTAAAAAAGACAAAGCATATGGAAGAAGAAGGTGGACCTGTCAGAGACACTTAAGTTTTCCTGGAGAAACGATCGTATGTATAATTTGAGGAAAGAAATCAGAATATTTGGACCGTATGAAGAGAAAGTTACTATCGATATATTTGATAAATCGTTGAGACATACAACTTCAGCATTGTTTCTGGGACACAACAAGTGTTAAGATCACATCATTTACAATATTTGATAGTGTTTAACGGTTAAACACTATCAAATATTGTAAATGATGTGTTATGTAGAAAAGCTAGATATTTTGATTCAATCTTTACAAGACAGATTTTCGAACTTTAAAAAAGTGAAACCTATGTTGGACATATTCAGCAATCCTTTCACGATATCAGTTGAAAATGCGCCAGAATCAATGCAGTTACAAATTTTCGACATTCAAAACGACCAAGATTTACGCAACAAATTCAACGAAGGAGACTTGCTGAACTTTTACCGCTGAGGTTGCGCATAAACGCTCTGAAATGTGCCAGCTTATTTGGTTCTACCTATATATGTGAACAAACCTTTTCAATACTAAATAATAATAAAACAAAAAATCGAAACCGCCTTGCAAACGAAAGTTTGGAAGCAATTTTACGTGTTGCTACAAGTAAATTTGAGCCAAATATAAAAAAGATTGTAAGCACTACGCAGTGCCACGCTTCAAATTAATAAATTCTTTTTAAATTTTCATACATTATTATCAATTCTTTGTTGTCTTTAATTACCTTTATAGTAGTTCATAATTTGCCCGAGTAGCCCCTAGTCTTAATAAGTCTGTGCATCCCTGGTTTAACCTGTCCGCTTTCGGCCGAGGTATTCGTTAGTAACACATAAGTTCATACGGCGCGCAGCGCGCTGCCAATAATACTGCTTATGTAGTGTTGTAAAAGTGAAAGGGATGTACGTATGCGGGTGTAAGAGAGGTAATGTTCATTGATAGGTGACGTAACATTAGTAGATCGTAGACACTATGGGTGTTTACAATTTTTGTCAGGATATTTGTAATTTTTAACCGGTCATAACTTCAGCTGTATGGCATAAAAAAAATAACTGACAGCGTATTTAGTTTAGTTTAGTTTAGTGATCGTTCAATATCCGCTGAGAATAGTTGTGTCTCGCCGTCGCGCGTACCAACAGTCAAAGTGCAAACGTATCATAACAAACGCCGTCGAGTCGGCCCACCGCGATGACCTAGATAGTTATTGCGTCAGACTGACGAGTGATCGTGATTTATGTTAAGGCGACTAAAGTGCTAATGTCTTAACAATGAATTCACCAACAGTTAAGTTCACCATCAAAACTGAAACCGAACAGCTTCTGTACAAACATTTATGTGCAGAGCAAGAAGAGCGAAAAAAGCTGTCAAGTCTTGTAAAAGATTTAATAAATCAAAATGAGATTCTGCAGCAACAGCTTAAATGCCTTGCAGAAACTAAACCAACAAAAACTGGAAACAAAAACATGGACATAACTCCTCCACGTGTAAACTACACCACTGATGAGGACGAACTAGCGCAAGAAACGGAGTGGATTAGGATGAAAAGCAGAAAAAAAAGGAAATTGAATACCTCGCCCTCCCAAGATGAAGATTTAAAAGAAGATAAAACGAAACCCAAAAAAGTGCCTCAACCACCGCCAATCTTAGTGGACGGTATAAATAATTATCAAAATTTTTATGATTTTTTATCGAAAGACAACGAAGATAGTGATTTCACAATGAAAATGCTCAGTGGAAATACTATTAAAATAAATGCCACCAATGAAAACTCGTACAGAGCTATTACAAAAGCACTCAATAATAATGATTGCAATTGGCACTCTTACGAAAACAAACAAGAAAGACCCATACGGGTTATAGTTAAAAAACTGCACTTTACTTGCAAGCCAGAAAGGATTGTGGAAGATTTAAAGCAAAAAGGATTTAAAATTATAGAAGCTGTAAACAAATTGAGCTGGAAAACAAAAGATCCGCTTAATATGTTTATGCTTACATTTGAAAATAAAGAAAACATAGATACAATTTTCAAAATCCAAACTATACTTGGATACAAAGTTGAAATACAGGCTCTTAAATCAACCAAATTGGTTCCCCAATGCAAAAAATGTCAAGCTTACGGCCACACTCAAAAATACTGCGCCAAAGAACCAAGATGCGTAAAATGCATAGGAAAACATCTTACCAAAGACTGTAAAAAACCAGAACAAGACAAGCCCAAATGCGTACACTGTGGTGCACCGCATCCAGCTAACTACAGGGGATGTGTGATTGCAAAAGAAATACAATTACTTAGAAATAAAAACTTAAAAAAACATATCACAGTCCGTCGTCATAATGAAATTTCTGAATTAAACGTTAGTTCTGTTCAACAAAAGCAAGTTAACGCAGCTGCAGCCAAAACCGTTACAAAAAATGTTACATATGCTCAAGCAACGTCTAAAGCTATAAAAAATGCTCACCAAGCTTCTCAAATTACAGAGGACAATGACAAAAAACTCGATGTCATCCTAAAACTAATGAAATCGTTCGATGAACGATTAAAAAAATTGAAACTAGCAACAAAATCGCTACATCTACCATTTCTCATCAATAATGAATAGAACTTTAAAAATAATGACGTGGAATGCAAATGGACTACTGAATCATGAAAAGGAATTGCAGTTAGTCTTAGATACGAAAAATATTGATGTGTGTTTAATTTCAGAAACACACTTCACTAAACAATCGTTCGTCAGTTTTAAAGGATACAAAATTTACCATGCGCTTCATCCTGATAATACAGCTAAAGCCGGAAGCGCAGCTATTATAAAACAAAATATTAAACACTACGTGGATTCTAAATATGAAACGGCAGAAATCCAAGCCGTAGCAATACGGATCGAGACTAAAGGATCGTACCTAACTGTTTCTTCAGTGTACTGCCCTCCACGACACAACTTGAAACGAGAATCATATAAAAGTCTCTTGGATACTCTTGGAAACAGATATGTAATCGGAGGTGACTACAATGCAAAGAACACATACTGGGGCTCCAGACTTACGAATACGAAAGGAAGAGAATTACTACATGCCATACGAGAATCAAATGCTGATGCAATCTCAACTGGAAAACCAACAAACTGGCCTACAGATCCAAAAAAAATTCCTGACCTATTGGACTTTTTCGTTTACAAAAACTTGTCGTCTAGTCACCTGAAAATAAATGAAATATATGATTTAAATTCGGACCACTCTCCCGTATGCTTAGAAATAAGTGAGAGAGTCTTATTTATAGAGAAAACTCCAACTCTCGTCAACAAATTTACAGACTGGGAGAACTTCAAAATAGAGCTCGATAGCTTTATAGATCTGAAAGTTCCCTTGAAATCAAAAGAACATCTAGACAGTGAGGTCAACATATTTACGGAACAAATCCAACATGCTGCTTGGAACAACACACCTGCAATTAATCTAACAACAAAAGGCAAGATTTATCCGCATAAAATAAAAGAATTGGTTGCCGAAAAAAGGAAGCAAAGACGAACATGGCAGCACTCTAGAAGCCCTGCAGATAAAAGAACACTCAATAATATGACAAAACAGCTTAGTAGAATGATTCAAAGTTATAATGATGAGACTACAAACAAATACCTTCAAGGAATAACTGGTGACAGCAGTTCCGGATATTCACTTTGGAAAGTAACAAAAAAGCTAAAGAAGCCAATTGACCACTCTCCACCGATTAAAATCAGCCCTGGAGTTTGGGCAAAAAATAACGTGCAAAAAGCTAAGAGATTTGCAGATCATCTAGAAGCAATATTTCAACCAAATGAAAGCGAGTTTTACGAAATTCCCGTTCTCAAAGTATTTGACTCTTGCGACCGTAATAATATAAAACTAGTAACTCCAAAGGAAGTACTAGGTGAAATCAAAAGGAGTATAAACCCTCGTAAATCTCCCGGCTATGATTTAATATCCGGAGAAGTGCTAAAAAATTTACCGCGGAAAGCTATAGTCAAACTTACTACACTTATAAACGCTGTTATAAGGCTGAAATATGTGCCAGATTTATGGAAAGTTGCCGAGGTAATAATGATTGCCAAACCTGGTAAACCACCACATGAAACAACATCATATAGACCCATATCTCTCTTACCAATAATATCAAAATTATTTGAAAAACTGTTACTGAAAAGGCTCAAGCCAGTGATAGAAGATTTAAAACTTGTACCTGACCATCAGTTTGGATTTCGAGAAAAGCACTCAACAATAGACCAGGTGCACAGAATAACAACCATGATTGAGAAAAGCCTTGAGGAAGATAAAGTCTGCTCGTCAGTGTTTTTAGATGTGGCGCAAGCATTTGATAAAGTTTGGCACGAAGGTTTGATAGTGAAACTGCGAAACATGCTACCAAAATCGTACGTGGATATTCTGGAATCATATATAACAAATAGAGTATTTAGAATAAGACATGAAGATGCATATTCAGATCTAAAAAATATAAAAGCCGGTGTACCACAAGGAAGTGTATTAGGTCCGGTCCTGTACCTGTTATACACATGTGATATACCACAGCCAGAAAATAACACCATTGCAACTTTTGCTGACGATACTGCAATCATGGCCGTAGGGAATACTCATGAAGAAGCTGCAGAAAAAGTTCAAATGGCTGTGAATAAAGTCTATGACTGGACGAAGAAATGGAGGATAAAATTAAATGAATCCAAATCAATTCACATAGACTTTAGTAATAAACGACACAAGTATTCTCCGGTTTACATCAACAGTCAAGTAATACCATATGAGAATACAGCAAAATATCTAGGCATGACCCTTGACGTGAAGCTTCGCTGGAAAGAACACGTCAAGAAGAAAAAAGAGCAGCTGGATTTACGCTATAGAGAAATGTATTGGTTGCTTGGAAGAAATTCTCCGCTGTCAATACATAACAAACTGCTAGTGTATAAACAAGTCCTGATGCCAATATGGACTTATGGTATACAGCTGTGGGGCTGTACCGCTCAAAGTAATAGGCTCATGATTCAAAGATTCCAGAATAAAGTACTGAGGGATATTACCGATGCACCTTGGTACATAAGAAACAACGATCTTCACCAGGACTTAAAAGTAGAATTCGTTGAACAAGTGATAAAAAAATACGCCGAAGCTCACCAAAACCGGCTTCACCATCATGTCAATGTCGAGGCTATCCAGCTCCTCGACCACACTGACATAACTAGAAGACTAAAAAGAACTAAACCGTTTGAGTTAGTGTAGTGTTAAAAGTAAAATAGTGAAATATAATAGTGAAAGTGCTAAGACTTAAGAACACGTGAACAAAGTGTTTTCGCCTTAACAACTGTAATAAGAAAAGTGCCGATGGACAAATTCTTAGAGACATTATTTTGTAGAAGATTAAGTTAAACTAAAATTACTTATTAGCCTTAGACTTAGGCTAGATTGTAATATTATCAAGGAAAGTCTTTACGGGTTCTCCTTGTGCAATAGAAAAAAAAAAAAAAAAAAAAAAGCGTATTTAAGATGTATGTATAAGTATATATAACGTGCTAAAATTAAGTTCCTTTAAAAAAAGTAATGGTGTATAAGACTATATCCTGACTTCGCAGGTCACAATCAAATTTGGAAAGTGTATTCATTATATGTTGTAGGGGTGTACTCGTACTAAGATAGGAATTTTTATATTCAACCCCTGGTGGTCAAGTGAGGGTTCAAAGTTTGAAACATTTGACACGTTATACAGCATTTTGAAATTATAAATATGATTTTATTGTCTACAAGGGCTGTAATTACTGTTAAGAATAATATTGTTCATTAAGCATTAGTTTTTCTAATGTAATAAGACAATCAGCATGCAATAAAATAAAAGCAGTGTTACTCACATTGAACGACATTCAAAAAGTGCTCAAGCTCATATTTGTAAGCGAGTCTGTAGCGCGAAGGGAAGGAATAAAAGATAGGCGTGTAGTTCAAGCCCTCTTGACCCAGGATCACCTCCGTCGCACAGCATGGCCTTTCATTTTCCACTTTGATCATACCTAAAGAGTTACAACTAATACTGTAAAAATGTGAAAAATCTGTCTTCAATTCAGCCAGCAAATGTTTGTCATAGTTGGATTTATAAACAAAATTGCCGAAACCGATTTTGATAACATTTACATGTGACGATCTAGGGAACCTCTTCCCACACTTACAAAAAAAAAATGGTTACATTAAAAATTAAGGTTTTCCATAATCCAATGCGCCTTTCAATAATTAGAAAACAATCTATAAAAATTGAGAACCTCCTCTTATTATTAGACGTTATTTTTTTACGAAATCTACACCCTGGTAAGTAAGCGGCACCACCCCCGTTAAGACCAGGGACTAACATAATAACTGAGCGCTATCGTAAGTCAAGTGATTCTTTAAAAAGACTTTGGATAACTACTGTAGGTTATGTGAGAATGCATCCAGCGGATTTGAAACTCTGAGAGTAGGATGAGTCACTACGTCTATACCAAGATTATTAGTGGGTAAGCTAGTGTAATAGACTAATACTACTATTGCTTAATTTATGAAGATGAACTAATTTTTTTTTATAAAACTGATAATGACATCTGAAATATGTTTCAACTTGACAATTAGAAAATCACCTTTAGCTCCGAAAACTTCTAGCCTCTGATCGTAACCATAAGCCGAGAAGCGGCTATTATCACCAAGTACAACGGCTCCAGAAGGGAAGGTGAGAAGGAAAGCGATGGTGTCGAAATCATCAATAGCTTTAACCTCCGGGATGAGGGCGGAGGCCGAGGACTGCACGCGGATTGGCAGCTCGCCGAGTACCCAGCAAGCCATGTCGAAATCGTGCACCAAACAGTCGTGATACACCCCACCTAGAAATATCAGGAAAGAAGGCTAATGCAGCAATTAGAACATTTAATGATTTGGATACGACGGAAGCAAAGGATAATGGATAAGGAATGATAATGCGCAAGTACCTATATTAATTCTCACAAAGAAAACATAAATTGTTCAAAAAATATATTATATAAAAATAACATTATTGTATCGGCGTAATATGTGTGGAGCAAAAAAAGACGACCTATGGCCTTATATGCCCTTTATATAAGTATACAATATAATTATATACTCCTATTTACACGTTTACATATATCAGTTGCAGTGTCGTACATTTCATGGATAGATATGTATGTATTTCTTATACCCATTCGGAACGAAGACTCTTTATTATAGTAATTGTAAGGGCAAACAAATAATCGTATCAGACATTAGTTCG
Organism: Ligdia adustata; assembly: GCA_947049295.1. Classification (NCBI taxonomy): domain Eukaryota; kingdom Metazoa; phylum Arthropoda; class Insecta; order Lepidoptera; family Geometridae; genus Ligdia; species Ligdia adustata. The sequence continues at coordinate 6,912,987 of OX346218.1, forward strand.
TATATACCGGCCTTACAACATGCGTTTCTCTACTGGGCACAGTCTCCTCTAGGAAAAGAGTGTAAGCTATAATTAGTTGACCATACTGGCTAAAAAGTAAGCCCTCATGTCACATAGTTGTTGGTCTGATGATATTATTCAGTAAACGTAAGGTCTAGCCGAAGGTCTTTCAAGAACAAAGTTACATGACCTTGATCATGACTATGATAACTATGTTTATAGTTCAAAGTGCCATGGTCTAAACAACATGGCATGCAAAAGGGTTATCACTGATTACGAGCGTCATTAGATAGTCATATTTGATAACAACACTTTATTTTTGTTCTGGCATGGGAAATGTAAGATTGTGTTTGAATCTTAATGTATTTTACAGTGTGTTTGGATTGGACATTAAGAGATTTACCTACTTATATTAATATTAGGTTTCCTTCCATAGCAATATTGTAAAAGATACTTACAAGATTGTAGCAAATAAACCCGCTATGTCCATCATTCATCCGATTACTCAATAAAAATCTCTGGCTGCTTACCCGAAGTTCGAAGATACTCTATAGACGGAAGAGGAGAATCTCTAGCCGTGACCTTTAGGATCTGGACGTGTCCGACGTCTCCATTCCTGACTCTATTGAAGAGCCCTCTATAGGCAGGGTCGAAGCGTCGGTTGAAGCAAGCGAACAGTGTACGACACTTGGCCTTGGCAGCTTCGTAGCACTTCCTGGTTTACCACAATATGTGAAAAAAAAATATACTACGAATTAACCTGCATGATATTTAATCGGAAAATCTTGCATGTCAGGATTCTCAGTAATATAATACTTAGTTTATGATAGTCTTAAATGTAGAAAATTCTTCGCTAACCTGGTGTCTTCGATGTTCTCTGCAATGGGCTTCTCGCAGAACACATGCTTGTTGTTGTTGATGGAGTTGACCACATGGTCGTGATGAGTCCATGTGGGCGACGCGATGAACACCACACTGACTCTGCAGTTCATGAATATATATCATTGTATATATCAGCATCTAGTCAACTAATATGATCCATAAGTTGTACAAACACAGTAAAACAAAAGTAAAAAACATAATGTTATTTAAAAAAATGTAAAGGAATGTACTTATACATTATACACTAGCTGACCCAACGAACTTCTTACTGTCTAACAGTTAAGTATCTTTGCCGTTTAAACCTTCCCTGATCTCTTATAAACATTTCAAAACCAAAATCAGCTAAATGAGCTCAGACGATCTGGAGTTTTAGGAACGAACATCAATTGATTTTTATATACATTGAAGATACATTTCTATTCAAAAACCTAACTATGTTATCCTTAATATCTATCTATATTGATGCTAATGTCTGTGTTTTAAAATGGGGCAGTCGTATTTATCAGTAAATAAACGGTCTGATAACAAGTAATGTAAGAATTTCACTGTAAAATTCTGAAAAATCTAACTTTTATACCCAGTTGTGAAAGATCATCTAGTCAAACCTAGTTGACTAGATGCTCTTACACCCTACAACGTTCATACCATCTAGGTATACAAGTATATATTTTGGGCTGGCTTTTTCTGCCACGCAAATGCAATATTTTTCAATGTAAATTATCTTTACGATATGCAGTTGCATCCACATATACTTATCATTCATTTCAATGGAACACACATTCAAGGGAATCTAGCCATAAATTTTGATTAGTGTTGTTATTAACTCAATCAAAGCTGTTGTTCTATAAATACTTGGCAATATACCCTGACATTGAAGATACCTAGTTGTATAGATATGGCTAGAAGTGCGTTTATAAGTATATTAGCGAGTAATAGTAATTTCTAAAATTCCACAAACTGCCCCACCTCTAAATTCCATGAATCTAATAGGAACTTAGTTAACCATCTATCTTAGTTATCCAACCATCAATGTCATAACTGTTACGGATGTGGGTTACATTCGACTCTAACGCAATAAATCTTGGGGAAAAGTGGCAGTACTCACGATTTGTCCGTATAAACGCGATTTGCATCCTTAGACGTTAGGAAGATGACGTCGTCGCCAAGATTCCAGTACTTTTTGAGATCAGCAAAGCGGTCAGCACGCTCGTCCACGATGTATTTGAGTATGACGCGGGGATTGCCCACAATATTGGACAAATGGATGGATCCTGCGCGACCCAAACCGAAGATAGCACCAACTACCGGCGGAGACTGAGACTTGGATTTGTGGTTGGCAGTCACATTTTGCACGTACCTAAAGAAGTATGTATACATAAAGTTAACAGAAACATGTTAAGTAACCTACTTTGAAAAGGAGGAGGATCTCAATTCGACGAATTATTTTTTTTTAAATTCAAGATATGACTACTTAGTCGCACAACCACGGAAGCCAGCGAATCTGTGGCATAAGATGGAGCACGCTTAGACTGAAAGACACAGACCCCGATTCGGACAGGCCAAACTAACTAAACTAACCTAATTAGACAGTTCTAAAATTATATACTCTCTTTTTGTTTCCAAAAGTGAGTAAAGGATGGATATAATTTTAGGAACTGACTGAATATTCATTCTCGAATTATTAATTAAAATGGATATTGACATTAAACAATACTTGACTTGTAATGTTACCGGACTGATATATAACTAAGTATTATGTATATAGTAATCAGACATCAATATTAAATTTAACATTATTATCTAGACACAAATTTATTCTTTCTGATTTTTCTTTAAATTTTAACTCTTGTTTCGTCATAATATTATAATTCATTATTGTACGTATTGACTTGCCTAGTGTAACAAACGCAGTTATAAGGCCAATAAATGATTTGACTTTGACTTTGACTTTGACTTTGGAACTTTTTATTTAGTCAGTGTGACTGGCCGAATTGGGGTGACTAGTGTGTGTGGGGTGGTGTTTACAGGGGTAGGCACTCGAAGTGTTACCAACTTTAAGTTGCTATAGCAACCAAACTGTTTACAATATGGCGCCCATTTTTTCACAGTCGTAAGTCTATTGTATTGTTCCTAAACATACAGAAGCTCATTGTTTTTCATCGCTGCTAAAAAAAGTTATCCAGATGGAATTCAAACGCCACAGTGTCATTACTTTGTATTCGGCTGGAAAATCGCAACCAGCCATTGTCCGAATTGGGGTGACTAGTGTGTGTGGGGTGGTGTTTACAGGGGTAGGCACTCGAAGTGTTACCAACTTTAAGTTGCTATAGCAACCAAACTGTTTACAATATGGCGCCCATTTTTTCACAGTCGTAAGTCTATTGTATTGTTCCTAAACATACAGAAGCTCATTGTTTTTCATCGCTGCTAAAAAAAAGTTATCCAGATGGAATTCAAACGCCACAGTGTCATTACTTTGTATTCGGCTGGAAAATCGCAACCAGCCATTGTTAATGCGCTACGACATTTACATCTGAATAAAATGTTTGTGTATCGGACCATCACGCGTTACAATGATACGGGTAGCATCAAGAAACGCCATGGAGGTGGACATCCAACAACAGCAACATCATCAGAAATGGTTCGAAAGGTAAAGGCTAGAATTGAACGAAATCCACGACAAAGCGCAGTTAAATTGGCGAAAAGTCTTAATGTATCTGCCCGGAGCATAGGACGCATATTAAAAAATAAACTACAACTGAAGCCTTACAAAATGCAAAAAGTGCAAGACTTGACACTTGCACAAGCACAAAAGGCAGTTCGCCTAGAAAGAGCTAAGGAGTTAAAGCAGTTGCACGTTGATAGCAAGCTTGAAAATTTGGTATATTCCGATGAAAAAATTTTTACGGTTCAGCAATATGTGAACAAACAAAATGATCGCGTATGGTTAAAGTCTAAATCAAACGACAATTTAGACCAACGAATTGCTCTGCGAAAGCAAGCACCAACATCAGTGATGGTTTGGGCCGCGGTATTTGCTACGGGACGTTCACCTCTCGTTTTCATTGAGCAGGGTGCAAAGATAAACCAGCAAATCTACCGTGAAAAGATTTTAAACGATGCTTTGTTACCTTGGGCACGTAAGAAGTTCGGTAGAAACCATTGGACGTTTCAGCAAGACTCGGCACCATCCCACAAAGCCCGTGAACCCCAATTTTTTTGCTAGAAAAAGTTCCGAGCTTCATTTCTTCGCAACAATGGCCACCATATTCGCCGGACTTAAACCCAATGGATTTTCCATATGGTCAATTCTAGAGGCCAAAGTGTCAGCAAAAAAATATGAGACAGTCGACGCCTTAAAGATTGCTCTTCGCCGAGAATGGAACAAAATATCAGCAGACCACATTCGTGCAGCGTGTGAAGCCTTCTCGGACAGACTCGATGCTGTTATCCGCGCTATTAAATGTTTTTTTTTTTTCTATATATTGAAGTTTATAAATAAAAAGAAACAAAATTGTCAAAATTACAGCATTTTGAATTGGTAACACTTCGAGTGCCGACCCCTGTATAAATCAAAATAACTGAATTTTTTCACTTACATACTTAAAAGTATTATTTGTTTTTCCTTTCAGATTCGTAGATAAAATAATATTATACGTATACGAAGATTTGTGAGAGGTCGAATTTCGAACACAAACTTCATAAATGAAACCGTATCAATAAGTTATAACAAACTTTCCAGTAGTACATTTTTAAAGAGAGAGAATTATAATATGTTTAAGCTCGCGCCCCGCTCGTTGTCCACCTAGGTAAGTTCAACTTGTATTCGCGAAATGCAACAAGACTAGAGAAGAAGCTATATCGACACATAGATAGTACTCACTCAGTATGCAAGTAGTCGTCGGCTGGATACTTCTCTTTGAAGGTGTAGGGGGAAGGACAGGCAAACTTTTTTGTAGCCATTGCTTCAAGATTTTGTACCTGCCTAAGATAAAAACAAATTAAGTAAGCACAATCTCGGAAGGAGGTGAAAAAAATAATTAATAATTCCCTTAAATATAATATTTTGTTTAATCATATACAAAATCTGAGTCTTGCGTAGCTCTTAAACACCAACTAGACAACTTTTTACTGAAGACTAACCATGTAGGTATTATTACCGACATCCCAAAAAGGAAGAGGTAATCAATTCGACGGTATTTTTTTACGTTTGTAACCTGATTTCTCTAAGGTCTTTTTTTAAAAGATATAGATAAGATATCTAGTTACAAAATTTAAATATAAGCTTGTTTAGAGCTTATATTTAAATTTTGTAACTAGTTTATTTCAATATTGAATTATTCGAGTTCGAAGCATTTAAATTGTTAGCTAAACTTGCAATATCAAATACTTACCTAAGATGTTCACGTCTGCAATCGCTATATCTGAAGAACTGAAACTAATAAATAGATCTAGAGCCCGTATTTATATGCACCACATAGCAGAACTATCTTACATAACTAGTATAAATAAATATTCATTTGCTGTGCATCTACGAGTAGATTAATATGTAGCTACTTACTTCTTTACTGTAATGACAACTTATGTATCTTCTTTATATGTGTCAATATTAGTATGTATGTATGTTCGTCTAGATATTGAACCTGTTTCAAATAGACCGCATTTCCAACCAAATTTAACGAAACCTATGCAAATTTTATGAATTGTTAGAAAGTTTGACACCATTTACTAGTCGATTTCGATGATATTTGGTATCTATATATCTAGTTAAATAAGAACCTTAAAAATAATTCTGGATATGGAAAAAATCGGTCCAGAGTCTTTTTTAAGTTACAAACAATATTGTGTGCGCGACGTCAATAGTTAAGTTACCGACCTTAAGAACTACGAAGACATTGAGCGAGAGCGGAGAGTACTGTCGATTAGCGCTAATATGATAGCTCGCAGGTTTGCACGTTTTTCGGCAGAGCTAAAGATAAGTTTGATAGAGCGTATTGTACGCCCCTCTATACGTGCAGTCTGTGGGCTAATAACGAACTATAGTAAAAGAAAATACAGTGACATCCGCGTATTACATAATAATACCTTCAGGATGTTGTTAGAACTGCATCGAATCTGCAGCATCTCGGGCATGTGCGCTACGCATGATGTTTTCATGCGGCCATACGTGACGTGCCCCGTCCTTGGCAATACAGTCCTGAAAATGATAACGGGCCGGCTGACCCAGGCTGGACTGTACTCGTACCTATTTCCAAAGGTACTAGACCATATTGTGTTTTGGAGTATTTTTATATTATATTCGTGACAATTTATTATTTAAATTTTTATAATATTTCTTGTCATTTTTTATAATTTGTTTTCCTGAATGTACATTCAATTTAAAAATGATTATTATTATTGTTTGTAGAAGTAACTAATGTTAAATTGTTAAAATATCTGGAATATGGGTTTATAATAAATAAATGTAGAATTTATAAATTTTATGTATGAATACTTCGCAGAATTATAGTTCTGGTTTATACGGAACTTAAGTATCACGTGAACGTAATGTTGTATACCTACCTTATAGCTGATACTCTCTACCTGGGTGCCTAATCTACCAACGTCGTAGCACATTGGGTATTAACAACTTAGATTGGTTCGCGAGGGTTTATCCGACTAATAAAGCGAACTAACTCTTTCCTACAATTCTCGTACGAAAATCGATCTGTAGCGAGCGAAACTTGCGTGACAACAAATTTCCCGACTTTTTACACAGTAAACTCTTAGCAAGTAAATTTTATCGTATCCTAGATAAAATCTTTTCAATTAACAAAAAATTGAAAATTTTGAAAAAACCTCCTACTTTTGGTATAGCAGCCATCATGGATTTGAAATTATCATAGTGTATAATAGAATTCGACTGGTCAAGCCTTTTCATTTCATACCCATATTGAGAGAGATGAGAAAAAAATTGTACTCCCCCATTTTGAAGCAGCAACCATCTTGGACTCTCCCGGTTAATTCACTTTTCAAACCAAATAAAATCGCATTGGCACAGACAGACACACCCTCAAACATACACATACATACGTCAAAAGTATAACACCCCGTCATTTTTGCGTCACGGGTTTAAAATGAAAAAGGTATGTTTAAATACGCCATCCCTTAGCTTAACCTAAACAAACGTTCTGCCGTCAATGTTTTTAACACCAAATAATAAAAAATGGCACTTTGCTGTATAATTACATCCGGTGGTCATGTCTGTTATTTGAACTGCCTCAGAATTACGATTGGATTGTAACAAAATGGCCGTTTTGACATAGAATAGACCACAGTTAGTATTAAACAAAACAAGATTTTTAAACAAACTCTGACCTATTCTATGTCAAAACTGCCATTTTGGTACAAGCCAATCGTAATTCTGAGGCAATTCATATAACAGAAATGACCACCGGATAACACACCCAGTGTTCTTTCTTCGGGTAAAAGATCTATTAGTACTTATTTTAATACTCACGGAAGTCATTTTCCTGGCAAAAATACTAATAATATATATAATAAAATATATACTATATCGCTACCATAAATTGTTTTTTTTTTTAATCTAACAGTTACAGATTATTAGTTGGCAGTTCCGAGTACCGTCGACGATGCGACCGCAATACCTATATAATTTGTTAAATTTGACGACCATTCAACTGATTATGCAAACATTTAAATTAATGTGTTGTGCCAAATATTATTGAAGCCTTTAACTGAGGCAGTAAATAGCGCCGTAGCCAATTTCATCACCCCTTACGATTAGTACGCCCCTTTCAAATTCCCTAATCAAAAATTATACACTTCCAATCAAATATCACCGACGACTTAAACAATAAACAAAATCATAGAGCCAGGTTTCGCAAAGATTTTTTTTTAACTGTCCATGTGAAATAAATCGAACATCTCGGGAATTATATAAATAAACGTGTAATAATTTAATAACTTAAAGTGAATAAGTACATGTAATTATAATTGCTTACGTGTACGATACATTTAACATTGTTCTTAGCCGTAATTTTGTAACCAATCAATGACCATCGTACCATTTGATTCGTGCCGTCGCTGTCGTCACCAAATTGCCAAAGCATTCTAAATTAAGTAATAAAATCTAATGAAAAGGCAATTATGGATTCATCGCTTATGAATAATGAGCAATTGTATTGAAAAAAAAATCTATTTTGTATTGATTTTGATTAGCTCTGCCCCTGTCTCACCATCTATCCATCTGTGCCATCGTCTTTTTGCCACAGCATTTTAGACCTAGTATAATGAGAAAATAATATCTATTGAAAATGCAATTACCTATAGATTTGTCGTGGTAATAGGTATGCCATTTGGTATTAACATTTTCAGTCTCATTACTTGAAGAGCTGCGTCCTTGTGTTCTCTTCGTCGTAGGATATTATGATACGTGCATCAGGGGTAATTTGATCTGGACAAACATTATGAAGTAATGCTTCTATGGTGGGTCACATCCTACGTGTACACCAATTATATTTTTTTTTTTGCTTCTTAATGCTTCAGACACTATTCTAATAATTATTATTTGATAACTTTTAGACAGTAAATTTTAATCTCTAAGAAGCTATCAAACTATTTAGGTACTCCGTAAAAGATTAAGTGTTACATTGTGTGTTACGTTTGCACTATAAGTTGTGATAAAATTATCACTGGTAACAAAATTAAAAATCATGTATTTGAACCTCTAAAAGATTCGGTGGATGTCATTAAACAATCGTTGAAGAAATACGAAGTTGTATTTATTACATATGCCAATAAGTATAGACTATTTTTTTATCGTTAGGTAACCTATCTATGCATAAAAAAACTTGGTATCACATACTCCACTAGGCAGCAAGCTCCTTAGAACTGTGCATTTTAAGATTGATTCTAGAAACGTACCCGCGCACAAGTTTAGAATTGGGGTAGTTTCCATTAAAGACGCTTTTTTTGAATTGATGGAATTTCTCCACGGTTCATTTAAGAAACTGGGACAGTAATACAAAGTTTTAACTCTAGAAAAAAGATATAGGCATGTCAAGTGTATTTACTTAAAATTTGATTACGTTGAGAATTAAAATAAGTTTAAATAAGAGTTAGGTTGCTGCTAAATAACTGCGTCTTTTTATTTCAAACTTTTTATGTAACGTGGATAAATGCTGCATTCATACCACTCCACCACGGGGAGGCAAAGCAGTTACGTGGGACTCTCACACTAAAACTCCACGGTGTCACACCTCTACGCCCGAGATCCTCGAGCGACGGAGTTTCGTCCCTGTCCCCCCCGGCTGAAACTTCAGCTGCAGCAGATAGGTATACACACCTGCTTCGCCAAATCGGGCGCCATGCTTAGCAATTATTGAACACCCTAAATAAACGAAGAAGCCATTTTTTCGGCGGACGCGAGAAAACTATGCTATGACATTACATGCCAAGGAGTTTTCCCGCGGTCACTGGGCTCTAGCTCCTTCGTCTGTATATTTATTGCAAAACTAGTGATTAGTTCAAATATTAACATGCAATACTGGAAATATTATTAACCATTTATGTCCTGTTATGTGCGCAAGTGTGGGCAAGAGATATAAAGACAATAAAGTGGTTTTTGCGTTCACGGGAAATCTCTACAGAAACCCAAGTAAAGTCTCTACCGCTTCCCTCGTAAAGGGGTGGAGACATTACTAGGATATCTACATTGTGTAACTTTAATTCGATCATGACGACGTATTACAAACTTGATATATTACTTTATTACTTGATTTAATAAGACTAAGTACTTGAAAACTCATAAACTTGACGCTGGCAAATATACAAATCGTATGGTGCCATATCAAAAAGAAGAAGTAGAATTGTCTGTCACATTCACATTTATTTGACAGTCATTGTCATTGATTTACTCCTCCCGAGTTCTGCCCACTTGTGACATTGGCGAAATTGTGGCACCACCACAGAAGCCACCTAATATAAAAATTGAATTGAATTGAGTCCTCCCTTATTCATTGACAGTCATTGTCATTGATTTACTTAATACTTTAACTCATCCCGAGTCCTCCCTCATTCGTTCTATCGTATAGTTTCGTTTTATTTCCTATTTCTGTGTGCGATCGATGCATCCAATAATCCGACTGATTTTCTTTATTCCCTGCCTTGGTTTTGTGTTGTATATAAAAACTAAATAATTTTCTTGTCACCGGCCCCAAGAAATCGTAGAACTGAGGTCGCAACTACAAACATGATTCCAAGACCTGCTTTGTACATGTGTATTGCAGTAATCGTGCAAAATGTGGTACATATTTTATAATTTATCCTTTTTAGTGTTGTCTTTTCTTGTTCAGTTTAACTATTAATCTAAGACATTATCACATTACAGGCTTGTATAGATTACGATGGCTGGCTGAATATTGAAATACAACATTCAATAAATTGTAAGGAAAAGTACTGCAAAAGGGGTAGTATTTCACTAAAAAGCCTTAGAGCAGGCACCTCCGTAGTAGACCAGATTGAATTCACTAAAGAACACATTGATGATTTGAAGGTAATTAATTATGATAACTTAATGCACTGAGCAAGTGTTGAATAGTTTCATTCTAACAGTATTACTTTTCCAGGAAATTGCTAAATATGACGGATTTTACACAATTAGATCAGTGGTGACGTCTGCTGAAAATAGCAGAGGAACCGAGTTTTTGTCTTCAATAAAGGCTCAATCATTCCTGGACTGTGGCCTATCAGATATCATCAATGCCTGGGTACTACCCAGCGGTCCAGTTATAGCTGTCAACTTCCAAGTCATGAACTCAACACAAAAATACAGCCCTAAAGGGAAAAATAACAAAATTAATTCCAACTTTTACCTACACTACATTGATCAAGCTCCTGTGTAAGTTGCTTTCAATATTTCTTTATTACTAGTCTAATCAAATATAGTATAAGTATATATTTAATAAATTTTATTTCATCCACAGGCCTGATACAGCAAGTTATATACAGAAACTTGAACGAGAAAGAGATGCAAGAGAAAAGGGAGAACTCAAGGATAATAGATCATTTTTGGCTAAATATGTAAGTCACTAAAAACCTTGAAGCTCATAGTAGATTACCATTACTACATAAATGGTTCTTTTATGATAATATATATTCTTTTTTTCAGTGGATGTATATTGTGCCTATTGCAATCTTCGTGATGATATCAGGAGCCACAAACCCAGAAGCAGGTGGTCAGCCAGCACGGCAATAATTGTGACGTCATTACTTAACAACAAAAGCTACTGCTAAGCCACTTCTTACAGAGAAAATTGTTTCTTATAGCGGTGTGAAAATAAAAATATTCTATTTATTATAAATGTTTATTAGTTCTTATTACTTAGCTTTCACAAGCTTTACTCTTATTTATTAACATAATCCAACAGTATAGAAATGAACATATTAGAAACAAAATATGAATAAACTACTAATTAATTATGCACCAATTTTTTCAATCTCTTCTGCATCTTCAATGTCCAGTAACTGAATTGTCTTTCCAAAGTGTGCTTCAATAGCGGTACATATCTTCATTGCGAGGGGTGAATCAACCAAATTGATAGCAATACCTGCCTTCCCAAATCTTCCTGTTCTTCCAATTCTATGCAAGTATGTTTCACAGTCTGCCTTCTTCTCTGTGTCCATGGGCATGTCAAAGTTTACAACCAGTGTCACTTGCTCTACATCAATACCACGAGACAGAACATTAGTGGTGATCAACACCTTTTCTAACCCAGCTCTGAAGCGATCTAGAACTGCAATCCTCTGTTCAACAGTCAGGTCACCAGAAAGCACTGCAACAGAATGTCCATCCTTAGACATTTTCTCTGACAGCCAAGCTGCAGTTTTTCTTGTGTGACAGAATATGATGGCTTGTCCAATGGTAATCACACCATATATATTACAAATAGCTCTGTATTTCTCTTCAGCATTTTTGCATTTTACATAATATTGCTTTATATTGTCTAGAGACTCTTCTTCACGGAGTAATCTAATTATTATGGGATTTGGAACAATAATTTCAGCAAACTCCATAACTGCAGTGCCATATGTAGCAGAGAAGAACATCATTTGACAAGTGGATGGGAGATTTTTGTGTATGCGAATGCATTGATCTTGGTGACCTTGGCGATCTATCATAACATCTGCTTCATCCAAGACAAACACTTTGATTTTGGTCAAATCAAACATTGCAAATTTTACTCCCCAATCAAGCATTTTTCCAGGAGTTCCTATAATGATATGGTCAGTAATTTTTGTACCTCTGGGTACTTCTTCACCTCTAACTGCATATCTTAATTTAATCTCTGGGCAGAACTTTGCCATTTTTGCAGCCACTTCACCAGTCTGGATAGCAAGCTCATATGTAGGGCTAAGGCAAAGAACTTGTGGATAGTTCTTGGTGGGATCTACTCTGCTTAACATGGCAAGAACAAATGCAGCCGTTTTTCCAGTACCAGACTGTGACTGTGCTATCATATTTTGTGGTGGGTCTGCTAACAAAGTAGGCAAAGCAGTTTCTTGAATCTTTGAAGGTGCATTAAATCCCATAGCATAAACACCTTTTAAGAGGTTTGGTTTTAAATGTAGCGCCTCAAAAGTCTTTACAGAATATAAAGGCGAATTAGGGTCTTTCCTTTGGATTTCAATATCTAACTTAGATTCTACTAAGCCCTGTCTGATTATTTTCATTAAAAGTGATGCATCAGCTGTGCTTGCAGCATCTGGCGATTCGTCAGAGTCAGTAGTTTGGTTATTGTCCTGGCTTGATCCACTCACTCCCAGACCAGCAATTCTATTTGATATTTCTAATTCTACTGCCTTTTGACCCCATTGGTTTGCTGCTGCCATTTTCCTGAAAACACCAAACAATGATTTTCTAGTACATCAACAAAATAGATGTATCTTAGAAAATAAAATTACTTATTTAAAAAATTTAAATTACTGCCAGAGGAGTTGACTAAAAGCAAAGTAGGTACTTCAACTAAATAAATTAAACATTATAGATATTTGAATAACTATGATATTGTAGGCACTCCAATCACTTGACGAATCATTTTTAATTCTTATCCTAAAAACATGCTTAAACTTGTAAGCAGACAAGTTTAACGCTTTGAAAGATTTTAAATACAGCAGTACGAAAAGCAAACATTACATTATAAACCAGTGAAACTTACGTAGATCAATAACACGCGGCAGCAAAAATAGAAAGTACTTATTTTATTACAAACGATAAACACGAATAAAAATACCGAAAAAACTCTCGACCGCGACGCCCGCCATCAAATGAAAATGACATACCTAAATATTGATTGACACTGACATATTTTAAGTGTAAAAAAAAACATGAACTTCAATACTGCAAACCAAAAATGGGGAAAGAGCTAGAAATTATAAATGCCGTTTCAGTTACACTAGAACAAGGAAGGAGGAATGCAAAGTCCATAGAAATACTTAGAAAGAACCACCGACCGACCACGTGAGTCGGACCATCGATCCGGTTTCCAGATTAGCTCAAAATCATACACAAAAAATCTAACCTGCGAGATATACTCTCACAGATAAAAATGTAAAACTGACAAAAGTGAGTAAAATATATCTCAGACCTAGTTCAATATTACGAACATGTTTAATCGACCTACCGACATTTTTTAAAATCCATAACAAATAAATCTATAAAACCTTAAAATTTACTTGAAGTTCCGCTCTGTTGACCTCGCGTCACAATATTTTGTACAACTTTTGGAAAAGAATCGACCGGTCATGTCGTTATTGACTTGACCGATTGATTTTATATTCAGGAATTTTAATTAGTGTTGTGATCTTCATATTTGTACCAAATAATATAGAAATCAGCCAGTTACTGGCGCCATAGCAAACTTTATGTTCCCCCTCTTTAGAAAAAATCTCTCCAACTCTCCATTGTAATGTGTCTTTTACTTGTCAATAATCACTATTAATATTTTAGATTACGTAACAAGTTTCGCGTAATTCGTGTTGCAAAGTTTTCGAATCCGATCGAAAACTCATTGTGAATATTGATACTGAGCGAACTGCGAGCCTCGTTTGAGCTGCCTGGGTTCGAAAATGCATATCGCGTCAATTTGAGCTGCAGAATCACACTACAGCTAAGGCCTAGAACAGCAGATAGGAGTTAACTCACGATTAGGTTTGCCGCGTTATCTAAATAAAATGACGTGTTCGTCTGTAAAATTTTAAAACTAGTGATAATTCAGTATTATTTTTTAGAAATGGTGGATAATTAACCATTAATGTCTTGTCTATGTGCACAAGTGTGGGCAAGAGTTATAAAAACTAACGTGGTTTTCCTGGCCATATAAAACTCTAGTGAGGTCTCCACCATTTTTCTAAGGGATTCCTGTTCTATTCTATATTTTTTAATGGCCTCTGCGGTTTAACCGCAATTTTGCCAATGTCGCGTAACTAGCAAGACAAACATTACGATTGGCCGGTAACGCGATTCAAAAACCGTGGACACTGCGCAGGTGTTCGGTGATGAAAGAAAATAAGGGCACATAACATGACATTTACTTGACTATAAGACAAGGCGGTATGGCCACATTGGCTTTAGTCACTTCAATGGGCATTGGACAAATAAAAAATAAAAATAAAGAATTAGGTCAGCCTGGCGAAGCTCAGAGGAAGAAAACCAACGTATGATAAATTAAGTAATTGCATTCGGTCATGAAACCCGTCCAAGTAAAAATTATACTACTTTGTATGTATTTACATACATTCATGTGTCGTTTTTTTTTAAGCGTGTTATATGTGCCATTCGTTCTCCCTTCACTTACCCTTCATTCTTTTATTTTATCTGTGCATAAGTAGTCATAAAAAGGAGAAGATACAACAATTTTGAAGCGGGAAATTTCTTAAAAATATATAATATTATCAGTTTTGCGTTTCAAATAGTAAATAATTAAGCTTATGTCCCGCATGTGCATGTAGCAGTATAACACAATGCCTATAATAAGGTGCCGGATATGCGGAATAATACCACCCCTGACCAGGAATGAAAGAGCGATATTAATGGCTAAATTTCCTCCTGAGGATCGGTAAGTAAAATTAGCATACTGTTTTTTTGTTAAATATAGTTAATTTAAGTTATTATATTGTGTGTAATTATAGTTTTCGAAGATCATATAACTTTTAGGCCTCATAAAATAGTGATAGACACAATTTCGCTCCGTCAATTAAAATGATTCATAAGCGGTTAACTGATTTTAAATGTGGTCGTACAAGCACAAGTGATGCCGAACTTCCAGGACGCCCGGTTAGGTCACTACTCCAGAAATGATCGCTAAAATCCATGACATAGTGTTAAACGAAGAGTAAAAGTGCGCGAGATAGTTGACGTAGTAGGTATCTCAGACGAACGTGTGCGCAATATCTTACACCAACATTTTGATATCAGGAAGCTCTCCGCGAGATGGGTGCCGCGTTTACTGAATGTTGATCAAAACGCGTGCGTGTGACCACTTCGGAAGCAGGTTTGTTGTTTCGACGGAATAAGATGGAATTCTTGCGACGTTTTGTAACAGTAGATGAAACATGGATCCACCACCATACACCTGAAACCAAACAACAATCGAAACAGTGGATTGCTGCGGGTGAACCAGCTCCGAAGAAGGCCAAAGCAGTTTTATCGGCCAATAAAGTTATGGCTACAGTTTTCTGGGATGCTCGTGGAGTTATCCATATTAAGTACTTAGAGAAGGGTGAAACGATTAATGATGCTTATTATGCCAATTTATCAGAACAATTTCACAGAATTTTAGCTGAAAAACGACCGCATTTGGCAAAGAAGAAAATCCTCTTTCACCAAGACAACGCAAGAGTGCACACCTGCGCGATTGGCATGGCCAAATTTCATAAGTTACGCTATGAGTTGCTTTCTAATCCACCTTATTTGCCAGATTTAGCCCCTTGCAATTATTTTCTGTTTCCGAATTTAAAGAAATGGCTTGGTGGAAAAAGATTTAGCTCCAATGAAGCAATCATGCATGAAACCAACACCTATTTCGAATGATTGCCTAAGTCTTCTTATATGGAGGGGATCGAAAAGTTAGAGACACGCTGGATGAAGTGCATTGAGTTAGAAGGAAACTACGTTGAAAAATAAATAATAGTTTTTAAATAAATATCACTCCTTGTTTAATTTTTACCACACTTATCACTCCGCCCTCGTACCTTCTCCTTATTTGGGAAGTCGTTAAAAAAACAACCCATTGCTGCTGCTCTATAGGTAGTCATTATTGCAATTACTTATTAATATTTATCAGGGAAAATAAAAAAGTAGCAAAAAACGGGTTTACGTTTAATTTTTTGTGCAGGTTGGGACATACATTATAATTTAATTTTGTTAAAATATTGCTATTGTATTGTTTCAGATCTTTATTGCTATGTATATATAAGTATGAGCCTACAGGTCGAAAAAAACTTGCCTGGATTCAGACCTCTTAAGAATAAAATACATATTTATTACTTCGTTTTTTATTTATTTACTAAACACTAACAGCAACATAATTTATAGCATGTGGCTAGTAGTGTTTTAATAAAGTTACTGCATGGAGCTACATAAAGCATTCAATTAAATATTTAAAACCAATAGAGAAAAGCAATTTTGGCCTTCATGTATAAATATTGTATTAAAGTTGCTTACCATGGTTAGGTACATGATTATTTTTATCGATAATTTCACTAAACCCTAGCTCATCCTTATTAGTGTGTATGTTGGCAGCCCTGATTTTTAGAGTGTGTGTAAATTACTATATGAAAAAGCGCGGGAAACTTTCGACTAGGCGGGCGCGTTTTTTCTTAGGAAACATATTAATTTTGTTTTTTGAGTTATAAAGCGATCAGATAAGTAAAATTGTATCATATTTTAATAGTTTAGGTACATATTATATTTTAAGTGTACAGTACAACCTAGGTAAGTCTTTTTTGTTGTTTTAATAATGGAAGAACCTCCTTACCCGGGGGATCCTGTTCCTCAGGCTGTTTGTTTTGTTACTATCGATGACTCTGAAAGTAATGGGGCTAGTAATAACATGGATTTAACTGATGTAGAAATATCGAGCACCGGTGATAAACAGAGTAACAATAAAAGAAAGAGGAAAAATCTTAGTAACATGAGTGATGAGAACAATACTTCGTTAAGTCAAAATATCAATAGCACTGCTTCGACATCGCAACATTTGAATGAAGGACTTAAAATTAAAAAAGCTTTTATCACAGTAGGCAGAAGTCAGTATTGTTCTCCGTTTAATGTGCATAAAGTACGAGAACAAACTGCTTCTAATGATGGTTCCACATTGCACCCAATCACATTCGGTAGATTTCTGAAAAATAATAGCATTCGAAATATAATTAACGGCAGTGTAAAACGTATTGGACGTAACAGAATTTGCCTTTCATTTTCGAACCACAATGACGCGAATTCTTTTATAAAAAACCAAAATCTGACATATGAAAGACTGAAAGCATTAATTCCGACATTCAGTAGTATCACACGGATGGGGCTAGTTCGTGGCATTCCCGCTGAGTGGTCTGATGACGAAATAATAGATAATATGAACGTTCCACATGGTTGCGGGAAAGTATTGTAAGTACGACGTTTAAACTATAAAGTAATACCGGTGGTATTATAATATGGAAACCTTCGCAAACAGTAGTGTTGACGTTTGATGGCAAAGTCCTGCCTAAGCATGTTTTCGTTTGTTATAATGCTATTGTAGTAGAGCTTTACACATTCCCGACTATTCTTTGTTATAATTGTTGTCACTTCGGTCACACAAAAACTCAATGTCGATCAAAAGCAAGGTGCTATAAGTGTAGTCAAGAACATGCTGAAGACTCGTGCACAAGGGAAGAGGATTGTGCAACCTGTTTACACTTATCAGGTTCTCATTTCGCAACGAACAAATCTTGCCCTGAATTTGTTCGACAAAATAAAATAAAGTTATCGATGGCTGTAAGTAGTATTTCTTACGCTGAAGCTATCGAGCTCCATGCTCCGACATGCAAATTATACGCTGAGGTACTGTCATCAGTAAAACCTACAGTAATTTAACGACCGATACAACTTAGATCTATAAGCCCACCATCCTCAGCAGGACCATCTTGTAACAAAATGATATTACGTAAAACGAGATTTCCAGTTCGAATGGTTAAGGGGTACGACCGCTTAGCTCATCATGAACTGGTGAAAGATTACAACATACCGTCTGGCTCTAACGGCTGTGATTATGCCAACTCCAGCTGTGCTGATTTACAATAATTTTCCCAGGTCAATTTGAAAGAAATTATATCTACTTTAATAGACACTTTAACACAAAACAATATTTTATTACCGTCCAACGTTGCCCCTTTCCTTGAAGCTCTTAAAAAAAAGGCCTAATCTGTCATCTGTAAACAGTTCATTTCGTACCAAATCCGCTGGACAATCTTTTAAAGATTTTCCAGTGGAGCTGTCGAAGCGCATGTAGTAAAAAAAACGAGTTATTGTATTTGATTTATAAATGTGATCCCTATATTATTGCATTATCTGAGTCGTGGTTAACACCTGGCTCTTTTTTAAAAATTAAAGATTATTTCTGTCTTAGTGAAGACAGAAACGATAATCGTGGAGGTGTCGTACTACTGATTCATTCTTCATTTATTTTTACTTCTATATCTTTTCCTCCCCATAGTGATGGCTTTTTAATCGTTGGAGCTATAGTAGAAAATATATGTTTCATCTCTATCTATATTTCTCACCCTTCTTTAGCCATTTTACAAGAAGTAAATATCATAATCACGTCTCTTTCTAGACCGTTTGTATTATTAGGTGGTTTTAACTGCCGTCACCAGTCATGGAGAAGTTCATCAACTACTTCATATGGTAATAATTTGATGGAGATTGTAGACAACCAAAACTTATGTGTCCTGAATGATGGATCTGCTAAGCGTAAAAGGAAGCCCAATGAAGGGCGCAGTGCTGTAGATATGTCTATATGCACTCCGGGTCTTGCAACTAAACTAGTGTGGAATGTACATCCGTACGCTCACGGAAGTGACCATTTCCCAATTATTATTAATTATATTGATAAAAATTTACCTCCGCCACCAACTAAATATAAACAACCGCGTTTGAAATACAGATTGACCAATGTTAATTGGGAAACATATAGCTTTAAATTAGATAACATGGTAAAATCTTTCACTCAACCTAATACGTATAACGAAAATACTTGCGTTGATGAGTTAGTTAGTGCTATAACAGCAGTCGCAGATGAAACATTTCCGGTTAAGAACAGTGTTCTAAACAGAAATCCTTCTTCTGCTTGGTGGAACAAAGATTGTTCTGAGGCTATCAAAAGAAAAAAAAATGCCGAAAAATAATTGAACAGTAATATGACTCATGAAAATTATGAATTGATGGAAAAAAACAATCGCTGAAACTAAGAAGCTACTGAAAGAAAAACGGGTGTCTGGGTGGAGGAGATATTGCACTTCAATATCTCCTCATACCCCGTCATCATTAGTATGGCAAAACATTAGGAAATTCAAATCAGCATTCAATAGTCCAACATTTTCTATTCTCTACCAATTGTATTCCTTATACTTAGACTATATAGCTCCTCCATATGTACCACAAATAGAATTACTTAGATCTGCTCAAATAAGTTATTGTGATTTATTCGGTCTCAATTCACCATTTACATACCATGAGCTAAAGGGAGTTTTAACTAACTCCAAAGATTCCGCTCCAGGAGAAGATGGGATTCCTTATTCGTTTTATAGCCATATTGGAGATACTGCTTTATATTATTTGTTAAATGTTATAAATACTATCATGATCTCAGGACACATACCATCATCTTGGAAATCTCAAATTATCTAACCAATTTTAAAACCAAATAAAACACCTGGGGAAATGTCTTCATATCGCCCAATTGCGCTATCAAATGTTATAGTCAAAATTGCTGAACATTTAATCAAAAATAGACTCGAATGGTATATTGAGTCCAATAACCTCATAGCTAATTCACAGTATGGTTTCAGAAAAGGTAAAAGCACTATGGACAGCATTAGCATTTTTGTTACTGATATTCGTTTAGCTTTGTCATATAATCAATCAACTGTAGGTCTATTCTTAGATATCAAATCTGCGTATGATTACGTTCTTCTCCCAATTCTTAAATCTAAATTTTTTAAACTCAATGTTCCTTCATTATTATCTAATTTTGTAATTAATCTTTTGAGTGGAAGATCGGTGAAGCTAGATTTTTCTACAGAGTTTTGTGGAAAGGTCTTCCACAAGGATCTGTTTTGAGTCCCTTGCTTTATAATATTTACACGGACGATTTGGAGTTATCCATCACAAACTCAGTCAAAGTATTACAGTACGCTGATCATTTACTTATTTATTGTGCCGACCAGTCTATTGAAAATATATGTGATGAAATATCGACATCTTTAACTAGACTCAAAACCTGGTTCGATGATCATGGTTTAGAATTATCTGTTACAAAGAGTGCTGCAGTACTTTTTTCAAGGCTGCGAAATCCTCCCTCTTTAGATGTTTATTACAATGGCTTACTTATTCCACAAAAGTCAGAAGCTAAGTTTTTAGGATTGGTTCTTGATGGTAAACTCACTGGTATACCTCACTGTGAATTTATAGCGGCTAAGTGTGAACAGCGTATTAATATGCTCAGATGTCTTGCAGGAGTCTGGTGGGGGCTCACCCTTTCTCACAAAAGCTAGCGTACAATGCCCTCATAAGAAGTGTGTTAGATTATGGCAGCTTTTTACCAGAACCTTGTAGAGTGACCGTCGCTCAAAAATTTAATGCTATTCAATCTAAGTCTCTTAGAGTAATATCTGGGGCAATGAATTCCAGTCCATTGAATGAATTGCAAATCGAATGTGTCGAACCACCCCTGGCTATTCGTCGTCAATTTTTGGCCGACCGTTTTTTTTTATAGAACTTTACAGTTTTCGAATCATCCACTTATTCCAAAATTGTTTAAACTTTTAGAAACATGTATGTCGAGTCTCTATTGGAACCACAAATTAAATCCTTATCATGTAAATAGTGTAAATAGATTTAAATTATTGTCAGCACCTACTCATCGCTCTAAAAACCTTCCGCTTTTTACTACAGAGTATGAGACGTTGATGTTTTGCCCCAGTGTGAATATAAATATGGGTATAAGGAAAGGTGACTTAAACGCTAACAATGATTTTAATTTTATAACTGACGACAACTGGTTTGGATAGCATCATATTTATTGTGATGCCTCTAAACATGGTGATAATGAAAATGTAGGAATAGGTATATATCATCGGGAATATAAAGTAGTGCAAAATATTAGATTACCTCCTGAATTATCTGTTTTTACTGGAGAAAGCTTTACTATTGTCAAAGAACTGGAATATATTCAAATAGCTCAAGAAATCTCTTATCATATCCGATTTAAAAAATGCTCTTCAAGCCTTGGAAAGATTTCCTTTTAAATCAAAACAATCTATGCCTGTTATTATAGAAGCTAAAAGCAAATTAAGTAAATGCTCTTAGAAAGGCTACACAGTCACATTTCTATGGGTCCCAAGCCATAGTGGGATTAAAGGAAATGAAAAAGCAGACCAACTCGCTAATGAAGCCGTTCAATGTGGTGATCTGTACCCTTATATTAATTACTGTCATGACTTGGCAACTTTGCCCAGACTTTATCCCCAAAATTCTTGGAATGAAGCTTGGGCAAAGTCATCTGAATTCAAAGGAAAATATTATTTTTCCTTACAACCCCAAATTAGACATAAACCATGGTTTTTTCAAAACCAAACTTGGTAAGATGGCAACGTCAACCTTGATACGATTACGTTTGGGTCATGTTTGTACCCCAGCTCATCTTGCCAAGTTTAATATTATCGATTTGCCTTCATGTGAATGTGGTGAACCCTTTGCTGATGCTAATGATATACTACTTGCATGTCCATTATATTATTGATCCTCTTTCTATGAAAAGCTCGTTTTGTTAGATATTCCACTGCCAATAAATGTTCCAGCTATTCTTGCTTCTGAGAGTCCTTTAGTTTATGAGGCTATATCTAATTTATTAATTTCAAAGAGTGTTCTGTTGTAATATTATAAAAACACTTCCGTATATATTTCTTTTAACATAATAATTATACTGTATATTGTTATTTTATACTTGTCTGATCTATATAATAACCACTTAGATATTTTCGATCGTTTTTTGGTATAATGAGGTTTCCCCGTTATTATTGCATCAAAACAAGTTATCAACTACGATTACTTCAACGTCACAAAACTTTAAGGTTTGGAAGCTAATGAAGAACTTGAGAACTGGCACAATACACAGAGTGTGGCGGCCAATCTAGAAAGAATAAAAAAAAATACTATATGAACGCGGTATGATAACTTTACACAGTAAAGTTACTCAATTTCATACAGAGCTCAGTGAATGAAGGCTAATTCTGTCTCTTATTAACGTAGTGATAGTTCCTCTATGAACTAGGTTATAGTTAAAGAATTGAATTTTATAGAATCTAAATAATATGTTTTGAGTAATGCTAAATGATAACACCAAATAAGTATTTTAACAATCACTGGGATATCATTATCAATTCACACGAGGAAAAATATTTCCTCGCCTATAACCTGTAGTTACCTACCTGTTCTGCTACTGTACGTAAAAAAGCATAGTACGTAAATAAAAGTTCCAGTTATACAATGATAAGGAACGCTCACAAAGTGTGTCAAAGAACAACGTTCTCTCCGGCTTTCTTGACTAAACGGACCTTTCTAACAAAAGATTACAAATGTGAAGAAGCCTGGAGCAGTATGAAGTCGTCACCTATCATCAGTAAAGTAAATCTCAATGACTTCTACAATAGATTAGATCAGACCTATTCTTCTAAGGGTGTAATCAGTGCAATAGATGTAGATATATTTGCTCATGCATTGAACAATCAGACCCATATAGAGGAACTCAAAGAACTTCTTCACAAACTACGCCTTTCTGCTGAAACAGGTAAAACTCTGGAATCCACTCACCATGCCACTATCAGAAACTTTATGAGCTATGGATATGTTCAAGAATTAGTGGAAATACTAAAAGACCCACTAAATTTCGGCATCTTTCTTGATGACTACACTGCAAATATATTATTAGATGAATTGCTGAAATCACAGAAGTATGACTTAGCTGCAGAAGTGGCAGGGCTAGTCATGCTCCAGGAGGAATTTAACAATGAATTAACTTGCACATTATGTCAGTATTCTGCCTACAAATATATTGAAAAGTATTCTCCTCCTGAACCTGCTCCTCCAGCAGACCCTAAAAAGAAAGTAGAAGAAATAAAAATAAGAGTGAAGTTCTTGCGTAATCCATACTTTGATGATCATTTTGATATAAAAGACACAATAACACGTAGTGGCAAAACATTAGCTTGGATATCTGAGCAACAAACTGATAACCTAAACAATAACTTACAACTCATTGGATGGCTCATTTACAGGAAGTATGATAAGTTATTATTGTTGTGCCAGAAACTGACAGAGTCACCAGAGTTTAAGTTGTATAAGGAAGTAAAAGACTTGGTTGACAGAGAGAAAAAATTAGGAGATGAAAATGAAATTTTAGAAAAGTGTTTCTCAATTTTGGAAAATTATCAAAATGCAGCAGATATACCATTGGAAGAGTCACTCAAGACTGCTATTGAAAATGCTATCAATACAGTGCATAAGAAAGATGTCGAAATGCAGCAAAAGGTATGTGCACATACAAATTTTGATATAACTTTCTTGCTAGTTACTTTTAGTACTAATGCTAATAATGACTCTGTTTCAGCTTTTCTCATCTTGGTCTACAATAAGAGAACAACAACTTGAAGAACAAACTCAACGTCTGGATAGAGCGAAGCGCATGCAGTTAATACAAGAAAAACAAAAAGTACTTGAAGATGAGGAGCAAAAACTTTGGTTCTTTGAAAATGAAGAGAAAATAGATTTACAGATTGAAGAAAAGGAAAAGCTAACAAAAACTTCTGTTGCCAAGAAGAAAACATCCAAGATGAGTGATGACAATTATGTACCACCAGAAATAGTGCCCAAACCAAATAAATTATAATTTGTTTTCATTGATTGACTTTCTATTACTTCTTACTCTATTTTTAGTCAGTATCCAAAAACCATAACAAATAATAAGATTATATTAAAAAAACATTATAATTGTGCTATACAAGCTTACCAAGTAGGTTTTTAAAAGCAAGACATGGTTTGATAATATAAATCGAAAAGTAGTCCCAGCAAGAGGGTGCATGCATAGATTTCTGTATCAAGCATTGCGCTGCACTGTTATGGTTTATATTATAACCAAGTAGTTGAAAAGTACTAAAAAAACAAATACCGATATTTTAGACTTCTGTATCTTAACTGTAGGCATACCATTCCATTATGCATTCTTACAGTGAAATCTCTATTTCGAAAATATTTCCAGCATGGCTGGACACAAGGCTAAAATTGTCATACACATTCTCAGTTTTTCCTCTAATGTTGTGTGCATGAATATGTGTTTGACCTGTCTGGGTGTTTATTATACATATAATAAGTAAACGTAGGTATATGTATATCAGTCATCGGGTTACCATAGTACAGGCTATGCCTGGTTTGGGACCTGAAAACATGTACCTAGCATATTATTATTAATTTTCTACCAAGCTCAAATCTTGAAATGCAACAATATTTCGCTGGATCACGCAACAGCGCCCATAAAAGAACTTTTTTACATCTGGTGTTAATAAGGGTGATTCAAAATTGGTTCCTAGGATGATCCAGCCTCGTATCCTTGAATGTAAAGACAGTACTGGAAACACATCTGAAAAACGAGAAATTATAAAGAGATGGCAAGAACATTTCCAGCAACTACTAAACTCGAATTCAGTACCTAGGTATCCACACCAATGATATCTCTGTATATTATGATGCTGAAGAAGAAATGCCAAAACCAACATTTGGAGAAGTCCTGAGGTGCATCATGCATCTTAAAAACAACAAGGCACCAGGATTGGATGCCGTCACTGCTGAACTCCTGAAAGCTGGTGGGCCTGCACTTGAAGAAAGAATCCACATGCTTATAACTAAAATATGGGAATATGAAACAATGCCTAAGGATTGGCAGCAAGGTATAGTAATTCCGATATTTAAAAAAGGAGATAAATCAATCTGTTCAAACTACAGAGGCATTACTATCCTTTCGGGTGCTTACAAGGTGTTCTCGGGAGTTTTATACTGGAGATTAATGCTCGGAATGCATCTTGGGTGAATAGCAGTGCGGCTTTCGGGCAAATAGATCTACTACTGACCAGATACACTTAATGAGACAGACACTGGAAAAGGCATACGAGCATGATATAGACCTACACCATATGTTTATTAACTTCAAGCAAGCCTTCGATAATATCAACAGGGCAAGTATTCTCAGCTGCATGCTTATACTTGTCATACCTCGTAAGCTTGTTCGTCTCACTGACGCCACCTTGAGGGACTCAAGATGTGTTGTGGCAATACAAAATAATCTGTCTGAACCTTTTGGCATTCATACGGGAGTAAAACAAGGAGACGCTCTCTCTACCGTAATTTTTAACCTAGTCTTAGAAGCTGTCACACGGGGACTGAACCTGCGGGGCCTTATCAACTACAATACATCACAGATAGCAGCATACGCTGATGATATTGTAATCACTAGCCGACTTCAAAGTACTATGTTAAACCACACAACATCTCTAGGAGTGGAAGCTGGTAAGTTTGGACTGCAGATAAACATGACCAAAACGCATTACCTAGCTACAAGCAGGCAGATCAAACAGCCAGAAGATGTGACTACAGAGGGTGGTGTTATTACGGGAGTGTCCAGTTTTAAGTACCTAGTTGCCAACCTCAATGCGCAGAATTTTATGGAGGAAGAAATTAAATCCAGAATATCTGGCAACAAGAGCTTTTACGCATGCAAAAAGCTCTTGAGCAGCAAGTACCTGTCCATAAAATCAAAGTTGTCTATCTATAAAACTATAATTCCGCCTAGTTGTTAGGTACCTATGCATGTGAAACATGGACACTAACTCAAATGGACGGACAAAAACTAGCGGAGAGAAAAATTCATCGCAAAATCTTTGGGCCCATAAGAGATGAAGACGGGGAATACCGGGCTAGGATGAATAATGAGATTGAATTACTAATACAAAATGAAACCATAATAAGATTCATCAAAGCTCAGCGTTTTAGATGGGCAGGTCACCTGGAGAGGCTAGACAACTGCAGAGCTGTTAAACCATCTCAGACTGGACTCCATAACAAAAGCGACCACAAGGCCAAGAAAAACCTGAGCAAAGTGTGTGGAGGAAGATCTGAGGAGGATGGGCAAGCTGACAAGTTGGAGAAAAGCAGCCATAGACAGAGCAAGATGGAGAAAAATAGTGGAGGCCAAGACTCACATTGGGTTGTAGCATCACAGGAATTAAGAAGTAAGTACCTAGGATGGTGAAACAACATCATAATCTAAAATAAATCCTGAAACCTTACCAGTTTTTGTGCAATGATGAAAAAATCGATTACTTCGTATTACACATTTTATTTCATATTTTATATTAATTCTAGTACCTAAATAAATAAATGCTATGAATGTACAGCATAATCTAAGTTTCTTCTTGCATCCTGGTAAGGTCCAGCTGAATCTTCCGTAGTGTATCTTCAGTTCTCTTAGCAGTCTCAGTCTTAATATTTTCTTCCAAATCTACTACTTCCCTGGACATAGTACCCATATCGTTTACAAGCGAAACGATTGTATTGCATTCGGAATGCAACAAAGCCAGTAACTTGTAGGCTTTTTTTGCTTGATCGTCTTTTTTTGCGTCCTAGAAAATAAAACATAATTATAGCAAGGCCCAGTCAAGGCAACAAACTATGCCGTCGCCAATAAAATTCAAAAGAAATAGCATGGCAGCGGCGGATTGGCGTTGGCATGTTGATACTGAAACCATAATGAAACCCTCTCATAAAATTAGCATAAAATGTAAAAACAAAGAACGACATTCTATAATAATGTAATGTCACATTACTTAAAATTTTGTTGTCTGAAAATATACAGCATATTATAAACTACCTTGTACACTGATCTTTAAATAACTAACATACGCAAATTTTCGAAGGAATGGAAACCTAAATTCAATTCGCAAGCTTGAACACAAAACTGTTGCTAAGGTACTAAAGGTCTGGCTTTAATAAGAATCGATTCCTTTATTTTCTCCTAGCGCAGCAAACTCTGAAGAATATGGTTTATAATTTTTTCATGTTTAAACAAATAATAACAAACCCTGAACAGTGTTTCATCTGCTATTGAAAAGCATCTTTCCAACTGCCCTTCCAGAGAGTTGATTTCCTTCTGTATTTGTCTGGTGTCTTCCAATATTTTCTTGATCTCCATATTTTGTTTGTCAACGTTACTTATTATTTCTAAGATTCTCTTTGTGTATACGGATCTGAAATAGAAACTTAATAAAATATATATGGTCTCCCCACAAAAAATATTTTTAAACATTATTAACTATTATTTTTCTAATTGATGAGGCGCTGCTTTCCGGAAATCCATTTATTATAAATATTTTTTATACCATCTTATTATTATTTTTCAACAAAATTTTCATAAAAATACTAGAAAAAATTAAAAAAATTTGCAATATTTTGTTACACTTTGCTCAACAATAATAAAATATTCAAGAAAATTTTACCTTTTGTTTCCTTTTCGCAATTTATCATAGTTTTCTTTTAGCTGGTTTCTTGATAATTCTTTCTTGTCATATTCATCCTTCATAGCTTTGGCTGTATTTTTTAAAGTAATCAAAACTTTTTTGCATTGGCTTCTCTCAGACTGGAATTAACATTTGATGGGATAAAATAGAATAGAAATAGACATTATGACTGGTACCTAGTTCACTATGAACTGAATCACGTTATATACGAATTGCCGATTTAACACATTTTAACCGACCATTATGTCAGTGCAGGAGGTTATCAATTTATGTGTTCCCCAATTTCTCAGAGATGGCTAGACTGGATTTTAACGAGTTATATTTTTTTTTAATATTCTATGCGGTATACTTTCCAACTGGTCCTACATAAATTTTATCAAATGATGTAGTTTTTTTTTTATTAATACAATATAACTTTAATTATTTTTTACCATACATAGATGATATTCTTGTAATGTAAGTATTCCCTGCCGAATTTCACACAGATTGGTTTTAACTTTTTAAAAAGATATTTTAGAACTTAAATCCATTATAAAGAAATTAAAGCCAGAATTTATATTAGATACCTCAGACATATTAATGGTGTTTCTCAATTTGTCAATCTCCACTTTGATAGATAAGTTTCTTGATGTAAGTTCTTCGATTTTTCTATGTAACATATCAATGCTCTTCTGGACTTTCTCAAGTGACAGATCAGTGGTTCCAGCATCAGATTCAATATCAGATACTCCAATGCTAATCAGAATGTTTTCAACATTTTTCAAATCTGCCTCTGCCTTTTCACAAGATCTTTGTGCCTGGCGCAAATGAATGAATAAATTAATATAGCTTTATTTCACACCAAACAAAATAAAATATACAATGGCAACAAGACAATATACAATGGTAGAACTGGGCAGCCTCATTGCTTAAAGCAATTTCTTCCGGACAACCTTTGGATGGACAGAACTAATATAAAAAACAATGTAATGAAATTATAAACTAATTTCAAGGATTAGTAGAGTAACAACAAATAATCCATTGCCTAGGGCAGGTACAGGTAGTAAATCAGACTATCTATTCTGACAGTATTACAGAGCTATACAGCTCTGCTAAGGCTAGGCTTGCTGAGCAGGTAGAGTATTGTTTTCTTGGAATATTTATAGAAAAAATTTGCTTCGAAATCATCCTATTTAGAACTCTGAACTGGTGCACTATTTTAGAACCGCTCGTATTGTATCATATCGCATCACATGTTAATGACGTCATTTACGAAGGATATGCAAAAGAAGAATTCATATAAATGCATACCATTTGATAAAAATATGAAAGGTCATAACCATTCGTATCTAAATTCAACCTACTGATACAAAGTTTGACAGATGGTACCAACTACAGGGGTCGGCACTCGAAGTGTTACCAATTCAAAATGCTGTAATTTTGACAATATATAGAAAAAAAAACATTTAAAATTAAAAAGAAAAAAATTATTGTTCGATGTGGCCACCTTCAGCGCGGATAACAGCATCGAGTCTGTCCGAGAAGGCTTCACACGCTGCACGAATGTGGTCTGCTGATATTTTGTTCCATTCTCGGCGAAGAGAAATCTTTAAGGCGTCGACTGTCTCATATTTTTTTGCTGACACTTTGGCCTCTAGAATTGACCATATGGAAAAATCCATTGGGTTTAAGTCCGGCGAATATGGTGGCCATTGTTGCGAAGAAATGAAGCTCGAAACTTTTTCTTGCAAAAAAATTTGGGGTTCACGGGCTTTGTGGGATGGTGCCGAGTCTTGCTGAAACGTCCAATGGTTTCTACCGAATTTCTTACGTGCCCAAGGTAACAAAGCATCGTTTAAAATCTTTTCACGGTAGATTTGCTGGTTTATCTTTGCACCCTGCTCAATGAAAACGAGAGGTGAAAGTCCCGTAGCAGTTACCACGGCCTAAACCATCACTGATGCTGGTGCTTGCTTCGCAGTGCAATTCGTTGGTCTAAATTGACGTTTGATTTAGACTTTAACCATACGCGATCATTTTGTTTGTTCACATATTGCTGAACCGTAAAAATTTTTTCATCGGAAAATACCAAATTTTCAGCCTTGCTATCAACGTGCAACTGCTTTAACTCCTTAGCTCTTTCTAGGCGAACTGCCTTTTGTGCAAGTGTCAAGTCTTGCACTTTTTGTATTTTGTACGGCTTCAGTTGTAGTTTATTTTTTAATATGCGTCCTATGCTCCGGACAGATACATTAAGACTTTTTGCCAATTTAACTGCGCTTTGTCGTGGATTTCGTTCAATTCTAGCCTTCACCTTTCGAACCGTTTCTGATGATGTTGCTGTTGTTAGATGTCCACCTCCATGGCGTTTCTTGATGCTACCCGTATCATTGTAACGCGTGATGGTCCGATACACAAACATTTTATTCAGATGTAAATGTCGTAGCGCATTAACAATGGCTGGTTGCGATTTTCCAGCCAAATACAAAGTAATGACACTGTGGCGTTTGAATTCCATCTGGATAACTTTTTTTAGCAGCGACGAAAAACAATGAGCTTCTGTATGTTTAGGAACAATACAATAGACTTACGACTGTGAAAAAATGGGCGCCATATTGTAAACAGTTTGCTTGCTAAAGCAACTAAAGTTGGTAACACTTCGAGTGCCTACCCCTGTATAGAATTCCTTTACTAAAATTATAAATGCGAAACTAACGATGTCTGTCTGCTACACTTTCACTAAAGGCTAATTTATAATGTAAAAACTCTTTCTCAACTCAACATTAAATAAATTTTCACATGCATGAAGTAGCGGAAAAGGATTCGTTTTTTTATTAAGGTATGTTCCTTTCCACATTCTTAGGTTAATACCAAAGTAGAAGTTGGTTATTATTATGATAAACTATTTCTACGTGTAATGTAATAATTCAGTAAAAAATGGCAACCCAAAAGTTCAGTGGTTAAAAAATTCGTACATAACTATAATTCAATATGAAATTCACAATAAGGAATTCATAGGAGCGAATTCAAAAATACTTGGTCGACTACCTCTGAGTATTCAACTTCCATCACATTTTTTTCACTTTCGAGTGTGTCCAGTTTTTGTTTCAATATAATTGCCATTTCCTTCAGCTCCTTCAAAGTTTTGTCCACATCATATTTTATTTCAGTTTGGTTATCATTTTGGGTGTTTTCTTTCACTAACTTTGCACTGATATCTTGTTTGTATTGTTTGCCTTTAAGGAGTTTAGCTATTAACTCTTCTTCAGTTAACGTTATATCTTTGGAATCACGGCTCCAATGCTCTGAAAATTTAATAAACGAATACAATTATTTTTCTTTTTTTCTTGACCTATTTTTGTCACCTATTTAACTAGATTGACATTATTTTTAAAGTAAAATAGTGAAATATAATAGTGAAAGTGCTAAGACTTAAGAACACATGAACAAAGTGTTTTCGCCTTAACAACTGTAATAAGAAAAGTGCCGATGTACAAATTCTTAGACATTATTTTGTAGACGATTAAGTTAAACTAAAATTACTTATTAGCCTTAGGCTTATGCTAGATTGTAATATTATCAAGGAAAGCCTCTATGGGTTATCCTTGTACAATAGAAAAAAAAAACTGTATTGTGAATGTACATCGTCG
Organism: Ligdia adustata; assembly: GCA_947049295.1. Classification (NCBI taxonomy): domain Eukaryota; kingdom Metazoa; phylum Arthropoda; class Insecta; order Lepidoptera; family Geometridae; genus Ligdia; species Ligdia adustata. Next base: position 6,944,378 of record OX346218.1, read on the forward strand.
GCGTCCAACTTCTCTGGGTGTAGGCTTAGCTGACTTGATAAGTTTGGACACTTTCAATCTCATAATCATCTTTCATATTTCATTTATTTCAAATTTCATCTCAATCAATGCAATAAAAATAAAGGTTTATTGGTTCAGGAGTAAAGATAGATTAAACAGACAGAGAAGAGCTACTTTTACATGTATAATAATTAAAGTATGATATATATATCATACTTAATAAAAAATACCTGTATTATGAGGTATTTGTATTGATACTTCAACTTACCAGGAACTTCAAAATCTCCAATCTCCTGTGAGGTAGGCTTGCAACTTGGAGGAATCCAAATTCTTTTAAACTCTTCATCTATTTTACTAGCAATATCTTGCATGAGGAATGATCTTTTCTTAATTGGAGCAACATTCTGGGTTTTTTGACTCTCATTTGGCAATGTTTCTATTAAAAACATAAATACTTGCCGTAACTCACACTCATTGTAGTACAAGAATGTTTGATATCCAACATCATTTTTGTATCCCATATCCTGGAATGATTAAAAATAACTACACTAACTACACATAATAAAGCTACACTTGAATTGCAGCCAAATGCTAATATTACATTCTCTCGGTTAATGCTTGTATCCATTTCAAACTTGACTAGTTTGTAAAAATAAAATAACAATTTATATTTGGAGTATTCAGTAAACAATTGACTGAGCGAGATAAGTGGCTGTCTAACGTATGAAAAAAAATTGCTTTCACCTCTGTTTATTTCTTTTTACGTGGATAATTAATATAATAAATATTTGACAAATCAACCAAGCCTGTGAACTAAGTTTCGTGAATGTGGGTAGTCTGTGATACATGTGTGAATAATGTAGGGTATATTTGAATAAAGCAGTCGATATCTTGCATTTGCTTGTCTCATTACACTCCCTCGAGAAATATATTTTACAGTGAAAATAAGTTGATATCACATCACCAAGCATCTCGATGAAACTATAACAATATATATGTTACAACTATTTTTTTTGGATTTATTGATTTCCAACAAATGATATTTGGCATTTGGTGTTAAAATAAGCTGAAAAAATGTTTTGATGACATAAAGCAATGTTAGCCATTTACCATTATGCACATATAGTTTAAACAATTTTTTTACATATATTGTTACAAAGAAGTTTGTGCTTACAAGCAGATCTTGCTAACAAATAAGACCAAGATTGGTATTATACCTTACAACAAGAAGCAATTTGAGCGGCCACTTCTATTCTATGTGAAATACCAGCTGGCAGCTTCGCAGGAACCTTAAGTGACGAGTCAATAGCACGCAGACAAGTAGATGCTGCTTCAATTATAATTTCCACGGGTAGTTCACATATATTTTTAACATTTTCATCAACATTTCTGAAAATAATTGTACCAACATACTTCAACTCTATACCAGACACTCAAGATATAGATTTTAAAAACCAGGTTAATACAGACAGAATATGGAAAGAGATTAAGCTTGTCGGCAGCGAGTTATAGTGTTTTTTGCACCAACCAGATTTCGTCCGATTACCAACTATTGATTACAGGATGTACACTGTTCGTCGTAGGTTGTAGGGATGTACTATAAAAGGATAACAGGCAATTCAACCACAAAGAGGGTCGTTCTTTAAAGAGGGTCATATGGGCGTTCAAAACTTGAGCTCCTTGTTATTCCATTTTATGTCTACAGCTACTAGTAAAATAATGTAATAATGGTTCAATTCAACTTACATGTTTAGTTGCCTTAGAAAATGCAAAATAATAGAATCTACTTCTTCCATTATCCAAATCTGAGGGAATAATCTTAATAAGTTTAAATGTACTTATTTGTATTAATTTTTAATTTAAATAATAAAAATTGGACACCTTAATATAACAAAACGATTATTTCAAAAAAAAAATACACATTACAGGCTAAACCCATTGAGGCTTCACCGCCTTGGCTAAATTAAAAAAAAAACCTATTACAAAAACACGAACTTATTATGTATGCAGACAACCGCACTTAATAGTGCTATTAAAACGCTTTTATTAATATTTACAAGATCAATCCATAACTGTTTTATATAACAGAATTATATGATTATATTAGAATTATAAGCCTAGGTGGGCGCAGGAAAGAAAAATATATCTAAATTATATTGTGAAGACCATCTTTTATTTCGTATTTATTAGACAACGACCAACGTCAAATGACAGAATAAACTAAGTATTATATATCTAACAAGTTAGCATCATTATGTAACTTATTGTTTCCTTACTTAGAACGTATGTAGAACACTGCTTTACGCGTATAGAAAATCTTGAAATGTTTTTGATTTAAAAAAAAAGTTTTCTAAATGTCACCCTGTATGTATTTCTGATCTGATCTGATTGTTTTGTTTTTAAATTATCTTTATTTTCCGTAAAACTTAAATAACATGACCATCTCTAGTGTACATTCATAATCCTAGAGGGACAAATACATTTTAAAATTAAATATAAACGTTAACAAGCCTTAGCTTGTTAAAACGTATAACAGCAACATTAAACTTGTAATTACGGAATAAATTGTATAAAAAATAAAATATCATAAACTAATTACATACGCAATCTTTACATTAGAGTTACTTTATTGACATCTATTGTAACAATGATGAATGTTATTGGGTATCTATATTAATAACTAGCTGTACCGGCGAACTTCGTACCGCCTAATAGTTATTTATGTTTCCCACCTTTTAAACCTTCCCTGGAGTACGACAAACAATTCAAGACCAAATTCAGCTAAATCGGCCCAGCCGCTCTCGAGTTTTTGCGAGACTAACGAACAGCAATTGATTTTTATATATAAGACTAGCTGACCTGGCGAACATCGTACCGCCTAACAGTTTTTTATGTTTCTCACCTTTTAAACCTTCCCTGGAGTACGACAAACATTTCGAGACCAAAATCAATTAAATCGGCCCAGCCGTTCTCGAGTTTTTGCGAGACTAACGAACAGCAATTGATTTTTATATATAAGATTATATCAGTTTATTTTAAAATCCTTTAATAGTTACAATGAAATAAATTGACATTGAGTATAATCAGATAAACAATAAAATAATCTGTTTCCTATAAATTATCAAATCATAAAATTATTACAACTTACTAAAGTGGGTAGGTACGCAAAACACGTAACAGTAGGCAAAATTTTTTGAGTTAGAAGCATGTTTCCCTTGAATGCTTTGGCGAGGACATTGCATTGCTCTTGTTGAGTTGAAGTTACAGAACCGTCGTTGGTTTCTAGTGGTGGAATGGAAAAACAAAAGTTTGAACGAAGTTTTTAACAAAAAGCCCATAAGTCAGCACTTGGGTTATCGACTTTCATTAACTTAGTGTTCCATATCGTCTCATTATAGGATTGTACAGCAAGACGTATCTCAATATGAAGCTTATACACTTTTTTGTTTAGTTCTTTGCGTACTTGGACGATAGGTTCGGAATTTGCATATCTACGAAGCCGATTTTTATGCTGGATTAGTCTTTTAATTCGATGTAAGGTTGTATTCCATGGTTTTAGTGTTGAAGTAGGAATACATGCATTTCTACTAGTTATTAAACAGTCCTGAAATTTAGCAATAGTAGCGTCTACTTCAGCAGTTGTTTGGAATGTGTGAGTAGAAAGGCATATTTTGTTATTTATAAGGCGACGATAACCATCCCAGTCAGCTTTTGAGTAATTGAATGTGGTCACAGGTTTACGAATGATACTAGTATTAATTAATTTTACGGAGACGGCCACATGATTAGACAAAACAGTCGGAATTGTAATTATTTGATCGGGGGTGAGCGTAGATTTGATAAGTGTTAGGTCAGGTCTAAATTTAGAGCAATAGTGGACTAAGGTTTTTTGGCTAGGGCTTTATATACGAAAGTCATTTCTCAATATGTGTTCCATATGCGCTTGCCACGATCATTTTCAGGCCAGGAGACCAATAGGATTGTTTAGCATTTAGATCGCCCACTGCTATCACTGAACTTCCATATGCCATGAGGCAGTCCAGATCCCTCAATATAAATGGAATATTAGGAGATTGGTATACAGAAAATATCAGAGTGCTTCTATTCTGTAGTTTTAATGATACCTATAAGAAATGATGTATTAGGAGTTGGTACGAGGCTGTGATCAATATCAATTCGAACTAAGATAGCCACACCCTGGCTAGTACCATTGTCACGTTTGTCCTTACGGTAGCATACATACCAGCAATAAAAAACCTAGAGCGATCAGATAGTTTTGTTTGTCACGCTGCAATAACATCACTTTTAAGTTCACTTACCACCTTCTGTAAGTCATGCTGTTTGTTGCCTACGCCATCAGCGTTCCAACAAAGAATTGTAATCCTGTATGGCTATCAGACGTGAAAGTATCAGGATTACCTTCTCGATGAAGGTTTTACAACTGGTAAACTCGTGCTTGATGGCCTTAATAATATTTAGTATTTCTAGCATTTCCTCCGTAGCTAGATCATGTTTATTCGTCTCTTCAAAAAATATTTCTTTCTCTTTATAAGACGTATGGTGAGTTTGAGGAAGGTCAGATGTAGACGGAGTATTGGTATGCTGCTCTCTGGCACTAATTTTACGTGATAACTGTGGTCTAGCTGAAGTGCCATTCTGAGGTCTTGGTCTTACCGGTTTGTTTATTTCCAGATTTACGACTTGTGACCAACCATGTTGCTCTTTCAAGGTCTCACCTGAGGCTTTCGTTATAATATCTTTACGTACGGTGTCACGTTTTGTGGAGATCTTTTGGAGGTATTTTAGTCTTTTCTCGCATTGTGCATAATTTGCGGGGTGTTCTTGTTGACAGTTGCAACAACGTGCGGCCTATTTTTTCTTAGTGCATTCCCACGTTGGATGCGAAAACGCACATTTAACGCAACGTGGTGCCTGCCCTGTTACAGTTTTTTGAGGCATGGCCGAAGTCTTGACATCTAAAACATTGCGTCCCGGACTTCTTGCTTGGTTTGTAGCGCTCAATCGTGACAACACAGTTGAAAAGGTACTTTATTTGCTTGAATAGAGACATATTCGTACCGCTTGAGAGTTGTACAAAGATACGAGGACAATTTGTAGGATATTGCGTCTTCATTTCAGTGACTGTGGCTCCCACCACTGGGGTTGGTGTGATTGTGATTCAAGCTCTGACGAAATGTTGCCGTGTACAAATTTTGGTAGGCCTTTGATTACAACCTTTGGCAGTTTCTCATCTGTGCAGTATAGGTGTAAAATGCTATTTTCTCACTAAGCAATCCATTCTTGAGCAATTGGTGATTTTTTGTTAGAGTAACATTGAACTCTTATCAGCTTTCTTCCTCTATTCTGCATATAAATTTATTTGCTTGAATAGAGACATATTCGTACCGCTTGAGAGTTGTACAAAGATACGAGGACAATTTGTAGGATATTGCGTCTTCATTTCAGTGACTGTGGCTCCCACCATTGGGGTTGGTGTGATTGTGATTCAAGCTCTGACGAAATGTTGCCGTGTACAAATTTTGGTAGGCCTTTGATTACAACCTTTGGCAGTTTCTCATCTGTGCAGTATAGGTGTGAAATGCTATTTTCTCACTAAGCAATCCATTCTTGAGCAATTGGTGATTTTTTGTTAGAGTAACATTGAACTCTTATCAGCTTTCTTCCTCTATTCTGCATATAAAAGTCTTTGACAAACTTCATAATAACATCTCTGATGTTTTGACGAGTCCATTCATCTTGTAGCTCAATTATGATTGGGAGTGTGTTATTTGCTGGATTAATTTTTGTCGCAGTTCGGAATGGAACCGACAAACTTTCTTCAGTGCCATCAACCGGTAATCCGGTGAAACGTTTATTGATTTCAGTATCCTTGCATTTGGAACTTTCCTTGGGATTTGTAATAAATTTCTTCGGTGTGTGCCATTGGTCGGGAGATCCTGCATTATCTCTTGGTCTTTTGCTTCTTTCGTTTGTATTTGCAATATTCGAGTTTGCAGAAGATTTAGTTAAGTATTTGTTCATTTTAGGGCCAAGGTGTGATGTATCGACATTTGTCGATAGCACCCTAGCCCATCACTATTCTCGTTAACGGTCGGCGCGCAGGTAAGTATTGAATGCGTGCGATCGCGTTGGCAACCGAATGCACACGGATTTCTGATCTGAATGAAATAAAGATTTGGTAATAATATTAATGTCTCCATCGATCGATCGATCGAGGCCCATCTTGTACTTCCGGGACACGAGGATTGGAGTTTCGGGTATCAGACCACTCCCCAGGCTGGGCACTGGAGTTCTCTGGCCCTAAGGAGTGTATTGAAATGGGCACATTCTGCGCTCCTCGCCCTCGTGTCGATCTATTGCTGCGCACCCGCCATTTAATGTCAAAGCATCACTATAATTTAACCACAATACAGATGAAAGAAGAGTAATAGCGATTGCTAATTCTATGGACCACAACGCCTTTTGACTTGATATTTGTCATGTATTTCATCATTTTAACTTAAATAAATCCAAAACCTGACGCTGGCAAATATACAAATCGTTTAGGACCATATAGGTAAAAACAAAAATATATTAATCTGTGGTTCAGGAAAGTAATTGTCAAATTTGTCAATCGTCTGTGGTCGATTTTGCAGAATATTGGCCACTTTGATGGTTATATAATTTAAATTTTGAAGAAATATACCAGTTTAACAATGGGTAAACACTTTGGAGAGCTTGCCAAGATCCGTGGTTTGATTAGCTACAAACTTTCCCCTCATGAACAGCGCGCTTATGCTGGAGCTATATCGAATGGACTCCCCAACATCTTCCGCAGATTCCGTGAAAGTGTTTTCAAGGTAGCCCCTCGTAAGTATCTCTGTGTTTTATTATTAACTAGTAGCTGTCACGCGTTGCACGCGACTGAAAATGGAATATAGACTAGTTTCAAACTTGAAGTCCCATTTAAAAGGATTCTCAAAAATTCATCCCTATGGAGTTCTAGGTGTAGAATTTCAGAAATTCAACCCCTGTGGAGGTCTACAGGTAGAATATCAGTAAACCGAACTTATTATGAATACATCCTCCGAATTTCAAGTCTTCAGTTTCAGCGGTTTGGGCCCTGTGTTGATTGTGACCTGTCAGTCTGGACTTACTCTTTTATGTAAATGTTTAGTATAATTAGATGAGTTAGCAAATAAATTACAAGTTAGTCTACAGTACAATCCTGGAACTGCCTAAACAAAGTTCTTGTAATAGACTACTACCACTTAATATCTGGAAAAAAATCATGCCTCAAATCATAAGAGGTTTTATATTGTAACAGTAATTCAGACACAATAATTCATTGTATGGAGATCCTAAAAAATATCACACATTAACTGTGTCATTTATTACTGGCATAATTTCCCTAATAGTTGCTTAAAAATAAGGTTCACTGATTTCCTACATAACTATAGTCTTAAACCCACAATTTGGCCAGCACTTCATAGAGGAGACCTGTGTCCAGCAATGCGATTTTATGGGTTGTTACAACACACCATTATATTACAACATATGTTTTGTAGTTTAAACATTCAGTCAATCAGTGTATTATAACATTATTTTATTATTTTCACAGTACGTTTTTTTTGTTCCAGCTTTTATCATTGGGTACCTCATCTATGAGGGTGTTGAAAGGGAACACCACAGGCTCTCCCGCAAAAATCCTGCAGACTTTGAAAATGATCAATAAAAATATTTCTTTTTAAGTTTTATTTATGTAACTGTAGTTTCTTAAATAAATTGAGCGCTTATAATTTTTTCTGTATATTATTTTACCACTTAAAAAAGGCCATGCAATGGTATGCAAGAAGTCATAACATAGTGAGGCACAGACCAGATAGTACTGTAGAAATGCTGTGTTTCATATGTGACTAGATGTTGGCTGTAAGTAGTACCCTTGCCGAGAAGGATAATGATAGATGAAGGACAAATGGATGAGTGAAGTATATCTGTTTTGATTGTGGTAAATTTTTCTTTCATCTGATTTGTCAGATGGTTTTTTTTCTTTTGATATATTATGTCACCATACGATTTGTACATTTGCCAGCGTCAAGTTGGACTTGTTTTATTTTCGGCCAAGATGGTGTACGTGTACCAAGAAATACCTTAAGATGTGGTTAATATTATCTATTAGTGAAACCTGTATCAGTTGCCTACTTCATTGTGTACAGAAATATCTAATTTCTGTGAATAATAGTGGAATTATGGCATCACTGGAAGATTTTAATATCCTAGGTTGACTCTGATGGTCACATGGGTCAATCAATTATTTCATCCGTTACAAATGTCGTAATTGGCATATCAAAAACGCGAAAATAGCCTTTTTGCGTAAATAAGGTGGAAATATTTTTATTCGAAATGATTTTTTTACACTGCTATAAGTTACGTTATTTTGTATTTTGTTGATAGATTAATGATTAATAATCTCTAACGAATTTATGGTGTCACCTACACTGTCATGGCCGGGGCTCCATACATTATAGAAACATCTCGTTTTAATGTTATTAATCAATCAAGTTAAGTCAAATATAAAGTAATACGTTATCATGGTCGTTAAAGTTATATCATGTTCCCTCGTACAGCGGCGGAGACTTTACCAGGGTTTCCATGGAGTTTTCACGGGAACACGAAAACCACATTATTCCGTCTTTATATCGCTTGTACACATAAAGAAGACATTAATGATAAATAATCCACAAATACTAACTACACATTATAACATGCAGAATGACTAGTTTTGCAATAAATATACAGACAGACGTAATTTTTTCAGCGAACGGCCTGTCCTGATGATGTATGGATGGTTCGTGTTCCATGCTTGGGTGTAGTTGTTTCGTTATTGTTTACCCTGCCTGTAGGTACCGAACGCGTTAGTAAAATATCAGTGCCTCCGCCAAGTCTCGCTCGGCCGTACCATTCTTTTCTAGAAACAGCTTGAGCTATTTTCGACCCCCCTGCAACTTAATTGTGGGAGCTGAAGCTAGAAGCTCAAATATTTAATGACTACATAGTAAAGGCATCCATTCATAAATATTTTTCCAAATTACATGAAATATGGACGAATACTTTAAGAATTATAGCAAGTTACGGTGCAAGTATTAAAAGTCAGTAGGTTACAGTAATTTCCTTTACTGACTATGTTGCTATTATTTTTACGAGCACACGGGCAAGATCATGGCAAGATCCATCAAATGGCGTTAGAAGGAAAGCGGAATAGCGGAAAATAAATGATTCAACAAGCCAGTCGGGTGCTAAAGACTGAATAACGTGATTTCCTTGTTTACATGAAATGTCTACAGAAAAGAAATTATAGTAAATTCTCCACTGGTTTAGGGTACTTGATGTGGCTATACTAGACCACGACGACTTATCTCTTTACAACTTGATAGTCTTTACATATAATTTGCAAATTCAAAGACTTTGAGAACTGGCACACAGGCACAATACCACACAAACTCTGACGAGCACAATGCAGGAGTGTGATGTAAAAAGTAATCTGAAGCTTGACAGTGACACTTAAAATTATATCGTAATTTGTGGCAGTGACTGTAGGTTGACTTGTCTAGCTCATCTTGCTGTGCTGCCGACGTCAACAAAACTTTGTTTTTACGAAATTAATGTATTGTGTGAAAGTAAGCTATATTTTTTTCATTTTAAAGATGATCATATCTAGATTGTGTAGATAGATACGCGTGGTGTTGATATATTCTCTTTATCAATAGAAAGGTAAGTCGCACTTATTTAAAAAATATTAATGCAAGGAGTACTAAATTTTATCAATTAATTATTTCATATAAAATACTTACACTTTCATAACTTCAGAAGCATTGCTATGGATGAAGACTGGAGGTATGTAAACATAAAGATATCTTAAATAGATAGATGTTTTGGATTCTTGGTAGCCTTATTCAGTTCTTAAATAACTGAATATGCATTAAAGATTACATATCTACCTATTTGTATTTTTACATTTGCTTATGTCTCTACGAACAAAAGTGCAAATAATTGTGCAAAAGTTTATCAAGATTCACATTAGTGTAATCTTATCAATTATTCTTTATCAGGTTAGTTAATTTGATTTCCTATGAAGTCTGGATGTGATGAATCTGATATAAAACCTGAGCCAGATATCAGTCCAGACCCTGATCCTGAAACAGATCTGGTCACAGCTGCTACTCAACTAAATAATAGTGAAGAGGACAAAATGGACACTGATTCAAAGAAATCTCAATATGGGCATAATAGGAGAGTTAAGCATGGTGCGTATATTCACTGGTCATTTTAAAAATAGTATACAAACTCATATCATAATTAACAGCCAGGTTACTTTTTATAAACCTCATACTCCTTTAATTTTTAAAATAAAATTCAATTGTGCCACATGTTATAAAACTGTCAAAATGTTAAAATACATTAAAGTTATAATATTAATTTTCCTTATAATCTTGCTAGAATGTTATAAATCAATTTCACATTTTGTTATAGGTTACATTAAATATGTGAGCTTAGTAGTTCTTACTGTGCAAAATGCTGCACTAGGTCTTAGCATGCGCTATGCAAGGACAAGAGATGTGGAAATGTTTTCTTATTCTGCTGGTAAAGTATTTATCTAGTTCTTAAGAGATTTATTTGGAATCAGAATTTTGCATGGAGACTGGATGAAATTGTGTCATAATAATGGTGTTATCAAAATCATTTTTTTTATTTTTGTTTACATATGTGCATGTTTATATATGTACTCTGTTATATTTTCTATAAAATGAGAACATAACTTAAGGGTGTGCTGAGTGTCATGTTTTATTTACTTTAATGCAAAGACAAAAGGACATTACTAGTGCCTCATTCATAACATGTTATGTTTTCAACAAGTGTTGTCCTAAACATAATTGTTTACATGTTGTTTGTTTGGTTTAAATTTATAATATATTTTAATTTATGTGTTCTTTACATTTTACTATACTAATGTCACAGAGATCTGATACATTTATATGAAGCAACATAGCTTGTTGCTAATGAATAACAGCTAATTACAGCAAGTATAACCACCCTATGTTTATACTTGCTGTGATTATTTGAATAATCCAATAGGAACACTTTTCCGTGAGCTATCTTCCTGTTAAATTCCGTGTGAGTGTGAAGGAGTAATAAACTTACATACTCATAAAGACTTTCTTCACCTTTAGAATAAAAGTGTTATTTAAACTGATGATGATGAAGCCTTTTCATGTAACTGGTGCATGTATCTTATACTTAATGCAAACTCAACTGTGTATATAATAACTACATTTTGTTTTCTAGCTTGAAATATGTCTACTTAATCAAATTGGCTGGTTGATGGCGTCGTAGCAAACCTTCCCTCATTATACTAGTGACTTCTATCTTGCTTAGTGTGTATTGTGCATTTCCCACGGACATGCTAAGTTAGCAGCAGCACTTCTTAACCCTTTCAGACGTAAAACCCCCATAAACAAATGAGGACACAAATGTTTATTTATAATTTTTTCCCATGGATCATATTAAATTTCTATCTATCTATGTATGATTATGGCCTCTGCAGTAAAGCCGCAACTTTACCAATGTCGTGTGGCTTAAAGACATACGCTGAAAAGATTGGCTGGTGACGCGAATAATTCAAAGAACACTTCGCCGATGCCCAGTGGTGGTTTTTTTATTTTCATATTCCAATTCTACTATCCATATTTACCAATAAAACAGGCTACCAGATTCAGTAGTTTCACTGCTATTGGGTCAGCCGTGATCGTCAATTAATGTTATAAATGATTGTTTTCAGCTGTCCTTATGACTGAAATATTCAAACTAGTGATATGTGTTGGGCTGGTAATGCAAGAGTCCGGCGGCGTGGCAAAAGGCGCGCGATCAATGTACGCAATAGTAATTCTAAATGTCAGGGATACGTTACGTGTTTGCGTGCCATCATTTCTATACATCGTTCAAAACAACCTACTTTATGTGTCGGCGTCTAACTTAGACGCTGCTACTTATCAGGTAATTACATTTATATGTTCTTGGAAAGCAACATTATCTACGTGTGTCGTTTCATTAATTAACTATATTGTACACATACGATTCAAAATCAGTATGTGTAACTAGTACCTGTACCTGTCCGTTTGTGTCATCATCGCATTGTCAAATTTAAGGAAAGTTACATTTGATTTTTAACCTACTTTAGAAAAGGTTCTTATTTCATGGGAATCTTTTATATATTTACCCAATGTCTTCAATCTTCAATGTCAGCGGCAAATGCGTGGTTGATTTGTACATTATTATTATAGGCTCTCAGATAGTCCAATAAATAAATACTAATCATCTCATGTGATTCGAGTAGCTATACACACACACATACATTGTTTTTCTCGTTAACCCGTAGTTTGCATATCTCTGTTGTCTCGGTGGTGTTCCCATCTTGATTTCGTACCGACTTCGGATTGTAAAACGCACGGGGTAGTAATTTCATACAGTAAAGTACCTGTCTGCCTACTAAGTAGTATATTTTAAAATGATCAAATACATACACAAAACACTTTTTATTATAATTTTCAGGTCACATATCAATTAAAGTTATTGACAACAGCCTTTTTCGCCGTAACTGTGTTGAAGAGACAACTCAAAAAGTGGCAATGGTGCGCCCTTGGGCTGTTAGCGGCGGGCGTAGCGCTTGTGCAGCTTTCTTCTGCTACTGAAAATAAGCAGGAGGACAAAGACCAGTCCAGGATTCTAGGGTTCTGTGCAGCATTAGCAGCTTGTTTCATATCGGGCTTTGCTGGCATCTACTTCGAAAAAGTGCTGAAGGAGTCTGACATATCTGTGAGTTGAACTATGCTACACTAAAACGCACACAATTCTTTATACGAAAGATAAAAGTATTCAGTTTTCTGTTCCTTATCTTGTATGAAAGTTAAAAAGGAACGAAATAAGATTTCTACTGTTGCTACAAAATTGTAATCAAAAGGCTTCGCAGAACTTGCCCCATGTTCCAGTATTTATTTTAATTATTATTGAATCGTTAGTTAGATGATATTGAACAAGCTATTTATTTAAATGTATCTATCTGAGTACTTCAAAGATTTATACTTTACAATTACTTTTATTTAATGTGGCGCTTATTTTAATATACAGAAGAGTTTTCGATAGGATTGGAATCTGGTATGTATATTTACATTTTCAATACCTACCGAAGTTACTTATTTTGTAATGATATTTGCAAAATAAAATAACAGTCATTTTAAAATGAGTTGGCTTTTCTCCCAGGTGCAAATTCACATATATTATATCCTGGGAGAAAAGCCAACTCATTTTAAAATGACTGTTATTTTATTTTTATAGTGCAGTGCATGTCGCTAACGGTTTATAATTTTGAACCTAGGAGGTGGATAAGTACACTATAAGTACAGTGGGCACTTATTCACTATGAACATTTCAATACGTAACGTTGCCGCGTTACTTTAAGCGCGCAGAATTCATTAGAAACGATTTCACTAAGCCAATATTAAATAGTATATCGTGCCGTGGCAATGAACCGCTCGTTTTGCATCATCTGAATAACGTATTGCGTCAAAATAATTGCAGTAAATGTCGATGATCCTTCCAGAATAAGAGCCCTACAGTCCTGTAGTTATGATAACGATAAAACGGCTAATTTATTATTTGCAGGTGTGGATGAGAAATGTCCAGCTAAGTCTTCTATCACTGCCATTTGGAGCTGGAACATACCTAATTAAAGAAGGTGTGAGCAACAATTTGTTGAAAGGATTCGACGGTTTTGTATGGTACTTGGTTATTTTACAAGCGGCGGGCGGCCTTATCGTCGCAGTTGTGGTCAAATACGCGGATAACATATTGAAGGGCTTCGCTACCTCCGTCGCTATCATCATATCCTGTGTAGCTTCTATTTATATATTTGACTTCGTAATTACAGTACGTTTCGCTTTAGGAACTATGCTCGTAATAGGTTCGATATTTTTGTATGGTTATGTTCCAAAAAAGGCTGAGCCTCGAACCTCGTTGAGCGTCTGAATTAGTTATAAGATAATTTATATCTGTCGATTTTGCCATCTTCTATTAAGGAGCGGAGTATAGTACCAGTAAATTACCGAATCAAAAAAAATCAAAAAAGATTATGATGTACTAGGGATAGGTTTAGCGATTCTATTTACACTCGGCCGTTTGCAAACTGCGACCGTGAACCGTATACCCTCGCGATACAGGTCATGTTTGTGTCGTTCGCTTGGTTCGCTTGAAAAAACCGTTTTACAGTGCGTGGTGATAGGTACAACAGCCGTCATAAAAATACAAATTAAGTAGGTATCTGTAACAAATTAGGTACATATCGTTGTTTGTTTCATATGAATGGGGGCAGATATTCAGTATTGCATTGGTTTATTGCGTTGGATAACAAGATTAAGATATTAACGTTAAATATATATAATATAACATTAGCATTTTTATACAGATATAAATACGCACAACGCTAATTAATAGGTAGAAATGTTAGATAGAATTTGATAAAGCGAAAGTTGTCTAGCCACACAGCAATTAAGTGCGTTACGCAAGTTTCGTGGTCAATGGTCATGGTTTTTTTGCACAATATTAAATATTGCATATCGTTTTTGTTAAGTGTAATTCCTATGTGGAAACCTGATGACGCGGGCGGATCCAATGCAACGTCTACCTATTCGCTAATCGCCTAGAATTTGAATAGATAACTGCGTCTGTATTTTCTTCTTTCCATCGTCGAAACCATAAATGACTCGGAGTATTGACCGCAACAAACTAGGCAACTGTATATATTGTACTTGTTATTAATTTGTAGACTAGTCAAGATGACTCAGAATATTACCTCCATTAAATCCGCAATCACAGCTAAAGATAAAAATAAATAAATGATGTACAATCGTTTGTTGGAACAGAGATAATAATTAATCATAAATATTGATAGTTAAGTGAATACTTGAGTATTTTTAAATAATAGATTAGTTGGAATGTTGTAGTATCTGTAAGTTTTACTGATATAGTACATATTAAATTTTAAAGGATGTTCGGATGAACCGGGCTCTGAGAAACTTGAGTATTTATATCAACAACAAACAGTTCTTCATTTATTGAAGGGTATGAACGTAACTTATATACTCGTAGTAACATTTTTACTACATCAATAAAATAAATCGGCAAACTACATTTTATTATTTATACAAAACAAAACCACTTCTGCTGTAATAATGTTAAGATGGTCCATTTGGTCATAACAAACATCTAAATATATATAAAAGAAGAGTAAGTCCAGGTGGTCAAGGCTGTTATTGAATTGTCTCAGAATTACGTTTTTACAGTACAGTTTTAACATTTTAATTCTGGGACAAATCAAATAACAGACTTGACCACAATGATTGACTGATATTTACTAGAAATCAACGCAGAGACATTATATGGTGTAGGAGTGTAGGTACTAAAAAGGATTAATGGAAATGTATTTTTTATAATTTAGTTAAGTTATAAATTTATTTATATTCAGTTAAATGGTGCGGGTGGCAGCTATACAGACCGTTACCTTTCTTATGACAGACAAATTCAGAACCTAAATATTTTTTTCACTAAGTATAACTGTTCGTTGCAATAGGCCTTGTAGTTTTGGAATTATCTATATATATAAAAGAAAGTCGTGTTAGTTACACTATTTATAACTCAAGAACGGCTGAACCGATTTGGTTGAAAATTGTTGAGGAGGTAGCATAGAACCAGGAGAAGGACATAGGATACTTTTTAACCGACTTCAAAAAAAGTTGTTTGTAGTTAGTTTTAGTAGAACTACGCGGGTGAAACCGTGGGGCACGCTAGTAGTTTACATAAAAACTTGAGTTTGACAATCTAATTAATCGTCGAACACCTTAATTAAAGCATATTTTTACCCGACTACAGCATAGCATAAAGGAGGGTTATAATTTATTAATTATTATGATCAATTTAAGTGAAAAAACATCACAATTTTGTCTGCACACCACGCCATGTATTCAATTGTAATACATCATTGTATATTTGAAGTGATGGATTAGGTATACTTAATTTTTTATCTCGAATTTATAATACCTTTGTAGGAATAATTGTATGCAAGAACTAAAGTAAACTGTAGGATGACTACAACTACCTAAATAAATCTTAAAAATTAAAGAAAATTCCATTAAGTTGACTTGCACGAAACTTGCTGGCGAATTATATATAGATTTAGATTATGTACATAGAATTGAAGATTATTATATAATGAATAAAGAAACTTGATAATTATGGAATTAAAGCCAACTGGCGAGCTATAAACCTGTCTCGACTATTTAGAATTAACATTGAAGTTGATTGGTGCAAGCCCTGCAAGCTAGCTTATGTATGGAAACAGTTATTAGTTCGGAATAACTTCATTAAAATTATATATTACTACTTATTTATACAGGGTTTTCGCCTAGGGGTGTACTAAGCCGACAGGAGGCCACTATATTTATCCTTTCACTTACATATGTAACCAACACTGAATTTGAAAATATCAGCTGTTTCATACATCTTGATGACAACTGATTAACTTTTTCTATGTACATTGATTATTTTTTCTCTAATTCAGGGCTGGCTGCATAATGTGTTGTTTTTTGATGATGAGTATAGTAACCTACTTATATATCCCTAACCGATAACCCTATATGTACTTATGTACTAGAAGTATTAGTTCTAAGAAATACATACATTAATTTTGCAAATTTATTAGTTACATTTCAAAAACAATGATATAATGACTACTAAGAAGGCGATAATAATTTGTCCTTGTTGATAGATAACAAAATAAACAAGTACTTACGCTTCTCGCTAAAGCGAAATTGTTATTTTAAGCAGTATTTTATTATAATATTTAGTTATATGAGTGCTGAGAATCTTGATAATGCATAATCAAAATATATTTTACTATTTTTTATATTAATAGAATATATTAATAAAGAATTAATTATGAAACATCTTTGTAAATTTACCTACCTTGTTTCATAGGTTACCCGAAATCATAAGATCATAAAATATTTTTAAATATGTTTAATTAATATCTACAACGCAGATGATAATTTTTTTCAATGCTTATATTTTTGCCACTTCAGAATTAAGGGAAGATGACATGAAAAGGTTTGTTACTCATTGACTGGGTTTTTATGATATTTTTTAACAATAATCTATGTTTCAGTTCCATCCACTATCGGCACTACTCAGCTCCTCAGACCATTCATTGTATATAACTAACTTAAAAAGTATTCAGTATGAGTTAGTGATTTTTCTTTTTCTCATTTGCTCAAGCCACTTATCAAGTTGTTCATCAGGAGTGAGAGGATCGCGTTTATAATAGTCTGCAGGTGGTTTTCCTTCTTCAAGCCTTACAAAGTAATGGCAGTACTGGTACCTAACTTCACCCATGCGTCCACGGGCATGCCTTCTCACTCCCTTTATGCACATGCCCTTGCCTGCAAATGATTCAGCTGTAACAAAATAAAAATAAAATTGAGTACCAAATTAAGAATAATAAACGAGAGTTTAAGTTTAGTTTATCTGAAATAATAGCTTTTACTTATTAAAAATTTGTATATTTGCACAAAAAGTGTCTCCAGTAATGTAATCAAGTCCTAAATACTGAATTTGCAGTAGAGATGTTTGGTTATAATCAAAGTCCATAAGCCATGACAAGTTGATTTTAACAGAGATTGTTAGAGAATTTTGGACTCCTAATTTAATACTTAGTTTTACTACCCTAGTGCCCAAAAATAGTGTATTGTAATTTTGTATTTCTAGTTTATTTCAGTACTAAAATTATAAGCTAGGTCCACTGAAATCTATTGATAGATATTTTTGTACTTTTATGATATGACCACTTTAATACTTGATTCATGATTTTTTACAGTGTTTTTTTAATAGTAATGTAGTCTACTAAAGTTCATTGAGGGATCTTTTTGTACAATGGATTTTAGTGGATCTACTGTATCTTCATTCCCATTTTAGCCATATAATATTGATACTAGCTTGAGAGGTTTTTTGTTGACATTATTATATACCTATCCATAGATTGCTTCTAAACTCCACATTGTGTTCCTTCACTGCAAGCTCTTGGGCCTCTAATATTGCTTCTTTGACAAAAATTGCGCCTTTCTTGTTAACAAAACTTAGTTGTTTAACAGCTTCATCCACAGTCATTCCTCGAACAAAAGATGCAATATACCATAATTTCTTAGGGCTGTACTTGAAGTTAGTCTTCTGATGGCAAATAAACTGTAACAAAGACATGATCGAGCATAAAAAGTAAAATAGTCTACATATGCGCATTTGTAAATTATTTTATCTCTTTTAACAGGATGACTAGTAGAACACTCAGTGTTAGAAACTGTACCACAACAAATTATTTCATAATAGTAGGCTCCATCTTATCCCGACGACAAAATATTAGATGTAATGTAATGACTAGGCGCATTACCTTACTCATTCTTTGTACTTACAGCTGGTCTAGGTTCTTCGCCAAATTGTTGAGGAGGATAAACTTTTTTGTTGTGCTCTAAAAATGATCTCGGTGTTGTTGGTTTTGACCAGGCGAAATTGGGAGTGCAGGAGTGCAAAGCTCGTTGACTCCTTAATCCTATAGGAACTATTAATCTGGCGAGACGATTCATGATCGCATTTACTGAATTCTCTGAAAATGTTAATAATATTAAGGTACTATTTTACGCCATTCGTCGTACGTAACATAACGTAAACATGATGTACATAACCTCAATATTTTAGACGGTTGTTTTTTTCTTTTGATATATGGCACCATACGATTGGTATTTTTGCCAGCGTCTAGTATATTATTATTTTTCGAGTTCAATCAAGTAAAAGCAACAAATATAAAGTAATAAGTCATCGTGGTCAAGTTAAAGTAACATCATGTTCCGTCGTAAAACGACGGAGACTTTACCGGTATATGGAGAATTCCCGCAAACACGAAAATCACGTTATTCCGTCGTTATATTGCTTGACCACACTTGTACACATATACCTACAAGACATTAATGATTATTAATCCACCAATATTATATAAGACATTAAAACTTGCCATTTTTTTCAGCGAACGCGGAAAAACTCCTATCTGATACTACTTAAATACTTTTAGGGGTTTCTCTAAAACTTGTCTCTTGTAAAAAGCTCTAACTGTCTTTCATTCTGCAGTACGAATTTAAATCTGCGCCTGCCTCAAGCATATACGACACTTTTTAAACAATCAAGCGAACTTACCTGTGATGTTCGATTGTAATTATGGTGAAAGAGTCCTGTCCGAAGGAATTATAACTGGATATGATGCCGATTGCGGCGCCTACAACTCACAAGTCAAGAGATTAAAGTATTTTTGGTGGGCTGCCATGTGGCAACACCACGATTGATATGGCCACACTGGCAAGCCCGCCATTTCATTCAATTTCCAAAGATATAACTTTACAATTTTTTATTTTATTGGGGTATAGTCACAAACTAATTATAGTTAAGGGATGAGAGGGTTGTCCTTCGGACAGGACTCTTTCACCATAATTACAATCGAACATAACAGGTTTGATTGTTTAATTATGGTTTTGAACCTAAAGGGCTCACGTCACGATGTCGCCCTCCCTTTAGGTTATCGACCTAGACGAATTTTATACTTTCAGTTTGAAACGTTGTTATTTTGCTGAAATATTACCTCTCTATTTCAATTAATACTTACGCAATTCCGTAGAGGTCTTGTTATGTGTTAATTAGGTTTAATTAAAATTTTAATCTGTTCTTTCGATGTGAATCGTAGGCGTCACAAAAAGCAGAATGAAATGGCGGGCTTGCCAGTGTGGCCATATCAATCGTGGTGTTGCCACATGGCAACCCACCAAAAATACTTTAATCTCTTGACTTGTGAGTTGTAGGCGCCGCAATCGGTATCCTTTCCAGTTATAATTCCTTCGGACAGGACTCAAAACCATAATTAGAACTCGAGGTACGACACAATACAAAACGTGTAAAGGCCAATATTTCTTTTTTATTATAAGTATGGGTTGTCAATTGTCACCTATAAATCAATGTCATTCACCACATCCACAAATACATCATTTTGACATTTTGTTTTGCTTGCATCGCATCTATTAAATTGCATTGCTGGCCCCTGAAAAGATTACGTTACTTGTAAAAATAGCAAAACAAATTTTAAATTTGTGTATAGTTTAAAACGATAAGAATAGTTTACGAACAATAAAATGGACGAGTGATGCAAGTAGGGAAAGATATTTTTTTATATAGGATCAAGAGTTTCACCGTTTAGGAAATATAAGGATCGAACGTGATTTTCAGAGATGGGTGACTTATACATTGCAGTAGTTTGTTCTTCCAACATGAATCGAAGCATGGAAGCTCATGCTTTCCTGTCTAAGAAAGGATATAAAGTGAAATCTTTTGGTACTGGGGAAAAGGTTAAGTTACCGGGATCGTCAGCCGATCGACCCAACTGTTATGAATTTGGTGTACCATACGACGATATTTACAATGATTTGTTGGAGAAGGACAAGGCATTTTATACACAAAATGGATTGCTACACATGTTGGATAGAAATAGGAGGATAAAACCATGTCCAGAAAAGTTCCAGGTGTCTACTGAACTTTTCGATGTTATAATAACTTGTGAAGAACGGGTGTATGATCAAGTTATTGAATGGTTTGGTTCAAGGAGATCTGTTTTCAACCAGCCTGTGCATGTAATAAACATAGATATACAAGACAACCATGAGGAGGCTACCATTGGAGCATTCCTAATAAGTGATATGGTGAACAAGATGGCACAGAGTGATGACTTGGACAATGATATTGATGAATTGTTACATGAGTTTGAAACAAAATGTCAAAGAGCAATCTTGAACTGTATTATGTTTTATTGAATTTATTTCCCCATATGCTAAATGTCGAAGCATTTTTTGTCACATCAACTATACTAATGATAATTATTTTCATATTACAGCTGACCTAGTTTTATAATTATTTTGTATATTTTTGGTATTAATGGTAGAATTATGAATTAGTTAGTTCAATCTTCAAATTTGTTTTTCTTTAAAAGAGATTTTTTTCAGCTGCCTACTCAAGGTAGTGTTTCCGACTGCATTTAAAAACTGCACCATAAATTTCACAAAGCCTGGTACAAAATCTCAAACTTATATGTGATTATCTCTTTCATATACAAATGTTTTCAATGTCACAATTTAGGAACTCCTAACAAGCTTTCGAATCAATCATTCCGGCTGGAAACGCTATCTGAATCTGGCTGCAGTTAAATAATGGACCTGTATAAATACCAAAAAATATGCAAGGCCCTAACTTCAGATAAAAAGATGAACTTTTCTTAATGCATGATTTTCCTTAATATTTCTAATATTAATTTGTAATCATTCATATATAGATTTTGATATATGCATTGACATTAACACATTGTAGGTTATTGAACTCTATTAGAAAGCTAAACTAAGAAAAAGAAAAGAATCCAAAAAGCGTTTTGATTAATATATAACTAATGGTTCTATTGGAAAAGTTTAACAGAATTGTAATAAATAGGCTAGACATTGATATTTGACCTGTGATCTACAGGCAAAAGACATCTCGAGTGCCAATTAGTTGGACCTGAGTCGAATATTATGACTTGTTATCAAAAAAAAGTAATAGTACTACTATTGTGAAGCCCTAGACTTACGCACTAACTTAGCCCTGTTTTGCGACTTACCTACCAACTTTGGCGGCTTACATCCACAGCATAACGGCAGCAGCGTAATTTTAGTTTTTGCTGCCTCTTACTCGCGCCAAACCGCATGTATAATGCTTTATTGCCAGAGCCTTATTCTCAAAGAGTAAATATATTCACTTATTCTAATCCAGGTACAGTTTCACATAGGTACACATTTTCCTTTTCTTAAATTTTTTTAGTTCAATTAAGTTCCGCTAAAGGCGCCATAGAACAGAAACGGGTTCAGTAAAAAGGTCCCTTAATTTTCATGTACATACTTTTTAAATTCCATGCTTACGAAATATTAGATTTTGACGAATTTTATCTCATAAAAGATTTTCATTTTAATATCCTCTTACAGCGCAATGCTTGTACGGAGCGCTTCGCTTTCCACGCCCCGGCGCGGCGGCTATTTTCGGCCTTAAATATTCTTGCTTTATTTGTTCGTTATGGAAATCTTCATAAATATAGCACAAACATAGAACTGGCTCTTATCTGTATGTAAACCGTAACGGATAAAATTCAAGTTATTAACTAGTTGGTTGCTTTTCATGAAGGTATATGATAATAGGTTACATTAAAACCTATTGATGTATAAGTTTGTTATCTATTGAATATTAAATAATAAATGTACAAACAAATGAAATACTGAAAGGCATTTTACCTACTTAGTTTATACTTCTGTCAAGCCTGCGTGTGTACGATTGTAAATATAAACATACACATTGACTAAAATGTTTTTAATGATTTATCTTAGTCTAAAACCTAGGTATCTAATGTAAAATTATATGGTACTTGATTATACACATTGATATACATGATTATTTTTATTTCCCTAAAATGCGTAAAGCGGCTTAAATAACCTAACAATAAATTATAACACGCCACGTGATATCATTCGTGATGCGGACGGCCCAAGTCTGTTGTTTGAATCGTTCAAATTCAAGTACTTCTAGCAGTGAACTTGGGCCCGTTCGTCTTGGTGTCAGATATAACAAATATTCTAGGTCGCCCGATGCAGTGTTATGTATAAGTAGATATGTCTAGTATAGGATTTTGTCTTCTAACCTTCATTTCAACTAAAGAGAAAGTACAATGGAACAACCTGTGGACTGTGAGCCCGAATAACAATGTTACACAGCAAAGGTAAGTGGAAATCGATTGTAGATCTAGACAAAAGAGAATCGCATTTAAGTTTTGGGATTTTGTACAGAGTTCTGTGCAAATTTTTCGGGTCCGCTTAACGCTACCTGCAGCCCGATTCAGCAAACCTTTGACACGGATGCATTCGAAAATCAAATTGACATTCGATTTCGAAACAAGTTTCTGTGCGGGAGAATAAATGCGTAACTGGCTGCGGATTCAAATCGAATCGCGCTGCTGGTTGGCCAGTAATCAATAGAGGTTCTTTTTGATATAGATACTATCATATCTTACATATAAAAATCAACGGCCGGGCCGATTTTGGTCTTGAAATATTTGTCGTACTCCAGGGAAGGGTTCAAAAGTAGAGAAAAATTACGCACGAAGTTCGCCGTGTCAGCTAGTTTATAATAATATCGTAGAATTAGGACTGAAAACTTCGTAGAATCCGTAACAAAATACGTACTAAAGAAGCCTGAGGAATCAGGCTACTTTGGCTAGCATAAATCGACCGACGGTTAAATCTTCAAATCGCATCCGTCTTCATAGTATTTTTTAAGAAGGCGGAAGATTTTTCGATTCTATTCGTCGATTTAAAAGCTGCTGATTGAGTTTCTATACTACTGATGTTTACTTAGCTGGGTGCTTAGCAGTAATTTCACACAACAACGTATGTAACTAGCAGATAATCTGATTTACCTAACTTATTTTTAAACAATATAACAGTTTTATTATCGCGTACCTTAGGATGCAATTGCAAAATGACACATTGGCATTTAGACCAATTTGAAAATGCAAGCAAACACCTGTGGCAATTTTAATGTAGGTAATCGGAGGCATTTTAACGTAATCAGTACCTAGATACTATTTTACTGAAGTAGGTAGGTACCTACTAGACACTTAAAATTTTATCTCTATAAATTGACTTGCTAACTAAGTCGATTACCTATTTGAAGAAATTTGAAATTTAGATTTTCTAATTAATCTAAATTGTATACCTACTTACAAGTTTCGAATTTATTTTTCGCATCTTATACAAATCTTAGGTACCTATGTATGTATTTGTTCCTGTGCTCATGCCATATAAACGAGGAAGAGTAGGTACTTGATTCATAAATTGCATAATATTGCATCTCATATGGCATTACGTGTATTGTACTTTTCGCGCAAGTGTTCTTACACATACCTATTATAAATGAGAGTGTTTTTAGTTTATTTATTCGTATTCTCCTAAGTATTATATTTACAACTCCTCAGCTACTAAGATCGACTATTTTTTTTAGGCTTTTATCGCGGCTAAACAAACATAACGCAGGTGGAGCCGCGGGTAAAAGCTACTATGTTATAATGGTACGCTTGTTGGTCATTATGCGTCAGAACACGAAAATGCTGTCTTTTCTGCTGCTGAAGGGTGACTTCCAAAAAGAGGAGGTACTCAATTCGACTGTATTTTTTTATATGTTTGTTACCTGATTTCTCGGAGATGGGGGTGAACCGATTTGCTTGTGGCCACCTTTTTTTACACGGTGAATGCCGTAACGGAGTTCGGTATCTAGTAACTTATTTTTAAAAGAATTATTGTTACGGCGCTTGGTGTCTTATCAATAATATCTACTCGATATGTAGACATAGGTATAAGTGATTTATAATAAGTAATAATATGATTAGCATGTGTTCTTACTGATATTTTTATACCTAACTACAATATAAGCACAGTATGCCAGTCTTTATAGTGCTTAGTACCTATGAAGTTAATTAATACGTAGGTGGTATGGGTATTCAAGAATATAATTAATTAAATTATTTACAGCGCTGCTCTTATGAGTTATACGAAGAATAAATTAACATTAATTTTAAGCGGTAGATGAATATTGGAAATATTCATCTACCGCTTAAATTGAACCAAATTGAACCGGCTCTCAGTCAAGACTAAGGGCCGGTTCCAATATTCAAACACTAACTAGGTATAGGTAAACAATTTAATATCGCCCGTGGGGTAGGTATAGGTCTGCGGGAAAGGGATAATTGATGCATACTATGCAAACCTAAATTTTTAACCCAAGATAATCGCGAGATAATATGGTCAGTAGAACTAATTTTTTAAATTATTACTAAATTAGACATTTGCATCTTGATCTTGACTCTGCATTCTTTTTCTTAACTAAAAATAGAACATATTATTTGTTCAAGTTCCTTGCCAAAAATCATAGGGAGATCTATCTTGAAATTGATCGTGGCATGATTATCTCTGAAAGAAAAAGGAACTTATAAATGAAAGGCTCGTGTTTAAACACCTCCCAAAAAATACCTATTTTACTACCAAAAAAATCTAAACGTTTACCAAAATAGATAAATGGTCACCAAAAAAACCTAAACCTACTGCGGACCTTGTTGCGGAATGTATTCAGATTATGACCTGAACCTACTGCGGACCTTGTTGCCGAAAGTATTCAGATTATCATTAAATAAAAATGACCTGAACCTACTGCGGACCTTGTTGCCGAAAGTATTCGGAGTGTCATAATTTGGTGACCGTTAAGCCATTTTGGGAACCATAATATATTTTTCGTGACCGTCTAAATCACTCGTATCTATACACTAAATGAAATGTTATTTGGACTTGGCCTGCGAGGTGATCGCCATCAGGGATATTGGTTTGACGATCATTGTTCCAGTGGTTGTTTCTGCAAAAGTCATTTTCATCAAACATCCATTTCTGTCATATTTTAAAACCAAGTACATTCATTTTTATGACAGAACTTACTGTTTACTTTTTTTACCGTTGGACTGAAAAACGAAACACCTATACAGGGTTATCAGTTAGATGTGAACTAAGCCGAATAGTATACTCATCAATACGAATAACTTTCATTATGGGACTAATTCTGAATTTGAGAAAAAATTGGATGGATTCTGTGAAAATGATGGGTATAGTGACCCCATTCCGCCACAGTATACCCCTAACCGATATAACATAACTCCGTATTTGCGAGTTTTCGTATTTTTTAATATTATTTTCTCAATGGCGGATCGATAACTTTAGTTACGCTTTTCATTTAGGTTGGTGTACTGAACAGCGGTAAAAAAATCTTTCGAACGGAACGTTAATCTCATATCGGTTAAATCACAGATTAAAGAGTAAGGATTCCTGTTTAATTCTATATCGAAAATGGATTAAGTTTGAATATTAGATCCGGCTGTAAGTAATAACATGTAGGATAATAAGGTCACTTAAGTATCAATCAAGACTCTATATATACTTGTTGTGCTCTATTAACAACTTATCTTTTAGTTCGTTATACTTGTTGATTCTTATTTCTGCGTATCTGAAATAAAAAGAGATATGAATTATATGGTATCAAAAGAGAACTAGGTAGGTACATAGGTAAGTTTGATCATAGCTAGGAGCCTACTCGTTGTAAGTGACACCTATGCAGGGCTATCGGCTGGGGGTGTAAAAAGCCAAAGCCTATACTCAACGGAAAGAACAACTTTTACTATGGAAAAAACTCTGTATTCGAGAGAAAAAAATGAGCAATTTCATACATTTTGTCGACGACCGAATAAGAATAAGAAATATTTATTGCCCTTTAAATAATGTCCGGTACAGACATGTCTTGTTACATTTGAAATATTAATTACTTAATAAATTAAACTTAAAAATCTTATATTATTTATATGCTTATAAATAATCAATAGTGACGTGTAAATGTAGTGTTAGAAAAATTGGAAAATGTAATTTTAGGTCTTACCCACCTCATATAGTCAAAATCAATATCAGAGTGTTCAAACTGAACTAAAGACCAAATTGTCCAATGAAAATGAGATATTAATGACTGTAGTTGTACTTCTGCGTACAATGTTTCTACACTTTCGGCAGTTGGTTCAGAATTTAGAAATTCTTCGAGGTATAGCTTTATCCATTTTTTTTGAAACTCCATGTTTGGATATTTGTCGTAATCAATTTCATCAATTGATAAACCTGTAACAAAATTGTCAAGTTACTAAGAAGAATATATAATTAGTACTTAGTATAGCTGAGAAAAGCGTCATGTTTTTTTTTATAGTAATACGTGTCTTTTATAGCACCGAGAAATGACTCTGATAACGTCTGCTGGAATCGCACAGCTCAGAGCAGCGTGCGGTGGACGGATTTGTACCCAGCTTTCATTAGCCCTGGTTAAAGAGAGAAGGCATTGACGTTAGCGCTGACCCTATTCCTTACTGGGCACGGCTGCTTTGGCGTTTTTAAACGTAGAATTTATCGGTATCAACGAGGTGCCATCATTGTGAAGCGCCCTCAGACTCTGCACAGCACACATGCACTCGCAAAATGTGTGGCGAGGCGTGCGTTATCGTTATCACGCAAAAAGAAGTCGTAGAGCGGGAACGAAAGAAAGCGGATGTATCTCGAAGAGGAGAGAAGGTGTCACAGAGAAAACCTGTTGGACCGTGCTGGGATTCGGTATCGGTATTCCCTGCCCTTCCCATAACCATTTTTATGACGAAACTTATCGTTAAACTAAAAAACGCAAAAAACCTGTACCTACAGGGTTATTAGTTAGGTGTTTATTAAGCCAAAAACAACCTAAAGTAGGTCATAGACTCATTATTACGAAAAACTTTTACTAAGGACCAATTCTGAAGTCGAGAAAAAGAATCAACTTCGATACAAAAAGATGACCGGTCATCGTAAAAATTTTCAATGTCCCACTTTCGGCCATAGTACACCGATAACCCTGTATGGAGTCTGAGAATTATACAAACCATAACATAATATACAAATAGTTTTATTCAGGTTCAAATACTTAATATCATTAATGATGCAGCCATGGCCACCGAACTATATAGGCGAAGGTGCCCGTGTCTTGGCGGATAGCCTTCCCTGACATAATATGTAACAAGTTTTTATATTTGTGCCTATTTTTTATAAATAATTAGGTATCTAAAACACCTGTCTTTATAATATGGTGCCTACTTACCAACAA
The DNA here is from genome assembly GCA_947049295.1 of Ligdia adustata. Classification (NCBI taxonomy): domain Eukaryota; kingdom Metazoa; phylum Arthropoda; class Insecta; order Lepidoptera; family Geometridae; genus Ligdia; species Ligdia adustata. The sequence goes on from OX346218.1 coordinate 6,972,341, forward strand.
ACTCGCAAAAGTGATTGGCGATGTCGTAAGCCTGATAGTTATAGTTAGCGTATTCGTAATCGATAAAAGATATTGTATTTTCATCTTTGTTGTAAATTACATTCCCGAGAAGCAAATCATTGTGTGCAAAAACTATCGGGCTTTTTGTTGTCGACAAGAGACTTTTTAGTCTCTCGTATTCTTTCCATAGCATTGGCAGCGAACCGAAACTTTGTAAAAATCTACAAAAGGGACCAATATATTTATTAACACAATGGCCTAAAAACCTTGAATCAGTCTTGCTAGAGAATAAAAACGATGGAGGCTCTTGTTGCCGAATGTCAAACAAATTCATTTTATATACCTATTTTGTTTAACATCCGTGTTGAAGGACTTCGGCAGCAACCTCAAGAATTTCTCTGTTTTGCTCCAAATAACTGGGTCCGTCGTTAACTGGAAATTTGAATCAAATTGTGATATTAAACACCCAGTGTTATAATTATTTAAAGAGTTAATCTTAGGCCATACCAATACCAATCTATTTACAGGTAGTTTCATTATTTATAAAGATACTCAAGTAGATAAGTATTTGATATAACTTATAATCTTATTATTATAGGCGTAAGTTTATCCCGAACACCTGTCGACTGATAAAAACTATGTCAGTAACCTTGCCGACAGGAACTCAATTTTTACTCGCCTGCCAAAGAAGGAGGATTATGTTTTTCGAGTGTGTGTATGTATGCATGTATGTTAGTATGTATGTACCTATATTTTTTGACACGCCCTAGATCCTAAATGGGTTGTCGTATTTTTATGTAAGTGGTGTCAATAGATTCGTCTTAGTCGTGAGAGTGACACTGGGTACCTACACAAAAATTTAATAATAAGCTAATGGACTCATCTGTACTTATAGCAAATCAAATACAGTATAAACTGACGGATAACGTGATAAATTGTGGGCCTTGTCATTAGAGGCCTTCATACGATACTTATATAATTAACGTCTTAAAACTTAAAAAAACTTTATATAGCGCAGGAATTATGTAAATATACTACTACATATTAAAAAAGTTAAATTACCTCACTACTAATATTCACTTTATGCATTTTGGCCATTTGCTTTGCAACAAGTGGGTATATTTTCTCATCTTTAACAGTATCAGTATTAAGTGTTACTCCTGGAATATATTCATATGCCAGACCATTTTCGAATTTGCCATACAATGAAGGTGCGAGCCCTAAGGCGCTTAAAGTGTTAATATTCCTGAAAAAGCAAATAAAATTATAATCAATAAATAAAATATGACATATACAAGGTTATTTGGCTAGGGGTGAACCTACTGAGCCAAAAGGGAGTCATTGTACACACCCTAATGAACAACTTTCACTAAGGAACTAACTCTGAATTGGAGAAAAAATAAAATCAGTTGTTTCATAATAACCGATAAAAAAAATTGTATGGACAGCAGATTTTTTTTCTCGTTTTGGGGTTGGTCCTACCTCTAACCGATTACTCTGTATAGGAGCATAGATTTAGGTATAAACACTGAAAAAATAAACTAAAACCTACTTAATTTCAGCATCTCTATCGATGACCAAATCAGTATTATTTCCGAAAATACGAATAAGCACAATATCTTTGTCTGTACGAGAGTCAATTGATTGACAAGCGATAAGTTTGTTTGTGATGCCATTGTTGAACAACTGAAAGAAAATTGCACATGTTTAATTGTTACCGACTCAAACGTCATACTTCTTAAACCCACAACAAGTGTTTACATACTCGTACCTTAGTTTACAATAATACTTACGTAACTGTAAGTATGTCGCTACAAAATAAATAAGACTTAGGTATCATTAGATACATGAAAAATATTAAAATTTAATTCTCACCTTGAATTTGATATTGTCTGAAGGCCATAATGGTCTTAACACTAGCAATAGTTTTTTAATGCCCGAATAAAGATCGTTTTCATCGATAGTAATCGGCACAAACACATCAGCAGCCGGATCGCAAGTGGAAGACATGATAAAAAAACGGAGACCGTCGCACGACTGACGCCTCTTAGGTATTTACTGCTCTAGCTTATATTCATAATTACTCATTAAGATAAAACATTATTTATCTGGTGTTATAGCATAGAAGTCTGAAGTACTTACGTAAATAACTTAATATAATTTAATACCTACTTCTCTATACAACTTATAGTTAAGGTTGTTAGGTAAGTAGAAGTTTTTTTTTATTGATAAAGAAGGCACCAACGCAGGTATAGGTACCAATCCCGTTCAACCATGTTGCTCTTAAAAAGTAGTAGGTAGGTGTACGGCTAATCTTGCAAACCGAATCGAGGTATATGTTACTGAATAGCTTACATACCTACCTATTGCAATTATTGGGTGTTAGTACAGGGTTAATGAGAACAAAAACCACGAGGTTCTTAATTTCAAAATTCGAGATGGTTTACCCATTTCCAAACATTTTAATAAAGCGTTTCAGACGAAGACGATAGAATGTACCTACCAAGGTATATTTTGAAAATATTGAGCAGGGATGTAATGGATATGAAATTTCGGATACGGATTGGATACGGATTTAGAAATGATTATTTTACCGGATACTTATACGGATATGAAATTATTTCGGATTATCCGTTAGTTTCGGATAATTTCGGTTACGGATATTAGATTTCTAAGGAATTACAGAAGTAAAATATAAATAGCTAATAACATGGCCAAAAATCAGTCAGATAAATGTTGAGTGCTTTCTACCTAATATGAAATAACAAAATTATTACTTACACTTGAACAGTAATTACACGAATATCCGATATTATACAAAACTTTTATTTAGAATTCGGTTACGGTAATGGATATTATTTTATATATTATATCCCATAGTTTCAGTTACAGTTACGGAGCTCCCTAACATCCCCGATATTGAGCATGGAATAACTATCATACAGCATTACGAAAAAACAAGACCAATTTTAAAACTCTAAAAACCGTAATATAAAACCATAAAAAAAATTTGAATTCACGAAAAAGTTACGTAGAGAGAGAATATTTTTACAATAGGTGGGTAAATACGTTCGACGAACTATTGTGTACTTTAGTAAAACAAAATATTGTATAACAGAATATATTATCCATAATAACAATTTACAGCATTTAGTGTACCTAATGTACGTACATACGATAATATTAATTTTATAAATAAATATTTGGTATATAATGCAACACATACTACGTATAAGAACTTAACTAAATAAATAAAATACAACCCTGATAGGAAATTTAGACTGTTTCAATTGAATACAGTCTGATTAAAATTTGAGATATGTAGGTTATATTAATGTACGTTAATATTTCATGCAAACGCTGCCATCTGTTTTTTTTTCTTTCTTAATCTGCATCTAAATTACATTTAGTACCCATAATTAAACAATTGAGGAATGCAATATATCTACCTACATATACTTGAATAGAATTATGTACTTATTTTTATATTTTATGACATGATGAATGTTATTCATATGAAAGCAGAATAGGTAACTTTGAGAGCGACAAAATTTTAAGATTTAATCACCACGTAAAATCTAAAAATATGTAATATAAGCAATTTCTAGCGTCTTTGTGGCCTACCTAATGTATATTTAAAGGCTTTATTGAGCCAAACTAGTATTGATATTGCACTATTACTTGCAACGGTAATTCTACGACTTAAGCCTACGGATCGCGCCATTAAATAACGGTTACCGTTGTGCTTCTCTTTCCTGTGCGGTAACTAAGCGAGCACATCATGATATCCTGTCCCCATAACTACGTACTCGATTGAATAGACACTTACATCCAATTACTAGACGCGGAAATCTGACAATTGCAATAACGATGAATAGATATTATGGCTTATCTGGTTTAAACGTTTTTGTTTGTGCCGTAGTATCATTGCTTTTTATCGCGACTTACTACAAAGCTTTGTAAAACATAATAAATCACAAAAACTAAAGTAGTTCAAGAAGAACGTAAAAAAGCAACACTGGTAATTGATATTGGGACCTATTTCAGTCGACTTCACGTTGCGATTTCAATATAGGTATTATGTTTTTGTGATTTTCGTGGTGAACAATAAATCATTTTTTTTTTGAGATTTAAAAGAAAACCAATGTCAAAAGCTGATGGAAACTGCAACTATAGTTATTTTTTTGTAAAAATAAGGAAATTAAATATAGGTAGGTACCCTGTGCTCGATTGTTGTACCTACTACTTTGAATTATCAGTTTTTATTTGGTTGATCACCAAATAGGTATTTTGGGGGTATTCCCAGCCGTGATCATTTGTTAGAAGTTGTTTTGATACTATAATTTATATATTATTTGGTGTAACTATATTTGTACGTTGTTTTACGAGTTTCGCTACTACGGATATGTAGCTGCAAGCAATCAGCTGTCTTCTTTCAATAATGTATTTTTGAGCTCAATATACCTATTTAATCTAATTTCTGCATACCTGAAACAAAGCATTTATTATTTTCTTATTTACCGTAGTGTTTAGTCTAGAATAGGAATGCTCTTTATATTAAATTGTTAAATAAATTATTACAACTCATGCCAAGCAAACAAGATATTTTAGTAGGATGGAAATATTGAAGATTTATAATTATTTACTTTAAAATACTTTTTGAAATGTTTAATTAAGTTTCATGACTCGGAAGTATTTGTATTTTTTTTTCTATCAAAATATAAACGACATCAAAGCTTTTATATAAAAGTAAAAAATCAATATTTTAGTCTGAATGCGTTAAATTCAATTAGCCCAACTGACTGCATGCTTTCATCCCGTTATTTACCAATCAGACTTACTTTCCGAAATCAAAATCAATAGTGGAATGTTCCAATTGGACCAGTGCCCATATTCCCCAAAGGAAGTGGGAGGCCAAAGAAAGACTCTCTGATTCTGTATAGAGTTTATCTACTTCTTCTTGCGTTGGTTCTGTATCTAGATACTCCTTGAGGTATACTCTTATCCAACCGTGTTGGAAATCTTTGCTTGGATATTTGTTGTAATCAATATCTTCTATCGAAATACCTGTAAGAGAACGAACATAATTTCAGTAACGGCAAACTGCATATGTACAGGATTATCGGTTACACCCCGTACTAACCTGAAAGGGGGTCAAAAATTGGATATACTGATATTTTTTCTCGAATTCAGGGTTGGTCCCATAATGAAAGTTGTTCATAATAACGACCCCCGTACGGCTTAGTACACCCCTAACCGATCACCCGTTATAATAATTTCTAAGTAAGTACATTATAGTCCAGCAAACGCCACTCTAAAAACTCTTTTTAAGTGATTAATACTTGTAACATGATAAATCATTTTGAGTACCTAGCTAGGTTATGTTCGACGAGATATGTAAATATTAGAATTAATGAAAACGTGTGTGGTTGCAATATTTCTATTCTCTGTCGTAATCCAAAGACTGTGAAATATGTGATAAAACTAATTCATTGTATTCGCAAATGAATATAGTACATTGACTCGTCCTTTTAGATAGGTAAGCATAAGTAGTAATAACGGTCAAATTTTAAAAAAATAATTAGATTACTCACTTACAGACTGGCTGTTTACGATACCTATAGTTTGTAGACAATAAGTATCATGGGTAACATTGCATTAAAATTTAAACTATTGATATACGTAGATAAAATAATATATGCACATTTTATAGATCAGTGTTCACACTTTCGATATTGTATGCAATTGTTTAGACCGCATTTGATACGATTAAGACTGCGTAGTCTATTTTGCTTCTGAAATAGACTACTCCGTCTTATTTATTAATTTTTATTTCCACTAGTTCGGATAAGCCACTTAATTACACACGGATAAACCATTAATGATAATAATCAATTATGTCACAAAATTATAAATGATTCAATACTTTACTAAACCTCTCACCTATAATATATATTATTTCTTAAACAAAATATCCCCATATGCAAGAATGTTTTTAACGGCTATCTATATAGATCAATTTATATCAATTGACACAAATACGGCCAATTGTCATTTGTAACGCCAATGCTCGGACCTCGTACACTTATGGTCAACCATAACATATGTACCTACTTATTATGGAAGATAAAATGATTAATGATAATTAATCAAAAATTAATTAATACAAAATAAAAGAAAGTAGAAAAAAACATTTAATAATTGCACATTTTTGTTTATATTTGGAAAAGTTAGTCCTAATGCGGTCAGATGGACGGACAGAGCGAAACTATAACAGCCTTGAAGTTGAGAAACTCAAAACAAAAAATCATAACAGAAAAAATATTTTATTAGCAATAATAACTTATCTGGTTGTTAATTTTTACTCTAAATAAAATTATAAAGAAATAAAAATGTTGTAAAATTATAAAATTAAATATCTTTTTTTTTAACTTTTGATTAACATGCAGTACTCGTACTGTTAAAAAAGTGACAACCGATTTCAATTCGGGAAGCACATTTTTCAATTACTTTATTTACAAACTAGACAGACTACTGAGCCGCTCTTTATAATTATAAACAAAAAATGAATATTCAGTCGATAAATCGCTATTTTCTGTTTCATTCGTTGTCTGATATTAAATCTTTGTAGTGACAACAATGAGTCTTGTAATTGTAATCCAACGATCAATACTACAACATCTTACACAACAAGTTTCGTCGAGTTGACAATCATTTGAAAAATACGATATAAATACGATATAAATACGAGTACCAAACACGACACATACATATATACAAAGAGTACAGACAGATGACGGTCAATTTTGTTAAAGTTTAAGTTTGTTCACTGAGACAACAATGAGAAAGGATAAAAGACTCACCAACAAATTCATTGAAATGGTTTGCTATGTCATAAGCCTGGTAGTTATACATGGCATATTCATAATCGATAAAAGATATCGTCCCTTCATCTTTGTTGTAGATTACATTCCCTAGAAGCAGATCATTGTGAGCAAACACTATTGGGCTCTCTGTTTTAGTTAGGTGCGATTTTAGACGCTCAAACTCAATCCTTAGTTTTGTTATCGACCCAAACCTATTCACAAATCTACAAAAGAAATGTACAAAAGCATATCTGTTAACGATTAAAATTCACACTTACAACTTACTTTATGATCTTAACAGTTATAGTTTTAACTGGGTTAAAACAAATATTAATAAAGTAGGTTAGTATGAGCACTCAATTTGAAATACAAACTTAAAATTCAACTTAATGAGTCATATGTGCAAACAAAAACACACCTTTTTTGTTTAGCTTCTGTATTGAATGGTTCAGGCAACAGCATCAAAAATTGCTCTATTTTGTCCCAGATAAAAGGTTCTTTTGGTATCTAGAATAAGAAAACATCCAGCAACATCAAATATACATGACTTACCTTGAATAATAATTAGGTCTTATAGATAAATAATAATTTTAGCCATCATATTGTTTAAGAAAACGGGTTTTCACGCGTACCTGACTGTTGGAAAAGTCCAACTATAGTTTCGTTCCCATTCGGTGAACTTCATCAGGGATGAAATGAGCCATTTGTGTCTTCAACGATGTCTCATTTCATTTGTGTAATTTCATCCCAGATCACCTTTCCAACAGTCGGGTACGCGTGAAAACCCGTTTTCTTATACAATATGAATAAAACACGCGTTAGTTTTCTAAATAAAATGTGAGCCTTCAAACTATTTATTTGTTGCTTGCTGTATCCATATTTAAATTTACTCTGTTATAAGCAAGATGAACAAATTAAGCATGCTTTCTGGTTTTATCATTGTAGTTAAATACATTTAAATAACTATATTTAGCCACAATTAGCTAATAAATTTTAAATACTATTCCTATAAACAAGGGTAACACAAGTCTATACAAGTAAAAAGACTGTAATGTACATAGCATACATACAATAGCAAAAATTACTTGATTTTAATTAAAGGCATATAATCACCTTTAAAATTTGTGTATCATAATTGCTTTATCACAAGAAAACTTGAGATTTCAGGATTTGTTTTGGATAGATAAATTGATGGATTAAGATGTTACTCACTGTAATGACTTTCAGATTGGATTTAATATTTTTGATTTGATATTGATAAAAAAATTACACAAATGCAACCTTTATTAGATAGCAATTTGACTGTGAATGTCACAGTTCTACAGTTATTATAGTAATTGATTATATTTAAAAAAAAACTGTATCCTTTAGGACATGTGGTGTTACTCTGACTAATAAAAATAGCAGTTGTTCGTCTCAATGGTTTATACTATACCTCTTTCCCAAGTTCGACTTTATGCATTTTAGCCATTTGCTTTGCAACAAGTGGCCAAATTTTATCATCAACAACTGTGTCTTCATTCAATGTGACACCTGGAAAATATTCATAAGCCAATCCATTTTCAAACTTTCCATACACCTTTGGAGCAAGTCCTAGGGCATTTAAAGTTTTGATGTTCCTGTGAAACCAAAAATTATTAATATCACATATTTACTAAAAATCAGCCAGGTGCAAGTTGGACTCGGGCACTAAGGGTTCCATACCCTTATCTATATAACATTAGTTCAAGTATCTATCTACTGTTGTCATTAATATCAAGCAAAACTACAAAAAGCATGTTTGTTGTATGGAATCTTTCCTAAATATTAATATTTTTTTTTAAAGCAAATAAACAACTTAATGCTTTGTGAATTTTTAAAGCACCTGTTGTTGTTATTAATACTTAGCAAAAATATTACTTTTGTGGTACAGGAGCTCCTTAACTACCTATTTTATTCTGTTGCTATAGCGACAACAGAAAGACATCATATGTGAAAATTTTAACTGTCTAGCTACCAAGGTTCATGAGCCTGGTGACAGACAGATGGAAGGACACACAGTGAATTCTTAGTATTGGGTGCCATTTTTACCGTTTGGGTACTGAACTATAAAAGTTAAAAATGTTATCTAATATGAAAAGGAGAAACTAACATATCAGACATTATTAAGTACTTTTTGTTTATTTGTTTTTTGTTAGTCTTATTCAACAATCGCATATACATAATATATTTATAAAATTATTAACAATTTCTGTGCAATATTTACAATAATCCTAACTAATATTATAAATGTGAAAGTAACTCTGTCTGTCTGTCTGTTTCGCTTTCACGCCAAAACCACTAAACCGATATGGATGAAATTTGGTGCACAGGTAGATTGGACCCCGGGAAGGGACAAAGGATACTTTTTAGCCGACTTCAAAAAAGTAGTTCCCCCATTATCTCGACAATCCAAAGGGGAACTACACGGGTGAAACCGCGGGGCACAGCTAGTAATAAAATAAAATCATGTTTTGCACTCTTAACAAATGCAACTGGGATAAAATATAATATATGCAATGTTTAATCTATCTCTGAAATATTAAAATCAAAACTTAGCCGTTACAAATATGTCTTACCTGATCTCAGCATTTCTATCAATAAGCAAATCAGTTTTGTTTCCATAAATACGAACAAGGATAATATCCTCGTCTTTATTAGAATCTTGTGGTTGGCACGCAACTAATTTGTTAGTAATTCCATCAGTAAACACCTGGAAATTGTAATTGTTTTCACATTATTAGCATAATATTACAGATTATGAAATCATTTGTTTTATTTCAATAATATAATATTTAATCTTTTAATTCAATAAAAAAATTTAATTATATAATATAATTCAATAAAAGGTTTTCAGGACCTGCTCACCTTAAATTTGATATTATCAGAAGGCCAACAAGGTCTTAACACTTGCAGTAGTCTTTTAATGCCGGAATTTAGATCGTTTTCTTCTATCCTTACTGGTACAAATACATCGCCAGCAGGAAGGCAAATTGAAGACATACTGCTTCTGAAGGAAGGAAGAATTGCTGAAAATTCAGAATAGCGCGACTGGTGTCTCTGAGTGTTGACGGAGTTATGAACATAAGAGCAGCGCCGTGAATAAATTATAGATTAGGTAGACGTTAGCTTGCTACGGTCATTCGAACATCCACATCACAAAAACACAATTATATTCAGTTTTGCTGAAATTTGTTTGCAATTTACACCGAGCTCGCCTGCTGGCTGACGTTTTATAAAATTGCTAGACTTTGACTTTGACAGGGCACAGCTGACTGCCATAAGTGCCAAAAGGAAAACCATTTTTATGCTTATCTTCGTACACATTTAGTTAGGGATAGCAATTTACTGTTCTCTGTGGCTATACCAATCTTTTTTCAGGTTATCGCTGATGCCAAATTCATAAATAACGCCCTCCTTTGAATATCACCAAAGAATATCACCGACGCGCTAAGAAGCTTTGTCGGTCTGTACCTTACCTCATTCTTAAATCGTGTTCCTATTGGTACCAGTAGAGTAGTCCCACGATGAGACTACTGATATTTTTGTTCCAAAGGTTCAGGAACAGTATGACTTACTTACTCACTTACTTACTCTTACATTGTCAACCCGGCTTTGTTTTTTTAACTCTATTTTTAAAAAGGGTTTATACTTACGAACTATGAAATGTTATATATAAGTACCTACGGTTTATTATCTTTCGTATACTTTACTACAATTTCTTACTACTAGTAGTAGGTAGGATAATTCTTCTTACTACTACAGTTGACAGTTGTTAGAACAGCTATTAAAAATAACCCGCGTAACTAAAATCAGGCAGGGCTTCAATATATATATTATTTTAGACAAGTGAACATTACAGAAACAAGTGAACATCGCAGAAACAAGTGAACATCTAAGAATCAAATGAACATCATGTGAGCATTACTTTTGACTTGGGTGTCATTATCAAGAGAAGATGAAGATCACGAAATTGACAAATATTTTATAAAAAAAAACTTTAACATGTAGTGAAGTGGCTGTTTAGCAATTGCAAGTGGGAAAAAAAGGGTTTACGCGATTTTCAGCCTTATCGGCATTTACTATTTTTCTTGTTATACCTATGTTGGATTCGGATCTAATGATCCCTAATACTTAAGTCTAAAAAGAAGGTTTTCTGACATATGTCATTATAATCGAAAATCGTTTAAATCTAATTTTTCAATCATTAATGCACGCGTAATTTTTATTGTTTTTCTGACAACTTTCAATTACTGCTTACTACTGGTAGATTCATAGGTAGTAAAACCGTACTTACTACTAACAATCTTATTTCATCATGTTCTCTTGACTGTTGTCAGATTTCATGGCACCATGATGTTATTAAGGAAACTATACATATTATAAATAACTATACATAAACTATGCGTTTTAGAATCACACGAGACTACTGAGTATTGAAATCTCAATAGTCCAGTCAGTGGAACCTCTGGGAAAAAACCAGTAGAAAGATATATATCCTATCTTTGGACTACTTGCACTGGCACTACTGGGAGTACACGTTAAACATGTGATAGGCATTACTGTTTTGTCAATTGCTCAAGCCTTTTTATTATTGCACCATCATGGGAAAGCACTTTGGTGAATTAGGGGTAATCGTTCGAGGAATAATTACATATAGGCTGTCCCCTCATGAGACGAAACCGTTCGCTGGGGCTATAAAATATGGAATACCAAACTTCGTACCTAGGACCATGGCAACGATTTTTCGATGGCTACCACGTATGTATAGTATTTTACAATAAAATAAGCAAAGCCGTTGCGGTTCCGTTGGTGAACTACTTACTAGTTAGCTTCGTTTTATATGAAAAAGGTGAATACTTCGTGACTTAAGACCACGATATCGTGGTGGGTGTCACCTTGTCACTTATTATCCTTGAGAACTAAGTAGGTAGTAGCTGGGATCTAGGATAAAGTTGCTACCTACCAAGGAATGTTTTATATGGTAGGTTAACAGAAAATTATTTGGTCACATAATGAATACATCAACGAACGTACTATATGTGTAATTTGAATGGTGATGTCGCCTGCTCGGAAGCCTTGTCCTCTATCATTATAATTACCCTGTTATATAATTAGCTGCTCCCCGCGACTCAGTCCGCGTGCACTAAGTATTTTAGATGCCGTACTTACTATATCGTTTCATATAGACGTCCAATCGCGCGGTGGGTATTGCTATTGAAACGTTACCAGCTGCCAGATTCACAATGAGTTTCCGATCGGATTCGAAAACTTTGCAACATGAAATACGCGAATCTTGTTACGTAATCTAGAATATTAAATGGTGATTATTATTTTAGTTCAGATCTAGAATCGATTTTCAAAGTAATAATTTAGGATCTTCTAATAAGTTTTGCGTAATTCGTGTTGCACTTTAAGAATCCGATCGGAAACTCATTGTGAATATGGGTGCATGCCACTTTATAAGTATGGACACTTACATTTTATCCTTTTTCCCCAATAAAGGGTAGCTTAGGTCCTTTATCAATTCAACTTGAATTATCATCTTTATACCGAATATCTTCAAAATCAGTTCAGTAGCTCAGGAGTGAGAAGTAGCAGACAGTTATTTTCACTTTTATGATATTAAGTAGAGATGGGGATAAGGCACAGAGATAATTATCATTATTAAAAATGTAATTTTGAGTTGGGAGTCAGCCAAGAGCATATCGCCTAAAAGGTATTACCTATTCCAGAAACGGTATTTCTTTATTATTTCAGCAGCAGTTATTGGTGCCGCCATTTATTACTACGTAGAACACGCGCACTACCTCGCGGGCAGGAAGAATCCCAAAGACTACATCGATGAAGTAAACCCTAACCCACCACCCCCTCCGACTGAGGATGAAGCAGCTCAAGTAGCGAAGAAAAAGAAATGCCAATGAAATATCGTACTTCGTATACTTCTGTATCTTATGTAATGTCTTACCTAAAGGGGTAAAATAAATACTAAAGAAGAAAAACAAAGTTAAAGTGGTTTAGTAATTTGTTTACTAAGCTTTTAACGTCAAAAATGCACAAATAAACATTGTTATGGTCAGACCATTTTATTGCAAATGTACATACAACATAGGACATAGGCCAATATTACCTCTCCAGCTGTTCTAATTACATTATTACGACATACTGATGGTATGCAATGGTGCCGTACGTAACACAAATTCATAGACTTAAATTGTATTGCACGTCACAAAATGTATCTTTTCGAAAAATATTTTGCAAAATTTGGAATTTATATTGAGGTCTAAATACAAATATCAAAGCACACATTGATTTTAATTTCTATTACAAAACCGGTGAACGATGACGTAAGTACCTACAAAAAAACAGCGTGATGTTAACATATCAGTAGGTATAGATCGGGCAGACATTGTATGCAATCGTAGAAATATTTCCAATACTCTGGAATATAAAACTCGGCCGGCCGAACACAACACTACCAAACTGCCGTTCTATGTTTAATTTGTATGGTCAAACTGCATTGGACCATAATAATAATAATAGAGCTGGGACCATTTTGCAAGCAACTAATAGATATGCAAAATGATGACACGAATAATTTCACCGGCCCCAGCGCCGTTACACGCCGCCGACTCGGATATGATTCCGATTGTATACAATAAGTCGACAAATTTGAAATGGCTATAAATTTATAGAAATAATAAGGATGATAAAAGGTTGCAACTATATTAAAAATTAGCAAAATTGAGTAGTTTCCTATGTTATGTCCGAATCGGAGGCACTATCAAGTGTAATAACTTGCATGGTAGATAATACTCTCCTGTCCTTTCTATATTTGTACCTATCTAATTACATTTTATTCGTTATATGTCCGGCAAAAAGTAAAAGTCAAACAAATCCGGTTAATATGTATTAATCCAAAGAGTTCCACTCAGATAGCCAGTACAATATAATTTTACATTTGACACAAAACTAGCAGTATATGTAACTTTAATACAAAATAGTACAATTCAGGAATGAAAAGTAACCTGGTGGGGTGATGCAAGTGTATAATTCGATACATTCTCCAAATCTTATTATTACCCTAATTTTATGTATAATGCTAGTGCAAAAAGGGCACTCGTAAGTAATAATTCGCTAGTGGTTATCCTCCGACAAGTTATCACATCGAATTAAATTAATCATATAAAAAAAAGAAAATAAATTGCAACAACTATAGAAATGCTAGTAAATTATAACGTAGCCACAAAATGCTATAATCCAAGTTAATACTATTCGGGCTATGTTAACATTACAAATGCTCGTTCACGTAAGAGTGTAAACATTACGGAATCCAAGAAAAAACATGTCATTCCATAACGTAAATAAAAATAAATATCACTATAATTTATACGAGAGTTTCCTATACGGCCTCGTGCGAGGCAGTTCAGCTCGACGGTAACATTGGACAACGAACCAACTTTCAAAATATCATTCAATAGAAATTATAAATACGAATATACAGACAGTGGTTCGACAAATATAATCACAATTTCAAAACCCTCTCACAACTTGACACTCGCAGGTAGCATTATTTCGAATGAGTTGTTTAGAATCTCGTGTGTAAACGACTTGAAGGATAAAGCTGAAATATACAGAGCCCCAGATTCGTGCCTCTGTGGGTTGTGTTATCCAATGGTACGGTGGAGCAGTAAAATGTTTCTCAGTAGGTGTTCACTCGACGTCCATCTGTTCCTGCGCGTTGGCCGGCTGCGGGGGCTTGTCTTGTTGTCCGTCGCCGGCCGTGGGCGGCGGTGGAGTCTTCTCCTTGGGCTTCGGCTTGTTCAGGATGGGGTTTACTGTGCTTTCGAAGTTCTGAAATGAAGTTATTATAATACTTATAAGAAAGTGAACAAAAGAAAAATACACGAGACAGGATGGGAACCTGCATTCTACAGGGTAACACACCCAGATGCCTGTAACTTAGTTTGGTTTGATACTCTTATGATGAAGAAATTATTAGTTGGAATACTGCGAAGAGAACTCTTGAGAGAAGAAGAGAAATGGTAACTCTTGTTTTTTTTTTCAATTAACGTGTGTATCGGCAAGATTGTTTCGTTTTAGTCTTATGCCACGTCATCGTTATAAATCAGACGTGTTACGGTCAAGCGCTATTCTATTACCGATAATTTATGTTTGTACTAGTAATTATGATACAGTACCAGTCTCTCCTGACGGATCTGGTGCGTGGTGTGCGGTGGCGGCAGGTGTCGCGGCGCGTGCGCGCACGCAGCTCGCGCACTCTCCACCCACTTGTGCGCGTTCTGCACCGCCTCAGACACCTTCTGGATGTCGGCTTCAGACAGGTGCGCGTATTTAGCCTCGCCCGCCCTGACAATGTTAAATAACAAGCGTCAACAACAACTTAAAAAATCAAGCGATACAATCCACTTCGGCAAGCAAATTTATTAGACATTTTGATGTATAAACCAAACAAATAAACGATTAATTGTATACTCTTTAGAAACAATAAAATAACTTTTAGGACGATTCAGGCGTCGCTGAGAAATTGGGAAATATACAAAATTCGAATTCTCGACGACGGGTTCTCAATTCGCCTAAATCTTTTTTATACCCCGATTTTGCATATATGCCTGGATCGGTTTCAAAGTTCTTTTATTTCCTTCGAAAGAATACTTACTAGTTGATTGCATTTACATTTCTTCAAAATCGGCCCAGTAGTATACTGTTGGCATCACTTTTTAACGTAATTCTCGTATTTAACGTAAGTAAATCTTATTCTAATTATCGAAGTAACATGAGTAATGGTGGCTTTAGTGATGAGTGACGCCATATTTGAAAAGAGAAAGTAATCGTGCTCACTTGTACTGGTCTATGGCCTTGTTGGTGAGTTGTATGGAAGATGCGAAGTCCTCTATGGCGCCGGGACGTAATTCGAACTCCAGCCGGCGCTGCTTGATGGGCTCGCCCTCCGCACGCAGCTCTGATAGCTTGTCACTGTACACCTAGAATGCATATAACAAACAAATAGGTAAATACTCTAGATTCGATATTTCGGACATTTTTGGGTACATTGGGGGCAGGAACTGTTATCGATAAATGCAAAATATCGATACCAATATGTATACCACCATAAAATATCTACATATATACATATCACATTTTTTAATTATCAGTACATTGGTATCGATAATTTTATCGGTAACCCTTACCGATACAGCGCGAACGCGCGGCGATATCTTGACTCAGTCTAAAGTTCGAAGTGGCAACGTCTCATGCCATGCGCTCGTGCGCGGCGGCCGCAGGCAGAGTTTTCTTCGTTAGATTTTGGTTTGTAGGCATTGTACTCGTGTACAGGCTGCAATTTTGACTCGATCTTGACGAAAGCTGGTTCTTTGATTTTTTAATCGTCGGTTCATTGTTTATAGACTGTAGAATTGACAACATTTCATTTTGTACGCGAGAACCAACATACATAAGAGTTCATACATACAAAAAATTTGGATAGATAAAAGCAAATTCGGCATGTTAATGCATAGACGCTTCGCTCGCACGCCCAATAACTTCACAAAGAAATCAATGAAATATATAATATACTTATGAGAAGTATTAAAATATATAAATACATATTTAAGTTTATTTTAATAATTAATCATTCAAAAATAACAATAACTTAATGAATGACTCATCATTGCAACACACGAAAGTCTTACACTTGGTGTCACAAGTTTACAAGAATTGCCAGTAAGGAATGTAATTTAATGGCTAATAAATATTTCTTTATATTTAGATATATTACTTTCTATTCTAATTCAAACTGACATTTTGTTTTTGGAAAGTGATGGAAATTCGAAAACCATTTCTGTACTAAAGAATAAATACTCATTAAAATATCGATATAAAAGTATTAAAATAATATATGTGTATTCATACCGATAACGAGATACCCAATTACCGATATGCTTATCGAAATTTCGATATCGATACCAAAATTATATTGGTATTACAGTCCCTGATTGGGGGTGTTCGTAAAACCGATTTATTCGGATAATTTTATTATTTTGTTATTATTGAAGTTGTGAGTGCGGCAGGGAGCGTGGCTGTGAGCGAGCAGTTCAGTTAAGCGGTCATGGCAAGCGGCATCGACGCTTTGGTCAATTATTGTAAAACCACTCTCCCTAATTATAAGGCGAATCGAGCGCCCGCACGAGTATTCCACTACGAAATCGTGCAAAGCCTCGCCTGCAGACCTTTGCAAACTTACTGTGTGGATTAGTGTCTATCCCAAAGTAGCCGAGTATCTTGAGAAACGATCCACAAAGCTCATACATAACTAGCGTGCTGCTAGATTATATTGGACATTGGGCACTTGGATCTAGAACTTCCTATTACTAAAAAAAGTTACAAACCTGTCTATTCTGATCCTCTCCCTCATCGTACAGCCAGTTCTCTAATGAGTCCAGCGCCCGCACGAGTCTACCGCGCGGCTCTTCCGCCACGAAGTCGTGCAAAGCCTCGCCTTCAGACAACTTGCCTCGAAGCTCGTACACGTATTCTTCGAGAGCGTTGCGAGCGTCCGCTCGTTCTTTTTCCTGTCGGTCCTGAGCTTGCATTTTGCCCTGAAAAATTACAAAATATATATTATAATTTACAAAAGAAAGTTGGGCTAGTTGGACCACATAAAACAGGTGTCTTCAAGACGTGAACTTATCGGTTTCTTGTAGACAATCATGTCTCATTTACTTTAGGGTTGCACACGCTTCACATGTGTTACTATCATCTTTCATCTACTTCTATGAGCAAAAAAAAACCTCTATCCGACTGTTTATAGCATTTGAACAAATTTGCATCAGCAAATATGTTTACGTCTACCGAAACCTGGTACAATGGCCTGATGCTATTGTCAAAGTCAAGAAATTGAAGATATGCAATGTACATCTCTTCTGATCCTGTACTGTACATTCACGTCATTTAAGACTACGAGCGCTACGTTTTTGTACAGAATAATAAATCATAAATTGTATAACTAAACATAATAAAAACATGTAACGGCTCGTTTTCTTACCAACGTTCACCAATGGATGTTTTAGTGCGAATTTAATTTCTAAGATAAGAAGTATATTTACGAGAGTCGCGAAATGTTTCAACATAGTAAAAGTTCAGCTTCGAGTTAAACACGTAACATAAATATTTTCTATGATAATGAACCTGGTATATAATTATCCTACACTTTTCTTATTATTTTTATTATGTATAATTAATGCCCAAAATGTGTCTTTGCTAGCTTACAAGATCATTTTACTTTTCAGCACCTGGTATGCCAAATAACATTGGTGTTCTTACAAAGATGTCGATCTCAATTTGTTGATTATGGTCAAATGCCACATTTCCATAATCAAATTTCAAATACCCAACCAATACACTATGCGAATAACTTTGAGATTTTCAATCCACCGGTGAATGTTCGCCGTAATAGTGTTAGCAGCGAGAGCACTTCATGTGATTCAGAGAAAACAAAAGAATGCGTATGTTCCTGTGACGAATGCGCACAAGATGACCCCGAGGACTGTTGTACAGATTTTTGCCAAAGTTGCGAAGCATCAAACAGCATAGACATTGAGCCTAACCAGGATGTAATAATGCAAAGTAGTTTAAATTACCCAAAGCCACCGGAATTAGTGGTAATACCTTATGCAGTTCCGGTCCTCATATTTCCAGTAAAAACTTGGAATAAAACTAATAAAACCATGGCAGAAAATAGTTCTGAAGAATCAAGTAATAACTCTACAGCTGCATCGACAGTCAGTATACCGATTGATACAAAATCAGATGACACTAGTGCTAAAGTAACACCAGAGGTGCAAAATCAGGAAGAAGAAGGAAAAATTTACGAAATGGAAGAAGATGGTCAACACACAGAAGAAGTGATCAGTAAAGAAGTGAATAAGACATCAGAAGTACAAAGTCTCGAGTCGGCGGAAGCTGAGGAAGTGGTTGAAAGTCGAAAACTCGCTATGAATTTAGACAACAGACTAAAGAAAAGTAAAAAGAAACATAAAATAAGCACAAAAGAGATCAAATAATAGAAATTCGTAGTTCGGGGAGAATAAAACACGAAATATCATCGTTTTTGTCAGTTTAAGGATAAAACATGAAATCTTATACGAATTAGTAGTTAAAAAGACTATGGAACGGAGTCAAAAACAAACAAATATATAGGCACATCTATATCTATCTTCTACCTATATATAAAAAAGAGTAAGTCCTGACTGACTGATACTCGCTAGAAATCGATGCAGAGCCTAAACCGCTGCATCTAGAGACATAAAATTTGGAGAGCTTATTTATTATAGGGGGTACTAACTAAAAAAAGATTTATGGAAATTCAGCTTATAAGAGGGTCGAATGGGGAGGGAAGTTTCAGTTTGAAACTTATTTATATACAATTTGATGTCACATGCAACGCTGCCGGTGACAGCTACTTTAATGTTTTGAAGTACTTACCTCTGCTTCAACGTAGGAATGGAGCTCGTGCTGCGCAAACCCATGCGTCTGCGCGTCTATTGGCAATTCGATAGTTTTGACGACAACCTTTTTTTTGTCCTTAGACTTGTCCTTTTTGTCATCAGCATTTTCCTGAAATTATGGCGAACGGTTCAAAACTTTTAATGACAGGTGATTCCCCACCGCCGTCTCTGTTTGGACATGAGATTGTTAGGGCGTCAGATCTATAAGGGAAAAAGTTGTCCAAACAAGGCGGCGACCCATTTGCACCTAAATAATTACATTAAAAAAATCTAACCATATTAGCTGCTTCTGCAAACACAAAATTAGCGAGAAATAAAGAATGCAAGTTAATTACTTCAAGTTCTTACAAAATGATAACATGCGTGGACACAGAGACAGGAACACATACACAATGTAGTTACCAACTTTCAAAGGAGGGTAATTAATTAATTAGAGTTTGGCCAACGAGATTGAAAAAGGCCACCAAATTTAAAACACTTTAGTATTTCAAATTTAGAACTGATAGCTTTATTTCTGTTCCACATCAATATAAAAATGATTAATTGCCGACTATAATTGAAGTTTATTGAACATATTACTTAAATTTGGCGACGTTTTTTAGTTTCAGCTTTCTTTGGCCAAACTCTACAAGCCTTGTGACAAGCTGTGCAAATGGGGCCTCGTAATGAGGATGGGGAGGTAATGCAAAACTTTTGTGCTGTCTGTTGCCTCGATGTAATAATATAGCAAAATTTAGAAAGTGCTCTATTGTGTTGAATAAGATTGTATTATGAATACTAATGTCTTTCAATTATTTTGAATAAACAATGACGTTTTCACGGGCACAATTCGACTATTTGAATGCTATCTATGGAAACACCTTTGGTAAAGGTTAAGCTCAAGTTTTAATACAAATGTATTTTGTATTTTTTATATTAGTTACTTGATATCTCAGAGATGACTAGACCGATTTCAAATATTCTTTTCTTGTTCGTAATGGACCTTCTTCCTTAAATGTGTTGAATAAGATATATATTTGATGTTGGCTTTTCACTTTTCCTAAAGTATTGCTAGTACTTGTTGCCGAATATGTTTGTATGAAAACTCGATCCAAACGAAGTGATTTCAAAATGTTGATAGCGACATGTGTGTGGTTGAAGAGCGGTGGTTGGTACTGGCAACAAACAGCACATATGGGCACACGCTACCGAGACGTACCCCTGCGAACCACTGGCCTACTCTCTGTGTCCACGACTGTTTTTGTTGCGGCTCTCCTTTCATATCGTCGTCTCTCACCTCTTGGTTCTCTGGACCGTTCTGTTGCTCTTGAGAACCGCCGTTAGTTTCCATCGGCTGCTCTTGGCCTTGGTTGTTCTCATTAGAATTCTCCATTTCAATATTTTCGTTCTGAGAATCGGCCTTTTTTTCGACAAGTGACGCCGACGCGACGGTTATAATGCCGTGAATGTTGACGCGCACTTTCAGTTTCACTTTCTGTGACTCGCCTTCGGGCGTCGGTTGTACATCTCGAATGTGCCATTGACCTACGGTTGTAATTGCGTTTATAGCATCGGTGATAGTCTAATACAAAGCATGGTTTACTAGCCGTAGTATGTGGCTGGTTGATCACTCGTAATATGCATTGAAAAGATCGCTAATGTTTAGCTTTTATATATATTTATTGTTAAGCTGTTTTTATTTTATTTTATAAAGAGTTATCTTATGTAATGCCTAAATAATATAGACTAATGAAAATATTTTAATTTCTAATAAAAATAAAGGTAATGGTCGCACATAGTAACTACGACGCAATTTGTACGTAATAGTTCATGGCCTTATGTCACAAATTTGCTTAGATGGAACTTTAAATGTTTTATTTCTTCAAATATAGCGGTTGATCAACCAGCCTGTATAAATAAATGTACCAACCAATAAATGTGTCCGGATACGGCACTTGGTCAGAGTAGTAGGCGCTGACCGAGAACGGTTCCTTCCTGTAGAAAGTTAGCATCTTCGAGAATGGTGCAGCGTGGAATGCCGGGAACACCTGTTTAAAACAAATTTAACATTAAAGATGTTTAAAAATATAATAATCTCTTTACACTAAACAATAATAATATAATATATTAGAGATAATTAGATTATTATTATGGTATTCATTTTGTTTCTTAAATTTAATTTTTTTACAATGTAAATATAAAACAATAAATATTATAAAAAACCTAAACCTAGTGCCGCCAGTAGCGGGGTAGGAGCCAAGCTACCGGTGGTAGGGACTACAGAGAGAGCAACTTCATTATTATTATTGAATCGATTGTATAAGAGCATAGAAAAGTTGTTTTTAGACCATCCTCATACTTCAAGGAATATTCTAAAAAAAGAATTAGCAAAATGATTCAGCTGCTCTCGAGATCTGCACTTAGCAACACATTCAGCGATTCATTTTTATATTATAGAAGATAGTTTGTTTTGAATAGGTGCTCGCAATATTTCGACAAACTCTCGGTAATTTTTAGTTGTGTAAAAGTTTGTAGCAGAGAACTTAAATTAAGCATCGCGTATTGTAATAATTCCGTCTGGTGCGTACCTCCATATCACCGTCTTCCTCACGCGCCGCGTCCCAGGCGAGGCGCACCGCGTACGGCTGCACGTCCGTGACGGAGAACTCTCGCACGCGCACCGCCGGACTCAGCATTGCGCATTGCAGCGCGCATCCGCGGGACACTGCTTCATCCTGCAATCAGTCCAGTTGACTTTAACTATTGTCACAAATAGAAATCATAATAATATTTTACCTTCACTCAGTAGCCCTGTAGTAGTAGCACTGTATTTGACTGATTGTAATGTGTAATTGTAAATAGTATCATTAAGCACAACAACAGAAGAATATCTGACAAAATAAGGGTAAATTTTGCCTAGTTTGACAGCTAGCTATAATTAAATTTTCCGTGCCGACTTTTGACGTGACAACGTCTTATAAATCGATGGAGCCGGCTGAACGCACGAAAAAACATGATTCATGCGGCGGCACCTCGCTCTGAGGCGTTCCATTTAAGGCCTGAAGTGCAAGCGAGAGCGCGGAACGAGCGACAAAGAGACACAATCGGCTCCGCGTTCGGCAGCGTTCGACATCTGTCTCTCTCCTACTTGAGTGAGCGATGTGTCCGCGTGCAGTGAAAAGTGAATGTGGTGTCAATTATTTAAAGAAACGATAATTGCGGCGATAAAGGTAATGACTTTACAGACAACCGATTTTTTTTAATTAATGATAACCGATATTCAGTCACCCATTTCCTGAAACATCATGTTTTTGACTCGAATCCTAAGTTAGTCCCACAGTGAAAGTTGTTCCTAATGATGAGTATAGAAACAACATTTCAAAGTATAGCAAAAAGGTATAAGGAGTAAGTAGTCAATAAACAAGTTTTCTGAAAACATGTTTTCCTCTGAATATTTCCTGCATTCTATGGTAGATAGATAGAAAACTCTTTATTGTATGCACACATAAACAATACAATAAACTTAGGTAGTTACTTAAAAACGGATTGCTTGGTGGATCCACCTTACTAATAAGCCATTTCAGCCAAAAGGAAAGCCGCTCTAAAAATAACGATCAATGATTAAGTGACGCTAATGGTTGTACAGACCATCAATTAGAAATGAATGTGACCTTTTTACACATATTATAGAACCTTCAGGGGCATAGTATCGATCGGCGCAACGGCATTTCGACCCTGACGTGACTAAGACTACCCACTTATAATTCTATAATGTACACAGATAAACGAAATTCGGTATAAACACTTTAGTAATATCAAAATTACAATTTATGACTGAAAAAATAACATATAAGTTTGTGAATATTTTAGAAAAGAGGAAGATCTAAAGGAGGCTCCATTGTACATAACTTATTTTTAAGCGGTCTCTTATAAACTTGTTCTGATGTATTGACCCTCCCAGCTGTGATTGATTAGTAATAAATGTTTTACATACAATAGTTATGATAGTAAAGAAAGCACATGCAAGAGTGTTACCTGATTCAAAGTGGTAGAAGCTTGCTTGCCAAACACTTGTTCAATCAAAGCTTTGACGGCCGGGATTCTAGTGGAGCCACCGACAATCTCAACTGAATGAATGTCTTCAGATCTTAGTTCTGAAAAATGTTAGAAAGTTTAAGACAGAATTAAGACAACAGGGACAGTGATATTATGTATAACAGATAGTTAAGACACAGCACAGTATAAGCTTTGTCATTTTAACTGCATGTAGCAAATGGGCACAGCACAGGAGTTTGTGACGGAGACATCAACTATTTCATTATTAAGGCTTATAAATGTTGATTATAAATAATTAGTTAATCCAAAACAAATACAAGAGTTAATAAGGCCCTGTTAGCATGTAACTTTACAAAATATTTTCTTTTAGTATATTATAAAGTCACAAATTCCCCGAGTGTACGGCATACATTCACTTGTGTAAAATATTGTGATGTTCTTTATTGTACACTATGGTTATACTTACTTGCATTGTGCATGATAGCTCTCAAGGTTCTCTCAACCCTGTTGAATGTCTCGGCGCAGATCTGCTCCATCTGTGAGCGTTGTAATTCACTGGACATATCTCTCTCTTCCATGAAACATTCAATGTTAAGAGGCAGGCGAGTGCTGTTGGCTGACATCTGTTTCTTCAGCTTTTCTACTTCTTGTAGTAGACGAAGGAAAGCCCTAGAATGTCGGTAATAATATTTTAGTTGACTTTTTCTAGTAAAACTTATGGAGAAATGATGGCAAATTGCATGGATGTAAGCGCTATTCAAATGTACAGGGGCAACTGTATATACACATGAGGATACAATAACTTAAGTTTACCACGAAAAATATAAGAAACTAATTTTGCTGAGGAATAAAAATACTAGAAAATTAATAACATTTTCTAGTATTTTTAAGTAGTGGTTGCATAAACTTATAAGAGGTGGTTATCTATAAACAAGTGAAAGCCTAGGATCTGCAGTGTGAATTGAACCAAATCATCTGCTCAAATACTTGTCAAAGGCATGTCCTAATCTTTTGTGGTAAGATGGCTATTCTTCCATTCATCATAATTTTTAATTCTATGTAGTAACTTCACTTATACCATCGATTTATACTTGTGATGGTTCCTCATAGCAAGTTTTATTACAATACTAGTGGTACAGCTTTTAAAACTTGTAATGTTATCTTATTTAGTCAATTTTCGATAGTGCCTTTGAGGTTAAATGCACATGATAAGATTAGATGTTACCCTCATTCTGACACGTTATCAATGTTTTAGCTTGGCTTGTTGATTCACGACTATTTTATGACATATCTATTATTTCAGAGTTCTTTTATAAAGTAACAACAAAAAGTAAAAAATAAACACATCATAAGTTCGTTGATTTAAATTGGTAAACCTGTGGAAACATGTGTGTAAGGAAAATGTTTATAACTTTTTTTTTGTTCTGAGATGAGACCTACGTGTAATAGACTTGAACATATCAAGAAAAAAAATTACATTTGAAGTTTATAGAATAGTTATCTTTATTATGCATTTAATAAAGTGTGTGCTTTAATTTTAGTCAATTAGTTATGTAACAACAATTAAAAAAAAAAAAATATTGTATTACCTTTGGTTTTTCCTAGCATCTAATTTCATTCTAGTGATGAAGTCCTGACAGAAATAGTCAGCCATTGCCATATCAATGTCACGGCCTCCGCACTGAGGATCAGTTGCAGTCGCAAGAACCCGCAGCTTGCCCTTGTTAAATGCACATGCTGCCACCTAAAAATAATATCCATTATTATGCAGAACAAGTTTTTATTTATTATTTTTAATTATGAACCAGTTTGTACTGTATAGATTGTATAATTGTATATGCTCTTTTTATACTTGCACTCCACAGCTCATAAGAAAATATGTAACCAGTTAATTACTCCCACATTTTCTAGCGTTATTTACAAGAGAGTTAAGTGGTGTTAGATTATTATTAATACTTACACACAAGTGTCTAGTCAATATAATAAAATCATTTATATAAATATAGCCAATGTTTAAGGAAACAAAAGGATAAGCGACAGTTTAGTTAGACAGTTTTGTTTAGTCTCATTATTTCCTCTATAACTATATGTATAAGCGATCAATTGCGGTTATAAAATTCAGACCATACCTGAAGTGCACTTTGCCCAAAATCAACAAATACCACGTTTCTAGGCTTTTCTTCAGGGGCAGGCAAATCTTGCTTGTAGATACCATAAGCAAGAGCTGTAGCAGATGTCTCATTGAATAGACGTAGCACATTCAGACCTTGAAAAGATTAATCAGTGATATAATATTTGGGCCCCAAATATAATAAAATCTAGAGATCATTTAAAAAAGACTGCCATGACCTCAAATAATTTAATTACATCTATGCTTTAATACCTCATTGTCATTTCAATATAAAATAATTTGTATTCAATTGAAATTAACAAAGCTTCATATTGATTTCATAGTCATTTACATATTGTTTTAATATACCCTTTTAACGTCTTCCTTTTTCTATCTTTTTGGATGTTACATTTTAGCCAGATTACTATACAAGGACCCATTACTTTTGCCGAAATGCATATATCTGAAATATTCTGTAATAATTACCAGCAATGGCCGCTGCATCAAGCAGAGCATTCCTCTCAGCATTTGTGAAATAACTGGGCACAGAAATGACACAGTCATTGATGGGTGTCTGGAGAGCTATAGCTGCACTGTCCTTTAACTTTGTGAACAGCATCGCTGTTATCTGAAATAAAAACATGTGTTGGCCGACTCATATGGTTTGTGGTTTTTAACTTTTTTTCAAATTAAATAACTGGGTGCTTATATGCATATGAACAGTGGGTATTTTAGTCATTAATAATACATCAATTCAAAGAATTCTAGTAAATATTCAAATAAGCCCTAAATCAAAAATAAACTGTTATTTAAAATTTTTTGAACACTGTACACCTGTAAAGTTAGAGACGTCAACTTGAACCTTGGGTGTGCCACTGTGACGACTTTTAGGTCTCTTAAGAGCAGGGTAGAGTGTGAAGCAGGGGTATAACCAAAACGCGATCTGTGATCCATCATTTCGAAGTGCAAATATGTGAAAATTGAGAGACTAAAGATTTTTTTGTTGTAAAAGTTATTTATTATAATAAACATAGTAAGAAGTCCTTACAGAATCTGTTTATCTATTTACCTGTTCTGGAGTATATACATCATCTTCTCCCAAATAGTTGACTCGGATTCCAATACCTCCATCTTGCCTTTGTTCTACTTTGAATGGGAAATGTTTTAACTCTTTCTGAACTAAAGGATCTGAGAACTTTCTACCTAGTAGTCTTTTGAAACCAAATACAGTATTTCTCAAGTTTGTCACAATCTGGTTCTTTGCTGCAACACCTAGTATTCGATTCTTTTGTGAGAAGGCCACACATGATCTAAAAAATAAATGAAATAATATAGTCAGCAATCTCTTGAACAAGAACATCTATGTTGTGTATTTTATAGTGGAGTGAATCCTGACTGATAGGCTGTAAGTGCTATTAACATTTTAACAATTTAAAGTTATATCAAATCTCAATAGACACAACAGATCTTCATTTAGAAATTGTGACAATATATTGAATTGGAACCATAATTTGAATGCTTTATATAATTAATGAGAGACAAAATATAATAATACAAAAGTTCAATGTTTGAAAATCTTTTTGCAACATTTTTTAATTTAGGAGGTATTGAGTTTTCTATTGAAATGTCTCACTATTTGTAACTCTTTGAATCTGTAGGGAATCAATACATGTACTAGAAAAATCCATAGCAACTGAATGCTATTTAGGGTTATTGAACCATGACTTCTCAATTATTCTGAAACTGTTCAAGCAAAGTAGAACACCTGTACGAAATTTCAGTTTTTACAATAGGCGACACAGTAATTGAGTACTTTAGTTGGTAACGAATGAAGCATGTTCTGTAATTATCTGTGAGAATGACCATGTGTATGAATTTATCATTGTACAAACATGGTAAAAATAAGCTGTTGGTGTGCCACAGTGAGTAGGACATGTAACGAAACTAAATTCCAAATACGGTGACGAACATGACAAGCAAATCGTCAAGTGAGGTCGCCGATATAATGAAGTATGCTGAAACTGACTGTTATTTATGAGATTTAGATAATAATCATATATCCAGTATGTACTTACGGAGTACCACGGAGACTGTAATCATTCGCTATAGTTTCGATGCCACCTGCTTTTGCAACAGCGATATAACATGATTCATTACCGAAATCAATACCAATGACGGACATAGCAGCCATTATGAACTGAAATTTTTAACTAGATTGCTCTGCAACTAGAATAACACAGACTCAGCTTCAAGAATCACACAAAATTGAAAAACACGTTGCCTCGAATGACAATCACGCAAACCTTCCGCAATCTCTCAATCGCTATTAAATTCGCCGCATAGCGCTAGCGCCTCCGGATTGATACAGAATTTTCTAGAAATGCCAATAGTTGCCATATGAAAAAGTAATATTACCCTAAAAACTATGTTTATATATTATGAATTTGGCACCAATTTCATATAATCGGAATAATATAAATGAATGAATATGGCCTTATTGCACACCAAATAAAAGAAAAAAGATACAGCAACACCAATCCATACATTAGTTTGCACTTCCCATGATCGGACGTATTAAAGATTGTATCGTAAATACGGTCCTTCTCACAAACTTATAAATGTTGTTTGTTTTTAAAACATAGTCCGGGAGAATCGTTTGTAGTGGTATCATTCTCGTATTTTATTTTCTGTGGGGATGAAATCATGGACAAAATCTTGTCGACACTGCACCGATTATTTTATGGGCGTGCAAAGAATAATGTTACCACATAATGTAACTGAGAGAATTGTCAATGTCGAACAATGACACGATTTACGAGCGCTCTGGATATATAGCAGAGAACTAACCATAGCGTCAAATTCAAATCCCTGCTACACACTTGTTTAAATAATGATTTTCACTTACTTTGTAAAGTAAAGTAATATTCATTGACCTTTAAATAACGTTCGTTACAGGCACGTCTTATTACATTTGAATTAATAATTACTTAAAAAAAATTACTTATAAATCTCATTTATATACGAAACTTTCTAGAAAACCGTGCGATATGGTTTTACTGGCTGTAACAGTAAAAGTGAAGAATAATTTTTCCTATAGCTGCTGTACTATTTACAATTGTCTTGTCACCTTAGCAGCCACAGCTAGTAGTGACATTACTATTGAATCTACTGTCCTTTTTGCCGACACGCTTGGAATGACTGTTTGTTGACTGAACTCTGTGGTCATGTCTTTGTAATTCATAGCTGTATAGCGCTGTTGACCAGAGATATGTTATGCTTCTCGTTCTTCCAAAAGTATCGCCATAAAACTATAATTCCACTTGATTAGCGAATTTAGTGTTGCAATATTTTTTATTAATTCAGGCCCTGTATTCATTCCAATTTATTTCAGAATGAGACATAGCCGTGACTGCACATAAGACAGTTATTTATATTATAATGGGAAATATAAAAAAAAAAACAGTGAAATGCCTAAATAAATAAATCTTATGAATTCTCCCG
This sequence comes from Ligdia adustata, assembly GCA_947049295.1. NCBI lineage: Eukaryota > Metazoa > Arthropoda > Insecta > Lepidoptera > Geometridae > Ligdia > Ligdia adustata. Next base: position 7,001,398 of record OX346218.1, read on the forward strand.
AATTTCATAACACCCACTTCGTAACTTATTTATTACCTGTTGACTTATCTGTCTCACAGATCTCTCAAGTAACTCTTTAACGTCATATTAGAAGTTACTGTAACTGTCATTATCTGTCTAATTTCCGGTATTGCCAAAAGGTTACTATTGTAACTTTTTAGGTGATTTTTGAACTGCATTGGTTACTTTTAGGTTACCCTAGTGAAAAGGTTACTTTTAGGTATTTATAGTATCAGTTTACAACTTTTAATATAGATATCTTAAACTGTACACTTATGTATGCACTTATTAATTTTATTTTAAATTAAAGGATCACTAGTTGATGATTAAAATATAAATTTTGGAATTATTACAACTAATAAAGAAAATTAAATTCATATAATTTATGTATGTATCAATATGAATATATCAAGAAATACGGTAAAGTGCTCTTATTCTTATCGATGTTTCTGTAAGTCAATACAGCTATATTATTCTATTCTATCACCTTTTAATACATTACCTGTAAAAAAATATGAAATGTTACTTTTGATACAAAGAGGTTATATTTTTTGTATTTTTAAGTTATTTAGAGTCAAGACCCAACTGGCAACACTGCTAATTTCAATTACTTTACTTGTTATCCAGTTGCCAATAAAAATATTAAAAAAAAACAATTACTTGTTCCTCCGTTATTCATTATCGCGTTTTGCGATTTGAACTCTTTTATTTTTACAGGTATATTGTAACAAGTATTAGATGTTGTCTAACCAATTGAATTCGCCCAATAAGCAATTATAATAGAAGGCTTACATCCATGCTATCCACAAACATAACCTAAAATACATACAAACAAACAAGAGGTTATCTTGTACAACAACTTACTTAAGGTCACCTTCAACCAGCTTGCGTGACGTTGCGGTGTTTTAGCGGTGATTGTTCAGTGTTCACGCTCTGGTTGATAGTGTGCAGCTTTGCACTCATATAACTACCTGTTGCAGACTACACAAACCTTCAGTATGAGTGGTGAACCCCAAACGAAGAAGTCCAAAATGAACGCTCTTGATCAACTAAAGCAATATTCTACTGTGGTGGCAGACACAGGAGATTTTCAAGGTATGATTTTAATTGCTACAAGGTTATTCTAAGTAAAATATCTAGTTATCAAAGTATCTACTGTGACAAGGTTGTTGTTAAGCGAGTTGACCTTTCATGAAAGTATAATTAACATGAAAGCTATTTGATGTAATATTGGTATTTTTTTCTTATATAATAAGCAATTACTTACTATAAAATGCTTAATGTTTAAAATGTCATTGATTAAAAATAATTTAGAACTTGTTAACTTGTTAGCCATCAGCTAATCCATAAAATTATCTTTATTTATCCATATTTTTTTTATTACATATATTTTGGGTTTTTAATCAATATAGCTATTAAGTGGTTATTTGTATTCAGTGAATAGGTTACATTTATCCAGATAATAATACCATGTGGTGCAGCTAGACATACATAGTATATTATGATCCTAACAAAGCAAGGATACACTTACAGTAAGTTATTGTTTTAATTTTTAAACATAAATTAAAAGACATAAATACTTGTATTAAAGCTATGAAAGAGTACAAGCCAACTGATGCCACCACAAACCCAAGCCTTATCCTTTCTGCCGCTGCTATGGAACAGTATCAACACATACTGGACAAGGCTATTAAATATGGAAAAGACAATGGCAGGTAAGAGAAGCTCTTTAATATGTTTTAATGGGTGCACATAAAGTGCCAAGAGTTTTGAACCAAATTCTTGAGAGTATAGAATGTTGTCTATTTAATCTAAAATTGATATTAAGAAATATTTGCTTTGATGTATTTTTGAATATTTATTGTCAAATTTAAATTACTTTTCTCATTATCAACAAAAAAAGTTAAGTTGTTTCAAAGGTTGCAACCTATCATATGGGGTTGTATTGTGTAAATTCACTTTAAAGGCTAAATAACATTTAACTATTATTACATACTTATGATAACTAAGAATATCTGGTCTTTCATATCTTTACAACTGATTCTAATCCTGAACTGATCTAATTGATTGCTTGGTTTGACTTACATTTTATTCAACATTGGCATGAAATCTTATACATAAAAATCAATTGCTGTTCGTTAGAATTGCAAAAACACGAGAACAACTGGGCCGATATAGCAGATTTTGGTTTTGAAATGATTGTGAAAGTTCAGGGAAGGTTTAAACATATATAGCTGTTAGGCGATACAAAGTTTGCCGGGTTAGCTAGTACAAAATAATTCTGCATGTAATATTTTTTTTTAGCTTGTTTGAATTATGAACTACTGTCGCACTGATGCTCATGTTGGGGTGCTTATTTCTTATTTCTCATACCCCAAAATTTAACGCGCAACTTTAGGGCACTTATTATGTTAATCAATCTTAATATGTTGGAAATCGCTTTACCCAATAATGCCGCTTAATCTACTTCAAACGTTTTGTCTTAATTTACTTACTATTAATATTTTTGATATGCAATAATGTTCTACTTTATTGTAATTCTATACTTTATTCCTCAGCACAATTGAAGAGCAAGTAGCAGAAACTTTGGACATGTTGAGTGTGCTTTTTGGTTGTGAAATATTGAAAATCATCCCGGGAAGAGTTTCGGTGGAAGTTGATGCTAGGTATGTGATATCAATGCCTTTCTTTTTATAGCTAATAGGTTTGCGCTTGACCTGCAACTCGCCTGATCTAAACGACGATGCGGTCCAGGATGTGGCACGCTTGCCTAGAAGAAACCAATTCACTCGTGATTTGAAAATACCGGGATTATATCTATCGGGAAATAGAGTGCTTGGCTGTAAATTCCACAACCTAGCAGTTCGCACAATAAAAGTTGATGCAAAGCGTTTAGTGCGAGTCCGTGGAATTTCTACCATATAGCGGTGGCGTCTTGCAGTATCTTTACTTGTCCGATTATAGAAAAGGGACGCTGGAATTGAATTGTGTAATTCCAATACCTCTTGTACTAGTAGCTGTCACTGTTAATATAGAAAAGTTTCTAAATATAAACCCCCATTTGAAAATCTTAGGGATTGGATTTCTATAAATCTAATGACTGATGTGGTCTATTAGTAAGAGCATTTCTTTAGGATCTACAGGGTACAGGGTAGAGGCACAAACACAAGTTTGTTAATCAAACTGTTTACCTGTATTAAATGTTTTAAGGCTAGGTTAGGGGTAAATGGTGAACCCTGATGCAGAAGAATTTGTGGTGAGCAGCTATTACTTAAAATAGTGCACTTCAGCAATCACAATATTATTTGGTTTCTCACATATCTGTAACTATCCTTAGTAATATTAAAATAAAATAATAGGATTCCATAATGCACCAGTGTTAGTTCAGCAGCTACTATTAGTTCAGCAGCTACTAATTAGTTCAGCAGCTACTATTAGTTCAGCAGCTACTACTAGTTCAGCAGCTAGTAATTAGTTCAGCAGCTACTATTAGTTCAGCAGCTACTATTAGTTCAGAATTTTTTAGTGATTAGTATTAGTAATACAAGCAATATTATTATGTAAAATTGTCGATGCTGTGAGCTACTTGAGTTTACTGTAGAATGAAAACTTGAAAGCAAAAGACTAAGAAAACACGCCACTACATTTGTAGAAAGAATTATGCAAGTATTTACTAAGCGGCCTACAAAAAAACTGTTGGTTTTTAGTATTTAATATGGCCATTTCATATATGATAACCAATATGAAAAAATCATAAAAATTTAACAATTGGGCAATATTCTGTTGTGAGTTTAAAACTTTATTCGGAACAACCCTGAACAAATTTGGATTTGAAAATATTTGTAAACTAACTAAAGTATGTTATATAAAGCAACTTAGTCCATTTATCATTTACCTTAAAAAAAGGAATAGTAAACTTATCCCTTTTTTAGAACTGTCTCTTCAATCTTTCAATTTATCCCGATTTTGATATTTCAGATTATCATTTGAGAAAGATGCAAGCATAGCTAAAGCTATCAAGCTGATCAGCATGTTTGCTGAACATGGCATCAAGAAAGAGAGGATCTTGATTAAGCTTGCCTCTACCTGGGAGGGTATTCAAGCGGCCAGGTAAGAAAAACATTCTTTTTTATTTTCTTATGCTACTTTTTTTACTAAAGTTTTGACCGTTACGACGATTACAAAAATGAGCGACACTGGCTTCAGAGTTCTATTCTATTCTACATTTGATTTATGGCCCCTGCGACCAAATTTCGGTTACACCAACCGCAATTTAGCCAATATCGCGTGACTAGCAAGACAAACACAGATAAGAATGGCCGGTAACGCAATAAAAAAAACCGTGGACACTGCGGACTTCTGAGTTAAAAAGGCTTATATTATTATTTTAATAGCCATCAAATATCATTATGTGTCATAGCAAATTCGATAAGGATCGATAATCTTTAAAATAATCGTCAAAATCAATAGTTATTAGAAATGATACAACATACCTAGCTCCTTATTATTTGGTCTCGCGTATTAACCACTGAAATGCATGATAACCTTCGGGTTTTTCTTATCGCATTTGCTGTGATTTACAAATATAATGGATGTAGATAAATTGAAGCAGCCACGTTATAATAATAAAGACTATGGGGAGATGATAAAAAAAAAATATTTCATTTATTTGCGCAACATCAAAATTCGATTAACTAGTTCCATCTGTCTTAAATGTTTTTGAAATATATATCAAGCATTTGAAACATGATTTTACTAATGAGGGATAAACATCTGCTTTTATGTCTATGTACCTCTTATATGCATTACTATTTAAAATTGCCATTTAGAGACCCAAGTCTGCTATTTGAATTTTTTCAAAATTACAACTGAGCCATAGCCATTTATGTTTAATGAATATAAAAAATATTCATATTCCTTGTACAATTTCAGAGAGCTCGAGAAAAAACATGGAATCCATTGTAATCTGACGTTGCTGTTTTCCATCTACCAAGCGATTGCTTGCGCTGAAGCGAACGTCACGCTGATCTCTCCGTTTGTAGGAAGAATTTTGGACTGGTGAGTAATTCAGTAATCAATGTCTAGTGGAAGAGTTTTGGACTGATGACTTATTGTTGACCGTTACAAGTTATTTACAACCAAGATGCCAGTAGCAGACCGAAAACTGAGCTAAGTTAGTTTAGCTTAGCTAGCATAGCTGACGCAGTTCTCCGTATTTGTGTGCAGACCGCAAAATATGCCTACATAGCTATGTGCGCTAACTAGAATATGCGAAGCTAAGCCGAACGTCCACCGCCGGCTTAACTAAATTAAAACTAAACTCAGTGAACTAAGCTAAGCTAAACTAGAACTACGTTCTTCGTCCACCCACAAATAAGCTAAAACTACGTTAGTGACGGCCAGTTTGTGCTAGAGCGTCGAGTTAACCGGGCGTGATATGGAAGACGACACGAGCAATGACGACACTTTAGAGGAGGACTATCGTCATAGGAGAAGAAGATTGATTATTGCTTATTTTATGAAAAAAACGGATTTAGTCAATCAGATCAACACGTTCAGTCCCGGAAAACAAGCAGCGAATTTAACACTTTGTTTAATGAACTAGACGACGAAAATTTTAAGATGTACTATCGTGTATCTAGACAAAAGTTTGATGAGTTACTTACAATTATTGCCAAGGATATTGCTAAGATTGATACTAAATCTAGAAAAGCTATATCGCCAGAAGAAAGATTGGCTATTTGTTTGAGGTAAGTGTATCAACATTAAAATTAAACAGATTCACTTACTTTGGTATATTTATTGAAAATTAGGTTGTATAAAGATATCAATTGTAAGTAGTATCGGTGAACGGAGTGCCTTCGTTGTTTTGAGTATCTTGGAAGTATGGATTATCTGGGAGACTGGAGTGTCTTGGGAGCGTGGAGTAGATTGAGCAGAAGATGTTGAATATCCATATGAGAACTGACTTCCGTATAAGTAATTTTCATACTTATCTTCCGCTTCAGACATTATAGTAAAGATTTTCCTTTTAATGTCCCTTTGCAACCACTCTGGAAACTTTATGGCTGTTTCGCTCATACTATCAAAAAACAGTTATAAAGGATGTCTTCTTGATTCCCTTTCAGCTGTCTCTTTTATGTCACGGCGACGCTTTTCATAATCTGCATCAATGTCTCTCAGTAAAACAGCTTAAGGTTCACCATTCTTTCTCTTTCTTTGCCTTTGTTCAGATGATGAGCTGTGAGATGTAAATGGTATAGATTCAGTGTTAGAAACATGATCAGTATTTTCCTGTGTGTGAAACTGTAATATCCTGGCTTTCACTTTCATTACCAGCTTCCATTGTACTGTTTGTTTTATTATTCTGGCTTTCATTTACGTTACCACTTCTTGGGCGGTTTTTCATATAAGGCAATAAAAATTCAAGTAGACTGGCATATTTCCAAGTGTTTGTTGGTGATGCAGCTTGGCCACTTGTTGAGCTTTTAATTCTTTTTATTGATTCTCGATGCCCATCACGTAATTTCTTCCATTCATTTTTTTCGTTTTAACTGAAACAGTAATAAAAAAGGTTAGGGCTAACTTTCTTAATTTAAACTTATGTTAACTGTAATTTTGTATGCATACATTAAAAAGTGTCGCCTTTTGTGTTTTTGGCAACAGGTTACTCCTACAAAACAATTGGATACAATTATAGAGTGGGTGACTGATCAGTTTCTAGAATTGTAGAAAACGTCTGTCAAGCAGTTTGGAATCATTTATATGTGTTTTCCGACTGAAAGAGAATGGAAAGTAATTGCTGAAAATTTTATGCTGAAATGGCAATTATATTATATCCATAAAATGCCCACCTCATTCTGGTTCTCAGTATTTTAATTACAAACATTTCCATTCTGTAGTATTGCTCGTAGTTGTTGATGCGAACAAGAAGTTTATTATAATAGATATCGGTTCCACGGGCAGATTTAGTGATGGTGGTATTTTTTCTGACAGTGCATTTGGACGAAAGTTACAAAATAACGAATTAAATTTGCCTAGTGATCAGCCTTTACAAGAAGGTGGTACTGCAATACCTAACGTATTTATAGGTGACCAGGCATTTCCTTTACAAAAACATTTTATGAGACCATGTCGTAACAGTAGAGAAAAAGGAACTTTAATTATCATCTCAGCAGACCGCGAAATGTGGAAGACAATGCCTTTGGTATTTTGTCAATGTGATTTCTGGTATTTCGTCGGCCATTGGAGTGTAAAGTAGAATCAGTTGATTTAATAACAAAAGCTGCTTGCGTGCTACACAATTATCATTCAACTAATTAAACAATAACAGCTTTTGATGAAGCAAGCGCTGAAGACGGACCAGTGGGACAATGTAGGAGCAACAAGAAACATTATTTTAACAATAACAATATAAATTAAACTTACTGTCTGATATGTTCGGTTTTTCATTTCATCCACTATCCTCTTCCATAAACCGTCTTTTTTATTTGTGTCACGGTAGTTATTATCCTATATTTATATTATTATTATTATTTTCCGTTCAAACTTACGTTTTCCCTCCACTAGGGAGGTGAGAAATAAACACGGGCCAGAGCCAAGTGCTAAGACAGCGTTAAAAATTTCCTAACAATTCGACATGTAGTATAACTGCTTTTTGAAGTTGTTTGTATGTGGAAGTATTTAGTTCAAGGGTCTCAAGACTTGCAGTTAGGCTTTTGGGTATGACACCTGCGGTAGACAATATAAATGGAATAGTTCGTGTGTTATTGATTTGCCACTGAGTCTTAATTTCTGTTGATAGGTCAGTGTATTTGGCTATTTTTTCGGTGTATGTTGTCTGTAGGTTGTGAGTGTTACATATTGCGATGTCTATGAGGTAAGCAATTTTTCTGTTTATATTGTAATGTCAGATCTATTATAGTGCACAATCTTGTCAGAAACTATTGTCCTGTCCCAGTATAATATGTAGTGTAGATTTTCGAGAACTGACTCAGGCTTATATTTTTATTTATAGTAGGGTCCTTTTTCAGCAACGAGTTTATATTTAAATGCAAGGAGTTGATGGATGGTTGCAGCTACTAGATCATGACTGTGTTTGTAATCGGTCTTTACTACGGCTTTACATGCTCCTGTTATATGCTGTATGGTTTCAAGACTATTATTGCATCTTCTGCATGTGTCATTTAGGTTAGGTCGGCGTATAATATATTTCTGATAGTTCCTTGTATCGATGACTTGGTCCTGAAATGCCATCATGAAAGCTTCAGTCTCTGGGAAGAGCTCACCGGTCCGCAGCCACATTTGTCGACTTCAGCTCCCATGTGGCAATTTTTTCCTTAGCATCATTTATTTGTTAATTTTTTTTGCTTATTTTTATCAGAAATATTTAACGGGATCATTCGTTTATCACATAAGACTCTTGTTTTATGTAACAGAGAGTGGTTTGAGCGTTCAGTAAAATAGTTTCTTATGGTTGTGATTTGTTTATTATGCAAGTTTCTGATGATCTGATCTATTATTCCACGTCCTCCTTGATCTCTGGTCAAAGTCAGTCTTTGTAACCAAGAACGTGGATGATGCTTGCGATGTATCGTCATTGAGGTGTTGATGTTTCGTTGTAGTTGTAATAAATCTGTTTGAGACCAGTTTAATATTCCAAACGTGTATGTGAACACCGGGATAGCAAAGGTGTTTATAGCCTTAACTATGTTGCTTCCGTTTAGTTGAGTTTTTAAGAATTGAATTTAATCTATGTTGAAATTTACGCCTGATATCAGATTTTATTTTGTTATGAGGGATTTGGTGAATCTGCTGAAATCCTAGGTATTTACAGAAAGTATTTAGTTCCATAGAGTCTATGCTATCGCCATTGTTTAAAATATAAGGGTGAGGTGATACTAGGTTTTGTTGTATGGAATAGGTTTTGCATTTATCTATCCCAAACTGCATTTTAATATCATTCGAAAATGTTTCTGTGATATCTGCTAGTGCGTGTAGAGACTGAATATTGTTAGCATAGAGTTTTATGTCGTCCATATACATGAGATGGCTAAGGGTATGGGTATTGTCAATATATATATATATATATTTGTAGAACAGCAGCGGATTTATTGAGTATGTTGAACAAGGATTTAGAGCCAGACAGAACCAAAGAGGCTGAGGGCGTCTCCTTGAAAAATACCGCGCTTAACACGAATTTCGTTTGTTACTATTGAATTACTACCATTCTTAATAGTTAGTTTTGTAGCTCAGGATTGCATCGTATCATTTAAGAATGAAATTATTTGCGGTTGGCTTTTGTAATGTTGGAAAACGTACGTCGTTTGTTAAATTAGGTTCTATGTAACGGGAGTGACTTTTATATTTAGATTTTATATGTTCTACATGGTTTATAAGAGAACGACATCTCATACCTGCTCAAAATAAGTAGGCTTAGGCAAGCGATAGGTAGAAGTCTTTTTTGCCACAATGGTACTGTGTTTCTAGTGGTTCGATTAATGCTGGGGTTATCTTTGACACCGCACAACTAAGTTAGTTCCACTTAGCTGGGGCATTCCACGTAGCTTAGCTGGCATAGTTTGCGGTGGACGCACATGTATGAAAAACTGGCTCAACTATGCGAGCTAAGCTAAACTAACTTAGTTTAGCCGGCGGTGGACGTTCGGCTTAATAAATGGCATATTTATAGCTTTGTTTAGCCTAGCTTGCATAGTTTAGCTTTGGCATATCTTAGTTTTCGGTCTGCAACCGGCATAAAAGTCGTAAGTGTAAACGACTTGTTGAAACTTGATATTGTTGAGGTTCGACAAATTTTAGATTTTTGTTACAAGAAGTTGAAATAATAGATTCTTAAATATGACTATGATGTACTTTTTTATAGGTATGTGGAACATACAAAGAAAACCTACGAGGCCAAGGAAGATCCTGGCGTGGTGTCTGTGACGCGAGTGTACAACTACTATAAGAAGTTTGGATACAAAACACAGGTTATTATTTATTGCTAACTAGCTTTTAGCCGCGGCTTCATCCGCGTTAAGTTTGTTTACCTGGAAAAAAGTAGTATATGGCACTGGTTGGACCTCGAACGGTCTCCGTGCAAGAAATCAAATGTATCCTTCACGAGTCAGTTGTTGAGAAGAAAATAATACAAACAATCTAACAATCAAACTTTTGCATTTAAAATATATGTGTGAGGATACGCTGTCAGACACAATTAATGAATTGATATGACTTTATTATACACCAAAAAACGTACTGCTAAAATTATAAAAAAATAATAATTACGGAATTAATATTTTTAGAAGTAGTTTAAAACTCTTTGTTGCGATACCTTTAAACCGAAGTTTTCTATATAGACACTAATTTATGTAAACAACTTTTCATTGCACAAAGTGAAATCGCATAATATTCTCCTCCTTTTCCAATGGGTTTCATCCAACTATTATTTTTATTGGTTTTAAAAATGACCGACCCTGGTCTATAGTGCATATTATTAGTTAATTTACTTAATGATATGGTTGATGTTGTGTAGGTGATGGGCGCGTCTTTCCGCAATACGGGCGAGATCCGCGAACTGGCAGGCTGCGACCTGCTCACCATCAGCCCCAAACTACTGCAAGAACTCGCCGACTCCGACCAACCGCTTCAGAAGGTAACTAACACTGCAATGTCGACCTAATATCGTTACATTTACAGTCTCTATTTCAATACAAACTAGGCGAGAGCCGCAAGCAGCAACACAGCCGACTCCGACCAGCTGCTTTAGAGGTTAACTAACGCTGTAATGTCGACCATATCTTGTTGAACTTGACTCTCTATTTTTATAAAACACGCGTGAGACTATAGATGATCTTTACAAAGAGAGCTATAGATGATCTAAACAGTTTATTTAACCACTTCTAGAGTGTTAAAATAAATAAATAAAAAATATTTTTTGTGTGATTTTCATTGTAAATAAATCTATAATAAATATATGTTTTTCAGTCTAACTATGCATTTTTTTTCGCAGGTGCTCGACCCTAAAGTAGCAGCTAAGAGCGAACAAGAGAAGATCTCTCTCACCGAGGCTAAATTCCGTTGGCATTTCAACGAAGATCAAATGGCGACCGATAAGCTATCGGAGGGTATTCGTAAATTTGCCGCCGATACGCGTAAACTAGAAACTCTCATCAAGAGCCTCCTTGCTAAGTGAATGTCAAGAGAAATGTTCTTGTTTATGGTTAGTTTTTTTTTCTCTTTTGTTTTGGTTTCAGTACTTATTTTATTTTCGAATATTCGATGATAGTCGATTACTAGGCCGTAGTGTTTATTTCAGTAATCGATAGTTTAGCTGCGTGTTTTTCATGCTAAACCAACCAGTACAAATATTGTACTATTTATTTTCATGCGTTTTTTGTCAAATTTAATTGTGATTTCTATTGATATTTGCTATGCGATAAAATAAAACGTTGTAGAGTATCGATTGCAATTATATTTTTTTTTTATAAATGTTTAGAACATTCCATTTTCTTCGAATTGTCTTCCAACACATGTATTTGTAAATATCGGCTGTAAGTGAAAATTATGCTAAAACATTCTTAAAGAAAAAACGCATTTTTGTTAAGTACCCAGAAAACTGTTGTGAAATTGTGGGACCATGGTATTTGATTTTGAATCTATGCTTGAATATATGCTGTTATTTTTATAACTGTTTTTTCTAACGGGTTATAGGTGAAATAAATCATGTTTTCATGATTTTTTTTTCTTATTTGTATAAACCCCATATAAATTAAAAGAACATGTACAAGTATCTAACCTAATATATTTCCTACTAGCTGACCCGGCAAACTCCGTACCGCCTAACAGTCGAATAATTTTTTTTTTCTTATTTTGATATCCGGGACGCCGGGTCAGCAAATATTGACATTATTATTTATACGATACCTTAGAAAAAATATTAAGACGATACTAACGTCACTCAATTGTTCTACCCGGAACGTCTCCACTAACACTTAAACTTTATGGTATGGTATTAAAGTTCAAATTGCCTTTTAAGAATTAAAACGAATCGATTGTATGGGAGTATAGAAAAGTGTTGTTTTTAGACCTAATTAGTCAAATTTTTTTACAAGAACTATGATCGTACTCCGAGGAATTTTCTAAAAAAAGAATTAGCAAAATCGGTTCTGCTGCTCTTGTGATTTGCGCTTAGCAACATATTTTTCAATTTTATATTATAGATGATAAGACAAAACTCACAAAAAGTATAAATATTGGTTTATAAAATCACACTCACGACATTCTCTACGACCTTTGACATTAATGTAGAAATTCGCGAGTGAAGCCGCAGGGCATCATTCCTATGATAATACACGAGCTGAATAAACAACATGTTTGAATGTCACAATTAACTTGCACTATAGCAAGTTCTAGCAATGTCGTCTATTCTTTGAGATAGTTACTCGTGACAATAACACCCTCCGTTCCTGACCACCCCTAACGGTTAAGGCGGTGAACCGCTCTACTTGCGCTCATATAAACCCAGATATACAATATATTGAAAGGCACTTAACAAAACCGACGAAAATATATATATTTTCCTCATACGCATCGTAAAGATCGTCTCCCTATGACGAATGATGGGACCATTACAACTCTTATAGTATAAGGCTCGTTACGTAATTGATTGTCGAAAAAAGATTCAACGATCGACGGTTATTTTATTACTAGACGAGGGAGTGAAGTTAAGCTATCCATAGCCATTCGAGGATACGCGGATAGAATAACTAACAGGACAAGGGTCAGAAGGATTTTCATATTATGTGGGAAATTGAAGAAAATTTCTCGCCGGGGGAGAGGTTGCGGGGAGCGCGGGGCGCGGAGGCTTGATATTGACCTAGATGTTCATTCAGGGTTCGGTCGATGCGAAACTTGACATCTGCGCGTTCCTGCGTTTTGTATTTTTCGATCTCATGTACACTCGTCTCGTCTGTTACTTGATTTATTTCTCACGATCCATTCTATCAGTTTTAATTAGGCGGTTTGCGTAGTGTTCTAGTGGCGCGCCAGTGTTTCTTGGGGATGGTCGAGGGTTAGATTGTGATGTGTCGTGCGATGGTCAGTGGTCTCGGAGCCGTCGATGCCGCGGTGATCGACACGGCCGTGCTCGGCCAGCGTTCCCACTTCAAATAGGCTTTCATTTCGCACGAATTAAAATGGAAAATTCTAACAAGGGTCACATTTCGGCGGTGGCGAAGGACATACCTACGATGGACGTTAAATTCACAGATGTGAGTACTTAACGTCCTACTTATTCCAAAACCTGAGCGGTTGTCAAACTGAGATAATGAGATTTTCCCTTCATTGCATGATCCATGTGCAAAAATGGCTGAGTTATGTAAGCACTGAATATGGGTTTCGTTAGAAATGGGGTTTAATTTCGATTGTTGATGCGTTTGATTTCTGTTTTTAAAGTAGGTCACGTCGGTTATCGATGTAAGCAATGGGTATCTGTGCCATATGATTTTCAGCTGTTCGTGCCTTGAGGACGACGAATAAAGTCTGGCCTTTTTAAGAAGATTGCGTTATTACTTTTCGTAATAAGTTATTAAAAATTTACTATTATTTCTATCATAGAAAAGCTATTCTTCCCTATTCCATTAAAATAGTGTATTTATCAACTCTTTCAGCATCAGCATAGTTACGAGCATACATATCAAATTTGGTCTTAGCCTAATTTTAATAGGAAATGAATGAAAAAAACGTTGTATTTAAACAACGCTCGTACGTAGTAGGTACCCATATATAATTAACTTGATTAGCACGTAGCAGCCAATATATTAGGTGTGTGTACCTGCTACGTAGTGAGTGTTAATGGTATAAGATCCCACTACAGTTACTATGGTATTTATACAATAAGTATACCTATCTATACCTGTGTATTTTTCAATAAATACGCCTAAACATTTAGTTATAATTGCCTCACCAAACGTGGAAAAAACTAAATTAAAATACCCATATATTTTAGTCTTCAAAATAGCTTCTTGCCAAATTTCGCCAACAAGTAGGTAAGTGCGACTGTAAATACCTATAGGTATATTTCAAAGTCAATGTATCGATCCGAAGTATTTTTTAACTTCAAATGGAATACCTGTAGATTAAGCACTTAAATTTCTGAGTGTTTCGAGTGCTCTTTAGTCAAGTAAATTCTTGGCACACTCAACCACCTCGAAAGGTGCACGGTTACTTAATTGATATTTACTCAATTTGGTTCATTCCTCTGCTAAAAACGCTTGGCAATTATAGAAGTGCTTGATTGCTAATAGCTGTAGCTTTCGATGACTAGCGAGTAGTTAGGTTTGCGGTCTGATTGATTTGGCCAATGGAGCTTGGTAAATCAAATAGTACAATACAATACAATATATCTTTATTGCACACCAAAAACAAAATAAACAATAAGATACAGGCAAGAACAAAACATCGGTAGTACATTGGGCGGCCTTATCGCCTAAAGCAATTTCTTCCAGGCAACCTTGGGATGGATCGGACTAAGTGAGAAGAGTCACGTCGGTGGAGCATCAATAGAAAAAATAGAAAAAAAATACAAGTACAAATATTGTACCGCAAAAAAAAAACAACAAGAAAGAAATATATATTATAAAATATACATAAATAATACATACCTATACATACATTTCATACACGTAATAATCATTCATAAGTAAATGTTCCTTTTAATTTACAGAGAGATAATGATATTTCAACGAATTTTTAAATATATAGAGAGATTTAGCCTGCCTGATTGACAGGGGTAACATGTTCCATAGCAGGATAGCTTGCACAGTAAACGATGCTTGAAAAAAAGAGTTGGTTGAGGTGGAAGCTGGCAGCATAAGGCGAAGATCTCGTGAAGGTCTTAAAGAAATAGAATAAGAAGCAGTCACAAAGACAAAATTATCTTTTAAATACGAAGGAGTGGTGGGATTGAATATTATTTTATAAAGAAAAGACAGAATATGAGAATTACGGCGAAGACGAAAAGGTAACCATTTGAGCCTCTCACGGTATTCGGAGATGTGGTCATATTTGCGTAATCCAAATACAAACCTAATTCAAATATTCTGTAAACGCTCAAGCTTGTTGAGCTGCTCTTCGGTTAAATCTAAATAGAAAGCGTCTGCGTAATCCAATATGGGAAGAAGGAGCGATTTCACAAGTGCAGTTTTGGTTGTAATCGGAAGAAAATTACGCAGACTTCTTAAGGAAGCTGCAGACGCAAAGATTTTGCGACTGACTTCCAGGAAAGTGTTTTGTCCATGGTTATTCCAAGATTTTTGACAGTCTCGCTAATTTTAATTAGAACTCCATCAAAAAATATTTGAGGAATGCGGCTCATGTCGATTTTAGAAATCATACGGGAACTTCCTATAATAATACATTGAGTTTTAGACGGATTAACTGTGAGACCGTACAACTTACTCCAGTCCCTAATCCGTTCAAGATCAGAATTAGTCACGTTAATCGCCTCATTCAGTTGCTCAAATGAGGCCTGAGTATAAATCTGTAAATCGTCTGCATAGAGGTGATAGGAAGAAGTTAAATTTTGAGAGATTGAGTTTATAAATATCGCAAAAAGAAGAGGTGATAGCACGCCACCCTGCGGCACACCGGAAGAGATGTCGCACCATGACGAGAATAACTCATCAATTCGAATGCGCTGCCGGCGGCCGAATAAGTAACTACGAAACCAATCAACTACCGTTGGAGATATGTTAAGAGTGCGCAAAAGAGTCAACAAGCCGTCGAAATCAACATTATTAAAAGCATTGCTAAAATCGAGCAGTGACAGTACAGTAAGCTGACAATTGCCCATTCCTGCACGAATGTCATCAGTGATTTTTGTCAGAGCTGTAACTGTGCTATGGCCTTGGCGTAAACCAGATTGGAGTGGGTTAAGGAGGCGATTTTCGACAAGGAAAGAGGAGAGTTGCTGATGGACTAGCTTTTATAAAACTTTCGAGAGAAAAGGAAGGATAGAAATAGGACGATATTCGGAGAAAGAAGAAGGGTTGGATTTTTTAAGAATTGGAGTTACCTGAGCTTCTTTCCATGCTACCGGAAAGGTGCCCGAAGAATTGGAATGGTTGAGGATATATTGGACAACAGGCATGACTTCGTCAAGAATTAGCATGATCATTTTGCGACTAATACTATCACTACAGACAGCGTAGTTTAAGTACACATCTGCCCGTAGGTATCAGCTTTTTGACCCAAGGAACGAATGGTCTTTTCTTTAGTTATGGCAAAATTTGTTTTCATCGGTTATGAACTCGCGAGTATATGTAGGTAGGTACAGTTCGATATTATCGAGCAAAACAAAAGCACGACCGTATCATCGTTTTATCGTAGCGAACTAAGTTATAATGGGTCGAAAATGGCGTTCACGCCATTTTCTTAGTTCTGGAAAAGTTGGAAGGTTAAATTTTAAGAAGTCAAAACGGCATTACATCTATAGATAAATTACTTAATTACATTAAATTCAACCAGTCTTAACTATTATTATTTTAAGTTCAAGCCCTTGATTTTGTCGCTGATTCACTGACACAGTGACTTATCGGTCATCTTCTGATGGTATGCTACAAGTACCTTAGAATTCTTTGTCAGGTACTTGTAGCAGATCCACAAGCTTTAATTTGGTCGTCAAAAAGTCGATGAATTCAGTAAGTACCTATCTATACATAAGAGTGATAGAGCAACTATCCAACCACTTTGCCATAAATTGATACCTTGTTAGTTACGAGTAGCTAATCTAATAGGTAAATGTTGAATACCTTTAATAAATATAACGACTTGACAAATGTAGAAAGCATCGAAATCTACTAGGTGATTTTAGTAGTCATCTATGTCTTCCATACATTCAAATAAACATATAGAGCTAACTAACAAGGTATCAATTTATAATAAAGTCGTTTGATAGTTGCTCCCATGTATCTACCTATAGATAGGTACTAAATTAACCGACTTGGTTTTCATTCGATTTCAAAACTTAATGCATTTGACTTGTGCATTTTTGTACATGTTATGTTTTTGACGAGATTTCTATTATTGTAGACAATATTATGAGTACAGCCCTTCCAATTTTGTAATTTACATTTTTATTCGTCTGGTAACTTTCTATAACTGCTACATTTAATTATTATTTGACAGAAACAACCCATGCTCCATCTTATATAAGAATTCCAAATTTGTACTAAATCGGAATCGGAAATGTTTGTAGCAACGGACACGACGACGTTTTGATAAAGAAATTGCGCTCGCAAGGTTCTTAGAACCCGGATATCAAGGCAAGCAATGTAGGTGTACGTAGCCTATTATTTCCGTATAATAAGAATGCTAAAAAATATCTCAAAGATGTTTCGCTATCAACCGTAGGCGGTCTACTTCATAGGTACTTAAAGACCGTGACGTAGGTGTGATAATACGAAGTGAAGAAGTAGGTTTTATAATAAAAGTAACTAGGTAGGTAGATGTTTTGGAAAGGTTACATTTATAAAATTACCGTTTTCTTAAATAAATAGCTTAGAAGAAATAGGAGTGCTAAAAGAAATTTTTACCATCGCAATTCCGCAATTTCTAATCGCATTTACCCTGATATGCATCTTCAGATAACGGTCAAACGGCGTTATCAAAACTGTAAGGACATAAGACCTATTGAATGCGCTCTTTTTGTAGATAATTGCGCGGTCATTTCACGAATAAAACAATACGAGTAAGGTGACTTCTGGAGTGGAGACCACGTTTTGGGGAACCATACTATAATGCACCTACTTAAGATGTTGTGTTGATAGATTCCCTGTATGAAATATATAATAGGTATATCTTAAATTGCCGATTTTTGTTTGCCATACATATTGAGGTTGGCTCGAGGTATTGATGAGTACCTACTTACTCAAAGATGTAAGGAAGTTTTCTTTCATCTGAACATCGTAATTTATTTCTAGCAATTATGTGAAAAATCATTTTTAAATAAATTAAGTTGGGTTAAACCGTATTCTAGCAGGACGTAAGTAAGTATTTATTTAATTTAAAGTATAGTTAAGCTTAAGGTAATTACCAAAAACAAACAAATAAATACCTTAAAAAAATTAAACTAAATTAAATTAAAAAAAATTACACGGAATCCTATAGTAGATACTTAATATAAATATAGATACTTAATAAAGTAGTTTTTTTAAATAGAGCCATTCTCAATATTAGGAGTCTTAATTGTCTTGTTTTTGGCAATAAGGAATATGACGTAAAACAAAAGCAGTATAGAGACCCGTAAGCGGATAAATGCAGAGCTGTGTTGGTACAAAATTAAGACCGATCGTGGACATTAAAAAACATATATCATATAAGCTGTTAATTACTGATAATTATGACGTTATACCGCAAAATACTTATTATGAAAATAATTTAAAACCAAAAAAATCATAAGATATATCCTTTTCATGCATGAATTTACTAAATAAAATAAACTGTAAAAAACCATTTAGTTAAATACTTTGTTCAAATTTGACCTACAGATGCATAGTACTTTACGTACGGTACGGTAACAGCATCGCAAGTTACGTGTTAGGTGATATGTATTTAGTGTTCTGGTTGGTGATGTCTAGTTGGTTGTTCAGTGCACAGAAGATGCGAGAGATTCCCAGCCGGAGGACACGGAACCAGCGCGTGGGAACTGGACGGGACGGTTTGATTTTCTACTATCATTGCTGGGATACAGCGTGGGCTTGGGGAACGTATGGCGGTTCCCGTACCTCTGCTATAATAATGGAGGAGGTAAGTATATTCATATTCATTATAATTATTTAGAGTGATCGCCAGCTAAGAACATCGATACAAACGTGGGTACTGTTTCGGTTATTTGGCCCTTGATCAATATTTTTACATATTTTTGTGCAATCTAAAGAAATACAATAATTTCTATTATCATAGAAAAATAGTTAGTAATTTTAATAACTACGAGTATAATTCTAATTTGTTCTGTAATAATGAGACGCAAGGGTACATAATTAAGTAGGTTATTTAAACATTATAAAATATAAAAGTAATTCATCCCACAGCTCTTTATAATTTTATAACTCAGGTAGAAACTTGAATTAATCTTGTATAGATAATGGTATGGAACCTTTAGTTCGCGAGTCTGACTCACTCTTGTCCAATTTTATTCCTAACTCATACCACTTGTCAATTTTATAATTTGAACTTTTTGAAAATAATCCTGTCAAAGCTAATCGCAATGTACACAGTAAAACCATATAGAGAGAACCCAAGTTCAAACATTATTGCGGTCATCGGTAAAATTCTATTAAAGAACCATTGCACCTACAATTTGACATTTGTTTCAGAATAATGATTATTCGATTTTCTAAGTTCTTAGATCTGGGATCGAAATTGTGCCTAACGTACGGGCCACGGGAAAACTTATTTAATTATTTATTCAAATTCGAAAACCAGGTAGGCATCCAAAACGACGTAGTAACGAATGATAATGATGGGAAACTGACTGCATAATGGGTATCACCTCATGCTCTGTTAAAAAAATGAATATTTATTCTTCGTAACGTGCTGCTAAATTACCCTTTGCTTTTTTGCATAATATCCAACTGACTTTCCCTTTTTCTCCGTAAAGATGTTTTATAATCTTATCTTATTGCATTTTTACAATATTCCTCAGTCTAAGAACAGGCGCTAATCTCATTTAAGGGATTACTTAAGGCTCCAAGGTTTTTATAACTTTGCTTTTACCAGGTGTATGGAAGCCGACAGCTAAAGGGTGTTAGGAGAAACTTTTGGGTAACGTGTATTAATCTCTATTAAGTCTTTCTAGCTTCGGTATAAGTTTGATGCGACTCGGTCAGGTTTTGCTGATATACCTAAGTAGGTACGAGGGTTATTGACTTGTTCAGTTCTAAGCCAAAAAAAGAGTCTTTCAACTCATCATTACGTATACTTATCAAATTGTAATCGTAATTTAAAATTATTAAGATACTTTTAAGGTCGTTAAAACAAGCGACATATCTGAAGCTATTACCACCGCGAGCCTACGCGAAAGGCGAATTTACAGTGTTTTTTCGAAATTATTAATCTGCATCAAATTGTTGATATTTCTTTCTCTTTCAGGCGCTTTCCTCATTCCATTTACGGTAATGCTAATAATAGCGGGCCTGCCGCTTATGTTCATGGAGCTATCTTTCGGTCAATACGCGGCTTTAGGGCCTGTTGCAGTCTACAATAAGTTCTGCCCTCTGTTCCAAGGCCTGGGCTACGGCATGGTCATAGTTTCCAGTATTGTAATGCTCTACTACAATCTCATCATAGCTTGGACAATATATTATATGGCTGTATCATTCGCGAGTATTTTTTATCAACTGCCATGGCAGAACTGTGATGCTGAGTGGAGTACAAAACGTAAGTATCATAAGCATACTCGTAACGCTTTTACTCCAGCTCGAAATTTACAATTCAGTGCTTAATATTTTATTCAGCGTTGACACTTTCTTCGGGTTTCAATATATATAGAGCTAAATGCGGTCAATATAGGTACTTAAATTTATTGCTATGAAATTTCCTTAAAATTTTGGCTTTTCCGTTCATTTGTCGGTGCCGATAAACTTGTTCTATGAAAAGTAAGGCGTCCACGTTTTCGCATCATAAGCTCGTAAGTAACAAACAAGAATTACAAAAACATTACATTGTCAATAATTAATCCGTTTGATACGATGCGTCTAACTTACGATGTGAAAATGTGGACGCCTACCTTAAATAGATGATAATTTTATTTTGAATAACGAGTTGAAATAACCTTTTTTAATACGTGTGAAGTAAATAGTAAACCAAATTACTAAATAAACTTCAACCATTTGTGATTTTCATTATACGTAACTAATGAATGACCTGCACAGCTTGATTCAAGTAGCTTTGTCAGCCTGATTCGAATACTTTGCGTCACGAATTACACAAAGCTCGGTACAAAATATCAAACTTTTTAATGTATGTAGGTATAGGTATATCTACAATTTATTTTTGATATCATAATTTAGTATATTTTAAGTTTTAATACTCATTGCGTAATTACACTTGCAATTTTTTTTAATTAGCACGGAAACATTTACTTGGTACTTGTTTCTTTTTAAGGTGCCAAATCTGTTATTAAGGGTTGTTAGTAACACCAACACAATAAGATAAAATTTTAAAACCTAAATAATAGATACTGATCTCTGTTAGTGCCACTCTAGATTTTCTTAATTTCGTGATATTTCAGACTGTTACTCTTATGAAGAGGCAGACGCATGCGATGCGACAAATGGCACGTATTATTTGAGACAGTGTTATAATCAAAGCTACACATTGTCACACAACATCGCACAATTAGCCGAGAATGCTGTGAGGAAACCACCAGCTGAAGAATACTTCACGTAAGCAAATTTAACTTTCACTTATTCATTTTGTAGACAAATTTATTATTTATGATATTCTTTATGATTATACTCGCATTTTATTGCTCATTAGCGTTTAAATAACTAATTTAGCGAATTAATTTGTTCCCACAGAAATCAAGTGCTCGGATTATCGTCTGGTATTGAGGAAACTGGACAAGTGCGATTAGGCATGGCGATTTGCTTGTTCGCTGCTTGGCTCATTGTATTTCTTTGCCTATGTAAGGGAGTTCAGTCATCAGGAAAGGTAATTAACAATTAAAATAGAATCAACTACACAGTAGGAATGTGTTATATCCTGTCTTTATTCTACTACATGAGATCAGCACAACACGACTTGATCTTTTACTTTACGATTAGATGTTATTTCATCATTTACTCCTCGTTTTAATACAACCTTTTCAAAAACCTCATAAACGAGTTTTAATTTGCTATTTTCCTGCTTTATAGAAACACTTATTCTTTTATTAACATTGTTCTATTCACTCACTTGTCATAATGGTTATAATGATATTGTATTATCTTTTTAGGTGGTTTACTTCACAGCGCTATTCCCATACGTAGTTCTTGTCATATTGTTCTTTCGCGGCGTTACTCTACCGGGTGCATCGACTGGAATTATGTTCTACCTTACTCCAGACTTTGGACAACTCCTCAATGCTCAGGTAAAAACGACTAGAATGTACACTTTATAGCCGTGTTTCTAGCAGGTAATAAATGTTAGATTTGTAAGTAGGTATAGCGAGCAGGTTCAATAATTACATAGAACTTTTTCGTAGATTTCGTTCTTGGAAATATTTTAAAAAGGGGAAGCCATGGGTTGAAAACATAAATAAACTTATTTCACCAAGACGGGTTCGCAAGGTCTACAACAGTTACAGTTACAGAACAGTGGTTACAGAACCTCTTGTTATTAATTAGTTTTTTACCTATGATTTTGTTGACAGGTTTGGGGCGATGCCGCTGTGCAAATATTCTTCGCACTGAGCCCGGCTTGGGGCGGGCTAATAACTTTGTCCTCGTACAACAAATTCACTAACAACTGCTACATGTAAGTAACAGACTGCAAATCTCTGTGTGCTATTTGTGTGTAATGTATGCCGATCTGAATGTCGTTTCTTCCTTTGCAGAGATTCGTTAATCGTTGCTGTGTCGAATATAGCTACGTCGTTTTTTGCTGGCCTGGTAATATTCTCTGTCATTGGTTTTTTGGCGCATGAACTAGACGTAAGCGTCGACCGCGTGGTCGACCAAGGAGCTGGACTTGCCTTCATCGTTTACCCAGAAGTGGTAACCAGGCTGCCCGTCTCGCCGCTTTGGTCTATTCTGTTTTTTGTTATGCTATTGACACTTGGACTTGACTCGCAGGTAATAAGCACTTTTAAAACGAAACGCTGATATATATTATGTACTTACTCTATTATATCTCTGTTTATATATTTTTTTTAAATATTTTAGTTTGCCCTAATGGAAACTGTAACGACGGCCATATTGGATAAATTTCCAAATTTCCGGCAAAAGAAAGTTTGGGTGGTACTCACTGTGGCCGTGTTTGGCTATCTGGGTGGACTTATCTTTTGCACAAACGTAAGTACGATGATAAAATATTATCTAAATTTTAAAAACTGTAACGTTCAATTGTGTTTGCAAGAGCGGCGAAGAGGAGTAAATATAAATAAATTATTAAGCACAAAATAGCTACATTGCAGGCTTTTAAAGTAAACTGCATAAATAGACCAGGTGGTCAAGTCTGTTATTTGAATTGCCTCAGAATTACGATTGGATTGTACCAAAATGGCGGTTTTGACATAGAATAGGTCAGAGTTTGTATTAAAAATCTTGTTTTGTTTAATACTAACTGTGGTCTATTCTATGTCAAAACGGCCATTTTGTTACAATGCAATCGTAATTCTGAGGCAATTCAAATAACAGACTTGACCACCTGTTGGTTGAAAAAAAACATTCATTCCGTCTTATTTCGTTTTAAAAAAATTGCTGGTCAAATTAGATTTCGGGTTCCTAAAAATCCTGGCGTTAAGTCGAGCCATTCCGCTTACAAAACTCTGCTTACACGGAAAAAACTTGTACAATAACGCAAATCAAGCAGTTAAACAGCAATACTCGTAGTAAATTGGGATAGTAGGTATATTTTTCTAGTCTTGAGCTTGCGGTAAAGTATGAAATAAATAAACATGGATCTCTTCGCTGCTCTCTTGGCTCTTAATGCTTCTGGGATAAAAATATGACATGTTTAAATATTTAATTTTACATTCTCCAGCAATTCTCCAGTATTTATGATAAGATCTCGTGACATAGTTGAACAATGAAGCACTTTAACATTATGTTTTTAGAGTGGCATGTACTGGTTACAACTGATGGATAAGTACGCTGCTAACTGGTCAGTTCTGATAATAGCTATCGGTGAATGTATTCTGATCGCTTGGATCTATGGCGCTGAGAAGTTTTGTCGCGACATTCAACGCATGATCGGGAAACAGTCGAAGCTGTGGGTGTTCTTTTGGAGTGCCATGTGGCGGGTGATCACACCTGCTGCTTTAGTGGTATGTTTACTTACTTTTTGATGTCAGTATTTCAAAGGTGCTCCCACGAATGTTAACGTGTTATCGTCTAACGTCTGTCGGCGACAGGGTCAGAAGCAAAGCTACGGCGCGCCTTTTTGGCAAATTCTGTGACTAATTACCTAATTTCATTTTAAATTACCCAGAGCAGTTGCACGCAGATTGCATGGTGATAGGGCGTTTCCTATCGCTCGCCTGGCTAGCTAACACCCTCAAGTTGTAAAATCTGTCGCCAAGCACTTAACGGTGTGTTTCGGCAGCCTTCCTTGAGAGCCAGTGCATTCCAGACTAGGTATGCGCCATCTAGGGATACAGTATCGCTGACTTCCGTTTTCGTGTGTGGTCATGGTCGGTCAAATTCTTAGCTGTGTAGGATAAAGTAAAGAAAAGTTATAGCTTGAAGTGGTCTAAAACGAAAACAGAGTTCTTTTTGGGTTCATTATATTCCGAATTGTCTCCATTGTAAAACTTGGTCTATAAATAATCTATCTAATCTAGCTAGGTTGCCCTAGGATTTGACCACTAACACAAAAATGTGCCGGGCATTTAACTCCGTCCTAACCATGCTATGCCTGCCGTATTCTCCTTCTTTTACAAGCCACTTGCTACTCCAAGGGAACCTTAAGTAAAAAAACTAACATTTCACACTCATAGCTTCCCACTAGGATTTCTCGCGTTGCAGGATGCACCCTGCATTGCAATACTTACATATGCGTTTTTATGGTCACAGGTCTTTGAACAATGAGTTTGAATGTTTTTTAGTCCTGGTGTTTTCCCCCAGACACGAAATCATATTCTAACTCATTGTTCAAAGATCTGCCCGGCCGGTAATCGTACCCGGGACTCGGAACTGCTGCGCTGGTGATAGAAATGGCTCTAGCGTGGGTCATATGTTGACGATGTATTCTATATGAAATTTTTTGTCACTTACATCCTCTTAACTATGTTTCAGTTCATCCTTGTTTTCAATTGGATCGAGTACAAGCCAGCTTCGTACGGCCATTACGTATATCCCATGTGGGCGGATGCAGTAGGATGGACTCTGGGAGTTTTGCCTGTAGTAGTAGTCGTGATCATGGCTGTCGATCAGATCTGCAGTGGACCTGACGATCTTACTATTATGGAGGTGAGTGACTTATAATTATGCATTTTTAAGAGTTGATAATAGATTGGAGCCAATGTAGTCTGGTCCCTACCTGTATTTGATGTCGGCTTCTGGACTTGCTGTTCGTTGTGGACAATCCTTTATAGATCACGGACTCTTTGGAACTGAATTTCTTATAAAACATATCCTCTAAGTTTTACGTTACTAGTTTCAGTGGTTAGCGCTTTGTTGTCGCTTTTAATTGAGTCTTTTCAGTCAGGACTCACTTTTTGTATACAGAGTGACTTGTAGGTCACTGGAAATATTTAAAGTAACATGTAGATAACGTACAAAAAGAACTGTAAAAATTGTTCATAACAGTTTACTAAACCGGCTTAGTACTTAACACTAACCAAGAATCATGTTATTGAAAAAAATACCTACCATTTACAGAAAGCCCGAGTGCTAGCCCGTCCGACAGACGAGTGGGGTCCAGCGTCGGCCGGCATCGCGACCTGCGTGCGCACGGAGCCCGAGCTTTCGCCGCCCGTGCTGCTCCTGCACGGCCGGCCCGTGCTGCGCGAACGCGGCGCTTGACCCCCGTATGCGCACCCGCTCGTTGCTATGCGGAAGGTAACATACACATCCTGTTTAAATAACTCAGATTCGATAGTTTCCTTTTCCAGGCGATGGAAAAGGCTCAAGTCGAGGTCCAAGGCGTCTAAGGCGAACTTGTGCTTGTCATTCCAAAAAACTCTCGGCCTAGCTTACTTTACGCGTGCCAACCGCCTACGGTAAACAGTTGCGTCTGTTCTAGTACAGTTACATATTCAGATCATACGTTTCGGATGATTAGAAATTCTGATCTAATTCAACGACGACAAAAGAGCATTAAACTTTTAAAAGAATAAAATATTCTTAGTATGACAAAACAATATTTATGTTGCAGGCATCTCACGACGGTGGAGATTCAACTTCTATTACGAGTGGTGTAGAAAATGAAACAAAGAAATCGGCTATGAAACCAAAGAAAAGCTCTTTAAAAAAGAAAGTACCTAGTTTTAGACAAGAATCTGATGATACAGTCAATGAGCCATTATTACACAGAGATAAAGATACATCCGAAGCTCAAAGTGCCAAATACTTAGTAAAGGGAAAGACTGAATCTTTACAGAACAAAGATAACGATATCAAGGCCAAAACGACATCTACTACAACAGGGTTCTGTGGCACTACAGAAAGTTTACTATCATTTAAAGATTCTGATACAACTAAAAACACTAGTGCGGCACCTATTCATAACTATATGAACACAAATGTGTTTAAAACACATGACAACGTTAAAACCAATGTAACCACGAAAAGTCAAATACTTGTTGAAATAGATTCGACACAACAAAGTGGTTACAACCCTAGCCCACTAATTTTTACAACTGCCAAAATTCACACTGATGCAAAAACTAAGCACATGGAACCAGTGCATGTAACACCAGCCCCAATTTTATCCACGATCGAAGTTTCTCTGTCAAAAGGAAATATTATCAGTAATGAAAAAATAATAAGTAATGGTTCTTCTGTTGTCAGTCCAGTTTACACTCCAACGCCGCTCAGTAAAAGCAAAGAAGAAAAGAACGCTATCAATCACTTTAATACAATTCTTTCTCCAACATCAAGTAAAGATGTATTCGCTAAACAGATTCCAGTTACCTCTGTTGCTAAATTATCTAACAATAAAGCAACAGCGCAGGTAAGTCCCACTACAAATCCATCAAATGCTTCTAAATCTTCGTCAATAATTTGCAACTCAAGAGATAAACAGGGAGATATGAAAAAAGACCAGACATTGACACATACCTCTAAAAATAATGTAACAGTTAAGACAATAACTCCTTCGAATATAGAAAGTACAGATGTTTCAACAGTGACTAAAATGAACCCAAGCGACAACACCAAGATTCAAAAACTAGAAGGAGGTTTCGATAAAAATATTAAATCGCCAACTTCTGCTAATAATTTAGTCGAAACAACTAATGCAGCCAGAAATGTCAGTAGTACTTTTGGCAATAAACAGTTACAACGACAAAAAACTGCAACGGAGGATATGAGTGATACAGAAGCAAAAATCGCTCCGAATATTAATAATTTGAAAGACTTCAGTACTAAAATACCAACATCATCTTATTTTAAAACAAACGATGGCATCGACATTAAAGAAAGTGCCAAAACTGAGTTACCGATAACAAGTGCCAATGTCTCACGTGTAAATGTTACTAATATTTCGCCAGCAACCAAATCCACTGTAGTAAGCGTTACGTCATCGGATACCATAGAGTCTTCTAGAAGTATATCCTGCACAGCTATGCCCACAAGTACTGTCGAAAATACAATGTCTACAACATCAACGAGTACATTATTAAATTCGAGTAGTCTTACGGATGCGATACTACCAAGTTCAATAGCAGTTTCAATATCCCCAGCAGCAAATGTAGTTGAGACATTTGAAACATCTACAACGAAAGTCAAAGATATTCCAGTGCAGCAGCAATCATTCATTCCTAAAATTTTACCTAATACAATACCTGTTACAAACACATCTATATCTAAAACAGTACCTGTAAGTTCTGTCAAGGCTAAAACTTCAAGTCCAACTGTGGAAAAAAATGCTTCGGTATCAATAACTAACGCCTCAGTGACTGCTCCACTTTTAGCGAACTCAAGTAGTAAAACTGCCGTTATAAAAACTCCTCTCGTCACTACATCAAGTAAAACATCATCAGTAAGTTCTGTGGCCAGTAACACTACGAAGCCATCTGTAAGCAGTTTTCAAATGTCAAGTCCAGGATTAGTTTCTTCTGTGAAAAACCCGACTGTATCAGCACCAAAAACATCGAGTACTGTTGTTTTAACTACATCCCAAAATGTCGCATCTACACCAAACAGCTCAAATAAACAAACAATATCTACGGTTAGTGCAAATACTACAGCAAAAACATCAACTGTTACGAGTAAACCACCAAGTGTTAATTCTAGCGTCGCGGCTATTGCCACGGGTATAAAATCACCAAATGATAATACATCTCAAACAATCGGAGCTTCGAAACCACTAAATACGTCAAATCCTAAGACTGATACAGCTACAACGTTATCAAAAACTTCAGCCGGAACTTCAAGTGCTAATTCTAGTAAAACATCTGCAACAAAAACTTCGCAGTCGAGTACACCTGCAACAACAACATCAAAAGAATCTGTGACATCATCAAAGAAACCTGGTTTAACCAAAACGTCATCTATTATCACAAAGACTCCTATGACTTCTGCTAAGCCTATTGCAGGTTCAACTACAAAAACATCTATTACTGATGCGTCTTCAACGTCTGTTCCTGCAAATAAAAAAACTAGTGCTACTTCAATACCAAAAGTGAGTTCCGTGACTACATCGCCGAAAACTCCTTTAGGATCATCAGCAAAAACATCAGTAGTGAACTCTGCTAGTAGCTCCATTACATCAAAACTGACTACAGCAGATAGCTCAAATTCAAAGTCAGTAGGCATAGCGGGTTCTACTGTGACTTCATCTACATCAGCTTTGAGGCCATCAGAATCAATTAAAAAGGGAGGATCGAAATCAAGCGAAAACAATAAAGGTGGTAAGGTTTCAAAAGCTTAACATTAGCTTAAGTAGTTTGAAATAATAATTTTAATATTATAAATTAACCCCACGCTCAATCCAAAGTGATAAGTACTTTATTTTTGAGGTGTTAAAACTTTTGATGCCGTTACTGACAATCATAAAACATTCCGTGTGTTATTTATATACTCGTATTTAGAGGTTTCTAGTTATTTTTATTCTAGCTAGAATTATATTGTCACGTTTTAGTATTTTTTTGATGAATTTATTACAGCTTCAAATATACACCTTACAGTCTATGTATCAATAACTCATATGAAAAGGATTTGCCTTACAGGCTCAGGGCTATTTGGAGTAAAAATAAGTACCTACTTTCACTTGTTTCCTAATGTTCATAGTACAGAAAGTCTCACTTGATGAAATTGATGTAATTTCATAGTTATCTACTCGTACATACTCTCATAACATAAATTCCCAAAATACTATTGTTTGCGGTACCTGAATGTGTTTTGAAGCTAAGAGTTTTGGAAATATAAAAATAGAATTTATGGTAAGAGTGCAGGTAAACTTATTTATATTTACATATACAACTTTACGTAGTTGCACAGTACTCTACCTAACAATCGCAATATATATGTAAAGTTATAAAAAAAATCTAACGCTATAAACTACCTAAAAACAGTACCTACGCATATTAACGATTTGCTCACGTTAACATCAAGGAATTGAGAATTATATTATGAGAAGACTTCGCATACATTATAGGTAGTTATTACAAAACTATTATTTTATACATCCAGAGTATTACATTATGTACCTTTTCTTTCCTTAAAGGGTATTTTTGCAGACGATCATTATTGTTGTTTAATACTTTAAGAGGTAGTTTTTGATGGTTTGCGTAAAAATCTTAAATATCCTCTAGTAATCGATCCAAAAAATAATCTGCATAGGCCAATAAAGGCCGTGTTATATACTTCAAATTTCTAGCTGCATAGCAATATTAGGGTTCATACTAATAATTATGTTGGTAGATAGATTAGTGGTGCTAAAATATATACAAACATATTATATTTTTCATAGACAATATTCCTGAAATTAAGTTTTAAATTTTCGATGTGATTTAGAGATGATTTGATCCTACATCTCCTGACGTCAATTGAAATAATGCAAAGACGGCAATAGACAAGAACTTGGGCAAACACGCAAACGGATTCAGATATAAAAAAGATGAAGATGTTAATATTGATAATCTAGTGAAACTAGATGAAGATAACTGATGTAAAAACCATGCACTGAGTGCATTTTCAAAACTTTTTACTTATTCTATCTGTTTGTCCCTTGCTTCTAACACAACAGTACCTGTCGAGAGATTATAAAAAACGCAGGGTAGCATCCTGATAATATAAATCAATTTTAGCATTAAAATATAAGGGGTAAATTTTTAAAGTAATCTCACTCATTCAATGGGCCGTTATTATGCCTTGAAAAGGAAAAGATACATTGGAATGACCTATATAATATTGTTTGACAATACGCTCAGAAAGTTTTCAAAAAACGTTCCTGAATCGTGACAACTTTACACAACTTTAAATGTCAGTTTGCTGCTAGTGGCCTGGTTTTACCCACTTACGTGCCTAAGCCTTTTTTTATTATGCCACTCGTCCTGATACAAAAATAATTTTATCCAGTGGTGTTCCGCGGCAGCTTTGTTGTACTTTATCCATCGAGTGACCTTAGTGCGAGTAATCAACATTTCTCACTGGGTTTTGCAGCTTGCTTGACTCTCTGTGCGACTTGAATTTTGTACAATGCCTCACTTGTGAGCATCCATAGTTCAACACCATAGTACATGTCATGGAAAGAGTGGTTATTTTTGATACTCACTGAAAACTTTCTCAGCGCTACATAAATCTGAAAATATTTTACTATTGTAGAGGAACTGTTCATTTAATCAATTAAAAGAGCTTTTTGAAATTGTATAAAATCGCAAAATGTATCTACGTACTCGAACCTAAAAAAATAAAACTACTGCAATTTACGCTCTTTATAGAATAGTTATTAGGTACAAATAGACAATTATCACTACTGACATTAATAGATTCGTCTACTTCTATAATTATTTAGAAATATATAATTACCTAACGTTGACTGTACCTAATAAAGAAATGATTTGCCTTATCAAACCATAAATACGATGGCTATTTAGTACGTCCACTTTACCTACTTAAAATCCGTCTGTTGTTGCACAAATAGAAGGTATGGTTATAGCTCTACGTTCCGCTCGTAACTTTCTTAATAAATAAAATAAATGCTTTCATATTACTGGTCTTACAGTCATAGCACAACTCTCTTTATGCAAATTGTCATTAGTTAGTACACAATTGACTTAGTCTGTCCGTATACGGGGTTATCGGTGAACTAAGCCGAAAGAGGATCACTTATTCTAATGAACAACATTTACTACGGGACTAACTCAACTCTCGATATATCAACTCGAATAAAATCAACTGTTTTATTTATTTTGTCGACGACTGATTAACTTTTACTATGGAACAGCTGTTTTTTTTATTAAATTTAGAGTCCCATAGTGAATGTAATTTGTATTGTATAGTCTTCGGTTTAGTACACCCCTAACCGATAACCCTGTAATTGCATTTACTTAATTATTAGTTATTAACGTTCATAAAGACGCATTGATAATAAGCAGATGATATCTTATATGGTTTAATATAGCTTTGCAATTATCTTGTGTAGTTTCAGTAGAACCTAGT
Source organism: Ligdia adustata (assembly GCA_947049295.1). Lineage (NCBI taxonomy): Eukaryota > Metazoa > Arthropoda > Insecta > Lepidoptera > Geometridae > Ligdia > Ligdia adustata. Next base: position 7,032,927 of record OX346218.1, read on the forward strand.
AGTACTTGTAGTCAATTACTCGTACACTGTGGAGTTGATCCTGTACTCACAGGTACATTTAGTACTTACATAATGTGCTTGTGCAGTGAGGTGAGATTTCTGTGAACACAGCGAGAGCATTGTTCGATCTCACGGCATTGTACAATTCTTGCTAAACTCGGAAGGTGGACGACATCGCAAATACGCGGTGGTTCTTAGTAATTTTGACTTACTTTGAGAATGTTATTAACGTTGTTGAGTTTTTTTTTAATAGACTACGCAACGTTTGACCACGTTCGCACTTGAGAATAAGTGAGGTCGAAGATGTAGCACGTTTACCTAGTAAAAGACTTATTCATCTTTTACTTGGACACACCCGGATTGTATTTATTTGAATTAATCTGTACTTAATCAAAAGTTAGCATTGTCAACGATATAAAGTAGGATATTTTCTTTCGTAGCGTATACCTTTGAAGCTTAGTTTCTTGCTGAAATATTGAAAACAAAACTGTGACTCTTGCCCAGAGATTTATTGTTCAGAAAAAATATTTATTTGCAAAGAGTATAAATTAGTTGTAGTTAGTTATCTTGTTTCTGTAATGGCTAGTAATGAACTGAAGTCCTATATTTTAGAAGAACCTAAGCATCTAACAGTGTTTCGAATAAAGCATGTCATGTCATAATTAAATCTATTAGGTATTCACAGACATTTTTTGACAACTTGTACTTCTGATATTTTTTTCTTAACATATTTTTAACGTACCCAAGATTCGCGTGACACTCAAATGTATAGACTATATAAAACTAAATGAGAAATATTATTTTGTTTTCAAAATGTGTAGCAATCGATGAACCGTATATTAAATGAAAATGAATATAGTGTACTTGCACATTAGATACATCGGATATGGTTCGTAGAAGCTTTAAAAGTACCTAATAGGATTACTGCACTTACGTGAACTATAAATTTAATTCAATAAATCAATTCGAATGATACATATACGTACGTAGGTCCCACTAAATTAAAGTAGATCTTGAGTCAAGTTACTTAGAAAATTAGAATTGTCGTTTAGATTTACTTAAATTGTAGTTCTTTAGATAATAAGGAAATTGTAATAATCGATGTTAAGTTGTTATAATTTTTTTTGAAGTATTTATTTTGATAAATGTCGAGTTTTATCCCGTAGTTACTACCTTAGGTATTACCTACTGGTTTCGATCGACTTACCAAATTTGTACAACTATATACCTACTTTTGATTGAATCCTTTTATTTACCTTTTTTAATAATGATTATGTAACACCCGCAAATGCGTTCCCGGACATTTAAATGAATGTTGAAAAAGTTACTGAGACAAACGGTTTATGGATGAACGGCAAGGTTCAACTTCAAAACATATTACTAGATAGGCCAGAGAATGTTTGATTCTCCGACTCGTCTAAGTATTATTTTCATTCTGCATGTAAATGCATTATGACGGCGAAAGACCTGCTGTATTGCAGTTGCCTTGTGGTGACCAAAAACCGCAATAAACAATAAGTAATGGTATGTATTTAGTTGGACTATTGGTTGGTAGAGGAGAAGCGAGCCTACCAGGTAGGGATGCTAGCTCGAGCTTGCCTAATGGCGCCTCGCGCAGATCGGCTCAACGAGGGTACAGGATTGATACCAGTGCACTAGAGGTTTACGGGACACTTTCTGCCATAATGACACTGTTTTATAATTTATATTCATCTATTAATAGGTTACATCTAGTCCGGTGTCTTACCTCCGTACTGGTTGAGGAAAAAAGTTTAGATCGGCTAGACTCCACCTTGGACGTGTTTTCAAATCGGACCAGTATGGCTCAAGTACATCTATTGGCCTTAAAGTAATTGACGGGATATGTATGCCTGCTTCCTTAACTACTTTTTCGGCAAGTTGACGTACCTGATTGACCTGTATATTTTGCTTTTAGGTACATCCCAGTAATAGTTCTTGCCCGTCCTTCTTGTATGTTGTTTATACTCTTCTTTGCCTTCTATAGCTTTCTTCACCCTGCGTCCGTAAGAATACGAGTAGACTAACACATTTGCCTTTAATAGAAAATAATAGATAAAATAATAGAATAATAGATGTAGACAAGAACAGTGTTCATTATGGCAGAGTGAGTGACTTGGTCCGGACCCGGGGCCGATGGTGCACGGGTACTACAGGGCATGGGTATGGTGTGTGCATTACAATGAAATTAACTCCACCATTCAATACGTACATTGTAAGTGACGATTTAAGCCTAACGGTCTATAGATATTGTTGTTAACTTGATGTATTTTAGAGAATTATTGATCAAATCGATGTTATATAGATGTTTATTGTAAATATTTAGCTTTAACGAAGTCGAAATATTGTGTGAAATGTTCTAGAGTGTTATAGAAGGCTGTATTTTTTGGGTGATATATTAGAATGAAGGCATCATATCTTTGATAATATTATTATAATCATGGATTTGGAAATGCAGGCATGTCATTGGAGAGGTGAAGATGTGTGATAAATGCAAAATGAGAGGTTTAGTTTTAGTGTTGTTGTGCTATTAATAAAATATGTTCAAATGTGTTTAACCACTGTTTGTTTTTCTTATTACCTACTAAGTACCTACTAGTATCTACATCGTAACTCAAGCTAACGTTAACCAATAATTAAATGAAGTAGATAAGTAGGTGGTTTATTGCTTAACCGAAGTTAACATAGATGTAAAGCTGTATCATTTCTATTACGTGTTAGTAGCAGCCATAAACTGTTCTAGATTAGGTGTTTGATATACCTACTGAGTAAACGCAGGCAATCGGGGGCAACAGTTAGACAGTTATAGGCGCAGCATATTATTCAACTTGCAATTAAACAGGTAGCCGCCACGCGAAGGCTTTTATCGTGGTTACGGTGACGTCGAACTTTCTTCCACCGCTTTTAGTTTTCATCATTCGCGTCGGTTCTTTGTAGCGGACGCACGTTATTTGCGCCGTGCACACGTTTATGCTCGCTCGGATCCGTCACAACGTTAGCCATCGCCATAAACCAACCGTGAATAAGATTTTTAAAAAACACCGTTATGTCGAATGTACTATTTTAATGTACAATATTTGTTTAGTGTGTGCCAGTGATATGAGTACCGCCGGGTTCGGACATTCCAGTGGATCGAGAGTCTGATCGGCTGGCGATTATGTTTTGTTTTAAATTCGCTGGAAGTGGTTTGCGGTGATTTAACTTTCTTCTTCGCAGTTTTGGTAAGTTTTTTTCTTGTTTCTTTTGGTCGCAAGTCGAATTTTATTTTATGGAAGTTTTTTTGCAGTTTTTCTATAGTCGTTGAACATAAGTTATTGCTATTGAACAACAAAAGCCACCCTTAAAAGAATGCTACTTGATTACCAGAGACCCTGTAAGATATAAAAGAGTAAGTCCTGACTGACTGACTGACAGGTCACAATCAACGCATAGCCTAAAATGCTGAACCTAGAGATATAAAATTAGGAGGGTGTATGGAAAAGGTGTATTAAGAAAAGATTTTTGAAAATTCAACCAAATTCAATTCACATGGGCGCTCAATTTTTTTTTATTCTTTAATTTTTATTCTATACTAGCTGACCAGGCGAAATTCGTACCGCCTTTCAGTTGATTCTTTGAGAGTAATGTTACCATTCTATAAATATTGACATTAATATTTATACGATACTAACATCACTCAATTGTTTTGCCTTCCCGGTACCTCTCCACCAACACTTAAACTTTATGGTATGGTATTAAAGTTCAAATTGACTTTATTATTACGAATAGATTGTATGGAGTATAGAAAAGCGTTGTTTTTGAATTTTTCAGGGAACTTTTTTATATTTTTCTCTCCGTAAGAACCATCTTCGTACTTCAAGGAATATTCTAAAAAATAATTAGCAAAATTGGTTCAGCTGCTCTCAAGATTTGCGCTTAGCAACACATTCAGCGATTAATTTTATTATGCGTGTAATGTTTTATGCGCGCGTGTTTGACAGCAAGGTACTAAATATAAATATAATTATACACAGGTTTAAAACGTCGTTTCTTATCAGAAATGAGATTACTATTTAAAATATCAACAGTTATAGTTCTCCAGCTTATTTTGCATGATATCTACCTACTCCTACAACAACTGTGATCGATTGACAGTTGTGTAAGTACATCCGTATCAGTGTTCCCACTTCAAGGCCTTCTAATCTTTATTCTCTTAAGTCTATTTACGAATGTATCATACTCTTACTATTTATCTACTTTTGATATGATCAAAATGTTAAAAATTACATAACAATATGTGATATAACTTACTTTTGCACCAGGTACAATCAAAGACTATTTAATTGCTGACGTGCATTTATTTGTGATTTTATTTTATTATAACGATTTGTATTAAATAATAAGATTAATAAAAAAAAATAATAATATTATATTTGCTAACTAGGTTCAAATTGAAAAAATAATTATTAATTGTTAAAATTAGATATGATTACATTATGATTACATACTATTAGTAAAAACTAGTACATAGTTCTGAATATGGTTGACTATGGAGTAAGGTGAACATTTGAGGTGGTCCACGAACAAGGATCGTTCAAAACGGTAAGCACTAAGGCTGGGATATTAAACACTTACTTATAGTTTTGTTTAATGCATAAGAGGTTGAAACAATTACAAGTAACACTAAATGCCTTATCGTTATTTTTTTTTGCCAGTTTTTATTTACCTTAGTATTTCGGGTCTTTTGATAATGATAGGCAAGCCTTTGGTTCAATACGATAAAACTTTCTATATTTAAACTTTAAACGCGTACATGTCTATATTTATCAACTGATCTTTATCACAAAGAGGAACCAATAAATTGTTCTTGTCCCATCTTTATCGTTTTATAGTAATTGTCAATCTAGTCGGCGAACATATCAATTAAATATTTCAATAACACCAAGCATAGATGTAATCAAAATATTGATTACAGTTTACGATATCGTGTGAGCAATTATAAATATTCATTTAGAAAATAAAACGAGCTGCCAGCTATATGGAAGCGTGTGAACAGAAACGGAGGCTTCGTCTCGTCAAACGGCTCACTTTCCATCCATTCATGGTGCCGCCAAGTTTTTTCCAACGATTTCTTTCGTCCATTTCCAACTTCGTTTCCAGCTTTCTTTGTTTTCTATCAACTAATGCAACTTTCGTATGATCTAGATCGACTCGGGGCTATATTTGGATCCTCACGCTACAGGTACAAAAAATGTAGGCTAATGTGATTGTAAGCTACCTAATAGAAATAAATATTGGCGTACTTAATCACAAAGTACTAATTTATAAAATTTCATAACGTTTATCGGGCTCATTGCATTGGCTAGGTTGATTCCTATTGCATAAAGTATTACAGACGCTAATCGAAGTGAGGTTTCAAGATTATTCAGCTGTTTAATTATGTAGAAATCGGTAATATGTACTCGCGTATTTCCTCCGGTTACATAGCTGCTTTAAATCAGTACAAGTAATTTATTATTTCAACACATTCGACTCGCCATCTAGTTAAAGTTTACATGTGAAAATGATTATAGCTAATGCACACATTGCATGCGGCGGTGAAACGTTGCGATGGATGCAGATGGCGAACACAAAGCTAAAGCTGTAGCTGTAGTGCAATAGGGTACGAGAATCAAGATGGGATTGATTGCGCAACTGAATAACTGCACTGGGCGTTCGGGCCCTTGCGGTCTGAGTAAGTCAAGTTAAAAGCTTGCAATCACTCATTGTACATACTCGTAGTTTATCTGAGCTTTTATTCTAATTTAGTGCTTTCTATAGTAATGCTTCAAAAGTCTTCCGTGTTGTTTCCCTCGAAACGTATGAACTATTTTATCTCCAAAGCTGGAAAGGTTTAAATAGACTAGACTCGATTTATTCAGCAGGACTTTATTTTAGAAAATCCATCGGACGAACTAAGTCTTTGTTATAAATTAGTATGGGCAATCCGCTCTGGTTGCATATCGACGAGGCCGGCAGCCGTTCGTATCTATAAGTATCGAACGGAATAATCGGTCAGGCATGCGGCCCAAGAGGTCGGAGGCGGTTAATTGGCGAAGAGTCGCCACGGCCGGTTTGTCCAGCGCGTTGTTTTACGGCATTCCTAGCCGAGAGCTGGCTCTGACTGCGCGCCGCTCTAAACACCACAACAGAGCTAATTCTGCTAAGTGGCACATCCTCTTTCGGAATGTGAAAAGCTTTTCAAGGCCACTATAACTGTTAGCTTTCATTCCAAACAGACGTAATTTTATATCCTCGTCCGTGCGTGCTTGTCGGGCTTCCCCAGTTTTAGCCGGAAATTAAGAATCCCCTCGGTCATGCACCGTCTCCCTAAAAGTGTTAGCGTTGTTACCTAGCAATATCGATTAAATATTATTTACAAAGCGTTCCGAATGAGTTATGCGTTCCCAGAGTTATAACGTTAACGTCGAAGACGTAATAACAGGCGCGTCGAAAGATTATCTTGGAGCTTATCACTCGTGTTCGTAAAAAAATGTTTGATCTTTGTCGTGTTCGTGGAAAAAAAATCTGGTTTGGAAGTCAGGGTTAGAACGGATGTTAGATTTGAGTAGCATTTTAATGGAAGGGCATTGCTCTAAGATCTATGCGAGAAAAAACGTGGAACAGTTTGTCGGTGGAGCGATGGCGGTGATGCGGGGATTCACGGTCGAGCGCTCCCGAGCCACCTGCGCCAACGCCGCATCTATGGACTACAACAAGTACTTTGACACTAGTATCGCACCAACATGTTTTTAAACTCAATAAACTTAAGGCAAAGTATCTTCTAACTACGAAAGAACTTGAAAGTATTAGTGTAATTCTTCATAACTTTGAGCCTCATGCTGTCTCTGTTAGTACATTATTAATTGTACCAACCTAAGCAGTATGTAATAAAATAAAATTACAAAAGCCGTAGAAAGGAGCACTTAAGAGCAATGAAGATACACTAAAGATTACAAAATTAATGAAGGTACAAAATCATAGAACGTATATTCATCTCAGTTTGATGATAAACGATTACGTAGATGCAATGTAGATGTTTTGCGGCAAGTAGACTTTTATTTCGTACGATTCTATTAAAAACTTTCACTTCCGCGATTCAGTCACATTGTGATTCATTCATTCAACTCTTTATGAAATATGTGAATGTGTAAAAAAGAGAACTGTATTGTAGAAACATATCTACCTAATGAAACATATCGAAACGTTAATCATAGATTTCTAAAATGCAAACTAATTAAAATTGACGTGAAACTAGAAATCAATCACGAAATGATTGCTTTCCGATCGAGGCTAGTAAGTAATCGCATAATTTCTATATCGGAATTTGATGAAAAAGGCGGGCAAATCATGGCAAATGACATGTCGCCTACATTAGCAAATGTATTGCCTAGGCCGAGTATATAGCGAGTAGTGGCGCAAGTTAATTGAGGCTAATCTCGCGAGGCTAGCGAGAATGAGTGTTGCGGACGTGCAATGAAATGATGGACCAAATAGCCTCTGGAATATACAGATATACTTAACTCGTATACTGTTGATATGATATGTGTACTCGGTAGAGTTAGGGTACCTAATTAGTAAAAAAGATTAGAAGAACAACTTTTGCTCTAGATTTAGTAATAATTGAACGAGTGAGCGAGTCAATAATTGAAGTGTTTTCGCTTTATGTCTCGCAAAATTGGTTCTCATCGGTCAGAACGGATATATTTGTTTTTATGAATGCATGTCAGAAGTCACGCTCAGATCGCAGTTTTCAACTTAACTTTTAAATCTTAATATACAGGTCGTGTTTTATAATATTTAAAATAAACATGCAGCAGCTACTGTTATGTCCAGGTATGGTGCTCGCAAATGGCAGGTGAATTAAATTAGAGATCTGATTCTATGAATCCCGTGAGGATGAAACTTAACTGCACAAGTATGTTGGTCCTGGAATTGTCAAGTGATAAAGAAAACCTAAAAAATATGTATTACGTCTGTTCTTACTCGACTAAGATTTGGTATTCAACCAAATTACATATCTAAAATTAATTACAGTTTACTGATTTCCTTTATTCGCATCTGCTTGCGCATCGTTTTAGCTGGCTATGCAACAGAATGAAACTTGCGATGCTTCTATAGTTAGTTGTTCTATAAAACCGTTGCCGCATTAGCGCTCCATATCTAGGGGCCGGGATTAGTTGGCGTGTACCTTGTTATTCGCAATGAAGCCAGTTGCCAAGGGAAGGTTGCGCGGGCGCACGGGGTGAGGTCGTTGCTCCGCGGAGGCTGCACTAGCCTTCCTCCTCTCACCCCTGACTCGACCCGCATCCTTTGCATCTTCGCTAATAATAACGATGAACACAGAATCTGCTCGATAGAAATATTGACTGCTTGATATTTTGCACAAATGACGCCGTGGTCTATGATAAGGACTGGCTTCCTAGTGAAGTTGCTGAAATACATCGTTCCACATTAATTTGCTTTAAGAATGAAAATCTATTTATGTTTTAAATGTATTCCAAGGGATTCAGTGAAATACTGATTTATCTAAATACAGCAAAGCAACTAAAAAAACTGCTTTGCAAATAAACTTTTTGATTATTTTTAAATATTTCTCGCTGTCTTCAATATTTTGTGGATTGGGAACAGGGTTGTCAATTACGTTTTTGTATAAATAATAAGCATTCCTTTGACGTAGTACCATGAGATAGTACCATCAATAGTACCTATTGTGGCAACTAGTTACAAACGGATACGGTTAGGTTAGCCCACACCTCGTCAGATGTAAAGCGGCGAAACAGCCTAAGATGTAGCGCGCCTAGAAGAAATCGATTCATGTTTGACTTGAAAAGACCCAGATTATAGCTATCGAAAATTCTACAATCTTACCAGCAAAATTTTGATTCGCGAATTGTCTTTCGCAAATATTAAACTCTGCGGCTTAAAACAAAGAATGTTGAAATAACCCCCTTGAGATAAAATAATATAAAATGACCTTTGTTTATACCTTGCTATTCAAAACTCTTCGCCGTTTCAAATGTTATGAGATAATGTCAAGGGAAACGGAGCTCATGGCGTGTTGCCACTACGCAGGTAATTGAAATTAAGATGTAAACTTTTACAATACTGATATGTAGGTATATTTATTAGTAACTATAATTGTATGTAGACCCACTGGTCAGGAGAGAAAGAGGTTCTTTGATCAATGTCACCATTTAAAAGCTTTTTAACAAACTTAAAAAAAATTTTAATGTTACACCATTGAAACTCCTCAATTTTTTAAGTATAAATATGTGTGATTTTTTTATTATTTATAATAGTCATTTTTGTTTGTCAGATTATACTTCTGAGGTGGATCCATATAAATTTTATCAAAATCGATCCATACTGATCGATACAAACGTTTACAAAACAATATAACTGGATAAATTGCATACATTTTAAAAATTGTATGATCGTTAACATTTAGTACCAACATAAAAGACGATTGCATTGATTCATTATATCGACGGTCAAAATAAAAACTCTCATCTTTGCGTAACGGGGTAAAAACAATACAATTGTGAGCTAATGATATTCGTTTTGCAGGTGTGCGATGTACGCGACATCAACTGCGTCAACGACGTCGGGGTCGGGTCGCACACCGGCGGGAGACCGGCGCTTGCGAGTCGTCCGTCTATTGAGACCACGCCGCGCTGCGCCCGCCTTCGGCTTCTCTCTACGTGGCGGTAGAGAGTATGGCGCGGGTTTCTTCGTCTCGAAGGTCGAGTTTAATTCTGAGGCACATCTCCAGGGGCTGAAGGTGAGATAAACTGGTTAGCTTAGGTTAGTTATACCTCGAGTCGAGCGACGGATTTCAAGCGAGTGCAAAACCTTTGCCATACCATGCAGCTACGTCGCACCTGCTTCCCACTTAGCCAAGTTTTTCCTCTTATTAATTTAAAATACTGGTTTGTTTAGGTATACAAAAAACAATTGATCATATATGTCTAAAATTTGGCATTTTATTTGTCTAAAAAGAAGCACTACTGAAAGCCTGTGTACAATAGATATACCGGGATATTATTTTTGCAGTTGGTTGAGCAATTCACCATTATCTCATTGTTGTTTTACGTGTTTGTGTCGGTTCTTACATGACCATTGGGAGGTAATCTTTGTCGCCGGCTCGACACTTTTTATCTCCTTTATTATTCGTTGCGTGAAGTTCCCACGCTATCTGTAGGTATCCCACAGGTGGGCTCGTGCGAATCATTCTGATAATAATTAACTCGCTAGTTACCTATGCACTGGCTTCTGTACAATTACGCTCCTAGTCCGAGGTTGAGCGGTTGTCGCAAGAAGCATTCTATTCTTTTGGAGCGCTCACGTAATCGCCTCTGGGTTGTTCTGGCTTTATAAAAGGTATTTATGTGCTTGGTGTTAGATTGAATGATAACTATGTTACCATAGGAATCTGGGTCAGAGGAGTGATTATGGTCATTGTGTTGTTCTTCTTTCAATTTTAATTTATGTGTCAGATAGTTCTCTACATTCTGTGTACACATACTATTATGTGTTATCTTAAATGTAGGTGCATCTGTTCTGTATAATCAAGAACCAAAGTTGAGTACTTTCGGCCCAGAAAGTCAACCGATACAACAGACCCCTAAATTAGATTTTAAATAGTAAGTACATGTAGCTATACTCGTATTATAAGATCATGCTGCTACCCAGTAATAATAGACAGAATTAAGGTAATAAGTTTACCAGGATTTTATAACTAAAAGTATGATAAGAGAGTGTGTGTATCATCCCCTTGAAAGATACTTGAAAAAGTGTGTTTTGAGATACCTGATTGCATCGAAAATTTAAAAACGCAAATTTAAGCTTTCTTAAAATTGTAACCAATTTTCAACATTGATGTGTTGTTTTAGAGTAAATAACTAGTATCTTTGATGTTCATTGACAAGGTTTGAGAAATAATTCGTAAATTAGACATCATTATTGTTAATTTTAACTTAACTGTTTTTATGTGTTCCTTTTGATTAGTTTTCAACGCGAGTTGGTTATTTTTTCGTTATAAACGTTAACAGATAATTTTCGACCTGAGTTAGTTATTTATCTCCCGCTCTTGTGTAACTAGAAAAATAAAACAAACTCGATATAATTAAATAAGTATTGACCATTGAACAAGGTAAACAAAATAAAACTAAGAAAAAGTAACTAAATTACTTTGTAAATTACAATAGTAAATATATAGAAATAAATTAACTGAATTAGACTATATTTCTTAAAACATATTCACCATTTCCGTAACTCAGTGAATTTAAAAATTTCGTTATTCGGAAACTGTGACAGCTACAGAAATGTACATAAAATAAAAAATAATTGACTAATAATAGTTAGTGACTTTTCACCCTACTGAGTGTGATATAGTAGTGTGTTGTGCGAGTGAGTTATCCCAAGACCGTGATTGTGCTTGATTCTGTGTGATTGTTTGTCACGGAGTACAATATTATTGATACTCTAAAACTATCGGTATTATAGAACAGCTTTAGCATTGACCACAAGTACCACATAACTTCAGAAAAAACTGACTTGATTATAAAACGTTATAAGATGAACTCGTTAAGTTTTTTCGCACCATTACTTGCTTCCTTAACAAAGAAGTTACGAAAAATCTTTGAACAGATACATCCGCTGCTATTCATCGTAGCACAATGCGATGTGTTTTAGGAAACTACTGATAATCTTGGGAAGTAAACGAGTTTAACTATGAACAAAATGTAATAGCTAAAGTCTAAGATATTTGAGGCACCTACTTACTTAGTATGCTGGAGAGACTGATTATGGTAATGATATTAACAATAAAGTAGTAATTTGTAACTATATTCACATAAAACTTATACAGGCAAAATATAAAATCAAATATAGATAATTTTTATGTATATGGACTCGAAAATTAACAAAGTGCGATCGAGATGGCACATCAAATTTTGCGCTTTCAAATAAGAATCGAGAAATTTAAGCCTGCACTCTACTATCTTCATTTGCATCAATTTCATAGGCTCTCAAATATTTACTCGTACTTCTGTACAGTAGTAAGCTGTCAATGCGATAAGTATGAACTTCCGACAATTATTAGTCTACTCGTATCAGAGTACAGTTAAGGTCGTTAACCGCAGAAAAAATGCAGTTGATCTAGTCTAGATAGATTGGTACATAAACGCAGTAAAAGCAGCAATAATTAAACACCATGAAACCTAAATACTGCACTTAAGATAAAGAGTTGTGGAAGTGAAATACGAAAAATTATAGATCACAAATGTATCACCGATTATACCGTATTGCGCTAACTGCAGGAAACAGCTGGTTACTCGTGGCAATTATGTGACAGTTTTAAATATTTCTTGGTTTTTGCTAGGCGATGCTATGTTAGTCTGGTCCGAGAGGCCGCGGACAGCTATCATGACATGAGTCATCTAACACTCGACTCAAACGCGACTTTCTACCATTCGCTCTCAGCTTGCGTGCTCGTCTCATCCCAATACTTCTTGTGTAACAGTTGATAAAATAGAAAATAGTTAATACAGTCCTTCTAAGATCTATGTTAGTTGATTACATATACCTACGATTGTTCTTATCTCAGAAGATTGCATGGGTGTCTAATAATCTTTGTGCAATAAACAGAATGTGAACGTTGCCCGTAGGGTATGGTGTTCAGATATGCAAATTGGCGTAGACCAGTACTGGCTTAGACGTAATGGCGGAGTGGGTCAAAATCTTGGCACATTTGAATATCAATTTTTTGTGTAAAAGTAAACATAAAGTATCTGTTTGTTGTTCTTAGTTGTACCTGTGCATAATTATTAATAAAGTAAATAGTAGTAACTATGTAGATATCTATGGTAGATACATATAATGCAAGAAAATAAAAGTTTTCTTTAGTATTTCTCTAAGCTAGCTAACCGTATATGCTTTGAGTCAGATATTTTTTTTCTTGGTGTGCAAATTTTCAGGAATTTATAATTGTCCGGTTCTGCGATTTATCAGCCAAAATCAATAACACACGCTGTACTCTTTAACTATAGTTTATAAGATGCACAAAATAGTCCAAGGACATCTCAAAATTTAAGATCGCAAGAGTACGTGCTAGAATTTTTTTATTAACAAACAATTACTACTTACTAAAATAGGTACTTTTATTAACACATCAGTTATTATTATTAGTGTAATTCGGAAAACTGTGCCACGTGTCAAAGTCTTTTCCTAACGTTTATAAAAGAGTTTAAGGCATCACAAACTTTAACGCCAAACTCTTTTGAGACTGTCGATATTTGCATGACTCTGGCGTTTATAAGAGTATTATAGCGGGAAGTTTACAATATCGTATTCGTACTTTCTGCAAACAAAAGGTGTTGCGAAAGAATATGCAAACATAGAATGCCGCTAATGACAAGCACAGACGCAATATGCGTCTAAATTACGTCGACTTATACGCTTGGGTTCATCTACACCATAATGTTCATATTGTGCGCACTCTTGACATTGGCACAGGTGTTCAATAGCTTTAGCCTTCATTTACTGATAACACTGCAATCAATTTTATGTTGTTTTTGCGCGTGAGTCATTGATAGCGAATATACTCACTAAAAGGTTTAACAAAGTTAGGTAGTGGGTTTCTAGAAAAAACAACACTACATGCAGATTATTCAGTCAATATAATCACGATTCGTATTCGTATTTAATCTTTAATTTGATCAGCCCATGTATACCTGTGGTTCCATAATTGCGATAACCGCACGATTGCGACACTGCATCTTTGTATTTCGCCGCAACTTTATGCATTAAAGACTCGTAAAGAAAGTGAATTCATTGAGAGGGCTCGGCGTCAAGTAGTCTGGCGTTATTTTGTGTCATGGTGAAAAAGACGAGTTGTAAGTTGTAACGAAAGTGTGATCGAAAGTTGTCGGCTATGTGGGCCACGCGCCGACTCGTCCGGTCGGCCTGCACAGCGCCTAAACGTGATGAAAGTGCGCCCAAACGTCATCAAAATACTGATGACGACTATTTAGAGAAGGTAATGCTCCCAAAACATTGTTAGATAATATTAATGATGCATGAGTAACCGCTCTGCTGTGCCGGTAACATAATTGCCACTCAATTGTGTTGTGTGCTGAATGATATACCTACGCCTTGCCATTTATGATGATTATATGTGTTACTGTCTACCAACAATCACTGTTGGTTATGATTTTGAAACACTACTGATGATAATGTTGGTTATTCTATTCAATTAAACTGTTTTTATTTTGACTGAGTGAGTAGTAGATTTGAGACTTGATTTCATCACCATTATCATCCGCAGACTCTCATGTACCATTGTTGGGTACAGGCCTATTTCATTTCATATAATCTACTTAGGTCCTATGCCAATCTTATCCAGGTTGGATACGCGACAGATTTTATGTCGTTAACCAATGTTGCACGAGCAAGATGCCTTGTGAGGGCGGCGTTTCGCTTCCCTAGTCTGGGTTAGAGATTTATATTATCTTTTGTTCCTACGAGTATCAACCCTTATTATCCCTTCAAATTTCAATTGACACAGAATTATAACGATTACTTTTGTCCAAATATAATACTTTCTTAGAGTTATTATACATTTATTTGTAAATTTGCTGAGTTATTTCCTTGTGAAACTACAAACTGCTGATAATTAGCTATAAGAAAAAGTAGGCCGTTGGTAGCCGTCTCCATTTATAGATAATTTTTGACAAATGATTAACGTAACGCCGTTTACATGACAGAACTAGACCAGTCTACGCATTATGTGTACATGCCTATGTGCACATAATGCGTAGATATAAATATATACAGACTTATTTATCCCATTATCATATTTAACCTTCTCTCAGGCAGGAGCTATTAGTCAATTTTATTTACGCATGTGTTCTACTAAAATAATATTCAAAAGTAGATTGATTGGATAGTGTTACATAAGTCACAAGATTTCTATCGTAATTATAAGCAACCCAACCTAACAGCCTTATTAATATTCTGTTGAAACTGCGTGTCTATTATTTAATTCAAAATTCATCACTACGCCATAAAAAACTTAGGTTAATCTCGATCAGGGCATTTCCGCTTCCGCATACAATATTGTATACGTTCCCAGGTGAAATATGAATAAACAATCGATTAATAACATGATTAACCTGCCGAGCGTTATACAATAAACCTAATAATAGTGTAAGATCCCGCTGCAGGATTGGTGCGTTCATCGACTTTATGTTTAAAACCAAATTTTTATGTTTATTTATAATTAAGAGAATATGTATTTACTAGGGGGCCTATCAAAATTTGGCCGCCAATATTTTTAATTAAATTTATTTAAAAAATAAATAAACGAAATTTTTTACCAAAAATCAATTAAAAATAATTTAATTAAAAATAATGGTGGCCAAATTTTGATAGGCCCCCTAGTAAATATATATTCTCTTAATTATAAATAAACATAAAAATTTGGTTTTAAACATAAAGTCGATGAACGCACCAATTCTGCAGCGGGATCTCGTACTATAATCTTTGTCCATTGTATACTCTACAAATTTCACTTGAATTAATACTAATTTGGTTTAATTAAAAACTGGACTCACAATGTGACATAGTGATTTGCATGTTTCGTATGTATGAGGCCATGTTTTTGCGCGATGCAGTGCCGTTTTGTTATTCAAGTTGCACGAATATGGTTACGATGAATTTATTTATACTCTATCAACACATATAATATCTGCTATTGATGGGCAAAAGCTTTAGGGACAAGAAGAATGAGTCTATTGTAAAATCAAATTGCGAAATAGTGACTATTCTAAACTATCTTTGTAGTATTTATCCTTATTTTACACCCACGCAAACAGATTTGGTGAACGGTCAAGTACGGCACTGCATATCGGCAAAATTCACTCTGAGATCTATAACTGAACTAGACGTGAATTCTGGCTTAGAAGGCAAATGTTATCTGACGGCTTACTCATATTAGTTAAAAAAATCGTTTTGATTTTCTTTAATTTACTTTCAGGTTGGCGACCAGCTGGTCAGCGTTAATGGCTACAGGGTAGACGATGCCGTGCATTCAGAAATGGTGCACTACCTCGCCTCCCAATCCCGACTTAAAATTAAAGTCCGACGTGAGTTCTTTCACACTTCATTTCACTTACTGATATAAGTCAATCATTTCACTTAAATGTATATTGATGAAATCAATCAATCATGTTATCAAAACTGCACCATTAACTGGTAATGAATGATACGTGTCTCTTACCTTTCGTTTGAAAGTTGCAAAAGTAAATGATCTCACGATTACAACCAGACTTATTTATTGTCCGTTCATTTCAACGCTATTGCATTAATGTCGAAGAATGTTATGCTAATTAATCAAAAGTTGAGGAGTTACGCCAGGCAATGAGAGGATGATGCGATCTCTAGTGGCAATGATATTGCTAGCTTATTGTGAAAGCGCGTGGGGTATCTACTGGTAGTTCGGCATTATCTATTGCGGGATTGCGCAAAGTGAATTGTGACAAATGTAATGGCAAGCTTTGGACCGAGTTTGGACGGTCGGCGATTGCTGTTGCGAAGGTTGAATTTTCGCCACCTATTGTTTAATCACCAACTAGTTTGGGGCAAGGGCCCGCGAAATATGTAGTTGCATTACAATTCTGGTTTCCGATTTCGAACTGATACATACAAATGTTGAGTTAGGAATCTATGTTACTGTAACCAATTGCTATTTTAGGTGATTATGTTAAATAAACTAGGTGGTCTAAAATAACTTAATCATCGCAAAGTAAATAAAGTACCCACATTTTTGTTGCAGACGTGGGAATGCTGCCTATGAAGGAGTAAGTATCTATATTTAATTATTCAGATGTTAAAATGAGTTCTGACCCCATGATAACAATGCCAATATAATGTAAACTATGCCATACACCATTTCCGCCATATCAGTTGCAACTAAACCAACTTTCAATGCTGACTCTAAAAATCCGTATAAATTGTCTTCCAGCACCTATTTTGTATTTGTTAATAATTTATAATAAAACATATTTGATTTTTGTTTAAGAAAACAGAATGAGCAGCTAACCTGGCAGTTCGTATCGGAGCGTGCGTCCATAGGATCTGACGTGTCATCTTCTCCAACGCTGTGCCATGAAACTGATAGAACCCTCACCGACCTTCGGCTGTCTGTGCTAGTACCACCGAGAGCTAAGCTTGGATGCGGGTGAGAATATTATCATCATCATGTTAAAAAAGTATTTTTTGTGTGTGATTCTAGACTGCAATGAGTTATACTTTGATTTGAAAAACAAACTACTCAATTTATTTGATAAAATTTGTGGTATACTCCCAATATGGTCCCATATTGAGAGTCCCTTTCAAAAAATAAATATTTTTTCAAAAATGATTCAGATGTCTTCGAAAAATCAGGAAACAATCATACAAAATCCTCCTCCTCTTTGGAAATCGGTGAAAAGTGCTAAGCTTTGTAATTATTTTTTAGTATTCTGTATTTCAGTTTTTTTTAGCTTCTTATGGTGTTAAAGTCACATGTATTTTACATTGTTTTATTGTATTATCAAAATCACCATGTGTTAAGATTGGAATTAGACTCAACTTTATATTGTTTAAAAATATTATCAATAGGTACATAATTCAAAAGTCAAACCTGCTAATTTGATGACGTAGCCCGATATGCTGCTAATTCAATCTATTGCAATATCGCCCACAATTTTGTTTTGCAGCCATCCTTTAAATTTATCGTTTACCAGCTTTATAATAGCTTACAATAGTATCTCTAAGTCAGAGAGTGATTTATTCTAATCTATAAATGCAAAGGGGCTATACAATTAACCGATTTCTTAATGGATTTAAAGCATGTCATCTATCTATCTCATTATATAATACACTAGCTTCGTGGTAGTTAATAAAGTCACATTTTGTATAATTTATCAACCAGACAAAAAAGTTTCGAAATTCGATTCTGATCAAAATTTTATTGATGTTTCCCGCTTTATAGAAAAATATTTGTCTGTCATGATGGTCTTTTTGTCCTGTGATTAATTGAGTATCTGGGTATGCATTAATTTTTATAAAATACAAGGTTATCGGCTAGGGGTGTACTAAGCCAAAAGGGGGTGGCTATACTCATCCTAAGGAACAACTTTTATGGGATCAACTCTGAATTCGATCGGTCGTCGACAAAATGTATGAAACTGTTTTTTTCCGAATTTAGTGTAATATCTTTCTAATATTCTAATATTATATCTTTCTAGAAAACGGAAAACATCAATAAAATTATAATCAGAATTGAATTTCGAAACTTTTTTGTCCGGTTCATAAATTATACAAAATGTGACTTTATTAACTACCACGAAGCTAGTGTATTATATAATGCGATAGATAGATGACATCCTATTAATCCATTAACAAAATAACCGATAACCCTGTATATATGAGCCATAAAATAATGTACCTACTTACATACTCAATTGTAGTAATGTATGACATCGCATTATTTTATTAACTTTTACCTTAATTGGCTTAATCAATTATCTAAATGTATTTTCCATGTAAGAAATTGAAAAATATATGACATCGATTAAAATGCTAAACTGTTTTTGCATGGATTGATGTTTTGATCGAATTGAATTTATGACTCAGTGTGGTAAAAAATATTAGTTAACTTGTCAAATTATAAAGACCCGCGTCTATTGGTGGATGCAGTTACGTGTTTTGATAGGACAGCTAATAGAATATCTTGATAACGTAACACGCAATACTTTAAAAGTCTCCCTACAAAATATCAGAATCATGTGATTCATTTAAAAAAAAAACACACACACATTATGACCTTTTCGTTATTTTAAACCTACTTCAAACAAGGTGAAGGTCTCAATTTGACTAAGTATTGTTTTTTAGATGTTTATCGAATACTGCTCTAATAATGATTATGTTGACAAAAGTTTGTCTGTTTACAGGATATGCAAAGGACCGGAATGGAAACCTGGCATATTCGTGCAGTTCGTGAGAGACGGTGGCATTGCTCGGGAAGCGGGATTGAGGCCAGGAGACCAAATCCTCGCTTGCAATGGCGTGGACTTCACCAATGTTACTTTCAACGAGGTAATTATTATAAAAAAACGAAAAAAAATATAATTAATTGTTAATTAAATAATTTACTTAATTTTAGTACTCAATGAAAAAGAATTAAAATTCTCAAAAAAACTGATGCCAGTGTGGCAAAGTCCCAAGAACGCTGGCAGCATTTCTGCGTTGTTTGCCACTGAAATCCTTTGAAAACAATATTTTCAAATTTCATTTAATATTTATCCAACTTCAGTAAAAAAGATTCTCGATTTGATAGTATCATTTTGTATGTAGGTACTTAAGCCTTTGATTTTTCAGACACCTGGAACAATTTTGATAATTAAGTTTTTTGTTTATCTCTTATAAATTTTGCCAATATCAGTCCCAGTAGTTTTGTTTGTAGAATTAATTAATAACTAAACCATTGAAGAGACGATCGTAAAGAAACCTGCTTTCGAAGTCTTAATCCTTATTGTGGTATACTGTGAAATTTTCCGACCCGATCATTTCGACGGGCAATATCGATCCCAGTAGGTGCGACACATTTTTATTGATTGCTGATTACAATTATATTTAGAAGATTTTTTTAATTTTTAAGATTTAATTCTATGTAGGTCGATATGTATTTCTATCCGTGTGAATATCTTTTGTATTGACTTTGATAGTCAGCCCACTTATTCTGTCATTCTTATGTAAAAAGCTACATAAAACGAAAAAAAATTATGTTACGTAAAAATTAATCAGCATAAAATTACTTCCATATCGCTTTATGTGATCCAAATCCATATCATCATAATCATTTTGCAAAAAAGACGTTTAACCAATTTAACAAAATTGGTTCAAAGTGAGAAAAATGAAAACACGAGTATTACGTGATAGTAGACGACAAAACACATCTTACTACAGTCGAATCTCAGCTGACATTAGTAGACATTGCGTCTACCTGTTACCTCTACGCAAAACATAGGTGCGTTTTACAAACTCCAAGAATAGAAGAAGGTGTACTAGAGGTCAATTCATATTTTTTTTTTAATTCTGTGTTGATAAATTATCTAAATTATGATTCATGAAAATTATTGCAGTCGTTTGGTAAGTAATACTAGACGACAGTTTTAGAATATTGAGCTTTTAGTTTTCAATCAGTTAAATTCTAACTTTTCATTAAAGCGATTATAATCTTGAAACAAAATGATTGATACGTATTCTTTACTCATATCTAATTAGGCTTACATATAATTGTCAGTAATTGTAACACATCGCAGAGTATTTATTTAGTGGTAAATAAAACATAAACTATATTTGTGAGATAGTTACAATGCCTTACTTACGCATGCGGCGCTCTAGTAGAGAACTAGAAGACAAGAATTAAGTACAGACTCGGTCACAGTTGATAATATCTGAGGTGTTCTACGTTATTATCATAGACGTACGCATTAATTAACGATTTGATATTATACCATCTTTAGTTCAATTCATCTTAGCCAAATGTTTTATGCATGTTCGGTAATAAGCAACTTACTACCAATTAGCAGTAGTAAAATGTGTATTATGGTTAATATGGCTCACAAACTATAAGATAAAAAATAAAAAATGGTTCTCAATCAGAATCTTTTTTCCTCTATTATTACATGTACGTTTCCTGATTTTTCGGAGATGTCTAACTCGATGTAGAAAATTAATTATCGATATGGGTATGCATTCCAGTTGCTCCCATAAACATTTTATCAAATTCGGTCTGGTTATTTAGTTTATAAAAAAATGTAGGTCGTTTTTCACTTTTTTTAAGTATTAGTACTTATGTTCGGTGCCATAGTTACTAACTGTTGTTCCAATAAACAACGATAAGTCGTTTATCGTATCAAAGATTACCAACAAATACACTTAAGCAAATTTTGTTCGCGCAGGCTGTATCAGCAATGAAGGCTACTGGGCGTCTGGAACTAGTGATCCGTGAGGGAGCGGGGACCGAGCTGGTGTCTCCAGAGAGCTCTGGATACAACAGCTCTGCGTCATCAGCCGCTGGAGAGAGGAGTCCAGCGTCAGCCGCGCCGGTGATGCCGCTCGCGCCACCTGCTGCGTTGAGGAGAAGATTAGCCAGCGTTGCAGAGGAGGCGGCTGATCGTGCTGATAGGTAGGTACTGAACAACGCCAAATTTAATAAATTTTACAACAGACGTTTACGTCAGAGAGTAAAATATAAAAACTGGCACAAAAGGCGGTCACTAAAAAGCTATCTACTCCACGTGAACCTAGTAGGAATGAAAATACGGGTATTTAAGCCAATTGAACAATGAAACCAATTCTAAAATATATAATTTTTTATATCTCTGTATTATTTTAGATTTGATTACGGAGAAAAATTATACATTCACTACCGAATATAATATATACTATTCTAAAGTTTTTTTTTATTTGTTTTTTATAATGGCAACTCTAAGTTTAAAGAAAGCATGTTAAACCATTCTGTATTTATAGAGGCCTTAAATAAATATGATTCTTAAGTTTTTTTTAAACAGAATAGAATTTTCTTCATCGCGTTTATTGATAATTGTTAAGAGCTTTTACCGTAGCTTTTACCGTAGCTTTCTGTGCTCATTGCATTTTTTTTAGATATATACTTAAATTGTGATCTTATTTAGCTATTCCTTACGTTTAGTCGAAACTGAATAAACTTAAAAACAGTTTCAAAGATAAGCTTATGGTTTACTTTATACTCATACTTTATACTACACACTTTTTCTCGTCGATGACTCATAAGTTAGCGACCTGCATTATCTCGAACTATCAAAAATACCGTTCCGAAGTACAACCTGGGTCACCACCACTAATTCTGCATTCAAACCAGATATTCGACAAGTGCTTTTTGGAATATAAATTACAATAGGTTTCTAAAATGGTAATAAAATTCAATCGAGACCTTGCTACTGGAAACTTGGTTAATGTTAAAACTTTCTCTTTTTGCATACCAAAAGGGTCTGGTGTCTATAGGTTTATTAATGCCTTTATTACCAAAAACAATTGGCTAACTCCAACAAAAAAATATTTCGCAGAAAGATTACCTATAGACCATATAAGATCTACAGATAATATTTTGGCCTGGTAATATTTTGAAACTTTTCACAAACAACGGAAACCATACTCGTAGCATGGAGATAGGTCGTTTTCCACAACTTGCCTAGCTACCATCTTCAAGTTGGTAAATCTATCGTCGAGCACCTGACGGTGTGTTCCGGTAACCTTCCTTGAGAGTCAGTGTATTCCAGACTAGGCATGCTACATTTGGGACACAGTGTCGCTTACTTCCGTAGTCATGCGAGGTGATCGTCAAATTCCTAGTTGTATGGGATAAGATATATTTATATTGCTCGCTCATAAAAAAAATAACGCATAATACTTTTAATCAAATAAATTGGCAAAAAAACAAACTATTTGTGATGCATAATTTGGCAGACCCGTGCAAATCGTAAAGTAGTTTACAATCACAGATCAGATGTGATGCTTTATTTAGGCAGCTATATATTTCACTTTGTTTCAGGTTAACAATAAACCGTTTAAAAAGAAGGACATGGGATAGTTTGGACTTCCAATGGAAGAACAATGATATTCACAATTTTGACGCACCTTCAGACATCGAACCGGACTACGACTTCCCCAGCATACCCAACAACCCGCACACTTTTGAAAGCAAAAACAACGACATTAGAAATAAAAACAAGAAAGAATTCGTTACGAGTCCGTCGAATAGAACAATCATTAATTTAACTGAAGAAGGTGCAACTATCCAGTGCAGTTATGATAATACCCAGACGCCTAGGAAAAGCACCAGTACTTTCACTGCAACGAATAGAAATAATGATAAGAAAACTATAGTGGTAGAAGTGCATCATTCTAGCACGACAGCTTGTGGGAAGAACACATGTAACTCCCCGCCGCCACCGAAGAACGATGCCATATCTGACGTATCCAGTGTAGGCAGTTCTGCCACACTATCAAGTGCCATTGCTGAGGAGTTTCAGCGCAGAATGCTCGTAAGTTTTGTGTCTGTACTTTCTAAGTTGTTTCTATTAGAAAGTTTATAAAGATGCTATTAACCTGAGCTTATAATAGACTTAATTGTTAAGTTGTGTTGTGTTAAGTTTATAATAGACTTAATCTCACTAATTCAGCTATTCGATTTCAAAACTAAAAAATCCACCATGACTTAATCATTACCACTGCTTAGTGTAATTAAAGTTTCTCAAGAAACCATAAATTCGTAACCCGCAACCGACACCATCAACTGATAGACCGTGACAATGCAATTCTTCGATATAATTTCGATATTCTGTTCACAGAAAAAGGCTAATTCGACCCCGAACACAAGTACAGCCCCGACACCACCAAAAAAGCCCAGTGGAGTGAAACTACCAGATGATAGTAAGAAAAAACAACACGATGCTTTGATGGACGAGTTTAAAAAAGTCCATAGGAAAATGTTCTCTTGCCAAGAGACTGAAAACAAAAACAATAGTGAGAATTTAACACCCGGTGACAATGACGCAATCCCTGCGGTAAGTATTTTTATGTATTATAAATCAGTGAGTAACATTTAGTATACAATTTTAAAAACACATAATCCTAAATGTACCTATTCGATATTTTAGAGCATAAATTAATAATTAGGTAATGTTAGCTCAATGGCGCCCGCTATCGTCCTATCCGATAAATATAAAGAAAGAAAGAAAGAAAAATATTTATTTGAAACCGAAAACAAACTTGATTACACAATTTATAGTCAGACTGAAGTTACAATTTACTGTTTTCTGTCACAAACCACACTCAACATAATGCTGGTTGAAACAACCAGCGTTGATCTTCTGTTGGAGCCGGGTGGTGACGTCACGCACGTCACATTAAGTAGGCACATTATTATGTAAAGATATGTAGGTACACAATAACAAAAGTAAATAATCATACATAAAACTCACACAACATTTTAACGAGCATATAAAACAAAGAGTCGAATATAAACTGATGTAAAAATATAGTATCATGAGACTATCTTTGTAAAAATTGATTTAAACAAATTTGACAAAATATTTTATGAGCAACAAACATACGAGGACAATAAAATGGAGACAAGGTTTAACACTTTTCGTATATATACATAAAAAGAGTGATTTAAGTCAACACTTTGAATGCAAATTTGAAATTTAGAAGATAAGTGTTAAATTGTATTATACATAATATTAAATTGCACTTGTGTCATTAACTAACAGTTTGGAAAGGTTATACTAACAATAATTTTACGCTGAATGTATCAATTTTATTATCTAATTTATAAGTGACAGTAATCGTGAGCTAAATGATAAACTCATTAATAATTAATTTAATAGCTATCATATAGATAGAGGTCACCCAATCCGGCGAGTGCGTTGAACTCTTTTGTTTGGACCACGTGAACGCTTGGGTTTGAATATAATTAGAGGTTTTATTGCAATGCTTGCTGCATATAGTATTTTTTAATCATTTTTAAGACAGACAAAGTTATTTGTAGCTCGTGAGTTTATGCTTGTAAGGCTTGGTCATTGTAGTTAACGTTTATATAAGATAATTTGTCCTAACTACAACAAATATCTAAACCTCACCAGTAAATAAAGTAACAAAAGGTATACGGCACTTAAACCAAAATCTATTAAATAACTATTGATTAAAAAATTATAAACTTTTCCCCACATTTCAATGTTATTGATAATTAATAGTTATAATGACTGTTGTCCCAGAAATCTCTGTTATTGCGTATGTAAAGCTATGTTTTTGAAAAAATATAAGTTTCCGCAATAGTGAACAAAATAAGAGAAAAAAAGGTACAGCCACTCATAATGTATGAACAGGAGTTGCATTATAATATCATATTTTTTATCTTAATAGATGTTATTGACACAGCCGTATATGCATAGCCACATTACATTTCACTCTTACATAATAACTACAAAGCTTATAGCATTTTTAATTAGCATCTAAATAAGATATATAAAGTAAAGCACTCCTTATTTCCGGCGGAAGTTATAATTTTATATAACACGATATACCTCTAAATCTATAAATATAAACTCAGTTTTCGATACAGAGGTCAAATACGTTACGTAAATATGTGAAACAATTACCTTACGAAATTAACAAGTTCGGGTTTGACACTAATAGTTACTGTATGCTTACATAATAATGCAGCTTATTGGAGCGAAAATGCTTATTGTGAAGTAGTGTGAGAAGTGATTGCTTATCAAATATTAAAAATGTCATTTCGACAGACACATTTTGCTGTTAGCTGGTTGCGCTTCATGGGTTGCTAGTTTTAATCATTAATTTCCGCGTCCCATTATTTAATTGTCTGGTCGCAAGAGGTCAACGTCCATGGATTCCAAAATAATCATAATAATATGGCGACCATGCCTACAGCAAAAAAATTTAAAATTTGTCGTTCCTTCAATTTCAGCTATTATTAAATATTTAGTATAATACAATAGCTGAGCTCTATCTTCATGTCAAATTTTCTGTGTTTATTTTTCTAATATTCTTATAACTAAACGTGGCCGTTATAAACAACAGGCAAGATTATTTACAATATAACAATATTTCATGCATTCATTCCGTGTCTTATTTCACCAATTTCAAACAACGAAGACCGTAAAGCTACATTTAGAAAATAAATAAGAAGTAAAAGCTATTATTTATCTTTATGCACCAATTCACCAATTTGTGATATTTTTCGGAGGTTTATACTGGGATTTGCTGATTACCTGGGAAATCTAAAATTATTATTGTTGAGGTTTTCTAGGAAAGCAATTTGATTCAGTTGAATCTTTGCGGTGAATACCTCCGGTATAACTTGTTTTAATTTTCTCAGCATCAACGGTTAAACCAATTTACTGATGATGTAAATACACATGCAACGCCAATGG
Organism: Ligdia adustata; assembly: GCA_947049295.1. Classification (NCBI taxonomy): domain Eukaryota; kingdom Metazoa; phylum Arthropoda; class Insecta; order Lepidoptera; family Geometridae; genus Ligdia; species Ligdia adustata. The sequence goes on from OX346218.1 coordinate 7,059,011, forward strand.
TTTCTAATGCTGTGAGTAGACCTTTAAAAAGCATATTTTATGAGTGTTTGTTTACGACTAACACATTACTTAATAATCTGTAAGAAAAATAAAAGAGAAAAAATATTTAAAAAAATTGACAATGTTTACCACAGGCAATAAGAGTAAATATTCTCGCAAATGTGTGTAGGAGTTTGAGAGTTGAAATAAGATTCTACAACATTATGAATATAACGACTGTCATACTCCTTTAAAACCTAACTTATTTTTACGAGCGCTGAGACCGAGTTTGAAATCATATACCTTTCAGTTCCATATAATTTTTTTCAAAATCGGTTTAGTAGTATGGTTTATAACTGAATAATGTCTCTGCCGAAGACGGTTTCTCACCTTTTTAGTATAACTTGTTTCCGATCGATCGGTTGAATGCATACGAGTAGGTTGTTCACGACATGTAGAGTACATATACCTAGTCATTTAAAGTATATACTCTTAATAGTACCTTACCTTCGTAGTGAGCGAGTTTCAGTCACAATTAACTTCAAATCTTGATAAAGATTACAATAGTCTTTGTTATGGATGGAAGAATCCGTGGTGTTGAAAAAATTTCGTGCTTCGCTAATTACGTAGAAAAAATAAATTGGTATAGATTTTTACTGTGATTGTTGATGAGCGTTTGATTAAACTAAGATAAAACCGCAAATTACTCGTATTTTACCGCTATAATAACATGGTACTAGAAAAGGCAAGCTTTATTCTTTTACAGTGAATTTAGCCTTCTGTTTACGTTGCGTATTTTCCTCTGTATGACAGTTTTAATAAAAACACTTTTGAAGTAAAAAAACTTGTAACCTAAGTTAAACTAAGCTCATAAAATATGAGAATTATTATACCAAGCACCGAAAGTACCTTACTTTCGAGAGATTTCCAACGTGGGCGAAGTGTGGTACACGGTCAGTGGACCGCCGTGATTTCGCCCGCTCTGCCTTGCACTGATAACGGCAATGACTAGCAATAGCAAATTGGTCACAGTATAGTTGGTATATACTATATATCCAAGAGCTGTTTGTTGTACGTAGAAACTATCATGGAATTATGAATCTGTGGCATCTTTGCTATCACGCTTTCAGAACGCTCGGTACTGGGCACTCAGTAGCTCGCGATACATTGCGTCGACCACTACTCGCGCCGCGCAATACTGTCGCGATTTTTCACGCGTCGGAAAAACTCTGACTGACCTTGACGAGTCTTTTGTTTCAGTGAGTTTTCAGACACTTCTCAAATACAAAACCGTGTATATACATTCCGTCTGTTTTTTGCAATTTATATTGTAGAATGAAGTGCAGTGCACCTGTTTAGTTCCGTTTTTCCTGTGACTAAAACCTATTTGTGAGAAAAAAATGAAGAGGAATAGTACCACGAAACCTCTAGTAATAATTCAATGCTACGAAGTAAGTTCGAAACTGTTACCTACTTGCAGTAGCAAATTTATAGTTTATTTATTATTGGAGCGTAACAATAGGTTGTATGAATTTGCTGTTGTTTTATAGTTGAGCAAGTAGATTGTAGGTGCATAAATTTTATAGCTGTTATTTAAATTTTCAATAAAATCTACTTGCATTATATTAACTTGCCTACATAATAGTAGGTAAGTATGTGTAAATATTGCAGTTACATTATGTATGACAGGTAAATAAGTGAGTCATCGAAATGGAGTGTTGTTTCAGCGAACATTTGGGTTTATCAGATTGTCCGATGTTTGTATTCGATAACGCGTTAGGTTGGATTGGCCAAGAGTACATACAGACTACATGGTTATCGGTTTAAAGGTGTTATTACTTAAAAGCAGGGATATTTAACTTAATAAATAAAACAGCTGGCCCATTTAATTTGTCTACGTCTGATAAGCTTTCTATGGAACAGTTGAGTATTTGTTCTTGATTCCGAATTATTCTTATACTAAACTCGTTTGTATAATCTGACCTATAACCTTGTATACTTTATACCTAGATAGCTAGGCATGTTTTAATAGTCCGCTAGCGGATTAAACAAATGTTTGGAATTTATATGTTTTGGACGATATATTGCCTACTTGAGATTTTTTGCGCCTAATATAACTTGCCTTTATGTTTATGGCTAGATTGATTAAGTTACCCAGCAGGTTTTTAACACTTCATAAAATCTCGTATAGCTTGGAACTGCATGCAAGTTAAATTTTTGCTATCATATAATAGACTATGGAGTGATAGACTTAATAAAGTAATGTCTTAAACCTCTACAACCTATGACACTAAAAAATTGTTAACTGACTTCTATTACGGCACGCGTCGCGTCGATAGAATTTTTTTGACCAAACAAAAAAAAAACTAATTGTTCCAGCCGTCTTTGAGAAACATATGTAGGTAAGTATGTGTAAATATATTGGAAGTCGGTGAAAAATCATTATCACCACTTGAAAAAACCCATGCTTAACTTATAGTTTATAAATATTGATTGATGCTAAGATATTCTTTAATAGGAAGGTAGTAAAAACATAAAACAAAAACAAGTTTAAAGGCAGTCATTACTAAATTGTTTTTTGTTTTAGATTTGTATAAGGCTGCATCTATCAATATGATGTCATCATAACACACGTACCTACACCGTTGCAAGTATTATTCTTGCTATATATGCAAATATGTAACGTACATCATTTCGATTGTATATACAATATGTAGGTATATATATGCATAAATAGCTGACCCAAGCTATAAATATACGTTACTAGTTTTAGATTTACACAAAGTTTGAAGAAAGATAGGGGTTAAGATAGCGTTAGTCTAGTAAATTTTCACGCTAATTGAAATTATAATACGTGGATACCTAAGAATGACTAGAACTTAAAAAAGTAAACACATCTCTTTGTTTTAGCGGGGCAATGTAAAACATTTTAGTTAATAATTCTAGGAATATGAAGATACCAGTCCATAACCATATAAAGCCTGCACTTACTGATATGCCTATGTGTAGGGGTTTTCCTTGACTCGGTTTAAGCAATACCTGTATTATAAGTGAGGAAACAGATGATGTATCCGAATGGTTCTGATGTTGGGTTTTTCAAAGCTAATGCAGTATTAGTAGAGCTAAGCGTCTCTGCTTTTCATTTATGTATGTTTGGATGTTTGTACTTACATGCCGTCGTTTCAACTGGTTTGACAAAATTGGGAAGAGGTTTTTTCGTCAAAGGACCCGTCCATTATGACCTTCAAAAAGAGAAATTTTGCTAAGCAATTTATCGACTGAATTTTAAAATATCCTATAGAAAAGTTTATAAAATATTTAAATATAGAGAACACTAAATTTCTCAAAGAAATCAATAAACTGACGATGGTACGTTTAAAACGACCCAACTGGGAGAAAATTAGTAATAAACACGGCCGTAGAGACAACAAAGGTCGCTTGGCTGAGAGCGAAATTATTCAAGAGGTTGTCGAGATTCTAGTGAGCTGTACAAAACTACTAGTTATAGATTTATTATATACACACATGTTGTTGCAATGTCATATTATGTGATGGAAAAGTACGACGTAAAGCTCGCAGCTCTTAGTACCCGAGTATAGTCGTTTCTCACTCTCAGTTGAAGATCAATTACTAACACGTCACGTTTTCTGGCATTCAATTAGTTATTTATTTAATTATATTTGAGTAAGGTTCGGAGAACATGCTTAAAAAAAAAACAAAAAAAAAGTGATAAGTATAGGTAAAGCGAAAATCATGTTTTTGTCTGCTAAATGATTGGTAGGTAATTTGTGCTTGTACGGATTTTCGTATGTTGTTAGGTAGAATAATAATTCATGGACTTGAGCAAAGTTCAATTTGGGTTGAGATCGGATACCGCGTAATTTTGGGCTAGATTTGCTAACGACAGGAAGCCTAAAATTAGTTTTTTCTATACTTATGTATAGGTAAATATTACTAATTTGGTAGAGTTTTAACAAAATACATCATTAATGATATGTTGTTCAAACTAGTACCTAAGTAGTAATGCTAGGTAATACTATGGTTGTCTAATGATAGGACTCTTTCTAACACACGCCTTGCTGGCTACCACCCTTAAGTTGATAAAATCTTTCGTCAAGCACCTAAAAGTTTGTTTTTATAAACTCAGTGAATATATGTCAATGCTGCTTATCGAATCATAGTTCTTGTGTAACAAACAACTATTACAAAATACCTTCACTTTTGTAGGTATATCCGTCTCTATCTCACGGTACTTTTATATTTGAATACTGGCACTATTTACTCATCATGACCTGATGATCAATCTGAGTATTCATTGAATTCCGGGTTAGAGTTAGGTTCATACTAAAACTTTGATTTGATTAAATCTTTATTATAGACATAATAAACAAAAAAGCAGTTCGTCGTGATTAGATAGATAATGAGCCCGATTCAGGCAGGCCAAACTAACTTAAACTAACTTACTTACTAACTTAAACTTAAACTTACAAACTCACTTTATTATCATTTTATTGGCTTTTTATACCCCTAGTTGATTTAGATTTTTAGATAGATTTATTGAAGATATTCTTTCGCCAACTAATTACTATCTATGATATTATTTCAGGATCGTCAACCCACTCTACCATTGAGACGAGCGGACAATCAGCCCCCTCAGCAACAGAAGAGACCCGAAATTAATGGAAACGGAGTAAATCCACAGAATAACCACACAAAGACACCGGAGAGAGAGATCAACGGTTACGGGATTCATTCACAAAACAACCACGTAAAGAAACCAGAGAACCAAGCAGGTCAACATATTAGAAGATCTTCAGAAACTAATGGTATAACGAATGGTGCCGTCAAAAATGGGTATCAACAGCCAAAACAAGCTACGGATATTCCGCCGCCTCCACCACCTGTAAGTAGAGTTACTAAATTTCTCATCGTACCTCATTTTTGTAGCGTTCCCCATGTTTGTACTAAATATTATTGGTTGCCAGTAAAGTAGCAAACTTAGGTTTTTCAAGAGAAATAATATACACTTAAATCCTCGAAAATTAAAAACAATAAATTCGTAGAACCCACAAATTAAAGTACGACATTTCCAGGAGACATAAAAGTATTAACTGACAGACGAAAGACAGTTCAGTCAGACCCAAAGCAGATTCGCTTCGCTCGCTTGGTCAATTATGGATAAATGATGCAAAGAACCGATTCGATTAGTCAAGAGAGCCTAAACCGTATAATCATGGTTATTAATAATATAATAAATTTCATACAAATTCAAGAAAAAATAAACAGCCAAACAAACACTTGCATTTATGCGTTTTACTATGATTTTGTGTGATAAATTAATTTGACACAGTCTTTACACGGAACGAGTTGCCTTTTTGTTTCTGATGCAAGAAATACAAACAAGTAGCAAAGTCCTTGAGCATGTATTTACTATTACCAAGTTAAGTATTACATGCTTGCGTGTATGATGTGAGAAGGATGTGAGGTAACAAAGATTATGAACAAAATTATTGTTCAGATCGAAGTCACGCTTGATAACGTGTAACCACCTTCCGCTCAATTCCCGGTAGATACAATCATGATATATTATATGTACTAATAGGTGAGCGGTCGGAAATAACACGATGGGTTGGATTCGAACCTGCATCCATATGGCTAATATGCCCAGAAGCCTTACTACGAGTATTGGCCACCGTCGATTTTCTGCCAGTTACAGCAAGAATTATAAAACTTCAGTGTGACTTGACAACACTACTAACAACGTTTGAAAGTAATTTTTATGATAGAAACACATATTTCTAAAATTTCAGATGCCGACAACAAACAACCATCAAAATGGAACTCACGAACCAACTGAACACATAAAGCCAATGCTGGCAGTCGAACTCAAAGCACCAAATTTTCGAAAGAACGGGACGTTGACGCGAACCCCGACTCCTGACTACAATAGCAAAATAGACACTCTGAAGAACAAAGACGATAAAGCTGAGCTGGACTCGCTCGAATCATACAAGTTGAAAAATCCCCCGAATGCTCCTCCTAAACCTCCAGCTAACTACTTTATGAAGGCTCCAAATGGAACAACCACTATGAAGAAATTGACGCGTCCAGTTTCGGTAACCATCGGTGAATATGCATACGGCGGAGCCGGCAGAAGAGAACCTACAAAGCTAGGGTTCCTTAACGGAGATAAAACTGATGGCCCTAACTCTAAACATAACGTTGACGAAGACATTTCTAATAGGCTACAGTCTGAGCTGGTCATGACCTTATCTAGATCCAATTTGCGGAAGAAGACTGAAGCTGTGGTAAGTGGCTGAAATAAGAGTAACAAATCTTCTGTCATGCTCATTTAACCCTTATATTAGGCTCCTTTTTTTCGTCCATATACAGGGTTATCGCTTAGGGCTAAGCCGAAAGAGGTCACTATTCTCATCCTAAGGAACAACTTTCAATATAGGACCAACTCTGAATTCAAGAAAAATAATCTGCTGTCATACATTTTGTCGACGACGGATAAACTTTCTGAAACTGCTGTTTTTTTTTTCTCGAATTCAGGTTGGTCCAATAATGAAAGTTATTCGCAATGATGAGTATAGTGACCTCTTTTCGGCTTAGTACACCCCTAACCGATAACCCTGTATATTTTAATATTCAAATAACGAGTATAGGTAACATGTTTACTTAAAGAAAGAGATGATTCGCAAGTGATTACCTGATAGTTACTTATGACTAACCGTAACTTTTTCCTAGGAAATAATGTGGACGATATTTAAACTACAACACTTCAAATCTTTTCCAGGATCGCAGATTGCTTGATAATAGTTCCGCCTGTAAATCAATAGACCATAATTACGAAGATTGTGATTCTTTAGATAGAAATTTTCATGCCAGATATGGCAACAACCTTCTGCCGCTGCCGCCTTCCATTTCCATACCGAAAGTGTCCAAAAATCTTAAAAATACTGTTGGTGGCTCAAAGTCTTTGGTTGAGAATGCTGAACCTTACCTTCGTAAATGAGTATAAATTGTATACATTTGTTCGAACTAATACCACGATGGAATTATTTGCATGAACGTCACAAATTAATGCTATGCCACACAAAATGTACAATTCGAGAGTTTCTTTTCATCATTATATTTATTAACACATACCAAAAACTAATTGATATGTATGGTGTTGGATTTAACACTTTTCAATTGATTGCACAATAGTGAAATACCTACCGAGGCCTGAATGGGTCACTCAATTACCCAAATATTTTTTAATAGTGCTGAGTTTAATTACACCAATTACCTAAGACTTACTAATTTTAATGAACTAGATATAAATTTATAAATTAACCCTGCCTTCCATACCTAATAGCAGAACTCGTCTTGAGCTTCACGTGTATAAAAATAAATAAATAAATATAACATTTTGGAGTAATATCTGAGACAAACCAGGTTTTACAAATTATATTGTAGAAAAAAATATTTTTTATAGTTTAAAATGAGATAAAAATTATTTAACGACGCGATGAGCAGGATTTATATTGCCGCTTATACGAGTAAGGTATATTATATCTACAAATTATGCTGTATAACTTTGTTTTACAAACCTTTGCTCGGTTAGCACTTGCAAAATTGTATGGAGCCTCATAGATAAAGTGATAATATTACAGGCATATTATTTACTCTATATCTACAAAATAAACCCTACCAAAGTTGAACTCTCAGGATACGCTAGTTAATGCACATAAACATAGTTTAGTGCGCAGTTAGGCACCCTTTCGAGTACATACATAAGTACCTAAATATCTACTGATGCGTGTATGCTTCCATTTATTTATTTTTTAATTACAGGCTGACGTTACACGATAGAAAAGTGAAGAAATCTGCTACATCATTATCCAAGGCGACTGCATATTTTATTACCGAGACTTGTTCAGAATTTTTGAAACATTATATCAAGACCAAAGTTAAATAGATATGTTAGTAGAATTATTTATGAATTTGTGATTGAATAGTTTAACATTAATTAATTATGTAGCTTTTAGGTATAGAGACTAATTAAAGTACATGGTTTAAAAGCTACTTAAGATTATTTTACTTATGTTCTGAATGTGTATATAGAAGTGTATATAAAATAATTTAGTAGTTTGTATTTGTCATAGGGCAGGGGCCCAAGTCTGTTATTTGAATTATATCAGAATTACGACTACAAACTTAATGTTAACACCACCAAAATTAGGTAGTCTGTTAACATTAAGTTTAATAGTAACTCTCGATCATCATGACGCAATGCAATTGTAATATCGAAACAATTCAAACAAACTTCGGCCCCAGATCGAAGCGAATAGAATCAATTCGTATTTCTTGGTAAAAATTTTAAAAACAAGTTTTCAATGAGTTGCTTTAAATACACTGTTTAATTGTTTCGTCTCATATGAACATTTGAAAAATATAGATTCCACAAAAAATATATTTTCATCAATTACGTGTTCAATTAGGTAACATAAAACTACTTGCTTAATAAAACACAATACTGAACAAAATCAATATAATTACATAATTAATCTTAGTAAGTTTCAATTTTATTTTAAGGCTTGTCACCTTCTATCTTTTTTATTCTACTTCCGTACTACGTACACTCCATCGATGCTGTAACATTATTTTTTGCAGTACTTAGTTCGAATATATTTTTTTGGAAATAAGAACACAAAAACTGATTTTGTATCGATTCCAAATCAGTTTTTGTGTCCCAAAATCAGGGAACGAGAGAAAGAAAGTAACATGCAGGAAGAGGGGGTAGGTAATCATGATTCATGACTAAGAAATGAGATTTTAGGTACTTATAAGAAAGCTAGGCTGACATACTTAACACGACGGGCAGGATTCGAACCTGCATCTTTCCTCAAATTATAAATTTCCTCAGAATATTCCTAAGAATATTCTCAGCATTTTATAAAATATTATTTCGCTCTCTTGTAAGTATGAAAAAAACCTTTGTGTGGTTAATCACTTGCAAAAAAGAACGTGTAATATATTAGTTGGATTTAGCTCGAAATTCAATTCGCTTCGGTCTCCCCTATTAGCAATGTTATAGATATGTCTAATTTAGATAAGTATGCCACATTAGAATGTATGACGAATAGAAAAAGGTTTGATGGATAAAAAACAATTTTCGTAATTTATAATTTTAATCTGTTTTCTATAGGTAAATACGTCAATTGGTAGGTATGTGTATTCAAGAAAATCCTAAGTCATAATAAAGTATAATGGTTCAGTGTGTTTATTCAGTTTTTATTCGAACCTACCACAACTACTTGCAATTCCTAATCCTATACCTACTTCCCTAATAACATGAATAAATACGAGTTTTGCAAGTTTTGCATGAATAACTCATAAATACTTTTTCACGCCTGATCCATACAACCTATTTTAATGAATTTCTGAAAAAACTAAATCTTTGAAAAGTATATAAGTACTCGTAGGCTACATTTTATTGCGAAAAAAAAAACTCGAAAGGGTTGAAATAGGGGATAAGGATTAGTCTCTATACGTTTTTAATAGCAATATACACCGAGCAGTTCTATGCCTAAAATTTTTTTTTAACATTTGATATGGGAATCTAATAAAGTATGGTATATACCAACCGCATGAGAAACTTTGTAATATTCTATCCTTTTTATAAAGCGAAAGGGTACTCATTCATACACTCACCGATTAAAATTTAATGTTTTTATTTAACGAATAAATCCTTGTTACCTTACCAACGCACCTCTGAGAAGTTTCTTATACGAGTACATGGAGTCCAACGCACTTTGCAACAAACCGTTAGTAATAATTTCTAATCAAACATGTCATTGTCTTAAACAATATGTCGATATTACAACAACATGTCAATATGTGATTCATAATATCATCATATTATATTACGTTTGTGTTTATACCTGTACAAATACTTTTACTATACATATATATAGTGTTATATTGTACTGATTAGTTTCAATTGGTTAATCCTAAAAACATAAAAATGCAGCACATAAGCGAGGACTCTACCCCGTCCAATCCAATTATTATCGAAAGCCTTTTTAAGGAGACTACTAGAAACGGAAAGCACACCATACGATTAGTTCTACTTGGTAAGTATCGAGAAATTGGTTCACATGGTCCGTGTGAATAAGCAATAATCAGCGCTCTATTATAAAAGCGTTTGATATTCTTAGTATGAAATTTTCTACTGCACAGCACATCATGAGCACCTCGCCTCGATACTGTCCCGCACGACCCCTTGATAATGTAGGTACCGTACCTTAGCGTAAACGCTGTCATAGATCGCAGATGAGGCGAAACGGTCTCTGGCCCGGGAATTTGACGTTATGATATCCTGCTGGTTACGGCAGGCGAGCCATCCCTAACAAAGATATCATCAGACAGCTGGTAGTTAGTTTTGTACATATTCCTATGTCAAGGGTAAACAATGACTTCAGCAGCCTGATTCAGCAAGGTTTGATCGTATCGAAAGTTCGCAGACCAAAAGTGGTTGCGTATTTAAATACCAGAAACTTCCACTGCTAGTTAAATGGCAGAAACCCAATCATAAGTAGCTTCCCAATCCTAGGAACTTTTCGCAGCTGTCTAGTTAAGGGATATCTAGGATACATATAGGATACTAGCTGACCCGGCCACGCGTTGCTGTGGCTATTTTATAGCGTCAACAACACGTGGTAATTATGCTGTTAAAATGTAGCTTATATGACACGTTCGTAGATTTACCATAGCAGCGCCATCTATTGATTACTTACTCGACCCAGTCGAAAGGTATCGACATCTGTTAGAATCATTTGGAGTTAACAGATAATTGTGACTGTCAAATAATAACAGACAAATAATTAGCAATAAATTAAAATTGCGACTATAATTTGAGATTTTAACTATCCTATCTCTCAAGTTGGATCGAACTGCACATGGTGTGCGAATTTTATTATAATCGGTTAAGTGGTTTAGGAGTCCATTGAGGACAAACATTGTGACACGAGATTTATATATATTAGATAAGATACCTACCTAGTTGAATAAAAGATGAGTTTTTTTTACGCACACTAATTATTATTCTAGGTGCTAATCGAGTCCTGTCTACCTTGACAAAATGTATCGCTAGCTATGCGTATACTCGTAATTCCTTCTCTTCTTTTATCTTTGTAGCTCTAACCCAGAATCTACTAATGATTGCTTCCTCACATTCGTTTGGTGCGTCTTCTGTAAAATCTCGAAGTCGACAAAATATTCTAGAGATTCGATCACTCCACCCTCTCGATGGTTCACTGGCGCTTACAATATTCAAAAAAACAAAAAGACAAACACTTAAGCTCTGCCTTCATAATAGATATGAGCGGTACTTTGAGCTAGACAGAGCCCGAATGACAAACGTAAGTTATTATTTCAAATCGCCCCAGGAGGACCCTGTCACTAAGTTTTGTCTGTATAATGGATATCTTGGAACATTTACAAAATTAAATACAAGTAAGTACTTAGGTTAATTGTATTAAATTTTCTAAATGTTCCAAGATATCCATTATACACCAAATCCAGACACGTTAGTTTCAAATTGACGAATATTAGTAGATATTAAAGGGCAATCGCAGGTTAGGGACATCACTTATATTCCAATTCTATGCCTTTGCCGCCAAGCAGGTCTCCTTACAATACTTTCCTTCACCGTTAGACACAGCTGGTGGTTATTCATTCGAATATGCACATGAGTAAGGACGTGATAGCCTTGTCGGTGAAACCCTTGCTAAGCTTGAGTGCACGAGTTCTAAGGTTCATAGGCAGTTTTTAAGTCTTGTGCATATTAGAACGAATACATGTTATATCATAAATTCGTGAAATTCTAAATTCAAATTTATTTCAAACACTTAACGAAAAAAAATCTTGTTAGACCGATTTGATTCGTATCTGAAGATACATAAAATGTAATTTTTTTGGATTCGGTTATAAATCTTGGCCAGCGTTCGAGCGCCTGCCAATGACAATAGAACTTCAAATTTATCATGATCAGTTTAGTCCATTAATTAAGGGCAGTAGTTTTATTTTTTTCTGTGTATCTAAATTTCTATGCAACGATCTATCTCTCGATCTGTATTTGGGACTATATTATAAAGAATCCTTATTTTTAAAACATTTATCTGGATTTTCTATTTAAAGGATATATGGAAAAATTGGTGCAAGAGCGTAATTCAGTTCAATCAAACAGGAAAAAAAATAATACCAAAATTGACACTGAACAAATCCACAAGTTATAATGCAGGTGTTTTTAATGTACAGGTGATAATGTATTTGTTTATTTCCACAATGTAATTAACTAGACTAATTAATAATTAATTAATTAACTCGTAAATACATATATGTTAGGTACGTAGACCCCGTAAGAGTGCAGCAAGGATTCGTCCTAACGGCACAAACTTCAAGTAGGTATTAAGTGGGTTTTGACCCACTTTTTGTCAGTTTGGTCCAAGTTCATTACGTGTGTAAATATACATAATAACATCTCCTTAACGTTACCTACCTATTTCAGTGGGAGTCGCAGAAATATGTATGGCTTGACAAGGACCTTTATTTAGGAAGCAAGAGAGTAGAAGAAGATAACAGCAGACCTACACCAATTCAGGGACTTGGACCACCCGAAGATATAAAATTAATACACTTAAAACCTAAATATTTCGGCTGTTGGGATCAAACTGAACATTGGGTACAATGTGAACGTAGCAATCAATTAGTCGAGTAAATCTGGTGTAGATAGGTAAGTGTGTGGAAAAACATTGATACAAAATGCATTCTAGTTACAATCAGATCTACTTATTGGCTACAAAACATTCAGGAGAAATGTAAATGGTGTTACAAATAGCAATGTTAGAACCAAAATGCATACTAAGGAAGCACTGGAAGCTAGTAAAAATCGTGGTAAGCCTAAGCTTCGAGTTGGAAGAAATACCTATTACGTTGTGACAAGTTTTCGGAATTCTTGAAGAGGAATTCTTCAGCATTCATAGTTTCTGCTATGATCATGAGTACAGTGAAGCGTGCCTCGGATTAGTACTTATAAATTACACTTCTACGAATTGGTACATTAGCCCTGTACCTACACTTAACACATTCAGTGCCGACGACTCGCCTGGCGAGTCGACTTAAATTTCGTTCATGTGCCGGCGACTCGCCTGGCGAGTCAATGTTTTTCGCCAATATTTCCAAAATGCGTCCATATTTTCTACTGAAAATCAAAATGTATACTAAATAAATGCTGATATGAACATTAACACTGTGGCTCGTATATATTAGGTCATTACATATGAAATTGGCGTATTGTAAGGGAGGAACATAAAGTCTTTTTTTTATAATAATATATTTATTTAATCAAAGTATGTACCATTGCTATCTATGCACATTTTTTTTTGGACTGCCCCATCGGAGTTGAATTTTTTCCCTTGCAAGAAGTTATCCAAATTTCGAAAAAAATGGTAAATAAAAAATGTTGGAGCCAGGTCCGGGGAGTACGGTGGATGTCTTAGACATTCCAATTGAAGCTCCTTTATTTGGCAGCCGTCTGTTGTGCAGTGTGTGGTCTAGCGTTGTCCTGAAGCAGCAGTGGCCTAGAGCGATTGACCAACCTCGGTTGTTTAGCAGCTAGCTATTCCATCATGGTTTGCAGTTGCTAACAATAGATATCTGCTGTAATCGTCTGGCCAGATTTAAGAAAGCTGTAGTGAACGACTCCGGCACTAGTCCACCAAACGCTCACAAGAAACTTTTTTTGAGTCAATTTTCGCTTGGGGCAGGGTTTGGCTGGTTCGCCAGGATTCAGCCATTGCGATGAGCATTTCCGATTATCGTACAGGATCCACTTATCATCACAGGTAATGATCCAATTTAAAATCCCTTCATTATTGTGCCGGTTGAGTAATGTAACGCAGCAGTTGACGCGCGTTTGCCAGTTTACTGCACTCAATTCATGAAGTACCCATCTTTAAAGCTTTTTCACCTTTCCAATTTGCTGCAAGTGGATTAAAACCGTTTTATCACTAACACCGCAGCCTGCAGCTAACTCGGACGGGGTTTGCGATGGATCTGCTTCCACAATAGCTTTCAATTCTTCATTAGCAACTTTAGTCTCCGGCCGTCCACGTGGCTTGTTCTGTAGGTCGAAATTTCCAGAACGAAAACGTTGGAACCAAAAACGCACTGTGTTTTCTTTTGCGACACCGCCGCCATACACATCATTAATTCTTCGAGCTGTTTCTGTAGCACTGGTACCACGGTGGGACTCGTACTCGTAAATAACGCGATATTTCAAGTTTTCCATTTTGTAAACTGCGTGACGCAAAGAAAAAACCAAACGAAGACAAAACAAATGAATTAGATACGGTTTTCGAAATACAAATGTATGAATAAATAGCTGTATAAATTTGAAATTGGAATCCCTAACCAAAGAAGAGATATTTGAGATCAAAGTGGCCAGTACGACAAAACGCCAATTTCATATGTAAGGACCTAATATATGATATATGACTAATTTTATAATTTAAGAAAAAATGCATTCTACAATGCCTTGAACTCGCTAGGCGAGTTCATTGACACAGGTCCTCAATCTTTTCTTTCAAAACCCAAAAATATGTTTTTTTGTTCTATGAATCACACTAATATTATAAAGGCGAAAGTTACTAAGTATGTTAGTTCCTACTTCACACTCTAAAAGGTAGACCGATTTTGATGAAATTTGGTATGGAGATAGCTTAGACCCTGAAAATGAATATACGCTACTTTTAATCCCGGATTGACGCGGATAACACCGCGGGGCAGCTAGTAACGTAATAAATTACTACAGCGCCACTACTACACTTTAACACAAGATTATAGGTACATTTACAAAATGAGAATCTTTTTTCATAGAAATAGAAGTTGCACAAGTTAAACTTTAAATCAATTCCATATACTAAACTTTAAAAATACAAAATTTAACCTCAAAAATAGAATTTTGTCCAAAGATTTACAATCCCGGCATAAATTACGTAAAACACTTACCTCTTTTTTCATTTGATGGGTTTCAGTAGTTTTAATACGTGAAAATACACTAAACACTTGCCAAACTATTTTTGATACCAATATAAAGGTTGAAGAGACTGCAACGGCCACAATAATAACAAATCATTAAGTTTACCTATATATATTGCCAGTGAACTCGCCTAGCGAGTCCATTTAAATTAGTATGCGGTACCGGCGACTCGCCTGGCGAGTCCATAATAATAATAGTGGCACCTCAGAAGGAATTAAGAAAATCATAGTGGCAGTGAATGTGTTAATGCTTACAAATTTTTTACCGTATAACGTCACATTTAAATATAGTAAAGTAAAAAAAAATTACTGTAGTTAAACGTCAAACTCTATTGTCAAAATAATTCAAATAATTGTATTTGTAAATACAGTAAACATAACCTCTCATTCCAATTGCCAATAAAAAAAATTGCAAATAAAATAACCTCTCTTCTCAAATGGTTTTATGAGCAATAAAATAAATTTCTTATTATAAATAAAAGTGATATGTCGCTGTTAACGAAAATAATACACTATAGTGCACGCTACAGATATTTAACCCAAGTGGCAACGTCCAGTAGCGCGCATTTATCACAAACGTCTAAACCATTTAGTTGTAATCCAAGGCTTAGTATTAAAATGTATATGGAGCATGAAAATAGGTACGCGTATGATATTATGCGGAATAAGGGTTTTGCAGTTGATATCGAAATGATACCGGAATACAAATCTCTAGATGAAAGTAGATTTCAAGAGCTATTAAACGAAGACTGGTCTAATAAGTTACCTGCACAGATTTTCGAAATATTTCCAAAATTTGGTGTATATTGTAAAGAAAACAAAATGTGCATTTCTGACCCAATATTCGATAATTACATTGATAATCTCACTGACAATTTGAGTAAAGCAACAGATGATGAATTGGTATCTGTATTTTATGCCTTTAATCAATGGCCTGAAACTCCATCAATAAGAACTAGGAATTATATAGAAGTATGGGTTGCACTGGACGATGCTTGCCGCAGTAGATTAAATAGTTGGTCACCTGACAGAATGCTTTTATTCATTTCACTATTCTATATGTTGAATGTAAGTAAAAACAGTGATGCATCTCAAAAAATGCTTGATAAGCTAGCAAATAAAGCAAAACGGCTCACATGTGAACAACTTGTACAGACATTGTTCTTCGTAGGTGTACAGAGAAAGCCCCCATATGATATGCACAATCTAGAAGTACACTTAGAGAACAATTTCTCAGAATTCTCTGTAGATGATTTAGCTATAATGTCAATGGGTTTTTTCAAGAGCAAAACGCCAATTAGAAGCAATTATTTGGTGATGAGCATAATGGAGGCAGTGATAGACAACATAAAAACTATCCATGAGGTGTCTTTAGCAGCATTACTGAAAGTAGTTCGTTATTCTATGAGAATTCCTTATGAAGAAGGACTTAATCTGATTTACAAGTTGCTTGATACTCTGCAAGCTGAAGTTCCTAGATTGTCTCTTATGTGCAATGTTCATATTGCATTGCTGGGAACTACAAAGCTTATGTTACATGAAGGCTGTTTTAACGCTATAGCCAAAAGAGTCATAGGCAGTCTACATCACACAAGACTCAAAGATTTAGAGAGATTAACTCTGTCCTATGGTACATTCAGATTTACTCCAAGAACTGACAAAAACTTATTTGAAGAAATTATTAATGAACTGAGAAAACCTGAGAGAGAAGAGGAGATTCTATCACATGGAAGATCATTTGCTTGCTGTGTGCAGTACTTTGGGCTAATGGGCCTACATCCAGTTGACTTGATTAAAAAAGTATTTGATCCAGTATTTTTGAAGCGAACTTATGGAAAACAATATTTTAATTATGGCAAAGAAGTCCTATATCTGAACAATATAGTACAAATTTTTTGTCCTGATGAAAATATAAACTTATTAAGCAATAAAGAAGTAAAATTACTTGCCAGCAAGTATACTGACTATGTACCTTCAGAAGATTTTAAAAAACAGTACAATGTAACAGAGTCAATGTTTATTGAAGTTGTAAAATTACTCAGGGAGACATGTGGAGGAAAGGAGTTTGTATTAGCTGATCATATATTGAGCCATCATCAAAGGGGAGGTATCTGTTTTGAGAATAATTTTGTAATCCTGTTCTTGTAAAAGAAATTTAATATAGAGCTACCACCAGTTAGTCAGCTTTCAAAAGTGGTTATAGAAACCATAAATAACATCTCTAGTTCTAAGACAGATGATATTTTTCAAAGTTTCATACATTATTCTACGTTGACTCTTTTGTATGCAAAAACTCTAGAAGCTCTGTTATGTATGCTAGCTATTTACCATTAATCCTGACTACTAACAAGCAACTAATTAATTCTAACTAATTTTCCAGACATAGTTCTATGCAAAAAAGCTGATGGAACTCCAGTGCCTGTTGTGGATAAGTTCACATCAAGCTCATTTGGATTAATACGAAGGCCCCCTGATGATAACAAGTGGATAGTGTTAGTGATTGCTGGAAGAAACTCTATTACCCATAGAACTCGGGCACCTACTGGACCATTTCTAGTAAAAATAGAAGAGCTGAGGAAACTGGGATATCATGCCAGTTTGGTAAATATAACATACTAGCTGTGCCCCGCGGTTTCACCCGCGTAGTTCCCAATTGGATTGTCGAGATAATGGGGAACTACTTTTTTGAAGTTGGTTATAAAGTATCCTATGTCCCCGGGGTCCAATCTACCTGTGCACCAAATTTCATCCAGATCGGTTTAGTGGTTCTGGCGTGAAAGCGTAACAGACAGAGTTACTTTCGTATTTATAATATTAGTTAGGATTATATAGTTTGATTGCTTGGAATTCTTGATAGCAAAAGTGTATTTTAAATAATATGTTTTCTTTTTATTCTAGGTACAATGGAATATTTACTCCACTTTAGATATGTTTAGGAAGAAAGAGTACTTGAATAAATGTATTGATGAAGCATTAAATATTACATAAATGTTATTGGTACACAGTTTGTTTTTCTTATCACATCAAAGCATACTGTATTAAGTACAATAGGACAATTATTATACTCGTTGTGTCGCAGTACCTACTATGGATGTCGATGAACATAGTTTTCTATGCACATAGTATTTCATAGAGAAAACTAATTAGCCATTGGCATATGTATGGAACAACTGTTTAGCTGTTTATCTTGTACTCTATGCTATGTGTACGTACACCCTTAAATGATAACCTTGTATAGGTATAATATTTATTGAATTTTACAGAAAAGCATACCTACCTACCTCTCTTTTCCTGTTCTTATTACTAATGGGCCTACTTAGGTTCCACAGTCTCACATTATTTTATCTCACTCATCATAGTTAGTCCGTGTGTGTACTGCACATTTACCTGTCCAGAAAAATCTGTATTATTAGACTTCAACTTCCTGACCTAGATTTAAGGCTGGACCAATTTTCAAGTTTTACCCTATTTAAATATTTTGGACATATAGTTACACTAGCTTTTGCCGGCGGCTTCGCTCGCGTTAAGAAGCATTATTATTAATTAGGTATACTTTTTGCGGCTATACTTTTGTTTAGCGTATGTAAAAAATTAGGGCCTACAAAACTTCTTCGTTCACAATATTCTTAATTAATCTGTCATTAGGCGCTAATTTTTCTTTAGCCATTTTAAAAAAGTATATAAAACTGGCACAATACACAGAGTGTGGTGGCCAATCAAGAAAGAAAGAAAGAAAAAAAAAGTATAACCGACAAAACCTATACAATACTAAAAGTGACATCTAGAGTAGAACCCGCGAACTAAGAGCAATATCCCATACTTTCAACGAGGCATACTGCGTACGCAAGTTGCAAGAGAATACTGTGAGATGGCGCTAAACTGCTATAAGTGCAAATAAGAGCAAGCAATATTTACAATGAGTCGAAAGGACTCAATGCACACTTTGGCCAAAATTGAGTTAAGTATACCATTGTACTTCTGATGGACGAAACTAACATGTAGTCTCTATTTCTAAAATGTCCACGGAAACTAGTTTTTTTCACACCCCGATTCATCCCACATACCTATATTAAGAGCACACAAAATGTATTTGTTTAATGAACTCCGTCCGCTTGAATTGTTTCTGAGTAATGTTTTACTACGAGAATTTTTTTCGGTACTTAAACCAGAATAGACTCAAACAGTTTGGATCTTTACTAAGAATTTATTTTCATTGTTAATGCTATTCTATCAAA
Organism: Ligdia adustata; assembly: GCA_947049295.1. NCBI lineage: Eukaryota > Metazoa > Arthropoda > Insecta > Lepidoptera > Geometridae > Ligdia > Ligdia adustata. Next base: position 7,078,318 of record OX346218.1, read on the forward strand.
TTACTAAAACGACTCAAACAGATTGGGTCGTCTCTGTGTTGTAGGTTTACTGAAAAAAAATAATTCTTTTTATTTATCAGAAACCACTCAAAACGTTTGAGTTAGGTACCAGGCTCAGGCAGATTGAGTCGTTTAAACTTAAGACAAAAGTTTAGTAACAAAAAATAATGTAAAATTATGAATAAATAAAGAGAAATGTATACAATAGCTAGGGTAAAGCTAAACTACATTTCTATTGAAAAACCTTATATCATAAATATCTATTGACGCTTATTTCTGGTATTATTGTTTTGTTCCAATGTTTTCATATGGGGCAATCGTATTTGTCATTATATTTTTAATCACAATATTGTTGGAAATCTTGTTCAGTCCTGACCTCAGCAAATATCTAAGAAGCTCTACAGAACCCATGCAGCTTCAAGAGTATTCTGAAGATATTGTTGTATTGTACGCGCAATCCGCACAGCTTATAATTATTAACTTTCAACCCATCTATGGAGCAGTTCGTCACTAAACTCGCTTATATACAGTTTAAAGAGTTTTGGAAATGTAATGCCACCCTGCCTTACTCTACACTCTAATTTATAAAAATCCGACTCAGCCCTATACCATTTTACACAATTAAGCTGGTTTGTGTATCAGTATTTGAAAATTTCAACAAACTCTTTGGGCAAAACTTCCCTCAACTTTTCCACATCATCTGATAGGTATGGTACTCGGTCAAACTTTTTGGATAAGTCTAGGAAGCATGCGTAAGCAGGAGCTTTTCCCTCTGTATTGACCCTCCTAAAATACGAATCCCATTATAGAAGACAACGAAATAATCAAAAATCAAAATCAGTTTTATTTGCCAGAAACACGGTAATTTTTGTACAAGATCTTATAGTAAATTAGAGCATACATGTCCTTGCCTAGTTTGGCATGCAAAATATTAAAATAGGTGTGTAGTTTTATTTCAGTATAGCAAACAAAGAAAATCAAAGTAAGCACTAGTAGCACAGTATTATGAAAAATTGTTACTCCTAATCAACATACCAATCCGTCGTAAAAACGAAAAATAATGGCACGCATTATGTAAAACTATTTATGACTGTTCAAAAAACTTACGACATAAAAGTACGTCTCTTTTGCTACACTGAAGCGCGGATTTTATATAAATTTTAATCTTAGCGGTAACCTTGAAGAAGTATACGCGCAAGAAATGTGATTGTTCTTCGAAGAAAAGCTTCGTAATCAAAAGTCCAAAGATAGCGAATTAACGCCACATAAGAAAACACGAATATCATGAAAATTAGTAAAAAGACAAACCCGTTTCAGGTTACTAAAATGAAAACACAAGATTTTTTATGTACAAAAAATATTGAAAACAAAATAATTAACCTCAGAAAACAAAACAAAAGAAGAGTTACTAATCTTATATAGCCTGCATTTAAAAATCCTTTCTTAGGGGATACCTGCGTCGTAGTAGCTTTATGCATGCAAAGTCTCAAACCGATTGGTTTAAAATTGACAAAGTTTCATACAAACTTTCATCCCCTATTTTATCCTTTTGGGGGTAGAATTAATCAAAATCCTTTCTTAGTAGATGCTGATGCAGAGCCGATGCCTACGTCATAAAATCTACCTGCATGCCAAATTTCAGCGCGATCCGTCCAGTGGTTTGGGCTGTGCGTTGATAGATCACTATGTCAGTCAGTTAGTCACCTTTGAGTTATATATATTTAGATAGATGTTTTATGATTAAGTGTACTAGGTATTCTATTCTATTCTTAGGTTATGGCCTCTGCGATGTAGTCGCAATTTGCCAATGTCGCGTGGCTTAGAAGACAAACGTTGATAAGATTGGCCAGTGGTTCGTAAGATTCAATAGGCACTTCACTGATGCTCGGTGACCAGGCTTAAAAGAAATTTTGAATCTGAGCATATTTTGGATGAATACCTGGAACAAACACAAGGACATACACAGAACGGCACAGTTGTTAGGAATATGATATATGTACAGAAAAAATAATTATATAATTATAGCCTAATATTGTTAATTATAATAAATTTACTTAAAATATATACAAATGGAGTAAACACAAGAGGTAGGAGGGAGGGAAAGTTAGCAGGACGAGGGTGATTAAGTGTACGAAGCCATACAATAAAAAAAGATATGCGTGCCATTAGATTTGGCTATGTCAGTGTCAATGTCAAACAGTACGCGCCTCTTTAGAGGCGTGCGTGTTGTGTGATTTCGTTTGTCTGTTCTTTATATACATTTCGCGCCCGGCTGGGCGATAAAAACGATTTTAGACGAAGATTACGTCTATTATTTAGCTGTAATTGTAATAATTTTTGTTTATCAGTGATAGTCTCTTACATAGGTGGTTTATATTCGGAGGCACTATGGCGCAGGAAGAAGAAGCTATGGAAGTCGCAGACGTTGGAGAGAATTCAGTAAATATGCTTAAGTTATTTTAACTAAATAATAACTTACTACTTCATTGGCTTCCCTTACAGCAAATTACTTGTTTCATACAGAATGAATCATCCAGCGATACAACATCGTCGAGAGGCAAGGAAGGCGATTTCGAGAGCAAAATCGAGACTGATCGATCGAAGAGATTTGACTTTTTACTTAAACAAACAGAGATTTTTTCTCATTTTATGACTAATACGCCCAAATCCAGCACCAGCCCGCCTAAACAAAAAGCCGGTAGACCAAAAAAGATCAAAGAAAATATTGAACCTGGATCTGCAGCTGAGTAAGTAGAAAGACGGCATTGTTTAGGTGGTTTCAATCTTTCAATTTATTTGCTACACATTCAATTTAATACCTATGAATTCAATCCGTATGCTCTAAACAACAATTTCAGTCATCGTCACCGCAAAACCGAGCAAGAAGAAGATGAAGAACTTCTTGCTGAGACAAATACCAAAACTAAAGCAATATTCCGTTTTGAATCATCCCCGCCGTACATTAAGAATGGTGAGATGAGAGACTACCAAGTGCGAGGTCTAAACTGGATGATATCTCTGTATGAAAATGGCATCAATGGTATCCTTGCTGATGAAATGGGTCTTGGAAAAACACTTCAAACAATCTCATTATTGGGTTATATGAAGAACTTCAAGTTAGTATTTGTTTCCAATATACCTCTTTTAATCTTTACATAGGATAAGTAATTTATAATGTTGTTCACAGAAATATCCCCGGTCCTCATATTGTTATTGTGCCAAAGTCAACATTGACAAACTGGATGAACGAGTTTAAGAAATGGTGTCCTTCCATCAGGGCTGTTTGTCTGATTGGTGACCAAGAAACAAGGGTAAGGTCATTGCTATAATCTAGATAACAAATGCAAGAAAGTAGGGAAAGTTATAGCTAATTTTCCAGCAAAAGACTACATATATTCCTATCTATATCAATACTAAAATTATACAAAGGAAATAATTTGTATTTTTGTATGTTTTCAAAAACTACTAGACGGATTGAAAAAATTCTTTTGCTGTAAGAAAGCTATATTATCACTGAGTAACATATGCTGTAAATAATTAGAGACCTATGTGTAACACTGCGGAGTGCTGCTAGTATTCTAGATTCTTAGTGTTTACTCTTTTGCATTCAAATTAATATTGTAACATTATATAATAACAGTTTATGAAAACTGCTATAAATATGTTTTTTTATTTATAAAATGTGCTTTTAAACTTTTTTTTATTTGTCGCATACTGACCCACTACACATTACTGTTTTATTTGCGAACTTGACCAGAACACATTCATTCGTGAAACACTAATGCCTGGCAACTGGGATGTGTGCATCACATCATATGAAATGATAATCCGGGAGAAGTCAGTCTTCAAGAAATTCACTTGGCGGTATATGGTTATTGACGAAGCTCATCGTATCAAGAACGAAAAGTCTAAACTGTCCGAGTTGCTGAGAGAGTTCAAGAGCATGAACAGATTGCTGCTGACTGGTACTCCTCTACAGAATAACCTGCATGAGCTCTGGGCTCTTCTGAACTTCTTACTGCCTGATGTGTTCAACAGTTCTGATGTGAGTCAAAAAACCATATCTATTATTTATTTTATTATAAAGCATTATATTTAGTTCTGTCAGTATGGTAGCAGTGGCTTCTGTTTGCTAGTTCATTGTAGGTAAACTTGCAATTTGCTTTGACGTCATGCTCCTCAGTTTATTTAACAGTCCCATATATATTTTATTAAATTCTATTATTTTAATACTTCAAGAAGTAAATCAATGACTAACATATATCTTAGGGAGAGTTTGCAAAATTATTGCAGATATAAAACTGTAAACTACACAACTTATTAATTGTAAATTATTTTTTACAGGACTTTGACTCATGGTTCAACACAAATGCGGCTCTAGGTGATAACCAATTAGTGTCTCGATTGCATGCTGTATTGAGGCCATTCTTGTTGAGACGTCTCAAGTCTGAAGTAGAGAAGAAACTCAAGCCTAAAAAGGAAGTCAAAGTATATGTTGGGCTGAGTAAAATGCAGAGAGAATGGTACACTAAAGTGTTGATGAAGGATATTGACATTGGTAAGATAATTATGACATATAATTTTTCTAAATCAGTAATGCTTGGGGTAAGGAAGAGCAACTACATAAATATTAAAAGTAGAAAAACTGTTATTGATAGTATACTATTGATAGGAAATTCAACAGTGAATTTTGTCTAACTAGCTTGTTCTAATGAAAACACTGAGTACGAGTTCATTCCGTTCACCATCCAGATGGTGGGATCGTGGGGCTTCGACTCCAAGAAGTTTGGCCGAACTGGGTTGTTGTTTGAAGAGGAAAGGGCGGAATCTAAGTTTTCGTCGTTTACTCGCCCGGCGCATTTCTTTAGCGATGCAGCGTGGTAATGCCGCTGGCCTTATTAGGACTTATAGACGAGGAGCCAATATAGGTTTAGGTTTCTGACTCAGATACCTATTGTCTTGTGTTTGTCGTAATTTCTATCAATTTTTATTGTGACAATTTTATATATGACATGTATCAACTAAAATAGCAATTAGCCTGAGATAAATAAAAAAATATACAATTATAAAAAATAAATAAATAATTTTGAAAAAGTATTTACAATTATCAAAAAAAAAATAAGTAATTAAATTTTGTCACACATTTATTTGTTTGATAGTTGTAACAAATAAATACATTTAATAAATTTTTCAAGTATAAATTCACATTAGTTTTTATTTGTTATTTTTAGTAAACGGCGCAGGTAAAGTAGAAAAGATGCGCCTGCAAAATATTCTGATGCAGCTTCGCAAGTGCTGCAACCACCCGTACCTGTTCGACGGCGCCGAGCCCGGCCCGCCCTATACCACCGACGAACATTTGGTGTATAATTGCGGCAAGCTTGTCATATTAGACAAGCTGTTGCCCAAGCTGCAGGAGCAGGGCTCCAGGGTGTTGATATTCTCGCAAATGACGCGGATGTTGGATATTTTGGAAGATTATTGCCTTTGGAGGCAGTATAAGGTTTGTTTATTTGTTGTTATCCAAAAAAATCTCACAACATTTAGAGATTGTATTCGAATGATTAATACTCTGTATGTTTGCATTATAATTTATTTCGGGAATGCACAATTCAACATTGTGAGTTCATTGACTTGAAATCTCCTTTTCCTATTTCACTGATATAGGTTTTATATACGATAAATACTTGAGTGTATATTTGTTCATTTGTATGTCTAACTCTTTGTGACCTTCTAAAGAATTGCGAAATATTTATTTACCATTGAATAAGGCTCATTACAGGCAAGCTCATACAGATAGACCGATTTAGATGCGCATGATGTCATTGGATGTCATGTCTTTATCGGTCATAGGCTTTAACATAGACATAGGTCGCTTCTAATCACTTGCTTCCCCCATAATAAGGATTTTTTAATTGAAGCTTTGTTTTTGCCGTTTTCAGTACTGTCGTTTAGACGGACAGACACCTCACGAAGACCGCAACAGGCAGATTGAAGAATACAATGCAGAAAACAGCGAAAAGTTCGTATTCATGTTGTCTACGCGAGCCGGCGGTCTCGGTATCAACCTTACCACAGCTGACGTAGTCATTATATACGACTCTGATTGGAACCCGCAGATGGACTTACAGGCCATGGATCGTGCTCATCGAATTGGTCAGATGAAACAGGTGCGTTCAACATCTAGCAGAATCTTAATGTTTTTTCGTGATGCAGCTTATACTTAACAACATAAAAATGTATGATGCGATATTTTATCAGACATTCTTAATGATATTGATTTCAAACGCGTAACATAAGTTATAATAAAACCGTAACATTATCTTTGTATTATTTAATATTAAAAATGAGGGATTCGAATATTTTGTATGAAAATAAACGACCTTTGTATAAAAAGAAAAAATAGTTCGTTTGTATGAACGAAACTGCTCTATTATTAAAGTTCATCTAAAAGTATAAATAATAAATAGGACAGTACTTCGTAAATTATTCATTTAAATATGAATCATAGCTCCAATATTTAGAGAAAAAAAACAATATTCTTTCAGTTTTCTTCTGTATTAACTGAGATAAAGTTTCTAGACTATCTCTCTGTTCCTAGGTGAGAGTATTCCGCCTCATAACAGATAACACAGTCGAAGAGAAAATCGTGGAGCGTGCAGAAGTAAAGCTGCGTCTAGACAAACTAGTTATACAGTCGGGCCGTCTCGTCGACCAGAAGAACCAACTGAACAAGGATGAAATGCTCAACATGATCCGACATGGCGCCAATCACGTGTTCTCTTCGAAAGATTCCGAGATCACTGAGGAAGATATTGATTCTATATTGGCTAAGGGAGAAGTTAAGGTAAGAAAAATAATCTTTCCTACATTTTTTTACAGAAAATTGTTAGATAGCAACTCTCCTGGTGTAAAGCGACGATGCGTTCTATGACGTAGCGCGCTTGCCTAGAACCTCGACCTCAAAAACCGATTCACTCATAAATTCAATAAACCATAATATAATGTAGTATTTTATATTCCTTATATATAACAATATAAAATCGTGAAGGAACTAAGCAAATGTTTGTCTTTTGAGCTTAACTTCGATAGGTTCGTAAGACGAGCGTGCTCTTTTGTTGTTTTATTGTAAAACACCTTTACCTTCTACAACTACTTTTGATTGTTTACGAATTAAATTTGGATTTTCGTGAGAAATTTAAATGTTATGTAGTTTGATTAGTATTTCTTCATTTATCAGTATGAGAAATTGGCTATGTATCTCTTATTGTGGTTGCCAATTGTTATGTATGCCTATAAATATATAATATGTTGTTACAGACTGAAGAATTGAAGCAAAAGCTTGAAAGTCTGGGCGAGTCGTCCCTCCGAGAGTTCACTATGGACACGCCCGGAGCCACTACTGACTCGGTGTACCAGTTTGAAGGTTTAACCTATTATAATTACACGTATTTTAGTAAAGAAAATATTACGTTTGATTTCAAATTGTGTGACGTAATGTGTTAGCTTGCATTTGAAAGCGGTGATACAGCTTATGATAATCCAAGCTTGCTTCGAAACCAGCTCATTAGCGATTTAACCTGAATTATAATTATCGGTAAATATAGCGCGCCAGCAGCGAGGTTCACAACCTGGCAGCGGGCACAATAAAAATAGACGGTGTTCGTTTTGTGCAACTCTGTGGAACCTTTACCATGTACTTTATCATAATTATTGGTATTGGACCGCAATCATGATAGAGTAGAGGTAATTAAATGCACTTATCGTCATAAAGTTCGTCTGAAGTATAAATACATATTGCTATTTTGGTATTTTTCAACTTGATCGTTTTGTTTATCTAGCAGTCATTTGCGATGCCAAATTGCCGAGCCAATGCGGATAGTTCAGTTCAAAACTAACTTTTACGACCTTATTATAAAACGCGTCAAATGTTAAACCTATTTAGTGTTGTCAAAGTGATACGATCTCTATCGGCTCTTTATAAAACTCTAAATAAAAAGAAGACGCTCAAATTTGAGATACGTTTATTGGCCTTTTTCAGGGTCAACTATACAAGCGCTGGCGTGCGTGGATAGTTACTATAGACGACGTTGACGCGCAAATTTTGAATTTTAATTAATTAAACATAACATGAAATTGATTAAGTTTTATTATCAGCTAAAGTTTATTAATAAAAAATATTAATTTATATATATTTTATATAAATTTTATTTTCTTACCAATATTTCAAAATGTTGGTACACAATTTCAATAATTCGTAATTATTGTAATTGTGTTAAGTAATTGTGTTCGTTGGCGAACGTAACTCGCTAGCACTTAGTCTTGTCAAGTGTTTAGTTTAACGATACATGTATTGCATAGGTGAGGATTACAGAGAGAAGCAGAAATTAACCCTCGGCAGTTGGATAGAGCCTCCGAAACGTGAACGTAAGGCTAACTACGCAGTGGACGCGTACTTCCGCGAGGCCCTCAGGGTGTCCGAACCAAAGGCACCCAAGGTACAGGTAAATACGTGTAAAGAGCTAAAGACGGAGCTCGACGTTATTATGTATACTGGTGATGGTACTGTTCTGTCGTCTTGCCGCATTTATTATATTGATTAGCTTATTATACTGGCTTGGTATACTTGAATTCGTTTTCTTACATCTATGCGTATACAGTTATCGGTTAAGGGTGTATTAAGACTAGAGGAGGTCACTCGTTTGTTAATAAATTAAAAAATGGAACAAACCCTGATTAAAAGAACATTTATCAGCAGTTTTGTCAATGCCCGATACACAGCTTCTATGACACAGCTTATTTTATTTCTCATATTCAGAATTAATATATTGTGACACTTTATCGCCTTAGTAACTCTTCAAACACTATAACTCTATATTTAATTAATTTCATCCACTCATTACATTTATTGAATGCTTGATAAATGAGTTAGTTGAGCTTGTATGTATGTATTGATGTTTATGATATCTCGAGTTTAATTTGGCTAAAAGTAAATAACTTCAATCATTAAGAATGCTATATAACTTTTAAAAAGTTTGTCAAGTATACAGTTCCGCTGCAGTTGTCCTTTGACTAATAGTAGATAGCTCTTCTGTAAAGATCTTAGCGAGCTACAATGGGCAGTAGGTAGCATGGTTTTATCCACTTTCTAGGGATAAACTACGTAATCAAACCGACATATAAATTGATTTAAAACTTTTGCATATTTGGTCATTTCAAATTAAGGATAAGTCTCGAATTAAATCTCAAAAAATATCCAATACTTCGGGGTCAAATAAAAAACATAACCCTCCGTCTTTCGCAGTCGGGTAAAAAGAGAACACTCTTCTGTATAGATTTATTTAGGGATCAAGATCTAAGTGAAAAAATACTTTTATCAAGATAAACTCGGTCTAAAAATTAAGGTCAAATGACATGTTAGAATTTAAAAAATCACATGCGTTGTTCGTTGACTGATTTTATACCACGAGACTATTACATTGATGAGAAATATGTTTTCCTATTTTTTTTAGTACTTTTAAGGGTTTCTCCTCTTTTCGTCCCTTGTCGTTTATTCTGAAATTATATGATTTACTTCCATATAATAATAAGGTTACAAATGCCAATCTATATGTCGCCGGGAGGCCGATATCATCGTTATCCTCAGACATGTGTGGGTGTCTAGTGGTGTTCGTACGAAGATATTTATCCTTATTGATGTACCGTAGTCCGTTAAATCAACTAGCAAATTACTTCAATTACACAATTTGATAAAGTAGGTAGGTATTTCAACACGTAGCACGAAACGGTACGACAGTTCCGAGACTCCTTCACTCTGCTAGCCCGAGCCCGAGATTGAATGCCAAAGCTCATCAAGACATTCACTCCTTCGCTCATTCCTTCATTCTAAACATAAGCGAGGGATGACGTCGAGACTGTCGAGGCACGCCACCGTTCTGATGAGATAGTTCCGGCGACTATCGATAGATATATATAAATATATAGATATGATAGATAGTCCTTCGTTCCGTGTTTTAAGAGCCGGGATGCGACATATATAAATAAAAGATAAATCCTGGCTGCCTGATATTCGCTAGGAATCAACACAGACCCTAAACCCCTAAACCTAGAGGCATGAAAATTTGAGGTTGTATTCATTACAGGGTGTACTAAGAAAGGCTTTTTGGAAATTCAATCTCTAAGGGTATATAGTTTGAAACTTCTTTATAGTATATTGTACTAGTCCCGGGACAACTGTAGTGGAAATTCTGTGAATATACGAATTTAGTTTGTGTTAGTAAACCTTTGTTATTGATGTACAGGCGCCGCGACCGCCGAAGCAGCCGATCGTACAAGACTTCCAGTTCTTCCCACCGCGCCTCTTCGAATTGCTGGATCAGGAAATCTACCACTATCGTAAGACACTCGGGTAAGACGACTTATTATTTTATATTTTTTATGAGTAATATTTTTGTATCGTCATTCAAGGAACCGAGTCTTATATTTTCTTAAATTCTTTGACGTGTTTCAGCAAACGCGCCTCTCTATATTGTCATAATGAAATAAGAAAGATCGGTGGTTTTTTTTTATGGTTTTATGTTATTAAAGCCAGCAGCCAGATGACATTACTTGAATTGAAATTGTTACATTACTGACACATAGGAGTAATACGCAAAATAATTTGATTGTTAAAAAAGTTTTGTGGAAGAAAGCACTTACCTATTAGGACGAGGCCGCCATAATTATGTTGTTATTTTGTGCCTGCACCTCTAAATTTTGTCGCTTACGTGCTAATCAAAAGCGAAGATCATCGGCAAATCGTGAAGGAAAACCTCGTGAAAAAAACTCCTTGTCGGAAAAATATCGTTAGCTTTTGAATATAAGTGAAGTGTCCAACACGGAAAAGTAAACCAAGGGATTTTAATTCTAAAAAAATGTTGTATATAGATACAACTTTTTCAATTAACACAAAAAAAAAATTAAAAAAGATATTAATCAATTAGAAAACTCATTCTTTTTTAAAGTCGGTTTAAAATTATGTTGTATTGTATGCTGAGTTGGAACGATATCGATTCCATACAAAATTCTACAAGACACTCTAAATTAAATTACAACTAAATTATATATTGCGTCGTAGGATGCCGCGATCTTCTATTAAACTACTCGCAACTCGTGGCGTCAGATCTCCGCGCCCGAATCGGTCAAGTCTAATCAATAAGCCTAGCAGTTGCTATAAAAATGGCAGTGTGTTGAGCTGTTTCTGTTATGTTCAGATACAAAGTGCCGCGGAATCCCGAGCTAGGTCCCGACGCGGCCAAGATACAGAGAGAAGAGCAACGCAAGATAGATGACGCCGAGGCGCTCACAGAGGAAGAAGTCACTGAAAAAGAACAACTGCTTACACAAGGTAATTTCATGTATTTGAAGTTATAGCAAGAAAGTACTCCCGGATATTATTTATGTGTTTTAGCGTTATGTATTGCTTGTGGCATTACTACAGAAGTAATCGACATCACACTCGTTCAGTTGTTAGCAAGATTATTTATGTAAATAAAAATTTATTACAGGTTTTACAAATTGGACTAAACGCGATTTCAATCAGTTCATTAAAGCGAACGAGAAGTACGGAAGAGATGACATCGAAAACATCGCAAAGGACGTCGAAGGAAAGACTCCAGAAGAGGTAATAAAACCTGTTTAGTTTATGTAAAGTGATCGACAGAAGCATACATAGAAAAGTATATGCTTGTATCTTATAGTAGAAGTGAATTTCAAAAGAAATGCGTAGGTACTAATACTAGCTCAAAGCAGAGAAGGAAAACATCGTGAGGAACCATAGTATGGTGGTAGGGCGTTTTCTAAAGCTGTTGAAATCTGACGTCAAGCACTTAACGGTGTGATTCAGCAGACTTCCTTAGAAGCCAGTATAATCCAGACTTTTAGGTTACTAATGCAATTTTGTTTAACTTGTGCACAGGTGATGGAATATTCAGCGGTGTTCTGGGAGCGATGTCACGAACTGCAAGACATCGATCGGATAATGGGACAGATTGAGCGCGGAGAGGCAAAAATACAGAGACGAGCCTCTATCAAGAAAGCGCTGGACGCTAAAATGGCGCGCTACAGGGCGCCCTTCCACCAACTCAGGATCTCGTATGGCACTAATAAGGGCAAGAATTATACTGAAGAAGAGGATAGGTAGGTTGAATACGCTACCCTTGCTACTTTGTAAACATACGCGTTTGACTCTTACGGCAGCTTTCACTTTGCACCAGAGTCGCACCCACATTTGTTTTCAGGACTCATTGTGTTTATACTAGTGTTATGTTTTCATATTTTATACTAAACTACCTCAATATGGTTATAAAATGAAAGGGTTTGATTTGTAGAATACTGTACACTATGATACATTTCAAATCCAAGATGGCCGCCACCTCAAAATTGTTGAGTATGGAGTTAATTTTTATTTTGTTTCGTTTTTTTTAAATATCTTCATTTACTAGATAATTACTGTATACCTATTGTGTATACAATATAGTGTTTTTATGTATTTGTTGTGATGTTGTAGGTTCCTAGTGTGTATGCTGCACAAGCTAGGCTTCGACAAGGAGAATGTATACGAGGAGCTCCGCGCGGCGGTGCACGCGGCGCCGCAGTTCCGCTTCGACTGGTTCCTCAAGTCACGGACCGCTGTCGAGCTACAGAGGAGGTACACTATTTATAATCTCTCTCTCTCTCTCTCTCTCTAAGCGTACTTCACAAAATGATTTTGGGCATGCTTTTCAAAGAATAATGTGGTAATTTTTTTCAATTTCAAAAAATACTTCATAATTTTTATACCGTCCATCCATTGTTACTAATCAATGGGACGTGGTGGTTTAAAACATAATCCTAACTCGCTATAGTATACTATTGTCTGGTTCCAGATGCAACACCTTAATCACACTAATCGAACGTGAGAACCAAGAGTTGGAAGAAAAAGAACGCGCCGAAAAGAAAAAGAAGAGTGGAAACATAGTTCAAAATACTCCCGGCGGGAACGCGACCGGGAAAGGTGCCAACGCAGGCAAGCGTAAGGCGGAAAATACTACCGATGCCGCTCAGAAACAAAAGAAGAAAAAGAAATGATCAATGCCTACAAGACTTTTCAAAAAACCATTCTTATCACACCGTAGTAGAAGTCTTCGCCAATGTTTAAATAGTGATTGTCTTATCGGAGATCAAAATACTAAGCTACTCGGAATTACACAGTATTTTAAGTTTAAGGGATAGGTCGAAGCATTAATGGCTGTTAATTAAAGTGGGTGATTATGTGGGTTATGTATCCTATTTTGTTCAATTGTGTCATCATTCCTTTCGATTTTTTTGTATGACAGTTTTATTGATTTTGAATGCTGATCTGTGTAAGTTAGGCTAAATAACGTTAATTTTAATGTGACGTCCTCCCGTAGCATAATAATTATTGTGACACCAGTCTCGCCATTTTGCCAGACTTTTTCTAATGTGGCAATAAAGACTTTCGAATTGTACTTCCCATTTATTTTTATGCTTTTAGTTGTATTTAATCTGAGTATGCAGAAAATAAAACCAGAAAAACAAAACATATAAAACCTCGGAGTGTAAAATTCTCCGAATGCTTGAAAAGATATGCAGGAATTTTAGAGGGTATGGTGTATACTATCTCTGATATTGGCTCGGAATCCAAGTAGAGGTAAACCTAGATTGTATGAAATGTATACGAGTATGATATACAAAGAAAGGATTTTTAGAATTCTACTCTTAGGAAGTAAAATGGGAGTTCCAAATTTGAACCTTCTTTATATTTCCTTCTTATATTTCCTTCCTCTTCCTCTTGGACCGCTACAGCGAGTAGACGTGCAAACTGTGTTGTTAATTTATTTAAATTACGTATTTTTAAATTGAAATTCAAAAGTATATTCGCTTAAGAAAATAGGAGCTCAGCAACTTGCAGGAGGTTCGACAAGCGAGGGAGCAGAGGAGATATCTGTGTGCGTCTCCTTCTTCACCAACACAAGCTCAGGTACGAAGATATTAACAATAATAACCTGTTTGAGCGAGAACACAATACGAGCTACATGCGTAATCTGAAAGAGATAGCTAGCTTTCTGGTACGACTGGCGCTCACGCATTCTATACCGTCTGTGTGCATCCATCGCCAGCGCTACCCACACAACTCGACATTGCAGCAAAACGGTGTAGCCAGCTTTTTCTGAAAAATAATATTAAATAAATAAAAGATATTACATTATTAATTTGGTTATTATCTGGAATGAAACTAAATTAATTTTATAAATTTACGAAAGACTTTTACTAGTGTCTCCATACTGGCTGCGGGAGTTTATTCAAGACTTACCGAGTATTAATATGCCGCTAAGGCATTCACCTCCTGTGGCTCCAACCATGACGTCACAACCGGAAAAGAAAGTACCAAAAGCCAAACGCTCAACCTCTCAAATTGCAAGAACTGCTGAAGAGATAGTACGCTGTGACTCTGAACCAGATTTACGCGAAAATTCCAAAAAAAGGAAGCATGACGGTGAAGAATCAAGTTTAGCAAACAGCATTAAAGAGACACTGGACGCCCTGTCTGAAAAACAAGATAGGCAATTTGATCAACTGGTCAACATGGTATCTATAGTGAAAGAGCAAAACTCGGAATTAACGAAAACTGTCACTTTGCTCTCGCAACAAAATGACGAGTACTTGAATAAAATTCAAAACCTTGAAAAAATTGTGAATGAAAAATCTAAGCGCATTGAAATGCTGGAGGACCGGTTGGAAAAGTCAGAAAGATGGACTAAAGCAACAGGCATTGAGATTCGCAATATTCCAAAAATAGGACACAACACTGAAACCAAAAATGATCTTAGTGAAGTCGTAAAAAATATTGGCAAATCACTAAACATAGAAATAAAAACATCTGACATTAAAGATATTTACAGAACCCACTCGGCGGATTCTGCCCAGAGGCCAATAATTACTGAATTTTCAACTAACATCATTAAAGAAAAGCTAATGACAGCTGTAAAATCCTTCAACAAAAACAAACCAAGAGGAGATAAACTAAACACTTCACACTTACGACTGAATCTTCCCATGAAACCAATTTTCATATCTGAAACTTTAACTCAAAAAATGCAGAGGATTTTCTACTTGGCTCGCAACTTCCAAAAAAGCTCAGAATACAAATACTGCTGGACCTCGCGCGGAGTTGTCTACTTACGTAAAGATGATAATCTACCACAAATAAAGATAGTTTGCGATACTGATATAGAAAAATTGAGAAAAAAAGCGTGACTAACATTTTTGCAAGAAACATTTAAAAAAATCATAGATAGCCTACGATACTTCTTAAAGTTTAATATCATATTTATTATTGCTATACATTTTCTGTTCTACTCGTCAAATCCAAGTCATAATATATACACTACCTATAAAACTCACAAAATACATCTATATTTGCCAACTCTAAACATACACTATCACAAAATTATACTAAAATATATGACAATCTTTCGCATTTTTGTATACAATTTCTTCTGTGTGACTAAAGTAACAAATTTACATAATCAAAAAGAGCGAACATTCTACCATCTGTGTGATTATGGGTAATTCACCCGAATTGGCCGAATACATTGACGCACTTGAAATGTCTAATGCTTACGAATGTGACGTAGAACAATGTATCAACTTTATTCCAAACAAAAATAAAGCACTATCAGTTTTAGCACAAAATATTCGGAGTCTAGGCTGTAATTTTGATAAATTTGAAATATTACTTACCACCTTCAAATTAAACTGTGACATTTTGGTATTGACAGAATGCTGGCTTGCATGTATACCAGTCTTACCGTATTTAGACGGATACAGCTCAATTAAGTCAGAATATAACTTAAATAGAAATGATGGCGTTGTTGTCTATATAAAACAGGATCTCAATTATTCATATGAGGAACCATTTTTTGAAGAAGGTAACTGTCTAATTATAAGACTAGACTCAAACACAACAGTACTAGCAATTTATAGGTCGCCTTCTTTTAAAAATTTAGACAAATTTTTTGGATCTTTAAATCAGATACTGTTGAAGTATGCATCTACATCTAATTTAATAATTACTGGTGATGTGAATATTCCAATTAACCCTGATAAATGGAACGAGGATTCACATAAATACCTTAATTTACTAGCTTCTTATGGACTTTTCCCTGGGCACTCTTTTATTACTAGGGATGATAGTGGTACTTGCCTTGACCATGTAATTTTGCGAACCAAACTACCTGCAGTTACTCTAGTACCGTTTACAAAAATTACTGACCATAGACCTACATTACTGTTTCTGGAACATCACATACCCAAGTTACAAGTTAAAATGGTGCGTAGTAAGATAAATCAAGCAAAATTGAGAAAAGACATATTAAATATTAATCTGAACCATATTTACGAAAGTAAGGATCCAAATTTTGCAATGACTTTCTTAATAGAAAAAATACAATGTGCAATAACTGAAAATACAACTACGAGTACCTGTGCTAGACGTAAAACTAAGATAAAACCCTGGATGACTTCAGGGCTTTTAAAATGTATTCGAAACAGGGACAAATTGCATAAAAAGTATAAAGCCTCCCCATCAAATGAAATAAGTAAGCTAACATACATTCGTTACAGAAATTATTGTAACTCGCTGTTAAAAAAAGTAAAAAGAGCTTATGAGAAAGATATGTTGGAAAAGGCTGGAAAAAACAGCAAACAACTGTGGACTGCAGTTCGGGAAATTTCGGGTATGACTAAGGTTCGAGATTATCCCAATGAACTGTTGACCATAACCGATTCTCCAAGCTCGGCAGTAAATAAAGTAAATTCTTTTTTTGTCAATGTCGGGGTAAACCTGGCAAACCGTATTAACTCCACTAATTCTGATTTAGCTAGTCACACTTCTTCCCAGTTGGGACATGAAACTTGTGAGAACTTTGATAGTTCATTTGTTTTCTTAAAAACGGATTACCAGGAAGTGGAAAATCTTATCTTAGCTCTTAAAAATGAATGTTCTATAGGGTGGGATGGTATATCAAATCGCTTTTTAAAAGAATACAAAGATTTTCTAGTCCCTCCTCTTACTTTTATATTTAATCTTTGCATCGAGGTTGGTATTTTCCCCCACGCTCTTAAGAAGTCAATAATTATCCCGATTCATAAGAACGGAGACAGAGACTGTATCAACAACTACAGACCGATATCTATTCTTCCTGCTATCTCAAAACTACTAGAACGCTTAATGAATAATAGGCTTATGAATTATGTAGAACTAAAAAGTACTCTATCAAAACAACAGTTCGGCTTCCGACGCGGTAAATCAGCTGACGATGCCGTTCAATCTTTAACTAATTTCATATCAGAAAGTCTGGATGGCGGGAAGAAGTGCATATCCATATTTCTTGATCTTGCTAAGGCGTTTGATACAGTCTCTGTTCCCTTACTTGTAAACAAACTAGAGAAAATCGGTGTAAGAGGAAATCAACTGGCTTTATTTAACAGTTACCTTACTGACAGATACCAGAGTGTCAAAGTAGGTGAACACATTAGTGAAGGTTTACTAGTTACACATGGAGTTCCGCAGGGAAGCATTCTTGGCCCTACGCTTTTCTTGATTTACTTAAACGATCTCTGTGCTTTACATCTTGAAAATGGTCAATTGATATCATACGCAGATGACACAGTTCTAACATTTGCAGACAATACTTGGCGGGATGTTAACATTGCAGCACAAACTGGTTTTAACACAGTTACTAAATGGTTACATAAAAATGTTCTGTCACTTAATACTAAAAAAACTAAGTTTATTTCTTTTTCCATAACTAATGTTAAATGTAGCAATCGAAACGACATTAAGATATTAGCACACTCTAATGATTGTCTTATTTCAAATTTTCAACATTGCATATGTAAATCTCTTGAAACTACTAAAACCATTAAGGTAAGGTGGGGTAAGACTAACATAGTTTATTGCTAGAAATGAAAAATCGGTTCTTACACTGAAATTTCTCATCTTACTGTTAAATGACTAATTATACTAAATTAAGATTTCTTTACACTTTTACACGAGTATTTTGATTTTTACGCAAGTATACTATTATCCGGTTTATTTAGGGAATTCTAAAGACCATACGAACTGCTAGTCTTGCCCCAATAAACGGAGTAAGACTAACACTATTTTTTGTTCTCTAATTTATCATGCTTTTGTAACTTCGGACAGAAAAACCATTACATTAAAAATTGCCACATAAATATAAACTTTATGTATAACAGAATAAGTTCCAGTTCTCTACTTATTCAGTTTTTTCTTTATTTGGGGGAAGACTAACATATGACTAAAATCAGGGATGTAGAACCTTTTTTTTTTATTTGGGGGAAGACTAACATATGACTAAAATCTGTGTAGAACCCAGGAAATATTGTAATAAAATTACCAAAAAGAGTAAGAATCATTTATTTTATACCAGACAAAGAAAAAGAAAACAATGTTGCATTGCAAATGCTAATGTTGTCATCAGAACAAAAGAAACGTTTTTCCAAAAAAGCAATCAATTAAGTAAGTAATTACATAATGAAAGTAAACAAACAAAATTAACGTTGCATTACGTTTTCGGAAAAACAATATTATGGCACATTTTTAAACCTAATTAAGTATTAACATTTATATTTATCACATAGTGTATTAGGAACTGTAGGTAGGTAGGTACTTCAATTTTGCTTTAAATGCTTTCACGAGAACTTAAAATATCTACTTAAGTAACATTATATCCTTTAAAGGAAATCTTAAAAAAGATTTTTCCTCTTCGCCCAATTATAGGATTGGGTAACTTGCACTCAATGTCATCAAGATGTCTTAGCTCACAAACGTCAGGTACATCAGGGTATATAAATGCAGTATTATCCTCGCTGCCTCTGCAAGCACTTTTTCTGACGTACTTTACCGTTGGTATTCCCTCTTGGTTTACACTTGAAACTATTCCTACATAATGTTTTAGGCTTGATTTTGTAGTAAATTTTACTAAAATCCATTGGCCTGCAACAACAGTACTTGTGGGCGGATCATCGTAATTATCTGCATTATTTGTTTCTGTTTGTAAATCGACATTGTGATCATTTTCCTCATCACCTAACATTTCTTCGTAGTTTTCTATAGCCATTTCCTCATCATTTAACATTTCTTCTAAATTTTCGAGATCACTTTCATCCATTAGTTCTAAGTCAGCATCACTTTCGCTGGTTGAAGAATAGACTAGTTTTCTCTTTTTACTGTTTGCCGATGTTTGTCTCTTTACGTTTCTTATACATTTGTTAGTAGGTTCACTGTTTTTGTTGTCCTCGAAGATTTTTACTTTTGCAGTCTTTTTTCCGTCTCCTTTAATAATGGTATTTTTTATTGCTTTATTTTTCTCTTTACAAGATTTTACATTTATGTCTCTTGCAAATTTTTTCTCCAATCTTTTTTTCATTCTCTCCTCTTTTTCTTTATTTTTTTTCGTCTTTTCTTCTTCAATATGTTTTTGCTTTTTAAAAACTTCTTCACTTGTTATGACTTCTGCACCGCCAGCAACTTTTGTACGTTTTTGTTTGTTATGTGGTGACCCTGATCTTATTTTCTGAAGCAACAATTCTTCAAAAGTATACTTACACTTTACTACACGATTTTCTATTATAGTAATTTTTTTTGCATTGTTATCAACAGACGGTGTAGTTTCAGCAGATTTAG
Source organism: Ligdia adustata (assembly GCA_947049295.1). Lineage (NCBI taxonomy): Eukaryota > Metazoa > Arthropoda > Insecta > Lepidoptera > Geometridae > Ligdia > Ligdia adustata. The sequence continues at coordinate 7,098,071 of OX346218.1, forward strand.
CGTCAAAAAGGTGTTTGTCTTTTACAGATAAGATTTCTTTCCGATGATCATTTACTTTGTTCAAACAGAGGAAAATCAATGAAGGAAATGGCGATGGAACACTAATACGTATGTTGCTCACGGGCGAAATCTTAGTTTCATTCTTGTATAGATCTTTGGCCCATGAGGGGCCTGGAGTTTGCTGAGTACTTTGGTCTTGAGTTTGAGGTTTATTGGACTGGCCAAGCTGATTTTTATATTCCGCAAGTTGATCTGGGTGAAATTTTTCTTCTGGCACTGCATTATTATTAAAAGGAAAAATACCAGCCTTGCGAAACCCAGCAACACAAACTTTAGGATCTACTTGAGCCCAAATTTCGCCAATAAGTTTTGAGAAGTCTTTTTTAGGCAACACTTCACCCACATCTTTGCCACTTTACAAGGGCCTGATCCCACTTGTCCTTAAAAGACTTATTAACTGCCAAATCTAGTGGCTGCAGATTGTCGCTGGTGTGTGCTGGGATTTTTAAGATAGTGATATCCGCTTCACGTGCTTTTTCTATCATATTTAATCCTACATGTGTAGCGTGGCCGTCATATATGAGCAATATGGGTCGTTTATCTCCCACTGTCGGCAAAAACACTTTCTCAAAAAAATTCTCAAAGACATCTGTTTCCATCCAACCATTCTTGGTCGCCGCATACCTAGTCCCAGGATAGTCATACTCAGACGTCCACTGGTCCCAAATGTCTTTTCCTTTGTAAACAATAAGTGGCGGAGTTTTGTCTCCAGCGGCACTAATTCCCAGTAAAACCGTAGTGTTGCTTTTGCCAGGTGATGCAATAGTTCTTGTAGAAGCGTATCCTTTCAAACCCACTACCTTCGTTTTACTGGGGTCTTTGCAAAAACTTGTCTCATCCAGGTTCCATATTTGTGAAGGTTTATTGTGTAATTCCAATAAATCCATTGTGTCTTTCAGCAAATCATAATAGGGGTATATAATCCATGGATTGCAGGCTTTTTTCCGAGAATTTTCCACGGCTTGTGGTTTTTTGACAGCCAGATTGTGGCGTTTTTTGAATGACAAAAACCAGTCTTCTCCTGGGATGCCGTTTTTAAACGGATTTTTTATTTCGTTTTTTGTTACGTAGTGGCCAACAAGCTCCATAATTTCTGTTCTTGACAAACCGAATCCGTATATTTCCATTTGATGTAAGTTTTCTGCCAATTTTTTTTCTATTTCAATTGGAATGACTGTACATCTTCCTAAAGAATCAGATTTTTCGCCATATCTACCATATACTCGAGCTACTATTGTTGGTCTAGGAATATTATATGCAATAGAGGCTCTGTACGCCGTCAATTCACCACTTTTCACTTTTGTAATAGCTTCCAGCAAGTCATCACGCGTGTATTTAGATGCTCTATCTGTTTTTCGGACATAATTTCGAACCATCTTGCATTCATCTAAAATACAAACAACAAAATATTTAATACATACATAAGTATCTACAAACATATTTGTTGTATTATTTGGCGGCTAGCGTGTGGCCGACTGTATTCCCTCTTAGAATAATCATAAATATTTTGATTTACGTAAGTAATACATTTATTTACAAAAAAGAAGTTATTTTTTCCCAATGTAACTACAATTTACCTAGATAAATATATTTTTTTGGAAAAGTACTTACTAGTGTATAATTTTGCCGAGAGATAGCAATACCGTACGAGTAGGTAATAATTTTTATAATACAGATCCTCAAAAAAATGTTTCTAACACCTGACTTGGGGAAAGACTACCATATGTTTGTCTAGCCCCAGATGGACTGATAGTCTTACCCCACCTCGCTATTTTGAGGTTATATATTTGTTTTGATCAATATTGTTTAAATTAATTGGTTTTACGTTGGACCAATATCATTACTTAAAAGCTAGTATTATTTCAATAATACTTACGTATGTAACGTTTCAAACACACCACTTTTTTCCACCAAAACTTTTATTAAAACTCTAACCGGCGACCTCGTGTTTTGCTTCCTCAAATGTCAACTTAGAATTAAGTCATGTTCACCTTTTGTACGTAAAGTAGCGACATCTGTGTTTTGAGCCGAGAACTTTTTTAGTGTTTACCACTTTACCAGCGTGTCAAACTAGAGAATGAAGCTGCGTATAACGAGTTACTGCACTGTGATAGTCTTCCCCCCGTGATTGTCTTCCCCCACCTTACGTTAAATATTTAGGTATTTACATAGATAAAAACCTTAACTTTAAAACTCATATTCAAAATTTATGCAACCGGACTCGCAAGCTATTGTTTATATTTAAGAAATTAAGGCAAGTAGCCAGTGTGGAATTGGTTAGACAAATCTATCTAGCCCTCTGCCAATCAGTTCTTACATACTGCATATCGTCGTGGGGAGGTGCCCCTAAAACAACATTATTACCAATTGAAATTGCTAAACGCGCGGTCCTTAAAGTTAGTAAAGGACTCCCTATATTATTTGACACTATAACACTATATAAGAAATCTGACGTTTTAACAGTGCGACAATTATTCATTTTAAGTATAATTCTTAGACAACATTCTCTTATAGTATATGATCCACAGATATTATCTAAACGAAGAAATGATATAGTATGTGAAATGCCTAAAGGTATAAAAACCAAATTTAATCGAAGATTTATTAAGTTCATAGGTCCTTTCCTATACAATAAATTAAACTTAGCCCTAAACATTTATAGCCAATCTCATTATGAGATTAAGTATAAAATCACAAATTGGCTAAAGCAACAAACATATAACGACACTGAAGAATTAATTAAAGTTATTGAATTATAAAATGACAACATCTAAATTCTTATACTTTAATTGATTTTAAACTAAGCCAAGACACATAAAAACGTAAACATAAAAAAAACTTTCATAGTACACCCTCTCATACACACATTCACGCGAATAAACACAACTACGCAAACAAAACTCACACACGTGTAGTATTACCTAGTCGAATGACCGTCGTGATACTGCACAACCTCACACACACACTTACACACCCACACAAACACTATACACACAGAGAGGAACATATCAACTCATATTATCTTATTGCTTGGTGCTGCCTCACTCTTTCACATTTTATTTATGATATTGTTGGTCACTCGCACTCATAATTGATACGAGCGTGAATACAGCACGCACACTAATTAACTATTGAGTGGCATCTGTTTTGCATTTTTGTGAGGCCTACCTCATTTATTTTTCAATCAATAAATTATTTGCATGTTAAATAGAAATGATTAATATTTTTTATCAAAATATTATGCCTATAACATTCGTCACATTTTGTGATGGTAGTAAATTCATTGTAATAACATATAATTAGAATTATTTTTAACACTAAATAATCAATTGTAATAATAATCGTTGTAAATGACTGTACAGGCTAGACAAATATTTATTTTATTCAAATATAGGGAGAGAACTGTACGCTGAAACACGGGCACTGCCTAGTTCGGCAACAGATACTCAAATTATTGTGAAAATAAAATCTAGCCTTAGTTATGTCTTATAAAATTGTATCAAATATTATTATGGAATGAATAAATGAATTTGAATTTGAATTTAGTTTTATGTCGCACCCCAGTGTTTTAGTTATAGTTTTAGACAGGGTCTGTTATCGATAAATGACAAATATCGATATCTATACGTCCTTAAAATCTCTATATATATATCAATTTTTTTATGGTACTCGGCAAATAACTAAAACAAAGATGGGGCATCGTCCCTTTCACTCTCACGGGTAGTTTGGTAAGTGCGAATAGTAAAACACGTTTCGCGTAAGGTCAAGTTGTATGACGCGTACTATAATTATCAGTAAAATGGTATCAATAATTTTATTGGTAACTCCATACCGATATGCCGAGAACGCGCGGCGTTGCCAGATATCTCGGCTAAGCCCAAAGTAGCAACGTCGCTCGCTATACCATCGCACACGGACCCACGGCAAAAGCCAGCCACGGTGCGCGGTGGCGTAAGTAAGCAGGCGGAAGGAGTTTATTGATAATATACCGGTATTTATGTATCGGTACCAATTAAATAAATACACATAAGAGTATAGATATTAATGAATTGAAATAATATATCAGTATTCATACCGATAAAGAGATACCTCATTACCATATGTTTATGGGTATTTTGATATAGATACCAAAATTATATCGATATTACAGTCCCTGGTTTTAGACCCACCATGTTACTAAAACCATATCACTGAGAAAATAGTATGAAGCGGGCCTCCAATTTATTAAGGTATAAAAAGTAATTTACGACTGAGTAAAAAACACACGTTTCATAGTAATCAACGTAATTTTTTATTTCTTTGCAATTGGAACACAGTTTAAGTAAAACTATTTTTTATAAAAGTTTGAAGAGTTGAACACATTGTAGAAGAACGTTAGACATTCCACGTATAAGAAGCGCAGATGACTAATAATCCTTAGAGTCAACCTAATTAGCGTTGAAAGCAACGAATTAGAATTTTTTGGCAGGCTTAAAGCATTAATGGCTTGACACAAAAATACGGAAAGAGGATATAACAAAAATATTTATCTATTGTAGCATTTTTGGATATCGCAATGGAAATACCTACGACTTAGATCTTCTAAGAAATACGAGTATAAGTTCGTACAATCACTTTTTAAACTTTTAGTAGATCACTACTGTGACCAGAGTCTTATAGAATAGCAGGTAAGAGTTCAGTTATGCTACTCCATATATATTTTTAAGGAACCATTTAATTTTTATTCTATGTAATGATATTAACAGTTTTACCCAGCGCTAAACAGTACAAAATGAAAATTTTATTTTAATGAGGCTTAGACATCGGCATAGCGTACTTTAATTTTGGATATGTTAACCAATTTTAGGGTTTTTTTAACTAAGAGTAAAACTGAAAACTCGCAATATTTTATTATCTTACTTATCTAACTACCTACACTAAGTTGCTTTAGTATAGCATCACATTAAATTAAACTAGATAAATATTTATGTTGAACTGTGGCCTCGAGTTTGCATGCAAAATTATGTATCAATAAAGACAACAGATACTAAAAGGTAATAAACTTAACAGCTAAATCGCCCGCGGGATACAGGTCTGCGGAGGGGAGTATCGATGCACTCAAGATAATGTTTAGTTGTTTTTTTTAAATTGCATAGTTAGTGTAAATAATAATAATATGTCAAAAGAAACAATTATATAATAATGTCAATGAACCTTACAATAAATAAGCATAGTTCTGCAAACAGTAGGTAAACCTAGCAATGTAATCATAATAATTTTGTTACCTTAAAAAGACCAGATTTTGAAGACTTACCTACCATATCTACTTTTCCTTCTTTAAAAAAATAGAATAAATTATTCGTTTAACATGCTCGCCAAAAATCATACAGGATCTAATAGATCCTGGTATTTTTATCTCGTGTGCGTTTGTACGTCCGTAACAAATAAGTCAACTGTTCACTGCGACAGCCGCGAGTGAACTGACGAATGCAAAAATGTCCTCCTGCCCTGTCCCGCGCCCTTCAACCCGCTACCCTGCCCCACTCGTACGTCACTCTCCTCCCGCGGACCCCTCACCTCGCGGGCGATACACCAGCTGTACCTGTATATATATCTTAACTTACTTAGAAAATGGTACAAGTAATAAAATTAAACACTTCATTTTTCACATTTTCATAACATTACATACAGGGTTGTCGGTTAGGGGTGTTCTAAGCCGAAAGAGAGTCACTATACTTATTTTAAGGGACATCATTTACTATGGGACCAACTCTGAATTCTGAATCGATGAAACAGCCGTTTTATTATATTTTGTCGACGACCGACAAACTTTCTACTGACCAGAAACTTTTTTGTCTCTAATTCAGTTAGTCCCATAAAAAAGATGTTCCTTAGCTTGAGTATAAGTGACCCCCTTTCGGTTTAGTACACATCTAGCTAATGACCCTGTATAAGTTGCAGTAAAAACTGCTCCATCACACAAAAATATATCGTTTAAACTATTTGAGATATGTAATCTTTCAAAAATTACACATTAGCTTATCCCCTAAATATGATTTTCAAAATTATGTAAAGTACGATATCTTGCACTAATAACTTATGTGTTGTTCGTATACCAATAAATACATTTGCATATAAACTCGAGGCTACAGCGTCGCCTTAACAACAACACAGAACAACTTATAATGTATTTCAAACGTAAAAACAGTTAGTGCCAACTGAATTAACATATTTTATAATGTAGGCATTTGACTAACACTTTGTGTTACAACACTTATTTCTCACATCAATAAATTCTTGAGACCGCAGGAAGATGTATTGTAAACGCTAACAGTCATAACTTGCGGTTCTAGCATTCAGAATGACTGCTCGACCTCTACTAATACTAATTAATGAAGGTAACTACTTAATACTTGATTGTTTACTAAATAAATAATAAATATAGGTGTTTATTATTTAATTATTTGTGTAAGGAAATCAAAAGAATAATAGAGCCTCACGCGGAGCAACTGAAACACGATTAAGGGCCCAATGGTCATTGTCCCCAAGTCGCCCACGGGTTAAACGGGTATTACACTATACGTTATTCAGGGTCTTGTCTTTTTCCCTAAATCAGAATGGTGTAATAAGAGGAAGAGTTCCTAATTAGGGCGAAGGGACAGGCTCGGCCGCCTTGCTCCCTAAAGGCACTTATGATCGGGAAGTGTAATAACACAAAGAACATCTAGGGAGCTCAGTCGTCGCTTGGTTGGCATACAGAGCGGTTGTGTTTACTGCTGTGAGAGAGTTACTAAATTTATAAATAATCGATTTCCTCATCTTCTATTCTCAAATATTTTTTGAAACCTCTGAATTCAGCGCTCTCAGTATCCGTATATTTGTGTGCTTTTTTCGTAATTTCAAGTATTGCTGCACCCAAATCTTTCTCTTTTTTTAATAGTCATGAACAATTGGCCACTCAAGCTCTAAAGGTTTACAAAAAATAGGTGCCATGGTACGTCTATCTCTTTCCGCGTTCACGTTTAAACTGAATCAAGGACTGACTGACAGGGTAATGTCACGAGGAGTCACGCCCTACCCTACCCTGAATAATGGGTCCCCAATACTGTGCACTGTGTGATACCCGTTTTAGTCTCGCTTACGTGGTGCTCATACTTTCCTCACGGATCAGTTTTAAGCGAAGGTTATTTGTGTTGTTTATTAATTATATTTGTTTCACATGAGACAGAATTATTAGGCTCTTGAATATTCCGAATACTCAAACAGTCTGTAGGCTAGTTAATAAGATTACAATATGTGTTAGTTTATTAGTATACAGGGCTATCGGGTAGCGGATTACTAAGCCGAAAGGGGGGTCAAAATTCATCCCTAATAAATAACTTTCACTATGGAACCAACCCTGATTACGAGAAAAAACAGCTTGTTCATAAATTTTAAACCCACGACATAATTTTTATTTCTCGATTTCGGGGTTGGTCCCTTACTGAAAGTTGTTCATACATGATGACAATGGATAGCCCTTTTCAGCTAATTACACGCCTAACAGATAATAACCCTATGTACCAGGTTATATGCTAGCATTCACATAATTTTGGTTTCTAGTGAATCCGTAACTTAACAATGACTATTATCTAATACTTTTGCTAAAACTGAGCAGTTATATTCTATCTATTCTTTAAATAATTTGAAGTTTCGTATCACCCACTACACATATAATTATAAGCAACCAAAATATACATTTCTGAATATAAGTAATAATGACAAAATCAATCTCATCTTCTCCGGGTGTACCTACAAGTATGCAGATAATATATTTGACTTTTAAATTTTTATACTACGTACTTGCGTTTAGAAACGGCTGCTTGAATCTCCAGATTTAAATGTGTTGATGCAAAAGTTTAACAAGCCCTGAAATTCATATGGTGTAAGGTAGTAAGAAACTACTATCATGGTCTGGTTGGTTATACAAAAGCTTCTTACAAAAATCTCATTATGAATACGAAAACTAACGCGCTTTATAAATATGCACAAACAGCGTGTGTTTAACACATTATGACGTACATGAGCACGTCATAATTCTCCTCCTTAGGAATGTCACTGAATAGACCGATACTATATTCGGACATATCAGATCACAAAGTACCTTTTAACACTCTTTGTGTTTGTGTAAATCCCCTATTAATTACACTACTAAAGTGATTCAATAAGCCATAGAACGTATAAAGTTACCTACTGTTTTCAGTCAACACACACACAATATATGTTTATCACAGTTTCCCACTAAACAGCACCAAATCAAGGTGACACATTCTTATTACAATAGATTACGCAGGATGTCTTAAATTGCGTATAACAATAGAAGTACATATCTTTCTAGCTTAATTTCCAGCTAATAAACTGAAAATAGAATAATAGATCACATAAATATTGACAATAATTCGAGAAAGCCGCACTTACTAATCCAACAGCTCTATCAGTCTATCTTTTCTTCGTTCTTCGGAAACAGACAACTGAGACGACTATCATAGAAACAACAAAAGAAGTTGGACAATTGTATACAACAGCTTCTTACGATGTGATAATCACACTATAGTCATTACAAAATAACAAAAATAATGAATACTAATACAAAACAATACACACGGTTCTAATCCGAATATCTGATATAGCTTTTCACGTTATAATTATTGAACAGGTAGGTTAATTTTTTAATGAATTTCGATAAACTAAATTACCGCTGGAATAATATAAAATAGGGTGCAGTTTTTATTTCAATGCGAAGCCGGGTACAGATTATTTGCAACACAACATGCAATGCAACACGAACGAACGTATATGGACGGTCCTCACTCAAAGCGTTCATCGAAAAACCAACAATCAGTAGCAATAAACGCGCGCGCTACGAATGCACGAAGCGCGCGCGCAGTGCGTTCGCGAACTCATTAAAAAGTACGGTAAATATTTTGCATTAATCTGTACCCGGCTTCACGATCACGACTACATTACTGATGATTTGCCGAATCGGTGTCATACTCGTATACTGATTTAATTAATGAGTAATGTAAAGATAATGCCTTTGTTGACACTGAATCGCATATGAAACACATTAAGTTCTTAATAAATCAGCAACTACATTATTTATATGCTGCTTAACTTTACATAGTTCAGTATTAATAATATATACAGTAGCATTGCACTGCCGAGCCATACTGAGTTAGGAACTCTTTGTACTGCAAACAAATCGCAGATTTATTATAACGGTGGGCTAAGAGTGTTTCAAACTAATACTTTAAGGTGAACATACAAATTGTTCGTCGTTCGATTGTCGTACTCGCAATTACTAATTTGGCGGCTAACTTGCTCTTGCAGCGCTTCCAATCATGGCCAAATTAGATTAAATTAGCGGCCAAATTAGACAGAATCATTTAGAAGTGGTCTACACTAGATTCAAATAGTTTGCAACATGAATTCTGAAAAACTCCTTATAAAGTCTTAGATACTAAAATGAGATTACTTATTTAGGCGGTTGATTTTCAATGTGGAAGTTTTGGTTTTTGTACTGAGATGATCATGTTAATAATGATAACGAATTGTTCAGGTTTCAAATTGCAAAATATTATAATTCAATCAGCAACGCTTCAGAATGGTTCTTAATCAGTAAGTAGAATAATAATTGCCCTTCGATTGCAGCGCCATTGAATCGCTTAATGCGATTATTTTAGGCAGGGCTATACAATCAGCTAATTTAGCGTACATGGATTTAGTTCGACTCTGTGTTACGAACATTAAAATATGTAATTAACGCAAAATAGCATTTTTTTTAATAATTCAGGAAGAGTTTCCGTTATTCTCAATGGCGTCTTGAAAGTTGTTAGCGTTGGCAGGGAAGGGAGCACCTAGACCGTAGAGGTGGCCACTGGTGCTCTCTATGTTGCCATCAAAGAACACCTGAAACAACTTAAAGCCTAAAGTTGTTTGGTTTGGACTTAAAAGGGCTGAGTGTAAAATAAACATCACAGGGAAAAGTATGTTACCCTTACCCTCTAATTAACATATGTGTAATGAGAAAGGATTTTATAACAATAAACGATATATTTTTGAGTAGATTTCAATAAAGCTCTAAGGCAGTATATACTCCCCCCTCGGGTGATCCATACTACATACATTTTACTAAAATCTTTGTAGTCTTTAAATTAAAAAATAGGCGTTTATCGATTCAAAGTTGGCTATAACATTTTTAACTAGTACTTTTCACATGACATATTGATCTTGATGTTCTGGAATGTAATCTAATCGACCAGTCACCCTGTATAATTTTAAGTGTATTTTTCGCATTCTAGTGCAAATATAATATACAAAGTTATGTATTGTACAAAGGTGCCCGGTAACGGTAGTCACTATAGTCAAACACAAATTGTAATAAATCATCATAATTTATTAAATAAGTAATAGCTGTCAATTAAGGTATAGTGCACTTCTAAATGATTAATTACTGGACTAACGTAATCCTTGCCCCGAACCTTAAAATCCTCTAAAGAGACCTAAAAATCGTCAATGCGCAAGGAGGTCACAAGCTGGCCTTCGGGTGGGCTAAATTAATGAAAATAAATTGGTTCAAGGTATGGTCAATATCACTGCTACTAAAATTCTGCTAAAAACTAAAGTATATTTACCTCTTTAATCTTGAAGAATGCCATCCCGGTGAGGTGCGAGTCGGAGCCGGCCTGGTGCTGCGGCCCCACACGCCGGAGCTCCAGCTGGTCCGCCACCTCCTGCAGACCACCCTTCAGGTTCTTGCACAGCTTCATCAAGTACTGTACAAATGAAGAACAGTAGGGACAAATGAAGAGCCAAATTTGACATCCATTATAAAAAAAACGCTAAACTGGTATTTTCATATCAAGAGTGAATTGATAAACTCTAATATAAATCACAAGGCACGGTATACAAGCGCGTACTCCTTAAACATAATGCATCGATTGCATAAGGCAGTGGTCTGACAGCCAGCGAGAAAACGACTATCGGCGATTTTCTCTCTCAAAAAAGGGACAATAAATGTACATTCCGTGTAAACGAAAGAGATGCATATATCAAAAGTTACTCTCTGACTGTTCACACTGCCGGCGAGGACTTGCTTTACTAGTTTTGTCGCAGAGCGACGAGCTTTCAAAAATAAACTCGCTCAGCGCTATTCGCTTGTAAACACGTGCAACGCGCCCGCAGGTTTGCTCAGGACTGAGCGACCGCGGGCGAGTGGCGCGAGTAATCGCTCTCTCGCTTATAGCCTGGCGACAAAACTATCGAAACTACACATTCACTTCCCGCTGATCGCCAACTTATTTATAGTTTCTAGTTCTACTCGTTTCTGGTTCATCGCCGGCTGTGGGACCACTGCCTTATGGTCATTGCAAGCATAACATAAATAAAATCTCAAATAATTCAATTATTTTAATTTGAAAACCACTAGACTCTTTTGGATAAAATTTAAATGGAACCACACGTGAAGTACCCGTTAAAAAAATAGATGCAACTTTCTCTAAAAAATCCGCAAAAATAAACATAAAAAATAGACCTGACTTGAGTACTTCCACTTTTTTGAGATATTGAGGTAAAGAAATAAAAATATGCAATACTTACTTTCACATCATAAACGGTCGGAAAATAAAGTCGCAAACTCTCAAAGAAGTCATTCTCATCTAGCGGGAGATTTTTGTCCGTCAAAAGCTTTAGTAGGTAACCAAAATCATATCCAGAGTGAAAACTTAACCAGTTGATGTTATCCATTAGCACAATTCCTGCAATTAACATATTTTATGAGCATAAATAAAACTATAAACTATAAAACTGCGCCCCGAGGTGTTACCTGCGGAGATTTGACTATTCAATGAGCAGATGTCATTTTTCTGGGATTATAAATAATTTATATGTAACCTATATGTGCTATCCTGGAACCAAATTTCAACCATCAAATCCGTTCAGCATTTTTAGCGCGAAAGAGTATCAAATATACATACAAACTTTCGCCTTCATAATATCAGTAGGATTCAACGGTGTTTAGTTATTAATAGACAACTTGCTTAGTAAAAATATCAGAATTAGCTTTTTTAATTAAGCTGCAACTCTATTAATATGGGGTTCTATATTCAGTAAATAGATAATGAAGCAATCTTTTACTATTGTAGTTGAGTAAGTTACTATTAAATATTCATGCACATTTGTTAAGGAAAATATTTCCTATTGCCAATGTGGCCATAACAATTTCAGTTAGGTCAGGTGCAGCAATTGTAACAAGGGCAGAATAAATAAGTGGTAATAATAATAACCGCTTTGTGGCATCTGTGCTCACAAAAATACAAATTTTTATTTTTTATAATTAGTATTGATAACAAAAGCTCCTAAATTTCAAACTTACCTGATGTCATTAACAGTTCAGCAAATTCCAATGGTTCAATTCCATTTTCTTCATGTTCCCTAAATTTCAGTCCTGAATTTTGTAGCAGATCAATTGAATCTTGGGCATACATGTCTTGCCTGTAACATCGAATATTTAAATAGATCTATGATAAAGGCGTCTCATTTTTGGGAGCAATAAGACTTTATTGTGACTTTCTTTTCTTATTAGCTAGATATAAAGTAAACTTACTAGCCACTTAATCTCTATTATTAAAACTTACTGCAAATTGAATTTGAAGTTAAACTGCCAAGTAGTGCATCCCGGAGGTGTTTTTCCATTTTCATCCATAAATGTAAGGCCCAGTTGTATAATCCTTAGAAGGTCTACATTACATCTGAAACAACAATATAATCAACTAGCAGCCCAGTGTGTGCTTCGCTAGGTATAAACATGCTTGTGCTGTCAATACTGAAAAAATTTACAGCAAAATTAACATTAACAAAATGATCTGCTATTTATTGAATTCATTTGTTACAAAAACTGTGATAAATGAAGGACCACTAGACTTTGTGCTAACTTCACGTAAACCATCTACTAAATAGTCAGAACAATGCCTAAATATTTGGTTTGGATAGATGAGCCCGTTCTTGAGTATTAAAATTACTACGAAAAGTGGCATTGATATTTATTGATAAGTTGCAATACATATTATAATCATGTTAAAAATTTTAAAAACAATTTTAAGGTAACAGAAAACTCTCTCAGATTACAGAAGGAATATTGTGAATTGCATCAAATTTTATTTCACTTTGTCACAGTGAGGGCTCAAAATTATATATTGTTAATATTAATGGATAATAGGTAGTATCAGGTCAGATGAAAAATAACAACAAACCTCAACATTTGATACTGATAATCAGCTGTGGATCTAAACTCTCCAACAGGTCTTGCAACTACTCCTGGAAATTCTGTATCCATAGCAACCCAGTGATAGCTTTGGACAACCTAAAATTATAATTATTAAAAACAAATTATATTTCAAAGTACAAAACACATCTCGTACATTTCTAGTAAGCAAAGGAGCTCTTGCAGCCAAATGAATTAAAAGTAAAAATATGTTTTATACATATAAACGGATAATTATTTTGTTTTATGTAATCAATGTTACCTGTCTTATAACTTTAAACTCATCATGTAAATTGTGCTTCCATACATTTTTTATGGTACATTCGTCTTTAGCAGTACTAGCTAGTATTGATCCAAAGCTTGCTGCAGGCATCTGAAAAATATCATTTTTTTGGTTTCCTTGAAAGGACAGAAGCAAGTGGAAATACATAAGAGTACATAATGGATACTAGATGTATGAGTATGTAATAAACCGAAAATAAATAGTTTTTTGCAGCGCATTAGCGTCATTACCTTCCCTTGGAGTTGTTTTAAGAGTTTTTAAATGCTGGTGTCGGCGTTAAACAAAACCGGAATAAATATAAAAGCAGTTCCTATTATTATAAAAAACTTAGTATATACGTTGTTGCCAGACTAATAAACTAACTAATTAAGACGCGACGAGTTTTAAAAGCCTCCATAAAATTTAAATACTTAATCGCTGCCTGCGAAACGAAAATCTGCCTGTTCCTGTATAAGTAATTAAGTATGAGAAAATTGCAATCGAAGAAATTTACATTATTTGACAGTGACAACTTTGACAAACACAGACTTTTTTAATAATTGTACAAACTGAGAAGGCTAAAGTCATTGTAGCTATACCGTCTTTAGTTGTCTGTGTAATTGTAGTCACCTTAGTAAAGCGGTGCACGTAAACGAAAACCACGTTATTCGTTCAACCAGACTTTCAATCTCTTGCCCACACTTGCGCACATAATCTAATCGTCAACTACAATCAAAAATATTAATACAGAAACTTACTCCAAAAGACACAGAAACGAATAGTGGTTATTTGCTGTTTTAGTCACACAATAACGAAGAAGATATTATAAACAATGTCAATGAAAACGAAAAAGACGAGTGTACAATCTTTTGTTCCGTTAAACAAACTATACGGTTAACTGTTCCAGTTTGTTGTAAAATCCTACTATTATATTACAAACGAGAAAGATTGTAGGTATGCTTGTTACTCTTTCACGCAAAAACTGCTGAACCGATATAGATGAAATTTCGTACGGAGATAACTTAGGCCCTGGATTAACAAACAAATTTTCGTATCTATAAAAATATTAGTGATAAAATTGTTAATTGACAAAATATTTTGTAGAGAATCGTGACTGTGGTTTAAGTAGTCGTAAACTATAACGACACTTCCTAAAAAGTGAAGGAAAATTTCTCAGTTAAAGAAATTTTTAACTATATAAGTAATATATGAAACTAATTGTTTAATTTATTATCATCGCCCTGAATATTAATTTAATTATACAGGGTTATCGGTTAGAGGTGAAGGAAGCCGAAAGGGGGTTACTATACTCATCCTTAGGAGTAACTTTCACAACAGAACCAACACTGAATTAGAGAGAAAAACAGCTGTTTCATACATTTTGTCAATGACATACTTACTTTTTGTATGGAACAGCTGATTTTTTTCTCGAGTTAAGGCACGGTCGATAATGAAACTTGTTCGCAATCATGAGTAATTAGTAGTTTCAGATCAAACATCAAGAAGAAGGAAGAAGACAAGCATCACCATCATCAGCTACCCTTTTTTCTCAACAATGGCGTATAGAGCGAGTTCTCATCAAAAATGAAACACTAGGTGACACAATTTAAATATTTATCTAGCAAATATAATAAGAGCAACATAGGAAATTCTTAATTATTATATAATTGATTTGATATAAAATAAATTGATAAAACCTTAAAATAAAACTTAAACTTACAAGTGTTTATTTATTACATGACAGTTAACAGTAATCTAACATGATTCGTGTAATAATATCAATTTGTATTCAATTTTTTCGTTATTATTATTAATACGCACACAAAATTAAAATTAATAATTAATTTATCTCCTGTACAATTGTACGTGCTAAAGACGACATAACTATTTGTTCTTTGCAATACTTATTTGGACAGGCGCCTATAAAAAGTATAGATGCTTGGTAATCTAAATCTAACCCAACAATATTTCATCAGTTAGATATCACTTTCACCAACAATATGTAGCAGCATTCTCATTCAAAACTCAGGAGCCATTCAAGTACAAACAATGCAAAATTCTATAGAAGCTTGTTTAATTACTACGGGAAAATCGATATATCGGCAAAAATACCTTTCTAGAACCATGTATCCCGATAATGAACCATTTCTGAATTCCATTCACACCATTTCAAAATCAAACTTTTTACATGACCAAGAAACTTTTTGAAATCGAACTAGTGTGAAACAAAATGCGGCATTTTTAATTAGACGCAAGCCACTTGTTTCATTTTTAAATCAATTTATAGCATCACAAAATTTGTGTCTCGGAAACTAAATGTAATGGTTCAGAATCAGCACACTAATCTTGAATATCCTGGTTTTACCGACACCAGGAAGAGTAGTCGATAGAGGAGTATATTGCTTACTTTCTACTTTAAGAGTTACTCGCAATTCTTACAGTCTTCATACAAAATGTAACAAGTTAGATGAGATGCAATCTCAAAAAAATACTCATAAAAATATGCAATTTTTTACGCTGTTTGTGTTTGTTTGTGTTTATTAACGTAATTTTGCGGCACTAGAACGCTATTAGACGGCCAAAGCGTTATTTGTTTTGTATTAAGACTATCAGTTCTGTGCAACCAGCAGATGTGTATGATTGACTCCACAACACTATACCGAACATTTGTAGTTCACACACACCACACATAAATATAGTCTATGGTTTCCGACATAATTAAAGTCTATGGTTCCTCCTTATTCCTTATCGTGGAACAAGTGAGGTTTCGGCGTGAGGCTGATGCACGCCTTGTCCGGACATCAGGATGAGTTGCCGTTTTCACCGCTTTCGTTGAAGTTATTCGCGTTAACTGAGAACGGAGCGCCGAGTCCGTAGAGATGGCCGCTTGAACTTTCGATGTTGTCGTCGAAGAATATCTAAAAAAGGAAAACAGATATATATATATATATATATAAAATATATACTTGGAATTTAAGAATACAAATATGTGTTTAGTAGTAGGAAAAGTTTCCTTTACACTTATTTATAGTGAGGTTTTGTTAACCTAATGCAAACAAATGGGAGTCACAGTTTAACTTGTCAATAATATTGCATGATTTGGTTATGTAAGCATTTATTTTATTTATTTATGTACTACAATATAGTTATATAATGTAATGTATGTACGCTACTGACTCATATGTGGCTCTTTAATCTTGAAGAAGGACATCAATTTACATCTCTGTCAAGTCTATAAATATTGCAAATGTTATGCCAGTCGCAGAATATATCGGCAATAATGAATTTTATGTATTTAAGCTAAGAAATTTAGATGGCAGGGCCTAAAACTTATATTCATATAGTAACAACTGGCATGGCCATTTTGTAATTGCTGTGCGAGCTTGTTATCCACAACTAGGTCTTTCTTATGGACCATTAGTATACCATTAGCATAAGTAAATTACTTCTTACTTCCACCAGCAGGGCTCCTGAGGTTTATTTTATAGCAAAACATTTATTAGCTGCGTTGAGTACAAGTTGTTGAAATGGTCCATAAGAAAGACCTAGTTGTGGATAACAAGCTTGCACATCAATTACAAAATGGCCATGCCAGTTAGTTAGTTATTAGTCCATAAGAAAGACCTAGTTGTGGATAACAAGCTCGCACATCAATTACAATATGGCCATGCCAGTTTTTACTATATTAATATAAGTTTTAGGCCCTGCCATCTAAATTTCATAGCTTAAATACATACCATTCAATATTATAGATATACTTTCTAGTGGATCAAAGGGCACAGCGGGTCTAGAGGCAACAGAGCTTCTGATGAACTAGCAAGGAGGCTTCGGGAGATGGCCTGCAGGACCTAACCCTCCATATCAGAAGGACAACCTATAGTACTTCAGCTTTTCAACCGGGTCAGATCTTGGATTCGACAACGTAGAAACCGACTTTTAAAGAATACTAGGCAGATATAGACGTATGCCGACAGTCACTTGTTTCAGTCACGCGGCCGGCGAGTACGTCATCAAATTATTTAAGTTCAAAATTTATGCACAAAATATACCTTCAAGTATAATGCATTTCAAACAAGGCGGAACCGACTCAGATAGATGAAAAGGTTACATTAGGTCTAAACTGCGATGAAAGTATGTAAATAAAACATCCAAATAAATTCAAAATAATTTTAGATACCTACTTTTACCATTTGGTATTTAAAATGTGTGCGAAAATAACTTTGGTGTTATAGCTATAAACATTTTAAACATGCGCGTCACTCGGCTCGACGAAAGCCGTTCAGGACGCCTACGTCGGCGTGAGCGAGCTACTAGTCTTCCTGAAAGAGATTGGATGGCTGGACTGACGCAAAAGGAGTCCAGCATAAGAACCTAGTTGCAGACAACGATCCCGTTTACCAAGTACCAAAAGTCCATTGCAGCTGGTTGGGTTAAGCTGGCGGTATACGCACAATACATAACAAGGGCAACGTCAATGCAGGACTTATCACTCCCTACATAGACTAAGAACCAAAGTAAATTTACCTCTTTAATCTTGAAGAATGCCATCCCGGTGAGGTGCGAGTCAGAGCCGGCCTGGTGCTGCGGCCCCACACGCCGGAGCTCCAGCTGGTCCGCCACCTCCTGCAGACCACCCTTCAGGTTCTTGCACAGCTTCATCAAGTACTAGAATTAACACAATATTTGAAAACAATAACTAATAGACATGATAACAGGCACAAATGGTAGTGTTCAAATTTGTAAAATTGGTCACTACAAAATATTTGGTGTCACAAACAACCAACACAATAATCCCAACAAACGCACTTTGGCATTTATATTTATGACATATGAGTTGTTTTGCAGTAGATGCAGATTTTTGTTCATATTCATAATTCTTAACTAAGGTTGAATTGATATCGGAGGAATGAATGGAGTTAATATATTAAAGAGGCAATGGGGCCAGCATTGTGGGTACTCTACCAACTGGCAGTGGTTTAGATTTAAGTTAGTTTTAATTTTTGGATATTGCTTTTGTACATATAGTTTATAACTTTGTATAGTTTTAGTTAAAATTTTATCATGGTTTTATAAGTTTGTGCAATAAAATTAAAGAATCTAAATAATACACAAAACTTGTACGTATCACATTTTATAGTATAGGTTGGTTAAAAAGTTCAAACTCCAAGTACGAGTATGAACATCCACTGCCAGAATTGAAACAGACTCGTTTCTCTCGCTCTGTTGGTTATGCAGAATTGTTGCTTATGGTAATACAAGAAAAATGTATTTTGATTAAAAAAACGTTTACTCACTTTCACATCATACACTGTTGGAAAGTACAGCCGGAGACTTTCAAAGAAATCATTCTCATCTTGAGGCAAGTTTTGATCCGTGAGCAGTTTCAGTAGATATCCAAAATCATATCCTGAGTGGAAACTCAGCCATTTGATATTATCCATGAGCACGAGACCTACAACACATAGATAGAAATTCTTTTAATAAACCAAGAAACTATTACGACAGGATTATCTATACCGAGATATGTATAAGTGGATATGAAAATCTGTTTTTTTTTTTTCAAATATGAAATGTTGTCAATTATATTCTAGAGAACCAGAAAGACCAATTATATGAAAATCTGCCAAATGCAATTTGGTGGCCATTATACAGGGGTAGGCACTCGAAGTGATACCAACTTTAAGTAGCAACCAAACTGTTTACAATATGGCGCCCATTTTTTCACAGTCGTAAGTCTATTGTATTCTTCCTAAACATACAGAAGCTCATTGTTTTTCGTCGCTGCTAAAAAAAGTTATCCAGATGGAATTCAAACGCCACAGTGTCATTACTTTGTATTTGGCTGGAAAATCGCAACCAGCCATTGTTAATGCGCTACGACATTTACATCTGAATAAAATGTTTGTGTATCGGACCATCACGCGTTACAATGATACGGGTAGCATCAAGAAACGCCATGGAGGTGAACATCCAACAACAGCAACATCATCAGAAATGGTTCGAAAGGTAAAGGCTAGAATTGAACGAAATCCACGACAAAGCGCAGTTAAATTGGCGAAAAGTCTTAATGTATCTGCCCGGAGCATAGGACGCGTATTAAAAAATAAACTTGACACTTGCACAAAAGGCAGTTCGCCTAGAAAGAGCTAAGGAGTTAAAGCAGTTGCACGTTGATAGCAAGCTTGAAAATTTGGTATTTTCCGATGAAAAAATTTTTACGGTTCAGCAATATGTGAACAAACAAAATGATCGCGTATGGTTAAAGTCTAAATCAAACGACAATTTAGACCAACGAATTGCTCTGCGAAAGCAAACACCAGCATTAGTGATGGTTTGGGCCGTGGTAACTGCTACGGGACGTTCACCTCTCGTTTTCATTGAGCAGGGTGCAAAGATAAACCAGCAAATCTACCGTGAAAAGATTTTAAACGATGCTTTGTTACCTTGGGCACGTAAGAAATTCGGTAGAAACCATTGGACGTTTCAGCAAGACTCGGACCATCCCACAAAGCCCGTGAAACCCAAATTTTTTTTCATTCAAATTCAAATTTGAGCTTCACTTCTTCGCAACAATGGCCACCATATTCGCCGGACGAAACCCAATGGATTTTTCCATATGGTCAATTCTAGAGGCCAAAGTGTCAGCAAAAAAATATGAGACAGTCGACGCCTTAAAGATTGCTCTTCGCCGAGAATGGAACAAAATATCAGCAGACCACATTCGTGCAGCGTGTGAAGCCTTCTCGGACAGACTCGATGCTGTTATCCGCGCTAAAGGTGGCCACATCGAACAATATTTTTTTCTTTTTAATTTTAAATGTTTTTTTTTCTATATATTGAAGTTTATAAATAAAAAGAAACAAAATTGTCAAAATTACAGCATTTTGAATTGGTAACACTTCGAGGTCCGACCCCTGTATAGTATAGTTGTTGCAAATTAAGGGTGCACGGGACTTTTAGTCATGTGCTACTCATGCACTAGGGTTAGCAAAAAATTGGAGAATGTCATCTACATAAGTACTTAAAACTCTACAACAATAATAACAAAATTTAAATATAGTAAAAATACTCAAATATATGCTTTGTTATAAATAAATGTGACTGTAAAAATAAGAATTATTACCAGTTTAATAATAATGAAAAACAAAGTTACTCTTGTCTGTGCTTTTGATTTGCTACAATACATATTATTACCTATAAAAAATATTTTTAGTTGCAGCATGTACCTGATGACATAAGGAGTTCAGCAAACTCCAATGGCTCAATACCATCTTCTTCATGTTTTCTGAACTGTAGTCCCGAGTTCTGTAGCAAATCAATGGAATCTTGGGCATACATGTCTTCCCTAAAATAGGCATGTATTATTAGTAGGTACCACAATCCAAGTCTTTTTTTTATCATAAAATATATCAAAGTAAATATAATAAAAACTTGGAGGCATAACAACATGTAGATTTTGAAGTCAATTTAACATTATACTTTACACAATGCCATGATAGCACATGCAGGTATGCAATGTATTTATTTATAGTAAACACATATGAGAATGTATGTTAATAAAACAATTAAAAAGATAGTAAAACAACGAGTTTTTACAACCTTCTTTCAAAACTGTAGTTGATCATTATATCTGCAAAACTTTATACCCGACTGCGAAATGCAGTTTATGTGTTTCGTGTATATGTATGTATATTTATTTAGCACACCCTAGAGCCTAAACGGCTCGTCTTATTTTTATGTGAGTGGTGTAATAGGCTAGATTAGCTGCATCCTACGATTTCACTTGTTAAGATATGTGGGTCTATAGCTCTTGTTGTTTTTAGATGTCACTTTTTGCCACTAGGAAAGTGTTACTATGTATTTTTTTCGGCTTTTGGCAAAATTGATCTACTACTGACCAGATACACTTAATGAGACAGACACTGGAAAAGGCATACGAGTATGATATAGACCTACACCATATGTTTATTGACTTCAAGCAAGCCTTCGATAGTATCAACAGGGCAAGTATTCTCAGCAGCATGCTTATTCTTGGCATACCTCGTAAGCTTGTTCGTCTCACTGACGCCACCTTGAGAGACTCAAGATGTGTTGTGGCAATACAAAATAATCTGTCTGATCCTTTTAGCATTCATACGGAAGTAAAACAAGGAGACGCTCTCTCTACCGTAATTTTTAACCTAGTCTTAGAAGCTGTCACACGGGGACTGAACCTGCGGGGCCTTATCAACTACAATACATCACAGATAGCAGCATACGCTGATGATATTGTAATCACTAGCCGACTTCAAAGTACTATGTTAAACCACACAACATCTCTAGGAGTGGAAGCTGGTCAGTTTGTACTGCAGATAAACATGACCAAAACGCATTAGCTAACTACAAGCAGGCAGATCAAACAGCCAGAAGATGTGACTACAGAGGGTGGTGTTATTACGGGAGTGTCCAGTTTTAAGTACCTAAGTGCCAACCTCAATGTGCAGAATTTTATGGAGGATGAAATCAAATCCAGAATAACATCTGGCAACAAGTGCTTTTACGCATGCAAAAAGCACTTGAGCAGCAAGTACCTGTCCAAAAAATCAAAGTTGTCTATCTATAAAACTATAATTCCGCCTAGTTGTTACCTATGCATGTGAAACATGGACACTAACTCAAAAGCTAGCGGTACTTAAGAGAAAAATTCTTTGCAAAATCTTTGGCCTACAAGACATGAAGATGGGGAATACCAGGCTAGGATGAATCATGAGATTGAACTACTAATAAATGAAACCATAATAAGATTCATCAAAAACTCAGCGTTTGAGATGGGTAGGTCACCTGGAGAGGCTAGACAACTTAAGAGCCGTTAAAACCATCTCAGACTGGGCTCCACAACAAAAGTGACCACAAGGAAAGCCAAGAAAAACTTGGGCAAAATGTGTGGATGAAGATCTGAGGAGGATGAGCAAGCTGACAAGTTGGAGAAAAGCAGCCAGAGGCAGAGCAAGATGGAGAAAAATAGTGGAGGAGGCCAAGACTCACATTGGGTTGTAGCATCACAGGAAGTAAGAACTATGTATTTTTTATAACTTACTGCAAATTGAACTTAAAGTTAAATTGCCAGGTGGTGTAACCGGGCGGTGTTTTGCCGTTTTCATCCATGAATGTCAGGCCCAGCTGTATTATTCTAAGTAGATCTACATTGCATCTGAAAGCATAAAATGATGCTATAAAGAAAATATGTCTTTCAATCAGTAAGGAGATGGTACTTGTAACCATAAAACAGAGTAAATAGGAGTATAAAGAAATAACCTGGGCATACTGGGTGACAGTCACAGTAGCTTAACTATAAAAGTAATAAATGCTGAATGAGATATATCTCACAGTAAAGAAAGCCTAGATCATTTAAATTAAGTTTCTGCCAAAATCATGTTTTATCTGGGCTCTAACTGAAAAGTCTAAAACAAAAATTGTCAATTTTATCTATAATTACTTTAATTGTATATTTTATCTTACCTAAGCAATTGGTACTGATAGTCAGCAGTGGATCTGAATTCTCCAATAGGCCGAGCCACTACTCCAGGGAATTCTGTGTCCATCGCCACCCAGTGATATTTCTGGACAATCTAAGTGGAAGAAAAAATGTTAAATTAATTTATGAAATCTTGCCATTTCAATTAATAATTACAAAACAGAGCTGTCTGATGATCATACTTCACGCTAATACAGTAAACGAATATCTTAAAGGGACCAGCAGTACTATGTTGTACTAAACATACGACTCGCAAAACTGCAGGATTATTTCGTAAGAATATTTTATTTTCCTATTTAGGCAATAAAATATTTTATAGGAATAACATATTTGTGGGTTGGGAATCAAATGCAGCCCGCATTTGATTCAATGGCTTCTAATTGGTGTCATATTTTAAAATGTTGAACACTTTGCTTTATGATCTTGTACACCTGAACATAACAGGTGACAAACACTGTGATGTACCGCGCACCAATGAGGAGAACTGAAGGTGAAGTTGGTGCAGCAAAGTTTTGGATTTTATGTTGTGTGAACAAAACTTTGCACAGTTTTATTTGGATATTATAACTGGATGTATTATCATACAAAATCCTCACAGCTGCTCACTCAAACTATTGTCACACAAGGGTTATATTTTCTCAATACCGAACTATGAAACCTAATTTGAGTAAACATTATCATTGCTTAAATTGGTTAGTCATTATAAGTGAAGAATTTATGTGTGTATTCTACTACATTAGGGCTTTATGTTTGTTACCCTTTCACAGTCAAACACCAAATTACTAAACAAACAATCACAATGTAAATATATGTCATAAAAACTTTTGAACACAGAACTATTATAAGCTAAATGATATAACAAGACTTGCCTGTAACAAACATTATTTAAAGATCAGTAAATACTAATTTACTTTACCTTGGATTAACACACATACTAATTTTAGTCCCAAGAAAGTAAAGTGTTCTCATGTAATGATTAAATATCACCCTTTCATGCCACATACATACCTGTCTAATAACTTGAAACTCTTCATGTAGATTGTGATTCCATACGTCTTTTATGCCGCAATCTCCAGATCCAGTCAATTGTGATATTGATCCAAAACTTGCCGTTGGCATCTGCAAAGAGCATTCAATGGAATGATAATTGAGTACGTTCATAATTCTTATAGTTTAACTACTAAGCTGTGAACACCAACTCTAAAAAATATGATCAATTCATACTTAATAAATAACAATATAATGTATGATGGACAGTTTAAGGTATTATTGTAAGTGAAATGAATATGAAATTACGGCTCAAGCATGAAAATAAATGATAATCGCTGCTACTACATCAGTTTTTCAGAAACAAATCCAGAAGAAATTGAATTACCTTGTATCGGTTATCCTTGTCGAGATAGGAAGTATCTTCAGTTTTGTTCGACGCTGCGGTTTACGATTAACCTTGTCGAGTCTCGGACAATTGTGCTCCAGTGCTGAAGTAGAAAAAAAACTAGTCTTTTTCAAGTATTGCCTTCTTAGTTACTATAGCGTGTTATATTGTGGAGTTCTAGTCATTGTACTTACCTTCTAAGTGTTGAAAAATAATAAAGCAATATCTACGCAACTAGAATTTATCACACGAGTGAAGAAATCAAAACTCCATTCGAAAAAACTACAAAAATGAAATCAACGCTTTGTAGAATTATTTGTGGTCGCTCTTTTAAAATAAAGTAGAAACTGAATGAAGTTACTGACAGATGACACTGACAGCAAATGACGTGTGTAGACGGCACGTGGTACTTTTTCTTTTCTTCTTTCCTGATTGACCACCACACTCTGTGTATTGTGCCAGTTCTCAAGTTCTTCGTGGTACATTTGATTTGGACAATAAAATAATAAAAATTAATATAGTATAAACCCTCAGAAGAACCAGACTGGAAATGATTTTATTAGTTGTTGCTGAAGCTCAGAAGAAATAGGTACTACTAGTACGTCATAGCTTGCGAAAACGGGCTATATTGACAACATTTAATTTTTGGGAAGTGATGGAAATTCGACAACCATTTCGAGATAATGTAATGAAGAGTTCATATCAAAATACCACAATTTTATATTCACGTTTTGCAGAGTTATTTACAAAAAACTAAAAGATCCATTTACGTACGAGTATTTATGCTAAGACCGTCAGATGACATAGAATATTATTGTTCTAGCTGACCCGGTAAACTTCGTACCGCCTAACAGTCGTCTCTTTAATATATATATTTTTTAATACTTATTCTGCTATTGGGGACGCCGGGTTAGCAAATATTGTCTTTAATATTTACACGATAACGAAACCTCTCCACTAACACTTACCTACCTGAACTTTATGGTAAGTATGGTATTAGTTCAAATTGATTTTTAAGTATTATTAGGAATCGATTGTACGGGAGTATAGAAAAGTGTTGTTTTTAGACCTTTCAGGCAATTGTTTAAATTTTTCTCTGCGGAAAAACCATTCTCGGACTTCAAGGATTAGGTACTCAAAAAAATGAATTAGCAAAATCGGTTCAGCTACTCTCTACAGATTTGCGCTTAGCAACACATTGAGCGATTCATTTATAAATTATAGATAATTTAATACATGAAGGAGAACTGTATGACAAACTCTTGAGTAAAACTCAGAAGAAATACTACTTGAAACTATGGGTTTTTTTTGTCTTCCTCCAAAAGGTATTGCCCTAAAACTATGACTCCACTTGATACCTAAGGGTAATTTAGTAGCTGCGATATTTTTTACTAATTCAGACCCTGTATTCTTTCCATTTATCTCTGATGAGCCAAAGCGTTACCGCACAGATGACAGTTATTTATATTATGTTGAAAAATTCACCCAAGAAGTTGGATAAAATTATTTAAATGCCTCTTATGAATACTCGCGAATTTCATATTTATTACTAGGGTAAAGGCACCAGTAAAAAACACTTTTTCTTTTTTTATTCAAAATAAGGTCTACGATATTTTTTTCTGAAGAGGCAGCACAGATCCAAAGACAACATACATTCGTTTGATACTACTTATTTACATCACATGATTCTACCATTTTGTCTCAAGATGGCGCCAAATTAAATATGTGCCGTCAGAAAAAAAATCTAATTATCTTACGGAAATCGCTAAGACAGTAAATTTCAATTTTTAGTCATAGTTCACTTATTATAATAGGTACTAATACTTTCTGAACAGATATTGATATTTAAAAAATATTTTAAATAGATTTTGTGCACTTGTATTTTTTTTCTTTGTTTTGGATCCTAATTTATTACTGGTTTTAACAAAATAACTTTGTCCAGTAATGGACAGCTGTCTATTGTTATTTTTTTATTGACTTATGTCGTTCTTCATTGGAATTGGTGCACAATTTTACGATGATCAATTACTTATACTTTTAATGAAAATAAAAATCTAGTTCCAGTAAAGATCAATGTGTCGATCATTGGGTAAAATAACTGTCCTCAACTGGTCCCCACATGTTTTTGTTCTAGATGGCATAGTTACGTGTGATAATAAAAAGTTTTTTAGTCAAATGTTCATGCTTTTTAAAAGACAAAACTGAATTGTGGCGTTTCCTGTTTACTTTATTCATTTTTTTTTCTTCTTCCCTCCTACGAGGGTAGTGGCATTACACGGCTAGTGCATTTGCCATCTTCAAGTAAATCTTCGCTATTATTTTCATTGGTGTGACGATTGTTTTTGACAAAGTTTTGTGTTTATTAAAAGTTTGGGAAACGTATATTTCGCGGACAAAATAGGATATAACTATTGTGATAGGAAAGGATCAAAGGAACAGGTTTGAAATATATTACAGGTAAGATATTTACAGAATTATATTTACACACATTATTATGTACAATATTTACAGTTATATGATATTATATTGTTGTAATACATCCATATTATTATGTTACATATTACACGATAAACTATAGAACTGTATAGATGTTTATACAATAGCAATTTTTTGACAAAGTTATCATGTTCTTGTAAAACGTACCTATTTTATTTACTGAAATTCTGCAATTCCATTGAACAGCTTTGTGAAGGGTCGTCATTATTAGTAGAATTAGATTTATCAAACATATCAAAGATAGGGGCAACGATGGACGGTATTTTTATATTCGACTGAGTGATGGTATAAAAGAAGCTGAATTATATCTCTAGATGACATAGTTAAGGGATCTCTTTTTAGAGCAAAGCCGTCTTGTGATGGCGGGACGTTAAACTCACTAATAACTTTTTTATGATCATAGCCCATTACAGGTTTTGCAGCTGAACGACGGTTAGTAAAAGTTGTATTTTTGTATGATGTTTGGTGAGGGCGCCGAATATTTGTTACTTTAGAGGATGCATGTGGATTAGATAAACTGGTACTAGAAACAGAGCTAACAACATCAGCATAAGAATTTGATGCCGGGGGTTTAGTTTAGCTGCTTCACCGTAAGATATGCTATTTTCAGCCATTGTTATTTTGATACGTTTTTGTCGCGCAAATTCTGAACATGACTTATTGATTGCAAAATGTGGCTCTGAACAGAGGCAACATATAATGGTTTCGTCGTTAGCATTGCAGATCACCAGTATGTTCAAGGCCACATCTAAAACATCTAGGTCTCGACCTGCATTGAAGTTTAGTATGACCGTAACGGCAGCAATTATAACACTGTATAGTAGGATAAGTGTAAAGTTCAACAGGGAGTGAGTTGTAGCAAATAAAAAATATACTAGGTAGCACCGACCGTCAAACGTAACTAAAATGTTCTGGGTAGGTTTCCAAAATGGAGAACCTTCTACCAAGGTTTTAAAATTACTTCCTACCTTCTCACTTTTAATATATTGCCGCAACCAATAGGAACAGATATATTCTCAATACCCTCTTCAGGTGACCATTCCGAAGGAACACCTCGAATCAGCCCCATACGAGTGACGTTGAACGACGGAACAAGCGCTTTATAATTATTCATCGATAAAATTCTGCTACTAAGAAAAGAATTAGCATCACCAAAGTCTAAAAACGATAACTCTATTTTATTCCTACCAATTCCTTTAACTGAACAGTCAATAATATTCTGAGACTGGATGGATAATAATTCCATCTTCGGATGACTTCACGTCGTACATAGATTTTAAATGGAGCTTTATCAGTTGGTTGATACTATGTTCAAGCTATAGGGGAAACGAACTGGGGAGCTGGATTATTGCTAGGCGGTGGAGGAGATATTTGTGATGGGATTACAAAAGGTTTTTTAATAGTTGTTTCTTTATTCGAGTCACTGCTATCCGTACAAAGACAACCTGTTTTGAAATCTATAGCATGAGCGTGCTTCCTTATTTTTTTTATTGCAATACTTCCATATCCTAGTATTTCGACTTCGCTTTCGTTTATGAGTTTGGGTGGAAGATGTGTCTGTGTCCATTCCAGACTCATTAGAAATAATGCTATGGGTTGCTACAGTTACGAAATTAGTTGCCGGGGGAACCATTCCTCCCCCCGGATCTTGCAAGTCGGGCTCGTACCTATATAAAAATGACAAAAACTTACCAGTTCCGAGGAAAATATACAGTTACACTAAAATATATACAATAATGACTAAAATTATGAATACTACACCACTCAAATGATTCTTTTTACATATAAAATGAAAATAAGGGTGAAAAAATACACTCGCCTAATTCGACGTTTCCCGCGCTTTTTCTCATTATTCAATACGTTTGCAAAAGTGCCCCTAACTGGATGTCTTTATTGGGTAAGTGTCAATAACTGGGTGTCTATTATTGGTAATTTATCTATTACTGGGGTTTAATTACTGGATTATTGCTGTCCATCACTGGAGAATTCGAGTATTTTTGTTTTACAATTATTTCCCATGTAGTCTTACCCAGGGTTTATGTCAGTTTTGTATTTGTATATTGTCTTGAGATTTCACTAATCTAAAGACAATATACAAAACTAAGTCATAAAAAAGTTATAGGCAATATTGTCACACACTGGCCTTAAAGTGTCCATTATTGGTGCCATCGCCTTATTGACTTATCTGGCTCACAAATCGGCCGATCCCACAGCTTCTGACAAGACAAGATTGAGATTTGTTTGGCTTCTTCTTCTTCTGTCAGATTAGACACAGAGGAAATCACTACCTACAAGCAAAAATCCTGCCACGGTAATCGTCCTTATTACCGTGGCACATCAGTATCTCTCTATTTTTTTCGAGAGAGATGTTGCGTGTATGCGTCTCTTATGGTGGCTGCTGGCGGATATCGTTTGTGCAATGTTTGCGTACAAATAATTTTCGCTTCTCGAGGTAGGTGGCGTGCTCACCAAGCCAGTCCATTTGGGATCGTTGTAATATAAGTACAACGATCCCAAGTGGACTGGCAACACCTTCTAACTCATGGTATTTCAATACGACGCCGCTGGCTGGGTCAGCAGCAGTACACAAAGAACATTATTGAAGGCATGAGACAAGAAGACGTTATTTTCCAGATATTGTTCCCAAACGCATTCATGTATGATATAGCTGATTTTCTCAACGCATTAGTCTTCGAATGTTAGAAGCTTGGATAAAACAAAGGTCACGTTCGATGAACACACTGTTTCCAAATCGATCGCAGTTCACTGTTATACTTTCGAAATTGTTGAAAAAAAAGCCAGAAGACAAAGGTCTTTAAGCAATGTATCCTATCTGTCATGTTCTGCAGAGCTGAAACATGGACGTTCACGGTAAGGCTAGTCCGAAAATTTAAAGTCGGTCAGCGAGCTATGGAAAGGACTACGTTGGGCAGGTATATCTACCAACGTACGCGATCCTATTCAAAATTAAGTGATTTGACAGATAACTAGTAATACCGACATAGCTCTATGTCTAAGTACCTAAGCGAAAGCTGATGCTGTTAGCTGATCATATACTTTAGTCGTAAAATTGACTACTGATGGGGTAGCCAAGTTCTCAAGTGGAGATCAGTATGCGAACTCCACTAAATCAAAAGCCTGTATAGTGTTGATCGGTTTGCCTTTGGAGGCGCAGTCCAGTCCAGTCCAGCGAAGGACGAGAGTGAGCTGTGATATGATGAGACATGTTTATCTTATTTTATTTTTAGAGGTTGTTAAATCAATATTTGCGCTTGAACATTATAAGGAAGCATGTTGCCGAATACTGCCTTTTTGAACCTTGATCGGTTGTAACTTTTTAATAGTTATTTATGTTGCAAATATTGCACTAAATTATGTCGTTATAAAGATAGAAGAGGGTAGTTTCCGTGCCCGCAAACTACACTACCAATATCCTACTCTTTTATTAAATTTATCAAGATGTGTTTATTTTACAAATAACGAATCTAAAAATGATTAAGGCACAATTTTATCCATACCTTCAAATGGACTCAAAATTGGAGCAAAGTTATATTAAGATAAATAATAATTAAGAAAATGTTTGTATCTATGTAGTGGTTCACACTTTCTTGCTAACCAACGAAGCTGAAGCCAAAAGGGTATCGGGCAGCGGTTGGTTAGTCACGACGGAGTATCGGCGGAGACAGTCGGGTAAATTCGCTCGCCTGCTGCGGACGTTTCAGGCACTTTCAGTCGCGTTCCCGTAACAACTTTACGTAAAATTCCGATCACTGAATCTTGCTACAACTTTTACGTGGAAAATGAATTGATTTGATTCCGTGAATTATTTTTAGTTCTTTTTTATCTGCGCAACCAACAACCAACGTGAACGGCGAATTTAATGTAAGTACCTACTTTCTTAAATATTTTAACGGCATGCACATTACTCATTATTTAATTTCTTATGTGGATTACTAAGATTAACATAACGCTTCAAGAGTTAATACAGTAAATCCTTACAAATTAAAATTTCGAATTTTACTGAATTTCAAAACGTACTAAACCCAGTGGTTTTGACATTTAATGCGTGAAATTTAAATTATTTCTGTTTATTCCACTTTTATTATTAGGTACTTTAAGTAATCTCTAAGTAATATCTAAGCACATGATTAATTATCTAGATATATCAATGAGTAGGTGTTACCTATTTGCACATGTCGAGAATAACAAGTTAAATTAATTTTAATTTATAATACCTATTATATTCATTATTTCGGTGTCATTTAGTTTCCTCGATATATGGATAATATACAGGATAGGTAGGTTACCTATACCGTTTCACGTTGCTAAGATGTATTACTCTGACTCTACGTGTTTAGTAGAAATTCAGATAGGTAAGTACCTATAGTGGAACCTAATTCTACCTTGAGATTACGTAGCACCCAAGATAAATAACAGTTAATTTTATGTTTTAATTTCATAATACACTTATTTTGGATATTTTTTACGGTTCACGACTATTATATATATATTAAGTAGATATACATAGTCATGACCTTGTCTAGTAGTTTGCTTTCTGTTGCAAATAAATATTTTTCTATTTCTATTAACGATGCTAAGTAGGAAGTTAAACGCCAGTAAATAAATATAAATTCTCAATTAAAAATCCTACATTAGGGCATATTTTAAAGCGAAGTTCTGAAATTGCGCAACGAACAACAACAGTTCTGACACAACATTCATAAAACAAGAGCGGGCTGAACACAATAAATTTGGTGGTAATCACCCCCAGACAACTGCCGATTATCCCATAGAAATCCTTTTGCACAACTCAATTAAACTGTTGTGGTGACCTGGCAAAGTATAGACAAGACAGTTTATACTGTATTTACCATTAGTAAGTACTAAAAAAAACTAAAAATTCGTAATACCTAAGTATACTATACTAGGTAGGGCGAATCTTCCTATTCTATATGTTTACCAAGTTTCGTCAAGATTGGTATTGAATAACGACCTGTACGCGAGTACGAAATGTCTAAATCGTCTATTTGTCCTTGATGTAGACAAAAATCCTACATACAAGTAGGTATTCAAACATATGAAACCGTCAGACGAAAAATTATTTTGCCTCGAAGAAGACGCTTCGCTCGCTCGGCCAATAACGCTAAACAGGCTAGTCCTTGTGTCAGGGTTTTAGTGAATCGGGTAGAAAAATATCCAGATATAGTATCCTTGTGTGTGGCAGCGGATATTAGGATATGTAATTAGACGCTCTACCACGACTACGTAGTACCTACTATTATTTATTCTGTAACCACGCTTCATTGTAGCCCAATCGTAAAAGATACATCGAATCGAGTAATAAAAAATGGAGAAACGCCCTTCTGTCGAAACAGTCGACAAATTCCAATATTAACCAAACAACACATTCCAATATTAGACGACGCGCGACTTACGATCACTGAGTAGTGATGTAGCGCTCTAGTACCAGTAGTCCGGTTGTTAGTCCGGGCAAAGATCATATTATATATTCTTTTAGATATATTCAAGTACATTTTCTTTAGTCCGGGTGACCGAATTATCAATACCGCTTTAGTAGCAACAGTTCACCAAATAAACTTATTTTATCTATTGTTCATTTCACCTAACTCATTTGTACTATGGTATACATGAAAAATTTATAAATGAAGAAGAAATAATTGAGAATCATTTTAGAACCCCTTTTATTGTACCTTAACTTAATTTAACACCTACCTACCTTCTTTATATAATCTGCTTTTTTACTCTTTATTTGATTTGAATACAGCGTAGTAAAATAATATTTTCTTTTTACCTATCTATGGTGTCATTTCTTCGGGTCCCTCGGTTATGACACTGTTTGCTGCAGCTTATTTGTATGCGGATTGATAGGTATCTATGTTCGTGATCCATTCTATATCGTTGTATATATACTCGTAAGTATAAATGTTCATGGCTCTATAGTTGCATCCTGCGTTATTATAACGTAGAGTTAAGTTGATAGCAACATTGATTCAAATCATAATATCACTATGATTTTATTGTTTGTTTTATATATCTATATTAATTAGTAGTTAATTAATAGTAATGACGACGGGACCTAGTCTTATTATAATTTATTGGTAAATAGTGCATTATTTATTTTATTTATTTAAGTCTTATGATCTGAATTTTACATACTATAATAACTTAAAAATTTGTCACGTAATTCAGAGTGCCTCTTGGCATAGGCCTCCTCTAGCATTTACCATTGGATTCTGTCTCTTGTTATCCTTCTCCAGGGTGTCCAGCAGTGTCTTAGGTCATCTGCCCATCTTGTTTGTTGACGTCCTTTATTGCGTTTGTCTTCCATGGGATACCAGTTAGAGATGGTTGTGCTCCTTTTTCCCAGCTTGTCACGAACCATGTGCCCAGTCCACCTCCACTTTAGTTGGTCTTTTCTCTATTCCTATCATACTTCTTTCCATGGCTTTTTGACAGCGTGCATATTACACGTCAAATTAAGAACCATCCTCGTACTTCAAGGAATATTCTAAAAAATTAATTAGCAAAATCGGTTAGCACAAAGAGTTTCATATATATATGTCGAAAAAAGTGTAACCGTTTTGGTGCGGGTTGGTGTTGCCTACCATACAAAATTGTACCCTAAAGAAAATTTAAAAGACTAATTTTTATACGTTTTTTTCTATGGTTGTGATTGTCTGCAACTCGCCCGATGTAAAGAGACGAAGTGGCGTACGCTACGATGTAGCTGTGGTATGTTGGTATTCTTGCATAGAAGAAACCAATTTAAAACAATTCAATTTTTCACTTGAAAAAGACCAAACATTATACATATCTGGAAATAGAGAAACTGTTAGCAAGTTCTACAATTTGGCAGTTCGCACAATTAAAGTTGACGCAAAGCATTTTAGTACAAACTATCCGGAATCTCTATCTTATAACCAAATAAATATTTTTATGCGTGTTAATTCCTGGAATCCATCTGCTGGGCACGGGTCTCCCTACAAAGAAGGTGTAGACCAAATGCCACTTATTGGACTATATTAGGGTTTTCTTAAATTACTTAATAGAAAGTTCTAATCCTAAATTTCCTTGAAAACATTCATTTCTAAAAACTTTTTGGAAGGTATTTCAACGTCAAAAATTTTCTACGTAAAAAATGGAAATCAAAGAAATACAATAACTAATCCCTTCATATTTTATTTTAACAGTAAAACAGATGTAACTAAGTAATTTATTTTATGCATTCATATTTTCCCATTATTGTGGGAATCCATCCCGGTGTTTTTAAGGTCAACACCAAATACTGAATTACATTAATATTTTTTAGTTTTGAGTTTTGCTATATTTACATTAATATGCACACATAAACAATAAGCTTACCTGTGGAAAGTAACCTCGCTGGATTTGTTATGTTTTTGAGTGATTGAGTCACATACTTTTATGAAGCATTTACCCATATCTAAATATTTTTGATGAGCTTTTGCTCGCTTGGATTCACACAAAGCACTGATTTGAAGTGAGCTGAGGTAATGCCTGTGGCCTTAAGTGAAGCAGCAATGCGTTGAGGCGGTTAGTACGCATCTAGTACATGTACATCAATGGTTCAGCTGCTCTCGAGATTTGCGCTTAGCAACACATTCAGCGATTCGTTTTTATATTATAGATTGAGTTTTAGATGTTTCTGCTATAATAATATAGACAGCTAAAGACAACAAATTGGTTTGTTATTCGAAGGCAAAAAAGAAGAATTTAACGTTTTTTGAACCTAAAATATAAAAAATACCTACGTAAACAATCAATTATTATTGTCCTGTAGGTAACGGAATCGCTTTCCCTCCAAACTAACGTCACTTTCATTCTCGCTGGTACATCGTACCAGACAGATAGAGATGGCGTTAGTGATAGAGAGACTGCCACACTAGACTGTAGTTTATATCAAGTATTACGATTTGAGTGACCCAAATAATTACTTATTAAGTATTTATACTTTGTTAATATTACAGAAATGCATGATTGTAATACGTATCAACAAGTACTTATTGCAATTTGTAGATAACTTATATTGATATTTTGTCTGAAATATTTTTTTTTATTTGTATACCTAACTATTTGGTTTAATTGTCACAGACATGTAACAGATACAAACTTTCCTAGCAATCACCTGGAAAATCCATTAAAAACAAAAAATGAAGGAGGTATGGTAACAGATGTTTTTTTTTTGGTAAAATGACGGATAACTTGTCCTACAAAAGAGGTTGCCAGCGTATCAGATGCTGCTTGGGTAGATCCATTTATTCCGTATTTTTTTTATTTTATCGTATCTATTCTTATTTTATCTATAGAAACAGAAGGCTACAAAAAATAGACACAAAGGTGCTAAGACTCAATTTCGTATAAGCTAAAAGATAGTTACTCATATCACATAATAGATCAGATGCATGAAAATAAGGCTTCAGGCAAACTATGTTAGTCTTATCGTGTTTTTTCTAAGGCCAAGCCAAGACGCGCCTGTCGCTGACTTATTTTGTAATGTATTCGAAAACCGCACGGAGGCCGGCATTTGACTATGTGGAATTTCGAAAAGGGATCACGAACAGGAATTGAGGAACGGAAGCTATTCGGATTTGCCTTTCTACTGGAGATAGCATCGGTTTTAGAGCTTTCCTTCGAACCCGTGAAGAATTTAATATCGTCAAATGCGTTAGCACTGGCGCCAAGGGAAATAATGCTAATTGAAAATTCTGCGAGTTTTAATTTTCTAATGCGTTTCATTGTTTGCCTTTGTTAGCCTCAATTCACAGAAACTCATTAGTTTAGTCCATTGGCTTGGGTACTATAAAAAAGTGACTTTCGAACCTTCAGGAATAATTTGTACGGAGTACATTACAGCTTGTTACTATATTATTATTTTATTATATTAGACAGTACGCTTTGACGCGCCGAAACAGACTCAGTGAAAAGCCACATATTTACTGTGAATTATACCTATTAATAACCTTATAACTTTAAACTACTACTATTTAATTACCATCAACTGTGCGGTCCGTACATAATTTATCATGTATTTTAATTAAATTTACCTATCATTTTGTAGGTTTTCCAATTTCGCGATTTAAATAAGTAATTGAACCAGAATGTACATACCTACATAACTAGATTATATCTATAAATTTTAAGCTTAATAGAATATTGAAACGATAGACATTAGAAAAATCAAACAAGATTATTTAATTTTGGTATTCGAAGCACCAAACGGTACCCGGAATAATTAATAAATTTTCATGGATCCAATGGAATGATCATATGAGACCACGACTGAGAATATTATTTATCAGATGAAATAGTTAACAGTACGAATATAATACAACAGTCCAGACAAGTACTTAGCTAAGAATATCCTATGCACTTGGTATTAATTTAAACTAGCCGGTTCTGCATTGCATCAGACATTGTTTGAAGAATGTACAATAAATATAATATATCTGCAGTACATTTTGAAACTATTGCAATTAGTGGTCAACCAATCCTTGTAAGGCACATGTTTTTTGGATTAGCTTGCTTCTGACTACCTAAGTAAGCTAAGACTAAGACTAAATAGGTAACATGCGTTGTTTGTTAAATATTATTATCAGGCTGGTCCTGAAAACAAAAATTCCAAGGCACGTAACTCAGTGCTAACCTGGGTTTCAAATCTTGAGCCACTGCCTGATATCTTCTAATAGGTACCTATATCCGGGGCTATACTTATGCTAGAGTTAAGCACAAAAGAGGTGAAAACAGGAGCAGATAAACTTGGTTTCCATTTCACATTTCGCCGATTCAACGCTGCCAAAATGATAAACCAAAAAATCTTAACGTTACCATCAATATACATCTTTGAAGTAGCTATGTTTGTTCGCCATAATGTCCTCGGTCAGTTTTCTTGCAATACAAACATACGTCACAAAACAAAATTAGCCCTTCCTGTACCAAAACTTGAGATGTTTCGAAGCAGTCCACTCTCCACTCTACCGCTGTATTTTGATATATAATAAATTACCTGACAAAATAATACATATAGAAACCAACAGTAAATTTAGAGCACAATTAAAATCCTACCTCATTGAAAAAAGCCTATTACTCCATTAAATAATTTATGCAAGAACCTGATGAACATAATATAATTTACTATTAATAAATGCTTACATAGCAATAGCTACAGTTAAATAATTATAAGGAAAAAATATATAAAGTTTGTTAACTTTAGAATTAGATTTAATTTCAATATATAGTAATTTTTTTTTGTATAATTAAGGTGTAATCATAATATTTTAAGTTTAATTTAAGTACACTTTGCTACACCCTTGCAGGGTCCTTATGTTAGTTTTAGGCATCTCATGTAAACCTAGACTAAGATTTGGATGCAATAAAGAACTAACTAACTAACAAAAGTTTTCTTGCTCTCGTGTTCACCTCTTTCATGTCTTACACTAGCCGATAGACTTATGCTCTACCATGTCGCAAGGTATTATCTTTACTACTTTAGCTTGTTAGTTGTTTGCACTCGAGAACACGTCCTGTAAAATCCGTTGTCAGTAATTGTAGTGCATATTATGTGCTGCTCACCGATCCTGCTCACTGCATATGCAGCTTGCTAAGACGTAGTGCGAGAATATTAGATCTGTTTGTTTGCGCTGGTTCTGACGGTCCTTTCTTAGCTTAATAGTAACTTTGAGTTTTTTCCCGCGTTCGCTGAAAAAATGGCGTCTTTGTCTGTGTATTTATTGGAAATCTAGTGATTCTGCAAGCTTTAATGTGTAATATTGGTGGATTATTAACCATTATTGTCTTGTTTATGTGCACAAGTGTGGGCAAGCGATATATAGACGGAATAACGTGGTTTTCGTGTTCGCAAGAAATCTCCATAGAAACCCTGGTAAAGTCTCCACTGCTTTACAAGGGTACATGATATGACTTGACCACGATGACTTATTACTTGATATTTGACTTAACTTTATTAATGAATAAACTTAAATTGACGCTGGCAAATATACAAATCGTATGGTGCCATTAATAAAAGAAAAAAAAATAGTAGCTTTTTACGACAGTCAGACACAGAGGTTTCTATAATACAGACAAGGCAGAATCTCACGTTAACATGGCGGATACTTCTTATTTTGTGTACCTTCAACAGTAAGTTTGTCTAACTGAATGCTTTGCCAATTTAAAACTACATTTTGACTATACTTTGACTAAAGGTATACGTAAGCATATGTATAGACATATCATAATATGAAAATAAAATGTCCTTTTAAATAGTGGTATGTAAGATATTTTCATAGTTAACTTACGAATAAATATTCATATTATTTTTAAATCGCAAACCGTTTCTAAACGCTTTTAAGATTCGTGCTACTCTATAAGCATTTAAATTTAACATATGTTCTTCTTTCTATATTCTATATCTAATGAGCGATTACTATGGTGTTCGTTTCCTTCGTTTTTAACGTAACAATATGTAAACGAATCAATGCGCGTGATGTCGATAGGAACGGAGTTTGTCGCTTTACGTATGTATATTAGATATTTCTAAACTAAAAAGGCGCCTCGTGCGCACGCTCTGCTTGCTATACGTCCATGCTCGTTGATCCCCAGGAAAATGGAAAGAAAAAACCGAATACTCGTAGGTAAGTACCTATAAATCGAAAAAACGATAGTTAACAACCGACGAAATAAATAAATGGTAACAATCGGCTTCAATGCGGCAGCTGCCTATACAATTTTCTAAGTTTTTGACTTAAAGACCAAACCGTGAAACCGAATTTTAATAAACCTATCTGTGGAGTGGTAAACCTCTTTAGCGCGCTTCGAAAAACTTGTAACCGCTATGGTGACCCTAGTGACGTAGCTTTGAAATCACTAATCAATTGGAAATAAACTTATGACTGTCTCGTTGGCACAAGTACCAGGAACATTTTTGGCGAGGTTTCGCTCGGTTAGCCTCACACCAGGCACTGATTTGAGTTGAGCTGAGGTTAATTAAGATTGTGGTCTTATGTGAAGCAGCAATGCATTGATGTGGTTAGTAGGCACTCATCTAGTACATTTAAATCTATGGAAGTAGGTATGTATTCGAATTATAAATCTAGCATCTGGAATTTTGATTGGCATGTATATATACAGGGGTAGGCACTCGAAGTGTTACCAACTTTAAATTGCTATAGCAACCAAACTGTTTACAATATGGCGCCCATTTTTTCACAGTCGTAAGTCTATTGTATTGTTCCTAAACATACAGAAGCTCATTGTTTTTCGTCGCTGCTAAAAAAAAGTTATCCAGATGGAATTCAAACGCCACAGTGTCATTACTTTGTATTTGGCTGGAAAATCGCAACCAGCCATTGTTAATGCGCTACGACATTTACATCTGAATAAAATGTTTGTGTATCGGACCATCACGCGTTACAATGATACGGGTAGCATCAAGAAACGCCATGGAGGTGGACATCCAACAACAGCAACATCATCAGAAATGGTTCGAAAGGTAAAGGCTAGAATTGAACGAAATCCACGACAAAGCGCAGTTAAATTGGCGAAAAGTCTTAATGTATCTGCCCAGAGCATAAGACGCATATTAAAAAATAAACTACAACTGAAGCCTTACAAAATGCAAAAAGTGCAAGACTTGACACTTGCACAAAAGGCAGTTCGCCTAGAAAGAGCTAAGGAGCTAAAGCAGTTGCACGTTGATAGCAAGCTTGAAAATTTGGTATTTTCCGATGAAAAAATTTTTACGGTTCAGCAATATGTGAACAAACAAAATGATCGCGTATGGTTAAAGTCTAAATCAAACGACAATTTAGACCAACGAATTGCTCTGCGAAAGCAAGCACCAGCATCAGTGATGGTTTGGGCCGCGGTAACTGCTACGGGACGTTCACCTCTCGTTTTCATTGAGCAGGGTGCAAAGATAAACCAGCAAATCTACCGTGAAAAGATTTTAAACGATGCTTTGTTACCTTGGGCACGTAAGAAATTCGGTAGAAACCATTGGACGTTTCAGCAAGACTCGGACCATCCCACAAAGC
This sequence comes from Ligdia adustata, assembly GCA_947049295.1. Taxonomy (NCBI): domain Eukaryota; kingdom Metazoa; phylum Arthropoda; class Insecta; order Lepidoptera; family Geometridae; genus Ligdia; species Ligdia adustata. Next base: position 7,138,127 of record OX346218.1, read on the forward strand.
CCGTGAAACCCAATTTTTTTTTCATTCAAATTCAAATTTGAGCTTCACTTCTTCGCAACAATGGCCACCATATTCGCCGGACGAAACCCAATGGATTTTTTCATATGGTCAATTTTAGAGGCCAAAGTATCAGCAAAAAAATATGAGACAGTCGACGCCTTAATGAACAAAATATCAGCAGACCACATTCGTGCAGCGTGTGAAGCCTTCTCGGACAGACTCGATGCTGTTATCGATAAGTTTATAAATAAAAAGAAACAAAATTGTCAAAATTACAGCATTTTGAATTGGTAACATTTTGAGTGCCGACCCCTGTATATCAGTATATCAGTTTCTTCATATTATATTGGTCTGTGGTATTAGTAAATATACTTTAGTGTTCCATCACCGCCTAGGCTTTCTCGTAGATCGGAAAATGTGAGAATTGAATCTGTGACGGGGTCTCGATTAACCTCTTACGGCTCTACCGAGGTTCAATTTACTTTCTAATAGCTTTCCTTTGGCTTTATATCTTCTGCCCGCCATTAGGCACTCCAAGCGCTTATGGCAGGGATAAGACAAGAGGGTGATAGATTAGATGGGCTGAGAGGTTTGCGCATTAAAATTTAAATATATCCGCATTTTTATATTTTTAGCATGTATTTTTATAAATAATTACCGCCCCTACACTGTATAGCTTTTTACTATGATATTACGAGTTCGTGACATACAAAACTTTGAGAAATAAAAACCAAACTCGTTGTCCAAAATACATAATTTCATGATTAATTATTTATGACAACTGATTATCATTTACAATATGCACGTAGTGATAGTTCCTCTATCTCATTATATAGTCAAAATACAATACGTGTTTAAAATTAGTGAATGCGCGTGTTGGATATTACGCATTAGAACGATAAAACTCATGTACTTTATTCATTAATTTCATTCTTTAAATTGCGCGATGGGTACCTACTACACTAATCTTCTAACTGTATGTTACTATTTTACAACAAGCCGAATTCTTACCTACTTTTTCCGGTGGAGGTTCTCAACTCGACTGTAGGTATGTTTGTTCTGCGATTGCTCCTCCAATAAAGAATTGATTTTTATGATTTATTTTACTAGGTTCATTTAGAGGTAGTTTCAATATTTTTAGTTCGATCATTGAAGTTCATTCAATGCTTTTAAATATTAAAGTAATGTTGTTTAAAGTTATACTTAATTATTCTATAATCGATATAATAAATGTCCTGGTACGTAAGTTATGGTAACAACAAATACGGACAGTTTAAAAATGACAGATAAGTACCTATAAATACTAACAACGTAAGAGTTTATGTGGTTCAACTAAACTAGTGGTTGATTTCTAGAACTAGAAACTGTTACTCCAATTAGAAACTTTTTTATGCACAGCAAAAAAATCAAATGAAACACATAAAAATAAATGAAGAGTTTTTAAGTTCTACGAGTATAATTTATTTTATTCTAATGCCAGATCCTTGACTTTGTCTGGATCAATTATTGTCATTACACTTAAGAGTAATTTGGTAGGTATAAGCAAAGTAAAGTGTATTATGTAAACGAACCCTTGCGAGTACATTGGCCGCTCGAAGGTTTTAAAGGATCATTTACAATTTATGCTCTTCCATTACAGTCCAATTTGCATTTATTGAGCAAAATAACTTTATTAGTGAGCCCGGTTTAATCAGAGTGTAATTCAAACACAAATTAAATGTCTTCTTTATATTGGCGCATTCTTAGTAGAATTTTCGGATCTTAATAGATATGTCCAAACCGGTCGTTGTTAACATTGCTGTTAGAGAACCATAAAACTCTTCTCTATCTATACAGTTTTTGATCACAGCTGATTGAGTTAGCCTCACAATGACACTAATATTATAAATGCAAAAACTTGAATGTGTGTTGTGTGTGTATGTTTGTTGCTCCTTCACGCTGAACGGATTTGGATAAAACTTTTTACTAGGATAGCTTAGACCCTGGATTAACACATAGGATACTTTTATCCTGGAATATTGAATGGTTGATTGAAGAGGCTTTTAGAAATAAGGTCAGATATTTAGGTATCTACCGCGGACAAAAAGTTTTTTTAAATGAATGATTTTCAACTACAACTTGCACTAATGAGTTTTTATGCCGCTAAAAATAGATTAAAAATTTTGAGAAATGAATTGCAATTAGTTTATAATGAAGAAAAATAATTTGGGGTTTTTAATATGCTACATTAACACATTTTAACTAATTATGTTTAAACAAAAAGTAAGAAATTCATAAACATAGGATTGATTTATTCTTAAGGTTGGTAACGGAACTCTTTCGATCGCGCCTTCTTTAATATGCGCGCTGTTGACTGATGTTAAAAAAAATATTTACTCGGAAAAATATCCTCGATTATTCTTAACTCTTTTTTGTTTACTCTTTTATTAATAATACTTTTTCACTCGCAAGTGTGTTGAAAAACTTCGTATGACACTCGTGTGCATTGATCATTACAGCTTCGGCTTCCTAATCGCACTCGCCTTCAGCTCGTGCGATGATATCGCCTCTGCTGTAATGATCAACTTAGCACACTATTATCATAATGTACTATTCTGCGGTTTTCTCAATCAAGTTAAAGTTCATCAAGTATAGAACAATTACATATTTTTTCTAAAATGTTTTATCTATTCAGATATTGTTTAAAAATAAAAATAAAACTGTAGGGTTTCGTAGAATTATAAAAATGTGGTAATGAAGCCACTTTTTTAAATAGTCATTTATAATGTAAAAACAGAAACATTACGTGACGTAACGTAACGTAACGTAACGTCTCTCTACCTACCTAATGTGTGCCTAATATACTTATATTGTTCATAATTGCAAATCTGTACACAGGGGTTCCTTGTAGCACTGCGGGCTCATATATGTATTAGATACTGGGTTACAAGACTTAAGACAAATTTTACTGTGACGACCCATTTGGTCAAAGTCGAATGTCTGAGCTAGTTATGTGTTTCATTCTGTCATCATCTTCGTATAGGCGGAGTGGTTGGCCCTGGCGTTAAGGGTTCTAGGCCGCCCGAAGGCCTATAAGAAGGTCTTTAACGTTGCCAAGCACGTGTTACATAAACGGTTATAAATTCGTTTTCAATCCAATATTTTGTGAAGTTAAAGTTAAACAGATACAAGATAAAAGAGGGAAACGAAAAGCAATTTTCAGGCAGCACGGCGTGTAGCGTTAAGCAAATAAATTTTAAAAGTTCAGACGGGAATTTAATTCTAATGTCGCGACTTTAATTAACTGCGAAGGGAAAAGTAAATCGATTAATGATTTCATCAGGTGTACTTCGGAACAATTTTACTAGATACGGCTTAGCTTAGCGACATAGAAAACGAAATTGATCTCATACCTACGCAATGTAAGTAAGTAATTACATGTACCTACACATATCTGATGCCTCGAGTGCCAAGATCCAATCTTTTTTTTTTTTTTTTTTTTTTTTTTTAATCTTTATTAATTTAAAGGGGTTTTGTCACACAGTGACTATGTCACCCCCGTTAAGACAAAACAATACATAGTTATACAGTTGAAGTGATACAACATTTATAGATTCTTAACAGTTCCTTGGCCTCTGCAGACAGAGGGCAAGCCAGAATGCTGTTACATAAACCTACCTTATTGCTAGACATAAATAATAAATTTCGCCTCAGAGCCTCATTACGAACACATTCCATTAACACGTGATGAACGTCTTCTATCATATTACATTCCGGGCAATTTGGAGAGTCAGATATTCCCATCAGATATTTGAATTTATTAGACGGAATATGTCCGGTGCGAAGTCTCAGCAGCTGTACCACATCCATTCTATTACCGGATATAACTTCAAACCACGGACAACGAGGAGGCAAACTTTGTATAGTTTTATACCAAATTCCTTTTTCGTATGAGCGCTTGTCAAAATAGTCATGCCACATTTGATAACAATTTAGTCTTACTTTACTTAATAGCTCGCTATGTAATGGTAGACAGGTGTACGGGATACCATCAGTGGTTGCTTCTCTAGCTATTTGGTCTGCCTCTTCATTCCCCGTGATTCCAACATGTGACGGGATCCACTGGATAGTCACATCTTTATCTGATGTACAAAGTTTAGAGATGGAGTCAAGGATAACATACGCAATTGGATGTCCTCTCATTCCAGATGTCAGCCTGATCAAATGATAAAGAGCACTTTTTGAGTCAGTCAGGATAACATACTTCCCAATGCTTAAAGAGTCAATGTATGTTAGCGCCTCGGCTATTGCGATCAATTCACAGTGCATTATTGATATTTCGGCACATTGGACATTTAGTTTAATGCGAGTATCCGTTTGTGGATCAAACAGACCTGCACCACAACTATTATTATCTTTTGATCCATCTGTGTAAATTTTGTAACATCTTTCATAAATTCTATACAAGTATTCATTACATAGATTGCGTAAATCTACAGAATTATAATGTTTTTTTGCAGTATTAACTCCTTCAACACTAACTTTTATCACTTTAGACATATTATAGCTAGTGATCCACTTACTCAAGGAGTAAATTGGGACAAGTGTACTACAATGAATAAGGGAATTATTATACTTCCTATGAGTTTCTACGAGTAATGGCACGGTTTTCCGTCTCCAATAAATGAAATTGCAAAAACTGTTAAGATTTTCGAAGACTTGTATGGTGATGTTGTTGGATATGGATTTTGATCTTAGCCAGAATTTTGCTGCTAAGTATCTTCTTCGAATAAACAATGGCTGCAGGCATAACTCACTTTCCATGGCATGAACCGGAGTGGTTTTTATAAATCCCCCTATTACTCTCATGGCCTGGTGTTGAACCTTGTCTAGTTTCTCTAAATGGCATTTTGCACTATTATCATATAAAAAACTGCCATAATCAAGCCTACTTCTGATGATTGCAATGTAAAGGCGCCTCAGATGTTTAGGATGAATTCCCCAATTTGATCCCGCTAGCACTTTGATGACATTTAGAAATTGTGATGTCTTTTCCCGTGTTTCATTTATATGTCTCATCCATTTCAAATTGTTGTCAAACCATATTCCTAAATATTTAACGCATTCTACTTGTGGTATTAGGTCACCATTTATATTTAAGGTTGACCTATACCTACTCATAAGCCTTGGTTGCCCTTTGGTAAATATACACACTTTAGTTTTCTTATGAGATACAGATAAGCCGACCTCTCCTACCATAGCATTTAAAGAATTCAACGCATGTTGCATAACCGGCATGACATCTGCTACTCTCTTACATTCCTTATAAAGAACGAAGGTGGGATGAAAAGTTACGTGTTGCACTCGAGTGCAAAGATTTTTAACCTTGTGCTCTTTTAACTTCCACGCTACCGCTCAGGATTCTAATTTTTGAATCATTTATAATCCTTCGCTTGCTCGGTCATCAAAAGTGAGCACGCGGTTAAAAAGCAACTTTGCACTCTTGTATAACAAATAACTATTACGTCATTGCCGAATATTCCTGGGGATTCAAAATATCAAATAGACAGAAAAATAAACTCCTTTCTTTACAAGTAAGGTTTATTGTTATGAGTGAAATATTTTTAACATTATTAATTATTATTGATTGATTTCAATACCAGTATTAATTGATTTTGCGAGTTCACCAGTTCGCGTAACTACTCTAATGTAAGAATAAACATACATTCAGCTAGTATTATATTTGTATTATTTACAGAACCATAAGCATTACGCGTATAGTTAAATTATTCTTTGTGTTAGGTAAGTAAGGCAGTCCTAACCAAATACGATTGTCATGATAAAGGTTCCCACAGGAAAGCCCGATGATAAATGTTGTAGGTAGTTACGTGATAGCGGTTTGTGGTTGCTATTTTGCCCTGCGTAATAATATCGTGAAATCTGTTTCATAAAATAATCTACCTAGAGTATCACACTGCTGCCCACTGTCTTGCCATTGAAAGCGGTGTAGGCCATTGTCCACCACGCTGGAAATATGGCGGGTTTTTAGACTTTTCAAACGTTTTTCAAAGCTGTTTGTCAAGCAGTTTTCCTAATAATGTTTTCATTAAAGTAGCATTCATGTTTCCCGATCCTTAATGATATACTATTACTTTATTCTGTCATTGTTTATCGCATCAAGATTTATTGCCCCGTAAATATTGATGAAAACAGAAACTTATCTACTCAATAGTGGGTCGACTTAAAGCAGGAGCGAGCACAAAAGTCTGAATAAAAGACGAGTCGACCTTTTTAACAATTCACAGCCATATGAACCGCCTCTGTCGCCCCTTTTAAAATAGCACCAACGCCAGATTATCCGGCGGTTTAAACAGATTAGCTTCGGGTGTATTAATCAAAGTTAGTGAAACAAAGGGTCTTTATTCCGATATTCTTCGAGGATTGAAACAATCGCGACCGTCAGATTTCTTCAAACGACGTCGCCGTCCCGAACATTTCCCCAATGATTTGGCAGCTCCCCCGCCTATATTTAAATTGTAATCTCACTGAGTCAACGCTCTCGGCGCTCTAACACCCAAAATAAACGATCCAGCGAATGCGACAATATTCAGCTCAGTTCTGAATGGCAACAATAACTGGTGATGTTAGTTCTTGCAACATATCGGTGGAAATTCGTGCAGCGTGATAATTAAGGTGGCGGAAAAATCCAGCGTAGGTACTTTACGAAAGCCGCAACGCCTCAAACGTGGAAATGAGAAGTTCGAGTGCTAGTTTGAGGTAGGTAATGTTCAGTTTCAGTATTATTAAATAGTCTCTACTTTAAAAAAAAGTAAATTTATGTAGTGGTGTACCTATTGTTCCTGACAAGGCTTTAGGCTCTATAATAGTTAAGTACCTATTCCCAAAAAAAGGAATTCTGCTTTTAAAAATTACAGCAAGTATAAGAAACAATATTTTTTTTAATGGTATTGATTTTATTACATATTCATCATTTATTTTTGAAAGAAGCTTATAGACGGATATTTTTATGACATCGATCTTTGGAATTTCTTGCAGGCAAAACATGCAAACTGACAGTTGATAAAACATTTTGGCAGACTCGAAGCAGAGACGCTTCAATCGCTTCGCTCGATCCTCAATTGAAAAGTCATTACGATAAAAAATCCTAAAATTCGTAATTCTTTGTTCAAACATTTAATGAAACATCAAGGCTACTTTTGTAAGACCTGAAGTAGTGAGTCGCTTCGCTCACTCGATCAACAAGAGTACCTAATAATATTTAAAAACGGCTACCGTACTCGTATTATTAGAAGAATAAAGAGAATTAAACAAATCTCCCTCATTTTCTGAAATATTATTTTCTATAACATTTTACTCAGTCTATTTAGAATTTCAACAAACATCAAAAATATAAGCGTGCAAATATTTTGGCGTAGTTGAACTCTGTTCGGTTCGGCTCTGTTTACGCATGTTACATCACTTAATCCAATATTCAAATTAGGTTCTAGTGCAAACTGTCAACCGAACCACTACGTTACAAGCTAGTTCGCTGAAAAATTTAATAAATAATTTGGTTTATAGTTTTATTATGAGAACTTACATATTTTCAAAATTTATACTAGATATATTAACAGAGAGACTACAGATTTAATTCTAAGGTACTACTGAAAATTTCACGAACTTTGCAAAATTTTGTTCTAGAATGGGTTCACTTTGATGGGCATCTACTAACACTTAAGTATTTTCACCTTTCTGTTACACGTTGCATATGTACTAACTCAAAATTATTAGTAGGTAGTGCAATAAAACGATTTTTCTGGAGCCTGCATGTTATCTTGCTATAAGTACTATCGTATGCTTATTGTTTTTATGAATTAGTAAAACTAGCTATAATATCTTACATATTTGCCAGTTTTATCACCAGCAATAGATACTCTTGTAAAAACAAAAGGGCTGAAATTTTATTCTAGGCTACTAATGCACATATAAGTTCCTTTAAAAATATGTTTCCTACAAATTCAGGGAGACAGGCTTAGCTAGCTTCGTCCTAAGGATTCACGCAGAAAAATAATAAAAAATAAATAGAGATAGCCTATGCCCTAGAATAAAATATATATATTATATATATTAATCTAGTGTATCTATATATATTCCAAGTTTCATCTAAATGTAAGTAAGAAGAAAAGTAACACACACAAGTACGCTTCTCAAATGTGAGTATGATGAATGACTATGACATATCTGTAACAGGATGTAAGGCTATAATTTGCTCATTATGAACAGGAGAGTCAATAGATATTGCGTATACTCGTATAGCAACGAGGGTGAGAAGGTGACAAGCTAATTTTCAAAACAAAATACCGTGGTGAGACGTGACCTTTATTGTAAGCGCGAAACGACATGCGTGAAGCCTTTGAATAAATATCCAACACGCACTATTTACATTTTGAAAACATCTCGTAAGATAACGTTTGTGAAGTAGGTATACATATTTGCGCAATACAAAACGATGAAGGGCACATTTTGCTGAATAATAAATGGTGTAAACTTGTAAGGCGGTGGGAAAGTTTCCTGCATGCTTGAATTCTCTGAGGAATGTTGGAAGTAAATTACCTGAAGTTCAAGTTCGCACTCAAGTTCAAGAGGCAGGTTATCCCACATAACTTTAGTTTCCTTGAGTTTATGTTAATAAGCAAGATGATAGCAAAAGTATATGCACTTCAAATTTGGAGTTATAGTTTATACATACCTATAACTCCAAACTTTGATCACTACATCTTATGATGGTCTATAAGGCAAAATATTATATATATTTTCATTGATATTTTAATGACAATTCTTCGGTGACTCTATTAAAAAGAATAGTAAATACAAAGAGAAAAGATAAAGATTAGTTCATTTAAAGCAACAGTAAAGAACAGCATACGGCTTAAACAATCTATATATTTCGGTAATTCTTTTTAATAATAAATAAATTCAATTAAAAGTAATATGACAAGTAACAATATGATAATACTTAGATCTTCCAAACGTTTAACGTTTCAGTTTGTAAAAAAACGCTAGGATTTTTCTTATTGAAACATATGATATCATTTTCATCTTCGTCGTAAGAAAAGAACCCCAGAAGCGGTTAATATACTTTTTATAATATTCCGTGCTATATTTAACATAAAATATTTGATTGCTGTTTATAGACAATGTTTGGGTAATAGTTACCTATTAATTGTGTTGTGAAAAACGTTTGGCGTTAGGAAGTTATCGCGGAACAAAAACTTATAAACCACACGTGTTAAGAAAACATTATTCTCTTATTTTCGAAAATCGTGCATAAAAAGCGGCCTCTGGGAATTCCCGAGGATGTATTATATATTTCGTGCCCTGACTTCACAAGATTTCTTAAAAATTCCGACGACCAATCCTACTAAATTTACCTCGCGAGGAGTACATCTCAAAAAAATTCGAGTCCGTATAAAGTCAATAAAGTTTTCCATTCGGCTTTTTATCTATATATTTCTTTATCCTGGCATCGTGATGAAAATGTAAATTGGAGGACTCGCCAGGATTTGCGGGAGTTTCCTCGGACGAATAATAAATCCCTTTCAAGCCACTTGTAATCCTATGAAATAATTCAATTTCCGAAAAAGCCAAATAATAGAATTAAATATTACGAAGTAATCAAATTATAAAAGTTTAAAAATCAATGATTAATTTTCGGTTGAGATGCCAATCCGGACCACAATTACGTAGAATCATTATAAATTTAAAAGCAGACGTGTGCAAAAAAGTCAAGTAATAGTAATAGAAGAATCTAGTTAAAATCTTTTAAAATAATCCAGTGGATACGAGTAGATATGTAAAAGCGATAATTTTATTAAATAGGTCATTAGAAGCTCCACTTGCTTTTTCAACCCGTTCATTACACTACAACTAAGACACATAGTGAGGTGGTTTTAGTAATAGTTAAATAGAGTGGTTATAACGGTACAAAATAGCCAAAGTAGTTCCAGGAATGGTTCTGTTAAGTATGCCTGCCTACTTGTCATAAAAGCTCCTAAGTAGATGGATGGATAGTAAAAGCCAACGCAAGATAGCAGTAATTTCATTTTACTTCATGCCCCATTCTACGAGATTGCAAGTGATTATATACATTAGACTGCATATAACCGAAGTTACACACTCCATATGTAACTTCTTGGTTTTATGGTTGCCAAAAGAGTTCTAATTAAAAAAAAAAAAAAAAACTCGCGGTCACACTGGTGGTGTGGCAAAGCGGTGTGACCACAAGTCTGTCGTCCTAATATCTGTGATTGTTGTCCTAAAACAAATAATTGGACTCGCTCCATGGTACTTCCGAGTAGTTGGACTCACTAGCGTTCAATGTTAATGCCCTGTCGGACATTCATCGAAGGACACATTGGGCCAATATTTGTTTGAGACGGTTGATGACTCAAAAACAAATGGCTATGCCAGGTATTGAAAATAGCTGTCGGTGCAATCATTATCGTATTATGTATAATAATGAAACGGAGTAAGTACAATAAAAACAAGTAATACTTTTAAAAAAGTGATTATTGTGTTCAATTCTGTAGGCACATTTTTAGTTATTTTTATATAAAGCCAAACTACTGGATTGATTTCGATAACATTATTAAACGTAAATAATATATATATGTGTTTAAAACAATAAGCAAAATAACAAATAGCTCTAGCGTCGCAAAAGTCGGTTAATATACAAAAGCTTAATCAAAGAAGCTTAGTTGTGAGAAGCTCCAAAACTCAAACAAAAGCTAAAATAACTGAATTCATTTGTAGCACTTATTTTTGGTAACTTCGAAGTTCGTAATTCTTCGTCATTCAGTGTATAGTTTGTGCTGAATCATCTTTGTATAATTAGGTAGGTAATGATTAATTGATAGCTGTAAGAACGTATAAGAGATTTTTTTAAGAAATTAAGTTTAGGGACTTATCGTTAAGTACAGTGATTAATAATACGAGTCGCCGTTATGAAGTTCATCGTATGAGTAATTTAGAAATAGAGTTCCCTTATTTTTAAAATAAATCAGATTTGATTATTATAGAAGTAAATATTTATGTTAAAATTTGAATTTATTTTATAGGATATCAAGTAAAATAATTATACATCATACAACACAATGTTTGATTAATTACTCATTATCTCTTTTACCTGGCTTTCAGTCTACATCTGTAAATTCATCTTATAATTATTATGGTGTTTAATATCTGATCGCAGACAAAATAAATATTTATTAAGAAAATTTTACTAAGAAAATAAGGAATGCAGTTCATAGAGATATATTTGAATCTTTTGAATTTCAATTCGTCATGAGCTAATGACGTCACTTTCACGTCACTCGCTAACAATACGATTGGTCTAAACAATTCGTATTTGAATTATGTCCGTAGAAAGTTTGTTTGTGCAACTGTACGATTTGGACAGTCGTAAAAAAATTAAAGTTAATTACTTACATAAATATACAAATTATTAAACAATACGTAAGTGCTAGCGCCCGCCTAGGAATTTGGGACTTAAAATAACAGGTATTCGATACTTAGAAACCATAACGTATTATACACAATTAGAGTTAAAACGTTTCTTTAGCTGCGAATACAAACGAAGTTTGTTTTTGTTAATTCAAACAGACTTTTGCTATCAAAATGAAAATATCAGCAGTTAATATTTTTATGTTTCCACTCTATCGAGTCAAAAGATCATAAAAATTAAGTCATGAGTAAATATAGAGCGATGACCAAATGGCTTTCTATTTGTATTTGCAGACATGACATGATTGCAAGCCAGACAATCACTCAGAAGGACGCGAAACCGCCGCAGTCATAATATTTGAGTTAACGTCATCAGATTGACATGTGCCTGCCGCATTATATGGCGGCGAAAAATTGTATATATTATTATAAACTAAGTTCGTGTTACTCGTATTATGAATATTGACCGAGTGTGTCCGCTCGAAGCGAGCGAAGCGTCTCTGCTTCATCTGCCAAAATGATCTTTCGTTCTTTCATGATTTTTCGTGTTCAGTGTTTCAGTTCGTATTAATGGATGTTTGTCTGTAAGAAATTTCGTGCCTACTCGCATACAGGTCGTAGTTTCCATTCAATCTTGAAGAAAATAAGTTTTATTTTTAGAATATAGTTGTCGGGGATTTCGTATTAGGAGAGTATTTCTTCCAAATAAGAGGGACGACGTCTTTTACTGGCCAATTTCAATAATATTTAGATGACAGACATACGGAACACTATATTAATTAAGATTGCTGAATATAAAAAAGGTCAAGTTGTTTTCTTTTTTTTACTAGTTAATCATTACCAACTTTTTTTTGTGTACTATTACAAGATGTCAATAGATACAAATATAATAATCATTGTTTTTAATGTATAACTTTGCATTCATTTTTGTTGTCACAATTAAATAACGTAGGCTTAGTCTAAAGATTGCCTATGTAATTAATTTATGATAACTTTGTTCTTATACAATTTATGCTGTAAGTAATTATAATTTTACTCTTGCTGCTGTACTTTCTATAAAGCTAAACTTTGTAAACATTTTTTTGTCAATAAATTGTATGTTCACTCTAGGATTATGAACTTACACTATTGTGCTAATGTTATTATTAAGTTTTTCAATGAAAAATAAACAATCAAACTCTGTAATGCAGCGATGATGGTCGATCCCACAAAATATGCAAGAAGAGCCTGAGCTTACGATGTAGGACAACATCGGGAGAAAACGCGTTGTTTGAAATCTAGAGCCACATTGTCACTGTCATCAGTCAGGCTATGGACGAGCTGATGGCTTAGCTGTCTTGATTATAAAAAAAAATCATGAACTTTTTTAGATTTCTATCCGTCTGAGGATCACTAAGTTCCTGTCGAGTTATCCTGAGACTAACATATCCTATATGACAAGAGTATGTCCTGATTCTAGACTTTCAATAGAGCAATGTTTATGTTTGCGTATTCATAGCCGACTTGTTCCTTCAGATGCCAAACGATGTGTGATGTGTTCTCATGAATCCTGGCCCCAGGAATCCAGGACAATTCGATCAAATAATCATTCAGAAGCATAGAGCTTATATATCCCCCCCTCATTTATGTCTGGGCAAATTCGCTCTAGTAAGTTTTCAGGTAGAGTGCCACTTCAAGTGGCTAGGGCCTTAGGCACACCCCGTTTGGGATGCCAGAGCAGTACGGTTATCCCTCTTTGCTCAAGCGAGGCTCGTGCCGTTAGAGGCGCCCTTGTGCTTTTTGCCCCAAAAACTCTCGGTCCAGGACATATACGCTTTGAAACCGTTCGGGCAAGCTGCACAGGTAGCTATCGACCAACATTTGAGTTTTTTTAACAAATATTTTCAACTTACTTCTTGCTACAATCTTCAGCTCTGATTAGAATATTAAAGCCAAAAAATCGTTAAGTATTTAAGATTGATCGATTGTTGCCCGAGAATAAACAAAAAATATCATGAGTTGTTGACTTTTTAATGCAATTTTGTGTAGAGTAAACTTATAATCCGCTTTCAGCATTACCGTCAAGATTTGCATTAACAATTTGGTAGATATTCGCCTGAATTTAGATTGCAAATTACGACGGGAAGTTTTGCTTTGTTATTATGCAGATAGTTTCCAATGAGTTTCGACCAGGTGTATATTACAATCACAGGATTCAGATGTATATTTAAATTGATGCTAATTAATGGTTACGTAATCCCAACAGTCACAAGTACAACTTTAGAAGTGACAATGTATAGGGGTCAGCAGAATTAAAGTTGTTATTATAGTTTAATTAAAGTTATCTATTATAATTTAGTTCTAGATTGGTAAATCTAAAACCACCTCTTTGTTTTGGAGTCCGTTAAAAAAGATGTAAAATATGCTATTTTACGCCGACAAACCAACATGTGGGGCACGGCATAGCCCCCGCCAAGTCGAGCAAAAGGCACGGCCGTATCATCCTTTTCTACTCGAGCCATTTTCGACCTCTAATTATCTGGTTAGAAATCTGAGTGAAAAATAATACACGCGACTACTTTATCTTGATGGCTAAATTACTGATATTACCAAGTTATCCTACACAAAAAGTCTTGTTACAAGTTTTCAGTGAACACTGAATGCCGAATAAAATGCAAGAATCAAGTGGTGAAAATGTAGATTAAATATAAAAAACATAAGAAAATAACATAAAAATGCTATAGATTGGTAAACAATCGTAGAATTTTGAAAGGCGCCATTCTTTTGGTTTATGAATTACATGCAGCAATTAATTTACATGCTATAAGGTGTGATGAAAAGTTGCGTATTACTTGTACATTTCATGGTAAATTTATTTGCTGTTGAGTCCTATTTCCTCCACGCAAATCCACTAACTGAAAAAGTTCTATCGGCGCCTGCTATAATGATAAATAGTCAGTAGTTACTATTAAAAAAATATTGACCTTGACCTTTGACCCAGGGATACTAAATTTTTTGACACTTTGTTAAAAGAAAGTCGCAGACACAGGCGAGAAAAATACGCAAAAATACTAATAAAAAAACGATAACCACCCGATCGACTGTTAGCCAATAGGAAGGAATATGGATGGAAAAATCAATCATAATATGCAATACCAATAATGTCATTATGCAATAACAATAGTTTCATACCTCTATCTGATATTTCCTAATAGTAGCAGAGTAAATTTCTGCTAAGCTTAGAGTAGAACCAGTTGGCGTGAGGCAGTGCAATAAAGCACTATACTTGGCCTAGCATACATGCCATTTCGGACTGATAGGGAGTTTTGCTGCTAATCGAAATCAGTACTAGGTATATGTATATTGTATATACCTACTTACGTTTCAGTAGCTTATCTCGAAACCCTTTCCTTACACAAAGGAAGGGTTTAGGTTAACCATTTTGTAATTGAGTTTCGACATACGAGTATAATGCTTGAAACTTATGCCTAGTATATTTATGTTAGTACCATTGTATGACAGTAAAATGTAGAAAGATATCCTCGGACGTGACACGGGTCACTTTCTGATGCTTTTAATTTTTTAGTTCGCTGTAAAAGCTTTCAGAGAATAGTCGGCTTATCGTAAAACGTGTGTAGGTTAAATATGCACTCTATTATAATATAGTTTGATGGAATTAAGAGCGTCATGCAGACTGTTGTTAGAATATTGATAGCTTATTTATGTGAAGCTTTTTTAAAGAACGTTTTAAAATTATTATCAATCCTCAAATATATGCACGAACATAATTTGAATTAGTAATATAATTAGTTTATTATAATACAGGGTTTACTAACTCTACTAAGGGGGCCACTGTACTCATCCTCCTGAACGACTATCACTATGAGACCAATTCGTTATCCGTTTCATACTTTTTGTCGACGAACGTAAACGATAAACTTTTTGTATAGAACTGTTTTCTTCTCTCCAATACAGCGTTAGTCCTATAATGAAAGTTGTTCGTAATGATGAGTATAGTCACCTCCTTTGGCCCTTTTAGATATATTTTTAAGCACCACAAAGATTCACCCACCTATTCCAAATTTGCAAATAACCATACATACATAGTACTCTCATACAATTGAGTAAAGTGTATCTCTACAAAAGTATAGCATACCAACATACATTAATCGTATGTTTACACATCCAACGTTACCAGCAATAAAGGGTTAAGCATAACAATCGTCATTGTGCTCACAACATTTCATGGCACCGCCGACAGTAGTGGCCTGTTTGTTTGCAGTTTCCGCTGAAATCTCTCGTACAAGATTGATTGCGATACACCTGTCGCTGTCAACTTCACCCGAGAGTGTATTTCAAAATACGAAAACGCGTCTATGATATCTAGTATAAATTCGCCAGTTAAATTCTCATAAAGTAGACATTGATCTTATTTAGAATAAGCTAAACACGAGTATATTTTAATTTGAAAAAAAAAAGATTGGATATTCAAAATTAATGACCAAGTTTTATTTTTCTTTATCCTTTTTTTTTTCTTCAGTTCAGTTCAAGTAGGTATAACGAAAACGAATAGTTTACATCGGGCCCCGTTTGATCCCGATAGAACTCGAGGAGCGGTGCTCAGGACCACTGGTCTGCGCCAATTCTTGTTCGCAAGGAAGAGCGGTATGAGGTTATTATTACCAACTTCCTAATAAAGATGAGATAATCAATTTTACTTTATTTTTGATGTTTGTTACCTGATTGATTTCTCGGAGGCGGCCAATCCGATTTAAAATAATTTTGTTTTTCGTTTGAAAGGTCTTCGAAGTAGTTTACTAAAATTTTATCACTATTGGCCTAGTACTTTTGGTATGTTAGTGCAGTTACTAAACGTACATTTCACAAAGGTAGGAACATGGTTCAGTGATTTATAGTAGTAAGAGAATTTTCGCAGTGATATTTATAATTTCGTCTTTTGAGTCCTGAGTATATGTAGGTGACGACAAGATATTTTAAAAATATAAAATGTTAAGACATACGTCCACACAAAGCCTGCTGACCTACAAGTTATAAGTTAATTTCTTTCCTTATTATCTACACTAATATTATGAAGATGAATTATTTGTATTTTTGTATGTAACGAATAAACTTAAAAAACTAGCGAAGCGATTCCAAATATTATTTTGCTATTTCTAAGCTACATTATGACTGAAAAACATAGGTTATATTTATTACTAGAAAAATTAGAGATCAGCGGGTAACATCGCGGAGCGCAGCTAGTACTTTATAAAGCCATGCCTCTCTTCGCATGTATTTGATTTACGTAGAAAGTAACATACCTACGTAGTATGGCATGTAGGAGTAGATTAACGAGTCGGCGCGCCGATGGGTGTTATATCGTATACGAGTTTGTTACACATGCAAATTGGACTGATTCACAGGATAGTTATATGTACCTAATGAAGGGAGCCCTTTCGATCGCATAATATTTTTCAGCATAATGTAGTTTAGCATAAATTTTCTCGCATAAATTATGATAAGCCGAGTGTTATAAACGCATAATGGTTTTATTGGTATAATTATAACTCACTCTAATTTTCTCTTTCATAATTTTATTTAGCTTAAAGGGTGCTTATTTAGCATAATTTTATTTAGCTTTATATGTAAAGGGTATAGTTGTTATACGCCTAAAGATAATATATCATTAAATACAAAACGCATAATGGGGGTATGCATAACCAATTAAGTCATACATGAATAATAACAGTAACTATCGGTTAAAAGTGACTTCAAAAAACCCGACTGCAAGAACTTTACACCCACATATCTTAACAAGTAAAATTCCGGGATGCAGCTAGTAGGTATATCCTAGGTAGGTATTGAACATCTGCAGATGATATATCACTCACATAACAAGTTATTAGTTTCAAAAACCCTACTGCTAAATCTTTAATCTGTGTATCATCCTTACCTTTGTGTTGTTTTTAATTTTGATGTACCCATTGTCACTCTTACGACTAAGACGAATTTATTGACACCATTCAAATAAAAATACTACAAGCTGTTTATGCTCTAGGGCGTGCCAAAAAATATACGTACATAAATACATACATACACTTAAAATATAACCCTCCTTTTCCGAAGTCGGGGAAAAAGACTTTTTCTCACTGATCATGATCAACCATAAGAGTTTTGATCATAAAACAGCCGAGCTTATATTCTTAAACCATATACTTAAAATACTTTGAAAAAGGTTTGTTTGTGTTTTAACTGAACAAAGAAAAAGCGGCACGTCGAGAGAGGTGAAAAAAGGTTGTCAATTCGATTTTATAAAATTCCAAAGACGATTTAAACAAAATGGTATTAACGCAGTATATGAGACATACTGCGTTAATACCATTTTGTTAAATCGTCTTTTGAATCGTCTTCATACAAATTGTAGACTATACAAAACATTAAAGTATATTATATGTCACATAGGTATTACAGCTACCTATACATACACGTGATATAGTAGGTTAATAAAGTATGAAAAGATTATCCTTGAAGGGCTGCAGTGTTTAATGCTACATTAATTCGTTCATATCCCTAACAGGCGGTGTCTCAATACCTATTTTCAGCACTTACGAGGAAAACCTCACATAAAAATACAGGTTTTAATGATACGCGTCATTTCGTTGTTTTATTTGTATATAAATTATGTGCGTAGGTATTATGATTTATACCTAAACATATTTGCTTCTTGGCATTGGTCCTAATGTAACGCAAAGTTGATTGAAAGATTCAATCATCGACAATTTGCCATGATGAATGCGCATTTGAAGTATTCGGAATATACTGGGTGTTCAGGTATGCTATCGACGAGAAAAAAATATGCCAATCGTATCCTATATCGGTGAGGGTTCGTATCGAAAGGACATATAATCAGAACGCCCTAATAGCAGAACATCCTAAAATCAAAACGGCATATGAGCATAACGTCCTACTAGCAAAATGACGATGAAACAAATCGGCCTAATATCAAAATGACACCTGAGCTGAACCGCCTAGTACAATACCATACAAATTATATAATCATCTTGGTTTCATATATATAACATTAAACATCTAAATAAAATTTTAGACGGTACAGTTTTGTTCAAATCTTTTTTTAACTTGCAATGTTTATATGTGTATATGTATGTATGTATGTTTGTTTGTACGTATGTAAGTTTGTTCGGGTGGAATATTGCAACCTAGTTTTGAGACATCTTGTTTAAAAGATATTCAACCAATAGAGCTGAAATTTGCTGAAAAACCACGTTTCGCGCGCATGACAATGCATGGTTAACAGTGGTGAGTTCATTTTAAATCCAACATGGCGGAGCAGACACAAGAAAAAAAGGCGGTCTTACTATTTGTCTGTTTGTTTCGGCTTATATCTGAAACGGCGGGAACGAGTCAGACGGGACTTCGACTTTCAGGTAGCTGACGTTACAGCGTAATGATGTTTTAACTTAACAACTTAACATGTTAATTTTCTTGTGTACATGGCTGTCCATGTTGTTTTGATATTAGACTGTTTTGCTACTAGGTCAATGTTGCTAGAAGGACGTTATGCTAATATACCATTTTGCTTTTAGGACGATCTGCTAATAGGGCGTTCTGCTTAAATGTATTTTCGATACGAACCCTAATATTAGAGAGTTTAGGATGAAAATGAAATGACTTACTACAACAACAAAAAATAGCGATGGATTACCCATAATTACACCCCTTAATATCTACAGATAATCTTAATGCTCCAATACAGCACAAAGAAGACTGCATGCCTATCCTATTTTGCTAGCGACATTAACACGCTGAAAGGCAATGCTTAGACGTCGGGCCAGATTGTTCTGGTCACAACGTTACGCAATAGTTCGTTTCGAGGTGTTATATTATGGCTTTTTGAATTGGTTCTATTGTCCTTATAAACACAGACAGTTTTACTATGGAACAATCTCCGATGCATGTAGCGAAAAGTAAAATCTAAATATCTTTTTTGTATCAAACACAAAGTTTTTTTTACTGATCGAATAGCAGTTTTTCTTCGTTCGTTCAGAGGTTTAATTTTTTATTATTTATATCATTTATAGTAGAATTTATTCATGTACGAATCCTTTTGCTTCTTTAACTTATAAGTAAAAAAACTAACGAATCATCTCTGTATTGATGTCAACTTACCTATTTTTCTGTATCATAGTGAATTCTATTTCTTTTACTGTGATTTTTATATGTATAATTTTCCTATTATTGTTCACGCAGACGAATCATTGATTGCAACTGAAAAAAGTCTACGGCTACATCACATTTTAAAATGTAGTCCAGATTATTTTTGAATTTGAATTTGTACGTATCAGTTCTCCTTACTCATACCTAAACACTCCAAATACCTATCAAGTTTCTTTGCGCAACAGTTTGAGCTGCTCCTTTTCTGTCAGTTGATCTGTCAGATCATAACAATTTATGATTTTAAACACTTGAAATAAAGCACTTTATTTCAAATAATTGTACTATTTTTATACGTACTTCTTTATCGTTCATAATTTTGAAGCTAATAATCAACAGCAATTTAAAATTATTCTGTCACTGAGTTTATCGCTTCGTAACAGCTACGGCATTCATTACGTAAAGGTTATCTCTCAGGATTACCGTCTGACAAATTGCGCCATTATATTTGACCAGGATTTATCAAATATACGGCGAACCTTTGATACTCACTCGTTTGTTTAATAAAAGGAAAAACGGGAGCCTCGTTTGACAAAAGCTTTTTTAACAAAACATCTGGGAAAATTTACAGGTTCGTATTCCCGTCATGCGGGTTCCATTCAACGTAAAATAGAAGAGACAACAGAGCTGATTCTACATAACAACATTGTATTCCAGCAAAAAGCTTCATTTATAAACTTATCTCGTAGAAATATATCTGCGAACTCTTGGTGAACTGTGAATATTTCCAACATATCTAAGAACTCAGTTCGTTAGTGAAAGTCTTCTTCACGCAGTTCAATATAATCTTGCTGTGAAAGATTTCCCTTTGGGCGCTGCATAATAAGTAATCAGATTTCAGAATTTTTTATAAGAAGAAATGGCGAAAGAGTGGGAATTAATTAGCGTGCTTGGCTTCGTGCCCGCCGTCTGGACTACTTAGTAGCGAATTGTATGATTATTTCCCATTAAAAGAGTATATATATATACTCTTTGTGATAAATTCGTAATGAAACCTAAAAATAAAATAAGTATAAAAAGACGTGGTTTTGAAAGTTTCAAAGTACAACATGGTTTGTGGCAAAATGTTAGTATCATAGTATACATAAGCTTGTTAATGCAGGTTTAAGATTGTGATCTTAAAACTTTCTGCATTTTGTAAAAAAGACGTTTTTCATTAAAAGATGGCAGACTGGCGTTCTTCCAAATCTGCCCTCTTTGGATGAAAAAATATCCGTAACCTTTTTGCAAACCTTTTTTTTAACTGAACCAGTAAATATTTAATGATCTTTTGAGACTTACGTCTTACACGTCTGACAAAATTTCAATTTATATTGTAATTAAAAAAAGACTTATTAGAACCTCATAGATAGTTCTTTTTTTACAATGTAGAATAATTATTGTCAAGATTTAGCAATACCTACTCTAGTTTTATTGTTGATTCACTGATGTTAATTGAATATTATACAAAAATCTATATTCAAAAAATATTTATGTTTATAAAAGCTTAGTAAATGCCTCATCAATCTTTATTAGAGGCGGTACATCTGTCACTGAGCAACGGATGCGTATCTATCTCACTTTACGACGACAGTTCTACTTTATGATACGCAGTTACTTGAGCACTGCTTGCTTATCTAAACGTAACTTCAGCTTGTATAATACATACTTATGAGATGTCTGCGTATCTCTCGTCAGATCTAACCTATCTCTATACATGTCAAACATTGCTTTTGCATGCATTGGATTCTTTGCTGATACATTTGAAAAATTCGACGTATATACAACGTGTAACAGAAAGGTGTGACAATACTTAAGGGTGTTGGTCTACCCCTCAAAGTGACCCCATTGCAGAATAAAATATTACAAATTAAAAAAAAACAATGCGTCTTCCATACAACTTGGCCGATGACGTTACCAATTTTTTAAGGAGACCCTAATATTATTATTTTTTTCGACAAAGAGTTCACTTTGACGGGTAGACTAACATTCTTAAGTATTGTGACACCTTTCTGTTACACGTTGTATATATATTCTGTAGAGAAAATACAGGTACCACTGTATCTTCTTACTGCAGTATTTAAGGTTGTTTGATTTAAGAGTTGGCTTAACTTCGATCTTTCATTATTCAATAGTGACTTGAAAAAGTGTTTCTATCATAATAGAAAAAAAAATACATTTGCTCCAATAAAAATACTTGTTCACAGAGTTATGTGGTTGAGTTGACGTTCATAGTGCGCATTTTTTGTTCGAACAAAAGTTTTCATATCAAGCAAGTCTGCAAGTTACAGCGCTGCCAGCAGTTTCATTTAAAAAAATAGGTAAACGTACGAGTATATATCGATCGACAAAACAATACCAGAGACACGATGAGCGAACATTAAACAAATCTACTTCTATTGTTTTCCGTGTATATTCCTATAATATATTCCCACAAGTGTGTTTTATCCGCCTTCCAAATGGATTTTCCAACGTCTACATATTTTAAATACGCGATAAGTTTCGCGAAGCGCGAGAGTTACGATTCGAGTAATTGGCACTCCGTTATTTCATCCAAGTACTGGATTTAATGATCGCACTTTTATGTGTTTACATTCAAGTGTTATCTAAAAATAGTTGAGTAAGCACAGCAGTCGTTTATGATATCTATTGTTCATTTCCTCACGCCTGCTGGTTGTTCTCATCATGCTTCAATAGCCTCTTTATGAAATTGTTATTGCGAAGCGATATTACAATACCAAGTGCCTTTTCGCGAATTAAGAAGCTAGTGCTTCGAATTTACGATTTTCATTTTCTCGTTAGTTGTACCGTTGCCTTTATTTTAGACCGAGTGCCTTTTTTTAATTTACGAGTAAGTACTCGTAAATTAAAAAAAGTAAAAAAACCGCGATAAAACAAAAACTAAGTAGTTTTTGTTTTATCGCGGAGCGTTCCTTAGAATATATAATACTTTGTACACTCATCCCATTGTTATCTCAACTTGCCCAATTGTAGAATGCTGAGACCGGTAGAGACGTACCGTTAGAGACCGGTACTTGGTAGAAGTTCCCTGGACTTGTATAAATTAAAAAAATGGTTTGCTTCAACTTGTACTTATTGGCAGATTGTTGAACTTGTATTCGCCTTCTCTGTTCTAGTTATAGTCTGTGTCTTTTTTAAGTCGCTAGTGAATTAGTTTCTTCTAGGCAAATATACATATCTTAGGCCGCTTTGTAGAATTGCAAAGTCAAGCTTTTTACTAAAAAAATAAGATTTATCATTATTGTGTTTGCATAATATGTATACACAATTATGTTACCTAGAGTCGATACACTGAAATTATATAATCACACATATTTTTCCCTAAATATTATAGTCCGATGCATGTAATGTAGAATTCTGATCAATTTTATTTATAAAAAGTCTTAGTGAATTTTATTTTATGTTTATTTATATTTAAACGAAGTAAAGACCACGTCTATTGTTAGTATAAGTGCTATTAGACGAATGTTTATTAGTAAAAAATGTAAGAGTAGTGATTTTTTACGTAAATTTCTTCGACATACAATTATTTATTTAATCATTTTGAATCATGAACAAAAAAACAACTTGATAAATTTTTCTAATACCTTAAAAAACTTCTCCTAAAAGATCGAGATAAATTAAAGAGTTACAACATACGATGAACATCTACCTAACGTGCTTACGTTTGAAGAAAAAATATTTTTGGTGCGGAGCACGTACTCGTATCCTCGGCTAACATTTTTATATTTCTAACAAACAGTGGTCCCATTTGCTTTTAGGTACGTGATCCGAATTAATGAAATGACGAACAAACTTAAGTAAGTAAACGAATTATTAGTATTATTATTAATTATCAATTTACTAGTTACGAGACTATTGCTATGGTCACGAAAAAATATTTTAAAACGTGAATAAATATAAAAGAGGTTTGGAGTACGTTAAAAATAATTATATGTGCAAGAAACCAATTAATATTTATTAAATTTTAGAACAAAAATCTGAATAAAAAATAATGAATCTGACATAAACTGAGAAAGTTCCCAGAATTTCTAAATACATCAAGTTCAACAGCCAGAAGACGACCACTGCTGAACATAGGCCTAGAACGCCATTCCGAACGACAAGCTGACAATTGCATCCATTGGTTATTTGTAACTTTAACTATGTCGTCGGTCCACCTAGTGTGGGTTCCAGCGACTGGGCCTGTAATAAACTCGACCTAAAGTCCCAGTTGCCGGATTTATTATTTTTAATATTTTTCTTCCGGAAATTGATCCGAACCATATTTTTATTTTTTAATATACGGTCAAGCACAAAAATACTTAATGTAATAAATAAATAAAAAACTGTTTGATTCAATAACTTTAGGTCGAGTTTATTACAGGGCTACAGGCCCAGTCGCCGTAAGCCTCCATTTCGGAATGGAGTTGAATGATGAAAAATGTATGTAGGTATACTGTTCAATAAAGTATCGAGAGCAGAGAAATATATAATAATGTCGTCGCTAAAATCGCGAGATAAAGCTATATTATTATAAATGACCATATCAGACCAAAGTACATTCTGGACAAACCGTTAACCAAAGATTAATAAATCTATATTGTCACATAGCCTGAATGTCACCTTCCGTTCTTTCCATTTTCTATCCCAAGCGCGTTCGTTCCCAATCGATCTTGTGAATTAAAAACAAATATTATGGCAGTTTCTGTTCAGTAGGCTAACACAAAAAGTAATTTGTTTTATTTTTATATTATCGAAATTATGCGTAATATCTCATTGATTACCAGTCAATCTGTATATACATAAGACATGAGACAATACCACAGAATTTATATTTATAGCTAATTAATTACTGACAGACTTGAATTTCCGCAAATATGCCGAGAACTTGGGTCATTCTGTTTTATTGGTATTTAGGCGCCTTGTTTTGTCTAATAGAATGACTATGAATCAGTGTCACTTTTTTAGACAGCTTCTACAAAACAGACCGAAAAACAAAACATTCTCTGCCTTGCTACATTTCTGACACAGTAATATAAGAAAATAACATATTCGATGAGGCTCTTGGGAAATAACGGGAATCGTTTTCACGAGCGACATTCAAACTGGCTATTTCAGATAAAATGAGTGGATGAGTAGGCTAGAGCCTTTTTGTGACTGCCCCATATTTGTCGTTTTATGACTGATGTAGCAGCCATATAGCAGCCATTATTTGATTAGCGTTTTCCGAAAGATACAACGTTTATAGCTCGCCCAAAATTAATTGCATATTTTCGATGAACGATTTCACTGATGAAGGTTAATGGACAGTTAAACGCCGAAAACAATCATATAACCATACAGAATATAAATTAATGGCTTACTAGATTACGATCTTAATTTGTTTTTTTTTTTCGTTTTACACACAAAAGATCACGTCAATATTAAAATAACTCCCTTTTGTTTTATTTACAGATTTATTCAACCAAGTATGATCGTGACGCGCTCTTCCCGCACTCAGTACTAAAGAGCTAGTGACCATTCCCAAGTCTCGCCAGACGACGCCAAGATGTACGCGGAAACGAAGAGATAAGAAAAAGTATAGTAAGGACAAAAGTCCAACGATGTTTTCTCTATCAGAAGGGTGTGGATGCGTGAGTTTCCGAGGCGGCCGCCGGGCCCGGTCCCAGGGCGACGACTCGTCGTCATGCCGTAGTTCGGAGATAGAGCAGGAAGTACCCAAAAACCTGGGCAAGAGACTCCTTAGCAGCAAGTGCACTATGAAGTCGTTGGCGCCCCTGCTAAAGTTCTGGCGAAGAGATGACGTCAGCATGACAAAAGCAGAACGCAGTAAGTAATTCCAACTTTATAATTATCGCACTTTAAAAGCATATTTCAAATTTAATTAATCTCTTTAATCTGCAGAAAGTTTATTCAGGGAAATGTGAACGAGTTTCGGTTTGAAAGGTCAGATTGGTATCATAAAACTGTAATTACCTTTTAAAAGTTAGGATGCATATGTGTATTGTAATTACTCACGGTCAGTTTATTCAAACTATGGAAAGTTATGTACAACTTATGTATAATATATCACCTATCACCTATGTGACGAAGTTCTACGTTAGCTATTTAAATTTTTATTACTTCCTTTTCTACTCAAAGTAACGTAAAATTTTACTGTTCCTACACGGTACTAAAGTGGTACCATGTTTATTGTCTGTTACGTGTACCTACATACAAGCAACTACTATGTTGTGGATGGGATTAAATAGGTTGCCCGTTTGTAGCTACGAGAGAAAAGGTTCAGTCGAAAGAGACCTGAAAATAACGGTCTCTAAAAGTCTTACTTCAGTGAGAAGGCATATAAATACGGTTGGATATAGGCAGGCAATAGAACTGCAAAGGGTCCGTGTTCGTATTTTGTTTGAGGACCAATTCTATTTTGCGCTCGACAGGATTTCGTAGAGAGAATGAAATGTAGGAATTTTATAGACGTTTCTTTAATTTGAGTTCACCGGAGTAAAAGGGTCAGTGATTTGATAGTAACCTGTACGGTTGTCCCGAGAAGTGATCCTTTTTAGGGAACATTAAAACCTTTTAATATATTAAGCGCCGTACAGCTACGCAATAGTCCTGCAGCAGAACTATGGTTGTGCCTAAAATGTGTTTACGAATGAATGAAATGAGGATATCCTTGTGTGTCGTAATTGGGAATTTCTGGCCTTAGAGTTTTCCACCGAAAACTCTTTAAAATGAGACCCGGAAATGAGAAATGCTTCTCCCATCTTGCATCAAAGAGTATGGAAATCCTTTAGAATTCGGGGCTGACATCAGACACATCTTAGTATTATAGTATATCAACTTAAACGTAAAATTTCCACTCGTGATAAACGACGACATCGCATAATGTAATTTGTTCGGTAGAACGCCGAAGTTGTTTTAAGCCTAGATCGCTAACTGTATCGATAAAAGTACTATTTGCTTGTGGGTTGTCAAATCAAAAGCCTTAGTCGTCTAGTAACAAAATTGCTTGAATTCTCCGTGTATTATATGCGTATGAATCCTCCTCCTTGATGATTTTATTTATCTTCGATTTAACCAATTGATTTCTGAATATTTTTTGTATGAACGCAATTTGCTTAAAGAAAGGTATACTTTCCCATATACATATTATCAAAATCGATCCAGTAGTATTTTTTAAATCATAATAGCTTTTAAGTTTATTTATACTACATATATAACATTCATGTTATATATGTAGTGAAATAATTTCAACACATAGTTTCGCCGAATTGAGGTCGGATTTACTTTTTTAAAGTGTTGATCATGTAACGTGAGTTTATCTGCCAAATTAAACTCAGTTTACACTTTTTTAAAGTACTACTTGTACCTTATAAAAATAATTCAGTTGACAAGTATCGGTTTTTCTTACTTTCAAGTTGAAGTTGCCTTTGCAAATTGGATCGCGAGAAATTCAGTCTTCTATTAATAACGGAAGCGGCTTAGCTGAAATTTAAGGTTTCGGGCTTTAAGTAAACAGAGGTTGGATAATTAAGTGCCTTTAGTCTTGGAGCAAATATTAAGTTACGTAACAGTTCATTTTGCATAAAATTGGATAACTTGACAAAACTTTGTTTGTTTTCTAAATACCTAATTAAGTTGATAGTAGGTACTATATGATGGCTCAACTGATGCCTAAGTTATAATAACTAACAACAGTTAGATTGTTTATAAGCTATGTTTAATAACAAAATGTTAAAACGAAAAGCAGTACACTGACAGAAATTCAGACTGTAAAAGCGAGCGACGCATTTCTTCTTCGAGTCTAGCAAAATGTTACTCGTATTTCTCTATCTGTTAGTTAGTATTTTATATGTATAATACAGGGCGTAGTTTCTAACCATTTTTCATTATCATGCAACTTGGTAGACATGTTCTACGATTTTTTTTTCTTCGGGAATAATCTATCTATCGGGGTCTATTTATAAAGTTGCAAAATATATTATGGCTACAAGGTCATCATATCGCAGATATACTATTAATAACGGTAAATATAAATAATAATAACTTAGTACAATATTTATGAATATTATAATATATACAAAGTTATTTAAAAAATGGACACTTTATATTTTTGAATTTTGGGCATTTTGCCCAAAAGGCAAAATATAAGCCAGCATTTCTGTTTAAAACAGAGTCCTTCAGACGTTCTGGAAAGTCCTTAGAAAAGCTGAGAGCTCCCGGTCCCCACGGCCACAAAGTTTCTACCTAAGGTTTTTCCGTTATAGTTCACAGATTGGCCCATCCCACTGCCTCTGCGAGGACGGGTTTTTGGGCAGGTCGCTGTTAGGGCAGGCTATTTTCCAAGCATTTGTGGCTTCGGTTTTTGTCAGTTCTTGTGTGCTATTGACCGAAGACAAAAATGCTAGTAAAGATACACTAGACATTTTACCGTACCTTACGGGTAACGAAGCTTGGATCCAACTACGATCTTCAAAAGGTGTATTAATAATGTTTGTGAGTGTATCTTTTACGATGCCGTAATTTAAAAAAACAGGATGATTCCAGAGCTGACAGCAACGTAAGATATACGTGAATTTTGGCAGAAGACAGTAGTGAATGATTATAAAGCCATGTGCATGTTAATTTTTGTAAGACGACTCGATACCGAATTGAAACATTAAATTTTTTCTTCGGCTACTGCAGGGAAGAACCGGCGAGCCTA
Source organism: Ligdia adustata (assembly GCA_947049295.1). Taxonomy (NCBI): domain Eukaryota; kingdom Metazoa; phylum Arthropoda; class Insecta; order Lepidoptera; family Geometridae; genus Ligdia; species Ligdia adustata. The sequence goes on from OX346218.1 coordinate 7,166,505, forward strand.
GTAAACGAAGCGAGACACTATCAATAATTTTGATATTCGAAGCTATCGAATTGAATAACTCTATGATTGTATTTTTTTATGCACAATAGTCCGACATAAATAATGCACACTTAGAGAAATTCCAAGCATCAAATCTGAAATGAAAATCTGAAATCAAAGTAGATAAATCATTAGATACAGTGGTAGCGTCACCAGCTAGAGTTCCATCATCTAAATACCAAACGTTAAATTTTGACTCAAGACGTTTAATGATAGGATGAATCACAAGACCGATAATAGCCGGCGACATGGATCTCCCTGTTGACAACCTATTTGTGATGATAAGAGATCTCTCTTATAGATCAATTTGGAATTTTGAGCATAAAATTGCCAAAGAAACGGGAATAGTTCGGTAATAATTTCTTTACCTCAGTCAACAAAGTTCCTCTGTAGACTGAATTAAAGGCATCCTAACGTCCACCTTCAACAACACTTCTCCACCGTTATTTAAAAGAAACGTCCTAAGTGAGTGCACCGCCGCCTCGTATCCTCAACAACCTCGAGGTCTGACGCCATCTACTTTTCTGCTTTTACTAGTTGTCAAATAAAATTAGTCTGTTGTAATGCATACCTAAAACTCATAGTAATATTCTACTGCTTAATATGCTAGTAGTATCATAAAGTAGAACTAGCCCAAAGTCATATAATTAGTGGTAATATGGTACGTACGCTGTTTTAAAGGTCATACAATTTACACTAATTAGGTCGCATATATGTTGTAACTATTAATTTAGCATAATTATACCCGAGCTTTTGTTGATTACATAATTACGTGGGTACAGCCGATCATTCGGATCAAAGAGAATTGCGTGCAAAGTGTATGTGCAGAAGTTTATCGTAGCTTTGCTAGCTATATTAATTTACTTTTTTGTTCATTTGCTCTGGTAACTTAGTCGTAGCCGTTTTGATATTGCTTTACTTTATTGACCGAGCGTCAGGAAGGTCTCGGGTTCCAGCTGGCAAACATGTTTTTGTACGTCTGTCGGAATATCCGACTGTTCTTTAGTGTCTGATCTTACTGAATATTTTAAAAATAAAACAAAAGATGCCTGAAAATAAGTAATGATGCAAATAGATTGTGCGTAGAAATAAGTTGTGTTTTATCAAGATCATAACTTTAGAAATGTTGCTAAGCACAAACACTGTTCCATACAAAAACTTCGTTGCCACCACTTTCGCGCGCGACTAAATGTATAAAGAGATTGCGTGTAAGTGGTACGAGTAACTGTTAGATATAAACACAAAAGAATCACAAGCTAGCGTTCAGCTATAAATGCCACTTCGTTGATCAGTTGGTACTAATGCTAACTGTGCTGACTGAGGCTTAATCCGAGAAAGGCTTATTTCCAAAGTAGGTACTTACTCCACGCTTTTGTTCTAAATGGATAACACTCTCATCGAACAGTTTACAAAGTCGCTTGTTACTGCTAGATTCATACTCGTACGAGCATATTGGCGAATTCCCTGTGAATACTCAGATGGCACGTATCAGGTTTCTGTTTGATTCGTATTGATTGGCACAAAACAGAGTATTCGATCAATTGTGTCAAATAAACTTAATTTAAGCAAGGAATGGTTTCGATGCATTCAGATGACGCTATTAGGGCGAACATGTCATACAAATATTGGGACAATGCGGGCGAGTCATTGAATGTGCACGAGCCATCATTAATCTACACGTATTGGTCGTGTACTACCTGTTCGTTAACGATCTTGCATGACATTGCACTGCTGAATTAAATAGTGTTTACTAATTTGCTACATAATATATAAGTTAGGTATATTATAACTTAATAATTGGAACTGCAAAATCCATAGACGCCTGAAAATATTTTTTTATGACTTTATGAATAGGTACTGATACTTTCGGGTTTCCGTTCTAATTTCTCTACATATATTAAAAAAAAATGCATTTGCAAATAGGAGAAGCTCTCCTCCAACCAGAAATTGCCAAAAAATAAGAAATTCTATAAATTCGTTGAACTTGTGTACCAATTTTCGTTAATATTGGTTGAAAACTATGACCTCTACACGAGTGTCCACATCCAGACAAATATACACACTGATAGACGAAAGAATAAGAACGTAGACTTGAAGCAGAGCTGTTTTCGCGCGCTCTCCTCGCTCTATCACTTTCTACTTATCGTGTTTGGTGCACACACTCATCCAATCAAAACTCCCCAACAGCGTCGTATAAAAATATATTAGAACTAGTAAAAAGTGAAATCAACCTTAATTCGAACCAACCAAACTACCCGACCGATTTTTATAAAATATATACAAATAAAATTACCAATGAAGTATATAATATAATAATTATATTTTTTTTCAGATCCATTCAATTCAAAAGACCTCACCGGGGTCTTTCCCGATTGATATCCCTTCATTTTTGATGTAAATCCACGCCATCCGATGTCACTTGTTTACGGGGGAAATACTAATTCATTAGAACAAATAGCTCTGCTTTGTCGTTTTCATTAGCAGCCGTACCTATGATGTTACGTAATCTAATTATTTTGTTTACGAACTGTTGATTAAGTTAGGGTGATGTTGATCCCGTATAAAATTGGAGCAAACAAGCGCGTGCCGCCGCACACCTTGCAATACATCAAACTTTAGTTTAATTGGAATTAGTTCGTGCAACTTCACGACCTAGCTAGAATAAAAACACGAGTCGCTTTATCAGACTATTTAATAAGCAAAAGTCATATATGTACGAGTATAAGCAGTATATATGTTGTATTAGTACGTTACGATTTCTTACTGAGTTCTATAACACAGGTCCTTTAAGGAACTATGAATAAAGAAAATATAAAGTAAGTAATTAAATTCACGTGAACAAGGTTTTCATATTGGGTGTGACTGCAAACTCTTGCCGATTTTATATCTTGCCGGAATATGGAGCAGACTGTTGAATGTTTCTATTTATAAGAGTAGGTATGTATGTTTGTGCGTAGGGTGGTATGTTCCAGTGCAGCATCTAAATTACTCATAAGAATTCAATGAATGAGATGTCTTTTGATTCACTATTTCAAAAGTACCTACGATTTACATAAGCATCTACATTTGGGATGTGAGACTGCATGCTTGGGGGAGATTCGTTAATTATTTTACCTGCTATTCGTATTAAAGATACAATTCTTAACCTAATGAATCAAATTAATATAGTTGCTTTTGAAGGCGCAAAGAAATTCCTTCTTAACGTTGGCGATATACACGTTTGTCTATTTATTTCACTTATAAAATAAAATAATTTAAAATAAGTTTCCATTTCGTTAGTGAATGGCAAATTTTAATTCAAGTTTCTTTTTTGTATCTTGTCTGAACCCAAGTACTGAAACCGTAACTGATATTATAATAAGGTATCCGAAAACGAATTACATTATCGCGAGTTCGCCGCCAGTCAAAATAAAATACAGCCAGAAATCCGTGAAAATATACTACCTAAACATAGCTGTTATTTATCCAACTTAGCTAGGCACTTGACCACAAGCTCGCACTACCACGAGAGTCGGCGACACTAGCATTAGATGGAGATGCCTAGTCTGGAATATACTGGCTCTCAAGGAAGGCTGCTGGAACACAACGTAATGTGCTTAGCGACAGATAGTGATTATGTAATCTTTTCTTCTTTTAGTGCTGTTATATAATCGTATTTAATTTCACATATTCACTGTTTCGTATATGACTCCTCAAATGAGAGTAATGTTTTTCGAGTATATGTTTGTGTATTTGTATGTAATTAGGTATATATGTATGTTTGTCTTAACTCTATGTGACCCTCTGCCTAAACCGATAGACTGATTTGGATGTGTGAGGTGTCATTTGATTTATTTTATTTGCAGATAGTTGTAGGCCATACTAGTTCGCGGCTCTACTCGTTAAGATAAAGTAGTCTGACATTTTTTGATATCACTTGTTGTAAAATGGCGTCATGCACATGTCCCTCTGTCGCTTTGCACGCTCGTAAATTTCGTTTGGGCACATATTATTATAAATGTGAAATTGGTTCCTTTTCTCATTCTTCTCTTCACCAAATACCAAATGAGTGATGGATCGACTTGAGTTTTGCAAAGAAATAATTGCCATGGGCTACCTTTCTGCCTGGAAAACAAAGATAACGCGGGCGAAGCGGCGGTCAAACGCTAGTAAAGTATTATATACTTGAGAAACACTAAAAACTACTAATTGAAATAAATCTTACTTTTGACGAAGTACCTATCGATAATAATCACTTTCTTCTTGCACTCGGGCAATAACGATTTTAGTATTGTACTGCGAGTATTTTGTTTGTCACAATAAACTAGTAGTTTTGCAAATTGTAGACCTCGCGAGAATAGTTATTTTCATGCAACTCTAATATGTTAGGTACCAATAGTTCGAACAACCTGATTTAACGAAAACTGAATCAGTTTGCTAATTCTATTCAGTCGCTGTTCTGCATCTATCTCATAATCTCAAGAGTACTGATATACTATGACTAACAGTTGGGACCTACAGTTTATTGTGTCATCCGACCAACGAAAGCACCCAGTTGTTAAATACCATTTTTGGTCACCCAGCGAAGACCTGACCGCTATGAACGTTGCTTCGATAAGTTGTATCAAAATCAGAAACGAAAACCTTAATATCTTGACTACCACTTGATTCTGCTCATATTTGGCAGATTTTGTGATACATGTATGTATTTAATCTATATTCTGAATTTCATGCAAATCGGGTGGTAAATAGTGCAGTGGCAAACTTTCCCCGCTCGCTCGGTGAATAAATAAAAAACAATGGAAAAGGAAATGTATAATATCTTTTTGTTTCAGCAATGAAGGCGGCCATTTTGATCCAGCAATGGTACCGCCGGTACTTGGCTCGGATGGAGGTGCGTCGGCGCTACACCTGGACTATATTCCAGAACATCGAGTACGCAGGCGAACAAGACCAAGTGAAGGTACTTCACACTCTTAATTTTTATATTATTTTTTTTACAAATAAATTTATATTATTTTTTTGACTGCTTGACAATACATATGAAAGTGCAAAAAATTAACATTAGTACTTATGTAACTTTCTGGCATATGCCGGCTATGCAAATGTTTAAGAACCTGTCTTACCACGTGTTTTTCTCCCGTATGATTCTTTATAGGGGTTTCGGGTCATAAAGATGTTCGGTCGAAGCAAATCGTGTCCTTAAATTAAGTTATCCAGATCAAATTCTCTAAGCCAGGCCTGAATTATGATCGATTTTGGTGCATGACATGTTCTGTTTGGCAAAATAATTTACAGTATCTTGAATACGAGAAAAAAAATAAGCTGTTGTGTCGTCGAGAAAATGTATGGAACAGCCGGTTTTGTTTTCAAATTCATGAAAAACTATGTTTGGTTTCTATTATTATGATTTAAATGTACTTCTCAATGGTTTTCATAGCGAAATTGTTACTTAGTAGGAGTATAGTGACCCCCTTTCGGCTTAGTACACCTTTAACCGATAACCCTGTATGCCTTACGATATTTATCACACGTCAGCTTGTAGATCCCAAATATACGCTTTCAGAAGCAATAATAAGCAATAAATAATAGATTTGTCATAGAATTTCTAGCACCATTTTGTCAGGTTTGCTTATAAGCTTAGGAGTGCAACACTGATATAACCGTGCGTGATAGAGCAACTGTAGGTAATAGGAATCACAATCATAAATATTTACTGTCTCCGAATTTGTTTACTGTCACTTTTAATCGAAGCTACGATGTTTCAGTAAGTCTTTGATTGCCGTCAAGACAACTTACAAATATAGGTACACTTAATAATATAGCAAAATGGAGTTGTTAGTACCTACACTTCTATTCTTTTTCGGGTTGAAATTAATTGTTTGCCATTTACAGCGGCCACGCAACTTTTGTGGGAAAGCTTTACTTGTTTGGTTTGGAGTGAGCGTAGTTTATCCTTCCTCTAATACGATTACAGATTGTTCAGGGAGGGTAGATGCCAGTGGAACGAAGCAAAGGGAATTAACTAACCGGGACTTATTGGGGATAGTACGTCACGGGCCTGTTCGGTTCACGTGTATGGGGAATTTAGACGGCCAGAGTTATAAAACTTTCCTGACAGGGTTAATCTAAAGTCATGAATATGTTAAACGATTAGCCGGACTGTATTTTGTTTTGTGATGTTGACGATTTTGATACTTCGTCATAGCAAAACCTCTTTCAAGGTTTTGGCGACTTTTAACTGTACATATTTATATTTTAATTCTTTTTTCACATTTATTTTCAATTTTGTATATTTACGTAAGATTTCCAAGAGTTCAGTGTGGCTGACAGCCCGAATTTATCGTAACCTTGGTTTGGTTAGCTCTACGGTCGTAATATCTGTTCAAGTTACAATTACAATAACAACAACAAAAGGAACAAATTCAATTTAATCACATTAACGGCCCTTCTAAATTAAATTTATAGTTGAGGTTTTGCGGTACGTCCGCGCAGATTGTAAAATGTAAATTGTGGTAATGCTTAGCCTTGTTGGACAAGATTTATATTCAATTTCGAAGTTTGTAACCGCTTTACCGATAATCCGGTGAACTAAATAACCCTCATTATGTGCAAGCTTGAGGGTTCCTAAAGTTTTTACAGCGTCGGTCTTACTCTATGAGGTGTTTTATATGAACATTGATATCGTTAAAGTAAGGCCATTGTTAATTTGTTGCATACTTCATCTTTCTATTCCATAAGCAGTTCAACCACTTTACAAACAAGAAAGGTAGATCAGTGAATTTTCTAATCAAATGAAATCAAAGAAACCAAATATTTGATCAAATAATTTAGCAAGGATAAGGATAAGCTTGAAAGGACAATATAGAATTGATCTACCGAAATCCCGGTCTGATAATCGAATAGCCGACTAGATAAACTACCGGAAATAAGATAATATTGAATTTTCTAGAATGTATCCTATTATCCTTCCTACTAATTCTACTTCCTAGTTATATTATAAACGCGTAGTTTCTAAGAATGTGTGCGTGGATGGGTGTGTAGATGTATGTTTGTTATTTTTCACGCAAAAACTGATGAACTGATTTGGATGCAATTTGATACAGAGATAGTTTAGACCCTTAGATTAACACATAGGCTAGTTTTTATCCTGTATTAATGCGGGTAACACCACAGGGATCAGCTAGAACTCTACTCTAATAGTCGAAATTAGTTGTGTACGGTCCTATAATTGCTATCTGGTTCGCAATAACGTCGCATCAAATAAATTGAGTTGAAGAGGTGAAGCAATGTAGCTCGCAGCGTGCGGTGTCGCTTCTATTGACTCTCCGTGTTCACTGAACATTTCAATCCGATCATTCAGTTTCATTGAACAAAGCCACGCACCCTCCTTTAAATGGAGATCTGCGACGTGACATTGGATTTTCTTCAATATTATTTAAAAAGTAATAAGCAAGACATCAAACACTTTGCAGTTGAGACGTCTTTTTTACGGGATATATTAAAAGTCGACGTTCAAGTAACTCGAGAGCTACAACAATACATTTAAATCGTTATAATAGTTTTGTGGCTCGAAAAGAAGCCCGTAAATGTAGCCGTAAAAATGTGCTAAGGTTACGCGTGTAATTGCGGACGGACAATTAAATTAACATCGGTATCCCGGACTGTGGCAGACGTCCAAATTATCTCCGTGGTCGTTATTCAAGGCAAGTTTGTAGAGCTGAGAACTGTAATTTGCGCCTCGAAATCGGGAACTGCGATATGAATATTCCAACTTACGTAGCATACTCGCTTAAAGGCTTAACGGTTATGAGTGTGCAACTAGCAGATAGGAAAGTTTCAACAGAACATTGATTTACACGAGCATGGGGCAAGTATAACAAAAGCTTAGGTGATGTAGCTAGTTCACCTAACGTTCAATTGCATCGACGAGAAAAAAATTTTTGGTCGTGGTTCAATTGGCTTGTGATGAAAATTTCTGGAACACTTCTATTTATTAATTTATGATAACAATGAATCAAAAAGGTGACTTAGTGTTTTTGCAAAAATATTTTATGGATCAAATACATATTATATTGTTCTGCATATAAAAAAATTTAGGTACTGTAATCACTTACGATAATTTGAAAATGGTAACATTCTCGTATTTGTTAAAGGTTCAGTAAAACTGTTTAATCATAGTATCTAACTACCGAAGAAGTGCTTGAAATGTCAACTAAATACAACAGCAAAAAATTGCAGATGGACTACTTATACGACATTTAAGATCTAGATATACAATCACTGCTCCAATCGACTACTTGAGAACAGAGTGCCCAGCTAGCAGAGTGCTAGTGGCAGTACGCTGTATAGCAACTAATACCCAATTATATTATCATAATATCTTAATTTTATCCAATCAAAGAACTAAAGATTTATGTTACTCGTACTTGTATTTTACAAATAATCGATTTTAAAATGAGTCGAGCTTTTTAGAACGTACTTTGAAAATATGTTAGTCTGCTGTTTGTGTGCTGAAACTATAGACAATGTAAACTATCGACGTTTCTAAATCAACTTCACTGGATTAGCCTTACTAAAATGGGCTCGCAATAACCGTTAATTTTCTCTTATAATACGGGACAGCATAATTATATCACATTATCTAACATGCACTAGCTTTGAAATGGCGTTGTTAAACCTATGATAAGCTTGATTGCGACATGTCGTTGTAAAAGTGGTTATAATGTACTCGTATTATACAGAGTTATTGAGACCGCATCTTTACAAAAATGACATGTGAATGACAATGAATGACAAAATATATCTCGACTTGTGGTCACCAGAAAGTTTTATGATACTCGTAATAATGGAAAATTAAAACTGTAGGGGTCGAATTTACGTACAATGAAAAAAAATTGCTAATAACTCAGTCAGGGGTAAGAAGTTAAGTAGAATAAATATTGTTTTTTTTTCAAATTTTTGCTTCTCGGTTTGTCTTTCTGTTTGTACGGGCTACTCTCCGAAGCGACAAAACTGATTAAAATGAAATTACAAATGGTGGTAGCATATATCCATGTTCAACATATAGGATACTTTTAATCCCGGTAAATTAAAGAGAAGGAATAATAAATACTACGCGGACGAAGTCGAGGGGCATCAGCTAGTCTTAACATAAAATAACCCTTTATACAGCTGGTATGTAATGGGTGCAAGCACAGCTTGATTGCTGTATCTTGTCTATATCCACCTACTTACATACCTATATCAAGTGGTTATCCCGTGTACTCGGTAATGGCTAGCTAGTCATGTGCGTGCACAATACTTATGCGCATGAAAACCTTTATTAATCAATATGCGATATAACGTTTTAACATCGGTAAACCTACCGAAATATCAGACGCTTATGACTCACCATTCGCCGTAGCCTGAGTGTAGATAAAAGTTACCTGGTTTTTATATTTCGGCGTCATCAAATTTTAATTACTTAAGGCTCTCTATTCACGGCCGTATTCCGTAACTCTGGAAAGCTGCGGCAGAGCTCTCGGTTATTAAATATTAACTTAGTATTGGGGTAATAGACCAGGGTCGATAATTTTTGAAACCAAAAAAAATTATTTTTACCATAAGAAAGTAGAGATTTCAATAAACAGAAAACTTACTAACTTTTCAAAAAAGCTGATATTTTGACGGGTGAATTTTTGGTGCTTTTTGATATTAATTCGAAATAAGGTGAAGAAATAAATATTTCAAAACAAATAAATTAACATAAAAATAACATAAAAAGGCATGTTTTCACTAAATTTAGTAATTATAACCCAGTAAAAAATATTTTAGTAAAAAAACAAAACTTAGTTTTATTAATTTTTATTAAATAAATTTTGAGGTTATCTAAAAAAAGTGTCGAGACAAAAGTTTTAGACCTTTAACTTTGCTATATAACTTTTTTCCATAGGACTTTTACTTACTGTTATTTTTGCCGGATATCGAGATATACCGTTTTTTACCCTTAAAATTCACCCCCTTACCCTTCCCGACCTCAGATCGCCCGTAAATTATTTTCCCTTTCATTTTTATAATATTTTCCTCCTCTTCCAATGGATTTCATTATACTATTATTATTTTACTTTTTTTTTAAAAGCACCTTGGTGTATAAGGAAAGGTATTTTAGTTGTTATATATCATATGAAGCGAATAGACTAAGTACAATAGCTTCTAAATTTGTTATGTTGAGGGTTCGATTTACGTAAGTGAACCTGGTTTTGGTGAAGTTGATAAAATTACAAATTCTGCTTGTTAAATGGTTTATAAAAAATGTAGCAAGTCGTACCTTAACTTACCTTTTATCCACAAAATCATTATTAATAACTGAAAATGTACTTTAAAAAAATTTAAGTTTGATTAATACTGACCTTATATATTTATGTTACAGTTATACAACTTTTTCAACGCCCTCCTAAGCCACATGAGGGACACGAGTGGGCGGCCCTCTTCCGAAAAGACCTCGAGGACTGCTTCCGTTTGTAAGTCACTTACTTATACTCCGACCTTATTGACCTTTAACGAATATGGAACGAAAGAACACCTTAATGCTATGCAAATGCTTAGATAGAAGTTCTTAAGTGCTCAATTTTCTGCTATCTTTTGAGGTAAGCTCCGTACTTCAACCTAACGCTAGAAGAGAATTGCTCATCAATTTTAATTTTTAGTCCTAATTGACTGACTAAATTACTGAACGTCTGACACTGTACAGTCTAAACCGCTGGAGTGGTAAGGCAGTGAGTGTTTTTTTTTAATATTGAGATTGTGCCCCGTGTTTTTTATCCTCGGTGAATATTTTATTCATCCCATGGAAACAGTCCACTTTTACGACATCAACAGTAATCCAGGGTATCAAATATATTCAAGCCAAATTTTATTCGAACCCGTTTAGTATTTTGAGCGTGAAGCAGTAACATACAAACAAACATACACACCTACACATACAAACTTTTACCTTTATAATTTAAGTGTGATTGTCGTGCGCAGATATATAGATACATTTTAACATTTTTTTCTTAATGATTAAATTTTTGAGTACAACCACAGATCAATTATCTAACCTAGCAAGAATTTTCCATTGTATTCTTTTACAAAGATTAGAAAACACATTTCCAACAATATTCAGGCTGACGCGAACTTGCAAGCTGTCAGAGTTCATTTTGTTCATAGTGAAGTGTCTAGTTACTTGTCTTAACTTTTTTCCAACAGTTTCTTATTTTCTAAGACAAGTCAGCACAAAACGAATTGCTCAGTGACGTGGCATTTTTATATTGTGGCCCGTTCACTTGTAACTACTTATAAATAGTAAATGAGGTGGATCGTTATGCGGCAAGGAAGCTGAATCAGCTTGTATTTATGGATGAAAGTAAAATTTACATACGAGTACAATGTAATCTGTTAGCCAATTGTACCTACTGCGGATAGCTGACGTAATTTGGGAGTGATGAACAGATTCTGATGGAAATTAAAAGTTTTAGTTAATTAATTAAGTAAGAGTAAAATTAAATTGTTTTAGATTTATAATAATAGGCTGATGCAAGGTCATTCGACTACTTTATAGAATAGTTTTAACCAAAAAATAATATATACTAATATTATAACCGATTTAAATAATTATTTTTTAGACAGCTACATTATCTTTGAGTAACGAAAATATTAGTAAAGTCTTTAACAATGTGTACCTAAGTACTTACGAGTCTCATAATTCGGATTAGCTTTTATTTTAAAAAGTTCTAGAGACTGATCTGCTAATAAAATGTATTATTATAGTAACTTGCAAGTTTATGGGGCAAATAATACTTGTAAGGAATGGCACTTTTTTATAAATTAACAAATAAGGTAGTCCTGGTCGTGGTTCAGTTCGCAAAACTTCTAAATTATAGTTGTTTGTCATTGTCTACCACACAACATTCATTAAAGACTCCCGGGATTCTGTGGTTAGTCCCAAAAGTTTAACTGCCCGTGACACAAGCTGGCCATTTCCAGATAACATTGTCCTATTTTCAGCGCATCCGTCCCGTTTTACTGATGTACCTATACTTTTACTGCAGTCTGCAGTAAAACTGTAAGCACGCAACCCTGCGGTATCTTTCCACATGTCATGCTGTACATTAAACTCTACTATAACGTGCGGAATTACATTAGGACTTACAAACTGTGTAGGTATGTGAAACAATGAAAAACTTGTAAGAAGGGTTTTTCATCTTACTTTCATTTCTAGGTTTATACAAGACTAGTTATCTCGTAGCGTCGCACTTTACATAAAATGGATTATAAAAATGTTTTAAACTTTAAATCTCTTGACCCCCATGTAGTTTGAATTCAAAAAAAGTATGAAATAGGGGTTTTATCATTATAGCGTGTAGGGGACACGCTATATATAAAACCCGTATTTCATGTCTCTAGGATCTGCTTTCATCCTGTCAGTCTGTCACTCAGTCAGTCAAGACTTACTCTTTTTAGGTTCATACGACATTTTCCAGGATACTAAAAAATCTTTTGTAGGTAACTGAAATTATTGAAATAACTATGATGACCATATGAGTATATGGAGCTGTGATAATACTCGTATGCAAACATTTACTGCTTTCAGTTTTCTTATTTCAGTTTGTAAATATTTCATTATTTCTGACACATGATGAAAATAAATAGTTATTGTATTTCTACATGTGAATGCCAAAAAAACCAATGGCCGGGATAAAATATAACTAAAGGTAAAACTCTAACTGCAGTGACCTTTCCTCACTGCTAATGTATATAAAACTAGGTCTCGGCTATTCGTGGATTGAAATGACATTAGTCGGATGAAATCCGTAATTCAGTTATTCAAGACCGAACTCTGCACTTTTATCTGAACTCTATGCTGCAGTAAGTATAATACAAATAGAAAATTACTTTACGGACAAATTCAAAGCAATTTAACACCAGGACATAACGATAAGATGTGTAGTGTCGAGGTTGAATTAACCGAAGAACATTTCAAAAGCTGCTGTTTACGTTTAAGCACAAAAATAAATCAGTGACTGTAGTAAAATACTTATAAAATAATGTACTGAATTTGCATTAAAATACCCGCAGAGTGAAGTCATAGTAGGACAGAGATAAACCTAACAAAGTAAGATTAGAATTTCGCATTCAGGGAAATGAATTTGTGTTTTGTATTTTCATAGCAGTTTGCAGACTTACAAGTGTATTTCGTTTCTCTCAACAACGTGATATATTGTTGGGTAATATACCCATTTTCTGCAATATTGCAGCGAGCAATGTATGTCGTTGAACTTGCAATATTGGATTTTTAATGGTCTGTACTTTGTAAGCTTGTAGACAAATGTAAGATTTGCAATTTCGTGTTAAGATAGCGTTAGTGCGAAACGCAAGTGCTGTATAGTGTAGTTTATTTTGTTACATCAATTATGTTTGTTATTTTCCTTAAAAATAAGAAAACCAAGTTTTGTTGGTTTATTAGCCGAAAATAACTAAATTTAGATTTATTTAATTTATATTATGTAGTGTAGGTAGGCATTTGTCAATATCTTTTATTTTCACCGACTTCTAAAAAGGTACTGTTCATATTTTCGCCAATAATCCCATATACATTTTATTGAAATCAGTCCAGTAATTTAAGTTTCATTCAATATTCAAAGATAATACCTACTATCAATATGGTAATTCGGGTTTCACTTCTTTAAAATATGGCGTGTTAATTGATGTAATACAATTTAATTTCCATTTTTCACAAAACTTAAAAAAAAAAATGATATTGAAGAAAGTAGCAAAAATACTTAGGTACGTTTTATTTTTATTCTGAAAATCGTGTTCAAAGTTAGTGTTTGGGTATTATCTAATCGTAGCTCGCTATACAAAGCTAAAACGAAATTAAAAAAGCTGATCGATGAAATTCGTGCCAATCTTGAGCAGAAACCGTTTATTGCCAAGAAGTTACCTATAGTTATGCGGTAGTCCCAGGTTAATTACGTTCATATGAGCTCTTCTAAAGCCTTCTGAAGAGCCATTAAACTTCCGCAAAGACCTCATTTGGGGATCGAAATCTTTATTATGATTCCTCTGGTAGGCTAGCTGTTATGCGTATTTTTATTTCGACGTACGATTCCAAACCACAAGTTCTTGATCAGTATGGAATGATATAAAATAAAAGAATTGCGATTTAGGGCCTTAATTCAGGTCATGGCGCAGAAAGGATAGAGAAATAATAACGACCTATGGATATCGATACCTTTTTAATTCAATACCCAACACTACCGGTGGGAATTCAATGATCACTTCTTGTCCGCAGTGGAGCAAGTATTCTCAGAAGAATCAGACGAGGGCGGGGGAGCTGACGAGACGGCGCTTCCGAAGCCTTCTCGCGGCCCTGACATCGAGTTTCCACTCCAGAGGAAGGATATCGACCTGCTGATTGAGGCATTTAGGAAAAAGAAGGTTTGTATACGACCTCATTCGATTTCCTTATGTATTGGGTTATGTGTGCCAAAGAATATTGAATACTGCAGTAAGGTAAACTTCTTTATATGTGTGAAATAGTACGAGTAAGGCTGAAAAACAAAGGGTATCTAATTTCAACTGTGGAAAAGCGTCATAACTTTATATTTAAAATTTTCAATGAATAAAAACTATAATACATAAGTAAGCATCTAGGTAGATATGATTTAAAACTGCATGGACTTATGTTATTAGGCCATTAATTTTGAATCAAACCGACGCTAAATCAATATTTTAAATAGAGTTTGCTTGATTTCCAACAGCATCGTCTTCATCCAAAGCACGTTGCTCAGATCCTGAAGGACGCAACTCAAATGCTCAAGAGATTGCCCAATATCAACGTCGCAACGACTTCCATTTCAAGCCAAATTACTGTTTGCGGCGATTTGCATGGTAAACTTGACGACTTGCTGGTTATTTTCCATAAGGTAAGAAAACACAAGTGTTGAATAATTTAGGTCAAATATATTTTCACATTAATCCACTTTCTCTGTTTTTAGCTTGTAGGTTTTAGATAATACTTTGTAAATGAAGATATAGGTAGGTTAACCTAATTCAATTCATATATCTTCAGAACTGTACGTGTGTTACCTATATCTCACTGTCAGGATTTCTTTTCGCCCCACAATTCCTTTACAAACATCGCATTTAATTGAGCCTGTTTATATAATTGACATGGATTTACTGCTCTAAGTATAGCTCGAACAAATGCTAAACATTTATACCATACCTTTTGTACCAAGTTAATTGAAGTCCACTGAAACTAATTACAGCTTGCGGTTGTAACTAAAACAAAAAGAAACGTGAGCCTTCACAAACGTATTGATTGCACACGTCATACATCTACTTTATCTAAATTTATCTTGTCTAACCTGGGAAAAAGATTTTTATACGATTTGTCACCGATTTCTATGTGAATATCGTCATTTATGCTAACAAATTGAGTTATGCGGGAGATTTCAGCGGAAATGTTAATGTCACTTTGCATTAATGTATGCCGTTCCAGTAGGCCTGATTTTGTCCTTTTTGTGGAATTTCACGTTGATATTGATGATAGCGACAAGTATTTACGTATTAAAAATGTTACGTTAATAAATTCTTCCTTATCAAGTATTCATGTTTAACTAAAATTACAACAACATAGACGTTTTCACCGTATCGAAACGTACGCATAATTAAGTAAGTCTGGATTAAAGGTTGCTTGACACGGATAGGTAAACCGTGAAAGAAAACTCGGTCATAAGTTTTTACCTAGTGGGTAACAGTGAGGTTTCCTTGGAGTTGTTTTTTCGCGGTGCTCATTAGGCGGGTTTGACGTCAAGGGGCGACGCAGACGGCCAACCAAACAGGGAGCGGCGCACGCGTCATCTAATTGGTACCGTAGCCCGCGGTTTGATTGATAGACCGCCTGTTACGCTGGACTGCCGGATGACCTCGTTAATTCGCACATATTGTTTTTCCGATGTCGTTTCCGACTTTACTATCATTTTGACGCATCAAATTTTCTTTGTCATGATATGGCAATTTCACTTTTAGTGTTTTGGTTGCTCATTTATGACACGGCAGTTGTTTGCATGCGCGAGTGATGTGTTTTTTTTAATAACATGTGGTTTTAACGACACGTTATCAAGCAGAAATTATTAAACTCGTTATTAATCTGCAAATATAACATTATGGAAATAAACTAGGTGTAATACCAACTATGTTTAACGAGATCGTGATCAGCTTGATCATGGATCGTAACGAAATATATTCAGTGATACAAATTATTTCACTGCGTAAAGGATAACGACTATGGAGGGCAGCGGGCATTGGTATCGATTAGCTGGCAACATATTGCGTAAGCGACCTTCGGCGCCCGGCAGGCGTTGCATGTGTAAGGATTCGCAAAATGCCCTTTGATTGCTTCAACCACTCAACCGTTGTTTATAAAATTTTGTGACAATAGTACCAGAGCTATACATAATAAGATTTGTTACAAACTAGAGTTGTTTATTACCGGTATAACTTTGGGTACTCTTATTATGTATTAAACACAAGAACAACGTATACCATTATCTAACCCCTACTCTGCTAATGAAGTCTCATTTAATTTCGACGTCTAGCGTTGCAGATAACAGAGGAGCACGTAGGTTTAGACACTTTTCTAGGTATCAAAAGGGATGATAAATGTTAATGAATCTCAAGCTTGTTCTCAGTTTAAATTTTTTGTGTAATATCCAAGTATTGCCTCGTGTTGTGCCTGACTAATATTAAATCTTGTATGCAGAATGGACTACCGTCTCCGGAAAATCCATACATATTCAATGGTGACTTTGTGGACCGCGGGAAGAAGGGTCTCGAAGTATTCCTTTTGCTGTTAGGCTGTATGGTGGCATTCCCTGGCGGCGTCTATCTAAATCGCGGGAATCATGAAGATCTCATTATGAATTCTAGGTAAGCGCCGAGTAAACTTAAAGTCGGGCATGAACGAAATTGTCCCAACGGATCCTGAATAGTAACATTCATTAGCGATGCTAATTTGTATCATTCCTTTGACTTTGAATAACATAATTCAGAGGTATTCTAATTAATAGGTATTGAATATTATTTAAAGCTAAATTGAAATTTATTTACAGGTACGGATTTATAAAAGAAGTTCAACAGAAATATCGGGTGAGTTTACATTTACAGTCAAAATAAGTTTGAAAGCCATGAAAAAATATTTGATTTGTGCTTCGCCTGTTTGTGGCGAGGTAAACGAGGCAACATAAATACTGTGGGAGATCATTTAAACTTTTTCTGCATTTTCTTTACTGCCTTCCCTGTTTCTTCAGCTAATAATATACTTTTCGTTTATTAGTTACTAGAATACCTTTAAATATTTTTTTGGTTTAAACTAAATTAATACTGCGAAATATGTTAATTCGTTTTATTTATTCAATGTTGAAAATTCAAGTTTAACTTTACCAATTTCTGTTTATCATAGTACATTGTAAACGTGACCAAAATTGAGACACTTCAATACCTACATTAAAGAGATAAAACACGCAAAAGCTGGAGGCGTTAAGACGAGAAGCCAAGCAGAAAATGTTGCCTCTAAATTTTTATCGTTCGTAAAAATTTCGATCCACTGCGGCTTTCTCTTAAAACCTTGCGGATTTTTTGCTATTTTAGAATCTCGGCACTATAAGATGGTTTGATGACTTAAGTAGTATTTGTGTGAATAGTCTTATTGAGTTCGTTCAAGTTAAAATTGCTTGCTTGTTCTATCTTAGTCTAACCATAGGGTTCGTTTTAAGGTCACCTGTGGGCTTACTACCTTAGATTGTTCTGACAAGCAAAACAAACAAATGCTACTTGTTCTATGTACAAATGTATGTGTAATCCAAAACATGTTAGCGCGTAGTTACTTTGCAGCAATTGCACTCAAGATACGTACATAGTTACATTGCAGCAAGGTCTGCATTGCTTGGATACACGTGTGATTTATATTAACTATTAGCTGCGCTCGCCGTATTATCCGCGGATCTCTAATTTTTTGTAGTCTATGTTACTTAGTGATAAAATAGCCTTCTAACAAAAAAAAAATTTTTTTGAAATCGGTCCAGTAATTTTTAAGTTTATTCGTTACATACGAAAAAACAATTATTTCCTCTTTATATTTTTTTCCTCTTTCTAATGTAAGATAATATTATTAGTATAGCTGGTACAAGCTCTCCTTAAAGAAAGCTTTATGTCTCAAATCATAGGCTAAATAATGATTGTCAAAGATTTACGTAAAATGTGCTTCAAGCGCTTGTCGCATCGACGAGTAAAAATGTTTGCGGTAATTTAAACCATATTTTATTGTTATAAATATTTTAGCTCTTCACACATATTTAAATAAATTTATAGTATTTTTAATGAACAAAATATTCATACATTTAAATTCAATATATCACTTGGAATTAAAAAAAAAACAACTTTAGTCAACACTCGCCCCGATTTGAACCTGGTGCAAAAGTGTCCATGACGCTAGTTACCGCAATATATTTAAGCCTCATTTATTCCTTAATAATACTTACAAAACATATAATTATGCCCTTACAAAATTACCACAAAATCGAATTTAGTTATTAATATAGTATTTTTAACAAAAGCATGCATGTGCACCTAAGCATATTAACATTTTATATTTATTGATAAAGAATGAAACGTTACATTATTAAGGACCTCTCAACGAGTAAAGGCCTCCTCCAATATTTTCCATTTCTTTCTGTCCTTTGCTTTGTTTATCCAATCTTCACCAGCTCGTATAATTATTTCATATATCTGTTTTTGTTTGGGTCTTCCTTTTTTCCTTTTGACTAGTGTTCCTGTCCATGTTGTTGATTTTTTGTTAACTTTTCATTATCCATGCATGCTATGTGGCCAGCCCACTTCCACTTAAACTTTTTACAAGGTTTCAGAGTGTCGATGATGTTAGTTTGTTTTCTAATATTCCTAACTCTATCTTTTGAGAGGCATAACAAAGGCATGACAATACGCAGGAATCTAGCACTTTTTTTCTTAAGTTTTATGGGAAGCTTCGATTTAAGAACTTCCTTATGACTCCAAAATTTATTGCACGCGAGGTTTATACGTCTGTTTACTTCATCGTGGTGTCTAGAGTTTGCAAAAGATTTTTGTTTACCAAGATATAATATTCATTGACGTATTCTAAAGAGATGTTGTCCACTATAATAGGTATATGGTTACTATTTGTCGTGATCTTCGTTTTCGTGGCATTTAGTTTTAGACCTACTTCTTTACTCGCCATGAATAGCTCGTGAATCATCTTTTCAAGTTGTATGGCTTTCACTAGAAAGGAGCCGGAACGGGAGTCGCACTCACATTTCTTTACCTCGCTACCTTAACTGTTTATATTCTCCTCTACACCGCAATAGGTACTAACAAACATTTAAATTGAAATATATTCCTTTGGGCCATTTCTTATGTAGTTTGTGTTGAAAAACTATGTAGAGACAGGTCTGGTAAAACACCATTTCAGTTATACTCCTAAATTTAAAGCTATATTGTAAGCTGTATATTGTATGTTGTAGATCTGACAAGTAAAATTGAATATTTTGAAAAATCCCCGATATTTGTTATGGCAACCAACCATTTTGGATTTGAAATTATCATAGTGTAATAATATGGGATACCTAAATTGAGAATTGTATTTCGCCATTTTTTGGCGGCGGCCATCTTGGATCTATTTTTATCAAATATGGCTAACACTCCTGCTAATACACCTTTCATATAAGAAAATCAAAATCGGTCCAATCATCTCTTTGACAGCTACGATGCCACAGACAGACAGTTAAACTCATAACACCCCGTCATTTTTGCGTCGGGGTTTAAAAATGAGACACCTGCGGCGGTTATTGATTACTACTGCATCGCTGCGCTTTAAAAGTTACTTAAATGCTATAAAGCAGGAAATTAAAGATTCATTGCAAGCCCGATAATTGACTTCGTGTCGGACATTTATCGAATGATCTACTTACGGTCCTTAACTTTACAGTTACTGTTTAAAATTAACGAACCATTTTGTGTATTGGTCTCTAATTAACTTTTTGAAAAAAAGTCGATCTGTTATGTTGCAATTGATCAAACAGTTCAGTAGAAGCTCATTCGTACAACTCCTTTCTGTATGTACGAGTATATCAATAAATTTTATCTATATCTATACTTATAATAAAACTGTAACAGGTCAAATTCTGTACATTGAATATATTTTAAAAATTTATATCGCTTTAACGGGGTTTAACGATGCTGACCCCAAATCTATTTTTTTTTTTCATTTTTGTCTGTCTGTCTGTGTCTGGAATTGCCATAACTCCGAAACTATTGGATGGATTCTAATGAAACTTGGTATGCTTAAGGTTGTTACCATGACGTCGGATCTTAATTACTTTTTATCCTGAAAATCCAAAGGGGCCTCCCGTGGGAGGGGGGGGGGGGGTGAAAGTCATATTTAATTATAAGTCAGTACCGCGTGCTTTAATTTGGATGATCCTTTTTGTTAGAAAGACCTATCTAAAATTCATGTTATCCCGAAAATTTATGAGGTTCCTATGGTTGGGGTGTGAAAATTGTATTTAACAATAACTCGGTAACGCGTGCTTTTGGAACTAAAATGTACCGCAAAAAAACGTCATTCGATTTTTAGTTTTATGAAAATATTGTGATAGACTCCAACGTAAAACGTTATATAATTTTTGATATGGAAATCAATGAAATTATTGTATCCCAAAAAAATATTCCTTCGCTTTTGTAGTTGTAACAAAATTCACTCATTACTTGACGCTTAAGTTTATAGAACGTTGTAGCAAGGAAGGTTTTTTTCTATTGAAACATTATTTGCATAGTTAGTTATATTTTTTCGTTAGAAAACACTCACTGTAATTATTGTCCCACAAAAAAAAACCACATTGGTATTGTAGTTTGTATTTTCGATAAACTATCGACAAGGTATTTTTTTAATCTAAATCTAAATAAAATGTTCCACACAAATCTTACGGGTATTAGCAAAATATACTACGGGTTAAAATGAGTGCTGAATTCGCAAAATTAAATAGGCGTTAATGCTATGAGGAATGTCCACTCATGCGGAACATAATTGTGCGAACTTCTCTGTATCGCTTTGATTAATCAATTGTACAGTTCAAAACTATGTTGTCTTATTGTATCGCATACAATGACAAGACTTTCAGAAGGACCACTGATATGAATTCTCATTTTTTAACCCCCACTGACATAATTATGAAATGTTAGCAACCGCGAGCTAAGTCGCGGGTACAACTAGAAACCTATGAGTATAAGCAGAACAGTTTTACTAGAAAAAGTGACAAAAGATAAATAATTTACAGGAACAACAAAATTCATTTTAATAAATATTATATATATTAAATTAATTAAAATGAGTTTTAATAATTTTTATATATCTATCGGATATAAAAATTATTATAGGTCAATACATAAAAAATATCCCGACGAATTGACTGCCTCCTTTTTTAAATGGATTACAAAGTTTGGTACATCAATTTTTAAATTTAGAATTGTTTTTGCAGCATAACGCTGAGCGTCTCCTAAAACTGATAGAAGGCGTGTACCGCTGGTTGCCGCTGGGTACCATCATCAACAACAGAGTGTTCGTGGTGCACGGAGGCATTTCCGACACCACGGACCTTGACATGATACGGAGCCTCGATCGGGAAAAGGTACAAACAGACAAACAAACAAACCTTAGGGTACTTGCCCGATCTTCACCATAGCTGTTGACCACAATTCAGTTTAGGATTGATGGTATAACTAACCAAACTTTATAACTGTAATACTATTTATATTAATTACAGCTGGACCATAAAGAGCCGATGTTATATTATGTTGTAGTACACAACCATCTCTAATGAGATTCTCTTCTGTTATGTGTCGGGAATGCTATGTACCGTTTGCAGTCACAAGCATGATACACAAATGCCCTAAATACATATTTAAAATCATTGTTTGTACAACTATAGTTTTGTTTATATTCGGTGAACTCTTGGATCAGTGCGAGACGTGTTAACGTCGTGAAAATGAACGGCTCATTATAAAACCCTCTTAAAATTGAACCAGTATAAACAAAACTATAGTTGGACCTTTCCAACAATCAGAAACGTGTGAAAACACGTATGATAAAACAATATGAAAAAAAAAAAAAACATTTCAGTATTCTAAATAAAACTGCAAACTTTACAAAGAGAACATGTTTTTTCCATAGCAACGTGCAGTAAAAGGCTGAGCAAAATTTTTGAAAATGAAAGATATGGCGGAGCCGTTGAAAATTCCCTTTTCACATACGAAATATACTATTGTACTAAGAAACTGTACTTTTCCGACGCTCGAAAGTTTTCTAGAATAAAGAATTTTCGCGTTCACAGCTCGTCCTCGTGATTTTATATGTAAAATACAAACAATTTTATTTTCAACGCCACTCACGTACAGTCAATCAGCGATGAAATAAATCTGTTGAACTGGCTGTCAATGAATGCCACGATATTTCAGCTGAAGATACAATGTGATCGTGCGCTTTAGTATTCAGTGCAAGTTTTTAAATAAGAGTTCAATCAATAGCTCGCTGTCTTAGGCGACGAAATATTGCTTAACTTGATACTCTTAATCAATAGTAAAAGTTAATTAGGGTCGTGCAGTGTTAGTCTTCTCATTTTGTTTGTTAAGAAACCTGAGAAGATATACAGCCTTATTAATAAACGCGTCTTAACTTTGTTTTTGTTGTTTGTAGTATGTCATACCATAGATAATATTTAATTTGGCTTACTACTATTAACAATAATTGACAGAGCACCAATCACAAAATACACAAACTCACAATACGCAATCACACAAGGCATAAATAGATTTAAAATACAAAACTTGAAATAAAAAAATAGACCAGTAGTGCATTTTAACCATCCATATTTAATATTTACACATCGACAGATGAAACAAAAATTCTGCGATTTAGGACTGAGGTCGAGACGCTTTGTTCGCGCAGTCAATAAAGAGTACAAAATGCTGCATTATTAGCCACAAATTACGGACTTTCTGTGTATAATATGATCATTATCGTATAATTGTAATCATCGATTAATTAGTGGTTTCTGTTCCAGTACGTCTCCTTGCTCCGGCCACCAGTCACGGAGTCCACGGCAGCAGAGGCAATTGACAAAGTGGAATGGAAGCAGGTTACACATTTTACTATTTAGTTTTGGTGTAGCCGATGATTTAAAGCTACTGCATACTACAACTATGCCAAAAAGTAGCGCATCGCACTGTAAAATTATACTAAAGGATGCCGCCTGATGTAGTGTGAAAATGAACGAGAGTGGTATAGGACGATTTTCATGATGTGATGAAGTGTAGTGCGTTCAGAAAGTTTTGTTTCCAAATTCCAAACATATTTTAAATATTTGAATATAATTAGTGATATCAACCGCTACTTATTGTAAGGCTCTTGAAATTTTGTCCTCGCGTCCAGGTTGTAGTTTACAACCAATCTAGATGAAACTTGGTGTTTCAGATATATTGAGGTAGTATTTATCCCAAAAACGGACACAGTTTTCTACAGAGCCATTTTTTGGCCGATTTTAATTCTATTTAGTACATATAGACTGGTAAAACACAACATCAATTCTTGAATATAAAAAAATCGGTCAAGCGGTTGGTGTTTTTTTATAAAGTCAAGTAAAATAACGAGAAAACGAGGTCAATAGTTCGAGGAATCATTTAGTTAGGTATATCATTTATCGCATCACAGTTTAATTTCATTATTCTTAAATATTATATTCTTGTTTTTTCTTTTTTTCCTGTTTATCTAGACCTAGAATGTGAAGAATACAGCAGGGCTTACGTATTGAAAGACGGCCAAAATGCGTTCTTCTTTAGAAATGTGCTTACCTGTAGAAAGCATTAGAGTTTAGTTTTAACCCATAACTCAACTCAGTATATACAAGTGATGCTACATTCAGGTCAGTCAGTCTATCAATCATTAACGACGGACGTGGACGTCGCGACACGACCCCACAATATCGATTGATTCCATTGCCGCAGCGCGCTTACACCCTGTCAAAACACACAGTACATAACGTCAAACAATGAGATCAGTATTATTACCTTTATTAGAGTATACATCATAGTTTGCACAGTAGAATGGATGCAATGGTTATTAGCTGTCCCGCTCGTTATCAGCATCGTCTGCTCCTGATGACCTGTCTGGCTTCATGTTATGCAAAAAAGCAATATTCTCTTTTCTCCTATGTTAGTATATGTTTATGAAATTTAGTATACAATATTTTGTCATTCATAAAACTAAAGTAACTATGTTACACGTCTAATAATCTTACTACAATTAAACAGTATAATACGATACTTATCTGTAAGATATTAGAAAAAAAAAGAATAGTTAAATCGCATATTATGTGAAGCTGTGATTCTGTATTAGTAATTATACTGTACAGTCTTGGATTTGGCACTTGTTCAGTTTACGCTTCGACACTTTAATTGTTCAGAACGAAAACCGTTGACTCGTCAACGCTACACCAAATAGTTAGTTTTATTTACGAGAACGACACTTGTCTATCATTAGTTATCAACATATTCGTCTACCAGATTCGAGAGCCACGATTTCTTAGCAAGACTAAATTTCAAACTATAAAACCGCTAATGCTTATATATATTTATATATTTATGAGTTTTCTATGAGCGTCTCATTTTATATTATATATATCTTTATAAAAAAACATTCTCGAGCAGATTTCTTTACTTAGTGAGCTGAAATGCTGAATTTAAATTTTTCAATAAAACGCGGCTTCGGAGCTGGGCCACGTTAACGTCGTTACTCAGGTCTGGCAGAAATCTATACAAAAATAAAAGATGGCAAATCCAAAAACACATTCTTTATGCTGTCCATTTTTACCGGTCGCAGTTTACTAAGTGTGAGACGCCGTAATTTTTTTTTAGAAAAAATAGATGATAAAGTTATTTAATTCTAAACTGCGATGTAATCTTTTGTTCCCTGAAAGTTTACTGCATAAAATATTGCATATATTTTTGAGATGAAATTGTAGGCGTTGCGTGCTTTTATAAATGTTTGCCCCGACACCACTTCGGCTTGACGGCTTGGTTGCACGGCTTGATTAGATCGTAAATAAATCCCACTATAGCCATTGAACGTCCAATAAATTACTATACGGTTACACCCTAAAACTGATATTGGTCGTAGAAGACAATGACGCTTAATATTTGAAATCGAACAATGTGTACAATAAAGTTAAAATCGTATGAATGGCATATGGTAAGTCAAATTTCGATCAGTCTTGCCAATCCGTGCATAATATAGCAAACATTTGCTTATTCCCTCAACTAGTGTACTGTATTCGAAACCTATTAAACTATCTAATTTAGTGTTAACATCGTTCTCTACGAACTTTGAGACTGGGACGCTTTGGTAGTTGCTCATGTCAATAACAAGATTAGCAAAGACTAAACTGAATGCTGGTAGTCTAAGTGGTCTATGTTAATTAAAGATTTCAGACGTTTAAAAGATAATTCATTACGTTTCTTTGATGTAAAGTATAAGAAAAAGCATTTGGCTCAGAATATAGTCTGAAACGAGACAAAGTTTGGCTAGACATTTCAAAGCATTGCTATCCAGAGAATTTATAGGTTCCATTGCCTTCTCGCCATTATCGACACTTTTTCAACGTCATAATTTTTTCTTTGTCTAGGACCGAAGTTGGATCCGATCCTAAATTGAACGGCAAATCTGATTCGGTATTAGATATATGAGTATCACTGAAATTATTTTATTCTTTTTTCTTTTGATTCGGAGCAATTTTATCGGGAGTCGTCGTGGGTAATACAATTTTGTCGGGACCTCCGCGGAGTGTCACAAGATAATCTGAGGCTCGGAGTACACAGAGCGACCGCTTTATGACCTTCATCCCAAGGGACCGGCTCTTCGCACAATTTGTCGCACTAGAGGCAGTTTACTCACACAACCACTTTGAGTGTTGTGACACATGATGAATTCAGTTCTTGCAATTCATATTATCTAAAAAAGCTTTGAGAAGAAAAAGTACAACATAGTTAGTGTACTCATATTATATTACTTCGCAAAGATGGGATGGGATTTGAAAAGTATATATCACATGCAAACATATTATGCGTGCATGTGATATATACTTACATACACCAATTCCAGTTAAGATTCCAATGTAATCTTTTGTGTTTTACAAAGTTATACTAAAGAAATTAAAAATATACTTGCCCGCATGTCAAAAGTTACATTGTCCAATTAATATATCACGAAACATGGGAAACATAGCTTTTTTATCTTGTACGGATACGGATAGGCCTGGTTAGGCCTATCCGTGAAACTGAAATGAACAGAACTTTGCAATACATGGTTATGTATTGCAAAGTTCTGTTCTTTTCAGTTTCATTTGAAGCTTATGTTTATAATATAATATACTGCAGTGTAAGATATGGTTAGAATCTTCCATTTTATAATAATGGACTGATAAAGCACTAACCGCAATGCTCTCATAAATGTATTAACTGTAACAATTAATTCTTCAGTATCACTCATTGAACCATTTGTACCACTTCTACAAAATGGATATAAGTCTTACTATATGAATTTCCGCAATCTCTTTGAAAGACGAGTACAATGAATTACGTGACTTTGCGCAATTAAACTTCAAGACAAAGCGTTTAACAGCACGATTCAGATTTAAAGCCTCAACAAAAATATGAAGAATTTACGAAGATAATTTTCCAGCGGAAATTGCGCATAATAAAACGTGTATCATAGAAGCTTTACAGTCGAGTGGCTCGTTAAACGTCCTTCCAGATCGCAATCTCGAACAAAAGCCGAAACGAGGGCGATACGTCGATATCGTCGGCGTCTAGTTATCCCGGGTCTGTTTTTAAAGCTTTGTACAAGACTACTGGAAATAATATAGCAGTGATTAAGTGAGGAGCGGTTTTTGGTCACCGGAATTTACTTACCGTGTACTGTACGTTTTCAGAAATTAATCTTTTCCAATTCACGTTATTTCTTTCTATATGATCAAATCTTCTATATGTGCGGTGGGTAGGGAAGGTGAACCATGTGGGTGTACATGTGTTTGAATACTTTATCTATGAGAAAACAAACCATCTCACTGAAACAAACAATCTGATAGCGCTCTGATCTACGAGTACATGGCACTCCGTGGCGATTTTTCAAGGCCCAACAAGAAATCCCTAAGTCAACTACCTATGAGCAATAAAAAATGTGCTTTTCTGTGAGGTTTAGAAAAATAGCAAAATGAAAAGCAAAGCACAAAGTATTTTAATTCTTTGAAAGCAGTTGTTCCTGCTGTTTACAATCAGTCTCAATACGTTTCATTCAGAAAAACTTTGCTGTCACAGTAACGTGACAGCAAAGTTTTTCTAAAATGTAACATCAAAATCATTGTAGTTGAGAATAGTCGTAGCAGAGTTTTACACAAAGAAAAAACCAGACAATCTATGACCGTGCGAGTCACAAAAGTAACAAGGGGAGCTGTGAGCGCGTATCCTCTTCCGTAATTTCATTTTAAGGGACCGCAATTTTTGGCGACTTTTGATGATCACAACCATTACTTTATTATCATTGTTTGTTAAGTAACTGTCGCTGATGGTTTTTTAATATCAGCTTTCAGATTGTGTCTCAATAGTCTTTGTTCTGAGGGGTTGAACTCAGAAATTGATAGCTGACGCTAAATAATAGAGGCTAACAGGCTTAGTTCTCCGTCATTGTTATAGCGTCGATCTGACGAGTGAAATAGATGTCCAATAAAATATGTACCAAGATTTTCAGAGTAAATTATAGGCAGCTGTTCATCTACGTTGAAAATAACTACAGTAAATAAATGGTAAAACTATTTACATGCATACAATAAATTGAATTTATTGCTCAATTGTCTATTATGTATTCCAAGTTTTGGTTATAGAAATAGAATTAGGAGTAAAACAACTTTATTTTTTCTAATCCATGACAGATGATGGGTGCTAAATTTGTTCCAAAATTAACTGCGTAAAGGTTAAATTTTTGTAAACAAAGCTGGGGCGAGCTGATTTATTATACTAATCTTTCGTCTGAAAACTTTTCTTCACAAAACGTCGAGATCTGTCTGCGGACGATCCAGTAATTTTATTCGTCCGCTCGCGAACAATCGGATTGTTGGATGAAATATTATGTAAATTTGGATAAAAACGAGACGTCACTGGGTAGGTTTTAATTTGTATTTAACATGATGTTGGTTGGATTTATTATTCCTTATATTCAAAGATCAATTTAGTGTTAATGGTAATTACTCCTAAAGTTATACTAAGACATATATAAGAGATATATTATAGATAAAAAAGTGTTAAGTATTGTGAAGTAAGATCAAAAAAATAATTTCTAAATTTGAGTTTCCTTATTACGAAATTGCGTTTATTCTTGCGACAATAAGCTATAACGGTAAAAAGACGCACTGGTGGCTGATTATGTTATTTGACTGGATGAAACTTTGCTTACATCGAAAATATTCAACCGCTGTTTCCTTTGTTTGTTCTAACGTGGTTTGAATTTTTTAGCATTCAGGATTCTTTTAACCCAAAGAGGTAAACATGTTTATATGGCACACTCAGCAAAATGAATTTATTTTGTGAAAAGCTAGCATAATAAACTATTAAATGAATTATGATATGAAAGGAAACCTCTGTTTTAACAGTAACTCGCCTCTAAAGTCCACATCCAACTGTTAGTACTTAAATAGGTTCAGTCTTACCACTAACTATCGGTCACTATTCATCAAAAGTTCCGTGCAGGTTTATTTAATTACTTAATCTATTCAACTTTACCAAACAATATTTCTAGTCTAGCTGATTGTTTACACATATGTATTACAATTATAGCTAGTATTCATCTCAAGAGAGAAGAAGTTTGGGCCATAGCAGAGAATATGTGATAATATAGCTCACTATTATTATCGTACTTAGCACGTAGCCTTATTATGTTCAAGTTTTCCCTTTTACGTTTCGCGACATCTCATTTTATCGCAGCGAGTTACTGTTTACAAACATGCAGCGTAGAATGTGCTAAGAAAGAAAAACATTTTCTCTCATCAGTGGTGCCAAGTAAACGGGCTTTAAGATGGTTCTCTGATATCACTTTTAAAACATTTTGACCACAGTTCTTAGTGACCCTTAGTTCAACTAATTAGATAGCGCATTTGGACCACTGCTAAAATATCTACCAACAGGGTTTTAAAAAAATGAATTTCTTTTTCCCAGGTGTTTGACATCCTCTGGTCAGATCCACAGTGCACGGGGGGATGCGTGGCCAACGCCCTGCGAGGCGCTGGCACTTACTTTGGCCCTGACGTTACATCCAACTTCCTGCAAAAAAACAAACTCAGCTTCCTCATCAGGAGCCATGAGTGTAAGCCAGGCGGATACGAGATCATGCACAGTGGAAATGTAAGTAATATGTTTTTTTGAACTCTAAATTAGCATCTTTGTGACAAGTAAACATGAGACGTTTTTACTCTTGTAAAATTATTCCATCCGGTAGATAGATGGAAAGGCTATCAAGGCTGCGTTGCTATCAAGCGCATTTTGTAAAGTACTGAAACAAAAATGAACACTGAATGTTAAACCATTTTTTATCGTCAGATTAATAAACGAACTATGACATTTAGTTACTTGTTCGTTGTCATTTACTTACTTGTACTTATTATTTTGTAAGGATAATCAATTCTATTCTTCGTTTAGATACAAAATAAATATCACGATAAGATAAAAACATCCGATGAGAATGAAGTAGTAAACGGTTCAGAGAGCTCACGACACTGATACGAGTGGCACATAACTAAGTAGAAGTAAGTAAGTATAAGTAATACTATCAACGGGGAACGGTTCGCATTAAGTGCAAACGTCTGGAACATGCGTCGGGGAAAGCTTCATGACGTACTTATAAAAATGCTGATCAGATTTTTGTACTTACCCGTTATTCCGCTGGTTTCTCGTGCGCAGCAATATTGGCTGTATTATCGTTTTGCATATTCTCCTTCCACTTCGTATTATAATGAACGTCTATTGTCCACGGGTTTATTTAAATAAAAGCTTTGTTTATGGCTGCTGAATATGGTAAGTACATGATAACATTGATTCGTTCTTCTTGAAACGGACAAGGTCAGTGTAAAATTTTGCTAACGAAAAACAAAAGGTCACAAACTTGTCTCAATTAGAATATAAAATATAGCCGAACTTACCTACATAGCATAATTACCTACAAAACTGACAATATATCAAACTCATTTGCGGTCGTCATCGTTGCTAATTCCCACGTTATTTATGTGGGGATTTATCGGGCCGCCGTAATAGAGGTTCTGAACGTGTAACGATCGCCATTTTCTTTACGACAGGTAATTACTATCTTCTCGGCGTCGAACTACTACGAGCTGGGGTCTAACAAGGGGGCCTATTTGAAGCTCTGCGGGAATTCCCTGGAGCGTCAGTTTGTGCAATATACGGCGGCTGTGTCTAGAACGCGTCGTCTTACCTTCCGACAAAGGGTCGGCCTTGTGGAGTCTTCGGCTATGCGGGAACTGCACAACCAAATCGTGATGTCTCGGAGGCCTTTAGAAGCCACGTTTCGCAGCATGGATCTAGATCAAAGTGGTACGCATCGTCTTTATGTACTCATATTTATTGGTATTACGTAATACGCTAGGTAGACTATAATAATCTGTTGAAGTGCTGTTCTGCTATATAAGTATCTACTTAAATATAGTGGAAACGTATCTACATTTCCAAAATATTGGAAATCCTAATGCCATGCTAACTGGTATTAGCAACTCTGCAGTACTGTAAACTCTGTTGTGATGTACTAACCTACTTATATGTGAAGTAATGACTCTTGCAAACGATATTTTAACCGGCCATCGACCGTTCGGTGTTTTCTTCTCTGTTTACAATTGTATGTCACAAACGAACGGATGAAAACATTTCTTTCGCACTTGTCCAATTTAAGTATAGTAAACATTGTGACTCAGTTGATTTGACGTCGAGCACAGGCACGCGTCGCCAGCAAATGTTAGTTCGCGTATTTGTATAAAAACATCAAAGTCGACGTAAATAAATAGACGTAAGGTGACTTGAATGGGAACCCAGTTAACCGCTTCATTTACGTATTTATGCTCAGCACATTCACCGGAGTGAAGGTGTGAAGAGGGTTGACATTGTAGAGACCTGGTTATGAACAAATGGCTTTTTAGGCAGCTAGAACCTACTCATTAATTTATTAGGCGAAAATATGCCCATGTTATCGGCTAATTAATTTGGAAGAAAAAACCTTAGAACGTGTAATTGAAGTTGTATGTCACAAATGTGGGGAATATTATTGCTAATTTGATCTTTTATGTACGTTAGGACCGTTGCCGTTAGTTTTGTCACGTATAATAAAATAACTTTAGATGAATATAGAGTTGACGAGAGATATACTCGTATATTTATTTAGATTAGGAGACTCCAAATCGAGATACATACATTCAATAATGTATCTCAAACCTGTCGAGTGTCGGGCGCTCGAATATACCACAACTATCTACGTAAATAGAGGTTTAGGTGACACTCCATCATACAAAAAGAGGCTTCCGGGAGGTAAGTATTGCCTTTTATAAGTCACTGTGAAGGAAATTGCTTTTACACCTTACTTAAATATCCATATCATATCACGATAACTCCATATCTACTTTTATTATAGTAATGTTTGATTACGACACATTTGATCCGTGTATACTTTTTTGTTTTATTTACCTAATATACTTGTTATTAGATTTACGAAAAATGAAAAATAAAACTTAAAATGAAACATAAGGTAAATTTTATTATATGCGAGAAGCAGTGTTGCTTAGTCTTTTTCACAACCTAGTGTTCGTTCATCAATGCTTTTCCATACGCACTGGTATAATTATTCATGAAAGTGTTTTTAATGTGTAAAAGGTAAACAAAAATAGAGCAAAAGATATGTGTGATTACATTACCAGTAAGAAGTTGAATGATAAAAAATATTTAATACTCCGTACGAATGCTTTATAACGTATAAATCAAGGCGTATGACATGGCGTAGCTGATTTATAATTGTATCGACGCTTCTAGATAGTGCCCATATGAAAATGATTGATTTCTCGATAAAGCAAAATAATACCCGACAAACGAAGATCTAACGTTAGATATCGATATATTATTATAAAGGACGTGGAGAGCGTGGGCGACAAAAAGGTGAAAAATAAAGCACGATGTTTTTCTATTGTGCCCGTTTGGGTGGACTTCCTCGTGAATCGGAAACAACTATACAAATGGATAGGTACATTATCACTTGTGTTGTTCGAATATGTGGAAGTGCGTGTGTCTTTGTCTTTCTTTGAAACTACAAAAGAAGCACGGAACAATATCTTTAGGCAGTCATCCCTTATACGGGGATGTTTAATATTGAATTTTTCTAGACGATCACAGAGTGTGATGGCCAATGAAGAAAAATGTATTCATTTTTATAAAAATATTATGCTTAAAATTTAAAACGTAATAACTATGCCTTTTCCATAAAGGTATTGTATGAAACGAGACCGGTAATAGAGTATTAATAATTAAATTTGAAATTGATTCGACCACAATAAATTTACTTAGTAACATTTTTTTAAATCGAATTAAAACTTTGTGTGGTTGTAGGCAATGTTTATCTGCGAATAATATACCTGGGTTGGGTTTTTTGAAACACATTGAAAATTTGCTCGCAAGAAAGCACTCGCCTGAAAATTATCTGTCTGTTCTGAAAAAAAAACGCTTGGCGTAGCTAATTATTGACGAGAAGATAGAAAATTATTTAGATAAATTTCTTATAAAGATATACAAAATTTACGTAAATTATTTGATAAAATAAAAACATAAATATTTTTCACACTATAATTAATATGGATATACCTGACAAACAAGTTATATTATTAATAATTTTCAAAATCAACAGCTCCTGTAAAAGCAGTTGCACTAACATTTAATGCTAGACGAATAATTCGCGAACACGAATAAATGCTTTTATTTTATTGTCTTTAATGAACCTTATTTTATCGCCTGAAAAGTTGTGTTTACTGTAAAACTTGCAAGTTACGCGAGAAGATCCTTGCCGGATGTGCCGAAACCTGGCTTTGAAACTCGAGCAACTAATTGTTTCCATTCTGCTGAGCTAATCGAATTAGTTTTCTATGTACCTACTATTGTTTATTCCATGGTTTAGTGGAATTTGGTAGAATTTCTCTGCCAGCTTTGGGGAAAAATAATTAAAAGTTGAAGTTACGGAAGGATAAGCAACATTTTCGGTCGTAGCACTTAGTTACTTGGCGAACTTGCAGTTGAGCTACGATGCTTTATTGCAGACACACAAACATCAAATATACAGGTAAAATCTTACATCTAGTGTCACAAGTAGCGGCCTTATCGCTAAAAGCGATCTCTTCCAGATCAATCGATATACGATACGATCAATCTTACTAAAGAATTCTCAAATGAAAGACTGATCATTTGGTTTTAGAGCTACTAAAGTCCATGTTATCTTAAAAAGTGTTAATTAAATAAAATTATTTCATAATCTTCGACTGAAGTTTTCAAATAGTAACAGAAAGATATAAAAAGCGTTTAGTGCATACGTGTCCAACAAAAATAACATCCATTTTCGTAGCTGATCACCAAAAAGTAATAAAAAAGCATCAGGACAATTTTTATACATACATATAAGACATACGTGTGCAAAAATTATTATAATGTCTTTCAGGTGTACCAAAAATGTCCACCCTCTAAAATAACTTGTTAAACGACGTGACGAAACGAAATGACGTTTAAAAGTCTATTATTAAAATAGTTCGTCTTGCAATAAATTATCCAGATTTATTCCATATATTTTTGTAAACGTTGCAACCCTATGTTAGTAACATAGGGTTGCAACGTTTTTCAACAGACTTTCAAAAAAGTGGAGGTACTCAATTCGACTGCATTCTACATGTTTGTCACCTGATTTCTCAGAGACAGCTCTGAGCCGATATAAATATTTTTGTAGCTCCATTTAATCTTATCATGATTGTTTCAGTAGTTTGGTTTCCAAATCAAAATAACTGAAAAACTTGTATCGATTTCTGCTGAATTGAAGTCGATTGTCATTTTAAAAAGAAACTGTTTTCTGTTGTAGGTTACATAACAATCAGCGATTGGTGTCAAGCAATGGAAGAGGTTACACACCTGGGTCTTCCCTGGAGGATGCTAAAGGACAAACTGGTTCGGACAGACCCTGACACCAGGAGAGTGAGATATATGGATACCTTCGACCTGTCTGCCAATGTAAGATGCTCTTTATTTTTTAAATATTGGCTGGTTATAAATGTTATAGAATCAGAGAGATTTTGGTTACTGTGCTTTTGGAGGAGATTAGCTAATCAAAGTTACAAATACGTATACTAGTTTAGGAATTCTAATAAAATTTTTCGTAAATTTGAAAAGCATTTCATAAAGTAAGGCCTCGATTTGTGACCTTGCTCGTACTGATATGTTACATTTTAGTTTTGCTCCTTTCAAATACACACAAATCAAAGAAGTAGCTATAAAACTAAGGAACCTAGTGCAAAAAAAAAAAAAACTAGGGCCCTAATTCATTCTAGGACCCTATAATCTTTCTTTACAAAAATATATATAAGGATCGGATTTATTCACTTTATTTATGTACTCGTATATACTGAAAACCAAAATTAAATAGCTTAGAAACTTTTCATAGCTTTAGTTTTCGGATATATTTCGATACCAAGTTTGCTGGTCAAGGTCTTGGGACTCGTATGCTTTTGCTTATACCCTAGATGTTCTTATACGGTAGATACGCCACTGCTAATGAACCTGCGAATACCGTTTGCATGTATAAATACGAGACAACGATGTAATAAATAAAAATATCTTACGTATCCTTATCCCAATTTCTATTTGCAAGTATTAACGAAACAATTTTTCCAATTTAGTCACAAGCAAATTATCGGAATTCACAAAATTTACTTTTGCCGCGATAAAAATAATATTGCCCGAAGTAATTTTGTAACGTAATGTGCTAGCGACGTGACTAACGACATTTTACAACTTTGCTTTCAGAAAACTGGCAGAAAGTCCGACACCCAAACGGTCGTCGAAACTCTATACAAAAATAAGAGAAGTCTTGAGGCGATTTTCAAGATTCTCGACAAGGACAACTCAGGTATTTACAAATTAAATTTACAAAACCTACTTAATACTTCCAAATATTTGCAGAAACTTTAGAATATCTCATAATTTCAGGTTTCATAACTTTGGAGGAGTTTTCGGAAGCGTGTAACTTGATAGGTAAGTACATGCCGAACCCGATGACGCAAGAACAGCTGGTCGACATTTGTCGCCTGATGGATATAAACAAGGACGGGTTGGTGGACTTGAACGAGTTTCTGGAAAGCTTCCGATTGGCGGAGAAAAGTTTGCAGGAAGAAGACAATGAAGCTACGGATATGACAGCCACCTGACAGGAGCTCGACCGCCGCCCCAGCAGGACGGCGGTCGACCGGGATGAAACCGGTGTTTGCGTCGAGATACTTCGCCTCGACGAGACCGCGCCCTGTGCCGGCAACGGAACACTCGCCTCCGCAAACGACGACATCCAACTGATAGATTGCGAGACGCCCAAGCGGCCCGGCCTTTTAGAAAGTGACATTTAAACTTCACTGCCGCAATTTGATCGCTATTTTAAACTTCTCTTGATGATAAGCTATATATTTCAGACCGCATTTTCTTGTTCTCTTAGGGCGTAAAACTCTTATTTTTTTATACATATGGGGTAAAGGTAATAAAATTATCATGCTCTCGGATCTCATGTAATGGAATGTGAATGCGATCTTTGCTCAGTCAGTTGTTCCGTGACTTGACTCGTATACAGAGCGGTTGGGTATCTATCTATCTTATCATATTTATAAAAATCAAATGCTGTTCGTTTGTCTTGCTAAAACTCGAGAACGGCTGGGCTGGTTTAGCTGATTTTAGTCTTGAAATGTTTGCCGTACTCCACGGAAGGTTTAAAAGATACATAAATAACTGTTAAGTTCGCCGGGTCAGCTAATATATACATAAAAATCAATTGCTGCTCGTTTGTTTTGCTAAAACTTAGGAACTTATGGGTCGATGTAGCAGATTTAGTTTTTAAAATGTTCGTGTAAGTCCAGGGAAGGTTTAAACGGTAAGAAACATACACAACTGTTAGATGGTAAGGAGTCCGCGGGGTCAGCTAGTATATATAAAGTTTAGTTGTGTGGTTCTTATGAGCACAGTCTCTACAGAGTTTTATGATCTATGCCTAAACTATCTTTAAGTACTACTAAAGCTTCAATTATCTTAAATGTGTCAAATGTTTCCTTCGTGTGTTATCACCTCGCTAAATTTTCAAACTAGAAATGCGGTAACAAAGTAAGTACTTACCTACACCAATTAGATTTACTGTAGTACTTACATATATGTACATTTAGACTTTTACGTGTAATTTTATTAATTGGTGCCAACTTTTAAAATTTAACAAAGCTAAACGTTTCGTTTAAATAAGAAATATGAAAGGCTGTAAACTAAAAGGAAAACGATTTTTTACAATTAAATCAATTAACGAAAGGGGAACAATGATACCAATTCTACAATATTTTTATCAAAATTTATACACAACTGAAAATTAATAATGAGCATAATATTTTAGAAATGGTTAATCTGCTTTTATTTTATTTTTATCTACTTATATGTCATTTTGTAATTGCGTCTATAGATTTTCGTGTTGTCAACGTGTAGTTATAGTATAATTAAATTTATAATATATAAATGAAAGGTGCAGTTCCTTAATATTTTAATATGCGTAGTAGCTATATTAATGGTCTATTTGAAATGTCTGTCTAAACAAATATTAACTATTACTTAGCGTGCCTCTAGTCTTATATAGAAATTTTTGCATACATATCTCTATTCAATTATTAAGCATTCCAATATATCTCTCAGAAGCGATGCAAACACATTATGGGCTTGTTTATAAAATAATATTATAATCAGGACCTGTTACCTAGTACATTAGCAACAAACGCCTACGTAACAAAAGGAAAACTGCACTTAAAGAGTAAATATACAAAAATTCGATGTCTATATTAGTGCCAATTGAGGTAACAGTGGGTAATGTTTCAAGTTGGCAACTTGAAACATTACCCACTGTTACCATATGAGGCAAAAAAGACTAGCACATATTTATCTAAATTAGTGCACTATTTAATTTTTAAAGTTAGATATTTTTTTGTATATTTGCTAAATTCAAATTAACGATTAACTTATAAGTTATAATAGTAAGCCGTTAATCATATGAATTTAAATTTAACAACTAACAAAAAGCAATGGCTCTATCTTCGATGTCTATTCTTGTCGATGCTATTAAAATATAATATTATAAACAAGTCCAGTTAGATAGTTACCAATTGTATTTACGAGTAGTAGAGTTACTTAATTAAAATCTCTTTAACATTTTGTAGCAAATCGAATCCACTAGTTTGCAATTACTACGAGATGTTTAATAGTGTATATGCATAAACTAATTATGTTTATAAAATTTTAATGCTATTAACGAAATATTATTAATTTACTCTTATATTATATAAATAATTAAAAATACTCATATACCTACTTATATTGACTGTTAAGAATATTTTCCCTCTTCACATGTTTTACTAGACTCATAAGGAATTTAATGTGTATTCTCTCAAGAATTTTTATTAAACTATAGAAATATTTTTCAATATCTACGAAGATGTATGTAATACAACTTGTACTTTAATATTTGTCCATTAAATTGTGATATTATCTTGCGTTGTTTTATTACTGCAGTAATAGGTACCAGGACCTAATGACATATCTTTTTAAGCCTGTTTCAACAGGCAAGCTTTAATCTTATACTCCTAAAATATTCGTTACAATTTTTGGCCTGTCTGTCTGTCCAATATTCGGATATCTTATCTCACTGTTTCTCGCACATACTTATTACATAATATACAAATTAACCTACAGAATTGCTTTTGTTAATAACAAAATATTAATAATATAGTGGATATGTCTTCTTGGTATCCTAAGTCCCCACATTGGGGCAGAGGGCAGATATAATAGTCCTCCATTCTGTTCGGTCTTGGGCTTTGCGCTTCACCTCAGCCCATGTTAATCCATTTCTTTTGGCTTCTGCAATTATGGAGCGCCGCCAAGTCTGTTTTTCTTTTCTAGGACCCCACACTTGATATGGGACTATTTGTATCTTAGTTATATTAAATTTATTTATAGCAGTCAACTTTATTTAGTATATCAAATTTTATATATTATATTTATCACGATAGGTTTACTCATTCGGTGCTGGAACAAGATTACATCTTAATGTAAGCTTTCCAGCATTGTTATGTATCCCTTGTTTTATTGCGTTTAATGGTTTTTTCAGCTATATTTATACAATATTGTATGAAATAGTTATTTATATATTTATTTGCTAAAATTTGACTACATGTTTCTTTTGAAAGGGTTACGTTCAGTTTTAGTTCGAGCTGGAATCTCTCTCTAGAATTAGCAGGGGAACTAAATAAAATATGAGCGATTGTTTCTACTTCTTCTGGATCGCAGATACAAGCCGGGCTGTCTTTCAGTTTGAACCGGTGCAGGCACTCGGCGAAGCCTCCATGCCCGGTTAGAACCTGGGTAAGTATTGCGGCAGGTTTTATTATGCGAACCAGCCTATACGCTGCAGCAGCATCTGGTAGGAACATTTTTGTAGTTTCGGCAGTTGTTACAGATTTGTATCTATGGTTCCATTTGCCAATCGATTCTGATCTAATCAGACGCTTGACAAATGACACCGGGTACAGATCGTAGTGACATTGCATGTCTACGCCTTGGACTGTCTCTTTCGCCAAGTGATCAGCTCTTTCATTCCCCTGGAGGCCTGCGTGGGCTTTTACCCAGAACAAAGAAACATCTTTGTTCTGGAACTTAAGAGCCTGAAGGTTTTTTCGCGTTTCTACCGCCAGGGGGTGAATAGAACCGTAGTTGGTCACGGCTTGGAGCGAAGAACGTGAGTTACTATATATGCCGAAACTACTTTCTCTCCTCCCAAGTATTTCCCTCGTGGCAGTGCATATGGCCAGCAGCTCAGCCTGGTACACGCTACAATAGGAAGGCAGCTTCAATTTCAAGGTTTCAGTCTCGGATTCACTATCCCATATGGATAGCGCTCCTCCAACCCCTCTATCAATCTTGCTCCCATCCGTGTAGATCCTTATGCGTTGGTCACTGTAGGCATCTACCTGCTCCTGGTCATGCAAACGATGAACTGCAGATCCATATCTGCCGGGTGGGGAGTGTTGGCAAACGGCTCCATTTTTTCTACGTGTCTGTTGTCTAGTTCTGGTTGGGGGACGCCTCTTTTTGCCTCGTACAAGGCTGCTGCCTCTTGCACTCTGAGGTCAAGAGGCAAGATTCCAGCCAGGACTATAGACGCATTCAGAGACACGGTTCGGTACGCCTTGCACAGCTTTAGAACAAAACCTCTTTGCACAGTGCCTAACTGTTTTTGTACAAATTTTTTGCCCACTACTGGTGCCCATACGCTAGCGGCATATAGTATAATGGGTTCAACCACAGCTACATAGATAGAGCGTATGACCTCGGATAAAGACCCCAACTGACTTTTGCCGCTCGAGACAGCTGTTTGTATACGTTTATAGCCTTCATACACGTATTCTTGACATGGCTATTGAAGTTCAGCTTCTCATCGATAGTCACACCCAGTAACTTAATTTCGTGAGACATATCTATGACTATCCTGCCCATTCTCAACTCTGGGATATCAAACTTCCGTTTGCGCGTAATGGCCATGGCCTTGGTTTTATGTGGCGCAAATCGGAGTTTGTTCTTGATACCCCAACGCCGAATTTGGTCGAGAGCGTCATTTGCTCGGCGTTGTATCTCCAGACCAGTATCTCCGTCAAACAACAAGACGACATTGTCTGCAAAAGCCTGACAATAGTCGCCACGCTTTTCAAGCTCTTGCAGCAGGAGATCCAGGAGAAGATTCCAGAGAATCGGCCCTCCTACCGACCCCTGGACGCATCCTTTTGTAGTTTCTCTTTGAAACTCGACGCCAGCATACCGCACTCTCACTTTTCTGTCTTGTAGGTAGCTGTCTATTACTCTACGTATGTTCACCGGGCAGTTGATCTACGCCAACCGAACTTTAATTGCTGGCCACCAAGCGCTATCAAAGGCTCCCTCTATGTCAAGCGAAATCATGATGATTATTTTGTTTTGGTCAAGCTTACTGCGAATATGATTCGTCAAGACATAGAGAGAATCTTCGGTACTGCGCTGGGGCATAAATCCGTATTGGCGACAGCTCAACTTCGGGAGTATGTGCCATTTCAGCCTACCTACAAGCATTTTTTCTAGAACCTTTCCCAACACTGGCAACAAACCGCCAGGTCTGTTTGGGGAACCGCCCGGTTTGCGTCGGCCCTGTGGATTCCAGTCTAGGGCTTGCTTCGGAATGTGATCAGAGCCTCAACGTAAAGTATGGCCAACCCATCTCCATTTACGACGTCGTATCTGCATATCATCAGGATCTTCATGGCACTCTCTGCAAAGATTTATGTTGGCAATAACGTCTGGCCAGAAGATCTTCAGGATTTGCCGCAGGCATCGGCTGATGAAGACTTGTAATTGTTGGGTTATCAGTTTAGTGACTTTTCAAGTCTCACATCAGTACAGCAGTACGCTTTTAACGTTTGTGTTAAATATACTCGTACTTAGTTTCACTCTACGTGGGAGGTGGGTTGACTGCCATACTGGACGGAGACAAGCCAAGGCCCATTTTGCTTTGGCAATCCGGGAAACTACATCCAAGTCTGTTTTTCCAGATTCCGACACGACACTTCCAAGGTAAGTGAAGCTGGACAATTTTTCCACCTTTTCATTGTTTATAAAGAGTAAGTTGTTGTCGTGATATCTTCTCATATCCTTAGTTTTTCGCACGTTGATTTTAAGATCTATTGTTGCAGCTTCTCTTTGCAAGTTTTCTCATTTGATCTGTATGTCAATACGGCGGTGGCTAAACAAACACATATCATCGACATAGTCTAAGTCTTGCAGATGGTCTGTCTATCCCCATTCAATGCCGAGTTTAGGTATATTGTTGACACGAGACATAACTCCGTCAAGTACTACGAGAAATAGCAACGGCGATAAGAGACAAATCTGGCGAACTCCTGCATGCACTGGAATCCTTTCCGAGACTAATCCGTCGTGACGTACCCTACATGGGTAGTTATCGTAGGGCGCTTTTGTCAAGTTGATCATCTTTGTTAG
The DNA here is from genome assembly GCA_947049295.1 of Ligdia adustata. Lineage (NCBI taxonomy): Eukaryota > Metazoa > Arthropoda > Insecta > Lepidoptera > Geometridae > Ligdia > Ligdia adustata. The sequence continues at coordinate 7,208,067 of OX346218.1, forward strand.
CACGCCAAGCGATTAACCTGGACTAGATAGCCGACCAGCGCAGCGTATCAAAGGCTTTTTCGAAGTCAACAAAAAAAGAATATATATCTCTTTGGAACTCTGCTCCTTTTTCTAAGATGATTCGCAGCGTGTTAATCTGGTCCGTACACGAACGAACGTTCTACGGCGTAGAAGAGGTTCCACAGCAGCAGACAATCGTTCCAGAAGAATTTTGCACAGCACTTTGGAAGGGATAGACAGTAATGTGATGCCTCTCTAATTGTTACAGTCGCTTAAGTCACCTTTTTTTGGTACCGTAACTAGAAGTCCAGTGCGACATTCATCGGGCATGGTTTCTTGGCGCCAAACTTTTAAAATAAAGAGAGTGAACAAGTTGGTAGCTGTAGGGAGGTCTACCTTAAGCATCTCTACTGTTATGAGATTTTCTCCCGGAGCTTTATTTACTTTGAGTCTTATAATAGCGTCGCGTACTTCGATATATGTAGGCTCATCCGTGCTAACGTCCAATGCTTGACCTTACAGAAGTTGTAGTGTTTACCAGTTCTAAAATGTTTTTTATTGCAGGATCGTGAAAAACATCTTTAAAGTGATCAGTCCAACGACGTAGTTGCTTCTCGGATGTCACAATTAACTGACCGTTGGTATCTCTTAAAGGACGCTTTTTAGGCCGTCTGTTTCCTGATAAGGTCTTAGCTACTTTATACAACTCCCGCAGATTTCATCGTTTCGAAGCTGCTTCGGCACAGTTAGCCAAACAGTGCGCCCATTTTCTACGATATTTGCGTACGCTTCGATAAATAAGCTTTCGTAAACTACTGTAGCGCGATCTAAATTCTTCGATGTTTGTAGAATAATTGAGGAGTTTTTATTTTTTATTTTTGCGTCTTCTGTTTTATCAGATCCCAAGTTTCTTGTGACATCCAGTCTTCTCGGGAGCGGTGCTTAGTCCTAGAATTCTGGAGCTGGTTTCTTTGTAGACCATTTTACGTCATTTCACTCCGTGTTAATGTCACTATCAGCCATGACTTCCAATGCCGCAAATCGGTTTCGCAACTCAATTTTGAAGTTTTCGGTTATTTGGCTGCAGTTTAGTTTTGCCACATCAAACTTTTTACCAATGCTTCCTTCAGTTGAGCGATGTGGAGCAGCGACCTTTAGTCGCAATTGGGCAACGACTAGTTCGTAGTCACTGTCTATATCAGCACCCCTTCGAGTGCGGACATCAAGAAACGATCCACGCCATTTGTTCATAATAGCTATGTGGTCAATCTGGTTTCTTGTACGTCCATTAGGTGATGTCCATGTGTATTTGTGGCAATCCCTTTGTGGAAAAAGACAGCCACCAATAACAAGATCATGCATTTGATAAAACTCTATGAACAACTGGCAAATTTTCGTTGCGGTTAACCATGACATTTTCAAAATCTTTATTATCGCTACCTATCTAAGCATTTAGGTCTCCCATAAGAATAAAAATTTCCTGTTTTTTGACATCAATGAAGGTTTTTGTCAGTTGGCTGTAAAACTATTCCTTGCGTTCAAAATCCGAGGTATCGGTCGGGGCGTAACCCAAGACAATAGTTATTTTCCTTACTCTGGAGTTAAACCACGCCACTATGATTCTATCAGACACCGGTTTCCAATCTAGGAGACTCCTTTTTCCCTCTAGGGAGAGTAGAAATCCAACACCATGTTCACGAATATCTTGCTCATTCTCTTTACCGAAGTATAAACAAGGTGGAACCATGGGGTGCTAAAATTTTGACAAAGCCGTTCCGTCTAACTTCAGAGATCCCAAGCAAGAGGAGTTTAAAATCAAGAAAAGTACTTTCTGCTTGGGCCAATTTACTATCGTCGCTGAGTGTCCTTACATTCGATATGCCTAATCGTGTCCGTTGTTTCATGCCAAAAGTCGTTGTGTTAAAATCAGTCTCGTATCTTACTATATCTGTTGCAGCAATCAGTTTTGGGTTTTCAAGTATGTAGGAGATTAGCCCACACTACCCTAGACTACTGGTGGGGCTGCCACCTCGGAGCTCGTAGACTTGCTCGGTTTTCTTCGGGTATCCTCCCTAGCGATTTTGATTCTGTTTTGAGGCGCAGAATATTCGCCTGTCGCCTAGCATCCTTAGCAGCTGCAACACTTTGTGTGGCGAGGCGTGGCGGCGCGGTTTCAGCAGGTCCCGGGATGGACGACGAGGACGTGGATTACGCGGACTGGCTGAAGTTTGCTGACCTGTGTTACGCCATTCACAAGTAGCAATTGGTTTCTAGGCATTTTAAAGATAATCTAGCCTCACCAAGCTTGGATTCCCACCCAGACCAAACATCAACTTCCCACCCCAGTGGATATGTCTAATGATTATTTATACTAAGTAAATCTTTATATATATGATCATAATTTTTTTAGACATACTTACCCAATACAAGATATTTTATAGTTATTGGCACTTGAAAAAATATAAGCGTTCTACATTACGACAGAGTTATTGGCTAGGGGTATACCAACCCAAAAAGGGTTCACTCCCTAACGAACAACTTTCACTAAGAGAGAAGTCTACTGCTTCACACATTTTGTCGACGACCGATACTTTTTCCTATGGAACAGCTGATTTCAGGTTTGTTGTTTGTAATATATTAAAAGTTGTTTGTTAGTAAGTCAATATTAAACTATAATTGAAACTGAGAATGTGTAAAAGAATTAATTGTTTTACAAAAAAGACATATTTACTTACATAATAAACATTTTTTAATATAAAGTAAATAAAAAATAAGATGTTCCTCTATAACGACACATTAATATGCTCTACAACTTCGATATTAATAAGAACACGTTTCATCCCCCAAGACTTAAGTAACTTTGTTTTATAACTTTCAGCGGATCTGCTTATTTTAAAAGTAGCGAAAGTTTGAACGTTAGGCCTTCATTAAGCACCTTCCGTTCGCAGAGTACTTATTCATGTTTAAGGAAATTAACTTTTTTTAATTATTTGCAACTACCAATAACTTACTTCTTAAAAGATATAAAACTATTTTGGATTATATAAGCAGGATAATCCAAAGCTATGTAATACAACTTTATCAAAATTAAGTACCTATGTACCTATCTATTATTGTATTTAACAAGTAAGAACCATCAAATTCTTGGTTTTTCATTTACAACATCAATTGTTTATTAATTTCGTAGTAGAAATTGAAAAAGTTTAATAAATAAATAGCTTTAACATATCGGGTTTTAAATTTCAATTACAATACTCGTTTGATTGGCCTTTTCAAGTATCCGACTTACTTACAAATTGAATAAAACTTCCCACACACTTATCTCGTTCCGTCTCGTGGTTAGCCCAAAAGCCGCATACTCGTACCGAACTTACTTCAACGAACATCGATAGGCATTAATGAAAGCTCCCTGTAATATGTACGAGGCAATTTTCGGAAGCCCGGAAAGGTCAAACGAGTTAGGCCTGGGTGCGTCAATCCGCGATCCGGAAAGGTAACTGCTATCGGACGGGCATGTTCCCGAAATCCCTATCGACCGTCCCCATTGCAATCAACGCGCATATTCAATAAAGATTTTTTATCAATTTTATCCGCCTACCAAAATGTCAAAAATAAATATAATGTTGTTCGTCACCATCACTATCGTCGAAAAAACGCTGTTTTTTTCATATTCCGTATCGGTTCGTATACCTATTATAATGAGAACAAAGATTCGACTTCGGCTTAGTATTCCTAGCCAATAACCACTGTCGCCCTGTGCCCACGGACACGAGTTTGATTCTTCCTCCTTCTTCCACTGGATCCACAGCTTCCTTTACCCTACTGTTGGGTTTAGGCTTTTTTCATACTCGTATAATGCAAACCGGCACAATTCGTTTCCGATCGTATTCGAATACTACTCTATAATTATCACTTAATTTAAGAGTATTCCTATAATATGTAGAGTTGCAATACCTACATTCACGGGCATGTAGTGCATGTCGTTGTAGTGGAATGGCATACCCATAAGAAGAAAAATGATCACGGATAACTCTGTCAGTGGGTGCGGTTACTATGGAGATTTCGCGAATAAACCTATCGAACAGATATTTATTACACCTGACGCCGCGATATAAAACATTTTTATATCTCTAAATGGCTGGCGGTCGTGAATTTATTTCTCTATCGCCTCAGATGGAGGGCTATGCTTCGTAAAATGTATAGTTGTAGCATGGTAAATAGGTTGAATTTATCAATTGATAAGGTACTTGAAGAAAGAAATGTGTCAAAAGAAAGTTTTATATGAGTGCTGTTAGAACAGAGGGTAGAGTGTTGGGAAACGGCTACTGATCCGTGGTATTCCCACTGGCATTAGTATTTTTATTGCTTATGTTTTCAATATATTTTTATTATATTATGTATAATTAAATATTTGTGCTTTTCCCAAATTTTCCTTTATCTGTGCTTTAAGATGTTGCTTCGAAACAAATTTCAAGATTCTGAGTTCACGGGAAGTACCCTGTTGGTTTTGAAAGTATGCAGCATAAACGGCTACATCTTTTCATTGCGTTGGTTTAGAAGTTTGATTTTGTCACAGCTCCAAGGGACAATAGGCTTGAGTATTTGATAAGTATGAATTTCAGGGTTCCGTTTTTTACCTTTTGAGGTACGGATCCCTAAAAGTTAACTGTTCCATAAATTTGGCCACGCATCAACGAAGTGTTGGTATGGAACATGGTTTTTTTCTACCGAATATTCAAATTGTACAATATTTAAAATATTGTACAATTAACTCAATAGATCTTCGTGAGCTGCAGATCAGCTCAAGATCAAACTCAAAAAATATCTTACAGATAAAATTGCACCATTGACAAAAGCGAGTGAAATTAAAGCCAGATTAGATCATAATACCCACTTCAATAATACGAACATGTTTAACCTAACCCGCGCAAAATAAATAAATATAACCTACCAAAATTTTGTTGAATTCAAAACTACTATGTCTTAAAGAGTATCTTTTACTTACCGTAATAATATTATTATTATGAAACGAAAATGGTTTTTTTCGGTTTTATCTAAGATACGTTCCAAGTAATTCACGGCACACACGATACACCACCCAGCGCCATCTGTCTCTATTTTACGTAAAAATATATATTCATCTCTTTTTTCTCTATCAATCTATCTTGCTCACATGCGGCTCTGCAATCTGCATATTTGAACCGGTTCAGATCAGAGTTACCCACGGCTACTAAGGAACGAATAAAATCTCTTTTTCTATGTAAACCGCGGGCTGGTCATGGTTATATTACTTTTGTATGGCACTAGGATATTCGGATTTATTCCTGTTTGTCACCTCAATCTGTCACCTTAAGAGGACATACTAGAATTAAATTCTTCTTTGTCCCACTATGATTAAAAAGATGACAGAAATAAATTATTGTTTTCCTGTTTGTCACCCTTCGATATTTTTAAGGTGACAGACAGGAATCTATTTTCATGATTGTCCCCTTGCGATATATTTAGGGGCACAAACAAGAATTGCCGCACTATTATCTAAGTGTTTTATGAACGAGATAGCTTAGGGCTCAGCTGTGTTTAATGCCAGTGTTTAACATGCCTTAAAGGCTTCTTATACTAGAATCATCTATTAATGTTGCTTGCTGTGATTTGATTTCATAGACCCAACATAGGTGCTTGTAAACATTTATTTATACAGTACCCACTTATAATATAAAAATACTTACCGAGAAATTGTACATAGTGTCACAGAACATTCTTAAAATAAATATCTTATGTCCTTGTCATATCAAATTAAGTTTATAATTACTCATAAGCACTATCACCTACCTATCTCAGTTACTTAGATGCTTCGAGCCAACAGGACCACCTTGAATTTAAAAAATGTTAAATCGCCATTTAACCATATTTATGTTGATTTCTAAACGTGCATGACGTTTTTTTCTTTTTAAAGAATCAGGTAAGTATTATTTCAGCAGAACCATTTGCAGACAGCAATGTGTCTATATCCATGTCTGATTCTTACAAAAATAAATAACGCAAAGGTCTCTCTCTTCATTAGAAAGAAGAATTGTACGCGTATTATTTCCTGACACGGCAAATCCATCAATCTTACAGTTTTCATTACATTCCTGCAGCGCGTCATACATTTATAACAGCAGCGTGGCTTCCGAGAAGGCTGAAAGGTCACGAACGTTTTTATTGTGGAACATGTCTAAACAACGTGCAAGCAAGCTATCAATTATTAATATTACCTACGGTAAAAGAATCGTTGATACACCTTTAAAGTAGACCTTATAAAGGTGCCATTTTGTAATTTTCAACCGATTTCAATAAAAAATCTAGTCGGGTCCATGTGCCAGTGAAAAATTACAGTCGGTATTGAGATTTTTTATGTTTTTTTACCTGAATTCTCGGAGACGGTTTTTTTTTTGCTTTGGAAGAGTATACTTTCCCATCTTTCACAAAACCTATACCTTTGAAGTGGTCCTTTTTAAATCTTATTCAAACGATTACCTGTGTAATTTATGCACCTACTTATATTAAATATTTATGTACGGTTTTTTATGTACTTAAGAAATTTTTGTTAGTATCTTGTTGCCTACGTCACACGTGCGTAATGTCACTGCCCGGTCCCAGCGTTGGCTGCTGCACCAGCTGCAGCTAGCATGTATGCTGAGTTGGGCTCGGGTTCTGACAAACATATTATAACGTTATAGTTTTTCTGTTAAACTGTAGTGTATGCTTTTTTACTGTTTTTGTGTGTTTTGAAGAAATAAACTTTCATTCATTCATTCATTCATTCATTCATTCATTAAAAGGTTTGATTTTTAAATTAAAATAACTGAAAAATTGTATCGGGGCCTGCCGAACTATCGTCGGTAAACACTGTTTTTACAAAGTACTTACTTGGTTTTCTCTCTCAATTCTCTTTTTAGAGCTGTTATTGTTTTAATTTTTTTCACGTGCCAAAATCTGCATCTGTAGAATGATTGAATGAATAATAATTTATTGCACACCAAACGAAAGATATCGCAAAATATATAGATATAGGCAATGATGTAAAAATAGATGGCCTTTTCGCCTAATGTGATTTCTTCCAGGCAACAAGGCTGTTAGATATATTTAAATTTTATTACTTTCATACACGTAGGTACGTACAAGGTGTAAGTCAAAAAGGCTGTATTTTCCCATGAAGTCGTCAAACATTAGTATTTTATCAACACTTTTCTTAAGATCATTGTACAAAGTTTGACAATAAATACATTCTTATTCTATAACATATATACCTATAAATACATTTTATGAGGAAACATTACTTTCACTGAGCATTGGTAGTTGCATGTCACGTGATGTGATACCTACTTTTGCAAATTATATGTCCTATTAATAAACGCATTTCAACTCTCGTCTTTCGTCGTCGACATTCATAGAGAACGACATGCGCCAAAACAAGACAAAAGACGATCAACAATGAGACGCGTTTATTAATAAGGCAGTTAGAATTGTGTAACTTTTGATAACATACTCACCGATGAGTTCGTGTAGAGATCCCGGAGCTCTCCATCAAGCATAAAAATTGAAGCATGCGCCTTCTTGCTCGTACTGTCTTAGTTTTATTAAGATACAAAATAATTGAATTTATTTTTGAAAAATCTGTTTCATTCATTCAAGACCACCTTTCGCACGAGGGGTTTAGTTGATAACATGCTACAAATCCGACTTCACCGTAATGTACCAGGATGCCTTTTAGAAGATTTCTCCTCGTCATCAGATGATTTTGAAAAAGGTACTTACTTTGAAAAACACGCTGTATTAGGTCAAATTTTGAAATTACTGCATTGTCGTCTTGAAATTACTGCATTGTCGTTAGCCCTTGAAGAGTGCGAAAATTTCAAATCGTTCTTAAGTTTAAAAAAGAGTCAGAACCACGGTCAAAGTTTCCGATACCTACATAGATACACGTACCATGTTAATAAAATGTAAGTGGGGCTTTTTAATACCTAACTTAATCCTAAACAAAATAAAAACAAATCAGTCTAACCGTGTCCGAGAAACATAAATATAATTCATTAAAAAATCTGATTACCGAGTTCCAGTAGGTACGAGAATGCCAGGCGCCGATACAACTTCCAGTACCTAGGTACGAATAGGTATGTCAGGCGCCGATACAACTTCCAGTACCTAGGTACGAGTATGCCAGGCGCCGATACAACTTTTTCAGTTAGTTCGATGTAAAACCAACCTCTAAACTGATTTTGATATAATATTAAAAATTATAGGGACGGTACACTGATTCAAACAAACAAATATTTTTTTAATTGATCGACGCGTTTCCGGCAATCATTTAACAAACAAAAAATACAGTCGATATGAGTACCTAACTCCTGTTCTTGGAATTAGGTAGAAAATTGCGGTCGAAATGCTTTAAAATACAACTATTATGTTATCGTAGATATATCTCGTATAATCGTACCTACTTATTGGATTCCCCGTCCAGATTTTCTTTTCCAATCTAATTGGAAAATGTACAAGTTCTTAGTTATATACATAAAACTTTCCATGTCCATTGTATTTCTATGCGTATTGATTATACGAAAGCATACAATAATTGATTAGAACAACTTTGTACCTACATACTCTATGCCTGTAGGTACCTATTAACGGACTAAATTTTGAAGAGATATCCTTTTGGAATCTAATGTAAGCCATAACAATTATGAATAAAATAAAACAAACTTTTTTAGTGGTTATCGAATATTAATTAGAAAACTTTTAGGGAAAAGGGAAACCAAACAGACTTAAGTTCATCAGAAGAGTTTCAAACCACGCTATACTGACTTGAGAGTAACGCCATCTGATAGTATGTTTTTATACCAACTTTCGTGACGACTTTCTAAGAACCGGGTAAAGATAAATTAGGGTGAGCAGTCCAAACAGTTCCTATTGCTTTCGACAGATGGCAGTTAAATCAGCAGCTGGTGAAGGTACTGGATACAGTATGTAGTGAATGAAGTAGACACCGAAATTAATCGTATGTCGTAATTTACTAGGCGTTTAACAGATGGCGTTTAAGTATTATAAAATATTCACGCCGAAAGAGAGAATCATTATATTCTCAGGTTTTAGTCTTTTACTATCGCAAAAAATGTGCTTTCGAAATCTAGGTCCTACAGTATGTAGTCTGCTCATAGTATGTACATAAACATGACTTTCTGGCTTAAGTAGTACCTACCTAATCTAATGATAATGAGCCAAAGGATGTACCTAAGTACTTAATTTTTATTTAATGTCTTTTACTGTATTTGCGTTTACAATATCATTCAATAATGTTTAATATTTTAATAACAGATCGGTAGGTCGCTATTTCGAAAAAACAAAGTAATTTGGCTCATCCTTGGCGGTCAATCTTATCCTATAATTTTGCGTTTAGCTACCTTTACACAGAGTCACCGACAAAAAAATCTCAAACTGGACAAAGATTTAATACTTGGGTATCCTCATGCACGCTCACAAGTTATTAGTTTACAGCTATTAGTATAATTTATAGCCGTTTAATATCTACCGAACTCGCAGAGATTTGATTATCGATGTTAATATTTTTCAAGTTATTTTTTTGTTGGTAGCCGGTAGACGCCAAGGATCGCGTGACGCGTGCTTGGGACGTCTTTTTTTCGGTTTAAGTTTCGGGGGTGTAACGCACAAAAAATATTATAACTCGCTATCGACTACCGGAATATAATTTTTGTCAATTTTATAAATTGTACAGCGTATCATTCAGTAATAGGTGGCTACAAGCATCGTTTGTCTACCTCTTCATGTTTTAAACCAAATATTAAACTGAAACTAAGAATTTAGGCAAATGAATTAAAGTATTCTTTTATAAGTGTTTGAAATTAAACGGACGCAATATTTAAATAAACATACATGCTGTTGAACCGTTTAGGACTGGATAGTAGTAACTAATACTCGTACTACGGGTCGCTGCAGCAATCGTGATAATTTACTGATATCAACAAGGTATAGGTACGCTCACCAAAATCCGTGCTTCCTAGACTTTTAATGAATTACTTTTTGCAAACTTAAATTACTTTTCCTTCGTAAGAACGAAAAGCCAATTCACAATAATATGGTAGGCTAGCTTGATATGAGAAAAACTACGAAAGAGTTGGAATGGTTTGCAAAATCGAAAGCAATCCGTGAAGTGTATAAAACCATCTGAACTTGTAAAAAGTAAGATTAGCAGATGATCTGCGGCGCCCGTGCAGGCTTGCGGCGGGAAATTGCGCGGTCGCGCGCGCCTCGCGCCACCGCGAAACTTGATGCGGTCCAGCCTCGCAATCACACTTGCAACACCATGTTATAAATATTTTAGCTAAATAAGCTTGCTTAGATACTGATTTTACATTCTTACATTCTAGGTATTTGAAGGACTGCGCCTGGAACTGTGGTAGGCGTCTCTCGGCATTCGAAATAGTTTTAATATACATATATCACAGTGTAATAAGCTGCACTTACAATGAGATTATAGAACTTGTGTCGTGAAGGTACTTATTGTAAGAAAGCGAAAAATTTCCCGCTAATTTCACCTAAACAAACTAGGTAGATACCTATTTCCTTTTGTTGGGTAAAAAATCTGAAAAGATTCCCAGAGCAATGGATGTAAGATCGGAATAGGTGAAATTTTGCATTTTAAATCTAAATCGTTTCGTAGCCTGCATTAGATTTTTTGCAACATCTCGCTTGTACGACTCATGGCGTCCTGACAGACATAGTTCCTTCTAACGTGATCAAATCTCTGAGATGTGATAAAAGATCTGAAATCGACCAATCACAAACAAGCAGAAAATACCAAAACCATTTAATGAAACGCGGTTTCCTGAAGGCTTATAATAAGAAACTACCTACATACAGTGTTAGAGGTTAGGGACGTACTAAGCTGAAAGGAGATCATCATTATATTCATCAAGGAATATTCATCGTAATGAACAATTTTCTCTGGGACGAACTCTGAATTCCAGAAAAAAGCTGTTTCATTGTAGCAGACTGAGTAATTTTTCTATGAAACAGCTGATTCTTTACTCGAATTAGAGGATAATCATATAAAGAAAGTTGTTCACAATGATGAGTGCAGACATCTCTTTTGCGGTGTAGTACCTACACCCCTCACCAATAACCTTGTATAAAAACGGTTAATTCTGTTACTAATAACTAACTTATTTGGTCTATGATTTGCAAACTGTAGCCTATGAACATTAGTAATGAAACCAAAACCTGTACATTCAAAAAGTTATCTCATGGTTAGCTTACAGTTCAATGATCAGAATCCTGTCTCAAATCGCGGCGCCTGAGCCACGGTAGCTGCTCGGGTCGGCACTGTCGGCATCATGACTTTTTTATATCCCTCTCCTGACAGATCGAATTAAAATAAACGCTCAGATAAGGCGTCCTACAATATTATCGTCCTGTAGGTATTTGGTTACGTGAGTGACGGCCAGTGGGAACACGGTAGGTGGGGATCCCAAACTATTTTAACTCGATCTATTTTTTTATACAGATCAGAGATATTAGAATAAAGTTATGACCGCTGACGATTGTTTATATCGAGTTACAACTTTAGTAATCTAAATGATTCTATGTATAAGTATTGGTTGATGCAGTATGCAGGTATGGCCAATATTAAATGAGAATGAAAATTCAGCTGCTAAGTACTTTTGTACATACATATTACAAAATTTAATCACGTTAATAAAACTCCAAGCAAAGAGTAATTCCAGATCAGGCATTTACATAACTTTTGATAGTAAAAAAACTAACAAGCATAATAAGTAGGCAATTTACTTATTTACTACTGAGTGTACTATACAATAGACTCACCAAAAAATAAGCCTTCCCTAGACCCCTAATAAACACATCGTAACCCACAATAAACGCCGTTCAGTCAAGCGTTATTGCTACTGAATTCAACGAAAAAGGTTCGCCTTTTTTCTGGCAAACCGTTACAAATTGCCAGATGGTCTACTTTTTGTTTCAACACATCCATAATAATTATGGTTGACACGTATGATACATGCTCCAACGAAAATTAGGAATTCGTTGGTATATAGAGCACCATCAGGAAGGTAAACTTTTGTCAGGTAGAATCATGGACAGTAATACATAAATCATTGATTTTCCTTTATTATACAGGCTAGGCTCAGTTTGGGTACCCAAAACTATCCTTAGTTTGAGTCATCCTTTGTATTTTAGGTCAGTTGTTGTATTGTTTACAAGAATTTACTACGACATGTACGACATGACTTCACTTTCCTTTTAAGGTTCAATATTCAATGTTATATGACAAGAGTCAATGAGGTACAGACACTAAGTTGAATTTTTTATTTCAATGAGAATAATAGCACGACCAAATTGTAAGATTTCTTGGCTTGTATTTAAGTCTATGGCTTCTTTTAAATTTGACTTAAGTAATATGCTATTTTATGCTCGAAGGGGGCGTTTTTAGCTGAGAATTTTTGGAACTGAGAAGTAATAAACAATAATAATAATGTGTTAGGTAGGTATCATAAATAGTATCAAGATAGTTGGGTAACAGTTCTCAGAGAACTTAATCAGACCACGTTCTGTCATATATATTTATTGCGCAACGTATGTTTCCTCCACTAAAAGCTTTAATTGATACTGAGGCAAGTTCAATGTCAACGCATCTTTGAAATTATTACGCAAGAAGCTCAAGTTCAAAATTGAAAATACACTTAAGAACCAGAGCTTCGTCTTAATTGCACCGAATACTTGAACGGGGGCAGAGCGATATCCACCTTATCGAGTTACCTAGGCTACTGGGCATCTCTACCAGTACATAGCGAAAAGACATATTCGACGAAACTGAGATTATGAATATGCAATTTAATTCCAACCATTATGATATAATTTTCATCAAACTCGAGAAGGCTTCATGCGACATGGTCACAGAATAATAGTCGGTTCGGTGATTTTATGGAAACATGATATCGTGTTTGGCCTCTTACAAAAATAATAAAACGCAACCCGAAAGAAATTGTTTTAATCGACGGAAGGCACACGATACCTATTTCGTTGAATTATTTTGTAATACAGCTCGTAATTGCATTCAACGTCGTGTCGTTATTTAAACTTATCTAATAATGAGGCAAGGTTGCTTTAGAAATAAAACACTGGTTATGTCTTCTGAACGCGTGCTGCTAAAAGAAGCCTTAAAGTCTGGTAAAGACTAATTTGTTGATAAATGCTGCTGAAAATATGTTTCATAGAGATTCTTATTGTCGTTGAAACTAGAGACGTCATCTTAATATTTCCACGTTATATCATAATTAACTGATTTGGTTTGGTTGCTTATGCATTTTCTTGCCATTGCAGAAGATTTATATGGATTATAGACATTAGATTATAAGGATATTAGATTTATTTATACCTTGACTACATTCTAAAGCGCCATGTCATGAACATAATTGGTTGGAAATCGTCGTCGATGTTTTGAAATCGATATCCATAGTATACCTATAAGTGTTAAGGCTTACATTTTTAATCCGGGGTTTTCCATATGAGACGTAGATATGTACAACGAACAAGTACATTAGCTTCAATCCCTGTTGTCTCGGTATCGTCTGTGACCAGCGACGTAAAAACTTTGACGGGATCCAAAGAGACACCGTACGATTTGTTTGAACTAACTTGCGCATGAAATTTCTACCGGAGTCAGCTACCGATGGTTCGCTGGTTACCTACCGCCGCTGCCGACCGCAGAAAAAAACTTATAGCTCTGTCTTAACGCATTCGAATTCCTTTGAACCAAATAAGTGTGTGTAATCGTATGTAATAACTTATTTGATTTAACAATAATTATACGAGAGCAAAACGATCGTTGCTTACCTAACTTAAGTGTTTAAAGTGAAAAATAAAAATAAAATATATAAAATGAAATGTATTCTGGTTATATTTAAATTTCGATAAAGCGATCCGTTAACTGCAACCGTGGTTTACCTAAACGAGATAGGTACGTGGCGAAGTGCTTCGAACCTGAACCGACTGAAACCGAACTAAGTTTTAATGATCAATGAATAATGGTCTGAATGAACTGGATTTAAAAAGAGAGGTTTTATAAAATTTGAAATTTTATTTTCTTTTCTTATTGCCCCATCCCTATACTTTGATATGGGATTTGGTAAACATATTATATATATAATGAATTCTCAGAAAAGAGATATTATGTCATCTATGGGTACAATTACTGAATGCGAAACTGAGATTCTTGTTGATTATTTATTCTTGTTCATGGACCTTACCTGAGGTTCTGTGAAGCGTAGATCGCGTGTCAAATACAACGCGAACATTCACGAAGTGAACCCATAATGAAACATATAACTGGACTTACCTACCTATAAATAAAAACCTATAGATATCCTGCTACCTACTGCTAATAATCAACTCGGCTACCGTAACATGGCTTCCTCTAAATCATCCTACGTAATTACCGAAACGGTAAAAACGCAAACCTTGCGAAGTATTTATACGAATTTCTTGAAAATGTGAATAGGACGTAATTACGGAGTTCCGATGAGAATCAATACTCCCTTCGGTGGCGCGGATGCATTATTAAACCTTTGTAACTTTCCTTTTTTCATTTTAAAGCATGTGACAAACGGTCGGGCTGAGGGAAACGCAGCAGGTGACGTCGACACAAAGCCCTAATAGATTTGCAAGTTGACATTAAAAAAAGGTTCCGCGTATCTTTTTGCAAAGTTTCGGCAACCGCAACAAAACCGCATACCTTATAAACGGTGTCGCGTGGCACAGCCTTAAAAACTTTTACCGAATGCTTGGTCATTCAAAATATTTCGGCACACACATGGGTTGTCTGGCTAATTGCCCGGAAAGTGAAATGATTACCAGCACTTCATTTAACATTTGGAAGGTTTCCCAACATCGTGCCGTAACTATTAAAATTCGATTCGTAAACATTTTATTGAAACCATAAACATGTCGAGTAGATCAAGTTTAGGACCTCATCAAAAGAGAATCCAGGAACAAAATGATTCTAAATCAATCTTCCGGTTTATATCAGTAGTAAAGTTGTCGCCTCTTAACCTATAATGAGATATCATTAACTAACTTTGTGGTTTTTACGGCATAACAACACCTACAAATCACGTCATTTGATTAGTTATTAGATTCGTTACCTTATCAGCATAATCCAGAATGCAACAATTTCAACAGACAACGTACAGGTAACAACGTAACAAACATTCCTTAAGAAAGGTTCCTAACTTTTATAATATTGCCGTGTATTTGTTTGTTACAGTACTTTTATATAGTTGATATCGCTATGATTTGTTGCATATGCGGTTTTTTATATCTTTCCGCTAAGTAAGTACCTAATTATGCAAAAGCACTGAAAAACCCTTCAAAAAGTCTAAAAATGAGGACGTAAAAGTAATTAAAATGTTTACCAAATACTATCTGTATATATAAAATAGTAACTGCTGACTGACTGATTGATATTCGCTATGAATTTACGCAGAGTTTAAACTGCTGAACCTAGAGAGATATGAAATTTGAAGGGTGTATTCATTAAAGAAGTTGAGATGTACAAGGAAAGGATATAAAAAATAAGGTCCTAAGAGAGTCACTCGGCCTAAAATAGAATATAAAAAAATTTCATACTTTGAACCCTCTGTTCAAAGTATGAAACTTTTTTATATTCCATTTTACGTCGAGGGCAAATCCGCGGGTGAGAGCTACAACTTAGATAATAAAATGAAAACTACGTTAGGTGAGCTGACATTTACATTTACAGAAACTACGAGAACCTATGTTATAATGAAGTCTTTGTTTTAGAATCATCAAAATGTCGCACCAAAACTGTTTTACACAAAACATGTTTTAAGGACAAGTAGGTAGTTGACGTAATCAAATTATTCTTAGAAGTGTATTATTATGTCAAGAAGTGCAGTATTCGTATAAAATGAATATGAATCGGTCTGTGAGCAAGCGATGCATCAATTGAGCGCCGCAAGGGGTCGCTGCTGCGCCCGTCACACGACTTGAAGAGGGGCCGTTTAGCTCGCAGGATGTCGATGTTTAACTTATTAATTTAATGTATAACCACATTCGATTGAATATTCATCATGCCAATAAAAAGATGTTAAATAGATATGTAATGTTTACGTTAACTACCTATTTTACCCTATTTATAGACTATACAGGTTTTTTAAATTTGATAAAAAAAACTCAAAAAAGGACAAGAATCAATTTTTGAGATATCTTATACTACATAGCTCGATTAGATTGTGAGTGTATTTTAATATCACTAATTAAGTTATTACGCAACTGCATGGTCCTCTGTTTTATAAACCAACTACTATTTTGACACATTTCAAGTATATATCTGACGTGGCGCTCGTCCAGGGAGTCGGGAGGGTCATCAGCAATTCGGAGAAGTTAAAGGTAGTGCACCGTACCGCACGCCACATTCTCAGCACTCGATGCGCGAATCCCACCGACTTCTGACTTCTCCCGATCTAAGATAAGCTCACTTATGACATCAACCATGCCTTCCTTCCAACAAATTGATTTCCAACATACCGCTCTATCAACCACTCCGATCTCCATCTCATTCGTGAACAAAGAGAGCAATGTTATCGCTTACAGATTGACACGTAGCCCCAACGGTGCGCATGATTGATCACAGTTTTATCAATATCAATAAACACCGTAATTTACATACCCAGAAGTCACAGATAGATGATTTAGAATAGCAAAGGCAATTATGAGAAATTATAGATGCGGTGTATTCAACAATTATTACGCTAACCGAGCCCGAGATCGAGATAACCGATTATTAATCGCCGCTAATTACTGCTGGTGTTAGTTCGACCTTTATCTGGACACCATTTACCTATGAGGTTCGACAAAAAATTTGACAAAAACTGTGAAGAAAGGCAGTTTCGGTGCCGGTTCCGGACGAACAGCGTTTCACCTGTTCATTGTTTGGCTGGCGGCAGTTACAAACAAAAGGGTTCAAATATCACAGTTTTGGAAGATAATGGCGGCGAGCGCGATAAATCTCATTGGTAATAACTGCACTTGCGGAGCCTTAGATTATCGCTTTAATGCATGGGTGAGGATTTAACTCGCGTGATTTATTAAAAGGATGTCGTTGTTTTTCGGCGAGTGATATTTCTTGCTACGTTTGTCTGTTTTGTTTGCTTTGAGAAGACTCCAAAAATTTTTTTACTTAGTATTTGTTTTATTAAAATTAATGGTTTTATTTTTATCCGCAATGAATAATTATTAATACAATCTTTTAAGTTTTTACTCTAATTCGTCAATTCGTATGCAATAAAAAAGTAGGGAATAGAATACAATACATAAATATACACAATATACCTAAATAAAATACTGAGTAGCCTTTTATCGCTTTAAGCAATTTTTGCCAGGCCGCCTCTGGATGGGTCGGACTAAACAGAATGTTATAGGTATAACAAATCAGGTGTACATAAACTCTACTCATAGTTTCACATTAAAAAACTGAGATATATAGTCAATACCCGTTCTGAATTAAAGTGACTTCCTGGAAATTGTTCTGTCACACGTCAATAAATATTGAAACAATGTAACATTTGAGTAAGCTTTACCATGAGAGAGGCACCGTGAGTGACTTCAGTGATGTTGTTTCCCGCAAGAGCCGCAAGCGGATGTGATGTGGCTATAAATCGCGAGATCGCCGCCGGCGCAAGTTTCGGGACACATCAATCATTCCACGAGCAGCCACGTCTTACGGACCACGGTCCTGTGGAGAAGCAGAGTCAAATGGACACTAAGATATGTGTGGTAACTGGATTGAGGATGTTCGGTATTCTAAGCGAATCCTTTAGTTTAAACTAGTTCTCCAGTCTTGTTTAAGTGACTTAATGGGCAGGTAATAAACATAAAAAGTAATTGAATTGAGTACATCCTCTTTTTTGGAAGTCGGTAAAAATATGTAACTCTTTATTGTCATCACAAATAAAAAAATAGAACTACAGATCATAATTACAACAGAAAACAGTCACAAAAGGGATCTCGAATTGTTAAGGGTTTTTATGCCCTCCGTGATGAGGGTAGGGAGGGTATAAAAAGGTACAGGGCGATAGCATCTTGTTCTGTTCCCAAACTGGACTATCTTCAAGCCCGTAAGGTCCATCAGGAACTGGGTTTCATACATATGGTTACCAAAACTGCCGAAACAGATACCGATAGACTCGAAAAATAAACAGTAGAATATACGCGGATAGATATATTATATAATCGATGTAAAAGCAAATTTATTTCAAAACTGTTCTGTAGTACGAGTAGGTACCTATATATATATATTTAAATACTATGGGTAAATAGATAAGTACGCTAGTGAATCCGGGCGCTGTAAGACTTCGCGAGTCTGCTTTTGCTGACATAGTCAATTTTTACGTGTTCAACCATGGGTCCACCTGCTCGAAAAATATACAAAAATGAATGTTACACAATTACTTATACGAATAATGGTTATTAAACTTTCAGGGAAAATATGTTGAGAATTACGATGTAATGTAGAAGAGGACAGCTATCTTTATAATAGACATAGGAAATATTTTTTGCCTAAACTTAAACAGAGATGTTTAGTTCTCGCTCAGTTAAACACGTCTCCAAATGAGTTAAGTTACTACTTATACTTAACACAATTGGGGTTGCCAAAAAAAAAACCTGCAGAGTTTTCTTTGTAACCGACACCTTCAGAACCCTAAAATTTCTATAGAAAACTCTATCTTTTCTGCAAATGGTAGACATTTATATTTTGATATATGATAACCAGAGGCCATTACCATTAAGTCAGAGCGATCTGCTCGCTTCACGTTCATTTCATTTAATTTCACTTACACCCAAATTTTGCGTTTTGCGTAACATTTTCACTTATCCGGATAATTTGACATAAGTTATCAGGATTACTACCTTATTTTTGTTTTGAAGATGTGAATTCTGTCGCGTTCGGATGAAAAATGGATAATCTGTTGAAAAAATAAGAAGCCGCTGAATGTAAGACAGTTTGTTAGGAAGAGTTAGAGTTACGAATAACAAAGAAAAAAAAAGCTGTATGCTTATTATTAAGAACTCTCTATCCTCGAATGCCCTACTACTATGACTGCTTTTAATAATTTGTATTTTAGTTTGAATTAAAAGGCACCGCATGTCATGAGAGTTAAGAATATTATAGAAAAGAACATTTGTAAGCATACATCGGTAACCACGGCGTTTCGCTACTCTTAATTTACTATGCCTTCAGGACTTAAGCTATGGTTTCATTTATTTAAAAACTGACCTTTATTCTTATAACTTTAAATCACAGTATAGTAGCGTTGTAGCTAATTAATTTTCAAACTTTTCAAAATAGATATCTACTTTACTTGAATTGCAATATGGTTCAAATTTGAAGAAAAGTTCGAAGGGAGAGTGTGAAATCAGCGCAAGCCTGAAATGCTAGCCGCAAGCTGGCGATTAGGGTATAGAGGTTATCCCTTAACATTTATGTAGATATAAAAATATCTAGAATCAGTTAACGACTTCTTATTTTTCTCCATACAATTTTAAGTTTCGGTCATAATTTACCTTTGATCTCTATGACTACCGCTGTGTTTCTTCTGGAGGACAAGTAAGCATGCAGCATTAATCCAGATTAATACGAATAATTATTTGGTTCTGTGCGTAAAGAAGAACACTAAAACATAATATAATAGAAAATCAAGATCAATAGTCGATTTGATTAATAAATAGTTAGTGACTGAACCCGCGAGTAATATATTTATACTTGAAGTCTGGTATATCTGGCTTTCATTTATATGTATTGCATTCGCGTCATATTTCTCAAGTACGAGTTATTATGACGCAGCTTGGCAACGAAAACTCATAGAACACATATACGGACACACGCTTGACAAGTGCAATTACTAAACTTAATTACTGATAAGTGCAGTTACTAATTAAATTTCATGTTGTATAACTCCAGAAAAGATTTTCGGAGGAAGATCATGTCACATTTTGACAGTGCATGGGACGGGGAATTATACGCTTTAATGTACGATAAACACTTTTTGCTGAAACGTTTCAAATTGCCATGTCTACAACATTTTTACTCTTCGACGCCGACTCTTAACAATGTAGGTGTTGCCCTATAGCCCTAAATGTGTTTGTTATTTTGTCCTAAAGGCAGTTATTAAGAGTCGTTTGGCAACTTACCTCCCAAGGCAAAGCATTAGCGTTATGGTTACCCACTTAAATAATATCAAAAACCATATCATGTTTCATATTCACGACTTAGCGAATTTAAATATAGATATAATATGAACATTTCAGAGCCTGATCCAGGTTTGTCGTGTACTCATTATATAACCGAAGTCAAATAAAGAGGAAGTTCTCAATTCTTCAGAACCTAATTTTAATTTATATTTCTCAATTTTTAAAAGACGCTTGTATCGATATTTAACCGAGGTCAGCAAGGAGGAGCTTTTCAGTACTTTACAACGTTTTTTAAAATATTATTTATAATTGACATTTTTGTAGCTTATGTTTAACGCGCCGAATTAAAGTTGGTTTTTACTCGTTTTAGGTACTTGTATTTACTAAGTGCCTAAGTATTTAAGTACTTGTAGTACTTTCTTCTTCTGGTAATTTATATTTTTCCGGCGATCCCTAACTTATTTTATCTAAATCGGTTTATAAATTAAAATAACTGAAAAATGTGTCCTGTTCTAGCAATATGCTGTTGATGTTTGTTGTAATTTCTTAAAAGACTCACTTTATCAAAAATATTATATGTTACATCTTCTAGTAGTATCTATTACAAGAAAATTTGTCGGCCAAAGAGATAGTTGAGGCAAATGGTCGTGTGATTATTTAAATCGAAGGAATCAAACACCTTTGACACAAGTATCAATCAAATTCCGTTAAAAAGAACACGGCATAGGTAACCTTTACCGGTTGTATTTTATCTGGTAAACAGTAATGCCAGCTATGATGATAGTACAGTAATCGAGACCGGTGTGGGTTAGAAATTGTAGCATTTGTTGTGCAACCCCGGCATTATAGCGCCGGTAACAGATCGCCGCACTTGGCTTTTGAACTCGATGAGTGAGCCTTCATCGGTCGCTAGGGAAGGGAAATAACCACGTTGCTCTACTTCTAGACGGGGGCTTCTGAGTAGGAAGAAATAAACAATAAAGTCGGATTTGTAGTATACATTTTCATAAATGTATGAAGCGATGTTTAATAATGATGTATTTATAAAATTATATATAAATTAAAAGGTACATGATAAAAATATATATGGCATTGAAGACGTTGTAGGTACTTTATTACCTGATATAGACACTTTAAGCCTACATAATACTAATAAACCTACCTATAAATTTATCTATATACATATTATCAATTACCTACATCAGATGAAATCAATGTATACGATTATGAATTATAAAATCACGTAAATCGTCTTTCATTACGCAAACTTGTGTATAAATTCGATGTCGATAGTTTTTCGAATAGGTCATCACTATCTGATTGCGTTCTAACATCTACCGATAAGTAAGCTATGTGGAGCCGATCCGATAGCAAGACCCTGAGATCTCAGGTTAGACTATTAAGCTGTCGATACTCAGCTCGTGAGCACGAACATTGCTGAATTACTCCTCTATTTACTGTCAAGACTAATTCCTAACTCGTGTCGCTAGAAACTATACAGTTCGCTGGTTATTATTGCAACAGCCAGCAGCTTTTCGTTTTTATAGTGCTACGTTGATGATAATTGTGAAGCTTGCTTGCGGTTTCGTGTTTAAACTAATGGTATAGAATCCGATATACAACGACCTTCACCGAGATGTTTATTTAATATAACGTATTTTATATTGAAATTAATATACCAATAAATATATTGTATATGGGTTAATTATAATTAATTAATAATTAAAGAATCAAACTGGAGAATGGTTTTTTTTTATATCAAACATATTCTGGACTGAAATTTGATATGCAACCCATATACGATATAATTATTGGCATATTAACCTACTTGTTACAAAAACCTCTAAATTGCTTCAAACATTTTGAAATTTACTATACGACGTATATATGGAGTACTAATATTAGGAAATAGTAATAAAAATACTACATCATTGGAAAACTCGGAAAATGGTGATCTTTATAATGAACGATAGTAAAATCTACTACTGTGATATCCAAAAAAGTGTAGTATTATTTTCGAGTTATGTTTTATTATTGTAAGATTTATTTTCTTAATATGATTTTACCATAAATATAAAAAACAATGCTTGAATTAGAGCCTTAATCGCATGTTATGAAGTTTGCTGTCTCTGGTACCGCATTTGCAAGTCCTCACTCAGATACCCTAGAGATCAAATCGATCTGTTTTCCTGTATAAAACCTAAAGCTTTCAAGCTTTTTTTCTGGCGATTATCTATACGATGATCAGATGTGAAAATAGAGGTGAAAAGTTGTTCATTGACTCTGCAAACCATATATACCATGCTGCAAAAAAGAAATAGCCGCGAACTGGTCGTCACTGGACATTAGACAATTTGTCATCAATCCGTCGTGTTTCAGTAAATGCAGACAAGGTGATTTTGTCGTCACTTCCGACTTCTTTCACTTCTTAGAATGTTGCAGGGTCATAAAACACTTCAGCTTATAGTAGTCCGCCTGGAAAATTCGAACGATTTTTTTTCTGTGAGCTCTGTATTACACATGTCCGGCGGTAAAATGTGAATGAAATGAGCGAATATTTGATTGACATCGTCCTTTCTCTTCAAATTCTCAATAATACTATTGACAGTAAGGCTTCTAACCTTTGGTCTATAACAATAAAAACACAACGCCATAGAACCCCATACTGCTAGCGTTTTTATAAAGATAATTAAATTTGACCGTCATAACAATAAGTAGGTACAAGCTATAAAATGAATATAATATTTTGTTTTAGTCAAATGTATCACATGTATCTTATGGATGCAAAAACAAAAATACCAAAAAAACAAAAAAATAATCTATATAAATACAAAATATGAAGAAAAAAAATTGACAAAAATAGCCCCAGTTTATCCAGTACAATCTATATTTATTTCAACTAAAAACAAATGACAAACAGTGAGAGACGCAATATTTATCTATAATCTAAAAGTGATAAAATATAACAATCTCCCTTCATATAAGTGATATATTTTTTTAATTGTTTTGATCGTTTAAAACAATGATAGCATCAAGTGAGTTAAAATTAAAACAAAATACGTTTTATTTAATAAACATCTCGGTGAAGGTCGTTGTATACGGGATATTAGACTATAAGTGGTTTGACCCAAGTGTCACAGGTTAAAGGTAGATCTGATCCCCTTATGTACCTATATGTTTTCCTATATTCGTTCTTTGAAACAAATGTTAAAAAAACTGATGCTGTGTATTGTTTAACGATATAAACAATCGTAACGCAATTTTTTAAACTGACCTACTGTTCATCATCAGAGTTTACATTTGGGCCTTATTTTTGAAACGTTCGAATGTATTCATAATTCACTAATGACGGCACTTACAAACGATATTTGAAAAATCATTCGTAAGTGACGTGCGTGTGTGTGTGGTGTGAACAGACCGACCAGATTTTAACTCTGATGATATGGGGCGCATTTGCATCACCGCTAAATTAGCATTTCCGACTCAGAAAATATTAGAAAAAACCACTAGATTTATTATAAAAATGCTGAAAAGATTGGTTGTTGAGTTATATTCTATTTATTTATTCATGAGAGAATAATTAAATAAATTTATCAAAAATGCTGAAATCAAACTTTTAGAACGCGTAAATTTCTTCGTTTTTGCCCAATTTTGTTTTTTAAACTATAGAGTATTGTAAAAATATCGCATACATACATTTATGTAGATTAATCTAATACCTTACTGTATGTATATACGAGTATATTGTGTTGTAATGTCCCGAGATGATGTACCGAGACTGATATTTCTTTAAGTTTTACGATGATTTCAGCTGACAGACACCTTAAGGAGAGCCATTTTGCTTTTAAGAAGCCGAATGTTGGATTTATATATTTAACACGTGATATAAAATAACGTTTGAATTTATTGCCAGAGCAACATTTTCTCTCTAAATAAATAAATATCTTTCGTGCTCTCGGCCAAAGCTAAGTGACGGCAGTTCAACGCAATCTGATATATTTTATATATTATTTACAAGTTATGATGAGTTATCAGTCACTGCATCGGACTAAACAGGATGATATAAATTTGTACTACGAGCACTAACATTACATATAATAGAAAATAAAACTACATCGTCATCTTACTTTTAACAATGAGAAACGTTATGTAATAACTTTATCCATACAATTTTTCGTTTCGTGTGATTAAAAACTTTCATTTCCAATCATTTCCTGACATTTCCATGATCATTTTCTATATACGATTAGATATAATGTTTACAATAATCATTTTATTTAAATTGTTTAGTATATTTTAATCAACACTTATAAACTTCAAAATCTACTGGGCCGATTTCAAATATTATTTTGCTGTTAGAAGCTTAATTATCCAGTGATAATTCACTGTTAATGTAAGAAAATGTCCAATGTCCAGAAATGTCCCGTATATTAAACAGTCTACATTCAACTTTGTAAAGTTGAGAGTATACTGTTACGTCTAATAACCTAAACCGTCCAGTATCAAATGGTTCATTTCCGGAAATGTCCAGCGGTATCAATCGTCTAGTCGTATATTGACAAGTGCTTAAAACTGTCCCTTAAATTATCTAGTCTGGTACTATCTAGCCACTTCCATGACCACATGATGAATTTCTATTATATCCTACGATTATACATTTTTGAAAAACAAGTGAGCATTACGTTTTTGTTTGGCGGGAATTCGTTTCTCGCTGAGGCCAAAGGCTGGTCTCCCTTCAGTAGTTTGTGTGTTAAAATTTTTAAAATTTATACTATTCGTATGTTAGTATGAAAGTCATACATTTTTATATGATCGCCCTTCGGAAGCAATTAAGTAAGTCAAGCAACTGTGACCATATTTTTCGTTAGTAAAAAAACTAAGCATTTTAAAGACATTTGAGCATGGCGGAAAACGTTCAGGCTAAGCGGGATAAATTGACCGAGCAAACAAAGCGTTTTTGCTACTAGTGGAAAGCAAGTCGATTTTTCTTCTGTCATTTTGTGTGTTTGTTTTGTTTATATATTTTGATTTGTTATCTTTCGAGGACTAGACAATATCGAACACTGGACATTGTAGGACACCGAATTCTTGATAATTTTGGACAATATAGCATTATAGACATTGGACGACTTTGTGCGTTAGACATTTTTGGACACTAGTCATAAACAGTCACTAGACGTAATCAGATTTTACAAAGTCGAAATTAGATTGATTATCTGCCTCAACCATCTGAATACTAAGTAGATAGATAGATAGAATAATTCTTTATAGCAAACACACAAAAAAAAAAATGTTTTTAAACAAGAGAAAGTTCTTACAAAATATAGTGCTACAAGTGGCGGCCTTATCGCTAAAAAGCGATCACTTCCAGGCAACCTTAGTATGGTGACAATTGTGAAAAAATTTAATGAAATAGGACGAGGTAAACAATAAAGAATATACTTAATTGACTTGATACGCTAAATATTATAATCAAAACATACATACAAACAATCAAAACATACATACGAACAATCAATACATACATACAAACAATCAATACATACATACATCTACTAAATAGTATACTAATACACTAGTATCATAGTAAAATAAAACAAATAAGCAATAAGTAGCTCCCTCAAAGCCTCACCCTGTAAGTATATCTAGGTATGATGAGTGATTAGTCATTGGCTGCAATAATTTAGGCTTAGTATCAGTGAGATGTTTGGTGCCGGCCGCTTGTTAGCCTCGCTTGTTGTGCGCGCGCGCATGTATTCCATAACATTATTGGATGAATGAATATAGAGTAGGATTTTTAGGAGCTACCGATGTTTTACGGCATAACCATATTAACAAAAATGTTAAAAAATAAGATAAATGAGACAGATTTAAGCTGAATAATACATGAGTCTACCTGTAGACTAGTAAGAAAAATTTGACCACTAATAAATACTTTTGCCTTACAAATTCACTGTTAAACGTCTTCTCCACATTAGCCTACCTGATCGCAGACATTAATTTATCGCTGACCATTTATTTACATTAGCACCATTTCTTTATCAGTTTATCACTGATTGTCCGAAGCTCGATATTGAGCGGAATACTCACGGAATGCTGATGATAAATGGCCAATGACTCAGTGTAAATAACATCGTGTATTGTCGAGTGAATGCAAGGATGAGCTCGTGACTTTGTATGGCTACAAAAACCTCATTGATCGATATTCATCGTAATCACTCACAGGGATCTCGTACTTGTAAGACCTATCTGGACCGATGCGAAGGCACGATCAATTATAGTTCAATGCCTTAGCGACAAACATTTAGAAATAATCAAAGCATGCGCAACTTCAAGAGAAATGCTGAATAAGCTTGGAGAAACATTTGAAAGAAGGAGTATTTTAAACAAACTACATTTAAAGAAAAAAATTGATTACGATGAAATGCGGTCAGTCTGAAAAATTGCAAGATTTTTTTTCCAGATTTGACGCTGCTGTGAGTGAAGTTAAAGCAACAGGATGCGAAATGTTTGAAGAAGATATAATTTGCCAGTTGCTTACGGCCATGCCGTCCACGTATGAACACATTATAACCTCAATTGAAACCATTTTTACAGACAAAACAATATCTTTGGAATTTACTAAAGCCAGACTGCTGGATGCAGAAATTAAAGTGAACCATTCCCGAAGTGAGCCGACAATAGCAGCATCATTCATCTGTTACTCATGTCGAATGCCAGGACACAAAGCTTCAAATTGTGCACAACAGCGGCAATGGATTGGAAATCATGGACCAAGGCAATCATTTCAAGGTCGAGGCCAATCATACAGCTCTGGACGAGGCCATAATACTTTCAATGGACGAGGACAAGGACGCGGGCAGATATGTCAAGGGCAAGGAGAATTTCAATATCAAAGTGGGCGGACATACAGAGGACGAGGAAGCGGCAGAAGCAGGTATCGAGGTCAGAACCAGGGCCATCATTATGGCCATGCAGCAGAAGAAGTTAGTGAGTATGAGATGTTGTTTACTGCGTTTAGTGTGAATAGTGAAGGAAAAGATATATCAAAAGGTGACATTCGATTTGTTGTTGACTCGGGAGCAACAGAGCACCTAATTAAAAGTGAATATTTATTGTGTGCTACAGATGTAGAAAATTTAGATAGTGAAACTAAGATTTATGTGGCAAATGGACAGTACTTAACAGCTAATAAACGAGGTAACCTTTTTGTTCAACAAAATGGTATAAATATCAAAATAAATGGTCTATTTGTAGAAGGCTTGTCACACAATCTTTTGTCAGTACAAAAATTAATTGAAAATAAACTCAGTGTAAAATTTTCTAACAACTCTGTTAAGATTTATAACAATTTGTATGAAATATGTGGACACATGACTGGAAAACTTTACACTATGGATTTGAAACTTAAATCACATAGATGTTTCTCAACTTCTCATAGTAATGACTTGTGGCATCAAAGGTTAGGTCATGCCAACAGGAAGCACTTAGCGATTCTAAAGCTGCCCTACTCTAACACTCCATGTGGACCATGTATGGAAGGTAAGTCTACACGTCTACCCTTTAAACAGGTGAGCCAGCCGAGATCCAGCTATATAGGTGAATTATTACACACGGTGGTAGCAGAGCGTGGGATCTATCTGGACCAGTAAAAACTCCTACAAAAGAAGGTGAGGTTTACTTTCATTCTATAATAGATGATTACAGTCATTTTTGTGTTGTATATTTATTAAAAAAGAAGAGCGAAGCCGCAGAAAATATTATAAAATATATACAGTTTTTAGAAACACAAACAGGAAACAATACAAGAAAAGTAAGATGTGACAATGGAGGAGAGTTTAAAAATCAAATTTTAATAGAATACTGCTTGAAAAGGGGTATAGACTTGCAATTTACAAATGCCTACTCACCACAGTCAAATGGTGTCGCTGAACGGATGAATCGCACTATTTATAACAAAGCGAGAACACTCATGATTGAAACTGAACTGCCAAAGCATCTATGGGGTGAAGCTGTGAGATGCGCTGTTTACCAAATAAATAGATGTCCTTCATCAGCTATAAATTTTAAAATTCCTGCTGAAATAAGATATGGAGACAGCAATTTATCAAAACTTAAAGTTTTTGGGTCAAAAGCATGGGTAGTACAGTTACCTAAACAAAATAAATTTGAAAAGCGAGCAAGGGAGATGAGATTTGTGGGGTACACAGTAAATGGTTATAGGCTTTGGGACCCTGAAACTGATAAAGTCATATGTTCAAGGGATGTAAGATTTGATGAAAACCAAATAAAATATAAAATAGGAAAAGAAGATTTTGAAAATTTATCAAAATATCAATCAAATACTGATGATGATCAGACAAGCGGAGACTTTAACCAAGATGAACAAATTAACAGGGAAACAGACATATATGTAAAAAGATGCTTTGAAGAAAGTCAAATGGAAATAGAAGATGAAGAGGAAGAGTTAAATAATAATGAAGAAGAAGAACAACAAATGACAACACAAAAACACACAACAAGGTCAGGAAGAGAAGTAAGACAGCCAGCACGTTTTCTAAATTATAATGCAGAGCACAATATTAATGTTGCTTATTGCTTATTGACAGGAGAACCACAAAACTTTGAAGAAGCTATTGTAAATAAAGAATGGAAAGAAGCTATTGATAAAGAATTAAATGCACATAAACGATTAGAAACTTGGAGTGAAGCTACTTTACCAGAAGGTGTTAAGGCTATAGACACCAAATGGATTTTCAGACAAAAACAAGATGGGATCAAAAAGGCTAGAATTGTTGCCAGAGGATATCAACAAAATAGACAAGAACAGACATACTATTCACCAGTAGCAAGAATGTCAACTATTAGAACCTTATTAAGTTATGCGGTACAAGAAAATCTTAAACTCAGACAACTTGATGTACCAACTGCATTTTTGAACGGACGATTGGAGGGTGATATCTACATAAAATGTCCAAAGGGCTTAAACCTAAAGAAAGGAAATGTACTAAAACTAAACAAGGCTCTGTACGGATTAAAAGAGGCACCGAAATGTTGGAATTTAAGATTCCACCAATTTATGATAGAAAATGGATTTGAACAATCAAAGCATGATTTTTGTCTTTACAAAAACAAAAACACAAGACTACTAATATTCGTGGATGATATTCTAATACTGGGAGAAGAAAAAGAAATATTAGAGAAACTGAAAAAGGAATTTAAAGTAAAAGATCTAGGAGAAGTTCAAGACTACTTAGGATTAGAGATATCTAGAACAAATAATACAATAGTAATTAAACAAAAAAACATGATTCAGAAAACTTTAGAAAAATTTAATATGCAAGAATGCAACGGTGTATCAACACCAATGGAGTCTCACTTTACACCAGAAAATAATGAAGAAGTTATAAATGTACCTTTCAAAGAACTAATTGGATGCTTACTATTTATCTCTTCAAATAGTCGCCCAGATATTTGTTACTCTGTTTCATACTTAAGTAGGTATCTGGACAGACCAACAGCAAGCTTATGGAAAGCAGGTAAGAGGATTCTAAGATATTTAAAGGCTACTGAAGACAAAGGTTTAGTATATTTCGAGAGTAATAGCAACCACTGTTTGCTTGGCTACTCTGATGCAGACTGGGCAGGGGATAAATCAGACCGGAAAAGTACCAGCGGATCTATAATATTTTACAATGGTAATCCAATACATTGGTTTTCTAAGAAGCAGACATCCGTAGCCCTCTCCACCGCAGAAGCTGAGTATGTTGCAGGGGCTGTTGCAGTAAGTGAGCTTATTTATCTTAAAGGCATTTTAACTGATCTGACTATGTCACAAGTTACTATAGAGACTCATTTATTAGTTGACAACCAGAGTGCCATACAAATGATAGAAAGTTTTGAAAACAGTAAGAGGTCAAAGCACATTGATATAAAAGCTCATTTTATCAAAGACATAATTAGTAAGAAAATTGTAACTGTATCTTATGTACCATCAGGTGAAAATGTATCTGATATATTCACAAAAGCTCTACCAATGTGTAAACATATGTATTTTTTGGAAAAACTTAAATTGTTGTAAAAAAAAAAAAAAAAAAAAAAAAATTAAATATATTTAAGTAAAAAATTTCAACAAAAACTTTATCTCTAAAATATAAAACTAAAATGTGTTTAGAGACATTAAACTTAATACTTATTTGTAGTACATTATTATGGTGAACTTTATATAATTATTGTACATTATTGTAACTGTATTGCTGTAAACTAATGAAAGCTTTATTGCTTATTATTTTTTTATTGTTATGAACTAATACTTACTACTAAAATTAGCTACCTATTTGTAATATTAGAAAATAAAATGTAATTAAAACTCCGTGAAACTTAATTCTTAACTAAAACCGTACTAGTTTCTTTCATTAAAAGGACTAAATTGTTTATAAATAATTATATAGAAAATCCTTAAATTATGTCATACTTTACTGATGAATAAAAATGTTAATTAAGTTATCTTAGCTAGAAATGTAACATGAAGGGGCTTAAGAATTTAATCTTTAGCTTTTACTTGAATGTAGCTAGAAAATGCATAATATAAAATTATATACAATGTAGAATCAGAATTTGTCAATTTCTGAACTTATAGTAATAGTCGTATTTTGTAAAAAATTAAATGGGGTTGAAGTTCTGAAATTGGGGGGGGATGTTGAGTATATCCGAACAACTTACTTAAATGACATTAACTATTAGGTGTATTCGAACGCCTTGCATACAGCGCCCCTAGTGTCTATTGGTGCAACTAATATATTATAACCTGATTTCTCCATTTTGTCATTCATAGTGTATGTTGAATATAAGTGAGTAAAAGTAGTACGTGTTGTATAATTTACAAGAATAATCCCTGGATCCCTACATTTGCTTTTTGACCAAATTACCAATCTCTGGAAGATATATATTTTGGACCTAATATGATAATAATGAATATCAGTTTTATAGTTTGTTCAAAACGTAAAGTTTTTTAAATTCATTTATTTGAGGGTTCGGTATCTACACTTGAGGATTAACTTGTGCTGTAGGTATATTTGATCACAATTATATTGTTATAGTTAGGAGAAATATGATCGAAGATGCTGCAATTAATGATCCTTAAGTTATGGTCCTCATCAAGCAGAGCAAGCAAGGACATAAGGGATAAGCAGGGAATGATTTGGGATACTAATTAGTTTTTGTCACAAACTTTATTTGTATTTCAAAATCGTCTATAGCATAGCAGTTTCCTTGCATTTTCTATAAATCTAGTAACTTTAGCACTAATAATTTTGAAGCTTTAAAATTAAGGTTAAATTAGCTATTCTCTCATTATTCCAGCTTTCATCTCATGCTAAGAGCTTGAATAATGCAACGTCCATGAATGACGACAGGACCACGAACGTTTGAAAAACTTTATAAAGCAAACCCCTTCACCACGGACACACCGCATAAAATATGAATTAGTGGGTTACTTCATTCAAGGGTCATACCACCGCTGGGATCCATTGTGTGTAATCCCTATTAACTGCTTCAGAAGTTCATAGCTTTTTTATAGAACGGCGACATCTTTTGTTATGCACTTGTAAGTCAGTTTCTTTGTCAGTTATAAGCGTTTCGACTTTTTTTGAAGCTGTGATCGTATTGTAAGGTGTATTTTGACACATTGCTTTATATTGTTTAGCATTTTTAAGGTCGTAAATTATTTTTTGAGCACGGTCGCGGTGTGACCGCGATTGACGAGGATTCAATTGTGTGGTTTTGGATTAGCTTGATGTTATGATATATGTGACGTGTCTATTGTGAGATCACAGACTCTTAAGTCAAGTCGGAATTCCAATTACAAGTGTAGAGTGTTTTTTGAGAAAATTAAGCGTATTAGTTTTTTTTTTAACTGAATGTTTTTAATTTATCTGTAAAGACAATAGAAGATTGTTAAAGCAAACTGTGATAACTGAGCGTTGTTTAAAATTTGACACTACTTTTTCCGATTATTAAGTGACGATATTACTTGTAGTGCCGCGAACTGTAGACCTAGCGACCACAATATTTTTTACCAATTTATAAAAAACCACAAACAGTTGCCTGTTTTTTTACATATTTTTTTTTGAATAAGTGTTCAGCATATCAGTACTAAGTATTATTGAAATCCCCAGTAAATAGAACTTCCCCTTGTTTAGGGAGGAATAACCAAAAATTTGGGTTTAACGAATCTTAAAATATTTTTTGGTTAGTTTCCCACCAATCTTGATACTTGAAACATGGAAATACGACCTGGATACGAGTATGAAATTTCAGAAGACAAACAAACATCCCAACTTATAGACGAAAGTAAAAGATGCCAGGACCAAAACAGAGACGCTTTGCTCACTTCGCTCGCTCGGTCAATAAAAAAATGTTAAATAGGCACATACTATGTATTACACTTGTACTAAGTAATTTTTTTTAATGAAATGTTAGTAGTAAGGTCATAGCAACGCAGTACTGAAGTAAATACACAGACTGAAAAACACTTTTCAATGACGCTAAACCATGACTAACCCACTTTCAAAACCACATTTGACTATACAAGTAGGCGTACACCTAAATCGTGTTTAAATTCATCTCATTAGTCCTTTGAACGGCGAGTTTTTTGTAGACTATCGGGCACACCGTCGGTGTATTGTAATGGTTAGTGTAGACAGGTGACAATGCGCGGTGTCGTTTGAGCGGTGAGCGCGACGAACAACTGTGATAACCAATTGACGAGAACTTGCCGTCCTCAGGACGTATATGGAAATATACAGTACCTTAGCTGGCAAGCTTGCTATGCATTTTGTAGCCTATTCTAAGTCACAGCGAGGATTTATGCGTAACCACGAACATAGTAACTGTCTTGTCCACACTCCACACTTCTGAAAGTCAAAAGACTGATAGACTGCTAATAACAAATGGGAAAAATAAGCGTTTCTTGCAAACTAGAGTTTGTCTAATATAGATTGGTTTGGTCTCGGTTTCAGACATTTGGCACTAAGTATTTTACAAATATGGCGATTAAAAATTTATAGCAGAACGGGTCCTCACGCAAGGTTGAATGATATAGTTTGTTGGGGTTTTCCTGCCGTCATTATTGCAGCTGTGCTTGAGCTGGTCTTAGACATTGACATTTGTGCCTTGTTAGTTGGATGAGTGTAGGATGCGACATTCGTTGATACATTAGCGCCATCTCACCTCCCTTTGATAAAGATTAAGGCTGAGGAGGCGGCATATTCAGCAGAACAGCAATTAGACAATTAGCAATTAGGCTATTTAAGCAATTAGGAGCTGAGACTTTAGGGCCGTGGTTACCGGGAGCTCATCTTATTTTGTAAAACTTGTCGGAGCGTTTAATCGATGCGACCCGTGATTAGAATGATGGTGCCTATCTGAGCCAACTTATAAGTGTTGCCATTCAGCGTTTTAATGTCGCAAGATCTCGGTACCCTGACTTCCAGCAGTGGCATGGAGCATATAGATTATTAATTGACTTTAAGTGGTATTAAGTACCTACTAGTAATAGGTAATCAAACTGATCTTGTGGTGTTGTAGGAAGTCATGTTTTTTTCCTTAAAAAACTTCTTACCCTTCAAAAAGAAATATTAGACAAAGACGAACATATTAACCACAAGTAGCACAATTGATGAGATCTTTCTAAAATATGGGTAAACTTTTGCAACCTGTGGAAAGCTCAAGTACTGTCATAAAGTCTATTAGGTACTCTTTCTTGCAGGCCCTCACAATGGAGTCACACAGTAGCAGGCTTCCGTGTCACATGAAACTAGGGCTAAGAAGGAAAACAGAATAGTCGTGTAGATATCACTTCAAAATAAACTGTACCTATGACCAAGAAGACCTTAAAATATAACGATGCAATTGCTAAGCTATTTAAACATGGATTTATATGAGCTTATAGATTTTCTGTGAAGTCTTGCGCGACTCCAGCTGCGTTTGTTCTCCCATTGTGCGAAAGCATAATTTAGCCAATGCAATGTATTCTTTGCATCAAAAACCGCGTTTGTATCGGAAATAGTCAGGGGTAGGGTTATTTGATAAGTCAGTTTAGTTTGTTTTTCGTTTGACTTACAAATATACTTGAGACTAGCTTAACTAGCTGGCAGTCATTAGTTTTATTTTTTTCTTACAATATAGTAAATCATACCCACTCTTTTCAAAGGCTAATCTTTTAATTTATTATAAAACGATTGGATTTTAATAAAAATAACTGAACTAAGCAGTTAGGTAAATATAGGTTCAATTTTTTCGTGGGGACGTATGTACACAGTAAAATAATATTGTAACATTTTTATATTTACAGTATTTTAGTAGTGTGAGATTATTTTGTCACAATTAGGTACCTACGAGTTTTTGGTTTAGTAACTTTTTTTTGGCACATCGATAATCATGCATGTTTGAGAGAGTTTATTATAAATTCAATTATTGCAATACCTAAATTATAAATTTCGTGTTAATGACATAAGATGAACATTTAATCTCTTGACTCAGAACTTGATACGAAACGTTTATCGTCAGGATATTATTTACGAACGGGAAATTTACCAAGTAAAATTAAAAATTAAATATACCTATTTGTAAGATTTTCTAAGATCTACGTAGGCGAGTGCTTGTTGCGACACAATACTTGTGGTAAGGTGCACATAAGCCACGGTAAACAATTACCATACATTTTCTAACGCTCTTCGTCTTTGTTCAGTGCCGCTCTTTTTGTATGACTTATCTCAGTTCTTATTTTGGTTTATTAATCTGTAAACTTCGAGCTGAGTTGACAATAAATAGTTAGAAGCTACTTCAAAAATAATTGCATCTGCTTTAGACTAACTTCAAAAAACTTTAGAATACTGTATTGTAACGAGCGGAACATCTGTTTGCAACTAGATCTTAAGCATCTGCAGACAAAATCATTTTGATGACACCTAGAACTTCAAAATCGGTCTATCGGTTTAGGCTTTAGAGGGACACAAAGAATTAGATATACATACATACTAACAGTAGTCATACAAATATACAGTCGAAAAACATACCCTCTTTGGATAAATGATGACCGTAACTGAGCCCGGGAAACTGAAGCAACACTTTAATTAGTATGTACCTAATATAATACTTGCAATCGAATTATCCCGGTTTACTTACTACTTACCCCTGCAGACCTTGTAAAAAAGGCTAAGTATCTACCTACTACATACTTTTGGATCAAAATTGTTTGTAGTTTTCACGTCAATAATTAAAAAAATGCGCAGAAACTAATCCAATATTCAGATTAGTACGAAGTAGTACTCGTAGATCTATAAGAATTATTCACTGGCACTATTATAAGATACATTATATTCATACATAAAACAACCAAGTACCAGTCAACCACATAATGTACTGTTATCACCAAATGCTCGGTGTGTGGGCATGCCCTATGTAAATGTCCCTAATGCTCAGCCATTGGCGAGCACGGGCGAGCATTCCCCTCCGAGTGTACGCAATTAGCAGTTTATTGCCGACGCCATTGGCCCGTGAGTACAATGCCTTATTTAGACATCGCTGTTTTGTATGCGGGTAACGAATATACTATGTACTCGTACTTGCTAGAACATTTAAGTAAATGTTCGTTATATGTTAAGTATCACACATAAGAATTTTACTAGTTTTGATTTAAGTAATTTAAATAGATACTTTTTATTTAAATATTTGTAATTCAGTTTAGTTTTATGAGCTAAGTGTGATGTCCATATTAACTTTAGGATTGAAATGTAATTTGGATAGAGTAAAAAACAATATTTTGTTACCAATCAAACCTTAAAATCGTATCGTTTTAAAATACCCACTAGCTATCATTAACAATTTTATCTAGGTAGTTATCACAAAACTTTTAATTTGATATGGAAGGCGTCTTGATATTAAGTAAAAAAAACAAGTACTGTCAGCTGTAGTACTTAATTATTAAGTAAAGACACCGTCTGCATACATAAACACTCTGCAATTAATTAACTGCTATGTAACAATTAAAATCAAATTAAAAACGGTTAATATTTTAATATCCCGAAATGAATGAAACATATTTTCACATGTTAAAACAATGGCTACCGACAGTTGCCCGTTCCTGCTTATCGCCACATCGAAGCCTTTCTTCAGAGCGTCGAACCACGTTTATATACAATTTTAATTTCAACATCCGTCCATTTAAGAAAGAGCCTTCGACCCTGCAATTGTCTAGCTCGATATGAAATAATTCCTTCAATTTTGACGTAGCAGTTGAGCAATTCGGATGTCTTAGTAAACGGGTTGGTAAAATAATTTTATGCGTTATATTAGTGGGTGAAATAAGTAACGTAAGAATTAGATATGAAGAGAGATGGTCACGGTGCCAAGGAAGCGGTGGGTCTTGGTTGATGTAGTTTTAATTACGTGGGGTAAACACTCCGCCCATGAATGTGTCGGACGCATTTCGTTTTAATGAATTAATTTTTTTATACAAAGTTTTATGACATTCGTAATCGTTAAGACTAGATAAAGTCAATTTAATAATAACTAGTAATGGAATTATTCTTTTTATATTTGGTCACAATGTGCTTGTGTATATAAAACACTGCTGTTCTTTAAATCACCATATTAAGTACTCGCAGTCTTCTGTACAGTCCACCTAGGTGTTAAGTTATAATATTTATTATGTAATTCTAGCTGCACTTCATAGTTTCCACCCACGTAAAAACGAAGAACGTTGACGATGATGAAAAGTACACTTAGACCTTCTGCCACCCCTGCATCGAAAAATGATTTCAGTTTACCACAAGAAGTAACGGAAACCTTTCAAGGAAACAAACTTTGTAACCCTTATTTTAAAATCATGCGTGTATTATGGATGATGCTTACAATTTTACGTTCTATAAGAAAGTTTAGTATCAAGGTTAATCAGCTAAGCTTGATACTAAAAAAGGCACCGAAAAAGGCACCTGTCTATGGATATCATTTTAGGTTTGATTCTTTTTAACTCAAACCTCAAATTATCATGTGCCCTGCAACAAGCGTATTCTCCTTTAACTCAATATCGCAAGGTGTTTGAATATTATTACCAGCTTGTCAAAACTGGACGAAGGCTCTAACATTATTCAAATATAATCGGTCGATAAAGGGTTGGACGAACACATTTTAAAATATTTCGGCTAACCTGACGTTAGTTGCTTCGAGTTGATCTAAAAGTTATTTTGTCGGTCAGTGGGTATGTAAAAAAATTGGTTCTAGCTTAAACGTCGTGTTTTCAATCGAGTATGACGAAGCTTTTAACTAAAAGTTTTATAATAATTTATTCTTTTGTTTAGTGGTGAATTCTGGTTAATAAGGTAATTCTAAAATAGGATGGATATAATACTATTATTTATTCTTAGACAATAAACAAATTCTATAGGTTACAATCTTACAACGCGGTATAAGTCATGGAGCAATACCAGTAGGTTATAAAGTTAGTGAAAGCTTTTAACTTTCACATTAATTGGTTAACTTACATACCACGGTTAGCAAATTAATCGAATACTTAAATTAATGACACAAACGGTCATAAAACAAGCAGTACTTCTCGATAAAAAGCCTGAGTGACGATATTTGTTATAGATGAATATACTGATAGAGCTACCCCTCGCTAAGTAGTTACAAATGTCTACAGATACGTAAGGGGTGCTAAATCGTCCAGACAACGTATTAACATATCAGTTTTACATTGTTTTACATAATTACCTACTTTATTTTAATCGTAGAATCGCACTTCGTATGTGAGGTGGTGTGTATCTGCCTTCCTATTTTTAGCGAAGTAGATTCACTAGTACACCTACTTTGTACCTTTAAGGGTACTAACGGTATTAGTAACCTAAATTTTGTACCTACTCTAGTAGTACATGCGGAAGAGTACTAGTGCTACAAAATTATCACTACACCTTCACAGGTAGGGTGACTTCGTGGAGTCAGAATTTCTATTACGCTAAACGCCGTCTGAATTTCTATTACGCGGCTTATTTAACGTAGTATAATAAGACAAAGTAACTGCAACGTTAGCAATTTTTTATAAAACATGTTTTAGTGAATAAACATTTACTAAATTGTTTTCTAACTAAACAATACAATACAATACAATATTTCTTTATTGCACACCAAAAACAAAATAAACAATAAGATACAGGCAAGAACAAAACATCGGTAGTACATTGGGCGGCCTTATCGCCTAAAGCAATTTCTTCCAGGCAACCTTGGGATGGATCGGACTAAGTGAGAATAGTCACGTCGGTGATGCATCAATAGAAAAAACAGAAAAAAAATACAAGTACAAATATTGTACCGCAAAAAAACAATAAGAAAAAAAATATTTTAAAATTAATCAACATACATAGTTAATACATACCTATACATACATGTCATACTCGCAATAATCATTCGTAAATAAATGTTCGGTTTAATTTACGGAGAGATAATGATTTTTCAACAAATTTTTAAATATATATAGAGATTTAGCCTGCCTGATTGACAGGGGTAACATGTTCCATAGCAGGATAGCTTGCACAGTAAATGATGCTTGAAAAAAAGAGTTGGTTGAGGTGGAAGCTGGCAGCATAAGGCGAAGATCTCGTGAAGGTCTTAAAGAAATAGAATGAGAAGCAGTCACAAAGACAAAATTATCTTTTAAATACGAAGGAGTGGTGGGATTGAATATTATTTTATAAAGAAAAGACAGAATATGAGAATTACGGCGAAGACGAATAGGTAACCATTTGAGCCTATTACGGTATTCGGAGATGTGGTCATATTTGCGTAACCCAAATACAAACCTAATGCAAAGATTCTGTAAACGCTCAAGCTTGTTGAGCTGCTCTTCGGTTAAATCTAAATAGCAAGCATCTGCGTAATCCAATATGGGAAGAAGGAGCGATTTCACAAGTGCAGTTTTGGTAGTAATCGAAAGAAAATTACGCAGTCTTCTTAAGGAAGCTGCAGACGCAAAGATTTTGCGACTGACTTCTGCAAGCTGTGGATTCCAGGAAAATGTTTTATCCATGGTTATTCCAAGATTTTTGACAGTCTCGCTAATTTTAATTGGAATTCCATCAAAAAATATTTGAGGAATGCGGCTCATGTCGATTTTAGAAATCATACGGGAACTTCCTATGATAATACATTGAGTTTTAGACGGATTAACCGTGAGACCGTACGACTTACTCCAGTCCCGAATCCGTTGAAGATCAGAATTAGTCACGTTAATCGCCTCATTCAGTTGCTCAAATGAGGCCTGAGTATAGATCTGTAAATCGTCTGCATAGAGGTGATAGGAAGAAGTTAAATTCTGAGAGATTGAGTTTTAACGTTTAACGACAGACTTTCATTAGTTGCAAAAAGAAAGCAGAAATTCATCTTTTCAGAAACCAGATTCGTTTCTACCTTTATTGATAGAAAACTCCGCAACGTATCAAAGGTTGTTAGAGGTCCTATAAAGAATGATCTATAGTCCAACATGCAGTAGGTCAAAATGCGTGTTAAGAGCTCTACTTGTCATCGAAAATATTGGTTTTCTCTGTAGAAACCAGTGACAATAAGCTTGAACCCGATAAGCATTGGAAGACACATCGAGCATTTGTCCACTTCTCGTTGACCATTATACTCGTACTTGAGTGTATAAACAGGCAGTAATCACGTGTAACACATATTTGCATCATAATTTCCATCACTTTCCATGAAAGTTTCCCGCCATTACTGATTGCGTTACGTGTATGAGCGCACAATGTTGGTTTCGCGTCATCTAGATAATCATTTTTTATGCTGAGTGCACTTTATTGTATTCTACTAAACATACGTTTCGAACAGACATTTGCACTGATAATGGGGTAGACTACTGTTGTGCCTGCAAGCATAAATGACTTATTTTTTTTCCCGTCAACAAATTGTTGGCTAGGTAATGGTTAGTGCATTTTTCATATATTTGTTTTGCATTTTTCTGAGAACAGCTACCTACTTCGGCCAGCAAGCAATTTTTGTTTAGTCTTTACTTTACTTTATGTTATAAAAAGCAAAGGTTTGATAGTTGATTTGCATTGAATAGGCTCCGAAACTACAGAACCAATTTCAAAAATTATTTTGCCATTAGAAAGCTACAATACAACTGAGTGACATAAGCTTTAAAAATTAGAGATCTTCGAATAACATTGCGGAGCCCAACAAGTTACCCAATAATAAAATTAAATTGAGTATTAAATAATTTTTCCTGTTAGTATTTAATTCGGTAGAATAATATCAGGACCGAATTAATATTCGATCCTGAAACTAAAAAAACACAGAGCTACTAAAAGTGCTTCCTATATATCATTACTATGTAACGCATAGGCTAAGCTGATGTGGCTATTCTCCTACGGATCCAAACCATCAATAAAACCTAATGAAATTTGAAGTGTAAAATAGTAGTCTTTTTTATTTTTTCAGAAATAATTCAGAAATTCGATTTTGTGTGGAATATTTTCAATTATTTATTACCAATAATGTTGTGCTGAATATGAACATCGTTGCTTACCTTGGTTTTTGGTTTGGTATTCATGCTTTAAGTCTACTTTAAAATTGTCATAAGTGTCCATAAACAGCATTTTTTACCACACGGCTGCGCATCTATTAGCCATGTAAATTAATAAGCCCGAAGCTATTCGGCGTCATATGCAAATCGTCATATCCCCTCGACTAAGTACGGTATCTAGCGCATCGAAGCTCCCATCGTTCGTCTTGTTTAAAATTCGTTCCCCGCGGTTTCGATATGCAAATGACGAGCGACATTCGAATACAAAAAGCTCGATCACAATGGAAGGAAACCGTGATCGAGTTCTGTGGATTTACCTGATACAAGTCACGCACACTACTATAATGTTACACGAGGCTTGTCTTGCTTTATCATGTGAAATTTATTATATCTATGCTTTTACGAGATTGGTAGAACGTCATATAATATTGCTAATCGTCAATGTATTTAAAATTTCTGGTTAGTAACTCAAATAAACATAGGTGTATTAGGCTTTTCACACAGAAAAAGAAAGCCTACAAAAAATATTGCAAATATAGCAAGATTTTCAGTATACCAAATGTTGTAATAGAATTATCTAAAAGCATTGAAGCATTTTCAAGTGCGTTACGTTAACTAGGCGAGTGTGGTCAAACTCAAATTAATAAATATTTGTGATTTCTGACTTCCATTATGGTAGTCGCCGATAGAATTTTTTTAGTTATTTTGATTTAAAAATGACTCCTATTAACCGATTTTGATAAAATTAATATGTACCTACATATTAAACTCCATGGTGTTTTCGAACATTAAAAGAGTTTTTCAAATAAACCCAAACAGTCGAATTAAGTACCTATTTCTTCTTTTTTGGAAATCGGTAGAAAAATTCTACTCAGTAACACTGAATTCAATCAGGTGTAAACCTGTTATAAAATAAAATGATATAAAATTTTCTATATCGTGGACAAAACTAGGTACATTTCGCTTCCTTATACTTGCTTGTGCGGCAGAGATAAAAAACCTTAGGCTCTGACACAGAAAATATTCAGCGACAAAAAGCTCGAGCGCGGTGGCAGCGAGTCTACAGCGAGTAAATCAATCGATCAACGCCGGATATAGTCGTAGGAATACGTCTTCATTGTGTTCATTAGCGACGACGAACGGGCCTGGACCGCACCTGCCGGCGACATTCCGCAAAAAGCCTAAGAATTGAACACCCCTGTAGTATTGAGGTACGATTGTAGTCTCGAAACTGAATTTATTCACATGATTTGCATGCGCCTGTGCAATTCAGAATCAGCAGTCAATCGCCGCTTTAAATTCACTTCTGCCAATGTTAGGTTATCCACATGACTACAATGATTGGATCAAAAGCCATACTAATTTAAATTGACGTAAGTAAGACTTAAACTTACTAAAATTTAGGCTATTTTTAAAATTTACTATGATTCTTTTTCACTTTTTAATATTTTTTAAGGCTTCTACCCTGGTCTATATAGAGTTTTAGTAACATCTACATATAAAGGTATTTTTAACATTTATTATCATAACAATCAAAATACAAGATATTCTCCCTAGCAATTACATTTAGGTCAAGAAAACCACCAAGCGAATACGAAACTTATAATCTATTATAAAGTTTCTAAATTCGATAATGACCACGGCGTTAATATAATTACAAAACATTAGAAACATATTAGTGAAAAAGGATACACGCACGTTCATCGATTTTTTCCGACACCATTTTATTGAGGCGTTTGTGGCGTGTACAAAAACACAAAGGCATTCGATTGAGACCGTTACAAGCCATTATGGTATTAACCTGCCTAATTACAGATCAAACGCTGTGACCACAAAGGCTTCATCTCGAGATGTGTTTCGACTTTTGTGTCGTAAATTCACACTGCGAGAACTGAAGTTTAGTGGTTTTTAAATTACTTTTGGTTCCGCGTAATATCAGTTAAATACCCGAGGAACAATGGGGAAACTCGCATTGTCTACGCAGTCTCGCTCGCCAGATTCGATATTCTTCAGCACAATTTGCATGTTTTAATTAAGCTCAATTACATTTTACGTCTAGAAAAGATGTTTTGAATAACGAGTGGGATAGTAATTGCGTAAATGAAGGGCTTTATACAAATCAACGCCGAAGCCACAGCGCGGCGATGTCAGCCGAGACATTATATTCCCTAACAAAGACTGACCTTGCCCGTGCATTATCTTTTGTAACGTTTTCATACGCATACTTATTAGCTGTTTTACTCCATTTCAAGCTGTAAACCACAAAACCGCAAAGACTTCCGTATTTTTGTTGTGATTTTTTGCATTGTTGTAATACACGTAAATATGCGAACTGTTTCGAATAGCTGCGCGTAAGTACTTATTAACTGTTAAGTCACATTGAACAATTCAAAAAAAAACATGTACGTTATAACTTCAAGGGGATCCATTCACTTGATGCAATTAGGTATCCATTATTCTTGTAGGTGTTCTCACGAATATTTTACGGATAAGATAGTAATTTTGAAAAATATTCACATGTGAGTTGAACAAGACTTGCAATATTCGAATGCAAAAATTTATACTAAGTGTCTAGATTGGTTAAAAACAGAAAGGTATCAAGACATAGCATAAAATCCTTAGTCCATTTAATTTCGTAGTCGACACGTAACCAGCGCTACGTATGGAGAAAAGCCTTATTAAGGCGCTTTATCGCATCGTACGTACGTGTAGTTCAGTGTATTTACGACCGCGTGTAAGTATATGCCTTAAATCCGAGCACCAGCGGGCAAGCCATAAACGTAGTCAACCGTCCATTTTCCCGCTATCGCAACCGCGGCGGTGGACACGCAGACCCTTGCTGCTACCAAACTTACCACTACTATAACTGCACGATAACTTTGAATAAAACTGAGATTTATCTTACATATATTAGAG
The DNA here is from genome assembly GCA_947049295.1 of Ligdia adustata. Lineage (NCBI taxonomy): Eukaryota > Metazoa > Arthropoda > Insecta > Lepidoptera > Geometridae > Ligdia > Ligdia adustata. The sequence goes on from OX346218.1 coordinate 7,251,844, forward strand.
TTGAAATTTGAAGGTGGCTATGAAGTGAGTTGTTACGATTTTGTCTGTATTGGTGTGTATTAGCATAACGACCCAAGCACCCCTTAACGCAGCATGCTTGGTCACGCTGCCCCCCGACGCGGCTCACAATTTCCATCGGGGCTTTCCTGAAAACCACTGCGACGGTATGTTAATGAGACTATTATAATATGAATAGCCAAGAAATATTAATAGGTAGAGGTTATTATTTAGGACTAAGTAGGTTAACTGCTTTCACGAAAGGAAAATATAAGTAACAAGGTATGAGAAAATTAATGAGCAACACGCAATCTGGCTAGTTAATTAGTTTATACCTAACTAAAATATACTTCTACATTTGTTACGAAACGAAGAACGAAACGAAAATTCAATATTTGATTTAACAATTTGTGACTAATATTTTTATTAATTAAAAATGGGCATGTCCGTCTACGAATTTCGTTTAGACTTTTCTACACACATCAACGTCGGGTCGTTGGTAAAACTTGCTTTTCACACACGATGAGGGCGACTCGTGGCTGGCCGTAATTATTCACGTGTTATGACATCTCATTTACATATAATCGGAGCGCCAGCATAGTTACTCAGTATTGCAGTGCTGAATCTTGAAACGATTAAAAATGTATCAAATCAATATTCATCTTACATTAAGTAGAAGTTTCCTGGTTGCCTGAAAGAGATCGCTTTTTAGCGATAAGGCCACCACTTGTAGCACTATATTTTGTAAAAAAAAATTCTTGTATTTATATAAGTAACAAGATTATTTTATTTTATTGTGTGTCTGCAATAAAGAATTGATCTATCTATCTAAATATCAATTATCTGTCTATTTAAGTACAATATCGTCGATTAACTTATGCTATAACCTTCAGTGACGTTATACTACTTTGTGATATATCGATCTATGTGTCTGCTTTTTAATACACTACTTGTTAAAAATTTATTTATCCTGTATTTTTCTGGATTATATTTACTGCAAAAGCGTTTCGTTCTTCAAAACCATTTATAAACATGTAAGTACGCCTAGCATAAAACCTACGTGAAAGCTGTATTTAACTTGTAGTTTCGTGAACTATCAACCTACAGCTACTAGACCGATTTTAGGTACCTATAAATCTTGATGAATATTGTGTTTAACATGCCTGTACCAAATATTATTAAAATCAGCGTGGTGTGCGAAATATGGTGGCGTAGCAAACTTTCTCCCCTTTTTGGAAGAAAAACCGATTCAGTCAAAATCCCTGAAAACTACAAAACCTATACAATTTTTTTATCAAGATTGGTTTGAAACTACTATCTAAAGGGCAGTACGAAATTTCCAGACGACAGAGATACTTACTGACAGATAAAAAACATAAAAAATGCAGAAGCTAAGCAATAAAGATTCAATCACTCTATAACTAAATAATGTAACTAGCTTTGTAACTGCAATACAAAATCACATCGGTTGATGCGTGAGGCAACCGCGCCACTGTGGGCCATTCACACGAACCTCCTGCTATCTTGATCGACGCTGGCCTATGAAAAAGCGGGCACTAATTAAAAAATAAACTATTCCTAAGATGGTTTGTAATTTACGAAAGCGGCCGGAAGAGATTTGCCGACGCTGTTGCTGCACTCGGAACGACCGGATACCAGTTTGTCTGTCTATTGTTTGCTGTAGACGTGACATGTACCTTTTCTAAGCAACAAAATTGGCGACTAAGATTAGTTTTGCGTGGAGACGAGAATAATATTAAAACTTTAGTTGTGCATTTAACAATGAGTCTGCTGACTGGAAGAAGTTTGTGACTTACAGAAATCTGTCAGTAAATATATTGAGATATACTTAGATTGTACGATGAGATGACGTATTCTGTTTGATTAAGCTGACCGAAAAAACAAAACTGCAAAAAAACCAAATCTATCTATCTTAATATACGCTTGCAACTGATGTAAACGAAGTTGCAGTTTCAGGATTTTAACATTGTATAAGTACCTCACTAACCTCATAACACAGTTTGTAATAGATATAATCATGGGAAATAGATGTAAAACTGTGGATAATGGAAGTTATTAATATATTATTTTGTTTGGAAAATACTCGGTTAATGAGTGCATCCAAACGTTCGGTTGATGGAAAATCAGTCGAGTTTATTTATCGTAATAATGTAGGTTGTTCAGATGAAAAACAGACGTGTTGTAAACACTTTCAATATTCTATCTACACTAACAAGAAAAGTCATATGAAACATGCAGATGTTTTCACGAGTACGGGTCCCATATTAATAGTGGTTCATAATGATGAGTACAATGCAAATTTATTGTATGACCGTCATTTATTTGAGCATCTCCTATTTGAATAGCGGTATTTTCATTGATGCATTCGCAAGATAAGCGCGCATCTGCATTTTCCATGCAACACAATGTGCAATTGGAAAGCTCCTCGGCGCAGCGCGAAATATTTCCATTCTGAAATGTGTGCGAAGTAGTTATATGCAAGGGCTGCACCGTTTAGCTCATATCTATGCATATCGCCGTTCCGAATCCCATTGTGGCCAGTGCAGACCGCGAAGCGAGCAAAATCGCCTCCTTTATTTGCAAAAGGGTGTACTAGTAGCAGACAATATAATAGCTGCGGGCTCGTACACATAAACAGAACGATGTCGCATCGTGCTATGACGAGACATCGTTCCTCGGTACGTCGTATCAAGCGAGCGACACGACATCGCAACGAACGTACCACGATCGTGTAGTCGGTCACAATTTGTCTTGAAAAATGGATTTCTATTTTTGAATTCTCCTTATGTTTTATCCCATAGTACAGGATGCTCTTCGACCAGGGTTATTAAATAATCAATGTCGTCTGTCATCTTTGAATTTTCAGTAATAACTGAATCCGGCACCGGCAATGGCATGGCACGTTCCGCTGTTGTGTCGCTCGCTCGTCCTATGATACAACGCGACATCGTATCGTGTTTATGTGTACGAAAACTACGACCTGTGTGGCAATCTGAACAAAGTACTGTTTCGGGATCAAAAGTATTATATGAATCCAGAGTACCAAGTTTGAACCAAATCCGCAGAACCGTTTGCACATGAAGAGAGCAGTAACGTTATAACCGTTGTATAAACGTTGGAAGCTAACCATTGGTCATTACGTTGACATAGTTAAAATACTGATAATACTCGTATTCTTACCTATAAAACAGTAATGCAACGTCCCGTATGATTTTCTAAGAACTCTAGTTTCTTCTGTGTATTATTTACTTATCTGCACATCAGTTACTAATTGAATCTGAATGTTGCTCTAGTTAGTGCTGTAAATATAAAATGTTTCGTCTTTTTACACCAACCTTACACACTCACCCTACCCCAAGTTTACTTTGTGTGTACTTTCAGCATAGTCTACTTGCGTCTGTAGAAACTGTATGTGAAATGGCGATTAAGAACAGTTGTAAGTACCCTTTGTTTGATCGTAGGTGAGATAACTGAAGCCATTGTAACAACGCAACGTGGAGCTATTTAACGGTAACACTAAATATGTACATATCATAAGGTTTTGACAAAGTTGGCTCGTGTCAAAAAGTTTTATTTGCATGAAGAATACGGCAGTCTTCATGAAATCTTGAATATATACTTGATCCTTAGAGATATAGTATTGGTGTGAATTTAATAACTATTTTGAAAAAAAAAACAGTATACACTGCATTTTAAGCTATAATAAAAAAAGTTAATGTACAAAACACCTCAAACATTCGGGTAAAAACAGGAGTCGTGACCGTCAATGTTACTCTTGACAGTCTTCTGCGAGTATTCAGTTTTTAAAGGCAAAGGAATATAAGCTTAACATTCCGCATACAGTAGGACTGAAAATCTTGGCGCATCAAAGACTTTGTTGGGGAGATATTGATAAAGATTTATATGTAGAAAAAAATGTGGTGATATGTAAAAAAAAACTCGGCTCGCTGGCAAAAGCGATTGTTGTACTGTACCTGTCGGTTTTTTTTTGTTTTATGTATGTCTATTGAAATTTACTGGTCATAGTTTCCACATAATCTTGACGAAACTTGTGTATCGGTACTAAAAATTTTTTAGACGTTGGGGATTTTTGATTGGATTTCTCCCAAAAAAGCTCGAAGTTAGTTTAAAAATGCAAAAACTACGAGGAACTTTTAACAGTAGGTTTTATTACTCGTGAAATAAGGTCTGAATTAATGTGTATTTTATGCATCAATACGATATATTGATTAAACAGTAAAATAGACCTGTTTCTTTTAGAAATTGTATTGTTTTGAGTAAAATAATTTTAAAGAACAATTAGATATAATACATAATATGCTTATACTAATTACTCTTACTAAAAATTATAATTCATTACATTTTCCTCCTTACTTATAAAAAGTAATAGTCAGCTAGTACGGACATCGTGTACAAATTTAAATAAGTACCTATATACATTGACGTCTTTCGGTATCTAATAACCCAACTAGTTAACACAACCCATTGTCAGAATTCGGTTCTCACGTCACTTAATTACCTATGAAGCGGTCTCAAAGGTAATTAGCGATCGGTGGAATTAATATTACAATAGAATTGAAAGGATAATAAGAGCTTTCCAATGATAGTTCTGAATGTGACGTCCGTTTTATCGAAGCGGTCATTTTAACTATTTACAGGCCTAATTAATGTATTAAAAACGTTAATTTGAGCTATTTTATAGTATGTATGTAGTACATTCCCACATAGACGTGTAATTATGAAACAGAATTGATTTCCGTTATTAATTGGTAATGTAGAAATTGTTCGACGCGCGGTTGGTAATGCCGCCTTAATATTAGGGTGAGTATAGGTTCGTATTTACACAGCGGGTTGTAGCGTCAGTTGTTCGATTTTTTCCGTAATGTATGTAAATAGGAAGCAATTAGGCGAGTTAAACCACGAGGCAGGCAGTTTAGGCAGGAGCGCTTTGAGCTCGGCGGCCGCCATATGTCTGTGGGCGGGCGGGCAACCCCCTGCTGCTGTGTTTCGTAAACTTTGGTAGTTTGTTACTTTGATGTGTAGAGTTATTAAATATGTATTTGAGTATGTATTTAATTTTTAATTGTCCTTGTTTTATGAAACGATGTGTAATAAATTGAAGTAGAGTAGCATTCACAGAGATCTGAATCTTAAATTATCAGAATATTGCGTAAGATAAGTACGTGTGTTCTTAAGATATGATAAAACAGGTCAATATGTAACAATATAATACTTACATAATATTTTAAACTGATAAAATAAAACGTACTGATCGAGTCAATAAGCCAATTTACGAGTGGTTCTGTTAGGCTCTATAAAAAACTGGTTATATTATCTTGTATATTGGTTCAATATATTTTGCCGTACATTACGTGAATTTACGTCTTATTATGACATGATTTCATCGTTATTTATTTATTCAGCCTAATTCTTAGTGTAATTTCAATTTTTACGTAGGTAAGCATTAACAATACATTTTTTATCAGATTTATTTTGGGAATATGTCTTGGAATTACATAATTTAATTCCGTCATCCACTTTCTCAATCAGACTAGTAGACATACTGCAAGACGAACTAAACGCTCTGCGTCGACTTTTATTGTGCAAACGGCCAGGTTGTAGAATTCTCTGCCAAATTTTTCAATTTCCGTAAGCTATAATCCCGGTCTTTTCAAATCCATCGGTTTCTTCTAGACAAGCGTGTATATATTAGGCAGCATCGTCGCTTAACAACAGGCAGGTAACTAGTGGTCAAACGCATGCCTATTATTTATAATTATGAAAAAAAAACCGATATTGAATATACATCGGCGAAAAAAATAACAATATTAAAAAAAATAATTACGCTCTTGCTCACAACTCTCTTTACACATATTATTTATCTACTAAGACGTCGTTCATGGCATAATAACGATTATACTAAAAATATTTACCTAAGTAGTTTTCAATCTTATTTATGTACCCACTAATATTTCAATATCAAATTGGTTACGAGTACAGTTTTTATTATATCCTATAAATATATTTGTTTAATACTTAGATACTAGAGTAAAGTAAAATATTTCATGACAATGATCATATTTACCCTACTAGTTACGCAAAATATATACAAACCAAAAAACTAATTATTTAAGAACAAAATAAGTACGAAACATTATACCTACGCAAAATCAATATGAAAATCTGAATGTTGAAAAGAAAAATTTCCGCGATCGTCGCGCTTGGGTGGGGCTAGGCAGGCGCCGCCTCCGATCGAAGCTCGCTCATTGGGCGGAGGTACCGCGGTGAGCCGCGGCCGAGCGTCGCCGGTCTGACTCCTGGTGACAACTCACCGGCCACTTCACGGGTAATGAACTTTTGAATACACAAGACATCTCGATCTTAGTTCTAAAGCTGCATATTACCCATTTAATTTAAATTATATTCAGTATAGCAGTTGATGATGACTAATACAAATAGTAAGAAACAAAGTGAACCTTGTGATGTAACAAGAAGCTCTTGGCCAATTTTACTCATATTATAACGAAGTATCCTACTCCCACTTGCTGAAAGTGCGTGTTCCAAAGTGTGATGTATAGATAAATAGATGAACGCATTTTTATAGACACATGCACAATACATAAAAATATAAAAATATAATTTTACGAGTAAGTTAATGTGTGTTGATCAACAATACGTTAAACTGTAGTTACAAATTTTTTTCTAGATTTAATTCAAATTTGCTCTGTTATATTAAGAGTTCCTTGCCTAAAGACCAACAATTACTGATCTACTTATACTAATATTATAAAACGGAAAGATTTGATTGTTTGTTACTTTGTTGGCTCCGAAAGTACAGAATTGATTTCAAAAAAATCTTTTGCCGTTAGAAAGCTACATTATCACTGAGTAACAAAGACTTAAAACAATTACTTAGACATCTGAGTGGAACACCACAGAGCCCAGCTAGTATTAACCTTAAAAATTAGGCACAAATAAAATCCTAAATTTTTTGGCCCGTACACGTGCTCAAAATGCTTGCCGCATTGTCTAAATCTATCTAAAATGGCTAAATCAACTTTGTGGCGAAAAATACATGCCAGCATTTTAGTCACGCGCAAAGTCATACCAAATGATTTATATCAAGACCAAATGACAAACATATAAATCTTTAAAAAATTATGATATCCTGGTTTAAACTGCTACAGTTTCTACCCCAGTATTGTTAAAAAACGATATAATAATATCATATATTTTTTAGCAGTCTGTTATATTATGTTTTTTTGGTCGTATCAACGCAAACTAGGTTCAAAAATGTACTATAGATCTCGTATACATGTGTTGTATCTATAAGGTGCGAGTGTGGGTGGCTATCTTATTATTAATAATATTAGGTAGTCAAAATTATTAGTAACAAATCAAAATATCGCAATTGATAAGAGTACGTATTTTTTAAGACTATATATGCATTATTTTAAGCACATTAATAAATGTTAGGAATGTATTACTCTACCTAACTATTACATTGCAAACCTAGTTTTAAAAATAAAGTACACAGAGTGTGAATTAAAAAGTTTATTTAATTTTGTAACAGCTTGCCTGGCATTCGGTTTATTTATGGTGACATATACATATTCATGTTTCAGAATATTGTATTTTCTTATATGATACTTTCATTACTTAAACATTAGAAATTTAATATCAGGTACTAAATTAAATCTATTTATATTGTAGTAAATATAACAAAGAAGACACAAACCAATAAAGTACTTAGTTCAATTAAATCTAAGTTAATAATTGAAATTATAGTACTTCTAACCCTACTGCGAATAACTTACAGGTACAACGTCAAAGTTCTAGTGAAACTACACACTAGACCTTTTACGTTGTACCTGTAAGGGTTCTAGTGCTACTAGTATTGATACTTGCTCTGTACTAGCGTTTAGTTAGCGTTTACGTCTTGCTAACCAAGTCGATTTTTTAAATGCAAAAACTATCAGTTTCAAAATAATCAGTTTACACTAAAATTTTTGAGTTTTCTCTGAGATTTTTTACCAGAAAGATAACAATAAAAATAGGATGTAAAAATGTATAATTGAGAAAAAAAATTTTGGCGTAAAAATATGTAAAAAAAACAAAAGTTTCAAGAACACAAAATTGATTTCAGGTAAAAACTTTAACTTAAATAGTTAGCTCGTTTAATAATTATGCAAGTAAAGTAAAAATTAATTTCTGTATATTTAACGTTTTTTAACCGTTTCCATGCAAAAGATAAACATCCAAAATTCTACATAATATCATATTGTACAGTTTGATATTCAATAACTTCTAAACCCAATCGACCGAATGAAAAAGGAGCATAGCAATCTAAATAAGAATAGAATAGCCATCATTGTTCTATCAGGTACCTACCTACCTACCGTCAGATCGTGTGTCACATACGACACCGCATGGGTGGTCCAAAATAGATAGCACAAATATTTTGAACACATTATAATGGAAATATGCTCGTCTGCGCAACTAAGTTGCTTTTGTCAGACCAACCACGACAAATCCCGCGTGTCCATATACCACCTTACTCAGACACCTCGGTGTGTGAAGAAGCTTCGTGTTTCTAAAATAATGAGTATGAGGTAAGGTATCAAATGACAGTGGTTATTTGGTAGGTGTGCGCGAGGTGTTGAATTCAGATTGCTGTGGGTGAGTCGGATGCTTTGTATTTAGGCCTATTGTGGGATTGTGAATTGGTAATGCTGAAAGGGCTGTAGATTTGAATAGGCTTCGTTTAGGTGGAAGCATGAGACTGGAGTTAAACAGCATCTTATATCTTAAAATTTTATATGAATTTAGTAGAGTATATATAATTACAAAACTCATTATTGCACTACAAATATAGAGGACTAGAAAATGTATACCACGCAACAGGCGATAATAGCAGTTTATTACCAAAAACGATGTTTTCCATACAGCTTTTGTAGCGGACAATAATTTCAGATCTCAGAATACATAGATAACAAACATTAAATGGTCCTTTTGGCTTTAGGTAAGTTTGGCCACTTGTTATATAGTTAAAAATTAGTTGTAAATTAACGTGTTCGCTGATTAAAATCTGATAATTATGAAATAACAAACCAGCAGGTCTAATAAACTGAATGATGTATACTGGATAAAATTATTTATCAAAAAATTGCATTGTTGAGGCGGCCAAATCCGCTAAACTGGACGAAATCGCCCGTACATTGACGGATAGCGTTCCGTAACATTTGAAAAATTTAAATATATAAAAACAAATATTGGTTACTAAAATCTGTGAAATTTAAGAAATTATTTAGTGTATTATCTTCCGATGATTCCTTACATGCATATTTCCAGCGGAAGGCGTCGCGAATCACTAGTAAAGTCAAATTCTCATGGAACTAGTAATAGATCATAATAACAGATCAAACTTTATCAGCAGTGAGTTTTAGAGATATACACTGAAAATATGGTCACTAAGTATAGCCTCATGATCATATTATCATTGTATATCATTGTTTACGTAAATGTAAAACTCACTCCAGATAAATTTTGATATATTATTATGTGCTGATATTAGTTCCATGACAATTGTATCAAAATTGGTTTAGTAGTTTTATCTGTATATCAAAAAAATAGGTACACGGCTGCAGGATTTAATACATTTGTTTTTTTAAGTATTATACAAAATACACTCTTAATATGTTATAAAAATATTTCTTTATATTTCCCAGATGGAATACAATCAGAAATTACTATCTTACGTATCATTTATACCGCTGCATTACGCTATGTACGGTCTTTAATAGAGCAGAAGCCTTATTGTGTACTGTAAAAATGCCCGTTTAAAGTGATTAAGGCGATGTACAATATGAATTTACATTTAACAGGAAGCCTTATACGAGCATGCATTGGCTATATTTTGGGCAGTAAAGTTTGAAAAAAGCTGGAGTTTTCAAAACAATTTAAGTATGTAAATAATTTGTATGATTTCTAGCATATTTATTTAAATGTTTGTCTTTAGAATTATTTATTGTTGGCATTTTTATAGGTAAAATTACTATTTTGCACTGTGAAATTGAGAGGTCATTATTTTATAAGTAAGAATACCTCTATTAAAATTCGGTTAGCATTTCTCCTAAATATGTTCCCGATTTAGAAGTTTGATATTCGTATTTCTCTTTAATATCTCTACGTGTATAGTATAGACTAGGAATTAGCCGTACAACCAGTATTGAGTTTCATTAATTTTATTGGTATTGGAACTTACATACCATAAAAGGCCTTTAAAAAAAGTAAAATTCCGAAATCATGCAATGAAATTTCAACTGTTTGAGATAATCGTATTCTATTTTTATTTTATACTGTAAATAACATACAAGTTACCCTGTTATGAATAAATGAGTATACGTATGATGCACGTTCTGTTCGGATATCGTGAGGAAATAATAATACGCAGTCGGGTAAATTTTGTAAATTAATTAAATTTATTTATTTATGATTCGACTACAATTACCACTACTTAAGTACCTACCTAATTAAGATATCTGTCAACGATAAATGTTTTATTGGAGGCCATGTTGTAAAGTACCGAGTAGGTACCTACATTTAGCTGCTCCAATGTCGGTAGAGCCCCTTGTCCGTCGGTAAGATAAAGGCGGGATGCGCCGGCGCATAAATAAATATATTCATTAGTCGACACCCACGCCGTATCGCGCCACTAAATTCTCTTCGGCCGCTGACTGGAGGCACCAACAACATGAGATAAAACAGATATAAAATGAAGCTAGCTCTGTCATGTGGCTTCACTTGAAATATTTCGATGAATTAATATAGTCATAGAACAAATAACCAAAGTGTCGTTGGCAAATGTTTCTTAAGTTTTTATCTTTCCTTAGATACCAGTACTCGTCTTTTGGTGTTCATTATAAACTAACTTTAAATATTTTTGGCATATAGCTTTACAAACTTTTGGAATTATTAGATTTTTAATCGGGAGTTTTTCTTAGCATAAGTATTGATTGATGAATAATATCATTTATGCAAAGCACAACATGTAAACTAAAAAATATTCAATCAAAAAAATATGTCGATTCGCTGTTGTTTTTTAATGCTATACTTAGATTACATAGGACAATGGGACACAAGAGCTCAATAAGCCGGACAGACAAAAAAACAGTTCTGAAACAGTGTACTTGTAAAGTGTGAAATAGCTACAGTTGTTATTGCTGACAAACCGTCAGTGTGGATAATTGGGAATAACTACGAGTACTACTAATAAAAATTTTATGTGAAAGAAGTGGAAATTACTCGTAGTATGTATATTTACGTGGGATTATATGTGAAGAAATGGTATTACATTAAGATATTGTGTTACGTAAGATTTTTGTTTTGAAAATCGTCATCTCCAGACTTTATCAACCCATAGTTAGGTAAGGCTTTATACATATCAACTGCCTAAGTTATGTGCAAATCTTGTCAAGGATAAACTTTTTCTTATTTAATTGTCTAAATTTATCATGCAATCCACTGCTCTCTCTATCCGCGGTTGTACCTACTTACTTTAAGGCCTAAGTGTACCTTTTAAATCACATAATCTTTCAGCTGCTAGTTAAGTCTTCTCAAAGTTCTTATATATTTCTAGAGAATAAGGGTATATTTTTAAAATATAACACACCACATTTTTTTATTGTTTCCTTTTCTTTCCAAAGTCAACTATAGGACGATATCTAGGCGTAACATTAAAGGGTGTGTATTGAATTATTAAATGTTCATTCTCGCCACCAGTGGTATGCTCCCACAAAACTAATTAATTATTAATTTTTAAGCAATACCGGGGTATAAAGTCCAGTTGCGCTTGTGAAGTTTGATTTTCCTCTTCCATTTAATTAGAGTAGTAGCCTATACCGTAACTATTAAATTAGAACGGATATGAAGCGTGCTCAACTAGACCAAGTTTTAATTAAAAGCCTGCTTCATGTTAGCTTTGTCTCTATCGGTAACGTATAATCGAACCATAGAGAAAGAGAGAGATATAAATTAACACCTCCGCTACGAAGAAATGGCAAAAGATCACCTGTGCTCACTACCGTAATTCTACCGGTGGTAGAGCACCTGTCCCTTTCGTACGGTTCAAGCTTGCGCTGAACTGAACGAGTGCGAGTAGGAGTAGTTTCATTTCGAGCTACTTCTAAAAGGTCCTATGTTAATCATGCATACTGTCACAAAATCAACCTTATAACACATTAAATAGAATCAATATACAGAGGACGTAAAACTGCTTCGTTTACAAAAATCTAAGAACGGGACAGAAGGTTGCACAAGAATCGAGCGTCGCTGTAATTTTGACGCGTTCGGAAATCGAATTAAGAACGTTAGAGAGAGAGGTCGACGGAGGCTCGATCCGGTGGAGGTAGTTTTTTGTTGTTGTTTAGCGGAGGAGATTCTTTTTCCAAGGCGTGCAAATGGGAGTAGGCGCGCAAGTGGGCGCGCCGGCACGGCAAGCGCGCTCTTCAGTGTTCTGGCTGAGCTTCGAGCGAGCGCGTGCGGGACCAGTGCCGTCCGTCAGATAGGCGCTTCTCATCTGTCATATTGGAACTTTATCAGACTGTTGTCGTGGTGTGTGGTGGTGTATGCAGCCGGGTTGTGACGGTGGCTCGATCATGTTGATATCGGCGGGCAGCGGCCCCACGCCCGAGTTCTCCCCTGCCTCGTGCTGCGCCCCCTGGAAGATGGAGCCGGCACCAAGCGCTGCACCCATCACTCAACCGCTTAACATTTCACCCAATGGTGAGTACATATTTTAAGGTCATACTATTTGCCAGGCATTTTGTTTACAATATTTAAGTATCACAATCGCAAGTAACAATTTTGGCAGTTTTTTTATGTTTTCCTTAAAAAGACTTCAACGCGTTGAAGTGATCTGAAAATTACTACGAAGAATTATAATTTACTGGAGACATAAGTTGGCTGGAGAGTTAACTTAGCCGACGGAAGCCGTGTCGCTGCTGCTATATTGACACACTGCATACTAAATAATATTTTACTTTTATTTCATACTACTAATTCATTACAGTTTAAGTGAAATGCAATATGTATTAATGTTCACTATGGCAAAATATGTAATCTTGTACTAAAACATACATTGCTAACAAGATATATAATTTTTCTTTTCAAAATGTATGACAAAAATTGTTTCAAATCTATATTATGAATGACATTTCTTAGAGGAATCCTATAAGATTATATAAATAATTTTCAGAGCATTATATGTACTTATCTAAGAACACGATTTTTTTTAATAAATTTAGTTTAGCTAATTGTCTACCAAATTACGTTTTACGAGCAAGTCTAATTTTCCAATAATTTTTGCTCAGGTTTTGTTTGTAATATTAGCAATAGAGAATTTAAATTTAACCATGGATTAAATATGAACCTTGATATCTCCGTTATAAAATAAAAACTTATTAAAATTGTATAGATCACAACTTTTATAGGATAGTAGTGTAGTACATGAATTGGTTGATGAACAAACTTGTTTTTTTTTGTATAAACTGTAGTTTTTACTTCTGTCTAAATAAAAAAAAAACCGCCACCACTGCATAAGTCTCGAATGAAATAAATATTTGTTTTACCCAAAGAGTAAAAACGGGACTTTGTTACTAAGACTTCAGTGTTCGTTCCGTTCGTCTGTCTGTCACCAGCCCGTTTCTTATAAACCGTTATAGCTAGACAGTTGAAATTTCCACATATGATGTTTTTCCTACCGTTGCAACAACAAGCACCAAAACAGAATAAAAAAGATATTTAAGGGGGCTTCCACACAACTAACTTGATTATTTTTTGCAAGAAAGGAGTTATTTTTGCATTTTTTGCTCATTATTAATAACGAGAACACAAACTTATGCTGTATAGATAATACGGAAACCTTCGTGATATAATCAGATTTGGCTCCAAACTTACGTTGAAATATATAAATCAATATCACCAGTTAAATTACAAATAAACACGGATTTTCTGAAAAAAGAGACGCTTCTCTTGACATATTAAAATAAAGTAACTGTATTTCATATAAGTACTTGCTTGTGATAATGTGAGGATCCTAACAAATCCTCCGCATACGTCCAACGTCATTTTGGTGTGTAAAAAGAAGTAAAAGTGGAAAAAAAGAAACTCACATGTACATACTGAACCGTTAAAGCATTATACTAATTTACAAAGTTTATTGCAAATAGGGTTCTGTAGCACTTCGTATGATTGAATCAGATCAAATACAGTCAGGTTTAAAAATTGAATTGTGTGGATTTGAACATTTGGATTATTTTTAGATCTTAAAATTAAATGGTCTATAGGTAATTTTTCTGCAATATTTTTTTATTGTTGTAGTTAATTATTTCGTTTTTAGTAATTAAAGTCACTTGCTCCGATTTGATTGATTACTTTTGGTGTTCCAATCTACTTTTCAGATTATTAAGAATTGCAGAATTGGATGCATGCCTTTTGCTCGCACTATCACAGTTTTATTAAATCCTAACTAATATTATAAATACGAAAGTAACTCTGTCTGTCTGTCTGTTTCGCTTTCACGCCAAAACCACTAAACAGGTCTTAATGAAATTTGGTGTACAGGTACATTGGACTCCGGGAAAGGACATAGGATACTTTTTAACCGACTTCAAAAAAGTAGTTCCCCCATTATCTCTACAATCCAATGAGGTGAAACCGCGGGGCACAGCTAGTTATAAAATAAATGACCATTTTTTTTTATATTGGCTTCGCAAACTTTGTAAAGATGGTACAAATTTTCAAACATTTCGGTAATACAAATTTATAAGTGAGTATGTAAACTTTTACATTAGAAGTCGGTTAAAAATACCATTTAGACTGAAACTAAGACGTAATTTTAATTTTAAGACCTTTGGTAACTAAAAAACGTTATACAGATAAACATAGCATAGCAAATTCTCCAGATTTGAAAGTACTAATATTGAGGCATATTGGCAAAATCAGCAATTCCTCTTAAACTATTTCGAACGTCGACAACACGTTTTATACAAAACAAGTCTATATATAAAAGTACTTCAATATATAGACAGACAAACATCTGTTTGTTTGTCTGACTGAATGATCTGATGAAAGCAAATTTAATCAGTATCTTAGTTATTACTACACCTTTGAAATCTAACAATGATTAAAGTTGACTGTATTAAAGTAATAGATCTAAAAACTGTTGATTACAAACACAATTCTTTTGCTACTGAAAATACTACGATATGTACGTTTTGCATAAATATTTTTTTTTAAGTGGTTTCTGCATATCATATTACGAGTATTAAATGCCAAAGTAGAAAACGTTTCAATTATTCTGACAGACAAATCAACCCATTGCCAGACTCAAAGCACAGACATCTGTTATCCATAGCATACTTGACCGATCGAGCTAATCTTAGCTCGAAAACTCGAAGCTAAGCTAAGCTTTGACCCCAATTCGGCCATTCGTACGGACTAAACTAAAAGCTCCTAAAACTGTATCTATCCTTTTCTTATTTATGGAATCAAAAAGAGCGGAGACAATTTTAGAACTGACAAATTAGGTTAGGTTAGGTTAAGTTAGTAAGTTTGGCCTGCCCGAATCGGGGTCATTGACATTAGAAAATTTTAGTTCATCTGTCATACAAAACTTTAGGTATGTTTTTCTCTGGATGTTGGTGTTAATAGTGATCATCTTGGCTCCTCCACACAAACTGAGCACACATTGTTATCTTAGTGAAATAAATAGTATTTTTTATATAGTTGATTAAAATGATGTAGTCAACGTTCTAAATATATATATATATATATATTTCTTGAGCACATGTTCGCCATTATTTAAGTATAAAATTTTGTAAAAATAAAAATGTGGTCAAAAGATATTTGAACTTGTTTTAAAGCCTTCACAGAAGAAAAATAAATTATGGAATAAGTTGTACTCAGTCATACAGTGCCTATAGTATATAAGTAATTTTTTTTTGGTTTGGATTGCATACAACATATTCTGCAAATTAGAGCTCCAAAATAAGGTCTGGGAAACCAAATCCAATCGGAAAAACTTTTTTTTAAATAAAATAAATGAACAAAAAATTTAAAATAAGCCACATTATTATTTAAAAGGGGAAAACAAACTACTTTTATCAAGTTATTGTAAATAAAAGAAACTATAGCAAACTATATGATTTGAACGCTGAAACCTATGTATTTAGGTGGTATTTTGTGAGAGGGCCCTTAACGCCACTCACTTTATGTTTGCATTTCTAATCAGTGCGACTTTTAATCGTATTCCACAGCTATAAAGTGCGTGGTCGTACAGCGTCAATCTACGGTATAAAGGTGTATGATCAAGAAAACGTCATATTTTTCAATAATCTTGACGATACTTGGATGCATATTTTTTATCATATTATTTGTCAGAAGCGTGTAAAAAATGTAGAAGGCATCAAATCTTGGAAAAATACTCTAAAAATACTTACCCTTTTTTTTAACAGTGTCAGGTATATAAGAAAATCAAATTATCTCAGGACACAACCAGCTTTTGCTGTACATTTTTAACCAACTTCATTAAAGCGTCAAATTCAATACTCAATTCGTCAGATTTTTATAATATAGCTACATTTTCAAATTTCACAAAACTACTGAATCAAAAAAAAAAAAAACTTGGAGCGGTATATTTTCCACTACCTGGAAAGTAGGCTTACCGGTCAAAAACGGTCTGTTGTAATTCAAAATAGCAGAAAAATGTGTAATCGCGCCTGCCGAATTCAAATCAATCATTTAAAAAAAAGGTACTTATTAAAGTAACACAACGTTGTAAAGTAATATAAGAATTTTCGAATGAAGCACTTGATCAGAAATGTCATTGAAATGTTTACGGATGACAAAGAAAAATTAAAACTTATCAGATCACAACACTTCTTAGTAATGTCATTGCACTAATAGCTAACTATATCTTATTTTTACGTAATTACGTTGCGAAAATTGCAATTTTCCAACGTTGAACGTTCTCAAACCGTCTGACAGTCGCCAACTATGTCTGTCCAATTATTTGCTATCGTCAATCAAAACGTTTCAAACGCCGGTATCGCTTATAAGCCGGTGGGTGCATATTGAGCAACCTTCACCGGAAACGCTACCGGCAATCTATCGGCCGATCTACCGATTAATTAGTTCGATGGCTGTACAATGCGAACTATGTCGTGTGTGGCTGGATTTCGCTCACTCATCGCAGCTGCTGGTCGTCGATGACAAATGACGTCTTGTTGAAACCTTCACCGGCAGTGTACTATGTACTTATGATCGTGTCCAAATACCCAAAAGTATTTATTTCAAAACTTAAATGTATTATAGTCGTACTAGCTATTTCCCGTGACCTTGTTCGTATGGTAATAAAATGTTTCATCATATATATATATATATATACATATATATATATATATATATATATATATACATATATATATATATATATATATATATTTACGAAAAATAACTCTTTTCCGATAATGATCAGCAAAAATATCAAGTTGACCAGTGTAACTGTTGCGGTAGACAAACGAATAAATGCACTTTATCATCTATAATATGAATAAGGTCAGCTTAAGTCTGTAGCTTGTACTTTGCTTAAGCCGATCAAAATCTTGTCGAAATAACACGTTGATTTTGATTTAATTTGACATAGAATCAGTCGTGAACTCCACCTCCGACAAAAATTTTGAATAAGAAATTAATCAACCACAGCTTGTCAATGGTAGAAGATGTAGCAAACGACGTTTCAATTCAGCAAACTGTTTTCAGAATTACTAGTCACACTCGAAACATTAAAAATTCGCTGCTAAGTTGGTTACACAGTATACATTCTTTTTATAACTACTGTACAACTAGAGATAGGCTAATTTGCTATACAAGTGTGCTGTCATCTATTAACAGCTCACCTTTAACACCTTTTAAAAGATATGACAAGTTAATAAATTTTTTAACCTATTCGTGTTTTTGGATAGATGTAACTGAAATTCAAAACTTATAAGAGATGGTGACACAAACATGACACAACATAAAATAAACATAATATAAATAAATATTACATCCTATATCCCAGGTGTGTCAATCAATTACGTTTTGTAAAATATCCGAACTTTAAATTTCAACTATACGAATAATACTTACATGTTATTATATTTAATATATTAAGTATAGATATAATAATGTCTAAAATATATAAAATGTATGTGACGAGCCATAGCAACTGACCACTTACTTGCCTTTTCATGTAAATGTGTTAGTGTTGTTATGTCAATAAATTTATTTTATATTATCTTATTTGCCAAGATTAGTTTTTTTTTTGTTCTATAGCAGTAAACCTTTCTAATATTATTTGTAGGCCTTAAAATCATAAGTAACACTTGGTAAGTATATTTCTAATAGCTATACTTAAAATAAAGTTCTAGTCAAACATACGCGTCTTCGTTTATCATGTCGTAGCAATATGTAAACTTAAACGATTCGGACAGTCTCAAATCGTGCAAATCGTCGTTGAAAATGTGAAGCCGGTAAAGTATATAACGCGTTTAAATGCTGCTATAGTTATACAGCTAGGTATAGTCACCTTATCTGTTACCTAACTTTATCTACAGACTTCCAAAGACAAAGAGGAGGTAGGTACTCAATTCGACTGTATTTCATTTAAATGTCTGTTACCTGATTTCTTGCCGACGGGTAGAAAGTAGGTAGTTTAAAAAGGTATATGTCCCATGTGGTCCTATTTTAATTTTATCAAAATAAGTTAAGATTTATGACTTTTTAATGAAAGTAACTGAAAAAGTTATATCAGCGCCTACCGTAATAGAATTTGGCAGTTGTCTTCAATCAAGGTACAGAAGTTATTTTGATTGTATACATAAAATAACTACATAACAAATTCTGACTAAATGTATAGGGACCAATTGAGAAAAACAAACCTGCCAACAATCAAATAAAAAAAAAATTACGAGTCAGTCTTGCCGTCTCTTAAAATCGAAGAACAGTTAAAAAAAAATTGACGACTTAGAACCAACTTCCTTACATTTGAAGTCATTTAAAGACATCGCTTTATGCTACAAAGCCATAATCAATATATTAGCCGATATTATATTTTGTATTTTTTTCCGTATTTTATTTACCAATTAAAGTGCATGATGTAATCAAATTGTACTGTACGGTACTTTTACTAATGGGTCAATCTAGGATTCATATAGGTATAAATCAGTGTTCCATAGAAAAAAGTCTACCGAAAAGTCGCAGTCACTGATAAATTTTTTCTCGATTAAAATTGGGCGACAGGTTGTCACTATTTTTTCTAATGTAAGGCATGTTCTCTTACTTAGCCCTAAACGGTCATTATCAGCTTAGTAGATCTCTAAGCAATACAATAAGCAATAACTCTATACGGCTCTAAATGTGCGCATATAAACGCATCGTTCTCACATTATGCGTCTCACACGCTCAGGTATGACCGCACCTTTATCGCTTAACTTATAAAATGAGTCATAAAAGTAGAATTCTGTTACATGTCAAAACATAACTGAAGAGTCACATACATTCTCTGCAAAGTATTTTTCATGTCAGCGCTAAAATATCTCAAGATTTGCACAGGTGCTTTTATAATTCTAATTAACATCTAAATGGTGATCACGCATAATAATCAGGTGGCTTTGTAAACTGCGTCGATGCTCCTTAATTAGTAGACAATAGTAACAATGTATTAATGAGCCATAAAGTCGGCTAAGACATTCATAGTTGGCATTGTTCAAGTATTATACACCTGTGCAAACCGAGCGGGAGTGACGCAAGGTTTTGTACAACTTACCTATAGAGTTTTCATAAGCTACATTTTAATTTGATATTCTTTTGTGGGGCGGAAATACCTACAATGTTGGATGGGCGTGCAAAGCATCGATGAGAGTATTTTATTTGTACTCGTATGTGCAAAGCGTAAATGTTATTATTGCAGATGTGCTTTGGGAGAGGTTTTTAATAGGATAGATTTGACCTATTTATCGACGGCGATTTTAATGCAATTTTGAGCATGTAATCTTACTTAAACAAGCATAACTCCTCACGGTAGATTATGTTCAGACAGAATTATCCACCGTCTTGTTATAATAATTTATGCAGCTTCAAAAAATCCACAAGTCAAAGTTATTACAATCTTTTATCATACTATAAATCATACGCATTGTTCGTTCATCATTAATGTCGCCGATTTAACAAAAACAAAGAACGATACGGCAACAAGTGCCTACGCTGAATTACGCTTACGAGAACTCACGTTCGCTAATTGCCTACAGTTCCATCGTTACACAAAAACCAACATCGCGGTAGGGACGTTAAATTTATTTATTAAAAGCTCACTTCCGTTCCGCCGAAGGATCGAGTCGACTCGGACTATTTAAATCTTCGCGAATCGTCCGCACTGAATATGCAATGGCTTAACCGAGTTTTGTGCGGTTAGCGTAAACTTATTTTTTTATTTATGTAAGGTATAATTTATAGTAAACTATCTGACCTGGCAATTTTTTTTCCGCCATAGAGGCAATAAATGAGCAGATTTTGGAATTAATTAAGTTTAAAAAAGCATTCTATGTCCGTCTCCCGTTCGTGAATTATAAACAGTTACTAACACGACTTATTTTGTAAACACACACATTGTTCGCAAAAAAATGCCGACAAGGCTGAAAATGTGTCTCTTCCCAGTTATTGCCGAATAAAATTTTAAGAAATGTTTACGCCTATTTCATACTACATACTTTAACTTATTTATTATGGTTTTTACCAAGCAAAAAAAGCGACTAAGTACGAGTCTTACTCACGTATCGAGGGTTCCGTACAAACCTTTTTTGTTGTGGTATTGTTAATACTAAATTATTAAAAATTATTTTAATTTTATGATGTCACTAACACTAAAACGCGTAGGTAATTTATTTCCAAAATTCTGAGTTCGAGCTGTATCTTTTGATTGCGTGGCCTTAGAAGTTTGATTATTACACAGCTCTAAGAAACAGTAGAATTTGATAGTCTGAGTATTTGATATTAGTTTCAGCTTCATACCTACACGCGTTCTTGAATTAAAGGTTCTTGACTGACAGACGAACAACAAAGTGATCCTACAACCTACGATCCTACGTACACCACAAAAAGAAAAAATGAGTAATTATTGTTTTATTATTGCAATAATTATGTATTACGCAAAATACTTAGTTTAGATTTAAGTTAGATTTTAACACAATGAGAAGTTGGAAAACGACGAGGAATCAATCGTGGCCCTGAGCGCATAAAGCGCCCTTCAAAAATAATTCCCTTAGTCCTGATGGCTCTAGAGTCAAGTCTAGGGAGAAAGCGCATACTAGAACCCCGTACTATAAGCACTACTTGAATCAACTAAGTTTGCTTTGAATGCTTGTAATGTAATGTAATTTTATATAAAGAATGTGGTGTTTGGGCAACACTAAAGTAAATTCAGATACACCAAAAATGAGTAATTTAGGGAAAATCGCTCAGACATACTAAAAAACTCTGCAAAAGCTTGCCAATGTTAACTTGGGACTTTAATATCATTGACAATGATTTCTCGTGATAAAATTCTCAGCAGGATTTTGGTTATTACTTTATTATGATACAAGTAATTTAAAAAAAACGATAATGTTGTTAAACTTGTTCAATGGTGTAACAAATAAATATACATATAAAAGTTATTTCATTAATTTATGCTGATACATACAAGAATTATGATATTTGCATATTTTACAGTTTTGACTTTATAAAGTTTGAATAATTTGCTATGAAAAATTCATTAACGTTCAAATAACCAATATTAAAAAAGAAGTTCAGCTTAGTCACGTTAAAATAATAACAAATATTAAGAGTGTGTTTTTTGTCTTACTCAGCATCAATCACTTGTGACGCTAGATGTAAGATTTTTTATGTATAATTAATTATTGTTTGTGTGTCTGCAGTTAAAAAGTTAATTCATTCATTCATTGAATCTATACTATTAGGTCCTTACATATGAAATTGGCGTTTTGTCGTACTGGCCACTTTGACCTGAAATATCTCTTCTTTGGTTAGGGATTCCAATTTCAAATTTATACAGTTGTTAGCAAATTGGAAAGGTGAATAAGCTTGAAAGGTGGGTACCTCATGAATTGAGTGCAGCAAAACGACAAACGCGCGTCAACTGCTGCGTTACATTACTCAACCGGCACAATAATGAAGGGATTTTAAATTGGATCTTTCGGATATTTCAAGTTTTCCATTTTCTAAACTGCGTGACGCAAAGAAAAAACCAAACGAGGACAAAACAAATGAATGACGGTTTTCGAAATACAAATGTATGAATAAATAGCTGTATAAATTTGAAATTGGAATACCTAACCAAAGAAGAGATATTTGAGATCAAAGTGGCCAGTACGACAAAACGCCAATTTCATATATAAGGACCTAATATTATACAGTTTGGCATAAAAATAGACAATATAACAGTAACATCATATTTCTTCAATGAGTCGTGGCGGTAATAACGAGGAGACGACGACTGTCAAAATATATAAGAATCCTTTCTGTATTCTGAGAGACTGATAAGAAGCTACGTATTTGTATCCTTATTTGTATAGCTCTACACAATATTGACAGGACTTTAGCAAAGCACCGACCGTAAAATACAAGACAAAAATACCTCACGCTTTTCTATTTCCTTCAACTGTACCTGTTCGTGAAGATTACATTAATACGTTTACAAAATTTCACACACAATTTACCACAAATCACTGATATACCAATTTAATTCAGGAGCAAGTAAGAACAGTTTTTAACCTGACTCATATGCATAATACATGCGTATTTTTCAAATAATTCCAAGAGAATTGTTGTTGGACGTAATACTTTGCAATCATAAAGGGGCAAGCGAGTACACTTTCGATCTCGTATTGAAATTTACACGAAAGGTGGTAATTTTCCGCCGCGTGATGACATTAATAGCGGCGAGAATACCGGCCAGCAAGTAGAACTATATTTTTTGCATTAAACTGTTTTACATTCGGACAGGTCGAAGGCACGACGACGCTCGACTCCCTTCGCGTCACCTTTTATATATACGTATGTAAGTAGGTACGTAAGAATTCTGCTTGCGTACGCAAAGGTGATACGGATAAAACCCGTTTTATTTAGTCACCCTAATGTCTTAACTGCAACCATATCGCATTTGCATTTACGATTAACTCTAGGCTCAACGTTTTTATAGCAAGCTTGTATTTTAATTACCGATGCGTTTTACGACCGACGACTCAGGGTTAAGTACGTTTTTAACCTATCTCGCTCTTAGCTTTTATAATTGCAATTAAACAACAACGTCCTTCTACGAAATGTCACGTTAAGGGTGTCAGCTCTAGGTGTCCGCACACTAAATTAACATAAATAATTAAAATGTAAGTTCAACCAGTTTATCAAACCGAGATAAGGAACATCGTAATTTGCATTATTGGTGAAGCTAATTAAATAAACAAACTGCTTAGTTCGGATCGTTAACCATTAACAAATAGATAAAATGAAGCCATAAAAGCTTAAAAAAGTGACGGGCCATAAATAAGAGTGCGGGCCATGCGCCGCGGCTCTGCCGACGGAGTCAACGCCAGTCAATACATTCTAATCAGTGATTTATTGCCACTAATCCTCAGCTCAGCACAAATAAGCTATCTTGTCGACTTAATGTTGTATCAGCTCAGGCGTGAAACTCCCGCGCACCACTAAGTGGTCCTTCCAGTTTCCACTCGAAATATTTTAATAAGACTTCTCTGCTCACGCACCCTAATAAAAACACACACACGTATCTCCTCACTAACACGAACGGTCCTTTAAAGCCTCTCTCGTCCGAGTCCAATTTATTTATAATAGTAGCGACACTAAGAATCTACATTTTTGCTCTAAACGGTGTTAATTTATTGACCGTGGGCAGATAATATCACTTTTTTTTCTCCCATTATTAAAACGATTACACGAGAAATTATACGTCGAAGTCCAGTTCTGAGTGCTCGATCGTATCTAACTTTCATTCAAAAACATCCTTTAAACCCGTGAAAATAAGAGTCAATTTAATGATAATGAAGAGTTGGGGCCTTTATATTACTTTCGTTGACGAAATCGCCTTATTGACTCGCTAATAAAAAGTGTTAAGTTATGGACAAGTTATGCCACTTGCATTAATTTCGATGCTTAACCTGATAAACAAATTATGGTATATTAAGTTAATAGCTTAATTTATAATTGAATGTGTTACGATGTGTTCATAAGAAAGCATTGTTACGATCGGCCTTTAGCATATCTGGTCGGTGTTAACGACAAATTGCGTGGATAAAAATACGCAGGTATGTGTGCATACGCGTTGAGAGATCCAAACTTTAATGCTGAGAAACATTTTAATTTTGCTTTTTAAACCGAGTACGGATCCAGTTTGCCCGAGAATAAAATTTTATTTTTACATCATCTATCTGATTTTAAAACTGTATTTCTGCACGCCTTATAAGATAGTTATTTATTTAAGGTTATTGGGTAAGATTTTTATTTGCAAACGTCACGAATAATTAATGTATAATGTGTGTATGAAGAGTTTGCAATAATGACAATGAGAGAGAATAAGTCTGTAATCAGAGTAAAGCATGACGGACGGTATAGGTACAGTGTGCAGTATTCAGCAGTAATTCTCACGTGCTTTGTTCTTTATTGTGGTCTATAATAAAGTTCATTGGTATAATGGTTCGAGAAGGCATAATGTCATCGTAATGAATGCGCGCCTGACCAGCCCCAGGCGATAAGGATTCAAAGAATGTGTTGCCGTAGGCGTCATCATTACGAACGCAAAGCTGTAAAAAAATTTTATTTGACAGAGGTTTCATAAAGTCGCATCGGGTAACTGCTGCAATTTGTTGGCTTTAACGATTCAATTCGGTTATTTTGTTTAAATCGTTAAACACGGCATCTGCATTAAGTTTTTTTTACTCATTCGACTTTTACGAAGTTTATTTAACTGTACTAAATGTATGTACTAATAATTAGTACAAACAAGATTCAAGATTTTGAATGAATTTTAATTGAGCTTAATAATAAAATAATAGCCAGTTGAATTATTGAGTATTTTTTTGCAAATGCTGAGATAAAATACCTACCTAGTACTGAAAATCATTGATACTCGTACTTAGTAAGCACTCCTACGAGTATCAACATACAATTCATCATCCAAATTAATAGTGTGTCAACATTTATACGTTTGACTGCACGGATATAAGGAACTAGTCCACTACTGTGACGCTCTGGTAAATTGCAGGTTCGAGATATATTACCTATCTATAAAGGGTTTCAACGACAATAATTATTCCTATACAGATATGTATTTTGCTTTACAGTTAGAGCTATTATATATATGACATGAACAAAACGACAAAATTTCATGATTTAATGTAAATCGGACGAACTTACTTAGAAGGCATCTCCGTTTAGAATACCGCCGTAATAACTTTGTATAAGCGGAAAACTTCTTCCCTTTGTAACACTTGATTGTCGTCAAAATCAATTGAAAAATTTAGGTTCTTTTTAAGTTAATTAGTCGGAGGGTTTTAATTCCTTTTTTTTTTTTTAGTATTTGTTAATAAATTTTTACATTGAATAATAAATTAGTCAATTGCGTGTCGCATAACAATTTTCTTGCAGTTTAGGTTTTAGTAAAGCGTTTAACCCTGGAAAATAAGAAGTAACGTAGTTGATAGTTTGTTGTCACATAGTTTGGAAATCTATATGGGACAATGACGACACTTTACCTAGAGTTCAAAATGATTCGACCGGATTAGACTGACCGGTTAGAACAATTGGTAGTAACCCTGCCTTCTGCGCCGCTCTGGTCCCGGGTTTGAACCCCGGACAGGTCAAACATTTGTGTGCATAAACATGTATGTTTCACCTGTGTCTGGGTGTTTATTATATATTTAAGTACGTATTTATGTATATCAGTATAAATATCAGTCATAAGGTTACCATAGTACAGACTTTGCCTAGTTTGGGACCTGATGACCTTTGTGTGGATGTTGTCCCATAAAAATAATTCACCTTTAATAAAAAACTGTTAACATTTTAAGAAGTATTGACGAAAAAAACAATGCGCAGTGTATAATTGAGCCAAATTTTACAGAACCTTAACAGAATGTTTGAATGCCTATATTTGAGGGCTATATAGACCTTAAGCAGAGGCGTTTCGCTCATTTGGTCTAAAACTTGAACTGCAATTATATTTTTTCTTTTTCTCTTCCAGTGCCTGTATCACCATCATCATCAGGAGGGGGCGCTGGCGGTGGTACGGGAACCCCCCTCTACCCGGGCGCAGCGTCCCACCCCCTCTCGTCCCTGTTGTCACAGCAGCGGCTGCTAGAGCTGTCTCGTTTCGGGCTCCGCCACTACGACATCGCTCATCATGTGCTGTCGCAGCAAGGTGCTGTAACCAAACTGCTTGGTAAGCGGATTAAGTTCTGCGTCCTACGCCTAACTTAACTAACTGCTTTCCGTAATAATTAAAACGCTGAGACTCGTTGTTCGCTCGGCCATTTGAAATATTAGTACGAAAAACGGTTGTTTCTGTTAAATTTGAGTATGCCTTTTAAACACATCTTAATTCGTAGGAATTTTGGTATAGCTGCTCTCCACCGTACCTACTTAATGTGAAAATTGGTTTGTTGTTTCCTGTTCCAATCAGTAGCCGGTACTCTCTCTCCGCTGTTAAAATATGCTACAAAAATTGTTGGATAAATAGGATAGGTTTTATATACTTGATGATGGCTTGTGACATAATTACTCAAAACACATAAACAGATAAACATTTTATTAATAATTGTCTAAAATTATAAGTCAACCAAAATCAATAACATAATAATTAACTTTTAAGTTTACGTTATAAATAATACCATAATGATTCTATGTCAAGTAGGTAGACACATAAGAATATATAACAACGAGCATCCTAATCAAAGTAAAATTCTTTCGATATTATCGTAACAATATTTTTTTCGAACTGATCAATATTTCAAAAGAAACAGTCATATAAAATACTCCTCACATTGATCTGGATAGAGTACACAACATCTACAATCACGTCCTAAGTAAGCAAAATGACCTGATATATATAGACTAACTAAACTTGATTATAATTTTAGTCAATACACCTATTAGTAAATATTTTTAACTTTGTTCAATATATTAACAGCTACGTCGCTGCAAAAAGCTGTATAGGATATTTATGTGTCAGCTACACGGTGCACAGGCAGGTAGCACATCCTTGAGTCGTAAAACATTGATCCTGTTCAAAAGGAACCCAGTCATTATTCTATAAATGATATCAGAGCATCGATTGACAACTGGGTAGTTAGTCGAAAGCGACGCGGCTGCGATCTATGTTTAGCTTTGCACTAATAACACAGCCAGAGCGAAAATCTCAATCGCTATTAATCAGCGATAAGGCATCGGCGGAGGCTGCCGCGACGAAAGCTGCTATTGACGAAAGCTTAGATCCTAATCGATTCATAAAACTCGCAGCGTGTTAATTATAAGCCACCGGGGTGCGGACGAATGCGCCGGAGCAAGGCCCGCGCCGCCTCCAGCGCAGCTCCTGATTGGTGATGTGAGAACTATCTTATCATCGGCGATACTTCACAGCCACAACCGTTTATTTCACTGTTTCCTTTACAATTATCACCGCAGCTTTAATCGAACGCTTCGATACAAATAAATAGGACGCCTGGAGCGCTTCGGATCAACGTCTGTGATTGTGAGCTCGCTTTGCTTCTTTGAAAGCACAAAAATGAAACAAACGCGATATTAAATCGAGGGAGTGTGTCGCTTCCTTGTAATTAGACTGTTCGTTGTTTAACGCAAATAATGCGGATAGAGACAATTATTGCTCTTTAATGATACGTTGAATTTGAAGCGAAGCGAGTGACTATGATAGCAGACACTTGGAGTAAAAATTACGCTTTACTTTCTGAATTAGACCTGTGCAAGGTATGCAATTAGGAAACGTGAGACACTTTGTATTTGCTCAGGAATCGTGAACGGACAATTTCGAATGCGCTCAAGCGGTTATTGCTCGCCCTACATTTTACGCAATTGAACTGGGTTTTTTATTTCAATGTCAGTACGAGGGTTAAGTCTTGCACATTTTATTAAATAATAAGTATTTACCCGCTAGTGTTCGTTGTACATTTTAAACAAAATTTTGATGTCACGTTGTACGTAGAGAAATTATAAGAAATTATATGTATTAGGAAATTTTTGACTTGTGTAAATAACACAATCTAAATGACGGCCACATCGTGTCTTGCACTTCAGAATAATGATAGTTGTATATCTAAGTGAATAGCGTAGAGTCGTGTCAATCAATTTTCGCCGATGGTGGTTTCATAACGTCACATGTCGGTTCCCACGGAAGCCTGCCGCAGCCAGCCCCGGGCCGTCATGTCCTACCACTTACGTATTTAACATACGCTACGTAGCCTTAGCTTAAAACTTATTATCTAGCCTAAACAATTTCTAACTTGTCTGCATGGAAATGGGCACGCATAAATAACGTTCCATGGTCGAGTTTGAGTATTAAACTGTCGGCCAACTGCAATTTCAACCGATTGACGAATAAATTACGCAGGATCTGACCTCTTACGGATTATTGCTTATATCTGCTTAAAAGGTTATATGATATGGTGCCATAAGTGTATTAAAATAAGCCTTAGTCCTAATCTTCTTTTGTAAAATAGTTCAAAAAAGTTTTTACTGGGCAAATCGATTTCATTGGTGAGTAATACAAATAGACTAAAGCATAAATATTGTAACACATATTCGAACGTAAAGGCCTTCCACTGGATTCCGTGTTTCATATTAGACCGACGGAGCACGAATAATTTATGAGCAAGTCCACAAAGCCAACGAAATCACAGAGTGAGTAATTTGATATTAAACCAGCAATTTTGTATTTCGTCGTTTCTTTATTTAGAAGTAGCTAATGATAGATACTCAAGAAGATTGTCCGCGGATCGCCGCTGCGGGTAATGAAGCCGTATTTAGGCTTTTGGTCCTATAATCAAAATTGAATTATCCGGTGACATTCTTGCTTAACAAACGACGCTTTTTCTTTTTCTGCTCCAATTCTTTCTAGCCTTAATTTAAATTTTGAACGGTCTTCCATTGTTGAAGACGATGTGCCTAGTTGTTTTGAAACGATTTATGAAACGAACTATAGATATTTTGGTAAGGTAATGATATATTATATTATAGTATAAATGTTAATTATTTCAGTATAGCTGTTAACTTCTTTAAAAAAATACCATCTGTCTAGGTTTATGACAAAAATAACGTTATTGTGTCTGCATTTAATTACTTTCTTGTATTCAGTAGGTTGATAAACCTACTGAATATATATTTTTGTTTAAATGAATTTATTTATTATAACTTTTTGCACCAGAAATATTCCGGACCGGCTGTCTCCCGTCATATCATTTGAAAGTAACGTTATATCCAAAGATAATAAAATTTTTATTAAAGAGAATTTCATTAGGCATTCAAAAGTGAAAAGCTACTAGAAATTTTTGTTACAAAATATCTAAATACTTATACTTACATTATGCTGCACACTTACAAAATGTAAGTGTGCCATGGGTGCAGCATTTACAAAATAGGTAAATTGTTTATGTCAGAAAAGTGCGCAACGCTAACAAATTGTTATGTTTCACAAAAACACCGCGTACGAGCCAACATTTGCATGACAATAGAGCCGTTATAATGCTGAAATACGGTACATACGATTCAGTGTATGGGAGAGAATCTACTAAAATTCTCTTGTATTTTCTGTGGGCAATTGTTGCGGAGTCCGTGGCGCTAAACCTCTTTGTTCTTCATTGGTCACAAAATTTGAATTTGTATTTCAAACTAACCAACTACTTTACCGTCTGTCGAAAAGTTTATAAACATCAATAACGTAAGTAATTGGTTATAGAATGTCTCAATACTAGCATTTGAACATTCGCTTGACCGAGGTCTATTGAAATATTTGAATTCGTTTTCTAATGTACGTTGATAAGCTTGGACGGTTTTGATACTCACGTTCATTCCGTAGATTCCATCTAATCTTGACGAAACTTGTGTATGGTTCTTCTAGATTATTGGGGTGTTTTGACTGGGGTTGTATTTCCAATAAAAATGGGAGAAGTTTGCTCTAAAATGCAGAAACCACGACGAACCTGTAAAAACTAATTTTATATCTCTTGAAATCAGGTCTAATATACTGCGGCTATGACACGAATCGAAGAATTGAGTATCCATGGTTACTTAAGCAATTACATATTTATATTCTGTCGTCACAGCAGATGCCACTTTTATCATTTATAGAAGCATAATTTTATAATTAATATAATTAAAATCGCAAAATTATATCTGTCTTGAGATCGCCAGTTTAAGGCAATACTATAGTTACAGTATCCGATGCCACTGAACACATTTCGATAGTACGTAAGTTTGGAATAAAAGTATCGTTTTCTTTATTTAAAATTAATTAATGTATTTTTTAAGATACCATTCTCAATTTATTCAAAATAAACATTAAATCACAAAAATATAAAAAGTTTCTTCCCTCCATAAACTTAATTGCTTCTGAAGAAGCAAGCGCGAACTAATTTACGTTCAGTACAAAAAGTCGATCAATCACCGAATCAGGGCATCGTTAACAGGCATTGCATTATGTTCAATAAACCAGCCCATCCAGGCCCACTTTACCGGTAAAGATTCTGATCTATTAGCTCCATGACTGTGCATTACTCGCCTACGATAAACGCTAACGCCAACCAATATAATGGGAACTACTAAATACCATTAATACAAATTTAATTAACTAGATCCAAGCCATTCTGTAGTATAAAAAGATCTTTGTAGGCACACCGTGTAATGACTTTAAACGTCTTTAATCGGTGTTTGTGGGAAAAATTTATTAACCATCTTTTGGTGTGCATTGTGCTCATTATAACTCTCACTTCCGTAGCCATATTGGTATGATTGATGTTAAGCAAATGAAAATAAATATAGTTTAACAAAAAATACGATGCTTTGCTTAAGTATTTTTAAATGGGTAGGTATGTGTTGTAAGAACGGCAATCTGCTCTATAGTCGTTTTAGTATGTATCAATTATTTGAATATTGTAATCAACCAATATTGTTTTGTATATGTAGGTTTCTGCAATGACTTTTTTTATAGGTAGACATGCGACGTTCCATCTTAAAAGCTGATAAACATGAGCTTCGTTAATCTCTATTTGATAAAACACTGTGATGCTGGCACCCTTTGATAGGACCAACTTTAGGTCTAAACGCACTCGTCTTCCTCTATATTATACTAACTGGGCTCCGCGGTGATACCCACAGATCACATATTTTTTCAAGTACTCGTACTTAATAAATATAGCCTATGTTACTCTTTGATTATGAAGCTTTCTTATTTCAAAAGAATTTATGGAATCAGTTCAGTAGTTTTTTCGTTTCGGTACTTACAAAAATACAAATATTTCCTATTTACAATATTATTAGTGTTGTCTATTATGAACGTAATGAATAGTTTTACGAACACAGTAAAAAGTCTCTCAACGTGAAAGTTACTTATGAGCTTTTCATACAAACGATTTTTTTAATTTATTTATAATTTTAATTTTACACAATGTTTTTAATATTTTTATATACTTAGTTGCGTACCACCGCTATAATTATTGACTGAAAAGACTATTGCTGATTTACTATTTAACACGATACCTTTTCTATTTTCCTAACTATTTTCATTCATAATATGCGTAAATTACGTAAAGATAATAATATAATTTACATTAAATCACCAGGTTAGTAGTTTTTGATAGAGTTTACAGCACTAGACAATATCTATTACAGATTTAATTAAATTATTTTATGTCGGCTTAGCGCGTTTCAATATAATAACTTGTAATAACTAAATTAATCTTTTTGCGTAATTCTCAGAAGCACGCACATTTCACGTGTCTGTAGCTGCATTTGCAATACGCGCCGCGAGCACGCGCTTACGTTTCACACAAATTACATACATTTGCAGCGTTTTCAGTGGCTCCGTGCAGTTGTAGGTAGATACTCAGTCGGTCTGCCTCTGCCTAGGCAACGGCTAGTAATTGGCCCTAGTCATGCGATTACGTTTCTAGCCGATTTAATTATCGCAAAATGATCAGTGTGCCGGCCTCCTGCAATTTAGCTATCAATCAACGGAGCTCCAATATCGCCGATGTTGAGACGTGGGCTTTCAATAGTTGTAGGGGTTCGAAGTGAAAGGAGGTTTAGTGCATGGGTTCTTAGAGTGTATGTAAACTAATTGTAGAGATTGGATAATAGATCGAGGTGGGCATCTCACCTTGGGATGATAGGTATAACCTGCCTTTGTTGACACAGCAAAATGTGATATTACGCGTAGGTGTTTGCTTACAACATTGATTGGGAGTATAAATACAATAAGTATAAAAAAAATACCTACCATACCACAATGTTTTAGGTAGGTAGATATTTCGTGTTAAGTTTCTAATCATAATTTTATAACACGCCATTGTTATTAAGCTATGCTTAGTTATACGTTGTAGTGTCGTGTTTTACCAACATTTTACTTAGATTTTAGATGTTATAAATTCGAAGTGGTATATTAAAATTGCGCTGCCATTTTAGCCTGCTATGGTGATGTGCCATCGTTTTCGTGTAAATGTAAAATGCTCGGTTTTTGCGTGGAAGCGCCTTATTTGGCGGTGAGCTTTAATTTTATCAAGACATAAAGAGTCTTATGAATTTATTGTGAATGGCGTTGACAAAAATGTGAATATAAATATTGTGATGAATAATTCAGCGTGTTATCGGTATGGAAGAGCGGTAGCCGAGTCTGTGCGTGGTAAAAACGCAGTGCGATCGTCCGTCGCCCGGAGGAATGCTACTGCTCCGTTTTTACGTAATTGTCTCAGAGCACGCATTCATCCATTATCTAACTCGGTCGCTATGGAATCCATAACTTTTTGCCTAGGAACGATCAACCCTTTCTTCATATTCCATATTTGAACATTTTGTATAATAATAACAGGCTTTGAAAATATCAAATTAAAAAGTCTTCCATAATAGCTGATGTGCCAGAGAAGATTTCCGACTTAAATTACGAGTGACGCCACCATAGCTAGTAGTTATCTGTTTTTTAGACTTAGCATTTACAATGAAAATCACAAAAAAAACTGCATCACATAGGCATAAGTTAGTATGTACAGTTATGTGTATAAACGCGACAAGATAAATATTACTGCATAATATATGGGAAAGATCAATAAATGCTTAATATTATAATACTTTGTCTGAATTACCAAAACTAATTAAATATTCACATCTCGCACTCGCCATTTCATTTAGCCGACATCAATGATTCTGTAATTATAAATACTAATTTTAAACTTTCATTGTTATTCTTACCGCCGTGCGCGATTATCAATTTTTTTGCATCAAAGAACGTCCACCTTCTTTTAATAAAAACTACAAAAGTGTTTAGTTTCAATCGAGCGTATGCGATTCAACATTGCAATTTGCCATCTTCCCGCCACATCATAAGGGTTAAAGGAGAAAGAGCTTTGTGATAGCGATCTGCAGAATTGATTCACGACAAGGCAGTCGCGTTTACTCACGTTTAGCACTCAATGAAATTGCATCAATCGGTAACGTGTCGCTATTGCGAGCATTTTTATTTGAGCCTATAATTCGATTTTAAAAGTTTCTTTTGTTTCCTTGCCGACTTGCAGGTGACAGTTTGCTCAATTCGGTTTTTCTCTATTGTACCAGTGCTGATTGAACGCAAGGGCCGCCGACAGCCGCGGATCATGCGGCTGGAATACCTAATTAGAAAATTAAATATCAATCCGACTTTCTTTGTTAAAGCCGTTTTGTATTGTTTGATAATTCACGCTGGACAGCTTTGATGCTGACGCGAAGCCATTATAAGTATCTAAGTTTTTTAATGTAATTTTTCTACCTTTTAGGTACGCTGCGACCTCCGGGCCTGATTGGCGGAAGCAAGCCGAAGGTTGCTACACCGGCTGTGGTGTCTAAAATTGAACAATACAAAAGAGAAAATCCCACCATCTTCGCATGGGAAATTCGAGAGAGGCTAATATCTGAAGGTGAGCAATGATATAATGCAGCGCTAGTTCAAAGTTTTGTTTTGGGGGGTTAAGGAGGCAGGGAACATTTCATTATGGATATATTACAAATCTATTAAATGTTATACAAAATCAAAGCAAATTAGTAACTAAAAAACAACTAAACATAATCTCTACTTTCGAATATTGTTTATTTTTGAGTGTTTTATAAAAATGTAAATGAGAAGTACTACTGTAATACGAGTATAAATATAAAGTTTGTGCGATATGTATTCCATTATAACCTAGTCTGTGGAATTAGAAACTCACTTCAATACATAATGTACTTGTACATAATATATGCACAATGTTTTTTGTATATATATAATATTAGTGACTTCTGATCGGATAGTCTATATTCTATCCATAGAAAGATTGCCTGGAAGAAATCGCTTTAGGGGATAAGGCCACCAAATGTGCTACCATTGTCTATATATATATAAATCAGCTGTTTCATACATTTTGCGACAACCGATCAACATTTTGTATGGAACAGCTGATTTTTTTATCACGAATTCAGAGTTGGTCTCATAGTGTAACTTGTTCCTTAAGATGGGTGCAGTGACCCCCTTTCGGCCGATAGATATTTTTCTTGTTGTATCTTTTGCTTGGTGTGCAATTAAGTTATATTCAGTCATGAACACTTTAGAGATTAACAAACGAATTTTAAGCATAGTGTTAATGCAATGGTGATGTGTAACTATACACCATATTTAGGAAAATAAATAACACACGAAGTATTAGAAATTGAAAAATCCAAAACATCCACATCTACAGCTGAAGATGGAAAAGAAAAAAAATCATATTTTTTGAGCAGACTTCGCTTAACATAGTCACAGAGCAATAAATTCTAAGTTTTTTTGTAATAGTTACATATCAACTTATGCTCTTTTCTCTATTATTAAATAAAGACTAGTATTTCTGTGAATTTATCATTTCAAGATCCCAAAAATCTAAACTCGAAGACGCTTTGCTCGATCGGTTAATTAATAATTTTAATTGAAGGACTTAATCTTTATAGAATTCATTATTCTATGACCAAGCACCTAATGTGTTCCCCTTGTGTACAGCCTTAATTAAGAGCCAGTGTATCCCAGACTAGGTATGCTCGACCTTAGGCTTCATTTCCGTGGTTGTACGACTTGGTGGTCAAATGACTGGCTCTCTTGAAAAAATATATCTGTTTAGGTCATTTTCAATTTAACAATAACAGTCACACTGCCGCTTTGATTTTAAATCCAAAATAATGATTCTAGATACCTAGGTTAGTACGGCGTGAATGCCTAAAGCGATCATGATATATTATACGGTTTAAGTTCTAAAATGTCAGTAAGTGTGACTTCTTCAAGTCTAGTACAGTCTAGTTTTCTTTCAGCTGACATTATGTATGATTTTCTAGAGTTAGGTGCTACTATTTAGTCTAGCCAATGGTCTATGAATTTTCACAAATATCACCACACATTTTCTTAACTTTTGAAGATTTTTTCAATCGTTGGTGATATTCTATTGGGGTTGTTTTTACATAAAAAGGAAAGTTTGTTACAGCGCAATTTACTGAGCGATTTTATCAATATTTAAAAAATACGTGACTATAAATTATAACTATAAATATATATTATAACTATAACTATAAATTAAAGTTCAATTAGTCCAATAATTGTTAAAAAAATTTAGTTCAGTAAAGTTTTCTGTTGTCAACAGAAAACTTAAAACTTTACTAAAACTAGTACTACCTACTTTACTACAACTAAATTTTTATAACTATAATGCATTATGTGTATTTGCGATTACGACAAGGTGACTCCTATATTAGGTAAGTTTATCCCACAAGTCCCATTGAGATTTGTTTAGGACAACTGAAGTATGTATACCGGTACATACAATATCATTATTGTATGGTTATGGACATATCAAGTTAACTTGTCAGCTTATTCTATAAGAAACAAAATTCTAACCCCAGCAGAGATAACCACCAAAGAAATAAGAACAAAACTAACTAGACTGACATACATAATAATAATACTGTCATATAGACGTATTATTATAAAACGTCGGCGAGCGCTCCGCGTAATACCGGTGTGCGACTCACGTTACAAATAGTTCGGAAGACAATGGATTCATTTATAATTTTTCAATGTATAATATTCATTATACTAGTAATTCGCATCACACTGGAAATATCTTTACAAACTTAGATCGAATTCATGCGAAAAATGCGACATACAAAAATAATTTATTTATTTATTTTATTCTTATTTGATGTATTAGTTTAATAATATACTGCCAATATATTGCCAAAATGGGCGTTGGGAACTTTAATTATCTCTAGCAAGCAGGTTTCCTCACGATGAAATAATGCGAGCAAAAAACTCACGCATACGAGGTGCATGCGCCCTTTCGCTTGTGAGGCGAGGGTTTAACGACTACGCTACCACTAACTTAAATAAATTTGTTTATATAAATTACGCGGAAAAAGGTAAATAAAACCGGTGGAATGTCAATAGTAGTATAAATCTATAAAAATATATAGGAGAAAGTTATGAGTGTAGTAAACTTTCAATGCGTGTTCAATATTAGCATTTGCTCCCAAACTAATAGCCCTGCTTGCGTGTGCGCTCACTATACAGGCTCCTTGCCCGATCATCGAATTATAGACGAGTTGCGCCATTAAAATAATTGATGACAATTTATCTATTTATCTAATTTTAAGCCCTAGAGCACACTTGGTTACGAAACTTTAGCTTATAAATTGTTAGTCATACTTACATACAAAAAACTAAAAACTTACGTTTATATCTTACTGTTTCGCTCTCTCATCTGCTCTTCGAATCGAGAATTTTTTGCTTTATATGTTTTCCTGGTATATTTCGTTATCATGTCATGTGTAGTAAACATAGATTGTTCCGTTGTGCACTCAAAGTTTTTTTAATAATTGGCACGGACGTGCGAAACACATTCAGCACCCCTATCTACCTTAACTAAGAGTTCGAACAGTGAAAAAACACGTTCTTTGAAAAGTGATTGCCTACTTCAATTCAGCGGGTACCGTTACAATTTTTACAGTTAATCACGCGGCGGCCATCTTGAATTGATTTTCATCAAATAGCTTGC
This sequence comes from Ligdia adustata, assembly GCA_947049295.1. NCBI lineage: Eukaryota > Metazoa > Arthropoda > Insecta > Lepidoptera > Geometridae > Ligdia > Ligdia adustata. The sequence goes on from OX346218.1 coordinate 7,289,268, forward strand.
TATGAGCACTCCCGACTAATAATACACCATTCCTACAAAAACATTAAAATCAAAATTGGTCTATCCATTTCAGAGCTACGATGCCCCAGACAGACACAGACACAACCACAGACACGTTAAACTTATAACTAACACCCCGTAATTTTTGCGACAAGGGTTATAAAGAATAAAAAAGCGGGTTAAATTGACTACTTTCTCCTTTTTTGGGAAGTCGGTATATAATTGGTCAAGTAATTATCTTATTATTGTTTTAGAACATTCAAACACTTACGTCAGTAAATAAAGATAACAGTGGAGAGGCTTTTCCGTTTTTGGTACCTACTCGTACTAGCAGTACTAGATTAATTGTGAATACAGATATTTTTTGAAACTGTTAAATGTTTATTTATATTTGTTGCAATTCAGCGGAGCAACGCAGCCAGAGTTTTGGGCACTTTGCCTAAAAATCAATTTTTTTTATGTAACTAATTTTTTTATTATTATTTTTCATCTAATAACTTTTGTATATATTTTAATATTTTCAAGTTAAAAAGTCATAAGAAACTCATTAACTAATTATAAATTACGCGTTTTCGTTCTGCGAGGTTATAGGCGATAGAGTGAGCGAAGAAAAGAAAGTATAAGTTCTACGAATTGAAAGAAATTTTTAGCTGTCGGAGATTTCAGTTGGGTGAGTGTCCAAGAATAGGGGAAATTAAGACATGCGGAATACTACCTTAAATTAGAGTAGAGAGTAAGAAAAAGAAAAAGGGGTTGTCTTTGTTTTTAAAGGAAAAATGTTGTGGTCGCAGTGTCCACAGTTCTTGCAATTATTACTAGTTAGGTATAGCGATATAGACGTAAAAGACAGGTACTGTGCGTGTAAGTACTTCAAAATATTTGTAAACGAGGAGAAGATTTATTTCCAACGCAGTTTTTTTGTGGGTAATAAAAAATCTGTATATTAGGCCTTTGAATTTAAACGAAAACAAAAATAAACAAGTCTGAGACTGATGTATCAAGTCACTAATCAAGAATCTCTACGGGTAAAAGGTCATAAGTACTAACTATGAACATAATCACAAATACCTAACAGGGGAACAAACAGGGTTTAAGCAGTAACCAAATACTTATCCAATTACTGGATTAGGTGGCCAGTGTAATGAACTTTGGATATATCGAGTCAAACCATTTTGGGAGGCCAAATAGTTAAAGCCCTTGAAGTGCAACCCCGAATATGGCCTAATAGTTAAGTAAATGGTTGACTTACCGTCAGCGGATACCACGTAACTTAATACAGTGTCTATGTGTAAAAGACAATATGGGAGGCTATTTATTTGTACTTAGGACAGTAATATAAGAGCTATTGCTAGGTGCTGAAGCGTTTGAAGGCTCATGGCCTTTAAATTTATAGATTATTTAATTATCTTGGAGATATTTAGTTTCAGTTCTGTCAAATACATCATTGTCGCAACGCACTCATATTTAAACGCATAGATACAGGGTTATTGTTTATTACGAATAATTTATAAGGTAGGCTTCGGGTAACCATTCTATTTGGGTATTTATTTTATTTCTCTGTCAACTTTTTCTAATGTTACATCAGACGTTGATAAATATATACTCGTATACCAAAAGCATAGGTCAAGGAAATGCTAATCCTTAGGTTCATAAAGATAGCATAATTATTCATCATAGTACAAGACAGAGTTGTGGAGACCTTTTACCCAGCATTAGGATGATAATGCTTGATAATAATAAAGTCACCCGCCGCAAGTTATAGGCGCGTGGCGTTCCTCTTCCTACTCGTATATTCCAATGCCAAATCATCAAAAAGCCCAGATTTATAAAATACATAATGTTGACAGTTGTTTTTTCTTACTTTTCATGCATTAATATGATTTATTATTATTATAAGTTTTTTAATTATTTGTAATTAGTAATCTAATTTGTAAAAGGAACATTATTGTGACTGACTGACAGTTCACACAATCAACGCAGAGCCTAAACCGCTAAAGCTAGAGATAACATTTAGAGAGTGTACTGAAAAAGGATTTTTGGAAATACAACCTTTATGGGATCGATGAGGTTTTATTGTTTTTTTACTCCATTTTTTGTCGTATTCAATGCCTCAGGTGACAGCCTAGTCTTAGATAAAGTTGCTGGAAACTTTCCAGTCAGGAGTCAGTCAAAGAAAAATGAATCCATATTAAATTATATTCTACTACGTCATAAATGTTTTATATGCAACTTGTCTTCCTTGCTTATTATAACAAGTTTTTGCGTAAAGAATAAGTACGAAGCATGCACAGCGCACACTCTATGCAAGAATGCAATGGGCGTCTTTTGCTCTGAGGCCAACGAGCCAATTGCGATAATTGCAGCAACGACACCTCTCGTGGCCATGCGTGACGTTAAACTGCACCATCGCCGGTCCAAAACGACTTAAATACCTGGTTCTCTCACAATCTGCCTTTATTTATAACCTTTCAGGCATAAAGTTTAAAATAGCTTCTCTAATTGGGTGTCAGTTAAGTGATCCCTTTAAAGGACACGACGTTGCCTTCGCGTTTTCCCTAGCGAGCCGTGCCTTGCAGGGTGCGTGTGTTTGCTTCGAAAACGAGTTTAGTTTACAAGACCACTTCTGGTTTACGATATCACCAGAGACAGGATTAGAAGACGATACCATTCTTGATGGGAAACACTGCGCTAAACTGACTCGCTAAATTGGCTCGGGTGTATGGTATCTACAGAAGGTGCAACGCTCTAATAGTCTGCGTTTCTACATAGTTATAATACTTTTGTAAGTAAACTACAATGAAATCACTATTCATTTTAACTGACTTCAAAATAGCGGAGTTATTCATATTGTCTGTATATATTTTTTACTTATATTCCCCGATTACTCAGAGACGGCTGCACGGCTGGATCAATTTTTATTTATTAAAATCGGCACAATAGTTTTTGAGTTTTTGTCAGTGTGTTTCATTGTATATAACTAGGTACTTTGTGTTTGTGTTAACGTTTGAAGTAGGTTTTCAGTTTCTTTTACCTGACAGGCCAAAAAAGGATAATGTTTTTGAGTATCTGTTTAACTCTACAGCCTAAACCGGTATACCGATGTGCATGGTGTCTTTAACTACAAATGGTCACTTGTTGCATCCCGTGGTTTCACTCGTTAAGATACAGTGTTTGTTACAGGGTATTTTGAAGTCACTTTTTACCACTTGTTTATAGAATTGTTTAGTATTCAAATTCGTTTCTAGTCTACAATCTAGAGTAGGTAAATAGTTTATACTAGGTACTAGGAGGTTTGCGCCATGACATTTTTGCGACTTCATAAAAACGACAATGACTTGACTATTATATATGACTATATTTTTTTAGGATTCCGTATCACGTTACAGCTGTTGTAGTTCGGGTATAAGTTTTAGTTTTGGTCACATAAAATAAAATATATTATTTATTTTAAAGGCTGCACCAAATATTGTATATAAATGTATTATTATTTATATTTTATGATGCCTAAACTAAAATCTATATCTAAAGTGTACCAAATTCCAATTTAGTCCTTAATCGTGAAACTTAAAACAGACAGACAGATCGAAGGACTTTTATTACTACCAAACCCTGATAATCCAAAAACGGATATTCGTTTTGGGTTTGAATTTTTTTTATAAACATAAAGGTAGGCAATTTACGATTTTTGAGTCTTACACAAATTTGCTCGCTTTTAATGTTACAGAAACATACTATATGCTCTGTCTATATATGTTATTAAGAATTTTAAATTAAGATTGTGTTTCACATGTCTGTTCTAAATATAATTGGAATCGCCTAGTAAATGACGCCGTAGCAAACTACGCTCCTTTTTAGGAAAAAATACTCTTATAAAAAATCCGCACCGACAAATAATTCTAAACATGAACCCATAGCATACATACCTACATCAAGTACGAATCAAGATTGATAAGATACTAGGATACATTTCCCGAGAAACAAACTGACACATTAAAAGAGACAGACTGAAAAATTCAAATAATAGACGCTTTGCTCCTAGAGTAAAAATGTTCTTAAGGGATCATTTATTTCTTAATTTCTTTTAAATTCATCAATTTCAAATTAGTAAACAAAAGGTTTACTAAAATTACAGTTACCTGCTTTACTATCGGCAATTTGCTTTACATTGTCTTAGCTTTGCCACTATCTACACTGATATGTTGATTTACACATTTAAGTGTTATCGTGTTCTAATGTTTATTAGCGCCATCTAGTATTATTTATTGTAGTTTATAATTCTAGTTCTACTATGTCAATAAATCTATATAAAGTATGATTTCTTGACCTGTTGAACTCATGAAGACAAACATTGCAAAACGTCTTTGTAAAAAAAGACATCATCTTAACTGATTTTTTCGAATTCTTATTTAATGTTGTGTCCCGCATATCCCTTTCAAACATTTTTTTTACGTCGGGGATTTTAGATTTTAGATTTTTTATATGTCTTTCAAAATATAAAAAAAAATTATACGGTGACCGATTTCAATAATATTTGATACAGACATGTAAGACACAATATTAAGTAAGTAACTAAAATTGAACGAAAAAAAATCAGTGAAATAATTGTCTGTTTTATAAAACTGCATAAAATTGTAAGTTTATGAGGTCAAAAAATCGCAGAACTACTAATATCAGAATAATACTGACATTTTAGCAAGTGAAAAATCAACGTATCACTACCAAAACACTAGGTAATAAAGTTCATAATAAATTTGCATGAACAACCGAATCGCGTTACGATTATTATTGGCTAATCCTAAACAACAAAATATGCCTATTACATGCTAGTATTATTAATTGTGATATAATAATAGGTTTTTTTTTGTATAGATACTGTACATGAATTGATATAATGTTTGCATTATATAGCATTTTATACTTAAGATAAGTATTTTTAGGAACTAACTTAACATTACTGTGCAAGCATTATTGTATTTATTCATATTTTTTTCTCTTATCTGACCGGTCTACTGACATTATCGTCATTTGTTGAAATGTGTTTAAAATAATTGGCCAAGTGCACCGAGCTCATGCCTCCGTTGTATGCGAAAATTGCACGCGATCTCAACTCGGTTGCTTTTGCGTAAATGCTCACATATTTGTCGTAAATTTGCCGTATTTAAATAAATTCTGGCGTATTTTAAAGTCGAACGTTTAAAAAGTACGGTTAACTTTTGCGGTTTTCTTTTTGAATGTACTGTAGTGAAGCTTCGGACTGTATTGAAAGCTCATTGTTAAGTTTGGAGAGTTGGAATTCTTCTCGATGTAGTTATGATTGATTCTATTAGATCTGACGACGGTTTCGGTGTATCAAAGTGTGTTGACCGGAATGGACCGCCCGTTGCTCAGGGAGCTTCGAATGAATATTAAAAATACCAGAAATATTAAGTTACTAGAAGTGTCTCGAGTGAGTTAAGGTATTGGAATATTGATGCTCAGATTAAATTTGAGAGTAATTAATATCAACGGATTGATTTTTATTCATTAGATACTATAAATGCCTACCTAAACGTCAACTGTATAATTTTTAACTTTGATTAGGTTAACTATTTCGAATATGAATTTGGGCATGGTATAAAATGATTGTTTAGATACGATCCTTGTTGAAAAATATATTTTAAGTAATAAGTATAAGTAAAAAAATTAAGTACTCAAAGTAACTTAAAAAATAGACTCATGTTATTTATTATGTAGGTAGCCAATATTAAATGGCATTATTTTGGCTGTTGGCTGTTCTTGTGCAATGTTTGAAAGTAATCTTGAAATAAATGAAGTTAACACTCTTAAATTAACTTATGACAATCTAGTCTAATAAATTTCTACATCTACGTGCAAACACGTTAAGTAATAAGCAGGTTATTGAAATTTAATCAAATCTAGCAAAGCGATTGCTCTCGCAATAACGCTCTTTTGTCATCAGTACGCGCATTCTCAACGCAGCTAGCTGCCTATTCAATTCGTATTAAATTGATAATGTTATTCAATAACTCTATTTCTGTACGGCCAACCAGTAATTGGTTTCATAAATGGTTCTGATATGAATAATTATGTGTAGAGAAATCTAGGGTAAGATTGGATCGAACAGTTCTTATGTGTGTGTGTTATGATATATTTTTATGAATTTGCTCGCATATTATAGGTATACCTTATAAAAAGTAAACTTAGAAGTCTTTGCACTTTATTATAAGGTTTTTCAATAATCTATTAGATAATCTAGCTATTGCTAGTATGCCTCATCTATATTATATTAAGATCATTCCAAAAGTATACTGTAATCCTTTTCCTTTCAAATCGACGAATGCTTTAATTTTAAAAAGACTGACGTTCCATACGATATAATTTACTTGAGACTAATATTTATACAAACGTCGCTAACAAAAGCGATGTGTCAAAAACGTACCATCAAGTGTAGCGGCGCGTCTTTCCATCGTGTCAAGGAGCGGTTATCACAACACCGGCTCATCGCAACCGGCTAAATTTTAATAAGGTGCCCACTACTGCCTTTGTTAGAGATGACTGGGCAACTTTTCACAATGGGTTGCGCAACTTATCTACTAAATCGATATCGGTTTACGAGGCGTTACGGCCGCGGCCGGTTCTCGGCTACTGACCACGTTTTGATTAATTGCATTCTTCAAACTATACGGGTTACCTACGCCGGAATTATTCACTGGCGCCGATTAATTAGCGAAACCGATGATGACGAGTGACTTTACTGCTGGGGTGTTAAAATGTTTTGAGTGCCTTATAAAAACGCTTTTTAATTTATTATTTCACTGGTAATGTTGTTTTTACGGCGGACGATAGCGATTCCTTTTTTGATCCTCGTTTAATTTTGTAACGAAACTGGGATGCTTTTGAATTTCATTTATAATTATAAATCGATCCAGCGAGTACTCAATTTGACTATAAATCACACATTAACGCTTTATAAACACAACGAATGAACGCATCGAACTTTTTTTGAAAATTTTTGACATTTACTAACAAGGTCCGGCGTGGTTCGTCGACATTGTCCAGTCGAAATAAATCAAATCGATCTCTACACAGCTTCCAATAAACCGATACATTTATTGATTTGTTACAGCATTAAATTGGTTCCCAGCAGTGCATCACCGCGGCTAGCTTGAGACACGGTCATGATTTCGGATTACAAATTTTAAGATTCCCAATAAAAAACGAATGGACCTTTTTTGGGCTATTGTGAATCTATTGTGATTGCTAATTTGTTTAGGAGTGCTTGAAATTCTTTTAGAAAAATATTTTGAATTCGGCTTGGTATATTTAAGTTAGGTATTGAAAGTTTATATGAAGTTATATGTATTGCAAATTTCTTTTTATTTCCAATTGTTTTTTCGTACCTCAAAGTTGCCGCTGTAGCGTATCCGTGGCGAGCAACCCCGCATGTCAGAACTATTTTTCCTAGTTACTGATTACGTACTGACACTTCTTTTGTTGCTTTACCCATTCATTGCTAATTGAAATGGGAAGGAGACCGGGTGCTGCAAGTAGGCGTTTAGCGTTACGGTTGCAGCGGCCGCCCCCCTGGGGCTCTGAACACCTTTTTACTCGGGCTTCGCCACGGGAGCCCCCTGATTGCGTCCGATCTCATCGTTTTATGTTCCTCATAAAGCCAACAATAATTCATTTAGACGACGTGACGCCACTCACTCGAAGACTGGGACGAATCGATGCTGGGCGTAGTTTAGACCAGCAAAGAAGCTTACAGAACTAAGTATCTAATCTAGTACCAGTAGGTTTTTAATAATCAAAAACTTAATTTCTTGATTTTAGAGAAAATCAGCTGATACGTTTTGTTAACTGTTGGTTAATATATAAATCTGATTTTACTATGTAGGTCCTTTAGAGCTTGCTCTTGGTTCCTCTTTTTGAGCAATGGCTGCTGGTAACGCTACTTTAATTCGTTTGTTGTGCCTTTGGGCGCAAGACAAAATTAAAAACTAAAGAGTAGGGGCTTTATTTTGGTAATGTATTACTGTTCCTATATAAAACTATATAAAATTAAATGTTGATTTGTAAAATATGACAAAAGTAATTTTTTACATGGAGAAATGCTGCATCCTTACTGCTTTTTATCTAGCAGAGCGGTTATGTGTGACTCTTACCCACTAAAACTTTACGGTATCATCACGGTCAATTACTGGCGGGACACGCGAACGTGGTATTTTCTCGTCTCTCTCGCTCGTCGTGACGTCCGCGACTCGCCGCGGCTGTCCTGCTTTCAGACCTAACAAAACAGACACCTAATCCAGCCTCCTCCACAAGCACTACAATGACAGTATTTGCATACAAACACAGATATAGTTATCAAATAATATTTTTCGTCAGAACTTTGCTTCATATATTGAATTCGATATAGTTCGCATCCAAGTTCCGGTTGTAAGTTTATGTCACACCTACTCCCACGCAGCTTATTATGATATCTAGAATATCAAACTTTATTAATTTACTGAGCGTTATTTATTGAACATATTTTATTGATTTGTTTATTCTGGAATTTGATACGTTTTGAAAGTCCGTCGTAAAACCATAAGATCACTGATTAATTAGACAGAAATATAACTCTAGATGCAACATAGATAACATTTCAACTTAATTTAATTATAAGAAGTCTATTAAAATTAATTAAAGTAAGGGTTCAAAAGAGCTACAAATGCGGTTAAAGTTTCTTAGCCAGGTGCTTAAGTGTCTACTTAACGCTTATTAGTTTAAATCAAATCAAATCCGACCAGTCTGAGTTCACTAAAACTATCGGGGAACTGGTATAAGTAAACAAACAAATTCATTCCGAACCATTAGGCACGAGATCCCACTGTTAATGTCTCAATTTAGAAACGGGCGTAAATCTTCAAAGGCGTGACAATTACTGTTACTTCCCGGCAGTACAAACAAAAAGGTTTTCCGTCAATTATCGATAAATTAACCCTATTAAACACTTCGTAGCCAGACGGCGCCGGATTGCCTTATCTCCGGACATGCCACGCTTTTAGGCAGGTACCAACTGGACAACACTGCACCAGTAATATTTACATTTTTATACCAATTTGCTTTTTATTAGGTTCTAAAAGCAACTAAAAACCGGAAATAGTTATCTTAAAAGTTAGAAATCTCGCAAGTACAAGAGAGAAAGAGACAGATGTGTAAGATTTTTGCGATTTCTGCTAGATTTGCAAAAGTTTATTTTGCAAATATATCAAAATTTGCATTTTACTTTAATTTACGAAATCAATATTTTAAACATCACCATCAAAACGACGACGTAGCTAGTACCACCTTCAAGTTAATAAAATTTGCCGCCAAGCAGCTAAAGATGTTATCTGCAGCCTTCCTTGAGATCCAGTGTACGAGTATTCAGGACTAGGCATGCTATATCTATGGCCACAGTTTCGCTAACTTTCGTGGTCATTCGAGCTGGTGGCCTAGCTCTCTTTAGTAAAGTAGGTTAGGTTTAACTTAGGTAACTACAGTTAAAAAAATATATCGATCTACCTACTTGAGCTTAAGGATGAACATGGCAAACTGCTAAACATGAACATTTTCTATTGAAGCCTATCGAACCTTTAAAACGAAGTGGTCCCTATTGTGACTAATCATGATTAAACGAGTTTAGACAAATTGCATAACCGTGACTAGGCATGTAAGCACCCGAACTCGAACCCAAATCATTATAAGAACAATTATAGATATCGCATTCCCACCTGCAACCTGTTGACCGATAATGATCTCTCTTTAAACAAACAGCGAGATTACACTCAGTGATCGGTGCTCATTGTTCGCCTGACGATCCTAAATTAAAATGAAATTGATAGGCAGCACCCACAGACATAATACAGCAATATATTTGACGAATCATTACTGGAGATCATCATAATTATTGCTTAATAATCAAACGGCGACGAAATAGAACAAAATAATCCGGCATCGATCGAGAACCAAATAATACGTCTATTGCTGTCGCGTTGATGTTTAAAACAACCGAATTTAATTGCTACAAAGAGAAGCTAAAGAACTAAATCGATCAACTCGAAACTATTTATGTTTTTATTTATGACTCAAATACTTGGCTCTTACAAAAACTAATTTACCGTGCTCTTTAAGATCACTGAAGTTTTTTATCGTTTGAAAGAATAGAACACGCAGTAAATTAACTAGCGGTGGCGCGTTGGGCTCCCACAAAATGTTAACAGATTTTCAACGGTTTGTTTTCTTTTTGAAAAACGATGCTCCCAATATAATTAGAAATCGTCCGTCGGTATGAGATGACTAGTCGCCATCATACCATTCTCAGACATATTCACCACGACGCTCAGTGCGGTACGGAAGGCTTTTCTATATCACACTTCGTCCGATTACGGCTCAAACATCGCGTTGAGCGCATCTCTTTGTATTTTTAGACGTGCTAACAATAAGCGGAGCCTCGCAACTGATCATTACCATTATACTTTATAAGGCTTTGTGTTTTGAGTAAATTATAACAGGTCCGTTTTGTGTTTTATTCGATACGTCAAGCGTTGCTCGCGCCGACGCGAGCCGATCTTCTCACAATGGGTCTTCATTACCGACGGTGACACCATTAAATCTATCTTTATAAATTGCGATGGTTTTAAGCACCCACATCTTGTATTCACCTTCATTATTATAATTGCTATTCATGTTCAGAGTTCTTCAAATTGTTTCAATGAGACAAACAATCGCAAAGGGTGGTTTGTGACGTTCAGTAATTTTGTATAACTAGCGGGCTCTTTGAAAGTGTCTCTACAAACGTCAAGAACAGCGATTAAGCAATTAAATACAATAGTTTATGTCTATTCCTAGTTAATTTTACAGTAGTTATTGCAATTAGCATTGCGGCGGTTACAAACGGAATAGATTTCCTTTTAAAACATAAACATGAGTAAATGACTCCACCTTTGACCGTTGCCAAGTGTTTTGCCTACGATTATGAGCCTTATTTGCTAGTTGTAATCGAAGCTAGTAAAATATTCAGAGGTATTATGTTTGCTGTATTACCACAAAGATAATAAGTCTATTGCAAACGTAAACTTATGTAGTTAAGTAGAAACTGGTTAGCATTATAAATATGCACCAGGAAATAAGTGATCGGATTTGGTGATATAATGCAAAATATGGGCATAACATTGACTGTGAGTAAATAATAGAAGTAAGTAGTGTAGTTAATGCCTGCAAATTCGTCACAATAAAATCAATAATGTTTTGCCTAGGAGGCTACACACTGTAAATATTATAAACTATTGTTCAGGTTCTTATTCTTTTTGTGGTACAAGTAAAGATTTATGGACTCAATTATGTACTTAAAATAAAAAAAGTGCGAATATGATGTAAGTCTGACTAAACTGCGCAACTCAGCTCTTACATATAATTATCATTGCGTGAAGTGCAGGTACCCATGAGCCACGGTCAGCGAATTGCGAAATACTCGTAGTTTGAAAGAGTAATCGCGCTATTTAAATAAGACTAGTAAAACCGCCGGGATCGGTAGCTACGTTGAATTCTACGACGATTATGTACAGACAGGCTATGATTAAATTATGGCACTCACTCGGAGTGTTTCCTGAAATTACATGGGATGCTTCAAGGCTGCGCCGGCACGCGATCTCAGCGCACGCATCATAATGTCGACTGATTTTAAAACGCGACCAATGACGCATCGGTTTTAACGCGCCGCTGGTCGCTCATTTTATGCACATTGTGGGTAATTAGCCGTGTGCAAGAACGTGTTCGGAGGCTGCGATTAAATAAAATTGTCCCATTTACGCGTGACACGAACGATTTCACTGGCCGAGTTATGCATGAACCTAGGACGCAACATTGTAAACAAAATGAAGTTGAAACTACAAAAATGACTAGAGTAAACTACGAATACGTCTCTAAGTGTAATCATTATAAACTGCTAGGTAAATGTAAGATGTTTGTATATTACCATATGTGTTACTACTACGTTTTCTCAACAGGTGTATGTACAAACGCGACAGCTCCAAGCGTGTCGTCCATCAATCGAATCCTGCGCAACCGTGCGGCGGAGAGAGCCGCGGCAGAATTCGCGCGAGCTGCCGGCTACGGGCTCTATGCCGCCCCTCCGCCTTACGGTGCATTTCCCTGGGGCGGCGGCGGCGGGGTCTGGCCTCCAGGCTCTTTGCCCTTGCCGCCCGGAGTGCCTCCTCCCAACGCAGGGATGCCACATTCCGATATGCAACAAGGATTTCTCTCTTCTGGGAGAGGTTTGATAGGTATGATGTCAATATAAGTGTTCTAGTGATAAGTGTATAAATGCTACAATTGACATGCTGATACAATTGACTTTTACTGGTGTATTACGAGTTTTTCACAACTGTTTTATTTTTGAACAGATGTTGACGGCGATGACTCTGGCTCGCTAGACGGTGAACAACCGAAGTTCAGGCGAAACCGTACGACATTCAGTCCAGATCAGCTGGAAGAATTAGAAAAGGAATTTGAAAAGTCTCATTACCCATGCGTGTCGACGCGAGAGCGGCTCGCGTCCAAGACGTCGCTCTCAGAAGCTCGAGTGCAGGTAAACACCGTTAATTCCTATATTCCAATAAAATGCTCAAACGTATATCCAATAACATTATCTCGACGGTCAGATAGATAATCGTATCCCCTCGGAGCTCTCTTATTAGTTACGACAAATTTACATTCATGAATATTTTGTTAACACCGAATACTAATCACGTTATTACCGTTACTGACAGGTTTGGTTTTCCAACAGACGAGCGAAGTGGAGAAGGCACCAGCGCATGAACCTCCTCAAGCGCGGTGGAGGCTCGCCCGCGCACCGCCTCCCCCACTCGCCGTCCCCCTCGCGCTCCCGTTCGCGTTCTTTGTCCCCCGCCCCCCTCGGGCCAGGCTACCACACGCCGCAGATGGGCGGCGAGAATAGCGCCTTTAAAGCGCTCGCGCACCAGGAATCACACGCTCTGAAGGCTCTGTCGCATCACGCGCGTTTTGACGCTACCGCTCTGAAAGCTCTTACACATCAAACCCAATACCAGCCTCACCCGGCTTTAGAAAACAGCGCCTTTAAAGCGCTCGTACCTCACTCAGCGGCCGCAGCGCTGCTCGCCGCGCAGTCTATCCAACTCGCTCGAGGCTACGACTCTCATTCCGACTCAGATGAGGAAATCAATGTTCACGATGAGAGCGGGGACGAAGGCGACAAACAGAGAACCAAAACTAAGTCTCGATCGAACAGTCCATGCCGCAGACAGGCCCCCAACGATCTACCGTTGCAACTCACTAAACACGACCGCTGACGATACGATCGCTAATTAATTAATTATTTACCTACATAAAGTATTACGATTATAATTCCTATCAAATATCCATGTTCCGAATAATTATGTAAATTAAGACGCTAGAGTGCTAAAACTCCAGTTAGCTCGTTAAACTTATGTAAATATGTAGATATTCTGTTTTGTTAATTAGTATAAGGAAGACGAATGACGATTTAATTTTGATTTTGCACAAATGAAACTATTTTAATCCGCATATTTTATACATGTACATAAATCTATATTTATACCTACAGCAGTTAATGAATAATAATTTACCTTCATCTTATAAATTAGAGTATAATAGAAAGGTGATAATATCGGTTGTTGGTATCTAAGTAATAAACTTAACAAGTACCTATACCAAAGTATTATAAATATTTGTTGCTCGGCAGTTTTCAGACTAAAGTTCCTAACCCTATAAATACATTACTAGAAATATGTTTTAAAATTATTGTTACATCTGTTGTTCAGAATAGTCTTGACTTAATAAAAGATTAAATATAAAACTTTAAGTGGAAGTGAAAGTTCATTCTATCTCGCGTGCACATTTTATGTATTACACTGAATAGTGTTTAAATTCACTGATAGTTTCAGAAATAAATCGTATCAAGAGAGCACTGTTAGAACTAATTTCATCTTGTTCTCTATACCTGTATATTGATCATTAAAATATTCGACTGCGAGCGGGTAGGGTGTGATAATCGCATAGCATCATCCTCAAAAAAAATATTACAAACCATTTTAAGGCTACAATTTGTTTACAACTGTAAAAGCTTTTGACTATTTTTATATCTCACATACTGTAGAGTGTATACTGAAATTATTTTTTGTTAATACTGATAATTAGAAGTAAGTCAGTTTTAATTTGTATATATTGTTATTTAATTAAAAGCTTGGTTAGCTAATTTATTGCTGTAACTATTAGATTTATACTTATTTTAGCAAATGATGTACGTACCTACCTACCTAGTAATAAAATATACGAAAATAAATAATTATTGAATGGGTTTTACTATTTTATTTTGGTTTTAAGTTATTCATTGAGAATATGAAAGTAACCCATAATGCACAAGGAAAATATTATCCTCCTATTATTAAGTCAGGTTGAAACTGGAAAATGAAATTAAAGAAAGTGCTTTTACTATTATAAGATAATTTATTGCTTGTCAAGTGATAGAATAATAATATTTGCTAGTTAGTATTAAGTACGGTAAATAACATCTGAACAATTACTGAAATAAATGTTGGTCATAATTTGATATAGGTACTTATTTGAAAGATTACAAGTAAAATTAGAGATTGAAAAGCACATGTCTTAGCTAGTATTAGTATAAAAGACGATGTAACAGACTTAAGAGGGGATCAGTTTCACGCTCAGCTACTTTTGAGAGGGTGAGGTGCGTGGTTCCAGGGGGGCAGGCGCGTGAACCGCGCGCGTGCGATGACTTACCAACTTACTCGCAGTCTCCGAGTCGTTACAAATGTACAATGAACCTAGTGCAGTGCAGTGGGCCTAGCAGAAATGTTTCGCATTACATAAACATCACTGCTATTATATAAATACAGGGCTATCTCTTGTCCTTTTTTATATAAACTGTTATGAGGCCACTAAATGTATTTGAGTATGATACGTTTTAATATTTTGTTTATACAGGGTTATCGGTGAGGGATATACTAAGACGAAAAACAGCAGATTTTTTTCTTAAATTTATGGTTGGTTTCATAATAATAGTTGTTTGTAATGATGAGTATACTGCCCCCTTTTGGTTAAGTACACATTCAACCGATAATCCCATAGAATAAAGAGTTGACATATATGTTTTATTTTATTTATTTATACCCACAGGCTAAAAAGCATATTTTCCGCTGTACTGGGTTATATGTATAGTATAAGTTTTATTTTATTGAACAAGGACATACATAAAGACATCTCAAAACGACGATATATATATATCTTCTTTTCTTTTAGATTATTCTTGTTTGTTTTCTTACCCTTTTCTCTCAAGTGGACAGACAGTAATAAAAATCTATGTCTATGCCTCACTAGGTGGTAAATAGAAAAAAATTATACTGTGTCCACCGTATAGCGTTGTAATCACCCAGCTATATTTACAAGGGGGCAAATAGGAATTTATTTTCCTATAAGTACGCCCTTCTGCGATACTTTAAGGGGATACATATCGATGGAGCAAAGAGTACATTGCTGAACTCCAGCACCGAGTAAAATGGCGATCCTGCAAGTACTCACTTAAAATCAATACTCCCTTTGAAAGAAGATAATCTTCAACCCATGAGATGGAAACTTGGACGTATCGTTGCTGTATACCCTGGCGCTGATCAAATAAGCAGAGTTGCTGATATTAAAACAGCTAATGGTGTTGTTCGAAGATCTTTTTGCAAGATTGTTCCACTACTGTCCGAAGATGATGCATCCTGTTGAAAGACGAGCTTTCAACGTGTGAGGGCATGTTTGGAATTCAAATCTTCGCGCCACTTGCACCGCCCAACTAACACATTTAAATTTTACATCCTACCTTTTTGTCACTTCTTTTCCGTCGTTAAAAAACTGCAATACACGATCTCAGTTGAATTATCGTATTTTATTAAAAAACATTACAATCATTGTTAATTATTTAAAAAAAAATTTATATACCCAATGTCACTCTCACAACTAAGACGAATGTATTGACTCCACTTACATAAAAATATGACAAGCCGTTTAAACTCTAGGGCGTGCCACAGAAATACACATACATATCCTCGAAAAACATTACTCTCCTTCTTTCGCAGTCGGGTAAAAAATTATTCTCGTCAATTTAACCTATAATGATCAAAAGATGACTCCTACTCTCTACTCTTCCATTTAGCAACAATTATGTCGATATACGTTTTTATTGCCATTCTCGCGTAACATTCTGTGAGCTGCGGTCGGTCCTTGGTTATTATTAATCAGTGATGATTAATAATCATTATACTAAAAGATAAGAGTCTGGCAAAATGTCCTTCCGTCTGTCAGTCTGTCCGTCTAGTACTCGCGTAGAGGATAGAGTTTTCATGATATCTTAACATAACGCATTTCCGAAAAGTATTAGAGTTTGTTGATTTGGTTAGATTTTTGACATAGGGAGTGTTTCCTATGGAGAAACCCCGTATAGAATAGGATCAAATGAACTTCTCGAAGAGAAATTCGATCACTATTATATTAGTCGCTTCATTCGAAGATACAATTAACTAGGTAGTCTTTATAGCCTACAGGCATTGTTGCGGACGTTTAGAGAATCGATTTTATAATCGATGATTTCTTTTTTGTCTATGGCACGTCCTTTCTACCTAACTGTCACTACCTACCCGCCTCAAGAATATAATATACCTCTTTTCTGATAGCCATTTCTGTGGAAAAGCTTTTTCTGAATCCAAACTGTGACATTGTAAATAAATTATTTTTTTCAAAGAATTTAACTATTCTCTATTTAATAATAGCTTCTAAATTTTTTGATAAAGTTGGCAAAATGCAGACAGTTATATAATTACCGATATTATCAGTATCCCTTTTTTTAAATATAACAGCCGCTTGTTGCACGAAATCATAAGTTTTATTAAGTTTATTGTATTATTTATGGGTGCATACAATAACGAGTGTTTTTATCTATCCATCTAATAAGATACAAGTGTTTTAAACTCTAAATTTAATTAATTGAAACGATACAGAAAAGTTCGCATAATTATGCTCAGCATAAGTGGAGAAGTCTGAAGAACTAAAGATTTTGCATAGCATTAACGCCTATTTAATTTTATTTCAACACTGGTTGTTTCAACCGGTTTGTGACAGAAAACAGTAATTCGGTCTGGCTATAAATTGTGTAATCAAGTTTCTTTTCTGTTTCAAATAAATATTTTTCTTTCTTTCTTTCTTTTTCTAATTTTACGAACTCAGCACTAATTATGGCCCGTAGGATTTTTTTGTTAGTTTATGATTTATATATCCCGATTGCCCATTTTTATTTTTATAAAAATAACTAACAACGCAAATCAAATTTCCAAAATAAAATACTTCTTTTCAGTGTTTTTATGTGGGCGCCTAATTTATTTTTGTATTAGCTACAAAACCAATTATGTTTATTGTGGTAGAAAACATTTTAGGTAGTACTTTATAACGAAAAAGAATGATTGATTGCAGGCATTACCGAGTTATAGTTAAATACGACTTTCACTTGTCTTCCCACGAGAATCCCAGCTGATTTTTAGGATAACATTAATGCCAGTTAGTCTTTCTAACAAAATCAAAATATCCAAACCGAAGCACGCATTACTGAGTGATAGTTAAATACGACTTTCATTCCCTCTCTCATAGGTACCCCCACAAATTTTTGGGCTAACGTCATTTCAGTTAGTTAATTCAAACAAAATTAGAATCATCCAAATCGAAATACCCCATGGGAACATTTCCGGGATAACATTATTTTAGGTTGACTTTTCTAACAAGAAAGAATCATCCAAATCGAAGCACGTGTTACCGAGTTATAGTTAAATACGATTTTCATCCCCCCTCCTGCTCCTGCTTCCTTCACAATTTTTTGGGATAAAATTAATTATATTTATCCTATCTAGCGAAAACAGAATGATCCAAATAAAACACGCGTTACTAAGTTACATTAATTAATAATAATAAATAATAAGGTACGTTATAATTAAAAAATACTTTCATCCCCCTCCCATTAGAAATCCTTCTGATTTTCATGATAGATTTCTTAAAGTTACTTATATCATAATTGTTGGGCTCATATAATTCTTAATATAGGTTTTTGTTTCATTTTACCTACTACATTTTTGAGCTCATTGTAATCTGCTGGTCCAAATGAGATAGATATCAATGGCTTATTATAGTTATCTAAATATTTTTTGTAATTATCCGCATCAATTTCTAGATTGGAACTCAACTTATGAGCTATGTTGCGAAATACACCAAATACACATAATACACCATGTAAGAAATACCCCATCTGTGAAGATTTCAGCTGTTCAGCTATCACGGTTCATGAGATACAGCCTGTCGACACAAGGACGGACGGACGGACGGTGAAGTCTTGGTAAAAGAGACCCATTTTTACCTTTTAGGAATGTAAAACTAAAAATTATGTATACGACCGATAAGTAATTCTCTTTCTGTTTGTACCCTTTGGAATATGGCAGAGGGAACAAACAGGAATAACCATTTTCCACCGATTTATGATAAAAAAGTCAGCTGCAGTTCCAAGATTGAGTTTATTTTTTTGTTAACAAAATGACATAGCAGTCGAATTCGAGATAAAATTAGCCGAAGTTGAAAATATAAAATTTATTAGTTATCAACAAAATGACATAAGAAATTTAGTTTCGAATTCAGAGGTAGTTCCATAATCAAAATCCTTCAATAGGATGAGAATATTGACCCCGTTTTGGCTTAGAATACCCCTGGACAATGGACAATTCTGTCAGCAGTTTTTTTACTACAACAATTATCGGTAAGCCGTAAAAAGCCCAAAGGGGGTCACAATACTCATCATTATGAATATTTTACATGATGGGGCCCATTGATTCCATAGAAAATGTTTATCGATCGTCTACAATGAAGTAAGTATGACCCTATTATAATACCAAACGAAATATTACGATTTTTCTACCGTACTTAGTAAAAATTAAAACGATGAGTTTGAATGCGGGCCTAAACCTGAGAAGACCGATGCATTATAGGTTACATGGAAATCATTACCCAAATAAAGGTATTATTATCTTCAGGGTTCATATTTTATTTAAAATAGTAGGATCAACCTTTGGCACATAGTCTGAGTTAGTAGAAATTAATCGCTAATACCTAACTTTAATAAGCTGTACAACATTGTTGACCGCAATAAACCGCATTTTGATAAAACTTTGTATGAGTGCAGATTTTAAATTTTATTTGCATTTTTATTCATTTGGGATTTTTGATGAAGGGAGTAATTTTTCCAAAATAGGAAAATTTTGGCCAACAATGACAGTTGCATAGATGACAAAAATTAAAATGGTCGCAAGGTCAACAATTTGCATAACATCCAGTATATTTCCAATAATCCATGTACCTACTATGTTATAAGCCATAATAAATAAAGCCTTTGACCAAAAAAATACAAAAAGTTTCCGGCCATTAACCCTTTCATTTTAAATTAATAGCCTCAGAAGATAGACACGTATTTTACAGTTTACAATGTATCATGAGAAATGATTATTATTTTTAAGTCATTATTAAAGCAAAGCCCTTTTTTGGTCCTTCCCGGATATCGACAATCATTTCGGTGAGACTTAAAGGCAACAAAAAGGATACTTATTAACCTATATTTACACTCATGGAAAGGTAAGTACCCACCTATGTGTTTCATTTAATAAAATTTATGCGATTGTTGAAGTATTTACTTATTAGTGTTTTACTTACAAAGAGTATTTAATTGAAATAGATTTGAGGTTTTATATTTTATATCAAGTTTAGCTATATTTTATTTTTGGCATTCACCCAAAATATTTACTACAGTTTTACTTGTGATAATTTCAAAACTGTTCAATAAAAATTTGTTGAGATATAGTATATGAACAAAAATATTAGTATCATTGAGGCAGAGTGCAAAACTACCGCTGGTCAATCCCATATTAGAGATACACGAGTATAGGAAATACCGGAAAAAATAATTCCCGCAGTAATAAAAAAGGGCGAGTCCTGCCTTTCAACAGATTGTCTAAGTGTAAGAAACATGGACTTTACACTAAAATATTAATATACAATAAATTATCAAATAGCATTATGTATCTCAATTATATTTTTCAAACAAAAATTTAAAAAAAATTATAAACTCAGTGAATATATGTGCTTGCAATGCAGCTTGTGGAATCATCGTTCTTGTGTAATGAAAAACCATTACAAAATGTTATTAATAATTAAAGAAATAAATCACAATGTAAATATACAATATAATAATAATTCGTTCTTAGAACTATAAAAGTATTTAAATAAGTTTTTTAAGCTTGTTTTTTTAAGTAATTAATAATTAAAATGTAACTAGACTTGCCGCTTACGAATGTTAGTAAAAGGCCAATAAATATTTCTTATTCTATTTTAATATTTTTTAATAAATATCTCTCTTTCCTACGATCAGCCAGTCATTAAATTAAAAATCTCTCCAAATATATGATCCCTCGAGATTTCTTCCAATAACTGGCAGGACATTTAATATAAATATCAAGAAATAAAACTACAGTCACACCTAATTTCCAATCCGCTGCCACTGAGTATAAATTTCTACATAATTTACCTATAATAACCAAAGAAACGGTAATGCAGATACGATATTGCAGACAAAACCGAAGTGCTCATAATAAAGTGAGAAAATTATGCAGCACCTACTTACAAGTTCATAGTTACGAGCTTTCAAAACGAAATGCTAACTCCAAGTTACGCCTATATTCTACCACTACATACATGGGAATGTCATTATATTGCAATTTGTTAACAAATGTAAATATTATGTAGATAGGAGTCGCCATTAACAAATTGGCGATGGCGAGCTATGTTTATGGGCAGCTATCCGAGGGTATATAGTACTGTAGGTATAATATGTATTTGCCTTATAGATACGGTGGTTTATTGTACTTCGTTCATCTGGATGAAATTACCTAAGTGAGTTAAGCGATAGTAGCCTTATTAGAGGAACTGTCAGTTTTTAGGCGCGAAGATGTGAATTTAAATTCGAGTTTAAACCTGTATTTGAAAATCTAGTAGACAGGAAAGACCACGAATATAATATGCAGGTTTTATAAAAACTGGATATAAAAATTTTCATGAACATGCTCTGTGTTTTTTAATTTGGGCAGCTTTTGATGAGAGTATTTGGCGCCAAGATGAAGATCGAAATATCCCATACTTTAGACTACTCTGATAGCCAGAATTGTTTCTAGAGCACGTTGTGTTAGAGACAGAGGTCAAGAGATAAATTTATTATCAAAAACAACATACACATTTTCATATGAATATTTTTCTATTACTATTTAAATTTTGTCATATCTTTGTACCAGCAATATTTAGCAAATATCAATCTTATAAAATATGATTGCAGGTGTAACTAAATTTTCAAATGTATTTGGATACATACTTTCATATCTATCTTCATTGTAGAAATTAAAATATTACGTCGTAACCTTTGCTCGTTTCACGCATTATTCGAAAGTTCACTAAATCATTAGTGTAACCGTTCAAAACATCAGTATAATTTACAAGGCATTACAATTAACTTACTCGGGCCCGATCATTAGCATATTGATATGTAAAACCGTCCAACACCTACCAGATATAAAGCAGTAGATAATGCGCTGTCAAAGCGATCACAACTTCATATTTATCTCGCGCTCGTAAAATCACCTACACTAACGGAAAAAGCCTCGGATATGACATTTTAACTTACCATAGAGTGGCCTCTGTAGGAATCATGTGGTTGTGTTTGACATTTTTATTATACAGATGATGATAATAAACGTTCTGACTTTAGGGTCATGCTTTCTTCTCAAGCACATCTTATTTGTAAGATTGCGATATCCTGAGAACATTAAAAAACAATGTGAATGAAGTAAGAGAAGCTTCTCGTACATCTCGTACATTCTAAAGTCAGGCAGTCTAATTTCAAGAACCGGCCAATGTAGATAACGTTGCTAATATTAAGCTTGGAAATTTACCACGTTAATGCGTATTGAGTCTAACTTGGAACGAAGAACGTTACTTTCATATAATATTATAGTTGGTATCGGAATTGTGATAGAGTGACAAATCACTCTATTATATGTCATATGTCACCACATTTACTTCCTTTCTACCATAATACAAATCTTCATCTACAAGATGTGGGTATAATTTCGTTATTCCGTTTATTTGGAATAGTGTAGCCGGCAAGATAAAGCTGCACTCGTGATACGGCCGAGTGTGGATGCATGTATTTGTACGCGCGCTGCCGCAATAATAATAAATTTGTTGTCGTTTGAAGCGCCGAGACACTCACACACTACTCGTCTATACCGATGACTTAATAATATTACTGAATAGGATTAAATTTGATCGAATTTTATTTTATGCCTTGAGAGAGTGGCCTCTCTTTTAGATGGCATTGGGCGTTGCATAACTTATAATAACAGAAAAATCTTTAAATTTGCGTTCGTAATGTACTGTTTTTATTAGCCGTAATATTAACGTCACAGTTGTTTGTAAATTAAATTCTCATTTCCTCAATCAGAACGAGTAAAATAAGTTAATGTTAAAGTATAGTAGTTTATTTTGTAAAGTTGTAAGTATGAGTTGCGAAGCGCGTTCATGTCTTTTACTAAGGGAAATGATATTTTTGTAAGAGATAAACTATGACTTCAATTAACAAATAGGTATTAAAAGTAATTTTAATAGCACGATAACAAAGTATTAATATTTAAATTATCAATTTACATAATATAAATACATATTCGCAATAATAAATTCAAGTCAAATTCAACGGAACAAACCAAATTAAGTCGTAGTCAATAATTTACATTCTTTAATTTTTTTCGCACATTTCCTAACAAAACACCGAAGCACGACATGACATCATTCGCACATAAAATTCGCAAATTATTCATATGCAAATTGACTGAGCAATCATAACATAAAAATGTTTAATAATACCCACTCGGGTACCTTGCAGTGGATGGCGATAAAAATAATGTCCCCAGCGTTAACATTTCTGACCTGGCATTTAGTAAGGATAGAGTGCTTGGACATGCATGATACTCTTTATTTTTTTTTAAAAAAACGCTACATGCAATGCTATTTGTCAAAAGCGTAGACAAATTTCATATGTATGTATGTATCACATGTATATATGACAAAAATTTATATGCAAACCAGCTTTTTTATCTTATTACTAAAATCATCCTTATATTCGCTTATATGGGAAAAACACGTGTTATTTTTTATTTTATTACTGATATTTTGATTAACTACGCGTAGCGATATAATTATACTGACTAAACTATTAATTTCTTATTATAATTATATTTTCAAGGTATTTTAAAAAATATCTACAAAACTAATATAAATATTAATTCTGTACTCCATTAAAATAAATCAATAATTTAAATGGCCTACCCTAGAACATAAAATACTTTAAAAAAGTCAAGCCTAGCCAAGTCTAACATTGTTACTGTAAACATAGGTATGTTCCTTCACTTCAAATGAAATAGGACTTAACGCTTATTTTATACCCGCCATTAAAACAGAGCGCTCCTTTAAAATTTCAAAGAAAAACTAAGTAGAACTATTAGGTACAGAATGCTCTCAGCAAAGCAACTGTTATACACCTGTAACATTTCCAAGATCACATAACTCATGTGGCTAATCAGTTACCAACAATACAAACAAAAAACGTAGGTGATCGTCACGGTTTCCCATAAAATCACGAGCAGATACGAAAATGTAAGCACATTAAGTTATCGGCTAAATTATCTCGTTTGGGAGTTAAAATATTTATTTGTTTCTCACTCTGGGAGAGGATTTGGCCGTTTGTGGGCAGACAGTCCTCTCCCAATTAGGTGGTTATTGACGTTTTACTGTTATCGGATGAATCTCGACGAGGGCCCGTGTTTATAGAGGGCCCGACCCAATGGATATTTAGCACGGCATGGCATATACGTGTGAGAACATCTTGCTCGAGGAAAGTGGATCGTTTTTCGTTGTCAGTAGTTAAAAGAAATGGTAATGCAGAATTCTTGGGTTATAAATAGAATACAAAGTGAAGACATAGACGGTTTGTAACAGAAATGTCTTTGAACAAGTGTCTACGGAAAAGACGTCGGATTGGGTAAAATGCAAAAATAACATACCTTAAGATGTTACCTACGTAGGTAACATTTAAATTCCACAAATCCAGATACAGATATAATTATTTTTCTGAAATGATTCTCTAAATAAAAAACGCTTCCTTTTTTTTGCAAAGTACAAGTAAGTGCAAGTAAAGTCTTGCTTAAGCTTTTACCTACATACAATCTCAAACTCCACGAAGCACCCCTATTGATACGACGACAGCGAGACAAGGCCTAAAGTCGACATTTATCCCAAAAAGGGAAGCTGTTAATAGAGTCATTCAACGTTACCGGCCGAATTATCTACAAAGAGACGAGTCGGGCCGACTCGGTCGGAAATATAAATTTATTTGGTGGTTGTCGCGGCGACACGGGCGCCCGCGCCTCTATCGCGCCGTAATCTTGAACATTGGCGTTAAAGAATTTAAATTATACGCCGATACAAATGAACGAACGAACCCGCCTTATTTATTGCCTTAATCCAAATTATATTGACTAGGTCTCTCGTCTTTTGAACAAGTCACGTGATAGTCTATGGAATTGTCGCATTCCAATTTCCGTTTACTCGTATTCATCTGAACATCTTCTCCACACACCACTCCACACATATTATAAATGCGATAGTGTGTTTGTTGGTCTGTTTCTTTGTCTTTTATGCCTCGTTTGTTAGGTTGCATGGTGACACTTTAGAACGGCATCTTTCAGTTTCTGTATTTTTTTCTGATTTTAAATCTCGGTTTATCTTAATTCTTCATTAATCATTCATCGGCACACATGGTGTTTGAAAGAGATCGTTATTCAGCGATAATACTGCCTGCCTTTGTTGTCTATGTAATCTGTTACTGTATTTTTGTGGTGTTACTCGTAATAAGTTTGACATATCAAAACTATTAAATAACTTAATTATAGCTTCAAACTAACATTTTTACTCCTTGTTAAACAGACCCCCAGTATTAGAAATACTAACCATTACATAGTAATCGAGGAAAATAACTCTCATGTATTATATCAAGAAGTATATCTATAAATTCCAATTACTAATATTTCACTTTGCCGGCACTAATTAAGAGCTGCAACCAATTTGCGCGTGCGCATTGATCGAGACTCGCCCCGAGACACCATTAGTCTCAATGATGAAGCTTAAAAGTTGTAGAATTGATATTTGTAAATAATGTAAAACATATAAGTGCAATTGTGAATTTTCGTATATAATAAAGTAACGGTAATGAGAAGAATTTTTTATCAAGTTATTATTAAGCAGAATGAAATGACTAACTTCAACAAAAAACAGATGGATTACCCAAAGACCACTTTAATCTAACCCACCAATGGAAGGCAGCATACCCAGTATGCTAACGGCTTTACTACGCTGAATAGCAATGCTTATACGTTGGGCCATATTATAAACACCGGCATTCTGGTCATGCGTCGCCTAGATCAAACGCACCTATAAATCTCGAAAAAAAAAGATGGGCTCCCGGTCTCCACGTCCAACTCCAAATGGCTCAAAAATGTAATCTCTTCCAAGGCTAGTATTATACGCCGCTTGTGCTGTTCCACGGAATATGCCGTCGCTCCAGCTTTACTTTAGTTTTTATGTTAAAGGAAGATGATATAGCGCTAATGTGCCAACGCCAAGGCACAAGCGTCATTCCGGCAGGTGTTTTACCATCATCACGCTCAAGACCGCTCGGTTCAAGTACAGCTGCAACATTGGCGGTGGAAAAAGCCCGGCGAGTGATATTCTGACACCACTTATAGAACAAAACAGACCATGGTGACCGAGTTCATCCACTACAGTACCACACTGGCTACGATGGGCCTCAAATAGCCTTATGAAGTCAATTTGACTTCAAAAGAATTGAAATACATGGCGAGAATCATAAACCCCTACTATACATATAGGTGAACCTACCCACTTTGATAATGCTGTTTCAATATTTTGGGAATCACTAACATTAATTAAATAAGAATGAATGAATGAATGAATTATTATGACTTTGTTGCACATCAAAATCACAAAAAATACTGTTTCACGCAAAAACTGCTGAAAGTATTTTGATAATTTTTGGCATCAAGATAGCTTATGTCCTTGATTAACACATACTATACTTTTCATCCCGTAAAAATGCAGTGTTCCCGTGCCACAATCAATGTTTAGTGTTTAACACGGAGTAGTTCACCTGTAACCGGTGAAAAATCTCTTACACTTTATGAGATCGTAGAAGTCCAATCGTAGTAGTATGCATTAAACACAATTTACAAAAACATTATTTTATTGTGTTTATTACGAACAAATAAATTTTGAAAATATATGTTCCCAATCTTTATGCAACTCGTTTCAATTATAAATACATATTTATAGTAATTGAAAAATACAGAGGTTTAAAAATGTGGTGTACTCGTACGATTGGGAGGTCTGCACCGCTAAAGCTCTGTGTTTTGTTTTATTGCGAGACATCTCAATTTCAAAACTTATATGGCAATATAACCTACACAATATATAGCTTTGATAACAGCGCGAAGATGAGAAACTGTATCTTAATAACGATAGTTGAACTGAACTCTATCGATGGGGAATCATTTTAGTTCACTTTAATTTGTAAAGTTACATAATCATAATAGTCTGCAAATAACGTGAATGCACAATATGTTTATTACGGCATAAACTTTAAAAAAATTACAAAACAGGCAAAGAATGTATATATGTACCATACAGTACGATTGCTCATTTTGCAAATATATATATATATATATATATATATATTCATGCGAAAATCATCAGGATGGACATAATTCAAACCCGAATCAAAAATCTTGACTATATTTGTAGCTAGAATATCATGCTACAATATTATATTATCATCAATATAAATTTAATTTAAATATAAATTAAATTAAATCTAACTTAGATATTGCATCTATTACTGTAAAAATACATTATTTTAAAAATTTTACTAAGATGTTAACTGCGCTCGAAGCTTTTTCTTTTCTTCCAAAATATTTTTTAATTTATCTATTTCCTTTGCAGAGGTACCATTCAAAGTTACTTCAGATTTTTTTTTCGGTTTCTTAACAGTAGCGCGTTCAGCCATAAATGTTTGGATAGAGGTTTTTACTTGCTCTAGGTCTTGTTTAGCTGCCATGTTTTCTTCTTTGATTAAATCTCTTTTACGTCTTAATTCGTCTTGAATTCCTATTTTTATTATATTTAATCGTTCGTACAATTCAGCCATAGACATTTCACATAAAAACCCCATACCAGATGTCTCAGTCAAGTCAATAATTTTTAGAACTTTGGCTTTTTTAGCAACCATGGCTAATATTTTAATCTCTTTTATCATATCGGCTCGTTTTTGCAGTTCATCCTGTTTTTGTTTCATTGCTTTTTCCTGTAGCAACTCAGATTCTTTTTTCAACTGTTCAACAACAAGTTTCTTTTTTTCAAATGAATCAATTTTAGCCTGACGCAAATTCAGTTCGAGTATAGATAGGTGTTCAACGAGTTTACGATTTTTTTCTATTTCAATTTTTTTCCAATTCTCAATTTCTTCATACCATGTTTCTTTTTCTTTTAAAAACTCTTCGTATTTCTTTTTGTTCTCTTCGACGATTTTCTTTTTGGCAATTAAAGCTTCTTCATGTGATATCAGTCCCTCTAAATGTTTTCGTTCCATATCGTACAACCTTTCTTTTTCAGTCTCTAATCTGTCATATTCTATTAGTTCCTCTATTTTTCCGGCACCTTTACATGAATTTATTAAATCTGATAACCATTGTATCTCATCTTGCTCAGTTAATTGAACTCTTTTATTCATTCTTTTCAGTGTTGCTGCCGTTTCTTTTATGGAGGGAGGCGGTTGATTATGTTTTAACACAAATTTTTGTCTTGGTTTGGGCACAGGTTTTATATATTCGTTTTCAATTTCATTTCTGATTATGGCTAGCTTTTTGTAAAATGCATCCGGTTTGTTTTGTGCATAATGACACTTTTTAGTGACTGTTTTTACATCATTAAGCAAGTGAACAGCTTTTTTCTTGTTTTTTTCGTGTGATTGTTTAAGTTTCTCATCAATCATGCTCTTGGTAAGCATTTTCTTTTGCTTTACTGATAAAGAATTAGGTGGAGTAGCTGGCAAAGGAACAGGTCTCGTAGGAGGTGGCGATTTATCTTTAACTGATCTTCGGTTGAGTACATTAGGCTGAATAGGGACTGTTTTGGGTTTTATTTTCCTGAGTTCTATTTTCTGTACATACTCTCCATAATTATGACCCATTTCACTTATGTATGGCTGCCATGCAAAAAGGGGAGTTATGATCTTCTCTGTGATATAATTGGTATCGTAATATGAATGAGCGATATGCGATATAAACGTTAATATTTCATTATTGCCAAGGAATTTGGTAAAAGTACCGAGAAAAGACTTACTGAGATTAAAAATGCATTTGTAGAGCAGTTGCATATCTTTAACATCAATTTGAAAAAGTATTGCATGGAATAAAATCATGAAATAATCCTGTTCTTCTTCTGTCAGCTCTTCCGACAGATGTGATGCTAGATACTTTAAAAACTCAACGTGTTTCTGTATGCCTAAGAAAGTTCTAGCTATCCAGGTTACTTTAATATCATCAGTATTTTCAGGGCATCTGTCTATATATTTCTTCATGTATTCGAATGATGACATATCCTTGGAGGCACCAAAGTCAATTAATATGTTTCTGAGCATTTTAACATTCCCAGAAGTGTGATAGTAAACCATTTTGGCAATGGTTTACTATTTTCCGCAATCAGAAATGGAATAAAAACATCACACGGCACAAACATGTAAAAATTTTTTTCGACCGAAGTTTTCGTCTTGTCTTTTGTCAATATTTGTTTTATTTTTTATAGCTAAGGAGGATTTATATTGCGCTAAGTATTTACGCAACGCTATTAAAAAATATCATTTGCGTTATATTGTAATTTCTTTATTAATAAACGACATAGCTTGACAAATAGGAAATAGTTTATTTGCATAAACAAATTTGGGTACTAAAACATTACAACAATAGGCGAACAAACACTTTTAGTATAAAGTACCTTTAGTAGAAGCTGGTGTACACTGGACTCCACACTAGGTAAAACCCGTGTCATGGAGTACAGGCTTTTCCAAAAAAAAGTTAAGAAAACATTAGGAAAAAAACTATTCACATAAAACAAATGCTGCTAACATATTCACACATACGGCAGATATACGCAAAAAGAGTTGAAAAAAATAAAATGCAGAAATATAACACAAAAAAGATAAAAATACACGCAATGATGATTCAATAAATGATTTGTAACCTACCAAAACATATATACATATAAATAAATACGTAAATAAAGAATAACCCCTAACTAAATAACAATATTGCCCTATCCTATAAATGCCTATACTCGTATTATAAATATTGACCTAACTTATAAATATTATGTCTTGATCAGTCCGAGCTCGGTTGTCGCCACGAGCGGACGTGTTTGAGTCGCCCGTGCGTTCTCGCACTACCGCCGCCGCCACCGAGTCTCACCACTGCATACGCGGTGACCCCTCTCCGCCACGCCTACGGAGCGCAGCTGTGTAGCGCCAAGCCTCCAGGTGCATGTTCCGCACTGGGTCTGGACTCCGCCTGCGGGCGTGTGAGTTACCCGTGCCTGCCACGCCCCTTTTCGCCGTGCTAGTGTTGCCGCTCCGGGTGCTTTGTACCAGTCGAGTAAGCGACATCTACTCCAGCACAACTCGGGCATACGCTCAACTAACTAGTCGCTTCGTGTTGAAGCGACAGTTTAGCGAGTAGTACCCTCACTGCGTTACTGTGCAAGCGGCACTAGCCGCGCTATTGGTGTTGTGTGTCGCCGATAGCATTGACTGGGCCTTCCGTGTGGCAACCACGGATCTCACCTGGTCAGTGTTGCATCGCTCCATCACTAGGCGTAGGTTGGTGCGCAGCTGCACTCGGCATACAGTCGTCAGCATCATCGAGCATCACCAACATAATCGGCACCGACAATGTCAGACCAAGTCCAACGGACCAATGATCGCTATGGCCCGTTGAAAAGAGTCATTGCCCGGCGTGATCTCTTCGGTCGGACCATCGACGAGATACTACCGAGCGCTCTGGGACCTTGTAGTTCGCCGCACCGCTGCGCTGAAGCCGCCGCGGGTATTGACGGACTTCGTGCGTGCTAAATTACTACCGCTTCGCAAACGGAGTCAGGACAGACTTTGTGTGCGCTAGGCTCTCAGCGACCACCGAAGTTTAAGAAGAAGAAAAGAAGCCCAGGTGATATATATCACAAGGATCTGGGCTCAGCTTCCCTCCCCACCCCTCGGGCGGGCCCTGCCCCGCAACCAGTACTTCCCGTCTACAGAGCGACCCGAACCGGAGATGCGCCGCAACCCCAACGCGAGAGGAGCGCGCGCCCATGCCGACAGCCGCTAGGACAGGACGTCATTGCGTCAATACCGGAAGTCATCACATCCGGACCGGTCGCCCGTGTCAACATTGCCACGGTGGCGCCTCCCTCTGCCCCAACCTCGCCCTAGACGACCCCGAGACTCCGTGGGACTAGCGCATCGGTTGGATCAAGCTCGCCGATTTCACCAGCAGTTCCATCCAGCGACAAAACGGAGACAGCGACAGAAGAGGTGGAGCCAACCCCGATTTGCAGAAATATTCCCCCTCCTAGCTACTCCCCTCAGCAGAAGGGCGGCTACCCAGCCCGCCGTGACAGCAGCGAAGAGTACTTCGTTCCTGTCAAGTCTCCAGCACGAACTACTGCTTTGGCCCACTACAGCGCCAGCTCACCACGCTCGGTGCCACTACCGCCCTCACCTGCATGGACGCAGGGACGAGCAAACACCTCCCAAATGGTGCCGCACTCTTCATCGGCTCCGATGCCTGCCCATGACGAGTCCGCCGGGGTGGCGGACATATCCCTATCACTGCAGCAGCAAGAGAGCGGCCTCACACACATGGACTCGACGTCGTACGCGGCGTTTGAGTCCAGTGCTGCACCAGGAACCGACTCATCGCCCACAGGACCAGCTCACCCACTAAATACAAGACCGACCACGACACCACCGACCACCTACGCGTCAGTTACTAGCGTGCCGACCCCAGCACGCCCTGTGCACTCGTCGCCACAGACGCAGGCTACGAGAGGGGCTGTGCCCAGCACCAGTGCAGCACCAGCCACCGCCACCACCAGCTCACGCCAGACCACCGGAGGGTCTTACCCCACCGATCACCGTCGAAGAATTGCCGGACTGACCCAGGCACATGGGAGAGATTAGAAACCGCCTGGGCTACCCACCGAATGCCAAGCCCCTGGTCAAGGGCATCCGTTTTCACCCCAAATCAGCCGAGGAGTTCCGCATCATCCAGCGCTACCTCACCGAGGAGCAGACCAGGACGCCCACTCTGTCCTGGTACTGCTACTCTCTCGAGAGTGAAAAGTTGGTAAAGGCGGCGCTGTGGGGACTTCCACAAGGCCCTCGGCTGCATCGCCCGGGCCCTCCCCACCAGGCCCGGAGCTTTGAAGAACGTTTACCATCTCTAGCTGGAACCGATGGGGAGGGACCAGTTTGAGAAGCTCTTCAGAACCACGGAACTCCTCAACACGCCTCGAGTGGTCTTCGAGGCATGGAAAGGGCGCACCACGATGCACCAATGCCACAGGTGCCAGCTCTTCGGGCACTCGTCGGCTCACTGTCACCGAGCACAGAAATGTGTGAAGTGCGCAGGGGCCCACCTCGGCTCCAAGTGCCCAAATCCAGCAGAGGCACCGCTGCGATGTGCAAACTGCCAGAGAAGGCACGCAGCGAATAGCAGATCGTGCCCCGTCCTCCGCCGGGAAGCAAGGATGAGGAAAATACAGCTTCCTGACGTCCCGAGGCCTACCTACAACGAGCAGCATCCTCTAGCAACTCGTAGGGGTGGTCCAACCACCCCTCACCCTGGAAACGGAGCTACCACACCTCGGCACCCCTCCAATGGGTCAGAACGTGCCCCACTTTCGCGGACACCGACGACAGCATGAGGCGGGACCAAACATGCATACGCACTTCCGCAAATGCACACCACACTATGCCCGCCTGCGAACATGCCAGGCGAGCCCTCCAGACCTGGGCGACGAAGAGAAAGAAGAGGTGGAATGGCTAGAGGGCGACCCTCTACAGCCCCTCGTCACATCAACATCGCTTACCTACTACTCAAATCAACTGTATGCATGATTATCATTAGATTATCTGTTGGGTAGACTTGTTCCCAAATATCAGCATGATAACCAATACGTAAGCGAAGTCCTCATTCATAGCTGCCTCAATGCAAAAGGACAACTAACCTCAGTGGCTAGGACCCAAATCTACCACGAGCCTACACTATCATAACAGGGATAAAATAATCCAATGCACGTTGCAAAGACACCATTCGGTAGCCATTGGACTATTATGCTAAACTGCAATTCACTCAAAAAGTTTCTTAAAACAGTCACAATTAAAATCCCGTATAATAATCATTCAAACATACGAATGTAAGTTGCAAATAGTCTACGCCGCAGGTTAAGATAAAAAACTACTCAATAATAATTACAGTTGGAACTCCAAGCAAGTAGGATAGTCGGCATATCGCTAGGCGTTCCCCTAATAGCATAAAGTCTGTCCCAACTACTAACCCCCTGCAGGCACGTTAAATCACAACCACTAAACTGAATGAAAAAGATCGCTTAGCGTCCTCCAAGGCCGGGCAAGAAGACAACAACCACAAATATCACAAAGAGAACACTTAGAATTCACTGCAATTAAACTTACTACATAACATAAATTGAAATATCTATTCGCGGTTAAGAGTGAATATGCGATGCGCACATCTGGATATCTGAAAGCTAAGACTCGAATCACCCAAATTCCGAAAGGAATAGCGCCCTGTAAAAACGCTCCTACCGCTTTTATACTCTTTCATGCGACGCTTGACTTTACACCTAGTCTCTAAACGCGCGGTACAAAATTCTCAACATTACTAATCAACCTTTACTTTTACGTCTGTAAATTGATTACCTGAAAATTTAAAGAGGGTTTTAACAACTCATTAAGCAACAAAACAAGTAAAAAATCTTTTAATTCACACTAATTTTTAATCCCAAAATATATAAAATACCGAAGATATAAGTAAATTCTTAAATGGATAATCAAAATATTAGTAAATAAGCCCAGTCTCAACTGACGACAAAGTCTATTTGTAGATTAGCTAATATTTAACACTTATTTCGATAGCTTTGTACTATAGCCTAACACGTCGCTACTGCCACGCCAGACAAGTCGTTCAAATAAGCATCCATAAATAACTACTACTATTATCTCGTTCTTTTGAGTCCAAATATTAGGAAATAATAATTATTTTATTTATATATTTATTTACTTAGTTAGTACAAAAAAACAAGAACACATATAGAAGAAACACATTAATCATTTTACATGTAATATGCATATATTTTCACTCTAATACAAAGCGCTATTGATAAATCTTGGCCATTTGTCAGCAAATATATCGACTTGTACCTGTGACGAGACAAGCGCTTATGTCTTGCGAATTTAACTTAAAAATGATAATTCGTACTCGTACATAGAAAGCGTTTTTGTTTCTAACCTTATCTCAGAGAAAGCAGTTATTGCAATATTAAAAGTATTATTTAAACGATACTAGTTTAATATGAGACGTGTAGCTAGAGTCATACTTCTCTATGATACTGCATTAGTTGAACTACACCATACCCATATTATGCTTCCGTCAGTCCAGAAATGCCTCAAGGAGTATTTAATTAGATAGTCAGTCTGTTTTCGCCATGTCTGTCATTTATCAATCGGCTCCGATGAACTCTTTGACAGCAGTTCGACTGCTATTGGTCTGTAGGATAGAAGCCACGGTGTACTTAAATTACGACTATTACTTACTATATAACTTGTAAATTTGTTCAGTTCAAATACGTCAGTCCTCCAAATTTCTCTGTGCAAAAGATCAAATCGATATAATTATTAATTGTTAAGGAAAAATCTAACAAACAAAGCAACAGCACATTTTCGCTTGTATGATATGTATGGGCATAAACATTTTTTTCATTGAATGTTTCAATATGTTAATAGCGGAAGAGTGCAGAGAGGAAGTTGGAGGTCCTCCCAACTATCTATGGTTTGGAGATTTCTAAATATGGCTTAAATATAATAGTATAATAATTTCAAGCTTTAAAGTATTAAAATTAACACTTTACTAAGTGTCGTTATCTACGCGGCTAATAGGTGCTGAACTATTAAGCATACAAAGTGCAAGTCACACTAGGCCTCTTAAAATATAATAATCGTGTTAAACACTACCACAAAAGCCATATTCGATTAAAGGCGTTTTAAATAGGTTGCCGTCTCGTTATCTTCCAGCCTTTGTCGATCCGTAACTACCACGCGGGATGGTTCGTTCTCCCTTTTTATAATTACTCATACATACTTCTCGACTCAGTCGATAGCAATTATACTTCGAGAAGAATACATCGAGTTTCATTTTCGTTAGTCAACTACTACCTACCTAATAACTACTTATTTTTGTTAAATGTCATAGTAAAAATTAACGTCCTAGTAAAAAAAATCTCATGGGTAGATTTATACATACGTTACTTGGTATATAGGTCAACAAACTCGTGAGTTATGATTTTTTTGCTATTTGTCTCCATTTATTATTAACCCTAATATTGCTCCCAAGAAGAAGTGTCAATTATTTCTCACAGAACGTGGAAAAAATTGCTACGGTGTCATTTACTAACCGATTTTCTTGCGTCGGCAGTTTGGCATTTTGCAGAAGTACTGGATTAAAGTAATTCAAGTTATCCATCGATATAATATGAAAACCCTTTTGTACGATTATGAAACACATTGTCCCAAAAAAAAAACAGATAATAAATTAAAAAATAATCTCTATATATTATTTAAAAGTGTAAATACTGACTGATATTTCGCTAAGAATCAACGCAGAGTCAGATGCTGTAGGGGTGCACTAGGACAGGAATTTTGGATATTTGGGGTTTCAAAGATCGCACGTTTTTATATTCCATTTATGTCGCGTGCCGCGGGCGACAGTTACCTACTATTTGTTTGTGATAATTTGTGATATATCTACAAATAAAACAAAATGAGAAAAAATAATAGGCAGCCTTTTGCAGGTATACTTGATACCTGTATATGGCTGAGTACTTACAAACGGTATGCATCGTTATCATTCTTACAAGTACAAACCTCTCCCTTGATTTATTCTCCCACAAGCGGCGGCTTATTGACTCTGTCAAAATCAATTCAACTTTGAACACAAATCAATTTCAACATAATATTAGCTGTCAGTGCATGTCAAATTATCGGCCGTAATTAACGTTACGGCTCCTTTCTCACGTCTTATAAAATGTCTAATGATTCTTGATGCAGGACTACTATGTATTGTTATTAAATCTACAACGAAATCGAACCTATATTGGAACCGTCGAGCAAGCCTATAATAGTTAAAGATATGTTATTATATTGGATACAGGTACGTACATATTTCGTGACAACTTATAAAATCCACGGGTATGGGTCTCGTATAAAGATGATGTCAGCTATAGTCAAATATGATGAGACACATTTTGGATTGGACATTTTACGCCCTAGCATCAAATCTAGTTAAAGGTGCTACCGTTAACTAGTGCCAATTTATGAGCAATTTAAATTTACCTAGTCTTTTCATACAAGCAGGCTTACTCACAAAGTTCTTTTTTGCAGTAAAATTTTTATCCTCGTATACCGTATGATTCCATGACGTTCCTAATTTTTAAGCTATTACCGCTATTAGCTAATTATAGTACGGCCAAATTCTGACTTTTCGCTAGCTCGGTCAATATCGGTAATATTTGGTTTTGGTATGAAGATAAACACAATGTTTAATTTATTTTAAAATTGCTGTCATTGAACCTCATAATGTAGGTATTTCATTTACTTAAGCCAACACCTGCTGAATTTAATACTTGGTAAAATAAATTTGTTAAACACACTTCCAAAAAAAATAATGCAAGAAAGTTCTGGTAAGTAATAGTTTTTGTTTTAACCAAGTCTGGCTTCAAAAAACTCATGCCATGTCTAAAAAAATTTCATTTTAAACGATATAAATTAATCATCATTCAACAAAGCACGTTTTTAACTATTTGTATAAATAGCACAAAAAGTTCACATTTATACAAATCAATTCTAAAACAAAAACACAAAAAAGGAAGCGATACATTCCTTATATTGAGTACATAATTACATATCGGGCCAGAGCGGCGAGAGTCGGAAACAATTAGCAAGGTGAGATGTCGGTGGTAATAGCACCGATTTTTCCTTACCATTGATCGACGACCTCTTGTTTTCGCAGGTGCCCGGGACAATACCCTTCGTCACAGTTGGTATGTTTTGACAGATACCATCTACATCGATTGATAAAACTGACAAATATCTGAGTTTGTTTCTTTCGACGGGCGTACATCCAAATTGAAGACGTTATAAAAAAAAACGTGATGATGATTATAGGATTAGAAACAGGATATAGTAGGTACCTACATAAAATCATACTTAAGCATAAAGAGTCAGAAATGTTTATGGTCAATAAATTATTGCAATGACATGCTGGCTATACGAGTAAATGAAACAACGCGAGAAAAACTAATTTAAGATATTTTAAATGTCACAGTTTCTTATTTCATTAATTCGCTAAGAAAACAATCATAGTTCTGTGTTGAATTTTCTCACGAACGATCTAATATTCAACAAGAGCCTTATTATAAAAATTATAAATGATTGCTACAAAAAGCGCAGTAGGTAAAAATAGAGTGGTTAAAGAGATAAGTCCTAAGTGGTGAGCCGCGAGCCGACGCCGGTTCGTCACGAAAGGTTACCGTTGGGTTATTTATTGGTGGTGGAATCACGATCCGTGAACGACTGAATTTGTTTCGTCCATTATGTGCATTATCTTTGTAATAAGCATGGCCTGCGATAGGATTGGAAAATGCCAACTGCGCTATGAATTTTTATTTTACGACGCGTATGAAGTACCTAAATTTGGTTATATAGCTAAATAATAAATTTGTTCGGAATTCAACAAATCAAGATTAATAACTATGGCTATTTAATAGTTATCTAAATATCCTAAAATAAATATTACCAGCTATTACTATAAGTTACTGTTTAATTCTAATACCTTTTAATCGATAACAATATATGCTATAAAATTACATTAAAAATTCACTGAAATTTTCTTTATTTTATATTTATTATGCTAGCAACAAATACCTCGGAAGACTAAGTACCGATAAACATTATACGCCCATTTTAATGAACGCTACATTAGTGCAAGACATTTTCGTTGTTATTACCCGGCCATATTATTTAAGATTTATGTAATAAAGCCATAGACGCACGGAAAGGCAATGTCTAATCACGGAGTAGTCATTAAATTGAAGTAATAACTCTTCAACATAGTAGCGGGACCCTTGGTCGCAGTAGAGCATCTCCACACAATCTTGAGCATCGCACGCTGTGTTTAGGGAAAACAATAAAGTACTCGTATATAAGTCCTTTTTTACTCCTGAATTATTAATTAAGTTCCTTGGTCTATTTATTTAGTAGTCTTAATTAATTAATTTAATTTTAATTTATCTATTTATTTATTAATCTTTGTTATTTTTATTTCGCGTAAAAACTTGCTAAGAACGAACGTCATCTTTTGATTCATTCAACGTAGGTATGTGATATTTCAGTGTCACCATTTCTCTATGATATATAATATGCTGATAATATATAACATGATATAACTGAGATATTTCCAGAAGCCAGTTTACTGTTTCTACTACTACGACATAGTTAGCGGGCGCATAAAGACCCATAATTCTTTGTTAAGGTCCTTTGTAAGGGCACAAAGATTGATGATCGCTCTCCTCAGGTGGCCGCTGTTAATAAGCTTTCAATAATTTTGTTTCGACGTGAAAATAATAAATCGATGACTTCTGTGCAATTGGATTAGCTGTTTAGTTTATCTTATTTAGAGTTAAGTGATTATGGTGTGCTTGTATTTTTTCTCATCAATCACTAGTAACGCGTTAGATACAACATGCACCAATGGCTAATGATCGCACACATCAGAAAATTGTCAATTCATTCATATTTTCTGAAAGGCATAAGATAATGTTTTGTTCAGTTTATTCTCAGCAGCAAATAAACTTTGTGGAGTGGTAAATACATTAGGCACACTTTAGGTCTTTTATGTTAAATGTACGTTATTATCGCTCCAGAATTCAACTAATCTGAAGGCATTAATTTTAGGAAACGTAATGTTTATTTTTTTCTGATGAGCACTATATGTGAATATAGTTCCAAAAACATATTAATTTAACAAATATTCACTACGTTACAAAAACAAAAAAACCCCCTTCCTCCCATCCCCTCTGTGACCAAGCGTGGTATTTTCGAGACCTCGCTCCCTCTTCTGAATGGGTCACGTAGTATTTGGTATGTTCTCCTAATCAACTGTTCCTTTTTAACATTGCATTTTTGAATTAAAATATTAATAATAACTTTATGTCCGTAAAATATAATTCAACTGATGATGAACGACATTTAACACAAAAAAGACCTATACGACCTTGGGTGTATACAACATACATAGTTTTAGTCATGTTAAAAATATAAATATGCATAATTTATTTTTATTTTGCTCTAACTTCGATGACCAACAATGTTATTTATTTGTTTAGTAATTTATATAAGGTTAGTTACAGTTTTATTGACCATATTAAATCAAGGCCCAATAAGGCAGCCATTCATGTTTATTTTTACGGAGTTTCTGCTTGAAACGACCAATAAATTATTGACGTGGTCACTTTTATCACTGGTCCTGGTACGTTTATCGAGTGTCAGTCAAAATGTAGAGTAGATGTGATACTGACCAGAAATCTTGAATAAAAATAAGCTGAATTTATGTTATTATTTTTAATTTTTGTGTATAATTGTACTTGTTTTTACTACTATCGAACCGGTTTTAGCGACTGTAACCGAACTAACCTAGTTACTTGATGTAATTCATAATATGATCAGGTAATAGCAATCGTTTGAAATAACTAGGTTTATGCAAGATGCCTGAGGTGTTACTCGCTTAAATTTATTTATCCCGCGGAAACACTGCATTATTCCCGGGTTAAAAAATAATAGACTACTTTGTCAGGACATAAGCTAACCTAATGCCACATTTAATCAAAATCCATTCAGTCTTACGAGCTCGAAGGGGTAACAAACAGTCATACACACATAAACTTTTGCCTGTAAACTCGTATAATTAGTGTAATTATTAACACAGATCTACAAGGCATATTGTGAAGGCTCTTCAACGCATGTTTGCTTCTATTCGATGTTTTTTTTGTAAATACATTAACAAATTAAATGCTACAGCTAATTAACAATAAAATTGATTAATTAAGGATATGTGAGAATCGAATAAACCTCAACCACTAAACATTCGGCACGACCTTAATTAATTGTTATGGGAATCTGTATTCACTGTTAATTTAATTTAGTTAGGATCGTAAGTACAAGTGGCAACATTATCAAGAATGTGACCGATCGTTTTCTAACTTGAACATAAATCCTTAACTTTTTATTGGTTCTCAAAACATTTTTGATCATGACGAACCATTCAGGTGTAATTGGCTTCATTGGCTTCGTATAAAATATTAGATCTCTCGAGAACGTTTTATAGAGAACATAAACAGTTTATTATGTTTTTGTAGTCTCCACCATACACTGTTTGCCGGAGCTCTCTTCCACACTACTATATGTACTTAGAACTTAATGCTTCTGGATTAATTCGTAAACACAATTTTAGTTTTAGAGCCAAAATTTTCGTTTAATGACAATGTAGGTTGTAACAAATACTAAAAGCTGCATGTGCCAGACACATTTTGAACGTTCAGTATGCAATTTATTACAAAATGTTTTGTGATAATGTATCTTTTTTTATTCAAATGAGAAAGAAAGTGGTTACGCTCTTGTTGTTATATAAAGCATAACTGCAATTTGACGCAAAGACAAAGGCGTGAGGTACAGAGGCACACCAAAATTGCCATTCAAAATTTTTCAAGCGAGTTCCACTTCAAGTGAGATTCATTTAAGCATAAAATTACATTGTCCCGTGACATTGTCGGGTGGCAATGAACTGCACTTTGACATAAAATTGCTTTGGAAACTATAAATCCGTTTCATTGCCTTAATAAAGGATGATTCAGGATTTCGATAGAAGAGCCATAACTCTCCCTACCTCTCGTAGATCATAGTCGTTAATTGGTTACTTTTCTGCCTCCATAAAATAATCTTCAATGTCTAAGCGACGTTACAAGCACTAATGATATTTGATGAACTAATGGTTTCTTTTATGTGGGTGGCTGTCGAAACCTGAAAATACCCACGTTCAATGCTTAAATTACCATCGCAGCACCGGACAAAGGCAAAGTGTATCGGCTTGCTAATTTTTAAAATTACACTTACGCCTTTCTTCGCCAAATTGTGCGCGTTAGCTGATCGCGAACAAATTAGACGTTAACAATTACTAACGAGGTGGAAAACAGCTTTAGTATTTCACCAAACAATATTACGCAGTTACTCATACTCTCCTTTATCATTATCCTTTGGGCCTTTGTCAATCACAGCCGACTGAATGCACATTTTGTGGTTGATATAATAACCCTCGTTAGCATCAACAAAGAGTTGGGAGATATGTAAATTCGTCAAAGAATCGACCACAAAAAAATCCAGGCTCATGCGTGTAACAGGTGTGCAGCTGTGTTCCTCATATCTAATAGTACCCATCATTGTAATTATTAAGTTGATTCTGAAGCGAAACGTACACTTTATTCAACTTTTACTGGATGACCGCAGAACTTTCGATTTTATGAGATTTCAATGGACGGATATGATTATCTACATAGTGCATTTTTTGTCGTTAAAGTTGAGGGTCAGCAGATGTTTTCTTACTTTCCGAGCCATCATAATTATCGTCATATTTACTTTCAATTTTAATTATATAAAAAAACACATTCAAAGTAAAGTAATAACAATATCTTTTCATTATTACTGAAGACATTTTACTGAATAGATGACGTATAGACCAGGGTAGGCTTTAAAAATAATATTAAGTGAAAATAATAAAAATAGTAGGATGAAACCCATTGGAAGAAGAAGAGAATATTATAAAATTCAAAGGAAAAGTAATTTACGGGCCATACGAGGTCGGGAAGGGGACGAGGGGGTGAGAGTTTAAGGGTAAAAAATTATTTATCTCGATTTCCGGTAAAACTAAAAGTCCTATGGAAAAAAGTTATATGGAAAACGTTGTAGGTAGTAAAAAGAACTAAAGCTTTTATATTCGTACTTT
The DNA here is from genome assembly GCA_947049295.1 of Ligdia adustata. Taxonomy (NCBI): domain Eukaryota; kingdom Metazoa; phylum Arthropoda; class Insecta; order Lepidoptera; family Geometridae; genus Ligdia; species Ligdia adustata. Next base: position 7,331,006 of record OX346218.1, read on the forward strand.
TTTCACATAACCTCAAAATTTATGTGAAAAATATTCAAAAAACCAATTATTTTACCAAAACCAATTTATCTTTAAAATTATTTGATTTGATTTTTCGCCGGATTTTGAATGAATATCGAAAAAAACCTATTTTTCAATCGAAAATTCACCCGTCAAAAAATAATCTTTTTTCAAAAAGTTTGTTATACTTTCTGTTCGTTGGAATCTCTATTTTGTTGAAATTTATTACCTACAACGTTTTCCATATAACTTTTTCGATAGGACTTTTAGTTTTGTCGGAAATCGTGATAAACCGTTTTTTATCCTTAAACCCTCACCCCCCTCCCCTTCCCGACCTCAGATCGCCCGTAAATTATTTTTATAATATTATCCTCCTTTTCCAATGGGTTTCATCCTACTATTGTTTTTTTGGTTTCAATAATTATCTACCCTGGTCTAGTACGTAAATGTGACACTGTATACCTCTAGTCAATTATTCGGAATAAGCTTATTACATTATCAACTAATAACATTATCTATGAGAAGAAAAATCTATAAAGTTGGTTAACAGAAACCAGTTACAGAAATCTTATTTGATGAATGACATTCATTAATCCGGCACCTGCTCTTCTATTTTCTACTACTCCTGTATTAAGTAGCCTGTAGCCTTTGCGCGCTAAATTCAATTCTAACGTTAACTGATAACATTCAGCTACTTCATACAGCCACAGCTACAAGACTAGTTCAATAAAGATGTTCTAAGTATCAAACTCACGGTAGCACCTGAGCGCGATGTGGGCGCTATCTTTGCGAGGTATATTTACGACTAGGCCTACACCACGCAGCCGCACTTCGCTTCATGCCAGGCTCAGAGTTATGACATAGCACCATATCGCGTATCGGTGCGTTAGTACAGCAAGCGATGGGGGACGCTTTCTTCCAATTTGAGTATTCGAGAACAATATTGTTCAAAAATATTATGACACCATGTTATGATGATGATTGATATTTTATTTAGTCTGCATTATGCTATATAATTTATGAATATCATAGAGATCATGTAAAAGTGTTGGAATGCATAAAATGATTTTAGAGTTTTAAGAACTACCGTACACAGAGACGTTAATACCTAGTTACTTAAACCATTACTAAGTAAGTATATAAAAGAAACAATCAAATTAATTAGTTTAGTTTAGGCCTACGAACAAATTAACAAGTAACTCTGAGTGGTAACTTTTTGAAATACTCATGTGAAAACGGACGAACAAGATAGTGTTTTATTAATAGACCCCGTATATGAGCAATGTGACATTTTCTATGAGAGATAGATACCGTTTCACAAAATTAAAAATAAATAAAATTAAGCTGCTTAAAATGGTGATAAAAATATGGTAGAGTTAGAGTTTGCTAGACTTCTTATCTGATAATAAGCTTATGTACTCGTGGGTATATATGGTAAATTTATTTGGACCTAGTAACAAGTCCGCACACAAGGAATATTGCAGCCGCATACATGCAAACGCAAATGGGAATTCCGTTATTGACTGTACCTAAGATTAGACGACAAACTTATGATCGCATTACCTAGTAGGCAAAACCGTTTATTTTATAATATCAACGTGATCATTTAATTCCATTAGAGAAAATCTTTTTCAATGGTATTCATGTTTATGTTAATATTAATATAAAAAATTAGAGAAGAGAAAAGCTGTTATTTCTTCATTTTGTCTCAAGAATACATCAGTATATACAAATTAGTTAGGAATACATGTAAATAAAATAATTATTTAAATAAGGCCCGGACGCACTAAATAAGGAAGTCGGCAATCAATTGAGATTATCTCTGTTATGTGTTCTTGAATACAAACTATAGGCTAAACTTCTCAGAAAATATATATTTTTACATACCTGGCATATATTATTATTATTATTGCTATTACAAAGTACAACTACTACACATGTATGCAACGTTTTTTATTAACAACTTTCACCATTTATATTCTATTTAGTCACAAGTTTGTGTTCATTTATTTAGATGTAATTACAGGAACCCGATAAATCATAGGCAGCTGATTGGCCGTATTGTCACCTAGAACTTGATAGTCTTTCAATCGACGGAACGCAGCAGCAATAATCCGATTGCGAGCTCCAAGCGCAGATTGCCGTATTTTACACTGTATTGTACGTTTGATTTATCGCTATTACGGCCAATTACACCGTTTGTAGGGATTTCAAAGACTCGATGTCTTGGTCAGTTAATAAATTTTGTTCGATAGAGATTGTGTCAGCTACTTTACAGGTTAATATGGTGAACACATTGTTCGTTTTTTCTGTTCTTTTGTCCGAAGGTTTCTGTTTTTCTTTTGTGTGTTTCACGTATGATGCTTGGTAGCAAAATTGAGAATATGTAATTTAAGTATTTTAAGAGAATAATCACAATTATCCTACTGTTACTGAATGTCAGATAAACCAAAACTACGATTGTATGTTCCAGTAGGTGTAGGATCACTCATACCAACCCAAATTCATGATATCGAGTTCATGGGCTACTGAATATTTACTGTATTAATCTGAATTTGAGAAACATAATAAAACAAGCAGTTATGATTTGACGTATTCGAGTATATGGCAATGCGCGGTAAAATAGAGTTCTCCTATCGTGATATAACGCTTCCAGCTTGTGACGTGCATTGTACGGACCGCTTTTAGGTTATTATATCTTAATTACCAATAAAGTAGGTAATATTTACGATATAAATTACAAATTATACATTGATGTCAGCACAAAAATAGATCATCAGATAAGTAATAAATACGACAAATAACAGGCACAAATACGGTTTTATAAAATAGAAAACCATATAAAAAACAAGCAAATATTATTCTAACTGGTAACACTAGCCTAGCACTACACTGGTAACTAGAATCATCTTCATGTGACAGTATTGTTTCCATCTCTTAAAATGTTTAATTCACAAAGAAATAAAGTAAAAAAAATATTAAAATTAAAACTCATTTATTTTGTATACACAGAACACTACTACTAATTACTCAAAAGTATACACAAATGTTTAAAACTAATAAAATAGGTCAAGTTGTAGTGTCCCGTGTGTAAAAAAGGGTCAGCGCTTAGCATGATGATTTTCAGCGTGACCTTTAGAGACGCTAGATTTTAATTAATTCTTGCTAACCAAGCCTGCGCCGTTAATTTGAAAAAAATAATAAAAAAGCTAACTTTCTTGTCTTGACTTGTAATTGGCGAGTGGTAGCTGAATAGAGTCGTCCTCCGGTGACAGTAATGCTTCCACCTCGCGACGTGCATGTGCAGTCCGCTCGCAGTGACGAGCACAGATTGATCGATTATATCGGCCCGTCCCGGCGACCTGTCAGATGCGCCGAATCTTTCTGGGTGACTGTAACGCAGGAAATGATCTTGATACTTAAATCCAAGATAGACTGTTAAAAAAAATTGAAAAAGAGATATTCAAAATGTACTTATATCTAAAGCACTAAATAACTAGATGTTGTATTTTTGAATTCTCAATCCCGCAATGTAGTCTGATTACTGGGTGAATAGGAGTGTGTAGATTGATATTTTAGGTACTTTACCTATGCTTCGTATTTATTACACAGCTATTTTGCAATTTAAAAACGAGTTATTTTAATAATTCTTTTCAAAAACAAGTGCCTACGACTTCCATTATTGCAGGCGCTGATAGAACTTTTACGTTTTTTTTCGTCACTAACGTTCTAGACAAATATCCCTACATACAAACAGACAAAAGAAAAATTTGCTAGACTGGAACTGGCTTATAGGACGTCAATAAAGCGTCGAATCACACTTGTTGGACCTAAGATCAAAACTACTTGATTTTACTAGATATATATTTTAACCCCGCTTGTATCATTCACCGTGTCGTTACAGGTTGCTCCTCTCCACAAAAAGACCCCTTTCAAATGTAAATCGGGACAAACCGACAAAGCAAATTGTCACAAATAAACACTGATACATTTCGTTTTTTTTTCCAAAAGTACCTGTTCAAAAACTCTGTCGCATCGCCAAAGGGTCAGGGCAACATAATCAATCTAAGAAACAATATTTTTTATTGATTTTTTGCCTTAGCTGCTTTGAAGTTTGATTGTTATCCGTGGGATTTGATCTAATATTTCCTTTGGGAATAAGTTGTAGATGGAGTTATAAATGTGTTGAAGTTAACTTGATTTATATTCACATGACTTTTTAGTTTTATGTGCCCTTCAGCAAATACGGTATCATCCTTAAACTGAATATAACAGGTGCAAATTAAATAAAGCCCATGTTAATATGTATTTCCTAGACAAAGTAACATATTGTGAATATTAACTCAACATTGACAATGATAAGTATTTTTAAATTTTATATTTGATACAAATCCCTTCATTTTTAAATACTGAGTCGTCGATATGCCTACTTATCTTCCATCAAATTATAATTTCAAGAACAATTATTACTGGAAAAAATACCCATAAACCATCTCCAACTAAATGCCCGTGCAGTTTTAAGTAGGTAACTACATAAATACATATCTCTACAAGTTCCGGTTGTTCTCAATTATTACCATACCCGTTGGCTAATAAACTATCTCTTTTTTAAATTCAAATAAAAAGACAATGGGCCTGAATACATTAGTACAAATATTGATTCAACCCTATCGACGGAAGCAGGTGGATTCATCGCACGCGTCTCCCTTTCGATTCAATAAGCGCTTAGCTATGAAATTAAATGATAATCACGACTTTTTTCATATTTATACAAGGATTTTAATAAGTGCATTTCGGCGGAGTAGACAGAGGTTATCAACAGTTTTATCTAAGTTATGTAAAATATCATCTTTTATTTTAGAGCTGCTAGAGGTTGTGTTGTGTTGTTGTTGTTATGTACTTAGGTACGTATTTGGAATACTGGCTAAGGATCATGAAGACTATAATTAGGAAAAGTAGTGGAATGAAATTAGTGTTTTTAAAATAGCTCAGTGATTAATAGGAAAAGAAAGTGAACAGACAGGATACTACGTTTATAAGCACATATTTATTATATGAGAGGATATGTTCGACGTGGGTACTACGAATGCATGACTTACCTTAGTGTTGCAGTAATTATTTTTTTCTATTTCTTCATCGTCTTTTTGGCGGCTTTTAGGCATTTGGCTGCAACTCGCCTGATACGAAGCGATGATACGGCCTAAGATAGGGCACGCATGCATAGAAAAAAACCGATTCACTCGTAATATGACCCATATTATTGCTATTAGGAAATAGAAAAGCTGACAACGAGTTGCACAATCTAGCTGTTACCAATAAAAGTATCAAGCTTTAGAAACCTCTATCACGTACCAGTGGCGTCTGGAAGTATCTCTACTAGTCCGATGGTGAAATAGCAATGGTGGAATAAAATTATTGTGTAATTCAATTGCACACGCCCTGAACTGAATCCTATAAAATACCGATAGACTTTTCCACCACTTTTCGACGATGGCCATGGCTTTGGAGTTTAGCTTTGGCTAAGGCATTACCAACTTTAAAATTTTAGCACACTTTTCCACAGACTACAATGGTTTAAGGTGATATTTAGTTGATCCATTCCATTGGTGCGAACAGTAAGTACTTCATGCACGATCGAACCTGTGCTTTATATAAACTGAGCAACTGTTCTGGTGTGATATACCGAATCACCCCAGCCGATACCCAGCTTTTTGGTAGCTAGTTGAGCTTTAGACTATACGTACCAATAACGTAATAGAAATATACGTACCAAAATTGAAGTTTAAAGCATTACTGCCATTAACTGTATGTCAATGATTACAGTCCAAAACTGTTTCTTGGTTGGCAACCTCTGGTTCTTGTCCGTCATTATTCATTTTAACGGTTAACGCGGCACCCAAGAGAGGGTTGTCCGTCATGGTCCGATGTTACGGACAGATACGAGTAGATACGGCAAGCCTTTCCAGGCAGATGTACCAGTAATTGGTGCGTATCAAAACATTAGTGGTGATTAGCTCTAGTTTTAGATTGACCCGGTGAAGGGAACCTCTGGACATTTTTTGTCTAGCCAGAGTTGGTTTAGATATGGAAGCGTATAGGTATTTGTTTGTACTAGCAGGTTGTTAGCAACGTATTTACATTATATTTTTTATGACACTTGGATAAACGTGTCTACTTGTTTTGTTTGCATATGTGATAACTCTGAATGCACACTCTATATACAATCATTTATAAAAACTAAAATCAGTAGGCTCTTTATTCAGTTAAATTGTCCCAAAATTAGCCCCTGTTCCTAAATTAAATATTTAAATTTTGTATGAGTAAAAAACATGTCCAAGCGATGTTTTTGTACCATACTGTAAGCACGTAATAAATTAATTTAAAAATTTAAAAATTTTTTTTTTTGATGTTTTTGACCATACTGTAAGCACGTAATAAATTAATTTATTACAAACCTTATAAATACCGTCACTCACAAAAAAATAAGATAGTGCCGGATCTGGGTCTATTATTTCACCTTTAAATAGGACTTAATGGAAATCAGATGATTCATGCGTATTTCAGACTAAACTTCAAAGAAACCAGCTTCTGAAATCTACCTGAATATTTTTTTCATTTTAAGCAGGAATCGTAGATAGGTTCTTACCTAGTTACCACAGAACTGTCGTGCAAAAAATTTGCCTACCTAATCATACAACTCAAGACCTACCTGGCATAGTATCTCAAATAACCCTTACGTTCATCATCCGAAAGCTCTACTATAAAAACAAAAATCCCTATCATTCGCGTCAAATCTTAAATAATAGGGCAATTTGTCAGGGCAGAGCAGTTTGCATATAAAATCGCGTGTGCCGCGGGCTACTTGTTAAACATACGTGGAGGTACTGTGTGCCTACTTAGGGATGTAATAATGACTGATGGCCATCCTTATCAGGGGTGGTAAGATGGATTTGTGATCGATTTTAGAGGCTTAGGGCACCAATCATGTGTACCTATCAAACATCGCAATAAATTCTACATCTTTTCTTGAATTATGAGAAGCGGTCTTATTAGTTTGGTTATTAATCCGGTTCATGGAATTTGTGAGATTATAACACAAGTGTATGGCAAAGTATTCCTCTCAAAAAAGGTCCTTAATTTTAATTTTTGAACTGTTCGATCTCTAGGTATAAAATTTGGTGCAGACATGCAGAACACAACTTTAATGAAACATTCTACACATACGAGTAAACTTGACGACGACAGTTTGCTGAACAACTAGTATGATTCATGCTCCGTCGTCCAAGCATCGAGTCCAAACTTAAATCTACTATTAATGTAGTTTTGCTAACTGTTGACCTGACAACTAAAATAATTAAACAAAAAAACTCTTCATACCTACTTAGAAGTCTACATATGTTACATTTTTATGTTACTTAGAGGTGATGGGATCATTCATGCTTACTATGATAATTGAATTATAACAGGCACTAACTACTTCTTTCTCTCATTAGGAAAATATAATTAGTTTTGAACAATTGTTTTTCTCTTATAGGTAAGTAATTCACAATGTAACATAAGTTTTTTGAAATATTTAAAAAATATATATACACTTTCACTTACTAATTAATAAATATAGACAAAATAACATTGGTAGTGACATCTGTTCAGTAAAGTGAACCATTGGTAGTTTAGAGCTTTGTATACCGAAAAGCACTTTACGCAAACCTACCTTTAAGGTTCGTCCGCGTAAGGTTAGCATAGTTTCGAGCGGATAGAGTAGATGGCGCTCTTAGAGTAGATGGCGCTCTTAGAGTTAAGAAATGCGCCATCTGGTATAAATGACTTGTACAACTTTACACTTTTGGGTCCCAAAAATATGCGAGTTTTAATCATTTGAAGGTGCTCTACAGTTAATATAGAGGGCTCTATAAATATAGCTAAAATTTTCTATTTAATTGTGTCGTGTTAGGAGTTCTTATTTAAAAATAAGCACACCTAACAAATAAAGAGATAAATCTCTTGAAAAACCCAACTTTTACACACAATATGATACATCTATTGATAAGAGTACATTATGAGTTATCAAAATATATTTATCAATAAACTAGCCGGAAAGTGAAATCCATCTGCATAATAAAATTATAATAACTTATATCTAGTATTGCACGCTGAAACTAGGTTTAGCTAGCTTCTAAAGCGATGCTGTGCCTGAAAAATGTGGATGGATCCCACTATTTCCATGTAAATACAAAATGGAAATAGTGAAACTAACGTTTTTTAAAAATTATATCCCATTATTTCCATTGCGACAAAAAACTGTGGTAAAACCTTATCCCACCTAATTTGTCCTTAAGGTACTGGCAGTTAACGTAAATTAAAAAGGGTATTTTGTCTATTATTTTATTATTTTTATTATTATTCTTATTATTATTTTTTTTGTATTTTATAATATTTTTTTATTTTGTATTTTTTTTAAATATTTTTTTTTGTTGCAATGGAAATAGTGGGAGAATCTATCCCAGTATTTCCATCAATGGAAATACATAATGAAAATAGAGGGATCCACTCAAAAAAGTTAGAGATGCAGTTGGTAAATTACAGGGGTCGGCACCCGAAGTGTTACCAATTCAAAATGCTGTAATTTTGACAAATTTGTTTTTCTTTTATTTATAAACTTCAATATATAGAAAAAAAACATTTCAAATTAAAAAGAAAAAAATATTGTTCGATGTGGCCACCTTTAGCGCGGATAACAGCATCGAGTCTGTCCGAGAAGGCTTCACACGCTGCACGAATGTGGTCTGCTGATATTTTTTTCCATTCTCTGCGAAGAGCAATCTTTAAGGCGTCGACTGTCTCATATTTTTTTGCTGACACTTTGGCCTCTAGAATTGACCATATGGAAAAATCCATTGGGTTTAAGCCCGGCGAATATGGTGGCCATTGTTGCGAAGAAATTAAGCTCGGAACTTTTTCTTGGAAAAAAAAATTGGGTTTCACGGGCTTTGTGGGATGGTGTCGAGTCTTGCTGAAACGTCCAATGGTTTCTACCGAATTTCTTACGCGCCCAAGGTAACAAAGCATCGTTTAAAATCTTTTCACGGTAGATTTGCTGGTTTATCTTTGCAACCTGCTTAATGAAAACGAGAGGTGAACGTCCCGTAGCAGTTACCGCGGCCTAAACCATCACTGATGCTGGTGCTTGCTTTCGCAGAGCAATTCGTTGGTCTAAATTGTCGTTTGATTTAGACTTTAACCATACGCGATCATTTTGTTTGTTCACATATTGCTGAACCGTAAAAAATTTTTAATAAAATTTTCAAGCTTGCTATCAACGTGCAACTGCTTTACTAACGCCTTAGCTCTTTCTAGGCGAACTGCCTTTTGTGCAAGTGTCAAGTCTTGCACTTTTAGTATTTTGTAAGGCTTCAGTTGTAGTTTATTTTTTAATATGCGTCCTATGCTCCGGGCAGATACATTTTCGCCAATTTAACTGCGCTTTGTCGTGGATTTCGTTCAATTCTAGCCTTTACCTTTCGAACCATTTCTGATGATGTTCCTGTTGTTGGATGTCCACCTCCATGGCGTTTCTTGATGCTACCCGTTTCATTGTAACGCGTGATGGTCCGATACACAAACATTTTATTCAGATGTAAATGTCGTAGCGCATTAACAATGGCTGGTTGCGATTTTCCAGCCAAATACAAAGTAATGACACTGTGGCGTTTGAATTCCATCTGGATAACTTTTTTTAGCAGCGACGAAAAACAATGAGCTTCTGTATGTTTAGGAACAATACAATAGACTTACGACTGTGAAAAAATGGGTGCCATATTGTAAACAGTTTGGTTGCTATAGCAACTTAAAGTTGGTAACACTTCGAGTGCCTACCCCTGTATTTTTCAATATATTTTAGCTAATAATATTTTTTTGAAATTTGAAGCTTGTGTGTACCTATCTACTGCACGTAAGCCTACCTACTAATTAAACTAAGCAGTAATTAACCTACTTAGCTAATTATCATCATTGTTGTATGAAAAATCTCCCAAAGCGGTTCCTGTAGAACTAGAAGATGACTGAGGACTGTCGATCTCGCGACACGATAATTTTGGAGCTTTCAAATATTCAAGCTTTATTTTCTTCTTTATTGATTATTTGGCCACCTCACTCCGTGTATTGTACCAGATTTCGAGTTATTTACAAGTTATAAAATAATCAATCTGTAATAAAGATAATATCAAACAATAAGTAAATAGTCAAGTTAATGTCACGTCACGAAACCATAGTAAATCGGTGGTGGAGACTTTTCTTTAATTTCTATGAAGATTTCACTCGAACACGAAAACCACGTTATACTTACTGTTCTTATTTTGTCTACAGGTTTTGATATCTTTTGCCCTTACTTGGGACAAACATTTTGCAACACTGACATATACTTACTATGTTACATGTAACCACTAAGCGGTTAATCCCCTGAAAACGAATGCAGTTTGTTCAAGTACGAGTATATATTTTATTTTCCTTTAGCACCTATACTTATGCACTTCTTTTAGCATACATGGTGCTGATCGAAAAGGTAATACATATTTTCTAACTAAGCAAGTTATAAGAAGCCATTAAAAGTAAATAACTAAACAAGCACTCTTTTTTTAAGCTAAGATACAAAAGTAACATCAAAAGTAAGCAATCATATACACCCAATAATCCCCTGTAAACGATAGCGGCTCGCTCAAGTTCCATTTACATCGTAAAAGGCTGATAATATCATTTCACAGAACAGTCTATCTGCAATCAAGCCCCGGGGGTACCTCGCAGTGCCCGCCGATATCACCGAGCGATTTGCTTTGCCTTCCAATTCTCTTTAAAGCGTTGATCTCGGAACTCGGTGGTGCAGCTCGATTAAACGATGTCTTGAATACCTAATAGGGGCACGAGAGTGCTCGGGTACAGTGCGATTAGGATGAGAATTTGGATTATATTTTATGTGCATTCGAAAATTTGATCACAGAATCCCGAATAAATGTATCATATTCAGCACCGGAGTTTCAATCACCTTTATGAGTGTAATATTTTTTAAACAAATTAATAACTGTGACTTAATCTATCTAATTACTCATACAGTGTAAGTTCATGTACTACAAGTGGACGTAAACCAGAAAGTAGGTTTAATAAAGTTGTGAAGATATATTTTACTTCACGGAGACTCTATGATTCTTATGTCAATTAACAAGAAATTTCGCAATAAATGAATTCACTTACATTTATCACAATACAGATATAAAAACGTTTCGGGAGAAACTTCTTAGTTAGTACCAACTACTTATTAAGTATGCACAAAAATAAGTAGTTTTCATATTCAATCATACTTTCATTCAGGTAGACTACTCATACCTGAGCTAAGTCCATCTCAGTTTTTTGTTCATGATCGCTGACGCATACATTAAGTCCACAGGTCAATCGTAATATAACAGATAATCAAAACTAACTATTGAATTCTTCTTTGATACCAACTGATATGCATACAGTGAATTCCATATTTACTTATACTATATATATAAAAGAGTAACTCCAGACTGTCTAAACCACAGAACCTTTTATGGATTTTTAGAATTTCAACCCCTAAATGGGGTTCAAAGTTTGAAATTTATTTAAAATCCGTTTTTATATCGCAGGCATAGCTATTATTGGTTTTCATATAAAATCTCTGCTTAGTCCACCTAAGTTTTCGGATCTCTTCTATAGAGAGTAGTCTTCGGAACACTTTTATAGTGTTCTATCTCTGCTTGGTCCACCTTAGTTTTCGGATCTCGATCGCCGATTCATAAATTAGGCCCACGCGGGTACCACACGCCACAGCTTCAGTCCGCAGCCCGCAAAAACTCCAATCGTAGGGAAAAGTTGTGCGATTAAGCCATGAGGCGTGGCGGCCAGGTCTGCTCGTGACAGTTAGTGCCGCCACTTGTTATAATCCGTTAAACTTTCGACCCTCGTCAAGGTGCGCTGGATATTAATGGCAATGCCTTCTTTTTCGGATTTATGTGTGGTGGACTTTTTTGTTCATAGCGATTAAATTTCTATTTAGGTTAATAGTATAAGACTTATAATAATCTAGCTTATGCGTATAGGATTACGAATATACACTCCAATAACATTATCCTACTTTTGGACAGTGGGGTAAAAAACGCATCAATACCAATTAATGAAAACGTGTTATTTCATTTTCATGTCATAATTTTATATTCGCATTACACTACAGGTAATTTTTTGGTACCACGGCAAAAAAAAACTATTTTTTAAGCTCGCCGGAAAAGCTTTTTGAGGACACTCACAATAAAAGCCTACCTCGGGCCGCGCTTTGCAATTACTAACGCGCATACTAAGCAGCCGTCTTAATAGAATTAATTTGCATACCATAACAGAAACACTCTTATGTATATAGTTTGCATAATGTTGATACATCGTGAAATATTTAGACTTTCATTTAAAATGTCTTACAGTTTTTGTTTTTTAGAAATATTTCAGCTCTTCCATAGAAAAGGGCTTACAGTCGTCGCAATAATTTAATGTTGGTCACATCGTGAATTCGTTAATTACAATGACTCCTTAGTTAGTTATAATGATACCTTTTCGGTTTCTCAGTGTCACCTAGACTGATTTCAAAATAAGACATTGTTTTGTAATTGTATTTTTTATTGTTTTAGATAGTCTATGTCATATGTCTAGATCACATCTATCAATCTGATATCTATGTAGGGTAGACTGGGTACGGTTGAAACATTTTAGCGTTTATCGTCCATAGCTTCGAAATTAGTTGAGCAAGCGATCACGGAAACATACAAACAACAGAAGGTATATCTGTCTAAGTAACAGCCAATATTATTAGGCATTACTGTATTACATAAAACGAATTTGAAAAAAAAAGTAATTTGTTTAAAAACAAGCACAGCGCCCGAAGATCGACGCAATACTAAAATTTATGTTTCGACCTGTCGCCCGCTTCGTGCTCCCCTTGTACCCCTCACCCCATCGCGCACTATTCACAAGATATTCACTTTGTTTCAACCGTCCACCGTTTCAACCGTACCCAGTCTACCCTACGAGTATATATCCATACCAGCTTACTTGGATGTATGTCAGTAGTTTAAATAGAACAAACATATGCTGCATATTGTACATACAATAGATACCCGATCTATCAAATGATAGTCAAGCACGTTGTGTGATATCGTCGATAGCACAGTTGATAGATTCATAGCTCTCATGGACGATTGACTTTTCAGGCGTCAACGTTCACCAACAGTTTCAGTTTTTACGGACACATTTTTCACCAGCTTTAAAAAAGGAAGAGATTATCAATTTGACGAACACTTTTTGTAGTGTTTAGTAGTTTTGTGCGTTTTTGCTGACTTTTCAGACGCTTGACTCGCCTACATTCGTCATACTTTAATGGATCCAAAAAAAAAATGTTTGATATAATTACTACACTTTTCTAAAAATATTACTGTACTACTTTGTTTAGGTACTTAAAGAGGTCTGTCCTAGTAACAGAGTTGCTATGCCATTTTGAAGGCAAAATTCGACCTTTGATATTATCGTACAACTAATAATCTGAAGCCATATCGCAAAGGTCACTTGGTCATCCTTTCAAAATTTGACCGGACTCAGCATTACTTAATTTCAGTGATAGCTTATAAACACTAGCTTTAGAATAATTGTTGATCTATGAACTTTTTACCAACTTTCCGAAAAAGGAGTAGATACTCAAATCGACCCGACTAATGTGATGGAACATATAAGGGTTATTGTTAACGATAGGGCAATTAATCTCTATCGTCAACAATATATAAATATTCATAAGAATCTGTCCTACCAATTCTAATAGAGATGCACCTAGCAGCAGTATTTGACGCGCATTGCATCGCGCGACCGGCGTGTTTAATATCCCCCGAATCCCGCAAATCCGCGTGTTCACGCTGACAGTGCGCTGATGTTCGATGACTGCTCGCGTCTGTGGACGCAATCCGCTCAAAACTGTATAAACTGTAAATAAAGACATACTATGTGTACATGTAGCTGTGTAGTGAAAGCAGGCAGGATAAACACAACTAATTAAATTTGTTAGATATAAGGGATGCGGGGACACGTCGTAGTCAAAGGCTGGTTATATGCGCACTGCCGTTTATTACTTGAAAGTAGTGGGGCGCGGGCGCAGCCGCAGTGACGTTGATATCACTATACATATATAACAACTCCTCCTCCTTTAATTAACCAAGCAAGGAGTAGATACACAAATTATCCTAAAATAGTTTTTTATAATTGACCTTTGGTCGGTTGCGTTTTAGCCTATCTAAACCAGCCTGCGCTGGAGTCGAGTCAACTGTGGGAGTTTGCGGAACCGGTGACACAAACTTAGAGGGTGAAGGTGTCGGTGTTCTAAACACGGGTGTAGGTGTGCGGACCGGTGAGGCGCAGGCAGAGGCTGTGCCAGCGTCGCGCCCTGGCGGCGGCGGCGTGCTTCCACTCGGGCCGGCCTCTCCGGCGCACTGCGGCCGGTCGCGCGGCGACGCGTTCGCTGAATGCGCTCGCGCTGGAGTCTCAGGGCGAGCCGTGACGTCCCCCTCGCTGCTGCAAGAATCACTGTCTACTGCATCGGAGTGCCACATTGTAATGTCATGTGATTCCGGCGCAATCTGGTTTGCTTTTCTAGGCCACAGCTGGTTCTTGTGTTTTTTCACTACAGCATCCGACTCAGGGATGTATACTAGGTATACTACGTTACCCAAAATGTTTTTGATGACTCCCTCTATCCACCGGTACTTCTTATTTGAATAATACTTTTTGGCCCAAACGTAGTCATTCTCTTTGAAATCGGGCCGTTCCCTCCCTTTATAATTTTTAATCTGCGAGTACTGTTTAGACATAACTACGTGTGAAAGTTCGGCGGAGGACGAGTCGACGTCGGCGACATTCGACGGTTTCAACAGGTCGAGCCTACTACGCAACGGGCGACCGTATACTAACTCGGCCGGAGACTTGCCGGTGGTGCTATTCTTTGAGTTTCTGTAATCGAAAAGGAACTTAGCGATTTCTACGTCCGAGATATTTTTATGTCCGCTAGCCAGAATTATACACTTTAAAGCTTTTTTTATCACTTTAACCATGGATTCGGCCTGACCGTTGCTAGCGGGGCTGAACGGCGGGCTAAAAATTTGGGTTATGCCATTCGATTCACAAAAATCATGAAATTCTTTCGAAGTAAATGACGTTCCGTTATCACTGACAATAAATTTCGGCACCCCCACACGTGATATCAAACCTGTTAGTCTTTCAATGACCGCCTTCGATCCGTAGTTCATGTTCATGCAATAGCATTCTACCCATTTAGAATAAGCATCCACGACTACAAGATATATTTTATTACGAACGGGTCCTAGAAAATCTAGGTGAATGCGATAAAAGGGCGAAGGCGGGAAAGGCCAAGGCGCGAGAGGCGCGCGCGGTGGGGAGGGCCGCAGCTGCGCGCACACAGTGCACGCGCTCACCAGCCGCTCGAGGTGCGCGTCAATGCCGGGGAACCAGAACCTAGCTCGGGAGTGTTAGATATAAGGGATGCGGGGACACGTCGTAGTCAAAGGCTGGTTATATGCGCACTGCCGTTTATTACTTGAAAGTAGTGGGGCGCGGGCGCAGCCGCAGTGACGTTGATATCACTATACATATATAACAAAATTATAACATGCTTAAATGGTGAAAGAAAACATTGTGCGGATGCAAATGGATAACTGCATGTCAAGGACGGTTAATAGCTTTTAAGCTTATGTGAAGTCCTTAACCTGCGATAAGCCGTGCGTGCGGCTGTGAGACGCTATAGCTTGATATATTATGTGCGGTCTATGTGCGTGTAGCAATTAGCCATTGAATTCCTGTTCTCACGTGTATAATATTGCAGAAAAAGAAATTTTATGTTTACATATACTTAAGTAACAAAAATCGTCTTGAATTTGTTTCTTGATGGAATTTATAAATGTAGGTAATAATTTTACGGTTGAAACTACTTATAAGTAATTTAACACACTAAAATTTCTCATGTTCTTTCAAACGCGACTGATGTGACTGATTGGTTATAGTATATTTTATATTAGGTCATTACATATGAAATTGGCGTTTTGTAAGGGAGGAACATAAAGTCTTTTTTTTATAATAATATATTTATTTCATCAAAGTATGTACCATTGCTATCTATGCACTTTTGCCATCTCATAGGTAGTTCATTAATCCCTTTACTAAAAAAACCATCAGGACGAGAATCAATGAAATCTTTGAAGGCGCTTTGGACTGTCCCATCGGAGTTGAATTTTTTCCCTTGCAAGAAGTTATCCAAATTTCGAAAAAAATGGTAATCTGTTGGAGCCAGGTCCGGGGAGTAAGGTGGATGTCTTAGACATTCCAATTGAAGCTCCTCTAATTTGGCAGCCGTCTGTTGTGCAGTGTGGGTTCTAGCGTTGTCCTGAAGCAGATGTGGCCTAGAGCGATTGACCAACCTTGGTTGTTTAGCAGCTAGCTTTTCCATCATGGTTTGCAGTTGCTGACAATAGATATCTACTGTAATCGTCTGGCCAGATTAAAGAAAGCTGTAGTGAACGACACCGGCACTAGTCCACCAAACACTCACAAGTAACTTTTTTTGAGTCAATTTTCGCTTGGGGCAGGGTTTGGCTGGTTCGCCAGGATTCAGCCATTGTGATGAGCGTTTCCAATTATCGTACAGGATCCACTTTTCATCACAGGTAATGATCCGATTTAAAATCCCTTCATTGTTGTGCCGGTTGAGCAATGTAACGCAGCAGTTGATGCGCGTTTGTCGGTTTGCTGCACTCAATTCATGAGGTACCCACCTTTCAAGCTTTTTCACCTTTCCATTTTGCTTCAAGTGGATTAAAACAGTTTTATCACTAACACCGCAGTCTGCAGCTAACTCGGACGTGGTTTGCGATGGATCTGCTTCCACAAAAGCTTTCAATTCTTCATTAGCAACTTTAGTTTCCGGTCGTCCACGGGGCTTGTTCTGCAGGTCGAAATTTCCAGAACGAAAACGTTGGAACCAAAAACGTACTGGGTTTTCTTTTGCGATACCGCCGCCATACACATCATTAATCCTTTGAGCCGTTTCTGCAGCACTGGTACCACGGTAGAACTCGCACTCGTAAATAACGCGATATTTCAAGTTTTCCATTTTGTAAACTGCGTGACGCAAAGAAAAAACCAAACGAGGACGAAACAAATGAATTACGGTTTTCGAAATACAAATGTATGAATAAATAGCTGTATAAATTTGAAATTGGAATCCCTAACCAAAGAAGAGATATTTGAGATCAAAGTGGCCAGTACGACAAAACGCCAATTTCATATGTAAGGACCTTATACTTGCTTCAAAACCCGGGATGTGCCGAGTTAAATTCTAAGGAGGGGCAGGTGGTTTTGGAATTATTACTGGAGTTTGAATATCTATTCTCGGGTATGTTGTGCGTTTGTTTGTGAATATTGCATGGCATGGCCTGACACAGGAAAAACCCTAGTGGGGAGCTATGTCCTACTTATAGCATGAATATTTGTTTCTTCGAGTTAAAACCTATCAGTTCGAATTTGGTTAAATTTGCTTAATAATCGCAGGCCTTCGGGCGGAGCGAATGAACTTACACTAGTTTTGGCCAGCAATCCATAATTTTCCTAGTTGAAATTTATGACAAAAAAGAATTCTCTACTCTACTGATTTAAGTGAATTTTATAAGGATACATTTACAAAATATGGCTTTAAAAATAGGTAAGAACTCTTGTTGAACTAAGCTATGAATAACACCGTGTTTCAAACAAATTAATTTACAACACTACTTGAGAATCGAAAGTTCTTGATCGTGTTTATTTTACAAAGGCTGTATTAAGTTTCTAGTAAAACAAACGCTAACAAGATTATGATAGAAACTAGTATCAGTGAAAACTTCAGTTCGGCACGCAAAACATACGTTACAAAACAGAATGCAATCTATACATAATAAAAATTCTATATTAATTTATAAAAAAACCAAGACCGTGTCTGATAAAATTTATATTTTATTTCAAATCCTCCACCTTTTTGAACTTTGTAAAAAAGACCCCAAAATCGTTTCATGTCAAAAAAGACAATCTTCGATCGCGCTTCTATTCTATTCTATTTTCTCATTCCAGTTTTCACTACGCATCAGCGTTTTTTCCCCAGTTCAGTGGGTAACTTCTCCCCGAAGCGTCATATAAATAAATTGTTGGCAGTCTTTATTGCCTTTGGTTTACGTTAGCGTTTTTCCCGGCGCGTTATAACAGTGCAAATCTAGTGCTATGGTTTTGTAGAAGTGGCTGCTAAAAAATATTTATTGGAAATGCAGATATATTAGAAATATTCTATTTTATCTTTTTGTAAGATTATGATTTAGTTTTCTAAAAAATTACATTTCCAATTTTGTTTGTTGAGACTTTTATCTTAATAAGCACTAGACCTTTATCGTTCATATTAAAAATAAATAATTAAGGTTTGGCACTGCATGCTAAATAATATTGATACCGGCCATAGCTAACTTCCCCTTTTTTGGGAAAGTGTCTTCCTAACACAACTTTTCTTCCTATCTAAAAAAATTCATTATTGTGTTATAAAGTGAGTATACTTTATTTAAAACATATTCTATATCTTTAGGTAATTTTGATATTAATGATTTTACGTGTGTTGAACTAGTAATTCTATAAATCCAAGTTACCTCGCTATACATGCCAAATAAAGGTAGAGTCAACACTTTAAACGACCTCTGCTAAATTAGAAATGTAAAATGGTAAAATACAATCACCAAAACAGATATTACATTGCACGTTGCTATAAATAGCAAATAAGCATGTCATACATTTATTTGTACTGTCTGTATCATTGATAGTCTATGGAGCATCCCTGGGAAATTCACCTTTATACATCCGATCCTATTGTGATTTCATTCCTCCCAGTGATTATCATAATGTCTGTTTCGCGAACGATCCCGATCGGTGATTGGAAGAACACCATTCCAATACACGTTCGGTTTTATATTGAATTTCTTTAAATATTACTCTTTATTGTTACAACATAAATATAACAGCAGAAAATAAAAATTGGCACTAAAGGTGGTCTGATCACATAGCTATCTCTTCTAGATAACTTTTATTGGTATGGGAAATAAAAAGTTTTTTGCTATAGTTCTTATGTAGGCTAGAGATAAATAACAAGCATAGAATAATTTATTTTATATTATTCCTAAGCTAATCCTAATCTCATTTAAACAAAATCATTTCTATTTAAAGAAGCTTTCGGGCAACAAATATGCGAAAAACTTTTTAACTCTTTTAACATTTTTATCTTTTAAGTTTCATAAACCGTGCAAACAAACTATTTTCGCATTGTTACTCCGCAACAGATGGGGTGAGCAAGCAGCCCATGAAATTAAGAATGTGCCTGCGCGTCAGTTGTCTGTGTTTCGTCGGACAGCAAGCAAATAGGAACGATTTGTTAGTCTATCTGATACCTGATGGAAATAAATCTGCGTTGAACTAATAGAGGCTCTGCGCATTGAAAATTGTGTTAAAATTTGATTGGCCGAGCGAACGCTCTGTTACCAATCTGGCAATTTTTCTTTAGGCTGTCAGGTTGTATGTATGCATATGTGTTTGGAAATTTCATACGCGTGCACACCAACCAAGTTTGATGAAACTTGGAACACAGCGTTTTTTAGCTAGTGGGAGTTTTTGATTGAAAATATGCAGGGAGCATTTCCGCCAAAATGAGAGACTCTGCAGAGTCCTTACGGGGTGATTCTAAATTGACTGCGTATATTTTTACCACGCAATCAACATCGTTAATATAACATATTTTTGCATTAACGATAACTGGGAAATATGTTCACCAAAGCTTGATTACACAAATGTGGGCCATGCGAACGCGTTTATCGTCACCGTAATCTAGTTTTGCACCGGGGCGACGCCGCAGTTTAAAATAATCTTGAGTTTCGCGTTCACTTTGTATGATTGAAGTTATCTCAAAAATTTTGTACTAAAGTAGGTCAAACAAAAAACACGAGTATTTATTTATATTCTTTAAATATACAAAATTTACGCACTCAAGTTTTTGGATTCAATAACTTAGTATCACCCAGTATTTGGCAGATACATGAGCAATACCACCTTTTGATGAGGGTATACAAACAGATTTATATACAGAGAAACAAACCTCATTACCGAGCGTCGAAAAAAGTGTATCCACTATGGTGATGCGCAGCTGAACATGCGTTGCGGGTTTGTGTTGCTTGCCAAAAGAAAATTTAAAAAAAAACTTATTTTTATACGTTTTTTTTATATGTTTATGATTGTCTGCAACTCGCCCATCGTAAAGTGACGATGTGCCCTAAGATGTAGTACGCTGCGATGTAGTTGTAGTATGTGTGTACGCTTGCATTAAAGAAACTAATTTACTAGCAACTTGTAAAAGTACAAAGATTATAGATATCTGGAAATAGAAAACCTCTGTTAGCAAGTTCTAGAATCTGGCAGTTCGCACAATTAAAGTCGACGGAAATCATTTTATCCGAGTCCATATATCCGGAATCTCTATATTGTAGTGATTTTGTTACCACATAAATATTTTTATGCGTGTTGATTCATGGCATCCATCTGCTGGGCATGGGTCTCCCTACAAAGGAAGTGTAGGTCAAATTCCACTTAATGGACTAAATTAGGTTTCTCTCAAATTACTTACTAGAAAATTATCCTAAATTTTTTTGAAAACATTCATTCCCTAGAGCTTTTTGCAAGGTATTTCAGCGTCAAAAGATTTAACGTAAGAAAAGGAATTCAAACAAATACAATAACTAATCCCTTCATGTTTTATTTTGACATAAAAACATATTACTAAATAATTTATATACTGGATTACAACTGGTTTTAAGTTTTGCGAAGTTTAATATGCACACATAAACAATTAACTTACCCGTGGAAAGTAATCTCGCTTGATTTGTTATGTTTTTGCCTGCTTGAGTCACATACTCGTAATTTTACTACGAATTTAGCCTTTTCTAAATATATTTTGGCGAGCTTTCGATCACTTTCAGCTTTCAGGCACTGAACTGAAGTAAGCTGATGTAACGATTGTACTCTTATGTGAAGCAGCAATGCATTAACGCGGTTAGTACTCATCTAGTACATTTAAATCTATGAGTGTACTGATTTAGCTAAATATAGATTTACTATATTCTATATTCATTACTATAGTCATGAGCTTGTTTATTTTTTCAGTTGCAAAATAAGTGTGCCATATAGTTCACAGAAGTACTAGTCTAATATTATAAGTTCTGGTCTACGCCATGCCATGTTAACTATTAGATCATGGTCACGAGTCAACGCTGAAAACGGGCTTCTATAATTAAATATAAAGCTTTAGTTTACAATATTACTACATTGCGAGTTATATCTTAGAAGTTTTTTTTTGTTTATCCGGCCAGCAGATTTCTTCACGTCGTTTTACTGTATCGTTAGAATAAACGATTTTACATTACATTTTTTGCATGGTTTGATATTATAGAATAACATAGGTTATTTCTGATGAAATGATGATGACTAGTGTCCGACATAATCTTGTAAGTTAGGCATAATAAAATATCCTTTGTTAGAGCAAATTAGATTCGATAGTATGACAGTATTTTCTTATTATCTTACGTTACGAATTAACTCTCGTGGAAAATCGGTAATTTACTAGTACGTTATTTCATAGATATTTCCCTAGATAGGACAGGATGTAATTTTTCTCATTATTGGATGTCATTAGCGTGATACTAGTTACCGTGAAATGAGATATTAGTTTGTATAAAGTAATTGTATTATATTAGTATTGAGCCAAATCATAATAAAATAAGAATCAGATTATGGAGATAAAAGACAAGGCCTTTTTAGCCGAAAAGCCTTAGAGCCGAAACCTTATCTTCTTCTATTAGATACTTGTATTACGAGGTAACTGATAATATACTGTGATACTCGTTCTATAGGCACTCGTTTTCACCAGAAAAAGAGAAATCAAAAATAAGTGTTATCTATTTTTCATTTTCTATGCATTTTTCACTCATTACATTGCTATATTAACTAAGCTATCTAAATATTTATCGAAGAAAAATAACACGCGCTAACTAGTCCCTTGCATGTAAACTGCATAATTTACAACAGCAGAAGGCAAACAAACCGTTAAAGTCAAGTTAAAAACTGTCGGAGTCAATTCGGGGTTACTGTCAGGTGAGACTGACGGACACGCGAGATCGTCCCCGAGGACCTCTGGAGGACGGACCTAGGAGTAGTTTAGAGTGGGCCGATACGAGAGCAAAATTTATCAGGTGTGAACTAGTCAGCCAAACTCCGCGCCCTATTGTCTTAGAAGTCTTGAAACAATTGAATTTATCTAGTGGTTGAATTTGTCCCTCAAGGCAGTTTCCGATTGAGGCGATGCTAATCTGGTCAAATTCAATGCAGCTAAGACGCAGGCCCCTACTTTCCGGGATGTGTCCGTTCCCGTTACAGACCACCTTGAGCTACTAGGTGTCACGATGACTTCGACGCTCAGTTTTGCCAAAAAGCTTGGTGTTCTCTCGAAGGTGCGACGGTACTTTACGTCGGAACCGTTGCTCACCTTGTATAAAGCACACGTTCGATCGTGCATGGAGTGCTCGCATCTTTGGGATGGCTCAACTAGATATCAGCTTGAAGCGTTGGAGTCTGTCGAGAGGAGAGCTAAGAGACTTATAGGCAACGATGCTCTAGCCAAAACTAAAATTCAAAGCCTCGAGCATCGTCGAATAGTAGCTAGCCTATCTGTTTTTTATCGGATACATTTCGGAAAGTGTGCCTTGGATTTACGTATTTTGATTCCCCATCCCCTTTCTACAATCGGACAAGTAGAGATACTGCAAGGCGCCACTGGTTCATGGTAGAGATTCCAAGGACTTGCACAAAACGCTTTGCTTCTACTTTTATTGTGCGTACAGCTAGGTTGTGGAATTCCCTGTCGAGTTCTGTATTTTCCGATAGCTATAATCTCAATATTTTTTTCTTTTTTCTTCAGCATTGATCAAAATTGTATATTTAAAACAATAAAAGTACCCACAGTTATTTATTTATTTTCCAAATTTAATTTCGTGCCAAATTTAAAATATTAAACACTTACATAAAGCACTTAATACATTATAGTACTAACTCATCCTGTTGGTAACACAAAAAGTTATTTATTGCCTGTATTTCTAGTGGTAAGATTAAATAGGGCCACGGCACAGGCAACAAACGTTAGTGACCATATGATTCATTATCTACAATATTATATAACAAAAAATAAAATAAAAAATACAGACATGGAAAAATATCGATGAACGATGAAAATCATTAGTCTGGTTTACCCTTTTAAAAATATCCTGAATACTTCCCTCAACCGAATGGGGTCGCCACGGTCACGTATAAATTACGGAGGGCAAGACTCTTATTGTTGTCCCACCGAATCCCAGAGTCCCAGAAAAATAAGTTTACTCGCTTCCCACTTAAATCCTGACTTGAATTACGGTGGGTCCGATTAAAGAATTCGCTAGTGAACATCCGCAATGCCATTACGGGAAACCCGTGAACCCGATGGAACTTTTCACGAGTTTGTGCCATTGAATCGGGGAACTTTTAAACGATTTCAATATAAAACCCATTATGAATTATTTGCTAACTGGTAAGATTTTTGTTTTGATATTTAAACTTTTGAAGCTTTAGAAAAAGTAATTTCTAGACTAAGGAAAGAAAACACAATAAAAATCTCGGAAAAGAGAATCATTTTCGACAACTTTTGGTTCATGTTACTTAGCTAGAAGACTTCTAGTTGTACAAACATACATTTTTCAATACGTACCTTTGTTATCACGAGTATGTTCTAGTACATATAAAGATATGTTATTTATTATTTGTTTTTATCACCTATGTCCAGAGACATGTGAAAATTATTATATGGAAAGGAAAAACATTGACGTTGTAATTCGACACTAATTAACCGTGAACGTTATGAAAGCGATACATCAGCAGTGTACCCTCACCGCGCCTACCTACCTACTATCCACCAGTTTACTAAGGCCTTCCTTTCCTCTCTGAAATAAAACTTGAAAGGGCGTTTGGAGGACGGTGGTATATCAGGGTAGAGGTTTAGGAAAAGTGGTCACTGTCTGGGCGCATTCATCAGAACAGTTAATTTGCAAGCAGATGAGTCACGACATCATCGCTCATCTTGTATTACCTAGCGGCACCTACATGTCGGGCACACTCGGTGCTGCGGAAGAGTGTTTAAAATTATAACTAAACTCTATTGAAACTGGACAGAAAACTGGAAGCTTTTGCACGTAGACTTGATACAGGTAGCATACATGCATGCATGTATATATTAAGTTTCAATACGATGCAGTTTGTTTACGAGCGGTTAAATATATGCAAAAATGCGATATTGATTATTATCTATTCTATACTTATAATAAAACTGTAACAGATCAAATTCTGTACATTGAATGTATTTAAAAAAATATATATTTTGCGGGGAGTGTTATTAACGATACAGAACTCATATCAATTTTTTCTTTCATTGTTATCTGTCTGTCTGTTTCTGGACTTTCCATAACTCTGAAACCACTGGATAGATTGTAATGAAACTTGGTAGGCTTAAGGCTGTTACCATGACGTAAGATTTTATTTACTTTTTTACCCCGGATACCCAAAGAGTCTCCCGTGAGACGGATGAAAGTCGTATTTATTTATATCTCAGTAACGCGTGCTTTGATTTAAATGATTGTTTTTGTTGGAAAGGACTACCTGAAATTAATGTTTTTTAAAAAAAATAGTGGGGGTTCCCTTGGGAAGGGGGATAAAAATCTTACTTAACTGTAACTCGATAAAGCGTTCTTTGATTTGGATGATACTTTTTTGTTGGAAAGGTCTAACTGAAATGATGTTATTGCCAACATTTGTGCAGGTTCCCGTGGGATGCATGAAATTCGTAATTAACTATAACTCGGTAACGCGTGCTTTGATTTGGATGATTATTTTTTTGTAAGAAAGGTCTACCTCAAATGATATTATCCCGAGAATAAGTGGAGGTTCCCGAAGAGAGGGCATGAAAGTCATATTTATATTATTATATGACTCGGTAACGGATGCTTCGATTTGGATAGTTTTTTTTTTGTTAGAACTAACTAATCCCAAAAACTTGTGGGGATGAAAGTCATTTTAACTATAACTCGGTAACGCGTGGTTTGATTTGGAAATTTAGACTAAACGAATACCGCCACAAAATACTATAGTCAGAGTTAGTGGCTGCGGCATAGATTATGATTGAACGTGTTGACATAGCGTCCACAATTTTGTTTTCCATTCCAGTGGGTTCCATCCCACGCAATATGCTATGGATGGAACCTCGAGCTTTAGCTACCGTTTAAGGATAACGCTTCAAGTAGAAAGATCTGTTGCCAAGCACCTAACGGTGTGTTTCGGCACCCTCCTTTGAGAGCTAGTGTATTCCAGACTAGGCATGCTCCATCTAGGACCACAGTGTCGCTGACTTCTGTGGTCGTGCGAGTTGGTTGTCAAATGCCTAGCTGTGTTAATAAAAAATAAATGGGAATCGGGATACACATACATTAGCATAATTAACGCCTATTCAATTCGCAAAATGAAATAGGCGTTAATGCCATGCAGAATCTTTAGTTCTTAAAAATTGTCCAGTCATGCTAAACATTGTCATGCAATTGTGCAAACTTCTCAGTATCGCTTTAATCAATCAAATGTACAGTTCAAAACGCTGCTGTCTTATTGTGTCTTTTACATATCGTTGTCAAATTTTTTAAGTCCTGCTGATATAAAGTCGCGGGTACTGCTAGTATACTATATAACTATACTTAATTCTGTACAGTTAGGACCACTAGCTATTGACCACTAGCTCTCTCTACTACAAATGTCAGCGGCACTGTGGCTCAAGATGGAGCATGCCCAGTTTGGAATACACTAGCTATCAAGGAAGGCTGCCGTAATAAATTTAATTTGTGGACAGATCGATACTGTTTAAACTTACAAAACAGTAAAGGTCACGGAATGTTTAACCGAAACAACAAACAACAAGAAGACCTTGCCTCGCAGGCTATTTGAAACAACTTATAGTTTGATGTTTAATGTTGGGTTAGGTCACTGAGCATGGTGGTCAAATATTTATGTAAATATTAATTATTTAATAGCTTTCCACGACCACTTCTGCAGATTTTACTTCTTGAATTATACAAGATGCAGACTATTTCCTTAGGAGACTTTTTTTCACATTGTCCGTAATACAAATAGGTCAAATACAATATTACACATTAGTGGGTAATATAGACACTACAGAAGTTCGGAAATCTGTATAAAAGTTGATGAATTATGTAACTTTATAAATTTTATTAGTACAGTCAAGAAAAGCATCAGAGCTATGCTCAGGTTGAGGCTTTCCCCGTGAAGTGGCGCTGTCCTTCCAGATGGCAGATGAAAAATCATTAGTGGCAGCACTAAAATTAAAAACAGCCTCTGTCTAGGTATATCTTATGTACTAAATAAAAACAAAAAGGATAATGTTCACTTTAAGAGGTTCATTCAGTATACGGCCAACATTATCGTAACTAACACATCGACTGTTAACTCGTTTGACAATGTGTTTTTATTTAGCGGATATAGCTGCAACGGCCAGTAACATAGTTTTCGACGCATAGTTGTTGTTATGAATAAAATTCTTACACTACATGTTATATTTATCTGCACCGTTGCTTTCTTTAAAGCATTACTCTAAAACTAAGTATAAGAAAATACGGCTTCACCTTTTCCAGAGCAAACTTAGAGTTAGGAGCGCTATCTAATCGAACGCCATTTTTCACGGTTACTTTATAAGGTTGTGTACACTCGCTGGAGTCTCGTTAATTTTCACTAGTTTGTCCCGCGACACGGCCTTCGTGCAACCCTAACATAAATTCCGAGTAACTTGAACAAACAATTGGAAGTCCAAATAAGTAGAGCCCTTTAGAATGTGCCCCCCGGGACACACAAGTTTGTGGACTGAAATGTCTAAATAAATTAAAATGTCACTGTTTGACCCTCTTGCTTGTTGGCTGCTTATAGGTTATACTATTCGTAGTATCTTAGTTGTAACAGTGGCA
Source organism: Ligdia adustata (assembly GCA_947049295.1). Taxonomy (NCBI): domain Eukaryota; kingdom Metazoa; phylum Arthropoda; class Insecta; order Lepidoptera; family Geometridae; genus Ligdia; species Ligdia adustata. Next base: position 7,358,257 of record OX346218.1, read on the forward strand.
CTAACTTATAATACCGCTTTACTTATAAACTGTTCTCAACTCTGAGAATCTTTGTCTCGTCCATGCGCATAACTCTAGAAAACATTTAAATTTAAAAACGCTTTATAAGTAAGGCTGTAAGTGTTATTATTATATAATTTTAATTTTGACATGTTTGTAATAATATATCTGAATAATAAATATTGTTTAAGTAAGGCTCATAATGTAGAGTTTGAGAATATTGAATTTTATTCATGATATTTTTTATCAGTGTTTTTCGACGTTTGTCATTGACGAATAACGATGAACTATTTCTGTGTGAATTAAAATATTTAATTAATTTTTGTACAAAATAGTAACTGTACTCTCTCGAGAGGGAGTTCAGAAATATCTAATGGAACTAGAGTTTAAATATGCGCAGTAATAGTACACAAAACAGAATTAAAATTTGCTACCTAGTTGTTTGAGAAGTAGTCAACGTGCAAAACCTTCTTCGAGAGTAGGCACTAGGTACGTCTGAAACACTATTTACGTAAATGAACTCGTTCCGTTAAGGCGCTGTGCGTTCGGCGAAGCTTCGTTTAAAGTTTTAATCGCTTTGGGGTCGCGATAAACAAATTTTAATTAAGTTTTAATATCACCGCTTAATTGCAGAGGCGGTCGGATAAATCATAATAATATTACTCTATGAATATTTAAATAGGCGCTGGAAATTGAAATGTTTTGGTTTAACGATTTATTTGAATTTCAAGTTTTTGATTGTATGATTAAGGATATAAAAATACTATAATTAATCGCACGGTGCATATAGTTAAGTACTTTTATTAAATGTGTAGAATATTATATTGCATCAGTTATGCGAACTGTTGTTCTCCCGATTACAAAATTTTATTTTTGTAACTTATACAAATTATATTGTCGTCACTTGTCTCTGATAAATATTACTGATATCGTCTGGTGGCACAGCAAACTGGTTCATGGTCGACATTGTGGATTGACAAGGTTAACAAAATATTTGAAGTGCTAGCTGTCGTATAAAATCAATATAAAAAAACAGTCAATATAAAAAAAAAACAGAATGTTTGGAAGAAGTGCTCCCTCGCGTTTGAAAATGTGAGATAAGTAAAAAAATCCAAATAATCGTCGAACAAAGGAGATCGTCAAGTTTGATTGGTGACAACAAAATATACGCAAATAGCAATATCCAGATATATATACAAACTGACAGACAAAAGAATTACCAGACTCGAAGAAGAGACGCTTTGCTCGCTTCCATCAATAACATATATAATTTCCTAGCTCAAATAAGTAGATAAAGACGGTTTACAACAGTTTTTTTCTGATAAACGTGACAGTTAAAATCGGGATAATACCCTCATTTTTCATCTGTGGAGTGTGGACGAAGCGACGCTCCCAACGAATTGCACCTCGGGGTATGAATTTAATCTCAGAATCCGCGTGTCAGATTCTTAAGAACCGTCACTTCCCTGATATTTGAGTTTTATTCTCTTTACATCACGCCTTGTTTTTGTTACGAGTGAATTTATAACAGAATCCCGGGATGAATGCTGAATTTGCTCTGTTTATGATCGTGTTAATATTTTATTTGACGTCCAATTGAAAAATGCGAACGTGTTTTCATAGAAAGTGCTGAATCTTCAAATAAGATTTTTCTTCAAATAAGATTTTTAAAGTAGGTTGTCAATTCGTTGTTTGTAATTTTTTAATTTTTTTATATATGTTTCTAAATTTCAAATAATTGGAACGGAATAAACATTTTTTTTAATTATACTTTTTGTGGATCACATGCATTCTATCAAGATTGCTGAAGTAGTTAAAAAGTAAATTAAGAAAATATAACATTTGACTAATTAAAGTCGGTGCATGGTTACAAAGCACACACCTATAATCATTCAAAATATTATAACAATTTATTAATAAATACATTTTTAAATACTTTTAGTACTCTCTGTTTTCCTGCCATTGCTCCATTAAAATACATTATTAAGGTGTTAGTTGCTAAGCGGCCACTTAGTTAAATGGGTCGCAATTTCACTGCTCCCAACAGCCGTAAGACATCAGCCAGATTGCTTTAATATTCAGTAGTAACTTGATTCCGAGCCTGAAACTGTAGAAAGCCTAGGATTACATGGCACAGCTGCCTCAGCTCAGGTGTGCGTGAATCCTGCGGTCAGAATTACTGCTGTCTTGGCTCAAGGAAATATGGTCAGCTCAGTCGGATGTTACGCAGCAATTTCCAGCCTTAGTCAGTTACTATTGAAACGTAGACTGCGCATCAGCGTCTTTGCCATAGATTATCTGAGGTATTTATTTTCGTCACTGTATAAATTTTGTAAGCCCGCGTCAGTCGTCAGTCATTAGCACTGCAAAGGTCTTTATTTATCAATACACAAATAATATCCGCATTACTAAAAAATGAATTTTAGTACTGCTAATGCCAAGCTACAGTAGCCCTTGTATCTTGTTGAAAGCAACGTTTAGGGCTAGCGTCTCACTATATTCAGCACGTTCTTTGGAATACACCACTATCGCTTTGGTGTGGTTTTGGCATTCTGAAGTTAGAAGCATTTTCTACCGTCGATTAACAAATTAATATCATATGTGGGAATTCATTAGCAATGAGTTCATGCTTTTGTTTCAGTGCTAAGTTAATTATAATCCGACTGTGATCCTCTATAGATGTTATTCTTCTGATGAATGAGTACATTCTATTAAATCTCATATTCTTATAATTAATATAATTATCAAAATACATCATATATTGCTACTAGCAGTAATTTTACTAACTATTGTGACATTGTGTTAGTCATTGAATCAAAACTGGCAGGTACTCTACAAATAATATACCAAACTATAAATCTGCGCGTCCGTAAAAAAGCTTTCCAGCCTTTTACGTTTTCAGCAATAATAGGTGCAATATTACAATCGAATACACCGAGCTCTATAAATACGCATTACTCTGCGTCCCGGATGTGTGCAATATAAAACGTTGACGGGAAAGCTTTTACAGCCAGTTATTTCTGCCGGAACCATAAGTGAGGTTGTATGTGTATACTTGTACAGTGCAGTTGTGTATCTTCTTACAGGCAATCATGGTGCATGTTCATTCTATGTAGTTGTGATTGATGAAATGAGATGATTTCTATATTTTTTGTGTAGGTGGAGTGTAATGTCTTGCTAAGTATTAGCTTATAGGCCACTATTACGTGATTTTCTTATTTTATATTTTTGGTATCACGATACTTTTTTGAGCTTGTATTTTTTTTACTTATACTGTCCCACTATTGGGCAAAGGTCTCAACCATATCCTTTCATTATGTTTAAAATATATCGCTTATTAGCAGTATTTTACGATTGTTAACGACTTCTTAATAATAACCCCCCTTGGGTTATCAATTTGCGGGAATATTTTTTTGTATGTTCCCCGATTTCACAGCGACACCGACCTAGATTTAATTTTTTTATATGAAAGCGTTTGGCCCCATATACATACATAATTTACACATTTTATCAAAATCGTTCTAGTGGTTAGGTTAAAAAATAAAATTAATTAAAATATATTTTATCTGTCGGATGAATTCTGTTTTTAGAGTAGGCATGTTTAACTTTACTTTGAAAAAGTAACATACCTTAACTAATCAGAGGGTTTATTAGCGTAAGTACCTCATTACTTGCCAATAATGTTTCTGACATGACAATGAATTGGCTACAAAATTAATTTAACTACAAAACTTTAAATTCAGGTTTAATACGAGTTGACAACAATATAAACACCGTCACATTTGTAGACGTGGGATAACGTGTCTCGCGCGGGATCCTCCACGTCGGGCAATTTTTGAGTTGGACTTGCGCGACTGATACACAATCCTACTTCTGAACTCGGATGTAGCAAAACTACGAGCTAAATTATAAATAGTACTTCTAAAGCTAATTTTGCCATATAATAGGAAATAACATACTAATAAAGAAAATCAAAAGTTGCTTGTAGGAGAAGGTTAATAATGGTCCTCAACCCGTAATTTGACCAGTGTGGTGGATTATAACCTACACTCCTTCATAGGCGAGACCCGTGCCCAGCAGTAGTTTGCTATGGATTGATACGTATACTAGTAATTCCCCGAACTGTTGACCTCATACTTATATTTTTTGCGGCTTACAACGAAACCACTTGACTGATTTTTGGTCTCTTAATAAATATTATCAATATAGGTGTATTTGACAGCCATAGTTTTATTAAAGATAAAAAAATAATTAAAATATCATAAAGTGCTTTACTTAAAATATTAATTTTGCTTTTAATAAAATAATAATTTAAAGATTTGCAAACAATGAGTTTATGATATCCAATCTGTCTTGAAGAGTAATAATCTCTTCAATTTTAAAAGTGTCCGAGCGCCCATGTTGCATATAATTATATATATATACATCAATTGTATAGTTCATGTTGACACATTTTACAAAACTAGGCTTATGTTCTTTGAATACACCTTGTTAGCTTAGTTAGCTCGCTGCATACTGGTGCAATCTTTTGGCGCAGACATATTTTTGCGCGTTTGTGACTCTTGGGTATCATAAGCTCATTGTTTACAAAGTTAAAAAAATAACTTATAATAAATTAAACTATGGTTAAACTAGAGATAAATGAAATTATTTCGTTGTTTGCCATTCGTTTGATCCAAATAACAATTTCTTTTTAAGTTATAGAACTTGAAAATTGATAAACTTGACGCTGGCAAATATACAAATCGTATGGTTGCAATATATCAACTGAAAAAAAAAACTGAAATTATCACACTTATATTATAACGGTGAAAGTTTGTATGTGTGTGTGTTTGTTTGTTCCTCATTAATGCTCAAACGGCTAAACTGATTTAGATGAAATTTGTCACGCAGATTGCTTATACCTTGGATTAACACAAAGACACACTTTAGGCCCCGGAAAATTATAGTGTTTCCTTTAGGATGGACAAGCATCCACCGCGGCTAAAATCACGGGGTGCTGCTAGTTGTTTATCAATTTAATTTAAATGAAAGCTCTTTATTTTGCCGATTGTCGACGAGTAAGAAATTTATTTAATTAATTTAATTAAATAAATTTCTTAATTAATTTTTATTTAATTTTAACTCTAGCATAAATACGTTAATAAGTAAAAACTACAGTCTTTTTACCTTGCAATAACCAAGTGGTGCCCTCTCGAGTTTGTTTTCCCTAACGAAGCGTCTTGCGCGACGTTCTATAATGCACTTATGATTTATTAGTTTATCAAGTTAGCTCGGTGCAACGGAAATTTTAATACATATTTTCGACGCTTTTCTCCTTAAAGTGTGTTGTAAAATGTAAACTTCTTTGTCTCTGTTATAAGGTACTTCCAGAGACGCGTGTTTTATATAAAATTTGCTAATGTTGCATGTTTGCATTTCGTGATATTGTTCGTTTTGACATAGAAGTCAGAGATTCATATTCTATCACTAAATACTTGATGATGATTATTATTATATTTATTATCTTTTGACCATTACGATAGAAGCGAATCAGAATTCTCTGGTTTTTACAAGTGAACACAATTTTATTACAAGATAAAAAGCGTTTTATATCTTCTACTAGAAAATCTGACGATAGCAAAACTGTTCGTGAAGGTTCTGTTATATTGTTTCAGAGATATTGCATTAGAGTTAGCAAAGAAATGGATTCAGAAAATTTTATCGAGTTGACCGTCTGTCCCCAATGGGCATTTAAACTGTATAAATGCTGAATATTTGAATATGCAAGAAACTTTATGAAATTGTACATCCACCAAATTCACCATCAGTAATTAAAAAAAAAACACTCACATCACATACATGATTAATTTGTGAAGGTTATCAGAATTTTAACCATCCAACCAAGTTAAAAACCGTTTAGATTTGTGAATAACTGTAAATTTATAACAAAACAAATTTGCATTTTTTATTATATTTCGATAAAATACAAAAAATTACGAGTACCTGTCACAAAATATTTCAAGACCGGTTTTTTTTTAGGTTTGTACATTAGAAAATATATGGTGATACTAACCGCAACAGCTATTAGGCTTCGTGTGCTTTCGGTCGACCAATTGCTCAGCCCAACAGACAAAATCATCAGTTTTTTAAAAACAATGATAATATTTTTTAAACAGTTGTTTTTATTTTCCCAACAGATTTCATTTGTAGATGTTCATATCGTGAGAAGCAAATCCAACGGACGTGCTTCCGTATAATCGGTCGGATATATAAGAGCGTGCTCGTTTCACTCCTTCCTCTATTCTAAAACGATCTACAGTTTGTATGACAGTGAGAATATTTATTTAGAAGTAATCTTTTTTTACTGACACAATTAACAAAATACACGCACTACAGATGCGGGGTGATTTAAAATTATTATATTCTTACCTTGCAATCAGCATCGTTAATGTAACATACTCGTATTTCGCTTAACAATAAAAACATTTTTATGCATTTCTGTTTTCCAAAAAACTGGAAATATGTTCACCTAAGCGCGATTACACAAATCTGGGTCACAAGCGAGCTTGCCGTCGCCGTGACCTAGTTTAGCATTGCGACCGCGGGCTTAGGGTGTCCATGAGATTCGCGTTCACCTTGCATGACTTCAATTGAGGTTTTCTTAACTTAAAAACAGAATAAAATAAATATTTGAGGAGACACAAGTGATTTTTATTCCATTTATGCCCGATATTAATAATGATAACAGATAGAATCTTGAACTAATGTTTTACAGATATGGTACGGAAGCCTTCGTGCGCGAGTCCAACTCGCAGTTGCCGACTTTTTTATCTAATACTCTTACTAAATTGTGGCGATACAGATACAAAATGTCCTTACCCCTGACAACCATAAGCCTGTTCAAGAACTTTTCCCAGACTATATGTGGACATAAGTGGGTGGATGGTTACTCTAAAGTTGGAGGCTCATGGAATACGTCACATCTTTTTTTGTTCGTCATACGTCACATCGTTGTCTTGGCTGCTGTCTTCATTTACATACGAACGACTTAATGCGTTTTTGTATATTGCAAATTGCCACCTCGTATATTACAAGCCATTCACTCAACAAACATTGGATTTTTTTTACTATAAATCGCAGTGCTTCTATTACTATTCTATGCAATAAAAAAACTGTTATTCTCAGTTAAATAAAAGTAATACCGAGAAGAGATATGTTCAATGAGTTCCCAATGTAATTTTCCATTGCATTATGTTCGCGCGATGTCGTCGTCTCGCCGTCGTAGGAAATTGCTACGTTATGTCTCTATGGGATCAAGCGCCCCATCAACTGTTGCTTTATCGATTTCACAAGCTTTCCCAATGTATTGTTACGATTTTATTTTGTAGAATATGTGTGGCTGGATTTTTTGTGAAGGAAATTAGTTTTTTGCGTATTTAAGTTAAAGATTGTAATTTATACTATCATTGTAGGCATTATATACATTATAACAGTAAAAGCCCAAAGGATGTGAGAGTACTAATATTAAATGTAAGTGACATTGGTATAAACTAAATTTGGATAATGTTAAGGGATTTATACCTTATGTTAATTTAATTTTAACATTGTTGCACATCGCGATATTTAGGATAAATACGTTCATACATTAGCACGAGTTATTAATAAAAAATATAACCATAAAGTGAGTATTAGATTAGAGCGATTAAAATTAAAAGAGGCTAAAAAAGTCAATATTAATTACTATTATCAAAGCAATTACTTAAATAAGCGGCATTAAACAAAAGCGTTGGAATATTTATCGCAGTTAAATTAATGATAATCATGCTACCCTTTCCCGGGGACTTTTGTTTCTTCTGGTTCCACAATTCCACATTCAACGCTTTAAAACGTGTCTATTAATTCATTAATGCAAGAAATTAGGGTGAGATACCGTCCCCACCCTTGTCAACAAGTCAAAATGGCCCAAATTATTATAATAGTTGAGTTGAATTGTTCTTGAAACGAATACATTGTGTCATATGACAGATTTATAATTAGACGAATACTCTTACACAAATTGTTAACATGAGGACATTAGTAAAGGTAACGATAAATAATTAAACGTAATATTTGAAGTAAACATAATTTAAGATATTATATTACCTACCTATAAAATACGAATAAAAGCTTACTAAATACAAATTAAAGTAAAAAGTAAAAGATACTCGTATGTATCGCGTGAGTAATGAATAATTTTGCTGATTGTAGTTGATTTTAAAACATTTCTTATTGTTCTTTCTAAACTTTACTTTGGAGAATATAAATATTAACATTTATTTTTCTTCATTTGTTCTTTCTTGTTTAGCACGACTATTTGCGTCGCTATTAGTAGTTTAAATACTCGTAGTACACAAGTGAAGAGAAACACGCCAACTGGTACTTCACGAGTACACAATCCATCTTACGCATAACTAACACCACCAAGAATCGTCGGTGGAAACACACTCCGACTAATGTTCATTGTAAAGGCAACAAATAACCTGCAATCAAAGTAACGACCGACCTCTATTTGTTAGTAGAGATATATCGGACTTCGCTGTGCGTACGTAATGTAGGGAGATAAAGAAAACTAAGTCAGATGGACGATGTAACTAACACTAATGATGTAGATGTTAGATGGATAGTGGTTTGCATACTATAAAAAGGCACACTAGCACTCAGTTTTCATATAAACATTTTTGCTCCCCTTGGTTTTTGTATATATTTAAAAATATTAGTACTCTTTAGAGGTATCGATATTAAAGACGACGACGTCAGGCTTTTTTGATTGTTTCGATAAATTGCTTGTCAACAAAAAAAGGTTTTATTTTATTATTTTTTTTCCCTTACATAATCAGAAAAGGCTAAATGTTATGAGTTAGATACATAAACAAGGAAGTAAATTAAGAAATACATTTGTATGGCAACTTGTGCTGATATATTACAGATTTGAGTGTACTAACACTATAGATTGTGATATTATTATGAAGGACAGGAAAATACATAGCTACGCTTAAAGATACTGTGCTAGGATTGCAATATTTTATCTATTATTTCGCTTCATTACTGTTTACTGTGATACCATTATGAGCACCTTTTAACTCACGTAAAAGTACGTACTAGCCATATTTGTAATATTTTAAGCTGTCGTTATCTTTGCCATAAAATTTTACCTAATATCATAAAACTTTGCAAATCATGCTTTAAGTAATTAACGAACGCCCAACCGTGATAATGAATAAACAGTAATCAAAATAACAATCTAACGCGGCGAGAATTTCCTGCCGGGGCTGCCACTCGCTAACTTTCCCAAGTTCAATCCAACTTTAAACGAGTTAATCCCTTTTTATTAAATGTTGATGCTCACTGTGGTCTTCATGAATCCCTATTTTGCTTTTAACTAGACTTTTTGACTTAATTTTGTTTTAACTTCTTAAACTTAATTTTTGTCTCAGTGTAATATTCATTTATAATTTTAATTTTTCTTAAAATGTGTATTTTAAGTTTGTCATTAAGTTTTAATTAAGTACAGGGTATTTGAAAGACCAGCACGGCTATCAGCTAGAGTTAGGCATGAAAGAATATAGAAGAGTTCGGTGCTTCAACGCTCCCAAAATGAAATCAACTTTGGTCACTCATGTTTTTACTTTTTTCATGCCCTGGAACTCGGGACTGAACTGAACTCGCAGTTTTCGCTAGGAAGCGGCGAGCCTCACATCTTGATGGAAGTTAATCCTCCCTATGTTTTATTATAGAGCTACAGGTAATATAGGAAATTGTTTGCATAATACGTCTGAATTCATAAAATATATAGCCGATAGCCATGCTGGTCTTTCAAATAGCAAGTACAATTAAAGATTCATATCACCTGATAGCATTCATTACAATCTGACCAAAGCGAGATGATCTTGTTACTGAACCATCACATTTGTCAAATGAGCAACTGCTATTAAAACATTTTTATTGAGAAAACCTAGGTCGTCGGTGGCGTTAGGTATATTTATGTAGAACATCTCAATTACATGCTGTTATAATATTTAGCACTGTGAAAATTACAAAAAAAATATAACCGAATTGTTTAAGTAACCTCTAAAACTTCAATGTTTTTACTCAATTTTCAGTACATATTATATTTTATTATTATGTAACTATAATATTCTGTACAAGAATCAATACATATTTCGTGATATAAAGAAAGGTGTTTCGTTGATGCTGCCGATTGAGTTAATTTTCACGAAATCGTTTTACGGTTTCCTCACACGCTGTTACGGTTTATTTCACCCTACGGTGTCATTTCTAGGAAATTGTTCCGTGATCTTTTTGGGCACGTCGAAATATAGACTATAGCAGCTGTATATATTATGTGCAAAAACATTTTGAACTACAGATTTCAAGTACTTTAAATAGATCTGTCGCATTTATGGGAGGTAGCAATTGCTTTTTTTAGGTATTTATGATATAGGTACTATTTAAATATTTTATTCTGATAATATTAAATGAAATACTTTAAATATTGCTCTTACTTAAACATGTTATATTTAGAGTAATAAAAAAAATTACAAAGACAGAATTAAGAAAAATAAAATTGGCAGCGATTTTTTTATATCAACATAGTTAATAGCAGGTAACACAAAAAAGAGTCACAGCTGTTGGTCTTAACTAGAATCATCTAATAGCTACAAAGTGTTTGCTACTAGTAGGCAAATTTTAAGGCATTTACACGAAATCGTTTAACAGTCTTATCGAGTGCAAACATCAAATATAGTGAACAAATGAGGGTGTATTACCTTTAGAGAGATACCGTCGACGCCGGTGGGCGGGCGGAATCATTTCCGCCGTGTCAATCAAGCGTCCCGGCCGGCGACCGGACGGCATACGGTGGCCATACTGACACCACTAACATTTAGACAGTACATTATCTGTTATCATGAAGTTTTTACATAGAGTCCAAAACTCTTTTTTTTATCCAAGACAGCTAGGCATTTGACTAACATCTTGCATCACGGCAGATTGCAGCGACAGCGAAGGCTACTGGAGCACATCTGTAGCTGTCACTGGTGGCATAGGCTCTTTTTGCTCTTTAGTTAACATTGACACGTTAAATAATATTATTACTCATTTTTGTATCATACTCGTTTTTTTTTTAAGTTTATAATTATCATCTAAATGTTCTTTTCACGTTATGCTAAGAATGAAATCACTATTTCATCATTGTCATGTTTTACAGCTGATTTAATTTGAATAGTTTTTTATATGTTCAAATCTTAGACTCACGAGATTTGTATGCGTTCTATGACAAATATTTCGTTTTATTCTATGTCCCTGTTTATAACTTTCTGTACTTATATTTTTGTGTAAAAACTAGACACATAGAAAATGTATTGTGTTACCACGTCAATGATGACAGTTACGGCACAATTTACGCATACATGTGTCTCATTGTTAAGCACAGGGTCTCACCTAAGGGGTTTAAACGGTAGTTCAATGCACAGGCAAAATTTCAACCTTCTTCGATAGGTCGAAGGTAATCAAAGATGCAGCCTTAACTGGGGAAGAATCTGATCTTTTTTTTTTCTTGCAGTAACTATATCATAACTTTTTCCTATTTTTAAAGAAAAGTTAATTTTATTCGTAAAAATGTTGATTTAAGTTTTGTGTGTACATGGGGTACTGATTTTTATGATGATACTCTGGACATACAGCCACTAATGAGTTGTAGTTTCAATCGCATCTAGATTGAGTAAGCACATTGCTTGTTAATTATTTTTATCAAACCATGTTTAGTGCTTCTGTTCGCTGATAATCTAGGTATTGTTTTTTTGCAAAGGAACTTGCAGTACAAGAAAACTTCAATAATTATCGGTCTCTTTTTAAAAAATATTTCAGTTGGTTTTGAAATAATACCAATAATATCGAGAATTTAAGTAAAACTTGACGTTTTAAAAATCTGTACGGACTGGATTTAAAAATAGCTTAAGAAAGTTCTTGTTTTTTTTGTGCTACACTCTTTACTGTAAACCCATACAAAAATAACAGAAATATACCAGTACTCTACGTAAGTAGAAAATATGAGTTCTCAGCATAGCTATTTTTATAAAAAAACATCCTATCTATAAAAGCTCCCCCACACGCTAAAAGGCGACCGTCTTGTGTACACTCACGTAATGTGTCAATGCCTGTCACTGTATCTTTATTAGCGGTGAAGTTTGCAGGCATCGAAGTGAGGTGACCGCAAGAGGGGCCAAGCCTGGGCCAAGTCGGAAACATTAAGGCTCCATCAGCGGCCATATTTTCCGGAATTTCCACGAGGCCGGACCGGCCGGCGCCGACACGCCTTTGCACTCAGACGTTGGCGGGATGAAGCGGAATGTGTGCTTTCACTGCCGATATTCCCACACTTTTATAGTTTTAAGACGTCGACCTGAAAGCGATCCTACTTGTTAAGGCATTTTGCTTGGCCGAAGTTTGACAGCAGATTTTCAGTCACGTTTTTTCTAAAAAATTACTATATACATTAATTTATTATTTATGAAACGCCTACCTACGCTTTTTGTTTATTTTTTCACGATAAACGTTGTCATCTTTAGTGTTATCGGAGCAAATCATAAAATAAATCATCAAATCAAGATTTTACTACGATTTGATGACATCAATATACTGTAAGTAATTTACTGCCTGCTACAACAGGCTATAAAAGGAAAAAAGTTTGCCTGTAGCCGTAAAAAATAAACATCTCATCTTATCTCATAAGTTCGGGGTGGCTCTCTCCGAAATGACACCTTTGGGCGTCTTTGTCGCCCGACAAACGCCCCGTGAAATTGAAACAGACCGGTCGCTCCATATTCCAGAAAATTTCCGTCAAATTTCTTTTTGTTCTTTTAATCCAGAAATCTCTTCAAAAGAGTGGGCAAATAGACTCCAATCTTGATAAAACTTGTCATTCAGACATATTGCGTTTGAACGCAAATTTAATCTTAAGAGTACCTCGAAATTAGTATACATGTGTAATTAATATATTTTAACAATAAGACAACAAGTGGTTAGAAACGACTTCGAAAAACCCAACTGCTAAATCTTTTAACAAGTGTATATTAAATTTAGCATTTACTATTCCAAACTCAAAAAAACCTATAAGATAAATATATATACGTAATCACTGTTTAAAATTCTATATTTTGATACCACACTCGATGTATTTTGAAAACATTATTTTTTAATCGCATACGATTACTTTTTAGCGCCAAAAATCCTTAGTTTTGTTTTTGATGTACCCAGAGTCATTCGATACACTTACATCAAAATACAACAAGCCGTTTTTAGAGTCTAAAGCCTGCCAAATAAATATGCATACATACACACACTCGAAAAACGTAACCCTCCTTGTTTTGCATCCGGGTAAAAATCATTGAACATAACACTGATTTATGTACACTTTTCTGGAGGTCGGTACTCGTGTTCATCAATTGGTAATTTCGAACCAATTCTGTCAAAACACTCAGGTAAATAAAATTTTCAGTTGTTGGTGTAAACTGATTAAATGTATTTGCTACAGCACTATTTATTAACCGATTCCAATACAATTTGGAATCCAGACACAACTATAAAAATTAATTGCATTGATATTTAATGGTTCAGGCGTTACTAGTACTACTAGGAAGTCCATTTATAATAGGATGTTGTTTAAAGCCAGTTTTTTGATGTCAGCGTGAGAAATCGAAATATATTTTTGCTTTTATGGTGTGGTTCCTTCCTCCTTACCACCTTATTATTTGTCTTTTTTCAGTATCCTACTTCTTCAGCACGTGGCCTTAGCACAAGGCATCTTCAGGATATGTCCTACTTCTTGACTCTTCAAGCGGGAAAACACTAGATTGTATTTAGAAAACTACTAACGCGTGTTTAATTCATATTATTTATGAAAACAGGTTTTCACAGCACTTTAGGATAAGATGTTTATTTTTTACGGCTAAGCGCATTTTTTTTTTCTTTTATAGTCTGTGCTTTCGAGTACCTGATAGTTGGAAAGGTCCAGTTATAGTTTCCACCAATCAGGTACGCGTACAAACCCGTTTTCTATAAAAAAACACTAGATATTCTTTAAACAACATCTTAAATTCAGTATAATGGTTTTCGATTTTTTGACAATAAATATATGATGTAGGTATGATGCGAGAACAATCGCATACTACTGGTTTTCGTCACTCTGTCATAAAAAATGTGATCGACAATTTATGGTAATTAACAATGGAAACCTAACCGTGCAGATGACCGATAATAACCTCGTAAACAAATAGCAAGGTCGTTGTGTAATGAAAACGCGCGATCTATCAGAATTAAAAGACCCTTTCGCTGTCACCAGCCATGATGGATGTGCGGAAATGAACATCTTTTTCTAGAGACCGATATGAGCTGAATCGTAGCGCGGCGGAGGACATCGTTACATGATGTCGACTCGCGATCAAAGTACCTATCCTTGAAAACGATCGCGCTTTTTAGATAGATGACAATAAAGATAAAATTTATTCATTGTTAGGTAACATTCGTTTTAGTTATGTAACAAGGAATCAAAAATAGTTTTTTTTTGACTGTTTTTCCCGGGTTCGATCTCCGGACAGGTCTGCATGAATGACCTTGTCTGATTGACCTGTGACCTATAAGTATGTATTTATGTATATAAGTATGTATATCAGCCATCAGGTTACCATAGCACAGGCTTTGCCTAGTTTGGGACCTGAAGACCTTTGTGTGGATGTTGTTCCATATTTATATCATATTATTACTATAGATTTCTTTGTAATATTTTCTTATATAACAAATACAAATAAATGAGCCAAGTAGAAGCAACAAACAATAAAGGAAAGTACTCCTAGCGGTTTAGCCGCTACACACTCGTACGTTCCGAATAATTTATTACGAAAGGATTTTAAAAACACGTATCTCCGAACCCTCGGATAAAGCCGTTTTAAGAATATGTGGGAATTTCTTCAGGTGATTGTAAGGAAAATATATATCATCCTCCGAGCGGATGTAAGTAAGGATTCTCTTAAAATAATATTAGAAAAGAGCTTTGGCACGCGATTTACGAAGCGCAATATTTCAATTGAAAATACGAGAATTCTGCGACTTTTTATTGATAAGGTCATCGTTATTGAGAGATGTCATCGGAGGCAATATATCTTCGGCGTGTAATCGAAAACGAAACAAGATATTTGTCTGTCTCTCATCTTCCCGTCGCATTCGAGTCCCATTGCGTTCGGTATTGTGTTTGCCGAAGGCTCCGGCGCTCATGTCGATTGCCCATGGAGCGGAATGCGAGCGAATGCCAGCCATTTGCCAGGAATGAATGGCTGCCGTTGATTATTTGCTAATCATGCTCCGACGATACGGGTTCATAATGTGAATACCTGCCTCAAATCATTTCCATAATCGACACAACACTGGCTTTCTGTATAATTAGAAAAAAATACTGTGTGTTGTGATATCCTTTGAGAATACACCGTGTCTGCGGCTCGAGTAATTTCGTTCCCGTCGTGGTGCGGAGCAGAGTGGCGACGTTAGATTAATTAACTAGGAGCGAGTTGAAAGTTTTAATTTTTATGATACCACTCGTCCCATATGCCCAAAGGTGAGTGGCGTGTAAATATTGCGGTGCATTTTTCAATCTAGCGCCGGCCGATTGCGAAACCGAAATGTATCGGATGTTTGGTTATCGGATGGACACACCGCATGTAATCGAATGCGCTATCGATTCGTGGTGTGCTGTGTTTGTAGTATCGATATAAGTTAATATTTAGGTGACCGCTGCGGTGGCGTACCAGGTAATTTTCTACCGAATCGAATATTGATCAATATACTCCTGTATATATAGTTAAATGTAACCTGTATATAGTTAAAGTGAAGGAAAAATAACGCCTGTCACTATACGAAAATGCTCCTACCTACTATTGAATTTTAAAAATAGTCGAATAGCTATACAATGCGATGACTTTAAAGTCATGTTTCGTTGATGTATTTACATATTATTTTGTAGCACTTCGTAGCATTTTGTCATGTTGCCGTAGCAATTGTAGCATAGTATAGTATAATTAAACAGAGTTAATGCTTTATGGAAAAATAAATACATATGACTGATTGATACTCGTTAAGAATTATTATTAACGCAGAGCCTAAACCGCTGAACCCAGAGACATGAAATTTGGAGTGTATGTATATCTATGATCTAGACTTGACCAAGCAGGAGTTCACTTCCAAGGTTCAAAGCTCAAAAGTAATTTATATGTCACCACAACGCCACAGGTGACAGCTACTAGTAATTCTTATAAGAATTAATTTATTGCTGATAAACTTAGTTTTACTTATGGTCCTATTTTAAAGCTACACTATTATTGAAACTAAAAATAATTTCCACTTAAGTTTTCTTTTCTACGTACAGTAACCTAGCTACAGCTAGCGATTATCTTGAATATGGTTGTGGGGTGTAATCAGAGATGCAGCAAACAAATGGCGGTAGTTAGGCGCCCGCCGCAGAGGGCAGTATCTGCGATTTATGAACCACCGACGGGATGGTTGGTACAGAACGTAGGTGTTGTCTTGTTACCTACGTATGTTGCAGATACGACTAGTGCTACTCGAGTAATTCAGTTTTGGAAGAGTTAAATAGTAATTAGTACTTGTCTAGAAGACTGGCGTGACAAGCTGTGCGTTGTAGGTACAGTCGGCTAGGGAGGTAATTTGTACCTTCATTCGATGTTTCAATTGCGTATCGATATATAAAATAATAGACAAATCTTTGAACTAAGTACTTATAATTATGTATAGTTGACGTACTGAAATTGTCAGAGTGAAAAATGGGAAACAATAGGCCATGTGTGAATTGGTCTCGCACACTGAGGATTCGGTGTCATTATTTATACAACATTACTTTTAATATTCAACCTATTGCCTAAGTAATAATCGAACAAATAAAGATAAAAATCACGTTTATTGTGTGGTAGGTCTCATAAATAGCTATCTTATTTTGTTTTTAGAGTTTGTTGTTAAGCGGTAATAAAAAATACGTAATCTGTAATAAATTAGAGTGTCAAGCTAAAACGATTTACAGATACAGCTTGGTGACAGACAGAGAGATGGACAGACGGACGTACAGCGAAGTTTTGCTAATATGGTTCCGTTTTTACCCTTTAGGTACGAAACCCTAAAACAATCAATGTAAATATATTGTTTGCGGTTCATTTTTATTGTTTTCAAGTGTTTCTATTATTTGTCGTTTTTATTGACTAAATTCATTACATTTTTTAAATAAATTCCAACTCTATAAATCATCATCTGTAAAAGCAAAATGACCAACACGCTTTTTGACTACACGCAAAAAGTGCAATACGCATAATGCCAAATCAATTCACTTATACGCAAAATTAGAAATACGCATTTTTATATATACCTACGCCAAATTTGCATACCTAATGACTAATCCGCGGGTAGGAACAATAACAAGAATTGTTTTACTAAATATTATTAAACAAATTAAACAAAAACTAAAACACACACAAACAAACAATCAAAGATAGCATTCAAATTAAAAAAATACAATGGATCTATTCTACCCTCAAAGCAGGAGCAATCAAGTTGTGTAAATTTTAGACGAGTAAAAATATATTTCCAAAAGATGTTATGCAATTTAAGTCCTTTTTCAAATATGCGCAATAAAATAAAAAGAAAGTTTTATGTCAAAATCAAAATCACATTTTCTGCGATTCTTTTTAGGTTCAGATAATAATGATTTTGTTATTTGATAATAAAGTAAAGTTTACATTCTTTTGTCAGTTATTTTTAAAACCTGAACAAAATTGCAACGTTGAATGTTGCCTATGAATGATCTTGTAAACTGGGGATTGCAAAGAGCAAGCGGGCCACGATTATCTTAGCCCTCAAATCGCGGTGTTTCGAATGCAGGCCGCGTTCCTCTAAAGGTTATATTCATATTACTAGTTCGATATGGAATATTATACTCGTAGTACTTCTAACAAGAGAATATTGGTCTATTAGAATAATATTAATTTATTAATAATATTTCTCAACTATAGTAATCAACGCAATGCATCGTAGTGTTAGCTATGAGTACCTACGACCTTTCAGATTGGCACGTGCAAATAGCGCGCGGGCCGCGATTGACTTAGCTCTCAACTCGCCGTGTTTCGAATGCGGCCCCCGCTCCTGAACAGTTTGTTGTCACTGCTTTAGATACACATACTCGTACGTACCGCTACTTAAAGCTGAAAATAATGGAGTAATATTAGATGAAAACGTAAAAATGTCTGCAATAATATATAAAGTATTTTTTTTATATTTTACGATTTTTTTTAACGCGCTGACTTTATAATGCATGGAGAACATAAAGTAATAATTGTCGCATGGAAATTTGATTAATAATGTAATAACACTTTTTGTAATCTAATTGCAATATTCCGTTTTGTTTGTTAATTTTACAAGAACGCTACACTCAGTGCATATTTTTAACTTAAGTTATAACATAAATTTGAACTTAAGTAAACCGCTTAAAACCATAAAGTACAACTCTCTAGCTATGCAAATAGTCCAGAAAGTGTAATTTTTGAGCAAAGTGTATTGGAAAAAGATTTGTGACCGCTTTAAGTACCTTAAAATACTAATTATTATATACTTATACTTATTATACAATATTCTAGTAATAAAAATAAATAACTAACTCCTCGATAGTAGTATACAGAATTCTTGATCACCTTCATCAGAATCTCGCTTATTCTAAAACGCTACTCAGAAATGCTCAACCTATCTTCATCTACTGACGACACATTAATATTTATTTGGTGCCGAAGTTATCGCTACAAAATTCAATTTTGCCAATGAGCGCCAACGTTCTTTATCTATGCACAGAAGGTCCTTTATTTGATAGCCCCGCTGGGACAACCGTACCCCAGAGGGCTGCTTTCACTGACAAATGTTTGGAAATACATGGATACGGTTTAATTTATTACTATAACTTTCACAACTAAAATTTTACTTTGCTGTAGTTAATAACATAGAGCATCGCATAGCGTCTTACCGCTAGAAACAGATTGCTCTCCATGAAGGGAGTGTAGGCAATAGTCTACCGCACTAAGAAAATTGCGGCTTACTTAGTGCAGGCACTTCAGTTATCTGCGAAAGCTTCTCGGACAAGCAGCTTTCCTTAGGATGGTAAAACATCACTGATAAGGCAAGGAGTATTTATTAATCGTTGATGTAGTCACATTTTTATAAATTAACTAAAATAAAAAAAAAAACAGTTTAATAACATTACTAATTTTGATTGTACTAAAAGATATTAGTGCAATAAAAAGACTAAAAACAGTACTAAAAATATTTATTTGGGTATTGAGCTAAATGGTTAATGAAATGTGGATAAAATAATCTTTTAACAATTCGGGTTCAGAAGATGCTCTACTCCTTTCAGTGGCCAATCAAATATTGACCGTTCTTGAAACGTATCCCTCTAAAGCCAACTTTGAATATTCATCACATTTAGATAGAGAGGCCGATAGACCCACATCAGAAAAACATCAAAAATGCATCAAGCGGAAACATCCTCTGACAATGTAGGCAATATTGCGTCTACGGCGCGAAGCGGCTTAGCTTCTTGTAAGCCTCTAAACAACGTCAGATTACCTGAAGTTATTTGATTTTTTCACCTTGCTAAGAAGTCTTTATCAATTTCTTCTTTCCTGCTTTTAATATTCCTGTCAAATTGGCCTTCTGATACGGATTTGATAAAGCTGGCGAGCGGTTTATGTGTAAATCTGCTAGTTAGTATATACAAATAGACTTATGATTAATAGTATTTAAGCTTATCAGTAAATGTATTCCAATTAGACTATATCAATTACCTAGACAGATCTTAAAAACCTGTAGAGATATTTACTACACAAAAACCAACCAGCAATCAAACTAAAAATACAAAACGCAAACTTAGCGTCAAACCGAAACTTTATTTCACTTGGAAACCGCGCATTCATTTTACAGTGAGAAACTTTGGCTGAGTAAAACGTCGCGTTTTAAATCTGCTCATTTACATCTGAACACAATGACATGAAATTAAATGAATATTGTGAAAAACATTGCTTTAGAAGTTTTTGAGGGGTCGGTCGGTCGGTCGGTCGGATAGGATAAAGTGAACAAATTGTTTGGGCATTATGTGTCACGTGACAACGGTTCTTAAAATTTATTTTTGAGTTTGTTTGGTATAATCATTTCTATAACATGACACGTAAGCTTTTTAAAAAATATTATGAATATAATTGTTCAATTAATAAGGACTGGAATATTAGTGTTAATTTTTTTTATTGCTAACATAATCTACAGAAGAGTAAAAAAATATACATAATACTAACATGCATCCTGAATTTTAATCTTTTTGACATGGTGTGTTTTGTAACAAACCGTTATTTTTAACTCCCTGATCACTTACCCAGGTAAGAATTGGCCAAATAAACAGAGATCGGAAAGGAATATTTTCCCTCCAGATGATAATGCTATAACACAATTTCTGACTACCTATAAAAGTGGTTCAGATGAAACAGGAATATAAAACGAAAGCACCATACTCGTACATTGAAAATATACATGTAAATTTTTCGACTCATTCTTATCCAGCAACCCGAATTCTTATTTTAATCATGCTGCATTTTCTGCCTTTCTTCGAATACGTATTCATGTTTTCAATATTGTTTCGCGGGCGGGTATACACTACAATATCTGGAGGCTGTGCCCAGCCGCGCCCGCGCTAGCACTGCACGTGTGCTCAATGATTATTGTGCTTTGCATAAGCATAATACTCGATACAAACCAATATGCGGTTGAAAAAGTTTGCTGCGAGTAGACTTACTCCGTTCTGTTTATATAAAGCTGATATAAAATATTGATAGCAATACGAGAATTGGGAAAAAGACTCCTAAGAGTTTGTATCTAAAACAGCGGAACCGGATGTTATTTGATTGTTAACTGCTTTTGATGCTTCATGGTTTAAGAATTATCCGTACATTTATGAAAATAATAGATATCCAGTTTTCTGATTGGAATATTTTAATAGTACAACGGTTACAACAGACGACACAAATGAAGTCTGCGTGTTAAATATTTAACTAAACTACGGCCTAACTAAAAACCACACGAACCAAAAGTACTTCGAATTTCTCAAATACGAGTATAATCATATAAGGCTCGAACGGTTCCCTGCTCAACCAGGTATTTGTAACCTCGTACACAATGCGGCGAAGGGATCATAAACTAATATTAACAGGCTCGTATCACAAACCGCAAGATCATGAAAATTTACCCCAGATCCCTCTTCGTGGATAACTTCCATGTTTGCCCTGTATACATTATTTATAACATTAGCTATGCCTTGTTTACATCGGTTGCCTTTTGGCAAACTATCCTCCCTGCCACAGCTAATTTGGACAGATTAATTTTCATTCGATGTTTGCTTATTGATGTGCTTGCATAATTTCTGTCAATGGTTGCGGGCTGTGAGAGTTTGATTTGCTGTTGAGTGTGATTGGGACTGAGTGAGTGTAGATATTAATATAGTGTTACAGGTGTAGTTTATTACTTTAGATTAGGTAATTTAATTGCATTATAATGCCACAAATATTGCTCATATAATAGAGTTTGATATTCGTTTTAATTAACGGTCTCCGTTTTTTAAGAAAAATTAATAATGAAAATTAATCTGTTAATAAATTGGTGCTCTATAATGACCCAACTGCCCATTTTGGTTGTATTCATTTTACATTTCTTAATACATGACTAATAACAACAATGAAATTAATTTCTTAGTAAATAATAATAGAATCGGCTAGCATAAGTACTAACTTACTTTTTATTTTCTTGCATAGACCATTATGACCTACACACAAGCATTCCACAGATACCTACTTTGCAGAGCAAGGTTTTTCTACTAGCTCTTTTAGTTGGCCATGCAAAAATACCCACGCAGAAAGAAAGGAAGTAATTCCTTGTGTACGGATGGCTGAAAAACGTCGACAGGTGTACCAGTTCAGTAGAAAATGCTTTCAGAGATCTTAACACACGATTAAACTAACGCAGGCTCGTTCCACTTCTTTGCTCAGCTTTAGAAAAACTTTGTGATGGTTTTCTAACGATAATTGTGACCTACAAAGAAAGTTGGTTTTACTTTATTTCACACAAATTATTTACTTATATTTCGTCCTCCATACATATACATATATATAGATTTGGGTTATCCAACCAGAGACTATTTTTGGATTTCTACAATAAATTTCTGTAACGACAAGTTCTTTCGACAGTGGTGGGAGTATATGAACGTTTTGTTTAGCACTTCGTTAGAAATTAAGTGTTGTCATTTTCGTGAAAGATTCTTCGGGAATCAATAAAATTAGAAACATTTGTATCACTCCTATGTTTTTTATATTTGTTACTCCTACGCAGTAGGATGGCAATAACTGCTGAAATAAAAGTACGATTGAGAGCCAGTGTATTCCAGACTATGCATGCTCTATATAAGCAGTGTCGATGACTTTCGTGGTCGAGTGAGCTTGTGGTCAAATGCCTAGCTGTGTTGGATAAATAAAATCTGTGTCTAACGCGACGGGTTAAATGCAGTATATCGTTAAATCTCTTTTAGTCAACCATAGTGTATAATTGGCCAGAAACTTTGAAACCCCTGCCATAAGTAATTAAGTCAACTGCAAGCATCAATAACGGACTGTAAATCAAAATAGTGTTGTACTCCAGGACCTTAATATTCTAATACAAACAATTTATAGGGTCGTATGAAGTGATTAAAGTAACATTTTCAAGTATTTCAACGTGGGTTAGGGTAATTATTTTGTTGTTATAAGTCACCCCGAAACAGCTGTAAATTACTACGGATTTTCAGAGAGCTCTCTAGCTCTGTTACAGTCTCGAGAAATAATATTACTAGAAGTGATTAACATACAATTATCAGATTCAAAATCAACTTTCAGTGCTTAACCTAGGTATAATAGTAACTAGCGTAGAAAATTGTACAATAAAATAAAACAAAGCAAATACTAACTACAAGGTACTTTTAAATGTAAAAAAAAAATTAAAGAGCGACTACCGACGTCGTTTACTGCAAGCGCTGATAGTAAATTTTCTATCTAACTTATAAAAAAACTATCAAATTAAGATTGGTGGACTATTGCTCCTTGAAAAACGAGTCTTATTTCTTGCAGAAGGTAGCATGATGGTTGAATAAAATTTGAAAAAGGAATAACGTAAAAGAAATTTGGAATAGAAATTGTTTTTACAAATACGAGCTTGTACATAAATATTCAATTCATAGCATACCGTCGAGTTAAATAAATATTATAAGCATATTTCGTATTGAAACGGATACGCCGGCGGTGCGGCCGTAAAACCTGACAATGGGACATACGGCACTCACTAATCATACTTTGCTTTCTGTTTTATTTCGTATTTCCATTAGCGTATTTCAAAAGGTATTGACGTATGGGGCACTTTTACGAGTTTTGCACTGAATTTAATGCTACTTTGTTGAATGGAGTTTTGTTGACAAAAAGTGAAATAACAAGTACGCGACAACGTTCTATCTTAGCTTTTACAAGAAAATTTGAGCAGTGTAAAAATTTTACTTCACGGGTAGGACTTATTGAGTATGTATATGTATAAAAATTACGTCAGAGTTATCGACATATTATTTTATTTCGACTTGATAATATGTTTAAATACTTAATAATGTAGGTATTTATTATTTTATGTATTTACTTAAATCGTTTTTGTATGGTCTGCATAACAATTCTTAAAATTGTCTTTTGTTGCCACTAGTACCATTCACATTTCCACGATAGAAGTACTGATAATAATTTACAAAACTTGTTTCATTAAAATCTAGATTTTTCCATTAAAAATTGATCTCGCAATAATGGAATTATTAAGGCCTACCAGTCAGTATCGGTTAAAGATGCATCAAGTCCAATGAAGGTCAATGCGATATCTAATCATGACCTTACAAAAGAAAATATAGTAGAACATCATAATTTGATATATATAGAAATCTTTGTCATGACGAACGAATGATTTTCAAGAGAACCAACCTGGTATTGGATAACACATAATCAGCTGTTACATATATTTTAACTCCGGGTTGGTGGTTTCTTAGCAAAAGTTACATGTCATAATAAGTAGGTACAATTGACCTCTTCCAACATTGTAAAAAGAGATAACCATGCATCTATTAAGACTGTCGCTTTAGTAGAATTCAATTATTTAAAGGATATTTTATTACGGGATATCTTCTAGACCGCAAATTACAAAGTAGGTAAATAAAAATGTCTGGCTCCACTTACAGGTTTCCTTTGTTCAAAGAACTAGTTACCACAGGCAGTATGATGCAAAGGTACAGTTTGAAAAAGTTGAATTCAATGCTTTAATGAATATGCCAGGAAAAACTCTATTTCAATCCTGTGACATGATATTTAGTAAAAATTGGTCGCTAATACTTTTATAATTACTTGCTTACTTACTATTGAAATTTGTTTTTTTTTTTTTCTCAAACCTGTAATATTTTAAGAACTTAACTCTGTATTTACATATAAATTGCACCTTTGTTTATAAGTAATTTACAAATTATTATATTAAGACTTTATTAACATAACCTAATGGACTGTATTCGTGATCCATAAATCATTTGAATATTAATTCGATACCTGAAATATAATTTATAATAATAAAATACAAAAAAAAAAAATATTTTTCTAGTTAACCATACGCTGCGTTTCATTATCTGTAATGATTATTTTTCCAATGTTTGTAGCATGTGATCAGTGAGGAAACCGCAGGGGTCGGTCCTATGCTCAGGTGGGATTAAAAGTCCAGCGCAGTTGTTTGCGGCCAGGAGGGGGAACTACTGAATGCACCCGCTCACTCCAGCCACTCGCTCTATCCGCTCGCTCCAGTCGCTCTCCTGTTCGTTATGATTAATGCGAGGAGCATTCACCTACAAATAAATGTAGCCCACGCGGTGGATGTATTGCACCGTAATTTCCAGGTTTCATATTCATTTGTCTGTTTTGTAGCGAGATCAAAGCGTGTGAAGGCTTTTATGTTCATCGTTCGGTGCACTTTTAATGTTTTGCGCTACGGAATAAAGGGTTCATATTGTAGACGGTAATTATAGGTAATTGAAGATGGTATTTTGTTATCGTAACGTTTAATTGTTGTATAGGCGTTTTAAATATTTGTCACATCTTTTTGTTACAATGTGTAACAAAAAGGTGTGACAATACTTAAGGGTGTTAGGCTACCAATCAACATTAACTCACTGTAGAAAAAAAATTTGCAAAATTCGGGAATAAGGTAATAAATCTCCATATATAAATTGGTCTCGTGGTTGGTCAAGTTGTATGGAGAAGATCATTTATTTTACCCTAAGTCCCAAGCTCTTGCACCAAAAGTTGTCCGAGGAACCATCTGACCTACTCAGCAAGCAAACACTAGTTCGATATAAAAGCGATTCCAGTTCTCAAGGTGGCGGGCAGATTTATCGCAGTAGGCCTCGACCACTAACGACGGGCGTCGGCCGCAGCCCGCTGACTGATGCTCTACATTTGTTTCAACTGATTTACTTTCCACATTCGCACACATTTACACGACTTGACCTACTAATTTATCGTACTTTTCTACTTATTACCCAACTCCAATATTCAGCCGGCTGCGACATTTCCCTAATTTACCCGCGTAATATTGTATCCGAATAAAATTTTGCAGTGAACGTTTACCTCAGACAAAGTTTTCATTAGTGGTGGGCGTAAGTTTGCGGCGAGTGTGCGAGTGGGAACGTTTGGCACGACGCTGATAACACAACAAACAACTTGTTACAAACGTGTTTAGTTTTAGTTATTGCTTCGAGTTCGACGGTTTAACTCATTGGTCTAATAATGAAGAGGGTAGAAGCGGGTGCTGTAATTAAGCTTGGTTTTGTATAGAGCGGGAGCTTCCCATGCGCGACGCAGTTACAATTTCGAGAAAATAGAACGAGGTATTCGGCGAGCGCAGTTCTGTTTACGTTTAATCCATCACAGGGATCAATTTTTACACAAGGCTTCGTCAAAGTGATACAAGATTAAATTACCGGGCGGGCCGGTGCACGCGCGGACGCCGCGCGGCCAGCGGGCCGCGTTTAACTCTAACGTTTTTATTTTTATTCGAAAACATTCGTTTGCCGGATGTCAAACAGATCTGTAAACCGAAATCAAATTGGGAAATTTGTGCGGATAGAAATCCGGATCGACCGCGTCGCATATACGACGTGATTTAGGTGTTTTCACTTTGCGGTAGTTTTAATTTACGATTTCAGTTTATAAAAAAGCCGGTTACTTTATTCGCGCGATGATATGTGTTGCAGTTTTTAATTAAAACACAGAGTTCTGTAAAACATGAAGTACGGCATGTGTCGGAAGCATAAATAATATTTCGCTTATCGCAGCTGTTTACAATAACACGAGGTGGAAAGAGGCGCATTACACGTGTGTTTATGCTGGCTACGTCTTTTGTAGTATGTCCGTTACACGATGTTAGGCAAAGGGGCAGGAAGAGGAAGCGGTTTATCTGTGCTCCGGAACTCAGGAAGACGTACACCCGCGCCCGGCTCTGGCTGAATTCCTTTAGGCTTTACATTCGTACAAAATTGCTATTGTACTGTAGCGGTGTGAGTTTGCTTTTGTTCAGAATTCTTGTGAGCGATGTGAGAAAGACATTCTCAATGTCATGTCTTTTATAGAAAATCTTCGTAATGCGATGATATCAACAACAATCAGGATTAAACGAAAACTCCTTCATCAATATTAAGAACTCTCAAAATTCATTTCATATCCAATTGAACCTTTACATATTATAATTTTAATTAAAAAAAATATTTCTTTTGGTTTTGGGTAATAAAGTCAATTGCCCGGTAGTTTGAATTATACCCATTAGACGGTGATCTTTGGTCATACTGTAGGTTTTCCATTTATATATATATAAAAGTACTTCCTGACTGTCTGGCTGATATTCGCTAGGAATTGGCATAGACTTTTAATCATCGAACCTTGAAAAATAAAATTTGAATTTCACTATAGTATGTAGAGGTTTAAACAAAGCGTTTTAGGAAACTGAAACCCTAAGTTAGTCAAATAGGGATTAAAATTTTGAAAGTCTTAATATTACATAATATATGTCGCGTGCAATGGCACGCATGAAAGCTACTAGTTTAATACATAATCAATATCAGTATAACTAATATTGATTAAGGGAATAATTCCTAACATTCAATAAACTGGTGGTCAGCAATCTTGTGGTTAGTTCGGCATAATATCAATTGTAGCACCTCATTCAATTTGCCTTCGCATATTAGATTTGAACAGTAGTATAAAACTACGCAAGTTAATCCCATAACACATTCAAGACTCGCCTGCATGCAGATTTTCTCTCAGGGCATTTGTCTAGTGCAGCGTTTTATTTTCTTATCTGTAGGAACCGTACCGTTGGCTTTGTCTCCTTTGCACAACAAAGCGCGAGGCTAGCAGACGTCGGTCGACCTTCAGGGACCGATTTTAAACGAAATACAACGATTCCTCCACTACCCTAACCACTTTGAGAGCATACAAAATGTAAATAAATGCGGAAAGTACGTTTGTTCTCGTTCACGCTCTAACTTCCAATAAAAAGTGTCACGTGCAAAAGTGAGTTTGCAAAGCTTCTGATACTTACCGGAGTGCTTTTTCTGTTGTCGAACAATGAAGTTAGCGCGATGGAATCTCGCGCTAATGTCGACTTGTGAACTTTGTTTTTTGTAAGAAATGCTTTGTGTGAGAAATTAAATTTCTCCGGCCGCGATAGGCACTCAGTAGTTTAACCATTTTACTCTTTAAGAGCACGTTTATTTCAACGTTAACGAAGTTAAAACGAAGAATGAGTAAGAAAACTAAATATATTTTTATGTTTGTGGTGAAAATTAATGCTTACAAAAATAACGTTCCTACTTAAACCGAAATACATTTTAAACTTTTTAGGTTCTTAGCAAACAAAAAAACAAATTGTACTCGGTTACTACACGTAAAATGTCTGGCTGTAAGAAATACGAGAAAAGCTAATGAGGCCATTTCCTTTAGCCTGCTGCAGTGCGGTTCACTCCAAATATAATTTTCCAAAGGTGTTCGCTGTGCCGATAGGTAACACATAAATTTAAACTGCGATAGGAATAGGCTAGTGTTGCTCGCTGGGTTTGATTTAAGGCGCGAGCGAGCGGAACCGCTTTCTTGGTATCGGATTGCGGATTTACTTGCACAGATATTTATTTTACATGATTTATTGAAAACACTTAAATACGTGTTTGGTCTTAGATAATTGCTACTAGTGATCCTGTGTACTGTCAACCTCGCGAGCTCATTATTTTTTGTGACTTCTTAAAAAACCTGATACTTCCCGCTTTTATTTATATTGATTATTCACGAAATTTTTGAGGAGATACAAACTCACAAAATTCTAACTGACAGTGGAAAAAAAAAATTGCGAGACCGAAAGCAGAGACGCTTTGCTAGCTCAGTCAACAAGTTTATCATATTAACTATTGCACATTAATTATTGTAATTATTTACTTACATCAAATCATATAATCTTGTTGGGCAATCTATAATCTGTACAGCTATGTTAAAATTTCTACTAAAGACTAATATTACACATAAACATACACACATACTCACTTAATACATCGATATGTACCTAAACACCCTCATACACACATCCACACTCACACCTACACACACCCACTCACCCACACACCCACTCACCCACACACGCACGCACACGCGCGTGCGCATACACATACAATATACCATTTGTAAAAAAATTAAAAGAAACCAACCACAATATTCCCTTACTTTCAGGGAACTTAAGTACCTAAAAAAATTAAGAATAAAATAAAAACAGTATTTACATTTTAATTGTTTAAATTGTACGAAGAAGTTGTCTATGTAATTATTTTTGGCTAATAAATAATAAAATTAGTTTGAAAGAAAAATGTTTACTTAGAGTAGTAAAGAGTAAATACTTTTCTTTTTTCTTTTAAATTCTGCTTATTGTTTCTAAAATATTATCATTTTAAAATGCTATAACTTAATTAACACACAATAGTGTCAAATTATAATACTACTCGTTGAGTTAGGGCTAATAACGCGGTATCTGAATTATGCAGGTTTACTGCATCTTACTCTTTACCTTTCTTTGTCACGCGTACGACGCGCCGGCGAGTGAGAGGATCACTGCCTACCGAGATACAATTTTTAAACTAGTTCGGAAGGTAGGGAGAATAGCACTCAATAACTAGCCATTATGTTCTTTTGTTTGTTTACGAATTCTAAGTTACTGTTGTGATATTATAACATTTAAAACCAAATAGTGAATACACAAAACTTCCTAATGTAGGTACTACTTAGATTAAATTTAGAGCTCGTAAATGAACTGTATCAATAGGCTAAGGTTTGTTTAATAAACTATTTTCATTTTCTTTTGAAATTAAATGCTACTTGTATTTCTGTCTTGACCAAAAAGCCATTTAAGGATAACTTTTTCTCGCACACTGTATACTTACCTTTGTATCGGACGAAGGTGAAAACCCGGTTTTCAACCTTCGTCCGATATTCCGGGTTAACTAAAGCATATTAAAATTTGAATTGATTAGACTGGGATATAGATAATAATATAAGGATAGTTTTATCCACAGATATGAGGTAAAAATTGTAAATTTTGTGTATAACATGTTATTTGAGTTTTTCTTCTTATTGGGATGTTTCGAAATATTTTAATTTTTACATATAGATCATATTGGTATTAAAAATTAAACCAGAAATTGTTAAATTGCCCTTAGAAATATGGGCAACGACGATAGGTAATGTTGAAATAGAACAAAAATATATATAGTGTTCTCTGGTGGTGGAGCGTTGATTACTAAGCGATTTTTTCCTTTATTTACGATACAATTCGGGCCAGCAATCTTTTCTCGCGTTATGTGGGCTCCCAAAAAGGGTCTATTCCCTAGATTGTAGTAGTGTCTTACCCTTCGGATGGGTGTAAGTGGTTGTTTTTCTCCAAACAAATATTCCGTGAAATTAACTACGCTACGCTTTGAGGGTTTCGCACGCCTCGCTTCGAGTAGAATAATTCTTTCTGTTTTAGGAAAGACAATGTGTTTTACATGGACTTATGTGGATATAAAAATTAGCACTGTTGTAATAATTGTTTGCTGAACTTATATATTTATATAATATTGGTAATAAATTTTATCACACATCAAAATATTCAGATGAATTATTTGATTCTCAAACAGATTTGTCTGGTTAAAAATGGTGTGAGACAAAAAAGAAACACACGCTTGTCTATAAAATCATGATAAAAAATCTACTACAGACGATAATGAATCATAAAAATCCTACGCAATATTAAAAGCTCAATATCGTTTATTACCTTTGGACTTTGAAATCACGCTGCGTGGAAAATGGCCGATGCAATAAAGTAAACCTCCCGGGACTGACCCGTCTACAGCTTTAATTAACTTTTCAACCAGGAATTTTCAAACTGAAAAAATAAGTTACTAAGTTTAGGAATCACGTACAAAGTTACAGCTCCGTTGGAATCCGAAGAAAATAACTTTCGAAATTAACGTCGCGTTTAAAGATCTCGTTGGATATAGTAATAACGCCGCACCTGTACTGAATCTTAAACGGAACTAAGAAAATATTGAAGAACTTTTACTTTACTTTGTTCAACCGAAGAAATCGAAATATTACCTGATACATTGGAGATAACTTATACTGTCTTACTTACCTTGTTGATATCTGCAATTTCGTACAATAACCAGTGACCATTCAATTTACTACATTGTTGTAAAATCAAAACCTATAGACAGGTACTTAGTGATCATAATACAGTGTAGATTGTTGCAATCGAAAAAATAAACTCATAGCTGACCAATCGACCGAAGCATTTCTGCTTTGGGTATCGCATTTTTTTTTCATTTGTCATATCGTATGTTTGTATGTCTCCTAAAATTTTGCACTAATGTAGTTTCCAACCCATCTTAACGAAACTTGGTAATAATACGAGTACCTCGTCTTTTTTAAAATTTTCACTGTTTTTTGATTGGGTGAGGTATTTCTCTCAACAAGTGGTTAGAAGCGGGTTCGAAAAAACCCGACTGCTAAATCGTTAAACCTATGTATCATCCTTTATTAAGTTTTTTTTTTTTTTGATGTGCCCGTTGTACTCTCACGACTAAGACAAATCTATTTACACCACTCACATTAAAATACGACAATCCGTTTAGGTTCTACGGCGTGCCAAAGAAATATACATACATACTCTCGAAAAACATGCATAACCCTCCTTTCGCAGTCAGGTAAAAAAGGGGGAAGTTAACAACGGTGCCATTTACTGGCTGATTTCAATCATACTTGTCTGTAGACAAGCGGAACACGACAAATGAAGATTCCTAGCTATAAAACGGTCAAGTGATCGACAGTTTATTTATATACAGCTCAATATACTAATATATTTGCCATGCTTGAGAGTGACAACGTTGCTTATATTTTGATCTTCATTCTATCTTATATTCAAACGTCCAATTCAATGGCCTGGTAACTTGTAAGTTATGTCTCGTCATAAGCTGTAGTACAAGAAGGCACAAAAATAATAAAAACGCTCACAATATTGCACCTGTCTTCTAAATTTGACACGGGTCTTACTTGCATGCATCATGTCGACATCGCGAGTAAATTTCTGTCGCCTGAATAAGTAATCGCATCGTTTATATGTCACAGGAATGTTACATTCTTGGATGGGCCCATGAATATTCATACACACATTAGTTTGCGTTATTACTTACCTCTACGTAGGCACAAAATTGTCTGAGTGCAAGGTGTTTGGGTGAAATAGATATAAAGAAATTGCTATACTGCTTTTATACCAAATTTGTATGTGACCTTGATTAGGTGTTTTTGACTGTGAAATTGACAAGGGACTTTTGTAACTGAAAAAATACAAATAGATTACATAGTATACCGATTATCTTTTTCAGTTCATATATTTTTTATACTCTTGTTTTTGAACCAAATATAACACAGCTGAAGGTCAATATATAAACTGAAAATTTTCTACCCAAATACTCTTTCCCGTGATTAACACACTTTCACCTGAAAACAAAGCCGCCATAGCTGCGGTTGAAGTGATAAACTCCAAGCAGCTATTTCGGTCAAGGAATTAAAGTTTTCTTTTATTAGTAAACAGTGCGGGGCAGTGGCAAACAGAGACGTTTTGGCTAAGGCTTTGTAATATATTAAGTGAAGGCACGCGACCCGGCAATAAGTTTGCCTCGCCTTGCCGGCTAGATAACAATTATAAATCTTGCTAATACTTCTTACTGTCCACACCGGGCCTTGGCATTGTACTGCTACTTCTGGTTTTATGCTAAAAAAGTTGTTTCCTACCTCCAATATGCTACCTTTAGTTTTGTGATATTAATAGTAAAGTAAAAATTGTTTCGCTGTGATTTGATAATGTAGTGCTCGCTATACATGTAAACTATACCGACTTTGCGTTACCTACATGCTTGTAAACAACTTATTATGTATGAAAATGGTCAGGCATACATTCGATGTTTAAAAACTAGCACGTAATTATTGAAGAGAGAATAATTTCAATATGTTCTAAAAAAAACACTAACTCTTAGCACCTCTTATAACATTTTTTTTCTATAGGTATCAAGATAAAAAATTGCATTGATGTAATGGTCATACTCTAAGGTAAGTATTTTTAACAATTATTCTGTGCAAGCTTGTGAGCTTACAAGTAACGTTTAAGAATATTAGCATGTGTTGCCTTAGACGAGACATCATAAAGACATCAAGAACACATCAGAGGTAGTAGTAGTAACAGGTTGTCTCTACACAACGTTCTTTATCCATTTTTGTAGCATCAAATGTTTTTTATAAATAATTTCATTGTAATCCTTCACGATGTTTTTTTTAGTTTTCGTGAAACGTTACCTGCTCCGTCTAACACTGAAACGTTTCTAATGATTTATAATTTTCCGACATACTAACTTATTTTTTGTAAATGTACCTAGTAAATATATAAGTGCTATTAATGTCAAGTTCAAATAGAATAAGTTAAAAGTAACTGTGCACACAAATACTTTACCTCAACCTTGAAAAAATATCATCATACTTTTCACATTAGCCTTTATCATATGGACTATCACTTCAATCCATATGCCTATACTACTTTGTGTTGTAGTTAGAATAAAAAAAAGTAAATATTATTAGAATAAACATTTTTCGTTTCATAAAACAAGTGAAATATACAAAGATTGGGCGCAGCGGAAGCGTCTGTGTCGACGAATGTCTTCCAGAAAACGGCATCTCGAAGTTTCGTGTCACTTCACCGGGATGTTTATATCAGCTTCCACTATACTTCAACTGTCGTCACGTTTCTTTAACTATTAAAAACATTTCATTTAACAAAAGTAAGTGGTTAGTATAGTTTCTTATTTTAAGCTATAGGTGATCAGCCTTTTTTGTAAGGTTTTTATTTAGATATGAAAAAAATTCTAATACCCCTGCTATGGATGGTTCATTTCCTAACAATTGTTTTTACTATTGGCACGTTTCTGTAACGGTGTGTTACGTAGGGGTATTCTTTTCT
The DNA here is from genome assembly GCA_947049295.1 of Ligdia adustata. Taxonomy (NCBI): domain Eukaryota; kingdom Metazoa; phylum Arthropoda; class Insecta; order Lepidoptera; family Geometridae; genus Ligdia; species Ligdia adustata. The sequence goes on from OX346218.1 coordinate 7,392,031, forward strand.
TTCTGGGAGAAATACTCCATAAACAAAAAATTCCCGTCATTTTTTAAAAAACAATAAAAAATAGTTTTGTCAAGTTTACCAAGTATCGTTGAGATTGTTTGGAAACTGCGACTTGTGTACGAGGGTACAAAATTTTGGAGATGTACAAACATACTAACATACAAACATGTGTATTGATATAAGAAATAATTTTAATCAAATGTATATGGCACCAACTTAGTAAATACTGCTGCTACACCCTGCTACTACTGGGTTACTGTTTAGGAAAACGAATATGTCTATCAATCCTGATGAGCTACTACTCAGAAAGCAGCAAACTTACTCTGAGGTAGTAATATCACAAAATCAACGGATAATAGAAAAGACAATCCTACAACTAATACTGAAAGGATATTTCAATTAAAAGATGGCGAGTATACCTCAAACTTCTATGACATAAAAACAGGCGTCCCACAGGGATCGGTGCTGGGACCTGTCTTATACACACTTTTCACGTCAGACCTTCCAGAATCACAACGAAATGTGACTGCTACATTTGCAGACGATACTGCAATCTTAGCCAGTAATAAGGATCCAATACAAGCATCACAACTTCTGCAACATGACCTAGACAAAATAGGAGAGTGGTTAAAGAAATGGAGAATCAAAACAAGTGCGTCCAAATCTACACAAATAACATTTATGATGAGGAAAGGAAATTGCCCACCTGTTAAACTGGGTGCGGCTACATTACACAAACCTACAAAACCCACCCTGGTAGCCAGGGTAGGTTTTGGTATTTTGATAGAAACTCAGTGCTAAGCTCCGACAACAAACTTCTTCTATACACGTCTATATTCAAACCTATATTGAAATATGGTATACAACTATGGGGATCAGCCTGTAACTCCAATATTCTTCTCATTCAGAGAGCACAAAACAATATCATAAAAAACATATCAAATGCTCCATGGCTTCTTAGGACCACCGAATTGCATGTCGGGCTGGTAGTTAACACCATTGCTGAAAAAATAAAGTCATACTCATCCAAATACAAAAAAGACTGAGTGCATATCCTAACCATCTAGTGAACCAACTGACCAGCATCAAGTATCCAAAAAGACTAAAGCGAAATCACATCATAGAGCTATCAGAAAGCAGATGAAATAAAGGATAGTTACTCACTGGAGTTCTCATCCTGCAAGCTGATAACATTCAACAGATCTGCTTAAAGTCAAACCACTGATCGCAAATGAACCAAGAAAAAAAAAACTTTGTTTTGAATCGGCCTACAATTGGCAAAAATTGATAAACATACACAATAAAACATACATACGAACATAGAACCTCCTCCTTCTTGGAAGTAGATTAAAAATCACTAGACATTTCACACAACGCGTTTCTTATTAACAAGTTTTTCTGTTGGTCGAGATGACCCTTCTTGTGTATTTTTACTGCGTAAGCTGCAGGGAAACATAAAAAGGTCAGCGTAGAAAAAGACGACATTTCACTATAACGAATAGGTATTAAATTTTAGAGAGAATATTTTCTTGTGTCTACTGAACTGTGGATGATTTATTTAGGGTTTAGTGCAAAACTATTTTTTTTTCATTCCTGTCAATATTGAAAATATTAAAAGTGGCATCTACTATTTAGCAGATGCCACTTGTGACATTTTTGGACGCCATTAGGATCTCTATTGATATAGGAGTTTCAGATCTAGTAAAAAGTCAATAATAGTGTTGTACCTCAAAAGTATTTTACCTCATTGGGAAATTCAGTACAATAACCTTATTTCATAAAGCATTACCTCATTGGGGATTCATATTCATAAAGCAGTGTTTCTTTTACAGTTTTTATTGCCATGAGGTTTAGAAGCTAGAAATATACCTATAATGGCAAAATTAGCGTGGTGGTGAGATCAACAGTATATGCGGAGCTACTAGTATTTAGATTATATATGATTTTATACAGTTCCACGCAGAAGATAATATAGGTTAATACGTAAAATGTCAAACGATTCGCATTTTATATATACACCTCTACAAATATTTTGTACATTAACAAAATAAATTGGTAATTAGTTAGTGGTGACATCTTTTAAATTAAAAAGTTCATATTTAAAGTACTCTGAAGAACAGCGAAGATGCTATCTACAAAAGATCGAAGTGTAACTTATTAATTTTAATGGCATATCCGAAATTTTGCTGAGGCTACCCTTCGCTCCCTTCAGTAGTCAAGGGTGCTTCTTATAAAGGTCTCCAGGATGCAGGGTTCAGTCCTCATGATAATCACTTCTTCGACCCCACTCGAAATGGCACGCAAGATAAACGGGAGTCACCTTTATTTTGTAGGTTTGTATGGTCAGTAGAGAAGTACAAAAGTGTTTAATTTTATATGACTTTCAAAAATATTAGTAACGTCATAAATTGACAGAATGAGGGTTCCAAAAGTGAGTAGTGTGTTTTGTGGAAAAAATAATTACTAAAGGGATCAAATTTGGTTTATTCGCCCTGTCGTTTGCACTTTTATACTTTTAAATTACATAGGTAAAATAAATAAAATATATTGCTTTCCGTTTTTTGCTATTTTCATCTACGAAGGTTTTCAACGCTTGAAAAATTGTCTGAATGAAATTATTGTTTTTCGGGCAAACTTGTAAAATTTATTTCAATAGGATGCCCTAATCCGTTCTTAAAAAAAAATATAATTTTATTGCTTAAAAAACAGAGAGAGAGTCCGGTTGAAAAAGCAAATTCATGAAATTTAGCGCCTTAATACCTAATTTTGAACTGTTGTGTGTAATGTCGCCCTAATTTTATATACCATACAATATAGACAATAAGAAGGAATGAGTCATAGTCAGAATGGTTCATACATATTTAATAAAACGTCAGTGATTATTACGACACATGAACAAAACATAAAATCTTTAATTTACTATATTATTTTGAAAATTTAGTTTTTTTCTGCTAACTGTACATCAATGGTGAAGTGAAAACATCACTCAGGCCAATATTGAATTATTTATAAACAGACGCCACTGAATGGAACTGAAGTGTATTTTGACACCAGCTATTGACTGCATTCTAACTTATGACTGCTGAGCGATGACTCTCATTGTGAACTCGGCTTTTGTGATTCTTCGTAAGCGTTCGAGTATCATTACTCAAACAATTCGAGCTCTTGAATGTTTATATTGAAAACCGTTTGAGAAATCTCTTTAGAATTCTATTCGTTAACTAATAACATCGTTTAAGAGTTAGGCAAAGTTATAGTATAGATTGTTTCTAGTTAGTTTGGATGAGTATAATTTATGAGTTCAAGACTATGACTATTATTACTACTTATTGATTTTGGTCAAATAACCACCCGAGCTTTATTTTACGTAATCATTTTATGTTTTAGGCTCATTAACAACACAACACTCTACAGTCTTATTAATTAGGGGTGTACTAAGTTAAAAGGTCACGATTATTAATTCTAAGAATAATTTTCACTGCGGAGACAACATTGAATTTTTGAGAAAAAAATAATTTTGAATTTATTTTTTATTTTTTCTTGAGTACAGTTCTAGTTCCATAATGAGTGTTGTTTGTTTTGAAGAGTATGGTGACCCCCATTCGACTTAGTACACCCTAGCCAATATCCTTGTATAGATACACACTTCAAATTACTTATCAAATACATCTGCTGCGGAACATAAAATTGATTTTAAACCCTTGATTGTATAGTTGTTATAAGTTTGACGCGACTTAGTGTGTCTGTTTGTCTGTGACATTGTAGCTACCGAACGCATGAACCGATTTCGATGTTTTTTTTTGTTTTAAAGGTCTTAGTCCGGTTCTTAGCTATGTTTGATGACAATTGACTAAAGATTGCCTTCGCGAGTTAGTATTTTTTTCAGAAATCCCTCCAATGTGGGTATTAAATAAAAGGGCTTCACTAGTAGAGTACTAAAAACTATAATAAATGTTAACTACCACCACAAAATTTCGATGTCAGAGGTTTTAAAATTTTATTTTCATGTATATTTGTAAAACTACAAGATAAAAGAAAGATTCTTATCAAATAGAATAATATTAATATGATGACAAACATTTTTTCGAAATAAAAATCCTATATATGTATTATGTTTATCCTCTTTTTAGCATGATTGTGATATCTATACGAGTTTTTTCACTCTTATGAGAGATGTGATTAGTAAAAGAAAGCTACTTAATTTAATAGTATAGTTGCAATTTCACATTCATGCACTTACTGCACATTTATCTTTAGATTGCATTAAAAGACATTTCCATGAGCAATTCAAGAGCAATCCAGTGGAAACGTGTGAATTGAAACAGGTGCTGATTTTTCACTCAGCGTTTCCTTACAGACAATTTTGCATTCACAACCGAAACAATGAATATTTGTAAAACATTTTAGGTAAATGGTTTAGGTATTATTGGTTATGCTAGGTATCTTAGATTCTAGTATACTTAATTATCCTTCTAAATTTTAGTTACATATTTTTTATGTTTGTTTAATACTTCTATATACACGAATAAAAACCAAACGGTATGATGGAGCGAACCACAAAATTCAATTTACAAGGCAGACGAAATAAAAAAGTCCCAGACTGTATCGCATCGTTGATTTGTTTTCACTTTGTTGCTTCTACCTACACAACATATATCTGCATTGTCGCCAAAAAACTTGGACCTCTTTCGGATGACGTGAACGAAGCCACTAAAGGCAAGGAACGAGGCAACGGAGGTCGACAGTATTTGGGCGTATGAAAGGTCGAAATCGCCGTCCGACATGAGATATGACACTTTTGTTCAGATTTCATGAAGTTTAATTAAACATCTCTCCGTAGATGACATTTTGTAATACAAGTTGTTGCTTGCTCCGTTCTGATTGATTTAAGGAAATGGTGTCATCACTCTCGGGTCATGTTTCATAATAGCAAACTCTTTGATCTAAAATTTACGTTTTATTTATTTTTATCCCCCGTCGCCCAAATTTCGGGGTGTTTATAAGTTTGAGGTGTCTGTATGAATGTCTGTCTGTGGTAACGTAGCTCTCGAACGGCTGAACCGATTTTTGATTTTGTTTGAAAGGTGAATTAGTGGTAAGTGTTTTAAGTAATTTTTTAAGTGTTTCTAGTTTGATATTAATCGGTCCAAGATAATCGTTATCGATTACATTATTTTTCACAACTCCCGCAGTGTAGGTTTCAAATAAAAGGACTAGACTAGTACAATACTTACACTATGATCAATTACAAATCCTAGATGCCCGATACTAAAAAATGGCGAAAAATATATTCATTGTCGGGGGTTCTTCAAATTTGTAATTTAATATTGTTATTATGTCAGGTCTATTACGAGTCGTATGATATCAGTAACAAACCATACCTCAGACTTCTTTACCGATTAAAATCGATATACTAGCTTTCAAAGAAGACTGTATACTACATTAAAAAAACAGCCAAGTGCGAGTCGGTCTCGCAGTTAACGGACAGACGGACTTACAGCAAAGTCTTAGTAATAGGGTCCTATTTTCATTAACTAAGGAATGTAACTCTAAAAACTAGAACGCAACAACCTAAAGTCACCTAGTTCATATGGTTCTCATGTATAGAAAGAGTGGTATTATAAAGGCTATAAAAATTGCAATAAGGATTGCTTTTTGAAGGATTAATGATATGCGCTGCTTATGCATTAAAAACTGTAACAGTACATTTTGTCTTTAAAATCACGCTATTTTTTGGATTACTTATAGATATAATAGCGCATAATTTTCGTAGCGAAATGTCACAAGACCATAATACATGAAAGGTTTATGTCTTGCTATGAAATACAAATTAATACTTATTCTCTACAATGTTTACATGAACGAGCTATGTACCTCAACAGTTTCGAATTTTCTCATACAAGTTTAAAAGAGAGCTGTTCTTATTTGTTTTAGACGACTTAACGTAAAAAAAAAAAAACTGAAAACAGCTTGCAAAAAATAAATAGCGTCCACTTATTCTCATCGTCGTTCCTTAATACCCACCTGGAGCGTTCCACTAGGAAATGAATTAATTCTATTTTACACAAGAGTGCTTTAAAGGAAAGGAGGTTTCTTGCACTGGAAGAAATACCCCGTGAAATTAACTTCTGGATTCGTACGCGCTGGACACCTCTCAGGTGGAAAGATAAACGGCCGGGGAAGAATTGTTCGAGGCTCTTACTTACACGAACGGGACTTTAAAACTCTACGTGATAGTAATTCCTAGTAAGAAAGTAATTGCTCTATCATTCTTGGTAATAAAACGTTCAATGTTGGTCATCTTTTTGACGTTAGTTGCAATTGGTCGCGATTACGTCGTGAAGGTTTGTAAACTTTTGGCTATAAATTGTTATTAACGTGCCGTTTATACCAGTATCAGTATCTATTTTAGATGCTATTTCATACACCAATTTTATGCGTAATGTTTGAGATATTATATTTTGTACTCTCAATTTCTGATTCATTATAAAGAAAACTGTTACTAGTATTTTTGAAGTTTATTTCATGTGATCGTCTGTAACTATATGTTAAAAATATCAGTGTAATTAAATGACTATACTATACGTATCTTTTATATTTCAGGTTGTAATTTATAAAACCTGAACCTACGATTTTATTAAGTTTTTTTGTCGTTTGTGCTTTTTAGCTACCGTAGTAATTCTCACACAAAAGTAAGGGAAATTCGTATACTGAATTTATTTTTGTTTAAAAGGTGAAATCAGTACTTAGCTTTGTTTTATGAAAATCGGTCCAAGTTGGCCAACACCACATATTTTATCGTAAATTTTATCTCGTTCATCTAGCACCGAGATCAGTCTACCGGTTTAAATATAGACTAGGTCAACTCTTCTTGCGGGATCATAGCGAGATCAGTTGACGTTCAAACCCGCGTGTCGCTCATCTTGCTTCCAAGGCCAAGCCAAGCCACGTTCTTACCCTGAATACTTTACGTTCTCGACGACCGTTCATAAAAAAGACAATTTCCCTTATTGCCGCAATCTGTTACACATGTTCCGCGCCCGGTTATGTCTGCAACCGCCCTCATAAACGACAAAGTAAACCATAATTTATTGCGCAAATTTAGGGTCAAACACAAGAGACATAAATCGCTTTAGTATATTATTTGGGCTAACTGGACGTCGGCCACTAACGACAATATGTTAGCACATTCGTTAATTCTGTAATGGGTGCTTTTATTTACTACTGCCACGCCCGCGGTCTTTGGACGATATGAAAAATGTTTATAGGTCGAGGAACTGAACCTTAAAGTACCTGCGCCTTTGCTCAATTGCTCTTTTTTTGTTTGTCTTGCTATTTTAGGCAGCTTTATCTGTTTTATTGCGTCTCAATAGCAGATATCACATATAATTTTGTAACATTTCATTAATTATTTCATCCTAATTTTAGTAGTACACTAAAACTACCGTTGGTCAATATTCTATTGTACTTTTCTCATAACGAGCTGTTTATATTAACTGACCTGCGTTTAATATTTGCAATATTTTATAGAGCTTTAATAAAATATTATTTCATCTAAAACGTGGAGAACATACACGAGACATTGATACAAGATACGGCTAACTACTAAGTTCCGTCATGAAATATGTAGGTGTACTGGTAGCTTTCAAAAATACCAGCACAACTTTTGAAAGTCTGAAACATAGCTCTTCTTTTATTCATGCTCTGACATGTGGCGTTCCCGTTGTGTACAGGCTTTCTTCCCTAACAAAATAAACAACATTTACTCGGAGTTAGGTCCTTTGAGAGGCTGGTTCCTGTTCTAATGTTTTATGAATGAGTTCTTATGCAGTTACTACCTTCTGCATTTATTGCAGCATTTAGACTACATCGTCCTCAGGATTCCACCTAGAGCCGGCATGATTTCTACCATACAATGACTATTGTACTATAGTATAGGACTCTACCCATCTTTGCACGGATTCTAAGAACATTTTAAGATCATCCCCTCCATTTCTGATCGTGTAGGCCGTTCCCTTTATCACGAAAACCTGTATCTGTCTCTATCTCCCAAGGAAAAATTCACGCGCGTTCTACCAAGTCACGTGGTTTTCACGCCTTTTTTATAACTCGATAGTCGTCCGTATAAGGTATGTTTTATTGTTAAATGTTCACTGACCCTGAGTCTCTGCTTACAACGTTTCGATTCCAACCAAAATCACTCCTCAAGTTCGTCGAATCTGAAAGGCAGAAAGTTGCGGCGATGTGATTCATTTTCACTCTTCAGTCTTCAAACACAGAGCTGAAAATTGTACGCTGAAGATTGGCTGTTGTTACGTTTAGAATGTAGCAGTTAAGTGGAAAACTTGTAAGGTAGGCAAGTGGGCACGTATAGGCTGTAGCGAAACAAGCCTTCAGTCGCGCCGCGCACATGCTCGCGTGAGGACGGTTTCAGAAGTTGGGCCTCGCTCGGAATGGCGGGAACTTTCCGATAACTTGCGAACTTAAATTCGTTACTACTACATATCTTTTCATATCGGTATTAAATATTATCAATTTTAGTAAACGTAACATACGACTATGAATAATGTTTTAATGTAACATTAAAATTAGTGTTCAAGATTGAAGAAGACGCAAACCAACAATTTTCTAAGTATGTATCATGTGATGTTGTGTTTGTTACGGTAATCAATATTTTTCCATAGTTTTAAAATTAGTATTTTGTTCTTTTAGTTTGAAAAATAAACAGAAATATAATAGTTCTGATTTTTGCATTCTTAGAGTTTATTTTCTTACATGTGTTCATATATTATTTAAGATACTCGTTGGTTTAAACACATCGCGTGTTATTGCAGGACACGGGTCTTCCCTATGAAGAGACTGGGCTGAAATTCACTAAGCCAGCCAAATTATTTTAGATGAGTTAGTTTATTTAATACTATGGAGAGAAAAAATTACCTATTTAATTATTATTTTTTATTTATTCATTTCAAACACATTTTCGTTCTGGAGACTGCGTTAACAGCAAATAGAACACTAAAACAAACATCTGAGTTTGTATCTTTCGTCTTTTAAGTGGGAATATTTCCCAGAGTGAACTCCGAAATTCTCTAGAGCTATTGCTCAACTTTATTATAAATTTAGAACCCTGCTATAAACCTAACTCTAGTGCTTCGTTCCCCGGCCTTTCACCTTTACACGGCATTGCATTTATGCTTTTCTTACTATGAAATTTTCCTTGCTGTTCATAATTTTTCGAGGTATTTTGTGTGAAGCAATTTTTTTCTTGAAACGATAACAAGGATTTGCTACGATATTCTCGCCTAATATTTTTGTGCCCGCCTTAAAGAAATGACTATGAAAAATAAAGTTTAGCTGTTTTAAAGATATTTTTTGCTTTCATTTACGTTATTAAAGATTATATTTTTTTCAGAAGCTACCAACCAAAATTTAGAGAGCAATAATTTAAAAAATGTAAAAGAACTTTTAATAACATTAACAAAAATAAAATTATAAATTATTTATCTATACTCATATCATACAGAGAAAAGATTTGTTTTTTATTTGTATGTAACGAATAAACCCAAAAATTACTTAATCGATTTCAAAAATCTTTTGCCGTTAGAAAGCTACATATTACTGAGTAACGTAGGCTATACAAAATTAAAGACTGTTGATTGTGTCTATTATAAAACTAACCGGCTAAAAAGAAATCAGTTATTTTACAAACTTATTATTTCAATCAGAGAATTTTAATATCTAACCAAACACATTCAATAGTTAATCAAATGTAAAAATGAGATCCGTTGGCTATACATTTCTACAAAATAGTGCCGGCAAAATTCCCCGTGGAAATAATATTCGGACAAATGAAAATTCCGAGCGGTGCATTCGAGCACCGAGCACCGCGCAGAGGTTTTAATTCCCTTGACTGTTACGAATCGGCGCATGTTTTTTCATTAAAACGCATTCAATACGACGACGTGGCTTTGAAAACGCGGACCTTTTCAAAAAAATCTCCGCCTGACATTCCAGTGTGCAGCTCTCGGTGCCATTCACGGGTTCTTTTTGTGAAGAATTAAAATCAACGCGGTTTAATGTCATCGTTGTTTAACGAATGCTTCTGGTTAGTGATTCGTTAATTTACTTATGTCGTTTATATATTTATAAATAAAATAATAATCTTTTTGTATATAATAATATGTACCCTGTTCTGAGGTCTATATGAGTAAAAACAACATTCACAAAACATATTTTTTTATGTATTCTATCATATGTCTCGAATCAATCAACTTTTCCACTAAAAACTTTATTACTCACGATTTTTACTATTAAAACTAAACTTAAATATTTTTCTTTCTTATCGACATTCCTTCTTGTTTTATACTTTGATAATAATAAATAGAATAAATTGTCATTCAGAAATCATAAAATAGCCGTAATATCATAAGCAAGTACGTAGGTATATACATAATAAGAGCAACGTAAATGTACCGAATTGCCTATAATCGCTCTTGTCATTGAAGCAAAAACAAAACAGCGTTATCCGCAAAGAAAAGGGCCACCGCAATAGTAATAACTTAGTCTTAATTACTCTTTCCCAATTCAGGACTCCCGAAGTAGTCACAGTGCGGTTTCAATGACACCCTTACCTCTCCATTAGCACACCGGCGATTACTTTACTCATGCGCTCAATAAACGTAGCGCGAATTATTGAGTTTTTGTAAGTATTTTGACTGACATTGCTCAGATATTACTATTAACTCACATTTTATCTCTTCTTTACAATTTTTTGTCTAACCTTTGTTTTTCTTTTTACTTTAATAACGTTTTCCCTTTTGTTCCATGTTATTTGTTTTCTATTCTTTGAGCAAAGTCTTCGTTTCTGGTCTACTCTAAAAACTGCCAACAAAACTGTATAGAATTTATTTATATATAGTTATTTCCAAAGCCAAAAAGGTTTTACTCAGAACTAGATTTGCCACAGAAAAACCATAGGTAGTAACCAGCGGCATTTTTGTAACTGTTCTTTTTACAATTGTTACTAAATAAATAAATAGTAAAATTAAATCTGGACTCAGAAGTACGCTATATTTGAGTAAATCACTATACAAGCCTTGATGCCGTCATAGCATAGCAAGCGGTGCAGTTATTACGGAACAGCACCGCTGGCTATATAATATTCCGGCTCTTTCAAACTATTTTTTTTTTATCGTTCCAGCCCTTGCTGATATATCAAATAGGTAAGAAATATAAAAAAAGTCTTTTTGAGTATTTATACTCTACTAACTATTGTCTTATCTTGTTATTCACACGCATTAGATGGATATACATATATTTTTAATTTTTTACAATAGTACATGAAATACATCTGACGCCAGGTAATTTAATCTTGCAAATGTCAGAGTATATATAGCTCAAATATAGCTTGTCTGGAACGAGCCACTTTGTCCCTAAAAAATCACAGAAATGCCTAAAAAATCAGATTAAGAATAATCAGACGGAGTGGGTTTGAGTAGGGTAAAAGTACATGCAATCAGCAACTTTCAAGTTCGTTGAATTGTACCTCAGTTTCTCAATTACTCAATAGCACTCGCATTGCATCGCGTTTTGTATATGAGTATAGAGACGAAGGGTTAATGACCACTTCGCGTGTTACAACACTGCTTCACGCTTATTTATACTGTACGAACAAATGTAGCTCGGCGACATATCAAATGTACATTATCAGTTGGTGAAGTAACCACTTCAACACGAATAGGCATGCATTTAAACAATCTCCTGCGTGTATTTTACGCCCCTTGTTTGTTTGTGCCGTTATTACCGAAGTCACTTGTGGCGTATTTCTCTTTTTAAAACCGTAAAAAGGGAAAATGCGTAAACCTTTACCTAAATAATACTACAATTTATATTTGGCTATCTGGGCGTGTTTTTCTGTATGTTTTTTTTTTCATTTTAATTCAGGTGATCAGGATAGAAATATTGTTTTAAAACATAAAAAGTATTTTAATTTTAGCTGCAGGCAGATTGTTGGAACGGTTATAGCACCACCAGTGTTCCTTTTTAATTTCATAGTTTAATTAACAATGTTGACATTTATTTGTAGTGCTTAGAATATAAATATGAAAATGAAATCGGCCAAGTACAAGTTGGACTCGCGCAAGAAGGGTCTTGTACCATAATCTGTATAACCTTTGTTCAACTTTCTAGGAACCACGCCTAAATATTTATTTTATTATGTTTTTTAATATTATAGCGTTAACAGAAATACGTCATCAGTGAACATTTTAACTGTGTCACTGTACATGAGACATAGCAAGATGACAGACAGACAGACGAATAGTGAAGTCTTAGTAATACTATTGATGCTTTAGTTGGTATACCAATACAAACAATGGTAATACCAATAGTATCCTTAACCAAAGGATAATACGCGACCTCGTTTTACCATTTGGGTAAAAAGACACTAAAAGAATTGGTAAGAAGCGACTTAAAAAAAACACGACTAAATATTTAAACCTTTGTATCTTAAACTTAGCAGTTCCTATTCCAAATTTCAATGTACGAGTAACATATTACCTTTTCGTAATCACCGTTAAAAATCTTTACTGTGATACCACGCTCGATGTTTTTTGAAAACACTTTTTATGAGATAATTTATTGGCACCAAAATCCTTAATTTTTTTAAAATTGATTTGTACCCTGTGTCACCCTTACGATTAAGACGAATATATTGACACCACTCACATAAAATTACGAGTGGCCGTTTAGGATCTAATGCGTGCCAAAGTAATATATATTCATACATACATACATACACTCGAAATCATAATCCTCATACTTTCGTAGTCAGGTAAATACGAGCCTCAACCAATTCTTTACTAGAATAGGCCAAATATAAAATCTTTAAAACATGTTTGTTACAGATACTATCAAAAATGAAGCGGATAAAGAAACAGCGACCGAAAAACTTGAAGTAACATATCTTACGTTTTTTCGTCAGTACTTTTAAATGGATTACTTATAATGGAACTCAGGAACAAGATGTGAAGAATTTCCAATGAGGATTCAGATAGAGATTGTTACATAGACAATGCACAGCCTCTTTGGAGTGGCAATAGCATCAGCATTACTGCAAATATTCTTCTCCTTCACGGGTAAGTCACAACTCTTTTGAAAATACTTACGACTTGAAATAATATGTTTTCTGATAATTATTTAAATCCTAACCAAATAAAAACAGCTGTCACCCGGGCGTTGCCTACAATAAAATGGAATAATATTACACCCCCTCAGGCAAAAATCCAAAAAAATGCAAATAACACCAATTTTTTTAATTTTCAAATTTCTACGTTCCGTGGTTATGTTCTGCGTCGATTCCTAGCCAAATCCTTAATCCTTTACACATTGATATCCAAACAATCAGTCACTTATAAGTAAATGTTAACTTTCATCTCCATCCAAAGGTTGCCTTGAAGACATCTATTTAAGTGATAAGGCCGCCACTTGTGACACTACATGTAATTTTTTTTTTTGTTTTATGTTTTGTGTCTACAATAAAGCGTTCATCTATCTATCTATCATGTATCTATTTCAAACTTAACGTTATGCCAAATATCAGCATCTACCTATATCAGCAAAATGCAAATGCAAACGCTAAATCTAATGTCAGCAAAATGCAAAAATTGTGAATTAAAAATATCCAGTTTCTTTAATCTATGTAATGCATTTATCCTGTAATGCATCACCTGTAAGGCCAAGGTAAAACGAGTACAAAAATATTCAACAACTTTTAAATATTTCACGTAATTAAAATTCAACATGGTGGCTCTGAAGGTTCTATTAGATAATAAATGACCACAAGTAATACTATAAAAAATCTAACTTTAAATTGCTCTCTTTTTGGACAGTCTGCTAAAGCTGTCAAACAAACATTTAATTTTTCAAATCGATTAAGGCGTGTTTCAGAAATCTAATAACGCACAGAAGTCGAATTATTATTGTTGAACTCCCCCTTTTTTAAGTTTTCGAAAATTACCCGTGTTGTTTAATACAACAAATTTTAATGGTTTTGACTTAAAAAGAAAAATCAACGTGAAATTTACTTCTGACATTCACTTAACACTCACATCAATTCTATTGTTTTTATACAAGCATTACATAAAAAAGTGAAAATAAGACTTCAACTTAGCAGTTCATCAAACAAATTTCAGCTATTTTATAAACAAATCAAATTACTAAATTGTTTCTTATATAATATGTACAAGTAGGAGTAGTATCTGAAAAATGTAGCTTTTCAAATAAACGATTTTTTCAATTCGCCTTAGATATCAATGAGAAATCTGGGAACATACATATAAAAAGATTCCGACGAATCGAGGACTTTCTTTTTTGGAAGTGTATTAAAACACATTTATAAAGGGAGTATAAATAAGCATTATCATTAACTCTGCAGAGAGAGCAACAAAGCGGCACAAGTTTGGGTAGACAAAACGAACACACTACAAGTTTGTAATTAGTGTTTTTACCCCGCCTGTGGTACCTGCGGTTAGGCGTCGGGGAAATGTACCTTCATAAATATACCTTAAGCTCTATGGAATGGAAACTTTAGTATATTTTTGTGCTTAAAGAGAAGTTAATAATGCGTAAACGTCCTGCAAAACATCAAAGATAAGTTCAAAGTAAATCTCACTGAAAATATTTAATGCGTATCTAAGTCTGAAGTCTTAAACTATGTGAGTGTAAGTAAATAATATGTTAGTCAGAGTTTAGCGCGCAAATACTGATTATAACTGTTTATAGTCTTGCGCATGATACAAAAAAATGTATTATTATTTTAATATATTTGCCGGCAAGTGCCCTTATCAATAAAAACAAAGTGACTAACTAAAAATCAACAAAAAGTCAACAAACACGGTGACAACAGTGCAATAGTAGGGCAAGCTCTGAGCATTCGAGCAACGATCGTAGACGGGCATTGCGGAAACAGCTGTGTCCCTCGCGTGCTGTTTGCCAATTTATCACTAAGCTGATTATATACGTGTATAGGCCCGACTGACGTGCTTTATGACCTTGTTTTCTCTCTTCCCATTGCTCCGCACTCCTTTATTTACACGCCTCTAACTCACCTATACCTGTTACTTTTGTAATAAGATGGTATATACAAAATATTAGTGTTTTTCTGCCTCGTCTTGATGTCAGCGTGAGAAATCGAAAAATATTTTCGTTTTTATGGTGTGGTTTCTCCTCACCACCGCCACACCTCACCTTATTATTTCTCTTTCTCTCAGTATCCTACTTGTGTTACTTTTGTCCTCTTCAGCTTGAGTTTGTGGTGCCTCTACTCGTATATGGAGACCATCTTAGTGAACATATTTTTTATGAGGACTATAATGACTTGACGTTCCTTGCGGTATCTTCTGGTTTAGAATACTGATATGTCAATTTGTGGAAGTTGTAGTGAAATTGCCCATTGTGGTGGAAACTGGCCTACATCCTTTCATAGGAGAGACCTGTACCCAGCAGTGAGACGTTATGGTGAATACGTACGTGTAGTCTAACAAAATAGTACCTGTACATATAGTACTGTATGCCTAGTACTAATTATATATGTTCCAATTAGATGTCACGATGAAATATGAGTTTTTGATCATATTTTTATAAAAGGGCCAAGTAATTGTGAATAAAAAACAGACATAAAAAATTAACAGTTCTTAAACGGCCACCATATAATGGCATCGCCAATCTTTTGAAAGTCGAGCTTAAGCCCAAGAAAGTTGACAAGGAATTTTTCGCGTCGTCGCGTCCCCTCTTTCCTGTTCTTCTCACTGTATTTAGGAGGAAAATATGTTTACCCTTCGCGAACTGTTCATTATTACCTCTTATGATAAATATTTTTTGTCAAGAAGCTATATTTACGAGCTCGTACACTTTGTCGTATAACTAAATTTCTGTGAAGTTTTGTTATTTTGTTGCAATGAAAATCACAACTATCTACTTTTAACTTTATTAATTGTACTCGTATAATTAACTTTCACGGCATTCTGATTTTTCTTAATTTTTTGATTTAAGGTAGGTATATGTAAACAAGTAGTGTAAAACATTAAAATATTTACATATGCACATAAGAGTCAAATTTGCAAAAAAACGACAAACGAAGGACTCGAAACCGAATCTTTACCACTCAAAGTAGTGTCGTTGAAAATTCGTAATTGCAAAATATGCAAATCGTTAGTGGCGCCCGCTCAGATAAATGTGTAAAAATAAATTGCACAAACGTAAACAGGGTACGAGTACAAAAGGCGCACCACAAATTGTGTTTTCAGTGGTGGTCCGGAGCGCAGGTGGCAGGGCATGCCTTAAGCTCGCTAGCCGCAGCCAAATCCGCATGCGACTTTAATTTAACTTTGCTTCACTGAATATTGTCCTTACAATGAAATTTGAATTACGGGGCCGGCTGCCGTCACGCTTGAATGCAGTTACGACTTTGCGCTAAATGAACTTTAACAAGTTTTAATGGAGGCGAGCCGAACGTGTTTATAACTTAACTAAACATTGCCGTTAATTGCTGTGTTTTATCAGTTTTTAACTAGATACCTATGACAATATAAAGGCATTGGTATATCACATGAATATTTTAATGCAAGTATTACGTCAATGTTGAAGAAGAGAGGAGAGATTTAATGACTAAATATAATTTTATGAAGCTTACAGAACGTTGCTATATTTCGTGACAATTACAACCCTGCAACGATATTTTTATATTTAGTTTCGAAATTATAGTTTCTGCACTTTTTCATTATCTCTATATCATATCTCTATATATATATGTATAATGTTTCATAGTATCCCTATCGGAGATGTTAGGAGCTTTAAGTTATACTACATGTCAACTATTATTACACTATATACCTATAGTATAGCTACTATATTATACTATCAAAACTCTAAAATACATTATCGCCTAACTCGTCCTCTTTACTGAATATATTTTTTATATCAAATTCTTAAAATGATAAACAAGACCAACCGCCATAATATCTAAAAACCAATATTACAAAAAATTTATTAAGTCCTAGTTTTTACTCTATTTTACTATTCAACAATCCTTCGAACATTTTGTATTAAAAAGAAACGTTTATCTTCTTTTTAGTTTCTTAACCAATACGAATATCGGTCAAAGTTAAAATAAAAAACGAGCGACAAAGGAGTTAAACGTTTTTTTATTAAAACGGTAAATTATGTGTTCCCGTACTCAATTTGTGGTTTTCCATTACATACTACAATACAGACTAACAGGCGAAATATGTGGTGTCGCTTATGAATCCGTATCGCGGTACGTAGAACGCGATTCGTATTCACTGCGTATCGCTGCAGTCGCGACAACTCTACTACCTATGCAAATTCTTACTATTGCATCTGAATATTTTGAGATACCTGTACCTATTAGTATGGTAATACTATATCTAAGATGTTACTTGCGCTTTCTATTATTTTTACTTGTAAGAGTCAAATGGTATTTAGTTAATTATATCGTTATAGTAACAATAATGGTTTAAGGGCTTCCACTTGTTTTCAAATTTTACAGAGGCCTTATAGATCGGCCCTGATGAATGTTCTTTTAACGTGTTATGCAGTTAATAATCCTTCCACCCACAACAATGCCCTGCGTAAGGCGCGACCTTATGGTATTTTTGTGTAATTCTTACGCGATTTTTATATTAATGATAATTAGCGATTATAGTAAGAATAAGTGCATGTTATCTTATTTCATTGCACAAGTTTGAAACCATTTGATTACTGTCCTTACAATAGAAATTTGTTAGTAGGTATCGAGGAGCTTGCTACATCGAATATTCAACGACTTTTACAATATAAACTCGAACTTTCCTGTGCATTGGGCGAGATAAAGTTAACGCAGAGACTATCACATATTTCGTCTTCTTTGTACAAATTCAACAAAACCAATATAGTAATATATACGCTCGTACTAATGAGTCGTTAAATTACAGCTGCAGTATTGAAGTTCTATGAAACAACGCACCAATATTAGAATAAATAGAAATAAATATTAAACATCTCATAACAGTGTAATCTAAATAGACTTAATATATCTATATATCACTTATTTCTTATTAGTTGTTTCTTAATAATGTAGATATCGAGATGCTTTACATTAATATTCAATAAGAAAACGACAACAATTAAATATAAATTATGGTAGTTTGCTTTTAAAAAAGCGAACTCTTAGTGAATCCTCAGAAAAGCACGATTAAATTTACTCGCGCCAACGAAGCTTTTGTCATGCGGGCGTCGACGACCACAGCGCACAGCGGGTCGTCTTGCACATGCCACTCAAAGAACGCCCAATGCACCGTGAAATTGCCTATTTTCCGCGTGATTTTATTTATTTATTTCATACATCGATGACATTTCCATTCGTTTTGTTACGGCTCACTGCATCGGAAAATCGCTATCGGAATCCGGCGCAACTGAATCATCCCCTTTATAGAGTGTTTTACTAATGCACTCCCGCCGATAAACGCGAAACGTGGAACTTAATAGAATCACTTTTAATTCTTCGGCGTTGTCGAACTTAGAGCTTGCATTTAAAATGCTGAAGTACCGAGAGAGTACAGGCATTATATGTGTCTACGAGAGTATCCTGTTTAAATTTGTTCAATTTGAAAAGAACGGTAATGCGTAGACAGTAAAGTCCCATTTCCAACTTGAGGGGATGCACAGATATATCATTTGCCTCACTCAAAACGGAAACTGATTCATTTCCGATGCACGGTTGAAGCTCTTTGTGAAGTTCGTCGGCTGCGAAATGCTCACGTTTTCAACATTTGATTGCGACATCAATACGTTTGGAATGTTGTTGATAATTTTGGATGCATAAAGTTGAATTTTGGTTAGTGTCAGTAATCATGAGCGGTTGCCTCGTTTTAATGTTGTTCAAAACATTTTAAAATTTATATGCAGTAGTGATAAAATTTCCAAAGGCCCGCGAGATCGGTAGTTGCAGACTTTTAGACGTCGAGAGTTAAAACTAAGCAGACGCTGACTGGCATCTCCCGAGTGCGCCGAGCCGCCGCCGCCCTGCTCCACGTCGCAATCCCGTCGGCAAAATGCAACAATGCATAAGATTTCAATCTTACATTTGTTTCGATATTTACTCGTGCACCCGTGCTCGAAATTTTCTCAAAATAATTGAGATCACTTGAAACACAGCGAACAGACATAAATAAATATTTTATTCACAAAATTTCTAGAGAATGTATCACAGTGAGAACCGAGTTTGTTTATTCCTAGGTACGTAACATACACGCTGCCTCAGGTGTTGTATTCGACGGTAAAGTTGTTTTAAGCCGCACTGAACTGTACTTAGTGTCCATGCAGGCTTGCGAGCTCACTTAATGTTATCCTTGTTTGCAAAGTTATAAACCAATAATTATTGTTATTAACTGGCTCGCCTCGGAAACAGGAAACTTTTGGTGTAAGTACTTGTACAACTTTTGAAGCGATAAATTGTGGGCATGATTTTATCAGCTACACGTTTCTGCATCGATTGAAAACGTGTCGAGTTTTTAAATAAATGTAGGACTGTACAGGATGTAGCTGAAAGTTTGTTGAGTGAGTAGCATTAAAAGATTAAAAGTGGACAGTCGGAGCTGCATGCTCGATGGTATCGAATGGAAACGAGAACGATCTCTCGACTCGTCCGTTACATATATTTGCGATGCAGGCGGCGCAGCGCGGCGGGCGGGTCCGTGGCAAACTTCGCCTGGCGAATGCAAAAATTTAAATTAAAAACATAAATCAGGCGTGTATCGAGTAAGTTTCGAGATTTGTGTACATTTCGAATGTTTGCCGCGTGTACGTTACACCGTAATGAAAATCTTTTGTAGTAGTCGTAGCCGAAGGCTAATGAGATTTAAAAGAAGTCGGATAAATGATTGTGTTTGGAAATCTTAGTAGACATTCTGGAGATAAAAAAATACGTGTGGCACTCGGGGACTGCCGCGGTAAAGCTATTGCATACGCATATGTCTAGTCGCACGCACACAAACACTCGAACAAGTCTGCGGAACTGAAACGACGTTAGACGATGCACGGCTTTCAACGCCGCACCACCGTGCCGGTCGGAGTAGGTAGGTAGTTAGGTTTATTTTCGTTAAGAATTTCTTGATTCGGTCGCCGCGCTCAAAGCCCGCGATAAAAGCTATGCTATTTAAAAGAAAATTAATTTGAATTTTAAAAGTTACCGTATATACGCATATTACTAAATAATTTAATTTTAGCATATGACAATACAAATATTTTAGAATACCATCAAAGCCTTTGCAATTTAACTTTGACATTCAACAGTCATAAAAAAGAGCACGTTTCGCTTGCTAAATATATTTTCGCTCCGTAAAGTGAGACGAGAACTGTCTTGTTAAAGGACAAGCAAGATACAAATAATTACGCGGCGGAAGAATCTCCACGGAGAATTTTTGAATTAATTGCTATGAAATTATTATGAGTATCATAATCTCATAATCTTAATTAAGAGAACTTTAGCCAGGTCAAATTAGAAATTTTAATCTACTGTAAATCCCGTCTCCGTGTTTATGAAGCTGGAATTTTTGCGGAGCGTAAAGTATAATTTAATTTAATACAGTGTTTTTGAGCTAATGCGAATCGCAGTCTTATTCTAAGTTACCTACTTTTATTCTATTTGTGAAAGCTTCTTAGCTTACCGTCATTTCTCTATTACTTCTTTGTGAACAAACTTCTATCCGAAAACATATAAATAAGTAATTAATTTATGTGCAAAATATTTTAGTATTTTTTAATAATTATATCTTAACAAATGAAGACGAAGAAAGACTAAGAAATAAGTTTTAGGAATTCCCCAGTCATAATCCAAAAATATTTTTAAACATCATTTAAATTATTATTTGGCAAGAGTGTTTAAAAGTTACAAACCCTTAGAAATAATACAGATTATCCTTACAAATATTCTAAAACAAAATACTTGAGATTGTACGTCGAAATTGTGTTAGTTATTACAAATACAACCACGTAGGTTGTATAAACCGTCTGGCTAAGTGGTGATTTCCGTAAGAAATGAACAGAAACATCTGCTTAATACAAGTCAAATCTATGTCCAAATCTTTTATGGTAATATGGTAAATTAATGATGGTAATTCGTAGAGGATTTGTTACTAGAGCCGTGAGGGCAACTGCTATAGTAACATATTACAAATTATTATGAAAATCGTAAAAAACCTGTGTCCTAAATCAAAATAACACACAAAAGCTTCAAAGCCAACAAATAGGGGTGTCACAGCACACCGTCAAGGAAAACGTTTGTTTCAAAAGAATAACGCTTTTCCGCTCGATTGGCTCACTCGTTTTATTCCCATTTATTCAGGAAGGGAGGGCGGTAAAAAGATAAAATTAAATAAAAAAACAAGTAATTTCGTGATTCTTTTTCATAGGCTATTGAGCTTTGTCTCAACAAGTCTACGAAATGGACAAGACATTTTATAATGGGCTATTCATTCGCAAGGTTTCCTTTACATTATTTTCTGCAGAAAATTGCCAAATTCTTTACCATTATTATCGTTGAGATATTTTTTTACAACTCTTGTTTAGACATATATTTGAATCAAATTTCGTAAAACAAAGTAGCCGTTGATAAGGTTTCAGCCGGCGGGTAGTCCGGTATTGATTGACAATAATTAAAACATGATCAGATACATATAGGTATGGATTCTATTTCAAAGCATTTACTTAACCTAGATTGTTATATTTTCAACTTCATTTATAGCACACAACGAGTAGCAAGATTTCAGATGTCTTAATATGGCGTAAGCTGTGCTTGTCTACATATCAAATTTCCACGTATTCCTTTGACTACAAAATTTGGTTTAACCTACTCTAATACTATTCATAAGATATACCATACACAATACACAGTGCATATCTAATACCCAGCATGGTCCCACTTACACAGTGTCAGTCTGTGACAGTCCATTATGCTCATGAAGCTAATTAGTTCGGTGTGATTGCAGCCGTGAGCGGCGTCAGCTGGGAGGAATGGTGGACCTACGACGGGATATCAGGTAAGCTATACGAACTCCACAATACCAGTTTTAGTTTGAGTTTATAATAAAACAGAATAGAAAGGCAGCAGATTCACGCTAGAGTTATCGAGTTAGTCACGTTCAATGATTAAAAATAGGCAATGATTGCAGATTCAAGATATTGAAGGTCAAATGTTATATTAAGTAACGATAGCTTTTGCGTGAATTTCCAGCTCATTTTAGGTGAAGTTTTTTTTTTAATCTGACATAGTTAGGTATTTGATCACAAGTTCGCACGACCACGGAAGTTAGCGATACTGTAGCCCTAGATGCATGCCTAGTCTGAAATACACTGGCTCTCAAGGAAGGCTGCCGGAACACACCGTTAGGTGTTTGGCGACAGATTTTACAACTTGAGGGTGGTAGCTAGCCAGGCGAGCGATAGGAAGCGCCCTACCACCATGCTATGGTTTCCTCACGATGTTTTCCTTCACCGGTAGCTCAGGCTCTTTTTGCATGTTTCGTGGAATCGAACCTCGTACCTTTTGCACGGCAATCGACCCCGCTAACCACTCGACCATCATCGCTATACAGGTGTTTGGTGACTATGACTTGGTTTTCTTTTATAATTTTTACAGCAAACAACAGCTGCTTTTAGGTTAATGATAAAAGAGCTGTTTTGCTTTATTTCATGCTGATCACAAAAAATAATTAAATTAAAAGATTATAAGATACTACCTAGTGATTTTGTATAAATTCTGCTCCTGACTGATCTAAGTATAGTTAGCTTAGTTAAAATTTTTATTAGATACATTCAACCGTATGAACTTTTCTGATTTTGTAATAACTCTATTACTACCGCATTACATTTTTTATATTACCTAAACCTATACTATATTATTTTTTTGGTATTTTTTTATTTACTCCCTTATGCTTACTATTTATTAATTTAATCTTTTTAATTAATATATCTAATGATTTTTGACGACCGCATTGGTCTGGTGGCTAGCATGTTTCGAGATCCAAAGGTCCCGGATTCAATTCCCGGTCGGTGTGAAAGGTTATTTATTTTTTTCCTTTATTCTAATGCTGCTCTAAATTCTAACAACAATAAATCGCATGCCTATTATTACATAGAGTGGTACTATCATAAAAAAGGGAGATAGATCATAAAATCCGGAAGGATATCATGAAAATATCGAACGAGTGCGCGACGATAACACACCTCACAATTCCGCCTGTAATATGAATGCAAGATAAATCACCCGTATAAATTTCGCGTCACGTAAACCGGCAAAAATGTTATCGGCATCGAGGAATTGATACCAGTACGTACGGCCCGGGAACGAATGTGTTGCGATGCGATTGTGGTAGGTCGATGGACCGGGAATCTACTTTCTGCATTCCATTTCTCGAATTGAGAATGGAACTCTCTAGAAAAGTTTGCTTATTTATTTCGTGTTGTTCGTCGGGTATCATCAGGTAAAACATTTCGCTTAAATTTTATAGTATAATAATATTTTGGTAATTTACTTGATATAAAAGGCTTACAGTTTAACGTAGTATAGAGTTATCAGTTAGGATTGTACTAAGCCGAAAAGGGGTCACTATACACAAGGAACAGCTTTTGTATGGAACATGGGTTTTTTTCTGAATTCAGAGTTAAATCCTATAGTGAAAGTTGTTCGTATTGATGAGTAAAGTGACTCATTACGGCATATACACCCCCAATCGATAATCCTGGTCGGGTAATACTATTACAGGCTATATTTCCAATTCCTAGTTTGTGCTAAGATTTTTCCCTTGATGATTATTATTAATTGTGTTGGAGGAAAATCAAAGCATCACTCTTAGTAATGTCCTAATAAATGCTTCATAACAACAAATAACTTCCAATCGCTAATCAATATCACAAACGAAACACAATATCACTTGCCATTTATTTATCATAATAATTGAGAACAAAAACAGGCACTGATCCGAGCATTTAACCCGGCTAATTGAATAATAAACATCACAAAAGCCAATTACAGTATTGTTATGAGGCTCGCATTAATTGGACAGTTAAACTAGCCATTTCCAATAATGGGTAGGTACATGATAGCGATACGCGTAGAGCTTGAACAAAGCCGCCTGAGTAATGGCACGATACAGGTAGCCCGTGCTTTAATGCGACTTTAAAAATATTGTTTACACTTGGGTGTGACATTTTCGTGTGGATCGCGAGGTATTTGACAATAACTACCAACATTAAGTACACTCGTATTTGTAATTTCAAAATAACAGTTTGATATATAAATACCTGTCAATATCTCCTGGTTCGTTGGTGTAATATTTTGTATCTGTAAATAAAACTAGACAAAATAGAAACATAGGAGTGGCGTTAGTAAATAGTACGCTTTTTTTACGTCACGAGAAATTACAATGTGCTTAGACGAATTACTACATGTTATATTACTCTAAATTTCACAACCTACTCGTACCTACTGGTATTACTACACTACTTAGATCTAAGTTGCAATAGTATATAATGTTTGTCTAATTATATATCTTATGTGGGAAGAAAACCATTACAGTGCTTGTCATTAGACAAGTAGGTCACAAGGGGAATAGCCTCGCTAGATCATTAGGTACGATGGTAAAGGTAGTTATAAACTGTTTATAATAACGATTCTAGAGCTTAAATGTGGGTAGATTTGTGGGTAGTATTATTCGGTTTACCTAGAAATTCCACACAAAAACAAGCTGACATTTTCCATTAAAATACTATAGGTATTTAAGTATAAGAAAACTGTCCAACCTACGAAATCCCACGCGTGTTTTAGTAACCAAACCCGTCTCACGGTGTGTTCTTTTAGCCTTCCTTGAGAGCCAGTGTATTACATATTAAGCATGCTCCATAAAAATAAAACATAAAGGAATAAATAAATTTTGTTTTATTTATTATTCGTAGGTCATTCTTATTGGTTCTTCCAAGCAAAAGTGCTACATCCTAGGCCGCGTCGTCGCTTTACACCAGCGCAAGCCTACTCGTATTAGTTATAAAAAAACATATTGTATCAATAGAAAACAAACAAGTAATGACGTTTAATACATACTTTTATTGTTATACTATGGGATACGTTACGAAGTGAGACTCTGATGGTGAATGATGGTGTACCTACTTATCCGATATTTACTCGTAACAGATGCAAAAATAATGATTCTAGATCAGAGAGACTGCCAAACTTTTCACTTCTATATATTTTCTCTTTGTTATAATTCGTAGGACAAGCAAGCTGACTTTTACTAATAAAAAACTAGCCATTACAATAATTAAATGACAGAAATCATACAAGGTACTGACCTAGGCTGTCAAACTTCTACGACTAAAACCTACAGTTACAGTGGTATCTAAAAAACTAAATGGTTAAGTCCTCCAAAGCCAGGAAGTCTCTGATACCACTACCACATCTCGGTGCTCACGACCGCCTGTCTTACTAAACTCATCCTCCCTTGAACTTAAATATATGTATTAAATGTTAAAGTATCTTTTTCTGAAAATCACTACTACCACCTTGCTAGGTAGTTAAATAAGCCTGCTTGGACTCACGAAGTAGCATCACTTCAAAGATAATATACAATTTATTGCTTACTTTGCATTTTAGCTACAGTTAATCATTCAAGGATTGACCGTTTCAAACACTGATGTACGTGTACTAGATGCGTACCAACCGCCTCAATGCATTACTGCTTCACTTAAGGCCACAGCCATTACCTCAGCTCACTTCAAATCAGTACCTGGTGTGAAGCCAAGCGAGCGAAAGCTCTTATAAAATATTTCGAAATGGGTAAATGCGTCGCAAAAGTATGTGACTTAATCACTCAAAAACATAACAAATCCAGCGAGGTTACTTTCCACAGGTAAGTTTATTGTTTATGTGTGCATATTAATGTAAATAAATCAAAACTCAAAACCAAAAGTATTAATGTAAGTATTTGGTGTTGCCCTTAAAAACATCGGTATGGGTTCCCACAATAATAGGAAAATATCAATGCATAAAATAAATTACTTAAGTTACATATGTTTTTCTGTTAAAATAAAATATGAAGGAACTAGTTATTGTATTTGTTTAATTTCCCTTTTTTTTACGTAGAAAACTTTAGACGCTGATATACCTCGCAAAAAGTTCTTAGGAATGAATGTTTTCAACGAAATTTAGGATAACTTTCTACTAAGTAATTTGAGAAAACCCTAATTTAGTCCAATAAGTGGAATTTGGTCTACACCTCCTCTGTAGGGAGACCCGTAACCAGCAGATGGTTGCCATAAATCAACACGCATAAAAATATTTATTTGGACAAGATAGAGATTCCGGATATTTTGTACTGAAATGCTTAGCGTCAACTTTAATTGTGCGAACTGCCAGATTGTAGAACTAGCTAACAGTTTCTCCAGATACCTGTAATGGCACTATACAGTTAGCCCAATATTATTATTATTATTGGTATTTTTCAAGTCCGAAATTGAATTGTTTTAAATTGATTTCATCTATGTAAGCATACAAATATACTACAGCTACATCGTAGCGAACTACATCTTAGGCCACTTCGTCTTTTAACATCAGGCGAGTTGCAGACAATCACAAACATAAAAAAAACTTATAAAAATAAGTCTTTTTAATTTTCTTTAGGGTAAAATTTTCTATGGTAGGCAACACCAACCCGCAGTTCATGTTCAACTGGGCATCACCAAAACGGTTACACTTTTTTCGACGCGCGGTAAGGAGGTTTTCTAATCTATATATATTAAACTCTTTAGTTTCAAACATCACCATCTAAAGTATCTATGCTACGAACTCTACATATCATCCAACAGCGACGAAATATTCTTACCTTCACAATATTTACTCGTAAGGTATTTCTTTTAACAAAAAAGCCCAATAAATTAGCATTAATGGAAAGTTCGCTTAACGCTTGGCTATAAAATGGGCGTGACCGCAACCGCTGCCTGCGCTGGCTTACCCAATGCTTACCCATGCAATTTTCAAGGCCGTAAATAATAAAATTGTGAACGCGATCCAAAGCACTTTGGCTACTTTTCTGCGGGGTACCACAGTTCTACGGAAAAGTATACCTACTAATAGCCTACCAAGAGCTTCTGTTTCTAAGAATCGTTAAAAATATATGCTTTATCCTTATTGGAAAATGTATAGGGTTGAAAGTTTCCATTTCTAGGAATTTTTGAAAAAACTTACTAAGTATATTGTTAGTTTAATATTGATACGAAATTATCATTTTACGTTAGCAGGTGGTTTATTAGCTACGTCTTTATCAGATTTTTGTTTTTTTATTATAACGTACCAAAAATTAGTAAAACCACCAAAAAGTAGTAAAAAAAAAATGATTACATGCTTTTAACATTAATACATTTTTTCCTGAAAAACTACCATTGAGCTTCATTATTATAGTTTTATATTGCGTCACTGTGAGCCCGATTTCAAACAGTGGCTTGATTATGAAATATGAAAAATAATATCTCGTTATCACATTTAGCAATCTATTACGCTTTTGCTTTTCCGAAATATTAAAATTGAATAATTTTCCAACATTTAGTTCTATAAATTATGCTAAATAATAACCCTCCTATATGAAAGTGTAATATACTCATGTAAGTGTTGTCAATGTGATAATGAACATGAAATTGCGTGCCATCTGATATTTCCAATACCGATTTGAACGTTCGTTAAATACAATTCTGAATTTTAGTCATAATGCAAGTAACATGCGTATCTAGCATTGATATTTCGTGTCTAGTTGATAATGTCCACTGAAATTGCATTATTTCGTATTGTAATGTATGGTTTGGTGCTTTTGCAGCTCCAGATTTTAAGTTCAATTTTGCCGAAGTAAACTTTTCAGCAATTTGGTAAAATCATTTTAAATATTATACTTCTTTCTTTGCTTTTAGTCTTTTTAATTTTGAGCAGCAATTGAAACACAAACATAAAACATTTGCGTAGATCGGCCTTTAATACTAATGGATTATTTACCATACTACATATGTACATATGATACATAAATGGCAATTAACGGTCAATTTAGCAGAATTTTGTCAGGCTCTTACTTTGGTTCTAGTTTTAAAACGATAATTTTAGACTGGCATTTTAAGGTTTTTCTTACGATCCATATCAATATAGTACCATTAGAAAGTATCGATCAACAATGTTAATTATTCGTATTGTTTTCAACGATACCTACAACTATGGTTAAATCATTTATGTTTATCATACACCTTGACCCTCCTCAGAAAATTGTTTATTTTCTTTACCCAGGACCAGCGTTCTGGGGTCTGATAAACCCGGAATGGTCGCTATGCAACAAAGGCCGTCGCCAGTCGCCAGTCAACTTAGAGCCAGACAAGTTACTCTTCGACCCCAACCTACGCTTTTTGCACATAGATAAACACAGGGTAAGTTAAACTTTTAACTTACTCAATTGAGCATGATCGAGTATGGAGTACTGAAACCTGGTAAAAAACTGTTAGGTTTGATTAGCAGTTATGAACCAAAGCAGGCTTAGTATTTGTTTATTTTTTTGTCGAAAATTCACTTATTCCAATTTCCAATGAAAAATCCCACGTTATTCATATTTCATGTAACCTCAGCAAGTGGGCTGGTAGTCAAGTTTTAGATTGGTGCAATCAAATATTATTTTTACAAATGCTAAGTTGGTTAGACTTACCTATGTTGTCGAATAGTATTTAGTACAGAATATTGGTCAAGATTACACTCGTAATACAAGGTTTCGAAGATTGCTTCTGAACCCTGTATAACGAGTGTAATCGTATACATAGGTTTAAAATTAATACATCCTTTCAAGTAAACCACTGAGTTTTATGTGAGATATTTAGGTAAACATACTTTAAAAAGGTTACGACGAATCGATCAAATTAATCTTTCTTTAAACTCTATTAAAATACCTAATATTATTTTATATTTACAGATAAACGGTCTAATCACCAACACCGGTCACTCTGTGATATTCACTGTGGAGAACGAGACCCGCCACCACATCAACATCACAGGCGGCCCGCTGTCTTACAAGTATCAGTTCCATGAAATACACATACATTATGGACTGCACGACCAGTTTGGATCGGAGCATGCTATCAATGGATATTCTTTTCCTGCTGAAGTAAGTTGATAATCCATCTCATCCAAGTTTCAACCTTAGGCGATATATTGTTTCCGTGACGTATCTCGCTTGCTAATTATTTGCTAACTGCTAATTGAATATTAGGTAATAATAAATTTTTAATTGGCTTCTGTGTTTTGGCTTCTACCCTATGTAAGGGGCTATCAAAGGTTCGGCATTATGACCGTGTGTTTAAATAATCATATCGATATTTTTCATCGTCTCGTCAATTCATTTTTTGTATGCGTTTTACGAGGATAATAAACTCTTCTTTCAGAGTCTTTTGTCAAGTATAAAAAACTACAAAAATTATATCCTATACCCTCTTCACCGAGGAAACACGTGGGACGCCACCAGTTGCAGATACGTAATGGAATCTCGAATTCAGAGTTAGTCCCATAATGAAAGTTGTTCCTAAGGATGAGTCTAGTGACCTCCTCTCTGCTTAGTTCATATCTAACTAACTTGTATCGTCGCAAACGTTTCTAAATAAATCACTCGAATATAGCATCAAGCTTTACCTACAATCTCATACAGCTCATGGTTGATTGTTTGCAAAATCGTAACTGAATTTTGCACCAACACATCCGAAACATTTTCCTCCTAAAGATTTATTTATTAAATAAAACACGAACCAAACATTTTTATTTAATACGCCTCCTGAAGCTAAGCGCCGAAACATGATCGCGGATTTGTTAGAAGCTCAAAGGCAAAAGTGTAACAGATGTTTTCACACGCACTTCCTCGAAATCCTGAGAGCGAGCTTCGAAGCCTTTGCGAGCTCGAGTGTACGGAGTAACTCTGTTTATTTATGGGACAAATTCTAATGTAGACATGGGGAATCGGGAACCGTGTCTCCGTAACGTGCTGGATTTGATTTGTTAACTCTTTGGCTTATAGAGACGAGTGCGCGTGAATACGAAGACAGATTTTGTTGTAACTAAAACAGGTTGGTTCTTATAAGTTCAAATAGTGATAAAAAAAATTAAAAGTAAACATACTGATAAATATATATATATCTAACAAAAATATTTTTAATACATTTCGTCAAAATAAAATCACAATCAAATGCACGTCAGTAATCAAATAGCCCGCCTTTGATTGTACCTGGTGCAAAAGTACCCATCACACTGGCTGCATTGCCCCTCTAGATAGCAATGGCAAGTCTTTGCACCAGGTACGACCCTTGTCTCCAAATTTTTCCCTAAACATTGAAATAAACCTTTTTGATAGTACGTAATATCATTAACTGATATAGATGTTTGTCGTATTACGTAACACTTAATACGAGTAACTGAAACTCAAATTAAATTAATAATTAGTAATATATAGCTAGAAGAAATTTAACGTTATTATTTTGTTTCAGATTCAAATATTTGGTTTCAACTCGCAGCTTTACTCTAATTTCTCGGAAGCTCTACACAAAGCTCAAGGAATCGTTTCAATATCATTATTACTTCAGGTAATATTCTACGTAAAAGCTTTTTTTACCTACTTAGTAAGTTAAGAAGAAAAATGTTTTTAAACTTTAAAAGTATATTACCACATAAAATAACACAAGAGACTCTCTTGGATAAAACGTATTTAATAATAATAGGAACCTATTAATAATAATTAATTAATTAATAATAATAGGTACATTACGTATCAACCTATAGCGTCCCACTGCTGGGCTCGGGTCTCCCTATTAATGTTAGTGTAGGCCATAATTCACCACGTTGGCCAAATTGCGGGTTGGGGACTTCATTTTTTTTTTGAAAGTTATTAATCCTTCTCCAATAAGCAAGTTTCCTCACAATATTATCCTTCACCGTTTAAGCTTGTGCTTGACCGGTGAAGTGAACGGTTGGGTTGTAATTACTATTAATTCTAATATACACATGAGTGAAAAACACAGAGGTGCATGTGATAGTTACTCTATGGTGCATGCCTGAACCTGAATATGAACCCGTGCCCTTTCGCTTGTCTTTCGCTTGTCTTTGCCTTTTTGTATCGACTAAGCTACCACAAAATATAAGAATTATTAAACTAAGTTGAAATAATAGTACTCTGTCCGATCCTACATCTACAACATCAAGTTTATAGTTTTTCCTTGGGGGTGTTTGTAAATTGTGATGTTTTGTGCTGTAGTTAAACAAGTATTATATAAATTACAATGTTCACAGAAATAGATTAACTAAACAATAGCGTACGTACGCTTTAAGCTTTCAATATCACATTACAAGGAAACCAACCTATGTATACAAACACTCCAAGTACAATTTGAGAAATGTATATTTGTTCTTTATAAATAGTTATAGAAACACAATACAAATTATTCTTAGAAATTATATCACACTGGCGGAAGATAAAAGTAGTTTTATAATATGTGTTTTTGCGTGATCTCTTTTCACTCGATTTTAGGTTTACCTACACAGGTAATTTATTATTATAAATTTATTTTATTGTATTTATTTTTATTTTAAACTTCGTCTCGTTATGTTAAAATATTAGATTTTCACTGGCTGTTACTCATAATAGTAAAGTAAATCTATCGACCCTTTCTTAAAACCCGTTCACGGCTCATCTTTAGATCGATATCGCAGAGTGTGATTTACAGCTACTCGAATGTCACTTTATAACTTTGTACGAGTAATTTTTATGAGATTGACTGTTTCTGTGAGGTCTCATATTTTGGCGCTAGTATAAGTTCATTTTATATTCCTAGTCACAGCAAAAGATAAACATGGTATTTTGCTCAAATTAATTAGATTCGAATGTTAATGGTTTTCTTCCAAATATTGATTTGGAAGTGAATCCAGCGCACTTAGTCGTAATTGTTTCCATAGTGGAGTGGTGTTATCAGAAGCCGCACCTTTTCACTCCTGTCTGGCACGAGCGCGGTTAATCAAGGAAATTGGTGTTTCGTACACCACAGCTATTAGTTCCAATTAACAACTGTCTAGTAGATATGGACAAAGTAAAGAAAATGGCACGACAGATGGCTAATTAGATGATTGTATGTTAAAATATTTGGATCTAAATATATAGTCACGTGAACATGTTTCGTTTTAATCTGACTATACGATTATATAAAACAAAGCAAGTATTAATTTGCTTATTGTTTTATGACTGGCACTTTGCTGATAATTTTACATATTTAATTTATTGGAACAATGACTTCTTTGGTAAAGTTCATCAAGCATCAGATAATCCCAAACTTTTTGCAGTTCTAAACCACAAACTATAGGAAAAAATAATTAGAGTTTACTCGTCAAAGTTTCGTTGTTTAGTTTATATTCCTTCATAAGTTTACTAAAATAATCCCTTATCTCCATTTACAATTTATCACCGACAAATTCTCGAAACCCGAGGCCACCATACTCGGTCACGTAATCATCAAGACAACCCTTCAATAAACACTAGCGTGCTTATTATCAATTCGGTTAACCCCGATTTAATTCGGGTGTAAACGGATCGTGATCTTTGGCCCGTGATTGCCTAGGCCCTGTTTTCCGATCATTTTATGGCTTTCCTTAATGAAGGCCGGTTAACTAACCCGGTGTTAGCAGATTCTCTGTTGTCCCAGAGGGTACGTGTTTGCACTCACGTTCATATTTCGCCCGTGGCCGCAGTTAACTGAAACTTTGCTGTAACAAGCTATTTCTGAAGGCGACAAACAATTACAGGCACCTACTTATATACGTTTGGGGTAAACAAGTTTTTGTAAAATTCTTTTGTTTAACAATAAAATTTTATTTGAACAGGATATTGGTATAATAATAGTTATTAATGTTTTATTATTGTTTTATTAATTTCTTGTGTTTTTTAAGCTCGGAGACTTATCGAACCCAGAGTTGAGAGTACTGACAGAGGAGTTAGAAAATATTAAATACGGAGGTAAGTACCAACAAACTTAAAAAAACTAGAAATATCCCTTTTTAAAATGACCGCGAGCGAAGAACGCATTTCACGATTATAAAAGCAAATATATCCGAATAAAAAACCTTTGTTATAGTTCGACATGAGATACCAAAAAGAATACATACCGTAACTATCCATATCCACTCATTAAAGTTTTATAATCGAAATAACAAATCTTCAGCGTCTGAATTTTGCCAATATACAAGCAGTCTCTTCATCATTACAGCATTTTCATAAACATGTGCTTTACATTACAACATAAATCATTTATTATAGGAGCGGAGATGCCAGTGAACAAGCTATCAGTGCGGGGATTACTTCCCGACACTGACTACTACATGACTTACGATGGGTCCACGACAGCACCCGCGTGCTTCGAGACCGTCACTTGGATCATCATCAACAAACCCATCTATATTACTAAACAGCAGGTAGGAGGCTAAAACAATGCTAGGCTAAGTTTATTCGTCTGTACGTATTTTTATCTCACAAAACTTAAAATTTAAACTAGTGGTCTTCCTGAAACGTCTCTCAACTTTATTAAACGCAACTCAACTTAGTAAAGCCGGATAAAACAAGACAAAAGACAGTCAAAATAAAGATCAATCAAATTATTAGTGATATTTTTAAAAGACATACACGTGACAATACAAACTGATGTGATTAATGTAATGCCGATATATTTTTCTTGATTAGATAAGATTCAAACTCCACCCCGTCCAGAGAAAGACCTGTATTTAGTTATAAGAATAAATTATAAGTTTAGCATACTGCCGCCGTATATACAATATTAACTGTACTTTATTTATTGGTAAGAAAATCACAAAAGTTTCCCATCGCACACCTTGACCTACCGAAGGTAACTTAATTGAGAGGGATAAAGTTTTCTAATATCGCTGCGGCTTGAATCACTTTCTGTGTTCTTTATATAAGCAACAACCATCCATAAACTCAACAATTCAACTAGAAAGCAAGAAGTAACAAAGCAACTTCGATGATTCAATTTGTCGTCAGTGACTACGTTGCTTACAAGTAATTTATAAAATATTAGTAGAAGTAAAAGAGCACAAGACAAAATAAATATCGCTCATGTTTAGGCACAGCCCGATAATCTTTGATTTGCACTATCTGACACAACAAGTACTATTTAAAATTAAAAAAAAAACGATTTTTTGGTGGCGGCCATCTTGGTTTTAAAATAACCATGGTGTAGTATTCTACTAGTCAAGCCCTTTTGATACCCATATTGAGGCAGTTGTAAAAAAAAGTGTTATCCGCAGTTTGTGCGGGTGCCACCTTGGACCGATTTTCATCGAACATAGCTGAGAACACTTCCAATTAACACACCTTTCTATGAAAAAACTAAATCAAAATTGATTTATCGTACATGAGTACGTCTCGTCCTATAATAAAAATTGCCTGATAATCAAACTTTGCATAAAAATTGGATACATTGATAGGTCTTAAATTGACGCTTAACTCACTAGCACTGGCATAACTTTAAGCTGCAAGAGGTACTACAATCATGCAAATTGAATGAGTAAGAGGTATAAGCTATAGAGTTTTAGCTATAACAGTCAATATGAGCAAAGCCTGCAACGGGCCAAGTTCTCCCTATTTGCATTACACGCTTGCTTGCCTCGAGTTCGACAACAGACATAAAAATAATGGAACCCCATTATTTCTTGTCGCGGAAAATCTTATGTGTGCCGTTTTTCGCTTCACGCTCATAAATTAAGGAAATTAGAGAGAATAGCCGTAACTAAGGTTTCGTTTATGTTCAGTTTTATTTGTTCCACCGTAAAATAGTGTGTTTGAGGTTGAAGTGAATTTGCTGAAACTGATCTCAAGGTGGTATTGTAAATGGCAATTTTTTATGCAGCATCTATGAATCGTTTTATACTGCATCACTTTTTTAATATTATTTTATTTTTAATTACCTAATACAAAACGTAGGAAATAATATTAAGTAATACTTATAAGGTAATAAGTAACAAGTAGGCACTGTAAAAAAATTCATTCCTCAAAGTGTACTAAAGTCTCTCGACATTTTTGTCAGGTTAACAGTCGAGAAGTATGCTCGAATAGAGACTAATTTTTTTTTAACTACTTGGTTTTCAATAAGCAGTGTCGCTTCCAGCGAACTAATGACCAGCCGCGGTTGAGGCCAGCGTAATAACATTTTCATTTGTGCTCACGCTACAATAAACAACTCACGTGCCTTGCCTTTAGACAAAGACTCCGCCGTGAATTATGTACGTGTTAAAAGTAAACTGAAAGTGCCGCGTTGTGTGTGGCTGTTATTATAAATCATTGTTTATGTTTTCCGTTTGTGTTGGTCGGGGAATTAAGTGCTAGAACTGCTTGGACTCTCAAAGAGAAGCTCATGTGGTCTAGAAGCGCAGTCTGATATGCGACTTGGCGTTTTACCTCGCATGCTAATGCCGCACGTATGCTTGATATGCCACTGTCAGTTTTCCGACAAGATAACGAGTAGACTGGGGAATATACCTTTCTTGTAGTGAAAATTTTAATCTTTGTCTTATTCGTGGTACATTTTTAATACGCGCGCATTCGGAGAAAATATTTCCAGAATTACTTTATTTTATAGCATATTATGTTTACAACTCTGGGAAAGTAAACTTGTTTTGTCTTACCAAATGCAAATATTTTGAATAAATTTTTATGCTCGTACCCCATAGTCCTACCAAGAATTAAATTGTCTAGGCCATTATTTAATTATACACGACATTACAACGCTGGCCTTTGTGACAATGCTATTGAAATAAATCTTCCAAAAATATTATCACTCATAAGACTCTTCTAAATACCGAATGTCACGAGGTTCTCTCAGTTTTCACAGTTAAGGCACTGCGTTGATTGATGGTTGGTTGACCTATGAGTCTGTCAGCCAGGACTTAGTCCTTTATAAGTTTATTTACATGAAAATAATACCAATTAAAATTAAGTTACTTGAATTATATGAGCTGAACGTTATTCCACGATGGTAGGAAAAGAACACATTTTTACAAATGCTTAATTTTAATACACTCATCGCTATTTTTCTTATTGTTTTCCACTTGTCAACCACTAAAATTACCTGGCAATTTACCATCTTACTCAAAAAAATGAGCTTTACTAAAACTGTACCACCTCACCACATTACGTACCTATAGTTACTTCCTTTCATTATAGAGAATCAAAGTAGAACGGGCATCTGAAATCAGAATCAAATTGTTTAATACGGCGTAAACATCGATGAGGGAAGATAGCGACGATCGCGTGCGCCTCGCCCGTTAATCCACCGCCCACACAGCCGGAGCTAAGCCCGACTACAACATACAAAACATGACAGTATGTGAACTAGATAACTATGGAATGCGTTGTCTCACACACGGACCTTATCCTGTCGTAGATGTTATCCCAGAACTGGGTTAAAGTTTTTAACTTAAACTAGTATATATTTCATCTGAACAAAATCAAACAAGAAAAAATGGTGTACTGTTTAAACTAGATAGTTAAGGGCAGCATTGTCTAACACACTTAGTTTACTTGTAGTAAGTGGATTTTATATTTGAGTAAAGAATCAATCAGCAAACTATTGTCTTAGAAGTAGCTTATGAGTTGGCACCTTGGCGTGTACGAGCAAGGAGATGAATAAAAGTCATTTTGCACCCAGAAATTTGGAATTAAGCGTACAAGACTATAATTGATTCCGAGTTGCATTTCAATTGAAAATGCCATTTTATTTATTTATTTTGTATTTCAGCTCCAAGTTTTCTCCAAGCTCCAAGCTTCCATTCGTTTACTTCAGAATGTATGAGATAGAGATTAAAGTAAATTCAAAATGTCTATTAATTAATATATTGCCTATTATGGTTTCATTCAGGTATCCTTACTTATTTAATTCCTCTTAATAATTTTACTGTGTAGAGCGCCTTCTAACAATCATACTGCTTTTCATAAGTTTGATGCCCATATAGAACTCACTAGCACCAGTACCTTCATGTAAAAGGAAGAAATTTCAATTTACTTGTAATCGTTCTCCAGCCTTCTGTGTACAGCGTTGAATTGCTTTAAAATACGAAGCAATGTTGAAGTTCTAGATATTGATAAAAATATGTACTTGTAAAATAAATAACAATAGACTTGAATTCTGCAGGCGCTTATACAATTTATTTCAGTTATTTTCTACTAAATTAATTTAAAAAAAATATTATATATTTCAGGTAGGCGCAGAAAAAAAGTATTCTTTTTCAAACAAAATAACATTTTCCACTAGCAAAACCGTTATTGGTTCCGTTTGATCGTACCATTTAAACATTGCGTTTAATGAAAGCATTTGTTTGATGTGCTATAAAATTTGTTTTTGAATGGTTGCAGCCAGATAATGAGAGTATTTTTATTATGTGACTGGCGTGTAGAACGTGATAAGGTGTAGGTACATCACACGACATACAAAGCCAATTTTAAACAAATAACGGCGGGCACCAAGCAAATTTCCTATCTTAAAATCGATAATTACAAAAATAAATCTTGCTCAAAAACAATATAATAACATCTGTATGTTTATAAGACTACTTGATAGGGAAAGGTTTATATGAATCTGAATTAAAGAAAATATATTATCAGAGTCAATGATCAGAGAAATCTAACTGATATCTGTTCACGGTTACCTGACGTTAATTAGTTTCAAAGCAACCATATCAGTCGCTGCTTTCAATTTATGGAACAAAGCAGCGTATTTTTTCTCTAATTTCGTGACAAATTCCACTTTTAAAGTAGTTTAATAAAAATGTCTCGATACTAGATGAAGCATTTAAGAGCGTTTAGCAATCCCGAATCCTCACGTTTTTGGACATGTGTCCAAATGTGATAATTAGTCCATAGAACGCCTGGTTGTCCAGCAAAAGATGGGAGTCACCCACAATGTGGACCGACCAAATCATTCTGCAGGGGTGGTCCCTTTAACAAATGCGGCTCCAGTCGCGAAAAGTGGTGAAACATCGTAAGACGCATTGAATCTTTGTCATACTTACAATACAACGTGATGATGCGACGGTTCTGTCAAGGGCCGTTACGACTAAGAAGAGAAAATGGTTTACCTTGATGAGTATACGATATACCTTTGGCTTCAGTACACACCTATGATTTCATATATGTATAGTTTGAGTTCCCAGGAATCGGGGTCATAATTTACGGTCATGTTTATTGATTTCTATTTGTTTTCTTAAGACCCGTCAAAACATGCGCGCGGAATGTAAGTGTGTACACTACAGACTTGTTAATTAGCTATTATTTGTTGTTATGTTCAGTTGCATGGCTTGCGGCGACTGATGCAAGGTGACGCGCGGCATCCGAAGGCACCGCTCGGCAACAACTTCCGGCCGCCG
Source organism: Ligdia adustata (assembly GCA_947049295.1). Taxonomy (NCBI): domain Eukaryota; kingdom Metazoa; phylum Arthropoda; class Insecta; order Lepidoptera; family Geometridae; genus Ligdia; species Ligdia adustata. The sequence goes on from OX346218.1 coordinate 7,430,558, forward strand.
CAACCTCTACACCACCGCGCCGTGCGTACCAACATCGACTTCGATCTCAGCAAGGTCAGTATTGATCCAGTATCTAACAAAACATTCTTGGAGCGTGTACTTACTTAGTAGGTTTGGGAGATATGAAAAACTGACTCTTATACTATCTCCATTCTTTCTAGTTCCAAAAAACTCTCCAAAATAACACGATAAATTTTATTATATTGAGTGTTTGAACTAAAACGCTCATGTCACTCGTAACAATAAGTCCGCCACTTTTGGTACTATATTATGAGATACTATTTATTCTACTCATTTTTTTTTGTTTTACTAGTACAAAGTACGAATCAATTAATAATATCAGGCAGAATAACGTTGATAACGCGCTTATCTCTATATAACGCAATCAATTGTGGTAGAAACTTTTAAACTGTAAAGGTCTCGAGAAAGAGCGCACAGTGGTACAGTATGTGTATGACGTACGACGTGGCACGTGACGTGGTTTTTATAGAAAACTAGTAATTTTATGTGTAAGTGTATACAAGTGTTTATAAAATTATGCATAACTCAAAATAATAACGTATTTTTCAGTACCCTGGAAAGACTTGCCCCAGCATGCATCGTGACATGCATTATAAAGGTATTTAAGATAATTTACTTATTCCTGTAATAATTAAACCTCAAAAAGTATACTCAAACATTGTGATCCTTACATTTATCGTTATTTTTTGCTTGCAGCCAAAACCTGGACACAATATTAGATTTATTCCACGACGACGGTAGGCATTCATAACTATTAAATAGGTAGAACTGCTATGTAGCAAAAGTAACTAGAAAATATCAATCTAATTTTGTACATTACATATCTCTTGTAAATACTTAATTGGTATACCATGCTTATGAATACGCAATGATTTAATTATTTTAAGTCGATTAATGTAATATAAAATTTTAGTTTTAAATTGTACACCTATATTACTTAACGGTTATTAATTGTAAGATTAGATAAGATTGTTATAATATAGAGTTATTTGTATATTAGGCAAAAAGTTACCTCTAGAATAAATACGAGTTTGACGGCCTCAAGAACATACATAGATATTTTCGGATAGAATATTATAATCATGCCATGTTTCGCTACTAGAAGTAGAAATATATGTAAGAAAAACAATTAAATATCATTGTAATATAGCTAAAATAAATATTATGTAATTTCGTTTACTAAGCTCTAACTTAATGTAGACAAATTTTATGTAAACTAATACTTCCTTTAATATTATTTGAAATAAAATATACAAGTATTTATTCAAGTTTGAGTAAAATTCAACAAAATAAACCATATCATAATGTAGATATGGTTAAAATGCATGAAAAGTTGTGGCCAGGTTAAATATCAATACTTAGTGAAGTCTCGCAGCAAGATTTTGACGTACCGGAGAAGTACTCATAAAACCTTAGTTTTACAATTTTTGTAACATTTTTATAATACAATACTCAGATATACAACAAGTACTTGCTCAACGATTAAAAAGAGCTATCGCCACTTTCAACACCGCCGTTAATGATGTTGTGACCTGGCCCTTATAAATAATTTTATATATTTTCGTTAGCCTTTGGTACTGTTTGCTTTAAGGTGTTCCAATTATAGCTTTAAAATACCCGTTAATTATTGTGCTAGTTTATCTACATAACTAAAAATATATCGTATTTCAGTATCATATCGCCTGGCTTTATGTAAGATCTATTAGAAAAAAAAAATGGAATAAACGATGATGTATATGATCATAAATCTTTTACTTACTTTATTTTGGATTACCTTTACTTTTTTGAAAATATTAATGAATTACAGTTCATGATAATTACAGACATCTATCTATTAACATTAAAATCTAAACTTTGCATTATTGAGAACGAAAAACAAACGTCGTAGTTGATAAAATAATTTCTCGTACTAGATTGCGACTATTCAGAAACACCTTAAAAGCATAATTCTCCCTGACAGTTGGGTTAAGTATTCGTGAATTTAAAATATCAGCAGTCACCGCCATGTTCATCTAATGCAATGAGTAGAACCGTCTGTTTTTAGTGTAGCTCCAGTCTTCAGTTTGAATAAAAAGCTCATTTGAATTCTATGAGAATCGAAATTGCTCTCTTTTTCGCAGTAGTAACTTAATTTAATCGAGTTCCGTCACAATGCCTTTTACCTTTAGATTAGGAAGTCGCAATAATACTGACAAAATTGCGAATGAATGTCTTCTTTTACGATCATCATTTATGCCAGTTGGTGCCTACCTATGGAGTGCCATTTTCATTCCTATATTTGCAAAAAATATTGTGCGCACACACGTATATGAGTGAATCTTGCTGCTTGCTATTTAAAACTTCAAATTAAATGGGAGCTTCTCAATTTATGTTTATTTTATTATTTTTATGTATGTCTGTTTCGCAATTTTTAGAGACACCTAGACTGATTTGGATGATCCGTTTTTGTTGGAAACGGTGTTCCTTCCCATATGATCGCATAATCATTTTAGCAAAATTAGTTTAGTAGTTGGGTCTACAAATTACAAACTTGAGTGCAGGCACCTGCCAAATTGAGGTCATTTTTAATTAACTTATTGAAAGTATTTTTTGTACCTGCTATTAGGAAAAGCTTCTTCACTAATTGTACTTCACTTATGTACAATATTTTTCTATAAGAAACCATGAAATAGCAAAGCGCTGTGAGATAAGTTATAATAATTATGCTTAAAGATGCCTTGTGCCCTAAAATTACCTGTTCATCCGTCGGGCCTCGTAATATTAGAAAACTTCCCGGCCCGTCGCCCACGCCGGCCGGGCTAATGGTTTTACGCAAATTGACTTCATCAAAAATTAATAATCTGATGTTAATCAGGATGGCTCCTAATTTTTGCAAGGAAGGGGGAATATGATCGATGGGTATTACTGTGAGCTACTAAGAAAGTTGTAAGTATATAGTTAACAGGTTTGGGGCATAAAAGTTGCATTTTATTCACTGGTTTCAGAATGTAGTCACACCAATTCACAATGCTTATGTCACACTAAACATCTAAAATGAAAAATTTAACTTAGGTTAAATTTATTAACATAGGTTGACTTTAGATAAATATTTTAAAAAAGTAACTACTTAGCTGATTTCTCTTGTTTTTTATTTTAGTTGACAACTATTTAAAAAAATTATGCCCCTATTTTTAATTCGATAATGGAAAGATAAATGAAAAGTAACGTATTTCTTTTTTTTATTTTACTCAGAATGTAATAATTAAGTTGACAGAGATTTTTTAAAATCTAAGAAAAGTTTTGAATAATGTTATTCTCGTCAAAAGCTCGTAAAAATGTTATCATTAAATATAAAATAAGAAAATAGGTATACGTTATGTTTCATTTGTCTTTCCATTACCGTGATATAAATAGGGGGGGGGGGTCGAAAATTTGAAATGTTTTAAATTAGTTTGTCTTTGCTAAATATAGTTGAAATTGGGCAGTTAATGGCGCCGTAGTGAATTCTCATTTTTTAAAGGAAAGTATCAAACCAGACTTTTTAAGTCAAAATTACCTGACGACTAAAATAAATTCGTAAAGCCTTCGTGCCAAATCTCATAAATATTAGACTTTAACTAACGAAAGTTGAGGCTAGTTTTACCGCCAATTTAAAAAAATCTTTCCTATTTATAATATTTATGTCGGTTAGTTATGATTAATTCGCTCCACTTTAACATATACTTAGTTAATTTATTATCAATTACATGCTATTCGAATTTTCTGGAACCTGGTTGGTAAAACGTTGCCCAGGCTCAACTTTCGTTAGCCAACATTTAGACAAACATTCAGAAGAAGCTTCACTTGCTTGGTCAATAAATGCTAAGATACAGTTTTCTGCATACTCACGCGTATCTAAAGTTTATCAGTAAGTTAGTCCCCGGAGTATTGGTACTCGTACAGCACGGAAAATCAAGTTGAGCGTAGCTGAGAGATGTTTATTTCTTTTTGCTACGTCTTCCGTTTAACTCTACCTCGGGAATACTGAGAGAAACCGTGCCACATGCATGTTTCCTATACAGTAATACAAATTCAAACTAATCGAAAAACGAGATTATTTTGAAATAATATCTACGGTTATTTTGTGCTGTTCTAGCTTATTTTGTTGATCATTCTTAAAAAATATTTTTCGTACATGTTTAAACTATGTAAACTTGTTCGCATAGAAGATCATTTTCCCGATATTTTTAATTTTTTCTTCTTCAATGGGTTCCTTTTGATTAGTGGACTATTAAGTATAGTCACACCTTTCTGTTACATGTTGTATATTCAACCAATGGTTACAATTACAATTTTATACAACTTTATATACATTTTAAAGTAATAATTAAGTAAATTAAGGCTTAAATTACCGACCTTAAATAAATATCTACTTCAGTAACAAATATATTTTATACGTGCAAACTTATTTCCTCTGCTTTCGCCGTATACTTCCCACTTTATTACGTGCGTCTACGTCAGTTCACGTGCTTTTAAACGCTCTTTTAGAGATAGCTTTGCAAGTTTGGGCATTTGATATATGCTACAGAATGTATAGACTACAACAAGTAAGTATACAGACAAAACTAACCTTGCACTTTTATATATAAAAATAACGGAGCCCGATCATAAACCTTAAAAGAACCAATGTTAAATTAGTCAAGAGTATGGCAAACTTGTTTATTTGTCTGTCAGTTTGTATATTTGTATAGTTTGTAGAAACTTGGTGTTTGGGTTCTACGAATTTTTAGAATATTTTGTTGGTTGATTTCTGTGTCGTTTGGGCTGTTTCTTCCAAAAAGGGGAAGTTTGCTACGGCTACGTTTACGTCATTTATTTCAAAAATATTTAGTAATGACATTCGGAACACAACATTAATTAGATAATTGAAATTGAAAAAATCGGTCGAGTGGTTGTCGTTTTTTATATACTCGTAGCTCAAATAATATCAAGGTCGTGAGGTATACCTATTATAACTTCATTTCGAATAAACATTCCATTCCAATAAAATTAAATATTATTTCTACTGAACAAGAACAACATTGCCCCACCACCACACCAGCTAATACTCCCGAAAATATTATTCTAAAACCAATTCACGTAAAACATAAATCAGAAGAAGGGGATTGTTTACACAGTCTGCTAAACACGCGGCGAGTGGCGCGCAAGTTGAGAGTGTGCTTGAGGAGAGGGCTGCTCCAACGTACTCCAATACACTCCAAACTGGAGTATTTACTCTATCTATATATTCAGAGTGACAAGATTTGACGCCGCGTCTCATGTGTGCACTGCGCTTTATGTTGACGCGACTGCTGTCACAGATGTCGCGGATCCGACACTTGTGAACTCGGCTTGAGTCACGTCCAAAAGTGCTACACTCGAATAAGGAAAACGGGTTTATCTAGTATTTCACTGACAATGCTGTTATCTTCATGGTCATTTATTAATTGCTAACTAAAATAATACCAGTATAAAAGCAAATTCGTTTAAAGAATGTAGGTTTCTCAGACTGCATTTTAAAAAAATATGAAATTATATCGTTTTTATATAATAAAGGCTCAACTGCGAGTGGTCCTAAACTTCTAGTAACGTTCAATTGTAGTTTGATTAAAATTCAAATGTAAATTAATAAACTGTATTTTATTTGGAGGACTAGCTGGACTACGACGTCATCAAATTTGTATCATAAATACGTATTTTATTAAAATTGTGACGCAACTTTCTCGAGAAAATGCCAGTAATAGTTCAAGCATAATGTAACCAAAACGCGAAAAACTTTTCGCAATATGAAACCAACTAGCGGAAAAGTTGTGTTGCAACAGTAACATACACTAGTTGGGACCAATTCTAGTTTTATGCAAATGCGTGTACTGTGCAGACAAACTTGTGCGCGCAACGGGATGTTAACAAAAACCAGAGTTTGTACACAAACGTACATAATAATAAGGAAATGAATATTGAGTAACATACGGAACTAGTGGAGTATGCACTTAGTATACATGCTTTATTGTGCTGCTGTGATAAATGAATCATAAAGGATGGCGTATTTGAACTAGCATTTATACGTTTGTAATGCTTAAGTTACGCGTTACTGGTAAACAGCAAAAGGTAAGATTTTCCTTATCTGATTTTAAATAACTTTTTTATGGATAGAGTCAAAGACAATACAAATATTCAGAAACTAACGTACCTAATAAGTTTTAGAATATTCAGGTTATTGAGAAGTATAAACCTAAAGCACTTACAGTTATGTTAATAAAAACCTAATATAATTTACAAGCTACAAATATTTACATAACAGTTTTCAATTCAAATCAGTTGCTTGCAAAAGAGTTGCTATTCATCACAATTGCTTTTGACGAAAACTCCTGAACTCTTTAATGTTCATAAAAAGTCGCAAAAATTGTTCTGATTGTTGGTATAAAGACCTCCCGAAAGTTGTCAATATGAGTCGAGAGAAGTTATTCAAACATTATCGCCGAGAGCTCTTGAACTTTCTATTTTGCTCTTTGACAATGTATTGAGAAAGTTTACGAATATTTTGAACATATAAATTGTGAAATGTCAGGGTATGACACAGTATAAAATATGCAGAAGCACAAACTAAAATAAGCAAAATTTTGTGAATCGAAATTGTGTAGTAATTCATTCTCCTTTAACAAAATCTACAACTAAAAACAAAATTAAAATGTAAATTTAGACCAGAGTACATTTTATATGTAGTATGAAATTTATTTATGGTAGGATAGAAAGATGGACAATACATAATATCAAAAATATTTAGTAAAACTTTCATTTTTTAATAGCAGATTTCCATAAAACACACCATCAGCTTGGCCGTCTGCCCGTTTGGCTATGAAAAACATAAAATTTTGCTAAATGGCGAGCAGCCAAGAATGTTGTCTTTGCTCACATAAGTTATCGTTGGAAAAATCCGCTTTCAAACGTCTGCTAACTCTTTATTTGTGTTGAATCCCTCGCGGGCTCAAGTTAAAAACAGCTTTCGCCGGCCGACGCGTTTGAATAAGTTTCTGTGAAGTTTTATTGAAGTAACCTTCGGCCCCGCGTGATATATTTATTCCCGCATCTGTACCGAACAGGGCGTCGCGGCCGAAGTTGGTGCAATCGTAAATTATTCAACCCCTCTGTTATACACCTCTCGCCGAATCTTTACATCCTTAGCCATCCATATATGTGTACTTGTATGGATGGTTTTATTATTTTGTGCAAAAATATTAATCTGTAAGATTTGCTGTAATGTAATCAGAGAAGGTTTGTTTTTACTGGTAATCCATTTCAATTAGTTGCTACGACACCGCTACGAGACTGCCACATAACAAGAAATAATCGGTCAACTGCTATTCAGCCTCGCGTACTAAGGGTTCTCTACAACAATTAGTTGAATTTCTACCTGCAGTTATTAATATCGAGCAAAAAAACACGTTTGTTATATGGAAGCATTTCCGAAATATTTATTTAAATTTAATTAGTTATTTTTAAGGTGAATATACAATTAAATATTCTGTGAATATTTCAAGCGTCAACTTGTTATCAATATAAAGAGTAAAGATAATAAAAACACTTTTATTGAATGGGAAAATAAAAAATATATACTAAAATTAAATATCAATTTTTATTTCGTACTTGTTGTAGTACAGAAATACATCATATGTAAATTTCAGCTCTCTAGCTATCACGGTTCAAGAGATACGGCCTGGTGACAGACGGACGAATGGACTGCGAAATGTTAGTACAAGTTTTTATTTAGATGAAATATTTTTTATTACTTACTTCTTCAGTAACTTCTTTAGTATGATTCTATAGAGTAAGTTATTTGACATAAAGTGATTACCAACCTCATTGCGGTAGATGCCGATACAGTTTATAAAGTAACTAGCTGTCCCGGCGAACTTCGTACCGCCAAATAATTATGTATGTTTCTCATCGTTTAAACCTTCCCTGAACATTCATAAGCATTGACATTTTAATTAAATTTTATAATTATGTGATAATACTTACACACATATATTCAAATTAAAATATAAAGTTTTAATCAATGAAGCACAAATAAGTAAAAAACAGGATTAATTTCACTGTATTATCTTCATTATAATATGAATTCAATTTACACTTCAGTCTAAGTAACACGTGGCCGGCTATGCTAACACCAAAAATTTAAAAAGTGGAAATAATTGAATTATACGGTATTTCGTTCACTACAAAATAAATTTAATTAATTTTATAGCGTCAACAACACGTGGTAATTATGCTGTTAAAATGTAGCTTATATGACACGTTCGTAGATTTACCATAGCAGCGCCATCTATTGATTACTTACTCAACCCAGTCGAAAGGTATCGACATCTGTTAGAATCATTTGGAGTTAACAGATAATTGTGACTGTCAAATAATAACAGACAAATAATTAGCAATAAATTAAAATTGCGACTATAATTTGAGATTTAAACTATCCTATCTCTCAAGTTGGATCGAACTGCACATGGTGTGCGAATTTTATTATAATCGGTTAAGTGGTTTAGGAGTCCATTGAGGACAAACATTGTGACACGAGATTTATATATATTAAGAATTTAGATTTAATTTTTTTACAAATCAAAGCATGCGTTACCGATTTCTAATTAAATACGATTTTCATCTCCCCTCCCACGGGAATTCCCACAAATTTCTGGGATAACATTAATTTTAGTTAGTTCTTTCTAGCAAAAAAAGAATGATACAAATCAAAGCACGCGTTACATATCTATAATTAAATAAGACTTTCATCCCCCCTCCCACGGGAACCCCTACAAATTTTTGGAATAACATCATTTCAGTTAGACTTTTGAAATAAAAAAAGAATCATCTAAATCAAAGCACGCGTTACTGAGCTATAATTAAATAATACTTTCATCCCCCCTCCCACGCGAACACCTTCTGAGTTTCGGGAAAAAAAGTAAATAAAATCCTACCTCATGGTATAAAGCTTAAGCATACCAAGTTTCATTAGAATCCATCCAGCAGTTCCGAAGTTATGGAAAGTCCAGAAACAGATAGACAGACAGACAGACAAAAATTGAGAAAAATGTAGATTTGGGGTCTATATCGTTAATAATACAAAAGATTTTTTTTAAATATATTCAATGTACAGAATTTGACCTGTTACAGTTTTATTATAAGTAGCAAAGTAAAGGCAGTTTATTCTAGTGATTGCAAACAGAGCGTGAGAGCAGCCACATGCCGTGTTCTTCTTGGCAATATTAGCAAGACGTTACATAATTTTATCCAGTGTAAGCCATAAAATATAGCACCTTTATTGTTGCAAGAAGTGAACTATACAGGTATATAACGGCATGAGCTCAGCGAAACTAACACTCACTTGTCTATGTGTGCCCTGAGAAATAGCACTAACGTCTGTTTCTAACCACAAATAACATTGAAATACAAACCTCTAGCATGCTAAGGCTGTTTAAGTCTCTCAACAAAGGAAACTTGCTCAGTACTATCAAAATAAACAACACAGTACCCAATCGAGCACAGCTTTGATATAAATCATCGTTATGAACCTACTTTGAAAAGCAATAGAAAAAACTCGTTAATTATATTCAAGGTAATTCAGTTAAGGATGTACTTATCCGAAGGAGGATTATGTATTCTTTAAAATGAACATTTCTCACTGTTAGACAAACAGAATTTAAAAAAAAATGTATTTAATTTAACAAGTTTGTTGGTCGTTGACAAATTTTCTGGACAAATTCCGCATGAGCCACTTGATATTTGATTTTGATTGGGCTTAGTTTATGCTCGTTATACACCTAACTCATAACTCGGGTTAAAAAATTGTATTGTCACTCGCTTAAGAATCATAATTAATCACGCTCTACAAGAAAAGGTCTCTGCAAAAAATACTGTACAATGAGAAGATTAAACAGATTTAATCCTGTAAAGCTATTAAAAGAATATCTGGTAATTAGAAGGTAATTAAGCATAGAAATGGTTTCAGGTATCTATTTTAATATCATGTTCTTAGGAGAGGCAGAAAAGAGCTTTTGCACGGGTTATTCTGGTTTACACAGTAAATAAAAGACGCGTTTTACGGAACTCCATAAAAATTGTAAAAAATTGAAAAGCTCAGATAGCAAAACTCATCATATACTCATCCTTAGAAACAACTTTCACTATGGGACCAACTCTGATTCGAGAAAAAAATCTGCTGTTTTATACATTTTGTCGACGATCGATGAAATTTGTTGTATAGAACAGCTGATTTTTTTTTAGTGACCTCCTTTCGGCCTTGTACACCCCTGGCCGAATCCTATATACACATGTCAACGTAATCATCTGCTATGTATTAAAAAAGATTTTGTGGAATAAATAAAAATTCTGCAGTATATTTTGTTTCCTGTAAGCTATATTTTTTTTTCAAAAGCTATAAATCTTTCATACATACGTAATGTTTTAATATAACTGTCCAGTGTTTTAAGTTTTCTTTATTATTATTATTTTTTTATCGTTTTTTTATTAAAATCTAAAAACAAAAATGTTTTAGAATATCTAAAAAGTTTTATATTTATACTTTTGCGCCCTATTTCTAACTCATTATTTCTGTGAAACATCGATACTCTATAATCAGCAATAGCATACGATATGATACCATAAATCCGTGTGTAGTGTTTATCCACTGACTTTTTTATTCCAACGTTTATAAAATATCATCTTTTTACCATCCCAACTAATATTATAAATGCGAAAGTAACTCTGTCTGTCTGTCTGTTACGCTTTCACGCCAAAACCACAAAACCGATCTGGATGAAATTTGGTGCACAGGTAGATTGGACTCCGGGAGAGGACATAGGATACTTTTTAACCGACTTCAAAAAAGTAGTTCCCCCATTATCTCGACAATCCAATGGGGAACTACGAGGGTAAAACCGCGGGGCACAGCTAGTATATTTTATAATTATTTTCGATAGAGTTTCAAGTAATATTATTGATGTGAAAGCGATTGTTACGTCACTCCTTAAAGTACGAAACTATTACAAAACACTTCATTAGGCTTCATTTTTTACATTTTTTAACCAAGACTGCAGCTTTGCTATGCTAAAGGTATTAATTTTATACTATTGTAAAAAAAATATTTGTGTTTCATAATAAAAGTGTATTATATAAAAGAACTTGAAAATGTATTGCAGAACTAGATCCTGTTCTGGAATACGGACGTGCCGACGCCACGTGTGTAGGTTCCCACGGTCGCGCCAGACATGCGACGTTTATTAAGCTCTTCACCTTTTTGTTACCTGCCGAGAGATTTATTACTTTTAATTATTTTTCATTGTCCGCACCGTTATTCGTCTTACAGGCATCGCATTAAATTATTTTGCTTACGAGTAATAATTTTTGCGTCACGTCTCGGCACGTTTTATTTACGACCTTAAATAGTTTAAGCTTAACAATCTTTGCCATTTTATTTAAGAAAAAACTAATACTTTTGTCTTTGGGCGCGTCGTAAAACTGAATTAGATTTTACGACTGCCAAAATTTTGAAGAATTCACTATGTTTCTTGACACTACAAAAATATGCAATTGCTAAAATATTTGTCTACATAAAACGCGTTGAGTTATTTCAAATCTTTTTTTGAAAGAGGATTAATAACTTTCATATAAAATGAGTAATAAATGACCTTTAATTAGTAGCGAAATTGATTTTGTTTGCAAATTACATTATTATTTTTCACAAACATAAAAATGTTTCGTAAATTTGATGCGCTCTTTCATAGAATTTTTAGATTGTAATAATACGAGTAGTTCGCAACTTTGGGTAATGATGGAAAGCTACTCAAAGTGTAAAGTGTGACAGGTAAATCAGTAGTTACGTAATATTTGTAAGCTAAATTTATATAATAGACCAAACAAAAATAAATATAATATAAACACGCACAATTAAGTAAATATGTTTGCTACTAATAACCGCGGTTCATATTTGCCTTTACCCGCTCGAGTTTGTATGGAGAAGCTATGAATAACTGAAACACATTTCACAAACATGTTGTGTACAAAATAGAGAAGGTAAAGCATGCCCTTCATCGGTATTCATCGGCCACAGTAGGGTTCATTAAAATGCGGCCAACAATAAACGACGCTCCCACGGGATCTCTTGTTCTGGCGGGAGTTTTAACCGCATTTCAATCTGTTGCAAAATAATATTTTGCTTATTGTTACGAGAATAAATATATACAAAACGTAGTGAACATGTAGTTTTACGTTACTGGTCAGACTCCAATTTCTGCAAATTTAATTCTGTTCATTCAGATGCGTTTTAAGCGTAATGTGATAACGTGACACTTCCCGCAAACTATTTAAAATGGGCGAGTTTGTGGCTGATAAATTAGCCGCTTTATAAACATGACCCTGAATTTCGTCCCTGAATATTGCGAGTGCTTAATCTGTCGGTTGAAGTGTAATTACATGTGTAAAATATTGTATAATAACTCAATAAAATCCTGTATGGCGCGTGCACAGCCGTGCCGCCCAACCGCTGTTCGTTCAGTATATCTACAGCCGCCCGCCCAACGGATTTCCATACGGGCTATAACCGCCGTAAATTAACCGCCGCACCGTTGCGGGTATGGATTTAAAATTATAACTTTAGTAAAATCTATGGGAAGTATTTTAAGTGAAATGGCTCTATTAATTTAGTAATTTATGTCATACGTTTTCTACCTTATTATAAAATATTTTATCTGAAACAAAATTCATTAAGAAATCAAATATTTTTTTGTAAAAAGTAATCTGTATTTACGTAAGAAAGTATTTATAGGATTGAATTACATAAAAAAATATAAAATATTTTGTAATTATTAAGTAATGACAGGATCTTTAAAAAGAAATATTTGGTAACCTGTGTAAACAAACAAATACAAAAAATATTTGGTTTCATTTTTCAAGCGAATTAAAATGAAACGAAAGTGTTTCGTGAAATTGATGAAGACATCAGTAGACCTGGCGCTAGTCCCAACAGCAATAGTAATTTAGTACGAGCATTTACAAATGTATACAAAAGGTTTGTGAAACACTAAGCTTGCAGAGCGCAAGCTTTGCTTTACTACCTTCGGCTTTACTGACTATACAAAACGCATTGAGCGTTTTTTAATAACTACCCGATAACAACCAACATTCCCCAACGACATATGGGTTAAGATATTCAAGTGAGCTCAGACATGGCCTGTTCAAAAGGCGCTCTAAACGGAAGGATACCAGCCGTAAAATAGGATTTCATGCATGCGTTACTTTGTGTGAACAAATATGTACGGTTGACAACGCGGACGACCTTTGCCAATAACCGGATGAAAAAATGATTTTTCATTTTGTAGATAACATTTTTGAAAAACAACGTTCAGTGTTTGCCCTCAGTGTAACCTTTGTAAAATATGGATAAAAATGAATTCTGCTAAAAATAAGCCTTTAAAAGCTATTTTTAGGCACGGCATGACCGGAAAGCTGTGACCGTGCGTATATAAGTAGAAGTAGATAGTAGTAGAGCTGTTATCATCATAAAAAGTGCTCAACTAGTGGTAACTAGTAAAAGAGTTATGATAAGTTCTTCTTAAAAATATAGTTCAATTAATTTAAAAAAGATTTATTTACCAACTTATCAGCAACAAGAGATTACAGCACAAATGTGAAACAGCTCATTTTAATCGCATTTCGCCTAACCCTTACATTTTATATTTAACTATAAAAATACATTTAATATAGTTAAACGCCCTAGCGGTCTGACATGGCTTCGCACGGTTGGGCATGTTTTTGCTCTATTGTCAATACTTTTCGCATGATAGACATTTGTTGCTAAATTTTACACCTTGGGTTCCCTAGTTAGGAAATATTTCTAAGGATATCTATTTTTCTTATAATATTTATAGCCCTTGTTGCTCAGTGATCTTCTTACGGCAATTTTTCTTTAAATCGTTTCAGTAGTTTTTAAATTTATTAGTTACATACCGTAATACAAAATTTTCCTCCTTATAATATTAGTGTAAAAGTGTAGAAAACCAATTTAACACAATCGATGCACAAAAATTGTAATCAAACTAGTCACCAATAAAAACAAAGTATAAAGAATATGATGAAATAACCATCGTTGTTTGTCCGAATGAATCTCCATCGCAGATTCATGCCAGGGGCACTATTCTCCCAGCAATCAGTAACACATACGTGTGTCTGGGTCTGCTTGTCCCGCGCGACCCGTCGCACACTCGTTCTGAATATTGCATTTAGCACTACTGCGATCTCTATTAGCTTAAACGACGCGACACATTGCGTAAACGATTTTTAGTGGTATTTTAGTATAAGTTTTCATCTTCATTGGCTGTGTCGTTTATTACGTGTACACATGTGTCGAGAAAATTTTTGCAATTCGCTACTCGAGAAAAATACCTTATTTAGGTTTGCCAACGTTATTCTTCGTTATTGATCAGTCAATGACTGAAGATATTTTATGTACTTACTCTACAGATATTTTTTTTAATTCATGATTACTGAATGATCTTGTTAATTAGTTTGTGTGCATGTATCAATTAAATTATAATCTAAGCTTATCATTTGCTTCATTATCAGTTTTTAGTCTAAGGATTTTCTGGTAAGTCTGTCTAAACTAGTTAGTATTTCCACGAGCACTTGAACTTTCTTGAAACGACAAAACTAGAAATTTAAGGAGAAAACTATTTAAAGAAAAAAGAAAATCTACTTAAGATACTACAATGTATCTTAAATAAATATGAAATATGTTATAAACACACGTAAATCGTGTCGTATAGTAGCTAGTGAGAAAACTCTCTATCTCTACAAAACCCTCGCCGGCACTCCACTTGCGCTTTTACGGTGAATTGACCTGAAATATTGTCAAAATATATTATGAAACGAGCGAAACAACGCTGTGCTTGAAACGTAATGTGCCTCGAATGAGTTCATTGGCACCGTCGACATGTCTAAGTATATTCTTACTCGCGTCGTAGCTGGCTTGTATAATGTTTGAATCTAATCTCTCCATACATGCAATGCGAATTTCAATTCTCAGAATATGAAGTTAACTATTCTGTGTCACACATAAACCTAGCTTTGTGAATTTGAAACTGAGCCAATCTTCGCAAGAGAGCAGCGGGTTTGACAACATTGACATCAGCATTGACATTTCATCTCAGTTGCAATAGTCTCAGTTCGCAATTTCTCAAAGCAGTAATCTAAGTTTCTGTTCGGATTGTGGAGCAACTTAGACGGAACTATACAGTTAAGCGTATCCATTTAACTAATGCACTGTCCGACTATTGGTCTTGGTGCAAACGAGGCACTTTGTTCTACTGAGCAACGTATAAGCTACGTACTTCGCCGCCTAGACTTTCAAATGTCTACAATAGCTGCTTGTAACTTAGGACAAGAGTTATTAGCTCTATTCAAGGCTTACTTTCGAACTTCTTTCTCTTACTGAAGTTCAATGACAGTACATTTAACAATAATAATTACTAGTTAATTAATTAGTAGTTTTTAGTATAATTATTATTAGTAATTTAGTTTTTTGTACAGTTTTTAGTAAGTGACTATAGTTAAGTAAGTACTTTAATTCTGAAGATTCTCGATTTTCAAAATAAAAGTAGGTTCTTGAAATTTTAAATTTATGTAGATTAAAAACTTGCAAAATATTTGAAAATTGGCTAGCTGGGAAAACAAAACCAGTGTTTTCTTGTAATAATAGCTTCGCTTTTGTCAAAAAAGCTCTCCATTGTTTCTCCACTCAACAAAAATAAACACATACAAATACAGAAGTTAATTCCAAGTAATCGTAAAAACAACATGACTGTGTCGCTAGCAAAAACAGATGACACGGTTTTTACAGGTACAATTTTTATATCTCAGTTTCATGAAAAAAGATTACCTGTACGAACATATGCACATGTAATAGAACATTATCTTAGTATTTTACTACAATTATCAAACAATTATTTGAAAACAGATATGCGCTATTATCAAAGTAATAACAACTCACACAGAGCTAAAACTTCACCAACCTAATTTTCTAGTGATAGAGCAATTTGCGCGCGAAGTTGAAATGCCTGAATGCGGCCCAGCAACGTTATTAGTTCCAATTACCAGCGGTAACCTCAGCATGTATGGCCAATTAAATGGAGTGATACCTTACTTCCATTACTAGACCGTGCGTGTATGTGTGTTGTTTACATCAATTAGCCGCTGTGTTCATTTTAATGTACGCAACTGTTGCCCGCTCGGTGTGTTGCCTTTACTGACTAGCCGTGCCCATCTGTGCAAATATATTTAGTTGTGAGAAAATACAGCAAATATATAAAATATCGTGAATGGTAAAAAAAGGTGTTGATAAGGCTGACATTCTTGAAAATTGTGGTATGGTTTTGCTTGTTCTTACTTATTTTTGATTAAAAATAAGTAAGAACAGGCAAAACCATGAAGACTAACTTGAAGAGGATTCTACAATCCAAAAACACTCAAATAAGATTCGCAGCAACTATTATTACAAAACTTTTCTCCAGGTATAAAAAATACAAAACTCATTATGTAAAAAAAATCTTCTACTAAATCAAAATATATTTTCTTTGAAATAAATTGCAAATTAAACCACAAATGCAAGTTTAAATATATTATCCAAGCACGAGCTAAGCTCACCACGACATCATGTGTATCCAGACGTGACGTTGTCGTAGGGAGCAATGCCACAGGTCGTCGTTTTTATGCTCCCTTTAATGTTATTTCCCCGTTTATGAGACTATAAAGACGATGCCGGCCACTACACGTAATGAAATCTTCGTTCGATACAGATATTCGCTATGTATCCTATCTATTTCTACAGGTATAAAGGACTGTTTCAATATCGATTACGTTTTTAATCACCGCTAAGGTATTGATTAAAAAGCAATACATTAAAAGCTATATCGTTTTGCGCATACAGAGCATACAGCTGTTTCAAAAGCATGAAAATTAATAAATTTAAGTTTATCTTCGGGAATACACATTGTGGGTGGGTGGGTTTATATACATAAATACAATAATTTATTTTAATTTATTGCGCATAGAACTTGTTTATATACAACAAATACATGTAGAAACACACAGTTAGCTATGAAACAACAGACATTGCGCAACCCGCATGAGATGTGCTTAATCTAACATTCAGGATGTACCTGGTTCAATGCAGTTGCGCTAAGTACCTATAGATGTTGGGTGACGATTGTAAATGCATACCTACCTACCTAACAATGCAGTGGTTAAACACAAATCTACAAGGAAACTCCTAATAATTTGAAGGAATTCCACTAAGCGAAGAACATAGGGTATGCATGTATCTAGTGAAAACTGGTAAATTCCAAATCTAAGTATAGCGGCTAAATTTCTTTTTAAATCATCATATAATTTGAATACAATATTAATTACACCTTCTATTTTACTGTTACTTTATACATATCTATAGTCAAGAGCATTAAGTTCAAGACTTAAGTTCAAGTATGATGCTTTGAGTATTTAAATGTTGTAATCTATTTTTAATACACTTCATTATCTAATGGTATCGCAATAACTTGGTACCTTTACACAAACATTCAAGATTCTTTATCTTAGAATAAATGTGCCTTTGATAATGTATTTTTTTTCATACTAAATTACAGCAATCATAACACTTGTCATGGAAAATTACGGCTCCCTCGAGGCAATGATATCGTAACATGGTTACGAATTTGTTATCCTCTAGAGGGGCAACCCTATTATCTTATCCCTATTCTAGCGTTTTCTTCATTGCGATAATTCTTAATAAATTCTTAACTTTATTTCAGGGTACGCTTAACTGTATTTAGCAAGCAATTATACAATTTGCTGCTTAATAATTTACGCATTTTTGCTTAAGGTATTCCCACGGCGGAGTATTTTATTTATTTATAAAACCTTTGGAAGACTTTCGTATAGAAAAGAAAACGGTAGTCATATATAATGTTTAATTTATCGCTGTTGGTTTTTTTGACAAATGTGTATGTGGCGTGAAATACAGCTTTATCACGTACGAATAATATAGCTGATTGTTAAGTTATAAAGTTATAAAAAGGTTGGCTGTTTTAGTTAAAAAAACAAATAGTGCAAACTTGACCAATTTTTTTTACATAAAAGAAAACTTTGTCTCTAAAGTGCATGTGCAAAAACAGCTTGCTAACAACATGGATATCGGCTGAAAGTGTCCCAAGTTGATCCTTAAAGTCAGGGGTGAGGACGGCGAACACGTATCGTCGCTCGCTAATCCTTCACCCGCCTCGGATGGTAGCATCCGATCCAACTCTGATCCAACTTTGCTTCGGAAGCATTTCGCGAGGATGTTGTTGTGTGGAACTCAGTTTTCGACCTTCAAATATTTCAGATTTAGATTTTCTAAAACTTCAGAATGTTTTAAATTAATTAGCAACTAGGTTTGCATTGAATATACAGTAATATTTGTTGTATGTGCATAAAACACTCATTAGTCACAAGTTGGTTCCATAAATATTTTAATGATCAAAAAGATGTTCATAAAAGGCAAGTTGTTTCGGTGGATTTCCTTTTGAAAACGTCGTACAAGATAAATGTATTGAATAACCTTCGACACTGTGTAACAAAATACTGTGCCGGCAGCTGCCGAAGCCATTGTACTATTTCTAACTCGACTTATCCGCGTGAATGTACGTTTTTCACTTGTTATGTCCGTATGATAGATACGTGCATTGCCTTGGAATGCTTCCATTTATCGATGATATTGAGAAAACTCAATTTAGAAAGTCACTGAATGAATATGATATTGCTTCGGTTATGCCGTACAAATATTTTTTTTAAATACACATCAAAACATGGAGTGGGCTAAAAATAATTGTGTCCAAAACATAAGTGAAACAAGAATGAAATGGAATAACAAGGGGCTTTTGACAGCAGGGCGGGTAAAATAATTCTTCATTTTTAAAATACCGATTTCTTTAGTTATAACGAACTTTTTCAGTTATTTTGATTTATAAATCAAACCTTGACCAACCTTGACCAAGTTTGAAAATTTTTGATAGGACCTTAAACGGAGCTATACATTTTAGAAACAAGATTTTTTGAATCGTACCACTTGGCTTTAGAAAATCAAGTAAGAAACATTAAAAAAGGCGACTGGTTTCCCTATTTTCCACTCAAGTCGGTAGAAAAGTAACAAGTAGAAGAAGAAAAAATACATAAGAATATATGGCAATCAGCAGCAGTTATCGAATAATATTCTTAAATCTATGTAATAAAACTTATTTATCAATCTGACAATCTGCTCGCTAGCTCGTTAATATCTAGCGTACCTACTTGAAGTCTTAACAATACGCCTCGTTTAAATAATAAGCATACGGAGAAATTCTTCGTATCTCTTGACATTTAAATCTTGTCGTATAAATCTAAACAGTCTAAGTAGTTACAAATAAGTTGCGTGCGGTACGCCCGAAACTTTTAGGGTGGTTAACTTTTCTGCTCTCTTACCCTCGCGCGGTATTAAATTTAAACTTCCACTGACTATCCTCATGAAGTTGAAATGAGGTGAATTTATACAGTGTATTTAATATTCCGGTAAGCAGTTCAATTTGTAAATGCTTATGCATTTTGCTTTATGTTGTTTTTTTTTTGTGATTTGTCGCGCTCGTGGCTTCAGCTGTGTTACAAACACCTTGATGGCACTTTTAGTCGATCTAGCCTTGAATCGGCGAGTGTCACTGCTAATGAACATTGCCATGGGCGGATAGAACGTAAAATAAAAAGTAGGTTTGTTTTGATGTTTCTTAAGCTAGAAATTTTTTGGGGTGAGACTGCAGTAACCGTCCCCTGTCTAGGTGCGTGGATATGGTAAGGCTGTATGGTTTTTTAGAAAGCAATTATTTTTACAAACTTAGCAAATATACTCGTATGTCAATGCAGCTTGTAGAATCATCGTTCTTGTGTAACAAACAACCATATGAAATATTACTAATAACTAAACATAGCAATCAAAACGTAAATATATGTCATGAGAACTATTAAACTAACAAGTAATATTAACTACTCGTATATAAATAAGATTTATAACTTTTTAAGTAATTATTTAATTTTTTTAGTAATTCCTAATTCAAGTGTAATACGACTTGCCTGTAACGAACGTTATATAAAGGTCAATAAATAATTGTTGGAGTCAGGCGTTACTTTGCGGAAATCCATTAATAAGATGGTATATAAATAATATTTAGTGGTTTCCCGCCTTATCTTGATGTCTACGTGATAAATCGAGAAATATTTTCGTTTTTATGGTGTGGTTCCTCCTCACCATAAAAACAAAAATATTTTTCGGCATTTTAATATTAAGACAAAGCGGGAAAACACTAAATATTCTTCATATACCATCTTATTAAGTCAATAAATATTACTTTAAGACCTTTCGCATCGTCAATAGTTCAATTTTAACAGTGTACATGTCCATGTGGGTCCGTATTACCCTCGATTCCGTTCTGGAACTTCGCATCCGAGCGGTCTGGAGCATTTTTGTATGAGACTGCGTAAGCAACCGCGTAACTGAGATCACATACGTGTCTGAGATCACATTTAGTGAGTTCTCTAATAGGAAAGTTATAGAAATGTAATGATTGTAATAATATAGTTTGTCCGAACCAAATTATTAAAATATTTAAATAGCGTCTAGTGAGTGTTAGGATTATCAAATTATGAAAACCAAAGATTTTTAACACAAGAGAACAAACTTGAACATTAGGTACATCAGTAAACATTACAACTTTATATTAGTAATCTGAAAGTTAAATTACTCTCAGTAGAAAAGTCCCGAGAGAGTGTAACGCAAACCTCCATCTATTACGTAATAGCCGTGTTATTGCACAACTTGCCGACTTTATTGATAGAGTTGCGCAAGTAATTTCACCAACGCGGGTATATTCAATATTCGGCGTACGTAAGGAAAAGTATATCACAACAAAAATAAATATTTCTTTTGCCAAAGTTTATTGCGACTTTACGAACCTATTACATCACATGGTGTGTAATCTATACTTATTGACCGAGCGACTAAAGTTTTACTACGAGTCTGGAAAAATGTGCTTTCGTTTGCCAGTTTGTATATTTGTTAGCAAAAATTTCGTACTCGCGTACAAGTCGTAATTTTCAACTAATCTTGACAAACTACATATATGAGTCCTACGTATTTTTAGATTTTTTTAGATGTTGGGGATTTTTTATTGATTGAGAAAATTTCTCACAAAAGATGGGAAAGTTTGCTACCGCTCCATTTACTGGCGATTTCAATAATATTTAACACGACCGTGCAAAACAAAACGTTAATTAAGAATCCTGAAGATAAAAAAACGGTCAAGTGGTAGTTCTTTTTACAAATGTGTAAAAAAATATGGAAGTTGCAGACCGACTATTACATCGTCGATTAATTTAAGACTTACAAGGGTTAATTGGCTGCAAGGTATCTCATAAATACTCAATTGTTTTCTGATGGACTATCAAATTAGGTTCGAGTATTTCTATACTCATATACAAAGCAAATAAGCAAAATAGCAAATTTTAACAGTGTATTTAAAAAATCTGCTGTGTACTTTTTACTCCACTGCGATTTGAGATTCAGATAAACTTAATGAGTAACAGCTTAAAAAATTTACCTGATTCAGCAGGCAAATTGTACAGTTATCTAATAGTTACCTATTCAAGATAATTCAATGACTGTTGGACTAATTTGACTAAAATGTATGGTTCCAACTGGGAAACAGGCCTGGTGTGTCTGAAACATCGGGAAATATACATTAAATAAAGATTCCGACGAATGGAGAACCTACTTCATTTTGGAATCAGTTAAAAACTAAACTTAAAATAAAATATTAATGTTGAAAGAATTGCTAAACAATAATTTATTTTTATTTTACGCTTATAGTCATTAACTGTGAATGCTATTATTAATATATATAATTGAGCTCCATTAAATGAAATTTTCATAACATACTACAAAAACAAAAGCAGAGCATTGTTTGTTTGTCACTAAAACGCTTCATAAAGCCAGTCTGTTAACTCGAAACACTTGCATGCAGTAATATCGTACAAAGTAGCCGGTTATAAGTAGTGCAAGCACTAGACTAGAGCAAACAATTTGGAGATGCGACACATTGTCCTGTGTTTGGTAGGTATACAAGAATATCTATACCTACTAGAAAACGTTGAAATGGGTAATACACGGTGAAAATTTATATTTTTTTTAGTAGCGGCCTTATCGTTTAATGCGATCGATTCCAAACAAGCTGTAAAGCACCTATAAAAAATAAACGATTTTACAAGGTAAATATTATACTGGCTGTCTTACAAATTAACGCGGCTCAATTCAATGCATCTTTTGTCTTGTTTTATCCGATAGAGATCGTCACTCGCAAAAATAAGACAAAACGCGTTTATTAATAAGACTGTATGTTTCTTCCGAATAATATTCAAATCAAGCGGTAGAATATATGCTCATTTAGGAGCTATTACCTACCACCTAAAATAGCAAACCTCTCCTTGGAAAATAAAACTAAAGTCATATATATACATTTACGCTCCATTAAGTTTTTCATTACAAAGCATTTGAACAATAATAATTGTTTCAGAACGAATCCTGAAGGACAATCGAAGCACAATCGAAAGCTCAGGACCTCAGAGGCGCCGTCAAATCACAGCCGCCCTAATCGCCTTCAAGGAAATGGCTTCGGTGCATTTCATCGAGAATTCTTCTTTTTAATATGAGCATCGATTCCAATTACAAAAGATCAAAGAATCGCCGCGCGGCCCACTTCGTCTTTGTTCAAACGAAAGATGAATTATTCAGAGAACTGGAAACGTTTCAATTGGCCAGGCTATAAAAAAGGAAACGGTTCGTTGCCTCTTCCACTAAATTAAAATTTTTCTTTACATTCATCTGTTTTAATGTTAGCGACGATTTGAGTTGATATTTTTTATTGTCAATACTTGTCTTATACGCGTGGGCAATTCATTTCTTTTACAATAAAACCCACCTTGTAATTTACTTGTCAAGTGGCAGTAAGGCTAGCTAGAGCAGTAAATATCATGGTTTTTATCCACTCGAGAGACAAATTTGAATTCGAGTACGTACACAAATGCAGAACGTCATAATTAGTCTCAATGTGTCTCAATGCCTGTCATTGCAAGTTAGCCGTATTCTTTTTAACCGACCTCGTAACAGAAGTAGCTTGTTAATTCGTTGGAACCTTTTTATTTGTATGCATACTTTCAATATTATTTACTATTTACAATAATAATATAATATATTCTTTAATTCAGACAACCTATCCCATAGACACATTTATGAGGCGCTGGGTTGGTTTTTTTTTGACCAAAATAAAAAATATACTCGTTACATAAAAATTGGTCCAGTATCCTGGTTTGTAAAATAAAATAGCTGAATATATGGTAAAGGCAGCTGCCAAATTCAAATCGATTGTTATTTGTATTTATAATGTTTACTTTTTGTCCTTTTCAACCCTGTACAGACATATAACAATAATTAATATTCCTGAATATAAAAAAATAAGTGGATGTTTTTCACAAAGTCGCAAAAAATACCATGGTCTCGAGGACACCAGTACACATAGCTACTAACTAGTACTATTATTAGCGTCTACATAAAAAAAACATCTATCACATGTGGGGGTGCTACTTGTCTATTTCTTTAATCAGTATATTTTACTTATGTATGGTAAGTACTATAATGTATTCAATGCCGTAGGAAACTACGAGTAAGAAATACTCCCCCAATCTAAAATTTCCAACACTAATAATATGACGACAATAAAGAAAAAAGATTAGAATGTATAAACATCTAGTGTTCGTAATTTTTAACATTACACATTTACGCCGGCGACACCTGGCGGCGCGCGGCGCAGTCAGTGATTGAGAGAGCCGGCGCGGGCGGCCGTACGCGAAATTATTAAAGGGTAATTTATGCTCGCAATTTGTACGTAACTTCAATTCGTTCCTTGCGTCATTCATCACGAATGCCAGCAAAACGATTAATTTCGACAATCATCTGTAAAAACGAGTGCGATACTCTGCGGCAACTCATAAAAATGATTTATTTCAACTATGTCGCCCGGTTCGATGTCTGTCGTCTCTTTTAATTACTTTTTCGTTGCGGTTTTTACAACTTTCGCTTACTCATGCCTCAAATATGTAATAAATGTAGAACTCTGATCTTAAAAAGTTTAATGTGCATCAAAATTTCGTTGTTTAATATTAGAATTCCCTAGAAATAAGTTACACCATCCTAAAACGTTTAATTTTTGTTTTATGTTTCAAATCAATATTTGTCTATCCTATTCTATTCTAAAACTAAATTATTTGCTTTAGCAGCCCCAGTTGAGATCTACTTTCCAGATACAGACAAGATAAGTTTACTGTTGGTAGCCAAAAGATATCCTACGTTAGTACAGTAGTTTATACGAGATTCTTATGGTTTTATATAATAGCAAATTATGAAGGCTAGGATATAAAAAGATAAGCATTTTAAAAAATGGTTCCACGAAACAATGGTTTTAAAATTTGTCAGTCAGAATAAAAAATCTTTTTTAATTTTCTTTTTACTAACGCGCTGCGAACGCTTCTAACACACATAGATACATACATTCATATATCTACAGTCGTTGTAAATAACTTTTCCGTGAGAGACGGCGCGTCCGCTTCCTGCGCCGCCTTCCGGGGAAGCCCCTCGTTAATTTTATTTTAGTAACGCCTCACTTAATCTAATACCGGTTTAGTACGCAGTTTTCGCGGATCAATAGGCAATAGGCATGCCAGAATAGGTATATTTGTGTTTCTATATTTTAACTAGGTAGTTATATATTATCTTAACTGTTTTATTATTGAATGGTTTAAAGAGGTCGAAAAAAATTTGTAACTAGTAAGAATCACGTACGAAAAGTAAATTAACTGTTCCAAGCAAAATATTCGGAAAAAGATTGAGATGTTTTTGTCTGTGGAATCTGACTGTCTCAGTCGTTCAGAATGTTAGCTTTTATCTCGCTCAGAAATTAAACATTACCAATGCTGTCATCACTCTGTATATCATTCCGTCATCAATAGGTCTAGCAGAATAAGTTTAAAAATTCTTTATACTTGAAAACGTATGTTATTTTTCTGATATTGGATTGGTTTCTGTCTAATTATACTTCAGTACTCGTATAATAGAGACTTTCAAAATACGTTTTTCGTTTACCGGAACACCTAATAAATACATGTATTGCGTTATTGCCTCTGTGGTATTTAACGCTATCAATTTTAATTACAAACAGTTACTTCCACCAAATTAACTTTCTTGTATTACCAACCCACACAATAAGGGATCTGCAAAGTATCAGTATTTTTAGGAAAAAGCTTAAACTATTTATTTACAAGCACCAAAAAAGTGAGGAACTCTTTATTACTGACACATGTTCCGTATGCAGCGTAGGTATAGTTTATAGTTTTAGTAAATAATATCGATTCATGGTTTATGACTTTAGTAAAATAATTGTCTTCACAGTCAACAAATACATTGCATTGACATAAAAGTATCATTATGTGATATTATGTCACTATGACACTGACACCTCTAAATTTTTTATTTGTTTTTCTATGTTTTTATTTTATTAGTTATGGCACGTACGTTTTGTTTTTTTTTTCCCTGTGAATTTTTTTTAAATGTTATATTATTTTTGTGTACATTGCACGAGCCTGTGTGCGTGCGTGACGTTACCTGCCGGCACCAACGGAAGATCAGCGCTGGTTGTTTACAACCAGCATTATGCCGGTTTGTACCAAGAAACTTAAATATTATTTGTGAAGTCTCTGTTAGTACTAGTAGTTTTTTGGTACAAATAAATTCTTTCTTTCTTTCTTTACAATTAATGTTTTGCCTTTAATGTGGAATTTTATTATGATTACAATATATGAGTCATTCACTCAAAAACTTCTGAGAAGAAAAAACTAATTATTATTCAAATCAAGCCCCTTTTGTTCCTTACTGGCTGCAATAAATATTAAATTATACCAAATTTTATTATCTTCCTCTTCGGGCCCATAACTCGTGGAAATATTCATGAGGAAACTTTTTAACTAGAGATTTGTAATTTTTCTGCAGTTTTATCATACAATCAAACCGGGTAATGAAATGAATAAACTTATGCGTTGGTTTCAGTATCTGTCTTCTTAAGGAACCCTGATTTAAAGAGAATGTTATGTTATATTTTAGACAGACGAAAGAAATAATTGCCAGAGAAAGCAAAAACGCTTCCTTCGCTGAGTAAATAAATTATCTTCTACTGATGTAGTCATGCGAGAACTATGTTAATCCAAAAGCCGCTGAACTCGATACCAAAGATTCGGAAAGCAATTTTAGGCGCTGGCTAGAATCTCATAAAGTCATAAGTCAGAGGCGCGCCGATGCCAAAATTGCTAATGACCGCGAAACGGCGCCGCCGCACTATATCGAGCCAAAAACCAATTTGCAACACACTAATAACAACATTGTTGAAACCATCAGCGGTCGAGCGGTTGCGAGCAGTTTACGTTCGTAGGCTGCTCCTGTCACCACCTGGACTAAGTGAAATTTGCTGCTAGCACGATTGGAGCCAGTTTTAATATGCAAAGCCTATCTATTATAAGTTTGGAAACAATACACTTCATGGCTTGGCTACTAAGCAGTTAAAAGCATACATTACAGTTAACTACCGAGTTCAAGTTCTACATCCTCTTCGATATCATCGAAATACCCATGCATAATTAGTTTAAACTCAGATGTGAGATTTGCAGTATTAAATTAATCATAATGCGAATTGAAATTAATTTTATTCCGAAAGTTCAAAAAATATAGATTAATACGTACGAACCAATTGGAAAAATTTATAACGGCATATTCTTTCTCAAGCATCCATAAGAAGGATCTAAAAAAGTTTCAACTTTACGTTTCCAATTTTCAATGGGTCCTAATTAAATGGTTTTTAGAGCCGATCCACGTCGGGAGGCACAAAAACTTCACCAAGTCCCGGCAGCGATAGAAATACACCTGGACTTTAAGCCCATATAAAAGTTTTCCAATTTACAGGGGCTGATTGGGAATTTTCGCCATTTTGGCTGTTTATCGAACCTTGACTCTTCCAGCCCTTGAATAGCATTAAATGTATCAGCTTCATTGTCTCGAAGTTTAGAGTTGTTTGTTTTCAGTATGATTTATTTGTGTTAAAATTATTTATTTTTAAAAACATAGCAAATGATATAAGAAATACAAATTATGAACGAAGATTTGTTTCAAATATATAAATAATCTCAAATAGGTTACTACTCGTATAAAGAAATCTCACAATAAGAGAGTATAGAATCAAACCAATTCTTCTTTTGCTGCAAATTATAATGGCCATTAAAATCTTCTCGTAGAGAATTCATTGCTATTCCTCTCGAGGTCACTCGAAAAGCTAGATATATTTAGAGCAGTAATATTATAAATTCCAAATATAAGTGCTCTCACTCAATTTAGAGGGTGCACTTGAGAAAATTACGGGAAGGCGGTCTCAGCCTCTTGAGCTGCCACTCCCAAAGGTTTGAACTCAAATTATTATCTGCAAGGTTCTCAAATAAAATCGTGCTACAATCTATAAGCCACTGATTTCCTCTCTTTGATGTTTTGAGGCAATATTTTGAAGTGAAAATAGAATGTTGTACTTGAGCGAGTACTTTTCAGTGGTGTGAGTGGGAGTCGCTTGGTATTGATGCTGGTTTTTACAAGATGACTAAGGAGATACTGATAAATTTGTAACCATTCACTTCTGGTGACAATAAGCTAAAGTTTTATTCTTCTAAATCAATACCTTTAAAACGCACTAAATGGTCATGGTCATGGCATGGTCACAGTCAGCTCTTTTACGAAAACGTTCGAACTTTATCTTAAACAAAATACCTTTTCTAGGGTTCCGTACCCAAGGGTAAAAACGAGATCCTTTTACTAAGACTTCGCTGTCCGTCCGTTAACTTTTACCAGGCTGTATCTTATGAACCGTGATAACTAAACAGTTGAAAATTTCACAGATGTTAATTAAAAATACACGGAAGAAACAAACAGAATAAAATAAATTTAGGGGTTCCCATAAAGCACGTATTTTTTACAATTTTTTGCTCGATATTAATAACGGCAACCTAGCCAGCAAACAAGCCAAATAAACGCTTGAAATATCAAGTTGTAAATTCACTTTAAAACAAGTATTTAATTCAAAATAAAATAAATATTTGATAAGGGACTCCCATACAACCAGTCTTTGTTCGTTACCTACTAATAATGTTGTAGAGACAATGGTACAGAACCCTTCGTGCGCGAGTCCGACTCGCAAGAGACAGTTTTTTTTTAAAGAACGCTGGCTGGTCATGGCTGAATTTCATGGAGAGTGTTTTTGGAGGCGACAAGCACAAGGCCTCCTTTATGTTTGTTACTGCTCGTACCTCACGTTGAACCGTCGTCTAGAGAGGGATTATAGAACTGCTTTGCCATCCTATACGAGGAGTACCTAAAGCCGCTCATAGACATTATACTTCAATTAGACGCAGTAGGCACGTAGTACATGGATTAGATAACGAAGAACTTGGTATTAGTACAAAATAATAATAAATAAAAAAGAAGAAAGAATCTAGATTTGTCTTCTAATATAATTATCAGATACATTTTACCGCTTGAAATCAAGCCTTGCAAGTACAAGACACTTATTAGGTACGATCAAACGCCTCCAGCAACAATTGTAATTCGATCAATGTATTGAATACAACAGGAGAAAGGGATTAATTTGTCAGCAAATTGGATCCTAATGAAGCAAAGGCTCTTTAAGTAAACAAGACGGTCGTCTTGGTGCTGTTTACATGATTCAACGGTTCGTTAGCTTTGTTTCGAATCCGATAGCCTGTTTGCCGTACAATTGGTAGAGTTCGCTTGTGCTATACAGGTGTGTTTACGTATCTTTAAGCTTATTATTTATATTCTGTTATGGAGATTTGTAAGTTGCTTGTATTTTTTGTTATGTGCTATACAGAAAACTACCTATTTAAACTTAGCTCTTCTACATAACTTAAAATTTGAAAATTCTAGAATTAGTTGATTATTGTTGATGTGTAATGAAACAATATTGCTGTGACTTGAACTTGGTTTTTAGCGCTTAACATCTTCTGTTTTTAAACAAGAAATTTTGTCACAAACGTAAAGTTAGACTTAATAATATATGTAATAGCTTTTGCCTAAGGCTTCGCCTGCGTTATGTTGGTTTACTCTCCGAACCGAACTACGAGTATCTATATGCAAAAAAAAACAAGTCCAGACATCACTCAGTTGCTTAAGAGAAGGAGGACAAACACACTTTTACATTTATGTGGGTGGATTTATTTGTGGAGATGTAAATATTAGAGATGTAAAGCTACACATACATACCGTAAATTTACCCCAAGACAAACTACACTAATGCCACCCTATTGAAACATCTTTATTACAGTGTGTAATGTACACATATTGCACCAAAATCAGCGATTCACAAGCTTTGGATTGTTATGCAAACGTACTTACGTCGATCGTGTAGAGTTCTTTTCAGATAAGTTTGCGCACGAGTGTGGGCTGAACCAAATTTACGCACGAAAAATCCACACAGACTTGTGGCTTACTGTAACAAAATGTAAGTTTTTAAATATTTTACTATACATGTGAGCAGTCGTTTTAAATATCTTGAATACGATTCGGCTAATTGCAGTGCTGCGCTTTATGAGGTAGTTGGTTAAAAATCTCACTTAACATTAACATACCTGGTGATCTATCACCGCCACTAAAATTTGCTCATGAGTACGAGTAGGTAGCAACCAGATACTTATAGTCTAACGAAGAATGCATTTTTTTACATGCGACAACTTTTTACACGCGACAGGGTACGCGAGCCAACTTAATTTAAAAGAACTATAATTCGAACGCGTATTCGCTTGTTGCCGTGTCAATGGCAGACTAATTTGCGCACCAATCAAATTTCTATTAATTATGTCGCCGTGATTAGCGAGGCTTATTGCGTGAATACGTGAATAGAGAATGGTGAGCAATGTGAATGTTCGCGTCGAGATTAAACATGGAATTAATAACGGAGTAGTATCAGTTGAATTTTAACGTACTTGCTAATTCCGCAGAATCGAATAACTGTACTGAAATCAAAACTATTTAGTTTTTGCTGAGCTGAACTTTTAATACAGTTTAACACATTTAAACACTCGTAAGTTGAAACCATTTTGACATAGCCAAATTTTGTTTGTAGTTTAAACCTTAATAATTTTGCTGCTTCAAGTAAAAATAAATGTTTCATTAAAATAATTTTAATATGTATTATATGTAATGTGTAGAAGAAATATTAAACACATTATATAGATTTTTTAAAATAATGTCACTGTATAAAAATTGGTAAAAAAATGATAATATAAATGATAGATATTTTTCAAGAGATTAAGAAAAACACTTTGATATAGAGGACCTCACGAAATACTGAACAAATAAATTAATTTACGCTTCAAAATTGGATCGTTCACCGTGTCTGTATTCTAGGTGGACAATCATCATTAGAGCTTTAAAGCGCTAGCTCGTAGACTCGCTACAGCGTAGATATTCTACGAGTGCGTAGCACTTGTGCGTGTGTAGCAACTCTACGTCACCCTGCGCATACGCAGCAGCGACCTGTACTTACCCAACTGCCCAAAACGAAGGTAATGTATTTCGAGTGTATGTTTGAATGTATACAGGGTTATCAGTAGGGGTGTACTAAGCCGAAAGGAGTTCTGTGAGCTTATCATTATGAATAATTTTTACTTTGGAACCATCCACCAGATGTTCTATAGATAAATTTAATCTGTCGTCGAAAAAACATATGAAACAGCTAATTATTTTTCTCAAATTCTGCGACGGTCCCGTAGTGAAAGTAGTTTGCGTAGTAGTTCCTTAGGATGAGTGTAGTGACCCCTTTTTTGATAGTTGGTATCTGCAGATGGTCATAAGCTATACCGATAGCATTCTGTGCTTTCCTTCGTTTAGAAACAGTACTCTAATAATATTACCTACTGGCTAGTACTAAACTTCTAAATAAAATAAATGCGCCGGATTGTGCTTGAAATCGTGAGTTAAACTTTTTTACATTTTAACTTATGATGAATTATTATTCTTAGATAAGTAACGAGAAACCCACAAACAAGTCCTCGTAAACAATATCCGTCGGCCAGTCGTAACACAAGTTAATAAATAATCTAAATTCACGAGCAACTCAGTTATGGGTTAACTAGTAGAACAACCCGGGACGGGCTCCTAGCTATTTGTACTGAAAACTAACTTTTCAACTCTCCCGTTGAACGCAGTACACACTTGCAGCTCTGTTTACGGCGTACACTGTTTGTCTTAATGTAAACGATGACTTCTAACTCACCATTTCAACTGTTTACTTTCTTATTTCGCTCTATTGTTTCAACAAGGCGAATGGAAAGTTTTGCCGAGTCTATGTTTCAGAGAGTCTTAGTAAAAGGCTTATTTTAATTATTACCAGTCGTAGCACTATTTAATCACAAGTTCGAATATAAACATTGCTCGTGATTTTAATGAGAGACTTTTCTATACTGCTATTATTTATTCAAGTTTTTACCTATACTTGACTTGATTATCTTGTAATTTTTCTAATATAGTATTTATACACCGAAAAAGTGTAAGTAACGTACCTATGAGCTTCGCGTCTACGGAATGTTTCTAGTTTTTTTATCAATTTGTAAATTGTACTAGTCTCTGCCACCCGCGGTGTTGCTTGCGACATAAAATGAAATACAAAGAAGTTTCAGTATTTGAGTAGGGGTTAGGTGGAATAGGGGATTCTGATATTGATTTATTGATTAAAAATGATATTCTCTTCGTTTACACTATAGTGTGAACGAAGAAAATATCATCTTTTTAGGTTCAGCTATCAGAAATATCAGTCAGTCAGTTTCCACCTATAATTACGAATCTTGCTGTATACTAACGAGTTATAAGCGTTTTTAACCGTTAGCGAGTTTTGTTTTGTTATTGTGCCATTTACGGGCCTATTTCAATCATATTATTTGGCAGGGACTACAGACCACGATCTTAAATATCCCCCGTCAAAATTTTGTCTTTTTTTTTTCAATAGCGCAATATTATTCTAGTGGCGAGATCTTCGCAGAATTTCTCTGTAAGATATGTTTAGTAAATGTAATAAAATCCCTAACGTTACGAAAAGTGCTTAAAATACCATGAAATTATTGGCCACTGAGGCTTACAAATGTCGGATTTAAAATCATGTCTCCGCTAAAACTTTCCTCATGAATAATTTACGAATATTCTTCAGAGATATGGTCTTGCCGGTGGAGATAAGAATTAAATTACGCAAAATTAAATTTTTATTATAATATCTGAGTAAAAATATAAAGGGAGTAATTTGAATAATTATAAGAGGTACTTACCTAACTGTTTCACACAGATTCTGCTGAATTTACGCGTTTATGAATGGCAGGGGTATGAACTGCATAATTTCAAGTGTTTCGTTTAACGACTTGGAGCTTGAATTCTAGTACACGACGTAATTTGCGTGGCGACGTGGTTTGTACGTATCCATCAAACTCATAGATAATTTAACTGCTACCCTGTAGCAGTTAAATTATCTATGTCTGCTGTAGTCTCTGTTTTTATTTCATAATATTAAACATGTTAATTACAGTGGCGTGCCGAAAATTATTTTTAATAGCATTCACTCGCATTTTAAAATTTAAGCATGTGAGTACTAATATAAACAAAAAATATTATAGTCAGCACTAAACTCAGCTCAGCTTAATTATACGCAAAACTCGCAAGATAAAATAGCAAAGTCGAACAATACAAGATCTCTCATTTTCAATAAACCAATAAATGGAATCACTGAGTAGACGCCGCGGAGTTTAAGAAAGCGACCGGCTAAGTAGAACACAATGCACAACAACGAGATCTTTCCTATTGTTGACTTTAAATTAATTGCTTTCACACAATTTATAAACAAGACTTTGAATATCCGCTTTCAGAAGAGAGCAATCGGCACAAAGAACGACTGAAGTTTCCTCGATCCGGATCTGAAATAAGCTGAGATAACTTCTTGTTTAGCGTACTAATAAAGAGATTGAGTGGAGTTTGTAAGGCATTACAATTATTATGATTTATTCTAAGAATATTTTTTAATGAGAGCACTCTAAAAATGATTAATGCACTCTAAAAATGATAAATTTACCTATTTATTTTATTAGTAACAATTATGACAAATATGAATTGTAACGGCACAAATTAGACTTATCGATACCATGATAGTATGGTTTTATTTTATGCCCAATTACATACATCCTTATTCATAAAAACTTGCTTATAATCAATAATTATGAGATAAACAGTATAAGGATATTTTCTTAGGACACAGTTAAAAAAAAAAATTTTCTTTACCTATAACATACCAAAAGCCAATGGTGTAAACTAGACCCATTTTACAAAACTAAACACAGTTAAATGTGTCTAAAACAACTAAATACGTCCTCAACGGCAGTCGTCGCGCCAGCGGAATGTGCAAATTAATTTAAAATAGGTACGTGAGCGTTGAGTGAGACAGACTTGTTCGTAGTACCTGCAATAAATTGCAATTAGCAAAGCTGTTGTCTTGTTATCGAGTTAGCAGCCTTCGAAGCTCTTCGCACAGGCACACTCCAGCACACTCTCTCGTGATAAATTAATAGCTTACACTGTTTACATACAACGCTTTGAAGACTGAACCAAACGAACAGCTCGACTTTAAAAATGCTAATGAGAATACTTTAAACAAAAATAGCTAATTTTCGTGGCTGTAAAAACACAAGAGCTCCAGATAAGAGATTATCTAAACGACTGCAATATATGACAGTTAAGGCGGTAATGGTGGTGCCTGACTATGGCAACCGATCACGAGGCATTACATGGCTTCGATCCCATATCATCAGCTCGAGAGCCAATTATAAGTATTCATATCTCTTAAAATCAAACTCTTGCTCAAGAGCGGAACAGTCGTAGATAAAATAAATGCCGAATCTTTTGTCGTAAATCTGTCAGCAAAACAATTCGTACCCTTTCACGAGCAATAAAATGCTGCCAAGAAAAGAAAACGAAAAAGTATCATAAATACAAGATTCATTTATATTCGTTTCGACGACCCCTTGGGG
The DNA here is from genome assembly GCA_947049295.1 of Ligdia adustata. Classification (NCBI taxonomy): domain Eukaryota; kingdom Metazoa; phylum Arthropoda; class Insecta; order Lepidoptera; family Geometridae; genus Ligdia; species Ligdia adustata. Next base: position 7,464,887 of record OX346218.1, read on the forward strand.
TTAAGCTGAGACCGCGAGCCGTAAAATAAAAATATCTTTCCCCATACAAGGGTTCACGAAATCATTCGGCAAAATTAATTAATTTAAAAATCCTCGGTCTCAATACTGCGCAAAGCAAATCAAGTTTAAATTAAAACCCAACAAAAACCTCAATCCCTTTTCGACCGTCGGTTGATCAATTGCATGTTTCTGGCTCTTTAATCTATCGATTTTTCTGATCCTTTGATCTATTTCGAAATACTTAAAAACATCGAGCCTATTGAAATATTTAAGGCTTCCAAGCCAATAAATTACGTTTGAATCTAAAGAATGCAATCATTTAATTTGCTATCATCAGGGCCTTGAAGGCGAAAATTACTAACTACCATAAAAACGAGCATAGATCAATAGAAAAGTGAAATGCTTTTACGCACTTTTAGAAGACATTGACCTAGTAAGTTAGCAGCATTATTTCGCTAAACGGAAATACTAATCTGCAATTTAAAGCCTAGCACACAAGCACTGCGTACATAACTAGCTCAGTACCAGGCTCACCGACCGACGTTGAGTCTCTTTAACAGATGAGGGAACAAATCCGCCGTAATTACCAACTCGTGTGTAATCTTTTAATTAACTAAGTGTAAACTTATCCACGTCGCTGATACAGACTCCTTTATGTGCCACAGTATTGGAATTATAGATGTTGTCTAAAGCCACACGTAGACGCAAATTGGTTCTTTGTTTGTGTTAATTTGAGGTTTAATGTGTTTGTTTATAGCTTGAAGTAGAGCAAGTAAATTAGGGCTTATCTAACGTTAACTCGTCAACTCCTTAAGGTCAATTTCCATATTGTTCAGCTTGTTCGGAATTACTAATTAAATAAATGCATTTCAGACAGACGATACAGAATGCTTCATCATAAAACCCAGATAAAGTTAATCGAATGTGAAAAAATTTATAGCTGAACCTGTTTTTAAGATTTGAGTGAACGTCTGAAATCTGTATTATAAAACAAAATCACATTATACGTCGACAATACAGCCAATTCAAAATGTTTAACGATCAAAGCTTTACCGTTTGTTTTACTTATCTTGAAAGTAGGCAAAGACACGTCTAATCTTTTTCGCTAATAATTTACCATATTTTACAAATCTTGCATTTTTATGCAATACTAAATCGTATGACATTGTGAAATTGATTTTTCGTCATGACATGGGAGTTGTTCATAATATAATAGATATAATAATTTTTAATGTATGTTCGTTTCTCCAACTGAGGTCATTTCTTCATTCTTCCTCTCGGCTTATGCGCCTGCTATACTAACCTAATTTGACGTTTCAGAAATTGTTGCTCCCCAATTCGTTTCCATCGTAAGAAAAGGACGGCTGTAATTCTAAGAACTGTTAGTTAAGTTCTTGTTACAGCCCAAATTGGGGTCATTGTTTTTCTCGTGTCTCTATTACTAAATAATATTAAGATCACGTCATCTACAACAAGCGTAACCCCATGATCTCAAGGTAAAACGTCTATTCCAAACTAGCGTTCGATTGATCGGTCATCTAGTTCAGACGGGCGCTGTCCGATTGTCTGCACAAGGCATAATGCTCATAGAATTACGCTGTACGCACAAAGAGGGCCTGCTTGTCCGTATGTCGCTACGTCAGGTGCGCACAACAGGACCATGAATGCCATGATGGGCTTGGCTCATTGTGCCTTGCATAATTAACAGCGTTCGGTTGCCAGATACCAGCATGGATTAACCGGTCATTTGGTTACATGATCCGTGCCTACGATAGCATATTATGATAATTTCGCTTAAAGCCACACTGATTGTACGGCTCGGAGATATTAGTCACACTTAGAAAGAACTCTCAACTTTTATTAATTTGGTCAATTTGTCGCATAATACAATATAAAAATATTGTATCGTCCTTGCAACTATTTGTTTGTTCTACATTAGCTTAAATAATCTAAATTTGTTCGTTAAATTTCTAAAATTGTATCTTTTTTAATTGCGTGTCCACGTTATACTAATGCTTAAGATATGTACTTATATGTTGTAATTGGGCATTTAATTAATTTAATTTTGACACCTATCATTATGTATTTAAAGATAATTTTGACTAGTAGTTGTCACCCGCGGTATTTCACGTGACATAAAATTGAACAAAGAAGGTTTAAACTTTGAACCCAAATTTTTCCACCTTTGGTTGAATTTCTCAAAATCTTTTCTACACCCTGTAATGAGCTCTCCTTCTAAGTTTCATGTCTCTTGGTTCCGTGGTTCAGGCACTACGTTTAGTCATGACAAATATCAGTCAGTCAGTCAGGACTTACATAGATAGATGTTAAAAAATGATCTGAAAAACGAACGAATCACAAACTGAAGTCAGGTTACAGCAGAAACGGAATGAACTCCTGTAGTTGAAGAATCGAGACCTTAATTTAATTTATATAAAAAATATTTTCGATTCCACGAGTTCAACAGAAAACTGCATTATAAACGAGTCCGAGCTTAATTTGTAGTAAATAACAGAGAAAATCGTAATTTCTATTTAAATTTCTGCTTAAATAACTAAACAGCAATAAGCTTAGTGATTCATATAACTTAACGGTTTTAATTTGTTTTTATTGTTGGAGCCAGAAAATCGTCGATGCTTCAAGTCTGGGAAAAATGTCTCTAAACTGTTAGTAGTCCGCTAGAATGTTTGCTTCAAAAAGCCTAAGTTCATATGAAAATTCAGTTTTTTTAGACGTCGGGCATTGTCATATTTACAGTGCCATTTTCCGGCCGATTCTTCAAAATATATTTGGTTGTCGTTTCTTTTTAACCCCCGACGCAAAAACGACGACAGGGTGTGTACATACACACCCTGACACACACTCTAGCACACATGTGCTAGAGTCTTTCTGTGGCATCGTAGCTCCCAAACGGATGGACCGATTTTGATTTTGTTTTTTTTTTGGTATATTAGTCGGATTGTTCTTGGCTATGTTTCATGACAATCGGTTCAAGATGGCTGTCACTACAAAATGGCGGAGTACATTTTTTTATCCAACTCCCTCAATTTGGGTATCAAATGAAAAGGCTTGACTAGTAAAATTACTATATGTTGATTTCAAATCTAAGATGGCTGCTACAACAAATGACGGGGGTTTTACAAAATTTTCAATTTTATGTACGTGTTAAACTCGGCTTATGCGTCCGAAATAGTCCATATTTTATGTTATTAGTTTGTCGTGTCTGCAAAAGTTGCGGGCATCAGCTAGTATATATACAAGATTTTAAAGAAGTTAATCATTCAAATGTAACAAGACTTGCCAGTAATTAACGTTATTTAATGGCGTAGAAATATTTTTTATTCTTATTCTTAACTTATTGAAAACTTCATTGTGTCAAGTAAATTTTGAGTTAAATGGCCATTCAACGCTACAGCAAAAACAAAACAAAATATGCTTTAACTTCGAGGGTGCTAAAAGCTGTTTTGAACTTGCAACCCCAAGCTTCTTGCGTCCGAGAAAAAAAGCAAGACTTTAAACAGGAAGCCAACACTTTAAAGAAGTTAAGTGGAAAGTTGGAGGTTCAAGTTTTATTTATGAACTGTTAACAACGAATAACGGTTACCGAAACATTTGCATTAGACTCCCTGAACGATTGCAAGAAAAACAACTGCAAAAAATGATATAATTGCATACAGCTACAAGTTTTTTCGAACGTTTGACCAATCTTAGGTTGATTGTCTTGAAATGGTTGACAAATAGTGTGCTGTACCCCTAATCAGAGCAAAATGGCCCTCTTATTAAATTAAATTTAACAACCAACATATTTTGCAAGTCAAGATTTTTTGTTAACCATGACTATAATAAGTCTCATCATAAATTTTAAAATGAGGTGAAAATCGTAACTGAAACCAATTTCGCAACCCCTAATTAAAGCAAGAGTGCACACTTCAGCATGTTTCGTTCACTCGGATAAAAAAATGCATGTTGAATTTAATAATTTTGTCACATTATTAGACTAATATAAAAAACTGGGGACAAGGTCGAAGTAAATACCACGCTGTCAAAACTAAAATGAAAAAAAAATAAAAAAAATCAAACAAACCAGAAACAGTTCAGACGAATTAAGCCACCTTATTCAATTCGGGAAAGAAAATACTTGAAATTGGAATAAGATTTTTTTGTTATCTGTAAAGTTGTGAGATTGGCCGTTAAAAGTGCGCCGATCACGTTTTATCGGGAAACGCAGAGGCGATGATAATGATAGGCCATAAAGAAATGGTGTGAAGCGATAGATTCCGCAAGTTAGAGCCCGAAAAGTTGGTCTTTTCGGGCAGCTACCGCCATTAGCGACCGCTGATGCCCTCTGCCGGCCCTCGCTTCACATTACTAACGTCGTTATTATTACACTAGCCTTCTTTGGTAACATTTTAGGCCATTAATATCTTATTTACGTATTTTGTATACTTCTACCGATAAGAAAATAATATTCGGTCTAGGCCTATCTTTAAATGTAGGTGCATGCCATAAGCTGACAGTGATTATATATCAATAGTCAAGTAAAGTCTATAAATAAGTAGGTATATTAAATTTAGAAATTCTCAGCACCAAAATATTTAAGTAAAAGACAGCTGGTAATGTATAATGGTTGAACTACTTTTCGTAAATTAAACGCTACTTCCTAGAAATAAACTTCGTAAAGTTTATTAATTAGTAGAATTACTTGTTTTTTTTTATTTTTATCTCATGTGTCAGTGGGGTGTGTATGTACTATTTACAAAAATGATATGTTAGATATAGCTAAGTGCTAAGTCAAGTAAAACCATTCACTACTTATGTATATATTGCAGTTTAGTTAGCAAAAGCTCCAAACGGATCCCCTAAGAAGCACATATGAGACAATGATAGTTAGGAATTGTTGCTATTCTCATCTTATCCATTGAAATTCCCGTATTCAGAAGCAAAGAAGAACATCTGCCCGCTTTGATTCTGCGAACGTATTAGCATCAAATTTGAATAGAACAAACAAAGGGATTGCTCAAGACAGTATGCTTTCGTAGGCGATTGTCTATTCAGCGTATCGTAAAAATAAGAATTCACTATCAGCTTTCGTCCCGAGCTAAAACCGAAACTGTGTGTTGGACATAAAGTGCTTATCTTTTTGTAGAGCCATGAAATATAGAACTATGTTCAGCTTTAGATGGATAATTAAATTTAGCTTTATCTCTACATAGACCACTGTCCATGTTGGGATAAAGCTAATTTAACTTGACGTCAAATAATAACTTAGGTGTTGAGCTCATTGATGTAAATTGGTCTGCCCGAAGCCTTTAAGTTCTTAATGTGAAATTTGCCTCATGTTGAATATCAAAAGGTCTTTCTTAGCCCATGATTCTTAGCGCTTAGTTGAACTAGCCTAACATGGTAGATCAGTTAAACTCACCTAGCTGTTATATCATCATTCACACATTTAGCTGTTGTGAATGATGATATACGTATTACTAGTAAACCTTTATCGTTGCAACGAGGCAATAAAAACCAATCTATCAACCATTTGCATTGATAATGCAAATCTTTTAGAAATAAAAAGCTAAAGCCTCACAAATCCCACTATCGGTCGGCTGTGGAAGAAGAATCTCCTGCCCGTATTGATAAATCCTCACAATCGGCCCCGGCTTTGCAAATTGCAATGTTGCAGCTATACCTACTGTCGATATGCTTTATTTAGTGTGCAATTTGAGATTAAGAGCCGTAGCTATCACATTTGCAGGGTTTTAAGACCTTAATCAGTATTATCCGATATAAGTTCATTTTATTCATAGACATTATCAAAAGTCGTAGAGTAACCTAAGGAAATGTTACTTATTGTCTCCTTTAGCAAAGCTGTATAAATAACTCAATTTGCACAAATGCCAACAAATTAACAAGATCTACGGACCTGTAACAACTTTTAGGTAGATACAAATAATAATTCCATCAAGAGAAAGAGAGAGAGAGAGAGGGAGATGATATTATGATGTGGTTATTAAAGTAGTGAAAAAATTATTTAGCTTAAAAAGTCACTGATTTGCTTCGGCTCAGATGCATACTTCATTGAAAATATTTAAACTATATTTTATATGTTTTTTTTAAATATATTATATACTTGTGTTCACATGTCCATAAAAATAATAAAGGTAAGTTTATTTATTTATAATGGCATAGCCACAGACAAAAAGTTAAAAAATTTACACGGTATCATATATAAATTAATTAGAATTTTCGTAATCTCATGACAAGAGATAATGAAAGTTCTTATAACCTTCTGTTAGTGTCAAGTACAATCAACTTACTTTACCTGCATATTTTATTTATTTTGTTCTGAACACACTTACTTCTTTTATCGTCCCTCCAGCTCCAAAGCTTTAGACTTCGAATAGGTGTTTGCCCAATAATATCCTAGGGTCAATTTCACAGGTCGGGACTCTAAGGAGTGCTTTACAAAAGTAGCACGTTTCCCCGGAATGGCAGCCGGCCACACGACTCTCGCCTCGTCTCAACCCGGGACCTACCAACTACGTACCATGCAATTCACAATTAACTGCTTGCGCGCCTGAAAACGGATAGTGGTAAAGTTATATCTTAAATAAATCATAATTGTATTACATTACATATTAATTGTTGCGTTAAATAAGATATTTATTAAATAATTGCTTATATATCACAAATTTTAACAAAATTTAAAACAAATATACTGAACGTCCCTAATCTCTCCCGGTACAAATGTGCCCATAACGCTTGCTGCATTACCGTTCTGGATGGCTATGGCCAACATTTGCTTCAAGAACGAGCCGGAACGGGAGTCACGACCTCTATCTCTAATCCAGCGCCCTATCTCGTGAACAAAATCGCCTATCGCCTTAGCACCCCAAGAACCCAATATTTCAACCACAATGGGGACAAATGAAATTTAGGTTACAAGCAAGTGTTAAATACCTATATGTATTTAGTACTTGTCTTCACCCAAATTCAAGATAACAAATTAATGCAATTTCTATTTTTATATCTTTTTTTAATTAATTTGTACCTATCGAACAACTTTCACAGTCCAATGTCAAATCAAAAATATTTGCCAGACATACAGGTGATTCTAAGTGCGTATACGAGTATTTAGTATACTAATAGAATATTGAAAAATAAAAGTCATTTTTTTTTTTTTAACCCCTTTTAGTACAAATATTTTTAGAAAAAAATCATGCAAAGTGAACGCGAAACTCATGGACACCCTAAGCCGCGACGCCACCCCAGTGCAAAACTAGGTCACGGTAACGATACGCGGCTTTGCATGACCCAAATTTGTGTAATCGCGCTAAGGTAAAAATTCTCAGCTTTTTGTAAAAAAAAAATATGTTTTTTTTAAGTGAAATATATTAACGATGCTGATAGCGTGGTAAAAATGTACGCAGTCAATTTAAAATCACCTGTATATCTGGCAGACACTTCTATGGTTCGATCAATAAATTACGAATCACAGTTTATACCGTAGTACATCAATAATGTTCATGTGCATTACAAAAAAACAATAACTCTCTAGGCATGTAAAGTTATTCACAGCAGTTACGTGTCCCGTCCTCAAAGACACAAAGCTTCTCGATGGGCGTGGAACTGTCCAACTTCTCACCATTAACTCCACTAAACTAGACACAAACTTGCGACGAGACAAATAGCTTTTCCCAAGAACCTTTACTTACGACCTGTCGTTCTTGTAAACATCATAACAAGAAGAGCCAATAGATTGGGTAGTTCTGCAACCTGTTACCATACCGATACCTCAAGATTTTTGCCATTTTAAAAATAATATAATCTCTTAACTAATATTTTCGCATTAAGTGTTCTTGTTTAAGTTTGTGTTTCTCATGTATTTGCTAAATATCATTGGACTCAGGTGGATAAAGTAGGTACTACAACAAACTTCAGTCCGTTTTGGGAAAAATATTCAGCTGCGGCGAAAAATCTAGAAAAAGCTCTGTAAGAGTTGTAATAAGATAATTCTAATTTTAATTTCTACATTACTTATTTTTTGCTTATTAACGCATTATTTATTTTTTGTCAGAGGATCTATTTTATATTATGTGCACACGTGTCTTTCTATTCTTTATATCAAACGTTTTAGTCTATCCTATCGCCTATTTCTCATGCTTTGGTAATTGACAGCTTTTTAGTATTAGTGGCCAGTAGTAGACTTTTACATTTTCTGTTTTACAAGTCATTTATAATAAGATAGAAGCTAACTGTAGACAGAAACGACCTTAATTCGCCGAGCAATGTTCTATAGCAATTTGTCAAAACATGCCCTTCGAGATTCGCTACATAGCCGAGACGGGCAGTGGCCGAGTCCACCGTAGCGCGTCACTTCGGGCATCAAATTTACGTCGCTGGCATACTTGCGGCCACCGACAGCTAGCCCACTTGGCAATCGCAATGCCAGATATTACGCGACCAACACTTGCCTACCTGCATTACTGCTGTGATTATGTGAAATGTTTTGGTGTAATTTGAAACGGTGCGTAGGCTTGGTGAGCTTTGCAAATTAAGGTTTTGTTTTCATTGTTATTTGCCCGGGCGTCAACATTAAGAATACAGTGCTTTGAATTAGTTAATCTTAATACGAGTATTCTAATTCTTTTAAATATCAATAGATAAATTACAAAACTAAAATGTTGTACATAGAAATCACTTTGCTTAAAAACATCGGGGTACACCCGTTTGCCATAATTTCATTTGCTCTACTAGTCAACAGACATAATATTGTTTCTCATAATATTATTATGTCATACTCATTGTTTACTATATTAATCTAGTGACGCGCCACGGTGGACTCGGCCTCTGCCCGTAGAAACAGAAACTTTGTTTCCCATAAAGTCAATTTCAATACCATCATTTGTTATAATCATTGTTAACCGTAATTATCATATGCAATAATATCATTTGCCATCGAAATTACTTCTAGAAAAAATACCTAAAATCGGTTTAAACTAAACGATCAATAGGTTTAGGTTAGGTTAGAGCATGAGATACAACGCACGAGCCAAGCGAGCGAAGCGAGCGTGCCGCGGCAGCGACTGGCGAAGTGCTCTAGAAAGGCTTGAATGTATTTGAAATTAATTTAGTATATCATTGTTAAATAACATTAGGTTAAGTTAAGTTAGAACATGAAATACATCGCATAAGCCAAGCAAGCGAAGCTAACGTGCCGCGGCAGCGACTGGCGAAGTGCTCTAGAAAGGCTTGGATGAATTTAAAATTAATTGAATGAATTGAATTGAAATATTCTGTTAAATAATATTATTGCAATTAATAAAATAGATAACAATACGTCTGGCACTCGTATCTTTATGGAATCTAATGAACAGGCAAACATGAGAATATCAAATGAATTTAATGGTAAACAAATAATACAGGCAAATGAAATTCGGGCATATGAGTGAGATGTGGGTTATTGCTTATATCTTTCGGCCAAACAATAGACAACCAAAAATCACTTTCCTAAAACAAATTTATAAACTGCTTACGTACTATAGCAAAGCACTTCTTCACATATATTTTTTTGTTATAATCGGTCCAGTAGCTTTCTTTTTAAATCAAAATAACTGAAATTTTTGTACTATTAAATACTGGAAATATTTATATATTGTTCTCTACTCGTATTACATTACTCTAGTCACACATTTTTCATGCCATCTCCAAAGCCTTCACGCGCGTTATTACAAATTCACTTATCCCCACGTCTCGTAACTAATTCAAATCCTAGATAAAATATTGATGTAGCTCACACGTTCGCGCTCGCGGCTCGCAGGGGAACGTTGTTAATGGACCAGCTAATTTACATAAACACATTTCCAAAGATTTGACACCCTTACTACGGGCTGACATTTGAAATCTCTGACGTGAATATTGCCGGGAATTCCCTATGAATTAACATCACATCTTGACGCGAACTCGTATACGTAACGAATCGCTTGTTCTAGTGATTTAATTCATTAGGTGTGTTTGTCTAATGATGCTATTCAAAAGGCTTGAAAAGGTTTTGGCAATTATAGTTTAAGCATGTAGTATAATTACAACAAGAAATTAAGTTCCTACTCCAAGTATAATATATCATATTTTCCATAGCTTAAAAATCTCGATAATATTTGAAATCTATTGTGGCGTCAGTAATTGTAAACTGTACTGTAAGACGAGGTGGAAAACTCGACAATAAGACAGTGCAAAGTAAATATTGGGGAAAAAGGGAAGTGGGAGAAAACTATTCGGAAGATATCCTGGAAGTAGGATGGAATTATCAGGGCCAGAAACAAATGAGAGGAGTGATACCAAAGTGCTTAATATGTACTTAGGCATTATTAACCTACGGTTTTGAAAACATAATAATAACTGTCAAAACTGGTATCTTCGATAGGTAACAAAGGGTTATTTATAAATTTATCCTCGCGCCAAACTAAGTAACAAACAACAAATTAAAGCACCTACAATCGCAATATTCTGTGGGCGACTTCATTACAAAAGTTTGTTACCCTCAAAGCCTAAGTCCCCTCCGGTATTAATAAAGTTTTGCCCCAGAGTCGGCGGCGGAAAGAAACGTGTTAATTACCACAGTCCGGCGCTGACCATCTGTCACGTGGCCTGAGCCAGTGGGAGGGTATTGGTAATTGGAAATGGCCTTTGGACTATGAATATCTTGACGCGCAATAATTTCAAACATTCTTGAGGCAAATCTCTAGAGGCTTCAAGAAATTAAAGGTATTATATACAGTTCTTATACATAGGAGTGTTTTATTTATTTTATTTTATTTTATTTGTGCCACTTAGTCCCCAACTTACTTTTTCATGACGTCAGTACATCGAGGATAACAACGGGGTCTAGTTATAACCATAAATGTAATTAGGAATATTAACTGTATGAGTTATAACACCCCTTTTACACCACATCCAAAACAGCAGTTTTTATGGAATTCAGGTCATCCGCATATAAGGTATTTTGCGTGTCTGGTACTATGCGTAATTTTTAAATCCTGGTAATTTGTGTAATGAAATTCAGGTCATCCACGTATCAGGTATTTTACGTATGAAATTATGGTCATCCGCGTAAAAGATATTTTGCGTTTCTGGTACTGTGCGTCGAAACGGATTATTATACTGCGATGGTTTTCATAAAGTACATAAATGATAAAGCTAAATTAGTTGTGTCCATATTTATAAGTAATTTTTTGTGGGAATATCGATTTAAATTTATTCTAAAATTGCTTAAGCTCAGTTATATCATTCAACGAATAACGATAAAAAAGGCTACCAAAACGCCCTCGCCGCGTAGCCCGTATCGTAAAATATTAATTAACCCATATCATCCTATTCACCACTCTGACCAATTTACGAATTGCGGCCTTCACTTATCTTCTAAAGATCAGGTCAACCTTCTTAAACAAGCAGGTTTTCTTCACCGTCATAGCAAGTAATTCTTTGCTCGCATGCTTGAACCTAGGATCAAACCGAGGTAAGGGGTTCATTGATGAGGCATCCACTACTTACTCGTACTTAAAAATACTCAGTGATTTTGAAGACAATATTTTATCATTGAATTTTTTAAGATACTGGTGCTCTCTATTCCGTTTAGCTTAAAAATATCTAACATGAATGCTTTAACTAAATGATATACTAGGTTATAAGACAAACTTAGCTTTAAGGTTTGATAACCATACACGTTTATTTCAGCAACGCAAATAATAGGTCAATGGGAAATACCCAAACATAGCTTTTACCTTCCACGTGTAGTCGCTAAATCGCTAATGTACAGCAATAACAGACTTTTTTTATCATACAGAGCTAGGCATTTGACTACAAACTCGCACGACCACAGAAATTAGCGATACCTTATTCCTAGTCTGGAATACACTGGCTCTCAAAGAAGGCTGCCGGAATTCACCGTTAGCTGCTTAGGTGACAGATTTTACAACTTGAGGGTGGTAGCCAGGCGAGCAATAGAATGTGCCTTACCACCATACTATAGTTTCCTCACGATGTTTTCCTTCACCAGTAGCTCAGGCTCTTTTTGCATGTTTCGTGGGATCGAATCTCATTCCTTTTGCACGGCAATCGACCCACTAACCACTCGTACATCATCGCTACAACGTAACTGTCTATCGCGTCGCGTTGTTATTGATAATATTTAAAGTTAATATTGTTAGGTCTTCTTAGGTCCTTAGGCTTGACAACTTCTGAACTTCCGTCATGTTGCTCAACCTAAAACCCTAAGAACGCAATAGTTTAATAGCAGTAGGCTGGCTCTAAATTAATTTTACTGACATAAAATCTGCACGTATCATATTAAGAAGTGTTAAGCTACCATGACTGCCAACACATTCTAGTGATAAATTCTATTGTTAATGTTGCCATGCGCCAAAAATGAAGCAATTTATTCGGGAGACACGGGAGATGAAAAACATTATTTAGCACAAGGTTTATTAAGTCGGGCGCATCGTAGCGTGACGCTAAGCGATGCTGACTATTTGTTCTAATAAACGTGAACACGGGAGCAGCTTTTCACGCAAATAAAATGTCACCTTAAGAAAATTAAAACTTGTTCTTCTCATGTTAGTTTTCACTGGATAAAGCTGACTAAATGTTTTACTTTGTTCAAATTAATAAAAACTTAGTAAGCAAATTACTCAAGCGAACAGAAGATAAATTATAGTTCTAAAGGCCATATAGCCAAGTGATTTGTTTAAACAAAATAAAAATAAAATAATGCTAATTGTCCTATACATCTTTTTTTCTCAAAGGTTTCCATCCTAAGGTTGCCTGGAAGAGATCGCTTTTAGCGATAAGGCCGCCACTTGTGGCACTACATGTAAATTAATATTTTTGTATTGTTATATTTTGTGTGTCTACAATAAAGTGTTGATCTATCTATCTATCTAATTGAAATTTTCGTCTATATTGAGCAAAAAGCGCATTTATCTTTTTGGTGAGGGTTTTTTTATTACCATAATATGTAAAAAAAAATATTTTGTATACCATAGTCAAAATAAACTTACCTAATTATTATTTGTGTCAAAATGTTGGCTAAAGTAAAAAAAAAAAAAGTTAATAAAACAATATGACTTCCTTTAATGGTACGTCTTTATAAGGGAAATGAAACAATCGCCGAAGCCATTTTGTGAACGTCAAACGAATTACCCAATCGATTTTAGTCAATTTATACAACTTATACGTTTTGTTTTTTCGACTCTCAAGAATGGACTTTTTAATATGTATGTACATCAATAAGCATCATCTCCTCTAACGCACTTCTGCGTATGCAACATTTCTGTCGTCTAACCAGACACTTACACAGATTGTCTTTGATAAAGAACTGTAAAGTAAATAATATAGTTACCTACAATATCTACCTCTGTAGTAGATTGTATTTAAAATAATGATGTTGTGATTTTTAAATGTAGAAACAAATATTAGCTGACGCTGTCTGTCTGCATATAGAAGTATATAGGTATTTAGACATAAAAAATGTAGTAATGATGAATATAAAAATTAGTTATAAATGTTTGTTTTTTCTCTAATCTTTGTATAAATTCAATAGTGTTCCAGAATATTTCAGCTATAAAATACCTTATAGCTTCATAGCTAGTTTATAATTAGGGCAAGGGCCGACAAGATGGACATGTTAAGAAGAAACGGCAGCTAGTTTAGATAATGTATGTTTTGAGCTTTAACGCTTAATTTAGAACTATAGTTTAGTTTTTAAACTATTGTTAGAAACAATGAAATCTATTAAGTTTAAAAAAAATGTGTAACACTTACACATAAAAAATTATAACTAAACTAGTAGAACAGCAACTAGTTTAGTTATAAAAAATTATAACTAAACTAGTTGGTGTTCTGCTACGAAACCCGGCTCGGTACCTGTGCTTCTCGTATAAGAATACGCTTATATACACGAGGAAAACAGGTATGGGCCGGGTGCTTGCTTCGTTTGCAATTGCTGTCCTTGTATAATTTATGTCAGTATACATTTCAGTGATCCTGAAAGTATTTTTTTTTGTGAATGATAGCAGTATTTTGATCTGTGAATTTGATTAATTGTAGCGATATAGAGAAGTTCGGTTAATCATGAGTGGACAATTCTAAAGAGCTAAAGGTTCTGTATAGCATTAACTAACACCTATTCAATTTATGAAAATTCAGCACTCCTTTTTTCCTTTTCATTTTTTAATTTTTTTTAACACTTCAAAAAGGAGGAGGTTCGCAATTCGTTGTTTTTTTTACCGTGATAGCTGCTAGGATTGAATTTTTTTTGCCGTTTTAATAACGACTCGCTTGATATTAACAACAACATCAGTCAGAAACCTGAACTGATGTAGTAGATTATGATACAAAACCCTAAGTGCACGAGTCCGACTCGCACTTGGCCTGGTCACACCTCTTACCCTAGCCTTTGCCCGTAACTGCTCGCCGTTTTTTCTCTTTCTTTTCATTTCTTATCGCCTTACCCTGAGTAAACCTGCTTATAGATGAAGGTAGAGTGAGTGATTTACACTACTGACCATCAAATGAACTGGCGTGGTAGCCTTTCCTCTGATAAGGAGACTCGTGTCCATTTTTTATATTTATGATAGATTTTTTGGCCAGAAGTTGACAATCAGCTTGCACGACCACAGAAGACAGCGACACTGTCACCCTTGAATGGAGCATGTCTAGTCTAAAATACCATTGCTTTCAAGGAAACTGCCGCAATTCACTTGCCGACAGATTTTTGAACTTGAGGGTGGTACTAGCTACCACCCTCAAGTTCAAATATCTGTCGCCTATCAGGCTATCGTTAAAAAATGTCTTATCACAATATGTAAAATGGGGCGACTTTCAAATTACGAGGTGACTTTGATGATTACTTTTTTAATTACATTTTCATTAATATATTTGAATTTACTGAACGCATCCTTTTGTTTTTTTTTGTATAGCAACTCTGATATTGTCGGCCATTTTTTCTCGCGGCGTGAGCGCAGAGGAGTGTGTGCATCAATTGTAAAAAAATAATTTGGGCAGGCATTAAAAACATGCCCAAAATCATATGGTGAAAACTTCTGTGGTGCAAACGTGAGTATTGTTATTACATTGTTACTGATTTGGTAGGCTAATTGTAAGATTCAGTGTGATTCCGAGCGTTTATAGAGTGTTTGTTGGGGGCCATGTTTTTTCACTTTTTAGACTATGAATATAATATGGGGCTTATTTGATGGACTGCATGAGGTGACTTTGATAGCTATCAAAGTTACCCTTGAGCCTAACTGATTATCGTTTTTTAACTAAATGTGCTGGTTATCAAAGTGACCCCTTTCTTTGTTTTTTTAGGTTAATAATGGTACGAGATTATAAGAAACCGGCGGGTAGTCGCAATTACAGGAACTATACGGAAGATTCCCTCGAAGAAGCATTAGAAAAGGTTACAAATGGTGACTTGAGCATTAATGCAGCTTCTTTAAGTTATAAATAAGTTCTTACATATTCCCAACTGACGTGAATGTAATAGAATTGTGAGTACATTTAATGAGTAGGTACGTAAGTTAGTTTGATCTCTGTCATAATAAGTTGTTTCCTAATAAGTAAGTTAAAATTACATTTGTATAACATGTGTACTGTGTAGTATAAGGTTGATCTCGTAAATAATAATTTGTTGCCAAATAAGTAAGTTCAAATTACATTTGTATAACATGTGTAGTATAAGGTTGATCTCGTATATAATAAATAAGTCTGATTACCTTTAAAAAGAGAAAACTGTAATTGTTTCTTTAATAGTTAGTTTTTTATAAATATATATGGTTTAATTAAAATAAAAAGTGTTTTAAAACTGGTGATCAAATTAACCCCCTTGTTCAAAGTCGCCCCTAAAAATTTTAGAGACGCGTAATTTTTTTATTTATGGGTGGTATTTTGTTTTTGTTTTTTTGATCTATTCCTTTACGGGGCGGCTTCGCTTATACGTCGAAAAAACAGCGTCTATCAAAGCGACCCCGTTCCAAGTATAGAGTTGATAGGCTACAATTTATTTTTTTTCTCATAAAGTAAAAATCAAAAATTTTTTTTATTGCAGTTAACGAAAGTGTAAGCCAAGTCGTCGATGTTGTATTTTTTGTATATTTCTATGTCGTAAAATGAAGGAGTTATTTCAATTTAAATTTTAAAATTAATCAAAGTAACCCCATTTTACCTTCAGTTTCTTCACGATATTTTCCTTCACCGGTAGCTCAGATAAAACCTCGTGCCTCTTGCACGGTATTCCAACAGTTAAAGACTTAACGTTAAATACGCTTTTCACCTCCCTTCCCAAACCTCTACTAGTTTTCGTTATAAAATTTAATTTGAGTTAGCCCTTTGTAACAACAACAAAATTTAAAATTAAACGCTTTAAAAAGTAACAACAGACAGACAAAAATGAATAAAAATACAGATTCTTGTTCAGCATCGATAACTACATCCTCCTTAAGTGAAATTTTCAAATTATATATAATGTACAGAATTCGATCTGTTACAGTTTTTTTAAAACTATGGATATATGTATTTTCTCCACCTAATTATATAAGGTATTAAGTTTGTCAGGTTATATACTCCAATCGACAAGCTAATACAGATACAGCTAAAGATTATTTATTGATGTAAATAAAAATACTTAAGTCAAAGATACAAACAGTAAAATAAAGATTTTTAATTACATTGTTTTCATTTAAAAGTAATTCTTAAAGTAACCTCAATCTTAAGTCCTCAAAAATCTGCATTTTCTGTTATTACCTCATCTTGTCGGAGCACCTGCGCATTTCAGCAGCCGTATTGTTAGTATTCTTACATCGGACGGTAAATGTTGTAATTTAGTTAAGCATAATAGGTAGGGAGATGCGGGGGGAAATAATTACGTTACGCGTCTACGGTACAATATCGCTTATCCATGTATACAGCTATTCTAGCTAAATCAATGTTATTAAAATATATCGGAATGTTTAATGACATGTCTTTAAAATAAAATAAATAGACTACTGTCTACTGAACCATCGATGTGAAGTTGGCAGCCAAACTTAGCAGCTAATATTATCCGACCAAACAAAGATGGTCATTAAAAAAACTGTTTTAAGTCTTTTTGTAGCGGTAAAAAGGCCGGAAAATTAACAGCAACGTATAAAAATAATAAATATAAGCCTGCAAACGCCACGCATGATTTTCTGAAAGCAAGACCTTAGATAACAAATTTAAACCTGCTTCGCACAGAACTGCATATGTAGCCGGCTGCTGAGAATGCCCTTTCGGCCTCTACACTGGTCGGTTTTAGGGTCTTTAAATACTCATAAACCATTGATAAATGTTCACCTAGCACTCCTTCGGTCACATAAACGCTCATTTCTTTTTTCAGGACCTTTTCGTAATCTAGTTGACCACTTGGCGTTTGTTTATTAACTTTAAAAATGGCGGCAACTCAAAACTTAACAATAGAAATTGATACGTTTGCGGATCCGCATCGCTGGATCCAGCGTTTCAGCGATCCAGTTTAAAAAGGTGCTGAATCCAGCTGGATTGCTGTATGCTGGATCCAGCAATTGCAATCACGGGTCTAGGCCAAGTGCTGTTCCTGTTGAAGATTTGACTCTGTTGTATCGTTTTGTAAGAATTTTTGTACGATGGGACAGGTATTAAGAATCACAGCTATTTGTATTGTTATAAATGTAGTTTTGGGTAGATTTAGTAACTTGATCAAATGATGCAGATATTTTGGTACTACCTCTATATGCCTCCTTTTTGTCTTTTTACTGATATTCTTTCAATTGCAGATTTAGGATGTAAAAATTTATACTTTGTTAGTATGGTTCTAGTCTTAATTTCGAGTTTTTGAATTTCAGTTTTTATATCAGTCAGCTATGACATTTTTCAGGAAAGATATAATGTTGGGTGCAATTTTGTAAACTTGAAGTATTTTAAGTAACCATGAATGAGGAACACTGTCAAAAGCTTTCTTGTAGTCAATATAAGTAATGTGTAAGTTATGTTTATTATTGCTAGCATGTTTCAGTACTGTTGCATCTATAGTGAGTTGCTCTTTACAGCCTTGATGGTTCTGTCTGCATCATTTTTGCTCCTCAGCCAAAATGTTGTTATGTGTAATGTGGTTATTAATTCTACGGTTTAGGCAAGAAGTTATTAGCTTATAAATTTTTGGCAAACAAGTGATAGGACGATACTGGGAAGGATTTTTGATATCGTTTCTCTCAGGAAGCATAAAAGTTATTCCTTTTGTAACAAATTTAGGAAGTTCTCGATGACCTTTAATTATATCTGTTGGCCAATAGTTTGTGTAGAATGTAAAAATTTTTGTAATATCAAAAATTATTCACACCATCAGTTGTTAATTTTTTTTGTTACTATGGCAATGTCATCAGGCGTTAGATAATAAAATTCCATCGTCACTCTTCATTATGTATCCAGTTAGCCTGTTCACTGTAATCTCCTTGTCGTTTCTAGATCTCTGTCCAGTTCTTTTTGAGCTCATCAGGCTGAGGTAATTCCCTAGTAGTCGGAAGGTTTTTATCTTTTAGAGATCTATAAATATAGATCCTTTTTCATTATTTATGAACATTTTCTTGTCTTCTTTTGGATGTAAAGCTTTTACCTGGATAATCTCTACGGTTTTAATGCCAATTTTTGTTTTAAAGTATCCAAATATTCTTTTAGCTTCTTATTATTTTCTCCGTGAGAAGAATGGATTAAGTTTTTCTTGAAGATTGCTCCTACCTTTCTTACCAAATTCAAGGACCTATTTCCGCGGATATATTGTGTTATTCTACTTATAACGTTTGAATGTCTCTTTTTAATCTAATTTGCCAATGTGGTTTATGTGATTTTCGCCTCTTATCATGTTGATCTGATATGTTGTCTCTAATTTTGTAGCCCAAATTTTCGCTTATAACTAACGCGCTACAGTATATCAATATATGTCTTGGAGTGATTTCAGAGTCTATAGGAAAGTATTGCCCTAAAATATATTTATTGAATATATCTATGTAGTCATACACTTAATTATTTTCTTTTAGCTTCGGTAGTTTCGGTCGGGCTGACGGATCTGTTCCTGTATATTGAGTAAGTACAGTTTCTAACTGTTCTATTAGCTTTTGTGTCAATGTGCTCGAATTGTGGCTACTGGGATAAAATCCTGCTGTATTTGCTCCGTTGTTGAAAGTAAGCGGCGCGTTTGTCTGTGTTGATGACTAACATGACTTTAAGGTTGGAAGTGTCGGAATGGTATTATTATGTGTGTGTAGAGATAAACTACCCGCTGGTGTTTGTGCTCCATTATCGAGGGAGTTTAATAAGTCCTGTGACAAATTAGTAGGTTGTGTGACTAAATTATCTCTGGTTTCTCTACTAAGCTGTTCATACTACTTCTTTTTTCAAGTTATTTAAAACGTTGTTAGATAGCAGTTTATTTCTGAGTACCGCTCGTCTTTGATCCCCTATTCTTTGAAATGACATGTCTATTTCTGGATATTTTTCAAAAAATTTGTCATGTACATTTTGCAGTGTATAGTTCTGTCAGTTTCTTAATTAGTTATGTAATAATATGTCCTGTCCGCATGATAAATAGATTTATATCACTACTCTATTTCAAGCGGACTCTTGGTTTACCAGCGTGGTCGCAGGTTGAGTAGCTGTTGCCTCCTGCGAAACATCCTCGGCTGGTGTTACTGCTCTACTCCAACTCTCGCTTCGCTCTCTCCTACCGGCTGTAGTCCTTGAGGACATTGCCCTACCCCCCGCGTCCCCGACTCCCGCTCAGCCACCCAGCCGGGAGCCACTGGCTAGCATGCTGTCACGCCCTTGGCCAGCTACAGACGTGGCCCGACGATCGCCCTCGGGCAACGGCCCTTTACGTAATTTATTTAATCGTGTCTCCATATTTAATGGATAACAATTGCCTTTTTTAGCCGTATAAGTTTTTTTTGTATACGGCCCGTCAGATGTTTGACTCGGGTGATCACGGTTGGATTTTGTGGGGGCTTATTATTTAAATTATTATTATTAGTTTTTTAATAAAAAAAACTCTTTAATTTCAAGTTTATGACTTTACCATATATGTTTTATAAACTAAACATCAAAACAACAGTATGAACTGTACCCAATTTCTCGTAATCTACAATACTATCTGCTCTGTCAGACAAGCCGTGGAACCAATATAGACCCGTCGTTTCGTTGTGGCAATAAGTATAATACTCCTTCTCTCCCAGCCTAGACATAACGCTCAAGTCACCTGAGCGGCAGTTCTCTGCAGCCGGTGCCCTGATGGCTGGTAATCAAAGAAAACACGCTAATTAAGTTCTGTGCCCTCCAAATATTTCTGAAGGTAAAGCGACAGGGGTTACGCAGAAAGGCCTTACTTTATAGGATAGAACGACACTCGCAGGTTTAATCGTGGTTAGTTAATTAGGCATCATTTTGGTACGAGCCTTGTTTTGGCGTAACTTATTTGGATGTGCAGGTTCTTAATTCAGTTCTAGGTAATACCTACTCAAAGAGCCACTGGTGGTTCTATTGAAATTTGGTGGTTCCGGTGCCCTTCGTCGGTACAGAGGCAGCCTACCGAGGGGATTTTAGTAGGTACAATACTACATAACCAGATTGCAGCCCAATACAGTCAGGTATATTGTGAAGATTTCACCTTTGTAAACATACTCGTATAAAAGGTATTATTACTACTTGGTATTTTAAAGACATTTTTTACTGATGACAAGTGACCTATTAAAAAGTTAGCATTTGTTAAGATTTATTCTAAATTCGTATTTTTGATTCATGGTTCCCGATCATGACATTGCCAAAAATTACATTTCTACTATATGACGATGTTTTCAATACAAATCTATGGTACAATGAAAAAAAAACATCCATTACCATGATAAATGAGTATTTTCTTATGTTTTTTTTTTACCTGGCCAGCACAGAGACTAGTTCTAATGGATCCGAGCAATCTGACAAGAAAACTAAAATAGGTACTCATCTCTCTTCCTCATTTCCTTTCAATGTTTAAAAAGTACAAATCATATCGGCAAATCTAATCCAAACACTCCCTCCATTCGTCTAGAGCACCTGTATAGAGAACGCTGCGGGCGCCTCTTGCTCTTCCAAGTGTTTGCTCTCAAATCAGTCGTTTAAATAAACTGCTTCGTTTTTTCCTCTCGCTCAAATTCAATTCGCGTTTCTGGAAACACGTTTAGTAAAGTTTACTTTGTTCATTGTACGAGATTGCAGGAATGTGATGGTTTAGTCGAGATTAAGCCCTGATTAAATGCGGTGAATATGTTAAGCTTTGCAAGATTTTCGGTGTGGTTACGCGGGGGAATTAATTTTGCTATTTCATAGTTCATTCTATTTTAAAAAGTTTTTAGATTGGGCTTAAAGTTTTTTTTTACTTGACTAGCAGAAAACGCTTCGATATTAATATATATAGTCACTAATTTGTATGAATACGCGCAGCATAAGTTAGGAACTTTTACCATGACTATCTTCATAATCATATATGTAAAACAACGTTTTCTAAAATTACAAAGTATTTTGTGTGCACGATCGGGTCATGTCACGGCTCTGCTGGATATCAAAGAGTTACTAACAAACAATTTTCAAAAAGTCCGCTTTCTGTTCGCCTTTGCATGTCCACCAGAAAAGACAGCCTTTTGTACACACAGCCATTTATAAAATGTTCCGCCGTGTAGCCTCTTTGTTGTTAGACAAACATAATTTTAAATAATAAGTATATCGTGTTTTGCAACAGTAGAAATGTACTCGTATATGAAATATTTGTAAATTGCCGTATTATTTGTAAATCGATCGGCGGGTACAAAATGGATAGGATTGGCACAGGAACGAAGACGATGGTATGAAATGAGAAACACCTTTACCCAGCAATGGGATAAGGAAGACCGCGGATCATGATGATGTTAATTTCGTAAGTTGTAGGTAGATCTACTTAACAAGCGTAGTACTGTCGCACCAATTTAGAATGAATTCAACCACGCTCACAAAAGAGCAAATGGAAACTCAAATTACCAATCGACTAACTATCCAAATTGTGAAACGGAAAAACCCCTATCAATAGGCGAACTAATTTCGTCTTGATAATCGTGATAAAGCAACAAAATAGCAATTTGCTCGACCATAAAAATAATTGAGTTCAAACTGCGTTCAGGCAATAAAAAGCGTAAAAGCAGGCCCAATAACCTTTAGCGGGGGACGTGGGAACGCAGGCACCTGGCAAATAGTGGGAAATAGAGAGAGGCTATTAGGAGCTCACACCACGTGGGCCAATGTAACGACCGACTCCATTTCGGATACTCCATTACCAAGATTCAGAAAAATAAGTATCATTGCATATTTAAGGTTGCGTACAAAGCCAATTTTCTATCACAATCGAAAATCATAGAATATAACTCAAACCAATAAATATACATAACTTTACTCTACAAATAAAATACAGATAATACAAAATATTTGCAGTATATTGTATACTACTATTGCTGATTGGTTGCAATACTTTCGGAAAATCACGTTATAAATGTTATAAACACGATAAATAGATAAAACTTGCACTGTTATGAATAAACAACTGCAAATAATCACTATTGTATTTTGAAAAAGTTTACAGTTACGGTATACAAAGTAGAACACATTTTACGATAACTGAACTTCTTGCAGTTTAAAAAGTAAAACTTAAACCGTAGACCACTAGAAAATGAAGACTAGTGTTAAGGGCATCTTTACAACACACTAGGGAGACGACTAACCGTGAGTTATGACGGCATTTTCTCCACCCTTATGAGGAAATACGACAGTTTCAGCACCGAGACGCCGAGAGGGTCGAGTCTATGATTGTCCAAAGTTAAGCTAGATAGGTCCATAAACTTGCTATTTTAGACCAAGCCCTAGTAGGAGATGCTGATTCCTATTGTAAGTTAGAGTCGTAGAGCGAAAAGGTTCTTTGAGTGTATGCAACCAACGTAAATTCAATGCATCGTCTACAACTGATGTCTTTTTCGAACTTTAAATTCGTACTAAGTAATGTATGATATATAACTCCTCCGGCTTGTAACTATTTTGACGGGTGAGTTTTTGTACTGTAGTAGGTACCACCATACTCATTATGCGTCCTGCGTCCTCAACACTTAACAACACTTCGCAGGATACTTTAAACGTATGAATTTAAACGCTCTCAGGCGTGAACATAATTATTGTTCTGAATAAATTAAAAAAATATATTGTATAAGTACATTCATACAGAATTCATAAATCACGGTTTGTGAAGACAAAATATGTTAATATTCAATGTTATCTAAGCTAAGAGATTTGGAATCTGTAACTCTTTGCAAAGCAAATACTATGATAGAGTTACAAACTATTGCTACGAAATCTTTACCCGTACATTTCTAATCAATTAAATGTCAGAAACACCGTTTAGTATTCAATATAGGTAGCCTAGTTTTACCTAGTTTATGATTATAGTATTGAAGTAAGGACTGGTCCTCTTATACTAGTGTATTATAGTACATAACACTTGCAGGTCAATCAGAAGGAACGCGAATTAAGAATCAGAAGCCTTTAGAGAGCCCAAAAACTTTGACGATACTACAAAACATTTCGTAAAAAATTAAAAACAAAATAGTATGAATCAGAAGCTTAAATTAAAATAACGTTCGATTTACTTTTATGTTGATTTTATAGAAAATAACGAAACGAACAGAAAAGTGTCTTACTAATTTCCGGCTCTATCCCACTATTTTTCCTATAGGCAACTGGCATCTACCGAATTCTAAAAAGGAGGAGTTACTCAAAATGTATTTTTGTGTATCATCTACGCGAGTACTATTAGACTGTCATACTGACAGATGGAAGGACATTTTGCCAGACTCTTATTTTTTAGTATAATGATTATTAATCAGTGAGTAACCAAGGACCGAGCGCAGCTCACAGAATGTTACGCTAGAATGTTGGCGGCCGTGGGACAAGGGTGGCGACCCCACAAACTTGTTTTTAGCTTTATACTGAACCCCCTACTCATCAAAATAATAAAATTGCGTCCTCTAAAAACGCAAGGTAAGGCCTAAAAATGTAACATTTCAATGGACTTGAGTAAGTTGGTAAGTAGTAGCGCGCGTGCGGCTCGCGCGCTATACCCCTGGTACCGCGCACCTCACCCTCTCAAAAGTAGCTGATCGCTGAACTGATCCCCTCTTAACCGAAATCGCAGAGACTACAGAACCGATTTGAAAATTATATTTCTCTGAAAAAGTCTCCACTTATGGTTCCGTATAAATTTCATATAAATCGATTCAGTTTGGTTTTTAAACCAAAATTACTGTAAATAATATATACTCATAGTTATAAATAAAAAGAATAAATAGTTATTTTTTAGTTATTTTCGTATATAATAAAAAAAAACACTTTTTACTAAGAATCATCTATCGCACGTACGAACTGGTAAACTAAGTACTTCATAAATACCTAGCTTGAACTCTTGAAAGTAACATGAGGCTGATCGTTACGTTGTAGTTCAGAGCAATTACGTGCGTCTGATATCTGTTCCAATATCGAAGCAGACCATAGGCTGGACCGTGATCTAATATTCATCGTCGACGTGCCCGTCTACATGGCAAAGCATAATACGTAATTAGATACAGCAAATGCTCGCAGGGTCTCGTGCCTGCCCGCCGACATGCATTATGCACGAGTCTAAATTGAATGTGCAGTTAGTTGCGTGGATTAAACCTCGTCATACATGCCACATGACCGCCGTTAATTCTGCTCGTCAGCGGTTCTCCAAACCGTGTAATCTACAGAATTTTGATAGAGCAGTTTTTAACGCCTGATGAAAATAGAACGGCTCTTTGATCATAATCTGATCAAAGAGCCGTTCTATTTTCATCAGTCATATTCTATTCTGCTCTAGAGCCGTTCTATTTTGATATTGCAGTTCTTAATGAATTTATCCTGCCACTATACAATGAAACCGGCAGTTTTATTCGTGTTTCATGAGCTTAAATACATAAATGGACTTAATGAGCTTAAGTGCCGACTGACCGATATGCCTAGGAATTAACGCAGAGCCTAAACCGCTGAACCTAGAAACATTATTAAAGAGTGTAGGAATGTATTAAAAAAGAATTTTTAGAAATTCAACCCCATAGGCGATCCAATGGGGGTTCAAAGCTTAATATGTCTTTATATTTCATTTTATTTTACGGGATAACACCGCGGGTGACAGATACTAGTGTTAATATAATTTGCGTGTATAGCCTTGGTAAACTCTACCCTATAATCATATTATTATTATCTCTGTCGTAATTACTTATATTTCTAATATTTTGTGTTATATTTCGCCGATTTCATAAACGAAAAACTCGTTAAAATATAGTGGTTAATTTGAAACTGTTATCAAAGGCTTGCAATGTCATTAAAAGAGAAACTTTGACGCTGCCAAGGAAACAAGGAATCGCTTTAAGCCTCGGCTTAACGAAGGTATAAAAATTCAATAACATGTAAATTTCCTTTTCCTGTGTCTGAGCGTCAACTTTTTGGAGGGAAACTCTTGGAAGAGCCAATTGATTGGCTGTTCCAAATACCTGACACGATGGGCTATATAGTTGTAATATTTTTAGAACATGTAATTCATGTACGGTTTGTCATTGATATCGCAGACTTCCGTCAAATCCTTTTTGAAACATTTAGAGATTAGACCTTTTAAAGGTCATGCCTAACATAATTTTAAAAGTTAGTTATGTCAATCATTAGTTTTATGATCACCTCCAAACCCAATTAAGTTGATTCTTTTGAATTCGATTTGAAATTATCTTTCGTGTAGACTCCAAAAAGTAATAAATGAAGTTCTCAATCGTCGTTGCTTTCTATAACTACCAATTTCATATATAGGATTTGCTTCGGGAAGTTGGTATGCAATCGCTAGCTCGCTACTCGCTACACTTCAAATTCAAAATTCACCTGTCTTCTTAATATTATAACAAAAAAATACTTATAATTAAAACAAAAATACAATTGATAATTTTCGTAAAGCTTATTCTAAAAACGGTTTATGTGCTGTTCTATTGGCTCATACACCAAGTGCCTCTAAACCATTCGGTACCATTCAAACAAATCAGCAATAGTATGTATCCAATGCCAGCTAATTGTAACCGATGTCTTGTAACCACACCGTCATAAACACCTCGATTACCACTAATATATAAAAATCCTTCGTCCAGCGATAGCGACCGAGCAGACAGGACCGGACCTAGAGCAGACAATGTCTGTCTGTCATAATCGTTTCTAGTAGTTATTGTAATCTTGGAATCTTTTTTGGGTAAGTATATAATGTTATGGTATACGAGTACAATTTGTAATTTTTAGAACCAATGTCGTAGAAAGTCGTATGTTCAGTATTTTTATTATATTTGGCCATTTTTTGACAAAAACACAGTGCTTTTTTGTAAGTAGACCATATATTCATAGTAAGTGGACTTATCAATAAATGTTTCCATGTTGTCTTTTAAATGATTCCAACTGAACGGAACTAAACTAATTTACTATGAAAGATTGGATTTTGGGGGTAACAAATAACCATTAACTCTTTGTTAAGAAGTTACTAAATAAAAACATGCCTGGAAAGCTTGCGCTGGGCATAGGACCCACTTCATCCGCTCCTGTGTGGATGGCGGATTATTGTGGTCTGCGCGAGATTACCTCGGCCCACGTTAACCGTGAGTTATGATCGCCTTTGCTCTGCTCAATCTTGTTGCTTCTATGAGAAAATACTGCGGCTGCGACGCCGTGAGGGTGCGGAATTGCGGATGCTTAGCGGCCGGCCAGATCCGTCGCGCTAAGTAAAATAGTGCACTCTTTCGCTAAATGGCAAACGAATTACACCACCTACAAAGGCGCTAGCTTCAACATTATATCAGACGGAAAGGTTTATAATGTAAATGTGTTCAATTATTATATTTTAGGTTTGAAAGGAGTTAGGAACGAATAAACCTAAACATACTTTAACCGTTAATGTCGAAAATATCAGATTTTGAAACAAAGAAATTGATAACGTACTCGTAGATATAACAAAACATTTACAACTGGCAATATACGTCACACTACTTTCATTAATTATCAACAGTAACAGATACTGGGTTATTCCAAATGGGTACAGTTATTTAAATTGTGGTATAAAGACAGACAGACGTGTGTGTGGTAGTGAGCAGGATTTACAATGGTCTAAAGTTATCGAAGGAGATATACTTGTATCCTTGTCCTTTATGAATTTATGTAAATAAAAAACAAGACATATCTGTACTCGTACCATCATAACAAATTAGGTACCTGCAATTTTTTTTTGATCATAATACATCGAGTTCGAAACTTGAGGATGACAGGCACAGTTCGATAGCACAGTTTTGTGTTTTGAAATTCAGGGTGGCTAATATGATAATGATGATAATTATAGCGCTTGCTCATAAAAGCTGCGCGTAAGCTAACGAAAAGCTAATAGTCATGGTAGGTCAGCCCCATCAGTCTTGCTATTCACTCTGTTAAAAAGTTATTATAGTATAATATAGAACCCCTGAATTTTACAACCAAGCATATATTTTTCAATAGATAACTCTGTACAGGCTAGTTACTCAGCGTGTGCTGTATATACTCAGCTCATTAGCATTTGTGCTGCAGTATTCAATCAGCTGGAACGAAGTACTGGCACAGAGCTAATTGCAAGGGTGCGTCTTGTATCTACGTGTATTTACTCTTAAATAACAAATGGCTTTAACTTGGTAGAAATAAAAAATGGTATAGAACCTGAAAATCTTCAAGTACAACCTTTGAAGTAAAAAGTATATGATCTGTTGCAAAAATTTAACTGTCTATCTTTCTTGGATATAATAAGCAAATTACTTGTTTTTGTAGCGAGTACGGAGCGAGTAATAAAAAAAATCAAATGTAAAGTATTTTTTTTTACTGTGAGTCAATAATATGTTCGTCTAGATGTTAGTACTTGCGCACAGAACTTAGTTTCAAATAAATTCACGAAATGACTAAACTTGGTATAATTTGAATAACTTAACTAGGTTTTCTTTTTGAGTTCTTATTCGTTTATCTACGATTAAGGGGGTATATTATTTTAAAAAAACCAGAGGTGTTTTCTTCGGCTTACGAGTATTTGACACGCAGTGATGGTTTTTCTATTTTTTTTTGACTGCGAAATAGTTATGGCAAAAGTCATGGCATTGACAATATACTCGTATTTCTGACTGTGCCGTGAGCCGTACGAAATAAGATTTCAGTACCTCGATTATTTGGGAAATTCTCAAGTGGAACCTCAATGCATCGACAGCCAGCCTCCTGCAATAATAATGAAAGCAAACCAACATGCACTGAATTTATTCTCCGATTCAAAGTTCATTCAGAATTAAGTTCCCGGCAGGAGAGCCCCGCGCCCTCTCTGCAGCCAAATGGGATTGGTTAAACTCTGCACCTCGCAGACTTACGAACGGTTTAACTTTGTGATTATAAACTTAAACGAACGGAGAATTAAGTGTCTGGAACTTGGATTTTTAGAGCTTGA
The DNA here is from genome assembly GCA_947049295.1 of Ligdia adustata. Classification (NCBI taxonomy): domain Eukaryota; kingdom Metazoa; phylum Arthropoda; class Insecta; order Lepidoptera; family Geometridae; genus Ligdia; species Ligdia adustata. The sequence goes on from OX346218.1 coordinate 7,493,514, forward strand.
GTAAAGATTTTCAATGAGAGCATTTGATTGTTTATAGTCTTTGCTTTTTTTGACTTTATTCAAACAGGATTTTTACTTAACGAAGTCTTCAAAACATTCAGAAACAATTAAATAGAATAAATCAGCTTTTTTACAGATTTAATATTATTATGGGTAATTTTGTACATTATGAGTAATTCTGTACATTATGTCTTAGAAAATAGCTTTTGAACGCATTTTACACTATTTATTCAAGTAATACTAATAAACTAAAAACTTATAAGAAACGAAATTAAAGGCTCTATATTATTTCTCTATCTTAACTAAGGTTATAGTTTAGTTCACAAAGTACGGCTCTCTGGCATATCCGTCATACGAAATCTTTATCATAACATTTCAAGTTCAAACCGATCCATCAAAAATAAAAACATCTTTGTGTAATTTCTATTACCTCAGTACAAAGAGAAGAGTAAACAAACTTATAAGTCATAATAAAAGTTAAATTTATTTACAAATATATCATACAAATGAATGCAAATTTGACGAATGAAACTTCAAAATAGCAAATGAAACCACAGAGTAGAAATGATAATTAACAGTTGGTTCCTCAGTGCCATTGCCATTCTATACCTTTATATATATATTCTATACTGTATCTAGAATATTCCACCGGTCATGTCTAACCGCTCAGAGCTCTGCCAGCTCACAGTAAGAGGATTACTTACTTGTAACTACAAGCAACTTATTACTTAATCACAGGGTTACATGTGTATCGTGAACTTACATGCATTGTCTTCGGAATTGCAATTTTCTTAAGGCTATTACGAAGAAAATCGTTTTAGTTTTTCATGTTCAAGTTGTTCTGTAGATAACATTGCAATTTGCAGTTTAGACAATAAATGGAGCACCATAAGAATTGCTGTGATGTTACTTTGGATTTTGTTTTCTGTACATACAATTGTTTTTAAGCTAATAACAATGACTTCCGCGAGATAATACGAGTTCTTAAAATTGGACAACTTTTTGGATTATTGACAACGCAGTAGTTGGAAAAATTATTAGAATACAAAAATATCAAAAGAAGTATTTCTTTATATTTGAGTATTTCACCCATTTCTGCTTAAATATTATCTTATACACCTATATAGTCTCAAACTTTTAAAATATATGAGGTACTTTTGAATTTCACCTAAAACTATTTTATAAGTAATGTAAAGTGAAAAAATACACTTAATTATAAGAATAAGAAATATTTATTAGCCTTTGAATAACATTAGTCACAGGCAAGTTTTGTTACATTTGAATTATTAATAATTCACATTTATTTGACTTATCCAAGGATTCGAGAATATAAAATATCACTTTTCTTATAGCCATTTCTGTGGCGGCCTTTTCTGAATCCAAACTGTGACATTGTAAATAAATTATTTTCTTTAAAGTATTTGACAATTTTCGATTTAATAATGGCTTTTTTTTTTATAAAGTTGGCAAAATGCACTCATGTCTATAATTACTAATATTAACAACATACCTTTTTTAAAAAAATTGAATTACCATACCCGGTTTTAATACGTCGGGAAATATTCCGTCTGTTAAACATGAATTTACGACAATGAATATTGACTCGAATAAATTATCGTTGTTTATTATTAGGTTCCGTAAAATTGTTATTATCTACTGGTCCAAATTAAATAGATGTCAATGGTTTATTACAGTAATCAGAATATTTCTTGCAATTATCCGCATCAATTTCTAGATTGCAAGTCAACTTATGAGCTATGTTGCGAAAAAATTCATTAAAAGTGTAGCAATTGCTTTAGCTTCTGAAATATCTTTTCCGCTTTCGTTTTTCACTGATTTTATTCTAGTACTTATATTGCGTCGCTTATTTTGACCTGCCTGTTCGTTAATAATATTCCAAGATTCTTTGATTTTTTTAATTCTATCTTTATATTGTAATTTTTTTTGGGAAAGCTATATTGTAATAATATATCAAAGCATCATGTAAAATCCTCGTTCTTGCGCCTGCGTCACAAGTCAGTAGTATTTCTGCTCTTATTGTCATATAATCTTTGCAGTTGGTTAAAATAATTTAGGTCGTTTTTTTTTAATTTCTAGCTATATAGGAGGTATTTTTACAATTTTCATTTTTTGTATCGAACAATTCTAATTTAATGACATTATGGTCTGAAAGTTTATATCCTAAAACAGATCCTCTACTACCGCTAAAATTTACAATAAAGTTATCAATGCATGTAGAACTTGTCTGTTTTGCTTTTATTTGTCTGGGTTCTAGTAGGTTCATTTAAAAACCATTAACAATGAAATATTAATTAATTAAATAAATTAAATTATTCTTTTATATTCTTTCAAGTTTCTTTAGGTTTTTGTCTATTGTTAATACATTTAGATTAAAATCACCGGCTATAACAATTTGTTTCTTTTCTTTGCTAAGTTTATCTAGTAGTTTCGATAATAATTCAAAAAATTAATTCGAAATATCATATTCTGGGCCGTAAAGAGCCATAATTATTATTTTTGAAAACCTTAATTCTATTGCTGCTAATTCAAAGTTTGTTTCAAATGTCATTTTTTTCAAATCGTTTTAATTTTAAAATCTAAACCATTTTTAACGTTTTCGCGGTCCCGCCATGATCAAAAAATATTCTGTTAAAACACGTCGCCAGTGTGTAGTTCTCGACAGTCATCGCCTGCATCTGATAATTTTTTCCCCAGGTCACTGTCAAGCACAACACATCACAATCTTGTTCACTTGCTTTCAATTTCTAAGTACTTTTTGTGTATACTGAGAACGTTGGCATGAAGAATTATCGTTTTAGAATCGGTGTTTGCGGTTTGAAAATTTGAAGTGCTCGAATTTGTTGTCTTGCATTGGCATCTAACGAAACAGCATTGATGAAGAGCCATGAAATTGCATGTTCTATCGCAACCTTGAAATTTACTGATCAATAAACTATATTACAGCATAGCGGAATACCTAAATGATGGCAAATATATATCAAATGGACGTTACAATATAAATTTTCAAAACTAAAGCATAAACAAACATGTACAAAAAAAAACATTGTTAGCATATAAGTTATTAAATCTCGTAGATATAAGATAAAATGTAAGTAATAAGTTTTAATGTTTGCTACGCCCTAACCGGGTATGTCATAGCTTAACTTAGTTTTAAAAATGTTATGTACATATTGCAATAAATAAATACAATACAATTCAATACAAATACATTTTCTGTTACAAAATTTTCCATAGTATTATAATTTTTAAAATTTTAATGCCGCACATTTGGGTCTAGGTATTTTACATTTTCGTTGTTTTTGGCTATGTTAGCTATCTCACTGTTAATATAGTAAATTTGTTTGACATGTGTTTTATTGTAACGCAAGCCAGTAAATATGACATTAAATTTTCTATCGGGGCTGTTTATTATCGCAGAAGTTACGATACTTTAGTGATGCATGAATGTTCAGAGGTAAGAGTTATTCACCTCTGTGTCATTCATACAGAGGTGAATAATTATACCTTTTAATCATGTCAAAAATACGGCCAAGTGCGAGTTGGACTCGTGCATAAATGGTACCATTATCTATACAGCATTAGTTCAAGTTTCTACCTGATGCCCGATGGCCCAATTTGAAAAACTTTATTTTTTTTGTGTCCTCCCATGTAGTCCTTTTTTTTTAATATAAGTATTTGTTGCTATCACGGTTCATGCGATACATACAGCCTGGCAACCATTTTAACAGAGACACGAACAGCTGGTAACAGAGACACGAACGGACACCAAAATCTATAGAGCCCCGTTTTTACCCTTTTTAAAACCCATTTTTTTATATTGATCGTTTCACTCCAGAAATTAATGGAGTAAACTTGAAGCCTCGACTAGGAAACAAATACTAGTGACATTTGATTTCCCCGCTAACCTCGTTAGTGCAGTTTAATGCTCGCCCGGAGCGATGCTCGTTTTATTATGCCGTCGGGCGTAATATTTTGAGTACGAGGACCCGTGGTGACATGGTGCATATTTAAACAATGCAGACGCCACGCCAGCGAAATTGTTGCGCCATTAAGACTCGCTTTGGATAAAAGTGCTCCGCCTTAAATGTGTTTGCTGCAACCGGACGGAGGGGTTTCTACTACGGGTAGCGATTTCAACGTCTCTTGAATTGCGAGATGACTTAACAAATGTAGCACAACTGGCCATTAACATCTTGGAAAGTTTATACACTGTGAAATCGGATATCAACGTTCGTTACGTTTATTCTCATAAAATTTTCATAGTTAAACCGATGGTAACAATATGAATAAACAAATTCAAAACGATGATCGCAATGCTTTGATGAAACGCTTTGAAAACTTAAGTTGTTTTAAAGTGGTAGCCTATTTGTCGTTTATTTGTTTGTTTAGAAACGTATGATGCATTAATTGTTTTACTTTAAAATACTATTGTATCAATCTAGGTATACGTATCGTATATTATTATACAATTATAATTCAATTGTTTCCTTTTCAAATCTCTACAAAAGAAAAAGAAGATAAACCGAACAACTCGTTCTAACTCACAAAGAAAACAAATCAAAACATAGGTTCGAAAACATTGGCGAACTTTCACCCTCATCGTCTGGAAAGTGAAATCGTCATTGAGAAAAAAATCGTCCGAAGATGTTACACCGGCTTGTTTTGACAGTCGGCCCACATCGCGCCCTGAACGATTTACATAATACGTGACACTTTTACTGAACTCTCCATCGACTCTACTGATAGACTGAGACATCGAGGGCGATATTGTTTTTTGATCGTTCAGCGAGCCCTTCAAGATAAAACTGTTTTTTTACTGCCTCTGAAAATTCCATCAGCGCTTACTTACCTACGACGCTCCAGCGACGCTCTCTGTACTAAGCGTGTTCATATTTTCGTAGCCAAATAAATTGCGTTACGTTAGACAACAAACATTATTGATTAAATTACACGAAAACATGTTACGCTAGACGCCGGCGGTGAGATTAAATTATTTAACATAAAACGCGAGGAAGACTTTGATACTAAGAGATTTACACCTTTGAGAATACGCAGCGTGCTTGTGTCATTGCAAAATGGGTTATTCGGATTTAGCTACGTGGCCTTTGATGTCTTAAATGTTAATATTCTGTATCCGAAGCGATGGTAACTGATTACTCGTATTAAAGCTGAAGTTTATTTAATGTGGTACATTTACAAATATGGTAGTCAAAGTTAAATTCAATTAGCTCTCAAAAACCAATGCGACGGTATCATATTTACTACTTCTTATTAATAATAGTTAAAATGATCGTGGAGGACTTTCCTTACCTACCTTATAATACCATCATAATATGTTACATTTATTTATATTTCAGTATTATACTCCCCAAATTTTCTCATGAAATCCAAATTTCTGCCTAATAAAGTGCAGATGCAAGTGTGGGTGCCATATATACAGGGCAATAGTAAAACTAAAAGCTTGTAAAAACAAAGAGAATATTTTATCCGCTAAAGTCCGAAGCCAACTAAAACTGTTTTCCATAAACACAAACAAGTTTAATAAATCAAAAACCAATAAGCTCTCGATTGTACTCGTACATTCGGAGCTCGCTCCTGAAACTTTCCTCGAATGCAGCCGCTCGGTTAATTGGCTAGAATTTCGCTTAATATTTACAACTTTTAAGCAAATGCAGTTGGAATACGTACTAGAGTCTTCTAATAAGCTCTTGCTAGTAGCTCGCAAGATTCCTGGTCAGTAAATTTTGTAGTTTATTTGATTTGTTTACGCTTAAAGTAAGTTTGATATTCTGATTGTAGGAATAAAAAGCTAGTCTGAATATCTATGATAAAAAGTTAGGGAATGTACGCAACATTCGCTAACTTTTTATCATAGATATTTCAATATTTTATCAGATATAGAAATATATCAGTTGACATTATAGTGAAGTAAAATTCTGTCATAGTAAAATTAATGGTCTATAATAATAATAACAAGTGGTTAGAAGAAAGTTCGAAGAAACCCGACTGCTGAATTGTTAAACCTGTTTCACGAAGACGAATCTATTGACACCACTCACATAAAAATACTACGAGCCGTTTAGGCTATAGGACGTGCCAAACAAATATACATACATACATGTACACGTACATACATACATGCATACGTACATACACTCGAAAAACATTACCGTCCTTCTTTCGCAGTCGGGTAAAAAAGGCCTGATATTTAATTAAACTACAGGATTATCGCCAAAGGGTGAAAAGCTACTAGAGGATCCTATATTCATCCTAAAGAACTACTTTTACTATAAGATCAACTTGGAATTCGTTAAAAAATCTGGTGTTTCATACATTTTGTCGACGACTGATAAACTTTTTCTATGGAACAGCGTTTTTTTTTCTAATTCAGAGTTGGTCACATAGTAAAAGGTGTTTCTTAGGATGAGAATAGTAATCTCGTTTCGGCTTAGTACACCCCTAACCGAGAACCCAGTATACGTCTCTTTTAGTATACGAAACCTTAAACAAAATTTTAAAAACATCCAGCTCCTGATCAGTAGACAGTGATGGACAACTCTACGGAATCCGATATTTACAAAGTAAAAAAGTCGTCACGCCACGCAGCATGTACGCAACCAATTTAGGACGTGACAGTACCGATTGCGGACGGACGCGCCCATTTGTTGTCCGATGTACGGACGTACAGGATTCACGAACACAGACCAGTTGTTGCAGAATATCAGCTTTCTACGTTTTTTATCCTCCCCACAAAAAACAGAAGGAAAAAAAACAAAGTGTAATTTCTTTTTTACAAGACAAGTCATACTTTAAAGATGTGAAAACCTTCTTCCACTCGGCAGGTAAAACTTATGTTACTAGTTAAGTCCTCTAAGAAAATTAAAAGTTTTATTGAATAAAATAAAAACTACTGGACCGATCAAATGAACTGAAAGATCTAAGATCTATGATGTATCTAACACAGAACCTTCAGCACTGTTAATATTGTACTTGCGGATGTTCCGACGCTTCGGCTCCGTTTAATTGAGCCATTTGTGTCACTCCGGCTTGACAATGCCTCAATGCAACTTTATACCGTATCATTGCTTACTTTTGATAAATACCCGCATGGTTTGGATCTTCTGTAAGCGGGTCACTGAACTGGATATCTGTCTACTTGAATTTTCATCTATAAAATAAATGCTTAAAATTTGAAAATACTTGAGATAGATGCTAATGCTGATCATGACACTTATGGTTGTTATTAGGTTCCTAGGTAATTCTCGTATATAAGAACACAATGAAGATGATTATTCTCAAAATTAAGTTGTTCTGTCTGTACTGTACATACAAGTAGCCTGTAACGTACTTCTAATTATACAGGCTACTTGTATATATCAAAAAGTATTCCTTAATGCTAATTAAAGAATACTTTTTGATATTGGAATCGACATCCATATAGAAAATAATCAGGCATGCCTACTAAGTAATTACTCGGCATCTAATGTTTAGAGCAGCCAGAATCTTAGTCAATCTTTTGTTCAACATATGTTTTGCTCTGAAAGTAATTCCATATTTAGAATAAAAGTAATCTATTTATATACATTTTAAATTTTACATTTCACTGAGAGACGCTGCTATGGAGTGTATATATCCATGGTCTGTCAATCATCCGAACTTCTTACCAATAGACAATAGGTATGGTTCTAATCTTACACTTAAATTAATTTGTTTGTAGTTTGCTAGCACAAAGCTCATGAAAGATTTCTATAAAATCTACTTCACATATTTCTCGGAAGAAAATTTCACTGCAAAGATGGTTTCCAGCTACTGCGTTATGTTGCGGCTAAAATCCCAAAGGGGTAGCATGCAGCTTGGAGGTATTTACACATTTAATAAGCTCACTTATATTTGTATATGTCACTTGATTGGATAGTTTTACTCGAATTATTAACCTACTTGTAGTCTTGTTTTTATTTATGTTAAAGGACGTCTGGAAGAGGTCTCTAATAAGTGATAGGTAGGGCCTTTTGTGCCTGTTTACAGTTGTATTAATTTATGCCGCTGTATTTTATGGTGACATTATTATTTTCCATTGCACAATTAGGGATAGTTTTGGCAGCTTTAGGTAGACGTTGGTCAGTAACTGGGTGCAAATATTGTTACTTACACTAACCGTAACTAATCACATCCTTCAATAAAAATCAAACTGCGTTAGCTAAATGTTAACCCATAACTTCTAACACTAGATAAAGAAAAAGGTAATAAAATAAAGTACCAAACCACATCTTGCGTTACGGTACTTACTCTGCTTTGATGCGGAACTTCCTTAGCAACAAATTCAATACATTCGAGATAACCAAAACTAATCTATCCACTCTCCACATTTTAGTCTATCGAGGAGCAACTATTTGAAGTACCTCGAAGGAGGAAGACGTTCCGACTACGGCTGCCGCCAGAAACTTCTTGTTCATTTGCCCTGTTTCGACAGCAGTGCCTGATTTGGATTGTTCCAAATTTAACGTAGAGTCAAAGCCAGTTTCTTCACAAAGGCATTAAATTAGACGGCTCGCAGACTGCCCGATGAATTGGAATTTATTATAATGTTGCAACGGCAAATGCTCGACTAACATGATTAGGGAATTGTAGTTACTAGCACGGATTGTACAGGCACGAAAGTAATAAACCTGAGTAAAAACGAGATGGAAAATGTAATATCCAATAACACATATTTTGACAAAAACTATGTGCAAGGTTAGCAAAGATTACAGGTTTACACAAAGTACCTCCATTTATGTTATATGGAAAAAATATTATTGTCCCTCACTGATCTGCGATAGGGAGACGAGCTAGGAAATGTGATACTCTTATTACTTACTCCTCGGTTTCCTTATTAGGTCTCTTAGCGGGTGGCGAGTTGTGGATATGAGGACGCTGCACATATACCCTAACTGCCTAATTCCTATTCTAATTTTATTGTATTTCTATAGGTACTTAATGGACGAACATTCATAGTTATATCCATTACAAACTTGGTTTCTGTTTAGGTTTGAGTATTTTATGATTGGTTCCCAGTACAGCAAATTGAATATAAAAATATCATTTAAAATTGAAAGATTTAAAAGAGGTTAGCGAGTTTTTCGTTCCATTTAGCTCTTATAAAGAGCGAAAAACACGAAATAAAACAACAACAAAACAAACCGTATATAAATGAATTTTTTTCACTCTGAAAGGCCTTTCAAAATAATACTCTTGAGGGAAAGTTTCGTCTAGATTGGTTGGAAGCTACGATTTGGGGCTTGATTTTTGAAACATTCCAGTGAATTTCTCACATTTTTAAGTGTTGACTTGAAACATAAAAGAAAATAACAAGAGGTTTTCAAAATATTCAAAAGTAAAAATTCATCTCAGGCTCATAAGTACAATAAAAATATTACAACAATATGATAGCTTGTGTAAAAACAAATTTATAGAAGCACAAGGAATAAGGGTTTTAAAAAACAGCACCCTAAGGGCTTCTCATCCCTTAGGGTGCTATTATGCCCTATATATGAATTCCTGGTTTCTATAAACCATTGATTCATTTTTACCAAGAATCTTCCTTTTTGCCAAGACAATTCACGCAAGTACTTTAAAATTCTGAATGTAGACTAAGAAGATGAAATAAATTTATTTCCATAACAAAAGATTATAAAAACTTAACAATATGTATGTAATCGGTTGTTTAAATTGCAAACGAAGATACCTATTTAGTATACTCCCGGTTATGGTCTGATGATTAAGTGAAATCAAAAATGGCCCTAAGTTTTTATCCCGTTATTCTAACCGGTTCCTGAACAACAGCAGTAAAAATCTTTCATATTCTTTAACCGAATGAGTAAAAAGTGTTTAGACCGCCCTTTATCTTATTGAAAGTAATAATCCCATCAATAATTAGTTAATCATAGTCGTCATCCCGTAATTAAATAATTCCCGTAGGAAAAAAACGGTACTTAAAATTTTCGGCGCTCTTGTTGATTGATTTGATATAGGTATTACATAAAATACTTATAATACAGAAAAAAAAACAGTTCCTCCTTCGCCAGCTATCAGAGACCTAAAAACTACAGTTTTTAACCGAGTTTGTAAAAAAAGGTTTGTTGATGATATATGCTTTTTTTCTTTCCGGAAGTACATTTCTGTTATTCCGATAATGGTAAGAGAGTGGGATGAAAACGATATCACGTTCGCTTCGATCGCGCATTTTTTAAAGCACTTTGACATAGCGAGATTGCAATTAAAAGAACATTTTGCCAGACTCGAAGTAAAAACGCTTCGCTTACTTGGTCAAATAAAACTATCAATTCTTACATAATTACAATACAATATTGTTATGGTATTAGTTTCTGTCGATACTTGTTACACGTTACTATAATAATGACTATCCGCTTATTATTTGACGGAGTCACAGCAAACACTTGTATAAAAACAGTTCCGGCTTAACTTACTACCATTTTATCAATTTTCATATCTGTTCTAGCAATAGGTAACTATTTCTTAATGTGTACTCGTACATCAGTAAAAACAGCTGACAGACAGTGGTATCTATAAGGAAAAGATGAGAAGCGGTGAAAGATTGACGATTAAATCACGACGAAGACTTGCAGAATTTAAAGGAAATAGTTAGCTAGTACATACTAATATACTTTATGCTCATTAGTTATTTTCAAATAATACCAACCTTACAAAGAATATTTATTATATACCTACATTCTACCAAGCGATATTAATTTGCATTTTTCGATATTACGAGAATCTAGTACTAAAATGCAGTAGGTAATCTCAAGTAAGCACATTGCTACCATATTTTTTTACTTTTCAGACTCTGTAAATTTTGTGTTGTTTTACTAACACCCCAAAAATCTTGTAACTCCATGCCTGCAAATAGTTATAAACGTATGTCTCTCTCTCATGAATTTATATAATTAACGACGTATTTGCAGAAACCGTCCCCTTCCAGCGGGGCAGGTGTCAGGTCCCGGCTTACCACAATAAATAGGTATTCAGGAGGTGCGACCGCGGCGGCGCGGCGGCGTCGGAAGGTGTTCTCAATTTGTCGCCGGAATGAGATTGTCGCCGCTCTGTATTAGGTAAGTGGCTTTTACATTTCACTTTACGATTCCTGTTGCAATGAAAAGCTGGATGTGTGGAAAGTTTTAATTCACCTGTCTGGTGGGAAGTGTTACTGTTTTTAAAGGACATTATGATGCAAGTCTAACATATAGTTACTCATATTACTGAAATTTAATATAATTTCCTGTAAAGCCAATATGAGTTTGCCGATAAACCTAACCCAAGCCCCAAAGTAAAGAGTAAGGTACCTTACTCGCACACGTCACGATGCTTATTATTGCTTAGCTTTTTGATTATTTCTCTAGCGTGGACAAAATGGCTATTGTTTTACTTTGATTACATTACTGTTTTTTATGATAAGTGTGTTTACCATGCAGGAAGGCCTGATACCGGTTTTTTTTTTTGGCATTTTAGTACTTATACATACGTCGTCATTAGCAACCGCAAAAGTCTTAGTAAATGACTTAGCATAACCTTCAATAAACAAGATGTTCCATTGGTCTTCTTTTATAACTCCGTTATATTCGCAAACCTAAAGTTTCTGTTTCCATTATACTTTCTTAAATTATCTTGTATTGTCCTTGATTCGGACGTATCATAATATTTGTGTTTATATATTCTGATATGCCGCATGACATTCTTTTGACCGACTTTTTCATATGATGTTCCGCATGTCCTTGGTAAATATTATTAAAATTGGCAGGTAAATGGCACCTGAGCAAACTTTCCCCATTTTTCAAATGAAATACTTGTCAATCAAATATTTTTGACAGCGGAAGAGTCGTAGAATCTTTATACGTAGTTTCATATTGTAGAAACTTCGACATATAAGGGACTACGAATTTTCGACAATCATTTGTACATACAAACTATAAAATATAGAGCCAGACTCTGAAAGATAGAGCATTGCTGGCTGGCTGGTCAATTAAGAGATTTATTTCATAGATTAAGACCAAAAATATAATATTAACTAATTATGGATATCGCTCGTCTGAAAGTATAGTTGTACTAGATGATACTACGATCATCGTACTTAGCAAGCGCGTTCAGGACTGTCAGGTTCAGGGTAGTATCATTTACTCATAACATCTGTCACGTCAAGTTAAATTGTTAAATTGTAGATACCACTTATAGAGGGCCTTAGTCGTATTCCAAATTTTAGCCCTGGGACTAAACAAAACATCACATTTCAATTTGATGTTTAGTTTAAGCTCCAATTTAAATCAACACTTACCAATTTATTGAGCTAATTAAATTATTAGAATCGTGAAGTCGGATGACGTCTGACATTGGATAAGGACACAGTCGATGTCTTTTCCACCCAGCTGTAAAAAACCGGTTTACGAAACCAAACAAAGGTGTTATTAGCACGCGAGTTTACTAAAAGACTGTCCGGTGCAAAGATCACGCGTTGATTTAGACCGATATTGATGAAACTATATTTCATAAATACCTAATAATTCGAATTTAAAGCTGGAGAAGTATTAGGTTATCATGTCTAAGTGTATAGTAATACTTTGTGCAACTTTTATGATCGCTACAGGTGTACACGGATATGTGAATTCGAGAGGTTAGTAGTGTTTTGAGTTATGTTTTGTTTACTCTACCGCGTGTAAGTGCTTTTTGCTATTAATACTAATGCAGGTTTTAGGTCCTTAGATCTATTGGCTATGATATGACTCACACCAATTATTTACTTTAATAAATTGCACAATGGTACATACACTCGTAAGCAAGGTGCCTCTCTGTCAGAGTATTTAAGGCCTTAGACAAAGCCACTCTGCCTATACAAAGTAAAAGAAGCAAAATAATTATTCTTCAGAGTAACATTTTACTTATACTTAAAAATATAACACGTTAATAATGTCTTAACAATTTTTGAAATTATTCTCTTTTTCTCTCTATGTTTAGACTATATTATACAATGGTTTATAGAATTATCGTAATAAGGTTATAGTAATTAACATGTCTAGACTCGAATCTAAAATAATAATATAGTCAGATTTTATTTATATAATATACTCGTTTATATATTTAAATATTTTTGCATAATATGTCATTACAAATTATATTATAACAATATATTTAGGTGGGTAATGACATATACAAAACTTATAGAATTAAAAACTCTAATAAAAAGATTATAATTGCCACATTCATACATCGCTAATAATTAGTGGGATTTTACTCGTAATACAATCATCTCGATGTCAAAGATCCAAAGTACGATACAAACTTATCATTTATAAATAATTCACTATTCTAACTTCTCATAGTAGTCACTAACTGGACGATCTGTTTTTCTTATATCAGAAAAACGAGCAACAAAAAACTACTGGTCGACATCCACGTACAAAACAAAGCAAAAGGGAACAAGTTTTAATAACAGAATTCGCCGTCAAACATGGCATTCGTCTAGCAATAGAAACTGGAACACAGAAGCTCAAAATCACATGGGATCTGAAACTCAAAACTATTATAACATTTCTGGACAGAATCGCCTCCCAGAAGCGCAAGAATCTTATGGCAAGGAATTTTTGCAACAGTCCGATAGAACAAGTCAATTATATCATTATTTGCGGTACGAAAGTAGGCCGACATCTCCGCAATACCAATCTAATGGCAGAGGACCGTCGTATGAGAGCAATTCACCACCGCGTTATGATGATAGGTCACCGCCCCATTTCGATTATAGACCACCCAAACCACCACATCACTATGATGATAGGCCACCACCTCCTCCTGCACCACCTCCTCCATATTATGAAGGTAAGTCCGAACATGATAGAAAACCGCCTCCAAGTCATTATCATGATTACTTCTTATACTACGATAAAAGACCTCCACCACTACCAAGACATCCGCCACCAAGAGCACCACCACAAGAGCATCTACCTCCAGGTCCCCTGCCACCTCATTTTGATCACAGACATGAAAGAGATGATCGCTAGCCTTATGAAAAGAGTTATGATAGGAAACCTGGAGACGGACCTCTGCCTTATGACAGAAGACCTCCACCTCCTCAAGATCGTGGTCCCCCATTCCCACCACCTCCACAACTCCATAATCACTATGATCACGGTGGGCCTCCATTATATGACAGGAGACAACCTTCATATGATAAAAGACCTCCACCACCGCGTGAATACGATAGTCTACTAACGCATAAAAGAGACTCACAGTCTTATGATTATCACCTACCCCCTCCACCACATCATAATCATGATTATGACAACAAGCCTCCACTCCTACCCCTACATGAACGTGGAGGCCCACCTCCGCATAATAAAGGTCCACCATCATATAAAACAGAAAATGCATTTTATAATAGAAGGCCTCCTCCACCTAATCATCGTGATAGCCCTCCTCCTCATACTGGTGACTCACCTTCACGAGATTGGAGACCTCCGCCACGAGATAAAGAATCTCAATCTTATCAAGGAGGAACTCAACCACCCGTCAGAGAGCTATCACCACATCATCGTTACCCTGACGACAGTTATAGTACAGCCACTCGCTCGTCAAATATTGACCTCGAAAACAGAAGTGTTACCAATATTTCTGGTCTTGAAAAACTATCCATTCTCCCTGACAACTACCACCTCAATCTCAAAAATAGTTCTAAAATATCGCCTTATGAGTATACGCGCGACAATATAGACATAAGATCAGATACCGGAATGGCATTTGACATTGACACGAGACTTGGAATTCCAGAAACTACTACAAACAATGTTTTAATATCGCAGGACATCATAAAATTTCATTATCCACCGTTATTTCAAGCTATTCCTGTAACACCGGAAATTTGATTAGTTTTATCATGCACGATACATAATACTTTGCAATACCATTGCTTTATATTTTTATGAAAGTAACTATTATGTTATTTATGTGACGAATTCGTTTCATTGGGTCATACTTTAAATAACCTTTTCTTTGTACTACTAATATTTTATGTATTTACTATAAAAATTATGATTACATTAAATTAGTCCGAGATGATATTATTTTTTTATATAAATAGTCAAGAGAAGTTATTGGTCTGCTAAACTGACAACTGCGTATATTTTTACCACGAAATCAGCATCCTTAATATAACATATTACACCTAAGCGTGGTTACACAGATGTGGGCCATGAAAATGCGCTTGACGTCGCGGTGACCTAATATCGCACTGAGGCGGAGCCGCGGTTTAGGGTCATCATGAGTTTCGCGTTCACTGACTGCATGAAGTCATGCAAATTGAAGTAATCTCAATAATTTTGTACTAAAGTGTACTATACTGAATACAAGCACTCAGCTTAGAATCACCCCGTTTGTTTAACTAGTAATGGACAAAAAATGTAACATATTATTTCTTTGTAGATAAGAGGTCACCGCAAGATCCTGACAGAAATATAGACTCTCGTAGTTTTGACTTTTATCCTGATTTGAAAGGACCACTTGATAACAGAGGTATTGACAGCAATTTCGACGACATAAGGTCTCCAGCTGGTAGAGGTCCTCCCGATAATCGAGGTCCACCAAGTAACAGAGGACCACCAGAAAACCGAGGGCCTCCAGCTAATAGAGGACCACCAAGTATAGAGGCCCACCAGCTAATAGAGGACCGCCAGCAAACAGAGGGCCGCCAGCAAACAGAGGGCCTCCAGCTAATAGAGGCCCTCCTTCCAACAGAGAACCTTCAGACAACAGAAGGCCTCCTGAAAATGAAATTCCATTGTTACCTGAAAACAGTGATAATAAAAATAAGCCTAATTTCCAACCATCAGCTTCTAATGAATTAACAACAACTGAAAAAGCACCAATTTTTACTTCAACGCTAATACCTAATTTAGTATCTGAATCTAACAGTTTAAGTGATAGATTTACTATAGTCCGACCGGTTGCTAATGTCGATCCTAATATGATGTTCCAGGCCATTGCTGTTACTCCAGAAGAATAATATTGTTTATATTATTTAACATCCTAATATGATACTCATAATGATTGATAAAAGCATAATTAAAGCATGATTGTTAAATATGTCTAGCCTTAATTGCGCCAGTCCTATATAGCTTGAAGTGTTTTGTCTACCTGTTATAATTCTAATAAGATAAGATTATAACGTAATGTATTCATATATTGCCATATTGTATTTTTAATTATTGATATACGAGTATAATACTCACAATAGATACAAGTGGAGAAAATTTATTTAAATAACTTTTTTGGCTCAAATTAAACAAATTATTAAGCTACATTTTTTTATTACTTCGTTGTTTTTTATTCTCATTAGAATTCGGGTTTGCAAGCTCCGTCTGCAGTTTTCTTGAATCCTTGAGCACAGCCTGCAGTAAAATTCTCTCTTCCATCTTTCTCACTTGTTTGATTTGTACTAGGTGTATAGGTACTAGTCGCGACAGTTTGAGTAGTAGTTTCTATATTGTCACCTCTTTGAACAGATGCTCCTGGAGTGACTACGGGAACCTGGGTACTGATAATAAATCGATCATCTTCCTCAGAATCCTTAAAAGTGATGCTGCCTTCATTGTTGTTCTGCTTATTGATATGTAGCACGTTTTTTATATCTTCCTTGGCTTTTTGAACAGTATTATGTATATTTCCAAATAATACGCCTAAGTCTCCGTTTACAGACAAACAATAAAAAGTCAGTAACAAACACGTTACAATAATTAATAACTTCATTTTTGCTCGTCTAAAATGGAACTTGTCTGGTTTGACTAATCTGACTGTACTAAATGCAATATTGAACCAACAAGACGATGTACAAGTACTACGATAGCCCCTGCCTGACCTTTTGAATTCCACTCATAAATAAAAGACACAGTTCGTTGTTGTTCTTGGAACTGATAAAAATGAATTCAGTGGATTATTATTAAATATAATAGTGAGCTAGGCTTTTCATTCGGAACACTATATTCAAGTATTTCTTTTTGTTAACAAACATAAATTTTTTGTACTTAATAAAACTTGGCGTAGTTATAGGTAGGTATGAGCAAAATTGTGAAATATCGTTCGAGTTTAAAGATATAAATACGTGTATATTTCTCCAGATCTAAAAATATGATATTTTTAAAAATATTATTTCTTGTTATCCAAAATAGACCATTTGTATTATGATTGCACCCAGCACTATTACAGCTTATAAATTAGTCTAGATATAACTTGTATGAATAAAAACTACTCGTATGAATAAATAACAAATTGAAAGTAAATGAATCTTACCTTTAAAAACTTTGTCTACAAATACCAAGTCTGTCCCTTCTCTGACCCAAAGGGCAGTCTAAATCTGGTATCCTTATCATCTGTCCAGTTTTAGTCATCTCAGTAGTTGTTGTAGTTGTGGTAGCCATTCTTAACTTATCATGGAAGTTAAATATTATTGAATTCTTTTTCTCCTGTAATTCCATTCCAATGGTACACACACTTAAGACAATTGTAACTATTAAAAATAAAGACGTCACGTTCATTGCAATGTATTATTTTGATTGAACAAACTACAAATAATGCGTCGTTTAATTGCCTAAGTTGAGAAATGAAGACGTTCAAGTATGTTGACAGTCAACAAAACCATTCAATAGATACTAGATTATATTTTGTTGACCAATATTGTTTATAGTTTATTAAGTACGGGCCTAATCACCACTTCTTATAACAAAATAATATACTAAGGACTATGAATACAATGTACCTATACGGGAAATGAAATGCAATGAATAAATTTCTAGCTAATAATAGTTTGACATTTAATGAGCGACTCGACGTAAGTGCCTTCTTATAAAATATTTATGATTTTTATAGCACGTTCAGTACACAGATGACTTTTATGGGAAATCTTAGTTATATAACAGACGTGTAACTTAGTCCAATGGAGACCTCTGTTGAACCTGAAGAACGCTCTTACACATTTACGTGTTGTTTTTCCACTGCAGACACCACCTGTAACAAAAATGAAGAAATATAGTTTCTACAAGTTGCTATTATAAAAATGTGATGTCATGTATCATATTTTGTGTGCATGTTTAATAAGCGTCAGGCGCTTATTACTAATGCCTTCTGGATTCTTCTTCACAGACGAAACATAAATTAAGGGATCACAGATTAACGAGGGTGTTAGACTTTTTGAAAAAAAGGCTATAAATATTTTTTTGTCGGAATTCCTTACTTTTTATTGCATTTATTTGTATAATCTAAGGCTTTAATATATAAATTCCACTCATTTGCTTATTATTTCAAATTATCATTGTGCATTTAAGTCCGATAATTTCTTAATTGGAGGTTTTGTTAGTGTTAGAGACAAACATTTATAAGCTAAAGATTTTTACCTTATTTTAGTGAAATATAAGTTGATATTATAAATTTGGTGTTAATAATTTTTTCATACCTCTACTACAGTCTTTGTCTACAATTTCCCAGCCTATCTCTTCTTTGACCAAGAGGGCAGTCTAGTTCCGGAACTCTGATCACTTGACTAGCGTCTACTTTCTCCGTAGTAGTGGTGATTATTACAGCCGACTCTAACTTTTCGTGAAAATTAAACATCACTTCTGCGCCACCCGCACAACACACACACAAAATCACAGCTAAAAATAAAATTTTCGCGTCCATATCGACTTGTTGCATGGAACAAACTACGTCGCAGATTTTATTTGGAACATTAGGTCACCATGGATGTCTGCACACTCCATGATTGTCTAGTTTAGCTCCGTTATTACACTTTTCCATAAGCATATTTGGCGGAGCTTCAATCATTTTGGTGTCAGCTTCGTCTTCTGATCTCGTTTTTGGAGGTTTTTCAGTCTTAAATTCTTGAGTTTTTATCTGAGTTAAAATGCTATTTTTGATGTCTTCCAAAGGATTTCCAAATACATCGATAATATCTTGAGTAGAGAAGGGTGCCGCGGTGACTTGAAGTATTAAATGAACTACTATTATACTGTATACGACGACACGCGAAGCAGCCGTC
This sequence comes from Ligdia adustata, assembly GCA_947049295.1. Taxonomy (NCBI): domain Eukaryota; kingdom Metazoa; phylum Arthropoda; class Insecta; order Lepidoptera; family Geometridae; genus Ligdia; species Ligdia adustata. Next base: position 7,512,598 of record OX346218.1, read on the forward strand.
ATTTTGTCAATAGGATAATATAAACGACAGCATTTATCAACAATGTGTACCGAATAACCGGCGTGCCACGCACACGGATGAGACCACAGACATTATGGACGTATGACTAGGTATTTCCTCATAGTTATTTACAAAATTCAATAAAAATGTACTGAGTCAAATAGTTATTTATACTTTTCTTAATATTTGATAAATAAATGATTTAATTTTTATTTAAATTGAGTAATGTCATAACTGAGTAATAGTTTCTGACTAGATATGTGTTTCCGAGTATTTGATGATATCAGAGATACTTGTTCCTATGAGCACATGTTCAGTGCGATAACAACCAGCTGAAACTAGTAAAGTTTACGTTGATAATCTTTCTAGACATGTGTTTACTATGGAACTTTATTTTTAACTTTTGTTAACTTACCGTTTTTAATTCTGCATTTAGCACGGATTTATCACAATCTGGATGCATTTCACAATATAAGTTAAGCCACAAGATCATGTACTTAATTTTATCTAATCTTTCGATCAATGTGTATGGAACAACATCAATTCTCCTTCTTTTTGATTTAACAATGACATAATCTTTGAAATCGTCTTCATTATCATTATTATGCTCCACCGGAAGTACTATTTTGTATGTGTAATGCGTCAAGTCTTCTTTCTTCATTTCATGAATGATTATAGGTGTCCCTTCAGATGTGTCGGTATCGTCAAGTCTATAGTAGTTGATATCGTTAATTGGTTTATTCAGAATAACTTCATGACTCAAAACTATCAGGCAATAAAGAGGTACTAAGAATTTCAACATGTTTTTACATTTGTATCAAACAACGGATTAGCCAAGTTGTCCGTATGGTTGAAAAAACGCAAATAAATTAATAGTGGATTGCCTGAACAGCATAGCCTCTATCAGCGATTGACCTGTTCCATTGAACTTATTTGAACCAATTGACTCCTATTCTTACGTTTATTATTATTGTCCAGCCGTAGCCGGAATTCTTTGTGTTCATACTTGTATACTTATATTTTAATAAAGTAGGTTCATACGAATAATGTACTTCCTAAGGCCTTGCAGGGTTTTAGACAATAAATCTGATTCTGTATTATATAGCAAAGATTGTAAGAGCTCAAAGGCACGATAAGGAGTGTGCACTCTTAACAACTGCCTGGGTAGTCATTCGCTATTTACGATGTTTCTTTTCTTTATTTATAAGACTACATCTACCTTAATTACTGTACCTATGTCCTACGGCCTACTTGAAACTTACAAGCTTGTAGTGGAGGTCCATAGAATTGTTAAAGTGAAATATTAGTTGAATCGACTAATATTTGTCTAGATATTTTGAGGTCCAGTTCGGGGGGAAACTACCCACTGGTGGGTAGTTTCCCTTTAAAATTTAAATGCTGTTACGAGCGACGCTTCTACGTGGCATGTCTTGTCAGAATAGCAGAACACACCTTTACAGTTCATCGAGATAGTATAGTACAGTCAGTTCCAAATATGTCAAAAATGGCATCTAGTTTGTTGACTGGAATTAAATTTACGAAACAGCTTTACAGCTTTTTTTGGCATTTTTGTATACTCACTTCTTCCATACATGTAATATCTACGCATTCGACGGCCGTCGCGGTCTAGTGGCTAGCATGCTTGCTTCGAGATTCGACTGATGTTCGAATGATGAGTTTGAACATCTGTCTTCAAGTCTGTCTTTGTGCGTATGTCTGTGAATGTTGCATGGCATCTTCGACACAGAAGAAATCCTAGTGGGGAGCTATGAGTGTAAAATGTTTATTTATTTATTTATTTTATAGTATTTTAGTCCTTATTTCACGAATCATCAACCTGTTAAATTAGATTTAACAGGTTTTTTAAACTTTCACTTTTTGGGGGAAATACACCCGCAATTATTATTCCCTGACGACTGTAAAAACATCTGAAAATTTGTAGAACCTGTGTGCCAAGTTTCATCAAAATTAGATGGACCTACGGCCTTTACGTGAGTTAGAAATTTTGGCGTCTCAAAATATCTCAAAATCTCCATCAAGTTATTTTTACAATTCCTTTTATTTTATGTAATCCAGTGGTCAGTTCATAAAAATAAACCAACTAACTGTTCCCGGGTTACTTGAGGAATGAAGTCAGTGATGCGAAGCTGTATTGCGAGTTCACTAACGAGCGGCTCATCATGAGCCGGGAGGACCCTTTATCATTCATAATGACGACGATGTTTACCAAGTTTTAATTCGAACACTAATTAGACAGTTCAAAGTTGCAAATTAAATATAATGACAGACTAAAGTAAAAGATGCGTATTAAATATAATAAAATACTGTGCCACAAAATTAAATACAGTCTTATTGTAAGAACTGTCGCAGCTCTAACCCGATACAATTGGCCCAAGAATGAGGCATGACGTTTAGAACAATGAGATATAGAAGCTGTGGATGACGATGATTGTGTTTTAGGGTTCCGTACCCATGGGATAAAAAAACTAATTTTACTAGATGATACATCGGCTGAGGAGTATTTCCGGTCCATGGGTATACTGACCGTGCTGAGCTTGTATGCAGGCCGCGCTGTATGCCTACAAACATTCCAAAGTGTACGGACACATGGGAGATGAGCGTCAGCACGATTCACGCTACCCGCATCGACTCCGCGTCAAGTGTTTCAAGCTGGAGAAGAGTTGCAGGCAGGTTCAAGCACTTGCGTCGCACGTATACTACCGCCTGCCGCCTGAGGTGCTAGACGCGCCCTCTTTAACCTCTTTTAAACGACGACGTCTAAAGGGTTGGCTTATTGAGCAGACATATTATAATTTGGATGACGTAATTCCGGTGAAATTGCGTAATTGATAATATTTATTTATACTTACATACATCGATCAGAATGAATATTGTACTCGTAATTATTTAATGAGATTTCTTTTTTAATTATTTAATTTTTATTTATTTGTGACATATAACAATTATTTTGTTATCAATAAAAATGACTATGACTAAGATTTTACTATCCGTCCGTTCGTCCGTCTGTCTGTCACCAGGCTGTATTTACTGAGTCAAACAATTAAAATATTCACAGATAATGTTTATCTGTTTCTGCTATAACAAGAGACACTAAAAACGAAATACAAACGACAACAGTTAGAAACTTAATTGTGTAGATTATAAGTACGGAACCCTTAGTGCATGAGTCCGACTCGTACTTAGCTGTTTTTTTTCCATACATCCATACATTTTCTAGCGAAAGTTTTAGACTGTATATTTATATTTTATAAATGATCCGTACTTGATAAAACTTTTATTTTCACATCACTTCACAAGTAAAATGTTTGATAACAGTTGCGTTTGTACCGAAAATATATATGTTAAAAAAAGTGTCTATCGGGTTCCATTACGGCTGGCGCCAATAGAACTTTATCAGTTATTTCGATTTAAAAATCGAACGTCTTGACCGATTAAATAAAATTAAAATGGCATCACATAAAAGATATAAAAAAAAAAGAAAAAAAAAACAAATAGGTGAACCTATATATCCTCTTTTTTGGAAGTCGATAGCAAAGAACATGATGCGTCGTATACTACTAGTAACAGTTCCAATATTGCACTTGCGTATTTTACGTTTTCACACTATGTACCGCGTTCAATATAAACCACACAGTCGTTTAAAACCCTTTGAAGCCATCCTGAGGCGGCTGAATGAAAAATGCCGCTTGTGGCATGTTAGGCACTCCTTGATTGAAATGCCTCGCTTTTGGCCACATATTATTCGTAATTAAACATTTTTGTCACTGAAGCATATTATTATTGGTAAAAGATATTCAAAAGCTAGTTTCACAAAGCATACTTTAAACGAACAAAATAATATATATGCCTAGATATTATATTATACTATCAGTTTAATTTTTTAAAACCACATGTTTAACTGTTGGCAAAAAGACTTACCTTCATAAATACGTTGATTTTGTGAAAAGAAAAGCTGGACAACCACAAGAGAATTGTTTAGTATATTATAACGTTTTATGTATCTTATATTAATGTTACATTATTCCAGTTATCTGCTTTTATAAATATTACTATTCTAATATCATTATATACTTCATTATTTAATATCTAAAAATATAACCCTGAAACTTAATCAATCATACGTCCATATTCCTATATGAACGTACTTTTTTTGATATAAGACGATAATCAGTTTGAATTAATAATAAATTTGTGTGAAGTTTTTAGGCTTAGTATTTAATTGCGGCAATTTTTGCGGAAGTGATTGCCCTTCTTGTGCTGAAACAAAAAAAAAACGTTATAAGAAGTGGATGGCCAAAATTTACTAAATTAAACGGAAACTCTACTATAATGCTAAAATTATAATCAAAATATGTTGTAAAACAGAAATATTAAGTGTAACATACATAAAACAGTGGACACATTATCTACGTTGCCTTTTTTTTAACTAATCGTATTATTTGAGTAAAGAACGAACGAACATTGATCAGCAACAATTGCACTGCTGCGGGACACACTATGGTGGACTCAAGCATAGCTTAGCTACTCTATCAACCTTCAAGCTTGGTCATCATTGCAGCCATTGTTGTCCATACTATAAAAGCAGAGACCGAAGAGCTGCAATGCTGAGTGAGCTGCGATGGCTTGGCCTGCGCTGTGCCGCGCTCTCTTCTATCAGCGCCGCCGCCAGCAATCATTACAGATCGTGACAGTACGAGTATATAGATATCATTTTCTTTTTTTGGAAGTATATAAGACTAGTAGAAATATTGAACGATATTTACTTGGTGGTGGCCATGATCATGCTCGTTAGAGTCATCGTCGTCACAGTCATTGTCCACTTTATTGTCTTCTTCCGATGATGATGATGATGAAGAAGAAGAGGACGAAGAAGATGATGACGATGAATCATCTTTTTTCTTGCCACGTCCCTGGAATTCAAAATAAAAATAATAAAGTATTATGAATGTCTACTGATAGAATAGTCTACCGGCCTACATTGATGATTACGGAGTACTTAATTCTACTGTATTTTATATGTTTCTTACCTCATTTCTCGGAGACGGATAGACTGATTTGAAAAACCTTTTTTACATGTAAAAAGGCAAAGCTTCTCATGTCACTTAAAATATTAAGGTTTATGGCAAAAGATATTTATATAATGGTACCTAATAGAGCCCTTTTGGCATAGTACTCGTGTAACAGCCAATTCCTTAGTAAAACAAGAAGCATTTCAATATTCGAGCCAGTGATTTCAAAAGTATATTCGCTCTCCATAACGCCTATTAGCGTGGAAATAAAATAATAAAACACCGCAAATACAGCAAAAGTTCCGTCATTATTGCTCATTAGAGTCGCAATTGACGCTCGCTTGAGCAAACAGCCACTGCGAACATTCCGCAAGCAAAAACATTCCGCTAACGGAATGGAGTACCACTTGTAAACTCGTTGTACGTATACATTATGAGAAGGTCTCGAAGTGCCCAGGGTATGGTGAAGATGTAAATGTAGGAAGCATGTACAATGCACTCCTAAACATTGCAGTTGAATTCTAAAAATCTAATTTCTAGACGGTTGGTTTCAAATCCCGGGCCAGGACTCAACTTAATAGTTAATTTCGACGTACCAGTTGGCGCAGTTGGTAGCAACCCTGCCTTCTGCGCCGCTGGTCCCGGGTTCGATCCTCGGGCATAGGTCAAACATTTCTGTGCATGTCTGTTTGACCTGTGTCTTTGTGTTTATTTATTATATATATAAGTATATACATACTTATGTAAGTACTTTTATCAGTCATCCATACCATAGCTATTATAATTGACTTTTTTTTTTTAATTTTTATTATTGTGCCTATTTTAGGATTACATTTTCATTTTCATTACAATTGGGTAGTTAAATATACTGCTTCTGGATGTGCCGCAGCGCCGGGACAGGCTTTTATTTTGCTCGATTGCTGTAGACATTTTAAATGTATATTGTTTATTTTTTTATAAAAAAACATGTTGAAGACTGTTTGTATGTTATTATAAGTATTTAAGATTATATATATAGTGAGATACATAATAGTAAGAAGATTTGTTGTTTGTTTGTTACCATTTTATATGTATGTATAAGTCTTTTTCACGTTGAGTTTTATACGAGTAACACACACAATAAAAACTGATTATTGTATAGCACTAAGCATTTTGATTTATAAGTTCAATCCCTTTCATAGATGCATGTTAGTACTTCACAAATTACGAGGCGTATCCTCCTATCTCCCTTTACCGGGGACGATGGCACTTGATTTGTGTCATCTGGCCCGGTAAATATATCACCGGGCCAGTTAAAACTTTTTTTTCCCATGTGGCCCGGCACCGGGCCAAGTCACCGGGCCAGATGGGATACACTCACTGGGGCAGATGGAAATATAAGAATACTCGTATCATAACAATATCAACAAATAAAATACGTCACCTAACATCAAAGTTACCAGTACGGCGGGCTAAAAATACTGTAGGAGTCTTATAGGGGTGACTTTTGATTTGCTGAGAAAGTAAAGCTTATCAAAGGGTAATGAAAAGCTTTAATTTATTTCAACAAGCTACGAATATTCGAATATTGCCCACCGTTCACCTCCTGAGACCACCTGGATGGAATTACCGATAGATTATGTTAAGCAATATGGAGTCCAACTCCTTGTAAAAACTGTAGTAGCAGATAGATCGAGAATAAACTATACTTTATTACCTTGTCACAATCATTGTCTTCTTCTGACGATGATGAAGAAGACGAAGACGACGATGACGACGAGGATGACGATGATGACGAGTCACACTTGTTTTTCTGAAATTATATGAAGTAAATAAACATGAAGATTTCCGTTGTAAATAAAAAGAGCTCTTGGGCAATTCACACCGCGGTACGAACCGCTGCGAATCGACTAAGGACCCATTTTGAGGCAACTCTCCTGATACAACAAAATAATGAATGACAATTTTATCGTGACAACGTAATTATGTGACCTGTAGGTAAATAGCGCTGTAGCTAGTTTGTCCCTTTTTGATTTGATGATTTTTGATCCCTGGCATTCAAAAATCACCGAAAACTACCGATCTGTATATAAACTCACCTCATTATTAGTTTTTTTTTTAAATCGACCTACACATGAGTACCATCATGTATACGGACACTGATAGATATCTGACTTGATATAGACAAGCTTCGCTCGCTCGGTCAAAAACAATCGTTGAATGTCAAACATATTTTTTGAAACAAAAATGTTGTGATAACCTACAAGCGAGCACTTGCTTGCATAGTTATATGAATCAATAACCTATGTCTGCCCCCAATTTATTATCACTATTTGTAAATATTACATTATTACGTATTAACTAAGTTATTTTCCTTCTCAGAAACCAGCTATAGCGAGTGTCATACTTAGGTATTTAGGTAATATAATCGGTGAGGTTAGGACCTAAGATGATTGGAGATAAGTGAAGTCATTGAAAGATCTAAACCATGACATGCATAACCAAAGACAATAATATTTAGAAAGGATAACAAAGCAATACTCTGAAAGGGTCTTATATCATGTTGAAGATGAATATTCAACATATATGTAATACTTTGGTTACAAGCTTTGCCTTCTTTCAATACAAATTGCCTATTAGATCAGACTGCTTTTCGTCTCGCAGCTTAAGTTTGGGTGCGAAGTGTTATGAGGCGACTGCAGTACCACACTGGTCTGTCTTGTTCTAAAAGTGCTGGCAGAATGGGTCGCCACCCTAGCCAAAATGATATCATTCGCCGTGCTTTTTCCACCGCCAATGTTGCAGCTGTGCTCGAACCGAGTGGTCTTGCGCGTTGTAAAACGATGAAAAAGACCTGACGGAATGACGCTTGTGCCTTAGAAGTTCGGAAGGCCTCTTATGTGGTACGCGACATGAGTTGACACATTAGCGCCATCTCATCTTTCTTTGAGTAGGGCAGGGGCGGCGGCTTATTCAGCCGAGCAGCACAAACGGCGAAAATATGCTAGCCTCGGTAGAGGTTATATATTTGAGCCATTCGGAGTCGAGACTTTAGGGCCGTGGGGACCGGGAGCTCGTCTTATTTTCCAAAACTTATCGGATGATCGATTCCGGAATGCCGGTTTTTATCTGGCCCAACGTATAAGCATTGCCATTCAGCGTGGTAATGCGGCTAACATGCTATACACGCTGCCCTCTGGTGGTGGGTTGGCGCATTTGGATTATCTGTAGATCTTAAATGGTCTATAGGTGATTTATCTGCTAACATTTTTTGTTATCGTAGTTAGTCAATTGGTTTAAGTCAATAAAGGCATATATATGTATAAAATAAGAACGTAAGATGAGTTTTTTTACCTCTTTACTTTCTTCACAGCGGGAATGTCTGGAAAAATAGAAGAAAAGTATGAATTTAAAATCTATACTCATAATAAAATTCTGTACATTGAATATATTTTGAAATTTTCTTTTGCGGTGTTATTAATGATACAGACCACAAATTTATACGTTTATTCATTTTTGTTAAGTTATTATATGTCTGTCTTTCTATTTTTGGACTTTCCATAACTCCTAAACTGCTGGATGGGATTAATGAAACTTGGTATACTGAAGGTTTAACCATGATGTGGGATCTTATCAACTCTTTATTCCGAAAATCAACGGGGATTCCCATGGGAGGGGAGATGATAGTCGTATTTAATTTTAACTCGGTAACACGTGCTTTGATTTGGATGGTTCTATTTTTGTTAAAAAGAAATAACCAAAGTTAATGCCTTCTCAAAAATTAGTGGGAGTTCCCGTGGTAGGAGGGATGAAAATCGTATTTAACTATATCACGGTAGTGCGTGCTTTGATTTCGCCTATTCTTTTTTTTGTAGGAAAGGTCTAACTGAATTGATGTTATCCCGAAATTATTAGTGGTTCCCGTGGGCGAGGGCATTAAACTATAACTTGGTAAAGCGTTTTTTATTTGGATGATTATTTTTTGTTAGAAATATCTACCTGAAATGATGCTATCCTAAACATCAGCTGGGGTTCCCGTGGCAGATGGGATCAAAGTAGTATTTAAATATAACTCGGGGGCGCCTATTTTGATCATTCTTTTTCGTTAGAAAGTACTAAGTACCGCAAATAAAAGTCATCGGTCTTAAATAAAAATCTTATGTTGGACGCCTATATAAAACGTTGTAGCAAAAAAGTTTGTTTACCATTGAATTTAATTTGCATAGTTAGTTATTTTTTCTTAAGATATTTAGGATGACGAAATTATTGCACCACAATAGTGTTACTTATTGTGGTACAATAATTTCGTCATCAGCATTTTACTCGTAATTCATTTTTATTTTATTTTTTCACTATCGACAAGGATTTTTCAATGAAAATCTGATTATAATGTTTCCTAGAAATCATACGGGTAAATTTGCAATAGGTAGACTAAACTTATGCCGCCACAAAATACTAGATAAATAGACACACAAAATATAACAACAAAAAATAACCGCTATTGTACGTGTATCTACATATTGCGTCAACATTTTTATTGTAGCGGTGGTGACCGAGTAGTTAAATGGGGTAGATTGCCGTGCGACAGGTACGAGGTTCGATCCCACGAAATGCACGAAAAGAGCCTGAGCTACCAGTGAAGGATAACATCGTGTGGAAACCATAGCATGGTGGCAGAGCATTTTAAACACTTGCCTGGCTAGCTACCACCCTCAAGTAGAAAAATCTGTCGCCAAACAACTAACGGTGTGTTGCGGCGGCCTTCTTTGAGAGCCAGTGTATTCCAGACTAGGCTTGTTCCATCTAGGGGCCACAGTGTCGCTGACTTCTGTGGTCGTGCGAGTTGGTTGTCATATGTCTAGCTGTCTTGAGTAAAAAATAAATTGGCAATTGGGAAACATAGCATTAGCAAAAAAGTCCTACGGGTAAAAATGAGTACTGGATTAGCAAAATTTTAATAGGTGTTAGTGTAAGTGCAGAGTCCTTAGTTCTTCAGAATTGTTCACTAATGCTAAACATTATTATGTGACCTTCTCGTATCGCTTTAATTAATCAAATTAACAGTTCAAAAGACTTCTATGTTAAAACATTTATATTTTATAATGATAACACTTTCAGAAGGACCACTGAAATTTATTCTCTAATTTTTAAATCCCACTGACATATATATTCAAGGTTAACAGCCGCTAACGAAATCACGGGTACAGCTAGTATTTAATAAAAATATATCTAAAACATATTCTATGAGAATAAAAATCCTAACCTGCCTAATCGAAGTCAGTTAACACATGATTTTTTAATTATTACGTTTTAATAGTTTCCTTTAGTGAAATTGCTGTTACGCCAATAAGAGTCCAAAGTACTTACTTGCTGGAACATGACCTCGCGTTACACACTGCAACTACAGATACGACCAAAAGAAGCACCAACAACCCCTTGTTCATTGCCATTTTATATCTGTAAATACAAAATAATATGAATATCCTCAGAAGGGGAAGAAACTGGTCAATAGATTTTTAGTAAAATGAGAAACATAATAATCAAGGTTGAAAGACACCAATGCATTAATAAAAAAACTTTAAAACTGTATAAAATCGGCATGTTACAATACCCGTCTTGACACACACTTATATTTATTAATTTTATATAAATTTCTGATATTGAATGATACTATAAAAAAAATTAAACGTAACTTGTTTTTTTACTTATCAAACTAAAATTGTTAATGTTAATATTGAAATACTTAATTCAAAACTTACTTTCAAATGTCGTTATCTTCCAATGCACTGACCTATTCCGATTGGATTATTTGCACTGACTGAATGTTATAGTATCGTTTATTTAGGACAAGTATGTTTATTATTAAAGCTCGCTGGTTAAAATAATACTCAAGGGTCACGCCGATAGCACGCGCAATCACTTCGTAAACACGAATATATATTCGTAAAATGATCATAAGTTGTAAAATGATCATAATATCATTAGTTATTGAATTAGTTACCAAGACTCGTAGTTCTGTGAACAAATAAGCAAGTTTTTGTAAACCGTTTTGTATTTATAATTATTATCAGTGATTTTGTTTCGCTTGTCTCTGCAAAACTAACAAAAAATTCATAAAAATATTTAAGATTTGCTATCGTTTCCAAAAATGTTTTGAAGAGAAAACTGCGAAACACTATTGGAAATAATAGCAATGTTTTTTTTGGGTTATGTATGTATATGAATTTCTTTCAGCATTAAGTACCTACTTCTGTCTTAACAACACAGACAATACACTAACATTACGTTCTTGCCTGAAGGTTTGATCGTACGTCAGTGAAAATAAGAAATAATAGTACTTTTTAAAGAATATCACTAAATTTTTTAATTCTCGACAATAATTTACTCATGAATTTTTAGCTATGAACTTCATAAGGATTATTTTCTTATTCCTCATACACATACCTACTGAATTATTAATATTTTTTCTCAAATTATTTGTTAGTGTAGCTATAGTGCGTGTTACTTAAATTTGAGACTCGTTTCAAAACTATAATATTAAAAGTATCAAAGTATATTATCGCATGTAAAACTGAGCTTTGTTAAAAACTCACGAATATGTTAGCATCTATACCAGCCAGAGCCGGGTTTAACCCTAAGACAAACTAGGCACCTAGTGGCGCGAGGTTACGAATGAGCGCGCGTAATTCTGCAAATATAGTTTTTTTTGTTAGCAAAGTGTCAAGTTATATCTTCTACTTGTTCATATAATAAAACAACTACTAGCCATGCAATCTGATGATTTTGCTTTCCATCTAAGCAAAATTAATATGGCTCGGTTAAAGGGGCGCCTATGCGCTGCTTGTCTAGGGTGCTCTCCATATTTAATCCGCCTTTGATATCAGCCCTATTATTATTTTTCTAAGCTCTCATCATATTACGGTAATCGCCTGTTACCTTCACGTTAGCCATTATTCCTCGATAACGACAACACAATAAGCCCTCAGTACAATTTTCCTTGAAGCATCCAGTTCAGCGTACCGTTACGGATTATACGATAAACGGTCCGCAGTCAGCGAGAAAACAAGCTCCTTACACAAATAAGAAGGATTTTAATATCCTTAAGTAGTGACGGTACTGGCCTCTCTATAAAAGACTTGCAAAGTAATCCACAGAAAGCGTCCAGATATCTTGCAAATCTGCTTGACTCATCGCTTTCCTTTCACATAAATAGGGTCCGAAAAGATGTTCGGAGAGGTTCGGGTTTATTTTTTTCGTAATTCAATTGCGGGCCTTGCAAAATAATATATTATGAAATGTTTTGGAAGTGGCAAGTTTTGGATCTTTAGACTTAGAAATATAAATTAATTTTTAATTGTATGACGCCTGCTACAGCCGTTTAAGTTTCCACTTTTACAATCGCAGAATACAGGTACTGACCAAAAACAATTTGATGGGAAATATTAACTCAATATGAATAAGCTCGCTCTGTGCACCGTCGCGTATCCATCCGGTCTGCTATTGTATTTATCTACAGTACTTAATCTCTTCGGACTCTGTGCTGGTCAAATCATGATATAATTTACGTACTTGTAAGTTCATTTAATCATTAATTAATCAGATGAACAACAGAATCAATATTTATCCTTTGCATCAATAGTACCATTAACCATTTTATAAGGAGTTTTTGTACTGATTAACATACTCGTAAATAACTTTTATAACGACTGAGAATTTCAAAAGTAATCAGACGTTGTACCTATAAAATAATTATTGAACAAACTAAATCGCTGTTATTCTTCTTCACTATTTCGGGATTGTATAAGTAGTTGGTATTAATAATAACTCTCACTACCCAAATATATCCCTCGATTAGTTAAATAACTGGTATATCATTTTTATACGTGTATGAGGTACAACTAACCAGTATCACAAGTACGGTTGGTTCTCTTTCAATCGGTAGTTTTGAAAATTCAAGACGGTATAAACGCTCATTTATTATTAATTATTGATAGCAAGATCCGTATTTGCAAAAATCTTTATACGATAACGTTTTATTCCGGCCGTAATAAATATACCGCTTTAGTAAAGAAAAAACCGAAAACATGCAAAAAAAGAGCCACATAGAAAAACATAAAAAGCAGAAGAAATGTAACAGTAGATGTATATATTAATAGCAATAGCATATATTATAATCCATGTGAATGTAAGTTACGTACCTAAATCCCCTCTATCTTTCTGATGTCCCTTTATCTCTCCTCAAAGATACTGATATCTTTGAGAAAAGCATAGGAAAGTAAATTGATAACTATCATAATGTATCCGCTGCTCAAGGTCTATGTCTCATGCAGAGAGCAAAACAGTAAACATTAAAAAAACTCATCATCTTTTCCTAATTCGCTATCGTTCCCTTTAAGATTAAGAAGATCAAATATTATGTTCAAAGTTGAGACACGTTGATGAGATATACCTTAAGTACGACACAGTTATAATGTACCTAAACAATTTACCTTTTGAATACAACGTCATAATAGTAAGTCAAATTATGAAACGGTTCAAACTTCTCGATGAAGTGGAGTTCGAAAATTGTATTATAAATTCACGGGTTTACAATCACAGCTCTACTCGCCGAAAGCAAAAAAAAAATACTTCGCGAAAACTCGTTCTAACTTTTCCTATTTTTCTGCGTTAATTTTACCTGAACCCATTTACACTTTGCAACAATTCTTGGCGAGAACGTTTCTATTAGCCTCTTTGAAATTGCATTCTAAATAAGTTTGGCAGACTTTTATAAATGGGCATCAGGGCCGATTTTCTTACCGTAAAGAAACCGTTTAGTCAACCTTTACCAAAATATCCATATTTTAGAAATACTGACATTCTAATGCCAAGTTTAATATAAGTACAGTAAGTATATTGAAAATAACGTTTAATATCCTCTAATTTACCTCGTCCGCTGACTTCAGCCCTTTTTAAACTTAAAGGTTCACGTCCGTAAAAAGTAGTATCAAAGTTCAGCAATGAAATGTTAAGGATGAATAAGTTAATTGGCCCCGGGAGAGTATCGGCAGCCTCCTGTGCCGCGGAGGAATGCATTTAAATTGGATTTTAAGAGTAGAAATCACCGGCGGCCGCCACCCCGCCTTGTTAGAGCCAATCTCAAAGTTTACGTAAACGAATAAACCTTCGCCGTAGAACCGAATTTATATATATATATATCAATACGCACTATTGTAAAGATACTGTACAGGGCTGGGCTTTGCAAAGTCTACATACAGATCGTTGTATTCATCACTATGAATACTTAAAACAATAAAAAATTAATACTAAAATTATAAATCAACGTTATTTAGAAAACTAACGCGTGTTTGATTCATTTTGTTTAAGAAACCCGGTTTTCACACGTACCTGATTGTTGGAAAGGTTCAACCATAGTTTTTCAGACAGAACTCGTAATCAAGCGCAGATTACGATCTTAAGGTAAGCCAAATAAGATATAATACTCAGCACGTAAGATCTTGCTTAAAATATAAACGTTAATGCTTAAAATAGTTACGTTAAGGTTTTATAAATACCACGTAAACATAACCCTGTATAGATTGTCTATAATGACTTTGGCCGTTTAATTTCAAAACGAAGTTGCAACGCTGAAACGAGTTTTAAATACCGATAGGAAATAGATTTTTGCTTGTTTTGCGACTTCGTTCAATTGAATAATCAGTTTTTTATTGCCGTCTTTTCGACGATAAGTATAAGTACATAAATTATATTATGTTATTTAAATTAAAAGATATCTGTTAACAGGTGGTTATATCGCTTTTCGAAAAAAACCCGACTGCTACATCGTTAAACCTGTGTATCATCCTTAATCTTTTTATTTTTTAATTTTGATGTAACTGGGTACATCAAAGTCACTCTCACGACTAAGACAAATCTATTGACAACCACTCACATCAAAATACGACCAGCAGTTTAGGCTCTAGGGCGTACTAAAGAAATATACATACAAGTACATACACTCGAAAACATAACCCTCCTTCTTTCGCAGTCGGGTAAATACTAAATGCTTGCCAACAATTTTATATCTCAATTCAGTACTGTTTTTTTTTCTGTAACGATTCACACCATTTAAAAAACATGTATAAAATTTGTTTTCTTTATGTTTTGTATATCTACAATAAACAATTTTATAAACTTACTTATTTTTACAGAGGACTTGTAAAACCTATCCAAATATAGGTAAGTACTGTTAAAATATCAAGCATTAAAAATTACTCCATCCAATAATATTGAAACGAGAAGTAAAGTACGGAGAAAATTAAGCAGAAGTACTCTCGTAAATGTAATCTTAACGTTTTATAGTGGAAATCATTACGACCTACTGGAATTGCCTTGTTTTTAGGGTCCTCTTGCACACGATATTAATATATAGAAAACCATGAATTATGATAGCTGAAAATTGGGTCAGTAATATAAATTATTCATCGTACGCATATTTATTTGTATTGACGTAGTCCAAGACCTTAAGACAAATAAACGGGACCGTAGCACCCGTAGTATATACGATAACTGCAACTCCACAGTCACCCATTCCGTCCGTTCCTGACTAACACCCTAATCGGTTTAACAGAAAGCTATAGCGTCATTGCTTACTCTAGTTTTCACCTTTTTCATGCCTAATGTTAGCCGATTAGGCTCCTGACCAAACGTTTTTAACTTCGATAATATCTTGAAAAACTTACCATAGTGCTACGGAACGCTAAACGCTATAACTGCACACACTTACCAAATTTTTCCTTGCAATGCTGTTGCATGTATTAAGGTAAATGAAGGTAACGGAAACGGAACTCTGGATTAATGTAAAGCTTGTTCTGCTTAATTAACACACAGAACGCGTTATTCTAATTAGCTGACTAGTTATACTAGAATAACTTTCTTACTGTAATAGTAAATTGAACTTGTCCTAGTTTTATTTTTTATTTTAGACTATATTTTCCTGCACATATTTCTATATGCCTTCAACCTATCGTGCTTTTTAGGGTTGCAAATTCTAAGGGTTAAAACTGGACCCCATTACTAAGACTTCACTGTCCGACCGTCTGTTTGTCACCAGGCTGTACTTCATGTTACACCGTTGCATAGTTGCAAATTTTACAGATGATGTATTTCTGTTGCCGCTATAACTACTAATACATAATTTAAAAAACTTTTAGTATAAATATTTACAAGAGGCTTTCTTACCACGTTGTATAGATAAGGGCACGGATACTTTGTGCACGATTTCGACTTGCACTTGGCCGATGTTTATTCAGTTCTATTTCAAGGAAATACTTAACAGTAAATAAAAAAAGAAATGTGTGGGAAAAGTATGAAACAGTTATTATGTGGATTTTGAATGGTAATTTATTTTAAATTGACCGTAAATATTACTTTTTTGGATCTTTAATTTAACAAAAAACTATATGTTCACCTAAGCGCGATTACACAAATCTGGGTCATGAGAACGCGCTTCTCGTAGCCGTGAACTAGTTTCGCACCGGGGCCGTACCTTGGCTTAGGGTGTTCATGAGTTTCGTGTTCACCTTGCATGCTGCAATTGAAGTTTTCTCAATATTTTTGTACTTTAGTAGGTTAAACAAAAAAACACGGGTATTTTATTTTTCAATATCCTTTCAGTATACTGAATATACGCACTCAATTTAGAATCACTATGTAAAGTGAAGTTCTACCCGTGTAGAAAATTCTTCAATAATTCAATATAAGAGTAACTTAACAGTTCACAGAACCGATGAGTCAGCCCTTGTCCAATTTAATGAGTCATTATGTGTACCATTTGTTAACTTTATCACCTCACATAATTGGAAGATGACCTTATTTATTCACGACCCGATATTTACTTTGCTGAGAGCTAACGACGCATTTAGTCACTGTAGTGAGTTAATTATACTCATTACCTAACTCGTGTATTTGGGCTATAACAGTCGACATACAGACTCCATCGCAATATTCAAGCACCAATAAACAACAAAGACAACCATAGTTATCTAAGCGAGAGAAGCTCTGTTTTAAGTCTGGCAATTTTGTCTTTAGACCGTCAGCTCGTATGCTTGTACAAGTGTTGGTACTCTCGTACTGACTTGTATACAAATACCGACATCCAGACAAAAAGTTTTAGTGCTTTTAGTTTCCACCCAATCTTTACTGAACTCGAGATATAGGTTCCAAGAATAATTGAGATGCCTCCAAAATTGTTGGAGCCGCTAGATTTAAACAATGTGTAGTAGATTCATGCGGAGTACAATGGTGGACAGACGGACAAATATACAGAGCGAAACTGTAACGGTTACTTTTAGTACCTACACATACCCTATTGGCCAAGCTGTTGTCTCTTTTTAATCGCATAAAATATTGCGGTCGCGAGATCAACAGTTCGCGGAGATAGAATTTCAATTTTATACCGAGACTTCACGAATAGCTATTTCTATTTAAGTACTGCTTATTTCTGAAAGATATTTCGCCTGTCGCACTTCAGGAACATTTCTACACGCGTTAATCCGGTGGTCATTATTACGAATGTGTCATTTTTTCTAGCTAATCATTGGTCCAGCCGCATTTGAGTTATAAATTGTGTAACTAACCCGAATTCCATTTATATATTAAGATTTATAAGATTCATGATGTAGAAAGAGAATCGCTTACCGAATACCCTGAACAAATGTTGTGGCAGTTCAACCAGCCACTCTGAACATGATTGCAAAGTTATTAGTTAGTAGTTCTCGACCTCATGGACATTGTAAGAAGACTTAAAATAACGGAACTTTTTGAATTAGTGTAGTGTAAAAATAATTCGTGATAGTGAAATTTAGTGCAAGTGCTACGTGTAGGTAAAGAACACATAAACAAAGTGTCTTCCCCTTAATAGAGATTACGATAAGATACGTGTTAATGGACACATTCCTAGAGACACTATTTTTGTAGAAGTTTAAGCTAAATTAAAATTACTTATTAGCCTTAGGCTAGATTGTAATATTATTAAGGGAAACCTAGATGGGTATAAACGAGTTCGAGTATTTAGAAAAAATGCAGTCTAATTGAAAACCTCTTATATTTTGGGAAATTTGTAAAAATGATGCACTTTGAACCCATAGCATATTACTGCAATTAGTCATTGCGCGTGATGGTTATCACACTCATATCGCATTATGGATATTGCACATATTGCGTCAATGTGTGCAATAATCATAATGTGACAAAATACTTATTTAGATGTTGTCAGTAGACGTGTTGGTCTGTTATGCGTCAGGACGCTACTTACGTGTTCTTTACCATTATAATTTATTCTAGAGCTAGGCTTAAACTATTATTATTGTAATCTTGGCATACTCAAATCTTTTTCACTGTTTTGTTAAATTATAATTATATGAAAATGCACAAAATGAATTCGTACTTGTAATTATTGCAAAACGCAACCTGCAGGTAATATTTAATTTTTATAACCAAAATAGACAGAATAATATGCTAACAGCTAATTTCCGCAAGTGGTTGTGTTTCACGTATTGACAACATAACAGAAGTGGAAGTTGTTACAGATGCTACACTAAAAGCACTCCACGAAGTAACTTTTGCAGTTTGCACCTGACAAATATAAATTTGACTTACAATTACCTCAAAGTACTTATCGGTGTTCAGTTCAGGTTAATCTACTTCAGAGAATAATAAATAAAATATCCGCAGCATAAATAGGTACTCGTGCCTACAGCAACAACCAGACACAAAAAGCGGTCTTATCAATGGAAAGTGATCGTTTCCATACAACTATTGAAATTATTACTAATTTACTAAGTTAACAAATAAGATAAAAGGGTAGTAATCAATACATTTTAGTATAATTCTGACAAAAACCAACCTGCATACCAATCGATCTTACTAACCTTTCACTCGCCGCTGACCGATTTGTGTAACACGCAACCCCTGAATTTTTCTTACCCATCCGGCAACCTGACCGGTCCTGTCCACTTAACTTGAATAATGATGTGCGAGCAAAAAGGACCGGTCGGGATACAGGCGAGGTGAGCTGGCACAACTTGTTCAATCCCGCACTTGATCGCCCGTAAATAACCTGATACTCTATTAATACTATTAGGTAGTGCGTATACGGTAGATATTTTTCTTGACATTCTCAAAATTAAGTATGTAAATACTTATTAATTCATCGGAGTCTTTGTTTATTAATTATTATTCATTATTCTTAGTATGTTTCCTGATTTTTAATGACAAGAGATCTAGTCAAAAAGATGCTCCCTTTTAAATATTATCGGTCTTGTAGTTGGTTCAAAAATCCAAGTAACTGAGAAAAAGCCGAATTGAAGTCGATTTACAAACTAATATTAAAGTTTTACGTGTTACAGCTCGTTAATCGTCAACAAATTTGAGTTTGCATACGGTTAATAAATAGGTAATTAGAAATTAGAACCCCGATCCCACATACCAGACATAAAATCCGGTGTAAGACCAAAAATAAAATGTTAGCAGAAGGTGGCGTTGTAGTTGCGGTGCGTAACCCCGTGGAAAGAAAACGGCTTTCTTTACGAGCTATTCCGCTGAGCCAATATTTCTCCGCGACAGTGCGCGCCATCATAAAATAAAACGAAAAATTCCACCGCACTGCCTCCAGCCGCTATGAAAATCATAAGAGCCGAGATTTTATGGGCTATCGGAACGAGCGCTACACTTCGTCAGGTGATTAATAACATAAGCAAACACAAATGATTTATTTATACGAGCTAAGCGCACCAACTTTTCCGTTCTAAGAAACGAATTCGTTCATTGTGAAAACTTAAAAGGCTCCTTTGTGAGACTATGTACGTGGTACGTGAATGGGCATACGAAGTGCACTTATTAGTCGTGCTCTCGAGCCCCGGTGTACGACAACCGCTTGACAAAATACTCTGCCAATTGTGCCGGAGCACCGCCTTCAATTGTTCCGCATGAAAAATGGCGTATTCGGATTGTTCACGAACAAATGCGTGCCGTGCGGGTCATTAGCTTTGTTTTAAGAGTAAGTATGACAAAAAACACCGCAAAAAGCCAATATTTTCGTCCTCCCGTCGACCGAGCGGAGTTTAAGCTGCGGCCAATTGTTTTCCCTTGAAAAATTATTTCCTCGAGTAGGTTTCTTACTTTGTTCCAATGAAACACAATAGCGCCACTTGCACAATTATTTTTCATTTCGTCCCAAATGTAGAAAATACTTTTTCATTTCAAT
This sequence comes from Ligdia adustata, assembly GCA_947049295.1. Lineage (NCBI taxonomy): Eukaryota > Metazoa > Arthropoda > Insecta > Lepidoptera > Geometridae > Ligdia > Ligdia adustata. The sequence goes on from OX346218.1 coordinate 7,532,851, forward strand.
TTCGCTGTAAGATTGGACGAATAATAATATAGCAAGATGAAAGTCGTCGATGGAAATCATAACAGAGATTTTACTGCTGAGCATCCGATCGGAACGAGGATGCCAAAGATTGTTTCAGAGCTCGAGCTGGATTGAGGCGATAATAACAATGTCGTCACTTCCTCAATCCGACTTCTTCAAATATTTTTCGAGCAGATTCGCAATAAATTTTTGTTCGTTGGAAAATATTAACAGAGCTTTGAATTTTTTCGAGGATAATAAAACGGCACATGTTAAAAATTGACGCATACAAGCTTTAATTTACGATTCGGTCGAGTTATTGCTATATCTTTTAAAGTTTGCTGCAAATGTGTTTATTTTTGCATTTTGTTTATATTCTTGTGATTTAATAGCGAAAAAGTTAACTATGAAAGTTAAGAACTAAGAGACAGAAGATCCTGGAAAACAGAAAATATAACGTAATAAGGATAGTTTTTGGCTATACTTACTCAAAACGCAAACGGTTGTCTTAATAATGTAATTGGTTTTATAATTTGTTGTAATAGTAAATTCATTAGCCAGTTATTATTATGAAATCGTTTGCTGTAGTGTGAGAAACCTCTATATAGGTAAATTAGGTAATATATACTTTACCTACACATCTAAGTATTAAATAATTACATTTGCTGACTACTTCGGCAGTAGTGCATAATAATTAGGTTAACCGCTAAATCAATAGCTCCCAGCCATGTGTGGTCACACGCCACTTGATGCATGTGATATCTTACAAACTAATTCTACGATAACATAAAGACTATAACGACAAATAATTCTAATTTAATCTTAGTATTTGCTCAAAGAGCCAATCACGACGATGTAAAAGTATGGTTCCTCTACTTTCTTTACACTAAAATCACGAAACAACCATGCCATGCAAAAATGCAAACATGGCGTATGCAACAGAAAAAGCTACTAAAGTTTTTTTAAAACCAAATATTTCAGATTTTATAAATAGATAGAGATAGGGTTGATTGTAAACTGCAAATTAACTATTCAAGTTAATATTAACTGTTCTTTATTGTGTGTTTGAAGTTAACACATCTAACCGTAATTACCCTAATTAATGAAACTTTTTAATTACCATCGCCGCTATCTGATTTGCTATACTTGCTACAATTTTACTTTAGAAATGTGATGTTATTATGCCGAATAGTTTGTACCGCCACGACATTTATTTATTTTTATGTCGTCTCCTACATTTCTTATCCTTATAAAAAACAGATTTTTCAAGCTAACACCAATGTCACCGTTTTTTTTTATCCAACGAAGCTACATATTTGACCACAAGTTCGCACGACCACAGAAGCTAGCGACACTGTAGCCCTAAATGGAGCATGTCTCGTCTGAAATAGGCTCTTCTTAACGGTTGGTTTGTATGAAGTTGGAAAATCTGCTAGGTAACTTAACTAAGGTACGAGTACTTAGCAGATTTTTCAACTTGAAGGTGGTTCATCCTATGCTATTGACATGTAGTACAATATTCTTCTATCTTACACAAAAAATGCTTTTTTTTGCCAGGCTTGAACCAGTGTCACAGTTTCTGAGCCATTGACATGGCCTACAATGATTCTTCTTACCAACACAAAAAAAAACCTTTACCAGTCTTGAACTAGCGTCACAGCTTCTGAGCCATTGCCATGGCCTACAATTATTATTCTATCTAACACCAAAAGCACGTTTGCCAGGCTTGAACCAGTATCATAACTTCTATGTCATTGTCAGATTGTAATTAGTAAATTTAATTACAATTTCTTTATGAATTGACTTTTTATATTTTTTAAATGACTTTGATTCTGTCCGCGTGTGTAATTTTTTTATTTATTTTGATTTGCAAACAAAACTACTGGGTTTATTCTGATAAAACATGTATAATGGACTTCAAAAAAAGCATACATTTAAAGTATAAACTAAAGTTCATATCGGTCCAGGCCTCGCAAGCAAATCGGGAAAAAGAGATTCAGACCAATTGGATCCTCCTCCTTTTTGGTGTGGTTTAAAACGTATAGCCGGATGTGTCTAAACGGCCGGATGTGGTACCACATCTCCGTAAGCAAGTTTAAAATTATATCAAAGCCATCGAGGTCTGAAAGGTAATTAATTAATTAAGCGAACCTTTGCGATGCGTCTCCAGAGGGCCATTACTTAATTACCAACACTCATGACTCGGTTATACGACATGTTTAAATACGACAATGTGAGACAAAGCTACGTTCGATATTTATTGATCCTTACATACTTAACAATATTTCGAGTAAGGTTGGAGCTAATTGTTCCAATAACAGGGTTCCGTTTTGTTATACAACATACAAAGAACCCGTATAGTATCGCTCTATCCGTCCATCCATCATACATTTACACAAATTAAGTATCATGTTATCATATTTTATTTTTATTTTATCCTATACTGTCCCTCTCCTGGGCAAAAGTATCCCCTATTTATCATAATATAACACAAATTAGTTACTTACGCAATTTAATTAGTGGTGCAAATCTATATGTGCTACTTGAACTATCTTAGACTAGTACCAGTAGTAATAACTTGTACCATAAACCTACTACTAGACTAGTGTATTCAACTGGTTTTCTAGATCAAGTACATTAGGAAAAGCGTATCCAGTCTAATTCACCCGCAAACACCGAACAAAACCTGTAAATAAAAAATTCTTTTCAGAAGACATTTCTTGTCTTATAAATAATTTCGTCAACACGCACTACCATCTAACATTACCTTGTGCGAGGTCGTTCCGCTAAAGGTAAGAACAACGTAAGAACAAGGGGCCGGCATTATTCAAAAGGAAGACTTACTAATGCATTTTATGGTCGTCTGCTGTATTTACGGGGCCCAGGTGAGCAAAAAAGCGAATGTAAGTACCTCATCTCGGTGATCTTGGCTTTAGTGCTCGTAGAAATGATTAAGGGGGTTGAGCTGCCTATATCTAAATACCTACCTAACGAATACTACAAGCCCAGGGACTAATCTACAGATATGCGGTGCAATATTGTTATAATGTCTCTGTGATTTTGAAAGAAATAATAATAAAGTTGCCAAAAACATGAAAATCAGCATATTAAAAGTTCAATTTCGATCATTTTACGATAATCAACACTAAGTATTAATAGAAAATACACATTTTAACCTATTTTCTGTAGAATTATTAAGAATATTCTGTGTTTTGTATTGCAACTAAATGTAAAGATTTTTTTTTGTATTTTAGTAAAATATAGTCATTTAAAAATAAATGACACATGAAATAGGGTGCGCTTCGATCTAGTAAAACGTTTACATCGAGCTCTATCGTGTACCATAAGAAATATATTTTACGTATATTATATGTAAGCTATGGCTAAGTAAAGCTAAGTATATATTTATGTGGCCAAAAGTTAGGTAACATTGTCGTGGTGGGTGAGCACGTCTTAACAAATAAATCCAAACTCTTGGCCAGATAGATGTTTGTAAAAACTAATTTACGGCAGAAATAAATAAATGACGTGGATTTAAAAGCTTCCAGCCAAAGCTTATGGCATTCGTTAAAATAAAGCAACACAAACACCCTTAATGATGCAAAAAGACCATTCCCCGTTCAAAATAAGTAGTTGTTTATTTTTATCACCGGGCCGTAATTGCTTGTTATCTTTCTTTTAGCACCCAAGACTTAAGAAGCCATTCTATAATCCCTGTATTAAGAGTTATACGTGGCGAGGGATTTAAAACGTGTTTTCTTCGCGCTCCATCCCACCGCCCTTGGGATTCCATTCCGAAAAACCTCCATAAATATTTCTTACAGTATTTGTATCTTCCTTGGAGTATCGTTAACACAATACGGGCTTTTTTGTGGAGGGCATCTGCTCCTACCAAATGTAAATATATATTTTTCAGTTAAACTTGGAGAATTTGGAGTCTAATACGTATCATTTCTAATCCGTTGGATTCAATTTAGATGTTTCGCGCTTAAGTCGAGTATAAAAGTAGAACATACCTAAATATAATTGACAAAGCAATCTTAGCGTCTCTATATCAAGTCTGGAAAACGTTATTTCATCTGGAAGTATGAATTTTTATCTAGACGTTAGTACTCGCGCACAGTTTGCATTCTTAATCTAATAGAGCCATTTTATTTATCCGGTGTATTAGTCAGAACTATGTCGAATGTAATTACAAAAAACTTTACAGTAGTAGTAAACATGGTAAAATCTTATAGATTAAATCAATTATTTGAGAACTATTGACCAAGTTCCATTAAGATCCATTTGCAATTCACAGAGCGCTTGTTGGCAGGGCTTACAAACCCTTTATGCATATGGTTCATCCGATAGACGGATATTAGATTCCTAAGTCTGTTTCTATGTTCTTTGTTTTAATATTAGTTATCAATTTATATTCTGCAGGTTGATATATATATATATATACATGAAATATGATTGAGTGGTACCTGGCCTTTCCAGTTTTGAAAATTCCTAGCCATGGACGAATACAGGCTGACGATGATGATGAAAAGAGCATGTTTATAGAGCAGCGATACTAAAAAAGAACAAAATTTGAATATAGTAATAAAAACTAGTTTTGCTTCAGTCGTTTTATATTAATTAAGCAGTAGAGGAAACAATAGCTTTCGCATTGTCAGAACTGTAATCAACGAACTCGTGACCACTATCATTAGTTTTCATTTATTATGTTTTTCTACTACATACCGACGAATTTCAACTACATAATTACTTTACAAGCTTTCGAAATATAACTTCTTATTCTTAAATAATGTCTCCAAAAACCCATTTTAGCACAATCTCAAAACGTCATTACAGTTTATCGGCACTTCAACACGGACCCCAAATAAATAGCGGCTATCAAAGAGCGATTACATAAACTGTTCACCAGCTCATAAAGAGACAAACATTATGAAATCTGTGATGTCAAAGAAATATAAATCGACGATAAAATTTAACATCCGCACAACAACAACTTTAGATTGGCTATAACCGATGGGCTATTCATGGGAAAACGTGATTAATTATTGTTGCTTTAGTTATAGTTATTTCAAGTTATTAAGTTATATCAATTTATAATTGTTATGTTTGGTTATTTAAGAATTGATTGTAGGTTTAACGGTATGTTGACGCAATACGTAAATTTGATAATGCAAAACGAGCGCGTTCAGTGCAAAGACAAGATATAAAATTTGACATTGGCTTAGTGAACACCGATCCACGAGAATTTACGCGCTTAAAATAACTCAAAGGTTCATAGTGAATAATAATATAATAATAATATAATAATAATAGGTCCTGCTAATAAGAATAATGTCGCGAAAGTTTTCTTGCTAAACCTGAAAGTAAGTATATTTTTTTACATCAGTCAAGTTTGAATCCACTCAATATAAATTTTATTGCACGCGATTTTAAAGGTATCGAAATTCAGGCTTAATTGTCAATTTACGCCGTTCCCGTTTATGTGTTCGGCAAAAACATCTGGCCCCTTGATTGCTCACGTTTTTATGTGCACTTAGAAACTCCAGCAAAATGTACCAGGTACCTAAATAATGCAATCACAAAGCTCCGAATTTATTGCTTTATCGTATTTTATATTACGAGTGCTTCATAAAGGCGCGCTAAGGGTAATTTGTAAAATAACTTACGAACCTGTGTGTACTCGACCTTGTTCACACTATGTCGGTAAATTCTCTATACTCCCACTCACTCATTTATTTGGCTCAATATCGTGTTTTCCTTAGAATAGGTGTACTTAAAAGCTACTGCTACCTAGGTACCTTTTTTCGACATCTCAAGTTTATAGAAACCTAACATCACTATTAACTTATTGCTGGGAAAAATTATCTTTTATGTGTTTTAATGTTAATCACAGAATTTTTTATTCTCATACTATTAATGATCTATTCAAAGCGAATTGCTTTTTAGGGTTCCGTACTCAAAGAGCAAAATCGGGACTCTATTATATATATAATATAACTTTACTATGTCTGTGTGTCACCTGTATATGACAAACCATGACAGCAAGACAGTTGAAATTTTCACAAATTATGTATTCATGTTACCGCTATAACAAAAACTACTAAAAAAAATATTAAAAAAATAACATTAAATACATATTTAAGGGCAAAAATCAATATTATTGTATGGGAACGATAAATGTGATTTTTTGTTTGTATGGCAACGGATTGACACTTTAAAAATTTACTTCACAGAATATTTACTTGTACGTGCACTCTAAGAATTATAATTAAATGAAAATAAAATAAATATTGAAACACTTCTGTTGTATAGGAGCTCACTATATAACAAAAGTGTTTAGGGTTTTTTTTTTAATTCGTTACTGACTTCGCTTTTAAACTTTGTCAATTTTACTTTGAACATAGTCGCCGTATAGACTGATGACAAAACATACTTACGTCTACTGCAGCTTACAGAAACTAATAGTATCTATATCAATATGCTAAAATACTTAAATAAAAATACGAGTCTTCAAGCATAGTATGAACAGTCTTTGCCTTCATGCATGAATTAGGAGAATCCGAATAGGCCGCACAGATTGTGATCTTCATAGACCTTACTTTCAGAGAGGGGAGCGGAGGGGTTAAGAGCTCCATTAGCTGATTAGCTAATTCTAATCACATTAACACTTCGATCGCTTTTTGCGCAGGTTTTGTTAGAGCCAATTTTTTAATTGGGATAAGCACCTTTTCTGTACTACACGTAAGTAGCGCAAATAATGTTTTGAAGTGAATTAAATAAAAGCTTTGCCCGCGAATGCGTGTGTTTTGTTTCAATACATCTAGCCTGTGTATGTTATACTAAATAAATTATGCATATTGTAGTCAAAAATAAGTGATAAAAACCACGAATGAGACTTTAAATATAGATAAAAAATGTATACAATTAGTTATACTTTAAAAAAATGAAAACAGACTTAAAATCGGCAGATTTTTCCTCGATTTCATTGATATTCCATCATCAGACCCTGACTTGGTGATAATGGGATCACTTCGGAAGTATATCCTTTCGAACTAAAAAATATTTTTTTATTGGTACACAATAGGCAAAAATATAGATTTTAATTATTTTTCTGCATTGACTTCTTGTATTTTCGACGTGTTGCCGCGTGCGTCATATAAACATATGCGTCTGAGCGGCCTCCGTCTGCAACAAAATTAAACTAAATTAATATAAAAATTAGCAAAAGCTTGAAAACACGGCATAAAGAAGTAAATAGATATATTTAACTAGGTTTTTATTATTTATCTTCACAAAATCAGCTTAACCTAACCTAACCGGATTATGCCTACTTGAATATTCGTTTTTTTTCATCTTTTATTCGAGAAGTAAAATCCGGTTAGGTTAAATTCAGCAGTTTTTGTAGTAGGTAGGTTTTAATTATTTTTCTGCACAAAAACAGCTTAACCTTTTTTTGTTCGTGGAGAAATTCATCATGCATTCCGCTCCACCACGGGGAGGCAGAGCGGTTGTGGGACTCCTACCCACTAAAACTCCACGGTGTCATTCCCGGCCGTATACTGGCGGGACACTCTCGCATTTTTCCGCGACCCACCACGGCTGTCCGTTATCGGCCTAACCACTCGGGGTTACCCCCCGTTGCAGTACGCCAGACACATGATGCACTGCAACCAGCTCGAGGACCATACAGTCATGTGGGCGTCAGAAGACCCCGTGTCTAGACGCCCGAAGTCCTCCTGTGACTGGTCATTAGTGGCCCCGCCGCCTGCCACTTCGGCCGTTGCAAATCCTTAATACCGCGGCCACGCCACCATCATGCGGTGGTCACCCCGCTGTGGCTGCGGATGGTAGGGTGAGCGGCGTACCTCAATACCGGCACTAAACTCCCGACGCGGCCTCAATCCTCCGCTGCGCCTCAATTGCAGTGTCCCCATAAAACACTGCAACTTACCTCCTGAAGCCGCTCCGACAAAGACTTGGAAGGCCAAACCATGTGGAGCGGCCCACCTCAGGTACCTCTTAGCTTCGACGTGGGTGGCAATGAAAAGGCTGCTGATCCACCCCGCCTCGAAAATGCGGGCACCCACGGAGAGGAGCTCAACTATAGAAATTTCCAAAGACATCTCTGAGAAATCTAAGAAAAAACATACTTAACATATCTAACTGTTGTAGTCAAGCAAAAAACGTCAAAAAGTTACGTTTGTTGTAAGGGCCTCTCTTACATATTTATGTTATTCTCTTTTATTATTTTGGTATTTGTTGTTACAACAGCAACAGGAATACGTCATCTACAAAAAATTCAACTGAATTGATAGCTATTCAGTTGAATTTTTTACAGATGACGTGGTTCCTGAGCCTGGTGACAGCTAGCCGACCGGATTGATGGACAGCGAAGTCTTAGTAATCTAATTGCAAACTTCCTCTTTTTTGAACTCTGTTAAATATGAGTGCTGCATTTGCAATAAATAAATAGGCGTTAATGGATTAGAATCTTTAGCTCTTCAGAATTGTCCACTCATGCCAAACTTTCTTACATAAACTTCTCAGTGTCGCTTCAACTAATCAAAATTTACAGTTTAAAACATTATTCATGGGTATCTTTCAGAAGTACCACTAAAATTCATATTGGCATACATTAAACAAAAATAGCAATTGCAATTAAAGTCGCTGGTACAGCTAGTTATTATTTATTTTTAACACTAGATTTTAAAATTTTGCGTGTAGTCTTAATCAAAGTAACACTACAGTGAGACAAGCAGTGTACGGGTAAAGTTATATAAAAAAAACTATTCTTAACAGTTCCCAACAACAAATGATTTGAAAGAGCTTTATTTGTTGGTAGGTATATAAAAGCAATAGTTATAATGCTGAAAGCAAATCCTTGTAGACGATCCTTTTGGGGGTATCTGTGGCCGCATCGTAAGGGTCAACGAAAAGGTTTGACCATACGACACGAACTCTGAATTAGAGAATGGATGTGTGAGGTACCCAAACATTAGGATGTTTTTTCCTTTTGTTTTTTATATTTTTGAGTTTATGTACTTTTCTTCACGTATTATTTGATAATATTGAGGATAAGCGCGGTCAGAGCTTTGACAGATCTACACAAAATAATATAATATATTCCTACCATGAGGCAGCAATGACGCTAATTACTACAAATTAAAAAAGCTTGGTGTTACAGTCATAGCAATACAGTTGTTAAAGACAATAAACACAAAGGCCATAGCAGTTTCTGTGTTTTGGCGAGTGTCAAACCTGGCAAAGGTTTGATGCTCTCCGATGAGGAGTTACAAACCGGCGAAACAAATTTTCAAGGCACGGTGAATTCGCAGGTGAAATTTTCATCATCATCTAAGCTTATTTCGGCATAAAAAGTACTTACATCCCCTCCTTTTACTGACATAAAGAGGCAATATTTGCTAGAGCACAAAACTTCCTAAACCTGCACTAGGGATGTAAGGGCATTTGAATAGCCCCTAGATGCGTTAGTTATTCAGACCGCGCCCGCCCAGCGGCCAGCCGCCTCGTAAATCAAACTAGCCATTCGCTTATGCATTATACAATTTTATTTGTACGGCCTCGGTGAATAGGTAATAAACCATGGCAGGTGGATGTTTTGCGTGTCCGTGTACGCGCCGAATGCAAAACGTACGCAAATATGTGTTTTAGAGATGCGGAGTAATGGTTTTCGGCCGAAATGTATTGACACTAAATTTTTATAGGACCTATTTAAAACTAGCTTAAAATTACGTTCTTGGATTAATTATTAATACTTGTATCAATTTTCAATAATATTGCTTCTTTTTCAACGTCTGGTTATTCAAAACTGGTGGCCATGGATCATGGCCTACTAGTGACAAAACTCTTTTTGGACGAGGCAACACCGCAGTCATGAAATTCCATACATGCCTGTTTTTGAAATAGACCAGCAACAATAGCTTTGGTCATAGAAGGTTGTCAAAATAATGATTGATTCCTGTTTGTCACCTGTTTGAACAAAAATTATTTTCTGTCCCATATTAGTCCTGAGGGGACAGACAGCATGTTTGAGTAAAACAATACAATGTCATCATAATAAATACATTATACCTGTAAAAAAATCAAACACACCTTATTCGTTTCATGAAACGTATATGTGCAACTGTTTTTACAAATACACCTGCTTAAAATATTATTTAGAATAAACATTAGCCATAAAATATTTAAGCATGTCATTATTTAGAGAGAGGAGACGGATGTATGTAACACTTCTAGTTTGCAACATTTTGCAGAGAAGCATGATGTGCGAGAGATGCATGCGTAATACCTACTATTTGAAGCTGCAGGCAAACCTGCTGTGACTAATTTTCTGCAATGTTAGTTTGTAATGTTACCTACACTTCTATCTAGAGGATCACACAAAAATATTAATTCTAGAGACAAGTGCAGTTTCATTATTATTACACAACTGCCTAAAAAAGGAGTTTTATCGGAGACTTCATTTCAGTGTCACTGCTAAAAAAACCAGCAGTTAAAAGTCAAAAGCAGTTAAAAAGAATGTAACCTTGAACTAGTGTTGTGCTTATCGTATAAATTCAGTTTATCTACATAATCACAAATCTCAGTATTTAACAAGTGGTTAGAAGTGACTTAAAATAGCCGAATGTGACTTCAAACCACTGCATCTTAACGAGTTAAACTGTGGGATGCAACTAATATAGTCATCTATAGATGAAGACAAATCCAACGACACCTCGCAAATCATAATAAATCTACCGGTTTCTTTATATTAACTAAAAAAAAACTTCTTTTTGGGCAGTCTGATTAAAATCAGGACACCTCGCGCCCTCTTTTATTGAATCATATAATGTTTTTAATGTGTTCGTTTCTCTATCGAAACAATTTAAAATGTAGGGATACTCGTACTAAAAAGTGTCGCGTGCTAGTACACATTTTCTCGAATTTCTCAACCCATTTAGGCATTTTAGAATTGGCAATCTGCTGTAAGTGGTTCTTTCGCTAGTTATCCGAAGGCCTTTTATCCCGGAAGCGACGGAGTGGCAAATTCACGGCAATCCCCGTCGCTTTATATGTTCCAGGTTTGTGACATATTATAGGTATAACGTTCTTGAATTAGTAATTAGCAAACTCATACAGCGTATTTTTTTTCTACTAATATTAATTATTTCCTCGATGCTAACACTGACTTTTTTAACCATATTCAAAGTAGTAGTCATTTAAGAAATAACAACTTAAAAACAATAACAAGGAGTGTATACATTTTTTATCTTTTTTATTTATTAACAACGTCAGGATTCAAATTTTATACAATTCATATATTTATCAACTAGAAAGTAACGTAAAAAGTCAGCTGTCATATTTATAAAAAAACTTTTTTTAGTAGGTACCTAACATTTTATTTTCTATAACATTATAAAAATAATATTACAGATTTGCAATGCGAAATTAACTCGTTAAACTTTTACCAACAAAAAGTAAACTAAGTAGTCTCTATGTGCAGATTGATCTCAAAACTTGGTGTGAACTGTAATGAAACAGCCCCACTTCTAAAAACGCCCTCTTTATTAACATCGGAAAAATGTATCGAGCCTTGTCTATCGATAATCATAATTAAGAGCACTTTTTATTGGAATAAGTAATTGCTAAAATTATTCCAATAGCAGATGTCTGCAATTTACTTTTATACTGACTTCCAAAAAGGAGAAGGTGCTTAATTAGTCTGTTTTTCTTTTTATATTTGTTACCTACTTGATTTCTCGGAGATTCTTTTTTTGTTTGAAAGGTTATATATCCTATATGTTCCAATACAACTTTATCAAAAAAAAAGATTTATACTCCGCAGGTAGTCTCCCATACGAATTAAATCAAAATCAGTCCAGTATTTCTTTTATAAAACAAAATAACTGAAACTTAACATCACTTTTTAAAAATGTCAATAGAGTTAATGACACTTCTACAGCCTACTACGAACAGGAATTACTCGTATTCCAAGAAATATATATCGAAGGAGTAACTTACAAAAAAAATTGTGATGTGATTTTTATCCGTAATCAGTTTGCGTCAAGTGACTCCGTCATATTTTGTCTACTGTGCGTTCTGGTGATTATTTGACTTGTCTTGTATTTCATCCAGTTAATGTCTACCTTACCTGCTGGCCCCAATAATTATATTCAGTAATCGAATGTTGTGTTCCGCATGTCTGTACCAAATATTAATAGAATCGGCCAGTAAATGGCGCCGAAGCAAATTTTCCCTCTTATTGGGATAAATATCCCCCAAATCAGGAGACAAACACACAAACATCCGAACTGACAAAGCAAAGACGCTTTATTAACTTCATCGTTCAACTTCTTTATTAACTTATTCATTTCGATACGTATTAAAGTGTGGCTATACACCAGGATGGACACTTAGTAGAGACAAAAGATGTCATCGTCAATGCGTAACGGAAAGGTAAAGGAAATGATCGTGATTACGCGAAACGTTTTTGCTGCATTGTCAGCAGCTCTGCCCCAATCACCTGGAATTACCGTTGCAATATGGACAGTAAGAGCTGCACTAGTATGTTTTTATATATATTTTATATTAGTCTATTCAAACCAAATTGCATGATTTTACCACGAAACAAGCCGTGCTGCCGATTTAAAAATATATTTTTTGTTTGAAAAGGTATATTTTCCAATATGACATATACTTTTTTCAAAATTGGTGTGTTAATGAATCAATATAACTAAAAAATCTTAACAGCGTATGCCTATCGAATAGTAGTCCGTTGTCACCTTTCTTATAGTTATTACTTATTTCTGCTTAATGCTTTGCACTGTAAAGTAAAGCCTTCGTGTGACCAACACGTTTATATACCCAACCTCAGCATACCTTCTCGAGATACTATTATTATCAGTGGAAAGGTATCCCTTACTGCATTTAAAGGAACTGTTTGCTATAGCGAAAATATTTCTCACAAATGGCCCATTTATCCTAACCACCAGACATAATAACTTTCGTAATTACGATTACTAGAATACGCATAATGTCCCAACTCGAGGCCTTCCCTCGCTTTGACGCTTGGTTTCGCACCCATCCGTTTAAATATTATGACAAAATTTTACGACCAAAAGCTTATGTCATTTGCTACCGCACATAGTACTCGTTTATAATGTAAAGGTGTGTAATGTAGTTATAAAACCACTAAAGAGTTACTAAATATATCAAGCATTGGTGATTGTCTCAAAAGGTTGCAATAATTTATCAGGGTATTAATCTAAATTTCTACTCTGTAAAAAAATAATTTGGACTTAAATTCCATATACTACAGGTATAGTACATTCCGAAATAGATATACTCGTAGAAAAACCGCTCCGCAATTTCAAATATGGTAACATGTAGGCTTTTTATTTATCAAAATATCAATTGTAATAACCACCCCTGAATGAAAATGCATTTGCAGTATGTATACGAGCAGCCTCTAACAAGGAGTACCTAACCTTCTTATTACTAATATAGTTTTTATATCCAAAAACAAGGGCCTGCGTGTAATGTGTATATTGTGCGATCTTTATATCGAAAGTTTGGTGCGCCATTCTGTCGTGCCCTAAGGACACACGCGACACTTTGTTCTTACGCGAAACTTTAAGGAGTTCCTTAACAGATGTTGGGCCTGACTTTTGTCCCTAAGTATGTACCTACGTAAAACCATGTATCCTCCTACGTTTTTGTTTGAGAACAAATTACAGTTTCATATAAGTTTGGCTCGGTTAGTAAGTAGGTATTTGATGAGGGCAGTGTATTTTAGAAGTGAGTTTACCTGGCTCTGTATTTTCGATTAGTGGGAGGGTTAGGTGTTCTGAAACAGCATCGAAAACTCGTGGAGACATCAGTGAGTTCATAGGACGCTTCGGTCGGCCGGTCAGTCATAGAAAGTACAACCATAACAATCCTCCTTAATAGGGGAGACCCGTGCCGCGCAGTGGCAGATGGTAATAAAATATGGCCGTGATAGGTGTTACCGTCTGCCACCACGTGGGGGACGTTCGTGGGGGCAGACGGTAACACCTTTGTAATGTATGTAATAATTCCCCAGCAGTGGGACGCTATGGATTGATACGTATATACGACCGTAACAGTATATGAATACGAGTATAATGTGTATACTCCTAAGTGTTGTCCTAATGGAAGTTTTAAGTTATTTCAATGTTATTCTATTAAAAACACATTACCTTTCTCTAAATCATGTGAAGTTCCGTGGCCCAATTTCAATCCAAGGAATAGGTAGTTGAATGCTGAAATGCACTTCGGACCGTTTGAGAAGCAAGCAGCATCTCACCGCAGCCGGCGCTCGCCTGATGCCAAAATACTGGCCACACGTGACTGTGCGATATTGCGTCATTTGAAGCTCCATCTTGGAAGACGCCTACCTACTTTCAGCGAACAAATTTACTTGTACATTGAGCATGGGAATAGGAATGAGAAGTGGTGTGCAGCTCTTTGGGCAGGAATTAATAGTACCGAAACTTGGGTAGTTCTCTAGATTTATCCCGTCCGAAGTCGTTTTGGAGCCTCCATGAGGCATTTTCAGTTGCTATGAAACTATCTGTACTAACTTTCCTAGTTCCGAGAATGTTGTAGTTATTGTAATGTTAAATTGATTACACAATTCTAATATTTAAATGGTATTCCAACTTTGAGTCCAAGAACTAATACTAAAAATCAAAACGAATCGACAATTAGGTGGAATTGGCTGGGTGATGAATGATGATGATACCTCAGTATTTGTTATTTGAAGATAATAAGTATTGAGGTTAATTGATGGAGTCAGGCGTTACTTTGCGGAAATCTATGTATAATGAGACGGTATATAAAGAATATCTAGTGCTTTTCCGCCTTGTCATGTCAGCGTAAGAAATCGAAAAATATTTTTGTTTTTATGGTATGGTTTCTCCTCACCACCTCCACACCACACCTTATTATTTTATTATCATCTTTATATAGCGAAAAATTGCTATATAAAGTGCTCAGAGAGGCGCAACAACTCACTTTCGAGCGAGCGCTTGAAGAGTCAAAAACTCCTGAGGATGCCTTGTGCTAAGGCGAAACACGTGTCGAGGAAGTCGGATACTGAGAGAAAGAAAAATAATAAGGTGAGGTAAGGAAGAACCACACCATAAAAACAAAAATATTTTTCGATTACTCTCGCTGACTTCAAGACAAGGCGGAAAAACTCTAGATATTCTTTATATACCATCTTATTAAATATTGAGGTATCATCATTTCATGTAGATCACCAAACTTCTCAGCACAATTTTTTTGACTTAGTACAATAGAAGTGGACTACACTTTTAAATATGTAGGTACTCGTAGTACAAGTACGTAAGACGTAACGTAGTGCTTGCTTGCAATAACAATAAAAAGCTTGCAAAGCATTTTAGTCTAGAACACGCCTGCACGTAAAAGCTTCTATACTGACATCCAAGAACAAGCTTCACATCGTCTACCACTTTATCTGAACACATTATCATTAGATTAGAAGCGTATCTTTACTTGCTAGAATTCAGTTTAAATTTTTCAAAAAAGCAAAGATCGCTGAAACTTCGTGTAATGGAAATGGAGGCCCCTTGGGCATCGCGGCTCCCTGCACAAAAGGCCCAACAAAAAGGTCCCACCGTCACATGAACATTGTAAAGCTCGACCTCGTGTTCACATATAATTCTACAAATCATTTTTAACTCTAAATTGTAGGACCTAGAACCCAATTTTGCACTCTCTGCAATGTTTTGTAACGGTTTTTTCCAATCCGATAATGCGACCTTAGCGTCGGGATCATGGTTTACTACAAATTGTATTAGAGCAGTAGATTTAACTATTTACGTGACCTTTCCAACTAGTGCGACTACTTTTCGATGCACTTAAGAAGCGTAAACATAAATGAGACATTTTGTTAAAATTACTTCTTTTCAGCTTTTAACTTTAGGTCTACGTATTTTTAAATTAATTTATACTTGTGAATACACACTGCTGCTTCTGAAATTTATCTTATATGACCCATAACACAGGGGTTTATCAGGGTCATCGGTTAGGGTTGTAGGTACTAACCCAACAGGCAGACACTATACTCATTCTAAGGAGCAACTTTTACCATGGCACCAACTCATAATTTCATAAATTTTGACGACGACCTATACATTTTTTGTATGGAACACATGATTTATTTTTTGAATTCAGATTGGACCTGTAAAAGTTGTTCCTTAGGATGAGTTTAGTGACCCACTTTCAGGTTAGTACCTGCATCTCTAGCCGATAGCCGTGTGTAATCATTAAATTTATTTTTTCTACAGTTTTTTTTTTATATTTACACTCCCACAGACGATTTGGTCTATGCCTTTTATGAAGTTATACAATAATTTAAATAACTTAACATTTATACAGTTTAAAAATGCTGTTATTTTACTACGCTGGATACTAGGCTACGCTATTTTCCTTAAAGTAATTAATAGTATTAAAGTCCGAATAAGTAGTTAAATAGGCTCGTAGGTAGTACAAGTAGGTACATAGTACGCATAAGTGGGTAAATAGATATCTAGTAGGTACCTACGCATGTTGGAGTAGGTACTACAAGTACGATACTCGGCGTAGCATGTCGAGTGCATCTCTCACGATCAAGAGAGAGGCCGGATTCAGGATTATTTTCCTTGGGTAAGAGGTGCGATTGGATTAATTAATTAATCATTATCTTCGTCTTGAAAAATTTCATGCGATAGGAGTACCTGTAAGAAACGGAATACTTATTTTATTATTATTACTTTTTTACTACTGATAAATTGTGTTTTATTGTATGTATATTTATTCAGTTCGTTTTAGAACCAAATTAAATTGTTTTAATTATTTTCTTATGCACAGAGACCAAATACCTTAGTACTATAATTTTACCGACTCGTCTAAAAAGAAGTATGGACTCAATAAATCTGTTTTTTTTTTAATGTTTATTGCCGGATTTCTCCCTATAGCTGTACTGATTTGTAAAAATCTTTTTCGTTGTCGTTTTATACTTTTCATGTGGTCCCATTTTAATTTTAACAAATTCGGTTCTTTATTCTTTCTTAATTACTTTGGACATTTAAGCAATAAATCTGAAAAGCTGTATTGCCGAGTGGTAAACATTTTTTTAAATCGTGTGTTGAGTTGAGGCCGGTTTGTGTTAGAAATTTATTTTACATTTGTATTTTAAAATGCTCATAGTTAAGAATCTATAATTTGTGTTATACATTGTTAAATAAATAAATAGTTCTGACCGAGCGTGCGAAGATTCTCAGCTTCGGGTCTGGCAATATTTTTCTTTCGTCTATCCTTTAGTATGTTTGTATATCTCCTACAAATTTTATACTGTAGTGTAGTGTAGTGGAAATTACGACGACCAACTTAATTTTAACCAATGTTGGTGTGTGGCTTCCTAATTTTCTTAAATTTTTACGCCTTGAGGATTTTTGATAAGTGGGGAGGTATTTCTGCTAAAAAGATTTTAAGTTACAGCTCCATTTACTGGCCGTTTTACATAGTAGGTACATATGGGGAACATAGATGCGGAATACAATATTAGTTAAGATTCTTGGATATCAAAGAATCAGTCAATAGTAGTAGTCGTTTATTTATAAATTCCAAAAAACACATTGTGGTTGCGAGGTCGATGGTTCACAGAACTACTCTAGTATTAGGTATTTGTATTTCGTCCCCCTTCCCTAAATCCGTGTATGATCACGAGCTTTCACCCCGTAGGAATCGATTACCCGAGACGTCTCACATTCCAGTGATATCGAGATATCGCCTTGATCTCGATTTGACGACGTGGATTAAATAACTATGCACGTTTAAGATGCTCATTTAAAAACATGAATAAATAAACTGTAGCAATGCTTACGAAATTAGCATTTGGGAACAGAAAAAATATCGTAGCTAAGAAAGGATTTCAATATTATTATAATAATTTAACCACAGTCAAATCAAGAATGTAGTTCTGAATGCTTAATGTTACAGTTAGGAATGGAAATATACAATAAGGCAAAGTTAACCCTTTCAAGAGCTACGAAAAATGCACGTCTGCGCCTTATCTCTATCTAAGATCTACATGAATAACATCTGCTTTTATAGGTTATGGCCTAGTATTTTTATCTCGATAGCTTTCATGAAAATTTCAATGCTTCAGATTCAATGTTTGGAGCTGCAACGCAGATAATATACTCCTAACACAATACGCATTATCTCCAAAATCCTTGTATCAAGTTTTGAAATCGCTTCGCATTGTTGTCTTTTGTGTTCGGGATCGCATTCGTTTTCCATCGTACACCATTATTCACATTAAGTGGACAGATCTCGGGTCAGATCCCAGGCACAAGAAAAGCACAAAAAGTGCCCGCTTTATCCGAGCATGATAAATCTACTTCAAATCCGAGAATAGCGTCTTTTATGAAGGAAATTGAAATAAACCGACCGTGCGGATAACAGCTAAGTAAGATCGGGATCCCTTAGAATATATTGGAGAATCATTTTCATTCATCAAGGCAGTCTCCCTGGGATTTTTTTCGTAGAAACACAAATTACCAATACATTATACAAAGATAGGCTAGAGACTTAATAAGGAAAAAAACCGCTACAAACAAAACTACTGGATTACTTAGGTTATGATTTATAGGAAACGTCTATAACATCTTAGTATGAGTAATAGGTCCGTCAATATTGGCGATTCAAAAAATTTAAGAAGGTTCTCAATTCTTTCATTTGTGTCATTTTTAAATATCCCTGGACCGATTTGGAATAATATTTTATAAGATGTTGTTTAACGAATCGCTAGTGTATTTCCGGCTGATGTTCAAAATTAAATAGTATTTTTTTCTACAAGTATCTCGGTAATCCGAAAGAAGATAGAAAACATATTCCTATTTTTAGTGGGGGAGCAGAAATCGAGCGTGAAATGGTTACCACGCTGAGTGGTTGTCTCGCGAACGAAATGGCAGCGTGCTTCCCATAGCCCGCTTGCAACCACCGCAGCGCGCCGTGTCGGGGCGTTTGCCGGAAAATTGGATCCCTCTAGAACATACGCGCCAGAAAGCTTAACAATAAAGTGTGCAAGTGCGAGCAGTAAAAGTTTTCATTTTACCAAGACTTAACTCTCGGTCACATATCCTGATCGACTTATTTGTAGGTTTATAACTAATATATGACTACATAGACCGGTAATTTGGTGATGAAACCGAAATCTTAAAAATTTGGCACGTGACACCTTTAATTTAGAAAACTAACGCGTGTTTGTATCATTTTGTTTAAGAAAATGGATTTTCACACGTACCTGACTGTTGGAAAGTTCCAACTAAAGTTTTGTTCACATTGCGACACATCTCGCAGTGCGAGACGTGTCATCGTTGAAGAGACGAACGGCTCATCTCATGCCTGATAAAGTTCACCGAATGTGAACGAAACTAAAGTTGGACTTCTCTAACAAACAATGTGAGACCTAGTTAATTCAAGTGTTTTACTTTAGTGTTTGACTGTGTAATGGCTGATAAGTAAGACAATATCTCTCGCCATACTCTCTGGCACTTTCGATGAGTGGAAGGATTGTATCTCTTGGAGAGCTACTACAATACAATATTGAATCGAGCCCAAAAGTCTTGAACAAATTTCATGTAAATCACAAAACCCAAAATCCCTTTCATGACAGATGGAAACCTGAAATTTAACAGCGCACTTACTCACAGGTTAAAGAAGTAGCGATTCTTGATTCTATGCGCTTACCCTATACTTGTTAGAGTTTTTTTGTTTGATATATTCACATATTTTACTTTACAGGGTTATCGGTTAAGGGTGTACTAAGCCGAAGGGGGATCACTATACTCATCTTTAGGAACAATTTTTACTATGGGATCAAGTATGCATTCGAGAAAAAAGTTATCTGTTTTATACATTTTGTCGACGACTGATCAAATTTTGTGTGGAACAGCGGATGTTTATCTCAAATCAGAGTTGATCTCATAGTGAAAGTTATTCCTTAGGATGCGTATAATGACCCCCTTTCGGCTTAGTAGGTACATCCCTAACCGATAACCCTGTATATGTATTTTAAAGTGTCCATATTTACGATCAAAAAATAAAAAAAATGATTACTTACTTGGTTTAGTCTTGAATTTATTAAGCGTATCACATAAGGCACATTGCTAGATTCATAAGAATCAATACTTACTTTAAAATATTTGTATCAAATTAGTTAGTATCTTCGTTTCATCAATGGTGATATTTTTATTCTTCTGTTTTTAGACGATTTACCTGCATCTTCGTTATTATTATCTACGTTAATGTTCTATTTCAGTTACACATCATCTGCCAATGTTGTCATAACTTGACATATTTTTGCTGTATGTTTATTGAATTTGTATTATTTTCGTTTTATCTTTGTATTTTATATTATTATACTCATAAATAATACCTATTCTACAGGTAACAAATTATTTTGTCATGAGTTTACGCGATATAGCTGAGAATGAGAAAAATACAGTCATGGTGCTCAAAACCGGAGATCACAATGAAACTGATGTAATGCGGGAAGTGCTAACATCCATTGCTGTTGAAATACAAAGGTAGGTTCGGGTAGGTTAGCTATTCATACCTAATTATACGAAAACCAGTTATTTTTTTAAAGCGTTTAAGTAGCGAGAGGTACAATTTGATCAGTTAATTCGATTTAAAAACCGAACTAAGTATTCTATCTATAACTATCAATTTTGATAAAAAAAAAGGCTGAATTACACGTTTACGCAGCTTTTAGGACTCGACAACCTCTTGACCGACGTCGTTAATTTTGATTTTTTTCTATTGAGTACCTACTGCATGTCTCTTACAGTTTCCATGATTTCACCTTTGAATCGGAGTCCGATGTCGTAATCCCGGGATACCAGGAGAAGCAAAATGTATTCTCAGAACTCTTGAAGTGCAAATCAAAAATTAAATCTAAACGTGATCGTATTCAAAGACTTAGAAATAACCTGAAGACTGCTTGCTGTAAGTGCCTAGCGCTAAAAGTGTAGGTACCTAATAGGATATGGAGTATCAAGTCAAATCGCTAATATGTTTTACTTATAACGTGAAGACCAAACACGATCACCACGATAATCAACGATCGATCACGATAATATACCTCCTTTAGTAACTATATGAAACTCTATGTGGCAGGCTAGTTCCGTAAGGCTGCATGGTGAATTTCCTATCCTGTATCTTTCACATATCTATGAATCATAAAAGTTTATTTTATAATCATTGCTACCACACCATTTCCTATTTTTCAGTGTTTATTTTGTATTATAAGTAGTTTTGAAGCTTGCATGGAACCACCTGGGAAGTATACCTACTGCTCACAAAATAATACAAATCTCTCCAGGTGTCTCAAAGACATCGGGTCATAAACATAAAAGAAAATACGAAGCTAAGTAGGTACAGCCAAATTGAGAACCTCGCCCAGTTCAAGCCAGAAAAGAGTTTATATATGGTTTAATTTAGTTAACGGTTTTTTTTTACTGTTATTAACTCTAATATACTTTTGGTTTAAGCTGTTGCAAAAATAGTAGCTGCTTCAAAAGAAACAGAGTCTGAATCTCTTAAGAAGTCTCTGGATATAGCGCGAGAAGAATGTAAAGACATGTTAGAAAAACATCGAATTAATACTGAGACTATTCATAATGTAACTAGAGAAAACGAAAACTTACACAACAAATATAACAACGTAGCAAACTTCATACGACTAGGATATGAAGAACTGAAGAAGATACGTGAGGAGCCGCTAGAAGAAATTGCGGCTCTCGAGCAACTAAGGCAGCTTATCATTTGCTGTGGCCAATATTACGCTGATTATTGCAACGAGCACGACGAATGCTTGCAACTCAGGCACAGAAACAGTTTCCTAACAAACAAAATTCTGATTCTAGAGAACAACATCGGAGCCCTATCACAACAGCTGAAAGCTCTAAATTATCGGAATTTCAGATTGCAAAAACAGAATGAGAAGTTCAAAAGCTTCAACCGTAATGATATAGACGTAGTATTCTCTGATGTCACATTCACAAAGTCGAGTGACAGTGAAAGCTCAAGTGATGATGATAAATCTACTAGGAAAATAGAAAGCAGTGATCCCCTGTATCAACAGGATACTGACAAAGGTTTAGATCTTTCACCGCATTTATCGATGATTAAAAAATTACTAGAATGTCAGGATGTACTACTCAAAGACTTGAAAAGTATATCAGAAGAATTTTCAGTCAACAAATCGGTGGACGAATTATCCACCTAATGATAGTGGTTCGATTTTTTTATATATTCAAATAGTTTAAAATTTGATAACTTATATTACGTAGTTGTGCAAGTGAGAGTTTATATAATTTATATACGAAGATAACTCGGCTTGCAGAAATCGAACCTGCATCCCTTCGTGTGCACGTTCAATTTTTGCTACGCCCAGATGCCTAACCATTCAGCTTCCGTCGATATTTGGGATTCCCTAGGTAGGCCAATAGTAGGTTTTATACCCGTTATTTTTATTGAGTAAAAGTAGTTTTTTTATAGTTTTGCAATAAATATACAGACAAAGACATATTTTTTTCTCAAAACCCTATGGCTACTCTTGGTAGGGTTCAGACCTTTGGGAATAAACGTTACGTACCATGAACCGTACGTAAACTAAGTTTTAACTGTAACGCGTTGAAAAACTCCTCGGGCTGTATTAAACCACAATAAAATCCGCAGACATCTTGGCCTTACAAGAAACATGGTACTCATAACAAACCGCTGCTTGGAGAAATAAATACTAATTTTCCATAAGTGGGTTCATCGGCGGTGGACACGGGCGCAGGTGTTATAAGGGGAAGACTATCATATGGTGGCCTTGCAAAATTGTTTCAGCTTAAATCATTTTGTCAATATTTCTATACAAGTAGCCAATGGGTGAAATACACTCGGAGATCATAAAATGCATTGCGCGTACAATATCCTTAGAATAATGTTGAAGCTGCTTCGGTTCTGCAGCACGTCTGAGATGTTTTCTGAGGCCAGGACCAATGGATTTCCAGCAATCATCCGTAAAAGAATCATATCTTTTCTTACACGCGTGAGATGCAGCTTCAACAGTATTCTTGAAATATTATGTGATTATGTGGGCAGTTGTATTTATTACAACTGTCCCATATTAAAAAAATAGATCAGAACTACGGAAAACACAGATCAGAACAATAATACGAGAAATAAGATAGAAATATAATAGATATGTAGTTCACTTTTCAATAGCTATTGTATACATTCCTTATCATAGCTATTGTATACATCCCTTATCATAGCTATCATATACATTCCTTATCTCAAATAAAGTTTTATTAAATTATTATTATTAAACAATGAAATAAAATTGACGCTGGCAAATATACAAACCGTACGATGTCATAACCATAACGATGTCATTGTCTTATTTATTTGAATAAAAATTCAAACAGGTCAAACAGGAATGCAAGGTTAATATCTTATTTTAACTCCTTGTATAAAAACTGATAAAATAATTAAGTGACTGATAACAAGTCAAGCGTCCAATAAGTGCGCGATTTTAAGTGTAAGAATCATCAGAAAACCGGCAGTACCTCTACGACGATCTTGTCTCGTAGAAGGCATTTCGTCAACATTATAAAACTTTATTTGCGCGTGTTCCTTTTATAGAATCTATTTTTACATTTCTTGCATGTTTCTGAATATAGCTGCAAGTACAAGACATTGTCTGAGACTTTGGTGCACCGCTAGTTCTGTATTTTCGAGTACTCTTGCAAGAAATAAAATGTCTTTGGAACAAGCAAAACAAGTTGCTGCGTACCGGGCCGTCGATGAGTTTGTGTTTAACAACTGCATATTCGGCGTTGGTAGCGGTTCGACAGTGGTATACGCGGTCCAGCGGCTCGCAGAAAAAGTTGAAACCGAAAATCTAAAGGTCACATGCATTCCCACTTCCTTTCAAGCTAAGCTACTCATTATCAAACATAACCTCACTTTGGGCGAACTGGATACCAACCCCG
Organism: Ligdia adustata; assembly: GCA_947049295.1. Classification (NCBI taxonomy): domain Eukaryota; kingdom Metazoa; phylum Arthropoda; class Insecta; order Lepidoptera; family Geometridae; genus Ligdia; species Ligdia adustata. The sequence goes on from OX346218.1 coordinate 7,556,937, forward strand.
TAATAGATGTAACCATCGATGGTGCAGACGAAGTAGATTCAAATATGACCTTGATCAAAGGTGGGGGTGGGTGCTTGCTGCAAGAAAAAATTGTAGCATCTTGCTCCAAAAAACTTATTGTCATTGCAGACTACACCAAAGATTCAGTCAAACTAGGAGACAGATACAAGAAAGGTGTTCCAATAGAAGTGATTCCAATGGCTTATGTACCTATTAAAAATAAAGTTATTGCTATGTTTGGTGGAGAAATTAAGCTGAGAAGTGCTGTGGCGAAGGCTGGACCTGTAGTGACAGACAATGGTAACTTTATTCTGGACTGGACATTCTCTAATCAAGATTTGGACTGGGAGAGAGTTAACACTGCAGTGAAGTTAATACCAGGTGTTGTAGAAACTGGTTTGTTTGTGAAAATGTGCCAGAAGGCTTACTTTGGCCAAGCTGAAGGAAATGTTGTGGAAAGATCTTGAATCTCTATAAAATATTATCATTACTCATTATCGTTTGATCTGATAAGAGAATTTAATTAGTGCTAAGTTTTTTTATTTCTGATGGTCATAAGGTGCATATATTTTTTACATTAAATCTTTGATCATATCTTTAGTATTTAATTATCATTACATACTAAAAATTAAAGTGATATTATTTCCATGACTTAAGACAGTAGTATTGTGCAATTGTTTATTTCCACTTTTTACGTATTTAAAACTAAGACAATATTCGAATAATAAGTACTCTTGGCATGTGATTTTGGTATGAGTTCAACTCTTTCAATATTAACTATTTTAGTTCTAGATACATAGCTGACTACCTTATATTATTACCATCCTTGTTTATTACTTAGGTGTGTACTTAAAAATGCATAAAACAGCAGGCAACTCTTAAGTTCTTATAAATTATGTTTTTCAAAGTACTCATAATAGATTTCATAACAATTCTAATTATTTACTTATTTTGTAATGGAAAGAAAATTAAATACTGAACAAAAAAAAACAATGAATCATTTTGTATGTGTGAATTCCTACAAAACAAAAACATAAATGCAATTTATTCTAAAGTGGTAGTACCTAGACTCACTAGTGATAAGAAATAAACAGCCTTAAAAGTAATAGAGAGACAGGTGCAACATACTGCACAATTAAAGCAGACAGCAAAGCAGAAAAGAAGAAAAATTCATTCAGAGAAGGAATTAAAATGGAATAAAAATAAATTATTATAATATTATACATACTAGCTGCTGTGATCCACGACTTCGTCCATGTAGACAAATAATTTTTATCAATAGTTTTAAGACATAAATGAGTCAATGAACCTAGCATATCACTCCACAGCTTGACTTTTACTTATTTTGATAAGGTAGGTACATTGGCCTGGCATTTTTGCAATTATTTTGTTTGTATGAAAACTAAAGCTAAGCAACAATTACACAACATTTTCCAGCTCAATATAAGCTCGCGAGGACTATTCTGTTACCTTATTTACACATTTTAAAATATTTATCTGTGGGGTTTCTGCGTAGACATTATTAACCTACTAGATTTGTTCTAACTATCATAGCAAAACAAATAAGTTTCATAAGCATTACAATTATATAAATTAAATAAGAATGATAAGTTGGAAGTACCTATAACATTGTCAGCTTCTGTTAATAATTACATATAAAAAAAAACACAAATGATTTACAATAAAATGTATGTGCATGCATATTAAATTTAACATCATTAAGTAGGTACTGATTGCCATATCAGAATAAAACAATGAACAATAGAATTTCCTTATCCTTATCAAGTCACATATTAATAGATCTGAAGTACTTACTAGTATAATTTTGACTCTTGATCGGAAAGTCATAAGTAGTGGAACGTCAAACGAAGGGAAACGTCTTATGAACAATCTGCCTAGTTAGCTAATCACCCATCTAGCAAAACTCCTAACTATCAACAGGTCTATATAACGTCTATTTAGGATATCGTAACTTTTTCATTATGTACACTTATGAACATAATAAGTAACTCGTGTACATAAAAGTTTTTTTTTTAATTAGAAATAAACTAAAATAATCTTCTTCGACACAAAAACATTTCAGATAAAATCAGGTACCTGTTCCATTTCATTCACTTTTATGAATTCTGTTTCAAAAATTTTCTGATCAGGTTTTGCCTGCTGGCAAACTAATTTCTTGCATTATCCATTACTATGTCCGTTTGCTTTGTTTGACGTTCCACTACTTAGACTTTCCGATCAAGAGTCTATCAAATTTTAATAATTAAATACTTTATTCCTCCTGTAATAGTTATTAAAAAATATGGAAACCAGCACGCAGTGTTTAACTAACTATACTCAAGTAGTGCTGTGAATAGCAATATAATGAAAAAAAAATTGTTACCTATCTTTGTAAGTTGGCTCATAAGTGTGAGTTTACTCACTTAATTTGCATTTACACTTTCAATACCAACTTTTATTAGCTTTTGTATATTTCTGTTATTCCCGATCTATTGGTTGATTATGTTATCAAATTAGCCTAAGAGCCATACATACAGAAAAAAAATGCACTGCAATTCATATTACACAAAGATGCTTCTATGTTCCATTACTAATAAAGACTTGTTTTCTTCATTATTCGTAAGAACTCTTCTTGGTTTATTTCCCCATCTCCATCTCTGTCTGCTTCATCAATCATCTCATGAAGCTCTTCATCGGTGAGGTTTTCACCAAGCTCCTTGGCAACTCTCTTCAAATTCTTGAAAGAGATTTTACCTGGAATGATTTTTTTTTCATAAGATGTAAATTAATATAACAATAAGCAATAAAATAATCAATAAATAATCCTGATCATCATAAGGACTTGTTAAGAGTGTAATGACAAAGTTAAAAGATATATTAATAATATGTCAGGGTTAATGTGTCATATGTAAGATATATCATTTTTAAAAAGTCCCTTAATTTTCTTTCTCAATCGATAACCTGTTTTCCGTTGGATAATCAGTGCCCATCACAGACTAGTAAGAAATTGCTACACATTGTCCATCCATCACAGCAACCTTGAATTCAATTTATACATAAGATTAATGAAGAGTTTTATTTGTATTTGCAGTCTTAAGAATGCAAATACTAGTAAATCTGCCAAGACATTTCCACAGAAAAGGCAAGATTTATACTTTACTATGATGCGGTATTCAATTACTTTTTACTGAATAGCTTGGATGGGTAGGATAAATAGATAGTGACTATAATATATAGCCATTACAAAAGTAACAAACTAGGTACTTAAAAGCCAGTGCTCAACACCACAACAATCAAAGTTCAGGTATTTGTTTTATGCAGTATCTTACCAGTTTCGTCATCATCAAACAGTTTAAATGCTTTCATAATTTCTTCCTTAGTGTCTTTCTCAGCCATTTTGACTGACATAAGATCAAGAAAATCTTCAAATGAAATTTTACCATCTCCTTTATCTATTTCAGCAATCATCTTTTTAATTTCTTCCTTCTTAGGTTCAAAACCTAAAGCTCTGATGGCCACCTTTAGTTCTTTAGTGTCGATTTTCCCAGTGTTTTCTGTGTCAAACAGGTCAAACGCCTCTTTGATGTCACGCCTTTGCTCCTCTGAGAGTTCAAACTTCGGGCCTGATTTTTTACGCACTCCACCTGTTACAGCTTTTTTCTGAGTCGAAACAGTTGTAGCTGCCTGTAAATATATTCAAAAGATGTTTAATGATGTTGTATGCCTAACAGAAATCAAATTAGCACACATCACAAAGACTAGTTTGACATTAGGATAATCATCATATACCCTAAAAATTAGTGATACGAATCTTGTATTAAACTAATTTAAACATTTTTAGGCTTTATTTGTTTAGTTATATAGGTAGTTAATTAGGTCTAACTTAATCTAATTCTAACTAGTGCAACATGCAGAAGAACAACATTTGAACTTTGGAATGTCTTTAATTGATTTAATTTAGACTTGTAGGTACGTACAATTATAAGTTTGAATATAACAAATGAGGGGAAGTCACTTGTGGGCTAATCAAAGCAGATAATCAATGAACATTACAACATGTAGAAATAATTTCTTACCATTTTGAGCACTACGAAATGTACCAAAAGTTGATTGTTTATTTCAAATATGACAAGGAATTAAACTTTCTCATAAATAAGTATACTGCCTGTAAAAAATAAAACATCAACACTATATGATTCTAAAACACACACACTAATAAAATTATAAACAACAACAGCAGCTTCAGCGGGTGGTACTATTACACAAGATAATGCACAGCGCGATAATGTACGTACCTGTGGGAGTACAGCCTGTATATTCATTCAAGCGCGAATATAAAATTGAGAAATCAGATATTTTGAATAAGAATTGAAGAACTCGTCTCTTTTAGCTCCCCACTAAGATTTGTCTGAAATCTGAGATGCCACTCGGTTGATGCCGGTGGTCACCACTATAAACGTTAAAACTCACATCTAGTGGCAGGAAGCGATGACCACTAGCTGCTGACACGCGCCACTCGCGCGATATTCCACCCCTATCTCTCTTCGATTCTGTCAATCCGGCACTTCAAGCACCGACTATAGGTGTCAATCACTGGCCTGCGACAAGTGGAAATAGCATGCTTAAGCTATTTCTGGAGTCGCTTCTTAATTCAGGTGGCCGAGGTTGTGGTGGGACTTGTCTTATTTTCTAGAAATACTTGACTTGATATTCTGTTTATTAAATACTCGTCAATGACTATTAGCACATTCACTGCCACTATGATTTTCTTAATTCCATCTGAAGTGCCACAAATATTACTATAGACTCGCCACGCGAGTCGCCAGCACTGCATACTAATTAAAATGGACTCGCTAGGCGAGTTCACTCGCGTAATATATAGGTAAACTTAATGATTTGTTATTATTGTGGCCGTCGCAGTCTCTACAACGTTTATATTGGTATCGAAAATAGTTTGGCAAGTGTTTAATGTATTTCCGCGTATAAAAATGTCTGAAAACCCATCAAACAACAAAAAGAGGTATTTTACGTAATTTATGCAGGGATTGTAAATCTTTGGATAAAATTCTATATTTGACGTTAAATTTTGTATTTTAAGTACCCATATGAAATTGATTTAAAATTTAACTCGTACAACTTCTATTTCTATGAAAAAAGTTACCCATTTTGTAAATGTACCTATAATCTTGTGTTAAAGTGTAGTAGTGCGTGGTAGTAATTTTATTTAGAAAACTGAAAACTAGTAATTTATTACATTACTAGCTGCGCCCCGCTACTACGTTACGTGTTACCCGCGTTAATCTGGGATTTAAAGTAGCCTATGTTCATTTTTGGGGTTTAAGCTATCTCCATACCAAATTTCATCAAAATCGGTCCACTCGTTAGAGTGTGAAGGAGGAACAAACAAGAATACAAACTTTCGCCTTTATAATATTAGTGTGTAGTCTATGAGGTAGAACAAAAAACATATTTTTGTGTTTTAAATGAAAAGGTTGAGGACCTGCGTCAGTGAACTCGCCTAGCGAGTTCAAGGCATTGTTGAATGCATTTTTCTTCTTAAATCATAAAAGTAGTCATATATACGAGCCAAAGTGTAAATGTTCATATTAGCGTTTATTTAGTAAGTATACATTTTGATTTTCAGTAGAAAATATAGACGCATTTTGGAAATATTGGCGAAAATCATTGACTCGCTAGGCGAGTCGCAGGCACATGAACGAAATTTAAGTCGACTCGCCAGGCGAGTAGTCGGCATTGAATGTGTTAATTATTGTACTACTTACATATCGCCAAATTTAAACACTGTATAGGAAATTAATTCTGCGCTTTATGGGTAAACCCACCCGACCTGAAGCAAAGTACATATATTTTTCCTACAGTTGATAACCAGCTACTTGCAAGCGTTTGGTAGATTCTGACCCTAGCAAATCCATTTGCTTCTCGATGGACAATTTGTTATTGCGCAATGGCTAATTGGGGTTTACTTTATAAATATAATAAAAAAATAAGAATGTAATTTATATGTTTAATAAAAAATAATACAATAACTTATTGATTCATACACAACAATACAGTATTTGTTCAAGAACTATAGCTACTTGCTATATTATTCCATAGCTAACATAGAACATGCTTGAAATTGTAGAAATAAAATTATACCAACAGAAGACATACAGGTTCGAAATATACGGCCGTTACCACTAGTACATCAGTAGGCTACAATTTTCATAATGATATCATAGAGCATTGAGATATCTGACTTCTGTGGTACGGGGGAGATGCTTGCAAGTTAGTTTGGTACACGATAATAACCTTCACCATCAGGGGATGAATATAGACGGATATTTAATGTTAAAGTTAAGGTGCGGAAGGCAAAGTTCCAACGGTTTTCATCAAGTGATAGCAGTGCGGCAACCGGCTTCTGTGGCCTATCTTCTGTAGAGTAGCGGCTGCCTGTGCCAGCATGCCAGCTCTTTCACCCGGCGCTGCTAGCACTGCTGCCGGCAGGTGCTTGCAAGCCATGTAGAGAGCTACGGCACGCTCGCCTTCACCGCCGCCGCCTTCGATTGCTCGCTCTGTATATAGAAAAAAGCGACATTGTAGTGTAATAATAAATAAAATTGACCCGTTTTCGATAATACGGCTAATTTGAAATAACGAACCTAGCTTTGAGGCGCAAGGAATGCCATTTAAATGAGATGTTTTTTTTTAAATTACAATTTTTTATTAGAACAAATTTTGATATTGAATAGAATTTCAAAATTTGTTCGACGATAACATCTACAGATACATGATTATCGGTTAGGTGTACGTAAGCGTAAGGTGTGTTACTTATCCAAAGGAACAACTTTTACTACGGACCCAACTCTGAATTCGAGAAACAATATCAGGTGTTTCATATAATTTATCAACGACGATAAACGCTTTAGGCGGATTTAGCTTTGGGGCCCAATGTACCAATGTTTTGTTTATAATATATTTTGCTGTATTTTTGTTTTTGGTGTGCTATAAAGATATATTGTATTGTATTGTATAAACTTGAACAACTTGAATTCGAACAGCTTTTTTACGAAAGAAGTTGACCCTTCGGATAATTATGGTGCCCCGATTGGCTTGGTACATCCCTGGCTGATAACCCTGTATAAAAACATTTTTAATCCAGTGTGCTAGTGAGGAAGTAGCCCCGCTGTGGTATATACCTTTCCCGCAAATGATGGATGAGCGGTTGATTCTCGGTCGCAGCGAGCCGTCGAGTAGCTGCTGCGTGCGACGCGGCGCCGCGCCAGCCATCATGCGGCACACGGCCGACTGGAGGAACACACGGGACGAGACCCACTGGAACCGAATCAATTATAAATAACATTCGTATCTGATATAAATACACTAGGATTTCTCCTGTGCCGGGTATGGTATTCACAACAACATGCACAAACCAGACCCGAGATTTTCGACATGTGTCTGGCCAAGCCAGGCACGGCCAGGGGTGACATCGTGGGGCTTTAGTGTGTAAGACACCACATAACCGCTCAGTGTCCTCGTGAAAAAGTGGTGTTGTTCAATGTTTCCTTTAATTAATTTAAATATTGTAACACTTTTATAGCTTAAGGGTAAAAATACAAAAGAAAAAAAAGATATTCCGTACACCGCACGCAAATTTTATTGTATTTTTGAATTTTCTAAAATCCTTGAACAATAGTCAATCATTGTGAAAATAGTCATCAGAAGCCACACTTGAGAGGATACTGATCGATTACCAGTTACCCTGTATAGTTGAAACATAGTACAACAAGGACCCTGTTGAACATGGCGTACCAATAACAATATAAGAAGTAAAAACTAATTTACACTAATACCTAACCAATTATTTTGATTATAAGACAAGTATGTCTGTTAATATTTACTACTTTTTAACCCCCGACGTAAAAACGACGAGGTGTTATTAGTTTGACGTGTCAGGGTGAGTGTCTGTCGGTGGCATCATCAACGTCAATTCGGCCAGTCACACTGACTAAACTAAAAGTTCCTAAATTTATATCCATCCTTTTCTCACTTAAGGAAACAAAAAGAGAGGAGACAATTTGACGATTAGTCATAGTAATATACCGGTAGGTGCGTGTGTATGTGCCGCAGCGAGTGCAGGTCCCGCTGGAAGGCAGCAGGCGCCGCGCCCCCGCCCGCCTCCCACACCCCCGCGCGCACCTCCAGCACCCAGTCCGAACATAGCACCTGCATCAGCTGGAACACACAATACACTGTTTTAAACTAAAACGACAACGCAAAAACAGCGAAACTAACCACTGTTTGGCAATTAACAAACGAAGACGTATTTCATCAGCGAACGAACCAAGCTCACAGATTAATAGAGTACAATGCTCTTCATGAAAGATCCACGGCAATAGCGGAATTAGGCACGATTTCACAATAAATATGCAGACCAAGTCACAATTTCTTCAACAAATACAAAAAAAAACAAACATTAGTAGGGTAGAATGCTTTTTAAGAAAGTAGTCTCATGGCAAATAGTCGAACTAAACACTGTTTCGCAATAAACATACAGACCAAGACGCTAACATCTTTCATCAGCTAACACAGGAAAATCACAGATTAATAGGGTAAAATACTTTTCACGTAAGAAGCACCGCAACCTAACGCTGGAAACTCCTCACATACAATTCTCACTATTCAAAATATTAAAATATATTCAATATTTCATTTCATACCATGCCATATCAACTGGTAGTTTAGCGTACTGTCGATCTCCACGATATTTTGTCAAATAAAAACATACACACTTACATTATACTCGTAGTTGATCTTAATTGTTTTCTTAATAAATCTAAGTGTAAGCTATATTATTCAAGACAGGTAACATTAAACGTCCTTTTCACATAAATTAACAAGCGTTTTACGTTCGGTTGAATATTTAATACAATTCAACGACAAAGATCCTAATAGGATCGCGATTTACCCGATTTGATATTTTAAAAACTGAGTCTTTCGCAAGTTTATGTAAAAAAGACTTTATACACAAAAACGAAATTGGGTCAAAATCAATGCGTAATCCATGCGTTGAGTGCAACTAACTCGAGATTTGCCTTGTAGAAATATTGCACAGAATAAAAACAAGTGCAATGCAACTACAATGCACTCTCGCGGTAGTTAATCGTCTTCATGCTTCTACCGTGGACGATATAGTGCGAAAAAATATCTGTCAAAGCAAAATAATTAGCTTTGGGCTAAGGACAGACGAGATAAGTATGTTTGTTGTAATTATTTAATAGTAAAATATCTGTAAATCGTTTTTATTTAGAAAACTAACGCTGTGTTTTATTCTTTTCGTTTATCATTACGGGTTTTTACGCGTACCTGACTGTTAGAAAGGTATCAGGGATAAAATGTGTCGTTCATGTCCACAACGATGACACGTCTCGCACATCCCTGATGAAGTTCGCCGAATGTGAACCAAACTATAGTTGAACTTTTCCAACAATCAGATATGCGTAAAACCTGTATACTAAACAGTAGTAAAAATGTTTTTTTTTTTGCCCGTGTTACCACTAAGTCCTACAGTGGACACGGGTCAATATTTAGTTTTCTATTTTACTACTGGCTAACTATCTTTGTTAACACTATATCAACTCTTTACGGGAGACCCTTGAACACGTCGACGTCTACCACGACGAATATTTATATTATCGATACTCGTTTGTCTTTAGCCCAAAAAGAAATTACACCCGAAATGATTTCCAATAACCAAACATAAAAATGTCCATTGAATATAATTCACATGCATGTCACATACAAAATTAAATTTATAAAAAGCTACTTTGAAAAAAGCTACTAATACAATTACAAAGTTAAGTATTAAAATTAATTTATCTACTAAAACTCTAACTAACCATCATCAACTGAGTGGGTTTCCTACAGCAGTAGTACGCCAACGAGTCCGCTAGCTTGGCTCCGGCAATATCACACACCTGCAGAATTAATTACATGACATCAAGTGTAAATGTAGATTTATTATCTGTAGATCTTAAATAGTCTGTAGGCAATCTGTCAGCTATTTTTTTTTTAATTGTAGTTAGTCTTTTAGTTTTTCTAGTGCTTCAATAAAAGTATACATTACATGAGACATAATATTGATATAATACCTATAACCGTGTATAACGTGTTTATATACGAGCTGAGATTCGCGGCGTTACCCGCGGATCTCTAATTTTTTTATAGCTTATGTTACTCAGTGATAATGTAGCTATATAGCGGCGAAAGATTTTTTTAAATGGTCCACAAGTAGTTTTATGTTTGATAGTGACATACAAAAATACAAACCTTTCCTCTTTATAATATTAGTATCTAGGAATCAAAGCAGAGCCTAGACCGCTGAACCTAGATATAATAACCTATAATTTAGAGATTGTATTTATTATAGGGTGTAGGCGTGTACTAAGGACATTCAACTTCTATGGAGATCAAATAGGGGTTCAAACATTAAAGAAACCGCTGCGAATTTTTGTGAAATATGTTTTATAAGAAATAAAAATAAATAATAGTATAGGCCTGTATTGTCATTCAGGTTTTTCTTCTTCAGGTGGTCTTATTTACATACCAAATTTTATAGCAATTGGTTCCGTAGTGACTTTGTAAAAACCTAACAAACATGACAGATGGACCGACATAGTAACTTTTGATATTTGTAACATATTGTTATAAAAGCATCTTCTTCTCACACATTTTTGATTATTAACAGTTTTTCAAAACTGTTTTATTGCTTATTTTTTTGTATCTATAAGTATGAACAGTTTTGAGCAATACTCGGTGGTACATAATAGACAATTTAAAAACTACACAAAACAAAGATTTGTCAAAACACACGAACATAGAATGGACTTACCTTGAGTATGGTCTCAGAAGTCCTCTCGAATGAGCGTTCATCCCTGCACTGTGCCAGACTGAGCAATCCCCGCCTGCTTTTGTACGCCATATGAAGTGCCCTGCATTCATAGCACAATAGCAATCACTCATCAATTCTGTTTACATTACCAAAGACAATAGTTTTCAATAACGCAACTATAAACCGTTCAATCATGTTTAATAAACATGCCCGCGATTAGTTTCTAAGTTTTCACACGTGTGTAAAATATGTTCGTATAATGATTGTGCAGTGTCTAGTTGAAATTCTTAGAGTGGTCATTCTTCATTTATTAAATTATGTGATTCTTATTTGCAAGATCTTATAGAGAGACGCTAGTGTTAGATAATTATTTGAATTTCAGAATCAATAATTGAAAAGCTACTTCGGTATAATAAATCCTGAAATAATTATACAGTGTTATTAAAATTGGACTCTTCGTGGGCTCGGTAAGTGGACATATCAAGTTGCTAATCTACGTTTAAAATTGTTCATATGACCTCAAGATTTTTATATTTATCATTGTCTTGCTTAAACTATAATAACTGAGGTATACACAACGATAGTTTATTTACTCACGCGGGTAAAGGATCGTCGCAGTTAGCAAGTGGTTCGGGCATCATATTGAGTCGGTCGCCTATTTCTATGGCTTTGGCCGTGTCGGCTAGAAGCCAAGTCGCGGCCACGCCCACTATATTGGCCCACCATTCCATCACTGGGTCCCAGCAACCTGACAAATTATTAAATAACATAACAAAGTCGAGTTTCATAAATATAATTTTCGAAACTTACTGCGAATTCACTCTAAAACCTCTCATAATGATTTTATTTGATAATTGACTAACGCCCCTAGCGGTTGTTACACAAATGACAAATCACTTATATTATAAATACCTATTTAAAACTATTTAATACTTATGCCAGAAAAAATGGTTTAGTAATTATAGGGGTCGTATTCCCAAAAAAGGAGGAGAACTTAATTTGACGGGTGTTTTTTTTTATATTTGTTAACTGATATCTAGGAGATGACTGGGCCGATTTGTTAACTGATTTCTAGGAGATGACTGGGCCGATTTGTTAACTGATATCTAGGAGATGACTGGGCCGATTTGTTAACTGATATCTAGGAGATGACTGGGCCGATTTGTTAACTGATTTCTAGGAGATGACTGGGCCGATATGTTAACTGATTTCTAGGAGATGACTGGGCCGATTTGTTAACTGATTTCAAGGAGATGACTGGGCCGATTTGTTAACTGATATCTAGGAGATGACTGGGCCGATTTGTTAACTGATTTCTAGGAAATGACTGGGCCGATTCGTTAACTGATTTCTAGGAGATGACTGGGCCGATTTGTTAACTGATTTCAAGGAGATGACTGGGCCGATTTGTTAACTGATATCTAGGAGATGACTGGGCCGATTTGTTAACTGATTTCTAGGAAATGACTGGGCCGATTTGTTAACTGATTTCTAGGAGATGACTGGGCCGATTTGTTAACTGATTTCAAGGAGATGACTGGGCCGATTTGTTAACTGATTTCTAGGAGATGACTGGGCCGATTTGTTAACTAATTTCAAGGAGATGACTGGGCCGATTTGTTAACTAATTTCAAGGAGATGACTAAGCCGATTTGAAAAAAAATATTATATTGGTTTAAAATTATATATGTTTTATTTATACTCGTAATACTCAAGTAAAATTTTAGTTTTATCATGATCTGTTCAGACTTTTGGTTATTAAATTGTACAATAAATGTTCTATTGGCGCCTGCCGTAATGGAAGTCAGAAATCACTTATAAAAAAAAGAACTTGTTACTTGTTTCGAGCGGTAATGAACGATGGAAAGTCAATGTACTCGTTTTACACTAATTTCAAGGAGATGACTGGGCCGATTTGTTAACTAATTTCAAGGAGATGACTAAGCCGATTTGAAAAAAAATATTATTTTGGTTTAAAATTATATATGTTTTATTTATACTCGTAATACTCAAGTAAAATTTTAGTTTTATCATGATCTGTTCAGACTTTTGGTTATTAAATTGTACAATAAATGTTCTATCGGCGCCTGCCGTAATGGAAGTCAGAAATCACTTATAAAAAAAAGAACTTGTTACTTGTTTCGAGCGGTAATGAACGATGGAAAGTCAATGTACTCGTTTCCATTGACAAGTGGAAACATGGCGGAACACGCTATAGTTTAAGAGGCATATTAAAATGAATTTAATGTAGAAGCTATCGAGGAGTAGTAAATTATGTTACCAGTGTGATGCGGCGCGTTAGTAGAAACATCGTCGGTGATGAGCTTGACGAGTTGTAGCACGTCCCGCGTGTTGTTTTGCTCGTCCGCTTGTAACAGCATTGTCACGCTCTTCTGAAGGAGATCCAAATGATATGCCTGCAATAAAAAAGAAGTCGTGTTATAATCAAATATACCTAAGGAAAGACGCAATAAGGTTGATAGTGCATTACCCGCATAGCATAAGCCAGGGGGTCTGCCGGGTCGGGGAGGCGACAGAACAGCGCAGACGCGGTATGCGATCGCTCGTAGCTCCATCTCCGCTTGCTTAAGAAAGCCTGTCCTTGCTCGCTGCCTACCCAACGTAAGCGGATAGGAGTCACGGCGCAAGAATCACTGATTATGTTGCGGCAAGCTTTCAGATAGTAACTGGAATGGAAATAGAAGATGGATTAGACATTTAGTTGCAATTTGGTCGGTACGGTAGATCTACATATCCTTCATGGGAGAGACCGTGCTCGTGGGACATGTAAAGATTATTTCGCTACATATAGATTGATTCAATCCGTAATGAGGATATTCGCCGAAGAACTGGATTTGCCGACATAGCTCGTAGGATTTGCAAGTGGCAATGGGCTGGCCACATCGCTCGAAGAACCGATAACCGATCGGGAAGAAAGGTTCTTGAGTGGCGACCACGAACTGGAAGACGCAGCGTAGGTAGGCCTTCCACTAGGTGGACCGACGACATAGTGAAAGTCACAAGTAACCAGTGGATGCAAATGGCAGCTTGTCGTACGTAATGGCGTTCTAAGGGGGAGGCCTATGTTCAGCAGTGGACATCTTTTGGCTGATGATGATAACATATAGATTACGTAATCATTTGGATTGAACTGTCATCCAGTTAGTTTGTAGATAAGCCTGAGCTCAGCAAATGCACCCGAAGGCCAATATAATAGATGTCTATTTCAGTGAATTCTCAAACATAAATATGAAAGTACTTTCTGGTATATCTGTCACTCTTCTCAAAAGAGCAAACCACTTGTTTTTTGTTTATCAGCGTTTACTTAAACGTGATCATGGAACGAGTGGGAAAAAATACTGGTCACTTGTCCCAGGGATTAGTGCGATAAAATAGTCTGAGTTGTCTCATCATGAAACAAATTGATGAAATTATTAAAAAAAAACTTTATTTCATGGATACATACCGTTGATACATAATTATATTTTTTCCACAAAATAGAATGTGACGACAAAACAATAGGATCGACACTAACCACAGGTGCTTGTGTCGTTGACCTATTTTCCTTTGGAATGTTAAGAAACGACATAATATTACGTAAATAATTAGTTGATTAGTTAATACAAATGATTAGAAGCGAGATCAAAAAAAGCCCATTGATGTACCCAGTGTCACTCTCACAACTAAGACGAATCTATTGACACCACTTACATAAAAATACGACAAGCCGTTTAGGCTCTAAGGCGCGGCAAAGACATATACATACATACATACACTCGAAAAACATAACCCTCCTTTCGCAGTCGGGTAATAATAGTTTACTGTGAAAATTCATATTTAACTAAAGGTGTTGGTTGCACACCTTTATTTACTAGTGGGTTACAAGCAGACTCCAAATATCTCAAATCAAATCAAATTATTTATTTGCTGGTAATACGGTGTACAAGGTCTCACAGAGATTTGTTTTAGAACATTCGTGTCCTGGCCTTGCCTAGTGTGGCATGCAAATATTATGTACGAGTATGTTGGTAATAATTGCGAGAATTAAGAGAAGTTTAACAAAAGCTTACCTAGATTATGCTTAGACCGCCGGCAAGTGACCAACAAAACTTGCAAGTACTCACCCACATAGCCAATTCCCGATCTTAGGCATGTAGTCCTTGAACACCAAAGCAGCCGTGACGTAGGTATCTGCCTGCAGCTGCCTGTTCCCCGCCACCTCAGCTAAGTTAACCGCCTGTAACGCCAGTAGTACTCGTTCGCTGCGGCCGCTGTGGTCCGACAGTAGTTCGAGTTGCGCGAGTCTGTGGGAGACGGCGGAGACTTCGGCCGCCCAGTGACGGGTCGCTCTCCTAGCCGGACTGGGAACATAATTCATCAGTTAGTAATTAACTGTTAGTTAAATTACTGTGCTTTAATAATTTATTATGTAGGAAGAATGAAGGCTTCAAACGCGTCGAAAAATATAAAGGCAAACTATTCACCTATGTTTTGTATCACGTCAATATTTATTTTGGATTTTAATCATTAAGCAACAAGCAGCGTTAGTGTATTCATGAAGCGTTATCAAGCACATAATTTGCCTGTTTGTATTAGTTTCATTAAAAAGAGTCGCTCTATCTAGGCATATTAATAATAAAATAATAGCCACTGGAATTATACTATACTATATTAGTAATAGTTCGAATTCGAACTTGGATTCATCCGAGTAACATGCCCAAATGTCTGTCAACTTTTCCACCATCGAGTAGTTTTACTCAACTGTGGCTAAATTTTATTGAGGGACAAATCCGGAAATCGATAAAGAATATGAGTAGATGCTATATAATAATGTGATGAAAGAAAAAGTTTCTAATATCATGCATAGAAGCTTCCAATCTACTTATTATACTACTGGGGCCCTAGTTTATTATTTGAATTGTTTCAGAAATACAATTGAATTTGAAGAAATCATTATGGTCGTTTCGACATATAGGTCAGAGTTAGTATTGATCTTAATGTTAACAGACTATCAAAACTTTCAAAAACGACTATCACGACGCAAATCAATTGTAATTTTGAAACAATTCAAATAACAGGCTTTAACCCTTGACCGACGACATGAATACTATGTAATTGACAATATTTCAAATTTATTAACCCCTCATCTTTATTATGATAATAGAAAGATATATGAAAAATAACGTATCCCTGTTTTTTTTTTTATTTTACTCAGAAAGCAATAATCAAATAAAGAACAAAAAAAATACATATAACTAATTACATCATTAAGAGCTCTGTACGAGAATAACATTATTCGGCACTTTACTTAGATTTTCGAAAATCTCTTAAAACATAATTATTACATTCTAAGTAAAAAAAAAAAAATGGTGGGTCAAAAATTATAAATGTTGTTAATTCAAGTGACCTATCTGTCCACAGATCTCCCGCCCGCCTCGCCAGGAACCCTCCGAGCGGCAATCTCTGCAGTATCTGCCTGAGCACGGCCGCCACTAGCGCCGACCACTTGGCCTGCCCCTGCCCGCCCGCCTGCACGCTCTTACCGCACACCGCTAGCGAACGGTTCAACTCCAATCGCGCGTTTGCTATGTCATCCTAGTCAAAGGCAATTCATATGAGAGGGAAACTCTAGTGAGTAATATCATATGGGACAACAACATCCACACAAAGGTCTTCAGGTCCCAAATTAGGCAAAGCCTGTGCTATGGTAACCTGATGATTGATATACATACTTAAATATATACATATATATCTCTCTCTTTCTCTGATTGTGTGCATGAACATGTCAGTTTGGCCTGTGTCTGGGTGTCTATTATCTGGGTTATATATATATATATATATATATATATATAATTTGACTTGATTGATTTTATTGATTTTATTTTCAATCATCAGGTTACCATAGCACAGGCTTTGCCTAGTTTGGGACCTGTAGAGCTTTGTGTGGATGTTGTTGTCGAATTGAGTGCATGAACATGTCAGTTTGACCTGTGTCTACTACAGGTCCCAAACTAAGCAAAGCCTGTGCTATGGTAGCCTGATGATTGAAAATAAAAATAATTAATTGAAAATAAAATCAATCAAGTCAAATTATATATATATATAATAGACACCCAGACACAGGCCAAACTGACATGTTCATACACACAAATCCGAGAACCCAGCGACGCAGAAGGCAGGGTTGCTAACAACTGCGCCAACCGGACAGTCAAGTAGCTATTAGTGTTGTTAGATTGTCTAAAAAAGATCGCCCTTTAGCTATAAGACTGTCTTTCGTGCCTGTTTTCTGTTGTATTTATTCTCTGATGTTCTATGTTTGTGTTGTCAGTCAAGAGTTTTGTAGTGTTATATTTAGAGACACTTCCTAGGTGGTTCAATATAAAACCATATTATAGGTTAAGTAGTAAAATTTTATAACCAAAATAACTGAAAAATTATATAGGCGTCAGCCGAATTGCAGTTAGATATCACTTCTTTGAATATATTTTGTAGCAATGATGGTCGAGTAGTTAGTGAAGTCGATTGCCGTGCAAAGATAAAAAGAGCCTGAGCTATCGGTGAAGGGAAACATCGTGAGGAAACCATAGTTTGGTGGTAGGGCGTTTCCTATCGCTCGCCTGGCTAGCTACCACCATCAAGTTGTAAAATCTTTCGATTTTCTTCGTTGTGTGCCAAATTCCATCCAATATGCTACCAACTTACCTTTTTCAAATAGTTTTCAGCTTGCCGTTTGTGTTTGTAGAAAAGTCCAGCTTCCTTAGACTGCGATTTAGGCACGGAATCTCCATACACCAAGAGCCTTACGAGACATCCGCCCAGCACCAGGAAATTTATCACGTATATGAAGAATGTATTGAAAAGCCAAGTCGCCCATGAGATTCCAGTGTAATCTGGAAAAAATATATCTGGAGCTACGATTTTATAGTTAGAAATAAGAAGAAGACGGAAGTAACTAAGCTATTAAAAGAAGCGTAGTTGCTGTATTATGGTTGTAACATGTGGAAATTAGTAGGCCCTATCATTGGTTATAATGCGTACTGTCAACAACACTTTATAAGTCTTCGTAAAATTCTAGCTACGCAACTCCAAGCTCTATCAAAATCTGGACTTGTCCCACTCGTCCCATTCAGTTGTGCTTTTTTGTTCCATTTGTCCCATACAAGGGCATAAGCAATCGCTTTTCTAAATGTCATCGAAACCCGTTCAGCTGTGCCGCTAGGAAGAAAAAAGTAATAACTAACACACAAACACACATGGCGTCGTTAGCATGCTTGTTTCGAGTAAACAGTCCCGGCCGAGTTTGAGCATCCGTCTTTGAGTATCGGTCCGTGATAGTGTGTTTATAAATGTCCCCGACCTAGAAAAAATCCTAGTGGGGAGCTATGAGTGTAAAACGTTATATATTCATCTACACAAACATTTGCATTATTTGCATTTTTTGAGAGATTTATTCCGCTCTTATTTTCAAATTGAATGACTTACCGAATTCACCGTCAGACAATATTTTCCGTTGATCAATTCTCGACGTGTAGTCTTTAGAGTTGGATTCTGACATGAGCCCTCCAAAGAATGCGCTGAACGGATTGAAGGCGATCAGACCGACCATAAACGCGCATAACGCCAAGCGTGAGTTATCACCCATTCCCATTACAATTTTGGAGTATTTTTCATCCACCTGAAATGGTTTTATTAACTCAATATAAAGGAACTTTTATAAAAGCCGTATGTAATTCGACTGGCCGGTTGGCGCAGTTGGTAGCAACCCTGCTTTCTGCGCCGCTGGTCCTGGGTTCGATCCCCGGACAGATTAAACATTTGTTTGCATGAACATGTCTGTTTGACCTGTGTCTGGGTGTTTATTATATATATATAAGTATGTGTTTATGTATGTAAGTATGTATATTAGTCATCAGGTTACCATAGCACAGGCTTTGCCTAGTTTGGAACCTTTGTGTGATTCTTGTCCCATATTTATTTTTAAAAAAATAATAATAATATAGCCGTACGTAAAATAAGTCAGATAGTGTTAACCTCAAATGGCTATTTCTATAAAACGTCTGTAATAAAATTATTAGCTTCGGTATAGGCCATGCGAAGGCCTCCGAGACGACTTGCGATTGTTAGGTATCCTTTAAGAAAAATAAACAGGTTCTACAATGTAAGTATAATACTCTGCACGATTCGGTCATATAATTTAAAAAAATAAGCAAAGGCTTTGGCTCATACTCCGGTTCAAGAATACTATTGCTGAATTTCTAGATTTATTTGTAATAAAAGTTTAATTTTATTGATTTTAAAAGTGAATGATACATCGTGAAGAAGCTTGCGTGTTTGAGACACGAAAAACTTGTCGGGATAGAAAGTCAGGAACTTTTCTAGTGTCATCTAGTACTGCACGTCTTTATTAGATTCCCGTACCCAGCAATGAGATTGAAATTTACAGCAAGTATTAAGACTCAATTACGCCAATGTTTTGAAGTTTTAACTCAGCAAAGTCGACAAGTAACTAATTCACCCATGATTGTCTACAACGAATTAATTAACTCCATTTACATATTAAATAACCTTCTTAAGACTCAATACAAATAATTAAGGTTCAGTGTATGTAAAACTAAATGACAGCAGTTTTTTTGTTTCTATACTCAGAGGTCAAAGTGTTTATACACAACGCGTTCCTATACTTTTACTTGAAAATATTTCGTGACAGTGAAGAAACATGACACAAAAATTGTTGCTAACATTAATTTTTCTTATACTGTGCACAGGCCAGTTTGTGAACACCCTTCATTTGAAGAAAGTGGTAGTGTTCAGTCGACATAATGTGAGAGCTCCATTAAGTGAAGTGTTGGATAAGCTAACGCCTAAAAAATGGCCGAAATGGAATGTGGAACACGGATTTTTGACGCAAAGAGGCGCTCTTTTAGAGAGTTACATGGGTGAATATTTTGCAAAATGGCTTCAAGAAAAAGACCTGCTATCTACTACTGAATGTCCACAAGACAAATATGTATACGTCTACGCAAATTCTTTTCAAAGAACGATAGAGACAGCGAAATCATTTATCAGAGGTGCTTTCCCCGAATGTAATATTGTAGTAAATTACAACACATCGTCTTATTCAAAAATGGACCGACCATTCCAATTCCACGTAACTAACGATACAGAAGCTTTCAAATTAGAAGGTGAACGACAAATGCGCGAAAAACTTAGTAATACTGACTTGCAGGATGTGTACATTAAGTTAAATGAAATAGCTGATGTAAAAGACTCTGAGGTTTGCAAAACTGATGGCATTTGTGACTTGACTAAGGATAAAGATATGATTCTATTCAATGCTGGATCAGCACCAGCAATAGCTGGACGAATAAAAGTAGCAACTTCAATGGTAGATTCCTTTCTAATGAGCTATTATGAAGGATTTCCATTACAAGATGTTGCATGGGGTCACATCAGAAGTGAAGACCACTGGAATCTTCTATCAAAGATTCTAAACGCAGAGCAGAATGTTCGTTTCAATTTTACTGAATACTTAATAAAAAGAACAGGAAAATATTTAATAAATTATTTGAAGCAAGCAATGGAAGACAATAGGAAACTAACATTTTTAGCGGGACATGATGCAAATATTCGTACTATTTTAGTCGCTTTAGGATTCAAATCTTTTGTTCTTCCAGAGCAATTTGAACTAACACCAGTTGGTGGAAAGTTAGTTTTTCAAAAATGGTCTAATGGTGAAAAAGATTTTATGAAGATTGAGTATGTCTACCAATCTACAAAGCAGATTAGAGAAGCTCAGAAATTATCTTTGGAAAATCCACCCAAAAGCATGACAATGTATTTGAAAGTTTGTTCAGCCAATGAAGCAGGGATGTGTACATGGACTGTCTTTCAAACAATATTAAATAATTTCATTAAGTGATTTAACTGATGTTTGACTTGATCAAAGTTATTTTACGAGTATAAATATATCACCTCTATTTATAGATTAACACATGTAAAGAAAATATTTTAGGGATAATTCTACCATAAGGCAAATAGTAAATGGGGGTTGATGTCTATGGTATACAGGTATTTTCAAAAAAAATTTTAGACAATCTAAACTAGAGACTACACTAACCTTATACTCCGGTGATGATGGTGAATCACTATCCATAGAATTAGAATGCGGAGAGTGGAACGGCGACGATATATCGCTGTGCGGCGGCGTATATCCTCCCTCGAATAAGGGCTCTTTCACACCAGATTTCTGGCATGTCAATTTGAGAGCCATGTTTTCCTGTTTTAGTCTCGCATTCTGGTTCTGCAGGTACTTTATGTAGTCTATCGTTTTACGTAATATAGCAGATTTGTTGAGCTGAAATTATATAAAATTGCTATCAGAAATAGTGACACAACTTTCACTATTTTGATCAACAAGATTTAAAACTCTTTTTGATAGTTCTCTGCGCAAGCAAAGCCAGAAAAGCGTCTTTGCTTCGGGTCTGTCAAATTTTTCTATTAATTAGTACATACTAATTAATAGAAAAATAAAAATTTGACAAACATTTCTGTAAACACAGATACATAAGTCTCCTGGAAAATTCGTTGTCGCATATAGGTTGTAGCTTCCAACCAATCTCGACGAATCTTGGTGTATGGGTTGTACAAATTCTTAGAATTGTTTAGTTGTTGGTATTTTTGATTGCGGGTATTTCTCTTAAACAGGAGGGAAGTTTGCTAAGGCACCATTTACTGGCCAATTTCAATGTTTTATTTAAAATCAGTCATAACAATTTTAAATAATTTGAACCCAATTGTAGGCAACCTGCAGCATTAGAGTAATAAACATTATTTCATTATTACCTTAGCATCCTCACCCACAAGCATATTCTTAAGCTCAATAATCCTGTCATTGATACTAGTCCTGTACCGCCTCTCAATAGCATTGTGGGCACTCCGTTTGACCTCCTTTACTTTAGGTGGACCGTTGAGGGCTATTTTGTCTCCGTCAAGCACCACAGGTATACCAGTAGTTACTATTGTTGGAGTACTGCTAGTGAAGAATTGTATGGGTCTAGTTTCACTGCCAGATTTTGCATTAGTGATGACACTTTGTGTGGAACCTGAAAGTAAAATAGTTATAATTTTTGGAACTATTTCATTTAAACACTGGCAGAGCAAAGCCAGCAAGAAATCGCTTTGGCGAATGCCTTCTATATTTGTAATTTTTTGTGTGCAATATAAACATAATATTGTGTTGCGTTTAGAAATATATTGTATGTAAAATATATGATAATTTTCTATGTAGAATTTGAGAAAGATGTTTTCTTATGAAAATTATGAATATAATGTGTAAATAATATACTGTCACCATGAAAAGACTAAACAAAAATATTATTTAGGGACCATAAGTTAAATTATGTGATATTTATTACCACATTGTTATTGCATGCTTGAAAGAGACAAACTAAATAAAACAACCATAAAATGTAACATTTAGTATACCCTTACACAGGTTTTAGTAAGTAAATTATTTATTAAAACATACCTTGTACCGGTGCACTGGTATAGATTAAAGTCTGAGTCTGAGTTTCAGGACTGATAATATTTGATTGCAGAATAACTGGTGAGAACTTAGCATCAGAGCTTTGTAAAATAAATGGGTTTCCATTATTCTGTATCAACAAAGGCTGCTGGTTTGCTTGCTTCGATTTAGCTGGAGCAGTTACTGGTTTCACTCCATCTAGTTGGACAACTCTACCGTCTGGAAGCTGTTGTAGGCTTCCTGGAGCCAAGTTCACATATACGGGACTGGGAGCGACTTGCTGGACGATCATCGGTGCTTTTTTTTGTACGCGGCTCGGACCGATTAGCGTTACGTCGGGCAAAGGCGCACCGTCGTTCCGATGGCGCAAGTTGTACGTCTCCTCTCTAGCATATAGTCCCTGCATAGGGCTACTGCTCACATGCTGCGGTGTGTGTGGAGAAGCTTTAGACCGATGCGTGTACTGAGATATCACAGGATTCCCGCTATTGTTGTAGCTTGGCGAAGCTTGCGGAGATGATGCTATCTCCGGTTTTAACTTTGTATCAACACTAAGCAAATCGTGATCTACGTAGGTCAACTCATCCTCTAACTTCCTCATAAAATCATTGTCACAACTGCTCAGAAAGTCTGAAATTAAATTAAACATAAAAATAAACATCTAAAAACTCGCACACTACGTCAGCTGAACCTTGTATTTCTTACCTTCTATTTCCGCAATATCGTTGATATTGAAGACGTCTGAGTTCAAGAAAGGTTCTTGCTGATCCATTTTAGTATATCGTTATTTTATTTATCATCATAATCGCATTAAAATACGCAAAAACACGAGAGGATCCTTGTTTACGTTTTTTGACATTTCTGAAAAATATACGAATGGTATGACACATTTCTGGCCAATCAGCGACAAGTCTGCAGGTGGCGCGATGTTACGTCATTCATTCGTGTTGCAGTAGTGATGTATTTCAAAGATCGAATCGTGGCCTTACGAACGCGTAAGCGTTCTCTTACTAGTCTGTGCCTTACGATCTAACCAAATTTTCAAAAGATCTTTTCTAATAAATTACGTGACGATTACGATTAATTATGAACCACAAAAAAGGATCAACTTAAAAATAAAATAAAAAATCGCGTCCATGTGTCGCAGAGAAAAATAAATAACCAGACAATAGTCAAATATTTTCTATTGACAATGGCAAATATAAATAAATATACCGCCGTGCTATTTGTTCATCTTTTGTGAAATATTATTTTAATCAAATATGAAAAATAAAAATAAATATAAGAAATATCCTTAAAATATCTTTATTTAATATGAAATAAATTTTTATACTCGTAGTTACTGACATCTATTGGATTTTTTTGTAACTACTGCAGCGTTAGACAAAATTATTAAATTTATAGCAAAATCATAGATGGCGGTAGCCATTATACCATTTATATTGTGTACTAGCTGTACCGGCGAACTTCGTACCGCCTAATAGTTATTTATGTTTCCCACCTTTTAAACCTTCCCTGGAGTACGACAAACAATTCAAGACCAAATTCAGCTAAATCGGCCCAGCCGCTCTCGAGTTTTTGCGAGACTAACGAACAGCAATTGATTTTTATATATAAGAAGATAATATTACCATTGACCATTTTAATCCCCGACGCAAAACGATGGGGTGCTATAAGTTTGACGTGTCTATGTGTATGTGTGTGTCTGTCTGTCTGTGGCATCGTAGTTCCCTAACGTTTAAGCCGATTTTTTATTTTTTGTATGAAAAGTGTAGGTATACTTAGTAGGTATATTACTCGGGAGTGTTCTTAGCTTCGTATTGATAATCGGTCCAAGATGTCCGCCGCTACAAATGGATAATTGCAATTTATTTCATAACTTGGTATCAAATTCTAAATAATTGTGGATCTACGTAAATATACGTACTGCCTCGCCGAGATTGGTTATAAACTACGATCCGGTAGGTACACGAGTACGAAATTTTCAGAACAACTCAATAATATTTATGTTTACGGCAAACGGCTCTCTGAGGATTTACAGTCGGTTTTCACTTAGGGTACCGTATTTGTTTCGCTCTGTTCGTCCGTCATTGACACGGTATGGACCAATTTTATAAGTTACTGCCTGGATTTTATCTTTAGCATCGTAAAATCATAGTAGGTACCTATTACTTTATATTTTGGCTGAAGTGGGGACGATTTTTTCATAATAAGTATGACAAATATTGAAATCATACTTAGGTACTTACCTACATATTTTCAAAATCAGGAAAATATCAGTTTCAGTTAAATATTGCTACGGAATCCTAGATTCCGTTTACATGTTTACTTTGTTTTTAAATGTTATTTAAACGATATATAAGTATTTAAGAACAAAATAAAATTGTGGATGACTTGATGCAGATGCTTTGCTACATAAGTCAATTCCGTTTTTTTTTGTTTTCACCTATCTGAGTATATTAGTGATGTTTTTTTTAGGTTTTTACCTTTAGGTTTTTTAGAGATGTATAATAGGTATACCTAAATAAAATTTAATAGTAGGATGAAAAATTGGATAGTTCAGATCATCTACAAGCTAATGAGAAGTAATTAATTTTGATTATTAGCAGCCTGATTCAGGTAGCGTTTCTGACCGGATTCAAAAACTTTACATTAAATTTTTGAGAGATTTTGTACCGAGCTTAGCGTAATTTACCGTGAGGTTTTCGAATTCCGTCGGATACACTACCTGGATCTGGATAATAAAAGTGCAGGTCGCTAGCCTGAAGGCATAAGGTAGGAAGCCTGAAGATAAGCATTACCAAAAAGTAGGTTCCTACTTTACTTGTAATGTCCCAGTGCCATAATACTAAACATCAAAATATTTTAAAATCTTCAATGTATCTGTTTCTTTAAAAATCTAAAATTTTATACCTAGGTATGTAGTTTTATGAAAAACAACGTTTATCAGATATTAAACGTTTAATTTATATTTATAACATTATATTAGGTATTTGTAAATATAGAGTTCTTATAATATTATATGATGTTACATCGAATTGGTAAATCGAGTCGATTCCCACTCGATTTATTTAAAACTTAATTAATTATAGATACAAGTACTTACATAATATTATAGTAGATACAATAGGTATTATAAATTCACAACATAAAAAATGAACTCTAGTGCAATAACACGCCATTAATAAGAAATTAATAATATGTATTTTAGGCACAGAAGTGGATAGAATACGAGTAAATAACATTTATTTTTAACAAAACTGTAAGGCGAATGAGAACAAGTTAAAGTACCTAGTAAAGTACCTAACATCAGAACTAAGAATGGAAATTGTTATTACAGTTTGATGAGCAGGCACGTAAGTATGTACCTACCTATGTACAGGAAATATATAAGTTTACACATTGGAATTATCAGTTAATGATCAAACGTGCAACATTTGCATTTACTGGAATGTCCTAACACACACAAAATATCATCCGTACAACAAATAAAGGCACAAAATAGTGAGACCTACCCAGTGTAGCTTCTACACACTCATTTAAAATCTATTACTACTAAGTAAATCAACTTAAACATAGTTACAATTTCACGTAGGTGTCTATGTGAACACTATAAGGTAGATATTTCGTATCGTATCTATGGCATTTTCAAACTAGACTAAAGTAACAAATCAGTCTTCCAATCAATTACCAAATAATAAGATAATATTCAACAGAAATTAATTAAAGATGAGATTTAAGTTAGGTATATATGTATAACCAGAAAAATATAGATACCAACATTAATAGAGACCATACGGATCTGAACCATTAAAAATACATTAATTCACAATCTATTTTATTTACAGTTTTTGTCTTAGAAAGAGGTTTATAATTTTTTTTTATAAAATATGACACTGCAGAATAAGATATTTATTCCACAGATTTCCTAACTGACATACGAACTAGGAGTTTACGTATAGTAACAGTAAATCACTTAAACACCAAATCTAATAAGAAAAACATTGAGCATTCTTACCTAAGTGATCATGAACTCTTCCTAAATCTAACAAGAATCACGGTGCTTGTGCAAAATATTACTCTCGAAATAGTGAACACAACTAGGTATCAATCAACAACGAATATTTTATGGCAAACAATAAATTAATCTAACCCGTAAAGTAAGGAATTAATAGGTCGGTATGGTTATACGTCGCTATACCGACGAAAGCGGCTTTCGTCCATACTGCCTCGAGTCGAGACGTAGATTCAAAATTCTGAGCAGAATTAACCGAGATACGTGATCGTAGAACACGGTGCGACGCGAACGTGGTGGACTAGAGTGAGCTGTAGTAGCGAGCGTGAGGTAGTTGCGGCTTCAGTCTATAAACATCACAGTCGCGGACAACAAATTGCACAATTATCAAAAAACCCGTCCGAGCGGAGCCGTAGCTAGCCGCCCTTCGGCCCTACCGGTCGACTTACAAGTTACTTTCTAGTTAAAGCTAACTTAACCCGCTATCCATTAACAAAGACGTAAACGTTATAACATAAAAATAACCAAGAAGAAAATAAACAAAAAATAAAAATCACATTAGAGCATCCACCACCTCCGAACGGAAATTTGATTTCGTACAGAGGCGGCGACGGCTCTTGAAAATAAATAGATAAGAAGAGATGGGTAGCATAGAAGTGGCCGCGGGGCCCATTGCATTCGCCCGGCCGGAGCGCCCGGTCGGAGTGGCTAGCGTGTCCTGCCGGTAGCCTACCGATACGAGTCTTACTTCTAATTTTGTACGCCTAAGTCAGTCTTTTCGAATGTACTCTTATAGCGATCTCGGAGCGGTTCAATCACGATCCCCGCAGTCGAGCGCAAAGTTGCGCGGCGGGACGATGACTCCGGCGGGCGGTTCGAGTTCGCGGCGGCGCGGGACCGAGAGGTCCTCGACGTGATCCTCATCTGGCAGCGGTGAGCGGGGCGAGTGCTGGGGCGAGCGTGAAGGCGGCGGCGGCGTGCGAGGGGCCAGCGCGGCGTGCGCCGCTGCTGCTAACGCCATTGCGTGCAGCGCCTCGCGACCGCCGTCCCGAGTAGCACCCTCCAATGCTTGTTGAAGAAACGAAGGATCGATCAGGGGTGTAGTAGCTTGATGATTCCCTTCCTCACCTCCACCGGTTCCGCTCAGTCCGTACGGAAACGCTGCACCGTTGCTCTCTCGTTTCACGCCCCGGCTCATCGGCCGGCTCGTCGTTATACCTAACTTCTTCACCTTGTCGTACAACGTACGTGAAGGAACGCCGTACTTGCGCGACGCTTGCAGCGCGCTCATTCCGTTCCTCACGCACTCGATCGCCGATAGTATATCTGATCTAGTATATTGTTTGTATCGCTTCCATTCGGGCTTCTGTTGCGGGGGTACGTACGGTGCGAGGCCAGCTCTGACGTCTTGTTGAAAATTGGCCGGCGGAGGAGACGGATGGAAGGTGCGTTGATGGTCTTCCTCGAACGAACGTTCCGTATAGGGCGAGTGGGCGTCTTCGGAGCGGTCGGATCTGTTGAAGTGAGGGGAAGAAGCACGGGAAGAGAGTCTGCGCGGTCTGTAGTCGAAAGGTCGTTGCGGGCTCGGCGGGCGTTCCATTTCATGCGCGGAACCGTTCGAGTGCAGCCGCGGAGACACGCTCGGGTTCACCGGGTGGCAGACGAGAGACATCGGCTGCGAAGAGTCGATCGGAGATGTCTGAGCCAAAACGTTTCTGAGGATGGGCGTGTCACGGGTGGCGAGCATGCTCGATAGTTTCTTGCGTTTGAGAGGGTTCATGTCAGCAGAATCGTAGGCAGCGGAAAGGACGGGAAGGGCCGGTGGTGGTGGCCAGCGCGCGGGCGGCGCGGGTGCGGGGGGAGAGATACTAGAAGGCGCGGCAGGCACTACGCGTGGGGGCGAAGCACCCGGCGTTCGCTCGTTATTGCCCGGTCGCCGTCGTAGCTCCGTCATATCAAACAAGCCCTTCACCTCCAACTGCTCCGCTACCTTCATTATGCGTGGAATATGAGCCTGCGTAACATTGACCTCTCCCGTGTACATGTACTCCAGTAGAGCGCGCATCTCGAAGTCCTTAACTCCAGGGAACAGGATACTACAGTGGTCCATCGGAACATCCGCCAGAATGGACTGGAAATAAGGTGAGTTGGCAGCTAGGACAACTCTGTGAGCCTTGAACGTCACCTGATCGTCCACCACCAGGGTGCAGTCTACATAGGTTTCCACCTTGATGAGGGCTTCCAGGATTTCCACCAAGTTGGTTTTGTGGTGGTTCCATTTGAGGCAGAAGGTTTGCTGACCTTCGCTGCTCCCCATCTTCCTTAATTGAGCTTCTGTGAACAAATCAAATTCTAGTTACGTGGATGTGTTATGTTGCACTTGGCGTAGCAAACACATAACCTGACAAATATTGAATTTGATATTTTTCCGTGAATATACCTACTCGTAATTGAAAGAAGTATTAGACTAATTTAAGAAAATCTTGTGCAAAAAAGCTTAGAATGGCTGTATACGATATTATTGTAGAGTAATTGTTAACATGGAAAATACTTAGTAAAACAATTCACTATCAAAAAGTGATCTTACAGAATTGTTATTTCAAATTTACTAAAAAAAATATCAACAGACGATTGATATATAATCCAGAAAAGTTTGCGTAAGAGTATGGTTAAAATAGGTTAAATACTTTAAAACAATTTGTAAAGCAAAATAAAGTTATCACTTAAAAGCATAAAAAGACACACAATTACCGTACTAATTTAAAAAATTGCACAAATAAAAAACAAACGCAACAAGTTACAAAATCGCATACCTGGCATAATTTCCTCGTACGTGGTCCCGGGATACATGGCTACTGAATTGATAGCAGCTTGTTCAAACAGTCCTGATAGCAGCCGGTCGCTATAACTACGTGTTGATAAAACTATACACATGCACAAAGCGGTCGCTAAACGCACTTAGTAGCACCGCACCTTGCGACCAGCGACCAGCGACTAACGTTCGCCTCAGTCCGGCACTACCGCTTCACTGCACCGCCCTACCACATTTACATATTACGATACGTAGCCCTTCCATTCCACACTGCCAAATTGACTTTTTACCTTTTATTCGGCAGGTACGAGTATAATCAAGCTTAGGGGACCGATGAAAGCGGTTACGCCGGATTCCCTCTTGTCAGGTTCCGTGCCCGTGAAGTTAAAGCCGGCTTGCTAAATTTTCGTTTCTATATCCTGGTAAAACAGCTGAAATTTCCTTTACAATACAAAACTAGTACTGTCTTTACAAACTAATATTACCTTTAACACTTGTAGGCTGTAGATCTACGAAGCGTAGCTGCCTCTACGAACTGCTACGAGAAACTAGTATTATAAATAAATAATAATTAAGGGTGGACAACAAAACTCACCAACAACAACAGTTAATCCAAAACGTTCACGTGTCCGCGATACGCATGTGAGAACCGGCACTGGCACACGATAAAAGTTCAGACACACGTTAGAGGGTTGGTTGGGTTCGCGAGTGCTGAAGACGCGCCCTGGTGTGGGGGCGTTGTGCTCTCGCGAGCGTCGTACGATGACTGTCTGGTGCTGCCGGCAGCGCGACACCGCGGGCCTGCGCCGCCGCCCCGCGCCTCTTGCGTGCGCTTTTTACGCACGCGGCGCAGCCGAGACTTAGTGCAGTGCAATTGCGTGCGGGCGCGGGCGGAGGAGAGGCGAGGAGGGAGAGGGCCGCGCCCGACGAATTGCAGCTCTGAGGAGGGCGCGTGAGCGTGTGTGCGTGAGTGCGCGCGCGCATTCTACAGTGGCGCGTTTGTGTGTATCGCGAACGCTCGAACCCGTCTCGCTTCAAATCAACAGTGTAGAGTCGAGTACGTCTCATGAAAAATGCAGGCGTACTTCGCGGGCCCTTTGTATGGTAACGTTAAAACTGCGCGTCATGATTTAAAAAAAGTATTTTTTCGATGCGTTTGTTATTTAACATTAATCAGACATTACTATTCTTTCCAGCGTTTGTACTTTCGTTCGCCTATTTCATAGGTAGAATTAAAAGGTAAATGTAGGGTTTATGTTGCTATGTGTGTCATTTATATTTATAATGTCCTTGAACAAAGTAACGAATAGGTACAATTTCGAGTTTACCGATTGTTCACTTTTAAGTGTGTATGATGTACAATATGTTAAATATTGTTAAGAACTTTGAAATATTGATGTGTATAGATTTTGGCGAAGGTTGTTCCGCACTTATTTATTATTCATACCAAGACATACGTAATAATAACCACCGTCGCCTGTTTCAGCGATGCTTATTTTTAATTAATTTATGCAGATTTTTTTTGCGTGAATATCTACAATAATTATACTTCTATTTAATCTAACTACGATTTTCAGTACTATAAACTTTATATAATATGCAAACGATTTTAAAAAGTCATATTCTCGACAATTAATTAGTTCGATATTTAACGAATTCAAGATCGCCCCAAAATTCCGAAAAGTGCGTGAACAACAACGTTCAAATCGGGGTCATTGACACAGTGGCAGCGAGGGAACGCCAAAATAGCGCGAAATGCACTCAAAAATAGAACAACATGGTGTACTGCAATATTTTTTGTGGCATACGGCTGCATTCTGTCTTCCGCCCAAATATAGGGGAATGAAACTGTTTACTTGTGTTTTCAGAGCGAATAGATCTTTAGCAAACAGTATTGCCATTGTACTTTGTATATGTAATTATATACCTTCACATCACAGATAGGTAATTATATATCTTAAGAACAAAAAAATATCACATACGTTGATAACACAACGGCGGAATAGTATATATAGTTTTAAAATTAATAGTTTTATTACTATAATTTACTTTCCAAACCAAAAGCTCATAATAAAACAAGCTAAATAATGAATAGGTCTATGTCACCCTATAAAATTCTGCGTCTAGGTTATAAACCTTTTTATATAATTCTCTCTGCGGACTTAGATTTAGAATATTGACAACGATTTCAAGACATATGAGAAAATACTTGCCTTTCACTAATATAGGCATATTTTTGGTCTTTTTCACTTTCCAGTCATATTTCAGGTTAGAATAGTTTAAAGTTTTGTATTTCATCAGTGCCTTTTATGCAAAGTATTGGTATAACCACGTTAAACTGGCTACGATTAATAAACTCTTTAAATAGGTTTACAATGAAACGGGTAAATAATTAATGCTAAGAGTATTGAATGATATACGAATAGAGGGAATATATTATTGTAAATCAAACGTCACTCTTCATAACAAACAATGAAACGAATGATACGGGACACGCGGAATTCTATCGATAAAATACGAGTATCATCTAATAAATGTGGTACCTATATATATTAGAATTTTTATTTGAAAATATTGGTCTATTACTTACTAAATCGATATTTTATAATGAAATTCTTAATTATTTCTATAGTTCAGTGAAATTTGATTTTCAAGGCTTTCAGATTGCGGCTAAAGAAAAATTCTGATAAGATATAATATACGGTTTTTGCCATTCTTTACATATAGGTACTGGTTTATCGGTTACGGGCGAAAGAGGAAAATAATACTCATAATTACGAACAACTCTTACTATGGGACCAATCCTGAATTCCAGAAAATAAAATAAAAACACATACAAAAAGTTTATCTGTCGTCGACACAATGTATGAAGCAGCTGATTATTATTTCTCGAATTTAAAGTTGGTTCCATAGTGAAAGTTGATCAGTAGGATGAGTATAGTGACCCCCTTTCGACTTATTACACCCTAGACAAATAAACCCTTTATTATCGGGCTTAAAGAGTCTCTGTACATATATATCTAAAGTATGAAGTTAGTCGTATGACTAACTGAAGTCATTGTCATTGTCACTGAAGTCATTCATATAACTCGTATTCATAAATTTGGCTAAAAGTTTGTTTGTACGAGTAATTACAAATTTGAAGCCAAAAAAAAATGTTTCACAAAAATATTCGACATACCTATCAAAAATCACGTAAATGTTAATATTCTATTTGAAAACTATATTTAACCAACTCCAATTAAATAACCTACATTTAAGCACAAACAAAGTAAACAAATTAGTATCATATGATATTTTCTCACGATTCAAATTAATAAGACCGATTCCATAGCTTTGTAAACAATAGCTGCAAAAGTCCGTTTGATATGTAGAGCACTTGAAATCTTTGTGCGCAATCATTTGCATATCGATATGCTCTTGCGTAGAGTGCTCTTGAGTGCTGGGAGAAATATACCAATTGCCATCATACCAGAGGTAGGTACGAGTACATCAGGGAATTATTTGCACGCAGCTTTCTGCGGGTTTAAATATAGTTGTGAGTGTAAAATGGATTGAAATCGTGTAGTGAATATAAGTAAATGTTTCACACTCAGAGCTCTCCACTAGGATTTCTTGTGTCAGTATTATTTTAACTCCTGATATTACAAAAAATAGCACTACTAAAATTATCATTCGAATTCTTTTAAAAGGTGGATGATATTCTTTTACTAAGTAACGAACGACAAATTATTGCGTAGTCAACTTAGAGCATAACTTACAATCAAAATATAAGTTGGTTGTATAGCGCAAAAATGCTGAATAAAATGTTTCAATAAAAAATTGCACAAAGAAATGTTGCTATAAAAAA
Organism: Ligdia adustata; assembly: GCA_947049295.1. Lineage (NCBI taxonomy): Eukaryota > Metazoa > Arthropoda > Insecta > Lepidoptera > Geometridae > Ligdia > Ligdia adustata. The sequence goes on from OX346218.1 coordinate 7,590,029, forward strand.
AATTAAGTTATTACCATAAAATGTTATCCACAATAACTGGATTTAAACAACGTTATCTAAATGCATTTATTCTGATACGCGCAGTGACTGTTAATATCAGCGGTCAACCACACGGCCGTTTAAAAATTCACGATAATTTGGCTATTTACAACGGAAACTCGAATGCAAATGTTCCATTGTCGACAAACTAACAGTTATGACCTTTGATTCTGGTGCCGGGTAAGTAATTAGTGATTTGCGGAACCGCAGTCTCTAAAACGGCCATTCAACTCTAAAAATAAATCTAAATAAAGTACGAGCAGTTCGAATTGACTGAATTATGGTAGCGACAATTGGCTCACAAAGCGTTGCACAAAACTGCATTATGCTAATACCAGCATAAATAAACAGACCCGATCCCGACCTATCCCACGCGTTACAAAAACTGCGAAGCGGGGGATAAAAACACTAATAAAAAAGCAATAATGCTATCCCGCATGGTGGCTCGTTGAGCTGAAATTGACGCGCCTGATCAACCGTAAGGGATAAAACGACGACACATCATCACAACATTTCACTAACGAACTCACTTGCATCAGAATAAGCGCTGACTCATTTAGTAACTAAATTTATTAGAAGTTGGCGTAACTCGTATTACCGTAGTACAGAACTTTGTCAGTATTTGGGTTGGGTGGACTATTGGACATCCTCACACTTATTATAAATATGAAAGTGTGTTAATTGGTTTGTTGTTCGTCTACTACTCGGCAACAGCTGAATGACGGATCGACTTGATTTTTTGCACGGAGGTATTTCGATTTGCGAGGGCGGGGAAGTGTCATAGGTTACGTTTATATCAGGAAAACAAACATAACGCGCGCGAAGCCGCGTGCAAAAGCTAGTAAGTATACTATAATATTTACCGCTACCATAACTTGCGCCATTTTTTGTTCTCGGTTCCTATGAGAATAATTGATTGCCAAGGATCTGCTGACAGATTAAAAACTAACAATATTAACCAGATAAGGTGAAAATTGCGAATTAATTTTAATATAAACCAATTTAGATGCCTACGAATAATAACGTGTTGACACATCAGGCACGTTTACATAAAACACAAAAGAAACAGAATAACGAGGTTTCCATTATCCGTGAGAGTTAATACATATGAATGGCAATTAATACATTAACTTTGCATAATGAGCAAAGGGTTGGGAACTATAAAGAGATGTTAATAATTGTAATTTCACGCAAGCGGTATCGTCATTTGTCAACCAGCATCCTGCCACGCGCTTTGGATGAATTTATTATTTTATTATCATCAAGGGTGGAACTACCCTCTTATCTTTTGCTGTTATTAACTCAAATTAACTGCTGTTAAATACTGTCAGTGAATTCGCATTTTATTATTCCTTTATTGGCTTTACATTTTTTACTTATCCGTAGGCATTTAGTTACTAGTAACTTGAAGATAAGCAAAAGTTTTTCAAATATGAGTCATATGAACTACGAGTATATAAACATGGTTTTTGGATACTGAAAGAACATATAATAAATATGTTTGTTGGTTTGTTTAATGGTCATCTCCTCTGTAACCGCAAGTGACGGAAAGAGTTGATCTTTCGCCTGCCTTTTGATCTGTGGACAATGCCATAGACCTTGTCTCTAAAAACTAGTAGTTTATAAAAAAAACAGCGAGTTAGTCGCATACATCAACTTTGGCACTAGACCCGTAAAATGTAAACACTATATTTTTTGTATATCTATTCGTCACAAGCTGGCAAAATTGAAATTGCCCAAATTATAACCGTCGAAAGCTCGTCCTATGTCTAATGTATTCATTTTGGGTGGGTCCCTGCCCGGGCACCGTGGCCGGATGCGATTCATTGTAGCGAAACTCCCTGGGACCAAGTGAAACAATACACTCTTTCCTCCCATTGTCCTATACTACGAGTAGCCATACATATCTACTTACTTGCTCATTATACAGGGTTAATGACAATTAGTAATCTCTCGAAATTCGTGTCTGTATTGTATTTGACAGCTTTTGATTATTTCATAAAATGAAATGAAATATTTCAACTTTTCTAATAAAGTGATATTACTGGAACAGCTGGTTTTTACTTTTGCGAGTATTTTAATTGGGACAACATACGTTTTTGTAATGATTAAAATTTTACTATAATATAATATAACTGATATTTTAATACGCATTAACTTTTTATTTTAAATATAATCTAGCAAAAAATATCAAAGCCGCATTGTAACAAAACAAGGTTAAAACATCTTTATATCAAAATTATGCAGAAGCAATTAAATGCATTTCGGTTGACTTTGAAACAGTTTTTTTAACGTTTAGACTATAGATAACATCGATTATTACTAAAAATGGGTCAAGAGCGCTAGAAAAAAAGAATGAAATTAAAAAAAGGGCGGTTCTGCTAAGTATTGCTGTCAAAATATCGCCGAGCACCTGCTTCGCAGACAGGGTGGCGCGTAACGAATTTTGAACAAATTCTGCATTTAAAAAGTTCAACAAGTAAAAGTTTGAAATGAAATTGCAATATAGAATAACAATAATTTGCTACAATTTTTTTTTTTGTTAGGTCTACCTTCTGCTACGCAGGTAAGATAAGTCTGTAAAAAGTCTGTAAACTGACAAAAATAAGCAAAGGTTCACTTTACCTTTGTCTTTATATGACACCCTACTAATCTCTGCCCCGGCAATGGCGCGATAAAAATCTTATAAACTCTATCCGAAGATAATTCGCCCTGAGTCGCGGCCATGTTGGCTTCGCCGCGGCCGAAACAAATAAAACAACGCGAGCTCTCCACTTTTTTACTTTTTATACTTTTTATACAGGATCATTTTTCTTAGGGATTATCTACGGTGTGCCGCAGAGAAATATATCGCTTATGTCGTAAAACATAAGGTCGACGAGTGGTCGGAGGCTGCGCGGGAGTGGACGTCCTTGGGCGGACTCGATCTGCTAGCCGCGAGAGATCGTCCCATCGCATGCTGGTCGTTGCACTGACACGATACTTTAAAATGCATTGGAAAGTAGAAAACGTATTCGTGTGATATTTTGTTGCTGCTCTCGAGACGGTACACAGCGCCCTTATTTGACCCTACTATGCGTCACTATGTTTCTAAACATTTAATTCCTACTTTGTTGTTTTCGTTTGCGATTAGCCAGTAGCTTGTTTGCTATACCCATCACTAATGGTTACCTTCGGATAACTCACGTGAAAATGCGTTACCTTCAGATTTACGACCGCTTTTCGATGTCGCTAAATGTTGAGAAAAGCCGCCCGTCCTTGCGCAACTCTGAACGAAACTCCCAATTTATGCGTCTACTTGCTGGTTAACGTATTTCGCAATATGCATTGGAATGTTTTTAGTTTTAAGTTTGATTTCTCTAACACGCTCGTTTGCATAAACAAGTAAGTCTGTAAACACGAATGACAAGTGCAAACACCGCGGCATGCAATTATGGTATAGCACGCGCAAAGTGTAGCGGAGGGTAGTTTTTTTAGCACAATCAATAGTGTATTGTGTCCATGCGTTATTTCCGGCGAGCGAGCGTGTGGAATATTGACTGGTGCGAATAGATGGACAGTGCGATAGTCCGCTTGCAGCCGTATACCGTAATTACAGGTATCATTTGCACTAAAACTCGTCCACATTCGATCATTCCCAGAAGCAATGGGGACGGCGACATGCTATCCATGTTATTATCTAGTTTTGATTTAATATTAACCAAGGTCTAACTACTGTGTAAGGTTCTTTGATCATTATGCGATATCCACAATGTAAGTAAACCTACAGTAGCTATAGTGCGCGACAATGTTTTGCTTGCACTGTAGGATATAGAAATTATTCCAACTCCATCCTTGTCACGAAATCTTGTCAGAACTGATTAAAATCAGTTAAGGTGTATTACTTGAGTAAACAAATACTCGAGTCATTTTAAAACGTAATATAACTCTTCTCAACATGAAACGTCTAATATAAGTAATTGATACATATTTAAGAATATTAGCCAAATAATAAATGAAACCTGCCTCGGTTTCTGCACCCATTAATAATCATATTATTATCAATCAATTTAAATGCAATCATAAAAAAATATTTATCCCAAGTATGATCAGGCATATGTCTTTACAAAGCCCTTGTCTGTTTATGAGTTTTACGGCCGGTTTATTCGCAAACACCCCTCTGCAATAATACCCAGGGGTTGCGGTCAAAATTGTATTTTTATTATAATTGCTCTTTTTATTGAGAGCCAGTACCTACGGTAAATATTGTAGGGCATAGACAATGTATCGTTTCAAATATCATCGTACCATGTAGAGTAATTAGTTCATATGGGCAATATAGTTTTATTACTTACTTACTCTACTTTTTAATTATTCATGAAAAACCTTTTTAGTTTTGTACTAATGTCCAGCCGTGTATTGATTAGTACAAATATTTACAATTGACCTCGATTGTAAGAAAATATATCTCTTTTAATATTTAAATTAAGTCTTTATGATAGGTTAGTCGTTTCTTATAAACGAAACGCTATCACGAAAATATGGAAAACAAAAAATAAATATCACTTACGGATAAAACATGTGTGACAGTTTTATTATTCAAATAATAGCAAAAAACAGTGGATGTTCATGTCCATACCCAATTCGACCCGCTTCAAAAGGCTTACAGTTAAACCCCTTTTCTCATTTTTATATCACGAAAAGATTGCCCATGACTATTTTGTTGCCAAATATGATTCGATCCTTTGTCCCTTTAAACCTATTATGGGGAATATAAAAATATTTCCACGTTTTATTCGGGTACGTCACGTTTTTTGTTTCGACTAAGTTAGGGAACATTTTACATAAAATTTCAAGTAGATAGATATATTTTTTAGGACTATTAATTGTCACTTTATATTTTACAGAATTATTTAAAATATGTTTTTCATTTGTGTAGACGATCAAGCACTGCATCAAGTATTTAGTTATAATTATTCAAAGTATGTTTTTTTTTAATCCTGAGCAGCTAGGCATTTGAGCACAAGTTCGCACGACCACGGAAGTCAGCGACACTGTAGCCCGAGATGGAGCATGCCTAGTCTGGAATACACTGGCTCTCAAGGAGGCTGCCGGAACACACCGTTAGGTGCTTGGCGACAGATTTTACAACTTGAGGGTGGTACGAGTAGCTAGCCAGGCGAGCGATAGGAAACGCCCTACCACCATGCTATGGTTTACTCTCGATGTTTTCCTTCACCGGTAGCTCAGGCTCTTTTTGCATGTTTCGTGGGATCGAACCTCGTACCTTTTACACGGCAATCGATGTATTTATTAACTTCTTTTTAGCCCTTGCAATTGATGTATAATTATATCATTAATGATGTTTAAATTATTGATTTAATTTTAAGCCAGCTAAGTAACTTTTATTTCAAAACATTTGCAAATATTATTGTCTTGAAAAATAATGATAGTATTATAAACAGTTTAATTTGTTACATACACGAGTACAGTGATTGATATGTTCAAAATTTAATTTAAATACCAACCAACTGGCAGTGGTTTAGATTTAAGTTAGTTTTAATTTTTGGGTATTGCTTTTGTACATATAGATTATAACTTTGTATAGTTTTAGTTAACATTTTATCATGTTTTATAAGTTTGTGCAATAAAAGATAATATTTTTTAAATAAAAACTCCAATAAATAGTAATATTCCTTTATTTTGTCTCTCAAATAACTTATCGGTGCATTCAGTTAGCTTGATGGGTGAACATGATGGGTGATTTGCCGCATGAATCGTATCTAAATTATCAATTCATATTTGTTTGTGTTCGTCGAAACAAAGTGTTCATATTTTTTCGCTTATTTCGCCCCAATAAGTATAAAGATAATAATAAAATCAAATACATCGATTTATATTAGGCGCGTCAGACTTTAAGGTGCATATTCGTACGATACGATAACGTTTCGAACGCAAAGCAAACAATTATTACCTACTATTTTAAACGAAGGTACAATTATGAGTTCTACACGTTTCGCTACTATATGCACAACATACCGATCAAAGAGTGTGTTATTGCAATGTCATTCCTTTATCACTCGCTATCGTAGTGCATTAGATTCTCGGTACAGATAACGTTATCTCTATACGTTATCTAGCTAGCTCACTTTCGCCGAGCTTCAACTATCGTCTCAATTTATTAGCCGTTCAAAAGAATATTACAAATAAAAAATATATTGTGATTTTGGATATTGCGGTACTATACTCCATCCAACGAGACGAACTAATATGGCGCTCTCTCCCTTTCACAATCGTATGAAAGTGATAAGGACGCAGCTCCGACTTATAGATCCCAAGCGTAAGGTATACATAGTATGTGTGACATGTATACAATTGGACTAAGTCTGAAATCTGGGAATGCGAAAATGTGGGTAGTTACATTTAGCAGTTTTTTTTCTATGCTGAGTAATAAATTATGTTGTATATGTACTGAAACGTATATAGCATTATTGTTCTTGTTTGCTTTACTTTACAATATTTGAAGATGATATAATTATTTTTTTCATATAATAATATAATAATAATAATATGGGACAACATCCACACAAATGTCTTCAGGTCCCAAACTAGGCAAAGCCTGTGTGCTGTGGTAACCTGATGACTGATATACATACTTATATACATACTTTATATATAATAAACACACAGACACAGGTTCAACAAACATGTTGACAAAAATGTTTAACCTGTCCGGGGATCGAACCCGGGACCAGCGGCGCAGAAGGCTGGGTTGCTGTTGTTGTTTAACTGCTCCAACCGGCCAGTCAAATATAGATAAATATAGTTTTAGTAATAATAATTATTTAGTTGTATGTAGATCATACATAGTAATAGCAATCAACTTTGTTCATGTTTATATAAAACAATAAAATGGAAATAAAACTAAAATTTTACAGCGTTATCTACATAAATAAAATATTTATACGTGCAACAATTCTTCGAACCTTCAGAGTTTCACATGTGCGTTACGCATTATTTCACAACTAATCTCACGTATTGGGAATTCTATAAAAAAATGGTAATTCCTTTGCGAAACTAAGTTTCTTTTTTATGCAATTAATCGGAGGTACGTGTGAAGCAAATACAAAGTGTGTGAGTTGATGCGAAACGCATAACGCACGCACGATTCTGTCGCACAGATAAAATGCGTACGCCCGATAACGCAGCCCATTGCCGTGATAACACACTGTCCGTATTGATATCGCAACAAAATTTGCTCACACAAATATTCCACAACCAGTAAATAAATATATCTATTAGTTCGAATACGAACAGGCACGTTTTTATCAAGTCTATATGTGTGCCATAAAAATCTTTATATACCTTCACGCACACACGCATCGACTTATGTACAATGAGATGAATGTTTAAATTGCGTATGTATCAAAAATCGCAGTCGAGGTCGACGACACCTGTCTAGAGATTCGCAAATCTGAGCTCTATGAATGGACGGCTTCCCCGACCTACAAAGAATTGCAAGCCGACACAATAGTAATGTAGTTCACTTTTGTAGTGCAGACAGCGTAATAATGATATAACAATGACGGATACTTTGCCAAGGGGCGCGTGCGCATGCAAAAAAAATCTTGTTGTGGGCGGGCGTGAAGTTACGTCAATTTCGCACAATTGTATTAGGACTAAATGAGTTTGAAGGAGGTGGTTTTGCTATTGCGAAAAGTGTAGCCTTGAGTTCTTTGTTATTGTTTTGGGAGAAGATAACGATGACGTTTATCTTCTGTCTTGAATTGCGCATTTGAATGTGAGCTAGACAGTTATTAATGCAACTAGTAAATTACAGGTACATAATGAATTTAATGGTAAGTATACTTTCGAATACCCCGAATCATCGATTGGTTCTACTTGTGGTTGTACAAGTTTTTACATCAGATGCTTTTGAATTTGTGTAAGACCGAGGACAATATTGCTCCACTTGGTGTCAATTAAATGAAGACAAGCGCGAGACAAGTCTTCTCAATTATAGGAAGAAATTATTTCTTTCAATCAACTAAATGATTGAGCAAATTTGTACTAGGAGGGCATGAAGCATAAAGAGTCGACTCGCAAACAAGGAAGTCGTTCTATATCCAAACTCAAACTTCTATAGGTATAGACGTCACTTGATACCTACTCGCGAAGCGTTTTGTTTGGTCGGCTGATGACGATGACTCATTTTGGCAGCCGGTTTGCAAGGAGGCGGTGCCAATTTATGATACGCGATGTACGGACACGATTCGCACACATTGACAAGTCTGACAGATAACAGTCTGAGATCCTGGTACCAAAAATACCTACCATACTATATATATATATTTAAATAATGATAATAATACAGTTATTGTTACATTGTTTTCGTAGGGTTAAAGATAATTAAATCTTATGATGTGCACCAATCTCTTTAAAAGGAGCCAATACAATACTAATATCGATGTCAAATATTTATTACAATTCATGTATTCCGTTGCGATATTTCAACCCGAACAGATTGTTCAATAACAAGACGACGAGGCTACTCAAAATGTTTTGGGCCAAGGTTTCCACCGCTAATATGTATATATTCATATGAAAGATAATTTTAAATTAGTTATCTGCTTCGAAACGTAGAAAACTGGTATCATTTAGCGATAGCCCTTTACGATATCACGTACAAATTAGAGGTTTAAATAATGGACGAGTTTACCTTACTTGTCAAACTTCGGTTTTTACGAATCGTTGACCTCGTTAGGAACGTGTCGTATCCCAGTTGTTGTTTTCGTTTATGAATTTGTTAATAAGGGCCTTTGACAAGCTTGCGTATGGAATCACCTACCTTCTTATAGATGAGTGTGGATAGTCTGTGGGCTATTGGAACCTATGTCCTTGTGACCAAAATAAGTACCATGAATAATATATCGCCGACCAATGCTGCTAGGACTGCTTCCACCCCATACTCCCCCTTATCAGTTGATTATAATACACGCAAATTATATTAATGGATAAAAACGAATGTAGAACAAGGCTGAAAAGTACGAGGATTATACCTTATCGAATTTTATGTCATTGTCATAATTTCATGAGTAAATATTTACTACACCTCTGCACCTTATGTATCTACAGACGAATAACTTAAGTTAAACAATTAAAATATCATACATTTCAATTTTAATGAGACTATACTGCTGCATACTTATTTTGGCTAAGCAAAGACACGTGAATAACTTGACCGATATTTGCCCAGTTCTCAACTAGATTGCTTGACTGCATAAAGTCCCAACTTCTCATAGCCCACTATGAGAGGTGATTTGGTTCCCCGAAATCCCTCAAACACTAAATACCTCCTTGTAAGCTCCCTCATTTTAAAGTTTTCGGCTAGGTGATCTGTGGCAATACTGTAGTTTGTCATCAACAAAGTATAAGACTAAAGAATAACTGTAACCACCTAGTATTTAAAAGTTCGCGAACAAACATTCACCTAATTAAACCCACGATTAGGTTATTAGTGAAACAAATTAATGGTCATTCGGACCAACAAAATGATTAAGTACTTTCTTTATTGATAGCCTATAATTATAGGGAGATGTTTCGACATGCGTTCGAAGTTCGGACGTACTGTTTGTCTTCCACACGCAAATGTGGCAGGGAATTACGGTGAATAATTGATAGGTGTCATTTGGCAACTCCCTTGCCACCCTGGCAGCTACCCTAGGCCTCCACCCGCTCGGAACACCCGAGTAAGCAAAGTTCCTCTTTGACACTAAATATTTATTTTATTTATACACAAGGCAGCAGGTGGCCAGTAGTATTACATAAAATATTCGAGGTTATTGCTCTATATAACCTGATTTTAGAGGTATTTTTGTAATTTGGATTTTTTTGAGATATTTCGTTTTTAAAGCTTTGCCAAATTATGTACATGCCACTTGTTCTAATTTCTAAGTAGAGAACAACTTGCTCAGTATTCTCATTTTATATCGATTGATACTAATTTCTAATTAGAGAACAACTTGCTCAGTATTCTCATTTTATATCGATTGATACCCTACTGTATACTTAAATTTTCACATACTCAAAATAGCTTTACCATATATGAAATACACGTCATTCGTTCTAGTTTCCAAGTACGCATTTCATAAAGGATGAGGTGGCGTCCACGCACTCGCCGCCATCACCGGCCCGTGGTGGTTGGTCACCAGCTCTAGGAGGAGGCAGCGGGCGATGTCCCACATCGATACTCTCTGCATTATTGAACACTTGCGTGCTACCTCCAAAATTTCCAATGTTTGGCGATTGATGTGTAGATTGACTTTTGTCATTTACCTCGGCCATGTCAAACAGTAAAAACATTTTTCTATGCCCTCTCCACAATTTGTGGCCGAATCGTAATGGACATCGTTTTGTGTATATTTTTTCTTTATATCTGATTGGCACGGTGATGGATGAAAGCTGTAGGTCATTTTCTATATTCGTGATCCATTTAGGACAGTCATTAAATACGATACTTTGTGATATTGTTTGCGATGTGTGGCAGATAGTGGTAATGAGCGGTCTGGTTAATGTCAGCGGGTTTGTGCTAATATTGAGATAGCGCACGCAGATAACGACCTAGAAACTTTTCTTTTTTTGTTGTGCATATCTATAGTCGGTTGTAGATAACTGTTTATCTCGTTTATTCCCGTTTGCGGATAAATATATTAGCGTGTCTATAGTAGGTACATCTAGGGTTTTAAAGATGGAACATTGTGCAAAAGGCTCGGGTATCCGGAGAAAGGATGCCGTAAAAGCGGCACCTTTGTAAGCAATATGATATTAAAAGTCGGCGTCTTTTAACTCTAGCGCCAACTACGAGTAAATTAATATTTAGAAAGTTTTTATTTCTCTGAAACAGTTATACCTTTTGTTGCAGTCTTTTGAGAATTAGCGTAGTTTAAAAAGGATTCAACCTTTTTGAAATCTCACACAATACGCTAAAAAATCTATCTGCTTTCATTGAATTTCTGTGAGGTTTTGTTATCACTGAGCTAATAAACAATACCAACTTAGAGCCAAATGTGTGTTTTGTGTTTGTTTCTAAGTAGAGCTCATGCACGGTTTTTATTTTGTTTCAAATATGACTTTACTATAACTACATACTTGGACAATGTATTCAATAGTAGATATGGGATAATAGGATTGAAGCATTTGAATTATCTAGATCTTAAGTGGTCCATAGGTAATTTATCATATATTTTTTTGTTGTAGTTACTAATTGAATTTAATTGTTGATTTCATTTTTATTAATAAAAATAGTAGACTAAAATACGATCATGTACTTAATTGGTACCAATGCGGAACAAACGTGAAGTGTAGTGTATTTACTTTTATGCATTAGGCATCAGGCTATGAATAAAAGTAAGTATAGGTTTGTGACAGTAACGGAGGAGATGATGACGATGAATATCTAAAACCATTATTTCTGCACACCCTATGGTATTCGAAGTTGAAATAATGTTAATATAAATGTGAGAGACCTTAATTAAGGTACGTTATTATCCCCCGATGTACGATGAACTACGGGGTGTTATAAGTTTTGTTGTATGTGTGTGTGTCTGTCTGTGGCATCGTAGCTCCCAAACGGATGGACCGATTATGATTTTGTTTATTTTGTATGAAAGGTTTATTAGTAGGGAGTGTTTTTAGCTATATTTAATGAAAATAGGTCTAAGCTGGCCGCCGCCACACAATGACGAAGTAAAATTGTTTTCACAATTTCCTCAATATAGGTATCCAATGAAATTTGGCTTGACTGTTAGAATACTATACATTATATTAGTTTTTAATCCAAAATCACAAAAATGGGTAGTTTTTCAATATTTTTCATTTTACTTGTTAAAATAATTAGCTCAAGTACTCATACATAGCACTTTACTTAGCTTAGTTGCTTGCGTTCATAAACAAATCATACGTCATGGACCAACGAAGGCTTTAAAAATGGTAAACTATCGTAAAAATGGTTCGACTTCCACTACACACATATAACACTTTTAACAAATGTGATAAATATGAGGCGTAAACATTTAACTTATCTTTCGGCTATAACGCTTCCATTAAGTAGAAATGTATTCCGAACGAGTACCGTTATGGTCTTTCTCTTGAAATAAAAGAGAAACCCAAGCGCCCGCAACATTAAACCCTTTGGCTCATTTTCTGCGGAGAATAGCGCAATTTTTATTATTTTACAACTCCGTTGCAGAACTTGGCAAAGATGCCGACTGTAGATGCTGATGTATAAATAAAAGGGTACAATAAAAACAAACGGAAAGGGTTTACACAATGCGGAAAATTACGCAATGGCTAGTTTTATGATGGTGTAAAAAACTACTTCGCAGGTACGAAAAGGATCCTTTATTGTTGCGTTAGGGTTGGGTTGGCGGAACTATAATGAGGGAGGGACCGCGAGTACAAGTGCCATTCACTAGACGAACTGCGCAACGACACTGTATGCAAATAAATGCAAATCTATTTACGATTGCTCTTTTCAACGCGACAATTGAGGGACTGCACGATGCTACTGAATATGATCCTTGTTGTAAACAAATTAATGATTTCTGAGTATCCAACTTGTTGATTTTTGCCATGAAAGTGAAACTAAGTACTGTCACAATTGAATACTTTGATAAGTACTCTTGCAATATTCGTGTAACTTAGCATGGCGAAAGTCTTTATTAAAATTACTGTCAGTGAAATTTGGAAAAAATTCCAATTGGCCATTATAATTTACAACATTAATTTCATTATTAACATAACTGTAGTAGTTCCTCTAAGAGTACTTAATAAAATAAACTGAAATTTACTTACTCAGTATAGTAATGACTATGGAATATATTGTCATAAAATATCACCCGAATTCATATCTTTAGCGTTGCGTGCCCCTTTGAACTTGATCTTTTTATCTAGCGTGGCTGCGAGCCGACTCAAAATTATATCAGCATCGTCACCGCATTCCGCCGCTCTCACACACTCACACACCCGTATCGTAATGCATTATGATAACAAACAAACATCAGATGTGTGAGTATGCGCGTCATAATATGATGAACAAATTTTACAGGAGACCGCAAAAAATAAGGACTTGGTCAAGGCTCGTGGTCGTAGCACTATTCTTGACGCTACAAAAGATTTCAACGGGTGTGCAAAAAATTTGCTACTACATTCGTACCCGCAAAGTCCCAAACGTTTGTAGACGCCTAGAGCTTTGTTTTCCTATTGAATTTATAGTTAATTCTTTAGATCTTCTAGAGTTATAATTCACATTTTAAGAATGGATTGGGAATGAAATGATCATTATTACGTTAAATCTTATAAAATCGTTGTTATTGTCGGTAAATTCGTCATGCTACATCTAGTGTGCACATTATGTTACCAAGGGATTGCAGCGAGGAGGCATTTAATCTATCAACGTTTACTAACACATCTTTGCGATGGCGACGCGGCGCGGACGCAACACGCACACATGTGTAACACGTATGGGATACTACTATGAATGTTAAACTCGAACTGTATTATAACTAGAAAATAAAGATTTAGTGAAAATAATCACTAGGTGTTACTAGGAACAGTGACTTTGAGTCTATTGTTATGAGGAGTCTCCTTTGTTGTTAAATTGCTTTACCATTCACCTCTGAGATGTTGTATGCTGAGACTGCCTTGACTAACATGCTTCAAACTAAAAAGACTAATACATAACGAATTACAATACTATAATAGCGTGTTAGTCTACTCATCAATTGAAGCTGTAGTTAAATAAAATTATGCAAAATAAAAATAAAATCCTCCGTACAACTTGGCCGATCACGTGTCTAATTTATCAATGAAGAATGTATTTTTTTTTAAATCTAGATTCATCTCAATCTTGCTTGTCTACTAAAATGTATCCACCGAGGTCTATGTTATTATCGAGTTAATCTAGTAGGATGTCTGAGTGTACCCACACAGCGATTGGCTAGACTGGAATATTGCTCGCCATGCTAATGCTCGGAGATTGGGCAGGTCGATGGCCGCTCCCGGACGTTAGAGTCATTCGCCAGAACCCGTCCCGGCCACCCCTGTCCTGAGCCCTCGAGTTAAACTAAAACATAAGTAGGTGCAACGTCTTCCTCTTATCTTTAAGAATTAGATGCGTCTTCGAACGTTTTGTGATTTAGATATATAATTGGAAGTTTCACAGATGATTCAAATTGTGTTTTGGGAGGGGTCTTAAAATGTTTACTTGATATTGAATAAAAATATGGGATGGTACATATATTAACTTTTTTGGAACCATGTATATCATGGTATGAAAGTAAAAGAGTAGTAATTTCTAATGTTTCAGTCAAATCATCTAAATCTAACACATAATCTACATGGCAAGTCAGACAATGTATAAGGTTAATTAATAAGCAGAATCATGGCGATGGCACTATTAATAAAAATGTCTCTATAACCAAACCAATCTAAAGTATTTACTGTGTTCGTGAAAAATACCCTCCGAAAACCAAAACCCAAAAACTAATGCAGTGGGATGAGTGCGTTAAATTCGGTCGGTGGGCCGCTTCGCTGGCCAGTGACCTTGAATGGTTCACGAGCACAGCTTACACCAACAATCACTATTAGGAGACCACAGTTAAATTAACAGTTTCTGGTGAGAGTTCACAGTTTAATAAATAGCTACTGCGCGGGCGCATAGACACAGATTCTGCAACAGTTGTATCACACGCATGCCACACATGGTTAGTGTCTCGAACCCCATGAAGTTTAAATGTATGTGTGACACGAGGGCTGATTATCATATCATATTTACTGATTAGGAGCATCGTTGATACGCGGAGCGAAGTCTATGTAGACCTAAATGACAGCACTGCCAGATACTGCAGGTTAGCAAATAAAGATATAGGGTTCTCTTAGTTAGTAGGTAATGTTTAAATATAATTCTTGTATTATAGTTTCAATACCTTCTATGATCCAAAGGAGTACAAAAGTATTCGTACAAAAAAGGGGCAATATTATTTAATAATGAAAAACACAACAAAATGTCGGATTAACATCATAAACGCCCATATTCAGTTGATAAAAACACAAAACTTACTATTAATTTTGGAAGTTTTTAAGGTTGCAGAATTAGAAGAATGTGCATTTTTAAACCTTCACTTCTAGCCCACAAACGTGTATCCAACAATAATTATTTTGCTACCCACATTCAAAAACTCTATAAGCTCCACCAAAAGTATAAAACTACTCCCGAACTTAGCGTGGGTTGTTTGACAGGAGAAAATGCCTGAGCGACGACGCACCGCATAATGGATGCATAATAATTGTACGCGGCATCTCGTGAAAGTGCATGCTGCAGTTGTAGAGGCCCCACACTATAAGATTTGGAAAGACTTGCGCATAATATTTGAAACTTTCGTAGGTTATATTTGGCACGACTACAGCGGATTTCCCTTGCTAGGTATATCTACATTATTTAGCAAGATCTTGGCCGTATCAAGTTATAATTCGATGAAAAATTAGTAAGTTAATAGCAGTTACTTAGCTGTAGAGGCAAGTAGAAAATGATTGTAGTAATAATGAGTTCTGATTTCGATGGTGTGTTTACAAAAATTCTGTGCGTATGCGTGCGATCTATTTAGGTATATAGTATTTATAGATTTCCTCGTGATATATTTCACCGATAGGTAAGTTCTCTCCCCACTCACTGTGGGGCAGTATTCGATATACCGTCATGTGACAGCCATCGTTAATTCCCAGCATATTTGTTTTGAAAATAACTGTCCTGCTTTTGAAAATATGATATGTGTCCTAGCCACAGCCTTGGCTGGGCCTTTCCCTCGTTCATCACGGCTCTCACCTCCAGCATAATACCGTATATTTAACTATCAGGCTGACATTTATCTCGCATGCGCCGGAGTCAGCGCGGGCGGTGAGCGGGTGACTTCATTAGAAGAAACAGTTTAAACGCCTTCTGGAATGTTCTCCCTGAAGGGATTGTAAGGCAGCAAACCTAAAGTATAAAGAACATGAGAGATATTATTATGGAAATTAATAAAGTGTTCTCTTACAGCAGATGCTACAAATAGCATCCAATATACCTACTACCTATTTTATGTTTGTTGCATGCATCTTTACGCAATACTTTATGGAAAACAAGTCTTCACTTCGCCGCTTCAAATCTGTCAAAATGAAACTTTCATGCCTAAATTTAGCCGATAGAGAGGATAATTAGAACCATTTCGTATTATATATATTTCCCAAATGGATACTGCCATTTTCTTGCTTATCTTTTGAACTTGCTATCTGGTGAAGTATACTTGAACTTGAATGGAAGTCAAACTCGCGGATAATTTCACTCATCCCTAAACAATTCTTGTTTGATTATCAGCTCAATCAAAAGCAAAAAATGTTTCAGCTCTATTCAACACACTGCATGCTTTCCACTATAAATACCTATCAGACCTCTGTAGGTAACTAAGTAAAGCACATGAAAGCTTGTTTACATTCGGCTTCATGTAACAAAACTCCTTCCCCTTGCGTGATAGGCGTGCCTTGCATCGGTAAGGTAGTGCATCCTGCTGAGGGGAAAGAGGGGTAAAGGAGGGGTGTGCGAGTGGGCGAACAGAACAGACCAAGCGGTTATTTCGGTATGCACATTGCATGCAGCGGCGGCAGCGCACTTGCCACTCGAAATAGTCAGGTCAGGGACCGCGACTTCGGCTCGATCCTGCCCCAAGGTCAAGTCTCGCGGCACCTTCCCCTCCATTTCTTACCCCACCCCGCGACCCATGCACATTAACATATACTTCATCACAACTGTCTATGTTTAGTATGGACATTTATACAGGCTTTTTATATCTATGCTATGTATAAGCTGCAGAGACCGTATTTTTCCTATAATTATAGTGATATGTAGTGAACCCTCAATTTCTGTAATGATCGGCCAGTTCCAGTAGTTTTCCAATGAATACTGCATAATATTATCATCGCGAATATGTACGAAAAATTTATGGCAATACTTGACGGTTATAAATGTGACCAGAAAAAAACAGTCAATTCTAGAAATTTCGACTAAATTAATCACGGACTAATTATATCACATTTTCGTGTGTTCATTGTCAGCATAAACATGAATACATTTATAAATCGAGGAGGGCCTTCAGACCAATGTCGAAATCGTAAACAAGATAGATATTGCAAACACACGATAAATAAATATCTAAAATGTGTGTTGTGAAGTTGTTATCTGGAAGTACGAGTAACGTTGGCGAACGTGACCCGACGGGTGTTTAATCGATTCTTAATTGCGAATAGACAATTAATAGTCGCGAGATAAAACCGCGACGTGCGCAGTGAAGTGACCAATCTTGCGATAAAGGTAATGGGGAGAAAAATACAGACAACCGGAACCATCTACATTCCTATACATAAAACATAACATCGTCATCAACTCATCACTGGACAGCTTAGACAATCCAATCCAGTTTATATTCATATGTATATAAAAAAGCAAACAAATCATAATAGACTTAAATTGGAACATTATAGCAACACTTATTTGATCTTCGAGATTTTTGCAAATTCTTTAAAAATATACTTGCTAAAAGCCGTTATATTAATATTAATACACAGTAAATTAGGTAAAGGTTGCCCAAATTCCGAATATTGACAAAATGCCAGTCGGTGCATTTCGAGGAAGCGGTAACAGGATTCTACTCCACACATTGGTTAGCACACTTGCAGGGCTTCAGCTTCCCTTTGGTCATCGACACCGATGGGGGAGCCAAATGTCAGCAACACCTGACCACAACTCCAAGTCATGTCTATTGATGGAATCAAATACATATATATAAGAGAAACATTTACATAAGCATAAGATCTTAACAATTAAGCATAAGATCGGTGTTTTGCAAATTTGGTTGAGTATGTCTTGAGTATTGATAAAAAATATTCTCTTGTGTTACAATACGATTGTATTGATGTCGATTATTATTATATAATTTAGCCGATATTCTTTTATAAGAAACTATATATAAGATAGATTTTCTTAGTTCAACTTGGTTCAACTATTACATGGGTTAGGTAAGTTCCAAGCAGTTAGATTTGAAAGGTAAAAAACTATTGATAGAAGTTCAAATATGAACACTAGGAAAATCAAAGGCATTTTATATATCGAATATTGATTAAACATACGTTAAAAGTGTTCTGTACCTCATATAACACTAATCAACTATTAAAGTCATGGTACAACATACAAAGCCGTGTTGACCCGCGATTCTTAGAAGATTGTTCCAAATACTTCCATCAAATATCCGTACGAGTATGATTGTAGACGTCAGTGGAGAAGCGAGCGTCCCTTCGGCGATGTTGGCGAGGACGTTGCACTTTCCCCTCCCTCCCCCAACCCCCCTTAGTCCTGCCTCCCCCCCTGGCCTGCCGAAACTCGCTAACCAAGTTAACCAAACGCTCCTCCGTCCGGGCCGGATTTGACTATTTAGTCACCGTTGCTGGAATGTTTATTTTATGGACGAAATTGACGATGGCCCTTGCTTTTTACTTGGCCCTGTTAAAGGACTTAACTGTAATTTAGCTTGATATATGGACGGTCATATATATATTATACATGTTTTTGTTTAGCGATATATGTATCAAGGCAGGCACGTCATATACATCATGTCAACTCTGAAACATCTCCAAATTGTATTGAAAGTTATGAATTGCTTTTCAGGGGATATTTAAGTTTGCACTATTTCTCCTTCGTAGACTTTTAGTATCAAATTTATAGGCTGTGTTGAAATGTTTTCAGTACTGTTTGTTTTTTTGAAGATTGGAAACAGCTATATCAAAGATGAATTTTATTATTTCATTAATAAATCGATTGGGACCAAAACCATGACCTATCTATGTAAATTTTCCGAAACATTTATTGCTTCCACAAAATATCACAAGATACATTCCATAAGTCGATACCTTTATCGAAATAGCTTATAAACGAGCTGAGATATAAAAATACTATAAATAGATAGATAGCATCTGTGTACCATCGAAAGTATTGCATCAACGTCGGTATCGAGCCGCAACGAATGCAAGCGCAGGCGCATAGCATCCCGTTACTTGCCTATGTACTGGTATATAGCTCTTATGTAATAGTGTAGCGACGGCAAGAGAAATGCTTTTCAAGGCCATGCATTTAGAAATTAAGTAAGTCTGTATTGGGAGCCGTAGCATCGCTTGATAATTCAGAGTAGTCTATGAAACTAAATTCCAGTTCGTAGGTTGGAAATTAGAGGTAATTTTTTTTTATTCTCTGATAAAATAGTGAGACTAAAGTAGAGTAAAGTTCAAAAACATGTTTACGACCTATACTTACATACTACCCGATTGCAATATGCGTATACGATTAATTTATAGATTTTCAATTTATAGATACTATAGTTCTTTTCTTATACAGACTTACCTATAGCTAGGTAAGTTACGGTATACTCGTTTTTTTTTTTTTTTAAGTATTAACTACGTAACAAATTAGTAACCATGCCAATATGTTGCATGATTTCTCTGAGAAAAACAACCGGGACTTACAGTAAAATTTTCATCCGACTAACCATAGCACGTAAATACCCAATCACCTTTCCAAGACCTGACTGCACTGAACATTTCATAATTTGGGGATCGTTTAGAAACCGTTTGTGCTACGATTTCTACATGTCAAAATTAGTACATACCATAGTTTGTTTAAAAAGACTCACTTTAAAAAAATACTGTTTTTGTATATTTTTTCCATCAGTACCTATGTACTGTGTCCGTGAGTGCGCGGGCGGTGGTCAGGCCTGCCTCAACACGACGCACGTTCACCATGCGCCCGCGCAGGCGCGCTTCCTGAACGCGCATTAAAACTATACGGAGAATAATAAACACCCTGCGTGTACTGAGCGGGATGGGAGATGTTTGTAATTAGAATTATGACTGAATAGTAACGGTAAGAGCCGTTAAAATGTTGCCCGCCTGTCGTTCGTGGCGAGTGGTTAGATTCTGGACATTAGAGATTTAAGTAGCTCAAATTATCAACAAAGGAACAACACGGACTTGTGTATGTATAGCTGTAGACATTCTCCAGAGTCAATTAGCAATCTGTTGTCGCTAAAACTTATCTTCCAGAATTAGTAGAGTAAAAACTTGGATAGTTGCCATCAATGTTGTAGGATATTTGCCTAAACAGAAAGTAATAGCTAATATCAGCATAATTTGCAGAAATACCTATTGCTATTAGCATACAGGATATATGCACGCGAATTCCTAGAAATTGAAAGATTTATTCGTAACTAGCTGTGCCCCGCGGTTTCACCCGCGTAGTTCCCCATTGGATTGTCGAGATAATGGGGGAACTACGTCGGTTAAAAAGTATCCTATGTCCTTTCCCGGGGTCCAATCTACCTGTGCTCCAAATTTCATCCAGATCGGTTTAGTGGTTTTGGCGTGAAAGCGTACCAGACAGACAGACAGAGTTACTTTCGTATTTATAATATTAGTTAGGATTAGGATTAAAATAGTTTATTTCACCCAAATGAAATATAGTAGGTATAGTAGCTAAGTAAAAATATTAAACTATATAACAGCTTATGGTGGATAATGGAGGTGAAGACAAATTACATGTAAATTAATGCACTCATAGCAGCATGTTTCTATAGCTATGTGAATAAATACTTTCTAGAAAGCGTTTTTACTCTGCGAAAATGTAAAACAATATACGTAAATCGGACGTTCAAACATGATTAAAGTATTATTGATAACTCGTCCCCCTTTGGACCTATGACAATATTATTCAAATTAGTGTTTGTGGGCAGTGATAGTGTTATCGAATGCAAATTGTTACTTGCAGCCAAATCGCTAGTGACGAATGTCCGGTAAACATAGAGATAAGTGTTCGTGCGCAATTACTATTATTTTGTTATGTGTATGTACTTACTATGGATTTCAATCCTCAATAAAAGAAGTAATCTCCTCACTTAATTAATAAATTAATGTAACAATTGGAATAATTAATATTTATGCAATTCAGAGACTGTTTTTTAAAGCAGAAAATCTTTATTTAAGAAGCGACTTTAATAACCCCTGACTACAAAAACTGTACACCACTGTATCTGAAACCGCGGAATGCAACTAGTATAGCATATAGCTATCTATAGATAAAGACAAATCCAATGACAACATGCACGTCAAAATCGGTTTACCAGTTTAAACTGTAGAGGATCACAAAGAGTAAGAGACATACAAACATAACATTACTTTCCTGTTGGGCAGTCGGGTAATAAAAGGTATCAATTTAAGTAGGTAAGTCACTTATTTCTCAAAAAGTGTACTTAAGTCATGGCAATGTAATAAATATTTTTCATACATATATCTTACATATTTTCGTTGACAGTAGCCTATTGTAAAGGGCATCTTAAGAAAGCTATAGACCGCCAACTTGTCCATACAATAAGATCTTTTCTACTTTTTAATGTTGACCGATTCCAGCGGTTTTTTTTCTAGGCTTAACCGTTTTAATTTTTTTTTGTCTCTTATATCACTATAAAGTTACAAGCTTCCTAAGCAGCCATAATTTTGCACTGATACGATGCCTATTAAAAACCCTTATTATGCAGAATTCAAAAACTGTTTTCAAAATAATAAAACGTGTAGGCCTAAAATACATCATAGAAAAGCAATTGACACGAATAACAAAAAATACTTTACAATTTAGGGGGTGAAAAGAGGTCGGTGATCATCTTAATGTTAACCACTACCCCAAAGAAGCTGTAACAAAGCTGTTAAGCTTAAAGCAGAATTTACAAATTAGATTCAACTTTATTCGAATCGCTTTACCTAATGTATTTTCAGCTAATGCCCTATCACGTGTCTATACCCCAAACTAGTTTTTATCGATTTGGCATTTTAATCGGCGCTTAAATTACAAATTCATGAATCAAGGCCCGCGGGTCGCAGGACAGTAATTTGAAATGGTCTATTTATTCGAATAATCCACCCCCACGTTACTCAGTTCTCTCCGAAACGGAAGGAGTTCTGCCCAAAAAGAAAGAGTTTAGTTCAAGTAATTATATTTAGCAGCCCCTGTAATTACAGCGTAGGTTTCCTTAATTACAGCCCCAATAAAAAGATTGGTGCTTCCGACTTCCTTTAAGGGGTAGGATATGACATGTGCACGATCCAGCTTATTATTGGATAAATAAATAGCATGTGAATTAAAATAGAATTTATTTGGTTCAACCCTTGACTTGCTTACTTTGGTAGATACAACCACGTGTTAGTAAAAATCCTCTCTACCTACACAATTTCGGAGTGTACAGCTTGCTCTGGATGGCTACGAATATAATTATGTATCTAAAACTAAATAGTCAAAATTAGCAAACACGGTAGTGGAATAAAATTAAATGTGTAAATTGTCTATACATACATGTTTGTTTGTATAAATTGCTTCTGAATAAGTTAAAAGTGGAATAATTTAACTAAGCATTAAAAAATTTAGTTTCATGATTATCTGCGGGATTACAAATAGGTACTCTAATTATTCTCTATTCGATTGTTCTAGCATTTTTCAAAAGATTCCGATTTTTAGTGTTCGTTTGCAAGTTTATTCAATTAAGATAAGTATTACCTAATAGTAGTTGAAGTAATTAATATACCTAAGGTAAAGGTAAGTAGTACCTAGTAGTTTTACTATTAAGTAGTTCTAGTATTTTTAGGTTTTTTTTCGTCGGTAAAAGTGTATTTGTACGATAATTCTCAACTCGTCTACGTTCTGTCCCATATGTGACTTCCTTAACTATTATAAAAGTACAAATAAAAGTATAGAGTTCCGTCAGTATGTGACCAGAGACATTTCTATTTCGGTCGCAGCCGTGGAGATTAATTGATCACGGATTACGTTACCTCAATCAAAAACTATTTTTGGAAGTGTAAATATATGTTATGTACTCGTACATATCAACTTATTAAAATAATTATCATGATAAATTTAAACACTGCAAATAATGCATTGTCACAGAATTTTATGTTTTTATTTTTGCTTTGAGATTTCTTATGACTTCGACCCTTGTATAAATAATCAATGCTTCGACAGAGAAAAACACATAGGTAGGTTAGTAAGTCTGAATTTTAACACAAAGACGCATGAGAATTGATAAAAACAGTAAATTGAATTTCTATTGAAGTTTCATTTTGATTATTTACATAATTCCCTATTGTAGGCAGAGCAACATAGGTACTAAACCAATTCTATAATTGAATATAATTTTCAAATTGAATTAACTGGTAGTTCTCAGAACAAATCTTCTATTTTAAGAACATTAATATATATATTTTTAGATACTGTACAACGTGACACAAGTTATTCGAAAATGTTGAAACCCAATTAACATTATGCACAAAACTGGCAAATGTTGGAAAATCATGAAAGGCCTACTTTCCCAACAACAAGACAATTTAACTGCTCCAGGCTATAACATCATGAAATTTATAAATAATATAAATTAGTCAGTATTGACCATTGACTTAGCATAATTATTTATAAGGAGGTACAAGCTCGAACGTCGACCCTCATTGTTTCATTGCAAAACACGACATTTGCATTTACCGCATAAAATTATAAGAAATCGCAACATTATGCACGCAAATGGTGTGACTTCTGCACTATATTCCTTTATTAATATTCATGTAAATCATTTGTTGCACAAAGCAAGTCATTGTCAGCGCACATTTTCAAGAAGTTGTCAGGCAAGAATAAGAAATAAATACATTTGATTAGCATTTAATGGTATAAGAATTAATAGAAGAAATCTTTATCAAAAAAGCAAAAAAGACACAAGCGACTGGCAACGTAGATACAGGCTATACAGAACAGAATAAAACTATAAAAAAATTGCAAAGAAATAAAAGCTCTTCTAAGACTTAGAATTAGAACTCTGACGTAAACAAAACATGAATATAAAAGTAAGACAGTCAAAGAGTAAAAAAGTCACGAGCGTTTTTTTTTATTTTTTCGGCTTTTCGAGAATACTGTCCCTATGCGAGTAACAATTCCGAGCAAAAACGGATGGTCCAAACCTATTAACTGATATTCAAATTTATCTTCCTATCTTAGGGATGGTTCTGAAATGTTCGTTAGGTCGGAGGTGACCAACGGATGATCAACAGTCTACAGCACCCTTTCGCGATTCGAACATACAATTGATCATCTCGCTGGCTTAGAATGAACCAAATAATATAGTAAAAACGTTCAATGGAATAAACGGACATAAAAGATAGATCTTCATCATGAAGCAATATATGTTGCCATATTTCAAAAACTAAAAAAAGCGACAATTTAAATGGCGGTAGCTTAAGCAGTGCATATATGAAAAGTATCAATTTTGTAAAAAAATGACGTAGATACTTCAGATAATTCAAGCAATTTAATATAGGTACGAGTTGTTTGAACAATTTCTAGTTTCAGTATTTGCTTTTTTGATCCCTAGTTTCATTAGAACTTGTTATTTTTATTTGCAAAGTTCAATGTCGCGGCTTGTATAAGGACGGTACAAGCAACATATCCCAGAGGGTCAGAGGTCAGTGGTCAGGGGTGACCAACGGCTGGACATTGTCAGGGTTGCAAATAAAACTGAACAGCCGTGACTGACTTAAGCTGACGGAAATATTTTTTATACACGACTGCTTTACGTAATTCTTGAATAAGGTTATTTTGGTTCTGAAATAACAAAATCTAATAAACTTTGCAAAATCGATAGGTATAATAACTTACAGTTCATCAAAACTGAATTATTTGCTTTTTAAGGATTTTATACATTTACCAAAACTGCATCATAATAAAAGCTTTGTTACCTAAATACAGCGACTAACCAAAATGTTGTTCAAAAGTTGTTGTCTCTCTTGTCGTTAGTCATGTCGAATGGGTTAGTTAGTGTGTCTTGTCTAAATTAGAGCATTGTAGGTATACCTACTTCATTTTTCTTACTAAAGGCACTTATGGATTGCCTATTTATGGATTGCTAAAACATTACAAAATGTGATTTGTTAACAGTGCCATATGCTATCGTCTTCACTTATTCCACGTAAAATATCGCAAGAAGTTATATTTCCATAACTCTGGTGCAATAAAATAAAATAGTTTTAGCGAAGAATTACTTTTACCTTGTCTAGTCACGTTCTATAGAATTTGCAAAATAGTCTATCAATATATCACAAAGTAGTTGCATTATTCATAATCAAATCATGTACTCGTGTGATAAACATTTGTAGTTTTTGGTACGTCATTGCGCCACGAAATTGAAATTTTGCTCATTTTAATCCAATAAATGTTATTTTTTTAAAAAATTACGATATTTGGAAATATTATTTTGTGTATCTCAGTTCATACTTCTAATAGATAACAGATATTTTTTAAACCAGTAAAAATGTTAGTAAATATGTAGGTATATACAAAACGTAATCCTTTCCATCTTTTATTCACTTCCTATAATTGCAATTTTAACTTTGTAGCAGTTTTTTTATTACTATTAGTTCAATGTCATGATCGCAAGGATTAAGTTCAAGTTCTCAGTCCCAAGAGGTCACCGGTCATCGGTCAGGGGTGACCAACGGCCAGCCAAACCCTTCGGTTCATACATTTTGCACTTGCGAATCATTGAGTGCAGGTTCCCCACACCTGACCTAGAACATTGTTACCCTTTACAATAGACATGCCTTCCCAGTTTGCAATTACGTTATCATCTCACACAAAGCATTTTGGCAAAAACATTTATGCTAATGGTTCTTGAGATAAAACTACGCATCGTGGAATTTGAGCATTTGGAACACAAAGAACACATACCTAACCTAACCTATTTCGTTTAAAACACGGTCTTTATGGTGAATACGGGGAAAACATCTTGCACAATACATGAAGCTGAAATTCTCATCAAAATACGCAATTTGAATACTGTTATTTTCTTAACAGTAGACAAAGAGTGGGTAAAGAATGTAAAATTGTACAAGTGGGGATATAAACATATTTTGGGACCAGGTGTGCCTGACCGTTCGTCACCTCTGACCCAGGACTGACCAGTCCGTCTGAAGGTCCGCCAATACGAAGATTAGCAGGTTGGTAAACGGTGTTACCCAAACATTTATTTTTAAACGTATTTATAGGTTAAGCGTTTTGCAGCTGTAGTTTTAATTGTTTGATTATAAATTAATTTTGTATTTTATTGTTGGAAATGTCATTAATTAATCATTACGTTATCTGTGTTGAATAATGAATAATAAATCAATGAAGATATATCTTTGGGCTTAGAATATACAATCTTATCAATAAATTAAGCTCCACTTAAGTTATTAAGTTAAAATGGAAACTCTCTTTATTTTGCACTTTTCACCCTAAACATTATGTAGATAAGACCTCTATTGGATCTCTCACAGATCAGTCCCAATTTCAAGATCAGCATTTACATAATAAGATAAAAGTTACTACTTTTCATGAAATAAAAAATATTTTCATTAGAAAAGCAAACTTAAATTAATATTTTCGAAAATAAAAAATAAATAAACGGTCAGAAGTGAGCACAATTAATACCTAAATAAAAAACACAATAAACGTCATATGAAATTAAACCTTGAACAGTGATATGCAACGGCCGGACATCGGTCAGCCGATTTACGGTATTTTTATTTACTCTAAGCCTATTAAACCCTTTCCTTTGTACCTTGTTCTTGAGAAGGGTAATTAATATTGGTCGTATTGTGCGAAATCGCCAGCTTTGTCCGGCGTTGTTTTGCGCATTGTGTTGCTGGTCAAAAACGCGAAGAATAAAAGCTTAGGGTTAGCTTTTGTCCTTGTTTTTGTTTAGGTGATCATTAGCCCAGTGGGCAGTGGCAGTTTTGGCTGACCGGTGCGGATTTCTCACACGAAAAGCTTGACCGTTGGACTATTATTTACGTAATGACGAATTTTAATTTTGTTTGATTAATGTTTTTTTAGCAGTATAAAGTGCTAATGTGCAAAAGACAATTTAGTAGTTATAGATAGATTTGAGTATTTAAGTATTAACGTATTGTTCGTTTGGCCTCTAGGTGATATGTAGTACTGGTACCGACTAGTATTATAGTGTTTGTGGTTTCTGGTTTTTATATCATAATAAAATTTAACTATTACATGAAACAATAAATTATAAAAAAATACCAACACGATTTAACTACTGTATAATTTAAAATTAATTCAATACTTAATAGGTACAGAAAACGTAACAGGAATAATACCTATCAATGAAAAATTGCTTTAAGAACATTTTTATGAAATTTCTGTACGATACATCCATATTCACAAAACAAAATAAAGGTAATTAATTTGCAAATTTTACATTATATTTTAGATTACTACCCATTTCAACGGAATCCTTGCCCCGATTGGTCAACATGCGCGCTACTTTCCAACAATAGACAAAATGCAGTGCAATCGAATGCAAGTGTCCGGCAATCGCTACCCACCGATGACCTCTGATCTCTGATGCAGCCGTTGAGCAATTGTGCAAAGACTGGTTCCAATACTGTGTGAATCAATTCATCATACAAACATTCACACAATACAATCGCCAGAGAACCGGACTCGATAAATTAATATTCAGTGAGAAAGGAGCGAATCTAAATATTGATTATAGATAAAGGATTTTCACAGTGTCGCAAATCAATGATCAAAAAGTCAATCAGTAATGACAGTAACCCCAATTTATTTATGCAGGTGGATACATAGCAAATGCTAATGTTACCGAGGCCTTCAAAAGTATATGCAACGTTTTATGATTACAATTTACTCCTGGTACGACTTAAAGAAGTATATAAGGAAAACAAAGCTAGCAGTTCCACAGACGGGAGGCGAGTGATTCGCTAGTGTGCGTGCGGTTTGCGAATCGTATCACCAGAGAGGAGGATCGCCCTCCCGCGGCCTCCACCAATGGCAGGACGCCGCGCTCCGTGCCGGCGATATCGCGAATATATTAGCACTACACATAACCACGACACTCTTATATACACGATAAATTACGATAAAAACGTTATGTACTACTGTTTTTATCTTATATACTTTAATTATACACATAAAAATCAGGTCTCCTATTGGTTATTTTAAGAGATAAATAAATAAAAAACTATACATACTTATAGGTATATTTTTGAGGAACGTCACGATGACGTAGAGATTGGCGTACACGAAGTATCTCTTCCGCGTTATGAAGCCTTGGTAGCTCGACGCGAACGCAAAGTTTGAGGCCAACCACACTACATACACTCTTGTCATAATTACTTCAATTTGTTTACGAGTAAAAGAGTAAATCGTAATTTCTTACAAACCTTTGTTATAAATTTATTCGAAAAAAATCGAAATTAATTATCTATAGTAGAACTCGAGACAAATGTTTGTGAGTCGAATAAGAGCGAATATTGTTAAAAATCACGCCTTGAAGTTGTAAAGTAATATAAATAGATATAAATAATTATGTATGTATAAACTATACTAAAACGTAGTCTCATAACGCCTCAGCAAAACAAAGGAGCGCGGTTGCCGAAACGTCAAAAAATTAAAACTCTCGGCCGGAAATATAAAAACAAAAGCAAAAGGGTGCATTCTATTAGAACGTTAGTGAGAATGGGATTATTTCAAATGGGAAATTATTGTTGGCAAGGGTCGGGTAAGCTCATACTTGAGTTCTATGTTTAGCAATACGAGTACGCGATGTGCGGGAGAGTGCAACCCTTCCATGTAAAATATCTCATTTTAAACGTTTTTAACACGTGTTTGCTTTAACAGTGATCCTCGGAGGTGACGCCGGATAACGCATGGCTTGCTACTGCAATTAATTACTTCGAGCTTCGCGTTCCGAAATGACGCTAATGTAATTTACAGAACTCTAGTATGACGAAAATAGTTAAACGTTATCTTAGCGTCTCTGTAAATATATATGTTTGCTTTGCTAGCTCCGCCCACATAATGTTTGTATTCCCGGGAAAATGTACCATATGCCATTTTTTCTAGACCTCTAACTATGTCTGTGCAAAAAATCAAATTGATCCGTCACTCAGTTGCTGAGGAAAAAAACGAACAAACAAACACATATTCGCATTCATAATATATGTGTGTTTATTTGGCACTCAATGCTTCTGCTCTGCTGAGACGTAAAAGTATTTACCAATAACTATGTAATAATTTGTATACATAAGAGGTATATACAATGAGTAGGTAATTTTTTTATAATAGTACATCATTATAAAACTAGGACGTTTCCATGAAAGTAATTAGTGTATGTATGTATGTATAAATATACTGCAAAATCAATGCTTAAAAACTTTTCATAGCACAGTTTCAACACGAAATGTCTAAAACAATAGCAGTTTACTGTAACATTTCGTCAAATTGATTCGTACCCCTACTAGTAAATCCACCCCTTTATGTTACATGGCAAAAAACCACGAGGGGATGTCGCGATTAGCCCTCCACTGTAAAGCAAAAACGTACTGCACATGGGCGTATTTCAATTAGCTGTCAGTTTGTCAACTCTTCTACTATTATTTTGAGAGGCTGAAATGCTTAGCTTTCGGTCCCGCGCCGCTTGACTTTGATGACTTTTTAAAAATAGGATTGTGTTTGCGTTTTTAACAAAGTGTCAATAGATACTTGTAAGATAACTATGGCACATTGTAAGTGCAATAGCAGATTTCACTCTAGTGCGTTTATGATAAGTAAAAAGTCTTTCAGAGTATTGCGATGTATTTTTATAATCACTACTTTGTTGTAATTTATCTACAAATCTCATTTCCACGTTTCTGAATCAAATCCAAAACTGATTCAAACTTAGTCCTAGAAGTTATATATAAATTACAAAAACAACAAAATTTTGAGATTTTTCTACTTACAGAAAAGTTACTTGTCAAAATAACTTTGCTAGGATCAAAGTTATTTTGTTTTTAGAACTGAGATTAGCATTGTTCGGCGTTGCATGCATACATAGTGGTATGAAGAATTATTACAGAAAAAATATAAACTTGTTAAGGAAACAGAAATAGAAAATATTTACATCATCTACCACGACTTCTATTTTAAAAGTTTCTGCGCGATCGAGATGTGATACCCCTATATTAATATTGTACAGAGGAAATAGCTGCCAGTTTTCACACGAACAAAAAACAAAGATCACCGTTATATGGTATTTGCTGATGAAATACGCGGATATTCCATTTAACCCTTTAATGCAGAGGAAGTGTAGGTAAGTAGGTCAGACATTGCGTTGCACATGTTTTGAAAGCGACGGAAAAAATACCCCTCGATTCGCTTTGTTCCAAGCAAAAAACTTTGATTATTGGCTGCAATTTGTACCCTGAGATGGTATAGTCAGTTGGCTTTGAATTGGATATTGCAAAATGGCATGATCGTCCGTTGATCCCGTTATTCAGATGTAATTCTAGCGAGGATATCTCTAAGATAAGGATATTTTGCACATCTCTAAGATAAAAATCTGAGACCTGAATATATGTTAACAAGCTGATAATTATTTTAACATATTTAGTTCGTTATGAATGCAGATATTTTCTACTTAAATAAACAGACAAAATCCACATTTGAAAAATTAAGAACTATAAAGAAAATATGTGCTCATATATGTAGTTGAGTCTAAATATTTACACCAATTCTGAGTGGAACGAGTATAGTTAGTAAAACAAAGCTTTTATCAAATTTTTTGCTCTCGCTCTCTCGCGTACCATTTTTAACCCTTCCCAAGTCTTGGCAGCCCTTCTTTGCCTACCAACCGGTTTTTTGTGAGTCTCCTTATAAATGGCACATGCAGAGAGAGGTTTTTTAGGCATATTCTATTGGGATAAAATGCACTATCATCAGACTACCTGGCCTTTAGAGGCTTGGAGAATTTCTTTAAATAGATCGTGTCTAATCGATTAAACCTTGGCAAAGGTTGGCTTCAAGAATCAAGAACAAACTTCAAAATTATAAATTTTCTTATTAGACATCGTAATCGATGGCAATTTAATTTCAGACTGTCACTTAAAATCGCTTTGTTTCGCCTACGCTAATATATGAATTTGGAAAGAAACAATGGACAAACCTTTACTGTAAGCTAATACTTATACAGGAGTTTTTTCCGAACCATCTAACAGTATCCCAACCCAAATCAAGTTTGATATTCTACAGAAGAAAAGCGCGGGGTCGTGCAGAATGTCAGGTCGGCAGTTTTTGAAATCGCGACAAAAAACCCAGGTAAAAAGTCATATACCGGTATAATTGTCACAAATTAAAGCAAAAAATGATTCACAAATCATATCAAAATTCTGCAAGCCACACGAGCAGGTAGACGAAATAAATTCGAGGTTTTTTGTTTGAATATTGTGCAAAAGCGTGGGACGGGTCGTGATATAACTGTACTCTGCAAAACATCAGATCTACCCGGAACATAAATCTTT
Organism: Ligdia adustata; assembly: GCA_947049295.1. NCBI lineage: Eukaryota > Metazoa > Arthropoda > Insecta > Lepidoptera > Geometridae > Ligdia > Ligdia adustata. Next base: position 7,621,559 of record OX346218.1, read on the forward strand.
GTTTCTTTTGTGTTAGTAAAAAAATGTGCGTGTGTAGTTTTACTGTGTACGATATTGCAATAACCTATATCGTACTTGTTGCTATATCGTATGTGGTGTGGGCTGCATCGCTGAAGTCATTGTGATATCCAACAATAGCACTGAGATACCCAATTTGCAAATTACTAACTACAAAATATTAAACTATGTATTTAAATTGAATACTTCACAGTTATGAGATCTACAATATTCTGAGTTCAGCCTAGTGGTAATAAAAAGTTGTACCTAAAGTCTACATTATTAATTCCCATGGTTATTGAATAAAGTAAAATTCATAGCCACGATCCAGATACTCCGAAAAACGGCAAACGCAAGTTTACTTTTGTCACTAAAATAAACAATTCCGTTTCGACGGTTCTTTATGAAATCCCTTTTTTGCTGGAGAGAATGTTGTGCAAAAACTACAAACAAAAAGTTTAAATCTGCCTTAACTTTAGTAACGTGATAAGTTTATTTTGAAATGGAGATAGGAGTTTTATCGGCTTACCAGTAACTTTATGGCATTAATAAGATTCTGTTTTTGCTTCAATTTACATGGCTATGGAACCAAGTAATTTGTGTTAATAATTCGCACTACAGAATTTCGTATTAACGTGGTTTCTTGTGCAATCTATAATTTAGCTTTTACTCGTATGAACTCAAGAAAGCATTTTCATATTTGTCAAATGTTAAGTTTATTATTCGAAGCCATCCTAACAAATCAAACACAACACACACTGTTGTATACGAGTATTCTGTGTATTCATTCTTCAACATGAAAGCAGCCGTTCGCGAGTCGACGAACCCTCCTGAACAAAAACTCCCCCGCGAGTTTCAGCGTTCTCACGCCTCGAACCAACCTCCCTCTCAACTCTGTAAAAACTATTATAAACCCTGTAAAAACTCAGCAGAAGTTGCATGAACCCTGACACCAGTAAAAACTCAGCAAACTATTTCAGTATGCTTTTAACTTTTAAAATGTGGTTTCGGTAAAATAGCGGATTGGATAAATAGTTTCTAAGCAACACGTACCCACAGACATAGCTATACATAAAGGTACTACGAGAATAGTATATTAGCTACAATTGTTTATGATACATCGTGTTTATGTAAGTTAATTAGCGAAAACTATCAGAATCTGATTAGATTCTCCTTAGATAATTGGACTATTTATTAATGTTTCGAAACATTTATGGGATCGTGCAGTTCTAGTATTTCATACTAGGTTTGGGTCAACAATAGTAAATAGTGTATGAGTTTACGAATTAAATTAAATGATTTGTTTATAGTCAGAATGCAAGATGCCGTCAGGCACTACTTTATAGCATACGAGCTAATAACAATAGCATATGATATGACAACACCGGAAGTAGCATTTCACTGCGAATGTTCCGTTTCCTGCTTCAACGCGAACTCCCATTATTCACCCGGCAAATATATTTTGACTTAACCCTTAATTCCTCGAGGCGCACAAATGAAGCACAAAGTATCGTTGTGGCTGTCACAAATGATCCCAAAGGCACCTTGTGGCTCAAAAGGTATCAGTCATTAAAATGATTGCGTCATTAGAGATCATTAAAGGGTGAAGCGTCACCACATGCCGTGGCGAGCTAGTTTGCTCGCATGTATTCATAACTCGCCGTAGGGTAGCAAACAGCAAACAAATTTACCTATCGAAGACCGTGTGTTATATTGATTGCGGTCCCAATGACGTACTAGTCCCAGCTATTGATTAATGTACGCGATGGTTTCGTGAATTTGGCCGTTCTAATGATAGGATACGGGGTAATAAGTCATTTGAAAGCGCTTTTGGATTAATCCTGTATTATAGGTACAGGTTATTGTTGGCAATTACTACGTGTGTAGTTAAGTAAGTGTGCAATTATTTATGAGCAGTTTGATACCTACTTTATATCCTTAATTAATAGCGTTTTAAAAATGAAATATCAAAAGAAACATCATTTTCTAATTACATCAACAAAAATGCGTTTTTTTGTGTAAAGTATTAATAATTTAAGTAGCATATGGGCATGCCCAATATACTTAAATCAAATGCTTGTGGCATTACCATGCTGAATAACAATGTAGTGATTACTGTCCATGGTATGTTTCTATTCAGACCTTTCAATCTTAGTTCTACGGCAAATTACTTCCGTCTACAACGGTACTGCTGCAATATCTGTCAAAATCACCTCGCAAATAAACCTTTACATTTTTTCTGCAATTTGCACTAACGGTTTAATCTTAAATACGTCGATTGAACAGTCTCAATGCTGTCATCACTTCCTTGATCTTGAAAGATTGTGGGAACAAATTATCGCAAACACTTCGATGCTGCGCAAAAAAAGGCTTGCACAAAAGTATTTTGGGCAAAAAAATCCTCCCACGCTACGAAAGGGTTGAGTATGCACCTGACCTATATTAGATTGAAAAAAAATAATCATGTTTTCTTTTGCATTTTTTGCTCATTATTCTCATTGTAGATAGATAACAACAGAATGCACTGACGCAAGTATGTCCATGATTTTTATTTGTTTTAATTAAGACTTGTTACGAAGTACCTAATGAAAACTACAATGTAATAAACGTATTTATAATACGTATTATGCACGTGTGTTAAATAAATACATGTCTAAGTCTTATGTAAAGTATTCAGAACTTTCATAACATGAAGTGCTGTATGAAAAGCCTGTTTGGTCAAATCAATTAATTGGCTATTTCTATTAATAAATCACGTTTCTTCCTGTATTTTTGTTGTTTGGATAAATCTTTGGTTTGCAAAAATATTACGTTGATATTAATAAATATGAATAGTATTTATTTATATCGAAATCTACAAACATTTGGATACCCTACTTATCCTTGCGCAACCAGACTTGCACAAAGCGAGGCGCAGGGCGCAGGTAGCTATCGAAGGGTTATCCGCTTATGCAGAAAAAAGTTTTTCTTTCTATCCGATAAACACTTACACAATACAAGCATAAGCTTTTTAAAATTCTAACGATAATGTTAATAGTTTTATTGATGTTCCATCCATGGCGTGTGTACTTTCAGAAAATTTTTTTTAGTAATTAGTAATGAAAGTAATATCATAACGACACTATGTTTATTATTAACTCAAATAACAGCGCTATAGGTGTCTACCTACATGAAGGTCGCCTAATAAATATATTAAATAAATGTTATAAATAACATCAGCTTAACAGAATTCACAGTCGACTTAAACTTTAATTTACATTTACTACCGAAAAAACAAAAATAACAGAATTAAATAAATAAAAAATTGTGTGATTTTGCTATCATCAGCAACATTAAATGTGATGTAATACGTTCTTCAGAGCTACGTTCGTTTCTCTGTCCTACACGTAGCATATCGAATGTTATTACAGTACTACGAGTAAACAAAACAGGGTGCGTGTCGATGTTTTGGTAAACGGCTCTACTACAGGGGCTCCGTGAATTTGGCGGCCTTTAACGAAACGAAGGTATCTCATTAACAATTCATTGCTGACAACGCGTGAACCGAATGGGGAGAGTGAAAAGGCTGACAGGCGATGTGTTGCAAAATGAATATACCGGCGAGAAATAGGGGCAGTTCGCTAACGTAGAGGCCGTTGTAACTCAATAATGCAGATCAAGTCTGTCAGCCATTCATCCAGACCTTCCCACCTTAACACAGAGAATCACCTGTCGGGTCTCTGTTAACTAGCCGTGAAACGCGAAACACAGCATACGTAATGAGTCGGTACATACTCTGACACGATAATGTCACGGCAAACGGTTGCAATCGACAGGTTCGCAACCGCCCCTCTTCTTGATTGTACGGACTTCATATAACTTTTACAACTTCGTGCAGTTGCCTTGAATAACATCATTGAAATTTTATAATTCAGATACGATTATAGCCTCGATACTTAGGTTCTCTGAAAGAGACTTCACTTAAAAAAGACGGAATCATCTTAAGAGGTAAGAATATCGTATGGATATTTTACCATACCAAGATATTTGACCAGTGTCTACTACGATCTACACTCCCCTCATAGGCGTTATGGCGCATATGGGTTGATACGTAAAGTACCTATAATGAAAAATTTTATACACAAATAAAAGGACGCAAGGTAAAAAACTGCATTAGACAGAATAGACAGACCTGTGTGCGCGAATGTATAAAAAAATTGGTGGTTGCACCATGTGCAGCCGCAGGTGCCCTCCGTTCCCACACAACCCTTTCAGCGAGGAGCTCGTCTGCCACCTCCCCCGCACTCTGCTTCACCCCCTTTCATCCTACACAAAAAATATACTCACCTTTCAACTTAAAACGATCTCAGCGGCTTCGCCTTAACCTTCTTCATTTGTTTATCAAAGCACACCGTCTCATATGACCTTACGTACCCAAATCAGTCATTAGTTCCAAATTCTACCTGTTCCGATTTATAGACGCTGTCGTATCATTAAATTTATTGTGAATAAAACGCAATCCTCGAATTTTTTGCTCTTCGATTTGGACTGAATAAACGTCTAGGGTAGATATGTAAAATATCTTTTGATTCTTGAGGCTGCGTTGGGTATATGAATCAGCATTTTTGTAGAGCTGTACAAATGTTTTTTTTTATTTGGACTTAGCCAAAAAAATCTTATTTAATAAATCATAATTTACGTGTCTTAATATCGACAAATTTACAGATGTACTACCTAGATATATACATGTTGTATTTGGGAAATTAAAAGGAAAGAACGTTAATTATTACATATTCTATTTAATTTTGTAAAAAGAGAACCAAAATTAATTAAAACATAACGTTTCACAAATTCCGTAAATTTTATATAAATGAAACCCTTTATGTCCACGGTCAGGAAGCTTATCATTTCGGCCGGTCCCTAATCTCTGCACATTTTCATCACAAAAAGCTTAAAAACCGTTATCACCATTGTCTTTATATAAATGGGATGTGTTTTGTAGCCAATTAAAGGCAAAGGGACACCGGCTGGTGGGCTGCAATAAATCGCAACCCTACAGAACCCTACACGAAATGTTTCCGCTGCCAGTCCGCGACTTATAGCGAGCCATTCCGTAGGGCGAAGTGATAATTTTTCGTAAAAGGAAGTGCCTTTTCGGGGTGTAATTAGAATTTTGATTATTATTCCGTACGTAGACACGACAGGATAAAGACCTAGGGACGTACTTACACCAACCCGCCTACTTTTAAATAATTATATTTACTAAATACAATAAAAAAACTTATATTTAAAATAGAAGTTATTTGTTACTTACATTTTTTAAAATGCTTCCGTACTAAAGTTCCTTAGTAAGTATAATATATAAACGATAGAGTAGGTACTCGTTAGTTACATTTTTTAACTACTATTCTAATTCAATAGATCAATCGAGCCTTCAATTGAAGGAAATATATATATATATATCTCATATCTCGTTGGCCATTCAGAGGGGGAACGCTGCTAGCCTGATTCTACGTATATGTCAAAATAATTTGTGACTTGCACTTAGTAATTTAATCTTATATTTAAATATATAAATTATTTAATCGTATGATGTCATTATATATATTATATTAATCACAATAGTAATATGTTGATAAAATAACTTTTTCTGACTTTTATTTGACCAAACGCATATATACATAAATGTTTCCTATACATACATAAATGTTTACCGAAATCATTATCTTCCAGGCCTACCCTAGCCATCTGCGATTAGCAATGTCCGATTAACTTTTCCCCTACGTACCTAATCACTATGAATTAATTCTCCGATCATGGCTGCATTCAGCCCTCTCGTCCGCCATTGGTCAAGGTGTTCAAGCTGCATGACTGCATATGTGCAGATCATGATAACTATAACTATCCATATCCTTTTTACATCTGCCCGCTGCCGCGTCAATTTTGCCTTTTCTGTCCTAGTCGTGAAATAGTCTAGTCGTACATCCGCTACCCTAATTATTTATGATGTGGGTGTTAAAGTAACGATTTTTATGTCTAATACAGCATAATATTTATTTTGAAAATATATATGTACGGTCAACTGAAAACATTGTACTCCTTTTATCTATTTTGAGATAACATTAAAAGGAGCTCATAGCAGGGCTACATTGGGTGCTTCTAACTAGTCCCAAAGGTTAAGCAAAGTATAGCTGTGTTTGTGTAGTAGCTTTTGTAATTGAATGCTGCCGTGTGTCGTATTGCGCGCTAAATTTGTAGGTCATGGTTGTTTTGTTTTGAATTAGAAAATATTAAAAGTTTCGCTAAATAAGCGGACTTCTGTCTGCTTATTAAGCCGTCTAGTAAATGTAATACTTAATGTTTGTTAATTAACTAGGTGACAAAAATTATCAACTGAGCAACTATGATACGGAAAACTAAGTACTAAACGCTATTTTAGACGTACGTAGACTATAACTACCTATGTTTATATTTGAATACAGTAAAAAATAGTTCAATAGATAGTGGATATATAAATATTTGACGGTAGATACGATATGCATATGGAGTGTTTCCGTAACCGATCTTTCTCATTAAAAGTGTTTGGTGTTTGCTCAGATAAAAAGCCCAATGGCCGGTGGTCGTGAAAGGGTGGGTATCACCCTTCCGGGCAAGAGGACTCTAGCAGAGGCAAACAGCAGATGTTCGCGGCTACAGTTACATAATCAACAGTAATAGTATTCAAATGAGTCGATGCTGGACGCAATAGTGGTTTGATCACTGACTACGATATTTTAGTAGAACATTAAAGTCTAAGTGAAGTTAAGTACTCGTATCCCAGTCATCGTACAATATTTGTTAGCTAGCTCTAATAAGTTTCTAGCTTGGATCGCTGATTGCAATTTTATGAAAAATAAACAGAACCTTATATCATTTTACAAAAGCCTTGTATTTTAACTAGTGGCATTTGCACATATTTAGCATGGCACATATTTACATATATATATGTGTGTGTAAATATGTTTATCAGTCATCAGGTTACTATAGCACAGGCTTTGCCTATTTTGGGACCTGAAGACCTTGTGTGGATGTTGTCCCATATTATTATTATTACATTATTATTTAATATAATATGCTTATGGGATTCCTCCGACGCTTTACTATTTATTACATTTATAAACGATCACATGCCTACATAGAAAAAAGATAGACAATAAAAATTCGATGATAAATTTAATTATATTAATCATCTGAACATACAATCGAACTGTTATTATTACTCAACAAAATCGAAAACGAAAGTCATAAAGAAAGCAAAGATACATAATATTGTAGAGTCACTGGAGCACCGGGCAAATACGATTGTTAGTTTCACGCTGGAACGACATGGAACAATTTTTCGGTACCTTTACTATACAACATGAATGTCCATTACCTTGAGAGTCATGTTTATCAGTTACTCATACATCGCTGCGTTGAAAGCAAATGAGAATTCTTGCTGATGTAGATACACGTCAGTGTGTTGTCAAGTAAGCGACGGAAAGAATAGTCGAGTTCTTAGATGATAAATGCAAGTATCACGATGCGTTAGTAGGTAACGGTGCAACGACTGACTCACAGGGAACTGACCTAGGGGCATGCATTCGAGTACATTGACGCCACCGCCGACGCACTTATCACTGGCATGCCTCTTTCGAGATAATGCATAGAACATGCACTCGGCAATGAATAACACATGTGTTGTTGTCTGACTGCACAGAATCACTTTAAAGTTCATAAACTCTCAATTTATCGTCAGCAGACGATGAAAAAGGTCAAATTGAAGAGCAAAGACCTTGCTTTGTCCTCATGCATATCCTAAAATGTTTCTCGAAAGATTGTTCAGCTGTATCTTATGGCCGGTCAAAGTTTTCAACCTTTGGTGCACACGTTCTAGGCGCATGAGAAAATGTGTTCATGGAAATGACCTGAATCCTATAGGTACTCGATCAACACATAAATTATTGTTTTCTTATACATATCGTGTAGGATAAAAACTGGAGATCTTAACGCAGAATTAAATATAAAGATATAATATATTAATCGAATTAAACGCAAAATGGGCTTGTACCAACTTTGAGATTATTGTTATCATATCTTATCAGTCAAACAGAAATATTTAAAAACTTTTAAGCTATATAATTTGCAATTGCATGTACCTAGTAATCAAAAGTACATATTTCCAACTATCTTGAATTTTTCAATAGAATTCTATGAATGTTAAAAATTGACCTCGCATTTTATCGATCAAATTACCTAATGCAGATACGCGTGCTACCAGTAGATTCCATCATTAATTATTCTAAAAAGTACTTCGACTGTAGCAACGGAAATTTTATTATCGCCGAGAAATACTAATACACATAAAATAATCGTGAAATCGTCAACTTGACCGTAATTCGTATGATCTAACCAAGGTTCTGGCGACGGCTGCGCGGGCGCTGGCGGTGATAAGACGGGTGTTTCACAATAGCAGAATTATTTGCGGCGCGTAGGGCTTGCCTTGAGATGCGCTACAAACAACTGTATGGAACTATCGATGGGCTGTGGCGATACCGTCACATACTAAAGTGGTACCTACGATATGTGGTAGCGTATGATTGTAGAGCAAAATAGTTTACAGTTTGGTATAAGTATGGTTATAGGTTGACTTGATGACGCTTATTACCACATGCGAGTACATAATATATGGAGAGTTGTAGTATTTTCAAAGATGATTGATGATTTGATTTGGTATCAGCGTAAATGATCTTCGTTTCTTAAATTGCACATACTCTTCTTATTTACTCACAACAGATTACTGTAGGTACATTTGTGTGTAAATATTATATTATTTTGTCTATAGAGAGTCACGCACGAAGCTAATAACGTGTATCTCCATCTCTTGACCATGTGTTTTTTTCATCTGGTCTGTAAATTTAAAGACTTTATCATAGAAAATCATATAAAAGAATGTATAAAAAGAATTTCAAAAAAGCGGGTGGTTCTCAATTCGTCGGGATATTTTTATGTACCTATGCTCCACGATTACTTAAAGATGCCTGGATTGATTTGGAAAATTCTTTTTTACTTCTCAATTGGACCTATATATATGTATATATAGGTATATATGTATATACATATATACCTGGACCTATATATACATATATATATATACTTTATACTTATGTTATCAATAACTAAAAAGAATATTGGTTCCTGTCGAATTGAAGTCGGGTTGACACTTTTTAAAGCTGTGTACAAAATAAGGTAATTGTATCACTTTCTTCACAATTGAGTAAGGTAACATTTCCGGGATGACCATTTCACGCGCACGAAATTCGAAGACTATTTTCACATTTTTACCTTATATTTTATTTATATTTTAAGCTAATAAAAGGTAGAATCCGTCTTAGGGCCACGTCGCGTCGTGCGTACGTGACATAAAGTGTCGCGAGGAGCTTTCCTCGCGAGTGTACCGACTGCGCACACGCCGGTAGGTCGGTACTAGTTAGTGGGCACAAACTGGGTCAATGTTGGCTCGTGACGCGGCCGCGGCCCTTCGATGCAGGGTTCGCCTTGAACCGCCACTAAACATTGCCAGCTTGACTCTATTAATTTGCGCTCGTTTTCTGCTAAAAATATAAACAAATTCGAAGTAGGTGGAGGCTACATACCAATTCATAGTGGAGGTCCCACAAATATACTTGCACTGGTTATGCTCAGACTTTTCTTCTGCAAATTTTAGTATTTAAATACCCACGCGTTCTCGATGCTTTCAACCTACAGGGCTCTAGGAGCCGAGATTATCTTAGGTTTATTAAAGACTCGAGTGAATTGGTGCTTCGATCGAGTTTCTGCGAGCCTAAAACATGTCTAGCATTTTTTAAACAAGACCTCTTCTTTAGGAGAAGTAGGAAGACATGTCATATTCTCATATCACACATTACACGTTTGTTACACGTGCTGAATTTTGCCCTGGCCTTCTTTACGTACTCAAATATGTTTAGTTGATTATAAAATGTTGTCGAACTTGTTTTCCTTATAATATGTGAATCGTCATTTACATTAGGCATGTAGTAGGTTATTTGACATTGGCAGTGCGATTAATTTCGAAATAATAATTTATTTCTATAAAGCTTTTTTCTATAATCAAATGCTTTGAAAATGTATTTTCTTACATAAACGAAAAAGAAGTTTACTGAAAATCAAAAAAATCTCCTGAAACTGTATATCAAGTTTGGTCAAGATCCATTATAAAATAAAACCTATACCAACGAACATACAAACATACTGACATATAAGAGATCATTTTGTCGAGTGGGTATTACTAAACTCATCATTACGAACAACTGTCATTGCTGGACCAACTCTTAATTCCAGAACAATACAGCTTTTCCAAACAAAAAGTTTATTAGTTGTCAACAAAATCTATGAAACAGCTTTATTTTTTACTCGTTTTCAGAGTTGCTGCCACAATGAAAGCTGTTCTTTAGGATGACTTCCGGTTTAGTACACCCCTAACCGATAACCCTGTATACATGCCCTACTGTAGGTACCTAATAATTTCATGCTTGGTAGCTATAGTCTAAAATCCCTAGAACATTTTTGCACTTTGATTACTATCAAGCTAATTTTCCGCGAGCAGCTTGATTTTGTTGAGACGCCCAACTATATCCTGTACATGACTCGGTTGTGGTAGCTAACAGAGATAGCAAGCACTTAATATGTCGATTTGATGATGTATTACTAACTGTTTCTTTTTTTTGCTTAATCTCAAGATAATCATCAATATTATTCGAAAATATATTTATCCTACAAAATGTATGGTTTGATCAAGAGTCCCTCCCCCTTTTCCAACACGTATCGAGTTTCCAACACGTACAAGTTCATCATAAATGATTACTAACCAGCAGATTTATTTATTATTATTTAGTTAAAATTTATATAATTTAACAGTCATATTGTCCTACAAATTGCATGGTACGTTATCCCGGTCCTACGCCCAGAAATTATTAATACCACAATATTCTCATTACTAAACGTAGGACAAAAATATTAGATGATAGGTTAGTGTGTTGTCTGCCCAAACGAAACAATGTCCTACAAGAAAACAGGTATGTCTCACTAGTCAGACAAGAATGGTTATTTTCTCGTTTTTCTATTTGTAACAAAACATACAGTGAAAATATCTTTTCAAAAATTAAATATTTTAATTTTTTAGTAAACCAAGTATAAAAATTAGTGTATTAGAATAAGAATAAGATCCGTTTTGTTGAATTTATGTTACGATTATTAATTTTTAGCTTCTTGTTGAGTGAATTCTACCAAAAAGTCAACATTTTTTGACGCTTGAGAATTTTATCATTGCTACCTCTGTTGGCTACTACAATCGAGAATATTCGCACAGGATAATGTTGGAAGTCTCATCGAAACGAAGCTTTGCACGAAAATTCAGCTTGATAGCAATTATTTTTGGCTTAGGTTTAAGCAATCACCAGATATAATGAAATATAACTCCCAAAAAATCGTAAGTACTTACCAGAATTTAATCCCCATTTTAATATGAAATTATCACCAATAAACGTAAAGTCTGCTAACCTAAAATAGGCAAGTATCTTCAGAATTATCGCTGAGCTACCCAAAAAGGCCACGCATGCACCAAATATGTACTCGCATTTTATTTAAAAATTTTATCCAAATTATTCAGAAATTCATAAAAAAATAACCTGAACCTATTGCGGACCTTGTTGCGCAAAGTATTCAGATTGTCATAAAAAAAAACCTAAACCTACTGCAGATCTTGATGACGAAAGTATTCGGAGTGTCATAAAACTTTGCTTGTCAATATTTGGTGCACGCATGGCCTTTTTGGGTATTTGTAGTGCAGGCATGACTTAAGTAGCCCGAAAGATTTTGGTACAGGTTTCATTTATTTGTACATATTATATTTTTTGGATGAGTCTGCTTAGGGCAACGATTGCTTTTTTGGAGGTCATTAAATTTCATCCCATTATTTTTACATCAAGGATCAGTTCTACTATTCTCAGGCGTAGAACCGGGATAACGTACCATGCAATTTGTAGGACAATATGACTGTTAAATTATATAAATTTTAACTAAGTAATAATAAAAAAATCTGCTGGTTAGTAATCATTTATGATGAACTCGTCATCGATACGTGTTGTAAAAGGGGGACTCTTTGATCAAACCATACATTTTGTAGGACAAATATATTTTCGAATAATATTAGGTCCTTACATATGAAATTGGCGTTTTGTCGTACTGGCCACTTTGATCTCAAATATCTCTTCTTTGGTTAGGGATTCCAATTTCAAATTTATACAGCTATTTATTCATACATTTGTATTTCGAAAACCGTAATTCATTTGTTTTGTCCTCGTTTAGTTTTTTCTTTGCGTCACGCAGTTAACAAAATGGAAAACTTGAAATATCGCGTTATTTACGAGTACGAGTTCCACCGTGGTACCAGTGCTGCAGAAACGGCTCGAAGGATTAATGATGTGTGTGTATAAGAAAACACAGTGTGTTTTTGGTTCCAACGTTTTCGTTCTGGAAATTTCGACCTGCAGAACAAGCCCCGTGGACGGCCGGAGACTAAAGTTGCTAATGAAGAATTGAAAGCTATTATGAAAGCAGGTCCATCGCAAACCACGTCCGAGTAAGCTGCAGGCTGCGGTGTTAGTGATAAAACTGTTTTAATCCACTTGAAGCAAATTGGAAAGGTGAAAAAGCTTGAAAGGTGGGTACCTCATGAATTGAGTGTAGCAAACCGACAAACGCGCGTCAACTGCTGTGTTACATTACTCAACCGGCACAATAATGAAGGGATTTTAAATCGGATCTTTCGGATATTTCAAGTTTTCCATTTTGTAAACTGCGTGACGCAAAGAAAAAACCAAACGACGACAAAACAAATGAATTACGGTTTTCGAAATACAAATGTATGAATAAATAGCTGTATAAATTTGAAATTGGAATCCCTAACCAAAGAAGAGATATTTAAAATCAAAGTGGCCAGTACGACAAAACGCCAATTTCGTATGTAAGGACCTAATATTGATGATTATCTTGAGATTAAGCAAAAAAGAAACAGTAATACATCATCAAATCGACATATTTCATGCTTGCTATCTCTGTTAGCTACCACAACCGAGAGTCATATACAGGATATACTTAGTTGGGCGTCTTATCAAAATCAATCTACTTACGGAAAATTAGCTTGATAGTAATCAAGTGCCAAACATGTTCCAGGGATCCTGGGCACTCGTATAGTTACGAGTATACGAGTATCTCCATCAATCGAGACCCAATTTTACAGATTCTTCCTATATTTTTTTACTGATCTTAAAATATAGGTAATTATTTATTCTCAATAAGACAGAATATTATAAGTAGGTAGGTATGTATTGTCTCGATTTCTCATTGAAGTCGACTCAGTTATTACCTACAGAACCGTAGCCAAATTGTCTCTGTAAATGAAAAAACTTCTACAGAGCCCTGTGGTACAATTGGTGTACCACAGGGCTCTATTTTAGGGCCAGTCTTGTTTTTGATCTATATTAATGATATAACCAACGCATTGCCGAGTTGGGCTCATATAAATTTATTTGCAGATGATACATATGTGGGTATCAGAGACAAATGTAAATTTAATTTAGATGATAAAGTTAATGCAGTTATGGAATTGTTAAAGGAACGGTTTGACGCTAATGGTATTATTCTTAACTCTGATAAAACCATATCAATGCAGTATCAGTCAGGGTTAGGTATTTTTGGGAATTCTATTAGTAAAACAAATATATTTCTAGGTTATACAATTGATAACACAATTAGTCATAAATCTCAAATCGATAAAATTTGCAAGAAAATGACAAGAGGTAATTATGCCTTATTTAAACTCAAGCCATTAATACATAAAAAGTCACTCATCTCTGTCTATTATACATACGTTCATTCCATAATAAGATACGATATATCTGTTTGGGAAAACGCTAAAGATATCAAAAAAGTTTTAAAATGTCAGAAACAATTTATAAGAACAATGAATGGTTTGAAACAACGTAGTCCTGCGAGAATACACTTTAAAAATGATAAAATAATGACAGTTATATCACTTTATATTTATAGTAGTTTATTAGGGGTACACGAGGATACGAAAATACCGGAAAAAAGTATTTCACGTAATCTAAGTGTAAGAAACAGGGACTTTATACCAAAATATTAATGTAAAATAAATTACCAAATAGCGTTATGGAACTCAATTTTAAAATATTCAAACAAAAACTAAAATATTTTTTTGAAAGAAATCCTTTTTATAAACTCAGTGAATATATGTGAATGCAGCTTGTGGAATAATCGTTCTTGTGTGATAAACAACAATTACAAAATGTTAGTAATAGGTAAAGAAATAAATCACAATGTAAATGCATGTATGTATGTAATAACTATTTGTTCTTAGAACTATAAAAGTATTTATAAGTTTAGTTTTTTTAATTAATTAATAAATAAAATGTAACAAGACTTGCTTGTAACGAATGTTATTTACAGGCCAATAAATATTTCTTATTCTTATTGTTATAAAATACTAGCTGTCCAGGCGAACTTCGTACCGCCTAATAGTTATTTATGTTTCCCACCTTTTAAACCTTCCCTGGAGTACGACAAACAATTCAAGACCAAATTCAGCTAAATCGGCCCAGCCGCTCTCGAGTTTTTGCGAGACTAACGAACAGCAATTGATTTTTATATATAAGACTAGCTGACCTGGCGATCTTCGTACCGCCTTACAGTTATGTATGTTTCTCACCTTTTAAACCTTCCCTGGACTACGACAAACATTTCAAGACCAAAATCACCTAAATCGGCTCAGCCGTTCTCGAGTTTTTGCGAGACTAACGAACAGCAATTGATTTTTATATATAAGATAATATCCTATAATATGTTTTATCAAAATCAGTCCGAACTTTGGCTTGTGGAAATCAAATTGTCTACAGTAAAAACTTTTTTTACTGACGGAACGAAATACGTACTCGTACAAGCAGCAAAAATCTCATAAACAAACTATATTCATATATATCTTATCCTGTCCCGCATTTGCATGTAAAATTCCCGTTGTTTGTGCGATATGTAAATTTCTATCAAGTAAAAGACATTGGCAAACATGAACTTTAAAATCGGTTTGCTGAATAAATATTTATTCTGGCGATATTTCGTATACAATGAAATATTAACACAATACTCGTATCAAGCTGCGTCCAAGTTGGCGTGCGTTTTCCTCTAAATGCGAGCCTAGCACCAGGAAATGTGTTTAAACAACTGGCGGTCACGACTAGAGAATCGCCTGAGTTGAAGGTCTGTACAGAAAATAATTGTGTACGATTGCGAACAATAATACAAAGAACCCTTAACGCGCGGTGAACGCTCTGACGCGGTAGTTAAGAGTAGGTATATAGTTCCAGCGAGCACGCGCAAAGACGATTTGCATAAGGGCCGTTGTCAATGCTACACTCGTGGGTAACAGGCAATGGACAGAAGGTCTTAACGACCTTCCGTTGCCGTTGACGAGGCCCTTTGATTCGCTATGAGGCCACTCAGTTCACCGACATGTTAGTGTGGAAACAGCCTAACAGTCCAGTTGATGCAAATACTGAATACTGAATAAATTTTGCAAGTGAAATCGGCAAAAGAACCGCGTGAAAAATAAGTCTGACCCCGTGGTCACATTGCATTAATATTACAAAGAATATTCTAGATAATTTCAGTGTTTCTGAACTCGCAGAATATCATAAAAACAATAAAAATACCCAAACAAATATGAGAACCGTTCTTGATATTTAGAGTAAAATTCGCCTAAGCATTAAGTTTGTTTCTACCACTTCACTTTGTGTACTTAGCTGGCACTGAATAACAAACCCTATTTAACATATAGTTATACATCGGTTGGAGGTGTACTTACTAAACCAAAATGGCATTAACTTACCATCAATAACAACTTCAGTTAGGGAGCAACTAAAAACAAGCTGAACAAGCTTTTGCATTGCTTACAATGCTGAATACAGTGAGTACCTATCGACTCAGCAACTGATAACCCTGCATAAGCAGACCTCTCAAAAGAGTGGAATATCCTCTCTATTCCACCGTCTCTGTCTGTGTTCCATATTATTCGCGAGCGCAAGGTTGAGTTGCGCAAGCGTCGGTTACACGTGTCGCTCGCGCACGTCGACGCCCGACCTCTTCCGAACACTTCCGATTCGCACAACAAACAACCTACCTATGAATATTTTGAAAGGCGAAGGTGATACATACGGAAACGAACCATCGAAGGTACAACCTGTACGACTAGCCCCGACCGTAGTGTTTATCTAGCAATGCCTGCTAATTATCCTAATTTGGATGAGAAGCACTGCGTCTTTTAAGTGTGAAACAAAAACAATGTTATTTATCTAACAAAAATATAGCTTACAAAAGATTATACCATCTACTAACTGCCAATTTAACAGCCCTTAAAACATACAGCAACAACACTTATAGGTGCAAGCATATAATTATGTATCTTCCTAAAATTTTAGAATAGCTTATCTATTACAAAAACACAAAAACAAAATTTTGCGTAAACATTATGAATGTCACACATATCTACTTCCTAATATTGAGTAAATAAAAAATTATCAAATCATAGCTTGCTTGACTGAAGACACGTACGCTTTTCGCGAGCGAATATTAAAAGAAAAACATCCGCACATGCCATAATATGTTCACATGCCGGCCGTAGCGTTAAAATGTGTGTGTAAAATAACCAGAGGAAAATTTCACACTGCCTAACCAATCAGCGATCATTCTCATGCAAATTTTATCGGTGACCTACATTTCTAGCAGCAGTACCTAATGGCCGACACCTACGGAGTACCAATCTACCAATAAATTGTTTGCAGCGAATTGCGCGTAGCGGCTCGTAGCCCGTAGAACGTCGTAACCGACGTGCCTTCAAGTTGGAACGAATTTTTCTTGGAGTTTTTTCTTCAGTTCGTCGCCATTTAAGTTTCTTATTATTAATTACATCCTAGGTAGACATAGGGCAAGCGCCTTTATTAACATTAACAAAATGACTAACTACGACAACAAAAAAATATAGCCTAAAGATTACCTATAGACCATTTATGATCTACAGATAATCCAAATGCTCCAACTCACCACCAGAGGGCAGCTTCTTATTCATTTATATCTTAGACTGCTCAGATACAAATTCTCTTCAAATTGATCAGTAAAATTAATCCACCAAAAATGTAAATGCATATATACGATATGCATGTCTAGTTATTCGCTGATTCTACAACATATATATATAATTTTACTAGAAATAAAAATTCCAGATTCTTTATTGCTAAAGAAAAACCTAGATATACGAGTAGGTACGTCATCACCACCTTTATTTTATTACATTATTTTTCATTTTACCACTTGAAACTTCAATTGTGAGCTCAACCTTGGTCCACATTTCTAACTACCTACGGCTAATATCTGTTTGTGTGATGTCAACGCTTCAATGGTAGATAATGCGCCAATGCCAAGCGACTCGTGCATTTTAACGCTGATTAGGTAGCTATAGCTATTTACCTAGTCGTTATGTAACTAAGGGCTCTATATGACCATGATCACATTGTCATAAGATTTTTTATTGAAAAAATATTACTGGATAGGCATTTTTTTTGAATTTATATCATGGTTTTATCAAATTGTCTATATCATTTAATTACTTAATACATATTTTTTTACTTGTACGCTACTCGCCCGATGTATCTAAAGCGATGCCGCGGAATAGGATGTCGCACGCTTGCCTAGAAGTAACTGATTCACTCATGATTTGGATAGACCGAGATTATAGCTATAGCAGCGAACTCCACTATCGGCAACCTGGCCGTTCACACAATAAAAGTGGACGCAAAGCGCGAGTCGGTGGAATCTATACCGGTGGTGGCGTCTTGCAGTTCTTTATTAGCCCGATTGAAGTGCCCGGGAATTAATACATGAATAATGAATACTCTCTTATCACTCCATCGTTGGTTAAAATAAATATGTAACAATAAATTAATTGGGAGAATGACAATAATCTTAAACAAGTATGTTTCTAAGTGTTTACTGACTTCAATTCGATAGGCGCTGATGCAATTTTCTCAGTGAGTTCGATTTAAAACCAAATAACTGTAGACCGATTTTTCATGAATTAAAATGGAACCACGCGAAAAGATTTATTTTTAAATGGTAACAGTTTAAAGATTACAGTTGAATTGAGTACCTCTACATTTTATTGGACGTCGGTAGAAAATAAGAGCAAAAACTTATAGCA
Source organism: Ligdia adustata (assembly GCA_947049295.1). Lineage (NCBI taxonomy): Eukaryota > Metazoa > Arthropoda > Insecta > Lepidoptera > Geometridae > Ligdia > Ligdia adustata. The sequence goes on from OX346218.1 coordinate 7,639,899, forward strand.
GTAAAATGTCATTGAAAGTGTGAAGCGGCAATGTATTTTTGTACGAACTCTTCTGAATAGACAGTGCAGATGCAGACCAATCTAAAATCTTATAATAAATTCCAGCGAGCCAATTGCTCTCAATTGCAGTCCAAAGCCCGTCACAGTATACGCAATAGTAAGTCTGTGCCAAATTCTACCGGTAGCTACATATAAACCGAACCACGGGCACTAACGGGACTATGGCTTTGCACTGCCGTTTATACCATTGACTATTGTTTATACTATGGCTATTCCTACGTGCTTCACTCGGCAGGCGATAAGACAAAAGTTACTGTGCAGCTATTGTGTAATCTATGCAATTAGATAGAGAAAGCTGTAAAAAATTTGACAAAAAACTTTGGCCATATAAAACTTGTCCAGTCCTTGTTCACTTTACGATTTCAAATTAGATTTGAAATAAATCTCGTCAACTAGCAAGTTGAGAAACTTGTACGTGGTAAGTAAGTAAAAACTCCTTAATTTTTACGGAAAGCGGAAGAAATCTTCTAAAAAAGTACGAGTACATAATGAATCGTTAAACATAAAGAAATACATATCATACGGTTCAATGAAACTCAATTTTAATTCAAAAATAACATTTTATTTCAAAACCGTATGACGCCAACGACAGCCGCTACAAAATCCTTCATCACAATTGAGGAAAATGTAAAGCAAACAACTATTTATCGTTGAATTAATCAGCATTGGTCGACTACTACTCCTACAGTTAAAGCCCTTCACACTAACACACCTCTAATACTATAGGCACAGCACACATCGATAGAGGTAACTATGTATATATTGTAGCTCCACGATTTCATACAATTGCATTTGTCATCATATTGAATGGATTGAAATAAAACTTGCTTATTGAAATTGATAATTCTCACGACAAATTTAATACAAAATTCATAAATTTTAGCTCATTGAATGTCAGACTGTTTGATATAAACTATTTAAGCAACGGCAACGGTAAAGCAATTAATGTGTAAGTAATACACATTAACAAGATGTAGGTACTTACTACAAGCGATCCGAGAAGCAAATAAACTTAACGCGATTTGTACCTAGCCCATCTCTATTTCTGTCGTCGGTTATCTACAGGCCACCTGTCTTACAGAGTAAAATGTAGTTAATGTAGTTAACACATCAAAAAACGCGAGTACTACAGCCCCAACCTTAAACTAGCGCGCACTATGTGCTTGTGTGTGCGTGTGTACGAACGTAGCGAAGACTTTGTTTTGCCGTTGAGATTCGCGCGTGCAGTTGCGCAAGCGACGACGAGGCCGTTGACTCGGTGGACGTGTGCTGGCGGTGGCCACGCTGATAAGCGGCGGCGGACGCGGGAGCGATGAGCGGGAACCAACGACATACCCGCCTGAAAGACGCAAAGTTTGTAAAATATAAGCTTGATAGGTACTTTTAAAATAATGAAAACCGACTTCAACTTGGCACTCAAAACTTATGTTCCAAAACAGAATATCATTTAGGTACGTACAGGGTTATCGGTTAGGGGTGTACTAAGCCGAAAGCGCTTCACTATACTCATCCTTAGGAACAACTTTCACTATGGGACCAACTCTGAATTCGAGAAAAAAAACAGCTGTTCCAAACATTTTGTCGACGAACAATCAACTTTTTGTATGGAACAGCTGATTTGTTTATCTCGAGATAATTTTTTTGTTTAATACATTGTAGCTATGTAATAACATATATTTTTTCCCCTAACGATATCACAAAGCAGATAACAGAGTCATTGGTGGAAATTATCCTTAAGGATAATTTCCACGAATCACCCGTAAAACCAATGCACTCACATCAGTTTTACGGGGCTAGGGCACACCACTCTAGAATGACTGGACCGATTTTATTGATATCTGTAAGTATTTTGGACGTGAATATAATTCTAGTTTGATTTTGAGGAACCGTTACATGGAGCATGTCTTGTATTTATAGTCAGAAATACACTGGTTGGTGGAGGGCGGTAGCTAGCCAGGCGAGCGTTAGAAAACGAAACCATTGCACCATGCTATATACTTATACAGGGTTATCGGTTAGGGGTGTACTAAGCCGAAAGGGGGGCACTATGTGTATAGTGCCCTTAGGATGGGTATCCTAAGGATCAACTTTCACAATGAGACCAAGACAGCTGAAACTGAACTAAAAAAATATCAGCTGTTCTGTACAAAAAGTTGATCGTTAGTCGATAAAAAGTATGAAACAGCTGTTTTTTTTCTCGAATTCAGAGTTGGTCCCACAGTGAAAGTTATTCCTTAGGATTGGTATAGTGGCCTTTTTTTGTTTTAGTACAGCCCTAGCCGATAACTCTGTTTGTGTTTCTTCATCGGTAGCTCGGACTCTTTATGTTTTGTTATTTGTTGTTATCTCTGTGACAGTAAAATATGTCTCAAGGAAGAAAGCAAACATCTGATGTTGTTTCGCTCCGTCTTATTTCAGCGAGTACAGCCTTACTCCCAAAGTAGAGCGTGATCTTGATGGCCCGCCCTGGCAATGAAGCGTGTATTGCTGCGTCTCCATAGTTTCGCAATCACCAACCACGCCTCAACGATTCCAGGAAAAAATTTTTGGATTATTCTGTCCAAATTGGCCAACGTTCTATATATAGGTACTTATAGGAAAATAAAGATCTTCATGTACAAATAAAATTACTATAAGCAATAGGTATCAAAATGGGAAGATATTAGTTATAGCTTTAGGTTCCGCATGTTTCCGTAGGCAAGCAGAATACCTACTCACCTACACAGATAAACAAGTTATAAAAAATATAAGTATAAAAAAACATGGGCACGTCAATATTCATGTTATACCAACATACCTACATAAGTGAGTGACAATATGTAACATGTTCATAACTAATTAAGTACTTAGTCCAAAACAGTGAACTTTAAATCTTGCAAAAGATTTTTAAAGTGCCCTTACTTTTATCTACCTAACTCCGGGTATTTGCGTCTAATGATTTATAATCAGTTTATAATAATAAATTATTTCTTAGACGCCCACAACTGTTCCAATAATGTTATAAGCACGATGGCAACATTCAGTTCAACGTTCAATTGCGAGCGAAAACTATAACTCAACATTTTCCGCCGCCGCGTACATCGGCTCCAACGCGCAATTTAATAATTTATGTCGCATCGATTAAGCCGGTTTTTGAGGCAATTTGTTGTGTACCCGAAGGCAATTAACGATAGTCTATCGAACCGAACGAAAATTTGCCCCAAAATAGACTTCGTAACTCCAATTACACGTTAGGAAAATTCCGATTTCCTTGCGCAAAGTACGAACTTATTCGACTCGGTGTACGTTGCGCAAGTATATTCGCGAACAGATAACGGAGTAGGTATGTGCCCCTCCGTCCTCTGTCCTCGCAGAATCCGGTCTCAGCCGTATGTCTCTTTCGCGCTCTTCGCGCCTCCGTAAATCTATCTCACTCCAACTCAATGACATAGATACCATGCAGTTGCGAAACAGCGCGGATTATATAGCAGGTGGATTGTGCCGTAAACGAGTTTAAATAACTGCTTTCACATGCTTGTGAATATTTAAGCATGCATAACAGAGTTAAACTTGTATGCAAAACCTTTTTGGAATGTTTCTGCGTTCGTATTAATTTATTCTATTGGATAAACGGCACGTGTCGTTCTTCTATCCATAAGGCTAGTTCGTTGATGTGTTACTATCTATGTCATCCTAGTACCAAACTTTTTCGGCGTACCTTGACCGATGATGATATTGTTATTAATTATTTAATATTGGAAATTCTTTTTGTTAGATACCATTAATTGAAACTATCAATGTTTTTGTCCCAATACTCGAATTATTAAAATGACAGATTAGCAAATCTCACATTTTGGGGGAATGACCATAAAATGTGAGATTTGCGACGGGGGCTATTTTCCGAAAACAATTTGAAAAAATTGCAAATTAGTTAGTTGTCAAATAGGTACGTAGGGTGATATACTCGTAGTATGCGAGTACCAACATTCATTCGTAATTGCACACTGACAGATGAATATAATTGTCGCCAGGCTTTTGTTTTGCTTCTTGAAGCAGAGACAACAAACAAACAAAACATTATACCAAATATGAAAAGCCAATCAATAGGTAGAAGATACAGAACGCCTATACTAGAGTATAGGCGTTCTGTATCTTTGTTTTTTGAAATTTATATGTAAGCAAAAAATTTTTGATCCCACCATCTCGGAAAGAGTGTTTTTGCTATTCGATATCTGAGTGCAAAAGCCGTTTTTATTCGCTAGAGGATAAAGTAAATTTGAATTTAGAATATCGTGTGCAATAAGTTTGTGAATTAAAAACCTCATTCAACCTTCTACCTCTATGGTGCCGAATTCATCATCAACCTTTCAACCTTTTTTATTTTGTTAAAAACTCAGACTAGGAACCTTTATGCTGTACTTTTTTTTAAATTTGTTTTGCGCGCGCGTTTATTTTTTGCACTCTTGTATAACAAATAACTATTAAAGTTGGTACGGATTCACTTTTTTTTTACCATCGTTAGATAAATATGTAGGTAAGTGAGAAGATTTCTTCCTTAACTCCGTCCTTATTTTGCCGTGGAATACTTAATCACCCTTTAAACACTTGTGCTTCCAAAGAAGCATTAATTATCTCAGAAGCAAGCTTACTCGTACTTACCTATTCAATGATTCGCAAATCGCAAATACATAGTAGGCGGAGTTTGCAAGATCCAATACAAGGCCTTATACACGACGCATGCGCAACTTGCCCGTGCATTATATTTTTATTAAGATTAAATAATACAAGCAAGCTATAAAATTTATGTAAAAAATCTGTCGATGAATTTTTTTTTAAATCTTTATTTAAAGTGTTTGTTCGCACATGCGAAAATGCCACACTAGATGAATTGTAACGACGTTTTATGAGAGTTTTAAAAGAACTATCTTCGTGATTTTTAACCTCAACCTCAACATAACTTAGACGATTTACCTTCTTACCTATGTTTTGCAAAGGTTTCCTAAGGCAAATTCTATAATATAATTCAAGGTACCTATACAATAGGCGAGAGATATACCCTGCCAATTGAATCGCGTCATTTGGCCAGCGTCTGCTATGATGGTGCAATTTAGGTCAGCTCATAATAAGCATGTAGGTAGGTAAGTAGTTGTAAATAACACTTCATAAGGAACAGGATAAAGCATCATCTTATTTTAGTGTTTATCTTGAAGCACAGTTATGTAGTTAAGGTACCTATTCCTAATCAATAACTAAAAATATATATTTCCGCAAACTAAGTATAGACCTATGACCATGATATTGATAGCGACTTTATAAAAAATCGACTACCTCTTGACCAATTATATTTTATGTGGAATATACTCTTATAAATAATTAATATTGCGTCGCGCATATCTGCACCAAATATTCTTGTTATAAAACAGCAAGTAGGTAGATGGCGACGTAGCAAATTTACCCCACTTTGGGAAAAATAGAAATCGAGAATCCCCAATACCTAAAAAGTTATATAAAAATATTAGGAACCATATAACAATATTGCGTCAATACGCGAGTACAAGGAAATATACTAACTGATAAACGAAAGAAAAATTTGTCAGATCCGAAATTAAGACTTCGCTCGTTGTATCCCGATCTTGGATGGGCGTAAACCTAGTGTTTTGCAATCGCATGAGTCCTATAACATGTCGCTATAAAAAGTAGGTAATTACGTCTCACTTGTTTTTCTTAGGATAACCATCATAAGCTGTCGGGATTCAGATAACGATACTACTAATTTCAATTCTAGTTATTATGGTTATAGAACAGAGCCATTATATACGGAATATATAAACAACAAATACTCTTAAAAATATTGCACACAGAGAAATCTCCGATGTAACGTTCACAACTTATAAATCTGTAAGCACGTTTCAGTCTGCCATTACAAGACCGATATCAACGCATGAGCTCCATTCCATTCCACAGCAAGCAACGGTCGGCGACACGCCATACCGATAGCCGCACGATAAGATAAGAACAATCAATATTTTCGCGCGATCCGATTCGCCGCACGAAATGCCAGCCACGTTGCGAAATACAAGCTTTAGGTATACCCAGGCTAAATGTTAAAGCACCGAAAGCTCTGAAACACACGAAACATTATGCTGGTCGCGATAAACGCGCGATAAACTTTATGAGTAACAAACATAAAATTCTCAGTTCAAATAAAATTAAGCTAACACGACTTTAATTAGGCGAACTCCCGCTGAAGTTCTTTGAACCGCTAAGTTGAAGCTAAAGTTTGAATTACGTCCTAAGTAAAGTCTTTTTAGATTCATATTTATCTAAATCATTTGAAAATTTTGTCTTACAGACAATATAGGTACTTATATGAGTTTTAGCCGTATGTTGTGGAGTTAGGGGTGTTTTCTAAAATGAACACTTATTTACAGTTTTGTTTTTTGTACATTATTGCCATTATAATATGATAAAATGATTGAATTTCAATAATATTTGGCACAGACTAATAATAACACTAAATAATAATAATATGGAATATGCAAAAATCTGTGCAGTGGTTGTCGTTTTTTAGTGTAAAAATTTGGACTACAATTCGAAGCACTACTAGGTATTTAGAAAAAATAATAATAATAATCCATTTATTAAAAACAACAAAGGTTCACCATAATAATATTACATAATTAAATTTAATTACAATAAATTAATAATTTTGACCACCGCTTTAAAACATTAAAGCAGTGCCCGATAATTGTCGTAATAATCACATTGCCAGAGTTAAAGAGAGATTCTCTAAATCTGTCTGATTAGTGCATCGAGAGCCGGCACGCGTGCCTCCGCGAACATAGTGGATGCGCTGCAGTACCGAGGGAGGCGGAACATTATGCGGAAAGAGTCATTATACTGCTCTTTAAATGTTCGGTAACTTTCCACCTTATATTTAGACCACAACTGTGGAGTGTATAGTGCAGTACAATAACTCTTAAAAAGCAGTATTTTCGCCTCCCTCGAGCATCCGCCAAACTTTCTGCCAAGCATATTAGCTCTAACAGCAAGAGCGCGTCTTTCACGGTCAAAGTCCTGGTCGTCCTCTAGATTGTAAGCCACTAGGTGTCCCAAGTACCTAAAAGTGTCAGCATATTCTAGGGACCTACCGTTTAAATAAAGAGGTAGTCGCACGTCATTGCTAGTAGCTCCAAACACCATTGCTACTGACTTTTTGGTATTATAGAGTAGGTTGTGTCTAACAGCGTACCTTTCACATAACTTCAACAACACTCTCATGGCGCTGATCAAGGGGCTCAGCAGGACCATGTCGTCCGCGTAACTTAGATTGTTCATGGCTTTCTGTCCTATTATTTTAACTTGACTGCATTTATTTATACCGGCATATTGCTTTATTAAATTGTAATTGAAAAAGTTAAGTAAGAAAGGTTTAAAACTCTGGCCATAAATATAAAATGTTTAACTCTACTATAATGTTAATTTAACTAAATAATAACTTTTTCAGCAGTTATCGCACGAAAACCTAACAAAATCGCAAGTAAACAATCAAAGGTAAAATCCCCTACACACATAAATGTAAGTTACGAGTAGACAGCGTATTTGTTCAGTAAATTACCAATGCAAGCACATTATTGGCCATTTGGTACTAAGTAATACAGCCATGCAAACCGCAATTCCATGAACTATCCTATCTAGGTACTAGACTAGGTATACGCCGTAATGGGCCATTTTGCTTGTCTCCTCGCAATGACATTGACAAGTGATTAATTATAAATGAGACAATACCAGCGAATACGTAACTATCTGACCGAAATCACTAGGGTTTCTTGAAATAGAACAATTACTTGATTATTTTTTACGTATACCCGCTGTTTTATTATAGAATAAAGACAAAGACGTATTAGTAGACTAATGATCCGATATGATATACTTAGAGAAAAATTCATAAATCGTCTCCTTAATTGTGTGCAAAAATATCTAAATTCTGTGAATTGTAGTGGAATTATGGCATCCCTGAAAGATTTATCTGCCATTACAAGACCGATTTGAACGCATGAGTTCCATTCCGTTCCACAGCAAGCAACTGTCTGCGACACGCCATACCAGTGTAAGGTCGATTCCAATGGTCGCACTGGTCTAAGAATTGTACCACCCGTCACAAATGTCAAAATTGAAACATTAAATATGCGTAAATCACTTTTTAGCTAAATAACGTGGAAATATTTTGATTTGAAATAAATTTTGTACACTGCGATAACTTATGTAATTTTGAATTTGGTTGATTCATTAAAGATTAATAGTTCCTAACGTATTTATGGTATCATGTACACTGTCCTGGCCGGAGCTCCATACATTTTTGAAACATCTCTTTGATATATAGATAGATAGATCAACGCTTTATTGTAGGCACACAAAACATAACAATACAAATTTACATGTAATGCCACAAGTGGCGGCCTTGTCGCTTAAAGCTATCTCTTCCAGGCAACCTTAGGATGGAGACATTTAAAAAAATTAAAAAGGAATAGGATGGGGGTGTACTTTACAATTAAGTAATCTATGCCATATTACAAATATACACTTACTTTCTATTACATAAACTAAATTTAAATAAATACTAATATAGGTAATCTAATACATACTACTAAAACTTTTTTTTTCTTGGTGACAAACTTACACAGGCACATACAAACTGACAGACGAAAGAAAATTTTGCCAAATCCAAAGCAGAGACGCTTGGCTCACTCGTACAATTAAATAGAACTTGTTTGTTATTACGCTAATCCGCTTAGAATTTTTTTTTTCGGAAGTGACGTATCTATTGTGGCTAAACTAGAATAATCTATATTTCAGCAGAAACAGGCTCACAAGGTCACGTGTCGATAGTTTTTGAGTAGAATATAGGTACTAAGTCCTTAAATGATGGAATTTAAATATATCTATATATTTAGCGGTGAATATATTTAATGGATGATGATCCTTGGTATTCGACATCGGTAGGACAGTTAATCTACCTGTGATCGATTACGTTTGACCTCTCTTAAATAACTCGTGCTTAAAATATGGATGTTGCACAAAAATACTGTGAAGGTCAGTTCCTAATCGTTCGTACCCAGGCTTGCCCTTTAAAATTTTAATGCGGCAGCTAAAATTACCTTTACCTACAAATGGTAGCTAATAACGTAAAGGCGTATAACACGCACGAACCGATTCTACCTCCAAATCATCAGGTCTAACTGACAATGGATGGATGCAACAGCTACACTGATGGTGTATGGATGTTGAATCTGTTAATTCATCAGTAAAGATGATTGCTAAGTGAGACAAATCGAGACAAAATGGCTAGACCGATTTTGATAACATTTATATGGGAAACTTGGGAAGTAAGTAGGTACAAGAAAAGCTATTCAAACAAAATAAGTATTTATCAAATTGGTCCAGGGGGGACTATCGACTATTTGTATTGCTTTCAAAGCTATGACGATGGCGATGTCTAGATTCAAAGCAGTAGTACTTACATCGCGCTAGCAGATGCGAATATCTGTCAGATATATGGAGTCACTGCAATCTTTGTTCACCTATTGTTTTGAAAATTGTCATTGCTTTGCTGAAGCAATACTAGAGTCTTGCTTTCGTAGCCGATACGAAACTACAGTATTGCTTGCAAGACTATAGCAACACTGAAAGCAATACAGATAGCCGTCAATAGCCGTCTGTAGGCGTCAATGAGTAATGCGGGAATATATTCATAAACAAACACAAAAAAAATCGATGAATTGAGAGAATCTAAGCCATTTTTGATAAAGACAATTGTAACTTAGTGCAACCACACTCGTAGCAAAACTGTTGTGAATTTGTCAGACGGTCTATGTGTATGTAATAATTTTCTTTAAGAAAATTATTACAAATTTGTCAGACGGTCTACGTGTATATAATAATTTTCTTTAAGAAAATTATTACAAATTTGTCAGACGCTCTATGTGTATGTAATAAGTTTCTTTAAGAAAATTATTACAAATTTGTCAGACGGTCTACGTGTATATAATAATTTTCTTTAAGAAAATTATTACAAATTTGTCAGACGCTCTATGTGTATGTAATAAGTTTCTTTAAGAAAATTATTACAAATTTGTCAGACGGTCTACGTGTATATAATAATTTTCTTTAAGAAAATTATTACAAATTTGTCAGACGCTCTATGTGTATGTAATAAGTTTCTTTAAGAAAATTATTACAAATTTGTCAGACGGTCTACGTGTATATAATAATTTTCTTTAAGAAAATTATTACAAATTTGTCAGACGGTCTATGTGTATGTAATAATTTTCTTTAAGAAAATTATTACATACACACCGAAATTATTACATACAGACCGTCTGACAAATTCTTTAAGAAAATTATTTTTCTCATCTAGACCTGTACAACTAAGTATCGTGTTTGTACAGTTATTTTTTTAAATAAAACATTTTTTTCGCGCATACCTACAGATACTCTGTTCACTCTCGGTGAACAAAGTGGAAATTAAAGTGTAATGTTAATGGTGCGCAACAAAAATCATGAAGTTACCCCAACTATTAAATTAGGAACCGTCCATCCATCGACATCATTAATTCATCACTGTGAAACCAAACTCAATTAGTGACAAATGATCTCTATGTATTATTTGCGGAGCTATTCCTCCGTTTGGTTGTGGTTTTTTACAAGGTTAGAAAGGTATAATTGAGTGATTTATGGAGTCTCAGCCATTACGTTTGACACGGCTGGTTACGAAGGTGTTGAAAGATTCCACATATGTCCCGTTTTAGTATCATGTTTGCTTAAATAAATTACATTTTGTAGATAATTTACAAACCATATTTGTGCCAATTGTCAATTTTACCTAAATCAGGTTTTAGCTTGTAGATACAAGCTTATTACCTACCTATATATATCTATATTATGATACCTACTTATTTGACGGAAACATATCAAAAGAATATTAATTATGATTAATATCTATTCTACCACCAAATTAAAATGCAGTGAACCGGACCTACCCGAAGTCAAAACCAGTAACGCTTCGGGCATACAAATAGAACAAATCTCTTACTTCGGTTGGGTATATTTAGATATACTTAAGTTAATTTTTATTGATTATGATGAACCACTATATTATTCCTGTGTAAACAGAAATATTTAGCACCTACCTATACATCTTTACAAGTGTATAAACATCGTTAAATATAATTGGTGCCGTTACAGCTTTGGCTTCCATTTTTGGGGGTTTAAGCTCTCGCCATGTGTTATCGATAAAATGTAAAAAAAACAAGAGATGGTTGCAGTTCGCGTGCAAGATGGTAATTCAAATAAACGTCAAGAAAAAATATTGATTCGATACTCATTGATTGGTTCAGCCATTGCAACCGGTGTTGCGGTTGTAAATTTTACCACGATAGCGAAAAGTAATAGCCAAAGTATAGTGCTACCGTTGAAGTTAGCACACATAACAAATCGTAAAGACAAGTTAACTCTACTCAAGGTTTCTAATAAGATTGTATAACTACAACATCACATTGTTATCCTATTTCACTTTTGGAAAGTGGGTTATAAAGGCGATAGCGGGAAATCTTGCCGTTGGCTTTTGACGCGACGCGAGTTTTTATCGCGTTTTTTCAGCGCTTGAGCACAACGCTGGCAGGTTGACACAGAGTCGAACTCAGCGCTTTAGTAACAGTTTGCCTCTCCTGGAAATCGCTTTCAATAATTATGGGTAGATTTATCAGATCGCAATTAAAATACCCTGAGCAAATTGAAAGGGCCGATCAAAACTTGATTTAGTAAGTATCTTACCGTGACACAACTCGGTCACCACAACGGATGTGAGATCAAACTCCGTAAGCGACGTAGTTGAAGGCATGTACAAGCACAATAGCTCGCAGTTTGAAGCATTGCCGGTGTCGTTAATTAAAACGTATTTATTATAATTCGTGGCCGTGCCGCGATCACGAATCCGCCCCGCGTTTCTGTTGAGTTATTTAATAGTGTTTTTTGTGCGGCAGTAGACGATTGCGCTCCGCCACCCTTGGCTGCGCGCAAAAAACCCTCACGAATACTCAGAATGTTGTTTGGAGGAGAGCGGGAGGGGGCGCTCAGATCGCTATCGCACGCACCCACTGCACGCACTATCCTAAAACTGGCCACTTAATTGTTATGTACGTGGCAAAGCCTAAATATTTTCTGTATAAAATGCGATAAGCGAAAGCGAAAGTTTTGGTGGCGAAACATGAGTTTATTGCCGTTTTCACTCGACAGTTTTGTCAAGCCGCTTCGCATTTTTGATGTTCGGTTAGATAATGTCTAGTCTCAGGTTGCTGCAAATTTATAGACAAAAAAATACGTAATTTCAAAATTCTTAACTGTTTGTGAAAATTAAAAATTATGGTCAAAATAAAGCTGATATACTAATCTACCAAAGCATCTATCTATTTAGAAGTTCTGACTGATACTTTACAGCCAGTTACTGCGATTTATCAGTCAGACATGACTGATAATTCACAAGAAATCCACGCAAAGTCCTAGAGACATGTGGAGGGTGTATTTATCGTAAGATGTAGGGGTGTACTTAGAAAGGGTTTTTGGAAATTCAACCAATAAGAAGGTCAATTCAAGATTTAACGTTTGAAACTTCTATATATTCCAATAGATGTCGCGGGTAACACCGCGGGTGACAACTACAAGTTAACTAATATACGCATAGATTCAACATTCTCCCAGCATACTAGTCGACAGGTGGACACCCCCCAACCTGTTCCTCTCGGCCAAATGACAGCAAAAACTCTCACTAACCCTTTGTGTTATTCTCTAAATCCTACGGAAAGCTTATATTTTGTTTGGGATGATAAAAAGCGTTGAATTTATGATTAGGCAACGAATAAGAGATATTTTATATGCCACCGTCTGGTGTTGACTCAAATGTTTTTCTTCTCTATATTAAGTAAGAATTTAACGAATTTTGCGTAAAACTTGACTCACCTTTTTTTTGAATAGTTTAGCAAAGGTTTGACGTCTTTTGTTTTGTAGTAGATAAGTGTGTCCTATAAAGTCAGTCAAATTAGGTGTCTAATAGGTAGGTGAGTAGAGATTTTTGATTATGTGGCGATACCTAACACAATGATGAGACAATTTTCAATTGTCACTGTACTGACTGAGACTTACTCTATATATAATATATATATTATCTATCTCTAGACTTATAACAAAAAAATAAAAACTTTGAAAGTAGATGCAATAAATTTATAATATGTATAACCAAACGCGACCTAACGCGAGCTTGTTAATCGCAAAAGAAATTCCTCATATCTGACCCGAAATAACTTTTCAAACGTCGTTGCGACAAAACGCGTTCTGCGGGGAGGTGCACAAAAATGCGTAGATATTGGTTGCGTGCGCGAGCCGCAAGGGGGAGCTCATTAAGGTAAAAAGCCGAGTGCAAACGACGCCTAATGGCGAATTACACGAAGGGGAACGATAGCCGCATATTCCAAAAACGGCCACCTAGCAATCGCAATCGCAACTATTTTAACAAATTAACTATGCGGGGTAGCGTAAGGGCAGGCTGGCGTGGCGTTTTAGCTTGTGTTTTGGTTATTTGTCGCGAGTGGCTTGTATATATTTTGTAAATAGGTAGTTATACTTTTCGAAGTAGCTCACACAGTATTAATACTTTTTACACTATCCCAAAGCAATAAGCCGCAACAGAAACTTGCACTAATGCAGCAAAATGTTTTTCGCGAACTTTGAATCTATTCTGCACTAGAATCCGATACAGCCAGATACCATATCGACCATATCTTAAGCATTAAAATCGTTAAAAACATTAAAATTGTTCTTAGCCATCTCAACATTACAAGCCCTTGCACCAATCTTCTGCTAATCTGAACCTCATACTTCTAGACCGTATCAAAATTCAAGCAAAAGACATCATCTAAAAGTTAATAAGAATCTTACGAGTGCAACAATCAGGGTGCACCGAAGCCAGGAGCGGCGGGGAGCGGGTGAGCGGGGGCGGAGGCCTATAGCTATCAGCATTTCGGCGCGTCCGCGGCCCCTCCCGCGCCGCGCCGCCGAATTTGCCCTGCACCTCTAACCGCGACCACAATATACTAGTGGAGACAGGAATATAACTCAGACGAAAATTTGTTCCTGGAGATTGTTTATAGATTTCGAAGTATGAAGAATAATCAGCAACAGGAAAAATATGAGATATATAGTGTCATATAAGAAGTACAGTTTATCACTAAACTGTACTACCATTACCCCTTCTATGGTAGATTGTAGATTCTATGGTATGTTAGCTAATATATATAATACTTCCTTTAAAGTTTAGAGATAGTTATATAATACATAGTGTTTCTAGTTTCCATGAGCCTGGTACCTAGTAGATAATTACCACAAAACTTTTAGCCCTACGACTAAAAATAAACGTGCAAGTTTAATTACATTATTATGATCACATTATAAGGACAGAGATCGTACTCATTTTACCGCGTTTGACAGGGTCGAATTTACTCTCGTTGCCTAGTTAAGATTCTATGGCCAATGTGACCAATAAAATAATTTATTCAAGAATGGCTTGACAGTTTAAAAGAAATTATACATTCTTAATAATAAATTCTTTGACTGGAATTCTCTGGAGCTCCGTCACTGCCTGGAACAATGTACTGCACCGTTCCCCTCCAAGCCGTCTAACCTTGAAAATAGTTTTTACCGGAGCGAGGGTATTCACCCCATACCCAAATTCCGAGGCTCGCCACACACTGCCGGTTTTCTCTACCCTCCCACTAATTTCTAATAGGAATCGTACTCGCCGGGCAACAATCGCGCAGTGTGCGCGACGGCGAAGGATATTTGACTATGAGAAGTTTTTTAGCCGGTTCGTGAGACGGGATTTGTTTGTGAATCGTAGGTAGACCGTCTGTGGAATTTAGATGCAATGAAAATAACCAATCTTGTGACGATGATGACTTGAGTGTTTTTGTATCATTTATGGAGGGATTGAACGCGGACAAAGCGCAAGGTGCTTTGTTAGTTACCCTCTTTTTGGTTGTCTGGCAACGGTGGCGTATAGTTACTTTTTGCAGAGCTATAAATACGTGAAAAGGCTGATATAGTAGCAGCCTGCTGAATCTTACTTCGCTGTTGATGATTGATCGATATTAAATATTTGTTAGATACATTGATAAAAAACTTAAAATCCTTCAAGTTTAGCGATCGTTCCGGACCCACAACTCATGGATATATATCTAAAGTACTAGTAGTCATAATCACAATAACACCTTTGCATGTATACGCTTTTATAAATGTCTCGCCTACTCGTATCTACTGGTAACGTAGGTACGAGTACCTAATATAAACTCCGTCCACAATCCAACGGCCAGCGATTCGATTCATCACGATAGCTAAACAAAACTCCTCCTGTGGCGAATAAAACAAGAAAACGATCGCTTATTTACCTGTGAGTTGCGCTGAGGAGGGAATAAAAACTTTACATAAAGCGGTAGAGTCGGCAGAGCAAGGGTATAGCGGCAAAAAAGGTAAAAAACAAAGCCCTACAACATTCACCGCCTACGCGGGCCGCCTTCGGACGTAGCAATTTAAAATTATGGAAATGAATACGAATTATCCAATGGGACTAAGCATTATATTCATACGTATAAAACGTTTGAATATAATGCTTAGAGATGCTGATTTTGTCACTCTTTAATGTTTGTCTCTAAAAATTAATATGCAGTACTCGTAGTATTGGAATTAAAAGCAAAATTTAATGAGACCTCTATGAGACTTTAACAATTACTTACTATTCTAAGAGTATTCTTTAGCTATTTGATGAAGCTCACCAACCGATTTAATATAAAACTAAGAAAATTGGTCTCACATAACACTATAACTTGACCTCGGCAACATTAGTACAACGTATTGTCAATTACGGGGCTTCTTTTCATAAATTCTGATTAATAATAATATCGTGGCCAAACAACTTATACAATACGATCTTTAAAGTTATGTAGTTGTTTTTATAGAAGAAACAAAGTTGCGTTTTACCGCATTGAACCTATGAAAAGCGATGGTGTGACTATAACATAAAATATGTCTTAAAATTAGACTCAAACAAAATGTTATAGTAAAATAGCATAAAACAGTTTGTCAATACACAACCTATACAATTTCTTTTTGCCATGTCATATAACAGCATTGGCTAACTCTCTTTAGCTTAACAATGGCCAGCCCTCACCTTGATCGTGGCTTGATAACATGGCTCATTCTGAATAGTGGTCATCTTGAATGGACTGTGCTACTTACCAGCTTCCACTTACAAACTATTGATGAATGAGTGTGATTTCGATTGAGCATAACTATACGATGATATGATAGCTATGTAACTGGTCCAGTTAGCGGTATACAGTAGCATTTTAATTATTTCAAGAGTAATCAATAGTGATTGCAACCTTCGATCATATTTATCTATTGATTTTTACTATTGAAATTCAATTAATTACACTGGTAAATGTATGACACTGAAATTTGTAATTTTGTGGCTATGAGTGTAGGTATAAGTATATATTCCTCGAAAAAGTGTTCGTACACAAATTTATTTACAAATGAATTAGCTAAGTTATAAGTAGCGGATACTGTTTTGCTGGTATAAAATTATTAACGTATGCAGATTTGTATTGCATGTAAAATGGATTTGTTTAGTATCGAAAGAATGACGTTGGAATCTTTTCACCTTAATACTAAGTCCACTAGTAGGACACCAGTTGGACTACGGACCTTCACTAGGGGCAGTCTAACTATTTGAAAACTTTGGACCACCGAACCATGTTAAAGTTTCGTAGTGCTATTAGTGCCTAATAATTATGTCCAGATATAAGAATAAAAATGGGTATTTAATGCGAAAATACCGTTGAGGGTTATTTTTATTCTTATTAGCTTAATTTTATTGTGTATGCCTACTACTTAAAACTATGAGGTTTAAATTACTTACAGGTTCTGAAATTTAAGCCCTATCGTTGCCTTCCATTGCAAATACGTTCATTTACTTTCTTAGGCAATTTGTCAATAACTGCATTAATTTTTAACGTAGGAATTAATAGTACGAATAAATAATACCGATGTTAGTAGGAAAAAAATTGGGATGCTTTTCAAAAATAGCTTTCCGCGGTGGGCGTTTCTTTGTTGCACGTGCAAGATTTATATTTATATTAAACCCGTTTTTTAATGTTTTAGAAATGCAGTGTAAGTCATCATTAAGAGTAAGTAAATAATATTTTTAAACATATGCTTATACAAACGTCCTGTCTAAATAGCTAACTTAGGGAAAGTTCTGACTATCCTCATTTTTATTGTTTGTTGCTTACGTTTTTGTTATTTTATTGCAAGTTGCTTACGAAATATTGATAAATCAGATAACTTAGATAGATAGATGGATTAATTCTTTATTGCAGACACACAAAAAAATACATGAGCTTTTTTTTCACAGTATAGTGCTACAAGCGGCGACCTTATCGCAAAAAAGCCATCTCTGCCAGGCAGCCTTAAGATGGAGACAATTGCGAAAAATCAAATGAAATGGGAAGGGTTATATAATAAAGAATATACTTAATTAACAAAATATTATAATTAATACATACACTTACTAAATAGTATATAATATATCTTAGTAAAATTAAAGAAATAAGCAAGGATACAATAACACATACAGCAGACAACAGATCACAAATAAAACTTATACTTACCTATGTTAGGTATATTGATAGGTATATTTTATACATAAAATACCTATATAACTTTTTGTAACTATTACATTTCCAGCAGCCTGTAACTAACCTACTTATTTTTATTCAGAGCACCATCTTCCGCCAACATTACCCATTTTTTTATGTACTACGTATCGCCACTTTTTAATTTTGTTATTTGTATCTAACGCAACGTTTCTAACTACGATGCACAATTTAATACATGTAGAGCAGCTGTAAGTGCCAAAAAAACCGCTTTCTAAAATGACTGCCATTACTACGAGTATCAACCGCATATTTCTAGTGCACCCGTCTTGAGATCACAATCACACTGCCTTCGCTTCCGTAAAATATAAAATATTCTTTGTTCTAGCGATAACGCCGTTGGAAAAACGAACTTTTGTGTTTTTTATACGATTCGCATGTTGACCTAATTCTGTTTTTTAATATATACGGAGGGTCCCTTTTATTTCTCTAGGTGTAGTCAGATTACAAATTGACCTACCTACTTTGAAATAGATAGAAGAATTTATTCTACAGATCATGATGTACCTATTTTGAGTCCATAGATTAGACCTATAGACTCAAACGAAGGTTGAAATGGAACTAACGATATTGTCAAGTTTTTCCTAGTTTAAAGAATTTAAATTTATGCATCTCTATATAACTGACCTCTATTATCTGTAGACGTCAGTGATCTCTATCTGTATCAAACAGTACTTACTATTCCTATGTACCTATGTAACATAAAAGAAACGAAAACATTAAGAAAAATCAATCAATGGTGTACCAAATATACATAAGCAATAAATACCTAACTAAAATTCCTCTCCAATATCCAATCAACTGCAAAAAGAACCGTGTCTAACACTATAATTGTTCAAAATATTTGGCTCCAAAATAAAATTTAGTTTGATAAAAGCTTCGCGTCGTTGCAGCTAACCTCGCCGCAGCCTGAGATAAGGAACTGTTTACACTACTTGAGTCAATGTCCTCCTTCTGAACGGACAAGGAAAACCTTGGAGTAGCTGCTACCTATAGGTACAAACCTACTTAGGCAAGTATTTATTCGTAACTCTTCCGCCTACCAAAATAAAACCTTCAAAGTTCGTTGATCCCTGATTACCAAATAAATTAATAATCACACATTGTTCTCTAATTAAATTGTGGTATTACATACCTTCAATGATGGTATCATATTTGCTGGATGAGTTAATGAGGGTGGTCCTCGCTAATTATTTTTATCTCATGTCTATTATTATTGGTAGGTATTTTGTCAACGTGTAATTAAACATTTACACAATGATAAAAACCAAACATTTTGCTTTCTTTTGTTTACAAATAATTGTATTATTACTTTAGCATGTAACACACATTCTCCTTGATTCTCCAACAATAGTATTATTGATCGAGCAAGCGAAGCGTCTCTGCTTCGAATCTATATGTATATAATATACGAATATGGTTTATACATATTAGTATACAGGATTATACATAATATGGGTTATACATAGTATACAGGGTTATCGTCCAGAGGTGTACTAAGTCCAAAAGGGGTTGCCATACATCCCACTGAACAACTTTGACTATAGGATCAACTTTTAAAAGGAAAATTATTATCAGTTGTTTTGTACCATACATTATGACGACGATCGATAAAAAAAAATTGTGGAACAGCTAATTTTTTTCTCTCGAGTTCAGGATTGGTCCTATTATGACAGTTACTCCCTTTCGGCTTAGTACACCACTAACCAATTACCCTGTATAAGGACGTCTGTCCGTAAGAAATTTAGTATTCGAGTACTTGCAGTGCAAATACGGGTCTATAGGTATATTTGTAACGGCTGGTAAAAAACGCTATGCTGTAACTAGGGCATGAATATCGGAATCTCGAAATATCGCAATATCGGAAGCTCGTAACGCCAGTATCCAGTATCGTAATATCGAAATCAGACCAATTATTGAGTATTTAAATAAAAGTATTTCAAGAGCGTCACAATTGGCCATAAGGCGAGTTGACTATATAGTCAAGTCGCCTTGTAACTAAGCTAAGCTAAGCTAACATATATGTTAGCTTAGCTCCTTGTGTAGCGTGATAGCGTGCTTAACAAATTCAGTGCCGACGATTCGCCTGGTGAGTCGACTTAAATTTCGTTAATGTGCCGGCGGCGACTCGCCTGGCGAGTCATTGTTTTTCGCCAATATTTCCAAAATGCGTCCATATTTTCTACTGAAAATCAAAATGTATACTAAATAAATGCTAATATAAACATTTACAATGTGGCTCGTATATATGACTAATTTTATAATTTAAGAAAAAAAATGTATTCAACAATGCCTTGAACTCGATAGGCGAGTTCACTGACGCAGGTCCTCAACCTTTTCTTTCAAAACTCAAAAATATGTTTTTTTGTTCTATGAATCACACTAATATTATAAAGGCGAAAGTAAGTAAGTATGTTAGTCCCTCCTTCACACTCTAAAGGGTAGACCGATTTTGATGAAATTTGGTGTGGAGATAGCTTAGACCCTGAAAATGAACATAAGCTACTTTTAATCCCGGATTGACGCGGGTCAGCTAGTAACGTAATCAATTACTACAGCGCTACTACACTACACTACTACATTTACAAAATGGGAATCTTTTTTCATAGAAATAGAAGTTGCACGAGTTAAACTTTAAATCAATTTCATATACTAAACTTTAAAAATATAAAATTTATTCTCAATAATAGAATTTTATCCAAAGATTTACAATCCCTGCATAAATAATCCCTTTTTTTTATTTGATGGGTTTCAGTAGTTTTAATACGTGAAAATACACTAAACACTTGCCAAACTAATTTTCATAATAACTTAAAGGTTGTAGAGACTGCGACGGCTACAATAATAACAAATCATTAAGTTTACCTATATATTATGCCAGTGAACTCGCCTAGCGAGTCCATTTAAATTAGTATGCAGTGCCGGCGACTCGCCTGGCGAGTCCATAATAATATTCGTGGCACCTCAGAAGGAATTAAGAAAATCATAGTGGCAGTGAATGTGTTAACAGTAGGTATTCCTGTTGCCAGGCCACTGAGCTTGCAGCATCACACCTCAATACTCAATATATTTATTGCTAAATTAGATATTACAGGCAGATCTTAACATAATGCAATAAGTACTTATATATCCGATATTAATATCGGAATAGCAAATATTAGTGGGAATTCCGATATTGAGATCTAATATCAAAAATCAGTATCGAAATTGAAAATCTTCCGATATTACATGCCCCAGCTATAACGTTTTTTGCAAGTACGGATCTTGCCGTCGATAACTGACTAATGACAATTTGACTAAGAATCTATTTAATTTTGACATCAAACGTTAGTGTAACGGTTTTGAGTCCTTGCGTTAGATACCTAAATCGAGTGTATTAAGCCCTCGATAATGCTCAAAATGAGCGTTTATATCTATTAGCGTATTTGTGGTGCTGATATTAGTTTTCAACCAATCTTGACAAAACTTGGTACATATATAGATATTAGGACTTTTCAGATTTGTTTTCGTCAGAGATTTTCAGCTAGGGGGTATTTCTGTCAAAAACGGGGAAGGTTCGTTGAAAATGCAGAATCACAACGTTTCTATAAAAGTATATTTATTTGCAACAAGATCTAAAATACTGTGACATTGACACGAATAAAAATGGTAGTTTCAAATACAATGGGCTGTTATTTAATATTATATCGCATGACACTTTTTAGATTTTAGAAAAACTTTGTTAAGAACTCTTTTTTTTTACCCATAGGATTATTGTTGTGAGTTTGAAAACTTGAAATATTTTTTACTATTACTAGTCTCTATAATGTGACATGACGATTATTGACAAAGTCAAAAATCTTAACACTAAATTTTTTTGACGTGCAAAGCCTCTGAAAGTCTACTACTTAAGGCAGTCACAATGAAAACTTTACCTAATATCTGATTTAATTTTTTTACATCAAACATCGGGCCGTCTACTCCACACTAGACGTACCGCTCTGTTCCTGCGCCCCTAGGCGCTCGTAAATAAATTGAGCCTGCATTAGTGGCAATTGTTCGCTATTGCCGCCGCGCTATGCACCTTACCTATAACTACAACATGGTACATTGTACATACCTACCACGACTTATACAAACACTTCTTTTACTAGAAGAGTTACGGTATAATAGGTAGGTACGTATGTGTTATTTTTTATCCAATAAATATACCGGGCAAGTGACTTTATTACCTAGAACGAAAAGACTAACTACAACAACAAAAAAAATATAGCTGAAATATTACCTACAGATAATACAAATACTCCAACCCACAATAAGAGGGCAGCGTGCCCAGTAATAGGTCAGAGTAATATTAAACAGACTACAAAATCTGTCAAAAAGACCATTATGACGCAATACAATCGTAATTCTGAAAAATATCAAATAAAAGGCTTGGCCCCTGATCGAGCAAGCGAAGCGAATATATTATATATACATATAATAATTTATTCTACAGAAAGCACTTTTTTCGTATAATGTTTCACACTCAGGATTTTCCCTTGTGTCAAATATGCCATACAACATTAGAGAACGTACCCAAACCACATGACCCATTTAAATGGCTAAATATATTTTTTTATGTACACTGTTTTGTGTTACAATTAAAAATTTATTCTATTCTATTCTATTATTTATTTTTTAACCCCTTCCCCCGTAACCACCCGTAGTATTTGACAAGTAAAGTTCGAAAAAGTTTTTCAATGATTTTGCAAAGAATTTAAAAAACTAAATTTGGTGGTCATGTGTTACCTACACTCAACCTATACCTAACATAAGTCCGCACAACACACACAGACGGAGTGAATCTTTGGTGACATTTTAAAGTTATTTATAATTACCAGAATATAATCAGTTGGGACTTTAATAAATAATAACTAGTGAAATAAAAGATTTCGTGCCACACATTACTTAGTCTACGAGTGTAGGTATAACTTAATCTCACGAATATAATCAAACAAACGTGTTCAAATAAATTTAGCAATATAATAACTATGAAATTATTAGGTAACATTTGCAAGTGTCACTGAATAAATAGGTATTGAAAAATAGTGAGTCAAAATATTACGTTTTACCTATTCAGTCTAGGAGATTTTAAGAAGGTACCTAATGGGTAGGTACTCGCCTTTACCTAAATATCGATATTTAATTACGTACGTACTCTGACGTGACAGCTAATAGACATACGGTTTAAAATAGGATTTTATGAAGAGCTGTGCCGTGAAGTCACTTAGGAGCTTGATTGACAGTACCTACTATGATAAATTAGCCGAAACTCAAATATTATACCAAAATGTAGACAATAAGTATGTGTACCTACCTACGTACCTCTAATGTGTAAATTGAGTCTATAGAATTTTGCTTACTAAACTTCTATTAAAGGCTCTAAAAAATGAAAATCTCCAGTCACTTTCAAAAAGAAGCTCTTGTCGCTCCACCACCCCCACTGAGCTCATCGAGCTTGATAGTTAATTGCAAACCCTTACCCAAAAAAGAAATCCAAAAGAAATCGCAGAGATACGCGAGCCATTAACTTTTTCATCCACTTTTTTCGATATAACGGGATCTGTGAGAATTATTGCGTGTAATCTTTTGTTATTTCTTTTGTTTCTAATGGAAAAAGTTGCATTCCCACACTCATCAACTTCTGCCCCTGGAAAGGATATAATTAATTTGCGATTGGATTGTATAAAGTTAACTTCAAATAGAACTTACCTGTTATAAAAATAACTTATTTGGAATAGACACGTTTTCTTTAATTTCAACCATCGATGATAGCTCTAGGAATCTCAAATAAATGATATTTATTACCTAGTTTATCAAGTCTTCTAGATAGCATTATTTTCCCTCAGCGCTATTGTGAACAATGACAATCCTTTGGATACCTACTACATATTAAAATACATATAATACGTAGGCGCCTAGGCTTACAATAAGTCCCTAAAACCGTCGTTTTCAAACTTTGGTTAATAAATTACTTACGAGGGTTAGTAAACCATTCCACGAGCTAGGTAGGTATAAGTATATAAAACTACCTACCTACTTGAATTTATTAAAATAAAATTCTCCGACGATTTTTTTCCACCAGCTAAAATTCGAGCGTCATCTATTTTTTGTAAGGCGAATAAAGTTTATTGGGAAAGTGGGGTAAAGATTTGATACAAAAAAATGCCGCATTGTAAAAGGTCGCCTGTGTCGCTTTACAAAAAGCGTGTGTTATCGTAAACCCCTCTCATTTGTGTTTTTTCATGCTTTTGATAGAGGTGCGAGAGCAGGTAGATTATATAACTTGCAAACTGCATGTGCATGTTGTTATAGGGTTTTTTAAGATTTATTATATAACCTAGTAAGTACTTAGGTACTTACTCTTTTCAAAGTGGTTTATTATTTGTAGGTAATAATAAAATGCTCTTGATTTTTTTGATACTAAAAAAATTAAATGTATTTTGATTTGAATCAGTTGACTAGTTAATTAAGACTATGACTAAACCGAAAAACATCTAGCCGATAACCCTATATATAAGTGAGGGAACGACCCTAAGTACCTCTGTACTAAGGGTGGTTTAACACTTGTAAAGAGATATGTTAAGTATATCTATTTTATCGTATTTCATAATCTGAGTTTTTGAACTTTATATATGCTAGCTCTGAGATTCACACTTACCTACCTATGTATTTAAATTAGGTAGAAGCGCACAGGGGTGATATTACGTTATCCGAGGCTTAAAACATGATAATGTTATCGATTCAAGACAAAAATTAACTTTATTCGCAAATATTAAAAAAAACTCATTTGGTAAGAAAATGCTGGAAGATATTAAATCTTCAAAATTGTTCCAAATAGCTGTTTTGGAAGTTAGTAGGTAACCTTTTCACCCGACACGGCCCAAAAGGAGGGTAGGCAATGTTTTTCTTACCAATGTGTACGTGTGCGATTTCCCAGTGGAGTATAGTTGAATTTTGAGCTTGGTAGAAAATAAGAACAAGAAGAATTTGCGAATGTGCATGACAACTTTAGATTTGAGCGTTCAGCCTATATATACTTATACAGTTATATACCTACTTATGCCACATAAATTTATTACAGAATGTGACCGAAAACTAAGTCAGCTAAGGAAGTAGATTTGCGCCTATTGACTAAAGACTCCGAAGATATCTAAGCAGGTGGCCAAATCTATTATTTGAATTGCCTCAGAGACAATTCAAAATTACAGACATGACCACCGGTATGTATACCGGTAAACCGATTTTCTATGTGCGAGGCATTATTGGATTTGTCTAACTATACCTATACATATTATCATAATTTACATTGGTTACAACTAGTGAGGATTGGGGATGCAAACGTGAGAGGCAAACGGTAAGACTAAAGTTTTTGCCTAATTGCTTTTAGCTATCCTATTTGATTAGAGTAGCCGGTTATGCCATCTATTGTTATTACTATTAACCACAATATCTAAATGCGACATGACACTAGATGGCACTGGTAGCACTGACAATGGAATCAGCTGATTGTCAAATGTGACAACGATGACATTGACATTCGGTGCTTTTTTTTTAGTTGAGCTCGCTTTCGCTTCGTTTTCTGTTCTGTCTGCTATAAATTTGTAGGTATCGCATCTTTACTGGTGTCGGTATCATTGTGTTCAAAGTAATTAAAATTCATTGCACGTATTTATTGCGTGAAGACAGATAATTATAGTCATCATTCTCCAAATAACATTGAAGTATTTAATTTTTACCACTTTTTTAATTATCCAGTACATAATGGCACAAAATAAGGTAAATTATTCATGTAACTTACCTACAGCTTTTGATCATAATTTACTGTGAGATTTCTTAACAAAGATTGTTTCGAAATATTATTTTTGTTATAGTCGTTTCCCGCATTGAAGAACGATAGGTTACTTCGAGCAGCATTAGGCAAAGAGGTGGATAAAGTGCCGGTATGGGTAATGCGGCAAGCGGGCCGTTACTTGCCTGAATTTCAAGAAGTAAGAGCAAAGCACGACTTCTTCACTGTGTGCCGAACGCCTGAACTTGCGTGCGAGGTGACACTCCAGCCGCTTCGAAGATTTGAGCATTTGGATGCCTCTATAATATTTAGCGACATTCTTGTGATACCACAAGCTCTTGGTATGACTGTTGAAATGCATCCTGGAGTTGTAAGTACTGAATTTAATAATATAGTTGCAATGTTAAAACTTGCCTGACTCAAGGTCAAAATCTAGCAAATACCTACAACAAATTAACCTCATGTTAGGTATTATATGATTAGATATGCAACTATGTTTAAAAGAAAAACATATTTCTGTATCACAATATTATTGAGTTAAGATGAAAACCATATTACAAAACTAATTAATATGTATATCCCAGGGGCCCGTATTTCCTAGTCCGCTACAAGATCCATCAGAGATAGATCATCTGACAGTTGATGGAGCGATCTCGAGATTGTTATATGTTGGTGAGGCCATCACACTGACGAGACACAAAATTGAAGGCAAAGTTCCTTTAATAGGATTCACTGGTGCACCTGTAAGTATAAAATTAAATTGCTGATATAAATATAACACATCTGGATATCATAAAGATATCAAATAAATACAAAATGTTAGGATCTCCAACTATGCAATCTACAACTGTAGATTGCATAATATGTACAACTACAAATGATTAAACAAACAACCTAACATGATCTTACCTTCGCAGTTCACACTAATGGGATATATGATTGAAGGTGGAGGAAGCAAAACCATGTCTAAAACAAAGGAATGGCTAGAAAAGTATCCAAAAGATGTACATAAACTTCTCAAACTACTGACAGCTGTTATCATTGATTATTTAGTAATGCAGGTATGGATACTTAATTTATTCTATTTTCTAGTCTACTAATATGTCTTATTGATGATCTAATTGAGGATTCAAATCAATCTTTGTTCTCATACTGTTAAATCAACAGTTTTGTTATCATTTCCATAATACATAAACTAAGGGAACATTTAAGTTAACTAATAACTTCTTAATAATTAAATTGGTTACAGGCAGAAAGTGGTGCTCAACTTCTGCAAGTTTTTGAATCAAGTGCTGACCATCTAACAAGGGAACAGTTTCTAGATATCTGCATACCCTATCTTAGGGACATCAGAAGTGGTGTGAAGAGCAAATTAACTGAGAAGTCTTTAGAACAAGTTCCTATGGTAAGATAAGAAATTAACACTATGCATATAATATAAAAAATAACCTTGGGCATTGGCGGTTGTAAGCTTGTAAGGCAGCATCCACTAAGGCAGTTCAAGTGCAATTGAAGGTCTAAAGTGGCAAAAAAAATGTAAATTAGATTTTTGCATGTTACTTTTTTATGACCCAGAAAACATTTCTCAATTTGGCTGTATTTTTTAGTATGTACCAATCTACACTAATTGTTAATAACCGATTTTGATACTCTTTCTATTATATTGTCCAGAAAGTTCTTTAATATATACTCTATATTTTGTACCAACATCTTCTTTCCAAGACTGTGTAATGTGAAGATTAATGCTTTTATTTCAAGAAATTATGGTAGTGACATAATAAGTTTACTTTGCAGACAGTTTTCGCAAAGGGTGGTGGACATTCCTTAGACGTGCAAGCAACTTTGGGTTACGAAACAATCGGCCTTGACTGGACAGTAGACCCTATTGAAGCCAGAAAAATAGTAGGCAGCAACATCACTTTACAAGGGAATCT
Organism: Ligdia adustata; assembly: GCA_947049295.1. Lineage (NCBI taxonomy): Eukaryota > Metazoa > Arthropoda > Insecta > Lepidoptera > Geometridae > Ligdia > Ligdia adustata. The sequence continues at coordinate 7,667,507 of OX346218.1, forward strand.
CGATCCACAAGACTTATACAAATCACCGGTAAATATGGATCTGCTTTATCAATTGTCTGCCTATTTTAAGTGATAAGTTTTTGCCAACCTTTTGTGTTTCATAGTGATAAACTTTCATTATCACTGTGACATTAATATTGATTGTAGGAAACTAATAGGATTTGTAAAGAAATTATCTGCATCTCTGTAATTAAGACAATATTTAGGAAATTAAATCAGAATTATGTGTTGCTAGAAAAATTAACTATATAATTTCTTAAGTAATAGAAATTCTTTTAGGGGTCATAATTAGCAAGGATTTGATGATTAGTATTGAATTCAAGAAAAAAAGTTTATTAAAACGGATTTATGTCTATTAATTTTATATTTAAATATAAAGTTTTGTAATTGTATAAATTAAATGGCTCATAGTTATCGAATCTACCAAACGTTCGCAAATGCGCTTGCGTTTATTAATTTGCAATTTTTAATTAGTCCTGAAGTGATACCTACTATAGGTCCCGTAAAATATATCCTAACTTTAACCTTTCCTGTATTTTAATGTGGCTATTTGTATAATTTCAGGAGGAACTAAAGAAACTTACAATAGATATGGTACGAAAATTTGGCAAGACACGGTACATAGCCAATTTGGGCCACGGTATTACACCGCAAACACCTATAGAGAGCATGACGGTATTTACAGAATCTGTACACGAGGCAGTTTAGTCACTAAATTGTTAGTAGAGTTTGCATACTACATTTGAGAAAATATAATGCGTTTTTTAACTGGCTAATTTAAATGGAAAGGTTTACGTTTTCAGCAGTCCATATTTATATTTACATTTACGATTTTTATTACTGAGGTATCAATTCAATATTATTTTATTTTAAATGGCATTGGCAATTATTATAAAATGGGTATTTATTATACCACTTACACTACTTTTTTAGGCGTGAATTTAACAACAATATCTGAGTAACCTTCCTTTGCTGGTGTATTATGGAAGTTAGAGGAAATAATGATATTAACTTTGGTGTAGTGTGCAAATGCTCTTATAGGGCTTTGTTATTTTGTTATTGGCATTTCGGGTAAATAAATTGTTGTTGGAAACATAACATGATTTTTAATTAAATTAGCGTATGTAATGAAGAGAGGGTTTACATTGAGTAAGTAGTCTTGGAGTTTTGGCTCGTCGCTGGCATATCTTCGTCATGGCTTCCGACTGATTTCTTAACATACTGAAACAACAATAATACAATATTTCTTTAATCAAAACTAGATAAGCATTGTATTAAAATCAATGACACATACAGCACCCTATACAGGGTTATCAGTTACGAGTGTACGTCGAAAGGTGGTCACTGTACCATCCTAAGGAACAACTTTCACTATGGGACCGACTCTGAATACGAGAAATAAATCAGCTGTTTCATACATTGTTGACGACCTATCATTTTTGTATGGAAAAACTAATAATTTTTATAATTCAGAGCCTTTTAGAGAAAGTTGTTTGTAATGATGAATATAGCCCTCTCTTTTCGGCTTAGTACACCCCTAACCAATAACCCTGTACTTATATCTATCTATCAGAAGTGGACTGATACCTCTCTATTTGGGCTTAGGCTTAGTTATGTGTAAGTTGCCTTAATTCAAACCAAGGTAGTTTAAAAAAATCGTGAGAAAAATAATTAGGAGTACAAACATGTACCTCAAAAGCAGCAGTCAGTGAATCTTTCAAACTAGAAAACATCTGTTCGCATTCAGGCTCTTATTTTTTCCCTAAGGGCTTGTACACAAAACTGCGTTGCGACGTCGCATCGCAAAAATCTGCGAGCTCCCTTTATGCATCGCAAGAACTTGCGAATTGATTCGCATCGCGGATGAACCCAAAATCTTCTTTGTTTCTTTTTCCTGTATTTCCTAAGCAATAATAAAAGTGCACATTTCTTTTTACGATCCATGTCACGACCTAGTTTTCAATTCAAAATACGTTAAGTACGGTTAACGGTCGTCGAAGGAATGGTCACCCTGGGAGACGCCTTGCCGCACGAAATCGCATCGCAGCAATTCGTGTCGTCATTTTCTGCGTTGCGAATTCGCATCGCGTTGCATCGCAGTTTTGTGTACAAGCCCTAACTCGGAAGTAATGACTAATTAAGGAATATATAATCAAGAGAAAACCTGCTTATCGGAGGTCTAAGAGGAAGATAAATATATATAATCTACACTTGGCTAACATGAAATCATTTCGCCTGGCAAGATACAAACATGTGTCGACATGACTAGGCTTACGATTCTGAACTAATTGTACAGATACAGGCCAGAAGAAACACTATGATATAATATAATGGTAAAAAGCTAATAAGACCTTATTCAGGCATGTCAAACTAACTTAAGACAGTTCTAATCTTATAGTTCTTGACAAGTGGTAGTTAAACAATAAGTTAAACAATGGACCTTTGCCTAACAGTGGTTCACAATGGGTTAGTCGAAAAATAATATAGTTCTGAATGTAGCCTCTCTTATCGTTTTCATGAGTAAGAAAAGGTTGGTTGGTTAGATTTCCGCAAACTATTAACGCCAGAATCCATTGAAAATATATTGCGAAGTTAGTCCAGCTAATATGGCATGCTGGGTTGTTAAATGTCAAAAAGTAAGTCAAACCTGAGGGTTGATTTGTATCTGCTCGTCCATTTCCTGTATGTATTGGTGCAGTTTGGTGCACGCTGCCATCTGTTGTTCGAGAACGCACAACGTTTCGGGCGACGCATATTTCTCAGGGCTGTCCAGGAATACCACCATGCCGTCCTTTTGGTCGATCATTGCATAGATTTCGCCTTCTTCAATCTGAAAAATCATCATCATCATATTATCTTTCTTTACAGACTTAAAAAAAGAGCTACCCCGATTTCTCAGAGATGGCTGAAACGATTTTTCGTTTTATACTTCCAATTGATCACATATAAATTTTATCAACATCAGGCCAGTATTTATTATGTATGTGAGTTATCCTTAATATGTATTGTATATTTATTATTGATTACATTGATGGCATCTGGAGCCCAACTCTGTTAATTGAATTGGTGACCTAATTATTATGTATAGTCTCATAAAAAGAACTTGTGGTCGCGAGGTCAACAGTTCGCGTGGTTATGTATTAAAGAAAGTTTTTATGTCTGTGCGACTAAGGTGGAGCCACAGAACTCCAGTCACATTATTCAAGTATTAGTGAAGCTTGGTCGCACAGAATAATAAATTTCATATGTCCACGGCTGGAGGTAAAAATCTCCCAAAATACGTCCCCCTCAGGTAAAGTTTTTTTGGCTGTTTGTGAGGTTTAACCTCCAATAAGTTTAGCAAACTTTGTAACGAGTGACCATAGACTGCTACTTACTACAATAGCTTACCATATTAAGGATATAAGACTCTGCCTGCGCTGGCCCTTGTAACTTGACCCTCGCCGCGACGTCGCCGAGAGAAAGCGTCAGGAATGTTTTCGTGAGTCTCTGGATATTTTTCTTGTACATGGAGCCTAGAACCTGGAATATGTTTACTTTTCGTTAAACTATTGTTTGACACATTCATACTGTTCGGCAAATATGTCTGATTACCCCATGGGGTGTAACCGAAGCCCAGCAGCAGAACGACGTTTGTAGTTTTTAGCTTTGCGCGAACTCGTGGCAGGCCTCCCACGAGATGGCGCAAGGAACTCGAAATGTTTGACACCAACTGGCAACACGCTGCACAAAACCGACAATATGGAAAAATCGAGTGGAGGCCTTTGCCCAGCAGTGGGACACTACAGGCTAACAAATACTAGAATACAATACATAATTGTTTTTTTTGTCGACTGGACCTATAAGTGAATGCTCTGACCATCATTGAGCGCTTATGTCATATACGTACTTCTTCTTAGGCAAATCTTCGTAATTTCATTATCTACCCTGAATATTCGTGAGATGTCTTGAATTTTGAAGTAATTCCAAACGTAAAAAAAAACTCCTATTGCAGTAATTTTAAAAAACGACTAGAAATTTACTAAATCTAACGAAAAAAAGTTAACAGTTCAATACTTGCAGCTATTAGGTTCAAAAACTTCAAATATATTGGAATATGCAAGTATGGCAGCAGGATCGACCCTTGGATTTTGCTATTTTATTTGTGCGAGACGTGTCGTCGTCGGGGGTAAGAACGCCTTATTATAGTCCTGATGAAGTTCACCGAAACTGAACGAAACTGTAATTGAACCTTTCCTAACTTTCAGGTATCTGTGTAATATAATATAGCAGATGGGCTTGTCTTCTTACTTACCTGATTTACCAATCCCATGTTCTTGTCGCGGACAAAAGTTTCTCGATGTTTGATCGCCGCATGCTGCGTGGTCGCCAGCTCATGGTATGCCACGGACAATGGTTTTAAAAACCGGCATACGACTTGTGATGTGTATTTCGGCATTGGTAAGATCTACAAAATATAAATGTTAAATAGAATTAAACAAGGGATAATATACAATAGCTCAATTCCAAATACTAATCTATCTTTAATAATAACATATTTAGGCTTTACTTGTCTGACAAACAGACATTATAAAGCTCAAAAACCTTGTAAACACAAAGCAATAAATTCAGAAAATCTATAAAACATGGGATATGAAATAGTGTTTAAATTTTATCAAGTTTAAATGCCTTAACAATGAATCATATAATTCTTTAGTTCTTATATATTTATATTATAATTCAGTAGGAGCGAATGCCACTTCATTGCTTCTTCTACTGCCTTCAGATTGCTTATTTATACCTGGTTCTATGGCTATATGTATTTAATAATAATATAATAATGAGCCATGATGTGACGACCACACTAATAATAGACTATTCTGTGCAGAAATAAGGTTTCAGTATAGTTCAGTATGTAGTACAGGATACTTACTTTCCCATGTAAAATAAAAGACACCAAAATATACTTCTTGTATGCCTCTAGCATGATATGGGAGACCACCATTGCAGGAACTGTGACTACCACTTCAAAGAAATACAAAGCTCTGTCATAGTTTTTCATAGCAGTGTATATCATGCCTCCATAGTAGTAGTAAAGCAGGAAGTGTTTCGAGTCATTGTTGCCTCCAAGCTGCACAAATAAATAGGCAATTAATAAAAATAAAATTAAACCTAGGTTTTTAATTATATAATTTTGTGGACACTGAGCACCTGCAGTTTTTTTACATTGAATTCATCACCGGCACATCTATTCAGTGTTTGTCTTCTTCGTGATCCACGCGACATTGGCGAAATTCACTGAGAAATTCAGAGAGAATAGGTAATTAACCTATTCTGTTTTTGTTTATAGTATTGGTGAATTTATTTTACAAGATTTAGCTATTACTACAGAATAACATAATAGATATATTTATTATGTTTGTTTGTAGAAATTTCAATCATATCTCAATGCAAAATTTAGATATAGTGATATGAGTTATAGGAATTGACGAACAGACGAACAAGCGAGCAAGGTTCAGGATAATAATTGAAATTTCAATACCTATGCTTACTAAATACAAATATATCAATGAAGAATCCAGTTTTACAGTAGGAAAACTTGGATACTGAAAAGTGGAATTGCTTATAGTAATTGATTAGAAGAGGAGTTATGAATGATGGTATATGTCAAAAAAATATGTCTCTTTTTCACCTTTGATTGCAGGTCACAAGATTTAATTACTAGTTATACATATAGATTAACCACTTTCATGTGATTGTGTATACCAATTTAAAGTTTACCTCTGACCCAATTCCTGTAATATCTGTATCCAAGAACTCAAGGGCTGGCTTCATGCATTTAGAGAGCAGGCACAGTTGGCAAAGATCAGCATGTATAGATGTAAGTTGGGAGTCAAACAATTGTATTTTTCTGATAGCCTTCTTCAAGATTTCAATGCCTCTGATTGGTTGCTTTGTATCAACAAGGTGATTGGTCAGCTGATGACAAAGTTCAGCATCTGAAAATGTAGCATAGTCTGTAAATGCACAGATATCAATGAAATGAAGATTACTGAACAACCATTTATTGAAACCAGTTTTATGACCATCAATATTATAGAACAACTATACAATTCTCAAAACACAAGTGCATCATGCTCACATTCAAGGGTCGAAATTTGAAATGATAATTAACAGTTCCAGTTTTAGAATATAGATTTTAGACAATAGGTATGAGTATTTGCTGAATCAATCCTTTTACTACCAACTTTCAAAGGGTGTAACCAATTAGACAGTACTTACTTATGATTAAGTACCCGATGATATCTTAGACTATGGAAGCATATACTTTTTTATGTGGTAATATGTACATCTTATCAATGTTAGTCCTGTACTTTAGTTTTTAAATCCAAACAACTAAAACAAATGTACTGGCACCTACCAAATTGAAGTTGGGGATTCACTATATATTTCACTAAATATGCTTTCTTTAATTTTATTTAATTATTACTGATTAGAAAGTAAGCAATATGCATTTATATAATAATAGTCTATAGTACCAACTTAATTTTAGTGCTACAAAAATTATGTACATATAAAATTTCTAAACTGTGACTTGTAAAAGTAGTGTTATAAAAACCTTTGTATTGAATGTACCTATGCAAGTACCAAGTAAAAAATTTAATATTTCAAGTTCAAGAATCAATCTTATTACTTACACAAATCAGGTGCAAATCTGACTTGTTCTCCATTACAGTTGTTTATAAAATCGTGAATTTGCTGGAACATAGTTGATCTATCTACATCTGCATTGCCCTGAAATATACACAATTGATAATTAAATATTGATTGATTACAAGACCAGTAACATTTTTAGTTTTTTAAGCTTACAACAATCAGTTCCTACATAGTTGGACAATTTTATTGAGAAATTTAAAAGCCAATCCCTGTCATATAGACCACTGCAACCACTGTTCAAACCCAAAGATAATATTTATCAATGACATACTAAGCAAAGCCGCCTCGTACGTACCGGAGGGATGGAGAACTTAGCAACGAGCACAGCCAGGACTCCCAGCGAATGTTGTTGTATATCAAGAGTCTCTAGCACATTACTCAGATGTGCACTATTCCGTTGCAATACCTCATCACATTTGGCGATACATTCGCATAGCTCCCGAAAATTTCCTGGTAAAATTTAGTTAAAATAACATTTTATTATTATGATTTATTCAAAAAGGACCATGAAAAGAAAACAATTAAAACCGTAATATTGGATCAACTAACCTGAAGCAGAAAGCGTACGCACATTATTGACGAATTGCTCCAAGGGCGAAGCCATTTCGTGATGAGATAAAGATGCTAAAACTGCTGTTAATAATTCGAAAATAATCCAAATTTGTATTGGTTTTCTGCAAATTTTACTTAGAATTGAAAAACTTCAACACAAAACCGCTTCTCTTTCAATCTTGTTTTCGCTCAAAAGCTGTGCTCAAAAGAATGAAGAATGATCTTAATTGATAGGACAGCTGACTGCTGAACGGAACCTATTGACTTTGACATCGACTAAATATCTGACTGCTTATATTATCTGCTGTTTTTTGTTGGTTGACCTAATTTCTCGAAGTACGGAAAAAAATATTTTGTCTAAGGATTATTCCTCCCATGTGGTCCCATTTTAACTTTTATCAAAATCAGTTTAGAGGTAACGGCGAAAATCGGTAGAGGTTATATATTTGAGCCATTTGGAGTAGAGACTTTAGTGACGTGGGGACCGGGAGCTCATACTAATAGCTGAGTAGGTATAGTGAGTAACTAATGACGTCCTGATGAAAAACAACTCCAAAATCAAGAATGCTATCAATGCTAGTTGAACATAAGTATGACGCCATTTGACACTTCTACTTCTTCCGGTGGTTCATGCCTTAGGGTGAGTGCCTTTATTATCAGAAACTAAATGACTGACTACAACAACAAACAAATATAGCAGTAAGATTACCTATTACATCAGAGTGTAGTTATTTGGATGTTTTTTACCCTGCCCGTAGGTGTAGGTACCGAACGCGTTAGTAGAGCAACTCAACTTCGTAATTCACGGGAAAATAGCCCTTATTGCTATAGCTATGTATTGTCAACTGTTAGATAAACGTCAGTGTTTTTCACCAAGTTATTTTGATCGTTAAATAGTTGCACGCTGGGTGCTGGGACTCTCGGTCCCAGGGAGTGTATTTAATTTTCGCTATCTGCACCCATGGTCTTCATGTCGATCTCTTTGGCGCGCCCACCATCTTGGTTCGGGTCACCATTTGTTTTCGGCGTCGCCTTCTAGACTTGGTCTGGGTTGCTTCTTTTCACTCAACCTCTCAAGGTCAGGTCCTCCGCCAATCTCGGTCACGCTATTTTTTCTGTCATTTGTCCAAAGCCCTCTGCTAGATCTATGTCGTCACCTCATGTGGTCAAGTCTGTTACTTGAATTGTCTCAGAATTACAATTGGATTGTGCCAAAATGGCTGTCGTGATGAGTCATCTCCGTCCCGAATAATGTGGCAGCACCATTTTGTCGACTGTCTACGGTGCACACGCTAATGGCAACAATTGGGAAGTCTACATTCGACAGTGACAAATAAACATTGTGCATTTATGTCGGTCGTTCCATTCGGCTTATTTTGATTTTTGTGAGGGTAGCACATCTATCAACGAGCATCTAGCTGCGAGAAACTAGCTGTGAGGCGAGGCGTGGCGTGGTGAACGCGCCGACTGCGTCTTTGCTTGCGAGCTAAGTATTTAGTATTAGACGTTTATTACTTTCATATTCGATACTTATACGTGTAACCAACATTTGTACATCCAAATATTAAAAATTTATATAATTATGTAAATATGCACAAAATTATATACTTAAAAATATATGCTAAATTTAGTATACTTTCGTATGCTTAATAAAATCAAAGATGTCCTGTTCTAGATAATAGTTAAATTAAGACCTTATTATACCATATCTGAAGCGAAATAAAGAACTCCTAAACCAACACACCAAATAGTATTCCATAGTGGTTAACCCGACGTGATCACTCGCGATATTTTATAGCAATGACTCGCGTTTGATTGAACACAAACTCAAACATCAGTTTAGTGCAAAAACAAATAACAATCATCAGTGCTACAACCACACCCACAATCACCAACACGGAGGAGCAACACAAAATCATCATGGGTTCAGCAGCTGGCGCGGCAGACGCTTCCAGTACACCACCGCCGCCAGCGCCTTCAAAGCAGCCCAGCAGCAGCCACACCGCAGCAGAGATGGCAGCCAGTGCCGTCACCTTACAGACCCGCTTGTCCGATTTTTGGACAAACCAGCCGCAACGTTTCACCAATTAGAAGCTATCATCGCAGCACAGAAGGCCGGGGACCTCTGCAAGTATCAACTGGTGGTAGCGAAGCTGGGACGAGACGAATTGAGTCAGGTAAGTGACATTCTTGAGACCCCACACACGAGGCAAATAAATACACAACTTTAAAAACCATCTAATTAACGCATATGAGGAGTTCGAAACAATTCAACTGAAAAAACTTCTCAACGAAGTAGAGCTCGGGGACCAGCGACCGTCACAACTGCTCCGAAAAATGAAAGAACTTGGCCGCAACAAAATCCAAGAAAAAACCATTAAACTGTTATGGCTCAAACGCCTACCCAGCACGGTGCGACCAGTTATAGCCGCTTGCAATAATGGACAGTTGGATGACATCGCCCAAATCGCGGATAAAATTATCGACACATCACGGTCCACCGAAGTCTGTAGCATAAATCCGTCGATCGACCAAAAGCTAGAAAAAATCACTCAAGAAATCGCCGCCATGAACCGCAGGTATGAACCATTGATATCCCGGCGTGAGGAAAGCAACCACACAAATAGATTTAGGTCACGCTCCAAATCACGCGCAAGGGAAAATCAGGAAAAATTCAGATCACAAAAGGATTACCCGGCAACATCTATTTCAAGTGCTTTTACAACAACATTTACGGGGACGGCGCCAAAAAAATGCGAAAACGACAAATGTAGTAAAGTGTTAAATTAAAACCGACACCATCGTTGGCGAGCGTAGGTGTCATCTTGTCGCCTATACATCACGGCTATATCAAGTGGGATTCGTTTTCTCATAGACACCGGTGCGGATGTTTCCGTACTAGCCTGCAAAAAAGGTAACAAACAACCCAGTGACTACACTTTATATGCAGTCAATAGTACACCCATCAAAACATACGGAGAAAAAACACTCACTTTGAACCTAGGCCTCCGGCGACCACTACGCTGGACATTCATAATGGCAGACTTCAACAGTCAATCATCGGAGCTGACTTCTTAGTCAAAAACCAATGAATGGTTGATTTACACGGTAGGAAGTTAGACTATAAAATTACAAACATTGCAAAAAATTAACTACCAAGCCATCTGATGCCACCATAAGAGTGGTCAACACGGCCGACCCATACCATCAGATTCTAGCCAAATACCCGCTAGGTATATGCAGACCTTCCACGAGCCCTTGGGCCAACCCACTTCACGTCGTAAAAAAAAGAATGCACTGAGGATAGTTCTCAGCGTTAGGTACAATACCTGAAATAACCTCAAGAGCATGCCCTGTCAAGTGGTTGACCAGATACTGTACACGTTCATGGTCAGATAAATTTTGATTTTCGTCTATTGTCCGACTAAAAGATTCGTATACTATTTTCCATTTTATTGAACTACCATCAAACGTCATGAGTTCGAGCTTCGGTAGCTTGACCGAAGAATTTTGCGGTGCAATACGAGTATTATCATTCTGAACGTTCGTAGCAGTGGGTTAAGTTTATTGTAAACAAACTTACAGCGGCAGTACAAATCTTCAAATATATTTATGCAATCGTATTTTACTGTGTAAGAGGGATCTATTGACAACTCGGTGGCATTTAAATCGTTCACGATCGTATTGATCGTATCTAGAGAGATAACTCCCCATAAGAATTTTTCGCAACCGAGGAAATGTGGCATCGCGTCTTCCAATTAAAGTTGCGCGTTTAACTGCCGATTCGTCTAGTGCTTTAGCATCCTCAAATTCCTTTACATATTTGGAACGAGAGCTACTAGATTTACTAACAGACATCTTGAAGCAAAGTGTACAAAATTTACCAAATTACAAAGAGACTAATTAAATGACTATGCCGCGACACTGCGCGGGCGATCACAGATAAGCGGAGCGGTGCGAGCGAGTTCAAATTCAAATTCATTTATTCTATCCATAATAATATTTGATACAATTTTATAAGACATAACTAAGTTATGTACTTATAAGTTAACACAAAGAATGTTTGATCTACCTGTACCTAAATGTTACTTCCTACTGGGTAAACAAATTAGCAACGAACTAATTTGCAATCAATTCAACTGATTAAGAAAATGGAATACACAATCGAGAGCGGTGCGGGCTTCACACGGCCGAAGAAACTCTCGCGAATGACAGCGGCGGTGGTTAGAAAATGGCGGGCGGTGCTTCGATTATAAAGGTTCGGCGTAAGTGCTCCGTCGACGCGGGTGACAGGAGACTGCCTCGCGGTAGCAAGCCTGCTCCCTCCTCAGCCACGATTGGACGGACAGAGTCAGCCATCGTTTTCATGGGTACAAGAGGGTAGAAGGAAAAAATTAAGGAGTAGTTAAGAAGCGCCTACAAGTGGCGCGAATAGTCATTAATAATATTAGGTTGTAATTTATATTAATATCGATATAATTATTGTATAATCTATTTAATATATATCAAAGTTATGATATTCACTCATATTGGTGTTGTTTTGTACTGTCCTGTGTTTGTGTGTTGTGTTGTCTTTAGTCTTTGTTTTTCAGATCTCTGATGTAAAGGTTAATTAAAATAAACTTATCAATCACCGTCATGGTAGGTAAGAAACCAATGGAGATGCCCTTTCATTTTATACTTACATTTACTTATACAAATATGATTAAAATACGACAGATAGAGTGAAATATAAACTTGTCTCTTTTTTTCTTATGTACCTTTCTATTTGTGAGAAAGAAATCATAATATTTTACTTTTTGCTTATTATGGCAATATTTTCTCGTGACGTAGTAAAAGAATAGGTGAGTGCCATGTTCGCCATTTTAAGCGACAAGTTTCATTGTAGTTTCGTTGACGAGTGGATGTAATTTTTTTGCATTAACTAACTTTACGAGAAAATTACAAGGCATTTCCGTGAAATATTGTGTATGAGTGTTTTAAAACTGTAAATCAACATGCCTTTGTGTTGTATAAAGAAATGCGGAGCTAGAAAGAGCAAAAATCAACCTCAAATGTCTCTGCACAGGTTAGTTCTTGTTTTTCGAGCAAAAGAACATTTCATCCATTAAAATACCAACGAAAGTTGATTAATTTACGTGAAGTTAGTGTAAAGTATAGGTATTTTGATTTATTTCCGGATTGTAGTTCAATATTAACATGTTTCCAAAAGATTATTTGTTTACAATCTACGTCATAGCAGAATAGTGATGTACCGTTGCCATATCGAACTTACACTATGTGATACTAGTATTATGTTTTATATCAGAAGTCTTGACAATTACTGAACTGAATATGATGAAACTTATACTATTTCCAAATTACAAATTAATTGCATAAAGTATATAGATGATTGAATTTATTATTAATTTCTTTTCAGGATGTCCAATTAGAAAAGTTTTGGGGTTTAAGAGAAGAATGCCTCAAACAAGAGCGAAAAATCAAACGCCTTAAGGAAAGGATTCATAAAAAAAATAAAAAATTGCTAATTTAAAGGACATCATAGATGATCTACGAAAGCAAAATTAAATCAACACGAAACATTGACTTTTGATGGACTTGGACTTTTTAGAAGGACCACAAGACTACTTAAAAAGACAAATTAATAAGAGGTTTCCATGTACCTAGGAAATACTCCGAAGAAGTTATGAAGTTTGCCTTGACGTTATATTTTCTATCGCCTAAGGCCTATAATTATATAAGACGAAGTTACAACATATGTTTACCTCATACAAGAACTTTGTGCAAATATTACCAACATTTAAACTGCGAACCAGGATTTACAAAAGAGATACTTTTGATCATGGTAAATTAAAGAGTTCCTGTGAGATAATTAAAAACTGTAATTAATTATAAGATGACATTACATACCTCGAGGACGAAGTCGCTGCCATCAGCTAGTATGTAATATATGTATATGTATGAAATATTCAAGCTATAATTGTATGTATAACTTAGTTGATATACATTACCTATACGTCGTTTATATGTCGATATATTTGTGTGAAAAAATTGTCATAACTTTAAACGTTTTCTCTTGGTGTACCAATCATATTCTATCGGTTTTTATTAAACCCTTTATTAACACAGTCTACTATTTACTAATATAAAGAATTTATAATTCATCCAAAGCGATTCGAACGTGAAAGATCAACAATAATACATACTTATAAACTTTCATGTTTTAAAATTTAATTAAATCGACCGTACAAACAAAAGTTGGTCATATTTGTATTACAATGTTAATCCTTATCCATTTTTTTTTTTTCATTAATGATGTTTATTTGGAAGCAAAATACTTTTTAATTAATTGGAATCGGAAATTTAGTTTAGATTTTATGAGTATATAAATCAACAACCGGTTCTAAGCAACAAAATGCTAGTTATAGTTTAGAAGTGGATCGCAAAGCAGGAACTCTAGTAGTAATGGTGGTTGGGTATCTAAGTAGGTACATTTACCCTAAATTATTCTTATAATAACCCGTGCGAAGCCGGGGCAGGAGTCTAGTAACTTATATAGTTTTATCTAGTATGACCAAATATATACGACTCTCGTATAGTATCGATACTGATCGAACCAATATTATACAGCACTAGCAATGGCAACCATCTTGTGCGACAAAATTTACTGTAGGTATGCACCCATATTTTGTAGGTATTTCAAGTCCATATATAGATGTCAATGATCACCGTCGCTTGTTTTACGTTCTGCCCACACGCGACATTGGCGAAATTGTGGCACTACCACAGAAGCCACTTAATATAAAAGTTGAAGTTGAAGTCATTTTCGTGCCCCCCGCGTTTCAGTAATAGCTGTTTTTTTTCTATGTGCTGTCACAGCCATAGAGGACTGTATTCTATGAAATAGAGAAGCCACAGAGGTCGCTTTTTTTCTGGCCGGTGTGATCTGTTGGTCTGCCCCTAAACTAAATGCTCTTTATATGTGTGTGTATCCTGTGTATCAGTAATTCATATGTATGCACTTTCTATCTATCTACATACATATAGACATGCATATAAAGTATTCATTAAAATGATATTTTTTGATACTGTACAATAGCAAAGTGCAGTTCTGCAGGCTGGACCTACTCTAACTGCACTTTACTATTATACTGCCTAGGTAACAAGATGTACATATAAGCAAGCATACTTAGTGTCACTAACACTAGAGGCTTTTAAAAACAAACAACACAATTTTGATTTCGTCTTCACGTTCGTAATATATTTCATCAATCACAATTCTATTGACAGACTGAGACAAAAATCGAAAATATAATCTAAAACAATCGTATTATCTATAAAACACATAAATTCGTATTATAAAACACATAAATGTGTAATATTTTCACAAAATAATATCTTCGGGCTGATTTTCATTTCAAGATAAGACATTGACATAGGAATAGAACGTTATTAAAAATAACGCCGTCTATGTGACACCTTTGGGGCAAGGTAACAGACGGCGTTTATATGATACAAAAAATTATATCAAAATTTTTTTTCGTATCATTATGTCACTGCCCTGATTTTGATTGCATTGCTGGTCGGCGCTTGCTGAAAATATAAACACATATTCTTTAAAATCTACGCTCTAAATACTTTAACTTTACGTGAAATAAATTCTGTTCGTGGAACTTACTCTGATCCTACATTATAAAACACCAGTTGAAACTATGGCTATATTACACAGAGCTCTTTTTACATGGTTTATATTCCTGGTGTTTCTGATCCTCCTATGCCTACGATTGGAATCCAGGACTCACTGGAATTGGTTCATTGTTTTCATACCTATGTGGGTTTACGATAGTATCTTATTGATATACGTTCTGTTTCACATGGTTTCCCACTGCAGGAATGGAATCGAAAGATTTAGAGGAACTATAAACAAAAATGTTTGGTATATTGCTGCTATAGGCCTTAAAATGGGAGCTCAAATTATTATCTGCATTAAATTAGAATATGTCAGAGTTAATCTCCCAATTTACGTTGTGATGACACCTATATGGATGCTGCTACCAGTACTATGCGTAGAAGTTTTCATGCATCTCATCAAGCACTCAAGTGGGAGCAGTAGATACTGAAGTCAACTGACATTCCTACAAGCCGGGAATCGTAGGTGTTATGGACTAAAAATATATATATTGTTTGTTAGAGGACATGTGACCTGTGATAAATATAAACTTGGCACCAACTCATTGAGACTGGGTATGTTTGAACTTGTCAAAAATATTTGTTAGCTTCTTGAAATTTGGTGATACAATACTTGTTTCAACAAAATAGTTTAAAAAAATGGCTTCATTTGATGGAAATTCAGAGCTGAAGAGCCTAATAGTAACAGAAGTGCCAGCCGGTTCTACAGCAGTTTTAAACTGTCACAGCAATGATTTTGACCACAATTTTATGTTTTGGCTGTTTGACAAGACTAAAGTTATAGGTCCAGGAAATGACTATGATGAAAGAAAATATAAATATGAAGTTTTATCTGGAAAATTGCACATTGACGTGAGTAATGTTACTGCTTAAAATTAAGTTTTTTTTGTATATAATAGATAAGAACTTATAAATACTTATAAACTTATATAATAGATAAGAAAATAATAGATTAAGCTGCTTTCTACATAAAATTTCTGCTAAATTTATTCATTTTATTAATGTTTTATTGATCAATGGCATTAAAGACTTTTTCGCAATTTGAGCAGTGCTTGTAATTTGTGGTGTATTTTATTTTAAGGCTATTTTGGCTTTGTGTGTCATTATTAAAAATTACAGAATGTATCACCACAAGAGTCTGGATTCTACAAATGCATATCAAAGAAGTTGGATGGAACCAAGTACTCAGTTGGCGAAATTGAGATGCTTGTTTCCGGCTCCTCCTTCTCAGCTATGGATGCAGTGAAACTGGTTGCCATTGTGGTCTCTATCATTGTAATAGCTGCCTGTGCTGTACTGTATTGGCGTATGAGAAAAGACTGGAAGAAATATGATGGGAGAGCTATTGTAGCAGGTAAAAGTTAGGAGTAATGTAATATATACCTCTATGTGTTGAAATGACATATAACTGTCATCATACATTTTTCATTGTGATTGCACCTATGGTATTTTGAAAAATGTATGAGACAATTCCTGCCATACTCATATATTATTTTGAAACAAAATAATGGAGACTGTTATTTATAAATTAACGGTTTGCAATTGAGCACTACTCATCTGATATACAGTGACAATATAGCTTCGGGAATGTACCCAAACCATGTGACCTATTTTCATCACTTTTTACTGGCCCCCCCCTTGGTGACCAACTGTAATATTTAAGCACACCCCCCTCCCCCTTTAGATTTGACATAGTTATTCTTAAATACAGTTTTCATTCATTTTTTACAAAGAGGTAAAAAAACCTAAATTTGGTACTCGTATGCATCAGTCTGCCACCTGTGAGTTGTAAAACTGCTACACTTGAAACACGATATTTGAATGTAAGTGGGAAAAGCGCGAATTTACAAGATATTGACTATATGAGGAAAACCGAAGCCCTCCATCCTTCTGTGACCAAACACTGTATTTTGAAGACCTCCCGTCCCTTCCTCCCCTGAAATTGGTCACATAGTATGGGTATGTTCCCATAAGATGTGGCATGCTTGCCTTAAATCCTATGAGAATTGTCTCAATGAGAGAAAACTCATGTAAGTATTAAATTGCCTGTCCTCCTCCATTATTGCTTCAAACTAAAATATAAATATGATTGATTATAAATTGACTATTCACACACATTACTTTTGTTGGGATATTTTATCTAACCTTCATGTGATATTAGAAGTGATGGATGATGATGGAGTAGTTTTTTTAACATGATAGATAAGTATATTTGCCAAAATTAGATCATTCTCAAATCCAACATAAAGCTAGTAATTATTTACATATACTATAATAATTTGAGACTAAGATGTGGATTCTATGCTTTGATTCATAAATCAAAATAACTAAAACTTTAAGTTGGTTTTCACATTTTTAAAGTATTTCAAGGAATATAAATATCAACCAACACGGACTGTTATCAAAAAATTGCTTCATAAAGTTAGAAGCACTATTGTTTAGTTTTTGCAGGTAAAAAAATATAATATGGTTAAATATAGGAATTTTATAATCTTCATATTAATTCCCTTATAAAAACTATTGATTTCTGAAATGATGTGAAAAACCAAGAAGAAATATGTTTAGAGGTTATTAATTATTTGATTTAATTCATATTATGTGATATTATAAATAAATGTTTACTGATATATGAAAAAAAAGAAGAAATATGTTTGTGTAGATTTAGTAGGTAAATCACTAGCAAATCAATAAAATATGTTAGGGTTAACAAGTTGTGAACTTGTCTTCCTCTACTATAACTGCATGAAAAACTACTTCTTATAAAAATAACAAGTTATTAAATTAATTAACTAATTGTCTACAAAATACAGTAAATTAACTCCAATTCGGTCAGGC
Source organism: Ligdia adustata (assembly GCA_947049295.1). Lineage (NCBI taxonomy): Eukaryota > Metazoa > Arthropoda > Insecta > Lepidoptera > Geometridae > Ligdia > Ligdia adustata. Next base: position 7,685,279 of record OX346218.1, read on the forward strand.
CAAACTTACTACGAGTAAACTAGCCTAATTTGACAGTTCTAAAATTATTTCCTCTCCTTTTGTTTCCGAAAATGCGAAAAGGATGGATATTAGTTTAGAAACTTTTAAATTAGTCAGTGTGGCTGGCAGATTTGGGGTCATAAGTCATTTTGGCAATATTTCGTATCTTATTCCAAAAAATCTTCAATATCAGAATTCATTACCAAAAATATTTTGTCTGCACATTCATAAAAACATCAGCCCTACCACTAAAAAATAAGACAACTTCAAAAACGCAATACTTGTTGCATAGCTAAAATAAATATACAGTATGCATGGATACTATAGTATGTCCAATCCTGCCAAGACATACACCTGTTTTATAAGTGATTATGAATGTTACTTTCAGTGGATGATACAGAAGATGACGAAGGTGAGGATGTCTACAATCCAACTACTACTACATCTCCCATTCAACCAGTAGCCGGGCCAAGTCGAAACATGTCTTCCGAACATTTACTCTATGGAATAGATAATCAAGGTTTAGACACTGACTTTAATTCTGTGTTTGAGAACATTCAAATCAAATCACCAACACCACAGAGAAGTTTGATCTAAATAGTGACATTTATCATTGCTCTTAAGGAAATAATGAATGCTACTGATATTAAAATCATGTTTAACATTCTGTGATTTAGGTTCATGTAGTTAGTAAATATAGAATAAATTATTTATATTACACTTAATTTGGCTTTCAATTGAATTAAAAATCTATACTAAGCAACATGCAGCAGTTACTTAAACATCCTGATGAGTAACACTGGGTTCTAAACAATATAAACATAGGTATGTAGTTTTTATAATGCAATTTTTATAATCCAGCATGACTTTCTTAGATACTTAATTACATGACAAGATTTTCGTACATACTTTTTAAATAAATGTTATGTCTTCTGCAGTACTGTCTTGTTTTTCCGTTGTATCTTGATCATTGTTAGAAATTGACTGTGGTGTCGTGTCAAGAGTCTCATCTTCTTCATCACCATCTATCTCCATTTCAAATACTCTCACTTTTCTCATACTCTTTGCAAGTACAATCCCTACTTTTCTGCCACCAGAAACAGCAATTCGAAAACCATCCATTTTGTCTAGAACCTTAAAAACTCCAGTGTCTAATAGCGGAGATATGTCTTTTTTGGCTAATTTATCACAGAAAAGATAGGACTTAGACTTTATATTGAAGTCACAAGAATTTTCTATTAGTATTTTCAAAGGAACTTGAATAAAGATTGTGCTATCGTCGTAACTAGGATGTTGGACAAGCACCGACAGATATTCAGCAGAGTAGAACTGCAAATCTAACACAGCCAGTTGTGTTTCTTCTGTGCTGGCATCTGCTATTAAGCTTGATGACAAATAATATTTCATAGCTGTGGCTGTACATGAAGTCTCTTTCATATCTACTGTCATGAAATAAATACCCTCTCTCCCATAACTAGTGTTCATAAATGCCATCATAAACCTTTTTTCATTTGTAGCAAATGTCTGTGAGATTCTTAGAGATTCACTAATATTGCCACTCATTTGATCCTCATAACATCTAATATTGTGTAAGACTGAGAAATATTTACCGATATCTTTCTGAGACACATCAAATACTTTGCCGAGTGCATCTCTCAGGTACTTTTGCTGCTGAACCAGAGAAAACTTTTTAAATTCAGTCATTGAGAATATTGTGTCATTGTCTTTTAATAGGCATGAATTGTCTTTTAAAAACTTATGCCAAGGATTGTCATCATCATCAGGAAGTAGTGTCAAGTCTTGATCTTGAAGATACTGGCCCAACCTTTCCAAATTAAATTTTACAGGTTTTTCTTGTGCATTGTCATTGTTTTCTTCTTGAACACGGTCAAAGTTGTACAAGAACTCTGCAATATGGCTGAGATCTTGCTGTGTGATTTTGACAATTTCACTTGGTGTCTGTTCATCTAATAATCGGACTATGACAACAAATAGCCATCTGAAGAATGCTTTGTAGTTGCGCATGGACACATCAATGACTTTCTGCAGCTCTAGACTTTTGTTGAGAAAAGCACAGCAAGCTTTTATCCCAGCAGTTACCACACCTTCATCAATGCCAAGTATCTGAAATAAAAAAGATGGAATGGAAATTTTTCTATAATTAGGTCATCATATAAAGCTTTCAATAAAAACTACAATAATATGAAGCAATTTGAGATTAGATAATAACCTTATATCTGTCTGGAATTCTAGTAAGCCCTCTTAGTTCAGCTAAGTAATATGTGAGGCTTTGCCCCACTATAGTCAGTTGCTTCAAAACCAATTTCTGAATTGTAGAATAGCTTAGCTCCACAGAGTTCCCAAACTTCTTCAAATCATTGGCAGTAAGTTTTTCCAGTAAGTATACTTGGAGATCATCTGATGGTATTCCTGGAATCCATTTATTGCAAACTGTTATTCGTAATAAACTGTTATTTTTATTCTTTTCATTTTCAAGTAAAATTGACAATTTTTAGAAACCCGATATTGTTGTAGCTGCCATCTTGGATTTTAAATAACCATAGCGTATAGTATTCTAGTGGCCCTTTCATTAGATTCCCATATTAAGGGAGTTGTAATAAAAAAGGTATTCCGCAATTTTGTGGCAGCGCGGCGGCCATCTTGGACCGATTGTCATCAAACATAGCTAAAAACACTACCGACTAATACACTTAACAAATAAAAAAAATTAAATCAAAATCGGACCATCCATATGGGAGCTACAATCAGACACACACACACAGACTAGGTAAATTTATAACACCCGGTCGTTTCTGCGTCATAGGTTAAAAAAAGAAAATTATTAAGTTAGAGTCAGAAAGTTAGAATATAATTATTTTCTCGAACTTATTAATTTATTCTATCTCATGAAGTACTCACCAAACATAAGAAGTTCCAACAAGTCTGCAGAAACACCACCTTCTGGAACACAAGATGCATAATATGCCATTTTTGTATCCATATGCAGCAAAATATCCTCCCAGGCTTCCGTGATTGATATCATGGTTTGATCAAGATAAGACAGAAGCTGCACAATCTGTCTGTGCTTATTTGCAACATTATACATCTCCTCAGCATAAGCAGAAAGTACACTTGTATTGATTAGCGACAACAAGACATTGTTTGAAAATTTGTCTATATACAGAACTTGCATCACACTGAAATCATCTGATAAATTAATGTCTAAAACTTTGTATTCTCCAAAATCGTCTTTGGCTACTTGTGCTAAATGTATAGTGCCATATGGATATGTTCCGAAGATGTTCATGTATATGTAGCCTGTTCCATATCCAACTAGCAGCATATTTAGTTGTGTGGGATCTTGTATCTCTTTAAAGTCTTTGACATTATCTTCGCTGGTCTGATTTTTGTAAGTACCACTACTGGTTTGTGGCAACTTTTGAAGAAATAAAGATGCATCATCCTATAATATTAAATAAATTAAAACTTTATATTTCAATTCACATACATTTTTAGTGTTGTAAATAAATACGAGTAATTGTTAGTTCAAAATGGGTTTTAGGCTTACACTCTGTAATATCACAATGTCTATATAAAATGGATTCCTTCAATCAAAAAGAGCAATAACCGCAGTATCACAAAACTAAACAACATATTGAGATCGGCCACAGAGTTTTATAAGAAACTGTATGATGACGAAGATGATAATTATGATCAAATTTATTGTCTAGAACAACAAAATGAAGTCATTCCAGAAATACTAAAAAGCGAAGTGGAAAATGCAATATGGAGTTCACAAAGAAGGAAAGCCCCAGGCGAGGACAAAATATGCAATGATTTACTAAAAAATGTTTCAGAAGCCATAGTAGAACCATTGACTAGTCTTTTCAACAATATTATAACTACAGAAACAGTTCCAAAACAATGGACGGAAACCACAATTGTCCATTTCCACAAAAAAGGTGATAAAGATGAAAATTTGTAATAAGACAACTGATTGAGAAATATAAAGAGTACAACAAGGATTATTATTTAGCGTTTATTGACTACAATAAAGCCTTTGATTCCCTGAAGCATAAAGAAATATGGAAGTCACCACAAGACCAAGGAGTCCCAAATAAATATACCCGAATAATAAAAACCATATATTCAAGCAGCAATTCAAAGATACAGTTAGAAAGATGCAGAGAAACATTCAGAATAAAGAAAGGAGTCCGGCAAGGAGACCCAATGCCACCGAAAATATTTTCATCAGTTCTAGAGAGCATTTTTTAAAAACTGGAATGGGAAGATATGGTATCGATATTAATGGATGTATGCTTAACCACCTGCAGTTTGCAGAAGATATTATCCTTATAACAAACAACTCTGAAACATTACAAATAATGATACAAGAACTGGACACTGAAAGTAGGAAAGTAGGCTTGACTATGAATGCAAGAAAAACTAAATTAATGACTAATGCAATAGAAGATACAATAAAAAAATAGAATAATCAAATTGAATATGTTAGAGAAGCAGATAGATAAAGAAGTTGAAGAAAGAGTTAGCAACTTATGGAATAAGTTCTGGTCACTAAAAGAGGTCTTTAAGGAAAAATCATTACCACTCTGAAATAAAATGAAAATCTTTAACAGTTGCATACTACCTATCCTATCTTATGGATGTCCTACATGGTCCCTGTCACAGAAGCTAAATGAAAAAATCCAAATCTGCCAGAACAACATGGAGAGGAGCATACTAAATATTAATCTTGTTGATAAAATTAAACTAGAAGACATAAGGAAGAAAACAAGAAGCAAAAGAATAACATATACCGTAAGGAAACAAAAATGGCGCTGGACTGAACATATGTTAAGAAATAAAAAAGGAAAGTGAAATAGAGATGTCTTGGAATGGCTTTAATTAATAAGTTAGTTTTAAATTTGCCATAATTGGAAGATTACTTACATATAAATTGTACTCAGAAGCACTCTCTAGGGTATTATTTCGGACTGCCCAAGTAAGGCAAGTGACTCCGCAATGTTTTGCTGCATCAAATTCATCCATAGTCTCTTGTTCCAAGACATACTTGTCAAGATTATCTTTATCCTCTATGTCTACTATGTAAACTGTACCAGAACTATATCCTACAGCTAAAGCCTGAAAAAAATGTAAGATAATACACCCTCTAACTCACACATTAAACAAACCCCGTAACTGCATCACAGAATAAAATACCAGTGCCAATATGTGAGCTTCCATGTAAGCTCTATGCACACACATCTACAAATAGACATGGCCCCCCACAGTCGACGAATTAACATGTGAGACTACAATCGCCTGCAGCTGTGCCTATAATACTATTTTGTTGTATAGCTTGCGAAAAGCTTGTGATTTCATTAGTGTGGGTAGAGACACATACAGCGAAGCTCTCATTTTAGCACTGCTATTTTATTCTGTGATGCAGTTAAGGGGCTCGCTGTTTTAACAATGTTTGCTAAACACCTACAACACAAAAAAAGTGAAGACTCGGTGATTCCATTAAGATTATGAAAGTGATAGATAAAAGGTATAGCATAAAATTCTGCACCCAACCTAAAAATATATATCCCAAGATATTCCAAACATGTAAAGCACTCCATATACCAGAGTAAATATTAGTAAAATTTCAAAAATAGGTACTTGTGAAATACTTTTAACACTAAGACTAAAGAAAGGTTGATTCTGAACATTTTGATCAATAGAATAAAAACTTGGCAAGATTTTTCCTGTGCTCCTTTTCTCTTCTTCTTCTTTTTAAACAAGGAATTTGATACCTTTAGAATTGTCCAAGAACTCAAATTAAAGTACCTTTCCGTCGGGCCTCCACGCCATCGCCCGAACCGACACATTTTCCTCAAGCGGTGGCAGATTCCAAACTTTTTGCCAATGCAGTCTATGGATCTGAATTTCACCTAGAATGTTCAACAAAACATGTAAGAAGAGTTGTCTTAAGCATATCCTTTCAAGAATTGCCTTAGATTATTATTTAGCAAGGTACAAAGAATACATGTGATAACAAACCTTTAAAATTGCTCAGAGCCAGCAAATCAAGTTTGTTGCTCCATACCATCTGATCGACTTGGTATGCCACATGCCGTTCACCGACCTTCCGCATTCCACAATGGTACATGGTAAAGTATAATTTTCTACACCGATGCCTAGACGAAGAACTTTCATATTATAGTTTATTTTCGTAATAAAACATACCGATGATTCAAAAGTAAACAATAAATTCAAACACGAACGAACAAACCACAGAAATTAGAATAATAAGGAACGAACCATAACCGAATCAATAAAAACTTAGAAATAGCACCTATAGAAATAGGAATTGCTGTCCAGTTTATTTATTATATGATAACAAATCTGTCATCTTTGTATGTGACACTAGCAAAATCACAGATTAAGAAGAGTAAGCCATTCCTGATTCTATGGGTAAAATTGTGAGTGAAGTTACTTCGCAACAAATTACAAAAGCCAATAACAAGAACTTGAGAACTGGCACAATACAAAGAGTGTGATGGCCAATCAAGAAAGAATAAAAAAAAAACCAATAACACAAATCATAATTTATAGTTGTAGGTATGTGCCTACTGCCTAATAGACAAGAAGTTGAACTTGAAAGTTGAAGTAAATCTTTGAGAATAAAGCAGTACTCCTATATGGAAGAATAAAACAAGTAAGAGATTTGAGGACAAGGCATATTATTATATTTATTGCCTCATAATAAACTAGTACCAAATCGTGTTGTTTGCTTGTAACCAGAAAAATTATGGCTGCGAAAAGTGTTCCACTAAACGAACTCGTGGATTGCTTATCACAACAATTAAGTGAAATCGAGTTATTAAAGTCAATGTACCCAAGCCCTGGTGAAATAGTTATATCAAGCAGTAATGTTGATGAAATCAGCAACTTTATAAACTCTAAGTCAGAATATTTACCGAGTAACTTAGATTTTGTGATAAACTTGACCCTAAATGATATGAAACTGGAAGTATGTGTCTATTTACCTCTATCTTACCCCAGTGAAGAGCCTGATATTTATATAAGATGTAATCAATTAAATAGACAACAGGAGACTAGATTAAATATTGGATTATCTGAGTGCATAAAAAATAATCATATTGGAGAAGTATGTTTATACACTGCTATAACATGGCTTCAGGATAATGCAGAATTATTTACTACTAACAAAGGAGATGAGAATTTAAAAGTTTTAGAACCATTAGACGAAACTATAATGTTTTGTCGTATGTGGATTTATTCTCATCATATTTATAATAAAAAGAAAAGAGAAGATATCATAAAATTGGCAAAACAGTGTGAGTTAACTGGTTTCTGTTTGCCTGGTAAGCCGGGAGTTATATGTGTAGAAGGAACCAATCAAAACTGCAATTATTGGTGGAAAATAATTAAATCAATGTGTTGGAAAAAAATAGTAATAAGGAAAACTGAAATTTTTGACTATTCTGAAGAGCCTAAAAGAAGAAAGTTTGGGGAGTTCAAAGAATTGCATTTTAAAAATCCTACAAATGCAAAGCACACTGTTATGTCTGAATTTTCTAAGTTTTTAAATGAACAAGGTTTTATCAAGATTTTCAATGAGTTCTTTGGGTTTGAGCAAAGTGATAGTTTACAATAAAAATGAATGTTATTATTATGGATTAAATATTTAATTTAAAAATGTATTTGACCATTTTTACTCATAAATGAGACATTGATTTTAAGAATTGTGAGCTTTGTTTTCTATATCCATGATATAAGTTTTAATAATAGGTGATTTTAGAATAATGTTTTCTTAGTTCTTAAAATTGATTGTTTTTGTTCATTGTTTAAATTAATTAAAGTATGTAGGTATTTTTTTAAAATAAAAGAAAATGTAATTATAACAATTTTTATTATTGATTTGGTAAGTGTGGAAAGATGATTAATGATAACAATTCACTTATTCTTATAATAATTTAGCTCTTGATGGCAGGATTCTTGGATAATAAGTTCATTATTATAGGTATGTACATATTATATTCTAATAATACCTACTCAAATCTATTGTAATGTAGTTGAAAGTGCTTGGATATAATGCAATTTTATTTAGAACTACTAGCTTTGCATGGGTGGAAATTTTTAGGGTTCCATACCCAAAGGATAAAAACATGACCCTATTACTGAGACTTCACTGTCTGTCTGTGCATCTGTCACCAGGCTGTGTCTCATGAACCGCGATAGCTATACAGTTGAAATTTTCACAGATGATTGTATTTTTATAAAACAATAAAATAAATAAGGCTCTCATACAAGAAACAACTAATCTAAATAAAAATCTATCTGTATTAATAATAGTAACAGGTAGAAATATTCACAGAATATTTAGTTATATACTCACTTTAAAATAAAATACTTAAAATCAAAATAAAAATTAAAGCCAAGCTCCCATATAACAAAAGTGAAGTTTTGGTGGTTTTTACTCGATATAAATAACAACAATAGTTAGAAACTTGAACTAATGTTGAATATATAATAAATGCTACAGAACCATTCGTGCACGATTGGCAGATTTGATTTTTAAAATATTTTGGATTCGCACACTCGCCTCCCGCTTTCCTTCTCTCGTCGCGTTGCTTGCTGCGGAGCGTGAAGCCTCACCGCCGGCGCCGGGCGGTGTCGACGGCGATTATTTTCTACCGATTTCGAAAAAAATGGAAGTTCATTGTTGAAGGTATTTTTTTGTGTATGTTTATCGATATTTTCGCCATTTATGGACTGATTAAATAAAATATATTCGTTCGAAAGGGTGGTCCCATATTCGATTTAGGTAGTTGTTTATTTTTCGTACTATCCTACTTCCTTTATTATATATTATATAATATGTATAGCTTTTATCAAAGCTAAAGTTTTTTAATTGTCTGCGATAATGGAATACATAGTCTTCAATCTATCCATCTCATATAGATATTAACTTATAATTATAGCCTATTGGCATGCAAACGGAACTTATTACCAAAAAAACAATTTTACAATACAAAATAGAAGTTTACCGAGTTTATCGAAAAATTAGCGTTTTCGGATGTACCTATATTTATTGCAAAACTAGTGGTTACTTAAGTATTGATGTTTAATAATGGTGGATTATTAAATATCAATGTTTCTATGTGCACAAGTGTGGGCAAGAGACAGTAAGACGGAATAACGCGGTTTTCGTGTTCGCAGGAAATCTCCATAGAAATTCTAGTAAGTCTCCAACGCTTTCTAAGGTACATGTGGTGTGACTTTAACTTGAGCTGAGCAAGCTGACTTATTACCCTGATATTTGACTTTAAAACAATTAATTTATAACTTGAAAATTTACAACTGATACAGGCAAATAAACAAACCATATGGTGCCATATAAAAAAAATGAAATCTGACAGACTGACAGTACATACCAATGATACCAAAATATCTTTGATACCTACCAAAGAATATGAAAGAGAGTTTTCCCCCCGTTCGCTAAAAATATGGCGTGACTTGACCATGATGACATATTAGTTGATATATGACATATATTGATTGGTTAATAACTTGACCGTTGATAAACTTGACGCTGACAAATATACAAACCGTATGGTGCCATATAAAAAAAAAAGAATATGATACTCTCTGGACCTCTAGTAACTACATGTACCTATTATTGGTTTGAGTTTCTTTCTATTTAATTCAAAATAGTTGGAAGTATCTATTTTTGATTCCAAGTTATGTATTTCAGTAACTAACAGTAAGATAATAATATAAATACAAGTATGTACACCCATATCATAGTGGCAATCACCGTACTAAAATTATTTTTTATACCGGTGTAGTAAGTGCATAAAATTTACCATTAATTTATTGTATTATTACGGCTTTGTGGCGTAGACTGCGTTATTTAAAATTTTTGTACTATTTTCAGTCACTCCACAGATTTTGAAGTACATCGAAACTGGCTAGCTATTACTTTCAACTTGCCTATTGATAAGTGGTACTACGACACTACATCAGAATGGACGTTGGATTATCCCCCTTTCTTCGCGTGGTTGGAATACGCACACACTTATGCTGCGAAATATTTGGACCTGAGAATGTTGGAGTTAACAAATTTGAATTACAAATCGGACATGACTATATTGTTTCAAAAACTTTCATTAATTGTTTTGGATTTTATTTACCTTCTTGGGGTAAGCTGGTAAGTGTTTTATTATTTGGATTTATTTTAAAGCTTACGAGGATAGCAGTGGTTTTTATCATTTGAGCTATAGACACAAGAATGGCTCAAGCTGCAATCCTGAGGTGGTTGTTCTCTAAAGTAGAAATATAATAATCCTGTGAAACAAAAGTGATTACCATCAATATTAATATATTGATGGTAATCACTTTTGTTATACAAAGAAAAAAAATATGAGCATTGAACATAGTCCAAAGTTGTAACCATGTTTATGTCCTTATTACATAATATTTTTTTTATTTAATGTTTTAGGTGCACTACACTGCTAAGCAGAGGTGAGCAACTGGCGTTTATATTGCTAGTATGCAATCCTGGATTACTGATGGTGGATCACATTCATTTCCAATATAATGGATTTATGTATGGAATTCTAATGATATCAATTTCCCATATAATAAAAGTGAGTACTAAGTGAATACTGCATCCATTAAACAGAATGTACTAAATTAACTTAATACCATTTGATACTTATTTTCTATTTTATAAAAAAAGAAGTATATAAGATTGATGCAATAAGATATTTAATGTAGATTGTATAATATTATCAGTCACTAATACAGGCTGTAATAGAAAAAAAATTAGACTTTTACATAAAGGGTTTCATATCATTTGTCTAAATAACAAGCAAAAAATGGCATAAAATATGTAAATTAAATTAAATTAATTAAATATTCATTTTATTTCAGTTATTTACTTTCAAAGTTAATATACAAGTAAATATTCTGTAAATATATTTTGCTGTTATAAATATTCATCAAAAAACTGCCAAAAATTATGTTTGTTGTATGAGAGTGTAAAATTATGTTGTGTTTTAGTATTTGTTGTTATAGTGGCAATAAAAATACATGGAAAATTTTGTCTGTCTATCTGTCTAGCTATCACGGTTTATGAGATACAGCCTGGTGACAGACAGCAATCACAAGCATTTTTGCAAAAAATGTAGCCTATCCTTTCCCAAAGTCTAGTCTGTCTTTGTATGAAATTATATGAAAATGGTTTTAGTGGTTTATGCATGAGAAAGTAGTAGACAGATTGACAACTAGTACATTCGCATGTGTGATATTAATTAATTAAGCATTGTAACAGACACTATGTTCTTAGATAATATATAATGTTGTTTGAAGGTCATAATAATAGGTCAGGTGATTTATATAAAAATATATCTGATGCTATATCTGAGTTATGCTTAAGCAAATATGTATATAATAAACTAAACTAAATAGTTGGCCTACTTTTTTCTATTATTTGTAATAACATACTCTTACATAATTATTATTATTTTCAGGCAGATCATCTGCAAGGAGCGTTGTGGTTTGCTGTTTTACTAAACTTCAAGCATATATTCCTGTACATAGCCCCTGTATACATAGTGTATTTATTCCGGGCATATTGCTTCACTGTGCCGTCAGTGGATGGTGTTCACACACATTGGATATCATTTTCTTTTATGAATTTGTGCAAACTAGGTTTTATAGTAGTAGCAGTATTTGCTGCATCTTTTGGACCATTTATTGATCACATTCCACAGGTAATTACAGAATTACTCAGTTTTAATTTGTCGCTTTAAAGTGATTTCATAAGTACCAAACTAACTAAAGTAACACTTAATTTAGTTAGTTTGGTACTTATATATATAATATGGACTAACTAGTAGCTGTTGTTTCAAACTTTGCACCTCCATTTAACTCCATTTGATTTGATTAGGTGTTGAATTTCCAAATATCGGTTATTATTAGCCTCCTACATCCTATAATGAATACACCATCTAAAATTCATGTCTCTAGGTTTAGCAGTTTAGGTTCTGCATTGATTGTTACTTGCCAGTCAGTCATGACTTACTTTTTATGAATATGAATCATAGATACTATGCACAGTTTTATTCTTATAGGATTTGCTGTGCTGTGACTTAATCTGGTAAAGAAGTTATACCGTATATACTATTTGAAAATTTAAATAATTTCTTGCTATTAATAATTTTTTATCTCAGTTTCAATTAAAGATTTTTCATACATTTATTCTGAATTGTGTGTTCATATTTTTATTATTTCACAGATACTTTCAAGATTGTTTCCTTTTAAACGCGGACTATGCCATGCATACTGGGCTCCAAACTTTTGGGCCCTTTATAATTTTGGAGACAAGGTGTTGCAATATGCATGTACGTATTTTCGATATATATGTATATTATTTTCGAGTAGATTAGATTTTATTCACGTCAGTTTTGGCTACGACAACCTTCTTCTGTTGGGCTTGTTTATTGATGCGTCTTGATATAGGTTATATGCCCGATGTAGACAGTATGTATATGTTCTAGATATTAAATGATTATATAAATTTATAGATGTAATAGAGCCCGAAAACCCCAGACCTTCGTAATTTTATAAAGGCAATATTATTTCATTCATTATCATTATCATCACCAATATTGTCATTTTCTTCGTTTCATTTCATTTATTATTCGTCACTGTTACTCCATTCGATATCGTGGTCTTCGCCTTCTTCTACAGCTACCCTATATGCTTTTCTGGCAAGGGGTTGGAACTATCAGAAATGTCTGGCTAGTGAGGAAACATCATTTACTTATTACCCAAGTATTATACATAAAAATCAGCTTTTATACTATAACGTAAGTATTATTATAATTTCATGAACATTATGTGTGTCTAGCTTTATTATCTGGTTGCCACTATGTTAAGTTTCTGGCAATGAATAACGTAATTTTTAATAATAATCTGTATGTATTACCAAATAATCACACTTTATAATTTGGTGAATGTAGATCGGTATTTTACACACCTTTAGTACCATTTAACTTCATAATGGTTCATCGTTCTAACCTGTGTTGGGAGCATACGCTGACAAAGTTTCAGCTTTTATAAAATAACAAAGTCTGTGGTTCACGGTTTCTTAGACTATAATATTATAACATTGAACTCGTCTGTTGTGGCTGGTTGGGTACTTTACTATATAACACTTCTTGCTTTATATTGAAAGTTTTTGTGCAGTAAATCATAATTCAAATCTGTAGAGCATACAGTCATAAACAAAACCTCGTAGCATATTTTTTTAGCATGACATCGCTAATTAAAACGTTTTGATAATGTTTCAGTGCCAAAATTTGGTGTGAACGTGACGAAAGTAGAAGCGTCAATGACGGGGGGGCTGGTGCAAGAGTTCAGTCACTCTGTGCTGCCATCCATAGTGCCTCTCACTACATTAGCTATTACCGCAGCAGCGATGGCGCCAGCCTTGTACAAACTGTGGAGCTTGTGCGCCGATAGGAGATATAGAGCTATGAGCTTTGTCAGGTAAACAATATACAATTTAATGAATGATTATAACTTTGGTGCACACTAAAACATCAAAAAAATACAGCAGCAGAATATAGACTAAGACATTGGCCGGCCTTATTGCCTTATGGGAATTCTATAAAACTATAATATTATATCTTTGTAAATAAACTCGAGATAGTGCGAGCGAGACGGCACTTGCATCTAATTCAGCGCCTTAAGAGAAACGATAAACTATTATATTTGTTCAACAGATGTATCATCGTGTGCGCAATGTGCTCTTTCATGTTCAGCTGGCATGTCCATGAGAAAGCTATCCTATTGACATTGATACCGCTAAGGTGAGTTGTAATAAACGTATAGTAAGTGTACTTTTAATACCACCGCTCTGTGGTCTAGTGGCTAGCGCTTGCTTTATGATCCGGAGATTGCGGGTTCGATTCCTGGTCGAGGCAGATTCAGATACATTCGTTAGTTATTAACCTACTTCTAAAAGGAGATTGAGATTATTATTCATCGGATTCTTTTTTTAGTGCGTTTCCCGATTTCTTGGAGACGCGTGGATGGATTTTGAGGTGTATGTTGGGTATTTTTTCTAGTTAGTTCTATATACATTTTATTAAAGTCGGGGTTTACACTTTCTTAAAGTATTGTCTTAATATAATTAACGTTTCTTGATTAATACTTCAATAGTGTTTTTTTATTTTTTCAGTTTCATGAGCGTCCTGGGCGAAACGGACGCAAAACTGTTCCTGTTTTTATCTACAGTAGGCCATTACTCCCTTTTCCCTCTACTCTATCCAAAGAACCTTCTAGGTATCAAACTTCTACTCTTACTAACGCACGTAGCAATCGCTTTCGGTAATATACCTTCTTTGTACGAAGTGACAGTTAGTAAAAAAGTTAAACAACGCCCTATGATGAGGTTACCGATGCTTAACTACTTCGAATCTTTTTACTTATACGGCCTGTTGTTGCTTTGTTTCTATGAAAACGCCTTCCATATAGCTTGGGGCCTAGATAAGAGTCTTCCCTTCTTGCCTCTGATGATAACGTCAGTGTATTGTGCGGCTGGTGTCTCGTATTTCTTTGTAGCGTATTATTACTACTTTATGACGTTTAATCTCAGTTGGGTGCCAACTTTAGTGACGGCTAGTTTGTTGAGGCATTTGAAGAAATCGAGCTAATTTTATCGGTTGTGATTTATGGACGCTTAGCGGTAGTTTTACTCACTTACCTATCGAGAAGAATTATTAGATATTTATTTTATTCTGTTTCTAGTATTTGTTGTCATTATCTTTGTGAAAATTGCAACTGTTCAGCTATCACGGATAAGGCTAGTATTCTGCAAGACTCGCAGCGATTTGTTTTACCTCAGCCCCGCCGGCCGCCAGTCCGTTCCCGCTACTAGCCTCTTTCCACATCGCGCCATCTCGCTCGTCACGGTAATGTGGTCAGATGCTAGGCGGTTTAATAGATATTAATGAGCGTTTGCACAAAAATACTCTACAGAAATTATAGGCAGGCAGAATCTCGTAAGTCAAGAAATGAGAATGCTTGTAGTAATAGTAGATATTCTAACATGAACTGTTGGTATAATATCCTAACAAAGTGTTCGTTCCTAAGAGATCAGAAAACAAAAAAAGCGTGTATGAAAATAATATGAAAAATAAATTAAAGATAAAATCACCTATAATAATTATTATAATTTTGAACCTAGGTTTTTATAATAGCCTCCATATTTATCATATTTTATAATATCGTCTATAAATTACTTCCAAAAAGTAAATGACGACTCGGATCAAAAAGATTTTTGGGTTAGTTCCGAATTATTATTTTAGATGTTTGTATTTTTCTCTGACTATACAGAGTTTGTGACCCCAAAAGTTATGTATATAAGTACCTATAATTTAATGAATATGACTTTTCAGACCACCCATTCTAACATTTAGATCTGAGTTGTTAGTCATACGGTAAATTAGCCTTACGAGTATATATTAAAAATACGATAAAATATGTTCATATAAATAAATATAAAGAAAGGGTTTCGATCAATATATGACGCATACATTTGTCTGCGCGGGCAGATATTTTAGATGGACCAGTATTTTGAATAACCGTTAGGTGATAGGTACAAATATCAACAATATTATATGGTTTTTGTTTAATCTGAATATTAATATCGTACATTTTTTATGTTATAAAAATAATATTACCACCTTATATTATTATACTATAATGCTTTATACCAAAACAACACAAAAACAATAAAAAAGTTAAAAAATGTAAAAATGTATACCTATACGTATTGTAACCAAATATGAATTACAAAATAGTCCTACTCTATATTTTTTTGTTATATACCATACTGAGTTATTATATTTTGGAAGAACAGAAAGAATGGCACGTTCAAAAGCATTATTATATGTTTTCAAACATAGATATAATCAAAAATTCCGAAAATGTTATTAGCCTCGGATTGCAAGTTGGGCTTCGGCGTGGGCTTTGATATTCAACAGTTTTGTTTGAAGGCGGATTTTGAAGTTGATTGGCTGTATATTTATTATTATTTTCTTGTAATGTTATATCTCTTATTGGCATACCACGCAGTTTTCGGGGATCAATAATTTCTGGTAAAAGGCATTTAATATAAAAGTCTATGATTATTTTTTCCATATAGACCTGCCAAAACTCGTCATCTTTATCAATACATTCAATCAGTAATGGGTTATTTTCACCAGACCATATACCGAATATGCATTTTTTTCTGCCAGTAATATGGAGTTGCCCTTGTACTTGATAAAACCAGTCACTTTTTTTATTTATAATTTTTGTTTTATTCTTTTTGTCATATTTGTATAGCTGAATTTTATTTTGGCTTATTGCTTCGTTAATGCCTATTTTGAAAGAAGTCAATGGACATTTCACTTCCACGACTGTATCGTTCGACTAAGCCATCAGGGGTAGCTCCCATAAAAGAATACTCAGCATCTACAAAAAGTCCACATGGTTTAATTTTCACCCCTTCCTGCATTTCTAATTTCTGTAAAGCCTGTTTTTCATTTTCTAATCCATGAGCTATCGATGATACGTGGGCTAGGTTTTTTTTATACAGTATGTTTTTAACAGCGTTGCAGAGCTCACAGAAAGCTTTCTTTTGCAAACTTGTCCAAAGTTTGAGGCAGTTATTAAATTTTTTCGGAGTTCAATCCACTCGCTGGAATCTTTTTGAAGAACTGTGTTTCGTTCAATGCTTTCTTTATCACTTGTCATCGTATTTAAATTTCGGAGAAAATTTTCTTTTGCTGTTTCAAATTGTTCTGTTGTCATGTCTGGAGCAGAACAAGTAGGTCCTTAGTTGTGTTGAAATGACTTTACACCAATTTTCCTGATCTTTTTTGAGGGATGATCAGAGTTCCATTTTCTTTTACGTGATCGTTGCTTTTCCATTTCTTTTACCCTTCCGTGTGGACTTTTACCGAGGATGGGTTTTTGAACAGAAGAAATAGCACGTTCAGTATTGAACGAGACCACTGCCGCAGAACACCTTGCTTGGTAACCCCGTCTTTGAGAAAAGTTCACTCGTTTTCCTCCTACAAATTTAGCAATAACGCTATTGTAGCATTCTACCAAATTTGTATCCACGTCTTCAATCACACTTCGAGCTTTGCTCGCAGTCGTAGTTTTAATCGCATTGACCCTAAACAAGAAATTTGTGTTGTTGATATCTTTTAAGGTGTTGCTTGTGTTTGATCTGTCTTTGGAGCAATTATAATCATTACAGAATCTATGATCTCCATAAGCATGTGCTACTGAATTAGTTACATCTTTATGCAGTAAACTTATAGACTGAGTCTTGGTTTTGTCAGAACTTTTATGAAATTTAATTGATTTGACAATAAATTTTCGCATGCTTAATATTTTCTCATTATTAAGAGTTTTTCTATCTTTTACTGGGTATTTAGTATCTTTTAGTATTGCACGCAATTTATTGCAGAAATTACGCATGATGTGGTTTCTGCATTCAATTTTTTCAACTGTATGCTGGTACTGTTCATAGGGTTTGGCTTCTAATACTCTATTATACGTGGATGAATCTCCGTCTGCAATCATGCGCGCATATATAATGCCATACATTTCTAGGGATGATTTGAATCCTTCTGTAATAATATCGGCTTTCATAGCGCTAGAAGGTCCAGTGTAATTTTTAAAACATTTATGTTTATTTGGTGGTGCGCTAACTTTTTGAGCAATAGCACAAACAGAACAATATTTGTTCTTCACACTCATGTATAATACCTCTTTCGTATGTTTCCATATAATAGCGGCAGTTCCTGATAATGATTTATAATTGTTTCCATACTATCTGGAACCCCAAGCTCCATCAACATACACATCCACAAGAGGAATACCGTTTTTTACCCGGCCTTCCGCAATAGCGGCCTCTTTTTCGCGTTCAGCGGCCATTTTCATTGATTCTGCTGCAGTCTTTTCCCAATTTTTATATACTACATCCTGCAACTTTGCGTATAACCTCGGTGAAAATGCTGGTATATCCATTGCAGAAAGTAGTTCTTCGAATTGCTGCAATCCAGACTCAGAAGCTATTATCCCCGAAGTTGCTGCAATGTTTATATTGACATTGTCATCGTTATTAGGCTTTTCAGAGTCTATTATGACAATATTTTTGCACAAAGTGAATTCAAATTTGAATTTCGATAGAAGACCTTTGCGTTTTTCTCCTATTAATTTGAAGCATTGAAAATTGCAATCAAATAAACCCTGATGATGCGCTTTCTCTTGAAGTTGTGACATAAAGTAGTTTATGTCAACAATTCTGCGGCCGTCAAAAGGTGAATATATGTTTTCATTTTCGGTTTAAATGATGAGGGAATGATTCTCGATGTCACTAAAATTAAATTACATTATCTATTATTTTATGAAATAATAACAAAAATTTAATCACCAAACAATTAAATAAGAATACTTACTCATCTATAGATTTATTGTTATGTTTTGTAGTATGTTCATCTGGATGAGTCCTCGATCTGTAACAACAGTTTATTTACTGGTTATAATTGGCAACTGATTCACGTAATAACAAACCAGCTTATCCGACCACAAATAATTTAAAAAACTGAACTTACTCTATTCTGTTAATGGCCACAATCAACTCAAGATTTGTCATTGTAGTCATCTCCATTGTAGTCATCTCTTTATCTAAAGATCTGTAAATACAATCAAATATTTTGCATTACAAAATATTATCGTACACCACTACTTTTTGAGTGGTTACTTGTGAGTGTATTGTGTATATCCATAGTATCTCCGATACATGACAATTTGGTGGGGAGATATGAGTGAGACTCCACTACATTTATTACATTAGTTTGTAGCAGCTTGTGGATCGAATAATCGTAAAAATATACCTATTTATATTAAAAAAATAAAAATAACCATATAGACCAACAATCCAAATAGTTTCGTTCCGAGTCAGCTATTACCGGTAAGCATTTATACTGGTTATAAAATTAAAATAAAAGTCATCACGCTGAAATGCGCGTAAATTGCCCGAGATGCAAACAATAAGTGACTGCCGACTAAATGAAAATCTGTGACATTTTATTCTGATTTTCGACATGTTTGTTCCGCAGTAAGTACCTACCTTCATTGACTTGCGCCCGATACTTTGATTGGTGGCAACCAAATACGAGGCGCGGTGAGAACTCGCGCCACGGCTTTTGAACGCGTAGGTACAAAAAATCTATTGGTACCTTATCTTGCTTTGTCGGCGAAAAAGCTTATACGATTTCAATAAAATTAAACTTACATGTTACCGTTTGTTTCGATTTGACAACTTTGTTATTTTCCATGATGACGGATACAGCTGAAACAAAATATTACAAAATAATACCTATCTTCAAATATGCATAATAATATGACATTTGATGAAATAATCAATCATGCGCATGACTTTTATTTACTGTATTTGAATATGTAGGTACTTACCTACGTATTCAACTCTGAATAACAAATATAAACAAATAGGTACGTACCTTGCTTCTGTATGTAGTCAAATTTCAAAAAATATTATTTTAAGATCTTTTGCTCTTTGTGGTATGTTTTTGTTTAAATGTATAATATTTTGTTCCAGAATTTTGTTACATATTTTGTAACGAATATTATGATATAAAATTAAAAAATATATCTTTCATACATTAAATTAATAAATAAATGTATAATATTTTGTTCCAGAATTTTGTTACATATTTTGTAACGAATATTATGATATAAAATTAAAAAATATATCTTTCATACACGTAAAATAAAATTATAATTTCATCTAATTTCGACCTATTTTTGAGATTTTTTTCTATTGAGGCGAATTTCAGTAACTGTGTTATGAATTCCAGAAATCTGTAGGTCAAATGTTGAATATTCATAAATATTAATTGCAGATTTTTATAACGTATACTTTTTTTTATAAAACTTGCAATAAGATGCCTTATTTCACGTCATTTAGGGCCTTAATGAGATACAACCTGGTGACAGACTGACGGACGGATGGACGGACAGGGAATCCTTAGGTCCCTTAGGCCTTAGGTAGTAGGGTTAATAGGGTCCCGTTTTTTACCCTTTTTGTACGGCTAAAAGCGGTTACCAGGGCTAAGATTCATATAGTAACATAATTATGTCGCACGAAACGACATGAAAGATAAGTCTAAATATCTATAAATCTATAGTAGGTTACCTAAAAAATCAAATGCTGTTCGTTTGTCTCGCTAAAACTTGACAGCGGCTGGACCGATTTAGATGAATTTGGTTTTGAAAGGTTTATGGAAGTTCAGCGAAGGTTTAATTGGTGAGAAACATACATGACTGTAAGACGGTACGAAGTTCGCCGGATCAGCTAGTACTCTATAAATCCACTCCGAACGACCCAGTGACAAATTAATATGTAGCTATGTCGTTGACTTTTAATAAGAATGAATGAGAGAAAGAGAACGAACATTCCGTCAATGGTTACAGAGCACAAAATAAATATTTGACTCAAATATAGCTATTGAAGTTATTTTTTACCAAATAAGTTTATCTCAATAACTTTAACAAAAAGAGATGTTTCAATAATGTATGGAGCCTCGGCCAGGACAGTGCACATGATACCATAAATACGTCAGGGATAATAAATCTTTTAAACTATCGATCAAATTCTAAATAACGTAACTTGTAACAGTGTACGAAATTAATTTGAAATCAAAATACTTCTACCTGATTTACGCAAAAAGACGATTTTCGCGTTTTCGTTGTGTCAATTTTGACATTTGTGTCAGATGGAACAACTAATAGACCAATATGACCATTGTAGTCATCCTAGGATATGAAAATCTTCCAAGGATGCCAGACTTCCAGTATAATTCACAAAAAATAAATATTTTGTACACAATGAAGTAGGCAGTAACAGATGCATGTTTCATGAATGTATTATATTAACCACATCTTTAAGCATTTTTTCGTAGACGTACACCGTCTTGGCCGAAAATGAAACAAGTCCTTTAATCACTTTGTATGATAAAGTCCCTGCTGGAACAAAATCATCATCACTTAAAGTTTTGTGTACGTCAATGTGTGTGCGGCGTCAGTATCCGTACGAGTGCATTTGCCAACCAAATTCTTCACGATAGCAAAACTACTTTAACTGTTTAAAATTTCTGCTAAGCCCTTTATTGTTTGTGTTTATTAATTTTAAATGTTGCGTAACCAAAGAACAAACGCGCAATACCTATTAAAATACTATTACTTAACTTAATTATGAATTTAAATAATTAAAAAGTAATACTATGTTTAGAATACATTCCTATTAGGTATTCTTATTTTGCATTTAGAGATAGAAGTGTAATGTAATTAATTATTACATATCTAAGCGAATTTATATTTTTTTTTGTATAATTATTGTTTTGATTTATAATTATTATAGAAATGGCTAGTCTTTTTATAGAATCAAGTTTTTTACGCATAATGATTAACGAATTATGTTATAAAGTAGCGGCTTTTTATAATAGCTGTGCATTTGTGTTGCACATATGCGCAGATTTTGTTATAAGGTAATTAATGTCTGGATTGCCTAGTAGATAATTATCTATTGATTAAATGTGTACTTACAAATGTACAAAATAAAGAAATACAATTTAAGTAATTACCTGTTTTGATTTCGTTACAAATCTTGTAACACGTCAACTACGTTTAGGAGCTCTCTGACAACATAAAATGTTCTTTTCTAGATTTGACTTTTTCTGTTTGTGCTTCTTGTAACTCCCGGTTCTAGTAATGCTAGTAAATGCCTTAACAATTTTTTCGTCGTTATTGTTTTTGTATTTAGGATTTATGGTCTCCTTGTACCTACATGTAATAGTCATAACACGAAATGCTGAAAAACAGAAATGGGTATTACTAGAACCGGGCGTAATAAGAAGTGGCCACAAACAGAATTAGTCGTATCCAGAAGAGGACATTTTAAGAAGTCGTCAGTAGTTTGTAGAGCGTCTAAACGATCAACTAGTGTGTCAGTCCCTGTAGTACGCAAACCGATATTGCCTTACGGCGTGTTTTTTTTATCCTGCACAGCTTGGCATTTGACCACAAGTTCGCACGACCACGGAAGTCGGCGATACTGTAGCCCTAGATCGAGCATGCCTAGTCTGGAATACACTGGATTTCAAGGAAGGCTGCCGGAACACACCGTTAGGTGCTTGGCGATAGATTTTACAACTTGAGGGTGGTAGCTAGCCAGGCGAGCGATAGGAAACGCCCTACCACCATGCTATGGTTTCCTCACGATGTTTTCCTTCACCGGTAGCTCAGGCTCTTCTTGCATGTTTCGTGGAATTGAACCTCGTACCTTTTGCACGGCAATCGACCCCACTAACCACTCGACCATCAACGCTACATGGTATTAATGCCTGTAGAGTAGCAAATAGGTACGATGATTCAATATTATTTCTATTGAAAAAACGGTATGGTATAATCACAAACAAGACCTACTTATATATAATCAGAAGTTTTAAAGGTTTAAGCAAACATAGGATTATAGGGAAAGGGAAAGCGACTTTGTTTTATACTATGTAGTGATTTACTACTGTTTAGTTGGTACTACAAAGAACCGGAATGTGGTCATAACACGTTCTGTATCTAAGTATTGCTAATATTATGATGTCACAGTAAAGCTACGACCGTTCAACTTGATATATATATTTTTATAGACATTGCGCTTGACCGCATCTCACTTGATGTTAAACGACGACGCGGACTAGGATGTAGCGCGCTTGCCTAGAAGAAGTCGATTCACTCGCGATTTGAAGAGACCAAGATTATAGCTAACGGGAATCAGAGAAATCGGCAGCGAATTCCATAACCTGGCAGCTCTCGCACAATAAAATCAGACGTGAAGCTTTTTTGTGAGAGTCCGTGGAACCTATACTTAACCGGTGGGACCTTACAGTATCTACTTGTCCGATTGTATAATGGGGATGGAGGAATTAAATAATGTAATTCCAAGGCACACTACCCGAAACGCAAAGCCTAGAGCATCTTTATTGTATAAATCTTTTAGCTCTCTGTTCGGCAGGCTCCAACGCTTCAAGCTGGTATTTTGCTGATTCATCACAAAGATGCGAGAAGTATTCGATACACGATCGTACTTGTCTATAGGTACTAATATTAACGAAGAAACTTAAAAACGACTGGACCGATTTCAAGAAATCTTTCGCTGTTAGAAAGGTACATTATCACGGAGTAACATAAGGTATAAAAATTAGAGATCCGCGGAAAACACCGCGGAGCGTAGCTAGTGCTATACAAGTTATACAAGGTGAGTAACTATTCCAAAGTGATGTTCCGACACACTTTCAGGAGGATACTGAGCTTTTTGGCTGATATATTCATAGAGATAAAATACGTCAGAATGTAAATATGTAATGTAATGTAAATTAAGATCGTAAAATTCTCAATATCTACTCGTAACTTAGCGTGTCGTTTTATATCTCAAAACAGTTCGTATTAAATATACTTTATTTTTAGATCTCTGGATTAATAGCTATCTGTGTCCACAAGGAATCATCAAAATAGTACTCAAGTAAACCAACATTTGGTATTAAATTGTATATTTGTCGGAAAAAAATTGTATTCCAACCCTGGATTTTTTTACCAGACGTGACGATAGTGACGTCATATGGCTTGTGACACGCTTAGTGTTGTATGCATCGATCTCATTTATCAAAATGCAATAAGTAGTTTAGAAGATACATTCGAGTTAGAGATTACATTTGTCGCCACCCGAGAAAACAATAGGCCACTTGTGGAATAAAATATTTCATTTGATCCGTCTTCGGCGCGGGATCTCCGAATATTTTTCTCGTTCACACACGGATTGCTCGGCAAAGTTATGCGTAATAGGTTCAATCGGTCGACTCATTGGATTGGAAGTTTGAAAATAAAAGTGAAATGGAGCGGAAGGAGATGTTCATTCGGATTGGTGATTCAACATTTTATTGCCTATCTCGACAAACGTTCACGTATACATGCGTGCGCCAAACAAACAAATGACAAAGTATGCATCTGGAAAACTCGTAAGGGTAGTAACATATGAACCTACATAGAAATAGGATAATCTTTCTGAATCTTACGATAAGTTAACATTGTTAAAATAATATCGGCTCCATGTTTATTTCTACCAGTATTAATCCCACATACATTCTACCGACTTCCAACAAGGAAGAGGTACTCCATTAGGGTTTGGAAACTTTTAGGGTTCCGTACGGGACCCCATTACTAAGACTTCGCTGTTTGTCTGTCCGTCCGTCCGTCTATCATCAGGCTGTATCTCATAAACTGTGATAGGTAGACAGTTAAAATTATCACTGATGATGTATCTCTATTACCGATATAACAACAAAAACTAACAAGTAAAATGGATTGTCTTTAAAACCCCGACATTTGTTGTATAAGCCATCTTGGATATGAAATTATCACAGTGTTCTACTAGTTAAGCCCTTTCATTTGATACCCATATTAAAAGAGTTGTGAAAAAAAATTGTAATCCGCCATTTTGTGGCGGCAGCCATCTTGAACCGTTTGTGAAATTAAATGAAATGAAATCATTTATTTCTCCATAGACATAACAAATATGCTCTTGGATGCGTCTTTTACAGAATTTTGAGATAAAAAGCACTAAAATTTACATTGTGAATGTTAAAATAAGAAAATCAAATTAGTATCTGCAATAGCATTGTCAGTAAATATTTTTATAATATGTTGGAAAATATAGTTACTTTTATACATTCATAATACATGCTGTCTAATTGACATGCCCTTAAAAATGTCTTTATCATTGTCTGCACCTGTAAAGCTATAGTAGCTATTCAACTAAATGCTCCTTGATACATTTCAGCAACTGTTTATCATTACAATTTTAATGGAGTCCGGTATTTTATTAAAGAAGTGAATCCCCAGGCACAAAAAACTATTTATGGTTTTAACAAGGTTTTAACGTGTTGGCGGCACCAATTTATTTTTATATCTAAAATCGTAATCGAGTTCTTCATTTGTATTAGGTATACAATTTTTATTCTCAATTATATACACCATGTTCTGATATACTGATAAGATATCCAAAGTTAATTGATTTTTACAAGAGTCTAACTTTTTAAGTCCCAGGTTGTAGCGTACTGCCCGCTTCTGCAGAACTAGCACTCTATGAGTAGCTAGTCCTATGGCAATTAGCAGCTGACCCCCAGAATAATATCCCGTAAGACAAAAGCGAGTGGAAATAAGCGAAGTACACTGTCCGTGCCGCTGCATGTCCTGCTACCTATTTACCTTCTTTATAGCGTAATTGGCTGAACTAAGTTTTTTACATAACTCCTGTAATGAGGTAGCTCAAGTTAGTTTTTTATAAAGCTACACATCCAAGAACTTTAAGGAGTTATATCCAGATTTTCTTTCTGATTTGGCCTGACGTAAGTAGCTAGGTTAAAATTAACTAAATGTGTTTTATTCGCATTAAGTAACATGTTGTTTGCAGAGAACCAACTTTGCAAACTTTCAATGGAGCTTTTAATTTTTGTACTAATACCGTCATATGTCTTATCTTTAACTATCAAACTAGTATCATCTGCGAATAAGACAACGTCTACTTCTTTAGTTACTGCTGAAATTGTCAACAAAAATAGCTAAGAACACTCCTGGCTAATACACCTTTCAATCAGAAAAGTCAAAATCAAAATCGGTCCATCCGTTTGGGAGCTACGATGCCACAGACAGACGCACACACAACAGACACGTCAAACACCCACCAGGGATAAAAAATAGAATAAAAGTGATATTTAACGACTCCCATACAACAAACGTGATTTTCTTGTCGTTTTGTTGTTCGGCAATAATAATATAGTAGATATAGTTAATGGTACGGAACCATTCGTGCGCGAGTCCGGTTTTTTTTTATATAATATGTTATGATGAGACCGAAATCTATTTATTTTGTAGGGTAGGTATACTTTTCAATTGGTCCATTTGCATCTTATCAAAATCTGTCCACAGTAGCCTTTTAATCAATATAACTTTCAATTTCCTTTGAGTATACTCAGATGACATTCTGTTTTGTAACGTAAGTTTTGCCTGCAGAGTTGATGAAGGTTTTCACTTTTTTAAAGTAACTAAGTATGTCATATTCGTACTAAGCCGAAAGGTTTTTTTAATAAAAAAGATTTCCTAGAACTTTTTTTGTTAATTGCCAGTTAAGTACGAAGCAGCTCATTTATCTCATTGCGGCTTAATCGCATAATTATAACCATTTGATAACAGTCTATCGCGATGAGTATATGCAGCTTGGTATTGTATATATAGCTAAGTAAATATGTATGTAGTTATCTATATAAAACCAATGAAAAAGTCTGTGAATATGGATCACGCGCCTCAGTTTACGAGCACGAGTAGATTGGAAGCCTGAAGGATTACATCCGTGCTACGTGCTTTACGAACGATGCACTGCTACCCCCTCTAGTAACATCCTTTCATTTTATACCCTATACACAACATTTTATTTATCGACAGAACCGATCTTTGAAACCATTATTCCACGAAGCTTGAACAGTAAATCTATAAGTAGGTACTGTACTTATTTTGGTATGAATGTTGGACGTAGGTACGTTAACTTTTTTTTTTACCTGGAGGAATGCTGCAAGCATACCGCTTCACCACGGGGAGGCACATGACGCACCGCAACCATCTCGAGGACCATAACACCATGGGGGCGTCAGACGACCCCGTGTCTTGATGCCTGAGGTCCTAATGCGGCGGGTCATTAGTGGCCCCGCAGCCTGCCACTACGGCCGCAGTAGATACACACCACTGCGGCCCCCTCACCTCACCATCAAACTGTGGTGACCCCTACATGGCCGCGGAAGGTAGGGAGAGCGGCGCACCTCAATACCGACACTCCTCTCCCGCCGCGGCCCCATCCTCGGCTGCGCCGTCTTGCGACATTGCAGCCCGCCTCAGTTGCGGATGTATATTCCATTTTGTGCACCCAGGTGATATCAACCAGGTGAATAAGATGGAAATTAAAGTGCCCTCAATTCACCCTGGACTTTTAGCACCAGGGTGATATCACCCAGGTGATTTGTGGCTACAAAAAAGTTGTAATTTGTTCACCTTGGAATTAATTCACCTGGGTGTATATGGTCGACTTTTTAAATGATTTTTGCGTAATTTAATCACCCAAATACAAAACGTAACGTACCTAAGTTACGTTCACTTAATTAAAAGTTGAATATAACCTTAGTTAACTTTCAATAATAAATACATATTTCTTATTAATGTTTAATTTACGCCGTTCAAGTCAAACGACGGCTTCCTATACCTTTTTTTACTTGAACAAAAGCCTATCAATAGCAATTTTCCTTAAAGCCTTTTATTGAATATATTTTTGAAACGTATCGAGACAGAAACAGTTTTGTTAGAAATAACCAAACAAGTCCATTGAAATTGGGAATATTGTGCGTTGAGTTAGAAATATGGCCAGTGATGCGTTAATGCTTTCTGCGTCCATACAAATATAAAAGAGAAGCGACCGCAGCGTTTGCCTGCGCCTGCTAAAGCTTTTAGGATATATATATTTGTGGAAACTTTGTTTCTTATTTGTTTATCAAAGTGATTTGGATTGTTAGGTGCATCATACTCGTATCAACTCATAGTGTTGGGCAATGGTCTTCCCTATGAAGCGAGTGTAGTCCATAGTCCACCACGATGGCAAAATTGTGGGTTGAAGACTAATTCATTATTATAACATAAGTGAAAACTCAGAGGTGCATGCCAGCCTCAACCTGGGACCGAACCGGCGCCTTCTCGCCCAGGATCCTGAGAAGCTACCACTAACTTACAGCATTTTACTACTGAATAAAAACCTTCCGTTTTTTAAACTAGCTCCATTGAATCAAGTAAATTCAGATACAATTTGTAATCGCACATGAGAACGCTGAATGTTACTACCAATGTTTTGTTTATATTATATTTTGCAGTGTTTAATTTTTTGGTCTGCAATAAAGATATATTGTATTGTATTGTAACCTAAAGTCGATATTTTTTAATATTTGAGATGTTCTATCTATCTTTTATTTGCTAATACTATAGTTCTTGAGATAGGCAGGTAATCTATACTCTGTATTCAATAAACGTTTACTGAATCGTTTCTCAATTAAAATTCAGAGGATGCTATCCGTTTTACCTCAACTATGTTGAAACAGGACCCATATCGGAATGAAATTAGTTCAGTGGTTTAGAAAGGCTTTAACCTAGCTATTAGTGATCATTTGAGCGAGCAGAAGGGTCTAGAAAGGATATAGGGCTAGGTTTGTAAACACGTGTGGCATTAACCCTTCATAGGGAGGCGGACTAAGTAGATAGGCGCTCATTTGATCATATGCCAGAGCGCTCATGATCAAAGCTGCGCTTCGCCGATCCTCTCGGCACTTTATGTGTGCGATCGGCCGTGAACCGAGCTCAATGAATTAACGTGACACACTTGTTCAATTTTTGTTCATTAAACTGCGAAAGCACGCTAAACGATATTCGGTCCGAACTCCAAATATATTTTTTGTGACATTGCGGATAACTTGTTTCCCTTTTATGGATATTGTTCTCGCCATGTTATGCCCCAAGCCATTGCGCTCTCCAGCGTAGTTAATAGTAAAAATGCTAGATTCACTATTTTCCGTGTACCTATATTTCAAATAGTTTGGCCTTACATAATTTAAAACCTGTGTACCAAGATACCAATGGTAACATTTGCTTGCGACAATTTTAGTCTGCTAAAATTGCTCTGTTGTAAAACAAGACCTTAAGGTAGGTACGTACTCTTACTATTAAATGGCTGAATATGAAATATTTATATGTAATACAGAGTCCGATAACCCTGTTTAGGTATATTATTTATAAAAATAGCTAAGCTTAAAAGAAATGTGTGGTATATTTAACGAAATCACACTAAAATTGTATGTACTTTGTCAGCATTGGACGACTTCTGGCTTATGAAAATGATGAAGTGATGATCTATGTTAAAGTGAATTTGTAACACCGATATTGGATAAAAAAAAATTCTCGTCGATGTTATAGAATAATATCATGTTCAGCTCAGGGCCAATGCACATTAAATCTATATGTCATTGAACTAGGGAACAAAGCGTCTCTGCTTAGGGTCTGGAAAATTTTGGTTTCGGTCGTCAGTTCGTATGTTTATTGTATATTTATTGTATATACTATACTATGGACTATCTCCTGAAATATCGTACTCGTGTACAGGGTCGTAGTTTCCAAGCAATCTTGACGCAGCTTGGTGTATGTATACGTTCTACGAATTTTGTAGACGTAGGGGGTTTTTGATTTGTGGGGATATTTTACCCCAATACCTACCGGGGAAAGTTTGCTACGAAGCGATTTTTTTGTCCGATTTAATGCATACGAACTTTAAAAAGTTAATTCAAATTCCTGAATATAAATAAGTCAGTCAAGAGGTTCTGGTTTTTTTAGAATCGCAAATAATATCCAGTTAGTGTGGTTAAAAGCTCACGGAACTACTTACTTACTGTATTTATTATATAAGAGAGGCGTATACCCTCTGGTGCAACGATATTATTACCTATTAGTAAAATACTGGGAAAATAAAATGTCCTTACTCGTGCTAGTTTGTTGCCGATTGGTAATTTAGTTTAAAAATTTCGGAAGATATCCTTAAATAATTATCCATACGAAAATATTGTTGTCATTTTAATTTGGTAGGTAGGTACTTTATTTATTAGGTACTTACCTATTTACCTACAGATTTATCCTTTCAAACTCTTATTGTAGACTGCGGGATTAAACTGCGCGATGTAGTCGAATCTAGAGGTACCGAGAGAAGAATATAATTTATTTTGGTAAATGAATGCAGTTTATATCTTCAAATAAAAGAAACACGGGTGGCATATTGCACAAACACTAAACTTTTTCTTTACAGAGTAGGTAGGTAAGCACTAAAGTAAGTCGCGCCAAAGCCTTTTAGCATATTCGGCGTTCACACAATAGCTTCCGCTCCGGATTGGAAATAACTTGGGACATTTTATAAGTTTTAAGGTTTAAAGTTGGATGCACCAGTACCTTGCATTAACATAACTTTACATTCAGTGGCGTCGAGAGCAAACTTACTGGTGACATCGTAAATTCCGGCGAACTTACAAACACGCTAGGTGGAGACTTCGATTTGCGACTTATAGATGGTCATAAGTTATGTTTGCGCATAAAAATCTGACAAATCTCTTATCTGTTTATGTAAACTATCTTCTTACACAGTTCATAGGTCATTCCCATCGTGCGCTACACTCTAGGTGTCTTAAACAGGCAGATATTTGGAACAAAAGACATTAGTTGCATATGCTGTATATAAGATACAAACTCTTACAAAAATATTTTACTACTTAATCCATTGTAAACATGAACTTCATCGTTCGCCTTATATAGTCTTTTTAATAAAAGTGATAAATGATACAATGACAAAAATTAGATATTTTTGTCATTGTGTCAATTATCCATCTGTCAAAGCTGTCATGGATGAGTGATTTTTGTGTCAAAAATATTCCTTGACTTCAGCTCGCTAGAGTAAACATGTTCCTTGTATCCAATGAGATTGTATTTAAGTATATTTAATAAAGATTTATAAACGTATAGTGTTAGTTAATCACATAGAACACAACTTATTAACTAATAACAAGTCCAAATAAATTGGCTAATAATGGCTGATGATGATGATGAGGCTTTCGGGGGAATGTACGAGGATGGTCACTGGATTTGGGATGAGATTACAGAAGCTCTACTTTTCGTCAGGTAGGCTCTAAAACCTTCTATAATGTTTGCTGGGGCTGTTATGTTTGAAATAGCTATAACGCTCTTTTTTTTCTATAATACCTACGTGTTTATACAAGTAGGCTCCTCATCCTGACTATACCTACACATAACAACGCCGGAGACACGAACACCTTATTATAAACGTCCTAATAAAATGCGCCAAATGTGAACGAAACCGAATTTACACATAGGCCCCTGATCGTTTTTAATTGTCCATATATACCATTAAATTGATCAGGGGCCTACGTTTAAATAACAGACTTGGGCCCCATGTACCTACTTGGGAAAATTCTAAGCTTTTCCTGATTTAATGCAAAATCTACAATATAAAAGAAATTGAATATAAACACACGCTATTTTCTAAATTGGTTTTAATATATTCATAGCTCACTTCACTTGTACCATATTTACATAATTATTATATTGGTCTCAGTGGATGTGTTCAATGGGACTCGTGGTATAGAGCCGATTTAATGAACTCCGCTATGTTTTCCTAACTTTGCATCCTTGTTTGCACTACAAGCTGATAAATAGGTAGTAAGTACTTATCACTGCGTTTTTCAGTGACGCACCTCCAAAAGAAGTGGAAGATGTCCAAATTCTGGTCAAAGCGCCAACCGGCACTATAGAGTTCAGGGACGACGTTGATTTGATAGAACAGGTAAATCGACTGAATAAAACCTGACAATACCTATTCTGCGGCCTCACGCCGCTGCATACCAAAAGTAATTTGCTCTACAATTTAGTAGGGTTTTTTGGCATTTAGTTTAATTGGGTAAAGAGAGAAAAAATGGGTTAACTATTCTTCCTGCTGAATAATTCTAGGTTTTACTTACCAACCTATACCTATATAATTTCTACTGAAATTGTTCGTTTTTTGTTGTGCTTCGCCTGTTCGTAATTTGTGTTAAAATAATGAATATAGCTCTTGTTGTTCCTCTTTTACAATTAGGCACCAACCAATCTGTTCTAAACTATCTAATCAACTATAAAACGGCTTACCTTAATACGTTTTGGCTTTCCCAGATTCGTTTTCGGCGACGCTATCAAAGAAAATTGAAACCGGGCCAGGCAGATATTATTACTTTGCAGGTTTTATTTTCCTAACTTTGTTTTACTACCGGCGCGACGAAGGGTAGAGCGTGCCTATTTGTTGATATCATCATCATCATCAGTTCTTAGTTTTATGTAGCGATTTGACACATTTGGATACAGCGCAGATAACACTGCGATATTAAGAGT
Organism: Ligdia adustata; assembly: GCA_947049295.1. Lineage (NCBI taxonomy): Eukaryota > Metazoa > Arthropoda > Insecta > Lepidoptera > Geometridae > Ligdia > Ligdia adustata. The sequence continues at coordinate 7,717,499 of OX346218.1, forward strand.
GAAGACAATTGCTGACTGAGAAAAATTTACTGGTTCATACATTTTGTCGATGACCGATAAACTTTTTCTATAATGCAGCGATTTTATTTCAAGAAAATAAAAGTTGTTCATTAGGATGAGTAAAGTGACTTCTTTTCGGCTTAGTACACCCCTAACCGATAACGTTGCATTTAAGTATACATCACTAAAGGAATAGACCTAATGATTTTAGGTTTACTTTACCTTCCTACATAATTTACCTATCCTAGCCCAACTTCAATCGAAATCACTATCGCATCATGATGTTACGTATTTTGTAATACCTACTTAGATACATAAACATTAAAATTCAAAACAAAAAAATAAATAAATTTACTCATGAGCTTGCAGCAAAAGCATAACCTTCAAAGGGGCTTTACCTCATCGTCACACTGGGACCATTTCGTAAATAACCATGTTTCACCTAATGGAAAAAAGTATTTCCGATTTCCAGGACGTGAAAGATATAGCCATATACACGGCCCCAGTGAATATATTGAGTCCCATGCTTATAAATATGCTACACCTTCCGACAACCGAGAGATTTATAAGAGCACTTATATTTTGCTGCGCATATTATTTACAGGTACACTATACTATACTGTCATAATGTGATATATGTGTGAAATTAGTCTGTTTAGTTTTTCCTGAACACTCTTGTTGCAGAGAGTATGTTTTATAGTTTTTATTGTAATTTAAAAATTACCGGAGATAGAAACTGAAAAGAACCAGCTTTTGGATTGGTTGCTGTGAAAGTCTTTTAGTTACCTTGTGGCAAAGAAGATATACCTGATGCTATTTGAGGCTCAGATCTGACATTGAAACCCACATTTAGGTTATATTTTCCTAAGTTACTGAAACTACGACTATCCAGAATACTCAAACGCAAGCCTATGAAAAACCGTATTATTACTAAATTCTAAAAGATATTTTTCACCTCATCTTATCCATAACAAAAATTTGGGTAGGTAAGTAAATGCTTTTAGAATACTGGAAAATGCTTGGACCTAAGCTTGAGGTTTCTAGCCTTTGCAGCAATCTTTTAAAAATCTCTTATTAAAATGCTACGCAGTACAGATAAGGGAGTCTAAAGTTTCAGGATTAAAGTCAATGGTTTCTACACTGTTTTACTTCTCTCGGATAAATGTGTACTAAGCCGAAAATAAATTGAATACTAACTACTTTTAATACTAAGAACTTTCTTTTTACTATAGCGCCAAACTTTAATTCGAGAATAAAGTCACCAGTTCTATACAACAATCAAAAGTTTTCGATAACCCCATTTCTGCTCAGAAGACTCATTACCGATAATCCTTTACATATAGATTGCAGATCAGATGGCCCATCGTATTTTGGAATTGGAGACTAAAGTCCGTACGCCAGACTGCGAAGTGCTGGAGCATTCCTTTCGAGATAATCTGGCAGATTTAAGATTACTAGTTGCAAAGGAATACTGCACGGTGCTTACTGGTAATATGATTTTAGACTAATATTCACTCTTATGTGTGTTATGAGAAGAAGAGACAGTAAAATATTTATGTACTTTTTTTTATAAAATATTTGGCTCTAAAAATTGGGAGTTATATGTCGTCAAGGTATATTTTAAGGGACTGGCCGGTTGGCGCAGTTGGTAGCAACCCTGCCTTCTGCGCCACTGGTCCCGGGTTCGATCCCCGGACAGGTCAAACATTTGTGTGCATGAACATGTCTGTTTGACCTGTGCCTGGGTGTTTATTGTATATATAAGTATGTATATGTGTATTACTAAGTATGTATATCAGTCTTCAGGTTACCATAGCACAGGCTTTGCCTAGTTTGGGACCTGAAGACCTTTGTGTGGATGTTGTCCCATATTATATTATATTATATTATTATATATTTATTGGTATAGGGTTAGTACTAAGCCTAAAGTAACTAAACTAGCTAACATATTTTCTTACTTATTCGTTCACAAACTTCAAAAATGGAAAAGGTCCACTATCACCAGGACATCTGAATATAATCGTCTCATTTCTCTATCGTCCACGCATGCAGCCCGTCATCAGTTTGTGGCAATTGATAGCACCCTACTCTTAATTCCTTAGTGTCAAATTACATAGGTATCTACTTATTTACTTTGTGGATTTTAATAATCAGGTGGCGCAGACACAAAAAAATTTCACCACATGGGTCCTGCAAAGAAGCGCAGGTCACTTACAGACAAAGACGCGCGGTTATTTGAAACGTTCCTCAGAGTTTGCGTTCAAATAGTTTGGCTCGCTTTGGGAAGAAGATCCTTTAATCAAATAGGTCCGTGTATTCTAAGTTGTGTATAAACCGTTATTTATTACAAGCCCATGTTTGTATAGTAAGTTACATCTTTAGCTTTAAAGCTTACACGATGCTTGGTACTTCGAGAAACTCTGAACTTTAACCCTTTGTGGAATATTCGTTATATATTGTATTGCATATAATATATGTGTATATAAATTAATATATTTTTGTATTAAAATATTTATACTACCTTTACTGTAGTAGACCTTGTCGCTTCAAATTTGTGCAAAATTTCAACTTATCTAGATTTAGGTAAATTTATTAGAACTTGCGTTCTAATAAATTGTTGTTTTATCTTCGGAATGTTAAAGGCCAGTTAGGCACATACGACATATACCTGTATTTTTAGAACTCGAAGTGAACCGTGTATTCAAGTCCGAGATATTCAATGCTGTCGAACATACCCTGAAGACCGGCTACATCGCAAAGATGGCTAAAGAGGAGCGAGAAGTACTGTTGGGGCATTGCGTTCGTCGCGACAAGAAGCTTTGCACTCGCTCACCACTAGTGAACGAGGTTTTCTGTCACAGAGAGATAGACTATAGCATCATGGGTCTTGGAGTGATTAAGCCTCCACGGTAAGTAAGTGCTTCGCTGTAGACCTACTTAGGTATAATGGTTTAGTGTTATCTTTAATACATATATGATGAAATTTTATGTTGAAAAGTACATAGATGCTTTAAAGATAATATACGAAACAAGCCTTTGTACGCATAGAGACTTCATAACAAAAAATGGGTTTCCAGTTTGACACCTCGACTAAAATACATGTTACTGGCGATCGCCGGTCCGGAAGAGGAACTATTCGAAGCAGGAGTAGTTCTAGGGATAATCGGCATGCCACGAAACGTTTTCGATACCATGCTGAGACCCATACCTGGCGGCGGGGATCAGGGAAAATCAAAGGTTTCTATGTAAGTACTTCAAAAACCGCCAAAAAACAAATATCGATAATATAATCGAAAAGATCCGTTTGATATCTGCCACCAAAACAAAAAAAAATACAGATAAGTGACGCACTAAGAGTTCCGTAGAGTAGGTATATATAAAGGATTATCGGTAATAAATGAGCCTTCTAAGCAGAAATGGGAATGATTCACAACGTTAGTTAACATATTATTTAACTTTCTAACTGTTGTCGTAATAATTATCAAGCCAAAAACGGCAAAAATCACGTTTGTTGTATTGCCCCTCTTAAATATTTATTTTATTCTACTGTTTGTATTGGATGTTATGCGGCAATAGAAAGCTAACCTCAATAATGCGGGCACCCTTGTTGAGATATAGCCTGCTGACAGACGGACGGAGTAATAGGGTCTATAATAGGTAGTTACCCTTTGAGTATAGAACCCTAAAAAAGGTAAAATTATTTGATGTGAATATTTGTGGTTTCTGCAAAACTTATATATATCGTTGTTTATCCATGATATGGCGACCTCCAGGCAGTATATTATTTTATTTTGTTTGTTTAAGGTCACTAGGTCTGAACGTTTGATGCAGTTTAAATCAATTTGTATCTTATAGGATGTCTCCGAGCGCACATAGCGTTTCTAAAAGCAGCGCTTCAATAAGAAAAAGCATATCATCTGCACAGAAATTGTTTCCAGATATTACACTACCGAGACGGGAACACGCGTTAGTGTCTTCTGCTTTTTATTCAAGACAAGATACTAAATTAAATTAGATTTTATTAGTAACTACATATGTGCTACTGCGCTTAAAATTTATTACGCCGATGTAAAATTAATTACTTGAATTTGATTGTTTGTGCGAGATTTAACTGGCTTTGTTGGTCGATATCTCTTTAGTTAATTTGTTATTTCATAATATAATTATGTACCTACTAAATCCTTGTCTATGTCTGATACTGACATACTAAATTGCCGAGCACCTAGTAAACTAAGCGAAAGCATTGAGGGTATCTTTGAATGAGCGAAGGTATAACCACTATTAGGAAAATCAGGTTTACTACAACTAGTTTAGACCACAGGGCTAACCTCCCATTCGTTTTGCTTCAATTCAGATTCCGTTTCTTCTTGGCTAGATTAGCTTTCTCTTTACAGCATAATGTTCCCTCCATCGTTCCCCGAAGAATCAGAGAAGATTCGTCCTAGCAGTGAGACGCAGCGTCGTCGGTGGCAGCAGCGATTGCAGAAACTGTTGCATCCTATGCGAACATCTTCTTAAAATAGCACCCGCACAAGGAAGTGTGCTAGGTCCGCAACTTTATTTAGTATACATATATTTTAGTGTCTTTTATTACAAGATATAATTTATTTAATTAATTTTATAATAATGAAGATCATTAGTTTTAGATTGTATGTTATTTTTAGTGATTCTATTATATCCTTGTTTTATAATAATTTTGTTTATGAGTACCTAAGAAATATTCACCGTTATTTCCCATGATCATACCTAATATCACGTTATTGAAATTGATTAGAAATGTAAAGGGTATTATAGGTTATTCATATGTGAAAACATACCGGGTAGAGCTGTTTAAACATGCATAGCTTTTATCGACTTTGACAAGATAATTGTGATTCTGAAAGGCATGATTGAAGTCTCCGTATTATATGGAATAATATTTTGGAAATCATTTATAATTGGACCATTGAAAATGAGAAAATGTTATGGTAAAATAATGAATACAGAAGAAATTATCTTAAATTACGAATCACTACGTATATACCTATTACCTATAAATACAGCCCACAGAAAATGTTAACTGAGACTCCATAATTTTAATAGTTTCTCCAGGAAGAATGTTGAAATTCTTCTTGGTCAAATCACTTTGACCAAAAACGTTGACCATAAGGAAACAACCGCTTTTGCTTGTATGCAATTCAAGGTCAAAAACGGTTTAGTCTAGCAGTGTATAAACAAGTTCTTTGACTTAGACTTCTCTTACGGCAGGCGCTGTTAAATCTCGTTCGGTTTAAAAAACAAACCTCTGGACCGAATTTGATGAAACAAAAAATATATTTTTTCTAATCCGTCCAGTTGTTTCTGAGAAATGGGGTAACAAAAAATGACCGTCGAATATAGTACTTGATTTTATGAGTAGCTTGGTTTTAATACGCGCATCGCGGAATCTGGTATCTATAGGAATATTCGGTGAATGACAGATTCTAGATATTATAAACTACTAGCTGACCCGCCGAACTCCGTACCGCCTAACAGTTACGTATGTTTCCCAGCTTTTAAACATTCCCTGGAGTACGATAATCATTTCAAGACTAAAATCAGCTATATCGGCTCAGCCGTTCTCGAGTTTTAGTGAAACAAACGGATTCATATATATATATTTTTTTATTTTTATTTCTGTCATAGGAACTTTCTACTGACAATAACAAACACAACAAAAAGAAATATTGAAATCGGTCCAGCCGTTCACGTGTGATGGAGTGACCAAGGGATATAGGGATAAGATAGGGATTCATTTTTATATATACAGATAAAGTGCTCTATATTAATATTTGAACCTATTATACCTAATCTAACGTAACTTGCAATGGAAGGATAACGAATGGTAACTATCGATAAGAAAGCCAAAGGGTATTAAGGTACGTAAGTAATACACAAGCGATACCAGGTACAGTTACTTAATAATTTGTAAGTTCTGTGGAGTTTGACAGAATAATTGTGTTATTGAAAGGCTTTCCTTCAAGTTATATACTCACCTCACCTACTCGTATATTCAGCTGCATTTAGAGCGTACAAGAAGAGAAACGCGATACACCGGGAATAAATATTTCGGCTTTTATGACTTAGAGACCTACAGCATGGGACCATCGTATTAAAAAGACATACTTAGTATTATTTTACAGTCCAGATCAAACACCTATACTAGGCATACCTAGGTTTATTCCACTTTGTTCACATAGGTGATTTGTGATGACAAAAGGGATGGAATTTGTTCACATTGTGAATTAAATCACCCAGGTGAATATGGGCGAATTTAAATGATTTTTATGTACTTTCATCACTAACATACATCACTAAACTTGAAGTTGTTTTATCGTAGTACCTACTAGCTGTTACAAGCGGCGTTGCCCGCGGCTTAAGAAGTAATATAAAGTATGTAATATAAAATCTGAAAATAGTAATAAAAATTGGTATTACTTTGGAAAGTGAGATGCGATGCGATTATGTTTTACGTATTTCTGGAGAAAGAAAAATGAAGCAAAAGTCTAAAAGCTTCCTTACACAATCAGTTCTAGAAACTTTCGCTATTACAACATTATTATTTTAAAAATTCGATGAGTTCGTATTTTTGGCGAATAAAACTGAAACGACGAACAAAATGTTAATCTTGATGAATTTAGGACGCTTTAAAAATTTCATCTGGTTGAACAAAGCGGAATACCTAGCAACCAAATACAATTTTTGACATATTTCTGTGCATGTCACCTGTGTCTGGGTGTTTATTACATATATAAGGATGTATTTATGTATGTCCTGACCTGAAGACCTTTGTGTGGATGTTGTCTCATATTATTATTTTATTATTATTATATATTTTTGTGCTTTTTTATCCTAAAATCCTACTTACAATTATGTCGCATTAATCACATCTCATCACAAATTACACTAATATTATAAAGGCGATAATGTGTATGTGTTCGTTTGTTCCTTCACGCTCAAACGGCTTAAAGGATTTGGCACGAAGATAGCTTATACCTTGGATTAACACACAGGCTACTTTATATTCTGGAAAATTGAAGTGTTCCCATGGGATGATTAAATATCTACCGCGTACAAAATCGTGGGGAGCAGCTAGTTAAGAATTGTTTTATGATAATGGTTTGGTATTATAGTAATGGTGTAGAAGGTGTAGTCATATTAACCTGTGGCAGAGCCACCATAACTAAAACCATGAAATGACCAGCGTCGGTTGATAAGTATCCGATCTGACCACGGATACCTAACGGAGAACCCAATCCTGCGTACTCATTTTCAGATGGCATTTCCCACCGCATTCAAAAACTGAGAATCATGCAAAGCTTGTTAGAAGATCCTAAATTATGAACATGAAAATTGATTGTAGATCTATACAAGAAAAAATGATGCATTTAATAGATTGATTCAAATTCGGTTGGAATTGTTACAAACCGGGTTGTGATCTCAAGGTAAGCATACAATAGCTTCGCCACGGAAGTCTAAAGGCCAATAAAGTCGAAAACCGGAGAATTTTTGTAAATATGTCGCTCTGTAGGTAAAGTTTAATAGGTAGCAGCCATTTTTTTCCATTTCATCTCAGATAGGCAAGTTATGACATGAAATGACTAGTTACTATTAAATATGATATAGGCACAATATTATTCCAATAAGATACAAAGACTGAGTTTAAACAAGTTTATTTTCATGTACTTTTAGCGATTTCTAAATCATTTCAATTAACTATGGATAATACATTTGCTTCTTGTTTGTTTATTCTTATGGAGTCTTGTTATATGAATTAGCCATTTTTTGCGTTGCGATTCACATATAGACATTCGATTGACCTCTTCTTCGGGAAACAAATCAGGAAGGCACTGTCTGTTGACATCAAACTAATAATATACCTTCCTAAAAGCCGTTTTGACACTCACAGTTCCTCTGAATACCTACCCAAGTATCGGGAATGTTACTTCACAAAGACACTCGCACAATACTCGTAACACCGAGACCGCACAGAAGAAATTTAATAATAGTATCGATATATAGAGCTTGTCATTTGAATTAAGATACCTTCCTTGACAAGAATTGGATAGCTCATGGAGGTTTTTGCAGATAGGTATTTAAGAACACCAGGAATTGAACAAGTCATGAAGGTATTTTCAAATAGGTGTTTTAGGACAAGAGGCGATTTTTGAGTTTGCCTTAAAATCTTTTTTTTTCTTATATGTTAGCAGCCTGTGGTGGATGGATAGATTGATTTAGGCTACGATTGATAAGAATAAAACAGCAAATGCAGTAGTGGTAAGTGATATGACAAAAAAGTATATTTATAAGGTATGTCATATCTCAAGGTGACAAAACCTTACCTACCTTGACAATGACAAAATTTCTGCATTCGAATGTTTGATATATCTGGCTCAATTTACGAATACAAATTCTTCGTTTTAAGTCTACGAATAGTGTGAAAAATTCTACGAATTGTGACTATTCAATTTTATTATCGTTTCTGTGTGTATCTGTACTTCTGCCTTTTTACAAATCCGTTCTGATGATAATCTGGGATTTGGCTTATCTGTCCTTCTACTGCGGAGACCAAGGTAGATATATAGATTTATATTTCACCAATTTTTTGTTGACCAAAGTGTAAAATAATGTGTACTCAATTCACCTAGACTTAGTGCACCTGAGTGATATCACCTAGGTGATTTGTGGCGACTAAATTGGTGTAATTTGTTCACTTTGGAATTAAATCTACCATATGCGCGACTTTTTTTATTGATTTTTGTGTACTTTAATGACCTACATACAAAATGTATGAAACCACCAAACTCCAACCATTATTTCATAAGCTATTCTACGAGTCTATATAAGACCTGCATTTTGAGAACCCCACTAATTGGAATTATTTAGATTCAATTTAGTTTAATTTATTATATTCTGTAGTTATAGATTAGAAATAGATTTTTCCTTAAACTTTTGATCTTGGCATGTTTTATGAGTTGGTTATGATGCCCTATTTTTAGAATTGTGTAAAGATAGGCAGAGCAATTCTTGTGCATTTTTAGGGTTCTGTACTTAAAAGGTAAAAACGAGACTAAATTGTTAAGGCTTCACAGTCCGTCAGTCCGTCTATCCGTCTGTCACTGAGCTGTATCTCATGCACTGTAATAGATAGAAAATTTCACATGTGATGTATTTCTTTTGCTGCTATAACAATAAATACAAAAAACGGAATAAGATAAATATTTAAGCGGAGTTCCCATACAACAAACGTGTCTTTTCTGTTGCTTTTCGCTCGATATTGATAATGGCAACATGAAACTTGAACTAATGGTATGCAACACTTAGTGCGCGAGCCGATTTTTCTTTGCTTATTATTACCGTGCATTAAATAGCACGATAAAATTATATTTTTTTGTGTAAAGTTAGCTTTATTTTACTCGATTTATTTGAGTTGTATGTGAGTGAAAAAGTACACAACAATCATTCAAATAGTAGTCCATTCTAACCTGGGTGATTTAATTCCAACGTGATCAAATTACACTAACTTTGTCACCAGAAATTACTAGGGTGATATCAGTCAGGTCCAACAAATCCAAGGTGAATCGATCACACGAGTGAGTAAAGTACTGTACATATTATATAGGTACTGTCGCGAATAGTATCCATATTTAGTTTCTTATAGTTATCCATGTTTTGATGTTATGGTTGTGAACTATAATTTTTCGTGTAGTTTCAACTTCAGTTAATTTAATTTTAATTCATTTTCTTGTAAGAACACTATTATAAGAAAATAAATTTCTCACGAGTACAACTCTTATTTCTTTTTTTACGCATGTTTTAGGCTGTTGTCTGGTAACTGGTAACGTCCATAGGCCATGTCAGTAGACTTTTGGGTAGCTAGAAACTTTAATACAAGGGCAAGACACAATGAGAAGTAAAGAACAGGTGAAAAAAAACTCACGATAACTCTTCTTTATCAGGTATAATTATTTCATCGCACAGGGGTAGAGCAGACCGCGAGCTTTTACCGCTACATGTGCTAATTTTGGAAGTCTTTGATATTTTCGAAGAAGCACTTCTGTCAAAAACTAAATTATTATTTAAAATTATAGAACTAATAAATCTATGTAACTAATTTATATTATTCCAAATTGAGCATCTAATTTTTTTTAATATTGATCTTAAATAAAAACGATGATGGAAAATTATACTAATTTACAAACATTTCCGATCACTGCGCTCGCCGCCGGCGCCGGCTGGTTTTTGGTAAATTCGTATCTAAAAATCTATTTGTATATAAAAACTACTTACTTAAGCCGCGATGTGCTTTTACGATTAGTTGCCGAGCCGGTCGGAGAAGACATTTTAATTTCCCTCAATGTAGTGTCGAAGCTAGACCTTGGTTTGCCTAGAATGCCCAAGCTCACATTGTATTCCTTCAGTAAATCTTCAGGTGCAATGAGGACGCGCTCGAAGAATCGTAATCGGTGGCTTAAACTGTAATCAAACTTATGCTACGATAAAATCAAATTACCAAAGCAGACAAACATTTATTTAAACTATAACACCTGAGAGCTATGCACAAATCTTTGCAAAAAGCATTCTAGAGAATAGCTTCACGTTGTAAGGCAATATTGTTGGTAAAATATTAATTAAATAAGACTGAACTCCAGAAAGTGAAAAGTCGTGGACTGGGTGTTACTATAGGTACTCGTATATGTATCTACTACCGTCAGTCAAATCGACGATGCCTTCTAGTCCTCTGCGCTTTCTATATATTATTTGCTTTTTATTTAACTAGTTCATTTGTATTACAAGCTTTTTAATTTCTTTAGTTTTACACTACAATCTCACTGGTTATTGGTCACACAGCTGGTTACTGTACAGTTATTTCAGGCGTCTTATCAAAACATCATCGTTCTCTGTACTTATTTATATATTTTTATGATAATTATGCTTAAGTTATACTACCTTGGAAATTTAACAACCCCAAGCCCCATCAAGCGATAGTCAACATCCCTGTCGCATTGTACCTCATTCATTAGCGGTGAATGGGTGGTCAATTTTACTCCTTGCTTCAAGCAATGACCAAACAAAACAGCTTCCTCGCGTTTATCCAATACAAGGCGATAGTTCGTCCTGAGTCTGTGTTCAGTAACGTTGTAGATGTCGCTTTTGAATATCCTGTTAATCTCCATTTCTGAAACATTTGTATGAATATACTAGCTGACCCAGCAAACTTCGTACCGCATAACCGTCGATTCGTTAAATAGTAATGTTACCATCGTATAAATATTGACATTAATATTTATACAATACTAACGTCATTTAATTGTTTTGCCTTCCCGGAACCTCTCCACTAATACTTTAACTTTATGGTATGGTATTAAAGTTCAAATTGACTTTTAAATATTATTACGAATCGATTGTATAGGAGTATATGAAAGTGTTGTTTTAGACCTGTTCAGGCAATTTTTCATATTTTTATCTCCGTAAGAACCACCTTCGTACTTCAAGGAATATTCTAAAAAAAGAATTTGTAAAATCGGTTCAGCTGCTCTTGAGATTTGCGCTTAGGAAAACATTCAGCGATTCATTATTATATGATAGATTGTAAAGTGCAAATTTATGAGGTATTTTATTTATAATTTTTGTGTCTTGTAATATTTTAAACATTACTGATTCGAGTCCTCGTAGACGTTTATATTTGGCTAGTACCGGTGAAGTGACACACATGAACCAACATTTAGGTATATGTGTTTGATAAAATATAAGCAAACAATATGTAAATACCTATTTGATTGTGCATTCTACGTCCTACAGCGATCCATACAATTTGTATGGAGAGGCAAAGGAGAGATTCGGACAATACTTTTTCCTTTTTTGTCAACGTACAATTCCTCTTTAAAAGACCTTTGTGATGATATTTTGCAAAATCACCACTACCTGCAAATAGCACGAGATAAGAACAATAAAAAAATTAAACATTTCCTAGGCCTTTTTCTGTTTCTCCGTAAAGAAAAGCAGTAGGTACTCAAACTTAGATCAACTTATCAGAAAGACGTCAGATATTTGAAACATATTGTTTAAGAAGACGGGTTTTCACGCGTACCTGATTGTTAGAAAGGTCCAACTATAGTGCGATAAGTGTCATCGTTGAAGACACGAACGACACATTTCATCCCTGAGGAAGTTCACCGAATGTGAACGAAATTATAGTTGGACCTTTCCCATGTTTTCGTCAAGTATGAAGTGCAGTGAAAAGTGAATGTGGTGTCAATTGTTTATAGCAACGATAATTGCGGCGATAAAGGTAATGATTCCTTCCGGCCTAGTACACCCCTAGCCGATAACCCTGTATACTAGGGCGGCTGATGATATTTCTTTTATCCAACACAGCTAGGCCATAATCTCGCTGAACCACGGAAGTCAGCGACACTGTAACCCTAGATGGAGCATGCCTAGTCTGGAATAAACTAATAGTAATAATACACTAATAGTTTTAGAATATCATCTCTTTAGTAAATGCTTACTATTATATCTTTACTACTATCCTTCAATACTAAATACCAAATAATAATTTTCAGGAAAAAAGATAAATCTTACCCACAATAATTGAACAGTACTCCTTGGCTACAAGTAGACGCAAGTCCTGTAAATTTTCGCGGAACACCATTTCAATTGCGTCTCCTCGAGATGTCCGTACTTTTGATTGTAGTTCTGACATCCTATTGTGCATTTCTTCGGATATCTATACAAAATAATAATTTTAAAGTGTTTCATATCCATATAGAATTTAAATAATATATATTTTAAATATTATGACAAACCAAATAATACTCGTACAAGAAAATCATAATTTAAAACAAAGATACAGTAAACTTACTTTGAGTCGAATATTTTTGAATCTGATGTGAAACGCATACTTATAGTTTCAACTAACTACAAGCTTGAATCATTGAAAACAGACAAGTCTCTAAATTCAAATTTTATTATAGTGGTTGAATTATGACCCTCCCTACTTCCGTGTGGATCTTTGGATCTTTACCTCCATCCGTCCTTAACAGGGTACCGTACTTTCCAGTATAAATTAAGTTGATTCTGATTACGCGCATGAATTTACCTGTATATAATACTGACAGTATATAATCAGTGCACGAATAAACCGTTCCGTTATCGGTAAATGTAATATGCTCACTATCGCCGGATTCAAAAGACCTTTCGGTGCCGTGAACAACACGAAATCTTTTATATCCTGTAGGAAGAGTATATAAGTTAGTATAACACGTAGATAATATTTGAGATTCTTATATATAGCTTGTGTGATTTTAAACATACTTGCAAGGTTACAACTTCTTCAGGTCTTATATTTTTTCTTCGGAAACGCTTTATGAACTTTTGCTGAAAAAACAAATACTTATAGAATTTTTTTTTTATAAAAAACACGAGGCTTTTTAAAGTTAATTTATCACACTCGTCAAAGAGGCTTTCATTTCAATTTAAGTTTATTAGACTGAAAATGAAAATCAAAAATGGAAACTTCATAATTTTAATACAAAATTGAATCAAAGATAATAAAATATCTGAGTAAATACTAAAATTATTAATACTTAAGATATTTTTGTAATAGATTTTAATTGTGTTAAAAGAGTGTTAATTACACTGATAGTATAAAAAGGAAAGATTTGTATTTTGGTACGTAACGAATAAACTTAAAAAAGAATTGGACAAATAATAAAAAAAAACTGGTTGGAAAGCTGTATTACTACAAAATACAAAAACTTACTACAAAAACTTAGAGATTAACGGAAAACCGCGGAGCGCAGCTAGTCTTCAGTAAAAAGACGGAACACAAAAACCCTTTCCTAAACAGACAAATCTTGTATTCTTACTTGTTCTAACACATCAATGTTATCACTGAACTCAACAAGTCCTGCGGCGATAGGCACATAGGTTTCAACCACATTCAAAGTAGGTTCCACATGACTACAACACAAAAAATGCGAATGTTAGAAAATCTGTCTACGACAGTTAACGGTCAACTTAGTAAAAGAAGTCTAGTCAATTTTTAATCCCAACAAGTGAAAGTTCGAAAAGGCTCTTTTTGTTCGTAAGGCTTCTCAGGTGGTTACATTTAAATTTAATTTAAATCGGTATAGAGGTTTGATTTTTAATTCAAAATAACCGAAAAAGTATTAGAAGTCGGTAATGGCTTTGTTTTTAAAGAACTTGTTTTTTTCATCATTAGTTTGTACTGCATCTGGACTTTGATACTCGAGTACAGTTTTTAATATAATATTTTTCAACCAATCTTGATGTAACTTAGTTTAGTAGGCTCCAAGAATTATTTGGGATTTTTTGTAGCCGGAGATTTTTGATTTGATGATTGAGGGAGTATTTGCCCAATAAGGTGAATGTTAACGAAGCGTGTATTTTGATATTATTTAGTAGAAATATGTGGCACTTAACTTTATACAACAGTTCTGAACTCTTTGGCCACTCTTGAATTTTCTATATAGAGTATATTTAAAAACTTTGGTTGTAAACTCATCTCCTTAACTTACCAAGTCTTGTATTGAAAATCCACTGACAACTAAAAAAGTCCAGATTGCATTCGAAAGAAAATTCTATATTATTAGAAACCAGTTTCAAAAACAGTTTTGTTTTGAGTTATTCGAAACCAGGTTTCCAGTAAAATATTTCTGATTTTTGAGAAATCCTTAGGTTTCGAAAGTGGCCGAAGGTATTCTGAATATGAAGAAATTCGGTCAAGGAGTTTTGTAACGTCGCAGAAAATATTGTGGTCACGGAAGTTCACAGAATCAATAGTTAATTTGATGTGTACTACTCATAGGTACCTTACAAATTCAAGGCCTCCGAGTTTTTCACTCCACTCCCAGTGGCCATTTTCAAATTCTCCTCTGTAAATCTCATCATCGTCGTCATCGTCATAATCTGCCATAGTTTACCAATTTATTCAATAAGATTTTCTTTCGTTTTATACGAAATAATAAACTAAATCAATACAATAATAACACATAATAAATCGTCAAAAAATAAAAGTAAGCAATAGAAATCCCAAACTAAAATTATCAAAAATAAACACAATATAAAAAATTAAGATTTTTTATTGTAATTTCGTTGACATCTGCAAAGTCAAAGAAACATTGGACGGAGGAGTTTTCGTTTAAGGCCCATATTACAGCATACCGCGTAAATTCGTAGTTTTCCACGTTCAAATTGTATACTTAGCCATAGTTTTTTTTATTTGCAATAACTCAATAAAAGTAGTTTGTTTTCTCTTGTATTTTAATTTTTTTACTTACTTATTTAACTATTTTTTTTTCCGGTATATGGTTAAGCAAAAACTCGTGCAGACCTCATTTACGACCCCTATTTTGTAGATTCTTTTGATTGTAGTCCCCCAAAAAAGGATTTTCTCTCTACAGATATCATGAGCTTTGATTATCGTGGTTCATATATTCCCTAGAAGCCGCAAATAACTGAGAAAAAAAAACTAATTTCATTTTCGACCAAAAATGCTTTAAAACATGTCCTTAAATTTCCGAAGTTCTTCTTCCTTTTCTACGCAACTTTACACCAAAGTATTATTTGGTTTGTGCTGAACACATAGACATATATATTTTTTTAAATGCTATATCTATTATTTATTTAATTATTTAAAAGTACAAGTACGTTTCAAAAAACTTATCTCTTGACAGATTTTTCTTATTTCTTTGTTTTTCATAATCTCTTTTAATCCCCAATATTTTTTTCTTACTCGTACTCTTGCAATTTGTCAGCGCAAAATGGAAAGGAGTATGCTAGAAATAAAAAGATCCGATAGAATTAGTAATCAAATTGTCCGAAACCTAACTAAAGTCCCTGATGTGACAAAAAAGATGAGATTACTAAAATGGAAATGGGCTGGACATGTCTGCAGACTCGATAACACGAGATGGACAAAAAAAAACACAGAATGGATCCCACTAGATGGGAAAAGAAATCAAGGACGACAGAGAAAACGATGGAGAAACATCTTCTCTAAGAAACTGGGACCGTCCTGGATGCAGTTGGCGAGACAGAGAGAGGAGTGGAGAATATTAGGGCAGGCCTATGCCGCAGAGGCAACTTCTGCCGATTACAATATTTACTAATAATATAGCAAAATAAATTAAATGTGTATAGAATTAGAGTATAAACATTAGAATTAGTAAAATATTATAGATGCTAAGAAAAAAATTATGTTTGATAAGACAGTTGAAATAAAAAGGCTTTTTTTACTTATTTTATTTTTATTTTATATTTCACTGCGCTAGCAACGTGCGCTTAGTCGCGCTTGAGCGCTCTTCGAGGACAGATCTGCGTTCGTCGTTTTCGCGCGCTTTCTTGTAACCAATTCCATCGGAAACGTCGCTGACCTTTGTAGCGCTTTGATTGTGTGTGTGCTAAAACAACATACACTTGCGTAGACCGTATTTGATATTTTGTGAGAATTCTTTATTTTTCATGTTTTAATTCATCATCATCAAGTTGCTTGTTACATTTTAACTGATTTGATAAAAGAACAGGTTACACAATTTGATTGTTCTTCCTATATCAGAGATGCCTGGATAGATTTTGGAGATTCTTTTTAGTGCGTAGGAAGTTATCAAATTTGGTTGGTACATTTTAAACGACTTCATAAAAAAGAGGAGGTTACGCAATTTGATTGTTTTTCCTATATCAGAGATGCCTGGATGGATTTAATGATTCTTTTTACAACTCAGGGACAACTCATGTGCAAATCAAATAAAGCTCAAGTGCAACTCAGGTGCAACTGTAATGCAGCTCAAGTGCAACTCAAATGCAGCTCAAGTACAACTTAGATGCAGCTCAAATGCAACTAAGGTGCAACTCAAATGCAGTTCAACTAAAACTCAGGAACAACCAAGGTGCAACTCAGGTGAAACTTCCAACTCAGATGCAATCCAGGTGCAACTTGCAACTCAGCTGCACCTCAAATGCAGCTCAAGTACAACTCGGGTGCAAATCAAATGCAACTCAAGTGTAACTCAGGGACAACCTAGGTGTAACTCAAGTGCAACTCAGGTGCAACTTGCAACTCAGGTGCGACTTAAATGCAGCTCAAGTGTAACTCAAATACAGCTCAGGGACAAGACAGGTGCAACTCAAATACTGCCGAAGTGCAACTCAGGTGTAACTCAAATGCAGTTCAAGTGCAACTTAGGTACAACTCGGAGATAACTTAAGAAAAACTTAGGGAAAATTAGGAACAACACAGGGATAACTCAGGAAAAACTCAGGAACAACTCAGGTGCAACTCAATTGCAGATCAAGAGCAACTCAAACGCAGTTCAGGGACAATTCAGAGACAACTCCTGTACAACTCAGGTGCAAGTCAAGTGCAACTCAAATGCAGCTTAAGCGCAACTCAGGTGCAACTCAAGTGCAACTCATATGCAGCTCAAGTGCAACTCAGGTGCAGCTCAAGTGCAACTCAAGTACAACTCAGGGACATCTTAGGTGCAACTCAGAACGGTAGGTAGCCTATTAAAACAAAGTAATTTTGATTAGTAGTTAATCGTCGTTCATTCTAACCATAGATTTGTGGTGGGTTAAGATTTTTTCGGAGGAAATAGAACCCCAATCAAAAAACCAGCACTATTAAAATTTACCGAAATTTACAGACAACATAACATTTTTCAAAGATGCTTCGTTCACTCGGTCAATAAACTAGGATTAAGATCGTTTTAGTAGTCACGCCCGCAGCTCTTTGGTGCGGGCGAGTGGGAAGCATAACATAACATTTTACAAAGATGCTTCGTTCACTCGGTCAATAAACTAGGATTAAGATCGTTTTAGTAGTCACGCCCGCAGCTCTTTGGTGCGGGCGAGTGGGAAGCTCTGGATAAAGGTATCGGTTGCGTAGTTCGCCGACTTTCTCGGAGCGTAAAATACCTAAACTTGCGCAGCGCCCAAACGCTACAGGGCTCTTAAATAATCTGTGCATAGCGTTATTATGCCAACCTAAGTTGAGTTTACTATTTACATACCTACTTGAAACTACTCAGAGTAGACTTGGGGCCCAAGTCTGTTATGACAAAACAGACTTGCACACCTGAAGGTGTTCGGTGTCGTGTTTGTAGATACTGTATTTTCTTTTTTATAGGTATCATTTAGGTAGGTATTTCGTATAATAATTGTAGTCGATAGTTCTATATATTTTTAGTAGTCCTGTATCTTTTTATTACTATATTCAATGAGTATTAGAGTTAAAAGTTTACTTATGTATGTAACACTCCGGGTTCTTGCTCCAACATGAAACTCAATGATAGAATACTTAGGAAAAGGATACTACGGGTGCTTGGCCTTTTGCCAGTTATTGACGTTGTCCGTTCAAAGAATAACCGTACTGATCGGTCGTCGTCGTTACCATGAACTGATGCTTTCATAGCTTTAGATACATCAATTATTAGACTTTAAACTTTGTAGCAGCCAAGCTTTATTCATTCAGCACATTAAAGTTGTGTTTATAATGATAAATGTACACTGATCGATTATTTGGCAACTATAAATGTGGGAAAACATGCATAAGTACCTAAAATCAAAAACTTTGGTGTATTGGAGTATAAATTTATATTAGCCCCGGTTTATAGATCACAGCAATAGTTTTCCGCCCCGCCACAAGTAAAATCGGGAAAGTTCCGGGCGGAGGGATCTTGCAGGATATTTTCCAATAGGTTGGTGTAAGCCGGCAGTAAACACGGACAGTGCGTCGGTACAAGACTCCAATCAAACTTGGAGTACGAGGATTTAGGCCAACGGTATTATGGTTGACCTCGGTGCCACTGAGATGCGGCTGGGCCGCAGATATATGAAACGGATGTGATTTGATACGAATCAAAAATATTGTAGGTCGTGATGCCTCAGTATGAGCCCTACGCAAATAGGTATGTAATTAGGATAGCATACTTATAAGTTCAAGGACGTAAATTTCTGCTTTGAAAGGAATAACGTGAGGGACAAAGGGACAGATTTTGTAAGGACTTAAAAAAACTTACACTTAATATCAACATATTAAGTGTCGCAAAAAAGAAACTATTTATGAAAAACCAAAAAAAAACGTACCTAATGTTCTTTTTGGGTACAATCAGCATATTTTCGAAGAAAAAACCTAATTAATCTGGAAAATTGACGACGTGTAACCCGGCTGTGATGATCCTACCAAATCCTACTATGTAAATAAACACGACTAGATTCTAACATATAAAACCAGAAACGTTGTGAAGATTTGTACTTACGTATACTTATCAGGAAGTCTGGTGTCAAGAATATGAACTTTATGTGCAACAATCCGCAGTGTAAAATACCTACAAGCTTAGCAGCGGCAACGTGGTCTGATAAGATAAGAAAGGCTAAGTGAATTATTATGATCGCGATCGAATAAGCACTAACCTACATTAGGTTTCTAGAACTATGTCAGTGAACTGAATGTTTGTTACACGATTACTCTGCCGATTTATCGGTTTTGTATTTTTTTTATTTCGTAGATCATACCTTCTTCAGAGTTCCAGTAGCAGTATTAAATAAACAAACAAAAACAAGCGCCTGCTAAATTGAAATCAAGTGTAAGCAAACAAACGTCTTTGTAGGCGGGTGACCTTGAGACAAATGTATAGGTTTATATAAGATACATATAGGAAAGAAGCACACTAGTAATACATTTACACCACTAATACATTGGTCTAGAAGTATAATCATTCGCCATTCAGCGGCACTCGCGGCTCTCGAAAGACGCTCGATAGGTATCACTTTATGCGAATAAAATGATAAGTGTTTTCTAAAGTGAATTTAAAATGTCTCAAGTGTCACCTGTGGATACAGTCAATGAATACAGAAAACAACAGAATATTAAGCCTGAAGACGTAAAGAGATTACGAGAATGGATCGAAACCCAACCTCATCTGCCTCATGAATGTGTTACAGGTTAACAGTTTTATTATTCACGCAGCTCGCATTACAATAGTGTTCTAGGATTGTGTTATGTTGCTTAAAGTTACAGATATTTCGATTAGGTATCTATGTAAGCCTGCTATTGATAGAATCTATCATATTAGTAAATTTATATTCCTAATCATTACTAAGTAAGTGACTTTACTAGGTGGCATGTATAACAACTCTCTTACTGGTTCATTTTAATTCAGTATTAGTACTTACTGATATTCAGATACGAAGTACCATTTATACGCTGTACATTTCGATAGTTTCTTTAGCTGTTGCCGCCCGGCAACATAACAATACACCGATACAATAGTTTCATCGGTTAGATACTCACGGTCAGTACACACTTATAAATATTATAATTTATCTGTATTTTTTCCAGATTTGGATATAATACTGGCACTTCATAGCTGCGAATGCGACGCGGAGAGAACGAAGAAAGTCTTCGACCTCAATTATACTTTGAGAAATTTGTTTACATTCTATCATGATAGACTAATTGATAAATATTTGGAACGTGCCTTTCAATCCTGGTAATTCGCTTAAATTTTTAAATCGATGTAACTGCCTCTACTCTAGTAATTATTATTAGTAATCCGTTAAGTGTAGGTAACGGTTAATTTATAATTTTAGGCTAGTGACTCCTCTCACTACACTGAGTAATGAGGGCTATCGTGTAATATACTGTCAAGTAATGGACCCAGATGCTGATATATTCGTTTACAGCGATGTGGTGAAGTATGATTACACTTAAGTTTGTTATAATTTTGTATTTTAAAAGAACATGCCATAGATATAGAACATTTATAATTACGTAGGTACTCAAAATTAATTTCAGAGCGTTTGTTATGATAGTGGATCTATTGTTGTATGAAGAAGGTACGATGCCAGGTGTAAGTATAATAATCAATATGGATAAAGTATCTCTAGAGCACATGTCTCGCGTAGACCTTGTTGTGGCGCAGCAGTTTTTTTATTTCCTACAGGTACGTATTAACATCTTTTATGTACATTTAGGCACCCTGATAAATTCTAATGTTGTGTATACCTATATAATTTTTTTATTTAGTCCGACCTTTTATAGGGACTAAATAAAAAATCCGACATATAATAGGTCGGACTAAATAAAAAAACTGCGAGGGTTTTTATTGATAGATTTTCTTCAATAAATTCACGAACGAGGCTATCACTAATAAATCTTTACGTCGCTATTAGGAGAAATAGGGCCGTCTCGTTGTCTTCTCCCAAATAGAGAGGGGCGATGCGTTCAGTAACTCGATATTCGATTGACGAAACGAATCAATAAAATTAATATGAAGTAGAAAAGAACTGTGAACAGAGATATTCTATCGATTTATCTGAGTGTGAGAGAATACAATAATGAAGTGGGTAAGATTCATAGTTGATTTTCGGTATAGTAATATCAACCACGAGGCCAGTTCATGATAAATAAGAGGCGAATACTGTGGAAATAGACAGTAACACGCAAATATCGTATCCAATCGAATGATAACGCTAGGCCTTCTAGACGAAACGAAATAAGTAAAATATAATCGAATTACACTAGTAATCGTAAATTAATTTATCATCGAATCGATCGATACTTTAGATCGATCTACCCTATCAATTAACTAAGTTGCCATTACAAAATATAGTAGCGCGGGAGCGGTGTTGCTACTGCAAATAGGAAAGATCCTACCTTCTCTCAATTGTGGGCTTCACACATCGCATTTATTTAGCCAATTCGAAGTTAATTACTGAAATACGAGTAAAATATAACAGCAGATGCTACAGTTTGTCGGAGATCATCCACCTTATACATATATATAACATAGTAATTTTCAGACTTGTCCGGACTTTTTAGTCATCTTAGCCTCAAATAGTATTACATTTTTATAACATTTTTATTATTTTTATGTCTATTTAAAAAACAATCATATTGTTTGTAATTTTCTTTTATTACAGGAAGCAATGTTTGTCAGGCTAAAAGAATTTCATTTTATAAATGCGCCAAATTTCATGGACAGACTCTTGTCTATGTTCAAGCCATTTATGAAGAAAGAAATGTTGCACATGCTTCATGTTCATATAGCAGGATCTGATACTTTGAATGGTTTTTTTTACAGGAAGCAATGTTTGCCAGGCTAAAAGAATTTCATTTTATAAATGCGCCAAATTTCATGGACAGACTCTTGTCTATGTTCAAGCCATTTATGAAGAAGGAAATGTTGCACATGCTTCATGTTCATATAGCAGGATCTGATACTTTGAATGGTTTCTTGCCTATAACTGCTCTACCAGAAGATTCAGGGGGAAACAATCTGACCAGCGGTCAGTTAAAAGGTGAACTCACAAAGTGTCTATAACAACTTAACATTTAATTAACTAACTTTATACAATTACCTTCAAACATTATTATTATATTAATTAACATTTGTTAGTTAATATGAGGTGAAAATTTATGCCTTGTTTCAGAAAAAATCTGGAATAAAATTAAAGTAAATGAAAACTTTTTCAAAGCGGAATCACGAAAGAAAGTCGATGAATCTCTGAGGCCAGGAGGTCCTACAACCATGAGCACATATTTTCCCAGTTTAGAGAGTTCTTTTAAACGTTTGGATATAGACTAAGGTTTTGATCTCTCTCGTCAGATGGTTGTTTCTGTAGATAAACAATGTGAGTGATTCTATGGAATAATTCTATAATAACTGGTGACAATATGGGTTGCTTTTGAATATTACTTTTATAGTGATTAAAAATTGCAAGTCCACGGTGGTTAACATGGTGGTGAGATATTTCTATTGAAATATTTTGATTTATATTTAATAAGTTTGTTATATCATAGTTATTAAATTTTGTATTATTTTGAAATATAAATATTTGCAAACATTTAAAAAAAGATAAATGTTATGTTTAATATATTAACAAGTGAGTACTTATGTTTTCGTTTTAGCCCTCAATAATTTTATTAATTCATTTATTTCCGAAACAATCAATATAAAATTACTATGTAGATTTTTATTTTTTATAATTTTATTTATGAATTATTCTGTATCTGGTACACACAACTATTCAGCAGGTTAGTATATGTGTTTGTGATGCATAAAACGAACTTTGTTGTTGATGAATGTTGTGCTATCAGATTACAATATTAAATCTTACAAAGACTGATAGTAATTAGTGGGCTATAGTAATAAGCGGGCAGGATACTACGTAATTATGCAACTGTAAATGTTACGTCACTGTAATTATTGTACAATGCACCCTCGATCATATATATAGTTGAAATAGTTTGTTGATGGTATCTGGACGGAAGTGTAAGTTTGCTTTTTTTAATTAATGGAGTAGCTGTTTTCCTTTTATGAAATCTACATAGTCCTGATCTCTGTTTGAAAGCCTATGATACTGCCTAGGCAAGAATTACAATGAATTCTCGGTAGGTATTATTCACAAATATAACTCATACAACCGTCCTTACGTACCTATTTAAAAAATTCACCATGATATCAATGGAGCCAAGCGTCATTATTTACTGTACCTACATAAGTGTACATACTGTACTTACTACAAAGTTACAGATAGTTACTACGTGTTTGGTCATCATAACAAAATACCTCTACATAAAAATGAACGTATATTAAAAGTGTAAAAGCTCGACGATACTATGTTATTTGTAACTGCGGTGCTCTCGATATCGGATAGTACTTTCACTCTATAAAGGTGCACAAAAAGTAGCCTGAAAGTTCAAAAGCTCGTCAATTTGTGTGCTGGAACGGTTGCGCGGGTTTTTCGCCGCAAACTTTAGCGATGCATAGATGCAATTTCCTCTTTGTCACTTTTCCCGAGCTTTGCCCAGTACAGCGCTGTCAGATGCCAATACTCTCGTTTAAATCTTTGTAGTTTCCTACAAGTATTGGGTTCTAGCTTCTGAAGTATTTTAGCTATTGGTATTTTAGTCGACTTACTTAGTGTTTTTGGCAATATCAAACCTCGATTTTAGTGACTCTCCTGCGACAATATAGTAAGTAATAAGTTGCTCAAAAGTCAAATAAAACACATTTAAATTAATATTTAACTGACGGACTGCCACACTGAGGTTTTCGGTTCCTAACTTTGGGTAGCACGCCTAGAGCAAATATGTTCCTTGGGGTAACAACTCATATATTATCGGTAGGTTTGATCTATCTTTCTAGCTCTTATAATATTTAATATCACTATCAAAAACTGGAAAAAATTTAAATACCTAATCTATACCCATTTGCGTATTTTATATCTTCTGCAATGATCTATCCGAAGAAAGAAGACTTAAGCCAGCATTATAACTTATTTCCAATTCCTAGTTTATGCTTAGAAGCAACTACAAAATTATTAAACAGAAGTATACTGAAATGGCGGGAATTTCCGATGCTATCGTAGTTGACAATTCTATTAAAAGTTTAATTCACTAACTAAATTAAACTTTGCATCGACACTCGACGAGTCTATATTTTGTTAGCTTTTTTTTTATTTTGATTTCTCGTTTATGCGATTGTTTCATTTGGTTTGTTCAGTCCTTTGATGATTTACTAAGCAGAACCGCCCGATTTTAAAACGTTAACGACTTATTATGTACATTACAAATTATAAAGGGGTAAATAATTAAATAAAACAATAATATTACTGCATAGCGGCATGCTAGTGGGGTTACAATAGCACTTTTGTTCTTGACATACTGCTGACATATACTTATTCAGACATATATTTATTCGTGGGTTTAATTAGTAAAGCTCTAAAAAGATCCGATAGATATCCCTACGTATATCCTAACTAATATTATAAATGCGAAAGTAACTCTGTCTGTCTGTCTGTTACGCTTTCACGCCAAAACCACTAAACCGATCTGGATGAAATTTAGTGCACAGGTAGATTGGACCCCGGTAAAGGACATAAGATACTTTTTAACCGACTTCAAAAAAGTAGTTCCCTCATTATCTCGACAATCCAATGGGGAACTACGCGGGTGAAACTGCGGGGCACAGCTATTACCATATAAAACTTCAATGAAAACTAACCAGTTAAAAGCTTCGCGTTCTTAATATAGAGTGTGACGAATTAAAAGATATTAAAATATCTCATCTTGAAGAATATTGCCATCAATTAAAAATAGGGCATGTCTCAGTTATTAACGTTGGAAATGTTGAATTCAGCTGCAACAAACGCGGGCCTCGTCGTATTGTATTGACACAATGATTTCGGTTGACAATAGCGAAATGGTCGGACCAAAATAAAATATAGAACAGTGCAATCGGACCGCCATTGTCCCTAAACACGACACAAAAGAAATTCGAATTTAGCGAAAGACCAGAAATGTTGCCGACGGGAGGATAGTTTTTTAGCCTAATCACTGTTTAAGCGAAGCGTAATTAGACAATTTGCCACTCGACGTAGATTTTTGTAACGTTAGGATAGGGAAATTAAATATACAAGACGCTTGAATAACGCCAGGCATAATAAGGGGTAATATCTGAATTATGAAACCTTGAGAAACGCGAAAAATAACATTTTAAATATAAGTAAAGTATTTTGCAGAGTTTTGGGTGTTGTGCTCGTTCATATCAGGATGTTTTTAAAGCTTGGTGCCTTTGTGTGTTTCCGGATTTGTAAATACGAGCAATTCTGGGTGTTAGTGTAAGCCTGCTGGTAAGTAGGGAGTTGAGTAAAAGCGTCAGTGTAAAATTGTAGTAAAAGGTATGTCCATCGTTTATCCAAAAGCTGTGTATCTCTAATATATACGTATTACATAAAGTAAAGCATGTACTTGAATCGAATCGAAGCTGTGTTATTACATAGAGCTAAGATAGACAAATTGAGTCACATATGTAAGTTAATCCTACATCAGATAAGCACAGTACCACATAATGGTGTTCCACAAACTGCTTACTTATTACATTTCCATGCTAGCGCCTGAATTATAGCGTAGGTACCTATACTAGGGTTGTCGTAAAATAGTTTCAACTATCTCATCACATATCCGTACTGATATAAACCCTTGCGTGATTTAATTATTAACTAGAGGATGTGGACACTTGGCTCCATAGTTCATTAATATAAGGAGTCTTTATAAATTTTCACGTCCATCTACCTATGAAAAAGGTATGGTTATTTTAATAACAGAATATTACTTTTGGTCTCATTTTAACAAATAGGTACCCAGCTATCAATACTTTACCACATCCTTTGCTTTTTACTTGACCTGCCACGTAAGCTCGTTATTAAGATTACGATCACATACAATACACCTCCTACCTAAGTTATAAATACTACTTCAATTACTGCCACAATGAATATATACGGAAAAGTATAACTTTATTTCATTTATGTAATAGGTTATAGGTACATCTTGCCCACCTCTGAGATAGCTTAGAGCTATAAAGTGTAGTCTATGTTTTAATAGCCCATTTATACTGTTAAGCCTCTGGCAGTGCATTTACGTTGGCTTAAATCTAGATGGCAAAGCTTAGTGATTTCTTAGTTGATTACTATATATTCCTTATAATATTATAATGTAGTTCAGTGGCATATCTAAAAATATTTTATTAGATGATATCGATCCGGAAGTTAATATATATCTAACTTAAAATATGTTCATGTCAAACTAAACTGCTATCATAACTCTGGTAGGCAATGAACGAAGTCCATTTTGGGCAGTTCCATCAATATTAACAACGTCACAGTTACTCTTTCAGCGGTAGTTCCCGCACACATTACAAAAGCGTGCTCCGCGCGAATAAAACAAAGAATTCAATAGTAAAATCGGCGGATGGAATAAAGTGCATGTGCTGTTACATAGTAAATAATTCTGGGTAGAGCCACGCCATCGGCATTGCACTCCGCAATAAAAAGAACAATGCAATTTAGCTAGTGCTGCATTTGGGCGATGGCTTCACTGTACAATTTGCTCGTTTCAACCGCAAACATAACGTGATATTGAGAAAACTGGGTTAAGGATATAGTCCTTGAAGGCAACTACACTTATCTGAAGCTTCGCGTCTTATAGGGCAAGCTATTTCATTAATGTCTACCGCCAAGGAGAATAACCTCTTTATGAGTGCTTCTAACCTTAGATTATGGATATTAGGCAGGTATACACTTAAGTACCTTGCATAATTAAGACTATGTTATCTAAATTCGCGTAGGTTGTAAGAAAGTCAATGAAATGTATTTTAATGAAGGTAAGGTATACTTACTAAACTAAATAATTTTTTTATTCAGATTTCAGAATATTTAAAATTATACCTACCTCTCTACCAATTACGGAGTTCAACACAATGCCCAGTACATTACTCGTACAAAAATCTGAAAGCCGTCGCCCCTCGACACAGATTCTCATAAAATGCAACGATGTCCGATTTGTGGGAATAGTGTATAAAATTTTCAGAAGCATTCACGGTAGTGCTACAGTGTAAACCATAGAGTAGATTCCAAACAGACACTTCCAAATGAATACAAGTCAAGTTTGATTTGTGCTCTAACAGTAATGCTACATTGCATAGTTGTACTATAAAAGCATTGAATAATAATTGAGAATACAAGAGCTTTTATAGACAAGAAGATGGAATATAGATAACAAGCACAATTTACAGGTACATTCAGTGCAACATGTCTATACTAGTCAGAGGAATCCCTTTACTGGATGTTATCTACTGTGATAGCGTTCATTGTTGTGGCTGCAATAGGTATGTTCTATACACCAATGGACACAGCCGTGCACTGGCCGCGGCCGCATCACTTGCATAAAACATGCAAATTGGACCACTTCACTGGTGTGCCTAAGTTCACTCGCTTTTGCACTTTTATGTAAAATTGACGCCTATTACTCATGTAAATATCGTTAGCCCACACTTTAACATAGCATCTCTAAAATTTCTTTGTTCACGTTAATTTCTGATGGAGATCCTATACTGCTCCTCTTGTGCTCTACATTTTTATAATCACATGTGCAATTTAAATTACAAAGTGTATATTTCATTTGATTGCCGATCAGGCAAAGTTTAAGACCAATGCGCGATGATTCTCATATACTCGTACATATAAATGATTAGCATGTCACCTACTAGTGCAGCCTTACATTACCTGCCCAGTTTTAATTGCCTTTTTTAAGTAGATAAATTCTGCATGCATACCACTCCACTACGAGGAGACAGACTCTATGTGGGACTCTTAGACTCCACGTTGTCACTCCCAGTCAGTTACTGGTGAGACGCGGGTACGCTATGTACATTCAACCGCGACTCGCTACAGCTGTCCGTTGCAGGACCCATCCCACGAGGTTGTCCTCGTTGCAGTCTCCCAGACACATGACGCGAAGAACCATCTCAAGGACCATAGTAGAAGACAGTGGAAGTTTAGTTTGCCTAGTTTGTTCAGAATGCTCATGAAATAAAATTCATCAATAGTCATTTTAATATTCTTACCTAGTATCCTGTGGGCCTGTAGCAATAGAACTTGCAGAAAACTTACATAAGGTCAAAACTAAATGCAGAAAGCTTTAGAGAAAGCAGGCATTTACCACTTCGGTCCTAGCACCGATGCAATTTTTATCAGTGTTGAGTGGTAGTAGGTACATTAAATTCCAAAACAATGTCAAAAAAAACTTCAAGACGCTCTCCTTTTTAAGCAAAGCTAAAATACTCCAAGAGAAACACCACATTTTATATCAATTATTAATTTTCAAGAGAATAATAGAAGTCTAAGCCTAGAATACTTTTGACCATCTAAGGTCTATCCCAGCCACTGGATCTTTAGTTTATTTTAATACTCGTAGTTGCAATAAAAATCGACAAGGGTATTGTTTTTAATTGGCGTCACGGTGCAGAAATGGATTTTAATTCCACAATAGGTCTTTAAATGATGAGAGATCGTCACCGATTGTTTAGCTTTCGCGTCTGAATGGCGAACGTTTGGCGCAGTAATGAGCTACGAGTATCTACCTTAATGAGCTCACTTTCAAGCTTCTTTCATATTTTCTAAACAAATTGTGTTTGTCTTTGTTTCTAAGTATGCCTACCTCGTTTTCTCCTTGAAGCTTACAAAAGACTTAAAATAAATTTGAAAGAGTACCAAAGTTGCGAGTGTACGCATAAATCACACGTAACCTTTAGGACAAAGGAAACAATCACAAAAGTACTTAAAACAAAGAAAGTTTCTGTCAACATTAATACGGTGTTTTAGTTATTATAACTGTTTTAACATAATTATAGGAGAATTAAATCAGCCATAGAGTTATATAAGCTCGTGCAGTGAGCTTGTTGACGGGTGTATCGAAATAGAGATTGATTATAATTAATCAACCACAGCGTTTAAATTAACATTTGAATAAACAGGTGGTATTTAGGTAAGCGTGCACCAAGGTCGATTATATTTTGTTCTTAAAACCACCAGTTTACTGCTGCAAATTACAAACAGTCTATATCTTTGAATATCTATTAATATTTATAGGCCTTTAATATTCAGTTAGATACATATTAATATTTGGACATTACGCCATTGCTGCATTAGCAGTATCTATTGCAGGTTTAATACGGTTTCCTGTATTTTTTTATAATTACTCTAAGGTACCTTTATTCAGTAATATCAATTAAAAAAAAAACTACTGTACTGAACTCACATAAAAATTATTAGGGATCACATGGAGAGTATGTATCCATTGAAATAGATTTTTTCAAATTGGTTAAGTCGTCTCTGAGATGATCAGGCATCAAACAAAAAATATAGTCAGAGTAGGTAATTTTTCATTTTTGGAAGTCGGTAAATCAAGTAATTTGCTATATATATAGATATAATATAAAATATTCAGATGAGTAAAACGTGTGTATATATACGTTTTAAGCTTCTTTAAGATTATCTATCTTTAAAAGTTTTTTTTCAAGATAATATAGAATTTAAATAAATCAGTGCGAATGTATCAAGATTCTTTGATAGCATTACCATCTGACCGGCGGCGTCTAGATGAAGTTTGGCTGACGTAGTGGTCAGAGATTAGTACAGATTCTCACGTCGTCTTCATCAATTACCTCTCTCTCCCCACCTCCCCTCAGCACCACGACCTCAGGCAGTCTTCGTAGACACGCCTCCTCATCAGCTCTACATTTTTCTTTTCTAGGTAAAGTTTTTGTTCGAACGTTCAATGTATTTGAAGTGTCAAAGACCGTGATGAATTTTGTAATGATTTTAATTACGTTTGTGAAGTGTCCATTTGAGGACGATGTTTGCTTTCAAATAATTAGTTTTTTAAATAGGTCTAACTTTAGTCTAAAGAGTAAAGATTTCATTGCCTGTTTGTTTGCATTGAGTAGGCTCTAAAACTACTAAACCGATTTGTACCGAAAAATTATTTCACTGTTGGTTAGCTATTACTTCCGGGTGACATGGGCTATATTATATTTTTTAAAACTAAAACTAATATACCTCAAAATAAGGTCTCCTAAAAATACCTACAACCTAAAATAATAAATACATCGCGTGCGCTGCGAAAACTATTGATGATATAATAAAATATAACAAAAAAATAATTAAATTAAAAATAATCTTTACTATAAATATATAATAACTTTCATTATATTCATATTTTTTTGTAACCTGGTGCAAATAGAAGGGTTTATGTGGGTGTATTATAATATTTTGTTGAATACCCGTGCGAAGCCGGGGCTTGCCGGTAGTAAATATATTAACTGAGTCTGTTAAAATACTAACACTTTATGGAATTAAGTTACTAAAAATAGTATGATAGTTTCAACATTAGACATTCGAAGATAATCACGTTATTTATTTACGACTTGGCAGGGGCACTGCTGTGCCCACCGATAAAGTAATCTTATCTTATAACTGAAAATAAACCCACTACTACAATTTCACTCCTGTAATACGCTTGGATCAAAAGTATTGCATATTTCCTGTCAGTATCGGAATAAAACACCGCAGACCATTTCCATTTCTCGAATTTCCCATAACCACATTCATCCGGGTATCTACGAGTGCTCGTTCGTAATGCAGATATAACGATGTTGATTGGCCCTGGCTTCTGGTAAAATATAACAACTTATACTTACTATATGCTAGTGGTTTGACTGTAACCGAGCGGTCTCGATCCGGGAGCTTCGAGCACTGATAATTGTTCCATTGTCTATGGATGCACAATTACCGCACACACTCGCCACTGAAAACAAATTGAATGCATTGAGCTCAACACAACTTTATTCTCGGTTTATATTCTCATTTCGACGATGGAAAAACGATGCAGTGACTGAAGCTCGGGGAAAAAAAGGTAGGGTTAGGCTAGTTACGCGATGATGAATGCAGAAAATACAGGATAAACAGCAAACAAGTTCTTTAAAAAAAGTGATTGTTTAGGGCTTGCTTACCAACTACGATTAGAGCAGGCGCTGAATTGAGGCGCAGGTGAACTTTTTCAGTTATTTCAATTTAAAATCAAACCTCTGGACCGATTTTGAAGGAATTAAAATGGGATAACTCGAGAAGTATATACCCTTACAAACAAGAACATATTTTTATCAAATGGGTCCAACCGTCTCCAAGGAATCAAGTAAAAAAATACCGACGAATTAAGAACTTTATTGAGAAGCTCGTTAAATAAATAACAACTTTTGTCAATTTTATTGTATGGACGATCACATCAAAGGTCCTCGTGTATAAATGATAAGTTTAGTTGATTTGTTTAGAGATTTAATATTTGCACGATACCTAGTCTATGGCTTTGAAATGCCTTTATCTACATGCTGATGAGATATCTTGATGTTTGAAGTCAAAAAACTTTTATGGCAGTTATAATCTTTGTTTCGAATTGCTCCTCTGTCTTCAACGTATATAACGTTAATACTCCGTGTTTTACGATACAGTGTGCGTGCAGTTTTACTTTATGAGAGAATTATTGTTTCCTTGCTCGCTAGTAGCTAGTAGGTACTTGCTGTGCAGCAACTTAGTTCAGCAACAAACTAGTATAAATAACATTGATGTAGCATGGGGAACTCATATCGTTAGGAGATGAGCTTTGCTTGTTTACATTGATGTAGAGCAATTCCTACTGCAACGAGTTTATTATTTTAATTTTACGATTTCTGTAACCTTAACTTGTTACTTGTATATACTCAAGATAAATATCCAGTTGGGTGCTAATCATATGACAACGAAAATTTAGAGTGAACATTTGTTATCTAATAGTTTCAAATAAAATTTTACAATAAATGTAATGCAAAATTAAGTCTCCTATATTGATAAAATGATCTACAATATTGTAATTGAAGTGGTCCGGAGACCGCACCGCCGCGCCGGACGTTCTGAAGTGCACGACCTTTCTTCTCTAATGGATACCGAAAACCTTCTTCACTTTTGCTCGAAAAATCTTTTTCCAAAATAAATGAATCCATACCGTATGTAAATCGGACGCTTTGGAAAGTTTTTATTGAAAAACTTGAAGAACTGATGAAAATGGGGCCGCGACGTTTAAGGTATCTCCGTTCGTCTTATGAATGTGATACCGACTGAATTCCAAATATTATTTTCTTACTTCGAGTACGTAAAACTAGAAGAACAATTCTTTTAGTTTTTTATTTGGAGCCTTTGTTTGTGAGCTAAACGTTATTCTGTAATGTTGAGGGGATCGACTATTGTGATTTTTGAATTAATTTAGTAATGAGAAGAACGTGATTATAAATTGTGTTAGTTATTTTACTCACGCACCTCATGACTCCTTTACTAAGTCCATATTATATGCGAGTAGCTTAAAATTTATGCCTGATAAAGTTATCTAATATTAATTAAAAGCAAGTAGGTATACCTACCGGGTTACGGTACTCAGGTTGTCTGGCTGCTGCGAAGGGTCCAAGCACTCCTCAGAGAGGCTGAGTAATTGATAAAGCTAACTCTGCCGCCCTTAATCAGGGTCAGCAAGTTTAACTTAATAAATAGTTATTTATTAAGTTGTCTGAAAAGTTATTAGTTCCCCGCTCGAGAGTTGGCCGGTGCTTAGTATGCAAGATAGTTACACTAGTCTACACCCACTCTCTCTCGCTGCTTCGATGCATAACTAGCAAGCTGCTGTAAGCTGTAATAGCTTAATAAACGATGCAACATTAATCAACTCTTCTTATATACGCGCTGAAATATTACAAGGAAACAATATATCAAACGATACGACATGCGCATAAAATTGCCCTCCAAACACAGCTAACGCTAATTAAACTAAATCTACTTTTAAACTACCATTTTTAAGGAGCCGATGACTACTTAGTTTTGCTTTGCTTAATTAACTATACTAGCATCTGTCGTGACTCATACGGCAGGTTGTAGGTACCTACTTATTAATAAACATACGACTTCCTTTTGCGTGCCTACAAACATAAAAATTCTTCGTGCGTATCCTAACGAAAACATAAATTAGGTGAATTTATATAGAGAGAACATCCCCCTCGTTACAATATGTCGGTAACGACACCGAGGGTCAATGCGCAGTCGAATCCCCCGCACGAATTCTAGCGGCTCTGAATTATCAAAAGTTTTTAACTTACAACTTTTCCGAAAGCGAGTCGAGAGCGGTCGAGGTTTTTCATTCGTTTGGAGGTTTCGCTGCATCGCGTTCGGTCGCAAGGGAACACGACGTCTTTGTCTCGAGCAGGGGTGTCACGGCGCGGCGCAAGGCAGCCGCGGCCGGGCGGCCGCTCTGCGCTGTGGAGACGCGCGCCCGCCGGTTGACGCCGGGTGGCCACTCTCCGGCCTGTCGGAGTCCCTATGCTTAGTCCTCGTCGCTGCCATGTCGGCGCCGCACGTCCCACCGCACCGCACACTCTGCGCCGCGATCATCGCGTCGTATTACTTCACCAACTAATAAATCAGCGACAAACGAACTAAACCCCCATGAACAGATAAAACTCGACATGAGATAATCGGCCCACGGTGATTAATCGTTCCGCTTTGATTGTATCGGTACGTTATCTTTGAGATTCGGTCGCGGGACATGTAAACATTGTTGAAGTTTTGTCGAAACTGTTTGTTGACTCTAAAGTAACAATAGGCAGGCAGAGTTACGAGTATAAGGATTTGCGCGGCGATGTTGTGCCGATGCGACAGTTCAGTGTAGAGTTTTGGAGTGGAGAGTGGAGGATTGGATGTGGATTGTTAGGTAGAATGGGGGGTGAGCAATGGACCCTTGGGCTGATATGGCTGATGTTGGGGTCGGCTGTGGCGGATTCCTGGACGGCGTACCAGGAGCCGCCTTGCTGCATGCCCGTATCGCACCACCGTGTTAGGCACCACAGAGGTGAGTCATTGACCTTCACTTGTCTACCTTTCTGACTAATTTAAACGATCTAATTGTTATGTCTGCTTACTAACACGTGAACGGTCGGTTCATCGCTCAGAACATTAGTCACACGTGGTATGTGGCACGAAGAGATAGCCTGTACAAATATTTACTCGAATTGCATGCACGAGTACGTTACCTACCTACCTTACATTTTATCTAACTTCCTAAGTTGTTTTATACGGTGCCATAAAATACCTAGAACAAGTAATGGCACGCAAAGACAACGACAACGTACCTACTCGTATATTATAAAGTATTTAGAAAACAAACTTCACTGAATTTCGTAGTTTTGAGAAAATTGTCGCAACAAAACGCAGTCGGTAGGAAAAATAATCTCATCATCAGCCAGAAGACGTAAACTGCTGAACATGGACCTCCCTCTTAGAACGCTATTCCGAACGAAAAGCTGCCAATTGCATCAACTGGTTACTTGTGACTTTGACTATGTCGACTAAAAATAACCTATAGTGGAACAAATGTATGCTCAAAAAGCCGGATTTTTTATTTAAAAATCATGAAAAAAAATTAGAACACCCAAAACTTTGCAGGTCTTTGTACCACTTAGAACTAAGCAGATATTGTTAAATATGAATTGCCGAACTCCTTACACAAATCAGATCGGAGTGACGAAAACGTTCCATCAATTTCTCACTAAAACCCCAAATTTGTCACTGTCCCTAAATAAGGCATTATTTAAAAAAAAGAAACCCTACAAGTTCCGAAAAATTTTACTTCATTATGTAGAGACCTCAAATACGTCTCTGTCGGGGTGGTCATATTTCTCCGTCTACCTTTTAAGAACATTTTCCTGGTCTCTGGACAAAATGTTAATTATTATGTGCAGAGTAGACAGAGCCCTGACGAAATTCTTTGTGGGCTCTACGGCGGGACAATTTGACGTCATTAGCAAGTGGCGGAAATTCCCTGGTGACTGACACGACGAAAATACTCAACGTTATATTAAAATTCTGTATTCTGCGCTGGAATTTTATTATCACCACATATACAGCTGCTTATACAGCTTTATTAGCTGTAATATTCGCTAACGAGGATTGACGATGCAAATAAAAGTTAATCATATTCGATGCTCAGTCCAATTTAATAATGACGTTCGTGAGCAAATATGACAATCAGTATTGGAAATATTACTGCTATGACATTTATTATTACTTAATAAGTTATTTTTTAAAAGCGTTTTGAAAATGGCAATTTCTATTTAATTTTTTCTAATACCTATCTATTACTAGTAATAACTGATATGAACAAAAGAGTTCAACGCACGCATTTGTTTTATACAGGTTCGTTTTTCACTACGAGTATGTCGTTGAATTGATAAAATCTTAGATCTTAGTAATTAAATCTTAGATCGTTATAAAATAATTAGATAGTTTAGAATTATTATTCACAATAAACAGTACAATACACTCAATTTCTTAAAACAATGTACTTTACGTTTAATATGAGTACAAGAGTATTTTCTTATTGCACAGCTATAATAAAATATCTTTCTACATCTTGACATGACACTCGTTCAGTTCAAGACGGGTCATGTCGTGTATTTTTATCTCAGTTCAAACATTTCTCACCGTTAGCAAAAGGCCGGCCACAAAAGGAATCTTCGAGCAAAAAAAGCATTTATGCGCGATTTACAATGTAGACTTTTAGGACAGTTGCTCAGGTTAAATAATAAGTAGAGTTTGACGGTGTTTTATGATATTTTTTCTTGCGAATATTATTTTTAAAACACTTCATTATTTTGATGAAACCCAACTAAAAGAAATGCATTCATTTCAAAAACGAAAAAAGTAATTACCTAAACAGCCTCCGCAGTCTTGGATAGATCATGTGTAAGAATTGTAATAATTGTACACGCTTTTTTGGGTTACCATTATCATAATCTAAGTACGATTTCACTAGCCATTGCATAGCATTTATTTAAATATTTTTTCATTGTTTGTATAAACTATATTCATAATGCTCGAGCTTACATACTGACTCTTTATATTAAGCAGTCCACATGGGTGGGTACCGGTCGACAGGGGCTCATGCGGACCGGTTGTGCGCCCGCGCAGACGGCCGGCGCCCAGGTAACCGACTCCCTGGCTAAATTAAGTTATAAACGAGCTAGCAATCGCCGGTGTAGCAGCCGCTTTATTATCATGTCCATACGTGCTATGAAAGAGGTAACATGGGAGGTTTTTTTAATTTAAATTCTCGTGTATTGAGCGGTTAAGAATTTTAATAAAAAAGGCTGAGGTTGTGTATTAGAGTGGTAACATGATCGGTGATTGAAGCTCATTTGATTTGAGTGAGAATATGAGCTTACGTAAAAAATGCATTACTTTTAATGATTTATGTAATAGAGTAATTAATTTTTGTGGTCTAAAAGTACCGAAAAGGGAGCTGAAGTGGCTGTTGATTATTTGTAGACATTGTTACTTGATATATATAAGTTTACGAACTAATATAATTGGAGTCTATACCTCTGTATTTTATTTGCAATGCAAAGACATACACTACACATTGTAACATAACATACTCGTACCAACACCAGACACGCGAACAGTCATTACATCTTAAGAACACATGCCCGGCCGAGAACTGAACTCGAGCCCGCCGGCTCTCAAAGTATGTATAATTACCACTAAGCCGCGGCGGTTTTCAATCGCTATACCTACATGGTGCTCTTACATAATCTTTCTCATATTATGTCTATTGAATAATGATAATGGTCCCAACGATTAGCCGTCGCATGTCTACAGGCATGTTCTTGCTGTTTTATTTATTGCTAAATTTACATTTTATGGTTATTATGATAGTTAATGGTTTATAAGTACCTAGTTATAGTTTTGTGTCTGATTTGTTTGTGAATGGAGAGATTTGGAAACCACTTTAACTTATAAATTATTTATGTAACAATTATTTATTTACCACAAATAAACGACACTATTTATTCATATTTCGTAATGACACGAAGAGTTCAAAAACGGCATAAATTATTAGTGGGAGTTAAATTAAAATAATTAGTGACAAAGCTAAATGATTTCGATAAACGTTCTGTTCATGATATAGCTACCAGTAAGAGTTGTTAAAGCTAACTTCCAAATAAGTTAATCCAATGGCAGTGGTAGTATTTCAATGAACGTAAGTGACAATGGTTATTACTTAATGATGAAATCCCATAGTGTTCTTGTCTTCTTACAGTCTTAATTATAGAATGTCATTATTTTGTAAAAGCTTAAAGCCTTTTTAGGAAATTATTTAATTAGTAACTTCAGAGGTTTTTATTATTTTAGTAGACTGAAATATTTGTATATTTCAATCTACTTACCTTATTTTTTGTTAAAAAAAAGAAAGGTTTTCCATAAGAATATTAGTGATTAAGTAACAAATTTACAATTATGTACTTATAGTAAAGAGTAAGTCCTGACTGACTGACAGTTCACAATCAACACAGAGCCTGAGCCGCTAAACCTAGAGACATACAATTTGGAGGGTGTATTATAAGGTGTAGGGGTGTATTTTACTTTTTCGAAATTCAACCTCTGAGTGGGGTCATATCAGGGTTCAAAGATGAAACTTATTTATATTCCATGTTATGTCGCATGTAACGCCGCGGATTATAGCTACTAGTAATACATATAAAATTGAGGTTGCTCTCAAATCTAATTTGCCGTGAAAAATGCATTTAAGCGTTGCATATCTTTTCTGGTGTCACGTCTTTACTAAACATGCCAAACCAATGCAGAACAACAAAAATCATCAACGTCGTGACCTCATTTACCTTCAATTACTTACATAAAACGTGGGAACGTTATTAAAAGCATTGCGGGACTTCTACGATAGTTTAGTAGACTGATCGAGCCGCGTGTGGTCTCGTCAAGAGTTTATTCGAGAGGCGAACCGACAGCTCTGATGCTATCACATCCAAACTATTTGCTGCAAGTACATATTCAGTTCAATTCATGTGTTAACATCATATTTTACCTACATGGTGATTTTATAACAATCAGGGACAAGTACTAACAATTCGAGGTTTAATCTAGAATTTAGGAACAAAAATGTTTTCATTATAAATAGATGTTGGTAGTAATGAACTCATGGAATTATATAAATCTGACACAAGTTTTATTCGACTTTCGGTTTTTTGATATGATTTATTGTGGTAATTAATTAAATTTATATTGTCAATTATTTAAAATTGTTAATTAACAATCTTGAATGTAACAATAATAATTTTCTGTACAGGGGCAAAATATTATAAAACTAAAATCTACAAATAACAAAAAATAAAAAGTTACATGTAGTAATTAGAAGACTTAAAGATGTGATTATTTACATACTATACCTACATATACTTGTTTTAAGTAATAAGCAAATACCGTGCTAATATGTGATTGCTTATAGACTGCCTTGGTAAATGTCGTCAATCGCAATCGTTTCGGATAGTCTTACTGTATACCTAATGATGCGTATAAAGATTTAATTATAACATTTAACTAAGCAAATATTTCATAATTTCATCAATAATATTGTCCCTGATATAGTTGTCACGTTTTTATATCCACGTTATAAAAAGCCGTTATATTTTGAAGGCTTCTAATACCCCTGGCATGTGGGTGAACAAGTCTGACACCTACAAAATATCGAGTTTTGATATCATTTGGGATTCCGTTACGTTGGGATTAAGACGATCTTTTGTGATCTGTGCCGGTAAACAAAATATTGTCTTTACACCTAATATCTCTTTATAAGCTACGATAGAACCGACAGAGATATTTTTTGCTTTCCAATGTGACTTTATGTTTTCAATAATGTCACGTGGGATGTGGAATGGGAATCACAGTAGTGGTTCGGGATTCTTGATGTAAGCTCTACGATACAAATTATATTGGTTCTTTCATATAGATAAAATAAGTTATTGATGGCATTTCCGTAACGTTCTTTTTTTTTCCTACACAGCTAGGCATTTGAATACAAGTTCGCACGACCACGGAAGTCAGCGATACTGTAGCCCTAGATAGAGCATGCTTAGTTTGGAACACACTGTTAGGTGCTTGGCGACAGATTTTACAACTTGAGGGGGGTAGCTATCCAGGCGAGCGATAGAAAGCGCTCTATTACCATGGTTTCCTCACGATGTTTTCTTTGATGTATTCCGGTAGCTCAGACTCTTTTTGCATGTTTCGTGAGATCGAACCTCGTACCTTTTGCGTAGTAATAATTACCTTATTGACGTTATATTAATCCAGTCTGTAAGTCAAGACAGATTATTTTTATATTTAGAGACTACTTGCTATGAAAGTAGCTGTTGATTAGCGTGCCTGTCAAATTACTGTGGTCGCCACCGCATAACTGAAATTACCTAAGTGCCTAACTTTTACGGATGCTTTTCTTGGTTATGTAACGAGCATAGCAACGTTAGCGCTGTGTTATGGCACATTGTACTCAAGTGCTCAAATCAAGTAAAACTCTTCCGCGTAAGTACCTACCTCTTGAAAAAGCTATAAATGTTCTGCTCAACTTACAGCAGGAGTTGTATTTCTGTTGCAATGCATTCTCGTCTCATATTATCGTCGTCGCTATAAACAGCACCTTTTAACGACTTTGTAGACGATATCCAAGTCGCATTGTGTGGCAAGAATGAGTAGTTAGCATTACTTAGACACTTAAATGCATTATGGTACAGAGCTTTTATTTCACGTCCAGATCCGTGTTTAGTTTCGAACTTTACCTACTTACTTTCTGTTATTTATTTGTAAGAATTTTGATTTTGTATTGCAATATTTCGGATATCACATATTCAATGATCGTTGTATGGTAAAATTGTGAACTGTATATTGAGATAATAGAAAATATTTCAATGTAGTCTAAGTGCTCACAACAGTTCACTATTTAATTTGATAGCCCTGAGAAAGTAAGCAGGGATTTTGATCGAGGCACAATAATCAGGTAAAAAACTAAATCTCTTAATTCCCAACTTCTACATCATCTTTATTTTCTCTTACTCATAGAAAAACGTTTAAAGATTTATTGCGTGCGATATCTTATAAAAAGAAAGATGTCAAGGTTTATGTCTTCGTTACCGGTCACACAGAAGACGCGTTAGGTCCCGGATAGATGTTGCCATTACTCCGCAAAGTCCCAATATGTGCGAGATCTGCACCGTGTCGGGATTTCCTTGTGCCGTGTTAACCCAGGCTTTATTGGGCGTGTAGAGACACAGGCCTTGTGTAAATCGAACCGACACTACCGTCTCGGATTGACTGACGTGGCTTTAACTGGTATCCGAGGTAGATCACGAACACGAAGCTGTTACTTTAATTCGAAACGCTTGCGCTATTGAATGGGAGCGTGCGCTCAGTCAGCGAACCTGCTGCTTTTGAAGTATTTAGTGTTGTCAACACTGAAAAGTGTCGTTATTTTATATAGATGTCTCATAATAAATGTGTTGGATTTATTATACTGATTTTTGTTCTGAGTTTTGTTGGTTTATTACATCAATCAGTTGAATTATGTACAGTTACGGTATTTAGTACAATACATAAAATGCATTTGTGATCGCCGTGACTTAATTATTTTATCACATTGCTTGGTGTTGTGTAAACTTTTTCGAAATCATAATGATTTATAAAAATTTATAAACGTTATTATTACTAGGTCTCATTGATCAATGTACAGTATGTACTCTGTATGTAGCTAGGCTTTTAGGTTGGGCATTGTACCTAGAGTAAGTATGAGTAGTTTATGTGGAGCTGTTTATCCATTTTCGAGAGGCAGAGGTACACTTTAAAACGTTTCGTGAGATAATAAATTACTTTACTACTGAGAAGTATTATCATTAAAGATAGTTAATATTTCGTGGTCACAGAGCGTGTGTGAATTTGGTGGTTGTCAGAATATCGACATTGGTCAAGGCGTCCAGCCGTTTTACCCAGAAGATACATTTATATTTAGTTTGCTTTAACACTTGTAAAAAGAAGTAGTATATTTGGTTTTTCATATAAGTTTTCGTTTTTCGATATACAGGACGTGAATGTTCATAATTCATAGTCGGCGTTCAAAATGAAATATTGTTCATTGGATGCGTTCACTGCACAGGTGCTGCGTCTATTAGTCAACCAATATACTACATCACATACCTCATATGTATATTCCTGACCATATAGTAATTTTATTGCAAATTT
Source organism: Ligdia adustata (assembly GCA_947049295.1). NCBI lineage: Eukaryota > Metazoa > Arthropoda > Insecta > Lepidoptera > Geometridae > Ligdia > Ligdia adustata. The sequence continues at coordinate 7,759,043 of OX346218.1, forward strand.
GAAATAATTTCATGTCGCATATAGAAGAAATCGATGATGAATATTAAGCAAAAACATTTTTCCCATAAGGCAATTAAAATTAAGACCAAATTTCGTAATGTCATACACGAGTTTTGTTATATTTTTCAAAAGATTTATATTCTGGTGGTTAGATCGGGTTGATTTGCCTCAAAGTATCACTTAACCTTTTACAGTAAGTATACAAATGTATCAAGACATACAAGGGCAACATTCGAGAAAGCCGCGTTTGACCGCATCTCGCCTGATGCCTGAACTCTCCCGACTAATACAGGGTGTACTAAGCCGAAAGGGCGTCACTGTTCTCATTCTAAGGAACAACTTTCACTATGGGACCAACTCTGAATTCGAGAAAAAAATCAGACACGTAAAACTTATAACACCCCGTCGTTTTTGCATTGGGGTTTAATTAAGTAAGGTTTATACTGGAGCTTACTTGTACATTTTTAAATATTTTGTTTTATTATTTAATATACAAAAAGTATGTTTATGAATTACAAATTCCATATGAATACATACAATTGCAAATGTATAGCAATCATTCCATGTGTCATAACTTTCGAAGGACGCAAAAGGTAAACAGAAACATTGAAATTACTCAACACATTACACATCAAACCGAAGAATGAATTGACCAATCACGGACGGCAAACCGTAATGCACCTGGCAGAAGTCGCAATAAAAAATGCAAACTAATATCGTAGTTGTCGGTAAGTAATAACTTGTGACGTGATTAATGTTAAATTGTGAGATTATAAGCCATAGCTTAAGCTAAATTCCTACCTAAGTTGCCTAGAATGATATAATGCCATTGACCGTAATAAAATTGTGGTAGACGTGCAAGCAGAGATTAAAATGGTGATTACAATATTTTTTTTTATCCGAAGAAATCCTTCACAAATGGATACAAGACACTCCCGCCATCTGCCACTGCTGTCCATGCTGTTGCGATATTACAAGATGCAATAAATACACAAAAAATCTTAACGTCCTATGATACCCATGAAAATGTATGGCCGAAAATTGTGGGCTGTTACCATCGACGAAAAAAAAATGATGGCTGTATAGTGATGGATGGAACGACATAATCTCGGTTCTGACTCTCTCTCTCTTTTACAGCATCAAATAATTTTTACAACTAAAACAATGAAACAAAATATATAATATAGTAAATATCGTCATTCTGATCTATAACGTTGATCAATTTGATCTAATTATTATTTAATTAGCAAAAATTATTATTTATTTTGCTTGTATTAGTATTATTTTAACTAGAATTGCTAATTTTGTGATTACTTAAATAATATTATTTTTATGTAGGTATATTTAGCATAAATATCTATTTTTTTGATTGACGTCTATATTGGCTTTACAAATAAAGTGATTATGATTATGGTTATCAGCGTTAAATCGATTGAATTTCCTAATATGTACCAACCTGCGTCAATCAATTATTATTTGCATGCAGTCTCTACAACCATAACTATTTTATTACTTCAGTACGATTTGAATGTAATATATCCATCTAATCAGAAAAAGGACTCGTAACTTTCCTTAACTCAACGAAAACTATAATTTTTAACATTAGATAAGAGTATAAGAATTGAAATTTACGAATTATTTAAAAAAGTTTTGAGGTCACCTAAGATATTTTAGTCATATAAATACATTTCTAGGCGTCAGTTGCTACAACAGCGCTGTAACATAACTAATGTCATATCTTTAAATAGCCAGTCCAGTCTATCTACGTATATGAGGTCGATGGTATAGATCCATCGACCGTGTGAAAATGAACAGGCAGTAACTCAAAGTACCTAAAGAGGTGTTAGTGTAATTCACGATAAGCGGCGGAAGCTCATTGAAACTTGCATAAAGCCCTAGATTAAACCTAGGTAAGTATGTAGTAACTACTTACTAGACGATATTACCTAGGTTGCCTTGGCTAGGTTGATTAGCTTAACATGCTTGCTTTTTCAATGACAATTTAAAAAAAAACCATTTAAGGAACAAAAGACAAAACACAACGTACTCGACATTATAATAATGTTAATATATTATTTAATTTAAGCAAATAGATACGATACGATTATTAACTACAATTCCGACTCAAAATACCCTCATCCATTTTATCATTATCGTGCTACATAAAACGGATAAAATATATCGTGTGAGTTTTGTTAATAAATTTCCGTTTTCCAGTAATTTCGGACGCAATAAAACAAACGACTCGAATAAAACTCTTGGATAAACGAGGGTATTGATTTCATTTACCTGCGAACGTCGATCATTATCACCTGTACAGATTACTTGATCTAATGTATTTACGAAGACATTATGACTAGAGCTAATGGAAACGGTGGGACGATGTCGTGAGTATTGACTTTGGTATTCAAATATTGAGTCCAGTGTCTCGCTGATAAGCGCAGTAACATGACACTCGCCGGCGGAATACAAGGGCCACTGCAAGCGGACATGTTCTAACGGAGTCGTACTTCGGTCTCGAGCTCTAAGCCGGCCACAGAAATGCTTTTATTACTATCCCATTGAATTCACGGCGCCCGATAGTGTCAATAACACCGTTCAATAGTCGCTCCGGGAGTTATCTAAAAGCGTTCTACATGAATTTAACGTTACATATTTTCTGATACTTGCACCGTTATCTCGTGCTACACTCGCGTCGTACATTCCGATTTGGTCTCATATTTGCGACGCGGGGACAGGCTGTAAAAGTCGTGAAATATGAAACACTTTTAGGGGCCTACATAAAATAAATATTAAATATTTTCTAAAATCTCTGTACCTCAAATGGAAAAGGTGTGTCAGAATTATTTTAGCTTTTTAGAGCCTTTTATATATTTGAGACGGGTTTGAAGAAATGTCCTGCTCAGTACCTACCGTAATAAGCCTTTATAGCCGTTACCGGAGCTTTTAGATATTGATATGTAGCTTTTAATTTTGCATAGGTACCTCTACCTATGTTTATAACATGTGTCTACGCAGAGAAACTGCGTACAATGAATTGGCAATTATAGCCAATTTTTTGTGCAATTCATACCCGCCGGGTTGTGTTTATGGCAACGCTTAGTTGAGTGGAATGATTGTGTAAAACTGTTGGACTGGCTCCAACGGCCGCGGCACACTAAAAACAAAACGCTCCAAATAAAGTCAAATAAGTGAACCAAGCAGAATGGAATCGAGACGCAGTTGTATCAGAAACTAGTTTTCAACACGTTTGGGAAATTATAGACAGTTCATTGCTATTTTAATTGACTCTAGGCAAATATATAGCTTTGTCTAAAATTGTTGGATACGTTTCTATTTGATATATTATTTATTATTAGATTTAGGAACTCAACGTGTTTTAAGAATCATTTTAAAATCGATATGTAGAGACACAGAGCCTAAACTACGGAACTAGATAAATTAGGATAGAGTATTCATTATAAGGTGTAGGAATGTACGTAGAAAGGTTGGAAATTATTAATCATAATCATTTATTGCATAACTGTTCAGAAATTTTTAGTGTTTCAACAGTATTGTCCTTGCGAAAATACATTTAATTTTTGGCATTGAAACTGCTAAACGGGTCAAATGTCAGTGCCCCTTATGAGATTATACAATTTTTTTTAATTCATTTCATTTCTTGCAATTCTGGCTTATATGGAGGTTCAAAGTTGAGAACTTTTTATATTCCATTTATGTCGCGGGCAACGCCGTGGATTACAGCTACTAGTATTAACATAAAATACCATTGTTATCATCGCAAAAATAAGATCTATGACACCATCGTTTTTCTGAAAAAGGTTTAATAAACTTCAGTCATAGATTTTTCATTCTGTGATGTGATTGTGGTCCAGCTACTTGAGACGTTAGTTCACGCAAGCATTCAAGACTGTTCGCGGAACGTTGTCGCAAGCTATTTCTGTGTCCAGCAGTTGTTCTCGGAATTTTATGTGAATGTGACATCAATGTTTATTCTGCACATTGTTGTTCCATTGGTTCGTGATAAGCCGAGTTGCAGAATACTTATGTAGATGACAAAGGTTGTGAAACTTCACTGAATTTATTAATAAATAGTACATAAACTTTTTCTTTAGAAAATGTCTGATAAGTTTTGGTAGGGAAGAAATTTGAAGATAAGGTAAGTTGTTAAAAAAAACTTGCAATTATAATACATATAAGTAGGTAAGTTGAAAATAAATATAAGACGATGGCGTAGAGTACGATTTACTGAAACTTTCTATATTGTCAATAATTACCCCTTCAAATATTAAGTACATTTTAGAAGGTCATACATCAGTAGCCTCGTCCTTATTAACAAATAACTAAAATGACATATAAATTGGTGCCATTCCAACTGATGGTAACTACGTTCAATAATTGTCATCAATTGTTCAGGTCGTTGAAGACATCAACTTAGTCACGAGATTGTCTGAAAGTCAACGATCTTTGGTAATTTGAACCACAATTTTCTACACTAATATGTTTCTAAATTAAATAATGTTAAGGTTTATGTACCGGTAGCGTCGAGTTTCCATACAAACGCACTCGTATTTGTGTAAATACTAGCTCTATAAGCTACAAACATAGTTCTTTAGGTATACATTGACAAATTAGTTAAAGGTGCAGTAATTTACATGTGATTAGTGATAAAAAATATTTTTATGTTGTATGTAGGCAAATAATGTTTTGCAAAATTTACTTATGTTTCTTTATATGCGAAAGTCTATTTTAACTGTAAAATATTACTCGTTGGCACCAAAAGTACTAATGAGGTCCTACCTTACAAACGTAGCAAAATTGACGAGCCAACAGTGAAAATGTCATCTTTTATAAATAATGCAGTAATTTTAGCACCTAAACTATTTCTTTATTTAAAAACATCTGTGCTTATTGTTCATAGGCTTAGTATAATTACATAAATAGCTTTGAATAAAAACTCGAGCCTACAGAACAAACTTCTTTAATAAATTCAAAGTTAGAAAAACTAATCAAACAGGATAAAACAATAACATCCTCAAGGGCTCCGCCAGTTTCTATAGAATAATGTTCAAATTCGTAAACTGTTATCCATGATATATATAGAACTAAGTAGAGTCGGTGGGTACTAATATGTCCATGTTTTTGTAGCATGGCAGCAGGAATATTGCGTGTTGCTTCCTCGGCTGGCACGGCTCCAGTCGTTTCAATTTTATCCCGCGGGACGCTTTCTGTAAACATCCCTAAATGATAAACGCATAATTTAACGCCCCGGGGAAACACGAAAAATTGTGCATCCATTTATTTTCTCGATCATACAATCACCCAGACATTCGTATTTCAAATCGGTGCCAAAGTTAAAATTAAATGTTTTCAGCTAATATTTTTCTCAGTTTCTATTTTAGAGCGTCGGATAAACTTAATTAAACCACAGTTAGCTTCATTTTATATTGCCAGGAATGGATTATTAACGCTCTTCGGATCGTGAAGACTTGATTACTGGCGCAATAAAATGGGATAGCGCCCGTTATACAGCTTGTGTTTATGAAGTTTTTTATATGCAGTTAAGAAGTTTATTAATCCGAAAAAGGATGTAAAGTATTTAAGATCATTATGAAGATAGGACTGGCTTTAGGCTATAAAGAATTGCTACAATAAAATGTTGCTCAAAAGTTAAAAATCTTTTGGATATAGACATATTTTAATTATAGTTTAGCAATAAAATGCAATAACGACACTAGGGTAGTTAAAAGGTGTTGATTGATCGGCGAGAGAAGCGTCTATGCTTTAAGTTTGGGATAAAACATCAAAATCGGCACAGAGTTGATAAAAACGACATCAGCTATAAAAATTACTTAGTGACTAAATTACAAAAAATACCATTAAAATTACTAATATCTATGTAAAATTGTCTTAGTACACAATCTCTTCTACTTTTGGAAGTCAATTATAATAAGATCTTAACGATACTTCATGTGTAGGTATGAATAATTGTGCAAAATCTATTTCAACGAAATGCCGATTGTATGTGGTAGAGTGCGGGTGCGTCAGTGGCCGGCCAGCGGTCGCAGATACCATCGCAGCCTTCGTCGCCAGCCAACATAAATCTTGCTTTGGTACGTTTTGGTAAGACGCCAAGCACCTGCATTGGCGACGGTGCCTATACCGCGATTCACTCGACTTAACAAAATAACATTATCTTTTATTACCATAGGTTAAAATTCTACATGAAATAACAACCTTTGCAAAAGTCAGTTATTACGTAATCAATCAATCAACGGTTCATATTGGTCATCATGAGTCTGAAGGTGATTTTGACAAACTTCGTTGAAGGTTAAAGCTAGATTAACAAGTGACAAGCTTTACTTGAAAACTATTAGTGGTCGTTGTTGTGCCGTGCCATGAAATATATTTTATGTACTGATCAAAACTTCGATGTGGGTCCATACATAGGTAGTGTTGCAGGAGCCGAAGAGCGTTGGACTCCTTGAAAAAGAAACTCCTCTACCTTAAAAATAAAGTTATTGTTCTGAGCTAGTAACTATTGCGCAACATCTTAGGGGAACTTCTAAGGTACATCAAGATCAACCACTTCTCATATCATAAACCGTCGTGGTTGAAAATATGGTACAAAAATTTGATGTACCACGAGTACACACGCGTCATAAGATTTATCTGCCAAAATTTGTTGATCTTGAAATCTAACTCGTGAAGTTACTCAATAATTCTGTATACATTTACTGAGTTCTGTGCAATTGATTTCTATATATCAGAGCAAACGCACTCAATCACTGATGGATTGTAAACATAGACAAAAATTAATAAATCGAGATCAAAGAATATAAATTGTCGATGTAATCAAGCGTTATAAGGTTAAGTTTAATCAATATATTTGCCACCTCGTTTAGGTAATTTTAATTTTAAGGTGGGTGTGGGTCTTCCTCTCCGCTAAGACATAATCTTACGATTATAACTCTCTATGATATTTCAATTCCTTAGAATAAAATCGTTTAACCGTAAACCACTGCTTAATACGTTGTTTATATTGGAGTGCTTAATTAACACAATAAAAGTTTTCGTGCAACATGACGGCGTGTAATCGTTCGCCGAAACACGTTGAAAAGAGCTGACTCACTACACGTTGTTCATTTGATATTCATGTACCAATCCGATTTTAGCGGAGGCAAGTCTTGTGCAATTTAAGCATAATTTAAGTACAATGTTAAAAGCGATCGTATGAAGCGTATGGCCTTTTAAATAGGTACTAAGAGTAAGGGAACGCACCTGTTTTGACAGATTTATCGATGTGTTTCGAATTCAGACAAAATATGTAAGATAAGACAACTATTTATTAAAATCCAGCTATTAGAAAAAAAACATACAAAAAACATGCTAGTTTTCTAATGGCGGCCAGATTCAGATTCTGATATTATCGCTTAAAGCGTTCTCTTCCAGGGAACCATGCACGTACAGAATAGAACAAAACTGGAGCATTGCTCAGATATAACTCACGTTTTTGGCAATAAACTATTTACTTACTTATTCATCCAAATTTCGTCTGAGCACTTCTGAAGACAACATACAAACTAACATGCATTCTCTAGCATTACAGTTAATGTTTGTGAAGTAGTATGATAAAGCTAATATATATAAAGCTAATATAATATTCTTACGCTAAAATAAATACATAGAAGGCACGATTATTATTTGGAAGTTGCACAATAAATCAATGCACGAATGAATTTGTCTACGTCGATGGTATCTTGCCTTACTTGGTTCTGTTTCCAAACGAAGGGTAATCGCTTTCCTTATTAGGAGTTCATCATGCCTTTGCTGTTGTGAAGATTGTGTTGTTCTCGCAGCTGTTGTTTGTTTATCTGAACTTATTCATCGAGCGAGCGCAAATCGCGACTGTATTTGTTTGAGCTTAGGCTAAAATACTTTCAATGTTTAATCATTTGTTCGACTTATAACTGCGTTTGTTTCTGGAGGCAAGACAATTATGTATTTATTTATTTCGTATGTCTGTCCAGATGTCTGGCTGTTTTAGTCTAAAGGTGGCATTTCTTAACCAACCCTCGTGACAATAGGGGGCAGATTCGATAGTTACAAAGATTTCTTGTCGATTCAGTTATTGCATTATTTTAAAAAAGGTTAAACTTGGCTCGCGTTTAAAATGTAAAAAATTATATCGCCATTCCGAAATCTTGGCACCAGGATAACTTAGACCCTGCATTAACACATAGGCTACTTTTTATCCCGGAAAAACCCAAGCGATCAAAAATCTACCACAGGTAAAACCGTGGGGGGCAGCTAGTCCTTCATAAATGTCTCAAAACTGATTATTGTATGAACAGCTTTTTTATTTGATAAACTAGAAGAGGGTGGGGGCGAGGAGCTGAAAAATAAAATATTGTGGAAAATGTATTCAAATTATTTGTAATGTGTTAATTTAATTATCACACTGATATTATAATAGCGAAAATTTGTATGTTTGTTACTCCTTAACGCTCAAACGGCTGAACGGATTTAGCTGATATTTGGTACCAGGCTATTTTAAACCATCAGATGATTGAATATTCACCGCGGGTAAAACCGCGGGCGCAGCTAGTGTATCCATAAATTTCAAATTCAATCCAATGTCTCCAATGTTTTGTTTTTTTAAAACAACTCTATATTTCTATATCGGTTTTCGGTCCATGGTAACGATATCGTACGTTGTTTCTTATGTTCTATCGTTTCAGGTATATACCGACTGCAGGAAAAAGAACTATTTCTTGATAGAGACAACTTTTTTATGAGGCATAGATGTGACAAGTAGATTCTTTGTTATAGAATCTTTTTGAAATTATAGCTTTAAATTGAACGTCCAGAAAATCGTATAAATTATTTCGCTCTTAGTGAAGGTCTACTAAAGTTACAATTACAAGGACTTCAGGTCTTTATCACTGTTTACTACCCAGCGTGACCGTCGTAATAAGGCTTTAACGCGTGGTAGTAAGGTCGGCAATTAGAGTTTACTTAAGCGATAAGCTGGTTAAGTAATAGGGTTCATTTCAAGCCACGCCGGGTCGCTCGTTAATCACTAGGTTGCGTTCGTTTCCGTCGTCGACCGCTGAACAGCTTACTTTTGATTGTTTTTGATAAAACAAACAAAGACAAATGAATAAGCCAAATCGTTAATCATAGCTGGTTTAAACTGCATTTCCTTTTGCTATAACATCATGCATTTCTCGGGCGTATGTGACGTTTCCGCTGTGTTTAAGAAAACATTACTGTACTGTATACATATTATTGCAAAGTAGAGAGAGTGGGGCAACGCAGCTAGATTTATGATCCTTTTATCTTAAAGTTAATTTTAAACATTGTATATTTGTTTACGATGCAGATACATCGTTGTGCATGGAATTTTTAAACAAGGTACGGTCAGATCTGCTAAGAGCTTATAACTTAAAAGAGCTTAAAACACCAATATTGGGTTTTCATACAAAGGTATCTCGATCCTTCGCTAGTTTTATTAATAGCTCGATCCTATTAATAAATATTAACTCTATTGTCAAAACCGAGGGTAAATAACTAAGGACAACTCGGTGCTGGAGTCCACAAAATGTGTCTTAATAAGCGCTTGTGGCTAACTTAATTACAAGCACTGCCTACACAGAAACATAAAGATCGAAAAAGCAATCCTTGACCGTTTCAAAATCCGAACCAATGGTCTACCCAACGGAAATTTAGGAGTGTAGGCTTTGACAGACGTACGGGGTGGTTCCGACGAATTTATGAGTTCCTCGCACTTTATCTGCGAAACCCTATTTCAGTGGAACGTGTTTTTTCTGAAGTGGCGCCCGAAATGAAGCAGCCAGGGTCCGTGATCAAACCTTCCCTTAAATATTTTTAGGAATAAATAGGTTAGTACCCTTGTATACACGAGAAGGTTCTTATTATGTTCATCGCGTTTTCCATCTTCGTATAAACCAACTTATATCAAAGATCCTTCAGATAAACTTGAAATTGAGTTTATTTTTGTACACCAAAAATAATTGATTCAGCGCAATGACAAAACTTTAAAGCATTACTGAAAAACGTAATTGGGAATATTTTCATAATTATGTACATAAAGTTGCATAATAACATTAAAAATTACATGTTAAATATGATTACTTTGTTATTTTTTTCTCGCATTTACACTACCTAAACTAAAAGTGTTTTCAGTTTGTTGAGATATTTGTTGCGAATTTCTAGCGTTACAATAATAATTATAAAATCTATAAATATTATATTGCATAAAATAGCTGAGTCACTAAAAGCGATACACATCGTTAAAATAGATGAGAGAAAGAAAGAGACGGTCTATTAGATACTTATGCATTGGTTGTTCTTGTACCTATGTCATATTCACTACTTCTACCTAATTCGGCCAGAGTATTGCTTATATTAGTTATTGATAAAACTACTACGGAAGTTGAAACTACAAAGACGAAAAAAAAAACTGTATAAAATCCTGTTCTACTCGTATCTGTTCCGACGGTTTAGTGGCTAGCAAATACACCATAATATTTCCAGTACCAGCTAATCTGCCACTCAGCCGCTAGTCTCAAGGAATTGGAAACTTTCCAGAAGTTAACCTTTGGTCACATTGAAAATCTCTCCTAGCTTTTAGCATTTTTCCTTTTCATTGAGAAAGCAACGTAACGGCAGCTTAATCTATTGCATTAACTGCTATATAATAATAATATGTGATGATTAATGTGGAAATCGTCTGTGTTCGGCTAACGTATACGAGGCCGAGATCGGAATGATTATCGTGGCCTTACGGTTCGTTGATCACAGCACAAAATTAATTTAGGTATAGGGCGAGGGAGCGACCGACGGCAGAAGCCAGCCGAGCCATCCTACATGTGGGATATTTCTAGCGTGCCAGTGATCCGGCAACTTGTATTCATAGGCCCGTCTAGTGGCTGTCCATCGAACTCGGCTTCGACGGAATTGATCTCTAAAATTGATTTCCTATCATCCCATGGCGGCAGTCAAAAGCGAGAACTACGGACCGAAAGCGCACTGTCGAGTTCTGATAACTTGTATCGTATTCAATGATTCATGTGAAGTGCTAGATTTGCTTTATTTGATTAACCTTCAACTATTAAAAAAACTTGAATATCATTATACTGACATACTGCTATTATAGATATAGATATATTATAACAAATGCCAAGAGAAGTCTGTGTTGTAAGTTACGAAGCAGGCTCGCGAAAAATTATATAATATTGAAAGACTTATTACATTTTCTTCCACGTGATAAACTTTATTCTCAAGTGAGCACTGAACCTTGTTTCTTTCTAACAAGGACCGATGAAGCAAATACGAGTTTGCGAAAACATTTCGAAATCCTAAATCGCTACTGATGGAAACTGGAAATCACCCATTTTATTTTCGATACCTATTTGTCAATGCATGAATCGGACTGTCGATAGAACGTAGAATTGAGTGCGACGCAATTTTAGAACAATGAGGTGGGAAATTGCTTTCGATCGTAGGTGGTTTCTGGATGGTAAACCACTGTGCGGTGTCCACTCGCTTCTACTCCCCGGATTTGCTCATCTGTGCTAAAATCTAACCTGCTACTTCTCAAATGTTACATACGTAGGCAAGTATGTGATTTAGTGTGCTAACATTTGAATTCTTTTAATTCTTTAGATAATGATCAATAAAATTGGACGGAAAAACATATTTTAGATTGTCTAGAGAATTTTGGGAAACTTTATAGAATATTGACTAAAACACAAGAAACAAAAATTTTACAAAAAACAAATTGTTGACCAAAACTTTCAATTTACAAAGATCCCTGACGAAATCTTAACCTAAATACCCGTTACAAAATCCGAGTCAGATCCCCTCTTTTGAACAAATTTTAAACTTTTCTTCTATATGTGAAACAACATTCAAAAGGTCTTGTTTGACTTTCTCTGGATATATTTTATATCACAATATTTCTTCCTCGGATATTTTCTGTTTACATCTGCCCGTTTAATGCCTTTGATTAACGTTTGTAAGTATAAGAATTTGAAATTTTATTACGTCAATATAGCCTATGCTGCAATACGTATGATTGAAGCTCTATTAACATTATTGAGCTATTAGTGTACAAATTGTGGGTGTAGATATTTAAATTATACTCATACTGTGGCGACAGCTATTGCTATCATATTTTTTTTAGTTTTACTACATAAACTTAAGTGGCGTCATATATTATGCCATAAATTGTAACCCAAGCTTTATTGTCTTAACACAATTCAGGCTTAGGTAAGTTTTATTACGGAACATTATTTTATTCTAGACGTAGGTGTACCAACCTACTTGACTTCTGTTATTTTTATATGACTTTACTGAAATAGTTCTTGTATTGGCCTAAATACAAAAGCTTTAACTATTAATATTATGATTAATGAACCGGCTTTAATAAAGAAATTTTAATTTGTCGGATTTTTAAGTGTATTATCCGAAACTCATCATTCTCATTGGCCCGGACCTATTTGGAGAATTCTTTTTTAAATTGTATAGTTGAAAAGTCTTATATAATTTTTATCTTATATTGTATTTATTAAAAGCAGCCCTGTACACTTGCCGAAAGGTAGGCGGTGTTGCTTGTCACATTGCCTATAGCTCCAAATTCAGCACAGAAAATGTCTCAGAGAGAATTGAAAGATCGCCTGAAGCTTTATATTACTTTTGTTCCCCTTCAGTTGAACCTGAATCAGATGCAGTTTACCTCCAAAGCAAGCTCTATTGAGCTTTAACCTCAGATTTCTCTCCCATCGAATCCTGTTTTTACATTGTGTTACATTTAAACGAGACTCGTGAGTTGTTTACAGATGCGACCGTGTGGATAGTCGCGTTCGTGAGGAACTGCTATCGTAAATCTGCCTGACCGGAATGGGTTACAGCACCGCGTCCATAAATTGACCATCCATACTTTACGATTCACTCCGAAAGGAAACTCCGGACTTCGACTCCGCGAGACAAAATAGAACACTTAAATTGCACCGTAAAACATTTGCATTTGTGCATGTCGGTTGCAAGCCACTTTGCAATTTTCCAACTTTATTGCGAGTGGTAGTAAACAAGTAATTTTCTATAAACAATGCAAAAAGTTTATTAAATCTAACATGGTTTTACGTAAAAATACTTACGTAATATTTAAATTTATACAGTATTATTATTATATATTTTCAATACGTGATTGAAGGGAATTTTGGTTTTAATCGCAACTAGAAACGTAAAACGCTTCATATAATTCAGTCAGTGGGTCACATCACGCCGTCGACAAATTTAGAAATTCTCATTTCTATATTTAGCGAAGATGTCATCGAATGAACCTAGCCTACGGGTGTCGTCGATGCGGCGCCTAAACTCACTTTTAGCATAACGAAATATGCTCCAGAGTTATGCATATTTCATAGCGTTAAACGAGCCCCGGGGCCAACAATTCCGCGGCGACGACGTCTCTCATTAAGAATAAATTAGTTATTTATAAGTTAAAACTAAAATTCATTAAAAACAGGCGCCATCTTACGAGATCATAGTTTAATTATTAATACTGACAATTTGTACAAGTATAATTGAACTGACTGCTGCATTAACAAAACTTTTGTCCTTTGTCTAAACGTCCTTTATAGTCTCAATTAACGCCGAAACAACCCTTCAATTTGCATAGATTGGACGGGAATCATTTCGACTGATCCCGATTTAATTACGGACAATAAAAGCCGAAATTCGCGCGAAAACAGTAAATGGCAAGAGTGAGAGGTCTTTCGTGAATCCCAAACAGGGTTGAAATTATTTCCGCGGCAGGGAATCAATCAGGGCACGGGCTAGGTGCGCCTCGAGGCCTCATTGATATGCAAGGGATTCCTTTATTACTTAGCATTCTATTCGCAATCCTTCTGTTTTCTTTAGAAGATTTGTTAATGAAAATTTCGTTCAAACACTTTTGTCTGACCGTAAATTGTCCCGGTTTTTTATGAAACGTAAAGTTTTCAAATAAAACTGGGATAAAAAATGTTGGGACCGTGGACAATACCGCGTGTTTTAGAACAAAACACATTTAGCATTATGCTTTTAGGATTTGAGTGATACGCTTCAGTGTATGTCTGTTTACTTTTAAGGATTAACATGGAGCGAGCTTAAATAGTGTGTATGTATGTGTGTGTGGCAGAGTTACTTAAACTTTGTTAAACGGTCAGCTTCACTGAAAGCCTTCTAAACTCTCGCTGCGTTTAACGCTTCCCATTTATTTGCCTCGAAATAATATTGTTGGAATTACGGAACACGAAACTTTGTTGTTAACTGTGCTTTTCAGTTTCAAACATGGATGTGGTAAAAATATATTAAAAGTGGTGTTTTCAAGTCCCTTGTATTTACCATATCATCATATTTATAACTTATGTTATAGCATACTCGTAGCGAGCTTTTAGGTGTTACTCTGACGTCAACTCTCAATTTTGGTACGTATATTGAGTCAAAAGCTCAACTAGCTGGCAAAAAGCTGGGTATCCTCTCGAAGGTTCGGCGGTATTTTGCTTACTTTATATAAAGCACAGGTTCGATCTTGTATGAAGTACTGCTCGCACCTTTGGGATGGATCAGCTAAATATCAGCTTGAGGAGTTGGAGTCAGTGAAAAAGCGTGCTATAAAAATTGTAGGTGACGATACTACGCTCCAAAGCCTCGACCATCGTCGGAAAGTGGCAAGCCTATCGGTTTTTTATCGGAAACATTTCGGAGTGTGTGTGAAAACGCTTTGCGTCTATATTTATTGTGCGAACTGCTAGATTGTGGAAAACTCGCTGCCGGCGTCTCTATTTCCTGATAACAATAATCTGGGTCTTTTCAAGTCACGAGTGAATCAGTTTTTTCTAGGCAAGCGTGCATCTTAGGCCGTATTGTCGCTTTACATCAGGCGAGTTGCGGCAAAAAGAAAGTCTATCTCCAGTAAAAAAAAAACTAGCATGTTATTAATATCAGTACCACTATCATGAAAAACTGATTTATATTAATAAATAATTTTGATTTTACATGATTCTATAAATTTGTATCAAGTATTCAAATACAAATCGTAACTAATATAAACACAGGCGGTCCGAGTGGTTGTCAAAAGTTTCCCGGCTTGAACTGCCCGGTAGTTTCCACGCCAGTTCCAGCAGTTTCCTTGTCCAAATTCATAGCTTCTATTCACAACAGTACTGTAGGGTATTCAGTGTTCTGCTCTGATGAGGCAGCTATAAACAGGAACGCTCTCTGGAGACCCAAAAGCGAGCTTTTACACTTTACGGCTTGCTGATTTATTTATTAGCAATTGTTGGGATAGGTAGAAGATCTAAAAGCAATTTTAGAACGTGATTTATAACTATTTTTACTTATTACGAAGGTCTAGATTTTCATTTTTGTAAATTAAAATATATTTATTATTTTAAACTTAGCAAGTATTTGACGAAAATTGCTATCGAGAAGTATTACTAAATTAATTAGAGCACGGCCATGAAAGGACCTGAGAAAAAACGATCTTTACACAGATTCGGATGAAACTTTGAATTAAAATACAGTACCACCTTAGCAAAATAACATACGCCGTTTTGATGAGCGCCAACTCTGATTAAATTGTGGACTACTCATATATAACTTGAATAAGCGCCTTTTAGATAAAATACAATATTATTACGAAATAATATGAATAATAAAACACGATGTGACAAAATAATACCTACATATTCACTTTAATATCCAAAAGGCCTTTTTTGTCGTTTCTACAAATGTCTAACACAAAGACTGATTTTACAAGTACCTACCCTCCACCAGAATAAATATCGTCTTTACGACCATATGCCTACTGTTATTTTACTAGATACTTGATTGATGATTTATTTTTATTATCAACATCAAACAAGACGTGATCGAGATACAACGCCCACTGTACTAAATTAAAACTGACAGCAGTACTGGAAGATAAAAGAACAATAAAATTAAAGTTTGATAAGTTACGGTGATTTATTAACTTTGGGCTTTGGCTCGGGGTAAATAAAGATTAAGAGCACCAATATTTATACGAGTATGCGGCGGTAGAATTTATGTCTAAATGAAGATAGTGTAAGTGAAGGTTGTGCATGATAATATTTCAAATAAATAGTATAATATTTCAGTAATATATTATGCTGACACGTTAGCTTTGAGATTGATTGGTGCTTAGTTTATCTCTATTTAGGCTTGCACTAAACTTAAAATGAAGATAAATCTATTCATTTAACTAGAGACGGTGTTACAATGAAAATCGCAATCATGAAAATTTATCCAAACAATACATTATTCTGCAAAGATAATAAAAATGTTGTTAGTACTCGTACTTATAAATGTTTATTTTATGGAACAGTATTTTAATCCCGCCGAAAGAATACAACTTTTTGTGGTTCCGTTTCGTCTTAGAAATGGAGTCGGTCGGATGTCGGAGTCGAACCAGATAATGTATCGGATTACAATGAATAATAAACGAGCTTTCTTGTCTCGCCCAAATGGCTGCCGACGCTAATGCATTTCGCGGGTACTCCTCTCCTCGTTTACACAATAACTAGGAAACGGTTGTTTATCGAATTATCATTAGGAGATCTAAATGCAGATGATTTATCCCCGCATCCTGTCGGAGCCGTGTTGTGTTTACTCTGCCGACGTAATAGAAGTTAGGTGCGAAGCGCTTATTGAACTTAGCCTCGGGCGCTAACAGCTTATCTTGAATGACCTATATACGACTCGTGAAACAATCAGCATCCATTCGCGGTCAGCATCAGTCAGCCGCGATCTTTCTCGGCGTCGTTCAGACGTCTCTCTGCCGTTTTCATTAAAGATACATTACCGCTTTTTATTTCTTGTTTAGATTGCAATTTCTCTCGCACAGTCCTTTGTCTCATTTAGAATTTATTTACGGCGTATTCAATTTAAATACCGCTTCTTTCACGTTTTATCGCGCCGGAGGAATGGCCCGAGTCGTACCTCGTTTTATTTGTCAGTTTTGTTTTCGCTGCTACAAATCCGTTTGACTTTTAAAAACTGTTTCCGTATTACACGTCCCCGAGCCCCTCCACTTTAAAATAAAGAAGATTATTATGATAATTTTACTGGCAAAGGCTGGTAGCAATCAAAGAGATGTTACTCCAACAGCGGGGAATAATAAAGGCGATTATAATATTCGAAGAAAGAAGATAAAAAAGCCGATTTACATAACAATACGGCGCTGTCTTTTCGCGATCGTCCAATCATTAGGGATTTTATAAATACGGCGCGGGTCGGGGACTGGGAATAAGTTTGCAGAGGCGTAATTAAAACTTAAAACTTGTATTATGGCGGGAGCGCGGCGGGAATGTGGAGTGTGCCAAGTGTCGGATTTTGTACGTGCTCGGAGTCGCAATGCACCGCTGTGACTCGCGGGATTTCCTTACTTCCGTCTAATCTTTAGAACCTATATTTTTTATGCCAAATGTTTCGGAGAAAACACGCGAAAGTAGAAGCGTTTTTGGCATTGGAATGGAAAGGGTTACAGAGTAGTGGGGTATATTACGTAGTCAAGCAAACAATACAAAAGCTTTTAAGGGCACCCACACGGTTTTATCTTATCTCTAGGTTTCACACAGAAGACTAAACTCTAATTGGATACCTGATTGTATGTTTCTTTATGCGCTAAGTTCATCGAACGTATTGGAAATGATATTGTAAAGTTTTCAGTGTCTTCGATTTTCGACGACTTCGTGCTTTTATGAAAAGAACATTTTTAATTTAGCGTTATTACATAGTTTTAAAAGACTCAAAAAAAAACTGTTAATAAAAATTCAGCAATTAACATTTAATACAGTAAACAGAGCTCGTGGAAGCCCCAGATTAGACTATTTGCCTAGCTTATTGTCCTTTGGCGGTAACCGCCTATAAATTCTCCTGAATACTTGTAGAGTGTCGACCTTATATTAATCTAACGACGTCCACTACAATCATTTTGAGCTTCAAAAGAGCCAATAAAATGTCTTTGACTGTGAGTCTAGCCGCCTCTCATAGTGCACAAATTTCTGAGCTAATTAAAGCCTCGGCACGCGAAGGAACGTGAGCGAGACAGGACGAGCTCTTCTAATAGTAGTTTGTCTGCTTATTGCCCTTTCAGCTGCTCGTCACTCAACTGCCGTCCTGAATACAACAAGCCTTAAACGGCTTTATTGTCTTCTTCAATCACTTTTGCAGTTTTACTAATAACAGGCGGCTCTGCTATTGGAATTGCGATCACTATCCACAGTACTAAGGCAATTATTAAAGACGTTTTAATTAAACTAAACATTCGTACCTAGACGTGACGTGAATATTGTCAGGGATACAGATTTATAAGTGACGAACTTGATTAAATTATAAATTTAACTCTCAAATCCAACATAATTATATCCTTTAGTAATCTGCTCGAACCGAGTAGGTGTCTAATTTAAACAAAAGTTGTGACGTTTGTAATTAAAATTACGAGTGGTTTTTGTGTTCGCCAGTGTTCCACGCGTGTCATGCACGTGACATCCATTGTAACAAACGTAACAAACTTTTGTGTTGTTGGCCAACAATAAGAAAATTACGTTGGTTTCGAGCTGCTATGTTAATACAACAATCAAAGCTTTGTGCCTTTTCATACGGCTGCTTTGTTTCAAGGATTTATTTTTGGAATAGTTGAAAGCTTTACGTATGGAGAATCGTTGTTGCTTTGTTATTAGGTATGTATAAGTTTAGAGAGATAAATTAGAAACATGTGAAATGTGTATTTAAAGTATGTTTGCTTTCCTAGTAGTAATGTAAGTGTTTATTGCTTTAAATAAAACTCGTTTTCTTTACATTTGAATGCGCAACTGATATTGAATTACTTTTACTTATTACAAATACTATATAGACCAGTGTCGATAATTTAATTGGAAAAAGAGGAGAATATTATAAAAATTAAAGGATAAATAATTAACGGGAAATCTGAGGTCGGGAAGAGGAAGGGGGTGAGTTTTTAAGAGTAAAAAACGGTTTATCTTTTACAAAAACTTGACCGCGATAACAAAACATAGCGACTATTTCAATCAAAAGGCAAGAAATATCGCTTGTATCAGGATCAGCCAATGTGACGAATTGACGGCGCAACAGATATGTACTATTTGAAGAGATCGCGCCCTCGGGGGCCCGTTTCCTCTTCAGAAAAGGAAAGTCACGAACTCATCGCGGGACCATTCCAACTCCCAACAAAATAAATATATTTTGCTGATTCGAGACGAAATTTGCAAGTCTGCCAAGAATATTCGTACCAAATCGTTTTCCTATAATTGGAGTACATGTGAATTTGTATTCAGTGGCGCATCTAAGGCGGATGGAATTTCGCCATTTCGCGGCAACCCCGTCCTCCATCATGCGTGCTTATTGGAGTAATTTGTGTACCTCTGCGTGTATCGGCATCACCCGGCCGACGTACCTACATGAAACATGTTGTTTTATTAATCCTCATTGCTGGCACACTAACACGTTTACTGCCACTACCTTCTAATTACTTCAACAGGGCTTAATTATGAACAGGGGTTCTTACCACGACAATCACGCAGGTATCGAGAACTACTTCTAGGTACTTATTCGTCAAGTAAACTTGGGCTGGGGTTGGGTAACAGAAAACATACATTTTTATATCTAACTCGAATCGATGAGTTATCGATATTTAACTGCGTTATTTTCGTGCTAAGTACCCGTTAATGCAAAAGTTAAACGATATTAATATTAATTATTTAACTTTTTATTCTTTTCTTCTGTTTAATTAATTTAATTTTAATGTAATAGCAATTGACTTGATTTTTTTTTATTATTATTATTCCATTTTTGTGTTTTGACATCTTTGTTATCTATCATTAGTGTAACTCGCATGCGGTTCTAATAAGAATAAATAAATAAATATTACAGGTCACGTACAGGACAGGTATACGTCAGATTTTAAAATTTTAGTTGGGTAATTCGATTTTATAGTCTATATAGTTATTGGACATTTTAGGCGTGTGTAATAATATATTTGTGATCTCGAGAGGCTTGTCGAAGGCGTGTTTTAAAGACGGAGGCCGGTCGACAAAACAAATTGATCCTCCGGGGCCTGTGTGACGTCGTTAGTAATTTACAAACAAAACGCTACAAGCTCAGTAATCTGGTAATTTAGAGCTGAATTTTCTTGTCTGTTCTTGATTTACTCGTTGACCTAAATATGAGGGTTTTATTTGGAAATCACTAATTAAACTCAGTTTAAAGCAGTTATTACGAGTAGTTCTTCGAACTGTCCTTTTAGGAAATAAATAAAGAGGCAATTTATTGGCCAATACTTTTCAGTGTAAAAAAACATTACGACTTTTGAAAATTGGCAAGACAAAAAAATGCTTTGCTGTTCAAAAAGATGCACGGGGGGTATGGAAGATGTAATCTTTTTTGTGCATTTTCAATAATCCTAGATTGTTGCTTATGGTAATTACAAATCACCCTTAAGAGGATGCCAGTTAAATACTAGTCAACCTATATATAACTGAAGCAAAGTGAATAGCTATAGCTTTAGTATGAGATATGAATAAGTTAGGTAAACAGTAGGTATCCCGCATGTGCACACATGCTGCACACACATATCACGTGTTTGTCGCATCTCTGCGTATTGCTGTTTGCTCTATGAATGTCTTACCATCCTCACAATATGCGCTGAGAGCATATCGTTCATTATGATATAGATGTAAGCGCTAATTAGCTAAATGTAAGCTTAGAAAATTAAGGTAATACTTTAAAAAAATTGTCTAAAACTGACTTTAAAGGGTTCATTCAAAAAGAGATTTTAGGAAATTCATACCGCACCGCGGTCCGAACCGCTCACAGTGTGGACCGACTAAGGACCCTATTTGGCACGCAAAACTTACGTTACAAAAGTGTCATCTTACTTAAATAAATTGAAAAGTTATATTGATTTAATGAAATACTGGACCGGTTTTATACGGGACTAATTGGAAAGTATACAGGGTGTCCCAGATCTCAACGTCAAGCGGGCACGGGACAAGAGGGTCATACCAGTTCCAGGAAAAATAAAATGAAAAATCTATATCAGTCGGTTAAGTTATAATTGACAAATTTATGAAAAAGAAGAAAATCGACACCTTTATACATATCTTTAGTTATTCTGATCACAAAGCTAACTATTTCACAATGTTTTTTACTAATGTGGTCTTTAATAAACATGCTATCAATTGCGATCACTTGGTTTCATATGAATTTACACTTGGTACCTTCACGCGTTCCTGAGAAAAACGGTCTTGGCTGATACACCTACAAAAAAGTGATCCTATAAGGGTTCCGTTTTTTTCCTTTTGAGGCACGGAACCCTAAAAAAGTCATAGACAAATTGAGAATCTCCTCCTTTTTGAAGGCGATTATATATATTTAAAGCAAAGACTGTTTGTCGAGCCTGAATCAGAAACATTTAACAAGTAATAGAAGTGAGAAGAGATAGGCGTGTATGCGTTTTTTTATTCATATTAAATCGCGTTCATGTAAAAAATTATATATGTATCCTGGTAAAATTATATGTGTATCCTGGAAAAAAATCCTTTCTGGTGTTTATTATGAATATGATCTCAGTTGTGAATGTGTTTGAATTATTATTATATTTGTAATTTATCAAATAAGATCTACACTCAAATACTGCGCGCGACCAGAATGACGATGTATATCCGGAACAACGTATAAGCATTGGCATTCACCGTGGCATTGGCATTCATTCTATTCTGTTTGCATACACGGCACGCTGCCCTCTGGTGATGGGTTGGAGCATTTTGATTATCTGTTAGGTAATCTATCAGCAGATAGATTACCTAACAGTGAAGTGAAGAAGGAATGCCTTTAATAACAAAAAAATAGATTTTTTTTTGTTATTAAAGGCAATTCCCGGTAGCTAGTACGTATTAAAAAACCCAAATACTATAAACATTTACACAACATCACAACATAGAATATAACGCTATCTTAATAATCCAGCGCGGAAGCAGCGACAATGTAGCGCGCATTGTAAGACTGGCTGACACGAAGCACAAAGCTCATTTCACGCCGACTGCCCTCATATTTTACACCATCCAAAAGAGGCGGTCTAACGCCTGCACGTACTCAGGA
Organism: Ligdia adustata; assembly: GCA_947049295.1. Classification (NCBI taxonomy): domain Eukaryota; kingdom Metazoa; phylum Arthropoda; class Insecta; order Lepidoptera; family Geometridae; genus Ligdia; species Ligdia adustata. Next base: position 7,781,252 of record OX346218.1, read on the forward strand.
TAGGGGTAAAATTAGAGTTTCGTTCAACATGGATATATTGTGGCACAAATGTGGACTTTAATTATATTAGATGTCAAAAATAGATCCCATAGAAGAGTAAGACCCGACTGACTGACAGATCACAATTCACATTCAACGCAGAGCATAAACCGCTGAACCTAGAGACATAAAATTTGGAGGCTGCATTGATTATATTAGGTAATAGGGTTGTACTAAGAAAGGAATTTTGGTTAAAGGAAGTTAAGGGAGGTTACCCCTAAGGGAGACAGATGTGGGTTCAGTTTGAAACTTTGATATTCTATTTTAGGTCGCGTGACAGATACTCATATTACTATAGCTATGTGAATTTTATATTAACTTAAATAAGTAGTGACGAATCTGTGCGGTATTTATATCCAACTACTAATTTCCGAATTTTTTTGAATCGAACATGTTACGACGCTTTAAATGTTAATTTTATTTACTTATTTATTTGTTAATTATCATAGTAAGATTTACTATAGTATTTTTTTTTTCACAATCTGAAAGTAGAGATTTAACCGAACAGCCATACTAACTTTTTGAAAAACCTAATTTTGACAGGTAAATTTTCGATTGAAAATATTTTGAAATTAATTCAAAATAACGTGAAAAAATAAATATTTCAAATCAAATAAATTACACCGTATTTGGGACATAAAAAGGTAAGTTTTCACAAAATTCCATGAAAACATTTTTTTTGTAAAAGTTAAAAATAATTTGAATTATTTACATAAATTTTGAAGTTATGTGAAAAAAGTGTTACTACAAAAGTTATAGATAGACCTTTTTATTACCTACAACTTTGCGATATAACTTTTTTCCATAGGACTTTTAGTTTTAGCCGGAAATCGAGATAAACCGTTTTTACACTTAAAACTCACCCCCTTCCCCTTCCCGTCTTCAGATCGCCCGTAAATTATTTATCCTTTCATTTTTATAATATTCTCCACTTTTTTCAATGGGTTTAATCCTACTATTATTATTTTTGGTTATAAAATTATCGGCCCTGGTCTATTCTTATCTGTTGTGTCACAATTACCTATGTTATTTCTCAACGACCCCTCTCTGCTTTGCTTTAGTAATTATTTGTGGCGTCTTGACGGTAAATGTGTCGAAATCTGTTATTTACAGAAAAACACAATGCAAACTTCTGCGTTTAAATACAACCAAAGTTGATATTTAGATGTAAGCCATCTAGACTTGTCACCCTCGAAAGCGCCACATAATGCTTGATCGCATGTCAATAACTACTGAAGAACTGTCCATCAATGCACTACGAGTATTAAGATTTATCCCTTGACACAGAAGTCATTATATAGTATGTATAAATGTACCATATCTATAATATAAAAATGAATCATTGAATGTGTTGCTAAGCGCAAATCTCGAGAGCACCTGAACAGATTTTGCTAATTCTTTTTTGCTTCTTGCTTTTTGCTTTATTGCTTCTTGAAGTACGAGGATGGTTCTTACAAAGACAAAATTTAAAAAATTGCCTGAAAAGTTCTAAAACTACACTTTTCTATACTCCACACAATCGATTCGTAATAATACTTAAAAGTCAATTTGAGCTTAAATTCCACACCATAAGTGTTAGTGGAGAGGTTCCGGAGATGCAAAACAATTGAGTATAAATATTAATGTAAATATTTATACGATAGTAACATTATTCTTAAAGAATCGACTTTTAGGCGGTACGAAGTTCGCCATGTCAGCTAGTAGTCAGAAAAATTAAAAACGATTTGGATACTGTTCACGATAAACGAATAACTAATTAATAATTTTATTTCAAAAGTTATGACCAACTGTAAAAATAACTTTGTAATTACATACAATTTATTGGGATTTATATAGGATTACAAAGTTATTTATTCAGTTTGTATAACTAGTATGCGGGACTAAATATATAGTATATCCGAAATGTCTGTTTTTTTTTTCAGTTTATAGGCTAAACAATAACTTGGTTTAAAATTAGGAGTTTATAGGTCTGCTAGAAGTACCTTAGTATTCTGAAGATCGGTGAGTCAGTGACAAAGTCAAGGTATTTGGGATGCAATAACTCTTAAACCACTAGTTCAAATTTAATATTAATGGCGAGTTCTCTTGGTTTTTGATAAATTCAGGCTTCTTGCTACTTTCACAACAAAGTTACAGGGCGTCTAAAATGGCCTGAACCGCTTCGAGAAAAGGATGGTGCGGCCGTGCCCTGTTGGTTTTGCTCGACTTGGCGGGGGCAATGCCGTGCCCCCAGATTTATCATTGTATATAGTATTCTAATAATAGAGCCGTTTTCGTTCTGCCAGCAGCCATTTTGGACCGATTTTCATCAAACGTATCTAAGAACACTTCCGACTAATTCAGTTTATCTGTTCGGAAGCTATGATGCCACAAATTCACACACGGACATTTTGATTCATAACACCCCGTCGTTTTTGGTCGGGGGTACTGATTAACGTTTACCGTTTACTGATAAACCCAAAAAAAAAATCTTTTTATGTATTTAATGCATTGTTTTCTTGCAATGTCGCTCTCAGCCCCCTGATTACGTCCACGTATAACGGTAGCCGGTTTGTGCGCCTCCGTAAACAACTTTGTCACAACGTAGTAAAGCACAAATTACTCCGCTACAGCGTATCGCATGAATATTGGGAAGGCTTTGGGCGGTGTTTTAGTTTTAAATAGAAACATGTCCTGGCAGATAGTGCGCTGTAGTTTTATGAGGGTAGAAAAATCTATTAAGCTCCGAATATACTGCGTATTTTTTTTATTTAAGGTGAAAATTTAACATCAAGATCTGTCTGTAAACATATTAATTTAAAATACAGGGTTATTGGCTAGGGGTGTACTAAGCTGACAGAGGGTCACTGTACCCATCCTAAGGAACAAGTTTTACCATGGGACCAACTCCGAATTCGAGAAAAAATAATCAGCAGTTTTATACATTTTGTCGACGAGCGTTCAACTTTTTGTATGGAACAGCTGTTTAAAAAAGTTGTGTAAAAATAATTTTTAAAACTAAAATAAGTAATCCTACTAAGCTGCACCATTATTTAACATACATACGAGTAGTTCTCGTAGCACGAAATAGAATTAATAGTATATTATTATCGCATATCCATAACTTGCACAAGTAGGTAGGTGCTGGTTGATTCAAGCCTACTTGGATATACAGCCGCCAGTACAAGTACCAAGCCTAATCGGATTTCACTCACTTAAGAGCCACAAAGCCATAGAGCAAAGTGGTAGAGCATGATACATCTGACATAACGATGGACATAAAGCTTTGAAAATGCATACAGAGCCCCCGCATTAGGGAGTGCACTAAACCGCCTTATCTCCCCTACTTGTTTAGATAGAAACGGGTGTCTTTTGAAAAATGCATCTTAAGAAGCCACCAGATAAGATTTAACGGTTAAAGTAATGCTCCTAGAAGCATACGGAGCGTATTTATTGCAATAAACTTACTATTTACAAAATAATGGCTTTCGTATACACATATTTCGGCTTTATTGCGGTTTGATAGCAATCAAATATGTTTGTCGTATCAGAGACAAGGAAAGTGCTTTAATATCGAGCACGAGCGGTATTGTCGAGTGAATTTGAATTTCAGACGAGAGTGGATCATGTGCGTTGCCAAGTCGGCAGGATTGCTGAGGTCATAACACAGCGGGTGAATCCACCGTCACCTCGCCGGTCCAGGTCGACTTTGCCCGCTGACCTACATCCCGCTTTGGCACCGCTCACAATCACCGCTTCAACTTAATTGTCTCGACACTTCGGCCTTCCTAACGACTGTGCGGCAATCGGCCGATTTAAGGGGCGCTCTGTCGTGAGACCGGCATTCGGCACTGCGCCCCGGACCCGGCGCCGGGCGCGGGTCAAACGCCATCCGCAGCGGAGATGACGCTCTGTATGTAAATCACGGCTTTGTCGCAATTCGCTCGGACATTTGTTAGCAAAACACTTCAGTTTCTTTCACAAACATGGATAGCATTTCAGCTCTATGCGCATCTGCATAATGGAAGGGTGTCGCGTCGAGTAAAAATACGACACACCGAGTGCCACGTTACGGACATATATAATGGAAAGAGGGGATTACAATTTGCCTTTGTGATGGCGTCGTCGAATTACATTAATCTGGCGTGCCCGCACTAAGGCGACGGCGCCACCGCAAGCAACTTGATTAAAAATTCTATTAGTGTTGAAAGGCACAGACGTGTTCTTATAGACAAAATGTACGACGCTAGACGGTGCGGGCGTGAGTTGCGGTTGTGGTTCTGATTGTGAGAATACAATAAAATAAAATTGTATAGAACTTTAGGAAACCGTATTTAATCCAATCGACATATATTACGGTTTATATTGAGAGGTAGTTTCCTTAACTGTAGATAATCCGGTTAACTTAGATAACTGAATATCGGGTTCTGAAAAGAAGCAAACGAAAACGTATAAAAAAGTAAACAAATGTAGAAACATTATGTACCTAAAGGGTTGTTGTTAACAGTAAATCAATGTTGTGGTGGTGGGGAAGATACAAAGCGCAGTGGTCTTACCGGGGATATCTATGTGGCACCTAGCGCTGCCAGAGCGGCGACCGAAAGGACAGATTTACGGAGAGTTGCGGTATCTCCGGAATAACACACGCGACAAGCAAAAAGAATGCGGTTCACTACTTCGGACCTTGTTCAGATTGTCTTATTTTAGAAGATATTATGCAATGTTATTTTAACGTGAGATTTCTCTGAAATATGCAACTGACTTATCTCCTGATATGTAAAGAATGAGTTCTTGGAATTGTTCATTATATTATTGTAGTATAGTTTCTCCTTTGAATTCTAAAATATTATTTTTGCAAGATGAAAAAGTTAACAATATGAGTGAGGTCTTATTATTAATTTAACAAATAGTTTTGCGTATGCATTTTCAGTTTATAGTACAGTAGTGGCCCGTCTCGACTTTGTACGGGTGGACCGTTAAAAAACGGGACCCTATTACTAAAACTTCGCTGTACGTCTGTCCGTCCGTCTATCTATCCACCCGTTAGTCTATCTGTATCTCATAAACCGTGATAGCTAGACAGATGATGTATTTCTAGTGCCGCTATAACAACAAATACCAGAAATAAAATATAATAAAACGCGGAGGCTCCCAAACAAAAAAAGTGATTTTATTGTCGTTTTTGCTCGATAATAAAAACAGTAACAGATAAACGCTTCAAATATGGACAGAATATTTAGTTGTTTACTTGAAAAGTAAATTATAAAATAAAATTTATATTAGAGGGGGGCTACCACACACCAAACGTGATTTTTTGGGTCGTCTTTAACTCGATATAAATAACGACAAAAGGTAGAAACCTGAACTAGTGTTGAAAATATAATTTTAAGGAACCCTTCGTGCGCGAGTTCGACTTGCACTCGCAGATTTTATATTTCAATTTTTTTGGATAAGCATACCGCTCTCTCGCACACTGGCGCGTTGACGTGTATTTTTTTAGTGATCGACGGAAAGTTCGGGTTCGGTTTCGGCCGAACTTTTTACCGAAACCGAAACTGCCTTCGGAAGTTGTCGTGCACGCTTGCCTAACTACTCTCTTCAACGCTTTGGTGGACGCTGGCGGCTCTGTTCGTTGTTTTCGTGCGCCATTCAGATAACTCTGTAGCAACAAAACTTAGTCAGTGCGTTATCGCTTAAGTTTGTTGAACATACTTAATATACTGAGTTTTCATTTCATGTCCCAATTAATACAGAATAATGGATAAAATGCACCAAATTTCAGTATTTTAAGGAATTTTATACTTGACCACGTGAATTTCGGTTTCGGTTTCGGCTGAAACTGAAGCCACGGCCGAACATTCGGTTTCGGTTTCGGCTTCGGCTGGAATACCAGTTTCGATCGGACTCTAATTATAATACTGTCTTCCAAAAAAGTGGAGATTCTATGTTCATTATACAAATGAACATCTACAAATGAAGTATTTAAGGTTCCGTACCATCAAAAGGAAAAAATTGAACATTTATATGATCACTTAGTTGTATGTGTGTCTGTCCAGTCACTTTTATCAGGAATGCTACCGAATGGGGATACCTATCTGATGAATGGAGAATGTGAATGGATTTTTAAAGTATGACTCGTAGTTTTTTTGATTTCGTATTTTTCAAATTGTAATATCTTTTGAATGATATACTCGTTTCCAATTTCAATAATTCAAGAAATAACCGACAGTTATTGAAACAGATTTAAATACACATTAATTTGTTTTGGTAAAATTAATACAAAGGTTATATACAGGCATTTCTATATAAGTTTAAAATGTATAAAAGTAGTTATAATAACATGACTACAATAGTTGGACATATGGTCTCGCGATTTCTTTTGTTGATATTGAAATGTCGTATAATACATATCAATATATGTATTATACGACATATCAATTATTATTTATTGTATTATTATATTTTTTATACAAAAAATTTTTATTCTATCATCAATACGCCGTAATCCGGTTGCGGTGTATTGATGATAGAACAAAAAAATGCGCATGCGATGGCATTTTTTTAACACCTCGAGTTGGTTTCAGTTCGAATTTCTAAGGATTTCTATTTTTTCTGGTAATAAATATAGCCTGTGTTACTTTAAAATAATGCAGCTATAAACGGCAAAAGAATTTTTGAAATCGGTCCAGTAAATTTTGAGTTTATTCGTTACATACAAAAATACAAATCTTTCCTTATAATATTTCTTTGTAATATTAGTGTAGAAGTAGAAGTGTAGACTAGCTGACCCGGCGAACTTTGTTCAACCTTAGAGACAATAAATGACCAGATTTTGGAATTATTGAGTAAAAATGGTATCCTATGCAGTTCTCCTGGTTCTAAGCTAGGTACGTCCTCACCAACTTACAGCCAGAGCGGTTCAGCCATTCTTGCATTATAAATAGTGTAACTACAATTTTTTTATATATAGATAGCTTTTTATTAGTAATAGCAAGTATAGACAGGTGTAATAAAAATAAATGACATGAATGATAAAAGTTTTTTTTAGCAAAATTCGTATCCAGCTAATGTCTCTTATATAGGTACCAAAATATCCAACGGCATAATTTTTTATCGCTGGCTGTCATCGACAAAGCTATTCAGAAAACGTACCATCTATGACCTACATTACTATTTAAGCTTATAAGCAAAGGCTAAAAAATTAAAAAAAATCTGTTATTTTGCTCCAAATTATGCATTTGAAAACTCATTCAGAATCTAACCTAAAAATTACAATACGTTCATTTTGTTTCATTTGTTGTGGTGCCTTGTTCTAACGCAATCATAAGCTTAAAAATTCCACACAGTTTCTTTACAATTAAAACAATCAACTGCGTATTTAGCCATTACCTACTTTTGTTTCTACGAACTTCGCTAGTTATTTACAGAGTTAAGCTGTTTTCTACGACGTTAGGGACTAAATAAGACCTACATAGCGGCTTTGGTACAACGTTTACCAGCAAATTGTTCTTTTTGAGCACACACGCGACTCCAGTCGCCGACGCCATGTGAGCTCTTTGTAAATACCTCTACTTTATTTGAACACCCGCTTGGCTTGATTTACTTTTGGTTTCGTACACAACACTGTTAACCAGAAGTTATGCGACTGTTTTATTACCAATGTAAATTCGAGCTGCAGCATCGTCCTTTGTCATTTTTACCCTTTCTCACAATAAAACGAAAGAAAAATTTCCATTCCCATTAATGGCGCCGTGTTCGCAGCAGTATATGTTACGCTATTCCCCAATAATATCTGCTTAGGGAAAACGTAAGAAGTGGGGTTTATTGTTATCAGCATCCGATTCCCACTGTAACACTTAATACTTGGATCTACGCACTACGACCGGTGTCAAGTATTCAGACCGACATTTTCAAAATTAGATTATTTATTTGGCCGAGTACTTATATGTAATCATGTATGGGCGAATTAAATAATACCGAAATACCAGTAAATATTATACTACAACCAGTTATCAGTATTACCAAGGTTTTAAATGTTGTGCGTGGACATTTTGTGTAAAATTATATTAAGCGTATATTTAACATCTGCATTGAATATGGGTAACAATTAACATGCAGTAAAGTATCATTTTTTAAACGTGTGAATAACGAAGCCAAGGGATAAAGGATCGCGGATGCAAGCGGCAGGAGAAACATTTGCGTGGAAATAAATTTAACTAACGACTTTAAAACAGCTGGTACGACTGTGCACACACTTGTGGTTGGCTGTCCGTTGGTATTTTTTTACTTCTAAGGGTATATATATATAACCTACTATGGGTGTGTATCCTGAAGATAGCGCATTCACTTTATTTCACATTGAACAATAAGCTGCATAATTTTTTTGCCATAGCCAATCTGGCATAATATTCTTTGGTCTGACAATTCTTATGTTTGTCTCGATGATGATAATTGCGTATATTGGTGAATAACTGAATACATATATTGTTTATTCTTTTATTTGTAAATTTATAATCTACACAAGACTCCAAGGTCCGTGCCGTTTTTAACTTACATAAAAAAAAAAAATGCATTATTAGGTGTATAAAATGAGACAAAAAACTACTTTGCTAATTTAACATTATTATTATTATTATTTAATTGAATATTATTACATTTTTGGATATTTTATGAAACGTGAGCGATCCGGCCCCCGCGAGCAACACCCTTTCAGGACTTGACGCATGTGCCAGCCATCGCTCTCCTCAACCATATTAGAGGGAGAGAGCGACCTGCCTGACACACGACGCCGCCGCAAGAAGAAGCTTTTAAGTGGGCATGAGTGCTCCGGACGGTTGGCAAACGCAAGTGCGCTGAGCCGAGAGTTTTTGGGGACGAACTGTTCTAGCATTCCATAGGGGTAATTAGTTAATTAGAGCCCTAGAAAGTTATTGTGTTATCCTAACAAATACTTTAGGATAACACAATAGGAGAGAATTGGCCCAGATCTCTTTGAAGGAAAAGACAAATAAGCCGTATTCATTCTCAGATGCATAGGGCTTATACGCTTATTTTTCATTAATAGGACTTTCGAATTCTTACATTTTTTTACATCAGAATGGCCACCACGACTACGCAGTTATACTATTACTGATATGCATGATAAACCCTGATATCACGTGAATGATGACGCGCAGTTTATCCAGTTTCGATACAAAGAGTGGAACCGGCTTCATCAGTTTACTTGTTGCGGTATTTAACCGACCGATGGTATCTGCATAGCGGTCGTCGAGGCCGGGGAGTCGCGATACCCTACCTCGTTATTATGGATTTACATTTTAACCTCGTTTTACCATTCTGCGTTGCACACCCAGTACATGAATTCTACTTTAGATGAAACGTTCGGCACGATCATTCTTAGAATCGGAAGTTGTTTTGAAATACCTATTCTGAAAGTTTTTGCATAGTTTATTTTAAGAACAGCTGTTCCTTCCTAACTTCCAAATGGCCTCAAGGTCTCGACTTCCAATTTTTTCGGAATGAGTCACTGAATTAAAAAAAATTACCGCTGATGTAATGTGAAGATATAATACAGGGTTATCGGTTAGGGGTGTACTAAGCGAAAGGGGTCACTATGCTCATCCTAATGAACAACTTTTACTATGGGACCAACTCTGAACACGAGAAAAAAACAGCTTTCCAGACATTTATTAATGGCCGATAATTTTTTCTATGTAACACTTAGGTATTATGTATTAACTATTAATTATTAGTTAAAGGTATTCCTTAGGATAAATATAGTGTTATATTTTTAGGCTTAGTACAACCCTAGCCGATAGCCCTATATAAACCCTATTTGAAAACCAGCAAATTATCTGATGGTTTTGCTTGTAGTCAACTTTCTTTGTCTGGCAATGATTTCAAAAGTATTCATACGGTTATAATTATCTATAATTTGAAGTTCTTGTCAGGACCACTAACTCGGACATGCTCAAATTACTAGATATTCATTGTGCTACCAAATATATGTCAGTAATTCAGCTGGACGCCCAGATTGTCGAGTTCTGTGCGTACCTCATATACCGTGTCGCAGTACCCGTATCGCCTGTTTACTATAAATTAATTAACAACGGCAATTTGCTGTTGCTAATTAAAAGTGGATTGCGCCACGAGCGGTAATGGTTTAGTCACTTTGGATAGTAACGCGCGGACGTGTCACCAGCATTAAGCAGAGCTTTGCACGTGCATAATCGACTACACATTAGCATTGCGGTTACAGATTAAAATGAAGTTTTAAAATAACATTAAGCGTAATGATTTTTGAGTGCTACATAGGTTGGTTTTCTGAATTCCTTGTGTTCTACAGTCAACTTCAACCTATATCATGTAAAGTAGTATCGCACATAAAGCCTATAAAGAAGAGCGCTTCGCTCTTAGGGATAAATCTGCCACTTGTTGAGCTAGCTCTTATTGTCTTGCAGATTTATTTTCCGGTATAGTAGGTACTTACCTACTTACTTCTTGTATATTGTCATAGAGGTGTCTTATGCCAAAGTTTGCCTTTTACGACGATATATTCGTTCGATTGTATTATCTAGAGTAGGGTCTCATGTAACATTCCTATTAGTAATGAAAATCGGCTGGTAAATGGATCTTTTAATAATTCTAAGAACTTTTACCTACATCAATAAGTTTCGTCAAGCAAGAAGCAACGGTTAGAAACAACATGTACACAAGAACCAACATCCTTACAAACCTACTTATACCTAATACTGACAAACAAACGCAAATTTACTAATTTGTAAACAGAGACGCTTTGCTAGCTCAACAATATACGAGATATTAGTATAGAACTGGTTAAAACTAGATACAACTGCAACAGCTGTAGTAGGTATTTGTATCAGGATGACCGCCAGCTGGGCGCCGCAGATTACAGAGCTAATGAACACATTGTTTGCACGTCTAACGAACTGCACGCACATTTTATACGATTGGCGTGCGACTTGATACAATGACACGGTTGTGGGACTATCAAATGCGTGGGTAGTGGGTATTAGCGACGTACAATAAGATATAATTAGTTAAAATATTGGTTCACGAATGCGTCGAAATGGGTTTCGGGACTTTCGGCGCATTAACGGCTCATGGTCAAGAAGTAGCTGCGTAGCTAAACACCTGCTTTTTTAAAATATAAAAAGTTGATGTTGATGCCGTATAGGAATCTTTCCTAACTTCAATTCATGTGTATATGTTCATTAAGGCGTTAGTAAAAGTCCAAGAATCTGAAAAAAATCTCGTTTTACATCTACAATATATACACATATATTATAATATCATCGCTGTGATATGATCAGGAAGGCGCGACTGTGTATTTTACCACGCACCTATCCTATATCAGTTAAAATTGTTTGCGAAGAACACGTCATAAAAACAAACCGTAACACATTGAGTGAACCATTCCAACTATTATTTTACAATACAGTCATGTCGTGAAGTCAAAAGTTTAATAATATTTAAGTAGTAGCAGCGGTGGAAAACGTTACGAGGAAGCGGCCCGCACGAGAGATTGCGTGCGACCACCTGCCAATAATCACGCCTATTGTGCCTTCACTTATAATTAACTGCGGCGCGCAAATTGTAACCGCTACCCGTGGACTGAACATCAAATATTTCATATTTCATAAATATGAGATTTGATACATATACATATGTATAGTCACGCCATTTCTTTGGCTTAGATATTTACTCATGCATCTCATGTCTATATAATATACTCTCTCACTCTTTCCATCTGTTGCTTAACTTTTTACTAGTTATGTAGGTGGTGGATGGTTTATGACAATGTAATTATTTTAATTAAAATTTAAAAAGCTAAACCTTTTATATATTTAAACTTCGTTTTCTTCTTTCCAGATCACATTCGAGAATTTTCGTGCGGTACCCTTTTCTACCGCACGTTGTACTTGAACGAAGAAAGAAACACACTTTACGTTGGTGCTATGTAAGTACATTTTAACTATGTGTATCTTCAAAAATCATAAGTTATTTATGTAAGAATTTGTTTAGAATAATGAAAAAAAACATAATCTGTATTTGTACTAAAACGAAATTGGTATGAACTTCTTAAATGTATAGATACAAGTAACCATTTAAACCGAGTCAAACCTTATTCTAGCTCTAATTATATCTAATCTGAACTAATAATCATAAAATTATATAACAATGTATTGACAATGTCGTCAAAGAAATATAAAAAGCAGAAACCCAGAATACTGATTAAACTACTGAGTTTAATTAATAATTCGGGCTATAGATAGTGTCGTCTGACCCCTAAGTAGATTAATTTGTAAATAACAATCCCATACAGTCCTAACACTCTCTCTGATACCTTTAAATATTTAAATTAATTTTGTAGGGTTTTTCCACGGATCTCGTGATTAGACCTTGTATTCGAATAAATCACCCGGAGCCAAGTCAACGTAATCAATTCTAAAATCTACCTCTGTCAAACTCAAGTTTTTTTCTAAAGGCACTTTCAGCGAATACCTTACTAAAAATAAATGGATTCCATTGATCGACTCACTAATAAGTCAAAATAATTACTCAATGCAGGTACTCTACGAAAGAACAAACAAGGTGTAACTTAAAGTCATTAAGTTTCCGTGAATTTCAAAAAAAAGTAACCAATCGAACTGAAGGGTTCTTGTCGTAGTTATAGAAATTATGCTGAAATCTCATTATCTGATTGACTTCTAAAAATAAAAACCAATTTCAGAAAATGTATCACTTACTTAATACGACGAAAACTAAACAATATTTTTTTAAAACTCCGCGTAGCCAATGGCCGAGCAATAGAAATAAAGAGCCCGCTCAATTTAGCCATAAAAACAAGAACGCTTTTGTATTTCTACAGTTATTATGCACAGGGTTGCCATTATTATGTGAGAGTAGGAACTAAAACCACAAAAATAACAGATTATTTTATTTGTACAGAAACTGTAACCTAGATAATGAAAGAATCAATTGAACCTAGACGTATGAAGTTTGGAGGGTGTATTATTTGTAGGGTGTAGGGTGTACTAAGAAATAAATTTCTTGATATTTTATTTCGTATGCGGAGTGGCAGCTACTAGTACACACATATCCGCTTCGCTTTCTAAACGTGGCACCTGGATTATAAAGGAATCGATAGCCAACTTTTTAAATCAAAGTCGGATGTGTGGTTTGCTCTCTATTGTCATTTTTATTTATTTATTTGGGTATTATTATTTATATAGGTCCTACAAAAACTATCCAAGCTACTAGGTACGTATGAAATAAATCCCTAGAACGTTTACCAATTAATAATGTAGAGTATTCATACTCAGAAGTATTTATATAGGAGGTATGGCAACCCTAATTATATAAGTAGTTCTGAGTCGCTGGCGACATTGTAATGATTTACCTGATGGAAATGGCCCTACGACATGAACACACAATTATCCATCTATTTCTGGCGACTTTTATTTGTTCTATGCCTATTCACGAAATTACGCTTGTTAAGAATAACTGTAATGATGTAAGTTCGTTATCATAACGCAATAATAAAAGTAGCAATCGGATAAGCAACGGCACTTTGATAAAAAATAATACGCTAAGCAAGTTTGGTGGCAATACTTGTTTTTGTTGTAGTGTAAAAGCTTGACCAACGAATACCTTGGGTCCATTTAAATAATTCTTCGTTACCTACTAGCTACAAAAGAAAACTATACTTAACAAATAAATATGTTTATTTATGAACCTGATTCTGTTCTATGCATTCAAAAGTTCAGGTAAATTTAAAAGTGAAGGATTCGCAGACTCTTTTAACTTTCGGTAATTACATCCATCCACTTTAGTTTTACGACTTTCAAAGATAGGCTAGGCTCCTAAGCAAGGCATAAAGGTAATTATGGTTATACTATAAAAACATTTATTAATTAAGTTGAGTAAAAAGATCTCAATGTTTGGTTACTGTGATAAAAGCCTGCTGCTCCACGAAGTGTAAACCGCAACCTACATACAAACTTGTACATAAATAATTTGAGTGGTGAGCCTCGGTACATTTTCTGGCAAACTAACTTCAACAGAGCATATATTCGACATCTGATATAAAATTCCGCCTACTACGTTTAAAAATAAATGGTTACAATTTTGTTTCAGGGATCGAGTATTTAAATTAAATATGTCTGATATTAGCCAATCACATTGCAAGGTGAGTGAAAATTTAAAAGTCATAACTTAAAACAACAGAGTGCTGAACACACCTTTAACGTTCTTTTAGCTAGGGTGAACTTCAAAGACTTTTTAAAAGTAAAATGAACCACTTGCTTACGGTTGCTGAGTTCTAAAGACGCCCACTTTTCCGGCACTGCACGAGATTTTTAATGCATCTTACTTTCACATGACATTTTCTACATTTTCACACGTAAGTGCCAATCTTTTCAACAGTAAAAACCCTTATGATGTCGCTACATAAAAGAAAACGTAGTGCACTCGGTCTTTGAAAGTTTTATGTGGAAGTAACGTAAGATAAAATTTATTGCATTGGGGATGAGCGAAAAGGGATTTTTGTGAGGATGAATTTTGGACATAATTATTGTTAAGTGTTTCAACCCTTACGACTTGTCTCAAATGAAACTTAACAGTAAAATAAAGGTATGCTGCAAGAAATTTTCGTCAACCGAAAACACATTTTTTGTACTGTGTCATAATAGAACTAAATCTAATCAAATTTTATTATTTTAGAGGGATGCGATGGTGTTAGAAGCCAGTAACGTGGCAAGATGCGTAAGCAAAGGCAAGTCAGAGCCATTTGAGTGTCGGAATCACATCCGAGTGCTGCAGCCATTAGGCGATGGCAAGAGGCTATACGTTTGCGGAACCAATGCTCACAGTCCTAAGGACTTAGTTGTATATGTGAGTATAAAACCCTCAATGCCATCTACTTATTTCACAGCCACGTTTCCCATCATGCTAACTCTACCCATAAGTCATACTTAAATTTTGTGACGAAAACTCATTGTAAGACCCTGTTATATATCATCATAAATATAAAAAAGTAAGATAAAATACTTCATTTTGTGAATTGATAGCCGTTGTAAAAAAAATCAATTTGTCCACGAGCTTTCACGGTGTTAAGCCTGATACGTGTTGTGTATCATTATTCATTTATCATTCGTTAATAAATTTATCAATTGCGTTTTATAGAGCTTGTAGATTCGGACAGATTAATTAGCGAGATTGACGGAGCTTACATAAAATAAAACCTATTTTGTATTTTAATTTTAAAGGTTTATTCAGTTTGTTTCGTGTTGAACATAAACTTTTCTCATTTGAAAAGCTTCATTTACATGAGTGAGTTGCTCTTATATTCACGAGCTACCCTAACATTATCATACAGAGGAAGGGTCTCTTCGTCTTCAGCGTTTATGGTCATTGATTTCACTAACTTTGATGTTCATGTTCAGTATCTATAATACGGACAAAGTTTGGTTTCTCCATAAGCCCTTTATACCAACTAATACTCCGTAAATTCTGCAACGTTAGACTTGCTATGTCATACTAAATTAGCTATTATAACTGACATGATTAGGTAACTGATTATAACATTTTCAGTTAAATTTAACACACCTGCCTCGACACGAGTACGTCCCAGGGGTGGGATTAGGGGTCGCGAAGTGTCCCTATGATCCTGCAGACAACAGTACAGCGGTATGGGTCACAGAAGGCAACCCTGGAGGGCTCGAAGCAGTGTACGCAGGAACCAACGCCGAGTTCACTAAAGCAGACCCTGTAATTTTTAGAAATGATTTGTTTGATTTCTCCACGGGACAGAAAAAATATAATTTCAAGAGGACGTTGAAATACGATTCCAAATGGCTGGACAGTAAGTATATTTGCAATGGCTCAGCCTTGCGTTAGAAGTTTTTTTAAAGACGCATTATTTTCGTTACTATAGTAAAGAATTCTGGGAACACGGCACAAATATATTTCAACCTAACCTAAAAACCTGGTTGTAAAACGTAAGCGACACAAAGCTCTTTTCCTTTTCAGAAATGATGTAAATTACATTTATTTTATCTACCAGCCTCTTTGCTCCTCTACAAACACAAGCAAAAGTGTCATTCGGTGAATTCTCGCGTCCCAAAACCTGGCATTCAAACTCGTGTCTTATCGGATAAACAGACGGAGCTACGTTCATTATATTAATAGGGATATCGGGCCTTGTCCCTTATTCCGTACTTTCTTTTACGAGAGTACGATAAAAGACATAGAACTCTATCGGAGGTTCATAAAATAAAATAAAGCAGGAATCCCGGAGCGGTACATACATTAATTTGCAGTAAATTGCCGGACGGGCAATCTGTCTCGCTTGCGTTATTAAAGTTTGTCTCTCATACTTTTTGTTGGAAAACTCTGCTTCATAATATTTTCTGGGATTGTTGGATGGTTTTATTTGAAAACATGCCTAGAGTGGTTTTAACAAGTTTTGCGTATTTGGTATATATTTTATTATTATAATATTATTATATATTTTTTTATAGTATTTTTGAGATAAACAATTAAAAATGTTTAGCAATATAGTCAATATCGATGTCATATCTCGATTTATGTACATAGGAGGTTTTTATGAATAAATATATGTTTGTCTTATATAGGTACCTATACAAATTTACTTATTTTAATTTTTGAAAATTTTCTAGTTGAACTGATAGCATTCTTTTATTTCAGAAACTAACTTCGTTGGTTCATTCGACGTGGGTGAATATGTTCTATTCTTCTTCCGGGAGACAGCAGTTGAGTTCATGAACTGTGGTAAAGCGGTCTACTCCAGAGTAGCTCGGGTGTGCAAGCAAGACACAGGCGGTAAACATATTCTCAGTCAAAACTGGGCTACGTACTTGAAAGCCCGACTCAACTGTAGCATACCTGGAGAGTTTCCCTTCTATTTTGATGAAATACGTAAGTATTCCTCGTATATAGTTCTAGTTAGCTAATGGCCGTATCTCATGTCAAAGTTCTAGACAACATTTATTCTAGATAATTAAAAGATGATTACAAGATTATGTATGTATGTACGTAGGTAAAGAAACCGAGGAACTAATAAGAGTACCGTCTTAAAATTAATTTATACTTTATAAATATTCTAAACTTGAAAATTAAATACTATTAAAATCCACAGATAAAAAAAAATAACAAAAAAGAGTGTTACATTTAGCTGACTTGAAAACAGATTTAGCCTCACCTCCACAAACACTTTCAACACAAACAGCATTTCATATAATATGTAGACTAGATGTACTACGCAGTAATCGTCCCTCTGTTGTAGGTTACTATATAAAATATTACTTCTACTAACATTACCTACTAATACCTAATAATTTATTTAATATTAATATTTAAAAATATATCTATCTAATTTTTATTTCTTAAAATACTACTTTATAATAAATATAACAGAATGATAATGAATTAATTAGTTAAATTGTAAATATTTTATTTTTATTTTTATGATACCTAGTAAAACTTTTATACTGATTTCAATTTACTTAGTTCCTTGAAGAGCACTAGCTACCGCAACACAGGGAATCCTACCGCGGTAGCTAGCGGACAGAACATCTAAATGTATAATCTAGTTATAATTAAGTATTGTATTATCTAAACTCCAAATTTTAAATTATAATGTCGATTAACTGCACTTCTTACTTATATATCAATTTGATCTTTAATTGTGTATGAAATAAACGAATTTATTATTATTATTATTATTAAAGATAAGATAAGATAAGACAATTCTTTTTTAAAAAACCAGTTTACAATAAATAATTATAACACGTAAAAGCTTATAGATATATACTAGGTTTTTTAATGTAGGTACATAAATATATACAGGGTTATTGGTTAGAGGTGTACTAAGCTGAGGCAGGGTCGCTATACTCATCATTGCTAACAACTCTCATTATGGGACCCACCCTGAATTCGAGAAAAAAAATACAGTTGTTCCATTGAAGAGTTCGGTTGACTTCAAAGTGGTTCCCATAGCACAAGTAGTTCGTAACGATTGTAAAGCGACCTCCTCTGAGCTTAGTAAACCCCTAACCGATAACCATGTATAAGAAAGTTATTTTAATCGAATTTACCATTTGGCTTACAGCCTCTCTAAAATAATGTGTTCACTCGAAAATAATTAGAAGACATTTGAATACTTGTACCTGATTTTTAACCGACTGCGAAAGAAGGAGGGTTATGTTTTTCGAGTGTAGGTATATTATATGTATGCATGTATGTATATTTCTTTAGCACGCCCTATATAGAGCCGAAACGGCTTGTCGTAACTTTTGTGAAAGGTGTCAATAGATTCGTATTAGAAGTGAGAGTGACACTGGGTAGCTAATCAAAACAATAAAAAAAGCTAAATTAAGATTTATAGCACCAAAAAGAAAATTTCAATCGTAGTCGATAGTAGTAAATCACAATAAAGATTTTTTAACGGCGATTACGAATATATATAACATATGTTTTATTGGAGTTTGTAATAGGAAATGCTTAGTTTAAGTAACACAGGTTTAAAGATATAGCAGTCGGGTATTATTGAAGTAGCTTATGACTTGTTACAGTGCTTTATTCTGCGTAAATATTTTATGTTATCTTGGTTAGTTATAATTAGGTAAGTAAAAGAGGAAACCATTAGAGGCTGGATTTTTTTCACTAACGATGATTTATTTGTGAATTAATATTTGGTAGGTAAGTTGTTACCTATGTACTGTATAGTAGTACATAATAAAGACTACCAAAACTACTAAGGACTTATAGTTAGAAATACACCAGGAACGTAGGATGTACATAAAACCTTTGCTTTTGTTTAAGCAGATTGCGCGCTAAATCTAGGTCACTAGAGTAACCTACATGGAAACTTAGTAGAATTCGCAGCTACATTTAATGGCTGTGGATTATCTAATAACCACTCAGAAGCTAAAGCGGTATTTCATATTATGAAGGATTTTCCAAACCTCCTTTTATACTTTCCATAAAAAATATCGAAAAATAGTTTTAAAACGATGGTAAAGAGAAATAAGTTTAGTCCTCGAAATAGACATGATAATTATCCATTTTATGAGCAACAACCGGTTACCAACAGGCAAGTATTAACGAAATCAGAAAGTAGAGTTTATGATGATTTTATAAAAATCCAACTTTACATTTCTATCTGTATTGTATCTTTAGAATTAATATTGAAAGCCTGGTTCAGTGGATATCTGCAGAGTTCTAAGTTCTTTCATGAAATTCGCGAGATCTAAACGATGTAAACTGTTACCGTGGTAACTTTTGAACTACCTAGTGCTTTTGTTGTTAAGGAATCCTATCCAACAAAACAAGCTTTCGTCTTGAGTTGAGACTTGAGTAAGTTAGAGCGGATTGTATAGATTGAACCAACAAGCAAGCATTGAAAACTTTGGGAGAACTACATACTAGGTTGACGCCACTTCAGACATTATTGCGGATGTGAATTGTGCTACTTTCTCTCCATACTTAAATATTTTGTAGTAGAAGCAGTCATCGCCGATGTATAATGTCTACGCGATCATAGTAACCATAAAATGTTTAAAAAATACTATAATAAACATACGATTATTATAGTATATTTTTATGAGACTAAATTTAGTATGAATTTTATCGCTTTTTAGCGACCAGGTTCACTTTTATGTTAGTTGATTATTAGTCAGTTATTTACTCTCTGATTTTGTATTTTTGTGGTGAGAATAAAGAGGTTTTAAAAAAGGAGTTCTCATAATTTGTGAAAATTTATTTTATTTTAAGTAGCTGTAGCTGACGCAAAACGACAGGGTGTTGAAGTACCTGTGTGTGTCTGTCTGTCTGTGGCATCGGGATGAACCGATTTTGGTTTTTGTTTTAAAAGTGAATTAATCAGGAGTGTTCTTTGCTATATTTAATTAAGATCGGTCTAATATGCCGGCACCGTGAAATGGCCAATGCATTAATTTTTATTCTTTTTGAGAGTAAACGGTTTTTTAAATTTTAGTTGTGTACATTATAATTCTTGCAGAACGAATTTCTTACAGAAAGCGTGTATCAAATGCCTGGAGACACAAGTAAATTCTACGCAGCATTTACGACTGGTGCTAGCGATGGTCTGGTGGGGTCGGCGATATGCACTTTTACAATGGACGATATACAAGAAGCATTTGCTGGACGGTTCAAAGAGCAGGTTAAGCATATTTAGAGCAGGTTATGGTTTGGTTCAATATCTTGATTAGAAACAATGTTTCACATTAAAGATTGCATATATCTTAATGCTGAAATATTTTTACAAACAGGATTCCTAGGAATATAATGTTCCTAGGAATCCGAAAGTCGTTTTAATATTTTCGTCTGGTCATTATTTACAATTAAAAGTCTAAAATACTTATTCGCCACGATCCAAATCGCGTATCTTTTTGAATCCGATGATCTAAAGGAAAATATAAATTTCTTAAGACGGAAGTCTTGACAAGGACCAGAACATTCAAAAAAGGAAACTAAAGATTAAAGAAGTAAAAGAGCAGGCATTTTAAAATTGGTGGCTAAGTTTTTCTCCTGTTATCTTATATGTCGTATGCAATAATCAATTATTAATATTAGTAAAGAATATTAGAGAATATAAGAATATAGTAAAAACTAGTAAAGATAATTATTAAAAAAACAAATAAAAAACTATTATTATTATAAGGGAGAGTGGGGGGAAACTACTTCCCCGCGAAATAAACCGTCCCACATCTGATTAATGGTTGCATCCCGTACACTCTTTTTACGCACCTATAATTACAATATTTTAGCAAAATTAACATTCAGATGAAATATGCCTACCTGTGTATGTTATAACTTAAGTCCGTGTGGCTTAAATTGATATCTATTTGGAAAATTCTAGAGACGGAACTATAATGTTTTGTTTTTGTTTCAAAAATATTGTATTTTGAGTGTTAAGCGGGAGTTTTCCATCTATACATGTTTAAAATATTCTGCTTTATAACTCTATAGGGTTAAGTAGAAGGTAATTGTAGGCTTAAGTACATATAAGAGGGTTGTGTTAGCATCCCTCAGACTAGATCCTACTTAAGAACTGTCTGCCTAACTCACCTAAAGTATGGTTTGTTTGATGGGCATGAAGCTGAAGTTTATTATTTAAACACACTCTAACAAAAGTTTGATTAAATACCGTTTTATTTTTATTTAATACTTCGGTAAAAAAATATTTTAAGCATCGGTACAAAATAAGGTATGATATTTACAAAATTACATCAATAGTAGGTAACTAATTCTGTCTGATTTCTAATTCAGTAATATTACTGAATTAGAAATCTATCTATCTAGATAATATTAAAAAAAAATTTTTAAGTTTTACGAGGAAACAATTGTAGAAATATTGAAATATAGCATTTCACAGCAAACAATAGCATCACTCATGTGACGCAAAGTATCCAAAAAGACGCTTCATTGGTTGTTACTTATTTATTTAGTAACAGATTTTAAGAAATCGTCCGTTCATCTGAACATACGCTATACATTTAACATTTTATTGAATCAGAAAGGAAACGGTGTAAAATTTAGAGAGATGGACGGGACCAATGAAAAATAAACATCTTCTTCGTTCTAAACATTCTAACACTTGCTAAGAATCTCCTGTTTTTTTGACGTTAGTTTTAAATACTAATGCAAGAGAAATACTTACATGTATATTTGTTACTCAGGCCTCATCTAGTTCAGCATGGTTGCCGGTACTACGCGCGAGAGTGCCGACCCCACGACCCGGCACATGCGTCAATAGCACCGAAGCTCTCCCCGATAATGTACTCAATTTCATCAGGTAAGTACTTTATTATAACATCATTTTACTAGGCACATACTCCGTTACGACATACACGCGGCTATGGTTTTTAAAATAGCAACTAACTGACCTCTTATCGAGCAATGGGTCGATGAAATTTAAAACTTGATACATCAATAACGTGTATGGTTCCGATCTACTTTTAATGAATGTACAACAAATTAAAGGAAGTGACGGATTTATAGTATAGCCTTATCATAATTGTTTTGAATATTGATGAATAACAGAGTCTAATTAAACTCTTATTTTATACAACTATAGAACATCAGTGAATTTGAGTTACTATGGTTTCTCAGGAGATGAGTACCCCTCAATAGTTACCAGTCTCAGTAAATAACACTCTTTTTACTCAGTAAATAACAAGTGACCAGAAAGCCGGTGTTTTCTGACTAAGTATTGCCATTCGGCGTGATAATGGCGCGAGCAAACTGGGCACGCTACCCTTTGGTGGTGGATTGGAGCATTTGGATTATCTGTATATCTTTAGTGGTCTGTAGGTAATCCATATGCTATTTTTTATGCTTGTAGTTAGTCACTTCATATTCCTTAACAAAGACACTTGTCATTATATCTCAGTAAATGAATATGTAGTTACTCATCCCTAGCTGTTATTTTTTTAAACTTGACGTAAAAAGTGCTCGCTATGTCAAGCAAGTACATATATACGAGGTTAAAGGGTAGTTAAAATTAAATTATAAAAAATTAAATTAATGCAGTTAGGAAAGCACTCACGTCTCGTTATATCCCTGTTATTGCCAGAACACGCAGCACCGCATTTATGCAAATTCTCACCAAATAGTTCCCATCACAAAGGAATAGTAAATGTGTCGCAATGTACGTAATGGATTGATTAATGGCAGTGGAAGCCTCAATACACATGGCACATAAATTGTCGTTATTAGCCGGCGCTACGTCTTCGCTCCCCCGCGTGTAATCTGAACAAGGTTAGAGACCACACATTAGTTGTGAGACGCGTGTGCTCGCTCCTCTACTAATTGGGTCACATTCGCTTCCCTTAATTGATGGTGCGGTGAGGAATAGGCAGATAGGCACCCCTGCTACGGTATATGAGATTGTTCACTGCACTGTAGTACATTGCTGGCGAAAATTAATCAAATCTTATTTATTTGTAGAAAACTGTTTTAAAATAAACAATAACATTAAAAATATCAATATTTCAAATTATAAAAACACCTAAAATAAAACAGAAGATTGACCAGTCTAAGAGCGACGTTGATTGTATTTTATTACCTACAGTAAAAAAAAAAATTGCTAATATTTATATTGCTTCGGTTCACTGAAAATGAGTATTATCGTGAATATATAACAAAGAATTGCCTTAGTTCAAATGGCAAAGGCCGTGTTTTATTTAAAGCTATTTAAATGAGGTGTCGAGAAATACATACGCATTGAAAGCCTTCAGGGACCTTGAACTTCGGTTACATTAACTTTGTACAAAAGTATAAAATGTATCAATAAATCAGGAAATAATTTAGTTCAATACTTTTTAACGAAACGTTTTCTACAATAGATCTCGAAAGTCATGATATTTTTCGAGCCACAGAAAAAGCCACGGTGACTATTAAAAACCAGATTTGTTTTTAATCGTAAAGTTTTTCTTTTCCTAAGTCATCATCATTATCTGTCCATTATCTGCAATCCTTTTTGTATAATTACTCTTTGTTTATTTTAATTCAGAGATTGTTTTTATTTGATTCAGAACTTTGTGTTGTTGTTTGGATACTTTGATGAAAAATAAAGGCCTACCATTTTGTTACTCGATACTCTCTCAATTTTAACAGACTGTAACATAGATTGGACGGGTACTAAGCCGAAAAGGGCTCATGAATTTTACTATAGAAAATACTTGAAAAATTAATCAGGTGCTTCATAGAAAATGTTAATCGAACTTAAGTCGACGCTTTCCGTAAACCCAAACTTATACACAAAAATGTATAACCCCCAAAAATAAAAAATAAATAATATAAGTGGATAAATGGACAAGTCTCCTTGGGCTTGGTATACTTCAAACAGTTAACCTGTCTTACTGTATTGAGCACGTTTAATTTAAGATAGGTAACCCATATCACAAACACAAGTTTCAAAGCCATGTTATTTGGTCGTAGGTACCCAGCATAGAGATTATTCGACCTGAACCTTATTCACTGGCCTAATTCCCCAAACCGTCTGATGACTTGGCCAAGCATTGATTGAGGATGCAGTAAGCCTTTGCTTGCCTTGCCTATCGATGCGGTTACGTGCCCTACTTACCTTTATGTGGACGTGGATTGAGATATGGCTGTATTATTGTGGCTAGCAGCTCGGTGACTGTGCTTGTCATAATTGGTATGATACATATATCAATTTACCACTCTATATAACTATTTACTTCCATTGGATGCTAATTATTAGGAGTATTCAATATATATTAACATCGTGAAAGTAATTAATTATATTCAAGGATACTAGCGGTACAAAATTGTCACAACTTGTTAAAATTACCATTACCATACCATAAGGTATAACGTGAGGGTGCTAGTGAATCTACTTCGGTAGTCTTCGGGAGCACGTTTGCAAGCTAAGCGATATAACGTGAGTTCAAATCTCGCTGGGCAAAGGTTATTATTTTTTCTTATATGCAATTTTAAGAAAAAATATATCTATTTGATATTCACGGTTGACATACTGATCATTTTGTAGGATAAAGTTTAATAAATGAGTTTTTTAGAAAAAAATAGTTGAATAGTATTATGTCTTCAGTACACCTGCTTAAAATTACTTAATGAAATATATTAATAAGCTTATGTGAGATTATTTAGACCGAGCTTGAAATATGCAAATATATCAACGCGCAGTAAGAGTATTATCAAGCTATTCGTAATTTATTTATGGATATTAATACGTGCAGTCGATACGTACTTATCAGTTAGAACGCTAGGCGACTAAGTGATAGATTGCCCGTCCAATACTAGATTAATTAATTTATAGATTAGTATAATTTTAGATTTAGAAAGTTTAAAATTGTAAAGAACCTAAATATAGATAAGTCGAGTGTATAAATAAGAAAAAAAATATTAAATATTAAAATTAAAATAAAAGCAAACATAAGGCAAAGTACTACTTTTGAAAAATAACATTTGAATTATGAGACACTTTAAAAAATTGTAGACAAGTACTCCAAGAAGAGGCTAATATTTATCTATGTGTACACCTACTATAATTTCTTTTTTACGATACTTATTTTGACAGGTCACATCCCCTTATGGACTCAGCAGTGAGACACGAAGGGGATGCTCCAGCGTTCTACAAACGAGACCTGGTCCTCACAACACTGGTGGTGGACAAACAGTTCGTTGATATGCTGGGCGATGACATCACTTACACTATCTTCTACGCCGGAACCAGTGAGGCTCATTCTTTACTCGCTTTGATTTGAGTTTGAACTAACGTTTGCTGAGGAGTAGCACTTGTTTCCATTTGGGATGATGACTTTAAATATTTATATATCCTCGATGTATGTCTGGCCATATATAAAAGTTGATATACAAAACAAATTTTTCATTTGACATTAACATTGCAGATAACGGAGAAGTGTACAAAATAGTCCAATGGGCTGGTGGTACGTCGCGCGTAGCAGACGTATGGACGGCGGCGCGCAGTGAAACAGTGCGCGCTCTTGCCCTGTCACGTCGACTCGCTGCGCTCTACCTCGCCACAGACCACCGCCTCCGCCAGCTGCCGCTGAGACTCTGTGCACATAGGTGACTCAACATGATATTCTTTACCTGCACTGACTTCCCAGGCTGCCTATTGGGAACTATATACTAGTAGATTATTGCAAAGGTGTATGCACTACAAGGTAGTCTAATAGAAATAGCTTGTCATGTATCGTCGTGTCCCCGCGCTATCTAGCCACAGAGCACCGCTAGCGTCAGCTGCAACTGAGACTTTGTAACACAGTATTATTAATTCAACATAACTGACCGAGTGATCGCAGTGTCTCTGTTTCGAGTAAAACAATTTTTTTTTCGTTGTTCAACCAACTTTCTTTCTTCCAACCAATCTTAACTAATCTTGGTACTCAAGTTCTAGGAATTTTTCGATATTTTTTTGTTGTTAGGCATTTTCTGCATTTAATAACCTATTTCAATGATAATTCAATAATAATTCATAAAATTTGTCAAGCAGTTGTATTATATTTAAAGTCCCAATGTTATTCCAATAGCGAGGTCATCAGTTCGCAGAACAATCAGTATTCTTGTCTTGCACTGATATTCCGTTTAGGGAAGACTGATTATTGCAAAGTTTTCCAAGATTGGCAATATAAAAAAAGTTGAGCGACAGGGTAAATACGAGGTGTATTTACCCTGTTGCTCAACTTTTTTTAAATTTGTATACCTGAATAAGTTTTAATAGCCTAACTAATTATCAAAAAATTTAGCCTAAATTTTAGCCTAACTAATTTTTAAAAAAATACACTTTGTTCATCAACACCAGGCACGCTGGCAGTGGGGGGCAGGCGACGCGGGTATGCCCCTTTAATTTTAATTGGGCAGCAAGTCTTACAGGCCCAGGGCGAATCATTAAAATACACCACTACTGTGGTACATGTTCTTCAGACGAATTACATGTACCATCAAATGATATACCACTTTTTTCAATTTTGAGACTTGGATTTAAACGGATTAAAGAAAAGGATTACCGACTTTAAATATAAACAAATACATTCGACTTGAGTATCTCATCCTTTTTCCGAAAGGCGGAAAAAAAATACTTTGTATCTAAAAGTATATGTATCGTTTCTTACATTTATATTGCTTATTATTTTTTGTAATATAAGGCAGCTTTATAATAGATAAGGGATTTGGTACCTAATCCTTTCGTATATAGGAACAAGGGTTTTTATACTCTCTTATATGACATCATTGTAGGTTGTGAGTCAACGAGGGATCAGACATGTACGAAATAAAAATAAATAGCCATATATATATATATAGAGAGTACTTGAATATCATATGAAAATATTAAATCTGTCACGGCATATCAAAACCCGCATATGGTAGGGCTCTGTTGTATTAAATCATCAAGTACATTTTGATACAATTTCAATTTTTTGAGTTTATACGTTCAAGTTAAAGTTCAAGTTTAAGATT
Source organism: Ligdia adustata (assembly GCA_947049295.1). Classification (NCBI taxonomy): domain Eukaryota; kingdom Metazoa; phylum Arthropoda; class Insecta; order Lepidoptera; family Geometridae; genus Ligdia; species Ligdia adustata. The sequence continues at coordinate 7,808,306 of OX346218.1, forward strand.
TTTTATATTAGGCTCTTAAATAGTTAAAGTAAAATTTTTATCAACATATTTTCTTTTAGTATTTATTTTGGTCTGTGTCCTGTAGTTTGGAAATTCGAAGGGCAAAGGGCCTACCAGGCAAATATTTTTCAAGATTTGATATATTTTATTTAGAAAACTCACGCGTGTGTATATTCATATTAGAGATTTATAATAGATAGGCTAAATAAAATTACATCACCTACTTACATGTTTCGATGTTACCTTAAAAATAATAAATAATAATATTATATTATGCCAAAAATAAAATAAATAGGAAAGGATCGAGCAAATTATATCGTTTTATTTTCCCACACAGGTACGATAGTTGCGTTCGTTGCGTTCTCGATCCATACTGCGGTTGGGATAAGGAAGTAGGAGCCTGCAGACCCTACACTCCTGGGCTACTCCACGACGCGACTAACTCTACTCCTTCAGGTAAATCATCACATTATAAATCAGATAATCTTCATCATCAGATCTTTTATCGTCAATCTATAACTGTCCATAACTACACATATATCCTTTCAGTAAGAATTCAATGATTTTCATTCATTTCAGTCTTTTATCTTTTTTTTTAAAGTAGTTAATTGTAACACCGTATAGAAATGCTCTAGTATATACTAAATTTTCAGTGTGCGAAGCCAGTGCGCCCTTGAAGACAGTCCGGGCTGGTTACGGACAGAGTGTCCATTTAGCAGCGTTTGGAATTACACCTGAAGCGCTGAGAGATCAGGTGGTGGTCTGGTATCACCATTCGAGAGAGAAAGGAAGATATAAAATTAATTACAAGTATGTGACATGTTTTCCAATGTGAGAATACTGTGGCGTGTCTACTTTTTTTTGGTGTTTTTGATTTTGCAGACCTGTCTCTTCTGACCTCTGTAAATTGAAGTAATTTTACTGTAGTCGGAAAGCAATACCTTAGATAATTATTGGATGCAGTTATTATATTTTAATGATAACATGAATATTGATACAGACACTGTTATTTTGTGTATTTGTAATAAATTAAGACTTATTTAAACTGAGTCGTTTTCAAAATTTCAAACTTTTTGCTTCAGTTTGGGAACTATATACTAGTAGATTAACATTTTTCTGGTTTTATAGCTGGGACAGAGTCTTGCAGACATCAGAAAGAGGCCTCGTCCTTCTGTCTGTGACAGAGTCCGACAGGGGGCGGTATGAGTGCTACTTCGGTCCTACTCTCGTCGCTTCCTACAATTTAGATATTGATATACACAGGTTAGTCATTATTTATTCCATGTTCGACAAACAAATAAAGTATTCTGATACTGATTCTGATTTTGGTGCATCTTTTATCATGCATTATTTGGTGACTAATGAGAAAATAAGGCAAATCATTTAGTCAGAAATTGCAATGAACAAGCTATTTTCAATCAACATGTTCCTTTTACCCGACTGCGAAAAAAGAAGGGTTAAGTTTTTGGAGTATATTCTATTTCTTTGGTGTGTATGTATGTATATATGTAGGGTTACCGGTGATCATTTTGCATCGTCCTTAGATTGCATTTCAATGTCCAATTAAAAAAAAGATTGTCTACAATTTATACGATAGCAAGTTTTTCTGCTGCTTCTAGATTAATCAATTATTAAGAGTTAAAGGTACATAGTAATCATATAATGTGACCAATTTGAAGAAATGCTAATTATTAGTAACTCTGTATACGAGCTGAAGCGAGACAAAAATATTGAGTGTTACCTGATTGGAACTGAAATTAAAACATTAGATATTTTGAAAGCAATCCTTTAAGTAAATGTTCAGTTTCCAAGAGAATTATTCTTCTTTGTTAACGACAACTCATCATAAAATTCTTGTAATAAACTTACTACGACTTCAAAGACTTAACTTTATAAATGCGTAGGCGTCTCTTCCTATTTCCTTCAGAACAATGCAAAACTTATACAGATATATTTCTATTAAAATCATTTTAATTATTTCTCAATAAATTGCAAATCGAAACAAAGCATTGTTTTCTGTTAATTATGACTACAAATTCCAAGATATGGAAGTGATTGTTATCCAACTGTACCTCGTCTGTTACAATGTACCTAACTCTGTAGTAACAGAGTTAGGCTACCTACCTTAGGGTACCTACTTCAATAATTCTTTTAAAAAAAGTGATTTCGATTTTCACTACGGCAGGCGCAGATAGAACTTTTTCAGTCATTCCGATTCATAAACTTTATATGGAACCACATGGAAGCCTTACCCTACAAATAAAAAATATTTTTTCGGTCCATTTATGTCTGACAAATCAGGTAAAAACATAATAAAAAAAAGACAGGCGAATTGTGTACCGCCTGTTTTTAGAAGTCTGTAGAAAACGAGAATAAAAGAGTTCAATACGGCAGGCAAATTTTTCAGTTCATTAAATGTATAAATCAAACTACTAAACCGATCTTGATCAAATATAAAACTTAAGTTTTCAAATCGGTCCTATGTCACAGTATTATCGGGAACATACGTTTAAAAATCGCCAGAGTAAGAATATCCTCCATTTTTGAAGTCGGTTAATAATTCCTCACAATATCTTAGCAGTAGCAGGAGTAACCAAGGGTATGTTGGGTATAGATAACAAGCAACAATCCTAAATTCGGGAGCTGGTCATAAAGTTAAGAGCGAGTGTTTACGATGCAGCTACAATAACTTCCTCGGGCTATTCTTGAACAATTGCCGGCGTGTGACGTAATGTATACGTAATACTGTTTAAGTTTAAAAATAAAACTAAATAGGAGCATCATATTATTGCTTAATGTTCGTAAACACAAAATACAGGTTCGCGCCTAGTTAGGGAGTCAACGCTAACGTTGTAACTTTTTCCTGACTGTTTTTCTGTGTTGTTTTGTAATAATTAACATACCAATAAATGTTTATTTGATTTGACTTGAGACATAAAAGAAGAGAGTAAAATGATGCACTGAAGATTATAAAATATAAAGTTCGGCCCAAACAGCCCGGACTGGACAGACCAAAAGTACCAAAACAAAGAGAAACCTTTGTATAAAATTTTCTGTGACATGTTTTCTGCTTTGTTAATAGATGCACACAGCCGAGCAAGACCCAGGAGTACCGGCAGGTGTACTCGGATTGGTGTCACGAATTTGAGAAGTACAAGAACGCTATGAAGGCTTGGGAGTCCAGGCAAATGGTAAGTGTACATCATAATACAGGTTATCGGCTAAGGGTATACTAAGCCAAAAAAGTTAACTATACTCATCATCACGTACAACTTTCATCATAGACCAACCCTAAATTCGAGAAAAAAATCTTCTGTAACTGTTAATACAAAAAGTTTATCGGCCGTCGACAAAATGTGTGTAACAGCTGATTCTTTTCTCGAATTCAGAGTTGGTCCCATAGTGAAAGTTAATTCTTAGGAGGTTTATAGTACACCCTTAACCGATACGAGTAACCCTGTGTAATCGAAATAAAAAATAATAAGTCGCTATTCCGGTCTTTGTCTACAAGTCCTTTCGATGTTATTTCGTCTTGGCAATTGATGAACAGCGTGGGTAGGAACTAGAAATTCCACTAGGTGGACCGACAACATAGTGAAATGCACAAGTAACCAGTCGATGCAATTAGCAGCTCGTCGTTCGGAATGGCGTTCTAAGGGGGAGGGCTATGTTCAGCAGTGGACGTCTTCTGGCTGATGAACATGATGATGATGATTGGCGAACTTATGTATTGTGTTACATCCAGGCAAAAGACGTACAACAACTGGACGTCTCAGACATTTTTGTGGTGTAAATTTAATATCTTAGTTATTTACCATAAAGACATAAATTCTCCTACTAGCTACCACTTAACTTTTAAGTGTATCGATTTTAAGTTACCTAAATTATAGGTGCTATGGAATCGACAATTTGAAAATTACTTTTAATACAGACAATTTATCTATTATTTTCAAGTTGCCAACTCCGTGTAATGAACAGTTATTAACAAAAAAGTAATTATACAACCTGCGTAGTTAATGAAAGGCTGTGAGCATTTGTTACACATTATTTTGTGTTGCTTTATGTTTACGACAGGCAAAAAAGCTCCAGGAAAAAGTTACCTTTAAAAATCCAGGATCTGTTCCTGCATAAAATAACTTTTCCTGGGATATAATTCCGTCGTAAAAGTTGGTCTGTTTTTTAATTAGTAATTTATAATGAAAAGAAACTAAGTACTTACCGCTATTAATTAGTTTGCTGTCTATTTAACGATGCTTAAATTGATTCTTTGGTGCTTAGATATCACAAAGTCGTTAGTACATACATAATAAAAAATAAAATACGCCAATACGCTATTAAAGGTACTTACTTAAATAGACTCGTTTGATTTTCGCTTAGCCTTACGCATCAGCATTACTCAAATCTCTGTAAAACTTTAAACAATTGTCGACTAACAAACCTCAACGCGTTTTTTTTAATGAATCGTGTATTTCAGCAATGTTCCAAAAGTCTGAACGCATCGAGCCAGCAAAACAGTATGGCGAATGAGATCGGGGCGTCGCTGCGGTGATACGGCACATCTCGTCGGTGATTAATGGGCGGATTACACACAGCGCCCGCGCAAACCAACATAAACTATCCGATATTCTTCGCACTCTTGCTAAGCAATTTAATTTACTCCTTAAAACCGGTCTCCTTTTTTAAACCGCGCGTTATTTTCAGTTACAATTGTAATGCACTGTTCTGTTCCGAAAATGGTGTGTTAAAGCAATTAATATTTGCAAAATCGTTTTGCTACATCTGCCAAAAACGTGTCGCTTATTTCGGGAATTAATACAGAGTGCCGCATTAACGAACCTGTAACTAGGTGCATATATTAAGGTTATTATATCCTGCATTATGTATATCGTATTGGTGCTTCGAATCGGATTACAATGAGACTGGCTAATGATTGATTAATGCTAGTTACACAATCTGTCAGATATCGAGCACAAGTAAAAGCAAATCCACCCCTATTACGCAAATGAATCATAACATAAGTGAATAATCGAGAATCAATGGTAGGGGAATGGATGTGAAAGGGGAACTCGGAGGGGATGATCTGTTAAAATAGATTTGTTGTCCGTTCCGGAGACTGCTACTTGATGGATGACTGAATTCTCCTCAACTTCACCGAAAACTTTCTTCTTTGTTTCCACAAACAACATATCGGATTGTTTATGTTAGCGTTCGTAATAGATTAACGTTAAATAAAAGCGACTGAATTAATGTAGCAAATCGCGATTGGAACTCCCGAGCGCTTCACTGAATATTAAGTAATTTTAAATGTCGCCTTTGCAACTATTGTAAATATAAAAAGATGAATAAAACAAATATTAGGGTGTTTTACCACCAATACAAAATGCTGTGATATCAGTTCTCGTTGGATCATTATTGTGCTGTCATTGTAAGGTTGTATTAAATGTTGAATTAATTTGATTGCATTGTGTTGAAACATTTTGCTTTGGTCGTAGGTATTAATAAAGTGTTATTGTTAAAATATTAATTCATTATTCACATTTCGACAAATTTAGTTTAACACGAACTCATAAATATGTAGTAGTGTTGTTATGTTCTGATTGCGAACAATTTTGGCTATTTCAAGCTTTATTGTTTCTCTTCCAAAGTTAAAATTAAAAATAAAATGAATGTTGAAACCTAATTTGTAGCAGTTTATGTTCTTCAATAAACAACTACAGAACTAAAATGTACTTCATTTAACAAGGCAAAGTTATATGAAAACAAAATAAAAAGCAATAAAAACGCCAATTTAGATGTAAGCGTAATATTTAATGAGATGCTTATTTGTTCGAGACAAGTGTTAAAGTGTAGAATTACTTGCATTTATTACAATAAGAGTAAGTTTTTAAGGTATTTAAGTGATGAAAAATACGTTTTTGTTTATGTGGTGACCGACTAATGTTGCGTGTTAGTCTGCTGTTCCACTCTAGCGATTTCTGTTTAAAAAGTGGATATTATTGATTTGTTGCCATAAAATGTAATTTTAGGCCCGAGTTCGGACTTTGAAATCGAATTTAGTAGTTGGTTACGTTGTTTTCATTTAATTTTGATATCGCTAGAATAGTGCCTTGTGAAGCATGCTTACCGTAGATATTAAATAAAAAACTTATTGAATCATTTCTATTTTTATGAATTATAAAGAAATTCGATCAGAAAATGTTCATAGGGTTCGTATGAAAGATGATAAATGAAGCAATAATGTTCCATTGAACTAAAAGTCGCCAGTATTAAATGAATTGACTAATTGCATAAATGTAAGTAGAATATAACTGAAATTCTAGCATTTGAGTAACAGAAAAGTAAATGTTGCTATAAGAAATTATTCACCTATATAGACAAGAGATTGAAACGTGTAATGACATAATAGAATCATTAGGAGGCTCACAATTTTATTTTGTCACTTGCGTTCACTCTTAAATTGTATCAATAGTTTGAGAAAAGGCTTTCGAAATCAAATCTTGAAACATATTAGGTATTGATTTCAACCATAATGGCTTCGTCATATGTTTTGAGTAGTCATAGGTATTTTGTACCTACTTATTTGAACCTAATCATTGATTTCTTTAAAGCACAAATTAATATGAAACAAGCTCAATTGAATTATTTAACAAAGACACGCAATCCATTCCTATTACAAAATGTTATTGTTTATGATAGTTACGAAATGTAAATAATACTAACATAGGAAAAATGCTATGAAATAATATGTTTATTGTATAAAATAAATATAAGATACTTGTAAGCGGTTGTTTTATAAAAGGGTCAAGAAAAATAAATTATTTTAGATCTAAATCTCAGCTTTCATTTACTTACTACTACATTTAATTTCACCTATTAGTAGCGTAAAGAAAAATGGCAAAATAATCTTGAATCTTAAACTAAGGTAAAGTTCATTCGATAGGTGCTCTAGCCAGATAAGATCATAATGAAGTCCCTAATGCGTGGAAACTGAGAGCTTCTTCTTCTACGCCTTGGTACGTACTTCATTACATATCACAATTATTATTTAGGCATTTTCCGTTATAATTAGGCATCATAAAATACGTGAACTCTCGCTAGTAAGTTGTTCTCTTATATCTTTTACGGGCAATGAAACAGTAATTTGAGTATCGTAAACGGCGCCTGTCTTAGATTGGCGAACATCATAGAATTTAATTACTGGAGGGAGAGTGGTATAATTGGCGAGTCGCCTGTAATAGCGCGCTTTACGACGAAATTAATAGTTTTCCGCTGCGGGCAAGCTTCAGCTCCGTACTGCTCGATATTAATTGCTGACCTACAATAGCTGTGCTAATACACCTCATCATTGAAATGGACGATCGTTTAAAAAAGATTTCTATCAAATTTATGAAGATTCATATCATAAGTCAGATTCAAGATAGGTATCCAGAATTGAAGAAAATTGAATGGTGAGTCCAATCATTCACTTGAATTTTGGATCATTGAACAGATCGAAAGTATCAAAAGAATGTTTGTATAAAATCAGGCTCTTTCGGTGTCCGGACGAATACAGTTTTACCACAAAAAAAATAATAATAATATATTACTAAATATTTTTAAGTATAGGTATCATCCACATGAGGGTTCAAGACATTGAATTAAAATCTCATAAATGTCAGCTAATCTAGTTAATAATTTAAAAACTAAGTCGTGTAGAGATACTGATGAAAGTTTCTATGATTAGTTAAGCAGGCTTAATTACAGCAAATAGTGTGCGCAGTTGGTAGATACTTTTATAAATACATCCGAAGAACAAACCGCACAGAACTTGCGCTAGTATGCTTTGCCCTACTCGTTTGGAAGTTTTGATTTTAATATATTTAAATTAATGTTCACTTTAAAATATTATACTGCACTTAAGATTGGTAATAGAAAACTAATTTTAAGCAGTAACATTACTCACGTTAATGTGCAATTTTCCAGATAAAACTTCATATTTATATTTTCTTTCATCATAGTCATTTCCTGGACCTATAACTTTATTCTTGTCAAACAGCCAAAACATAAAATTGTGGTCGAAATCATTGTTGTGACAGTTTAAAACTGCTGTAGAACCGGCTGGCACTTCTATTACTATTAGGCTCTTCAGCTCTGATTTTCCATCAAATGAAGCCATTTTATTAAACTATTTTGTTGAAACAAGTTTTCCAAATTTCAAGAAGCTAACAAATATTTTTTTTAAGTTGAAACATACTCAGTCTCAATGAGCTCGTATTTGAGCTTAAACTTATATAATTAAGAAGAGAACCCGCAATTGCCTGGCAGGTATAAAAAAGGAAGGTATCTCCCATAAAATGTTATGAAGGTAAAATATGTAACACTTGCAAGGATAAAGATTTCCAGTGATTTCATACCCACCTAACATAGTTTGCGTTGCCCAAATAAACGGAAGGAGGAAAAAGCCCTTTCGACATCACAAAAAACGTCCCAATCTCATAATAGTGAATCACGGATTTACCGTGTGTTTGACTTACTCAAATCATCGTCCAATAACATTATAGGTAAACGTTTCCTTCGAAGAGAACCAATAACATTATTTTATTTTAGCTGGAGCTTGGAGACGTTTCGTTTTATCCTTTGATCTTCCGATTCAGTTGGTCGGTAGCAGGTCGCGACGCGAAGGCTCGACTCGTTCTCAGTAATCAAATTAAGGAACGAGCCCATGTTAGAAATTCGTCGAGCGATGAAGCACGATAGGTATGAAATGTGGCGGATAATGACGCATGATCGATCACACGTGATGTGCCCCTTTAAGCCTTAAATTAACGACAGTGAAGGTATGATGATAACATAGTTTAGGGAGCAAAATTGCTTAAGACACGCATCAGCCTACACATATAAAATAGCTTAAAATATAAGTATACTTATTTAAATTGTAAAAGGACATTATCTCGGAAAAATTAACCTTGCTCATGCATTTTTTTAACGAAGAATGATATACGCAAAACTGCTCGCCATAGTGACTTTAGGACGCCTGACGGGTGCTGACATGGATACTGAGATTTAGTTGCAAATGTCACTTCACGGTCCACGGTCAAATCTTGGATTTAATAGTAGTATACTTAAATCCAAGATTTGACCGGAATTAATATTGCTCTACTTCGCTAATCTTTAAAGAGCTCTTTAAACTGCTGTGCTCACGTGTCACCCAAAAGATAAATTATAAGTGAGATACCAAAATAATGGATGACTCTACTGATGACAGTATCGGCAGTATGTCTTTGAGTCGAACCGTCGAAATTACTTCATTCTATCGTGTTAGCGAACCGCATAAATTACAGTTTTTTAACTTGTTAAACGTTTATTTATTTCTGTGTTCGTTGTAATTTATGAGTTGAAAGAATGCAAAACTCTGCGCTACGGAGAGCTGAATAGATTTTTTTCAGCTCTGCCGTTGATCGGTGCACACCCATCACATATTTTTTATATTGTGTTTTGTTAAACACCTATTTAAAGGGTGTGAGTTGTGGCTATGCCAATTCGTCTTCGTAGGAATGCTCACATCCTCTCTCTCACCTATAATATTCTATGCAATCCCAAAACACCGCGTTATTTAAAAGATTTGTGTGATTGTCTGCATCTTCGGTCATCGGAAAATCTTGCTCTCAAAATGTCAACACACTGTAAAACTTTTTTCAAAAACTCTTTTGTTGTTCAATCAGTTATGCTCTGGAACGCATTACCAACAGACATCAAAAAAGCTCCATCACTCATTATTTTTAAAAATAAGGTGGAGAAGTTCATTTAGCTACTTTCTGAATAAAATATCGTCTGTTTTCTGTTGTCTGTATTTTTTTTCTCTCTCTTCTACTGTTATTCGTTTTTTGTCAGTAAATTTTGATTATGTAATATTTATTATATACCCCATTCTATACTATATTTATTTTGTAAGTTATCTCCATCTTAAGGTTGCCTGGGAGAGATCGCTTTTAGCGATAAGGCCGCCACTTGTGACACTAGACGTAAGGTTCTTCCTGTATATTTGATGTTTGTGTGTCTGCAATAAACAGTTTATTCATACATTCATTCATATACTAAAGCTGACATAACATATATTTTTATCTATATCCTATTGATCTAGAATCCGATCCGATTCGATCCGATACGATCCGTTGATTTTGAGTCAATTTAAATATAGTAAACTGCCAAAACAACTCACCTACATTACAACTAATTCAATAGAATAAATATATATAGAATAAAAATACATATATATATATATATATAGTTTACAGAGCTGGCTCATTGTGTGTTAAATAATACCATAATTAGCTTTTTGTATCTAACAATAAAAACGACCACTATCTTCTGAATAGCCAGAAACTTGTTATTCTTTATTTTCATAAAAATGATATAACCTAGACTATGGATAAGCTATTCATATTAAAGTTATTGTCTCCATATATATACAGCGTTATAAGTTAGTAATGAGCAACCTCTTAGGCAAACTGTGGTATGCGTAATAACGGCTGGATCAACTATAAATGTCATGAGTATATTCAAGAGTGTATGCAAGTGGTATACAGTTTGAATAACGTCGTTTTCATTTTTGCTAGATATCTCCATAGGAACTCTAGTAAACTATCCACATTTTCCTAGGATATGTGATTTGAATAATTTATGTTAACCTGGACTTGTTGATTTTCTACTTCTACTTGACTATTTAATGACGCTAGCAAATACACTGATAAATAAAATGGAAAAAAGTAGATCTAGCCAATTACGTTCCACATACGCGCGAGCATGTATTTAAAGTAGTCCATTGTTGTTGTCCCAAATCTGTATAAACCGTTACAAAGCCGTATTAATAGTTGAAGCTCAAGGGCTGTGTCATCATAATAAAATGCAAATTGACACTGTTTAATCCGGACTTATACCACTGAGCCCAATAACTGTTAATAATCCAGCGACCGCGGGAAAAGCGAACCCTGCTGGGGCTGTCGGACACACACAACCCTACTTTTAAACAGGTTTGGGACATTTTGATATGCAATGAAGATTAATTTATTAGATAGGCTTATTTTTAGTTAATAAAGTCGAACTATACATACCCTAAAATTGTATTATCGACTGTACATTGAGAAAAAATGATGCGAGAAATTCTTAATCATAATACAATACCTAAGTAGAATAAAAGAGGCAAAAGTTTGCATTGTCGCATTTAGCAAATTTATTCTAAAGCTTCACACTATTCAAATGTAGTAGGTCAAGCTTCAAGCAATTTCCATATTTTCGGTAGTTACTTGGACTTGCGCTTTACATTTTTAATCCAATTAAAGAGGTCAGAATGATTGTTTAACCGTTTTGCATAAGTTTACGGCGGCACCTTATTTATTAGCCAATTCCCAGGCTTTGTTTGGCGAACATTTGGTCCAATCCGACCACGGTAAATATTTGCGGATATAATGTTCTGAAGACTGTATCGGGGTTCGGAATAATGAAATGTAAATTAATACGTCATCTCGGATTAGGAAGGGTTTAAGTTCATTAATCCGATTAACGGGTTGTCTTAATGATGCGCTGGTTTACAGTTTCTCGAGTTATTAAAGTGAATCTGTACTAATTGGGTCATTTTACATTTGAGCATAAATGAGACTTATAATAGAAGCACTCTTCATTACCTGGTAGTTATATAAATACTTGTTTTTATCATTTAGTTATGAAATGGAAAGATCCTTCCAGAGTGACTTACAAAGTTACCTAAATAAAGAATGAAAAACTATTAGCTAGTCATTCAAGACATCTGAGTAATGATTTAAAAATACCATTACATTCTCAATTCTAAAGCCTTTATCACAGTTTTATATTAGCTAAAACATCCTTAGATGTTCTACCGTTTTGACCTTTAATTCCAGGCCACTTATAATATTCAAGTACCTAAGTACATTATTTGCCCGACTTGGCGGGGTCACTACCACGCTCACAGACATTTTATTGTCACGTGTTTTAAACTAAAAATTAACATATACTAATTAAGGCAAAAGACAACCAAGTTAAGGTATTCCCTGCAACAGAGTGAAGTAGGTATGCAAGTAAGCGAGATAAAAGAATTGATGCCAGAACTTTTGATTCCTAGAAAAATTATAAATAGTTTCTACGCGCCATAACATCAAAAAGAGTCTACACAATTGGGTCAAATATTAATGTGCGGTTTGTGCTTGTGGAGGCGAGGTATAATACGAATTATTTAGATATTATATTTAATTGTCCAATATGTCTGTGTCTGGACACCATTATTTTTGGTCGTATAATATAGTGACGTCAGACATCGGGATATATTGAGTAATGGGAAAGAAAATAATTCTTCGAATAAGTCGATTTATTTTATAAAGTCACATCATACAACCGATTCTAAAAGTAGAAAAAGTCCTTCGTCGTGTTACCATCTCGATCTAGTGGCACGTAAAGAAATAATCATTTCTTGTCTTACCATTGAATGCAGATACATGCAGTGAAGGTATCTCTACTTAATGTCCCTTATAAAAGGTAGGTAGGTAATCGTTATATCGTCTTTTACATAATTATCCCCGAAACTGCAACTTTAGTAAAACCTATATAATCACCTCATACTTTATACTCTATACTATAAAAAATAATTAGGCTGTCACAAGTGACATATATATTCAATTAAAATAACTTTACAATATAGATGTTACGTTTTATATAGATGTTGTACTCGTATTTTGCTACGGTTAAATTAGCAGGTGATTTCGATAATCTATGACGGCTAGATATATGCACTTTTCAACCTCAAATAGGAATAAAAATATATGAAATAATTGATTAAGGTAATGTCGAAACAAATATTAGAACTAAAATGTGCCCGATACGTTTTTCTTTTTAAAATACTGAGATATTATTTAATATGATATGAATTGTTATTTTACATGTCTTTAGGGAAATTGTAGTATATCCTATTCTTATGTGTTTAAAAGGACAGAAATAAACGTACTTACTATCGTTCCTCCTAGTCACTTCCAACAAGGATGTGGTATGGCAAGCGGAAAACGAGGAAGTGTTCTCCCAATATGCAGTATTATTATATCTTCGTTGCATGCCTCAGCTTTCCTTTTCCTACAAAATTTAAATTTTTTTATTCACTAACCCATACGTTCATGCTGGGCACGAGTCTCCCTGCTGATATTTTTGATACGTATAAATTATTTTCAAAAAGCCTAAACGTCGATTTTCACTTCACTAGTGCAACACATGGCTGCGAGGTATGATGGGGAATATACAACACATTACTTACTTGTAAGTGATTGTACCATATACATATATTCATGCAAATGTTTTTAGTTAATTTTCTAATAAACCTTTCTAATATATAAAATGAGAAATATTCAAAAAGTACCTTTAAATTATTTTTATGTCATTAAAACAGGAAGAAACTGGCTACTTTAATTACATGTAAAAAGTACTTAGCAACATAGATTATTTTGAACCGTGAGAGTATTTGGAAATACTCTAAAATGTTATTTAAAAACTGTGTATATTACCAAATTGTTGAGTACTTACAACTTAGTAAATTAATTAATACTATAACAAAAAAGTTGAGTGAATAAAGAGATGACGGATGATAGAGTAGAATGGAAGAGAAAGACATGCTGTGCCGACCCTACGTAGTGGGATAAGGTCAGGAAGGTGATGATGATGATGAATACTCACAAAGAGAAAAAGATGATAAAGAAATGTGCTTCATAACAAATGTACGCTGCAAGGTTTTTGTATTATATAATACATAAAATGTAGGTTACATTTAATTCATTCTGTATTGGAAAATTATAGAGTTATCATATTTTGATCAAAAGATCATCGACATATTGGGTTGGGTTTTCTCTGTCTTACTCTTTTAAAACATTTGCATATACATTACGTCACATTTGAAAGGAGGTAAAATAGCTAAAATTTACCTAAAAACACTCTCAATTCCTATAATTGTCTCATCTCTATTGTCACCTGACTTAATGTTGCGTGGCAAAGTGTGATAAGTATTTTTAGTTTTTTTTTACCGGTGTCAGTATTGTATATTATTCTGTAATTATATTTTATATTATAAATAACAAAACAAAATCGTCTGGTCAGCTATTCAGCGTTAGTCCGTTTCAGAGTTTTATTTATAATTGCAATAAACATGTTTTTAAACACCAACATTTTTGTGCCAATTTAAATTTTCTAATAAAATAATATTATACATCGCAGACTGTATATCTACACGTAAATTCATTAATGCTAATTATTGAATAATTGCATTGATATTATTATTAGTAGGTTCTTGATGACAGTTAAATATTAAAAAAATAATAGTATGTACTTATAGTATATAAAGTAGTGTACCTATGTATATAATCTTTAAGTAGTATGTAGTTATTCAATATTATTTCGTAACATTCGTTGCTAATTATTAGTAACTTCTAGAAAATATATATACACTTTAAGCACTTTTATAAGCACTTTTTAAATATATAAGCACTTTTTATTAATTTTGCAACAATTTACATGATGAGTTATATCATAGACAGGGTAGGTTATTAATAATTCGAATTATTGAACTTCAAGTTTTTTCTTGATTTTGGTAATATGATACTTGTAACAGTTTAGTATCAGATAGGCGAAAATTTACAAAAATGTAAAATGAATAGGGAAATATAAACTTATCCTTAAAATGAAATATTCCTACGTGTTCTGTTGCATGTTTTTCAAGTTTTCATCACACATTTCGTCATTTTTTGCGAAAAAATGATTTTTGATTTCATTTTATGACACCAAATGTTACGATACAGTCGTTGCCAAGGCTAAACATGAAATGACTTGGATTTGTGACGTCATCGCTTACTAGGTCCCAAATGGAACGCGTTGTCGTTTTTCTGCGGTATAATTTAGGCCTGATCTAATACTATCTGATATCGATGTTCATAACCTCTTATGAACGTTGCGAGTGTTTACCAGTCACCCTATATTCTTGTTACTTACGTAAACATTAGAAACGAGTAGGTATTATTTATCGTTGAATCTATAAGTATATTCTCGTATGGTAAAAAAAAAGAAAATAATAAAACAAACCACAATCATCCGAATTTTCAACAGTTTCGTTTGTGGTTAATATGCTTCTGATTAATTTAACTAGGTAGTTACTTAAGGTGATGGTTCCCAAATAGATGCGTTTTTGTTTCCATTTCCTAGCATTACCTTATACTGTGCCATGTTCGAAGTTAATACATCATGTTATACATATACTCAATTAAAGCATGATGTTTCAAAATGTTTATCTTAGTTTACCAAACCATTTTAATATATTTTTTGAACACCTCATTATCTCATTATTTTGAACATATTTCTTTCGGTATACGTGAAATGTCTACTTTGTAATGTTGAGGTAGATTAATCGAAATATTGGCACCTTCAGGCTAATGTATTGTTTTTGTCTTAGAATGATAAGTAAGTGAAGTTTTAAAGATGAATGTTATCAGAGCCTACTAAAAAGTATTCATTTATAAAAACACGTTGCTAATATATTTAACTAGGCATTTAGCACATATTTTAATGAGGCACTTTGGCTTAGCTCGCGGGTAGCGTTAGTTTTATGCGACGTTGCATGCGTGCCCGCCTCATCCCTGCCACTTCACGACGTTGTCAGACTTCATCTAGTGCAGCGTGAGAATAATTATATATAATATTCTTTCCTAGTATAGTTACCGCGTGCGCGTAATAACATACTTATAAGCGATTGTGTTTTACTAGAAACATTCTCTGCCGTGATTTTGACACTACTTGTATAAGTGTGATAATATACAAATGGGAGATAAGAAGAATCAAAAACAAAAATTATCACTAAAGTTTAAGCGAAAACATATTTCGCGCCTTGCGGTTGCTGGAAGATCGAGAGTGCAAGAAAACCAGCAGAACATACCTGAAACTGTTGATTCCCCAGAGTAAGTAATAAACGCTTTTGTTTTTAACTGACTTCCAAAAAGGGGGAGGTTCTATGTTCTTTTGTATGTATTTCTTTATAAGTAAACGTTCGACGATGATTTCGCCAATTTTAAACAGATAAAAACAATTTTCTTTTTTACTACCTACAATTTAAACGCTTTTTATGAGGAAACCTGTACGCGATTACGGAAATATCTTGAGGACAAACATCCATACATACAAACTGACAGACAAAATAAAAATGTACCTCTAAGCAGAGATGCTTCGCTCGTTTCACACATACCTACGTATTGAGTCTAAGCAAACACTCGTCTGCATCTATTCGAATTTCAACGCACAGAGTAGTCTTGTTACAGAAAATTATTGTAACAAATGGTAATACGTACATTTTTTTCTCAGTAATCAATACCTACTGGTTTTGTCATAGAAACAATCAAAATTTATAGCTACAAGTCATTTGAATGTGCATTTGTGAAAAATATGGAACATGATTGTTCCATATTTTTTCATAAGTAAATAATTTTGTACAAGTATGTGAAGATTTCAGATGTGTAAAGTTTACTCAAATAAACTATAAAAAAACATAAATTAAGCAATCCTACTAATATTGTAAACACGAAAATTTGTAAGAATGATGTATGTTTGTTACTCTGTAACGTAAAAACTGCTGAACCGATTTGGATTAAATTTGGTACGGGGATAGCATAGACCCTGGGTTAACACATGCATTTTTATTTTATATCCTGTACTAACGCGGGTAAAATCGCAGGGCGCGGGTAGTTTTAAATATTTTTGTTAATTTTATGTTAAGGTCTTTTCTGTAGGTAGAGTTATCTTAAATATCATTCAAATATAACATATAGCCTTTATTAATCCCTTTTTCGTAAAATATTCGCGATACTTTACATAGCAATTAATCAAACTTTTCCATCTGTCACTATTTAAAACTGTTTATGAGAACCGCTTTACCACTTTGTGCCAATTGCTGTGGAAACCCTGGGCTGTTGGAGCTCTGAGGCTTTTTTTATAGAAATAGATATGATGTCTAGCATAAAACCGGTTCTGTATGTATTTATTTAATAAAACCGAAATGTGCATGAAGTCAAAGTAATTTTATTTGCAGAGCCAAGGAAAACAGTTATGGAAAAAGAATAATAAACGTATCTCAGTTGTTTAATCAACTTCAATAAATATCTACTCATGTACCTCTAAATTGTGGATTAGAATCAATAGAAATTATATCTGAAACTCAAGTTGGCCTTATTTCGCAATTTAAATTTAAGTGCAAAATGTGTAATTTAACTTTTTTAGTCAGAACTGATATTGCAGTCAATGAAATGGACATAAGTACAGTTGCTATTGGTTGCGGATACAGAAAACTTTTTCAATGAAATTAGAAGATATTAATGAAAAATGGCAAACTGAGTTACTTAAATCAACGAGAGAAGATACCGAAGTAGAGCGTTACATAGCTATCTAAGAGGGAAGGGCAATGAATTCGAACGGCATTTCCATCATAGATTTTCATCATACCTGATGGTTGCTACGGGAAGAGATCTAGTAAAAAAAATATTGTTCACTGTCAGGAGCAGCTGCCATAATAAAAATACCTAACTGTTTACCTTTTATTTCAGTTATTGTTTTTTTTTTAAGTAAATTTCTGTTTTCTTAGAGACGTTAAAATTAACGAAAAATTAATTCATATAAGTTTGATAAAAATCGGTTAAAATAGTTAGATTTATAAATAAAAATATGCAAAAAAAAAATAATTGTTTTATTACAATTTTTTGAAGTAAGTACTACCTGACCTCGTAGTTGATAAATAATTTCATCAATGATATGAGCTGTCAACTGCTCACGATAGCGGAATTTTGAAGGGTACAACTCGCACGATATTCAACGAACGAACTCGAACGATAGTTTCTACGCAATTTTCTCAATTTTTTTTAATGTTTTTACGAGGTATGAGAAAACTTTTTTATAAAAGTTTAATGAAATCGAGTTATTTTTATTCGATAATTGAGTAAAGTTATATTTGAATTGAGTAATTACTACATACTTCACCTTCTGTACAATAGTAATCTTTGACCTAACTTTTAGAAAAGTACGATGTTATTTCTCAGAACTTACATTACTCTATGTCAATATCCAAACTGTGCGTAAGACACCATCTATCTATACAGTTGACAAAATTATAGACGGCAGGCCAATGCCCGCTTATTTGTTTCGCCCAGAACCAAACAGATGGCATGGCATAGGTAAGTATCAGTACATACTATTATTTATTCCGTGGCTCAATTCTCAATTACGTTTCTCTTTACCCGTCGCCTTAATGGAATATTTTCAGGTTTTTAGTCAAAACGCAATGTTTTGTTAACTGCGCAGATTATAAATGGCGTAGTGAAAATATTATTTTAATCCATTATGATTTATATTATGTTAGTCAGTCATATTCTTTTACCAATCTAGATTGAAATTCAATACTATTAAAATCAGAAGCTTTATACGTATTATTTATATTTTGGTGAATATTATGTGATATTTTTATTTTGATACCATTTTGCGCAATCATTGAATGAGCTCATTCGATTCCCGACTGAGATTGTGTCCGAGAACTGGATGTCTACAGCATTCCTAATACTATAGAGATGGTTTACTCCTGTTTGTCCCCACAACTTGTCCCCATAAAGAGATCCTACAAAAAAAAAATAAACAGCTATGAGTCGCAAGAAAAGCATTCTAAAGTATAAAACTTCTTAAACATCAAAAACTTTTTGTACGCTGCAATCATAGAAACAATAAAACTAAAACCAACAGAACTCACCAAATGCGTATGTTAGAGCTACTAATTAAACTTTTGTAATCCTGACAGAGAAGCAGCTAGGTGTCGACAGCTCGAGGCCACTTCGCTCATCGAGATAGCAGTTCCTTCTCAATTTAAGGTTTGAATGTAGTACCCGCGTTTTAGTATGAGATTTTATACGAAACGTAACGTAATATTTAATCGTTTCCGTACTTTTACTGAATTTTTAATTACTGAATATCTATTCACGAAATACTCTAATTGTAATAATCATATGAGAGAGAACTTTGGACCACATCTTTTTAATTCAAACTATTGGTGAAATACTGCCACATGTGTACAGTCGTAATACTGAATACATGGATAGCGAAATATTATTTTTTGAGAATAACTTACGTAACTAACAATAGTATGAAAAGTGTAGTTTTGTAAAATTAGATACACGGTTATTAAAGCTGCAGAATTATAACCACCTTGGTTATATATTGGTAGGGCAATGTTAATGACATTGGTAAGTATCGAAATTTGACAAGACATTTTCATGAGTCTTTTAAAAGAAATAGTTATTATAACAACAGGACAAGTGCCTTTATAAAGACTAACTACAACAACAACAACAAAATATAGCAAAAAGATTACCTATAGACTATTTAAGATCTACAGATAATCCAAATGCTTCAACCCACAACCAGAGGGCTGCGTGCCCAGAATGAACATTACGCTGAATGGCAATGCTAATACGTTGGGCCACATAAAACCGGCATTCTGGTCACGCGTCGAATCGATCAAACGGTCCGATAAGTTTTGGAAAATCACTGTTATCAAAACTGCAGTGCAAATACGGTTCTATAGGTGTATTTATTATGGTCGGTATAAAACATTTTGATATAGCGTTTTTCGCAAGTACGGATCTTGCCATCGATAACTGATTGATGTCAATTTGATTAGAAATCGATTTAATCCATTTGACATTAAACGTCAGTTTAACGGTTTTCGAGTCCTTGCATTCGATATTTATATCTAATGTATTAAGCCCTCGATTATGATCGGAACGAGGGTTTATAACGGCTTGAATTTCAAAACTAATATATAGAGATAGAGAACCGTAGGTACTTGCGGTGCTGATTTGAAAGTATGACAAGTTTAGTGTTTTAAAAATGGAAGTAATTACAGACTTCAATCTGACAGGCACCGATACATTTTCTTGAAAAACATATTGTATCGGTAGTCGCCGAATTAACTATTCTGATTTAAAAACTAAACTACTATAACCGATTTTGATAAAATATAAATGGGGCCACCTCTGAAGTGTCCTTTCAAACTAAAGAGATTATTTTAAACTCTTGAGCTGTCCCCGATTAAAGAATACGACAAACATTAAAAAAATAAAATTAAGAATTTTCTCTTATTTTGGTTAAATATTCAAATTTGGTTTCCGAAATAGCATTTGCCATAACTAATATGAATGTATGAAAAAAGATGTACTACAGGAGATCTTTAAGAATCTCGGGCTGGCCTCTGATAAGCCCAGATTTAGTGCTGAGCGAATTTGTTCCTGTTATATACTTCCCAAGTTGTGAAGACAATAAAACTTGGCGTCTCGCTTTTGGGTTGTTAATACTTGTGTAATGGAGAGCTAGCTCATTTGATTATGAAATCCTTGATATTAATGCCAAAAGTATTCGAATTATTGAGGTTGTTTTCTTCTGTCAAAATAATTTAGGTGCAAGAAATCTGTGATTCTGGTTCGTTTGTAGTTTTGGTTTTATTCAATCTTTAGATTTAAATTAATCATTAAACTAGTAAAGTATAGGGCCGACTGTCTTTGGAGCCGTAGCACCTACGGCTCCAGAGACAGTCGGCTCAATCTTTCTATTAGCGATCTCTGCCTAGTTTAAATCAACTGAGCGCTACTGAATAGTTAATGTTTAGTTGCACTGTTATTTACCCATTATCACACACCATTGAATATTTATAATTGAAACCTGAAACATGATTTCAAAATATTATATTTATATTTTTTTTTCTAATAGTACTAATTATGAGGGAAAACTATACTTACTTTTAGACTTAGCCAAGCAGCAAAAGATTTATCTGTAACTGCCGTTAAGTCTGTCAAAGGTTGTATTACAAATTCAAAAATAGAAATGTTCACCAGCACACCACTAACTTATAATGGTACAGTATCAGGATCTAAATCTACATTTAGCAGACGTACAGGTATGTGATTGTGAGAAATCGCGTTATTATTCGGAGGTAAGTGGCCAATCCCGGCTCTTACTTGATTTATGGATCTAATTAAATACCTGTACGGAAACCATGAATTGTCTCGGAGATTCCGGTATTTCCGACATTCGCAATGAGCAGTAACTTACGTTTAGTTACACCGCTGAATCAAATGAGCCTTTGTGTTTAAATAAGTACGTTGTAAAATGAGTTACCTACATGAGTTATTTTATATTGCCCACGTCCCGTGATGTTAGCCACCCACGAATGAAAAGTCGGTTAACAGGAACTAAAATATCCAGATTATCGAAATCTCTCCAGTTTTGTCGAGAAGGTGTGACAAATAACCTAACACACATATCAACTTTCGAAAATTATGTTCTCGGACACATTTGATTTCTTATATAAAGTGTATGAGTTGTGATTTAGTTTGTAAATTATACAAACAGTTAGTCACCTTGGAAAAGGACCGACTAGAAGTCACTTAACTCCTTCTAAATCTCTATTGTAGTTTTATAAAATAGATTAGATATTTATTTGAAGAAGAAACACGAAAGTTCATCGGTACCAAACATGATATCTGCGATATTCTTAACGTACAAAAACTATGACAAAAAGACAAAGAAGGCTTTTATCTACAATCAGAAAATATCACATCCGAATCTACAGATCCGACCATTACCAAATATCTGGAGCGTATTTTCCTTTAGTCGTGTACAAATTCCCAAATTACCGTCCGAGCAAAACTACCAATACATATTAACCACAGAGAGGCTTCGCAAGGGAAACACATATAACAAAGTTTCCGAACAACACACACGAACGTCGGTACTCTTCCACCCGATTGACCGACAGATTTTTCCGCGTTACAGACTTGCCAGTGACCAGTGTCAAGAGTAACGGACTATTTATTTTTTCTAAATAGAAGTTGGCTTGTTAATAGTGTATAACTAAGTAAAGGGTGTCATTGTACTCATCAAGATTAACAACTTTTACAGGACAAACCCTAAATTAGTTTCAATAAAAAAAAATCTTTTTTTAGATTAGTATGGGAAAATGGACCGTCAGTCTATCAGATACAGCTGTTTCGTTTTTCTGGAATTCCAACCTGATCTTATTTTGAAAGCGATGAGTACATAAGTCTCTCTCCGGCTTAGTACACCCTAGCCGAGAACCATCAATCGCGCTGTTTTTAAGATCAAAATCATCATCATCAAGGTTAAAAGTAACGCAAAACGTTTAAAAATAACGTCCTGGCAATGTTTCGACGCAGGGCCATCACGTTTTGATGCGAGTCACGCCGCGCCCGCCCTGTCACCGACAACCTCATACATCAACCCTTCTCTCCGATAAACTATACCTACTTATCTTGTTTGGCACTGGCAGTTCTTGGAAAGAACAGATTATTATGTTTCCATGTTGGGTTGGGATAGGCAACGTGATACTCGGTAAACTTGATACTTACATCCAGTTATATTATGGTTATATATGACCAACATTACTATTTATAAGCTGAAAGACGCGTACTGGGTTGTCTTAAGTTTTTCCTGAATAAATATTTATATGTGTGGTTAGATTTTGAAAAATACTTAACGAGTATACAGGATTATTAGTTAAGGGTGCCGAAAGAGAGAATTAAAAAAACAGCTGTGTCATATTTGCATGTGCATTTTGTCAACGAAAGATGAACTTATTGTATGACACTTATCTAATAGCTGATTTTTTTCTCGCTAATTGAGGTCTAGTTTAGGACATTTAGGGCCTATAATTAAACTTGTTCGGAATGATATGTAGGTATGGTATAGTTACCTCTTTTCGGCTTAGTACACCCCTAACTCCTTAACAACTATGTATAATATTTTATTATACAGGGTTATCGGCTAGAGGTAAACTAAGCCGAAAGGGGATCACAATACTCATCCTAAGGAACAACTTTTACTGTAGGATCAACTTTGAATTCGAGAAAAAGTAATCAGCTGTTTCATACATTTTCTTGACGACCGATTAACTTTTTCTATGGAACAAATGTTTTATTTGTCGAATTCAGAGTTGGTCTCATAGTAAAAGTTGTTCTTTAGGATGAGTATAGCGACGACCCCCTTTCGGATAAGTACACCTCTAACCGATACCTCTGTATAACTTTTACTTATTTCAGTCACTTATATTGATTATTCCGTTCATTAATCAATTGTCAATTTAGAATTTTCACTCTACATTTGATTTATTAATTACATTTCTACATTTCATGTAAATACACTGTTAGCATCAGAGGCTACAAACATTTGTTTGCTTCGACGTCCGATGGTCCCGAGTTCGATTCCCGTTCGGGGCTGTTCCATGGCATCCGGAACACTAGTGAAATTTTAGTGGGAAGCTATGTGTGTGAAACGTTATTTTTTTTATTTCAACTAATTTATTAGCCTGTTATAACTAAAATTTGTTTTTAAACTAAAACCAACGATTCCAAACTATTCAGTATTTAGAATTTTGAGCTACAACGTTCAAACTTTAGTAAACTAGCTCCACCGACATTTACGATGAGGTAAATGCATCAGTCCGGTACATCGACCACGCCGCGGTTACAATGATAGTTTTGCCCCGGGCGAGTCTGTCCGGAGCCCTGCTGACGTGTCACATCGCTTGCCATTCCCTATATTGCATATTGACGGTATTTGTCTCGCACAGATTGGCTTTCATTCACAAACATCGATGTTCCCAGAATATTTTGCTACTCTATTTGACTGAACAGGGTTTTAGTATGCTACGGGTACTAGCAAGTTACTTATTTTTATCAAGGTTCGAGATTGCATACATGCAGACCTATATGGGAAAAATTGTGTAGGTTAAAGCTTACCCATGATTCGCTTCAAACCCCGGCACGTAAGTAATAAAAGCGATAAAACAAGCGCATATGAGGAAGGGATAATCGCATTAGTTTAACCTTTAACTTTCAGTCCTGAATCTCGAAACAATTAGGTAAGGGCCGAAGTGGTTTTCAGTTTAGTTCAGCAGTTCTACGGAACTTTTGTTTAGAATAGTTCGGGGAAGCGAGGGTGACAGTCACGTGATGTTTCGTGCACTCCAGCGTGGATAACTGCCGATAACCATGTGTTTTACCCTAACATTAGCTCAGCTATGGGGTAGTATTTGATGCAAAGTTATACTTTGATCGAGTTATTTTACTGAACAACAAAACATAACTGCACAGAGTTAGAGTAAGGTACGTTCACCATTTGTTTCTGCTTCATTCGCATACATTAAAAACTATGCTGCTTTTTCCGTAATTACGAAATACATGCTGAACTCACGGAATACGCTACATTTTATTATGATTCCGTATTCCGGTAATATTTCATTACGAGAAATAAATGCAGATACGTGACATTCTTACGGTTTTAACATACATCATTCTTTGGAAATATATTCGTATTTTGCCGCATAATTGAGAGAGTTCGCTCATAGCCTTCGCATTTGTAACGAAGCAGAAAAGTTAGCTGTATCGATCAGCAATAAAATATCGGGTTGGTCGTAAAGAAGGCAGTATTTTGACTAGCGGAGGCTGCAGAAGCGAATGTTTGTACGTAGTTAGTGGCGTTTCCGCAATAAATCAGCGGCGAGTGTAGAAAATTGTTAAAGCGGAAGATGCGGTCTGCAAGTGGGCATCGGCGATACCGCTCGCCTCTGCTGACCACATTTACATACTTATGTACTCAACTCAACAAGCTCAACATTTACTGCTCCACATTTTATTCGTTCAATTTTATTTTCGTGACGTATTCTATAAAACAAAAATGAACAAACTCTCGTCGCCCTAGCGCTTGAACAACCCCCAAAACATGAGATCTTCAGTTTGAAGAAGTTTCACAGCATCTCTTCGCGAAGGGTAGCGAAATGAGTTATTATACTGTCTCATGGAAAAAAATCACTTCCCCAAGTAATGAAAGCTCGAGAGCTGATGCGCTCGAGAGTACCTACTCCGGTCCGGCGGATATTACGGCAATATATTTCAATTACACATAAGAAAAAGAACAAGTCGTTTGAAGTAGCTGAAAGGCCAGATTACAGCCGCGGCGGAAATAATAAGGAAGGCCCGCTAACGAGCACGAGAAGGCAACTTTTAGAAAAGAAAACTTGTGGGGAGCCAGGACGGTTCTCAAGAGAGATTAAATTCAAACAGACTTATGTTTTGTTATATGCAATAACAATGAAACGAGAATATAATTGACAAAGTGCAGCGTCTTTGCTTTAAGTCTGTCAAAACTTTATTTCGTATGTCAGTAGATGTGTATGTTTGTTTATATTGGTACGATATGAGAAGGTATACAACTCGTAGATTCATACCTATTCGAACGAATTTGGTAATTATAATGAGTCTAGGATTTTTTTAGTCTTAGGGTTTTGTTCGTGTATTTGAAAAAAATACCAGTAGCCCAATCATGGGATACTGGAACTATGACGGATTTTTTCACCGAGAGGAGTTTTCCCGAAACAGGGAATATGCCTGATATACCGACATGCGGTACGCATATCTATCTATTCTACATATATAAAAATCAATTGCTATTCGTTTGTCTCGTTAAAACTCGAGAACGCCTTCGCATAGATTTAGCTGTTTTTTAAATATTCGTGAAAGTTCAAAGAATGTTTAAACGGTGAGAAACATACCTAACTGTTACGCGCTGTGAAGTTTTCCGGGTCAGCTAGTCTTAAATAAAGAGTTCTTGATATTCAAAAATTGGTTGCAGTGATGTAGGAAAAAATGTGCTCGCGAGTTCAACTGTTTCCAGAACTACTGGTTTAACTAAATTATAATTACCTTCATGTATAACTAGGTATTTATATTTATATATGTATGGTAGGTAAGTACAGACAAGTACATAATATTTTTAGAGCTGTATAGACCGCAATACCTCGTGTGGGTTAAATGGGTAACCGGTACGCCAACGGAGGGTGAAGATTTGTGCGATTCAATGGAATTTAATTACTCTGGAAGCGGGCCGCGTAACGACGCAAAAATATTTATGTTTATTGTCGAGCTAATGCCTCAATGAGACCGCAGCGACCGATGTGAAGAGGGGTCCAAACATGAAGTAATTTCTACCAGCAGTAAGGGCAGCTCCAGGTTCTAGGTAACAAGGTCTACTCGTAAGATAATTACATTTCAGTGTTTGCTAGATAGTTTATATTATTTAGCATATTACGTTTTGCGGTGAATGATAATTATAATTAATATATTGTAACTAATTTGATGGGTTCTCCATTAAATTAGTTACAATATATTAATTGCGAGTAAGAGTGTGTGAGTGGGTAAAATGTAAACTTGTGTGTGACCAATAAGTAAGTAAGTGATTTTGTTTAATGAGAACTAACTTTTTGCACATTACAGTTAAATTTTTACCTAGCCAGTAAGACTCACGGCAATCTAATCATTATTTAACATATCATTATATGTTAAATAATGATTAGATTGCCGTAACCCCATCTTCAGGTATCCACTCCACTACAGTAGATGTGAGCGCATTCCTGATTTCTTATTCACCAACTGAAACTGTACAAATATCAATGTAGTGTATAAGCAGCTATGAGACCCGGCGGCGCCGGCGACAACAGTCACTGCAATCTAAGCTGCACAGAATAAATAACGCACTCGTGAGCTCCGCGTTACATTTGAAAACGAGTATGAATAACCCCAATCGGACTGTACTGCTGGTTTTGTCATAAACAACTGGCAAAGTGATTCTACTTTGACAAATTACTTGACTAATTTTAATCTAGGGGTTTTCAGTAGGTGCTATAAAATAAAACATTATATAAAAACGTGGAAGGGATCTCTTTTTATTGAATAGACCGCCTTTTATGGCTGTTTTCTATTGAAATAATTTTCTGATGTTCTTATTTTGTGGTGACAATAAAGAGTTTTGTAATTGTAACGTACTTACAACCTTTTTGTATTGCTGACAAAAGAAAAGAAAGCCTAAAGCCTAAGCCTCTCCGGATCTCAATCTACTTTGTGCAAAAATTCAAGCCAATCTGTCTTTCACTAGCGGCGGGAAATATATATAGGCATGTAGCAATATACATACCTAATTTGCATTTTACAATAAGAGTTTTTATTAATGTACAGATCAGAATTTATTGTCACTTATATTGACGGTAAAAAGATGTTATTATTTATGTAACATAACTTATATAAATAATAACATAATTATATAAAACATCAAATTAAAAGGTGGCCTAAAAATGATATCAACGACAAAGCCGCTGCCTGTTGTACTGCAAGTGGTAAGTAAATGGTTATGTTTCTATGTAATTAAGGTCTCTCATAGTAAAATATTATGATATGTTTATGTAGAAAAGCGATTGCTCAACAAAATATTCTTAGTGAAGGATTCTTTAGCTAACTACATTGATATGAAATTTGTTTAACAGTTCGTAAGAAATAAATTCGGATAAAATACTTTTTACTTTTGCCGATTATATACGTTTAATAAACGTTAACTATTTGAACAGTAGCTACTTGCGCTTTTTACTTTTAAAACTACTAGAGTTTTAAAAAGTCGTAAAACAAAAGTAGTTGCTTTTAGTCATCAGAAGTCACCTTTACGGAGATGCTAGTTGATTACCAAAGACCCTTTATATGCATCTACTTTAAAATACATATTATTATTATACTAAGAGTAAATTTATACAACTAAGTCCTTTTACATTTGATCATATTGCTGTATAAAACATGCTTCAAGCCGCTTATTTCTTGGTAGAACAGGTTTACACTTCAGCAACACATAATTTCAATTATCTTACATATTATGACATCTAGCTGGTAGATTGTTTAACGTTACGAAATCTTGTGTATCATGCATAAATCGAAGGCAAAGGTATTTCACGTAACAGCATACGAGGCCTCTCTATTTCGGTAATGGACTCGATATCTCGATCTTCATGTGAGGAGTTTGGGCAGAACGCGCGTTCTACTTCTTTATATGTATCAAAAGTAGATCAAATACTCAGTCTTGCTTGCTTTATAAAGTATTTTCCTGCGATGGGTGTGAACGCAAATCATTTTATGAGTTGTTCGATTTTATTCTATTGTTTATTTCGATTCGGTACTAAAGTTTTTTTTTCTTTTGTAAAAGCAGAACCCGTAAAGACTTTCCTTAATAATATTACAATCTAGCCTAAGCCTAAGGCTAATAAGTAATTTTAGTTTAACTTAATCGTCTACAAAATAATGACTCTAAGTATTTGTCTATCGGCACTTTTCTTATTATATACAGTTGTTAAGGCGAAAGCACTTTTTTCATGTGTTTCTTAAGTTTTAGCACTTTCACTGTTATATTTCACTATTTTACTTTTAATACTACACTAACTCGAACGGTTTAGTTCTTTTTAGTCTTCTAGTTATGTCAGTGTGGTCGAGGAGCTGGATAGCCTCGATATTGACATGATGGTGAAGCCGGTTTTGGTGAGCTTCGGCGTATTTTATTATCACTTGTTCAAAGAAATCTACTCTTAAGTCCTGGTGAAGATTGTTGTTTCTTATGTAATAAGGTGCATCGGTAATATCCCTCAGTACTTTATTTTGGAATCGCTGGATCATGAGCCTATTAATTTGAGCGGTACAGCCACAAGTAAGTATTCTCCAGTTTACATCAACAGTCAAGTAATACCATATAAGAATACAGCAAAATATTTAGGCATGACCCTTGACGTGAAGCTTCGCCGGAAAGAACACGTCAAGAAGAAAAAAAAGCAGCTGGATTTGCGCTATTGAGAAATGTATTGATTGCTTGGAAGAAACTCTCCGCTGTCAATACATAACAAACTGCTAATGTATAAACAAGTCCTGATGACAATATGGACTTATGGAGAGTTTCTTCCAAGCAATCAATACATTTCTCAATAGCGCAAATCCAGCTGCTTTTTTTTCTTCTTGACGTGTTCTTTCCGGCGAAGCTTCACGTCAAGGGTCATGCCTAAATATTTTGCTGTATTCTTATATGGTATTACTTGACTGTTGATGTAAACTGGAGAATACTTATGTCGTTTATTACTAAAGTCTATGTGAATTGATTTGGATTCATTTAATTTTATCCTCCATTTCTTCGTCCAGTCATAGACTTTATTCCAAAATATTTTTTTACCAGACTGTTCACTCCGCCCTCGTAAATAGGAGAAAAGGTATGATAGGAGAATATGTACACATGGTTGCCTGGAAGAGATCGCTTTAAGCGATAAGGCCGCCATTTGAAAACTAGAATATGTTTACAATATTGTCTGTGTTATTTATTTATTGTTAAGCTAGTTTTTGAATAAAGAGTTGTCTATCTATCTATCTACACCTGGACATATGATGCACTCAGCTCTTGTTCATATTGGTCTTTACGAGTAGATATCTGAATATTAGAAATGTGTAGGTATACCTGCAAAATGTGACTTAGATGTCATTTTATCAAAAGTTATGTTAGTTTATGCCTTTGTTCAGAAAAACTTTTACAGATTCGTTACGTATACATATAAGCTTTTATAACAGGCGGTCTTTTATAGCTAGTGAAATTGATGTATTAGTAGTAGTCTTAAAAACACTAGAAGTATACTCTGATTTTATGTCACTTTATACATAACAGAAATCGAAATTTAATCACTTTCACCTTTGGATATCCATGTCTAACATTAAGCGCTGGTGACGTCATAGTTCGATATATTTACGTCCAGCGTCAACAATTACAGTGATTCGGATTCGAGCGCGATGTTTCCAGTCCATTTCTCGTAATAGCACAGCTTTTATAACCGAAGCGTAATGAAACTCGTTTAAACATCACAAAAGTGGTTGGATTACGGCTGCCAAGCACTTTATACTGCTTAATTACCGCCCTCGACGGAAATAATTGGGAACTTGGGATTACAACCGGACTTTACCCGGGAATTAAAGATTTCATTGATATTGCGCCAAATTTCTTCACTTATAAATTTGTCTTAGCGGCTTTCGGATGAAAATTATTATTGGTGACTGTTAAAAATAATTTCACTTTGCAAGTTTGGACAGACAGCGACGAGATTT
Source organism: Ligdia adustata (assembly GCA_947049295.1). Classification (NCBI taxonomy): domain Eukaryota; kingdom Metazoa; phylum Arthropoda; class Insecta; order Lepidoptera; family Geometridae; genus Ligdia; species Ligdia adustata. The sequence goes on from OX346218.1 coordinate 7,838,365, forward strand.
CTTGATTTTATTAGCAGTAGGTACTTTGGATTTTAAGATAATCCCAAAACTGTGACAAGTTTGCTGGTATCTTCTGAAAAATGAGATATAATTTTTTGTTACTGTGTAACAGTGAAATATTTCAAAAGCCAAATTTTATAGTCGAGCAAATACTACTTTATATTATTTCATTTCAAAAATACTGACATATGTTTGACTCATACCGTTTGAATGTTCATTAAATGTGGACACACTGTGGATGAACATTTGCAACGATTAAGTACGTGTAAAAACTTGATAATAATTATGTAACAAAAGTGACCATCAGATATTATAATATAATATATAAGTGATTAAGACGAGAGCTATTAACGAATGCATAATTATATCTAAACAAGCAACAATACAAAAAAATTGCAGTCAAATTACAAAACAATGGCATTAAATTGCGCAGCCTTATCAATGAAAACTTATGGGTGGATGGGATACAATTTTCAGATAGTGAGAAGACCGTCTTTTGTATGTTTTCTGTTGTATTTGATGTTCTGTTTGTGTGGTGACAATACATAGTTTTGTAATTCTTTACAATAGAATGATGGATGCAAGTTATATCTGTTTACTAATCAGTTATTACAAATACTACTACACACCGCTTACTAAAACGGATATCAAAAAAATTCGTAAACTAATATAAAACTAAACTTACACAGTGTTTTATTAAAAGGTAATTTGTAAAAAGTCTACTAAGCCGAAGGCGCGGAAAAAATACTATATCACTGTACTCATCATTACGACTAATATTCAAATCAAATTCAAAAAAAGGTCTTAAAGTCTTAATTTTTGACTTTAAGACCTTTTCAATATGAAAGTCATTCATTACCAGTTGAGAATATAATTGAAGTTTGTAAAAATAACAAAATATCTCACTGAGACTAAACATCAAATCAATAAAACAACACTAAATCCCAGTAAGCTGGGAGTCATCCAGCGGGACTGGCTGGCATCACCGAACAATGTTCGATAACTGAATGGATACAAATGAGTCATGATTTGGCGGTATACATCGCGAAAATCAGGCCCGGCACGGCGCATGGGGTATTCCATTTTAATCACGGACTTTTAGAGCACCCTTTATTAAGGTGATGGTTCCCAAATAGATGCGTTTTTGTTTCCATTTTCTAGCATTACCGTTTACTGTGCCATGTTCGAAGTTAATACATAATAACATACATAAAAGCGATTGTGTTTTAGTAGAAACATTCTCTGCCGTGATTTTGACACTACTTGTAGAAGTGTGATAATATACAAATGGGAGATAAGAAGAATCGAAAACAAAAAATATCACTTCTTATAATCTTTATAAGTAAACGTTCATCGATGATTTCGCCAATTTACTTTTTTTAGATTTTGACTGATTTTTATCAAACTTATATGAATTAATTGTTCGTCAATTTTAACGTCTCTAAGAAAACAGAAAAATCTTAACAAAAAACCGTAACTGAAATAAAAGGTAAACAGTTAGGTATTTTTATTATGGCAGCTGCTCCTTACAGTGAAGAATATTTTTTTTATACGATCACTTCCCGTAGCAACCATCAGCTAACATCTATGATGGCAATGCCGTTCGAATTCACCCTTCCGTATCAGATAAAAACAATTATATTTTTTAGTACCTACACGGTAAACGCTTTTTAGGAGGAAACCTGTACGCGATTACGAAATTTCTTGAGGACAAACATCCATAAATACAAACTGACAGACAAAATAAAAATGTACCTCTAAGCAGAGATGTTTCGCTCGTTTCACACATACCTACGTATTGAGTCTTAGCAAATGCTCGCCTGCATCAATTCGAATTTCAACGCACAGAGTAGTCTTGTTACAGAAACTTATTGTAACAAATGGTAATACGAGGATTTTTTTCTCGGTAATCTAATACCACTGCTTTTGTTATAGAAACAATCAAAATTTATATTTTATTTACGTAAAAAACGTTTACAGTGTAGGTACTAAAAAGAAAATTGTTTTTATCTGAATCGGAAGGGTGAATTCGAACGGCATTGCCATCATAGATGTTATAGCTGATGAATGCTACGGGAAGAGATCTTATAAAAAAAATATTCTTCACTGTCAGGAGCAGCTGCCATAATAAAAATATGTAACTGTTTACCTTTTTTTTCAGTTATTGTTTTTTTAAAGATTTTTTTGTTTCCTTTGAGACGCTAAAATTAACGAAAAATTTATTCATATAAGTTTGATAAAAATCGGTCAAAATAGTTAGATTTATAATTGAAAAATAAGCAAAAATATTTTTTTTATATTTACAATTTTTTGAAGTAAGTTTTACCTAACCCAGCGAACCTCGTTGTTGATAAATAATGTCATCAATGATATGAGCTGCCAACTGCTCACGAGCGATGGCGGAATTTTGAAGGGTGCAACTCGCACGATATTCAACGAACGAACTCGAACGATAGTTACTACGAAATTTTCTCATTTTTTTAAATGTTTTTACGAGGTACGAGAAAACTTTTTTATAAAAGTTTAATGAAATCGAGTAATTATTATTCGATAATGAGTAAAGTTATATTTGAATTGAGTAATTACTACATACTTTACCTTCTGTACAATAGTAATCTTTGACCTAACTTTCAGAAAAGTACGATGTTATTTCTCTGAACTTACATTACTCTATGTCAATATCCAAACTGCGCATAAGACACCATCTATCTATACAGTTGACAAAATTATAGACGGCAGGCCAATGCCCGCTCATTTGTTTCACCCAGAATCAAAAATGGCATAGGTAAGTATTAGTACATACTATTATTTATTCCGTGGCTCAATTCTCCATTGCGTTTGTCTTTACCCGTCGCCTTAATAAACCCACAATATTTCATATTTCAATTATGGCACCCAAAAATGTTTTAGCTGTATGTGTACTTAAATAATCAGAAAAGTTGTCAAGATAAGATAAGATAAGACAACTCTTTATTAAAAAACCAGCTTAATTATAAAAAATTATAACAAATAAAAACTTACAATATATACTAGGTTTCTCAATGGCGGCCTTATCGCTTAGGGCGATCTCTTCCAGGCAACCATGCACATAAATGAATAATATAAAATTAGAGAGGCCTTAAAATAATACATTGAACAAACATATTTGAAAAATGAACAATTTATACATACAAATGGATACACAGATAAACAAATACATATAACATACGATACAAATTAGGAGCATGGAAATACATAATATATGAATTACAAAATAAAAGAAGAAGACACAAATTTTAATGCTGTAGTGATAGGTAATGGACTATGACTCGATGGTTAAAGACATTAATTGAGGGAGCACGCCTAATGTCAAGCGGTAGACTGTTCCACAGCAAGACAGCATTCATAGTGAAAGAGGACTTATAGGAAACGGTGTGATGTGGTGGGACTGATAGCATGAGATTGTCAGACGACTTTAAGGTATAGGAATGCGTAGTGTGACAATATTTGAAACATTTCTGAAGGTACCGCGGAGAAGAAGGGTTAAATAATATATTATAAAGGAGAGATAGTATGAACGTCCCGGCGACGGCGGATAGGGAGCCACTTGAGCTTAGCGCGATATTTAGAGACATGGTCATATTTACGTAAACCAAATATAAACCGTATGCAGAAATTTTGGAGGCGCTCGAGTTTGTCGAACTGCTTCGAGTTAGGTCAAGGTAACAAACGTCAGCATAATCGAGGATCGGCAGCAAGAAAGATTGTGCAAGCGCAGTTTTAGTGGTAATTGGTCAAGCATTATATGATAAAAAAATTATAGCGATATAAAATGCACATTTTACATCCTATAAATGCTTTGGAGATATTTAAACTGAAAAAATCTTGTAACAATATAACTGCAAAATTTTGACTGGCCGGTTAGCGCAGTTGGTAGCAACCCTGCCTTCTGCGCCGCCGGTCCCGGGTTCGATCCCTGGACAGGTCAAACATTTGTGTGCATGAACATGTCTGTTTGACCTGTGTTTATTATATATTATATTATATATGTAAATATGTATATATATATATTTCTAAGTATGTATATCAGTCAACAGGTTGCCATAGCACAGGCTTTGCCTAGTTTTGGGACTTGAAGACCTTTGTGTGGATTTATAAAAAAAAAACGAAAATGGTCGTGGTGTGCTAAGATGAGTTAATATGAAAAACATTTAATTATGTTAACAAATCACCTTTAAAATTTGATTTTTAAATTTTACTCATAGTGAGCTCTTCTTGTATTTCATTTTATGCGCCTAGCTGTAATATTGACTGAAGGTAGTAAAATGTCATAGGTGCGTAAAACTTGGGTGCTCAAAAAGTCGGTGCTGAGATTGGAATACTTCCGCGTTTGCGTTATGAATCAATAATTCCGTTAAGCTATGTTTTCATTAGGGATTATGACATATTGGTGCGAATCAGTGCACCAATCCGCAGAATACTCTAGAAGCTCTTTTCAGAATGATGCACAATAGCTCGGCATTAAACCTCCGATTATCTGGACTGGGTAGAAATCTAGGCCAATTTGCATGGACAAATTGGCGTAGTTTTGACACTCGATTCAATAAGTCATAATACATAATAAAACCAAAAACAAGCATCAAATTTTAATAAGACTTTGCAGTAGGTTACCTATAGTATAATCTATAATAGAACAGACAAATTGACAAAGAAGACTAATTAGCTACATATTGTTTAAGAAGACGAGTTTTCACGCGTACCTGAATGTTGGAAAGGTTCAACTATAGTTTCGTTCACATTTGGTGAACTTCATCAGGGATGGAATGAGTCGTTCGTGTCTTCAACGATGACACGTCTCGCACAGGTACGCGTAAAAACCCGTCTTCTTAAACAATATGAATCAAACACGCGTTAGATTTCTAAATAAAAAGATTAATTTGTTAAAATTTAAATTAGAATAAATTAGCCATAGCTTGTTTTAGGGGTAAAGGAAAACATCTTGAGATAACCAGCCACCAGTTTTAAAATTAGTTCCCAACCTACAAAAACCGTGATGAACTCTAGTATAAGTATAATATCCCCCTCTTAATAGGATGCGCAATAATGGGACGCATGATTGATACGTACGTTGCAAAAAAAAAATATTTACTAACTTGAGTAATAAGTAGTTAAATCTACTTCGAAAAATGCAACCGCTAAAACTTTAGATCACTGTATCTTAACGAGTGAACTGAGTATAGCTTATGACTGAAGACAAATGAAGACAAATCACATGATTGCTCATCAAAATCGGTCTAACGATTTAGACTGTAGATCACAAGGAGTTGGACATACATAGAAATTTACATACACTCGAATAACATCACTCTTTGACCTGCCCAAAAGGAGAGTAAGAAAGAAGAGAGTAAAAAAAATAGAATACAATTCCTACAAAATTATTTATATTAGTGTGTAGTTTTCAGTTTCTCTTGTCATGTTCGATGCCATGTTGATAATTTAATATCAAAAACATAAACAGATAACGAAGTTTCCCACAAGTTAGCGAAGTTGGACAGCATGGAATAGATTTTTTCTGTAGGTGTAGTTGTAGGCTCGAGTAACTGAATAACTAACTGGATCTACACTATTATCTAATGTTGCTTGCAAGTGTAAAGTGCTTAAGCCTTGTCCAACCAAAATATTCTAAATAAATACGCAGATAAAAAAAAAGATCTCCACGCCATGTTTTTCCTCAAAACCTAACAAGTGAACAACTTTTGTAAAGTCAGAGACTTCAACTTGGCAGCTGTCTATACAATTTTTAAATTATTTCTAAAACTTAAACAACTGTACCAAGTTTGATACATTTTACATAGAGTCACCTGGATAGTACAAACAGATAGTAACAAAGATAAAAAAGAATTACCCATTTAAATAGGTCACGTACTCTTTGGGTGCCTAATAGATAACAAAAAAAAACGATTCTAGCGAATTGAACCTCCTCTTATTTAAATAAAATAATATAAACCGAGCGACCGAAGCGTCTCTGCTTCGTGTCTGGCAAGTTTGTCTATTGTCTCTCAGTTAGGATATTTGTATGTCTCCTGAAACTTCGTACTCACGTATAGATCGTAGCTTTCTAGCAATCTTTGATATAACTGGGTGTACACGTACTAGTTAAAAACTTTGTAGTCGTCAGGGAATTTCGAATCGATTATTTCTCCCAAAGGATGGAAGTATGTGACGGTGCAATATACAGAACGATTTCATCAATTGGTAGAAACGTTCTGAACTCAACATTAATTAATATTCCCAATGAATAAATCGGTTTTGCGATTGTCGTATTTTTTATTATAAAATTAAAAGAAAATATTGAATAATTTACTTGAATAACCGCGAACTATTGACCTCGATAGTTCGCGGACCTACCAGTAAATTATTTCTTCCGGAAATACTTAGTATTAAACTTTATCACGTCGATATATGTGTCTCTACTTACTATGAACACAGTTATCTATCGAACGGTTTATATATTGTCTGACTCCTGTAGGGATTATATTTTAGTAATAAGTCCAAATTCACTTTTGATATTCCACTCGCGTTTATTCATTAATTGTGTACAATAGTTAGTTAGTTAATAGACCTAGACCTTAATAGACCATTCAGCGATGGTCCAGGAGGCATATTCCTGGGTCCTCAACCTCAGTAAAATGATGACCTGGCTGAAACTCCTTATCAACTTAACATAAACATTTATTATACATTTATTGTATAACTACATCGAGGTCTTAAAGTATCATCATACTTTGCATCATACCCTGGTGAGTACATCTATATTGTGTAGTAGTCAAACTTTTTAACTTTCATACTACATTATATTCGTTGACATCTTTAAAAGGTACTTTTAAATTTTATAGCTCTTTTTCCACTTCTTTTATTGAATCTGACAGTCTATTAAATATTTCAATTGCCATTAAACTCGGGCCCGAAAACATGTTCAGTCTAGATTTTTCTAGTTGGTGGTTGGTTAGGTTGAATTAGAAGGTAAGGAAAAAAATTGGTATGTGTTGTGTAGGAATTACTATCTGCTGCCAGGAAATAGACCTGGAAACTATTAAATCATGATCTGATATTTAAAATTAATTAAACTGATAACTGTTGCTGTTGATTAGATTTAGGTATCCAAAAAAAATTTAATTGTTATCACAGTCATCCTAAATATGGTATATTGACATTAATTATATATACATATTAATATATTTATTACAACGATATTAAATACCATAATTAACGACGCTTATCTGCACAGCTATTTACAAACAACTTCCTGCTTAACATTTATTAAAAAAAACAGGAGAATCTTAATTAAAACAAAAAGGTGCTAAGATAAAATCCAAATGCTTAATCAAGCGTTCTCTGCATCTTTCCGTAAGCACCTATTCAGCTTTGGAAAATGTATGAATTCAGGATATTAGCCCAAACAAATATAAACCTCTGTACGTTGCTGATAAAGTGTAAGTGAACAGAATTTATTTGTACCTGGGACCCTGGAGTTCTTGGAGTTATTAATGAAAAAAAACAGAAATCAAATTATTTCCTCATTTAATACATATTACGAGTATGTGTTATTAGAAATTGTTACTCACAGCCTTTGTATAAAAATATCGTTACTGATAAATCATTTAATAGATATAATGAATGAATTAAACGTAATTAATGAGTAATTTAAAAACTGATTTAGATAACAGATGAGAGCAAAATTGAGTAAGTAAAGCCCCAATAACATCGTTTACCTAAGTTCGCGCCTGGCCCAACCCGGGAGAAATTGTTCATTCCGGGCATTGGCCACCGAAAACTGATTAATTCTCAGCCGTTGGACGAACACCAGAAATATTAGCTTGTGAGGGTATGAGATTGCTAATCCCACTAATGCACCGGACAAATATCGTGCAGTTTCCTTTACGCTGGCATGCAAGTGTGCTCCACCCCATCGTTTAAATCTATTTTGCCGTTGAAACAGTTTGCTAGAACTGAGTAATTAAGTTTATTGGACAGAATTAACTAACCCAACACCAAGTTAGAAGGCACACGGGAAATATAACGCCTGAATTTGTTTTTATCGAGAGACTACAGAGGATTACCTATTGATCAAAATATTCTCATCTTTAATTTAGTATCAATAAAAAAAAAAGTTACGAGATGAATTTATGTATGTATAAAAATAAGAATTACCTAATGACGAAAATGTTGAGCCTAAGTAGTGAATGTATTTAGCCCAGTGACTTATTAATTTAATTAATTACACATGCCTTTTTACCGTGCTAAGGTCGATTAACGCGAGCTTGTTGCGATGGAGAAAAACAATATTAAAAACAAATAACAAATCGCTTCTACATGACAAGGTTAACAATGGCCGATGATTGATTACGCATGTTTCCACTACACGAACATTATGGTTATCGCAGAAATAAGAAGTTGTAAATTCAACAACGCTTAGCTATTTTTTAATTTCATTATAGTCGTAGTGTAGATTATTATTTTCACTCTATGGCACATGTCAGGCAAGCTTGCGTGCGTTAAATAATCATAGACAATATAGTTATTTTTACTAGCGTAGTTCAGCACAATTTCATGATAAACTTACGCATAATTTTCGAGCTTTACAGAACAGTTAATATATAGTTTTATGCAAACAAAAACTATCAATTACAGACAGACGGACTAATAGTTGTTAATTACGAAGTAAACTGTGAGTTGTGATGAACAGTTAAAACTGCCTACCACTTTCAATAATGAGTCTGACAGCCTATTTTACCCTTCCAAGCACTGGAGCGGAGTCAGGACTGCCTTTTTAGGTACCATGATACGAGTATTCGATTATAATACGTGAGCATTGTTTCTTTGAAGTACTATTATTTAAAGTAAAATTAAATATAACCTATTGCTTAAGGTAGTACGGCGTGAAAAAGTTCACATATGATTTAATTTATTACACTATTATTTATTACTGCTTCTTCACAGAATTATGAATATTTTGTTTTGGGTAATAAAATTAGCGCGTAATTTTTGTAAAGTAATTTTTAGCTGCTTAATTAGTATAAGTTCGTAAGACTTCAAAAGACTTGATGTTGTGGGGAAATAAACCGTTTGAACTGAACTGAACTGAACACTATTGGAGACTAGATCGGCATTGTCAGCTTTAATAGTAAACACCAGCAGTATGATATTATTAGTATAAAAATGTGCAGTTTTAGCGTATGACAAATAAATACAAAGAATTAAGCAGCTGTCTTCAACATTTATAAATAGTTATCCTAAAAATTAAGGTTTCGTTACACACAACTTTAGCATGAAACCCTTCGATATCATTGTAATTTGTAACCCATTTGGTGAATCGCATTTTAAAGTGATTAAAGCATCAGTCATACACATCGCACCCTCGCAAGTGCAGTCTATTAATTCGCCGGACGGCTTCATTTCCGGCCAGAGATCGCTCTATGGGGGAAACGCGATTGGAACAAAGTACGCCATGGGGATGGGGGCCACGTTCGATTTTCCATTTTACACCTATTCATCATCAAAAGGGTTATCTTATCTCTAAAAATAATTGTGAAAAGCGACGGCGGAAATTCGTTGACAGGAACAAATTTCAGCGATGAAAAGTAGGAATTAGCGTTTTTTATTCGTATTGGTACTTACTACAAGGTTTTCGCTTGTTTTATTGTATTAATCCAAGGATTGTATTAATCCAAAAGGGGTAACCATACTTGTAAAAGGTTTCTTAAGAAGTGCTAGCCTGATATTTAAATTAAAATATGTTGTTGTTCGCTAGCAAAACGTTTAAAAAACAGCTGATTTTCATTTGAATCCAGAGATAGTTCCATAAAAAAGTTATTTATGACAAGCTTTTCCCTATAAAATCTTTAGTGTTTTCGTTATACATGACGCTGAGTTTTGCGACCATCTTTAGGCTTATTACGCTCTTAACGGACAACCCTGTATTCTCTGTAAACAACCGACAAACATACTTCTTCTAATAAGTTGTCCCAATGTTATATCTTTTTTTTCCTTAATTCTTAATTATTTCAAATAATTCGTAATTTAGTTATTAACAAAGCAATCAAAGCATTTGTGCTTTATGTTTGGATTTTTTTCTTTTGTCTGTCAATTTACATGTTTGTCCACATGCTGGTACTATCCTACAGGTCGTAGATTCCAACCAATTTTAATGAAACTTAGTACTTAGGTAATGTAATATTTTTCAGTTTCTGAGTTTTTTTTAAATTTATTTGTCTTTTTTAGGGCACTGTTCAATTTAATAGTATTGGGCAGAGACGTGTGGAACATAATTTTAGGTAAGAGTTCTAGATATGAAAGATAGTCATTTCGAAATGGTATCCTTATAAAGTTTTATAAATTATTGCGGTCGCGAGCAATTTTATATAACTATTTTTATGTAGGGCGATAGGACATAGGTGAGCTTCAACTTCAGAAAGCCAACGAAAAGGAGTGGTACTTGAATCACCATCCTACCGAGCAACACGCTCGACCAGTCCGGCCACCGTCGACATACATTGCTGCTAATTCATAACTACACAATTTTTTTGGTATAATCAACCTACTTATATTCGTTCTAGTGCAAGACACGGGCCAATTCTAGTACAGAGTTGTGAGTCTGAAATTATTCATTTTAAACTATTTAAATATGACAAATCAAGATTGTAAAGAATCTTGCTGTTAGACTTTAGAGCCAAATAAGTTTCAGAAGCTCTACGTTGTCTTCGCAGAGTTTAACTTTTAAACAGCCTCGGTCGGCACGTTGCCAAACCTATGCACAATAATTGCAATACTTTTTTAAATTCCATTTTTAAATAATATCAGAAAATATTGCAGGTTATTATACTTACCATAATTTTTTATTTCATTGCCAACTTTACGATACTTGCACAAATGTTACCAAATCAGTTTTTCAAGTAACGTTAGGTACTTCGATTTTCTAAATTTATGTGCGCAAATTTACGATGCATTTTACGATGGCCTCTCGGTCAAACACGCGACTCTACGGTTTATGGTACTCACGCAGGGTTTACAACGCAACTAAAATAAACGTTATTGCCAGCAGAAAACTTAGAACATTCGTACTAAATAGGCTCGTCAATATAATGGCCGAAAAAGCTCATTTTTACAAACGTGCACAAACTTACGCGTACGAGCATCTCTTTCATCGTCAGCGCAAACATTAAACAAACCACTTTGTGTTATGGTAATTACTTGTGCTGAGTTTCTTTAATGGACTTAGTTACAAAAGTATTTACGCAAGGAACGTCTATTTGAATGGTGTAAACATAATTTGTGGGCGAAGTTGCAGATGTAATGCGTGTAGAGCGACGGTCTCGGTGTTGCCAGAACAACGCCACTCGATTTAATTAAACTGTCACACGGCGCCAAATGTACGCCTTCTTCGCTTCACGTTGCATTTTAATATATCAACTCATTTTATTATGTGTCGCAGGGCATCGCTTGAATTTCAAATTATCGTAAATCTTTCTCACTTTCAGCTAAACGACTTGAACAGAATAATTGGAATCGTTTAATCCCAAGTAGCTCGGAACACGTTTTTGTTAAAACCGGGTATACTCCGGTGATAGATGGCATTTAGTGCAGATGGAGTTGTCCCCAGGAGTGCCTTTTCTTCGCGTCGTTGAACAAGTGCCAATGAGAGCCAATCTTCGGGAAAATTTACAAAATAAAACTGCTTTGCTTAAAAATTCCTGAATGGGATTTGCATGTTCTTAAATACCAAAATAGAGTCGATTGACAACCCTAGCTGATGCAGGTAATTTGAACATTGATTAGCCATTGTATTCCGTATCGGTTATTACTTGTTTCATTTATTTGCGTCTGTTTGATCATTTGCCATAGGATGCTTAGTTTTTCCTATTTTTACATCACAACTACTTCTGCTATGTTATTTTGCACCTGAAAAAATTAATATTTATATTACTTCTACTTTTAACTAGTACTTTTTCTGTTTTTTTTTTCTGTGTTCTAAGATATTACAACCCACAAAAATTGTATATATTTTCAGGATAACAATAAATAGTATTTTAACTATGGCAATATGCAGGCCTTCATTTAATTATTTCTAAATATCAAGGAGAAAAACCAGTACATTTAAAAACTTCAATTAGGCAGATGCTTAGACATATGTTTCAGTTACTTTTTTTACAAACCAAACTACTAGACCGGTTTTGATAAAATTTGTATCTCTAAGACCACCTGGGACAAAATACCTATCCAAACAAAAAATATGTACTTTTATGTATCGGTCTTTTCGTTTTTGTGTAATCGGAGGGAACACACATACAAAAAGATGGCGATGAATTATTATTGAGAACGTCCTCCTTTTTTAAAGTCGTTAATTAGTGATAGTAGTAAGGTGTAATCATTTCACAAAAGGCTTTCCGAATAGGTTACCTACTTGTGTACTACGAAGCTGTTTGGTAGCTAACTCACTGTTACCCCCATATCTGCGAGTATGATCCTCATAAAACATATCTCTTCTAGGATGTTGATCGTATCTCGATATAGTCAAAACAGGCGCCCTGGTTGTAGTAGTGAGTATCACATTTTGTTCTAAATTTCCAATTTTATATTTATCTTCGTAGTAGGAAACTAGCTTCATCATTAAGACGTCTTTTAATATGGTTTTTTGCGTTCGTAGTAACCGATTCTGAAAGGGGAAATACCAACTTCTTATTCTGATGCAGGACCTCCTTTTAAGTAATTAAAACTTGTGATTGGATCAGAAAGAGATGAAGTTGTGTGGCTTTGGGAACAAGTAAAATTAAAACCCCCTCGACATAAAATAAAAAAATAAAAACATTTTGTTTTGGCCTTCACCACGGACTTGAAATTAATTATAGTGCACAGTATTTACTAGCCAAGTTTTTCATTTCGTAACCATATTGAGGGAGTCGTGAAAAAAGTATGTAATCAGCCATTTTGTGGCGGCGGCCATCTTAGACCGATTTTCATCAAACATAGCTGAGAACACTCCCACCTAATTCACCTCAAAATCGTTTCATCCGTTTGGGACCTACGAAGCCACAGAGAGACACATATACACACACACATACACGTCAAACAAACAAAAATTACACCCCGTCGTTAGTGTGTCGGAGGTCAAAAATGCTGTTAAACACGCTGTTTAGGAGACTGCTTAACTCGTGCTACCAAAACCAACTTACTAACATTAGTTTTCCGGTAATTCTTAGAGGTTGTAATTGATGATGCAACATCTTTGATCTTCTCCGGTGTCTGACGAGCAGCAGTTTTGTATTTGTAGACCATCGATCCCAAACCGCGTAAAAAGCTTTCGAATTCTCCCGAAAATTGGCTTGCCGGATATTCACTTCCACTGGCATTCTATAAGATACACACTTGTCTTAATAGCGGTTAAGTTAGAGCGTCATTTGTCCCGTTAATTTTGACTGAGTAGGTCAATTACGTATGTCACAAAAAGAGACAGAAAAAGCTTAAAGTTGACAGCCAAACAACATAGTTTAAACAATACATACGTCTACACTTTTTGTCATGCCAATGTTTACTAAAACAATAAACAAACATGTGCAGCGCGACCGGCACAGTAACACGTTCATGAAAACTGGCGCGCGATAAGCTATTAATCGATGAAATCGAGCAATGCAAACTAAACCTACATTTCTGATTTACATTTTATATTTTCAGCTCGGCTCAGCAATTCTTTTGCTTTTATCAAGTAACTCGAGGTCATCGGATGGAATTGAAAAGGAATAAAAACCGAGAAATCTTTTTGCAGTTAAGTGTATTGTCGCGTGGCTAAATAGGAAGAGAGTCGTCTCAAAATCTGAGCGTAGGTTTAATCGTTTCGCGCTGGTCCTGACTCCTCGGGCTGAGCGTCCTGAGTGCACTAACACGGCTAGATTTATTAGTTCAATTACCCAGGTCCTGTTCTCCGCTCCGCTAGCTTGCACACAGACGCCAACAACTAAATTTTGCTCAGGTTGCAACATTCTCTCCGCTTTTTCGATCTTTTTAACTCGACGTTAATGTGCTATAAATTAGGTATAGAGGTTTAAAATTGCTTGCTGTTAAGTATTATTATACTGACCAAAAAAACGTCACATTTTCTGTGCTTTTTTGTACGTTTATCGCAGTGAGTTGCGATTGGATGCTTTCGTTTAATAACGACGTAACATAAAAATGCACTTGTTATTTTTCAAAGTTAATTTTACATAATTGTACTTATTTATATTAAAACTTAGTTTTATTTATGATGTCGCTGTTCACGATGAAACTCAGTACAATGCCGCATGAAACATTGTAATCCGCTAGTTTAAATTAGCAGTTAGCTCTTGCAGCTTCTGTGTCTGTGGCAAGCACTGCCGGCCGCCACACCCTGCCGTTACCACTTGGCCAACTTTCAAAATTGTGGGTTGGCGCTTTCTCAACACTTTCATACTTGTACATACACAAAGCACATAAGACCAGTCGAAACCTACGTTATGGTGAAGAAATAAATTAATCAATATTTATAAAAGAGTAAGTCTTGACTGACTGATATTTGATAGAAATCAACCTTTAGAGGCTTTGAATCTAATGTTAGGATATTTGGAAGATGAATTCATTATAGGATGTAGGGGTGAACTAATAAAGCATTATTGGAAATTCGGCCCTTACGGTAGTTATCGGTCGAATGGGAGTTCAAAGTTAAAAACTTCTTAGTGTTTTTGCCGCTTGCAACGCCGCGGGTGACATTTACTAGTCATATTATATAACTTTTTTGTATAAACTTAAATCTGACTACTTAATCCCTTGTATCGAAAATCGAAGAAGTAAAATGTTGTAAACCTGCAACTTATCCTAACCTTTAACCTGACTCATATAATATTAATTCTTCGATTTTCATAACCATATGCATACAAGGATGTTCACTTTATTAAAAACCCTTTTAAATGAACCAATTTGTCCATAGCTCATTTATTCTATTATAAGAAAGAAACGTTCGTGGCATATAGGTTGTTTTATTACACATTTTAATACCTGCATTTTGATAAAAAAAACACACGTAAGGGTTCAATTAATCACGTTTCGCAGTCCAAGCTACTCTAGCATTTTTCCTGTGGAATAACGCTGTCCTACATTCATAGATACGAGAACATAGCAAAACCCACGGGTAGTAAATGTTCAAGCTTATGGTTCGAGCTCCTGCCCTGGCAATCAGAAATCGAAGATCCGCCTACTCTTGAAGTCAGTACGTCAATCCACAGATAAGCGACGTTGGTCGTCAATGTTCTACCCAGTGATTCGTTTTGTAAAATAATATGCACTTCATTCAGATAAACTTTAAAAAATATTAAAATCCGTATAATGTAATTTATTTAAATTCATTCTGGCATAAAATATTTGTTATAACAAATGAAATCAAGAATTAGCTCAAGTTTGTATTTGTGTATACATACGCAATAGCTTTGCGTACCATTGTACTACTTAAAATCATTATAACACTCCCAGCATATATTATCAATTAATTCTTATATTACCTACTAACATAACTAACCTACGCTAATTTCAACATGACATCTGACAAAAATGAGAGATCGGTAGCTGCTCGTTCAATGTTTTATTAATAACTGGTAATACAAAAGCACACCTGAAACCAACGCGAACGCCCCGAGGTATGGTGGGCGATGTTACGAGCTTCCACGCACTGCAATCACAATAAAATAAAGGAATCTCTTTCTTCTTGCTTTCATATATAGTTACTCCATATCTATCCAATAAATAACGTCATAAAATTATGTATATTTTTTTTGTCTTATTAATAAATATCCTTTATCGATAGTGTAGGTACGTCATACGCTAAAACAAAACAAGACGATCAACATTGAGACGCATTTATAGCTATGGCAGTTTTTGAATAAAGAAATAGACGGCTTATTAAAAGATCCTCCGTTTTACGCCTATTCGAAAATACATATTAAATATAGTTAAAACAATGATTTTAAAATCGCTGGAAGTTCATTTTTTTGCTAATAACATTAAAAATGTATTTTCATATTATTAAATATATGTTATAGTAAAAACATATGTATTGTATTGTATTGGAAATATTATTTATATATTTATTGTTCGCGTAGTGCAAAAGAAAAAGAGATATTGTTTTCAGCTTCTGTTTCTTTCGGGTTTGCAGTGCGTAGTCGCTCTAAAGCTAAAAGTCCCGAGGTGTGGGTGATCGTCTGATCGTATATCGCTCAGCCGAGATGTATGTGCGAAGGTGGTCACTAAACAATTCAGGGCAGCGTCTCGTTATATTGATGGAACGAGAAAGGAACGAGTTCGAATGGGGCTGGGGATGCCATAATCTGCTGATGTGCATTTTTATCAGATCAAATATATAAAAAAGTTAGCTGATCTCATTTCTAGTGAGTAGTATGAATCAACCAAGCCTGTGGTATGACCTAAAGTTTACCTCCCATCTCTCATCATTAAACAAATAAACTTTCTGTTCTTTGTGAGAGCTAAAACTCTCGCCTCGTCTTTTCCTCGACCTCTTTTTAAACCACTAATTTTCCAGATATTGAATTGGTATAGCAATCAAACAAGCCTGAATAATTATAGAATTTCCAGATTCCATACACACAGCTTATTGCATAAGTCTTTATAGTAAAGACAAGTGTTCACAGGCACCAAAGCTCGCTAGTAGTAGTTTTTAGCGACATATGTACGCACCATTTTGGCCGTACATTTCATGAATGATATTAAAAAATACAAATGCGTACTAAAGCAAGTTCTAAGTGTGTTCGCTATTAAAATTATAGAACGAGTGCAAACAATGGTTTACTTTCATTTGTTCTAACATACACTAACTGGAAAAGGCCGAAAATGATGACCCTCCACCATCCATAAAATACTTTTGAAAGACATAATAAAACAAGGAGTGGCAGCACCTTGTGAGAAAGTGTTAGTAGAATACCGCCGCCACGGGCCGGCATCATTCTCATGAATATTGTAGAAGCACGCGCGCCGCCGGATCTTCAGATTCCCTGTATCCATCTCTATACTTATATTCCACTATCCTTTTGTATGCAATCTGTAAATAAGCCTCGAAGCAAGCCTTCGATCCTCCGAGCACTTTTTGTTACAAACAAAAACTTGCGTAAATATGCGAAGCTTTTTATGATTCTCGAAGATGTTTGTTTTTATCGTTTGTTATTCAAACTCTTGAATCCTTTATGAGATTTAGCTTGTAAACATCTGGTGACTATGTGGGTTCTTGTTGGTGAAGTGTTGTATTGTACTTTGTATTGTTTGTCGTTAGGTTATCGGAAACGATAACCTAACGACAAACTACAGCCTATTGGTAAAATGATCACTATGGATAGCAGGTTTTTTAAACGCAAAAACGACGCGGTGTTATATGTTTGACGTGTCTGTGTGTGTGAACGAATGGACCTATTTTGATTTTTATGTTTGAAAGATTTTTAATTTGGGAGTGTTCTTAGCTATGTCTAATGAAAATTGGTCCAAGATGGCAGCGAACCACAAGCCCCAAAATGGCGGAGAACAAAGTTTTACACAACTCCCTCAATGTGGGTATCAAATGAAAGGGCTTGACTAGTAGAATACTATACATTATTATAATTTTTATCCAAGATGGTGGCTACTACAAATGTCGGAGGCTTATAAAAAAAATACAATTTTACAGGTTTCATAGAGTTTGTAAGTGTATTTAAAATTTGGGTAGTATATGGTAGATACGTCGTGTCGTATCGACACGTATAGTTCCGCTGCTGGGCACGGTTCTCACCTATAAAGAAGGTACCATTTGCTAGTCACGTGACTTTTTGCAATTCCAAGAGACTTTGTAGTAACATATACACATTTTATAACATGAATATGTATGTAGTAAAAATATTTGTATCCGAGTCTCGAGATACATTTGACAAATTTAAAAGGGTAGTATTTAATCACGTGCCTGAAAATTAAAACTTTAAGAAAAATATATAATTAATTTACGTCATTGTATTACTAAGTAAGCGACTGACTGCGAGTGACGAGAATCAATAAAACATAACTTAGTAACATTCATTTGAGTTACTTCAGAAACAAAATGAGAAGCTTCATAATATTTAAGCGACCTAACCTAACCTAAATATTAAAATTGCTCTCACATTTGTTTCACTGAGGTCGCTCACTTAGTAAGTTTTTCTTATATCATCGTTAACAAATTCCCCAATTTAAAATAATTTTCTACAGTTGGCATATGTTTTTACTAACTTCCCAAAACAAGAAGAGGTTTTCAAAACAATGTAAAATCTAAGTACGGCTAGTCCGATTTAAAAGTAATCGCTTCTTTGATATCTTTTTTGGTATACATTCGAAAAGGTTCCATTAAAATTTGATCAAAATCGGTCTAGTAGTTAGGTTTCAAATCGAAATACTAAACTAAGTTTTTTTTTATCGCCGCTTGCGGAATTTATTTTCGGTAATCACTTTTTTGAAAGAACTTTATACGTATATATCATAAAACAATCTGGCCCAATAGACAAAAATAGAACCGTCATTTATGATAGAAAGATTTTTCCAGTCGAAATCATTCAGCCATAAAACAAGTTTTTAACTGATGGATGTTTTAAAAAAGCTAACTATTTTGTCTATTGACCAGAATGAATTGAGGGTATATAGTCGCTTGTAGATTGATTTCTACACAATAGACTAAATAATTAGCAGTGGAACCATATACAGCCAGACTGATACCACACACCAAACTGTAGTCACACATGGACATAGGGTGAAGCAGGTCGGACAACGCACACACATAAGTGATGCAGCGCGGGGCCCGGTACGACGATAATACGTCAAACCGCTCGACTGCGGTCTGACTGACCGTCCTGACTCAGACCAAGGACGAAATACGAAGAGGATAGTACAAAATTACTGTGCATTGTAGAATCACCATTTGACTGGCTGGTTGGCGCAGTTGGTAGCAACCCTGCCTCCTGCGCCGCTGGTCTCGGGTTCGATCAGAACAGGTTAAACATTTGTGTGCATGAACATGTATGTTTGACCTGTGTCTAGGTGTTTATTATAAATATTAGTATGTATTTATGTACGAGTATATAAGATGTATATCAGGCATCAGGTTACCATAGTACAGTTACTGCCTAGTTTGGGATTTGAAGACCTTTGTATGGATGTTGTCCCATATTTACATTTATTAATATACTATCGGGATTGCGTTATTGATGAAAATTAAGCAAATATTTTGGAAGTTGTACATATTACAAGATCTGGGGAGTTTTTTTTTGATAAATTTCTAATAAATTCATCACTCGATAATGATGTCATTAATGAACGATATTGAAAAAGTCCCATATTGCACTTGTAGGGTATTATGGGTTGAACCCATACTATTGGATGACAAGTTTAGTAATATGACGCAAATATGTATTGTCTAGTTTACAGTTGATACGAAACAAAGTATAATGCCATCTGTTTTATTTTGCAATTAGGTAAATATATATTTTTTTCTTTTCTTTACATATCAATAAATAAAGTTCGCATACTAAAACTAACAACGGCCATTTCCTCCAGATTGTTGCGTGTCATGGGTCCTTAATTACGTATTTGTATTTTTGAAAATGATACAGCACCAAAATACATTAATTTAGAATACCAAATACTCAAGAGACTGCTACGTAGTTCCCGAATGTCTAGAATTACAGAAGAAGATTACGGGTAGACTCCATAACTTCGGATTGGTTAAGGAAACGCGTAGGTTACATACGCGTATTGAAGCCTTTGAGAATTAGATTCGATACATTCCGTAGGTAAACTCTGCATAAGATTTGTCCAATTAATCAATTTAGCAATTTACATTATTAATATTACAATATATGTGCAATAAAAAATTGATACTAGTGAAAAATATTTCTTCACACAAGCAAAACCTTTACTGAAAAATAGGACATAAAGTAATTATGTTGATGACTAAGCAACCTTCACTTTATAACTACTCTATTGACTAAATTGTCGGATAGCACAGGGCAAAATTTAATAGTGCTGTGCATGATCCTATCTCCCGCTTTCCAAAGCACTCTCGTGTCAAGCCTGTCGAGACAGAGTAGGCATACGCGTAAAGGAAAGAGAATTTCAGTGTCAAAATTTGACATTAATTAAATTAATTAACCGATTCCGGACAGGAAAGTCTGATAAAGGATTAACGTTAGGTCCCTCGTAAAAGCTTT
Source organism: Ligdia adustata (assembly GCA_947049295.1). Classification (NCBI taxonomy): domain Eukaryota; kingdom Metazoa; phylum Arthropoda; class Insecta; order Lepidoptera; family Geometridae; genus Ligdia; species Ligdia adustata. Next base: position 7,858,614 of record OX346218.1, read on the forward strand.
CCTTGTTTGTAACTGTCACTGAGTGACGAAACCTTTTGTTGAATATTGTCGTCGCGAATTCAGGTACGTGTAAAACATCCTTATCGTTTATTTAGGGATGAAGGAGTGGAAATGTCGTTTCAAATACCACCTTTAAATAAACTCCGGAGCCGTAGGGTAAAAAGTTTAATGATATACGTTATTACATCGTTTACTTAACTCCTGTTTATAATAACTTATGCAGCCTTACGTCCGATTAGGTCTTGACCAAATATCCTAAAAAATACTATCAAATTATACAAATAACCCTTATGAAACTTAACTGTTTGTGTCATAGCTAATACAGAAAACAATAACACTTCGATCGATGCTTTTCTATTTATACTATTGATATCAAATATAATTAGGATAACAATAACAAAGCTAAGGCCAAGATAGGCGGATTGTCGCGCGTCCCACATGTCGCCAGACGCCATTGTCGGGACATTGTCTCGGTTATTAGCGTTACAATCAATCACGGGTGTGGCTGTGACACCAGCGTAATTAGGAACGAACCTTCGAGATGCTACTGCAGATTACATATCAGTTGCTAAGACTTGTTCGTAGATAATGCAAGAGTTAGTGTGATATGACCATAGTCTTAGTCTTAGAGTTAGTAAGACAGGACCATAATTTGTAGCAGTTTCGTCGTTCGAATAAAACTGGTTAAGTGTTTCTAATGTTTGCTTAATGTAGAGGATATTATGAAAAAGCTATCATATCATACTAAATCACAATTACTTTTATGTCTCATGGGCCAGTGGTTTGGGTACCCTCTGTGTTGATAGTGATCTGGACTTATTTATAAATTATAGTTAACACTGTTGCATTAACTTAGCTAGCAACGCTCAAAAGCGCCACGAGTAGTACTATTTTAATCGTGGACATTAAATAAGTATATATGAATAAAAAAAAAGCATTATTTTTTATTTCGTAAAATCGGTCAAAATACTTATAATTTTACATAGATAAATTCTCTACTAAAAACAAAAAATAAATATACAATTCTTACAAAAATATAGAGCGCCTCAAGGGGTGGCCTTATCGCTAAAAAATTATCTCTTGCAGGCAGAATTAGAACGCCCAAATCAATATAATCCAAAGAAAAAAAAATACCCTGTGCAGCCGCCATATAGGCTGATGAATACCAGTGCCACTCGGGATTATACCTATAGATCCCAAACATTAAAATCTGTTTGGGTATGTATTTGCGAAGTTGTAGCGGACCCAACAACTCACATACGTGCATACATAAACAAAGAAACATGATCCCTTAACAACAAAACTCTTTTTAAGTTAGTCGTATAATAATGCTCTATTAATATGAAATGAGTAATTATTTTCTCCTTGATCATACTCTAAAATTAGGTCTGAAGTTGCCTAAGGAACCATGTTCCTACTACGGAGTCATTGTATTATTACATATAAATACAAGGACGATGGTGGCTCACCGTCGCGGGCGTTTCATTGCGCCGCGGAGTCACTCTGTCTCTGCGTAGCCATTTTGTAGAACTGCTACAGTTAATTAAACGCTAAGTGCCTTCCCACATCTACGACCCCTTCCAACGACTACCGTTTGCTACGAGAAAATTTGGCAGCCCCTGATGTAAAATGGTAAAATGAATAGTTATAATGAGTTCTATTAAATTGAACTAAAATTATCTATTTCTGTAAATCTTGAGTGGTCTTTCAGTAATCCATCTGCTATTTTTTTAATGTAGATATTATCTTAATTTTTCTGTAAAAGCACTTGTTCAGTGGTTAGAGACTATATCTTGCTTAAAACATAACTTGTTAATTGAAACACTTGCAAAATTAATGTGTGCATGAGAAACGCGTCTTGAAGTTTCGTACGTTTAATAAGTTTATAATTTGTTAAGTTTCAATTAATATAATAAATCTACCAAAATTAACATCCAATAAAATCTCCACAACAAACGGCAAACCAAAGTAAATTAGCCAAAAACCCATTTTGATACCGTCGTTTTCAGTCTCAATATTTCGTAAAAGTACTCGGGGAAGATAATAGCGTTCGCAGATCGTGAATCTTCTTAATTACCAACAATGTTGAAATTAAGCTTTTAATGAGTTTTAATTAACAAGTTTTAGAACGTTGCGTGAAAACACCTAACGATTGTCGGGAGATAATGTTCTGGAGATAAACATAAATAACGAAACAACTCGCAAATGTGTTTGGACCTACTTGCGTACTTGACTGCGTACATTCACGAGTTTAAATGACGTTTGTAACTTTGTGATGTACGAATGTTACACGGTAATAATTTTACAGAAATTTCGGGAATTCAACTACTAAAACCTAGTTTAGCTAGACTAGAGTGCAAGTCATATTAATGTACGTCACGTTGTGGTCAGAATGTTTGCACTCCTGACCTCGCTTAGCTTGAAGAGGGAAATGACTTAAACTTAGGTTCATAGTTTAAGTCATTTAAGACACTGCTCTTAGGAATGTACTTGTTTAGAGTGGCAATTATATGAGTTTTGGTTGGTTTTCTGCTAATTGACCGAGCGAGTGAAGCGTCTCTGATTCGGGTCTGGCCAATTTTTCTTTCGTCTGTTAGTATGTTTGTGAGTGTATGTCTCCTGAAATTTCGTACTCGCGCACCGTAAAATCACCTAAATATGGTCCAAAACTACGTTCCATTTGTAATTTTGTATAATAAAATCAATTACTGGCAATTTGAAGGTAAGGTAAGGAAAATTCGTAGTAGACTGAACCTTCTTGAAGTACTGATTATATGTAGTAGTTCTTATTAATTTAAAAAATACCTCTTTTTTAATATAATATATATATATATATATATATTGGACTATATCTGCTGCATACTATGTTTTCAACTTTAGTCCAGATTGAATTTGACAAAGAAAGCGTATGCATTAAATAATTTAGACTACAGTCGGAAAGGTATCAAGCAAAAATAGATCCCGTGAGAAACATTACATGAACAAAAATGCACAAGTCTCGCAGCACAGTTTTCCTGCCGTAAAAGTTGTGAAATCAAATGTTAACCAATCGATTCATTCAATACCTATTTATGAATGTGAGTACATATACAACCACATTATCATAAATTGATACTTTGTTTACTAGCTGATAAAATGTTGTAGTATCCATTTAAATATTATTGTTCTTTATTTCTTTAGTAAATATAGGTACTTGGCAATTTCACACGGCAGTACAATGACTAGGTATACTTGTACAAAATAAATCTATCTAATATTAGCGCTCTATCTCCATAGTTATCGGAATGTATGGATGACTATGTAGATTAGATACCTACCTGCATGACATAATAGATGACATTGCAGTGTGCGTTAGCCAAGTCACTATATTGATAATAAGTATTGAATGAACCAACTAGGTTAACATTAATTGATTTCACAACATTTTACGACAGGAGAACTGTGCTGCGAGACTTGTGCATTTTTGTACATGTAATGTTTTTGAAGGGATCTTATTACTTTTTGTAGGTACGGTTCCATGTTTTTCAAATATTATTTCTTGTAGTATTAAGAAATCAGTCTGAACCCGGCCCCGGGTTCGATTTCCGGTCGTTTACTTAACTAAACTGAACTCGACTAGATCAGACCTCTTCCAATTCCTCTTCTGCTCAACCCCAACTCGGCCCAACTCGTCCCCAAATTGTCTCCAACTTATCTTCACCTCACCTAAATGTATTTCATAAATGAATTAAGCTCTATTAATAAAATAATTTTATTTAATTTATTCGCTCAGCTGTAAAATTAACTTTGTTATACCATACAATCTGGGATTTATATAGGATTACCATATCCAGATTGTATATTTCGAAAACGGTTCAATAAATTTGGAATGTCGGATTTTTCCCGTACTATTTAAACTAAACAATAACTGAGTTAAAAATTTGAAATGTGCAGGTATGCTAAAAAGTACCTTTGAATTCTGATGAACGGTGAGTCAGTGAGTCAGTGACAGAATTAAGGAACTTTAACTTACTATAACTCATAGAGTACTCGTCCAAATTTCATGTAATTTGGAAGTATATCTAAAAACGTAAACCTATACTAGTCATAAACAATTTGAGCTCAAAGTCAAAGTCAAAGTCAAATCATTTATTAGCCTTATAACTGCGTTTGTTACACTAGGCAAGTCAATACGTACAATAATGAATTATAATATTATGACAAAACAAGAGTTAAAATTTAAAGAAAAATCAAAAGAATAAATTTGTGTCTAGATAATAATGTTAAATTTAATATTGATGTCTGATTACTATATACATAATACTTAGTTATATATCAGTCCGGTAACATTACAAGTCAAGTATTGTTTAATGTCAATATCCATTTTAATTAATAATTCGAGAATGAATATTCAGTCAGATCAGTTTGTAAGAATTCTTTTATTGAGTAAAAAGCAGTGGATTCGAAGAATTTTTTTAATTTACACCTAAAATCATTGCCATGTAAGTTAGCTACAGGACGAGGTAATTTATTGAACATACATATCTTAATCCAGATGCCTTGTTTCTTTACTTTGGCTAATCGAACTTTTGGTTTTTTTAGAAGTACGTCCGGTCTATTGCGATCTCTAAAATTGTATGGTATGTGATTCGGTTTTATCATTAGATTTTCTTTCTCGTCAAAAATTTCTAAGAGGCAATTATAAATATACATGGATACCGCTGTCATTATTTTGTGTTTTTTAAAGTAAGGTTCTAGCTTCTCCCACAATGAAGTTACAGGGGGCTTCTGGAAATTATTGCAGCACATCGTTTTGAAAAGAACTATCATGTTGCAATCCTAAATTTTTGCCATCAGTTTTGACCACCTCTCTCATTGAGTGAGTTTCTGGAATCTGAATCGTGAAATATATGATCTGCTTTCGTTTTCACTTGTTTCATTTAAATCAATAAAAAATGAAATTTTAAATATGGTTCAAAAAATCATAGGACTATTGTTGAAATCCTAGTACGAAAAATTATTATATTTTTTAAAATAATACATGAATCTTGAATACTAGTGGTGCAAAGTAATCACATTTAGCTTACCTTCAAACAATAACAACCCGCGAAACTCGACGCAAACTATTTTATTATATAACACCTATTTTAGCCAAATAAAATTTCGTGATCAAAGTAAAGACGCACCGCCACATTCAAGTTGGCAACCGAGATACTTTACAGAGTGGTGTTGCTATCTATTTAGGATCATGTGAACTATCACGTTTGTAATCATAGGCAATAATCGTACAGATTAGATTTACTTGAAGTCAGCACTTTCGGACTTTAGAATACAAATATTGGCAGATCAGTTTGGACCATAGTTGTATAACAAGACTATAGTTACATAAATTTATGGTACCTACATCTTGAAACTTGGTATACCGGTGCTACAAATTTTTAGTCGTCGCGGGTTTTTCGATACATAGTATTTCTCCCAAAAAGATAAAAATTTGCTACGGTGCCATTTACTGGCCGATTTCAATAATATTTGGTACAAAAATGCGGAACATTAGAAGATTAAGAATCTTTAAAGCCACTAATCTAATATCCCCGCTTCCCAAAGGTTCCCAGGAGCTGCACAATAAATTTTGACAAGATTTGTTAAAACTACGACTATAACCTACAAACCTACCTCCAGACCGCATTGCAAGAGATATAAAACTCCAGCCAGACTAAGTCGTGTACTTACACGCTTCAAGCTTAATAAATTTCTGCAAATAAAACTACATCAAAATATACACCGCCAAGTAAGTGTTAACATCATAAAACCAATCGCCGATATGGTAAAGCACTTCGATGACAACACTAAACACTCGTACATGCAATTTATGCCAGAACAGAGCCAACAATCCCGCATGAGGGTTCCGATGTAGGTCAAAGGATTTGGCGTGCGCCAAAATGTAGGCGAAGTCGGGTGCAGGTGCACTATTTCCCCGGGAACGGTTTAAACTATGAAATGAACCGGATAAAGTCGGCTTACATTAAACCTTATGTAAGTTCTTGTACCGCTTTCACATATTTTGCGCGCGGATAACGTTGCTTTCTTTATGAAACATTCTGTTACTTACTTGTGGTTTGTGCTTAATATAGTTTATCTAGTAATATGTGTGCTATGTACTAACGGTTATTAATGTACGTTCATGAATAAAGCATACTACTAAACCTCTACTTAAGGCTGCTATTACATAGGTTTATTGAAGTCGCATTAAGCAATAGGGCAAATGTTTAGTTTGTAAGTAAGTAAGGGACATGCCGTTAATATTAATCTATATAACATTCATAACTAGAAATCATTTGAGATGTATGATTTAATCTTTTAAAATTGATTTGGATTTAATTTTTTCTGATGAAAATCTGCTTGAGTTGCATATGTGTCTGTGTACGCATATAAAGAAATTTTATCATAATAATGGAACTGTTTAGAAAATAAGTTTCTGGGCCTGTTTTGAATTATATAATTACATGAATGAAGGAAATTGAATCATAAACAAACCAGTTATGTTGAAAATTATATAATGAATATTTTCGAAATTAATTGAGTAGTTCTAGGTTCTACAATAATTAAAAGTTAAGTATACTTTAAAAAAGAGAAAGCCGACTTCCATTCGACAAACAAATCTTACGATTCTGATAATCTCCTCTTACAAAGTTAAATTAGATAAAAAACTACTAGACTGATTTTTTAATAATATTTATATGTGGCGAAAATATCAAATAATATACCCAAAATATATATAAAGACGAACCTTTTTAGAAGTCGGTAAAAACGCGACTTTCTGACTAAAAAATAACTAATAACTGGCTCTTCTATATTATTTTTATATTTATCTGAACAAAGTACGGCAGTATTTTTAACTCTTAAAAATAATAGTAACATCTTTGAACATCGATAAAATGAATACCATATGAATACGCCTCTCAGGTTTTTTTTGCGATAGCAAAATCACAGCTAGTGTAGAATATGAAACTTATAAGCGAAATGGAATCTAACACAATAACTCATACCAACCAGCTTTTACTCTGAATGAGGACAAATTAGCAGCAATTTTCTCCATACGGTGGCCGTCCGTACCGAATATGAATATCAGATGAGCATTAAGCACATTCGGATTTCTCTCTGGTGGCAATGGATGCCAATCATTTAGGAATCGGCGCGGTTTCGCTCGATGACTGATAATTACCGCTATTTGTACCGGTGTCATTATCGCTGATGAAGTTTTTGAGTGATTTTAATGAATAAGTGATGGGGCACTTTACGAGCATTTAGTCGCAGAGGTGACTGGTGCTAAGTGTGGGGTGGAGCTTAATCGGTGCGGTGGTCGTGGCAGGGCTTTTAGTTTTATGACGCTCCAACTAGATTTAAAAATGGTTCTCTGCCACCAATCATTTTATGTGGACCCAAACACTGGGCAACGCTAAGCTTTTCTAGATAACTGACAAATTACTTTTCTAAATTAGACGTTTGTTTACAATCTGTAGTTGATAAAGGAATGTTACTATAGCATAGTTACTTCGCCTTAAACGTTACTTGTACATTAAACGTATCTTACGATTATTTGTACAACTTTGGTTCAAGTTTATATATAACGTTATGCGTTTAAGTATATTAAGAACGGTAACACGTTATTAATATCAAACGAAAAAAGGCAACAAATCCCCATTTCTTTTATAGTAGCCCCTCTTAAATATTTATTTTATTCTGTTCTTAGTATTTATTCGTGTGGCGCGTGCATGTGATTGTCATGAAGTTCTATTCTACGAGTATCACTTAAAACTTTTATTCCGTAATCTGCTATTAAATGAAATAAATAAAGATAAAAAGAACATATTATAATATATAATTGCAACCAAATGTAAGCAAAACTGCACAAGAAACATACACAAATGAAAACACTGATCATAAATCTTGAGGAGACATTAAAATAGTTCCGGTAAGAAACTTGTTCCATTCGTAAGGACACCCTACAACACGATGTCTTCGTCTTATTACGCAGTTAAATTTTATTCAGAACAAAAAGTTCCGTTAACTTTTAATTATGATCTGACAAAAACAAAGTGAAATAATCTCGTACCTAGACGAAACTTTACAGAAGAATACAAGTCTCTCCATCTTTACAAACCAACCAAATGAGTTCCTATAAAGCTCGGATAGCTTACGGCAAGGCCTGTCTAAATATGAAAACTGTTTCACAAAGGCTTCGAAAACACTTACCAAAAATTATGTATAAAGTACAAACAGACAGCTAAGTAGTTTAAATATACTTTGCAAAGACTTTAATTTGACATGCGTACAGCTTGGTGTAACATCGAACCTATATACGAGTACATAAATAAGAGTTTAATATTTTGAAATTCATCAAATTCATTTTGAGAATTCAACGTAACGCAAATTCAATGTAGAGTGGTCTCTATCGTTTTTTAATGGTAGGATTAGTTCGTAATGTAGGACTTTTTTAACCGACTTCCCGATTTACCTGACGAATCGATATAGAATTACAGTATTACCTATTCAATTCAGTTACTGTTTGCACGACCTTTTTTTGTCGCAGTGGCAGTTATTCCGCCATACCATAGAGAGATAATGATAGAGCGGCCGTAAAAAGTTAGGTAGCTGTAATTCGAACAAGTGGTGGAATAAAAAATCGGCCAAGTATATACTCGTGCATTAAAGGTGCCGTATGATTATCAACAGAATATTAGTTCAAGTATCTACCTGTTGCGTTATTAATATCGAGCGAAAAACAGCAAATACAAACGTTTGTTTTATGGGAGTGGAGAGGGGAGGGAGGGCACTCAAATATTTATTTTATTCTGTTTAGTATTTGTTTTAATACCAACAGAAATACATCATCTATTAAAATGTCAACTGTCTGGCTATCATGGTTCATGAGATACAGCCTTGTGGTAGACAGACGGACTGACGAACAGCAAAGTCTTGGTAATAAGGTTTTTACACTTTGGGTAGGGAACCATAAATATACAGACTCAGACTTTGGTGAGAGGTTGTCCACTTCTGCCTTATCATGACTGTGACAACGTCTGAAGCACATTGAACACATCCAAGCCCCAAAGGGTCTTATTGTTATTCACCCCTGTGCGGTCTGGTGACAAACTATTTAGACAACACCCTTCAAGGCCGTGTTGATTGTTTTTAGCCAAGGGATGCCTTATTTAAATATTCGAATACGTAGCGTGACAATGACGGGCTTATAATGGATGATGCTGCTTTTTTCCTGTTCTTCAACGCTTATCATTTGATTTTATTAAGTTTTTACAACAAGCTAAAAACAGACAATAAGTAGTTCCTTGAGTGTCAGTGTATTCCAGAATACGCATGCTCTGGCCAGAGCCACAATGTCGATGACTTCTGTGGCCATGAATCCTGGTGGTTCAATGCAGATACTAAAAATACGAGTATAAGTATGATAAGGAATCTGCGTTGTCTGAACAGTTTTAGGAATAAGCTAAAAATATTCATTTATGCTCATCAGCGGGGAGAGGAACAGCTGATTCAAGACACAAGTGCAATTTAAATTATATCTAATTTGTTCAAATATTTATGTTTTATATATTCGTTATTGTGTGTTAATTTTACATGTTATCCATACAAATCTTTTGTGTAAATTTTTAGGTTATTATTTTTTAATTTTTGCTTTGAAACTTCGATGATATATATGTATGATGTTTTAAAAAGAGTCTAAATTTTATATAGTTTTGTTTTATAGTTACTAATGTTAATTTTGCTGTTTACTGTCAAGTAATGCGTGCGTGAGGTCACTTGCCGGCTCCAGCGGAAGGCCAGCGCTGGTTGTTATAACCAGCATTTTGCTGAGTTGGGGTCGGGTTGTGATAAATATTTCATTACTTTCAATTTATTATTATATATAGTTTGGTTGTAATAATGTGTAATGTTAATATGTGTAATTATCGCAAATAAACTATTCATTCATTCATTCAAACAAAAAGACCAATTTTTCTAGCACAGAGAAAAACAAATTGTAAAAAGAGTCGTTTAGGTGTTACTAAATAAAAATAAGTGTATATTTTAAGAGTGTCTGTTTAAGAGAGATTTGTAAAGTGAATATAGACATATTTTTTCATGAACTTTGGAAAAATTAAGTATGAGACAGACTTCAAACTTTTTAGGCTGAAAGACCTTGCAAAAAACTCTAGAAGATAGTTTATGGATTAAGCAGTTTACTGCGTCAGGTTCAAGTGGTATTTGTAGAAATTTCGTTAAAAACGTATACAACAATCCCTGAAATATTGAGTATTATACCAGCAGTAAAAGAACAAGGTAACTTAAAAGATCCAATACACAGACAAACTGCAAACTTGATTACAGAATTGAAAGAAACAACAAACAGCGTAAGAAAAATCAGCGAGAAAAAGAAGTTGTTTGCACTGTTACTTACTCAAATCCCTGAAATAAATTCTTTACAAGAAGAGGACGATACGACTTTCCTAAATAAATAAATTGTCAAGATAGCGGCTGATGTCGTCGGAAAGAATAATGCTTTTTTTGTGAAAGCGCCGTAAGTAAAGCGAATTAGGTAAACTCAAATGGCGTGTCAAATAAATAAAGGTGAGAATACACAGTTTGCAAGTATGTCATTTCAGACTACGGCAGACTCAGTAATTGCAACACGGGAGCATGCCCTCGCTATAACTAATCTTTCTTCCATGTCGCGCCATTTTTAGCGGCTGACATCTTATTTTACGGGGTGGCATATTTCAGCACACGTTTGGAAGCATTCGCGTAATATTTAAATGCGGTGTCGCGTTGTGATGCTGTTTTTGTCTAAAATATTGCTTTTGCATGTTGATGACTTTGACTTTGTTAATGCGCAGACCGTGTTTGTATAACTCGTATGTGCGCTAATTTATATAACAATTTCATAACATATTTCGTTCATAATAGAAGTATATTTTAATTCTGTCGAGTCGATTCTGTTCGAGTCGTATCGTACTCGAATGTAATTGAATTAGCTATGCCAACAATTCTGTCCTGGTTTAAGTATTGAACACTTCAGAAACCTTTTTGAAAGTATTTTTAAATTAAAGTATATCACGCGTGAACGAGGATTGTTACACGGAGCCAAGAGTAAATATTCGCGATTGACGACGGCGTAAGGATTGCGTCCACTGCAACACCACTGCTGCATACATCATATAACACTAGTAATGATAAATAAAAATACATGTGGCACTGGGGGACTGACGAGGTAAAGCTATTGCATACGCATACGTCTAGTCTATCGATATCAGATAGTATTAGATTAGGCCTTAATTATGCCGCAGGAAAACGACAACGCGTTCCCTTTAGGACCTAGTAAGCGATGACGTCACAAATCTAAGTCATTTCCGGTCCGTTTAATAAACGCGTCTCAACTTTAAACGTCTTATGTCTTGTTTTGACGCGTGACGTTCTCCATCGGCTAAAACAAGACAAATGATATTTAAAGTTAAGACGCGTTTATTATTAAGACCATTCATGTTTAGCCTTGGCAACGACTGTATTGTGACTTTTGGTGTCTGAAAACAAAAACTATTTTTTCGCTTATAATGACGAAATGTGTGGTGAAAACTTGAAAACGGCAAAAAAACATGCAACAGAACACGAATGAATATTTAATTTTGAGGATAAGTCTATATTTCCCTAATAATTATTTATTTTTGTAAAGTTTCGCCTATGTGATACCAAACTGTATCATGTTACCAAAATCCAGAAAAACTTGAATTTCAATATTTTGAATTATGAATTACCTACCCTATGATACAACTTATCATGTTATTTGTTGCAAAATTAAGAAAAAGTGCTTTTAAATATATATTTTTCTAGATATAACCCATTAGAATGTGGTGATGAATTTGTAAAAATTCTTTCTTATCACACATTCTGTACATAATAAATACACCCGCCAAATTTCATATCTCTAGGTTTATGTTTAGTCTCCAGTGGTTTAGGCTCTACGTTGGTTGTGACCTGTCAGACAACCAGGATTTACACTTTTATTTCCAATAAATAGCTTTTCAGGAGCATAATAAGAAAATAATAAAAGTGTTCAGTACTATGCGTATCGTCTGATGGACGCAAGCTTTAGAGGCGAACGAGAATGCGCGGGCGAGAGCTTCGCCCGCCTTCGCCGAGTTTGACAGTTTATATGACCCGTGTAATGGCGCCTTAAACTAAATAAAGCCGTGCATTTGGCTCGTGTGGCGCTCGCTACGCCCTCTTGCTGTGTCTCAGCCGAGATTAGAACTTTACTCGCCCTAGCGAATTCAATGTACTCCTACTTATTACTTCTGTCAGTAGTCGCTGAAAGTTTATTTATTTCCCTCGATTCTTGGTAACGTTGCCAACTGCCAAATGAAAATAAATAATTGTTGCCCACTGGGGATATTGTTTGGCTACTTTGAGATTAGGCACACAGACTACTTATTTTGGTGAGTATTAAAATTGCGTATGAGACTGTAGAGATTAATTTTGTTATATTAAGTATAAAAAGTTTTTTTGGTATTATGTGAACATTACTTGCATAAAGAGATGTTTTGATGATAAATTATTAAAATTTGATAACTAATACATGAATTACCTAAAATATAAAATGTTAAACACATATTTGCGGCCTTATAACTTTAAAGTGATAATTTATAAGGTAAGGAAATACGAAATAATAAACAAATAACTATATGACAAGCTATAACTGTATGAAAAGCAAACTGATGTAAAATGAAGGCCAGTGGCTAGCCTGGCCACGTCAGGTAGCTTTACTCGCTGACTGATACACCTGTCATCGCCGCAGGCAGCTTGGACTGAGTCCAGTCACGAATGCAAATTCATACTAGACATTGACTAGCACTGCTTTTGGGCATATTAGCGGTAATTTCGCGGGATTAGGTTTGGCTCGAGGCAAAATTGGATTACTGAGTGTAATCTACATGTACATTGTACATCGTATATCTATTACGTTAGTACTACTACGGCGTTTAGTTTTAGCTGTAACGATATACTTATAAAATTGTAGCAACATTAATATGATAATAGAAAAATGGCTGATAATATTTTTCGTGTTTTTTTTCTGTTTTGTATAACTGACAAAATACAACGTATTCAAAACAAAGATTAACGACATACTTTTTTGTAATATTTTTATTCTTATAATTATTTTACGAATAGTTATTTTAATGTAACTGAATGTAAATCACACACGCATAACCATGTATTATTAAATTAGAATGTAAGCTTAAAACAAAAATATTTTTTCGCCATTTTCTGGTGGCCGACATCTTGAACCGATCATCATCAAAATTAGCTAAGAACCCTCCTGACTATTTCACTTTACAAACAAAAAACAAAATAAAAATCGGCTCATCCGTTCCGAACTACGTAACCACAGACCACAACTTATAATACGTTTTTGCGTCGATGGTAAAACTGAAAAAGATATTATTTCTAATAATTTCTTTTTAAAACCTAAAATTTCTTAATAAAACCGTCCGTCTTAGATATTCTATTCTCCGAACCCACCCTTTTGAGCAATTGAGCTGAAAAGGCGTCTTTATATTTCGTCCATCATCGATAGAAACGTCTAGAAAGCTTATGTTCAGAAATAAATTGGCTGACAGATACGAGCAGATGTTTAACACATAAAACTCAGTTCGGGCTCTCGAATGCTATCCAAATAAATGTATTTGTAATAGATTCCAGGTACGTAGTCGTATAGATAAGAGGATAGTTTTAAAAGAGTCGTAAATGGTATAAACCGAGCGTCGCGTATAGTAAACAGGCGGGAGGGTGAAACTGCCAGCGGGTCTAACAGGGTGATCTCATTAGGGCTGACGCGATGTCTTGCGTTTGAGAAGTATTGTTAACCTCACGTTCTAGTATTCGTCATATACTAGAACCTTATTTTAACAAAGATAATTGCCTGAAGTAACATAGAAAATAAAAATGATCTAGTGTTACCATTAGAGCAGTTAGTGGTTGATATACCCGAGTTACTATACTAGTAGCAAGACTAAACGTACCTATATTTATATCACGTTTCTTGACATTTATTATATTTTTTGAAATGATGTTCTCATCAAGCTGTTAAAATATTTCTACAAATTATTATGCAATTTACAAGAAACTCACTCTTACCATGAACTCCATAAGTCATAATTTTATATTTATAACTCCTGAATTATTGGGACATCTTCCAAACGGCAACCCTATACTCTATGTTGATGAACGTATGGAGTGAACCTCAAGGTAAGAGAAGGAAGACCATATTCGAAGTAATTATTCAGGTACACCACATAAATATTTACTTAAACATTCACTTACTATAGAAACTAGAAGGAAGTACTTCCTTCTAGTTTCTATAGAACGAGTAAGAGTTAGCTTGAGGTACTTAAACACTCGTTAGACAGTTGACAAGACTAGTTGTGTTCAGTGTGCTCCTTTAAAAAATATTTTGAAATCAGCCGGTAAGCAGCACCGCAGCAATCTTCTCCTATTTTTTAAGGAAATATAGAAAAAATTGCCAATTACTGAATAATTCGTAGAACCTGTTTACCAAGCTTTGTAATCATATGTGTTAGAAACTAAGCAGACACCCTTTGTTCGCTTTTGTAAGACAATAAGACTTCAATGAATAAATAAATTAAGAGGTTGTCTTTTTTTTAAGACGCAATCGTTGATGTCTTGAAGCGAATAAATACTAACAGCCTCACATTTAGTTTTAGAAAGCCACAGCTGTACAAATCGCAAGGTATGCGAATTAAACTAATTACTAGTTTTTGTTGCCGTATTCACTTAAGATAAGTTACTTTAATGTACTTTTACGGAAATATAAGTAGAAAACCTAACAAAAATATTGATATGCACCGAAACCGAACAAAACAAAGTAATTTTGGAGTTCCTCAGCACCGGAAGCAAGAACTGAACAAACATGAGATTATGACGTGTAAGAAAACAGGGTGTTTATATCATGTTTGCCCTGATCCTTTCATATTCTCGTAGGTATGTTTTGTAACACAAACATCGCGTAGAATATTTATTAACACATTCAATTTGGTACGCTTAAAATATGAAGGGAGAATATTACTCGTATTTTGTGTCATGTTTAATCTGAAAATACTAGCAAATTCTAGTTTGTTGCATATTATACGAACTGTTCACCTCGCGACAATACTAATTTTACAATTATATTTCTACCTTCTAAACTTCAGAACAATAAAAACTCTATCAAAGAAACTGTAAGTTTATTGCAAATCATGAGTTCCAAACGGCTTCCGAAAATGTCATGC
Source organism: Ligdia adustata (assembly GCA_947049295.1). Taxonomy (NCBI): domain Eukaryota; kingdom Metazoa; phylum Arthropoda; class Insecta; order Lepidoptera; family Geometridae; genus Ligdia; species Ligdia adustata. Next base: position 7,873,931 of record OX346218.1, read on the forward strand.
ATTCATTCGTGTGTAAGTATTTAAAACCTTGTTTCATAGGTAATAAAGTCTACTTTTATAGAAATGACGTGGTATTAGCATTTCCACGAAACTTCACGCTTTGTTGAGAGAAATACCCGACCAACAGAAAATTGACGACTAAAATCCTAAATATCAGTACAAACTATACATTAAGTTTTGTCAAGATTGGTTAGTAATTTCTACTTGTACGCGATTTTCTTACGGACAAACATCCAAACGTGCTAACTGACACCCAAAAGAACATTTTGCCAGATTCGAAACAGTGTTACTCCGCTCGCTCGGTCAATAAGAAATAGTATTTCCTTTTTCAGAAAGTCTAGACATTTGATTACTCGGTGGCAAAACTTGGTCTCGTATATAAAAATGTTGCCTAGCAAATAATTATATAAATTATATCAATCAACCTACTTTTCAGGGTTCCGTACTTAAAGAGTACAGGACCTTTACTTTGGAAACATCCCGGTAATCAAGACAAAACCCTTGATAGTGACTCCCTTTTGCGTTTCGTGTCTTAGTATTCCCTAACCAATAATTCCATAGATACCTATCTACTATCAAATACACAATATAAGGACATTTGTTTAAAATATAAACACAACAAGCTTTTGATAATTTCGCCCCTACAAGGCAGCGCTTAAATTTCACTTGCGAATCAACCATTGTATGAAAATGTTTACGCACGTCTAATTTCCATTTCACACCGCGTCGCACAAAGGACAGCATTATAAAGGCGCCTGCTCACTGCACCGCCGCCCAAGAATAAGGATGGCCCGCCACTTGAGGCTAATGGGCCGTGCACACTGGGGGAACGTGCGGACACGCGTGCTAATCTACATGTGAACTTTACATACCTTACATGTCGTGTTACTATTGATTATATTTATCTTCTATTGCGTAAGCCAGAAGAATTCCATCACTTTAAGTTTGACTGATAATCCGTTTTAATTATTGCTATAAAATTTCAACCGGCAAATGTTTTCAGTACGAAAAGCCATTGAGAAACAAAAAGTTTCCCCGCTAAAGTGCTGGCCTAAACGAACTAATGAACTAGCGAAGTGAACAGCTCTCCGCAACCATTATTTACTCAGATTGGGGATCCGTGAACTGTGTATCCAATCTGCAGACCAATTACCTATACCGTAATCAAGGAGATTCGCGAAAGGGTTCCGTCGAGGCTCAATCAAAGTTTGGCAATCATCACGCCTATCTAATCTCTGGGGCCACAATGTAACCGGGATTGGATTCTCGGCGGACCACATTAACTGCCGCCTTATTTATGCGTAATGATAACAACTCCAATAGGATGAGCCGCGCCGTTTGCCGGCCTTTTATTGCGGGTGGATTATAATGCGTAGGGCATGCTTATCGCACGCCTATCGATGTACTCGCGGCCTATCCGCCGTGCATTGTTGCGGAGGGATGGAGGTCCGTAATGTCCACAATTAAGTTTTATTGAACCGGCCGCCTTTAATTGCCGTCATTTCCCGTCCAATTTGCTGGTAACGTCTGAATTTTTCATGTACGGAAACCTATATATTTCGATGGGCTCTTTATTACATGTTTGTGGACGTGAAATATTAGAAAATAACTGCACGTACCCTTTGGGTTTCAGTAAACATTCATGGCAGACAGTTTTTTAATTTCCGGCGGCCCCGTAGCTTCCGCTACGAAAAAGTGTTAATTGAATGTATGCGAGTTCGGGGGAAGGCTTGGAGGGTGGAGATAGAAACGGTCTAAATCAACGTTTCACTTGTGGAAATGATATACGAGTAGTAGCTACTGTCGGTGAAATAGTTTAGTCGCAATAATAAAAAGAGTAAATAAATTGGCGCACATTTAATTTTATTTACATAATTCGGCACCAAATTAAACGCTAACATAGTTCCAGTTGGTTTGTCACATCACAACTTATTATAATGTTATTGCTAGCTAGACCATAGTATTAACTATTTACTGAACATTATTTTATACGATAATATTAAAAAGAAAGATCTGGTATTTTTACATGGTAGGAATTCACAAGTAATGGATCCTGTCCGAACCGAGACGGTGGAAAGATGACAGAGCAGTGTGTCCCGTGGGCCCAGCCGGCACACGGCATACTACTCAGAATAACACTCTAGGAAAAACTACACATTAATATTCCACTCTCGGACCGTTAGCTAGCTCTCATCATTATAGGACATCACCTGAATTGAAGAAGGACGGAACGGACTGTGAAATTAACTTTTTAAATTAGCTGCACCCTCAAACGGTTTGTCTGATTTAACACGGAGTCGCACTTAAGGTGAATAAGAGAAAATAGAATCGTGAATCGTTCTCGTTGAAATATGTCCAAGAAGACATATTTCATTTTATTTTTGTCTGAGTGATAAATTAAAATCTGAATTAAGAATATAATCAATTCATTTTGAACAAGTTGTAGTTGTAAACATCAATCGAAACTTTAGACTCCGGGTGTGAACTGTTCAATAAATCAGTCGGGAATGTTGCCATTTTATTGTACATTGGAGCCATAACTGAGCAGTTACTTTCTAATAAAAGAAAACATAAAAAGCGCAAAAACCCAAATAATTTCCCCCGAATTGATAGGTACAGCAGTAAAGTGGGAGCGCCAACACCAGATTTATAGGGCGCCGCGCAGTGCGTGCTTTAATAAAAAAATCGCAGAGGTAATTCGCGCGACAAGTTATTACTATGCTAGAGATATATACGGCTTTCATATTCTTATATGAATAAACGGGCCACTTTCTAGTCTAGTACGCAAACTTAAGGAAATGATTTACGTCGTGCCAAAATATGTTTAAAAATGTTCTTGTGTTGAATTGACCATGTCTGGCTGTGATTTAATCTGGATTAGACTAGAGCCGATCGAGATAATGGTAGCAATCACTGGTCGGTGAAGTACTCTTTGTGCTTCGTAGATGGTGCTATAGATCGGCGGTTGTATTTCGCTCAACGTTGGCAGGTCAATAGGCCCATCGAGGTCAAAACGTCATCCGTGTAAATGGGTAGGACGGGAGCGGCGGTCGAGAGGCTCCAATAGGCCTGTAGGTAGATACTGTAACTCAAAACTGTCAGGATCACGCGCCAGCCCCGCCGTTGTATCGTAAACCCACACCGACAAAGGTCCCTGAACAAAGTTTTTATCGGTCACAAAATTAACAGAAACATGGTCGCACAACTTTTTAAACTAAAAGCCTTCAAACACAATTTACAAAGTTATTGTGGCAGGATATTGAGGTTTTGTACAAATGGTAAGTATTGACTTTGTTTGTTCTAGTAAAAGAAAAACAAAATGGTTTCTGGGGTACAGTTACACTGGTATCGTAATACCCGGTACTTTCTCTTTTCGTAGAAATAAAATAACTAGCTGCACCCCGCGGTTTTACCCGCAGTGAATAGTTGATCGTCCCATGGGAATACTTCAATTATATTGATAAAAGTAGTCTTTGTGTTAATCCAAGCTAACAAGCTATCTTTGTGCCAAATTTCGTCAGTTTACGTTCACTTGTTCGAGCCTGAAGGAGTAACAAAGTAACTCAAATACAAATTTTCGCCTATACAGGACTATCAATTAGGGGTACACTAAGCTAAAAGGCGGCACTTAATTCTTCCGAAGGAACAACTTTTACTATGGGAACAACTCTGAATCTAGAAAAAAAACAAACTGCTCCTTAAAACAGGTTTATCAGTTGTCGACAAAATGTATGAAACTGATTGCTCATTTTGCTTTTTAAATTCATGATTGGTCCCATAGTATAAGTTGTTTTTTAAGATGAGCTAAGTGACCTTTCGACTTAATGCTTTAATAAAATTTAAGTCTTCGTTATACTGGTATCACATATTAATCTCTTTTCCGAGCTTTTATGACACAGATTGAGGACCCCATAAGTTTTAGGATAGATTGTTGTGCATGCAAGTCTATTGAAAAAGTTCTTATCCGACATATTTTCAACTTTATGTGCGTGATTATAAAGTTTAAAATATTGTGAAAACGGTTGGTTGCTGCTTACATATTTACGCGACACGTGTGAGACAAAATGAAAGTTTCGTTTCATATTATGGCAGAGTTTCAGAGCTCGCTTGTTGTGGAACCCGCGTGACCTCGCCGACACATCTTCATTAGCCGAACCGTGATTACTCCCCGGGGAAATAATAGGTATTACGTCACAGGAGGTTGCTTTGTTACTCCTGTCATACATTGTCTTTGACACGGTACTTATTTGAACTAGAAATGTAGACAAATGGTGCATAAGTATGTGTATATACCAGCTTTTTGCTTTGTACCAGTAGAGAACTGTGAACAACGAAAGATTCAGTATTTATTTTGTATCCAAACCTTTTGTTTTTCTTTTCGTTGTAAGTGGATTACTGAAATAATTTTTAATGAAAACAATAGCTTCCACTCAATGATTAACGCCATGTCCTGTTACTTATACTCTGTTACAAAAAAGTATATGCTTATTTTTATAAACTGTTATAAGATGCAAATTTTAATTAATCATTTTAATAGGTACCGTTTGAATTGAATTATTTATTTACCTTAGAATCTAAGAGTTAAAATTTATTGTCAAGTTTTCAATATTTATCTATTCATATACTTATTTTACTTTTCTTGCAAATATTACTAAAATGTTTCCTGCAAATAAGGCAGTACCAAAGCGGAATGTCTTTTAAGCTTACCCCGGCCAGTTGGCAGAAGATCAGATAATGTCCCATAACAGATTATATCTTGGCACAGGGAGGGTATGGCTTACGTTTCAAGACATCACAAAGAAATTTTATTACTCTATTGTCTACTTTGCCACTTTAATATTTAGATCAGCAATAACTGCGGAGTTTGAACGTTTGGAACCTTTTTTGAAATAGATTCGGCATTTTGTATTAAAATGTAACAATAACTTATTATTAATATAGAGAGAAGAGCATCTCAACCGTTAATTTCAGGAATTATTAATAGGAAACACAGTACATAAAATATATCAGTTAATGTATGAGTAAATATGAGTTTATTGTATTATTTATATGTGCATACAATAAAGAGTTTTCTATTCCATTCTATTCTATCTTACTTATCTAGTTCTCTTTCGTAAATTAACTTCGTACGCATTCAATCAATAATGATGAAAACCTTTCGTTTAGTTAGATTTATGGAGCCTTTTTCGATGACGTCTAGTCAGAATAATGACTGACTTGAAAAACAAACTACATCCAAATTTCAAGGACAACCAAAATCGATTGACCGACCTTAACATAGGATTAATTCTGTCATTCGACGCATAAGATATCCTAGAATATTAATATCCCCGATTCCTAATAAGAATCGTAACACACATATATCTACGATAACAATAGTGTAGCCACCTGCGAACTCCAGTATTTAATTGGATTAATAAATCCCAAGGGTCTCTACAAATCGCGACTTATTGCCACTTCCCTCTTTGAAGATTAAATCTGCTCCCAATTGTACGTTAAACACGTACATACTCAATCTAAATAGGCTACGCTTGAGACTGAAGTAGTTCAAGTTTGATGGTATTAGTATTAAGTACTTCATTTACACATTATTTATGCACCTCTGTTAAACGTACAAAGCTAGGAAGACTGGCAGTGACTCTCCTTTTATGTATTATATGCTTAACTCTTCCTCTTAATATCAATTATTTATGATTATCATGGCATTTGATATTTGTTTAGGAAATATCTACCTCAAACACTCGCAATTCGTTCTCAATATTATAGATAGTTGGCAATATCGAGGCCTAGTGCCGATTTTACATGAGCTGATTATACTCAGTTGATATTATATGATGTCTTTAAAAGTTTGTATAAGGATAACTCATACAGACCCAGAAGTTTTATCAGCAGATTTTGATGGTAACTGGTGTGTCATTTAATAGTTATGAATCGTTCTCCTATTTGAGCGGCAAGGCCACACGATAGGCAATGTAACACGGTGCAAACTGTAACAAGCTGTGGCTACACATGTTGTGGCGTATAGTTTAGGATTGTAATTTCACCGGCTTATCGTGCTCTGCTTACCTAGGACCACGTTTTTAAAATTATGGTGCATTTTTTGTGAAGCTGCATGCATCCGGCTTCTTGGCCCTCGCGCTAGTCAGGTGTCAGGTGTAACCTGGGCGGGCGGTGGCGGTGGGCGGCGCATATAATTGAGGCCATAAATCCGTGGACGCCTTCAGAGACGACAATTAAATCACGTTGAATCATGGAACACCACTAATTACACCCAACAATGTTATAATTGCATTGCTATTTGGCACTTAATTTATTACATCACCTATTGTCTCTGATAAATGTTCGACCATGTTCTTTGAAATTTCCTACCTAATTAGTACTTTGTCACTAATAAGGGACTTCAGCCATGTGACTTTCGAAACGTGACTTGAAATTTTCGTTTCCTTATTGCGAATTATTAAATATTCTTATATGTGCGACTGTAGAAATTGTTATTCAGAATGAGTTTCATATTACTATTCACTTGCCATGTCATCCTGAAATGCGTGAAAGGTTATCAGTTCAAAGTGGTTATCGTGTCATATGACTTGTGCATATGAGTTTTATCGCATTAAGTGTTGATGCATGTGCCATAAACCCTCTTTATTTTTCGGGTGCAAAATCATTAAGGCTACGCAAAGCTGTAACCCGTTGATGTCAGTCGTAACTCGTTTATTGTAACGCTTTAAATTAGAAAGGTATGCATAAATTAAGAAACCTCTGAAGAAACCTCACAAACATCTACAATCCGTGAGGAGGTTGTAATTGCTTCACAATCTTTTATCTTAGCAATAAAGTCCCGCCATTAAATAACAAATTACAGACAGACAGCGTCGATTTCCGTGTACTGTGAGAGACAAGTCTCAAAGTGACATTTTATTTCCTATTTCCTTTTCCTGAAAAACGATACTTTAGTCGAGCTAAACCTCCGTCAGTGTCAATTAAGATACCTAAGATATACAAGTACAGGAAAAGATATATATTTTTTTCTGTAACAAAAATTCCATATATATATATAGGTATATATAAAATTACTTTTACAAAAGAAAAAAAACCTTTTATAAAGATCCTGTCTTTTTATTTCTAGGGCATTCTCTCAGGCCTAAATTTCCATTTCATGACTTGTCCCTGAAACGCGTGACCTTTCAAACGTGTACAAAACAACGACAAAAGTTTACAAGAAGCTCTACAAACATACTAAATTGGATTCGCTGAATACTCTCCACCTGAGTCAGCAAAAATTTCTCCTTTATCAATCTATCCATTCCTATCTCGAAGTATAGACTCGTTTCTTGAGAAGTCTTAAGCTACTTCTTTCCATCGTCTTGGCAGAGAATTGAATTGAGACATATAGAGGATTCCCTTGTCTAATAAATCTGTGAAGAAAACCGTTCGTCGCGACTGCTGGATAACTAATATTATGCTATACGCTTGATTCATGCTCGACGAAAGTTTCAATATATTCTCTTCGATTTTTTGTAGATCCTCGTTGCAGACGTTTCTGTTAGCATTAAACTGTCTCTAATGAGTTGAAAGACTGCAAAACTTAAATTAACAGTAATTCCCTATACAAAATTTATTTTAGAAAAAGAATGCAATAGGTACACGCGACTGACCAGAAAACGAGGTCATACATTTTAGGGTTTAAGATCATGCATCGTGCATTTTTCGACTACCGAGATTTTTACTAAAGTTTTATAGAGATTTATTAGTTACAGTATATTTTAGTTATAAATGAATTTTACTGCATTAATATCTCTTTCTCTAATATAATAAATTTCTACTATTCACAATGAAATTGTATATGGTATTAAAAAAGGAAATCGCACAATATAAATACTTCGCTTGGGTAGATTGGTACAAAACTTGTTCAGATACCTATCCTACGCTGTTACCTAGTTGGACAAAATTAAATGTTTCCCATGGGTAATGTCGGTGCCTTCGCATTTAGATATCACTTTAATAGCAGGTAAGTAAGTTCCTCTTTAAAATAAACGTTTATAAGTAGTCCCTACTAAGTGTAGCTATCAAAGCATTATGTAATTATCTTATAATGTAGAAGTACAGACTGGAAAATATTTAAATAAATATAAACAAAGGGTCTAAAATTTCTAAATAAGGATAAACAAAGATTTTCTAATTACATTACTAATAAATGTATAACCTATATCTAAAAAGTGTCTAGATGACAAATAGAATTCTTCAACTTCAGATTATTTATCAATTTTTGAACATTAAAACAACATTCGAACATGAACGGACAGTATATACCAACAACGTAAACACGAATAGAGAGAAGTCAAGTCAGGAAGCACTAGACAGTCGAGCAGGTATCTAAGTTGTTTTAAACTAAACTTTTACCTGTTGCCAAAGTTATGTGACTGTTTCAATTCTGAGATATCCCGCTTCCCGCTGGGAACTATGTACTTGTACTAGTTAGTTACTGGTACTTTGTAAAAGTTGTAAAACAACCGAATTCCTTTAATAATATTGAATGACAAAACGGGCAAAGCCAATAAATAGCTTGATTGAATTTTTCAATATATTTGTTTTCAATTATACTACATAATATAATAAGCCTAATAACTTTTACCTGCGGCTTCGCCAGCGTTATGTTTCTTTATCAGGTATAAAATAGCTACGGTCCGGAGAATGCAGTAAGCTATGGCACTCTCCGTACCTCGAACTATTTCTGGGTAAAAAATCTACTCAATCCGTCACTCAGTTGCTGAGGAGAAGAAGATCAAACAAACAAATCAAGAAGCACACTATCGCATTTATAATATGTATAGGAATTAATATTAATACTTAATTTTTGCTTCAACTGTAAAAGATTAGTTTTTGGTATTGTTGTAATTGATAAAAAATCAATACATACTTATATCACGTACTTCATCATCAACGATAGATTTGTAAGTAATGTATAGGATCTGTACAGACCAGTCTATTCTTACAAGCAGGTACGAGTATGCACCTTAATCGATTCTCGATAGAACAAAAGCAACTTCGGCTCTTCTTCCCAAGTTTCCTAAAACTTTTACAAATACAAATAGGCTACGTCTTTCTACTCGTATGTGCCGATGTATAGAAAACTATATTCTCCCAGAACCTTGCTTAAGCATTCTTTTTTAACAATTTCTACGTAACTTGGTATCAAGAATAAACCCAGAGTTAATTTAGAAATTCGCGAGCTTAATATCAAACTAAATGATAATAGAAAAAACATCAGCTACTTGAAGTTTAAAATATACGTTATCTTGTCATTTTTACCGCAGATAAAGTACTCATTATCATTATTCTTTAGACAAAATGTAGATACCTATTTTATTATTTTATTTTATTATGAAATGAATCTGTTAAAATCAATGTGTTATTAGATACCAATTCTCCTGGTGATGTTAAATGCCTGAGCATGTATTGAGAGAAAAAGCTCATCAATCTAGATTTTTTTTAAATCTACCTAAGCCTTAAACGAATTTATTTGCTTTACTTACACTCGGAAATTATACACATTTAAAATCGTATTATTTACACTACCCCTAAACACCTTGCGACCCTCGACAGGCAGTTAATGTAAGATAGAGGCTCGAGACGCCGCGTCCGGTTTCCGGTCCGACCCGGCCAGTCCCGGGCCGTACACGGACGATTCAATTTACCCTCAACCCGCGGCAAACTACATTGATTGTTTCTATATTCCGGTCACAAACTGTACACTCACAGTTTTCCAGTCTTATAAATAAGTACTCTTAATACTTCGAGTACTGTACGAATTCTTTACACAGAAATGCATTGAGTTATATATACACTATTGATTGACCTAAAGGTTTGGACGTACAAGTAAGTTATCAGGGGCCTTATTTCTGAGATCGCTCTTATAAATTCAGTATTCGCATGCGAAAGAAATCACTGATGAATTTGATTTCGAATGGTACTGTTTATGCTTATTTTGATCCATTGGAAAGCTGGATATTTCTTTATAAAAATATTTAAAATACTTCATTTCACGAAGAATTTGTATCACGTTATTTAATCAATTATTACATTTTGACTTCATCGATGAAAAACTAAAAACGTAAATTGAAAAGTGTTATTTTTCTTCGGTAGCTAACAGTTGTCAAACTTTCTATATATAAGTGAATTGAAATACACGTGATTCAGATCATTCGTATTTTTAGAGAAGATTATGAGTTTTTAAGAAAGCGACTTTTTTCATATCGTTCGTAAATGACGTTTTAGCGAGTTGTGAATTCAAAGTAAAGTAAAGTAAAGTAATATTTATTGACCTTTAAATAACGTTCGTTACAGGCAAGTCTTATTACATTTGAATGAATAATTACTTAAAAAATTTAACTTACAAATCTCATTTATATACGATTACTTAATATTAGTTCTTAGTTTAATAGTTCTCATGACAAATATTTACATTAAAATTGCTTTGTTTAGTTATTATTAATATTTTATAATGGTTGTTTGTTACACAAGAACGATGATTCTACAAGCTGCATTGACATATATTCGCTGAGTTTATAAAAAGGATTGCTTTCAAAAAAATACTTCAATTTTTGTTTGAATGTAATAAAATTGAGATCCATTACACTATTAGGTAATTTATTATACATCAGTATTTTAGTATAAAGCCCCTGCTTCTTACATTTAGCTAATCTATTTATTGGTAGGATTCGCCCTTTTTTATTATTGCGTGAAATTCTTTTTTCCGGTATTTCCCTATCCTCGTGTACTTCTAATAAACAACTATAAATATAAAGTGATATAACTGTCATTATTTTATCTTTTTTAAAGTGTTTTCTCGCAGGACTACGTTTTTTCAAACCGTTAATTGTTCTTATAGACTGTTTTTGACATTTTAAGACTTTTATGATATCTTTAGCATTTCCCCAAACAGTAATAGCGTATCTTATAATAGAATGCACGTAGGCATAATAGACAGAGATGAGCGACTTTTTATCTAGTAATGGCTTAAGTTTAAATAAAGCATAATTACCACTTGCCATTTTCTTGCAAATTTTATCGATGTGCGCATTATGGCTAATTGTATTATCTATGGTATAACCTAGAAATACATTTGTTTTACTAATGGAATTCCCGTAAATACCTAACTTTGACTGATACTGCATAGAGATGGTTTTATCAGAGTTAAGAACAATTCCATTTGCGTCAAACCATTCCTTTAACAATTCCATAACGATACTAATTTTATTTTCTAAATTATGTATACATTTGTCTCTGATACCTACATGTGTGTCATCTGCAAATAAATTTATGTGAGCCCAACTTGGCAATGCATTGGTAATATCATTAATATATATCAAAAATAAGACTTCATTCGAACGTTTCAACAATAAGTCCCGTTATATGTTACTTTCATTTCTCTATTCATACGAGTAGGTATACTATCTTTCTATATACTTGCTGTCAACTATTACTTACTTACTACTACCTAGCAAATTTTTTCTACGTTCTTTCTCTTTTTAATAATTTGTAGGTACCTACTCAACTTTGTATTGATATTTATTTAAAATTTTGTAATGTACTTACCTATATACGTAATGAAAAAATATTTATTGTAAATAAAATTTAAAATCATATTTGCTTTCAGCCGACTTCCCAAAAAAGGATGAGTTACTCATTTCAACCTTTTTTATATATATTTGTTAGCCGATATCTCAGCGACGGCTGGACCGATTAGAAAAATTTTTTTGTTTGAAAAACAACACACACGTGTATGGGACTACATATTATATATTTTATCAGAATCGGTTCGATAGTTTAGTTTGTAAAACTAACTGTAAATTATGTATCGGTGCGCCCCGAATTGAAACTCCTTGTAATGTTTTTTAAGAGGCTTGTTTATCAAGAGTTTGTAGATAAAGCAAAAGTTTTGACTAACAATAAGATACTTACCAAATACCTTTTTGAAAATGTGTTTATTTCAGTACCATGTTTCTGACACTATGGTGGCTTTTCATAGATCTGGTATTTTTGCAAACATATTTATAATGAAACTTCAGCTTACCTTAAGTGGGGTACTTGGCATCATATCAATTGGTTAACATCTCTATCGAAAACAAGGAACTCCAGATTGAAGCAGCATTAAGCATCAATAAAAATTCAGCCCACGATTTGTTTTCATAGGCTCCTAAGCTTTTATGCAGCAAAAATCTTTTTATTGTTCTTGCAGTGGTTTTGAGTACGTAATCTCGAATACTGATGTTACCTTCTTAAAATACCTACTAAGAATTTGGTACAAAAAACTTGCCTACACAATCGGGTAAATATAATATTTTAAAGTAAGCGTGTCAGACTTTCATATTGTTTACATTTGCTGAAAACGTGTATAGGTACTCGTGATTATGTCTGCCTGTTGAAAAGAAATACTCCTCTAAAATTTCTTATTTTATCGCTAGTCACATCTTATTTTCTTAGCAACCTTTCAATAGCTTAACTATACCAGCATACAATAACCATAGTATAAGTTATTTTATTTCCTGGTAGGAACAAGTTGTCCCCCACATATGCTCGCTTTCCGCCGGCGCCGGAGCGGCACAATGCGAAGAGCCTTAGTGATTTAGTTTTATTGTTATGCACCCCCCTCCCTATTCACTCAACCAGATTATTCAGGAGGTGATGTTTTCGCTGCCAGCTTGCTAATTTAGAAATTCTATCTAAGTCTGGCAACATTTTTTCTAGACATATCCAATAATTTTCTGCAAAATCTTATCTTCTTTCATATTGCTGCTGAAAAAATAGTTTTCTTTTATGTATAGTTCTCAATTATTAAAGAAGCACTTTGTAGCTACATGCATTAATTTAGTTGCGCCTATCGTCTATACGGCAATAGAATTTTAACAAAGCTGAATTTTGATCTCTGAAAATCTTTTTTGTAGTAGCATTATTTTCCCTTAAATATACATAACATTTTGTGAGCGCTTGTAGACATTTCCATAGATAATAGAAATGTAATTAGCTTCATAGCCCAAAAGGCTTTGTTGGAAACACCCAAACAAAAGCTTTAAGACCCTTGACATACATAAAGGTGATGTATTCAGAAGTCGTGTTGGTATTAATAAGACTTAAGCGTCCACAGCAGCGAGCTGTGACAAGGATGATAAAGAGGTCATCGCGCAACCTTCACGTGAGTGGTAGCGGTTTACCTTGCATTGTAATGCTGTGCCGGCCAACTGCTTTGAATAGCAATTTCATAGACGCCACCCCTGTTATTAGGGGTTAGTACAAACCCGACTGCCAGTCGCCGTCTCAGCACCGAGTTAAACAGACGAGAACCCCTAAATTAGACGCTTTGTGCAATGCAGTCGTTCCGAGCTATTGTTTTCTGAGCTATCCTCTTATTACGTCTGATATTCTGTTACAGAAACTATCTAAATGCAAATTGTTTTAAGCGATTTAACTTGAGCTGTTACGATAGAAGTTATTGGGTATAGGACCGCCGTAAAAATTGTGTGGGGGTAAATCATAAAACGATCTGTTTGGGCGATGAATCGACACTGTTAACCCATATCGCCCGGAACGGCCGCACTTCGTCCGGGGACGATCTTTTGCCGAGACGTGACCGAGGGAGCCAATAAAATCCTTGCGAATCGCTCCTGGGCTCTGGCCGAAGCTGTAAAAATTGTAAGACGTGACGAAAGCGAGCTGAGATCGCACCAAAGTGTCACGTGTTCCACTCTATTCGTAACAACGGCAACAATATTACCCTGTTCTCATTTTACTTGATGTATTTTGTCATGTTGCATCATTTCAAAAAGGCTACCAATTTTTTTTCTAATGGAGAATGTCACACGTCAAAATAAGACAACGGACAATTAAAATTACTATGTGTTTATTAATAAGGCTGTTTGTGTATAAACAAGTCCTGGACTATATATACCAGTATGCTATACTAGCGGCTAGTTCCAGCTTCGCACGGGTTCGGACATTTTAGGGTTCCGTGCCCAATGGGTAACAACAGGACCCTATTACTGAGACTTCGCTGTCCGTCCGTCTGTGCGTCCGTCAGTTCGTGCGTCCATCCGTCACCAGGTTGTATACCATAAACTGTGTTAGCTTGACAGTTGAAATTTTCATAGATGATGTATTTCCAGAGCCCGGAGTGCAAAATGTGAAATTTTAATTCTTGAAAGGTCACTATGATTAACGTAAGTTATGCGTGCTATAGCTTTTTAAAGTATGACTTGTTGTTTTTTTAATTTAGTATTTTCTTTTTAATGATATATCTGACTTAATAACAATCCAAAATTAATCAACAGGTATTGAAACAGACTATAATACGAAATAATTTATTTTATTAATAAGAATTAATACAAAGGAATAGTTAACATGGTCTGTCGACCTTTAAAATATATAAAAGTAGTTATAGTGACATAACATAAATATTGTAGCCAATTTTTTTGTTCTATCATCAATAGTTACCGCAGCGCATGCGGTGAAAGACATTTAAATTTAAAGAAAGGCAAAAAAAATTACACCTTGTAGTTTTAGTAGGAATTTCTAAAGAAAGAAAGAAAGAAAGAATTTATTTGTACCAAAAAACTACTAGCAGTGACAGAGTTAAAAAAAAATGTAAGTTTCTTGACACAAACCGGCTCCAACTCAGCATAATGCTAGTTGTAAACAACCAGCGCTGGTCTTCCGTTGGTGCCGGCAGGAGCTAATATGTGCGTAAAAACCTATGAATATTATTTTTTATGGTATTTGTTATTTTGTAACTAAATTATGTTTATTTATATTTCTTTTTTTTTTTCTTAAGTCATGGTAATAATTTTTGTGTCTTTGTTTTTAATATATATAAGTTGTGTATAGTCGTAATTAGACTTTAAGCTTAAAGTGATTCTTTATGTATCCTACCATTAACAATTACTTAACTTTTTGTCTGTGACTGTACCATTATAAATAAATAAATAAATAAAGCTCTAATTTTTTCTTTAATCAGGTGATACACAAATATACTTAAGCTCACCAAAACCGACTTCATCAAAATGTGAATTTCGAAGCTGTGCAGCTCCTCGACCACACTGTGATAGCAAGAAGACTTAAGATAACGAAACCGTTTAAGTTAATGTTTAACGAGTAAAATAGAAAATTATGAAAAACTGCCGATATATCTTAGATTTAAAATTATAGTGTATAGTATTATAGTCTAGCTATTATCAGTCTAGTTCTTTTACTGGATACCCACACTAAGAGGGTTGTGAGAAAAATTGTACTTCGCCAATTTTTGACGGCGGTCATCTTGAACTGATTTTTATCAAATATGGCTAAGAACACTCCCGATTAATACCAATCAAAATCAAAATTGATTCATTTGTTTGAGAGCTACGATGCCACAGACAAACACACACATACACACACATACACGTCAAAGTCATAAAACCCCGTCGTTTATGGGCCGCGGATTAAAAATAGTGATAATGAAAAATTATAGTGCCTAAGACTAAATAACACACAAAACAATAAGAAAAAGGTCGATGGACAAATTCCATTGTGTAGAATTTGAAGTTAAATATAAATTACTTAGTAGCCTTAGGCTAAATTGTATTATTTCTAGGGAAGGCTCTTGATGTCTCCCCCTTAAGCACAAAAATATGTTTAGCCATATAGCTGCCCATAGTCAATAATGCACCTTGCATTATTGACTATGGGCAGCTAGGGTTTGGCATACATTTACTATAAGATGAAAATATCGTGACGAGTGTTAGTTTTTCTATAAGAATACTAGTGTTACTAGAGAGCATTATTATTTACGAGAGTGTTTTCATAACCATTTCCAAACATTTTTCTTTATTTTTCGGATTTTAAAGTAACTACCATTTCCCCGTAAGCAATAACATGTTTGGTTTTAGTTGGAGCTCTATAAAGTTGTTTGTATAATTGTGAAGGCATGCATGGGAGAGCATAAGTTTTACTAGGGTTCGTGGCGGTTCAGAGACATTTCGATGTTGGATAACAATAAAACTAAATCATCGGGAAGTTATCTATCTCCGAACCGACGACGGCTGGCGGAAGCGAGCGTGCGCTACAGATGTAACCCCGGAATAGATAGTAAATGATGCAGTTGTGATGACTTCCACTTTTTGTAAATTGGTTTTTCCTTTCCCTATTTCCTTCGCTGGTCAGTGACTCACGGTGTTATTATTAATTTAAATTTATAATTAACAAAAGTTGGTATTTTGGTACGTTAAAATAAGATAAGATAAGACAACTCTTTATTAAAGAACCAGCTTTTAATTATAAAAAATTAAAACAAATAAAAACTTACAAATATATACTAGGTTTCTCAATGGCGGCCTTATCGCTTAGAGCGATCTAAATACGATAAGTATAATTTTATTTTATTTCTCCAACTACTATAGATAAGGATTTTATTTCTATATTTTTATTGGAATCTTATTATTTATCTTTTTAGGTTTTATTTTCCGATCAGATAATTTAATTTCCATAATAACTTATCTGTCCTACTACCCACACATGAGATGAAGTGAGATATCACATATCTTAAATATTTATAAGTGCTTTATATTATAAGCAATGATGTATGCCTATATTATATTATTACCTACAAAATCTTTTCATGGTTTTCTCCATATGAGTTCCCAGGTGCTTCTCATTCTCAATATCTACATCAGCGATAAAACGATGGGGATGTAAAGTTCAACGCCCTCTATTAACCCCATAAGTAGCGTAATTTGTCAGAGTAGGTTAAGAGATAACTTTTATGAAGAGATATAAAAATGTATCTAAAATGTCGCAAATCGCGAGTAGGTTTGATATTTATAAGGGATGGCATTTCACAAATTACCGATCCCATTAATTTTCCATTAGCGGTAATTGGGGGCGGATTTTCTGTGTAAAGTTACAAAAAGGCATAAAAAAGTCTTGAAACGACTGCTTCTACTTTCAGCCATGAAACGTCTAAATTAAATTATTTAAGTCATTATGTTATCTAGAAAATTTACAGCAAACATTTTGTAACAGTAATATCCAAACTACTGAACCAACGTGACAATTTGAAAGCGTTTGTTCCTATACTAGTGTGATATCTTTTTATTTTTTAAATTTAAAGTCGCCTGATTCTTCGGACTTCTATAATACTTGACAGTTTTTCTAATGGTAACGTGTATACATACTAACATCCTAGCATGTTCCAATCCGAACGTCAAATCGCAAAATGTGCTAAACCGTGGCACGCTCATAATTGCACATCCCGATATAGACTTAATATATAAAAACGAGGCGTTCAGCCTTAATTATTACTAGAATTAATAGTTAGGAGATAAGGTCAGTATTCTTTCTGCAATAAATAACCAAGTCGGGTGGGTTCCGTCTTGTTCCCGTCGATAACTTAATTCAATCTTTGCTCCCCTCGTCATCCCGGCAATATGCTGCCTCGGGAGAAACGCACAGAAATGAAACGTGACTTACAGTTTCCCTGACCTGGATGTGGGTATAGTTGTCTATCTAATTATCCTGTTACGTTATACGTGTCTGTTTTGATGACAAATATATAAAAACTTGATACTTTTTACCGACTATATCTACTAATAAGATACTCAACAAACCGTTGACGAGGAAACATACTCAATTTTATTATACACTAGCTGTAACCGCGACTTCTTTCGCGGTTGCTAACCTTGCATAAATATATCAGTGGGACTTAAAAAAATATAAAATGTATATCAGTGGTCCTTTTGAAAGTCTTATCATTGCAAAAGATACAATACGATAGCAGTGTTTTGAACTGTAAATTTGATTAATTAAGGCAATACGGAAGTTTGCACAATTATGTTCACCATGAGTGGACAATTTTTTAAGAACTAAAGATTCTGCATAGATATAACGCCTATTTCATTTTGTAAATTTAGCACTTATTTCAACCCATACTTAATTTTTTGCTAATGTATTAATCCCGATTGGCCATTTATTTTTTATTTAAGACAGCTAGGTATTTGACAACCAGCTCGCACGACTACAGAAACCAGCGACACTCAGACCCCTAGATGGAGCATACCTAGTCTGGAATACACTGGTCACACGCGATTAGCTGTCTCGCGACAGATTTTTCAACTTGAGGGGTAGCTAGTTAGCCAGGCAAGTATTAGGATTGTCCTTCCACCAAGCTATGGCTTCCACACGATGTTATCCTTCACCGCTAGCTCAGGTTCTTCTTGCGTATTTAGTGGAATCGAACATCGTACCTCTTGCACAGCAATCTACCCCATTTAACTACTCGGTCACCATCGCTTCAAAAAATTGTGGACGCTATTTGTTGACACATATGTCTCATATATGTGTTATGTGTTCCATCTACGGCTACAGTATCGCTGATTTCCGTGGTCGTGCGAATTTGTGGTCAAATGCCTAGTTGTGTAGTATAAAAAAATAAATATATGTACAATAATCTATGCCGCAGCTATAAACTCAAAAATAATAATAATAAAGAAATACAATACCGATGTCGTATTTTTTGCAACACATTTATTTCAGATAATCCTTGCTAAAAAATAACTATGCAAATTAAATTTCAGTAGCAAATCCTTCCTTGCTCCAACTTTTTATGTAGGCGTCCAGTAAAAGATTTTTTGTTACAACTACAAAAATTAAGTAGTATTTTTTTGGGTCAAATAATTCTAGTTAGGCATTACTAACAAAAAAACATCCTTACTGAAGCACGCGTTAGCAGGTTATAGTTAAATATGACTTTTATCCGCTCTCTCACGGGACCCCCACTATTTTTTCGCATAACATCATTTCAGATACACCTTTCTAACAAAAAAAGAATCATCCAAATCGAAACACGCGTTACCGACTTATAATTAAATACGACTTTCATGCATCACAGGGGAACCCTTACTAATTTTCAGGACAACAACATTTCAGTTAGACATATGGAACAAAAATAATCATCCAAATCAAAGCACGCGTTACCGAGTTCTAGTTTAATACGATTTTCATCCCCCCTCCCAAGGGAACCCCTCCCCTCTAATTTCTGGGATAACATTAATTTCAGTTAGTTCTTTCTAACAAAAAATAATCATCCTAACCAAAGCACGCGTTACTGAGCTATAATTAAATAAGTCTTTCATACCTCCTCCCACGGGAAATTTTCGGTATAACATCATTTCAGTTAGACTTTTGGACTAAAAAAAGAATCATCCAAATCAAAGAACGCCTTACCGAGTTCTAGTTAAATACGATTTTCATCCCAACTCCCACGGGAAATATAATTTCTGGGATAATATTAATTTCAGTTAGTTCTTTCTATCACAAAAAGAATCATCCAAATCAAAGCAGGCGTTACTGAGCTATAATTAAATAAGACTTTTATCCCCCCTCCCACGGGTACCCCTTCTGAGTTTCGGGATAAAAATAGATAAGATCCTACCTCATTGTATAAACCTTAAGCATACTAAGTTTCATTAGAACCCATCCAGCAGTTCCAAAGTTATTGAAAGTCCAGAAACAGACAGACAGATAGACAGACAGAAAGACATACAAAAATTAAGAAAAATATAGATTTGGGGTCTGTATCGTTAATAACACCCCCGCAAAAGATTTTTTTAAATAATAAGCTTGACCTTGTAGGTCCCAGTTTTTCTTCGGAGAGCAATCGTATGTTTATTCTGGCCCAAGAAACTCACGCCTGAATAAACCACTACGTCTGTATGAAGATGATGATGATATTCGTCACCAAGGTGGAAATTTAGAGTAAATAAGCAACTATTTTACTAACTTGCTCTCCGCTGTTTTCTCCAATTAATTCTCTATCACTGTATGAGGATAGTCGTAAGTATTGATGACAAACCAGTCGTCTACATTTGGTACAATTTTAATAAAACCAGTGAACCGACAGAAAACCCATATGTCACCGAGCAGACAGAAATAAAAGAGGTTCCGCAGCCAATATGAAATATGCAGCTAACTGTTCGAACTAGGGTTCTTGGCGGCGTTACTCACATAAACGATAGATTTACCACTCACTATCAGATAAGAATACTTTACAGCTGTGTTTGTACCTACGTGAATTACGAGTATTATTTCTGTTAACGGAATTCAAAACTTTACCGAGTAGTTTAGTGACTTACTACGTATAAAAAATAAATACACAATATTTTCATCGTGCTCATCTATCCACTCGTACACCCGGCCAAGAATTTTCACGTGTTAGAGCTTCCAGGACTCACGAACGCTTAACTAAGTTAAGCTTATAAGAATAACGGATAATAATAATACTAAATAATGATTCAAATATGTCTAATATTTACTTCAAAACATTCAAACTCCGTCAATATGTTCGTTCAATAGTAAAATTTAAGGCATGTAATTAGAACGCTAGGTCAAAAAAGTGTTAGTTAAAATTTTTGTTTGCCGCCTGCTTTCCAATTTATTTAGGCGTTCTCAAAACTGTAGCAAGTTCAAACGTGGAAGTGATTTACTATTTATACAATTAAAAAAGCTCATAAATTGTTTACGATTTATACAACCACCTATAAACGTATGTGTTTCGGTCAGACTGAATGTACCTAGAGGTCATCGTTAGCCCGTCGTCGATCAAAAACTGGAGACAATGACAGTGACTCGTAATTTTGACATTTGGCCGAGTCATGGCGTTAATTACCGAATATTACCGATCGTAGGTTACACGAAAGTCGACGTGATATTATGTGAATAATTGCATTTTGTCGAACGCAAGCGATGATATTAGTTTTTATCACGTTTCACGATGATTTATTGATGCTGATGCGAATGAAGATATATATATTTATGGTTTAGATAGGCTTTTAAATAGATTCTTTACTAGTCTATACTGTAAAGAAATGATACATTATTTTTATTAACAGCTACGCTGGTTTTTGTATTTGTATTTATTCTAGCTTATTCGACAGATATCATGAATACACGAATTACGAGTCATCAATGAGATTAACGTTAAGCGGAACCTCGCCTCACAACAGGAAATAAGCAATCTTAGCCGTATTTTGCAACATCAAATAGGCACATCGAAACAGTTACATTTCGTATTGAATCTCGTCTCGCAAGGAGGTAACACTAGGCCGAAACAAGTCTCGTGTAATCTCTCAAATCCAAATTAGATTTTCTTTCACTATTGACAGGTTTCCGGCGCGGCTTGGTGTTCAAGTAGTACCCACAATTTTAGCAATTTTGTACACATACGTGCTTTTGTTTCATTTTGCAAATGGTAAAAAAAAAAACAGATTAAACTCTACAACATAATTACATTTTAGATTGATTTCAACATTGAAAATGGACATAAAAATTTAAAACCACAATAATTAATTCTACATAATTACGTTATATTTGCTACATAATAAAATATAAAATTACACATAGCCTAAATCGAAGGGTAGATATATTGTGCTGTTCAACTTTTAAATGAATGAAGTAATAATTACAAAATAATTGCAAATTAATGTCATATTTATAAATAACTAGATGAGCCCTGCGGTGTTACCGCAGTACAGGATAAAAAGTAGCCTGTGTGTTAATACAGGGTCTATGCTATCTCCGTGCCAAATTTCATTCATATCGGTTCAGCAACTGATGTGTGAAAGAGTAACAGTATAGTCCATACATCCACACATTATTACAAACTTTCGCGTTTATAATATAAATATAATAGTATATATAGTATAATAGCGTTAATTATAATATTAGTAGGACAAATCAAAGTACAGTTGAAAGACAAAGCATTTTGCTTATTTTTCACTATTTTATTTATGAAATGACAGTACTACATGTAACACTGAAGCCGCGGAGCTTCTCGCGTATTCGCTTCGCTCCATGCTCAATCTTTATCCGCCACCTAATTGGAAAAAGAACAGACGTAAGACGTATAGCTTATTCTTTATCTATGCGTAAGACGTCTTTCTCGGCTTTGGTGTTAAGGTGCAATAGACGTTACAGCCTTTTCGTTTCGCTAGTGAAGTGTGTTTGTTCAATCGGTGAATTTCTTTGGGTTTCATAGTATAGGTATAAAGTATGTGGACGGGAAAGCTCAAGACTACGACACAGTAAAAATATCTATAATTCATCATCATTACAGACTACTCAGTCCACCCAAGTGTAGGATATAAACCTCCTATAATTAAATTAGAGTTGTTTAAAAGTTAGTCTGCTTTTTATTTTGTGATGGATTTATTAAAATATTTATACAACATGTAACAGAAAGGTTTGATAATGGTGCTTAAGGGTGTTAGTCAACCAATCAGAGTGATCCCATAGTAGAACAAAATTATGCAAAACGAAAAAAAAAATGGTTCTTATGAAAGTCTGCATATACACACTCTAAAGCATTAGCCTCCTTAGCGCCTTTGATTGGATGATTGATTAACTTTAGTTTTAATTATTATGTCTGGATAATATTTCGTTAAATGCAAAAGTTAGTCGTCTTCTCTGTTTTAGGTGGATTTAGAGGGACCGTCTCTAAGGTATCTGATATGGTTTGCAACATGGCAAAAGAAGCTACTCTTTGGTAACATTACAAAGAAAAACCGCTTCAAACACTGCATAGTTTCAGAATACGATGACATAGTGATTTTCAATAAATACATTAGAGTTTAGAAAGTCTTAATTATGTCAAGTAAAAATCTTTGATCAGTATTATAGATACTCGTATATCGTTATTTGTTCGTCTCTAATTTTTATCAAGCAAACTATTAAATTATACATTTATAATAAAAAAGATAGGTTTTTGGGAACTCAAAATATAAGCAGTTTTAACAATTTGGAATAAAATTTTGTCATAAATAGCACATTTAAAAAATAATCATTCCGTATACAACCGACCGACTTAATTGCTAGAATAAAAATCGTTAATTCTACACAGTCACAAACAACACGCCAGATTGCCTTCAAAATAAACAAACCACTACAAATTGGCCGCAATTAAAACGCTGTATAAGCTCATTGGATAAGTTTTAATAAGCGCACGAAAAGAAGCAAATGAGCGTTCGTAACAAGAAGAAACAATAAAATAAAACGAGACTGGTAATGAATAGGCTGTACTAACATTGGGGCAGATTTAACAGGGTGTAAGTCGATAGTGCGACACGATATCGCGTGACAAGCCGCCGTCAGGACTGAGCTCAAAATAATCTTGTACAGAAAGCCAACTACGTCCAATGTCGGAGCAGAATTAAAACACTTCGAGCCAAGTGATCTAATCTTTAATTACTCATTACAAAACGGTTTCAATCTAACAACAGAAGATTAGCCCTGGTTTTTTACAACCAACATGCTGAGTTGGGCTCGCTTTCTTCTGTTTTCGTACAATATTTACGTTCCAACCTATAGCGCCCAACTTCTGGACACGAGTCTCCCCTATAAAGAGGGTGTGGGCTTTAGTCCATCATGCTGGCCAAATTGCGGGTTGGGACTTTACTTGTCATCGAAAGCTATTTAACATTCTCCGACAAGCAGGTTGCCTCGCGATGTTTTCCTTCACGGATTAAACAATGGTAATTAATTCTAATACGGACATGAATAAAAAAAGTTTAGAGGTTAGTCCAAATCCTGGAATTGAATTGACTCGCATCGCTCTTTCGCTTGCGAGGCAAGTGAGAATCTAACAAACGCAGTAACTTTTTTACGCAGGGATACAGAAAGGAATTTGTTCAACTTGAATATTCTACATAAACTGTGGACACGCACGCGTCGATTTAGACATCACTTGTACCTACAATCCTGTACTGAAATGAATTCTTTATAAATTATTATACGTATGATTATTTTACCATTACGCAGTTAATCCTATATTGTGGTTATAATCGCTGACGAACAAAGTGAGCGAAGCGATTCTGCTTCCAATCTGGTATTTTTTTCAAGAGTAAATATTTATCTGTACTCGCGTACAGGTAATATTTTCCAAATAATCTTGGGGAAACTTAAACTTGAAATTTTTTGTATATATTAAAATCTGAGAGTGTATTTCCTGAAGCACGGAGAAATGAGCTACGGAGTAATTTACAGATTGTGAAAACACAACTTTAAATAAATGACATTTCACACAGGCAGGTAAAATCCCTTCCCATATTTCAGAACTTAGTATCAATTCATCATCTGTAGTTATAAAGTTTCATAACTTATTTTAAAGTTAGTTATTTGTGCATAATATTTGCTGATGTATAGTTATTCATATGCTTTTAGTAAGTAGTAGTAAGATTAGTTGCGCCGATCGTTTTTTGTTAAATAATAGTTCTGCCCATCTAAACATTGCCTGGAAGCAATCGCATTAAGCGATTAGGCTGCCCAATGTGCTACCATTGTCTGTTTATATTTTTTGTTGTAACACTTGCTTGGTATGCAATTAAGTTATCGTTCATTCATTCGTACCCGCAGCTTTCCACTAAGATTTTTCCTGAATCAGGTATGAAATGCAATGTTTACAAACACGTGCAAGTTTTTTAATACATAGTGGTAAAAATGTTAACTGTTCGCAGAACGTATAAATTATCGCGGTCTAACTTAGGCATAGGCTACGGCGTAGCGCTAGTAGCATTTTGCTATAGTGTCAACGACTTTAACAATTATATTCTGCCAGTTAAGACGACTTAAACACTTGCTATTATATAATTGCTTTTTAATAATCCACGTACGAATTATACGTAGAAAGTAATATAATATATTGGAAACGCAAATCAAATGTAAAAGAAAGAAAACGATATCGAAAGAATAATGTTACTCGAAAAAAAAACAAAAAATTTCAATATCAAAAAACGTTTTCCGCGAATAAATTTCGTTTCAGTACGCGTTATAAAGAGTTCGTTTTGGCATAGGGCCGTTTGACGTGCATCCCTCAAAGAATTAAATTGAATATGAAAGGAAATTACATAGGCCCGTATCGACGCCGCCTCACACCAATCGAATTTCCCTCTGAAAACAATGCCGAAACGGAAATTAAACCGACGTATGAAAAGAACTGAGATCTTCAAATGGACGCGGATTTACAGCATCGTGTGTTTAGATGTACAGCCGGGATTTTAATAATTGGAATGAACTTAGGCGTGTTGGTAGGAGGATCAAAAACTCTTCAATTCAATCTAACTGTATATCAAAATTCCGTAAAATTATAAAAGGTAGTTTTCAATATTCTAAACTAAATCTTATTTATAGCTCCGTAATATCGAGCACAGCTGTGATAAAAGGGTGTACCGATGAATAAATCAATATAGTGGGAGCTAAAACCCAGGTTTACAACGTGTTTACACGGTATCGGTTGCTCAAGAGCTTACTGCTAAGTGATTGTAAGTGAGGCGACTCGACTGGCGCCTCACCGGAAGTCGTTCCCGCTTGACGGACGCCGGAAGTGACGCCGGATCGCGTTCCTTCGTTATGTCGCTTCACCATCACTTGCAGCCTTTTATCCCGTCCCAGACGCTCTACACGTCTCGGCTAGATTATACTAGAGCGCTGCCACTCGTAAAAGTGTTTACGAGTTACTTGCTTTATGCATTCACTGATGTAGTATTTATGTACACTAAAATTATACGGCGTTGCATAGCACGCCCGTAATTAAGTAACATACCACGTAATGCCGTATTTCTGAGCATAAAAATGGCAAAAGTACATTTGTCGCTCTTGAGAATTAGGAGTCACATGATTTTATGGCACCTGAAAGCCGTAGCGGGGAAAAGGGGTGTTAAAACATCATATGGCTTAGTTATTTTAGGCTCTCATGTGCGGATAACAAAAGAAAATTCAATCCATTACCGACACACGCCTTTAGTGTCGCATAACCATAACCATGAGGTCGAAAATTAAGAAGTTGGCAGAAGTCTGCGCTGACAAACCGTTGAGTAATACGGGTTGAAGTGCCTCGTTGTTTTTGTAATGCGTTTTCTTATGACTGGCCCTAACGATTATTTCCCCTATTGTGATGTGGCTAGTACAGCATGAAAGGAATATTTTCACAGTACTATAAGTTTTAACGGGTTTACTATTTTGGTTGATTATACAACATAAATAACGTAAACGACTATAATTATTATAGACAATTTATGATAAAAATTATTAAACATGAGCTTTTGAGCTTTTCTTTTAATCATTATTCATAATATTGTATATGCAGATCACTCACGATATGAAATATGTATTTGTTATATTTAACTCTTAACGTATTGTGACCTTGAAATACCATATTGTAAAATATTACGAGTGCACAAGCCGTCACTATGTATTGTGATCGATAAGCAACTTGTATTTGTTTCGCTAGTATCTACATTCTACAAGGTTAGTCTTTTCTGACTCCGGTAGCCTGTCTTAGGTTACGATATCTACATTATCTAAGAGAACGAAATTATAATCAACAGCAATGCAGGTGGAAATGACGACATAATAATAATATTTTCGTCCTACTATTACCGGTGCGCAAATGTGTTGTACAATTTTGTTAATTATAACAAGTAGTTAAATTAGCAATTCTTATCACTACTGTATAACTGTCTCTGCTTTCCACCGAGCCAGTAACAGTGTGGCCGCTGCCAAGCTCTGCTAAGAAAGAGCTAAACTTACAAAAGTTTTCCAACTTGTTCAAATGGCTAGCCTTTGTTAAAGAGCGACTTATTGTTCGGGACAGATTGCCGGGATCAGTACCGCAGTCGCCGCAAATGTTCACTTCGAAATAAAACGCGTGTGAGTAGACTTTGGATTTGGTTTTTTGTTGGAGATTGATAGGATCGCCTTGTCTGTTCTGTATTTTATTCCCTTATGAAGAATATTTGTATTAAGAATCCGAAAAGTTAAAAATCCTTTTGAATAACTATAGGCGCTATATTAAAATATTTGAAATTCAAGTATTATCTACATGTATAGATAATACTTTAATTTAAAGATTTAAATAAAAAATACTTGTAGGGGAGATAATTCTTTACCAAAAAATCGTTGTAAAAGCAAAGAAAAAAGCATAGCTTCATCATCAAGAACAATAGTTGCACAACTTTTTAGTCCTCCAGTTTTCCAGTCCTTTCAGTTCGTTGCAACATTTACCTAATTAAAGTTGTTTTACGTAAGTTAAAAACTTTTGTTTGAAAGATATAATTTTAGCTGACTTCAAAAAGTAGGTAAGTTCTCTTCGACAGAATCGTTTTAATTATTCGGAGTTCTCAGAGCTGGACCGGAATATTTTTATTGTTTGTATTTTTTTCCAACTGATCCCACTAAAGTTTTATCAAAATCGGTCGTGTAGTTTTTTTTTCATTCTGATAATTGACTTAAAATTTTCCTGCCGAATTGATGTCAGTTTTCAATTTTTGTTTTAGTATTATTTGTTTTATCCGGTTGTCCTTACATGTATTTGTATTGTAAAAGTCGGCGACTAGTTGGCGTCGTCTCGGGCCGGCAGCGGACCGCCCGCGCCGGAGTAAGCACAGCGTGACGCACTAACTTCTAACATCACTCGATTGCGTTTCTCACTCATTGCTGAAACGATAGAATCAAACTAAAAATGTCGCAGTAGGCATTGTCTTTAGCTATTTTATAACTATACAATACAATACAATATTTCATTATTGCACACCAAACACAAAATAAACAATAAGATTCAAACAAGAATATAACAATTTTAGTACATTGGGCGGCCTTTTCGCCTAAAGCAATTTCTTCCAGACAACCTTGGGATAGATGGGACTAAGTGAGAGTAGTCACGTCGGTGGTGCATTAATAACAAAAATAGAAGAAAAGGCATTGTAGAAATACTCAACCGCAAAAAAACGACAAGAAAAAAATAATTAATTAATACACATAACTAATACGTGCTGTGCTACCCATACATATATGTCATACTCGCTATAATCATTCCTAAATAAATGTTTCGGTTAATTTACGGAGAGACAATGATTAATTAACCATTTTTTAAATATCTACGAGTATTCTATTATTGAGCCTGCCTGATTGACAGGAGTAAAATGTTTCATAGCAGGATAGCTTGCACAGCAAATGGTGCTTGAAAAAAAGTGTTAGTTGAGGTGGAAGCTGGCAGCATAAGGCGAAGGATCTCGTGAGGGTCTTAAAGAAATAGAATGAGAAGCAGCCACAAAGACAAAATTATCTTTTAAATAAGAAGGAGTGGTGGGATTGACTAATATTTATAGCTATAGGTTAGTTGTAAATGCAACTATTTAATTAGCCACTATCACCTATGGCTTTTTTGGCAGTTCTATATGTTCTTGACCAGTTTTGTTTATTTCATATTCAGATTACTTATTGGAAGTTATACAAAGAGTATGAACGACATAAGTAGATGAGGAAACGTAGAATATTTCACAATATACGTTTTAAAAAATAAATATTTATTTAAAATACAATTTATTTCTAGAGCATTACCGACAGCGAGGCAGGGACCGAGCTACCGGTGGTGATGGCTGGGTAAGCAGAGAGGAATCTAATATGTTTGTAGTTTATATGCTTTAATACCCAACATTATAAATTACATTATTGGCTTAATTTTATATCAAAATATATTAAATAGTAAGTACATATGTTAAAAGTAGTGTATGTTGTTGTGAATCTCACCTTGGTTGAATAAAGTTTTAAATGAGATAATTTTCTTATTTTGACAGACACATATACCAAGCGCAACGATGCGCTCAAAAAGTCATTTATTTTGGCATAAAGAATATACTGTATAATCTCATATAACTCCGAAGCGTGTAGCGATATATTTAGTAATAACGAAATAATATGTTTTGTGAGATAGAATTCATATTTCATAAGCACTCATACGCATAAGATATTACAAGGGAAAGTGGTGCTTTTTCCTTTTATTCGTAGTAAAGATAAAGGGTACCAGATATGGAGAGAAGGGGGCTAACTGGCTATGCTGGCTTGCAAGGGGTTACTACGGATATTTCAAAAGTTGTCAAAGTCTAGTAAGCTTTAATTTTTATTTTGAAAGGTTATTTTGACTAATCCAAACTTAAGAGTTTATACTTATGAGCGTTAAACTGTCAAGCTGAGGTGGTACAGAGCTGACCAATTCATTTCATTTCTGTGGCATTTACGATTACATTTCAGCGCTATCGTGGATCGCATGACACCGGTTGTCCGACCTAGCAATTGTAGGCCAAGTCAGAGATTTTAGGTGTCTTAGAAAATCTGACGCTAGAACAAGGCTGAAGAATGAAGTATATCTAAAAATCGTGATTGGCTAGCAAAACTTTACAGAATCAAAATCATTTATTAATATGATGATCGCAAAAAACAATTTATAACTAAACAATTGTTAGGCGTCAAGCCATATTTCGTCAGTGTTACACAGTTTTAAACAAATATTTAAAATTTAAAATTATTACACTAGTAAATAAATCAGTATTAAAGTTGTAGAAAATTATTATATAGATGTATAAGGTCTACAAGATAATGTCACATTATTTAGTAGGCCTTAAGTGGCCATAGACATCATTAAAACACTCCTTGAGGGTCTTATCTAACAAAAGCAAATTGACATAGTTGGAGAATTGGTCAATTTTATAAACTCGGGAAGTTTCTTGGAGAGAGATTGACCCATTAAAGCAGGTATTTTTTTGATAATTTTCAGCTCGGGTATATTGTTTCCAGTAGAATTTGATTATTTTGTATGCTTCATTTTCTGTCCATATTTTTATATTTGTATGCATTTATATTTTTCTTTATATATTAACAAAGACTGCGACTAAATTTGAATGAGTAATATTTAAGGTCGAGAAAATTGCAGTAATAATTGACCAAACGACGAACAAAAATATTACTCATAATATTATATGTTTTTCCAGGTAGAGCACTAAAAAAGTAGGGCCACATGGATGTTGGCCTCTTACAGATTCATTCTCCAGCATTTGCGTCACATAATATTTCACGACGCGTGCGACTGAATTTTATATGCATGAAGACAACAGGATTTCGTTCGGACATATAGGGAGCACTTTATTTTATTTGTGCAGATATTGCTACGATATTTTGTATGGGCATAATAAACCATGATTTTCATAGAACACTCTAGGATTCAAGCGTTGAATACAACATTATGAATTTACTTTTATATGGCACATAGCACAGTTGATTGCTGTACAAGTGCTTTTGGGACAGTTAAAATATTTAATGGTGCGAAAAGTTTAGTGCTGCTATCCGAGCAGCCGTAAAGCGACTGTATTAAAAGCTATAACTAATTCAATAGTTCGTTCCAACATCTGTAAGTATTATGATACCTATAAAATGCTCATTTGGGCGCGAGTTTAATGATCGCTTTCCGACATCCTGAAGCACCCCTTAACAGCGACGGTTGCATTATTGTGAACCTAAAATTAAATATAATATTTTACCTTAATGTCGTAATTTGCCGCAGGCGCCTAATAACAAAAACATTCTTCTAAATCTGGCAGGATTGCATTAACATAACCGCTTTGTTAAATGGAGTCGAGATAATTTGTGGACCAACTTCGGCCTGTAATACCTCGCAAATTGCGGGATAAGACTGTGTGAGACAACTGTTAGTTTTAATTAAACTGCTGGTTGCGCTCGCGGGACTCCTCGGAATGAGAAAATTATTCTAATCTTATAAGCCTGTCGGTGGGCCGGC
This sequence comes from Ligdia adustata, assembly GCA_947049295.1. Classification (NCBI taxonomy): domain Eukaryota; kingdom Metazoa; phylum Arthropoda; class Insecta; order Lepidoptera; family Geometridae; genus Ligdia; species Ligdia adustata. The sequence continues at coordinate 7,904,571 of OX346218.1, forward strand.
ACTGGGCTCGGAATTAATATCATGTGGCTCGACCGCAAAACACTACGACTCCCGTTCTGTCTACGGAGTTGCACCATGCTACTCGAGACACATTATTAGATAGCCTCCTTCAAATTCACTAATGTTACGTAAAATATTTTTATTCTTTTATCATAAAGTTACTCTATGAAAAATGTAATTTCCTTCAAGAGTCTCAAATAGGAAAAGCCACCGATTAAATGTCTAAGGCGATTTGTCTCGCGCAGTCTGCTCGATCTAATGAAACGTATAAAGCCAGAACAAATTCACTGGGAAGAGATAATCTGCCGTATCAATTTGAAGAGCAACGTGAAAGGTGTCTTGGGAAAAGTAGTTTATTAGACGGACGCCAACCTATCCGCAGGATCAGAAGCACCAGCAAGTGATGGCTATCCGAGCACTGGCTGGTGCTTTTGAATTGTAAAAAGACGGTTTTGAACTTTATAGTCCGAGTGAGCGAATCGTCTCTGTTGCGGGACTGGCATTTTTCCTTCCGACTTCTTCCGTCAGTTTGTAGGTTTATATGTCTCCTAGAATTTCATAATCGTATACAACGTCAAAAGCATTAGCGATTACATGTATTACCTAAAAAAATAAGATGTTCAGGTAACCTAGAACAATATATGACGTCTTTACTCTAGGCACAAAACACTTTGTCTTGCACATTAGCATAAATCAGCAAAGCTTTAAATGCCTATAAGTGGGGGGCGATTGTCTTTCGAGCTCGCTATGCAGAATTATTGCCAGCGTAGTTTAGTGAGTCGGACCGCTTGTCAAACTTTGGTAATTTAACTTCAAAACAGGTTTCCGTTGGCAAGGCTGAAACATTTGTTACAAAGCGTACTGAATGTAGCCACATGACTATAACATCATAATCATTTTGCTATTGAAACGATTAAAAGATTTTTACCCTACTGCAAAACGGCTTATCATAATTTTAGTGGTGTCAATAGATTCGTTTTCACCGATGGTCGGCTGAGTCACACGATACGTGGGCCTAAAGTTCTCGCAGTTGGATTTTTTGAAGTCACTCTTAACTATTTGTTTCTAGAGATTTTCCAAAAGCTATGCCATTCCACTAGTCAATTGTAGCCGATACTTATGGTTAAGTAGCCATACGGTATTTTGCTGTCATGAACAAAAACGAGAAACAAAACTGCCGAATACTAGCTGCAGAATTTATTGCACAAAAATTATTAATCTGGTACTCCAAAAGAGATTTAAATATTAACAGCCGAGTGACTCGCATCCCTTTTTGTGTATTTTTGTTGTGCTCATGTGACAGTCGCTAACCTTTCGAGGTTAGTATAGGAAAGGGCATTGTTGGGCGGACGCGAGTCGAGAGAAAAGCGACTACATGGTTGAGCCTTTTGTTGTGAGCCACCGACTGTGAATTGATAATGGTCGTGCGTGTTTGTTTTGAGCCGAAGCGCTAACAGACTCGAAAAGAGCGGTGTCATTGAGATTTCGTTTGCAATGTGACAAACCATCATACAGCGCTGCGGTTATACTCGTATGATAGGGTTTAAGGTCATTATCAACATCAACCTGTTGTGTAATATTTTTGAAAAAATAACGACCGTTTAGTGTGATAGAACGGTGACGGTGGTAATTATAATAATATGAATATTTTAGTTTTTTATCAACCAAACTTTTATTTTATTAGCTGCGCACTACGATGTTGCTATGGATAAAAGTAAAATTTTTGACATTGGCAATATCTATTTAAAATTTTATCAATATTCGCTAACTCTTGTCACCAGAAGGAATAAGAACTTAACTGACACATGCATAATTTTTTTCATACAGACCAGTTCAATACGTTTTTGCAGGAATAAACTTTTTTTCTAAACTAACTAAACTGTCGTTATAATTTGGAAATGTATTTTTAGAGGACGCGTGGTGGTCTACTTCGTATGACCCTACCATTTTTCATGACCCTATAATAATCATGTAATGAAAGTAACACAGCAGCCGAAAAATACCTGTAATTTATTACATTTAGAATTCTGCAAAAACGTACTTTTTTTATTTTCTTTTATTTTTACACACGCTGCACATAATTTCCATTTTACTGCCGCTTCTAAATCATACGAGTAGAACAATTTGTACCAACAAAGACGCGGTCGCATAAATTCGTTTAACGCAAGTCTGCACCGTCCCACTTAGACTAATTACAACATAAATCTACCTTAATACAAATCCTTCCTTTTAGAACACAATGTTTTAGCAATATCAGCTTTTTTGACTCTTTATTCCTAACTTTTTGGGCTCTCTTTTTATACTAATTTATACTCATTTTTACAATATCTATTCTCTTTTCAATTACTTTTTATAATGCGTACAATAACTTCTCATCACAGCTACTCAGAAAGTCTGATTGTAATGCTTTAACTTCTTTTTTTTATTATAAATCGTAAAAAGTTAGCAAAACTTTGTTATTAGCTTTATTAGATAATCTCGTTGGAGGTAAGTATAAAATATTAAAATAATAGGTACACCTCAGTAAGTAGAGCTACAACAAAAATAACATTAATAATTCACGACACGTAAGGTTACGCATGTCAATGACAATATTTTGCTCGGAGACAGATATATTTTTGTACGTTTGTTGAACTATTTTTATTGTTACTTCTAGAGTTCATTAATTTTTTTTATGATATTGAGCTATGTTTCGAATTATAAAAGCAAACTAAAACCAGACTAACTTATACATAATGACGTGGAAAAATTAAGAATTGGGTATTCTAATTGTATTATCATTGATTCGGTAAAAATGGTTCGTTGTCACTAGTATCATTCACAGTTTCATGATAGAACTACTTATAATTATTAGCCAATTTATTCATCTATTATCTTAGAGGTAAGATAGACGCCACTGAATTGAATGAGGAGCTGTGTAGGTTGTACGTTCCAGACTAATATTTGAGGGCGAGGAGGCACAAACTGTTCATAAAGCCTCGATGCCGCACCGTTGCGCGCGCAAATTCGCCAATTCCGCGTGTTCTGTCAGCACTCAACGCTATCCTGGATTTGAGCCCTACTTGTGAATTATTTGTAGATGAATGAAAAGTAATCATGTTAGTTTGCCTTACGTACTGCGAGAAAGCCTGTGGCATCCTCAATTGTTTAATTGTTTGGTTGAATTTTGTTTACATATAATATGTACTATCGTTATTTTTTGTACTAGGTACCCTTTTCTTTTCTTAAAAACCCCATTTTTATATAGATTGTTAAATTAGTTCTAAGTTTTAAAATTCGATGCAAATGTGTAATTCATAAATTCAATCTTACATTAAATATTGTAATTGGCCTGGTGGGCAGTCTAATTCATTTTTCAATAAATAAATGATTTATATGCATCAAATATAATTATCATCAATTAGAATTTTACATTAAATTTGTATCTATCTATCCCATAGCGTCCCACTGGGGGCGGTAGGACATCATCAGGCTAGCCATAGCGGGTAAGTAGGTTACACCTATCAAAAGGTTCTTTCGAAGGGTTCAAACCCTTCTCTTACAAGCAGGTTTCTTAACGATGTTTTCCTCTGCCGTTAAAACAAGTGGCAATTATTTATTATCTGGATGTGAGTGAAAAACTTAGAAGAACATATCTGAACAGGCCAGACCATTAGTGGGACCCGCGCCCTTACCCTTGATGCACCGACTATTAGGCTTTATACCACGAACTTAGTTTATAGATAGGTATGCCAATATGTTATTGTGTGAAGGGCAACAACTACTTACAACGTATACTTAAAAAATTGTATAATGATTGGTTTTATACAATACTAATAGTGGTACCCCGCAACATAATATGGAATATAAAGAAATGTTTAACTTTGAATCCATATTAGAGGTTCTTATAATTCTCATAGTGCTCTAAGAGAGACATCCTATTGTGAATACACCTTCCAAATATCTCTAGGTTCAGTGGTTTAGGTTCATGCAGAACCTAAACTGCTGAACCATGACCTGATTCCAAGCAAATATCAATCAGTCAGTCATTTTGGTCCGTCTCTGTTATATATTTAGATAGTATATCAGTCAATTTCGAAACATAATTATGTCTATTTATATAAAATCTTTCATACGTAAGTAATCGTATAGGTTTGTGAAAACGACATCAACAAATTACATAATGGCATTAGCTAGGAAATCTTAATTGTTTATTCACAAAGCACATACAAGTAACAATTACACAAGTTTAATAAAATACTGTGTATTTCCGTCGGCAGTGTCACGTGTCACGATAAAAAGTCACGTTATTTGTCAATATGCAAAGTGAATATATTAATGTGATGAATGTTTAAAATTCTATCCACATCCGTGGCCGTTATTGCAGCGGGGTGGGATTTACGACGGCGCTCGTTTTAAAAATAAAGCTATTCTTCTAAAATATTGTCATATCTGCTTTAAATATTTCACTTTATGCGTCCCGCAGGTGGCATTACACAATTCCAACTGGATATAATAATCTGGATAATGTTCAATGAATTCATGATTTATTGTTCGCTCACGTATCAAATTTTTGATAATGTAGTTAGTACTTTGAGCGTTGAGTAGAATATGAGAGTCACAATTTTCTTGGGATTGTAAATCTAGCAGGAATTTGACGCAATGAAAACCATATTGTGGTTAACAATTGCAAAAATAAGTATAAGACTTAAAAGTGTCCTTGTTTTGTTTATTGGTACTAAGACTGCAGGTGCGAAGGTTCTCACAAAGCAATTAACGAGTCTGAAGGGTTTCAAGAACCTTGGAAGTGGCGAAGAAAAACAGTCACGTGGCTACAGCCGTTATTTTGTTACTCCCAATGTTTTTGTGCAAATAAGTAGACGGTTTACGACTCCGCGTCTAGAGTGGTTGAGGATCAACTTTCATCGTGCGTTTCAAATATTTATTATACTTATCTACACTACGCATGCGGACTATCATAGATCATAAATATACATTGTTACGCGTAATAAATAATTATACAGAAATAAGGTGCTCAAATGCAGTATTCAATCTGCAACTGGGCAACGCGGAAGTCATAGGTTCTCTACACGGTCGTCGGTAGACCCGTGCCATGCAGAAAAATGTTTAACCATGTTAACGTTTATGCAAACTTCGCTTATTATGTTGTATATACTGGTGACTATATTACGATATAATAGAACTAATTACCGTCAAACACGACGTAGAATCCATCTGTCACTAGTAAAGAAGAGAAGATATACAACTAACCTAACAGTTTATCCTAATTTACTTATCCTTCCAGCGTAGTAACGCCGTTATCATAATGGGCTCGTTTAGTAGAGTGCATTACGTAAGGGATTTTTGGCTGATGATTAAACAAATACATAAACTGCGATTGTTTTCAGTCGACTAAGACTTCGCTTTGCTAGCTTTATAAACAGTATACCAGTGTAAAGTCAACGCGGCGTGTGAGTAGTAAGTATCTCAGAAGAGCTCATGGTAGCCGCGAAGTTAGCGCATGCAATTGCCACGCTCACCCATAACTTTACACGCAACATTAACTTAGACGCAGCGCAGTCGCGATGTACTCTCCCGATTATCTAGACGTATAACGTCCTAGATGCGAAATGGTTATAATTTTATGACCCCCTTACGCCAAACAAAGATTTTTATTTTGTGTAAACTACAAATATAAGATTTTTTGACAGTTACTATAGTTATAGAAATTAGTGAGTCTTTTGCATTGATATATATTAATATACGTACAATGGATAATATTTGTATAGGTGTGGTCTTGTTTTATTTTTCAGTTGAGTAGTACATACTGTTGTTTTGGGAGTTATAACGTGGTTTTAACTTACAAAAAATACCACAATTTCGAATATGACTAAAATTATAATCTAAAACTATGATCTTTAAGACTTTCTAACATAAATTGAATTGTTCTAAATCATTCATTTATTTTAATTAATCTCTTCATTGCATTTGTCACCTTAAAAAACTTCGATTGCTAAGTATAGATATGCCTATCTTGAGTTTATAGAATAGTACATATTATATATGTACGTACTAAGCTCTCTACAAAACGTACTTAAATCATGCAACTTATGCGAGTTACGAGTGTGTTTGGAAACTTTTCGTAAACCGACGCGTGTTTCGGTGGTTACAAATATTTGAGGTCACGACGTATTTTACAAACGTTTCAAAGGCAAAGTTATTAAATATATTTGGGATTTATGGAATAAACGTCTACAATTTTTTATAGGTACTCGTATTTCTTATATATTCTTACTTTAAATATTTTTCACAAAAATGAGGAAGTGGACTACGGTGCCATTTACTGACCGATATGAAATAATATTTGGCACACAACCAGAACTCATATATTAATTAAAATTTATGAACAAATAAAATATCGGTTTTGTGGATGTTGTTTATTTAATAAACCTGGTGGTCGCGAGGTCGATAGTTCGCGGAATTGATGTAACATTTAAGAAATTATAAGATATAAAAACAATAAGAAATGATAATACATAATATCTCAAAAATCAGCGCGGTCTGTTTTATCCGAGTGATATAATAATGTTTTCGCCATTAGCACGATCTAACACTTAAACTAATTTCCAACATGTTTGTGATGAAGTATCATGTGTTCGAATTAACAGTAGAAATAAAAGACAGGGTACACTTTCAAAGTGATGACAGTTGAGTAACAGCTGCTGCATTTAGTATAACTTAGTACTTTTTGTAAGTATATCATGCTTATTTATATAAGATTAAATAAATAGTACCTAATCGTAGAACACAGTTAGTTGAGTACTCACTATAAATGATAATTATAATTACTACTCTTACAATTCACAAACTTGTAGTATTGCTTAACACCAGACTAATGCGACAGCGTTGTTTTGTATGTAACGATACCCACACACACACACACACAACTACAAAACTATTTTACTCGTGTATACAAACTATATTGGTGTATCGGCCACAAACCGAAGGCTTTTGGTAAATTTCTGCGTAACGTCTGTCTGCCGATGGTCTGCCGATGGTTTATAGTTATTTATTGTTTAGTAACTTTGTTATTACAAAGAGGTGAAATGGTTCGTACTTCGTATAATTTCATTTACTATTGTCTAGCCAGCCTTTCGTAGATATTATCTCGTAAGCAAGAAAATTGTAAATTACGATAATAGGTATAGTAATTCACAATTTTGTAATTTTTTAATAGGTAACCGAATGAGCCGAATATAAGATACGTATTCGGAGATTGATTAAAACACATCTATATTATGCGGTCGCTGTCTAATAGGTTATTAGATAGTAAATTTTGTGTGGAATCAATGAGTACGTATTAACCTACGGGATTTTTTCATTAAATTCTGGGTTGCTTACCTATATTATGAAAGTAGAGTGTTGAAGAGTAGTTACTTATCTCTATTTTTCCACCAATTTCCAAGACGGTACGCAATTGGACTCCATCATGTTTTTTTGTTGGTCGCCTGATTTCTCAATGACGGCTGGACCGATTTCATAAACGAATTTATGAAGCTGTATACTTCCCATATGGATAAAATTTAATGGATCAATATGAAAATATGGGTCCATAATTTTTTTGCAAAATCGGTACAGTAGCTTGGCTCTTAATTCAAAATAATTGATATTGTGTCATTCACATTTTTAAAAGTAATATTTAGAATTGCTATTGTGACGAACTACTTACACTTTGAGATCAAATCGGAATATCCGAAGAAAACATCACGTGTTTCATAGTAATAGGGCGGTTACAAAAAGTAAAAAACCAATTGAAGTAGGAACTTACTTTTACATGTTACGGGATCCTTCTTCAATAAAAAATTGCATATACCAAACCATAAGCCTTAAAAACACTAATGATAAAATAACATTTTTAACGTAAGCAGTACTTTACAGTTTGAAGCAGCTTCTGACGACAAAATAGCATTAAATCCAAAGCAAAGTTCGTTAATCAGGTATGAGAGCGATCGCGTCTTGCAGCTAATGTTGCCTTAATTTATTCAGAACGGAACAGAATTCGCCCCGACCTTAACAAGGTACATTAAGAAAATTAACGCTCGACTCAGTTTTCTCTTTTGACACGAATTTCCTTGATTGGCCTGCTTACGTCAGAGGAATCGAGTTATCGTATGTGTCGTAGGTATATACTTGAGCTAGGGAAAAACGAGCAGTTTTATTAATGAGCCAGAACCAGCTTTGGGTATTTAAAATCGAATCTTGCTCAAAGATTAGTGAGCGCGAAACACACGTGTTCCCATGAGGCTATCGTTTAAACTAAGTGCCTATAATTCGCCAGAGTTTGCCCTCGCCAATCTACTCCGTAGGGAATTGCGCTCCAACGCTCCGAAATATTTCTGACATACCTACACAAATGTAGATAACATAAGTCCATATTACACCTGTACGCTCGTAGAGGGCAACTACGAGTAGTATAACTGTAGTAGTAGACACTACAACGTAGCAAAAATTATACTCTGGCTGGCACAATAACACTACCCTTATGAATATTTAGAACGATAAGCCCGCACGATGTTTTCGTACTATTGTTCGTTGCTATGATGTACAATTACTAAGAAAGTATAAGCTCGGACACTAGGCAGAGTGCAGTAATAAATATTTCGAGACAGATAGATCTTTGAGCACTATTTTTTACATAGAAAATATTATATATATATATATATAGATACAGGTAACTACAGAAAATACGGCAACCCCTTGGTGGGTTTTGTATATTTAAACCCGATTCCCTAAAAATATGTTATGGTAATCTTTTTCGAGAGTATTTTTGTATAATTTTATGTATGTTTTGTGACTCTTTACAGCCGACACCGGTAAGTAAATCGTTTGTAATATGGGAGGTGTCATTGTATTTGTCTGTATCTGCAGATAGTCATAAGCTACTGAGCCTTTAAAAGAAGTTTAAAGTTTTTAGCAGTCGGGTTTTTTTAAGTCGCTTCTAACCACTTTGTAGATAAAGTCATACAACATAGGTTGTTAGTTACCTTAACCTATTACATATTAATCAATGTATAAAAAGGGCTCAAGTAGGTATAATAAACGAAAATATAGGTCCCTTACGATACGCTTTGCTATGAGGAATTGATTGGTAAAGAAATAAATGACAATGTAAATGTATAATATAATAACTATGTGTTCTTAGAACTATAAAATTATTTATAAGTTAAGTTTCTTTTTAAAGTAATTAATAATTAAAATTTAAGAAGACTTGCCTGTAACGAATGTTATTTAATGGCCAATAAATATTTCTTATTCTTATTCTTGAATTTTTATATGGAACAGTTTTTTTTGTACGCAAGTTTTCAATAGTTGTACAACAAAACTTGTCAGTTGTGGTGTGGTACATGTACTCAGTAGAATATATCACATGATATGTATATTTGCGTATACAGCTCTAATTATTTTAGTATTAAATATGATATGTAATACTAGTCGTTACCAATTAATTTAATAGTACGCTAGATAATTATCTCTTTCAACGTTCAGAAGCATTTTAGCCGAGTAGAGAATCAATCAAAAATATACTTGTTCTATAGGTAGGTATTATTTAGGCACATAGGTACTCCTATGTAGGTACCATGACGGTTCATCGCGTAGGTAATGACCAGGGATAGGGTCAGGTTAAGGTGAGGGTTGGCACTTTTCTAGATACATTTATCAGAAAGACAAGAATATGAATAATATTAAATATAGAATATAGAAAGAAAAAGAATATGTGTTGTCAAAAAATATATATTATTTGTTTATAAACTACCGTAGTACTTACCTAGTCTTCACTCAGCATTTAGCTAGTGTAGTGAACATTTATTTCAGACAACAATATAGCATTGTACGTTTTTGTAGCGTAAAGATACTAATACTAAGCTAGTTTTCGTTTGTATTATGAACTCTTTTTCATCGTGCTTTTATTTCGGGAATTCTCTGTTAAATTTTTTTTGCCTACTACCTACTACTTTTTCTCGATTTCGAGTTTGATTACAAGTGTAAGTTGCTAACACTCAGGGTCTATAAATCGTCCATAAACTCTTTCAAGTACTAAAGATTCAACCGATAGCATCCCTAGCAGACAGCGAGCAGTCGGCCGGTTTTATTGGCGTCACTAATGAGTTGCTAATTCAATTTCACGGACGCAGCGCAGCGCCGGCGGCGAGCGGTACTAAATACGCACACGTATCTGCCGCAAAGCAAGGGAAATTAGGAAAACTGCGACTGCTGACATAACTCGCATGCTATGTTAATCAGCCGATTTGAAGTTTTAGCTAGGTTTGTTTTGTAAACATCACTGTTAAGAGTGACAGCAAAGTATTTTAGGTACCACAACTTCTATTAGCGAGTTCCGTGTAAGCGCCACTACCCTTTTACATATATTTGTTATATTGACTGCTCTTCGCTAACTTACCGGTGAATTATCGATAATTAAACAAAAAGACTCGTTTTATTTTCGGCCAGGACGGTGTACGTCTACCAAAAATGTGTCAAGATGTTGTTAATATTGTGTATTAATTAAAAATGCATCAGTCACCTCCTTCATTGTGTACAAAAATATCTAAATTCTGTGAATTGAAGAGGAACTATGACATTCCTGGAAGATTTATGTATTGTACGGCCATTCATAAATGTCAAAATTGACACAATTAAAACGCGTAAAACATATTTTTGCGTAAATACTTAACGTGGCAATATCTTGATTCGAATTTAATTTTGTACACAGCGATAAGTTACGTTATTTTGAATTTGGTTGATAGATTAAAGAATTATAGCTCCTAACGTATATATTGTATATTTGTATCACTAGCTGTACCCGCGACTTCGTTCGCGGTTGCTAACCTTTCATAATTATTGCAGCGGGACTTTAAAAAATTGTGAATTTATATCAGTGGTCTGTGGGCATACCTCCCCACTCCTCCTTCTAATATTATAAATTATTTATTTACAATATATTTTATGTATGTACACCATTTATTTTATTTTATATACATATAATTTAGCTATTTACATTTATTACACAGATTATATATACATTATCAAAATTATTAACGTGATGTGTTGCATCAGCTGCCGTATCATTATTGTCGAGTTCAGCGCCACACAAACTCTTAAAAGCAGTGGTGCTATAACTGGTGACCCGTGCAGTTCGCGCCAAGGAGAAAGCAATGAGTGACGGCGAAGGCAGCGGCAGTTCGGCAGAAACGGTCGTGGAATCCGAGCAAGGAACACCACGCCGACGCCGCAGTACCAGAAAAGGTACTGTTTCCACGGCATTCTCGGATATTTGCCGTGTCGGACTTCGCGTACCACCATTCTGGCCAAACAATTCAGAAATTTGGTTCAAGCAAATCGAAGAACAGTTCGCCATCAGCGGGATCATGTCAGATTTAACTAAATTCAATTACGTGATGGACAGTTGGATATACAATACTCCAAAGAAGTAAAGGATAATAAAATACATTGTTACATATTACATATTATTTTATCGCCTCCCGATACTGACAAATATGACAAGTTGAAGGCTGAACTGATTAAGCGCCTGTCGGCTTCGAAGGAGAAGAAAGTCCAGCAGTTGCTGATGCATGAAGAGCTTAGGGATCGGAAGCCATCCCAGTTCCTCAGGCACCTGCAAAGCCTTGCTGGGACAGAAGTGCCCGAAGACTTTATCCGCACTATATGGAGCAGCCGTCTACCCAGCAACATTCAAACCCTTCTGGCGTCACAACCGCAGAGCTCAGTGGCAACGTTGGCTGACTTGGCAGATCGCGTGCAGGACATAGTTTTACCGATACGGCAGGTAGCAGCAGCATCTACCTCCACAGCTGGATCGGTTATGGAAGACATAGCGACAGAGATAGTAGAGCTAAGGCAAGCTGTGAAAGCTTTAACGACTCGGCTAGACAGACAATCAAGAGCGCCGCAACGTTCCAACACAGACAGGAAAAGCCGTTCTTCAACCCGCTCTAACTCCAGTTATCGGAAGTACCCGGTATGTTGGTATCACACCAAGTATGGTAACCAGGCAGCCAGATGTCAGACACCTTGCGACTACAAGAAAGCGGGAAACTCTCGGGGCGATCAATAATGGCGACGACAGATTGCCCCCACTCCTCTGGTCGCCTATTTGTCACTGACCACACATCGAAGACCCAGTTCTTCGTGGATACCGGCAGTGACATCTGCGTCTTCCCCCGATCTGCCCTACGCGACAGAAGAGAGAAGACCAACTACCAGCTGACGGCGGCGAACGGGAGCATCATCAACACGTACGGTTACATTGTTACATTGAGCTTAACATTAATGTCGGCCTCAGACGTAATTTTCCTTGGAAATTCGTTGTCGCAGACGTAACCAAGGCTATTATTGGCGTCGATTTTTTAAACTATTACAATTTGGTTGTAGACATTCGTAACCGTCGCTGAACGGATAATACTACGTTGCTGTCAACAATAGCCTTAGTTGACGATCGTATAAATAATGTTTTGTCTGTAAAGGTATTGACTGGTAGTACTCGTTATCACACGATCTTAGACAAATTTCCATCTATTACGCGACCAGCTGGTACAACACGCACTATACCAGACAACACCAAACACCATATACGCACAACTCCCGGCCCCCCAGTATCATGCTCCCCACGCAGGCTCGCCCCCGACAAGTTAAAGATTGCTCGTGAGGAATTTCAGCTGATGTTGAGTAATGGTACTGCTCGTCCTTCAAAGAGCTCATGGTCTTCTTCTCTCCATTTAGCTCCCAAAAAGGACAACGGCTGGCGTCCATGCGGTGACTATCGTTTGCTGAATTCTAGGACCATTCCCGATAGTTACCCAATTAGACATATCCACGATTTTGCCCACAGCATAGCTGGTTGTAAGGTATTTTCTACAATAGACCTGGTGAAGGCGTACTACCAGATCTCAGTCCAGGAGGAGGATATACAGAAGACCGCAATTACGACACCCTTTGGATTGTTTGAATTCCTCTATATGACATTCGGTTTGAGGAATGCGGGTCAAACATTCCAAAGGTTCGTCGATGAAATATCACGTGGCTTAGATTTCTGCTAGTTTATTTAGATGACTTCTTGATCTTCTCCCGGACAGCAGAGGAGCACGAGGATCATCTCCACCAGCTATTTGACCGAATGCAGCAGTACGGCATCTTGGTGAATACCTCAAAATGTGTTTTTGGGGCATCAGAGGTAACTTTCCTAGGTTATCATATTTCAGCAGCTGGCACCAAGCCCACAGAAGACAAGGTCCATGCCATTAGAGACTTCCCCGCACCTAAAACAGTCAAGCAGCTCAGGAGGTTCTTGGGTATGTTAAATTTTTATCGGCGATTCTTACCTAATGATGCACAAACACAGGCCCCTCTGAGTGCTCTTTTAACTGGTTCAGTCAAAGCTTCGCACCCCGTCAAACTTACAGGGGATGCACTCATAGCTTTCGAGAAAAGCAAGGAAGCTCTTAGTCACGCTACTCTATTAGCACACCCAGACTGTGAGACAAAGTAGGCTTTAGTTACAGACGCTTTTGACGTAGCTTTGGGTGCTGTATTACAACAGTATAAAGAAGACATTTGGCAACCTCTCGCGTTCTTCTCGCGAAAACTTAGCCCTTCGCAGCTGAAGTACTCACCTTACGACCGTGAGTTGTTAGCCATATATGAAGGCATTAAGTACTTCCGCCATATGCTCGAGGCTTGCCACTTTTGTGTCTACACTGACCACAAACCGCTGTGTTTTGCGTTCCACAAGCGGAAACACAACTGTTCGCCTCGTCTGTACAGGCACCTTGATCTAATTTCCCAGTACACAACAGATATTTGGCATATATCAGGTAAAAATAATGTTGTAGCCGATACGTTAAGCCGTGTAGAGGCACTACAAAAACCAGTCGATTTTGAAATACTAGCGAAAGCACAAGTATTGGATCCCGAACTCACAAAATTAGTTAACGAAGAATCTTCACTTCGGTTCAAAAAGATGACTTTAGACGGCAGCCACATCCCGCTGTATTGCGACGTAAGTACATCTATACCAAGACCGTTCGTGAGTAAACCGCTGCGCAAGCAAATTTTCGACGCCCTGCATTCTTTGAGACACCCTGGCGCAAAAGCATCTGCTATACTCATAGCACAGAGGTACGTCTGGCCAAGTGTTCGCAAAGATTGCCGCGAATGGTCTCGTTCATGCTTGGCATGTCAGCGTACAAAGGTGAATCGTCATGTGTCAGCTCCTGTAGGCACATTCAATTTACCAACCGCTAGGTTCACTCAGGACCTGATCGGCCCCTTACCACCAAGTCATGGCTTTCGCTACTGTTTGACGGCTGTAGACCAATTTACACGATAGCCAGAAGCGTTGCCAATCATGGACGTGACTGCCGAAACCGTAGGTCAGGTACTTCTATCTGGCTGGATAGCTAGATTCGGATCACCAACGGAGATAATTACAGATCGTGGACGTCAGTTAGAATCCTCTCTATTTAAGTTTTGTCCAAAATAATAGGGTTTAAACATCGACGTACTACGGCCTATCATCCGGCGTGTAACGGCATGGTTGAGCGATTTCATCGCCAACTAAAAGCCGTCATAATGTGTCACGCTGACACAAACTGGACGGAAGCACTACCGTTAGTCTTGCTCGGCGTCAGGTCAGCATTTTAGGAGGATCTAAAAGCCTCCTCTGCTGAATTTCTGTATGGTGAGCTACTAAGACTTCCTGAAGATTTTTTCCAGACTGTCGAAAACGGTACGCAGCTTCACGTCACAACAAAACTAAAATCTTTGTCTACAAGGACCTCATTTCTTCTAGCCATGTCTTTCTAAGAGAAGACGCGGTTAGAGGAGCACTACATCCTGTATATTCCGGCCCTCACGAAGTGGTTGAAAGAGGTGACAAAGTTTATTAAATTACTGGTAAAAGGTAAGCAAGTCACGGTATCAATAGACCGCCTAAAACCGGCCTATCTACTTGTCGACCCACCATCACCTATACGTCCAACATTACCGGCACCACATACAGTGCCAGCACCGGAGACAGTTTCTGCGCCCGAACTGCCAGTTAGAAGCACTAGTTCTGGTAGACAGGTCAGGTTTCCTAATTACTATCGCCCGTAGTGACGGTCTCTGGGGGAGAGTGATGTGGGCATACCTCCCCACTCCCTCCTTCTAATATTATAATTTATTTATTTACAATATACTTTATGTATGTACACCATTTATTTTATTTTATAAACATATAATTTAGCTATTTACATTTACACAGATTATATAAACATTATCAAAATTATTAACGTGACGTGTTGCATCAGCTGCCGTATCATTATTGTCGAGTACAATGCAAACGCGTTCTCTCAAGCCGGCCATTGTTTGTATTGCATTACGATGCGCCTGCGCCGCGCCCGAAGCTCCAGAGTCGACCTTCATCGCTCATGCGACGCGGATGCCACGCTGCACCGGGCAATTTCTCACTCGGACTTTTCATCGCCATCCACACTGCAATATCAATATTCAGCGCCACACAAACTCTTAAAAGCAGTGGTGCTATAGGTCCTTCTGAAAGTCTTATCATTGTCTGGAATGCACTGGCTCTCAAAGGAGGCCGCCGAAACACACCGTTAGGTGCTTGGCGACATATTTCTCAACTTGAAGTGTTATTCTTAAACATGACTGCCGAAACTCAAGCTCTGCTTGCGTATTGCGTGGGACGGAACCTCGTACCTCTCGCACGGCAATCTACCCCCTTTAACTACTCGGTCGCCATCGCTACAATAAATTGTGGACGCTATGTGTTGATACACGTACAATCATAATCTATGCCGCAGCTATAAACTCGTGATTTAAGTGTTTTGTGGCGGTATTATACGTTTAGTTTCAACTGATTAAAAGATACGTGTAAGATTTGTATGGAATATTTTATTTAGAATTTCTATTAAAAAACCTTGTCGATAGTTTATCGAAAATATGATCTACAATACGAATGTCATTTTTTTTGTGGTACAATAATTACAGTAAGTCGTTTCTAACGAAAAAAAATAACTAACTATGCAAATAAAGTTTCAATAGAAAAACCTTCCTTGCTACAACGTTCGATGAACTTATGCGTCCAATGAAAGATTTTATGTTACAACTACAAAGCGAAGGAATATTTATTGGGGATAAATAATATAAGTTAAAGATTTCTAACAAAAAAAAATATATCATTATTTGATAATCATAACAAAAATTACTTGCTATAACGTTTTATGTAGGCGTCTACCACAATATTTTCATAATAACTAAAAAACCAATGACTTTTTTGGGGTATATTTTAGTTCCAAATCAAATCAAGAGTTGCAGAGTTATAGTTAAATACCACTGTTATCTCCTCTGTCACAGGTACCCCACTAATTTTTGGGCTATTAATTAGTTAGTTCTAACAAAAAAAACATATAAATCGAAGCACCCATTAATGAGTTATAGTTAAATGCCCTCGCCCACGGGAACCCCCGCACATTTCCGAAAAAAGAAGTTAATAAGATCCTACCTCATTGTATAAACTTTATGCATACCAAGTTTCATTAGAATCCATCCAGCAGTTTCGGAGTAATGGAAAGTCCAGAAACAGACAGACAGACAGACAAAAATGAAAAAAATTATAGATTTGGGGTCTGTATCGTTAATAACGCCCCCCGCAAAAGATTTTTTTTAAATGTATTCTAAGTACAGAATTTGACCTGTTACAGTTTTATTATAAGTATAGATAACGTGTTCTTTTGTGAACATTACTTTGCATACGCACTGTTTTAATTTAATGCGCGAAAGAACAAGCAAGTCTCCCATATAAATTAAACACTGGTTGGTATTAGGTCTCTAAGACAATGCAGGCAAACTAGTCTCGTTTACCAACTGGCATTAAAAGGTCACAAACATAAGTCTTGGACTTGACTCCATACTGAGCCACTAATATAACTTAGTCATGCCGGTGGCACATGTCCGATCACTTCCATTAACTTAATGTATCTCATAAAACCTTTGTGCTTTTGGTTTATGACGGTTCGGTCGCCAAAGGAACAAAGAAGATAGCAGGGAACTTTTGATTTTCCGCACACAATCTTTGGCAAAATGAATAACCTCTTTGTCTAATAAGAGAAGGAATTGCATTGAGGTAAGGAATAAAAATAAGAACTTTGGGACATTTATTTTGTCTGTTGGTTGCAGCTCTTAAGATACTACTTAAATATCTACTAAATACAAAAATTCGTCTTATGTTTTACTTTTTATCGTTATAGAAACAGATTGAAGGAAAATCATTGATTGATTAATAGATTCTTTATTGTCGACACACAAAACTTGAAAAAAGAGATTTTTCACATAATTTAATGGCACAAATAGCACCTACCATTTAAACAAGGAAAAAGACAAGTTAGAACCTAGATAAAATAATATCTATCTTACCAGATCTCTCGGCACAATTTAAAAGCAACTTCACGGAAGCATGAAGGTATAACTTAGCGAGTTAGATACCTAACCTAAGTATCTAGTCAAGTTTCCGAGGTAAAACATCTAGAAACAGCACGTATTGTGAAGTCAATACACATAACTGTCAGTTCTGCTCAATAACAAAGTTTCGCGCCAAAGAAATAACACACTTTAAAACTTAGTGAATTCTATCACTGGAAGACGGAAAGTTTGTACAATTGTTTTCTTTTTCCAAGTGTTGCACTTAGACGATCTTGTAGAGATACGGGTTACGGTTGAGTTGAATACTTGTATGTTGCGAAAAACTTTTACCTGCAAAGGTACAACTGGGTACATACGAGTAGCTATGATATCAGGGCGTGCTATACATATGTGAATTCTGTCAAAAGTGTGATTGATTTGTCGGACCGATGTAGTTGGCCATGAAGTTACATTAAGTTTTATTGTTTAAAGCTTCCACAAGCTACTATGCACAAATACTAGGAAAGTATTTAGGATTTTTTTGTCGGAAACTCAAAATTGATCCTGTGCCTCTCGTAACCTTTAAAAAACTGTAAGATATCACTATTAGATTAAACACTCAAAATTTAAATAACTGACTCAGAACCTATATAAAATTAAATACATATTGCTAGACTGGCAATATGTATTCAATTCAAATTCAAGGCTGGCTACGTCTGCTTAGAAAGAATCATTCGTCCAAGGTTCGGAGAATTTAGGCCATCGAAATTGATTTATCACTGGCCCTTCCTGATAACCGTATGGTAGTCATCACTTGGCGAACTATGGGCATGTAATACCGCAACTTTCGTCTCGATTCTTTCATCAAACTGTCGGTCTGAACTTCCTCCGCACCAAGGTTTTCCTTCGCCCTAAACAAGTGACAATTTCCAAGTCAAGTTAAGGGCCCTCTTACGAAATACCGCGTAAATACGTAGGTTTCAGCGTTCGAGTTGTATACTTTGTCATATTTTTATTTTATTTATAAATACATGATAAAGGTAGCTTGTATTGTCTTCTTTAAGTAATAATGAAGCGTATTTTTTAATGTTAAGCAAAAATTCGTGCGGTCCTCTTTTTAGAGTTCTTATTTGTATTCAACAGAATCTGTTGAATACAATCTATATGTATATTTGTTTAAGCTCATGATAGATTACATGTTATTGGTACAAAATTTCGTACAAAGTAGAAATTTTTTTTTTTATCTTAATATAAATATGTGCTTCAATAATTATGCAATATATTTTAAATAGTCGCATTGTACAATTTAATTAAAAAAGACATAATACAATTTTCTTACAAAAATGCTTCGAAACAACTTATATATATATTTAAAAGAAATTTATCTTATAAATATATTAATATTCCGAAATTTTGTACCCATAACATACATGTTATATAGATTACAATCTATCATGAGCTCAGCAAATATACATCAAAATAGTATTTTACGCCTTGACTATATTATTTTAATGAACTATCAAAAGTACTGCTTATATACTTATATTTCACTGCAACGGCAACGTGCGCTCAGTTTGTATAGAGCCACATCAAAATGTAAGACGGGCCTTAATTTTTTTTTTTTTTTTTTTTTTTTTTTTTGGCCTTATAACCACTTATGTTATACTAGGCAAGTCACATTACAATATTTCACACAATACTTAATTTAGTAAATTTTAAAATGTACCTATGTCAAAAACTTTACAATTCACTTAATTACAAAATTTAAATAAGATTATGTAGTATAGATTAATAGATACATTACTGATATAATAATACTTCTAAAATAGTTTACATTAATGTGAGTAGAATTTAATAAAGTCATTATATAATAAGATACTTTAATGTCATTATTAGTTTGTGAGTTTTGACTATAATTGTTTAGTTAGATTTGACAATATGTTATATAAATTAAGTATAAGTTAAGTATTAAATTAAAATTATTAGAAAGAAAAAAACAATGACGAAAGTCTTATTACAAATTTAGCTATCACCTACTTATAAAATTATGATTGCTCACTCACGAACGAAGATTCAGTCAGATTCATGTTCATAAATTCTTCTAATTCGAAACGTTAAGTAATAAGACTTCAACGTAACTCGCTGTGTAACGTGCGCTATACGAGAAGCTAAAATGGGTTAACGTAGCTTAACTCTATTAGCTTAAATATGAGCCACGTTAAGTTAGCACAGAGACGTTATCTCAACGTTATTTCCATCATACCTAAAATTGGTTTCATACTTTAAATGTCACGTATCTCAGAAACATAAACCTTACACTTTTATCCTATAACTTTGTACTATGATAGGTAACCTGTGAGAACGGTGCAGCTCGTAGAAAACATATTTCTATAACTGATTGTTAATAAAATAACACATTATTTTGAATACAACAAACAAAAATACTCCCTGCCAAGTTTTCTGGTCCTTCACTTTACAACAATGTCTCAAAACAATAAACCTCTCTATCCACAATGCAAATCGTACAATTGTTTGAACCGCGTTCGGTGCCAAGAGATAATCTCTTACGTGACATTAACATACATCAAGTGTTGAGTAGATGCCAAAACTGTCTGCCAGGCCAGGCACTACTTACCAACTAAAACAATATTACTTAACGGAGCGACTCAGGCCGACTGCAAAGGCTCAGAGGTCCCGATGGTGTAGGCAAAAAGTTTGCGATCGTTTATTGTGTCTGAATATTTACCATCCCATGGGAATAGAGGAACAAGTGCGTTTATCCGGGGATTGGTGCTTTATTTATGGACAGAAGGTGCAAAACAAGCTAAGTAATTGGGGGAACATAAGATCAACTTATGTAGCGAGTGGTTAGTGGAGTCGACTGACGTGCAAAAGGTAATACGAGGTTCGATCCCACGAAACATGCAAAAAGAGCTTAAGCTACCGGTGATGGAAACCATAGCATTGTGGTAAGGCGTTTCCTATCGCTCGCCTGGCTAGCTACCACTCTCAAGTTGTAAAATCTGTCGCCAAGCAACTAACGGTGTGTTCCGGCAGCCTTCCTTAAGGGCCAGTGTATTCCAAACTAGGCATGCTCCATCTAGGGCTACAGTATCGCTGACTTCCGTGGACGTGCGAACTTGGTCATATGCCTAGCAGTGCTAGATAAAAAAAAAACAACATTACGAACGTTTTGAGACCAAATATTGAAGAGCTCCTAAATTTGTCTCAGTAATATGTGTATTATTCTGATACATATTGTTTATAATTAAGATTGCATCAATTATCATTATTTTATCTAATTTAGGGTCAGTACATCACGTATTCTTATCAACACCCACAGTATCAGATGCCATCTCCTCATTTAATTCTCTGACACATTGTATTATGTACGTACTTACTTGCGTATCTACTTATTCACATAAAACACATGCATGTCTTTGTAGGTCGCCTTCTCATAAGAATGTGAATGTGTGTAATGTGGTATTGTATCTATGTTTTCGCAATACTATTTAGGTACCACTGAAAGTATGCGTTCTTGAAATAGCGTAAGTACGTTATTAAGTTTTTATTTTCGTAATAAGGAATGCATTTTAGAAAGACCAGACCATTTGTTTGACTTTACAACTACTTACTTTGTACAGTTAAAAGCAATATTACGTTAACATTAAACTATTAGATTATTTTTTCAATTAGTTAGTACAAATATATTCACCTTAATTAACTATACGTAAATAAAAGAACATCGCTTGTTCACGTGACCCATAAGCAATGCTAATTGAATGGACCTGGTCCATTAACGATGGAAAGCGAAATTGTAATTCAGGATCAAGCTTGAATTTCAGATTATCGGCACCAGAGACACTCGAGGGACAAACCTAAGCAGACGAAAGTAATAGCTCCTTTGAATATATTTACTTTAAAATGGGTAAATATAAAAATAGTCAATGCGCTCGCCTCAGTGAAAAGATAAGGGTGAAGATATTCCCTTTTTTTTAATTTTTTTACTTCTGTAGTTAACAAAAAAAGTTAAGTTTGTGTAGTTGCAAAAGAAAACAGCAATAACTTGGAAGAAAATTTAGTATACACTTACCTCATTACTTATTTATGTTCTATCTAGTACCTAAGAAATCGAATATTAAGTGAGGTATATAAATACCTCACTTAATATTCGATTTCTGCATGAAAAAGAAGGTAAGTGAGTTTCGGGCCTCGAGTATTTTACTTAACTTTACTGGTATGTACGCGTAATATTTACCAGCTGTATGTATTGTATATAGATAGACACACAGTCACTAGTTATAAATTTTCGATTATCTTCAAGTAGCTACAACGAAAAAAAATATTTGTTAGCCTTATGAAGCTACTTACTCGTATCACTCAACACAACTTTTGTTTTATGACTTCTATGAAAGAGAAATCCTCGAGATTGCCAATGAATTCGTTTGATGGAGAGGTTGATAACATTTTACAAAATTTAAGAAATGCTAACAAAGTAATTGAAATGAGTAGCTTTGTAATGTTAACTTTGTGAAATGTGAATGAAATGTTAGC
This sequence comes from Ligdia adustata, assembly GCA_947049295.1. Lineage (NCBI taxonomy): Eukaryota > Metazoa > Arthropoda > Insecta > Lepidoptera > Geometridae > Ligdia > Ligdia adustata. The sequence goes on from OX346218.1 coordinate 7,926,579, forward strand.
TTTATTAACACCATCAAAATAATCAAAAAGCATTTTACATCATCCGACCGAGTATGATATCCATACCTATTAATTCCATTAACCCATATATGGAAAGGTATACATTGGGAATCCGTGGTATCAGTGAGGATTACCAGCAAATCTCTGTTTTAGTGCCGCGATCTGTGCTCGACCCGATCGGGCCAATTAGAGCTTACTCGCACTAATCAGAATATCGATGGTAGTGCTGCTACTATGTCGATTATCGACAAACCTCAGTTGTACTCGTAGGTGGTTTTAGACAACATCGAATGGCGATGGCGAGTACTACTAGGATAGTTTCTGATACCTTACTCGCACTAATCAAATATCGGGGCTAGTGTTGTTGGTGTCGATCATCGATAAATCACCTTAGCTATTTTGCCTGCATGGTTCTAGTTTAATAACGATTGCGATAACATTTCAAACTATGAGTATAAATTTTATCCTAAGTAGATGGTTCTTGTTTTACATGCGACAACAATATTAAAGCGGAAGTTTGATTTATCTTATTATATAAGAACTTACGTTGTTTTTTTTTTAATTTAGGTCGAATAATAAGATTTCTGGCTTAAGTTTAGTCAAGTGCTAAAGTTTTTTTAAATATATAAACTAACAACTAGATACCTATACGAGAATCTGAATCATCAATATAGCTACATTCAGCAATCTGAAGTACACAATATAGAAGCTGAATACCACAATATAAAATAATGTTGCAAAAATCTGGTAGGTATACTAGTACTAGTTAAGTTTTGGGAGTCATCTTACTTCCCATGTTTAGGTCTACTAGGGTCTCTCGAACAAACAAACAAACAGCAACCGAAACCATACACCGTGCAGAGAAAATCTCAACATTATGCTCTGCTGAACATGGGGCCTAATTTAGCGCTTGCCACGCACTTTATTACGATATATCGATAAAACGTGCTAGTGATGTGCTGATAGCGTTCGCGGTTGCGTTAAATATAATGGATGCCGGTAAGCTAGCTCTCGATGGTCGGTGAATTGAAATGGTGAGTACCTATTTAGTTCCTTTCGTACTTGTGTACCAACAGAGGCTTATTTACTTACCTACTTATTCGCAATCGACATGGACGTTTCTTACTTATCTAACAGTTTAGCAATGTCATTATGTCAGTCAGTTGGTAATCTAACTACGTTCTACTCGTAGTAATACTTCGTTCTACGTACGTTCTAGTATTTGTGTTTTACAACAAGGCTGACACAAATATAATATAGCACAGATGCGCATTTTTCTTTAATTTTAACTCTGACGAACTTACGAACAAAGCAGAACGGAGCGGCGGAGAAAATATATAATATAATATATAAAAAAAAATTTTTTTTTTTTATTTTTTTTTTTGATTTTATGTTTTCAGATATAAGATAAGTCAAACATGTCAAAATTTAAATTATCTAGAAATATGAAACCGCGCTAGTACATAATATACTTCTTTTTATTAGGCCATGTAGATATCACTATATACATAACCTAAGGGCCTACCTCTACAGCTGTTGTCTCAGTGTTTCGTCTCAGTTTCGGGTTCAAGAGATACGTACTTATATGGGGTGTATGTAAATAAATGGTGTATCTCCTCTTCTTTTATTCAGGAAATAAATTGCTGTTAATTTTCAGACCTAGGCAAACTGACCAAACACCAATTAGGTAGGTACCTATTATGTTGGCCACTTAGGCATAAGATGGCTAAATCACAATAAATGTAGCGGTCAAAAGGTATCAGATTGCCGAAGTTCAATTCGCAGCCAGTAAAAGTTATGAATCGCATAAACTAACTAACATAACTCTCCCGCACGAAAGTCTGTTTAGAAATCAAATGTCAAATAGATTTTTGAACACATAAGTATATGATGGATCAGGCTGCTGTCAAAAAAAATCAAGATAAATTTGTGTATAATTAAAAAAGAAAACAAAGGCGTCTTTGATGCATTTTGATTAAAAATACGGGATTTTAAAATATTAAGGAGGAACCACACTATAGAGACAAAATTATCTTTTGTATTCTCGGCACCAAAATGAGGCGGAAAAACACCATCGATATAGGTACTTACTGAACAACATCTTCATCGTTATATTTATATAGATATATAAGTATAATAGATTTCCGCAAAGTGATATCAGACTCAATTGATAATATACTTATTGATTTAAAATTGCTACAGTCAGTGAAAATGTCATTCTATTGCACTAAAAAAAACCTAAAAGGCAAATTAAATAAATACTCTCTTTAATTAAATACTCCCTTTTTGGTACGTGGGTTACATGATAGGATACACAAAAAGGTTAGGTAAATCTGACCACTAGCCAATACATTTTCAATATGAGGATTGACTTTATTATCGGTCTTGGTAAATCCAAACATCTAGTCGTGTCCAAAAATCCCTCTACAAAGGCTCAGCAACAAAGCAAATTACACTAATAGACAAGCAAACACCCTATTCCTACAAAAAGCGCCTACTTAACCACCCCGTCTCACGGCTAACCTTCCCCACCTCTTTAATAATAGATGAGCACAAAACCGAAAGAAAAATAAGGTGCTGTCTTATTTACCAACTAAATAGGCAACGTAATTATCCCCTGGATCCCCGGCCAATTCCAGTGTTTAAGAAAGATAAACGAGACGAGAGGAAAACCATTCTGAGAAACTTGTAACTCCGACTTATCACTAGTCAGGTAATTAAGCAGCTGCATTAAGGATCGATGGTCTTAAAAGAACACTGCACGTTAATTACAAGTTTACAGGTGCTTATACGAGGTACGTAGATACTGCTTGTTGATTTCTAATTGCTATAAGGTAATTTTTATCAGATTTTTATAAACTGTGAAATTTGTAGAAGGGCTGTTAATTTGTATGGAAATACAAACATATTATAAGTAGGTATACCTATTATAGAGTGCCTACTTAAATCAGTTTAAGCTAATAATGAAAAATCGGATACTTATCAATTTTATACCTAACTTCTATATTTTTATTTTGTAATAGGGCCGGCTGCGCCTTAACTTTGAGCACAAACGCATGGAGTAACATATACTTATAGGTAACATTAAAAGTTCAAATGTAAAATGCATAAAATTAAAAGTCTTATGCATTTTACGTTTGCAACATTATGCATGTGTACCAACTTGCACATGATATTGTACGCCCGACAAGGGTAAAACTGTTGAAACTTGGCTTGATATTTAACATCTATGTACACAGTTTAGTCAATAAAGCTTCTGATTCTGAGTATATATTATGTAGGTAGCATACATTATGTTTTATTTTGTTGTTGTCTTTAATAATATACAGTTATTCTACTTACCTTTTTAAATTAGTTGGCTTATACTAGATTCAGGGACCACGGGTAAAATACTTCCCGTGGTACCTTCCAGGGACTATCACAGGGACCACGGGCAATAAACGGCCTCGTCATATCTGTGTCTATCTTTTATAGGCCACCTTATTATAGATCACGAACGTAAGGTATTTTAAGGTAGGTATACCTACCTACCTTATACCCAACTCGTATCAAACTAAGTGAAATCACACAGCCTTCCAGTTTACGTACATTTTAGTATCATTTTCTTACCAGTCGTATCCACTCATAGCGTCCCGCTGCTGGCCATGTGTCTCCCATGAAGGGGACGTTGGCCATATAGATCATATCATATTATTAGTATGTTTGTATATACATATATAGGTAAGTATGCGAGGTACAGCACCTCTACGTATTTAGTTGACTTGAAACTTTCATCACACTATACTACCTACTCCGTCGTAAGGTAATACAATACAGGAGAGGCAATATCCTTTTCATGAAGATGTTATGACACGAATAGAAAAATGTCATTGCGGAGAACTGGCGCCTTGGAAGACTCAGCGAGCCACTTTATACCAGTGTATTGTACGTGATTACTCCCTAAATATTCCACTTTATCGTACAATCCTCTCCTTGTCACGCAGAGTGGAGGGCAGCAAGCGTGTGAATAATTTAGCAAGTCGTCGACGGATGTACCATTTATCCGAATTGTCGTCTCGGCAGTGATAGGCGCATCCAGGTAGGTAGTTCGATTTGGCGGCCCAAAAATATTTCAAGCAAAATTGCATAGAAAGTGTCGGGTTTTTTTTCTCCCTTATGTGGTGTCGGGCTTATACTCGTAGCAGCCCAATTTCCATAGCGCTTTTGACCGGATTCATAATTGAAGTCCTCGCAACCAGGAACATTTTTATATAATATAACTGGGTACTGTACAATTTTGAGGTATGGAATCATTATCATGCACCCGATTATTATTAATGATTATTACTAACATATATACACATATATATATCCTTACTAATATTATAAATGTGAATGTAAGTCGGTTTATTACGCTTTCACGCGAAAACTACTAAATCGATCATTATGAAACTTATTACACATAAGTACCTATTCTTGGAGGTAAGTATCAGAAGTAACATGAGATATCTTAATTCCTTTTTTTAAAATTAGAAACGCGAAAGTGTATAAAAATGTGTGGATATATGTTTATAACTATGACAAATAACCCAATTTCGTCTTCTTTCTAAAGTAGATGTTTATTACCCTCAGTTTAATGTATAAATTATAAGTTGTATGCTATTATATATTATAAGTAGTAATATGTTGAGCGATTCTATATCTTACAAACTTCTTGGTTTTTAGATATAGTTTTCATAAATTTATGTTTTTAAGTGTACTTAGTAATAATAAAAAAAATTAAAAAAAAACTCTTTCACGCAAAAACTTAAGCTACTTTTTACTCTGTATTAATGTAGCTAGTAGGTATAAACGTAGGATGCAATCTACACCACATGAAACAGCGGACTATTCATATTAACGAGTACCTACCTACATACCCTATAGTCCCTATAAAACTATGTCCGTCTTCTATCTACATCCCCTCTGTGAATATCTTTATTGAGCCGGTAAATAAAATTGTACAAAATTATCCCCTGGGGCAACGTATGTATCGGGGTCATTTTGTGCAAAAAGACCCGAGTCGAGAAACAATTTAAAAATGAAAGAGGTACCAATTTCGGAGGCACGCGCGCACTGGTTGGCACCAAACTTTCCCTGAACTGCTATTGAATCACTTCCAATCGAAAGCTTATATTTACGAAGTATGTTCTGACTTTACGTAGCCGAGTCAATTTGTACACCTGTTTATCAAAGTTCCGAAGTTATCACAGGTTCTCGTCACCTGTGATAACTTCGGAACTTTGATAAACATGAACGACTTACAATATGGCGTTTTTGCAAATGGTTATGATATGCATGGTATGTACTGATATAAATTTGTAGGCTTAGAATACACAAAAATAGTATATTATGTATGTTACCTGGGTTGAATATGGCCACCTTAACGTTTAAGTCCTGTTTTTAAAACTTATTACAGTAAAAGTGCAAGCGGCGGTATTTATCTCTAGCAGATGCATATTAAACTCAAATCACAAATATTAAACGTTTACAGATAAGATAAACCTCGGATTTTTAAAGAATGGGAATTTGGCCATAGTTTCGACGGGATAGTTAAATTTGGCCACGGGTTTGACCATATTTACCATATCATTTTATTTTATAAAATCAAACTATATTAAAGACATAAAATATCTTTATAAGTTTTTTATTACGTTTAAATAAAATACATAATGCCTTATATAAAAAACAATTAATTACTTTAGGTCATTACCATAAACAACATAGTTTTACCTGTAATCTATAGTGATGTATACAAGAAAGCTAGGTGTTGTGTTTTATAGAATAGGTATGTCGCCATATTATTCGTCTGGCCATATTCGACCTAGGTACCTACCTACCTTATTAGTTAATTGCATTGTACCTTTGCGAAAATTTAGTTATAATTATGTGTTCATTAATTTGGTACCTAATTCGATTATTATTTCAATTATACAACGAATTGCAAAATAATTTAATTCAAGTGTTTAAAGTTACGAAACGAATGCAGCCATAAAACTATTTTTTGCCTTTATTTTAATCGTGGTTGTTGTTCGTGAACACTACAGGCTAATAATTTCGGTAACCAAGACTCTTAATAATTAAAATACCGTTGAGGAAACATTTGCCATTTCTGGCTAACCACAAACTGCAAAGCCATATTCTTAAAAAAATGTTCGCGCGGATACGTGAGCTTTATTGGCCGCAGTGGAAACGAAATGGCCCATAATTATAGCAATATTTGAATTGCCATTTCCATAAACAACCCGAGTCGCATGTTCGAAACCTATTTGCGGGCATGTCATATTATTTTTTGGTTAGTTTATCTATTATGCCTACTTATTTTGTAGTTAAAAGGTCTGCTCATGACCACTGGCTTTCCTAACTTGGTAAGGGAATTTATGACTTGGTAAAATATGGAAGCGTCAAGTATGATTATAATTTCTTCATATTTTTCAGTTTTAAATTCAATATTGCCAATATATTAGGTACGTTCCTAGAAAAGGTCTATAAATAACACTATTGCACCGACATAAAATCGAAGAAGGTAAATCAAATAATAAAGGCAAAATTCTATTACATGACCGTTCAGAGATAGCCGAACAATTGTGAAAAAGAATTTCGTTTTGGCAGTAACAAGTTTATATCCTCGGAAGATTCGCCCCGAGCACATATTTGTACATTTTATATTGAAGGTACGCCCGAAACTTTTAAAGACTTTTTTCAAGTTTAAATGCGTGTACTTATATAAATTCCTTCATGTCTGGGTCGTCTAGGCCTGCGGCAAAAATGTTCTCGATTCCAACTGAGTTTAGATAGTTAGCAATATGGTTTAAAGATTCTATTTGGCAGGTCTAAAATCGTAAATAATCGAGATCCTTTTCTAAACCGAAGCATTCAACCCGCGTTCGCAATGGCGTGCATAGTGGCGATCAGTCTTACGATGTATTGCTACTATGCAAGTCAATGCGAACGCGGGCTAAACGTATTGGTTTGGCTAAAACTTTAGAAAGACGGAACGGGTTGGTGGATAGATTAGAACTGTCATTTTTTATTCATAAAATTAATCTCAATATAATCCGTGGTCCGTGTCATTAATGAACTTATACAACGAATCATAATATATATATATATATATATATATATATATATATATAGATTAGCTAAATGTAAGAAGCAGGGACTTTATACCGAAATACTGATGTACAATAAATTACCTAATAGTGTAATGGATCTCAATTGTATTACATTCAAACAAAAATTGAAGAATTTTTTTGAAAGCAATCCTTTTTATAAACTGCGAATATATGTCAATGCAGCTTGTAGAATCATCGTTCTTGTGTAACGAACAACCATAATAAAATATTAATAATAACTAAACAAAGCAATCATAGTGTAAATATTTGTCATGAGAACTATTCAACTAACAACTAATATTAAGTAATCGCATATAAATGAGATTTGTAAGTTAAATTTTTTAAGTAATTTATTCAAATGTAATAAGACTTGCCTGTAACGAACGTTATTTAAAAGTCAATAAATATTACTTTACTTTATTTTATTTTTGAATTTCTAGTTTAACAAGACTAGAAATTCTAAAAAAATAAAATTTCTATAAAACAAGAACTGGCTAGTCATGCCTAACAAATATAAAATAATCGATCCCAATGAAGATGTTTGATTAAAACACGATTTGCGTTTTAATGTTTTTTATTCCATTAAATAGTAAATTGTTAATACATTCATTAAGGCATCGACGCAGATAAACTAAAGCTATTTGTGTATGAAACTAGCGCATCTTACTATCCCTCTAGCAATCCTTCACTCGAACAAAATATGACTATTTACTGGTCATAGTGAACATAAATTAAATAAAGAATGCTGCACAGTTTTAAAATATGCCAGTTATATATTTTTAACATTTTTGTTCCATAATACATTCTGGTATTTAAATGCTAGCAGATGACAAAGCTATACAGTAAAGAACTCTAAAAACAAACAACTTTACGATAAGTTTACCAAAACGAAAGCAATCAATAGCCATCCGTATTATTTGTGAGTCTTAGCTGTGTGTGTTGTCGCCATCAAATATGCGAAGAACGAAAATAAGCAAATTAGTCTATAATCATAAAATCTAGATAAATATAATAAACCAAACAAATAGTTTCTCGCTGAAGATACCTCTCCGCACCATTACTGCAATAATAAATCCATGAAACCACCGGAGAAAACCTACGAATACAACACATATTCATTATTTCATAATATTGTAACAAACCTTACATTCTATCTACGTCAAATAGAATAGATTTTATTAGAAATACATATGTGAATCGAGGTTTACATTAATCAAAAGCAAGAAACTCACACTTACTTTGATCTATTACATTCTATCAGCAACTGAAATCTGTCCGAGGGATACAACTTAAACAGTAATCATATTTTCATCTGCTCAAACACAACTTAATATTCGCAATAGGCATTAAGTAGTTTTCCTTTTACATTTGTTTGGGTACAAATAAAAATATAATACATGCCAACATTCGGTTCAGTTTTAACTTCACTGAACAGTCCATTTTATGTAGGACCTAAAAACCATGTATCACATCTTAAGTATTCCTAAGAATGGTTTTAAAAACTTTACTTGTCTTGCTCATTTGACATTCTTTCAATCATGAAACATACCTACATTACCTACTGCTGGCATTAAACATGCTCGCATTGCATTTTCTACATTCCATCTGACTGCAATATCAATAGGATTAAACAATAAAATCAAACAACTTTTGACGGACTTATCTTTGATGTTGTTTACATAAGTTATTCAATTATTTTACGTTCATGTATGAGACCCGTGGTTCTGGTACACATACAAAATGTGCATGTCTTTTCTAGCTTGTATTCAGTAAACAGTTTGCGACAATACACAAGAAGATGCCTTTAAGAAGTGCACGTCAAAATTTGAGGAACTTTTTAATGTGTAACAATAGCAAAGACAAGTTAAATCACAATACAGTAATACAATACAATACAATACAATATTTCTTTATTGCACACCAAAAAACAAAATAAACAATAAGATACAGACAAGAACAAAACATCGGTAGTACATTGGGCGGCCTTATCGCCTAAAGCAATTTCTTCCAGGCAACCTTGGGATGGATCGGACTAAGTGAGAATAGTCACGTCGGTGATGCATCAATAGAAAAAACAGAAAAAAAAATACAAGTACAAATATTGTACCGCAAAAAAACAATAAGAAAAAAAAAAAATTTAAAATTAATCAACATACATAGTTAATACATACCTATACATACATGTCATACTCGCAATAATCATTAATGTAAGTAATGTTGATAACATAGGTAGATAGTTGTTCACTGATGTTAAAACTTAGATGATGCTAGTCGTTCATGTTGTGTCGACGGATATGTGTTCAGTGGTAGTTAGCACGGGCGGCGGTCGGGCCCGCGGCGGCGCGGCGCTGCCTTCAGAATATTGTCAACGCGTAGGATCATCTCGGCCGCTTCCGAAGCAGAGAGCAGAACTTGCCGCTTGACGACATAAGACTCGGTGATGCCGAGAGTTTTCATGTCGCCTACTTGACCGTTTTGCATGTCTGTGAAAGAGTGTATGTTAATTTTATAATTGTTTCAGAAATTCCACTAGAAGAAATTGCTCAGCATCGTATATTACTACAATAAAAGCCGTAGGCTAATAAGTAATAGTAATGAGGCGCAAACTGGCCCATCGAAAATAAAATATGTTGTTCCATACATTTGTTAAAGACCTACAAGAATTTTAATTTGACGATAAAGAATATAATTGATTCCTTTTACGGTCACATCTATATATGTATAATTATCAAACCTAACCAAAAATATTTCGGCTTGGCAGTGGTTTTTCAGACGTCCGGCAATAATCCACTGCAAGTCGCATTTCTCAACAGATGTTCGTGCCATTTGGTGAACAAGTTCAATAACTATGTTTTATATTAGCGATTCGATAAATTTATAATATCTGATTACATGGGAGATACATTGGAGACATGGGGATTGAAAACATTAAAAAATCATACCTATATCAGCAAAGACAGTCGTGACTGTCCAACGTAGCAGTAGTACAGTACAGTAACGTGTAGCTAACACAGCCCCTAGTATCAGGTATGTATGTGAATTTACCCAGTCCCATAGTGTTGTCTCCCTGTGCGTGATGCGCCCTCAGCCTGGCGATGAGGTCAGCGCTGTCGTAGCCCGCGTTGTCCGCCACGGCCGACGGTAGGCGGCGGAGTGCGATGGCGAAAGCTTCGGCTGCGGCCGCCTCCTTGCCGGCGGTAAGAGCCGCCGCGCGGGACACCGCCTCCGCCATTAACATCTCGCTCGCACCTGGGGGATGTACCACATTAATGAGGTTTGTTTAAATATTTATGTTTCAAAATTTCAAACATCAATATGCTATCGCCGGTTTTATTGAATGTGTGCGTTATCTATATACAGATTTATTGATTAGGGGTGTGCTAAGCCGAAAGGGGGTCACTATACTCATGCTTAGGAACAACTTTTACTATGAGACCAACTCTGAATTCGAGAAAAAAATCTGCTGTTTCATACATTTTGTCGATGACCAATAAACTTTTTGTATGAAACAGATGATATTTTTTTCTCGAATTTAGGGTTGGTCCCAAAATGAAAGTTGCTACTTAGAATAAGTTTAGTGACGCTCTTTCAGCTTAGTACACCCCTAGCCGATAATCCTGTATACAGCTTATTGATTAGGGGCATACTAAGCCGAAATGGGGGGTCACTATATTGCGAACGACTTTCACTATTGAATTGTATGGTTCATTTGTGACAAACACATTTAAGAATAAAATGTAACAATAAGAAACATATTTAATAATAATGTGTGTTTGTCACAATCCAATCCCAACTCAGCAAAATGATGGCTGCATAAGCTAGCGCTGGCCTTCCGCTGGGACTGTGCAGTGACCTCACGCACGCAGAATGATGCAGTTCACTAATAAAAAAAAATATATGGCATCAACCTTAAATTCGAGAAATAAAAATCAGCTGTTCCTTACCAAATGTGATTAAGCGAATTGTTTTACACAGTTATAGTTATATTTATTAAAAATAAAATTAGAAATGTTTTTGTCTATAGCAATAAAGTAGTTACCTCCTCCGTAGACGACCTTGGGCTCGCGCACGGTGGCCGCGAGCACGCACAGTGCGTCGTGCAAGGAGCGCTCCGCCTCGTCGATCACTTGTTGCGTGGCGCCGCGGATGACAACCGTGCACGCCGCGCCCAGCTCCACGCCAGAGAAACGGATCAGGCATTCGTCGCCGATCAATACCTGAACACACACATCAACATTAGACAAGTAAATTTGAATATTTTGAAAATCCCCCTGACATTTGTTGTGGTAGCCATCTTGGATTTGAAATTATCATAATGTATAACTACCCAATTATACTACATAATTATCAAAATGTATCATATGTGTTACTATTTGCAGTTAGTCCGATCCATCCAAAGGTTGCCTGGAAGAAATCGCTTTAGGCGATAAGGCCGCCCAATGTACAACCAATGTTTTGTTTATAATATATTTGCTGTATATATTTTTCTTGGTGTGCAATAAAGATATAGATTAGTCAAGCCGTTTAATTTGATACCCACATTGAGAGAGATGTGAAAAAACTTTACTTTGCCATTTTTTGGCAATGACCATCTTAAAACTTTTTTTATAATATTATAGCTAAGGACACTCTCGACTAAGACAAATCAAAATAAAAAAAAGAATAATCGGTCCATCCATTTGGAAGCTGTAATGCCATAGACAGACAAACAGACACACACATACAGACAGACCCAACAAACATTTAACACCTCGCCTTTCTTGCGTCGGGACAAAAAGTGACAATAGTACGTGGTGTAAGTCATTTTAGGCCGAGTGACTAAAACACATTAAAGATTATTATGGCCGTCAGAATATTAAGCTATTGTCATCTGCGTATTTTTTTTCGGAAAATTAAAGTTGGATGACAAATTTAATAAAAAATATGCTATATATTGAAAAAATAAGCTTTATATTGAAAAAATATGCTATATATGGCCAAAACCTCGTAATAATAACTCTCAATTTAACTCCCATTCAAATCAGAGAACTCAAAAAGAGGCAGATTGACCAACCTGTTCGATAACCTTGCAGTGTCCGAGCTTGACTTTGTCAGGCGAGTCGAAGGTAGATACTATTTCACCACCAGTTACCAAAGCCAGTCTCTCAATGCCGTCAAAATCAGCGTGTTCGATTGCCATCACACCCGCGTCAGCAAACAGCTGTTCGGGGTAGTTGTAAATCAGCTGTCTGCAATAGCACATTACCAAAATTTCATAGCAAATTATAATGTTTGATGATAAAAACTGTATGGGACCTGTTAAGTATGCTCTTCCCAGAGAGAAATGTATTTTTCATTTATATGTCTGAAAGCTGTTCAAACCTTCTCCAGCAAGAATATATGCACTAACTGAGATAAAGGTAAATAATCGTCCAAGTGCGAGTCGGACTCACGCACTAAGGGTTCCGTAACGCTTATCCATACAACATTATTTTAAGTTTCTACCTTTTGTCATTATTAGGATCAAACAAAAACCAATAAAAACAGATTTCATTGTGTGGGAATGCCCTAAAATATTTTGTTTTGATTAAATCATACAATAATAATTAATAAATTATATTCTTTGAGTATTTCAAGCTTCTTAAATTGAGAAAAAACATCAAACACGTTCTTTTAAAAAACAAAATCGATTACAGACTTCCATTACGGCCGGCGCTAGTAGAACTTTACCAGTTATTTTTTAATTTATATAGTTATTATATTCTTATTATTAAGTTATTTTATAAAAATATTTTTCTTAACCATACTCGTGGAACAGAGTACCTCGTCCTTCTTTGGGAAGTTGGTAAAAAATCACGTTTGCTGTATGGGAGCCCCCTTATATAGCAGGAATCAACATACATCATCAGTAAAAAATTCCACTATCTAGCTATCGCGATTTATTTACAGACTGGTGTCAGAGAGACGGTCAGATAATATTGACAACAGTCTTAGTAATAAGGTCCCATTTTTTACCCTTTGGGTACAGAGCCCTAAAAACAACAGGACAAACTTTACCTGTTGATGAATACATTGCATTTGTGTGCCAAGATCTTGTTAACCTTGTCCTTCATCTTTTCCTTCTCGGCCACTTCTAACTCGGCTATTTTGGCCATTGAGTCAACTTTGATGGTGGAGCCAAAGACTTTAATCTTATCAGTGTCCATGGGAGTGTTAGCGACAAGAATGTTGGCATTCTCGATGCGTTTTGGTTGATGAACGCCCACCTGAAGACAAAAATTATATTAATTGTTTATATATGAGTTTATTCTGTTTTCGCGTAAATGATTCCGTTGTAAAACGAGTGACCAAAAATAACAAAATTTTCGGGATAATATTTATAACTCAAATTTTCAGTTTTTTTCTTCAGAAATGTGTTTAGTAACGGAAATACACTCAAGTTCGTTTAAAAAAAACTTCTGGTGTATATGTCAGAAAAGCAAAAAATAACCATAGAACACAGAGCTGTTAAATTTTAGATCAGTAACCTAAAACATTTAAGACCTTTTTTTTAATTAGCGTTTTCCTTACCTTTTTGTTAAGAAGGAAACCTTCATCCAAGAAAGACTCTTCCAACAGACCCCCAGAGATTTTGATGATCTGTATTGCCTTTAGGTTACCAGAGCCCTTCAGACGAAGTACTGCATCTACGGCAAGCTTTGTGAAATGTCTGCAAATCATACAAGAAATGTATTAGCTACTGAAAATAGTGATCTAGAAAACTATCGTCCTGTCCTCATTGATAATTCTTAAAACTAATATACACCTAGAAAGCTGTACAAAGCAAGCATTGGAGAGTCTCATATACAAAAATAGATACTAGTCGTAATAATTTTTTAGGCAAATATGTATTTAGATACTTAAGTTAATTCTGAATAGGAGTTTAAGTGTTATGGGTCCTAAGATTTGAGGGCTAAAAACAATTATAGTAGTGATCTGTTTAAACTCATTATAGTATATAGCTCAAAACACTGAATTTCTAGCTTTACTAAATGAAACATTAATTTTAGAGAAACTTAAATGTTTGTGGTAGCTTCCAAGTTACACTGTAGCACTATAAATAATCAGGGATAATCTCATCAGCAAACAACAAATAGGATTATTATTTATTATAATAATAATGTTTATTTCAACCAGCTTTGCATTACAGAACATAATTTTTATATAACTTACCTATACGTACTAACTTCCTTGGAAGTGGAATTTTTAATTTCCATACATCCTCCCTTTCACAAACTATGAAATAAATAATTTCTTATGACAATAGTAATCAAATATGTCTAAGAAATACTTACTCTTTATGGTTAGATAGAATCTTTGAACTGAGAGTGGTGCGAGCAATGTTCTCCAAATCCGCCCGCAATGCAGCCTCATTAAAGTTCTTTTCGTGATCAAAGCTGGCTTCAGCAAGTGCGTTTTTGGCAGCATCAGCGGCTATACGCCATCCAGCGATAATAGTCTGTGGATGGAGCTTCTGCTCAATCAACTTTTCAGCTTCGCGAAGAAGTTCTGCAGCTGTAATCGAGTAAAAGTATTTTTATACATTATAAACTTCAAAAAATATTTTAATTATATCTACACTATTTTTTTTCTCTGGAAAGGGGCGAACAAACTTACAAAAATATCTAGAACTGTTACTCAAACCGGACTTATCAGACCAATTATCAACTTGTTATATTTTAAATTTGGTAAATTTTATCTCCTGAACTACAACAAAAACAACAATAACACCTGTATGAAATGATGCTTCTAAAAGATAAGAGGCTCCTATCTTTTGGAAGCATCAAAACTTAGGCTTTTAATATCTATGGAACTATCTGTTTATTAATTTTAGCCTGATTATTCCTCAAACTTTAACTATGGAATGTAAATACTTTTATATCTATGTTATAGAATAGTAATAGTATGTTGAAGAACCACCAAGAAGTTGCATGGAGTGCTGTCTTGCCAGTTTTCAGGCATCACACTATACATAATACTCATAATATAAACTTATTTAAAAACAACTTAATCAAAGGTTTATGCAAAGGTTTTAACGATTTTACATGGCCTCCACTAGAAGCTATATTACAAAAAAGGGATGAAAATTGGTACATAAAATTATATTGAGGAAGTTATTTTGTTAAAACATTTTTGTCAAGATTTTAACATCAAGAAGTATTTCCATAGTCAATAAATATACAACAGTAGCTGATATAATGGGAGCTTACCTAAAACTGTGACCGATGTGGTACCATCCCCAACTTCATCATCTTGAACTTTGGACATGTCTACTAAGATTTTAGCCGCAGGATTGTCAACACCCACTGATTTTAGAATAGTAGCACCATCATTAGTTACTTGAACCTGTAAAAAGTAATATAACAATCAGCAGTGTGCAATGTTATCATACCATACAATGCTTTCTCTGCTTTTTTTTTTTTGATGTGCAATTAATGCATTGAAAATGGTTTTCACTTCTAATAATTTTAGCCTATCATACATTTTGCTCAATATCTTAGTTCCAACTGCCCTTGATTGAATGAATGCCTCAGTATTTGAAATGATAATTGTAATAAATATCCTATGTATACAGGGTTATCGACATGAGTGTGCTAAGACGAAAGAGGGTCTGTTAGCCGTTAACAACGGTGTACTTCTTATGACACAGTGGTCCCATGTTATAAGAATATAAAATGTGAAATAAATATCCCTAGTAATAACATATGATATAGTAGTTAAATAGTATGATGTGATGAGATTGTTTAGTATGACATAATTTTAACAAATAAAAACATCTGAAGTTTGTGTTTTTATGCACTTTCATATCCCACAGGAACTCATAATATTTTGGGGATGACTCCTGTACATGGTCAGGAAATATAAATGACAGTAAAGCTCAATCAGTGAAAAAGTTGAGTTTTTTGGTTATAGCTATCCCGCAGGAAACTGTCAGTATTTTGGGATAAAAAATAACCCAGGTGTTAATCTGGGGTATAAGTTATTCTGGTTAACAACAAACACATACATTAAATTCAAAGGTTTATGAAAATATTTAAGTCATAAACTATGATCAATAAGCCACAGACAGTAAAAAGAAACCAAGATAAAGGATACAATGGTAAAAATAGAGTCACAAGCAAAAATAATCAAGTCTAATAACAGATTGGACACTCGGATTAAATGCAAGGAGAAGCACAAGCCCGAAAATGAACTAAACCTTAAGATTACTAGCAGGGCCGTTGGAGAGCAGGTACATGACAACTTACGTACAGTAAAAAATATTATTTAAAAAAATGATTTAATGAATATGTCTTTCCTATTTTCAAGGTCTGCAGAAAAGCAATTTTGCTCTTCTGCAGGCATCATACTTAAATTTATAATTAAAAAACCCTGTCATTTTATAGTCTATCTAAAGATGGTTTACAGGTATGAGGAGCAGACAATAATAAGGTTAGTTTTATAATGTTCATATTTACACAGAGAATTAATCCACCAGCATCAACGAATCTAACTTTTAGAGGAATAATACTAACTTGACCAGCATTTCTGCCCATGGAAACCAGAATTTTATCCATGCCTTTAGGACCTAAGGTACTCTTGACCAAGTCACCAATCGCTATAGCGCCGATGAAACTCGACATACGAGCCAACTCCGCTTTCTCTTCTTCGGCCTCATTTTTCAAGATTCTGATAGGGTTTAACGACACCTGGAATGGAAATAATTAAAACTATTAACACACGTGCCCCAACCAAGTCGTCTGACACCGGTTTCAATTTCTTTGTTTAACGCAAGAAATTAGTAATTATCGCGAGAATTCAAGCATTTAGTGAAATTAGCCGCTAGTAAATAATGAATTGCTGCTTACCATAATTGCAACCTCAGCTTATATTTAGCTAAAAATGAGTTTATTTCGGACAGACAAATCTCCAAAATAAAATTATTCTGAAGGAAAGAAATAAAAGAATGACAGATAACTACTTTTTCTTGTTTGGTTGGTACTAGTGATTATTTTTCTTTTTGTATAAGGCACCATAGGATTTGTCTATTTGCCAACGTCAAGATTAGGATTTTTAAGTTTTAGTTATTACGTTAAAATAGTACCTAAGGTAGTTATTTTTAGTATCTCAAAGTCGGATAACTAGTCAAATATCGTGGTCAAAATTTAGTCATGTCATGTCATATACTTAATCTTAACTATTTATGGTCTTTAGTTTGAAGAGTTACTACTTATTATGGAGATTTCCCGTGAACACGAAAACCACGTTATTCCGTCATTATATTTCGTGCCCTACTTTTGTCAATAAACAAGACGTTATTAGTTAATATTCTACTATTATTATACAATGAAGTATCATTGTATAATAATAGTAGAATATTAACTAAGTATCATTGTATAATAATAGTAGAATATTAACTAATGACGTCGTGGTTCTTCAAGTATGAAGAACCACGAATTTTGCAATAAATACACAGATGAAGATCTCATTTTTCGTAAAAACGCGGGAAAAAAACCATTTGAGGTATTTTATTGAACATAAATGAATGAAACACTGACTCTATTATTAAATCACAGTATCAGGATTCCTACTACTCTTTAATCTTTGTTATCCAGTAGGTATAATACAGATAAAAAAATCGTTGGGGTGCCACTCCACTGTGTTGTTTGTATATCAGTCATATAACGCACCTACCTGATTTGTAAAAATACCTGACATTCTGGTAATGGTCACTATAGTAGTAAGTCAGAACAATCCAAAGATTGTTCCAAGATATACCATATACGTACATACCACCATTATGTACCATATACGTTATATACGTATGTATCTGTAAATTAACGTTAAATAAATCATCATCATCTACAGCCTTCTTTTCCCAACAATATGCGGCCTTTCTTATATGATGCCATCTGCCACGATCCTGTGCCAATCGTATCCAGGCTGGACTCGTGACAGTGTTTTATGTCGTTAACCGTTAATCTTGCCGCTAGTCGACGAACGTTTTGCTCTTGCGCTTGACCACAACTCGCCTGATGTAAAGCTACGATGAGGTCTGTAGGATGACATGACTTGGTCATAATCTCACTCCACCTGTCAACCCTTGGCCTTATTACGTATCTTGCCCTGCTTCATTAATTACTTGATAATTTACTACCAATCCAGCGTCTTCGTCGGATTTCAGTATTTTGAACTCGATCTTGGAGTTTGATGCCGTACACGGACGGATTCATCTGCATATCGCTTAAGTTTTCGGCAAAGAGAACCAAATCATCGGCAAATCTGGCAAGAAGCAATTATATACCATTGATGTTTATTCCATTAAACACTCCTGTAGCCTTATTCATCAAGCATTGAATCGACGATTAGCTTCGAAAAGTCGTCTATTAGTATAGAATTACTAATCGTGGATTTTATTGAATCGAGTTGCTGCACGCGTTTTTATCAGTCCAAACCGTAAAAGATTTGGATGTAATAGTGACTCCTTGTCTCACCATACCCAACTAGTAAGAATTATTCCGGTTGAGTTCTGCAATTTCACCTGTATTGTTGCTGACTTTTAGAGCTTCGCGGAGTACGTACATATACCGAACATCGAAAGAGTAGCGATGGAGATAGTTGAAAATGGCCCAGTGCTCGACGCTGTCAGTAATATTACGCTAGAAGTCGCAAAAAAAATAGTTATGTATGGTGGCGAGCATACACGAATTATATAGATATAAAGTACCTACGGAATAATCATGATAAACTAAAAGTAGATTGTTTAGATAATTAGATCCCATGAGATCCAAAATAACGCTCATTTATTTATCCTATATCTTCAAATTTATATTATATTTTTGTGGAACCATAGAATTACAGCAAGTCAATGCCGTACCTACGTATATTTTGATAACAAGTCTTTATCAGTCAGATAAGATAATGAAGGCAGATAGATACTTGAAAATTACTCATTCATTGGGTCATTATTTCTAAACAAAAGCAAAGAAAATAAGTTCAGGGATCATATTATTTTTTGCGCAATAAGTTTTGTTAGATAAAATTATTGCTATTTCTTGAAACAAACTTAGTAAATATACGAAGTTTATAAGATTACACAAAATGGATAACCAGAATACTTCACCGTCAGGAACTAGTGTTAACGACAAAGTTGTAGTAAATACTCAAGCTAAAGTTGACGAAGTTGTGGTAATCATGCGTCAAAATGTTGAGAAGATTTTAGAAAGAGACCAGAAGCTATCGGAGCTTGACAATCGTGCAGATGCATTGGAGGCAGGAGCAGCTGGATTTACGACCACTGCAGTGAAACTGAAACGAAAGCAAATTTGGGAAAATAGGAAGATGATGTTAATAATTGGTGCTATTGGAATCATTGTGCTTATTATAATAATTGTGTGGGCCACGTCTGGCTAAACTGACTTTATTCTACAATAATAACATAAATAAGAACTGTTGAAGGTTCCCGTACAAAGATAAAAAGTTATTACTGAAGAGGACATTTATTTCGATTTATTACATAAAGTATATACCATTTTTTGTTTGGGAGGTGGTTTTGCTTTTTCTTACACCAAAAAACGTGAAATACAACCAATGCTGAGAAAGATCTTTTGCACCTCGATTAGTCCATGGTCTTGAATTAATAAGAAAAGGAATATCAGGCATTACTACATAATTAACATAATTTTTTATTTATATATCGTATACTAAGTCTTACTATCTAACATGGCATCAAAATATTAAAATGTATTTTTTTTGCAGTACGTAGGAATTCTTTAAAAAATGGTTGTGTCGAGCTGTGAAGATGCTTTTGAGCACGACCACTCGTAATTTTTATATATTGTGATAATTTTTATTGCACAAATATATTAAAATAATATTAGTTTAATTAATTGTACCAACTCACATGTACCGTACTTGGCAAAATAAATGAATATCTATATTTTTTATGTTTGACGTCATGGTTTTTATATCTAGTTTAAACAAATTGCATGAAATGTTATTAAGTAGTTTGTATGAGTAGGTTACAGTTACAGTTTTTATTACTTACTAAAATATTTTAGGATGATTCAGTACAGAAAGAAACTTAAAGACGGCGAACAAGATGTTGTGTTTGTTAATTATCTTTCTTTTCTTAATTTGGTTTCTTATCTCTTTTATTTCGGGAAAAAAATTCAATATCCATGAGTGTAAAGATGTTGATAAAAATTAAGATCCATTTTTTATATAAAATTCAAGGCTTGTATAGCAAATTAGCATGATGATAAAGTTCATTATTAGTTGTTATATCATAATACCCACTTCAGTAAAACGAACATGTTTAACCTGCCTCGTGCAATGCCCTTTCATAATTTTGTTGAATCCAAAACTACTATATCTTAAACAGTAACTTTTACCCATACTAATAATAGTATTATTATGAAACGAAAATGGCTTAGAATTTCGTTCAATTTTTTTTCGTTTCTAAGCTACGTTCCAAGTAAATCACGGCACATATGAAACACCAGCCATCGCACATCTATCTCTACTGTACGTAGGTCTCTTTTTTCGTCTATTAATCTATCTTGCTCACGCACATGCGGCTTGCCACCGCGACGAGTCTTACTTCCGCGATTGATTTAGTTCATATTCGGCCATAAATGTGTTCAGCTCACACTCACGAGTTTTGTTTGTTTATCGAATCGATCATAGAGGAGTACTTTATACAACATAGATATGTTACAAGACTCTCAGCGCGCGTGGCCACTATAGTGCTTCTCGTTCAAAATGATTATTGCAATAAAACTATAATGGAGAACACAAAAGGGTTAGAATTTAACATTAAAATATACCTCAAAGCATAGACTCATATAATGTACATCTTTATATGAGTTTTTGTTTCACGTAAATACATTCAGTATTAACAAAGTTATCACTACGAGAAGCTTAAGCCACTTTTTTAAACTGCCGAGCTTCCCGCCAACTTGTGATGCCGTCATACGACGAGTAACACGCCCGCGAGCCACTCGCTAGTACTGAATCTCATGCAAAAAAAGACACTCTCGCGCTGCTCTTTGTTTAGATTCTGTTGCCTAAATAATACTTGTATGAGTCAGATAGTTTGTTATTATTGTTGTTGTCTTAGTTTTAATACGAAATATTGTTTTTTATTTTTTAATGCCAGTCGAACAATCTACCAATAGCGGATATCTTCATGGTAGTTAATATTTTATAAAAAATAAGTATTTTATGGCTACTGAAATACGTAAAATTAAAATAAATAAGTAAGCATGTCTTTTATGCAATGTTTATTACAAATACTATAAGTTAGATACTCATAAATAAATAAAAAAATGTCTTCAGGTTATATTGGTAACCTATGATTTTTTGTTACTAACGAGTATGTATCCATTTCTAAGGTTGGCGGGTTAGTCCTAACCTAAAATACCTACTTATTAAATATTAAACTTTTTCTGTTAATTTAATCATATTCATTAACTTAAGTAACCGGCAATATACCGACGTGTGGTTTTACAACTGTATACAAGTGTATAATAATGCGACTTCAAAAAAAATACCCGACTGCTAAATTTTTAATCCTGTGTATCATCCTTATTAATGTTTTTTTTTTAATTTTGATGTACCCAGAATTACTCTCACGACTGAGACAAATCTATTGACACTATTCACATAAAAATTCGACAAGCCGTTTAGGCTCTAGCTCGTGCCAAAGAAATATACATACCTACATACAAACTTACATGCATACGTACTTACATACATACACTCGAAAAACATAACACCACTTCTTACGCAGTCAGGTAAATAAAGAAAACCACTTGACCGTTTTTTTTACTATCACGAATCTGTTAATATGTGTAATGTGGACTTCTGTATGTTTGTACCAAATATTATTAAAATCAGCCAGTAAACGCTGCCGTAGCAAGTTTCGCCCTTTTTTGGGAGAAATACCCCAACGACTATAAAATTCTTCAAAATGATCTTTACAACAGTAGGTATGCCGTATGTAGTTTTAGGTCTAATTCCATTACTATTTGGATCCCTCGACATGTTAAAAAATAGTAAATTTTCCGGTTTTTTAATTGGAATTAAAACACTGCGGATACGGAATTTATTGCTGCAATATTTTTTATACATTCAGCGTGACCGCACACAAGACCTTTATTTATATTATATTGGGAAATTCTCCCAAAAAAGTTGGATAAAATAAGTGAAATGTCTCTTATGAATACTCCCGAATTTAATAATACCTACTATGTATCTTATTTATTACTATTGACTTATCTGTCTCACAGATCGGTCGATCCCACAGATTCTGACAAGATAGAGATTTGGGAAAATCGGTATTAGGGCAAGCAAGCTTCAAGTTGTTTGGCCAACTTTTGTCAGATTTGACAGTTGGCCAAGCAAAAATCCAACCACAGTAATAAGGACGGAACATCACTACCTCTCTCTCGTGTTTCACTAATAAAACATAATTATAGCATCTCGTTTTCACAAGCTATGACGAACCTTATTGCAATTCTACTAGTTATTCTTCTGAGGAACCACGAGCCCCCTTTTGTGCTGTTTGGTCTATGCTTTAACAACGTCAGCATAAGACTTTGATGCCGGGGGAACTAGTTTAGCTGCCTCACCGTAAGATATGCTATTTTCAGCCATTGTTATTTTGATACGTTTCTGTCGCGTAAATTCTGGACATGACTTGTTGATGGCAAAATGTGGCGCTGAACAGAGGCAACATATAATGTTTTCGTCGTTAGCATTGCAGGTATTACCAGTATGTTCAAGGCCACATCTAAAACATCTAGGTATCGACCTGCATTGAAGTTTAGTATGACCGTACCGGCAGCAATTATAACACTGTATAGTAGGATAAGTGTAAAGTTCAACAGGGAGAGAGTTGTAGCAAATAAAAATTCTACTAGGTAGCACCTGACCGTCAAACGTAATTACAAAGTTTTGGGTAGGTTTCCAAACTGGAGAACCTTCTACCAAAGTTTTAAAATTAATCCTTCTCACTTTTAATATATTGCCGCAACCAATAGGAACAGATATATTCTCAATAACCTCTTCATGTGACCATTCCGAAGGAACACCTCGAATACGAGTGACGTTGAACGACGGAACAAACGCTTTATAATTATTAATTAATCGATAAAATTCAGCTACTAACAAATGAATTAGCATCAATAAAGTCTAAAAACGATAACTATTTTATTCCTACCAATTCTTTTAACTGAACCGTCAATAATATTCTAAATACCGTTCTTTTTTAGAAACTTGCCGAAAGAGATTGGATGGATAATAATTCCATCATCGGATGACATTACTTCACGTTGTACATGGATTTTAAATGGAGCTTTATCAGTTGGTTGATACAATGTTCGAGCTATAGGGGAAACGAACTGGGGAGCCGGATTATTGCTAGACGGTGGAGGAAATATTTGTGATGGGATTGCAAAAGGTTTTTTAATAGTTGTTTCTTTATTCGAGTCACTGCTATACGTACAAAGACAACCTGTTTTGCCATCTATAGCTTATGCGTGCTTCCTGGTTTTTTTATAGCAATGCTTACATATCCTAGTATTTCGACTTCACTTTCGTTTATGAGCTTGGGTGGAAGATATGTCTTTGTCCATTCCAGACTCTTTAGAAATAATGCTATGGGTTACTACAGTTACGAAATTAGTTGCCGGGTAACCCGGGGCCGGGGAATTTTTACATATAAAATTAATAAAATGAAAATAAGCGTGAAAAAATACACACGCCCAATTCGACGTTTCCCGCGCTTTTTTTACACTGTTTGTTGGTTACAAAGATATAACATGACAAGTAGGAGGAGGCAAAATCTTTATTTGTTTTTTTTCTTTGGATTTATGGCACCATAAGATTTGTATATTTGCCAGTGTCAAGTTTATAAATTTTCATGTTATTAATCGATCAAGTTAATCAAATATCAAGTGATAAGGCATCGTGGTTAAGTTAAAGCCACACCATGTAGGTACCCTTGTAAAGCGGTGGAGGCTTTACCGGGTGTCTATGGACATTTCCCGTGAACATGAATACCTCATTATTTCGTTTTTATATCGCTTGCCCACACTTGTGAACATGAACAAGACCTTAAAAGCTTATAATCTACCAATATTACAAATTTAAACATGCAGATTCCCTAGTTTTGCAATAAATACTCACACAAAATATGGAGATTTTTGTTTGAGAATCTGCACTCAGCGAATAATTACTATGAATCGAGTCGAATTTCTTATCATACTCTCATCTCTAAACAGTCGCCATATTTTTTATTTTTCATTCATGAAGTGACGTGACAGAGTTTTTCTGGAAAAGTACCTAGCTGTTTTTCGTTAGATTAATAAAAATAACTGCTGCCTTTTAATATTTGTGTCCATGCGTTTTGTGTAAAGAAATAAAACCATCAATAATGGAAGATCAAGGAAGTTCGGTGCCCAGAGTGAGTGACAAGCGGTTGGCACAAACGCAAGCTAAAGTTGATGAAGTCGTCGGGATTATGCGCGTAAATGTCGAGAAAGTTTTGGAGAGGGACCAGAAATTATCAGAACTTGATAACCGTGCAGATGCGCTTCAACATGGTGCGGCACAATTTGAGCAGCAGGCAGGGAAACTGAAGCGAAAATACTGGTGGCAGAACTTGAAAATGATGCTTATTATTGGTGGCATTGGGGTTATCCTACTTATCATAATCATTGTGTGGGCTACAAGCGGCGGCTCAACGACAGTTACAGCTCCGGATGCGTCTGCTGTGACACCGGCACCTGCCAACTCTGGACGATAGTTACTTATATTATTCAGAATTCAGAAAGTGTATTGATTACCGCTGAGCAAACTACAAAGATCTATAAAACATGACTCAGAATTATATACATCAGGAATTTTTTACACTTAATGAAACAGAATTCACGATGACTTCATTTTAAATGTTTTTAGGGAAGTGTCTCAAACTTAAACTGAACTACAATACAATATTTACTTGTACTTACAACTACAAAAAAACTTTTGATATTCATTATATCTACAAATTATAGAAGCTTTCCTATTGAAAACGAGTAATATAATATTTGTATTTTTATAAAATTTACCTGTTTATCTAAAATGTAAGTGGGCCAACATATAAATAAATCACCTGGTGATCTTGTTTATACTACATATTTATCATACATTTAAAGGTCTGGAGAAGAACTGATATTTATACACTATTTAAAAACCTATTGTTTCTTTAGTGTAATGTTAATGTTAAAGAAAAAGAGAACCAATTATATTATTGCTGTTGGAAAAATGCCTGTAAGGTTTATTACTATATTGTCATTTGATGTAAGCACTATTATTTGTACAAATTCAGGACTTCTTTCATATTGTTAATGTGCCTTTACTTAATTACATTTTCTTATTTTGCAAGTGATAATCATACTAAGGCCGGGATTAAACTGAACCTGTATTATTATTCATTTTCATGTTATGTGAGAGGAGTTCTGAGGCACAAATTTTATTATTTTAGTATGTATTTAAACTAATTAATCATTCACAATATTGTAATAAAAAGCACATTTTTAGTTGGTGTTAAGGATACGATAGTTACTTTAATTGTCTATTATTGTTTCTTTTTTCATACTGATACAAGAATAGTTACTGAGATTGCATTTCTGTTTTGTATTGAGCGTTGATTGGGACCAATGCTTGTCCTCGCAAGTACAGCAGTCATGGTCTATTGAAGAATTGTATAGGACGACATGCCTTACAGTTATAATTACTTGATTTATTTTCTATGTATTGCACAATATTATCTTGTTTACGTACTTTAAGAAATAAAACTATGTATACTTTATAGCATTGCATATTTATTTTATGATAAGTTACAAGATATAAGGCTGAAAGGCAAACAGGCAGGCTGCATTCTAAGCGCCTAGAGCCGGCTTGCAACCCTAGGTAACATGAGGGCCATGAAGATTATAGAATGTTAGTTTTTCTCAGGAGCCTAGGCTCTAGGGGTTAAGCAAGCTACTTGCTTATGCAGATATGGCTAATATATAGCTCAAAAATGCTCGGAAGCCTCTGTTACAACACGTTAGTGAATAATGACCTAACAAAGGTATGTCATATTTTATTATTATATCTGAATAGCATTCTAAGGTGGAAGCCTA
This sequence comes from Ligdia adustata, assembly GCA_947049295.1. Lineage (NCBI taxonomy): Eukaryota > Metazoa > Arthropoda > Insecta > Lepidoptera > Geometridae > Ligdia > Ligdia adustata. The sequence continues at coordinate 7,952,884 of OX346218.1, forward strand.
TGTTCATCAGTGGACATCTTTGGCTGAAGATGATGATGATTATGCTATACTTTACAAGTTCTGCTTAGAATATCCAACAGGAAACTAAATTATTTTATTTAAAATAAACTGAATACACCAGTCCATTTCAATGCAATGAATGGATATTCTCGATAACTTATTTTTGATTTGTTAATATGAGATTTTGCCAATTTGTATGGCTCACTAAATTAACTTGTATAATGAAATGCTATCTAAAATAGGACATGAACATTGAACAATGTAGGCGTCAATAATTACGTAGGTGGGTGCTTATTAAAATTGCGCAGCACCTACCTACACAAACAAGTTTTCCTTATACAGTCATGATACCGTCTATCACTATACAAAATCACTAGTTACATTTTGTAAAAACATGTAGGTATTATTGGACTAAAATTCAGTTTTTATTAAACAGTTTGTGTATACGGCTATAACTACAGCGATGCTGGTGTTAATTTCTAAAAATAGGCGCCGAGGCAGGAGTCAATTGAAAGCACAGTTTTAAACAAACTACAGTCAAATAGTCTGAATATGAGTCAGAGGCTGGGATAGATTTAGTCTTCTTTTACTTTCAACCTATACATGCTTTTTTTCTTTCTCTTTTACCGAAACCTATTTGTACAAAATAAGTGTGCCGAATATACCGACAATATTATTCCATTATCATCAGTAGCATTTTCCCTCACCATGGAAGGAAATCCCCATTTATATCTAAAATGATATAATGGAATTTCCTGCTTCGTGGACTGAAAATAATAATCAATATGTACGATATTTTACAAAAAATAATGGACTCACCTTTGGAAATGTTTTAATCACAATTACTTAGTGCTATTATTTTTGAGCTCTCCAAATGTTTTTTTTTAATTAATACATTTGCACGCTGTGGAAATCTACCACGGCTAGGTTCGTATTGGGATTTTTATGGGTAGGTAGGTAGGTATAAATTATAGTACCTACCTACCTAGTTCGAAGACTTCTGAATATTATTCGAATATACCTATCTTATATCGATGGTAGATAGATAGATAGATCAACGCTTTATTGTAGACACACAAAATATAACAATACAAAAATATTAATTTACATGTAGTGCCACAAGTGGCGGCCTTATCGCTAAAAGCGATCTCTTCCAGGCAACCTTAGGATGGAAACCTTTGAGAAAAAAGATGTATAGGACGGGGGTGTAGTTACAATAAAGAAAGTAATCTATACTTAAAAACACATACAAATATACACAATTACATTCTATTACATTAACTAAATATAAATATATACCAATATAATATACATATATTCTAATACATACTAATAAAACTATAGAATCGGATAAAATACATTCATATTACTATTCAATTTAATATAAGAGAGAGAAAAAGAAAATACGAATAAACTAAATAATTAAATACGAGTATACTTCCAGCAAGTAAAGAAAAAAAAAAACAGTTATACCGAAGACAAATAAAATTTCCGTAACTTGTCTTTAAAAGTAGCAAGAGATGGAGCTTTCCTAACGTCCAAAGGCAAATCGTTCCATAAAACTACAGCTTGGACGGCAAAAGAACTTTTGTAGAAAGTTTTATGATGCGTAGGCATCTTAAGAGCAAGATTTTCCGACGACCGAAGAGACAAGGCATGAGAGTTATGCACATAAGATATGCAATCTTTTATATAATGCGGAGGGATTGAAAAGAATATTATAGACGAGGTCGAGAATGTGAGCTTTCCGTCTAAGGCGAATTAGCAGCCACTTGAGCTTAGTTCGAAAGTGAGAGATGTTATTATGTATTAGTTTTATAGAGAGGTTCACCACTGCCCTAAGTATATAATGCCGACTCGTAATAAGAATACAGTAGCTAGGTATTCGTATGCAACCTATTTGAATAGTATACCGAGCCTACTCGCACGTCAGTCATCTCACCTTGGAGGATCACGTAAAAAAATTAAACCCAAAAATGTAGGTCAGTGTGTAAATAATAATGGTATTATGGTCATCTCCATATAAGGCCAACTCTACAATGTAAATATATTTATACAGTGACGTCATCGCTAGGTGAGTATGAAGTCAATACCTATATGTATCTACCTACCATATTACCTGCAAGCGTGAGATCATGCGTGTGGGCAAATATCGAATAACAACGAAACTTTAGGAGGCATGGGAGGAAAAATGTGGATGGAGTCTCGGTTCCGCTTTCCGCTCTGCTTACCACCTGTGACAATTAACCACGGGCCTTAGTTCGCAACCTTGAACATTGGAACTAGGTTCTTAATACATAGACTAGAAAAATCTTTAGATTAGTAACTAACGTACCTAACTACTGCCTGATTTCATTAATTACTAGGTGACCCGGTCGCTTCACAATCACTTGTTTTCTTGTTTACACATTTTCCGTACCTAGCTATATATTTTTTTCGCTTATAAGATACCTATTTAAATTTTTCTCTGCTATTAGGTAAAACCACAGAAGAATTAAAAAATCAGAGATCATTAATATCGGGTCGTATTAGTTAGTTAAAAAATCAGTCAAGTGCGAGTCGGACTCGCGTTTAAAGGGTTCCGTACTACGTAACCTTGAACTAATGCTGTATTACCTATACAAAATTAGTTTAAGTTTCTACCTGTTGCTGTTGTTGTTCTTATTGAACAAATGACGGCAAAAAAAATCACGTTTGTTGTTTGGGAGCCTCCTTGATTTATTTATTTTATTCTGATTTTAGTATTGTCTTTGCTATAACTGTTCAAGAGATAGCGCCTGGTGACAGACGGATGGTCAGACATTTTTACCCTTTTGAAACGGAACCCTAACAGTGTTCTTGTGAATTATAGAAGTACCCAGTAGAGGCCTCGCCTGATAGCTGTTATTAAATATAAGTAAACATTTCATATTATTGTACTTACTTTTCTACCTTGTTATCATTTTACAAACATCTCAGATGATTTGCCTCAGCGTCCCTGATTATACTACCTATTCCACGTCCGTTTATGACTAAAAAATCTAAAGGGGGACTGAAGTAGCGACCGCATCCTTGGCAAGAAGTAGGTACCTACTACAAAGGGTTTATATATTTATTATTATATATATAGATATTATTATCACAGAATTACTTTTCATTTTATGAACCTACTATACTAAATCCTAATTTGATAACCTTGTGGTCGTAGTAACTATGTACGAATCTTATTTTAACAGCAAACTCTTCCGATGACGTACGAGTGGTAGGTATATGTCGAGGGCCGAGGCTCGCATGCCTGCGGGTAGCTGCATTTTTTTGAAGTCTGCACGTCTGCACCCTTGCTGTGGCTGTCTATACATAGATATAGTTAGGTATCTACAGTACGTTATTTCCACTTAACTAAAAGTTAATAACTAGGTAGTTGACATATTAAAGATATCTTAATAGAACTTAGCAGACGGATCATAATTCCAATATTACTCATCAATAAAACCTTGAATAGTACTTACTTCTCGTTCTTCAGTACTTTGGAGTTGAGAGAAACCTTGATCCATTCCCAATAGGTACTAAGTAGGTACCATACTTACCTGATAATATTCCTGTGAAAATGCATGGTTCCTGCTAATTGTTGTTGCTCAGCTCAATAAGGCCAACTCCGAAGTACAGAATAAACCTACCACAGTACATAAGAATATGTAGATATATCTGTTTACTTAGGTATTCAGTTGCCAAGAGTTAGCTAATAATTAGTAATAGATACATGCCTCACTATAGAGTATACTTACAAGGAAAAAACCGTAGCAGTCCGTGCCACGTGCTTGCATATTTATGTAGAGCCTTTTGAGATCTCTATCATTACATAAAGTAGGTATGTAAGTTAGGTAGGGTTTGCAACTTTGGATGGCCGAATAATATAGGTAAAGTCAATGTGGAGACCTCTTTAGTGGAAATCCAAAATAAATATACTCATAGAACATAGATACATTGCAACAAGATAAACTAATCTAGAGCCACAAGAATCACTCACTATAAGCGATATCTTCTAAGCAAACTTTGGCTGGACACAAATTAAAAATTATAGTCTAACAGGCATACCTTTACTAAATTGGCATAACCTATCAGTCTCAATAATAAAAATCTAAATAATAGAAATCAATTTAGTATGATTTTTTTAAGTAACTATTTTTGAAACTATGTAGTAAGAACTAAGAAGAAATTAGAACACTGAGAGTACAGGTTTGCAAATTAAAGGTGTAGAAGGAATAATTCGTCCCTAACCAACATAGGATTAATTCTTAACGCACTCTCAGATTACGAAAATTAAATAAAATATCTATATTTATTCCAGAATTTCGTTCATATTATATATGAACTTAAAATTAATTAACCCAAATACATATGGTACCTTACACATTTAAATAATTACAAAAGTGGGTGCATTAACTATAGCGTCTTATAAGACGATATGCCTAACGCATATCAATACGAATACCTACGTACCTAATACAACCTCTATCTATTCTCAAGTCATTCCTCCTCTTGGAATGGAATTGTATCGGCTCGGTGACGTCAGGCACGATTACGCGTCTAATAGGGTACCTACCAAAAATGGTGTGTCATTCACCCGGCACGGATCTTATTAGAATTTTACGAACGTCGCGCCTTCCGTAGGCGATCGGGAAGGAAGCGTGTTCCAACCGCAATTAATATACTTGTCTTATGTGAGTAGGAGCATAGGAAAAAAAGTTCATGGTAAAGACGTCCTGCTTTCTATAGCATGGGATGTGAATGACCGGCCAGATATCGCTTGCATCGGCGTTCCGTTCAGTGTTCTGCCTACTTTAAGTAGCAGTAGTTAGCATAGCATTAGAATTAACTACGCAGTTAACCGGATACTGATGTTAGAGACTGGTATTTGATCCTGAGATACAAGGTACATTCCTGCATATGTACATACCCGTATATCCGTATCTCATGAATTATAAAAGTGGCTAAAATCCAAGCAGAATCCAAAAGTCAATAGGTTCAAGGTCTGGATAAATCAGATAAATGAACATCCCTATCATCTGATAGGGATGATCGTCTCTTCACTTTGAATATCAGTCTTAAAGAAGGAAAATCCAAGTAAGTACTAAGATTTCAAATATCTTACAAGACTTTTAGTTGTAATTTTCTCGATTTATCTACACTTTTCTTAGGTAGTGGGATTATTAACAAGATATTTTGTGTTGTTATGAATCCATTGGTACCCAAAACTACATATAGGTAACTAGTAACTGTCACCCGCCCGCGGTGTAAAACATAAAACACAATACATAGAAACTTTGAATCTCCCTTTTACTCTCTTACGGGTTAAATAACCAAAAAGTAGTACACCCCACTACAGTGGGGTGTACTACTTTTTACCTAATACTACCTAATAACGAACACGATTAAATTTTCGTTTCTCTAATACACCGGTTTTTTAAGCTCTGCGTTGAATTGTAGCGAATATCAGTCAGTCAGCCAGACAGGACTTACTCTTTTATATATATAGATTATCTGATCATTTAGTATTCAAAATCACATAGTATAATATAACTTATTAGAAGTCACTTCTATAAGTTCTATAGTTCTGTTAGGGGAAGTTTGAAATTAACTCCAGTGACTGAGAAATTTAGAAGTTGTAGGACGATTGTAGATGGATGCGCTGGAATGGGGCGACCTAAGAAGATATGGATGAGTTGTGTGAAAAAGGATATGTGTGAAAGGGGAGTGACTGAAGAGATGACGGCTGATAGAGCAGAATGGAATAGGAAGACATGCTGTGCCGACCCGACGTAGTCAAGGTCAGGAAGATGATGCTGAGAAGTCAGTTCTACACGATACAGCAATAAACAGTCGCGAGAAGTAGAACAGGTTCTAGCTGAAAGATTAATATCATCATTTTAATTTTATAGTCATAAAATTCAATTGGCTCACCCTATATACCTACTTAACCTTATAAATATGCATTATGAAGTCAGTAGTTGCCTCCGAGTACTTTATATGCACATAGCATTTCATTATTTGACATTTCCTCTTCCGAGTACAATGCATAATTTCAATAGAATTTCGATTTACACAGTCACAATATCACGGTCACAATATCACAGAATTAACTGAGGATTACGAGTAAGATGTTATTTTGCTTAGGTATTGTTGACAGTATACCCAGAATGAGATTTAATTGCTGTAGTGGGATAAGGTCAGGAAGATGATGACCTAGAATGAAATTTAATTAAATGAATAACCAAAGAAAATATTCCACTTCTTAATCATCATACAGATGTCGTGTTTCATTAGGTATCTACTAGATTAAATAATTTTAGCACAGAGCGTAAGTATATTATGGTCTCTAAAATCCTACACAGATATATCTAAAGATCTATCTAGGTTGTAGTACATCAAATCAAAAACTCAAGACGAAACACCTTCAGATATAAGTTTCTTTCATTTTAATGTTACTACGGTAACTCACCCCAAAATACACTAAATTAGTGCGTAGCTCTCTCTTAGACCATTATATCGCGTCGTTGTTGTAAAAGCTGTAAGTAGTAACAAATGGCGTGAGTGTGCGGCTTTTCTAAAAGCTTTTTGCTGGAGTTAGTTCTACTACATGTAGGTATAGATAGAGCAATGTTTACATTATTGAGTAGACTTCTACCGGAAACAACACGTGCTACCATGAAATATGCGGTTGGAATATTTAAATCAAAGACAGTATTCTTTATATTCTGGTTTAAGTTGAATGGAAACTGAAAATGTGTGGCATGTGTGTTAATATTATATTCTAGGTTGTTAAATTGCATAATTTCTCAAAATAACATTGCATTTTGAATTGAAAGCGCTTCTTATAATAGTAGCTGTCACTCCTGGCCATATAAAATTGAATAAAAAGTTTTTCTAACATTGAACTTCTAAATGACCACATTAGGAGGTGAATTTCCAAATATCCTTTCTTAGTACACCCCTTCACCCTGAAATAAATACACTCCCATGTCTCTCATTTTCCATGTTTCTAGCGAATATGAATCAGTCAGTGAGGACTTACTCTTTTATAGGAATATAATTTACACCTTTTAATAGGCTAGGTATTCATAAAAGTATTGCATATTGCAACATAATTTTATAAATAAGTTATCGATACCAAAGCAGGATCACAAAACTTATATGTCAGAATCTACTTGGGATACAGTGACGACCATCCATGTGTAGGAGTTGTTACGCATAGTAATAGGAACATGAATGAGTAACGTTATGTAGGCACAATATATGCTACATTAGCATATTACGTAGGTATATATTGACAATATTACGAGTATAATATGAACGTTACCAAACTTGGGAGTCCGCCAGGAGTAAACTAAACTTGGAGTGACTAGATCTGAACATAATTGGATCTTTTTATCTCCGCGTGACGAAGTAGTGACTCACTTTAAAGTATGCATCAAGGTTGCAGTATATAAACAATTTGTACCTAACTCTAAATTAACTCTAAACTAAAACTAAACTAAATTACCCTAATGAAAAACTCATATTACTAATTTTATACTCAACAAAGTATTTTTTGGGCAGTTTATACTTTTCGCTTTGTTTTAGGGATTTTAGTGTGAAATGTTTTTTTATCTAATACTTATTATTCAGCCTCATCATGTTTGCATCCCAATTCCTGTCTCATTATCTGACATTCTAAGAGACGCTTCAATAAAGCAAAATGTAAGAGGTAAATACACCCTAAAATTATATTAGATCTTATATATTAGACCGTACAGATTAAAATAAAAATTATTATCACCATTAACTTATCATTAACTAACAGTAAAAAGAAATGTGAAGACCTAGGAGAATGTGTAAATATGAAAACCTTACGGAGATATGTGTTCCTAAATTTTACGATACACATTGGGCCACCTTAGTGGACCATAGCCTTAATCCTATACTACATACACGATTTCTGTCTGACCCTTGCCTAGTGGGACACATAAAACAAAGAGTTGATACCTAAAGCCTGAGTTAAGACTAATCTAAGTAGATATGAGATTAAACTTACAAAATAATGTGTATAGATAAAATGGATTTGGTAAAAAGACATATGCAAACAATTTTTGTGTCAACCCAATTTCTGGCAATTTAGCGTCTAATATGTCGAAACGAGACGACAGGAAGTAATAGGAATTCCAATGAATTAACAAAACTGGAGTTAGTATCTCGCCTACGTACACATTCCTAGTTAATTCACAGAAATTGTTATATCATACTTACCTATTCTAATTTACGACAAACTATAGTGCCATAACGTCATATGGTCAAGGTGATCAACTAATAAAAGCTATGTTCAACGCGGTATAGAAAAAGGGCATTATGTAGAATGCATGCATACAATAATCATATACTTTGGTAGGTAGGCACTTAATATTTACTTACCCAAGCATTCTTCAACAACCTAAGCATACCAGTGACAATAAATCTATTGAAGGTAATGTGGTAGGTAGCTAATTTCTAACTAAGAAACGTTTGCTCATGTTACTTATCTATCTATATGTAGGTATACATTGTTTACTCAATAGAATGAAGATGAGGCCAAGATTAAATATACCGCAATGAATAAGATTTCTCTCATTTAGGATTGGAGATGAATGCCATAAACAGAAAAGACGGATCGAGATGAAATGAATCATCAATAACATTACGTAGTGACGACCGCCACCTCACCGAGGTGTTTTGCATCGTCGCAAGCAAGTGTTCGCGCAAGGCATCGTAGAGGTGGAATGAGCGAGAAACAAAGTGTGGGCCGAGTGACGCCGAGCGACTACGCGGTGCCGTTCCAACACGAGGCTATTTAAAACTGTGCGCAGGCCCCCTGGCGCCGAGTCCACGACTAATGATCAGTGCTGCCTTGTCTGCCGTCGAGTGCGTAACCATACATATCCCTGTGTTTACACAAGAACGTTTCAGTGTTTGTTTAGTTTTATCCACATAACACAATCGTGAAAATGGCTGACAGTGGTCTGAAGAGGAATATTCCCATCAAGCTCGGTGACTTTTCTGTCATCGACACCGAATTCTCGAGCATCAGGGAGCGATTCGATGCCGAAATGAGAAAGATGGAAGAAGAAATGAGCAAATTTAGATCAGAACTAATGAACAGAGAAAGCAACAACTTCTTCAAAAGCACTTCAAGGTATTTATTTAAATTTTGATATATTATGCAGTAAACTATACTAATTAATGAATTCGATAGGAATGTGCATAACAATATGTATATCCTTTCGGTGATATAACCTAATGGAAATATTAAGGTTTAGTGAGAAAATTCAACATAATATCAATCAACGAATATCAAAACTTTGAGAGGCTCAGTGAAAACATTCACTTGCTGGCATTATCATTCCGTTCGTAAGCTGCCGGCCTTCTCCTTAAAGGGAATCTTGCATTAATGAGTTGAATGGTTTCGCAAGAGCGGCCTGCCTCGGACGATATAACCGGCCACAAGAAAGTAGATTCGAGTATACAAAAGGCATTATTCGGGATCAGGCCCCGGAACGGCATAACTTCGGCTGCAGACATCTCAGTCGCCTCCATTTAAAGCGTGCAGCGATACGTAAGCCCGACGCGGGATGATGTCATAAATAGAAATAGCAGCCGTACAGCCGGCGAATGAGAGAATTTTGTTATATACCTAATGAAAGTATGTCTGAGATTTTCTCGTAAACATTCATCATTAGAAACAACTTGGGGAACCTTAACGTTTTTAAATTTTCTTTTATGACATAGGCCGCAGAGATAGCAGGCAGCCAAGACTACAATTTGTATTGTTTCTTATAACATACAATTTTGCTGGGCAGGAAACTTGAATTTAATTGGCATGCAAAGTTATGCAAAATGTTCTGAGAATGCAAAAATTGTCGTCGAAACATTAACGGAATTCAAAGTACCGCAACTTGACACGACATCGTGTATTTGGAGTATATTTTAATAAACCGTTTGAATGTATTACGGCAGAATTTGTCCAGGGAATTAGGTTCTTGACGTTCAAAATAACAAGGTATAACTCGTGAATACTTGGAATGGAAGCGTTGCATAAACCGAAGTCTAGATTACAATGTAAAATATGACTCCAGAAATTTATGAGCGGTGCGTGTGATTTGTAATTTTCGTCAACAGCGAAAACTTGGATGCAGTATAGTAACCGGTTAGCCATTATTTTACTCGTATCAACATCGGGTAGATGCAGCGCTGGCTGGCAGTTTTACTGACGCGAATGCACTGAAGTTATGTTTACGGCATGAATACATGACCCAGTTGGAGCGAGTTGGTGCTGTTTCAGGCAGGCTAGTGATGCAATACCAGCCTTCACACCTCTAACAGTAGGTACTTGATTCAACTGCGTAGGTAGAACTTGAGTTTTGAGCGCGCGTCAACGCTGTCTGATGAAAAGTACATTTAGACGACTATACTACACAAATCGCGAGGTAAGCCAAACAGCGCACTAAACGTCCAAAGTAAACATTGCGATACGGTTTCAATAAATGAAGTCACAAATATATTTAGGTTTCGCAACAAGCGGTTAAGTGTGGGATTGAGACTAACTGGTCCGCCCATATTGTTGTACTGACTAATATGACCACCAACTGTGTGGGTGGAAAGGCAAGAGGCAAGAAATGATTGGACTTATTAGGACGCGTGTTAAATCAGTTACAAAAAATTAAAGCGGTATATAACGATCGAAGAGCGTTGACACTACAAGTTGACACTTTTTAACTTTGCTGGCGGCAAGGTGACGCGTTCGTCTGTTAGATATTGACGTAGCACAAGCAGCTTTGTTTGCTGTAACTACAATCTACATCACCTGTACAATAAGTACGTAATTGTGTATTATAATTATATATCAACCCACGCTTTGTATCGTCACATTATAATGCTTTAGTAAATACCTGTGCCACAAATTCTATACATTATATACAATATTTCAATGTCCAAGTTAAATTATATATTTGAATATAATTTATTACAATTGCATCGAATAGGATAAATCATAAATATGTATATTTATAATAAAACTAATATAAGTATGCTTAATTATGTGTCCGGAATTTCCTTTTCTGTATGAAACCAAGAGTCAAACCCAAACACGTGTCGTGAATTACTTATCCCCTAAACATAATCAAAAGTACCAGCAGAAGGCAGAGGGCCGACGCCGACGCCGCATGAATGATTATGTTGTAAGCTACTCTATTAATTTCATGTTTTTTAATCCTTTCATTATCTTACTCGTGTTAATTCCTACAAACATCTATGTAGTGTATATAAATATATTTAATTTGCGTTTTTCAAATAAATATTATGAAAAACTTGTGCTTTACGAAACAATAATAAACTGATTGAAATATAACGAACACAAACTGTTCTCCATACATTTACAATTTATTGCGCACACTGACTGGAATCTACTTGACAAAATAATAAATAAAGTAACATAATGTTAAGCAATAACTTATCACCACTTGAATTCCTAAGCGAGTAGATATTTTACGCATAGACCGCTACTTGATACTTGCAATTAAATGCGTGGAATGCCATTGCAAAAATGCAACTTAAACTAAATATTATATACATAAAAACACCAATGTACGAACGAGTATTTAATTATTTATTTATATATATTGTATATTAGATCCCTATTGGCTTGTTAGATAAAACATCGAATTTTCATTTAAATTTAAAAATACCTCTACAACTGAACCTATTATAACTGATTACTGGCATAATTTAGCTGAACCTAATATAACTAACAAAAAATATTGCTTTTTGCATGTCTTACAATTTCGAATCTGTTTCCTCCGGAGGAGTAACGAAGTCGTCAGAGAGGTAAAATAAAAAAAACCTTATCGATCATAAGTGTTATATATTTGTTGTAACATTATCTATGCATGTATATATTTTAGTGCTCGAATATGTAACATAGTATGTATTGTTAATTAGTTGGGCTCTAAGTAGATGTGCTTGTATACTATCTTATTATTACCTATTATAATTATATTTTATGTACGCAAAGCACCCAGCACCTATGGACTTATTAAAATAAACTAGTGACTACTAAAAATATCATCCATCATTCATTTCCCAGCGTTGTCCCCGACGACAAAAAAATATGTATGAAGAAAAAATGTCTGACATCACTATTACGTCTATGAACAATGAAAAAACTAATTAAATGCGCATCTAGAAATCCTCAGCAGCTTTAAATTAAATAAATACACATAAACTATTTGAAGATTGTTGCCAAAGTTTATCTTACTGAGTTGGTTGTTGAACGATTCGATAAAAAGTAACCTTGACCAAGACTAATCGTGACTATTTAATCTGCATCGTGAAGTTTCAAATTGGTATTACAGGCTGTCACTTAATTTACATTAAAAGACGGACTTCATCACAACTTTAGCTAAATTGAGAGACATGTTCCTACAAAAACGTTTCTGAGTGTTATGTTTCTACATACCTAGTCATTATAATTTGTTGCTGGTTGATCTATAGTCATATGAAACGTGTATGTCCAATGTTTGCGGTAGATGCTTAGGGCTAAGGTCTTGCAATACTGTATAAAAGATCATCAAGAAATATTCCCGGTAATTCCCTTGCATTACATGTAAAGTTTTGAGACATCGCATGCTCTGGCCTTCAATCTTCGACTGTACGAAACAACCAAGTAATTACAACCAAAAGGAAGAGATGAAGGACAAGCAAACTCACTGGGGAAGCAAAACTATGTGGGAATTATAATATAACCAGAATAGTAAAAATTGAAAATCTAAATTTATATTCCCATGACGTGACGTAGAAGTCACAAATGGACAATACGGGGTATGGCAATACAATCGAACACATAAGTACATTGATAACCTGTGTAGGCCCACGCTAAATATCGATGAGATCATTATTCTGTTGACATTGACCTTGTATCTACATTGATGACACGGACATGACATCAGCTGCTGTGATAAAATAACTATAAAAGAGGAAAAATTAGTTATGCATCTACCTCAAGTTGGTAAACATTTGAACATCGGTAATGACGCGTTACGGCAATACTCAAGTTTTATAATATAATACAAAATTTATATTCTATGAACGTACAGACGAGATCAAATTAGATCAGATGAAAAATAATAGTAGGTAGCTAAATAAAAATCCTTTGGATACGAAACAGGTGCCCGTCCGTATAGTCATAATTTACTCTATTAGCAATACTAAAGAAACCTATCATACCTGTTTGTATATAGGGACATGAGATTATTTACGCTGTCAAAGTAGCTCATTAATCTTATTTTTTCTTTGTAAATAACATACGAGTTGACATAGCAGTGGCTAACGTCGAAGTTGTTGACAAAAATGTATGACAAAACCTTTCAGAAATTTGTTAACTTTGGCAGACTTGGCAGTGTAGAAATGCATATTCAGTAAGAATTTAAAAGCTTCGTTGGTGATACACGGTATTTGTGTAGGCAGGTATGTGCTGACGTAGTTGAATCACACGCCTTTTGGATATTTTAAATACTTTTATAAAATGACAAAATAATTAACACGACATTTAAAATTAAAAACAGTGTACGTCTAAACCATCGTATTCGATGATCAGCGTTGCATGGATTTGCAAGCTACGCGAAATTCGATTAAACTTCTAGCGAATAGACGTTTAAGTCATTACATAAACTGTTGTTTAAAATGCTTTTCAAATGGATTAAAGAATGCGAATCTAGCGTGATAGAATTCTGCATGTTGAAAATGGGTTCAAATGACTTGCAGTGGGTAGTGGTTTCCATTCACTTGATAAGATCTATGAGCAAAAATACATTTTTAAATTTATAATGCATGCTATTATTTTTTTATAGCCGCATGAATATGAAATGAGAGTATTTCCCCAGGCATGCTGGCTCGATAAGGCAATGCAATTAAGTAGATTGCATATTAGGTCATAGATTCTAACGGTGCAATACAAATTGAATGTCAATTAAAGAAAATCATAAAAACAACCTAAGCCTTGATAAAATATTTATTATTAACAATTTGTTTTACGCGTAAACACACTGCAAGACACCGCACGGGTCTTCTTATGAAAAATTACCTATATGTTGTCGGGACATCACATCTTCAAATTCGATAAGGAGGTTTTCTCAAATGTTTTCTGTCGCCGTTAAAGCATACGATCATTATTTCTTACTAGCTGGGCCCCGCAGTTTCACCCGCGTAGTTCCACATTGGATTATCGATATAATGGAGAACTACTTTTTTTGAAGTCGGTTAAAAAGTATCCTATGTCCTTTCCCGGGGTCCAATCTACCTGTGTACCAAATTTCATCCATATCGGTTCAGTGGTTTTGTCGTGAAAGCGTAACAGACAGACAGACAGAGTTACTTTCGCATTTATAATATTAGTTAGGATCAGCACATACGAAAAAACTTAAAGAAGTGCAAGCCGCGATTTGAACCCACGACTTTCCACTTGATAGTCAAACAATTACCCAATAATATCTATAGACTTTCACAGTTATTAAAATGAATTTATGTCCCGCTTCTGGGCATGAGTCTCCTCGAAGGAGTCATAGTTTGTTACGCTGGCCAAGTGTGGGTTAGGGAATTAACTAATCTTCGAAGCCGTCTCTGACAAATTTATTCAATTTATATAATAGCAAGTCAATATAATTGAATGTTTATCAGTGTTAATCCGTAGGTAGCTACGTGTCGATGTACCTCAACAAATATCATTCATTTATCAACAAACACTCGGTTTCAATGACACACCAGTTATTGAAAATATTATCGGAACTAGAGTTATAATAATGCAATGGCAAATTGAGTAGCAACTGGTATGTACGAGTACTAACCTTAGCACAATAGAGCACTGAGTATTGAGCACAGTATGTACAGGCTCGTCTAACAATGTATTTGCGATTAATATCAGTTTGCGGAATATCCAATGTCGATTCAGACTTGGCATGAATTCGCTAGACATTATCATAACTATGAAACAAGAATTAAAATTGACATTTTGATTTGGCATGCTGGGTACCTACGACCAGTATCCGGAACATTAGCCTCAAATACCAGGCGGAAAAACAAAATAAAAATACATGCAACACGATCCTGTACAAAACGTGTCTCAACTATAAGCAAATTTCGAACGAATTCATAGTAACTTACGGTTCGTTTCCACATGTCCACAGCACTACCACATCTTCACAACACAGTGACAGCAGACAGCTGGCTGAACCCAGCCACTGGGACAGTCTAAACTCGCCATTGATCCAGGATGAAGGCGACGGCAAATCTTTGAAGCTCCGCTTTGACGTCAGCCAGTACACGCCTGAGGAAATCGTCGTTAAGACGGTAGACAACAAATTATTGGTAAGTTGTACAATACTAATTTTGATATATGCAGTCATTCTCACGAAGAGACCGATGATATCAGTTTTTATGCAAATTATGCATATTTCTGTCATCTTGTATCCATGTATTTTTAACATCGTGATGTTTTGCTTAGACACATAACCTGTTCAAAATATGTACTTTAAAAATAATAACATATCCTGTAATCTCGACATTGAAAAGCCAAAGATTATCTATTATCCATTTTTAGTGTAAATTTAGATTACCATAGTATTAATCAAATGATTACCTTATCTTAAACCAAACAAGCCGTTATTTGAGCGTTAATATGATTTTACGAGAGTAATAAATATACCGTTTAAACCAGAATCAGAATGTAGCAGTTACATAATCTGCTGACGTCATGGTTATAAAATCTAGAATATCGGATAGCAACTGCACGATATTTGCAAACCATGCAGACACGAGTGATAAAACTTCTTTATCACAATTTTTTTGTCATTCAGTGCTATGGCGCTAAGTGACAAGAATTTTCAACGATATTGACGTCGCTTAGTGATGGCTAGAGGTTTTTCACGAAAGTTTATTTACGTAGAAAAATTGGCTCGGAAATCTCACCTCAGGCAATATGCCAACGTTAAAGTAAGCTTTTATATTATATCGGGGTTACTGAAGACAAAGCTCGCGGTCGAACAGACGATGCTTGCCCGGGTAGAGGACGGCAATAATTAATATCAGACATTGTTACGAACTCGTTCTCAGATTTAATATTTTGCAACTATAAAAACTACACATAAAATGTGGTGCTTTTGGTTTTGTAATGTGAGCCTATCTCGGAAACTTATTGTCACAGCTCATAGATTGAGATCTGGTCATATGCCATTAAAAATGTTTGCGTTTTTGATGCGGAAAGCTGACACACCTAACTGAGATACAGATATGTGGAGTGGTAGAAGATGTACACCATCATTTAGTAGTGCGTGCCTGCTTTCTGCTTGAACGAAAGGCGCTTGAGGTGACTTACAGGTTGAATAAGAACGATGTAGGGCGATACAATAATATCTTGGCAGAACCCAATTCCGATGCCGCAAAGGACTTATTTGACTATGTGAGTCACCTCCGATGAAGTACCTAGACTTTATCAGTATTTTTTAATCCAGTGTCTGTATATACGATGGGACTGCCAAGTTTATAATAAGTCACAAATATAAATTGGATTAAAAAATAAATAAAAAAAGAGTGGTCCTTTTGAATGATTTATGAATGTTTAAGATATCTGTTTACAATTTAGAGAGATGCCATTTTGACGTAGGTACCTGTATATCTTATTATTCTTGCATCCCGAGCCACATTGCGTTTGAATGTGAATACTTTAAACATACCTTCTCGTACTAGCAAAATTACGATTTTTTCTTATGATACATAAAGGTTGAATCTTCTTTCATATCTCTAAAGCTTACAAGATTTTCGTACTCAGAGTGCACAGTCACAAAAGAAGCAACATTATTTTTCTTCCTTACAATCTATCATTTGAACAAGAGTGTTTTTCTTGTATTCCAGGTCCACGCTAAGCACGAAGAGAAGTCAGACACAAAGTCTGTATACAGAGAGTACAACAGGGAGTTCCTGCTGCCAAAAGGGACCAACCCCGAAGCCATCAAGTCATCCTTGTCCCGTGACGGAGTCCTCACTGTAGAGGCACCTCTGCCTCAGCTGGCCATCACAGACAGGCAGATCCCCATTCAGAAACATTGAGCGCCCACCGACGCTAGCGGCCTCAACAGCTATTCCATACTGTTATTAATTTATTTTAATTTTTACGTCTTAAAATTTACTTCTAAGATGAATTGGCGATATTTATTTTCTTAGAATCTTTTAGGGAATCTCAAAATTACTCTAACACATTAATTAGGCGTGATTGGGTCAATTTTAGTCTAATTCACGGACTTTTCGATCTTATTTGGGCACAGTTTGCATGTTTCATGTTTTGCTGGCTGATTGTGTAAGGTACACATTATTTGTTGCATTTTTGAAGGCTCGATCGATTTATTCGACGAATTCGTGATTTGATTACCCGATGTGTAAGGAGCTATGAACAATTTATTGATTGATGATATTATTGAAAGGAGCTTACACGTGTTCATTGAATGATATTTAAAAACGGTATAATTAGTACTTGATGTTGCAAATGCAAAGGCTATGACAACGACGATTAAAAAGTGTCTTAATATTTATACGCATAAAGTCCATATTGCTTAACACTGTCTGCAGAGAGCAGCTATAACAAGCATGTTATTATAAAACGCAAAGTTAACAGCTTCACTTGATACACATTTATATTTTAGTACAAACAGTTGTTATTCATGAATGTTTTAGATGTCAATAAAAAAATTTAAAAAGGCTTTCTTGTTTTTTTTAGCCCTGCCTGAGCATATAACAATTTACTTATTAACTAACATATGGCAGTTGTCTTGACTTGAACATGTATATTTAACAGAATCTTATTTGAATAGGCGATACCATCTCACGTCTAAATCACAACTACCAAGAGCGTCGCCAGCTAATGACCTTGGGCCCTCTCAAGGGCCGCAAGTTCATATAGAGATTGTGCAAAAGTATAGAAATGCAGTCACTAGTTTAATAAAGACTGTACAAAATCTCCAATGTGTGGACAAACTCATGATTTGAAGTTAAAGTTTTTTTGACTACAAGTTTTTGAATATCTGGGAAGAAAAAGCAGCTGCCCCTTCCTATCTTCTTAACGAAACCCTTGAAAACTATAAAACAAACCCAAAAGCAGTTTAAACTCGATTCCACAACTTCCAAAGAAATCAAATTATAAAAATAACCACAATAGTGTGGACCATCACTGACATTGTGTAAGTATACTAGGTATGCCTATATACAGGCCCTTAGGTGTCACAATTGCGTAGCCGGGTCAACTGGCCGTAAGCTAATTACGTAACCCCGATGGCTTACACGGTATTTAGCACGGACTGAGTGATGCAATGAAACAATGGAAACAAACACCAGTATTACGACCCACGACTCCGCTGAATAACATTACCTACTTACACAATCAATTTAAACTGGGCAGAAAGTCAAAATTAAAAGGATAATTTTGGACGACAGCCTAATACAATACCAATCTTGTGAAAAACTTCCTAAGATTTCGCAATAGTATGCAAATCTTTATTACGACTATAATACGAGTATGACTGTAACGGAAGTGCTGACCTAGAAAATATTTACAAATTCGTAGGAAACACGAATGAGGGCTGAGAATTTCCATTTTTTAGAATTAAGTTAAGTTTAGATAGATTTAAATTAGGTAACATTTCTAGTTGTAGGTTGTCCAGAACGAAAAAAGGAAAAGAAACGAAATCACAGAAAATACAGATATTTGGTGTTATACGCGGGTTGTTTTATAGGACCTTTCCATAATCAGTAGGTATGCGTGATAGCATACTGATCGTAGAAACTATAGGCGCCTATAATTTAAAGGTTTACTCGACGAATCTGACCCATAATCTTTATAAGTTTAAAACGTAAAGTGCAACCGCACCTTAACCACCATATTTGCTAGTATATTAATTTCTACAAAATGTCGAACAGTCGAAGCATTGTTGAAATATTAAACTGAAAGTTTTATATACGATGACTAACACAATGAAACACGTACCATTGTTTAAACAGAAGTGTGAAATAAATGCTAAATGGATGAAACGTGTAATAACGTTGCAGTAGGATGGTGTCATCTTCACAATGGGACAGACACTTGGAACTTTGGAGACATCTGAAATAACATTATGGTATGGATTCGAAGAACGACCTATTCTTGTACTTGAGAGCTCGTTTACTAAGAACTTTGTGAGCCAGATCAGTGTCTGTCTTGGTGACGAATTTATGTGGGTACTAATGCCCAGTCTGTTTCATTGTTTACGAGTGAGTCAGTCACAAATTGCGGAATACTGGATCTTTTTCACTTCGGATAAATATGTCAGGTCAGAACATTAACATGTTATTAATGTTCTTTAGTAAGGTTTTCGTAAAGGCTGTTCCTATTCGGGACTAGAATTTATTTCTTAGAAAGGATGGCTTGACGGCTGACTTTTAAAAATTGGTTGAGTTGAACCAAATAGCTATCATGGCTTCAAGATTTACGTCAGGTTTCCGTGGTCAGATCAGTAAGTTGGATTGATTTAGCTACGGACTTTTGTTATTGGAGAGTTTTTTTAACCTTTAGTTATATAGGAACTCTCGTTTTGTGTTTGAACCCTGGAACGATATGACGACAATATGAGTTACTTGCCTTGTCTGTCAGTCAGTAGAATATTCAATAAGAATGATGTGTGACGCGTGCTGTTTTGGAACCCACCCTTCGTCCCACCTTTTTCTATTTTAAAGCTTGGCATACCTACATAGAGCAAGATGCTTCAGTGAGTTAATTAATGGTTTCTTATAATTGATGAACATCATTAATTACCATTAATAACGCCCATCTTACAATGTTGTAAATCTAAAAGTGTGTATTTGGGTTAACGTTATGATTTGGGTATGATGCCAAAATATGAGATGACAGATTAGGTTCATATATGACATTCGATATATCGCGTACAGTAAAAAACTTTATTAATTTTCTTATACTTATAACTGATAGATCTTCTAGAATATAATATGCGATCGGCCGCGTTATTTTCCTAATGCAATAAGAACTGAGAGCCTGATCGGAGAATGCTTGCTTTCTAAGGCTTGATGAGGGGTTCAGACACCAGGAATTGAGTTTTTTTTGTAGCTAAATCAAACAAACTGCCTCTTATAGATATAATGGGAAGTTGCCGATATGAAAACTGGTGATGAACATACGATAATTATATCTAAGTATACAGGGTTATCGGTTAGGGGTATATTAGGCCGAAAGGAGGTCACTATACTCATCCTACTAACCAACTTTCACTATGGTACCAGCTCTAAATTAGGGAAATAAAGCATCAGTTTCATACATTTTGTCGACGACCCATAAACTTTTTGTATGAAATAAGGTATAAGTACCACGAGTCTATCGTCGTACATGTCTATATTATTGTGGTTGCCAGAAGTGTATGAACGAGTTGTGTCTGACGAATGTGCCTAGTAATAAAACACGGTTCGGGACAGAACTAGGTCATCTCGCCAATTTATAAGCACAACAAGTTGCTTTAGGAATAAGCGGCTTGTAAATTGAATGATGGGGCAGTGGAGTTAGAAGTGACGACATTTTGCCAGTCGTAATAAATCTAGCCTGACTCATGCATAGTTCATTAAAATTAACTTGGATTGGACTTTAAGCCTTCTTTGAAAACGAGGGTGGTCAAATCTATATGTATTACTAATACTATAAATGCGAAAGTAAATCTGTCTGTCTGTCTGTCTGTTTCGCTTTCACGCCAAAACCACTAAACCGATCTGGATGAAATTTGGTGCACAGGTAGATTGGACCCCAGGAAAGGACATAGGATACTTTTTAACCGAATTCAAAAAAGTAGTTCCCCCATTATCTCGACAATCCAATGGGGGACTACGCGGGTGAAACCGCGGGGACCAGCTAGTGTATTATAAATATATAATATCTGTAGTATATGTGTTTTCGATTAATTTTGCTTGTAGGTACAACCCAAATCCAATACAAACTGATCGCCATTGCAAAAATAAAACAGAAAAGACTCACCTGTGTTCAAACTTCAACAGGTCATTATAATTTTTCAACAAATTTGTTATTACGCTTGAACAAACAAACATTGAGGGAGATTCAAACATAACATTTATTATTTGTTCAACACATTGGTAAGATAATTTTTCGCCTGGTACACTAGAACTCCTAGGGAACACACTATGAAGGCTTCGCTCATGTAGTTCATGGCAACTTCGTGGAAGGATTTCTCTTTGAGCAGGTCAGCTGGCAGCGGGTTACTCTTACTTATCTGGAACAAAATATATGCGACATACTAACAAATCGTAACGATTATCACAGAACAGCCCCGGATGAAAAAAATATCAGTTAACAAGTGATTATAAGCGACTTTGGTCTATAGGTAATCTTTCAGCTATATTTATTTGTTGTTGCAGTTAGTTATTTTGTTTTTGGTAATAAAGCCACATGCCCATTTTATTTGATATGTTCTTTATTATAGTTATATATATTCATGTATCACCGTTCAAAATTCTTTATTTTGATACCGATGTATTTTGAAAATATTATTTTGTTATTACTTTTTGGCGGCAAAAATCCTTGATTTTGTTTTTATTTTGATGTACCCAAACTGCAGTTGCATTTTTTACCCGACTGCGAAAGAAGGAGGGTTATGTATTCGAGTATATGTGTGTATATTTCATTGGCACGCCCTAAAGCCTAAACGGCTTGTCGTATTTTTATTCGAGCGGTATCAATAGATTCGTCTTAGTCGTGATTGGCACTGGGTACCTACATCAAATTTAAAAAAATATATATTAGTATGATACCATAAGATAACCAGTACTAATTACCTTGACAAGCTTCACCCCCATTCGTTTCAGTTGTTTCTTATCCTTTTTGATAATAGCGTACATGTTAGCAGCGGCATGCGCTACTGAGTCGGGCGGTTTACACTTCATTGCGTCCTTGTAAGTCCTACAGTAGTCTCGTACTATGTATTGGAGAGTCGCCTCCAGTATGTATACTTGTTGGAGGTGAGAGCCGAGAGTTGTTAGCCCGTCTACCGTCCTGGAATGGAATAGTATGAAAAATATAGTTTCTACATCACAATACGTAATAAGTATTCCAGGCTAGGCATGTTTCATCTAGAGCTACAGTATCGCTGACTTCCGTGCTCGTGAGTTCATGTCGTAATACGTCAAATGCCTAGCTGTATAGGATAAAAAAAGCCTGAAAAAATAGTGGGAACCGACTACCATTCGGTAGGCTAACTGTACAGTCATTTTCAATCATACAGCAGCGTTCATCTATTATGTATTACAAAAAGAATATTATCGATGTGACATAATACAATTACAAATAAATTTACTGATAAAATCAAAATGGGACCACAGAGCGTGTACCCTATAAACTAAAAAAAAAAAAAACAAATTTGTCCACCTGTCGTGTCGCTGAGATATAAAGTAACAAACATTTTTAAACCAGCGGTTAAAAGTGACTTCAAAAAACCCGAAGTGAAATCGCGGGATGCAGCTAGTATAGTGTATGACCATCTATACCTGCAGATAAATCTATTGACACCACTCACATAAAAATACTACATGCCGTTTAGGCTCTAGGGCGTGCAAAATAAATATACATACTACATACATACACTCAAAAAAACATAACCTTCCTCCTTTCGCTGCCGGATAAAAATAGAGTCGTCATCCTTTTTGGGAAGTAGGTAATGAAGAAACTTACGAAAAGTTATCAGCCTTCGCAGCAGTCAATCCTGGCACCGCCTTCAATTTCCAGGCTCTTTTATGGAAATTCCTCAACCCAGTGATGAGCCTTTGCCTCTGGAAAGGCATATCTATTCCTATCTTGATCATATCAATTTCTTCTAGGAGCAGGAATGTACGCAAGTCAATGCCGCTCTGCTGTATTATAGCTCCGAGCTTTTCGCAGCTCATACCATATAATAGATGTGGTATTTCACTGGTGTATGACGGCCTAGAAGACAAGTGAAACTTTAAACAAGTTAGGAACGAATGCAAAAATTACACCTACGAGTATATATCACCATTGACCATTTGCAGATACAGATAAATCTAACGACACCTCGTAAATAAAAATAGGTCCACCGGTTTAGGATGTTAATCGGTCACAAAGAGTTAATTTATTCATACATACAAATGTACAAACACTCTCATAGAACATTACCCTCCTTGAAGCTGGCGAGAAAAGAGACAGCAGACTTTAATTCTGCAAGCGCTGACTCATTATTTAATGTTTTTTTTATTAAAAAACTGAATTTAATGGACCGATTTTTATAGAAAATTAAATTATTATTTCAAGTAAAAGAAGAATTTTCCAAACTGTTCCAGGCGGCATTGAGTAGTCGGACAACATATATGTCATACGTTAAAAAAGATTCCGATGAACTGAGAATGTCTTCCTTGTTTTGAAGTTAGTTTAAATTTCTTATTTTTGACCTCCCACGCAAAAGCGACAGGTGTATAAGTTTCACGTGTCTTTGTGTGTGACTGGTGGCATCATAGCTCCCGAATGGATAAACCGATTCTGATTTGTTTTTTTTTGTCGGGAGTGTCTTTAGCTTTGATGAAAATTGGTTTAATCTCCTACATAATGCGGTGTACGTATTTTTCACAACTGCCTCAATATGGGTATCAAATGGAAGGGCTGGACTATTAGAATACCATACACTAAAATAATTTCAAATCCAATATAGCTGCAGCCAAAAATGTTGGGGGTATTTTAAATTTAACTTGTTACTAGGTTAGGTTAGACTCTTCGTGGTGGACCTGCTCAACTCAAAAATGAGAAACTATGTAGAGAATAAATAATGTATGAGAGAAATGCAATATAGGTACCCACTTTCCTTGTTTCGAAACTCCAGGATAGAAATCATGCCAGGAAGACATTGTCTGATCAAAATATAAATCCGCATCTACCTCTTCCTCTATATATTTCTTCAATATCTCAATAATGTTTTGATAGTCGTGTGAGACAGCAATTTCCATAACTTTACGATTGCTGTTGTCTACCTCTAAAAGCCTAGCGCCTCTTGATATTAGCATCTCTAATATTTCTGGCTGGTTGTGATGTGTGGCCCAGAAAAGTGCCTGGAATATTAAAATAAAAATTTAACTCCTCTTGTAATCCTAACTATTGTCATAAATGCGAAAGTAACTGTCTGTCTGTATCTCTTTCACGCCTAAACTACTGAACCAATCTGGATGAAATTTGGTACACGGATATATTGGACCCTGGGGAAAGTAATAGGATACTTTTAAACCGACTTCAAAAAAGTAATTCCCCATTATCTTGATAATCCAACGGGGAACTACGCGGGTGAAACCGCGGAGCACAGCTAGTAAAATATTATAAATCCGAAAATACTCTGTCTGTCTCGCTTTCACGACAAAACCACTAAAACGATCTGGATGAAATTTGGTACACAGGTAGATTGGACTCCAGGAAAGGACATAGGATACTTCATAACCAACATAAAAAAAGTAGTTCCCCAATGGGTTATCTCGATAGTCCAATGGGGAACTACGCGGGTGAAACCGGGCGGCACAGCTAGTAATATATATGTGCTTCCAAATGCAAAACGATTTTAACACAGATAAGACAAAAAAAACTAAACAATTTTTATATTCTAGTCTTTAAATATGGTACTTCACTCTATATCAGTCAAAATGTACTAACCGACACATTTTTCTGGCATTTTTGCTGAGTTGTCTAGTTTCCTCATGCTCATTTTGAAGGTTACAAAAGTGTAAACTCACCGTCCATCCTTGTTTATCCCTCATCTCAATATTCACATTCATATCTAGAAGTTTCTGTGCCAGCGCCACTCGTCCACTGCCTATAGCGCGCATCAGTGGCGTTTGACCGTACTTGTCTCCGATATTCAACAAGCAGTCCTTCTCAATGAGGTAGTTGACAATACTATCTATTGTGTCATTATTTGCGCTGCTATTCGAACATGCTACCATCACTGGGGTCACTTGATCTGGAATGATATAAGTTTGGAATAAGACTGTATGGAAGTTAATATTGATAGATTAATAAAACAACCAGCAGTCTGGTATTAGGGACTGATGCCACATTCTACGTATTTCAGTTTAGAATTGAGATTGTCACTTTAATTAAGCTTATTTCATAATTTATTGTTTTACAATAGGATAAAAAAAAAATGTAAGTGAAGCATCATAAGGTTCTGTAAAAAGAGTGTATCTTGGCATAAAATGGGAGAGGCTTATTGGTATTGCCACCATCCACCTCCTGAGGCCATCTGGGTGAACGGCTTCGGGGCCTTTTGTGGAGGCTTTGTCTCCACTTGAAGTCCCAATGGTTAGTGGTGTCAATAAGCCGTAAAACTATACAGTTAAATCCTTACTTCAGGTATGTAATACAATAATAGAAGAAAGTAGAAAAGTGAGAAATAAGAGTATATTCACAAGCAACAAGTAATACACCAAAAAATGTTAAAAACCGACTTCACTAAATTTAGTCGAGCAAATTTTTTAAGTTTACACTGCAGATTGAATGTCATAAATGTGGTCTTCTAACACAATAAGAAAATTAAATAAACATTGAGGAATATTAAAAATATCTTAAACAAAAAATAAAAATAGCTTTTCCTCCTTTTTTTCTTATGAATCTAAGCATATTGGGGAAGTAGTCACTTTATAATCAAATATTTACGTATTTTAGATAGTAACTATTTCAACAGAATAATTTTCAATGACACGGACTTATTTATTTATAGAATAAAGAAACAGAATTTCTAAGATGATTATGTTGACATTAAATATAATAAACTCATAAACTATGAAGTCGGCAAGTCATATAAAGATTTATGATTCCGATCATTGGGACTTCTAGAAGAGACAAACCATAAAACAGATCTGTATATGGAAAGCATTAAACCTAAACGGCACCTAAAAACGGGTCTGAAAATGGAAGCTCCTTGTCTCCCCCGCTAAGGGGAGACATAGACCCTAGCAGTATCCCCTTGTCTCCCCTCAGGGAGATACCAGTGGAGACACGGCCCCGAAGCCGTGTGAACCATGGGAAAAAATATTTTTCTACCGTCGAACCTGTCTTGTTGCTTGGGATATATTAAATTTACACCAAGTCAAGTCCACCAGTCACTGTCACACAGGAACACATTATATCACGAAATGACATATCATGACGAGAAAATGTCGATAATATTTTATAGTGTTATAAAAGTAAACTTGTATGTTTGAAAAAGTAGAAGAATGAAGAGAGTAAATATTGCAGAAGACTCTTCCTTTTTAATAGCAACAGCAAAAACGTGGAACTCTTCTATTTCCAGAAACTAAACACGGCTGCAGTGTGTACGTGCACAAGCAATAGGTCAATCATGGTGGTAGAGCGTTTCCTATTGCTTGCCTGGCTAGCTTCCCTCAAGTTGTAAGATCTGTCACCAAGCACGTAACGGTGTGTTCCGACAGCCTTCTTTAAGAGCCAGTGTATTCCAGACTAGACATGCTCAATCTAGGGCTCCAGTATCACTGACTTCTTAGGTCGTGCGAACTTGTGGTCAAATGCCTAGCTGTTTAGAATAAAAAAAAAAGGTTTCTACTTGTAAATAAGATACATCTTCTACTTTAATATCATTAACTATCAGGTGAGGTAGTAGTTCAAAGTCTCAAACTTTCAAGCCCCCCAGCAGAATTCCGTTCTGGAGCGACGTTCCACGCTATTACGATTTCGGCACCATAATAACAAGTATGTATACCAATAACAACCAACCTGAACCTAAATTAGGATCAGCTCCTTTATCCAGGAGCAACTTGACGATGTTCTCCTGGGCGTGGAAGCAAGCTTGCATGAGCGGGGTCCACCCACTATCCAAGCTCATATTTACATTCCCTCTCAAGTCTGTAAATCAAGTACACGTGATTTAATCATTTAAAATATATATCCAATAATTGATACCCACATTGAGGGAGTTGTGATAAAATGTTATTAGTTATTTTGTGGCGGCCATCTTGGATCAATTTTCATTAATCAAACATAACTATAAAGAGGATGTATTGGATATTCCACCTTGCTTGCGAGTTTGTACATTGGAACTTCACTTGTCTTCAAAAGCTTAATTAACCTTCTCTGACAAACAGGTTTATTCACAATGGTTTTCATTTCCTGTTAAAGTATGTGATAACAAATAATATGAACGAAAACTAGGAATAGCAACTAACTTAAAATTCATATTGGTAGTAAAGTGTTCGGGGCAAGAATTGTGCACCAATAGATCTAATTATATTAAAACACTAGCTGCTCCTTGCCGTGTTACCAGCGTTAATACAAGATAAAAGTAGCCTGTGTGTTAATCCAGAGTCTATGCTGTCTACCGAATTGCATACAAGTGGGTTTATCAGTTTTTGCACTAAAGAGTTTATTATACTTCCATACTTTATAATTTTACTAGGATTAAATGACTGCCTACTTACCATTTGTAATGATTTCCTGAACTTGGTAAGTATTGTTATTGATGATTGCATCTTGAAGGGCATTTTCTATTTTCTTTTTTGCATTTTGAGGAGGAGGATAGTATTGTCTTTTCTGTAACATAATTGACAGTTTATTACAATTTAATAAAATGGAAAAACATATTATAATATGAAGTGTATTTGTTGGTTTTCTTTTCAGCAACTAATAGATGGATCGTTTTAGAATTTTGCACAGACATAGTTAGAGATCGGAGAGTGCCATAGACTACTTATTTCCTGGGAAAACAAACAATGCAGGTGGAGCTGTGAGCATAAACTAAAATAAGCTTTAAGCTTTGGACCCTGTATTGACACTCATAGGGGTTGAATTTCCAAAATCTTTCTCTTAGTTCAACCCTGCACCCTTCAAATTTCATGTCTTTAGGTTCATTAGTTTAGGTTTAACATTAATTGTCAGTCAGTCAGAACTTACTCTTTTATATTTAAGATTTAACTTGTACAGCCATACAAAACATAACACTTTCTCACTCTTATTGTGTTTTCTGTAATATAAAATGATAATGTGCAGATGATATTTGGATGGTGATCCATGTACTTTATGCCTATACATACAGTACGGATCTTCTCCTATTTTGACTTTTCGTGGGAGACAATTAGAGATTTCATAAAATGGGTTGGGTAAATTACCAAAGTACAGGTTTGTAAGTCAACTTCGATGGCCAACACTGTTTGGTAGGATCAGTTTTAGGTCCAAAGTCACTCATCTTCTTATGTAGAACATTATTGAGAGTTATAGAGATAATTGACTGCATCACGGACTAAGCGTGAAGATCATGACAGAATTTCTGAGCCTCTAGTGTCATGAACTAGGAGGTAGCATGATATGAAAAACTAAATTTATACTTAGTAGGTAACTATGTGGTAAAACATTACACGAAACTACAAAGCGTAAAAACGTAAACAAACACTTGAATCATTACATCATTTACTATATAATATAAAAATATTACCGGTCGATCGAAGAAGTCATCGTCACTGCCTGACTCCTCGTCAGAAAACCCAGCCGGTCTGAAATTCGCCATTATAGAAGAATTTTTTCATGCGGTTACTTTAATTAAATTCAATAATACGAAAATTTGGTAAAAATAATTTCATTTTTCATTTAACTTCACCGGCAGAAAGAAAAACAAAACAATTGACTGAAGCAGAGTCTGACCTGACACTGACAGCTAAGACAGTTATTTTTTTATTATATATTGACCACCACTCTGTGTATTGTGCTAGTTTTCAAGATTTTTTTAGAGTTTTTAGTTATGAAATATTTTATAGACGAGTAGAACATAATATGATGAAATTGCACATTGTGTAATTAGTCAATTAAAAGTCAAGTCAAGTGATGGAGATTTCGGCGAACACGAAAGTAACGTTATTCCTCTTTTTATCTTTTGCACGCACTTGTACAAATGAAGTAGTGGGTTTTTGTAAATAATCTACCATTATTTCATAATAATATTTGAAGAATCACCAGTTTTACGATAAATATACAGATGAAGATGTCATCTTTTTAGCGAACGCGGGGAAAAAAATCCTGGAGTTATTACTTTTTTTTCATTATTTATTGGCTATCACACTCTGTGCATTGTGCCAGTTTTCAAGTTGTTTCAATTTTGAAGTTAGAGACCCCGATTCGGGCAAGCTAAACTTACTTAACTAACCTAAACTTGTCTCCTCTCTTTTTGTTTTCCAAAAGTGAGAAAAGGATGGATATAATTTTTGGAACTTAAAGTTTAGTCTGTGTGCCGGCCGAATTGTGGTCTTAAAATAATTAATTGGAAAAGTCAAATACCATATTTACACTCAGCCACTGCCACTGCTCATGTCGCTGCCGGAAATATTTCCCTAAATACTTCTGAGGCAATAACGACGCGAGTGAGTGTTCATACTCAGCCTTCGTACTTCTTTACTGCTCAACTCGCAACAATGACTGACGTGGAGATTCTTAGTGCGACAGCATTATGTCTACTCAGTATAAATAATTATTTAAATGTATTAAAAAGAAATAAAAAACGCCGTCGTCAGAGAAGGTGGTGGATGAGGGAAATTCATCGCAATAGAACGACGTAAGTACTACTACAAATTATTTACGTGCAAAAATATTTGAATCGTATGAATGAATGAATTAATGAACATATTTATTGTTACAGAAGCAGTATAGACTTATTTTTTACAGAGTTGCTTGCCGAAGATGCGGGCGAGTTTTCTAACTTTTGTAGAATGTCACCTACAGATATAACATTCTTGCTTAATAAAATTGAATCTTTGATAAAGGAGAACCAAACTAGACTGAGAGACTGACCACCAAAAATACGTTTGGCCATAACTTTACGATATTTAGCAACGGGGGATAATTATCGAAGTCTCTACTTTTTGTTCAAAGTTTCTACACCAGCTATTTCCTTAATTATTCCGCACTGCCGCGGCAAATGAGCGAGAATGTAAACAGTCCAGCAAGGAAAAAATCTGATGCACTATTTTTTTAAACAGTTTCCGAGATAATCAATCTGAATAAATAACTTGGTAATCCTATATAAAACTTATCAGATTGTATGTATTTACAAAGTTACTTTTGTAGTAGAGCGGAAAATTTTGGAAAAAAATATAAAATAGCTTTATAATCATTGCGAACAGTTTTCCATTATACATAAAGATAACGTGGGATGGGGTAGGAAGTGATGGGAATGGACGGGAGGGGATATTATGAAAATGGATGATATGAGAAGGGATGAGATGAGATCTGATTAAGATAAAAATAACGATAGCGATAGCAATTGCGATTACGATGGCGATTGTGATATAAATTGCGATAGCGATAGCGATAACGATTGCAAGTACCTACAACTCGGGTACGACTCTGGTACAATCGGGTACAAGGTACAACTTGGGTGCAACTCGGGTCTACAAAAAGTACCTAATGAGATCCCGTCAAAACACTACTACAGGTACAAAAATTTACAAGTCTCGATACACACTTTTTCTGCCGTAATAAGTTGTGAAATCAAATGTCAAAAAAACCAAGTCGGTTAATTCAGTATTTATCTGTTTATCTTATAGAAACTTTCCAACCACTTTGTCATAAATAATATCCTGTTCGTAAGCTAATACATTTTTGAAGAAACTATGTCAATACAATTAATATTTATTTCTTTTATAAATATAGTGACTTGGCAATTGTTACTACAACAAGTTTCGTCAAGATTGGATGAAACTACTGGAAACCGCAGTACGTACCTACTTATGTATGACATTTCTGGCGGACAATCATCTAAGTAGGTATATCTACAATTCTACATATAAATTGACAGACGAAATAACATAAAAATGAAGCAGAGGCGCTTCGCTAGGTCGTTGGTTTTTATACATAATATTTAAAAAACAAAAATTACTGGACCTATTTTTACCTGTATTTGATCATAATTATTCGTTACCACCTCGGGAGTTTACTCTTTCGGACAATTTTTTTTTATCGGCTCAAAACTGACAAAATTTGTGGATGATCATAACACAAAAAATATACTTACAGACGAGCATAAATACCTCATTCTTTTTCAAAAATGATTTTATTTTGTTTTAGATTTGACCGAAATGAGAAGCTAAGAGTATACCAATATGATGAGAAGTGAAACAATGATTTTTGAGTGAGGAGAAGAACAAGTATAGATTATTATTTTATTTTGATCGTGTTGCTTTCACTTGCCTATGCCAACGATACTTAGGTGGGTCCTTTTCTTTCAATCAAATGAAACTACAAAGCGAAGCGAGCCCCACTCAATTCGAAGAATCTGTGTAAAAAGTCTGAAGAGATTCTCGAGCTTGGAAGTTATTCTCCCCGTCCGTCGAAAGGTAAGCATAATAGGCAACAGTTCCAATTAGGCGACGAGGGCGTTTGTTAACATTTAATTAACGTCAGGCAACCATTGTGTCGGCGTCGTCAGACTTGGGGGCTGCGTCTTGATGAGCCCGAGCAACACTCGCGGCTCTCGTGGAGTTTCCAATTACGCAGACAATAAACGGAGCCTGAGAACGGAGCCCGCGCCGTGGTCAGCGTACATTGCCGCTATTGTTTTCGTTACAGCATAAGAAAGGTTATTAAAACCAGCGATAGTTGTTGGGGAGAGCTTTGAGTTTGCGCAGTCGCGATTCTGAAGATGCTTTGTTTGTTTAGAGAGCTCGCGTGTTACTACCGCTTCCTAATGATGCCTGGGTACTTTAATTGGGTTCAGAACTTCAGGCTTATGTATTAGGTACTTACATTAGGTATGTCTATTCGTACATAAACAATATCCGTCGATTCCCAAGGTTTAGGTAATTTATGATTCATAAACTCTTTCGTATAAAAACGTATTGTGTAATTTAGTAAATCCATTTTTTTAACCGAGACATAATAATGTCAGTTTAGTACCTGTGCAGATTGAATATGTAATTCCTATTTAGGCAGTAGAAGGAAATGTTTGTGAATATAATAAGGATTTTTCTTAGTCGATGTAAAAGGTAAAAGATTTGATTTATCGTGGTGGGCTGTAAGGCGCAGTCCGGTGCTCCTCGGGCGCACGGCCGCCCAGTGGCTAGCCCGGCTGGCCGGCCCGCCCGCCCGGACGCGTTATTAAACTTTTCCCCATATTAAACATTCCGGAGACGAATACATTTTATTGTTGCCTCGGACCGCCGTCAGAGGCCCCTACAAAGCGAAACTCAAAGACGGCAATTGCGAAATAAATTGAAAGCAATTTGATATTGCGTTGTAAGTAATAGCCGTCAGAAGCCGCCACTCGCGCGGGACATTCTGTATGCAATTTAGAAAACTTTCCACGGACCATTTCATACTAGCCTTTTGGACTGAATGTCGGGAATTTTGGATTTGTTGCTTATTGGATAAAATGATTTGTGATTGTACCCGAAAACACTAGAAATAACCTTTTTATTTCATTTGCTCTATTCCTTTCAGAAAAAAAGGTTTGTTTTTATCAAAGATTTAAAGTCCCTAACGCTCTCATTTATGTTTATAGATTTGTAGGTAAAGCATCAGCTTTAGTTCTAAACTCCTAAAGTTATATTTTTAGTTAATGTATTTGCGTAAGTAGATTTTTATCTCGGTATTTTTGGGAAGGGAGTTCTCTATTCCCCGATAGTTATAATCTCAGTTTCGTCAAATTGCGAGTGAATCGGTTTCTTCTATGCCAGCTTGTCACATCCTTGTCACTTTACATCAGGCGAGTTGCGTTCAAATGTAAATCTAATATTTATAAATAAAGATACAAAACTTCCCTACACCTTAAATACCTCAGAACTACCAATTAAGTAACCGATAAATTATTGACAAATAAAACCTTTGAGCTTCTGCGGATCTTAAATTGGAAAATTAATCCCCCATAATCGTAATCGAAAAAGTCGGTTTCGCTGGGAGATGCAAATGTATCAGTAAAAATTCTTAATTGTTTTTCATTTTCAACCATCTTGGAGCCTTCATCAGGGACGCAGTCTAATCCGAAATCTCATTTCCGAAGAATAACTGTAGGAGATAGAGCAAGCTTTCGTACCAGTAGATTGAAAAAATCTGTTAGGTGTAGCTATCTATTGTAAAAATTTCAGTGTATTTTGGCACCTGACCACCCAAAAACTTTTTTTGTGACTTTGTCTATTAATAGAACTTACTTATTCAATATCCAAAAACTTCTAATTCATATGCTTCGATATAAGCTTGAGACTGACAGTAAAATTTTTAGAAAGCATAGTCAGTCATTTATAACAAAATAAATGTAAAATGTAAAAACAAAAATAACTAAAGTATCTTTGTAAAATAATAATTATAAAATAAAATCTTTAAAAAATATCTCATATAATAATTACAATATTAATTAAGATCCATTCTTGTAAATAATAAGATAAGATAAGATAAGATAAGACAACTCTTTATTAAAAACCAGCTTATACACTATTTAAAAAATAAAATATAAATAATAATAATTATCAATTTTTTACGTAATTTCACCGGAAAGGTATAAAAAGGATCAATATCTAGCTTTCCTGATAGAAAGATAATTAAGTAAGTGTTAAAAGCCTGATTAATATCTGAAATCATTATCTTTATCGAATGGATACATATATACCTCAAAAACTTGAAACTCTAGCTCAGCCTACCAATCTGAGTATTTAAATATTTATATGAAATATGGGGATCTCTTTTCTCGATGATGATATTAATCGCGAAGAACATATATCAACCAGACTTTTATTATTGACATAAAGCGAAACTCGTAATTAACGTTTAATAAAACAATATCCCTAAGTGAAAGTAGGTATTTCCTTGCCGATATACGCCATGTATTCGCTTAAAGTAGGGCTTCGGCTAAGAGATTGGATCAGTCCGTTATGTTCTATGTTCTGATATCTACGATGTCCAACTCTTTTGATTCATTCAACAAATTTTTAGTATGTAATTTGGATGATTTCCGATATGAAAATGTAAATGAACTTAGCGGATATGAGTGCGATACTTATACAAACTTCTATTTTAGCTCCTTCCTTTTTTAGGGTT
The DNA here is from genome assembly GCA_947049295.1 of Ligdia adustata. Lineage (NCBI taxonomy): Eukaryota > Metazoa > Arthropoda > Insecta > Lepidoptera > Geometridae > Ligdia > Ligdia adustata. The sequence continues at coordinate 7,987,028 of OX346218.1, forward strand.
CCGTACCTAAAAGGTGAAAACGGGACCATATTACTAAGACTACGCTGTCTGTCTGTCCGTCCGTCCATCTGTCCCTCCGGCCGTCCGTCCGTCTGTCACCAGCAAGTATCTCTTGAACCGTGATAGCTAGACAGGTAAAATTACACATATTATGGTGTATTTCTGTTGCCGCTATAACAAATACTAATAATAATAAAAAAAAAACAACAAACGTGATTTTAGTTCGAAATTAACAGGTAGAAATTTGAACTAATGTTGTACGGAACCCTTAGTGCGTGAGTCTAACTTGCACTTAGTCAATTATTTAACTCCTTGAGTTATTTATCTGAAAGAGAGATGTGGAGGAGGTGAGGAGGTACAACATCATAAGGCTAAACACTAAAAAGCAATCTAGCATCCTCTCGACCCCGCAAAGGGTTACTATGTTTTATCTTTGCTAATGAGGTCCTGACAGATGAAAGTACTTTTTGGCAGACTTAAAGCAGAAGCGTTGTGCTAGCTATTAAGACATAGAATCAGGAATCGCTACGCTCTTCTTTAATCTGTATATTAAAGTAAGCAAGCTTTGCGTATTTGTTTAAACTAAAGCTTTATCAGCATGAAGTTTTTACAGAACTTTTGCTAAGAAGACGGTAGAATTTATTAGATGAGTTCATAAATATTCTCATGTAAGAGCATCTTTACTATAGTTTCTTGTTCATATTCGAACGTTGCCTTTCCTAAATCAATAGCACTATATCTAAATGGGCGGACCACTTATAAGTTCATCGTTAATTTATGTGCATACATATTTATACGGTATAAGTAGATAGAAATATTTGTAAGAAGCGAGAGAGTTACGATGTAGACTTATGGCTTCAATTCACTAGAGGCATAGTATGTTTAAAACACAGTAAGGAAACAATTAAAGGACTTTGATCACAGGGACTACATAAGATATAAAAGAAGAAGAATCAGCTAATTCTTGGAAATGTATACTAGTATTGACAATTAATCCAAGAACGTTATGAAGTAATTGAGTATTAATATTTTTTTCACCTCGTGTCACGTCTTGGCACTTGCATTGTTTGAGTAAACCACTAAAACAAGCCTTAATCTTCAATTACTGCACTACTGGCCACGCTATGATGGCATCGAGCTCAGTCTTTAGCTACACTCTCGGCCTTTAAGCTAGCCTAGGTCAGCATTGCAACTCTTTCTGACCGCGCTGTAATGGCCTGTAACTGCGCTACTGAGCGCTCTTGGTCTTATAATCGCCGCCAGTAATGCAGTCATTATAGACCACAGCAGTATTGTACTATTATTCTCCTGGATAAACATAACTTTACCCGAACGTTAAGACACGATAAGAAGAGCTATATACGAGTAGATGCTTTACTGTCGTGTATCTGTACCAAAGGAGAGATAATGCTTGCAGGCAATCACATAAGTGGATCAAATAGCTGTAGTCCATTTGGATAATGAACTGGCGACTGTGTAGCTCGGTGGATTCTTTTATTGTACGCCCGCGGATAAAACTAATATCCATTTAAATCAAGACATTTGCTAAATTAAACTGGAAGGTACCTGATTGAATGAATGTTAAGAAATTGGTGTTTATTGAATTGATATGTGATTAAGCGCCGTAGTTCTAGATTAGACGAGTCATTCGGTGGGGTAAAAAAGTAAGTTTTTTAGTCTTTTTTGTAAGTTGAACTTTCCCCGGAGTTGTGGTCTGGGGTATGAAACGAAGACAAGTTTACATATATTACCATTGATTACAACGCCATGTTGTAGGTTTATGTATCTAAGTCTTAGATTTAGTTATGCATTATTATTTAATTTAAATCAAATAGCTTTTGCAAAACATATTTTGCTGGAATGATATGAGAGACAATCAGCGCGGCTGTATTTACTACCCGCTAAACAATACTCCTAACATACATGACTCACTATGAATTCAAATGTTACTGCCTGGACAAATATTTACTAAAACTTACGAGGAGATCCTCGTAAGTTTTAGTAAATAATTGTCAAGCACTCTTAAATATAATTAAATGAGTAGAACTATTACTTACCTATTTGTATATGGAAGTTATACCATCAATTTAGGCATGTATTAAGTTTGCTCCCTAATACTCTCAGACAGATGCATACCTAGTTCTCGCAATAATGGCGTACCGTTGCGCCGTGTACCCAAAGTGGTATCTGATCAATCCATTATCGCCATCCACAGTTTAACCAACAGTTACTATCGGCACGGTGGGCAGGCTGTTAGCTGTTAGACCGGCAACTTAGCGACACACATTTTCCATTTCCCCTGCCTCCCGACCGGCCCAGTTTCGCGTCTTCCATAATTCAATCCAGACCGAATCCATTGTGCGATACACCACTCAATAACGTCGAGATGGATGCTTTGTTTTGTTCTAGATGGCACTTTGTGAAGTGTGAAATTATAGTTTGCAATATACAGTCACTCTGAGTTACCGAAGATGTCTATGCTCTTAGTTAGGAGTCTTAGGAGTATGACACATTTGGTAGCGGATGCTTGGATTCTAATGTACAGGCTGTGGAAGAGGTTGAAATTGAGTTTTATGATAACTCTTTTGGTAAGTGTGCATTTTAAATTACCGGTTTATTAAATTTGAATAATTAACCTAAATTTATAAGTAGATATATAGCTATATAGATTATATACATTTCCAACTCCTACATTAATCTTTATAATCCTAATTAATCTTTATAAAAATGTCTCCTTATATAATTTTACCATATACTTACATAATTATTTATAATTTTTATTATTTTATGCGACTGGAACTGGGTAAACTTCTAGATAACTATTAATTTCAAACTATTATGTACGTGCTAAGTGTAGTTTCGAATTCTCTATTTTAAGATGACTATCGGGAACGTTACATCGATATGCACTTTGCTTTGACCGTCTGCGGTCTCGTGACAATTCCCATTATATCTGTCTGTTACGGAAAGCATACGGAAATACAAGTTAGGTTTGCATATTTGAGATAAAGATACTATTTTTCAGTGAACGAACAAAGTGCATTCCAACTAGTAAGTACTTGGCGTACTATAGTAGCGTATAGCGTAGTACCTACGAAAAAATTTGGTCCTGAAAGTTTGTTTGAGACCAGATAACGTTACTTTTCCATATAACTGGATCCTTCCAAAACATTCGAATAAAATATAACGGGGTCCCTATCTGAAAGGCTATTTCACGGCAGCTTACCCTTAGCCCAAGAAGTGACGCGGGCACTAACAGTGCACAGGCTTCCTTGATCCAGTCTATTTCGGTGAGATCCATTACTTTGAGAGTGCCAAGAAGCAATCTCATTGAATGACCGTCTCCCCCTCCACCCCCAAGATCAGCCCACCCCATCCGATCCACGCCAATCTGTAAATATGCGTGTTAAATATGTATGCGCTGTGAGATGCTCGTAAGTGTATTAGATTTTGCTTGCTTTTTCATTCTGTCAAGTGGATACGACGGTATATTAGTCTGCGTGGACATAAAGAGAGCCAATTTCCTTACGCATGCGGCTCACGCGACGATTTATCTCAAGACGGGACCGTCGATATGCCTTGCGTATGCTAAAATATTTGGGACCCAGAGGAATGAGACAGTGTTACTAAAACGAGACTTGTTTTGATTTGGATTTGGGTAATGCGGATTTATCATTAGGAAACACAGCCTTTTCAGTATTTCATAAAACTACGTACCTACTCGAGTTTTGTCTTCACATAATAACTTACGTAAAAATAGCATCTGTTGTAGTTTTCTACAGCAGCAACAACAGTATGCAACGTCACTTAAAAGCATTACTTATCTCAACCTATAAGTTGTTGTCTGCATAGGGCTTAAGTAATAACTTCTATCTGGCAGAAGCGAAAACTTGGAATGCACTTCGGAGTGACTAGACTTTTCCATTAGGGGCAATTATCAGGCACAACAGAAGATCCCTAGTCGCTTTATACAAGTAGTATGGATGCTCAACTGGGAGTTTAATTCATAATTAGGTATTGTAACCAAGATGTTCCTTGCCATAAATATATTATTGAACTAGCTTATTACCAGAGGTTTCGCCCGCGTTATTTTAGTTTTCCCGGGAAAAAGCTTATGACACTCTCCGAACTACAAATAACCAAGTCGATAAGTTACTTAGTTTTTGAGGAGAAAATTGGTAAACTAACAAAACTCCTTTCGCATTTATAATATGTAATAGTGCCAACGGCCCCCCGTTACATTTACAATTTAAATATTGGGTAAGTGTAGTAGTAGATTTGTATCTAACTCTACGCCCGGCTTATTCCTTACAAACCATTTCAACTGGGTAGTCGGCTCCTTTCATGCCTAATATGACTGACCTTCAACAAAATAGAACTATGTACGTACGCTTCTATCGCGTCATGGTGCTAAACCAATTAACGCTATATATTCTATTGATTTCTGTCTATGAAGTAAATTCTTGAATTACACAGCGTTTTCTTACCTATATTAAAATTGCAACCAAACCGCTAACTTACTAACCAAGCCGCTAACTCTGTGACATTAGTGGTTCCCCATACTGTTTGTAAGTAGTGATCCGTGGCTCAGAGCTGAGTACTGGGGGTAGTCGACAGAACCTGTTAGAGATAACGTCATAAAGTCGCCCAAGCGCAGAGCCGGACTAACGTCTTTGCTGTTGCGATGTCCTCACCTCGCATAATGGACAACGCTTTTAGGGGTGTCTCTTGATCCCATAAAAGAAGCACTGTGACCTAAGAACTGCATCGTCGGCAATGAAGGAAATGTAGTTTTCTTGGTTAGTTTTGTAGCTAGAGCCAAAGGAATATAATGCCTTGTTTTTTTATTACAATAAGGCTACATGTCTGACCACAATAAATAAATCAAATATGATATTGTAATTTTTCTCGTTGCCATATCTATTAGCAACTTGTCTTGCGTGATACGATGAAACTTAGATCGTTAGCAGAGAGCCTGAACAAACAATATTATGTATTGTAATACAGGATAAGTGCCTTTATTAACAAAATGACAGCAGAAAAATAACCTATAGACCATTTAAGATCTACAGATAATCCAAATGCTCCAACCCACGACCAGAGGGCAGCGTGCCCTATGGTGGTGGAATATCTACATAGAATTGTAGGCAGATAGATACTCTAGGTTGAGCCACTCTGACGCTACGAAGAAGAACAAAAAGACTATGTGCATAGCAACCATTTTAAAGTACCACACCGAAAAGTTAAACAGTACCTATGGTTAAGAGTACTTACAGCGGGTGCTTGGTAATGTTATACACTAAAATTCTCATTACCATCTTCCCGCGGATTTGTTGCAAAGTATCTATTGTGGCATCCCTAAGTGACTCCCTCGCCTCCTCTGCTTCAGCCGCGAATTGACAAAATTTTAAACCGCAAAATAGGGGAGTGAAATACATTTAGTTCGCATAAATCTACTTGCTATTAGGCTGTCATTGTTGCGGTCTCTGTTTATCATTAGTTTTGCTTTGAATGTGGTTGTTTTTGGATTGGAATTTTGTTTAAATAAATTTTAACACTGTTACTTATCTGGTAGATACATTTATCAAAATGCTTGCAAGCGTCAAAGTTTAGTTACTAGAATGTTAACCGTAAAATGCTAGTATCGCTGTTGCTAGAGAAAGTGTTTTCAGATGACAAGAAGACCTAAAACAGCAAATTACTCTACGAACATGCCTTACAGTCACATAAACTATTACAGGGGGGCAGTCAATGCAGGTTTGGGACTTCACTTTTCTTCGAAGGGTTTTAAACCTTTTCAGATAAGCAGTTTATACTTCAATGTAGATGTATATAATATCTTGAAGAAATAATATCGTCTCAGTATAAAGAATCTACCAACAAATCACTACACGCGATCTTAACAGTTGTAGTAGTTCGTTAAAACCATCACTAATTATTAAAAAATTTGAAAGCATATCCAGTGCATAAAGCATCCCATCTAATAATGGCTCCAGGCCATAATGAACTAACAGGGTATCAAACACCCCACACCCGTCCCACTCTCGGTCTCTCGGCCTAATGGAGCCGTGATGGTCCGTCACTCTACATTTGACTAGCCGGCTTTCACATCGGGACTCGCCACTTACCTAATGCTTCTGTTCCTCGTACGGACTGGGCTACTGATGGACTCTTATATTGCTTCAGAATAAAGCTTTTTGTGACGTAATTAATAAATTATAACTGATTTAATTGTTGAACTTTAAAGTAGGTTGGCAGATAATGTCATTCCTAAAAATAATCACGAGGGCTCTGAACAACTAACTACCAGCTGGTCAAAATACAATACAATGCGATATTTCTTTATTACATACAAAAAAATATTAACAATAAAATAAAGTCAAGAACAAAACATCGGTAGTACATTGGGCGGTCTTATCGCCTAAAGCTATTTCTTTTAGGCAACTTTGGCCAAATATTGTTACAAAATAAATTTACGGATGACAAAATAATTAAAAAAGATAATATGAGATTAACAAAATAATGTTTAAAGTATTTTAAGGCTAAGAACTTGTAATTTAACATAATGTTTTATGTATATCGAGTTGAATGTATAGGTTTGTTTAGTTAAGGGTATTCTACATAATATAAGCTATATGTAGAGTCGGCCACAGTAAGTAATTCTAAGTAACAAGTAGAGTCTTTAAAGATTCCTTTTACCTAAGTGATGGTCAAACAAAAACACATTATTAAAGTTACTTAACAAGTAAACAAAAGCGAACATTAAACACGTGCCAGTGAAAAGAGTCTTCCACATCACTCCGCGTCTCCTAATGCGTACATCCGATGGAATCTCAAATAGTAAAAATCTTTTTAGGCTTATGTTCGGTGTTGAGTGGGTCCACAAATGTCGCTAAAAGGCTGGACGTCATTGTTTATCCGGGCAACATTAGGCGGGTAACCGGACACGCGCGTCCTGAGTGCGCTACAAGTATCCGCTTTCAACTCATTACGGGTCGGACGTGGAGCGTGGGCAGCCTACCCCCCTACTGCCCCTCTCTCCCGCCGTCTTTGTCCTTCAATCCCTCTTACAATCTTCGATCCAATTTCGAATACCCATACATCCGGCTAATGTCGGATTCCGACTTCGATTACATGACGCTGACGCGACGATCCGACAGCCTGCGGGAGGGCAACTTTATTAATGTCTAGGCGTTGTTTCCACTAACAAGTTGGCGGAATGAGCATTGCAGCCTCTTACATTCGTTATTCAAAATTTGGTATGCAAAATTAACGTACCTACGTTACGTAAAATACAAAAAATATCCCAATAATAAGAAATAAGAGCAATATTTTCATTTTCATATCCCCCAATAGCTTCGTATATAAATCTCTTTATTTATTTTTCATGCGTGACATGCTTTCTGACCGTACGAGTTAGGTAGGTGTGTACGTTAGGTAAGTGGATACCGTCGTCGTCATATTTAATGCGTTATTGCAATTATGTTGACATTAACCACCTGTCAGTGTTCGTTAGCATACAATGTTGTGTTATTTGAGTACTTACTTAACAGATTTGTGTTAATGTTAATAGATGAAGTTATTCCGTAACAATAAATATTTCTGGTTATAGTTGGCAATTTACATTTAACGCGCATGCTATATATTTCGGACATGCCTACATATTGAGGTTAATATTTGCAAAGATGATAGTGCTGATTTGAAAAATGTTTTTATCGTTGCTTCAAATTGTTATATTAATTTGTATTCGTAAAAATAACACGCAAAAAATATACTCAACTAAAATAAAAGTCCGTTATTAAATGCCGAAGGACGAACAATAAAGAACGCCAACTAATACTGCAAGCCGATGGCACATGTAATTGCAAAATAAAGTGAAACAAGTATCTTAATCAAGTGTCCATTCCGTGGAGTTAGGACCCGGAGCCTTCGTTATGGGCGATTCCGTATAAACTGTCCGACTAGCCCCTGGTCCGCTCGCGCAATAACAGTTTCGACAAATTGACTCGACTGACATTGGAGCTCAAACGACACTGTAACTGGACATTCCACTACTTACCTGATAAAATTAATCGCCTTGTCTAACGGCCTCAGCATGCTATTGACGACAATCGAAAAATCGGAAAATACGAATCAAAGTCTGCCAAAATGCCTAAATTTAATGATGTAGCAGAATGCGTAACTTCTAATTTCAGCTATGCGTAAGCATTTTAATTGCGCATTAATTAAAAAGCTTTCACGAGTCGCTCATTATATCCTAAAAGTTGTTTAGAGGCTCTATGAAAACAAAATTACATAGAATTAATAAAACGGGTCGTGAAGGCAATTTTATGAGGAAAATCATGTTGGGAGTCGCGCGATCGCGGTCGAGCTTACGGACCGCAATAACATAACCGTTCGGACAAATTGTGGCTCGCCGGGGCCCGGATTAGCGGCTTTATGGAACAATTCGTACAGAATACGGCTTCTAGCTTCCTGATAATTGATATCAATGTCTACAGTCAGACGGCCGAGTTATACGCATGGTTTCCCACTATTTTTTGTGTTTTTAGTTATACTATACCAAACATGGTTATTTGACACCTCGTTGAATTTGTATACAAATAATGATACACTGTAGAACTATTTTATACAAAAATTTAGATCGAAAATTAAGGCATGCCTAAATATGTAACTACGGCTTGCCACAGTTAGTCACGAGGATTTGTAAAATTGCCTTATTCCATTTCAAAGATCAGATACGCTCCTTACACAAAAACAGAGAAAGTAAATTAGTTTTTTAAAACACAAGCCTTTTTGAATAGTAAACAAAATGAATGGGTCGCCCTAAGCAAAGTTTAATCCGTTTTTATTACGAAGAAAAGAAGTAATTACTCTACCCTTAGCGCTATAGAGGGTTGGAGCCGAGGTGAAATTTCCATAGATTTATCATAAGCAAATTAAGTTTATAATTAAAAACAAGACTTTTGTATAGACTCAATTTAAATATGTAAATATTTGGGCTATTACTCATTGTTGGCAACTTTTCTAAAAGGTAATCGTAATACAAGAAGCAGAATTAATAAAAGGCAAGTGTGGTAGCTAATAACGCTTCTATCCAATGTATAGGAGATATTATCTGAAAGAAATTAAGAATCCTCGTGTGGGTATAGTTCTGGTCCATAATGGCGAGTGGGGAGGGCTTTTACCACCTCCTCAATTATTTTTCTCTCAGCGACGTAATTATTCCATTAGTTGAGCAAATAATGATATACTCTCAGAATAATCAATCTCATAGATAAGTAATAATGGAATGTAATTTGCCTATATTCTGCAAATGGTTAGTATACCTGCTGAATACCAACCAGGCTTATGTTTTCTTCTATGTAAGTAAACAATAGCAATATCTAAGCAATTTTATTCTGTAAAAATACGATATAGGTGTCCGTTAAACTTCTTGTTGAGCGTTTCTTCGGATTATTTCATCAAGGCCTAGAACATGCCAGGCAATACGCATATAAAATTTTAATATATAAATATAGCTTATTTAAAAAAGCAAGCGAAGCTATATCCTGTATAGATTTCATGGAGAAGACACGTGTTATATTATTTTTAGGTACGAGTACTTGTCGAACACAAGGTTAGCTTCAACACATTTTTCAAGCGTCACCACACCGTTGGAGCTTTCAATTAAATTTTCTGAAGACTTCAACAGCTTTTAGGGTTGCCTCCACAATGTAAATGTGCGAATACTGGCTATAGACAAGAAATTACGTTTTCATAATTTTCCAATTCCAACAACCGATACCTAGACCATGTGCAAACCCCGCTCAGGAAGATCGAATAGCTAAAACTTATCTCTGCAATGGCATGGATCATCCGCAACGGTCAATATGCTCCCAGTGACGGTTTTATCACTTCATCAAGATACCAGTGAAATCAATTTAGAGCGAGTAAGGACGGACTCACCTAAGAGTCCCTAAAAGTCCCGAAGGCGGGCGTCCCTGCCACCCGTCTCGTTCGCTCGTGCCCGTTTATAAACGGTTTTATTGCTTTCGGAGCAACCGAACATTATTAAACTTTTCCAATTTCGATTTATCACGTAGCTGTCGGAATTTAATACCGCCCTACCTTCGGCGGAGGCGATCGCCCGCCGCGTGATTACAATACACGTCGTTAATAATACGAGAGGAGTGCGGTTCCGATGGCGGCAAGAGGAGTCAGCTCGCTGCCAATTATGAAAAGCTAGCCGACACCACGATACGCTATTCTACACGACGCGACGCGACACATAACGACGTCTGCGACACGACGCACCCAGTCCACGGACCCCCCAAATGAAAAATGACTCAATCACCGACACATTGCCCTCGTCCAATTGTAGTTCCACAATCCACGCTCAAACTTTACGCTCTCGAATAGTGAATTTCATAACAAAATGAAGTCTAATATCAGCTCGGGTTAAAATTATGAAGCTAAAACTGTAGGTTATTGAAAACGTGACTTACATTTACATGGGTTACAGCTACGAGATTTCGTATGGAGATATAGGGAATGTGTTGCATATAAAACGGTATTACAGTTTATAAGGATTTATTAAAATCTGGAGCCTGTTGGTGAGTGTTTTCATGTTGGAGTGATGGTGTTTTGGTTGATTGGTAACGGTGATAGGTTAGAGTAGCAACAGGGTATGACAGTCGCGATTGCCGGCGATGCAATCTACTCGCATTCATAGGGGCAATCAAGCACCGACGCGCTGCCATCCGCGCCCCTTATCTCCACCCCGAACAGGGTCATACTCGAACCTTGGCAAATGAAATTGTAACCACATGATTGATACCAGTAAATTACGTTTCCAAAAATGCCATATCAACAACTCAAAGTAAAGGACACTAGTTTTAGTTACATTTTAGTAAAAACAAATAATGAGTAGATGAGATAGGTATTTTGATTTACCTTTTACAAAATAATTGTTGAAATCGTGTCTTTTTTCATTGTACTTTAGCGAAACTAGAAATATTTTATTTGAAACTCCTAATTAAAACAGCAACTCAAATTACTTTCATTCATATGGGCCCCAAGAGAGCTTTCGTGAAAATGAAGCAACTCAATACGGACTCTACCTGCGTGTTTAGAATAAAACTAACTGAAAATGACTCAAGCAGGTAGTGATTTTGTGATAGTTGCTTTTATAAATCTTTTTGTTTTGTAGAAGTAAGACAAAAATATTCGGCCAAGTGCGAGCCGGAATCGCGCAGTAAGGATTCCGTACAACATTCCTTCAAGTTTCTACCTGTTGTAATTACTATCGGGCAAAAATTCCAGAAAAATACGTTTGTTGTATGGGAGCATCCCGAAGTACTTATTTTATTTTAATTTAATTATTTATTTTAAAGTAAATATACAACTAAATATTCGGTAAATAATTTAAGTGATTACGTGTTGATGTTAATTAAGAGCAATAAAATATTTTGTTAAAATATACGTTTGTTGCCTTAAATATTAATTTTATTAAGTTTTTAGTATTTGTTGTTATAGCGACAGAAACATGTCACCTCTGATAATATCAGTTCTCTAGCTGTCACTGTTCATGAGATACATAGACTGGTGACAAACGGACGGACAGCGAAGTCTTAGTAATAGGGTCCTGTTTTTCCTTTTAGTTACGGAAACTTAAAAATAACATATGGTAAATGCATTAACCAAAGCAGTTAATTAATTGAGCCAGTCTAGGTAACTTTGCGGAAATCCATTCCTATTCCGATTATCGGAATCTTTAAGTAATCTCAAGTGTTCTTCCGTTTCGTTTTGGTAGTAAAATTATTGCTGACACCAATACCAAGTTGATATTAACAAACTTAGGTATTAGGTATGTTATTTGCCTTAAGGCAGAATTAAGAAAAATTAAGATAAATTTGTTGCGGTAGGTACCACCCAAAAGTTTTATCTATCTCGATTTAACCTGCCTATTTCATATCTTTTTAAATACCTGTAACTTTACAAAACCTAAAATGGAAATATAATAGAACAGTATTTGCGGTGGATATAATAAAGCAATTACAAGTACTTTAGCAACTTGCAATACCAAAGTCTCAACTTCTCCAGGTAAATATAAGCATTTCGAGTACGGCCCTGAGCGGTGAGCTCACGTACGACCGCTCGTAAGTTCAATGGAGGTGTTGATTAAAAATATTTCCCATGTGCGGGCGGATAAGGCCCAATTGGGCCGGCAATCAGCCCCCCCGGCCTGCCGCCCCGACCCGCGCCGGCCTTGCCTTGCCGCCCGCTAATCATGCGAGTTGCGAGTTGTGTGCTTGTGAGCCACATTATTGAACAGCAAGCTTTTTCTGCTCGTAAAAAGTACTTTGGAATGATTGGACGTATTGTAATATGATTTTTGTGCATCAAACACAACTAAGGCTTGGTTTGGGAATAAATTAGAAAGAGTTTGACATATGTTCGTACTCCCAGCGTACTGATACGAGTATGAGCTTGGTAGAAAATTAGAGTAAGAAGAGATAGTTTTTAAAGCCCAGCTTTATTCTTGTCATCTATGATTTATATTAATATTTTTCAATTAGGTACCAAATAATTTGTGTCAAGAGTTACTGAAATAGCCATACAAAACCAACTCTTTTAAACTAAGTAAAGATATTTGTTCATTATGGAATCATTAAACATTCTAAACAACGTCTGATTGGCACCCAAAATATTATCAGGATTCCAGGCACGTACACAAAAAATTGCTTGTATACAGCTAATACTAAAAGAGTCAAGATATTGAACATCTAAAGAACGTTCGGTCTGAACAAAGCAAAGCGCCTGACCAACAAAAACTAAAATCTTGCAATGCTATTCCTGAAGTGTGTATTCACTATACCTCTGTGCGCTGGACAAAATGCGTTCCTTTCTGAAGCAAGCATTGATTGTTGGGATCAAATTATGAGACTCTTAGTTTTTTTTGTGTCAATTGTTATTCATTTGAAATTGTATCCGATTAGAATCAAACATTTTAAAACTTGAGTCCGGTGAAGCTCGTGTTAGAATTTTCATAAGTCAATATTACAAAGTTTAGATTTTTTACGAGCTTTGCACAACTTGTATCTCATATTTATTTATTTAATCGGAAACAAAAAGAAATATATTTATAAATCAAAAGATGCGCAACGGTTCTTATAGCAATAGTCTACTTACTTTTCAACTTCCATATTACATAAATATGGAAGTTGCAATAGATAAGTATGATATTGATTATTATTTATAGATACAGTTGTGATACTTCATGATGAGTGCAAAAAGAGCTCTAAATTCCTTCACCTAGCGCTACTCACTATCAGGTATGTAATGCACGCACTGCCCATTTCAGATGTCAGCTTTTTTATTTGATTTTATCAGCTTCCGAACAGGATGGGTTTCTTCCATTGATCTAAATTCACAAGAGTTTGCGCAGCAGGTATGCGCAAGCGACGGTCGTCGCGCAGCACTCGCATGTCGACTGTTTTTGTCGCCACACTGTCTAACCAATGGCGCTTTGAAACAAGGGGCTTGATTGCTTTGTGGAATGAAACAAGACACCGATGCTGAAAGATGTATGACGCAAAATTTCAGCTTTGAAGTCCGGAATGTTTATGTACGACGATATCTGTTTGCTGCAGCTATTGTTATTTTAATGTCGTGGCGCATCAAAGCCATTCAAAGCTTTAATTAATTTTAATCAGTGCTTTGTTCTTTACGATTTCTCGTAGAATGCTGTAACAAGCAGGATGGTTTAAATTCAAAGTAATAAGCAAAGTTTTGTTGGCTTATAATTACTCGTTCGATATATTCCGTGTTTAGTAGGTATTTGACGTAGAGATTTTATCTACATCTTCTTGGGTAGCTCTTATTTGTTTGTTTTGTATTACGAATGTTACACAAATCAAATGAATGAGATATATTTATAGATATATGTATATATACTTATCAGGCTCGGAGTCATAAAAGTGGTATTTCTATTCACTCATGAATATTTTTCCTACTTAGACTAAGCATTTAGTCGTAAAAGCTAAGTAGGGATCAGGGAATGACAAGCTTTTGCACGAGCGCTGATCCAACTTACATAAAAGGCTTTATTTTTCAACCACTTAAAAAGGAAAATAAGTGCTAGTAAGTACTTACAAGCGATGTTGATACCTTGTAAGCTTAAGCTCTCTTAAGAGAGCAACATACATTCTACTTAAGTTTGCAACATCATCCTTGTAAGCTACCAGTCTTCAGCCCATCAATGTGAAACCAGTTTCATCGCGATTAGGGACCGTTTATTTTATTGAAGCACCCACTTATTGGCAATGCACAGTGTTTTTACTGCAATGGGGGAGCCTTTACATCGGAAGATAACGACATTATACAATACGTTAACGATGATTTAATATGAAGGTATACATTTTGATTACTGTTTTTAAGACGATCACCGACCGTGAAGGGTCCTTCACAGTTTTCGTGTTTCTGATAGAATTTTCGTTCTGGGGCCTACCTCTTTTCACCCCCTAAATTGTAACTTGATTTATTGTTATTGGTGTCAATATGATGTATTATAGGCCTACACGTTTTATTATTTTAAAAAAGTTATTGTGTTCTGTACAATAAAGGCTTTTAATAGGCATCTTATTAGCGCAAAAATATGACTGCTTAGGAAACTTGTAACGTTATAGTGATATAAATATAAAAGACAGAAAAAAAAACGGTCAAGCCTAGTAAATACGAGCTATGTGAAAAAAAAAAACACTGGAATCGGACAACATTAAAAGGTAGAAAAGAGCTATGTCTTGTTGTATGGATAAATTCACGGTCTATAGCTGTCGTAATATAATATTTATAAAGATAGTCTTACGAATTAGAATGACATTGAACTTAAGAATATACTGTAAATATTAGGCTAAATGATATTTGTTTTCATACGTACTCGTATGTATACGGAGAACTTTGGTTACAATAATAATTAAAAGTAAATTTTTGACTGACTCTGACTAATATTAGCTGGGAATCAATGCAGCCGTAATAGGTGACCCTATCAGGGGTTAAATATCCAAAAAAAATCGGGGCTTTAAGTTTTGAAAGTTCTTTTTAATGCCATTTTTGTTGCGGACAACGGCGCGGGTGACAGCTACTAGCGTATACATATATCTAGTTGAATCAATAAATAGAAATGTTGGAGTCGTGTCGCAGTGGAAGTAATCGTATATTATAAAACCACCGTCCCAAGTTGGGTGCGTCCGCGCAAAAATGCGATCGGGTTTTGTCGCTGCATTCACTTGGACTGGAACAGAAACGTCGTAATTCTTTACAGTCGGTTTTAATTAGAACTCTTCGGTAGTCTCTGCCTTTCGTGGAGTACTTTTTACTGTGCTTTGAATATTCCTGGTATACGGTAATTGGTTGCTTTAGATGTTTATCGAAATTGACACAGCAAATGTCTGCATTGCTGGTTTTTTGTGTTTTGCCATCGTGATGTCTACGAAGTATAATTATGTATTATTTTATTTTTATATATTACATGCATTGAGTTATTTATAAGTTTATTTAAATCACATCTCTAGTTAATGATGTACGCATTTTTTCGTAGTTTACTAATAAAAACTTCAGTTGAATAGTAATTTCACTCAGGTATTCAATTTAATGCATTCTCTTGCTACAAACAGTTATTACTAAGAATAGCGAGGCGTTATTAAAAACGTTTTCCTCATTGATTAGAGTTTTGCTGTTCTGTGGTCAAGTGTGTGACCGCTGCAATTATTGCATGCAATAGGGTTGCTACGAGGTCTTTGTTTGCTACATTAGCATTTGCTAATAAAGTTGCCATAGGTTCTACATTTAAACTAGTTCTAAAGTAATAAGAAAACAACAAACAGCGTCGCTGACTTCCGTGGTCGTGCGAACTTGTGGTCAAATGCCTAGCTGTTCCGGTTAAAAAAAAGTTACGAACCTGAGTGGAAGTCTCCAGATTTTTCCCTAAACCTGCGCCCCATTTCTGTTACAAAAAAATAAAGTAAATTGTTTAAATTAGTATAACAGTAGTTGATTTTGTATTATTTTTTATATCTTACAATACCTAAAAATTAGAATCAGAACCCCTGAGATCGCCATTTTGTAGTGACGGGCATCCTGGATTTGAAATCTATCGTAGTGTCCGACTAATTAAACGTAGCGATTATGAATACACCTAACGTAACCAAGCATAATGATTAACTAACCTAGCCCATCATCATATTTCATCTTTATTAAGTTTTACAAACATTTTATTCGCCTTACAAAAAATGAGAAAACTTTTCTTGTCATCCCTGTATGCAACATGCATGTGCAATAATGGCATGGCTCGGCGCAGACACGAAGGCACCCTAATGAGACCGACAGAAGCCTTCCCCTGCGGTCCGTGATCAGCCCGAATTACTTACACTCCTCTTATTCCCTATAGAGGCTCGGAATAAAGACTTTGGTATAGGAAAATTAAGGTTTAGTTGGACGCAGTGTAGAAAAAATTCAGCAATGTGTATTTCTAGCAATGTGTAAACATAATTATTATTGATATATCGTTTCTGCTCCAAGTAATTTTCTTACAATTTGTCTGTAAGAGTGTGATTGTCTGTATGTTGTTCTTACTCACACAAAGGCTGTAATTTTTACCGATCTTGAAGAAACTTTGTATTTAATATCGGAAATTTAACAGTTATTTTAGTTCTCGAAGATTTTCCATTTGGATAGTGTTTCATTCAAAATGTGAGAGGTTTGCAGTTTGCCATTTACCTTAAAAGCGGTATTCTAACAATTCATATTCAGGTCTAGGTAGGTACTAGTTTTAAATATTTGTCACTCACTGAAAGTTATATTTGGTATTTATATAAGTAATTCGGTATAAATATAGTCAATATAAATGTTATTTTTCGATCAGCGGCTATGTATGTAGTACATGTCTGAGAGCCGGCAATCAGAAAACGAGCTCAATCATGTCATTAAACTTACATATAGGTACAGTAAGGATATTTTACGACTCATAAAGTTAAGCAAGAGTAAAATAATGTACAGGGTTACCAACTAGAGATTTAGTTAATCTGTAAGTGTTTATTTTACTTACAAACCACTGTAGAGAGCATTTAGAGTTACAGCAAAAACTAGCAAATATTTATCAGATTTTTTTCACAAAGAATTTATTCAGGCAGGTAGTAGTTACGTAGTCCACATTTGGTTGAACTAAGTCCCGCAAACAATGTATCTGTGATAAGTTCACTAATGCTCGTGCATTATTATATCGGGTAATAGTGTTGAGCTGGCAAAAAGGTTGAATTTTCGGCAATACTTTATACTCTATGCATCATGGTGTTGACCTAGGGTATCCCGATTCTGTGACCGTATTTGTATATTGTCGTTCCACTTTACAATAGTCTTTTTATCTCACTAGCCAATAACCCTGTACTTATATGAAACTTATCAAGAATTCCAACTGATAAATTTAATGATATATCATGTTTTTGCGCAGTTCTGGGGCCGCACAAACTGCATTAATGATCTATAAAATCACAATAATAGTTTGTTTTACGCACGTCGACGAAATCGTAACAAAATATTTTATTTTCAAATTTATTGTTAAATTGAATTTAATATTTCGGTTTTAACGACAACTTGTGGTAATAAATTCGAGATTTCCTTTTAAGATTCCAATCCTGATGCAGTTTTTATTGACTGACCAAAAAGATTAGGTCATTCTTGATAGCTTTAAATGGCATTTTGTTATGCAGATATAGGCTACAGAATAAGTACATAATATTCAATGGCATTAGAATCTGCTCTTGGTGAATTTAGATCTAAATATATTAGCGTTGTGAAGACTAAAATGTTTTAGAGTTAAAATCAACGCTAGCATTGAGTTCCGGTCAACCCGTCTCAGCAGCGCCTTTATGGTATACTCTCTTACGGAAGTGCTTTGGTACTATGGAAAAGTATGGATACGCCAGGAAATAAATAAGTGTTTCGAAGCTCTATTATAATCTTTTTCCAGTAGCAATCGAAGCGAGTACCTATGCCAACGGGTACTAATGTATTATTTAACCCTTCTCATGAAAGTTGTCTTGCTATGGAACAGTCTTCCCCTTGATATTAGACGTGCTCCTTCGTTTTTAAGCATCGAGTATTTTTTTTTTTAGTTTATTGTCTATCGCTATAGCACTAAAATTTGTTTCGTCTAATTATTACTAGAGAATTTGTTCATATATTTCCATGCCTAGTATTGTATTGTATTGTATGTATTGTATTTATATATGTATGTATTATATTTATATATTTGTATTGAGAGTTGTTAAGTTGATAGTGTAATGTTTTAAGGCCTCTTTAATATTCTGTAATTATCTTGTACGTGCATGTTTGCCTGGAAGAGATCGCTTTAAGCCATAATGCCGTCATTTAAAAATTAGTATATGTTTACAATTTTATCTTTGTTATAGTTTATTTATTGTTAGGCTGGTTTTTGAATAAAGGGTTGTGTATCTATCTATCTAACCAATAGGGCACTGCGGTCTTAAATTAATAATTAATATTCAAATCTGAAAAACAAAGGTCAGACTAGTAAATTAATAAGAAGGTAAGATTAAGATAGATATTGACCGAGCGAGCTCAATCTTTCGAGCGAGCGAAGGGAGCGCTGCGCTCCCTTTGCGTGTCGGAAAGAGAAATAAATTTCCCATATTCTTTTATGAAAATCGATCCTGTAATTTGATTTGTAAATCAAAATAGCATAACAAAAAGAAAATGCCAGCTACAGTCGGTGGCTTATAAATTTTGAAAGGTATTTATTTATTAGATAAGTACTATTTGAAATCTGATCATATCCTTATTATGCTTGTCGTATCAAAGCAATACTTTTAATGGATCTTGTGAGTTTTTGCCTTTATTTATACGTTACGATGTGCGCATAATGGATCAGTAGACGAATACTTAGTGGATGTGCGGTATTCATACATTATTAGCGTCTACTTGATTTATTATACACTACTGTGAACAGCTAGATTGGAAGAGAAAATATACTTACTACAGGGTTGTCAGATTCCGCCATACAAAAGCGAAATGAGGTACATTGTATTTACCATTTAAAAAGCCCTATCGAAGATATACCACATATTAAATATTACAAACATGCACAAATTAATGTTAATATTAATTATGTTAATTTAATATTAACATTAATGTTGTATTTACCCGACTGCGAAAGGAGGAGAGTTATGTTTTTCGAGTGTATTTATGTATGTATTATGTAGCCGATTCGTAGCCTTGCACTTGCACTCGTATATTGGTCGCCCAAAAAAGGAAAGCAGAGTAGTAACTCTGTACTATCACTACAATTTTCTAAGCCTCCACATGAAAATAGCACACATTTATTGCCGTGTTGTTTTGTTCCAAGCAATAAAATGACGTCACTGCGCTCTGCGGCTGAGTTATTTGATGTAAAGCGAGCATGTCGCGTGTAAAAACAATTAAACTTGCACAATGAAAGCTCGCATAGCCACAGAATAGGCTGTAATTACTACTGAAGGGTAGACATAGACTGATACATACTCAGTATGGAGCTAAGCTATTGTGCCGAGAGAATTAATCGAATAAGTACGGGGGTGCTAGTGTGGGTGTTAATCTGTGTAATATAAACCCAACTGCTTTCTACTGGTATGGTTGACAAAAATGTTTTAATATATCGTGGAAAAGGTTTATTATTACAAGAATTACAATATTAAAATATGTTTATTACGAGAAAGAGCAATGTAGATTCAACGTTAGTTAAAATCTTAATATATATCTATCTATGAACTGTATTTGAAAAGATAGATATGTATTTCTTAACTTTAGGTTGAAAGTTAGCTTTGAATTATTGTAGACTGAGTATTATTATGATATAAAATTAGCAAAAAAATGCATGTGGCAGGCAAAGTCACATAATGCGGTAGTAGGGCGGGCGAGCGACAGGGCGACGATGCCGAGACGGGCGGCCCGCGCGCTGGGTAGTGTTGTGTTGATATAGTTCAGTCGGCTAGGTCGGCCCAAGTGAGTTAATTAACTGGGAGCGTGTAAGGCGACGCTCACGGCCGCTCTAATTGCGCGATTATTCCTCCGCGACGCCTAACTGCTGGATGAAATTTAATTAAAGTTTGTTGTTCAAATAGATTTAATTAAAGTAATGTTATACCAAGCGCTGACGCCGACGCGCCCGCTCGCGAGCCTCAATCCGCGTGAGTGCTGCGCAACTTTTCTAATTCATTACTTCTGAAAGCGTTCCCGTGATGCCGAGCACTCTTAATAATTTGTATTGTGTAGTTATGGTCGTTTTAGACGTTCTCGAGAAACTTGCTCTCTCGCATCCTCTACATCGCGAGTCCGGATGCGATGTGACGTCTAACCGATATCTCAGCGCACCCAATTACGCTAATGGACACACGATTTAATCATAGAATGAAACCAATATCCATAATCTTACTCGAACGACATTTTTAAGCCTTACACGGGCACTGAATTATTCATAAATTAATATTAAACAACTAGTAGATATTTATCCATTAGCGCGACAGCCGCACCGTTGGAAATTACATCGAAACGGTCTCTCGAATACAAATGCACCGTTAAAAGGCACATTAAGATAAAAGCTGTGCGCCATAATTCTTATTAATTATTAATAGGATTGTCAATTAAGACGAAATGGCGTTCGGGAAGACCTGAAAATAGGAAATGTTTATCTATCAGGGAATAACGATTGTGCGATGATTCGCGGCCGTAAGCGACGAACGATGTTCGCGTCAATTACGGCTAATGGAAAACTTAAATTATGATAAAAGCTAAAGAGCTCGCGGCGTTGGATGCTGGCCATCGGCGCTAATGACGAGATGAGCTCCCGCGCCGCGCCGGCTCACACTTGATAAGCTACACTAGCCCACTTGATAAGCAGGTAAGTAAATAAGCTTCTCGATTCAATAACTGGTTAGTTATTGAATCGAGAAGCTTATATAATAAAGCCCTTTGATTATAAATGATTGCCAGTAATTTTGCTGTAAATACATACAATTTAACGAATATCAAAAATAGCAAAAAAAAATTACATTATGCCATAATAGTACCTAATTAACTTATGGCGAAAAGTTTATACAAGTTTTTTGATTTCTTTAGGCGGTCTGACTGCTAGCCGGGGCTTGGCGGAACTCGTTTCCGGCCTGAGGTAAAGCCCTCTGCAGCTTTCAGCCGATTACGCGCGACGGGAGCCTAATTTGATTGCCGCTCGCCATCAATTACCTCTCTCCACCTTCCACAGCGTCATTTTATTTACTCCACTTCTACCAGTCTTACAGAATAGTCGCCCGATCCGCGACTTCTCGATGATTTATCAATCACCATTTATTACGCTTACGATTGTTCTAAACTTTCTTGTTCTTCCTACTGTCGTTTTGGAATTGTTAATTATTTTTATGTGTGTCCATTTAGTCCGAGAGAATTTGGGTCAGCGTCGTTATTTCTTGTATACCTACTTTAAACATTCTTGGTATCGAAAATCCATTTAGATTTTATTTACTCGAGGAAAATGGTTTTTCAATCAATGAACAGTGATTGCCTTTAAACGTTTTGTATGAAATATTCAGTAAAACAATTTCAATGCGGAGACGTGATATTGTCACTCCGTTTGAATTCGAACACGCAAAGCGATCGTTGTATGGCGAACGTGATGTAAATAAAGAGTGGATTGCGTAGCGTTGTCTGCCAGTCAATTTCCTTGATGAACTCACAATTACGGAAATTGGAAGTGGTGGCACCTCCCGCGCTCCGCCACTGCCCTCCTGGCTCCTCCTGCCTGCCTGTGAAACACTGGTTACTCTGATTTACCGCGTACCCAAATAACGTTTTACGATCTCCGTGACTTCATTTACACAAAAAAATACACGACTCATATTGTAAGTCTTACCAAAAATATAATTAAATTTTACGACGCTCCGCCGAGTCGACTCGGTGTCAATTAAACTCTTATGACAAGGATCCCGTTTCAAAGGCTAATGAGAAGCATATGGAATACACATTTGAACCGGTTATTTTGTCGCTCTTTTTGTTTGCTATAGTGGAGCGTCGCGAGGGAGCGTATCCTTATTGAAATCTTTACTGGCTTCATTGTTCCATTCTCAATTTGGGCGTCCTTGCAAGTTTACGCATCTCTTTCACGAGTAAATTGCTCTGCTCCGTCGGAGGAGTCATAAAGAAAATTGCTATACAGTTGATAAATAATTTATCTGAAAGCCCGCCCCAGTCACCGAAACACGCCGGGCGCGGGTATAGCATTGCGTCTACTCCTGCCTAATATTACTTTCCTTTTGTACAATTTTGCAACAGGGCCGTTCGCACGTTCCCGTGCTTTTATGGGCAATAAGTGGAACGCAATTATATTTATGGAGCAGGAATGGTTAGGAAACTAATTTAGCGAAGTATAATTTTCATAGAGGTATGTACCTACAGTAGGTACGCATTTTACCTAATGAGTTGTGTGTAGCGCACCTGTATTATTAATTAAATAAGGTACGTTCCTTGACTGTTACACTTGTGTTTTATTTGTGCGCAAAAAGTTATCAAGTTACGAATAATTTATTAACTAACATTGTTTAGTTATTCGGTTTTGTTGACTACGGGTGGTTATAATTTAGTATCGTGAAGTAATTATTAGATATGTGTTGTGCATTTATATCAATGATCATTTATATTTTTTATTTTGTAGAGTAAAAAGTAAATACTCTTTTTATTCCTATAATTAAAGAGAATTAATTGCTGTTTCAAAACTAAAGTGTAACGATAAACCACCTCCAGTCTTTACCTGCCTAATTAGAGAGCAGAACAAAACGCGTTATCGAGATTTACCCTGTAATTGGAGGCATCGTGATGACGTAGTTAATTAGGAAAGTTAGGTATCCAGTTTTCTGAGGCGAAGTAGCTAATTAGAACAACCTCTTATTAGGTACCTCTTGCTTTTAATTAGTCGTACAAACAAATATAGACCTTGCGAACAACGAAACTGCGCCCTTACACTTTTAGCCAGTGAGTACTGATTTGGTGATAGAGAAGAGATCTAGAAAATAATTGTTTTTAAATCGTTAATCTCTACATTTAGACACTTCGCCTTTCTGCTATATTATTACGTTTATACGTAGAGCGAGAAAACTAACCCTATTATTTTTGCAAGTCATTATTAGGGTTCTGTACCACAAAAGAAACTAAGTCTCTTATAGGAACAGATTATTGTTTGACTGAATGTCAGGAAACTTTTTATCAGAAAGGCATAGCAGTACTTGAAGATGGCAAATGCACTAGTCGTGTAATGCTACAACCCTCGTAAGAGGGCAAAAGAAAAAAAAAGGCATAGCAGTATGAATTTAAAATTTACTACTAAGTATCTATTTACTTTACGTCTACGGCTTATAAAATAAATCAATCTTATAATTCAATACGATCAAAATATATGACTAATTATTTCGCATAATAAGCTATTTCCTAAAGGAATCATTAATTTAATTATTTAATTACTTCTTGATATCTCCATAAAAAATACATGTACACAAAAAGTCTAAAAAGCGCAAATATATAGTTAAATTAGAACAAAGAAACGAGTTTACTATTAAAAACGTTAAAGCGATAAACGTCTCAAAGGATCGAACTGCAAAGTAATAACTAAGTTACGTTCATTTTTGTACGGTACCCTCTTTGCACAAACCCAACTCGCACTTGGCCAGTTTTATTTGAGAAAGGTACAGCCAACATCAAAAACAGTCAAAATCCGATTTATTCTGTGTTGGAATAATAATAGTCCGAGCGAGCGCAGCGAGGGAAGCGTCTCTGTTTCGAGTCTGGCAAAATGTTCTTTAATCTGTCAATATTTAAAATACTCTGGCAATTATACGAATAGAAAATATTAGATTCCAAGGCAATGGACTCTTATTAATTATTGTGTCTTATGACACTTTCTACATTTTTGAAAGCCCAGAACAATGAAAACTAAATGAAAACCAAACTCGTTTCTTATACCCATAAGGTTATTTTTCTGAGTTTGGAAGCTTAAAATTTTAAGTTGGTATTGTGGTTGCGAGATTAACAGTTCACAGATCTACTAGCTATTAATTCACTCGTAATGATTTTGTTTTTTAGCACAGGAAAAGTAACAAACCGTTACCTAGGTCGGACAAAACAAACATACTCTAACATAAATTCTAGATATCAGGCTCAAATCCCAGTAACCACAAATCTTGTTCTTGTAACTTATTATGACTTAAACTTACTAATAGAGTCACAGAACAGAGTAGCCTGTTCTGATGGTTCCCCTAATTAGAGCACGTTTCTGCTGTAATCCACCTGACTGTTAATTAATACAGCTGAATAAACAACCGACATCACCAGCGCACTCTAGATTAACAATTCCTCGTACATGCCTCTTATTATGTACGACCCCGGGATATTAGTGTGAATAGATGATGTTATTGTTCCATCTTAATGGTGGTTTGAGGAAGGTCGCTATTATATCAGGAATATAAAATAAATACATAAGACGTATATGCCTAATTGGTTTAAATTACCTTCTAAAATTATATTACTACTAGCTGTTACCCGCGACTTGGTTCGCGTGGACTAAGACTTTTTGTGATGGTGATATGAATAAATCTAGTAAAAAGGTTACGGCGTCACTCCTCGGCTGCACATCAGCAAACCCACATCAGCGGTCCGTTCCTCGTCGTAGGTTCCCGGGATCATCCCACGAGGTCCCTCCATTTCGTAAGTATCATAGAGAATAACGATTTGACCAGTGGACGTAAAAAACCCCCGAGACGTTGTATTTTAAAGGACTTGTTTCATTTTCGGCCAAGGGGGGCTCCCAAAAAATACCTTAAGATATGGTTAATATTATGTATTAATGAAACCTGCATCAGTTGCTTACTTTATTGTGTACATAAATAGCATTTGATTCCTTAAATATATTATTGAGTGAATTCTTTAAAATGATGTAATCCACCAGTTTGTAACGGCGGCCATATTGGGCTGATTTTTATCAAACATAGAATAATACAAGGTCTAAAATGCTTTAGCATATTAGCAATGACAGTGTAAAAGCGAATCATTAACGACGCTCATTGGTTACAACTATACCATTTTTAACCCTCGACGCAAAAACGATGGGGTGTTATAAGTTTAACATGTGTGTGTACGTGTCTATCTGTGGCATCGTAGCTCCTGAACGGATGAACCCATTTTAAAAGAGTTGTTTCAAAAATGGTTAGGAATGTGTAATTAATTACGTTAGCGACTATGAATCTTGAATATATCAACCAAATTCAAAATAACGTAACTTATCTCAGTGTACAAAATTAATTTCGAATCAAAATATTTCCATGGTATTTATGCTAAAAGGTGATTTATTAGTGTGTTATTAGTGTGTCAATTTTGACATTTGTATCGGGCGGTACAATTTATAGACCAATGTGACTAATCAGTTGTAGGATGCATTTTTTTATAATTTTTTTATTGGCTACTGGTCAGGATATATATATCTTCCATGGATGCCATAATTCCAATACAATGCACAGAATTGAGATATTATTTGTACACAATGAAGTAGGCAACTGACACATTTTTCATTAATACACAGTATTAACCACATCTTTAGGCATTTTCGGTTGACGTACACCGTCTTAGATAAAAAATTAAACAAGTCCTTCGATTCTTATTAGTTGGGACTATTTTTATCTATGTTTGATAAAAATCAGTCCAATAGAGCCTCCGCCACACACTGGTGGGTTACATATTTTTAAATAATTTCCTCAATAATATATAGAAGGAATCAAATGCAACGTCTTGACTAGTAGAATACAAAAGACTATGATAAAAGAGAAGTCTCAATTATATATGGAGCTCCGGCCAGGACAGTGTACATGATGCCATAAATACGTTAGGGAATCCTAATAATTAATCTATCAAATTTAATTCAAAGTAACGTAACTTATCTAAGTGTACAAAATTATTTTGGAATCAAAATATTTCCACCTTATTTACGCAAAAAGGCGATATTAGCATTTTTGATGTGTCAAATTTTGACATTTTTGACAGGTGGTACAATGACTAAAGTGACCATTGGAGGCAACCTAGGATACAAAAATCTTCCAGGTATGCCATAATACCTCTATAATTCACAGAAACTAGATATTTACGTACACATTAAAATAGGCAACTGATGCAGGTTTTATTAGGACATAATATTAACCACATCTTAAGCTATTTTTTGGTAGACGCCCCCCTTGGCCGAAAATGAAACAAGTCCTTTAAAATACAACGTCTCGAGGGGGTTTTTACTCCTTACATTTTATTTTAGAGCTGTTTGGTAATTTTAAAAATGTATTAGGTAGCCCTTCATATCTCGTAATATGGCCCTGTCGCATAATTTTATTCTCAATTAACGTTTACTACCTATAAACTACACTCCTGTAGGTTGGTTAGTTTAGTAATGGAAAGTTTAGGTAAAACCCTTTGAATTCCGTTCTTAACTGACGTTTCCTACCTATAAACTGTCAAATTTTAGCTTGATAGATCAAGTAGTTTTCGAGATATGGTGATGAATCATTGAATGAGTGATCTTACGTTTTTATATGTCTAGCTAGATTTTATTTAGCCGTATAACCTGTTGGAGTGCGTTTTTTTCCAATATCCTTACCTATACGTGCCTTCAAAAGATATTGACCTGAATTTGTCATATTAAACGAACTAAAATACCCATTTGATAAAGAACTTTCCGAAATACGTGGAAAATAAACTAAAACAAAATTCTCTAATTAAAAATAGAAGGTTCAGTGTTAACCAATAGTTTATTGATAGATAAAGGTCAGAAGCTAGAGCGAGCTCAAATAACATTTAGAATGTTAAAGGCAGGTTAAAGGGCTTCGTTCATTAGTTCCAATAAATATCATTTTCATAAATCACTAGCACAGACTATTGTGCATAATACAGTTGTAAAAGTATTTAGGTATTTTTAAAGCATATAATGAAGCCGTTGTAACATTTTTTGTTTAGTGCTGCTGCCATTTCCCGCCGCACGAACCGGCCAATTGCGTCATTATCGTCATTGGCGTAGTAAATGTCGCCAGTATCGCGAAATATTTAAACATATTATTAAAATTATTTTAGTTCATAATAATTATAACCTTAGGAATATAATTATTATAAGAGTCTTCCTGCTGGTTTTTTGTTTGCAGTATAACACATAGGATATGGCTAGCTAAAATGAAATGAACAAATGAACTATGACACGTATCATAAATAGCAGTATCCAATTAAACGAGCAGTTTATCGGCGCCCATCGACTATCGACTGCGATCTGTAGCGGATGTGCGGATGTATTGCAGCATTAGCATTAGCAATAAACACCCGTCTCCGGTTTCGCATAAGCATTTGTGTTGCGAATATCAACTGTTATGTGTGTACCACTGTGTCCGCCTGTATAACATGTCACCACCTAGCACAGCAGCAAAATCAATTAGATCCGTTTGCGAGCTGCTCCAATAAATACTGCTATCGTTAATTAGAATCAATCGTGGGATTGCGTCCGACTCTATTCTGAAATCACTCCGTGTGGGCGGACAAGACTACGTTGACAGCAATTGGCTTATTAAGAAGCTAACAAATCGCAATATTGTCTAGTTCGGCCAGATTAATTTATTTCGCCGTATCTGTGTGTCCGTTAGTGATTGATCTGTTTGTTTTGCGAAACATTTTGGCGTGGACGTTTAATTATTTCACAACGTTCCCACTAAATGTCTACCGACTGAAATAAACTGGAGTTATCTCTGATCAGAGCTATCTCACTAATTGCGTTATTTATATAATTACAACGTATAAGAATTTTAATTGCTGCAATGTTTTATTTTCATTGGCTAGATGCTGTTGGTTTGCGATTCGCGTCTGGCTCGCTTTGCTATTTCAACGCCCGCGCCGGGAGTGGAATGAAGTGAAAAATATACGAACAAACAAATATCGCGTAATTACAATCTTGCTAGTGGAGCATTCCTGTCGGTGCAAACATCGATTAATCTTTCGATTTGCATCGATTTGAATACTGATTGGAATTATATTGCGGCGAGCAATCGCCTGGTCACGCCCGAGGCGCAAGCTTACACCACCGATGACTGTACCTGGCATAGCCGCAGCCGTTCCATCCGATTGCAATGGTTTACAAAGTCCAGTGCTCATTGGTTCCATTTGTTGAATTTCCACGCTTACTAAATAAACCAAATCAATTTAAGAAGATTTATCAGCCTCACAATAAACCTGACAGAAAGCTTTCTTATGAACAGATAAATTAATTACAGAACTCGTAAAAGCGGTTAGCTTATTTAAGAAAAGAGTTACGGCTTTTATATTAATTGAATAGTATGATATTATAAAAGCTATTTTGTGTGTGTTGAGTTGTTATGCCTGTTAGGCTAATCGAAATGGATCCTTAACGGGATATAAAGAATTTGAAATTCAATTACGAGGTATTTATGTTTAACATGAGGTCATTATAAAGTTGCGACGGCGAGGCTTACGTAGGGAGAAGTAAACGAGATGAGAGGAGATGGGCAATGGCGTTATCTGTAATTAGGATCGAGAGCGGAAGAGCTGTGAGACACAAGGAATATCCTGGAGTTCCGAGACTATCGCGCTACGTGCACGATACCCTAATTAGTCGCACACCCGCCAGGATAACACGCACAAGCTGGTCATTAAGTCTTCGTTAAGGGTTATCTTCTTGCGATATTAAAAAGTGCTGCTATGCTATGTTTTTAATATCAAAATAATGATCATTTTGCTGCTACCTTTCCAATTACTTATCATCATAAAAATCAAATCAACAGCCACAAAAACCTTATGACGCGTGTCACATCCCGTTGGGATCTAAGCCTGAAAACTGAGCTTGAAGATTTGTGCCCGACAGCCTTGTCAGATCATTAAAGTCAATCGAACGGCCTTTATCTGGTCTTGACCAACGACTTTGTAAATTAAATTGGCTCCGCACTACACCTTATTCCGAAGAATCACACTTCTTATAGGTCCAGCCAATCGCCAATCACCGAGATCGTATAAAAGCTCCATTAAAACCGGCGTCAATTACATTAATTCCTTATACGTCTTAACTCTAAACATATAATGTAACTCGTCGTGGTATAGACTTCTCTAATTAAATGTCATGTGCATAGCATTTTCCGTATAGACAGTCTTGTAGAATGCAAGCAACGGTCGAGAGCGAGAAACCTGGTACGAGGATCGTTAGAAAATAGGAATAAAAACCGATAACAACCTCGAACATGGTAATAGGAGGTAATGATGGGTAGTATGACGTGTCTATTGACGGGGCTCCAGTCACGGCAGTTGGACACAAATTCCTTTTGTGTATGTGAACAGTTCATTAGAAAAGGGTATAGAGCGAGTTCATTAAACGTCCCTAATTTAATGTTTTGAGCTAAATAATGTTACTATGTGAACAACTTCAAGAAGCCAATTAGTTTTCTTACGCTATTTTCTATTTAAAACGTAACTGACTTATTTAATTTGTTTATTATGTATTTGAAAACCATGAATATACATGATATATCTTACCTACTCGTATGCTACAATATTTTGATTTTTGATGAATATATCTTTTGCACTATGACATTTATTATCCATGCCAAGAAAATAAGAGTATTCCAAAAATGTTTTGTAAGAGCAAAATTAATTTAAAAATTCCATATAATTCACCACGACAGCAAAAGTTCATTAAGCAAAACATGAGTCTTGATGAAAATTACATAATGGTAAGTTGTAAGATTGGCGCCGGCGGCACTCGCTTCTCTCTGCCGAGGCCGCACAGCTCGAGTGGCAGAACGTGCCCAGTAATAAGGCACCACCTATTCATTAGTGTTTTGAGAAAAAGTTATTAGTGCCGCGAAGTCATGCGAGAAGGCGCAGCAAGCGCATGCGAGCGCATTTTGGCGCACAAATTACTGGGTCACAAAGAACACGCTCATTCACAAGCCAGTAATTAAGGACGGCAAAGAAATACGTAAACTTAACTCATATCTCATGTACGGACATGCGTATGGCGTGTCCGAGTAAATTGGGTAATTCGTGTGCGACGAATATCATTATTTTAACGGACACCGGCCATGTTAGGAGTAACGAATGCGATTGTTAAATTATATCTCCGGCTAATAAAGAAGTAAGACGGTTATAAATAAGAAAATTAGTAGATATGGCGGTTAACGTCACCGGCTTGACCGTTAATTGACATCGTGGCAGTAGAGAGTTAATAAGCGAGAGAAATGGCCCCTTCTGTAATGAGAGTTTTACGGCGGGGATGCTACCCGCTCCTGCGGAGACTCATAGCGCAATTTGCTCGCGTCCCGACCTCGTTACTAATTAATTAATATCCTCATACCGACCGACTACACACAAAATAATTGCCCATTACTTAGCTTTTCTACAAGCTAATTGAAATGAAAACTCGAAATAAACGCACTATCTCGTGCATATTTATTTCCTTCATAAAACACTGTACGCAATTAATAAAATCGGTACGTAGTGTAAATATTGTTGTAATTTATCACAGTGGCTTACGTAAGTGCGGTGCTAATGAAGGCATTCATAAAGCTTTTAATTAGCGAGCCGGCGATCGGCCGCACCTGTAGCTCGGGAGGCGAGAGGCGCGACACGGTGCTATGGGCCGGCGCGCCGAGCCGTCACTCCCGTCACCTACTCCCGCATCGATAGACTCGATGAGAATGATCGACGACACCCAATCCTATTATTCGGCTAACGAAGCATCCCTGATTATTAAAACGAAGTGTACCTCCCGGGGTGCGCGGCGCGCGGCGCGGGTGTTAATTGGGCCCCCGTAGACAATACTAATAAGGCCCGTCCGTGCCTCTATCTGTCTAATTAAACGCGAAACTTGAGAGCGGCACCCTCGCACCGAGGGCCTGTTTGCCGAGCGCCCCGCGCCGCCGAGCCTCCTGAATACACTGTAATAATACCGGCTAAGCGTGTTTGAGTGGCTCTTTTTCGGATCTCTGTAAACCCCCATTTAATTAGCAGTATTATGCGTCTGAGTGTCGACTCTGGCTTGTTTAATTAAGCTAAGTCAGTAACAACAATCCATTCTTGTTATAGACGTATTGTTTGCTGTGAGTGCGAATGGTTTATTGAGTTTTACTCGTAATATTTTATTTACTTTTGTAATGAGTGCTATCATGCGATTGTGAGGTCTAGTAAAGTAAAAAAGATACATCGGAAAGTGGTGCCTAGCATTATAAGTTTAACTTTCTTCGATAAAAAATAATGGCATATGAAGTTTTTTTTTGGACAACTGGTTGTGAAACTCAGTTGCCAATACCAGCGAAGCAACTTGTACTAGACTGAGTAATTTCCGTACATTTTTTTTTCCTTTATAAATTAAGTCTCATCAGGCTTCTTAATTGAATATAGTAAACAATTTGCAGTAATGGTGGCACAGGATAGTGAAAGTAGGCGTGAAACTAGTGAGTTAATAACACAAGTTGCCACTTGCCAGCTACCGCGCCGCTCTGTGTAAATTCCGGGAGCCCAAAAGCTGTGTTCATAATGTTTCCTGGCGCCAAAGTTACGACTAATTCCACGCGACCATACGACCACGCGACCACATCTCGTCTCTGCTTTACCTGCGTCTGGCAATATTCTCGTTTTTCTGTGAGTAGGTATGTTTGTTTGTCTGGATGTTAGTACTCGTGTGCAGGTCGTAGTTTTCGATAAATCTTGACAAAATTCGAAACGTATACAAGTTGTACCACTTTTTTTCCGACTCATCTAAATTAAGTCAACCACAAAAACAAATGATAAAAGAAATGTTCACAATTATTGGTGATCAAAACTATACGGGGTTATAATAAATTGAGTGCTTATAATTAGTATAAAAAATATTGTAAAATAAACCCTTAAGTTTAAGTCAAGTTTTTTGTTTAATTCACTTTAGTACAAAAATATTGAGAAAACTTCATGAAAAGTGAATGCAATGCAATAAAAGTCATGAAAAATTAAAGTGATACTCATGGACACCCTAAGCCGCGGCGCCGCCCTGTTCCGAAACTAGGTCACGGCTACAGCAAGCGCGTTTGCAAGACCCTGATTTGTATAATCGCGCAAACACATTTCCTTGTATTCACGCAAAAATGCAAAAAAAAAAGTTACTTTTAGCTAAAATAAAGTAAAGTAATATTTATTGACCTTTAAATAACGTTCGTTACAGGCAAGTCTTATTACATTTGAATTAATAATTACTTAAAAAAATTAACTAACAAATCTCATTTATATACGATTACTTAATATTAGTTGTTAGTTGAATAGTTCTCATGACATATATTTACACTGTGATTGCTTTGTTTAGTTATTTGTGATATTTTATTATGGTTGTTTGTTACACAAAAACGATGATTCTACAAGCTGCATTGACATATATTCGCTGAGTTTATAAAAAGGATTGTTTTTCAAATATGTTATATGTATTAACGAGCTGATTGCATGGTAAAAATATACGCAGTCAATTTAGAATCACCCCGTTTAAACGCATTTACGGCGTACGCTCAAATGTCAGTGATTAGCGTACTCGCTCACATGCGAGTCTGACGTGACTTCAAATTCTTAGCCAGAGCAGATACTTAGCTTAGTACGAACAATGAGGTAACTGTACTTGGATTCTTTTCTTTTTAGGAAACCTACGGATTTGTTGTGTCATACGATATACACTCGCCTTTATGCCGGCTCCTGTAATTACACCAAATACCGACTTAATGCTAAGGCCTTTAATAACGGAAGTTTGCAAATTAGAACTTAAATAAAAACGTTTGAATACGTATACGAGCTAGTAGAGATTTTATCTTGTGGTTATTGTTTAAAATTTATCTCCTGCCAATTTTAATCTCGTCGGTTGGTTGCGTTGTCAGTTTTTAATTGTCGAATATAAGTAATGGCTTTCAAGTTAAGAACTACTTAGTTATTAATTCATAATCACTTTTTCTTTCCCGTCTAGTAAAATAATTAAATAATTTTATTATTGACAAATTGAAATATTATTATTAAACAGTTATTGCGCGAAAATTTACATATTACCATTTGCAGACGGATGAGTGATGTATTCGAATATAATTAGGAGTCTATATAAGTACTATAAATAGGTACTAGGTTTATTATAAGTAGTTAACGTGCTACGAATTGTAGTATTGATATAAGTTAGTATTAGTACGTTTTCAAGGATAAAACTTTTTTGACAAAGAGGAAATTTTAAAACAATATCTTGTAGCGATCGGGTAAAACCAGGCAACGTAGGACTGTATTTTGCCTCGTTGCTTGATTGAGGTTTCTTCGATCTCCAGAGAAAGGCACCCTGCTTCAGCAGTTTTATGCCTTAAAATCCATACCATACCATAGGATAGTAACTAGAAAAATGACTGAATATAGTAACTTGTTTCAAAACTTTCCAATCAGGTTGTTTTTCTAACGGCGATCAAGCGACGAGCGGTAAGTGGATTAACAGCAATCACGTGATTGTTTGGTTACTCTACTCCAAGTCTATTGCTAACGTAGTTTGGAAGCCTCTGTGTAATGAATTACATACAAAATATGCTAATATGAAATATAGTCTCATAGATTTACTCGTACAACTAAAATTAAATGTACTATTTTTTCATAGCTTTTAAAGTTTCCAAATAGAAGTATGCCGGCTAAACTATAACTATTCGTAAGTTTATACGCATCCCTATCTAGTAAGTTACGCAAGCTTTATTATATTCCTTGTAACATTTGACAATCCTAAGTGTGTTTGGTGAGTATTCCGTGAAGGGAGCACTCACTTCTGATGCGGCACTGACACATCCGTTAATGCTTCCCCATTTCCGTGACTGTACGAGTACACACGCCCCCGCCTCCCGGCGAAGTGGTATTATGATGGCTTGACCCTGTTACTGATGGATGCTTTGAGTAGTGGGGAAAAAATAATAATAGATGGTTAGAAAGTACTAAAAGAATTTAATAAGGGGAACAGAGGATCGGGTTCCAACTTACTTATATTTCTAATGTCGTAGTGATGCCTGCCTATTTTTGTTCGTGTTAAATGCAATGTAACTGACGATGAACTACGGATCTGGGGGCACGGCAGTGCCCAAGCCAAGTCGAGCAAAACATGGAGCAAACACGTTATCTACAAAAAGTAATGTTAATGTTTTGCTCGACTTGGCTTGGGCACTGCCGTGCCCCCAGATCCGTCGTTCATCGTCAGTAATGTTTTGACGGTATATACTTTAGATGTACATAATACTCATAATTATGTTATTTTTTTTGTGGTATTAATCTCCGAATTGCAAATAATATCTGCTTCTAGATGTAAATATTTGGAGAAAATAGAGTTGTTTTGAATGTAATAGCAGATTTTTAAGCAAAATTATAGAATTGTGTTCACAAAAAAGTCTGATTTTCCTCTAATTATTATAATTTCCTATTTTAACGAGGTACCTATTTTTTAATGTTTAATCGAATAATCTGATATCTACTATTAAATACCCCCATAGAATGTTTGTTATCAAGTTTGACTAGCTCCTCTAACAATTTCCAATTCTCTCTCTCTACTATGATTAAGTTTGACATATCGCCACCCTCTTCCACCCCACGCACCGTAGCTTTCAGCATTCATCGCAGGTACTGAGCGATAATTACCAAATCGGAGGGTAGTTGTTTCCAAGCGATGCAATCAAAATTGTAATTCGCAAAAACGGCCACGAAAATGTCGAGGGAGAGGGCATGCTCTCCCGAGGTTTATAGGACAAGAGACTCGGGTAGATCTTGTTACTAATCTAACATTGGTTTAGAATGAATATCAAAATTATTCGTAAGCGTGTACCACCATACAGACAAACATACATATAGACCGAAAAAAAACCAGTCCTGAAGCGCTTAATAAGTATTAAAAGAAGGATCTAAACATACTATAATATCCAAATTTCAGTTGTAATATCCATATATCAACTTCAAAAACAGTGAAATGCTTATTTTGTAAATTATAAGCAAGTACAAAGTGATTTGTAAGAAATTATACTGCGGAGTATGCTCTTCAAAAACTATTATGCCGTAATAAATTTGGTCATCAGCTCGCAGACAATGTTGCATAGCCCTCTAGTGGTTGCCCGCTGCCCTTTTGATTGCGCATTATTTGCGTGTTTATACAGTCAGATCGCTTTCTAGATTGTTGCTATTGTGATACCGTGTTTTGTCGGCGGTAGAAGGGGGTTTAAATTAAAAATGCTTTTATAAATGAATGGTATTGCACCAGTTGAGGTGTAATATTCAAGTAACGGAAGCCATTTCTGCCAGATTCTTTAAATAGCTGTTTAATTGTGTACCCAGTCAGTTCTTAGGTGGTATATCTATATATATGTATATTATTAACATGAGTTATATGCTAGTATGATAATTACCTCAAGCTCACTATTGAGACATGCTCAGACTTTTATTTAACTTACTAGCGTAAATTATATCAGTGGGACTTAAAAAAATTGAGAGTTTATATCAGTGATCCTTCTGAAAGTCTTATCATTGTAAAAGACACAATAAGACAACAGTGTTTTGAACTGTACATTTGAAGCAACACTGAGAAGTTCACCTAATAATGTTCAGCATGAGTGGTCAATTTTTTAGAACTAAAGATTCTGAATAGCATTAACGCCTATTTAATTTTGCTAATTGAATAGGACTTTATTATGCTAATGTATATGTATCTCGATTGCCCATTTATTTTTTATTCAACACAGCTAGGCATTTGACAACCAGTTCGCAAGACCACAGAAGTCAGAGACACTGTGGTCCTAGATGGAGCATGTCTAGTCTGGAATACACTGGCTCTCAAAGGAGGCCGCCGAAACACACCGTTAAGTCCTTGGCGATAGATTTTTCAACTTGAAGTGTTATCCTTAAACGGTACCTCAAGCTCTGCTTGCGTGTTGCGAGGGATGGAACCTCAACCTCGTACCTCTCGCACGGCAATCTACACCCTTTAACTACTCGGTCGCCATCGCTACAAAAAATTCTAAACATAATCTATGCCGCAGCTATAAACTCTGACTATAGTATTTTGAGCGGGAGGTATACGTTTAGTCTAACTATTGCAAAGTTACCCGTAAGAATTATAAAGAACATTTTATTTAGATTTATATTAATAAACCCTTGTCTATAGTTTATAGAAAATATAAATTACAATACCAATGTCGTATTTTTTATGGTACAATAATTTCATTAGGTCCTTTCAAGGAAAAATAAATAACTACAAAAAAAATTACTCACTATAACGTTTCATGTTCCAAAATAATAAATCACCCCCCCCCCCCCCACTAATGTATGATATAACAATTAATTAGTTCTAACAAAAAACTATCATCCAAATCGAAGCACCCGTTACCGAGTTATATTAAAATATAAATATAAATACAACTTTTGAACCTCTACTTATTTTAGGGACCAAATTATCATTTGAGGTAAACCTTTCTAACAAAAAAAGAAATTATCCAAATCAAAGAAAGTGTTACCGAGTTATAGTTATGGAAACTCTAGAAACAAAACTCTATAAAATAAAAATTATAGATTTGGGTTTTGTATCGTTAATAACACCCCCGTGAAATATATTTTTTTAAATATATTCAATGTACTGAATTTGACCTGTTACAGTTTTATTATAATTATATATTTATACGTAACTTGTAGCGTCACCTGTGGTGTTCAGTTGAAAAGTGAAGTAGTTTCCATTTTTAAACGTTTATTTAACTCTTTTAACTGTTTAATTTCCCAGAATCCTTTATTCTCTTCAAAATTTAGAGATATATAATCTAGCCTACCTAATTTATCACCCCCTCATATACTACATCTTATAATAAATACACCCTCTAAATTGCATGTCTCTAGTATGGCGGTTAGGCTATACGTCATTTTTTTGTATATTATCAGACAGACAGTCACCAAGTAAGTGGTAGCTGACTGAGTCTGTGAGTAGGACTGAGTGACTGCCTGTCTGATAATATGCTAAAATTTAACGTAGAGCCTAACCAAAACTTAAAAGATTCAAATAAACGTTTAAAAATGGAAACTACTTTACATGCCAACTTAACACCACTGGTTACGTACGCTAACAGTTACATATAAATAAGTTACATAAAGGTCTGAGCATGTAATGATAGTGAGCTTGAGTTAATTATCATACTGGCATATATCTCACGTTAATAAAGCACATATATTTCAAACGTCATATTGCAGACGACACTTTGCGCTCATCCTGAAAATGAGCCACAAATGCGCTTGAGAAATCACCACGAAGAATTCGACTTACCATAGTGATTTATAATGCAAATATTATAGGAACTCTATATTTTCTTTGATATTTAGATATTTTCTTGGATCATATTTTTATGTAACACCAGATTTCGCCATGAGTTCGCCCGCGTTATGTTGGGGTTCCCAATAAAATAGCTTATGGCATTCTCCGAACCCTGAACTATACCTGTGCAAATAACCAAGACGATCTGTCATTCAATTTTTAAAGAAAAGAAGAACAAACAATGTATTGAACACACTTTCGCAATTTTAATATATGTGGGGATTTTGTGGTCATTGGCACAGATAAAGCATTTCAAATAGGTACAATAACTTTCTATTTAGCATGTTTTTGCGGTTCTGCAAATTACGTATTTGCTGTAAAAAACATAAATAAGAATATGGACTCGAGCACGATAACTGAAAACGATTGGAATACGAAACCGTCCGTTGATTGAATACGAAATTGGCATCGTAATTGAAAAACTTGCCGGAGCTTGTTTTGTCATTACAAAATTAGGAGTTTAAAAAGTTCGGAAATTGTAATGTCTTGTTCAGAATTATTGTATCAAAGTTGCTTAATCCAAAAATTGAGGCGAGCGGCCTATCTCGCCGACGGAGGCGCGGAGCCGGCCGGCGCCCGGCCGCGGCCATTCATCTCCCCGGCGCATTTATACATTACTCACGGCTCAAGTATCCGATTATATAACACGCAAAATTTCAATTACAACTTGTAATTAGTTTTTCGAGAGTTTTTCTTTCAGGAAGGGGGAGGGTGGCACGCGAGAGAGAGAGCCCCTATTCGTATAACGCCGTCTTACTTCCGCGCGCGGTTGCAGCGCGGGCTTGAGTAATGTCCATGCCACTTATTTGATTATTTTTATGCAATCTGCGCCGGAAAATGAAGGATTTATTCCCAGCACACCGTTGTTAATTAATTTTTTACGAAGTGTGGGTGTTTTGTACCGACTTCATTAAACGTTCCGAACTTTCAATTTGTACTCGATTTAGGAAGGCTAAATTGAAATGGTGTAATTGAGTTTTCATTAAAGGCAACACAATTAGACATTAATATTCTGTACATACAGTTCATTTGATTGAAACAGGTAAACGATTATGGTTTAGACTTAATTGGTATTAGTTTAATTACTTACCTACCCTAACCAATAGTAACCAAAACTCCACGTCATTTGCTTATTAATTTACCGTCTCTGTTAGTAATGTACGTAGCAACCTCAATAGTAGGCAATCTTGTTAGTAAGTACACATTCAGTTTTTTTTTCATTACATGTACCAAATAACATAGATCTAATTGCTATAATTCAGGCAAAGGATGGACATAGTGGAGATCAGCATAACGCGTTGAACTCTTTTGGTTGATTAAAAATTCTCTACATTTGATACCAAAATGATAAAGCCTAGTGATTAGAAACTTTTGTTTTAATAGACATCTGCAGCATGCATCTTACTATGGATATGGAGAAGGTGACTGGTTATAATTGAATTGCAATGGATTCATGAGAGTTGCAGCAAAAATAAAGTGCTTTATTGCATTTAATTTACTACACTAGTGCTAGCGTGTAAATTGCATCTTAGTATGTTCATGAACCGCTGACTTATACTTTTAGAGGAAGGTATCAAAAATAATAAAACCATATAAGTCACCTATTTATTTGTTTGTATGTAGAGATTACTCGAGTTCTCGTGCTGTATGCTAAGTACCTAATAGTAATTCCAACGCGTCTTGGCCGTCACTTGACGATGACTTTGGGCCGCATAGCTAAATGCAACATGTAGTACATACTCTAAGCAGTCTAAGAACAAATTTTATCTAACGTTTTTACCCGACTGCGCAAAGGAGGGTAATGTTTTTTGAGTGAATGTTTGTGTGTTTGAAATTTTGTATACATGGTTATCGGCTAGGGGTGTACTAAGTGGAAAGGGGGTCACCGTACCCATCCTAAGGAACAACTTTCACTATGGGACCAACACTAAATTCGAGAAAAAATAATCAGGTGTTCCATACAAAAAGTTGATCGGTTGTCAACAAAATGTATGAAACACCTAATAATTTTTTCTCGAATTCATAGTTGGTTTCATAGTGAAAGTTGGTCCTTAGGATGGGTACAATGACCCCCTTTCGGCTTAGTACATCCCTAGCCGATAACCCTGTATTTGCTTGTAAGTATGTAGGAATAATTAACTTTTTCTAACGCTAATGTGCAACCTCATCTAAGGATAATTATAGTCTATACTTGCATCCCGTTGTTTCACCCGTAGGTTATATTTTATCTAGTCAGGTTTTTGAAGTCGCATCTTTTAGTAGTTTTTAGTGATATTTATTTTTTAAATGTTTTTGACTTTAAAATATCTTTGAATGTTCCAAGTGTTCAAACAACCTACAAGTACATTTAAGATATAGCACAAGTTGAGTAGCGGTTAAGTAACTAAGTAAGTGTGGTATTGTATACATCCCTCCAGAGCCAGACTGGCAGTTGCCCCACTCCCCCCTTCCTCCTAATGCACGAGCCAGCGAATTAATGGCAGGAATAATGGCGATCCCATTATGGATTGCCGCCAACATACTTTAGCCATGAAAAGAACCGAAAGTTACATTTGCGATACTCT
The DNA here is from genome assembly GCA_947049295.1 of Ligdia adustata. Classification (NCBI taxonomy): domain Eukaryota; kingdom Metazoa; phylum Arthropoda; class Insecta; order Lepidoptera; family Geometridae; genus Ligdia; species Ligdia adustata. The sequence continues at coordinate 8,027,045 of OX346218.1, forward strand.
GAATACTGAACGCTCTTGGACGCCTTCGCCTTGCTTCCCCTTAGGAACAGCGGGTGCGGTGGAGTCGAGTGTAACTTTAAATTGTAAGAGAAACCTTTTAAACACTTTAGAACATTAGGAACCACTTTTGTTCAACGGATTTTGTTAATTCTATAATAAGTAAGTTTTTGTAAGGATCTGGGATATTTGACCACAAGGGAGGTTATACTTTTACAAACAAAAGAAATCATAATGTTGCAGCAGTTTCTCATAACCATTGAATTAAAAACACAGTTATAGCCGATTGGTCGATCGAACGATAGCAATCAGTCACGTGCTTTCTGGTTTTAAATTAATAAAGTACCTAATATATGTTTCTATGTCATATTAATAATGAAGTAATAATCGATAGATTTATATTTAAGTCTATTTGGTGATTCACACCAAATTATAACATAAGCATCTACTCTTAGATTTTCTGTCCCTTTGTCACCGCCTTTCATGTGAAAGTTTTAGAACGGAAAAGTCTTTTAAAACTGCTTTCAAGAAAATTAAGGCATTAATGGCCGCTGTGTTAAGAGCGATCTCAGTGAGTGCAACGTTGTTGTTACCACTGATGACGTTACGGTGCCGGGACTCTGTCTCGTGTCTGAGTGACGTCATTCATGAACTATATCTGCAGTGTGCTTGAGCTTTAACTCTTTTGGATGTATCTTTTTAAAGCATAAAACATATAAATGTAAAAAAAAAAACTTATCGCTCCTCTTTTCGTCTAGTCATCAGGCACGAGTAGGTAAATAAAATGTCTTGTAATAACTGTACAAGTTGCAGAGTTTCTTATGTTTTTTGTTCAGCAGTGTTTCAGATTATCTCTCTGAAAATGCGTTGAAAACATTCAAAATTTTTCACGTTGTTTGCAAAATTTTAAAAATAAATTGAAAATGTTTATATATGCACACTAAAGAGGAACTATTGGTACACGACACAAGTGCAATCTAAATTAAAATTATTAAATTTATATACTCTATTTCTTTTGATATAGGTTTCCGTATTTATTTATAACTTATATTTGCGAACAGTTTATCATAATAAATAGTTTTATTTTTAGTTCTTAACTGTAAACGTTAAATCTAAAGATATATATTTGCAAGCTATATAATAATTATCATAGGTAAATTTTTAGGTGGGTTATTTGTTTGTACCTATTTACTTGATTATTATTATTTATTTATTAGTGTTTTGAGTTATTATTTCCCCCTTAAATTAACGTATGCTTATTTTACAGTAAGCTCACTGTTAAATGGAAAAAGAAATATATATGTAATATTTATTTTTTACTTTTGCGTATATACTGTCATATTTGTGCGTGAGGTCACTTATCGGTCTCAGCGGAAGACCAGCGCTAGCTGCTGTATAGCAACTAGCATTTTGCTGAGTTGGGACCGCGTTGTGACAAACACTATACAAAAATGTACACTATTGTTTTAATAGTTACTTATGTATGCTCTTATGTATTTTCCTTGTATGTTTTTTTACAAATAAATCATTCACTCATTTTGCAAAAAAATCCAACAGGAAGTAGAGTAGATAAATGAACATTATTCGGTCTAACTCTGCAAACTTTTTCATTAGATAGATGGCTAATCGCTTCTGTAATAGTGTCATATCTTTGCATAATCTTCGTCATCGTAGCAGTAGACAGCAAAAAGAAATTACCACGAATAAAAAAGAAATACCTTATTGTCAGAAATGGTATTTTATTAATTTTAGATTATTATTAGTCAGTATAATTATTTTTTACTAGAAAAACTTTTTTTAAAGTGTTTTTTTTTACTTTCTAATTAGCCTCATATAAATTTTATCACAAGCAAAGAAAATCATAAGTTATTTTAATCAAAATTACTTATTATTTTCTTTGACTACATAGATGACAATCCTGTAACGAAGTTTTACCTACCGAATTTAATTCGGAATTCACATTTTAAAGTATCTTATTACGTCTGGTTACACCTATTAGCGTTATTTTGTAATTTTGGAACAGTTGTCCTCAAAAGGGTGGGAGTATAGTCTCGTTTCCGGGCGGGCGCGTCACGTCGTCGCTCCGTTCCCGCGTCGTCCTACTGAACCCGAGGCACCACTAATTGGCAATTTGTTCGATCCTTAGATCCAACATAATGATGCGAGTTCGTTTATTTAAATGATTCGACGGAAAGTGCGGCTCGTGTACTGTCTACGGAGTGTGAACAGCCTGCTGCTTTGTCGTAATACTAAATTTGGTTCCGCTGTAAATTTTACAAGATATTAGTAGTAATACGCAATGTGAATGTCACATATAATATTTTCTGACTTAATTGTGTACTGAATATATCTATGATAATTACAAATTAAATTCGTGGTAGTGGGTAATGTCACCAACTAGAGCTTAGAGCTTTAGAGCTATACGAAGCAATAAAAAGATCTTTCATTTTTAGTCTCGATAAGATTTCGTCTCAATTATTCAGAAAAGTCCCGTAAAATGTTATTGGTACAAGGTACGATAAGCTAAAAATACTGTAGCAGCCGAGTGTTTATTTGTTCGTACTTATAGTAAATCAAGGCAAGGGTAATGGGCCATTCACAAGGCATCCGAAGGCTGAAGTTTGTTTGTTACTCGCTTAATTGCATGTTTCTATATAATTGCTCAGTTATTTTTGATATTTATAAAAGTTGTTCCAATTTAAAGTTCCTACTTATTGCTCAAAGGTCGTTTGTCCTTAATTGGCGCCAATTTTGAATAACATTCAGTTCTTACTGTGTTTAATTGTGCCATAAAGGCCTTTATCTATAACCTTAAGGAAAAAAAAATCTCGTCGATGCCTTGAGGTAAGTATTAGTGTCTGTACCAATCTATGTCGCTTATGAGGTTAATATTGAATGATAGCACTTATCAGGTATCTTTGACAAAGAATTTTTCTTCTCCTATAGCATTATCAAAATTATATACCCTGTAGCAGAACTGTTTTCATGATTATCTAGTACCACTACGTTACTTAACTGCCAGATCTACTTTTTAATTATGGCCATTCAAGATCTAATGAATCTCCTATACCGGTAACTTTCGGAATGACTAATAACCTATTTAATAAGCACAGCAATGAAGTTCATTGAATGAGCTGAATCCATCGGCTTCCTTAATGGCCGTCTGCGGTATTTTCGTTAATTAAACGCAAACAAAGACGGTTGCTACTCGGTTGCGATCAAACACATTAGCGAAGATTCGCAGCCACTTAATGCTGCTTCCCCAGCACCACCGCTGACGCTCTACATGGCAGTATGCACTTAATGTTTTTGCCGCTTATATCGTAAAAACTTAAGTGAAGTTGGAATTGGCAAATAGCACCGCGGGCTGCAAAGTTTTTTTTGTGGATTCAGTTAATTTCAGTTACGATACATATTGTCAGAAGCACTTTATATTTACAAAGAATGTATTCGTAATCTTTATTCATGAAAATCCAATACTTGAATGTTGTTTGTAATCGACATAAATGAATGGAATAAATATTCAAACACGATCTAAGCAAAAAAATATGTTTTTAACGGAAAGTAGAGATAGAATCCAAGAATTTTGGCTCTAAGTGCACGACCTCCATTAAGCCAGCTCGCCACTTAGCAACCTATAAAATGCCACAATACAAAAAGGCGACACTCAAATCGGAGAGCTTCCTAATGAAAAGCACTCACCTCGCGGACCGATAACTAAATTAACTTGTCAATGAACGCACTTGACATAAAACGTAAAAGTTCAAAGTAAGTAAGTTTGTTTGGAGCACATCCATTACCTTTCGCGAAGTTTGCGCGCGGTGCAGTGGCCCGCGAAAGTCGATTACGATGGTCATTAGTCTTCACTGCGCGGACTAATTAATACAACGTTTTGAATAAAGCCGCCGGGATAAGATCGTACACCGACCAAGCGCGGACGAAAAATCAGAAATTTAATTAAAAAAGTTAAAGTGAGTTTTCACGGAGCGTGCGCCTCGGCTTCCAATAACTCACGCAGATTCTATTCTTTCTTACCGAATTTTTTTAATCGACCGTAAGCATTAATTAGCTTGCTTTAATATCGATATGGTTGTTGTGATTATATATACTGACATGCTTTACTATGAATACTTTCTTTAAACTGAAATATTTAAGAGTGTAGCGGTGGACACAGCGCGGCGGTAACAGAGATTTGCTCGAATTTGCCGTCATCAACGAAGTACTCGGAAACGCGCACACATTTTTGTGAGCTCATTAAAATTACATTACAGCTCTTATTTAAACAGCAAACAACTAAACGACGCTCGTTAATGCGTCTCGCCGCCGGGAATTTTATGGACAGCCCTCGACCCTTCTCGCGAACGAGTTTGTAACAAAAGCATAAAAAAACTAAGAACGAAAGTCGTAAAAGATCCACTTTAATTGTAGGTGTATCAAAATGGAGTTTGCTTGTAGATTAATTAATGAATTCGCTGGTTAATTAACCATTAGTTAGGTAATACTAGACTTGTTTCTGATTAAAGCCGACGTTGTTTTACTCATAAAGGACTATTAAATTTGATGAGATCAGAACAACATAATTATTATAAGTAGTTATACTTTTTTGCAATCAACTCCATCAATATTTGATTAGGTGTTCTATTTACTGTCTTCACTCTTTTCCTTACTCCTGTCGGTAAAAAAATCTAAAGATTTTGATGAAGATATACGGCCATGTCATACTTCTCCACGGATGAAATCACTTTACGCTCTTTGTTTGACATCGTAATGTATTTTTAAGTGATTTTAAAAAAGATTCTTATGTCCGTGCTCACTCCTTTTGCTTTGCCAATTAGCGCTGTAGGTAAGTGTATCTTTGGCTTTAAAGTCATGTTAAAGGCGAAAGTACACATTTCTTGACGTCGTTATCGGATTTGTATGTAACGAGCTTTTTTTAATAGTTATGGTAAAACGGATCATACACTTTATATGCAGTACTCTAAGATTATTTTATCCTTGCAATATCGATCCTTGTTTATTACCGTTTATCATTACACATTGAGGTAATATGTTATTTTAATTTAAGAAAAACGAGCATACAGGGTGATATTGAGTTACTAGCTGCGTGCCGCGGTGTTATCTGCGGAAATTTGGTTACGGGAACACTGTATTTTTCCAGAATTAGCATTGTTTGTATGTTAATCCAGGTCATATACTATCCTGGAGCGAAATATCATCCAAACCCGTTGAGCCGTTTGAACGTGAAAGAGTAACAAAGAAACACCCACACACACACAAATCTCTGGCCGTTATAATATTAGTGGGACGTGAGAAGGTATTTTTTTATTCTCTGTAAGTTTACCGTTTTCCAAAATTAGTATGGTAACAAAATATTTTATTCCCAGTCAAACATTACCTACCTGTTTTTAAACTGAGTTTATAATTTTCCTTCACATACGTTAATTTGTTGACATCAGAAAAACTACTACAACACTGCTCTACTAAATTTATTAGACACGAAAAATATTTGTATGTCTATGAAAATACATAACTGTAAAATATCTCATAAGTCTGTATGACACTTAACCATCATTACCTACAAAAGTCTCCTCTATCCACATTCATATTTACATAATCCCAAGTCTGTTATATGATTGTTTCACAGATTGCGTTATAATAGTTATTTTCTACAGATTTGGTAGTCTGTTAACGTTAAGTTTATGTAGCGGTAGTTAGTGATAGCCTAGTTGGTAAACCCCTTGCCTCACAAACGGGACTGAACCTGTTTTTCACTCACTTACACATTATTATTATTATTTTAAATATTATAAAAAAAAAATTCTCATTTTAATCTTGTAACGATGTAGGTATCGTATTGTACACGTGAGTACCGCTAGAGTTATATCTCGACATTATACGATACAGACCTATAATGAGGTTCACGTTCACTATCTATATATGCTGTTTATCTTATAATCTATATTATGTTGGTAGGTATCCAATAAAAAAAAAACAATCTGCTGTTGTATTTCATTTATGATAATTAAATATGTGAATAAAACAATCGTGAAATTAATCTTTAAATAAATTTATTTATTTACATTAATAACGGCAAATTAAACAAAACTTAGTCTGTCGATGTTTATGAAAATTGGAAATATACTATCAGCTCTATTGTATTTATTATGAAACAATGTCGCCCTTAAGTAACGACAGTCACATTTTTACATTATACTCGCAATGTTTTATTTAAAAAATCGTGTTCACATATACAAAGATCGATTTTATTATTATGTATTAAGACACAATCTGTCTAGCCGTTGTTTCACAATCTATAATTTGAACTGATTAAAAAAATCAAGGTTTCTAAACTTCTAAATTAAAAAATTGTGTGTATGTATGTGAATTACGGAAATATATAATCGTATAGAACTTTATTATGATTTTACTATATTTATTCATTATAATTTTAGTTTATGTTATTAATTGTGAAACAAGGGCGCTTGAAATTATTATGATTTTTAGTAACATATTAACAGATATAGCGGATATTTGTAATGATTTATTGCACTTTTACGTAAAATTATTGTGCTAGTAGTGTAATAAAGATGTCGCAGAAAAACAAATTACATATTTAGTATTACGTACTTCCTGCTTCATCACCTCTGAGTACGTTACTATTACAAAGAATATGTTGAAGTAACCTGTATTTTTTTTAAATCGAGTAAAATAAATTAATCTTACGGTTGCATGAATGTTACATGCTCGTATTCTCGGCATGAACTGTGTTATATTCGAAAACGTAGGTACTTAGAGGCAATACAACATATTATTGAAAAACACTTAAAAGTTATATAATAATTTTATACAGATATACTTAACTAGCCATTGCACCGCTCCAAAACACTTTTCATGAGGTGTAATAGACTACACAACTTTAGTAAAATTATATTGATATAATGTAACCAAACGAACTTACCCAGCTATCTAAAGTTCATCACTTATGGTATGAAACGAGTGAATTATCGTGAAACCATTATACATTTTAAACTATATTTATATATTATGATAATAATTAATATCATATATGAGTAACCAGAAAACGTAATAGAATTTAATAATTTCATGTCTACTACACCTCACTGAAGTTTATAATCACTATAATTTTGCCTTCATAAGAAAAACTGTCAAATATACAAAGGAAAAACATTTAACAGCATTATTTCGGCAGTTATTTCTTCAACTTTATTCCCATAAAAAAACCAACGAAACATATCTTTGGTAAACATAAAATAATAAAAAAGTAAGTATTAAACTAAACCTCGCAATAACTTCATACCTTGTATGATAACAACATTACGTCTCCTAAGGTGTACGTTCCTACTCGTACGTACCGCACATACATTCAACTTCGTAACAATGAGATCGATTTTAAATTACATTTTTTAATCAGAGTTTCAATCGCTTTGTGACCAGAGTTTGAATTGGAAAATAAGGGCCAAAACCCAACGAGATCGCAAGAATGCAAACAATATTGCCGTCGCTATTGTCATCGATCATTATAAAACTGTCGGAAATACATAGTTCAATCAAAACGCCAGAATAGTTATGCAATGCAAAATATAAATGTTATTCTAAATTGTTTCGATTACAACTGAAGAGCGTAATAACTAAAGCGCACTTGGGTGGTATCGGATTTTGCGAGCTCAGTGGGTTTTGGATCTCACCAACAAAAAGTTAGAACATCAGCTTACTTGGCTCGGGAATTGGATATCAGTAATTCCATTTAATTTGACACACCGCCAACAGTAACTCTCTAATGAAATCTAATTAGTCACTTAAGCACGTGTGACACAATGTCACTCCAAAATTTCCCAGTGATAGAAACATGTTAATGCGACACAAGTTTTAGGTCAACTTTCAAAACGGAACCGATAAAAATATCAAATAGTATGTAAATGCAGAGGTGAATGAGAATGATAGCTTTCTATTGTTTATTTTAAAGTACAGGGCGTGTCTAAATTGGCTAAGCGCGAGACGTGGTAGAGAAGCGAGAGCACGCCCTACCCACGCGCGGTATCTTAACATGTAAACAAGTGCTCAAATCGTATACATAATGGAAATATCGTGTTCTAACAACGTTATCGCGGCTCATCCCGGACACTTTGTAAAGTGGCCCGCCATCCACGACCCGCCGCCGCTAAGGGCGCGAGCACATGGACCGATGGGATGTCGCGACGACATCGGGTACATTTCAAAATGAACTTTAACCCTGCAGATGTGTATTTTCACTCATCTTTTAGTTCAATATGCAATTGAACCGTAAGATAAAGTCATTTATAAATCTTGTTTATTTCGTAAGTATATGCCAGATTCTGATTCAGTTAAAAGTCGTGTCCGATTACATATACACACGAGTGTTTCGTGTTGATCAGCGGAAATAAACAACATATTTAAATCTTGCTATGTATCGATTTTTGAAAAAAAAACATCTCATTTCGTAAATTAAGTAACTGCATTTGTTATAAAAACAGTTGGATGTTGCAACAATTTTTCCCGAATTTGTGTCAAGAAGTTTTTAAATATTGTCGGACACGTGCTTTCTTATGAATAAAAATCGATGACTATACTAAGCTACACCAGTATCCTTGAATACCGTATAGTCTGAGTGCACCCTAATAACCTTCTGTACTCGTAATATAAATTCTCCCGATGTAATTCTGCACTTAGCCGGTTTTACATTCGATACATGACTGCGGCGAACACAACGCCTCGATAACTTTGAGATTCAAGAACAGACCTTATCGAGAACTTATTACAAAAATAAAGCCTTACAAAGATTCTATAGAGTTACCCGTTAATACTGCACAAATAGACACAGCACCGAAGCAAGGTTTTCAAGTTCAGTCAAGTACCAGTATCTACGACTTACATCTATGGCAAAATAGGTCAAAATACTGACAAGGACTTGGAGCATCCATTCTTATTTCTATAAACGATCATATACCATAGGTTTGCTTCATCAAAACTCTGTCAGTGATTCACAAAGATCCTCGGTATAGTTGTGCAGTAAAGTGGAGTCCCCAGTATACATAGTGATGTAGAGCTGATGAGTCAAAGGCGGCGTGAGTCTCTAAGATCTATTCGTCGTAAGGTCGCCGTACGAGCCTGCGGGCCGAGCGCCTCACCGGCACTCAGTGAGGCTTCACCTGCGGAGAGGATGCCTTGTTACAAGTTATGCTAAACTGAATATGTTGGAAAAACTAAGTCCTTTACTTAAAGGTGCTAGGTACTATGATAGTTCATGGTCATGTTATATATCACGGATTTGTAATATAATAATATTCTGCTTTGTATGCCAAGAATGACTTCCAAAAGCAGTTAAGGAATCTTTATTGCTATATGTTTTTGATATTTGCTAAAGTAGTTCTATTAATATTAAAAAGCTCTATCTATTTGAGTTTTTCAAGTAAGACTGTGGTCGAGGACAACATCTTACAAATTTACTTGAAGCTGCAAATATGGAGGATATAGTTAGTATGTAACTATAAACAGAGAAGCAGCTACGAGACTTTATCGCTCGTCAGCACATTATATGTATAATTGTGTCATAGCGTTAGGATACTATTGCTGTTAGGACGAGACGATGATCAACATGGCCTATGCAATATAATTCTCATCATGGAGGCAAGTTTTGTCTTGTCAGAAGATGCAATATCAAGACAAGATAAGATAGAATAACTCTTCACTAAAAATCAGCTTATAACACTATTTAAAAACAAACAATACAAAATACGTAATAGATTTCTAATGGCGGTCTTAACGCTTACGATCTCTTCCAGGCAACCATGCACGTACAAGATATCACAAGACTGGAGCGGCCTTAGCGAGGTAAACATAATATTATAAAATAAACATAACTAGATAGATAAAAGTAGTTTATCAACTTTAGGAAGATAGGATCAAACGCTCACCGAGGCAGCTAGACGGCGAGAGAGGTGCGGTCATCGTGCGGCATCGCACACATCTGCGTCAGGCGGGCTTCCGTAACCGCTGGACGCGTCGTCTGCTCCTGCGCAGCCGTTACCGTCTTTGTCTAGCGCGGGACCAGGTGCGGCGGCCGGGCAGCCGCTTACACCACCCACGTACCCACCACCACCGCTTGGAGACTGAAACGAATTATTCTATTGGAATATTCTCACAAGGATTTTGTAACTCTGCACTAAAAATAAGGAATCTTTAACTGACGCAATCATTTGCTAGTAATAGATTTGTCACTCTCAATCAATGGAGTCAGGCGTTACTTTGTGAAACTATATTTTAGTGTTATCCCGCTTTGTTTTGATGTCAGCGTGAGAAAACTAAAAAGTCACAGTTTTAGTAAGTTAGATATTAAGAAAAAGAGCAGTAATAAGATGTGGTGTGGAAGTAGTGAGGCCAAAAAAATGCACACCATAAAAATAAAAAATAAAATTTATTGTTTTCTCACGCTGACATCAAAACAGAGCGGGAAAACTTATTCTTCTTACAACATTATTGTCGCTCTTTTAAAAGCTTTTGAAAGTCTTACACTGAGCGAACATTTGTTTCATACAATGCCATTACATGTACCATTAACTTTTAAGGACATTTTTGCTACCTATTTAACGTAACTTCCATAATCAACCACTTTCAAGATGAATTACAGATCTTTTATAACTGTATGATAATATTTTGATTTTAGCCCAAAATCTAAGAAAATCCAATATCCTGTTTTTTTTAAATCGTCTCTTGTATGATTGTATTCTCGTATGTATCATCATAGCATGTTTAAGAATGTATTTCTTTTGTCTTCTTTTCTTGTATTGTATTCTTTCGACCTTTTTTTGTGTACCCGTACACTTGTACAGTAGCAGTATTTAGTTCATGTAAATAGGTTTTTTACTTTTTTTAGATAAGCTTGTACTCCACACTCCACGACACGGGTTTTACCTAGTGAGCGTCCGAAATACTTTTAACAGCTTCAACTTTTAGGTATTTTATGCATAAAAATTTGATAAACCTAAGATATTTGATGCAAGTAAACGATTTACTATTTATAATCGCTTTATCTATTTCCGTATGTATAGATAATACTAAGTTTAAGAACACTACGTAACCCTATTTTAATGGTACCACGTTCAATTTTATAAATTAATCATTAGTAAGAATCATACTTGACATTCGATTCTCGTGTCTCTGTATAGGTACGAGTAGGTACGTACATACAGTAGAGCGTGCGCAATCAAAAAGTCGATTAGAATTGTCGTGCGGCTGAGCGGTACCCCACTCTCGCGACTCATAAAACGAAATAGATTCCCCCACATTCGCATTCCGACAAGCGTTCGTACGAGAAAGATTAATGATCACAAAAGAAACATAATAAAGAGGAGATAGAATCTCCCACTAACAGTGTCCTTGCGGGAGTTATTTACTCCACTGGGTCGACTTTTTCACGTGCCCTTTATTTAGGCGAGAGACGTTCGAGAATGTACCGAATTGCCCTAATTAAAATATATTGTTTTTTTTTTAATTGTTTGGGCGTGCAGCAATTGATAAAGAACAGTGCGTACATTAGCAACATGTCAATTTTTCCTTTATTTTTTAACCATATATATCTCGTCCGGTATCGGCAATGAATCACCACTAGCTGCACGCAAAAATATAAGTCTATATAATTGACCGACGGGCCTCTGCTTCGAATCTGTCAAATTTTTCTTTCGTCTGTCTGTCAGTTTGAATATTTGTATGTGTGAAGATTTGTCCGCGAGAAATTTCATAGGCACTCCCGTACGGGTCGTAGTTTGCTTCTTAACGAAAATTAGTAATATGTATTCTACGATTTCTTAAATTTTGTTAGTCAGCGGGGAGATAGGTCGGTTAATTCTCTCAAAACAGAGAGGAGTTTTGTTGAAAAAGCTAATACCACGACTATTAAAAAAAATATTGCTCTGAGATCGAGAAGTTATAAACATAATTGCAAAATTAGTGTGTTCGCGAGGTCAACAGTACGTAGAACTACGAGTGATATATATTGCGTCGTAACATGATCGTTTAATTGCCTACAACATTAAAGTAAATTTCAAAACTACTTATATCCGCAAACAAATTAATTTACACACTCATTGGAATGGGCAAGAAATTTCAGTTAGATTAAGCGGTGTTTAAATTATTATTAATGCAGTACCAAAGTTTAGTCAGAAATGATGGCAATAGCTGTGTTTCAAGACAGGTTTGCTGTCCCACGGTATACTTTGGACCACGTCAGGTCTTCGAACTAAACTAGGTGGTGCTATTTAAAATCCTATCAAATATTCCGCTCGAATGACACTCGGTGGGAACCGCGACGTGAGGTCTTCATTTAAACAGAATTAGAAATTATAGCCTATACAAAATGTTATAGCAGCAAATATTACGTTAAGAATAGAAAAACAAATAGGCCAATCGATAAGTCATTCATAGAATATGTCAAAAAGCTTTTTCATAGCTGGAGTGGAATAATGGTGGTGTCTAGACAATCCGAAATAGCTCTATACCTGTAGCCCGCTGACTTGCCGCCGGATGTGTGCTAGCCCGCTAGGGTTGGCAGCCATGCTTGCGAACACTAGCCTCTCCTCATAATCGTACTCGCAGAGGATCTTGTTGTCGCATAGGTAGAACCTGTCACCTACGCAGAACCTGCGTAATGAAACAACTAAGGTAATATTTATTACATACAAAATAAATTATTCTTAGTACCTATTTAAGCGAATAAAGGACATACTTAAAAAGATCAATTAAATCAGTGATTCAGTCTGATGTGAAATGAATGGTAGAATAATATGATTGCAAGGTTTTTTTGGGTATGTCGCGGTTGATAACATTGAAACGATTGTTTGTATTAATTACAATTTTACACATAAGCAATATGTTATGTTTAAGTGTTTAAAGTTATTACCATGTCAAGACATCAAAATAATTAATAATAATAATTAATGAATTAAATAAACGGCAGTGGTTTGACTATGTTAAGTGTTACATGAACACAGTGTAATACGAGAGTGTCTGAGCTGAGCTTTGTACCTGTGGTTGCACTGTTGACAAGCGAAACACTCTAAATGGTAAACGAAGCTCTTGGCTCGCATTACCATCTCGAAGGCGGGAATGACTTTGTTGCACGCCACACAGTTGCCAGTGGCACCAAATAACCTGTTAAAAAATAACAAGGTCATAAAAATGAAATACTTACGACTTATAAATACTACGACCACTTAAAACGCACGCCATATTACTTTTTAAGCCAGAAAATCGGTTGTTAAAAATGTTAAAATAACAAAAACTAAAATTATATTGGATTTCGGATTTAATACTTTACAGTATTTAAACGGTACTTAAAAGTAAGGAGTATAAAGTAACATAAATGGCTGTAAACTAAATGTTATCATGTCACATGACCTGTATAAAAGCCCCTATGTTCTCGTATATCGTTTTCATGCGGGAGCGCGCCAACCCTAACTAATTAAGTAACATAAACATGACACTTTTTCCATTACCTAGATAGAAATATCAAGTAAGTAGAATGAAAGGTGTGTAGGCATTGTTATATCCTTTCAGTCTTTGATTATCTTTTCGCCTAGATATGTTATTAGCAGAATTAAGGACACGTCAAATCCTTTTAGCCTCATTATTATGTGTTACTTGTACCATATCAATTCAGTAGTTAACCACTTAGGTGACGTAGCCACAGCCTTGGAAATTCATGCAGTGTCACTAATGAAGACAGAATTCAGGAGTTTTTATTAGAAAATGGAAATAAGTTAACGATAATACCCACCTAAGATAATCCCTCTTGCAAAGCATGAGGTCCGCTTTATAATAGAGCTTGGAACCGACTTCTCCGAGCCGGCAGTCACAGCAGCCGCATTTCAGGCAGTCTTCGTGCCAGAACCTCTCCATAGCCTTCAAGAGGAACCGTTCTGTGATCACTTTCCCGCATTGCGCACATAGCCTGGCGCCGCCTGTGTTACCCGTTACGCTGGCGTTTAGTCCATATTTGCTCTCTTCTTGTTGACCTGCGACAAAAAGTTATATGTCATCAGTTGATTTTTGTATTGATTCAATGTTAGAAGCCGCTAGAAGGACTGAAGATTTATATATTGATATAAATCTTCAGTCTTCAGATTTATAAATTGACATATATTGATATAAATATTCAGTCATATACATCTCAAAGCTGAGTACGTGTCTAGCCAAACGCGTGTGCCTATGCTGTAGCTATACACCGGTCAAATGAGGATTGGGGACTTTAATCTTCGAAAGGTTTTTGACTATTTTATTAACCAAACACTTCGTAGCCTCTACAGCAGCATAATAATTTGGTTATTAGTAACATGCAATGAACCCACCCTAGGGCGTAGATTCATAGTGGTTTGTAATAAAATTAACTGTATCTTGACTTTTACTTGGCCTATAAACGATAATTTTATTTTAAACGCATACGGTATACAATTATTATTAAATTTCCATTTACATTTTAAAGGTTGCAGTATTTATGGCTTGTTCAACCTGTCGTTAAACACAGTGAACGTAAATTTCCAAAACGATTATATTAACGGTTCATTTTAAAAGCAATAAAAACATACTTTTCTGAAATTATTGATTATGCTTTATGTGGGTTGAATGCATTGCCTTTCTCGCTAATAAGGAGGTTGCTTAATGGTATAACGATAAAGGCTTTATTGCATTAATGTTATCTACATCATTACCGAATTGATTTAATATAACAACTTGACAAACATGAACTAAATTTTTTAACTAAAATAATAACAATGATTTGATAACAGGATGGGTTTATTTACTAGACAGTTCGCTGAACTGTTGACGTCGAACCGTATTCTTTGTACGACATTAATTTTGCGTCACTAAAAATGAGTTCTAGTGAGCCACACTATTGTCCTTGTTCCACAGATAATAAAATGTACTTTTTTAAATTCGCCATGGTTTTTGCATAGAATTGATTGATTTTTGAAGTAATGTTCCTCGGTTTTCTATATTTATGGCGCCTCCCGTAATGGAAGACGGTAATAACTTTTTTTAAAGAACTTGTTAAGGGAAATATTTCCGTAATCAAAAATCCCTAACAATCAAACAACTCCAAAAATTCGTACAACCTGTATACCCAGTTTCGACCAGATTGGATGGGAACTACTACCTGTACGCGAGGAAAAAAAATCATGCAGAGAAACTTATATACAAACTGACAGACAAAATAACCTTTTGCCAGACTAGAAGCACAGACACTTCGCTAGCTAGCTAGGTAAATTAACCGCGATGAATAAATTCTCGGTCTTAAACATTCTGTTGAATTATATATAGCTTGTTTTTGCTGCTTAGGCCTCTAGCCTCGAAATGTACAGCTGTTCCTTAGGATGAATGACTTTTCTTCGGCTTCGTACACCTCTAACTGATAACCCTGTATTGTTGCTGTTATTGTAAAAGTTTTCTCTTAACTTAGTAAGACTACTGGAAATATTAATATAAATGAAGCTACTGTACAACATTACGTAGGCGTGTAATTGCCGGCGATATTGCGCTCATTATAGTCATATAGGCTTGATTCAATTGTTTTCTTTTCAACTACGTAATTGCGTCGATTAATTCGAGCAAAGGCATGCCGCGTGACACGCAGTCGTTATTTGCCGAAAGCTGACATCATTTAGATGCGCACACGCATTTATCTCACACCAGAAAAAACTAAGCAACATTGAAACACACGGACCTACTATGGTGCATTAACAGCCCCAATAAAACTTTATGGAACATTCACACTCTAAAAGGCTAAACTTATACGATACTTATTTCCTTTATACGACATCGCGTGAGTAGACAATTTGTGAGATTGTCGCGGTACGGGCATGAATAAATATGCCGATGGCCATTTAGTAAACAATCAGTTTCAATTGATCGCCATAATAATGGAACGTAGGTACGTCAAACCAATCAAGGATCCAATTGAAGGGGTAACTAGGTGGACATAACTCATCGAATCGATCACCTCGCGTCGTCATCGTACCGATACATCTGGTTTATTGGTGCGACAATAACTCTTAATCGGAGTATATTAATGACGGTTCGTTTATTTTGATAATAAAATAATAAAGATGACGTATGCCCTCGGGCGTTGGTGTCTCGTCGCGAGTTCTATGATTAGAGAAAACGCCACGGGATGAAGCTGTAAATGTGACCGCTTTCTAGGGATTAACACCACTTAGGTGATACCTTATATGTACGAGGATCATTAGATTATGTAATTGTAGTCGACTCAGGATTACTCTAACACAATGATACATACAAACTAGATTCATCAGGAATTAAGTGGTTTTGGTATCTTCTAGAATATTATGCAAATGTTTTGGGTCCCATAAAAGTCACTCTGGAATGGTTAAAAAAATCTTCAAGTTACTGATCACTAGATGAGTTGAAATAGATAAAAATATCGATACTTCGAGAGTTTTAATAGCGACAAACAGAGACCCCTCTAATTAACACTTCCTCAGCCAGTTTATGATCCAATTCCATAATTACGATACGGCGAACAAGCAATCATCAAAGCTTCAGAGAAGTAATTAATCTCATTAGATAATATCCGTTTAGCCCGGGTGTCGGGCCGCGTTCGCGTGAAATGTAGAAAGTTAATCAATTCAGTGCGGTTTCCTTAATATTCCAAGAACATATACGCACAGCCGTGTCGAGGTTTCTTCTAGACGTCAAAAAAACGTACAAGAATGGGTGTATTTTCCGTGGAAAGTCTCGCTGACGGAGGCAAGCGTGCTTTGCCCATTTTAGGAGCGCATGTTGTTAAAGCGGTAATTACGTGTAGCTCTTTTCTATTAGCACAATTGATTTGGTTACACCGATTCTCTACATTTGCCGACCTAAAGTTATCCCTTAATTATCCACCCGTGTAAAGTCAACAAAAAGCCCGTTAATAACATACCCCGGTCATAAATATACTTCGGCGGGCTCAGGCACTCGGTATTATTTTCATTTTATTACCGCCGGGTAGAGAATTTGATAGAGACTTGGCTACCGCAGTGGCCGGCAGTATAATTTCGCCGACACAGCCGGTCGGCCGCCGCCAATGTATTAAGGCGCCGAAATGAAAAGAAACCAGGAAATGGATGAAAAGTAATTTATTTTGGCGTGAGTGGGGCGGCAATGGCATATATTGCTGCTGCTCTACGCCGGAAGTTCGTATTGTCTCGCCTTCGCTGGCGTTTGTGCCTTGGAATTTTCTAATTTCGCAACAAAATTACTTCTAAACATAGTATCTAATTGGAATCTGTAATGGTTTTTTGTTGTGGAAAATCCTTTTTGAGTGGCAGTATTCGTTTCTGGTTGAAAGTGTGGTAGTGTGGGTTGTGTAGAGTAGAGAAATAAAATTATCCAGATTAAATAATTTAAGAATTTTCCTTCCATTGGTTCCGTTAAGGCGTGTTACCTTAACCCTATCATTTGTGGTAGTGATAACTATTCATAGTTCTAGTTAGAGCCGATCTCTATCGAGCCTTGTCTTGTCTTACTTATATAAACGAGCGCTGGAAACTCTTTATGGTTTAATCGTTTTTTCTACTCATGCCAATACAAAGTAAGCTGATAAAGTAATGTTTACACTTGCTACTAAGCATTTGTATCGTTATTTGTAGCCTAATTTATAAAAGTAGTTTTAGGGTAATGTTTACTACCTGATTTTGTCAAAAAAACTGTGATAAAGTTATGTAGGTATAAAATGAACATAACGGGTATTTGGATTTGTGTAATTCTACACATTGTTACCTATAGCATTGTCTAATCTATTTGAACATTATTATTTATGGTTCACGAATAAACATTTTTATAGTAATATTTTATTTACTCAATTGAAATCATTTATATTGATCAATGTGGGTATTTAAGATAAGCAAACTAATTGTGGTGCTTATCCTTAAAGAGGCTGCTTACATTTTATTGTAGAAGTTCCGAGTAAATACCATTAAAACTGGCGTTTATTCATTTTCATTACGAAAGCAAATAATCGCACGTACAATCTAAGTACGATACTAATGGATTTGTATAATGATTGTGGTTGCAGCTGTTCTAAATGATCGCGCGGTCGTACGAATAAATTATAGTAACATAGTAACGAAGCCCAAGTGGTTTTTTGATCACCTTAATACTTATATGATTTATTTGACATAATTGAAGGTTCAGAGTTATTATATAAAATTATTAGCTCTTTACAAGAAATGCATAACTCTATATATATCGCGTATTGATACAAAATGTTAGAAAATAATAGATGTGAAAATGCATAATATGCATACGTGTATACCTACATGTGTAACCAATTTTTTTCAGATAATAAGGAACGCAATGCAAAAATTACATAGTTTACTTTTAAGAAACATTGAAAGCATTACATTCAGTGAACTGAAACATATTATATATGTAAACTTACATGAGAAACCGCAGAAAGTAAAGCACCGAATGACTCGTAATAAAATCCTTCTTTTGGTCCCAGACTACTAGTTTAGTTTAGTCGCGTCGGTCACTCATTAAACAATAGAGTTGATTGCGCACTCGCGATATCCATTATGCGGGCGGTAATTAGATTGAACCAAATACGGGGCTAAGGGTTGCCACATTACGTTTTTAGATTTACTATGCTGGAACATCAGAAATTGCCATGCCTGATGAGTGAAATGGTACATTCATTTATTATTATAATTGCCAATCTAAAGTTAAAAATATTTGTTGTTTTTGCCATTTTGAAGAAACTAATAATAATCACACAATCAGTGACTCGTATGTAACTTGTAGAAAAAAGAATAACCCGGAGATTGGTGTTTAAAATGTTTTACAAGTCATTTATAGTATCGATTAATTGTCACCTGAAGATTTCATTAATCTAATCTTAGGTAGATTAGATTAATATTAATTAATAAACTAATTAGAAAATAGTAGTTTTTCAAAAATGATCCTTTATAGCTTAGAGCAAATAAACAAATATTTTATAAAATACGAATGCGGGGAGGTAGCTTGATTAAAATACCTATAAGAGTAGTAGAAGCGATCGATGAAAATGTACCTACCTACTCAAATTTTATAGTATTTTAATTTTATCCTAAATCCTTTTATTTTTACATTATTTATGTAAAAATCTTAATATAATATAATGGTAAGGGTAACTAAAGCAAGCAAACTGTAAGTGTAAAAATATGCAGTGATACCGAGAAAATTAAAAGCAGGTAAATATTAACAAATGTGATGTAAACGAAAATGTTCATTAAAACGCTGCTATAGAAGACGACGGAGTTATAGAAGCCCTTCATTAATGTACATAAAGCTACTCGTATTTCATATCAACGGCTGCATCATATTCGTTATTAAAAGTGGATAGTCGGTCCGAGCTTAATGTCTGTCCTTACAATATACCCTCTGCTGTTAACATTTCGTTATTAAAAAAGTACGAGACTTTGTCATCGGGGAAGTTAGTTTTTTTTAATTAAAATTATGAAATTGATATTGCTTTTACGCCGGTGCTCGCTTTCCGACTCAACCTTGTGAAAGTTTAAATTAATTTTTGGATTAAGCCTAATGGCAGTGGTAAACGATTTCTAAGAAAAGAGTTTTCAGCAATTAAAATTTCTATTAGGCAGTTTTAATTGGAGAGGGAAATTAGTTTTGGAAACTGTTTGACCCCGGATAATTTAAAAGTACTAAATAGTTAATTTCAAACACCGATGGAAGAGAACACACGTTGAAGACGATGCAAATATTCCGATAATGTCCAAACCAAAACAAATAGATGTCTCTAACTAGGAAAGAAATGGAAAAGAAGGTACTTAAAGTTTCCTGTATGAAACGGTCAAAAGCTTTTGAAGTTCAATAACTGACCGAGCGAGCAAAGCGTCTTTGATTAAAGTCTTTCACAACTTTATTTCGTATGTCTGTTGGGTTCTTCCAATGTGTTCTACTATTTGCTCTACAAATGTGTATTTGAACGTTGATACTCGCTTAAAGATTATAGTTTCTGAACCAGTTGTCCCATACCCTGTAGTATGTCCTGCACGAAGCTTTTCTGTATCATGAAGAAGATTATACGTATTTTTAGAAATTATATTTGTCGAGGTTTTACGACTTGCATGGGGAGTAAGTATATTTTCCCCAAATTGTTACGGGGCCATTAGCTGGGCGGTTGAAAAAATTGACGTGCGGAACAAATCTTCGATTAGAAATTTTATTTGCTAAATTATCAATTGGGTAATTGATAAAATTGTGGTTGCAGAATCACTCGTTTTATTTGATTACATCAAAATAATAAAATTACTTGGGATGACAACTAAACCAAATAGTTTTGTCACCCGCTTAACTTTGTCTTCCCGGATACGTATACATACATTTCCGTGACATTTGCCTCCTGAACTGCAATCAAATGTACAAAAGATGAAACCATCTACGTCATAATTTATTTTCTCAGAGAAAGGCTCCGGGCGAAACTTAAGCCTGACATAAGTGGGCAATAAACTTCAGCCAATTTGGAGATTCGCATCTGGAGGCTCTTATTAAAGCCCGAAAGTTAGTCCTTTTCATCCATCACTCGTAATACGTGTGTGAGTTATTGTATGAAAAATTGAAGAATAAATTGAGTCGCTGCAGCAGCAGCGAGACATAAATCCCAACTGAGCCCTCAATATTGTTTTAAAGGGGAAGTGGCCATAAATTTTATCAGGGTGGGCCAGAGCGGCGTGCGAGCCGTTCGGTCCCGCCACGCTCGCTCCCGTTCGGTAACGTCGCGCCGCGCTCGCCTCCGACCGACCTCACTGTCGCCACAATTTTCCGCCTTTGCTCCTGCTGCATTTGATGCTCATGCGAATTTACTCTGTTATTCTTACCAAATTGAAACCGTTATGGTGGTTTAATACGCGACTAAAATTCCAAAACGAGCACTTTAGTGTGCTTTTCCACGAATAGGAATTATCGTGAATGTGAGACAATTTATTAAAGAAACATAACATATTGCAGTTCTGCTAACTTACCTCGGTAAATGTTGCTTCACATAAACTCTAAGCGAAAACGCGGATCCGATGCAGTAAAAGGATATTCGATTTTCCATCACGTCGAATAGCTTAATAGCCGTAACAACGTAAAATACGATTTTGATTACGATAAAGGCTTATGAAATGTTGCGCAGAAGACAGGGCGAGGTGGAGCTCTCAGATTTATTGTAATTCGTCGGTTCCGTGATTCGACAAGATCCCTTATAAGTTTGCCGGTTTATTCGTTCGTAGGTAGACATCGTGGAGCACAATAAAAAATCGCTTATTTTTATCAATACGATCTGGGTGTCGGACATTTCGCATAAATGTGATATTGCAATATCGTTCGTCCCCTTTTTAATATCGCAACGGACGCTGGCGGGCGGTTTATGGCGCAACCCTTCCAACGTTTTATTTCGCGACCTGTTTGTCCTAATATTATGAAAAAATTGACGTCAGCAAAACGAAAACGTCGGCTGCTTACATTTTTTTGTGTCATAAAGTTGTGCTCTCTGATTTACTTTTTACTAGAACCCTTTAAAAGGCCAGCCACACGCCTCCCACTGAACTTTTTTGGAGAAAATATATTTGCTATACAAGGTAAGATTAACAAGTTTTTTGTACTCACTAGTATTTTCAGGTTTGTGCATGGCCGGCGGATCTCGAATCATGGTGAAGCCGTTATTCTCGCATCACACCGTGTTATTGATTCCTGAAACAAACAAAAAAAGATTGCAAACAACACTTTCCCGCACACATCAATACTATTAAATTGTATTGTATTAATATGAATGAGAAAGCACGTGATTAGGTCTACTCTAATTAGAGTGACTTGAGTGCCAGCTCAGTTATAAGAATTAAAGATTCTGTAAGTTGCGATACCGATTATCCGCTAAAGGGTACAATTAAGTTTTTTAGATACTTTTCATATTACTGAGGCCACAATTAAAAAAAAAAAAACTTAAAAGAATGCATTTCCGATACGAGGTTTTGGATCTCTTGTATGTGTCTTCATACTAAACTCCAGTGCTACAATTATTTTCAATTCATTAGATTAATTGGAGGACGAATACTAAAAATATTAGTGTGATTAAGCACCTACTCCATTAAACTAAATATTAAACTAATTATTTAAGTAATTAAGGCTTTTGAACAGGTTCTGTTTCGTTAATTTGGTTTTTAATTTTATAATTTGTTTATGGTTAGATAAAATTACGAATTTAAACAGTTACTACCAATTTTATTCACTTACTACCAATTTCAGTAGTATTTTTATTTATATGTATAAATAAACAAATACTTATTACCAAAATGTTGCATACATACACTTTTCCGATTTTATTTATATTTTTTTATTCATAAAACGAGCTTTGAAAGTTTTCTATAGATAGGTGTAAATGAATCGTTATTCATTTTAAATTAAATCGAGATAATCTCTCGTTTCTTCACATATAATTACGAAAGTTAGACATGTTTGTTACGCTATTTGAATAAATATTACATTGAATAGATTTATTCACAAAAATACTTAACACCAACTCTTTGCATAATTCATAAAGTTAGCTCGGCGCATAATACGAGTCAGCCGACTATGTTATTATGGACACTGGTTTATTAAGTCATTATAAATTACCTATATAAATAGAAGGAAAAGACTGTTTTATGTCAGCTGATAATTAAATGAGTAGAATTAATTATGAGCCCGATACAGCTAAAAGGCAATTATGTATGCTGTATGGAAATAACCGAATAACAATGCATTCAAAATTGGATAGAGGCTTTTATGGCGAATATTCGGCGACCACTCTGACCGCGTCTCGTACGTACGCCGTAAGCAGATATATTTCGAAAGCAATTTTATTCGGTAAAGGAAATTCCCTGGAAAGCTGGAGGTAATACGACGGACAGTGGCAGCATGCGTCTCGCAACGAAACCTCATTAGAATAAACGATATCCTCTCCTTACGTCCACTCCGCGCGAGACCTTATTACTCCTACAAACTACCATCAAACGGCACCAACTACCACCCCTCGAGGGAATCTGAACCGTCACTACTCGATATAAGACTCCTTTAGTATGTTCCCGGTCGCTTTAGATCTAGTTTGTAATATTCTGCTTTACATATGTGAAATAGAGTCGAGTTTCAAACGCAGAGAGAGAGCAACAAACGCACCATCAGACGGTATTACTTGAAGGTTGAGCTGAGACGTCCATGCAAAGCTGTAAATTGAAACTAAGGGGAACCCCTGACATATTTAGATACATGATATATTATTATAACATATCAAGTTATATAGACATAATTAAAATCTTATTATGTAGTACAATAATGTTTACTTCTCATGTTTTATAATGTTTATTACACGAAAGGGTCGTTTTACTTATGACGTATTAAAGATCAATAGCGTATTAAAAGTATAAAAGTTGCGTTTCACTTTTAATACGCCATTGATTATTTTATTTATATTTTTTTGGGTATTTAACCAAGAAATACTAAAAACATACGCGTCGAATTGAGTACTTCTTCTTTTTTGAAGTCGATTGAAAATGGTATCGTTTATTAAAAGCGTCTTATAATTTTAACGATTGATAAAAATCAGATAAAGGACCACCAAAGAGAGCTCGTTTGTAACCAATTAATATACCTACCGATTCAAGAAAACATGATCAGAGTTAGCTCTAATATTGCAAGGCATTCGTATTTTAATTCTGTTGTAATTGAATTCAATTGGATTGTATAGTACCTACTTACCGTTCATTTAGTGAATTACTAATATAGAAGGAATACAGAGTTTCTCTTGTTAAATAAAAACAAGTGACTTACTTAACTTATGTATCGCAAGTTTTATGTCACGCTATATCTTGATTATTACATGGCATTTTAAAACAGCTGTAAAACATTTAATAAAAACAACTAAAGTAGGTAAATATCAACCACTTAATTGCTAATATGTATTAATGTTATACATTAATCTTTTTAATTCATATGAACATAACTATGCAATAACCGTTAACATTTATTGTAGAGACACACCTTCATCACATACTTTATGTATAAAAATAAATATGCAGAACCATAAATAGGCAAATTCATGCGCGTCTGCGGCAATTTTATCGTGATAAAGTATTTTGATTTAGTTAAAATTGCGGACGGTATAAACCCGAATACGCTATCAAACTCAAACGAAATGATTTTTTTTATAACCGCATCGAATTTCCCATCAGCACCTGTTACAAAGGCAGCTATCAAATTACTCGCGACATATCCGCGGCGGCGCGCCTCCCTCTATAAATACGGTATTCGTTATGCATTTCTCATATTCATGAATCCGTTTTATTGGCCCCAATAAAATATGAACATCTCAGAATGGATATGAGAGAACGGGCAAATCTAATATGGATTGCTGTGCGCCGGATTCGGTCAGATTGGCGGACGGCGAACAGCTGCGCTCGCCGACCGACACGTGCTGGAAAGGGGATTATGGATTCACCTGGATAATTAACTTTGCTTCGTTTGATATTTACCTGTCGTGGTTTATTCCAAGTTTTTGTATGACACACTTTTGAAAAGCATGGCGTACGATTGCCGATTTATTACAAACTTAGCGAAGCTTGTAACGTGGACAAACAATGGAGCTCAGGCTCCCGACACAATGGAAGCAAGTCCCCTCAGTAATCTGTCGCCGCGTGTTAAGTCAGAGTGACGAACGAGCCCCACCGGATAATGCGAATTTAAAGGGTCGAGCTACACTAAACCTGCCGCAGAAAGGACACTGCCTCCGACGACGACGTGTCAAAAATTCAACAGAGCACCGGGATAAGTGGAATGGATGGCGGGCGACGCGACCTCGGATAAAATATTCCACGTCAAATCGTACGTCACCGGCTCTCGACTTGTTCTCGGCGAGAGTGCTTCGCGGAACTCTCTTATTTATTCGCTTTTATGTCAGTTATTGCATGGCTCCTTTGTGCCCTTTCCGATTTACAAGCGCCCGTTAGGGTGTTTTATAATGCGAGAGAGCGCGTGATGATGTTAATTTTATTAGCTTGTTAGGCAAGCACGACGCACGGTAGTCTCGCCACATATTCTGAACTCAATGATAACCTAAATAAATCCTACGGGCATTCATAAAGCCTTTTAGATTATTGTGCCTCCCTAACCGTGACTGATGCATCGCTAATGGAACCGGAGTAGTCCATTAAATTAAAGTAAGTCTTCGAGTAATTTGGGGAGTGCGGCAGAAACCCATTTAGGCACTATCGAGGTAGGGCCAGTGGTGGTGGCTATCGTAGGTATCTCCATTATTGTTACGTTATCAGCGCGATCAATTAAGCAGCATTAGGTTAAAATTTACCCCTCCATCAATTACGTGGCAGCCGAGCATCGTCAAACACGGCGCTAGGGAAATATGGACATTGCCCCTGCTCTTCGATAAATAAAACAAAACGCAGTCTATTTATGTTCGAGGTTAGCATTTGAATTGTTTTTTTCTGTTAGATTGTATAGCTTTAAACTACTTTACTTTTTGCATTACCAAAGTTAATATAAGCCGTCAGACACCCTTTGACTCTTAGCTGATCGAATTCATTATTCACCAGCAGAGAGCAATTAAAGCTCCACTAATCAATCTCAAACTTAAGCCTGAACTGAACTCTAATCAAGAAAACTCCTATTCCGTGAAAGCTTTCCGAACAAAATTTAACTTAATTAAAAATGTAAATTAAATTCCTAGGCGCTTCCACAAGCATCAGTCGGTACAGGCCGCGCCGGCGCGGGCGCGGGCGTTCGGGGCTTTTGATTGCAGCTAAAAGGTTTGGGATTAGTGCGCGAAAGAGCTTTCAGTGCATTTGTAGAGCTTTTAAGTGGGAAGCTTTCGCTTAAGATACTTACATACAATGTAAATTTTATGTAGATAGCTACTGTCTTGTTAATGTATTTCAGCGTCTGTACAGAAATGCTTTTACACCATTTTCCCTGAGGGTTGGAAATTTTCAGTCACATATTTGTAAAGATAGATGTTAAACGTGTCATGTAATTAAGTTTATTCAGCGTTTGTAATAGACGACATTAGTGCGGACAAACAGCGCTAAACGAAGGGGTTGCGAGCCGGGGTGGAGGGTGTGCGCCCTGACCGAGGAACTTCGGTGTCCGGAAATAAACCGCCCGTAAAATTGTCAATTCCGAGGGAACCCTGGCGCCGGGGCCGACAATTTTGAAAACGTGCCTTTCGCCAACCCGTGCCGCCGCCGGCCCGGCCCGGACTCTATGTTTAACGACCATCTCATTTCACCACTTTATCCCGTATTCCACGGCTTCGCAAATTTTAAAAACAAACACTTAAATAAACTACATGAAATTCATCCTTAAGTTGGAATACTTATTTAAATAAAACGAGCACAGCAACGATACACGTCAGCAATATGCGCATAGCCATCTGGGTCGGCGCCAAAACAATCACTGTTATTCACTACTTAGCTTCCATACAGTAAATTACTTTTTGAATGATGCTCGCATCGTCTGGCGTCACATTCCTATAACAATTTCTGCCGAAACAAGAAGCAGATTGAAAAGGAGCTGAGCGCATTTACGAAATCATGTAAAAGAAAATTGGGTTAGATATTATCGCAAGCGGCACACGCAGATAACACACGCATAACCCATCCAATCACAAGGAGCACCGAGCAGAAAGCTTATTATCAGGACGCGGCGTTGCGTCAACCGGGTAATGAGAAGCGCGGACCAGTCGCGGAGCGGGCGCGTTTCGGCCGCGGGCCGGCACCGGACCGCACGAGCACGTAAGCGCGAACTCGATCCCTCGCGCTTTTTGAGCTGAGATCATCGCGACGCTCATCCGTGAAATTGATTCCCGAGAAAAGGAAAGACTAAAAGATAAATAAAAAGGAAATAGGAAAACACAAGCTTAAGATTTGGCGTGAAATTGTTTTTCAGCGCCGCCCACCGCCGGCGACGTGGCGCGGCCCGGCTTGAGAATTTACCAATTACTGGGTGCGAATGTATCTACTTGATTACGTAATGGATACTTTAAACAGCTTAAGTTTAAGGACTTTGGTACATTTTACTACCTATTTTTGTAAACATAATACTAAATTTCTTCTTTCTGTCGGTTAGCGACTTTGATCTTTTGTTCTTAACAAGTACATAATTTAAGTTAATCAACAAAGCATTTAATCATGATCTAATCACTCCAAGCTCATTTCCAAACCAATACAAATAATAAAACTGAGACAAAGATACAAAATATATTGGGTAAAACCAATAACTATCTAACGAATCGTTCGAATTGGGATCTTAAAACACTGTGACATCTCATCCACTACGTGATCCATTTGCCGAAGTAAGAAGCAATCTCATTCAATACCACCCCTCTCCCGCCACAGCCCCCGCTCTCGTCCGCGCTGTTAGGGCTGCCACCTCGCTAACAATGCAATACTTTGTGCGCGCCGTATCAAGGAACGCAATAAAACTTTACATTCTTCTTTAACTACTTCCCCGTAGTTATCAGCGTCTGATACCAATGGGGTATTACGGAGAAGTTGTTTGCACCTGACCAGACTATTACTAAAGTTCGTAAGACATGTAAACATAACTTATTATTTTAAAGATGGATAAATTAAGAAAATTTAAAAAAATATTTAATAATTTTATGAAAACATTTTTAAGAGACTGATTCTAAGAGAAAGCAGAGTTTAACAGTAAATTGCTTACGACCTAACATGTATATGAGTATAGTGCAATGCAAAAGTCTATATTAGTCTGTCATCCGGAGTCAATGGGAATATAACGCCAAAATGTCACCTAAATTACTCATACCCCGATTCGGGCTGGCCAGACTTATTAAAGTAACCTATTTTGACAGTCTTAAAATTGTCGTCCCTCATTCCATAAGCGAGAAAGGGATGGAAATATATTTTTAGACCAGTCAGTTTAGTTAGTGTAATACGCTGAATTGGGGTCACTAAAAATAAATTTTACCATGATTTTAAAATATTATTTACTCATCCCAAACTGAACAGTATTTTAAAATCATGGCGACATCACTGACATGCCCATATAGCTTAATCAGTGTCTTGTATTGTGTATGCTCAGATGGGAGCAAATATTATTTTGGCAATTACTTACAAACGCTTACTTTTTAATTACAATTATCAAATTACTATACGACTATATGGTTCATACAATATTTATCTATACTGTTATCACTTTATAATCTTTTCAAGACACAAATGTCAACCCTAGCTCAGAAACTCGCATCGCTTTCTCGATTGTATTAGATTCAGCTGCCCTTTTCTGCTCGGTGCTAATAATAATCTACATGTCGTTGGAGGGTCGACTGGTGGATACGCCTCCGTGCGTTATGACCGATCGCCCGCTGGACATTGCTTCGATTGCTCCTTTCCATTATTATATAAACTTCAGAGTAGATACTGGATTCGATATATGGATTAAATCAAAAATTGATAAATACGGAATACGATAGACAGATTAACAACAGAGCGTCTCGAAAAAAACCGATACGTCATACTTAAACAAGTGATTAGATGTGACTTTAGACCTTTAGAACTTAGGCTACTTACTTAGGTATCTTAACGAGTGCAGCCGCGGGATGCAACTAGTTTAGACCTAGACCATCTCCAGATGATGACTAATTCAATGATACCTTGCACATCAAAATTGGTCTACCGGTTTAAGCTGTAGAAGGCCAGGAAGAGTTAGACATACAAATACACAAACATACACTCGAAAAACATTACATTCTTTGAGGCAGTCAGATAAAATTCTAGTGTCTCATTTTTTACGGATAAAGATTGGAACTTTAGGTATAAACTGTATCAAAATATTACTACTATTCTTTGAGGCACACTAAAGATTCTTTAAATGTTACATAATGCATTAATTAACTGTTTTTAGTTCTATGGCGCTGTTACAACTAAAAAAATAAAATAAATAAGTATACTTAGTACAAAAATGTTCAATAAATTGTAGATCAGAGCAAAGGATTAGACAAAGCTTCGCCTCACTGTCATTTTTCAGGGATGAAACAAATAAGGTATCACCCAGAATTATGTTTGACAAAACCCCTTGATTGGATTTAGAGGTGAGGTCGCCCAAACACGAACAAAACATTTTGAACTAAAAGCTCATCTGATATTTTGCCGAAAAAACTATGAATATGATTATCCACACGATTCCAAAGGCCATCATCCAATAAACCCGGTAGGTACGAGTACCAAAGGTATCAAATCTTTTTCGTCCGTAGTGAAATTGAATATTTATCCGGGCAGTATCTCTATTCCAGAACAATTTTTATGTAGGGGGAGCACAATCTCCAGATATTTGGGAGGGCCACTCTTGGAGATATTGGCAAATACCTTGCCTACATTACCTTTATTGCTTCGCGACGTTGCGTGCCCGTTTTGATCCTATCTACGATTATTCTGGTATTATTCAATGTTTCTTAATGTAATTCCATTACGGTTCTTTATTCATAGCGACAGGCACAGATTTAAATACTGTTTTGTATTCGAATTTATCGACTCGCTCGATTCCTACTTTAGATGTTTGAGTAGCTACTATATCGACTTTGTTAGCTTTGTTACAATGTCGGCCAATCAGTTTTATGTTGCGCTTCGGAAACGTTTTCGAATAAAGTCTCTGCGAATTACTTTGGAGTTTTCGTGATTTTAGTTTTGGCGTAATATATTATAATATATATGATACTCGTAATATTGGTTTCCTTAAATATCCAACACTTGTGAGATTATTATTATTATGCATTATGCAATCCATTACTTACAACAGGCCATGACCTCGGAGGTCTGTGACTCTGCAGGCTTATATTTATAATATGCAGTGGCATTCATTGGTCGTAGAATAACTGAGCCCTAAGCGGGTAAGTCAAGTAACTCAAAGCTTATGCCACTTTGAATAAGTCTATTTTTACTATCATGACACTATTTATGAAAGTTAGGCGCGTAACAGATTATAAAGTTGAGAAGCAACTAGTAAAGGTTGCGTTGTTAAGCCAGTATGTGCAAGATATGAATATTATATTTGTATACTCATCATAATTTAATTGTCAACTATTTGTGATTTTTACTAACCAAAATTATACAGCTTTTGAATCAGAAATATTACATATTTGAATATTACGTTAAATAGATCTTACGGATTAGATTATCATTGTTATTACCGCACAGATTACTTCAAACATATTCATATAAAAATACATGAATCAAACATTCCATTTTTTAAGTAACATAATACATAATAATTTACTTATGTTCTGAAGTTCTTAAGTAACGAAATAATTTAATTTCTAATTATATTTAAATAAACAGTCAACTAGAAGCTAGGTGAAAGGTATTAATGGCTTTAGCTATGTTTACAAAAAATGTATTGTCCAAATGTATGGAATGATTGGTTTAGTCCGTATCTAATTGGTAATAACTTTAACAAAAGGTGATTAAAACTCCAATTAGTTAAAGCAATACCTTCAATTATTTTTATAGTATGCCTTTGTTTCTGTATTTCCACCATAGAAAAAAACGCGGCGTTAACGCTACGACTCATTTTCACAAACTTTATCACAATTTTTTTAACACATCAGTATTCCTACCTATTTTTATTGAATTATTTAAATAATTTTATTATTATAATCTAAATTTATAGTATAATACAATAATAAAAAAGAAACATTAATAACTAAGTGTATGTAAAAAATAAGTCGTAGGAGTTCCCTAAATGCACCGACCCAGATAGTGGCCAGCATTCTTGTGTAGTGTGGCGTCGACTAGACGTTGAGTATGAAATTAACGAATGTTACGAGTATTACAACATTATGAATTAATTAATGAATTTTAGTTAAACAATTAAAGATTAATTTTTACGAACACCTTTTACTGAACAAATGTACTTTAGTAGACTAAGTAGGGTGCTTGACTCGTTCTTTGTCCGCATACGGCTTAAGGCTCCATGATAATTATTACCGCCGACTTGTCGCTATAGATTGTACGATAATGTAGCTTAATTAACGGTCAACGAACAACGCTTATTACGGCGTTGTTACGTTGACTTTAGCTGCAATAACTTAGCTCGCCTGCCGTAAATAAGTGTTTGTGATCGTCGGCTAGCTATTTTAATGAGGTTTAATAGTCGTACACCGCTCCACGTTGCGCGCCTCGTAGCCTACACTGACGGCTTTTAAGACCTTAATTGGTTTCTTACATGTTTAATCCTCTTAATAGTTGTTTGTCGGACAACATACAATGGCTTGAAACTGGTTTCGCCTTTGGTCGCGACTAATGCCAGCTAAACCATCGACATCGGTAAAATTAAAAATCAATAAGATTCATTAACTAAAGTAAATATACAAATACATACATCAATTAATGTTTGCATTCGATTTTGTATTATAGTCGCGTCAAATTTAGAGAAATAATTACTGTCACTGAATCACAGAAGAAGCGTTTGAAGTGAGCGTGCAATTTAATCGCTTAATTAGATAGGAGGTGGTAATCGTTATTTATAGACAATAAATTGTTATATTCATAGTGGTAGAGCGGAAGGCGCATAAATTCGACGAGCGAGTGGTGGCTGACACCTGTGATTGCATTTACAATGCTAATTCACGGCACAATATCCCTGCGTCATCGGCTAGCCGCGCCGCACCCGGGCCGTGCCGCGCCCGCGACTAACAGCTATACTCGTTTTCACAACTCTTCACACAAAAACTACACACTTAACACCTCGCTCGAAATATTAACCATTCGCTCACTTTCGTACGATCACTCAATAGTGTAAGAAACCACGCCGAGACCAAGACGTGAGGCAAATTCTATTATTCTGCACCTTTCGCATGATGACGGGTACTGCGCTGATGATTGATGATTTTAAATTCATTATTGAAAGGATAAAGCTGGGGAGTGGGTCGTTACACGTCGAGATAAGCCGCCGGATAAGCGGCCGCAATCCATTACCGACCAGTTAATTGATAATTACTTTCTTCCATTACGCTGAACGAAAAACTCGGTGATTAACTCGGAATCGGTTTAACGAGCACAATGGGCCGGAGTTCAATTAAAAACCCTTGTCGAATGTCGACGGCTTCGCAGAAAAGAGGAATCGACTGACTCAATCTCGTATACATGGAATAAGGAATTACTCGCGTGCGGAAACTTTTTAATTAAATATTCACCCGTTTCGTAATTAAGACGCGATTCAATTGAGTACAATGGAGTTTCGTGAGGTGCTTTCGAAAGAAATCTGAAACGGTTTAAACATTATCAATTCGCGCTGCGAAAAAAGATCTCAGATATAACTACAATACTGAATAACTAGATTAAAATTTAAGTAAATAGAGAAAAAAATGTAAATTACCTAACTATTAGATATTCTCCGATGGCATTATTAAATAATAACGATCATGATAACAACATGAATCATATTGTCAAATAATTTAGAAACAGGAACAATGGCCAAAAAAAAATTATATCTATATTTAAATGGTACCTACCTAGTTATCCGATTAACATCCACTCTTCGTACTCCACCGCACTCTGGCGCACTTGAGAGTAATTTAAATGCATGTACATTACTCGTGTAGCATTACCTCGCCATACAATAGGTACACTAATTTATTATAAATACCTTCATTACCGAGGCAAAGTTGCCGAGACTTGTTTTTAATAAGTAATGCAGTCACCAATCTTGTCTTCCCTGCATTTATTAAGGTTGTGGGCTTTATTAACTTTTCTGTTTCTAACGGTTAGATACTTATTAAACTGAATCTTAATAATACTTGACTAATTAATTTTCCGAATCAAGAATCGTTTTCTCTTTTCAGCAAAATTTTCAAGCAAATACCCGCAATTCCTATTAATTGATCTGAGATTTTGATAAGATATGAAATTTAATAAAAGTTTCTCAAAGTAGTTCAATAAACGTCTTAGTTATCTCTGTGTAATCCCCAAACGACCCGACCGGTAATATCGCAGACGTTTAATTTCGTCGTTGTAAACGAATTCCCGATCCAAAAATATTCAATACTTTGATTATTTATTGCTCTCCATACTGCCTACTCTGGGACTCCTATATTAAAATATCGAGCTAAACAAACTGAGAACGTAATTTCTCAAGGTATAGAATAACCCATCTGCTAAATGCCAATGGAAGCTGCGATGCCCAAATAGTGATATATCGACAAGAAGATCATCCTGAAATTTTATACGAGCGTTATTTATATAAAATATTTCATAACTTGCATAACCCTTGCATCGTTTATCTTGAATCTGGCATGTAAATGCCGGGTAGTTTTACAAAAATATACTTTATTAAAATATTACTAGAAAATAATGCTATTTTCGAATTCGCTGGGACGTCAGCATTTTGCTACGTTAGCTAAATATTATGGACCAAACACTTCATATTTCAAGATCATCTAGTTGCTTTCCATGTATCCAAGAGGCTTGGCCTGTGACGTTTAGACCATTATCACACTAAATGAAATGTTTTAACAACGTGCTAATGGTTTGTACAACCCATTGAAATGACGCTAATAAAAAACATCTTCGGCAAAACTACAAATTTAGCTTCGCTTTTCACAGTCATGTGAAAATTGCCGTAGTTATTTTTAAAATAAATATATCCTCGATTGTTAGTGTGAATTTAATCTAGTGTTATAGCCCGTGGGAATAGGGAGGGTGAAGTATGACGCCCATCGGCGCGGAGTTCAGATGAGATGACCGTCTTCCTGTGGGACGTCGTCGCGTCAGATCTATTCAATCCTGCGACTTCCTTGACTGTGTGTTCGATGATCCCACCACATTGAATACTTAACTAATTGAAGGATATGTCTAAGTGTTGCAAGTTATGATTCATGAGTTAGCAGGTCAGTGTAAAAATGTCATAAAGTTTGTTGAGCACGTTCTTGGCACCTTGAGATCCGAGCTGCCTCGCACTCCGGTAGCTCACTTGCTCCATAAACAGGCTTCCGTATTTTTCAATCAGAGAGCTGTCAAAGCATTCTGACACCCTCATCCCATCGGCTCGCACTCGCCGAGCACCGAAATTGGTTTTCTACATTCAATCCATACAAAGTTTAATGTTATTCGTTCGCGATATCACCGGGATGCTGCCGATGTTTACCGACGCGCCAAATCATATTGGATTTGCAAAACTTTTGTTTGCGGACTTTATTTCATTTCTCTGTTAGTTCAGGCCGAGGGAATGTAATTTTAGATATTGTCCCCAGCTCTATGTATTGAATGAGTCTACTCGTACTCGTTTTCTACTTTGGGAGGTAAAAAGAATGCAGCCAAAAAGCAAGGACAAAAGGAGTCAACTCGGAACGTGTTTCTAGTCGGGAAAGTGCAAGTTACAAATTAACCGGGCCGGATATCAGCGAGCGGCGAGCAGCCGGAGCGACGATGGCAGCGAGTGCGCTGCAAGCGTTTATAAATTGAAGGGCTTGGTACTTGTACCTGCGGCTTAATACACCACCGTTTCCGCTTCATTTCCGGGCGACGCGCGCGGCGCCGGATATTGCTTTTAAGGTTGCGCCGCACGCCACCACTTTACAATACAACCGCGTAAGCTCTCCGCTGTACGTTCCGCCGCCGCTTATCGCTTACAATGATTCCAAAGTAGGCTTCTTACTCAATGGAAATAAACGACTTGTCGTATAAATTTGTTTGCTCGATTCACTTGTTGTAAATATCTGTATCTGAGAAGTGTCTCATATTTATAACATTCATTTTATAGATTGCAGTATAGTACGAGTCATTACGCTTAGAGAACATACCTATTGAGAAAACTGCTTTTAAGTTGGATTACGCATGGTCGCTTTAATAAAAATAAGAGAAACGTAATCCCTTCGAGCCAGCCGGTCCGGAAATTAAATTTGCCCTTAAGCTTAAAGTTTAATTAAGTAACATCACGCGAGTGCATTGCGGGCGGGCGCGAGTGCGAGCGGGCAAAAGAGCGATTTGAGGGACAGTGAATTTAAGAGCGATGCCGAGGCCGGTAACGCGTGCACTTTAATTTGCACGCGAATAACGAGTGAATGCGCCCTCTCAATTTACAGTTCACTGTAAGGCAATTTTGTGAGCCTGTCCGATTTCAATCCCACGCTCGTATGATCTATTCAATTATCTACAGCGTCTACTCTATCTAGCAATATTTTATAAAATTCTTTTTGGTCTTGTTTATTAAGACTGACTTAAAAATATAGGTTGTTAAAGTGACTAATGCATATTTCTTGTTGTCTTAATTTTTTCCCACTCCAAATGATTACCATATGGTTGTAAAAATACATTAAATGAATAGGCAATAAACTTATAAAAACGTGATGTGACATGAAGGAACATGCGGTTTCAATTTGCTATAGAATAAAACAACACGTGCAAAAAGATAACGTACCTAATTAACTCAACTTGATGGTTTTATAGTTACGTCGTGTATTTATTTTAAAAGATTGTCGAATAAGTAATACAGTTCATTAAAAGCTGTTAATAATTGTCAGAACACGACAGTTTGTTATTTTAGTTCAAATTTTCCATAGGTACTAGCATTTTCGTCAACTTTGCTCAAGGCATAACAAATCTTGGGGCACGGCAGTGTTCCCGCCAAGTCGAGCAAAACAAAGGCACGCCGTACGATCCTTTTCTCGCAGTGGTTCGAGCCATTTTCGACCGCCCTGTAGCTTTGTTGTGGGAGAATATACTCGTAGCTTTCTGAAACTATTTATTTTCTAGGGATATCAGATCGTTGCATATTGTAATCAGTACAAATTAGTGAGAAGCGAGTAAAGCGAACGAAGCGTATCGGCTTCAAGTGAAAATGTACCTACTTTTGTCTATTAGTGTATTTACGTTTTAATATTAGTATGACTGTCTGAATGTTGCTATTCACATAGGAGTTATCACAACAAAGTTGTCTAGAGGTTTTACAACTTTTTAGTGATAATGTATCTTATGTCGTTTTTATTAAACCATGTTTTAAAAATGTTAATGCGACCACAACATATACCTACACTGCGTTAACCAACTATCTTATTCTGCGTGTGTTTCGAACACAAAAGATAGCCTTGCCTGTACCATTATCATCAGTGGCTAATTTAATACCCAGTTAGGCTTTTCTTCTCAATGGATTCGATTAATAATCTTCTATGCTCACAATAACACATATCACATATACAATGTAGGTACATATCTTGATTACCTACCTATAGCCAAAAGTATTATACCGAAATTGAGCTAGTCGCCCATTAAACGTAAACCGACTGCTTTCAAAGGAAGTATTTACCTAATAAGCTCTTTCAAAGGTGCCAAAATGATCTATCCGTTAGAACCATTATGTGGCAAGTACTGAAGCAAAGCAAAGCGAGGCTGTTATCGTTCGGCCTGATTCCGAAGCATTAAATCGTTTCCATTACTTTAAGTAGAATTCGATGTTTATGTCAAACGCGGCAGCGATAATATCGCAATTTATTTTATTAACACATTCAGTTCTAACGGAGGCCGGGGCGACGATGTATCAATTTTAGAGACGATTATTTAGCTATGTTTTTTTCAAGTTACGTGGAAAACGATTTATGTGTAGTGCATTAACTAATATGGATAGGTACATAGGTACATCTACTTAGGCGTTGAAATTATTACCATATTGTTACATTTGATATTTCTTCCGTAATTTTCATTTTAGAAATTAAGGGCTGTTCTTTAAATTTTTAAAGGCATAATATAGAATTAATTTATAGTATAAAAGAAGCGTATTGGTCTAATTCATGCCATTGAAATTCAACACACGTGGCTTTGGATAAAATATGTTCAGGAACTGAAAAACAGTCTAGAATACAAAAACTGTACAGAGGAGTTGAACTTACTACATAAGCAATTAATAACATTTTAACTTTCGATAACAAAAGCAAATGTAAACAGAAACATAATAAAATAGTTCAAAACGTACACTAATTATATTCCTTTCGGCTACCACCATAATTTTGTTTCTCAATTAGGTATATGTTGATACATAAAATTTATTCAATACTTATTAAAAAAAACTATAAGGTAAAATTATAAAAAAATCAAAGCCATTTTAATAACCCTACAGCCCGTATGTTAAGTATTATCCGTTAATTTATGTTGATAACTGATTTACATGAAATCTGTGTTATCTTGCCTAATAATGATGTGGGTAGCTATATAAATGTTAACTTATATGCATTATGCAAATTAAATAGAAAAATCAGTAGAGCGTTAATAAATTTAGAGAAATAGGAATATTCTACCCATTTTAATCAAAATAATGGAATATCTATAAGCATATCAAATATTCAATCTGATCATTAGCCGAGGTTACAAATAACAAAAATTAAAATGAATATACCATTAAGTTTCACCGAAAATTATTTTGCATAAAAGTTATTTTGGAAACATCAACCTAGTTGAGGACACAACATTTCTGATCAAAAGAATAATCACGCCAATTTGCATACAAACATGTTATTGTTGGAATTAAGAAATTAGAATAATGAAATGATTAAACACTGATTTACAATAGTATGATATTCCGAAGTAAAGTTACCTGACACACTATTCCACTAAACCTACTTATACATAGCACTGCACTGGCGTGCTTATACTCGTATTTGCGTGTTATATATTTGTATCAAGGTAAAATGGCACCTTGATAGGATAGGATATGATAGATCGTAGGATAAATATAGGTTTTGTAAATCTATAAAAAAAAATGCTGTGATACTCAATAGTAAAAAAATACTAAATGCGAGTCGGACTCGCGCACTAAGGGTTCCGTACCTTTATCTTTAAACAATAGTTCAAGTTTCTACCAGTTATTTTTATTACTATCGAGCAATTAACGGCAACAAATTTAGTACGTTTGTTATGTAACTAATGTTAGTTTTAATGTAATTATTTATTTATTACAGTCAATATACAACTGAAAAGTGTGTGAATATTTCAAGCGTCTGCCTGTTTCCATAATTAACATTGAAAAAAATACCTTTGTCGTACCGTGTCGGGAGCTCTCTTTAATATTTATTTTATTATATTTGAAGTGTTTGTTGTTATAGTAGCAACAAAAATACATAATTTGTGAAAATTTGAACTGTCTACCTATCACGTTTCATGAGATTCAGCGTGGTGACGAACAGACGGACGGACAGCGAAATCTTTGTAATAGGGTTCCGTTTTTACCCTTTGGGTACGGAACACTATAATAGGGTTAGCTCTCGATAGAAAGATTAGTCGCCCAGTAGGTGTATCAGCGCACCAGTTGGTATTCAATTAAGTGCATATCAGATCATCATGTTACAAGAGTACGACATGATAACAGGGAATGTTCAAGTACACTGTAGATTTATTATATGCAACATTTATGGCGAGAAGCATCATCTTAAAAAAAATCGCGCCATCTAATTTGTGCGCACGTACATTACTGATAAATACGGGATATTATGATGACGCTAGCCTAGATATGGGTGGCCCGATATCTTTGGAAGTAAACATTGAAGTCCTGATTCTTACCCACTCAGTATTGAATGTATATGCGCCCGGTATATCTAAGAGAAAGTGAATTGAAGTACATATAAACTCGTAGCGTAGGCTACATCAATTCGGCCCAGATAACAACACAATACCGTTACAGGTCTAATATCCTGACAATCCCTTTTAATACGACAATATGACTCTATCTTTCGTCTGCAGTCACACACACGACCCTCGTGTGCTAATTGAATTTAAGGAATAAAATCCAATCGCCCCGATTCTTTATTATTCAAGATCCAATTTGGATAAGGTCTGATCGGTCCGCAGGGCGCGGGGAGAGACGGCGGGCCGAGAGGGGCAATCGAGAATAAAATTGGTTTGTCACTCAAAACATAAGGTTATCTATACCTATCTTCGGAGCTCGATAAAGTGTTCCGTCATTTTTGTTTTAAACATAATGTGCCTGTATAAGCGGCACGTGTAACTCAGGGCCGATTCAACTTTGAGGTCTAATTAACGGCAAAAATATACAAATACTCCATATTATGCGCTAATAGAAAAGTAATTAAAGAAAATACGGGTTCTTGAAACCAATACGTACTTATAGCATTAACATACGATAATTGGAATAGAACTGACTTTTAAATTAGAAGTTAAGTCACCCTGACTCTACATAATTACATACACAAGTAGGTATCGTTCAGTTTGCGATTAAATATACAATGTCAAGGGGGATGATGTATCGTTATATTTATTAGGGTTGCCACAACTTGCCTCTATGGTGCGATAACCTTGATGAACATTGCTATCTACTAGTTGCAGGGATCAATGAACATCGCTCTAACGTTCCCCCAACCTAATAAACCTTGGTGAGCGTAATACAAACAAAACAATGCATAATCATCAATAAAAAGATGAAATATAAACATATCAGGAACCTAAAATCATTTCCAATGTAATAAGAAAATACCACGGCTCAAACTTGTTACAAAATTGGCAAAAAATATTGATAGCAAATTAACATTAAGACAGGGACAGCGACAGCGACCCTGCGTCAGAGATCTTAGGACAATGGTCTACAAACAAACTTAATGACAGCCATTAAAGTTATTAATTACCTACCCGTTCATTTAAATTGCAAAGACAAAACAATAAAAGTGAACAGCTAATTATATTTTAACTAGTTAGATAGTAGTTTGAGGTTGGCACACGTGATGGCCTAGCACGGAAAAAGGTAGTAAACTATAAGCGCGAGCGAGTTACGTTACCAATAGTACCTAGTTGTGCTTGCAAAATTCACATGGTCTGCGTTGTCGCATAAATATATTATGAAAATCATCAAACGAGCTGCGTTTTCAGAGGAAATCCGTCGTGCTGAACTCTACGCTTGTTGTATGCTTAACCGTTGTGTGAATTTATGTAAACTTTTCTGCTTGTATTGAATGTTAAAAACTTATAATAAATGTACCAAGAATAGACTGCACGCGCTTGTGATTTAAACCATCTGTAATAAGTAATCAGAAAAACAATGCAATCTGCGCAGACAATCGCGATCCAAGGCGTAAATGAACATAAGTACTGAATGACTTAATTGCTAAAATAATTGGGAGTTCTCAGTGAAAGGAGTTAAACGTGAAGAACCGGCAATGAAACAGACCCACTCATTTCGCTTAATTAATGTTTAGTAAATTGCTTAGTTATTTTCCTTATCTGATTTTAAACTGCTTTTTTAAATAATAATTATCCAAGTCATGTTGTAATAATGACAGAATAATCTTTATCTACATCCTCATAATAAGCTCGTTTTACTGATAAAGTTGTATTTGTATTAATTTATCATAAATGAAATAAATCTGATTACACTTTCAAAAGTTTGAGATGGTGGAAACTTTTGCTATGTCGTAGCTAAAAACTTGTAGGTAATGTGTTATGTTCAACTTTAGGTCAGCATTGTTTAAAGTGCCTACGCATATTCCCAAGGCTCTAAGAAATAAATAAAATTTGATACCTATTTTAAGTAATGAATTGCCTAAATGAATGTAAGGTTTATTTTAAATTAAAGCAAGAAAACGAACACAACAAACAGCACCAAATTTAAAAAAAAAATATAATTTCATGTTAAGCCGTAAAAATTTAAATGTTCGAAAACATTAATAATGACTGTTCGTAACTCATTTGGACCTTAACCTTTGCACGTAGCCAAAACTCAAGTATTATTATAGTCAACTTATAATTTCCCAGATCCAGTAAAATACCCGCATAAAAGCTGACACTAAACAGTTATTAGTTCAGCTGACATATAGGATATTGCCAGGAGCTGATCAGTGCACGGTTGAATATGAAACGATCATTGAAAGCGAGGAAATTAAATAGCCACTCATATCCGGCCGGCGGAGGCGCGTCGATCGACGACGTTTCCTCGGAACCCGAAGGTCGAAAATCAACTCTTTCCTCGTGTATTCAGAAATCTTTTTAACACAAGCATTTTGGTTAAAGCCGGAATCTATGAGATTGTCTGTAACCTGTAGATTGCTAAATATTTTAGGCTACAACTTAAAGCGCTCCGTGGTTTACTCGTTGATTAAAAAATAGCTTAAGATTGAATTAAGAGAAAGGGTTATTTCTGTTCGAAATTTAATTGTTATGCAATAAGTTTATTGACCGTGAAGAATTAGTTAATTATTTTATTAGTCTATTGATTTTCTTAACGGTATGTACACTTATCTCTCTTCCAAACATTAGAGAGTCCCTCTTAAGTTTGGAAGGTAGATTAGTGTAGATACTGGTTTTCAACTAATTAAAATATAAATTAACTAAATTAGAACCACAAAAAGTAAATTAGTCTTTAGTTCCTTTTAATAAAGCTTGTCTGTTAGTTATCTTAAAAAAATATTTCTTTTTAGGCATGTAGATAAAAATACTCCAACTTTATCTAATATGTTTTATTCATCGTATTTTAATAAGTTATTTTTTGTCTAAACAACATAGCTAGTTAAATCTTTAATACTCTCGCAATAACACCGATGTTTACTTCCGAAGCAGATAATATTTTGATTGGAATGGGGTATTTTATGTAATTGGGTCGACTAAGGTTTTGTTATAATTCCGTTGCTACTCGAGTAACTTGAAATAACAGGAAATTACACAAAAGAAAATGTAAAATGTATCCATAGCTTTCTATTAACACGACAACACAACAAAGAGGGTTAAATTTGTAAGAAACTACGTGTTTATGTGTTATATTATTGTGTTAATCAACAATCATGAAAATTGCCTTTGTAGACTTGTACCCAGCAGTGTACAAGTCTACAAAGGCAATTTTCATAGTACACTAGGTTCTAGGATCGAAGTTTTATGGGTGGATTGGAGGGCAGAGGCTTAACGAGACAGTTAATTTATGATTACTTAAATTTGCTAGTAGGAAGCTCTGTAAATTTCAATCATATAAGGAATATTTTTCAGTCTGTATCGACCAAGCATGGTTTCGTCTTTTTTTTCTCCTTGATAGTGATAATAATATGTTAACTAAATACATACATAGACTGGTAAAACGTATTAATTCTGTTTATTTTAGCTATCTAAATAAGTATGGACAGACAGGAAGTTTCAGACCCAGGTTTACGCGTGCAGTCTATCGCGGTATACTTAGGCTCTAAATCTTTCTAAATTTAAACCTCATCGTGCCATAATACGAGTAAATAAGCGGCCAAATATTGAATCGTCCTTAGAGGTTAGGAGACCAGCTCAACTATTTTGCTGAAAGCGTTCACATGCCAAGGATACTGTAGATCTGAGTAAAACTATATTTTTTCCTTTTTTTTTAGTAGGGAAGTTTCTCCATATATTGTATTTTTTTGTTTGGTAGGTCATAAGTACAGTTAGTATAAGAACTGTCAAATTCGATTGCCACTCATCTAAAATTATGGATAATTACCTATGTTACACTCTTTAGTGTAATCTACCAACGAAGCATGTGTACGCGTAAAAAGCGTGAGATACCGATCACTCATTACACCAATCAATTTCAATCGCTCGCCTCAAATTATATTTTTTTATTAATTGTAACCAATTAGCGCTCTCCTAATCAAATGGGATCTAGTTAGATTTAATAGTGTATTCAAAGTTATAAACGAAGAAAATAAATGGCACTTGTATTATTGACGCTAATACAATTTTTTTTCGAAAGCAACGTACTACGAAACTTGATTTTTATTTTTTGATGACCAAATACTTTATTTTTAATTAGCTCGCACTGTTTTGATAACATTATCAAAAAAAGTCGCAGAAATTCAATTCATTCTAAATAAAGCATAACACAAAGTGAAATCGCTTCGTTAAATATTATTAAGATTTCGAAAGTCCTAAATAAGCTCCCCGGTCTCCAGACGATTGGGAGAACTGTCTCAGAAGTGTCACGCGAGATTCCCTTTTAACAACGCAGATATTTTCTCAGTTATTTGGGTAAAGAAATTGAAATAACGGGGCAGGTGTTCGCAAGAATTCGGAGCCTATTATAAGTAACGACGGCGAGTGTACGTTTTAGAGAAAAGCTCCTGTTAGTGTAGAAAAGCCAATTAGAAGTGTTAGGAGGAGGTGAAGCGCCCTCCGGAGGCCGCCGGCGGTCCTCGGCGTCCAATTAAACTCACATGGTGACAACGCCGGAACCTACCACCACCACGTAATTGCGTAAGCCACTCCAAAACAAACATCTACTTTTTACACCGCCGCTAACAATGGCATCGTGTCAGACGCCACAAGAACCCCTTTCATTCTATTATCTGACGGTGTAGGTTTACTATTCAGTTGTTAATTAAATTCGCGTAACATAATCGCCAGTCTCTAGCGGACTTGGTAAAGACACTATTGAACGCGTACTTAGAGGTGATTTTGGGGCGAATCAGGTGCGGTTGCGCACAGGTATAGCTTCTTGTTTAATTGCAACAATAGTGGCCCCTAATGAGAGTTTGTGCTAATAAGCGCTGCAGAATGTAATCAACATGCCTCGTCAGTCTAATGAGCCGAGTTCCTGGCAAAAACCGAGCCACTTCGATATTTACTGGAGATTAATTAGGCGCTGTACCTATACTTACGCCGCCGACTTAGGCAGTGCCGGTTTCGCCGGAAGACCTTGTTTCTATCTTGTTAGCCGTTGCTTAGCATTTTTCTTGGAAAACGCAATGTTAAAAGCCCCTCATGACACTTAGGCGTCATTATATACACCCGCTACGTAAATACTACGAATTGAATACTTTTTATATGATCGCTACACGACTCGAGTACTATATACGAGCCGCCTAACAGCTAACAGTTAGCCTTTAAATAACTCTTATTGACAACAAAGTACGCAGAGGGCTCGGTAAACGTCGTTAACTTAAATAAGTACGTTTGATTACGTCGTAGCTAGCTACCCCATTAAAACTTAACGAGGGGCAACCCCGGGGAAAATAACTAACCCAATTTCCCTTTGCCGGGAAATCATTAAAAGTCTTAAAAGGGTCTTTTCATATATTTTTTACCCCGGAGCGTACGTGCAAATAAACACATTTTTACATACTCGAACAAACAATTCTCCTAACGAGGCGGGAGCGTAACGAGGTCGGGCGCAGAACGGAGCGG
This sequence comes from Ligdia adustata, assembly GCA_947049295.1. Lineage (NCBI taxonomy): Eukaryota > Metazoa > Arthropoda > Insecta > Lepidoptera > Geometridae > Ligdia > Ligdia adustata. Next base: position 8,071,237 of record OX346218.1, read on the forward strand.
GTGACCAGCGGGCGCCCGCCGAGTGCCGGGCCGATCCGGGGAACGCCCGAGCGCCGGGTGCGCTGGCTCTGGCCCCACTAATTGGAAGGATACGTCCGGAAATGTGTCTCGTTACACACGGCGCCTACCTGCCTGCCGGGCCCGTGTCGTCGCTCTAACGACGCTCCTGATTTATTAGCGCCTATACATTCAAATTGACAGCCGAAACGCGGCGCCCAACTAGCGAGCTGAAACGCCAACGACGACGCATTGCTGTCGAAACAATATCCTTCTTGACGCGAGCAATCAACGACTTCTCGAGCTTTTGATCTTGTTACAATGAAATGCTCTAACGGAGTGTTGCTAAAATGACATAAAACAAGTGAGGGCTTTTACTTGAAATTTACGACATGATATGAAATGACTATTGTTATTATTACTATTATTATCAATTAATACTTTGGTATGCAGAATGTGAAAAAATGTTCTTTTCAGTTATATAAATATCTAGTAGAAATAATGCTTACTACTAAAATCGCGATTTTTTAAGTATCTAGATTTATATAACTTTAAATTAGGCAGTTAGATATAATTGCCAATCGCAACAATGAATATTAATTTATATTAACAATACAATGAACTCATCGTTAATCTCGGAGATTCCGCGTCGATTTAATAGGTAAATTAATTAATAGATTTTCCAATTAGGGTACGCAGCATAATAATTAATGAACGTGTGCCGTATTAGCCCGCCAGCCGGATACAATCTGATTCGAGTCGGCTCTTGGCAATTACCGACGACTACAAAACACGTCGAATTCCGCGTAATTGCTGAGAATATTACGGCACTGAACTTAATTGTTCTCGACTTAATTAATTAAGCTTTTGTTTCAAACTAACAGCAAAGTGTAGACTTGGCAATTCTAAATTGGATCTTGTAATTACCCTACCCTTCCTTCAGCCGAAAACGTCTACTACTTTCAATTAAAGGCCGAGCTTTGTTAATGAAATCAATTATAATCGGGACACAATGTGAAACCTTTTTGCATCCGCACGGCCGATTACAGCGATGACTGTATTCTTGTAACTCGCTAATTAGAACGTCTGTATTAATTAAATTAATATTTAGCGTGGCTCAACATAAATCTGCGAAAGCGTTTCGGCGTCTGACTGTTCATTTTAGTGAGTGGTAGCGAAGCTGTGTGTTCATTACTGCGGATTGCCATTACGCAGCCGGTCTGCGTGGCGGATCATTACGCTCCCCTAATGAACAACTCCCTGCCTAATTATCACTGAACTTATCAACACGAGACAACCTAAAAACTCCTAAAAATAATTAACCATATAAATATAATTATCGCCACTGAGAACTCGTAAAAACGGACTTCTCCGGGAGTAATAATGATATTATATGTATTTTATCGCCATGGGACCGAGTTGTAATGCCGCGTTTAATAATTATTCAACAAGCAGGTAGTTCCATTAGATTATTAAGGTTAATATGTTATGTATTGTACTTGACTAACATTCCTCTTTTAGTGAGCAGACTATCACTCTATGGAAAGTACTGCCATTGTCTATTATGGCCAGGAAAATCCCTTCCCATATTTCAGAACTTGATATTCATTATTTCTCCTACTAATAACTGCTACTACATTTTAATTATTTAATTTTAAAGCTTATTTTTAAGACGGTACATATTTTTATTTTACGTTTTAATTAGTGTTGTGTATGTTTGTAATTAATGTTTTTATTATTGTATGTAAATATTAATTTTTAAAATTTCACCAAAAAAAAAATATGGTGAAACCAAATTCATAATTATTCTGTCAATCCAAAGAAAGAAAGAATTTCTTTCATATACATATAATGTTATAAATTGGTAACATTTGTATTTTTGTATGTAACGATTAAGGTCAAAAACTACTAGACCGACTTTAAAAACTTTCACCGTTATAAAGCTACATTATCTCTGAGTAACATACGCTATAAAAAAATTAAATCTGCGGCGTTACGGTACGCTCCCATAGAACTTACAGAGTTATTTCGATTTGAAAATCAAACCTCTTGATTGATTTTGAATAAAATTATAATGGGTCCCATGTAAAGTATACCCTTTCAAACAAAAGAACAATTTTTCAAATCGGTACATCCGTCTCCAAGAAATCAGGTAACATAAAACCTCTCTCCTGTTTGGAAGTTGGTAGAAAGTTCTCCTTTACAAGGACGGGCTTTTAAAATACGAGCCGAAGAAAGTAATATATATTATATTTTTATATAATTATATTAAAAATAATATACATTTTTAAGATAAGCCGTAGTAGCAATAATAAATTAATATGTGTGGGCTCAAGTAAATTTTCTTATAAATAATTAATTTTATATAATGCTATTTATTACCTCGGTGACCCGGTAATATAATGAATCAAAGTTGATACGAATGTAGAGATCGGTAGACGGTCCCTCGTCGAATATAGTTTATCAGTAGGGGACTTTAATTAATTAACACGAGATTTTGTAAATGGTAAGGAGTTTATATTAATAAAACTGATGAAGTTAGTTCTTGATTGAATGAATGAATAAACTCTTTATTGCAGCCACACAAAGATCAAATATACAGGAAAAGTTCTTACATCTAGTGCCACAAGTGGTAGTGGTAGTTCTTGTCTGTATTCGTTCTTTAATTTTGTATCTTTGTGGTGACAATAAAGAATTCTTTTATCGTATTGTTACGATAATTTCCATATGGATAATATTGTTATAAAATGTTATAATGATACGAAACAAGATTAATAAACATGTTACAAAGGATTAGTTTTGTGGTAAGTAAACTGTAAGCGCCGTGTTGTAATTTAGATTTTAATTCCTGCGTAATTTAGACCGCGACTGTTTTGTGCATTAATTAAGACACAATAATTAAAATAACATGCGAGCATGGCGACATCAGTATGCAGGATCGTGGGGTCGCATATACTGCGAATCTAAACTAAGGCGCGGGACGCTACATGCAAGGTTCTTACAAACGAGGTCGTAAAGAACATGCTTTTTTCACACTTTTTTTCCGCGCATGCAACATGCATGCGATTTGGATAGTTTATGATAGTGATCCTTATGGCAAAAATAGTAGGTAAGTTCTAAAACAATAAGTATACACTATAATTATGCAGCTCTGTGAATATTAAAACTGTCCAAATAGCTTCTAAAATATTATGCGCGGTGATGACACAAAATAACAGCCAGTAACCATGGAAACTGAGGTCTTCGATTTGTGTCATAACCACGTGTTTTAGAGCATCTTTCACTAGTAATATTACAAGCTTTCATAGATTCGTAGTTGATTTTGAGAGAACAATCGAAAATTGCCGACGACTAACAAATTCGAAAAATTCGTACAACCCATACATCAAGTTTTGTCGAGATAGCTTAGAAAATACGACCTGTTCGCGAAATCTTGCAGAGGAACATCCATACACACAAACATGCAAACTGACAGTCGAAAGAAACATTTTGCCGGACTCGAAGCAGAGATGCTTCACTCGTTCTGTCAATTACATCAAAATTAGTGATGCGTTTACATGCTGACGAGTATTCTTATTTCGAAATAAATTCAATTATCAACAATTAATCCAGTAACAAATGTATAAAATGCGTTAAGGCTCATCTACACTAGAGTTAAGTTGCGGTTTCGCAAGTTCCCACCGAAACCGGGCGCGCGCAGGCGGTCACGTATCCGACGTAATTAAGCTATTACTCGCGGGCAATCATCGAATTTTCTCAATTACTGGCTGTGTACACGCACCCTTAGAGACGCGATTTCCTGTTTCATGAACTTTATGACATTCGTATATATATAAAAATTATGGCTAAGTTAATTAATACAAAATCATTCACAAAAACAATATGAAAGTAAAATTCTGATATTTTACTAGGTAACTAGAGACTATAATATGTAAGATATAAATGTGAAGTTTCTACCTAAAAGGTAGGTATATAATATTTACTTCGGACTGTACAAAAATTCATTATTATGAATAGACCAATTCAAACTACAACTACATAAGAACTAATAAACTTTGTCATAAAAGCTTAATTGAGAAAATTTAATACACAATAAACAAACTTAATGTAAAAATTAGACAAAATACGTTCTTGATTGTTTCCCCATAACCGGCTAACGGTATATCAATACATATTAATTAAGAACATGTGAGTGGAAGGGTTACATTAACTAGATTATTCACACCCACTCTGCTTTTCGAATTGTTATGTTCGCATACTTAGTTAACAAGAAGTATCTGCTTTAGAGTATTTAAATTCAAAGCATAGGTAGTTATTTATATTCATTACTTGCTGTTTACAATTATATGTAAAAGCTATAGGTACTTAGTTTTCTATTTTTAAAGGCACTTACTGTCATTTCTTACTATAATTTTTAAAATGTATATATATATATATATATCAATCATGGTCATATTATTATTATTACGTACTATGTAAAATAAGATGTAAATAATGTAATACGTGTGTGTATGTATCCTTACCTTAAAAATCCGATGTAAATGCAGCTCACGAATCACAATTTCCGAAATTGTCTTACAATATCACATCAAACAAATCCACAGTCAAAACACCAAAACAGAAACTGTTCACTAGAAAATGTCACTTTCAGGAAAATTAACGTCTGTATGAATGGAGGTCCCAGAGTTGATTTATCACGTTATTTAAAAACTATAAATATTATTTGAGTACGATAGAATATCGGTATGTTGCGCCGGTTTCGCGACTCGTGTAAAGTTTGCGAGAGGGCAGCGAGGAGTGACGCGTCCTCACGGCGGGAGTGCTCGCGGCGGAATGAGCCGAGCGCGCGCGACTCGGTCCGACCCCGCCGCGACGGGGTGGCGTGGAACAACACTCTAATATAATGACAGGGTCGGAACACTTTAATACTCTAATTGAAAAAGTATACTCCATCGGCTTTTAAGTGTAATTAAGGTTACGATTTCGAATAACGAAAAAGCTTTAAGATCTTTACGTTGTAGGGATTAAGGATCTAGTTACCAGACGGAGTTTTATGTATTTTAGACTTATTACGACTACGAACTAGAGAAAAGAACTTGATGGGACTTTTAATTTAGAGGGCTACTATTTAATTTTAAGCTTGTCTACATACACATTCAATAAATCAGTCATAGTTTTAAGATTTTATAATATATTTCTAAGAAAAAATCGTAGCAAAGTGCTACGAGCGTAGGTGTGTACTCGTATGTACCTATGTATGTAGAGCAGTGAAGCAAACCATCCCTCCATACACGCCGCACACCGTGTATCCACTTCTCGAAATCGATACCTAATAAAAGTAATCGGCAAGAGCATCACGTCCCACTACCGCCATACGTAGGTAAGAAATATCACAAACACAACCTCGCTAGTGGATTCCGGCCTAAATTCAATTCCACCCCTTTTCTCCGCATCCGTTCGAGTAGGAAACCAATCTTCTTTACATTCCCTCGCCGACAAATTTATACACCTCCATACGTCCTCCCTAATAGGAGCCGGAGTAGTGGCGGCGTCGGTCGCCGCTGCGTAAATTATTAAGCAGCAGAGTCCGACGGTGACCCGCAAAGAAACGGCAAGTGTGTCCGACCGCGGCGGAAGGCGGCGGAGCGCCCAGCACCGTCGCTGAGAATTTAATTTCCACCGCCCGCCCTCACCACCATTGTCCGCCCAGTATTTCATTACGGCTCCAGCTTTTCTATTAATAAATCACTCTTCGCCTGCGCCGTTTAATTACGTCCCGGATCCGGCCGACGTCTGATTACACTTTCATCGAACATCTAATTAGTAGTGCAGTCTGGCCGGGCGATCTCCACGTGTGTATTCTTTGTTCTGGAGATATTGCTCGGCCTATATTACACCGCGAGCCGCATCCTCCGCTAAGTTCGAAATGAACGAACTTTGATTAAAATCGACCGCTGCACTGGCGGCTGGCGTAGAACAAGCGAGCTTTTAAATTAATTTCTTACTTTTAAAACTGTACAATATTTTAAATTAGAGTTAAACAGAATTCTTATTACAAAGAGCTCGATGTTTTAGTTGTTAGAGCTTAAACGTAAAATTATTTTAATAATATACGAGTTGCAGCAGTAACTCAATGAGGTTTGTCAACGTTTTTACAGGTTCTTTACACCTTATTTGATGTATGTCAGCTGCAAACTCCAGTAAATGTATGAGTGCAATAGTGTGTTTCGTGAGGCCTTTTTAATTTCCTGAGGCGCGGCTGGACCGAGCGCGAGCGCGGCGGTCCGTGCGCGAAGCGAGCGACCAGCGCGCGCCGCCCGTTTAACTTATTGCCACGGTTAACGAGAATACGCCGTTGTGTGCCGACGAAATTGAAGGATTTACTCGCGTCCCTCCTTTATTAAACCTATTGCACACCACACCGCCTCTCAGTGTGTGTGTGTGTGTGTGTGTACCGTACTACGCCAAAATTACATTTCACATGAGTCGTAATAACAAGGGCGGGCGTAAATCACTAGCATTATTAGTTTCTCCCGTTACTCGTACCATTTGTCACTTTATATTGATGCGGGTATGCCTTATTTGAACGGCCGGCTCCAGGAGAAAACACTAATTAAATGTAGCTTTAGACATTTTATTAATATTCTGGAATTCATTGGAATCTGACAATACCGAAATAAATGCTAAGTATGTCAATCAATTCTTGACAGTTTGAAATATCTTTTAACTTAAATGAATAGTGCCTAGTGCACCACACTATTCAGAAATAGTATTGCAGTAATAGGTTAGTAATGAAGCTGGGCGGGCGGGGTCGAGGCTGCGTCAGCGTAGCGGACAGGGCGGGCGCGAGCGAGCTCGCTGCACACCACTACTATATCCCCGGACATCCTTCCTGTAAGCTAAGCGTATCGCTCAAAGTTTCGCAATATAAGCGCACTGAGACCGTCCTTTATTAAAAACTATTCTCACATTTTTAATTAAAACTCGTGTTCCCCCACTAAAACTTTATTTAAGCAATAAAGGCGGCGCAATTAGCGGCGCTGTCCCCGTCGGCGACTTCACCTACTTTTCCTTTGCTTTAATGAGTGTTTTTTAATAAAGCCGGGAGTGGTGCAAGTTTATTAATTTAGTTTAACTCGTGTCACGGCGCAGCACCGGGGCGGTACCGTGTGCCCACCAGCCACTAGCGTAGCGCTCCTATAAACCTCCTTTTTCAATAAACTCTTCCAGTTCACTCATTAGTTATTGTCGTAGAACCTTTGCATCTAAACGCACCATTCTTTACAAAAACAAGCCCTGACATTACTGCTAGGGTATGTTGGCTAGTATAGCGACAAAAATTATCTAGTCAGTATAATGCATCAAATATAGCAAACCTGCATATAACTGCGTTTTGTTTATTTGAATGTGCCAAAATTTACATTTGCTCGAACCCCAGGGGAGTAACACAAGGGTTGCAAATTTAGGAATTGTTGCTAACAAGAAATAAATCAACTTGTTGCAATAATAATATTTTGGCACCTTTCACAACATTTTCTACAAAAACTACCTTAACATTTACTAATTAATGAACCTTTCTAAGCATATTGGTTGCGAGAATACATCCAATATGCGAAAGTTTGATAATTATTAATTTTATTTTAGCGTAGTGACTTTGAGTGACGGGTGATAATTTTCAACGTTTTAATTTTTACCAATTAATAAAGCAGCTCAATAAAATTTTCATTGAGTTGAAAGGTTTGGTATCCTCTCAGTATTATATTTGATGTATACAGAGTGAGGCAAGCACCATTAGCAACAGGTAATGTCACGGAATTGAGGTACATACGCACAGACTCCAACACCACGATGTACACAATTAATATTCAGATACATACTACTTTAAAATAAGTGGAAACCGACTTTAATTCAGTAGGCAAAACTTACGTTACAAGAATGTCATCTATCTGAAAATCAAAGAAAATAAAAGTTAATTTTGATTAAAAAATGTTACAGGACTGATTCAGACAAAATTTATATGGCTCCAAAAGGAAAGTATACTTTTGCGACCAAAAAAGATATTTCGAATTGGTCCAATCATCTCGAGAAATCGGGGAACATAAAAGAAACATTCCGTCGAATAAGAACTCCTCCTTCTTGAAGTTGCATAATGAAATGACAGATCTAAACGTATTTTTAAAAGTACTACTTAGGTGTTTACCTATAGCTTTTATGTTTATGTTTATCGAAGCTATTTGCGGAAAATATGTAGGAATCTCCGAATCACACATTTATGTATGATGGCAAAGTAAGGATCGGTGTCGTGTCGACCGGCAAACTAAAAGCTGAATGACGCGTGGCCACTCCCCCTCCCCCTTACCCTCTCCGCGAGTGTTCCGGCCATAATTACATTCCCGTGTCTAACAAATGGAGAATCGGTGTTGATTTGTGTTTAGCCGGCGCGCCGTGAGCCGACCGAGTCGCGGACGTGGGCCTAATGTTCCACGGAACTGGCAAAAGATTAATAATATGCGCGTATAATATTTAATTGATGGGACCTTCATTACTGATAAACAGTGACGAAGAGAGTAATGATTTTTTTCCGCTTTCTTAACCACACTATTTGAACAAAGTAGAGAATATGTCCAGCAGTAGCCAAATAAAGGCCGATCAGAGATTTTGAAGAGTATGCGCTAGTTGGCAAAGCCCGAATGAAAAATATTAAAAACAGGATAACGATATCAGGTGCATCGTACATCTTGCGTAGGTAGGTACCTAATGATGTAAAACCCATACCACTTTCTCACAAAGCGCTGTAGGCACAAAAACGGATCATAAAGTTAAATAGTTTCGTGCGGTGTCGGTAATTGCTCGCATATCAGCTAAGTGAAAAACGAAGCTCGACCGGCCTAAAAGCTCTGCGCCAGATTGCATCAGCACACGAATTTTCCATTACGCGCTAGTTCTTTATTACGAGCTTCGAGAAGTTAGCACCGGCGTTTAAATTGCATCGGCTATATTTGCAAAATGTACTTAATTCCGGATAGACGTATAAACGTTTAAGATTCGATAGCTACATGGACAGTTTTCGGTATTCGCAGCTATAAAGCGGAATCGAATCGCGGAGTGGAAGTGGGTAGTTTGCGTTGTAGAGCGGCGTCGTTAGGGCGGTCGTATATCGTCGGATAACCGCGAATATTGGCCGCACTAACAATGTGCGTCTTTATAAGTTTTTAACGAGCTCGGACGGTATAAATTATGTGCGGAGCGGGCAGTGGGTCTCGTTATCTCGCTCGCTGGCGGAAGCTTAATGTACCGAGAGCTTTATTGTAGCCACTTACGGGCTGCAACTCGAACTGCTTGTATAACTATTGTCTCGTTATACTTTATGCTCTGCTATAAGAACGCCATTATTTTAATGCATGTGGGATAGCACGGTTTAAATTTCAACTTTGTTAAGTAAGATTTTTTTTTTTAATGATGGTTAAACTAAGCTATCTTATCGATGGAACGATCGAAAAAAGCTTGTTTGTTATAAACGATAGACTACGTAGCGACAAAATTTAATATTTATACTCAAGTTTTCCTATATTTCATACTGTAAATATGGGAAAAACTTGTTTCTAAATATTGATAATTTTTGTATATTATCCAATGATAATAGAAAGTCAAGAGTTTTTAAATTACTTGTTATTTCGTATTTTACTCATGCTGATACCTAGGAACACTATTTTTGAATCGTTGCTACATACACAAAAATCATTAAAGTGTCAATGTTTCTATTTTGAAACATACTTACAAAGTAAAACGTATATAATCCAGTCTTTACAACTCTACCTAATCATCGTAAAAGCAGTATTTTGAGCGTTTAGAGCCAATCTAGCGAACGCATAATTTTATAACAGGAAGTTAGTTCACTGCAATACTGTGCCATGAATTCGAAATAGTGTAATTTGCTTATAGTTTCATGCCCAAGTAATTATGTGGCTCATATTATGGTAAGTCGTATTGAAATATTCGTTACGCTACCGACTGTGTTGTTTAACATTTTTTGTAGATTACGTTATGCGCAAAAAATAATGCTGAGTTTCCTTTTCCACTTCTTGTTACTATGTAGTGCATGTAGTGTAGTATATTAGATGAGACTGCACTGCGTAAGTTTTTAACATAAAATCAAGTTGAAAATTAAATTAATTAAATATATATATATATTTGTACTAATGTGATGCAAAAAGAGACTTAACGGCTAAAGGATGCTTTACAGGCTTTAATAGTGTTTTTGAAATTTACTATTTATTTGCAATAACATTGCATAAGAGAAACTCACATACGTTTTCAGATAATCTTTTTAGAAGGAGCAAAAGAAATATGGCTATTTTCCAGTAGTTCCGTTGAGTCAGAGTTTTAATGTATTTATAGATTAAAGTAAAGTATGGAAGACAGAAAAATAATAAGCAGCTAGGAAATGTAAATGACTGATTTAAAGAGTCTACATAAAGCTCTTAGTATGGTCATATATATCTCTATCTGTTTTTAGAAAACATATGTGTTGAGTGCCTAGGCGGATGGTTATATATTGGATCAAGCGAGTGGATCGAACGCTTTTGCTACAATTTTAGCAACAAAATACTTTATTGTTACCTATAAGTATGTTTGTTGTACTGTTAATAGGAACCACGATGGAAAGATCATGTGAAAATAACGTATCCCTTTTTTATTTTACCCAGAATGTAATAATAATGTTTTTGAAAATCTAAGTAAAGTTCGTTAAACGTTATTCTCGTACAAAGCTCGTATAAGTCAGTCCGTAGCGGACGCTAAGTACCTATTGCAAAAAAATTGTATCCGCGGGGTCTATTGTTGGCAAAACTACCTACTTGTTTTACAATTAAGTTGTGACACAACATGACAAAAAGAACAATTTTGAATCAACACGCCTTAATACTCTGTACCATTAAGAACGGTTGAAGTTAATAAGTAATATGTGCAGTCCTGTCAGACACGGATTAAGGACAGCACGTCTTCGGTAACCCATTTTCCCTTTGGTTATTATTCAGGTAATATTAAGATAACATGACGAAATAAATAAATACCGAGAATAACATTGAAAGTATCACAATTGCAGTTAGTTATCTGCTAATGCAAATGCAATGCAAATGCAATGCAAATGCAATGCAAATGCAATGCAAATGCAATGCAAATGCAATGCAAATGCAATGCAAATGCAATGCAAATGCAATGCAAATGCAATGCAAATGCAATGCAAATGCAATGCAAATGCAATGCAAATGCAATGCAAATGCAATGCAAATGCAATGCAAATGCAATGCAAATGCAATGCAAATGCAATGCAAATGCAATGCAAATGCAATGCAAATGCAATGCAAATGCAATGCAAATGCAATGCAAATGCAATGCAAATGCAATGCAAATGCAATGCAAATGCAATGCAAATGCAATGCAAATGCAATGCAAATGCAATGCAAATGCAATGCAAATGCAATGCAAATGCAATGCAAATGCAATGCAAATGCAATGCAAATGCAATGCAAATGCAATGCAAATGCAATGCAAATGCAATGCAAATGCAATGCAAATGCAATGCAAATGCAATGCAAATGCAATGCAAATGCAATGCAAATGCAATGCAAATGCAATGCAAATGCAATGCAAATGCAATGCAAATGCAATGCAAATGCAATGCAAATGCAATGCAAATGCAATGCAAATGCAATGCAAATGCAATGCAAATGCAATGCAAATGCAATGCAAATGCAATGCAAATGCAATGCAAATGCAATGCAAATGCAATGCAAATGCAATGCAAATGCAATGCAAATGCAATGCAAATGCAATGCAAATGCAATGCAAATGCAATGCAAATGCAATGCAAATGCAATGCAAATGCAATGCAAATGCAATGCAAATGCAATGCAAATGCAATGCAAATGCAATGCAAATGCAATGCAAATGCAATGCAAATGCAATGCAAATGCAATGCAAATGCAATGCAAATGCAATGCAAATGCAATGCAAATGCAATGCAAATGCAATGCAAATGCAATGCAAATGCAATGCAAATGCAATGCAAATGCAATGCAAATGCAATGCAAATGCAATGCAAATTGCTGGTCAATCAATCAATTAATGACCAGTTTTGTGAGCTGTCATCTCGTACTTTCTCGTTGCGTCCGCAATAACTGCAATGTTGGCTACGCTGATGGTCTCCAGCTCAGCTTAGCCACGCTCTTAGCCTTCGAACTTAGTCAGCATTGGAGATTTTGCTGTACGCGCTGTAAAGGCTTTGACTTTCGGTCTCAGCTCTTATTCCAGCTTGTGCATCAAGATCTGCAATGCTGAACGCGCTGTGATGGCCTTAATCTACTCCAGGCGGCGCTCTCGGCCATCATCGGTGCCAGCAATGTAGTAATTGGAGACCACGACAGTAATGTTCTAATAATACAGGTATGATGCAAGAAAGAACGTTTCACAATGATCGATGGTCGGAGACGGAATCAGCCAGCCACCATATTTTCTTTCCATGAAAAATATAACTCTCATCATCACGTTTTTAAAGAAATCCACGGCAACCGTCTTTAATGGTTTTTTATTACCTTGTTCCTGATTGGTCACATCATAAAATCAGGAATCCTTAATACGTATGGTCATATTGCCAGCTCCGAAAAAAGTGTGACCATTTTAATCGTATAATACAGGGTTACAAAGTATTCAAAAATCATGCCACTAACATTGCTAAATTTAAAATTAAAATGCTTCTTGCATTGCTTATAATATTTTTAAGATACAATTTTAAGGAGATAATTATCACGTTTTGAATCTTGAGTAACTTTATCTCTATCTCGCATTATTAATTATAAAAAGTCGTGTAGTACATAAGTAATTGTAATTAAATTAAACTTGCCACTAATTGAGTATTTCTTAGTAAAATAAAATTCATTATCTCATAAATTTTACTATTTTTGATATTGACAATTATACGCAATCGTTCATGACTAAACTTACGCAACTTTTTGGTAGTCTTATGAGAGAACTAACACTGAATAATGATGTGTATAGCCTGAACTGAGAGGTACCTACTCCCCTAACCCATAACCCTGTATAGGTGACGTCGCAGTTTTTTGTCTGGGCAAGAGTAGTGAGCGTTGCGTCTCTGCTTCAAGTCTACAGAATCTTTCAAACATCCTGATTTTAATAAGCTTATCCACTAAACTTTAAAAGTAAGTATTTTTAGCTAAGCAACAGCTAATAAAGTATTCTGCGATGACGGTCCGTGGAGGTTTGATTAAAAATACCAATTAAGATTACGGGCCTTTTATTCCAGTTCTAATCAAGCATTTAATTAGAATTAAGTAAGACCCCTTACTCGTACACGCATTTGTAGCGACACTATCTAAGCAGTCGCAGGATCATTTTCTTTAATAAAATCGTCGTGGCGTGGGTCTAGTCAAAAAAGGGAAACTGGCTCTGTTTATCAGCTAGTCTCAATTTAGCTATTAGAAATAGAACATACTGACTTTGAACCTTTACGCGTCGTGATGTGGTATGGACCAATTTTTTTTTCTCTACAATTGGCAAGTGTAGACTAAGTACCCTAAATTACAGTGTCACATACTTCCGTGGTCGTGCGAGTTTGTGGTGTAATACCTAGCTGTTGGGATTAAAAAGGCATATTTTTTATAAAAAATTTTATAAAAAAAATCATGAGGCATATTTTAATCGAGTTAATATGACTAAAGCCTCTATTTCTTGGCTTCTTTTTCATTCCTTTTGGCATTTGTTGATAAAACCACTTTCGTGCAGATTACTGCTATTTTTATAGCATCGCTTCCTAGCAATAGCGTATCATGTGTAAGTAACTTTGGAGCTCAAGGGAAGTCAGATCGAGTTGCTGTACACCAGTTACCTTGACACCCAAGGAGTGCCAACCGAATAAAATTTACACTGATTAATGTATTAACATTCATTGTCCAAACTGGCAAAGCGAGCGAATGAGAGATTTTTTCTATGATTCTATGATTTTTTATATGTAGGGCAAAATTCACTTTCACCCAGTCAGTATGCATGTTTGTCTGGTTGTAGAATTTTTAGTTTTTTAAGTATCTGGGTTTTTTACTTTTGGAGAGGGAAGTTTGCTCCGGCGACAAACTTCCGGCCGATTTTAATAACATTTGGCAGATATATGCCTATAATACGAATATAATGTTAAACAGCTTTTGTACAACACATCGGACCAATGTGTCAATTTTGAAACAGCTCAGATTCACAACAGCACAATCATTTCATCTCAACTATCTGTCTCGAAAGTATCCCGGACTACTTGGCCATGTTGCTAGAAATTACGGTGATAAACTCGAGAAACTAATGGTCACCGGGAATATAAATAGTAACAGACCTCGAGGCCCTTCTTTGATTCGATAAGATTCGCTCACTTTAGAAACCACAGGCTACTACAACGCCCTGAGGGTTGCCGAGGATAGGGAAAGTTTGTGTAACACTAGACAGGTTCTTGGGAGGTGGAGGTCACGGCTCTTCAGCATGAGGAATACGCCTAAAAAGGACAACAACCTTAAATAAGAATTCGCAATACGAAAAATAAAAGAAACCAAAAACAGTATGTATTTATTTATACCTACTGCAGTTTGATATCTAAATGGCAACGCTATATCCTAGTTTAAACAAACTAACGCAACACGAAAGCCAAGACATATCTCTCCCGTTTTAGGAGCAGCGAAGTAACAAATCAATATTTGGAGTGAGTGCTTTTTCGTGCTATAGAGAAGCTTTTATCTGGACAACGGTCGGATGGCAGCACAAACAGAAGGACAGAGACATTCACTTTGACATAACACAATCTTATGCTGGCTTGTGCACTCTCAAACTTGTCACAAAGTAAGTACAAGCACTTTGCAAGTTCATGAACATTGCTACCTCGATTAATTTATGTATAAAACGATTTATCGATATATAAATATCGAACACGTAGATAAACGATTCGGTTAAATAAAAAAGTGCTTTAAATACATAGTTACAAGACTTTAAGATCAAAGCTAAATAAGCATAATGCATATGAAAATTTTAAAAATTTACTCAATTTCGTGACTCATCGAAAAATATAGTTGCTAAAAAGATTTGTAAAGATTTAAACGTATACCTAGTATGATATTCAAAATCCATTCTCAGCTTAATAATTAAGCTCTGTGTTTTGAAGTTTTCTCGAGTATCTCGAATACATATCTATTATAGATATGTATTTGTCAGAGCAACTACTCGTATTATTTCTACTTTTAGATTTTTAACTGCCAACTTCAACAAGATATCGACTCAATCAATGCCTTCAAACTATTCCACAGAGAAGTACTGCTTACGTTCGGTTCTTACGATTTAATAAGCCTACCTTCCCACTAAATATTTCAATACAATGTAAATTTAAGCAATAAAACAAGCCTTTAGAGTGTTTTAATCCAACAGTTACACATTTTCCTCGAAGCACGCACGTTATTCGGTAATTAGCAGTTACTTAACATGGAAAAACAGTTTAATTAACTATAGCAATGCAATATAGTTGAGGCAATACTGAGTGGAACTCCACCGCGAGCGTTAATTATTATCTGTGAGGAGTGCTCTTTGTTTAGTTACCAACTCTAAATTAGTTTTCGAAATGGATCATTCACACCCTACCCCTTACCCCTGTACTACCCGCCGGCCGTAGCACACGATAAGTATAGACAGTAGAGCAGTTTAATACATCCTTCAAATTTATTGTGAAAAATTTGCATTTATTGCGGTTCGGATGAAGCCAAAGATATTTTAACCTCAAACTCAAAAAAATTATACGATGTCCCCACTAACGATGTCCCCATTTAAAGAGCACAATGGAATTCAATAAATCCGACTTTGAAACATGTATAGAAAAGTACAGGTGTTCTTTTTAAAAAAAAATATTCTTGGCGGACGACAAAAGTTTATGGCACAGCTAACATATTGCTTTTGGTCTTGATGTGTCAGTGTCGTTTATGAGGTTCCGTTCCGTGTTAGTTAGTAGCAGCTCTGTATACCTTAAAATAAATGAAGGGGAAGTATTTTGTGTAATATCTGTTTTAGTAGAAATAAATGATTAAAAACATATTTTTAACACACACTTACGCTAGGTTAGTTACGTAGGTATTAAAGCTCAGTTAAGTATCAGTAAATGACGATGATGATGATGGTCTAGGCTAGCTTGCTTGCTTCAAGATCCGTCGGTCCTGGGTTCGATACCTAGTCGCGGCTGTGGTTCGAGTGATGAATTTGAACAGCTGTCTTTGAGTCAGGGTGTTTTTGTGAATGTTGCACGGCATCCCCGTCACAGAAGAAATGCCAGTGGAAATTTATAAATGTGAGACGTTATTATATTATATATGACGGAGGACCGGTATAACTCTGGTCGTTTCTAAAAAGCGTGACGTCACCATTGCTGACGTCACCACAATCATCATGAGGGCGGTTGCTCATGTTTGGTAAAATAGAAATACGAACTGATACTTGTAACGGTTTTCATTGTGACAATAGTTGTACAGAGCTCCCACCGCTACGGCGGCACATACTCGACTGGTCAATGCGTTTTTTTTTAAGATAACGTTGAGGTCAGCACCCCGAAGGAGATCTCAGCTTGACCGGACGTTTAGCGAGCGCAAGTGCGCTGGGCCGCGTGGCCAATGCACCGACAGACGGTCGTATTTATTAGTATACTTAAATAGGTTTAAAAAATAAATCCTTATCGGTTTAAATGTTGTCTTAACAGTGTAATTATTGGTCATCCCCTACTGTAGCTCGCTCAAATAGCGACCGGCTCTGTTCCCGGTAATTGGAACGTTCTGAGATGACACCACTCCGCTGCCTCTAATCAGTTAACAAGAAACGCACTACCGACAACCTATTATGATTCGTAAACATATACAACGTTTCCTATGACAACTTCAGCCTCAATTCCATTATTTAATAAGGAATTTCGAAGCTTTTATTATAATTACATTGTAGCTACAAAATAATCGATCGATGCTCTACATACATTCAATAAGTGGTTAAAAGTGACTTCAAACAACTTTAAATAACCCACGACTCTTAATAAGTGAAATCGCGGGATGCAGCTATTATATAGGTTTTGGTACATCTTCAAGTGAAGACGAGTCTATTGA
The DNA here is from genome assembly GCA_947049295.1 of Ligdia adustata. Taxonomy (NCBI): domain Eukaryota; kingdom Metazoa; phylum Arthropoda; class Insecta; order Lepidoptera; family Geometridae; genus Ligdia; species Ligdia adustata. Next base: position 8,088,408 of record OX346218.1, read on the forward strand.
CACCACTCACATAAAAATATGACAAGCCGTTTAAGCTCTATGGGGTAACAAAGAAATATTTATACATACACTCGCAAAACATGGACCTCCTTCTTTCGCAGTCGCGTAACAAAGCAACGTAACTTAAGCGAAATTTCATAGATTTCTAGATATTTTGTAATCATCAATACTAATTTAGTAATAAGATCCCTGAAATCAAGCCTTAAGAATGTAGATAACAATTTTTGACTATATAAGCTGTCTATCAATCGGAGATCACACAGATTGTAGGCAAAAATATTTTTTAAATTGCTTGTATGTAACCTGGTAACATTACTAAATGTTACGTTTGCAAATGTAAAATGTAGGTAAAAGCAATGCATGAACGCCCCACTTTCCAGCTAATCCACTCCTCCGGAGAGGAGATGCTTTAACACAAAACAAATAAAAATGAATCCCGCGGATGAGTGCTTCAATTTACGAACGGAAAGCTTTTTTGGGAGTATTAAGTAAGTGTTCTTATTTCGTTTCAGGACAGAGACGGGCGTAAGTAAGCACTTATCTTTACAGTTCCTGCATTAAGTCGTCAACAATTAAGCCTCATTAAATTTCATTAGTGGAATGGTCCCGCCGCGGGTAAGAGGGGGGTGGGCCGGCCGTCGCCGCTTAGACGGATAATCTTCAGCTGTCAGCCGCTAATGCGTTTTAGAGTACGTAATTTGAACCGTCGAGATCCGAGGTAATTAACAGCCGCAATTAAGCTAAGTGATTATTAGTAACTACCACTGGAAAGAAGCAAGTGCGTGGCTATCGACTCGAGTGACGACACACCTAAACAGTTTGACTACTCTTATTAATGACTAGCTATACCCGCGACTTCGTTCGCGGTTGCTAACTTTTCATAATTATGTCAGTGGGACTTTAAAACATTGTGAATTTATATCAGTGGTCCTTCTGAAAGTCTAAGTAAAGTGAGTCTAAGTCATTCATTGTCTGGAATGCACTGGCTCTCAAAGGAGGCCGCCGAAACACACCGTTAGGTGCTTGGCGTTATATTTTTCAACTTGAAGTGTTATCCTTAAACGGTAGCTCAAGTTCTGCTTGCGTGTTGTGTGGAATGGAACCTCGTACCTCCCACACGGCAATCTACACCCTTTAACTGCTCGGTACCCATCGCTATAATAAATTGTGGATGCTATGTGTTGATACACATACAATCATAATCTATGCCGTAGCTATGAACTCGTGATTATAGTATTTTGTGGCCGTATTATATTCGGCTATTTTTGATACGTGTGAGATTTGTATGGATTATTTATTTAGATTTCCATTAAAAACTTTTCGATAGTTTATCGAAAATATGAACTACACTACCAATGTCGTTTTTTTGTGGTACAATAATGTCAGTGAGTCCTTTCTAACGAAAAAAAAACTAACTATGCAAATAAAGTTTCAATAGAAAAACCTACCTTGCTACAACTTCCAATGAACTTAAGCGTCCAATAAAAGATTTTTTGTTACAACTACAAAGCGAAGAAATATTTATTTGGGATACAATAATTTCAGTTAATGATTTCTAGCAAAAAATAATTATATCTTTATTTGATTTTCATAACAAAAATTACTTGCTATAACGTTTTATGTAGGCGTCTACCACAATATTTCTTAAAAACTAAATAACCAATGACTTTTTTTGCGATACATTTTAGTTCCAAATCATATCACGCGTTACAGAATTATAGTTAAATACGACTATTATCCCCTCGGTCACAGGTCCCCACTAATTTTTGGGCTAACAACAAAAAATATCACCTAAATCGAACATACATGCCCTCTCCCACAAGAATCTCCACTTATTTTCGGGATAACATTTCGGTTAGACCTTTCCAACAAAAAAAGAATCATCGAAATCAAAGCACGCGTTACTGAGTAATAATTAATTACGATTTTCATCCCCCCTCTCATGGGAACCCCCGCTGATTACCGGAATAAAAAGTTGATAAGATTCTACCTCATTATATGAACCTTAAGCGTACCAAGTTTCATTAGAATCCATCCAGCAGTTTCAGAGTTATGGAAAGTCCAGAAACAGATAGACAGACAGACAAAAATGAAATAAATTATAGATTTGGGGTCTGTATCGTTAATAACGCCCCCCGCAAAAGAAATTTTTAAAATATATATTATGTACAGAATTTGACCTTTTACAGTTTTATTATAAGTATAGATCTCGATGGATTTTTAATTACAGTTGTGGACATAACCGATGTAAGTAGGTAAGATTTATTTAGGAATAATGTGCAAATGAGCCTGAGTATACACAACATAGACGTTTCAAATTTCGAATAAAATGTAAGTAATTTAAGTGAAGATTCACACGAGAGTCGAGTGAAGGCTTTACGTCACTTCAATTTTGCGTTAAAAGTAAGTGTACGGGCGCCTCAAGTAACCCGGAGGCAGGGGTAATGTATTCCCATATATACATAAGTGAAAACATTTTAAGAAGCTCCACGGACCCACTGCATCACCCCGGGGGTTAGGGCCTAAAAGCACTATCTCTGAGCCAAAGCCTTACAACTCTTCTCAAATTCAACTTACTTTGCTCTGTGTAGGTGCCCGCGTGGATAGTATAGTGACTCGAACGGTTTTGCTCGTAGGAATATTAAATAAAATTCCTTAGTTCAACGAAAACCATTTCAGGAAAAAAAAATAGAACGTCCACTTTACTTATTTAATTTTTTGTTTTCCCTAATTAAAATGGCTATTAGAAGAAAGTTCTCAATTCTTGAGTTTTTTTTCTCTATTCAATGTATATTTCTCGATTATTTAGAGATGCCTGGACCGATTTGAAACCTCTGTAAATAAAAACATTTAAATAGCGTGGCATCCCCGACACAAGAGAAATCCTAGTGGGAGCAATAAGAATTAAACGTTATTTGTTTATTATTAGTCTCATATGTATAAAAAGTGCTTCTGTAGTTATGTTTGTAAGTAAAATTATTGTTAAAAAAATGTATATATGCGTCTGCTGAATTAAAATCGATTGTCACTTTTTAGGGTTCCGTACCCAAGGGATAAAAACGGGACTCCATTAGTAAGACTTCACCGTCCGTCCGTCTGTGTGTCACCAGGCTGTGTATCTCATGAATCGCAATAGCCAGACAGTTGAAATTTACACAGATGTTGTATCTCAGCTGCTGCTATAACTATAAACACTAAAAACAGTAAGTATAAAATAAATATTTAAGCGGGGCTCCCATATAACAAATGTCACGTTTTTCTCGATATTAATAACGGAAACATGTAAAAACTTGAACTAGTTGTATAGATAACTAGCTGACGCGGCGAACTTCGTACCGCCTAACAGTTGATTATTTAAGAGTAATGTTACCAACGTTACTCAATTGTTTTGCCTTCCCGAAACATCTCCACTAATACTTAAACTTTATGGTATGGTATTAAAGTTCAAATTGACTTATGAATATTATTGCGAATCAATTGTATGGGAGTATAGAAAAGTGTTGTTATTTGACAATTTCTGGCAATTTTTTAATTTTTTCTCTCCTTAAGGTCCATTCACGTACGTCAAGGAATGTTATAAATAAAGAATAAGCAAAATTGGCGCAGCTGCTCTCGAAATTTGCGCTTAGCAACACATTCAGCGATTCATTTTTATATTATAGAAGATGGTACGTGCGCGACTTAAACTCGCAATCGATATTGTTTAGAACGATACGATATCAAAGACAGACGTTAACAGCAAACAAATACTTATGGTTGGTGACGGGATACAAAAATTAGCAATATTATCAAGAATGTTTGGTCGTAGTATCGAACAGAACATACGTAACGAATTCAAGTTTAGTGTCGCTCGGCGTAGAGACTGAAACTCCAAGCTGAACCAAGTATCTACAGGGCTTCAAGCCTTACCTGACAACATGTGCCGGCCAATCTGCACCTTTTATTGGCAGGCATTGGCCCCTTGTTAGTTCCAAAATTAAACCACACCTCTCCACCGGAATATTGAACTACCCACATTGCTTCAAATTCCTATTTTAAAATCTGTGCAGACCAACTTTTCTTTCTCTATGTCACGGCTTACGAATACGCGACCATGCTCGATTTCATATAAAATAAATTGAAAAGTTTCAAGTTTAATTCCGTCTTGATGCCGCCGTCAATTCGAGCTCGCAACGGCGTGGCGGAAGCGAATCTCGATGTTTTGTAATGGAGCTTTTTAAAATGGAAGTCGAACTTTTGTCAGACACTTTTAGCCGCGCCGGAGATACATTTAAGCTTTTTAACTTTTCCACTCCGGTAATGTATCCCACACTTTCCTACGTCTGTAGTAGACGTGAATAAGTGTTATTTATAAGGCCGTATCTGTATAGATGAAGCCGGAGTGTTTTTTATTTGTGTGACTCCGCGCGGCACTAGTCACTCGCAATAATCCTGCCAAAGAGTTTCTCTAGCCCGACTTTGGAGTGTTTATTTTTTTCATGTTCGACGACAGTGTAAACATTTTGCCTACGATCCATTAAGTAAATGCACTCTGGCCGCCACCGGCACTGCATTAATATTGCATTTCTAACTCCCCTTCTACCCGGGTGGGATCGCGACCCTCGATGGACATTACTTCGATAGGATAGAGAACAACTCTATTGAATTATCTCAACGCTAATGTCGGTTTTCATACATACAGACATTTTAGGATTGTAAATAATAATATTTTCTGTAGATAACACAAGACATTTTTATGTTTCAATTAATTGTACCTATCATCTAATTGTCTACACGCTATAGTTGATACACGAGTTTTTTTAATTATTTTGCAGTGCCTTTATTTTTATAATTTCTTTCTTTTCTCCATATCAAAAACAACGATAACTCCATTCTAACACAATTTACATAGCAGGCTTAAATCCTGATTAGACTATCAAAATGATATACTCATCTAAGTATGTGTTGGTTCGTCGTCGCTCAAACATAAGGCTTTGTAAACATTGAAAAGTAAGTACTATGTCAGGTGCCTTACGTCCTTACAGACTTGTGGGAAAATTAGAATTCAGTTGCCCACTCGTCCACTTCACGGTTACCAAACCTCAATTCAAAAGGTCCTATTGCATTCCTCAACCGTGTAATGTTTGTAAAATATCCATGAGTACCGTGTCGATACCAATACATTGTGCAAGTCACACAATGACAAGCCGTTAAATGTTTCATGAGGTGCCTGGGCATCACCTGGTGTGACGAAAATAACAAATTCAGAACGCTTTTCAAAACAACACTCAGCCTGGTGCTACATTATGTATGAGCACTCCATTTGGTGATCCGCTCAGGAGTCCCGCTCGCGGCTCGTTAAGCGCCTACATTAGCTACAAACACTTATTGATTTTGAGAGATTGATGTAATTCGAGACGAAAAGTGCCTTGTTACAGGCTGAATAGATTCAACGTTTTCGCTTCTTATTTAGATTGTGTTACGAGTGATGTGTCTTCGAGAAGATTCATCTAATAAGTTTTGGTTCGTGTGGAGTGGAGGTGGGCTTTATTGCTGCATAAAGCTTTTGCTTACTGAGTGGGTGACATAACTACGTAACATTTAGCTAAAAATTTTAGTCAAGATATTGCAAAGAGGTTCACACAGCCGTTTATACGTCAGCCAGAAACAAGAGCACGAGTAGACCATGTAACAATCATCTCGCCCCCGGCAGACACTAAAGCGAAATTTCTATGATCCTTACGTAACTTTATTAAATGATAACAGGAGATAACCGGCACCTCAGAATTAATTAATCCACTCAGAGATTGCATCTAAAAGCCCTCCCTCCTCCCCCGCAGGGGTCGATCCGTTTCCAGCCACTTAAACTTCACGCGGCGCGCTCTAGCTTCCGTTTTAATTACAAAATTAATTCAAAATGTAATTAAAGTTAACAATAAGGCAGCAAACAATTGAAGTTATTTATGTTAGTTTATGCTTTATGGCGAGCAATGCTCCGGTGGAAAATGCGATTTTCTCGCTGGCGCGCCGGAATGGAGTGAGCTGATTTTAATTTTATGGCTTTAGACTTATGAGTTCAAGAATAGGTGAGTATACGCTTTGAACGTTGTTTTCCTCGTATATTAAAAAAAATATACGATAAATAGTTACTACTGGTACTTAGAAAGTTATCTACCTGATCTGATAGGCCTGATCAGATCTGATGACACACACACACATCCTTGACATGCATGCATCGTCGCATTACATATGGCTAGAAGCGCAAGCTCAAGCCGATTAGCTGTAAAAAATGGGTTAGGTTAAGTTAGCACTGTACCTTTGACCTACGAAAGATTTATAGTTTACCTACTAATCGAACTATATAACTATAAAGAGAATCACTCAGCTTAACAAACGGGACATAGAATATAACATAACACTTGGTCGGAATACTTACGAACTATTTTAGATATATGGAACTACTGAGATTTCTATGTGGAACCAACCAGAAACCAACAGTTTTTTATTATACTATTTCCAGTTTATTTCCGCTGTAAACGTTGTTCATATTGATGAGTCTACCTAACTTGGCCAAAATATCACAAAGCACTATGATATAGGTTGGTTGGTATGTATATAACAGCGACGTGCAACCTGTAAGCGAGCACTAACGTCCAGGCAAACATGTACCTACAATTGTACATACCTAAACTAGAAGAAGACACAAAGACAATTTACTCGCTAATTCAGTTTAGGTAACTAGACACCTAGCTTTACTTGCAAAATATGTAAGATCGAAATGAGGGACTGTAGAGTGGTTAAGCATTAGCAGGGGTTTTAGATACGTAAGTACTCAGCCTTTGAGCTTAAACATAGAGGCTGAGCAGTTCTTGTTGCTCCACTATGCTATGGGTACAGTACCTACGTACCTACAGGCAATAAAGCTCTGTTGAATAGCACTTAACGAGATTGATTCAGACCATTTACCATTCTATAAACAAACACAACCTTTCCATTATGGTAAATTATAAAACCTTTTAGCAAATCGAAACCAAAGAAAAAGGAGCGGTTTGCATTGACATTATTGAATAGCAATCTTATTGAGATATTTTGTGATAGGACCGGAAAGGCTTTTGGGTTGCTGACTTAGAAAAGTTATCAAGTAGGTAACTTTTATGTGGCTATATGGCTATATGTATTTTCTTCAAGTCGGCCAAGTGCGAGTTGGACTCGCGCACGAAGGGTTCCTTAAGATTATAGTGTTGGTATTAATATCGATTATACGTGTCACGACAACACGTATAACGACGACATTATACGTATTGTCGTTATATTTATCGAGCAAAAAAACACCTAAACATCACGTTTTTTATACGGAAGGTATCGTAACATAATTATTTTATTCTGTTTTAGGGTTCCGTACCCTAAGAGTAAAAACAAGACCTTATTACTAAGACTTCTTTGTCCGTCCGTCCGTCCATCCGTCCGTCAGCCACTAGCCGTACCCCACGAACCAGGATATCTGTCTAGCTATCTCGGTTCATGGGGCTATTTAGGTTTTTTACAGATAATGTATTTCTGTTGTCGCTATATCAATATACCTTGTGACGTACAGACGGCCGGGCATTGAAGTAGGATTCCGTTTTTATCCTTTGGATACGGAATCCTAAACAAGTAAAATCCGATTTCCATTTGCCACGCAAAAATTGCTTTACAATAATGTCATCTATGTAAAATAAAACTTATATTGATAAAAAAAAACACAGAACCCATTTTCGTTAAATTTATATAAGACCATAGATGTATGTAGGTATGCATAGATAGACAACAAATATACTCCGATTTCTCAATGGACCTGTTTGAAAAATATACCTATCTATGGTCTTATATAAAGGACTTGTTTTATTTTCGGCTAGAGTGGTGTCCGTCTACGAAAAAATGCCTCAAGATGTGGTTAATACTGTGTATTAATGAAACATGCGTCAGTCGCCTCCTTCATTGTGTACAAAAATATCTAAATTCTGTGAATTGTAGTGAAATTATGCCAACTCTGGAAGATTTGTCTATACTAGGTGGACTCCAATAGTCACATTAAGTAGTCTATAAATTGTACCGCCCGTCACAAATGCCAAAAATAACACAATAAAAACGCGTAAATTATCTTTTTGAATAAATAACATGGAAATATTTTAATTCAAAATTAATTTTGTACACCGCGATAAGTACTAACATTATTTTGAATTTGTTTGCGTATAGTGTCCTGGCTGGAGCTCAATACGTTTTTCAAACAACTCTTTTAATGAAAATGGTATTTTATTTATTGAAAATATTATATGTGTATGAAAAAGGCAACAATAATTTGAGAACATGATCTCTATTTTTGAAGTCGATTATCAATAATACGATCGATAAGTGAAAACCTACTGCAATATAGATATTCAAAACAAGAATGTTTCAAATCGGTGACCATCTATCTATCTTTGAGATATCGGATATTTGAGATATAAACATACACATTTGTTGTGGTAGCCATCTTTGATTTAAAATTATCATATTCTATACATACTCGTACTATGCCACTAGTCAAGCTCTTTCATTTGATACAAATATTTAGGGAGTTGTGAAAAAATTATTATCCGCCATTTTGTAGCGGCGGCCATCTTGGTCCGATTTCATCAAACATAGCTTAGAACAGACACAACTAATACATCTTTCAAAGAAATAACAAAATCAAAGTAAGTCCATCCGTTCGGGATCTGCGATGACACACACAAACACACATATATACACACAAACATACGAGATATAATAATTCGTCGTTACTACGTCGAGGCTTAAAAAAGCTACGATGAATTTAGAAACTCCTCCTTTTTGAAATCGCTATAAGTAATAAAACGTCAAACATTTGACAGTTTTTTCCCTCTCAGAACAATACCTAAGCACATTTCTTAAGGCAGGGGTTTCTTTTTACCGAATTCCCTAAAAAGAGGAGGTATTCAATTATGCTGTATAGTATCTATACTAATACTTATAAAGAGGAAAGATTTGTTTTTAGTACGTATCGAATAAACTACAAAAAATACTTGACCGATTAAAAAAAATATTAGTAACATAAACAAGTGATTAGAAGCAACTAAACTAAAGCTAAATCTTTAAACATACTCACCTATGAATCATCCTTAATTTTTTGTTATTTAAACTTTGATGTACCCAGTGTCACTCTCACGACTAAGACGAATCCTATTGACATGCTATTAACACCACTTACACAAAAATATGACAAGCCGTTTATTAGGCTCTAGAGCGTGCCAAAGAAATACACTAAACAACCATAACACTCTTTCGCAGTCGGGTAAAAATCAAAGAACCGCGGGTATTGCCGCGGAGCCCAGCTAGTAGGTACACATATTTTATGTTTGTTTCTATTTTTTTGTATATGTTAGAGACCGATTTGAATAATTATTTATATGTTTGAAGTCGGTAATCACTTGACCGAAAGTTCAGTTTCGGTTTCGATTTCGGCCGAGTTTCGGTCAAAAATCAAGTTTCGGCGGCAGTTTTTGGTCGGACTCTACTTTTTTTAAAAGATCTTGGACCTACAGTGTGAGGTCTGTACCAAATATTATTGACTCTGTCCGTAGTTAACTACTCATTGTTATGGTGTACCTTACCTACGTAGACTGGATCAGATATAATCAAAATGGCGGTTTCGAAATAGAATAGAACTGGTGGTGAAGTCTGTTATTTGAATTATCTCAGATTTACGATTGGATTGTGCCAAAATGGCCGTTTCGACATAGAATAGATCAGAGTTAGTATGAAAATTTTTTTTTATTTAAAACAAACTGTGGCCTGTTCTATGTCAAAATGGCCATTTTGGTATTGAGACAATTCAAATAACAGACTTGACCACCAGTTACTTTTAAAAATTATGTTTTGTTTAAGTCAAAACTAAGTCTAAGTCAAAACGGTTATTTTGGCACAATGTAATTGTAATTCTGAGGCAATGCAAATTACAGACTTGACCTCCAACAAGAACAAGAAAGGACTTTCTTTTACAGGTATTTCATTGCTCTGAGTGTTGTGCTACGCCTAAAGGCCATTGGTTGGAATCAAAGATAAAACATGGCAACCCATTAGTACTGTAAAAAAATACTCCTTTTGAATTAAGAAATAAAGTTTTTATTCTGGGGTTTGGAGGGGTATAATATCATTGAGCTTTATATTTTTAGCCAAGGCTAATAATTTTTAAAATTATTTAGGTAAAGATGAAGTCAAATGATAAACATTGAGCAAAATATCATATAGCAGAGTTACAGTACAGTAGTTCTTTAAGCGACGACACGCGCGATTGCCTGGCCCAAATTTGTGTAATATCGCTTTGGTGAAATGAATATATTAAGTACCCAGTTTTTTGTGAACAAATATACAAAAATGTGGTTTTTATAAGCGAAATAAGATATACTTATTAACGATGCTGCAATTAAGAATCACCCCGTATTTAACTAAAATAACGTTAATAGGTAAGTCACGCTAACTAAATATGTTACTCGTAGGAAATTATAAGTTAACTCAGTGTCATTTGGATGTCTTAAAGCCAGTAAAGCCTTTAATGAGTTATCCTGCGTTCGCCTAAAGAATGGCGTCTTCGGCTGTATGTAGCGATAGTTCCTCTATGTCTTCTAAAGCTAGTGATTTTTTAAGTGTTGATGTTTAATGATGGTGGGTTATGAACCATGAATATTTTGTTTATGTAGTTCAGAAATTACAAGTATGGGCAAGAGATATAAAGACGTAACAACGTGGTTTTCGTGTTCGCGGGAAATCACCATAGGAACACTAGTAAAGTCTCATTCGCTTTACCAGTAGACTTCAACTTGACCACGATGACTTATTACATTACTTGATATTTGACTAAATAAAACGATTAATTCATAACTTGAAAATCTTAGTTGAAAATTCATAAACTTGATGCTGGCAAATATACAAATCTCTCAAACTCTCAATGTCACAAATCGCGCACCTCATTCAATGTCACAGATGTCAATGCCAAAACAAACGCGCGGTTGATTATGGAAACAATTTATTTTGGGTTGTTGAGAAAATAGAAGTTTATAGATTACGAAAAAAGGATTGAAGTGCATAAATAAAACATAAGACCAGTAAGCAAATAAGCCCTTAAACTATGCCGAATACTCGAAGAAAAGTTATAAAAACTGTTTACAAAGATGAAGTGAGCGACGAAGAGACCGGCGACTTTAGTGACTCTGGCTCAGATGCGCAAATTTCTGAAGCACCTTCATCTGACGACGAAGAGATTGAAGAAAATATATCTTCACCTGATGAATTTAGCAGTAAACCGAAGAAAACTCGACAGAAACATACAGTGAAAAGAAAACCTAAGTTCGCAAAGGAATTCATACAGAAATTAACCAGACAAATAGATGCTGAAACCGAAGAAAATGAATGTGATGTTAATTTACCACTGTTCAGTGTTAAAGATTTGACTGAGACTGATAAATTGCTTCCTTCTGTATTGAATTTATCTGAAAGTGGTATGTAAATGTAAGCTTTTTTAAAGTATTAGGGTACTTTCCTAGAATGCAGCTATTTCCTCTACCCCCTAAGCCATGTTGATAGTCTTACTAAAACTCATGATAATTATTATGCTATTGTAGTTCTGTTACACTTAAAGAATAAAATTTAAGCCCACAATAATTGTATTCAGGTCCACTTCTACATTACAGTAAAATATTTCACAACATTTATTATTATCTAGATAACCAACAAGTCATAACAAGTTTTTATTTTTATGCTTCTAAAAAAGTGACAAATTACTACCTGAGGCCAGACTGGAGAATATATTTGTTATTATCAAACTGCTTATTAGGAATGCATACTACACTTTAAGGGCTTATTACACTATGCGGTATTCAGACAGTCTTACTAAGATTTAGCTTAATGTAATAAGAGCTAGCAAGTTAGCCTGTCTATTTAGACTGACCGAATGGGTTCGGCCGTGCTTACTCGCTTGCTTGCTGAATATCGCGTAGTGTAATAAGACTTAGCACGCTTAGACCGTTCAGTCAGCGCGCGGCAGCCGCGGAGCAAAGACGGTCGTTTACGTTTGTTTGCTGTGGCCGCGTGCACCATGGCGTGTTCGAAAGAAAAAGAAGTACTTTTCAATGTTCTTGATTTGTACCGAGACATGCCATATTTATGGCTGAAAAGTCATAAAGATTATTCCAATCAACCACTTCGTACTGAAGGATTCCGGGTGTTGTTGGAAATTTATAAAACCTTCGATGAAAAGGCTACAGTCAAAACAATAAAAAAGAAGTTGATGAACATGCGCACCAATTACAATAAAGAATTGGCTAAGGTATGTACCTACTTAATTCCTTTGTTATGTGTTTTATTCGTCCCAATAAAAACAGGTACCTACCTACACATACGATAAAACGCCCCTGTATAACGAACGCTTTGGGAACCTTAGCTAAGCTATAAATCGGGCATTTTGAATTGATCTGAGCCTAAATCGTTTCAAGCTTCAAAATGCATAATTGTGTTTTTTTACAGGTAAATGCTTCCAAACAAACTGGCGCAGGGACAGATAAAATGTATGTACCAACTTTATGGTATTACGACGCGTTAAACTTTCTTGGGTCAAGGAGTGAACCATGTCGCATAACACCAGAGAGCATCGAAGATGAGGAGGTAAATTGTATTCAATTCTTTATACCAACTTCGAAATCGCGAATAAAAACAGCTGTTTCGTAGAAATAGTCAAAATTCAAGACCAATATCCCGATATGTATGGAACAGATGTTTTTTTTTTCGCGTATTTCGAAGTTGGATAGTTAAAGTTGTTAGTAGGTACAGTACATTGACCCTTTTCAATTTTTAGGGTATTATGAAACAGCCTGTATTTTGTATACTATACACGTGTAAGCGAAGCCGGGGCAGAAGTCCACGGCTTCGCTCACCTATACAGGGTGATTCCAAATTCATGTAATTCATTGATACTATGTAATCAGCTGCTGATATACAACAACTTTTACTATGGGAGTAACAACGACATCATGCAACAATATTTCGATGCTCCATACAAAAATCGTCTAGGTAGACGATTACTTTGTATGGGGATGTGAAAAATTTTCTAGCGATTTCGAAGTTGCTCCCATAGTAAAAATTGTTGTATACTACCAGCTGATTATATAGTTTTAAGGAATTACATGATTTCGGAATCACGCTGTAGACTTTATAGACAGCTGCGCCTAATGGGTTCGAGGGACAGTACAATGTCTGTCGGGTCCGCTAGTAAAAAGTATATTTCTTTTATTAAGCATTATTTAATCAGGTGAAATGGTAGATATAACAAATATTATGGTGGTACAACATCAATCATTCGGTCTTGGAAACTAACATGTCCAACAGAATTGAAATAGTCCATGAATTTATTGCGAACAGTATTGCCATCTTCATTACGCTGCCTATTTGAAGAACGCTGTAATGAAACTAAGGGTGCAGAGGTTTGTCTCCAATCTCCTTCGCGAAACGTACCCTGTCTTATATTTTCTGAATCAATATTAGAATGACATATGTAAGTTGGTACTCGTTTCCTCAGAAAGTTATGCAGAGCGCAACATGCCAACACTACAGCATCCACATTCTCCAGATCTAGATCAAGTGGTCTACGCAGTACTCTAAAACGGGAACTCAAAATGCCAAAGGCATTTTCAACCACTCTTCTGGCTCGCGATAATCTATAATTAAAAATCCTTTGCATCCGATTAATATTTTTAAAAGGAAATGGTTTCATGAAATTTTTATTCAATGCGAATGCACTATCCCCCAGAAACACGTATGGTACAATTTCATTTGTGCCTGGTAGTGGAGATGGCGATGGCAAATTTAAAGAATTGTTAATCATTTTCTTATGAAATTTTGTACATTTTAAAATTGCTCCATCTGCAACGGATCCATTGGTGCCTGTGTGTACATACATGAATTCGTAGTTAGCATTTACAACAGCAAACAGTACAATACTGAAGAATCCCTTATAATTGTAAAACAATGAGCCACTTTCGGGGGGTTTTTCTATAGCGATATGCTTCCCATCACATGATCCAACACAGTGACTGAAATTCCATTTTGTTTCGAATTCCTCAGCAATTTCTTTCCACTCTGTTTCATTTTCAGGTATCTGGAACAAAAAAAAATAATTTAACTGTATTTTTAGGGCTCCAATTCATCTGACGAAGACATTCCAAGCCAGCAAATCGGATCGATTGCTTCAACTTCTAGAGGACATAGCGTAAAGAAAAAAAAAGAAACACTTCTACAAAGACAAGAAAAAATGATGAAATCTGCTGAAGTAATGTTATCAAATAAAGAAGAAGAACACTGGGAAATATTAGGAAAGTCTGTAGGCTTGCAATTAAAGGATATAAGTGGAACACAACTGATATTTACTCAAAAAATTATATCCGATGTAATTTATAATGCTAAACTTGAACGACTCTCTGAAGATTCTTGTCTACTCGTTACACCATCGGAAATAAGACATACATTGAACAGATACAACTATCAGATACCCTTCATCCAATCACCAGTATCAAGTTATTCTTCCCCGTCCCCATACAACCGACAATCTCCTAACTTGCCACACAAACGTCCATCATCTCGCAATTATCCATCACCCACACCGAGTCCTTCATCATTATCTACAACACAGTATCATCCATCGCCTCACTATTCACAATCACCTCGTTACCAAAGCCAACTAGACCAATCGTCACAACACGCAATTCAGTTTTCACAACAAGAAGTCCAGTCTCCACAACAGACAATCCAATCTCCACAACACACAATTCAGTTTCCACAACAATCATTCCAGTTGCCACAACAGTCAATCCAATCGCCACAACACATAATTCAATCACCACAACAAGAAGTTCAGTCGCCACAACAGACAATCCAATCTCCACAACACACAATTCAGTTTCCACAACAATCATTCCAGTTGCCACAACAGTCAATCCAATCGCCACAACATATAATTCAATCACCACAACAAGAAGATCAGTCGCCACAACAGACAATCCAATCGCCACAACATATAATTCAATCACCACAACAAGAAGATCAGTCGCCACAACAGACAATCCAATCGCCACAACACACAATTCAGTTTCCACAACAAGCATTCCAGTCGTCACAACAAGCAATCCAATCGCCACAACAGACAATCCAATCGCCACAACACATAATTCAATCACCACAACAAGCAATCCAGTCAGCACAACATTCATTTCACAACAACCCTGAAGCTTTTCTAGAATACATTAAAAATGATCCAGGGTCTACTATTTCACCGTCTATAGTAGAAGGGAGTGCCAATTTAATGAAAGATTTTTTGATATTCAAGCCGACAAAAAAATAATTTTCTATTTAATTTACTCATTGCTTTTATATTAATGTCCTTGATTAGAAAAATAAATGTTAAATTGAAAAATAATATACAGTGTTTTACTCACCTTGATCAAATGTTTTAAGCATTTGTAGATAGCTCGGCACGTTTCTGGTATAATTGACGATAAAAGAGGTTGAGATATCAAAGAGCTAAACCTTAGGTCTTGATAGGAGTTGCCCGTTGCCAGGAATCTTAAAGTAACTACCAATCTTTGTTTAGCACTGACACTTTGTCTAAGAACCGTATCTTCTTTTTGAATGTATGGAGTAACTAATTTCAATAGACATTCAAACTCGGCAACTCCTACTCTAAGGTAGTTTCTTAAGTCACATGGTTCCAAAACACTCAGTATTTGCATATTTGATAATTTTTCTCGCAAAAGTAAATACTCTTTCACCCATATTTTTCTTTTCTTTTTTGTATTTAAATTAATAGACGTGGCAAGAGCTATGGCGATTTTCTGGTGCTTTGAAAGTTTTCCCATCGCGCGACAACCGTCACCGACTACGTACGCTTTGCAAATGAGTTGCATGCGGTATTCAGCCCAGTGTAATAGCGAGCTTGCCTAGTTAGATTTTAAGACAGTCGTACTAAGACTGTCTGAATACCGCATAGTGTAATAAGCCCTTTACTGTATATAGAACTGTAAAGTAAAGCAGAACAAAAAAGTAAAACTACCTAATAATGTGTTTGATAATGTAGTACCAGTTTTAAAATGTTATTCCATTGTTAGATTTTTGGGATTGATATTCATTGAAACAATAACTGAAAATAAATTGCACAAGATGCATGCCATATAAATCATGTGAAATTTGTTTAATTTAAGTAGGTATTTACTGTAGTTGTCAAAAATCATAGAATAAATTAAGGGAATGTTTGCATAAATAAATAAAACTATAGAAGTCAATATTTCTTTAAAAAACTAAATGTTACTATATTTTATTTTATGGAAAAATCTTTGTGTTATCTACGTAAACTGTCAGCTATTTACATCTGCTACAGTTACCGGCCAACAACTTGGACCAGTGATCATTTTTAGGTCTCTTTGGTGTGAGGTAAAGTATGGGCTGGAATTTCACTGAGACATGAACAGTGATTTGTCAATAATAAATACATGTGCGGGGAAATATCCACACTATGTTGCTTAGTTCAATAAAATCGCCAGATACCATACAGATCTGCCTCTTTTTAAAACTTATTTTTTACACTGTAGGTGACAGTGATTACCTTTAATTACTTTTATAAATTATTTATTTATTAAAGTATGTATTTTTTCAATCTTCAGATAGCAGCGATGATGAGACACCAAAGCTACGGAAAAAGCAAGCTCCTGTTATTCCCATTACAATACCTGAAGAAAACAATAGTGAAAATGAAGCTGATGGAGAATACACTGATGTATGTACTAATTCATGTACATTATTTGAATTTTAAAACACTATGCAATTATTTGTATTGTCCAAATCTTAGAAAAGGCTATCCTCTATGTTCCAGCCAAAGATTAATGTGTCATATGCCTATATTAAATGCTGGTTAACACAAAAGCAACCAATCATCTCTGTAGAAAGCATCTGGAAAGTCCTATTTACGGATGATTATTACTTATGTTGTTATTGATATAATATTTAACTGTTACAATATCGGTCAACAACAACAAACAACAGTGATACCTCCAATCAATTTGGATAGCACAGCCCTACTAACAATAATTATTACTATTACAATAGCTATTTCTTCTGAATTGGATTACATTTCAAGTTTAAATTAATATCACTGTCACAATATGTTACAGTGATATTAATTTAGTAGTGCTAATGGAAGACCATCATGACATCTCATTAATGGATATCTTCTGCTAATATCTCTTGGGTACCATAGTGTTACTTATTGTAACATATGCCCTGTCCAGCCCCAATTTAAATGATCTATGCAAGCAAGAACATCCACCAATTTGACTTTATTTTACAGATTAGTATTTGTCATTTTATCTCTTAATTTTATTCCCAACATACTTCGCTCCATCGTTGCTGACACTTGGCAGTATTATTCTGTGGTTTTGAGTGAGTGAGTGAGTGAGTGACCAAGACTCATAGCCATATGTTATGCAGGGAAAGACGCATGTATTGAATGTTGTCTCTTAAATGTCAATAATTAGTTCTTTGGCTATTCATTCTTCTTCTTTCTCTTTCTTTTATTATTTCTTTATGGAACTAGTATTTATTCTTGCCACTGGTTATTCTTTCACGGCATCATCTCACTGTTATATTACTTGCTGAATAATTTGTATTTTTTTTCCAACATCCTAAACATTATACATGGTTTACAGGTTTGGGAAAGCAACATTCCTGACAACAGTTCAGAAATTGCATCTAAAACATTTTTGGAACTTGAAAAACACAAAAGCACAATAGAAGAAACGAAAGCTTCACTCCAAAGTTATCAACCAAGAACCAGTACTGAACGAACTCAAGAATCCAATGTTACGGATCTATTGGCACTTGGTGAAGATGTGATTCCACAGAAGAGTCCCGCAAAGAAAAAAAGAAACGGTAAAAAAATCAAAGATGACAGTGATTCTGAAGTGGAAGACTGGGAGGAAGTTAAAGGTAAGAATTATAAATTAAAAATGCAATCTATGATTTGTGTTTTTCTGATTACTTCTGGCAATTATCACAAAATTGAACTCATACAGTGCAAAATGTACACACATATTTGTTTTATTGACTAATTCTATGAAGGGTCTATTGTCCCTCAGTAGTTTTGTAAAACTACATCTTGGTTTCTGAGGAGGCTATTTGTCATAATATTTTCATAAACAATAAATCGGCTGGGTACACTCTATCATCCTCTACTAGTCTGTTTCAATAGGGATACCTATTGAAACAAACTAGTGGGTGATCAAGTGATCTTGTTACTAGTTTTTTTATTTTTATTTCAGAGTCTAAACCAATACCACAACAGGGCTTACAACTCATAGTAGAGCTCCCTGATTCTGTTTGTAGAAAGTCCAAAAAAGTTGATGTAGAAATGATGATGAAAAGAAAAATGAATAGAGTTAAAAAGGAACACCAAGTTTTCATGCATAAAGTACATGTGTTATGTTGGATAGGCCATGGTAATTACATCAGTCCAGTTTTAAATGATCAAGAAATCATGGCTGCGGTACTTTCCATGGTGCCAAAAGGCTGTTATCCTGATAGCAGGCTAAACATGAAGTATGTTGAACAAATAACTGAATGGTTCAAAGACAAACTTACCCTGAAACATGACAAATATGTAAACAAATTCAGACCAAAAGCTCCACCATTAAAAAATATTCTACTTGACCAAATCAAAAATAGGACTGTGTCAGCAAAAAAATATATGGTGTTCATATTTGTTGCAATGCTTAGAGCTCTGGGGCTACAATGCCGTGTTATGTTCAATTTTGTGACGGTACCACTAAAACCACCCAGTTCGGAGTTATGTTCACTATCCACCAAACAAAGAGACAGTAAAAGTGATGCAGATGCTAAAAAACCTGAAGGCTCGAAAGCCCCAAAACGTAAAGCTTCTTCAAATAATACTAAAACCAAATCTAATACAAATATTCCTCAAGTGGATGGAATCATTGACAGTGTGTCGTCAAGTCATAGTGAATTTGAAAATGTAACAGATATAGATGACAGTGATGTTGATACATGTATAAGAGACAGTGTGATTGAAAATATAATGCAATTAGATGGAAATGATGATGCTGTCCCAGCCAATACTCTGCCTGTTAGGTCAACACGGGCAAAACTAGCTGCAAGAGCAAAGTCTAATCTTGAAAAAGAAGGAAACGATCCACCCAAAAAATCCAAAAAAGGTGCCGAACCAGCAGCAAAACCTAAATCGAAACCTACGAGAAAAGTACAGCCTTCAAAGTCTCCTCAAAGAAATTCTAATAACGATAAAGCCGAAGAAGCAAAGTGTAATGTTGAAAAGGAAGAAGAAGATGTGTCACCTCCCAAAAAAATTAAACAAAGTCTTGAACCAGCAACAAAATCTAAAGCGATACCTACTAGAAAAGCAGAACCTTCAAAATCTTTTCAAGAAAATTTTAATCACGATAATGCTGAAGAAGCAAACGGTAATGTTGAAAAAGAAGACGAAGATGTGTCACCTCCCAAAAAATTCAAAAAAAGTCCTGAACCTGCAACAAAATCTAAAGCGATATGTACCAGAAAATCGGAACCTTCAAAATCTTCTCAAGGAAATTCTAAGGACGATAAAGGTGAAACTGCGTCAAATAAACTAAAAATCAAAACAACAAATACAACTGTTGATCTAAAATCTTCAAAATCTTTGACTTTGAAAAAGCCTGAGGTTAAGAGCTCGCATAAGATTAAGAAAGGCATACTATCAAATAAATTAGCTAGTCCATGTAAAACGAGAAGCAATAGTAAAACTACACCCGAGTCTACTGATTCAACTGACCCTTATAAAACTCAATCAGAATTGGACATTAATACTAAATTAACTATACCTAAAATTGTATTTAATAACGCTGGTCTAAGCACTACAGCTACCAAACATCTTGAAGGAGCTGATAAAATCGAACAAATTGAGAAAGAAACGCATCTCTCTAGAAAAGTATCAAGAAATAAGAATAGAGAAAAGGATATAGCAAGCAAATACTTTGAAGAACAAATAAAAAATCTACCTACACGAAAAAGATCTCGTACAACTGTAGCCAACGAGACCCACAATTCTGAAGTCAATGGGAAACCTAAAATAAGAGCAAAAAGTGCTTCAAGCATTACAGAAAAAAGTATATATTTTGATGAGTCGAAGAATGTAACTAAAAAACCAAAACTAAACAAACAGCAGCAAAAAAAGCAAGAAAAATTAGAAGACTCGCAAAGAGTTAGCCATAAAGATTTGGTAAAGCCAAAAGCAAAACCTAAAAACGATGTAACTGGCGATTTGGTTAACATAATCAAAGATCGAATCAAAGAGGCCAAGGAAGACTCAAAGAAAGGAATTCTGAAAGGTAAAGAATTATACTCATCTATACTAAATTATACTCTAAAACAACGGCTTATTTTATTTTATATTCCAGGGAAAGTAAAAGAAGAATCGGACGATGACAGTGACTATTTACCAGTGGAAAATCCAAAAGGTCGCACTTCAGATAGTGACGAGGATTTCAAACCTACTAAGCTAAGTCCTAAAGGCCCCAAACTAAATCCCGGCGTGAAACCAACTTCAAACAAAAAAAAATTAGATCGGCGCGTTCTTTCTTCCGACGATGAGGCTTTAAAACCAAAAGTAGATGTCTGGTGTGAAATATTTCTTGAAGAATTGGAACAATGGATTGCTGTGGATGTTGTTAATGGAAAGGTGCATTGTACTGGCCACCTTTATGTAAGTTTATGTTTCCATGGTTCTTTGGCAGTAGCTTGATGATAACAATCAAAACTCAAGATATTTTTTTTCATTATTACTACATAGATATTTTTGTTTCTATGGCATGGACTCAATACTAAAGAAGATATATCACTACGTTAATAAGAGACGGAATTGGCCTTCATTCACAGAAATTCTGAGCTATATATGAAATTAAGTAAATTTAAACGCACGGGCATCATACCACCTTCCGATAGTAATTTACACACATATATACACACTCTAAGAATCAGGGCTGCCAACATATACACAGTAATAACGATGAGGTCGGTTGTAGTGAAATTATCGATAGTATCGATAAAAATAATCCTGTACCTAACCTAGGTAAGCAATTTTAATACAATATTTATACATGAAGACCAAAATTCCTTTTCTCTGTGGGTTTCAAACATTTAATTGAATGCTTTTTGTAGATCCATGCAATAACTTTAACAAAACACTACTCGCCACATGCTTTAAATATTGTTGCTGTAAGTGTTTAGTAAATAAATAAAAAATGTAGTAAAAAATATCTATTTCATTCTTAAGAGGTCTGAATCGAGGCAAGTTTTTTTCGACCAGCGGGCTCATCCTTAACATAGCAATAGAAATCTGAAACAAAACAATAGTATTGATATTATTTTAGCTAAATTATAATATAGGTGTCCCAAAATGCACATAACATTAAACAAAAACGCACTTTTTGCTAGTTTTTGTATTTTCCCTAATCAATATTAATAAGTACTTGCAATAATGTCTACCTATAGAGTAGTAGCAATGTGTTGTATCTTTAACGACTTCCCAAAAAGGAGAAGGTATCCAATATAAAACACTTATATAACCTGATTTCACATTTTTTTTTTTATATTTTCGATACCTATGTACGTAATAAACAACCTGTACATCCGAACCATTATTATATTATTTAATGTATTTACTAATCCGTAATATGATATTTAAAAAGTACGAAATGTGCGAGGGAAGTTAAATAGAACTTGTAAACGCCTCTGGTCAATCCAATCGTGACGTCTCATGCTACACATTTTTTTTTAATAGTAGGTCGTCCAACAGCTATACTTATAGTAATAGGTAAATAAATTTAAATAGAGAGCCAGTTACAGGGCTACACGAGTAGTAACAAATAATAGGGAAATAGAAATAACTACAAACTATAAGAAATAAAAACACATATGCTCTCATAACATAATGAAAAAAATTAGTAATTAAGACATAATAAATAAAGTAAGCCTAAGTCTAAACAAAACATTCTGTGATCAGCCGCCGCCTCGCCGATGCAACACTTGGTTTACATGACCGAACACAAATACTTAATTTTTCATACGTTGGTTTTCTTCCTCGGAACTTCGCCAGGCTGTCAATACGGACGGACTATTACAGTAACTAAACTCTAATTATATCAGTCTTTTTCCCTTTTGGAATAAAATTACAGGTCTCAATATTTGAACTGTCAAATTAGGTTAGTGTCTTAAGTTTGGCCATGAAATGATGATAAAAGATAAATGATTTATATTCAATTTGCTTACATTTGCAGAGTCATGCATCTCATCCAGTATGCTACATCATAGGTTGGGATAACAACAACTACCTAAAAGACTTGACTCGCCGCTACGTGCCTCAGTGGAACACAGTCACTCGCAAGCAAAGGGCGGAGCCTGATTGGTGGCGAACAGCGGTACAGCCTTGGCTCGGTCCACGAAACGCAAGGGACAGGGAGGAAGATGAGGCGTTAGATATAATGCAACTCGAAGCGCCATTGCCCAAGAGTATTTCTGAGTAAGTTTTGGCAAATATTTTTCGTACCAAACGGTAGAGATCTATCCCTAACGTTTAGTTTTGAAAGATAAGGCTTTCCATAACGACCTTGATGCTTTTTACTGCCGTAAGGTATTACCGGCAAAGGCGTATTTTAAATATTTTTTCTCATATAATACGGAAGGCGTGATACAATAAACACTAACTTATCTGGCTAGACTTAATATTTTTATTTCATCTTTGAATTAACATATTGCCGACCAAAGCAGATACACGATTTTGTTCTCGGTTTCGGGGCAGTGGTACATACATACGACCTTTACTTATTATTACCTTGGAGACAACGAGTATTTAAAAACATTAAAATTTAAGTAAATGAACAACATTTTCAGATACAAAAACCATCCATTGTACGCGCTAAAACGCCATCTGCTAAAGTTCGAAGCGATATACCCACCGGATGCACAAACGCTCGGCTTCGTTCGCAACGAGGCGGTTTACGCGCGGGAATGCGTGTACGTTTGTAGGTCGCGGGATACCTGGCTTAAAGAAGCCAAAGTGGTGAAGATGGGAGAGAAACCTTACAAAGTGGTGAAAGCTCGACCTAAGTGGGATAAGGTAAGTTGGAAAAATATGTCCATATCTTCCAGATATAGATTTATCTCATAATCGACTATCGTTCTTGTGGCTTTGACTGAGAAACCTGACTGAGTTTCATACCATTCTTATATCCTGGATCAGCAGCCGCCACCAGATTGTTTTTCTACGTTTCTGTCTGTTATTAATTACTAAATAAATCCAATGGCGGCGATGGAATAATAATATCTCACCTTGAAATCCATGTATTCTAAATATCATCACTTTCCTGTCCTGATCCCACTACATTGGCTCGGCACAGTATGTCTTCTATTCTACTTTATCAGCCGACAACTCTTCATTCGCTCGCCTTTCACGCATATCCCTTTTCACACAATAACACCATTTAGGCTACATACTGTGCCAAATAAGTGTGCCGTAATAAGTACAAACGTTTTAAAGCAGTCAAATAAAAAAAATGCGTCAGTTAAGCTAATTATTTTAATTTTTTATTATAAGACTGCCACGGGATGTCTTCTTATATTACACCACTTATTTTGGCTAACCTATTGTATGGCCAACATTGGGATGCAAGTGATATATAGACACTTGACTGATAAATACGTAAATATTCACGATTATCATAAATAGTCCTCATACTTTATAAATGTATGTATGTAATGGATTAAACCTGTGTCTTACTTCCACAGCTATCGAACAAGTTGATAACAGATAAGCCCCTAGAGGTATTCGGCCCATGGCAGGTGCAAGATTACGAGCCGCCGACGGCTGAAAACGGCCGCGTGCCGCGTAATGCCTACGGAAACGTAGAACTGTTCAAGGAATGCATGCTGCCTAAAGGAACCGTACATGTCAAATGTAAGCTTATTACACACAAATTCCACATTATAAATGTACAAAACAATTTAATAATCACCATAAGTAGCAGCTTGCTTGGCTACTCCTGTCCTAGCCATGGTTATTTTTCAGGTAGCAGGAGGAAAGAATTCTCGGTTTCCGGAATGCAACCCAAAAACTAAAATGACCCTGTTTAGGAGAGCAATTTGCCAGATAAAACCACTACGAAAAGTAGCTTACACGAAAAACAACCAAAACCAACGCAAACATAAAAAAGTTAACATTTCTCATTCCAGTGCCAGGCCTGAACAAAGTGGCCCGAAAGTTGAATATAGACTGCGCGCCTGCGATGACCGGATTCGACTTTAACGGCGGCTGGTCGCATCCAGTGTATGACGGCTTCGTCGTCTGCCAGGAGTACGAGGAGATTATTACTGAGGCTTGGCTCAAGGTGAGAGTTTACTGGTCATAGTGGTATACAAGTTATTCAAGGCGGCCCACGGGTTGAACAAACTGGCTCACAGGTTGAGCAAAGTGGCCCACTATTTGAACATAGGTGTTCGCATCCAGTGTACGGCTTCGTCGTCTGCCAAGATATCGAAGAGATTATTACTGACGCATGGATGTAGGTGGGAGTTTACTGATTATAGAACATACTTTACAAGTTGTTCAAGGCGGCCCACGGGTTGAACAAACTGGCTCATAGGTTGAGCAAAGTGGCCCGCTAGTTGTGAAAAGTTTCCCAGAAGTTGTGGGAAATGGCCTAAAGCTTGAACAAAGTGGCCCACAAAATCGATTATGGATTGCGGCGCATATGCGATGACCGTTAACATGTGTAGTTTTTGTATACTTGAACAAAAAATAGGTCAGTGGCATCATTAGCTCCAGCACAGACGAACAATGTTGATTTAATTTTAAATTTAAAGGTGTAAGTCAAGTTTAAAAGCGACTTGATTGATAGTGTAATTTTAAAATTAAAATTTATAAATGTTATGGAATTATTTTTGCATATTGCAAATTTTTAAATAATAAAATAATATCTGGCACTGTTATTAAGTAAGGAATAAGCAATAGTCGCTTGAGGCACGTAGCCACAGGGCTTTGAGTATATTATTACTCTCATCTCCTTTTAAACCCCGACACAAAACCGTCGAGGTGTATAAGTGTGTGTGCACGTATAAGAGAGAAAAAGGGTGGACCAGACGAATACAAGTGTTTATGAGTATTGTTGTTCAAATAATTTTATCTGTCTGTGACATAGGAGCTTCCAAACGGGTGAGCCAATTTTGATTTTGTTTTTTTTTTGTTAGAAAGGTGAATCGGGCTCACCTCCGACCCCTATGTTTGCTGAAAATCGCTCTAAGATGGCAGCCACCACGAAATTGCAATTAACATTTATTGTTTTTTTTTTCCTTCCTTGTACTCTATTAATGCATATTATTTATTCGCAAAGTTAAATGATCCTCTTTTTGCTCCAATACAGGATCAAGAGGAGCAGGAACGCAAAGAGCTTGAAAAGATAGAGCTACGTGTGTACGGCAACTGGAAACGTCTTATTAAAGGACTTTTGATCCGCGAACGTTTGAAGTACAAATACGGATTCGAAAAGCCTTCCACATCACAACCCGCCAAGAACAAAAAAGGACCTCGTTATGTCGCCAAAAAGAGTTAAATACTAAATACTGCCATAGAAAGCAATGTTGTTACATTCGATACTGTCACTCTGTTTCGATCGCACGCCAGGTAATTTCTAATTTACCCACCGGCTAGAGCTAGATTACAACAATTATATAGGTAATGTTCCAACTGAATCGGTCAAAATATGAAGTGAACTAACCGAACGAATCATGTTCGATATCCGAGTTACATTGATACTCCACATTTGAATTGAGTCCCCATCTTATCAAATAATAGATGATATTGTATCTATCCAGAATCACCTTGCTAGCACAGAATAACTATTTAGCTTGCCTCATGACATTGACCTATTCTCACATTGTGTTGAGCCCTAATTTATAAAAATGCTCCAAAAAATTTGCGCCGTTTATGGCTTGATGATACGGCATTACATGTATTAGATCACGTGGTCACCATTATATAATGTAAGCGCAGGCGCTTAACTTAATATTCTATGATTTGGGAATAAAAACTTGTTAGGACGGCGCAAACATACCAACCCTGGAACAAATCATCACCATAATCAACTAGCTGTTCGTTATTTTTCGTATAAAGCTCCTTACTGCATCGCACAATAATTAGCATCGTATCTATATCGCCTCGCCTCTTGCGAATTTGCGTAACGTGAGTAATTCGCTGTGCCCACGCTCACGTCTCTTACCGTCGTCACCCTGTTCTTAGAACAGTTATTTAAATCCATGCCAATATCGGCTACGTACGGTGATATTTTCTATAGTACATTTTGTATAAAGTTTGGCAGTTAATGCTAGTCCAGCCTGCACGTTATATATATGCATTAAGGTTAAATTCACGCCTAACAATAAACGCGGCGTCGTCTAGCTATAGCAGAGTAAAATTGATCAGCTTCGGTAGCGTGCTTACGGTACGTTCTACGGCCAAGCCAAAAAGGGTAGCTGCTCCATCTAGGGCCACAGTGTACGAGCTAGTGGTTAAATGCATGTCTTGAAAAAAAAAACCTATAGGCAAGACCCTTAACCGTTAAAATAAATCCATAGGCTGATGTAAACTCCAATGCCGATTACCAATGCACAAATAAGCAGCAGCATCATACAGACACAGTCAAATACGGGAAATATTAGAGTGAATAGTGATTAAGATTTTATCATGTTTTATTTGTAGGGTTGATTTCATCCCACATTGTTTTTAAAACATTGTGTGACGTTATTTTTTATAAAATATAAAAAGTATAGTGTAGAAATAATAATGTTTAATGATTGATGAATGAGTATGTTGTTTATTTTTATGTTATTTTAGTTATAAAGCGCGTCGGATGTGAACAGCTATCATATGACAAGGCTCTATAGCTGTGGCAGTGACATTGTCAGCGCTATGCATATTATGTATTTGTTGGCCATAAGTTACACTGACATTACCGAATCTTGTCCCATTGTAGCCGAGTATATAAGGAGTAATTTCTGTAAAACAGTGAGCCAGCTCTGCATAATTGAATCTGCTCATTTTTAACCGACAAACCGTCAAATCTTTGGTACTTGTTTCACCTAATGTAATAAATCTTCATAGTTATGTATTTGATGTGATAATAGGTAAGTCAATACCGCCTATTCACTACAAATTATAAGTTAAGTTGAAGGATATGAAAGTCAACATTTATGTGATTATGCTCGACATTTTAATAATGATTGATAAGTATTTTAGTTGTTTTTCTTCTTATTGTTTCAGTTTAAAATAGTTATACTCTAACCTTTATTTTAATAAACGGGTTTTATACAAAAACGATGTTTTCGTTAAAAATTAAACTCCAAATAAGTAATATTTATTTAATAAAAATTAAAATAATAACTTATATAAATGTCGTCCAATATTTATTATGATTATAATTCCGCAATAAGCTGCCTTAATTTTTACATTATCTATTCCGTGCGTGTTATTTGAGTATAGCGAAAGCTCCAAAAGCAATAACATAAATGAATAATATACCTAGTCCAGCACAGCTCAGTGCGTAGTCTGTTGTATTATATTACTATAAATTATATACAAATTCTTTGGTGTATAAAAATATGTATAGACACTTCAGATCTTATGTCGAAGATCTGGTCGGTCGAAACGATTGCACATTATAATTATATAGTGCAATCTTATGCGCGTTTACAGGATAGTCTCACTTCTACCTCTATATCACAGTAAAGCGATAGTAATGAGGTAGAATCACAATGCCGTTACTTTTTTTTAGATTTAGAATGCCAATATATTTCTTATTTTTTTGTTTTTTTTTTTCCAAATAGTTTTATTCTTACAACTACATTAAGTCTATGCGCCTTAAAAACTACGATACTTTATGAAGAAATTATAAACTAAGGGCCCAGACACATTCATCACAATTTGTACATTATCAATGAAAGGAATGTAACCTTAATTTATATCTTCATGTAACAAAATATTTTCTCATAAATCTATTACCGTTCATTAGTCTCATTGAATGTGTATCAACCATTATTAAAGCCAGTTTAATGAATGGTAAGATCGTCGGGTAGCAAAATGCTTGAAGTACCTTGATTAGATTCCTTTCATGCTACCATTAAAACTAAATGGTTCCTATAAAGACCAGCTTTATAGGTTATTATTATGCCATGGTTAATGTGCCTGCGCCCAGACCGTATCCTACACCCTTAGGACCATAGTTCCTGCCGTAGCATCCTCTGCAGTAAATTTCGCCGTTGGGGCCGTCATTCAAATTGGTGGAATCCTGAAATTAAGCAAGAATATTTAGCAGCAGTATAAAACAGCCTACCACAAGGATACTGCTTCCAGAGTTACATATTTTAGTCTCGCGGTCTATTCTAAATATATTCTGCATACGAGGTCTCACAGCGAAACAGCCAAAAAGTAAACAAATCAAATCCGTCCACGTCAGAAAAATGACATTGACATATATAAACTGTCATTTATCGAATTGCATTTTGTTCTTGTACAAATTCCTAAGTTAACTAATAAATTAAAATATCTAACTATGATATACATTCTCAATAGCGTTTCCGTGTTATTAACACTCTTCGTTACAATAAACAATAGCTATAATGTTTCAGCAGAGTTTTCGACTGAAGATTGCGCGGCTCTCGGCTTTATAAAAGCTAACCTTCTCTGCTCTTCCTGCGACCAACTAAAAGATTTCAGTTTGGATCAGCTTGTGGAGCATTGCAAAGAGTGTTGTCACAGTGATGCTTCAGCCCCAAAAGAAAAGAAATATGCGCGAGCAATACTTGAAGTTTGCACCTGTAAATTCCCGGCTTATCCCCAAATCCAAGCGTTTGTGAAGAGCGACCGGCCCGCTAAAATACCTAATCTACAAATCAAGTACGTTCGCGGCCTAGACCCTATCATCAAGCTATTGGACAAGGACGGAATTGTAAAGGACACAGTGGCCATTGAGAAATGGAATACCGACTCTGTAGAAGAATTCCTTAAAACTCATCTCGAGAAGGAAGTAGATGATGACCGTCATTATTTGAAAACTAATGAGATATAAGTGTACAATAAATCTAGTCAATAAGAGAATTTTATAACTTCGTTTTGTTTTATTTCTACAGCTGTAGGTACAAATTACTGTTACCATTAATTTAATAGATACAGCTAGATTATCTTTCTGTTATGGTAGGTAAAAACAAGATATTTCTTAAAAATTCGCCCAAGTGTGATTCGGACAAGGGTTCCATACCATTACCTATACAACATTAGTTCAAGTTCCTACCTATAGCCAGTATCAATAAAGAGCAAAAAAGTCATGTTTGTTGTATGTTATGCTTCAATTAAATTTATTTTTAAAGTGAACTTTTGCTACTTACAAGAGATCTGTGACAGTCAGAGCAAGAGAAGCACCGTTTGTGCCATGTGCCATTCTTGGAGTGCATCTGTTCTGCAGCGTACACAGGGAATCCACAGCGCGGGCAGCCCTTGCCTTTAGCAGCCTTTGGACCGGTAAAGGGGAGTTGTTCAGTGCTGTAAAGACATTTTGAGTTAGAAAATTGGCCTTTTATTGTGAAATACATTTCCAATTTTGTTCAGACAGCTATTTAGCCCTAATGAGATTCATAGTGATATTTTGTTGATTGAATTTGGTAATTTATTGCAATAGCAGCTTAGATCATTAGGTTTCATATTATTTTGCCTGGTGAAAGTTAACATATTTAGATTTGTTTTTCATTATCTTGAAAAAAATATTCATAGTTTATGCATGCTAAAATTTCCAACATTAATAAAGCTATTAATGTTGGAACCAATATAAGGTAAGCACCTTATATTGGCATAAGACAGAAGCTGATATTATGAGAGATACATAGGCCCAGCAAAAGGATGAGGAAGGCTGTAACATAATCTAATGACAGGAGCACTCACTATGTGACAGCAGGTTCGGAGTCGCAAGAAACAAGAGTAGGCGCATGTCCATATCCGAAACCCCTGGGGCCGAAAAGTTTGGCGTAGCAAGCGCGGCAATGGATCTCCTTGTCAGGCCCGTCGCAAGCCAGCATCGAATCCAGGGGCCGGTGGCACTCAGCACAGTTGAAGCACTTCTTGTGCCACATCTAGTGAACAATGGGTGAGTTTAGTTAATTCAACTAGGTACTGCATTTTAAACTAGTAAATAGGAAATTTTGCGTTTGCGATCTTTACAACCTCTTCAACGATATATTCATATATTGAAATATACACTAGCAGACTTTACCTTATTATATGCCTACCCTCTAAACGAAAACTACCTACTATAAACCAAATAAAAATTTAAACACCCTGTATCTTATTACCTATAATACCATGTTAAGTCAAAGTCAACATGACTCGTAGTACTAGCATAGCTTATTATAAGGTTGCTCAATATTAGCAGCTCTTTTCATATGTCGTTATTTTCAAATACCAATTGTGTTAAAATAAAAAGTTCCTGATTTGAGAAGCGCAACCAATTTCCTTACATTTCAAAGTTGTGCCACTAGCGGAATTAATTTTTGGGGTAAAATGGGTCACTTAATACCCTCCCCACCAAAATATCACCTGTGTGTTGTTCAATGTGTGTGTAGGAGGATGCCATGCAACAATCATAAACACACCCAGACTCGAAGACAGATATTCAAACTCATTGTCGGCATCAAACCCAGCTCAACAACATCAAACATTTTCAATTTGCATGACTTCAATTAAAGTTTTCTCAATATTGTTTCTGTATACTAATAATATGTACTAAATGTATTGTACATTTAGTACAATACATTTAGTACATATGTATTTCATCTGCATATCTCGGAAATATGTAAATTGAATATGTGATTTCAGTCACCAATAAACAATCGTTTAAAACAGAAAGGTTAAAATCCTTACGGTTCCCTTAGCCAGTTGCTGTTCAGCCGCGAAGACCATGCCGCCGCATCGCGGGCAGCCTTGGCCTTTCGGCGCCTTGATCGAGGTGGTATCCGGGTTGTAGAACGGACGATTGGCCGAAATCTCGTCCTCACTGTACGAACAAAGAACCGACACCTTAGTTCCGATATCCTCACGATCCAATCCTTATCCCCAAATTCCCATACCAACGAGTACAAGTTTCGATCCCACGAAATAAGTATGTAAAAAGATTCTGAGCTGCCGGTGAAGGAAAACATCGTGAGGAAATCATAGCATGGTGGCAGGGCGTTTTCTAACGCTCGCCTGGCTATCTGCCACCTCGAAAATCTGTCGCCAAGCACCTAACGGTGTGTTCCGGCTACCTAGATCTACCTACCTAGATGGAGTATGTCAGTTTGTATTCCAAACTAGGCATGCTCCATCTAGGGTTATAGTGTCGCTAAACTACGTGGTCGAGCGAGCTTGTGTCCAAATGGCTAGCTGTGTAGGATAAAAAAAAATATCTACCTACCCACATCTCAGAGTAGAAGAAAAAACATTATGGTCCGCCGAAACTGACTAACTGATTGACTTGTTTTTCTACAGTTAGATTGAAGTCTGTACCTAGTGGTTGTATCCTACCTATATGTATGTTTTTAATTCCGGAAAAATAACAGTTAAGTACAAAGTATTTTATACTCGTAACGTGGTGCGATTTATTATACTAGAATCTCTGTACTCGAAAACGAATTACCGGATTCTTAATGCTGCGGAATTTGACTTGAAGTTCTTCGATAAAATGAGAATCTTTATGCAACATTTAATCATTCTTGATGGGTTTTCTTTGCTAATATGCCATACTTATCGGTGTTTGCCCATTGGTATGTTATTAGCATTGCAACTACAGCAATGCAACACAATTTCTACTTAATGCGTTTGTATCGATTCGCAGTTAGTAATCGATTGTATATGGAATGTAGTGAAAACTTACGTTAGCCCATCAGTCTGCAGGAAGCCAGAGCCGCAAGCGAAGCCATAACCGTGAGGTCCCCATTTCTTGCCGTAGCAGGTCTTGCAGTAGACGTCGGAGTCAGGGCCATCGCAAGCGATAATGGAGTCAAGGGTCTTGTTGCAGTCTTTGCACTTGAAGCACTTGCGATGCCATTCGCGGCCCTTGGCCAGGACCTGTTCGGCGGCGAACACGACGCCACCGCAACGGGGGCATCCCTTGCCTGGAGCGGCCATAATGGACGCAGTGTCGATCACCGTCGTTTTCGGCGCTTGATCGCTGTTACCGAAAATATATTATTGCAAGAAATATAGAGCAATAAAACTAGGTGAAGAGTAGAGAAATAGATTGGCCATTACATTACTCATCGCATAAATTGCAATGTTACGAGACTTGTTACGAAAGAGGATAATAATATTGAATGTGTGCATAACATGTTGTAAGCTTCAACCGCGTGGCGAGTCGCGCCGTTATTAAAATTAGTTCTATCGAGAGCGTCGAGCGCAGCAAGCTATTTCGATGCTGGCATGTTGCCATCTCTTGTTTGTATTATAAGCTGTTTTTATGAAAGTGACTATGCGATGGAAATAACCTAAACCTGTCATGTAACCTGAGAAGTTTAACGTAACCTGTTACCGGGGACGATAATAAAAGAGTTCTAACGCAGAAATACGAAGTTATGTTTGGTGTTAGTCATGTGAAATTTAGAAACACAAAACCATTTGCTAAAGCAGTCTATAAGCAAATAATAGGTGTTAAATGGAATTGTTAAACTGTGAAGACGGAAGTTTTTTCTTAGTCTTATAGACGAGTTTCATTTGGGGTCTCAGGGTGACAAGATAATGAAGTACCTTTGCCATTCTAAGTCCTTTATGTCACACATGAGACCCAGGGATGATGGGCCTGCGTGTCCGATACCTCTAGGACCAAATTTTATCGCGTAGCATCCTACAGCAGAAGCAAACAAGCATTATTTAAACCATCTGAAGAGTACACAGCATCGCAGCAAATTAGGAACATGTTTTTAATTTCTGTAGAGCTGTGCCCTCGTCACATGTGTCAAAACCATCTGACTGCAAGAGTTCTTACCCGTTGGCGTAAGGGTCACTCTGCAGAACACCAGCACCTTTGCCGTAACCGTATCCCTTAGGGCCAAACTTCTTGCCATAACATACTAAAGAAAAAAACATAGAGTTAAAACATAAGTAAACATGCCATGGAATTAATATGCACCATAAAACAAATTTAAAGAGTAAATTGTGAATAAATAAAGTTATCACGTAAATAGTTTACGAACCTTTGCAGTAAATATCTTTGTCAGGACCCTCGCAACAGTTTGTAGAGTCCAAGCGTTTCTGGCAATCGCCGCATTTGTAACACTCCTTGTGCCACCCCTGGACATATATCGAAAAGTAAAGGTATGCCTCATGCAAGGACTACATTACACTATTTTTACGGGTCTACTTGGTTAGCACAATGAGTGATGAAGTTAGTGCCCATAAATACATATTATCTTGCAACAGGAAAACAACAGTTTTTATACCTCTACAGTAAATTTCTTTGTCTGGTCCGTCACAATGCATCATAGAATCTAGCGTCCTGTTGCAATTTAAGCATTTGAAGCAGCGCCTGTGATAGCCCTAGAGTTAAATAATAATATTATCAGTGTTATAGTTTGATATTGGACGAAATGTTAATGATTACCAGAAGATCATAGACATTCTTAAGTTGATTGACACATGGGTGATGATACACCACGATATATAAGATACTATTCTACTAAAAACTAAGGATCAATAAGCCAATGAGTTGTGAATGTGTGTGAGTGTTTATGCAAGTAGTAAAGAAGACACTTACACGTCCACGGGCCAGCATCTGCTCCGCGGCGTAGACGTAGCCGCCGCACCGCGGGCATCCCTGGCCGGGTGGGGCCTTGGCAATAGAGCGAGACTCCAGGCATGCACCGTTTGTCCGGGCATGTACTTCATTCCTGCACACAAAACAATGTCAGAATCTCATCGAATCTCTACCAGGAGCCAGCAACGTTGCGATCACAGAAGAATAGTTAAAAGCCTGTGAGGCACCGACAAGCCCTGATGCCGTCTATGACATCTGCCACACTGATCGCGGCGAAGCACTTGATGACAGCGGCGCACCTCCGCCGTAATGGGAGAAGGTAAGGGCTCCCGGCCGCCCGCTCCGCTCCGGCCTTGCTATACCACTACTAACATCGACATAGAGGGCGCTTTCCTTATCCCATCACATGTATCGACTAGGATTAGAGCTGAGACGGAAGCGTTAGCTTGTGTTAGACAGAGTGAGTAGCAGAGAAAGTTAACAAAACATAGGGTGATTGCCGCATGCCTTCTAGGTGCGTCTGGAGCGATGCGAAGCCGTGCTGAGGCTTACAGATTGGTTTCTCACCGTTGCTCCTCTGTGCTCGGGTCGCCCCGGTCGGAAGGAAAGGGAGGGTGCCGAGCACGGGAGTGGTCGAGCCGGCGCGGACTGTGATCACAGCGGCGCCGCCTCGACCGCTACCCGACTCCACATTACGAACTCGTGAATTGGTAGTCGACTCTTTTTAATTTTTATTATAAACTATAAATAAATAGACCGATAAACAAAATAAATTAAGCGATAGCGAATAAACGTCCCTAACTAAGTTTAAATTACAGAATGGCGTGCTTTCGCGAGGCGCCGCTGGTGTGCCGAGATGTGTGTCGGCGACCTGGCTCTGCTGGACGGCCGCTCGCGCTCAATTCCTGTTGCGACATAAACGGAGACTGGTCATGCATCTGTCAGGCGTCAGGCGGCGCGTAATATACAGCCGAGCGCGCGTGACACTACTAGGTATGAGTTTATGTACACGCAGTTAATGTTGTTACGCACGGGCCCGCAGGCCGGTCGTCGATGCGACCTTAGATAAGGAAAGACCCTCGGTGGCGCGGGCGGCGGGAGTGCGGAGAGGGTGCTACTTACGCGTCCTTCAGGTGGTCCCCGGTGTCCATTGATAGGCAGCCGGCGCCGCCACCGAAGCCGTAACCCTTGGGTCCGAACTTGCGCGCGTGGCACATTTTGCAGAACAGTTCACCTTCGTGCTCTGAGCAGTTAGTGGAGTCGAGCAGCTTCTGGCAAAGACCTGTAAATCACGGTTGCCATCATTACCTAGTTGTTACGCTATCTGTTGCATCTATAATTCTATATGTAATTAATTGTAACCTCCTACCTAGAATGTAATGTTAGGTTGGAAACGCATAAACGCTTGCATTCCTAGAAAACATGGTGACTGGGTGCCAAGCTCGCTATGTCGCTGGCCGCGAATATTTTAGAACGTCGGGTTTTCAAAGGAACGTAACTAAGTTCTAGGCGCTAAACAAGCCGCCTGCCTGTGCGAACGTGACCTTAGGGTTATCGTACCGGATGCCATTTTCAGTTTTAATCACAAAACAATCAAATTCAATATTTTCAGTCATTTATACCTTAAAAAGTTGATATAATAAACACATTTTTTACCTGTGTAATAAGGTACTAAGTAAGAATAAGACCTCGTAAAATTTAACAAATAATGTAAATATCGACCAGTAAAATTATATACTACGTTTTGCAACATTCAATTGTTGACTGCATTTTGACCTCAAATCAGACCCCCATTTTACAGAACCTACTTACTCTTAGTAGCAGCATTATTTAGCGCCAGGAGACTGTTTAACAATTTTTTTAAGTGTGCCTATCAAATATATTATATGTGATTTTATTTTACCTAGATACTTATTCATTATTTACTTACCGCACTTGAAGCACATTTTGTGCCATTTGAGTCCACCGGCGACTCTCTCCTCAGCGGCGTACACTGACTTGCCGCATTTCGGGCACTTGGGGTTGTCTGCGGGTTTGAAAGGCATTGTGCTCGCTTAACTTATCCTGAAACAAAATATTAATAGTTCAATTTCAATCCGTGACTCTTCCCAGGAGGTGAAGCGTTCAGGCGACTTGGCACAACACTGATCCCAGATGCGAGCTCAAAATTCTAAAATCCTTTCTTCACTCAACACAATTCACTTTCGAGTGCTTTTATCACATAGTTTCGCACAAGCGTCATAAAACAACGCAATCGTTATCAATCGAATTCTAAATGCGGCGTCAGTTGGCTGAGGTCCAAGTCGCCTGCACCACTTCAATTGCATCCGAACAGACACTTTATTGCTCAACGTCCACGTATTACCGAGCGTTAGAATAGCTCTGCGCGCTTCCTCCAAATGCTTTGAACCGTCGGATCATGTAAACGTAGACGCGCATGGAACGCAGGGCGGGCGGAGTGGGTCAATGCGTGCGCGCCTAATTTGGGTCGTCCAGGTAAAGTTACGCTGGAGCCGGTTGCACCGCTATTAATAGCTCAGCATTAGGAAGAAGGCGCAGGATCACACGCAGTTATGATTAACATTTAATGTCGGTGGAATGTGCACTTTAGTTCACGGACCTGTTCGTCTAGTCGCTACGAGAGTCGAGCTCCCGAACGCGTTTACAGTCGAAGGCGGAGATGCCGAGACTGCGGTGCGCGAAGTTCGAATGATGCGCGAGGGCAACACGCCACCGTAGTCTATGCGCGGGTTGCACACGGCCCCAGTAGAGGGGGGCACCGCGCCGCCCTCCCGCCGCCCTCACACCTGAGGGTAGTTTCCCTACCCACCACCACAACCCTCTACAAACATCCTCCGCACCATTTATCCCACGCTTCCGGGGCATCGTATCCCATAGTCTACGCAGTTATTTACATAAATAGTTTATCTCCAATCAGTGCTGCCAAGTTTAAGAAATTGAAAGCATCTATAAATCATTTCCTATGATTGTACCAAAAACTTGTACCATTGTTTTTACTACATACTTTTCAATTTTAGCAGGAAAAATCAAGACTCGTAATTACAGATCCCATCCCAATTAACGTGGATTCCAGTGAGGATATTCAGAATATTATTTTCCTGCTAATAATAATAATACATGTGAAAACCACATTAACATCAGGTATGTCATCATGATATCTAGTAAGTCGGGAGGCGGGCCGGGCCGTGTTTAAGGAATTCCCAATCCTATAAATCATATATATATGTCTTGTTGCCTTCTATGGAAGTACTATCGTATCAACCCATAGCATCCCACAGCTGGGCACGGTTCTCCCCTATGAAGGGTGTGTAGGCCTTAGTCCACCACGGTGGCCAAATTGCGGGTTGGTGACTTGACTTATCTTTGAAAGTTATTATATATACTTTCTCCGACTAGCAGGTTTACCCCAGGTGTGGTAATTAATTCTAATATGCATATGATTAAAAATTCAGAGGTGCATGCCTGGATTTGAACCCGCGCCCTTTCGGAAATACTATATAACAAATATGTCATGTAGTATTTCCATAGGAAACCACTATGTTCAGGATCATTAGAAACATAGGTGTGCAATATACAGAATCCAGTGCACATTTAAGCTTAATCAACCACATCTTATATTTTATATATATTTAGTTATTCCAAAATTCATATCAAGTAAATAACCATCCAATGTTCTGAATGATGATCTCTCAGATGTTGGGTGGCTAGATTTACATAATGATCTAGAGATCGGTTAAATAACGAAATTAGATCAGTCGCGGGTCTGACTTTTAGGAGACGATTAGAGCAAAGCTTTACTCAAAATTAGACTAGAAAACGTAAGGAAATCTGGAGATGATAAACTGGTTTTTATGAATAATCAGAAAAGGATCATGAAACTGATAACTGATAAAGGTTTTGTGTAATATCTAGATTTAGATTTTACACACACACTATTTATATATTTTGCCTAGTGATCTACAAATACCCGCAATTATTTCCGATTTAACAGCCTAAACAAGAAAACCGTTACCACCGATGTGTCATACTTTATTTTCCTGGCAGACGTTTCCATTGACGTTATCATATAACGCGTCACGAAAATAGAAAGACAATCATTTTCTATAAAAAGATTAGCTATCATTCATATCCAAATTCCAATTGTGGTAACATTGGACTGAAATAAACATCGGGATGAATCCCGTATGCTTGAATCACAGGTTGGCAAGCGATACGTTTCCATAATTGCTGTCGGTAATGACCCAAGGCCAAGAAGCAGATAAAGTACCGACAGTGATGTGCAAAGAGACAAATACATTGAAAACCACCTCAAAATGTATAGAGATAATAGCGTATAAGGTATCCACAAATAGGTAACCATTACGAATATCAAGAGGGAGCTTTTAATTAAATTTTCTTGATGATGATGGTATGCATTTCTTAAATTCCACTTCAATAAAATCACCAATTTACTAAAAATATTAAGGATTTTTAGTAAAGGTTGTGGACCATATGCTAATGCCATATATAACTGAAATGCTCTGTAAACGGCGTTGTAGCAAATTGCCTCAAACAAGAAGCAGTTTTAAGGAAAGTACTCGCTCAGTAGAACGTGTACCTATACCAAGTTTCGTCATGAATGGCTGAAAATTACGACTTCCACACGAGTACTGACATCAGAATACAGCAAAAGGTTTTACGAAAATTTTGCCTGATTTGCAGCATAGACGTTTCTCTCACTCGGTCAATTACAGACTTACTTATCAAACAAAATTTATTAGTGATATCAATCTTCCTATCATCCAGATGTACCTACGATAATTTTCCGAAAAGTTGGGAACTCTCCAACAATAATCACGATAACTCTTTGATGTGCATCGACACAGATATAAACATAGGCGTGACTTCTTCCAACTTGCAAGACAACATCGTGGGTAAACATGTATTCATCAGTCGAAAATAAACAATACATAAGTATAGGACATATTACGTGGACAATTAGTCCAGCATAGTGTCACATTGTGGCAGCGCATCTTCTGCCAAAAACCTCGCACCTGTCCGTCTATTAATATTTTAAAATAAAAATAACTTTGCTCACAATCAATTCTCAGTGCCCGTCCTGTGTTTCTGTTTACTAATAAATAGATACGTTTCAATGACAGCATTATTTGTATGAGTCATACCGTAAAATATTGCATTAAATACCTATATTTACTTACTTATTTTTTCTACGATATAGATACCACGATCAATAATCATGATGCATTTATTAAAACAAGTGGGTTGTGTTGTGTTTAAGGGTTTTGCTTACTCGTATGAAACAAATACGCTTAAATGTCATTAGTTTCGTTCATAAACTATTGAAAAGTCTCATTACTTTGAAATATACAAACGTTTTAGCAAACAAACAACACATATGGTGCAGAAATCCACAAACATAATATAAATCAATAACAAGGTGACTAACACATGGTCACAGCCCATATAGGGACGCCATAATCAAGGTAATGATTATAATCCTCTGTAAACGTTTAAACGTTGTACCTATCTAATAAGGCAACGAAAGTTTCCGTTTCCGGGTATATTATACTTCTACTTTTAAGTACGTACAAAGCGGGAAGCAGGACAATCACGTAATACTTAACTAATTTTATCTTGGCCCATCTCTACTCACTGCAGGCTACAGGTTTATACTCTCTTTTGGAGTTTCTCAGCCCACTCGGCTGTTGGTCTATCCCGGTTTCCTTTATCGTTTTTGCCATTGTCAATCTATCGATAGGTACCCCATCATCATGACTTCATCATATTGCTAAGGCTAACACAGATCTAGAATGTTAAATAAATTTAAAGATATACAATAAAAGCTAAGATCCTCATATATCTATGAATTAAAATGTATATATGTAGACGTAGATTATTTTTTTTAAAAATTTCAACCATAGTTTCATCCTGCGGTTTCGCTCACGTAAAATAGTTTTTTTTTTGTTATTGCACAAGGAGATCCCGTAAAGACTTTCCTTGATAATATTACAATCTAGCCTAAGCCTTAGGCTAATAAGTAATTTTAGTTTAACTCAATCGTCTACAAAATAATGTCTCTAAGAATTTGTCCATCGGTACTTTTCTTATTACAGTTGTTAAGGCGAAAACACTTTGTTCATGTGTTTCTTAAGTCTTAGCACTCTCACTATTATATTTCACTATTTTACTTTTGTCACTACACTAACTCGAACGGTTTAGTTCTTTTTAGTCTTCTAGTTATGTTAGTGTGGTCGAGGAGCTGGATAGCCTCGATATTGACATGATGGTGAAGCCGGTTTTGGTGAGCTTCGGCGTATTTTTTTATCACTTGTTCAATGAATTCTACTTTTAAGTTCTGGTGAAGATCGTTGTTTCTTATGCACCAAGGTGCATCGGTAATATCCCTCAGTACTTTATTCTGGAATCGTTGGATCATGAGCCTTGAGCGGTACAGCCCCACAGCTGTATACCATAAGTACATATTGGCATCAGGACTTGTTTATACACTAGCAGTTTTTTTATGTATTGACAGCTGCTCTTTTTTCTTCTTGACGTGTTCTTTCCAGCGAAGCTTCACGTCAAGGGTCATGCCTAGATATTTTGCTGTATTCTCATATAGTATTACTTGACTGTTGATGTAACTGGAGAATACTTATGTCGTTTATTACTAAAGTCTATGTGAACTGATTTAGATTCATTTAATTTTATCCTCCAATTCTTCGTCCGGTCATAGACTTTATTCACAGCCATTTGAACTTTTTCTGCAGCTTCTTCATGAGTATTCCCTACGGACATGATTGCAGTATCGTCAGCAAAAGTTGCAATGGTGTTATTTTCTGGCTGTGGTATATCACATGTGTATAACAGGTACAGGACCGGACCTAATACACTTCCTTGTGGTACACCGGCTTTTATATTTTTTAGATCTGAATAGGCATCTTCATGTCTTATTCTAAATACTCTGTTTGTACTATCAAACCTTCGTGCCAAACTTTATCAAATGCTTGCGCCACATCTAAAAACACTGACGAGCAGACTTTATTTTCCTCAAGGCTTTTCTCAATCGTGGTTGTTATTCTGTGCACCTGGTCTATTGTTGAGTGCTTTTCTCGAAATCCAAACTGATGGTCAGGTACAAATTTTTAATCTTCTATCACTGGCTTGAGCCTTTTCAGTAACAGTTTGTCAAGTAATTTTGATATTATTGGTAAGAGAGATATGGGTCTATATGATGTTGTTTCATGTGGTGGTTTATCAGGTTTGGCGATCATTATTACCTCGGCAACTTTCCATAAATCTGGCACATATTTTAGCCTTATAACAGCGTTTATAGGTGTAGTAAGTTTGACTATAGCTTTCCGTGGTAATTTTTTTAGCACTTGTCCCGATATTAAATCATAGCCGGGAGATTTACGAGGGTTTATACTCCTTTTGATTTCACCTAGTACTTCCTTTGG
This sequence comes from Ligdia adustata, assembly GCA_947049295.1. NCBI lineage: Eukaryota > Metazoa > Arthropoda > Insecta > Lepidoptera > Geometridae > Ligdia > Ligdia adustata. The sequence goes on from OX346218.1 coordinate 8,129,824, forward strand.
AGTTACTAGTTTTATATTATCACGGTCGCAGGGTGTAAACGTTAACGTAAAATAGTGAAATGATTTCCAGTTTCGTGCTAACATTAACCTTTATTTAAGCTTCATTTCAATTTCTTTCTTTATTTGATATAAATATAAATAACTAGGTAACTGAATTTTTTCTTTCTTTTTCATCATTAGACCTTAGCTAGAAGTATTCTAACTAATGTCTTCGTTTGTGATTTAAACGATACAATAAATTACTTTAAAAAGTAATCTTAAACATTTGAAAAAGGGTTCCCTGACATTTCCTTTTTTTTAATTTCGGGAAATTCTTTAACATTTTAGGTCAACATACAAAATTTTGACGAATTAGGGTAACGGTCTCAGCAACATAGAAAATTTTGTTTTAGTTTTAACGGCTTATATGTTTATGTGAATGGTGTCAATAGATTTGTCTTCACCTACAGATGATCATAGGTTATACTAGAATATTAAAGTTACAGAAGAGAGCTATAAGAGTTTTAGTTGCAGGTAAATACAGAGATACGTGCAGAGATCATTTTAAAAATCTACAAATATTGACATCAGTTTCCCAGTATATTATGGAGGTACTGAAATATGTCATAAGACACTTTCACTTGTATGCAGTGCGGGTATGTGACCCAAATAAAAGGACGGTGAGACGAATCGAGGGCATATTTTTAGAAAAACCTGAGCTCCGTCTTAATATGTCAAACAAGTTACCTTTTGTCATGGACCAAATGTTATTCGATAAACTTCCTGAACCAATAAAATCTCTGTCTAACGAAAATTTATTTATTAACAATGTCAAAAATCTTCTCCTTGACAAGACGCTGTACACCATTAAAGAATATTTAGAAAATGACTACAGCCATGCATGTGTGACGTTAGATAGAAACTAATTATTTTATTTAATTATTATTGATTTAATAACGCCCAGCAGCAACTACACCAACTACTGACAGCGAATAGCAATTGTAGCTAATAAAAATGTTGACGAGAAATTGTAATTTATGTTATTTTAAGACATTTTTTTAGTGTAACTTATTTATTGCGATTTCAATAAATAATTATCTTATCTTATCTAGCTGCATCCCGCCACTTTACTTGAACAAAGAGGATGTATTCATTATGACGAGTAAGGGTACCTCTAAACCTTATAGTTCTATCCTTCAAATTTTATGTCTCTGAGTTCAGCAGTCTAGGCTGTACCTATAGTGATTCCGAAAAAAATATGGTAATTAGTCAGTCAGTCATAACTCTTATATATATACCTACATAGATGGCGTGAAAGGAATTGATACATTATATATCTATTGTTGCAATAGTTGGATTGTCGCCAATAACTACGACATTATGATAGCATTTTAACATTAACAATTAGAAGAAAAATATATGTTTAATATGTGCACCTTATGATTATGTAATAATAGCTGCCCGGTTCGTGCTTCGCTACGTATAAACATGCTTGTACTGTCAACACTGAAAAAAGTTTCAATTTGACAGCAAAATACCCATTACTAAAATGATCCGCCATTGATTGAATTTATTTGTTACAAAACATGTGATAAATGAAAAACCGCTCGACCAATTTTATGCAAACTTTACTTAAACCATCTACTATATAGTCCGAACAAAGCCTAAACATTTGGCTTAGATATGTGGGCCCGTTCTTAAGTTATAAAATTACAACGAAAAGTGTCAGTGATTTTTATATATATTGATTGTGCATTCTTTTCACGTCCTAATTATTCTCGCAACAAGAACAACCATGTTCGCATTGATTCCATTGAATGAATTTTTTGCACAATTTGTAAAAATATGAATTAAAAAACCCACGCAAGGAAACAAAGCACATCGCCTCATATAGACCTACTGTTTGATAATAAAATGATTCGGCATCTCTTTTATATTGTAAAGATAAAGTGTATTATCGTTATTTTCAATTTTCTGCTCAAATTAGTTGCCTTGGCCGGGAATCGAATTTGGACCTCCTGATTTCAAGGCTAATATTACGTTACCGAGGTCTTCAGTTAGAATTAATATACCTGGATTAAAAACCTAAACGCAATATCAGTTTTATTCGAAGTGATCCGATGAAATAGGACAGGACATGAATTCACTTGCTAGGTACATCCTCTCCCCTAAGTGGACTTTACCAAACTAATGAACGTAGAGTCAAATATAAATAGTTGATTAATCCACTAAAATAGTCTTGTTGTGAGTTTTCATCTGCTTTTAGTTTTTTTTTATTGTCTTGTGTTTCTCGTATCTTCAGGCGTGCCAAAACACCTTCAGGAATTTAAAAAAAGAGGGCACTAACCGAGACCAGAAACCCATCACCATGACAATTTCTTTCCCATTAGCCAGAGAGACCTACATTGTCCCGCGTTCCGACGGTTATTTTAGACGTATCTTTTTTCGCGAATTTTATAAATTATATTACAGCCGTAAGAAAACTGCTTCTGGCAAATTTTCAAACCTATACTAGTGTCAACTTTTATATTGCGTTCCTTGGTTCAATATGATGATCGATCGAAAATAACACGTGGTGAGAACAATGAAGTTACTTATAGGTATTAATTTTATACATTCGTTCAATATCAACAAGTACTGTTTGCCACTTATTCTGATTTTTATGTTCCAACATAGCTCAACATAAAAAAGCCCTTTATTATTGCATGTCCTACATTAATCATTCAAATAGTGTCGTCAAAAATTGGGTATAGCTTGGCCTCTGTTTCTAAAAGTACATAATATGCACATAATACATAATATGGCATAAAGTTTTCTTTGCTACTTAGATTATTTGAAGTACTTACTTATTAGCATTACATGCTTAAATCCGGTCCTTCATATCCTTTTGAAGCGTAACAATATCTTCAATTTAAGGTACCTAATGATGGTATTTTCGGAATGATGTACCTACTTATCTTTATCTAGGTTGTTTAATATATTTTGTGTATTGAGTTAATCAAGTATATTCTTTGTTGTATACCCCGTCCTATTACGTTTCGTTTTTTCAAAATTGTCTTCATTCTAGGGTGGGCTTCATGGCTTTTTAGCGATAAGGCCGCCACTTCTAGCACGATATTTTGTCTGTTCTTCTGTTTTTATTTTATTTGTGTCTGCAATAAAGAATTGATCTATTTATCTATCTTTCAATTCGATGATTAGTTTAGTGAAAAGATTTTTCACTCTTGCAGTCGGTCAGTTACCTATAGTGGTAGGATGTTGTTGTATGTTTTATAATGCCCATTGCATAATTGCGTATGCTTGTAAAGATCCAATCAGATTCATGATAATGTAAGTGCAAAATCGGCGCAAACTACAATTAATTACGGCTCTTGCAATTGATTTGAGTAAGAACAGTAAAAAATACTATTTCATAACCCAAACATGCAGCCGCAGTGACGTTCTCGATTAATGCGTTCATAAAATTGTTATAACTAGAGGAATGTTTTGTATTGGGTATTGGATAATATTCAGGTGTTTATGACTCAATCCTCACGCAGGTGCGGTGGATCTCTCCAAAGCTCGCGTGTGGGCCGCGGCTAAAATAAAATTGTAACCGGCGAGGAGCAGTAGGGTTACTCAGCTCCTCACAAAACTCAACGCGAGAGCATTACTCATGCTGCTACCGTGGGCTGGTACTCCCACGCTATATCAAAATTTCATAGGTAGCTTATTTAGACGAACGCAGCCAACGCTGAAACACAATATGAAAGTCAGTCTGCACTTTACGCAAGATACCGACTCGTAAGTTAGTGGAATCGTTGCATCTATTGCTCCATTTACATTTATAAATTCGTTTTCGACTTCCTTATGACTTGTTTGTAGATTTTCGAATTGTGGGCTTATAAACTTTTCGATGGTTGGTGATAGATTGTAATATTTGGGTTTGTTTTATTTGCAACCGTTTCTATCTTTATCGTCAATCTATTATTGCTCATTTGTCAATTTTAGTTTAAGTAGATAAATGTTATCTAACTGCAATTTTATTGTCACCTCTATAATTAGTTTATAATTAATAATTTTCATTACGTGTTGCATGATTTTATGCAAACCATATTACCTAATCTGAATAATTCGTGTGTTTGCACCTGTACTATGCTTTTTGGACCGGTTTAAAAAAAACAAGAATATTTCATTTTATTCGGGTTGTTCAATTATTTTTACGTTGGGTCTATTATGTTTAATAGATTCCTGTATTTTTTTTGGTATTAACAGTTATATGTTTATTAATTATTCACTATAATAGGTAGTTAAAAAAAAATCGAACACTGACCAAATTGTGTGTATTCGAGTCTATTGAGCCGCGCCCCATACACGGACGAGTTGATTTTGTACTTTAGTTTTTAATTGGTGATAGTGTTGTACAGTTTACACGTACAAACTACGTACCTCAGCCAATAATTCATAAAACTCTTAAAATATCATAATTGAAGGTCAAACGGCAAATTAGCATGAAGAAAATAGAATTAATGAATCCGTTTGTCGGAAAATATGAACCACAAGCTGACACTGAAGTATTAGATAAATTACTCTGATGAAATTCTTTTCGTTATCTTCAAAGCAAAACTATGTTTTACTACCAAATTACAAGTTGAACATGCTTTTAAAATTCTATTGGTTTTTTACATTGTTTCGAACAACATTGTAGATACTTAAATTTTTTAGTAAATTTGTTTACTATGAAGTAAAATGTTTAGATGGTTTTAATCTTCTGTTGTATGCTTTTAAACTAAGAACTGAAACACTTACTGATGTATGATTATGTAGCAAAATTTTACTAATATGTATAAATATATTTTCTTACTTACTTATTATTACTGATAAAGAATAGCAAAAAAAACTCGTCGATGAAACTAAGTTATTTAATCATATTTTGATTTTCTATAGGTATCTACAAATTTATCTTTATTTATTGAGAAAGTGAAAATTTGTTATTTTCAGTCAAAAAAATAGGTCTGTTTTAGTTATTATCTGATGTTCTATTTTTGTGGTGACAATTAAAAGTTTTGTAATTGTGAATGATGGTGGATGGACAATCTGTGTCGACTACTATCTAACAATTCAATATAATACAAACCTTCGTTGTATTAGTAATAGACGGTTGTTTACGTTGTTATTAGTTTTTAGACATAGGGTTCCGTGCCCCAAGCGTATAAAAGGGGGTATTACTAAAACTTTGCCGTCTGTCCATCCGTCCTGAATCACCAGGCTGTATCTCATGAACCGTGATAACTATAGAGTTAAAATTTTCACAAGTAATGTATTTATATTTCTGCTATAGTAAAAAATACTAAAAGACTATATAAAATAATTATTGAAAGCAAAATAAATATTTAGGGGGGCTCCCATACAACAAACGTGGTATTGCAGTTTTATGCTCGATATTAATAACGCGCAAGTAGAAACTTGAACTAATGTAGTAGGTATAGATAATGGTACGGAACCTTTAAGAGTGGAGTAGACCGCACGCTTTGCGCTACAGCGCGTCGCGTTGTGTTGTCGCCCGCTGCGAAGGATGGTACACCGGCCATTTTTGTATGTCGTAATGTGCAGGGCTGCAACATTCTTGACATCCATTCGTTCGTGCCATTTCTCTATAAAAATGTCAAACACCGCTGTTTGTGTACGCGCGTAGTCACGTAGTCTCATTGCGTATGCGTTCAGTTTACCATTACTCTTAATGTTTCCTAAATTATAACGTCTTAAGCCATGCTGTGGTGAGTTGCGCTGTGCTTCACTGCATGCGGTCTACTCCACTCTTTAGTACGTGAGTTCGACTCTCATCCCATTTTTTATTTAATAAAATCGGCAACACTTTAAAAACTTTACATTTGATTTTGACTTTTATGCGGTAGAGATCAGAAATACGTCTTTATTTCTAAATTAAAGTTGTTTACAGGACGGACAAATAAATCAGATTGAGTACAACAGAGTAATAATAACCCACTTGGCAGATGCATCGCGGGAATGTACCTACCTAGTATATTTATAGCCGTCGTTTCTATAACCTACGATATTATTTTTGAGATCAAATAGGTCGTTGCGTTCATACACATTGTGACTTTTGCAGATTATAAATAATGTATTTTTCAAGCAATAGATACTATCGCTTTTTGCACATAATTTATTTGCATGTATTTATGTGCATGGCAATCAGTTAATGATTTATCGACTTCATTACTCATTGAGTGCCTATTCTATATTGGACTCTAGTATTTCTTACTTGTTCAACCATTCTTTTGCATTTTAGGCAATATTAACATCAACCAATCTTCAGCTAAATATTTGTTTTTTTTTAAATATCAATTAACAATTACTAACTGTCATTAAGACATAGTTGATTTTTACTATATTCTCTAGAGCACGTGCTGAAAGACAAATTGCTTTCACGTCAAATGACTGAATCTGTTTGGGCATAAAGCCTGTTGCTGAGCGCGAACGTCTAATAAAACTAGTTATTTTTAGCGCACCACTGGAGTAGATCATTCGCCACAAAAATTTCCTGATTCCACTTAGGTAACTCTTAATTATGGGGCCAGCTGCTTTTGCACTAATTTATTAACTTATTTACAGAGGTGGAGACGACACTCATCGACACTAATGTTTTGTTTCAAAAGAATTGGGTTATGGCGAGCGATCTGCCACCAGTTTCCCGGTTTAGATTTCTCGTCGGTTAAAACGGGATCCACAAAAAGAAAACGAGAAAGCGTGCTTCCTGCATGGACGTCTCAAAAAGCATCAGATGGCCAAACGAACCGCGCCATCAAAAACGGTTAGAAAACAAGTTAGGTTTGTTTTTAAACTTTACTGCTTAGTAATAGAGTTGGATATGAGGAAGACGTAATTTTAAGAGTGTAGCTACGTATTCTCCGCTGTTATATTTCTGTGCGGCGTATGCGCGGGCGGGGCTCGGCCACTGGAGTCCGATCATTTCTCGGAAAATCCAGATTACAGCACAACTGCGTATTAATTTGGTAAGAGCACAATCCCGTCTAAGTTTAAACACAGGTACGGAAATATTTCACGTTTTTATATTAATCTTGAAATTCTTTTGCTACATCATAGGTAATTATATTAGCGCTTCTCTGCTAATGAGTTTAACAATAATTGCCAATGCAGTTCCGCGTGGGATTGAAACTACACTTTTTTTATTCCAGAGTTAGTAGATCAGTGAAAGCTTCCACGCATATTTACACTATTATGTACTTAGGTAGTAAAATAACACCGGGACAATAAAGGAATCTTATAAGGTCATAATCGTAAAGTGTCTTACCATAAAAATATTTTTATGCAGAGTTTCAACTATTATTTTGCAAAGGAATGTTAAAAATATAAACATAATTATAAAAAAAATACCAGGATAAAATACGATCGAATGTCAAAATTGGTTGTTAGACACTAGTTAAGCAAGGTTATGTAGTTGTATAAACTTAATATCTGGCTTAGGGGTGTTTATCTCTAAACAAATATTTGTAGTAAGAAAAGCATTAGTCGTTTAGGTATTTATCAGTTTAGACAACTAAGCCAGAAGTATGCAAAGTTGTTATGCTCCTGTCGGATTACAAAATTATTTCGAATTAGTGGGCAAAGCATCAGGCAAGCAACAAATGTTGCCAATGTAGAGGTATATTAAGAGATCGCTTTAAAGCGAAAAGGCCGCCACTTGTAGCACTATATTTTGTAGGAATTTTCTCATATTATTTAATTTTATTTTTTTGTGTGCCTGTAATAGGTAAGTAATTGATCTATCTATATTCCAAATACCTAGGTAAACTAATGTAAAATTCAAATTAATAAGTATTTAAGTCGTGGAGTGGTCATGGAAAGTTCTCTCGATATATCAGGGTTCGTTGACAGCACCTGGCTGACGCATCTAGCTGGAGAATGCGTCATCGTCGAACATCGACAGCGGTTGCTGTGTACCTAATGACCATATATCCTGGATTAACCCGGACTACTGCTGGCAACTGATAACATAATTAATTGGTGAAAAACCAAAACTTAACATGAACTTAGTTATTCTCTCAAAAAGAAGCATATTTATTAACGATATTGGCATTATTTTCTTGTAATTTTGCGTTGATGATTTGTAATCCATATTTTATTTTCACTATTTGTCAATGGTAAATTCAACAAATAGAATGAGCGCAAGTAAAGAAAATTAATTAATGTTTTATAGTTTAGGATTAACAAAAAATAATTATAGGTATGTAGGTAATTGTATGTAATTGCTTAGTAGGTACTTTAATAGTAACTTTAGTAACTTACTCAAATATTTACAGTTTCCATGTCATTAAAATAACTAAGCGACTATTGCTAATTAATGTTGTCAAGGAGTAAGTAAATAAAATGATTCACTCCTGGTTTTTTTTAAATATAGCAAAACCCATTCCTTTCTTGTCCTATTCAGTTTCCTTAGCTTGGTAACTCTCCTAGGTAACAGACAAATACTCCAATTATGATTTTCAGCTGTGCGTGTTCCTGCCAACTCACGTCGTCAGTATGCCGAATTGTCTATTTCGACTCAAGTGACTAAGTGAGGAGTGATTTTAAAAACATTCTATTGTAAGGTAACCTTGAAGTATCTTTCTAGTTACCTATAGGTACTTTCATAAAAGTAAGTTATATTTTTATTACGACAAAATCATTCAAAAGTTTAGCTTTAAAATGTAGAATTGGTACCTATATACATATAAATGACTATATTACCTACTTATAAATATTTTGTAGGGGGTCATAATATTGGTATTTTTTTAAAGTATGTCTCCCAAAATAGAGCTACGGTGCCATTTACTCCGATGTCCGATATCAAGGATATATTTTGATAAAACATGCGAAACGTAACATTAACTAAAAATCCAAAATATAAAAATAAGATTCAAGTGGTTGTTGTAATGCTGTATAATACTGTGGTCGCGATGTCGACTGTTCTACAGGGATAGAGAACTGCTGCACCTAGATTCACAGTGAGTTTCCGCTCGGATTCGAAAACTTTGTAACACGAATTACGCGAAGCTGGTTACGTAATCTAAAATATTAAATAGTGATTATTGCTTTAGTTTAGAACTGGAATCAATTTTCAAAGTAATAATTTAGGATCTTCTAATAAGTTTTGAGTAATTCAGCACGCAAAACTGACGTAAAAAATTTTTTGAACTATGCATACATAAACAAAATTAAAAGTTATATTCATTTAATACAACTTCTAGACCTATTTCGATAAAAATATATATGGGACAAATAGGAAAGTATATTCTTTCAAACAAAAAAAAAACATTTTATATTCTCCAGCCGTCTCTGCGAAGTCGGGGAACATGCTTTAAAAAAGCTCCGACGAATTGTGAAACTCCTCTTTTTAAAGACTGTTAAAAATAGATGCAATTTCGTTGTTTTATTTCCATTCCACAATAAATGACAAGAACAACAATCTTGTTTTGACATAAAATCAAACGGTAGATTTAGCAATAATATTTATTTTTAATTTTATACCCAAGGAGACAAAAAAAATTATAATCATGTATACGAAAAAAACTAATTTATTATTATTAAAAACTCTGTGGATTTAAGTAACTGGTTGCAAATAAATTGTTCATAGGGTAAAAATATACTTTAGTTGGTATTTACCTATTTCCTCCATGTAAGATTCAGTTAGTCATGATTTGTCTTTGAACATGAATTTTCTTTTGATTTTTTTTTGTAATGAATTATTTTTACCAGAATGGTAATGATTTTGTACTAGTATTAATGATGTACCTAACTCCTGTGACTCTACAGCCTAAACTGGTTGTCCCATTTTGATGCGCGAAGTGTTATTTGATTTATCTTTATCTGTGGATGGTCATAGGCTATACTGGTAGCATCCCACGATTTAATTCTAAAGTACAGTGGTCTAATGATTAACTTGGCGGTATTACCAAACCAAAAAAAAATGGAACAAATAGTAATACAGAATTTTCAGTCATAGAATACAAATCACAATAGGCAGCAGTAAATCAGATATTATCATGTTACTAGGTACCTACAACAATGGGTCTAATATGTGTTGTAATTTGCCAATGATTAGCTTTTCAAAGTAAATATTATGTTAGTAAGTCAACCAAAAAATTGTTAGTAGCGCCATCTCTTGGCATTAGCTCTGTCTTGTTATTATTGACAAGTTACAAGGAAAACAGAATCTCGTGTGGTTCCTTTAACTGTACCATGTTCTTGTAAAACACAGTAGATGGTAGAGTTGTATAGGATTATAATAATTCCTGAGTAGAACATAGAAGTTCTATGTTTTGAATTTGGCTTAACAGTAATAGTAAATACATGCATTTAATAGTAAATCTAATTGTAAGTCGTGAAAAAATAAAGTATCTAATTGTAAGTCGTGACACCATTACAACCATGCTGCTACATGCAATTTAGTGGATAAAAATTCTAAATATTACTGAACGGTTCATTATCAAGGAGAAAGAAAGGAAAGACAGTAAAACAACAAAAGTACTCACTATAATATTCAGTCTCATCGTTGCACCTAGCTCTATCTATCTACTAAATCTTAAACTACACGAATACTGCAAACCCCTACAAAAAGTTCCATCTGACGGAACTGCACCGAACTAAATATCTCTGGATGTCCATATGCGCCATCTATGTCAACTGGAGATGCGAAAGGCTCCGCTGCTTCAGCCCGACTGACTCGTACAGGCTTCGGCCGCTATTTAAAACCTACTGTATTGTAATCGAGACAGCCTATTTTGATACCGCGGCCGTTAAACGGCGTTCTTCGTTACGTGCTGGTTGGTCGTTATTCTCGTTACGTCGTTAGCATTAGCTTTTAAGGCCGGCCCGTTCGCCGTTACGCCGGCAGATGGCGAGCTATTTTTGATTGTAACGGCGCAATTTTCTCGGCGTTTCTTTTGGTTATGCGGCATACTTTTAAATACCTAGGCGTTGTGGTTTTACTTTCCGATGCGCAAATTCTGATGTTTTTATCGAATGATTATATTTTTCTTAAAGTTTATTAAAGGAAACTTTTCTCTTTAATTAACTTACTTCAAAATTAATAGGTCCTTCAAGAATCCCGATTTTCACGAATTACACCGATCGTCCCCAGTGCAGAGGTGCTCATGAAATGCAGTATTGCGGCATTGTAAGGCTTTAAGGGCTACCTATGCACCCAGTACAACCCGAAAATTAAGTCACCTTATTTATTATTATTTTTTTTATTTTTCAGCTGATTTCTCTATATATATAAAAACCCTATATCCCTTAGTCACGACATCACGCGTGAACGGCTGGACCGATTTCACAATTTTTTTTTGTTGTATTTGTTATTGTCAGTAGAAGGTTCTTATAAAAGAAAAACATTTTAAAAAAATATAGGTATATAAAAATGAATGCGTCTGTTTCACTAAAACTCGAGAACGGCTGAGCCGATTTAGCTGATTTTAGTCTTGAAATGATTGTCGTACTCCAGGGAAGGTTTAAAAGGTGAACTTACATACCTGTTCAGCTATAGGTAAACCATTTATCTAAGTCCTCGCCTGCGCGGTACAGAGGCGCGGGGGTATGACGACAAAGGGGACTGAGAGAGGTGCGGGCAGTGGGCGCATTTTTGTTATAGCTCATTTGGATCGCTACGCGGGCAGCGATCGCACGTGTTAATTGTTGTGGACGCTTCGTGAAAAATACACATGAAGTTACAGTCTCAAGATGAATCGAAAGATATTTTATAAAGTTAATAGTCAGTGTAAGCAAATGGCCTTTAACGTATACGAATATTTTAGAAAAAAGAAACTAGATCCAAATTCTATTGAATATCAACAAGACATAAATTTAAACAAAACCGTAGCAGAAGTTACTGGACTTTCGGAAAAGACTGTATCTAGAATTATTATACAAGGGAAATTATTGAAAGACAACGAAATATTCAAATCACCGAAAAAATCAAAACAGGTTCGCATAAAAAGAATGGAAATAGACGATTTTACAAAAGGAGTGGTTAGAAGAAAAGTCACTCAGTTTTATACAATTGATAAAAAAATACCTACTCTGAAAACTTTGAACGCTGAACTTAGAGAAGAGAATATATTGCACTGCGGAAGGGAATATTTAAGGCTGTTGTTACATGACCTTGGTTTTAAATTTCAGAAATGCGGTTCTAAAAGGAAACTCCTTATTGAACAGCCAAATATAACAGCGTGGAGGTGGAAATACCTAAGGACTATTAAAAAATTTCGTAAAGCAGGAAGACATATTTTATATCTTGACGAAACTTATGTAAATGCATCTCATAACGTTTCAAAATGCTGGCAATCCAAGCATGTACATGGCGTACTATCTCATATTGGTAAAGGGGAACGTTTGATCATCGTACATTGTGCAAGTCAAACAGGATTTGTTGACGGAGCACTTGTTATATTTAAATCCAAATGTAAAACAGGGGATTATCACGATTCTATGAATTTCGTGAATTTCAGTAAATGGATAAATGAAAAGCTGATGCCTAATATATCACCAAATTCTATCATCGTGATGGATAACGCAGCTTACCATTCGGTTCGAGAAGAAAAACGCCGACAATGGCTTCTACCAAGGCAGTTATGCAATCGTGGTTGCGACGACGTGACGTGGCTTTTGATGATGAGCTTAGAAAGGACGACTTATTAAAATTGATTAAAAAGACAGAAACTGAAGATATTTACAAAATTGACGAGTTATTGAAAAGAAACGGACATGAAGTGTTGCGTTTGCCTCCATACCACCCAGACCTGAACCCTATTGAGTTGGTTTAGGGTGATATTAAGAGACAATTATCACAAGAAAGTATTGACTCTAATTTAGACCAAAAAAAAGTAAATTACAGAGGTTATTTGCTGAATATTCCGTAGAGAAGTGGGAGCATTGTGTTAACCATGTAATTAAAATAGAGGACGAGTACTGCAAACATGATGGAATTCGGGATGATGCTGTTGATTTTATTATTAACACTCAGGACGACTCCGATGATTCCGATGATGGCTGCTCCGAAAGTGAAGAATCAAGTTCCACCGATATTGATATGGACATTAGTGACTGATTTATAATTTTTATATGTAATAAATAGTACAATACTTTATTACCAAATATTTTATTTACTTACCTTTTAGCTTATACATGTTAGTTCGTAAAAATAATGTATCTTCATCAAATCAAATTTAAATTTAATCACTATTTCATCACAGCTAACCACTATGATGTCACATATCTTAGGAACTATCTTGGCGCATTTCTTCTCGTGTGTATCACACTAAGCGCTCCCGCCACCCGCACCTCTCTCAGTCCCCTTTGTCGTCATACCCCCGCGCCTCTGTACCGCGCAGGCGAGGACTAAGATAAACGGTTTAGTTATAGTATAAGATATTAGTTACTTATTTTATTGGTATATATTGTACCTTACGAATTTTGTACATTGGATACAAGAAAAACAAGTAGACGAGTCTATTTTTTGAAAATTGACTCATGTTTATTTTATTTTTTAGAATAAATTATTAGTCATGTGTATTTAAAAAATGTTTGAGAATTCGTTTATTTGAGATGAGTTGCCGATTCATCAATGACTTGCATTAGTTATATTGACTATCTATAAGTACTTATATTGTATTATTGTGGTTATAGTATCGAAAGTTTTAAACTATTCGGTTTATATTTATATTTGTATTCGCCCCCTCACTTGTACTAACTATTTAAAATACCCCAGTAAACTAGAAAAAGTCTATTTGCTTGTACGATTAGAAATTTAGCATACACTTACCATGTCAATAAATTGTACAAGAGCGAGAGTAACATTCTACGAGTACATAAATATATTTATTTACAATTGAATAAAAGTTTTGAAACAATGTATTCAGTTCGTAAAATATAAAATCATGGAATAATAAAATGTTCGGGGATCGTGTTGGGAAAAATTTATGTATATATTATGTAGTTCAAAGCCCAAATAAAAGTATTAAATCATTATACCGAGGATATAAGTGCGCAGTAAACACAAATATTGTAATGATGATACAACAAACCTTCAAAATCGGATAAGACTTATACCAACAAGGAAATAAATTATTTAATTTATAAATGGCATTATTAATTTTAATTAGACGGACTAGAGCATGACCACCTGGCGGAAAAACCTTGACCAACAAGTTAATCTGTTTCAAGGTCTCTATGCAAAGCCTCATGTAAACAGTTAGGTATAATTTCTTTATTTGTTTGAAGGACTTCAATAACGAGGCAGTTCTCATCTCGTCAGTAAATTTAAAAAAAATATTCGATACAGCATATTTTCCAGTCCATTCCATAAAATTTTTAAATTTTCTATTTAAGAGCATATAAAATCGGTTTGGTAATTATATCAAAGTAACTGATAATGTTCTAACGTCGCCGTCGCCAGCCGTACCGGAAGCCGTGAAGTAATCACTATATTTTTAAATAACTCTTCTCTTCTTTTCTAACTCACTTTTCTCTCTCTTCGACGTGATAGCTATATTGCTTTTATTTTATTGAAAATCCGTGTTTATAGGTTGTGTTTTGTTATTTGAAATATTGTTTTTTATTTAAATATGCCATATAACTATTTTAACTTCGCCTAAGATTATTGTTAATTTTATCCAAAAATAATTGTTTATTAGTAAAGGTAACATAAAACTCTTTCTTCTTCGGAATGGAGCAGAGCATAAAATTTATTACCCTTAGTAAAAGTTATTCTTACCTATTTCATAGTCTAAACGAAACAAAATGTAATATTTAAACACAATTACGTCTTACAGGTGATTGGACGTGATGCTTTGTAAATAAACATTTTAGCAAGTGACAATGTTATTCAGCACATTACACAAATAAATTAGTAACTCAATTACACGAGTCGTATTCTCATTAACCCACACGTTCTATAATTAACCGCGTTTCACACAAAGCTACTAAATAATTTGAATCCCAACTATTCTAATTATGTTCTGGCAATGTCGCAACACAAGCAAGTACGAGTACATAACAACAGGTGTGGGTTTGTCTGGCAACCACTGGCAGGATGCTACGCGACGCTACAAATGCTACGAAGCGCTAAATTTTTTTGAAAGTATGAAGTAGTTTTATCCCCCGACACAAAAACGACGGGGTGTAAGGCTCCTCCCTTGCCCACGGCGACTTTCTGTAGCGATGCTGTCGCGCGATCGCATGGGTACAGTCGCGATGCGGTCGCTAGCTGTTTGCCCTCGCCCACCACACCACGATAATGTGTCGTGATGCAAACGCGATACTATCGTGATGCAAACGCGATTCAGTAACAGCACAAAAATGCCTGCGAACGCTACAGTTACAAGATGGACTCCGTTGAGGCAAAATTAGTCACGTTGTCCTTGGTGTTGCTTTTTCGTAAGCAGCCGAAGGGTGGGCAACGATAGACGATAGACGACGACGTGAGCAGCAGCGTCGATATTGGATGCGTTCTCTCCTCGATGTCATACAACACAGTCGCGCGTTTCCATCGATACAGTCGTGCATTAGTAGCGCGTTGGCATCGCTTCTGTATCGTGCCGTAATAAGTTAAACGTCTCTGTGTGTCTGTCTGTAGCATCGGAGTTCTCAAACGGATGGCCTCTTTGATTATGTTTTTTTGTTTGATAGGTGTATTAATCGGGAGTGGTTTTAGCTATATTTGATGAAAATCAGTTAAATATTGCCGCCGCCACAAAATGGCGGAGTACTATTTTTTACAACTCCCTCAATATGCATATCAAATGAAAAGCCTTGGCTAGCAAAATACTATAAACTATGCAAGATGGCTAATACAAAAAAAAACGGATGTTTTTCAAAATTTAAATTATGAAAAACATTCGTCTTTTTTTGTTGCATCAATTCAACTTTCATGATAAGAATTTGGTCTTATTATAATATATTCCATAATAAGTTGTATAAATAAGTAAATTATAATTAATCATAATTTACTTATTTGTATGACAAGTCTTATATGGAGAACTCTTTCCGTACTGGCACATTCTGGATTTCTACGGCGAAACTATTACGAAAATACAATTTTGCTATTTTGTAATACGAGTATCATTATGTTTAAATGTTTTATATCTGCCATTGTTTAGATAAATATTCATAGTCAATACGCATATTGTCGATTGTCAATTATTCAAAAGTTTTAGCATGTCACAGGAGGGTAATCCTTTCTTCCATATTTTCGTGTTGTTACCCGTGTAAAATGTGTCTAAATTTATTAACTGCATTAACCATATTTGAGAAATTCAACTATTAGAACATTTTAAGCAGCGTTAATGTTTTTACATGAAATTTTCACTGTCAATTAGTAACCAGTTACGTTCTAAAAAAATATATTTAAGCTAACGTAGGTAATCTGCTTATACTGATATATGAATGATACTTTTAAATAAAAACGAAGTGGGATGAGATAAATAAATGACAGCAACCAATTATGTTGTAAACATTATTTTCGTATTTTATTATAAAATTATAATAAAATGGAAATAAATAAATAATAATTTCTTACAACTAACTTATGTACAAAATCATTTTGGCGCTATTTGGAACATCAATAGACAAAAGATAATACTAGAAAGGTATATAAAACGAAGGTTACATAATAGGGGTACAAGGTCATCACTTGACTAGATATTCACAAAAGCCTGCAGTCTCGCATTAGCGTCCTTCCACTCAAGTTTTGTACAATAATACTTAGTAATAATATCACTGGTTGAACATGTTCACTTGCCAAGGAGGATCTTGCGGCCAGCGCCCATGTTCTGTCCCGCCTGGGTAGCGCCCTTGTTGGAGCCAGCCTGGAGACCGATCACAGTCTTGCCGGCTTGGAGAACCTCGTCGGAGAAATCACGCTTGCACTCGTCGGAGGGCTTGGGGCCAAGGTAAGGTCCGCTCCACTCGGGGTGTCTGTAGGTCTGTAGACAAGGATTATAAACCATAATATTATCTGTCACAAGTTATAATTAGTGTTATGAGGTAAAGCCCCTGCAAGTAATTTCTATTATGGAGTCCTACGCTGTATCTCGTTTATATAACAGATTTGAGACATAGTTTGCGGATTTAATGTTTAGATTTTTCGGGCTCCATTAATTTCAAATATAATGATGCAAAATAACTGTGATAATAATGCAACATTCTAATTACATGCAAGATTTTATTTGAAGTTATCAATTTATTTTAATTGTAAATATTAAAATTGCACATGTCTCTTGACAGTGCGCCATGCCTCTTGTACTTATTTGTGTACTAGATATCAAGTTATTGGAAAACCTGAGGCATGCCGACCCTCACGTGGCCTCCCTGAAACCGGCCTTGGATATTTATGAAAACTGAGGTAATGTTGCAAGAAGCTCGTAAAATTCGGTTGAACTTGGCGCATGGCCAATTCTAACAGCGGATCTTAAACTAAACAAGCTGTGAAAGATAGGCTACGCTGCAACGCACGATTTGCCTCCATACCTACATGTTTACGATACCAGAAATAGACAAATATATTTTATATGCAAGATTAGCCGTAAAAATTCCATAATCTAAACAAAATTTAGTTTATAAGTCTTAATCCAGACTTGCGTGTCTATAACGGTTTGTGGATTTCGCAACCGTAAACATTTTAAAGTATGGTATAAACGTTCACTGTTGCTATATTAGAAAACTTCAATATGACGACCGATTTTGATATATTTTTAAACCATCACAATCCGAACAATACAGGAGTTATGAAACTGCGGCATGAATCTACCTCTCACTCGGAAACTGCTTGCTGTCGCTTAGAAAACTTATTACTTCAATATCCTAGTGGAAACAATGCAAAAAATATATTTACCTCACGGCCGAGGGCAAACAGTGTACTGACGACCTGGGCAATGTCCTTCTTTTCCCACAAATCAACGGTCTGGAACACGTCAATATCAGGTACGCCATAGTTTTTAATCGCTGCCTGGAAGCTGTAACAAGAAAAAAAATTACGATTAATACATTTTTTTAACACTGTATATGTATGTATGTATATTTTTTTTTCATGCCCTAGTACCTAAACTCCTTGTCGTATTTTGATGTGATTTTTGTCAATAGATTCGTCTTAGTCGTAAGAGTGACACTGGTTACATCAAGCAAAAAAAAAAACAAATAATATAATAATAATATGTAAACGTGTACTTATCTATAATGAGTAAACGTTTTAATAAAAAAATCATATACATATTTTATATACTTGTGAATATAGCTCGTGATAAGATTTTATTAATAGCACTATGGATATATGCGCCGAATCAGTGTAACATTTTAATGCTATGTAGTACTAAAATATGCCCTATTCTTATCATCTACTGCATTTTTGGCAATGATGATTTTTCTCATCAGGTTTAAATACTAACTTGGTGATGTTCTCCATCATTTTGAACTGTCCGCCGGAGGTGTTGATCTTAGGGACGGATCCAGGCTTGATCTTGTTGATGAGCTGGCACAGGACAGTTCCGTCCTTGATTACATCCTCAAACAGGTCACCAGGGGGGAACTTGGCGCCGAGGATAGTCTCGATCCAGGTCTGGCATTCCTTCTCCTGGTCAGGGTTGCGCTTGGAGGCGAGCTGCATATGTCAAAGAGGCTTTCGTTTATTTGTTACGATTAGCAATACTATTATGTGACATTCGTCGTAGTCGTTCAGCTAAACAAAGTTTTAATTTATATCTAAGACAAATATTTAAAAATTAAGTTATTTTGTTTTAACGATATTTTATTTTTAATTTAAGAACACAAGCAAGAAACAAAATAATATTTCATATTCATAGCTTCCCACTAAGATGTCTCCTGTATCAGGGAAACAAAGGGTGAATATGATGAAGTGTAGTTATACAAGAACTAATCGTACTAAAGTATCTGTTTAGCCACGGGAATCTGTAAGATATGTGATTGAAACCATTTCTACGATTAGGTGCGATTACGAACTACACCACGCTTGGCAATAAGAAGTACCTACCAACAAAGGTAATGTGGTTTATAATATCGGGGTTAAAATTATCTTAAGCATTTTATATGTGTACTTGGATATCACATTAAGAGGGATATGTATGAAAATAATTACGTACTTTTAAAATGATATATGTTACCTTTCATATTCGTACCTACTTATAATATCTCATTTAGTTACTAGCTTGATAGCATAAAATAAACTACGAGTAAATAAGCTAATGTCTAGGTAAATTATGTTTAGATATTGTAAAACGTAACGTATTGAAATTACCAGACAAAAAATTAAGTAGAAATACAACCATTCTCAAATTGCTTTCTTAAATATCGAATTGTTAGTATGTTAATAAAAGTCATATTTTTCGACAATTTTATGGTGTTAAACGACTAATATTAAATTTGGAAACAATGTAATGAAATATATTTTAAATCAAAAATTTAATAAAATACGTGATAAATATTGCTTACCGATATTTCATTGCAGAGCAATTGATTTCCTTAAGGATCAATTTTAACATTTAATAAAAAAATATACTAGATAATTATTGCATGGTTCCATAAAGTTTGAAATTTAAAGGTTTTAAAGTTTGAATTGAGAATTATTTTTTATGCAATGTGTATTAAAAATATGAGTTTCTGACCTTAGCACGGACTTGGCGTTCCAGAGACATGGTTGTGTGTGTGAGTGAGTGTTGGTTTGGACAGGAGTACTCGCGGTGAGATCCGGTGTAGACTGAACTCCTGAAAACCAACTCCACGTATTTATAGACCGAAGAGGGCGCCCTTCTGGAAAACTCGTGCGCACACCGCACTATGCGTGACTGTACCCGCTAAATAAGCTCTGACTCAAAAGCACACATAGAAACTTATTCAAACGAAGTGTTTATTTATATTATAAAGTAACAAAGAACGGCTTTGATACGAACAGTTAACAACTGATTTATTGGATTAATGAAAAATTGAGAAGAAAAGGCGAAGTGTCGAATGGCTGCGTCTGATGCAATATATTGAATAAATTTGTTCATTTGCTTATTTAAATAAATTGCGGTACTCATGGCTGTTAAATATCAAAGCCTCTTCATAAAAAACATATTCAGCTAGAATATATTTTTTGAGTTAGTCCTGACTGGCTGACTGATATTTGCTAGAAATCAACGCAACGGACAAGACATGAAAGGAGGGATTATTTATTATAGGATGTAATAAGAAAGGATTTTTAATAATTCAACCCCAAAGTCAAATGAAGCTTCAAAGTTCGAATTTTTTTCATTTCATTTTATGTCACGGACACGCCTCGGGTGATAGATACTAGTAATCCAATAAAAATCCATTTGCTTTTAAGATTTTATATTGAGTAACGCATTTTACCACACGAGTAGGTAAAGGGTCGTATAAGTTTATGTGTTTCAATCTTTATTCATCACTTCCACTTTTTCTACATTTATCTCAATTAATTCATTAATTCATTATATTTAGTTCAGAAGACAAGATAATAAGGAAACCTGCTGACTTTGCTTGAACATGTTTGAGGCAACAAAACTTTTTGCTATCCATTTGTATTTTTTATACTTAGATGATTTTTATGATTAGGTGTATGTCGAGCATACCAGAATATATTTTTTATCACACTGTACCTGATTTATTAGTTACGCAGATACAATAACTACTACTATAGCTATTTAACATGAAACCTATACGTATAGCGGATATGATACCTACCTATATTTTGTTCTAATTTTACTTTATATGTATTAATCGACTATTGATGACCGAGCCAGAAATTTTGCAGTCATTTAAAAAACTCTTTATGTTTCCGCTCCCAATAAACATCAGCGGATATAGCAAATATTGGCAACTGTGCTATATTTTACAAGAAATTCAGATACAAAATCTTGACAAGGTTGCATGTACGAATCTTGCACCTGCATAGATTATTTGTAACACAATTATATTTATAGCCTTATTCGTTTTTTTCAAGACACCTATAATCTCGATCTTTTCAAATCGCGAGTGAATCGGTTTCTTATAAGCAAGCGTGCCACATCCTAGGCGCATCTATATTATGCTATAAGTTGTTTATAATGTTGAATATAGTGAGTCTCTTGGGTTAGTATACCGTTAACAAAAATCCCTGTATAATAAATGTAAAATATACTGCACCTATAAACAAAAAAATATTTTTTCCAATTGGTTTAAAAAACATTAGAAAAAGCACACTCTACTTGAGTAAGTACTCCCTTATAATTGAAAGTCGGAAAAAATAGAATTAATTTGGTCTATTATTATCTGTATTTTTAAAGCTCCTTTCCATATATGGCTTTAAGCTTCGTGTCCGTAGACGAGTCAGGCGCTACGTAGACACGTAGGTAGGTAGCGTCTCGCAGGCCGCCTACGCTGCGGACGCGTCTCTGTGATGAATACCCGCTGAGTTATCATTGTCACCGGTACCCACGCATAATAAGATGGTTCGCGTGGACACAAACAATTCCTTTTAGTAAGAATTAGCGACTCTAGAAAAACAGTTTTTATATAGCTGTGAAATCACGATACCAGGAAATTCAGAGGAAAACATGTTTTTATAAGTGATTCATATTTTAAACTGTGAATAAATATCCACTGAAAATATTCTATCATAATATAAGAAAAACTTTTAAAAATTTATATTAATTTGTTAATCTCATATACCTACCTCCCTACGTCCTATTTTATTTTGGTTCATTATGTTAATACGCTCATATAGGAATGTTAGCTAAGGACCAGAATTTATGTCGTTAATATATAACGATATTGATTCCGGTTTGGCTATGGAACGCATTTAACACTGAAGTGTCTGATGACTCATTATTGCGAAATTGTAGTTTCTAATGGGTTGTCTTTAGATAGCAATCGTAGATGTCATAGGCCTATAGACGACCTAAAAATTTTGGCCCTAGCCTGCACATAGATAAATAGATCAATTCTTTATTATAGTGCTGTAGCACTATAATCTAAAATCTATAATCTAATAATCTATAATCTAATAAAAGATCGCTTTTTAGCGATCTTTTCCAGGCAACCTTAGAATGGAGACAATTGAACAATTGACACAAAGAAGAAGATGTATCAAGTAGATAAATCGCAAGCTGTTTAAAAAACTATTTATTACAAATATGTTAAAATTAAATGTTAAATCGTACAAATGCATATCTACTACACTATCTATCTATTTATAATATCATAATTTTTACTATCTTGAATATAGTCAATTAGGAGGACTTATTGCATGTTTTTTTCAGTTGTTAATTTTTAATTAAATATTTGGGTTTTTAGTAACGAAAAACTTTAAGTTTTAGTATTCCATGGAACGTTAATAAACCGACTAAACAAATTATCATACTTAGTAAACAGGTAACTAACGACTACGCAAATTCCTATCTATTATTATCCTAGTTACACGATCATAAAACTTTTAACGCTTGTAAATTGTTGCTAAAAACATAACTGTGTAGTTGGTCAGTTCTACCTTCAGCATTATGAGCTTCCACAAATAGTAGGCGATGACAATGAGCAAGAGTACGACGGCCCTACGTCTCGGACACAAGGTCGGGAATTCGGGATAAGTGGTCGACCGAGACACAAAAAAAACTATGAGTACGATTTCATTTTCATTTGAAGGTCAATTATTTATTGTTAATGTAAACGTCTGGAATATTTAATTTGAGTACATTCTCTTCGTATCAACATAAAACATGTAGATCTAACGTAAACTTACAAATGCTAACTTTATGTTAAAGCATAAAAATTATACATAAGCTAATATTTTATACAGAAGAATAATAATTGAAAGTTATTGATTTTGTAACTTTGAATCATTATTACCCGACTGCGAAAGAAGGAGAGTTATGTATTTCGAGTGTATGTATGTTTATTTGGCATGACCTAGAGCCTAAACCCTTAGTCATGAGAGTGACACTGGCTACATCTAAATAATAAAAAATCAAGGTTGATACACAGTTTTAAAGATTTAGCAGTCGCGTTTTTCTGATATTGCTTCTAACCACTTGTTATCATTATGTTTTATTAGACTTTCAAAAAAGGAGGTACTCAATTCGAGGGATACTCATGTTTTTTAAGCTTTACTAAAATAATTAAAAAGTTGATTAATAGACCGGTATCATAATTCATTTTAACTAGAAGTAGGCTTAAGTAACTTTATGATTCCACCTTACTTTCTACTTATTTACGCGTATTTACCATTGTATGGAAATAAAATCAAATGAGCGGTTTATAATTCACTTTATTAAAACACCCTCGACAAACTCGCCAATTATGTAATTACTTACATTCACTCGGACACTACTAAAGTACCTAATTGGGAATATTTACATTTGTTTTTTTTTATTTCATACATATTTACACATTTTCAAATCAAGGAACAGTCCACATATTAAACTAATCTAGCACGAGCGTGTGAAATTTTAAATAAAATATTTTAAATACATTCTTACATATAAAACAACAGGTTTAAATGACTAGAATTATTTAGATGAAGATTGAACTATGGGGTAAAACTGTACCTAAATTCATAATGCTGATAAGATAAAACTGTTTGTTCATACCTGAGCACTCGTTTATAAGTTCCACAACCTATAGATCATAATAATCGTCTTGTGGTCTTGAAATTTTTGACGATAGATTCTTATTATAACACGACTAAAGACTGCTTTTTATTTGTAATGATTGCTCAGTTTACTTCTTTACAATATACTTTTGTTAATAACATACGGCGTACGTATTTCTAATTTAAGTAACTAATCTTTAACACCGGTACAATTAAAATTACAAGTATACTTCGATAAAACGTATACAATGTATTGGAATGTATTCTTAGGCATATTTACATACATATCACACAACATAATATCAATTAACCTACCATATCCATTTTACTCAAACAATAATCTATATCTTTAACACCTGCGAATTGCGCAGTAAGTACGCGCAAGTAAATAAAATTATGATATATAGATATATATATACGTCTAAAATTTATTTATTATAAGTTCATTATTGCGATAACGCTTTAATGGACACAATTTTGGCACTTGTAATTCGCACACTCAGAGGTCAATCACAACAGTTTGTCTTCGGAATGTCACTTTGCATCACAGGATTGATTTAGTGGAATGTTTTGGGCAAGTGCCTGGTGCACAACTGCACATATGCGTCTAATGCATGAGCAAAGTCAGGACGTGGTTTTAACGCGCGATCTGCCTGTTGTCTGACATCGACGTTTGTCAATTCATTTCGAGACGTGAAGCTGAAGTCAAAATATTCACTCGTTATCTCTGTAGCCTTCTGGCATGTGTGTAAAGGGCGAGTGTAGGGCCGGTCGCTGAGTCGGCCGGCGCGGCTCCCATTAGAAGAGGTGGTTGTTCGACTTGGCGAGAGTTCCCAGGTGGTCGGAGAGGAGGTAGTTTGGGGGAGCTACGCCGAGAAGGGGGAAACCTGAAGGCTGCCGCAGCAGACCGCAGCCGCCGGCCCACTTGCCTCCTCCAGCGCTGCTGACAGGCGGCACTCCGCCGCCGCTACCGCCTCCTACGCCGTTTAACTCTTCACACAGCTTGTTTGCTGAAAATATTCATTAAATTTTTCTTTAAAAGCTTCTGTATAAAAATTTAATACCTGTCAGCCGCGGCTTTACTCGCGACATAAAATGGAATATAAAGTAGTTTCAAACTTTGGATCCCTATCTAACACCTTTAGGGGTTGAATTTCCAAATAACACTTTCTTAGTAGGTTTAAATTTTATTTCTCTATGTTGGTGCTGCAGCAAACTTCCTTCTTTAAGGCAGAAAAATGCCCTCAATTTTTTTTGAAAATTATAAGAACTATTGTAGAGGATTGAATTTTTAAGAGGTCAACAGTTCATAAAACTACTAGTTTACTAGTAGTTTTACGAACTGTTGATCTCATAATCACACTAATAATGCTATTATATTTATAGCTGCTAAATTTCAGAGTAATAAAAACACTGTAAAATATACTATTTGCTTTGTGAATTAAGGTTTTTGTAGTGATTTCCCAATGACTACCGAAAATATTAAATGTGGCGTTTGTTCCTATTTAGTCATAGGGTGACAGAAAGGAATTCTTATTTCTGTTTCACCTTGCGGGGACAGATTGGAGTGACAAACAGGAATAAATCTTATATAAGAGGTGCTATGGTTTTTCCTGTGGTCGCTGAAAAAATGTCGTTTCTGCCTGTGTGTTCGTTTTGTGTATCGCAAAACTAGTGATTCTGAAAGCTTTAATGAGTAATATATGTTCTTATATTTATATGTTCTTGACAAGCGATACAAAGACGGAATAACTTGGTTTTCGTGTTCGCAGGAAATCTCCATAGAAACCCTGGTAATGTCTGCACCGTTTTACGAGGGTACATGATGTGACTGACTTGACCACGATGACTTATTACTTGATATTACACTTGATTGATTAATAACTTGAAAATAGATGAACTTGACACTGGCAAATATACAAATCGTATGGTGCCATATATTAAAAGGAAAAAAAACAGGCCACACTTTTGACACTTTCTATACTGACGGGAATTAAACAACTTTAGGAACTTTTTTGGATACTTTTTCAGTACGAATTACAGGAGACATACAAAAAAGTTACGTAGTGAGTGTTATAAAATTCGGGAGTATTTATAAGAGAAATTTCACTGATATTATCCAACTATTTGGGAGAATTTCCTATATAATATAAATAATTGTCTTATGTGCGGTCACGCTTTGTCTTATTCTTAGATAAATTGGAAACAATACAGGGCCTGCATTGATAAATAATATTGCAGCACTAAATTACCCTTATCAAGTGGAATTATAGTTTTATGGCAATACCTTTTGGAAGAACGAGATTTACTATAGTGGCCACTCGCGTTGAATACTAGTAGTATTTCTTGTGAGTACAGACATAAGTAGGTACATAACTGACAGACTAAACAATAATCTGACAGACGAAAGAAAAAATTGACAGACGCTTGGCTCGCCGGTCAATAGATGAAGGTATAGGTTAATCATTTCAACAGAATCTGAGTACTGAATACTGTCCTAACTTATCTGCTTTTTTGGTGATATTCCTATCTAGTCGTATGTACAGGGGTCGGCACTCGAAGTGTTACCAATTCAAAATGCTGTGATTTTGACAATTTTGTTTCTTTTTATTTATAAACTTCAATATATAGAAAAAAAACATTTAAAATTAAAAAGAAAAAAATATTGTTCGATGTGGCCACCTTTAGCGCGGACAGCATCGAGTCTGTCCGAGAAGGCTTCACACGCTGCACGAATGTGGTCTGCTGATATTTTGTTCCATTCTCGGCGAAGAGCAAACTTTAAGGCGTCGACTGTCTCATATTTTTTTGCTGACACTTTGGCCTCTAGAATTGACCATATGGAAAAATCCATTGGGTTTAAGTCCGGCGAATATGGTGGCCATTGTTGCGAAGAAATGAAGCTCGGAACTTTTTCTTGCAAAAAAATTTGGGTTTCACGGGCTTTGTGGGATGGTGCCGAGTCTTGCTGAAACGTCCAACGGTTTCTACCGAATTTCTTACGTGCCCAAGGTAACAAAGCATCGTTTAAAATCTTTTCACGGTAGATTTGCTGGTTTATCTTTGCACCCTGATCAATGAAAACGAGAGGTGAACGTCCCGTAGCAGTTACCGCGGCCCAAACCATCACTGATGCTGGTGCTTGCTTTCGCAGAGCAATTCGTTGGTCTAAATTGTCGTTTGATTTAGACTTTAACCATACGCGATCATTTTGTTTGTTCACATATTGCTGAACCGTAAAAAAATTTTCATCGGAAAATACCAAATTTTCAAGCTTGCTATCAACGTGCAACTGCTTTAACTCCATAGCTCTTTCTAGGCGAACTGCCTTTTGTGCAAGTGTCAAGTCTTGCACTTTTTGTATTTTGTAAGGCTTCAGTTGTAGTTTATTTTTTAATATGCGTCCTATGCTCCGGACGTACATTAAGATTTTTCGCCAATTTAACTGCGCTTTGTCGTTGGATTTCGTTCAATTCTAGCCTTTACCTTTCGAACCATTTCTGATGATGTTGCTGTTGTTGGATGTCCACCTCCACGGCGTTTCTTGATGCTACCCGTATCATTGTAACGCGTGATGGTCCGATACACAAACATTTTCTTCAGATGTAAATGTCGTAGCGCATTAACAATGGCTGGTTGCGATTTTCCAGCCAAATACAAAGTAATGACACTGTGGCGTTTGAATTCCATCTGGATAACTTTTTCAGCAGCGACGAAAAACAATGAGCTTCTGTATGTTTAGGAACAATACAATAGACTTACGACTGTGAAAAAATAGGCGCCATATTGTAAACAGTTTGGTTGCTACAGCAAATTAAAGTTGGTAACACTTCGAGTGCCTACCCCTGTATATCATATGCGTACAATCTAGCGCATTCTAATTAAAACTACAACAAAGGAAATTGCATGCAAGCTAGCGTATAAGCTTCGTGTTTATAACACAGACGGAAATCTTTAATATTAATTAAGTGCAGTCTCACAATCGAGAGCGTAATTGCACAGACAAACGAGCAAAACTCGCATACAAAATCCGAATACGAAATCAGACTGCAGGTCGACGGGCGAACGCGAAATATTTGTGGTAACGCAATTAAGCGCTAATCACCTAATCCTTGCCGCGCGGCTCCGTTGTTTATTCAAGCCTGAGTGACAATCGCGCGCGAATTAGCGCAAATGAGCCGAAGTGAAAATCTGGCGGTGCGGTGTAGTGCGGTGCCGGTACGGTGGTGGTCTAATGTGATTAATGCGACCGCGCCCATTAGCCACCCAACCTCTATGCGCAACCTCGACTAGCCTCTGCACGCCTATACTGGCTCTGACTGACGTGCTCTCAAAAACATAGGTATAATTTACTAAATTACTGTCTCTAACCTTTTATTGCAAGACTAAACAACTCAGGTTAAGTCGCATTTGTTAGACACATTTGTAGCTGAAGGACACCTCGACTTGGTGTTCAAGAATAAAAGCATTACGCATTAATTATCAAGGAAATCCACTAGTAATTCCAGTTTTTTCATTTATAGCAGAAAAATATTAAGTTTTGTACCTATCTAAATTATTTTTGTTTCAAAACCGAGTGAGTCATGTTCAACATATTCGCGGATTAGCTTTTGTAATCATCATTTAATCGGTCCCGACACTGTAACAAACACGTTACTAACGTCCTATTTTTAAAGTGACTAATAATAGGTACTCATTTCGTCGTTTAAAAGAGCCTTGTTTTCCTCGCCCACGCCGCTTGATCACTGAAATAGCACGATAAAGCTCTGCTATTGGCTAGAATGTATGAGTCATTTCTTAGGTTGGCGATTTCGTCAATCGAAGTAGTATTACAAAGATATGACTCTTAAAATAATCCTGTGACATCACAACTCTTACAAAAATATAGCGCTCAAGCTAACAAATATTTTTTTCATGTTGCATCGCTTATTTATAAAAAGTCTATTTCGAAAGCTTCGGTAACCGATATCTTTGTTGACGTTTTATTTTTGTGTCACCTACTTATCATGTGACGGTAAAGAAGTTTGTGTCAAGGATCGGACTTCTGATTAATGCCATATGCAACATTACTCATTTTATTTAATTTTTTAACTAAATATTTGTTATAATCGAATATTAGGTACCTATTTCACGCGTATTGTTTTTAGAAACATTTGTAAGTAGTTTTATGTTCACACTTTTAATATATAGATAGCAAGTCATTATCATTAATTATGAACATGTCAGTAATTAGTGGCGTAGGCTTACTAACACGAAACTTCTTCTTTTATAAAAACAAGTAATTTTTCATAGTTTTTGTTCAGCTGTCAAATACGAGTAAATACCTACTAAAAAAATAAACATTTTTGTTGCGAAATCAAATATTTTTATTACAACTTCCACCAATTTTCTCGCGCCCTAAAAAAATTTAGGTACGTGTATCTGCTAGAAGCGCAAAGAGCAATTCATATTTATAGTTTGTGATAGGCTTATTTATTTTTGCAAATTGCTTGAATCACTTATAAAATTAACAGATTATTGCGTTTCTATTTTAAAGCCAGAAATAATTTTTAGGGTTCTGTACGCAAAGGTTCTGTCTTCACCAGGCTAAATCTTTTGAACCATCATAGCTAGACAACTGAAATTGTCGCAAATAATGTGTTTCTCTTGCCGTAATAACAACAAATAGTAAAACAGAATAAAATAAATATTTAAGAGATTTTCGTGATTTTTTTGGCTTTTTTGCTCGATATTAATAACGACAACATTTGTATACATAATCGTGCGCGACTCCTACTCGCACTTTGCAGATTTTTGTTCTGTCTTAGCAACTTGGTTGAGTAAAAGGTATATTGTGAAAAATTGTAAAACAAAACCTTTGGAAAACCTGCCTTTTGCAACAAAGTTAATAACTACAACAAAAAGCAGTGCCCCATTTACTTTATCTATGTCTTTGTGAATGTTTTACTATATTTTTTTATTGTTTAAAACCATATCGCTTTTATATATTTTGTACCTACTAAAGAATATCCGCTTATCGACGTTTACCCTATGCAACGTTTCGGTTTTTACTATAGTCTAACAAACAAATCTAAATAGTTTGTATACTAAATCTCGTTAGCTCTACTTGTAATTGATTGCCTTTAAGCTTTTCAAAATTTTAAGTTAAATAAAATAAAAAGTACAAAGGACGTGTTTTATTGTTAACTTACAGAAATATCTCAGGTCACGATATTCACCTGCTGAAGTGATAGGCTTGAGGTCTGGCGGGGAGAGGTGAGGCAGAGCATGGTGCGCGGGCTGAGGCGCGGGCGCAGGCGGCGCCGGGTGCGGCGACGAGGCAGGCGACGCGGGTTTGTCACGCTTTCCGCCTTCAGCCTTCACCGGCGCTTCGCCCGCCTTCTGCTGCGCCAGACGCTCCTGCTTACGAAACTTCGCCCGCCGGTTTTGGAACCACACCTGAAAACGACAACAATTACGATTAAACGTCGAAACAAAAAAGATAATGAAATCGTCGAACGAACAGTGAACATTAAACAAACAGAGCGTTCGACCCGACTAATAGGAACGCATCCCGTGCATCGCGCGCCAAATTTTAATGCAAACCGTTTTATATTCGTTCGTATGCGAGCAAATCCGAATTGATCATAATTCGATTTGCCGCGAGAGATAATTGCAACTGCCACTGGTGCTGATTGGGCACGACTCGAATAAAAAACGTCGCTCGATGGAGTCGGAGCGGGTCGCGGCACAATCACACGCACGCCTGTTTGCTCATCGTTGTACGCTGATGATGTTTGCTCGCAACTCTATATTTCTTTGTAAAATGTGAAATCGGAAAATAACGCTTATCCTATATAGCCCTACAATCACGAGCAGTGTTAAAAAGTTGTGAGTAATGATTATTTCGCCCGTACAGACCTCCTACGCGTACTTTCTTATGTTCTCCTTGGCAATGGATATGACAAACGATAATGACCCGCTACCCTGCTATTTTAGTATATGACCGAAAGGTTTATCACTGCATTACTGGAATGGCAGTTTGTTATGCATTTCAGAATTAGCTACGACGACTTGCATCTGTTATGTGGAGAGCGCTAGCTTCCGCAATAATTTGTGCAGCGGCTAAAAATAACATGTGTGTGCTTTGACATTGAGTACAAAATATATTGATGCTACTTTTGTTTGAGTATAGGTAGACGTTAGTCGTATGTCAGTGCAGACTACACCTGCATGACAGCTACCCGTTCTACTAATACAATACATTATCTCTACACGGAAGAATCACCTCTAATTCAGTTATGACATATAGCATTGCTACGTCCTTGCTCCCGATTTAGAAGGTTGGTTCGCACCGCGAGCTCGTAATCATCGACATTAGGTTTGCAGAAAGCTCTTACAAACGTCAATTGCTTTTGCAGCTTATGACCGTTGTGATATAATGACTGGATTTAGCCAAACTCTGTTTCTCATTTGAATATAATCCGCCGGTTGCATTATTTTCCTCACAGTAAGTTGAGATACCCAATAAGGCTAGTGCGTGTGCAATTTGTTTGTAAGAGATTTGTTCTGTTCGGCAGATGAACTCGAATATAGCAGGAGTTCATCATTTCATTCGAGAAAATCAGTGCTGTCGGGTGGAAAGGTCTCGTAGATACGTGCCTGGGGTAACCAAGCGCGGCTCTGGCCGGAGCGGTGGGCGCCAGTGACTAACGAACGAACGCGGGCTCGCTTGATTGGCGCTCGCTCGCCGCGGTGCGGGCGACCCAGACCACCTCGGGGCAAACCTTCCGCATTATTTCCGAATTGGAAAAAATCAAAGCTCTCAGAACGTATACGGCATCCGCAAACAAACAAATAATACAAAATCCGCCGCCAATACAAATGAGTACCGATACCGTGCCGCGCCGAGCGAAATACGAAGTCGGAGTGAATCGGAGCGTGGGCCCGAGGCAAATAAACGTCCGCCGATGTGTTTGTAGGAATTCGTTGCGATGTTTATCGAATGCGATGCGTGCTCCCGATGTAAACATTCTCTCGCAAATTTGCTCCGGTATTCTTCGTAAGACTCAACTTTCGCAAAACACACTATCCGATCTTAATTACCATAAAAATTAACTGGAATAGTAAATGAATGGCGTTTCGATAAACAGAGGGAAATGTGCGCAGAAATGACAATAATAAATAACGGGCGGGCAATTAAGAGCGAGCCGGAATATTGACGCAGCATCGAAATGCACTTTGCAAATGAGTCGATTGGCTGGCAGAGGGCGCTGCAGTCACTGCATTGGCAAATGTAATTAAATGTGAAACACGCGCTCTGCAGATGGTATCTCTGGAAGATAATTAACATCAGATTAAATGGAAGTAGGGCAGAATAATGACATCATATCATTTGAATGACTGCTGCAGATAAAGAGACCTAGTACCGTATTTTCCTTGATATTGAAAATACCAACACGGATGAAAGCTATCATCTATGGAACAATCCGGCGTGAAAGCAAAAAATTACTTTATTTTACTTGTACTGTAGTTTCTTTATAAAAACATTTGTGTTTTTCAATCATCAGCATAAAGTCTACAGTTTGCCAGTGCAAAGCTCACTCAGACCCATATGGCATTCGAACGCAGTCCCTCAGCAAACAGCGTCGAGCAACAATGGCTAAGTATTAAAATAAACAGAGCATGCCATGTGGCAAACACCAACAACAGGGGCTAATGTATTCGGGTGCACGGCAACAGTTCGGCAGTTCACAACTCCTCAACTGTCTCCGACAACTCGCCGACACTGTTCAGCTTTGATTTTCTAATGAACAGTAACGCTAGGTAGAAAACAACCTTGTTGCAATAGAAGTACCTAAACGTTGCATTTGGAACTGTTATGTGGTCTAAAAAATGCGTAAAAATTATTGGTTATAATATTTCGTTTTTTTTATTTTTATTATGTGGTTTAGGTAATTGAAATTCACAACAAAACATCACAGAAACTCTTATTATATACATACATTGAACAGTAGGTAACTAAACATCATAATATTGCAAGTGTAAATAGTATCGAAGCCATATAAATGCATACTATACGTGGGCCATTTAGTGAAAACGTTTATACGATCTTACCCGTTAATTTAAAGAACAATATCAGTTTATAGACAGTTACCAGTTACCCCATAACTACAAAAAAACTGCTTCGGAAATATCCGACTGTTATCATAATTCGTATTCAAAAGAAAGGGAAAAAAACAAAAGACACTACGGCGAGAAACTCGGCCTATAATATTAAAAAAGCTATAATATAAAATAGCGGCTATAATAAGACTTTCCGCATTCAAATAGGAACCCGTTATCCGTTAGATGAATACTTTCAGATAACACAATT
Organism: Ligdia adustata; assembly: GCA_947049295.1. Lineage (NCBI taxonomy): Eukaryota > Metazoa > Arthropoda > Insecta > Lepidoptera > Geometridae > Ligdia > Ligdia adustata. The sequence goes on from OX346218.1 coordinate 8,162,787, forward strand.
ATGTTTCATAGCCTTAAGTCTATACAAATATGCTCTATAGGTTTTACCGTCTATCAAATTAGCCGTAGGTAAGACCACACAAGTTCAGGGAAAGCCACGAAACTGTCGAGTGCGAGAGGAATGTTTGCATGAGCGATGTTTGCGTCCACATTATGTGCCGGCGATGTCGACAAGGCATCTGTTTGACACGCCGGAGGGCGCTGGGAGTATGAAAAACGTGAGGCCGCGCGGAATGATCTAATTGTGTTCATTAGTAGGGGCAGGGCGCGCAAATATTGACTAAAGCCGTCGTCACCTCGCCTCGGGCCGCGTTAGCCTTTGCCACACTGCTTTTGATCTTGCCAATATAGTGATGTTTGGAGATAGTATCATAAAGATGCTTGTTCTTTTGATTTTGTTCTGTTTAAAAGAGACCTATTTAAATGCCAAGAGCCTAAATGAGAAATGAACTTAGGTAAATCAATATGCAAAATATTGCTAAAGTCCTAAGCCTTATATATATGTTACTATGTTATGGTTTAATTTAGAAACTACATAGATCGTCTTTTTCCTTCTGTCTGTATTTATTTATATTTTGCTTTATTATGTAACAATATATTTTAGGTACTTAAATATTTTGCCATGACAAAATTTATATAAACATTACTTACTTATTTTTTAAATATTATAAATTTTTATAAGTTAATTGTCTTTATTATATACCCCGTCCTATACTGTATTTATTTTATAATTTGTCTCCATCCTAAGGTTGCCTAGAAGAGATCGCTTTTAGCGATAAGGCCGCCACTTGTGACACTAGATGTAAGATTTTTAATGTATATTTGATGTTTGTGTGTCTGCAATAAAAAGTTTATGCATTCATTCGTACTAATTTGCAATATTTACGATTATCAAAATCGGTTAAAAATACTAATTTAACACCCTTTAAATGAGTTTTTCCTCAATTATATTAATAGCCCACTACAATTGTGCAAATAAAACAACTCTCACCTACTGAAAATGTGAAATCTCAAAGATTCGCAATAGTCTAGACTAGCAGTAGAAGGTTGACTATCTACAGACACTACACTCAAGGGATTGTAAGTTAACCAATATGAACCCTGTGGACGTTATACCTACAATCAATCACCATAAAAACTCAAAAAAGTACAAAAGCATAAAATAATATCTCCAAACTGGCATCGTATCGGTAGGTAATAGAAAGTAAATCAATCGGCGCGCGGTCGAGCTCAAACATCGAACACACCCCCCTGTTTATACTTAGCGGATGAAAAGGCAACACTGAACGCCCCGGAATAATATTAGCTACCCTCGATCACCCGGCCAAGCCAATTCCACCACCTAACACAACAACGCTGATAATCAAAACTTTATCACGCGCGCAATAAAACTCACATTCCTTTACCGTGTCGAAGTCGTGTATACCATTTTCAAACGGTTGGTTGTTTTTTTTAGTAACTGGTAACATGTGTTAACATTTGATGATAATCCGGGATTAACACATCATAATAAAGAGATGAATGCATCGTTTATTCATCGCGTCTGTCGGCTATTCGACGGCGTTTAGCAACAGTGACAGGTGCGTTGACGCAACTCATCTTATTTGATTAAAGCGGATGACTATTTTGTATTCATTAGTTTGTTAACGTTGTTATGTGATCACGACAATGACATGCATCCATTAAAGGTTAATTTAGACAAATAGTTATTTATACGTTATTTTTTCACTGCAAAAATACGGTAAATATTAGTGTAATCGACCAGTAAATAACACATTAACAAACTTCCACTCTTTTTGTGAGAAATACCCGTTCAAAAACTTGATTAAAGTAGGTAGTGATGCAACTGAATGAGCACACATTAGTGTGTTTGTGTGTGTGATTAAGTGTACTCATTTTGATTCGCTTATAAGAAGGTAAAAAATCTTTCATAAAGTGCAGCATATAAAATAATTTGCTCAAAGAATAATTATCAACATACATTTTTAATAACTACACGAATTGCTTAAATTTTTTAACTGTTATAATGAAGATTAACTTTGAATCTAGTACATTATATAGAAAATTCTATGGTCATATTTTCACGTCAATGGATTTGATTAATTATAGTGAGATAACTAAGAGAAGTAGCTCTTCTATGTTTTTTATAGTTTGAATAATGAATACTTAAGTTTTATTATATTAATGTCAATTCTATAATAATGAAGCTTTAAAAAAACATGAATTATTTGCCAAATCTTTTGTATAATCCACCGACAGATGTGTCCACGGCGGTAATCCACGGTCCATTACCCCAAACCCCATCGCTTCTTTCATAAATAAACTAACGCCTGCACTATTAACTTCTAAAAATATTAACTCCGACAAAAATATTAACGATAAACTTGCAGTAGATATAAATTGCAAGTTAATATACTCTTAATGCTTAGCACTGTGCTATAATATATACAAATATTTTGTTATACGCAATTAAAATAAAAAGAATTTGTAAAATTTGGAATATAAGAACTTTAAGAAATTTTAGCTTTATACCCGATAATGTATGTTTTATTGTAAAAATTAGAATACTCAAACTGTGGCACAGTTTGAGTACATAATATGCCGAATTAATATATTTTAAATAACCAATCATGTCCGTATTTAAAATGTCGATAAAAGACTTGTTTCTTTTCAGCCAGGACTGTGTACGTCTATCAAAAAATACCTAATGATGTGGTTAATATTGTGTATTAGGGAAAAATGCATCCGTTGCCTCTTTCATTGTGTACAAAAATATCAAATTCTGTGACTTGTAGTGGAATTATGGCATCCCTGGAAGACTGACGAATGAAATGAATAGTGCCGCCCGTCACAAATGTCAAAAATTACACTATAAAAACACGTACTTAAATCACCTTTTGCGTAAAAAACATGGCAATATTTTAATTCGAAATTAATTTTGTACACTGCGATAAGTTACGTTATTTTGAATTTTGTTGTTAGATTATTTCCCTAACGTATTTATGATATCATGTACACTATCCTGGCCGGAGCTCAATACAATTTTGAAACATCTCTTTTATAACAATCACGAAAGTTTGATCTTCTTAAGACATTAGTTTATATGTCAATGATGTAGAGCATTTTTCTATTCATCGGTACTCTTTAATTTTCTAGGAAATGTATGCACTTATTTAATCATTTAGACATCTGTCCATCTATCTAGACACATGTATTACCTATAAATAAAATCACCCCAAGTTTCCTCTTTTAATAAATTACATAGTCTGAACTCTATAAATAGAGAACAAGAAATATTTGGCATCCGTTACTTAAACAATTTATTATTTTTCTGTGTGACTTTTGTAGTTTATCTTCAGTAAAAAAATCTCAAATATTGTTTATAAAGTTACAAATATAAATGAACCTTTATGACCTCAAATACTCGAAGTCACTCTAAAACCATAAATAACCCAAGTTAACATCTATACAATTAATCACTAGTAATCGATCTTGATGGCACTTCCCTAAATGCACAGCCCTACTTTCAATTAAAAATGTAACGGTAGAGATATTGACGAATCACCGTGATGCACTTGAACGTTTGAATTTGGAACATTATTCGTATGGATGATCGGGAGCTCTTCCGCGGGACAATGATACAATCAGTAAGTGGCACGCGACACGACAAATAACTGATAGCGATCGACAGATGTTCGAGTCTGACCTTGCAAATTCGATGTTCAAATAATTTGAACTTTTCAAATGTAATGTTTTTTTTTATCTCAATTTCATATCGTTAAACAAAATCTAAGAGAGTGTTTACACTCTGTTCTAGGTTTGTATTTTGTCGTGATTTGTAAAATAAGTCCAAGGTGAATTGAGAACACTTTAATTTCCACTTTGTTCACCTGGGTGACCAAGTAAAAATTAAAGACAAAGGAATATACCAGCTGCATCACATGAATAATTGAAACTAAACGGCAGATGTCTGTTTGACTTTGTATAAAGGTAAAACAGAATCAAACAATACTAAAACCCTATTAAATCATTATTAAATTAAACCGTTAACTGCAATACGGTCAATCAAGTCACCTCTTAAAAGTTCTGTACACACACACACGCGTTGAGGGTTAAAAAACTTAAAATGATGTTGCATCATACATTTAGTATGACGCTACATTATTATTTCTATTGCATAATATACAACAAATACAATTATTTTCAATACAGCATCATCCGAACCGGTCACAGTTCTCATAGCACTTGTCTCGATCATAACTTTAATACACTGTCAACATGTCTAGTCAATAAACCGAGCCAAGCGTCGAGCATCGAGGCCGATCGACATGACAAATGTCACCGAAAATATAGATGGAAAAATAAGTGTATTTAAGGGCTCTTGCACACTCACCATTTTATCTTTGGGAGACAAACTGAGGGGCTATGTAGTATTATATTTTTGTCCATGTAAAAGCTCTGATAATTTCTATCTCAAATTTATTGGTAACTTCAAATTAAATACCTGATATACTACCTAAATCAAAACTATAATTCTAGCAATGTACGTATCTGATTGTACATTATTGGCAGGGTATCAATTGAATGAGTATTTTAGTTTTTGAGCTTTATGTATCCATTTACCAACAATATAAACGAAAACAGCTTATAAATCATAACTTAACCTGAGTTAAAATGTCATCAAAAATATTTTTTAGGTATTTAGCCAACTCTTACTCTTTCAGGACCCTTATTCTATGACGAAAAATGTTATTGCTTGCTGAAAACGCGTGACGTGCTTAACGTTATGAAATGAAATATTTTATTATACCAGACATTCGTTTAACTATACCTAAACATTATATTCTACTAAATTATGTATGATGTTCCATTCACTACTCGTATGTTGATGCAATACGTTATTCGGACGATACAAAACGAGCGCGTTCCGTGACACGGCACGATATAAAATTTGAATAATTTCACGCAGTGAATACCGTTCTGCGTGAATTCCACGCGCTTAAAATAACGCAGCCATAGTGAATAATGCCAATACATTGTATTACATTCTAATGAATGCTGCATCAGTGAATATCACATGAATATTGTCCATACATATTCCCAAAATCAATAACAAAAGAAACATACAGACTGGTGATCCATAAAGAATACTATAACGTGCATCAGTGAATATCAGATGATTTTCGTCCATACATATTCCTAAAATCAATTATAAAAAAAAACACACAGACTGGTGATCTATAAAGAATACTATAAAGTTCAATATAGACTTCATACTATAACACCCCCCGTGCTTTGCCATAGTGGCCTAAAAAGTAGCAAGTGTGGTGGAACCCTATCTGGCAGACAATAGCTCGCCGTCAGAACAAGTAATCGGTAAATGACTCGTAAGCGGAGGGCATTTGTGATTTTTGCTACAAATGTGGGGCGTTCTGAACTCTGGCGCTAATAAATGACTATTATTTCGTTACTTATTCATCATTCAGTGTTTAATGTATGATGAGAGCGATGGAATTATAATGAATCCAACTTACAATTCAGCAAAACTAGATATCAGAATTATAGTTAACAGATTGACAATATAAATTAAATAAGTTTAATTGCATATGACATTGAATATTCATAAAACATTATCAGCAAGTAATAAAATTAAAAGTAATAAAAAAACAAAGCAAGCAAGAAAAAAAGTCAATCAGCAAGTAATAAAATGTTGTATCAGCAAGTAATGAATCATTCGGCTTCTTGATTTGTACACGTGCTGTAATTTACAATTTGACTGTAACGTAACAAATAAATTTTACTGGCAATCCAAAATAATTCTTCGCTTCTAAAATATCTATTTTTTATGCCGTGATTTTAGCTCAATAATATACTCGCACATCAAATACCTACGCAAAAATAAAGAGCAAGTTCATCCACCTGCCTATTTGCTATTTGCAAGTTTTGTTAGAGAGACAGGACTGTGCTGTCACAAACTATCATCCAACAAACCAGTCCCTCGATATATGAACATGATAACCGGCTTCGCGAGAGGGTCGTATGATTTAGGTACGTCAGCTACACACTGCTTTGGGGCATTTCTTAGAAATAATGAGTACCTATCCATAGAAAATATTGTATCTTACTCGAAAGAGGCATGTTGTTGAAACACACAGTATTTGGAATAAGATATTTATTTTTCTGTTCTAGATGGGGAGAGAGTAGATAATATCTTTTTTGTATTAGAAAGATGCACTGTGTTTGCAAAATATCAGCCAGATTTGTATAAAAAATTATAAAAATTACTATTAAATTAACTATAGGGATACGGACGGATTGATAATTATATTTAAGTAGAACTGGAAGATCGTGTACGGTAATAAATGGGTGACACACTAACAAACCCGCTACGTGAACTCAGTCCGATAGGACTGCTGTACTCGTATCACAATGTTTACATTACACGCAATGCATTTACAAAAACAAAAACAATCTATATTCTTCTAGCTCCTCTGTCGTCAGTGATGATAATAATAATGATGTGGCTACTAGGGCTATAGCGAAAATGACATTTAATTGTCTAAAACATGCCAACTTATGTTAACACTGAACCCCATTTTATTAAATCAACATTATAATATATGTTTTGTCTGCAACTAAAATTATATAATATACTTAGTCCTATACTTATTTCAATGATAACTCATATTAAATATTGAATAATTATGCAATTTACTTAATTTAAAAATGTATTACTCTAGGTTCTTGAAAGTAATGCAAATTTAATGTTTAATATACCTATTTATCATGTTTGGTAATTTCAGCATTGCTTCTATGAAATTTAATGTACTACTATAATCGAAACAATTGTAAAAATATGTACCCTGAAGAGCACTAGCTACCGTAACACAGGGAATCCCAGCGCAGTAGCTAAGGGCATGAATATTTTTAAGAAAACAATATTTTATGAAGAATAACAAATTGTAACAATGTGATTATGTATTTTGTGCAAACAAATAAAATTTATTATTATTATTAGTAAGGCAGACCTCTGTACATCATCATAGACATCATAATCGATCTTGCAGAGGAGTCTGTAATTTCAATTCAATCTTACGAAATGAAAAACTCAAAAAAAATTGTGCGGTATTATATTAAAGTTACTACTTCTACGAAAAAATCGTGACATAGTTTATAACAGGTGAGCGTTAGATACGTATATTTAGTCAGGTTATCATTGGACGCTCATAAAACAACAGCATTCGTCTCTAGTATCATGGGAACTCCGACACTACGAGTCACAAGTATATGTGGCCACAAAAAAACTTACCAAATAAATGTTCTCACATTCAAATAGTATAGAATAAAGCATTAAATTATAGTTAAATCCTTAGGGGCAGCAAACACACTTGCTCCCGCGAAATCCCTTGGGACGTTACAACTTGCCGCGCTAAATGAAAAATAATTGTACTTGCGCCAGAGAGAAAAGGACAATATATATCTATAGACATTGGGAGAGTAAGGGAGAGAAAATCATCAAGCCGTAGCCCGGGGTATTGAGTATGAGCTGTGCCAGAACATGTATGCGGTAATTGTGGTAACCTCAGGGATTTGTTTATGTGAGAAATGTGTACGGGACAGTTTTCACACGTTCAGCAATGAAGCCACCGAGAGCACTGCTGTTATGATTATATATGAAAATAAATATCATTACTATTTATTGCGCATGATATTGGTTTGTACAAAACCACTTTTGGGCTCTGGTGCCATAAGAAATGAATGTAAACCGTAGTTCACCATGGTGACTAAATTGCTGGTTCGGCGATAAGTATGTATTTCAAATTAATTTTTTATCCAAGTGATAACTATCATCCGCACTTGAACAAAACTACTTGAAGGTGTATCTTTGAATCAAACGTAGTAGATATTATCATCTAAAGTAAAGTAAAAACTTAATAACTACTTCCAACTAAATACGCTGTTAAATTGATTTACCAATATTTAGCAAATTATATGAACAGATATTCAATTTATACAAAATCTAAATATAACATTAACAAGGTACTTTTAAACGATATTTTCATTCTTATATTTTCATTTTAGTTAGCATTTGTTCCCCAAATTCAAATACAATTACGTAACAGGTTTAACGGCAAGTGAGCCGTAGCATTAGCTACACCCTTCGTAGATCCGCTACGCTGCTACGAGCTACGAGTCACTTTTTAATCGCTTTAAGTGGCTGCCCGGATTTGCTCGCTTCTTAGTGGTGAATAGATAAAGAAGAGAAATGGTGTGTTATGCAAAATTAATATTTTGCATTAGAATGAATGGTACGCAATTTTGTCAAGTGGCAGTTTTGCAATAAAATTGTACTTACAAAAATAGCAATATGAGTGACAAATGTATTAATCTAAGATCGTAGGATGCAATAAATACTTCAAAATACTTCGTGTTAAAAAGTTTCGTGGCGTTGTTTTCGTAACGTTAAAATTGCAATAGTCAGGATTAGTAACTGTCTACATAATCCTCTGTATATTTATATTTTTAGGATTCTATTTTTTATTAATAAAACGTACCTTACTCTCTAGTTGGTAATAAAGCTAAATATTTTTTTCCCACATCTAAAATAGAAGAGGTATTTACTCAATTAAACTGTATTTTAAGTTTGTTACTAGTTCTCAGAGATGGCTGATCCGATTTAATAATACATAGTTTTTTCGAAAGAGGATTGGAGGCCTTTTAATTTAAAAAAAAACGGACCAGCATATTGATTTTTCTTCTTAAAAAAGACGAAACTAAATATATTTAATTGGCCATTTAAATAACCAGCGAAGCGTCTCTATTTTTACACAACGTCTAAAATGCTGTGGTTTACCAGGAATGATACGAATCGAAGATGTTTGTTTTTAAAGTTACTGGTTGTTATCTCTATCACACCGCGCATGACATTTTTGGAAGCCATTTGAAGAAGCTTGAAATATTTTTAATGTCTCATTAGTTTTATGGTCGCGAGGTCAAGAGTTTGCAGAAATACTAGAACTTTGTTATTCGTAGTATTTCTGATAATTAACTGTTTATATGATTTGAAGTTAATCATAAATGTTTAATATATATGCACGCATAGGACATCTAAAATAAAAGTATGCGACATACTAACACAAAATTACATCTTAGTTCAGCAATTTCGGTCATACAATTGAGTCATTGTCAGTAGACAGGCGTGACATGCGATTCTTCAATACCAACAACCGTGACAAGTATATTCGTGGGAAATAAAAGATTAACGATACTTTACAGATTTATTTTTAGAGTCAGTAGGACATCTCTAAATTTAATAAGTAGTCTTACGTTGGGAACATTCTGCTAGGCAGGTTTTTGTAGTAATAATAAGATAGCGTCTTGTTTATATAACATACATTGATACATCATATAGACATTTTACATCAGATAACTGGATGGGTGAGCGATGACTGTGTCAGATAAACTAGAATATTTTTGGAGTTAAAATCTGAAATTAATTTCTGTTTCTATTTTTAAGGAAGTAAAATTAAATGTGAGCCTCTATGCCATGTATATGAAGTGAAGTACCCACAGTTGATACGTTTACTGAAATTCAAGCATTTTGAAGTCATATTTATAACTATCATTGGATTAGCTTCTCATATTCTTCATTGCTGTTAAGATTGATAATGTCAGGGACAGAGTGTGACAGTACTAGGACGACCCATTATTATCTATATATATAAAGAAGTAAGTCCAGACTGACTGATATTTTCTAGAAATAAACGTAGAGCCTAAGCCGTTGAACCTAGAGACATGATATTTGAAGGATGTATTCATTATAGGGTGTAGGGGTGTATTAAGAAATTTTTTTTGGAAATTCAACCTCTAAGGAGTTAAATTGAGGGTTCAAAGTTTGAAACTTATTATTATTCAAATTTGTCGCGAGCAGCGCCGGGTGACAGCTACTAGCTCTACATAAACGCACCGGGCGATTGCGCAGGCGCAGCGTGTCCAGTCCCGCCTCTCGCTCGTCCCGCTTGTCCCTCTGTCCTAAACTCCCACGAGTAGTAAATCTGATATTTTAATTCGTCTCGCCTGATTATCATCTTGACAGAGTTTTCGCATGATTAAAGAGATTAGTGAGTGACATGGGAAAGTGAATTGCACTTACCCTAAATTTGAACGAATTGTCACTTCATCCTCGTTCCACGAATAAATCAATAAAAGTGGGTAAATAAAATTCAAATTAATTAAGAAATCTATAACTAACTATGAGGTCAATTTTTACCCCGTATAGGAGATTACTTTATGTGATTTATTTCTTGGAGCTTACCTATAATGATTGTAAACTATAATAGAATAGATTTAAACAGTAATTGTATTTTCGTTTTTATCATATCATCGTTATTCGTAGTTCTATATATTGACAGACACGGGAATTCATTACCTTAGGGTTTAAAGACATATTAAGCTAAAAGTACTTCAGTGATCAAAAAGTCTGTAAAGAGAGCAACAATATTAACAGGCATCAGATTACATTTCAGATTAACCAAAGGCAAACATCAAGGGTCATTGGGACTTAATTGTTTAATAGATCAAGATATGATACAAAGCGTCATCGGTCGCTCTGATCATTTTATTGTTAGTACTATGCACACCCTTGCATGTAAGCGCAGGTGTCGTACGCGGCACGCACGCGATACGCACGCGGCACGCACGTGTCTGCTCTCCACTTCTGATTAGACAGACACACTTGCCACAAATGTTTGTCGTTCCGTGCCTTCAATGTGATAAATACAACTATTCTGCGCCTCAATATCGACATTTCTGATACCATTGTATGGTTGTTATTGTGGGGAGATTCGACTATTGTGAATTGGTTTGTATTATTTTGGACGGATTTATTTGGTGGTAATTAGAATTAATGGTGATTGTAAGATTTTTAATAACAACAAAATACATTGCTGAGCTAATCTTTACTACGATTTTCAGCTACTTAACCTATGATGATCCTACGATCATACGATTTCTTTACAGACGATAATTTAAAGTTTACTTTTCTTTGCACCAGTGTAATGGTAATTTTAGATCAAAGTTGTTTGTAAACTTAAGCGAGTAAAGTAGTCACCTAATGCAGTTGTTAATGCCTAAAAATCAATAAATTACCGACAGTCATAAATATATATATTATATATTCATCATGCTACTACAAATATACCTGAAAACATGATACACTTACACTGAAATTATGACTGAATTATTTATATCGAATGAACCCATTCGATATAAAAATCTATAACGGTATACTAAGCCGAAAGTGGGGCACTAAACCCATCCTAAGAAATAACTTTCACTATGGAACCAACTCTAAATTCGAGGAAAAAGCCCAGTTATTTCATATATTTTTTCGACAACTGATAATTTTTTTGTATACTTACGAGTAGAACTGCTGTTTTTTTTTTTTGAATTTTTTCTCAAACTCAGGATCGGTCCCTTTATGAAAGTTGTTTGTAATGATGAGTATCCCCCAAACGATTACCTTGTATTGATCGAATTGGCGCGCAAATGAAACTATAGAATTAAAGTAATAGTATGGTTTAGTTAACCCTTAGTTAATCGCGCTGATTGCCGGCGGTATACTCTGAGTAGTACAACGGGATGAAGTAATCACTTAGCGCGGGACTGTCTAGTGATTCCAAAGGTTATCGACAAGACATTACGCGCACTGAACAAGGGTAGGTGCCTAATTTACTATTGATTAGGAAAAATAACTAACTGGATTCAGTTAAAATTTGTCTGGCAATCTAGAGTTTTTCACAAAAGTATTTACTAAATACGGGGATTATGAATAACAAATATGGCGGAATATTCAATAGAATATCTACATACTTATGAAAACTGGACGGCCATGATATTTTATAACAATAAAAAATATATGTTTGCTACAAGAATACTTTACCTAAGTAATAAAATTAGCCAAGAATGCGTCTCAAGTATATCTTTTAATATGTAACTTCTTGTTCTTAAGCTCGGTATTTTTAATAAATGCATATCTAACTTGTACTGCGTGAAAAATTTAGTCCAACAAATAAAAGTATCAACGCCTGGCTCACCGTTGAATCGATCTTTTTGCAGTTTTTCTATTATCTGAAGCGACAAACTTACAGACACGCTTTAATTTAAGTTTGTAAACTCTGATACTAACTCTAGCTAGTAAACCAGCCCAGCAATTATGCATCAGACGAAGATCTCCAACTGACATTGCATTCCCTCTGGAACGAGCTTGAGATCGAGAGATTGACATTTTGCAGCGCCCTCTGGTGGCAGGCATGTCAATCTTTATTGCATAGCCTTGCCTTGTCTACCTGTCAGGCATCGACTGACCAAAACCCACTTTATTCATTCTCAGTACAACTGGACAGGTATGTTCGATTGTCGGAATAAGGTCTTTTATAAAAAAAATTATACCTTTGCTTAAAATCCTGTATAAAGTTATGTAACAGTTTATTCCCAATATGTCCTAATTACCATAATTACAACACATGGATAATAAGATGAATGTTATATCGAAATTCATATTATCACTTCTTCGCTTTTGCTGAGTACATCAGGATCGGAATCTGACAAATTAAAGTTAAACACATCATTTAAGTGTATGATACAAAATATAAATTAATACTACACTAAATAATTACTTCGTTATACTTTGTTTGTTTGTAATATACTCAATAATGTTTTTTGAAGACTTTTAAGTACTTCAAAGACAACATTGTTTCAAAACATTTTATAGAGGATTCATATCATGGATGTAGATAGTCTTATATGCTACTGTTTATAATCAGCTCTTATACAAAAGTTGCATAAATGACTATTATAAAACTCATAGTAAGGACCGAGCGAACGCAGGGTACCTATCTCAGTACTTCGAATCTAGCATTATTTTCTTCCGTCGGTCAGTAGTTCGCAGAACTAGCGATTTGGCATTAATAGATAGAGATTGATATATTATCTATCAAACTCCAAAATATGGGAACTTTGTTTCATCTAGCTTTGAGATACTATATATATATATATATATTAAATCTACATTTATTGTAAAAATAATATTTAATTTGACTAATTAACTTCATTCATAAACCTTAGGTACAGTAGGTACAAACCTACGGAAATAGTCAGAACTGTATTTATTACCCAGCTCTGCACATACATACATATAGTAACTAAAGCCATATCCATCACAGCATCTTACCAGCCAGATTAATTTTATGTGTCTTATCATCTTTGAACAACAGAACTCACGTTGTAAATTGTTAGAGTATATAGACTCTCAATACCGTAATAATCACCTACCTCAATACTCGATACATTTTGAACAGAACTAAAAAGGACCGTTCTCCGAACTAATCTCTCCGGGTGGCACAGGCAACAATAAAACCAGAATCGTGTGCGATAATATAGAATTTATTGAGTCGGACGCTGGAGCACAACGGCGCGTGATGGATTAAATTGGCCGCACCCTATGACAACGTGGCCAGAAAAAATACGCTCCGGTATTAAAAAGCAGCTGGTCATTTTTCAGGCAATTCCTTTTGCTCGGAGCAGGTGGTCCGGTCCGGCTTGGGTAGATTTCAGTCAGACACGTAACGGTTGGCGAACGGAAATAATACGTTAGTTTTTTCTCTTATATATATTATGCTCGCTATGTTAATGTGCCGGGAGAGAATATTGTTTCAAACAAAATTTTATGCAAATGAAGTACCTTTAGCATTCAATTTATATAATTACAAATTTTCTGTATACAATGATTTAACTATACAAAATAACGCTCCAATATTACCGACTGATTTCTATTATCTTTGAAAGTGACGCACGAAGAACACAAACCCTTTATACGAAAAAAAAACGGTCAAGTGGGTTTTCTTTTATAAAATCGCGGTAAAAGTTGTATGTAGCTTTGAGGTTAGTAGTAGTAGGTTAGGTATCGTCAGTTTTATCAGTTTCCGTGTTTCTATTAGAAGGGCAAAGTCATGTCAGTGTTAGAGAAATAGTCATCGTCCTTAAGTTTGTATAAGTTCCTAACTCATCATCGAGTTGTAATAATAAAAGCTAAATCTACCTATATAACTTGTCCCCTAGGTTGTCCGTAGCTGACCGCGGCTCTATGAAGCGAAGGTTTTCTGTAAATTCGTCGTTTATTTAACGCTTACGTTTGTGAACATTGTTTGCGCACATCCGCTGATGAATGCCGGTGTTGGGTTAGGACGGTCGCAAGTTTCGCGCGACGTTTGTATTTTTATGTAAATGTTTCGTGAGGACGGACGGCGAAGAGAAAAGTCGATGAAAATCAAAATTAAATAACATATGGTATTTTTTCAAGGGCTCTTGTTTCGGCTGGCAGAATGTCGACTGTGGCCTGGTCAAGGCTTCGGGGCGTGTTTTCCTGCCTGTCGTGAAATTTTTCGTTTGCTGCCCTGTGAGTGTAATAATACTTAGTGTGGGTTAACAATTGTAAAAACAAGAACGTAATATGTTTAGGGTTGTTGTTTTTTATCCGAATTCCAATAGTGGGAAGGTTCATATATTTGGAAAATATTTTTTCTTTTTATAAAAAGCATAATATTGGCCCCCTAGCGTATTATTTTGGAGTAAATAAATTATTTTTGTATTATTTTGTTTAACTTTACTTAACTGTTATTATGAATTTGAATTAGTTAATTTTCAACTCGAGTAAATTATTTTTCTATTTGGAACTGTTACTATAAATTTCTTGTTCGTTAAATTCCTCGTGTTCTTGTGCTACTATAAAATAGTTAATTATAATTTAATGGTCAACTATACCATTGAAAAAAGTAACCAAGACTTTGTAAATTACAATGGATAAGGCAATTAACTGAATAAGATTATTTTTGCTTAAAACATATTTACCATTATAGTAATTTGGCGAATTTTCTCGTTGAATAACTCTTATATTATGACAGCTACATAAATGAGAGTGAGATGTAAAAAAAGAGCTTTAAATGCAGATTTGCAATATAAAATAAAAAAGAATCATTAGCTAGAATCAGTGACTTTTCATTCTATGGACAATATTTTCCAGGTGTTCAAATTTTAATTCTCGATTCATATAATTACAAGGATATAATCAACAGATCGATACGTAAAGAGTTTATGGAACATATGATATCTTTCTCAAACTCTGGACTGAGCTCTTGCAGTTTTGAACAGCCATAACTGGCAAGAATTTTGAGAATAATCTGAAGACGTTAAACAACATTACAGTAGTCAAAAATTAGTACAAGTACAAAAGCGATCTTCTGTAGTACTTCTATAGTTTCTATATTTTTTTTACTTGGTCTATGAAATACATCACTACACCAAACATTCCCATCCCAACGCGTATCTACATGCAATATAAAATGTAATTTGTATACGAATATTTACCGAATAACGACCCGCTCGTTGCAGTTACCCGTTTTTAATTGTAATATGTGAATTCGCGTTTTCCACTCGAGTTTTAATTATCAGAAGTCGCGCGAGCTTGAATTACGCGACCGCCCGCAGTATTTATGGCGCCCCCGCCATTCCAATACACTTTTTAACGTAATGAGTAGGTACTCGTTGCCGCGTTGGGGGTGCTTTACCAACGGCGCCCCTTTTCCCTTTCATATAGATACATAGATATGCGTAAATGGCGCTTTTTAAACACCTATGCTTTGAAACGCTTATTGTCGTTAAATGCAGGGATTGTTGAGGTTTGTAGAAATATAGGTTTTTATGTTTCCAAATTATTAGATATTTTTGCAGTGTACTAAATACATATTTCATAAATATATTAATGTTTTACTAACTGAGGTGTTAAAATAGTAGAAACCATACCACACCATACCATAGATCAAATAAACGGCAAGTATTGAGATTCTAGACTGTAAGTGCAGTATAGTACGAGTAGTTTAGTCATATTCAGGTTATTTATGATGTAGCCAGAGGAAGAGAACGCTTGTAA
Organism: Ligdia adustata; assembly: GCA_947049295.1. Lineage (NCBI taxonomy): Eukaryota > Metazoa > Arthropoda > Insecta > Lepidoptera > Geometridae > Ligdia > Ligdia adustata. The sequence continues at coordinate 8,178,771 of OX346218.1, forward strand.
TTCATCAAAATTTGTAAATCTTTTACTCATGTACCTAATAGATACGTATTAGACATACAATAGTACAGTATGTCAGTATCCCAAACCAAATATGAAAATATGATCACGACTAGCCAAAACAATAAGCATAGGTAGCAGCGCGGCGCACCGCGCCGTGGGCGTCGTGTGTCCCGGAATACGCGAGCAGGTCCCCAACTCGACCCGTACGTGATCTGATAACAATAGAACGGAAACATCGCCGATTGCATTAAACATTCAAAAGAACGAGAAAGAACCACACGTCGCGAGCTCCACTCACATAAAAATGAGCGGTTATTATGAAATTAACTAGAGCTTACCGCGAGCGTGTCTGCTGGCTTTCCATTTGCTTCTTTTTTTTGGACGTCAGCCACAGTCGAATTACCGGACACTAATTGGACTGTAGAAAAGTGACGGACGGCGCGGGAAACCGACGCTTTTTTTGGGCAATATAATCCGTTAAATCATTTTTGTGTACCTTTTTGGGCGGTACGTGATTACTCCGACAGATGACGGTATATACCTATACAAAGGTTGAAATGTAAATGTAAGTTTGTTTGTTACGCTTTCACGGGAAACTACTTAACCGATCATCATGAAACTTTGTTCACATATTTTTGAAGGTATATTAGAAGTAACTTAGGATACTTATTACTAATTTTTTTTTTACGATTATAAAAAAAAAAACCAGGCGGACGACAGTTGAGGGTTGTTGCTTCTATAATCTAGTTAACTTTAGATTTTTTTTCTTTTTAACATATATGTAGCAAAATATGCAAGGAAGATAGTCCAAGAATCATAACACAGACTATTATCAAGATCTGATCACAGATCGGTAACAAAGTGTGCGAATTATATTCGCGTAGACCGAACAGCTAAAGCTAAAAAAATCTATCTCAAAATAATTCTAAGAGAATAAAATAAGAATACATTTGATGGTTCAATTTGTTAAAGAAACATCTGCTAAGAGTATTTGCTCAAGTTCCATATTTCCTTTTAGAAATTTTCTTAATATGTATATACATTTTGAATTTCTATTAGGAACTTGAAATTTAACACAAACTTGCCTATTGAAATCTATCTTTACGGCGCTATCCTCTCTAGTGGATTTTTTTCTTCTCCTTCTCTGCCTCACTCTGGATTTTAAAGCAGTGCCAAAGTAAAGATGATCAAACATACCTGCACCCTTGCCTCGGTGAGGTCTATCTTCATGGCGATCTCCTCCCTTGTGTATATGTCGGGGTAGTGGGTCTCCTGAAACGCTCGCTCTAGCTCCTTCAGCTGTGCCGAGGTAAAGGTGGTCCGGATTCGGCGTTGCTTCCGTTTTTCTGTTAGCGAACCTTCATGCCCGCCGTACACCTTGTATGGAAGACCGGCTGAAACAAACAGGACAATACTTATTTTTATGTATGTAACAACGTTCTTACAGTATAGAAAAGAAAAAGTGTACAATAGCACTCAATAGATGAAAAAGAATAAAAAATATAGGTGCATATAACTTAGTTACTACCTACCTATGTAGGTACATACAAACTACAAGTTTCTCAAGGCAATCTCAATACATTACTGTTTGATACTTTGGGTTTAAGTCTCTGTGTACAGTAAATAGCTTACTTTAAGATTCGCTTGACGCGGGTATTTTGATACAAAATGTTTAAGCATCAGTGTGTTTTTATATATTATTTTGTTTTTATAATTAAGAGTGTGCTTATCTTAGTCTTTATATCTTCAGGGCATCGATGTGACGTCTCAATTACCCACCAATATAGCCTTATGTCGATCTGATCCCCACTGCACATAAGAAGCGGTAGACGCCGCCATTTTTGAGTCCCCTCCGAGACGTCCCTCCGCCCCACATCTACCTATGTACCTACAGGCTTTATTTACCTTGCATCACCATTTTTAATTAGAGTTCTTTTGTTTTATGCTTGTGTTTTATTGTATTGATGTAGGGCTACCGTACCGTTTTTATTATATGATGTTATGTATTATTATAACGGCTGCTTCTTTAAAAACATGTTTGAAGTTTCTGCACTTTGGGATTGAGTAACTTAATTTTAATAGGTAACCTTTATGTTACAATTAAAGAATATTACCACAAGACCGCACCGACTTTCAAAAAAGACAACCTCTTGGCCTATTATTTTCAATTTATAATTCTTCTTTAAAGCTATAGTTAGCATGTTTCTTACCGACTTTAATTGAAATCTGCAGATTAACGGCGCCCACGCAATTTTCCGCCGTGTAAAATTATAAAAGTTCAGATGGACTGAAGGATGTCATTTTAACATTGGTTGGAAACTAAGACCTGTACAAATGCACCAAAATCCAGACACTGGCAATTATACAAACATCAGTTCTTTCTATCAAGCTAAAAACCAGCTCTTTCTATTAAAAAAGAGTTGGTTTTAGCCTTAAAACGGGATGCCTCGCTAACTTCAATGGCTCGGTCTATAGGATTTCTGTTCTTGTGAAACGATATTATTATTTTATTAGATTAGCATTGTGCTATCGACAAAATGATTAACAGACAAAAAGCATTTCTGCGTGTAATATGAGTGATAACTTTTTTAAACATTTCTATTTTTTTTAATAAATAATTATTATTGATAACAAAAATAAATTACAAATATCAAGTTTTTCTAAAAAAAGTTATTAACTATTTTGATTCGGCAGCTGTATATATATATTTTTACAGTTATTTCCCATTAAAACACCAAAGTACTGGACTTACTATGATTTCATATAAATAGGATCATTTTATATAAATTAGACTTTGTAAACGGTTCAGTAAGAAAGAGAATTAAGAAATCAGGTAGCAAACATTTAAAAAAGTAGTATGTCATCCTTTTTGGGAATGTGGTATAAACGGTAAATTATGATTACCAGACGAGTTTATACTGTAAATTTTTTTGTTTTTCAAAATGTTACATTCCATGTATTACTACTGGGCAGGAGACATTTAATGCATCTAGCGCAGATTTATTTGATTTATAAGCATGCAGCAAACGTTAGTTTTGTTAACCCAAATTAACTCAAAGTCCGTACCAATTATATCCATAGAATACAACTAGATAATATCTACATGTCTATAAATATTTTATTAACTAAAATAGAAAAACCCTCGTAGCACTGCACTGTAGCAGTGGTTGTCGCGTGGAACCAGTATCGATCGTAGCCGCGGCTACGGCGTAGCGAGCTACGACCGACGTGCGCCTTTTTATTTCGCTCACTGAACTTTCTCAAAGAAACTCTTTACAATACGTCTTGTGTAAAGTTTAAATTGATTTGGACATGTTCGGTCTTATAAATGGAGTATTCGGGTAAAAATGTAGTATATTTACAATAATATTACAACACGTATGTACACTTATTGTGATCAACATCTATCTCCATACCGAAATAATTATTTTTATGTAAACACTGAATTTATCAACATCTCAAGTGAAATAGGTAAAATTACTAGCAAAACTTTAGAGTCAAAGTCGAAGTCAAACTTCTTCAATATTTCAACAAAAATGAAATTTGTGAATAGCATTGTGTGAATTACTTACTCAATTCTTTTTTTTTAGGCATCGGCTTAGAAACATAAGCAAAACATTCAGCAACAAACAAAAAGCTCTAAGTAAAAGAAGTTGTAGGAGGCAAAATAGAGTATATTTTATTTCACACAACTTTAAAAAAATATAGTTTTTAGTAGAGGACAAAGTAGAAGAATATGATATTTTAACAAATATAATTTAAAATAATTTACTTTTCTTATATCCCAATGTGACGAAGTTTCCAGCAGTATTTAGTGTAAGTCGATAAACAGGTACAAAAGCCTTCTAACAAAGAGTCGTAATCTGCAGTGACACCGCACGACATAAACGCGTACCACAGACCGCAACAACAGCGACAATTACCTCAAATGAACCGGAATTAATCGGGACTGCTTCTTGGGCGAGCTGCGGTCTCATTTGCATTATTAATAGAGGCTGTGGGCCCCAGCCCCGCCCGTGTCACTGCCCCCGCAAACCCCCCACACCCCCTGCAATTTGCGGCGCCTAATGAAGAGGATGCTCGCAAGATGTTTCTGTTCATAAGATGTTTAATTTGAGTTTGCGATTCGTGGGTCAGACCATCGACCGTTAGACCGTGAGTCCGTCGGTCCACTTATTGTTATAGCTCGCTTTATGTTTTAAGGCTCGACTGGAGCCTCCTTTTCGGTCGGTAAGAATTTACTGTTCTTTTTGTTTCGCATCAATAAGTAAAAAGCTGAGGGTTTGGTTACGTTCTGTTTTAGTGGACGGAAGCTTTGTCGTTTGATCTGTGTGACTGAAAGTTTATGTAATAAAATAAAAAGAAAGTTTAATTATGTTTTTGCAAAAATCAATACATCTAGTACGTACTTGTCGCATTTCTTTGTTAATTGATTGTATTAACATTAGGCGAGTCCTTTTTCTTTTAGTTAACTAATTATTAATTGGTTTAGTTTTACTTCTAAACATTTATTCACTATTATGGCAAATCCTTTCCGCGTAGGTTGAAAGTTAAGTTTGTTTAAGCTTTGAATACCTCAATTTACTTCTGATTAACCATTCTATACAACGTTAACCAGTCAAACTAGGCACGTATCTAATCTCTCAGAACCACGCGGCAACGAAGTACGATTACGGCGGCACACGTGGCTCTAATTAATCGTCACGGAGCGATTAATTCACGGGTGATATGATCCGTGACCCCTTCCCTCCTCTTTACTACCACCCCTGTAACTACCCCGCGAAGGCTTTCCTAATTAGTAGACGGCGAGACGTCTTGAAGGGCGCTGAGGACTTAGCCGAAACGAAGCAAAACACGCTAGCGCGCTTGGGAGTTGAGAGGCTAATATATAACGTATCATATATATAATTAATATAATTAAATATATATTTAATTTTTAAAAAGGGGGATGTTAGTTTAAAAATGCAATAACTATGAGGAACCTTTAAAAGTACATTTTATTTATCCCGAAACAAAGTCTGAAATAAAAATATGTCAGACAACGCCGAATGATGGCATTAGTTTTGGGGAGTTAGATATTTCAAGTTAAAAATAAATGTAAGTCCTTTCTTTTGGATATAAAATTATCATTCTGAGAGAAATAAAATGAGTAGCAAAATTATTGATGTCGTGAGGTCACAGAAATAATTTCGCAGAAATGTTGCAACAATACATTTTTTTTTTCAAATTTATTACATTTTATTTCAATATATTACGAAAATTTACGAAAAAAATGTATTGTTACAGCATTTTTTAGTGTAACAAGTACAGTTTTAATATTTTTTGTCTTTTATAGTTTTTATAAATCATGGGGCTATTTGAACGTTATCAAATACAGGCCTAAATAAAATTAACCCTTTTCTTTCAGGCGTTATGTGTATTAGATCGCGATCTGTCTACGTTAGGTGTGGTTCATTTTTCTCGCGTCACGAGGAAAGTTCGCCTTCATCCATAATGCAGGGCGTCGGCGCGTCATCGCACCATATTGCTGCTCGCTGGAGAAGGGTTCATGTTGGGATTAATGAAGACTCCCTCAAGTTCACATTGGATATTTCAACTAAGATGGAGAAGCTAGTTGATATTTTTTAAAGCTTGTCTTTGCGAGAAAATCCTAAGTTGTTTCTTTAAATAGCCGACTGAGCAGTGTCTCAGCAACAAACCTGCCGTAATGTGTTAGTCATCTGTTAGTATGGATGTTTTTATTTTTTCTGGATTGTTTTACAGTCGAAAAACAGTTATTTTTTAATTGAAAGCTAACACGTAACCAAATTTACCGTTTACCTGCTAATAAATATTTGCCAAATGTTTATACGTGCCATTTTCAACCACAAATAAAAATTCTCAAAATAAAATCGACAAGTTAATCAATTAATATAAAAATAATAATGCAAATCCAAATACCAATGAACAATCTTAACTAAATTTGTACCTATAGCTATTTATAAGATAGGACACAAACTTATAAAAGTTGTATTCAATTTTACCATAAAGTTAACGTATGAGACGTTCATTTTAATTTCATAATAACTATGAAAATTATGGTACTAAAAATGTAAGTCTCAGAATATTGTTTTGTTTTACACCCAAATACATTTTGCTATCCACTCTCTAATACGAGAACACCACAACACAAAAAACGCACTCGTATTTACCAAATGTAAACGGTATGAAAGCATCAGGAGTAATATACAACAGCAATATATTTTATATTGCAAATAAACATGTGGATAAATTTGCGTAATGGTGGCAGTAAAATGAAACATTTTTGTGATCGGCGAATGCTTTTCGGGCTTGAACCAACTCAAAGTATGCAAGATACACTCACGCGTTTCTAGTTCATAAACTCATTCATACATTAGTGGTCAAAGTCAGTTATATTTAATGATTCGTATCTAAACGTGTATTTTAATATGACACGTTTGTGTCTAATGGCTCAGCAAAACAAAAGATCGATATATTCTATTGAACTAAACGATATAAATAAAAGTCAATGATCTGGGAGAATGTACAGTCTAAAGTTTAGCAGTAACCGTTCTACAACCAATACATATATATGAAAATCGTGAACACATCAATGTTAACCCATGTATGTAAAGACGAAAATTCGCTACTGTTGAGCATTCGAAGAAAGCAATAATTTTCCTTTTCTAAAAATAAAAGTCTCTGTGTACCCCGCGCCGCCGTAACATTGTAGAAGTTACGATCGCTCGGTCTCAGCTCAACTGTGAGATATTGCCGTTTTTATAGCTCACTCTTCTATACTATACTGGGACAGAATAGATCACATGATGCGATAAAATATGGGCCCCGGTCTTCCCACCAAATCGAATTAACCCGTCCACTTGCATACGAGCGTCGACGAATAGAAATGACGATATTGAGTTAGGGCATGTAAACATTGTCCTCGGTGCTGAGATATTTTTGTGCTTTTCTTATGAGACAAAATGTGCGATCAACTGATATTTTACGTTGCTAGATATTCTATTATATAGTTACTTCAAGTGGAAGATAAATTCTGCAGATTATACTGACCTTGCGTTTTTTAGCCAATTACAATCTCCTGTAACGCCTAAGCTGGAGGAAGTGAAATGTTAGGCACTGACACTGATACTTGGGCTTATATAAACCTCACATCCTACGCCCACTCGGTAGCTCAAACTTAACTGGCAGTAGGCGGCAAAGCCTTCTCAACCTTGTAATTCTTGTTATTGTGCTACAATTAATACGCAAACTTGTAATTAATTTCCGCGTGATTAACGGGTATAATCCGGACTTACTCGAGATTACGTGAGAGTTGCCGCCCGAGGTAAGTTATTGTGCGGGAGAGGGGAGCCCCCCACCTCGCAGGAGCCACAAGATGCGAAGGCTCGTGCTCCGTTGTCCTCCCCTTAAGATTCTCGCGAACGCCGCTGCCAATTAGGGGCGCAATCGCTCACGCGGCATGCCCCCACCCCTCTCAGTCCCCTCTATTCCTCCCTACCCTCAACTACTCTTTGTTCTGCCGCGCTGCGGGTCCGAGACCGTCGCAATCTCCCGTCCCTCTACTTGTTCTAAATGAAAACGGTTTCACTTTGCCATTACTGAATAAAAGTAATAAAGTTTAAGAAAGGTTTTTCTCCTTTTCTCGCTTTGGTTTTCGGTGCTGGTTTTGGAATATTAGCAGATTTACCTTTCTCGTATGTTAAGGTATTTGCAGCTCAGCGTTATATTTTGTTAGGTTTGGATCTCAGAACCGTAACATGTGGTGAAAAAACAAAGTAAACTAAATTACATACTTCGTTTAGATTATGTCTTCGACCTATTGGAAATCTCAGATAAGAAGGAACAGAAGTAATACAGAAAAAAAATTAAAGAAAGCCAACCTTGCCTCTGCGAAGTGACCCCCCAGCTATAATAATTTTGTGACTTTTAGAGAATCAACTTTTTGGTCGATTGTTATCGTATTTAGAACTCTTGTTATCATTGTTTTGTTTGCTATTAGTCGCATGCTTCTGCCTAACATTATTTAATTAGGCGGTTAATAGCGCTTCAGCATATTTTCTCCAACACTCCCCCAAACGAAAATTCGAGGTCATCAAATAGGTAAGTCGTAGGGTAAGTCAAAAACATATGAAACCTGCACAAAATTTTCGTCAAGATTAGACACTACAAAACTACGACTTGTAAGCGAGTCTAAAATTTCTAATCCATAATAACAAACTGACACACGAAATTAAAATTTGTTCAAGTATTACTTAGCACGTACTAAATATTAGATAACTTTTGTAAGATCTACTAGAATTAGAAAACTAGAACTACGTGTAGTTCACTGGAGATTTCCATATCGTATGATATGAACAATTACCATAGATCTGGTAATTGTTTCATCAGATATAGAAAATATGTACGTTACCTGTATATATATAAAACAATATTACTAGCAGTCATGTGACGTTGAACAAATAAACAGAATAAATTTTGCGGCTTTAAAAATTTTCAAGCTTTCAAACTCAGAACAATAACCTTATGGTTAAAAGTAAGGAGTTTCTTTAATAGAGTTTTCATTATTCTGGCTTTCAAGAAATTTCAAATGTGTCATGTAAAACAGATTGTCAAAAATTCTACTGATTGTTGCCTTGAAAACTGACATTTTCGATTCGTGTCATTACCACGGTATTTTAAACCTTGTTTCAGAAGTTATAAAATCTGCTGTTATATGATTGCCGTGGTTCTTTGCATTTTTAACAAAACTTTCCCCTTTTTGAGAAAATTAAAAATCCCAACGTCCAAATAATTCTAAAAATTCGTAGAAACCGTACACCAATTGGTGTACGAACTCATGGTTCGTCAAGATTTATTGGAAACTACGACCTATACGTGAGTACCAAATTTCTTATGGATTTGTCCATAAGAAATTCATCCATACATACAAAATGACAGACGAAAGAACATTTTATATATTATTTTTTGAGTCTGGTGACTCGTAGCAGAAATGCTTCGTTCGGTCAATTAATAATATTTTTAGTAAATATGTAAGTTTCTATATGTTGTTGGATATTGGGACTCGCGTAAAGGCGCTTTATAAGTGTTTCCAACTTTTCTTCACGAACTTAGTGATACAGATTCTCCACGTATTTAATGTGTTTAGTTATTGGTAATTATTGATTGAGTAGCATTCCTTCCAAAAAGAGAAAATTTATTTATAAAATATTTTTTTAGATTTTCATAAAGTCATAAACTTATGAATTACATAATCTTAAAGATAGCTTATTTTGGAATTCACATCAGCAGCGATGGTATCTATGAAGTTAATGTGCGAAGACATTTCAGTATGGCAATAGATGCCATGTTTATCAGTCTGAAAACCAAAATGCGACTTGTGTGGACCCTCGTTTGGCTCTATCTTCCTTTATGGAGCTGAGACATGGACTTCCAAAGCGGTAAATTGGTCTAACATCGACGGTTTTGAATCATGGTGCTGGATTAAAATGATACGAAGCATTCGAACCGCCAATCATAGACCATGGACCATCGTGTCAATATTGAAACAATCAGTATCTCTGTCAGACTCTCAAGTATCTTTCTAAAGTATATCCTGGAATACTTTGGCCATATTACTAAAAAGGACGGTGACAATCTCGAGAAAGTAATGGTCTCTTTAGAAGTAAATGGAAACAGACCTCCAGACCTACATGTTGGTCCGATCAGATTTGTACTCATTTGATTCCATAGTCTACAACGTACTGAGGACCGCCTAGGATAGGGAAAGTCGGCGTAACACCATAAAAGACAGGCTCCTGGAAGATGCAGGTCACGATATCAGATAGGCTTATACACGAAAAATTCGAATCAAAGAGGATTTAACATAGGTACAATTAGTAAATAAGAATGATGAATAAGTGAAAAGCTTGATAGTACTAACAAGAGAAAGCTCAAAATAGTACACTGCATAAATGAAAATTCACCTTAATTCTAAAGACTGGTGTAATGAAGACAGATGGTACTTTAAAACTTTTCTCATCTTTTTGGATAAATAGTCATCGAAACAAAAAATTATAGAGTCAACTGGGGGGAACATACCATACATATAAATATACGCCCGCTACGCCAACTCAGTCACTAAATAACTTTTTAAGTACATATTTTTAGTAATAAAGGCAAAAACCAATACAAAAAATAATTGAGTACCTATTGTAAATAAAGTTCCTAAGTGAGCATCATTAGGAACAAGTTGAGCATCCCAGAAACAAATAAATATCAAAACAAGAATGTATTAGTATAGGCTCCGAAAATAGATGGAAAATGTGACGATTGATTTCGTAGCGATCGAAAATATTTGTCGAACGTAACGTCTCCGCTTCAAGTCTCGCAAAATTATCTTTCATCTATCAATGTATGTTAGTTGTTGGTGCTCATGTTGTTATAGAGGCAACTGAAATACATCTGTGTAAATTTCAACTGTCTACCTATCACGGTTCATGAGACCACTGGTGAATGGCACCATAGCATATTTTTTTTGTTAAATATTCCGCTTTAGGAAAAAAAACCAATTATACGAAACGTAAACTCAGGTAGTTTACGTTTCGTAGTTTTCAATTAATCTTGATGAAACTTTGTTACAACCTCTATAATTTTTTATAGTCGGTTTTTTTCCTAAAGCGTAATATTTAACAAAAAAATATGCTATGGTGCCATTCACCAGTGGTCTCATGAACCGTGATAGGTAGACAGTTGAAATTTACACAGATGTATTTCAGTTGCCTCTATAACAACAAATACAAGAAACATAATGAAATAAATATTTAAGGGGGGCTTACATTCAACAAACATGTTTTTAATAATAACAAGTAGCTACAAACTTGTTTGTATCCCTCTTAATAAGTCTTAATGTTGTACCCTTAGAGCGCGAGTCCGATTCGCATTTGGCTGTTATTTTTTTATTTGGCTACTGCGATGTTTACTTATTTTTTAAATGTTTCTTGCAATTCTCGCTTGTTTTTGCAAAGCTCGCTTGTCTATGTGCTCTTGTTTCAGCAATTCTCAAATGTTTTTCGGGCTTTCATTGAAGACCTCTTTTGTATCAGATTTTAATTATCTATAAATACAGACAACTCAAAATGACAGAATGAGTAATCGTCATTATATTACCCATTATATTATTTACCTACTTGAAGCCATGGATAACAGATTTAAAACAAGTACCTAATCATATTCGTTAAAATTTAAAGTACCTACTCGTTTGGGCGGGTTAAACCAACTTTATAATAATACTGAGATGTAACAACGGTTATCGAAAATGAAAACTTAACATACCTAGGTATATTTTGCGACAACAAAATAAGAACTAAAGTATATCTAATAACAATGGTATTTGCAAAAATATATTTTTATTATGACGCCTTTATTTTCGTGTTACACATTTTGCTTGATTATTTCCCGAAGAGGAGATACGACTCTATTTACAAACCACCCAACCTAATAAATCACAGTAGAATAAGCACCTACATCACAAGGTTGGAGCAATGGCCTCTGATAGTGTACTATATTAAAATACTATCAATTTAATATATTTTATGACCCTACTTGACTCGTAGGAAGACAAACATATCAATTTAGCAATTTCTCTGTCGTACAACTCAAATGAAAAAATGCCGTCGGCAAATTTTGCGAACCTCAAATTATAGCGAGACGGTTTAATTATTCATGATAAGGTATATAATAATATTTTATCTGTCAACATATTTATACACACCTATTTTATTAATTAGAAGTAAACATATGACAGCTTCTAAATGAATCTTATTTTTTGCAATTTTATAGGTACTTACTAGGTAATTGATTCAGTACCTACATTGGTAAGTGTCTGGTTTGTAGCTAAGTATGAGATACATTTGTATATAATTTGTTATTAGTATAGACTTACGTTGCAAATTCATAGAAGGTGGGAAGATGTGGTGATTCCTCATGGCAGCATCCTGTGGTCGGGCGCACTGCGGCGGCGGCGGCTGGTACCGCATACCTTGGTACCTGTAGGCGGCCTGGGACATCTGCCCGCACGAGGCCAGCTCGCCCCACGACAGCTCGCCGCCGCCCGAGCCCAGGCAGCCACCCTCGAACCCGCCGCCCGGCCCGCTCAGGTACCCGTACTCCATGGCTCGGGAACAGCTAGCTCTGATCCACCATCAGCTAGTTGACGGCCGGCGCCGCGCGCGCCACCGGCTACGGGCTGCCTAACGCGTCGCGGAGGCTCACGCCGACATAATTGGATGAGCCGCGAGTATATCGAATTATGTCGATTACAGACGGTATCGGGGATAGTTTTCGCGGGCGCGGAGGACCGCGCGCTCGACCCACTCGAAATCGAATGATAAGCCTAATTCAATAAGGGCTCGGCTCGAGGACGGGGCGGAGCGCGGCCCCCGGTGGCGACCAATGGCCGCGTGCGCTCGCCTCGCCGCCGCCCCGTATTGGCCGCGCACCCCCCTTCCCCGCGCTAGCAAGGGGTGCGTGTCACGACACTTGTCTACTTTTCTTTTCGCCGACAGTTCCTTTGTCATTGAGGAAAATAAAAAAGTTGTAATTAACGATCCGGGCAGGTAGCCCCTTAATGAATGGCTGTAGGTATCTTATTGTTAGTAGGTAATACTTGTTCGGTCAGCGAGTCTCACCGCGAGTGGATTGATAAAGAAGGTTAATTGCTGATTGCCTTTAAATTAAAATGAATGCCAAATGGCTCGCTAATATCCGCGTTGTTGGCTCAATTCTGTAACCACAATAGCTTTACCATTTTGGAAACGTCATATTTAGAACTGATTGCAATGATCTCGAGGTCTTATAATTAGTGGATAAGTATGTATAGCTTAAATATTTGAAACGCTAAGTAATTTCACTGGCCGGTTGGCGCAGTTGGTAGCAACCCTGCCTTCTGTGCCGCTGGTCCCGGGTTCGATCCCCGGACAGATCAAACATTTGTATGCATGAACATGTCTGTTTGACCTGTGTCTGGGTGTTTATTATATAATTATGTATTTATACATATAAGTATGTATATCAGTCATCAGGTTACCATAGCACACTGTTTGCTTAGTTTGGGACCTGTAGACCTTTGTGTGTATGTTGTCCCATATTATATTATTATTATTAATTAGGTAAGTTATGTGGTTAGAGTAGATATTTAGAAAATAGACTATATTTCAAAAAAATATTTAAATTTAATAGGTTGCATTTGCACTCGGCTGCTCAGGAGAAAAAGAACAAGCAAACTAAACAACACACATATTTGGGTTGGGATTATTACTTAAAATCAAATCTAAATCATGGAGCTGAAACTAATTAAGGTTTCACAGTCTTAAAACAATTTAATCAGACGACCACAAGTGATGGGCATTGAAATTTGCACCTGCAGAAAAGGGCACGGCTCACCTCAAAACAAATTAATTTATTGCTAAGTTAGATACTCGTATTTAAAAACAAGTGCTAAACAATTAAAAACGAGCAAAATTGTAATCAATTACGACTTTATTCGTAAATTACATTTCCATCACTCGAGGGGGTTGGCGCACTAAAAGAAGGGTGATAGATATACGTGTGAGAAAACAGCGAGTATAATATTCACAATATTGGAATTACAAGCGTCGCGGTGCGCGAGCTCCCTAGAGAGGTTGCTAGCGCTGCGTCACACGCGCCCGCGCTCGCTACGTCTCTCACCGTGCCGCCGGCCTTATTTATTATTTATATTAATTACACTTGCTACAACGCTTTTTTGTTGTTGTTGTTTATTTATTGTCTTCGTATTGCAATATAAGGTCGTAAATCTATATTTTAAAAAATACGTTGAAAATATTATGTCGCTTTTTACAACTATGTCATTATTTTTAAATATTACTTTAATGGACAATAACTTACGTAGTAATAAAACACAAACATTTGCGATTGGCAGTGCAGACATATTATAATTATCTTAATTGCTCTGACAAAGGGGCAAACCACTCGTTCGTTAATTTTCGTCCTTATCTACGTAAGAATTTTTTAGGATCCTTGGTAGGTACTTAAACGGAATCGTAGTTTCGCTCTCCATCCTCCATCTGTCCGCCCCTCCTAACCTTCACAATGAAATTATGAATAGGAATGCGTGATTTGATATTAAGTACCTACAGTTATAATTTGTTAATACTCAATATAATGATTTTATTTTTTGCACTGTAAAATTACAATAGTTACTTGTGTAAGGAGTAAAACATTTTTCATCCAACCATATCGTGCGGGGTATCACCGAATACTCTAATTGCTCTTATGAAACAAAGGAAAGGTTACACAATTGTAAAAAGATATAGGTAGGTACCTACCATTGTCAAGTCATGCGTCCTATTGAAAGAGTGAGTGGGCAAGTTTGTCTCCTCCTTGGATGTCTAATCTTTAAGACTTAAACTTCTACTTTCTTAGCCTAAAAGACCGAAATAAAAGGCTCGAAAATTTAAAAAAAAAATGACGATAATTTAAAGAAAATTTTAAAAAATATTATCCTACGGAATAATTTTATTTGTTTCTAAATGGTTTTTAAAGCCATTTCTGACTTTTTTTGCGTAACGCAAAGGCCTTAGAGTAAATTAGGCCACGTACGAAACCTGAGACTTCTAACCAGTCCGCTACTTTCATTCTCTGGATTTGTAATTTAGATTCCTTAAAAACTACAAATACCTGCAATGGTTATATTTATCCGCTTACTACTTGTATTTTTCACAGTTTACAGGACATACTAGGGAAACAAATGTTTCTATTTAATTACAGGTAGGTAGGTACATTATTGATGCGGTGGAGACAACGGGTAGTTTGGCACAGGATTCAGGATAATTCAGGGCACTCCAGCTCAGGTTTGTACCTGGTGTGAAGACTGGCCATTGCTATCTAGCGGGGCAATGCAGCCAAAGGGTACTTTTGCACTGGGTACCGTAAGGGGCAGGATAATTGATCGCTAACGAGCATTAATTTGTGATTTATTATTATAATGACAATTGTATTTTAGATATGAAGTATTTAATCAGACTTAAATATTATTTTTATTTCACATCTAACTTATTACTGAAATATAATATTTAATTAATTACAATTTCGTTATATACCTACTTACTTGTAGGTATTTAAGTTTTATATTAGCAAAGTGTGAATATTCACGAAAAACAAAAACTTAATCGCAACTATATTTCGTGTTTACGTGTAGTCTACGATGAAAAACATGAAAAACAAGGAGTCCCCTGTAAAATATGTGATCACTTAGCGACCTGCAATCAAACAACTGTTTTTCACTTTCGCTACGACTCACGAGATATCCTCGCTTCTTTGTTTTGGTCATTGACTAAAGGATATTTTCGCTACGCTAATAGAACTGTTTTTGGTTAACTGAATCGAGTTGAAAATGTTTTGTTTTGTTAACGTACTCTCATACCTACTTTAATAATCGTAATTCTAATTTCAAAAAGTGATCGGCAGCGGCATACTTATATTTCCAAAGAGTTTCATATATATAGAGTAGAAAACCTCTTTACCGCGCGTCGAAAAAGTGTAACCGTTTTGGTGATACGCAGTTGAACATGCGCTGCGGGTTGGTGTTGCCTACCATAGAAAAATTTACCCCAAAGAAAATTGAAAAAACGTATTTTTATACGTTTTTTTTCGTTCAACTCGCCCGCTGTAAAGTTGTGAAGTGGCCTAAGATGTAGTACGCTACGATGAAGATGTAGTATGTTTGTATGCTTGCTTAGAAGAAATCAATTTACACCAATTCAATTTTTAGTAAGTTCTACAATCTGGCAGTTCGCACAATTAAAGTTGACGCAAAGCAATTTAGTACAAAATATGTGGATTCTCTATCATGTAACCAAATAAATATTTCTATGTGTGTTAATTCATAGCATCCATCTGCTGGGCACGGGTCTCCCAACAAAAGAGGTGTAGACCAAATTCCACTTATTGACCTAAATTAGGGCTGTCTCTAATTACTTAGGTAGTAGAAAGTTATCCTAAATTTCGTTGAAAAAATTTAATTCCTAAGAACTTTTTGCAAGGCATTTCAGCTTCAAAAGTTTCTACGTAAAAAAAATCAAACAAATACAATAACTAATCCCTTCATATCTTATTTTAACAGAAAAACATATGTAACTAAGTAATTTATTTTATGCATTGATATTTTCCCATTATTGTGGGAACCCATCCCGATGTTTTTAAAGGCAACACCAAATACAGAATTACATTAATATTTTTTGGTTTTGAGTTTTGCTTTATTTTCATTAATATGCACACATAAACAATAAATTTACCTGAGGAAAGTAACCTCGCTGGGTTTGTTATTTTGTTGAGTGATTGAGTCACATACTTTTACGACGAATTTACCCATTTCGAAATAATTTTTGAAGAGCTTTCGCTCGCTTGGTCTCACACCAGGCACTGATTTGAAGTGAGCTGAGGTAAGGCTGTGGCCTTAAGTGAAGCAGCAATGCATTGAGGCGGTTAGTACGCATCTAGTACATCAATGTATATTTCAATTATTTTCATTTTTAAACCAGACTACTGCACTTATTTTGATAAAAAAATATGTTATGAATTGGAAATTGTACCTTTCAGAAAACTTTTTTTATTTTCATGTATGAATGCGGAGAACAATATTAATAAAAGATTCCGTCGAATTTAAGACTATATCTTTTTTTAAATAGATTAAAAATAAAATGGGATTTATAATCTGGGGAAGCAATATAAGTACATAATTATCGTTAAAAAGATAAAAGTCATGGCATTAACTAAGTACTTACTACCAATTTAAAGCTTTGGAGAATGTTGAAAAATGTGCAAAGACTCATTATTAGTTAATTTAATTTTGCATTATTGTAAAGATTGTTTGAAAGTAATCGCTCTTTAGCCACACACACACACACAGTAGTTTATACACAGTCTTTTGTTCAGTCTTTTTTGTATTTGTTTTGTATAAATTAAAAATGTGTAAATTTCGAACTTATTTTAATTCTCCGTTATTCTAGTACGACTAGACTGAACTAGATTGACGGCGAGTAGCTATTATCGGTATGTGGTAGAGGTTCCACGGAAAGCTCGGAACACTTTGTATTTGCTTCTGTAGTGCGAAATGCCATTGCCTTATTAGAATTAAAATGCCAACGGTTGCCCATCCAGAGTCTGACTGGGCTTCGAAACGTAATGTTACAAGCACTAAAACCATGCAGGGTTTAAAATACTATCGCAAACGAATCGAAAAAAAAAACACAAATGTTTATCGTAACCGTGGCAAGTGGTGAAGAAGTTATGTCAGTGTTAAGTTTTTACTTTTGAGGTACGGAACCCTAAAAATGTAATTAGCCATTTTGCGGTGGCGGCTATCTCGGATCAGAAAATGATCATAGTGTATAGTTAATACTAGCCAAGCCTATTCATTCGATACCCATATTGAGGGACTTGTGAGATAATAAGTATATGTAATCCTCAATATTGTGGCGGCTAAGAACAATCCCTAATATAGCTTAAAGATTTATTTTTAATAAAAACTGTTTATCCATTCAGGAGCTACGATGCCACAAGCAGACACAAACAGACACGTCACACTTATAACACTCAGTCGTTTTTGCGTGGAGGGCTAAAAAGATTCCAACTAACTCCTTTTTTTAAGCCGCTTAAAAACAATAATTCTCGCTCCGACCTTGACCAAATCAAAACTATCACCTCGTTAGCTACATGTAGGTACGTCCTGAAGTCGCAACTCTCTTCTTAATCTGATAATGCCCCGGTTATGGCGGCCGTAGTGCGTGTGCCTCTGTACTTTACCCCACTGTAATCTAATTAGAGCCCTCCTAAGGGCCACATGCTGAGCTGCACTCGCCTGTCCCGTAATACGACTGTTTTTAATTAAGGATACCGAGGAAATAAGTTTAATCATATCAGAAAATCTAACTAAGCGGAAGACACAAACTTAGAAAATAAGCCTCTAACTACTAACCGTCACTCTATAGATTGTATGTAGGGAACTGATAGGTAACTAAAGGTAATAACATGAAAAATATAGTGAGAGATACTAAACTTACATACAGATATTAGTTCCAAAAATTTAGATATTTTAACATAGAGTCGAAACATGTTTTATTGTAATAACAAATTTTAATTATGAACTGTAATTTTATTTTTATTACATTTTCAATAATCGAAGTTAGTATCAGAATTCAGGGTTTTGCAATTTCAAATTTTCTAGGACTTCTGTGATCGGGTGAACGCCTTTGTTTTGTTAGATATGTTTGCACCTACCACATTGTATTTTACATGCTTAAAACAAATGTGACGTCGTTATGTGAAATTGCTCAAACGACAAAATCGTAAAGAGACGTCAACAGACTACGGGCAGAGAATAAATACTACGGACCTAAAGTTGCTTCTACAAAAATGTGTCAGACACAATTGAGTCTTCAGTTGCCTTAGATTTTTTAGATGTCTCATAAATCCGGTAAAAATGAAGCCTACAAAGAACAAAGAAAAGAAACTAATGTTTTGTTGCGGCCGCCGCTTATTATATGTAATAATAAAAATATTCAGGAAAAGTTTTACATAATTTTTTCACTAAATCAGCACAATAATAAATCAAAATTTAATTGATAACTAAATGTTTTTATATTATTTTAATTCGGCATTTCTGCAATTGTTAATACAAATAAAAACAACAACTTAGTATACATAGTAGTAGATATCAGAAATATCTCGTCGTCTCAAGCAAGGCCTTTGACTTTGTCAGCTTAGCGCTGCAGAGACGACGGGGGCGCGAGCGGAGGCTGCACCTGTGCCCGTGATTGATGAGCCCCTACCATCGGCATGATTACCAACTGTCTCCACACCCATTATAGCTGAGATCTCGGGTATATAAAGACGGTTGACGTCGGTGCTATTTACTTACTTGGCTATGATTTGAGAGACGACGTTACATAGAGCTTTGTAATTTGAAGTCAACACTTGTCAAGTTTGGTTAAAATTACGACTTACAGCGTGATTCAGGTAGCGTTTCTGAAGGGATTCGAAAACTTTGCACCAAAAATTACGCCAAGCAAACTTTTTAAAGCGTTTGTTTTTCTTGTATCGATAAACAATAGATTTTCAGTGTCGTAGTCTAGAATCTTCAACAAGCTACGTTTCCGACTAGATGTCATTCATCTTCTCAGTCTGTATGTTTGTGTGTGTGGTGCATATATCCTGAAATTTCGTTCTCGCCTTCAGGTCCTCAACCAATCTTAATGAAACTTGATGTATCTGGGTTCTATGAATTTTTAAAATTTCTGAGTCGTCGGTGATATTTGGTATGGGCATAGATGAGAAAAAAATTATGCTACCCATCAGTGTGGGTAGTTAAAAAAGTTGCGAGGTTGACAGTTCGCAGAGTCTGTTATACTAAATAAAGTGGTTACAGACGGACGAAGAGCAAAGTCTTAGGTTGGATTTCACCGTTGAAGATAAACGCGATTAGTTGAACCTAAACTCGGTTTACGCGTTTAACTGAGTTCAGAGCTAAAATATGCATTTCACCAACATAAACTGAACGCAGTTAAAGCTTAAACGAGATTACATTCTGAACGGCCGATTTTTGGCGTTCAGTTTCCATAAACTCGTTTTGGAGCTGTCAGTTAGTATAACCTTACAAAAACAAAATAATACGATAGGTACTAATTATATATCATACGCAATATCCTACATAAGTTTGTGATTATTACAAAGATGGAAAGAGCATTGGCACTAGCTTTTGAGGAAAGTGACGAGATTCTTCCTCGGCCAAGGCGCCCGAGGTGAATACGCGAGAGAGAAGATCATTTTGATTCTCTTGATGACAAAGACTTCGTAACAAGATTCCGTCTCACAAAGGCAACAGTCATGACTGTACTGGAGTCTATAGAGTGTAAAATAACAAGCACCGGAAAACAATGTTCAAATGAAAACACCACGCAACTTGAGAGTAACGACAAAAACACTAGATGACAATTTGACAGCTACATACCTGACAGTTTTGACGTTGATAAACTATACAATATGACATTTGTGCTTAGATTTAAGGCGACGTTTACGCTTTTTAACTCTATTCTTCGTTTTCGAGAACGAGATTAAATTTTAGCTGGTAAAATCAGTTTAGCCCTGAACTTGTTTAGAGGCAAACTCTAAACTCGTTTAGGATAAACTTAGTTCAGAATACAGACGGTGAAATTGGCCCTTAGTAACAATTAAATCTTAATACTTATACTTAATCTTAACAAATATTACTTATACCTACTATTATTGGACTTGTAAATGCAACTACCAGGCTTAGTACCTACAAGTGTTTAGGTAATTGGTAAATATGAGACTGAGGGAAAACGGTAAGCATCCGAAAGTTACTTATCTATGCGAAAGTTTCTTTAGAAAATTGACCTTTATCTATTCATCAACGGAGTCATGGATCAACTTGACCTTTTGCAAAGAGATATTTCGAGGTCCAGAGAGTGCATTGAGCTACTTTTTCCAAATATACGAACTCTATCCTATAAAAGCGCGGGTAAAAGCGTAACTGAGATGTAAATATGGCTCCTCGTGAGCCTACACAAGCGTCTGTTGGGTCAATATCCGAAACAAGCGTTCCAGAACAAGCAAACACAGCAACAATGTCACGACCGTTCGGTCGAGCAAATACCAACGACCGCGCGTATTTACCATCTTCAGTCCCGATAGCTCTTTATCGTTAACGTGGAATCAGTGAAGAGGAAGACAGGCGAGCTTCGACTGGCTGGCTGGCTAAGGCCGCCTGTCAAAGTGGCCGCCGGCTGTTTGATCTACTAATGAGCGAGTCCCCTGAGACGGTGTGTTTGCGAGAACGCCCCAAGCTCCTCGCCTCTGTCGGTTTTTCGAGTAAACGTCGGGACCGAAGACCCCGCCCGCTTCACGACTGTTTGCACTACTCTCGGTATCCGTGGACCAGTGAGGGTACCTACCTACAGGATAAATGAAAGATCCACTTTAGTGAAGGTAGATCAAAGTGATAAATAATATCTATTTTCTACCGACTTCCAAAATAAAGGAAGTACTCAATTCTGCTGGTTATTGCTGCTTATTACTCAATTCGAATAAACCGATTTAAAAAAAATGTTTTTGTTTCTAAGATTAATTCTCCCATTTCTTTTTTTTATCAAAGCATTTGACGACAAGTTCGCACGACCACGGAAGTCAGCGACACTGTAGCCCTAGATGAAGCATGCCTAGTCTGGAATACACTGGCTCTCAAGGAAGGCTGGCGGAACACACCGTCAGGTGCTTGGCGACAAATTTTACAACTTGATCCCCTTGTGGTTCTATTTTGATTTTATCAAAATTAGTCAAGACATATTGTACTTAAAGAATTATATTTCGATAGTTATGAGCCACCTACTAGTCAAGATTGATAACAAGTTCTTGTAAAAAGTTACGGTATCCATTACATCAGGCGCCGATAGAACATTTTCAATTACTCTAAATCAAACTTCTGGACCAATGTTGACAAAAATTAAATGGACCACTCGAGAAGTATATACCCTTTCAAACATAAAACAAAAAACAAATTGGTATAGCCGTCTCAGAGAAATCAGATAATAAATATAAAATCACCGTACAGTTATTAAATTGCTAGGAACGGCATATTATTACAAAAAGCTTATAGTAGCAACTAGCCATGAACGAACATGTAAGCGCCATCTATCTATCCGTTTGTTTTCTATTACGATTCGACCTTAACTTGTTTTCCGGACGTGTTTTTGAACGAGGTAAACGGGAAGCTCGCGTAAAAGCACCGATAGGTTTTTATTTAGAGCGCCATCTATAATTTCGGTAATAAAGCGTCCTCTGGCGCAAATATGGCGTATATTACAAGGTTGATTAAATCAAAAACAGAATATTTATTTAACGTAAGTTTTAACATATTTGGTAGATGGCGCTTTATACTTGTCTACTGAAAATCTCTGTGGATCAATGCCATTATAATGGTTGTTGCCAACAAATGCCCACATAAAGAGTTGGGTACCCCTGGAGTACCCCGATAAATAATTAATATTAATTAAAGTGACTACCAATTTTCTAAGGTACAAAAAGCTTCGATAAAACTATTACTGTTATTTCGTTTTAAAAATCAAACCTCCACTACATGGGAAGTAAAAACAAACTTCTGAACAAAAAAAGTTTTCAAAATCATAATTCATCATTTTAAATCACATTAATCTAAAATAAATCACATTTGTCATTCAAAATCACAATAAGTAGCTATAACTTTTTTGATATTCAATTCACAAGATTTCGAAAACGAAATATACAGTAGGCACTTATTACTTATTAGCATTCTAATAAGTAACTTTAATAATATGTCTGCGGTGATGTCTTAAAACCTAAATGATTACAAGTACTTACCATTTTCATATTTTTCAAAGGTGACTTGAGAAAAAAAATTATCTGCTAAGCGATTCTTTCCTTTCTCAAAATTAAGTCTACATTTGCCAAATTTGATCAAAATCGGTTAAGTAGTTTAGGCGTAAAACCATATCAGACAGATGAGAGTTATTTGGACAGTATAAAACAGTATTCAAAAATTAAATTAGTAAATTATAGGGGTTGTAGAGATTGAAAGCGCATTGGTTTTTCTAGTTCTGGGCAGTTATTATACTTAGGTATTTACCCCTACCTAATTACCTGTGTTGGGCTTCTTACGTACACCACGTGGAATTTGGTGTTGATAAAAAAATATCTGTTTATATTTTTTTATATAATAAGATGGTATATACAAAATATTTAGTGTTTTTCCGCCTCGTCTTGATGTCAGCGTGAGAAATCGAAAAATATTTTTGTTTTTATGGTGTGGTTCCTCCTCACCACCGCCACACCTCACCTTATTATTTCTCTTTCTCTCAGTATCCGACTTCCTCGACACGTGTTTCGCCTTAGCACAAGGCATCCTCAGGAGATGTTGACTCTTCAAGCGCTCGCTCGAAAGTGCTTTCGATGGTGAGGAGGAACCACACCATAAAAACAAAAATATTTTTCGATTTCTCACGCTGACATCAAGACGAGGCGGAAAAACACTAAATATTTTGTATATACCATCTTATTATAAATGGATTTCCGCAAAGTAACGCCTGACTCCATCAATTATTTTTTTATATCTTAATAGTCGATTTTTTTAAGTAGGTTATTTTGTTATGAACCTATCCAGTCGTACTTA
The DNA here is from genome assembly GCA_947049295.1 of Ligdia adustata. NCBI lineage: Eukaryota > Metazoa > Arthropoda > Insecta > Lepidoptera > Geometridae > Ligdia > Ligdia adustata. Next base: position 8,202,028 of record OX346218.1, read on the forward strand.
TTGCATGGGTTTGAGTAAAAATTTTATATTATCTGATAACTTTTATTCAGAACATACTGTACATTTCTAATAGTATTCCCTAGTTATTGAACATACATTCTTATTTTATCTTACTAGGTACATTATGTACCACTAATCTATATGTAACAGAAACGTCTACTTAAAAAAATATAAACAAAAATCTTAGGTTCAGCATTTACTTACATGAAGTACCTAGTTATGTAAAAATTAACAGTAGCAATATTTTCAGAGTTCATTCTCGTACTATATTTATCATAACAAAACACAAAATGTATCTAAAATAGGCATATTAACTCTTTTATGCGCGTAAATGTGTGATTTTCATCACTCCCTTAATCAATACGAGTAGTACCTCTAAACCTGTAGGTGAGGTAAGCACGCATAAATGTTTAAAGGTTCTATAAATAATTTATAAAAGTAAAAGGTCAAAAACACTCTTGACGATTATGAAGAAGCTTGATGGTAATGGGAAGGCTGGAAGCTCGGCCAATAACGTACTTAATAATTATTTTAATTAGCGTCATGTAACGTAACGCTTCGGGCTTCGCTACCACGCTCTCCCTTACACCCATTAGTGTGTCATAAATCCTATTCTTTAGACATTAATTACTTAAAACATGAATAAATTTAATTTACTCAACTCTTAACTACTCAGCGTAAGTACGTGCTCGTAGATAAACTTGTTTCTTCGCCTTCTAAATAAAATGGTACATAAGCATCCATACTAACTTACAACAGATGGTTCTAAGAGTATTCGTTTAATATATTACTAACGCTAACTTATACAATCGTTTTTATACTATATTTTGTAAGTATTTATATCTAAAAAATAGTTTGGTCGAGAACAGGAATGTGTTAAAACGTGTGACTAGAATTTACTAAACTTAACATTCGACCTAATAAATATTATATTAGTCAATTAAAATTTCACTCCACTACCTAAGAACGCTAAGATACCTCATTACAGGCATTATGAATTTACTACAAAATGAGATCCACACACAAACATTAGAAACATAAATTATAACAATACGTCTATCTACACTACGAAATACTGCCAAAATATTTTACATTAATTTAACGTGTAAAATGTCTTTGACAATTTTATTTGGCGAAAACACTGTTTACATGTTGCGGAAAAAATGAGACGATAATTAATACGACATATGTATTTTGGCTTCAGTCTTACAAAACAATCGTTTTGGGATAAATGGAGATCAAACTGCGGGACGACAAGAGAATACTGTCGTGAACAGATATAAATAACGTAGCTCTATTAAAGCTACAGTAATATTTTACATAAATAAATTTGAGATCAATGGACATATTTTCTTTACGTTCATAAATATCAACGAGACATCCGATGCAACACGTGAAGGCATTTTTTTTGTCTTTTGAATAGGTTTTTATTTGTACTTACCCAGGTGCGCAGCGAAAAAAATACGTCTTAACTCTTAACAATGAAATCCGTATCCATTCTTCAAGCTTTTCGAAACCAGTGAGATCAATGAATTGAAACATCTAATAACATCTCTAGCTACGAACATTTATCAACAAAATATTCGTAACGCATAAAATTTGTAATTTTTTTTTAAAGACATTGGAAAATTAAACTTGAATTCTACAAATAGGATATACCATTAATCAGTACCCTTATAAGCTCAATTTAATGCTGGACAACACGAATACTTCGATTCGATTATAACAGTTTTAAGACACAAGCGAATCAGATTTTGAAAACCTTGTGACGAATATACATTTACAAATCTTACATCAAAAATGTACATCTTGAACATCTGTAGGCGTGGTGGCGAGTTGCGTCTGTTCCGTGGCTGCTTGCTTGTACTGCTGGGTGTGTCTGGCTCTAGGTTCCTGCGTCTGAGTTTCTCTCGCTAGAACTCTTTCCACGTGTCTTGCGACTAGCTCGGCGGCAGCTGCTGGGGTTCTAGTGAGGGCGCAAAGATCGTTGATGGACATTCGCACACGCAAACCCCGCGCGGCAGCGGCGATGCAAGCTACGGCGACCAGTGATGGTGGTACTAGGAGGAACTCGGTTTCTGTTGGCAATAAAAAAGTCTGGTAAGCTAGCGTAGTCTAAAAACAAATTATATAAAATTAATATGAATGTGGAAATTATTGCCTGGAAATACAGATTCTTAACTTGGCATGTTATTGAGAAATTAATATTTCATTCAAAAGTTATCTTCGTTCACTGCAAATGTCCATGTTTTGCGTTTCAAATTCGTAATACTCGTAGGCTACAATATAAGGCAGGTGACGAGTTGAACGAACCAATATTACAAAAAAATGCAGGCTCGCATCGGGCAACGCCTGTTGATTTGACCTCGTAGAAAAAAAAACACGTGGGGACTAGGAGTAAAACATTTATGAAACAATAAAATTTAAGCCTGCATCTAATAGAATATACTTCGGTATAGAAACCATAACTATTATTGGCATTTCTACAGCAACGAGAACGATCAAGGTACCTAACAATAATGATATCCACTGATATTTTTAACTCAGTCGAGTCAAACATCAGCGAGTTTGATGTTTATGTTTTTTGTGGATTCGAGTTTTGTTCACAGATGCCGCGAGGTACAGGTAGAGGACGCATCTGTTGCGAGATAATTACAATAATGCAGCGGACAGGTGGCCGGACACCTTGCATCTTACCTACGCCAAGCTTACTTGCCTCCACGAAATACTCCGCGATATGTGTGGGTCAGAACAAACTCACGTGTGTTTATCGAGACAGGCTAAGACATAAAACGCATGCACGATTTAACTTAATATAAATAGAATCAGTGGAGAAAAAGTGTCTACGCAAAAAGCGTGTTACATTTTGCACAATACAAGACGCTTTTGTTGTTTAGAATAAGGAAGCGGCGAACAGCTGCCCGATTTGTGCATTGCGTCCCCGTCTGCATCTTTGTGTACCTACCCGGGACAATGGCAGGGGCATAATGGTAATTTACATCTTAAGTCGTCTAGCTAAGGGCGCAGCTGCGATTCCACGCGAAATAGGGAGAGCATTGTTCCGTAAATGTAGCCTTCGATCACGACTTGTAATCAATAGTCTCTTGTAATATCCGTTATTTTTACACGTTCTTAACGTTGAAGGTATCTACATCTTGTTTTATTTCAGGTGTTGAACACGTGTAGCTTTCGAAAGGTCTCATCTCCTAGGCAAGTTGCGTATCTCAGGAGGCAGCTTTCTCTAATTGGAGTGTTATACAAAATGACCCCATTGACATGAACGTCGCCTTCCTTATGCTTCTAACGGTGAAGGTACTGATGCGAAACAAGGTTGTTATAAGTTCCTTGGGTGTAGAGTAGGTAGTCGCGGGCGCAGGCCAAGACGGCAGATGTGACGGCACCTGGCGCGACCCTTCCGCTCGCCTCCACACACTGCAACCACGGTACGCCGGGTCACTGCCCACCTACTATACCCTCCTTCGACGCGCCCTTGTAGGTACGCTTCTATTCAAACCATTTTCTGAAGAAAAAGCAATATCGCTACACGCGAACGCATCATAACTTTGATAACAAAAAGTGCCCACGACTTTAATTAACGTACTTTATTATGTAACTCGGGCTTACCGGCTCGTGTAACTGCAGGTCAATGAAACTCGCCTAGATAGGGTGTAGAATCCCTTGCGAATGTTAATGAACTTCATACGATAAATCAGCGTGATAGACCGTTGCGCGAGCGTCGGCTGGAAATTAGGTTGTATAGGAAATGTGAGCTTATTAAAAATCAAAAACGATCGCGGGTCGCGTATCAGCCGAGATCTCGGTACGGGCAGCGGAGCGGCAAGCGTTCCGTTGCGCAACAGGTTGCCCGTCAGTTGGGACACGACGTCGACATCTGCTGGCAACTGGTGCCCACGAGCTGCCGAACGCATACAAGACACCCCCGCGTCTTACTATCCCTTCTAATTACCGCGCAAGTAATGACTATCGACGACGGTCGTTCAACAGTCATCGAGGACCGTTAAGTTCCGTTCAGAAACCTGTCAACCCCAATAGTGAATCCCGACTATCACAAAATACAATGCGAAATTGCAGGGGTTGCAAAATAGTCAACGTCTAATCGTGCGCAAGCAAGTTGCAATTTAATTTTATAGGTTATTCATTCAGTTTTAATGTTTTATTTTTAAAACAAGTTCAGTTAAAGGGTTTCTTTACTGTTCTGCAACTTTATGAGTGCACAGTGAAAGGATTGTGCCTACCGTAAAAATAATCATAAACTAGTATATCTAGCCGGTTGTAACGGAATGCTTCTAATCATGCATTCTTTATTTGCCACTTGACTTGTACAGATGTAAATAATTGCATTTAGCAACAGACAAATCAAAGCCACATAGAAACTGGATCAAATACAACAAGGAGGAGTATTTACAAAAAACGAGAACGGGTCTATTGATAATGAGGTCGGTCGGATGCTAAAAGCGGAAACACGAAGGTCTCGCAAGTTGAAATTTTGAGCACAAACAATAATGCTATTTCGGAAGACGCGTAAGGCAAAGTATCGGGTTAGACAAGGTCCCGTTCGGGCCAGGTGCGCGCCGCGACGAGGCGATTTCTTTGCTCGTTTCGCCGGGGAGCTTTTGTCCTGACTTTCGAGACAGGGAATAGGCGCACAAAGGCCGCGGGACGTCTTCGTGTATTGTCCTCGATCAGCTGTCGCGGTCTCCCTTGCCTGAACCAGGCCAATGTCGTCAACCACCAAGTCACATGCTTGTTAAACTTTGGTCAAACGCTTTTAAAATGTGTCTGGTAACGACTAACTTCCACCCTCAAAATTCATACGGTTCGCACTAACGGAACTTAATCTCTGTATAATTATGTATCAATCTTTTTTGTTTATAACAGTACTTATTGTAAACAAACCCTGCAATTATTTCTATGACTGAGATGAAGGAAGTTTAGGGGTCAAGTAATGTTATTAACCCTTTCACACCTCGAGTAATGCACGATCGGTTACCGGCAATTATGCTGTTTCCGGCGACCGACACCGACAAAATTTGACGCCCAAACGCATTTAACTACAACTTCTTTACAACAACAGATACTTAATACGACACACCGTATAGAAAATAGTTTTGTGATATACCCACTTTTAGCAAGCAATTGCAAAAAAACACCATTAGTTGATTTATAACGTATAAAGGTATGTATACATATCTGCGTATTGATTCAAGGAATAATACGAGTACTCTGATAAATGATTTGTAAATATGTTATTTTCTTTCTAAATAGGTCCGACACAGAATAAAACTGTTGACTAGCAAAACGAGAAAAAGAAATTATCACATGATACTAATTACATTATATGTGGATTTAAATATTAAAATTATGTTTTAAGTTTATAAAGTCAAATGTACACTCACTCCACGTTTGGCGAACGACAAACAACTTGTTTATCTTATTGTTTTGTTCGAGTACCTATCATAAATGTATTTTTACGTAAACAAATTTCGTTCATGCCTATAGAAATAATGATAATATCGCCTATAGGAATTTCTAATCGTTCATAGAAAATTAAGTAGGTGTTTTATCTCAGTCTTTTATCTTGTTTGTTTTGGCATGTTTTTAATTAACGCCATATGGGATTGAATGAGAAGCTTATAAATCTAAAACTGATGGATCAATTAGTGGAGGGCATTGGTTTTGGGCTGACGGCTATAACTATAAATAATTCTTATCGGATCTGATGGACCATACGGGCAACAGTCAACAAAATGTAACGAATACACCGAGATAAAAGCTTTTGACTCCAGATTATATTCTTGATAATTTTGTTAAACGACTTCAACAAAAGAGGAGGTTCCTTGTAATTTGTCAAAACCTTTTTTTATGTTTGTTCAAATTTCTTTTCAGTTTAAAATGGTACTTACTTTCCTGGTAGTTCTATATACATTATAAATCGGTAGTAGTTTCGTTCCTATGTAAATCAAAATAACTGAGAAAGTTTTACACCTAAGAGCCTGCCAGTCAGTTATCACTTTTTTAATAGTACCTAAGTTAAAATAGGACAAGGCTGAATTGACGTGCCTTGTGAGAAGCGTTATGTCCCGCAGAGAACGAGAGTAAGCTGATGATAACGGCGACAGTTGTTTGTATTTATTTTTTTATTTTGTCTTGCATCTTTGTGGAGTTCAATGTTGAGTTACCCAATTGTTTTTACTAATAAAAATAAACGAGATAGGCAAAATGTTATGCAAGTGCTAGTGTGCTATAGGGTTACTGGTAATCAATTAGTATCCACTTAAGGGTGACTTCAGATGATCATAAGCAATAACTTTTCATACTAAAAGTTCGAAAGAAAAAACCATTGACTGCGCATCATTGTTTTTTTTTGTTTTTTTTTTGTAAATTTAGGAAAGTTTTTAACCAAAGATGTTGCTTATGGTCACCAGAGGCTTTTGATAAGAAGATGCTAGTTGATTGCCTATTACTCTGTATAAAATACTACTGCTAAGAAGCACAGAATAGAAAACTCTTAGTTGGAATGAAAATGTTCCCCCTAATCAAAATATACTTTCAACGGTTTGAAACGGCTTGGTGGATATGCAAGTGTTTTCTATCATTTCATGAAAGGTCAAGTAAAGCCAGCAAGTCAGTTATGAATTAGTTATCTTTTTTCTTTTATTATGAGCTCGTTGGGCAGTGATCGGGCAAGCGCAACCCTCGTTGCAGGGTTGTAAGACTTGTACGAGGTCATTGTTGGTTAACACGGCTACGACACACCGTGCGACTATTTAACGCTTACCTACATTAAGTAATGGGTACGGGCAAGCATAATTAAGTTCTATTTTCGTATTCATTGTAAATACGAATTTATACACTTTCCACAGATTTTTTATATTTATATCCATAAATAATTTAATTAGTTAATGAGTTCCATATGATAATTTCAATTTGTCTTCTTGCTAGTCAACAGTTATATTCCGTGTCGGAAATATTTATAAAGAAATAACTCGTTATTATACTTACTTATTTACCTATAGGTCGAACACCCTGTTCATATTTTGCTGAACCGATTTCAATGCTATAACAAAAGGTAAACCCCCAAAATAGTATAGTGTGACAAAGTTATTAAGTACTTACAGATAGTCAGTTTTACGATCCATAAACATAAGTAGCGACGCAATATTAACTATAATATTAAATGTGATCTGTTTAATTTTTACGGCGTCCTTCCCATCAAATACAGGCTCCCTCTCAACGCACGTGCCTTAAATACGAACATTTGCATATATTGATAACGACCGAGAATGACCGCCAAACTGGTTCACTTACTTCGTTTGTCGTGATAAATACGTTATAGGCATCAGACAGATTAAATTCAAGCTTGGGATTAATTGGACATAAATAAAACTGCGCAGTAACAATAGGAGTGCGAGGGTCGGCCGAGGGGTGCGCAAGCGCAAGGTGTGCGATATCAGTGCTGGCATGTGCGCGTTCCGATACACAGCCCTCGTCATACCCTAAATGCCCACACTCGTGTAGCTGACCACACGCACAATCGCATTTCTAAACAAAGGGAGGCTTTCCCTCATTAACACGGGAAACCCACTACGTTTTTAAAATAAATACTATGTTTTTGAACTCTGAAGTGCGTTCTGTTAAGCCAAAAATAACAGGAGACACGCACTTATCGATTAATGGTAGTAATTAACACGAGGAAACCTATTCGACCCGCATATTACGCATACGCAGAAGTACGATTGCTTGCCGCTACGAGTATAGTGGTTTTAACTACTCACCAGTATAGCAGACGGAGGTCAAGGTCAGGGCGTGAGCTCGAACCAGAGGATTCGACCGACCCCACGGCACCCGCGCCAGGAATGGTTCCACGAAATCGAACGCCGTCGCAATTGACAGCTGCCAGTTCAACCGCTGAAGGAGCATCACTTCCCATTGCTATAACAAAAAAAAACACCTCCTCAAAAGGTATACGGGGTCCGTTCGACTGCAATGTCGCCATTATAAACAGCTCATCCCCAAAGGCCACGACCCCGTGTGAAACCGATACACAATTGCATGTTTGGAAAGAATAATTTACGTAACCTTATTCAAAATGATTTAGGTACTGTGCAAGGGACGGATAGTCCGTATTCTTAGCAGTTAAGAATCGTAACGGTCATACTCCAAGGGTTTAGACGGAAACCGCAAGAAGCAATGCGATGCGTGGTAATCAAGGCAAAAAGTTCACAAAGAATTTACTTGAACTATCGAACCAATCTGTTCTTTGACGCTTTTATTATTTTTATAATGAAATGTCTGCTTATGGCGCTTCTTTAAAAAAGACTATGAACAAAGTAATAAAATTATCTTTTCCAAACCATATCGGAAACTACTTACATGTAAACAACGGGTGAACGTTATCCCAAAATATTTTATGAGTGTGTATTAGAATAATCTCTATATATATATATATAAGGTCAACGGACTTATTTAGATAAACATGATTTATCTCATACGAGCATACCTACTCCATAACTAAAACGATATCGATACAGTGATCAAACAAACACACCTAGTCATTAATTAATATTAGAGTAGCTTAGTAAATCGTAGGAGTCATTATAAGTCTGTAGAAGACAGAACAGCTTTGATATTTAGTGTTAAGTTTGTATTGTGACTTATTGTTTAAGTTTACTTTAATGTTTTCTTAATTAGTGTCACGTTCAGATATTTAAATGTATAGTAGAATTTCAATATAATATGTCAAGGTATGGGAAAGGCAAAGTCACGTCGTCGTTCGGTCGAACCATGTGACATCATTTCGTATGCCAGTGCATGCATATCGCGATCATCGCCCCGAATTAATTGCAAGGAAGTATGGGATGCCATACGGTGTTTTGAAGGAACAAACGGTTTCTCACGGTTTTGTCTGACTAAAGCATTTGAAATTTACATGTAGGAAAGATTATCGGCTAGTAGTCTAACGCTGCGGACAGATGACAGGGGCTGGGCCTTTACTAATAGATTTTTTGTATGAGCAGAATAAAAATGTCACCTGACATGAGGTACATCAGAGGCGTGTGAATTATGGTGACAGTCATGCTTACAACCATAATAATTGTTCGGATCACACCTGCCCACGCGGGCCACGGTACCTCACAATTTTGTTATCATTAGGCCAAACTGTGGGAAAAGGGTATTGCGTGGAAGCTTAACCACACACCACATCTCTGACAAAGCATGCGTCGAACACGTCACGGTAATTATGTAGATTTTTCTTAAATGAGGACACTGGACGAGAAGAGGTCATTACTCTCGTTTAAAATAATGTGAGTTATGATTGTTTATGACGGCCACTCTTACTTGAAATACCTATCTATCCAATTGCCTCTATTACAAGAGATACACCATCTTATATCCGTCGTGTTACTCATGTTTCCGTCACGTCGTCGGAAGGATGTCTAGTAATTTGGTGACTTACTTCGTCACAGGCTACGGCTTGCCACGGAGGGTGACAAAGTTACTGCCCTCATGAACGTCTTGAGGAACATATAATTGCCGGAAACTCACGTGGTATAGGAAACGACTATTTGGGGTGAAAGAGTGACATTTGACTCGGCCAATCGGGTTCATTCGCAGTGAAATCAAAACAATGAATAACTTGCGGTCGCCACAGGATGTGCGCTGTGTGGCTGCACTCGTGGGTATAGAGTTATTAGCAGGGTTAAAAGGCAATCACTCCCGAGTCAAGTGTTTTTGTAGAGTTATGAAGCCGTACTAGATGAAACCTCAGTGAAAATTGGACACGCTTAATATATTGTAAGTTAATATGCTACGGGTGGGACAAAAGCCACACCGTCAAGTGAAAGGGAAATATGATTGATCGAGTACTGCTTTTAGTCAACTAGAAGGAATTTGTAAACATATCTACAGATACATACTTACCATATATTGCTGCAGAGCAGAAACTACTTACATATCCAAAAATAATTTCTGTAAACAACAGTAACATGCTCACTGCTAATGGTACGTTACACCCCGTAACATCGGTCAGTGCCCAATAGAAATGTTGCTGTTTACCTAGGCCTGCACGTTCACAAATAGAAGATGACATGGACTAACTGACTACATCAGAAAACTAGCACCAAAAAAGTGTCGGTAAGTCACTCTGTCTGATCTGCTGACTTCAGTCAGCAGATCAGAATAGTAAGTTAGCAAAGTCATTCTTACCCTGACTTCATGTGGGTTTACAGAATTGTCCGTATACGCGCAGAGCAGGTCCACAGATAAAGGATGACACTGCCGGAACTTGGAAGCCAGAAGCATGGAAGCGACAGCCAGCAGCTGCAGCTGTTGCCGCGAAATAGCACGTTGTGCAAGAAACCGGTCCATATAGCTGACTGCCAACGGGAATACCTGCTCCTCGCATTGTTGCTCTTCACATACCTACAACCAGGTTTTAATCTCGTTAAGAAGCTCGTTAAAAATTACTTAACGGGATATCTAAAATGTAGTACGTTCATAATATAGCAAGCTAGCGAAGAAGGAGTTAAGGAGGTTACTTTTCTTATAGTAGCGTCAGATTGTTTACTATCAAATAATAATATGTGGAGACCAGCAGATGTCTATATGTATAAATAAACCCGATGAGATCGTTTAATAGAGGCTACTCAGACTATGAGCAGATATGTAGTACGAGTATCGCAATCGAACAGCTCGGAGATACTGAGGATTTGTTCGATCCCGTTGTATACAGATATTTTCTATAGCCATATTATTTGATGGGCACAGGAAAATGTATCGGCATGTCTATAGATGTAATAAAATCTAATAAAAAAATCTTCACATAATGTTTCCCACATCTAAATGCATACACAATGCCGTCCAGCCTACTCAAAAAGCTTAGAAAGCTTGTAAATAAACACATTATTTTAATTAACAAGTGCAGCATGATGTATATTCCTGGCATCAAGGTTTGAGTTATGAAATACTAAATCATAAACGGTTTTATCACGATTCCCATGCCCACAAATTGATGTAGCAGGGAACACCGAAACTTTATACTACGGAACAGATTAGGTACTGTTGCGTCACTGTGAAGCGATGCGAGGAGGTCATTGTCATTGGCCACTGAGAAAGTATTTCTTAAATAACCCGAAATGGGCTAATGTTTATTGATGGAATGTGCATACGAGTATGAGAATATAACACCTAATGTGTAGCTGTCCAAAAAGTTACTTAAAACTATCATCAGAAGCTATACCACCTATCTGTAGGCATTAAACCTTCCTAAAAGCTTTATTGGACTAATCGTTAAAATAATCTTCAATCAATTCACAAACATCGCTATAATATTCTACTTATAGGCAAACACAGAGCTTTTCTTATTTTATGGAACCCGGTAACAAATACAATATGGGTAATCAAATGTAGTCTAAGACTCTTATTCGTTGAGGAAATAAATTAAATGTTAATCTTAGTTAAATGAAAGCCTTTATACCTATTTATTTTCCGTACAAAAATATAGATGGAAGGTTGCTTCTAAGTAAAAAGTTGTTCTTACTTAGGTTGAGTTATGGTTGTTAATCCTTGATATCATATAGACTCTAGACTAAATAATTCTACTCTCTACCCACTTATACTCCTACGTGAGATAGGTAAGTAGATGTTTTCGGAGATAAACCGATTTTAAATACAAAATTTTCTATTCAAAATACAAGTTTAACATGCTCAAGTATGTAGGTATCAAGAAAATAATATAAAAAGCAGGTAGTCGTTACAAATCAGCTGATTAAACAAAATGCATTGAAGGTGCAATAACACTTACTTTACCTACTTCTGATGCAACATGCAATATTTGTTCCTATTTGGATCGTATTTAAATTTCTACTTCTATTTATAAATATGATAACAAAGATAAATCTTTAGTACACTAGGCAAATTCCTAGAGAAGAATACACCAACTTTAATTATCTTTCTACATTATACAAGTTCATAAAATCGTAAGTACCTCTAGCATCCATGTGGTGACAATGTTCCTCATATAAGGCTGGATATCAATCTGAACGTTCTGAAAGTAGTCAGTGTGCAGGGCATGAGACCTCTCCAAGGCCAGCAGGTTCAGAATGACTCGAGGGTCTCTGTCCAGCGCTCTATCAGGTCCAGCGACGCACATATCCATAGCTCTAGAGCCTCCGCTGTTCCCTGGGCTCTGCATGTTCTCTTCGCACGACAAATCCATCAAGTCTCTACAGCACAAGTCACAAAATTCGACAAAAAGTTCGAGGGTTCAATTTTCGCGCAATATTTGTATACAATAGGCAGGTAGGCAAACGCACGGCACAACCGCTCCACGAGCGGATCACAGATAAGTGTCATGTAAAGGAACTTGCAGGGCTGGCTGTGTCGGAACGCAGGCCCTGCGCTCCCCACCCCGCTGAATTATGTTGATATGGTATGAACTAATTCGCACCTAATCTGTGCCCTTGACTCCAGTGGTCCTTTAAACTAGTACGTAATCTGTTTACGATTTGGAACTTTTTATGGTACGCTTGGATGTATTAATACTGCGACCATGAATGTAGTCTTTCCGTACAGACGACTTTCCAATGAGTATGACAATTTTTTCTTTTTTGTTATCGAGGTTGCAGGATCATGTCTACAATATTTGTTAAGACGGTATGAATGATTACAAAAATAAAGCAAAGACATGTGTTCTTGAAAAGAATGTATTAAAATTACACTATAAAAATCTTCATTACTTAGGTAGGAACAATATTTTATGGTGCGTATGCTCATTTACTATACCTACCTAGCTATATTTTCTTTTGCAGTATAGGAAATTTTATAGGTACGTGTTGGTTCAAAACTGTTGAAGGCAAGAGTTTAGCTATAAGGAAACCTACCTTATATTTATGGTATGTATATATCTATGTGCAATAAGTAGAGGGGAAATCCTCCCGGGAGATTCAAATGTGAATGTGTTATCTACTTAATTATTTTCCAAATATCGGTATGAAGTTGGGATAATATTTCTAAGTTGGCAAATTGTAAATTCGCAAGAGACTTGCAGGCTTTAAGATACTGATGGTCGCGTGCCTATTTAACATAGACCTACTGTAATATTCAAACAAATCCAGGTGTACATTTGCACTTTAATGCTTCAATTTACAACACAAAAAATAATTCATACTGTGAACAAATAAATACAATAAAAATTACAATACATGAGGTCCCATTTCGGCTGTTTGCTCGGAGGGCGCACGTCGGAGGGCGGAGGGAAGGCAGCTGCGCGTGCGCCGGCTGCGCAATACCCGGTTGACATTCTAAATACAAATCCGAACACACCTGATCTTGGACCGGTCATTATTTTAATTCTATTCTCTTTTCTCCACTCCTATTGTGTAATTTTTGACGCGTGCTCCGACCGTACCCTCTGATACGATACAATGGCCAACTCCTTTTCAGTACAAGCACCACCTGTCTGTATTTTAACTATGTTTCTGTTTGTGATGTTGTATTCTGGTAGCAAGTAAATTAATTAAATAGCAAAATCTAGCTGCATCCAGAGTCGTCTTTTTTCTTTTTTTCAGTCTTGAATTGACCGTTGTAAAAGGGAATGTAGCAGACGATGGGTTTCCAATCGGTGAGGTAGATCGTGGTGATCGCGGTGGCCAGTCCGTAACAGATCGCAGACGAGGTGAATCCAGCCAACTGTTCCAGTTGCTTCTTACCCAACACCATGATAATTTAGTTTGCTTGCGATTAATTAAATTGGGCAGCTATTTTTTTAATTTTCCACGTATATTAAACGTCTGCAAAAAAGCTTGAAAAATGATTTCGATATTTGTCATAAATTCAGTTTTTTTTGTAATTTTGTTTGACTGTGACAATAACCAAAATTATTTTTAGACTTTGACATGCATTGATAGAACGAATTAATTTAGAATGCATTGCAAATATTATCACAAAATCTGTATTCTCAAATTTCAAACCTACTCTTAAACTGTCGACGACTTATGTACTTGAAGATGGCAAATACACAAGCCGTGTAAAGCCAAAGCCTTCGAAGAGGGAAGAAGAAAAAAAATGCATCAGTTGGGACCATACAGTTAGGTATATAAACATTATTTTAGTTCTTATATAAACGAATTAAATTTAAGTTCTTAAATAAACGAGGTAAAATTACTTGAAAACGTTCACACCGATGACCCCATTCTCCCGGAATGTTTTAAGGACAGCTATTGCGCCACTTTACGCATAATATCTATCTAAGTATTCCATATCTATGCAAATGTTGTGTGCAAGCCCGGAACTGAATGAAACATTTGGTGTCCGTCTGGGATTCCTCGAGTGGGCAGTTCCCAGCCCAACCACATGCTATTCTTGAATTATGTTTAGCCGCAACATGGAACCACTAGTTAGAGGTAATTATAAAGTTATCAATTTTGTCAACTCATCTGTGGTATAGGGGTTTAATGGAGAAAGAGTTGTAGATTCACAATATATAATCTAACTGACAACTTTTATTACTAATAGTTCTGCGAACTCATGACTTCGCAAAACCAATCATTTTTCTACTTTAAAGCATAGATGTATTCCGTGAATCCAACAAAAAATTTCATTTGTATGCCGGAATGTCACAGTATTTTGAAGCTTAAGTACCTACTTCACGAGTAAGTACCTAATAAAAAATAATATTAGTATAGATTTGTCGTGATTTTTGCGTTAGCTTCCTCCTATTTCGTGAGAAATATTCGATAGATACCAAATCGAAAAACCCCGGCGCCTGAAAAATTCATAATTCAAAAATATCGTTAAACCCTACACTAAGTTTCATCAGAATTGGTTGGAAACTAAATGGCAGACGAGAGAAAATTTAGGCCAGGCCCAAAGCAGAGAAGCTTCGCTCGCTCGTTAAAGAAACATAAGTAGGTATTAATTATTCGGAACATGTTGTATGGTTTTGTGTCGAATAATTCGATTTTTTATTTCTTAAAAGATGTAACTGTTGAATTTTCAACAGTTTAATTATGTTTGAAATTACTTTGCTATTATTGTACGAGTATATGGTCAAGTATATTTACCGTTTCGAATAAATAACTAACCTAACCTAACTTTTTTGTAATATTTGTCGCCCGCAGTGGTAGTAACCATCTGTCCTTAATTTCCTTGCCTGTAAAACCTTATATCTCAACAACCTCTGGACCTATTTGGTTAATTAAGTTATTGTTGTCAAAATTCAATATCAAAATGTTTCAGTCAAATTTTGAGTCAAATATTAAGAAAAAACGCTGATAAACGGCAGAAGTAACTTAGAAGAATTTTGCCGTTCTTGGACGCTTCTAAAAATGTTCCTAGCTTTCTTGTACCTTGAACCATATAATATCCTAAGTTTGAGAAATCGTACTTGTAGGTAACTAACACCGCGATTCACAATCAGTGACCGGTCGGTTTCGAAAACTTTTCAAAACGATTTACGCGGTAAATAAATTAAGCTCGTTACAAAATCTAAAATGTTTAAATGTGGTTGTTATTTTAGTTTAGATTTCAATGTCATAATTGAAAACCCTCTAGCAAAATGCGTAGGTACCCTCGGAGATCCGAATTATCCTTAAGGCAAACTAAGACTAACTAATGGGCCTAGAAGCGCGAGGTTTAGAAGGGGCACACAGGACCATACAGTTACATTTGTCTATTATTAAAGTATCAAGTGATGGGCTTCACACGTTAACATTGTAGTATAATCACCAACTATCTGCAATGCAATGAGACGATACCGCGCCCTGGCGGCGCCCCGCACCTATAAGGTGTCTAGTGCCCTTTAAAAGTTAATCCGCCTCTGCTAAGTCGTATTGCAAAGTTTTCGTCAAAGAGATTAGTCGATATTCGTTGAATGAAACTACTTCCTGTAGCCTGGATTAAGGTGGCTCTCCGACCAGATTTGAAGACTTTGCAACTCGATTTACACGACCTGTAGGTACACGAGAACCCACATCCGACATTATAAAGCTTTTTCAGACTGAAGAAAGCTTTTTCAGTTAAAAACACTGGTTAAAATAGTAATTATGCGGAAATTACAGGCGGCCGAATGAGACAGAGAAGACAGGGATGTGCCTTTAAAATTATTTAAAATCTCACTCACCTGAAAGTTTAGCATGTATTTTATTGTATAATTTTTTTTTCTTTTCGCGCCGTCATCTATTTCCCTCCAAATTATTTTTCGTTTTTATTTGACTTGACTTCGTACGATTAACATGTTTATCCATTACAAACCAAGGAAAGATTGCTAATATAATAATTTGTACATATTGTTAATTTCATCGATGAAGTTAAATTCGTATAAATCATGCCACGAGCATGAAAGTCAGGTCTTAACATTGCACGAGTAGGAGAATACCATACAATAGATAATGGCATTATGTATTGTATGACGCCATAAGAAAAACCGGATGTGACAACGACGTTTCTGTGTATGTCAGGTCAGATTCAAATCGCTATTGACAAACTTGGTGTTTGATTTGTGTTCTTCATTGGTGCTGTTTTGTATTGTCCTGTGCCTGTGTATTGTGTTGTCTTTAGTCTTTGTTTTTCAGATCTCTGATGTACAGGTCAATCAAAATAAACTGATCAATCTCCGTCGCTTGTTTTACGTTCTGCCCACACGTGACATTGGCGAAATTGTGGCACCACCACAGAAGCCACCTAATATAAAAGTTGAAGTTGATTTGTGTTCAGTGTTTGTTGATTTGATTGGTTGTTTGATTGTTTTCGGCTGCGATTTGTTTTCAATTTGTGTTAAAGCTGCTGGAAACTGAAAATAAAATTCGTTTTACCACTCTAGCTTAAAAATTGATTGAAGTATCCATAATCAGGTGGAGTGTCAACATATCTGTTGATTACAATGGCTTCAGACAAGGATCCACTAGTAAGCGAGAGATCTGGGACTGTACGAGAAGTAGGAAACCATGCTATTTGGAGTCTTTCGTCATGCAAACCAGGTAGTGTAATAAATGTGACCGATAAACAAATGTTTACTACACTTTTTCCACCAAACCGAACTGTTCGGTCTTTTGTCACACAACTTATCTGTCTGGTTATCTTTACTTACAACTATAATAATTCTTTCAGGATTTGGGATAGATCAGTTGAGGGATGACTGCATGGACACATATTGGCAGTCTGACGGACAACTTCCACATCTTGTAAACATACAGTTTCAAAGAAAAACAATGGTTTCGCATATCTACATCTACACTGACTACAAGTTAGATGAAAGTTATACCCCAAGTAGGATTTCTATTAGAGCTGGAACACATTTCAATGATTTGCAAGAAATAGAAGTTATTGAACTCATTGAACCTAGCGGTAAGTGTATTTGGGTTGGTTCTTATATCGAGTTGCCTGAATTAGTCCACACAAGTAGGTGTTAACGGGGTTGAATAGTACCAAACACCCTAGTGGTGGTTGGGTTGGGTTTAAGGTGATGGTTGAATTTTTTTTTTCATACCTGAACTGAATTTCAAATGTAATATAAAAGAAACTAAGGATCTCAAGTGGGCGGCCTAAAGTAGAGGTAACTCCCCCACCATCTCTCCTCCCTGTCCCGACCCCCTGCAAAGGTAACTCGTTTTAAATGTTTAACTTTCTGTTTACCTTCAAAATCAGACTGAAATGCTCGTCTTCCCTTATTCATTATAAATATAGTGTATCTTACTTGTCTTTTCAGGTTGGGAGATGATACCAATAAAAGATATCCATGATAGACCTATCCGGACTTACATGATTCAAATAGCTGTTTTGAGCAATCACCAAAATGGAAGAGATACTCACATGAGACAAATCAAAGTTCATTCCCCATGTGAACCTACATCATTTGATATAAATAAATTCCGCAATTTCTCCACAGTACAATTTCAACAATATGCTACTATACGATAAGCCCATGCAATAAATTAACATACCTTTAACCTTTTGAAAAATAATGTTTTGTTGTTGTTTAAACTTTAATTGTATGTAGTTATTAAAGGTTACAGGTGTAATCACACATATAATGATTCAGACAGGTTGTCACCATAGCATCCGCCAAGTGGAGCAAAAGTAACAAGGCATGGCTGTACCATCCTTTTCTCAAAAGGGTTCAGGCCATTTTTGACGCCCTGTAATTTTGTTGTGAAGGTAGCTAGAGAAACTGCCATTTAAAGATATATTTCTAAATTATATTAAATTTTAACTAGTTCTTTAGGAATTATTGCATGCCTAAAACCTCGATTTTGTCACTGACTCACCGATCATCAGAATACTATGGTACTTCTAGCAGACCTATAAGCTCCTAATTTTGAACACAGTTATTGTTTAGCCTATAAACTGAGGAAATAGTCTGACATGTTGGATATTTAGTTCTGTTTACTATTTATAAAAACTGAAAAAATAACTTTGTAATCCTATATAAATCCCAATAAATTGTATGTATTTATAAAGTTACTTTTACAGTTGGTCGAAACATTTGAAATAAAATTATTAATCAGTGATTAGTTTATCATAAACAGTATTCAAAGGTTTTTTTAATTACATTTGACTATATTGTACATTAATACATTACTTATTAGAAGTCAATAGAGTATGTATCATACATATTCTATATTGACTTCTGTGTCAAGGGATAAGTCTTAATACTCGTAGTGCATTGATAGACATTGGTTCTTCAGTAGTTATTCACATGTGATCAAGCATTATGTGACGCTTTCGAGAGTGGCAAGTCTAGACGGTTTACAACTAAATATCAAATTTAAGCGCAGAAGTTAGCATTGTGTTTGTCTTTATATTGTAATAGATTTAGATACATTTACCGTCCAGATGTCATTAATCATTACTAGAGCAAGGCAGAGAAGGGTCGTTGAGTAAGAACGTAGTTGAGACACAAAAGATAAGAACCGAAAGTAATGGAAACCTATCTAAAAAAGTAACGAGTTCCCGAAACATCACATGTACAAAAGTGCACAAGTCTCGCTGCGCTTTTTTTTCTGCCGTAAAGAGTTGTGAAATCGAATGTAACCCGAGTCGGTTAATTCCGTATATTTCCATCTATGGGAGCAACTATCCAACCAATTTGTCGTATATTGATACCTTGATAATTGGCTAAAATTATTTTATAACACCTAAATAAATATTATTATTATTTATTCCTTTAACAAACATAGTAACTTGAACAAACGCACACGGCAAATAAATAAACTCAAAAACGTACCTTTTTATCCCACCATCTCGGAAAGAGTATTTTTGCTATTCGATATCTGAGTGCAAAAGCCGTTTTTATCCGCTAGAGGATAGAGTAAATTTGAATTTAGAAGATCGTGTGCACTAAGTTTGTGAATTAAAAACCTCATTCAACCTATTTACTTCTATATTTGTGTGGATGTTGTCCCATATTATATTATTATTATTATTACCTCTATGGTGCCGAATTCATCATACAACCTTTTTTATTATGTTAAAAACTCAGACTCTGTACCTTTTTGCTGTAGGTATTTTTATTTTTCGTATGTACTCGCTGAGGTGGGATGAAAAGTTACGTGTTGCATTCGAGTGCAAAGATTTTTCACCTTGTGCTCTTTTAATTCGCTCGCTAACGCTCAGGATTCTAATTTTTGTATCACTCGCTGCGCTCGTGATTCGGTTAAAAAGGACCTTTGCACTCTTGTATAACAAATAACTATTCTTATATTAGCGCTCTATGCTTTTATTTATTTGAATGTAGGTACTTATATATATAACTATTGTATATATTTTATATTTGGGAAGATATAAATGACAAAGGTGTAGCTTTGCTATTAGATATGTCTAAAGCATTTGATTGCATGAAACATGATATTTTATTGGATAAACTAGAGACAATAGGAATCAGAGGAACAACCTTATCTCTTTTAAAACTTATTTATCAAACAGATATGAATCATCTTCTATATCTTTCTACAATCGTTCAACAAAAACGATAGAACATATTCAGTCTAGTTTTGACGAAATATTAATTGGGATCCCGCAAGGCAGTATTTTAGGACCATTACTATTCCTTGTTTACATAAACGAATTACGAATTAGTTACTAAAAATCTCAGTGTAATGTTCGCTGACGATGCCACCGTTTATATACAACAAAACGAACTGAATCAATCAGAATTTGAAACCATAATTAGTAAAACACTTCAAGAAATAGTAAGCTGGTTAGAATCCATTAATTTAACAGTTTATATAGAAAAAACCAAAATCATTCAATTTAGAAACTATGAAGCTACACCTCTACAATTTAATATGAGTATTGATAATAATAATATGGTAAATTGATAATAATAATGGAAGTTAACGTAACTAACTTTTTAGGTGTTACTCTTGACACCCACCTCAACTGGAAAAATCATGTATTAAAAGTAAATTCCAAACTATCTAAGTACTGCTATGCACTTCAAATACTAAGCAACATCGCATCCAAAGACACTGCAAAAAAAAGCATACCTACTACGGGGTACGTTTATCCTCATTTAACGTATGGAGTCATATTTTGGGGAAACTCACTGGGAGTAAAATCTACGTTTATAAACTGCAAAGCATTGAAACATGACGTAACATATTTAAGGATGAAGATTTGTTAACAGTAACTTGCAAATATATAATGGAAATATGTATCATTGTAAAAAATTATCAGCAGTATTTGTTTGATAAAAAGTCTACTCGTTTTGATACTTTACGATCGAAACACCAACTAAATGTTTGCATTCCGCAAGTCAACAATGCGATGTTCCATAAAAGTTCTTTTATAAGTGCTAATTAAAATTTACAATAATTTACCACTCAATATTAAATCCTTGCACGGTAATAAATTTACAACAGTCCTAAAAAGTGGGTCATAACTAGAGTTTTCTACGATTTAGAGGAATATTATGATTATACAAGTCCTTTTAAACATATGTTTTACTAGGTACACTCAACTACCTGATCTTTATTTTGTAAGATAGGTACATTGCTATGTTACCCTAGTTTTGGAAGTAGTTAATAGATATTGTATGTCCGAAAGGTCAATGACTGTTGAGATATGTTTACAACTTAAGACCTCTGTACACTACCTTTACACAGTTATTGACAATAAATTTTCTTGAAGATTACGTTACAGTGTTAGTTTGCTTAGACACTATACTTATTTGTTAAAGGAAAAAATAATAATAATATTTATTTAGGAGTTATAAAATTATTTTAGCCAATCCTATTACCATGACGCTATCTGTGCCAATGTACATAAAAACCTAATAGGCATTAATTTTGCGTTTGCTTACATTTCTAATATTGCTATCAGAACCTATGTAGTTAAAGTGTTAACCAATCCTTCTCTTGAACTTTACTACAAAAATAAAACCATTGAGTATGCAAATAGGTAAATTGCAGTCGGTTGGTTAATTTTTCAGAGTGGATAAAGGTACCGTGCTGATGTTCACTAAGCTCATATACAGCAGAAAACTATGTGTCACTAATGACTAACACTGTCAATCGATTTTTGAAGTATGCTGCCGCCGTATCTATTGCAGACTGCGCGGATATCAACCTTTAACCCAATATGTACATTTTATAATAACCCCGAGACCCCACTGACCAATGGTGCAATATGATTTGCAATCCGAAATTCTTATGGTTGGAACAGAGATTTGGTTGGAATGGGATCATAAGCGAGGTGACAGCTGCCGTATCGGCCATTAATGCGAATCTTTCACCAGCACCTAGGCCGTGTCTGTTCTGAGACGATAGGCAAAGAATCCCAAAAGGCATATGACTACAAATAATCTATTACTGAGTTGATAAGTGTGCAAAACCCCTAATTAAGTTCACCAGCTAATGACTTACACATTTTGTAATATATTTTACTACATTATTAGGAATCATAGAACTTTTTATATTTAATTATTGCCAGTATATTAATATAAAAATCTTACAATATATTACAAGGCTTTATTAGCTTTTATATTTTATTCAGATTCGCTTTCTTCACTAGCATCTTGGAGCCAATCAAAGAATTTAACAAGTGAAGCTTGCTTCAATACAGGGCTTTCATTTTCTTCTAAATCTTCACGCCACTCTAGCAATGAGTCTTCATCCAAAACATCGGCGTCATAAAGTATATGAACAATGTGACCACATTTATCATTCAACCATTCACACTGGATGCAGCTGTCCTGGGAATAAATAAACAATATTTATATTGAGACATGTTCTTATAACCAGGTCATAAGCTTTCATATGTCAGTATAGCACAAACTGCGATATAACTACGTGTATATTACTCACTTCAACAGCTCTCAAGCAGTCTTTTATAGAAGGTTTTGTCTTGATATAATTTGCTAACACAGGCCTGAAAAACTTGAAAATATCCTTCACCGTAGCTATAACGTTTTTGCTCTCAGCTAGTGTGGGTATACTCAGCATGGCTCTTATAACAAAGAAGTTAACTTCATGTAATTGAATATTGTAGGCATATCTCGAAGAATTGATTTCCAATATTAGATTATCACATTTCAGTTTTTCTTCATAGCCTCTTGCAAGACTATCAATTACCTCTTGCAGGAAAACTGAAATAAAAAATAGCAAATTATAAAATGGTCTGTAATAAGACACGTCTTTGTTTTTTATACATCGCCAGCATGTGAGAACCACACACAAAAGACCCCAAGCAGAACTTGTCGCCCCCACCTCGACTATATAAGCATTGATCGAAGTATCGTAATTGATACGCTCCCAGACAATTTGATTTTTTCTAAATTTATAAGTAGTAGTACTAATAATTCACATAATGTGATTTTAGATTTTCCAACTCTTGAATACCAAAGACTTACTATTTATGTTTTAATTCTATGAAACCCTTGAAATCTATCTAAGCACTTACTATAAGTATCATCGGGTATTGGTGAGTTGTCTAATGAGGATTCGGCACTACTATCAGAAGAGTAACATGATTCACTGTCACTCCATGTTTTGTCAAAACCAATTACTTCATCATCTCCATAGCCTGATGATTCATTTTCCCACTCTGCATTCTCAGAGATAGACCTTTTGAGAGAGGTTTCTGCAATTTAAAATTACAAGAATAAAAATGTTACTTTAAAAGTAGTCAAAATTATGATATAAAGTATATACGAGTTGCTTAGAATCAACGCTGTTGGGTTTTATGTTGTTTATATATACTGATCACATTTATTACACGATTTCTACAACTTCAATGTTTGTATGTCTGAGGTTCCAGTTTATATGCAAACATAAAATGCAATGTTTCTTTTTTTACATTACCTACATTGACAAACCTACCAAAACGGTAAATCTTACCTTGATCATTAGAAGTTTCAATAATATTGCCTTTCAGTTCACTTCCAGCTTCTACTTTAACATTTGCTGCTATAATAGTGCCCGCTTCTAGAACTGAATTCTCTCCAACTATACTATTTTCGTCTATGAAGCTCTTGATAATCTTGCAGTTATCCTTAATAACAACATTGTCCATTATATGACTCCCTTGAATCGCCACATTATTACCGATTAGGCAATTGTTGCCAATAACCGATTTTGATACAACAGTGTTGTCCTTTATTTGCGTATTTTTGCCAACCTTGACATCTTCTACTAGTTTACATGATCTAAAAATATATGGATAGGAAGGAAACACATTATTATATACTCACACAAAAAGATATGCAATAAACAAAAAATACATATATATATATATAGTAGTGCGATAAGCGGCGACTTTATCACTAATAGAGAATTATCTCTTAGACATTTGTCTTATATGATTTAAAAAAATACATGTAGAACAATAAATTTAGGTATGTATGGGGGTGTAGCATCTGAACATTTTTGCATTCTGTAAATTTTAGAGAAAAGAAACTATGAATCTTTTCAAAACTGATTGTTGTTGTAACTTTTGCAATTAATAATGGTGAGAATGTTTTTATAAAGTCTGCAATATTTCATATTCACCTGCTCAACGTTGAAGTTGTGGTTGTAAAGTTATGTAAATTGAGGAACAGATTACAGTTCTGAGTATGTGAGCCAGTAGCTATTGTAAGTGGATATGCCCAGTTGTGCAATATGTCTCGGCTGTAATAGTAAAAAGACAATTAATTAGAAAACAATATCTGAGAGACCATAGGTTTCATTTAATGTCGATTTCATGGCAAACCTAAAGCACCAGAATATTTTCAGAGAATTCATGAAACTAACATACTAACCATTAATTTTTTGTAGTTCTCCAGTTAGTTAGTAAATTGCGATATAATTTCGAATGTCTAACATTACACATTCATAATTAAAGAATCAGCCAAGAGATATTTCAGAAATGTATGGAGCTCCGGGCCAGGACAGTGTACATGATACCATAAATACATTATGGATTATTTATCTTTATACTATAAACCAAATTGAAGTTAACGTAACTCATAGAAGTGTACAAAATTAAGCATGATGAGAGTTTTTGTTGTGTCAATTTTGACATTTGTGAAGTGCAGTGCAATTCATAGACCAATGTTACTATTGGAGTCAAACTAGGATACAAATGTTTTAGGGATGCCATAAATCCATTGCAATTCTCAGAATTTAGAAATTTTTAGACACTAGGAAAGAGGCGACTGATGCAGGTATAATTGATATCCAATATTAACAATATCTTTAGGCATTTTATGGTAGACGTACACCATCCTGGCCGAAAATTAAACAATTCCTTTATTACTTACCAGATGATTTGATAAATCTTCCAGTTGCTGACCGCAGCTGCATACTGGTTGCCTTTTAGCAGAGTGTAATACAAAGAGCTAGTCAAAATTTCTTCATTGATCAGTATACCATGTATGAAATCATCCCGTGTTTGGAAGTCAAAGTTATCTGAGAACAGTGGTGGTACTGACTGTGAACATAATGCAATAATGGGGTCTACTAGGTTGTGATGCAGCTTTACTTCTGAATGGTTCAGCATTATTTCCTGAAAATGAAAATATGATTGAATCACGGATGGTTCTTTTAAATAAAATCACACTATTACGTTTTAATCAACTTCAAAAAGGAGGATGATAGAATAATATCTCACTATAAACAGGGTATGAAGATAGAAAAAATCTGTCCAATGAGATTCAAAGTACACAGTAAGCCTGTAACTTTTTGTGTCTTTGTTGTATTTTCAGTCTTTGTGAAATGTCAGATTGAGATTTAGATTCTAAATTTAGATAGAATATTTTAAAATAACCCTACACAAAAAATAACATAATCAATTTTGAAAAATTGGTATGATTAAAAAAATATAAGCATATAACTACTACAAATTGTCTCCACCCTAAGGTTGCCTGAAAAGAGATTGGTTTTAGCAATAAAGCTGCCACATTCTTATTATATAAATCTTCATCTATGCAGATGAAGACGCCGCCGGTAACACTGTTATCACTACACAACAACCTGTGGTTATAAGTCATATGTTGTATTTGTGTTTTAAGCTAGTAGTATTTTTAACCTTTAGCACCCGTGGAATGGCATGCGATATAAAATGGAAAATATAGAAGTTATAATTTCTCTGCTTTGAATGTGACCTGTCAGTTAGGTTGGTCAGTCAGTCAGGACTTTATTTTGAATAGGTCCATACATATACTATGAAATGAAAGTGTATGAAATTTATATTAACCAGCAATCCCTCAATATCTGTCTAAGGCTTCAACATGCCTTAGCTATTACCTAACTTTATGCCATAAATTTTAGAATAATTACACATTTTTCTTGTAAATATTTAACAAAAGAAACATACCAACGGCAAATCTACAGTGTTCTCACTAGATTTTTGCTTATATTTTTTGTGAATCAACACTTTATTGGTTCTGCCATCAGCTGCCAGAAATATTGGTTTGTCTGATGTAATCAAAGGATGCTCCCAAGAGACTTGCTTGTACACCAGTGTCATTGCAGCTCCTTTATCTCTTTTGCATGTTTGCCTGAAAAATAATAAAATAATCTAATTATTTGATTGCTTTTTAATCTTCAACACAAAAAGAGGGACGTTTTAAGTTGGATTGCTAAGTGCAGCAACATGCAATTCTCCAGAAGAGCAAGTAGATATAAGGAGGATGAAAAAGTATGAACATAAAGTCATACACAAGCACATGAAGTTCTACAGACATAGTGCAAATGTTACCCCCATGGGTATTGTATTAAAGATGTTACAAAGTCTAATAGGTCAACAACTACTAGACAAGGGTAGCTACCCCTACCTGCTACTGTGTTCAGTTAATTTATTAACATCCAAATTCTGATACAAACTTGAGATCTTGATTTTTTCTAATACATAAGGAAGCAAAAAACATGCTACTCATTTAAAGATTGTAAACGGTAGAATAACTTACTTATGTTGTTCCAATAACGCAGCAAAGTTAATGTTGGTGATGGTATTGATACCAGTCAAAACAAAAGGTCCTCTTATAAGACCTGCTGCATCTATTTCTCTCATAACATCACCCATAGTCTGACAAGTATCTGACATCATCACTTGAACATCCATAGTCAAGCTCCATAGAGCTTTATCTTTTTGGCATTGTCTGTAAAACAGCATCAAGATATACGAGGCTATTAGTCTTCCATACCAATATTATAAACAGGAAAGACTTGTATTTTTGTATGTAACATAATATAATGTACACTGTAAAAAAATTAACATTATCACTGAGTGATATAGGTTTAAAAAAATTAGAGATCCGTGTGTAACACTGCAGAGCACAGCTAATCAGTTAAATACTTAATGATTACTTGCTTTACTTTTATTCTTTCTTCTGTAGACACGCAAAAAAGAAGTAAAAGCAAAGTTTTGAAAATTTAGACTACAGTAAATTACTTTATCATGAAATTTTGATGACATAATTTTTTAGCTTTTTACTTAATAGACAATAATACCAAATTCAAGTATGTTTTGCTTTATAGCCAACTTCCTAAAATATAGGTATTCTCCACAGATTACCTAGGTAATACTCAATAGGTAGTGGTAATAGTTACAAACAAATAATTTGCACTTACTTCACATACTCCTTAACCTTTATTCCATCTTGACAACAAAACAATATGCTTTCACCCACATCACCCAGAGCAAGCGAATCTAGAATAGCATCTATCAAGCGGACCCCTGCAACCGATAGAAAAGCCTGCAAAAAAATAAGAATATTATTTTGATTGCGTGAACAGAAATTAAGTTACATCAATTTTACCACATACCATTGGTTTATCATTGACTATGGGGGCAAAGTTGCCATTGAACGTGTCCATAACAACGACAGCCTGAACAACATTTTCTTTATCCATTTCCATTTTTGCGTTTGTGTTTTATATGGATTTCTATTAAAAAGTTACGAAAAACAACCCTTACACAATGAAGGGGTTATGTTTTTGGCATATTTATTTTCAGTTTCACACCTCTGACAGTGACACGTTTGATAATTATCTCAAAATTGTTTTTTTTTATGGTTTCTACCTACACTAAATTATAAGCTTAGAAATATATTAGGGCCTTACATATGAAATTGGCGTTTCATCGTACTGGCCACTTTAATCTCAAATATCTCTTCTTTGGTTAGGGATTCCAATTTCAAATTTATACAGCTATTTATTCATACATTTGTATTTCGAAAACCGTAATTCATTTGTTTTGTCCTCGTTTGGTTTTTTCTTTGCGTCACGCAGTTTACAAAATGGAAAACTTGAAATATCCGACGCGTTTATTAACAGGTTTTGTAATTAAACAATGTTCATGCCAGCTGGTTAAAAATGGTAAATCCTATCCCACATGCGTGACAACCTAGAATAATTTTTAATTACGTTAGGTACATTATAATTGTAATACCCGTGTTTTATAATAGTACATTATGATACAAGTGTGCTAAGTTGATCATTAAAGCCGAGGCTGTAATGATCAATGCAAAAGAGTGTCATACCACGTTTTTCAACACATTTGCGAGAAAAAAAGTATTATTAATAAAACAGTAAACAAAAAAGAGTTATGAAAAATCGAGATATATATTTTTCCGAACGAGATATATTTTTTATATCAGTCAACAGCCTCGCGCGATCGAAAAAGTTCTGTTACCAACCTTAAGAATAAAACAATCCTATGTTTTTGTATTTTTTACTTTTTGTTTAAACCTAATTTGTTAAAATGTGTTAAAAAGAAAAATAATTTGGGATTTTGTAATATACTTATATTAAAATTTCACAAATTATTTTTCATCATTATTATCTAAGTGCTATTCTTTCTCAAAGTTTACCAACTATTTTTAGCGGTATTGAAACTCATTAGTGTAAGTTGTAGTTAAAAATCATTCATAAAAAAACTATACCTGTGCAATAATGGTACAGTGAAAAAGGCGAGTTTGCGTAATGAGATGCATTAAGTCACTAAAATCGATACAACAAGAAGCCTTTTACGAGGAAGTGTGTTGAAAAATAAATTATTTATTTGCGGCGGCAGTCAGCTGAAGGCTGAAGGCAAATATAGTAATTTAGATAGCGGTTATACGTTTGAGCCTTTTGGGGTTGAAACTAGTTGACGCTACTCGAGATCAAAATGCTGGCCTCTACCTGGGTCAGCGCATTAGTATTGCCATTCAACAAGGCAATGGGGCCAGCATTTTGGGTACTCTACCAACTGGCAGTGGTTTAGATTTAAGTTTGTTTAAATTTTTGGATATTGCTTTTGTACATATAGTTTATAACTTTATTTGTAGTTGTACTATTAGAAAAATGTATATCTGAAAAAGCCACATCAGAAACTTATGATCTTTGTTGTTTAATGACCGACCAAGCGATCGAAGTGTTCGGATGTTCGTACTCACGTTAAATGTATAGTTTCCAAGTAATCTTGTGGAAAGTTGGTGTATAGGTTTGTAGCGAGCGCGCCACCTATCTGAATTTGTGGTTTTGGTGAGATACCTCCTTTTAGGACGTAATAGCAACTTTTGAAAATGACTTACCGCTTTTTAAATAATTCCTAAGTACTGAAATTTGATACAAGGGAGTTTTCCCGCGTTCGCTGAAAAAATGGCGTCTTTGTCTGTGTATTTATTGCAAATCTAGTGATTCTGCAAGCTTTAATGTTTAATATTTGTGGATTATTGACCATTATTGTCTTGTTTATGTGCACAACTGTGGGCAAGTGGTTAACGTGGTTTTCGTGTTCGCGGGAAATCTCCAAGTGAACCCTGGTACAGTCTCCACTGCTTTACGAGGGTACATGATATAACTTTAACTTGACCACGATGTCTTATTACTTGATATTTGACTTAACTTTATTGATTAATAACTCAAAAATTGATAAACGTGACGCTGGCAAATATACAAATCATATGGTGCCATTAACCAAAAGAAAAAAAATATTTGATACAATAACATGAACAATTGTTATTTGTACTATTAATACATATAAATACTTTAGAAAGTAATCAGCAAATTAACTTAGTATCAGCTGTAGTATAAATATATTTTACTAAGTAAATTAATACACTCCACAGATACGTGCCTTTTATAAAGTTATAAAATTATTTGTGAATTTCATTACATTTCTTGAATTTCTATGCTTATAAAAGAAGACAAATAACTCCTTAGCTAATTAAACATTAGACAATCATAATTACAAATTTTGAATGTCAATTACATAAATAATCCTTCACCCGCGAGCAGCACTCGTTCACGAGACGACGCGTGTGGCAGCCATCGCTCTCCTCAACCATAATGGAGGGATGAGAGCGACCCAACACACGACGCTTCCACAAGAAGAAGCTTTTTTGTGAGCACAAGTAAGTACTCTGCGACCTGCGTATACTCGGGATTACTAATATACCTACTATTTTTCTACAAATATTTAAAATAATCATTAAAATCCAAATAGAAATTTCTTTAGGCAATAAGGCCGCTACTAATGTACTACCGATGTTTCGTTCTTGTTTGTATTTTTATTGTTTTTTGTTTGTTTTTGGTGTGCAATAAAGAAATACTAGTACTCGGCAATAGTCTTTGGTTTAAAAGTCCCAGTGTGCCGCGAAACTACGACGACTGCGTGCGCGACACTGTCATGCAAATTCAATCAGTTTGCCTTTGGTCTTCTATGACGATTATTGACTTATATTGAAGCTTGTGAGCTCTGAATCCTCGCTGAGAAGCATTGAACTCGCCGGAAATCACTCGATCGAGACACGTTTGCAGAATGTACACCCTGGGGCTGTATTGTACTCGTATAGTAGATAGGTAGGTAAAGTCTTGTTTTCGTTACCAAGAGACCAAAAAACCAAAACATAGACAAGTAAGTATTAAAATTTTATATTGAGTAAGAAAAACTGTAGGACAGCAATCAGAAGCACTTATAATACAGCTTGTAAGAATGGATTACGAATTTTACCGCATTGATTACACCATTTGTGGGATAACGTTTCCTGGAACACTGAAAATATTGCCTTCTTCGGGGCAAAAGTCTGAGCAGAAGGTATATTAAAATTAGATAATACTTGTAAAATAAGCATAGGTCTATATAATCTCCGTTGATATCGAAAAAAACAAGTACCTAGGTACTAACTCGAAGAAGTGTGTTTTGTTATAATAGGTACCTACCATCTTTTAAAGTTAATATCATCTATGCTTATACTATTCGTTATTTAGCAAAGGAAATGATTTTTTCAGGAATATGTTTTGTCGCATAGGTAATATACTACCTACGTTTGTGTTGTGACGTAATTAAGAGAGTGGTGAATTCATACAAGCGGTTCTAAAAGAGAGCCCAAGGTGTACAGAATCAGATTAAGACAAAGTAACTAACTATTATAAATTAGATATTTTTTTCTTAAATAATATTTTTCATTAGCGTCACTTAGTAGGTACCACATTTCATAACTATGACAGCAACAGAAATTAGAGTCAGATTGAAAGAAAGAGACTAAAATGCTGAATCGCAATATGAATAAAAAAGAGTTAACTAGCTATAGTTAGTGAGAATAGAATTATGGATAGCGATGGTCTTTAGCGTTCAATAATGATGTAGAAAGTCGTACCTAATCGTAAAAATAGTTTCAAATGAGTTTACCTACTTCCTAGACTTGTGACTTAATTCTTAAAACTACAGTAGGTAGGTTAGGTTAGGTAGGTAGGTTAGTGGCGATACACATCTAAACATTGCAACCGCCCGCGTTAGTTCATAGGCTCGTGATTTTATAGTGTATCTAGCGTGCAGATACTCTAAACTGTTAGACTAGGAGATTTGGGTTCACCACACCATTAATTCAGTACCTAGCTTTGGCAGTTAAGTAACTTGCGAGTTCGTTTAATCTATTCTTTCAGTTTGCGATAGGAGACAAAACCGGGGTACTCCAATGTCTAAGTATCAAAGACGAAGAACCAGTTGTACAGTTCAAGACCCTGCCTGGAAAACCAATAACTTCTGTACAACTAGCTTCTATCAATGGTAAGTCCTCGTGGAGCATGGGACTCCTTAATTTTCGGTATAAAAGCTTACTTCACAAAAATTCTAATAAAATCCGCATGCACTTTTCATTCATAATTCTTTCACAGATGCGAAAAGCAAATGTGACTTAGAAAATAGTTTTTGCAGGTAACCACGCTGACAAAATTTTCGCTGCTTCTGGTAACGAAGTCAAGGGGTACACGAGGAAAGGAAAAGTGTTCCTCTCTATAGAGACTTCGGTCTCAGAAACCATCACATCTATGTAAGCTTCTTGTAACATTTCCAATAATAAAGTCTTACTAAGAGTCTTTTGTACCGAGGTAACAAAGTTGATTAGACTTTATATTGGCAGGTCTGTACTTGGCAGCGATCTTATCCTATGCAGTGGACGAACAGTGACCTTCTACAGAGATTTGAAAGAAACTAACTCTTACATGTGTGAGGACAGAGTGCTTGACATCGCGGCTTTTACAGCTCCTAATGTAGGTGTGCTACCTTGCGTAGTTGCTATATGATTATTTAATATGCATATTATCAAACCAAGCTTTTCATAATTTTAGAATGCAAAAATCCGTTTACTAATCTTGATCGCCAACAAAGGAGCAGCAGTTCTTGAGAATGGCCAGCTGGTCTCGCGCATCCCGATACCTTCAGGACCTTCTCGTCTCGCTGTGCCTCCACCATACACTCCAGAAATATACGCTTTTTACGGAGCTAGCGATGGTTCTATTGGTCTTATTAGTTACGAACAGTAAGTTCATACAAAAGATGTAATTACTGATGAGATACTGACATATTAAATAAGAGTATCTAATTTTTGTCTTCATCATCCAGACAAGTTAAGGCATTTAAAATTTTAGGTCATCCCTATACACTAAATGTTTGGTGGAAGGGCGCAGTCTCGGCCCAATAGTCTGTCTAGGATGGTACTTAAGCAACAGTGGCTCTCACTTGGCCATTGGCCGTCACGATGGCTCCGTGCAACTGTATCTTATTGACATGGAGAACTTTGCAGAGAAGCCCAGGCTCAAATATACTTACGTATGTGGCCCTATTCGTTTTATTATTTCAGTGTTAACTAACTAAATTACTACAAAAATAAAAATACTTGACATAGTTGTGTTTAAAAATTATAGCGTGGGTAAATTTTTGGCTGATGAGATGATTAATAATTTACTTTGTTATCTTTCAAATAGTTTTGCGGAGAGCCAATAACATCAATCGATGGTGGATGTGTTGGCACTGAAGAAAATGAGATTTTGGTAGCCACATTTTCAGGAAGAATATTTGCGCTCAGGTCAGGTCAGCTTTCTGGTGCAGCCGCTTTACTCAAAGTTCCACAAGAAACCCTTGCTGCTCGAAGGACAAAACTGGAGTAAGTATAACAACATAATATTGTATTAATTATTAGATGTCCTTGGCAATTTATCCTAATAGTGAAACACTACTCGAACGATACAATGTCGTTTTTCTTTTCAGAACAGAGATAGCACGACTGGAAAAACAGACAGCAAATGAACGTGAGAAATACCAACGTAATACTCGTTCTCTGAATTCTGGTTTATCAGCTCCGCCACTTTTGGACTTGCAATATGAGGTAAGGATATGGATATACTTACCTATGGCTCGGGACTATGGTACGACATGTGATTATTCAAAAAAAACTTCATTTTTGTGCATTCAACAGGTTACAGGAGCATCAAAAGATGGCTGGCAAGAAGCAAGGCTTATGTCTGCTGTGCCTTTGGACATGTTGTTCATTTATTGCAATAGGAAACTAGAAATGATGACCGACACCGCTGCCGTTCTGAGTATTTGTGCTTCTCAGGTGTGTAACGATTCGATTGATTTTGTCAGTGTCAATTGGTGAGTGCAGTTTGCCAGTAGACAAACTGGTAGGTACGTCTTTTGAAACTTACTCGTAATAAATTTTGTTGAACCTAGTTCTAGTCTACCTAAAAATTACAGGATAAATTATCTGATTTACTGGCTACAGTCAGATGCCAAGCTGGCACGAGACGGTTGTGGGTTCGTATGCGCATTGCATGTACGGCTATATCAGATACTCCTGAATCTGTGCTCGTATTCATATATGCACTGCCAGCAGGAGTCCCTAGAGTGGCACGTCTCGTCACCGTAAGGCTGGCAGCCTTGCCTTATTATTCGCAGCATGAAGAACCAGACTGCGAAAAACAGCCAAGGTAACAACCAGATAAGAAATAGAGTATAAATTCCGCAATGTTAGAGGCTACCCGATAATTTTTACGTAAATTTATTTGTGTTAATAATTATAGTCCCACAAACTTATTTGACCCAGCAGAAGCAGCGCTGTGATCAACTATAGTCAAAGAGCGTTGGACTCTTTAACACCTTGACTTTAGTGCTATTTTTCATTAATGCGTTTATTTTTTTCTCAACAGGCCAGATAAGTTTGTGGGATTGTAAATGTTAGTGTGTACCTAGCATGAAAGTTACTACGTAACCACTTGAATTGATTATTAAGCGATTTTGAATTGTGAGATAAACAAGAAATTTCAATTAACTAGTCACTAAATTTTTATCTTTGCTCCTGTTTTGAAATACAAGAAAAAATTAAAATTCCCAGATGTTTTTGCAAAAATAGAACCTGTGTACTGTGCACATCATAATAAGGATAAAAGAAATACTGAGTAGAATTAAAAAAAACGTATTAAGTACTAACTTATATAAATCTGCTTACTGCTATACTATTTCTTATTAAACGAGGGTTAGTAAGGCGTCTCCATTTCAGCTTATATATGAGGTCCTTACATATGAAATTGGCGTTTTGTCGTACTGGCCACTTTGATCACAAATATCTCTTCTTTGGTTAGGGATTCCAATTTCAAATTTATACAGCTATTTATTCATACATTTGTTTTTCGAAAACCGTAATTCATTTGTTTTGGACTCATTTGGTTTTTTCTTTGCGTCACGCAGTTTACAAAATGGAAAACTTGAAATATCGCATTATTTACGAGTACGAGTTCCACCGTGGTACCAGTGCTGCAGAAACGGCTCGAAGGATTAATGATGTGTATGGCGGCGGTGTCGCAAAAGAAAACACAATGCGTTTTTGGTTCCAACGTTTTCGTTCTGGAAAGTTCGACCTGCAGAACAAGCCCCGTGGACGGCCGGAGACTAAAGTTGCTAATGAAGAATTGAAAGCTATTGTGGAAGCAGATCCATCGCAAACCACGTCCGAGTTAGCTGCAGGCTGCGGTGTTAGTGATAAAACTGTTTTAATCCACTTGAAGCAAATTGGAAAGGTGAAAAAGCTTGAAAGGTGGGTACCTCATGAATTGAGTGCAGCAAACCGACAAACGCGCGTCAACTGCTGCGTTACATTACTCAACCGGCACAATAATGAAGGGATTTTAAATCGGATCTTTCGGATATTTCAAGTTTTCCATTTTGTAAACTGCGTGACGCAAAGAAAAAACCAAACGAGGACAAAACAAATGAATTACGGTTTTCGAAATACAAATGTATGAATAAATAGCTGTATAAATTTGAAATTGGAATCCCTAACCAAAGAAGAGATATTTGAGATCAAACCAATTTCATATGTAAGGACCTAATATAATATGCCTGCGGCTATAATATCCGGTCATATTTCTCAAATAATTCTCAGGAAATATTGTGGGCGGGCTCGATACTTTAATGGAATTACTTCTTGGCTATCCTAAGTCCTAAATGTGGTATCGGGGCAGAGGGCAGAAATAATAGTCCTCTATTCTGTCCTGTCTTAGGCTTTGCGCATCACCTCAGCCCACGTCAATCACGGAATTACTTTACCAATTAAGTTTTTGAAAAATATTAAATTGGCTGCGCCATGTGAGTTAAAGATCAGGTTCGCGAGGTATACAGTTCACAGGGCCGTTACATTATTTATTGCAGAACATGGTGCGAGTTGCGTATATCAGGAAGCTTTTCGGTGGCGGAAATAACTTCGTGGCTAGCAGAAGCACTTCCAGGAGATATACCTAGACCATCCACAACTGTAAATTTTGCGCGATCGCATACATTGCTTGGAACTATACTCATTTGTAGATATCAGTAAGTACCCCTCCACACACCAATGAAGTACAACTTTAAAAAAGTGGCTACCGACCTCAGTTTAGCGGACACCTTTATATTTATTTCAGTTATTGGTAACCTTTTTTTAAAGTTATTTTATGAGTCCTGTAGATATTTAGATAAATCATAAATTATGATTATAGATCCTAAGGTAGATTATTTAAATATATGCGATCCTTTTCTTGCAGGCGAGGTTTAGCCATTTTCAAATCAGACAATGTTTCTACCATAGCAGTAATACGAAATGTGGTATCTAATTGTGCTATAAAAAAAGGCATTCGGGCAGAAATGTCTTGTGGTATGTATGTATTTGTCTAATAGTCATCACCAATTTGCAATACAACATTTATTAATTATAGTGATTACTAGCAAATTGTGCCTATACATATTCTATATTTCAGAGGGGAACACATTTTACTCCAAACAAATTTGCCATATTAAGTATGTAGCACTTGTTTGCAGATGTTCCAGATAACTGCAGCATAAAAGCTTTTGAACAGTTAGAGCATCAATTTAAGTTGGAATTCAAGAAGAAAAATGATATAATTTTGAGGAATGCAATCAGGTACCTTATCAGTTAAAAATTACTTTTTTCCAATTCATCTGGCAGAAGCTTGAAATTTGACTAGAATGTTATAATTATTACAGAGCATTGGATTTAGATGCAAACACAATAAATGAAGATGGTCCTGTGTTGTGTGAAGAATACAAGCTTGTTTGGGAGTCTTCCGACGAGGAGTTCACAGAGTCATATTTTAATCAACTTGTTGGTAAGAACTTTGCATTATTTATGGATTTTAGCAAGTTCATTGTTGATAGATTTTAATGTGTTTATAGAAAGAAATTACATTTAATTTGCTAAGTGGTATAAATGGTATACTTTTTAATTTTTATAACATTTGCCGCATTTAATATCAAAATGTAGCATGACGTTGCAATAGCCATGTCTTCTAGAGATATTATCAACACTGATCAATGTAATTATTTTTATAATATTTAAAAAAAATTTCAACTTCTAAACCGAGCTATGGTTATACTAAGGACTGTCAGCTGTTAAGGAGCAATAATTTACTTTGTGTCAGATTCAATCACCACAGCAATCTGGAATCACTGAAACTCAACATTTAAGAGACAACTGTTTTTTTTAGATTAATAGAAAACTTATAATGAATTTGTGTTTTGTAGATGCTGTAGTGCAATGGAATTTGGACTGGCATGCGCTGTCTATGCATGGAGACAACTTCCAGAATGAAAATTATAACCTACGAGCAGCACTCAATGAATGCAACTTGAAACTTGTTACCAAGTTACTCAGCAATAAGGTGTCATCCCCAGTGTTTAATGAATTTTAAATAATTATATACCTCCAATTAGTCAAAATAATTATTAATAAAAACATGTTAAGAGGATCACTGACCCTTCACTGTTTTTGTGTTATGATAGAATTTCTGTTCCAGGGCCTACCTCTATTCACCTCCAAATTATAACATATGTTTTTGTTATTGGTGTCAATCGCTTCACTATAATGTATCTTAGGCCTACATATATTATTATTTTGAAAAAAGTTATTGAATTCTGCATAATAATGGTTTTTAATAGGCATTGTATCAGCGCCAATAAATTTGACTGCTTGGGAAGCTTGTAACTTTAGTCATATAAAAAACAGAAAAAAATAAAATGCTAAAGCCTAGCAAATAATGTGTTAGCTATGAGGAAGAAAAACACTGGAATCAGACAACATTAAAAGGTAGAAAAGAGCTACATCTTATTGCATGGACAAGTTAGCGGTCTATAGCAGTCTTAATAGTTTTGTAGTGCTTGACTGTGATTGTTTATATTGATGGGACTTCAGAGATCACATCTTTGTCTCTGATTCAACTACCAAGGGGTACATTCAATTACCAGTACATACAGGGTCATGACAAGATTCAACAGCTAAAATTGTAGTGTTGGGTGAGCATAATATATCTTTGCATTATGCCCAAGTTAAAAACTGTTTCATCTTTACATATTGGTTAAATAGTAATCAAGTTGTTCATACTCAGAAGACATGTATGTGTCAAAGAGTGGCCTTAAACTCTGACACCAAGGTTTGCCCACCTACTCTACAGAATATACAAGCCAGTGTATCTTGGAAACCTCTACTAAGATACAGCAAACAGCTTCAGCAGTTCAAGAACTTAATCAAAAATAAACAAACATCAGTGAAACATCCTTTTATTAGGTTTGATATTAAACCTAAAAATCCTAAATCTACCTTTATGTACACTAACAAAAATAAAGAATAACATACCTATGAATACTATTTTTGGAAAGGATAATAATCCAATCCAGAGTTATATTTGAATTTGTATGTGAAACGATTAACTTGAGTCTTGCCAACTTCGATCATCTTCTGTACTTCTTCTCTATATGCAGGCGGAAGTAGCTCAGTCTCTAGTTGACAATTGTGACTATGATCCTCGGGAACTTTGAACACTCGTTGTCTAATGATATCCACGTCTCGGCTATATTCTTCTCTCAAATCAAACACTGCTTGAGATGCTGTGTCAATCTTTACCAAGAAATAGTTTGCTTCTCTGTGTACTAGACCATGAGCACTAGTTTTATAGGGCATTGCTCGAAATCCAAGATTTTCTATGTTCCGTATTATCCCTCCATGGTTGAACACAGCTGTTGCTACTCGCTTCAGTGTGCTTTTAAGTTCTGGTTTTGGCATAGCTCGTAACATTAGTGCTAACTCGTAACTGGGCATTTCGGCTAATGTTTAGATATTTTGCAGAACTGACTGCTTTTGCTGAGTATGAAACAAAACAAACTGAGGTTATATTACAAGACCAGACGTTGACACAATTGACGTAATACTTTTTTAATATTCAAAGGGCATTTGATTTGGCAAAACCTTAATACCACAGATTAGTTAGAGTAGTACAGATAAGACTTTTAGAACATGGGTCTATTCAAAGGCTATCAAGAATGGAAAAAAATATAAACTTATCTAGATCATTTGTTAAATTCATTCACAAAAAATTGTATTGTCTGTATGGCACAGATTATGAACCATACATTCAATATAAAAATTATATACAACATTTTTTTTACTTTACGGCTACAGGCCAGGAAATGTATTTATACGGTCCACGCGTGGCATCAATTCTTTACGAAGCATTAGTATCGAATCAAATATTTACTTAATTGAAACGATATAATTTTGTAAAAGTTTATTTTAATACTACCTTAATAATAATGAGTATATTGTCTGTCTTTCAATAATCTTGCATGTACTTAATTTCATCCGAGCTGTAATGTTTCACGTTACACTGCTCCTGAAAAAAAGTTTTGTCCTCATTACTAATTATTTTTTATAATAATTACTATGGACTTTTTTTCCTGTGTGTTAATCCAAATATCCTGGTGCTGATTTACATCCAAATCCATTCAGCCGTTAGAGCGTGAATGAATAACTGAATAACACACACATATTGACGATATTATTGCTCGTATAGAAATACTATTTGGGTGTGTTGATTGTTGAGTCTACCTTATTTTGTTGTTGGCTAATTGACGTGAGTATTATAAATAGGGTCAATTAAATGCAGTTTAAGCTTTAAGACAAGCGCTTTATTGGAGCGCCAGCGAGAAACTGGCCTGACGTTCCGTGAAACGTAATACAAACTTAATATAAATATACTACGCCTAAGTACGTGTGTGATGTAAGCGTGTGCAGCCCGCCCTACACTCGCAATATTAAGGGTTACAATTAACCTGTATTTATTAGATATCTTGGTAATTTACAAAATCTGAATAACCAAAATCTGAATAGAAATCCCTGTTAAATGTGAAATATTAATGACAATATAATATAAAAACCCTTTTTAATTTATGTAAAATCATTTTTATTTCGACATGTCCATAACAAGACGAAAAAACAATGTAATAAATCAATAGTAAAAAAAAAACATCAAATATAAAAATACAATCCTAACCTATTTAGAGTAACGTATTGTTGCCATGTACTACTGCGGTTCCCTACGCCATTTTGAAATACGTTTTACTAGCTTTCCCAAATGAATCAATAGGAGTCCTACGAAGAAGGTATTTAATAGTTACCTGTTTCATATAACGTTTTTACGTAGGCACCTGGCAGGCTTCTTCGCGTTATTTTTCTTATATGGATGTCCTATAAAGCAAAATTATAAATTTGTATTTCAATTAAAATTTTAAATCAATGACAGAATAATAATAATAACAATCCTAATTTTACAGAAACGCCAAGACTTAACAATTATGACAGATTTTTTCGAATAAATATCGGTGACCGAAGGTTAAGATTAATAATGAATGAAGTGAATATCATTTTTTTTTTCTAAATTCGCCAGCGACAATTTGATCACTACTCATTCATTACTTTTTTAATATATACCTATGTAACAAAAAATTGACCTAAGAGTATGCCTAATACACGAGTGCAGTTGCGGCATTACATTGTAACTTATTATTCTTTGATCGTAAAATAACACCTAAATCACTACAATGCATTGTTTTAATGACAGTTACTATTTAATTTAGCTTATTCTTGTTTCAAGACTGTTGTGGACGATACAATTCAACCCAAAAAATAATATTAAAAAAGGAAGAGTCGCTGCATTGAGAATCGAGATACATCATAGCATTATAAATATGTCGTGGTTAATCTCTAGCTCTTGCACAAAATGGGGTGCTTTCCGTGCCTAGACTCTAGGTGCAACTATTCGCTCATCTCGCGTTACAGCCTCAGTGTAAATGACAACTGACATGCAACTGACGCGTTCGGGTCGGAACGACCGTTAGGTGCAACCATAGAGCAGTACTGTATACTACGAAATAGAAAAGCCACGGAGGTTGCTTTTTTGTCAGTCTGACGCGGTCTGGTGTTCTGCCCCAAAACTAAATGCACTTTTTGTGTGTGTATCCTGTGTATCAGTAATTCAAATGTTTGCACATATAGATATGTATATAAAGTATTCATTAATTTGATATTTTTTCATACTTTGCTATTATACAAATAGCAAAGTTTAGTTCTGCAGGCTGGGCCTACTTCAACTGCACTTTACTGTTATACTGCCTAGGCAATAAAACATATTGTCACTAACACTATGTAGAGGCATTTAAAAACAAACAATACAATATTGATTTCGTCTTCACATTCGTAATATATTTCATCAATCAAAGTTCTATTGAGAGACTGACACAAAAATTGAAAACATAATCTAAAACAGTCGTTTTATCTATAAAACACATAAATTTGTATTATAAAACACATAAGTACGTAATATCTTCGGGCTGATTTTCTGATTTAAGATCTACAGATAATCCAAAAATAATTGCTACCAACCTAAAGTTGACATTTATTGTAGATACTTATCAATATCATTATCAATTCGCTCTTTTATTTCATTCAATTCATTCATTTAATCATGGCGGTTGCGTGACGCTACGTTGTTTTTGCAATTAAAAACTTAGTAAATATACCGCAAACATGAGTTCTTTTGCAAAATTTGTAACAGACTTTTGTAAAAACTGGGATAAGTCCGGAAAAGACCAGTTGTAAGTATTTTTAGTGCAACTTATAACTAACTTACCTCATGATATTTACCTCATAGGCACTACTACTAGAGGCAAAAAAATGTGTGCATACGTTATTTTCATTTCCATGTCTGTAGATAAGACTATAGGATTAGCCCAACACTTTTTAAATCTTGAATTTATAATTTAGTCTACGCGTTGGTTATTACAACTGAAATATTAAATGTAATTTGCCACTTGTACTAATACGTTACTTGTTTCAGTATAAAACATGTGACACAATCTATAAAGGATGAAGACAAAAGTCCTCTGTTCTCTAAGTCTGGCAAACTATCAGGTTTGTCACAGAACATCTATGACCTCTTGCAATGTGGCCTGCGGGGGAACTTGAAGAAAGATGCTGTCTTATCAGCTCTTCGAGATATTACAGTATGTGTAACATTTTCCTTGCTTTCCTGAACAGTTTTTATCTTTGTGCATCTGATATTACACAGTATACATGGTGACTGCATTTACTGCCTGTTTTCTTTTGTATAATTTATGTATGGTATTAAAATATATGCTTCATTATCATCATCCACAGCCTTCCTTATTCCATTGTAGGATATAGGCCTCTCTCATGTCAGACATCTGCCTTGTTTCTGTGCCTATGTTGTCCAGGTGGGACCCACAACAGATTTTATGTTGTTAACCCATCTTGCAAGTGGTCAACCAACATTTCGCATTCCTAGTGTGGGCCACATTCCATTACAGCCTTACTTTTACTATCATCCCAACGCTTCACTATGTGTCCTGCCCAAATTAAATTAAAATAAATATCTTACCTTACTGTACACCCTGTACTTAACTATTATTTTGTTAAAAGTCTGCACCTAAAATTATCTGAAAAGATTGCATTTATCAATAAGGCCACCATTTGTGGCACTAGAGGAAAAAACATTTTGTATTTTGTGTATATGTAGTAAATAAAATATCAATCTGGATAATGTACCTACTACATATATTTTGTAATATCTGGGCAACTACAAACATATTTTTACTCGACTGCGAAAGAAGGAAATTATCATTTCATTTCTATTTCTTTGGCACACCCTAGATCCTAAATGGCTTGTTGTATTTTTAATATAAGTTTTGTCAATAGATTTGTCTTTACCTGCAGATGGTCATTACTAGCTGCATCCCTCTATTTCACTCGTTGAGATATGTGGGTCTAAAGTTCTTGCAGCTGGGTTTTTCGAAGTCACATTTAACCACTTGTTGGTGTCTAGTTAAGTTACATTAAAATATTAGTAATAACATTGAGCCATTGTCTCAAATTTAAAACTCAATTTTCCATACCTTGGTTATTTAGTTTAACATATTTTAGGGTCTTCATGCTGATATTCCATCAATCACCCTGGATGTTGTATCAGTATTGGATGCAGAGACATGTGTGGATGTTCAGAGTGAAGAACGCTTAAACTTCTGCTATATAGTGAGGGAACTAGAATCATTTATATCTGACAAACTGCTGAAGGAACGCCTGGAGATTGACACCCTACAAGATGTTGGGACATTGAAAAACAAAAACTTTTATACAAAATTTATCAAAATCAAGACAAAGTTGTAGTAAGTATAAAATATACCTAACTAATATAAGAGTATTAAACTATTACATAAACATTATTTTTCATTGTGTGTGAATGTTACAGTTACAAACAACGTAAATTTAATTTATTTAGAGAAGAAAGTGAAGGTTATGCGAAGTTAATAGTGGAACTAAATCAAGAAATTACTGAGAATATGGAATGGAAAAGCTTATTGGAAATAATTCAATCATTAATAGGTAAGGCCTTAATTATGTGTACCTAAGAAATGGTCCTTCTAGTTGATGAAAAATCTATTGACTGTTAACACATGAATAGTAATATCATCAAGTCTAAGTTTTTTGATAGATAGATAGATTTATATATATAGATCCAAATATACTAGGCCTTCAAATATCAGATAATAATTATAAAGGGGAGAAAATTAAAAATAGAAAAAAAACAGCTGTTGTATTAAAATCTCTCTGTCTTGGCAAAATTCATACAACTGCAAATTTTTATCTACTCCATTTCTAGGTTGGTCTGCTTTACGAAGTTAGAATGTAATGATGGGCATTAATCACCTTAACCAAT
Organism: Ligdia adustata; assembly: GCA_947049295.1. Lineage (NCBI taxonomy): Eukaryota > Metazoa > Arthropoda > Insecta > Lepidoptera > Geometridae > Ligdia > Ligdia adustata. The sequence continues at coordinate 8,245,341 of OX346218.1, forward strand.
ACCCTGTATAATTATAATACATCTTTTCCAGGTTGTTTCAATCTAGACCCTAATAGAGTTCTTGATATCATATTAGAGTCATTTGAGGCTCGACCTCATCTAGATCAGTTATTCATACCGCTCATAAAGAACTACATGGGGGACCCTCAGGTTATATCTGAGGTGCTAGGTTTTAAACTAGGCAATTCAGATATACTTGAAGACTACAAGGAACCTCCACCGCTCATGACTGTGATAGCTCTGCTGCTTCAGCATCAAGTGATATCATTAGATGATATATATCCCTGGGTAAGTAGCTACACTTGCACAGAATAGATGATAGTTCTAACTAGTGAGGAAACCCGTTCGTTGGAGATAGATACATTCAAGTCCTTCTATACCCATTAGAAGCATGTGCCCAGCAGTGAGATGTGTATGGGTTGATGTGATAAGATAGTATGCAATGATCTAATTCAATTTCTATCTAATAAATGACTACAATATAGAAAGTAAACAAAGCAAGTCTCGAAAATAAATGGCCTTTCCTTGGTTTTTACTTACCAAAGAAAAGGTGTAGTTTGTGAACAGATATTATTTATCAAGATTTACAATTTATGTACATGAAATATATATTTTATGCACTTAGGGGGGATTTCAAATTACGATTATATATTTAAATTATTTATACAGACAAAATATTGGTATATTTTGAAAAACGTACTGGATATATTTTTTTTCTAGCTGCGCCCAGATGACTCAATAATGGCAAAGTCGGCAGAAAAAGAAATCAAGGCTGTGCAGGATTATATTCGTAAGCTGAGTATAGTTTCAACCAAAGGACCTCAAGCAAATGCACCTGCTGAGTTTGTTGAAGAAAAGGCTGATTCTCAGGTAATACGTAAGAAAAGTCATTTTGTACATTATCTCTTTACTAATGAAGGGCATTGAATTTCCTATTTTTCAAATGTTGGCTTTAAGGGATCGCTTTTCAAGTATAGCTCCGTGAAATGCCAACTTTTAATTTTTTTACTCTCTGATGTGGTTTATTATAATGATAAAGCTGCTAATTAGATTTTTATAGTTCTTTATTATAAGTTACCTACTAAATAATGCTATGATTAATTAATGATAATGCTTTTACTAAGTTTTATTATAATCCTATTTCAAGGACCAGACTTACTATATCAACCTAATTTGTCAGTTCTAAAATTGTTATATCTATTTTAGCTGAGGCACTTAGAGCACCCGTCCGAACAGCAACTGCGCGATTAGCACCTTGCCTATTTCATGTAGAGCACCTGTCAATTTGAAACGTGTTGTTCATTAAATTATTTCATTTTAATATTGTAGTGAAGAAGAGTATATTCCATAATCGAGATGAGATATATAGATGTTATTTTTAGAACTGTCATGAGTTTAGCTAGTGCTAGTGTAATGTGTATCTTACCACATATTTTAACTTGTGATCTCAAGTTACAATATATATTACAAATCCCCCATAATGCTGTACCTATCAAAAACTGATTGCATATAGTGTACATTGAAATACAAAATTCAAGGCATTAATTTTTAGCTAATATATAGTAGTTTTGTCAACTGTTGACCTCGCGAATACAATAATATTTAATTACAAGATCCCAAAAATTACGTCACGCAAACTGTGTCAATTATTACCAACTGACATTTACTTCTTCGCAAATCCAATTCAGTTCATTTATAATTTTATCGAGGTTTTTACATTTTCAAGCAATACTTCTCTTATTTTGGAGATAAATCCACTCAATCGAATACCTCCGACGACAAAAAAATGCAAATTTACACTTGTACGAAATTTCTCGTGGACAAATATCCATACAAACCAAACATACGAACTAACAGACGAAAGAACATTTTGCCAGACTCGAAGCAGAGACACGACTGCTCGCTCGGTCGATGAGTAACAGTTAGGTAAATAATACTAAATTGTATGTTAATATTAATTATCAATTCCAAATAAGACCAGAGTGAACCGATTTCTACTACATAACATCATGTAAATTTGACCTGCTAGCTAATAATTAAATTTATCGAACTTATTTGATCATAGAAAACGACTTACTTTTCGATTATAGGTGAAATCCTTAACTAATGCGTATTGTCAGCGTGCTACCCTTCGGGGCGACTCACTAACAGCAGTAAAACAGATACTTTTTGACATTATGATATTTGTTTTTGTCAAATATTTTCAGTTTTCAGAAATAGTTGATTTACCAACCAAATAAATAAACATACAATATTGTTGATAATGCCTTTAAGATGACGCAATATATTGATTTTTAGGAGTATTGGGGTAACCAAAAGCTAGTGCTATGCGAGGCGCTATTGAATGTGACCGCGTGGCGGGAGTTCACGGCCCTATCGTCGCGGCTGCCCGCCACTGTCATGCCACAGAGACCGGCCAAAGCACTCTGTGCCATGCTGCATGCTATCATCGAACCACTTTACAGAGCGTAAGTTACATTCGTTTACATTTTATAGTGGAAAAGTTAAACCAGGTAATGAGTAGTCGCCTTGTCTAAAACTTCGCTACTTATGTTAAGTTATACGAAGCTGTGATTAAATAGTCAATTTAATAGTTGCCTGTTTCCTGAAGTCCACTTTAGATATCTTCAATAATTCCCTAAAAATCAGCTGTTCAATGCATTAATTTGGATCATGGAAATGGAGCTTTTTAATGAAAAAAATGTTAACAATTTGTGTAATATGTTCTTGTTATGAAAACTTAGTTTTATTTTTTTCAGTAACTGCAAAGTGGCACCAAAAATATCCGGTAAACCGATCCCACCTTTGACGTCAAGCCTGGCACCGCCACCTTGTAAAACTTTTGAAGACATGAAAGAGACGGTCATACCAGCTCTCATATCGTTGGGACCTTCTTTACACTACGACCCGATATTGATGTATAAAGTAAGTTTTACTTTCATATTATAGTTTCAGTAGTATCATAGAACACAGATTTAGTGGAAATCGGTTCACTCTGGTCTTATTTGGAATTGATAATTATTGTCTACATACTCGTACAATTTGGTATTATCTACCTACTCGTGTGTACTGTTATCTCATGTACACATAATTATTTATTTGAAATTTTATTTTACATCATTTTAGACAGGTTAATGCTGGGTATAATGAATATTAACGTTATGTAGTAATATAACATACTTATAATCTGCAAATATAGATTTGATTGGTGCAGGTAGTTCCAACCAGAGCCTTCCTGTGAGTTCTAAAGTGTCTAAAGTATTTTTCTCATATTTTTAGGTAATTCGTATCCTTAGAACTGCTCGTACCCAAAAACACGATACTTTGCATTACGAAGCGTTGACAGTTCTCGACGCGGCCATACTGCCAGCTTTGACGCTCATGGAAGGAAACTGCTGCATGGCTGAGGAAATATACACCCTGCTCAAACTTTATCCATACCAGTGCAGGTACGTTGTACGTTTAATAAGAATTAGAAAGTAGCGAGTTTGGGAAAATAACTAGCTGTATTGTAAAGGATGCTCGACACTTGAGCAGTCTTTTTTTTTCCAGAAGTTGTTGTCTTATTATAAATATGAAGCCCTTTTGGCACATGAAGCTAGGCTACGATTTGCATAGATCTATTTTAAGCAGGCAGCACCATGCATTTAAATTGTCGATGATGGTCGAGTGGTTAGTGAGGTCGATTGCCATGCAAAAGGTACGAGGTTCGATCCCACGATACAAAAAGAGCCTGAGCTACCGGTGAAGGAAAACATCGTGAGAAGACCATAGCATGCTGGTAGGGCGTTTCCTATCGCTCGCCTGGCTAGCTACCACCCTCATGTTGTAAAATCAGTGGCCAAGCACCAGTGTAACATGCTGAATCGGGGTCAATCGGTAATTCAAACTTTATGCCCTTGTAGATACTGCCTATATTCCCGTTGGAAGAACGAGTCTGGCGAGCGAATACCGGCACTGATGCGTGTTCGAGGCTACTCGCTCCAAAGGATCAAACACATTATGAAACGTGTGTCTAAGGAGAATATCAAGCCACAAGGGCGCCTCATTGGGAAACTTTCCCACGCCGCACCGGCATTCCTCTTCGACTACATGCTATTGCAGGTAACAAATTTGATGAAAAATACGCCAATCGATTTTCATTCTTTACAGTTAGGAATATTTCTTATTATTTTCCTTATTTACAACTGCTTCACTTCCTGTGAATCAACTCAGCTGGATGTTTGTTTCCGTGGAAAATGAAACAAGTAATATTAATTGACTGATTAAATAAATAATTTTGAATATATGGATATATATACTAAAATATATGGACGTGCTCTGGTACTGCCCGCTGGACGCTAGGCTTTAAAAGATGTGGCATCATCTTGAGGCATGACAAATAAATGTAAATATATAAACTCCTGTAGTTGATTAAACACGATTTATCCACTGCCTGCCACAAATGGCCATTCTTGGTTTGCTGTCCTCCTTTCTGACAGCATTGAGACAATTACTCTTGAAGTGTTTTTTTTTTTATGAATCCAGAACTTAGTTTTTAGTGTACACGTGAGCAGTGCCGCCACACTCGCGTTGCGCTGTAGCGCATCACACAGCGTGTGTGTTTTCAGCACTCACTGTATTAAAAACATCTTTAATTCACCAAATATGTGCAATCGTACGGATTCGTAGGAGAACTTGATCAGTCCCGTAGAGGAATTATTCAAGTACTTGACATCTTTCTCGCTGGACGTCCTCGGGTATTGCCTGCTAGACGCTCAGTTTTAAATGATAAAATATGGCATCAAGCTTTATTTTCAGGTTCTGAATTTGATGAAACGCGATATATTCAATATCTGTCACAAAAGCCCATTCTAGGTTTCCTGTTCCTACTTTATACCACCTTAAAAAAATAACCGTAAATTCACCAGATACAATCGTACGACAACTTGATCGGTCCTGTAGTGGAGTCATTCAAGTACTTGACATCTCTCTCGCTGGACGTGCTCGGGTATTGTCTGTTAGACGCGTTATGCTCTGGTCGTGGCGGCGGCGGCGCGGCTCATCCTCCGTGGCTTCAAGCGCTGGCTGCATTCGCCGGCGCCGCTTTCAAGAAGCATAATATAGAGCTGACGGCGTTGCTCCAGTTTGTGGCCAATAGATTGAAGGCGCAGCAGAGGTCAGTTCAACATTACTAATTATTTATAAATGTAGTTTACCCATTCTAGGTCTTGTCCTGCATAGTCATGCTATATGCATCTTCTGTCATCGTTAGATCTTACGCTGCCTTCAAATGCTTTTTCCCCGTTCTTGTTTATTTTGTGAAATCCAATATGTATGAGATTTAACAGCATTTTGGCGTTTAAAAAGTTTATTAACGTGGTTAATTTGTTAACAGTCAAGACCTGCTGATCCTGAAAGAAATAGTTCAAAAAATGGCCGGCATTGAAGCGGTCGAAGAAATGACTCCCGATCAATTAGATGCTATGGCTGGAGGAGAACTATTGAAAGCAGAGGTAAAAAATATATCTTATTCCTAGAAAATAAAAAACATAGGCGTTTCACACATGTTGAGGCCCAATAAAAAGTATATGATCAAAAATGACATTGTATACTTACCAATTTTAAAAGATGTCATCAAAAAATTCATATTTTTGCCATATTTATACTGCAGGTCGTAAGACTCAGAAGTCTAGGCAACTAAAGAGTTTTTCTATGAGTTTCAATGATTGAGATCGACATTTTCAGACAAACTGTGCAGAATAAGTTGATTAAAATAACTAATTGTTCTGGCAATAGACATGTCCCAGTTGTCAACAATAGCCTTTCATGCACAAACATCAAACTGTTTTTACTCGAATTCGTGAAAATAAATCATTTGTTGATCCAAAAGTACAATGATCTTGAACAAACGGACAACGCAAATTTATTATCATTTTGTTTTTCAACAACACGAGTTTTCACATGTTACAAAGGTCCAACTATAGCTTCATTCAATTTCGGTAAACTTCTTCAGGCTTATAAAAAGCGACGTAGTGGGAACTCTACCGCACTCTCTCTGAAACCGCCCCAAAAACATCAAACACGTTAGTTCACTCAGTAATTTTTTTTTCTAGTTTATGAGTACAATCATACCTTAAAGTACGTCCGTTGCTCATTACAGCATCAAGTTTCCCTTAGTTTTTCAATACATTAACTTGGTTACTATTTGTCGGCAGGCTGGTTACTTTGCCCAAGTACGTAACACGCGCCGTTCCTCCGCCAGATTGAAAGAAGCAATGGCGGGTAACAACCTCGACGTCTCTCTGTGCATTCTGGCGGCGCAACAGCGACATTGCTGCGTTTGGAAAGGTAAATAATCTTTCTGTAGCTTTATTGCGGATGTATGTTACCTATTCATATTACGGCAGAAAGAATTTGCCAAGAATGTGGTTAAATGGCTTAATATTTTACATCTCTTTACCATTATTGTGGAAAGTTATGTGTCCTCGTTTACCTGTGCGATATAAATTAAGTGATTTGTGGCTAAATAGTTGGTGGAATTGGTTCTCGTTACCTTTGTTTGATTTTAATAATATTTTTTACTATTACTATTTATAAGTGTAATTTGTCTTACATATATTTTAGTCCGAAATAGAAATTTTATCTTATGTATTTCTAAAATGTAACACAGATATATAGAGGTTCTTTCTTGTAGGTTTGCACACAAAAAAATAGAACACTGTAGTACATTGTAGTACTGGTTTCCAAGTCACAGTTTTGCGACTAGTGCGGAGGCCAGAGAGTTTTATATTATTAATTACCAATTGTAACAAATAAATGATTTGTAATTGATATAGAATACGACGAGATAGAAGCGTCGTTGGCTGGCGAACCCCCCGGGTCGCAGCTGAAGGTGGTGGGTCGGCTCACGGACCAGTGTCAGGAGGCGCTCGTACAACTCGGCACCTTCCTGGCGTCATCGCACTCCGCCGACGAGTATGCGGCTAGACTGCCTCCCTTGCAGGTACTTCACAATCACCACTATTGACCACAATGTTACTTTGAATCTTTTTATATGCATGAACATTACTTGACGGCAATTGTAATATTTTCTCTTTAATTTCATCATGTCTGAATACGAGTATGATGATTAGTATCTGAAGGTATAGAATATTTTATTCAAATATTTAGGAAACATTTCAATTTTATTGATGCAGTTGTTTATCAATATTGTCCCCAGCTATGATAGTAGAACTACATCTTTTGAAAACACTACTACATACTACTGTTTGTCCTTAGGAGCTGCTACGCGAATATCATGTCGACGCTGATGTAGCGTTTTTTCTCCACCGTCCCGTTCTGGCACAAAAGATTGCCACCAAAATGGAAGCTTTGCGAGTTAGCTCAGATTCTAAATCAGACAGCGTAGAGAAAAGTATAGAGAGATACTCTATAGCCACCCAAGAAGCTTTGGAGCCTATCATAGCCGCCATTACTCCTATGCTACCCGCTAGAGTTTGGGAGGATATATCCCAAGAGTTCTACGTTACGTTTTGGTAAGCATTCTGTGAATATTTTTAAAATTAATAGCGTGTTTGGTTGTGTTTAGTTTTGAGCTTGTGTATGGTACACCTTGCCTGACGTAAAGCGATGACGATACTCAGCGAATATTTAACTTATAAAAAATCGGGTCAGAAATAACACTCTATGCCGCTCGCCTTTATAAAGCCAATGGTTATGTAATATCAGTAACTATATTTTATCGTTTTTACTTTTTATTTGTACAATAAGTTATATTTGAGTGTGTACATTTTTCGGATCAATATCTGCTTATTAGCCACCATGAAATCGTTGCTACCTAATTTATATTCTCGTGATTGTTTATTTTGTCAATAAAATATAAATTTCCATCGACAGGTCATTGTCTATGTACGATCTCCGAGTGCCAGAAGAGAGCTATGACCGTGAAATAGAACGTTTGAGGAGTGCAGCCGCCAACGCGACCAAGGATAGCTCGCAGGGAAACAAGGGAAAGAAGGAACAGGAGCGATTCAACACGTTGATTGAAAAACTTCAGGTAAGATCATTGAAGTAGTTTATCAAATAAACTACTTCAATGATGATATATTAGTACTTATTTTCCCATACACTTCAAACAGCAGGTTCTCAATTGGTCGGATATATTTCTATGTACCGATTACATTCTTAATTATTTGTTTGTTTAAAATTCTCCACTGCCCTGGTGGTTTTATACACGCTTGTTTGGTTAGTCAAGCAATAAGTTGCTGGAACGAAAGAAACTACTTAAGAGCTTTTTGCAACTTTGTGTTAGTTTAACTGGTGTTTTTTTTCGATGCAAAGAAAAAAAATAAAGATAAATCATTTATTTTTAATCAAGACAGCAAGACATTTCACCACCAGCTCGCACAACCACGGAAGTCAGTGACTATGTATGTCAGGCCTTCGATAAAGTATGCCCAGTATCTCAAATAAGGCTGATGGAACACACCGTTAGGTGCTTGGCGATAGATTTTATGATGCATGCGCAGTAGCATAAAAACGACAAGCAGCTGGGATGCTCTATCTTTATTCGACATGGGGTGTTTATCTTAAGTTTCTCTCGCTTTTATTTATCTTTAATCGTTGGCAGTCACTATTTGCGGGCATTTTTGCATAGGCACCTATATCTCATCATGTAGGGAAAGAATTAATCTTCAATTTGGTATGTATAACATGATAATACATTATGAACGTATATATTTAACGAAATTATACCTGTTTACACCTGGCTGACATTAGGTTGCGGCCAAGTGAGGGATGGCACCTTGAACTTTCTCGGTATCTCAGGTATATTTCTTTCTAATGAAATATATTTTTTAACAATTACAAGTGAACGTAATTGTTCAAAAATAAATAATTAATTACATTTTAATTAAAATTAATTGCGGCCAAATTTGGATGGCCACCTTTGCGGATCTGCATTGGTTTAGTTATAAATATCGATAAAAATTATATTTTATTAATCAAACATATGAACGTATAAATCACGCGGTCGGATCTTAGACTACTATCATCGCTACAAAATTATAATCATAACCGAAAAAGTTTTCAGGTAGAAATCGGCACCAATTCAGCATAATGCTGATTACGAGTATAAACAATCAGCGTAAATTCGCATAATATTGTCCAATGTCCAAACAGGAAGAGCGTCGCCGTCAACAGGCGCACGTGGTTCGAGTACGCGCCCGGCTCGCCGCCGCTGCCGGCTCGTGGTTCCCCACACGTGCCGCTCGCTCCGCCAAGAACGAGACCGTCACCCGTCTCATGCAACTGTGCCTGTTCCCGAGATGCGTGTTCACAGCTCACGACGCGCTCTACTGCGCGCAGTTCGTACACACCGTGCACGACCTCAAGACGCCCAACTTCTCCACACTGTTGTGTTATGACAGGGTATGTGGATTTTGCTTTGTAAATCTTTTTCGTTTTGATGTTGCTCAACGATTTGTTAACTTGTCCCCAGTATTTTTATAGCCTGTGCGAGAACGACAAATCTTAGTGCACCAGAATAATCTTAATGCACCAGGTGCTTAGTTTTTACACACTCTCATCTAAAAGTCCAATATTGCAATATTGTAATCCTAGTGGAAAGTTATGAGTGTATTTTCATTTTTAACCGGCTTCGAGAAGGACAGACTATCAATTTGGCGGAATCATTTTTATGTATGTTTTCTCGATTTCTCGGAGACGTCTAGACCGATTTCAAACAATATTTTTCTTTCGAAAGCTTATATTTTCCATCTGTCCCTTACAAATACAAAAAATAAGAAATCGGTCCTATAGTTTGGTTTACAAATAGAAATCACGGAATTATTTGAAGTCGGTTATTGACGTTAAAATACTTAAAGTAATGTTTTAAAGTAGTAGTTGTTGTTACAGCTATTCTGCGACATCAGCAGCTCAGTGATGTCGTGCTCGGAGGGCGAGGCCGGTCGCTACGGCACGTTCCTGTGCGCGGTGCTGGGCACGGCGATGCGCTGGCACGCCGACCGCGCTGCCTTCCACCGCGAGTGCGCGCACTACCCGGGCTTCGTCACCAAGTACCGCGTCTCCAACCAGTTCACAGAGGCCAACGATCACGTTGGATATGAGAACTACAGGTAGCTTCCATCTAACTAATCTCATACTATTATAGTGATTATAACGTGATTCTAGTTTATGCGCAATATTTCACGCTACGTGAGTGGTGAATATTTATAGTCGTAGACTAATTGGGCGTGATAATGACACATGTTGATCGGGCGAATGTAGCCCATCCGGCCACATTGGCAACTGAGATTCTCAGCCAGTTGAATAAATAAGAAGATACATCATTATACTTTATGTGGTTTGGCACGCTGCTGTGCCGTACTGCATTCAATACCCACTTGACGACTAACCAATGTTAAGTGCGGCAGCCATATTGTGTTATATAATTTTAAAACTGCCATCGGTCTATCCACAGTTAATCTTGCAATTACTTTTTTTGATTTTGCCTGCATTTTTGAATTTTAGGACGCATTAACTTTACCATATTAAAATTTTGAAAACACTGATTAAGACCCGAATTCGGTCAGTAACACAGACAAATTAATTAAAATTCCTAAAACTATACCCATGCTTTTCTCGCTTGTGGAAACAAAAAAGAGAGGGGACCATTTTACAACTGGCAAATTAGGTTAGTTTAGTAAGTTTGGCCTGACCGAATCGGGGTCATAGTCTAAAATACTACGTCGCCCAACCATAAATTCAGCAACCAATCATGTTAAAACTTAAAACTGATATATTGCAAGCAAAATAAAATAATGTAACAATACCATGTTCCCAGACACGTGTGCCACAAGTGGCACTTCAAGATCACTAAAGCGATGGTGGTGTGCCTCGACTCTGGCGACTACGTGCAGATTCGGAACGCGCTTATAGTTCTCATCCGCGTGTCTCAACACTTCCCAGTGCTTTCCAAACTCGCCGCCATTATAGAGAAGAAAGTTGACAAGGTACGTTGTCACTCTCTTTATAGTAAAGAGAGGGTTATTGTTCGCGCCAATTGTTTGGATAATCGAGTGCAGGAGGAGCAGTGGCTTTGGTCGATCAGTTCGGTTAAGCGGTCGTTCGGTTGACCGGCGTTCATATCATCGACGCTCTACTGTATGATTATTTGATTTTTAATGTCGTTTGTTTGTTACTTATAAAATAAATATGACTGTATAAGTCTAAATGACGTTTTTGCTTATTATCATTAGCGTTATTGATTTATCCCTAATAAATTAATAAAAAAAATTGAAGAAAGAGTCACTGTTACCATTATGATGATCAAATTACACTGTGGGAACAATTTGGAGTTTAGGGAAAAAAATATTGTTCCATACATTTTATTTACTCCTTATTATTTTTTCCTATTATTATTACTAGTTAATAATTTTCCTAGTTTAATTTTATTGCATTGTATTCATTCTATTTTTCGGTAACTTTTGTCTATTATTTTAACAGTAAAATTGTCTTTCATTTACCAAAAGAGGAATGCTTTGTTATCTATATTATGCTCTGCGTTGAGTTAGAGAAAAAATACTATTAGTGTATGGTCCACGTGACCTCGACAAAAAGTTATTGAATATAGAAAATGTTTATTGTTTGCTGTGAGATCTTGTCCTTGTTTACAATGATGAGTACAGTAGCTAACATAATTTTATAAGTAGGTGATAACTAAATTTTTAATAAGACTTATCGTCATTGTTTTTTCTTACTAATAATTTTAATTTAATACTTAACTTATACTTAATTTATATAACATATTGTCAAATCCAACTAAACAATTATAGTCAAAACTCACAAACTAATAATGACATTAAAGTATCTTATTATATAATGACTTTATTAAATTGTACTCAGATTAATGTAAATTATTTTAGAAGTATTATTATATCAGTAATTTATCGATACTACATAATCTTATTTAAATTTTGTAATTAAGTGAACTGTAAAGTTTTTGACATAGGTACATTTGAAATTTACTAAATTAAATATTGTGTGAAATATTGTAATGTGATTTGCCTAGTATAACGTAAGTGGTTATAAGGCCAATAAATAATTTCATTTCATTTCAGCTACCTCTCAGTGATCTCTGCACACCTCTAGCCAATATCTTCGATGGACCCCTTTTCTGGTTTTTAATGGGCTGAACATGTGTTCATTGATTGATAATTTTATTTTAGGTGAAAGAGGAAGAAAAGACGCAGAGACAAGACTTGTACGCGCTAGCTACGGTGTACAGCGGGCAACTTAGAAACAAAGCCTCCTCTATGATGAGGGAAAATGATTTCCACCAAGTAAGATTATTTGGAAATACCTTGCCATGAAATACTAACTTGACTACCACTTACACGTATAGGAACTCTATAGCTGTACTTTGTTTAAACTTTATGTCTTATGGACGTCTTTGTATTTTCTCCTGATTATCAAATATTTCAAGTTGAGGTTGTTCCACTTGTTTAGATAGAGTATAATTTAAAATTTTCTTTTATATGTGTCAGATAAAATAAGTATTTAGCAAGCAGTGTGTAACGTTTTTGTTGACACAGGTGGGCGATAAACATAAGATTGCAAACGCTGCTGCCGCCACCCCGATAGCACAGAAAGAAGAGTCGGCAGTTGTACAGGAAGAAACGAACTCTTCGCCCCAACAGCCCATTGGTATGTCATCTGTAAATGGGATCCTTCTCGACGAGAACCGTATGGCCGATTATCATTTGCCAACCGACGGTTCGTCTATTTTTTACTTTGATAACTAACGATTGTCAAATTTTAATATGATAATGTTTCATTTGATAGAATTAGTGTTAAGCTGATTATTATAATGACACACCACGTTCAGGGCACTTGTCATTTGTCAAATCCTTCATTAGACCAGACTAGTGTCGCAGAAAGGCTTGGATCTATCTGGAATGAATTTAGTATGCCGATGTTAAATAATATTAGGTTGCCATGAAAAACAACGCATGAGCCAATCTAGCGAGGATTTGCTACTTGAAAGTTGGCAGAGTGTCATTGTGTTTTGAAAAGTGTCATTATAAAAGGCAGACTAAACGTACAGTTGCCAGCTGTTAGGTTGGGAAATAAAATAAAATAATGTCATAAGTTGGCAAATGATTATTCGGCGAAATAAAATTCTGCGAAACGTTAGTTGGCAAGTGATAATCTGCCAAACAATTTTTGGCGAAAAGGCAGAGAACTTCTGTAAATATTGTTACCAATAAATTATGTTGCCATTGCCTCTTAAGCCAGAAGTCGTGGGCTCGAAACTACGTTTAATCATACACTTCTTCTGTTAAAAGTTTGCTTTTCACTTGTGTGCATATAAGAATTAATTACCACTTGCTCTAATGACGAGGAAACCCGCTTGTCGGAGGTTAATAGCTGTCGAAGATACTTCAAGTTTCAACTTTTCGATTTATTGTGTGATTCATTAACGTTAACGTGTTATTGCAATCTATAGAATTCTAAAGCTAAACAGCGAAGTTTAAAAGAGTAAGAGGACGTTTTAAACATTCTCTAACTTTAAGCTCTTTCGTAGTGTTCACAATTATAACCATTAGCCAATTAATTTTGGCTGTTTGTTAAATTCATTGTTTATATATTAATTTGATGATTGGGAGCAATCAAAATATTGGCCGTTTGCGATTGTAACTGTTTCTGAATGCGAATTTGACTGCCAATATTTCGTGTTGTCTATTTGTTAATCACCTTTGGTGTATAGATGCGGATAAACGTGAGGCTAGACACAGCGAGAGACGTCGCGACGACTCTGACCGCGAGAAGGAATCTAAACGGGAATCTAGATCGTGAGTTTATTGTTACTAAAAATCTAATAACATTGCCTTAAATATTGTAACGCATTAAACTTGCATATTTAGCACATATCGAGTAATATCAACAAGTTACATTTAATATTAGGTCATTACATATGAAATTGGCGTTTTGTAAGGGAGGAACATAAAGTCTTTTTTTTTATAATAATATATTTTAACAAGTCTTTTTTTTATAATAATATATTTATTTAATCAAAGTATGTACCATTGCTATCTATGCACTTTTGCCATCTCATAGGTAGTTCATTGATCCCTTTATTAAAAAAAACCATTAGGACGAGAAACAACGAAATCTTTGAAGGCGCTTTGGACTGCCCCATCGGAGTTGAATTTGGATAACTTCCCTTGCAAGAAGTTATCCAAATTTCGATAAAAATGGTAATCTGTTGGAGCCAGGTCCGGGGAGTACGGTGGATGTCTTAGATATTCCAACTGAAGCTCCTCTAATTTGGCAGCCGTCCTTACTGTACACCCTGTACTTAACTATTATTTTGTTAAAAGTCTGCACCTAAAATTATCTGAAAAGATTGCATTTATAAAAGAAAAAACCAAACGAGGACAAAACAAATGAATTACGGTTTTCGAAATACAAATGTATGAATAAATAGGTGTATAAATTTGAAATTGGAATCCCTAACCAAAGAAGAGATATTTGAGATCAAAATGGCCAGTACGACAAAACGCCAATTTCATATGTAAGGACCTAATACTAATGAAAATAATCTGTAATCCGCCGCCATTGTGGCGCCGGCCATCTAAGACTCGGATGTTGCGTCGGAAGTTAATAAAAATAATAAGTAACGTTTCACTCTCATAGCTCTCCACTAGGGATTCTCTTGTATCGGGGATACATTTCTTTATTCACAAACATATTTAGCACACCCAGACCCGAAAACAGATAGTCCAACTGATCGATCTTTCACCGGCCTCGAATCGAACCTACGAACGATTCTACAAGTGAGTATGCTAACCACTAGTTCACGTCAGTCGTCCGAGTATCGTATAGAGTGATCTCTTTCGATAATCAATTACTCACATAATGTAATTTCGTTATATTTCAGTGCGCTCAAAGAACGCGTAAAGGAAGAAATTCGAGTGAAAGACAGATCTCCGAGGGAACGATCGCACAGGGTAACACTCCTTTTCAATACGAGTATATGAAATATGAAATTGATTTAATAGAACAGTACCAGAAAATCGTTTGAATCAAAAGCGATGTAGTGAGGATATTTCCGCGCATATGCATTTCTTATTGACTAATCCCTGCCACTCTACCTCGTGCCATAGAGACCTAAAAAACTTAATTGTGCACTCAATCTCATTATCCAACCTCCAATTTGTTTGCCGGGAATTGTATTTTTTCGTTTAGACGGAATAGCTAGCTATAGTTTTATAGTAACTAAGACAATTGAAAGCACATAAAAACATGTGTTAAAAACATGTCAGTAACGAGTGATTACAAACAACAAGAACCCCGATTGCAAAAGCGTTAGACCACCGTATCTCAGCGAGTGAAGCCATTATACTACCGCGGTTTCACGCGGTCGTTCGTCGCGGCACATGGCCGTCTGCGGGTAACACATTCAATGACACCTCGCACATCAAAGTCGGTCTACTAGTCTAGGCTGTAGAGGGTCACAAAGAGTTAGACAGACATACATACATGCAAACACACTCGAAAAACTTTACCTTCCCTTTGAACAATCGAGTGATGCATAAACATTCCGAACAATACATTGAAGTAGTATATTTTTTCGGTTTTTAACATATTTTAACATGATGGTAGAAGTCGTTCTAGCAAATATTACTTCAGTGATTTTATATCTCTCAAATGCGAGCTGAGGGACAAATAAACCAAATCTTGCCTCTCAATGGTAGTACGAGTATTTTAAACGTTGCACATTGAATAGCATTACAAATGTTTTCTAATGACCTTGTGATATATTTTTGTGACAGGAGGAGCGTTATTTGGAAACAGTGTCTCCTCCGCACGATCATCGCAACACTTCCGACGAACTAGACCGCGGTAAGCAAAATTGCCATTATTACTTAGGATTTCTGAAATGAAAGTGCAGGAGTGTAAACCTCGTGGGCTCTACTTCCACATACCAGAGTTACTCGTAATTCATTATCGCCACAGTTAAAAAGATGACTTCTATTAATAAGCAACAACTTTTCATTAGAATATTGAATTCTTTCAAATGTTCTAGGACAAAAGCTGTTGCATATGGTTATAAAAAGCCACGCGATAATGCAAATTGATTACCGGTGTACACTCCATACCCATAAAACCCCTCAGCAGCTCATTGTTTCATACATACGTATTTGCAAAAATGCGGAGAACTATAAATGTTAAATAAAAAACCGTTCTTAATTTAGCTGTTGATTTAAGGGCGTAAATATAATGTAATATTTTCACGTTTCGTCACGATAAATAATACTGCTATTTAAATGGTGATTATTTGTTGACAGATGTGAAACGTCGTAAAGTAGAAAACACCGGCAACGGCAAGGTGAGTATCGTTGTAATAAACCGTCCTCGGATCATGCTCGCGCCGGACTAAGGATTGGGCTGGACCACGACCACCGCGCCACGCTGCCAACAGACAAACAAACGGCTACCCATTTATAATACAATAATATCAACTAGACAGTGCGCTACATTCAAGAACATATATTGGAGGAAACATACCAGTGTTAAAAGTGAACAAAAAAATCATAGAAAAAAATCATCATCAATATTTTTTGTGTAATTAAGTTTGAAATGAAGTGCAAAATTGCGAAGAAGTTTCACAATAGCTGCCAATTTTAAATAAATATGCAAATGAAGCCTTTCTTGGATATGAAGCGAAAAGACAAACTGGGACATCATACTTCAACGAAGCTTACTGAACTACTTGATCGGTGCTATGTGAAGACCTTGAAACACTAAACATATGAATTGAAACTATGCACATAAGAATGGAACTGGCTGACAAAGGAAACGGAACCCAGGAAGTGATATTTCATAAGCAGAAGCATGTGGAATCGTCAAAATTAAAATATTTCTTACAAAAGTTAATGCCATAAAATGGAAACGAAAGTGTGTGTCGTTAGTCCATTCAGCCCAGTCCAAGTGAGTATAGGTAAGGTTAGTTTCGGAAAAGCCAAAAGGTCCTCTGAACTAAGGACGACAGAGTTACAGTGTCTATGTTATGTCGGAGACATTAATGGAATATATTGAAATACATAAACAGTACACGGTTCATCTTGCTAGAAATCAGTTAATCTCAGTGCATGACAATCCTCGGTCTACAATTCTCGATGAAAAATTTCTGTGAAAATTGTGAGCCCAACATACATCAAAAACAAAAATATTATTTTGCTGACGGCTTGGTCACGGCTGCGGATATCTTATTCCTTTTTTACTCACAAATATAAATAGGATTCAATCAAATAACTACCAAAGAGACTTACCGCAAACTATTGAACAACAGCAATTGCAGCTCTGAGAATGAGAACTTCATTTGCACATTGTGTAGTTGCTGGAAATTCTAATCTCCGCTGCCGTGGATAATTTACAAATGGATACATTAACTGGATTTTTATAGACCCGAACCTAAAGTGAGATCCAACAACGTGCATAACACTTGAGCTTCCTGCCATTACCAAACGCAAACTGAATAAAAAGACTGCTGAATGACAAAAAAAACTTAATAGCCACCATTAGTTTCTATATTCATGCTATTACCAACTCAGTCAACTGGAGTATATTTTCCAATGCCAAAAATCAAGACAAAGATCAGTGCTGCGAAAAGAAAATAATGAAGAAGTCATTATTATTACATATCAAGATTTAAGATTACTACAGTCTACAAAGAAACATCAAAGCGTTAATACAGTATAGATATATTGAAAGCAGAAGAGGACCCCTGCAACTATTTATTATATGAAAAATATATCACAGGCTTTCTTCAATACTACCAAAACCGGCATTGTTTAAAGCTTCCGTCGTTCCTGTTGGTCTGATGTGCAACCGACTCGCCGCAAATAGTCTAACAATACATTGACGACGTGTTTACCTCTCATCTGGAACTTCGACTATTTATACAACATTTGGATATTAACGCATCATTATACCAACAACACCATTCATACGAGACCAAAAAGTTATGATAAAGTAACGCAAAGAAGACTTGCAATACTATAAGACTACAATGAAGAAGTACTAGAAAAAAATATGACAAATAAAACACAAAGAGTAAATAGCAATCGACACTATGCGGTCGACTTACTTCACAGTCCCTTTTGGCTCAGTTTAAAAACAACTTCTACTGAGAAACGCTGTAAATGTATTATTTTTAAGGTTTAATTTCATCATAATTATACAAATATATGCATTGTCTTACATATTTTTTTGCCGAGCAGGGTAGCAAAGAAATTGAGGAAAGATCACCAGAGAAAGAAAAACGAAAGGCGAAATTGAGGGGTGATGACCGTAAAGAGCGTAAGATGAGTCGGAAAAGGGTAAGTAATTTACGTGACCCTCACTAATTTTGATGGAATGCCTGCATAAATAATTATTAAACTTTATCTTTTATAGCTTACCTGTTTTACATCCTTTTAGTTGATGACTAATCAGTTTATTGAAACACTTATTGCAACAATATCATCAAATAGAATTTGCATGTCATGCTTTGTGTCCTTGATTCCATTCAAGAGTTGTCTGGGCTGTTTTCCTATGAGAGTATTTATGTAACTTGTCAAAAACAATTATTGCTGAGGGTGAAGACTTAGAATTTTTTAACTTAAACATTACCTTACATTTGTATGTATTTTCAGGATAGAACTGATGAAACGGCTATACTTGAACAAAAGCGAAGGCGCGATGAACAAAAAGGTGAATACACAGGCTTCGTTCAAATAGAAAATTGTAAAAGGAGTTTTGATGTTATTATGATGTATTCATATGTATTTTTTTCGATTTTAGCCGTAATCAAGATTAGCAGTCATCAGAATGGATCTCAAGATGAACATTATGACAAGTATCACAAGAGGGTATGGAACTTCTCCCTGTATATTGATCGTCGCGCAATTCCGAGATGTCATTGTGTTCACAACATGTGAGGCTTATTCATTGCAAATATTTTCATATATATCGTTTCTTTACAGGAAAAATCACCATTCCGAGATCGTTCGCATGAAGAAGTGAGAGACAAACAATATCCTTTTCAAAAATATGTGTCTAAAACAATCTAATAGTATTTTGTCCGAAATGTCCGAAAAGAAGTCAGATATAAAATAGTTTATAGATACGGCCTTATGTGCTTGTCAGAAAAGCACATGCATTGCTGGCCGCACTAATGCATCGCTATGTCTAGGTGGATACTGACCGGGGTTACGCAGCGTAATGTAAAGTAGCTGGGTACTGACTAGTGTTACGGCGCGTAATGTAACGTGTTACATAGCGAGCATTGGCGTAGTTAGTATGGATGTCTGACTTCTGTATCCCATAGGCAGGTATAGGCATCTCCCAGTTTATGCCATATAACCCGGCCTTAATTATGAATGATTGGTCCATCTAATATAAATACTATAGATTTTATGCATATTAATATTGTTCTTTGTTTTTAATATACGACTACATATATGCTTGCTTATAAATGCACTTCGCCTGAATTAAGTAGCTATGTACGCCAGAAGATGAAACACACTCTCTCAAAAAATACTTCGGAAAATTCGGAAGTAAATTGCTCGCCGGACCGATGGTGCATCTACATACATTCTTTATAAAGCATACACCCCCGCGAATCCGGAGAAAAAAACAGTCCATTATCCGTTAAAGAAATGGACGTATGCAAGCGCTCTAAGGAGCCATCGGTTCATGATAGAGGTTCCACGGACTCGTACAAAACACTTCGCGTCTACTTTTAATGTGAGAATTGCCAGGCTGTGAACATCGCTGCCGAGTTCACTATTTCTCGATAGCTATAATCCCGGTCTCTTCGAGTCGTGAGTGAATTGGTTTCTTTTAGGAAAGGTCGCATTATCGCATAACATGAAGTGAGTTGCGGTGAAGCGTAAGCCTATGGTCTCTAAAAATAGAAGTCTTTTAGAACGCTTTTTGATAGATTGCAACATGTCCAACATCCATAAATGATGGGTGAGCAAACCGAATATATCTCTGATAGTAGAAGCCAGTTGGAATGGCTTTTTTTTGGCAGAAATCAGACCAGCGTGTTAAAGCGATTGAACTTTACAAGCTGGTTTTGAGCCTAATTCGGATTAATTTAGATAAGACAGATGTGGAAGAAAGTTAAGTCTACTACTTGAATTTGACCGAATAAACCAAATGGTACGTGTCACTGCTGGCGTAGTTACTTAGAGGTAATGCCTATCCAAACCTTTCTGTTAGCCGGCTTAATCTTGTATTTGTTTGCAATAGCCTGTTCTACTTATTATACTTTTTATAAGAACAATTAAGAAGTTATTTCATCCTTGGTAACACTAATTTCCTTAACGATTTATTTACTAGGCGGTCAAACGAATCGAAGATAAGAAGATAGTGGCTGCATGATGAATGCTAAGTTTCTAGGTTATTTAAGGTCAAGTTACGATAACAATAAAATATATAATGTGAAACCGTAAATTCTTGTTTTAATTTTACTCTTAAGGTGGCAAAGCATCAAATACGATCAGTCGTTTCACGTACCTAGCTAATTAAACGTGGTGGTCACAGAATTTGTATTCCAAAACATGATATGTACAGCACCTACTCCATCTCAGTCAATCTTTATGGAGATTTCTCCCATTGAGGAACTATCACAGATTTCTCCCGAACACGACAACCACGTTATTAAGTCTAACATCTGTTGCCCGCATTTGTGCGCGTATACAAGTTATTACTGTTTAACAAGTAAAATTAATAATTTATATAACCTATATATCTGGCGGCTATCATAGATTTGAAATTAATTATAGTGTGTGTGTGTAGTATTCTAATATTCAAGCTCTTTCATTTAGTACCCATTCTGAGGGAATTGTGAAAAAATCCACCATCTTGTGGCGGCATCATTTTCTACAATCATGCTAAGAACACTAGACTAACTAACCCTTCAAACAAAATCGTTTCATCCGTTCGGGGTCTACAATGCATCAGACAGACACACACGTGTCACGCGTTTAAAGTACCCTATCATTACTCATCAGTACCTGAATATAGCTAGTTTTGCCAGAATGTTCTTACATGAGCGTTATTCTCTTGGTCAAGGACACTTTACTTGACGCTGGCAAATATACAATTAGATGTCGCTACGCTTAAGAAAAAGCTATTGACAACATTGCTATCTTATTTGATATCATAGCAAACATTCATTATTTATCTGTGCATGCTGTGAAAGAAAGAGGTTCATTCACCGCATATCTTTTATTGTTCTGTTTTGGTAAAGCGTAAATAAGCTGAAGTTATGCATTTTAATTAAAAAATATAGACTACTTTAGTATTGCTTGCATGTCAACAAGTGATAAACTTAAATGCACTCTAAAATGTTTTAGTGGAATCAAGATTAAAATAGCTGAATCATCGTCCAACGTGATGTCAGCCATTTTGTTGAAAAATAAGGTAAGCGTGTTAACACTGCGTAGGTTACACTACGTGAAAATAAAAATAGGTCTAGTATCTTTATAGACAAGTAGTAAAGTACTTTTATGTGTTGTTCTACTTTTTTGGTTAAAATAGTGGTGTGATTCTTTTCATTCATTCTTTCTTACATGCTCCTTTCGTTCATTCAAATCAAATATCGATAAGTATTCGTACTTAACTAAACACGTGTACAAGTTGCACTTAGAAAAAAACAATTATAAAGGATGTTACACTTAGCTTTGGTTAAAGCCAAATAATATACAGTAACTAATATATTTCTTAATTCTAAGTTTTATACAATATTAATAAAAAAATATAGTAAACATTAAAAAAGAACTTCAATCTAGAATGCCGCCGGCAACGAGGCGAGGCCCAAGCTATAGGTGGTAGGGCCCTACAAAGAGAAACCTCCGGACAATACGTGCTGTGTCAAGAATCACTCCTTCTGTATCCGACTTTTGATCCAACCACACACAAGCGAAAGCCTCTAAAGGCGTTGGCCGAGGCTCTTTTCTTTCAACACGTTCACCGATACGACTATCGAGACAATGACAGTAACTGATTATTAGCTTAGGTATGAATTACGCAACGTAATTTATATAAGTATTGATTGTGTCAAATTTGTGCAGCGTCTAAATAATTCATTTAGTGCTAAAATATTATATATCTTCCATATTAATTTGTGTATGTAGGGTGTATTTTGCCTGTATTTAGATTTGAATATTGAAAGTTATAAACTTGTGGCTAATTGCACTTAGCGTACGGTGCCGCATGCGTGATGAGCATGCGGCACAAAAAGGTAATTTTCATGTTTGCTAATGTTTTCCTATCTGTACTCTTAATAGCTACACCACAGAATTCATAAACCAAGATGACGTGGCAGGAACTTTGAAGGTATTTAATTATTGAAATAGCTTGATTTCAGAATAATGACGACTTTTCAAAAAAAATCTTACACCTTACCTATAAATAAAAAAATAAATAAACTGAAAAACAATCGTGACAATAATAACGAGTTTTTTTACTCTGTGCAAGAACACCACAGTCCACACCAAACCAAGCTGTCAAGTGATATTAAAAGTTTTATTTTGGATCTAAGTGTTTTTACAATAAATTATAATTGAAACCGAGTATTTTACGTAAGTATGTTTCAGATTTATGAAATATTTGTAATGTTGGTATTGTTAATTTGTGGATTCAATACGATTGGAATCAGGTCACAGGTCGGCCATTTTGTGATAGCGAGATTGTGTTAACTTTCGCATTACTTAAAGCGTGTTACTTATAATCAAATGTAGAGTATAATAAGAGTATACAATAAATTCTATGATCACTTTAATTATAACCTCGACTCTGTAGTTCCTACGCTGGATTGGTTGTTGTTGTACCAGTGGTTTCGTTTACGTGGTATTTGTTTGTGTTTGTGTCATTTCGAGTAGTTCTTCAACTTTACGCTAGAGGCGCCTTTGTCGCGACTTTCAAAAAAGTTGAGGTACCTAATAAGATTGTATGTTTTTATGTAATAGCTGAATTTCTGAAATTAAGTTATAAAGGGTATACCCCCATGTGGTTTCATATATTTTGCTGCATTGCTTGTCTAGAAGAGATCGCCTTATAGCGATAAGGCCGCCACTTGTAGCACTATATGTCATATGAATTTTTCTCTTGTATTTAATTTATTTGTGTGTCTGCAATAAAGAATTGTTCTATCCATCTATAATAAGCAAAATCGGTCCAGTATTTTTTTATATACTCATAATACTTAACATTTTATTTAATTATACCTAATGTAATTCTTACTAAACCATTTTTATTTCAAATTAGGTTTACAGAGTTATCGGATAGGGTACATCCCTATCCGATAACCTAAACAAAAAAAAAAATTGCTGTTCCATACAAAAAGTTGATCGGTCGTAAACAAAATATTTTTTTTAAACCAATTTATTTTTGGGACTTTTATTCTAAACATGGAACATATATGGAACAGCTGATTTGTTTTTCTCGATTTCAGAGTTAACCCTATAGTGAAAGTTGTTCCTTAGGATGAGAGAGTGACCCCCTTTGGGCTTGGTACACCCCTAACCGATAACAAAAAAACCTTTTCTTTTTTTACCGCTTCAGCCGCATTTATCTTTTGGGAACTAAAACATGAGGCATCCTGAAAGTATTACAAGTTTCTGTGGGATATAAAAGTGCTAACTAAATTTCGCTAGCTGTGCTCGCGCATTGCTTTGCTTTTGCTAAACCCTAAGGTCTTTAGCATTAAAACGTTTGAATTTCTACGAGATCTGCTTATGTCAAACAAACTCAAAATCACATATTCCGCTAGACAGCAAACGTCCTGGGGCCTGATTCTCTATTGACCACGAGATACCATGCTCGAAACTCGTGACGTCATAACATGCTAGAGACGCAAACACGTCTTTTCGACCGCGCCATGACGTGTATGTGCAAAACTTTATTCTGTGTGCCACAAGATATTGTTTTCTTTTTATCGATAACATACGTTCGTTACGTTCCAAAAATCTTACTTCCGGTTTAAACGGACAAGTACCGGTTTTTTGAGTAAAGCGATTATATTGATAAAAATCAATTTGAAGTGAATTTATTATATATTGAATGACTGAAAAAACATTAAGTATATGCCTACTCGTACACCAATATGTAGTATTAAAAAAATAAATGTTCAAAACTATATAGTAGTTTTGAACGAAATTGTAAACTTCGCTATGACAGTAAAATAGTCAAGTGATTTGACATCATGCTGTCACAATCTCGTTTTAATATCAACAACAACAAAATATGTGAAGTTATAAGTTAAAACAAATGTTTTTACATAACTTAAAAAGCAGCAGGATAAAGGCGAGAACAACTTTACAAGTATTGACAGTCGGTTTCACGGGGATCCGCAGATCCATTTACATTCCAAGTTATACCTAATATTAAAATGCCTCATCTCACGGATCTATAAACGAAGATATAAGTATAAAAGGCATGTGAAAACGAAATAGCTGGCGCAAAATAGCTAGCCAACAGCAATTTAGTGCCTGCAAGAAATTGTGGATGCCGATAAACTCAACAATGACAAAAAAATCAATGGATACATGCGTACATGAAATACCGTTTTAAACTTTAGTCTTATAAAATATTGGATGAATTTTTTTTTGCATGTATCGAGACATCATAGTTGAAATGTAACAAGTTGAAACTTAGTTCGAAGTAGCGTAGTGAACCCTTTTAAATATATGTATAGGAATGTAAGGCTATATTTATTTCAATAAAATACGGAGTTAAAGCTGCATTTTCTTTTATTCACTAAGGTAAATAATCATCAATAATCGTAATATGTACATTCTGTAAAAAAATGACCACTTCACTCTCTTACAGAGGAACATACGTATGTCCCTCTGGGGGGTTATATTAGAGACCGGGCATAGGCATGCCAGAAATTTACAGCACCAGAATATTAAGAACGGATTACGTAAATAAATTATTAGTTATTTCAAAATTCGGTCAAAATCATACCAAACGCGCCTCTAACATACCGGAGAGCTACATGTTAAATTGTCAGTTTTCAAACTGTACTACTGCACGATATAAAATTTGACATTGACTTCGTGAATGTTGAAAGGTTTTACCACGAGATTAACGTAACAAACCCGCGTTATGTGTTTAAGTGGTAATCGCGAATTAGGCCCCTGGGCATTTCTAATGATATAATGGTCGTTTTTCGCTAGAAATACGTAGGTACCTAAGACAGACGCATCGCGTCCCCCGCTTAAAACCACACATTAAACAACATTAAAAATTTGTTATTACGAGTAATGGGGATATTTATTTTCACATTTTATGTTACTTCTTATGCTGCTGGCAACGCCGCGGGAAACAGCTAGTAAAAAAATCCCAAGAATTGAGAATCTCCTCCTCATTAAAGTCGGTTAAAAAGAAATAATCATCAGATATTTTGGGGGTAAAAAGTAGCCAATGTGTTTATCCAGGGTATAAGCTGTCCCGGTACCAAGGTTTATCCAAATCGTGAAGGAGTGACGAACATATACACACATACAAACTTTATATTATTAGTTTGATGTGCTAGTGTGATTCCTATTTCTTAGAGATGCCTGGACTGATGAAAAATACTTGTTTGTTCGAAAGTGTATACTTTCCAAAAAAAAGGGCCCAAGTACGTGTCGAACGCGCGTACCAAGGGTTCCGTGCCGTTCATTATCTATGCAACATTTTTTTAATATTTCTACCTGTTGCTGTTATCAATATAGCGCAAAAAACGGCAAAAAATTACGGTTGATGATTTGACGGTTCATGACATACATCCTTGTGACAGATGGACGGACTTACGGAGGGCCGGCCAACGAAGCTTTAGTAATAGAGTCGCGTTTTTACCTTTTTAAGTACGAAACCCTGAAAAAGGGCATCGTTAATATACCGACCACACTTTCTGTAAAGTCTAGGTCCAGGAGCTAGGTGGACCATTACTTAAAATTGTTAAACATAATGTTATTAAAATATTTTTGTCGTAAATAAATGTATATCTCCAGCTTTCCACATGGTAATATTATTAAGTTTATTTAGCAATAAAAATACCATAATTTTTAGTTGTATACCCACAGGCTTGTACGGAACTTGCTGACTTGACACTTGGCCGGTTTTATTAAGTTATAATAGAATAAGTGTAAATCATATACATATATAACATTGCGAATAAAATGTTACCTATATATTATTTGAGTTCATCCTTCACTGCACACAGGGAACCACACGAAACATTTGGTTATGCAGACGTTTGATCATAAAAAGTAAATCGACTTTTTACTATTAGTAAAATATATTTATAAATCATTAAGAACGATTAATACATTTTTAGTTTTAATTTTTTTTTAACAATTTAAATTAACCATGCACATTCCATACTACCGTCGCACATAACAATTTGTAATGGTAACCCTGTATTAAAAAGATTCACATTATACGTCAGTATTATTCGGACCTTGAAGTCTTGACATTGACTTTTGATATCATCTTTATCCTATCGTTATCGTACTTTTAGGCTTCCGTCTCCTATGGTTAAAAACAGGAACCTAGTACTAAGTGTTCGTTGTCTGTTCGTCCGTCTGTCTGTCACCAGGCTGCATCTCATAAGCCGTGATTACTAGATTGTTGAAATTATCACATACCTATGTATTTCTGTTGCCGCTACGAGTATAACAGCAAACACTAAAATATAATAAAATAAAATTTAAGCGATGCTCCTATACAACAATCGTAATTTTGCTGCTGATTTTTTCTCGATATTAATAACAGCAACAGCAGGCTGATGCTTGAAATATTCACAGAATATTTGCTTTTACTTATATATATATATATATATATATAGATGGATGGTACTGTCGACATATGTCGGGCATGCCGGCGTCCTGGAGAGTCTATCAAGCATATTATTTCCGGTTGTTCTCATCTTGCTGATGGTGAGCTTAGTGCCTGTGCAAATACTCACCATTAGCCAGGATCATCCATCAGCAACGGCTTTGTCGAGTCTGAAGTGCCATACTATCAGTATGCACCGTTGCCAGTTCTTGAAAATGGTCGTGCGTTGCTTACTGAGACCGCTCTATCATCACGGACAGGACTATTGTTTGCAATGGGCCTGATATCGTGCTGGTATATCGGTCCCGATAGTTGTTTCGACAAACGGCCTGATGGCGAGAAGCCTCAACCAACATCTTAAGAGACTGTGATCCTCGATACGGCAAGTATTGTCAGGAGGTTATCGATAAAAAGAAAACAAAGAGCATAGACACGCTATCTTGTGGCATACAATCTCGTGGTCGATAGAGAATTTGGTGCCTTGTTCAAAACTTAGTGAAGAATGACTGTTTTACCGCATTGTGAAGGCATCGAGAAGTAAAGGCTCTCTTCTCATATCTCACCAGAGACAACAACAGCTCAAATGCATGCTTTTGGAAAAAAGACAGACATCTGACTTTCCTGCATTTGAAAATAAATATGCTAGCGTTCAATTCGCTAGAAATATCTTAGAGCAAAACTGAAGATAATGTGGTACTGTAGGCGACAATCACAGAGGAGTTGGCCAAAGATAAATCGTTCTAGAGTGGTAAATAAAGCAGTTGCTGTTTATTCTCAAAGTGCACACATAATTAGTAAATTAAAAAAATCTAATTCAGTTTTTTTTTTTTATTTTGTTCCTAACATTATCAAATGGAATCAAAATTTATTTATTAAGAAAACAAGTTCCATTTTTTGTTAGTAAAAAACACAGACTTAAAAATTAATTGTTAGTAAAATATCAGTGAGCATTAACATTGCCATTAAAAGATGGGCTATTTTACAGTACTCTATGGTATAACATTTGTTATCTCAGTACGTCATTTATCTACGAGACATTCCGAGCGGTATCATTGTGCGCACGAAATGCCTCAGCACAGGAGCTTTGAGATCATCTGCCACAGTTTTCAAAATGACGTTGCTACTTCCCCGAACTCTCCTCATTAATGATGCCACTTTCTTCCGAAACAGGGCATTAAAGCCGTCGGTATAGTTAGTGGCAAACATTTTGGACGCACTACAGAAGCGGGGAAGCCTTAACATCATTCTGAAAATGTTATTATATTTTACACATAGCGCGCTAATCGATTTTTGGGAACAGCCAAACCACAGACCACCCTCGTACAGACCCTGGTAGTATGCTTTGAAAAGTGTAATTTTTACTTGGTCTGTACAGCGGGCGAATCTGCGGGCCAGCATGTTCCCACGAACCGCCAACGCTATACGCTCTCTTTCGAAATTGGCATCGTCTTTAAGGTCGTCAGTAAGTATGTGCCCGAGGTATTTAAAATGGTATACCCTACTCATTTCTACACCATTTAACGTAATGGGTATAGTCGATTCTGGGCCTTTACTGGCGGCTTTAAAGACCATGTACTCACTTTTTTTAACATTGTAAATAAGTCCATGAGACGCAGCATAGGCTTCACACATTCTGAGCATTTGCAAGTGCAAGTGCCTCCATAGTCGGACTGAGCAGCACCATGTCGTTCGCGTAGCTAATGTTATTGATATTAACACCATTCACATTGCATCCGACACACATGCTGCTGAGACCGACTATCAGATCATTAACATACAAGCTGAAGAGCTTTGGAGACGACAAGCCGGGGGGCTTGCCACAGTCCTCCAGTTTTCCCCATAGCACATATGAAACGAGGCCGAAGGCTTTTACACCGGCGTTCTGCGGCTTGTATAGTATGGGATGGTGTGCTTGTGGCTTAAGATTGCGCTCTCAGTAGATAGTCCGGTCCGAAAATCGAACTGCGCGTCATGTATCTTTAAATATTTGTCCAAATACAACTCAAGCAAACCGTCCAATGCCTTGGTAATTGTAGTCGCAATGGAGATCGGTCGGTGGTTGTTTATATCCGTGATATCTCCCGTCCTATTCTTCACTATGGGCACAACAGTTGTTTTCATTAGTTCATCTGGAAGATAAGAATGACTAATGCACATATTAAAGAACAGAGACAGGACTCTCGGCAGATGCACCCCCGCATATTTCAAATGCTCAATACTGAGCCCATCGTGACCAGGGGATTTGCCTCTACTCATATTTTTTATGTAAGCCTTAACCTGTCCGGCTGTAAAGTTTAGCAAGGCTCTCCTCAACCATATCGGAGGGAAGAGAGCAACCCGATACACGACGCTGCCGCGCGTGATTGCTACTATACTCGTACCTACTATTATTCTACATATTTATATAATTAAAAATCCAAATAGTAAGAATACAATTGTAAAAATTATGTTACTTCTAATCGATCTCTAAGGCCATTTTGAGATTGTACTCAGCAATAGTCTTTGGGATCTTTGCCAATCGCGTCATTATCGTCATCGGCATACTAAGTAAAAGTCTTAGTGTGCCGCGAAACTGCGACGACTGCGTGTGCGACACTGTCATGCAACTTCAGATTGCCTTTAGTCTTTATGACGATTACTGACTCATATGTAAGTCCCTGAGCTTCGTGGATTGTGAGAATTCGCGAGTTCTGTTTCTGAGTTGAGTTTCTGGACCTGCACCATAACCCTGGCTGGCAAGGGTCACCTTTTCTTCTTGCGTGTGTACCAAGAAAAGAGTATTATTAGGGTGGTTTCCTATTCGGTGCGATTTCTTCTCTCTTAAGTCTTTGGCTGCCTCAGTTCTAGTGGTGATGATAGTGTCCCCATCCACATTAAAGTTTCTAACTACCCAGGTAGTTTTGCCGCACTCTGGAACTCCGTTTACCCATTGTATTTTTGGTACTTCCCAGTTTTTCCATTGTGCACGGACTTCTGATCTTCTTTAAATTTTTTCTGCCATCTCTAGGATTCCGTTATCTAGCATAACTCTTGTGTACCGGCTTGTGACTACGATAGGGTCGTTTGATGGCGTAGCAAATACTGGCTTTCCTAGCCGCTCCGTTTTCTCCTCGTCCAGTGCCACGTAGCTACCCGAAGCACTGTACGCTGCCATATGGTGGCCTGACATAGTCCCATTGATAATCTGGGACGTATCATTGTTGTATATGGCTGCGTCAGACTCTGTTAGTAACACTTTTATCAGACCTTCGATTTCTAGCCTAAAACACTGCAGGGTTTTTTCGCAGATCTTGAGGTTAACTTGTCTCGTTGCTCTCGTGATAGCTAGAAATTCGATGAAGGCGTTTCTGGCATGATCTGATGGCACTAGAGCTAGAATATAACGAGGCGGGCTTACCTGGCCCATGTCAGCTTTCGTCCGAACAGTCCGTTTTGGCCTTGGCTCTACATTTTCTACCTGTACAAATGTTGGTGGTAATTTCGGAGTTTGCCGGAACAAACCTTGCGCTGCAGCACTGAAAGCTGTCCAAAAAGTTTGTAGCAACGTCTCGGACGTTACCGCTACTTCTTGAGCGTGTGCCACTTTGCTGCGTAGCGGCTCTTTTATCTGCTAGTTTTTGCTGTACTCGCTCGGAGCCACTGATGTTAGCCGAATTTGGAGCCAGGTGTTATGGTCTTATCCGCTCTTTGCTTTGCTATGAAATCCATTCTTATTTGCTCCTGGTAGTTCTTACACCACCGCAACTAAACACTGCGCGATTAGCACATTTGGTCATAGACAATGCCCAAGTTAGGACGTCCATGGCATACCTATACTTAGAATTTAATGCCTGGCATCTCTGCAAGCTTCTTTTACATAGTCGTTCCAGCCACATAGTACCCTCTTTCCCGGTTTGATTTAACTGAACTTTTAGTCTGAACTGTTGCGTCACGTAAAATATAAACTATCTTATTACATAGTTTATCCAAAATCTCTTTATGTATATCTGAACGACACGAAACATAACTACAACTATAGAAGTCGGGATAAAAATCAACATCGCGAAAGCTTTCATTACACATATCATTATATCTGCTTATCTGCACCTCACCTCTCGCTCCTCATAAAACTGCACTGAAGGATATATCCACTGTCACAATCTTTGACCGTACAGTACCTAACTACATTCTATATACATAGGCAGTCGATCTGAGAAGACGTCCTCTAGTATACCCACACTTTTAATAGTTTGTAACGCCGATAGTGAGACAACACAGTTATCTAACCATTTCCGACTTCGATGATATAAGTATGTGAATCAATTCGAGTTTGCACCCAAAAAATGAATATCTGCGCAGACCCATGATTGATGACAAAAAAAAATCTAATTCTGCATAAAACAACTCACTAGGGTGAGCGTTGAAATCTCCCAATATATAAATGCTTTCAACGTCATTACTCTCTTCAATTGCACTTATCTCACCCAGAACTTCCGTGAAAATAGGTAAGTTTTCTATTGATTTTACAGGCATATAGACACTAAAGGCTAAAATGGAACGGTCACCTATCGATACTTTAATAGCAACAAGTCGCGCGTTGCTATTCTACTACCGATACATTATTAAATGAACCTTTTCTAAACAAAATCGCACAGCCACCGTCCTTAAAACGTCTACTGATATGTCCACAGCAGACCTGCCAATATAATCAAAATTGTTAGACACTGTACCTACTTAATAACGGAATATCATGATTTAGCAGCCAAGTCTCCTGCAAACACACCAAGTCAGACTTGTTACATAAATTCCTAATATCTTCAATAGAACTCTTAAAATTCTTACAATTGAAACTAATAATTTTACAGTATTTTTCTTCAGTATTGTCCATTTCAAAATTAATTCTAATTATCTATAATATTTACATTATTATTCATTATATTTGCATTTTCATTACGATTACTTTTAGACGGCGGCCCGTATATGCGAGGCCGTAGGCCGAGCTAACGTTTGACGAGCAAGGTGTCATTGTGAGGCCGGAGGCCGAGCTATGACACCTTGCGAGTATTCAAGTCACTCAAGCTAGGCCGTAGGCCGAGCTATGGCAGCTTGCGAGTCCGGAGGGCATTGAAGTGAGCCGCAGGCCGAACTTCAGTGCCCGACAGTACATCATACAAAAAAATAATACTGTATGATTATCATAGGTGCTGAAGCGAGGCCGCAGGTCGAGCTTCAGTGCCCGTTGTCGACCATACAATGATTCCTGGTTTTCATACTTTCATAAGTTTTACCCAGTTTTCGACTGGACTTGAAAGTTTGACTTTTTATTTTCAACTGAACCAAATTTATCCACCAATTTTGAACTGAATTTATATTTCTCTCACAAAATCCAAATTTAAAATTTTTGAATTTCAATCTCCACCCAACCCCAGACTAAATTGGAGAAATCTACAACATTTCTTAATCAATTTCAAAGTTTTAAAGATATGACTGCAACACCAATGCACTGTCGTACACCAACAGGTTAATCGATATAAACGCGGGCCGCATGCGGCCCGCGCAGCCACGCAAATACTAGTTATTTTCGATACTCCTCGGCTGCACAGTTGAGACAGAAACACTTGGTTCTACCGTAGAAAAATGTACCGGAACGCGCACGCCCGCATCAGCAAAAGTTGATGAAGGATCTGCGGACTCCGCCCGATCACGCGCTGTCCGTTGTGACTCTCGACGCCGGCGCATTCAACACCTGTTGCGCGTGAGTTCTCGTTCACACCGCCGTCATTTATATTTGAAAGCGCGGTGAGTGACTCCATGCACACTCCTGTCTCATGATTGGTCCGCTCGGATCGAGCGCCAGCTGACTCGTCTTTGTTTGCAAGTGATCTTGACCTTGAAAGGGTTGAGTGGTTGTTGACCTCGGTTGCCGAAGTAGAAGCTTGCGCACTTTTTATTGGCACATATTGAAGCCCAATAGGACCACTACTTAAATCCAAATAGCTTTTGTTGCATACAAGCTCCCCTTTTCTTATTCACATACTTATGAGAGGGAAAATGGTCTATTAATGATGCATGTTTAATATTTTCAACCTCTTGTTTAAGTTGCTCATACATATCAACTGAAATGTTTTTTTCTTCTAGAGCTCGTACTTGATTTTGCAGTTTTGATATATCTTTTAATAGCCGCGTAAAAT
Organism: Ligdia adustata; assembly: GCA_947049295.1. NCBI lineage: Eukaryota > Metazoa > Arthropoda > Insecta > Lepidoptera > Geometridae > Ligdia > Ligdia adustata. The sequence goes on from OX346218.1 coordinate 8,278,376, forward strand.
CAATATGATCAAAACCAACACTCGGCACTTGATAAAGATCCTTCGCAACGAATATTGGAAACAATTCTGCATTTATATTCATCATTAAACAGACGATATCTTTAAGATCGCGAGACATCCTCTTCTTATCATCCTTGCGTCTTATCGGCATTTTTTTCGCATTCGGTACGGATTCGAAAAGCAAGGATATTGCTTTTGCTATATCATCAGAATTAAATGACGATATCACTAATTGGTGGATGCTTTCCTCGTCCATATAGTCAAGCACATTGCGGAGAAATGCCAACGGTTCATTTATAATAATGTTGCAAGAACAACACTTCACGATATTTGAGGCCATTGCCCTCAGCACTCGAGTCACTGGTCGACCAACGACACACGACCGCGCTCCGAAAAAGACGGCGAGAGATAATGCTCTTACAGCAGTGGTTGTGCGTCATCGTTGTTGTTGTACAAATACGCCCACACAACAACGATTTTTTTTATGTATGTTATTATTATATATACTCTTGTATGTTGCATTCATTACTATTTTTTATTTAAATTACTCATATCTGTTTTGCACCACCGACTACGCTAAATTTTATTATTATGTTCCATTCCTATTAAGATTGTCTGGAAGAGTTCGCTTTTTTGCGATAAGACCGCCTTTTGTGCCATGTTATTTGTTTGTTGTATTCTTTTTGTGTTGTATTTTTGTGGTGACAATAAAGAATTGTATTGTATTGTAACGATGACGCACATTCGCCGCTAAAAAAAGTGCTCGCGGAACAGCTCGCTTTCGAGCGAGCACTTGAAGAGTCAACATCACCTTAGGATGCCTAGTGCAAAAGTGAAACGCGTGTCGAGGAAGTCAGATACAGAGAGAAAAAGAAATAATAAGGTGAGGTGTGGAGCTGGAGAGGAGGAACCACACCAAAAAAAAATTAAAAAATCGATTTTTCACGCTGATATCAAGACAAAGCGGGAAAACACTAGATATTCTTTGAAATATCATGTTATTGTAAAACAAAATTTTAAAAATATTATGCAAACAACAATCTTCCTAAGGTATTAAGGATGAGAAAACAAACTACTTCTATTGAGATATTGCCAATGGAAAAAGAAACTTGCAAAGTATACAATTTGAAAACGCTGAAAACTATGTATTTACGCGGTATTTTGTAAGCCACCTCTTAATTGATATTTATTACAATATATAAAAAAAATATTCTTGTTAGTACGTAAACGTGTTTACGAGTATACCATGCAATATACGAGTACATATATCTTAGTACACGGAACAGGTATCATATTTGTATGATTCTGACAGATCCACATTGTTATTAGCACGTATCCGAATGTCTCGCGTATCATGATATTTTTTTTCTATAGTTCAATTATCTTTAAAATTATAATTGAAACTAGAGTAATTATGTTAATGTACATTGTTACGATAATTAGAATTGATAATTTAAATGAAAGCTGTAGATTTTCTTTCTCCTGACTCGCTCACTCCTACTGTTGAGAATATCGTAAGTTGTCCCAACAAATGTCAGTGTTACTGATTTGTTTTAAAATAAGTTTTCCTAACGAGCAACACCACCAATGGTAACAGTGTTACTCGTTGGGAATAATATTAAAAGTATTCCCAACTAGTAACAGTGTAACTGGTTGGGATTATTTTTAGATTTAGGTGCCAACCAGTCACAGTGTTACAGTTGGGGGTGTTACTCGTTGGGAAGTACCCGTTTTTTATCATACATCAAAGTTCTACGTACGCAACGAAAATGGAATTAAGTAGAAAAGATTTTAGAGCGATAATAAGACACCGTAAGACGATGGTTTGCTGAATTTGAGAGAGGTCCGGTTTCTTTACATGACGAATTTCGTGAAGGACGGCCTTCAACTGCCGTCAACGAAAATAATGTGGTTACTGTTAAGCGACTAATTGAAGAAAACCCGCGGATGACCTGAGACAATTCACACGAAGAATTGAAAGTTTGTTGTCGTTGGATCTCTCATGAACTGACAGCGGAGCAGAAGCGGGCTGGCGTGGAATGGTGTTCACAGATGCTACTGAAGTACGACGACGGACATTCTAATACTGTTTATGGCATTTTTACAGACCCGAGAGAACCCGAAAAAAGTGCAGTCTTGTGAATGGGTGTTTGAAAATGAGAACAGGGCAACACACGTGAGGCAGGCGAGGAACGTTGGTAAAAAATGATCGCGTTTTTTTCTCTCAGCAACGGGTTCAATCAGCAAAATCCCACTTAAAGATCAAAAGAGTTTTAATGTGGAGTGGTGTTCTATCATTTGTTTACGCAGGTTGTTAGAAAAAGTTCCCGAAAGGCGACCAAAAAGCCGCGTTATCCTCTCTCATCATGGCACGCTTTCAAATGACACGTTCAACAAAACAAAGTAATTTTTAGCTTCCGAGAAACTACAACTTGTCACCCATCCTGCACATAGCCCCTGACCCTGTGATTTCTGTATTTTCCCGAAAATCAAAGATTTGGTGAGAGGTTTCACTTTTACCTACTCCGAAGAGGCAGTGATAGCTTTCAATCAGCACGTAGAAAACATGGCATCAGATCTATCGTCCTTCTGTTTTAAAAATTAGAGAGTATTTTGAAAAGCAGTAAACATAATTATTTTGGTTATAACATGTTGTTTTTCTAAGTTACGTAAAACTCTTAGTGTGACGTATTCATAATATAATTCGTTTACAGGGTTCTTACCACGATCCTTTGAGGATTGGAGCCGCAGAGGCAATCATGATTATGAGTGTAAGAGCAAATATAAATCGTTCACAACAAATAATAAATTGAGTAAGAAAGCTATATTAGTTACGCAAATCTAACGGCACTAAAACAAACAACAAAAATACAGATAATTAACGATATTTTTCACGAGCTTTTCACGAGCATAACAATTTCCGAACTTATTCTAGAATTTCAAAAATCTCTAAATATATACGTAATTATTACATTCTGAATGAAATTTAAAAAAATACGGGTACGTTATTTTTCATATTATTTAAACTACGGCCCGACTACATACATAGAACGTGAGCTAGTGACAAAGAAGAAGAATTCTGGATGAAATAAAATTGTTCGTAAATATTTATTTGGTACCTACATTTGAATATTTATTTTAGATAATTATTTGTCATAACTAGTAGTTCTGCGATCTGTTGACCTCGTGACCACACTAGTTTTTTCAATTATATTTCTAGCTTATATATCTCAGAGCAATTAAAAATCTGTAAAAGAAACTTCTTGCTTTGTGAAATAAGAAGAAATTTCGTCGGTTTAATTGAATATAGAACAAATTGAAACAGTTACCTGCGTAAACAGCGTAAGCACGCCCCTTATTCGAAATGCATCTCTACAATATTCGAAAACTGTATGCAAATCTCAAACATGCACTTCGCACAGAGCACACGCTTCCCGAGATAAGTGCCGCGTATGCTTTCCGCTATGACGCAGTGTTCCTTTGTTCTCAGCAAAGTATATATTATTTTTTTTTCTATTGCACAAGGAGATCCCTTAAAAACTTTCCTTGATAATATTACAATCTAGCCTAAGTCTAAGGCTAATAAGTAATTTTAGTTTAACTTAATCGTCTACAAAATAATTTCTCTAAGAATTTGTCCATCGGCACTTTTATTATTACAGTTGTTAAGGCGAAAACACTTTGTTCATGTGTTCTTAAAGTCTTAGCACTTTCACTATTATATTTCACTATTTTACTTTTAACACTGCACTAACTCGAACGGTTTAGTTCTTTTTAGTCTTCAGTTATGTCAGTGTGGTCGAGGAGCTGGATAGCCTCGACATTGACATGATGGTGAAGCCGGTTTTGGTGAGCTTCGGCGTATTTTTGTATCACTTGTTCAATGAAATCTACTTTTAAGTTCTGGTGAAGATCGTTGTTTCTTATGTACCAAGGTGCATCGGTAATATCCCTCAGTACTTTATTCTGGAATCTTTGGATCATGAGCCTATTACTTTGAGCGGTACAGCCCCACAGCTGTATACCATAAGTCCATATTGGCATCAGGACTTGTTTATACACTAGCAGTTTGTTATGTATTGACATTGAAGAATTTCTTCCAAGCAACCAATTCATTTCTCTATAGAGTAAATCCAGCTGCTCTTTTTTCTTCTTGATGTGTTCTTTCCAGCGAAGCTTCACGTCAAGGGTCATGCCTAGATATTTTGCTGTATTCTCATATGGTATTACTTGACTGTTGATGTAAACTGGAGAATACTGTGTCGTTTATTACTAAAGTCTATGTGAATTAATTTGGATTCACTTAATTTTATCCTCCATTTCTTCGTCCAGTCCTAGACTTTATTCACAGCCATTTGAACTTTTTCTGCAGCTTCTTCATGAGTATTCCCTACGGCCATGATTGCAGCATCGTCAGCAAAAGTTGCAATGGTGTTATTTTCTGGCTGTGGCTGTGTATATCTCATGTGTATAACAGGTACAGGACCGGACCTAATACACTTCCTTGTGGTACACCGGTTTTTATATTTTTTAGATCTAAATAGGCATCTTCATGTCTTATTCTAAATACTCTATTTGTGATATAAGAGTCCAGAATATCCACGTACGATTTTGGTAGCATGTTTCGCAGTTTCACTATCAAACCTTCGTGCCAAACTTTATCAAATGCTTGCGCCACATCTAAAAACACTGACGAGCAGACTTTATCTTCCTCAAGGCTTTTCTCAATCATGGTTGTTATTCTGTGCACCTGGTCTATTGATGAGTGCTTTTCTCGAAATCCAAACTGATGGTCAGGTACAAGTTTTAAATCCTCTATCACTGGCTTGAGCCTTTTCAGTAACAGTTTTTTAACAGCAAAGTATATGAAAAAGTCAAAGGCATTCGTGGCCATGTGGGTGAACCGATATTCAGTAACAACACTTCGATGATCTACTAGAACGTGGTACAACAAGAAAGACGTCGTCCGCCGAGGATAAGCGGATAACTAATCTAATTTGAAAAATCCGCGTTTATCTTTGCTGTTCGCACAAGAAAACCTGACGAAAAAAGAGCTAAATATATCTTTAGCTACTATTAGAAGACGCTTAATAGTTAGATTAAGTTAAAATACCGAAGCACACTGAAGAAACCGTCCTTCACAAAAACACTTTAAAAAAAGAATGGCATGGGCACAAGAAAACAAAAATCCCGGCTGGGACAAGGTAATCTTTTCAGACGAAGCTTCGTTTTGGGCAACGAGTATCACACCTCCTGCTTGGTCAACTGCTGATAACAGACTTGTCGAACGAACTGTTAAACACCCGGTAAAGGTGCATGTTTGGGGATGCTTCTCAAAACGTGGTTTTGGCAATTTTAACTTGTTTACTGGTTCTCTGAATGCTGTAAAGATGAACCAAATATACTAGAAAGCATAATTACCATCTGCCCGAAGGCTGTTCCCAAGCCCAAGTGAACCATGGATATTACAAGAAGACAATGACCCCAAACACCGAAGTCGCCTATGCATCGCCTGGAAACTAGATAATGGCATCGAGGTTTTGGATTGGCCCTCACGATCTCCTGACATAACCCAATTGAAAACGTTTGAGCGTTGATGAAGCTTAAACTTCGAGGGAAAAAAACTCCGAATAGTAAATATCTACTTAGGAAAATATCTATGACAACTATCAACACTAAAGTATCGATAAAAGATCGACCCCTTCCTGACCCTTTTTATCCTGTGTGTTTACGTGCAACTTCCCACCTCTCTCTCGAGCTTCTTCTTGTAGAGAACGATAGTGACAACTGCAGCTCCGGCCAAAAATACTTACAAAATGTGACCTAATCGCCATCTAGTATCAGTTTCTTCTTCCCCTAATCAAGACAGATAATTAGAAAATAAAGGAATAATGTTCGAAAAGCTTGGCTATATCCTTATCTTTTTAATAGATACGAAGATAATAATTAATATTTATTGCAGACTCATAGATCCATAGAAGACATATTAATACATAAAAACAAATAAAATAAGGTGGTATAAATACAACCATTAAAAAAAATTTAAAAATTAAATTAGGTGGCAATAGCCAGCCATTGTCGATACGTTGCAGATCTTGGCAGACGATCAGCCAAACTTCGTATGATACTATTTTTACATCTGTCAACTCTGGATAAGAATGAGGCAATCCTCTTACTCTGTATGGCGTTAAATGTATCACCGCGGGCATCAAAAACATGCCGGACGCACTACAACTCCTTGATAGCCCTATAAGCTGCCTGAAGATGTTATTGTAGGCCAATCTGATGGCGCTATGTGCCCGCGCAGTATATTCGGTCCAAAGTAATACTTGTATGCGTCAGATAGTTTGTTGTTATTGTTGTTGCTTGTGTATTAATTCGTAAGTTTGACTTTTATTACTTAATACCGTTCGTGGAAGGATTCCAAACCAAAGGCCAGTCAAACAATCTTCTTAGAGTGGATAGCTTGATGATAGCTCAATATTTTGTATAAAAAATAAGTATTTTACGGCTACTGAAATACGTAGAATTAAAATGAAAAAGTAAGCATGTCTTTAAAGCAATATTAATTACAAATACGATAAGTAAGATAAAAAAAAAACTCTTCAGGTTATATTGGTAATCTATGAATTTGTAAGTTTTGCTATTTAGGTACCTACTTACGAGTATGTATCCATTTTCTTAGGTTGGCGCTCAAATCACTCATAAGTGGGGGTCGATAGCCATAGGTGTCACCGTCTGCCACCACTTGGGGGACGTTCGTGGTGGCTAACGGGAATAATTCCAAATTACGCATATTTCTGGCAACATTTCGGTTGCAGTTAAATTTAAGAACTATGTATAAAGTTAACTATAGTATAGGTAACATACCTTAAAATATGGTATAATCTTGTGGGAGAACTCTTCTGATATTCAAACTACAAAAAAAAATGTTAGTGCAATACGAAGTGCAGACGACTTGGAACCTACTGAACCAATATTCAAACAATACGAAGTGCAGACGACCTGGAACTTACTGAACCAATATTCAATCAATACGAAGTGCAGACGACCTGGAACTTACTGAACCAATATTCAATCAATACGAAGTGCAGACGACCTGGAACCTACTGAACCAATATTCAAACAATACGAAGTGCAGACGACCTGGAACCTACTGAACCAATATTCAAACAATACGAAGTGCAGACGACCTGGAACCTACTGAACCAATATTCAAACAATACGAAGTGCAGACGACCTGGAACCTACTGAACCAATATTCAAACAATACGAAGTGCAGACGACTTGGAACCTACTGAACCAATATTCAAACAATACGAAGTGCAGACGACCTGGAACTTACTGAACCAATATTCAATCAATACGAAGTGCAGACGACTTGGAACCTACTGAACCAATATTCAAACAATACGAAGTGCAGACGACCTGGAACTTACTGAACCAATATTCAATCAATACGAAGTGCAGACGACCTGGAACCTACTGAACCAATATTCAATCAATACGAAGTGCAGACGACCTGGAACCTACTGAACCAATATTCAAACAATACGAAGTGCAGACGACTTGGAACCTACTGAACCAATATTCAAACAATACGAAGTGCAGACGACCTGGAACTTACTGAACCAATATTCAAACAATACGAAGTGCAGACGACCTGGAACCTACTGAACCAATATTCAAACAATACGAAGTGCAGACGACCTGGAACTTACTGAACCAATATTCAAACAATACGAAGTGCAGACGACCTGGAACTTACTGAACCAATATTCAAACAATACGAAGTGCAGACGACCTGGAACCTACTGAACCAATATTCAAACAATACGAAGTGCAGACGACCTGGAACTTACTGAACCAATATTCAAACAATACGAAGTGCAGACGACCTGGAACTTACTGAACCAATATTCAAACAATACGAAGTGCAGACGACCTGGAACTTACTGAACCAATATTCAAACAATACGAAGTGCAGACGACCTGGAACCTACTGAACCAATATTCAAACAATACGAAGTGCAGACGACCTGGAACCTACTGAACCAATATTCAAACAATATGAAATTCTCCCACTACCCTCCATATATATAAAGCAAGTTGCAATATTTATGTAAAAGATAATCAAGAATTCTTTAAAACCTATCAAGCATGTAGCAACCGCAAGCTACGAGAAAAGCACGGAAATACACTTAGTATTCCAGTTAGCAGATTAACTCTTACAACCAACAATGCTTATATGATGGCTATCACTATATATAAAAACTAAAAAAAATGCCTTTTTTTGGATTCAAACTTCATCTCCACAAATGGCTCCTGGCTCGTTGCTACTACACTTTCAACCAATACTTAAAACTTTACTATGGTATACCAATTTGCTAGATCTATTGTCATTTGCACATCTAGTATTATGATTAATCTTTGACAAGAACTTAAAATTAATTGTAATTGTTTAACCAGAACATGTGGTCTAGTTTAAATCTTTAACCTATTATTTAAAAGAGTGATTCCTGACATTCTATATAATATGATTAATTTTCTAATCTGAATTAATTGATTTTGTATTTTAGATATAGGCATTGTTGTATGACTCCTCTATATTAAATTACACATCATATTGGTATGTTACAAGTGGGACATAAGTTTAGCATTAAGATCTGCATTGTACCTAGTAATAGCATTTGAATGAAATTAAGCCGCGATATTAATAGTTTTACATTAAAGTTTTCTTATTCCTAAACCTACGGAACTCTACATTATGTTCGACAACCTTTTAAATCTATACACATAGTTTTCGATGTTTGAACTATGTTTATTTTCTTAGTGCTATTAATAAGTGCAAGAAACGCTTTTTATTTAGGTATTTATTATTATTAACGTGAATATATACTTGTTTCAGGCTGATTTAATGGAGGCAGACGAAAAAGTTTTTCAGTCGGAAATCTCCAGGGTAGATTGCAGCACAGAAGGTGATTTGTATGATCTCTTAAAAGTCGAGCCTGCTGTACCGGTCTCACTTCATACGCTCAAGAACAGGAACAATGATCACTGGGATTTTAAACCTATTAATAAACAATTCTCACCGAAAAGAGTGAAGTCAAAAACTAAAGTGAGCACAGTACGTGATGTAAGAGCAGTGTTTGAAAAGGAAGTATTCATCTATTTGCCCAATGATCTAGATCGACAGCGAAATTACTTGCTTCGAAAAATACGCGATGGGCTTTCGTGTGACGAAAAAACAAAGAAAAATGCAATAGCACTTATCCATGGCGATAATCCAATATCTAGATCTGCCTGGCAAATGCTCTCTAACATGAACGCCGAACAAACTATTTATAACAAGCAGTATGTGCTGTGGAATGGGAAGTGTGTTCAAATCAATGGAAGTAGAGGGGGAAATACCAAATTTATTTGTAATCACGATTTATCCATATTTAAGATGAAAAAAAGTATCAAAGATTCACCTAAATGGAGAACGAGCTTGACGAAGTCAAGAAAAGGGTTATTGCGAAATTCATTAAATGTTAAATTTAAGCCTGGTCCTCTTGGAAAAAAAATGTTTCTGGATGACTCGCATCACAAATATCAAATGAGTAACATTGAATTAGTCAAACTGCCAGCTCCTGTGCTCGAAATTTTGCCTGCATATGGTACTACATTAGAACCTTCAGTCGCAAATTTTGTTACCAACTTGCGTGGTGAAAAAGGTGTTATAACTGAAAAATTTGCAGAATTTGCAGTGTCAATACTTGGCACAGTAAAGAATAATACTCTTTCACAAGTAGACAAAAATTGCTGTGTGAGTTTTGATTTAAAGTACAAGTATGAACAAAACCGTGTACTTATGCGCCGCAATGCTGCCAAGACAACATCTTGCAGAGATTGTGCAAATGTCATTGATCCCGCTAAATATTACATAACTATGCCAAAAGAGAATCCCAATAAGGATAAACAGAACGAAAACACAAACTTGAATCTCCCCCAGGAAAAAGGTGGGTCTCACAGCGATGAAAATATATTGGAAATAAAAAGTGTTATAAGCGATATGCTAGATTCTGTTCATATAAGCATAAATCAAGATTCTATGTACTCGACAGAAGATGATTGTCTATATGTCAGAGACATTATATCCAATGATCGCGAAGACCTCAGAGTATCAAAAGATAAAATACCAAAAAGAAAACACTGCGAACTTGACAAACTCGATGTTACCATCATAAACCTGCCTGAGAGCCCCAACAAAGACTTTGCAACAAAGACATGTGACAAATCATTTTGCACAATGGGATGTATTTGTGAGTCATTAAATTCTGTGTTTAGATTAAAACAACACTGCGGTATCCTTGATTGTATGTTTGGCTGCAAATGCGGACTGTCTAAGTATAAAAACATTGATTTACTAGACCATGTTCCTGACGACATAATACCGGGCCTCTTAAATCTGGATCATGAGATGAATTCGCACATGGCCAAAGAAGAACAAAAGTTTCACCAAACTGTTATATTCAGTGGTCAGAAAAGCATTATTTTAAAGTCAAGAAAAAGAAATTGGAAATGTTCAAATAAATATGCAGAGTTTTATAGCAAAATGCATCTGAAAGGAGAAGAACAAATTAAAAAATCATTAACCGTGAAAGTGGAAAAGCTGTGTTGCAGTAATATCGAACCCTTTTGCATGGTTCACTATTTGTATAAGTGTTTTTGTAAAGGCAAATTTACAGAAAGCTTCGTCAATAATAATGTTGAAAATAATTTACCCGAGTCCAAAAACATTGAAGAGCATAAAGTTGAAAATGAAACAAGTATAGATTTAGATGGTGGTAGAATTATTTTAAGACCTCGCCTGCGAAAAACTTTTGAAAATAGCAAAAACGTTAGTGAAAATAACTGGAATAATGTTATGAATAATGAAAAAAATCATGACGAAGTTTTCGATGCCCAAAAATATAATGATATCTCTAAAACAACATGTTCTAGAACATTAGGATATCATAAAAGAAAGCATTCAAATGAATATTATGTCAGGACAAACAAAAAAATAGTAGAAATGGAACAAAATGACACATTATTAAAAAATAAAATGTTAAGGTTAATGAACAGTAGAAGAGACTCGGATACATCTACGACTTCCTCCAACTCGAGTACAACTTCCAGTTTACTAAACTGTGAAACATTTCCAAATTTCGCCGGAGAAAACATTGACATACTAGGTGATATAGCCAAGAAAGCTAGAAGTAATGAAAATGTAAGTAAAGCTGTGAGCGTAACTAAACAATCCATTCATGACGGTGGCAACCGTTTAGTGAACTGGATAAGAAATTCGCTGGACGACAGTTACAAGTGTTACAAAGACCGTGTTGATAAAGGCCTTCCAAATGTACTAGGGTCACCAACGATCAAAAAATGTACCCTACTACCTTGGTATTTTATCTTAAGTCGTTATAGAGAACGTAAAAACATTTATTTCGTCACTAAAAAACAGCCCTTTAGAACATATATAGCTAAAGATAACAGCCTGCCTATTTTTGCACGCTGCATAAATATAGATACCATTCGTTTTGCTGATCTCCCCAAGTACCCAACAATTGTACAAAATTTAATCACAAATGCAAGTGAACCTGAAAACTGTCTTTGTATATTATGCGGTTGGAATGGTTATTGGGAAATTATAGCAAACTATGTACATCACAGCTCTAAAGAGAAAGCCACTCGAGAAAACTCATTAAGTACAGATAATGATAAAGCAACTGACTGGATAGACCAGCTACTTGCTGGTAAATCTATTATTGGTGACGAGCAAACATCGAACCACAGTCAGAGTCACGAAACGAAATTTATTATTGGTGACGAGCAAACATCGAACCACAGTCAGAGTCACGAAACGAAATTTATTATTGGTGACGAGCAAACATCGAACCACAGTCAGAGTCACGAAACGAAATTTATTATTGGTGACGAGCAAACATCGAACCACAGTCAGAGTCACGAAACGAAATTTATTATTGGTGACGAGCAAACATCGAACCAGAGTCAGAATAAAGACGAACCTTTGCAAGATTCTGATCAATATATTAAAATAGTAAGTGGGATTGAGCACGATTCGCCATCAATATCAGAGATACACGATATACATAAGGAAAAGTCTAAATGGTTTTTATTGACGATTGAGAGTGATATGTCCATGATTCAGTTCAAAGAAAAAGGATTTTACGTAACTTTTGACGGAATACAAAACTCTATTAACATATCTCGTACATCAGGAAAAACTGTAAAATTATCTAACCACACTGACCTATACGGTGTTTATGCAATTCCCTGCAATGAATCCCGTGTTTTAATCGGACCATATGAAGTTCATGAATCATTTGGGTTCGAAGTGATTAAAAGCCACGCAACTAACTCGATCGAAAAAAAAAACAAAGGCTTTTGGATTCATACTAATAAGGTTGAAAACAGTGAAGTGCTTCATAATCCACTGGCATATATACCACCTGGATCTATAAGGAGCGAAACTATACCTTCACTTGATGCAGGTTTTAATAATAGCACAAACCCAAAACGATCGGCAATCAACAATGACTTACAGAAAAAGACAATAGAAAAAAAGTCAGATAAAGGACGTTCGGTTCTAAAAAAACTGATAAAACCAATAACAATTCGACGCACTGACGGTTTTTACCATCTATCACCAAAATATGTTTTGCCTAAAGTAACAGCAGATAATTTACTGGCAAGCAAGAACAGCTTGCTCAAAGAAAGACAATTGCTAGAAAAAGCCAAAACGATTCTGTCAAATATAAAACGTGTCTCTAATACCGCTACTCCTAGCCCTAGCACTTCCGTGGCACGTGTAAGACCAGTAGCCGAAATATCACCCCAAATTAAAATAACATCCGTATATTCCCAAAAAGAAGAGCATGACGAATTAAGATCATCAAGGTCGTCGGCTGTGCTTATTCTAAACCCAGAAGAAATTAATGAAAAAATACTGGCGAAACCTATGGCAAACAAAGAGCTCAAAGCAGACATTGAACAATTTCTACAGCCTTGCATCGCCCCTCAAGATGATGTATTAGTGATATCAGACGAAGAAAACGAAGCAACGTGGTTTTGTAAAGATGTTTGGATCCAATGCTCTAATGTTCCCTATTTTGGCTATTTACGGGCGAAGCTAAACAAACGCGCTGAAATAAGCTTCGAGTTTCCAGGATTCAAATATTCCGAATTTTACAATAAAACAGAAGCTTTCAATAAAATCAATCAGTAAGTTATTAAGTAATAATACTTGCTTGCTTTTAAAATTGTTTTCTACACATTTATTTGCTTTTTTAGTTTCTAATACGTAAATAGGAGCCGGGTATGCTAAATCAGTAGTTACTAAAGCGTTATGGGCCCTGTTGTCGATCATACAATGATCTATGATTTTTCATACATTCATACAAAAAATATTTCTTTGGTAAGTTTTACGCAGTTTTCGACTGGACTTGAAATATTGACTTATTTTTCAACTGAACTAAATATATCCGACTATTTTGAACTGAATTTCAATTTCTCTCACAGAATCCAAACTAAAATTTTTGAATTACAATATCCAACCAACTCCAGACTGAATTGGAGAAATCTACAACATTTCTTTATCAATTAGTTTTATAGAAAATGACTGCAAATTAAATGCACTGTCCCACCCAATAGGGTAAAGGATATAAACACGAGGCGCAGCCACGCAAATACTAGCCTCTATTATATAAAGTTAAACTACCACTGACTGACTCACTCACTGACAGAACTCCTCTTGGGTTGTGGAAATTAGGTGGAAAGAAAAACAAATAAAACGAAAAATTTCCTATTCAAATGACTGCAGATTTTTGACAATAACAGACGGACGCGGCCAAAACTAGAGCGCTGGTGCCTTAATTTTGTCGTTAGTTTCGATTTCTTGGAAAGTTTTTTTAGTCGAATGTTCTCAGCTATGTTTGATGACAATTGGTCCAAGATGGCCGCCGCGCCGCCACAAAGTGGCAGAGTACAATTTTATTTCACTACTCTCAATATGGGTATCAAATAAAAGGACTAGTAGAATTCTATTAAGATAATTTTCAAAGCTAAGATGGCTGCGTCAACAAATGTCGGGGGATTTTTAAAATATTCGATTTTACTTGTTACATTTTAGGGTTCTGGCTAGAAAAATGTTCATACCAAGAAATTTAAAGCTGCAGTGGCGAGTGGTACAGGACAAACGACTTCTCAAATCTAACATGCTAACGCCGACATGTTTGGAAAATAAAAAATACGTGAGTATATGTCACATTAAAATTGCATAACTCGCCGCTTTACAATGTAGCTGTTGCGAGGTCCCATAAAACACCGCTCCAACAGAGGCCCAAATCCTGTGGAGGGGCCCATCCCGGGTGGATCTTGTCTTCATCGTGAGTGGCGGGCGCCCTTAGGGGTACGGCCCTATCCTACCTAACTTAATGTTTGTCCCGAGAAAAACCTTTGGAAGTAAAGTGTTACAAAAAGGTGTATTGATGTTGTGCCCATTTGTGTGTATGTAGGCGCTACGTTTGATGAAGTGCTTATTGATTTGGACGTGATTTATCTCATCCGAATTGCTATCGTGCTGAAAATAAACGAGATGGATTACATAACAGCTACATTAATCAATCCGAACGGGTTTATACTATAGGAGATTCCCGTAAACTTTATGCGATTTCGTACTTAGTGTGGTTTATCATAAAAATACTCTTATCTCAAACATTTCTTTCATTTTCGCGTTGTTTTTAAATGTAAATATTTTGTGTAGTTTCCATAATATTATCAAGTAATAACAAAACTCAATAAGGTCCGTCATGGTAGCGGGAACCTATTAGATAAAAAAGTATATTTACTATTATTTATTTGTAGTGGCAAAAACCACGGCGAAAATTGGGAAATATGTATGTACCTATATAAAATTTCAGTGCTCAGAGAACCATATGCTGCATATCTGTTACAACTCTTTGGAATAATAATAACAAATATATATTTACAGCTGATGATAAAGCTCCGAGAACAACGCGTCCGAGAAGTCAGTCCATCAGGTTGTATCACAACAGCGCCAATAACTGTTGAGAAAGAAATAAAAGTGTCGTCACATGCCAGTGGCGATGATTTCAATACTAACACCGAGGTAAGTAATCTAACGTACTTTAAATTATTTTAGCAGCCACAGCTTGGCCAGTTTCGCTAGTCAAGGTACCAAATCTTACTAGCGAAACTGTAATTCTAAAACAATTCGATTAACGGACTTGGGCCTCAGGTGGTTTGTACAGGTAGAACTTAGTGTTAGTCGGAGGGTCGTTGATCAGCAACTGTTACTGTGTTAAAGCATGTTGATGTCTGTTGTAATTTGCCAGTATATTTCGACAACGACAAATCACGACAATTAATTCATTCGCTCATGTGCAGACCAGAACTAAAAAAATATGGGTATAACTTGCTTCTCCGGTTATCGTTGACACATCATGACGAAATCTGCTTGTCGAAGCTCATTTTTTAAAAATGAATGTAGTTCTCAACCCTCGACTTTCTTAACGCTTTTGTAAACCTCTGTCATTGCGGGTCTCTCATTGTAATTCGTTTAAACGAATTACAATGAGATGGCAAACCTCTCATTGTGTAGCATGTTTCTGAAAAGAGCAACTAATATAGCAAAGTATCTCACAGGTCATAATGTAACGTATGATATGTTTGTTTCAGAAAATTAAATTAATAAAGGGCTTGGAAGAAACAAGTAAAAAACTTGAACGGCAAAGCTTAGAACTTTGGAATGAAGCTGTCTCAAATAGAGATGCAATTTTAGGCTCTCTATCAGTGCCTGAAAACTTGAGAGGCCATATGACTGAAACATTACACGACATTATGGAGTTAAATAAGCATTGAGACAAAGATGCCAGTATAAAATGGCACATTTGAATAATACCTACCGTGAATTTGAATAATACGTGCTCTATTGAGTAGATATGTTCGATTGATTTGATAACTCGGAGCCAAATTATCGATAATAGTACATTTCTGCCGCGGTTTTTATTATATTTGTGTAACTGCGTTGCTTCATTAACTATACCTACTTAGGTATAGTTCATGAAGCAACGCAGTTACACAAATATTCGGCTCACCTAGAGTTGTGCGGGTTCGGAGTGGCAGAAAACTTCCTACTAATTCCCAGTGTACAAATAGATGTAAGTTTTACTGTTAAAATAGTAGTTATACTACACTATAATAATAGTAGCGTGTCTACATTTGATATGTGTGTGTAACAGTATGTATAAACTATTTACATATGTTTTGTTATTAGTGTTAGGGTTGGTGGTACACATATCACTCGGCAGCGGATTACCAACTCTTCCATCCGTGATATTTGGTATTTTTTCTGCATAACACACTTAACAACATACCAATCAACGTAACGGTGTTGACTCGCCTGGGCTGGGGCACACGCTTATGAACCTACGAAACACTTCACGGTGTGTTCGTGTAGGCGATGCGCAGAGTCCAATTTGCACTGGTCCATTGGCACCGTCGCATACTGTTTCTTACAAGAACTAGGGTTCGTCAGTTAACTAATACCAAATAAAGGTGATCGGATCTCCCGTTTCAAAGTTAATATGTGTGCTTAGACTCTAACTCGTAAGTTCGGATTTATTATTTTCACACATTTATTACGAAAGACTGAATTATTAATTGCGGTTTCGATGGTAGGTACCAACTTACTTATAATGTATATTTAACATGTCACATAGAGGAGCAATGCAACGTTTCCCTAGATAGTGGTTGACGACCGCCATGGCCCAGTAGGAAGGCACTAGTAGCGCACTTACTTCGAGGAGCTGCGGTGCCGTGTATTTCGAACTACACGGACACGATGACATCTTCAGTTGTTAAATATCTGGCGTGATTTAACAACTGAAGAACTACCTATACGAACTAATATTCGAGTGTGCAAATGGAACGTTCGGTATAGTTCGGGGCAAACGAAAGAAGAAAGTATTTTGTTTGAATTTCCGCGCAATATTTTATCTGATTGTTTGAAGATTTTGTAAAATATATTGTTGCAATCAAAACTGTTTAATTATGTTTATTAGGCACCTACCTGACTTCTGACTGTATATTCTTAAATAATGTTAAATTAGTTGTATTTGCACATACTAAGTTTATAAAAAAATTACCACACTCATCACACATCATTATCCACAAAGTACAAATTAAAGAACATTCGAAATTTCTGTGGATAAATAAAGTGGCCAGGTGCTCAAACTTTTTCAAAATATTGACATATTTTTTTCAAGTATTTGTATGTTACAATTACAACTAAGTATACAGGGTTATCGGTTAAGGGTGTAAGCCGAAAGGGGGTCACAAAACTCTAATATTTACGAATAACTTTCATTATAACCTGAAATCAAGAAGAAACTCAGCTGTACTGCATAAAAAAATTATCTGTCGTCGAAAATGCATGTGATAGCTGATTTTTCCCGAATTCAGAATAAGAAATCTTTAGTGTAAAACTGTACAGAGGTCTTATAAAATAATATAGTTTCAACAGTTTTGTTCATACGGAACATACAATAGGTACTTCTTGTGATAAAAACCAAATTGGTTTCACATTGTAAGTTGTTCATTAAGGTGTTTATAGTGACCTCCTTTCGGCTTAGTACACCCCTAGCCGATAACCTTGTATACTTAGTTTTCTTTTTAGTTTTGCACGACTCTCGTATTGTACGATCTCTTTTGTTTTAGTTAGATAGATTTATATAACGTTATTCGTGTTAAACGTACGAGACCTACTCATAACATTCTCTATACATTTCCATACACTATTATTGTGTTCATCAAAATAAGTTCGGGTATTATTGTGATAAATTTTTTTCGACCAAGTCAATATGAAATAAGCAGAAGCATATTTCATATTGAACAAAACGGTATTGAATGTTTGGGTATCATTAAGTAAGATACTGTTTTTGAGCTGTCTTGTGCGCATACAACGCTTGTTGCACACATCCATACACATTTAACTTCGTCGTCCGTTGTCTTGTGTAATAATGTAGATTTTATATATGTAAACTACTTTATCTTTGCATAGTCGGGCAAAACTACTTATGTAAATAAATATCTGAATATAAAGTGATTTGTATTTTCTGAACAAAGGTAGATATTATTGGAACGGAAAAGATGATAGGTTTTGGTATACTCGTTTCCACTTCCTCCTCCAGCTTCTAATAACGTATCGGTGATACAAGAGGGTTCCAGGAATTTGATGGCTACAGAAAAATCAAACAAGTCATTTTAAAACTAAGTATTTTTTATTGCGATAAATAAATAGTTGGATAATTGATTTAAGGTTTTTCAAATATATCGGGTGTTCGCATGAATGACGGACATAGAGGCGTTCGCGAACAATTGCTATAAATGTTTATAACTCTTCAACCGATTGTTAGTGTTCATGCGACTTCGGTTTCGCGACTATTTAAATTAATAGGCAACAAAACCCCTTTGATTATCCCTAAAAGTACCTTCTGTCTTTTTGTCCTTCCTTTCCGACATGTCAATCGTTCATGCGAATTTTTTCTATAATTCAATTACAGAGGCGGTATCGTGTAACGTTAGCGGTGAAAGAAGTGAAACAAGTGACAGTAATCTTGGCTTCATTTTGATAAAGCTGAAGGGGCCATCTGTTAAAATCAAGATTGTTGTCGCTTTTTTCACTTCTTTCGCCGCTAACGTTTAGCGATAGCACCACAGGTCTTCAAAATCGACGGATGCGTAGTTAAATTAAATCCACTTATTCATAAATAGTCCAGTCAATGGGGAGTTTGACAATGAAAATAATTCCTGTCGCAGAAACTATGCAGTCTGATAATTTACCCATTAACTGGCCTAAAAATCTTGTACACCAGGGCATGGATATATTGGAGCGATGCAAGTCGCAACTAACGCTAAGGTATTAGGATTTTACAAGTTCGCCCTCCTGACGTAACTGTCATGCCAGTAAGACGTCGCATCAGGCAGATCAACAAGGTTTCATCGGTGATGTCGAGAGGCGCTGTTTTAGAACTCATTCTAATAATAAAACACTCAACTCAGCTAACTAAATGTTATCTTTTGATAACTATCTACCTTCATTTTAAATATTGTCAAGTAACTGACGCTGTGATCTTGCGTCGACGTTATAGTTCTTACAATTAGACGCAAAAATATACCTGAAACCTACATGAGGTACGATTATGCAAACTGTTTCGTACACATGAAACATTAATAAAGTAAATAACTGATTAGTCAGCCTAATAAGTTTTCTAATTTCAATTTTTGTACTTTTTATCCTCTGCCCTCGTGAATCAAAAGTGTTAATGACAAGAATCAACAACACACTTTTTCATAAAAACACAAAACAAGTATTCGGAATAGTAATAACAGATACCTATACCTACATTTCATGAAAGCATTACTTTTTACTCGTCTATATACTTAATATTTGTTTATAAACACGTCTACTATACACAATTACCTATTTATATTTCTACCCTTCATTTGAACATATTAAATCTTAATACTCGTAATATGCATGATTAAAAATCAGGACACATGAAATAGCGATATGATTCAGAATGGCTTCACACTAACTAGAAAAATATGATCTTTCTGCATTGCTTGGCTACACATATATAATAATATATATTAATATTTTCAACCTCCCGGCAATAGCATACCCTTAGTTTTGCATTGAATCGGATACCTATACACACCCAGCATAACCGATGTCCATAGCACAGTAGTATGAACGTGGAATTATTGGCGCTGGCAGATTTTATTATCTGGCCTGACTTATTGGATTCTGCAGTAGGCAATCTCAAAACGGCAGCATTGGTTCAACTGGTGCTGTATTGCTCTGAATAAATTTAAAGCTTTTTAAACGCCGGCACGTCAATATGTGACTTAAGGTAAAGCTGAAAGTAGCGGAACTGAAGTTTGAATTCAGTCTTGTAAAACCAGATCATACCGACTTGCGCACGAATTATCTACGGACTCGCACCTTTACTAGCGCCAGATCTTTGATTTGTCGCCAGCACCGCAAGTACGGTTCTATAGGTACCTGTATATTACAGCCGGTTCAAAGTTTATGCTATAAATTTTTTACAAGTACGGATTTTGCCATCGATAACTGATTGATTGCAATTAGATTAGAAATCTATTAAATCAATTAAACATCAAACGTCAGTTTAAAGATTTTTGAGTCTTTCCGTTCGATATTTATATCCAGTGTATTAAGCCCTCGATAATGATTGGAATATAAGCGTATATGCCGGCGCAAATATCAAAGCTAACGATTGATAGACAACCGTAGGTACTTGCGGTGCCGGTGCCTGGCGGATCGCAGTGATGTCGCACAATTGTAAAACCTTTGCCTCAACTTAGGTGCATGTTGTGATTTTTGGTACATACTTATTTTGTTATACTTGTGTATTTTAACACTTAAGGTAGTTGATAGGCCTACCTACATTTTTCGCGAATAGGTTTGTATGAAAAGTGGAGATTTCCGTACTTGTTACAAGCTTAAGTTCTATCGGTGGTGGAGGAGCGGCGGACGATGTTTCTCTGTGGGATGATGAACTCTGCGTGTCTCGGCGCTGTGAATGGGTTACCGGCGGCGAACGGACCGCTGACGGAGCCCTGGCGCTGCGGGGGCGCGCGCCGGCTCGGACCCACGCTTCTGGAATACGAACATATATTGCCACTTTATCTGTTATTTAATCACTATCCCAAACACCGCCAATATCACGTTTTTAACTTGGTTGCGTTTTACTTCAGAACGAGAAAATGTATTTTCCAAATGTCTTTTTAATGCATCTGTGCGTTTTTTCATTTAGGTCGGTTTTTTATTATATTTACTTAAAAAAACTTACTTTGTAGAAACAATAAAATGTTTTTATAATGTTAATGCATTGTATTGTAACGAAGCGCAATAGGCGATCCTAAGGATAGTGAAACTGTGATCTTTACCTATTATAATCAACCCCTATTTCACAATTTTACATTGTGGTGGGTGATATGTGTGAACGAAACTGTCTAATGATGACGTTGTTTTTAGCCTTTTCTTATTATTTCTTATGTTAGAAATATATTAGATGGAATTAAAAAAAAGTTATAACCAAAGTCGTTTTTATAGATTTCTGGGGCCATTTCATCTTTTGTATGGAGTTTCACAGTGAGCGACCACGCAGATTTAATCGCTTATTTGCGAGTTACGCAGAATTAATTACGACTAGTTATGTTATAATGGTGCGTATAAAAATTAAGAAGTTACATTACTTCAAATATGAATACAATATTTTATGTACATATATGGATACAAGCGACTCTTACACTACGATCAGACTGACCGTTACTTTAGAGCAGTGTTACAATTTGAGATGCGCACTGCAGTCATGATTTTCACGTAGGGGATAGGGATTTGTACGAGACGCGAGCAGTGATTCGTCAATCTAAAGTTCACTAACACGAAACTTCCCCCACTACGTCACTTATAGCTCAAAACATTTAGCGGTCATTAAGTATACGTGGTCATTATAAATTTAATAAAGTTTAGCAATAGTAAGAAGTTTTTGTATGATATAAGGTGTCTACATTGAAAGCCCGGAAATATTGATTACTATTTAGGTAGTTATCACCCGCGGCGTAGCCCGATACATAATTTGAAATACAAAAGTTTCAAACTTTGAACCCTCTTAGAGGATGAATTTTCAAATCCTTTTTTTAGTACTACACCTAATACCCTGCAATGAATACACCCTCCAAATTTCTTGTTTCTACCTAATTACTTTCAATATTTCTTACACCACTTTGTAATTAATAAAACTTTTATATTGATATATAAGTTACCTACATATTTTTTGCTCGACTATATGCAGTGCCTACTTAATACCCAAAATTTGGTGGTTACTTTAAATTATCCCATTTTCTTCTACTAACTAGGACCTAAATACCAGTCCGAATCCAAATGTTTATGAGTCTGTGCGTGGGTTAAAACAATTGTATTAAAAATAATTACTAAAAACCTACAGGTGGTTCTTATCAACTCACGTGGTCATACCTTGTGATAGTAATGTTGCGTTCTTTCTTTCTTTGCATATAAAATTAAGACATCACGATTTATACCGTTTCACGATAAGGTTCCAGTCACGAATTCTATCCTTAATTTAACATTTAATTAATTGGATGTCAGGTACTGCGAGTTACAATAATAACAGAGGTTGTGTTATATACTTTGCACTGTAAGTAGGAATTAAGTGCAAAAGGAAATCGATGCAGGGTAAGCAAATTTCATGAATGACCTAGAACTATACTAGTACCTACTCACTACGAGTCGTTACCGTAATAAGTAATGCGGCGGTAGTATTACGTAGAGACGGCGAAGATATTCAGCGCCTGTGATGACCAAACGAAACAATTTGTAACAACATTAGCTTAAATTGATTTTCAAATGAGTTTTTCTTGTTATTATAGCGTCACAAGGTCTATATAAATGCCAGCGTCCATCACAAAGGGCTGGGAAAATAAGAATAGCTAATATGAAGTTTTTAGATATTTTTAGACTAGACTTTACGGTATAGATCTAAACTATCCCATGGAGGCGAACAAAGGAATGCGACTTTTGACATTTCTCAAAGCCTTTTCAGCGTAGTCAAACTCTATCCATCAAATTTCTTCAGCAATTTTGGCTGGAAGGGGTAATATCGGTAAAAATACAAATAATAAGAGAAGAGAAGTGTGATTGTATGTTATGTTACCTAGGAGGTGAAGCGGCGAGGTCCGCGGCGGCGGAGTGCTGTCGCGGCGGCAGTGCGGGCGGAGCACCCGGCGGCCGCGGAGTACTCACCACGCCCATCACACGGGGAGGGATCTGAACAATGCATTCATACAAAGATTCAACGTTTAACGGCTGCGGCAGCTATTCGAAATGTACATTTATTTTTCCAGTCTAGATTCGGTGTGTGGCTTTGGAAGAAATCCTAGTGGAATCTCAGAGTAATGAGTGTGAAAGTATTATCCAATTATTAAGCAATATTCAGTGTTAATAGTGCATTTAAAGAGGGTTTTTTTGGTACATCGTAAGTCAGCAGTTGATGTTATACGAATTTTGATGTCCCATGCAAAAGTTTGCTAACCCGCGGCCAAATGTACCTACCTAAGTACCTACAGTGTGCTTTTATTTTTAGTAACGTTTTCAAAGTCGTAGTAAAAAATTGGATGCCCAAGATGAAGGCAATGTTAAAAAAACATAAGATTTATCGATCGAAATAAAAATTTCTGGGAAAATCAAGTAAAGCCTCTCTCTGAAGAGATTTCTAAAGGCGCAAAATGAGATGCATGTTCTCTCTTGCTTGCACTATCCCAGTATGATTAAAGCCTCTCTTACATTCTGGCGCGGCTCCATACAAACCGAGCGCATGTTACCATTGCAATGTAATTAAGATATATATATATATATATATATTTAAATATCTGTTCGTACACTTGATTGAGAAGAATATAGCATATTTAGTAAAAACAACGCCTCAAATTCAAGAATATTGTCGATCTTTTTTTTTTATTTTTATTGAATTGCATTGGTGTCTCACTTGCGGCGGGTCGTGCGTGCGCGGCGCTGCGTGCGAGTGCGCGCGCGACAGACGCGCGGGCGGCGGCGGACGGCGCGGGGGGACGCTCTCCGCACCACTTCGCTCTACTGCACTCCTCTCCGCACCACCGCGTTCTACTCCACTCCTCTCCGTACCACTCCCCTCTGCTCCACTCCTTTAATTATAATGTAACTTGCATTATTTCCCAGTTATAAACTATATTTTAGTTTATGCGAAACTAAAATATAGTTTAGGGTCGAAATATTATATCTATTAATCCAGTAGAATAATTTACTATTACTATTAATAAATATTTTTTGGTAACAATATTATTCATTGAAACTTATCGCTGGGAAAAAATGTTCTTTTAGTAAATACAACCCAATCTCAATAGATAACTTTAATTGAAATAAAACCTACTATTCTGATGATAAATTTAAATACTTACCTAAATATTAATTAAACGCAATTATCTAATATCTTCTTTCAAGTTTGTATATTATATGTATCTTATGTATTCTACTAGTCAAGCCATTTTATTTGATACCCACATTGAGGAAGTTGTAAAAAAATTGTACTCCGCCATTTTGTTGCGGCGGTCATCTTGGACTGATTGTCATCAAATATAATATACTAATACCAACAAAAAAATAAAATCGGTCTATCCCTTTGAGAGCTATGATGCTACAGACAGTACAGACTTCTAGTTGAATGCGTATACTCGCGTTCGCTCAATAAGTCAATATTTTACCGTGGAGTTCGTTCGACGGCGACATTTCTTTCTAGTACAGTAGGCACAGTTCTCTCCACGGCCACATTGGTCAGGCTCCGCTCGAGAGGTACATTTCTCTCCACAGCAGCAGTGGTTCGTTCTATTAACTTTTTATCTGCGAGTGTGGAGCTACGTTCTAACGGCGTGCTCCGCTCGATGCCGATGCGTCGATCCGCGGCGCCCCGCTCGCTTATAACTCGGTCGGGACCGATTTTAGGGCCTGAAAATATTAATTCAAACGATACACTGAGGACAAAAGGTCTGAAAGAAATATTTATGCCAACATGTCGACATACATTCATACAAATACTGAAACATGTAAACACTCGAAAAACATTACTCTTCTTTTGAGCAGACGGAAATCACATATATCGCAAAAATACTCACTGGGGGGTTCATGTCGGGGCTCCGCCGCGGGTGGTGCGGTCCTGGCCGGTGTGTCTCGGGGCTCCGGAGCGAGGCTCTCAGTCCGCGCGGTCGACGGACGCACTGCCTCGCTGCTCCGGGGTAATGGAGATTTCTTCTCCGCCTGCGAAACAGAGTATAGGTAAAAAAGTTTTAGATCATTGCCAAGCGAGTATAGATAAGAAGGGATATAAGTTAGGTTAGGTTAGCTAACCTAACCTAAAGTTCAATCTCAAACTCACCGTAACTATTGATTATTGATGCGTTGGCACTCAATAATCAATGCCTTAATGAAGAGCTTTATCGTGGGACTAACCCGGGATTCGAAAAAGAATCACATGTTGTGTATATACATCCGATACTCTTTTTGTATGAAAAAGCAAGTAGCGTAACACTAGGCTAACCTTATCTTCATGTCTATTTTCTCTAGTGCCGTCTACCAGGAGGTAGATGGCACTAGAGAAACTACGAGTAGCTGCATTCAAAAAAGGCAATATAAATCAGCTGTAATGGATAAGTGGAAGTCTCTAGGGTCCACGAATTTTATGACATAACAGAGAACGTATGCAAATATGTATGTAAGCAACTGTATCTTGCCGTATACATTGTATTAAGACAGCTACGAGTATAGACCGCCAACTTGTTCATACAATAAGATATAGCTTTTTTCTACCTTTTAATGCTGTCCGATTCAGGTGTTTTTTTTCACATAGCTAACACATTATTTACTAAGCTTTACCGTTTTATTTTTTCTACCGTCTTTTATATTATATCACTATAAAGTTTCCTAAACAGTCATATTTTTGCGCTGATACGATGTCTATTATGCCTTTATTATGCAGAATTCAATAACTTTTTTTAAAATAATAAAACGTGTAGGCCTAAAATACATCATAGTGAAGCGATTGATACCAATAACAAAAAATTATGTTACTATTTAGGGGGTGAAAAGAGGTACGCCCCGGAACGAAAATAGGGTCGGTGATACTCTTAAGTTTACCAGTGGGCTGCGCGCGGGAGACACCGGCCCCGGCGAGACGGGCGGCACGCGCGCCGCTTGCTCCAATATAGCCTTCTTCTGCTCCTGACCCGCAGCGAAGTACGAGAAAACGCATAGCACAGCGTAGCAGATCTGATCCGCCTGGAACGTGCATATACTGAATTAGTAATTCTTTTATTATTTTAGTCAAACATGCTATGTAATGTGGTCATTTATGGTATTTTGACAACCTTGTTTGAGCAAAGTCATCGTTGCTGGGCTGTTTTAAAAGAAGCCTATAATTGTATATGGAATTTCATTACTGTCGTGTTTTAGGCGCCAGTAATTTCCCTAGAATATCCATTATTGTCGACTTTTGGTAAATACTTTTATGAAGCACTAGTCTGCCATGATCTATTGCTATTGAAAATTTATACCAGTAAGTATTAACAATTGATTAATTCAAGAACGTTATTTTGTAATTGAGTATTAGGTAATATTTTTTTCACCTCTTGTCACGTCTTGGCACTCGCATTGAATGAGTAAAGCACTGAGGTGTTATAATAATAAGATAACGATGGATAAACTAAATAGCAAATTTAGGCACATCAGTCTAGGTATACTTATATTGTAAGATGTACGAGTAATATGAATGATTTATGGACGTATTCTATCACCACAGATGGCGCCACTGGTCGCATAAGAACTGAGAACGATCGTAAATTTCGCGGCTGGCAGTATATCGACGGTGACCGAATGGTCAAAGCATCTGAATATGTTATCCAGACGAATGCAAGTTCGAATGCTGGCCGTCCTGTTACTTTTCGATTGTTTTCTAATAAGTACTTCTATATATTTTATAGCGTTATAAAGAAGATGTTAAAATAAAAGTTAAAGTTTGTCTAAACCCGACCCAATTCCAATGGCAGCTCTACAGAGGGAGACAAGACAAAACTTCGGGACTTAAGCTGCTCCTACCCAAATGAATCACAATTGAGCCTCAGTTAGCTTGAAATTATATTATGTTTAACCCATTTGAAACGAAGCCCATGTTAGAACGCCACATGTCTACCGCCGTGAAACTGTTATTGTTCTAATGAGCAGTGCTTATTTTTTGTTTATGAAAAGTGGTTCCTCCGTACCACTTCCACACCTGGCTTACGCCAGTGCAGCGCTTTGCAAACGGTGAGGCAGGGTAGTTTTTTTGCCCTGAATGTGCATTGGTAGTTCAGGGTTCCCTTTGCGCTATCGTTCACGCTCAAGGCGAAATTGACCAGCCCGAGCCGCCCCGCCACCGCGCCGTGCCGTTGCAAAGCACCTAAGCAGCCCAGGATGAAAAATTATGAAGTTATAGGAATATGGTAGATCCGCAATATTTTGTGTACCTAAGCGGCTGGAGAACCACTCTCAAATATAAATATAATATAATTAAACAATTTAAAAAGCATTAGACGTAAGCTCAAAAATAATAAAAATAACAAAATACCTATACACACAAGACGAGCAGTAGTTATATAAGCGTAGACGCGCACTAGTGTTGTGCGGTGTAACACTCGTACAGATAGTATCGTGAAAGCCAAATGGAGAAGATACGGTGCAGATCAAACACTACTTTCTCTGCCTATAACAAAACACAACAACTCATAAGGCTAGCAAAATAATATCAAATTAAATAGCGATGTTTTACCTGCAAATAAAACATTTATTAAACATACTTACCTCATTCGAAACCTAATTTATACATGAGAGTAGCGTGCTTGACTTTCGTTCCGTACTAGTCGTGCTATGATTGGTCCGCCCATTCGCGCCGTCCAATCAGCGTTGACTCCGCCCCTTCCGCTCCCCTCTAGCGCCCCCGTACCATCACCACTGCAGGCAGGGCGCTCTGCGCAACTTAGCTTCATTGGTATTCTTATGTATGGCCACCAGGCAGAGATAGAAAGTATTAGGTTTCGAATGAGGTAAGTATGTTTAATAAATGTTTTATTTGCAGGTAAAACATCGCTATTAAACAACTGTACCGTAATTCGAAACCTAATTTATACATGAGAGACGTGTTTGTTATCGCCTGGTGGTGATGGTAACGCCAATGTGATGTGTATTCTATGATAGGCACTGAATATTTAAGTATAAAATATTTAATTTAACACATGCGTTTATTTACTTATACCAAATAACAAGATGATTAACATACAATAGTTGAATCACTGACACAATCAATTTAATAAATCAATAATGATTTTATTTTAATTTATAGGCTCAAAACAAGTTGTAATTGACCTTGATTCTAGATTAGAGGGTATAATTTCCTTGCGATAGAATTTTTTAAAAGTGTTGGCTGATTTCCAATTTCCTTTTGCTAGTATATCGTCGAGTTGGAAATTATCGACCCAATTTTTTGATGCAACGGCTGATCTGAAGCTACCCGGAGTGGCTTCTATTTTTGCTGATTTGAGAATGTTTTTCACCCATCCTGCAATCATGGTTCGCGTGGCTGGTCTAGGTTTGCCGTACGTGCTAATGAAAAGGCAGGTAGAGTTGACAGATTCTCGTCTTTGTTTTGACAGTTGTATTAGTTCTGTTATCCAGTAGACTGGTCCAAATTTTTATTCTCATTATTCCGTGAAAATTTCCAACCTGATTGTCGATGGCTTACTGTATCCGTTTTAGATCCAAATGTAGGCCATAAAATGATGTTGTCCTGAGAGATTTGACAGTGTTCTGGTGAAGTTCTTAGAAGTGTCAAATCATGTATTCTTCGTCCTGAACATAAAAGCAGGATAACAGCCGTGTGTCCTGAGGTTGCATAGAAGCTCATTTTCTCGGTGGGTTTCTGACTAAGATGATGAATCAAAGTATCAACGTTCCATATAGGTGCCTGAAGCGGTTTTGGATTAGCTAGTGAAATCGCCTTGATAACTTGTTTAACTAATGTGTGCGAACTTGACTTATTAAAATCATTTAAGTTGGTAAATGTAGATACCACTGATTTATGTAGTAAGATACTACTCAATGACAGTTTTTCTTCTAGGTGACAATCAGTTAAGAATTTTGCCAACTGTGATCCGTCGGGATTTCGTGTGCTAACCAGGTTCTTTGCGCACCAGGAGAGCCATCTTTTCCAAGCTGACCTGTATGTGTTCAGAGTAGACTCTCTCCAGGCGGAAGATAAAAGAGCTTTCTGTTCGTTAGTCCAATCAGTTAAACTTTGATCCCACCCCCACATCTCCATACTTCCAGTGTCATTTCGATGGCTTTCGGTGGAGGCTGACCGGTCGTTGCGTCTACTAAAACATCTGGTAGATTTCTGATCGTGAATGGAGGACTTAGGGCTCTGTTCTTCAAGTCTGGCCTCCAATACACTTTCTCCCACCGTGGAACGACTATCAGGTAAACTCCCTCTGACTTGTTTAAGTGATTCAACACTTTGGGTATTAGGAATGGGGGAGGAAATACCCAAGCTAGTTTGAAGTTCCAAGTCATTCCTAGTGCATCGTAAGATCGAGCTTGAATGTCGCTCCTGTCGATTGTGCAGTAACTGGGGACCACATGAGCTTGGCGAGAGGCAAAGAGATCTATTTCGGGTTCTCCCCATTTCTTGAAAACTATATTCGTTATTTTCGGAAGAAGGTGCCACTCTGGACGAGGTTTCTGGCGAGAGAAATGGTCTGCATCTGTGTTGTAATTGCCGGGTATATGATAAATCGTCATGTGAATGTTGTATTTGTCTAGAACAGAGAACACTTGTTTGGCTAGGTTCACTAATGCCTGTGATTTCGTACCTCCTTCGTTGCGAAGATATGACACTACTGTCTTGTTGTCGCATTGAATTAGTAGTGTACTCGACTGAAGGTAGTGGTATTGATTTTGTAAAATTTTTAGAATAGTAATCATTTCTTTTTGGTTGCAGTGAAGTTTTTGTTCTGCCGGAGACCAAGTTCCCTGAAAGTCTTGGTTGTTTAATTTGGCACCCCATCCTAAGTCGCTTGCATCTGTGGTGAGGTATTGCTCTGGTTGGGGATTGTGTAAGCGAAAGCTTGTTGTGTAATTTTCCATCCACCATTGCAATTCCTGTAATGACTTTAGATTCAGCGGAACCGCCAGGCCATGTGAATTTATTAGGCTGTTTGCTTGTACCTGTAGGGCTCGATAATTCAGTCGTCCTCTTGGAACCACAAAACTTGCGAAGTTTAATATGCCTATGAGTTTCTGAAAGTCTTTTAAATTCGTCGATTTTGAATTTAATCTGTTGATCATTGCTGTTTCTAGTCTGTTCAGTAATCTTTTTGGTAACATTTTTACATTGTTCCACGGGTCCCAAATTACACCTAGATACTCTATTTCCTGTCGTGGTATTAATACCGATTTCTCCTTGTTTATCTTCCAGCCCAGGTACTCTAGCAGTCTCACAGTAGTCATAGTATGGTGTTGAAGTGTTTGCAGGTTTTGGTGAGCCAGCATGTAGTCGTCCAGATACACTATTATTCGTAGGCCTTGTTCTCGTAACTTTTGAGCTATCCAATTGCTTACTGAAGCAAATGTTCTTGGAGCCGAGCTGAGCCCGAACGGTAAGCATGTCATTTCGTACATTTGGTCTTCGTAAATGAGACGTAGAATGCGTCGATGGTTCGGAGATACTGTGAGGTGGAAATAGGCCTGGTGAAGGTCTATTTTGACCATCCAGTCTTTCTCTTGGAGGAAGTCTGGCACACGATGATGATTTATTAACCTGAGTTTGTCGATGGCGACATATCCGTTCAGGTTCTTTAAATTGAAAATTGGTCTCATTGAGCCGTCGCTTTTTGGTCTGAGAAACATTGATGACACAAAACTTGGAGAGTGTTTCGCAATATTTATGACACCTTGGGTGTGCATATTGTGAATAATTTTCGTCATTTCTAGTGAACGTGGTATTCTCGTGGTACGCTTGTTTGGCATATGTAAAGGTGGTTTTATTTTGAATGGTATATAGCCATTTATGATTTTGAGAATGTAAGGCGGAGCCCTGAGCATTCTCCAACGAGCGTAGTATTCTACTAGTTGACCGGCACGGAATGACCTTGAGTCAGAATCTCCGTTTATTTCCTCTCCTATCCCGGTGGGATGAGGGGGAATTTTGTCGTTTAAATGGCTGCTCATTGTGTCGCTTTTGCTGTTTACCACCTCGCCCTCGAAAGTTGTCGTTCGAGACAAATTTCTTAGTATTATTCTGTTTCGGCCGAGGTTCTGGTTTGCCCTGAAGTTTTCTGGGTTGGTTGAACGATGTCTTTGACGTTCCGGGTGCATACTGTGGTTCAGAAGCTCGTTCTTTGTCAGTAGTGTGCGGTGAAAAAATGTTTTTCAAACCGCCGGCTTTCTCCAATGTCGAGCAAAATTTTTCGCTTTCAAATAGAGTAGCGCAAGAAGGTGGAATTTTTCTAAATGCATTTTTGAAATAAGGATTTTTACTGCGGTAAGTATCGATTCTCGCCTGCTTTGGATAAGCTCTGCTCTGTGTCCGCATACTATTTGAAATATATCTCTTGTAACTTTTGCGAACTCACCGTTTGAAATAATTTCGTTCAATTTTGACCCAATTCCAGCTGCACATCCAGTTTGCTGTTGTGCGTCACGTAAAAATTTACTCAAATCCGTTTGAAGGGCTTCGTTCTGTTTGAGCAAAGCATATGTCAATCCTGCAAATGCGTTTTCCATTTTTGCTGAAAACTTGGTATTATCATATCGCTTTACCTCTTCATTTGAATCTAGGGTTGTAAATCCGGGGGAAGTGTTCTGAGTTTCAGAGTAGCGTACACTGTTCCAGTCCAGTTCTCCAAAGCGCTGAAGCTCTTTCAGCTGTTCTAAATGGGCTGCAGAGGCGTGTGGGATTACTGGTTCTTTTGTTTTCGTTTTAATTGAAAGTTTAAGTTGCTGTTCATTTAATAGTTCATTAGTTTTATCAGTCAGTGTAGTATTGGAATCTTCTTCGCAGATATCACTACAAATGTTTGGGTCTGCACAAATGCTAAGGTAGTCATCATCGCAGTTTGCCTCAGAGTGCTGGTAATTAGTACTTGCGTTATTTAACCGGGTTTGTATATCAGCCACAACTGAAATTAACTTGTCTAACTTACGATTTTTCTTCTTTTTGTTTTTATTCTTCCTGCGTTTTTTAGTTGGTGCGGAACTATCTGATGATGAACTTTGTGTTGACGAAGAGTCCGCACTTGATGTTGAGCTCAAACGTTCACGTAACTTCCTCTTCCTTCCTGGCTGATCACGTGTCCTTTCCTCCGTCACTTCCATCGTTGGGGCTGGACCACTTTTATCGTCCATTAAAATATGAACTGAAATTTTTATATATTTAGTAAATCGAACAGTAAAACTGTTATAAACCAATAATAAAATAAAATTCAAAAGGAATCGTTTACCAGTAATTTCAAATATTATAAATAAATTGTTTTCACTCGCACGACTTAGGTCGCAAAGTATTTACTTACGACCGCTTTGGATGAAAATCCAAACGCCAATGAAGCTAAGTTGCGCAGAGCGCCCTGCCTGCAGTGGTGATGGTACGGGGGCGCTAGAGGGGAGCGGAAGGGGCGGAGTCAACGCTGATTGGACGGCGCGAATGGGCGGACCAATCATAGCACGACTAGTACGGAACGAAAGTCAAGCACGCTACTCTCATGTATAAATTAGGTTTCGAATTACGGTACAGTTGTTTAATAAAAACACACAGGCAAACACCAAATCTCCATCTATAAATTATCAAATATTTATAAATAATGAAAAAGCACGATCAGTCAAGTCATAATAGTAACGAAAATAAAACCAGCAGGGCTGCTGCTTAATCCCATGTGTGTTAAAAAGTTAGTTAATGTCAAAGACCAAAATTATTGGACTGAAGGATATTTTTTTTTAAACTGTATGTTTTATCAAAAATGTAGCACAGACAAAATCTATAGAATAAAATTATCTACAAAACTGGTTTTAATACTTTTTTAAGGTTTCCGCCTTCATCATCAGACCCTGGATATCATCTAGTCTAGGTGCAAAGTGTTCTTTATGACGAATCAATCGTGCTCAACCTCGGTGGACGTATGTTGTTTTAAGATAGAGATACCGACAGCTACTTTCCGTCTCCATCAGACCAGTTCCATAATACTATATCATTGTATTGTTACCGAAGCTACACATACCTACCTACAACAAATTTGAATCCAATCAGTCGCCTAGAAGTGGGTTCAATTTAGCTTGCAAGATTCCATTGCATGTAAGGGAACTGTACACTGGACTATAAATAGGTACATATTATGAAGATATACGATGTGATAAAAAACGTGCCCAGTATGTACACTACTTCACAGGTGGCGTAGAAAAGGTTGCTTTTTATGTAGAATGTAACTCATTAAGTCAACTTTTACAATAGCGATTTATTTTATATGATTCTTAGGAAAAGAGTATTAGTACAATTTTTATGGATAATTTTTATGTCTACCGATTTTGTCAAGGCGATATTTTACTTTGATCTTTGACTTTGAATAACTTTGTAAGCACATATGGGGCCTTTAGCACTTTATATCTACTGGTTTACCCTAGATATGAACTGCCACTAAAATTCAGGTCTGTCTAATTCTTGTAACTTGAACATTCTATTTTGACCGGGATTAAGACCTTTGTGTAAGATGATAGTTTCATACATGTGCAATATCCGGCTAATTTCTTACAAATTTCTTAAACTAATAGCTTTGGCTGTGCGGAAGAATGATTTATAACACTCTTTGTGTGCAGGGCAGTTACCCCGTCACGTCGCTTTTAGTTCAACATATTTATTTTTTTTTGCGATGACGAACCTGAAATTATCATTCTGATCAAGCCGCTTTTAGTTTTTATTTATGGCAGTTCTTTGTTCAAACAAATATTTTAGCGATATACCTAGTACCTGGGAATCTACTTGAACCAAAAGCGACGTAGTGGAGGTATTTTCGCGCATATGGCATAGCGCGTCTTGGCAAAATTCCTGCCCTGCACACTATATCGCGCCAATTAGACCTAAAAATCGTCACTCTGAAGTCTAGACATATGTCCAAGTTGTTTACTGGGAACAGCACTCACATTTTGATACTGTACGAATACCCTGCGGAATTAGGTAGGTATAACAAGATCATCCATTTCATAGCTACGGTTTCACAGACAGATACTGAAAGCAAGCTTGTAACATAAGAAAACCCACCCTCTGTTTTGGATCGGGGACATAAAAACGGATATAACGAGCAATAGTAAACAACTAGAAGCTGTTAAGTTTGTTCATTATTAATACTTACCATCACAGACTTGTACTTTCTTTGAATGATCTGCCTTGTTTTTGGGTCTGAAAAATATAAGGTCTCAATATAATAGTTTGCTAATAGTTAAACAATGACAAACAAGTGGTAAAATATGTTTTTAAAAACCCAACTGCGAAAACTTTGAACCCACATATCATAACGAGTGAAATCACGGGATACAACTAGTATAGCATATTATCTGCAGGTGAAGACGAATCTATTGACACCACTCACATAAAAATGCGACAAGCCGTTTAGGCTCTATAGCGTGTCAAAGAAATATACATATACCTACACCCGAATAACATAACCCTCCTTCTTTCGCAGTCGTGTAAAAATAAGTTTAGTACTTTTTCGCGTATAACTTCGAAGGCCTTATTATTAAGCTACCGAGTAACCATCATGCAAAATATCGAAAATTATTCGATAGGCGTATCGAAACTTGAACGTTCCACCGATCAGGTAAGTACGTGTGATAACTTGAACTGCTTCACATCCAAACTGCTCAACGGTTCTGGATGAAAATTAGTATAGATATAGCAAAAGGCGCGTCTTTGTTTTTCTATGGATAAATTAAATTAAGCGACGACTTTATAATACAACAGCTAGCAATACTTACTAAATTCTTCTAAAACGAAGATCCCGCCATTTTGAGTGAAGCATTTCCGAATGTGATCCAGTCGTACGAAAAACTGGAAAACAAATTTACAATAACATCAGAAAAAATGTTGTTAAAATTTTATTCATTTTAATTTCTAAATTCTAAGATTATGTAATAAGTATTTACATACATTTAACACGGACTATATGTAACTAGGAACATTACCATCTGATTAACTATTAGGTAAGTGACAATTTTCTATTGTTGTACGAGTAGGTAAAGCTACAAAATCAGACATAATTTAATAATTTGATAAGATTTTTATCCTAGCTACAAGTACTAACTTCCGCCTAACACAGAAAAGCTTGCTAAGTTTATTATAACCTAATATACAACGTTTAACAGAAAGGTGTAAACAATACTTAAGGGTGTTAGTATACCCGTCGTACTCAATGCAGACCCATTGCAATACAAAAAAAAAATATAAAAAAATATGCAACGTGGTAAATTGTTGTATGGTTCTCCGTACAAAAATTGGCAACGTGATCGGCCAAGTTGTATGGAAAGGAGAAGGGATTTTTTTTTTGCAAAATTTTGTAATGCAATGGTTTCATTTTGATGGGTAGACTTAAGTACTGTCACACCTTTTTCTTACACGTTATATAAGAGATAAAAATGCGATTAGGTACTGCGTTAAAACTAAACTAATGCGTTTGTTCTAAATTAAGCAAAAGCCAGAAAAAACGCTAACGCTCAGTTTAGCTTCCAAATAAATATGAAGCGCAACAGTTAGCCGCTACTCTGATTGTTGTAGTTGGTTTGTCTAGCAATAATTTCACAAGAAGCATAAGATAGATATATTTTCGGAAACTTGAGCACCCCTAATGGATGCAATGAAGCTCCACACTTTCATATAGTTAACTAACGTATACTTTTAGATAGATTCCATGTGAAATTTGTGCTAGCCATAGGATTGGCAAATTGTTGGTCTCTAAACCGATATATATACTTTTAATCAGAGTAGCTTCTGTGACGGAAGCATATG
Organism: Ligdia adustata; assembly: GCA_947049295.1. Taxonomy (NCBI): domain Eukaryota; kingdom Metazoa; phylum Arthropoda; class Insecta; order Lepidoptera; family Geometridae; genus Ligdia; species Ligdia adustata. The sequence continues at coordinate 8,314,150 of OX346218.1, forward strand.
AATGTACAAAATAGAAAATATAATCGTGGTGATATTGAATGTGAGAAATGCAGCATGCGGGGCGCGCCAGACTACCGACATGCCGACGTCACGACTCTGATTTATTTTACCAAATTTTTCAGTGTAACTAGCTAGTGAAAAATTAAGCTTTCAAACCAGAGTGAATTTGCTAGTTAATGTGGGTAACAGAGATCGCAGCTATGCCGCCGCGGCTGTCGCAGAGAGCTGTAAGAGCGGTGAACGAGCAGTGTGGAGTGCGGTGCGGGAGTGGGACGGGTGCGGTCGGGGGCGGGGCAGGGGGCGGGAGCGTGGCCGCACCGGACGGAACTTGTGAGATGGCGTAACGCTCTACGAGTGAGGTCGCGACTCGCGCACGGTAAGCTACTAGTTGGTGACTCTAGGGACCGAACGGACGGGACACACGGAGCGAGACGTATCGAGACCGCCGGACGAGCCGCGGCACTAATGCAAGCTGTCGGGTGCGATATACTCATAAACAGATAATAAACAAAGGGCGACTATGTGCATGCACGACGAAGCGCGCTTCGGCGCTCGCCGCACTCGGGACCAACTAATACAACGCTAACAACGGCTAAAAACAATCTGTAAGCCTCAAAACTACGAGTAAGCCCTACGACCTCGAACGATCGCCGCCAATCGAGCGTCTCGCAACGCCCGGACGGAGACTATGCGTCGTGTCGATCGTCGTAAGAGCCAGCTTACTAGTGAATCAATCTCTAAGTACCTCGAAATCCTTGAGAGCAGCGGCGCGTGTCGGCGCGTCCGGGTGGAGTAGAACAGACAAAAACAACATATTAGTCGGGTGAGGGCGCGGGCGAGCGCGGGTCAAGGACCATCTCAAAAGTTCCTAGCGCGCGGCGCGGAGCACCCGGCCGGCCCGGCCCGGCCGGCCCAGCTGGCCCAGCTCGGCACGGCTAAGCTCGGCCCGGCCCGGCCCAGCGCCCGCTCTCGGCGCCACACTTCACATTACACCAGGTAACGAGACGGTACGGATGTAGGGAGGCTACTGGACTTTCATATCACAAGCTGACCTTACACAATAGGTTAGCGCAATGATGCAAAATCACCCGAATTTGAAATAGAAAATATGTTAACGAAGATATAAAATATAGATAAATACACTAAATACATAAAGATTACTGAAAACTTTCAAACGAATCAGAGGTAATAAATTTAATAAAATACATATTTCAATAGGAAAATTTGAGTGGTCCTTGCGTCCCGTGTTACAAAATGTATCAAATATAGATATATATAGCGCATCACATAATAAGGCTGGTGTTCAATAAATTTCCATCGATCGGTAAATATTTAAAGGTAACAATATGTTATTTTTAATTGGCCCTATTAAAAGTATGCGTTTAAAAACTTGGTCGGATGAGAAAGCTTCGTATAAATACAGAAACGAATAGATAATAATAACAATGCGCTGTGGCACTGGTACAATATCGAATACAAAGAAGCGCTGCCTTGCGTAGACGCCGGCGCCGGCTCACAGTACATAGACTGTCATACACGGTAGCCGTACGTACGACAGTCTACAAATCTTACCGAAACTCGACCCAAATGAAGCGAAAACACTGACAGATACGTTACCTGATCGTAAAAATATCGCCAATATACCAAAACCAAGATCGTAATGAACATAAGATGTTTTTTCTGTAGGTACTACTGATAATATATGTTTAAAAATCGAAGAGTTTTGGTATATTATAGAATATGCACCATTTGAATAAATAACGGAAAAAGCTGACAAAGATACGAAAATAAAGAGAGATATAAAGAGACGTACCTTGCTGTGGTGGAACAGGAGACCGACGCCTTCCATGCAAACCTTGAACATAACAACAAGGCATGAGGCAAGCTGATGTTTCCATGATACAGTAATTATTGCTAACAATAATCATTAAACATGCCAATACAGTTTCGTTTTGATTTAGAACTCATTAAGTCACAAAATATTCAGTCCTAAGAATTTTTGCGAAAATGCTTATCAATTATTAATATTACATAGAAATTAAAATATCAGAATATAAATTATATATGATTATCTGTATAAAAGTCATTAAAAAATTTAATAAGTAAGTCATTTAAAAAAATTTGATTTTCTTAACAAGTGTCCAAAATGCTGGCTGCGTTGCCCCGCTGAATTGCAAGACTTATTTTTTGGGCAAAATATAAGCCAGCATTTCTGTCTAACGCAGAGTCCTTCAGGCTTTCCGACAAATCCTTATAAAAGCTGAGAGCTGAGCTTTTTTGATTAAGTCACACAATAGTCAGATACGTAAACTAAACATAGCGAACATCTCTCGTCGTCTTGTGCTTATTTTACTAAACGACTCAAATCAAAAACAAGAACAAAATAGAAATCACTAAAAACCCTAATGACCCCAAATAACATCCTATCTAATATTATAAACGCGAAAGTTTGTAATAATATATGGATGTATGAATGTACCTGTTTCCTAATCTTTCACGCAAAAACTGCAGAACCGATTTGTATAAAATTTAGCACATAGCTACTTTTTATAATTCCTGAGAGACTAATATATGACTATTCAAGTAATATTTCTAGGAAAGAGTGACTTATCATTTAAATAAGAAGTAGTTTTTTTAGTAAAGTATTCCCTACGAGTAACGGTGTAACTGTTTGTTTTTTTTTTAATATATAGTTGCCAACCAGAAGTAAGAAATGATACTAATGATACCTATTTAAATATAATGTAAGTTTGTATGAGTTTTGTTACTCGAAATAAATGATTAATTATTATTATTTATATGAAAAAAATAACCAAACGATATACTTATTCAAACTTTTTTTTTATATTTAAAAAAACAAAACAAAATCTATATCAATTAATTGCTTTAGTTTAGTTTTTTAATTGCTGAAGTAGTAATAAAATAGTGCTGTATTTTATATCAAAGTAATAAAAGCTAGTCATGTTTTGGTGTGATTTGTGAGGAGCATATATAATTATAATAATCCCTATTCCTCCATGATGGGAAGAATATATTTTTGATATTTCCTTCGTATGTGTGTGTGAAAAACAGCATCCCACTCTAGAATAGGAAGTTACCTGAATAAGGCCGCCCTCTCCCGTGGCGCAATCCTGCACGGGAAATTCTCCCCCAAGCTCGGCAGCGTCCTGACGCCGACCGCTCTTCTCCATCGCTTCTTTGATGCAGTAGTATAACGCTTTACACTGGAATTATTTGCAAGATTCGTATAAACCCAATGCGTGAGAGTGAGACATAGGACCTAAACTTATCTATGCCTACTATTTGACCTTTCTGTCTTTGACGAGCAGATTTCCGTAACGACTAAACATGTGCACCTTAAATTTAGAGGAGACGTTATTGAAATTGTGAATCGTACCTATAGCTTTGTACATACACTTCAATGTTAATTTTGCTAACAATAATGCTTGTCTATGAAAACTTTCTGATCGTATAGTTAGAACTTAAAAAGCGCATCCGAAAGAATTGATAACCGGTGAGTATGTACCTTTTTAGTATAATATTTATGCAGTTGCGTCTGTCCACCGTTCTTCCTCCAAAGGCACAGTACTCGTATCTTGGGGCTGTAGGTCATGTTGACGAGTCGTTCGTACCACCACCGCTCCACTATCGTGCCTGCAACACCATAAGATGACTGTCATCAAGTATCATGTCATCATCATTATTTTTATGTATAAAGCAAAAAACGGAATCGATTTTCATAAAAATTTAATGGGACCATCGCTGGTACATCACAAATATTATTGAATCGGTCTAGGTATTGCTGACAAATTGGGAAACATAAAAAATATTATTGAATCGGTCTAGGTATTGCTGACGAATTGGGAAACATAAAAAATATTATTGAATCGGTCTAGGTATTGCTGACGAATTGGGAAACATAAAAAATATTATTGAATCGGTCTAGGTATTGCTGACAAATTGGGAAACATAAAAAATATTATTGAATCGGTCTAGGTATTGCTGACAAATTGTAAACATAAAAAATATTATTGAATCGGTCTAGGTATTGCTGACGGATTGGGAAACATAAAAAATATTACTGAATCGGTCTAGGTATTGCTGACAAATTGGGATACATAAAAATATTATTGAATCGGTCTAGGTATTGCTGAAGAATTGGGAAACATAAAAAATATTATTGAATCGGTCTAGGTATTGCTGACAAATTGGGAAACATAAAAAATATTATTGAATCGGTCTAGGTATTGCTGACAAATTAGGAAACATAAAACAATTAGGAAGAAAAAAGATTCCGGCGAATTGAAAATCTATTTATCTTAAAAATTTAAAAGTTAATAACGTAGTAACTGCTTAATAGTTCGCCGAAATACATAAAAAAATATCTATGTTTAGAACTGTCACTTTCCTTCGTAGAGTCTGAGAACTGTCACTTTTCCAAGAACCTTCGTAGCCTGACCACCCATGACCCGTTAGGACTGTTCATGATACCTTGTGTAGATCGTAGCACGAGTCCATCGTCCCGCACCTCCATGAACCGCAGTTCCCCGCCTGCGCACGCGTCGCCTTCGTGCACAGTGAAGGTAGCGCGCCGGAGCAACCGCGACCCTAGCGGCTTCAGGTCGATATCGTTCCCGTGCTGAAATGGCCATACAATTTAAATAGTCTTATTGCTATGATCAATTGGAAAAGTCCGGGGTTTAAGATAATACAGGGTCACTGGTAGCCAGTAACAAATCACTTGAGGGTGAACTCTGGTATTGATATTGGCAACAATTTTTAAATACGCAAGTAAACATGTGCGACTGTTATACACGTTAGAAAATACATTGCTAGGCCGCACGTCATTTAAGTAAGGAACAGAATTGACTGGCTGGTTGGCGCAGTTGGTAGCAACCCTGCCTTCTGCGCCGCTGGGACCGGGTGCGATCCCCGGACTGGTCAACATTTGTATGCATGAACATATCTGTTTGACCTGTGTCTGGGTGTTTATTATAGATATATGTATATCAGTCGTCAGGTTACCATAGCACAGGCTTTGCCTAGTTTGGGACCTGAAGACCTTTGTTTGGATGTCGTCCCATATGTTATTATTAATTTTCGAATATCTAAAAAAATATCAAGTTAATCAAAAACAGTTATGATGTTACTAAGCCTCATACATAGACATATTATTTTAGACATAGATTTCAGTGTGCGATTTATGCATTTTATTTTTTCGGGTCTTATGATCTACCAACTGATTTTAATACAAAAATAAAACACTGTTTCGGCAGAATGGACAATTTCGGCAAAATTTTGCTTACCTGCGTGTGCACCACGTCGAGTAGATGGTTAACCTCCTGACTGTAAACGAGTCCTATATGGCTCTTTGCGAGTAACCGACGGACTTTATTCCTCACAATATCGGGCTCCACTCCAAATAGCACCATCGCAGCAGTCAGATTGTACAATGCCGTAGACAGCAGTCTGTCTTCTTCATGCTCAAGGCGTTTCCGCTCCGTCTCGCTCAGACACTTGTATCGTTCCATCATCTCGTTGGCGCCTTGGTCCATTCCGATCATATCACGCTCTTGGCTAACGGCGTCTAAGAAAGCGTCTTCCCAGAACTGCATCTGGTCCCAGACGTTTGACCGTTCTTTGCCTGTTGAAATACAGGAGTAAATCGTCTACTACGATACTATCCCATGTAAATGAGAAATAAGTAAAACTAAAATAATGTACGATACTGTTATGAGGAAAAAGTGTCTGGGTTTGCGTTATGGTTTCTGTCTTTTTTAGAGGTTATTCTGGAGCCAAGGCTGTGGTAAAAATAAATAATATAAGATAAATAAGATAAATTTAGAATTTTACCCCACCTTGCCGCTTGGCCAGGCCTGACTACGCGGGTCAAAACAGAGCAATACCATTGCCGTAGTACAATTATTTCTCCCGTGCCATTGAATGCCACTAAAAATGTTGCCGCTATAATGAAGTGTAAGAACAGATTTTACCGATGAGTCCCTGGTAAAGATATGTCCTTGCAGTGTCCGGCGACGTAAGCGGCGAAGTGACTGGTACTCCCACCGGTGGGCGATAGCTCAGAGACGTTTTGGAAGAGAACACACTCGCAGCTCGAGGCTTCCCACCCATGCTCACACTACCGCGCGCCGCCTGATATACAATAACAACGCTATAGCAATACAAACAAGATTCGCATTCGCATGATTCATATCACAATTATTTAACTTGGCGATGACATTGATTATCGATGCTCAAGCTGATAACTATGGTTAAAAAAACTATAACGATTAAATAGACGATTATTATCGTTCACTGCATGCAATACCAAATACAAGTTAGAAGACACAGGGTCTGGCAAGTTTGAAAACACGTTAGCAATGTACATCTAAAATCGGGAGTCTCTCTAAACTGTTGAACTTGCTAATATAGCTGATTATTAAAAAAAACGAATCCTGAGGACTCCAGCCATAGATTCCTAACGTGTATTTTCTTTCAAGAAAATATTTAATGAGTTCCAGACAAGAAGCCGAATGAATTTTGAGCTGTAAATTGTGCCAATTTTGCCGACTGCAAAGATTGTTAGCACTAGAATACGCATATAAAAAAATAAACATCTTAAAACTTGTCCGACGAAATATTTAGACGACGACGTTTGGCGTCACCATATTATATGCCATGGGAGACGTTATGCTTAGGGTCTTATTAATAAACGTGTTTTAACTTTAAACGTCTTTTGTCTTTTGACGCGTTTATTGATAAAACCATTATTGTTTAAACTGCCACCGATCATTTTGAAGTTCAATGGATAAGCTTTGTTGTATTGACTGATAAAAATGTAGAGAGGTGTTTCTTTCAGCGTTACATTTGGTTCAGGAATATATACGTGCTCGGGCTGGCTCAGTAAATAGACAAAATGCCCCAAGAGGATCCCAAAGACACAATGCGAATAAATTACTTAGCGTCAACCTCATCGGAAGATCAGGGCAGTCGCATGCTATGCTAAGTTGGACCCGCTTTGTAGCAGAATTATTACTATTCTTATCAGACCACTCTGTCCCTTGTAAGGCAAAGGACTGTCTTGAAATACATATGTATTATAAATTTAAGCAAATTATTTTTATATTAAATAAAAACATTTCTTTCTTTTCAGGGTTTCGTACTCAAAGGCCAAAAACTTCACCCTATTATTAAGACTTTACTGTCCGGGCGTCTGTCTGAGGCCAGGTTGTATTTTATCTTTTCATAATTTTCTGTTATGATGTATTTTTACTAAAACAAGAATAAAATAAATGTTTAAAGGTGATCTTTAACAGTTTTTGCCCGATGTAAATAACGGCAACAGGTAACTTTAAATATTCACAAAATAATTAATTATTCACTTTGAACATAAATAAATAAATCTTCAATTTTTTGCCACATTTCGCTGGATATTAAATACTACAACAGATAGAACTAATGTTTTATAGATAATGGCACCCCTCGTGTGCAAGTTCGACTCGTACTTAGTCGCTGTTTTTTTTTACTTTTCCGTGCCTATTCTGTTAGGTAAATAACAAAAATGATTTCGTTATGCGTAATCTAGTACTGCTGCTTTGTGGTAATCTGTAATATTTATACAAGTACGAACTGAAGCAGGAAAGCGGGGAGAGAGAAACATTAGGACTTACATTGAGGAACATGACGTCAGTATCAGAGAGGTTTGACTTAAAGGAGGCGCGGTGGTCGGTGAGATTGGCTCGGTTGGTGGTGATCGAGCCGCTCTCGTCGGCCGAGCAGTCGGACGACGGCGCCGCCTGCCCATACAACACACCTTGTACGATACTCGCCACACACGTGCTCTCACATTCACACACACACGCAAACACTACAAAACAAAAATATCCGTATCTGCTGGTTGTTTCAACCAGCATTATGCTGTGTTGGGGCCGGTTAGTGACAGAAAACTAAGACTTAAACCACCTAAACCTATGACTTTTAATTTGTGTTTTGTGGTCATTACTGTTGCAAATAATTATATTTCTACTACAACAGCACACGTAGACGATTCACAGAAGTAAGCGAAACGCTCTGCGTTAGTTTTTATTTTGCGGACTAAAATATTCTGGAAATCGGTTTCTTTATTTCCCGATATATGTTATCTGGGTTTTTTCAAGTCGCAAGTGAATCGGTGTTTTGGTTTATTCCCAACGAGTAACACCCCAACTGCAACACTATTATTTCAAGCAGGCAAGCATGCTAAATCTTAGAGTATGTCATCGTTTTATAAGTTGCAATTAAACGCAAGCCCTATATAATACATACAGATAGAGTATGTTTGACGAACGCGTACCTTAGAAAAATTAGGACTGCGTTAATAACGTAAGAGTGGCGAGTATTGTACATTTTCCGCCCTTAGATCTCACCTCGCGGTCTCGTTTTGATGTTACGGTAGCTGACAATATAACCTAGATTATGAGAACAATAATATACGTAGCTGGGGATAATACACAGTCCAGTTTATGACAAACTTACACACCATAGGAAAGCGCTCGCCCAAAATACTCAGGCATAAGTATATGACAACTCAGGGGCAAACATACCACATCAAACCTAATTACGCATTTCACAATAAGTAAATATTTTTGGTATATAATTTACGGATACGAATAAGAAGACTATCCGCGCATAACATCCAAGAAAATACTGTTTTGGGGAACTCTTTCTGTCTCATTTTCGGCATTCATAAAATCAAAAAATAATCGTATCCTGGAATATTTTGGCTAAATCTTTGTTAATGTTTTTTTTTTTGGATTTTTTTAATTTGCTTCTTACAAAAACTATACACAGTATTAACTTGGACAGTGCTGGACTCTTATACAGCCGTTCTTTACATAATAGAAAACATGTATACCAAGGCCATGCTCAAGGGGCAACTTTTTATGCACTCGTATATACAGGGTTATCGGTTAGGGGTGTACTACACCGAAAAGAAGTGGCTATACTTATTGATGAGTTGTTCCGTAGAAAAAGTTCATCGCTCGTCAATAAAATGTATGAAACAGGCGTGTTTTTTTTCTCGAATTCAAAGTTGGTCTGATGGTGTTAGGATACTTTCGACTTAGCTCACCCCTAGTCATTAATCCTGTATTGCAAGATCCACCGAGTGTACAAGTAGCAATATTTTAATTGCAACCATGCAACAATTTACGACACAATCCTTAAATGTAGATTTAATTTTTGAAAAATCAGACACTCACGTCGGAGTCGAAGGAGGTAAGTTTACTAAATAGGAGGTTCCTCTTTTGGTTTAACATGTCTTTGAACATTTCCGTGGTACTCTGCGCTTCACTGGAATCCATTTCGGGGTAGTTGACAGTCGGTATATCTGTAAATAAACGTTAAACTATACATAAAGGGAGATGAAATGAGACAAAAGCACAACGCTTTACAAAATGAATGATTTGCAAAATGTATCAAAATCCCACATAGTTATTGCACGTGGACGTGCACGATGATAATGATTTCCGATTTACAAAATGAAAAGTAAAAATCAAAGGCTATTTGGTGCAAACTTTGTTTTGACTTTTGGCGAATCACTAACACCACTGGTATCTGCCGCCATAAGGGAAAAGGACGTTTCTACGTAACCATCAAAGCGTAGAATATTTTTTTTACGTAATTTAAACATTAAATAATTCGCTGTACGAAAGTAAATTAAAAAACATATATTTTTTTTAATGTAGAAGTGGGATAAATAATATAATCTAATAAGACTTTTTTTGTAGATATTACCTATATACCAAATTCTTTTTCTTTTTAGTAATAAAAACTCACAAAAATACGTAATACTGCAATGAAAAGACGCATCTGGTTAAATACGTCATTTCAACTTAGTAATTTGTAAAAAGTCTTTCTTCCTTAGTAATAATAAATTTAAACGTTAATATTAATTAAAATAAAAAGACGTTTAAAGCCATAGCTAAAGAGCTATGGCTATAAACGTCTTTTTATTTTAGCAAATAATTTGCATACTTCTTCAATTTTAAAACGGTGAACTTTTACAAAAAACCCATGTGCATACAACAAATATTTAATTCGAAGATTATTGTAACCTGACATCTTTCATTTAATAAAACAAAAATTTTGAATAACAGATCTTCAATTATTTTATCAATTATTAGGTCCTTACATATGAAATTGGCGTTTTGTCGTACTGGCCACTTTGATCTCAAATATCTCTTCTTTGGTTAGGGATTCCAATTTCAAATTTATACAGCTATTTATTCATACATTTCATTTTCAATACAATTCATTGGTTTATTTTACTACTATATTGTTACATTCTTAGTTTTAAAGGAATAAGATTTCATTTCAAATATTTGACCAACCATTTTTGTTACGATAATGAAAAATGACGTAACCCTATTTATTATTTGATTCAGAATGTAATAATTATGGTATCAGAAAGTTTTGAAAATCTAAGAAAAGTTCAGCATAATACTATTAACGTCAAAAGCTTGTAAAAAATTATGTGATTAATTATCTGTATTGTTGTTGTTTATTTTGGTACGGTTTTTTTTTCTTTCTTGATTGGCCACCACACTCTGTGTATCGTGCCAGTTCTCAAGTTCTTTTTGGTACGGTTTAGAGATGAAAGGAACAATAATATTTTTTATTAGAGGCATCTGACGGTCTGAGCATGTAAACGAGATATTTTTTTTCCAGTTTTGACTCAGAAGAAAGTGAATATAATAATCTGGTATTTTGAGTATGATCTCTTCATTATATTATCTCGAAATGATTTCCAAATCTACAACACTTTCCAAAAATGCAATTTTGTTAATTATCACAGCTTTTAAAGCTACTTGTATTTAATTCTAATTCAGTCTTCATAAACTTAAGAGAGATCAACACTATTTTTATTAGTTGGTAAATTGTACCATAACGGTTTTCTGTAATCTGGCATTAAATGTGTCAGTTTTTGTATACCTCTATTTTATATATTGACTTGCGCTTTTCAGTGATCCGTCTTGGTTCATTTATTGGTTTTGGAGGAGGTATACCAAATATAATATTTTTAAATCTCAAAACGTCAGGTGAGTATTCTTGTTCTTTATTGAAATCAGTCTTATAACGATTTATTTGGGAGCCTTTAAGAATTTTACTTCACACATATCACTTAAATATGATCGAGGAGAATAATTTTGTAGTTCATATGATGAGAAGCAATTATCAAATTGACAAAAAACTTCTATATTCATGATTTTAACAGTAATTCTTCTGATTTTAACATAGTTCTTGTGTTCAATACTGGCTTGGTGAATGTCTTTAAAATCATATATATGTTTATTTTCTCAATTAAAAACTTATATGTCACTTTGATATGGTATTTTGATTGTTTATATTAATAAGCGATTGTTTATATAAGTTGCTTTACGAATCAGTTGCCATTCCGTACCAGTTGCTCCACCAGCCTGAACACCCGCTTCCGTTGGTCGTACTGCCTGGGCAGTGGGCGCAACTGACCGAGTATATTTAAATCTGGACCCCCCTTCACCCCGCACAACTAGGAATACTAAGTTTACTTGCGCCCGGTAGTTTTTCGTAGTACTAAAATAAAAAGACACATCTACACAGATCCGTCGTTTCTTCTTATTAAAATGCAATATGAGTCTTTTTTTTTTATAGCAAATAGTTTTATAATATAAGACGCTTCTACTTCAATGCGCCTTTTCAACTTAAAACTCGTAAGAAATGTCTTTTTTCTTTCGAAACTATATCATTGTATAGCAGCAGCGCCCTTTTTTAACATTCACACTTTTAGGGTTGTCCTTGGTTTAGACAAAATAAAAAATAATGGTAGATACGTGTTTTTTTCTGATGCCGAATATGTAGTTAACTAAATTTCGGAAAAAAAATCCGATGCGTCTTTTTTTCTTATGGCGGCAGTATAGCAGATTCCTTTTAACGGCTTATCATCAGGCTGCCAAATTCCGAATTCGCACAGGATTTGAAATTATATACATATGATGAGAACGATGGTTAGCGGTAGTGCAGGAAGGAGGTGACTTAAAAGACGTGGATGTGTTGTGTGATGTGATGGGAGATATGTATGAAAGAGGAGTGAATTAAGAGATAACGATTGATAGAGAAGAATGGAATAGGAAGTCATGCTGTGTCAACCCACCGTAGTCAGATAAAGAAAAAAAGATGATGATGATGATGATTTGGAGTATCAAAAATGTTTACCAATTTCTTTATCGTTCCTGATCCCTGAAAAGATAATTAAGAAGAAAATGTGTACAAGCTATTCTATGTTATAAAAATTACCAGTTTGCGAGCTCTTTCTTGAAACTGGTTCCGAGGGAGTGTCCCGGTCTAGTCTGGAGGCCGCCATGCCGCCATCCAAACAGGCTAACTCCTTGCTCCAGTAGTGAGTGTGCGCCATTTCAGCTAATTGAAACACTGACGCCATTCCGCCGAGACCGAAGTTGGAGTACGTGTGCTCGAGACCGTGCACCACTGCTTGGAGGACTTTCAGCATGCCTTTCCATACGGGCTTGCTCACGAACTGTAATCATATGACGGATTTTTATAATGTTGTACGATTTTAATTATAACTCTGGTTAAGCAGAGGACATTACATTATAGTGTGTTCGGATTTTTAAGGCCAATTTACAGTAATTACATGCTATACCAAAATTAAACGACTAATACCTATCTGATTAAGCATTGTAGCTTGGTCGGTAAACATCAGACAGTTGCAGTGCAACGTTGAGTTAACTACTGTTGAACCCACAGTCGTTAAAACAACTTTGCGTTGTTTGTAGCATCAGACAACAAACTACAAAAGGAAGCCTAATGTTTAAAGGTACCTCAGAATAGATAAACAAGCAGTTTTTTTAAATACTGACAACCGAGGTCAATACGGCACAATTTTCTCATTTTACTAACTGATCTATGCTTATTATGATCTACAACCCTTTCAGAGAGGAGACCCGTCCCCAGCAGTGGGACGCTGTGGGTTGATACGTAAACGTACGTAGAACCAAACTAATGCGACGATTTTGATAAAATGTATAAGAACCAACAGTAATTTATATTTTTTTAAACAAAACAATAAAATAACTATTCAAATAGTTCAGGTGTCCCTGAGAAATAGGGCAACGTCTAAATAAGAAAATTAAACAAAATATTCCGACGACTTAAGAATCTTTTCATTTTTGGAATTTGATAAAAAAATTGCAATCAAATAAAAAAATACTTACGACATCGTCAACTTTGTCACAGGGCGTGGACTTCCTGTTAAAGTTCCGATTCAGTTTGCTGAGCACCATGTTCCTGTAGGACTCGTCTTCCATCAGCTTCTTTAGTCGGTTTAACTTCAACCAGCCGACGCCTTCGCCTTCCAACACGTGTTGAACCAACTGGAGGAATTACTCGAATGAGTGTCTTTTACTTGCATCACAGTGGACGACATTAGCACATGAGCGGAAACGATGGAAACAATTGAATAGTTTTGTATCTGCGCATACCATGCATAGTATAGATGTTTTTAAGTAAATGTAAAAATAAAGGATTTGGGTTTTTGAAACTTATCTTAAATCTTAAAAGTACTTAAGTGTTAAACAAATAAAATCGAAATTTATTCCTGGTCAGATTAAAGGACATGACGCAATAGTCATACTAAAAGTTATAAAAAATTAAATTAAAAAAGTTTTCGCTCATGATTAAACATGAGTAGTTCGTACTCTAAGAAGTTGGCAATTAATATACGTTTGATGTAAGTACTTGAAAGTAACAAGTACTTACTTACTATGATGTATGTACAAAGGATAAACTCTAACGCAATCACACAAGGTATGAATAAGTACTAACGTCATTAAGAAAGGCCTGGTTTTCGGAGTTGGCAGCGGAGCGCGCGTGGTGCTGCGGAGGCGGCTGCGGCGGCGCGTGCCTTATTAACGGTGAGCGCTGGACCAAACCCCGCGCACCCCCAGAAAACGGACCGAATGATGCAGCGGCGGACGCGCTGCCAGGTGACACTGCGCTGCTTGCTGACGCGCTGCTCCCACCGCGACCTGCTTCTTGTCGGGGTTGCTTACCTGAATGGATTAACACCTGATTTGAATAAATCCTTATTGTAAACCACTTCATGAATGTGTTATAAACACACAAAATATGAAATAAGAAAGAATTATATATATATATATATGCCTCACAAAAGACAAATAGTTCAGAAAGAAAGCGAGATATTATCATTTACGTCTCTAGACGCTGAAAGCGCCCGTCTTAAATTCAGTAAAAACAATGAGCCCTGATGGCCCCAGCGTCCAGTCCTTGTAAATAGCGCAAGCTCGGTCCCCGTTCCTGTCTATTGTGGTTGAATGTTTGATAGCTATTATGGCTAAGTCTATAATTAGACTTAGCCATAATAGCTATCACACATACTTTTCGCCATCAGTGTAAACAGACAACTATCAGTTATATTCGTGTCCTTATGTGGATCTACATCTTTTTACAATTCAATAACAAGAAACTAGTCGATAGTCAAAGCGTCAGTAATAGGACCAATGCACCACACAATAGGGTATATAACTTATAATATTAATAATAATTAACGGAATTCGATAAAGCTCATATCTCAGTTTACTTGATGATCGGCACAAATTTTCTCTTACCCTTGTTCCCGAAGAAATCGCTAAACATGCTAGACGTTGAAGCAGCGAGACCGTTGAGGTCCGAGCTAATATTGGAGAAAAAGTCCCGATGCATCGCCGTGAGTTGGTTCGTAGTTTGAAGCGCCGTGGAATCTCGCCGACTGTTTGGACTGCCCGCCCCAGAATCTTGACTTTCACCCTGTAGATAGTTTGATAAAGTCATTAGAGATACGATAGAGCAACATAATAGTATTGTTAAAACTAATGCATTTCAGGACCATAAAGATTATTGGTGAAAAGAAAAAAGATAGGTATTTAAAACATCTCCTGACACTATACTTGACTTATGACTTATAATTTTACACAATTATTAATAAAAATCTGTTTTATCTCGTGTTTTAAAAACATTTGCGGCCATGTTGATGCGGTGCATGAACATGCAATAAAAGAGGTACTCGGAACATTCTGTATCGTGTTTGCATAGAAAACTAAACCATGGAACATGGTTTATGGTAGATCTACACGATACAAAAAAAAACATCGATTCAGATTACAAAACACCATACCACGTGAACCTTAAATGCAGCACAAGCATTTCTTGGAACGACCAATCGTTATGAATAAGGGTGTTATATTAATATTCAATATTAATGGCCAATCCTGTTAGGGATAACCATAACAGGTCTATTAATATTAGCAAATAGAGCTATTTAGTTCTAGAGTTTTTACAAAACTCATAGCAAAGGTATCTTATTACCTTCATGAGTAATCCTTTCTTTGCAGCGACTTCCTTTGCACTCTTGGTAAGGTCACCCAACGTAGACTTGCCCACATAAGTGAGATCTTCGAACGTGTTCTTACTGACCGCAGTTGCAGTTTTACTCGCTTCCAACGCCGATTTTGACGCTTCGTGCATACTCTTCGATGCTTCCTCTGCGGCTTTTTTTGCGTGAAGAGTAAGCTGCAATATTCAAGTTTGTATGTAGTTTTGTCACTAAAAGTTTCGGTTACGTAAATGCAAGTTTAGTTTTGTTGTGTGAATGCAAACAGCGTGCATGGGCTAGAAGGTCCTGCTATGACTGGTTTATTATTCACTTTTCAAGTATGAAAAACGTGCTATGGTTTGCTATTTCACTATTTAAGCATTCAAATTTTTAAAGAAAATGAATGATAAAAGAGGTGAAAGCAATTTACATTTCTGATTATATCTTTTTGCAAAGTCTAAAGACATTTTGATCGAAGAATTCATGTATGATAGAAGTAATAATTCCTTGCGTCTGAATGCTAATGCCCATTATTCAGCGCGAAATCGTTGCATAATTAATTTAAGTTTTTATGCATTATCCCACTTTAAAATAGCTATATTTTTCAAAGAAGGATTCCGAGTTTATTTTAACTACTAATAGGATGTAAGCTAGTGTTTGAGCCTACACTACACTACAGGCTATCTAGCTATCACTCTTAATGTTTCACTCGATACCTGACCAAAAGGCGCAAACATTTTCTTTTCTTCTCCTTCAGCCACTGTTCCTTTTTTCTTTATTGTAAATAAACGGATATTAAAAAATTAAATATTGTAAAGAAAACCGTTAACACGAGATTATAAAGAGTACAAGTTACCTTATCAACGTGGGCTAGTAAACCTTCTTGACTGCTTTGCCGCGTGGTTTCCCTCACTAGTTCTTTGGCCTGTGCTGCAAATTGTTCCAAGAGTGATGACTGGGATGCTTGCCGTGACACGCCCCCACTGGTACTCTGGAAACCAAGACAAACTATTTTAAACTTTTGGTTTAAGTCAAATTTTTCAGCATATGTTGCAAAGTATTCGAATCCAATTGGATTTGATTGGAATCTTACAAAATGTTCTGAACACTGAGGTCTTTTGGAATCGAAGCTGATGATATTGGAATAGAAACATATAAAAAACAAGCGCTTTTGACAGGACGCTTTGGTGTCGCCACGATCAGAACCACAGCGATTTAACCTGTGACCTAGGTGAAAAAGAAGACTTACCTATCATGCAAATGCAAGTCCAGGTCTAAATAGTGGCCAAAAATACCACGCCACCGGTGTGGCTCGCACCTAGCTTAGCAAATCACGATTACCTTGACGTGCGAATGCGAGTGAGGCAGCGAATGGTGTGAGGGAGTGAGTGCGCGGTCCGAGTCACTCGTAGAAGCACTGTCGGCGGCACGCTGGCGGGACACCACAGTTAGCGGGGTCGTGGTGGAATTTGAGTCAGACTCGCGACCGAAGCTGCCACTGTCCGTATCCTGTGCAACACATGGTGCTACTATACTACTTAGCATCTAGCGAATTAAGAACTTTCTACGTTGATTATTACACTAGCTCCTAATGAAATATTCAAGAATAGACGTTTTGCGCCGAAAAAAGCGGTCGGACGGTTTAGTGGCACTCCACTCAACCGTCCAGCCGCGCGACTGATTTTATTGGGGCGGTGTGACGCGGACGTTCTAGTAGCTAAGGTATGTATCTAAATGAGCTATAACTATCTTGTTAACTAAAAAGCTTTTTACAAAACAGAAAACGGCCACGGATCCTAATAAAGTAAGAAGGTCTAGACTGTGACTAGAAATCATTCGTAGCTTACGGTATTTTTCAAGAGAGCAGGTTCTCAGGAACTGTTGCGATCCAAACTCGTTGCTTAGGTAGAGAGAAAGAGCAATGTGTTCCCAATCCCGGCTCGAAACTCACCTTGTAACTTCATGCCAAGCTTCACACCAACTTCGAAGTTGCTGGGATAGGATTCGTCACTATGCAATATTTGAACATCAATAGCTCTAGGCAGCCGCCACAATGTTTTATGTTATAACCGTTTCCTGCTTTCGTTTCAATGGTCATTGGGGCAGAATAAACGAGCTGAACGCGGGCGCTCTTAGCGACTAACCACTTTTAATTTCAGCTTGATTGGAGCCGTAAGTGCTGGGTAGTGTACGGATTATACTTACGCTTTTCTTGACGGGGGCGTGACGCGGCGTGTGGCTGACTGCCGCGGGCTCATCGTCGTCACTACGGTCGGAACTAGAACCGGACGGGGAGGGAGAAGAAGACGCGCGTCCTCCAACTTCTTCCTCGTCGCCGTACATTAACGAGGATGGTGGACTGTATACCTGTGCACACGGAGATAAATAACATAAACAGGTACTAACTCTACTAAACGAAGTTTTTAATTAAATTTCCGCCAAGAAGCGCTTTTAGTCATGGAACACCAAGTTGAAAGTAGCTTTACACCTACTTATGACACTACATTACTTTCGATTCCACTCCGACGTAGTGCGAAAATATTTGCTTTACCTAATTACCTATTTATTTTGTAACTTTTAAGCTTTCGTAGAATGCATGTTACGTTACGCTGTGCAACATGCTCGTTTCAAACTCGTTCGGTGATACAGGTCTGCTAGCCACTCTCAGTTGTACTTAGAATCAACGCATGTCAGACGTACTCTCACGACCGACTGAAGCGCGTAACATTCAAAGGATTCGCCAAATAAAGACAGCTGAGTAGAGCTCTCCGAACAAGCAACGTTGCTCGATGCGAGCATCTTTTTCCCCGTAGTGTCTACACGAACGTTCGCTGTGTAACACGTTACATAAATCCCCGCACCGGTTTGTATCCAGCTTTAAAATTAACTTTTTTTTAACTTACCGTTTTTGGATCTAAAGAAGACGATAACGTCATGGGTACTTGCACTACAGCACTGTAGGTTTCTCCTATTACATGTTGTTGATGAGAGTTCCCTGAAAATATTACCTTAAATTAAACTTAAATAAGTACTTAAAATAACGTTTCACACTCACAGCCCCGTGACTGAGATGACAGGCATCCTCGACACATGATGATTTCTCATGTGTCGGGGATGCCATGCAACATTCACAAACACATGGACAACACTCAGCCTCGAAGATAGATATTCAAAGTCTGAACATCAGCCCCGATTGGGAATCGAACCCGGAACCTCCAAATATCGAAGCAAGGGTGCTCTATACCACGGCGGACGGCATGGATAGATAAACAGATAAACATAACATACAGATGTTTAAATAAAATGCCACATTGATTTTGAACGGAAAAAATAGAACGATAAATAAAGTAACTGCGACTGCTCTCAAACCCTAGGTCGGGTCGACGGACATTACTTACTATCGTGACTAATTATCCAGTTATTAATTATACATAAACTACCTTTACGTTGAGCTGCTAGAGTATCTCAAGCACCATACAAATTCGGAGCTCAGCATGTTTATTACAAAATCAACGCAACAAATATAGAAAAAGATTTTTATTGAGCGTACTGCCAATACCGATGGTCTTCAGTTGCAATTACAGGCATTGCAGCCAAAGAATTATGGTAACAATACACTTTTGCACTAGGGTGAGCCTATAAAGCAAACAATGCTAGGAAATAATATACCCGAAGACTAAAAAATTATGAAAATGTGTGGAACCTCTATTACTTAGTTTCTTCTAGATTGGGAGACTGTTAATTCGCTTCGCTAGCTCAGTCAATTACCTGGCGACAAATCCGAAGATACTATTTCGGATGCAAAGTCACTAAGTGACGAATAAGATGAGCTTGTACTTTCAGCACCTTCTGAATCCGAACCGCTTTCATCTGAAATACAAGGAAAACTTTAGAGTTTATTTTTGAACATAATTTTATCTCATTGTATGTCAAACTGCAAAAAAAACGTATACCGCATGTTTACCGCTTGGCCAACCCCAACTTTAAAGAACTGTCCCTGCGTATTTATGACAGTGTATTTAGAGTTCAAAATATAATTTCATTTTATAAACCTTCACAATATACCAATGACATAATAGCAAAATTTAGTCAGGGACGCCAAAGTACACTCTTGTTAAAAAGGTCGTTAAATCATAAGGGGGCTATGAACACATGAAATGAACACACACAGGGGCACAATTAGCAAAATATTTAGCCACTGAATTTATTTTGTGTTGAAAATATCAGAAAAAAAAAAACGTCTTTTGCAAGTGCAAATAATAAGGATACGCGCCTATAGCAGCTTATATTTATATGTATACCGGTGGGCTGGTGCTCATTCCGCTGCAGTTGCCTCAGGGCTCCATTAAGCGAGGAGCCGTCATCCCACACAGCGAACCGGACTGGCTGCAACGAGTCTGCAAACCACTTGGGCTTGTCGCCTACTTGTCGCGGTTCCAACACGCCTGTTCCCACCCGGAGGAAAGCGACGTTGCAAGGTGTCAGCGACCACTCCGCCAGAAACTCTACAGCCTGAGACAAGTTAATGACAACTATTAATAGTGATACAGGATTTTTGGTTATGGATTTACTAAGCTTACAGGAAGTCTATACTACACTTATCATTACAAACTTTTACCAACTTTCATAGTGGGATCTGCTCTGAGTTCGACAAAAAAGTTAGCTGTTCCATAGAAAAAGCACACCTAACAAAGTTCGCATTTTCAAACTTAGGCTCTTGAATGATGAGATTTAATTTTTACTTGATTTAAGTACAATTTATTTAAAGACAGAATTATTTATAAATAATACTATACAAATCGCTACATTATTATGATTAGTACAAATTGACACAATAAAAATAACAAACAATGAAGACTAAAAACACAAAAATTACTACGAGTAATTAAAACTTACACAAAAAGAGTCTAGTTCTCTTTATTTTAGATGCTTTTCCTTTCGCTGTAATACAAAGCACTTTAGTGTGCTAGTGACGCAACATTAAGCATGCATTAAGGTGGCGTTGTGCGCGGAGGAACGGGGCTTGGTCTCTCGCTACCGAGCGGGGGATCACCGGGGAGAGGAGTGGTACACAGCCACTGCGGAATCTGGAGAGATGCTCAGGAACGGCAATACGACTTGCTTCTTCTACTAATGTGGGATAATCAACAATCCCATTTACGGTACAGATTTAGTAATAGGTCATGCAGACGTCGAGTTTCTAGCGAGTTATCTGCACATAAAAGACATCTGGAGCCTTCAAGGCATTTCTCTAGGTATTGACCATAATGGAGAAAAGAAGAGGACCAAGCGATGAACCCTGGCTTACTCCTGATCGTCAGGTATTATGATTTACTAATGTAGGTACCTATTGTATAAAATAATGCTGTGTTTACTTTAAAGTGGGCTGTTGCTTAGATCTTCAAATTTAATAATTTAATAAAGTAAATTATTAATACATCAGCCTGTTGGTGAACCTCATAAAAACTCAGAACAATAAATAACCTGAAGGAGTTTGTTTTGCTGACATCCAACGCTATTTGTATAAAATAGCATATTTTTCTCGAATACAGAGTTGTTCCATAGGATAAAAATATACCTAGCGTACCTCCTTTAAGCTTAGTAACCTTACCTGCCTAGTCCTGTACAACTGAATCATTCATACTTATAACATCCTACGAAGATAACTTCATTGTGTTAGGAATTTCATATAATGACAACATTCAGAAACACACAAACATGCAACACACCCAGACCCAGACCCAAAGACAGAATAGGTATTCAATGTCATCACTCGGATACGTGCCTTGGCCGGGCATTGGGAGTGCCGACTCTAGTAAGAAATTGCAAACCACTGTGCTAAACGGTCGTCTCTTAACAAAGCTTTCATACACATCGCTCTACAGGAAAATTTCTACTGTTTTGAGGCTGCCAACACATACACAGAATACCCAAACCCAGTGAACAAGTTGACGGAAGCAATTGTTCGTGATCCACAAAATCGAAGACTCCGAATCATCCTACAACCACTTGTTTATCTTTATCTCTATTTTGAAGGAATTCTCCACAAATAGCCTATTACTGTTCAGAAGATACTCTTAGTGGTAAATAGATCAAACTGGTTGATAATGGCTAATTAATAAGTTTGAGTGAATGAGCGTAAAGTTATTATTTTCATAACAAATACAATTCCGCTGGTCATGTTCTCGTCATGGGACAGACGAAGTAAGCTATAGATGCGTAGACGTAATGAAAATGTTTCATAGGATGCATGCACACAATATAACGAATTATACAAGATCCATTTAGAAAGATTCATGTTATTAATCCTTCATCCAGTAGGTACCCAAACGTGTTTCAACTGATGCTCTTCTTTTTTCTTTGCAGCTGTGTATGGAAGACGCGTCAGCCTTGCCGACCATCTGCCGCAGTTCTAAGCAAAACTACTGCGGCAAATGGGCGGCAGTACCGCCGAGACTAATATTATTCAGAAAGAGTTACAAAAGGTTTCTAGCACTATCCAGCAAGCTATGACTAGCCGCTTCAAAGAACATTAGATTTACACGCTAACTTAAATTTGCCACCCCTTTGAAGTAACTTTATTTGCTAAATGGTTTGTGTTAGCTTCGGCCTTGCCCACCATCTGCCGCAGTACTGGGAGAAACTACTGCAGAAAAATGGGTAGCAGTATCGCCGCAACTATTACCATTCTGCAAGCACTACAAAAGAAAACGAAAAATACTTGATTTTATGAAAAATTTAAAGACAGAGAGAGTAACGTAAAAAGATAAGAAAAGTGGTCGATTAGTGTTAGCGTCAGCCTTGCCGCCCATCTGCCGCAGTGATAAGAATTACTACTGCGGCAAATGGGCTGCAGTGCCGCCACTAAATTTTTTGCCAGCATGAAGAACTTCACTTTATGAAAAAAAAAATATATATATATAAAAATCTGTAGGACATAATCTTCAACCAGGCAGAGTGGTCGATTGGTGTTAGCGTCAGCCTTGCCGCCCATCTGCCGCAGTTCTAAGTATCACTACTGCGGCAAATGGGCTGCAGAACCGCCGCTACTATTATTGTTCTGCCGGCGCGAAGAAATACTGCATGTTACGAAATAAATACACAAAGTGTTACAAAAAGGTTTTTAGCATAAATCTCAAGAAGTGGCACAGTGGGTTTGAATAATTTTTGTTTGCTAAACAGTTTGTGTTATTAGTGTTAGCCGTAACGTCAGCCTTGCCGCCCATCTGCCGCAGTTTTACGTGTAACTACTGCGGCAAATGGGCTGCAGTACCGCCGCAACTATCATATTCATATTCATATTATTTATTGGTAATTGTTATTTACAAGTCAGGTTACACTTAGTCTATAATAATAAACTAAAAAATACCCTTAAAATACTTAAGCATTTTCTTAAAAATAAAATCAATAAGTAAGCGAGTTCTTTCTTCGAATAATAAATTAAAAATATTTCACAACATATCACTATTCGGCCGACTTAAAGGAGTGTTGCATTTCGGAAAACAAATTAAAAAACCGTTACAAAATACTTTATACCATAAATCTGGAAGTATGGCAAAGTGGGTTTGCACAATATTGTTTCCTAACCCATTTGTGTTATTTGCGTTAGCGTCAGCCTTGCCGCCCATCTGCCGCAGTTCTATGTGAAACTACTGCGGCAAATGGGCTGCAGAACCGCCGTTACCATCATTATTCTGCCGGCACGAAGAAATGTTGCTCACGAAATAAATTAAACAATCAATATGTTAACAAAATATGTGAATCATGATTTGAGAAACGTAGTAAAGTTGGCGTGCTCCATTTTAGCTTGCGAATCAATTTGTGTTAGCGTCAGCCTTGCCGCCCATCTGCCGCAGTTCTATGTGAAACTACTGCGGCAAATGGGCTGCAGAACCGCCGTAACCATTATCATCCTGTGGCCACGAAGAAATGCTGTAGTTCACAAAAGAAATTAAATACGCAAAGTGTTACAAAGAGGTTTGTAGCTTAAATCGGGAAAAGTAGAAAAGCGGGTGTGCGTGCAACATGTATGTTTGCTAATTGATTTGTGTTAGCGTCAGCCTTGCCGCCCATCTGCCGCAGTTCTATGTGAAACTACTGCGGCAAATGGGCTGCAGAACCGCCGTTACCATCATCATTCTGCCGGCACGAAGAAATGTTGCTCACGAAATAAATTAAACAATCAACATGTTAACAAAATATGTGAATCATGATTTGAGAAACGTAGTAAAGTGGGCGTGCTCCATTTTAGCTTGCGAATCAATTTGTGTTAGCGTCAGCCTTGCCGCCCATCTGCCGCAGTTCTATGTGAAACTACTGCGGCAAATGGGCTGCAGAACCGCCGTAACCATTATCATCCTGTGGCCACGAAGAAATGCTGTAGTTCACAAAAGAAATTAAATACGCAAAGTGTTACAAAGAGGTTTGTAGCTTAAATCGGGAAAAGTAAAAAAGCGGGTGTGCGTGCAACATGTATGTTTGCTAATTGATTTGTGTTAGCGTCAGCCTTGCCGCCCATCTGCCGCAGTTCTATGTGAAACTACTGCGGCAAATGGGCTGCAGAACCGCCGTTACCATCATCATTCTGCCGGCACGAAGAAATGTTGCTCACGAAATAAATTAAACAATCAATATGTTAACAAAATATGTGAATCATGATTTGAGAAACGTAGTAAAGTGGGCGTGCTCCATTTTAGCTTGCGAATCAATTTGTGTTAGCGTCAGCCTTGCCGCCCATCTGCCGCAGTTCTATGTGAAACTACTGCGGCAAATGGGCTGCAGAACCGCCGTAACCATTATCATCCTGTGGCCACGAAGAAATGCTGTAGTTCACAAAAGAAATTAAATACGCAAAGTGTTACAAAGAGGTTTGTAGCTTAAATCGGGAAAAGTAGAAAAGCGGGTGTGCGTGCAACATGTATGTTTGCTAATTGATTTGTGTTAGCGTCAGCCTTGCCGCCCATCTGCCGCAGTTCTATGTGAAACTACTGCGGCAAATGGGCTGCAGAACCGCCGTAACCATCATCATTCTGCCGGCACGAAGAAATGCTGTAGTTCACAAAAGAAATTAAATACACAAAGTGTTACAAAGAGGTTTGTAGTTTAAATCGGGAAAAGTAGAAAAGCGGGTGTGCGTGCACCATGTATGTTTGCTAATTGATTTGTGTTAGCGTCAGCCTTGCCGCCCATCTGCCGCAGTTCTATGTGAAACTACTGCGGCAAATGGGCTGCAGAACCGCCGTAACCATTATCATCCTGTGGCCACGAAGAAATGCTGTAGTTCACAAAAGAAATTAAATACACAAAGTGTTACAAAAATTATTGTAGCATAAATCGTGAAAAGTAACAAAGTGGGTGTGCACTTTTTTAGTTTGTTAATAGATTTGTATAAGCGTCAGCCTTGCCGCCCATCTGCCGCAGTTCTATGTGAAACTACTGCGGCAAATGGGCTGCAGAACCGCTGCAAACATTATTATTCTGTCGTCACGAAGCATTTCTGAAGTTCACAAAATAAATTTAATACACAAAGTGTAACAAATAGGTTTGTATCATAAATCGGGAAAAGTGGAAAAGTAGGTTTGCGTGCACCATGTTCGTTTGTTAATCGATTTGTGTTAGCGTCAGCCTTGCCGCCCATCTGCCGCAGTTCTAAGTATCACTACTGCGGCAAATGGGCTGCAGAACCGCCGTTACTATTATCATTATGTTTGCACGAAGAAATGACGTAGCTCACGAAATAAATTAAATAAACAAAATGTTACAAAAATATTTGAAGCATGATTTGAGAAACGTAAAGAGTGGACGTGCTCCGTTTTAGTTTGCTAATCGATTTGTGTTAGCGTCAGCCTTGCCGCCCATCTGCCGCAGTTCTATGTGAAACTACTGCGGCAAATGGGCTGCAGAACCGCCGTTACCATCATCATTCTGCCGGCACGAAGAAATGTTGCTCACGAAATAAATTAAATAATCAATATGTTAACAAAATATTTGAATCATGATTTGAGAAACATAGCAAAGTGGGCGTGCTCTATTTTAGCTTGCGAATCGATTTGTGTTAGCGTCAGCCTTGCCGCCCATCTGCCGCAGTTCTAAGTAAAAACTACTGCGGCAAATGGGCTGCAGAACCGCCGTTACCATTATTTTTCTGCCGACACGAAGAGATAAATACCCAAAATCCACGAAATAGATTAAATACCCAAAGTGTAAAAAAGGTTTGTAGCATAAATCTGGAAAAGTGGCAAATTGAGTGTGCACTATTTTAGTTTGCTAATCGATTTGTGCAAGCGTCAGCCTTGCCGCCCATCTGCCGCAGTTCTAAGTAAAAACTACTGCGGCAAATGGGCTGCAGAACCGCCGCAAACATTACTGTTGCAATAAGTTGCAATAGACACAGAAAGGGTAGTAGCATAAATCCGCCAACGTTACACACTACATACCATACAACTAAAATAAATTTATTTCTTCAGGCTAACAGTACAGTACAGATTACAAATTGTAACTAAATAAATAAGCACAAACTTGTATCAATAAATATACACGAATGAATAATCAAGAAGCTGACAAAGTACGAACCTGTGTCCTGGCGAACTTATTCAAAAAAGCCGTAGTCCTTGGCCGCGACCTGAGGAAGCTGTTGATCTGGAAAGCTACGACCGGTCGCGGGTACAACCGCAGGGTGCGCGTATGCTCCATAAAGTTTGCAAGGATGTTCTGAGAGTTGAAGAAGCGGACCTGAAATCAAGCGAGTCAATATTTGCTCCGTTCATATATGAATGAACGAGTGATGGACGTCTAGGGACTTACTGTATTCATAAGCAGAATCTGGAAACGAGGCAAAGATCGTTCGCTATTACGCTGAGTTTTTGAAGGAATTAAAAGGTTGTAGGCACCACGTCGACCTAAGCTTAAATTAAGGGCGTTAGTATATTTTTAAAGCAGAAACGAAGCGAAGGCTTCGTCTTGTGTGCAAATAGTGATTGAGTATTTTTAAATAGGTAATAAATAGGCTAGCGTTTGAACTCTACTCGTCTGATGTTAAGCTACAATGCGGTCTAAGATGTAGAGAGCTTGTTTAGAAGAAACCAAATCGCTCTTGAAAAGATAGATCATAATTATTGGAAATAGACGCCCTGGCCCACAACCCGGCAATTTGCAAAATGGTATTTTTATCATGTGTTTTCATCATCAACTAAGTGTGATGAATCGACATCGCTTGGGATTTAAAAATACACGTTTCGTGACTTGTGCACTGAGAGCACGAACTAAATGAGTTATTGAGTATATTACCATAGCAACTCGAGTAGCGACGTCCACTGAATCAACATCACTGCCGTATATTAACGGGTTGAATGGCTGCGGCTGATGCGGCGAGGCGAGGGAATGCCTCTGCGGAGTGTGACCGGCGCTACCCGGAGCAGCGACGGACATCCGCCGCGACTCAGGAGTACTGTGAGGAGCCGAGTGTGGCCCTTCGTGAGAAGACCGGAAACTGGCCGGCTGCACCCTGCAAGTAATTTCTACTATACGGGCATATTTCATACAAAACATTGTTTCGCAAGCTTCTTAATTTGTTTCTCTAGCAAAATTTAGCATTACCCTGAATTTGGGTTATTTTTTCTAATCGATTTACTTAGGTAAATTGGATTCCTAAAAAAACATGTTAGTACCAATAAACAATTATCTGAATTATATACGTTCAATAAACAAAATGTGGTATACATTTGTAAAATATCGAGTCATAGGAGTTTGACAGACAGACTTGCTTTGTGTAAAGCTGAACAAATGGAAAATCAGAGTATCCTCAATTCACCTTAAACTAATGTACTGTGGGATTTGAGGCAACAAAATCGGTGGTATTCGTTCTGTAGAATTAAACTCCCGGTGGAATATATATATGCGACATTTTTTATTACTTTTGTGTACTTTGATCACCCACGTACTAGCAATAAGTCCAAGGTGAATTGAGGACACCTTTATTTCTACTTTGTTCACTCAGGTGAACAAATGGGTGGAATATACCGAAATAACTTACTTGAGCGTAGCGCCGCCGACGCTATCTCGTCTCGAAGGCATCAGGTTGGCGGTGGCTTGGTCTGCTGCCGAGTTTGTCAGGCTACTTAAAGCCTAACAAACGAACATTACACACATAAGTACTTATTTATTTATAAATTTATACATCTATCAGTGGATTATACAAAAGTGCTCACTTATTATTTACAAAAAAAGTTAACTGATTGAATTAAGTACATAGTCTACTTTTATTAGGTATTTAGCATATTATAATAATAATAACGGCAATAAACTACTCACACTTGTAAGTCGTCATTTTATTTATAAAATGCAATGAAATTTTTAAACTCATTTTTACAAGACACGCCAACTTACTACTAGAACCATATGTTCATCTTGAAATTAAGTATAGCGTTCGTATTAAGTATACGAGCATGATAATTAATATCAACACTTGTTCCGTGAATTCTAGTGTCACGCGGAATCATTTGCAAATTTTAGGCCAAGCAATGGGTGTGCGCGACACAATATCATCTAAAACACAAGAACCTACAATTACTTCCAATCTAGATCTCTTACAGGACACCCTATTGGAAACAAATTATTTCTACGAATTTAAGAGAATGTATGTAAGAAATCGACTGGTCCATATAATCATCTTTGCTGATGCACTATATTACGTATATAAAATAAAAGATTTATTAATGTGCGATTATTAAAACTCGTTGACAAAGTACCTACCTACAAGTTAACACTCAAGTTTGCCAAAAGTAGGCTTTAAGAGGTTAATATCAGTGATTCCTAGTAGTAATTACGGTTTATATTGCCCCAGATTCATATATGCCACACTGCCAAAACTGCCATTCAATATTTTCTTATCCAAATGGAAACAAAACGAGATTCATCAGTTTCAGAACTTTGGACTTGAGTAGGTTAGTGTGGCTGGTCCGTCAGATTACGCTACGATAGCTCAAACAAGAACAAATTGTCGAATTAGAATTCACGTCATAAGTGTAGATAAATAGCTTCGCATACATATTTTATATTGGCACAACACAACAGTCAAACACATGCTGCAGAAACAATAAGACAAGACTGAAATTGTGTTAGCTTAGTCAAGACTTAAAGGAGATACTTATGGATTAATTCTATTTGTATGTGTTTCATAGAATATTTAACACGCATTTCAGTCGAGAGAAGTGTGTGCGCCGAATTAAAGCTGTACTATAAATCATCAATTTACTTCCATTACGACCTATATATAAATCTCTTATGTTTGCTTTGCTTGCATGCATTTTCATTTAAATAATTTTAAGTTTATGACCACCGCCTAACTCACAATGGCCTAAGTTGGTAGCCTAATATTTATTTCTAGTAACTACCATGCCCTTGTGCTATTTCAGATCCACGATTAATTCACGAGGCTGGCTGTATCATCGACCCAGTTCGCTATTATAAAGAGTGTTCGGATGAATTGAGGACATAATTTAAACAGCATCTTGATTGAGATTGAAAAGTCTTCGTAGTATTCTTTACGAAGACGGAAGACTTTTCGAAGCTAATCGTTGATTCAAAGCTTGCTAAATTAGGCTGCACATCGAAAATTATCTGTAAAAAGTTATTGGATTTTCGCACGAAAGAGCAAAATAAAGGTAAGACGATGTGATAAGAACTATCAAAGATTTATGAAGTATGTCCATAAGTCACTCGAATAATCTGTACGACGATAGAGAATGAAATGGATCGATAGCCAAATGTGTAAATTCTATGATATTCGGCCCACACCCACACAAATCACTGTTGCAATACTGCCGTGAATAAAAAGTTAAAGTGTGCAATGTAAAAAGAGATTATAGATATTTACACGGAATCCAGCACTGCCCAAGAGATGCAGAGTCTAGCGTTGACGGAGAGAAGTGAGGGAGTATGTTAGTGAGTTATCTCTGACAGTGTTCTTGAGTTGTAAAAAAAGTAAGACTGATTGTGTGACAACCAAAACTAGTATCAGTAATTATCAAGGAAATTTGATGGATTAATTTGCAGATAAAAACGTAGTGTTAAACAAGTCAATTAATGTTAGTAAACCATACCGTTTCTTCAATAAGAACTTACAAACACACACACACGCATGCCTTTTGAAAAAAAGATATGTTTACGAGTATAGTAAAAATTATTATCAATGGATTCCAATTTATTCTTATTTATTTAGGCTACATGATATGATAATTGTGTCAATTCTTAAATGTTGCCCTATTCTCAACTCCTCCCTAATGTACTGTATTAATTTCACAGATGCGCTATAGAAAAGTTGAAGTAAGTATGTCCAGAAGTTTGTTCAAAATATAGCATAAAACTTGCTGAAATATTAATCCTTCTCAAGTTCAAACTTATGATAAAACTTCTGAATATACAATTAACAATCAAAAGATAAAGAAAAGTGTCAAAATTCATAGATTTGTAGGAAATATATAATATAGAAAGTACGTTTACTTGACACAGCAGCTTAGCGACATCGATAAAAATGCGCCCACGAGTGCGTATTGTAACACGCTACTTATTTAAAAATATAAATTTCTAAATTTTAAGTAAACGAGTTAAACTAGATCTACCTATCCATAATGATCCTATTTAGCTACCTGAACATTTTTCTAATAATTGGCCGGATGTGATCGTCTATGGTGTTTTATTTTGTAAGGACCCTTTACGTTGTGTTATTTCTACGTTGTGATTAACTATTGTTTCGTTAAGTTTAATGTACAAGAAAAAGCTTTTAGAAAATCAGAGTATTTAAGGTAAAAATATGTTATTTAAAGTAAATAAATAAATGTATTTTAACTGTAACCGAGAGACTTAAAGGCCTCTTTGAATCGAACGCAATATTAACCGTAACCGTAAGGCATTAAGTCCTTGCCGCGTCGAATTAAAGGTCGTGTTTGCAATCAAAGTATTGGAAACATTAATTTACATTGATTATGTAAATAAAATTAGCCGTAATCTTAAATTAAACACATAACAAAATTAATTTAAAATACTGTGCAAATAAAATAAAGTAAGATCAAATCAAGTAAGACACACGTAAAATACCAGCAAGGACAGAATTAAATAAGAACAACATTTGCATAGAGCAACTGAAAGCATGCAACTTAGCTGAAATTTCAGGCACCTGGAACCGCCTACGATCCTCTTCTTTCTTCATGGCCATTACCGTGATTCCCACTCTACTTTCCCCATAAATATATATAGAAATATAATATGATATAATAAACATGTCACTTATACATATACGGTATAATTACAGAGTTTAGCTTAAGTAAAACTTCTATTCTAATAGGTATAACTTTAATTGATAATCTATTTACAAACAGAATCTTATCTAAATAACCGATCGACAGCAACAGCTCGGAAGAATCCTGAAATAATAACTAAGAAGGGGAAAAGGAAACAAGACGGTTAAGTCTTTGAATAGGAGCCTAAGCGATAAGATTATAATGAGGCTCCCTTCCAGCCTAGCACCTCATTCCAGACCAGAGCAAATCCGTCGGCGTTTGACCTACTCGCCTCTAATGACTTCTAATCTTGCAAACCTTCATATCTCATTCCGATCCTTTTCATTCATCACCAGTTCTCAATCATTCATCTCAGTCATACCATCTTTTAACGCGGTTTTTTTTTATTATCCTATTCTAATTGGTTTTATGACCAAGAGATTCCTCGCGACTTTAACTATCCCTACAGGAATCAAATGATCTGACGGTGTGGTGTGTGTACCTAGTGCATGAGCGAATGTAAGATTGTGCTTGACTCCTGCTAGTCAGAAGCCAGCATCAAAATTACATTCTGAGTTCCCGCCCCATCCTGGCTGATCAGACTTGGATCCCTGTAGTGATGAGCCACGGAATTTAGCGCCCGTCTCTCGGATACAGCCGGCAATGTCCTAAATCCGGTCGCTCTATGTGTGTTCTAGCGTGCAAGTGTGTAAAGATATAATAATTTTATATAATAACTAACTATCAATAAAATTTTCCTAATTGGAATTTTATTCAATTCCAATAAGATTTTGGGTTCAATAATAACTACGCAGATGAATTACGGATGAGTGCATAATTCCAGCAATTTAAACAATTGAGATGATAATATTTTACAGCATTCGTATTTTCCATTAGGTATGATAATTCGGTGGTTAAAATTCCTTTTAGCCTCGTACAATGCGACAACATCCTTCTGCTGTAGTAGTTATTTTAAATCTTAAGCTACATGTTCTCAAAATCAAACGTCCTAGCTAATGGTAGTTTGTAACGGTTTAAGTTTGACACTTTCATACATCAGCACAAATTCCACTCCTCCTAATATGGTCCCTGTAACTATATATATAGCGACTCGTGGATCCTACCCATACAATAACCCGTAATAAAAACGTAGACACCGCCACCGCAAACAGCTTGCTGAAAATAAAAGGAAGTAACGTACCTCCTAACTTGTCCCTATGTAACATAAAGTAAAGACAACGTAGTCTACCGACGACACCTCCTGACCAGCTGAGAACTTAGGAAAATAGCGACCATTAGATATAAAATATAATAAATAAGGTATACTCCCAATTAAATCACTGCACATCCAAGGTTTCGTCACACATTCACAATGGATCATTAGATCACTTATATAAATTTTCACAATATTTCACTATCACAGTAAGACCCGTCGTCGCGACGGATATTTTATTTGCGGAACGAATAATTATTTATATTTCACTTATAATATTTATTTCAGTTGAATAAAATAGACTTAGGAACACTCCCGAATTTCAGAGTTTTTAATATAACTCTGTTTTTAATTCGCGCCCGGAACTTCGACCATCTCTCTCCGTGGTTAATTTTCGACTGACCCTCTAAACCTACTTTTTTAATAATTCCCAGCAACCTCTCTTGCACTTAGAACACTTATAATTTTTTGGAATTCTATTCTGTCAAATAAATAAGTCAGGCAATAAAATTTTATTTATGATGTTTTGTAAAACTGAACAAAAAACGAAACGCACTTGAAAACATTAATTTTTTGCTAAAAATTCTGGTCGACATCGTATACTTTCAATGCAGTAAGGAAACTTCTACAATGTCTATTCGATGTTTAAACTCGTCAATCTTACATCAAAATTATTGTTAAATGTTGTTACTAGATGTAATTAATCGATCTATGCTTAGTAATGTTATACTTAATAATTATTAAGTATATTTGGAAAACGTAATTTCAAAATGACTGTATTGTTTTACATCCGATTACCATAATTATGAACTTAAATATTTATTAAAACATAT
This sequence comes from Ligdia adustata, assembly GCA_947049295.1. Classification (NCBI taxonomy): domain Eukaryota; kingdom Metazoa; phylum Arthropoda; class Insecta; order Lepidoptera; family Geometridae; genus Ligdia; species Ligdia adustata. The sequence continues at coordinate 8,346,877 of OX346218.1, forward strand.
TACAATTTTTCAGTTTATCATTATAACTGTATTACTCATTATTAACTTACTTAAAACGCAATTCGTCACCGTCTTTAATTTGTCCAAAATTGAGTTACTGTATATACTAAACCCTCTTGCTTAAACACTCATATGTTTTCAACGCTAGGGTATAAGGTATTGACCATTGTAGGGTTGGAAAAATTAGTTCTGCTTGTATTTTTATTTATTAAAGTTATTCCTGAGAACTAACGTACTCTATCTTAATCATAACTTCAGCAAGCTAAAATAAATTCTAAATATAAGTTGAAATTTAGAATAACAGTTTCGATATTGATAATATTCAGTGAAAAATAACTTTACTTTTAATGTATTTTAAACTGATTAAAACAACGTGTAAATGATTAGTATTGATTCTACTAACTACAATTAAATACACCTCAAATAAACCATTACAGACCTAATTAACCTCGGACAGAACATACGCAATAGTATTTAATTAGTTACAATTTCTTGTGCTGCGAACCCTACGTCTAGCACTTGGTTTTTAGGTAAATGTTAGTTTATCGTAACACTTCAACAATGTTGTCAAACTTTTAGATACGCTAGTAAAGTTATTACCCTGAAATATTTTTTTCGACCTACTTTACTTTTCAACGCTTAAAGTCCTTCAGAAATTAAATGACCATATTAGTTTACCGTTGATTTGTTTTAGTAACCAGCATTATAAACTCAATCCTTTAGAAAATAAGACCTTATAAGGAACAAGTGAACTGCAGATATTTGGTAAATCCTAAATAACTTTCTCACGCAGTTGCCTTCAAGAATTAAACAAGGAAAGCATATATAAAGTCGCACGTGTGTAAATGAAATGAGAAATATTACTAATAGTTTCAATGAACATATGAGTATGTACTACATGCGATGCGGTATAGTCAACTTATGGAGCAAACATTGTGTGGAAATAACATTGAACACATAAGGTTTGTTACAGTATCAAAGGAAGATTAAGTGAGAAAAATGTATAATTGGCACACAATGAAACATTCATGGTGAGTAGCGGTGGGGTAGGTACCTGTTTGAGGTGACTCTTTAGGACGGAACCCTCGGGCTCTGGCAGCGGCGGCAGGTCTTGGTCGGTGCCAGTTGGACTTATCAACTTGGTGGAGTCAAGGTCTACCAGCCAGATATCATCCGGCAATCTACAGAACAACGGAATTTAATGGTATTCTTAACTTTGGGTTGTCGCTCAATGTTGACGGTTTGAAACTTTTCCGTATTAAAAATATTTATTTATTTATTTGAACAAGCACAGTAATAGCTTCATAACTAAACTACACTAAACTATTTTATAAAACATGAACTTTTCAATACGAAATGTTCACAGAGTCTATTTGCGACATCTGTGAATGTGGACAAATTACATTTAAAATTAAAATAATCTCGAATATCTCAATAATTTAAACAAAAAAAAAACAAAATTAAGTATAAAAACGCTCTTACATTAATAGAGTTTAACTGTCTCGACATTAAAGAAAGTACACACACATGCATATATATATAGGTATAGTTACTTGGAAACGTCGTCTTCGATAACTAAGTCATTGTACAGTGTTTGTATCCACGGACCTCGTAGAGAAAATGACGCCTATCAGTGGACCCTCCTAACCCATTATCAACCGGGAGCCATTGATAGATTTAGATGACTGGTTTCCTCTCAAGCGATAATTGGTGAGACGGATCAGAGAACAGTTTGATAAAGCGTTATCGCTGCGGCTCGTTGGGGGAATGAGCGGCAATAGTCTCACTCACTCACGACGAAAAAAATATATATTCATTAATTCCCTCGTAACTAAAACTTTGTTGATCTGTTACTCATTACATTGCTTACTCAATATCTCGAATAACGAAAAATCAGCACAGACTATATTATTGTGGATTATAATTTCAGCTGGTAACCCAACTATTAAAAGAAATACATTTATAATCCATTCCCATGAACTAAAAATTTACCAGATGATAAGTTGCTATGCAACTATGAATAAATGTTATATGTCAGCTAGCTGTGTCTCGGTGGAAAAGCAGAAGTTAGGAGGGAGCTTCGAGACAGGCATTTTTTTAATTAAGAGGGATTAACTGCATTAGTATAAATTTTTTTCTTCGTGATATTACCGGTAATGATTACGTCTAATTCGTAACGTGGCTCAGCCTATTGGAGTTGTGTCATCGACACAAAACACCTGTGTGTTTTAAAATAAGCTATGTTATTAGGTTTCTAGTTTCATGATTTGAGTAAATCGTGTACAGAAAATTTTAAAAATAAATAACAACTAGAATCACAACTTCAAAATGAACCATTACCGAGGATCGTAACGCTTTATTACCATCTTAGAGTTCACATACCTAAAATTTTTCTTGTAAGTGAGGAATGTCGCCGGAATCCCAATAAGAAACGGCGTTGGCGCCAGCAGAAGTTGTTCCGCACATGCCATACACGACGGTAGTAATGGGATTGCAGGAAACATGTACTCCAGAGGATATAACATGCAGACCAGAGCCATTACAGACATGGAGAGCGCATTGTAGTCTCGTGATTGTACCACTACTTTGTTCTCCAGAAGAATGAGGGTTAGCACCTTTAAGCATGTATCCACACCTGTATAAGATAATTCGTAAAGTTAAAATAAAGTAGAAATAAAATTGGTAATTGTGTAGGTATAGAGTGAGCCACCAGTATGAATAACCCAAAACAGACACGGCTTTGTAAATTATTTTAGTCGTCGGGAATTTAAGATTATGTGGGAAATATTTCTACGGCACTGTTTGACGATCTATCTCAATAATTTTTGACAGAGGCATACGAAAGACAAACTTAAATATGTTTACTTAATTAAAGCACCCTATGATGGCATCGAGCTCAGCCTAGCGACGCTCTCGGCCTTCAAGCTTGGTCAGCATAGCAGCTCTTGCTGTCCGCGCTTTAAAGGCCTCAACGTTCAGTCTCGGCCATTATTCCAGCTTGGACGTCAAGCGCTGCAATGCTGATCGCGCTGTGATGGTTTAGACCTGCGCTACGCGGCGCTCTCGGTCGTCGTAATCGCTGCCAGCTATGCAGTCATTCAGTATAGATCGGTATAGATAATGTATAGATAATGTACTAATATGGAAATTAAATATGAAACGATATCGGTCGGGTTATATAATATAGGTAGAATGGTTGCTGTTTTACTCTAAAAAGGCTCAACCAAATTGTGGTCGCGAGGGCGGTTCGCAGATCTACAAGTATGTTTAATTGACGACAAATGAAACAGCAGATAGAAAAAACTCTACATCTCCCTAACACTCACCTAGCAGCTCAAGCGGCAGATGGAGAGGAAAGTCTACGAGAGAGAATCGCGTATGATCCGGTAACGCAAATAGTAAAGGAGAATGTGCCGTAGGAGATAACACTTCCAACTCCACGCGAGTCTTGCCCGGCACCGGTACAGGCGCCGATAGCAATCTGAGGATCCATGTCTCTATCTCCTTTACGTCATGAAGGACTATTGTTGGGGTGTTGTCGTACGCCTGACCCGTCAGTACGGACCATACTGTGTCCCTGCACAAATAATATGAACCATCATCACATACAATTAATCACGCCCTATTAGGGTTTCTCATAAGGAACTCTTAAGTTCCGGTCAATGAAAAAAAAACCTTAGAAATCTAAACTGCACGACATATTACTTTAAATTTTAAGGCTAAAAGGCCTTGCTAAAAGCTCCTGAGGAAACATAGAAAAATAATTAAACAGGAATCAAGATAAAAATTCAAGATAACTCAATGTATATTGGCGCAGACAGAGAAAGCAAGTTCTTTAAAAAAAAAGTGTTTACCGACTTCCATTACACCCGGCAGGTGTCGATAGAACTTTTTTAGTTATTTTGATTTAAAAATCAAAACCTAGGATCTGGACTATGGTATGGTGGCGGTATACACTTTCAAACAAAAGGTAAAAAATATAATATACAGCATTTCCCCATATGGCGGTAACCGTTTGCCTTACCTGAGTATTTGTCTAGAGCCGCCGACCCGTCTTGGACTGGAAGACTCGTTGCAAGCATCAATAAGTTTTTTAAGAATATAGAGGCACTCGCGGAATGTCGAGAAGAACGGATGGTGCGACAGCAGACACAGTGACGTTAAAGAGTGGTTCCTTATGCGCTGGAAAAGAGAAACGTGATAGGAAACTTGTCTTAACTATTAACAGCATACAGTAAGCCGTCAAGATTTTGTAGTTAATGTATATTTGTTTAACATTTTTTTACTTTGCGTTTTTAAATGGATACTGCACACACAACAATGATTTACTTTACCAGCTGCAATGTCTTGTAATTAGCCAACGGACTGGGCCATGACCCATATACCCCTTGCAGCTGCTATATGATACGACGAGATTTTTGTGTATACCTGTCGTTTCCTAGCTTGTCTGGGGCATGGCTCGCGCGAGTGCTCGCCGCCGCTCTCGGAGTCCGGCGCGGGCGGAGCGGCGAGCGCGCCGGCGCTGCACTCGCGCTCCGAGTCACTCACCGCCACGTTACTGCTCCTATAGTCACTGGACAAACACCGAGCCCTTAATGTCTCAGTCCACTACAATACCCCATAAAATGACCCTAACTAACTTATCAATCAAGGAAAAACACTCATAACATTAGTCTACATAAGCATTTAAAGTGTAGTTTTGTCAGCGAGAACTTATTAAATAAAATAATTTTAATAAATCCATACTCTAAACCACATGAACATAGCGTTCCAGTAGGGATAGGTATAGTAGATATAGGTCCGTGCTATGTTGCTTTCCATGCCATACAGGTTAAGATTACGACTATGGTACTGTATGTAGTGGGCACAGACAAATAACAAATTTATATGTACCATAAAAAATATAGCGCTTATGGCATAATTAGATTAGGTGTTTTTAAATGATCACCGGAGTTGAGAAAACTTCAGCTAGGTAGTCGATGAGTGACCGTAGAGAGTGGAATTTGGGTTACGTTAACTGGGTAACTGTTACTAACTGGGTTGAGAAGATTAAAATGTAAGTTGTTTTTATGTAAATGTAAGTAAGTAGTTTGCCTTACGATAACAACAGAAAAGTCGAAGTTAATTATTAATCTGATAGAGCCCTCCAATGACCCATATCTTCTACACAATAACGAAACACTTTACAAATTCCAATTCACGAATCAGGAATTAAAAAATATATCGACTAGTACAACAGTCGCCCGAGCAAATATTGAAAGGCGTAGACAAGGCTACTCGTAACACCCAATTAGCACTCACGATCGAGAATACGTATTTCAAAAGGAAAAAAGCAGCCCATTATAAAATAAAATTAAATTATAACTGAAATATCGATATGATTTAAGCTCCTTAAAGAGGCTGGAGCTGTAGGCGTTCCAAAGTAACGAGCACTTTATTGCGTCTTACCTGCTAATTGGCAGCCACCCAGACTACGTAAATAAAATGAAGTAGCCGAAATATATACGCAACAGACAAGAATATTTTTCTTCGTATAAGCGGATTAACATTTATACCCACGGAGGCGTTCAATTATAAAATACACCCCACTTTCACCCATTCCGGGCCTGATTAGGTTGTATTTGCTTTACTTCGGTAAAGCCTGTCTAACAATAGGTAGTTAATAATTATTAATTATAAAAGGCTGTAGAGTTAGCGTTTAACGTGAGTGCATGAGAAAACAAAAGTGTCTAGATTTACTCTCAAACAAAACAAATTACTCAAACTAAAATAAAAAAAATGATACTTAAAAATAATATTTCTGAACTTATTAGCAATAATTACCAAGCATAAAAAGAAAATAATATTATCATGTAAAGAACTACTACGGTAATCTGAACACCTCTCGATAGTTGAGTACTCAGTATTCTTGCAGTTATGTACGAAAATGTTTTTAATAATATAGGCTTTTTCTATTTTTCTAAGGGGGGAAATTTCCTACGGTGCCATTTACCGGCCAATTTCAATGATATTTGGTACAAACATGCAAAACACAACATTCATTAAGAATAGAGAATTCAAAAAATCTATCAAGTGGTTGTTGTTTTGTTTAAAGTTGTAAAAAATATCGCGGTCTCGAGGTCGCGTTTCCTATTGCTCGCCTGGCGCCTAGGCTACCACCCTCACGTTGTAAAATCTGTCGCCAAACAACTAACGCTCTGTTCCGGCAGCCTTCCTTGACTGTATATTCCAGACTAGGTATGCTCCATATACGGCCATATCACTAACTTCCGTGGTCGTGCAAACTTGTGGTCAAATGCCTAGCTGTATAGGATAAAAAAAATACGCAAACTATGAAAAATCAAAAAATAAACAATATTCTATTCTATTACTAAGTAGAAGACTAATATACTAGTTCACCTGGAGAAAGCCGAGTCTGAGCTTTTCTCCATGGACTTGCGCCAGGAGTCGCGGCGGAGGACGCGCTGCGGACCAGTCGCGGTCGCGCGCTCCACGGCTCGGTAGAAGTTGATACACACGCCATATCGCGTCTTACCTGCGTATCAAACGGCGGTTATCATTTACTTACGACTTATGTAAGGAGCTAGATTGGTTTATATGGGATCGCTTTATATCAGACGAGTTGCAGTCAAGCGAAAACCTATTATTAATTATTAGAAAAAAACTTATGTTTACCGACACGCAGACTGATAGAAATACAACATATCATAAGCAGGAGGAAGTCATCATGCGAGTCATGCCAGTGACATCTCACCAGAATCCTTATCAGTGAGCGTGAACACGAAGGAAGTAGTGTCCCGGTTGGCGAGATGTCCGGGCGCACGGCGCGGGCCCACCGACACGCAGCCTTCCGGCTGACAGAAGTAAACCATGTCCAATGGCAAAGGGAAGTCATCGTGGTTTGTTAGCGGGTACCGACGTAAAAGCTCTGGAGCCTACGCAAAAATATATTTTCGGGTTTAGGGTTTTAAAGCATTTTTCAATAGAAACTTTTTTGCTAGAGATTAATCTTTATCTATATAACGCTGTCGCAATAAGTTTTATGAATTTATAACAATTGGATAGCTGTTAATGTATGGAAATACACACAATACATATTACTATCTATCGCTAGAGGCGTAGGTTCCAAGTTTCCCCACATTTAATACCTACACCAAGTCTGGCAGGGGTTACCATGTTATATCTTTGCCTACACCTAACGAGGCTATCGAGCTTTTGCATGAAATTTCATCTAAGCCTGCAGATAAAGAAATCCGCCATTATAGAACGGCAGCCATTTTGAATACATACAGTCACGCCTTCTAATTGGGATATCATCGAGGAGGCGGAGATCACATCCTGTTTTGTTTGTATTATCTTCTGCTTTTTGCACAATGATTAAAATCAATAAATAAAACGATTACCGAACTAAATATATTTGATTCTCGCATTTTAAAATTGCATATTACAAAGGACAAAGTATTTTTATTTAATTTATAACCATTCAATATATAGCATGGATTCTTATGATATCACGACATACGTATATACGTTCACGAGAACCAACAATAATACACTGACCTATGTATTTGACTAGTCAAAATTCGAAAGATAATGAGCGGTTAGTAGATTAAATGGCCGACAGATAAAATATTAATTTAAATCCACGCATAAGTATCGATTCAAAGAAACTGGTAAGCAGGTTAGAAAATGTACTCGTATGTAAACGTTAGCGCGTGGGTATGACGCTCACGTTTCTTTTCTAAGAAACTTTCGGGACTTTACGGTTTCAGAGAAGCTAAGTTAGAAAACAAACAGAAAAGCTTTTGTTACTATGTTGTAAGTTGAAAAGCTTTTGTTTCTAATTTGTACCTGTAGTTGTTCCTTTCGTGACGACTGAGAGTGGTTTTTAGGTTTTTAAATACTTAGACCAAATATTAATATATCTTAGTGTGGTGTAACACTTATAAAAAGAAGCAGGCAGTAAGTACTTAGACCACCAAAAGTTACATCCTTCATACACTGACTTCATATCATGTATTACAGTATTGTATTACAGTTTATCTAAGATTGTAAATACCTACGCTAAATCTAATTTCAATTTTCCATATCTACAAAGGCTGTCAGAAAGAGATCGCTTTTTAGCGATAAGACCGCCTGTTATGCCTGTTTCTGTTGTATTTATGTCTGATGTTCTATAATGTTGTGGTGACAATAAATTTGTAATTGTAGATACAGCGCTACACAATTAAACAAATAGGGCGGGCGTTATATTGTTCGATTAACTTATATGTAGGTACATATACATATATGGGAAGCAAACAATACAATCCTACCTAATCTAAATTAGATGATCAGTCTATCATTAGTCAACAATAGCACGATTTGATTGGACGGCGACGGTTTCATTACGAGTATACAGATCAAATATTACGTAACAAAGCTAACTAGCTAAACGTAGATGTAAATACTTAAAGTGGTATTTTCGAGCCGAGTTTGGCTTTACGTAAGCTTAATGCTTACGTAAAGCCAAGCCCGGGTCGAAAATACTATACAATTTGAAATGGGAATCTTCTACAAATAGAGCAGCCCTCCACATTCTGAAAGCATTTTCGATAACATTTAAAAGCTATGTGCTGCAAACTTAGCGTAGCAAAAATGAAATCACTTAGGTATAGGCTGACACTGAAAGGTAAGACGCTACGATTATTGTAATGTGAATGAAAAAAAATACTCGAATTCGTCACGAACTTTGAACTCTAAATTTTAATGGGCACGTCTGCGTTAAAGCTAAATTAGCATTTACAAATTTGTAAAGTTTGAAGAATTCACTGGGCTTAGTGACTCTACAATAAAATGTATAATTGATAAAAGACTGGTCTCCAAAAACTAAACAAGAAAAAAAAATCGTAACTAAATTCGTATATCGTTGTATATCAAAACGACTATCAAAACGCAATGCAATTGTAATTCTGAAACAATTAATTCAAATAACAGACTGGGGCCTCATTATAGCATAGCTCAGATAGCGTAGACCATGATGGCTACCATGCTGCTAGTTTATTTCTTAATTTTATTAGCCATTACCACGCTGGCAAGAATTATACGTTGGTCTAGCTAAACACCAGCATCCTGATCATGGGTGGCATAAATATATCAGAAGATAAAAAATATTCAATACAAAACTCAACTTACTTGAACAGGAGCCAGTCCCTTTCCCGACGTATAAGGCTTCGCACCAACAATAGTCAGATAATCCACAAGCCGAGGGCATAGATGTTGTTTCTGAATATCCATGCTTCAATCACTTGCCTCGTTTCAATAAACGTGAGGTCGTATGGGTTCATTGTAATGTATCAAAATATTGCTTGTCATAATTATCACGTTAAATTATCCCTGAAACCAAATTAATACAATGTAGCGTCGAAGAGATAATGTTACAATTTTACGTTTACAATATAGTAACGTGGGTTGAGGTAACTAATAATATCGAAATATATACAATACTTGTACCTACCTACTTAAACATTTTTCAGTTATTTTTATTTATAACTCAAAGTACAAGGTACTCGACAGATTTTGATCAAATTTAAATGGGAGAACTCCCTTTCAATCAAAAAATACATAAATCGGAGTAGGCCTAAACTCTTAGAATTAGGAGAACATAAAAAAGATATCTAACGAATTGAGAACCTTACCAGCATTTATTATTGTTAACCAACACAACTAGCCACTGTAAAAAAAATAGATAAAGCTGTGATGGTATCTCTAAAATCGTTAGACATACACTACCTAAGTATCAGAACTGATAACAAACGTAATATACAGTTCGATAACCAGCTCTAAATGGAATCAAACTTAAAGTGATGATGATTGCACATTTAAGTAACTTAGTGCAACGAGTAGGAGTTATACTTACAAAATACTCAAATAGAATCAAACGAACCAAAATATAATCGAATAAAATGTATCTCGCGAAGACTTTATTGATTTTCTTTGCTATTATAAGCGATATTATACTCAGCCCCTTGACCCATTTATTGCCTTGACACATTTCTCTCGGGTGAGCCTCGTCTCCGCGTTTACAGGTGGCAAGCAACTCCGGCCCTTATGGACCATAAACCACCTTCATACACCATACAATCAACCATAAAATCCGAATTGCAATGATTCTTTCACTGCTGTCAGAAACCTTTCAGTTTTTACGGCCATTAGGTCGTGAAAGGGAAATATAGGTACGCGTTTTATTTCGGTGTTATAGCGGCGAGCAACAGTAGGCAAACTTCGTTAAGCTGGGAAGCCGACCTTGAAAATGGCCTACCGTAAGCCCCAGGGGCTCACACGAGGCTTTTGATCAAATTACATTTCGACTTCCTCTCGCTGATTGCCTTCTATTTACTAAAGGGCAATTGAGCTGCTGAGCTTTGTGATGTAACTCAATTAAGCTCTTTGAAGCTTTTGTTAGAAGCCAACCGGAAGCCTGGATTACTAAAAAAATTGAAATTGATTTATGTTAACGAATATATTTTATAAAACAAGAGACGCCCACTCCTGTTTTTGATGAAATTAATTTGAAACCCTTTCTTAGAAAGCTCTTAACTTAGAGAGTACTTAAGTGATATTTGATTTGTTATACATTATCGAGCGAAACGGTGCGCATATTCTTGTCGTTTTCAGTCTGAATTCTGTCACTTATATTAAAGGCCTCCCTGCGTACCACGTTCCAGTCTTTTGCAGAATCTTACCAGTGGCAAGTAGGTACTAATACACATTTCTTTATTTGCACAAATTATTTGTTTAACACTTCGGAATTACATTTCATAAAACTAAAAACAAAGAACTAGTTAAAAACAGATATAAGATTTTCCTTAGCCTCCGATACCTAAGCTAGGCCGAGGCCTGTGATAAGGGCAGCAGAGTAGTACTTTTATAACAAACAATTAATGATCGTGAATGAGTTTTTACGAGCCAGCAGAGGACATTGTGATTAACTTTAGCCTGAGTTATTTGCAGATATTTGCCAAACGCATATTATCACTGAGATGCGTCACGCATGTGGGTGGGTATCGCTTAACTGTACCAAGCGACCTTTACATGAATTGCATGAGATAATAATAGTGAATCTAGTTCACACGTTTGTCTACTGTCATGCAAAAATGTTTTGATACTTGTGTTATTTGGAAGAATAAAGACATAGAATACGTTACTAAGCACAAGATCGTAGGCCAAAACATCACACTGGCTTTGCTAGTTCCGTCAAGTAGATTTAAAATTGAAATACGTACAAAAACGTGATGTATGTTTGTATTTAATATTTTTCAAATCAAGGAAGATTAAGTAAAAAGAGGCCAGTATCTTGATTGAACGTAACCAAAACGCCTCCGTTTCAGGCTGAAGAAAAATGCTTTCGTCTCTCTGGAGCTGGAGGCAGCTTCAAGGATCGTAGCATTCCTCGAGAATTTTTTATTTTTCAAAACAAATCTAGTTTGGCGAAAGCACTAGGAAGAGAAATGTAAAATAAATTTATTTCAGGAACGACAGTCTCTCGTATCTCGAATATTACAAAGTATCGAGCAGCAGTAAGGGATCGCATTTATTAGTATCGAAGGCCTTGATAAATGTCATCTTAGTTACTAGAATTAAGAGCTTTAGACTAATAAAAAGCAGAGTGGCACGCCATATTGTCACAGTTGGGCTTCCAATAAGCAATCCTAGAAAACGACTTACATATTCGACATTTTAAGACAAATAACCGAAACTCAGAGAGAAGCAATAAAATGTGTAGGTAAACGATTTTGTCGGCCTTAATAAATTGGTCTCAATTAGGTGCCATCTCTAACCTGACTAGTAGGTCTTTATAAATAATTGCTTTAGACCTGAACATCTTCATTGATACCCTTTAATCAAGTTTGCTATTTCGGGCCATATTTTAACGGACCGCCCGATGACAGACCAATTGCTCTCCTAAATTGCGTTTCTAACAAACTCAAGAAGCCCTAAATTGACAAAAGACGTCTCCTACGCTCCACGCTTTGAAGTAAATTATTCCAATCTGCAGGTACGCTCCGCTTTGCTCTATTCATTGATGACAAGCGGATATTACCTTTCTACGAGATAATCAAGTTTGATGAAAGAGGAGAGATATTCGAAGAGCAAATTTACCAAAGCATTTAAAAATATACCATGTGCATACTCACCTACCTAGCAACAGATACATACATAGCAATATACGAGTACCATACCAATACTTCACCAAGCAGACACCATTCTGAACTTAGTTATTTTACACCTAAGTACTTATTATCGATTTTAGTTACTTGGTAAAGCCCTTGCCTCGCAAACGAAAGAGCGCGGGTTCAATCCCAGGGTCAGGCATGCATTTATGAGTTTATCACTCATGTCAAAATTAGAATGTTACAGTTCCTTAAACGATGTAGGGAAACATCGTGAGAAAAACTACTTGTCGGAAAAAGTTAATGACTTTCGAAGATAAGTGAAGTTCCCAACCCGCAATTTGGTCAGCATGGTGGACTATGGGATACGGCCCCTTTATAGAGGTAACCCGTGCCCAGCAATGGGATGGTTGGAGTTTCCGTGAAAACTTTATTTTTGGGTAGGTACATTAAATAATAATGTTAGTTGATATTTTAAGGGTGAAATATATATTTTTACATTGATACCCATCGTGTATGGTATAGGGAAGAGCTAGGTATTTTATATGAGAGTGAGGTTTTTGACGTTGTGACGCTTAATACCAGTTTGCAAGGTGGTACCTTAGATTTCCTTACTACGAGTATACCTAAACATAGATCTATACATCATAATTGTACGCTGAAAGACCTTCCATTTATATAATTAACTTGTTTTGATTGAATTTAAGTCGAAAATTACGTTTTAATTATTTAGTTTTATTAGTATAGTATAAAATAATGTAACTATATGAAAAATATAAGCTCGGCTAAAATGCTACAGAACACAAAATGCGTGTCTCGACATGCACTAGACCAAAACTTATTAAGTATACACCTTAAGTCGTTAAACAAAAGTAGTTAGTCTTTATATTATAACATCACCCTAAGTGTGTGGGCTAGCCAGAAAAAAAAGCAATAACCCTGTATATATAATATATATATATATATAGATATATAAATACAAATATTACTACTTAAGTCTCGTGGTAATTTATCCCACGGGAACAGTGCATTATTTTTAGGTTCAAATTTAGCCTGTCACTCAGAAATTAAATAGATTCCTACCTACTGGTGAAATCTTATTGAAAAAATGTTACTTTAGAAGATTATTTGTCGAAGAGTGATATTACTTAATAGTAGGTAACTAACGTTAAATAGTTTAGCTATTACACAACATTGTTACACCCGATCAGGATAATTATGTGATACGATAACAAAGGTACTTATATATTTTTAAGACCTGTATGGAAACATATAATTATTACAATTAATGTTTTGAGTTTTAGTTTAGTGAAAGAATCAAAATCGATCTTGCATTTCTTACGAACAAACTCATAGCGTAAACATTATTTCTTTATAATACAAAAAAAGTAAAATTTAACATTTTAAAAACCTCCCATTCCGGCATTTTGCGACGGCCATCAAGGGTTTGAAATATACCATAGTGTAATAGTATTTTACTAGTCTAGCCTTTTCATTTGATACCCATATTGAGGGAGTCGTGAAAAAATATGTTATCCTCCATTTTGTGGAAGCGGTCGTCATGGACCGATTTTCATCAAACAGAACTAATAACATTCCAGACTAAATTAGCTTTCAAATAAAAAAAACAAAATCAAAATCGGCTTATCCGAGAGCAAAGATGCCAAAGACAGACACAGACACGTCAAACTTATTACATTCCACCCCTTAGTTTTTGCGTCGGGGGTTAAAAATAAGACTGGTTAACCTGCATCTGAACGAAGTAGGTATATACAAATATTATCGCACTAGTAGTAAGCACGCGTGTTTAATGTAGGGAATGAGGCGAGGGTGACACGCTATCGTGTGTGATATGCAAATACTGTTCCCTTTAACTAATCGCGCCTGCATTATGATGGAGTCATTGCCGTTACGCGCAGATAACGACTAGATAACGCATGCCTACTTTTTCATGGGCTAGTTTTTTTACAATTGTTTTAGTAATCGACTTTAAAAGAAGATGGAGTTTTCGATTTATAGGTCTTTTATGTTGTATTGACGCCTAAACTGATTTATCTGATTGCACTTTTTTTGCTTAAAAAACTTGCGTTCAGTTTGGTCTGTACACTATGGTATATTTCAAACCCAAGATGGCCGTCGCAAAATGCCGGAATGGGAGGTTTTTAATGTTAAATGTTACTTGTTCTGTGTTATAAAGAAATAATGTTTACGCTATGAGTTTGTTCGTAAGAAATGCAAGATCGATTTTGATTCTTTCACTAAACTAAAACTCAAAACATTAATTGTAATAATTATATGTTTCCATACAGGTCTTAAAAATATATAAGTACCTTTGTTATCGTATCACATAATTATCCTGATCGGGTGTAACAATGTTGTGTAATAGCTAAACTATTTAACGTTAGTTACCTACTATTAAGTAATATCACTCTTCGACAAATAATCTTCTAAAGTAACATTTTTTCAATAAGATTTCACCAGTAGGTAGTAATCTATTTAATTTCTGAGTGACAGGCTAAATTTGAACCTACAAATAATGCACTGTTCTCGTGGGATAAATTACCACGAGACTAAAGTAGTAATATTTATATATACTCGTATGTACAGGGTTATTGCTTTTTTTTCTAGCTAGCCCACACACTAAGGGTGATGTTATAATATAAAGACTAACTTTTTTTGTTTTACGACTTATATACCGTAAATCAAAATAACTGAAAAAATATAGGCATCTGTCGAACTGAAGTCGGTTGTTCGTTTTGGAGCTTGATTGATGATAACTATAGGTACTTACCATATATCGACCGAATAAATACAAGCTTATAAGAAAATCTCAACAATATTTCATCTTAGCCTAAATAAAAATACTTTATGCCTAGCAGAATGAGCTTGAGAGTATTCTGTAGGATCTGATCCACTAATACCAATGAATTGTCACATAGTGGGACAACTAGGACTTCTTTGTCCTACGAGTACATATTTGAGAATCATCAAATCAACATATTTCATGCTTGCTATCTCTGTTAGCTACCACAACCGAGAGTCATATACAGGATATAGTTGGGCGTCTCGTCTAATTCAAGCTACTTACGGAAAATGAGCTTGATAGTAATCAAAGTACAAAAATGTTCTAGGATCATGGACTAATAGCTCTTACTGATGACTATGTATAAAACTCAAAACATAACTATAGGTAACATTATATACAGTATCAAAACATGCATTTCATTGAAACACGTGGCTATTCGTTCGATATATTCTAGAATATTAGATGTTGGGTATGCGTATTGGCATATGCTTACAGTAATATATAAGTACCTCGTATGTTAATTCAAAACCAACATAATTTGCTCAACCTTCTCCAAGTTCTTAGTGTGTATATTATGAAAGGATGGAATATTATTAGAAAGGGTTGTGCTCTTCGAACCCGACCTTTTAGATTATAAATATACGTGAGTAAAATGAACGTTTCGGAAATTTAAAAGGTACTTCAACATCGTCCTCTTCTAAAAAGGAAGGGTGGGTACCACATATTAAGGGATGAAATAATATAACGTAGCATCATCTACGTGTATATAATATAGTTTAAAAAATCGTACGTCACTCACTTTTTACTTATAATCGTAAATTTAATACAGATTTCGTTATTTAAATACGGCAGCTATCATATTACCTAAGTGTGCGTGTAACAAGTAGGTGTACATATAAAAATACATACATACAAAACCAATAACCAGCACATACTATATCCAACTATAATTAAAAGGCTTCACAATAACTCAACAACAGCGAGACCACAGAACAAATTATGCAAATGAAGGTTTCCAGTCGCGTTACGTCATATGCACATCAAAATGACGCATGAATTATATCCCATCATAATTATGATGTCTGCTTTAGTTCTTGTATGACATCGAAAGCGATAACACCGAGCACAAAATAAGCTAAGTTACCTTAAGTTAAGGTGGTTTGTGGTCGTCCATCTACATGGCGTCTGATGAGTCGGTGGGCTATGTGTGAGGCGCGCTGTGGTTGTCAGCGCGCGGTGTGGACTGGCGATGGCTGTAGGGGCATGCGCGCCGCCGCCCACGTTCGATACTGCCGCCCGCCGCTCGCCTGCGCGCCGCCCGCCCCAGCCCTTGCCACAGTATAGTAGCACAGTATTCAAGTGGCGGAAGGATATTATAGGCAAGAATTTATCCGTCTCCAGTACGCATTGGAAGTTTAAAGGTGACTTGTCGGAACGAATAGAAAACAACAAATGGCATAATAGTATATTGATCATTATAAAAGAATTCTTAATTTATTTTTAATATGCATAGTTTTTTAAATGAAGTCTATGTTATCTTCTTAATTTCTATAGAGCTACTTTATTATTATTACCTACCACATTCTTGAACGGCAAAGGAAAACATCATGAGGAAGCAAGCTTATCGGAGAAGGTTAGGTAATTAGGCTTTCGAAGATAAGTTAAATCATACCCGCAATTTGGCCAGCGTGGTTAGACTATGGCCTACACCCCCTTCATGTGTAAGACCCGAGCCCAGCAGTGGAACGTTATGAGTGGAAACGTAACGTTTAAGGCGAGACTACCTACCGATTTGCATTCGAATGTCAATATTTATTAAGCTTAAAAAATATTTACCTGTTCAAACAGATGGATACTATCGATGCGTGCAACATTACAAATGATCAAAGTTCTTATCAAAGTACGAATAACACTTATAAATATAGAAAGTTAGGGCATGTTCGGTAATGTGACACTAGGTTTACCGTGGTTGTTACACTGTGCGCGTCATGCACTTGGCAAGGACGGCTGGACTGGTCACAAGGATATTGCCTCCTACCAACATTGTACCTACACCACCTACTCATCCTCCATTTAATGATCCTATACAATTATCGCGTAGATACTACAACAAACAAAGTTGTTGTAACATCTTCGGGGTTACAAATATATTTTTTTTTTTATAAAGGCGAATGGGGAGAGTTTGACTGAATGTATTTCAGGCAGCCTGAAAACTGTCATTCTCTCTGTTCCTGGAGGTTGAATAAGATTAGTATTTTTAAAAGTAAACTATTTTTAGCGAATTTCTAAATTTGATTGTAGTTCTCAAGAAAGAACGTGAATTAAGTACTCTAGTACAGTCGGTATCACTTCTTTTAAGAATATTATTGACGACTTCACAATAACAATACTTGAACCTCTGGAGGTTTGTGTAGGTCTGACGGTAAGAGGCCGGATGGGCTGACTCTGGTAGCCTGGAAAAATGAAAAGTGCCTGGTCTGGGACGCTACTTGTGTCAGCACTGTTGCCACCAGTCACCTGAGTCGCACCGTTAGATCTCCGGCAGCTGCAGAGGATGCCAGTTTGAAAAAGAGGTTAAAGTATGAAGCTATGGAACCGCTTTACCACTTTGTGCCAATTGTTGTGGAAACCCTGGGCTGTTTGGGCTCTGAGGCTAGGGCATTTATTAACGAAGTAGGGCATAGGCTTAAAGTTAAGACTGGTGACTCCGGCTCCGGTTCCTGGTGCAGAGGATGGCTATTGCTATTCAACGTGGCAATGCTGCAAGTGTAATGGGTACTTTTGCACCAGGAATGGTCAGGGGTGGGTTATTTGATTAGAGGTTATTAATTGTGATATAATTATTTGATTTTCATATTATGTGATATTATAAATAAAGTTATAGTTTTATTGTTCTGAAACTTCACAATTTAAAAGATAAAATATTTAATACAAAGTTGCCGTAAAATGCAAAGAGGCAATTGGGTTAATAACATCTATCCTTATTAGCGTAGGTGGTATACTTTGAAGAAGCTTACATATTTACTACGTACTTTTGAGACGTTCTAATAAAATGTTTAAGTATTTTTAGAAGGTAAAATCCAATATTGTAAGGATGCCGAAATTCTAAGGACGAACCGCCTTTGTTTACTGTCCCGCCTACACTCCATATTTCCGATAATTGCTTCTTAGGCGTGGCAAAGATTAACTATCTAGCTATAGATATTCATTACTATCAGAGGGGAAAGCGCCAATTTCGTTTATGGCCAGTAGATGAAAAAGTATTAGGTATAGATAAATGTACGAAAACTTACATCTAAGTACCTTGAAACTTGAACGCCAATGAAAAAGAGTTAAATCCATGTATTTAACTATCGAATACTTTAAGATTGTGTACAATTAAATTACTGCTGAGCCTGTGTAGGGTCAACTACCGGCTCGGGGTGTACTAAGCCGAAAGGTTATTGCACTTATTTTGATGAACAACTCACTATAGGACCAAAATCTTATATTGTTTTATTACAAAATTAATGGAAAAGCTGATCTTTCCGTTCGTTAAAAAACAAGAGTCATTGGGCGGCCTTGCCACCTAAAGCGATTTCAAACAGACAACCTTTGCATGTATAGAACTGAATACTGTACAAAAACAATTCGGTGAACTAACGTGATAAGTAAAATACTGCCTTTAGGCTCAATAGACCACAAACCGATAACCCTGTATGCCTTACTCACGGCTTGATTCATTCGAATGAGATTAGCGCAAGGGGAACGGATATTAGTGTCACTCGTCCCTTGGCTCTACTGGGACGAATAGTGGCACTTGGCCCATAATGGGCAATGTAATGGCATTACGAGTATAAGTTAACTGATTTACTGTTTTACTGAAGTTTTAGGGATGCAATAGGTTTTGCATAAGCGTAGGTCACATACGATTTCAAAGCTATTTTTACACAAAGCAAAGGAATATAACGCCTATGCAAGGTCGTAATGTCATAGCAGTTCCTTAACATAACTTTATAAAAACACACAGGCATTAAAAACTATAAATTTTGTGAACAACTGTATTAGACAGCCTATGGTTAATACGGAAAATTACTGATAAATTTAGCACCCATGCGAGATTTCCTAGAATTCTTGATATTTCTACATAGGTAATTAGGTAATGTTGTTAAACGACAATACTTATTATGTAAAGAAAATAAGTTACTACGTAATGGTAATAAATATTTATTTACTTAAATTATTGGTACAAAATAAGCAACTTATTTATTTTCCTGTATCTTCTTTGAGCGATACGGTTCTGTTGAACACAATCTGTAACAAGAAAAATATTAAATTTAGCAAAAAAAAAAAAGAAAACTAAGTTAAGAAGATGCAAGAGTTAAGAGGTTGAAGACGAAGATTGTGAATCTTGTATCGTACCTATAATAATACATACCAACATTTTTGAAAATACTTGTTTGATATAATTGTTTGTGTATATAATGAAGTAAAATCATAAGCGACGATTACGCAAACATAACTTACCGTACCATTTAGATCGAAACAATTTTCAGTTAACTTTATCATCCTCATAATGAACAGCTCAACATTCCATCGTAGGGCATAAAACATCTCTCTTACAGTAATTTACCCTGTCTTCCACCGAACTTGTCTAATAGTTTCCGCAAAACTTTAATAACAGCGGTATACGAATTAATCGTCAAAAGTTGCGAGCGAGTAAGAGAGCGAGATGGCAAGTCCACCTCCTCTCTCGCACATTCAGTTCTTGGTCACGATCGTACTTAGCCTCAACGGTATTGAATAAACATAAATATAGCCACAATTAAACGAAAAAGCTCTGAAAATACTTATATCAACTGATATACCCCATTACTTATCCTGGCAGACATGACATGACATGACACATGGCAGATTAATGTCAAGCTTAATAGAAACTTGTTCCAGTTAGTAAGAACACAAGTGCAAAGGTACTCGTAATATGGAAATGTTTTACTATATCCTTGCAATCAGTTTATACATTGATAAAAAAATTACACATGAAGTAGTATAAAATATGTAATATTTTAATTATGATTAACCGACAAACGAAGTTTAAGTTTCTGCATCTGGTCTGCTATGGTCCGATATTTTTTTATAAGTGTGTCTGTTCGTATGTTAGTCACAGGAAATTATCCTGAAATTTCATACGTGTAATTATCGTGTATAAGTCGTAGTTTTCAATAAATGTTGATGTGTGAGTTCTACAAATTTTTTGAATTTTTTTTTACCTACAAGGCGTTCACAATCAGCCTCACTGTGTGACAGATGAGCTATATAATGCAGTACAAAAATGGATACGAAGACTGTCATAGCTACATGTTACCTACAAGGCGTTCACAATCAGCCTCACTGTGTGACAGATGAGCTATATAATGCAGTACAAAAATGGATACGAAGACTGTCATAGCTACATGTTACCTACAAGGCGTTCACAATCAGCCTCACTGTGTGACAGATGAGCTATATAATGCAGTACAAAAATGGATACGAAGACTGTCATATTACTCACCAAGTCAGTTGTAGTATCGGGATCAACCGAGAAAAAGCCAATCCGTTCGAACTGGTACTTATCATACACCCTGGCGCCGCGAATGGAAGAGTCCACGGAGGCGCGCACTGTACGCAACGTGTCTCGACGGCAGTCGGACAGGAACCCGGCCGGGACCTCGCTCGGATCTTCAGGGTTCTTGTGTTTGAATCTTGAAAATATCATTTATATTATATGTGAGATAGTTTATACGTCAGTGTAAGGCGAGCGCTGCGACATGGCACTGGGTTGATGAACTGGTGACATGATTTTTATAAAATTATAAACATACACATTATTATAAACATTCAGTAATAAGGCTTACGAACTCATAAACATTTTATCAATTTAATGTAGTTGAAAAGCTAGACTCACAGAGGTTCATATAGTCGTACTTCCACGGTGATTGGTTCAGACACCCATTGGATGAAGGCTTTAGGTTTATCTGCGGCTTCAGTTGTTTGCGCAGTGCATAATAGTTCTGTGACCTTCCCGGAAGCGTCTTTAAGCACTTTAGACACCTGAAATTGCAATGAACGTACAATTTCTGCCCAAAGTCTGGGATTCAGAATGTTAGTTTTTTTAATTTATATATCATCTGTAGTTGACTGTAACAATATATTGTAATACACTAGATTTGTAACACTTAGGTTATCTGAATTTAAAGTGACAATCTATCTCACTTGGATATATCCCAACAAAAACACTAAAGTATTTACAATGATTTAAGTATCGCGTCGTTTCTCTTCCATTAGAAATTCTATCAACTGCACTAAGTGTTATGGATAAAAAACATAGTAGGTATCATTGTAATTAGTAAGAACATATTCTCCTGATGAAAAATATCCTAAGGATGCCTTATTGTTCTTACAAGCAAGCGCTTGTAGAGTCAACATCTCCTACGGATACATGGTGCTAAGGCGATACACGTGTCGAGGAAGCCATATACTGAGAAAAAAAGAAATAATAAAGTGAGATGAGGAGGTGGTGAAGAGGAACCACACAGAAAAAACAAAAATATTTCTCACGCTGGCATCAAAACAAAGCGGGAAAACAGTGGATATTCTCAAAACAACATCTTATTACAAATGCATTTCCGCAAAGTAACGCGTGACTCCAACATATTGTTTTAACTTACTTTGACAACAAAGCCCGCATGCCTTAGCCCGACGCTCTGCGAAGGTGTCAAGCGCCGGAATCCTTTTTCTGGTTCTTCCTTGAAGTCCGCAGCTTCAATATACACGGTTTTGCTGAATGTCACGGTGTGAGAACCTCTCTGCGGCTCGCTAGGAAAGTCCGGGACCGTCACTTCGATTGGCTTATCGCTCGGGAAATTTTCTATCGTAATTTTTAACGGGTCCAGTACAACCATTACCCTGTAATGACAGATAAGAACATGTTTATTTTCATTCAATTTCGCCTTAGCAAGATATTGATTAAATATACTATCCTGATAGATATATATATATAATTCGACTCTAAGCTTTGCAAGTTACTGAGATACATCTAGGTAAGTTTCTAACTTTGTGTCAAGTCATTATAATCTTTATTTTCGTGTAAGAGGAGAGGTTTTGTATCGAAGTAAGTTTAAGAGGGACGCTAAAATGTTTCATGTAAAAAGGTTTGATATTTTAGGCTTACAGGGTCACTGATAATCAGCATTCTAGAACAAAAGTTGTTACTTATGATCAACAGAAGCCATTCTAAAGAGGATGGTATTTGATTACACCTGTATAATTTACGTGTAGATTTTGATATAATTTAAAGCACCGCAACGTGAAAAGCAAAGTGAGCGTAGAAGTCAAGTGGAAAAACTGTGTAAACAAACTATTGTTTGCTCAATTTACAGTACCAGTTACATTTCATTGTCATTTTTACTCATAACGCGACGATGAACACATGAAAATCGCACGACAAACGAGTCATTGAGAACAAACCGAGAGACATTAGAGATATCGAAAACATCGGATCTCTAAACTTAGTATACTAAAAAACATGCAATATGTTTTCTTGAATATAAATCAGATAGTAAATGACCATATTCTTTGGAAATTTTAAACAAAATGGAAAATCGGTCGGTCTTATCATGGGCTACTCGACTTCAGCCCCTGCCTGCTATCTTCAGTATATCTTTGCTCCACCTAATAGCAGGGCATACTACACTATGTTTACCGGTTCACGGTCTCCACTCGAGAACTCGTCTACCCCATCGGTTGTCGGTTCTACGATATACTGTCAGTTCAGCTTACTAAGACATAGAGCTATGTCGGTGACTCTGCTTCTCTGGCGAATTACTTCATTTCGAACACAATCGCGAAGAGAAATAACGAGTATAGGACATTCCATTGCGTCTGAGCGACTTGAAACTTCCAGAACAGACCAACCGTGAGCACTAAGCACCATAAGTGAGTGTCCATGTTTCGGGTCTGTAGGTCATGACGAATAGAATAGAATGTTATAGCTCACTTAGTGCTTTTGTTTTCAGGCTTTGCCCAACCCAACTGTATTTTTCTGTTAGCTTCAGTCTCAATATTGTTTCGAGAGAGCCCAGCCGTTGCAGCGCTGTCAGCGAGTAAAGACACAGCTCCTCTCAGCTACTACAGCGACTAGTATGTAATGTGTGTACCTAGGCGCGGTGTTGTTGAGCGCGTCCCTAGTGGCCGCGTCCAGCACGGCGGGGTCGACGGCGCCCAGAGCACCGGTCACGCCGAGCCCTGCGCAGAACGAGTTCACAGCCGCTGCAGGCACGCCTCGCCGCCGCAGCGCTGTCAGCGTGTACAGACGAGGATCGTCCCAATCTAGACACATATTTCACAACATAAATAAATGGTTAAAAGCGACTTTCAAAAAATAAATTGCGGACTTTACATAACACCTACGCCACAGATAGTTATACTAACGAGTAACGTTTTACAAAGACTCGTAAAACGTTTAATATCATCAACCGTGGAACTCCCATCTGGATTATTTACTTGCCAATAGCTAAAATTTAAGTTTTTTCAAAAATAAATACAATATTTCTATAAGCAACCAAAAACCAAATCTTTCGTATTGAATCAGCACTATAATTTCTATCGCAAGTGTGACTGGGTACCACAACCTATAACTTGGTCTCGGATACTTATAAGTTCACTTTGCCAGAATAGAATTTCACCTCACTATATACCATTTACGAGTCGGCGGGAATTTTACAGCAAAATGACGAAAAAATTAAACAGCGTTCATACTCGCATCAAATTGGCAAAAATTTCACTTAGTGTAGAAGAATAAACGTAAACGCTCCCCAGTATACTTGACTACAAATGGGTATGAGTAAATAGGAAGTCGTAAAATACCGACTTCCCATCCCATATAACTCAAGAACGGCTAAACCGATTCTAATGATCTATGATTCGTTGATGTTCGCTCCACTTTGAGGTCACTGCGCCAGCCTAGTAAGTATGTTTTGTTGGAATTGGTTAGTTGTTGCGGAGATCAATTATTATAGCTTTATTAAAAATTTATAACTAGAGATATATATATATTTTGTATTTTTTAAAGTAATAAAACTTTTCTAATTTTTAATTGACTGAGCGAGCGCAACGTTTTACTTCGAGATCAGCAAAATGTTTTTTTCGTTTTTCAGGTTGTACCTACGTATGGATGTTTGTCCGCAAGAAATTTCGTTCTCGCGTACAGGGCGCAGTTTCCATCCAATTTTGTCAAAACTTGGTATACAGGTTCTACAAATTTTCAGAATTTTTGAGGGGGGGTTTATGTATGTGGTTGTATTTTTCACAAAATAGTATCCCACACGTTGCTTGAAAATGCAAAAAACCCGAAAAACCTTTAAAAGTAGATTTTATTATACGTGAAAAGTAGATTGTATTATACGTCATAAAGATATTTGCATCCACTGGCTGTGGATGCAAATATCTTTATGACATGATACGGGCTGTTATTTCACAACGCATATGCAACTTTAGACATTATTTGGAAGCCATTATTTCTTCTTTATGCATTGGCCACCACACTCTAATATTTGATTTTGCAAGATATAATTTTTTTTACTAAAGCAAGCCTAAGTATTAGGTAATTAGTCGTAATGGTCAAGTTAAAGTCAAGTAAGTAGTAGTAAAGTGGTTGAGACGTGGAACCCGAGTTTACGAGGAGGAATTCTTTACAACGTAGCCTAGTAGGATTGTATCTACTAAACCTTGTTTTAGTGCAGGTATACTGAAGACGTCGTTATAACCATATATAGTGTAATATAAAAATCAATTGCTGTTCGTTAGTCTCGCAAAAACTCGAGAACGGCAGGGCCGATTTAGCTGATTTTGGTCTTGAAATGTTTGTCGTACTCCAGGGAAGGTTTAAAAGGTGAGAAACATACATAACTGTAAGGCGGTACGAAGATCGCCAGGTCAGCTAGTAGTGTAATATAATATAATTTCAATGGATGAATTCTGTTTTATTTTAATGAATAATTGAAATACCAAGTTAGTATTTTAGATTTTATATATCACTAATGCGTATGAGTACACATCACATAGCGAAAACCGCCATTTCACTAACACTTTCTTAATTTGTTCATAAGGCATTATTTTTCATATGACTGATTTAGCTAAAAGTCAGGGATAGATTAGTTGATTGATCTTTAAATATGCTGGGCATTTAATCAGATGTGTTGCCATAACTATTTACTACTATAAGTATGTATATATGTGTACAAAGTACAATATGTTATTTAGGTTAGATGTGTTGTAATCATTACCTATTTTTATTGTATTTATAGTTTACTAATGGCTATGTACGGCTAAGAATATACGTGATGTTTATCATCCGCATGATGGTTACATTTTTACTAGAATCTTAGAATTAAATCAGTTGCGAACTATATGTTGGAGTATTAATTCATCGGTGCCTCCGACAATATGTATACAGTGTGTATATGTAAAAGATGACCCAGATCTCACAGACCACAATATTGAAATTGATGGTACTCAGTAAATAATTACTAATTTAATTAAAATTATATTTATTTAGAAAGACACGTTAACTAACATTATAAAAACGTAATATTTTATTTTGTGTGATGCACACTAGTGTTTTTGTTTGAGAACGTGACGTCACGTCAACTGACATTGAACAGCGTTTTGGCGAAATATTTAAAAATGCAAAACAATTATTGTGATTTTATGTGTTAACGCGTTGTTTATAAGAATTTTACTTGTTTATTTTGAGTTTAACTCTTGGAAAAGCAGTTTTTAACAAACTGTCAAATACCCTATTGACAACTCACCTCACGGACCATTTTCTTTCCTTCCTCGCAAGATGTTGCGAGGACTTACATGGATGCTTTTTTGTAATAATTGACTAGCAATGCTAGATGAGTGTTTTTTTTTTCTATTATGTGGGTACGAAGTTAGAAGGGTACACCAGGTCTGCTAATTTTATTGTAAATTTACAAGCCAAAAGAGACACTTATCTTTGAGGCAACGTTTATAGAAAAAATGGATCTAAGCCTGCAATAGATCCAATTTTTCCCCAATTGACTGGTGACTGTTCACCATTTATATGAAATGAATTGGGGCACTAAGAACTGATAACTATACCAACTCTTAGTAGAAATTCAACAGGTTATGAAATAATGATACATACCATTGACGATTCCTTCATCAATTAATTTGGCTATCTTTCTTTTTGAAACCACAGTGTAGTTTACATTCAGTCGTCCATACTCCCATTGCACAGGACAGTAAATTCCCAAAGCATTACACAGCCAGTAGTATGAGGATCTGAAATAATAGATCTTAGTTTGTTTCACATACGTACACATGAAGTATCAATAAATATAATGGCTATATAGACAATAAAAATGCTCCATTGCTTTTTTGTATTTGGTGTCGACATGAAATCTCTCAATATAATTCAAATCATGGCTCTTTCACTGTACCTTGTGATTATTTTTGACCTAGGGAGCGAAGCATCTTTACTTCGGGTCTGGCATTTTTTTTGTCTGTTATTTAGTATGTTAGTTTGTTGATCTCTTGATAGTTTCGTACTTACATTAAGGTTGTGCAATGTACTTCTGACTAAAAAGTATGTCTCACCTTCTAGACTGGAATTCCTTAGTGCACAATGAATGTGTGATATTTTCGATGCTATCACATAAGCAGTGAGTGTAGTCATAAGTTGGGTATATACACCATTTATTACCAGTGCGGTGATGGGGCTTAAATTTGATTCTATAAGCCACAGGATCTTGCTTACCCTCTTCTAGGGTTATTTTCATCCTGAGAGTCGCGTCGCCTTCGTCAATTTTACCATTTTTCATGTCCTGAAATTAAATACTATCCAATGATGCGAAACTGTAGACAAATAGTCAACGGATTCTTTTTTGGCAGTTTGTGTTAGTTAAGCTTGTCTAGAGAAGAAGCACAATTATTTATTTTTACAAACTAGCTTTCAAGCTTAATATACATCATATTCACAAATTACCTTGATGAATAAGCATTGGTTTTATAAACAATTTGTTTAGAAGTCACATACTTACTTCAAAGAGCTGTAAACTTTCCTCTACAGGCCTGTTTCTCCATGGTGAAGGAGGTGGATTAAACCCTTTAATTTCTTCAGATTTCTGATGACAAACAAATGCCAAATCTTTTTTGATAAGATCCACAGCCCACTCATATAATTGGTCAAAGTTATCAGAGGAATGAGTAATTTTATATGGCTTGTAACCTAGAAGAATTAAAGATACTATTGTGAAACAGAGTGGAATGGTGAATACCATTAACAATTTTTTTGTCTTGTTAGGCAAAAGAAGGATGTGAGTTAACATGACCGTTTCAACTCAATTGAATGTAACCAACATTATAAAACTATTACTGCAAACATTAACAAATAGAACTGACACAAACTTCGAACTTAGATGAAAAAGATGAAAAAAATCTGTTCATAATATTTTGATAATGAATTATACAAGTTCAGGACCAACTACTATTCTTTAAACTTACCAAGCCATTCCACCATATCTTTTATTCCAACAAAGAACTTCTCTTCCTCTTTTTCAGGGTTTGTGTCATCATATCTTAAGAAACAGACCCCATCATGAGCTGCTGCATATCCAAAATTAATATTAATAGCTTTAGCATGTCCTATGTGCAAAATACCATTTGGTTCAGGAGGAAATCTTGTCCTGACTTTACCGCCCGTGATTTTTAAATGCTCTTCCAATAACCTTTTTGTGTCAGGTGTTACCACATAGCCATCTGTCTTGTAGTTTTCGCCGGGAGCATGGAAAGGCAACTTTTTCATCAACTCGCCAATTGTTGAAGCACCTCCAATATCACCAGAAGCAGCAGACAGATCTGCTTTCACTGATAAGTTAAAAATAATATTTGTTTGCAGGCCATACATTTTAACTGATTCTTTTATGTTTCCTCTAAGTACTTGTTACAAATGTGAGCCATATTTTGTTTTATGATTTAATAATTAATAACTATACTATTTAGTTGTAAATAACAAAAATAATTGTTGTCTAAACCTCTTTAGTTATTTATAAAAGAAGTTAGGTGACAAGTAGTATATGGAACTCATGGCACCATTTTGGTATCATTAGTTTTATCATTGAACTATAGACCTATTTGTAATAGATCTATGGCTCCAGAGATTTATGGAACTAATAGGTCAGTTTTTCTTTCAATAGTTCCATGGAACCACTAAATGAAAAGTTTTAGTTGTATGCCTATGGAATAATAATGGGAATTACTTATATTACTAGTGCATCACCAAACACAAAACAAGTAAATTACAAAACATAAGCATAAAAATCAAGTTAATATTTACCTTTAACCTCTTCAGTTTTAACTTTCTTTTCAGCTCCTCCAGTCTTAACTTTCTTTTCAGCTTTAGGAGGTGGTGCAAGATCTGCGGCAGTTTTAGGGCCCAACAAGTCTAAAATCTAAATCATATTCACAATATTATTTCACCTCCACATTTTAATTCTAAAAATCAAACAACTATATATAATACCTGCACATCAACTTCGTTTTTGATTGCTTTACCATCAGCCCAAGGTAGGTCAGCTCTCACTGCCTGCATAACAGTGCCAGAATTGAAACGATATCTTTTTTCTAATAACTCTTGCTTGTACTTTGCCAGATGAACTTCAACTGCCTGCTCAACTTGCTCAGGGGTCACAGTAACCCCTACACCACATGCTTTCTCAAAAGCTTGTATATCTACTTTAAGTTCGTTCACAGTGCTCAAAAGATATTCCAGAGCTGCATCGACCCGCAGACTAGAATCGAGTTTCCCTTGAGCGATGTAGTCGCAAATGAACGAAAGCTTATTCAAAATTTGAGGTTTGATTTTAGTCGCTAAATGGTAAATCAACATCCCGCCACCAGGGGGCAGGTTTTCTATCTTGACCTGCAAATTAGAGAAATTTATTTAGGGGTTGTGTATTAAAGTAAAACAAATAAAAGACTCGCCAAAACCATTTTCTAACCTCTTTCAGAGCGGCAAGCAGCGACTTGGTGACGTTAGCATTCTTTAGTGTTTCCTTAGCCTTTTGCTCATTGAGACCTAAGAGTTTAAATTTTTCTATTGCTTCGTCAGGAGACAATGATGCCATTATTAAGCTATATCCAATTCTGACTAAAATGAAAGAAATCCAGCTGCAAAACTCGACAACCGCACCAAAACAAAAACTCTATACACACTTGACACTCTTGACAGGCACACATGTAATTGACATAAGAACTTGAACTGGCACAATACACAGAGTGGCCAATCAAGAAAAATTAATATAAATGACAACTAACATGACAGTGACACTGATAACAAATATTTCTCTTAATTGCCGGGCTATCTAACTTATTAATAAGTATTTGACTTAACTTGATTGATATTGAGACTGGCAAATAAATATACAAATCGCATATCATGCATGTATCAAAAGAAAAAAGAAAACTTGTGTGGCCCACTATTTTTTTCTATGCCCACTATCCTTTTCTTTCGTTCGATCACCCCACATGGGGACTCTAAACTCCGTCAGTCAGTGGGTGCAAATGGTATAATAGTAAAGCTCAACTCACACCGAAAGAGCGGCGAGCGCAGTTTCAGTGTCATATGAATTTTAAATTTATTTTCATTACTATTACTTTTCGACTACAGATCATATCCACACATTAAACATGATTATAGAAAAATACGAAGAAGAGCAAAAACCACTCTACCTAGCTTTTATTGATTATGCAAAAGCCTTCGACTCCATTTCTCACAACAGCATGTGGAAGGCTCTACATGAATGTAGAGTACCATCTGAAACAATCGAACTCATAAGAGACATATATAGCAAAAGTGTAAGTCGTGTTAAGTTAGAAAAGAAATAAAAATAACTCGACCCCATCTCATCTAGAATATTTATAACACTTCTCCAGAATATCATGAAAGATTTGCAATGGGAAAGAAAAGGCATTAATATACAAGGAGAGTTATTAAATAACCTACGGTTTGCTGACGACAGCAAAACAATTTGAAAAGATGACCCACGAGCTATTAATGGCAAGTATAAAGAAGTAGGTCTAGAACTAAATGCCACAAAAACGAAGATCATGACAAATAATAAACATATACCCATTATAGTGAACAACATTTCTTTAGAATACGTCAATGAATATGTATATATCTTGACAAACAAATATCTTTTGCATAATCTAAACACCACGATGAAGTAAACAGACGTATTATCCTTACGTGGAATAAATTTTAGAGTCTGGAGTAAGAAAGTTCTTAAATCGAAGCTTCACATGAAACTTAAGAAAAAAATACTAGATTCCTGCGTATTGCCATGCCTTAGTTTTTCCTCTCAAACATGGATATTCGATAAATATACTGAAAACAAAATACAAACATGTCAAAGGTCAATGGGACGAAGTATTCTATCCATTAAGAGAAAATATAGAGTTAGGAATACTGACATTAGAAAACAAACTAACATCATTGACGCTCTGGAACATTGTAAAAAGCTTAAGTGGAAGTGGGCTGGCCACATAGCACGCATGAATGAAGAACAATCTAAAGACAGGACCACTAATCAAAAGGAAAAGAGGAAGACCAAAACAGAAATGGATAAATGAAATAATTAAACGAGCTGGTGAAGATTGGATAAACAAACCAAAGGACAGAAAGAAATGGAAAATATTGGAGGAGGCTTTTACTCGTTGAGAGGTCCTTAATAATAAAAATGTTGTATTCTTTATCAATAAATATAATGTTCATGTGCTTGGGTACATGCATGCTTTGGTTAAAAATACTATTTAAATAACTAAATTCGCTGTGTGGTATTTTTTGTAGGTGCATAATTATATGTTTAGTAAGTATTATTAGGGAATAAATGAGGCTTAAATATAAATATTAAAATGTACCTACTGTAATACTTATTATCGGATGTGAAACTCGAACGAGGATGCCCGCGGCGCTGCGGGAATTCCGGCGAATTCCATAAATGGAGCCGTGCGACTGCGCGAGAAATCGCGGGAAGTCCCGAGGTCCCGAGAATGCTCGAGCAGTCGCGAGCGGCCGCAGGCAATATCCCGCCCCTCGCGCCCGCTCCCCGCGCGCGTCTGTTGTGCGTCTGAAGTGATGGAAATGGATGAAGAAAAGCTTATTTATTGGGTGCAAATGTACGACTGCCTATACAATATCAAATCAACGCATCACAGCGATAAACACATGAAAAATAACGTTTTAAAACAAGTTTCCTCGAGTTTTGTTGAAAATTAACTGCGCATAGAAGAGCGACCCGTGTTTTCATCGCGGGCGGTGCATCAGTCGCAGGAAACCGCGCGCCTTCTCTATCGAGCGGGGGTCGCTGCGCTTCGCTGTCCTTCGCCGCTCTTTCGGTGTGAGTTGAGCCTTACTGTTACTTGGTGCTACTGATGCGATGACACTTATTGGCGGCATAGCAGTCTAATTTTTCTGAGGCGGCAATAATAACGTTATCAGAGTAACTTAACTAATGAGCTTACATACCCGAAATGAAATACAATATATAGGTAGTGATAGTTCCTCTATGATGAAATATACAACAGAAGAACAGAATTCAAATTTAAATGATGTGTTATAAATAAACCAGTCGGGTAGCTATTTATTTATTAAAATAAACGGTTTTATTGGTGTCATAAGAATTAACAATTTTCTATAGTGTAGGTCGTTCAGTAAGTATAGTTTATTTAATTATGTATTTAGTGCATTGAAAATTTATAAAATCTCTTTATTTGTTTTATAGATACCTATATCTACATGTATTGTTTCTTCTTTCTCTAAAGTATTGTAAGCTCTATATCTTTATGAAGCTATAGAGCTTACGACGAAGAGAGAGAATACAAGGCACAGCACAGAACACTTATTACTCTGACGAGGATGCCGCCAAAATTTTGATTTTATTATTTTCGTTAACCGTGTATAGCCAGCATAGCCAATAACACAATTGTTATCATTTGACCTATGGCATTGTATGGCATAAAAAGATTAAATCAATCAGTATCTACTTACAGGTCAAATCAAATAGCTTATTTATGTAAGTTTTTATTTGGTGCACATTGTCCGTATGTGAATTGTGTACAAAATATATAAAACTGAAATGGAAAATCTCACCCTGGATACAATCACTGTGAATACTGAACTTGGCGAGGTAAGTTATTTATAAAATTACCTACTACTTACTAGTGTGCCTGACATGAAGGTTTACTAGGGCCTTTTGCTCTAATTATTTGCAGTCTGTACATGAGTAGGTCTTTGTACTATGCACACAAGTACATATTGTATTTTTAGAAATCTCAGACAAAATCATTTGGTATGACAAGGACTGCCTAATATATTTTGTCAATATCTTTTAAGAAATACAAGTCTCAATACTTACACAATATATTCGCTGTAGGTTCTTCAGTCCTTTCTGTTGAAAGAAAATGTAGATGAAGGATAGTAAGTTAGTGCTACTGCAACATTGCTATAAGTAATATAGTTTAGGCAACAGGCACTGTTACATAATTGGAGGCCTTACGAAGTACCTAATATCTAAACATACTACAACAAAATTATAAATCTGAAAAAGATGGTAATATAAGGAAAGAAAGTCTTATATGTACAGACTGTACTTAAAGTCATGATGGAAGTCTATCCTAGACATAATAAATGTTAAGTCTAATCAATATTTTTATTATAACAGAAATACTTAAGAAATAACAACAGCTTTAGCTCTTGGCCAGCCCCTGGAAAGTTTTGGGACGTTAAAACATACCCTGATGATAAAGTGGAAAATGATATTGGGAATTATAAAGATCATGTTCATCAGTTAAAGGATATTTCATCAAATATAATAAACCGAGGAAAGCTTGTTCAAAAAATTCAAGAGCAAGAACCATTGTTTTATCAACTGGAATGTTTGATAAGGAAAACTGAAGAAGCTGATGTTAAAAACAATTTGTTATTAATCTGTCAACATCTACAATGTTGTGAGACTTGGTCTACAGGTGTGTATAGTCTACCAACTTGAGGACCATAAAAAACTTATTGTTCAAACTGTTGAAACTCTCCTCACAAGCAAAACATATTTTTAACTTTATACAAACATTAATGGTAAAACACTATAGATTTAGTGATTGAACACTTGCATGTATGTAACTATATTATTAAAGTATACCTATATAAAGAAGTAAGTAAATAAAATATGCTTATACTTGTTTGTAATATTCTATTTATTTATGTTTCATTGTAATATGTGTAGGTACATTATGCAATTTATTTTATTTATGTTTTTATGCCTTATTTTAAATATCCGAAATCCATAGCAATTGAGCTGATTGCTGACCTTTTTTAACGTACGGGGCAGTGCAGCTGTCTTTTCTTGTTGTTCTTTTTGTTTTGCCTTGGTATTACCATTACTCATATCTGTAGTGCCCTGGGAGTTGAAAAAAAAAGTATTTCTTTCTTTCATGTTTAGATGCTAATATTGTTCCAAATAAGAAATTATCTAATTCAATAGGTGCTTTATACCATATATCTATATGTACGCATAGAAATATAACCATTCCTCATGCAGAGCAACTGTCACACTATCTAAGCCTACTACACTTAGTTTCTACTAATAGATAGCAGAAACTAAGATCAATTGTGAATCTTGTATGAAATACAATACAGATATTGGGACTTGAGAGACTTGATTTAACTTGAGATATTGGGGCACTATTCCATATAAAATTGTAGACTAGCTTTGATGTCTAATAAAAACTTACATAAATATGTATTTTAATTGTCAATAAATGCGTATTTAAAAAAAAAGACAGAAATTCTCACTTTGTCAGAATCTTTTCTATTTTTTACTCCAATTTTTCGGAGACGCCTTATAAATTTGAATTTTTTTATGTTAAGTTTATACTTTCCAGGTGGTCTCATAAATCAAATAAATTGTATAGATGCATGCCAAATTGAAATCTGTCCTCACATTTTTATAAAAATTCAATATTACAGGTTTAAAACTTACTTACCTACTATTTTAAATATTTATTTTCTATTTCAGCGAATATTAAAGATATGCACATTGTTATGAACGAGACCTCACCATTATACCTACTTGGTGGGATCGCTGCTGCTCACGCAACACAAGCCAATCCATTCGTCATAGTGTCGTCACAGAAGATGGCTCCCATATGCCATCTATTTACTAGCCTTTGTTCTGAAGTTGGGTATGATCTCATACATAATACATGTAATACTTTGTGTTAAAGGTGAAATACTTTTTAGTTTTCGAAAAATATTCTAAAATTTTTTAATCGACATTTTTGTTAAACTACTTACCGCGTTTTTGTAGATCAGTCTTTTTAGCAATTGTATATTTGTATAGTGTCATCAAACCTAGTGATCCCTCACATTTTCCGAAGTTGTAAATGCTAATTAAATTGAGTTAGTTCATCTTAAGTGGCAAAACTAAGTTCAGTTTTCGGTCTGCACCTTGTATGCATTTTTTTCTTCTTTTCTTATATGTTCACATCATAATAGCGCACGCCTTATTTTTAAACGTTCGAATGAATTCATCTCTCAAAGGAACACTCGAATGTTTCATAATAATAATAATGTACTTTGGCTACTTTTTACGACACTTCTATTTCATTATATAATTTTAAGGTTTTCTTATTAAGCTGTATCTCATTTCAGATTAGAAATACCTCTCGTATTTGTAGACGACGCGGATGATTTTACAAATTACATCGGACCTGACACATTAGTTATGAAATATTTTGGGGAACGTGCAGGTAAAGCACTAGTGAAAAGCTATCATTGTATACTTTTCTCTAGGATTCGTAACTGTAGATATACCTATTTACTGGCTGATTGACATTACACAACTTATTGACATAGTAGAAGGCATTAAGTTGAAGGAGGGATTGAGTAGAATGATTTGTTGCAAAGCATTTGCTTTAATAGTTTTATTCTGAAAATGGGATCTTAACAGGATTAACTACTGTTCTAATACCTAACACTTGATCAAAAAATAAAGAAGCAATACTTATCATAAGTTTTACTTCTATACTTATAATTTTGTGCGCAACAAACAAGGTGCGCGAGTCCAACTCGCACTTTGCCGGTTTTTTTTAACAAGACGTCTTCTTTTCCATTATTTAAATGTTTTTGCGCTCTCCATAAAATCACAATGAGTTGTTTATTAATAGTTTCGCGAACTGGCCAGCACGATATTCATAGCGACTTAATAAAACAAAACGACAAAAACATGTCCGATTTTTTTTTATATCCAGAAATCTTAATAAACTTTGTGATCTTCGTGTCTGAACCTTATATTGAGTCCCTCCTTCCATGCCCTCGACGAATAAAAAACTTTCAGAAAAGCATAGAACCCAAACACCAAGTTTCGTCTTACAGACAGTTCGCATTTGGTCAGTTGTGAATAGTATGTTTTATTGCAGCTTGTAAATGCACTGGAGTAGTGACAGAAACTGCTGACATCGACTCCGCGGTAGATGTTTTCATAGGTTTGTCGCCAACCGTAAGTATTTTCTTACTATATATTTCTTCTTAAACCTATACTGGCTTCTATACCCAATAATTTAGTGGAAATATTCATAAAATATGTTAGTTCCATTTGAAAAATTTATTGTTGTGCAGCCAAATCTATGGAGCAGCACATTTTTTTCTACGAATTTTGAAATCTCATAGTCGAGATAGTGGTTGTTTATACCAGAAGCCAAAGAATTTATAACTGATTATCAACAGCCTTGCTGTCAACGTCTGCTAAACCTAACCGGCTTTATGATATTGCAGGCCACATGGAAGCTCGAACACATTTACGTCCAAGAGAGCGTGTATGAGGAGGTGAAAGACGCGTTAGCGGCGAGGTGTAGCCGTGAGGTGAGCCATTCCTGTGTCGACGCATTCGCCGCGAAAGGCAAACTGTTTGTATTCGACGCGATGTGCGCGGAGCAGCACGGGGCCATTACAGTGGAGGCGTACCGCACGACCCGGGAGCTGTGCACACTACTGCGTCAGCACGCCCGAGCCGCGCTCAGTCTCTGGGCCTCCGACTCGCAGCTTGCACACGAGGTGGCCCTAGCGCCGGCCGTCTCCCTCGTCTGGATCAACGACTACGCTTCCTTCCACGGACCGCCCGCCTCCTCTCTACCCGCCTACGAACTCGTTTTGCCACGATTTTCATTCCTCGTTAACAAATCCAAAGCTGAGATATTAAAAAAACGATGGACGGCCTGGAGTAAATTGACGAAGAGTCAACGTTTACGATCGATTATGGAAAACCTAAAAGACAATCCGGGCGATTCCTTCATAAATGAAGTAAAAGATCTGATAGTAAATGGGCGAGACGATAGCTTTGTGAACGTGGATGACGGCAAGCTCTGCCTCGGCGTGCAGCGAACGGCGCAGTTTGAAGATATTGTTGATTTTGATACAGGAGACGAGACGACGATAGCGAATTGTATAAAAGAAGCCATTAATGGCGCCAATATCTATATCCCTTTGAAGGCAGAAACATTAAAATGTCCCGAATCAGCAGAACACACACAGATATTAGAATCTCTGGAGTCAGCCGGGGTGCCGTTGTTGTGGAGCGAACATGCAGACGACGATCCACCTTCTGTGTCAGTATCAGCAAACCTGATTACTAAGAAGTTAAAAGTTATTCGTTCGAATTTTGGTACAATTTTTGCAAACTAATACCTACCTACGAAATAGATCGGTATATCTTTAAAAATGCTATTCCATTAATTATATCATAGTTAAATAAACCGAATTTATTGTGCGTGCATGTTATTTTTTACCATGATGTATACTTTTGTAGCGATTATGGTCGAGTGGTTAGGGTAAATTGCCTTGCAAAAGCTACGAGGTTCGACCCCACAAAACGTGCAAAAAGAGCCAGAGCTACCGGTGAAGGAAACATCGCGAGGAAACCATAGCATGGTGGTAAGGCGTTTCCTATCGCTCGCCTGGCTAACTACCACACTCAAGTTGTAAAATCATCAAGAAACTATTGTACCATAAACAAAGAAAAACGCGTTTGTGGTTTTGACACAAAAAAAATATAAGACGTCTACAGAAAAACGTTATAAATGTATGATAAGAAATTAAGTTAATTTACATTTTTTTTGTTTGAAGGAGCTACCTGAAACTGTAGTACTACAAGAAAAATCGGAATCGGTAATATCGATATTATAAAAATCGAAAATAGTATGTAGGTACCTACATAGTTTTAACAAAACACTTTTTCATCCCATCATCTCGGAAAGATTATTTTTGCTATTCGATATCTGAATGCAAAAGCCGTTTTAATCCGCTAGAGCATAAAGTAAATTTGAATTTAGGTATATCGTGTGCACTAAGTTTGCGAATTAAAACCTCATTCAACCTTTTTACTTCTACCTCTGGTGCCGAATTGATAAGACAACCTTTTTTATTTTGTTAAAAACTCAGACTCGGAACCTTTTTGCTGTACTTTTTTTTTATTTGTTTTGCGCGCTCTATTATCTTTGGAATCGTCATATTGTTAAAACCTTATGTTAAAAATAAGTGAAAATGAGTGATTATTTTTTTTTTATTTTGTGTACTATGTAGTCATTTCCTCCCTGAGGTGGGATGAAAAGTTACGTGTTGCACTCGAGTGCAAAGATTTTTCACCTTGTGCTCATTTAATTCCCTCGCCAACTCGCTGCGCTCGTAATTCAATTTTAGAATCCTTCGCTTGCTCGGTCATCAAAAGTGAGCTCGCGGTTAAAAAGCAACTTTGCACTCTTGTATAACAAATAACTATTATAGGTACTTATTTTTATATCACTTTTAACCTTCTCCTTCTAGCATGTTTCCTCAGGATAAGAAGATAAAACGTAAGGAGTGAGGGAAAAGCGGGGAGGACTTATGGGTAAAGAGGAAATCCAATACTTTTCGGTCTAGGAAATATAGGGAAACATTAAACTAATCTTAAAATCCGAAAATAAACACAAGCAAGGCAAAACTTACGTTACACGAATTTCGTCCATTTAGTCAATTAAAGTTATTTTAAATACACGAAGCTACTGGACCGATTTCGATAAAAGGACCAACCAACTGGAAATAACTATATTTTCGAACAAACACACTAAGGGTTCCGTAGCATGTATAGATGACATTAGTTCAAGTTTCTAATTGATGTCGTTATTTTTATCGCACAAAAAAGTTACGTTTTTGTATGTGAACATGTACCTATGTTTATTGTCCATTCATTTTAAACATGCTTACGCGAACTTCTCTGTATCGTTTCAATTAATCAATTTCACACTTCAGAACACTGTTATTTTATTCATGGGTATCTGACTTATATTATATAAGGATAGCAATTGCAAACGGTAAATTTTTTGAAACCTAGTGAAATAAATTTTCATAGAATCAGAATAAGTCCTTAACAGATAGATCACAATCAACACATGCTAAACCGCTGAACGTAGAGATATGAAATATTGCAAAGCGGTATTCATTTTAGAGCGTTTAGAAGAATGATATTAGGAGAAGGAGATACTAGAATCTACCGAGATATGCGTATATTTACAAAGTACAAATAAAGAAATTAATAAATAAAATATTCTTAATAAAAATCCAAAGAAAAATTTTCTTCTTCTGACAGATAGTGTCCAACGTAACCATTAAAAATAAAATAAAAATAGTTTTATATACAAAAAAGGCTAGTCCGCCTCATCACCCCCCTCCAGGGACCGTCTAGGGCAATTAGAATCTCTTCGGAAACGTTACTGTGCGTCCAGAGCGAGTCTTGATGGTAGGATCTGAAGAATGAGATGAGGGTGATGCTTCTAGTTGTGAGGTATTTACACTGAGTGCGAGGACAGTATGTAGGCCGGCTTTAAACGATCTGTTGATACTGTCTCGATCTTCCCCTTAACACGAATTTTAAAAACTTTGCCATTACGCCCCACAACTTCATGAGGCGTCGATCCTTAAGAAAACATGAGAACAAGTCGACAAATCTTTGAAAATGAACACCTTGTTAGTATAATGGTGTAATGCTGCGAGGTCGGGACTGACTTTATGTCGTTGACAAATGTACTGATACGGGCTGAGAAATCAACTACATCAGTCGTGCATTTATCAGTCTTATGGCCAAAAAATTCTCCCGGTAGACGCAGTGGTTCTCCGTAAACTTACTCAGCTGATGAACTTCATGCTTATATTGGCAATCGGGATACATACTTTAGCAAAAAAGTCATACGAGTAAAAATGAGTGCAGAATTCGCAAAATTTAAATAGGTTTAAAGGCCTAAAGGATTTGCAGGTTCTTTAGTTCTTCAGAATTGTCCACTAATGCTGAGCATAATTGTAGGAACACCTCAGTATAGCTTTAATTAATTAAATTTACAGTTCAATACACTTCTATCTTATAACATATTAAAATCTTTTTTAATGATGAGACTTTCAGAAGCACCACTGAAATTAATTCTCTAATTTTTAAGTCTCACTGACGTAACTATGCAAGGTTGAATTATGTAGATATATATACTTAAGAAGCATAGTATGAAGTTTTATTGTATGAATGTTAACTATGACACAATGTCAAGTAAGCTACAATGCGTGTCTCTACACTTGATAAAATTATTTGAATTTTATTTAGTCGCTTGTTTGTGAAATGTTTATGATAGGTAGGTATCAGGTATGCTAAGACGGTATGGTAATTCAAACCAGTGAGCCGTCTTGTTCATTGCTTGTCAACCTGGAGGACGCGTTCACCATAACAATAACGAGATCATACCTACCTACATATTATTATATCTCTCGTCAAAGGCGCCGGTAAATACCGTATCGCGAAACGATGAACGATATATATAAACCTAGTTGGTAAGGTTGTGTTCACTAGGCGAACAAGGAGCGGCTAACGTCTTGAAATAAAATTGTGATTTTATTTTGTGCAACGTAAACGGGTAAAATATTAATAGTTCTTTGCAACGATCATGGTATCAGTGGATAGCATTAAGATTTAAACTGCGTCGACACAGCGATATATAGTAGGTATTAAAATTCATAGCATAGCACAGGTTGCGAATTGCAACTTCTTGTTGGAGACATCAATAAGTCGCTGACTGCTCGCTTGATGCGAACGCCGCCCTAACGAAGGTACTTACATATAGGTACTTAAGTACAGTTACGGTGAAGCGTTTGGAATTTACAAAATTCAACATCAAAAGCAAATCGTGTAGATGACAGATAATACAAGTATTAGGAAGAATGGCTTACCTACTTATATTTAGTAGTGGTAATGGTTTTTTATGTGACTGTAAAATATAGAGTTTGTAATGATAGGAACAGCAAATATTTAATTATTATCGACTTTCCAAAAAAGGGCACGTACAATATCCGCTTTTTTTTATTTGTTACCTGATTCCTCGGAGACGGCCGTTCTTCCTATTTAAATTTTACAAAATCGTATCAGAGTAGGTACTCCAGAGGTTTGATGTCAAAATCGAAATAACTGAAAAAGTTCTATCGGGGCCTGCCATGAACTTGTTATGTAGGCTCTTGTAAATAGAGATTTTTCATAACTCTGTGCAATGCCAACGTAATAGGAGTAAAATTCAAAATTCTGATAAACCCACGACATATGTTTGACGACGCCATCTTGGATTTGAATTATCATGTAAAGTATTCTACATACTAGTCAAGCCCTTTGATTTAATACCCATATGACGGAGTTGTACCTAAATAAAAGGTGTAGGTATTACGCAATTTTTGGCGGAGGCCATTAGGACCCAATTTAATCAAGTATTTACTTAGTATAGCTAAGAACATTCCACTACACAACAACCAATAAAACACATTTCATAGTCCTCCGTTTGGAAGCTATGATGCCACAGGCACACACACAGGCAAGTCAAACTTATAACACCACGTGGCTTTGGCGTCGGGGGTTAAACATTTTAAATACTTAAATAAAGCAAAACTAGTGTCCTACTTAAAATTCGAATTGTTCCTATGTAATCGTCATGAAATTTGGGGGGGTGTCTTCATAATAGGGAGTAGGGATGTACTAAGAAACCATTTTAGTAATTTCAACACCGTTTAAACCATGAAAATAGGGACCCAAAGTGTGAAAGCCGCGGTGATAGCTTCTAGTTATTTTATACTTTGAAATTCTGTAGTAACGGTCTATGAAGAGTGGCAAATATTCTTATTTCTCAAAGGTTCAAAAAAACGTATCTATTCGATATTAAATATATTGATACTGTTACAACCGTGCCCGATGTCTCACAGAATACGCAGTAGTTAGTATACCGGCACCCTATGTACAGAATAAGACATAGTAAGTATCGCCCGCGCTATTGTTTGTAACGCATAAAAAAGGGATCTCTCTCGAACTCAAGTAGGTAGTTATGCATCCTGGAACCCGTACCGAAAGTATACAGATACCAGCGTAGGCGTCAGAACTGCTGAGTTACGTCTGGCTTCACGGTGGTCGTCCCGGACGCATAGCTGATAAGGAGAATGCTCCTGCTCAGTTTTAAGTTAGATTTAAGTTAGTTATAATTCAACTCGCCAATGTATCGGACATTAAATAATTATTAATAAATTTATAATCTTTTTAAAAACAAATCTCGCGTTCTCCAATCTTGACTGGCGCAGCCGGTAGGATTGCTGGGGTTCCGTACGTTCGCAAAAGTTACTATCGAAGTTCCTGCGATTCGTTCCTGTGAACCTAACAAGCCACGGTTTCTCAACTTAAGTGATCGTGTCTGACGGCAATCCATACGAACCAAATAAATCTGTCATTTGTGGTGCAACCTAAGTAGTAAGAAGACGACCTAACTACAATAGAAGGATGAGGACGAGTGTTCTGTGAGTAAACCTTTTCACATTTCCGTTCCGTTCCCATCTATTTCCGTTTGTTCGACAAATAATCGTTATTTGATTTCCTTTAACGTACTAATATCGTCGTTAAATTTTTGTGTTAAATCTATTATTAAGTTAAGTACCTACATTTAATTGATAATTATAAAAGTAACTAGTTATTAATAAGAAATGGCAATGGAGCAAAATATTAGGATAATACCAAAAGATCTTTTATGTTTAATACCAAAATTTGAAGGTGAAGAAAACCTTTCAAATGTATTTATTAGGAAAGCACAGTACATCTATAACTCCTACGCACCTCCTAATAACTTGGCGAAACAAACATATGTATTTCACGGAATTACAAGTAGACTTCATGGTAGAGCCGCAGCGCTTCTAAGCGAGCGAGAAGATATTAACTCATGGATAACACTTAAGGAGGTTCTAGTTCAACATTTTGGTGACCCACGTTCCGAAGAATGTATCGCGATAGAGCTAGAGCAAATGAAAATAAATTCTGGTGAGTCTTACATCGACTTCTGCTATCGCATCCAGCATATGCGTAGTACGCTATTTGCTAAGGTCAATTTACTTACCGACGAAGGGGTAAAGGCCGCAAAAATGATAGTCTACAACAATATGGCACTGAATGTATTTTTATACAATCTGAGTAAGGACTTAATTCGCATAGTACGTCTGAAAGGGTGCACTGTGTTAGAAAACGCTTTAGCTATAGTGACAGAAGAAGTAAATTTCATAACTCAATTTAATGCAAAACATAAGCAACGTCAGGTTCTAGCGCCTCATAAGCCACAAATTCCAATGGCTAATAATATTGGTAACAACAACTTTAAATTTGGAAATCCTTCTTTTAACCCACAAAATAAATTCGCAATGCTTAGTCATAGTTAACTTTAGGTTCGGCATACCGCAGCAGCAGCAACAACAGCACCAACCGCAAGGTTTTAGATTCAGATTTAACCCAAGTCAGGGACAACAAAACTTTAGGTTTGGTATACCGCGACCACAACCAGGTTTTAATTTTGGTAATTACCAACAAGGTCAAGGCTTCAGAACTCCAATGAACCAAAATTTTGCTAGACCAGCCCTACCTTTTATGCAACCCCAACAAACATTCAAATTCGGCATCCCGAACCAAAATGTACAGCGACCTAAACCAATTGAGGATACCGACGTTTCGATGCGCACAGCCCGCCCGTTGAGACAGAACATGCTAAACGCTTTCCCTGATAGTGAAAACATATTCTTTAACAACGAACTTTTCTTTAACAACGAACTTGTCGATTCTTCACTGGAACAAGCCTGTGAACAAAATTATGATTACTATGACCAAAATTATACTTACAACTTGGAAATACCAGATTCCCAAAATTATGAAACAATTTCAGATGTTTATGACCAGGGACCAAATGCTGAAGAAAATTTTCATCTACCAGCCTCTACCAGCCAAAATTCCTTTG
The DNA here is from genome assembly GCA_947049295.1 of Ligdia adustata. Lineage (NCBI taxonomy): Eukaryota > Metazoa > Arthropoda > Insecta > Lepidoptera > Geometridae > Ligdia > Ligdia adustata. The sequence continues at coordinate 8,390,242 of OX346218.1, forward strand.
CGAGCTTATAGAGCTAAATTGTGATTCTCTTTTGAAACTACCTTACATAGAAATACCCGAAATTTATTCGAATCACGTTTTATGATTGACACCGGAAGTACTAGATCTTTTATAAGCCCGCAAAGGCAGATGAATACATCACCGCTTACAAATACCACGAGCCTTTCGAAGTAGTCAGCACTCATGCCCGCGGCCATAATAATGAAGCCATTCGGATACCACTACTGAAAATTTTCAAAAGTGTTGGAGAACATGAATTTTACTTATATAATGTTGACAGCCGATATGACGGTTCCGACCTGCTATCTAAATTAAAAGCTAACATTGACATGCGAAACCGAATATTACAAACACCTAATACAGAAATACCGATTATATATAGTCCACCGTATGAAATAACTCTAGAACCAAGAACAGAGACACGTGTAAAAGTACCAACGGACTTACGAAATGGCGAAGCCATAATAGACTACGTAGATTTTGGTCAAGGTGTAAGGATGCCCAGCGCTTTAGTATCTTGCGTTGACTCGTATGCATATATCGTTATTCAAAATGCATCCGAATATAAAATAACCATGACCTTTGCAAAACCACTAAGAGTTACTAAGTATGAAAGAGAAGAAAGTAAAGTGAATTTTACGACGAATGAATGTGAGATTGATGAATTGTTAAAAGAAAATTTGCGGAAACTGCGTTTAGACCACGCTAACAAGGAAGAAAAGGAAAGCATAAAAATATTATGCTATGAGTATAGAGACATCTTTTATTGTGACGACATTCCCCTCTCTTTTACGAGCGGAGTAAAACATGAGATAAGAACTAAAAACGAAGACCCCATATATGTAAGACCATATAGACACCCTCCAGCGTACACAGCTGAAATTCAAAAACAAGTCGATAAATTACTACAAAACGACGTAATACGTGAATCGCATTCACCTTGGAGTGCACCCGTCCATCTAGTCCCTAAAAAGGTTGACGCTTCCGGAGAGACAAAATTTGGAATGGTGATTGATTATACACGTTTGAACGAAATTACCACCGACGACAAGTACCCTCTGCCCAACATTTCAGACTTGTTTGATAAACTAGGAAAGTCCGTGCACCATTGATTTAGCGAGTGGTTACCATCAAATAGAAGTTAAGGAAGAGGATAGACAAAAGACAGCTTTTTCTACGCAATCAGGACTTAATGAGTTTATCTGTATGCCATTTGGCCTCAAGACAGCCCCCGCTACTTTCCAGAGGGCCATGGATAATGTCCTGAGAGGCTTACAAGGCCTGCATTGCCTAGTTTACCTTGACGACATAATTGTCTACTCAGCAAGCTTACAAGAACACATACAGAAATTGCGCATGGTTTTCGACAGACTCAGAGCCACAAATTTGAAAGTAACCTTAGACAAATGCGAATTCTTCCGCAAAAGGAAGTCCTCTATCTTGGACACATGATAACAAAAGAAGGTCTAAAACCGAACAACGATAAAATTCAGCCAGTACTTAACTTCCCTATTCCAAAAACTACAACCGAAATAAAAAGTTTTTAGGACTTGTCGGCTATTATCGCAAATTCATTAAAGATTTCGCCAAAATAACACGACCACTTACAAAACGCTTAAAAAAACGTTACAAGATAGAAATTACCGAAGAATACGTAGCAGCATTCGAGATGTGTAAGGAGGTATTAGTAAATGCTCCGATTCTACAGTTCCCGGATTTCGAAAAACAGTTCATCCTGACAACCGATGCTTCCGATTACGCTATCGGCGCTGTAATCTCCCAAGACCTTTTACGCAGTGACAAACCAATCTTGACTAGGTATCTTCTTATTTGTAAACATCTATTGTTCTCGGTATTCAGTCATAAGACGAATATTCTGGGACCGACTCTGGACCTGGAGAGTCAGTTATTCGGAAGCTAGAACCGCGAAAAGTTCTAATGCTAACCAAGTGCGAATCGAAGTGCTCAGTTAAGTGTGATTGTGAGTGAAAGTGTTGTGTAGTGTTTTTGTGTATCAGTTTCTGAGTGTTGCGATGTAAAGTAAAGTAAAGTAATATTTATTGACCTTTAAATAACGTTCGTTACAGGCAAGTCTTATTACATTTGAATGAATAATTACTTAAAAAATTTAACTTACAAATCTCATTTATATACGATTACTTAATATTAGTTCTTAGTTTAATAGTTCTCATGACAAATATTTACATTAAAATTGCTGTTTAGTTATTATTAATATTTTATAATGGTTGTTTGTTACACAAGAACGATGATTCTACAAGCTGCATTGACATATATTCGCTGAGTTTATAAAAAGGATTGCTTTCAAAAAAATACTTCAGTTTTTGTTTGAATGTAATAAAATTGAGATCCATTACACTATTAGGTAATTTATTATACATCAGTATTTTAGTATAAAGCCCCTGCTTCTTACATTTAGCTAATCTATTTATTGGTAGGATTCGCCCTTTTTTATTATTGCGTGAAATTCTTTTTTCCGGTATTTCCCTATCCTCGTGTACTTCTAATAAACAACTATAAATATAAAGTGATATAACTGTCATTATTTTATCTTTTTTAAAGTGTTTTCTCGCAGGACTACGTTTTTTCCAACCGTTAATTGTTCTTATAGACTGTTTTTGACATTTTAAGACTTTTATGATATCTTTAGCATTTCCCCAAACAGTAATAGCGTATCTTATAATAGAATGCACGTAGGCATAATAGACAGAGATGAGCGACTTTTTATCTAGTAATTGTATTATCTATTGTATAACCTAGAAATACATTTGTTTTACTAATGGAATTCCCGAAAATACCTAACTTTGACTAATACTGCATAGAGATGGTTTTATCAGAGTTAAGAACAATTCCATTTGCGTCAAACCATTCCTTTAACAATTCCATAACGATACTAATTTTATTTTCTAAATTATGTATACATTTGTCTCTGATACCTACATGTGTGTCATCTGCAAATAAATTTATGTGAGCCCAACTTGGCTCACATAAATTTATTTGTGTATAAATCGTCATTGGTGTGAATTAGCATTTTTCTATTTTTATCCGGAACCCGTAGCTCGTAACAATACCAACCTATTTGATAGCGCGATAAGACTTCATAAGACCGTGAGAGGTAGCACCTGATCAATTATTGCTTTCGGTGTTGCTTTTATATAGGCTTTTTTCATTTATTAATATCCAGTTAAACATATTCGGGATGATCTAAGGACTTACAGTACCTACCTACTTGCATGGACCCTGAAAAGATTTCCTACCGAGTCGAAAAAATATACATTGACTGAATGAACTATTTCTATCGAACATTTTGATTTAGTCTACAATTGGCAGGTTCCTTTGTAAGAAAATGTTTTAATATACCATTTTAATCCAGTTTCGTCAGAACTTTGACTCTAATCTGAGGTAGTTGACCATAACAACAAACGCCTCTTTTAGAATAATAACCGATAACCTTGTATTCTGTATATGTATATTAAATATTAAGCTTAGCTTTTGAATACACGCTTCGGTGAAGCCAGGAGTCGACTGTCGAGAACCATTTACTTCCAATTATGTACATTATTTACACTTCAGTGACACCATGACATCGTAAGGAAAACATTATAACGTGATTCTATTAAGACTCGCTTAAAGCGCTGGCTTGCTGATTTGGGCGGTCTACGATTTTGACGAATTTGTTGGGTATAAATTACTCAGAAGACTATTTTAATGATTGTAATTTATGAGCAAATTTTTTATTTTAATTAATTATTTTGTATCTATAATATTATTAGACTATAGTGGTACACTAGTACTCTTAGTTATATTTAAGAATTTTGTTTTACAATGTAATGATGTTATTGTAACTACTATGTTTGACGTGTAATTTTTTTTTGCCAATAAATGAATATAAATATGAATATTCCATCCTATCCCATACCTACTGATTTTATTGCGCAGGCGAATTATGACGAAAATATAAATAAAGTAAATGTAATTTTCGGACAGATGAAGTTTTTAATTCTTATCTGTCACCATTTTTCAATTCCGGGACAATTGAAACTCGTGAACAGAGGAGGAAAATGGGAATAGACCAAATTATATTAACTCGTACTGCCTACTCAAGACGGTGCATAGAGTGGTGGGTAAAAATGATGGTAGATAAGTCATTTTTCCGAGTTTTCATACGGCCACGGTAGGCCTATTGGAAGAGACCGCTTGTAGCGATAAGCCGCTGCACTCGTGGCACTAGATATGTTATACCCGATTGCCCAAAGAGAGGGTAATGTTCATTCAAATCAAACACACCCTTTCGTCGAGTGTGAAAAATATAAGTAAGTATACAAAAATCTAAGTATACTTGAGATTTTTAGGCTGAACTGATTTTACAAGATCAAAAGCGAGTAAGGACATCTTATTCAAACAAAATAAAACTCATTAAAATTGGTTCCAATATGTATTATGAGTATAGTATTATGAGCCAATATACCTGTATATCAGCAGAGACTCATTATGATTCTCATGATTCTAAGTTGAGAGCGGATATTTAGTACTTATACAGAAAGGATATTGAGAAATAAAATCTCCGTCTTTTTTGGTTTAACCTTAACCTTAGTACAATAATATTGAGAAAAAATGAAGTCATGCAAAGTGAACGCGAAACTCACTCTAAGCCACGGCGCCGCCCCGGTGCGAAGCTAGGTCACGGCGACGACACCCGGCTTTGCATGACCCAGATTTGTGGGTGTGGGAAATCTGGGTGAACATATTTCCCAGTTTTTTGTAACATATTTCGATATTTTTTTTAATCGAAATATGTTATATTAACGATGCTGACTGCGTGGTAAAAATATATGCAGTCAATTTAAAATCACCCTGTATAGGGTTATAAGCTGCTGCCTGCTTGGCTATATAGGCTCGGGTGCATAATTAACCCGCCTCTGAATTTACTGCTGGAAAAAGCATAACTTTTCACACTCCAGAGTCCAGGTGTCCAGCCCTCAAAGCATCGAGACATCATCCGACATTCCTGAAAAGTGATAAAATATAAACATTTAACTTGTTGTAGCAATAAAGTAGGAGAGAAGAGAGAAGCTATTAAATATACGGAGTATAGAACCATAACAATAGGTAGATGAAATCTTTATTTTTCTCATCTAATCCATTTAGTTTTGATGAGTGTTTTGAAGTGCATTATTATCGGGATAATAATGCACTGCCCTCCGTATCTGCACAACATAAATGTTGATATGGAAAATTACACAGTTTAAGTGGTAGTGTATCAGTCACTCATGACACAGAATACATCTCTCGCTCAGGGACTAAAGGGAAAAGCCTGTGTTACTAGCAACGAACACTTTCGGCAGGTTTCGGGTAATTTTAGTATTCAGCGAGCAAGAAGGACAACTGGGTAATTGAGGCGTCAGCTATAAACAAGTCAATTATATAAATGACGTGAAAACTCTTATTCAGTAATTTTTTCAGTTACTTTGATTTACAGACCAAATTAGATATAGGACCTTAAATGATAAATTTAATTATATGAGCTTAGTCAAACTAGACTCTACCGACAGATTATATTAGTAATTTTCTCTCGTAGAGTCTAGTTTGCCTCTAATGGAATAAAAATAGATATGTTTTTCTAAATCAATCCCAGGAAATCGGAGAACTTACATAAGATATATGCCGAATTGAGAACCCTATTTAAAATCGGTTGAAAACAGTTGGTAGGTACCTAAACCTCGAATTCAAATTAAGCTCTTTCCTGACTAAACTCTTATTAGCAATTTTATATTGGCCTTCTAGTCTAAATACATAAATTTAGTATTTTATGTAGTGTCATGACGAAAGGAAAAACGATAGGTCATATAATATAGGTTGTCTCGCTTCCCTAGGATAAAAAGTTTTATGTTGGAAATGCTCGAAAGGAAATTCCATGCGGGCTTCTTCTTGTATAACTGCTGGCAACTCTGAGGAAACAAATCGTTTGGGAGTTTAGTCCCCGCGTACCGGTTGGAACGAGCGCTTCACATTCGCGCATTCATGTTTACGATACTCGACTATTCGTCGCGTCTTCAATTATTATTGCTCATACATTTTTTAACAACTCGTGAATTTAAATTTGTAAGTTCTGTAAAAATAATCGTACACATTTTTAAATAACACTGTCAGTGGCCCGCCATCATTCAGATATAGATTAGAAGGTAATGTTTTGTGTTTCAGGAAGTTGTTTTTAGTTTTTCCAATAAGTAATCATAAATTTTCCTAAAGCGCGTAGTTTTGAAGTTATTAGTCAGGTAGGAAATATTTAATTAGTGTTCGGGAAAACATGTGTCTAACCGCATAATGTACCTACATAGTACCTAGGTACCTGAGAATCGTATAAAACGTTACTTTATGGTTACCTTCTTATATTATTTTTTGGGATTCATGCAGACCGTGAAGCTGCCTGCCTATACATTTTACCCGATTGCGAAAATGAGGGTAATGTATTTCAAATGTATATTTATATTTTGTAAGTTTATATTTGTATGTATATGTAACATTTTGTGACCCTCTACACCGTCTACCAGTAGGCCAATTTTGGTTATAGATTATAGGTACTTACTATTGCTAACCATGGTTTCCCTCAATAGTAATCTAAAGATCTAGCAGTATAGGAGGTAACGAATAAATGTACATAATATAGGTACTTCAGAAACTTAGGTAGCTACTTTACTTGTCCAATCGCATTATTGATGATAACATTTTTGCATACGATAAAATACCTACTCGTATAACAGTGTGTGTTGCTACTTACCTACACCAACTACCGAGATATTACGACTAAAACGCATGTCCAACGTACTATGGATAGATAGACTGAAATACATTAACTTTTTATTGCACACACACACAATACATAAAATACAAAAATAGAAGTCTAGGCGGCCCAATAATATGATTCAATAAATTACACATGCCTAGCTAGATAGAGCGCCTATTGGTATAGGCATGGTAGGTAGGTATCTGTGATTAAATGCTAATTTTCTCTGCATTGAATTTGAAATTAGCAATATTATGTAGATATCGATCTCCTATTAAGTAGTTCTTACACCATGGTTTACGAATTTCCAATCTGCTGTAGTCTACAAAGTATTTAAATTTTAACTTTAACTTGTACAAAATAAGGTCTCTAAGAATTTATACAGTAACATTTTTCTTATTGATCTGTTAAGAAGAAGTCACTTTATATATATTTACTATTTAACAGTGACGACGAATTCGTATTCGTATTGAGGTAACATCTTTTTATAGGTCCCCAAATATTATGTATAAAATCTAGCCTGTATACTATAACGAAAATGTAGTTATAATTTATTAAAGTGTAGGTGTGTCTGGCTGGGGGTAGCAACTGCCGTAAGTGTCCGGCAATGGATGACGAGATTTCTAAAGTTATCGTAGTAGTTAGTTTCTAAGAAAATAAAAGAAAATAGACCTTTATACTTTAACGAATTTAAGGCACTATTTTACACACCTTTACTACATGTTACCGACTTAAGTAACCACAACCTAAACTCAATAGCCGCTGGTTGTGCTTACCTTTAAAGGAAACATGCACAGTAAAACTTTCAGCTTCTATAAAATAACGAAGGTCTGGCCGTCGGGGCTCTTGGGCTAAGTCACATAAATATAATACCTTGAGCGCCTTCAACATTTTTGCATAAGGTTTATATTTGGTGTACGCAAATATGACCACGTCTCCGAATATCGCACTAAGCTCAAGTGGCTCTCTATTCGCCGTCGCCGGGATGTTCATATACTTTCCCTCCTTTACAATGTTTTATTTAACCCTTCTTCTCCGCGGTACCTTCAGAAATGTTTATTGTTACACTACCCATTCCTATACCTTAAAATCATCTGAAAATCATATTTATCTATTCCTTTACATTCCACCACTTTCTTTAAGTCCTCTTTTACTGTGAAAGCTGTCTCCTTCGTTTTTAAGCATCAAGTCCATAGTTCATTGTCTATCGCTATAGCACTAAAATTTGTTTCGTCTAATTATTACTAGAGAATTTGTTCATATACCTATTTCCATGCCTAGTATTGTATTGTATTGTATTGTATTGTATGTATTGTATTTATATATGTATGTATTATATTTATATATTTGTATTGAGAGTTGTTAAGTTGATAGTGTAATATTATCTAATATTATGTCCTCTTTAATATTATGTAATTATCTTGTACGTGCATGGTTGCCTGGAAGAGATCGCTTTAAGAGATAAGGCCGCCATTTAAAAACTAGTATTCGTTTACAATTTTGTCTATGTTATAGTTTATTTATTGTTAAGCTGGTTTTTGAATTAAGAGTTGTCTATCTATAATACGTTACTTATAATAAAAATCGCATCTATCGAGCTACCTAAATATTGTATAAAAGTCCCAAGCTACTCAACCTACAGGGATGAAATTGAACACATGGGTAGTTTATAACTAGTGGACGTTAACAATTACTAACTGAATTTTGGAATCAATGAAATGAAAGGAAGGGGTCCTAAGGCAATTTTTTTATGAAAGTTCTAAACTACTTATGGTAAATGGCTGGTTTATATTGATAGTAGACGTTAGTTACGAAAGAAATTTGCAACAGGGCAAATGTAAAGATCAAAGGGCTATCAAGCGATCAAGCAAAAGATAGCTACCCGTAGTGGTTGTATTCTCAATTAGCGTCCCTTACCGAGCAGTATAGATTGCATCACCGATTTAAGAGACCAAAGTTATTTTTCTCGTCGATGGATTGCACTGCAACGATAAAGAAATGCCAAATACGAAAATGGGAGAGTATATTCGCATGACAGTCTAATATTTTCGTAGTTTGATGAGTATATGAGCAAAAATATTCTACAAGATTTTCATTAGCAGAGATGCTTTAGGCACAAAAGACTAATCTTAGTGAGTGTTTGTGTCTTATGTGACATAACTTTAATCTTTATGGTACGTACGGAGTAAACCCGGGAACGGGCCACCGATGTGGGTTTGCTGATGCGCAGTCGAGGTGTGATACCTTACCTATACTTTTACTCAATTATTTTTTAACAGTTCAGCAAAAAGTCATAGTCCATGCAGAGGAAGTGGCGGGAAACAGCTGGTAGATTATATTGATGTAATAGATACTCGTGTAATATCTACTATCTACAATAGGTTATTATCTACAATACACTAATCTATGTTATATATACTCATTATCATAGGATCCTGTCGGTTATACTAGTTTATTGTTAGGTATATACCTAACAATAAACTAGTATAACCTAGTATAAACTAGTACACCACTATATAGTGGTGTTTCCGGGTATGTTCTTTAATTCGGTTACGATCAATAAGCGCTTGGGATTCATTATTAGTGGTTTCTCATTGGATTCGAAAACATTGCCTACGTATATGTTTAGAAAGCTCATCATCATCAAGCTGTGTGGCAGTAGGTACAATAAGAAAAATATGAGTACACGCATAAAAATATTTATTTGGTTACAATATAGAGATTTGGGATATATACGGACTCGGATAAGATGATTTGCGTCAACTTTAATTGTGCGAACTGCCAGATTGTAGAACTTCCTAACATAGGTTCTCTATTTCCAGATATCTATAATGTTTGGTCTTTTTCAAGACGCTAATAAATTGCTTTCTTTTATGCAGGCGTACAAACATACTATAGCTGCATCGCAGCGTACTACATTTTAGGCCACTTCGTCACTTTACATCGGACGAGTTGCAGACAATCACAAATATATAAAAAAAAAACGTTTAAAGAAGTCTTTAATTTTTGTAAGGGTAAAATTTTCTATGTATAATAATAATAATTCTAGTAGGCAACACTTATCCGCAGCGCATGTTCAGCTGTGTAGTGTAGTGGTTACACTTTTTTCTACGCGCGGTAATGGGGTATGTTTCTCTGTATATAATTCTCTTTGCCGGAGTCCCATCAAGGGTCGGTGCTCTCAGCAATTTTTTCTTTTTTTGCTTCATATCAACCATTGATGTACATGTAACCGCCTCAATGCATTGCTGCTTCACTTAAGGCCACAACCTTACCTCAGCTCACTTCAAATCTGTGCCTGGTGTGAAGCCAAGCGAACGAAAGCTCTTCAAAAAATATTTCGAAATGGGTAAATGCATCGTAAAAGTGTGTGACTCAATCACTCAAAAACATAACAAATCCAGCGAGGTTACTTTCCACAGGTAAGTTTATTGTTTATGTGTGCATATTAATTTAAATAAAGCAAAACTCAAAATCAAAAAATATTAATGTAATTCAGTATTTGGTGTTGCCCTTAAAACATCGGGATGGGTTCCCACAATAATGGGAAAATATCAATGCATAAAATAAATTACTTAGTTACATCTGTTTATCTGTTAAAATAAAATATGAAGGGGTTAGTTATTGTATTTGTTTGATTTCTTCTTTTTACGTAGAAAACTTTTGACGCTGAAATATCCTGCAAAAAGTTCTTAGGAATGCATGTTTTCAACTAAATTTAGGATAACTTTGTACTAAGTAATTTGAGAAAACCCTAATATAGTCCAATAAGTGGAATTTGGTCTTTGGCAGATGGATGCCATGAATTAACACGCATAAAAATATTTATTTGGTTACATGTTAGATATTCCGGATATTTCGTACTAAAATGCTTTGCGTCAACTTTAATTGTGCGAACTGCCAGATCGTAGAACTTGCTAACAGTTTCTCTATTTCCAGATATCTATAATGTTTGGTCTTTTTCAAGTCCAAAATTGAATTGTTTTAAATTGGTTTCTTCTATTCAAACGCACAAACATACTACAGCTACATCGTAGAGTACTTACTAGCTAGGCTATCGGTTTTATCGGATACATTTCGGAGAGTGTGCCTTGATCGGTTTCTTCTAGGCAAGCGTGCCATATCCTAAACCGCATCGTCGCTTTACATCAGGTGAGTTGCGGTCAAACGCAAGATAAGACAACAACTCTTTAATAAAAACCAGCTTATAACACTACCTATTTTAAAAAACGATACGAAAAACATGCTAAATTATTAGGTACCTGTCCTTGGTATATTACTTGTAAGTATTTTAAAACTATTTCTCATATGATTAGAGATAGATATATAACTATTGTTTTAGGAAACAGCGAAGAAATCCATAGCAGCCATGGCCACAACGCCTTCACCGAAAACATCTCTGGCCAAGCTTGTACTTTATCCAAAACCAAAGCCATTCAAAGTAATGGTGCTGGGACAGTCGGGAGTTGGTAAATCAGGTGAGTTTTGTTTTTGTCGCCCTCGACACAAACTATGAATAATAATATGTGAGTAAATATTATAGTTGTAGGTGTGCCTAGATTCCATAAAACAATCTGTAACCACCCGACGCAAAACTGGCGGGGTGTTATAAGTTTCACGTGTATGTGTGTCTGTCTGTTGCATTGTGTCTGTCTGTTGCATTGTAGCTCCCATACGGATGGATTTTGTTTTTTTTTTGTTTGAAAGGTGCAGTGTCCGTATCTTCTTAGTTAGTTCTTAGCTACGAGTATGTTTGATGACAATCTAATATGGCTGCTACAACAATAATTGAGGGTTTTCAAAATTTTCAATTCTACTTGTTATTTTTCATGTTCATTTTATTTAGGTACCGACCATATCTTTGACCAACTGCAGTCAATTTAGAATCACTCCGTATATACATATCGGTATATCAACTTTCGTGACTCCACTTTCTATGAAAGATCTAATAGTGTAGGTCCATGACGTGTTGTCGATTACGACTTAAAGTCGTACAAAAAAATATACCTACCAGCAGCAGGTACGAGCTAAAGATATACGAGTAGGTACCAACCTATCACACCCATTATATATCTAGCTACCAAAAAGCACTTAATTAGTAATTCGTTACCCTGCATGATCAATAACATCGATCGTGTGGGTGTGCGAGTATAAAAGTACTGTATCCGAGACACCTAATTTAATGTATTTTATTACTTTGTCCACAGCCCTAGTGGTGCGGTTCATTACGCGCCGGTTTATAGGCGAATACGATCCCAATTTAGAAAAAATATACTCGTACCAAACAGTTATAGATAACGAGATGGTTTATTTTGAGATATTGGACTCTGCTGGAGATTCGCACGTAAGTTTATTAAATTAATTTAGTGGCAACTAAATTGTAATACCTAGGTGTACCAAGTAGGTACTCAGTAGTCCAGAAAACTGTTGTTACCTCGCTAACAAAATTCAAAATTGATTGCCATTTGTGATTTGGTAAATCCCGACCGGGACTGCAATCCCGCAGAAAACGAACCAAAAATAAATGTTGCAATATTTGTCCTAACAATTTTAAGTGATACTTTTACCACCACCAGTATTTGGGTACCGCATTGCAGTCTCTAATCCCGACAACTAAAAAAAGCAGCCAAGTACAGGTTCCGTACCATTATCTTTACAACATTAGTTTTGAGTTTCAAACTGTTATCGTTCTTAATATCAAGTCTTAATATAGACTAAATCAAAAAACGGCAATAATTACGATTGAGGCAAAAATAAACGTTGTAGGTATGCCATTGGTTTAGCTTGCTTGTCAAAATTGTCAGGGCGATCCCTGCTCTCGATAGAGAATACCAATTCTTTGGTTCACTGTAAGAGCCGCGAGTGTATATACTCCCCCTCCCCCTGTAAATGTTCTCTGTTCTCACTCCACTGCCCGTAACATCTGTACGTCACTCTCTTAACGCAAACGTCATACCGGACTATTTGCATATTGTATAACCATAAAATGCTATATAAGATATAATAATGTTTCTTCAATTTAAACGTGTTACAAGTTTATTTTACAGGAGAGCGAATACGCAAACTTAGAGAACAACATTCGGTGGGCCGAGGCGTTTATACTGATGTACTCGGTGACCGACAAGTGTTCATTCGACGAGTGCCATCGCCTCAAGTTTCTGATTAACTACAACAAGAGGCGCCGGAGGCTGGCTTCTTCTATGAAGGTAAAATTATATCTTCGTTCCTTAGTCTGGTGTCTAGTGAAAATGGTGGCCTTCGGCTAGAGGATCTATTTGTATATCTAATCTATTTGTATATAGCAAGTAGATTGTCGTTTAGTAGCATAATTAACCAAAGAAATCCAGGTTGTAAACTATCTTAGTGCCGTTTCCGTGGGTTCTACGTGTCTGGATAGGTATGTCATTTTCAAGCGTATGTTTCTAGGACATCAGCGTAGAGACACCAGTGGTGATGGTAGGGAACAAGACGGACCAGCCGGGAGACCGCATGGTGACCAGCGACGAGGGCCAGCGGCGGAGCAAGGAGATCGGCTGCGTCTGCTTCCATGAGATATCCGTTCGGGAGAGCATTGACCAGGTAAACAATTACTCGCAACAGAGGTTTCTAAAATAAAAAAAATTAAGTTTTTTAATTTTGTTTATCTTTTTGTGCTAACTTGATGCTAGCTATAAGTTCTAACACACGGCAATCAACGCAACAAAGACGATATTCATGTACCATCAATCGTTAAACTTTATAATTCTTTTGTTCGTTAATCTTTTGATCTTTGTAGTTATGATATGATGGATATATAGGTGCCTCCGTAGGTTTAACCAATAACCAGTCGTGTAATCCATTTGATCCTCCAAAAGTTAAGAGGATATTCAATTACGCGCTGAAATATTTGCAAATCCTGTTACGGAGGCACCCAAACACAGGAAATACATGTAGCGAGGCTAGTATTGCGATTGCGACATTGCGAGAACAATTTGGTGCTTGCGCTCGTGCGTAATTTCAGCAGAAGCGGATACAAATCGAAATAAATACGTATGTATATGTATAGCTACATACTGCTACCTTTGAATCTGAACCCATTACGCCGAGTCAACAATACCCTGACAAATAACTAGAAATGTTATACCTACTATCAATAATCTCTAGAACTCATTTACACACATCACATCTTCGATCAATTTTTAAATGTATAGCACGGCTGCTATATATTTATTAAATAAATCGAAAGTAACGATCCATATCCTAATAATTTAAGATAATTTCCCAGTAATATTAGGATATTAGGATTGTATTTTAAGGAGTCCTGTCGAATACCTACTCTGAATTAAAAGATCTGTAGATAGGTACCACGGATCGTGGATCGTACTTATTTGTGTTTAACTAATTCTCCCGAAGTTTTTTGTCAACTTTTCATAAACTGCTTACGAAGCATTCAGATCAACGGTTCCAAACAATAAAAATATCGAAAAAATCAAAATATTTTATTTTCAAGCAACCAGGACTCATAATTTAAACACACAAATTATTACAATGGCATAAAAACAAAAATTACTGTTACAAAAATGTAGAAAAATGTAAAAAAAACTATCTCGTATTCCCATTTAAAAGCTGTTCCTTATTAGGCTAAGTATATGTCCTAAAACAAGGGGGGGGGGGGGGGGTCGGCTTAGTACATCCCTAATCCAATAGGTAGGCAATAACTCTCGACTAGATATATGGTACAATTGGTTACGTAACTCTCTTCTGTCAGTGTAGTACATAATTAATGACAAATTGTTCTTTTTTGATGAAATGATGTAGTGAGCGGAGACCTTATAAATTGTCTTTTCTGTCAAGTTTTATACATATGGTATACCTTTAACATATTTTTACATATGACAACACTCTTCGCTTACTTCGTGTCATGGCCGGGCGGCTGCAGCTTTTTACATTAATTTTGTTGTATTCAATTTATATCAAGTATTATACTTGTGAATGTTTATTTTGATAAATAAACGATTCGTACAAGTTTGGAATTGTGTTTTACTGTGGCTATGCTCACCTCCGCTCACACCACAACTCTGCTGAATCTTATTATTTTCAAGCGACGTATGAGTGAAAACCGCATATAAGCCCGCGGTTTCCCGACGTAGCTCATTTACATGCTAGAACCCTCTCGACAAACACTCGTAAAGCAATTTAACTTTACAATCAGAGCCAATTTGTGTGCCTTTAGTGGCATTGACATTTCTCTTACGTACCTACTTATAAACGTTCATGCACTACGAGATTTCCGACGATATTGATTTTCCAAATTGGGTCCCAAATTACTTCACCTAAATGGCACTTGTCGGTTTGAAGCACATGTTCGTGACCGTTTTGTTTACAAACTGTTGACGGTAAACCACGACGCCTTGAGTTTCCAATTTTACTTATATTGCATACAAAATTAAACGCTATTATTTAAATGTTAATTGACGGAATATTTATTGATACATATCCATTAATTTATATGCGTATTAATTAATTTAGGTGGTAGGTATATATACTTATTATAAAAATGCCTTTAAGGATAGGTATACCTTATATATGTAAATCGATAAGCCCGAAGTTTACATTCAAACTAATTGACGCAATTAACATTTCTCATTTCTTATAACGAATACCTATTGCCAAAATGTATGGTACTTGTATCAGTAGATATGTGCTCTCGTAATCTCCCGATGTTAAGTTCACAAGTGTACCTACACGTGCTAAAAGAATTCGGTAAAAAGCTGCCGGTTAGCGGATGACAGTCGCCAGACTATTTCTGATGCATACTATACTGTACCTTCACCTATTTTGTTTGACCTCGATTTTTCCCGTTCGATCGTAACAAAATTACGTCTATCGATAAATCCGATAATGCGTAAAAACCTACGCTCACATGCCCTTTTTGTATGTTATTGGATTCATCAGGCACATTTATGCCGTTTGCTTACACCGCTAACAAATTGTGAACGTATACCAATTCAAAGTCACTCATGTAGCTGACGACGCTAAAGGACGTTTATTTTGCCGGGCCGTTCTTAAAGACAAGCCCTATTTATTGCATAAACTTATAAAAAAATAATATTTTTTTAACTAAAACTTACACTGCACAAAGTTATAATCTATATGTATAAAAGCAATACCTACCCAATAATTAAAACTAACTTAAATCTAAACCGCTGCCAGTTGCTAGTGTACATAAAATGCTGGCCCATTGCCTCGTTGAATGGCAATACTAATGCGCTGACCCAGGTAGAGACCAGCATTTTGGTCTCGAGTAGCGTCAACCAGACGCTTTGTTAGGTCGTTGAAAAATATTTTTGCACCGCATAAGACCACTCGGTTCTAGAATAGCCGCACAGTTAGCGGTGGTAAGAGCCCGGCGAAAGATATCGTTAAGGCTAGCATGACGGGGGGCCCACACTTTTCGAGCAATATAAGCTATGGTGGCCGAGCTGATCGACATTTGCGCCACACAGGCAGCGATGTTTTTAAATACTTATTTCTTTATTATTTCTTTTCCAGGTGTGGGGTGTGTTCCGCGACACACGTAGGTTCTGGCGCGTGAGCAAGTGGTCGGGCGCGCGCGAGCTCGGTCGTCCACTGGCGCGGGCTGCCTCCGACTCCACTGAGACAGCGCCGCACAGCGCGCCCTTCTGTAACTATCTTCTGCTTCCCTACTAACCTACTATATAGGTGGACAAGTTAGTCTAAAGCGCACGAGCTCGGCCGTCCACTGGCGCGCGCCGGCTCTGACTCCACCGAGAGAGTGCCTCACTCTGCACAGATACAGATACTTTTATAATTTCTGTGGTATAGGCAGAGTACCCCGCCCCAGTGATACTTAATTTCTTTATTAACTAGTAGGGCTGGACTGTAGTAGTAGTACTCGTAGTAGTAGGTATTACTATTTGTTCATTTTTATCTCACACTAATAACGTAGGAACTAATTCCTTGGTTGCGTTTAGTTGTATATATACCACTCGCCAAATATCCAAAACCTCACCAGGTTGAACGTTGCTTCATTCATATTATCATCTATATCACTGGCAAACTGCTGTGGTAGCCATTGTTTAACGAGGAGAAATGCTCATGGTATCTACGCCAGACCGAGTTTTGATTGGTAATCCATTTCCAAGTAGAGACGAAACCCATAGGCATTCGTAGTATCAAACTCTGGATTGGTCATTATATTTAAAAAACTAACGCGTGTTTAATTAATTTTGATTAACAATACGGGTTTTCACGCGTACCTGATTGTTGGAAAGGTCCAACCATATTTTCGTTTACGTCGGTGAACTTCTCCTGGGAGAAATGAGTCGGTCGTGTCCACAAAGAAGTAAGTACATCTCGTACATAATAACTAAACTATAGTTGGACCTTTCCAACTATCAGGTACGCGTTAAAACCTGTATTGTTTGTCAAAATGAGGTTGACCGCACCTCATTTTGACAAACAATACTGTTGTACAATGTTCTATTCTCATTGTTATTTAATCATAATTTTAGATCGTCGATGGACCGAGATGGAGTTTGACGAGGAAGAAGAGAGCTTATCTCACGAGGGACCATCCTCAGAGCAATTCCGCGCCCGCGCCAGCACTGACTCCCGCCTTCCCCCGCGAGTGACACGCACGCGACACCCCCCCTCGTCCGCCGCACTCACACACCATACGAGACGTATGAGTGTCGCCATGCAGGGGAACAATACTACTACTTACTAACCACACGAGCGACTCGTCCGAACAGCACCCCCTTAACTTACCGCGCTAGGCGAAAGAGTGTCGCCATGCAAAGGAACAATGCTGCTTACAAACCACACGAGGGATTTTCCTTTTTATATTTTGTGTTCACAGTTCCGCTTGCAACACCTTTACCTACCCTTTGTTTAGAGTAAATGCAGAGGCATGAGCAATTCTCATAATAATATAGAAGATCAAATTAAGGTAAGCACATGATTTAAATTTTTAGGGTGGATCCACCAACTGATACAGCCTGCCCCAGCTGGAATGTAAGCGTATTGCTTATCACCAGTTTAGGGACTGTAATTCCATAAAAAAATGCAAGTAAAATCCCACTATGTTATAGAACTGAGAGAACTGCCCAAATAATGTCAAAGTGTTTAAGATACGCAAACGTGCAGATCAAAAAATAATATGTTAGTTAAATCTTCAATACTTTGCTTTTAGAATTTCATCTATAGTTATAATAAAACTGTAACAGGTCGAATTATGTACATTAGATATATTTTAAAAATGTTACTCAGGGGAGATGTAGTTATCGATGCCTATTTTGACTATCTTCTAATAAAGTGATCGATGGGTATGGGCTCGAGGCAACCAGAGAATACTACAATGAACTTAACCTTGTTCTCAAAATAGCAGAATGTTAGCAATAGGTAAGAAGCAACTTCAAAAAAACCGACTGCTAAATCTTTAAACCTGTGTAACTTAACTTAGCATTTTCATTCCAAACTTCAATAAAAAATATATGTTATACATATATCTTCGTAATCATCGTTAAAAATTCTTTATTTTGATACCACATTCTATGTATTCCGAAACATTATTTTTTGCCGCAAAAAAATCGTTTGTTGTTTTTTTTTAAGTTGCATGTACCCAGTGTCACTCTCACGACTAAGACGAATCTATTGACACCACATAAAAATACGACAAGCCGTTTAGGCTCTAGGGCGTGCCAAAGAAATATACATACATAACATACCTACACTCGAAAAGCATAACCCTCCTTCTTTCGCAGTGGGGTAAAAAGATGTAACAAGCACTTTGTGCATCACATGTCCGGTGCCGCTGTACCTACTCATATACCTACCGTATCTTATCATCTCTTATGTAGCAGATTCTATCAAAAACTAATCCATAAAAAATATTATAAATGGTGAATTGAACTACTTACCTCTTACTTCCGGTAGGGGCGCTGCTAATTCCCATACCTACATCAAATCGAATACCTATTTCTTAAAAGTTGCTGCGTGAAATAAACCCCTGTTTAAAAATGTATTAAATTCGGAACTTTAGTATAAAAATATCAATAGTGAAGCTCTTGAACTCTGTATGTAGGTATATGTATATTTTGGTGATCATGTGGTGATGGAAAGTCATGTGCTTTCTAATTAGACTTCAGGTAGAAAAGAGTATACAATACAGTATAAGAAAACTATCTATGGATCAAGAAATATCTTTTCCACCATTCAACGACTAGCCTATAGGTAGATGGTAATTATTTTATTAAACGTTAGTCTATTATGTTCCTAGCGAGTCTAGTATAGGCAGTACTCGTACTTCGACACGATGTTAAATAAGTACTTGAGTAGTTTTAGTAGGCATAGCACGAACTGTATTCGAAACTTCCGAGGTTTTGCTCAATGTCCGCTAGGGGCGCTAATCATAGCGAGGTCCGCTAGCTGCGACAATTTTGTACTAAGTTAAATGAAACTTCTGTGAATAGACTACTAAGTTAAAAAAATATCATTACGTCGTTATAAATGTACCAGTTAGATTGTCCGTTTCGATTCGTATATTTTATATCCAGAGAAGGTTAATTTAATGCTCGTGTTGGGCCAAGTTCACTAATGTCATGGAAGAAATAATAGCCATTGTGTACAATTAAATTCTGTGCTGTGATAGTAGGCATTTTATGAGTATATTATTGTTTCTTGTTACCGACTCCATAGAGTAACTATCTGACCGACTCGACTCGAAGTCGACTGTATTTTTTATTGTTTGCATCTGATTTTTTAGCGACGGACGGATGCACAGATTTGAAAAATATTTTGTTTTGTTAGATAGCGTATTTTTTTTTGTGTATAAATCTGTTCAGTTGTTTAATTTTTAAACCCAATTAACCGAAAAGTTTGTATAGGCGCGTGCCGAATGTATAATTTAAATCTGTTATCACCATTTTTATGAGAAGACTTGCGAAATAAGTTTTTACTGCAGCTACCTACCTACCTGTTTTATAAGACGTATCTAGGTATATATGTACGAGTATTTTTGGAATATTCATATCACCCAGGTGCAAAAAGTCCAAGGTGAATTAATGACACTTTAATTTCCACTTTATTCACCTGGGTGATATCATCTGGGTGCACAAAGTGGAATATACCATTATATCGACACGCCAAACACATATTTACGAAAGTAGGTCTCTCCATAACTCTCCTCTATGAACCTATGCTAAGGAAGATAAACATAATGAAAATATATGATTAATTTGTGTACGTAGGGTATATGAATGTGGTTGTTGAATTTGTTCTAATGTTTTACCAAATATAGAAGTTATTGCTTGTGAAGACGTATTATTTAGAACCTAAGCACGTATCTATTTAAAAACATGGCTGGCTAATTCCAATGGTAGATTTAAAATTGCGTGTGAACTTTTTTATCATACTAATAATGCTCTTTATTGTCACCACAAATTTGATATGCAACATCATTGGCAGTCTTAAGGCTATAAGTGTTCTCTTTCTGCCTAATGAGAGTGATAACTTACTGCTTTAGATACCTAAGCCAAATGTATATAGGATACACAGTTCACTATACAGTGAACTGTGCAATAAGAAGCAGCAATATAAATCATATAACTAAGATCAGCAAAAAGTAGGCATGTACTGATTAGACTAAGACCTCCGCTAGACAAACCAGCGCTGCCAGGGTCGGATTCAGTTCCTTAAAATATTGTACCACATAGGAAATAAATTATACTTTTTGTCCAAAAACTTTATGTTAAGTTGCAAGTTTATTCCTATTTTGTTTTTGCTAAGTTAACTTTGCACCTAAAACTTTCTTTCGCAATCAGCGTGATAATCATAAATCAATTGCAATTTGGCAATCTATCTCTGTCACATGATTGAAATAGTAAAACATTATTACGGAAATCCCTTATTCATTTGTCGATGCCTGATTTGGTGTTGCCGTACCTACAGAAATTTGAAACATATAAAGAAAATCCCCTTATAGTTTCATTGTGTCACAAGAACTTAAAATTATGGTATTTTCGCGTAGTATAGTTGCATTACGATCATACAATATAATACAATACAATAATTCTTATTATAATAATAATACAAAAATAATACAACAAACAAATAACATGGCACAAAAGGCGGTCTTATCGCTAAAAAGCGATCTCTTCCAGACGACCTTTATGGGAATGGAACATAATACAAAAATTAGCGTAGACGGTGGTGCAAAACAGACATGAGAAATTTAAATAAAAAAATAGTAATGAATACAACATACAAGAGTACATATAATAATATCATACATAAAAATAACAACTAACTACTTATATATATAAGTATACTCAATTAAGGAATAACTGGACACTAATAAAAATAGATTGACAAAATAAAAATTAGTGAACAATACTTGAAAGATAATATTTCTTAACCTAAGCTTTAAATGAATCAAGGCTTTGCGCACGCCTGATAGCCAATGGAAGAGCATTCCAGAGGCAAACAGCACGCATGGAATAGGAGGAGCCATAAAAGGTATTATTGTGTTGTGGAATTTGAAGACGAAGATTAGAGGACGACCTAAGGTTACAAGAATGGGATTCGTGCACGTAATTGAAACGAGATTTCAGGTAAGAAGGAGAACAAGGATTAAACAAAATATTGTAAAGAAGAGATAAAATGTGAGTATCCCGGCGAAGACGAATGGGTAACCACTTGAGCTTGTTACGAAACTGGGAGACATGGTCATATTTACGAAGAACGAAAATAAACCTTATACAGTAATTCTGGAGGCGCTCAAGTTTATCTAGTTGATCCAGGTTTAAGTCAAGATAACATGCATGAGCATAATCAAGAATAGGAAGAAAAAGGGACTGTGCAAGCGCAACTTTGGTAGAAATAGGTAAAAATAGGTATAATACATACTATACACCATTAAATAATGGTACAACTAGTATATTATACTACGGATTCCAATCTTGAGCGCTGCTATCAGTCTACTGCGCTTATATACACTCTTAATTAAGATATTCTATTACCGTACGGTAGGTTAGTTTAGATGACACAATTATTTAATCCAAAACTCAAAATTATTCCTTTTTCGAAATCATAAAGTCAGACTTCGCTACGCATCTTTTTTGGAGGTATTAGCATCCACAAAATTATAAATGTAACTTTACCAGCATTTTTGTCTTCTATTTACAGCATCGGCGAACTATACGACAAAATTGGTCATGGCAACGCTAGTTTTCCATACAGTTAGGTCTGCGCCTGGGTTTATCCAAGACAGTACCCCACATTTGCCGTTGCGGAAAAGACGTAGATCAACTAGGCCACCATGGAGTCACAGTCCTGACCGTCTTTCCCGCCATGCCGGTTTCAATGACGTCATCCGTCGGGCGCTTACCAACGTCCTCGTACCGGCTCTTTTAGAGCCGAACGGTATATGACGATGGTAAGAGGCCTGTCGGCATGACGTTGGTTCCTTGGAGTCATGGGAGGCCTCTGGTTTGAGACGCTACGTGTGTACTGTAGCTCCCTCTCATCTATAGGCTTCAAGGGCGGCGGTTGCAGCGGCAGAATCAGGAGAAAATCTGAAGAGGAGGAAATATGCAGCCATTGGTGACATCTAAGTATATATTTCTTCGCTTCGGGGTTGAAACCATACGCCCGTGGGGTTTGTCTGCTGTTTGTAAAAGATTTGTCCAGGTGTCTTGTCGACGCATCAGGAGACCCAAGATCTGGCGCTTACCTCTGCTAGCGGATAAGTTTGACTATTCAAAGAGATCGCTAGTTTTTTGGGGACCTTACCTTATACAGCGTCTTGAATTCAGTTTTTTTATTTATAACCTGCATATATTATACGAATTTGTTTCGGAGCTACTCTCAATATTTATTTGATTTCGATTAAATTATTTATTTTTGAATTGATAACCAACCAAACGTTCTAAGAATATTTCAAGCGTCTACCAGTTGCCGTTATTAATATGGCGCAAAAAACTGGAATCATCACGTTGTATGGGAGCTCTCTCGAATGTTTATAGTTGTTATTCTGTTGATTTTAGGCAAGAAAAATACGTCATCTGTATAAATTTCGACTGTCTATCTATAACGATTCATGTTATACAGCCTGGTGACAGATATACAGACCGCAAAGTCTTAGTAATAGGGTCTAGTTTTTAACCTTTGGATACTGAACCCTAAAAACCAATACCGTCATTTAGTTCTGACCTATAATAATTATAATCTGTCTATATAGAAATCAATAATTTTACGTTATGCATCTCGTTAGATTTCGTAACACATGCTGCGTAATACTAAGTATTACCAAAGTATCCTGTAGTTACTACGTACATAACTACACATTTTGCAATGCGCAGTTCACTTAGTAGGTAGGCAATAAATACGAGACCTTTGCTGCGCGTTGTTTGTCGCTGACTTAGGTTAGAGAGCCTAGTATGGTAAATACTAGGCTCACATTTGCCTAACTGCAGATAATATTAGTCTACTTAGAAACCTTATATTTTCTTCTCCACGTAGGTAGGCGGGGGTAGTCACAGCGTCATTTTTTAAAGTCTGCCCAAAGTTTCTCCCACCACCGTCACAATATACGGATCCCCAAATTATGTACCTACGTGACAACGTATTTACAATTTATTCAGATTCCGCAATATATACAAAGAAATATTAACATTAGTTTACGTTAACAGGTAAGACACATCGTACACACGACGGCGTTCAAATATAGGTTATTATAAGCCACACCATGATTAAGTACCACCGCGTAAAACCACGATCAAAAACATAGACAGGCTTGAACTTATGGCTGAAAATGATTGGTAAGAAAACACCTAAACCAGCTGTGGTACGAAGCTTTAAAATAAATACAACGGGGTAAAGAGACTCGCTACATTACGAAGACGGGTAAAATGGCAGTGTAAAATCTAACGATCATGTACGTGAACTGTATCTGTTCGTTGCACTCGTTGTGTATATCTAAGCTTGTAATTCAAAAACTGTCGTAGCCTCGTAACTCCGTACAAGTTGAGTGCAAGACAGCTATGAATCAAAGTAGGCAGATGGCCAATGATCGAGTGCAGGGCACCGCGGGCAGTCGAATTAGTTTGTTTATGCCAGGACGTCGTCAGCAGGGCCGCAGTGCACAGGATCAGAACGATGTAACCGGGTCGCTCTTCCCACCACTCGCCGTCTATTTATAGCTTACGGCACAAACAGCTCCTTGTCTCGCTTCTTAGGAATCATAAACTGTAAAGCAGGCAGGACCACCGCTTCTAGACCGTCTGATATTACTAACTTGTAGTTCCGACTAAATCGTATAAATCTTGAGCTATTATTTGTTCAGTGTGCTGAGAATGTCGCCTGGTGGGAGTCTGGCCGGAAAAGCTGCAGCAGCATTACTTTGTTGCACGACATACCTAATATAATATCTATGCTAGGCTACGTTTTTTTTGGCCATCTGGCAAGTCAAGTCTGTAAAACTATTACAAGTTGAGAGAAGCCAAAATTTTAAACAGTTGACTGATTGAGTTCTATACGCTTATTTGTTTTAATCCACCATTTTACCACCAAAAGACGCAATTGTACAAGATATTTAGATTAAAATAGATTTAGGCCAAATGGTGTACCTATTATTTCATACGGCCGTGTCCTACGTTGACATGTGACTGATGAATGATTATTTTATTGCCCTCTTCGCCCACGGGTACGATTTAGCTGCATCAAACACTTGCAATTTGGTGGCCTAGTTTATTGTTGTTATTGTGTCTAGGTATTATCGTAACCTACTTCTCAAAGGACGGGTTTGAGTAGGTAAGTCAAATATAAGATATAGGAGACTATTTTTCTATTTATCAAATCTTTGAATGTGCACTTATCTGCATACCTAAGGTCGTATAGTTACCGAAACAGTAAGTATTAAGTATGTACTATAATTTCTTCTGTGCCGAGGGTGAAAACTGCATGAACATTGATTTAAGCAAATAATTGGTAAAACCGGAAAAACTAAATTTATTGGTTTTTACCTCAATGATTTCATTGTAAAGTGATGGAAATTCGAAAACCATTCAGTGATAATGTAATGAAGAGTTCATGCTAAAAATACCAGATAGTTATATACACTTTTTTTAGAGTTATTTACAAAAAAACTGCAAATATTATTTAAATTTTTATGATAATATCGTCATATGCCATCACAAAAAAAATATGTCGTCTGTTAAAACTGACAACTGTGTGTTTTCAAACAAGCAACAACAATACAGATAATTAATGACATCACTTTTTTACGAGCTTTTAACGAGAATAACACTAGGCCGAATTTTTCCTATACATTTTCTAAAATCTCTTAAAACCTAATTATGATACCGTGATAAAAATGGGGGGTCAAAATTTTGAAATGTTATCAATTAAGTGTTTTTCTATAGGTACAATTATAAAAAGAATATAGAGTTATGTACCTCCCAAGTGGTTTCATTTAAATTTTATTAGGTAAAATCGGATATTTTGGATTTTAAATCGAATACACAGAAGATTGTATCCGCCTACTTGATATTGCGCCTAATTGAAGATTTTTTTAAAATAACTTGTTTAGAAGGTTGACTCAGACTGGGAGGTAGAAGGTAGGAGGTATGAGAAGGTAGGTAGGTTGAGAATGTCAGGAAATATTGCCGTTCTTTAATTCCCAAATATCGACATCGTTGACAGCCAGCGTCTACAGCGATTTGAACTACGTATTCGTTGATGGGCAAAATATTAAAAATGTAGTATTCCACTCCTACTAGTGTAACCACTTGGTCGTGGAAAGTGGAATTATCTTTCGGTCGTTTCCGAAATTGTACTAAAACCATAACTATATGAAGGAACAAACTATTGAGTTCCTATACCTTACACCTGTATGTTATTATAGTGCGATGATGTTAGGTACTCGTATCTTAGGTAGGTATCTATTTTTGTCTAGTGAACCGGTAGCTGTGATGTTGATATTACGTTATAAGACAGATTGTCATCGCATTTTTGTCGATACCAAATATATGCTAATTGGTTGAAGTAGGTACTGATCTAAATCACGTCTCCTAATGTCCCCGCACATTACGTGTACCCAGGTAAAAGCATACACTGCTAACCTAAGAAGGTATGTACTCGTATACCTTTTTTTCAGCTAATTACAAATACACTCGCACAAGAATCATAAAGTTTTCGCGCAAACAATAATTGTTCAATGGTACTCAGACTTTACATACGACTATGGGATTTTAACATAAATTCGATAAAAAAAAATTTTCGAAGTGAAACTAAAGTTGGCAGAAGCATTATTCAGTGTTTATTGTAAAAAATACTTACTGGGCCTAGTCAAAATCCCGCTTTTAAGTTTAAGACGAACTTTCAAATGTATACCTACGTTTTCCGCTTTTTCGCATGTGTGCAACACATCTGTGCTTGTACTTCGATGGTTTGAGAAATATCGCGAGGAATCCCGGTCGTAGACAGCTAAATATGAGGAAGAGCGTGAAGATCTCGAGACTTTGAGATGATTAACCTCCCCAGTGCTAAAAAAACTCCAAGCTGAAGCCGTTACAATAAGCATAAGCATTTTTAGGTAAGTAAGTATAAGACATTTCTTACACCGACATGTATATATATATTAGAAATTTGTTTATCTGTAAGAAATAATAAAAACAATTTATTGAAAGTTAAAACTTCCATTCAATCACATGCGTTTTAATCAAAAATATACATTAAATAAGGAATATTTTAATTAATGCAGTTGTTGCAAGTACAAAGATAATTTTGTTTTAAGTGATTATTGTAATTATTTAAAGTAAATAATATCACTGTTCTACTTAGGTTTATATAATGGATTATATAACATTAAAAGAACCTTCTTGCACATAATATTGTACGCCCGACAAGGGTAAAACTTGAAAGTCGACTTTATATTTAACTTTTATATATATATATATATATATATACAGTTTTGTCAATAAAGTTTCTGTTTCTAATTCTGAAAAAGCAATGAAAACCCTTTGGCGATCCTACTTTATACCTTTAGTAACTTAGACCCATTGGCATCTTGCTGTCCGTCTAACGAATTGATAGCACGTCAAATCAGTTGCAATCCAATAATAGAAAAGTCAGATAAAACGTGTATAACAAAGAGATTCCCTAACAGTGAGTGAGGCGCCGGCGCGGGCGACGAGACGCGGGCCCGGCCGCGACCGCAGCGCAGCGCAGTCCTTGACAGCTTTCAAACTTATCGCAAACAGACTATAAATCCTGCATCAGACAGCCACACGGCCGTATCTAATAACATGTTGCAATTAAATACTTAGGTAGGTAACTCAGACAAAAGGCGCGCCAGGTTCAGATTTGATTTTCCTCGTTGCGCACGATTTTGCTGTATCGTCGCGACGTCGGTGAGACTAGTTTGATTGGATGTCTGTTATCCAAGTCAAAAGTATCAGTATCGGTAGTGCTCGTCAACGTGAAAAAGCAAGTGGTACCTAAGTCGGTGAAAACCTTTTCTGTTAGGAGATTAAATTCTTTATTGAGAGGAAACAAGGGCATGTTTGATCCTAGTTTCAGGCGTATATATATAATAAGTAGATATACTTATTATCATTAAGTCGAAAAAGCTTTTTTTATTTGTAATAGGATAAAACAAGCCGACATTCGACCAGCAGCGTGGACTATAAGCTAAACCACCTTCACAGGGCCCCTGTCCAGCAGTGAGGCGCCATATGAAGCCCGTATCATAGTTGTAAAGTTCGAGTACATTAGGCAGGTATGCGTTAAAAATATAGAGCAGCTATTATTTTTTCTATGGTAAATTACTGAGCCTTTACTAATCAGATACAATAAATCAATCACTTAAATATAAAAGGTTATAAAGTACCTAGCATCCAGAGTGGCTTTAAAAACTAACTAAAATACTGAAAAGTCATTACAGTACAATTAACAGTATTAACCTAGATCATCACTTTTTATTTCTGTAAAATCAGAAGTTAATAAGTACCGTCCTGGCAATAGTACAATGAACGGGTGGAACCGCGAGCTAAGTTATAGCTTCGGAACGCTTAGTTCCCAGCTAAGTCTATCGCGTGTAATTAGTATTAGTTTGTAGGAACCACGGAACCTCGTTATGACAACATTTATTAAATCGCTCAACCACGATAACTGACACAATTATACAGTAATTAATTCTCATTAGCATCAGAATCGGAGAAGCTTTACATCATTGAATTGTCAACCGAACTAAAATAGAACATTCTATATAGGTAGAGATGGAAATTGTAAAGAATGTACTATTAATTATAAGTGGTCATTGTTGGTGAGACGAGAGCAGTGACTCCTGGGATACCGGCCCGCTAGCTAGCCACGAGTATGTAGCTGTCACTGAACTCAGGCTTTGCGGTATACTCGTACCTATACTTAATTATAGCACATATTTATTTATTATGTGACAAGATAGATATATACTCGTAGGTAAGCTGGGTCTGCTTGACTGGTCTGGTCAGGGGTTACAGAATATTATATCTAATTTATAGTAGATATAGAGTATCGATTTGGGGTGTATTAAGTCCAAGATAGGACAATGTATTCATCACGATGGACAACTTTCAAACGTAATTCGTATTATATTAAAATAGCTCAGCTCCGATTTTGAATTAGTATTAATTATACGAATTTTCACTTCTTATTGCATTCTCAAGTTGATTGCTCCAAAGTTTCCTACTATGCATATAGGTCAATTATACAGCGTGGTCCAAGTCACAGCATCGGAGAGGGTGAGAAGGAACAATGGTAAAGAGAAGGGCATGTAAAGCGTAATATTCGTATAGGTAAGTGTTATTATAGTAATTTTGTGTTGTTATATCTTTAGATGTTTTGTGTTAGTATTCTGCTTACGAGGGAAAATTCTATTTAAATAATTTATGACATATTTCACTTAACAATATTTGATAGGAGTTTAAGGAAATGCAGCTTTAAATAAACAATTTGCCATGTATAGGATGCCATGTAGCGTGTAGTTTTGCAATTTAGCATACCTAAGCCGTCAGATTCCGTAAACATAATATTTTAACTTTTAAAATTTATATTTACTTTCTTAAATATCGCATATTATGTGTAGAAAAAAACACGAATGGTTTATTTTTTATGTAGCCTTAGTAGATCTTACCAGCTTCTAAGTCAATCACACCTATGGTTTTATTAGCAACGTGTATGTAACAGAAAGGTCTGACAATATTTAAGGGTGTTAACACAAAAATTCGTCACGTGATCGGTCAAGTTGTATGGAGGACGCAATAATTTTTTCTCGAAATTTGCAAAAGTTTTGTGCAACAATGGGTTCACTTTGATGGGTTTACTAACACTCTTAAGTATTGTCGCACCTTTTTGCTACACGTTGTATAGTGTCATCAGCTACGGGTCCAGAAATACAGCACTGCTAGTACGATACCAAAAATTATAATTAGGACTGATGCGAAGGGGTTGAAAAGTTTTCAGGCCTGAAAACCTCTACGTAGCGGGGCGGAGCGCGGAGCGAGGCGTGTCGGCCAAGCGAGTGCGCGCGCGCCGCCCATCTCTCTTGTATAATAAGGCCGCGAAACGTCGCGGCGCGCGAGTCGGAGCAAGCAGTGGACGCACGAACGACATCACGGCCCGCAGTGGCTGCGCGAATACTACCTGCGAGCCCTGACTCCGCGCGCTTGTATTGTGATCACGGCTTCATCCGAACGCTCAATCCACTCGCAGCTCATGTCGCGATAGTGAGACTCTACCGCAGCAGATCTAGGACCAGTGATCGACGCATCCGCTGCAGCCTTTAGCCGAGAATTAATCTTCAGCTGTTTGGTAGAAGTTACATATCTGCTAACACTTAAAGTAAGTTACTATTGATTGTTTTTTGATCTGAGTTTAGCTTTAGTAAAATATGAAGTACTAGTATTTATTTAAATGTGCTCTTATAAAAACTTTAGCAATGATATTATAGCATGTTTCGTTTACTTACTTAAGCGCCTTCATTGTAAGTATTAGAGTATACATATAGATAAGTGATAAGCCGTGGTCAATTTTTTTTAAAATATTGCTAAACACAATTTATTCATTTAGAAGGTGTAACGAAATTACAAACAGTCGCTTCCGTTATGGTCTCTGAATAAATGTTAAACAATCATACAAATAACTTTCAGTTCTATTTAAAATAGGGTGTAAAAAAATATTTAAAAATTATAAAATATTTATAAGTACCATTTGGTGTAGTTATTTATTATATAGACACAAACAAGACGGCCTTACCACAAGAAATATTTTTAAACATAGTTTATTCTTAAATTATTGTTTTAATATTAAAGATAATAAACACCCTTCAAAAAAAATACTAGAACAAAATAGTAGAGGTCCAATGCGAAAATAGGTTGTCAGACACTGGGTGGACAAGGGCTTGTTGTTGCATAAGCAAAGGGGTGGTTAATTCGAAACAAGTAATAACCGCGGATTTGTTTACAGAAATGAACCGAAACATCTGCTCAATGGGTATGTAAAATACTTTTGTGGTAACACGGAAAAGTTTTAAAAGCTGCGAAATAGCAAAAATCACTATAACTTCTAACTATTCGCCAACTCGTAGACGAGATCGGTTATGTTCATAAAGAATATTATTATTCTATCTACAAATAGCTGTCGTAAAAGCAGTTACGTAGGTATGCAGTTTCAATTAGAAACTATTCGCTTTACGCTTTAATTCCAAGAAACGCGTACGACCAAGCCAGTTTAGCGAGGCTTTTTGCTGCAGCCTGCCTGTCTTGTCTGACCAGCCGCATATCTCTAGGTTTTTATTACCTATCTAAAGTGATAAAACGAGGCGTTTAGATGTAAGGGCAATATTATGGGAGATTGCCGATGCCGCAAACTATTACGAGTTTACAGTGTATTGTTCTATGCAGGAACTTTAAGATTACCCGATTTAACTAGAGATCGAATGTCAAAATTGGTTGTCGGTTTTGTTGTATAAACCTTAAATGGGTGGTAAGTATCTCCAAAACAAGTAATAGCCGTGAATTTGTAGTAAAATGTGAACCGAAACATCTGCTAAAAGACATATCTTTTGTGGTAAGACCGAGTATGTCTACGCTATAAATACGCTACGTTATTTTTTGCAGAAAACAGCAAATTTTTTCATTCGTAAAATATAATTTGTTGCTTAAGATTTCCAAGAGTCGTCCATACAAGATTTATTACAAATTACCATATATATACATGATATAATAGATAAGCTTTATATAAAAATAAACATTCATTCACATATAAAGTATTAGATATAACGAACATGCACCTGATTATCACGATTTCACACGAGTACAAAGTACGCTTCGATGTCGAAATGTCATTACCGACATAGGCAGAGGTCATCATTCCGACTTGCAGTCGATGCTAACAGTTTATGATTGCTATACACGTATACTATTTTGAGATTACTGTAGGCAATTGTCTAAGAAAAAGGCAACATTATTTTCATGTGTGGTCCGGTCATCAGCGTTCACACATAAGAAATCTGCCTATCAAACAAGTAACCTCATCCAGCAAACTAGCATTTCATATTGGAGAATAACTATATAAATGTTCAACCTTCCAACCAATATTCCAACTTTAGCTAGTCTTAGAGACTAGCTAAAGTTGGAATATTGAGTCTTAGAGACTAGCTAAAGTTGGAATATTGGTTGGAAGGTTGAACATTTATATAGTTATTCTCCAATATGAAATGCTAGTTTGCTGGATATCTTGACTAACGTGTTTTCACTAGAAAGCTAAACACTTATTCCGGAATATTCCAGATGACAAGACGGTAGATATCATTTTGAAGAAGAAAAATCTTATTTTATTCACTTTGTTCTTTGCTTCTCTTCTCTCAATGGAGAAACGTCAGGAAGAGAGAGTCTTATATTGTACCTACCTATAATTTGCAATGTTTATTTGTTGGGATCCACCGAGGTGGTAGGTATTTGAACTTCGTCAGGTCATATTTAAATTGGGGTCGAAAGCGGTCACTCTATACGAACTCTGACAGTTGTTGACGTGCGATTGAACAATTCTTGACCCCTGCAACAGCAAATAAATATCCAGGAAGGGCAGACCTAATGTGAATTGTGAACTTTAGTCTAATAACGATTTATTTTTTACCTGCCAAAAGATTTCATGAGTTGATCCAATAGGATGAGTTTTTGAATAGACAACTCCTTAATATACCTGGCAGGTAAAACTTGGTGATTGTAACGTATGGTAGTAGATACATTGAAATAGTATTTCCTAAGCTCTTAAGACACCTCTCAGACTTATTGAGGAACCAATTAAACTATATTTTGAAATAAAAGAACCTACAGATTAAATTGGCACACTAGTATTTTGCGTCGTTAAAATAAAATGATCAGTAGATTACCGAATTATCGGGACTCTCCGTTTATGTCCTCGAAACTGTAGGCACTTAGGCAGAAAAGTAGATACTGAATGAATACCAAAACAAACAAAAAATGAGGATCATGACCTCTTAGCGTACAAATCAGAACAGCGATAAAGCGAGCGTGTGAATATAAATCTCGGTTCCTCATTTTGGTCGCGTCTAGTTGATCAATTAGATTAGAGTCTAAGGTGAGGAGTCTCGTGCGGTGTCGACTGTCGAGCCACTGACCGCACTCAACTTGCCAATTGGGCGCCCCGACGGTGCACTTGACCCCACAGTACTCTTCAATTATCTTTTGTTACCTATCGTCTGCCCCAAGCCGCTACCGTGTCTGGTTGCCACGCGAACTAGCCTAATGAATACCTACACGTAAACACGTGGTTCTACTCCACGCGTCTGTAGGCTTTAAATAGCTTGACGATATTTAACAAACGCGGCGGTAGAATTCGCTTATCGTATTTGCAGCTGTTTCATAATACGAGATAGTTCATTAACCGCGGTCAACCTTTCACAACCAAGCTAACATGGTGCTGGACATTTCGCACCCAATTTACACAAAGCTTTCAAGCCAAAACAGAAAAAAAAAACATACTTAGTAAAAGATAGAGATAATTAAGACATGATTTAGCAGAGCCACAATAATTATGCACTTCATTATTTTCAATATTACTTCCTAGACAGCATTCATAACAAACAGCATCAATACAGTTCCTTGAATCTCAATATGACCTCCCTCAGCCATTTTATCTTTCCTGACGACGATTCATGACCTCTGACTAAACTCTTCCAAGGTATGTTTTGTTTACATCCAGTTCAGCTCTAGTCACTTGGTTACATTACTCAGTCTCTCATTCATGTATACACACATTATTTAAATTCATATATAATATTGTGTTTGAGATATCAATCTTAGAGGCATAAAACGGGTATCTAACAGCAGGCTCTACGTTGCACATCACAAGTTATCGTAGCAACAACAACACTAAGGCCAGAGTGGCATGCTACTGTACGAGTAGACCCTTATTACGGTAATAAGTCTTGACTACTTATTGAATTGCCAATAAGTCTGAAACACGACCTACCCACCCACTAGGATGATGTTACCTATACTTATAGTACTATACTTAGGTATAGTATTAGATAATCATGTTGATTATATTTGTGAGTATTGTGCCCTACCTATCTACTCATGCTTTAGTAATAAGTATCAGTTGAAAAGTGAGCCTGGACGGTTTTTTTTTTAATATACCAAGTTTTCGGAGGTCAAGATACCTATTAACTTTCAAAATAATACTTCTAAGTTCATTCCAAATAAAAATTAAATTAACAAATCATTCTCCGAGCAAAAAAATACCTACTTAATCTATTGTCGTGATATCTCAGCTGATTTTTACACAGTAAACCAGTAGTTAAATATAGCAGAAGCAAGGCTGGTAAGGCGGTGATTTATGTAATTATCCAATCGAGTACGCAAGCACTGGCAGCCACTGGCGCTTCCAGTGCGCGGCCAAGCGAGAGCTCCGCGGCTGAATCGCGTCGTAGCTGCGCGAGCGCATCGAGACCGCAACTAGTGGCCTTCCTCTGAGCCCTCACCCCTGCCCTCTGCTCCTAATCATATAACCTAAATAAGGACTTGGCAACAACTGCTGAATATACTACTGTTTTGTAAGTTAAATACAATACGATAATTACATATCAAAATACTTTAACATTATTTTTCAAATCAAAGTACTTTTATTAATAAGTAACACTTGCGCGACTTTATATTTACTTCTAGGTACTTATAAATGTAATAAAATTTGCAGTAATTGTAGTGGTTTTTATTCGCTAAAATTGTATCGGCAGTTCAACGGCTAAAATTATTTCATAAATAAGTTACAGAAAAAATATGGTCATTCGAGTCAGTTAACATATAGGTAAAAATATAAAGTATTAATTTATTTATACGCATACAGACGAGTACGATTCGAATACCTAATGGTTTATGGATAAAAACTTTCAATTTTATTTTGAAAATATGATATTATGTCTATAAGAGCAGATAGATAGATTGATCAATTCCTTATTGCAGACACAAAAACAAATAAAATTAAAAACAAGAGAAAATTCTTACAAAATATAATGCTACAAGTGGCGGCCTTATCGCTAAAAGCGAATCTCTTCCAGGCAACCTTAGGATGGAGTCAATTATTATTGTAAAAATTAAATGAAATAGGTCGCGGGGTATACAATAAAAAATATACTTAATTAACTTAATACACAAAATATTATAATCAATACATAAGTATATACAATACATACATCTACTAAATAGTATAATAATATATCATAGTAAAATAAAACAAATAAGCAAGGCAGTAAACTTTAAACCGTCTACTTACATCAGATACCTACAGAATGATTTACGAGTAGAGTATTGGACTTGTTAGAAGTAGTGGTTACAAGCATTAAGTAAGTTGAGACACGCATGCGTCCAGTGTGTGATCGGCTAGCGGCGAGTTATATACAGATAGACCACTCGCGGGTTCTGAATGACCAACAACAACATGACACTAAGTGAATGCGGCATTCAAACTCACTTGCGAGGGAATAAACACATCGTTCACCATCTCCTCGTGCCTACAAGTAGTACCTACCAGGGACGCACAGAGACTAAGAAAGTGCAATACATCACACTTTTGTGTTATGAGTAGGTATAGTTACAAACATTTAACTTGATTTACTACAAATTGAAAATTTTGAAAAACGCCCGACATTTGTTGTGGCCACCATCTTGGATTTGAAATTATCATAGTGAATAGTATTCTACTAGTCGAGCGCTTTCATTTGATATCAATATTGAGCATCGAAGAGATTATTTTTTTTACTGTATAATATAAAAAATATATAATTTTATACTCGATGAGTACATGTTTTTCGAAACTCCCTCAATATCATGGATATTGAAGGAGTTGTACTCCGCCTTATTTTGTAGCGGCGGGCGGTCATCTCGGACCGATTTTCATCAAACATACTCGTAGCTAAGAGTACTCCCAACTGATACGATGCCATAGAGACAGACACACACACCCTGACACGTCAAACTCATAACACCTTGTGGTTTTTGCGTCGGGGGTTAAAAAGGGAGAAATAGATATGTAAGGTAGCTTTGTATATCATAAGGCCAACGTAGGTACAGTGCTATAGATACTTAGGTGACACATAATAAGTAGGTACATTTAATTAGAAAGTGAAAACTACAGAGCGGATGCAGAACACATTGAAAATGATCACAAAAATAATCGCGACGCGCTTGACAACTCATGAATCAGTCTCAATCAAAGGACGAGATCTGCATTGGAGCCCAGAATCTTGCAACTCTACAACGAGGCCTTCACAATGGCCCAGTTAGCGAATTCGCGACGCGTGGGGCCCAGTTACTGCACCGAGTAGCAGCTTACTAGAATGCAGTCACGTTGCAGGACACGCTCGCTTTAATACTCTTGCACAGCGTCGGACCAAGTAACTTTATACACTCTACTTATTGAACTAAGTAGATAGGCCAAAATAAATAAAGCCTCCTAAACGCATCCAACAAGAAAGGATACCAATACAAATTAACTTTAGCAATATGACCAAATGCCGGTCGACCCGCTAATCAGTGCCAGCTAATATTTTAGATGCGTAATACTGGAGTTCTCAGGTTACGAAATGTACTTAAAGAAATATCTACACAAATATTAAATATAAAGATGAAATATTTTTTTTTTTTTTCATTTTTTGTATGTACTTTACGAATAAACTTAAAAACTACTGTACTGATTTCAAAAAATCTTTTACCGTTAGTAGGCTACATTAAAACTTAGTAACATAGGCTAAATTTACCACTGGAAAAAATTAGAGGTCCTTAAAAATCTTTACTAGAATCAACCCAAAGTGTAAAAAAATTGTCATAAAACGTCCACACGTGCGAAGCCTGGACTGGCCGCTAGTAGTCGAATAGAGTCTAGTCTTGTCTTCGTACCTACCAATGCGGCACTGGACATACACCTACCTACCTATAAATAGATTTCTGAATCAAACACACGCGACGTATCCTCTATAATAGAATAATGTCCCGGTGCAATATGCAAACAGCCATCATGACATGATGTGGAAAAAACGATGCGGCTCCCACCCTACGCTATGTAAATGGCACTTAGTCAAAGGAAGGAGCTGATTTGCATTTTTTTCAACAAGGAAGGTGAAGTGAAATCATCGACGATTATGACTTGAAGGATGTTTGAAAGAATGTTCGTATAAAACAAACTGCATATCTACTCGTGTAGTTAAACATTAACCCTTAAAATCTTTTATGTCATACTTAATCATTTTTTTAAATGTTTATAAGTGAATAGATTTTTCCATCCTTGAAGATAATGTCGTGACATGTTATGACAGAAAATCGGCTGACAACATTTAATTGTTTTATGAATATCTTTGACCTGCAGGGATTAATACAAGAAAAAGTTTAAAAAAAATATTACAAACCTCAATTTGCACGCGCCGATAAAAAAAATTCAGGTATTTTTAATTTATAAACCAAAATATAGAACCGATTTTGATCAAATTTAAATAGTACCACATGTGTATACCTACTCCTTCAAACAAACAAAATGAGAAATAAACACTAGTAGTTCCGCGAACTGTCGACGATATATTTCCACTTTGAAAAAACTACTCAAAGGTTTTTTTTGTCGGGATTATGAATTAATATTTGTGTTCCGCATATCTGTACCAAATAGTAAGTATTGATATCTGCCATCAAATAGCGCCGTAGCAAACTTTCTGCACCGTGGCGTCATTTTCCATCCATTCTATTTATGTGCTAATTCAGCTTCTTTAGTAATAAATAATTAATGTACAAGGATACTAGTAAACAACGTTGAGATTTTTGTTCTTGATTTATGGAAAAGACCAAAAAAAATCATTTCTTCCGGAAATGTACCCGGCGCGCCAATAAGCACTTTTCGCGATAATGCATCATCGCGTCCAATAATAATTTCATAATGCAACTCGCCCTTCGTTTTTTTGTGTGGAATTTTAAAATCTTGGTGTTTGGTATAATTAGTAAGACAAGTTAAATCATTACTTTTTCAAGAATTTGTAGTACTTACGCATGAATTTCCGATTTATATAATTTGCTTATCGAATTTTCAAATTGTTGGGCTAGTGATGTCGGTATTAAAGTCCCCTTAGGAAGCATCTCCTTACCAGTAACCTCGAACAACACAATGTATTCAGCAATTATGTAATAAAAAACCGTAATTAGTTATTGATTCATTTTACAAATACATATTCACAGCATGCTAACTTTACATAACAATGCCAAGGGGAGGGAGCAATCGTCTTATCTATTGGAAGATTACAATATTTACAATAAGCAGTATATAAGTACTTTGACATTAGTAAACATCGTGAAGTAAATTAATTACCTACGGGGAGGTTGATGAATAACCTCGTTTTGTACATGACAGTAGCTACTCGTAAGTGAAATATCTTACTCATGTTAGATGGCTAAAGTATATCAGATATAAGAGTTTCAGACACTTTCGATACAATTTTCGATAATAATCTAATGAAAATTGCGTTTTACTTAGGAAATGAAAAGGTGTATTGAGGGACATATCCTGTATCAAATGGGCGTTGGCCGGTGTCGAGTTACACTTCGCCCTTCATATAAAAGCGCGTCAAGTGCTCAGGTTACACGCCATTCTTGAACATTCAGGCAAAGGATAATGTTGTGTAAAACTGCTGTTTATACATTGTAAAATTGTATCAACAAGCCGTTAGTGCGTAAGCTGCCTATCGTGCTACTTAAATTCTTTTTAGCAGTAAATGAGCTTTGATCTTTAATTTGGGTCGCAAACAAAAACCGTTGTATGCTCATTCACTACTACGCTGTTACTCATTCACTACTCTATCCACGGCTAGCCACGGCTCTTAAGCCGTTCTTTAATATTCTGTGATACTACCTTCTTCAAAAGCTTTCTATAATTAATACTACTTATACAATGACTACAGACTGACCCTATATTTACTGAATTATCTTAAGGAATTATTACATAACTAGAGCTCATCTCATCCCACGTTTCAGATAGACAAAAATGGCATCGTCTTATTGATTTAAAACATACTTGTTGCTTTTTCAGTAGCAATGATGATGGCTATCCGAGCGATGTGCGTAGTTCTGACTGTGGGACTGCTATGCGGAAGGTCATGCGAGGGAGCCTCCATGGCGGCTGTGAAGTTGTGTGGCAGACAGCTCAGCGAGATCATGACCAGGGTTTGCCACGCATATAATAGTCCATCTTGGGATGTTCCTACAGGTATCTATTAAACTATTTATCAACCGATACAGATATGGCTTTTAGGAGTGTTATAAAATTTATCTCCTAATACTCCTAGGTACTATTACTTATTTTTTTATTTCCTATTAACATTTAAAATATTAATTTTGGTTAGCTGTGTTATATTGTAAAAACTTATGTAGATTAACTTGAGCAATGTCGAACAGCTACTGGACTAGCCATTCAACCAACATTTTCGCGCTAATTTTTATTTAGCTCTATCGAACTGTTTGAAAGGTGAAGGAGGTTGACAGAATATAAGTAATACAAGTTTTGTAAAATCACACACACATCAAACAACACAATTCTGTTTAGGTATATTTAGAATGTTGTTTTTGTTGACAATGTTGTTGTGACGAATTAATGGGACCCCGGCCCCGCAACCGGAGCTTGTCTGATAAAAAGTGTATTTTTATATTTTATATCACTTCGCACTTTATCAACAATGTTCCATTTGCTATAAAAAGAAAGTCTCATCGTTTGAATAGGTACGTTACTTTGAGTTCAATAAAATTTCTCTTGTACATGATTATGAAATACGTAAGTAGGTACTCAACAAAAATTTACAAATTATTTTGACGGATGTGTTAGTTAAAAATCGCTATTCACGTTTGATAAGACAAGGCTGATGGAAAAATTCTTTGGTTCATAAATATGGCAATAAAATACATATCAAATAATGATTTAACCCTAAATACTGCTGGTAGACCAACATTTTTAATAACATCCGCAAAGCAACAAGGGTTATCAAGCAGTAATAATGTGAAAGGTTATATAGAGATCTAACTGCAAATAACGTAAATATATCTATTTTACAATACAGTTAATTTAATTAACGATAATTAGACACAGTACTTATCTATCTAAGAATCCATAGAGAAAATTGCGAAATGACATTACAGTAACTTAAAAATAACTACTGTATTAAACAATCACATCTTGGCATTCGGTGACAGACTGTCTCGCTTGCACAGCGCGCATGCTTTAAGACTCAGGACCAACTTAGGTTTTTTCGTTTACTGGTTAATTTATAGTCATATCACACAGTGATGTGATCTTGTCAAATGTAGTATATTCAACTTTGTTCACCACAACAAAGCGGATATTATGTCATACTGTTCGTCGTAAGTAAGTCAAAACATATCCATATTTTATTAAATACTATTATTTATTTTAGATCTTTAACTCGGATGATAACCAAGGATACCATTTTAGTGCTAATTAATTACTCACAATCAGACGATTGTGAGTTTTGTAACAGTTGGCCTGTGTAAAGGCGTTGCATCCAATTGTTGATTAGATGTTCTCATTTCAACGTATTGGTGTTGATGTTCCAGTAGTGGAGCAACCGGGCGCGGTGGCCCGACGCAAGCGGCAGCTGGGCATCGCTGATGAGTGCTGCATCATCGGCTGCACCTGGGAGCAGCTCAGCGAGTACTGCTCCGTGAGCGCATAGTGAGTCTCATCATATCTATTCAAAGGGTTACTGGTAACGAATCATTATCGGTGTGTCGCGGTCCTTTGACCACGATGGCTTAACCGAATTTAATTTGAATGCTCGAATTTGATAATAAAATATTGGGTGTATTTTATAGGTACACCATAGAAAATGATTATATATTTCAAAAAACGTAAAACAAAACTTTACACACAGAGAGGTTCTTCATAAGTTACCAGTAACCTGCTAGTTAGGTATAATTCGCCGTTTTGCAAACACGCGTCGGATTGTAAAACACCGCCTTTATATGTCCGGCAGTTTTACGTTCAGTTCAAAACTGCGCCAATTTATATATATATATTACGAACAACTTTTACAATGGGAACAATCCAAAATTCTAGACGAAAAAGTCAACTGTTTCACAGAAAAAATATTTCAGCAACAAAATGTTAAACTTTTAACAAGGGCAAGCGGAGGGCGGGCAGGGCAACTTTATCATAGGCGACGACGGCGTGGTCAGAAAATTTTTAAAACGGGTTCAATTTTTAACAGTTCAGAATCGCCGCTGAAAGATCTGGAGGCGCATATAATAGCGGACCGTTCGGCAGAAGTGGGGGCGGGTACGAGCGCGACGAAGAAAGACGGCGAGGCTGCTCGGACGCAGGGCGCAAGCACGCGACGACGTGAGGTGGGCGAACGAGCACGCACGCGCGGGCGCGGCCGCCGGCGCTGCTGGTGCCGCCGCCGTCGCTCCGGCCGCCGTCGGCCCTCCCTCATGGGTAACACGGTGTGTCTCTCATTCACTGCCCACTTATTCTCTTGCGTAGTTTATCGGCGTTGGCTGTCGAAAGTGCACTACATCGAAAATGTTACAATACTGAACTCTGGTAAAAAATCTGCTGATCCTCAAAAAATTATACGAGTGACACTAGAAAACTTGTATTAGTTTTTCATATGCCTCCTACGCCCGTAGCCGATAACCATATAACTAGGTATTTTTTTAATATATATAAAGTGATAAGAATTTTTCCCGTCACAAAGTTTCGAAACCTTAAAAGTGTAGCTAATTTTTGTTTGTGATAGGTCTCTTAAACCTGTTTTACTATAGATACTAATTAATGATGTTTGAATAGACATACTTAGAAAGAAAGGCCAATACAGTGATCTAATTTTTGTCGAGTCAGTTGTACTTTTGTTAGTCAGGTATCTCAGGCTCTTATATTGCATTAATAGGCTATTAAAAGAATATTTTTAAGAATGACAATTGGGCCTTTGGAAAACTTGTCACAATTATCAATGATGATTTCTGACGGCATACGTATACAATTCGTCAATGAGTCTATATTTCTACCTACTGTTTTAGTTTAGCTATATAGGCATATGGAAACTTACGAAATTGAATAATCTAGAAAGTGATATCTATCTCTAGACGAGAGCTTCAATCCGACTACCTACGGTTTCATTCCATCAAAG
This sequence comes from Ligdia adustata, assembly GCA_947049295.1. Classification (NCBI taxonomy): domain Eukaryota; kingdom Metazoa; phylum Arthropoda; class Insecta; order Lepidoptera; family Geometridae; genus Ligdia; species Ligdia adustata. The sequence goes on from OX346218.1 coordinate 8,431,776, forward strand.
GTTTCAAATATACACATTTCAATATCAGTCAGGTCAAATGACCCTTACAATATTGCAATACTTACTAGCTAATAAGATAAGAACGTATCATTCGAATTGAATGTTAGATTTAGATTTTATGACTTGACGAAAGGAGAATAAGAAGGCAGTGAGTACTAACCCTCATATTAACGCTTATTGCATGATTACTAACATCTCATTCCTAACAAATAAAATAACGTATATACTCTCATATCACACCAACTAAATAACTTATAATAATCTACTACGAGTATCTATATATTAGTTATTTTAATATAGTATTTTTAGGAACCAGAAGCGGGTTTATTTAAAAAAAATACAAAAATACACACAATTTTATCATCAAAATAACAATTTAAACAAATCAATAATATTACAAGAAACAACACTGATTTACACAAAACACATTTAAACAATATCGTTCAACACAAAAATGGCTCACGTAACCGTCGTGGGAGGTCTGCACAGCGCGGGCGCTCGCGATCAAATGTGCCGGCGGGCGCTGGCGCACCGCTTATATAGGCCGGTCTAGGCTATTCTCTTACACGGCCTCTCCTGACGTTGAGTCGTCCTCGACGCTGGTGTTGCTCAAACCAGGAGAGCGGGTTATTTCTTCTACGTCCAATACTGGCATAGATGGACCAGCTTCGATACCGTCAGCGGAAACGGCAGGCGCCTCGGACGTAGTTTCTTCGTCGTCTAGGTTTTCGTCTGTAAACAAAAACCTGTTATTGATTGTCCAACAAGTCAGGGTTGGACACACTCAGCATGTACATCATTCATATCATCAGCACGATCATCATTCAGTCAATTCATACTTCTAACTTTCATAAAATTCACACTAATTCGCACATCCATCGTCTTAAGAAAGCAGAGACGTCTCTTTTAAAATAAAAACCAAACCAAATGCCTAGGACTTTTAGGCTTGATCCTTCGTAGGTTCCGGTGGTGATGACTCCAGCCGAAGAGATGCCACAGCAGCCAGCAGCATCTGGTTGTTCAGCAAGGACCACCTGGACAAGGCCTAAAAAGCGGCCATTATGCGGCGACAAACGCCCCAGTGCGACAAACGCAAGTAACGGTCGAGACGACAAACGTCATGTTGCGAACTAGCGCAAACATCGACCCAGGCGACAAACGCCCCAGTGCGACAAACGCACGTAACGGTCGAGACGACAAACGTCATGTTGCGAACTAGCGCAAACATCGACCCAGGCGACAAACGCCCCAGTGCGACAAACGCAAGTAACGGTCGAGACGACAAACGTCATGTTGCGAACTAGCGCAAACATCGACCCAGGCGACAAACGCCCCAGTGCGACAAACGCAAGTAACGGTCGAGACGACAAACGTCATGTTGCGAACTAGCGCAAACATCGACCCAGGCGACAAACGCCCCAGTGCGACAAACGCAAGTAACGGTCGAGACGACAAACGTCATGTTGCGAACTAGCGCAAACATCGACCCAGGCGACAAACGCCACAGTGCGAGCAGACGCACAACGCCGTAGAGACGAACGAACGTCACGTTGCGAGCGGACACAGTAGTCAGCTCGGGCGAACCGACGCCGTGGTGCCAGCATGTCTCCGAAGAATGCAGCACACGACACAGGACACCAGTCGCCTCGCTACGGAGCCATGTGTTGGAGCGCAACCCGCATGGCCCGTCCAGGACTGCCACTGAGCAGACGAAGCTAGTAGCGTCCCGTCGACAGCACACCAACAACCTCGTAGTGGCCGTGCATTGCCGACACCAGGCATTCTGCAAACTAAAACATCTTTATAGCAGAAACAAGATTGCTAGGCATAAAGAACAGACAACGTCGTTTGTTGACCCGCTCGTCATGAGCAATTTGGTTGGACTTGCATAGTTGTTGTGCTCGGCTCCTGGTCATATCTCGCATGGTCTTCATATAAAATGAGGAGCCACCAACCGCCACGTGTAGTTTAGATCACTGCCCAGTTCTTTATGTCACGTCACGAAGTCCCTTGATTCGAACATGCGACCCTTGTCTGTCACTAAAAGTTTAAGCAGCGCAAATAACGAACCTGCTTGAGTCACCACGTGCTTCCACTCTGTCTTGTCTGCTTACGTACAGGAGAGTAAATTTGTAGTAGGCATCCACAAAAAGAAGAACAAACTTATACCCACCGGAATCAGGCGAATTTTTTTCATTCCTCGCAGTGGAGCGTACAGAACTCTTTTGGCCGCTATGCACACAAGGTAGCGAGACATATACTTACTGATGAATTTGTGCTGCGACCCGGGACTGCGAAGTATTTGCTAATGAGATTGACGGCCTTTCTGCTAAAATGTGTTCATGTTCCTCATAGAATGCAACTTGAGTAAACTAAAGCGATGCTCTTTGGGTAACGAGCTCAGCATCTGTATAAAGTTTTAAGTCTCACCATCAGCCCAGCTACTTAAAGCTTAAGGATTGGAGAAAGACACGTCAAACGGCGGCTCGAACATCATGCCTTGAAACAGTACTTTCCATCTCAACACTAAAGAGACAGAAAGAAAGAGGCCACCAACCGCATAGATGAGAAATTTCCGGAAAAAACATAAAAAATAAGAATTTGAGCCTTACCGATGACGATGCGTACCAGCAGAATAAATGGCGCATCATCATTAAAAAAAATACCGTCCCCGCGTAACGAGACAAGTTGAGAGCATATAAAGAGACTTAGTTTGGAGATTTGGTTCACGGCGATAAAAGTATGGCGACTCAGGTAGTCGGTATGCGACATGATAACCCCTTTTCGATACTCAACTGAAAAGTCGGAGTCTTGAAGGTAAATCCACCAATGAGTAACTCTCGGCAACAAATCCTTCTTACGCTCTTCGACTTAAGCGCATTGCAGTCGGTGACTACCACGAACTTTAAACCTGCAGGAGTTCGGAACATACCAGTTCTTCTCGCATCCGCGAGGACCTCGCTGGCGAGACTCAGTTCAAAAATTGCAACAGCTGGTTCACTGGTCCGAAGATTTCGCACTCCGCAGTCCAGTAGCAATGGGAGCAGCCACCGTGGCATAGTTCTTGATGTACTTCCTGAAGTACCCTGCCAAGCTGAAGAGTGGACGTACCATTTTCCGGTGGTGATGAGATAGCCAAAGCTTCTACCTTTCATGCGCTCGGCTTCTCCTGACTTCGACTCACCAGCCCAGCAAGAAACTTCACCTTAATTACGAGAAAGGAACACTTACGTAAGTTCATCGAATACCTGACCGTGGTGCGGTGACACTCGGAAACCTTCTGCAAGAGCTGCACTCCCTCATCGACAGTATTGCTCAGGAGCAGTATCGACGTAGACCAACACGTGACCGTCTTTGATGTGATCACGCAGTGTCGTTGATTATGCGTTGGTACACTATAAGTGAGTTTGCTTACCCATACGGCATTTTGACGTACTCAAAATGACTTTCTAGTGTGACGAAACGGTGAGGAGGATGCACTCTTCCTTGAAAAGGATCTGGTGGACTCCTGCGGTCATAACGAGGCTCGTGGAGTAGTACCTATAGCTACTTAGCCTGTCTAAGTGAGGGAACCTTACAGTCGACACAGAGGCGTGTTTACGCTTACTTTGACACTGGGCTTTGGGTCACGTTGACCAGAGCGGAGGCAGTAGCGAGGTACTGCTTATCTTTAGTGCATTTGCACATGTAATCCCGTCACGATTAGTTTACTTCAATTTGTTTCATGGTGCTGCCGCTTAAACCTTTCAAAATCAAACGAAAAAGAAACGATAGTCTCCGAGATCCGATTGGTACAAGCAGCAGCTACGCGCACTTGTGTACTATCTATACCGCGGAAGACTATCAGAGTGGAAAAGAAGCTCATCCCGTATATCCTCGACTAAACGTAGGCGTAATAACATGTGACGCGTGTATTCCACATAGGTTTAATGTTTATCAGAAGGGGTGCTCATCGCGTCGTACAGAATATTTGCAAAGTTAAGTTTTTTCGGACATATGTATTTGAACTCTTGTTTAAAACTAAACCACGATTTATCATTGGTGACCCATTTGGTCAGCCAAACGTTAGCATTGTTACTTAAACAGTTGGCTACTCGTGATAAGCACTCATGATCGTTCCACCCATTAAGGTCTCTAGCGCGTTCCACTTATTCGCACCATGCGTCGAAGAAGAATCAAAGTTCGATACGTAATATTGATGTGATCTGACCGATTGCATAGTCCTCATGAATTGCAACGCATGAGCAAGAGTAGAAGCCTCAGAAGGTGTAGTAGTTGCCTCCGTTTGGAGCAATGGGGTGCTCGCGAACACGGGTGATGTTAATGACGCGGGCTGACACTCAACGTCGACAGGTTGACGCGGCTTGGTACGAATTTCACTTCGCGAACGATTATGACGGCGATAAGAATTGCTTCGCGAGCGACGCCTAGTCCTACTGTGGGTCTGTCGTCTGGCTCTTTTACGCGATCGTGTTTTAGTTCTAGCGCGCGAGACACGCCGATTCCTACTGCTTGAACGACGCGTTTCGACGTAACGAGAATCTTGACGATTTTGGATACGTAAGCCATTTAGCGGCGGCGTGTCACTCGAACCGTGTCGCGAGCCCGGGCCTCGCCTATACGATCTACTTCGCGACCTATCCAACGCCGAATTACGCGACCTATTCGACACCAGGCTACGCGACCTAGCTCGAGGACGCCTTTCGCGAGAACGTGATGAACGTAACATTTCGAAAAACACAGAAACAGTTACAGAAACACACACACAATGACACTTCAAATGTAGGTAGAAATAAAGATGCATAGCAAAACTTCGATCGAATAATCGAAATTTGAAGGTAGATATGAAAAACAAAATATGAGATGTGAACAATCAGTCGTTTCTTTAATGGTTTGACGCAAATCAAAAGCTAAACAGTGGGCAAATGAGTAATTTTATCCCACTTCTGATTTTAGGAACCAGAAGCGGGTTTATTTAAAAAAAATACAAAAATACACACAATTTTATCATCAAAATAACAATTTAAACAAATCAATAATATTACAAGAAACAACACTGATTTACACAAAACACATTTAAACAATATCGTTCAACACAAAAATGGCTCACGTAACCGTCGTGGGAGGTCTGCACAGCGCGGGCGCTCGCGATCAAATGTGCCGGCGGGCGCTGGCGCACCGCTTATATAGGCCGGTCTAGGCTATTCTCTTACAGTATATTAAAATAACAGGTTTAAAGCGTAGAGGAGACTTGCACGCTTCGTTCGCGCCAGGTGTATGTTATGACTGCACAAAATTTATTTATTTATTATTAAAATACTAATAAATACGTTTTGCGCATATATTTGACATTTACATGAATTAATTTCATAGTTGGTGAAGTATTGAAGGAATGTTATATATTTTGAAGTATCAAAGGTGTTATTAACCTATGTCACTACAAATTAAACAGAGCCATATTAAAAAAAAAACAAGCATATCCAACAAAAAAGGACCCAACCCGCATCTACAATGTCGATCGCCATAGCTTTACTTAAAAAGTTTTTAGTTGACATACTTCTGATCCCACTTCGCTTTTAATTGTTTTCAAGTATGGTTTAATGGCTATACTAGACTATAAAAAACTGGTCAAAAACAATATAATATAATCTTTGTCCCCAGGATCTCGTAAAAAGTGCTCGCGCTGCGCCCGTGGTAGGAACGGTGTCGCCTCTGATCACGTGGGGTCGCACTCTCAACACTGACCTGCCGACGGCGTCAGCCGACCGCGACCGGTACGCCTATGTCGTCTACTCATAAACCATCTACACTGTACATGTGAACATACGAAAAATAAGGCGAGATTTGCAGCCTCGCTAAAAGGAGCGACAATTGACATGCACAAATTTAGAAAATTCCGAAACAATATGCAACTTTATTGAGGTACATTTGAAACAGAACGCGCTATTTATAAAGCTTTCCTTGTTTACAGAGGCGGATTAAATAAGTAGAACGCACAAATTGAATTAACTAGGAACAGATAGTCCCTGGTTTACTTCGACACTTTACTAGTAAAAAATGTAACAGATCGCGCGGGCCTTTCGTAATCTTGCGCGCCTAGGCACGTGCCTATAGTTAGCCTTTGGGATAATACGCCTCTGCTTTTTTGTATGACTGAACTGGAGCCACAGCTTTTCTGTTTTCTATTTATGTACAATTTGATAATGTACCTACTGAAACAGGTTCTTTACTGTACCATATTATGAGCACACACGGTCAACAAAATAATACGATAAGACGCCTTGTGTAAATATCAGAAAGTGTAAAACCTAATTGGTTTTAAATTAAGTTAAAATAAACATTGGTAAATTAAATGTTTGTAACTATTTTTGGAAAATGTATCAATCCATTTTCCATGATATTAGCAATGTTTTAGTCAAGTTGTAATGTGATTCATTAATTTAATTAAATGCATATAGGCCATTATAATGTTCATAACCATTGTTTAAGAATCGCAACAAAATCATACTCTTCATTTACCGCATTTGTGAATCGTCATAATAGTTAAAACATAAATACGATACTTTTATATAAGATCTGTGTGTAATTTATAACAATATTTTCTCCTACCATATAAGAATTAAAGATCTCCAAGACATCTGTGATAATTTCAACTGAATAATGGTAATTTATGAGAGTTACGTAGTAATATCAATGACACGTTGAAGTATGATATAATATCATGTTTTCAGACTCTAGGTTTGTAGAGAATGTTTGTATTAAAATTGTAGATAATTTAGTCCTTACAATATACATGTGTATCTTGGGTTTATTTCATTTGTTCATTGCAAAATGATTTGTATGTAACCATTTTACAATCACAATCACACTCTATGCTCGAAAACTGTAGATAGATGTCATTTTGTAATTAACTACTCACTGAGATAAATATTATTATCATCCTAAGAGCATGTAAGTAGGAATAATTGCGACTGACTAAATGATTACTATAATGTAAGATTTTCGTTTGCCAAATAAAAATCAATATTTATCAAACAAATGTGTGTAATGTTATTAACAACTCAATACAACTAACAAACGAGTACTACTCAATGGCAAATATAATATAGAAACTTGAGTATGATCTTACATTTATAATACCAAGTTAAAAATCCATTGAATAAATTACAATAACACAGCTAAAATATGTAGCACTAAATAAAAAACCACATTCTCAAAGTTCGGGATAAACAGTTAAACACTCGCAGGTATTCAAAGAATATACATGTTATATTGTTTTTTGTGACAAAAAATAGCAAATATAGTTATAAACAATAATAGAAGAGCAGTGTTTCAACACAAGCGATCCCAAGTCAGCATAATGCTGGTAGCAGAGAGTGCGGTCAATGCCCAAATCCCATTAAATACTTAAGTAAAATTTAACTTCATTTGTTAAGAATCAGAATAATAATGGCTACACATTTACAAGCAAAAAAGTGACAGAATCGCGAGTGCGTAAGACTTCTCTCATACCATAACACAGGTGAGTCTCCCTTTTATGAGTGTGCATACATACCATCAACTTGTACATTACCACAGTAAAAAAAAAATATGACACATAAACTAATCAGAAAATAACTTTATACAATCACTTAACTTTCCAGAATAGTAAATACTTTAAAACTTCATGCTTAGCTGCTAAGCTGGAGTCTTGCCTAGCCTCATCATTTTCAGTTTTATTACTCAAATAATATTTTTTGAATATAGTATACTTTGCAGCTAATATGAGTAATACAAATGCGGCTAGTCATAGTGGTCCTGTATCTTGGCCATTCCCGGTAGACTCCTCACCAGCTCCTGTTTGGGAACTACTCTCCCTAAGAGGTAATAGTTGAAATCTCAAAGTGTTACCTTTACTCCGCTTTTGCACAAGTTTGCCAGCTGTTTTGACATTCTTCTCTATGACTGAGTAAATGCTTTCCTAAAAATAAATAAGATTTGGCTGAGTTTTATATTGTGATAATCCGAGACATAAGAGGAAGAAAATATTTTGTAGAAGTTAGTATTAACGAAAAGATTTGAAAAATCATGAATGACAAAATGTCATCCTGTGAAGATTTTGTGAAATTTGAAATAAATCCTATTGAATACTTCTATTTTTAAGGTAAGAAACTTTCATAGGATTGATTTTAATTTGATTACAAATTAAAATCAATCCTATGAAAGTTTCTTTGGAAGAATAATTTTACAGTTCTTTTTCACATATTTTGGGATGATGAGTAAAAGTAGAAAAAACTTTGTCATCGGACGCTACTGAATTACAATGATACTGGTTCAGCCACTGTTACCACAAGCATTCATATTATTTCTTAGTTAAAACTAAGATGACAATGCAATGAAGACTATGAATATGAATATAGCATGAATTTTTCATAGAAATGTTCAATAGTTAAATGACTTTGACCAATCCCCAACCAGCTATGAGACTAACTTCAAATTGGTATGCATTTTACTATTAAATACTTGATAACAGCTACTATGATATGTTTATGTTAGTGCTGTTGTATTATATTTAAACTCACTGATTTGCTAGACCCTTCCACTCCCTCCCCAGTTAAAATAACACGAACTTCATACTGTTTTTCTACAAGTTTGACCATTTTTCTTATAGCAGTCATTAAATCATGCTCCCCAATTTTAGTGGAGAGAGTCAGTAACTTTTCTCCTTTCACAGCATTGTTTTGTTGAGTTGACTGTTTCTCTTTCCTTCTTTCAAGTTCTTCTGCGTGGTACTCAGCATTTGTCATTAGTCTGAAATAAAAAGTATAGATAAAATATAATACAAAAGGTTTAATATGTGAAATATGAATTAGGTTACATTTCAATACTATTGGAAAAATATACCCACTTGTAAACCGGCCTCCTGGTTTTCGCATCTATATCTTGAATTTTAACTAATTTTAACTCTCGCCTCAAGGATAGGTTCTGGGCGTTTTTTAAATCAGTGATGCTGACAGAGTTATCTGTGCCTATTAATGTTATCCTGTTCTCAAACTGTTTTCTTTTAGGAACTTCTTTGCCGTCAGCAGTCAATCGAGTAGTTATTGTACGATTATCTAGCAATCGCTTCAAACTGAATAATGATAAAAGTTTACTCATTATAAGCAATTTTAACTTTACTTCCGTGTTTGCAATGAATAAGACTATCAATCACGCAATTTAAATTATGTGATAAACAATGAAATTCTATTTTATAGTTTCATTTTTCGCTTCTGTTATTTTTAAAGTATTATGCGTATTATGTAGCTAAACTATTTTTTTTTCTTTCTTGATTGGCTACCACACTCTGTGTATTGTGCCAGTTCTCAAGTTCTTAAACTATTTTAATACTGTATTATTATTTATATCATGAATTCGTAATCGTGTTTCATGCCTCAGGTGTGTGAAGTTTTTTCGTAGTTTTTTATTTACACTGCCCGTAGATACCGAACGCGTTAGTAGAATACACTTACACTGACACTGACAGCAACTAAACCCCGCATTTCAAAGGAAAATAGCCCATACAGCCATGAATTGTTAACTGTCAGGTAAACGTCTAAGTGTTTTTTATCGAACTATTTTGATCGTGAAATAGTTGCACCTAACGGACGCGTCAGTTAGGTTGCGTTCCAAGCCTTCACCAGAGTGAATTATACCGATTGATTATTTGTTTTGGAACTAGGTTTGGGAGGCTGAATATCACTCGAAGCGAATTGTGTTTTGGAACGTAGCAGCGCGTGATTTTTATCTTCAGCGTTGCCATTTGTAAGATTTGATGAAATCCAAAATCAAAAACCTAGTAAAATAACTCACGAGATATTTAAATTTGTTGCTCTGAAGAGTTGTTGCAATCGGTCAACCAATAAAAACCTAGAGAAGCACTAGGTTTGTAATTTAAGAACTTCATTTGGTCAAATAAAAAACTTTATTATTAATATTGCGTAAATCTAAACAGAACTTAAAAGCTTGAACAAAGTCTTACACTATTCATCGAAATAAAATAAAAATTACCCATCCGTACAAAATTGATTAGTTGATTTGACGATTTTAATACGTACGTAGAGACATCTACGCCTTATTTCGTCGTACGAATGCTTATATTACTACCAGTCTGCCTATGCCTGTTTACTGAATTTAATGTGGTCATCTCCATCTCTCTCACGCAAGACTTTGCATACGCATCGCATGTAGAGATCCCGCGACATGGTTCCCCGCAAGGAATATTGGTATATATATGTATGCATAGGTATGTACGTAACGGGGTTTGCCGCGCATAGAAACGAGTAGTTTTAACGACTTTTAACAAGTGATACATTAAATAAAAGTAAAATCTGAATTCAATCCCTCTCGGGTTTACAATAACATACTTAGAAGTAAATCATTATAATGATTTAAAAAAATTAAATACTTAATTACTACCGATTTCAATTCCGCACTTGATGATAGGTAGGTACAATTTCATCACTTATTTCTATATAAAAACAAGCTACTAGGGCGATTTTGATAAAACTTAAATATAAAACCACCTATGAAATACACTTTCAATATAAAATATTGCAATCAGCTTAGGTATTATTAAAAATTATGGAATAAACATACAAAAAAAACTAAAGTCGAATTGAAGAACTTACTTTTTGGAAAGTCGTTAAAAATGTTTTGGATTAATCTCTAGCGCATCTTACCTATGCCTTTTTTATATTTGTAAGCATCTATTGTTTTCCTTATTGACCGAGGGAGCGAAGCGTTCCTGCGTCGAGTTTAGCAAACTGTTCTTTGTTTGTCAATTTGTATTTTTGTATGGATGGATGTATGGCAGCAAGAAATTTTATACTCGCCTACACAGGTTGTAGTTTCCATTCTACATATTAATAATTAATACGTAGTGGATTGATTCTTGTGTAATGGGTTCTAAGATTTTTGTAATTTTTAGTAGTCAAGGATTTTTGTAATTGACACAGTTTGAAATCTTGGAATGTTGCATTATTATGGTCGAAATGTCAACAGTTTGCAGAACTAAAATTAGTTTAAATTATTTATTTGGATCTTCATACTTCCATATAACTCGTAGATTCCAACCAATATAGACGAAACTTTGTATACCTACAGCATATACGACTTTATACGTCGAAATTTTTTGATAGGGCTAGTATTTATACATAGCGCATTTTACCGACCGATATTTGGTAGACATAAACAAATACTTAACAAACTTGCTCATTAGGATTAGTATTGTGACCCCCGTTTGGCTTATTATACACCCCTAACCGATAACCTTGTAATCGTGAACTGTCGACCTCACGATTACGATATTTTTTACAGCTTTGTAAAAAAAATATAACCACTTGACCATTTGTACCAAATATAATTGAAATCGACCAGTAAAAGGCGCCATAGCAAATTTCCCCCCTCTTTGAGAAAAATAATAAAATAACAAGTGGTTAGAAGCGATTTTAAAAAGAAAAACCGAAAAAACAAAAATTTTGATAACTACTGTATCTTAACAAGTAACACTGCGGGATACAACCAGTATTGACTATAACGATCTGCAAATAAAGACGAATCCATATCCCACATCAAAATCTAATTTATTTTTCTACTGTTTATTCTGTAGCCCTAAGATTAAGACATACAAGTATATATGAGCAGTCATATTTACATACATACACTTAAATAACGATCTTTTTAGATACGTAGTTGGGTGAAACAGTATTTTTACTTCGTGATATATACTTAATACGTTTAATTTCGGTTTGTTTTTAATTTCGACGTCTGGATTTTTTGCCCAACGTGTACCTATTTTGTAAATAGTTGGGTCGCTGAACACATCCATTCGGTTTGTATAACAACTCCGACAATACATCCCGAGTAACGTCTCTCTTATTCTATATTACAGTACACAACACTAATAATATAAAAAGTAGCAAAACAAAATTCCGAATCACTGATGTTTGTGTATTCAGCGCCATCTAGGGTTTTTCTAATTGCGTCACTTCACTTTATTGGGGCAAGGTTCGGTTTGGTTCAAGAAATTATAATCATAAAAATATATATCATATATTTTTTTATGAATTTCGTAGTTTATTACCCCATAAATAGTTAATCTGATCTTATAGTAAATTAATTTCATAAAGTCACACCATGAATACTGTAAATTGACTCATTTCGATAAATTTATTTCAATGTTTACTCATTTGAAACCAGTAACACCATCTGTAGGGTTTTTCTACGGGACCCGAATATGACATGATTTATCTATGCGTTAGCATATAAATAATCAATGACCAGAGTGAATTAATTAAACAGTCAGGAGGAATTTTACTCGAAAGGAGGCATTCCAAAACCCCAAGTCTAATTTTCAATATGCGTTTTGGAACCGGTACGGAGCGCATTTCACTCTCTACCGAGTAAAATTTGCATGTTTTGGAACGCAACCTTACATGTTAGTTGTTATCATCACGTTATAACGTAGTTGTGGTTATTATTTACACTGAGGCTGTGAATACGAGAAAAGCGAAGTACGGAACGCACCCCGTGAGCAGCTGATTGATTGTTAGAAGTTGACAGACGTTTACATCACAACGCATTTGTTTGATAGTTGAAAAGATTTTATTCATTGTTTTTATGGCGTCAGATGATTTGTATTTTTGTTGCTATGATATGAAAATAATATTATAAATATTTGTATTGAAAGTGGATAAGTAACTCTGTATTTAGTGCTTTGTAAATGTGTACGCAAACTGCACGCAAGTTATGTAGAGACTAAACAATCGGATCTCTAGCGGGAAATTATGATGTGGGGTGACAATTACCTAGTCTTGATAAATATGAGCAATAAGTTTTATTATAAATATTTTTTCAGTGTTTAATCAGGATGCTCTTTACTTAATATTTTTGATTTTCTCGACCCATTTCTTGATTTAAATAAAAGTTATACAAATTGGTATGGTTTTAGTAGCTTACCATTTGCAATAGATATATATAAAAAAACAACAATTGATGGCATTTAATGGTTCGTTCGTCTCGCCAGTGTGGCCAGAAAGTTACTTTTGTGACCTTTTAGGTGACTTTTAAACTGCATTGGTTACTATTAGTGAAAATTTTACTTTTAGGTGATTTTTCGGAATTTGTAGAATAAACTTTTAATTTCTTACTTAAAAGCAACGTGAAACGCTACACTCGATTTAGATTTTTTCATGTTGGTAAGCTTCGTTAACAGTAGAACTAAAACCATAGACCTTTATACCTACTATGTACCTACTTAATATACATATCCATGGTGCAGGCAGACATACATAATTATAATCAAATTTCAAAATAGAAATTTTAAATTTTATACTTATATGTATGTACTTATAAATTTTATTTTTCAGGATCACTAGTTGATTACATAAAATATATATCTTGAAATTACAACAACTAATAAAGAAAATGTAATTCATATTTAGTATGTATCAATATGAATAAATCAAGAAATGCGGGAAAGTGCTCAAATACTCATCCCTGTTTCTGCAAGCCAATTCAACTAATATTCCATTCTATCAATAATATTCAATACTCATCCAGCAAAAAAAATGAGAGGTTATTTTTTGTACAAAAAGATTACATACATTTTTATATTTAAGGTAATTTCTGACAAGACGCGGCTGGCAACACTGATTCTTTCGTTCACTTTGTTTTGACAGCTGCGGGAAGACAAAATGGTTAGTTGATTTTTTTAAGAAATATCTTAAATTACTACGTTAATCCTGCAAAGTTATAATAAACTGTGGTTAACAATATCTTGTATTATATTTCAGTCGGCCCACAAAACATTTATTATCAAGCGAAAGCTGGCTAAAAAGCTGAAACAAAACCGACCTATTCCTCAATGGGTTAGAATGCGCACAGGGAACACCATTCGGTAAGTTGTTTATATTTCTGTAGGTTACATTAGTAGAAAAGTAATTCCGATTAGGCGTTAAGCTCTAGGTGGTAATTTACCGCAAGATAGCGTCGATATGATTGACCCGTCGACCGTGAACGTATTTTTGTTTTCTGCATGCAGTAGATCCTTTCTTTACACAAATAATTCTTAATATCTGTTTGAAATAAGTCAAACCAATGCTTCGGCACAAAGTAGTAATGTAATACCGCCTAGAGTAATAAAAGCATGGTGATTAAACTTGAGCTGTTTGATGGACAAATAATATTTCTCATGCAGCTTTCAGCTTATCATATTATAATTGAAACATGAATTTTGGCCGAGTGAGGTCACAACTAGAATTATTATGTTCTTATCAATTAAGAGGTTTAGCTTGAGATAGACTTTTACTGATCTATAGTTGGATCGTGTAGTTGTGTGAGTAGTGCTCCCACCACTGTTATGTTATTGTTAGTAGATCTTGCAATACATGTTTATTAAAGTTTCTTTTTTTAATTCCTAGCTATTAGCACTCTTTCACCATCTTGAAAATGTAAGAAGTTCTCAGTTCATTGGATATTTCATCTAATATTCCCGAATGTTCAAAAGATATCTGCTACCTACCCTATTTTTGAAATCGCTTGCATGAATGCAAGATTCACATGTGAAATAAAAATACCAGTTTATTTCATTTTGTATTGTTACACTATCTTTTCAAGAATACAACTTTATTGCATATTGTTAGGTGACATCATTAGCAAGTGATGAATTCATTCAATTCAAGAATAGAGCCCCTGGAGTCTTGGCCTTATATGAAAAATTATTTTCTCTAATACAGTAAACTTTTTGAGTTGGTCCCATATATACATTAATGTTTAATTTGTTACCAATACTTAAAAAAGAAACTTATTGAAATGTAATGAAATGAAATTATTTTACTAGCAGACACAAAGATGCATTCGTGACATATAATAATAATGCAAGGCTCAGCTAGTAAAACATACATATCTTAAAACAAAAAAAAAAACAGTAAATTTATTAGACAAGTATTCCTTGCATATTTTTTTTATTGTAAAACCTTACCTAAATAGTTCAAACCAGTTATTGTTCCCTTAGAACTATAGTGGATTTATAGAGAAGGGACTAACATTTAATTTTCTACATAGATGTCTGCAATACAATCCATTCCAATGCTTCCTTCCTATAGGACACTTGTTTGATATGGTCAAATTTGATATTTGACGAGAGTTGCATGTTTATTGCCACCAAATAGCCCATAAAAATCTATGCTAGCCTGGTTTGTTAGTTTTCACACCCGCATAATTAAAAGTACCTGTGTGTAGTCCATACCAAATTTCATCCAAATCTGGCAGATATTCCATGGAAGAAAAACAAGCAAACAACCTTACATTCTTTCTCGATTATTATATTAATATTATGTAAGTAAGAAATTACTAGCAATGGTTAAGAGAATGCTTTGTAGATGCAAAGGACTAATATTAAATAATAATAGTATGTCTCTCACCTACAACTATGCCAGCATAGATGACTAAAACCTTTCTTTGTGAGTGTTTGCATTTCTATTAGTTTATTTGGAAATGCAAACACTAAAACTTCAAGTTTATATGTTTAACATCTGGTGATCTGAGTTATACAATCTAGTCTTATGCACTGGTGTGCAACTGCACTGATGCATAAGACTAGATTGTATAGCATAAAAATATAGTATACTAGCTGTCCCGGCGAACTTCGTACCGCCAAATAATTATGTATGTTTCTCATCGTTTAAACCTTCCCTGAACATTCATAAGCATTTCAAAACCAAAGCTAAATCAGCCCTGCCGTTCTCGAGTTTTTGCGAGACTATCTAACGAACAGCATTACATTTTTATGTATAAGATTGTGGTGTGGCTGTGTTTAGTTGATTCAGTTGTTAATACTGTTTTGTTTTTATTACAGATACAACGCCAAGAGGCGTCACTGGAGAAGGACAAAGCTCAAGCTTTAAGCTTGAACTATGACTATCTGATATTTTTAAGTCAATAAATTCCCTGAAAATTTAAATCCGTCTTGTTTCCTTGAATCGAATTTTTTCTCCTCTTTGTAAGGATAAGGATAGATTTAAAGTAGACATTACTTAATATTAGCTAAAGATACGAAAACAAGATCTTGAGCACAGACAATATATTTTTCTGAACGATAATAGCATTTCCTATTCCCATAATGTTTCCTACATTACAACGTAATAAGCCGTGCGGTGCTGGGTTGCGCGCTACGCTTTAAAAAAGAAATGCTGGGTGGGTAGCACAACACTTTCAAAAGAAAGTGGCAAGTGTCAAGAATGGTGCAGCAGCGACAAACAAAGATGGTGTGCCATCCTAGGCAACGCGCTGAGACAAATCGATGCGCTGTAACGCAACGCGTGAGGTGTGCTCCAGCCATAGGATCTACTACAATAAAGTAAAATCACATAAAATATGTTATCATGTTTTAACAAGATAAAATAAAAAAACAATACCCCTGACAAAAAATGCAATTCGCCATATTCTATTAAACACTTACATACTAGAAGAGTATAAATTTTATTATCAACAGTATGAATATGTAATACAACAAATAAAAAAAACCTGTTTTCTGTCACAAACCAACAGTTGGGAATCTAAAACATTACGTCAATGACCTAAAAGGTAAAAACGGGACCTTATTATTAAGACTTCGCTATGAAATAATTATTAATAACGACAACAGGTAGGAAACTTAACTAATGTTGTACCTATAGGTAGGGAAGCCTGTATGCGCGAGTCTCGCGCTTAGCCAAGTCATTATTAAGATAGGTACCCATATTGAGTTGTAAAAATATGTAATCAATCCGTCTTTATTTAGCGTCGGCCATCTAGAATCGATTTTCATCACACAGCTACTAATTCATGTTTCTAAAACTATCAGTTAATTGGTTCATCCGTTCGGGAGTTACGTACGATGTCATAGACAGACACGTTAAACTTGTAACACGTCGTTTCTGCGTCGGGGGCTTAAAGAAACTTTAATACGAGTATTTCTAAGTTAAAACCGCTTAAAAGTATTATTTGAACACTCGAAAGCTGCGTTTATTCCCACTTGTTCTGTGGAGTAGTTCTGTTAGTTGTAAGTAAGACTGCTTAACACTCGACTTAGTTTCATCTGTTCTGTCTCTGTAGTCTAAAGAATTTGTTGTACCTACCTATTGTTGTTTTGCATCCTCTTGGAAGTTTACGAATGGTTCAGAATCAGCAATTAAAGATTCCTTAGTTTCTTTCACATATGGTTTTATACTAAAGACTCGCGGCGTTACCCGCGGATCTCTAATTGTATCTAGGAGGTAACCACAGACACCAAAATTTTATCAATCTGATCACGGATACCTACCAACAAATATAAACTATGTTACTCAGTGATAATGTAGCTTTCTAAAAATAGTTTTTGTAATCGGGCCAGTAGTTTTTAAGTTTATTAGTTACATACAAAAATACAAATCTTTCCTTTTTGTAATATTAGTGTAGATTACTATTATTGTATAGGTTTTACATAGGTATTATGAGGCCTGATGACAACCCAAGTAGGTAGCTTGTTATCTTGTAACTATATTGTGCAACGCCGTGAGCCGCTACGATCTATGTGTGTGTAGGCATAGAGGTAAACAGATTCAAGGAGGATCTCAATCAAGAAACATTTTTACTTCCCTATGTAGCAATTGGACAGAACGTGTACAGCCAAGCTAAGTACAGAATTAACGCCATGATGCTTATATTATTTATATAAATTTATTTGTATATTTATCCCAACGCCTACATTACCAACTAAAATTCAATGCATATACAGGTGTCCCATGATGTCTGCGTGAAGGGAAAGTAGGCGCTAATAATTCTAGTTCTTAATTCATCGGAATAATTAAGTTACCCAATTTCTCAAAGACACCAGCACTGCAAGTACGGTGCTGGTAATTTAAATAAAATTCGTATATAAAGAGTATACTTTACAGTTGGCCTCATATATATTTATCGAAATAGGTTCAGTAGTTTGGTTTATAAATTAAAATAAATGTTTTTTTTCCGGTAATTCTGGTGACCGTAAAGGATATTAAAACAACAAGTACAATTGTAACTAAATTATCTAATGTCTTTTATAAATTAAATACATAATTCTATATAAATATGTACAAACACCATGATTCGCAATACAAATAGTACTACTGTACTTAAAGTAATGTACAATATCACATTTTTAATACTGAAATGGCGCGGATATATTCGAAGTAGAGTCCCAGGGGAAAATGAAGATGTTTTGTCAAGTGGTCTCTTCCTTCGAGTTGTCTTTCGAGTCTTCTTTCTTGAGTGCGCCGGATTGCATCAGAAGGTCCTCTAGCAATAAGTCGTTGTCTATAAGCTCGATGCTTCCAGTTCGCTGAAGAATAAAAAAGAAAACAAATCAGTGTCCTGTTTTTGTCAGTTTGCAGATTGGCAATTTATGCAGAAACTTTTGAAAATGAGAAATACGTCTGCGACCTTAGAAAATGTGAGAGTACAGCATGTAACTAGAGAATATATCAAAAGTTATCGCCATTGATACCAGACAGAAGCCTTACAACACTGTCCCGAATAAAAGTACCGAAATACATATTTGGTTATCATAAGTGTATGTCATAATTTAAAAAAAAATATGGCGGCTTTGTCGACACATTTACATATATTACTTACGTATCAACCCATAGCGTCCCATGGGCACGGGTCTCCCCTATACAAGGGTTGCAAGCCATTTACATAATTATATGTATACTAAAAACATGTTGAAATATGATACTTTTTTCAAAAGCAGTTCTTATAAAAATAATATATAGTAGAAATAAATTCTAAAAAATTAAATAAATTAGAAGACACATTGGTTAGAAACCAAACCATTGGAAGACCTGCCTTTGTCGACATAGTTAATAAAGTAAAAGGTTGTGCTCTATTTTTTATTGACCTACCAGTTTTTTTTAATAACACTTACTTCAGTATAAAAATAAATGTCGTTTGAAATTACACTTGTCGAGTGATTCCTTTTATCAAAATCGGTCCACAGGTTCGATTTCTTAATTATGTACTTGGAATGTGACCCTTTAATATACCTGTTGTGCGCTGACGGAGCGCGCCATCAGTTTCTGCTGGTACCTCTCGCGACGTTCCTTCTCTCGCTTACTCCGGAGACGCTCGAAGTCATCCACGTCGTCAGTCACACCGTCCACTTCGTCCTCCACTGGTACAACACAAACAATCATCAAATTTAAAAAAATCAAGAGTCAGGCGTGACTTTTAATGAATCTCTAGTGTTTTTCCGCTTCGTCAGCGCGACAAAAATAAAAATAATTGATTCATTAACACAAACATAATATGACTGAACTATTTTTCGTTATCTCGTGCTGACGCCAAAACGAAGCGGAAACACTCTAGGGATTCATTAAACGACATCATAATAATTTAAACAACGTGTAACAAAAAGGTGTGACAATACTTGTTAGTGTTAGTCTACCTATCAAAGTGGATACATTGCACAATTTTTTTTAATAAAAAAATTATGACACTTTCCACACAAATATTGGTCACGTGATCGGCCAAGTTTTTCAAGGACGCAATTTATTTTAATACTGCAAAAACTGTTCTACATTGGGTTCACTTTGATGGGTATACTGAGACCTTTAAGTGTTGCCACACCTTTCTGTTACACGTTCTATAATATAAAAGAGTAATTAATGGCTGACTGATAATAGGGTATTTTACTCTATATGTGAAAAATACTGAAAACGTATTATTGAGATAGCTCGGACAAAAAGCACTCGGAAATCGATAATTTTAATTCATAAAATAGCAAACTAAATTTTAAAAGTGAATTCAAAAGTTTCAGCTTTTTTAATCTGTTTAAAAACACCATTGACACCATTTAAATAGCAGTCGCCATGTTATTACGTCATACGGCTATGTAAACTTAAGAAGTGTCATCTGTCTACTATCAGCGTACCTTTATTTATTTAGCGTCACTGCATTTGTTTACACATGCGACTGACGTCATGGCCACAGAGCAATATGGCGTCCACTGCGACTAGCGTTTTCGTCAAATTACGCGCGAAATTCGAAACTGCACAATTTAAATGCATTTTTATGACACAACGATTGAATAAAAATGTTGTTATTGGTATAAAATCTAATTGAGTTTTTTTTTTAAAATGGGTGAAATACCCTATTCGCTAGGAGTCAATGCAGAGCATAAACCACTGAACCTAGAGACATGAAATTTTGAGGGTGTGTTTATTATATAGGGTGTAAGGAAGCATTGTCGGAAACCCAACCCTAAGAGGTTAGTTTAAAACTTCTTTATATGCAATTTTATGTCGTCGTATTATAAAATGTATACAACGCTATGCCGCAGTTAAAATTGCGGTATGGATTCGGCGCTGCATGAACGATATTGTACGTCATAACATAGATAAAGTAGGGGCTCTTATTTACTGACTTGACTGAGTTAGTCAACATTATGTAGAAATAAAATGCAGGCTTTGCTCAGTGTGGTGCCGGCCGGAATGTACTTTGTTTATGGAAATAAAACTTGCTTTATTTCTTTAAGTTGGACAATACGATAAAACCTTCGTTTCAACCGTGAATATAAATAAGAAAATTATTAAAAGTTTAAAACGAAGTTTTTCTCTAACCGGCCCAGCAAGTTTTTATATCAAAATAACTAAAATGTGTATCACTACAAGCTTGCAATTTGAAGTCGGTTGTCAGTCTTTGTAAAATGTGTAGCTTGTTATCTGTCAGTTATATCCCGGAGATGAACAGCCATGCTAAGGGCTGGGAGTGCCACTTTGTGCTTACGTATAGTCTGACTGCCGGCGGCGCTGAGCGAGGGCCCGACGTCGCTGTCGAGGCGGGAGCGCGGCTCCTCCGCCAGGTTGAAGGAGCCTTGCGTGCCGAGAGACTCCGCCGTGGGACTCTTGTCACCGACGGACGGCGGACGCGCGTTGCCCCACGGTATCGGCGCCGACGATGATAGACGCGTGCCTGATATTAATACAATAAACTTTTATTTGTGATAAATAACTTATAAATAATAATCTTCTACACAGTCTTATCAAATTTCGAGCGCGTGCTTTTATATTTTATTACTTGTATCGATGAATGAATACAATAATGCCAACCCAATCTCAATAGGCGAACTGTTTCATGGGCATGTATAAATGAAGAGTTCAACAAACGTAAGTGTAACGTATAGGTAAAGAATTAAATAATATGTAAACATCATAACATGTGGACTTCGCTTCGTTCTAACACTATTCCATACAGATGTTGCGTATCTCTCAATCTATCTAAATTCTCAACTTCAAATGATTGCATACGACTTAGAACAAATT
Source organism: Ligdia adustata (assembly GCA_947049295.1). NCBI lineage: Eukaryota > Metazoa > Arthropoda > Insecta > Lepidoptera > Geometridae > Ligdia > Ligdia adustata. The sequence continues at coordinate 8,453,114 of OX346218.1, forward strand.
GACACTCAGTCAGTAGTTCAACTAAATAATTCTATTGAACCAATAGAAAAAAGGTTAATAGGTATCAAGAGCAAATCAGAGTCGTCCCTTATATTACAGTTACTATGTCTCGTATACCGTAAACATATTTTCTCTGTATTAATGGTTTAGAATGGAAAGTAATAGAAATGAGACTTACTTGAACTGTGGTTGGAATTCCGGGAATTATTGATATTGACGGGTTCGCTCGGCTGGGGAGTCTTCTGGAACAGGCTCATTGCAGTCGGCCTGGAGTTATAAACGTTATGAATCAGTATACATCAGAGTTAAAGAAACTTCACGATGACGGGTTCCGCTCAATTTCCCTATTTTTATGGACTTCCCAAAGAAGGATGTATTCAATGATAAGATAGTGTTTATACACCCAATAAATACTTATAAAAATATATCTAGATTAGAAGTACCTAGGTAATAAGAATTAATTAGATTTCACTTTCTTATGTTTGAGAGGGTCGTCACACATATGGTTCCAATGGATGTTTTAAAAGAGTATTAATTAGTGTTATCCCGCTTCCTTGTGATGTCAGCGTCAGAAAATGACAAATGTTTTTTTTGTTTTTATGGTGTGCTTCCTCTTCACCACCTCCTCACTTGTTATTTCTCTTTTTATCAGTATCCGACTTCCTCGAAACGTGTTTTGTCTTAGCACAAGGCATCCTCAGGAGACGTCGACTCACAAGAACTCGCTCGTAAGCTCGCTTGCACCAAGCAAGCGCTCGCTCGAAAAGCGCTTGCGCGAAGTCCCAAGATTTTTAGTTTAGACCTAGGTTTTTGAGCTTATGCTTTAAGGCAGAAAAAAATCCAGTGGAGTTCTATATTGAAGATCGAGAATCTTTATGAGTCTGTGCCTATGAGTATATTTTTTTAATAACCTGCTCTCCGGTCGTTTGGCCATACTAGTGATAGTGGTTTGCTCGTCGACCTCTTCGATGACTTCGTTCGCGATCTTCATACTGCCGCCCGCCGTCGCAGGCTTGTTCAGCGTGGGGTTGCTCGCTGATATCGTGAAACGAGATGCTGCAACAAATTCAATAGTTTACATTAGATAGTTCACGTAATCGCAGAATTTCATGATCGATAGCTAACTCGCACGTTTCCAATTTTATGAAGATTTAAATTTAATGAATTATTTATAAAATATACGAATTCTTATAATTTTGATAAGGTTTTGTACGAAAAAAATAATTTCTCAATTTTAAATTGCGATTAATTTTTAATACATAAGGATTTTTAGTCAAAATGGTAAGGGTCTTAAGAAGAATTACATAAATTATAAGGTGTAGGTGAAATAAATTTCTTTTATGAAAAAATACTCTTGTGAAAATAATTTTCATTTTTCCAGACCCTAAGTACTTAAATTTATACGACACCTACCACTCGATGACGATCGCAGTATTTATAGTTTTTGTTAATTAATGAAATATGAATGGTGTGTTAGACGAGTCATGAGTTATGAATGAGTGTTGTTAATCAGACCGCTAATTGTAAACGGCACATATAAATTGTGCAATACGTTGTTCTCAATAATACTGATTTCTTAATAAATATTAACAAAAAATCTCGTGTCAATTATCACTTTTTAACCGACTCACAAAAATTTAAACGATTCTAAATTCCTCCGCTTTTCTTTAATGTTACTCTTATTTTTGTAAGACAAAGGGTCAAGTTGAAAATAATATTTTTGTTTGAAATGGTAGGTATACTTAACAGTTTGGTTTAAAAATCTAAATAATTGACGAAAATATGTCTAACGAATTGAAGTCAAGTTCAGTTCCCAATCCAGGCAATGTGTGAACACGCTAAGAAAATCTTGACGCATGATATTTAAGTTATGATGATGCATATCAGGACCATAAATAGTCATCAAACTTACGTCTGGATGATTATATTATTCTACTTCTATGACGTCATCGTCAAACACCTATAAGTGCTGACATGTGTATTATACATTATTAAAGTTTGTTTCAATTTACTGTAGGTACTAAATAATGAACGCACTTTTAAAGTCTAAATGTTGCCACGTGCCACGGTATTCATTAGAGATAGTTATGTCTCTTCAAGATGTAATTTCGAGAAGATACATTACTTAAAATGTAATAACTAATTAGTTAGTAGAAGTGAGTAGTATGACACGACACGCGCGGGCTCGATATTATCTATTTCATTAGGTTATTAGTTGGTTTCAATATTAGGCAACAAATAATTTTCTTATTTTGAACTAGTATGCGAACTTGTAGTCTCGGCTCTCTGGTTATTTTTGGAAAAAATACCGAGTATAATTTATAGCCTTTGGTGTCTAGCCTGGGCCAATAAACCTATTGAATTATACCCAAGAATCCTGCTTGCTTGGAAATAATCATATTATTTACTACAGACTATCAAAATAGAGGAGGTACTCAATTCGACTGTATGTTTTTTATGTTTGTTACTTGATTGGACTGGATTAGAAAAAAACTTTATCTTTAATAAGGTATACTTCTAGGGTGGTCCCATTTAAATGTTATTAATATCGATCATAGATTTGATTTTAAAATAGAGTGAACGGAAAAGGATTTATAGGCGCCTGCCGTAATGGAAGTCTGGAATCACTTGTATTATAAATAAAAGTGATTCCAGACCTGTTAGTATTATATTATCTTTAGTCCACACTAAAAAAATACCAATACCAACCCTACAGTTACAGAATAAGGATCATTTTCATATACTACCGCATGCAAAGATAGATATTAGTGATGAAAATGTAGTTAGTACACAAACACAACACGCACTACCGTCAGTCTGCGAGTTGGGCGTGGTCCCAGCTCTCTGGTCTTCCTTGGAGAACAGTCGCTTCAGCATTGACGTCACTGAGTTAGTGCGATTCATGGGCGTCTGAGTCTGAGCCAGCGAAGCCATAGAGTTCGTTGACCCCATGGAGTTTCTATCGTCTTTTTTCCCCCGTTTGCTGCCCCGGGACACGATGAAGTGGATCCCCGATACGGCATCGTCGTTCATCTGCAATTGCTGTGCCCAAATAGTTGTTTTAGAACTGTACTGTTAAATGTATCATAATATAACTATGTGGTAAAAATTGTTTTTATATAATGTGGTCGAGGCTGAGGAAAATACCATGTAAGTTGATTTTTTTGTTTTGGAAATCAATATATACCTATACATAAATATAGCACAGAGGTTTGGAATGTTCTTAGTAGAATAAACTAATGTAAAAATTGTACCATGACGCTAAAGCGGAAATAGAAAAATAATCAGCTTCCTATGTAGTTAGTAGATTATAAAAGTTAGATAAGTAGACTCCATTCGGCTTAGAACGCTCCCGGAAATGCAGAATGCGAATGGGTATGTAGTTCATATACATACGAGCAAGTATAGGAACTACATACGTAGGGTCCCTCAAGGTATTGTGTTTTGTAGTTTCTCAATTTTATAATGCTATAAAAATAAATATTAGGCACATTATTGTAAGTAGCGCAAGGTCGCTGTACTGTCGCCCAATGTCTTTATGCAGGAAGAGATTAAAATTTGTTATCAAAGCTTTTACGTTAAAATATGATAAGACAACCAACAAGATAAGATTAATGTTATTGATATGACATAAACGCAGCCAAAGCAAAAAGTTATGTCTATAAGTATTATGCGAGATTATTTACAGCATCATAATATCTGCGTACAATGAGTTTATATAGAGTTAAACATTTACACAAACAAATAACATTAAACATGAATGCAGATTGTAGATATATTTATAGCATAGGTATAGAGTAATAACGAACACAACGAAGTTATTAGGAAAATATCTGTTCCTCCTCCAAATAAAAACAGGAAATTAGTAAGTTATAAAACGATTAGTAAGTTAATAAATTCTGGAACATTTTATTTTGCTAAAGTTATTTACCAGTTCATTCGGTATAGACGCATTTTTATGTAACTCGTTTAAAATTACTTCCTTGTTGATAATAATTTAATTCAATGATAAGTATGAAATACCGCGCAAAAATATCACAGATAAGTTACATTATACCAGGCGATTATATTAATTACATAATAAACATAAATTATATAGTTATATTGTTAGACTCTTACCGATATTAGGCACATAACTATAAAGGGTTGCCAAAACAGTGTCAGTGTCATACAATCAAATAAAATTTATAGGTTTTGCGGTTATTTTTGCAATGATAGTAGGTACATATTGGTACATAAACAAGAATTGTTACCGTTTATGTAACCAGAATCCCAACCAAAGAGCTATGAAAGAAATAGAATAAACAGAAATGACACCAATCATGCCCGCACGCACGAGACACTTTTAAGGTCAAATGATCTGGACTGTCGAGCTATCTTCATCTTACCTGCAAAGATGGAATTGAGGTGCCTAAGCTTGTCATTAAAAACACCTCAGCAATTGTGAACAATAACATTGTTAGATTATACTAGATGAGTATAAGCGCGTATTAAATTCAGTCGCTTCTACCTGTCGACTTTGTCAAAGACACATGATTCTCAGCAAGGTTTTTAGTTTAGACTTGAATTTCCTCGCTAAACATAATTTACTCGAAACGTAGCAAGGAAATTGTAAAGGAAAACACCTTCACCAAACCTGTAAGTCGGAATAAGAATTTTTTTTGTAAAACTTTGTTATCCACTACATCTATTCATTTGATCACAAGCTCGTACGATCACTCTACTTAATAACATATCTACTCGATGTTCTGAGATCTGATTTACATGTTCAAAACTATAAACTTTTTTAATTACCAGCCTACTAGTCCAGTTTACCAGGAAATTAATTGAAAAACGGTCGTTCAGCGTAAGCGTTGTCTGCCTTGACTAAAAAGTGTCCGTAACAAACAGGCCGTAGAGAAAAAAGGTAACAAATATTGGCAACCCTGTCACACCGAGCCCGATCCACACTGCGAAGCTCCGTGCCGCATGCTTAAAAACGGGCGAGTCTAACCTCTGGCGGGTCGAACTTGTAACTCACGGTGTTGGAGGGTACCATCTCGTCGATCTTCACTTGCGACGGTGCTGTAAACACCATGCTCTTCTGCCGCGTGGGGACGGCGATGCGCGCCGTCGAATGTTCGGGATGCTCTTCTCTTTGGTTCTCCGTGGCGATTGTGTAGGGAAGCTCGGCTGGGAACACCTCGTCCCAGTACTGATCCTTGATCAGCTCTGGGTGCTCGTGGTGCATCTCGTCCACTATCATGTATGATACCTGCACAGAATTTTTACTTTAATAAGAGCGTGTTTGGTCTGAATTTTGATGCTAATTGGTGCGTGATTTGACAGTTGAAACGGAGCAAATTGTTTGTAATGACGTAACGATTTCACTATCAAATTGCATACCATTATTGGTTTATATACACATTATTGGCACCTACACTTAGGTCCTACTTGTAGTGGGAATAGGTACCTTTATAAGATCGGCATTGTATCTTGTAATAGCAATAAAATATTTCATTTCAAAGGTCACTTGGCTGGTCCCGGGTTCGAACCCCGGACAGGTCAAACATTTGTATGCATGAACATGTATGTTTCACCTGTGTCTGGGTGTTTATTATATATATAAGTATTTATTTATGTATATAACTATGTATATCAGTGATCAGGTTACCATAGCACAGGCTTTGCCTAGTTTGGGACCTGAAGACCTTTGTGTGGATGTTGTCCCATATTATTTATTTATTTATTATTTACCTAATGCATGCAGTAGCGCTTACTATAATACACAGCAAGTATTGTTATCAAAAATATAATATTCTATTTTACAATAACACCACGCAAACATAAATAAATTTTAATAAGGGAGATTTTAGAAAAAAAAACTTTGTATGTACCATTATAAAGTGATATTATTACTGTTGAGTCAGAACTTAGTGGAAATGATGGTTTGCACATGAAATGTTTGTTCCGTGTCGGCGTGTTTGAAGAGCTCTGTCACTCGGTAAATTAGATACTGTTTGTGCTACATAATCCTTTTCTAAAATGATTTGATAATTTGGTTGTGTATGTTTTGAATCATCACTACACAAACTCATTTAACTGTTCACGAACTAGCAAATATTTAAATGAACCAGACTTCACATTTCACTAAATTAGGTTCACATTACCCCAAGTGTTGGAAGACCGGCAGATAAAGACCAACACTAAAAACGAAAAAATCGTTTAATCGGTTAAAAACTATTTAGGTACCTTCAATTAAATTAACTACAGTGATAAATACAGTGATTTAGAAGCAAGTCCGGTAGTAAAATTGTTCTTTACGCCCGTCGTTTATCTGAACATCTTGCGTACCTACATCGGCAGTATTATTCATGCTGTTATGTATAAGCATCTCAACTCACCTGTAAATCTCTGTCGATCAACCAGTTAACTTCGAAATCGTCATCGTCTTCGCCAAAAGGGTTGATAAGTGACTCGGCTACTTTCAACCAGCCCATGTAGAAAAAAAACTCTAGAGTAGTGAATATGGGGAAATAGAGATCGATGTTACTAATGTAAGCATCGCTGCTTGACGCCTGCAGCTTGTTCTCTACCCACTGGCTGCCCAGCGCTGATGTTATAAAATATGAGTATACTGCTATTGTAACTACCTGGAACGGAAATTGACAAAAATTGTAAAGACTCAACAGCCACTTACACATCTGCCAAATTAATTAATTATAAGGCAGTAACTGCATAGAATAAAGCATTCTTTTATTTATTGCGGTCAAAGAACATATCCAGAAAAATTTAAAGACTCAGTCGCAAATATTAATTTTATGCTTGGTGAATTTTCTAACTTCAACTGTCATGTTGAATTCATGAATCGAATTTTTAACCTGAATTACCGCTTGTTTGTTTAACATGTGTTGTTACTTGTTATAGCGGCAACAGAAATAATACCTACATCATCTGTGACAATTTTAAGTGTTACGGTTCATAAGATATATCTTGGTGACAGACAGACGGGCGGACAATGAAATCTCAATCTCAGGGACCCGTTTTTACCCTTTGGGGACCCTAAAAAGTGATAACCGAGATGAATTGGGCATGTAACTTTTTCAGTTATTTAACCAAAAAACTAGACATTTTTTAATACAATTTATACGGGGCCACCTGTTAAGTACTCTTTTAAACAGGAATAGTTATCCACCCAGACATCACCGAGAAATCAGGGAATACAGATACATGAAAAAGGTTACAAGGAATACATTATATTTACCTGAGTATATACTAAAGGCACGCTTATCGTATCATAGCTGAGCAAGAGCCCCGCCTGTCCTCTGAATTTGTTCAGTTCGTCAATTATTGTCTTCACTGCAAAGTCGTCTCTTATCCGACCTTCTTTTCGTGCCCTCGTCACTATGCTAGTTGCCCACACAATGGGTAACCTTAAAAATAAAATAAAATGTAATTATACATTGGACGGTGACTCCGACTCCAGCTCATTCCTGGTGCAAAGGATCGCTAAAGTCTATGACACCTGTGCACTGGGAGCGATCAGAGGCGAGTTATTTCTCGTCTATATTTATTTTGACTAATTTACTATAAATATTTATTAAAAATTATTTATTACACCCCAAATCACTAGAACATAAAATTTAGTAAAGATTGAGCCAAGCAGTTATGGAAGTTAACATTTTGAGTGTTTATAAATCTATATAGCATAGGGGTATATAGATTTATAAACACTACATTAGTCATAATATATTACGTTTATTAAGGATGAAGGAAAATATAAATCGATTAAGTTCTAAAAATGTTATATACAAATGTATAGGTAGTAATTAAATAGATATTTGAGGCTAGCACGCGCTTAGATTTTCAGAAAATGTGGCTTCAAGGTTCGCGTTAGTTCATAGATTAACAATAAACTTAAGTACCTCAAATTAGATCGTCTTTTGCCTCGTCATAATGGAAAACAAAAGACTAAAAATTTAAAGGTACTTATCAAATAAAGCACAAAAGACTAAACGTACAAAGACCCGGATACTCTAGTATATAACGATATAAACTATAGACAACGTATGCATTCCTAAGACTATATAATTACATAACATATACAATCTATTTACTGATATACACTGACTTATCAATAAGCTACAAAATTACTTCAACCACTTTAAATTCCAACTCGTTTGAAAAAGTTTTCCTTTTATGAGTGTAGTGGGTTTGCAATGTTTAGAATATTATAAGTGAGTAAAGTGAAGTAGTATATCAAATCAATAACCATCAACCACACTTTAAAAAACTATTTTTTTAAATTAATTTTATGTAACTTGTATAAATCTTTACTAATTTATTAAACAAAAAGAACATAGACATAACCACAAAGGGACAACGAGTTAATTTGTATTACCTACTTCATTTTCAAGCGTTTAACCACACTAAGGTAAGGTAGATAGGTGTATTTACACATAACATTTATTTATTTGTGATTTTTTTCGTTCGCTCTCGTATAAGAGATAAATTGTTTTTGAAGGCATGACAGAATTCGAAACTTTCGTAAACCACCGTACAACTCTCTAGAGTGAAACTACCCTACCCTTTTAGATTAAAGTTAATTACAAGATCAGTGTAATAAATTACATAAAATGTTTATATCATAACACGTTTGACATTGACCTCCAGCGAGACTAGTATGGCGATTTATACTCGGGTAAAGATAAATAAAATAAAATACTTTTAAACGACAAAGTAAAATTTGATATTCAGTCACTTGACCGGTTTTGAAAAAAAAATGATAATAGACCATTTTGCCTTTTCATACAAAAAAATCTTAAAAGTTTGTCTGAGAAATCAGGGTTCATAAATAAAATACAAAAGTTTCGACCGCAATGAGGATCTCCTAATTTTTTAAAGTCGGTTAAAACAGTATACGTATAGAATATAGGTATATAATAGTCTACATATATAATTATTACGTTTTATGCTTATTCGTCGGTTAGTTATGAGATCATGAATCACGATGAGCTGATGATAGACTTTGTAGAATCGGAGTGAATCAGCATTAGTACCTACCTATTATTATTAAGAGTAGGTACTTAGTGCTTTTTCGGAAAGTTTTAAAGTTTTTTTTTAATACAGGCATTTGACCACAAGTTCGCACGACCACTGAAGTCAGCGATACAGTTGATACCAATTAAACACTTACGTAATTATAATAATAGTTCATTATATGTTAATAATACCACAAACAAAAATAATTCACTACACCAGAGCTATGTGTAATCATTTTAAATTTCAAAACAATCCGTGTTAAAAAATAAAGAAACGATAGAACCAGTTGTAGAGCATGAGATACTTTTTTGTCAGGAGCCAAGTCACAACATAAGTAATATTTAGGCTAAGTTTAGAAGTAAATCGGTGTTCCAGTAGATTAAGTTATAACATTAGGTTATTGACAGCGAACCAGTATTATTGTAAGTAGAGTAGATATACGTATGTGAAGCGTATATAATATCACTAATGAGACAATTTTTCTAAGCTCATATAATGTCTATTAGAACCTACACAAATGTACAAGAACATGCTACAGTCAGAACAAAACATAACTTACTAATCTGAAAGCTGACGCCTGGCCATTAGCTGGACATAAAAAGAAAGCGTGTCCTAAATTAAGAGACATGGTTAACAAGCTTTGCTGAGTGCTAGGCCAACAATAGCATTTATTCTGTCACTAAAGACATCCCTATTGTGATTCAAAATCAAATTATTTTTATTGATTAAAGTCATAAATTATCGTAAACAATTAAATTAATAAGTATCACAATATCGTTAGTACTAAGTCTTATTTTTTGTAAATCGATGAGGATGTGGATAACGTACATCGCATAGAATATGTTTGTTAATTCAAATATTACCTATTTAAATTATGATTTAACTTTCAGTTTGCCATATTGATGGTCTCTGGTATGGGTTATTTATTTGGTGATGCTGATTAGTACCTAAAGCGTTAAGCTTGATTCAAAATATTAAGCTATCGGGCGTGGCTCATAAAACTTTTTTATTTTGCCACTTCTGTTTTGGCATTATTAGACGGACTAGTTTTGCGAATCATTGAACTCGCCAGCACAATTACTCCAAAAAGATTTAAGGTCTAAAAGAAATTGTACCTCTTATCGTTATTTATTCCACATTCAGGATGGAAGTCTCTCACTAATATTATAAGGGAAATACCGACCAATCGAAAACACCCGAGAAATTAAGGTTGAAATCTACGACCTGTACACTAGTATCAACATCGAGACAAACACACATACTAATAAATTAACGCAAGTGTTGTCAACATGAAGAAAAGAAGCTTCGCTCTTTTAATTACCGATATATTGGCGTTGTGGTATTTCATCATTGCAGTATAACACGTCATCTCTTTACCTACAGAACAACATTGACAAGGAAAGCTAACAAAACCGCTATTACGAGTACATACCAATGTTTGGCGGGCTTGGGGAATTTCATGTTGAGGTTATCCAGGATGGCCTTTTCGTTGTCAAGCAGTAGACCGGCTTCGACGAGGTTGTTGAGGTCGGGGAACCGCTTCTTGACGCGCGGTGAGATCATTGTGAGAACCATGGTAAGGCAGAGGCACACGTAGCGGACGATTGTTCGACGCATCAACCGCCCTCGCTCGTCCTGTGACAAGCAAGTGGAAAGTTGTAGAAGATAGTAGCTTAGTCGGTAAATCCCGTGCCTCGCCAAATGGCGCGGGTTCAATCTTACGCCCCCTTCATAGGAAAAACCCGTGCCCAGCAGTTGGACTATATGGGTTGATAAGTAGAAGAAGTAAATTAAAGAGTATTTCTGCATCATCGAATGGCGTTGATATCTGTACTTCATAAGTCAACAGTATCCCTGCGATTTTATTATCTTATCAAGCTGACGGTCTACTTGTCTGGTGTCAATTAGAAATTAGGAAGACTCCCAAAAGGATGTTTCGAAGGTTAACGACGATCGAAAGACGATTATATAATAGTAGACTATTAAATTATCAAATAAATTCGACATAAAACAAGTTTTTCGAATGAGATTTGAACTGTCCGACAGGTTTTTTTCGAAAATACATCTATGAATTTGAAATCTATATATATAGAGTCACACATTGAGATACAAATAATGACACTCAAAACTTAGAGAGCGAAGCATTCTATATTATTAAAATGGGGTAATAATAATTACCATTTTTAATTGATAGTTTAAAGATGGCGTGATTGCAAAGAAAGAATGGATAATAAGTTATTATTTTATCTTTTTATAAATTTATTTACTATATTCAACACATACTTATACACTTATAGTTACTTAACACCCAAAATAAAAATGCAATACACATTAGATATTTGAAGAAGTAGAGATCTATAGACTTAGCTAATATTTGACATGCTTGTTCATCTCAGGTTTTACTAAAAAATACAAGTTTTCCTTCCTTGCCCAGCAAAGCCAAATAAACACAACTAGGTATAATTATGCTTAAGTATAACAAAACAACAAACTAGCTTACAATTTATTATTTCATAATTCATTCTTTTTAAAACTCAATACTCGTAATAAGGAAAATGTTTTAAATATTAATTTAAATAGCACATTGGTCAGAGTTCGTAACTATAGGAGTACCTATATATGTATTTTATATATATATCAGAGTCCGTATATATATATATATATAATATAATCACCTGCAAAAGCCAAATTTAAACCCACACACGGATTTATAATAATAAACCCATATGCAATAAATTTGTTAGTAAAATCAAGCCGAAAATTAGCAATATTTTGGAGTAGGTTAGGTAGGTAAGGACGACGTTATAGCTACACTATTACCTCTTCATTATTGCAAATAGCTATAAAAATTATAGTTATCGCTTTTATTCCTAGAAAAAATCATTAGACAGAACGTTAGTAAGGAATAAAAGCGAAAATATAATAAAAAATAACTGATATCAATTCTGCTCGTTAGCGTAATCATTAATTTATTTCGCTAGAAATTGACTCTATCATCGTTTATAACAGAAGTACTACATCAATGTACACAATAATAAATTGATAAGACTGTACTCTTAAGATTGTAATGCGATATTTTACCCATGCCATTTACCTACTCAACCTAGAATACAATTCTTTACTTCGCATTCTTGGGCAATTTTCAACATAGTTCAGCGCCCGTGTGTCAGTCACCCCAAAACTAGCTTTACCCACTAATGTTAGCAATGAAAGTGTAGTATCGTTACATACATATAATAAACTATTTCACATTCGTCAGTTTAGTTGCACTGAAATATAAGTCACGCGAGCGCAGCCTACGTCACTCGTGTATTATTCAAATATTTACTATTTGTGGCATTCGTACATTTTATTTCCACGTTCGAAAGAAATGCCGAATATAAATAGGAAAACACTAAAGACTACACATTAGTGCTAAAGATACTGCTAACCAGCACGACAAGGTCTTCGACATAATTATATTGCATATTATAGAAATCGAAATACTTTCTGAAAATATTTGAGCTCTTCTCAATAAATATGTTTAATCCTTGGCCTCGACTTTGATAGCGTTTATGAACATTCAGTCATAAAATGTATTATTTTCCTATTCGTAACTCGTTTAATAACAATATCAATTTTCCTTATTATCTCACTCGTAAGCCTACTATTACTATTTATGACTGAACTCAACTTCAGGGGCTGCAATGTATTTTATTAATATACCAATTGTATTGAATCAAAAACTGGCTTAAATATAAGATAGAGAAAAAATATAGATGCATTTGTTATCATATTAGACGGAAGAAAGCGTCTATAAATCAATAGCATATATGCTTTTGATTTAGTTAGATACTAGGTTTACTTTTTATCAAACACTTCACTCACTGTTTTTTTATACTACATACTGATATTTCTATCAAATCCAAGCGTGGAAAACTGTTATTAAAAACCCGTCAGCCCAAACCCGTCCAAACAATCTACGTATAGGTAGACAAGTAATTACCTTCTTGTTGTTTACCTGTCCGTGAATGGTGGCAGATACGAAGACGGCGATGGAATCAGGCCAGGGGATGGTGGTATATTGACTCCACCATCTGTTCATCACTACGCTGACGTAGAAACCAAGTACAAAGGACAGAGGGATCACATTGCCGTGGAAGCTGCAGTAATTCACCACGCCTTCGAACATCCTGTGGATGAGGAATCACTTGTAGAATTAAATGGCACAGAGAGCAAATAGCGAATCTTGTTGAAGATTCAGTACGTACTCGTATGTACTCGTATGGTTGATACACGTCAAAACGCAATTTATAACATCAAAATACTATTTTGTTTTATATTTTTACCCGACAGTGAAAGAAGGAAAAGAAGGTCGAAATGTATGTATATTTGTTTTAGTCGTGAGAGTGACACTGCGTACATAAAAAAAAAAAAACAAATTAAGGACTTTTGAACCCAAAATGTAAACTAAAAAAATTATGTATTTTTTAACAGTGATTACGAATATATATATATATATATATATAACTTATATGTTTTATTGAAGTTTTGAATAGGAAATGCTAAAGATTTAGCATTCGGGTTTATTTGAAATCGATTCTAACTAGTTTGGAGACGTTATTTTTCGAATGTCAGATTGTAAACCGAGGATCGTTGAGGACACGAACGATTCATTCAATCCCTAATGAAGTTCACAGAATGTCAACGAAATATAGTCGGACCTTTCCAACAATTACGTACACGTGAAAACCCGTCTTCTTACGCAACAAAATACCCATAATAAGACATGTTGTGTGACTTTTGTTGCCACTATCCTATTATTGTAACCATCTAAGAAAACTAAAATTTCAAGAGCATGCATTTTCATTACATTGTATGCTATTAAAGATAATTCCATTTTATAAGCAGTATGTATTTTGTTCGAGGTTTATATTAAAACATAAAATTACCGGTACATTGTAATTTGTATTTCCATAGTTTAGTTATTTACCTAAATATATATATTTGCTGCAACTACAGATCGCTGTTTTTTCTGCTGGAACGCGTTATCGACAACAATGGGTGTAATTACTTACATGATCATGACCGTGTAACTATTCTTTGTAGTACTGTTATTTATTCTGTGCTATAATTCAGGCTGGCATAGGCATTGGAACCATAAAGTCCGTGTCTGTCAACCATTTCAATCGTAACGTTAAATTGCATATCTGAGCATTAATCTAACCTAACAAAGACTAAGTGTTATAAGAATGAAATTATTGAGGTATGCGCTTGCTTGTACAATGATATTTTTATAGACCGTATCAGAAAGGTTTTGATAAGAAATTGCATATTATTATAAATGCTAAAGTTTATTTTCTAATCGTGGCGTCGAAGTGAAATTTGCAAACGTATCGACATAACTAGGTAGATAGGTACTTTATTGCGGTCACACAAAATGCAAAAAAAAAATACTACTTGTAGAGTTTGAACGGGAATGTCCGTAAATCACAATTTCGTAGGACTTTTCTGTCGACGCGTCTATATTTCTTTCAAGAGATACAAGAACAAGATACAAGAAGTTCTTCATTATGGATAGATTCATATAAATTTGTGACAACTAAAACTGGGTGCATGATTATAATATGCTAAACACAATTTCATGTGTCCCGAATACATAGAAACATAATAACTAGCTAGTGCGAACACGGGAACAATGACAGGATGGATGTAATGCTCTTATCTTTATTTCAGATCTCACCATGATGACTTCTGACTATTAAATTTTATAAGCTGATGTCTGATGACTTCTGACTATTAATTTATAAGCTGAAGTCATAACTATTTTTGATACTTTATATAGGCTCTCTTTAGAATAAAAATCAGAAAGTACCTGATCAATCAAAGAAGCTCAAACGGATATGCCAGGATAACTGCCACTTACGAGATCTCTCCAACATATGATATGTTTCGATTTTATTAGCTTTACTTTCTATCTGCTCCATATCCTGTGTGTCATTATTTTAAAGCGTTTTTGTTTCGGATTTAGCAATTTTGCGTCTGTCAATTTATCTATTTGTCTGGATGTTGGTAATCGCGTACACGACTCACGTCATAGTTCCCAACCTATCTTGACGAAACTTGGAACGTAACATATACAGGTTCTACATATTTTTTTATTTGTCAGCATTCTTAGCTTAGTAGGAAATTTGCTTCAGCGCCATTTATCAGCAGATTTCAATAATACTCGGCAGGGACATGTGAAACACAACGTTAAAATAAAATTTTCGTCGGGTAATAAATATAGGAGCTTACTTCTTAGCGTTATCGTCTAAAAAATATCTGTAAGTCAAATTGAGCGTGTAGTACAGCAGCAAAAATACAAGCAGATCCAGCCACACTAGCTTGTATATACTCCCTCGCCATCTGAAAACAAAAGAAAAACGTAATGAATTCAAGGCTTCAAGTACACTATTAATTAATATAAGTGCAGTTTGCAGGCCGCATGAAAAATTCGCAATCATGGCCAGCGGAATGCAAACAGAAATGCGAGAAGGTTCGTTAAGTAACAACATCAAATAGAACGGTAATCTGAATACTAATTTAATGACAGGGTTTGTATGCTTATATTAGTATGCGAATGGCAGTCTGCCGCCACATCAGAGTGTGGATTACGTCATTTACACACTTTATTTTATATCAAGATGACCATTGCAAAGAGATTTCAGCGGCTGGGAACTGGTACAGTAAATAAAATGGAAAATTATCCTCAAAGAGGACATCCAGGTGTTTTTAAGGTCACTTTGACCATGTCAGGCACCTCAAACATAAACAATGTGATAGAGATTTTCTTAATCCTAAAAGTGATTAAAGTGATCTTGCAGAACACAAAACCAATAATAAAGCCAAAAATGCAACAGCTTAAAAATTCACTGATCCAATCAGCAGCAAAACGATAAGATAAGTTGATTTGATTTCATCACATGACTTTTGTGGTGAGAGTAGGTCCAATTGCCAAACAGACCCGCACAATGAGATCCTTATAAAAAATAACGCTAAAACGTGACATAACAATTGATGATGGGATAAAATTTTTTGGTATGTTATCATTTTAAGCTTATCATAAAAACTTCAAAGACAATAAGGTTTATTTGCACCAGTTTTTATCGGCTGGAGTATTAACCTTGAATTCAAAGTTTAGCCACAGCTGTATCGTGTTGATGTTAGGTTGTAGGTAGGTAGTTTAGTTAGCAATCATTAGCACGCGATGTGTAACTGTGCTGTGAATGATTCTCTTAGTAAAAACATTTGATATGACAGAATGGACTTAAACGTTGATGTAGCAAATAATTCACCAGTTTCTAATGAAATATGCGGATCAGCGTGATAGCATTATTAAGCGTGGTAACGATATCATGATCAGTATTTTGGATGGTAACGTAAAGGACTAGAATGGAATTATTATCAAGTATTGCTGAGAAAACTATAGAATAACAAATTATGTTAACGACTGCATTCAAGGTTTGTATATTTACGCGAGTGACATCTACACTACATACCCTCGGTGTTTGTAGACGTAATAATACGGTCGGCGATTACGTCAAACTTTACTAACTATCCATTCAATCCTTCCTTACGTTATGACGTAATTGCCACATTCGAAGGCTATCATGCATGGCAATGGCAGGCTTTCGCACATCCGTTTAAAATATTGAACTCATTTCTTCGAAATCGTTTACGAAATCAAGTATTTTCGGCGTGGGCAAATGATGTCACTTTAAAGTAGGTATGTTCTAGGTGTCTTGCATGAGTCCTATTGAAATGTATAATAACGTCTTTTAAGGCACGCCTTTCATTAGTTGCAATTAGGTATAGGAAGTTATTCCTGCAGTGGCTGAAATTTAATCACTTGTCATACGACCAGAAATATAATACATATGTGACAGAAAATAATTACAAAGTCATGAGCGAAATTAAATAGATAACCCATAAAACATCAGCATATGGTTGACTGATTTACTACTCTCAGTAGAGTAAAAATGTTCTTTGGCTTTAATTGACTTTACTTAAAGCATAGTAGATATATCTTTTTAATCCACCTTTTCTTCACAAGTACACAGAATTAAGTATCACCGCTTAGATATTTTTCTATCACCTTGTTCGCTTTGCGTGACAGTGTTAGGGAAAACCGAGGATAGCTTGTAAATATTGATTTTCTGAATGTAGATGGCAAATTACAACTATACTGTTTTTTTACCATGCAATTTATTTATCAATTCGGGATAAGTATAATATAGACCGAGCAAGTGAAGCTTTCTGCTTAGAGTCCGGAAAATGTTCTTTCGACATTATGTCAATGTTAGCATCCAACTAGCTTGTCGTAGTTTCAAAAAAATTAAGAATATTTTAATCATCGGGTAATTTTAACTGGGGGAGTATTTCCCCCAAAAAGAGGAAAAGTTGCTTCAACGCCGATTACTGTCGGATTTGAGTAATATTAAAAGCAAATACCTACATTAGTTGGGTATTCCCACGCACACTCAAAAAGTCTACATTAAACATTAAAATCTCGATTAGCCAGTAGGTACTTAATATTGTTACGTCCGTGCCCTATATCTCACAGAATACGCAGTAGTCAGTGTACCGGCACCCTATGAACAGAATAAGACATAGTAAGTGTCGCCCGCGCTATTGTTTGTAACGGATAAAGGGATCTTTCTTGAACCCAAGTACCTTCTTATTTGTAACATCTATTGTTCTCGGTGTCCAGCAATTAGACGAATATTCTGGATAATTACAGAATTACAGCACTGAGGTATATTAAGGGACCGACTGTGGGTCCGGGGAGTCAGTTTATCGGAAGGTATAACCGCGAACAGTGCGAACCAAGTGCTAATCGAAGTGCTCAATGTAGTGTGATTGTGAGTGAAAGTGTTGTGTAGTGTTTTTGTGTGACAGTTGCTGAGTGTTGTGATGAATAAATCGTCATAGGTGTGAATCGGCATTTTTCTATTTTTATCCCGAACCCGTAGCTTGTAACAATATATATGTACTTCCAAATTTGTAATTTTATAAATTTAAATTTAAAGTCACAACATCATAAGAGTAGAGGGCACTAAGTACCTTTTATTACGTAGAGAAATGCTGCATGCCGCTCCACCACGGGGAGGCAGAGCGGTTATGTGGAATTCTTACCCCCTAAAACTCACTTCCTGCTGGTGACTGGCGGGACACGGGAATGCACGGGTAGCACTCATCCGCGACAAGTCACGGCTGTCCGTAACCGCACCCATCCCTTGGGATTGCCCCCGTTGCGGTCCGCCAGAACGCATTAAGCACCGCAACCAGCTCGGGGCCCATACCACCATATGGGAGTCAGACCACTCCGTGTCTAGACGCCCGAGGTCCTCCTGCGACGGGTCATTAGTGGCCACGCCGATTGCCACTTCGGCCGCAGAAGGTCCTGCGGCCCCACCACGTCACCTTCAAACGGTGGTGACCCCGTCGAGCAGGGAGAGCGGCGCACCTTAATACCGACAGTCCTCTCCCGCCGCGGCCCCATACTCGGATGCGCCGTCTTGCGACATTGCAGCCCGCCTCAGTTGCGGTGTCCCCATAAAATACCAAACTTATCTCCTGTAGCCGCTCCTACGTGGGTTCAGAGAGCAAAACCCAGTGCAGCGTCCCATCCCGGGTGCCTCTTGAGCTTTACCTTGGGATGGCAAGACTGAGCCCCTCCCCCGTTTCTGTGAGCGTTTCTCATCATCAGTAATACGAGATATATAAAAAATATATATTTTTATAAGAGATAGGCCTGCGTTTGGCCGCGACTCACCAGATGTGAAGCGACGATACGGCCTAAGATGGGGCACGCTTGCCTAGAAGAAACCGATTAACTCCCGACTTGAAACTACTCAGATTATAATTATCAGGAAATAAAGAAGCCGGCAGTGAGTTCCACAATCTAGCATTTCGCACCATAAAAGTAGACGCAAAGTGTTTCGTGCGAGCCTTGGGAACCTCTACCATGTACCGGTGGCGTCTGGCCATGTCTCTACTTGTCCGATGGTGAAATGGGGTATGGGATGGTGATGGTGAATTTACTAAACAATTTAAGTAACTAACATTACATGAACACGATGCTCGTAATCGCTAAGTAATGAAGCACCAACCAAGTCAAGAATAACGAGAGCTAAAGATTGATTGATGCAAGTCCAACACTAATTAAATGTCACCACTAACAGTAGTTTGACAGAATAGTAAGAATACAAAACATTGTTTTAAAATATAAATAATTAAAAAAAAAATACGTCGGTCTCGTGCCAAATTGAAGTAGGTAATCACTTTAAAAAACTAGTTAATTTAATGACAATTCAATGTATAATTCATATTAAGGCCTAAAACATTTATGATATTGTTTTTCAGCCGATTTTATGTGTGGACCCAAACAAATATAGAATCGATCATTGTACGAAGGATTCATTAATGACCACGCGTCAGTTTCCCGGAAAAGCCAGGATCGATAGGTTATTGTGAGTGCTTTGACCGAACGAAGTGGGACAAGGAAAGTGCAGTAAATTTTAGTGAATAATATATGTCCCTTGCCTGGTAACCACTGGGTACGAGTAAGACATGTAGAGTAGAACACGTCAGTGACCCGTGGCTCTTTGACAACAACTGAATGAAATACTATTCGGGAAAGAAATATTTGACGACATAGATCAAATAATTAAAAAAAACACAAACCATACCTATCACCAATAATTTAAAATTATTTCTGTCAGCCTGTACCTTCTGTAGGCAATAAATTAATCCCGTCAAAAACATTACATGCACAAATATGCATAAGTCTCGCTGCGCACTTTTTCTGCTGTTAAAAGTTTTAAATCGAATGTAAACCAAATCGGCTAATTCAGTATCTGTTTATCTATGACAGAAACTTTCCAATTACTCTGTCATAAATACGAGTAGTAACCCGCTTGCAGGCAAACAACATTTTTAAGTAACTATATCAATGTTATTAACGTTTATTTCTTTTATAAATATAAAAGGATAGTACGGCCGTGCCTTGTTTTGCTCGACGTCACTGCCGTGCACCCAGATCTTCGAAAATTTAATACTTCTAAGTTACGCCAAAGCGATCTTTTAAAGTATTGGCTTCTTGCCATAGTTAGCAAGAAAGGATATTATAGAAAGAAAGGATTGTTTGTTCATGTTTCTTTTTAGGTACATAGTAAAGCGCAACTAGTAGCTACGACTAT
The DNA here is from genome assembly GCA_947049295.1 of Ligdia adustata. Taxonomy (NCBI): domain Eukaryota; kingdom Metazoa; phylum Arthropoda; class Insecta; order Lepidoptera; family Geometridae; genus Ligdia; species Ligdia adustata. Next base: position 8,473,357 of record OX346218.1, read on the forward strand.
AACAATGTTCTACGAACAGAAGACACTTTCATCAAACTTAACGCTTGCAATAAAAACACAACTCTACCAAGATTACTTAGTTGAAAACTACGAGTATGACCTGGACGCGAGTACCAACACCAACATCTATGTACATAATCTTCTTATCGGGTCAGCTAGTTAAATATAAAAGTCAAATGCTTTTCGTTTGTCTCGCAAAAACTCGAGAACGGCTGGGCCGATTTAGCTGATTTTGGTTTTGAAATGATTGTGAAAGTTCAGGGAAGGTTTAAACATACATAACTGTTAAACGGTACGAAGTTCGCCGGGTCAGCTAGTATCAAATATATCTGTGTACAAACAGATGAATTTTTGCTAGACTTGAAGCATTTTGGTCACTTTGTAATGAAACCAATATTTATGATATAATTGTTAAAACGCCATACCATTGAGGAGCTGTTCCTAGATTATTATCTAAGTGTGTATTTAGTGTGAGAACACAGCAAAGACTCAAACAAACCGCAAAACTGTATCTACTAGAGATATAAATAGCCATGTGAGTAATCTAGCTAAAATAAAGATGCTAGTGCTCATTACACAATTTGTTTTTATAGCTTTACGTGGTAATAGCGAAACAAATTTGAAAAGGTAGTAAAGGTAGTAGACAAGTTAGTTTTGTAACCTAATTGCTGAACCCCTTATTTCTCAGGCAAGAGGGCGCGAATTCGAACCCAGGTTCAGGCACATATCTCCGAGATGTTCACTCGTGTGCCGTTTAAATTAAGTTGCCACTGGAAAACATCGTGAAGAATCCTGCTTTTAGAAATTTAAAGTTTATTAATTCACTCCAGGAAATCTCAACACATTATTTGAAGACTTGACTAAAAAATATAAACATAAAAACCAGAGCACACCTGTTTGTTTTGGCAAAGTAGCGATCTTCGTCAATCCAGTCGAAAACGTGATACTTTTGAGTGTAACAGCATATAAATTTTAGTATAAGAAAGTAAACATTACGCTTTTTCATAGTGAACGAGAATAATAACGATTTATGAAATACTAATCACGATACAAAGTGGAAGTAAGAAAGTTGCGTGTGTGCAGAAAAATAGCAAACTGCATTGTTGGATTCATACGAAGTTATAGGATGTTTAAAATAATGTACACATAAACAATATAGGTAGTATTTTTAATTTAATTTCTGCGCTATGTTTACAGGTATATGAGTGAGACAAAGTGATACAAACTAGGGATCTAGCCAGACAGAGGCAGACATTGCGACGTATCGATCCGTTCGCAGCGGTAACGGCGAACTTTGTAGAATCTTTATTAGAGGAAATTATATGAATAGGCTTTTACCTATACTAAAATAAATGTATGACTCAGCAGCAATTGAAATTACTGTATTCATTATTTAATTTTTCACCACTTCTAAGGTATAATAACCCTTCCGAACAAAAAAGGACTTTTTCAAATCGTATCAGCCAAATGAGAAATCATGTAATAAGAAACATAAAACAGTCGAGACGAGTACCTTGTCCTTTTCGGAGGTCAGTAAAAAATAAAACCGAGTGTACATGAACTTTGAATGTGTATATTTGTACATGTAATATTATATCAATATGCTGTATTGATCTCGATGAAATTATGATACAAGTGCTTAAATCTGGAAATTTTTGTCGTTTCTCTACGCAGGTAAAATAGCTTTGCCGCAAACTCGATCCACATATATGATTACACTTGTGAGTACGTAAAAGTGCGTACAGAATTTACAGACAGTGATTAATGTAGCTAAGATATCTATAAAAATGATGATCGTTTGATTCACCAAAGCAAGGCCGTTATCTGAAGAGAAGACTGAAATCACTAGAGGCTTGAGTAAACAGTTCGTGACTCTGTTGTAATGAGTAAACTAGACGGCAGTTTCCATTGACAAATAAAATAAGCATACTAAACTAGGGCTGCCTAATTTTTTTAAACGAGAATAAGTCATACAATATAGTATAATATGTCGTATTTACTTGTTGTAAGGTTACTTGTGGTGAACAAATTTTCACGGCTTAGAGGGCACACTTTTATCTAGGAGGCACACTCGTTGAGTGAGACAGAATCCCCACATACTTATATTGTAAATGCAAAAATATGATTTGTTGGTTTATTGCTTTGTTTGTCCTTATTCTAAGCAACTGAGTGACGGAGCGACTTATCTAGGTATCTATTAAAATCCGGTATGCATATATGTATAACCTTTGGGCGTTTCCTATCGCTCGCCTGGCTAGCTACCACTCTCAAGTTGTAAAATCTGTCGCCAAGCACCTAACGATGTGTTCCGACAGCCTTTCTTGAGAGCCAGTGTATTCCAGACTAGGCATGCTCCATCTAGGGCTACAGTATCGCTGACTTCCTTGATCGTGTGAACTTGTGGTCAAATGCCTAGCTGTGTAGGATAAACTATGGTCGAGTGATTGAACTTGTCCCTCAAGGCAGTCTCCGATTGGGATGATGCCAATCTGGTCACGTTCAATGCAGCTGGTTCCAACTTTCCGAGAAATATCCTTTCCCCTAACCAACCACCTTGGACTGTTAAGATGTCATGTTGACTTTAACGCTCAATTTTGGTCCAATATTGGAGTCTAAAGCCTAACTAGCTGCCAAAAAGCTCGGTATCCTCTCGAAGATGCGGCGGTACTTGACGTCGGAATAGTTGCTCACCTTGTATAAAGCACAAGTTCTTTCGTGCATGGAGTACTGCTCGCATCTTTGGATGGATGGAGCAAAACACTAGCTTGAAGCGTTGAAGTTTGTCGAAAGCCAAGCTAAAAGAGTTATAGGCTAGAGTAGGCTTTGAAGTTTAACTTTGGCTAAAGTGTAGTAAGTAAGTAAAACTCCAAAGTCTCGAGCATTATCTAAAAGTGGCTAGCCTATCGGTTTTTTATCAAATAAATTTCGGGGAGCCTTGAAACTAAATTATTTAATTCCTCCATCCACATTCTACAATCGGACTAGTAGAGGAAGAGGTTCCACGGACTCTTTGCTCGAAAAAACGCTTTGCTATATTTCCTCAGAATAATTTTGTATACAGGGATATCGGTTAGGGGTATACTAAGCCAAAAGAACGTCACTATACTTATCATCAGAAACAACTATTACTATAGGACTAATTCTGAATTTGAGAAAAAAATAAGCTGTTCCATAGACAAAATCAATTGGTCATTGACAAAATGCATCAAATAGCAGGTTTCTCAAGCAACTCAGACTTAGTCTCAAAATGAAAGTTGTTTCTAAATGTAATCACCCCCTTTCAGCTTAGTGCAACCTCTAACCGATAACCCGGCACAACGGAATAGCAAAATATAAAGTGATATTTACATCACATGTATGTAGGGGATAAAACAAATAAGGCTTAGTTTATGCTACTTTCTTTCTTACTTTTCCTTGTTACATAAAATAGGGTTTATTCTCTCAAGTTCTTTAAACAAGTTATTCAGTTTATAGCAATAGAGTATATTATCATAATTTGTTATAGCTTGTTACTTTTTTATTTTTCAAGAAAGGAATGGCAATGGGCCAGCTCAAATGTTTGATGGATGTAAAATGGCAAAACAGCTTTGAAATCATACCTATGAAAGTAAGATAAGTCTTTATTAAAAATATAGCTTAACAAGAAGCTGTTTTTTGATAAAACAGCTTCTTATTGAGCTGGAAGGCTTTACCTCTTTATTGTTCAAAACAAGAATAAATAAACTAAGTTCTTCCATTTTTATATAGCAGAATATATAGTATACTTTCAAATTAAAGTATTTTAATATTAACCGAAGATATTTACTTACCTATACAAAACTTTCAAAAATGTTCCAAACCCGCGACAAGTTGCTACTTCTCCAGTATATGTTACAGTCATTTTTAACTTAAAATTAACAATTAATTTAATATCACAGTAACAAAGCTTTAACTCTTTGTCGTAAAGACCAAAAAATTAGGCACTTATAGCTTGAATTTTCTAATCGTTTTTGAATAATAACCGTCCTAAAATAAACCAACGGATCAAAGTAGTATTTTCGCCAACGAGCACATAACATTTCCACGCTTATAAATTACGGTGAAATCACAAAAATCTACAATCAAAACAACACCAACGCGCGTCCGAACCCTTCAAAACTTTTTTTTTACTAAACTGAACTAAACATGGTATCAAATAGGGATGGTGCGTATTTACGCGACTAGGTATTTATACCAGGTTTTTACTTGCAAGTACGCCGACCAAGTACCGCCCCGAAATACTTGCAAGGCTAAAAATTCTTAAAAATATTTACTTTATCCGTCTGTCACTAGTACATACGCGCATGCGCGGCGCGCGCAATACTCGTGAGTCAGTTCTGTTCGGCTTCGTAGCCCGTTTCGTCCGCACTCAGTCGGATATCGTCTCATTAACCATGTCTCGCTCAACCATGTTTGGTGTAGTATGGAGAGACTCTTCTTGCAAAGATTTGAAATTCATGAATGCAAATATGCTTTTTATTACAAGTACCACAATGAACAATTTTCTAAGCAAGTATTTATTTACTTCCTATGCAAGTATTTTTTACTCGTTACGCAATTCTGCGCCTTATTTCTATGGCAATGCAATTCAGTTTTCAATAACGAAAAATAAATACCTTTAAGGGTTTTGAATGCAAGTATTTATTACTCGTCACGCAATTCTGAGCCTTATTTTTATTGTAATACAGATCTGTTTTCTTTAACGTAAAATAAATACTTTTAAGGATTTTGAGTCCCGGTTTTTGGCGCTGGTTTTTTTACTTAGACCTAGTTTGAAACCCTGGTATGCGACATTGCAAGTATAATAACCCATCGCTAGTATCACACACACACCGTATCAACGTAGATTATACAGATTAGCAAACTTTTTTTTTCTCTTTATATTTGGAATAGAACGATTTGTATATATGCCAGCGTCAAGTTTATGACCAAGTTATCAAGTTTCATAGTCAAATAACAAGTATTGTATTTATTGTTTATCTTTCTGCTATATTTTTTTGTTGTTAGTCAAATTGTTTAAGTTAATATAGGCACTTGCCCATCAAAAACGTATTGACGTAAGAAATCCAACTTGATCAAGTAGGTAGAAGTCGTCGTGGTCATTTAAAGTCACATCATCTCGTTGGAGAGTATCATATTTTTTTCGGTGGAGACTTTACTAGGATTTATACGTAGATTTTCCCGCTAACACGTAAACCACGTTATTCTGATTTCTGGGCAAGCGATATAAAGATATAAATAATTACGTGTTGGTGACTTAACGTGGGGCGGCTTTGTTGCGAGCCGTCGGTGTTTGGCGGCACTATTATCTCCTAGATGGAAGTGTAAAAAGGTGTTGCGCTGCTAGTAGCTCACAGTGAACTCGCTGCACATATCTCCGCGCCATTTTCTTACCTATGTTGGGAGCATACGCTGACAAACTTTCAGCTTTTATAAAATAACGAAGGTTTAGCGTAGGTAAACGGGCTCTTACTCTATTTTGCTTTTTACATAGCAGCCCCAACCTAACAAAGAATTACTAAGTAACGAATGTAAAGTGCGATTGTAAAGTTTACTGAGTGCGCTATAATGTCGTAATAGTGTTGTCAACGTAGCAAATACGTTAAATAAACAAGGTTGCCCTCATATCTTATACCGGTTTTCTTTCCGCACTGACTCTATGTTGTTCTCTATGCTGCATGGATGTTAGTCCGCAAAAAAATTCGTACTCGCCTACGGGTCGTAGTTTCCAACCGAAGCTTGGTGTATGGGTTCTACAATTTTTTTGTCGTCGGTGATTTTCGATTGGTTGGGTATTTCTCGAAAAAAGAGGGAGGAAGTTTCGTTGAAAACATAAAAGTAGATTTTAATACTCATGAAACACGGTATAAAATACTGTTGCAAAATACATTTTTATTTTTAAATTAGTATCTATAGCTATTAGAATTAGGTATAAGCCTAGGTGGGCGCATAATATGTTATAATTATAGCTGATGCCACTTTTGACTTCTTAGGAAGTCATTTGGAACTCACTAGAATAACCTTATTTCACAAAGGAAGTCCTTTTACAGTTTTTATTGCTCTCAAATTGGTGTGATCGTGTGGTCAACGTTCCTTTGCTTCAACTCTCACCTTTCTTGGATTATTGTAAAATCTGGCAATACTAAAACTAACCAATTTATTTGATGCCAACTGCCAAGATTGCCAATGCCAATAAACATTATTAAAAAAAACCAATGCCAAGATGGCGGATTTGTGGCTTTGACTCGAGATTTGTAAACGTGCCTAACTTATTTTCTTTATTACTGTGCCGTAAATCGGTTAAATATCGCTACCACTTAACATCTTTAAGTTGGCTCTAAGGTGACGCATGAATGTTGTACCAAAATTAAGCTTAAGCCTTAATTGATTAAGTCTTAAGTTCACTATGAGTGAAGTTCAGACCGAGGCTGCCTCTGCTGAGGATGAGATGCCGGTTGCAGACATTGAAGAAGTGAAGTTCCCGCCTTTCCCAGGTAAGTTTTTAATTAGTTTTACATTAACATTTTTCATTCTAATTTTGCTATATGTATTTTGATTTTACATACATAACGTCTTTCTCTTTCAGATCCCTCTGACAAAGACTTTGACGACGATTTGTCCACAGAAGAGAAAGCATTTTACAAGAGTAGATTCCCTGGTAGAAAGATTGTTGAAATAAGAAGATAATTTAACCAACTCTGACATTTCAGAAGTTGTGGTCGATAATAAACATTGTTTATTTCAGATGTGAATGCTGTTGTGAATGTGAAACTTCACTGTACCGCTTGTGACCGTCATTTAGGATGTTCAGCAAAAAATGAAAGTCGTATGCGACCTCATCCTATGCTTAGAACTTTAATTTGCCATACTTGCCACTCCTTTTATAATAGTGGAGAGTTTGACAAGGGTGAAGATGGCTCGGAGCTGTATTGCAGGTGGTGCGGTCAAGGAGGCCAAGTGTACTGTTGCTCTGATTGTATTCATGTGTTTTGTGCTGTAAGTTTTTTGCTTAAACTTCTATTACTGGCTAACCAATCCAATAATTCACTTATAAGACATGAACTGAGTGTTTACTGATGCAAAGAACATAAGTATTAAGTATTCTTAATACTTATGTTCTGATCAATTCATTGAAATGATTTATTACATTTTATGGAATTTGGTTTTATGATTGTAATACTCTTTTATAAAATAATAAGGCTTATTGATCAGCAACATAAGCATATTTTAAAAATGACATCTGATGCTTAAATGCATTAGGTCTGTCATTGTATGAGAGATATTATTAGGTAGGTATTTTATATAGGATTATGTAAAGTTGTTGTGGAAAGATATGTAATTTATGAAAACATTACCTGATTAGTCAGCCCTTGGAGTTAGTAATTTATGTTTAAATTTTTAAAGTAAAGATTTAAACACAAAACTATGCAAAGTTTTATCCTAACATATACTGAATGCTCTTTATGATGGTTTACAAAACCATAGACAAAAAGATATGGACATTTGGTATGTGCCGTCTCAGTCAGACTATAACAAGGAAGACAATATACAATGTCCATGGAAATAATAGACAGCAACCGCAGTAAAGCACAACCTATGTGCTAGACTAACCTCAAGGTTAAATCTATTATTTGTTGTGAAAGCCCTACATGACGAAATAAGACATGACAAAACCTTTAGTGAAATAATCATGCCATATGGTTTTACTGACTGTAAAATTAAAAGTGAAGTAACATGTCTACCAATTGTTGGTATAGTAGTTGCTACTGCTGCCATTACATGCTATAGCAGGTACTATTGCATCTGTTGTTCACTTCCCTGACACATTAATATTATATACATTTATCAAGCAAAGCTCTATATTATTAATTTCAATATTATAAGAAAAGATAGTCATGTTTAAACACCATGCTTTGACCATATTTACATTGGCAACACAGGCTAATATGGTCATTTTAGATAAAATGGCTTTTATTCACCAACAAGGTAAAATTTGATCACAAACATCTTTAGTAATATATATATTTTGATTTTTGATTCTGATTTTTTTAGATCAAAAATCAATATATTTATTACTAAAGATAAAAGATTTCAAATGTCATTAATTGCACATCAAAACGAGTGATGTTTTGTTTTATAAGCAATTTTTGTTGTTCCCTCTTCTCACAGATAAATGCTTTTGAACTATAGCCTACTGAAGTTAAAATGTATTGTTGCTCTAATTGTATTCATGTGTTTTTATTCTTTTCAAAACACTTCCTTGTATTTTTAAGTATTTATTTCACTTTTCCAGAAATGCATAAAACGAAACTTGGGGGTTGCTAAAATAAAAGAAATTGAAAATACTGATGACTGGAAGTGCTTCAAATGCAATCCGAGATGCTTGTGGGAGATGCGGGCTATTTGCTGGGCTCTGCTCCGATTCTGTGACATCCGGAATAAGTAAGAACTCCATACTTTTAACCAAGTTTAAAAAATATCTTATTAAATGTTAATTAATGTTAAAATTTAAAAACGCAAACCAAGGCTTAGAGACACTTATTAACCTGATAGGAAATAAAACAGAATCTAAATCAGGCTCATAGCATTGGAGCTATGGTACATAAAACATTGGAACAAGGTCACCAAGGTAACTCAAAAAATTATAAATTCAATAGCACGAAAAGCGTTGTATCTTGTTTAAGATAGATTAGATTTTTTACCAATAATTTTACTTGAAAATTCTATATATCATGAGTAGTCACTTGCTGAGGGGCAAAATTGTGTTAAAATTTATGTTTCTCCAAATTGCTGAAACCGCTTTTGAACTGTACCACACACATGGCCTAAGGAGAATAGACTGAAACTTTTCTCTTGACTAGTTTATAAGCTTTTTGAATATAGAGGTCAATTTTATTACTATTGTTTTTATTCAGAATTCTTTATCATACCGAAGACCCCGAGTTGAAAGAAAAATATCAGAGGGCAATTTCTACTGACTATTCGGAATGCTGCAAGAAAAAAGGGAAAAGGAAAGAAAAACTTGATTCTGCTAAAAAAATAGAGCCAGAAGTCAAGAGGACTATAACAAGGCTGCCCCCAACTATACAAGTGGGTATATCTTATGAGTTAACTCATAATTATCATCTCTCTGTTTTACCTGTCTGGTTATATGCATTATACCATAAACAAATTAATAATAATATGTGTTGGATTTTGCTTCTATTTTCTTATATTTTGAAGTGGAATAAAAATAGCATACAATTAATAGCCTTTTGTTTAGATAACAAAACAGATTTATTTCTGTACAGTTATAATGTCATACATACATACAACATGCTAATGTTGGTAACTTTTTTGTTATATTTCTGCATTTTTAGTGGGCTTATTATATAATGAAACGTGAAGTTAATTATGAGCTTATTATTTTTGTGTATCATGAAAAAATATGCTAAAAGGTACTTGTTGATTACAGGTCAAGAAGTTTGCTTCTATTAACATTGATGACTCTCTAAAAGTAGAAAAGAAGGCTCCGAAGCGGCCTGCAAGCCCTAAAATCAAGCCAACTCCAGGTTTCATTCAAAAACCTATTGCTATAGCCCCAAGTACCATAATGCCCACTCCACCAATGAAGAAAATACGGGTAAGTTTTAAAATTAATTAGATTTAAAATAAACAAATTGTTGTTTACTGTAGACACTAAAACTCTTCTATTTCATGTTTTATGAAATAGAAGAGTTTTTTAAAAAAAAAATTATGTCTTGAGTGGCAGCCTTATCGCTAAAAGCGATTTCTTCCAGGAAACTGGGATGTAAACTATAAGATGCTACGTAGGATGAGCTGCTCTAGTTACCTATACAAGTAGAAGACAACTGGCCAACATATAATTGATGTATAAGTAGTACTAAGTATATTTATTATTTTAATCACCCAGATACTAAAACTATAGGTGTAACAAACTTTTAACTTAATCAAGCATAGTATTTATAAAGATACCAATTGAAAATAGCACGACTGGGTAACCCAAATGCCTGGCAATTAGGCCTCAAGTGACTCCACTAAAAATAATAATTAAATAAAGCTTATTTACTTTTGGTTGTTCTTGGACTGATCACTCCCCATTAAGTGATGATGGAATGGATGATGACGAGCACAAGTGGCCATTGGAACTACAAACCAAATAAAACTCCACTACAAAATAGTAAAAAAAAAAAAAATTTTTTTTATAATTTTTTTGTGGTTTCATTCCTTTAAGAAGTACTTGTTTGTATTACAGATGCCTTCAGGTTCTTTGCTGAACCCAGTAAGGATTACAATGGAAAAAAAAACTTCCAACACATACACACGTGTCCCAAAACCGAGACAGTCATTTCCGGTCGCATTCAACGGCTTACAGAACCCGTACTCTATGAATATGCCAAGCTTCATGGGCGACAATATTAACTTGTCATTGGAAACCTTAACACAGGTTAGTGTACTGAGTAATTGATGCTTCCAATATCGATATTGAAGGTCACCAAATAAAGAAAAAATAATACTGGACAAAAAGCACACAACAAGTGGCTCTGTGGCCAATGGATTTTGAGAGACTTAACCAATAAAGATCCCATTTTGAAAAAATTCCAAAATTGAATCAACAGAAAAATGTATATCTATCAAATCTGTTTACAAAATCACATGGAATCATTTGAGAAATTTTAATAAAGCTCCTTAGATTAGTAACCCAATTTAATAAATTGACAAATAAAACTGAAATTTATACAAATAGTGTCTTATTAATAAAATCGTGTCAACATGGAGCGTCTTTTGTCTTATTCTATTAAATAGATATATGTAGTCTTACATATACATTGACTTCTTGCCAATATTTTCACATTATATATGAGATTTTCCTGATGAAAAACCAAAAAATAATAAACAATATGTATTTACATCACAGTTTGACTGCATGTGCAATACTAATTTTTTAAATTTATATTTACTTGCAGGGATTAGACATGGCAGCTATGGCAGCATTCAATAATAATGTAGCCTCCTCTAACAACATAGATAATGACGTTGTTTGCACGCCCGACTTCCCGATGGAACCTCTATGCGAGGTAAATTAATTATACTGTCATACTTCGTAAACAAGTGCTGACTAGCAATTGATTAGTTTTGAATAAAAACACATTCAAGAATTTTAGAGTTATAAATAAAATTTGATTAGCTAATAGTACATAACTGCGACAGTCTAATGATGGCATTGCTGGCGGAGATTATGATGACTGAGAGCGCTGCATGGCGCAGGTGCAGGCCATCACAATAAGGTCAACATTGCAGCTCTTGATAGCCAACCTGAAATAAGGGCTGAGATTGAACGTCAAAGTCAATACAAAGCGGACAAGAGCTGCAATGCTAACCAAGCGTGTAGGCCGAGAGTGTAGCTAAGCTGAGCTCGATGCCAGTAGAGCAGTTATTACCGATGAGAAGGCTTGTATAGTGCTTTACTCGAACAATGCGAGTGACAAGATGTGTCATGGTCTGAATTGACGTGAGAAAACTAAACATACCATCCTTTTGAAATAAAACTCGACGACAACAGATTTTCAAAGGCAATCGCTTGCGCCTAAAACACGCCAGTAATAAAATTCGATACAACTTCGCTGGCGCCTTTTGGGGTAGCACAGCAACGACGACTTTGCTCAAAGAAGGTTGTCAATAACCACTTTACATAGCATGAGTAAAATATTCTTCAGGTTGTTTTTAATTTTCATTTCATATGTTTGGCATCATAGATTCAAAATAATTAAAAACCGTTTCTAATCCGCTCACACTGGTTAATCATGAGTAGTTTACTGTAAATATCAGAGTAATCAATTTAGATTGCATTGATTTTAGGTAACAGAAGATAATGATGATGACGTGGAGTGCATAACACCGGGTCCCGTAGCTGCGCCTAAGATAAGTAAACCACCTCCGCTTGTGCCTCGCTCTTTACCCGACTTCTCTAGCGATAATATCGTGCAAATGACCGAAAACGATGTAACAGTCAACACACTCACTGGAGGGCTCAAATTCCGTGTCGATCCCCAAACTTTATCCTCCAAAAAAATGTATCGCTTGCCAGATGGCAGAATTTTCGCTATCAATCCTAATCCAAATATGCCCGGTGGCTATTCGGCAACCATTGTATCAGTTTCTGATTCCACTGGCAAACCTTCAGGGAAAGGCGGTGAGACGTTTGCAGCGAAAGTAAGCGAAATCGGTCCGTCGCCAACTCCATCCAAGTCCACTTCGAAGCAGCGTAACAGCATGTCTCGTAAACAGAGAGGAAAGATGACAACTAAAGCACAGAAAACGAAAGATAATGAAAAAAGAGAATCTGATTTCAAAACGCCTGTGGAATGGTATCGATACAATTTGATCGATGCAGTAGACGCGTTGGATTACTCCTTATCGCGACTGAATAAGTTGAAAAAGGAAGCTACTACAGGGCACCTCCGTACTAGAACTGTCGATGAAATCAAGTATTTACATAGAACTCTAGAGCAACTATTGACCACATCTTCTAAGAGATTCCTCGAAATCCGTTACAGTTTGAACAAGGAATTAAAAGAATACCTTGCAAAGAAGACACGTACCAACACTGGAGACGTAACGGAGGATGACGATGACGTAGAGTTCTTGCCTAACACGGGCGATGATCCAATATTTATCGACGAGAATTCGATAGACTCCGTTAATGTTAATGAAAGCCAAGAAGTTGATCTGACTGGTCTCGGCAGCAGCGAACATAATGATAGCGCTGAAAATAGAAATGATTCAGATCCTATATTATGTAATGATGAAACGGCTACTGATGATAAAGACACCAATAATACGAGTGACAGTTTAAACGATACTGAGCAGGAACCGGGAAGCCCAACAACAGATAAAACCGCCGATAAAGAAGACTCACATGCGGTTGACGTCGTGCCGCAGTCTACTGACAAGAAAAATGCAGGATCAGAAGGCAAACCTAATGGCAATATAGAAAGCGAAAAGCCTAATGACGAATCTGAAGAGACACAAAAAAACGCTATCAAAGAAAATAACAAAGGAGATTTGGATAATACTATTAGAAAATCTGATGAGGTATTAAATGATAAGCCGAATAGTCAGATTAAAAAATATGGACAAGAGAGAACTAGTGATACTGAAGGTAGTTTTAAATCTAAAGATAAGAAGTCTGAACAGGAAAATGATGAAGTTAATGGGGATATAGAGGACAGTATGGATGTTGATCACAATGATCGAAGTAAGTCTAAGGGTGATGAGGGTGATAAGCAAATGGATGATACTGAAATGAGTGAGGAGTTGATTGACACATTACTTAAAGATAACAATACACTAGATGGTATGGAGGTATCAAATGCAAGTAGCTTGGATGCTTTAGGTGAACTTGGAGACAAGAAATAGATTTACATTTTATTACTATAGTGATTTGTAACTAGAAACTCATATACATATTATAGCATAGGTACAACAAACTATACTTATATCTTTATAGGATATCTATTATAAGATAATTTACATAAGTTATTTTAAGGTTATTTGTTGTAAGCGTGATGTATAAGAGAAATAATTTAAAGTGATTTATATTTTGTGGGCCTTTTTATTTCTAAAAATATAAAACTATTGAAACAAGGTTATGCAGGGTTATCGACTAGGGGTGTACTAAGCCGAAAGAGGGTCACTGTAACCAGCCTAAGGAACAACTTTCACTATGGGACCAACTCTGAATTAGAGAAAAAAAACAGCGGTTCTATACAAAAAGTTGATCGGTCGTCGACAAAATGTACGAAACATTTTGACAGCTGTTTTTTTTTTCCGAAGGTGAAAGTTGTTCCTTAGGATGGGCACAGTGACCCCCTTTCTGCTTAGTACACCCCTAGTTGATAACCCTGTATAATCTCAAACGTATTTATTTAATAAATAAAACTGTAGGAAACTTATAACAAATAACTACTGGCATGATCTTTATCAAGTGAAAAAGTAAATAACGTAAATAAATCCGCTGAGTATTAATGACTCTCTGTTATTACATTATTGTGGGGTCATCCGTTTCAAACCACATTACATTACGACGTTTGTGGTTAACGTAGTTGTTATGTGCATTTAGTTTTGGATTGTTACTAGGACTGGTAAAAGTATCGTTAAGACTAAATATCACCTTATTTAGAAACCATCATTGATGACAACTTCAAGCATATTTCAAGTATATTTACCTTCTCAATCGTGATACAGCCAGGTATGGAAATTAGAGCCACCTCTTGGCACTTTTCATATTACCTTTCTAAAAGTGAGAATTGGTATTACAAGATTATGCTTGATGGACAGTTAACCGCTTGACTTTTGAGTATATTTTGTATTATTTATTTATATATATGCGACACAGAGCGTCACAACAACTTTGTTTGACTGTAAAACCCGTGTAGACTTCGCTAAAGCTTATCAACACTTAATTGATACGAGGGGCACAAAATTTACTATCTTTGTTAGTTGTACAGTTTGTAGTCTGTTGAAGCAACCGATCCGGACCCGATTGACACGTCCGCGTGCGTAGGTCGAGTTCTCAGATTCAGTCAGTTCAAAATCAAATCAAAATATTTTGCTGAGCGCCTCGGCTATAAGCGGACGTTTGACTTTGATGACCGAGGTGTCTCCCCCTGACAGGGGTAGAATGATCGGCCACCCAAGGTGGCCCGCTTGGGCAGACTTGAGCTTGTTTTAACATACACCCGTAAAAAGAATTTCATAATTGATGGAGTCAGGCGTTACTTTGCGGAAATCCATTTATAATAAGAAGGTATATACAAAATATTTAGTGTTTTTCCGCCTCGTCTTGATGTCAGCGTGAGAAATCGAAAAATATTTTTATTTTTATGGTGTGGTTCCTCCTCACCACCGCCACACCTCAGTATCCGACTTCCTCGACACGTGTTTCGCCTTAGCACAAGGCATCCTCAGGAGATGTTGACTCTTCAAGCGCCCGCTCGAAAGTCGGATACTGAGAGAAAGAGAAATAATAAGGTGAGGTGTGGCGGTGGTGAGGAGGAACCACACCATAAAAACAAAAATATTTTTCGATTTATCACGCTGACATCAAGACGAGGCGGAAAAACACTAAATATTTTGTATACACCATCTTATTAAGAATTTCATATTAGTTTTGGAGGATTTCTTTATTTACTGCCTATTTACTTTATTATTATGTTTCCACTAAATAGTTGAATTGGTTTATTTGTCAATGACTGCTTAGTTAATTTAATTGTCTACAGCTACAAGTACACAATTAATGTTTGTTAGCGGTGATTATCCAGATGTGATAGTTTTTTTTTAGTTTTTAAATGTATAAAATAAACGCATCAATAGAAAACAGTGAATTTTACCTTGTAATCCCTAGTAATATAATTATGTTCGTATGTTTTTAGTGCTTATGATTATATACTCGCAGAACCACGTGATGTCGGTATCTATTAAAAAAAATTGACTGAATATGGTTATTTTTGATTAGTTCGTCGGATCCCAGTTTCCGTATCAGAAAAGCATAAAAATATTGCGAGAATAACTTTATAAATTTGATTGAAATCTGATCTCTATAGCTACAAATATGATGAGTTTGTAACTACCAATTTCTTTATACAATACTGATGTTCTATTTGCTTATATAATTCTGACCTATGCCTCCCCTTTATACATGGTTATCGGTTAGGGTATACTAAGCCGAAAGAGGGTTACTATACATATCCTAAAAAATAACTTTCGCCATGGAACAAATTCTGAGTTCGGAAGAAGGGTTTTCACACCTTATGTCGACTACCAATAAAAATAATCTATGTAACAACCGATTTCTTCGTTAGGTATTCATGTTCAGATTGATTAAATTGTAGTGGCCGTGGTAAGATCGAGATATCCACGGTCAGATGATTTCTCGATTTCAAGGCTATTCCCATATTTAAAGTCATTAGTATTGATAAGTATAGAGACCCTCTTTTGGCTTAGTACACCCTCAATCGATAACCTTGTTTAGGATGCATTTTTAAACTCGGCAAATATGGTCTGTGTTCTGATAAAGATGTATTATTGTTAATGGCTGAAGATGTTTTATTAAATTACTTCATTACTGGCTGGACTAATACCAATATATCTCTTTGAAATGCTTTTAAAGATTAAGTAAGTCGTAAAGCTTTAAAAAAATTACGTTCCTTATCCGCAGGCAGGTTAAAAGATACAGAATGACTACTTTAGATAATTTGGAACTATCAAATATCAAAGCCTTCAGAATTTGTTCTCATTGTTTGCAAGGTATTTATATGAAACAGATTCTATGCATATTTGTACACATGTATATTGTTGTTTTCGATTAGGTGTGTATTAAGACGAAAAGAACAACTTTAAATATTGAGTCAAACGATAAATGATGGAAAAGTCAGTGGTTTCAAGTTAAATCCGTGCAGTTTATTTTGAAAACGCATTTTTTTCTGCGTTTACATTTTGATCCCTTTCTTGAATTTGCTAAAATGTAAAATTCGGATACCTCTTTTCGGTTTGGTACGCCCTGAACGACAAACTACCTATTAAGTTTATATTTGTACGCCAATAGTGTAATTAAAATGATCTGGTATTAAAAAGTTCAGAACACGAAATAGCTTTTGGAATTTTTGGCATTTAGTCCTTTGGCATTCCGAATTTATGTTCTCATTTAAATTTTATAGTAGGTATCCTTGTCAGCGAAAATTTGTAGATGAACGATAAATATTTTACTTTGACCGTGGTTCATTTATAATGCTTGTGGTCCGATATAACTGGATAAAGTAGGTCGCGGGTAAAACTTATGGAGTAACCGAAACTTGCCAGCGTCTGGCGTGCATTCGAGGCCTGAAGCGCGGTCGGGAAACACATGTTTTCGAGCCGCTCGATAGCTCGTTTGTGACGATGAGCTCGTATGTTAGACAATATTATGTAAATAGTACAATTGAGTTCTGTTATGAACTCTAGAGCCATAAGTACAGATTAAACGGCTTTGTAGGCAATTTTATCATAATATACATGTACCTATAGGTAAATGTTACTGATGGGTAAAATATCTTCGACATACAGAAATATGGTTACATATTCTCGTTGGCACAAGACTGACACCAAATGGAACAAGAGAAAGGACCGTACCCAGCGGGTTGATTGAAACAGACTGACGTCGATGACGGTGGTGTTTTAGTGATAAGCACGTTTAGAACAATATATAGCCGTAGATATACACATTATACCTATCAAATTTTATGTTTTTGCTAGTAGAATTATGATGCATGTCTTACCGTGACTTCTTGATCAACGCTCTCGTGATGATTCTCCTCGATCCTTGTGTCTTTAAAGGCATTTTATTTGATCACTTCCCATGGAGTCAACAGATACTAAGAGCGATAGCAATGAAATCAAATCTAGCAATCTCGATGTACAGACTAAAAGCAAATACCACTTTTGTGACTTGAATAGACGTAATTGAGGTTAGTTGTGCTGTTTTCTAAGGAATAAATGTGAGCCCACGTGAATTGCGGTCATCGCATTACAGCCAATTTAAATAACATCTCGCTCCGTCCATTGTTGCATATTGCACAGCTAAATTGATAAGATGAATATTTGAATTGAAAGTAATAAATGTTGTTTAACGATAATAAGAATTAAATTTTACCTGGTAATAGTATTTATAGTGTATAGGATCTCAATTTTATTGCTAATTTTTAGAAGGTAACAACATTCCCATTCGAATATCCTTCAATTCACTGCTGGATTTTGGACACTTCAGTAAATATATTCACTTAGGCTTATTAAATGAAAATAAAGCTTCTTCAATTTCCTGTCAATTTTTGAAACTGTTTAGGTACATACTTGTTCTACGGGAATTTAAGTAAAACGTCATTGAAAAGGCAGTGACTCGATTTTATTTAAAAACGTAAGAATGTATTACAGTAAACTGGTGTAACTAGTTACTTACGTAAAAATGCAAAACAATATACTTAATTAATAAAGTAATTTATGAAATAAATAACATCAAGATTGCAAAACGTTAATTATTAGTGAAAAAGCACTTAAAAATATCACAATTGTGTACTCAGATTGTCGACGAATATTCGACAAGTACTTAGTTTTTATCCTTACATTAAACTCTAACGTCAACAAATTATTTTATTGTACCTACATTAAAACTAAGGCACAAAGTTTAGAGAAAGTTATACACTTTAAAATCGCGTTGGCGTAGCTACCAGTGGTGTTTTAAAAACTTTGAGACTTTTCGATATCCTTTTTCTCTTATCTAAAGTTGTAAAGGTACACAGTGCTAGACTTTAAGTCTAGGTACTCTACATCTAGAATTTTCTTAGCTATATTTATCCATCCATTTAAAAAAACATGTGATAACGAAATTCGAAAAGAGTGGAATAGAAATGTTCTAGTAAACATTCGGTTAGTAACGGAAATGTCCTTTCCTCGACCGCTCTTCGTGGTAGACTCGCATGGGTGAATAGTTGCCGTTGGAGCCACCGTTCGCGTTCAGTCCTGCAATTATTAAAGAAATTAGAAGAAACATGACAGACCATTCCCCTAATTCGGACAAGTCACATATAGTACCTAAGCAATCAATTAGACAATCATAAAAAAAAACTAAGCTTAATACTCTCTATTTTGTATAAAGTTAATATATACGAATTGTTTGTTGATTTTCGGACTGGATCCACTGCATGAGTAGAATTTTACAACCCCAGTGGTGAAGTTGTAGGAACACACGGGGCAGGACAACAGATGTGATCATGTACTCATAGGTACTATGACGTGCTGTGAAATGTATTTGATCAGCCTGCCTTACCAAAATAGAGTTAGTGATTGTTGATATGGTCAGAAAGCATACCTTTGTCAAGTTGACCATCCACAGTGGAAGCTTTAGAAACGAAATTGTATAATAATTATGTGAACAAGTAAAAACAAATCGATTTAAGAAGATGGCGACTTGTTAAAGCTATGTCGCTCGCGCATGTGGCAGAGGCAGCCCAGTCAGTAAAACTAAAAGCTCACCAGTCCCATATCGGTTCTTACCCAGGTTTTAGGCAGTCGTCTCTGATATACACTTGTTTAAAGCTGAGTAGTGGATATTAAATATAGTCGCCATATGATTTTATTTGTGAAGGATTGCAGTTTGTTCCCATAAGGAGACAGACAGAGGTGACAAACAGGAATAAACCAAGGAAAATATCGTGAGACAATCTGCCTATTCGGGGTTTCAACTCTTTGAAAATAAAAGTTCCCAACCCACACTTGGCTGACCTAGTGAACTATCCTTTCGAATAGACTCGCGTCTAGGGATGAGACTCGTACAGTTTAAAACTGTAATGAGCTAATTTCAAGACATAAGTGAATCGCTTTCTTTTTCTGGGCAAGCGTGCTTAATTTTTATCTCATTAATTTCATTCAGCGGCAATATGTGGTAGTGTAGTGGCTGCGAGAGTCATTACCTTGCAGCAGGTGCGTGGGGGGCCCGGTGGCGGGTGAGGCGCAGCGCGGCGCCAGCAGCAGGTGGTAGAGCGCGAGGTAGACGGCGGCGACCAGCAGCGCTGCCACCCCCAGCCCGCGGAACACGTCGCGGGCTGACTCCAGCGGCTGCGAGAGACTCACCATGCCACCCACTATTGCCCCGATACATCGACCTAATAGAGTTGTTACAGAATTAATTAATACAATAAACGTACTCGTGTAAAATTTCACGCAAAAATTAACAAGATATATTAGCGTATTGAAATTTAAGCAGCGCGCTCATGAGACTGTCGAAAATATCTCCATGGCCGTCGAGACATTGCTGTATGAAGTAACTGCTATTTTTTTTGACACCCACAATTATTTGAAAGTAGATATAGTTACTAAAAACTCAAAGCTGCACTTTTCCCCACTCTTTCATTCTTTGGACAACTTGGTGAGATAAAGTGGAATGCACAATGACAAGCTACGGAGTTTTGCAGCTAACTGACGAGTGAATATGACGATAATTCAGAAATAAACAAGCCACCATTAGAAGCCTGTTAAGTTCAGCGAAATCTCGATAGCTTACAGATAGCTTGAAAGCTAGGTACTAAAATGTATCTAGGTGTTACCTAGACCTAGGCGTTACGTTGTAGTCTTAAATATTAAACCTCGATTCCTTTGACGCCTTAGGTACATATCTATGCTATTGACAAGATTGTAAGCGGTTTTTATCGGATACATTTCTTAGTGTCTTTTAGAATTACATACTACTGCATTTAATTCCGTCATCCCCATTCCCCTATCGGACTAGTACTTAGATATTACGCTAGATGCCACCAACCAGTACATGGTAGAGGTAACACAGACTCTCACGAAACGTTTAGCGTATACTTTCATTATGCGAACTGCCAGCATGTAGAATTCGTGCCCAGTTCTGTATTTCCCGATATCTAGAATGTGGATCTTTTCAAGTCGTGAGTGAATTGGTTACTCCTAGGCAAGCGCGCTACATCCTAGGCCGCATCATCGCTTTGGATCAGTCGAGTTGCGGTCTAATACTATTTTGAAAAAAAAAACAAATATCTTATACATTATCCTTACCTACAAGTTAAGTAATACAGAGAACATCTTAAAATCTGTTTTAGCTATTGTATGACTACGACTTACTTTATAAAGCTTGTAAATTGTAACCTGTGTTTTTAAAAAGAAATACTCGTAGTGTTAACTTACCAATACAGAAATGCGCGATGACGGGTAAAGCCTGTCCGGAGACGGTGTACTTCCTGGGCACGAGGTGTCGGAAGTAGAGTATGGCGGTGACCCACACCAGGCTCAATGTGAACACTTCTAACGCCTCGCACACCGCCACCCATGTGTAGTCAGTGCTGAATGCTAAACCTACACAACGACAAACAGCAAGTTGAATTTTGAAAATTATTGAGATCAATTATTATATTTCTGTGCCACAGGTGACTACTACTCGGATTAGTTCTT
Source organism: Ligdia adustata (assembly GCA_947049295.1). Taxonomy (NCBI): domain Eukaryota; kingdom Metazoa; phylum Arthropoda; class Insecta; order Lepidoptera; family Geometridae; genus Ligdia; species Ligdia adustata. The sequence goes on from OX346218.1 coordinate 8,494,375, forward strand.
GGTGTAAAGCTTATTTTAGCATTTAGCACATTTCTGGCCTTAATTTTGAAAATTATAGGTATTTAGATTTTGGCCTATACACTTGTACATGCTTGTATGTATCGAATGTTGGACGAGACATCATAGGTGAAATGTAACAAGTTTAAACGTAAGTACTTCTAAATGGCGTAGTGAACCGCTTGTCTAGAGGATTTGCCGTGGCTGCCTAGCACGATCTCGTACAGGCGCCTTTAAACATTAACCCGTTAATATGAGATGAGTGATCGCACAGAGAAAAAGGATGCGCCTAGCGGAAATGTTAAGTAGGTCAATACTATCAAGTATTAATAATAATAATAATACGGGACAACATCCACACAAAGGTGTTCAAGTTCCAAACTAGGCAAAGCCTGTGCTGTGTATGTGCTTTATTATTACAAATTTTTGTTACACGTTGTATAATTTGCTGATTATGAGTCCTGACTAATTATGGGGTTCCTTAACGAATCTTACCAGTGTATCGCAGTCCGTAAAATGTGAAGGCCATGATGAAAACGTTAGAATGACCGATGTAGTCAACGAGCGCCTCAGCCCAGAACAGCGCTGGCACGGCTGGTAACGCACCTATGGTCATCGTCAGACCGATTTCCGTCACCGTGCCGTTTAGATCTCTTACAATCCTGTGGAAGAAGAGGTTACACAAGGTTTAATTGTTGTTAGCATTGAATTACTACCTAATACTTACTTCAATGATTCCCGGTAGGTAGGGCAAGTACCTACGTACAAAATGAAATATACGGACCAAAAGGACACAGTAGACTTAATTCAAAATTGGTGCAGCTTAGCAGTACGAGAGACACTTCTATAGATGGCTTGCATCATGTTTTGAGACCTGCCAATTACCAGCCCCCATTGCTTTAGTACTGCTATTAAAACGAAGTACAGAGTGTTTACTCAAACAAACAAATATTATTTATGTTAATTCCTGCCTAATTTTGGTAAGTTTTATTTTACTTTTGGCGTGTTTTTTTTTTGTGAGTATTACTTATTTTTCTTGCGATTTGGGCAAGTTTTTATACTGCAGACAGCTTTATGAAAAAACTGTGTATTTAATCATGTTATGGTTTATGCAAGGACAAAATGACATACCTACAGACTTATCGGGTAATGACATACCTGTGTCTTTCGTCAGATTTTCCGAATGGTATCATAGACGATAAAGAAGACTGCGAATAAACAATAAATAAGAAGTCTGCGTGCGTATATTGTAATGACTTTTTTCGCGTACCAAGTCTCGAGAAAGCTGGTTGAGTTGTACTAAGTGTTCTCTTTGGGCTCATGTGTCATGCGCAGACGTCCTTAAGAAGACCAAAGACTTTGTTTGTGGGTATGTCATTATGTCCGTAACGTATAAGTCATTTTGTCCACTGCTAGGAAAATCCATTTTATCCATACTATAGGGCAAAACGGATTTTGCTGGCAGTGAAGATTGATCTCAATAAGTTTTTTCAATCGTTATTTTTGATTCTAATATATATGAGCTATAAGTCAATTAACCAGAGAACCTTATTCCTAAAGTTACCGACTGAAACTAAAAAAATAAAAAAGTTATGACTGAAAAACAAAACCCTATATCATTTTGTACATACTTCCCCTACCTACATGTATCAGCAGCATGGCCGTCTGTCAGCAGTAAGTCAGTCTGTGCAGACTCTGACTCTTATGTAATTTTTTATTAGTAATTTTTGTTATAATAGTAATCTTTATTGTTTGTTATTTTTATTGTGTCAATGTGTACTAATCTTAATACTGAATATGCGATTTGGTGAAGTATAGTTACTGTAATACTGAATTATTTAAAAAATAAATAAATAAACGTACCAGGGTAGATAAGCGTCGATTCCGCTCCATAGCGTGCCGAGTAGCGCGACCACAGCGAACACCGCGGCGGTCTCGGCCCCGTACCGGCGCACCGTGTTCATCGGCATAGCTAGCACACCAGTCGCCGTGTGCCACCACCACTCCGGCGTCGACAGCGGCATGTGGCTGTAACGATCACACTCGGACACATTATGTCGGAATCAACACCATAGGCGCGGATATTGCACTGTTTATTTATTTACCTATATTGCAAGCACACTAAGTAGCTTATAATTAATTTTTTAGGTCTAAGTACGAGTATATCTAAATAAGTACATTAGATGTGCGCCCTGTGCTAATCACAGTAAAGGCGTAGCAATGTTTAGTTTAATTAGTATAGCTAGTTCGCATGAGACAATCACATTTTCGCGGGATACATTGCGGGGAGCAACCTATACATACCTATACATAATTATAATAATTTAGCTGCTATTATTTTGAATAATTATATGACTAACTATAAGAACAAAATTGATGTTGTATTACCCTCCGATAACTTTTTTTAATGAATTCACAGTCATACGTCGATCTTATAAAACCCCATCGTTTTTTCGTCGGAGGTTTATAATATACATATTCTAAGATAACAAATACATCAAACTGATTTTCTATTAGCGTCATCCCGGTTGTAAGAATGATGAAATCAGAGAACACTCACCTGTCAAAAATAAGAATGAGCGCACCAATCATCATAAATACAGCGTGAAGCACGAACGGCACCAAGTAAGGGTTCTCTGGCATGGCCTCCGCTGCCACGCCGGCCAGCGGGGGGAAGATGGCCAGCCCGAGGGTACCGAAGGCCAGCTGTCTGCCGACGTCTCCTCGACCGAGTGACGTCTCCCGTGTGGCGATCACACAGGCAGCGCCTAGCAGCGCCAGACCAGCTGTCGGCCAGATGTCTGCCAATATCCTGGACAAGGTAGGAAATCAAAATATATCTCTTAACAATCAGAAAAGCGCAAAAATTATGAACTTATAACAGTTCCACCGATTCGAACAAGGCACGTTCTCTATCTAGGTAGGTACTTTATAATCAGAAAAAAACCGACGAAACCTGCTTCTTTATGAAGTCAGTTAAAATATGGTCAAAATCGGTTCCATCTTTTAGAAGCTACGAAGTCATAGACCCATACGTCACACTATACAAATACAGTGAAGTAATAAGGTGCTAAGGAAGTAAAGTAGTCCCAACCGAGGTAAGCTATAAAATAAATATATAAAATTAAATAAGTAGTTAATACTCAAAGAAGAAAAACTACTAGAATTGCAATAAGGTACGTCATAGCTTGCGAAAACGAGATTCTATAATTATGTTTTACTAGTGAAAAAAAGAGAGAGAGATACTGATGTTCCGTTCTTATTACCGTGCCCGGATTTTTGCTTGGCCAACTGTATAATTTGACAGAAGTTGGCCAAACAACTTGGACTTTCTTGCCCTAATATCGATTTTCATAAATCTCCATCTTGTCACAGGCAGTGGGATCGATCGAACTGTGAACCAGATAAGTCAGTAGTAATAAATTTCACTGATTTCATCCAACTTTTGTGGGAGCATTGCCTAATACATATATATATAGTACATAGTACAATAGTACATGTCTGATGTGCTGTCACGATGTCTCATTCTGAATAGAAAAAAAAAACAGTACTAAATTATCCTTATCCAGTGGAATTATTTTTTTAATGGCAATACTTGTGGAAGAACGTGACGCACTATAGTAGCCACGCGCGTTGAGGTTCTAGTACTAACTCATCTCTGATAATACTCTACCTACGACACATGTTCCTAGTAGTCAATAATCTCTGCTTAGTTACTCGTACAAAACCTGCAGACATGATAAGCCAGACGATTACACTCAGGTGAACGAAGTGAAATACACATACAGCTTTAAATTATACTAGCGAACAAATTTCAAATTTGTAAAACTCTTTGTTTTTTACCAAACTATTTGACAAGGAATTTCTTGGAGCTAAAGATGTGAAGCTCCTAGTATGTACGAGGAGAACTCACCTAACTACAAGGTAGCTCCAAAACGTGTAAGCGGGGTCTCCAACGACCAGCCGGCACTCTGCGTTGGCTAGTACACCATCAGGTTCATCGTAAGGGTCGAGTACTTGGCAGCGTACGGCTGGCATACAATTGCTTTCTTGTTGAACGATCTCTTCTAGACGGTCTGGTGGTACCAAGCATTGCGATCTGCCACCTGTAAAAACCATCAATAGATTCTAACATCAACTAGTCTAATAACTAGAACATTGGTTTAGATAACCAAAGTGCAGTAGTTTGGTTTGTAAGTCAAAATCGATAAGTTTTTATCTGGAAAAAATATATTATTAATTAGCTGCTGAATACTGCTGAATATACGTAATACCTACTGTATAAGAGTAATTCTCCTATTGCGTGAAATGCATCTGCTTGTTTTTCACTGCTTGCATCGGTTTCACTTTAGAAAGTACAGTAACAAATAGGTAAGATAATAGGCACATATAATTATAGAGTACCTACGTATTTGTTTGATACAAAATTATCGTAGATTACCTTATGAAGCACATCTTCACATCGAAGATAGTAATGATGCACAGTTCATTGTTTACTGTTCAGTCACGTATCAAATGGACCACATATATCTGTATGTAGGATAAGTAAGTAGTAAAACTAATGCTAAATTGTATTATTCATATGCAATTGATTCTCATCATACTGAGACTCGAAATATAAAGAAATGTTCCAGTACAAAAGCTACCGTAATATAGACCGCAAAACCACACTATTAATTTTTACGGATAGTTTAATGGTTTTTGAGGTTTGTCCCCCTAAAAATTTAAGTGATATGGTTGGAAGAAATAGTCTCAGGTTCGATTGCCGGTCTAGGCAGTTTAAACGATGTAGCGTGTGTGTGTGAGTGAGAAACGTTGTTTGTGTATGTGCTTACTAGTTTTGTAAGTGCACCAGTTGGAGTCTTCAGTAGAGTTATCCTCGGCCGGTTCAGGTGCCAGGAGCGATAATGGGACTCTCATCCTGTCCATATGTCGCATGTACACTAGACACTGTCCCTTGTAGCACAAGTGAGGAGGATTCACTTCGAAGCCGACTCCACTGAACTCGTCCTCTTCGAAGGTTCCGTTGGGCTTTTGGGTCTGGAAATACAGACAACTATGTAAATGTATAGATTTTACACAAACAAGTAAAGTAAATTAAACAGTTATAGTATGCGTATACCACTTGTTACAGAAAGGTGTAATAACTGTGCATGCATAACTTTTAGTAATAGCCTAAACCACTAGGTGACATTGATATGCAAGGTTTAAGACCACATGTCAGGGCAGAGGGCAGATAAACGACCGTTCTCCATTCCGCTTCGCTCCCGGTCTTGCCTATATCCTTCTCTTCTGCAATGACTGAGCGCCACCAGGTCTGTTTGGGCGGCCAATCTTGCGACGGTCCTGTGGATTCTAAGTCCAGGGAATTTGTTAGTTTGAGCGTGTAGAATTTACGTGGAATGGTATTCACTAAGTGATATAAAATGGTTTTTCATCATCAGAATAATTTATTGCGATTACCTAACGTTAAACACGTCACGCGCTTTCAGCATGAAATCTCGTTGTTCGTTATAGAATAAAGGGCCAGAGCTTGACTGGGAATGTGATCCGAGTTTTGGCGCAACGTATGACCCATCCAAATATAGATAGATATATGTTAGCGATTGTGCTCGGCCAGAAGATCCCTACGATTTGGCGTAGACCGGGATAAGATACAGTGGTCCAAAATTAGTATAAGTAACATACCGTAGTAGTATTCGCAAGTCCGCTGTACATCGGTCGCAGCGTGGTGGTGGTGGAGGTGGTGGTGAAGGGTTGCCGCACCCATGTCATGTTCTCATCCGCGCACCCGTACTCGCAGGCTCCTACCGCCAATACGCCTGTCTGGAGGAATATGAGATAGTAACAATGGTTTGGATGTATTCCCATATGCCCTACCAACCGGCCAATAAAAAATTGACAATTGACATTGATTTGTGACACCATTGGTTGAATTCCAGCGTTAATCTTCTGTTAAACCCATGTTGAACCGGATACACACTTCGCATTCCTGTGTTACTTCATATGCCATAATAAGATTCGTTCCAAAGCTTACATTTTACAGAGAAATCAAATATAATAAATAGAATTAGAGGGGAAAGCAATATAAATCTTTTTTAAAAACGTGTTATAGCTATCAACTTTATATTAGGTTCTTACCCGTTACTGTTTATATTGCTCGATTAGAGCGGAATATAAAAAGTAATAGATATGTGTACGGACTACCATATATGTGATTAATTAGATTCCACTGGTTTTTATTGTAACAAAACTGAAAATAAACATTATGAACTACTGGGAATGAGGGAAATAAATAGTTTTGGTAATTATTTCATATCTTCTAGAAAGTGGCCAACAGTAACGCTACCATTAAAAACTCCATCTGAGCTTCTTGAATCCAGTAATAATTTGAATAATTTGACCCTAATTTTTCTTTTTTAACAATGATGACAAGGAGGGATCATCTGAGCTAAACGAAGCTTTCGTTTATTTTTGTCAGCGAATAATGATGACGATCTTATTTCAAATATCTGACGATTTCATGACTGTGTAACAAACATTAAAAAACATACCTACAGTTTAATCGAATACTAACCTCCTCCTTTTTGGGATGTGGTTGAAAAAGGTAAAGAAAATACATATTTATTGTGTTATATAAATATTGGTTTTTTAAGTCTTCGATAATTACCTAATTATTAATGTATGAAAATGTATGGCTTCCCTCAAGGTCACTATTTCTATATTTAGGTATCGAAAACTATTCTTAAGTTATAGATGAAACAACCAACAGTCCACCTTCGCTACGGGATCAAAATGTAGCTAGTTAGGCACCTATGTAGCCCTCTTAGACTGTACAACGCAGTAATTGTTTCATTATGCCACTGATTAGTGTCTGCAAAAAGCAATTATATAACGCTTTAATTGTGCACGAACTACAATGACGGCCATTTCAATTGTGCTCATTTCATTGTCATTGAGAGGAAGCCGCAGCTTTCTCATACCAAAATAATAACTTTGTCTGCTTTTAATTATTTCTGAAACATTGAATATGGTTTTAATTTATTTGTTAAATCTAAAACGCTTGTAGCCTTGGCTGCATAATGACTAGCATAAAGATCCTAACTCGTAATATCATTATAACAATAAAGATGTTCATTGTTCCTTGACGTTCTAGTGTTCTGGAACGTCAAGGAACAGGAACAATTATTTATATATTGAAAATAATACTTATATAATTTTAAAATAGCCTTGAGGCGGGTCATCCTTAGCTTGATCACATGGCACATTTCTTTCTACCACGCCTCATTAATTTTTCGCCTTTGTCCTTGGTGCTTAGTCGCACAGAATAAATAATTATAAAGCTTTTTATTAGAATTCTTAAACTGATTACTCGAAGATTCATCAAACAAAACCTGGCGATTTTTGCGTAAAGTAAAAAAACAGATAAGCTAATAATAAGGAACTATAAGTTCTTACCTTTTCTCCGGTCCAGCGGTTGCAACGCATGTCCTCTTCGCATACTTCTTGCAGGACATAGGCGCTTTCTGCGTTGCACATAAACAGCACCTGGGGTCTTCGGGCCTGTGTGATTAAGATAATAAATAAAAAAACTTTTTATTCCTTCACCCTAAAATAAACATTTTAATTTATTATCCAAAGTTTAATAATATTTTAATAAATTAAACATTAATTTACAATTATGGAGTTTGCATTGAGATAAATTATCAGCGGTGAGGGCTGGATGATCCTTTATTAACTTCTGTCACTGCCTGCTACTTTAACGATTACATCATCCCGTAATTTAGTCTTCTAATGGGATAACATCTCATTAACAGGTTGGACTACCTCTCATCTTTTTCGCATTCTCTGGATACTAGTGAGAGTGTCATTAAAGTAAATACTCAATAATTGACTGAAAGACAAGTAACTTATCGACATAATATATTAACACACGATATTTAGCCTGGAAAGTCAATATAATCATTTAAGTATTGTCACTACATACCTAAATAGGTCGAAGCCGATTTCTTGTAACAATTTATAATAATATCCATGCAGGAAAACTAGGACAACGAATATTATTTTACCTCAGATTATGAACGATAAAAAATGCAGAAGGTAACTACGACAAGGCCAATTCAACAAGTGAAAAAAAAGTGTTACGATACTGTTACGACCATACCCTATGTACCACAGAATACGCAGTAGTTGTGAACCGGCGCCCGTATGCACAGAATAAGAAATAGTAAGCGTCGCCCGCGCTATTGTTTATCTCGCATAGAAAAAAGGGGATCTCTCTCGAATTCAAGTACCTTCTTATTTGTAAACATCTATTGTTCTCGGTGTCCAGCAATTAGACGAATATTCTGGATAATTACAGAATTACGGCACTGAGCTATATAAGGGGACCGACTGTGGGTCCGGGGAGTCAGTTATTCGGAAGCTATAACCGCGAACAGTTCTAGTGCGAACCAAGTGCCAATCGAAGTGCTCAGTGTAGTGTGAATGAAGTGAAAGTGTTGTGTAGTGTTTTTGTGTGTCAGTTTCTGAGTGTTGTGAGGAATAAATCGTCATTGGTGTGAATTGGCATTTTTATATTTTTATCCCGAACCCGTAGCTCGTAACAATACTAATAATCTTCTCTAAGAAAATTAAAAGTTATATTGGATAAAAAAAGAACCACGACCGATTTTAATAAAAACAAAAAAAAAAACCGGAATGTTCCATTATCGTAATAAAAATGGGGCGTAAAAAATTTGAATTGTCAATTGGCATATCCATGAACATACACAAAAAATATATATACAAACGAACGGATTGTTCGTTATTGGACAGATTCTGGATTGGACAGAATCTCATCTTTTTGGGAAGTCGCTAAAAAGGAAACATTAAACCGACCAATCGGAGGTTGGCAAAGCTTAGTATAACTTTCATTAACTTTGACGTAAGCTATTTTTGTAAGGCAGGGGGAGGCTCAGCCATTACAGCAAAATGGCAAAGTTCAAGATTTCGGTTTTATTTTACCGATCCAGCGCTCTATATTTTGCTTGTCTTTATTCCTGTCAAGCATGCGATACGAGCTGTGATCATATTTTCCCTTTAAAAAGTCGTAGAGTCAGCTAATGTCACCTTTTTCTAAATCGGGTATTACGGTCACATTGAAATGACTCGTGCCGCATATCGAGGTTTTCCTCCATAGACTGGATGATTAAATCCACCTAATATTGTGCGTGATTTGATACCTCTCAAGCTTGCTTTGTTAAAAGAAAATAACTACTATGACCTTGGTATTTGGCAGAGAGCGTTCCATATAAGATTTAAGGCTCAGAGGGAAAAAAAGCAACAAGACAGCTATATTAACATATTATCTTACCTCATGTCGTTCCGTATAGGGCACCGCGAGCAGAATGGTGTAGAAAATGGCGCTCAGAACGAGACATATGGCCGTGATGATTCGGAGCAGCCGGCCAGAGCCGCTGGGTGCGCCGCTGCCACCCGTTGACCCTCGCCCAACTGATAATCTGAACATAGGACAGGTGCATAGAATTATTTTGTTAATTCGTATATGTATCTAACAAACACGCGAAAGCATGCACATTTTTTTGTAAACCGTTACTCAAGGCATCTTATTTTTAGGTACTTTACTCGTTAAAAACTTTGCTTCCAAGAAATATCCCATCTACGAAAAAATATTTCTACAGGTAAACGGGAGATTATATTGTATGTATCTGGGTCCGTGGTAACTATCCGTTTGAATAAATGTGAGCTTTGATTGATATAACCACCGAGTTGTCTTGACCAGTGATATTTTCTTCTTTTATCTCTTTTCATAATTATATAGATATAAGAGCTCGTCTTCTATGTAATAAGTTTTAATAGCCATTCAAGCGATGTTAGCCATATCTCTCCCTGTACAGACACGATAGTAATGTGCTTGCAAATCTGTTTAGATGCCACTTAGCGCCCACTATTTGAAACTTATTTGAAGGCTGATTAGAGTTGGTAACACGATCTTTATTGTCAGTTAGCTTAGCATGTGTCTATTGAAAGCTACACCCTCGTTTGAAAATGTTTGTTGAAATATACCATGACATATACGGACATTTCCCGAAAGTATTTCCAAATAGGTACATATAATTTTTTTTAATGCGTTGTTTGTCGATACCTTTGATTTTTCGCTAAAAAGGCATATCCATAAAAAAAAATAAGTATAGCTGTGTCACCATAAGCTCTAAGGCGGGTTAATAAACTAACAGGTCACCGATCGATGACCTGCAAATTGTCAACAGTAGGTATATACTTACCCGTAAGATTAGGTATACGTTGCTGTTGATTCATAATGTATGTATAAAGAAAAGGATTGAGTTATCATTTCCTTTCATTCACGAAATGATTGCTACACATTACTTACAAATACCCTATACTTACCGTGTGTAAAATAAATTCCGCGTACAGATTTTCATGTTGTACTTGACTTCAAATGTAAATACGGTAGGCACGTATTAGGTAATCAGTGTCGCGGCCATCGACTGAGGACGTATCTACGCACGTCTGAGAATAGTAATAAATGGCAAACATGACTTACTTGTCGATAAGAGGCCCGAGCACGGCTGGCCCTAGGAGGGCGATACAGGGCGCGATGGCAGATATAAGGCGAGCTTCTCCTTTGTCAAGTCCTACTGACAACATGTGCAGCGGCAGAAAAGGGAAAATGCACCCTATACCTGTGGAGCAATTATGAACGATGATTATTCAGGATAATTATTTTTAATAGTGTAGTCAGTGTTTGACGATTGACGACACAAGTTGGGTCCATTACTAGCCTCTGAAAGATATATTAGATATTGGAATACTTAGTTGATTTCGCAGGAAAAGGAACGGAACAATGTTTTACTGTATTTTACGACAACGAATAGGGATAGGTTTGCACCTACATTGGTTTCATCTCTTCCCGCCTCGTAAGTGGCAAATTCAGTACTATTTGTTTTAAGTTTTTTTTTTTTCAATCAATATTTCTCGTATGTTAATTCATAAACTGAATCAATGACTGCAATTCGTTCTGGTGATATGTGGAAATAGGTCGGTCAAACGTCGTGGCCGCAATCGGTGAACGAGCCGCAATGCAGCAAGAGCGAGGTGAATGGTCTACGTATCGCGTCGCCATACCGGCGCAGCCGCATGCGGTGCTTGCCCATCCTTACAAGGAAGCTTGCACAACGCTTCAATACAAAAGACACAGCCGTTTACTTTGAGAAGTAATAGCTAATGTACGAGATATTTGTTGTAGTTGGTAATGGATTACGCAGACTCAAAGCAGTGACGCTCCGCTCGCCGGTCAGCAATTAAATTATGTATGATGTAACGTATCTATCGATTGTATAACTTACCGGAAAGAAAACAAAAGAGCACGCATTTTAGCGTGATGAGATTTTTATTCATTTTGACAAGGATATCGGCTTAGTTCGTTTTTGAATTACTTGCTCAGTCGCGTCACCATCTCGAATCTGAAAAAGACAGTATGAACTTTATTTCCTGAAAAATATGAGCTATCATTTCAAAACACATTAAAAACTAAATAACGACAAATGCTAACTCAATAGATTGGGGCCACGGTCATTTATTTACACGCCTACGGAGAGTTGTTTCTAATAGCCTATGAAGTCAGTTGTGTGTAGATTAGTGGGACGACTGCTTATCTGATCCAAAATTAGGTACCACCTACAAAAATATGTGCTACCAAATGTCTTGAACTTTGAATTGGTCCTCATATACTGTAGACTCTATATCAATAGAGTCTACAGTAGGTAATCTGAACAAACGGATCGCATTTCAGCAATAAGGCCGCCACTTCTAGCACTATATTTTGTAAGAAATAGTTGAATTGAGTTTTTTCGTGTCTCTGCAATATGCAATAAAGAATTTATCTATCTATCTATATAGGTACTATCTATACCTATCTATATGCTATCTTGCCTAATTATATAAATAGGTACCAACATTATAAGTTATGCCGTTTAACTCGTGTGACGAAGTTATTTGTTCGGTTAAATATTTCGCAACCCACGAATAACCAACGGCTTCATGTCACAAATGAGCACATTCACGATGTCGTCATACTCGTAATCCCATTAAAATATTTCTTTGGTCAAGCTGTTTGAGTCCAACGTGTCGATTGATACTTTATAAGCAATTTTATTTAAGTCCCGTATATCGAACAAGAGTTGTGTAGGAAACTCAAAAAATATCTCTCAAACAATGTTTTATAAAAGATCATAGTACAGAAAGTGTTTGTGCCAGATTGGTAGTTCAATATTTCGATTTAGTGTCAGTTTATCCAACGCATGCCTTTGCAGTGCTAGTCATTCACCAGAATAAATTATTACAAACGGCACCGGACAGTGGATTTTTGGGTTACGTTCGCATAAACATAAACATGACCGTCCCAAGCTTTCTCGTGACAGCCGTTTGGGATGTGCTGTGGTGGCAACCAGCCAATTATTACGCACTATTACTATTACGATACAATCCTAGGAATAATTGGACAAGTTCTGCAATAAAAAGGTAATATTAGGTATCAGTTTATCTCAGTAATGTATCGCATCCGTGTCATCATTAATTTCGTCGAGGAATATAACCCAATAGTCTGTTTGCGTGTCAGAAGGTCGTTAGATAATTTGCGACTAGGGCACAGTGGTCGATGCTCCAAGAACGCACGAGGAAAGAAAAGAAAACTAGTGTTGAAAGTATTCTCAATGGATTAAGAATAGATTTTGATAGGAAACGAGATAAGACTTCAAGAGAGTCATTAAAAAAGCAGGCTCGAATCGAACCTCGCAGGTGATCATGCACCATGACGAAATGTCTTTAGCCGTTACCGTTATACTTGTTTGGGTTTATACCAAATTATTATACTGTGAACAGATATTTTAGAACATTTCGAGTGTGCCTCTTAACGGAATAGTTTTAGTAGAAAGATACATTCTACATATTTTTATAAACCTACTTACTCGTAGTAACGATTTCCTGACACGCCGGAGGTAGGTAGTGATAATTTATCTAAATATTTTAGTATTAGTTATAACGATGACTATCATAATCAGTTCACTACAAGGACTAAACTCAGGTATATATTTAGACGTGATAACTATTGTACGTAAAATAAGATTGCTTACCTATGTACTTTTAATTTTAAGTTTAAACAAAGAACGCAGGTTGCTTTCTTTAAAATAAAACTTATATTAAATTGTACACAACATTACGCGATTGTTTCTTCTGGTGATTGTGTAATGGTCAACTCCTGAGAAAACGTAATACGGTAGAATAAAGCCGCAGTGCGTTCCCCGGTGCCGAAACCCCAACCCCTTCAAAGTACTGAGGCAGGCCACCGGGTGGTTTTAGTTGGTAAGGTCCTACACAACCCGTCTATACCCTAGTGCAGCCCCTTGAATTGCTGTCATTACAACATTTGCCCTTCGTCAACGAAAAATAAGGAACTTCGTTCTGTTAAGTTGGTTTGCCTAAAAATAGGACGATCAATAACCCAACGATCAATAAATATCAAAAATAAATACGAGTTGCCCTCGTATTCAATATTTTATACATAATATATACAAAACTAGTACTTAATAAAATTGTAAGCATTCTAAACAATTTCACAAACAACATACCTACTCGTATTTAAGCTAACCGGTACAGGCTGTAATAGTAGGTAAAAACTTAGATAACATTACAAACCTACCAATCTGTATATAAATAGTTATTACGAACTGTATGAAAACTTTCATGAGTAACTCGAAGGCAATCGGCTTCGTAAAAAGCAGTGCATTGACAACACGTTTCTTAGGACTTTATAATGTGCTTTTTAGCATCGGGGGAGCGTTGGGATGTCGTCATCGCTATAGATATCATGCGGTGGCGAAGGTCCATCCGACTTGTTATTGTGACTGTAAATTGCGAGACGGCAGCGGTCGCGAGCCCGCTAACATCACCGCCGTTATAAAATAAAGCATGATGCAAACAACCATTTTAGAATCTTTACGCCTTGAGCTAGGCCAGCCTAATAACGAAGATATAGCTTTAAATGTTTTTCAAAGATAGGTAAAAAATATATAAGGAGGTACTTAGATAGGTACCTAGGTACTCTAGGCTCCTACATGATACATGTAAGTAATTAATTTACATTCATCACATGCAACAATTCAAAGTCCAATTTATAAATTGAATAGCTTATAGATGACCATTAATAAATACAGATGAAAGAGAACAGTGAATGGAACAATACTCGTATCAACGATAGTCAATGAATTTAATTGTTTTCAAGACACGTTTTACTCTTTATAACTTGATATAATATATCTGGCAGCCAAAGCGATGACATCATTTTGGGGACTGCTTGGCACGAGGTCATTTTCAAACGCGAGACCAGTGATTGAACCGATAACCTTTTAAATATCAAGATTCAGAAATATTCTAGTTGCAGTGCTGACAATAGCGGACAAACTCTATTGATCTTTATTTGTTTTTCAACGTTATATTGTAAGTTGTCTTGTTTTATTTCTTTCTGATTAGCTGAGTGGGGCTATTGTTCTAGAATTCTAGATGATCGTGGCATGCACATGTGGTACTTCTTGTTCTTTTTAGTACTTATTCGCCAATCAAGCAGTGCAATGAACTCAAACAGCTTAAGCGGTAACAGTTGGTTACTATTAAAATTTGCATTACTGAAATATAATTTGATGCCTGCTTGCATAGTATTAAATAGCTAAAATGACTATGACTTAAGCGCATATGAAAATTCGTTTAAACAAATTGTGATTGTCATCTTGTAGAGTAGGGTCTAGTAAGGTCGATTTAAAATTGCGACCAATTGTGGTAAATTGATGATCCATCCAGTGACATAATCAGATGCGTCAGTGCCATGAATCACAAGTTACCTATATTAATTACAGCATTGTGCATAAATTTATAAATAGACTTAATATTATGTAAATATCTACTACGTATTCTTAAAGTTCTTGGCCAAATTTAATAGCTATAAAAAATTGTTTTATTATTCTATGTTATTACAATGTATTCGAATACTTAAATGATAAATCTTTAAAATAACATATACGACCCGCTCCGCTCCACACGATTGCGATACCCAAGATGGGTTTTATGTAACATTCACCGCACCATTATCGTTATTTAAGATCTGTACCTATGTTTTTACAATAAATTATTTGAGTATTGAGTATTTTTCAGCAATGATAAATTTTAAGTTATAGGTACCTATATAACGTTATAAATTATAAACTCTATAAATGTCTATCTAGCTTTCGTCACCTAAAAGCGGATATACACATTTTGCAGTTATTTTACTTACCAAACAAACTACTTGACCAATTTTAATAATATGTATAGATAAACAAAATAATAAACAAAATAAGAATTTTCAAAATCGGTCCAGCCAGACGTCTCCGAGATATCGAGTAAGTAGGTAGACAAACAACAAAACAAACAATAACAGGCAAACAATTTTCTCGTCAATGTAGAGTAAGTATCACACAAAAAAAAAACAGTCGCATTGAGAACCTTTTCCTATTATGAAGTCTGATCAAACTTCATTTTTGAACCATCAGTATTTACGTTAGTTGCAAACAGCATCGATAACGTGGTAAAGTACAAGCATACGCCGTCACGGCACGAGCTGGTATCTGGGCCAGCGGCGTTGTTTTGTTTTCTCCTCTCTATGCACCCGCATTACGATGCTGTTAATGTTACTACTCGTCTAATAAAATGTCAACAGTTATACTTATCTGTGGTTTCATTACAGGGTTTAAATTTTTTATTGAGAAAAATAATAGGTTCCTACTTAATTTATCATTATTCATTATGTTTATGTAAGTAGTCAGTTCTTGCTAGAACCTTGAGTAATAGATTTGAATATTGGTAATCTGAATGGGAATCCGTTATTACCTGCAATTTCATTAAACCTTCACAGCTCGACCTATTAAATAACTGTAACTATTATTTGATATTTGAGCTAGATATATTAATTCATTAGCTCATTCGCTTTATTAGATATTCATTCCATACATTTAATACTACAGATTTAAAATTGAGTTTTATTATACATTATTAATTTTAGTTTATTTTTTTCTCTAAAACTTACTTATCGCCAATGTCACTTTACCAAGCAATTTACCAACCAAATATTCATAGCAGACTCATTTTTTGTGCTGAAGAAACTACAAAGCACGATCTATATTAGGCTGGTTACCAACTCCTCAAACGGAAGTCGTGAGCGAATAGATATCATTTGGGCAGCTCGTGTACTCACCATTACCAATTACGAGTAAGTTTATTTTTAAATAGAGTAATGTACACAAAAAACGGTAACAATAATGTGAGAAATGAAACATGTGCTGCAGACATTCACGAAACGCGGGAAAAATAATAAATGATATCAAATAGAAATAGGGATCTGTTGGAGGGAAACTTCTGGCCAATGTTAAATAGTTAGAAATGTCAGAAGGAAAAGACGGATCGATGTTTTATTTCAACCCATACGAAACTAAAGTTGTAAAATAAACTTACTATTATATTCCATAAAGACTTTTTAGCTGACAAACCACATTTAGATTAAATACTTTCGAGTCCAAAAGTCATAGTGATGCTTTCGTGAACTATTATAACAAATGTCTCGGCATACATTGTTCAGATTACTCGTAAAAGGAATAATGGTACAAGTAAGTGACAGACTGACTGACTGACATCAGTGGTTGGCAATCAAAATAAACAGCATTGTTACCGGCGTGGAAGCAGCATTAACATATTGGAGGTCGAGCGACGCCGGCGGAACCGGTTCGATTCTTCATGGTACATACGAATATGATGGCATATTGTATGACATCATCAGGGCACGCTAACTTTTATTTAATACTGCCATGTGCTATATTTTTGGAGAATGTACGCCGGGTTTCTGCTTTGTTAACGGGAAGTTAGATAATTTTACGCTATTTCTTGTGCTAAGGACTGATTGACGAATAGATTAGGATCGAAATCAAGGAAAGTAGTAAAAGCAAGAATTAATGTTTGTGTGTGTGTTATGTGTGTCTGCTCTATTGGAGTTCTTTTCGAGTTCTGTACCTCGATCATTAAATTAAAAAATATGTTTGCGTATGACCGCAACTTACCTGATTTTACCAACGTAAAATGACGATACGGTCTTAGAGTGATCCACAACTATACAAATAAACATTTGAAGAATTTTAGATTATAGCAGTAACAACTGATCACTTGCTTTCACCCTTGACGAGTTTAGTGAGGTAAATAGGTAAGTACCGGCAATTCAGGCGTGGCTTTAGCATCGAGTTTATTAATTAAAGTGTCAGCTGATGGGATATCCTAGCAACTGGGTCGAGCGGCGCACCCCGAAATATGTCACAGGTGAAATGGGGCGGTGGCCACACGCGCCACCCCATTACTGGCCAACCATGAAGGCGGTCGAATAGCCCTGAATATAGGGAGTTGGGTGCTACTTGCTTTTATGTGTTTATCTATTACTGACTTTATTAAAAGAGGTTTTAATGGCAAGTTGAAAGACGCGTATTAACTTGGCTAACTTTCAGGCTTGACAATGTTTATTGGTAGGTGCTGATGTAGAAGGTAAGCAGTAGAGCAAAATCATTAAAAACAACCATCACCCCATTGACGGTGCAGATCCTGGGGCTGATATATCGCTAAACTGGTGGGGCTGACAAGGTTAGCCCGGTTAAGCTAAGTTAAAAAAGGTTTTATTATAATTTTTCGAAAAGAGGTTACATTGTAAGGAATAAAAAAGAAATAATCTACATATACGGGTAAATTGTTTTTATTCGCTCGAACACAGCATTTCTATATCACAAATCTCGCGAAAACAAAACCGGGACCGGTCGAACCGGCTCTACCTTGTACCGTGCCGTGCACCTTGTGCTGTTTATGATATTCAAAAAGAAAGCATTATACTTATACGAGTTTTAATTTAGATTTGTGCGAGTTCAACGCTTACTTATGATAGCAACCCTGAAAAAATTTCGTATAGGTACTTAAGAACCTAGTAAGTACTTATTTTTTTTTTTATTGAACTTTAAAATAACTTAATCTACAAGGTACAAAAATGTTTTGTGTCTAGCACATTTATTACATTAAATTAGGTATTTATATGAACAAAACACTTGAAGAGACTTTTTTAATATTTATGTAGGTACTTAAACTTGCTGTGATCTAAAACCTATTTTACCGTACAAACCCACTTACCCGTCATTATAATATGTACGACACTTTTATTTGAACTTTTGCAGTCTGCAATATCAGCAACTTTATCAAATTGTTGTCACATAAATTGAGAAATCCAATTGGAAACAGCTGCACACTTCGTAAACACTTATAAATAAAATACAATATAGTAAACGGCGTGCGGGCGGACGCAGAGAGCGCGACACGAGTGAGCAAAACAACTTAACGAAACGAGATTCGAGAGCGAACTAGAGTTGTGTTACTCATTCATGAGGCGCCTCAAATGTCCCATGCAAAGAAATAAATTGTCCCATCGCCTCAAATATACATTTTGTACCGCTACAAACTCTTTGTACCGCTACTAATACTTTGTCGTAGTGCGTGTAGTTGTTCACTCACGCTCAAAGAAGAGTAGCTTCTAAGAAAGAGTAAGGGAATGCGCGTGTTGCGTAGTAGGGTGGTTTTGAACTATTTTGTCCTGCTCACACTTTTTATGCTTGAACAAGACTAAAAGCGAATGAAACGATATTTTTGAAGTTTCGAAGACACTTCGTGTTGATTTGTGGTTTGAATGTTCGCGCTGTTTTCAATGTTGATATAAATTGTTATTTAAAAATATTGTTAACCTTTTTTTTTCTACTTTAATATCACTATATTGTATTTATTGATAATAAACGTGTTTGAACGCGAGTGCATGACTATATTGCATTTTTAACTTTTTTAACTATGTGTTCGCCTTTATTTTTATAAAATATCTTATCTGAGATGGGTATGTTTTATGAATGAGGAGGCTTGACGAAAAACGACTAATATGTATTTATTTTTAAATTATAATATGTAAAAATAATTGTACCTAGATAACTGAGAATATTTTTCACCGCTTAAAGTATATAATTTTGTTAAATATAAGTTTTTATTTTCCACAATTATATGTTACTCAAATAACATAACACTTCAACGTCATGTTAGTTCAGAAAACTACTTTTCTTATGAAATAACCTCATCTAACTCATAACTCAAAAACACGATATGACTTCAATTTGTATGTAGGTACTTCCCGTTTGAGGACCACCTCAAATGAGGTGGTACATCGTCCTACTTCATTTCTCAAAATGAGCAGCTCATACAAACTCATAATATTTGTGTGTCCTACCCAACGCTAGAGCGAACTAAAATAAAAGGTTCAACTTCAACCAAAGAAAGAGTTCGATGGATGGATTCAGGCGCGATCGCGGCAGAGCGCAGCGAGCATTTGCGACGCGACGCGGCGGCAATAGCTCTAGCTAACTCTACTCAACTCAAATAGGCGCTTGCACGCGCCGGGGTGTACAAGTTTGACTTGTCTGTGTGTGTGTGTGTAATGTGTATGTGTGTGTGTATGTCTGTCTGCCTGTGGCATGTAGCTCCCGAACGGATGAACCTATTTAGATTTTTTTTTTGTTTTAACGATGGGTCGGGAGTGTTCTTAGATTTGTTTAATGAAAATCGGTCCAATATGGCCACCGCTACAAAATAGCAGATTATTTATTTTTTCACAACCTGCTCAATATGGGTATCAAATGAAAAGGCTTGACTAGTAGAATACAGTATGATGAATTTCAAAATCCAAGATTTAAGCCACAACAAAAAGAAGAGATCTATTATATGAGAGCAACTATCGAACTACTCTGTTTGATAGCTAATAGTAGGTAACAATAATATCAATGTTATAAATGTTTAATGGCACGTATAAGAATGTATATTCTTATAGAAAAACAATATAAAATTAGCGCCTTCTGCCTACTGGGCACCATTAGCTGCCCGCGCCAACGTGGCCTCTCCAGTGCCATCAAGCAGTAGCCTATAGTTGGGGCCTGTTTAGTATGTTTATGAGAGCAAGAATTGACAGGTGCCGTTCCTCTTCTGTACGCTTATTTTTGTCTTCGAGTCTGGGTGTCTCTGTGAGTATGTTTGTGAATGTTGTATGTAGAGGTATTCGTTATATTACATAGCCGATAAAAAACTTATTATTAATAAATAACCAAACAACTTGTTATTTAACTATATTCAACCTGGCAAGCGATTACATTAATGTAACTCAATATAATGTAAGAAAAACTAATCGACCGTGTGCGAGTCGGACTCGTGCACTAAGGGTTCCGTATAACATTAGTTCGAGTTGCTACCTCTTGCTATTAATATCGAGCATGTTTGTTTTATCTCATACAACAAAGGTGTTTTTTGCGAGATTAATAATTAAAGAGCAACAACAGCACAAAGATCACGTTTGTTATATGGGAGTCCCCACTCAAATATTTAATT
The DNA here is from genome assembly GCA_947049295.1 of Ligdia adustata. NCBI lineage: Eukaryota > Metazoa > Arthropoda > Insecta > Lepidoptera > Geometridae > Ligdia > Ligdia adustata. The sequence goes on from OX346218.1 coordinate 8,514,913, forward strand.
TTTCGGTTATTTGTGGATAACAAAAATACAGTCAAATTTATAGCTCTTTAGATACGGTTTATGAGATACAGCCTGCTTACAGACGGACGGACGGATAGACAGCGAAGTATTAGTAACGTAGTGCTATAAGATCTCACTTTGTACCAAATTTCAAGAATATTACTGAAAGTGTCCTGTAGGTTTAGGCTTAGAAGTACAAAGTGATCCTATAGGGGTGTTCCGTACCTCAAAAGGAAAAACAGAACCCTAAAAACCACATGCAAGTCGAATCGAGTACCTCCTATCTGTTTTTGCAAGTCGGTCGGTCGAAAATATGATGCATTGGAATTTTGAGAGCAAAATTTTCCGACACCCGAAGAGACAAGGACAAAAAATCTGTTCGTCGTAGGCAGTGGGATTGAAAAGTATATTATAGACAAGATGGACTGAATGGTTGCAGATAGTGAATTTGAGTTATTCGTTTGTAAGCAGGTCCTGTCTTGCTGATTAGCCGTGGATAACTCAGATCTGAGCCGGTTCAAATATGCAGATCGCACCAGTTTGAGCTGTGGAGTCACGGTTCAAGTTAAGACCAAACAGTTCAAAACGCGGCCCGCGGAGTAATCAGTTCATACCTGTCAATGTCAAAGATTCGTTATACACACAAAATTCCGGAGCGTGAGCCGAACGTACGCTGAATCAATCGCGGAAGTAAAAGACGCGTCGCGATGGCGAGCCGCATGTGCGCGAGCAAGATAGATTGATAGAGAAAAAAAGAGATAAATATATATTCCTACGTAAAATAGAGAAAGATGTGAGGTGGTTTTTTTGAGTTTGATTTTGAGCTTATCTGGAAACCGGTTCGCAGGTCTGACTCAACTCTTTGAGCTGTGAGCTAAGCCGCAGCTCACGAAGATCTGTTGAGTTACTCATGACTATTGCTGATACAAGTTGATTACAGTCGTTGTGTTGTGTTGTGTTGTAACTCAGTTGCTACGAAGTAAAATGAAAATACCAAATCCCGTTTCTCGGCGCTGCTGATAAGGCAGTTCTCAGAAATCCATAGATTAAAGAAGAGTAAGTAAGTAAAAGTAAGTAGTACTAAGTATTAGTACTAAGTAGCGTAGCATTCCTGATTCTATGGAACAATTAGACTCAGAATATTTGAATAATCTAGGTGTCAGTCTAAACCAGTTGCCTCAGAAGCGAAAGGGCGCGGTCTCTGTCTTTTTCACTCATGTGCATATTAGAAATTATTATCACGTGCTTAAACGGCGAAGGAAAACATCCAGAGCAAATCTGCTTTTCGGAGAAGGTTTCAAAGTGAAGTCACCAACTCGTAATTTGGCCAGCGTGGTGGACTATGGCCTACATCCCTTTCATGGGGAGACCCTTGCCCAGCAGTGGGACGCTGTGGGTTGATACGTATATGTTGTTTCAGTCACACTAACGAAACGAAATGGCAAAAGACAGAGCTATCGAATTTCACTCCTTTTCGCTGACATGCTAAGAATCTCAGTTGTACATTAATCTTAGGTTTTGTGCTGCTGGCTGTTATGTCATTAGTTGTCAGTTATTGTCATTCATCACAAGCAGTGAAAGTAAATAAAATTATATTCTTTTTCTTGAATATATTGATATTTCCTAGCGTTAGATAGTGATAAATAGTATAAAATCCTTTGAGACTTTTTGGACTCCAATACTTTTTAGTAAATAACATGTTCCTCGTTATTTAATCGCCTTTCCAGACACGCTTCTTTTGTAAACATATTTACGGCAATAAATGCTTGCATTCTCATTTTTGCTGTAATGAATAATAGTAAGTGTGTGAGAAAGAAAAACTAAATGTTATGGCTCCCGGTAACAACGGAAGGCATCCCAACCACACGGGCACCATTCCTAAAACTAAAGTACGAAACAATTGTAATGTTCCACAAGAAGCTGTTACGCCGACTAGAAGAGACATGACTACCAATCTGGTATCGGTAAGAATCGTTTATTTTCCATAAGTGTTTTAATTCATATATTTTGAAGTGAATCATGTGAAAAAGACATTATCATTCTACATAGTTGTATGCCGATGGAGACATAAGATACCTCACACGTGTCATTTTTCGCACCCTGTTACTTACCGTCATGCCCATTACTTACTCTCGAAATCGAAATTATATTGATTGTTACATTGGAAGGCTAGCAATAGAAAATTATTATTATCCTAATTTTGTTGTATGTTATTTGTCATGGTTACTAAACATAACTACTGTATGAGTTGTGGTATTTAAAATAATCTTTTGTGATAAAAGCAACAAATTTAAAAAATTACCTGTAAGTTACAGACATGGAAAAGAAATATGTAAGTGGAGCTGTGATTTAATCAGAATATTTTTGAATAATCATATTTATGCCTTGAATATCTCATAATAAAAATATGTTATAATTTTTTATTGCATGGTCAATAAAGTTACTTAATTTTATCTGAGAAAACAACATCATTATCATTGATGTTGTAAATGTAATATTTACAATTCACAATTCAAACCTTTTCATGTGCAAGCTTTAGTTACAATTAAAATTCATTTTTGTATTATATAATAATAATAATAATATGGGACAACATCCACACAAAGGTCTTCAAGTCCCAAACTAGGCAAAGCCTGTGCTATGGTAACCTGATGACTGATAAACATACTTAGAAATACATATATACATACTTAAATCTATAATGAACACCCAGACACATTTCAAACAGACATGTTCATTATTTATTATATTATTTGCTTCAAAATTACTTCAAGTTATATATCATTGGAAGAGACAGATATTAAAAATACACTAGTGAAAAAATTTAATGTTGGATACAGTATAGAGACCCTTTTACATGTGTATATCTACACAAATTAACAATGTACAGATGTGACATGCATACTATTTGGTATTGATGCAAGATTGCTTTCAGTCTGAAGTTTGCACAAAACATGTGGATGGGATTTATTTTTGGATCCATGAGTGTTTGTAATTTGAACATCTGCCAACTCGTCCAGTCAACGTCTGCTACAGACTTACTAAACAGATTATTTTCACTTTTTATCAGTGTTTTGTAATTTTCCTACTTGATATTCCAAAAAGAGTGAAAGTGGTATATGTAGAGTGAGCTTTGACCATGGAATAGCCCTTATGGGTGCTTGTTTTTCTAAATTTAGTCTTAAGAAGGTTTGTCCTACTTTTAGTAATGGCCCACATTTTGGGAATTTCTATTAAAGATACAGTGTGAACAGAGGTAACAATAGTAACTATAAAGTAACACCCATAGAATTAGACAGATTGCAATGTGTGTGTTAATAACTATCCGAGTTATTCATGAAGATGTTTTATACAAATATAACAAAGGTAAAAATCAAAATGAGGTGCTTAAAAGTTCACTGGTTTTCCAGACTTCCCTCGACTGGGTACCAGTTACAGAATACAACACAAGACCAAATTACAGTCAATCAAGAACAAATAAACCAACTAACAATACTTCTGACCAAGAACTGACTGATATTGGTAAGTAGTAAATGTATATTTAGTTTCTTTATAATTTGCTGAGAAGGCTATAGTTTTGCAAGCAGGTCCAAGTGTAGGCAGGGTGGCAGACAGAAGCCTCAGCAGAGTTAATTAATTACTGCTATTTTAATGGGGCCAGAGATTTATATTTATATAATAATGCTAGCAGCAATTTAAAACGGTAAAGTTTTCACTTTTACAATATTTGACAAAACAATAGGCACCACTTAATAAAAACGTTTGGTGATGGCCTCGTAAGCAAATAGTTAATATCCAAGTTGGAGAAATGATTTCTAATCAACTTTTAGGCCAGCATTTCTTTTTGCTATTGTGTTGAGGATTTACTGTCATTGGTGAGTTATAAAGGTGATGGAAAACAACTTAATTGTGCATGCTGGTGAAGTTTGAAACCATTAGAGTATAAAATAAGATACCATACTCTCAAGTTCTTTAAATTTGCATGTTATGGCCTGCATTGTAAACAATGATGTTTAATCTTAAAATTTGAAGATGCATTTTCACCATACATGTGTGTTGATAAGTATCATGACTTATACTCTTCTTACAGACAACGCAGTTTCTTTTGAAAGTGGCTTTGGAAGGTTTGTACCAGTAAGACCCCAACCAAGAGCTTTGCCGTTGAATGCACAAAACCGAGACAACATATCAGAACACCAGGATGATGGTGCTAGCTCATCAATATCTAGCCACACTTTGCACCCGTATGCCCATCAAATGCAGAATGGTATGAATTTATGTTAAGTTATTCATGAATTCATTATAATTTAATGTTATTGTGATAGTTTTCTATTAGCTTTACAAGTTTAAATTTGGGTCTAGGTTTCGAGAATGTGAGACCTCTAATTCTTTACGTTTAGAGCCTATGGCTTTTATTTACAATCGAAATTAATAATTATATATGTTTATGAAGACCTCTAAGTTTAAATGTTTAAGGAAAATACATTTTGAAGACAACTTGATTACCAGCCAAACAATATGAAACCAATTTCGAATGAGACTATGTAATTAAAATTAGTCCAAATACTTGTTATAAAAACTTATCCAAAACCACAAGGATTATTTTTCGTAGTAAATAATATTACTTTATTTGCAGGATTAATTCCGCATTCCAACCACGCAGCTGCTGCAGTTATGATAGTTAACCCTACAACGCCCAATGCTGTTGCAGGGAATATTTCTCAACCATTTAATGTAAGTCCCTCATTTCCATTTCATGTAAGTCACTTTCTACACCTCTTTTTACGTAACTTACGTAGGTAATGTGATGTTCGTGTTTTTAGAATTACTAGTTTAATAAGCTATATATTACAGGCGCCAAGTCAGAATAGAAACAATTTGACAAGGAATTTGAATCCAGCTCGCAATAACTTTGAGAGCGGTAGTCACGCCAGCAACAATAATAACGCTACTCCACCCACCTCTAATACAAGAAGTGGCACCAAAACAGTCAATCTGATGAACAATATGTATGAACAGGGACAGAGTGGTAGCTTCAACAACCTCAATGATAATAATCAGGTAAATTATTCTTGCTTATTGGGGTGGCTTCTCGTTGCTTTAGAAGTATATTGACGAAGATGTCATCACATACAATAACAACTCTAGTGACTTTCTTTGGTTGTTGCTAAATGTTCACCTCTTGAGATCACTTATGGCCCAACCTTATATTGGTGATTGTACATTTCAAATGTGGTACTGGCCTAATGCCCAGTACAATCCATAGATATCCATAGATATAAGGATTGTAAGCCTATTGGGCAAGTTGACAGCATATAGCATTTGACATATCATATGTGTTTAATCTTGTGGTATCGATACCCTATAGTTTCTACGAGTAGTACTATTGCGTCCATTTCTTTTAATAGTGAATATTTTTTCCATTTATGTCAATCCTTCAAATTCAGAGTTTTGATTCTGACCGTTGTAAATTCATTCCAAGATAAAAAATAAATCCGATTATAAACTGTCAATGTCATCACTTTAAAATATATTAAATTCATCATCACTTTGCAAATCTAAAGGTTTTTGGTACCAAAGTAGACGGTAGAAATTAAATATTTCCCAAGGAACACCCAGATGGACAAATGAGAGTCATTAGAAAAAATATTTTCTCACTGTGTACCTAGATGGTCTCATGGTCTCAGGACGAGGATGGTGGGCAATAACTGGCTTCTTAACCTAATTTTATACCCTGGAAGTATTGATGGCCTAACAACAGAGTCATATTTTGACGTGCTGGTTTTATTTTATCTTGCTAATATTAAAGGAAATTATTGTGAGAAAACTTTCTCAAAAAGTAAAACCCCTTTGAACATAAGTCAATTCCTCAAGCTGCAATTAGTTCAGCCTAGCCTACACTTGTATGGGCACAATAAATAGATCTGTACGTAGAAGCGGCAGGAACATAGAGGTGGTACTGTAAAAATATTATCCTTTGTAGGTCCATAGGGAATCCGCCCGAGCTTTAGGTGAAGCCATAGTGGCGGCATGCCCTGACGCAGTCGCGGTGGAACGTAGATTAGGACAGATCAGAGAGTACATTCGAGTCACTTCATCTCTCGTAGACACTATGAGGAATTCTGAGGATGAGGTATGTACTTGTGCTAAGAATAAAGTTATCAGTTGTGTGTTAATATTCCTTACTTCTGTTTTGTCAATATATTGTTTTCGTAAATTAATTTTGAGGCTGAAGGATAGAGGGATATTGTGTTTGCTTTATTTAGGCTGTTTTGTCTGTGACATAAAATGTTATAGCACGACATTGTAAGATGCCAACAAATGAGAGCACTTATAAGCAAGTTTGACTATTTGTTTTCCGAATTTATTAAAGCTGTGCTCATAACTCTGTGAAAATTTTAATATTTGTATTTTCTAGTGAAATAAGAAGTAGTTGCTTTTTTTTCCTTGGCTTTAGAAAATGACACTAAGTAATGTTTAATTTAGGCTTTTATTGAACACACTAAAGAAGAGTATGATGAACTGATACAGATGATATCGCAGTTGAAAGAGAGTGAAACAAAATTAGAAGAGATACTAACTGAGAGAAAACCAGACAACATAGAGGTTCCCGCCGATGAGAACAACGAGTCTATTACTCCTGTAGACACGGGTATTGAAATCACCGAACTTCAAGAACAAGATAAAGCAAGCATTGTAAAAAATAACAATGATACAAGTGTAATAAACAACAACTTAAAGAAAGTTACTAATATAGAAAATGAGCAGTTGAATAAATCAATGCATAGTATTAAAGCTGATGACGAATCCCACGAACCCAGCAAATGTAACGAAACTGCAGCAGACAGTGCTGCTATGATTCCAACAGAAGTTCAAACGATTGATGGTATCAATGATGTGCCGATAAAAAAAGATGACGAAGACCTCAACGATATATTGCGAAAGAATATACTGTCTTGCGTGGATAAAGTGTCACGCATAGAAGAGATGAGGAAATCCAGGGAATCTATTCTATCGGATGATGAGAAGGTTTAATATTAATGTTGTGTGCCGACGTCGTGTGTACTTATGGATTGACACATAGCATGTACTGATACCGAGTCTACCTACTCATAAATAACCTGTCTAACCCGTGTCTTTTATTATCGTCGTAAATGCTGTTCTCAGCGTTTACCTTTTGACCATTAATATTTCCTTGCAGTAGTCCTTTGAATTAAAAGGAATAAATGCCCAATTCCTGTTTCATACAAACAAAAAGAAGGATTGACAGTTTGGAATATTCTGAATGTTTACTATTACTTTCCTTATATTCAAGTTAAACCTAGTAGAGCATATTTTAAAGTTTTTTAGAATTTCAGAATCAGCCTCATAGTCTAATTTTAAAGTTACGTAAGAGATTTCGGGTACATTTGTTCTATAGAACGTATATTACCGAATTACTTTTAATTTAAACGACTATTGTTCTTAATATGATAGGAACACGATATTTCGGAGTTGATACAAATAAGTTTAATACGAAACCAATTAATTTTCTATGTTGCTTGTGTTCTTTAACTTACTGACCAACACCTCCCCGTCCCCGTTGAGACCAAATACAGTCAATTAATGATGTAAAAGTTTTAATTCTGTCCTTGAAATACTTTGTAATCTGTAATATTTACGACGTAATTAAGACATAAATAATAATTAATTAAAATTATATTTTGACGTGATAAAGAACAGGTTATGTATGCTGTTAATTACGATGCACGGCTCAAAATTTGGTCATCATCTGGTCATTTCTACGCCCTGTGTCTGAGTACCTGCTGGATAGTTCCTAACCAAGAGTATCTATTACAGCACTCATACTGATTATATTTGATAGCATGGTTAATATTTCAGGAAGTAGTGACTCGACCCGTGTCTGTACAAAGCAACGGCTCAGCGTACAGTGACAAGAGCGAGCTTTGGCAAAATGAAATAAAAAACAAAATGGAAATGTCGCAAATGCGTCTCGCTGCGTTAAAACAGCAGCAAAAGCGACTGCTAAAATATCAGGTCAGTGTTCTTTTTTCATAATCGTTTGCAACACCATTGACACCAAGTTTAATACTACAAATAAAACTATATATGGGCATCGCATGAATAGCGTCAAATGGGTATTTCTAAGTTTAGGTGTGATTTCTTAAAAAAATATACTCTAAAGGTAGGTGTAATTTTTTTATCGTATATCGTATCGTTTTGTACAGGAGGAGACAAAACAGCAGCTCGATGAAATGAGCAGGGAAAGATCTCAGGAAAACCAGCCATCCACATCTCACGACAATTACTCAGGAGTCCAGGTTAGCGCAGTAGTTTTCTTCCCAAATCCCAAGTGCTCATGGTCTCATGCCTTATGGTCACTTGTGATTGAGAAAAAAACAGGTCGAACTATCGAAGGTCACAAATCGACCAACAACTTGTTAAGAACACTATCCTCAGAAAACTGCCACACTACACTTATACGGCGTTTTTTTACACTTGCCCAAATGTAAACAGCTGATTTGTTGATAAACAGTTTTTCTTAAGATGAGTATAGTGCCCCCTTTTAGCTTAGTACGCTCCTAACCGACAAACCTGTAGATTTCATCAAGCTGATTTTATTCAATCAATGAAATACCAAATTTCCTTGAAATAATTTCTCGTTAGTTACCCTGTGCTAAATGTCTATGTTGCCAGAATGCAGGTCTCAGCAGCAACTACAGCCACCCTAACCGCATGTACGCCGCCAATCAGATAGGCGTGGCGACGACTCTGCCTCACGCCGCGGACGCATTGCACGGACACGGACAGATGTCCGCGGAGAACGAGCACGCGGACGAAAGGTTCTCTCATAGAGACGGGAACATCGCTACTGGAGAGGTAATTATATGAGTAGCGTGACAACTTCATGCGCGACCTTTGCACGTAAAGATATCCTTCTGATGTTCTATAAAATATTTTATCTCTTTCGCTCCCTTATCTCGATCTTGAAGTTTTACATAGACACAGTTAGAGACAGAGAGAGGGGCGAGGTCGCTATACTGTTAGATATTTCCATCACTTCCACATAACCCCAGTGATCAATCCCTACTGGCATGAAGGAATGTTTTTTTGCAAGTATTACTATTACGGGTGAAATTATGATTTAATTCCAAACTTATATTTTTATCTTCGGTGCACATTTGTTTCTGCTATATTAATTAGTTTTTGCGATAATTAATTGTTTATTCGACGTTCTTTACAAATACGAGGGCGGAGTGATAAGTCTGGTAAATATTAAACAAGGAGTGATATTTATTTAAAAAATATTATTTATTTTTCAACGTAGTTTACTTCTAACTCAATGCACTTCATCCTAGATTGAATGCGTGTCTCTAACTTTTCGATCCCCTCCATATAATAAGACTTAGGCAACCCTTTCGAAATAGGCGTTGGTTTCATGCATGATTGCTTCATTGGAGCTAAATCTTTTTCCACCAAGCCATTTCTTTAAATTCGGAAACAGAAAATAATCGCAAGGGACTAAATCTGGCGAATATGGTGGATGAGAAAGCAACTCATAGCGTAACTCATGAAATTTGGCCATGGCAATCGCGCAGGTTTGCACTCTTGCGTTGTCTTGGTGAAAGAGGATTTTCTTCTTTACCAAATGTCGGTTTTCAGCTAAAATTCTGTGAAATTGTTCTAATAAATTGGCATAAAAAGCGCCATTAATCGTTTCAGCCTTCTCTAAGTAGTCAATATGGATAACTGCACGGGCATCCCAGAAAACTGTAGCCATAACTTTATTTGCCGATAAAACTGCTTTGGCTTTCTTCGGAGCTGGTTCACCCGCAGCAATCCACTGTTTCGATTGTTTGGTTTCGGGTGTATGTTGGTGGATCCATGTTTCGTCTACTGTTACAAAACGTCGCAAGAATTCCGTCTTATTCCGTCGAAACAACGCCAAACCTGCTTCCGAAGTGGTCATACGCACGCGTTTTTTATCAACATTCAGTACACGCGGCACCCATCTCGTTGAGAGCTTCCTCATATCTAAATGTTGGTGTAAGATATTGCGCACACGTTCGTCTGAGATGCATACTACCTCAACTATCTCGCGCACTTTTACTCTTCGGTCGTTTAACACTATGTCATGGATTTTAGCGATCATTTCTGGAGTAGTGACTTCAACCGGGCGTCCTGGACGTTCGGCATCACTTGTGCTTGTACGACCACATATAAAATCAGTAAACCACTTATTATATAGAGCGGAGTCGCCGTAATATTTATCAAGCTTTTGTTTTGTTTCCGTAATAATTTTTTTTCTCAAAAAGTAATGTTTAATTAACACACGAAATTCATTTTTACCATCTTTGCGAAAATGCGTTCATTTGTTTTTCTTTAATGGCTGTTTAAAAAAAAATAACCGGCGGTACTGGCTGAAATTTTTAATTTAGTCCTTCAAAAGAGTGTTTAACATGGAGGTTTCATGCAATTTGCGATAACTTTATTCCAAAATATTTTTTTACCAGACTTATCACTCGGCCATCGTAGTTAGTAAATTAGTTTCTAGGCCAGACTCTTGTCTAGAAATTGATTTATTCTCTCCACAACACCCTGGCCGCGAGTGTGCTTTATCTTTAGATCGCTTTACAAAAGGCATGTTGCGATCAATCGCAAACCTATGTGCCTTAAAAATAAAACGTTAAATATAATTGAGCAGGAAGCTGCGGGCGGTGCCACAAGCGAAGTAGAAGAGGACGAGTTAGAGCTGACGGCACGCGGACAGATGCTGCAGATGAAGCTACGCGAGCTGCAAATGAAGAAACAACACATGGAGAGCTTGGTAAATTTAACCATCAATATCCTTACTTAAGGATTTAAAGCGGTGTAAGCCCAAATAAAATAATTTTAAGCGCAAAAGTGTGATTAATTTTTTTTGTGTTTTAATACTGATTTGGGTCGGCACCTGGGGGGTTGTTTTTGTGTTGGGTTGTTTAATTTTGTGACGCTATGTGTTAATCAAGACCTTAAGATTTACTCGTAACACATTCACTTAGGTTTTACACTTAATTTTGTGAATTCATGTAAAAACTAGCATTTCCCGAAGCGAACATATTTTATATTGGAAATTGTCACTGGATATTATTGGATGATTTAACTTAATTTTTTCGTATGCCTTTATCGTACCGCTTTCAAAACGATGTATGTGTGTAAGAATATAAAAAACTTATGTACTCAACCATACTTTTCCCGATTGTAGAAAAGGCGCATTCAACGTTTACTTCGAAATCGGATGTAGGTAAATACATTTTTCCTGAATCCGGCGATGACAACAAAATTTCGGAAAAAATACATATGCTATTTGAATAATTGAAAGCAGTTTTGTATACTATCTTAAGACTCAGCGCACCGTATTCGCTTTATTTTTAAGTTCTGTTGTCTATACTCTTAGGTATCAGAGTTCCAGAAGTTGCAGATGGCGACGCGCGTTGGTAGCACTCGAAACACCTACTCTAGCTCCGGAGAAGACAGCGGTGATGAGGAACCGACGCGTAAATGTAAGTCTCGTACCATTTCCATCCCATAGACCCTCCTGTCTAGATGGAGTTTTGCGCTGAAATTGTAATAATTACAACCATATTTAAAAATACGCATGCACTGCTACTAGTGGTTGATTGGCTCATCATGACAATGCGTCGCGAGTGATACCAGTTCTTGAATAGTAGTTTTTATATAATTCGACCCTACTGATCAAACATAACTTTTTTTTCCATCGTCTTTTATAGTTCGTCACAATTTTATTGTGCAAATCGCCATTTTCACAAACCGCAAAACGCTGCTTCCTGTAGAAATATAGTTTTGCTACTGAGTGGGGAGCCAAATCGTCTAAACATTAGCCTATTTTTTGACGTTTTGACGCGTGCATTATTCATCTAGACAAATCAATTATCTTAGTTCCAACCATAATTCACTCCAATAAGCAATATTTTTTTGTGCTTAAGGTAAAGCCTTCCTAGAAATATTACAAACAAGCCTAAGGCTAATAATTAATTTAAATTTAATTCAATTTCTACAATAAGCATAAGATACAAAAAATGGCCCTCTTCTCTTGCCTCGTTTAGTTTAATTCAATCTTGATGAAAAAATACTCAATACCCTATTCCCCTTCTAACCAAGTAACGCAATAAAACGCAATGCAAATCTAAATAAGATATAAAAGTAATTGCTCAATATTTGATGTAATTGCAAAGAAAATCACAGTAATAATCCTCCAATCAGGTGGAAGTCCCGCTTAGTTGTGCAAATACTTGTCGCGGTCTCAAACTAAGGCTTTCTTCTCAAGTTTATAGGTCTGATGTTCTTTAATTTTGTAGTGAAAGTCATGTAAGATAATTTTTTTAACCTGCATCATGCGTGCCTAACATGCTCTCTATTTCAGGTAACAAATCCGGTGGCAATATCAAAAATGAAGACCCATTCAAACTTATGGAAATTAAGGCTATTAAAACTGCTCTGCAGAAAACTAAAGGTACAATTCGAATTACAAAACTTTCCTTGCATCATTCGCATCATGCAATCATTAAATTTTTTAGTGTTTCCAGCAACTGTCTCATTTTTAATTCTGACCATTGGAGAAAGTTTGGCCTATGAAAAATATGTAGGTGGTATGTTTATAACTTTATTTTCAATTTGCAGACCTGATGCGCTCAGTAGACAACTACGAAACAGATGTGTCGGCTACCCACGACGACGCCTTTAGAGAAATGACGACCCATTCTAATATACACGACAAGTGAGTTACAACCTCACTACTTTAAAAAAAGGAGGTTTACATTTTCTTTTTAATAGTGATTTATACTTTATTAAGAAAACCAACGTTTGTGTTTTGGTCCAATTTGTCTTATTAAACAGGTTTTCACATATACCAGATCGTATTGAGCAGCATACATCCCTTGGGAAGCGAAAAACAAAAATAAAACGGCTAATATGAAATGACGATACGACATTTGCTTTGGGACACAATTAATGGGGTGTGTCCCACTTATCCCATTGTCTTCGCTGTTCACTCGTTTTTGCGATGCTCACTTGTTTCTGCGATATTCACTTGCTCCTTCGATGTTCACTTGTTTCTCTTCGACGTTCACATGTTTCTTCAATGCAAATTTAGTTATGTATCACTTACTTACTCATTTAGAATTAATTAACGTTGTAACGATAATACTATCTCATGGGAACAAGTGATACCCGTTAATTGTATAAATTGTCGTTTGTGCAGCAAGTCGGAAGGCGGGTGCAGTGTGAGCGGTTGGTCAAATGACGGCAGCGTGTGCCGAGTGCGCAACTCTCTGCCGCAACGGCACAAGTTCACCAACGAACATCACTCGCAGCAGTTACACCATCTGCAACAGGTACATTACTACTAAAGACTGTGCTTGTCATGCGGATAGTCTTATTCTTATTCTGTGTGGGGGCGATAAGTCCTGCACTGACGTCCCGCTTGGGGTGTATTGTACATATCCCCCCGCCTGGCCTCCATAAAATATCGGAGCACAGCTCTGGGTCGCTGGCACAACAGTTCCACTGCTATTGCGTCAGGTGTAGTGGAAATACCCTCATGAAGCGAAACCGATTTGAATGCATGAGTTTAAAAACGTTTCAGCACTCCCAGTCTCTGTCTGATATCTTCTGTGGCCTCACAGTGTAGAAGCACTTGTTCCACAGTTTCGTCTGTCTACATACATCCTCGACATAGAAGACTATCCGTTGATCCGATCTTATGTTGATGGTAGTTCAGGTCGCAGTGGCCGGTGATAAACCCGACCATCAGACGTAGATCTGCTCTTGTGAGCTTAAGTAAGCTGTTGCGGATAGTATTTAGTACTAGACTTACTACTGCATGGGTGCAGTATAAACTGTAGGTCGAATGACGGCATCGTGTGCCGCGTGCGCTACTTACGGATGCAACGGCACAAATTCTCTCCATTCAATCTACATATTTGCTGTATTTCAATTGTCCAATGATTTTAATTATCTTATGCTATGAGGGAATTGCTCCAGAATATCGCGAAGCTTGCCAACGAAAATAAGTAAACAATCGTAATTTTGTAGCCAGCGAATCAAGTGCTGTGTGTCTGGTTATGAACCTATTTCAATCTCTCTTTGTAATGTATCCAATAATATTTTTAGGAAATACAACAGCAACAGTTGCAGCAACAGCAATTGGCGCAGCAATTACCACATCATCAACAACAATTGCAACAAAACCATCAGCAACAATTGCAACAAAACCATCAGCAACAATTGCAACAGCACCAGCAGCAACAATTGCAACAAAACCACCAGCAACAGTTGCATCATCCAATGCAACAGCACCATCCTCAGCAATCGCCGCAGCAAAGTTAGTTATATTTCTATATTTATAAAAATATATTTAGTTGTTAATTAATGCTTTTTAATCGGATCTGAACAAATATAATTTCTATTCTAAAATCTGAATGTAGCAGTTAGTATTCAATTACATATTTTGTCGGATCAGCATCACATCCAATGTATGACTTTACACCGATACCGAATGGGTAACCATCCATTGGACACATATGTCTCTAGGGAATGGGAGGAGGAAAAACGAAAAATGACCCGTGGGACAAGTGGGATTGATCATTTTCAACCGACTTTCAAGAAGCAGCAGGTTCTATGTTCGTCAGTATGTGTTGTTTTTGTTCATCGATTTTTTCCCCAATTATAAATCAAATGAAAAAAATCTTTCTTAGTTTAGTGTTAGTCTTTTTTTCTCCTGAGTTCGTCCCATTATCATCAACTCAGGATCTGATGATGGAATATCAAAGAAATACGGGGAAAACTAACAAACTATGTAATTTTAGACGTCAATTATTACCCACTTCCCCGTTTACGATTGAGTGAAGATTTTTTTTTTCGCTTTAGTGTGCCTATTTGTGGTTTTGAAGTAGGTTTAATAATTTATTATTAAAGTTGATTTCGGTTTTAGGTCACGAGGCTAAAATAGCTTCGCTGCAAGAACTAGCACAAGAGTTGCGTATGGAGACCGAGAAGATTATGAACGAACGCGCTCGCATCAAAGACGTCCTTTCTAACAAGGGTAAGTAAGTTTTGTTTTGTTTAATTTGTCTGATATACATTTTGTGTTAATCATACCCCAAGGTTATTTTGTTAATCATGTATATATAACTGCGTGCTTTCCTTTTTCAGTGTTATAGTAATAAAATAAAGTTCATTTATCCAGGTATTAAAAACCCAACATGTTAAACTTGAGGCCTATATGTCTTATGTAGTTTCTTAACCTACTTAAATACTCGTACGTAGGAGATTCTCAATTTGTCTGTATAATTTTTATGTATTTTCCCCGATTTTTCATTGACGTGTGACCCGATTTGAAAGTGGGTTGCCTTTAATTTTTAAATTGCATTACTTTATTTAGAAAAAAAAAATTGTGTTTGATCAATTTAAATGGTTTTTCATTCATACCAGAAAATTGGAAAGTTACAACTATGGTTATATTAGTTATAAGTCGAGACTCAATTAATGATTCGTCTATCAGAAGTGCACTTGCGCTGGAATATCCTCGCTACTTGGCTTTTGATCCAAAAAGATTGACAGGCACTATATTATTTGTTGTTATGACAGAAGTGAGTCGCAAACAGAAGAAAGTGAACGAGGAGGTGCGCCCCGGGCCGAGCGGCGCGCCAGGACCCGCCGAGCGCAGGCAGATGCAACTGAGGGCCATATTAGCGGAGAAGCAACGGGAGTTAGAGGCTTTACTCAATAAAGAGGTACATAGAAGAACATAATTTTATGTTATTTTGGGATAAGTACAAAGATAGAAGTTTATTTGTAAAATTTTACATTGATGAACACTACGTTAGTAGATACACGGGGTCGTGTACCTACTAACGTAGTCTTACATCATAATACATTCTTCGGAAAAATAGCGGTCGGTTTTTTGTATCCAACAGAATGAGATAAAGAATTTACAATATGAGTAATCGAGAGCGCACTTGTTTCATTCTTATTTATATGTTTTTTATTTGAGTTTTGGATGCAGAGTTGGCGTATGTTTGCACTTTGTCATGATCATGGGTGACTTTTGTATTTAGAGGCAATGGCATTCGTTTTTGTACAAGATAGAAAACTAAAAAAGAGAAAGTAAATATTATACCTATTCATAGGAGTATATTATTATTTGTTAGGAGTGTACATGTGGAACAAATCCTAATGTGTTTTGAAATTGTTTTCTTGCAGAAAGTATTGGTTTCAACACAAGAAGCTCAAAAACAGGAATCTCAAACTGGATCTGTGGTCAATCAATCTTACAATAGGTAAATAAGATGTAACATGTTATTATTTGTTTGATGATCCTAAATTCCTTATTTCAATTATTTATGAATGTATTAACCAAAAATAATAAACGCTTTCATTATATTTCAGCGAACAAGAAGAGCCTGATTCTAGATCTGAACAGTTACTGCTGGATTCTCAAAACTCGAGAGAGATCGAAAACTTTAGAGTAAGTACGCATTTTCTTTGGATTTTTTTTTAATGTTCGAGGCGATACATCCGTTTTACAAGATATAATAGATAGAAAAAAATCATATGACGTACGAAACGTACGGGTATTCATATGATTCGTACGTTATAGATACATAAAATATATTCCCAACATTACAAAGTGTTCATGAACTAGACTTTAATTACAAAAAGATTCATTAGTTAGATCTTTCGTGTTGTTGAAATTTCATTTTAACTACTTTATTATATATATAATTCTACTGTACGTGTGTATGTCACTGAACTCCTAGACGGCTGGACCGATTTGAATGAATTTTTTGTATGCGCGTTTGGGTGGCACCACGGATGGCTTAGATTCATAAATCAGCCCGGCAAATGGCGCTTTATTCGGTGTCTAGGTTTTTGCAGGACAACGTCTTTCGGGTCCGCTAGCACGTATTTGTATAATATTTTATATCATAGTCGTGTCGTTTTACCAGACTACGGCGATGCCAGGGTCCTTATTCACTATGATCATTTAAACACGTAACGAGGCTGCGGTATTTTAGCTCGTATAATTCACGTGGAACTGTATTCAATAAGCCAAAGTCAAATTTGTGTCGTGTCGTGGCACGGAACGCGCTCGTTTCGCATCATCTGTATAACGTATTACGTCAGCATAACTTTAAACAAGTCACGCGTTTTCTGCAACCGATGTCGTTTTTTGTTAGAGATGAATAAGTTCCCAGAATGAAGGGTCATGATTTTAGCAGTTATGTTTGTATGTTTCATCATAGCGCCTAAACTACTGAACCTATTTTAATGAATGAGGTGTCAATAGATTCGTAATAATTGTATAAGTGACTTAGGCTGTTGCATTGTATTTAAACAACAGATTATAACCTTAACAAATTTAAGTGTTAACAAATATGTATATGGTGGAGGGGCATACCATCTTCATTGTCTGTACTCATGGTCTAACAGACTCGTACACACAATCAAAATACTATTTCTGAATCAAACCGGTATTGCACAATGACGTCAATCAGTAGCTAGGTATAGCTGCGGCACGTAGATGGTTCATGTGTACCGCACTTGTCAGCCGCTATCGAGAACCATCGCGAATTAGAGAGAATCGCCACCAGATGGCGCTAGAGTTAGGGATATGACTCGTTGCGATTCGACATTATACAAATATTTTAAAGTCAAAATCTGTGTTTTAAATGCGGTCGTACAGTTCACGCGGTGCAGTACAGTTCACGCGGTGCAGTACAGTTCATGCGGTGCAGTACAGTTCACGCGGTGCAGTCGTTTTAGTTTTTTACTCGTTTAAGAAAGTTGTAGTCGGTTCATAGCAGTGAACTTTAGATACTTTTAGTCAAATTTAGTAAACATATTGTTTTTTTTTAGGCTAGTGGAGATAATGCAATTGGTGGGAGACCCATGGCTGCATTACCGACGCACGTCGGAAGCAACTACGGCAGCGATAGCGACAGAACTGATAGGTAAGTACATACTATTATTTATAACAATTTCTTTATTTTTTAAACAAAATTCTCAAGTCTTTAAGTCAACAGTCAGTTAAAAGGAAGCGTCCTTCTCAATTTGATGGAATCTTTAATTTTATCCATGTTTCTTAAATACTCACGAACTAATCTGTAATATAATATCTTTTTTATATTAAAATCTTAGTACGATTATATTTGCTACATCAAGCGTAAAATGAAAATATCAAGGCAATAAATGTTGTTAAAGCTAAAAAGACAATAAGGTATATTTCACAAACTTATAATACATGATAAAACTTACACGATAAAAAGTTATATTCTGACTATATGTACAAAAGCAATATAATCTAATAAGATAAGATAAGACAACTCTTTATTAAAAAACCAGCTTAATTATAAAAAAAATATAACTAATAAAAACTTACGAATACTCGTATATACTAGGCTTCTCAATGGCGGCCTAAAATAAAATAATTAAAAGTAACTTAAATCCAAACTGCTGCCAGTTGGTAGAGTACCCAAAATGCTGGCCCCATTGCCTCCTTGAATGGCAATACTGATGCGCTGGTAGAGGCCAGCATTATTAATTTAACCATTGTTCAAGCTTAAGTGGAAGGTAAAGTCTAATGTCATCGTAATCAAGTAAAGACCAATAATTGTCAAATACAAGTGTTAACATTAAAAAATAATAGTATATTTGTCGACAGTGCGTCGAGAAGTAAATCAAACCAGAGGAACCGACCTCGGCGGAGACAAACCCAGGAGAGACTCTCTGAAGATAGCAATGTAAGTATATCTATCATACCAATACCTACAGTGTTGTTCCTATAATTCCTTTAATATGTATATATGTCACTAGACTTTAATTAAACACAGTTTTTACAATTATTACACACATAGTTTCCTTTATTCTGTTGTGTTATTTGTGTTATATTTATTAGTCCGTGTTTTGTTTTGGGCGTTTTGTCTGAATAAGTCCGGTTTATTATATTTTTGTAACTAACTTCACAGAGAAGTTCGGTATTTATGTTTGTTAAGCCACATCTGCATCAATTACGAATTGTATTTTAAGGATTCCATACATTTATTTAATTTTAATTTAACAAAATCATTATTATACGCTCTCATTTTGGTATTTCTTTTTTTTTTTCTATTGGTATTTGTTGCGATCGCAGGCGAAATGGGTGCATATGTGTTAATATGATATCATTTAAAATATAGTGGCAGCCAAAAATCCTGAACTAAAATCAACACAGTGGGGATTTTAAGTGATTGATGAATCTCCGGTCTAATCTCGACGAAATCCCAAAAAAACTAGGCATGTGCCTACGGAGCACTAAGCAACTAAGCGCGTGAGGTTACCCTCACGAGCTTATAAATTTCGTTTTTTTCTTATTGGCGAAGTCATGTCCTTCATCCGTTCACATAATAGTATAATCACCAACTACCATCTATGCAATGAGGAGACTTCTTGTTCTTTCTAGTAGTCAAAATAATATAGCTCTGTTAGAGGGGTTGATTGCCCCTTTGAGTTGCTTGCCCAGGGCGCTCTCCATACTTAATCCGCCTCTTTAATTTTATTCAGGCTATCCTGGTTCAATTTGTTATTATGTTGTGATTTGGTGTAGGGCACGCAATCGAACATCACGTCGAGCCAAAATGTCAGACACGAGCCGCGGCCGGAAATGACCTCCAACGTAAACATGGTGCCGCCGATCTCTCAAAACCGTAAGTTGCTATTGTTCAACTATTGTAAGTTAGTTAAATTGAAAGGAAATTAATTAAATAAGGCTTTATAGAGGCTAATTAATAACCGACCTAAAAATAGGAGGTCCTCAAAATTATAGACAGTTGACTGTCTATAATTTTTTTGTTTGTTACCTGATTTTTCGGAGAAGTCACGATTTGGAAAATTCTTTATTTTAGTTTGTAAGCGCTTACTCCTTCCTCAAGATCCTTGGTCCAATATGAATGTTTCTTTTTTAAATTGGCCCAGTAGTTTGGTTTTTAAATCAAAATGAGTGAGTAAAAAGATTGTATACGCCTTTGCTGCATTGAAGTCTGCAATGAAAAAGAAAGCTTATTTACTGGTGTTCAGTCCGACGAGAAGGAGCATGTACGTGACTATTGTCAACTATATCTTGTATGTATTGTATATTTAACTAATTTATTATTATCCATCCTTTCGCCAATGTATTAAAAAAAGAGATTTAGTTAACATTATATTTGCTTGTTTTATAATAATTGTATGTTTTTCAGCTGAGAGCAGCGGGAACATGCCGTACTCACATTTACCGCCGCCTTGCTGGAATAATAAATCTAATCAGGTACCTTAGTATTGATATGAACGTTTGTCGAACTACGACTTTTTTTGAGCTTTACAATCATAATTATTATTGTGAACGTTATCATCTTACTAATATTATGAACGAAAATTTGTAAGAATATATGTATGTTTGTTACTCTTTCACGGTAAAACTGCTGAAGCGATTTGGATGATATTCGGTACGGAGATAGCTTAGACACTGGAGTAACACATGGGTACTTTTTATCATGTATTGAAGCAGGTAAAAACGTGGGCTGCAGCTAGTCAATTATGTTTCTCTCTTCTGTGTGAAAGAGAAAATAAATATTGTCACTGGCTTTTGGTCAAAGCGAAAATACTTTAAATGAACTAGTATTGGTTCCTTAAATTGAAAACAAAATTTCGTACAATAAGACACGTATGAAGAGGAAAACTGCTTTTATAGCTGACTTTGCGGTTGGTAGAAGCGTGTTAAAAATTTTTAGACCGCCGTTACGAGTGAAACCGCACAATGCAACCTGTATAACCTAGGACCATCTGCAGATAAAAATAAATCCAAAGACATCTCGCAAATCATACTCGGTCTACTGGTTTACGCTGTAGACGCTCAGAAAGAATTAGTCATACTTACATACTAATATTTAGGGTAAATGACTAGTCATTGGACAGTTAAGCATTTTATTTTTTATTTTATTTTCCAGCTTTGGCAATATGAATTTTAATGACAATCGGAATTAATTAAATGTTACATTAATTATTCATCTATCAGATTTCTAACGTTTTATCAACATATATTATAGGGTTACTATGAAATATATTTTTTTCCTAAAATACGTGTAAATTTATAGTCATTGGACAGGAATTCCAGTTATGGGACAGTTATCAGATAGTTATTGGACACTCTTGTAATATTTATTTTTACATTACTAGCAGTGCTACACGATGTTACTCGCGTTTATAAATAGACTATGTACGACTCCCAGTATCTTAATTTCCTTTATTTTTACCAAAATACATCGCATCATCATCGCCATGGGCTTAAGCTATGAGGAAGAGGTCCTAAAATGAATTAATGAAAATACATTTTATTTTCAAATTGACTGTTTAATTATTATATCTGTGCAAATATTCTGTAAACAGTTCTTTAGAGGATATGTTTGAATCGTCACTTTCTTGAAGTAAATCCTGCAGTGGTATTTTTTTTTCATGAGAGGTAGAAGGCAACGGTGATTTTGAAGGAAAATTTCCCCAGTCTATTTCATCGTTGTCTTCTATGTAGCACATATGACATACAAACAAGTCAATAGTGACATCTTCTGGTACATGCACTTGGTGTTTTTGAGGTACACATTTGATATGATAGTAGGTAGAACACATGTCACACACAACTCGGTTTGATGACTTTGTTGGTTTTGAGCAGTGTTTGCACATAATAGGGATATTACATTTTTCATATTTGTTTTGCCTCTTAACAGCATCTTTCTTTTTCTTCTTTAATTTTGTTTCTTCTCGTGTCTTTTTTCTTTTTTCTTTCTCTCGGAGATCACTTTCTTTTTTCTCAGTTTTCTTTTTAAACATTGCTTTATATTTTTCGGAAGTAATGGCGAAAGGCATCCTCTGTATATCCCGCTTGCCTTTTCTCTCTGGCGTTTTTGGAAGGGTGAGATATGCTCCCAATTCAGCGGAATGCTCAACTTTAAAAGCTGGACTTGCATAGGGAAGAAGTGGTTGCGTATTTTCAGTCTTTATTGGAGTGCTTTGATTATCAGATGAATATTTGATTAATATTCCAGTAATAGGACAAAGGTTATAATTAGTACCACAATCTTCTTTCATTGGTGAGTTAGGCGTGTTTTTTGTATTATCCAACATTCCTGTTACAGGACATGAGTCACATGACATCGAATTTGAGATGACAACATCCTGTAGAATTTGAACAGAGGATTCAGTCTTCTGTTGTTTGAAGTCTACAAACTGCTGAGCATCAATGCAATTCAAATTTGAGGATTTGACATCACCAAAGTCCTGTGATTGGTCTGATTGAAATAACTGCTTGGAAGTAGTGGTGAACCCTTTGTAAACATTGTGCAGAATCCGTAAATTTTTATCGATTATTATATCATTTGGTCCTATATTTTTCAGTTCATTTGCTTTGCTTGGGCCGATCAAGTGTAGGAAATGGGAGAAAGTCATACTCTTGTCTTCAATGGTTGTATTTTTGGTGTCGTTAGTTTCCTTGATATCAGGTATGCATTTCGAGTAATCTACGGCGTTAGGATCGAAAGGAAACAAACCGCATGCTTTGAACCCGTTCGTAAGTGTTTCTGGTTTAATTGATGTTTGTAAAGACAAATTTAAAACTTCTGCAAAGTTAGCTTTTGTAATTACTTGTCCTGGATTTTGACAAAGCCATTCTCTAGTTGCCGCCTTCCAAGCTGCTTTCACGGGCCGGAATACTGCTACGTCTGCCGGCTGTAAAATACGAGTAGCATTGGGGTACAATGCTACTAGTTCTATTTTCAATTCTGTGCATAACTTGCTGACTTCATACGTCAGATGCGTTTTGTGGCCATCCAAGAAATAAATTACAGGAAGAGTTATTCCTTCTCTTATAAGATAAGGGTAAAAAACGTTAGCTACATATTCAAAGAATATCTGCGATGTCATCCACCCATTTTCGCTTCTTCCAATGCCCCAATCTGATGGCACACCTTCGATCACTTTCTGAGGTATTCTTTGATAGTTATAAATAACCATTGGAGGACAACTTTGACCATCAGCCGAAAATGAAAACATAACCGTCATATTTTCTTTGGAAGAGCTTGTTTCGACGTTATAAACATTTTTTGCTCCTCTTAACGCCATGACTGTGCCTGTTTTGGGGCAAAGCTGAAATCCGCTTTCATCTCCATTAAAAACGCGCCTTGGATCGTTCAAAACAGATAACAGATCACTTTCTTGAAAGTATTGAAATATTTCCAAGAACCACTTTCGAATATCGGTTTCTGAAACACAAGCGCTAGAAAATGTAACACCTTCGCTAGTTCTCTTAGAAATAGCAGGATGTCGTTTCAGAAACCCTCTTACCCATCCTTCACCTGGATAATTGTCTTTGAACGGGTTTGGTCTTGGATTGTTAGTCAAAAATTTTTGTACACTCAACTGGAGATCTTCTTTCTTGAGAGGAAATCCTTTTCTCGCTGACTGTAAGATCCAGTTTTCCAGACATGTTTCTTCTTCTTGGCTAAGATATGGTGATGGCCCGCAAGTAGTCTTGTGATCAGGATTTTTCAGTTTGAAGTGTAAGGTTGACTTGGGTATTCCATATTTCCTTGCTATTTCCCTCAATTTACCACCATTTTTTGCTTCCTTCAAAGCTTTATCTAAACTTTCAGTGCTATATGGGGTTACTGTTTTGGGCATCTTGATTACCTCTGTTGATAAACACAATAATGTATTAAACAACAGACTTACAAACAGTTTGGCGCAAACAATTGGGTAAAGTGTAATAAGTGTCCAACTACTAGTTTTGAAAGAAAATATTAGTCGTTGGACAGCGTCCAATAACTGTAAAATATTCGTTAAATGAAATTCTGTCAAAACCAAGTGATTTAGAGTCTTATTACTATTGAAATAAGATATAAAATGAATGATTGGTTATACTTTTAATAGTTTCAGTTATTGGACAGCTGTCCAGTCACTAGTCTCAGAACAAAAATAATTCTAGTCATTGGACAGCTAATAACATAACCTACAAATGAGAAAAGATACAATTACTCACTTAAATAAATAGTTAATTTATAATACTAACCATTAGTCCGATGACACTTCTCTAAAACGGCACAAAACACTTTTTATTTTTATTTTCTTTACTTCTGTCCTTAATTAAATGATTATTTTCGAGCACAAAATGTAAACATTGGCGGGACACACGAAATATATTTTTTTGTGGCAAACACTGCCATCTGTTGAGAAAAATTAAAAGTTATATGACATTTCAATACACGCAGAAATAATTGGAGACTTTTAACATCACGGAATATCACACACAATCCTTATTAACTATGTCTAAAGTTGAAGTGTCCAATGACTAGTTATGTCCAACAACTGGTATGTCACCCTATATAAATATAAACACGAGAAACATTACTCTCCTCTTGGGCTTTTGGGAGTATGAGTAGGTTCTCAATTCGTTGAAATGTTTATTTTATATATTTTTTTATATATGCTACCCGCTTTTTTAGAGATACTCCATATAATTTTTATGAAAATTAGTCCAGTACCTATTAGAACGTCCGGCCGCGTGACTGATATTTTTCGGCGCAAAAACGAATATTCCGTTGCTAGGAAAAATAAAAATAGTTAACAAAGTACTATATTACTCAAAAAATATACAAGAAAAAAGCTAAAACTATAGAAAATAAAATATGTGGAAGAATTGTAGTTCAAATATTTATAATACCTACTACATGTGTTAATAAAAGTTTGAACTCAACAATAGACTTAAATTCCAACAAAATTTAAGCTACCAAAATTTGGTACAATTGCAATTTCACATTTTCGACATAAGATTTGTATGGATATTTGTATATGACACTAGTACACAGGGATAATAATTAAATAACACTTGCATCGTAAACACAGAGCACGTAAAATAAGAAGTAGAATGTAATGCAGAACAATCCAGTGTCAAGAGTCGGTAGCTTCTTCCAAGTTAGAACTAATTAAAAAATGCAAAAAATACGTGTCTGTCAGCGGAGGCAATAAGGGCCCTAACGTTCTACGCTACATTGAAAAGGGCAACAGATTTCAGACGTTCGAGTGGGTAGTTGTGTTGCTCAAACAAACCTAATACAAAAATTGTATACGCACCTGTCAAGTTGAAGTCACTTGTCACTTTTTTCAGATATAATAAAAACAAGCTAGATTCCACCATACATTTGTATTTTTCAGGATATGCGCACAAACCAGTTCACTCAGAACAGTCACTCGCAGACGATGGAGCGGCTGATGGGCACCCCGCAGATGTCCTTCCCTCCGTCGATGCCTTACAACATGATGATGCCGTATCCACATGGTAAGTAATGTAACTTCATGACCTTAGTTCCAGTGTATAATGATATTTTATTGATAAAACAAAATGCGCTCTAAAGCGCGGTACGGGCTCTCCAGTTGGGCAGTCTCTCTACCTGATGCACAGATTGCTTAACACCACGAAATATTCTTTCGATAATCTTATCTTTGTAAATATCAAATCTAACATAGGAAATGATGTACCAGTGATGTTGATGTTGATGGACAAATGTCGGTCTCTTTCACCCTCATGCCTTAAACGTCTCGAAGATAGAAATAAGTGTATTAGTTATTTAACTGTTGATTCAAATTCCAATTAACTTTATTTGCTAGGGACATGGTTATAAACAATGTACAAGATCTTAAGGTAAGCAAGTTTATGATATGGATATCAACCAAGTGAGGTCAGCCCGTCGAGCTAACCAATTGTTTTGTAGCAGGCATGATGGGTGGTAGCTGCGGCTGCGGGTGTGGGTTCTGGGGCGCGTGGTGCTGGCACCAGCTCGTGCTGCAGCAGCGGGAGTTCCACCAGCTCAGGGAACAGCTCAACCACGTGAGTACATCACAATCACCCTACATTATACTAACACACTGACTGGTGGTGATTTCAAGTAGTGTGAATTGGTTTCAGATTTTACTTACAGACTGACTGATGGACGCGTTACAAGTCGGGGGTGAATCTGTTTATTTTGACCAAGCGAGTTGCGTTCAAACTAAACTGTATCCTTACTATAAATAAAGTTTATTTTGTATCTACAATACTATTTTTCGACATATAGATAGGTAGGTAAAGTTTGTTTGTAGAAAGGCATCTCTTAAACCGATTTTGATTGTGAGTTATACCTACTCGTAACATTTTTTAATGTCAAATATTTTATTGAGATTATCAAATCACCGCAGAGCGCAGTTAGCGTGTTATTAAACTATTTTTAGGCAAGAGGGAAACTCTTGTACTTAATAGTGCTTTGAGCGATAAGGCCGCCTCCTGTTGCACTGCTATAAACAAGCCCTTTCTGTTTTCTGTATGTGTTTTGTGTGTACACAATAGTGTTTTCTACCATCTGTCTATGTAATGATACGTTTTGCAGCTGGAAGAACGTTGGCGCGCCGAGACCGCGTCGCATACACTCAACAACCAGGTGCCGCCCGGGAACCGCGCCAATAACTACTGGGATAACTTCCGCAGGTATTTACATACATATGGAGAAATAAAAAATTACAGTCCTTTTCATATAACTTGGCTAGGTTACGCAAAAATATCTATGTTTAAAAAAAGTAAATCCTGACTGACTGATATTTGCTATAAGTAACAGTTCTTGGAAATTATATACCTAAGGTATTGAAATGGATGTTCAAAGTTTGAAACTTTTTTATTTCCATTATACAGGTGACAGCTACTAGTATTTTTAAATACCTATTACCGTTCTGGAAAAGACCATAATGTGTATGGCCCTTTTCCCATTATCAAACATTTAGGATACGATACTCGAGTCGCACATACTAGCTGAATACTTGTTGACAACTAGACGATATGATAGCTTCATCGTTCTTAAATGCATGTTACTTGTATATAAAGCTTATTATTTGTAGTTACGGTTAGTGTCGCGGTCCCTCACTAAGTTATACGAAATGGACTCTAAGCATTTTGTTTCTCTTCGTGTTTGTCGTTGTGGAATGTCGGTTGGTGTTAAAATAATTTAATTTCTTTTCAGATATTATTAGTCCTATTTCGTCACATAAAAACCCTGTATTTATTAAGTTAAATTAATTTATATATATTTATTATATGCTCGACGTTCTCTACATACATTTGAATAAGGGTGAGAATTGTGTGCTTGCATTTTTCATACATTAGCGTTTCTTTTAGAAGGTTGTTTTGAGGCATACCAGAACGGAATATACTCGTACATCTGAAAACTCCTTTATTGCAATGTATTTAACGCACTAATAAAACTATTTTGCTGTTGTTTTAATACTAACTTATGTCTTACTTGACACTTGTTAACGTGGTTGCTGAAACGATCTTTATTATATCGAATCAAACTAGGAAATTAAGTATTTCGAGACTATTTAGATGGAGCCAGATGTGGGTCTGACGTGGAAGAAAGATGAGAGGAGCGATAACCGCTTAACTGGACATTTTTGAATTGTTTTCAGGTTTGATTCGATATTAACTCGTGCTTATATCTAAGTGTTCCCACTACCATAAAATAAGAGTCGTCTAAAAATGTTATTCGATTGCAGCTACTCGCGTCAGAATCTCTTATCGGCCAACAACAAAGCGAACGCAGAGGGACAGATAGGGGGCGGAATTGGGGCAGCTCACCACCCCCACCCTCTACCGGAGCGGTCGCACAACCCCCTGCACCGCGCCGCCGGTCCTGCCTCGCCCTGCATCACCCCCAAGCGGAACACCAACCCCGTAACAAGCCAACTAGCCAACGAAGAACCCCCGCCAAGACACGGACGAAGAAATCTCGCATACGAACGATCGCTGTCCTTCTCCTCTGCACCTGACGTTCTCAACGTCAACCAAAACACTGAAGACGCAGCCACATCCAACAGAAACGAGGATTCCAACGCCAACATCAACATTAACCGCACCGAACCGACATCCAACTTCAGAAACCTTAACATCGCTGACCCTATACCGGAAATCATTCAATCGCATTCCAACAATCTGAACACCACGACCGACGGCAAGAAGAAATCTTCCTCTAAACTGCCCGCAAAAAACTCGACGAACAGAAGAAATTTTGCGTTGGATTACTCACAAACGAGCAATATAAATATTGCGAGCACTTCGGAGGCGCCCAACCCAAATTTGGCATCCACCAGCCGAGAGGTCCACGACAAAGCCACGTCCAAACTGTTCGATCTCCTCAAAGAAAATGTTTACTCCGAAGTGACAGCCTTGATCGGAGTCAACGAATCGCATCCAGACTTCTTGATCCAACTGTTCAGAGAGCTCCAGCTGATCAGCTCTGATGCTTTGCGCCAGAAAGTACTGCACTCCATTAGACATATTTTATCACAGTACAGTACCATTTTGGAATGTCAGAGCTCGGGCGAGACCGAAGAGTCTCGCCCGGAGGCGGTTTCCACAACTTCGGCCGATACCGCTAATTACAACGACACCAATACACTCTCTACACAGAACGCAAACGGAGGTGCAATGCAGATCGATCATAAGATTGTACGCTTTTTACTAATAAAAAGTGAAGAATATTGCACTCCGGAATTACTGGACGCACTAGCGACTCACATTCTCAGTTGCAGTGAGGGAAGACATACACAACAATCTAAGAGACGACTCCTCGAGTTCCTATCCAAGTACGAAGGCATGAGGGTCTGTCAGATATCGAGTGACGTCATAGAGAATCTACCGTTGTTTGTTTCGAGCAGCGATGGCGACGGTAACGACTTGCCCGAGTCGTCCGCCCTCCAAGATGTCGCGGGTTCACTTAATTTGTTCAGCTCGAGCGAGAGTCAACTGCACCAGGCCAGCGCTTGCCCTTACGACATGTGGGCGGGGCACGTTCATATGGAACCGGATATGAACGATAACAGCGCCCGCTCCAGCCAAGACGGGAAGGTTGATTTGATCAATTGCACGGAGATGCACAATGGAGATTTAGCGGAGGCGGATCAGACTTGCCCCACAGATATGGAAGATGCGAATGGCCTAGATGAGGCGGCCGCAAGCGATGCACTGCCCGATGTCGTGGATACTGAAGAAGTCACACCCACAGAGGTAATCCAACACGTGCTATATTGTAGATGTTTACCGTTTAACCAGTTGTGCTAAAATAACATTTACCGCTTACTTACAAACTCGTCTCGCATCTTGTTTTATCTCACAGAGAATGGCGCACGCTAAAACACGACAAAAGACGCTCTAAGTTGAGACGCCTTTATTAGTAAGAGCGTTAGTTATAGTCGCCGCACTAGATCATGAGTTCACGATCGCTCCGTTTTTGGTTGTCGAACGAGGCAATATTCACGGTAATGTTCAATTTATGTATGATGCACCATTTTATATATTTTTTGTTTTTATTGTGACTTCGTTCATTATATTACCGAAATTGCTCGTTCGACAGTTATTGTTTTTGTGAAAACAATAGAAAATAAAAAAGGATTTCGTTGGCGCAAGACGCCCCTTCGAGATGTTCTCTTGCTCAACTCACTTAGGATTTTTCACCCTATGTGTTATTAATACAAACCTTATAATGCAATCGTTGTGCTTTGTTGCTCGGTTCATTTCATTTGCACTCATCACTCCTAAACTTATTTGAAGACAAAGCTAGTTAGTACCTACTGACCCAAAATAAGTTTTGGTGTTCTTGTCAAGAACTAAGAACAAGGGAAATGATTTAATTTTTGTCTTAAAAAGGTTAATAATATAATAATTATTTAGCTAATATACCTATACATCAGATTTGGTAAATACCTACTACTGCTTGATAAGTTATACATATCTGTATTGTACTGCTATACTAAATACTATTTTCAACTAAATACTTTTTGTATTAACATGTATTGGAACACAATAAATTTCTAATAAATATTAACCCAACCTGCATTTTCACTTATCACGCTTTGTATTGTAAAAACTAAATATAGGAATCTATAAATTAAACACCTAGAAATATTTTAGTACACATTTAATAACAATTCTTATCACAGCTATCATATCACAGGTTTCTTGAAGTGAATTTATATTTACTAACATTTTACTAAGTTACCATCACAGGTTTCTTGAAGTGAATTTATATTTACTAACATTTTACTAAGTTGCTAACACTCTCAAGATTGTTTTATAAAAAGATAGAAAATAACAGGCTAATATTTTTACGTTAAAGGCAGAAGCAGAATGGCTTGGACTTGACCGTGTGCCAACAAGGCTGCACATGGAACAATCATCTGAAAAGCAAAAAGGTAATATTATTACTTGGTAATGGCGGCACAAACACTCAAACTTGGATCAGTGATCCATTTATTGTTTGAATGGATCCTGAAAACTAAAAAAACATTATTAGATCTTCAATAAAACTGCATCTGGAACAGAAAAAGTGAACAAACATAATTAATTAGATTACTCCTTTTTTACAGATTGAACTGAGAAGGGGCCCCTGTTCAGACATTATTCAAGTAGTTTTTAATGTTCAGCAACATTATTTATTTATTTTCATTTGAATGTATGCAAATGTAATGTTTTCATTAAGACTTCTCATAAAATATTGTAAAAATTGAACTTCATATATAAATAAATACATACAAGTATCATGTATTATGGTTTTTTTCTGAGAGATTGAAAGAAAAGAGCCTCCCATTACCTATATTTATTTATTATTAGTAAGCCTTACATGTGAGAGTCTTATTTGTATAGTTTTGTATTAATTTAAGTTATGCCTTAGAGTCCCGAGCGTTAACATTTTAATGTTAATACACAAGTCTGTTAAAATATCACACATTTGCACATAAATTCTAGTCACTGACACTGAATCAAATGATAAATGTTTCCTCCGTGGGTATTCCAATACAGGGTTTCCAACAAATCTTCAGTACTTGTATCCAGTCTCAAGGTCTCTTTTGTCTCAAGTTCTATGGTTTTCTCTTTTTGTACTTCTGCAGATAAAAATGTAATTTCTGAATTAGATTCGAACATCTTTACTATTAACTTTTTTTAATTTGATAAGAGATTAGAACATATGAGCCATGAGACAACGAGATATGTCAGGATTGTTGTGGGTTGGACGTGGGAAACACGGGTTGTAGTTGGTAGTTGTTGGCACCGTACCCTCTGAAATAGATTTTGGAACTTCATCATACAGGGCTCCGATGTTTTGCAGTAGGAAGCCTCCAACATGAAGTTTTGTTGCGGTTTCAATATCCTTATTCCGAAATACATTTTATATAGTTTCATCAGTTTAATTGATTTTAGGAACAAAAAACCTCTTTTTACTATATATCCTACTCATTACTGCAAGACAAAAAAATATATACAGCACCATTAACCAAATGTTTCCAAGAGCAAAATTTAAAAGAACTATGATATTGAATATCAGTATTTGTTAGGGTGGATCTATGTTTAATTGATGGTACTGTACTTACAATTATGTGTGTAAATTGTTATTCATCACTTTCCACATAAGCTCATCAAGAGTTGTTGAAATTAAATTCAAAATGTATCTTATGGACTTGAGTTTTGGAAGTGCTATTACTGGCAGGATTGTTTTTGATATGCACTTGCACAATATGTATCTACATGCAACAATAATTTATCTGATAGTTTCACTATAAACCAAAAAAATTAAATATATTCATTCTAATTTAATGCAAATTCAATAAAGTGGTCCTGAAACCTCCATTGTGTAATAAATTACAGTTATTGAAATAGATTTATGATAAAGTTGTTTTCAATGAGTCACTGTGGTGACATCAGCAATGCACAAAAGCTTGTGCCACGGCACTTACAAAATTGACATGTTCAAAAATTGACACTGTACAAATCAAACTTTACTACTAAAACATATGAAATAATATAATAAATCCATGAATAGTTTTATATTACTTACTCTGCACTTCTTTTACTTAGATTACATTACAAGAAGTATAGTCAGCAAAAAAAAAAATATTTCGGAGCTTATTTTAGGCTACTCAGTTCCTAGCAAAGATTTTTTTCATTAAACTTGAAGAAACTCCAGAATAGCACCAAATATAGTGGATAAGTACAAATATCAAAAGCCATGGATACTATGATATGGTGCTTTACCAGCATTGTGTTGAATACTGGGAGAACAAGTACTGTCTTCATGTAGACAAAAACTTTTCAGTTTCATAAATTTTGATTGATGTGCGTTAATTGAATCACACTAAGGTGAACACATTTATTGGGTTTTGTAGCTTCTTTGTAGATAAAACAGAGAGAAAAGAAGAGAGTTAGAAGCTTTCATTGATATGAATATGAAGATATATAGATATTGTATCAGACATGTCACAAGTTATATTGGTATAGACAGTGAATTAACAGTTTTATAAATTATGTCATGGCCTTTGCAGTCTTTAGATAAATTGACACATCTATTTATTGATAATTATTGGGTGAGTGTGGTGGACTATAGCCAATGCTCCCTTCAGACCCATGATCAGAAGTGGGACAAGATGGATAGATATGTTTAGATGGACATTATCTTTACATAACATGTACTAAAATAAAATTTATTTACTATTTAAATAAAATTATTATATCCTTTACAACTAACAAATTAAGTCCAGATGCACCTTTTACATCTTAATATTATGTATGCATGTGTTAACACTAATGGCCACTATCTTAGACCTGCCATGCTGCCATTATATTAGGATAACATCTAAGTCTACCCCTAAAAGATATGTCAAGTAAAAACAGCATTTTAATGTATACTTTATAAGAAATAGAATAGATATTAATTGTCCTAAGTGTGAATGGCTGGCTGGCTGGCATGAATATGAATAGCAATAATGTAAATACATATCCTGTTTAGGCACAATGAAAAATTTAAGAATACCTACACTTTTATTTATTATACAGCAAAAATAGTAATAACATATTTCTAATTATAGTCATTCTGCTCTGTAAATATTGTTATGATTATCAGCACAACGGTGCTTACAATCATAACAATATTTACAGCAATTTTCCTTATTACAATAGAAGTGTACACAAGTAAGGCACAAATGCCTTTGAAAGTACAAGAAACTAATTATGGAAACACTACAGAAAGCAAAATAAAATCTTGATAGATAATGATAGTAGTGTAAATTAAAAGAAACATTTGTGCCTCCCTTTCAATATCTGACTGTAACTTAAACTATAAATTTGAAACTGCAACAAAACTGACAATTTTGATTTACTTAAAAACTGAATGGGTGGCACGAAACAGATTTTTTGAATGAGACTTCCCACATAATTCATTTATGTATTTGAACAGGCCTGCAATTCAAATTTGACTAATAATAAACTACTATTTTATAGTAAGGAGAGCAGCTGCAGTATATAAATAGTTGTTTTGAGGAATGTCCTTACAAACCTGTTATAATTTCTTACATTACAAATACAACTCGAAATCATTGTAAAATTTCACTGAATAGAGATTTGAATAATTTGATAAGGTTTATTAGGCTTAAGATTTTGTTTTGATATGTAATCTGCTGTTGATTTATTCTGCAACACATATTCAGTGAAATTTGAATTGAAATTTAAAAGGATCTTACCTTGACGAAGCCGTTTGCTTTGGGGAAAGTCAGCGTAATCAGCACTTCGCTTCTTCGCTGCAGCTTGCGGTGACGCTTTCCCTTTAGTATCAGCTTCCAACATTTCGCAATCTATGCTTACATACTGGTTTCTTGTGTTCTTAGGATTATGAAAGCCGTAATAACAGTTAGTGGAGACATGAATGCTATTCCGATTCTGACATTGGCCCACAAAAACGTTGGCATCAGCGGGAATCGGGGCAGGGCGAACAGCGTCAAAATTATTTCTGGCGTCCTGTAGGTAGAAATCAAAACCGCTAGCTGGCATCTTCAGAATCTGTATCCTTTCACTTTTCGAGTACAAAAAACTAGCCAATCGCTGCTGATGTGTTAAATTGATTATGCTGCTAGGTTATGTATTTCAGCGCCTCCTTCAACGTGTAATGTATTTACCAAGATCGGTTACTCTTGTAAAGTCACTTTCTTTAAGCGATATGTAGTATTGTATTTTAATTCTTAAGCGAAATCAGTCGCAACGTTATGGAGGAATTGAAATTAAATATTTAAATCCCGGGAAAATGACTCGTTATTTCGTTTGTTTTTTTAGGAATGATCACAATGATATGAATGAACAAAACAATGACTCTCACCATAGAGTAAATATTTGCATGCCGCGTTTTCTGAAAAAATGGCGTCTCTATCTGTGTCATAGATTTTTTACTACAAGATCATCAAGGCGCGTGGCCACTATCGTGCTTCTCTTCTTCCAAAAGTATTGCTATATAAGTATAATTCCACTGGATAAGGGTAATTTAGTGCTGCAATATTTTTTTATCAATTCAGGCCATGTATTGTTTACAATTTATCTTAAAATGAGACATAGCATGACCGCACATAAGACAGTTGGTTGGTAAAAAAGTTGGATTGAATCGGTGAAATGCCTCTTATAAATAATCCTGAATTTTATTACATCCACTACGTAACTTATTTATAACTATTGACTTATCTGGCTAACAAATCCATCTATCCTCTGACAAGACGGAGATTTGGAAAAATTGGCATTAGGCCAAGCAAGTAGCAAAAATGAGTACAGTTCGTACATTCTTGTCACATGCTGTAAACAATGATTATGAAGTTCATCAAATGGATATTCCAACAGCTTTCCTAAATGGAACAGTTGAGTCTGAAATTTACATGAAAGTTCCCAAAGGAGAGAAAAATATAGAGGAGAATAAAGTTTTAAAATTGAATCGGAGCTTATATGGATTAAAAGAAAGGCTGAAATACTGGAATAATAGACTAAACAAATTCATAATTAAAATTGGACTTGAGTGGTCTAAGTATGATTTTTGTTTATACTGTAGAAATGATGATGATAATTAAGTTTGGATGATAGTTTTTGTTGATAACATATTAATAACTGGACCGCAAAAACAAATAAATTTAATAAAAAATAAAATAAAAAGAAAGAGTTTCCAACCAAAGATTTTGGAGAAGTTAGAAAATTCTGGTTCTCTAAAAAAGATCTTGAAAATAACACAAGAGAGTCAAATAGATAAAATGTTGGAGAAATTTAACATGACAGAAGCTAATGGAACAAAGATTGCAATGACGAAATGATTTCAATTTGAAATTGATTCAACAGTGGAAGTACCCTACAGAGAGTTAGTATTCCAAAACATGTGGACTAAGTTATGAGAAAAATGATGTAAAGAATGTAATTGAAACTTATTCAGATGCCGATTGAGGAGGCAACTACTCAGATAGAAAGAGCATCAGTGGATCGGTTACATTGTATAATGGTCATGTGGTTGCATGGTTTTTAAGAAAACAGACCTGAGTTGCACTGTCAACTGCAGAGGCGGAATATGTTGCATGAGCAATAAGTGCTTGAGATTTGTTCAATATCAAATGGATAAACAACGATTTTGGTGGAAGTAACGTAAGATGTATATTGAAGATAGATTATAGAGCCGCAAGTGACATGAAGGAAATAGTAGTTCAGTATGTCAAT
This sequence comes from Ligdia adustata, assembly GCA_947049295.1. Classification (NCBI taxonomy): domain Eukaryota; kingdom Metazoa; phylum Arthropoda; class Insecta; order Lepidoptera; family Geometridae; genus Ligdia; species Ligdia adustata. The sequence goes on from OX346218.1 coordinate 8,550,557, forward strand.
ACAGCTGATATGTAACTTAGCGGATATTTGTAGAAAGACTTCAGCAACTGTGTGTATCGTTGAATATTTTGTAAATAGGTGAAAGGGTTAGAGTAATGTTAAATGTAAAAAGAGTATGTAATTTTTATTTCTTGAAAGCGATTACCAGTGTTTTAATTGGAAATAAAAACACTATTAATCGAGGTAGGGTGTTAGATATATAATACTTCTTAGTTTATTCTATCATGTGACGTCAGTAGTTGTCTAATAATTACGAAATAAAAAGATAATTAAAATATATTTTTTATATAATTTAAATATATTTTTAAATATATTTTTCTTTCCTGCGCGCACCTAGGCCTATAATTCTAATAGCTATGGCCATGTATTGTCGAGTGCCAGATAAACGACAGAGTTTTTTTTACCAAGCTATTTTTATCGATAAATAGTTGCACTTAACGGACGCTCCGTCGCGTCAGTTGCATGTCAGTTGTTATTTACACCGCGGCTGCGGACGCGAGAAGATCGAATAGTTGCACCTAGAGAGTACTCACTACTCGTATGCATGGAATGCTCCCATATATAAGGCCACGCGCGGTGAGATTCTACTAGTTTTTCTTCTGAGGTAAAAGAATATAAATTGTCATTGATAACTCAAATTCAATGTCACTCACTTTTTGATTCGCTTGACATGGACAGTGACAGAATGCGGTCTGTTTAATGTGATGCGAATTTTGCAAATGAGAAGTGCATACATAAATATTTTTCAAGAAAAAAAAAAAGTTATTTTCGCTGGTTTCTCGGAAAATACTTTAAAGAATTTTTACTACAAATTCGACTAAAATCAATATCTTTATTCCTAATGTTTGCTGACATTTTTTATTTTACTTTGCGCAAAAAATAGTGTAAATTAATTATGTAAAAAGATCCTTTTAATACCAAAACCTCATTCTTGTAGATTGTGAATAATCTATCTGAAAATATGTTGCCGTCTATTGTAGCGAAAGCTTTATTTAAAAAGCTGAGCAGCCGGTCTCCGGACTACACCTTTAGGTCTATCTGCTATGGTGCTTCGCGAGTGATACGACAGGAATTGTTCAACACTGACACCAAGGGATCTTGGAGGTGTATTCATACATCCACATACTTTTATGAAAAAACTAAACCTAAAGCTGCAGATGCAAACGCTACTCAAATTATAGACAAAAAATCTGAGAAAGTAATTACACAAAGTGCGACTGGGGATATTATCGTAAAAACTGAAACAGATGCTAATAAAGTTGTAACCAAAGTTACTATTGAGAAAAGTCAACCAGGTCCACCAAGCTCCAAACAGGCAGGTCTGTATTATTATTGTATATTTAGTTAGATAACAAGTTGTAACATGATTGTAAATATATGAGTTTCAGCTCCAATTGAGTCACAGTCTTTGCTAACTTTTTATTTTGCTACAATGAACACTAGTTGCTTGAAGGCATATTCTACGCTTGGAGTATATAATAGTTTGACTGACTGACTATTTTCTAGGAATTACCATAGAGCCTAAATCGCTAGAACAAAAGACGTGACATTTGGAGGGTGTATTTATTAGGGTGTACTAAGGAAAGGTATTTGGAAATTCAACCCCAAAGTCAAATGGGCGTTCAAAATTTGAAATTTATATTCCATTTGAGTTGTTTGAAATGCCACAGGTGCTTCTAGTTTTAAATAAGTATAAAATGTATAAACTGCAAGCCTTTTTCTTAATGTCAGCCCAGTTATACATTTTAAACAATTTTGAAATGTATAAGCTGGGATATCATTACGAAATTCTTATATTCAGAGTGCAGAAGATATATTACTAGGCTTTGTCCAGTTCCAACTATTGCAAGTTTTTGAAAATATCATTTAAAGTGACATTACAACTGTATCATAAATATTAACAACGAAGCTCTTATTTCCAGCAAAGAAAAGGCTTTTAATAGATTTCTCAGCATCATACACTGAGCGTAACTTTATCACTCCAATGAGGGCTATGACTGAATATCTCTTAAAACAGTCAGATCTGGAAAGTCTGCCAAAAGTCCTCCGTCGATCTCCGTATGAAGCAGAACCACCTATAACAGTTTATTACAGGAAAGATGTTGAAGCAAAAGCTAATGAGGTATTTTTATAAGTATATCTTGATTTGTAGAGTTAATAAGTTAGCTTTCCCCAGTTTTTTTACTTTTTAAATTTAATGCTTTTATTAATATGTATTTTTTAGGTATGGGGTTCTAAAGATGCTCTTGAAAAAGAACTCTTAAGGCGAGAATTGGACAGAAGACGTTATGAACAAGGTTTGGTATTTGATTGTTTGTCTCCGTGCTACAAAATATATTTTAAAACTAGTGAATACTGGATCATTTTCACTAGCTTAGAAGACTGGTAATTGAAAACTTGCTCAGATGTTTTTCAATGATTGCAGATGTTTTCACTGTGAAAAGAAGACTGAGGAATTACCGCCGAGAAATGAGTCATAAAAAAATTGCTCCAGAAGTTGAAGAAGTAGGTTTGAGGACTAGATCCGGGAGAGTGGTACTTACAGCAGTAGCTATGTAAGTATGTAATGCCTGTCATTTAAATGTGTATACATACTGTTTGTTAACATAATCTGCAAAAATTCTCCTGTGTAATGTACTTTTACAAATTCAACACGTTCAAACCCAAAAACTCTGGGCTACTGATTTAACATTAGGTTTATTTTGATGATAATGATTAATTGTTAGTACTGAATTGAGATGCACATTAATGTTTATTTACTTTTACAGAAATGGCTGTAATTTCTTGTTCAAACTATGTGCATGGTTTTATACGGGATCTCACAGTTTATTCTCTGAGTGCATTCACTCTTTAGCTGATACAGTGAACCAGATTATTCTGGCATATGGAATACATAAATCCGTTCAGGTAAATATTTTCAGAATATTTTTGTTAGATATAACAAACTTAAGCCTAGTATGAAATACACAAAGTAGAATGATGAAGTCATGTTGTCTAAATATCCAGCTACACATTATTTTCGATTCAGATTTTGACATGTGCCTGATGTTTTTTTAACACTTCATAAAAAAACAGATACTGACTAAATGACACCAGCAAACTTCCCTCTATTAAAAAAAAACTTCCCTCAATTAAAAAAATAAAATGCACTCATACACCGATTTTCGTCAAGATTGGTTCGAAACTACAACCTCTTACGCGAGTTCGAGATTTTAGGAGACATACAAATACACAAACTCATGACCAAAGAAATAATTGCCAGATCCAAAACAGAGATCCTCAATATACTGTTTTTATTACAGATGGCAGATCCCGATCACCCTTATGGGTACACAAACATGAGATACGTATCATCTCTGATATCAGGTGTAGGTATATTCTGTGTGGGCAGTGGCCTGTCCTTCTACCACGGCGTCACCGGGATTCTTGATCCTCAGCCTCTGCATGACTTCTACTGGGTATGTATGCTTGAAGTACACTTCATTACCTTAGATTATAATTTATCTATATGGATGAGAAGTGAGAACTAACCTCTACTATTTATATTTGTTGTATTGTCTTGCAGGCTTACTTCGTTCTCGGCGGGGCGGTAGTATCTGAAGGCGCCACCCTGATGGTAGCATTGAATGCCGTACGAAAAGGCGCGAAGGAAGCCAATGTACCTCTCTATGAGTATGGTAAAGCAAGTTATTTTTAGTGCTACACCAAATATTGACCAAAGAGAATTTACTGACATTTGCGTTAATTAAAATTACATAGACACTTCGCACTACGTAGCTCTAAATAACCCCAATCGTGGTTAGCGTTTTGCAACGTTTGTGCGATATAAGATTGGCATCGCCACAAGCATTTCATTCTATTTAACAGTTCGGCCATCCTGTTTATCTTACTCCCATGTGAATGTGTATGTATGGTAGGATAAATCTGCTGCTCCAACGACTTGTATCGTAAAATGCGTAGGATCTTCTAGTACTAAACGACATTTCTCATCACTATTTGGTCTGGACCAACCTCAATTTAAATATCAACAGTACTTTGGTATTGTTTATATCATCACTTAAAATTAATTATACTTAAATATAAAAAAAAATGACAAATAAGTATACACGAAGTCTTCGCAATAGATTCATCTATTTTCAAGAATAATGTTTGTTTATTCAAGTAAAAAGTCGCAGTTTTGTTATATTTTTACATAACTGTCCAAAAAGACGGTAGTTTTTTCAAAATTGCGAATCTAATGGCTGGAAATTTCTTGAATATTTTCAGTAATGCGCAGCTCAGACCCGTCCGTAAATGTCGTCCTTCTAGAAGACACTGCTGCTGTGGCGGGGGTCACGGTAGCTGCGTCTTGTATGGCCATCTCGCAGTATACTGGCAACCCACTGCCGGACGCTATCGGCAGCATTCTGGTCGGCACGCTACTCGGCGGCGTCGCTTCCTTTATCATACTAAGCAATGTGGGAGCTCTTGTAGGCAGGTGTGTACATGGATAGATGAACGTATTGCAGACGTAAAATAGAAAAGTTCATGCAATATAAATCATTCGACCAGGGGCTCTATATTTGAACCGTTCGAATAAATTCATCACTCGCTAATGATGTCATTTACCAAGTAGAATATATCAGATCTCGGGATGGCAGATGAGACTCAAACAAAGGATTGGTGACAACTAACTTTATTATTCTAATTGCAAGGTGAAAGTTATGTGTGGGTACCCACATTTGAAATAAAACATATAATAACGTAAACATTACACCAAGAATATCAAAAAGACATATTCTTGAATAATTCATACCCTTGGCTAAGTGACGAACGGTCTAAACCACTCGTGTTCGCATACTACTCATAGAAGTTTGACACAATAGTACCGACCGTGCAAAATATATTTATAAATTTAAGTTCGTTTCGACATTTTTATTTTTATGTCAATGTCTAATGTAGTACCTACGGGATTCGATTATGTATTACGTCATACTGTTTTTGTGTGACATTAAATATTTTATTTTTTCTGTGAAAATTTGTAACTCAGCTTTCGTATGGTTTAATAATGCGCATAAACTACCAATTGAAATTAATTTTATCGGTGATTTCTTTCGCATGCGAATATTAAATTCATGCGAGCGAGTTCAAAAATAGGAACCCAGTATTCTAACTTTTGATCAATTCTCTTAAAACTTTCATAACTCATAATATTTCTTAAAAAGTTGTTTGCTTTTACGTTTTGCGTTTCCAATGGGATTAGAATTTGCGATACTGTTCCTAAAAAGCATATGCATAGGATTTCTGCTGATTCTATATTTATTCTGTTTTTCATATTATGTATATACAAATGTAGATTATGTCACAGGCTTTCTAAACAAATAAGAACAATTTATATGTAGTCGTATTTTTATGTGAAAATCGCGTCACCTAATTATAACATAAGTACGTTTTGGAATTATTATGGTGAGATTTCACCAATTCAAATAAAATATTCTAACATTTGGCGTTTTTTAGATCAATACCACAGGAGCAGTTGGATGAAATAAACAGTGTACTCGAGAGAGACTTCATGATTCGAGCCATCCATGACGTGAAGGGCATAGACATGGGGAGCAACCTCATTAGATACAAGGTACTTTTTAAGTCATTTTGTCTTTATAATGATGTATTGTTTTACTAGAAACTGGACCTTGTCTCTTGTATATTATTTTTTAACCAACATTCCTTTTTGCCGTAAACATAATAAGTAAAAGTTCCCACTCTCACCGTCACTCGTCACCAATAAGCAAAATCCATAATCTACATAGATACATAAATAAAATAAATGGCTTTATTTCCCAATAAGTTAATGTACATTAACAAATTATAATTTAAGTATTTACTAAATGCATATAAGAAAAAATATAACTGTGTGCTATTTGGGCACCCAAATTAGGATGAAGACCTCCTCCAAGCAAGCCCATGTGCGTCGGTCCCGACACAGTTGAGGCCAACTTATTCCCGCGACTTCGACGATTTCATCTCGCCACCTCTACTTATGTCGTCCTCTTTATACTTAGCACAAGGCATCCTCAGGAGATGTTCAAGGCCCGAAAGTCAACATCTCCTGAGGATGCCTTGTGCTAAGGCGAAACACGTGTCGAGAAAGTCAGATACTGACAGTAAGAGAAATAATAAGGTGAGGTGTGGAGGTGGTGAGGAGGAATCATTACCATGAAAAAAAAATTTTTTTCGGTTTCTCACGCTGACATCAAGACTAACCGGCTAAACACTAGATATTCTTTATATACCATCTTATTATAAATGGATTTCTGCAAAGTAACTTCTGGCTCCATTAATTAATACCCATTTGTTTTTACAGGCTGAAGTGGACTTTGATGGAAGGGCACTAACCAGATCGTACTTAGAGAAGCACGATCTCAACAATTTACTAGATGTGAGTAGAAGATTAGGTAAAATTGGATTATCTACGAAATATTTAGTAAGCTAAAGTTATACATGAACTGTCTCAATCTACCAAGTTAGAGCAATTCACCTCATCTTGTCTTTACTTGAATGTGTGTCGTGAGTGATCTTAGTTCATTGTCTTTAATGATTGAGACTGCCTTTGGAACCTGATAGTATTTGTAACTATAAATAACCATTGTTTTACTCTTTAGGATATGAAGACAGTGGAAACTATAGACGACGTCGAGGCGTTCCTGTTGAAACACGGTGAGAATATTGTGGACATGCTCGGCGGGGAGATCGACAGAATAGAACTCAAATTACGGGTATGATCCTCGTTTTTTCAGCATGAAAACATTATTTCCCTTTCCCCGTGACGCGGATCTCTGTCCGTGTGTGGATTCGATCCACATCCGCGTGCAAATGGACGAACACACAAAATTAATGGTTGACATGCAAAGAGTTATTTTTAAGTACATTTTCGACTTTTGTTAAGGGATAAACATTTATTTACACAAACACGGATACAATGGAGAAAGCTTAGCTTGAAATTTGCATAGAAATATTTTCTGATTTCGAGAATTTTATGAAGAATTGTGAAAAAGTAATCGGCTTCTCGTGAAAAGGTCCCTTAATTAATTAATCCCATTTGCAACAGTATAATTTATTCCGACATGTTTTGGTGGGCTGTTTTTAGGGTACCGTACCCGAAGGGTAAAAACGGAACTCTATCAATAAGCGAAGTCTTAGTAATAGGGTTTCGTCCATTTGTCACCAGGCTGTATCCTATGAACCGAGAACTAGACAGTTGATATTTTCACAGATTTACTTTTACATAAACAAATACTAACAACAAAATAAATAGATAATATGGGCTTACAACAAACATCATTATTAGCTCCTTAATAGTAATGTTGTTTTAATGATCACACTTGGCCTGGCCTATTTTTTTGTTCTATAGCTTATGTACAGCTTGTCTGCAGCCTTCTTTAGAAGACTGCGTAATTTTCTTCCGATTACTACCAAAACTGCACTTGTGAAATCGCTCCTTCTTCCCATATTGGATTACGCAGACGCTTGCTATTTAGATTTAACCGAAGAGCAGCTCAACAAGCTTGAGCGTTTACAGAATTTTTGCATTAGGTTTGTATTTGGGTTACGCAAATATGACCACATCTCCCAATACCGTAAGAGGCTCAAATGGTTACCTATTCGTCTTCGCCGTAATTCTCATATTCTGTCTTTTCTTTATGAAATATAAGATAATTTTGTCTTTGTGACTGCTTCTCATTCTATTTCTTTAAGACCCTTCACGAGATCTTCGCCTTATGCTGCCAGCTTCCACCTCAACTAACTTTTTTTTCGTGCATCATTTACTGTGCAAGCTATCCTGCAATGGAACATGTTACCCCAGTCAATCAGGCAGGCTGAATCTGTAAATATATTTAAAAAATTGTTGAAAAATCATTATCTCTCTGTGAATTAAACGGCACATATACTTATGAATGATTATTGCGAGTATGAAATGTATGTATTTAAAATATATATTTTTTTCTTGTTATTTTTTTGCGGTACAATATTTGTACTTGTATTTTTTTTTCTATTTTTGCTATTGATGCATCACCGACGTGACTGTTCTCTCTTAGTCCGATCCATCCCAAGGTTGCCTGGAAGAAATTGCTTTAGGCGATGAGGCCGCCCAATGTACTACCGATGTTTTGTTCATGCCTGTATCTTATTATTAATTTTGTTTTTGGTGTGCAATAAAGATATATTGTATTGTATTGTACGTACGTGTATCGAAATTTAATCGTTTCTTTTTAGTAAGGGAAATAACAATTTTTCACTTAAAGAAATAATATAATTATAATAACTGGCTTAAATTTAAATATTAATTTAAATTGTATTTCCTATTGTTTTCAGAAAAAGTTTCCCCAAATACGGCACTGCGATTTGGAAATTCTCTAAGCTTTAAAATATCGATAATAATATAATGTAAGTTAAAAACTACATGTTGAATAGACGAACCGATGACTGCTGCTACGGATGAACTATGATACGAAAACAGTTTGACTCTTATACTGTAAGATAGACGAAATCTAAGCTGCTCTTGTTTGCAACCAATAACTTTAAAATAACATCAGTCATTAGCTTCTTCTGCATATCAAAACGAGCGAGTGTTTCTTTCTATTTCCAACAAAATTATTCTCTTTCATTGTCATTCATGTAACGTTTTATAAAATAATGTGACGTCACTTTAATAAATATCCCGCCTTCTAGAGATAGGGATATTATTTTTTATGTAATTCCCATGTGTATTACGAGCATTATTCGGGTATAAAGAGCGACAAACTGTTTTATTTCTAATATGAAATAAGCTTGTGTTTGACTACACCTCGTCTCGTCCTCGTTAACGATGCGGCTTAAGATATAGCACGCTTACGCGGAATCGTTCATTTGTAGCACTTATACGTATTTATAACAAAAAAAACATTTGCTGGAACGTATAAGTTTTAACTGAATGAAATGTCTAGTAAGGTTACCATGAACAAATATTACTGCATTTGTCAAATATACTTGACCCGTTATATTGCTATAAGCTAATACCGTCATCTAAACCTGTCTCATAACTGTTGTATATCTTTAAGGTAATTTAAAGAGTTATTTTATAGACCACCGTTTACACAACCTCTTGTCCAATCCCATCCGCCGAGTACTACAGTTCCATCTCTTTAATGCTGTGAAAATAAAAGCTGACAAGAAGAAAAATAATATATCCCTGGCAACTTTTTAACAGCAAATAGGTTAAAAACATTCCTCCAATTTTAATCTTGTATAGTGTGTGCCTTGTTCATGTATTTTCAACTTGCTAAGTTTTCACTAATGTTCTATTATTCTGTGATTTAGTATATTGTACATAAATAAATGTATTTAAAATCATAGTTGTAAGTGATATTTATTAATCATAGGCCCATGTTCAACGATAAACTGTAAATAAAAGTGTTGCTACTTATTACTTTGTTTAATATTGTGACAACTTGGTAGAGAATGATCGAATGTACTCTTTAGCTTTAAGTACAACCAGCGGTCTAGCATGAGCAGTGGATAAAATATTTTATATCCTTTTCGAGAGACAAAACTCGAATATTTCTAAGGGTGTAATTTAGACGGTCAACAAATATTATTTTTGGTTCCTGATATGGCTTAACGGTTACCAAAGTATGACACTCCGAATAATTACTGCGGACCTTGTTGCCTACAAGGTCCGCAGTAGGTTCAGGTCATTTTTTATGACAATCCCAATACTTTCGGCAACAAGGTCCGCAGTAGGTTCAGGTGATTTGTTTATGACAATCCCAATACTTTCGGCAACAAGGTGCGCAGTACGTTCAGGTTATTTTATTTTTATGATATTCTGAATATTTTAAGCCTCCTCTAAGCTAGTATCGTTGGCACATTTCAATTTAGCCGTATTCTATTTTGTCTTTCCTTTTATTTAGAGATAAATAAAAGGAAAGACAAAATATACACCTCGACAGTAGTTATGTTAATTTAGTATCTTGAAATGCCATTTAAGTTACTGTCAAAGTGACGGTTCACCAAAGAGTATGATTAATTAAACAGAATCATTCGAATCATAATTTAATTGGTATAAAATATAATAATTCCATTTAACTTACATGCCTTTCATACTTGTCACAATTCTATAAAATAACAAAATTGCAAAGCATACTTTCAATATTAAGTTTACGTTTCTTGAAATAAACAAGTGAACAAACAATATATATTTGTATACATCGTGATGTTTCAAGTAACCACATTGTTAGGTACATTTATTATAACGAACTAGCGCACTGACGGAAATCGGCATAAATATAAAACATTAAAAATATCAGTGTTTAAATATTCGCAAAAGGCTAACATTTCTTTCGACAGAAAATAATCACATCTTAATTCAGTCTCGGTTCAATTTTCCAAGGCGTTTCATCACCTCACAATATATTCAAGAAATATTATAGAAAACAAATCTTGGAATTTCTTAAATGCCTTTGGAATTTGCTTGCCTTGTTGAGCATCTGGCACAAATTATTCTGTGCAGTACTTATTCTTTGTCTCAAGTATTAATTAGTAACAATATAACAACAAAGTAGCTATAGAGAAATGCATAACAAGAAAGACACACCCCGATTCTGAAAAACCACTAACCAAGTCAGGCTAATTTGACAGTTGTGAAAATTGTTTTTTAGTACCTTCTGTATATGAAATAAAGTTATCAAGTGCATGTCGAGACACGCATATTGGATGCCATATTCATGACTAAATGTAAGGTATTCCTTACATTTAGTTATATAGTTAGGCTCTATTTCGCGGTGAACCTATACTGACTTCAGTTTTTAAAGAAAAAAGTAGCCTATAACACTTTTTGGACCTTGAACTATTCTTGTGCAAAAAATCAAGTCCAGCCGTCACTCAGCTGCTGAGGAAAAGACGAACCAACAAACATACTTTCGTATTTATAATATGAGTAGGGATTAAAGAGTACAACAAACTCGAGAAATATGTACATCTTACAACTGATCACTCTATACTTCTGACAAATTAGTCCCGTCCCAGTCAATGTACGAGAGTGTTTTAAAAAACGAGACTAGTTATTTAAATGTGAGACGAAAACAAAAAGCTTATTTGAATAAGACGTTGATTGGAGTCACACAGCAGGTTTCGTTTGGGGCAGGCAGAGGTTGTAGTGTGCGGTTTTATTCCAGAAATCTGAGTTTTTCCATCCGCACCATCCTTTGCTGATAATGACTGACAGATCTTCGCCGCCAGTGTAGTGAGGGTCGAGGATTAGGTAACGCGTTTCTTGCGTTGCTGAGTTATACTCGACGCCTAAAATAGTATGCGCCAATACACCTCCACCTGAAATGGAATGAATTTTGATGTTAAAATGCATTGAAATAATTATTTGATATTATTTTTCATGGTCGATTTTCGATTATGGTTATTGTCCACAAAAAGGGGCAACCTATGATTCGGGGCTTTTTACCAGCCGTTTTCTAAAATATTCAGGGGGAAAATCTATCAAATGAGGTTGCCAAATCAAAATAGCTCAAGATCAGGTGGTCAAGTCTGTTATTTGAATTGCCTCAGAATTACTATTGCGTTGTGCCAAAATAGCGGTTTTGACATAGAATAGGTCAGAGTTAGTATTAAAAATCTTGATTTGTTTAATACTAACTGTGGTCTATTCTATGACAAAACGGCCATTTTGGTACAATCCAATCGTAATTCTGAGGTAATTGAAATAACAGACTTGACCACCAGATAGTTAAATCTCGACGAGTGATCTCTCTCTCTTATGCACATTGCATAAGAGATTTTTAGTACAACATTACAATAAACTACAGAGACGGCGGTCTTAACGCTAAAATACAATGTCTACGAGAGAGCGTTAAATGCAATTGAGATTTAAATTAACTTTAGTATAGATTTCAGGAATCCTACTTCATACTAATATTATAAACGCGAAAGTTTGTATGAATGTGTAGATGTAGATGTTTATTACTCTCTCACACAAACTGTTGAATCAATTTGGATAAAACTTGGTACGGAGATAGCTTAGACCCCGAATTAACACATAAGCTACTTTCAACCTGTATTCCGGGTAACAACGCAGCGCGCTGCTAGTAAATAATAAACTTGATAAGTATGAAATTTATTGTTTTGTAGTATTAATACCGCCTCCTCTGTAGTTTATTCTAAAGCTGGAATAAACCTAACCTATATTATATAAACTTACCTATCATAATCGGAGAGCCGTGTGTTTGGAAATGATGCACTAACTCCGGCGAGTATCCGAGCAGCTCTTGGCCGGTGTTCGCGAATATAATCCTCGACGTGACGCCGAGGAGAGTTTCCAAACAGAACATCACTTCAGTAGAACCTATCCACTGCTTTGAACCTACAAACGAAGATGGCTTATCGCCTATTTTAACAAGGCACTGTTGAATCTCCCTGTGACTCGGCACTTCCACTGTTGTGTAGCCTTGATACCTGGAAAGAAAAAAAAAACAGAGTTACGGCGGGTGTGTAAATAGACTTAAACAACCAACGTAAGACCAGCGCTGGAATATGCTGAGTTGGGGCCGGTTTGTGCCACGAAATTTAGATACTAGTAGTTCTGCGAACTGTAGACCTCTCGAGAAAAGTTATGACATCCGACCCACAGAGGCACCCAGTTGTTAAATGCCACATTCTGTCACCAAGCAAAGACCTGACCGCGACGATGCTTTGATAAGTTGTTATCAAATTCAAAAACGAAAATTTTAATATCTTGATAACTACTTGACCAATTCTGCTCATATTTGGCAGATTTTGTAATAATAATGTATTTAATCTACATTCTGAATTTCATGCAAATTGGTTGGTTGAGACCAATCAAAAAATAGCCGAAGACAAAAAAAATCTAAAAATCAAAGAAACTGTATACCATGTTTCGTCAAGATCGGATCAAAATTGCGGCCTGTACGCGACATACCGATATACATACACACAAACATTGGAACAGATGAAAGCAAATTCGGCGAGTTAATGCTTAGACGCTTCGCTCGCTCGGTCAATTAATTATGATAGTCTCTGTTAGTACAAGTAGTGTTTTGGTACAAATAAATTATAATAAAATAAACCTACCCGTCCGTTTAGATACAAGAAGGGGCTTATATCTAAAAAATAGAAGTTCGTCTTGAAAAATTATTATTAGCGCCTTTTCACACCTTACCTTATTATTAAAATCTTTTTATATTACAAGAGTAAGTGTGTTTCGATACATCATGGTGAAACTTCTAAACAGCTAAGTGTTTGATATAAAATATCATTAAAATAGTTACATTAATAACCTTACTAAATAGTTACATTAATCATTTAACTAGTCTTTAACTAACCACAAACACTATAATTTTTATCACGCACATCTGTTTGTTCTGAGGTGGAGGATCATATTAAATTATCTTGAACGAAAATAATAAATACCTAAACCAAGAGAATATTGTCTGCATCGAACGATACGCGCAGCCCCACCCATCGTCATTGAAGTTATCCTGCATGTAGTGATAGTACGCGTATCTGCCGCGGACTAACGCAATCTGAACATCTTCCTTTAATGGTTGAGGAGGAATGGCCTCGTGAGGGTTTGTGAGCCGACCGGAAGGAGACACATATGCGTTTCCTCGTCGGAATATCGGCCTGTTTAGAGGTAGGGATAGCTGCTCGTGCAACATGCGTCGTTCTTTCTCTGTAACATCACAACACAATCAATTAATACAATATTTATATGCAGAGTAAAATATAAGCAGACCTTAAACATACTACAATAACTATTGTTACACCAAGCCCTATGCCATTTCGATAAATTTTCGAAATCATATTAATGATTAACTATATTAACTCACCCATGCTTTCATCTGGTATGCCTTTTGGTACAATTCTCGTGAGGAAATGTCCGATTTCTGGCGGTAAATAATGGTATGTTTCTGGCAGGCGAATACCAGCGCCATCGCCGATTCCTTCTTGACCTAAAAAAATATTGCCGACTACATTTAAACTTACATTTTGCTTGATCAACACCACATGAACAATCACAATATTTAGCTATGGAAAAATATCCTTTCTAGTCTTCTAAAACGTCAGTCAAAATATGTTTAGCGCGTAAGTACAAAAAACGCAAAGTATTTTTTTGACATAATTAGTAGCATTATAAGCTTCTTTTAAGATCATGAGATTGAACCCGGTGCAGCGTTGATATTTGACTGAGGCACGTGGTTGAGGCAATGTTGAATTTGAATAACTGTCTCTTGCCTAGGTATTTATTGTGCATGTCTCTTTGTGAACTTCTGCATAATCTGATAGGGCAATCTTAGTGGGAAAATGGCAATTGGAGTTGTTGTTGTAACTAAAAATACATACCTAACTGCTCCAGTAATACTGTTTCCAGCAGCTTGAGTGATCTGCAAGCAGCTTCAACTAGCACTGTGTATAGATCTAAGAGCTTTGTGTTCCGATGTATCATTGCCAAGGTGTCTATTCTTAATGGCATGCTAATGCAGAATGCAGCTAAAATTATAAGTTTCTAATTGTAATAAATGTCTCTTATAATATCTGTGTCTTTACCCAACATGAAAGGGATGTAAATAACCTCAATAGTGAAAATAGGCTAATAACATAACACTGATATTTTAATTTGTTAACATCAGTTCTGTAGTAAACCAACTTCAGAGCAGTCCATAATGATTGACAAAAATATAATCTGGCTCTTATTAATATGAATTTGACTCAATTTATTCTCTTAAAAGGTGCTTGTGTTACTTTCAATCAATATTATTAGTGTAATACGCAACAGGCTATATAATAAATAAGTAAAAACATACTTACGTTTCCGCTGTGTAGTCATCATCTTAACAGCCGTTTTCACAAGTTTTTCTGACAGTATATCTTTTGTTGCTTTCATTACAAAATTAACAGGTACTATATCCTGAAATGAGTTAACATTTTTATGTCATCAAAGTAAACTAAATAATTCTTTAAATTAAATATGTACTACCAAAATAAACCACATGTTGAGAGGTACACATAGTTATACTTTATGGTATTGACACAGACCATTCACAAAGTTCAAGTTAAAATTTCAATTCCTAGCAATAAAAGAGCCCTTCAACAGCATCAATCTTTAGAATTTTACCAGAAGATTTATTCCACACATAATTTTTAAATGAAGAGAGACGAGAAACAACAGACATTAAAGAGAAATAAGTCATGGTAGTAGTTGGTCCCAAATCTACCGTAAATACATTGGTCTATGTTAAGATCTAAACCTTGAGTTACTTTATATTGGCCCTAATATATATCTATACTAATAATATAAAGAGGGAAGATATGATTGTCTGTTTGCATCAATATAGGCTCCGAAACTAAGGAATAGATTTAAAAAAATATTTCACCGTTAGAATCAATAGCCACATTATCACTGAGTATAAATCGGGTAGACTATAAAAAAATTAGAGATCTGAGGGTAATACCGCAGAGCCCAGCTAGTATGTATATACAAGAGTAAGTCCTGACTGACTGATATTTGCAAGGAATCAATGCTGAGACTAAAAGGCTAAACCTACAGACATTAAATTTGGTGGGTGCAGAGGAGTATTAAGAAAGGATATTTGGACTAGCGGGTGGGCTCCAATGGGGGTTCAATGACCGAAACTTCTTTAAATTTCATTCTATGTTACAGGCAATACCACAAGTGACAGCTACTACTACAAGTTTATGTATACTTCTTATACTTACTATAACATTAGTATTATGCTTCTTTTTCTTGGGTTGCTCTGGGCTCATTGAGTCTAGCAGCTCACCAATAGTTGCCTCTGCGCTGGTCCCTGTGAGCCCCACATCAGATGCTACTCCAAATAAATATACTGATGTTCCATCAATGTGAAATGATACTTGACCGGATGCTATCTGCAGTTGAAAATAGTATTCATGAAATATCAGAGACTTTAAATATAATCTAATGAAATATAAAACATAAAGTCTCCCTGTGTACTTTAAATTCTGCAACAGTGCCCTTGTCCCTGACAAAGATGCCAACACATGCACACCTACTATACACCTAATATCAAACTTAGCACCTATTTTAAATGATTATCTATTATAGCATCTATTATTCAAGTAAATAACTTTTATTACAACTTTTTAGAGTCAAAATTAAAACACATGATTTATGTTGATGTGACAATCATTCATAAGAAACCCTAATCTTATTAGCTATGCAATATTCATGTATGTATACCTTTTTCCTTTTGTTCTGCATCATATTCTTGACTCCAGCTATTGTGGCTTCAACACTAAGGGGCAACACAGTGTTCAGTCTCACATGTAGAAACTGTCTCCACATTTCATCCATATTGAGAACCTCATAACTAGTCTCTTCAAATCTTTCATGGACCAAGAAATGTGCTTTCATGTCTTTTTTTTCATTAACAATGATCACAAGAGGATTGTCTGTTATGTCAACATCCTGAAAATAATTATAACATTCCTAAAACACAACTGAATAAACTGGAAGAACACAAAATAATTGTATCAACACAATAAAAATAGTTCAAACATAACTCAATAGTAAAATCATTTAGTACAGTGTTATGCTGTACATCAATCACATCATTCCTGTACTTCACTGTATTAATTAGAGCAACTCAAGTTTACAAATAAACCATTATGTCTCACATACATGTAGTATTTCTTTCATAGTAGACCCTGTAGTTAAGTTTTCACCGAACTTTACGACACCACATAGCTCGATTTCAGCCGGCAGGTTTAGGAGTAGTTGGTGGTAAGAGTTTCTTTCGTTTTCGAATAATTCGAGGCTCAATCCCACTACTAAAAGGGTGCCGTCGTACATGAGCCCGTACAGACATCCTGTGCTCTCATTCGTCTCTATCTTAGAGAGCCTCTGAAAACATGAAATAACGTTCTCACTAGACAGCAATCATGTAGGCACAGTAATTATTGAAACTTATTCAAAATACGCTGACAAAAATGTGTGATGACGTATGAGGTTAATACGAACAGGAATTAGACTGCGACACATATATTGGAGTGCTTTTAAAAGGCAAAATACTGTCAGCTTTATCAGAACAAAGAAAATTAAAAGATAAACCATAAAACTCCTGTAAATTCATAAAGTTTACCTCAATAACACAACCCGATATTTTGAGACGTGGTGACATTTTGAAATGGAGTTTTTTTTTCATCTTTTTCAGGCTTGCTAGTACTCTGGCTTTACACGGCTTGTGCATTTGCCATCGTCAAGTAAGTATTGGAGTTTTGTTAGATGACGGTAGGTTTGGAAACTTATTTATCAACAATTAAAACAGTGATAAAAAAATACGCCGAAGCTCACCAAAACCGGCTTCACCATCATGCCAATGTCGAGGCTATCCAGCTCCTCGACCACACTGACATAACTAGAAGACTAAAAAGAACTAAACCGTTTGAGTTAGTGTAGTGTTAAAAGTAAAATAGTGAAATATAATAGTGTAAGTGCTAAGACTTAAGAACACGTGAACAAAGTGTTTTCGCCTTAACAACTGTAATAAGAAAAGTGCCGATGGACAAATTCTTAGAGACATTATTTTGTAGAAGATTAGGTTAAACTAAAATTACTTATTAGCCTTAGACTTAGGCTAGATTGTAATATTATCAAGGAAAGTCTTTACGGGTTCTCCTTGTGAAATAGAAAAAAAAATAATAATAATACAGTACTGAACCGACATAACTAATAGGAAAAGATCATGAGGAGCATGAATTTGCCCCAGGAGCCTGGGAATATGAAAAAATAATATTGTTTATAACTGGCCCCAGGGAGTGTATTTAATAGGCGCATTCTGCGCCCCTGGTCGTCGTGTTCGTCGTGGTCGTTTCGGGTGTGCACCCGCCATTTTGGCTCGGGTCGCCAATCGTTTTCCGCGTCACCCTCCAGTCTTGGTCCGGGCCGCTTCTATTTATTCAACCTCTCAAGGTCATGTCCTCCGCCAATCTTGGTCGCGCCTACATTTTCTTGTCAGTACATTTTCTTTCTTGGTCCAACGTCCTCTGCCAGATCTATGTCGCCACCTCAGGTTGTCTGGTCTTCGGGCTGATATATTCACCGTTGGCCTGTGCCATCTGTGTCTCGTCCGGTATAGGTCTCATGCCTCGTTGCCGCTCTCCTCTTCGTCCTCCTAGCCTATCATCAGGAGTTCACGCGGGAGAGCTCTCCAGGTACGCACGTCGGGGGGACGCGCGTGATGTGGCACAATATTGTTGAGGTGCGGGTGCGGTCCGTTGTCAGCCCGCGCGCTAACCAGACTACGAATTGCTCCACCGTCTCAGCGCGCACGTCCCGGGCGATGACGTCGTTGCGTACGTACCAACCCGCTCCCGTGATCACTCTGAGGGTAAGATTCTGTACCACTTGGATTCTTTTGCGTTGCCGATAAGCCGAGCACAGCGCGTATCATGCCGGCGGCGCAGCATAGGTCAACATCGTCCGGATGTACATCTTGTACAATCCCAGCTTAGTCCGCAGTGGCAGCTTAGGACCGGATGCAGCATTGAGCGCGCAGCCTTAGTATATATACTATAGTACTTAAAATGTACCGTATATTATGGCTTTCCAGCCCACTCCAATCAATGGGTTTTGCCCTCTAAGCCCATGTAGGAGCGGCTACAGGAGGTAGGTTGCGTTGTTTTTGTTTTATGGGACACCGCAACTGAGAAGGGCTCCAGTAAACAGATAGCATAGTGATAACAGTATTCCTCTATGGTTCCACATAACCGCTGTCTACCCGTGGCGGAATGGTATGCATGCAGCATCTCTTCACGTAAAAAAAGGTACTTAAAGTAATACCTCAGAGGTAGGATAAGATCGTGTGTAGAGGGACTTCCACAGTGAAGTTCCTCCATTTTATCAAAGGAATACTCCTACCGATCGGGTGTTGTGCTCGGAGACAGCTGTCAGATTTTATGAATTCGTGTATTGTTGAAGCTTATATACGGTCGTGCGTCAAAGCTCTGTAAATAAGCATTAT
Organism: Ligdia adustata; assembly: GCA_947049295.1. Classification (NCBI taxonomy): domain Eukaryota; kingdom Metazoa; phylum Arthropoda; class Insecta; order Lepidoptera; family Geometridae; genus Ligdia; species Ligdia adustata. Next base: position 8,569,603 of record OX346218.1, read on the forward strand.
CTTGCGAGTTACACTTATGTGAGTTTGCCACGCCCGTTTCTCTTTATTTCCATGTTTGAGAACAACGGCTGTGATTTAAAAAAAAGTATCCTATTTAATTTAATTTTCCAAGTAATTTTCGTAGTGATCATTGACGTAGGTAGAAAATCCAACTATGTAGTGGGTTTGTCCCGCGTTCGCTGAAGAAATACACAGACAGAGATCTATGTATTTATTGCAAATCTAGTGGTTCTGCAAGATTTAATTTGTGGTATTGGTGGTAATAAACAAGAGTAACTTAGTGATCGTGTTCGCGGGAAATCTCCATAGAAACCCTAGCAAAGTCTCTACCATGAAGTTAAACTTGACCACTATTAACTTGAAAAATTTGGTGCCATATACCTATATCGAAAGAAATAAAAAACTTTGTAGCAATATCAATATTTCTTCTTTTTTCCTTACTTTACTATTTAGCCGGCCATATGAAATTATGACGTTACAAAAAAACTAAAAACTGAACAGATATAAAAATAATCTTTTATTTTAGTAATTAAAAAAAGAATAAGTATTTACCGAAAAAAAACAATAACGTACCTACCGAAGGCAGCAGGCAGATAATGATATACTTAATTAATATGGGTTCGCTACGCTAATGTGAAATACTAATGTACTGGTATAGTATACTAGTTACATTGCAACTATGTGTTAAAAATTCAAAAGATGATTTAATATTTTTAATACTACCCACTTTGCTTCTGCTTATTTGCATGATTGTTAAATTAGATGTCCTGCAAAGTTTTACCTGACTCTGGCCAATAATGTCGTCAAAAATCTAAAGAAACTAGGTTTATAATGTAGATAAATGATACAAACCTGCTGAAGCTGAACAATGAAATAAAAAATAAGGTTTCAGAAAATGTACATAGATAAAATTACACTTTATTCTTAGCTATATCCATGTCGTCTTTTATACAGACACTAATAACTTCTTCGATGAGTTTCGCTCTGTCTTTAGCTATTTTAGATGCATCGTTTTGGCACTCTTCAGACAAGTTTCCGCCTCCAAACTTCTGAGTTCCACAAATTAGTCCATTGCTGTAGCAGATAATGAGATTTGAACCCGCACCTCCACTCATATCTTCTTCATAGAATGAAGGATCCACCAGCATTATGTTACTAAAAAATGATAAATACTTGACACAAGTAATGCTACTTTCCATGGCTAAGGTTGTCCCACAATTTAAGATAAATAATATAGCAATTTAAGATTAGTACTAAAGACATCGTATAACTAAGTGGTCGCATTTCAGCAGTTCTAATTTGGAACTACAGGGATAAAAAGTATTAAAATTTCTATGGCATCTATAGAACTGTTAATACTTGTTATTCCTGTAGATCCAAAATAGCTGAAATAAAAGCTTTATTATTAAAGAAGACAGATATTTTTGCAACTAAGCACAAACTAGTACAAGTAGGTATTTATATTGTACTATTTGAATTAACCTTGTTATATAACTGTTCCTGTTAATAAATGTGATTAAAAACTATGTACTTATATACTAAATGTTTAGATATTTGTAACTATCTATGTACCTTTTATTGTAGTCATAAATCACAAAACTGGTGGCCACTGGCAGCCCATGTGTTGGTAATTTATTTCTTTTATTAGTGTCCACACTGATCTCTTCAGTTTCAACATCGAAGTTAACAGCTGGGAGAGTCACTAAAATAAGTAGAATTGATGAATAGTTGTGATATGATGTGATAGTGGAAATGATAGGTAACTGATGACATTTACTAAATTTATATTGCAGAATTACATAGCCTACAGAAATTATAAAACAAACTAAAAGTGCAGAATAATAAATTACTATTTTTATCTGTTACAGATTAGATAAGTAATAAAATGCATTATAATAATAATAAAAATTCTGCTTTCAGTTTGGCCTAATGTTCTCTTATATTCCCATTTATATGTATCATAGATTTTTGATTTTAGTACTAGCATCCAGGTTGTAGTTCCCAATCAAACCTGTCGAAACTTGGTGTAGTGGTTCTATGAAATTTTAGTTTTCGGATTTATTTTGAGTGCCATGGTGTATTAGTTTGCTAGGAAGTTTATAGTATGCAGAAATTCTAGTTTAATTAATGTTTAAGATAAAAGAATAACTAATACAACTTACATGTTTTTAAACTTGCTGTAAGTGATATCATACAAGCATCTACAAGGCTTCCATCATTGTCAATGCACACAATGTCACAGTATACCACCCAAGCCAGTTTATCAGGCACTATACAAAGGTCTTTCAAGTCCACAAATTTGGAATTTGTGATTAAATCAGATACTATGGTGCTGGTGACTTGTGCATAATCTGAGGGTGGTCCAGGCCTAACTTTAGATGAACATAAAGGAGGCAGTTCCACATTAGTGACTAAGAATCCTTTTTCTGGGTCTTCTGCTTTAGGCATGGCTAATTCCTGCAAATTTTACAAAAGAAGAAATAAAACGAAATAACTATTTTTTGTTATCTGATAATATCATGCAAGCGAAAAATAGAAATCTAAGTGCCAGTTAAATCAAGTCATCCGATAATTTGACTACATTGCAAGTGTCAAGCCTCTAGCCATTGTACATCACACTATAATATTATAAAGGCGAAAGTTTTTTTGTTACTCCTTCATGTTCAATCATATGAACGCATTTAAATGAAATTTGGCATCAGGGTAGCTTGTGTCCTGGATTAACACATAGGCTACTGTATATTCCGAAAAAATGCAGTGTTCCCATGTGGTAATTAAATTTAGCGGGGCGCAGTTAGTTTTCCATAAATAACAATTTATTAGCTTTTAATGCAATGTACAGGCTATTATTATTCATATATACATAAGAATGATTATTCATACCAATTTGATGCCACAAAAAACTGTTGTGTTACCGCATTTTACCACTGCTGATGCCTCTGCAGTCTTTATACAGTCGACGTTTATTTTTATATTCCTTTGCTCATGTAATTTTCTACCATCAGGCCGAACATCACGAGTTAAGTAATCGGTAAAGTATTTTACAGGGTGAATAATCCTGAAATTGTAATCGCATAGTTAGGTTACGGTCTATAACGAATTTGTCTAAATGTTACAGAAATGCAATACTAACTTATATACATCGGCCATTGTAATCTTTATTTCATCAATAGTATATGCTGAATACGATCTTATCGAGAATTAAAGCAATTAATATTTAATTTGTTGATATTTCAAACTCAGTGAACAACGATGTAAACATCGATTTTTTTTATTATTTTTATTGGCAACTGGATACAAAGTCCTTAATGCCTAACTTATTGAACTATTTACTTAACTATTTTTACAATGTTACAATTTACCTAAAGTAGTACTAATAAACTTATATATAGGAATAAAATTTACAGGGTTGCTAAGAAGTTTTTGCAAATCATTCGGTATCACACTTTTACAAATATTCTGCAATTCTGCAACTAAAATTAATCTGTCTAAGCTAAATTTCGGGCACTTCATTACAATATGTTGCAGATCAGCAACTTCACTAATACAAAATTCGCATTTATCACTTTGTACAATTTTGAGTCTTGCAAAATGAGCTGGTGTTCTGCAGTGGCCAAATCTTAGTCTATTTATTGTAGTTATAAAATTTCTGTTTTCTATGTCCTTTCTTTTGTGGTACCAAGGTCTTTGCGGCGGGGCATTCTGAATTGATGCATACCATCTACCTTTTCTCTCAGACACCGATCTCCAGAATGAATGCCATAAATTCATAATATTTTCTGTTAGTTTCTGTTGATAATCAGTATAAGGTATATGTACTATTTCTGTTCGGTCTTCATTAAATTCTCCTCGGACTGCTTTGTCAGCAGCTTGGTTACCGGACGAAATATTGCGATGAGAAGCTACCCATTTAAACTTAACCGACTTGCCTCCGTTACTTAAATTTAGCAAAATTGTTTTTACATTTAACAATATATAATTAGTATTAAATTTAAGTAAATTACCACTTAGAGCTAAAAGTACACTCTTACTATCTGACACTATTAAGAAATGAGTTCTATTTACATTATTTATATAAACTAACGCACAATAAATTGCATAACACTCTGCTGTGAAAATGCTGCAATGAGTGTCTAATTTCACACAAAAACATTGTCCTCAGTTTTAGAACCGTCCGTATACAGAATGTAGGTAAATAAAGGTTGATTGTTTAAATATTCCGAAAATTCAACTTGGTTACAAATTTGATCTAAATTGATATTATTATCAGTTTGGATCATGGCTTTATAATCTGCACAGAATATAGGGAGAGGATTGGAAGTGTGCATGTTTGTACAAAGGTTCTTAATATTTAAAATTATTTTTAATGGTTCTGGTAGGTGTTCTGAAAGGAGTTCTTCTGCGTTTATATCTAAGTTATTAGTGAAATCTGAAGGAAGGTCTTGAGTAGGTAAAATTCTATTCATAACAAATTTGTTGTCAGTTGCCAGTAATTTAAGACAAAGGTTTTGAGCAAGTTGTAGCCGTCTCAATTTTAGTGGTATAATGCCAGATTCAGCTTCCATTGCATTTATTGGTGTGGAACACATTGCTCCCGTGATAATACGTAATGCTCTATTTTGTATTACATCTAATTTTCGTAAATTAGAAACATTAGCATTCATATAGGCCAATGAGCTGTAGTCAAAATGGCTTCTGACAATGCTTTTGTAAAGCATTGATAATATTTTGGGATCTGAACCCCAATGAACACCAGCCAGAGAACGCAATATGTTCAACCCTCTGCCAGCATTCTTTATGATGTAGTTAATGTGAGTCTCAAATTTTAATTTACTATCTAAGTAAATTCCTAGAAATTTTTTCTCTTGTAACCAGTTTGGATTATTACAGGAGAGAGAAACAGGTGAAATATTGTCTAAGTCTACACACTTCTTGCTGAATATCATAGCTCCACTTTTATCTACATTTATTCCTAAATTCAAACTGTCATAAAACCTCTTAATCTGAGATAGGCCATTATTTAAGTTTCTAATAGCAATATTTACACTATATACAACGATTTCATCAGCAAATAAAAGACATTTGACTGACGGATCAGTCAAATATCTATTTATTTGAGATGTGTACAATCCAAAAAGTAGTGGCGAAATTGTGGAACCTTGCATTGTTCCCATGAAAACTTCTCTAGGTCCATGTAAAATATGATTAAATTTAACAAACATTGTCCTATTAAACAAAAAACTGAATATCCATTTGCAAACTTTTCTAGGTATTCCAAGTTTCCATAAAATTTGCACAAGTATTGTAGGATTAACATTATCAAACGCACCGCAAACATCAAGGAAAGCACAAGCTGTATATGAATGACTATGAAAAGAATTTTTTATATCAGTAATGAGAGACATGTAGTTTTCAACTGCACTTTTACCTTTTCTGAAACCAAATTGTTGAACAGGTAACATGTTATTCTTTTCGCTATAAAATTCTAACCGTAATTTAAGCATATTTTCAAATAATTTGCCTATACAAGGAGACAATGATATAGGTCGATAAGAATCATATTCGTTATCGGGTTTATCTGCTTTCAGAATTGGTAAAACACATTGCGTCTTCCAAGACGTAGGAATATAATTGTTTACCCATAACAAGTTATAGATCTTAAGAAGAATATTTTGAGCATTTGGATGAAGTTCGCGAATTAATTTTTACGTAAAGTCATCAAGTCCTGGTGTTGTATCTTTCCTTGATTTTAGGGTTGATTTAAATTCATGTATTGTAAATGGTTCATTCAAAAAGTATCCATCAGTGTTACCTATTGAGTCAAAAATAATATTTAATCTTTTTGTATCTACGTCTTTTTCAGGAGGAGATTGTGGAGCATATTTATCTAAAAAGGAAGGTATCCACTCATCGTTTTTGAATGTTTTTCTAGAACCAGCTCTTTTAAATCTTCTGATATAATTCCAAATCATACTCACCGGTGTATATCTATTAAATGCCTCACACAAGGATCTCCAACCATCCTTCTTTTTTTGACTTAACAATTTCTTTTTAAGAGCGTCAATCTTTTTGTATTCTATATAATTAGCTATTGTAGGTATTGACCAATATTTTTTCACTATCCCACCAAGGCACTGGAGCTTTCATTTGATATGAGCAAGAATAACAATTTTTGGAATACATTTTAATTTAATATTATTAAGTACATCACAGAATGAGTCATAAATATTGCTAGGAGATTGATTATTAAAATTTATACTATTGAATGCTGTTTCACTTTCTAAAAATAGTTTGGCCCAGTCAGCCTGCTTATAATTGAAGCGCTCACAGGGAGTGCCTATCACATACTTTTCCACCGAAGTCTGAATGTCAATCAAGATGGGAAAATGATAGCTACCCATTGGGTCGTCATAGACTTTCCATTCGCATAAAGGAGCTAAATTGGGACTTATACATGTTATGTCAATTGAAGAAGGGTTGTTACGAATATTTCCAACTGTGGTTAAAGATCCTGTGTTTAGAATGCATAGATCACACTCGTCTAGTAAATTATAAATACTATTACCTCTGGAGTTCGAAGAACGACAACCAAATGAAACATGATGTGCATTAAAATCACCTAAAACCATGATCGGCTTAGGCAAGTTATTAATTATCTGTTTTAATTTTATGCATTTAAAGATTCGTGTACCTCGATTTGGTGGCGCATAAGCACACAATAACGTCAGATTACCAAAGTTAGTTTTTAATATAATTGCAACTGATTGTAGAAAATCGTAATAAGGAGTCTCAAAAAATGAATACTTAAAAGAATTTTTAATTAAGATGGCCACGCCTCCATGACCATCTGGACCGTTTTGAAGTATAACATTATAATTTGGAACACTGAAAGAACTTCTAGACTTTAACCAAGTTTCATTTAACACACAGATATCAATATCTTTTTCATGAAGAAAATTAATCAGCAAAGGTTTTTTACTGGTAACACTCTGTACATTAAATTGGGCTAATGTTATGTGTGTTTTTCTATTTGATAAATTATTACAGGACCTATTATCCATAAAATTAATGTAAATTACTTAAAAATATGTCTTTTATTCTATTAGATGTCATGACTTCGGTAGATTTAGAGTTTGCTAGAGTAATTAGCGATTTAACAATAGCATTAAGAATTATTTCATTGTTAGCAATTTGTTCTACGTCTAAGTTGGACTTTGTTTCGGTTTTTTTATTCTTAGTTTCTGATAATAAGCTGTTCGAGGCTATCGATTTTTCCTTCAAAGGAGGAAAGTTGTCTACATTATTGTTTACCACGGAGGCAAATGATCGGTTAGGGCTTATTATTTGTTTACGTTTTCCTTCCAGTTTTTTAATTTTAACTGGACAGTCTCGTGATATGCCTAGGTGACTTCCGCCGCAATTGATGCATTGTAGGGTTTCTGATGTACATTCTTTGAAAAGATGTGCCCCGGCACACGACGAGCACATGTGTTGCTTCGGCATACTTTGGCTGAATGGTTGAATTTGTAACATTTGAAACATTGTATCAGTGGTGGAACATAGGTATGAACTTGGTACCTAAATAAATTTAGGAACACGTACCGAGGTAAAGTTGTTGACGAAAAGGTAATGGCTACTGTTGTGAGTGGTACGAGTTTCTTATTTTCATCCTTGTTCGGGCCGTCTTCATTCATCCGTTCATTCGTCCATTTATTCATTCATTAGCTTAATTCATTCGTACACTTCTTTCTGTCACCTAATCGAAAATGGAGTCTTTTTTACTGAATCAATAATTATATTTATAAAAACTACAAAAAACCTTCTTTTACTTGTCTGTACTAGACAAGAAGTGGCGACCGTGACAGGACCTGCAATCATATAATCGCCGAGAAGATTTACCTATTCTAGATCGAACTTACGACATGTGCCACGCGGTGCGCTAACGCATCGACAAAAGTTACTACGAATCTACGTGAAATCTTCCGACAAAACAAAGACGGACGACGGATCCTGCGAATTTAAGGCCTACCAGACCTGTGAAGTGTAGTTCCAGACCAATTTGGATTGTGAAGTTCAGTTGTGACGACATCAAGTTCGAGGAACGCCATTTTGTCTGCCGATCAAGTGAGACCGTTTCATATTTTTCCTTGCCTATAACCTTTCTACTTGGGAATTTAGTGAGGCTAGTTCCGCATTTGTTTTGCTTCATACCAATAGCCGTTCGTAAATACATAACTATCCTAAGCGCATGTAATTGCAGTGTCTTGTAAATACAATCTACCTAATATTTTCTTATCTATTCAAACTACTTACCTACCTACTTCATTCGTGAACTTGAACTTGGTTCAACCATATGGTGACTATATACCTACATGTATTAAATCATAAACATTCCATTGAAATCGCTGCGTATGCCTTCCGATTCAATTTTATAAATAGCTACACAATCTATTGATGCACTATTACGCTTTTAAATATTAAATCTATTCGCTTAAACGCTATTCTAAGCTTGTCGCACCAATCTATTCCAGTGGCTTTGCATCGCACTTTGTTCTCTCGCCTATCAACCTGCCACTGCACCCTCATCCTCATTGCCTGCGCATCCTGTGCTGCGTGTGAGCACCACGGCGGTCGTACGCTGACTAATCTAACGGGACTCGCTCGCCGCGCGCCCTGCAGGACATCGAAACAAGGAGTGTATCGTATGCAATTTGTTTGTTTACATTTCTTATTGCTAACTTTATTGCATCGCAACCATGCCTGAGAATCTAAAAGAATTAAATGCTAAGCGTAGTTCTATAAAAGGACGCGTTACGAAGTTTAAAAATAACTTGGATAATCTAGATTCTTTAGAGGAGGAAATTTCTACAATGGAACTCAGCAAGCTTGCAATGCAATTAGCAAAATTTGAGGCGTTATTTATTGAATTTGATGAGGTGCAAAATCAAATAGAAATTTTAAATGTAGACAATCAAGATTCCGAGTTAAGTATTCGCGAATTATTGGAACAGGATTTCTACCATTGCATTGCATTTGCTAAAAAACTATTAGACAATAATAACACGACAGCGCCGAGCCATGAATCTTCTTCTAACCATTCATGCTGTCATAATCATGGCATAAATACGCACGATTCTAATAATCCGCTTGGTTTTCGCCTACCAGAAATTAAAATTCCTTATTTTGAAGGAACTTACTATAAATGGCTGGAATTCAAAGAAGTTTTTACATCTTTAGTACACAATAATGAACGAATTAAGAAAATACATAAGTTTGTGTACTTAAATTCATATTTACAAGGTGAGGCAGCACGAGTTATCTCAAATCTCGAACTTACAGATAAAAATTACGCAGAGGCGTGGAAAATTCTCTGTGATCGCTATGACAACAAACGACAGCTTATTAATAACCATTTAAAGTCGTTATATAACATCGAAGCGGTTCGCGAAACCGATAAATCACTTAGGTTTATTATCGACCATGTTACAAAAAACCTACGAGCGCTAAATAGCTTAGGGTTGCCTACAGACAAGTGGGATGTGCTGATAATATATCAAGTCGCGAACAAGCTAGACAATATGACATTTTTTAAGTGGGAAGAACATAGAAATAGCCTACCTGAGATACCTACTTTAGATAGTTTTTTCTCGTTCCTCAAGAGCCGTGCCGATGTCCTTGAAACTTCATTCCAGCGGTCCAAGCAGGACAAACCTGAAAAACAAAAGTATAATCCTACCTACAACCAAAAACCTCAACAAACTAAATCGTTAGTCACCACAGCGCCAAAGGAAACTAACTCTTCCAATCCTCGCTGTGCTGTTTGCCAGGGAACTCACCATGTTTTCCAATGTGATGTTTTTAGAAACAAATCTGTGGACGAAAGGCATCGACTAGTATCCTCCCACAATTTATGTCCGAATTGCTTAAAAACAGAACACAGCAATGGAGTCCAGGGCTGCAAGCTTACAGGTTCCTGTCGCACCTGCAAAAAGCGACACAACACCTATCTTCACAGATCCAGTGATTCTGACAACATTCCCGCTAGTGGTGAGTCATTTTCGATGTCTGTACAATCATCACCCGAGGTATTATTATGTACCGCCAAAGTTCGGGTGACTAACCCTATTACCAAAGAAACTACCATAGTACGCGCTCTACTGGATTGCGGAAGTCAGAGTACCTTCTTGACTACTGCTGTTATGCAGAAGTTAAACCTTTCTCCCATGGCTTCTAATACTGAAGTAGTCGGTATCGGTAATACACCACTAAAAATTTCTACCAAACGCTGTGCTATCCAGCTGCAAGCCGGCGACAACGGTTTCAGCGTCAAAGTAACATGCCTTGTCTTACCTCATATTTCGGGTAAAATGCCTAAAGCAACTTTCGATGTATCACACTTACATCTTGCCAAATACCAGCTCGCTGATCCGGACTTTAACCGGGCGGGTCCGATTGACATGCTCATCGGAGCAGACCTATTCTGGGACATTATAGGTTCAAAACAACAAACCCTAGGGCATAAAAATCCTACACTACGCAGCTCTAAGCTAGGTTGGCTTATTGCTGGACCAATCTTTAACTCTCAATCTACTCGTACCAGCGGGTTTAAAAAGGTACAGTGTAACTTTCTATCACACGATGAACCCCAACCTAATCTATAAGATGAACTCTCTAAATTCTGGGAACTAGAGAATTTCCCTCAAGACAAAATCCTCACTAACGAGGAAAATCTATGCGAACAGCATTTCCTAGCTAACACTACTCGTACTTCTGATGGTCATTTCTGTGTGGCTCTACCTCTTCGCGAGGACCCCACTGCATTAGGAAAATCTTACGGGTTAGCTAAAAAACGTCTTTTGGGCTTAGAAGCTCGCTTTCGCAAACAACCTGGAATCAAAGAATCTTATACCGACTTCATGCGAGAGTATGAGGCTCTCGGACACCTATCAAAAATTCCACCAAACCAAAACCAATCTCAAAATGCTTACCACACCATCCTGTGATCAAGGAAACTAGCGAATCTACTAAAACTCGTGTAGTTTTTGAAGCCAATTCCAAGTCGACTACTGGCGTGGCGATCAATGACCTCCAAATGGTTGGACCTACTATTCAGGATCCACTTTTCAATATTTTAGTCCGTTTTCGACAACATAAATATGTATTCTGTGCAGATATCGAAAAGATGTTTCGAGCTATTTTTGTGAGAGAGTCGGATCGTCATCTTCAGCAAATTTTGTGGCGGGAACACGAAACCGATCCCATACAAGTCTTGCAATTGAATACGGTTACGTATGGTTTCGCAAGTGCTAGCTTCCTTGCTACACGTTGCATTTATCAAGTTGGCGAAGAATGCAGTGACTCTAAAATTAAAGAAATAATCCAAAAAGACTTTATGTGTGATGACCTCCTTACAGGCGCAGAAACTGAAGCTGATTTGCTCTACATGCAACAGTCAGTCTCTACCGAATTAGCCTGTTATGGTTTTCATCTCCGTAAGTACCGCTCAAACTTACCTAATCTTCTAACTGCCAACTCTATCGATCTTGAAAATCGAAATCTCATTATTAGCAATGCCACCAGCACTCTAGGTGTAGGCTGGACCCCAACCTCTGATGAATTTAATTTCAACATCCAATACACACCGGCAGCTGTTTTGACCAAGCGATCGATACTATCATCGACTTTCAAAATCTTTGATCCACTTGGAGTCCTTGCTTTATGCACTATCAAACCTAAAATGTTACTCCAGCAGTTATGGCGCCTAAAACTAAACTGGGATGACCCAGTACCCAATGACGCAGCAAAATCCTGGAATAAATTTACCGAGCAACTTTCGATGCTCTCTACTGTCAAAATTCCGAGATGCGTTATAATTGACGATTTCTATTTAATAGAGCTTCATTGTTTCAATGACGCATCACAAAGAGCATATGGCTCTACAATATACCTAAGATCCTTAGACCGCGATGGAAATATAAACGTTTCATTACTGTGCGCCAAGTCTCGAGTGGCACCTATCAACAGAATTCAAACCATTCCCAAATTGGAGCTCTGCGCTGCTCTACTAGGCTGCAAGCTCGCGCATACTGTACTACAAGCATTCAGGCATCCAATCTCACGGAAATTTTATTGGACTGACTCTAACGTCGTCCTAAGCTGGATAAGAACACATAGCCGCCTTCAAACATTTGTAGCTAACCAAGTGGCCGCGATTAGAGAAATAACTAGCTCCTCACAATGGCGTAAAGTAGGCACTTCTTCCAACCCAGCTGACTTAGTAAGCCGCGGTGTTGATCCAAGCAAGATACACGACCCTCTGTGGTGGCATGGTCCTAACTTTCTTATGCAGCCAGAAGAGACGTGGCCAGTAGAGCCATCGTACACACTCGAATTGCCTGATGTAGAAGCTCAGCCCACTTTCGTCGGGAAGACTGCACTTACGTACGACGACAAACTTGTAAAGCTCGAAAACTACTCCAGCCTGCTATTTGTCCAAAATGTCGTAGCTCGAGTCTTACGTTTTATCCACAACGCGAAAAATCCTAAAAACAAAATATCAGGCCCCTTATTGACCAAAGAAAGACAAAAGCTATGGATTATTTAATCAAGGTATCGCAGCAAGAGTCATTTGTCAATGAAATAGAGCTTCTGTCTCAGGACAAGCCCTTAAAAGCACAAGTGGCTTTAGTCTCTCTAAATCCATTTCTAGACTCTAACGGTATACTCAGGGTCGGTGGTCGAATCGACACTTCTTACTATCCTTATGACAAAAAACATCCTATCGTTTTGAAATCAGATCATCATTTAACAAAATTAATCTTTCAGCGCGAGCACAGTAGACTATTCCACGCTGGTCCTCAACAAATGCTTGCCACGGTACGTGAACGCTACTGGCCAATCGGTGGCCGAAACCTAGCCAGGCGAGTTTACCGCAATTGTTTCATATGTCGTCGTTTTAGAGCAAGAACTATGACTCAAATTATGGGAAACATTCCTGTAGAGCGCCTAGAACCTGACTATCCGTTTCGAGCTGTAGGTACAGACATAGCCGGGCCGTACCTTATAACTGATCGCAAGGGTCGGGGATGTAAAATCACGAAGTGCTATTTATGTCTATTTGTGTGTTTTCGTTATAAATGTTACCATTTGGAAGTAGTAAGCTCTCTTACTAAAGAGGCTCTACTACTGACTCTAAAACGATTTATTGCTCGCCGTGGTATTCCAAACCTAATCTGCTCTGACAATGGTAGAAATTATGTTGCAGCCGCCAAAGAGATTAAGGAATTATACAAACTTCACAAAAATAATCTTATTGATTTTGCTGCTGATCAGGGCATTGAATTTCGTTTCTCACCTGCATACGCTCCGAATTTCGGTGGCCTATGGGAAGCCGGAGTCGCTGCAGCCAAGAGGCATATTAATAAAGTCCTCAAAAATACCCATTTGACGTTTGAGGAACTATCATCTTTATTTGCCCAAGTAGAACAAATCCTCAACAGCCGTCCATTATGTCCACTCAGTCCTTCGCCCAATGACTTCCTTCCCCTTACTCCGGGACACTTTTTGATCGGCAGACCTCTCACCTCACTTCCGTCACCATACCTCCTAGACGCCAACTTCAACCGCCTCGACAGCTATAAACGACTAGAGCAAGCTAGACAACACTTCTGGAAGCGCTGGTCGAATGAGTACATCGCCGAATTACAACAACGAACCAAATGGCGAACTAAATCCGCTGAGCTGAAGCTAGATGATTTAGTTCTCATCAAGGAAGACTCTACACCTCCACTATGCTGGCGCCTTGGTAGAGTCGCTAAACTTTTCCCCGGACCTGATGGATTGCCGCGTGTTGCTGACATCACCACTGCCCAGGGCACAGTTCGCAGAGCCCTCAACCGCATATGCCTGCTGACACCAGCCAATGCAACAGCAACCAGTTGAAATCCGTTTAAAAGCCGTTTAACGTCTTTCAACGCCCGGGAGGATGTTCGGGCCGTCTTCATTCATCCGTTCATTCGTCCATTTATTCATTCATTAGCTTCATTCATTCGTACACTTCTTTCTGTCACCTAATCGAAAATGGAGTCTTTTTTACTGAATCAATAATTATATTTATAAAAACTACAAAAAACCTTCTTTTACTTGTCTGTACTAGACAATCCTTTTTCATAAACCTCTTCACGCTGATGATGTCGGTATCGCAATTTATGTTTTTAAATATTTCTTCATTGCTCATATCTACTGGAACACATTTTATGAACCCAATCTTTTCAACTAAGTGCGCTGGGATGAATGCGCGCAACTTATTTCGACTAAGAAAGCTGTCTTGTTTCAAAAAACTGTTAGCAGCTGCTGCTTTTTGAAATGTTACGCCTATTTTGAACGGATTTATTCTGTGTACGCCAGTGATTCCCTTTATATTGTCTACAAAGAGTTGAGTCAATTTAATAGGGTTTTTGTTGCCGATTTTTTCCTTTTCTTTTGACTCTACGTAAACTGTGTAATCCACAGCACTTTTCTCTAGAAATAACCGAGTGTAATTTGGTTTCAAATACATTTTGTACTTAACTTCTGGTGATTGTAGAATGGCATCAAATTTTCTTTTTCTTTCAGAGGGCTGGAGGCATTCATCGTCCTCCGTCCCCATCACAGCGTGACGCCGGACACTTTTTCCGTTGAGATATTGATATTTACTCACCAGAAAACAGGAATAAAAGTAATTATTTCACGCAGAAAATAAATTTCCCGCCTTCGGTTTGACTTCCCGCCAAAAAGTCCCTGTAAACATCGACACAGACCAGTGTTGCCAGATAACAGTTTTGTGTTCCTGTTCCCTCAAATCTCACCCGAAAACCCCCCATAACTAAAGTTTTGAATAAAAATCCCCCCAAAATTTGCTAGCTAGCTAAAACTTATTAATTGCTTGTAAAATGACATTTTATTTCTAAATTACAACAACACTATACTCAATTACGAACTCTTAAATACAGTACTACTTTCACTATTTTTATATATTTCTGCTTTGATAGGACCATTATGACTAATTTAAGTGATCTACAGACTGATCGAGACACGATACGATTGACCGAAACCCATTCTCTGGCGACAATTTTTGCACCAGTCAGCTCGGCTGTCATCGTACGCAGCATTCCCGGCCTTGCTAGCCATTTTATTTTGCGGTTTTGCTATGTTTGGCATAGCTACTAGTTACTATATTCAGAATAACTATGGTTTTTCCCTTATCACAGGTTTGGTAATAAAAATCTCCCAATTCCCTCCAACTGCAGTTTTTTCCCCAAATATGCCCCCAAAAATATTTTCACCCAATATTTCCCCCCCACAACATAAAAAATCCCCATATTTGGGTGAATTCCTCCCAATCTGGCATCAGTGACACAGCATACACACCCAGGGCTGTGACAGCTCATACAAAAAAAACAGCTATACAGAAACGGGGGGCATGACGAATGACAATCCGCCATCTTATTATTGTGTCAGCTGTCAAATATATAGTCAATGTCAAGAGCGGAGCGGAGTGATTGTCGGTTGATTTTTATAGTGCTTTTTGCAGATTTCTTTAAAAAAACGACTCTAGCTGACCTGACCTGGCTGCTAAACAAGAACCAGTGCCCGTGTTTTGCTCATGTGATTGGATTTTCATGTTTGGTGTGTCGGCCGTTTATCATTCCGTTTTCGCGGTGATGTTTACTACCTGTGAAACTAGTAAACACGATGATAAATTATTTGTATTTTAAGGAAATGATACTTTACGTAAGCAGTGGTATTGCTTATGGCTCTGCACTACCCTCAAATTTTGGACCTGTCCGAAAAGAAACCATTGAAGAGGTCCAATTGCATCCGACATTTTGAGCCTGCATTCCTGACAGGAAAGCAAATTTATGTGTGACCAGGAAAGACAAAGTGCTGTCAGACGCCTACAAGAAGACACACGAGCTGATCAATTTAGAAAAGGATTACACTGTGCAATATTTTTTTTTTGTAGGTATATTTCAAAGTTAACAAAACATAATATGGGCAGTTACCGTCGCTCGGCCTTCGGCCTAACTCCGGCACCTTGCTCGTTTGAACCCCACTTTGAACCCTTTAGAAATCATGCATAACCCTTTAGAGACTCGCAAGGTGCCGTCGTTCGGCCTTC
Source organism: Ligdia adustata (assembly GCA_947049295.1). NCBI lineage: Eukaryota > Metazoa > Arthropoda > Insecta > Lepidoptera > Geometridae > Ligdia > Ligdia adustata. Next base: position 8,585,762 of record OX346218.1, read on the forward strand.
GGCCTCACTCCGACACCTTGCTCGTAAGTTTAGATGGCTACTATTAAAAAAAAAAACAATTTGTTTTTCAGAAATGTATTCAGCGACCCCAAAAACCCCCGGAGCCAAAATTTCATCCCGCTCGGACCATTTTGAAATTTGATCCCCGACTTGAGCCCCCAGGGGATCAATCAGACCATTTTAGGTTGGTAGCGCTTACCATCCCCTATGACATTTGATCGAACATTAATGAAAAAAAGTTTACCGTTCTGAAGTTATTAAGGGTCAAACTTTGTATCGGATCGATGTTTTTTTGTTTGTGACCCCAATTTTTTTAAAATTTTTTGGAAGGACTTATGGTTCCCAACAACTTTTGTTCAAAAAGAAGGGTTCCAAGTGTTATAGTTTAGCCAGGACGTTGGGGTACTCCAGAGTCTTTTCCACTTTTGCAACTTTTAGGATTTTTCCCTAGGTCCCATAACCCTCCTCTATCCAGGTGTACCACCTCGCCAAACCCCCACAAAACTCCTTCTGAGAGAACAATTCTGTCAATGAGTCAGTGAGTCAGTGAGTGGTTGTTCAGCTTTATATAATATGGATGGATGGATTGATGGAGGATGGATGGATGGAATGGAATTGATGGATGGATGGATGGATAACTGTTATATTTTTCATGTCACATAAAATCAAATTAGAAATAAATTATAATTCGTATGCACATCGATAATTTAAATACGTCACTACTGTATCATATCTATACGCTTTATTTAAATTACGACAAGGTAACAGCACTATCGCGTGAAAAGCGACATCTGGTGAGTGCGCGTCATGCTCCCCAAACTGCTAACTCATTTGGGTTTCTTCTGAGCTGTCTTAGCTGTCCTTTGGACATACAACTATATAATTTGTGCACACACCGTAATTAGACTTTTTTTTCTTCATGTGGCGGTCAGGCTACAGCCACTAATGCTACGCTTTATCATAACTTTGTTTTTCTTTCTTTTGTAAAGTTAATACATTGAGCACAATGATTTTATCAGAATAATTTAGATCTTGTGATATACAGGTACCTAATTCAACTGTTTTTCTTATTTTTTCTAAATTTCTGTTAACTCACTAGGAATATAATAAAAAATATTGGCCCCTGGACAACGAAAAAAATGTAAGAGAATTATATATAATAGTGATATGGAAAGACTGCATGATGTTCCAGATTTAGAACATCCTCTATGTTCCATAGTAAGTGTATACCAATCTAGGTATCCCTTAATAATATTGAAATCTAGCTTAAATAAAGAAAAATTCTTACAAAATACAAGCTATAAGTGGCGGCCTTATCGCTAAAAAGCGACGGACGGATAAAGTAAATACTATAAGATTTTTTAGCGTTGCAAGTATTCCGCGGCTTGGTACTTGGTCGGCGTACTTGCAAGTAAAAACCTGGTATAAATACCTGGTCGCGTAAATACGCATCATCCCTATGCTGGACTTTAATTTTTTTTCAAAAATCTAGTTGTAGTAGTAACTATTGTCACCATAGCAGCATTAGCTACTAGTGATAGTTACTATTGAATCTACTGTCCTTTTTGCCAACATGCTTGGAATGACTCTACAGGTGGTGAAGTCTGTTATTTGAATTGCCTCAGAATTACGATTGGATTGTAACAAAATGGCCGTTTTGACATAGAATAGACCACAGTTAGTATTAAACAAAACAAGATTTTTAATACAAACTCTGACCTATTCTATGTCAAAACCGCCATTTTAGTACAATCCAATCGTAATTCTGAGGCAATTGAAATAACAGACTTGACCACCTGAACTCTGTGATTCCTAATACCTATATAATAAAAAAGAGTAGGAAAGTATGTAGTAACATATCGATTCCTGGCTCTATGATTCCGACTGCTATTGCCAATTTGCATTGACATTGACATTTCATTGATTAGATTGCTGAAGTTTTTGACTTTGACAGTTCTTTTTAGGTTGGTTTTGGAACTTGAAACTCCGAGGTGTGTGTATTTTGTATTTTATCGTAAATAATCATAGCATTTTGTGAATGGTTCTATGTGAATTATGAAGGATAAATCTGTATGAACGTCTGGCTATTGTTTAGTGACCTTATTTTCATCCAGGCTATCACAATTTCAGATCAAAATGGCTAAACCCAAAGGGGAGAGGAAAGGCAAATCTGCCATCAATGAAGTTGTGACCCGCGAATACACAGTGAATTTACATAAGCGTCTACATGGAGTCGGTTTCAAAAGGCGCGCTCCACGAGCGATCAAGGAAATTCGTAAATTCGCTGAAAAACAAATGGGAACCCCGGACGTCCGAGTAGACACCCGCCTAAACAAATACCTTTGGTCCAAGGGAATCAGGTAAATATATCTAAAAATGAGAAAAGAGCTTAAAAATTTTAGAAATAACTTCATGATGTAGTTATCCTGTAGTGTGTTGTATTGTTGTGTTCTGACCATTGTTTATGGTTGATACTAGGTTAGAAAACACCTCATTGGTATGTTTTCTCCGATAATGCTTTCTGTGTGTGTTCATTGGAGATTTTGTAGCACATAACTCATTGAAGTCATCTCCTATGGCAGTAAATTGAAAGACCTAAGCCGAATAGATGCTCAATGTACTATGAAGTCCTTCAAAGTCATAATACTATAATAGCGCTCTTATGTGGGTTGGGTGATTTGATTGTCTTTAGCAGCCTCTTCTGTGTCCTTGTTGGATGGTGACTTCCCATGTGCTTTATAGTTTTATCTGTCAGCATACATTTTCAATACTGATGGCTTTCTTTGTTATAATTTTTGACAATTATCACTAAAAAAAAATACAACTTAGTTTTACCCATTAAGCATCAGGTTAGGTTAAATTACTTTATGAGGTTGTGATCCAATTTTTTCTTTTATCTTTTGATACTATTTTTTTACTCGTGTCTGTGTTAAATTCTTCGCTCAATATCGAACAATAGGGTTAGATTGGTTTTCAGACATAGTTGATTTTCCCTGATAACTATTATCCAGAGGTAGATCTATTATAAAATCACTATATCTATTATTTATGAAACTTATTTCCTAGAAAGTTGATGGAAAAATTGTTGCAGAGGTGAAGGACATAGGCAAGACCTGCAGCGAAGTGATGTGTGCAGCTCTAAATAGAGTAGAATAGAGGTTGACTTTAGAATCAAGGCTACTAAATTTGGCGAAACCAAAACTGGGGGAGTCGAAAGAGTTTGTTTGTAACATATTTATTACATTTCAGCTGCTGGAGACACTCCAAAATAATTTTAAATAATGTTTCAAAATTTCTTTATAATAGGTCACAACACTTAGGAAAGGAACATTTTTAGGTTAATGTGACAGTTATGTCTGGCAGCTAACAGTGGCAAACGCTTAAAACGAAATAGCAACAGTAGGTTCAGGTTTTTTTTATTACATTCAAAATACTTTCGGCAACAAGGTCCGCAGTAGTTACAGTAATATTTTAAGAAACGTAATTTGTTAACTATTTATCCATTTTGGTAACCCTTTTTGGATTTTAATGGTAGTAATATAAGTACTTTTTTGGGCATGTTCAAACAATATTTGTTATCTGTGTACTACGTTAGCTTAACAAATGGTTGTATTTTTTTAAACATTTAAGAGTTGAAGTTTAATAGCCAAGGCCAGTGCTTTCAGTATACTCTGACCGTAGGCTATGAATTTTAATTTTGAGGGAAAATGGTTTTGTTAGTACTTGTTTAAGGAACTTCAAAAAATCATTTCTGGAAAACGACTTGTCTTCGTTGGATGGGGTTTGCTGCGGAGGGGTAACCCTCCCCTCTACCCCTGCCACACCTCCTGATTCTGGTGCCTCGATTCTAAAGTTTATCCATAACAGAGAAACATTGTTTCTGCGCTTGGGATCCTCAAGGGGTCTTAGGAAACGAAAAGAATATAATATAATAATAATAATCTGGACATTTCAATTAAGTTATTTACTTAAATATTCAGTAAACTATTGGTGGTGGTTCAACACTGTATATATTTATGTAATTTTTAAATAAAAGGCAAATATTTAAACTACCCAAAACAGTTACTAGGTTTTAACATGGTTATTTAACACTATATTGGAGTGAAGTTTCTTTACTCATCAATGTAAGGTAAAAATCATGCTAAATAAGAAAATCTACGCTTGGAAATTGTCTTCATATAGATGCTGTTGCCTACAACTTCAAAAGTTGTTCCCTAGATATCTGCATATTGTTGGGGCCTGTTTAGTGAGTAGCAAGTCACCACCTGCCTCATAAATTTTGAAATGTGAGATCAAAATTGGCAGGTGCCAACCCCATTCTTACCCCATAGCACAACCAAATGTTCATAACATTTCGTCACTATAACTTAATGTACTCATGTCCCATATTAGCATTAATAGTTCACTTTTGGCTATTTCTTTGTAATTATGGTATAAAATAATAACATTATAATGTATGTTGGCTTCTGCCATTTAAGCTCACTAAAAGTGATAAAATAATTGATAAACAGCTCACCTCATTATTTACATCATTAACAGCTATCACCTAATCATTCACTTTTAGTAACATGCCAAAACCACTTCTTATTTGCTTATAGTTTCAGAGATTGACTACAATATTATAATTTAAACACCACCTGTATTTTAAGGTTATCCCCTTCTCTTGTTTACTATCATTTGGTAAAAGTTTACAAAAAGCTCTTTTTTCTTTTCAGAAACGTGCCCTTCAGGGTGCGCGTCAGGTTGTCCCGCAGACGCAACGATGACGAGGACTCCGCCCACAAACTGTTCACATTAGTGACGTACGTCCCTGTAGCCTCAATCAAGGGACTACAGACAGAAAACGTTGACGCAGTTGAGGAATAAATATTAAGTTAAAGCTAACTTATGTCGTTTAATTTCTATTGGTTTCACCATATTTCTAGACTAGGTTCAGCGTGAAACTTATTCTTATTCTGCGTGGGGGCGATGATTCCTGCACTGACGTCCCGCTTGGGGTGTATTGTGCATTTCGGTGCATCGGTATAAGGTATACGTTATAAGTGTTACAATTGTTCGCATTGTCTGCTGAAGTGTTTTCAACTGTTAGAAATGTATGCTTTTTGCTGTCCAAGTGGGTATTGTCTATTCTGTGCGTTCCGCGACGATAGCTATTGCCCTGCTAACGACTATACAGTGGGTTGTTGATGAACCATCTTCCACTGGTTTGTAGACTTTATCCTAAGTGCTGACGCCATTGCCTACTGGCGTGAAACTTGTATATAAACAAGTATTTTTTTAAAAGTGAGAATGACTTCCAAGTATTGAGGACAATAGCATTGCGGCAAGCGCTGATTTTTCAATTACTTCGATTCAAAAATTATATCTCTGGACCGATTTTGGTAAAATATAAATTGAACCGCTTCAGAAGTAAGCTCAGGAGCACAGCCCCTTAATTAAACAAAAGAAATCTAACCTGTCCAGCCGTCTCCTAGGAATCGGGTAACAAACAAAAAAAACTACCGTTTAACGGTCTTATTAATAAACGCGTTTTTACTAAACTAAGCGACCTATGGATGGACTTCTACGCAAAAACAAGTAGGTAGATACTAATAAAATTTCTTACGGACAAACAAACTGACAGACAAATGAACATTTTGCGAGTCGAACCATAGACGCTTCGCTCCTCGGTTCAATAACATAAGTAATATTTTATATAAGAACAGCTCCTGTGTATCTATGGGCTTTATACATCTAACAATAATATACGTAGGCAGTACCTACCTACGTTTATAGATTAGTTACTGTTTAGCTACTTAAATACCTAGGTATATGAACTTAATCTAATAGCTACTCCCAGGTAGGCAGCTAACTGATATACGACCCTTAGATATCTACTAACTGTGCTACTACCCATGGGAGGTAAAACAAATGGCTATACGACAGCGCTGAAAGCATGTAATTAGTCTCATCAATCCACCTTGGGCAACTATTTCATTGGCACAATACGAACGAGACAGGCCGGGATGTTTAATAATGTATTTTCCACACGAGGCTAAGAGCTATTGTTTAGGATTATTCGTTTATGATTAAAACGTCGCACTAACAATCAAATAGACGAGTTTATAGCTCTTCTATTAAACAACTAACCAATTTACTGTATTCTAAAAAACGAAGATGTAGTAAGCCTGGCAATGATTGCCATATTTTATCTTTGCAAAAAACATAAGTTTTATATATATGGCATAAATGGTAATTAATTGGTAATATTAATATTTCATGATAGGTAGGTACGAAGTTTTGTTTGAGTTGTTATTTATCTATTACATAGGCAGGTATTAAACATAAACAAGACAGTAATAGTTAATAATTCACCAATACTAAATATTAAAGCTTGCAGAATCACTAGATTTGCAATAAATACTCAAAGACGCCATTTTTTCAGTGAACGCGGGAAAAACCGCTGTTAAGTTTTTTTTGCAGTGAATGAGGTTGTATTTTTTTTTGTTGCAAAGAGTATTGTAGACGAGAGGTCGAAAGTTCACAGAAATCATGTAGGTATAGGTACCAACGTAATATGCAGAGATGTGCCATAAAATATATTTGGCACTAAAGATACTATAAAGACATTGTGAGCATCTATAGATGTTCCTACTTCTAAGCACCTTCCTGTTGTCTCCGTTTTGCGGGTACCTCAGTGCGGCGAGGGATTGCCCGCGTTAGGCGTGGATGTAGCCGAGCTCACGTCAGCCACACCGCTAAGCTTGCGGTTCTCTTCCATTAGTGCGGCTAAAGCCATTACAGCGTCTTGTCTTGGGATTGTGCTGTTACTGTGTGAGGCGTGTGACTATACGTTGTGCTAGGAAATTTGTAGGTAGGTTCTATACAAATATATTTATCGATAGATTCATGGGTTGATAGAGGTTTCAAAATGGTTTACGATTGGGCGGTTATTAAATGTGCCCGTAATACTGCTCACATAATAATATTCTATAAGCAGTACGGGCACATTTTTCTTATCTATACTAATATTATGAAGAGGAAAGATTTGTTTGTTTGTTTGCATTGTATAGGCTTCGGCGAAAAATTAATAAAATAGAGATCCACAGGTACTAGCACCCGTGTACCGTGTACCCATACTACACCATAAATAAAATAGAGATAAACACCGCGGAGCCCACCGTATTAGTCTAAACCAACAATTTATAATTTCTACCGACTTCCGAAATAGATGAAATAGGTACGAGTAGAGACGAAGAACGATGAGGCCGATGAGACTACCTAAAACTAGTTTGTCTTGCTTACTTGCTTGGTGAGGTAAGGTGTGTGGTTGAGCGCGTTGGCGCTCAACCTGAAAAAACAACCGTCAATTTTGTTGAAGGCAGAAAATAATTCTAAGCAGCTTTTTCATTCCTACCTTATTTACCTAATTTAGTAATATTACTAATTATAGAAATGTTAGGTACATGAAAAACCAAAAATCTCATCTTATTACTGCAGAGCGGGCACAACGTGCTGTTCGAGAGGTCATGATGTTCCTCGAACATCGAAAAGAATCGAAATATAATATTTTCGTTTGTATTGTTTGATGTTGTGTGTTACGTTATTACTTACCCTACCTACTTACTACACTATGTACGCGTCGTTCCTGCGTACGCTGACTAAACTTGTTTGAGTATCGCAGAGATGATTCGCCTTTACTACAATTATCAGATAAACAAGTGTATACTGAATAAATATTATTTTTCTCGCAAATACACTCCTACACAATATATAATAAACATACTCAAACTGTCAAGAGTTATTTGAGGATACAGATATTGGTTTGGTTAAAAATATTTTATTTGTAATTGTTTTTTTTTCTTTATTTCTATTAAAATTTGTGTAATAGTCTCTTAGTTATAATTCACAATTAAAGATACATACATAGTAAATACTGAATTGGGAGAAGCCACTGGCTCCTGAGACACAGTCTTATGACTAGTTCTGGAGCCTATGAATTCATATAATTTCTGTATAACAATTATAAGACTAAATAAAAAATATTTGTAATTGTAATTGACCAGATGTAAGTTACAAACATAGAAGTTACAAAACTTACCTATAAGTCCATTAGAAAAATATACTAGAATATATTTAGGTACTATATAGAAATCTTTGCCTATACCTACCTACTTACGTACAAAATATGTGTTACTAAAGAATGACAAGACAGATTATAGTTTTTCTTAAAACTTATAATTATAGTCCATATAAGTATAAGTAGGTAGGTATCACAAAAAAAAGATTTCTTTAACAAAGAAACTACATTGTCTTGATCAAGTAAATATTGCTTTGATTGGAAACATCATTTTTTTTCCGTTCCGACCGGGATGTTTGATAATGTTTTTTTCGAACACAAGTACGTAGTTACACCTGTGTTCGAATTCTGCTTAAAATGTACATCGTTCTCAGAATTTCACAGATAAGTAGATTCTTAACATTTAATTACTTGTCAAAGTGCAAAGTGTGTCAAAGTTGGGTCGTGTTGAGGCGTTCTTATCTAAACCTTCTACGTGGGCTGCGTCGTAAATGGTTATTGTAGAGCTCCGGCAAAGAAGAGGCGCCAGTAAAAATTGATTTAGAAATCTTTGGGAAATGGCTAACACTGCTCAGGCAGTAGAGATCCTACAGAATATAAGTGCACGCTTTTGCACTAAATGTGATTGCTAAGTCGTCTATGTTTACGAAACACACAGATATATGAAAAAAATGTGTTTTCAGTATTTATTGTTCCGTTCGTGAAACTCCACTTACCTTCAATAGTGGAATGCTTATTCTAAAGTCTTGAATCCTATCCTGGCTTAAACATAGGTACATACCTATAACTTAAATATCAAGTAGGTAGGTATTATCTACTATCTCCATAAAGTTGCAATAGAAAAATATGAATCTCATACATTTCAAATCGCGAGTGAATTAGTTTCTTTTTTTTTATCATTTCTTGGTTGGCCACCACACTCTGTGTATTGTGCTAGTTCTCAACTTCTTCAGGAGCTTCGAAAAGAGCTTCCAAATCATCAAGCTTTGTGACGTTGAAGTAATCGTAGTTGATACCTTGTAAAACAAGGTATACAGTAAAAACGGGGAGACCTCATTATACCAAAGTAACGATCGAAAATTTCTAAGTGCTTATTATATAGATCAGACAAGTATAAAATAACAATATACAGTATAATTATTATGATCAAAGAAATATATACGGAAGTGCTTTTATTATATTACAACTTAATACTATTTGAAATTAATAAATTAGATATAGCCTCATAAACTAAAGGACTCTCAGAAGCAAGAATAGCTGGAACATTAATTGGCAGTGGAATATCTAACAAAACGAGCTTTTCATAGAAAGAGGAATAATCATATAATGGACATGACATTAACATGAAGGCAAATTGATAATATTAAACTTGGCAAGATGGGCTGGGGTACAAACTTGACCCAAACGTAACCGTATCAAGGTTGACGTTGCCATCTTACCAAGTTTGGTTTAGAAAAACCATGGTTTATGTCTAATTTGGGGTTGTAAGGAAAAATTATATTTTGTTTTGAATTGATATGACTTTTCCCGAGCTTCATTCTTGGACACAAAGTCTGGGCAAAATTCCCAAGTTATGACAGTAATTAATATAAGGGTACAGATCTCCACATTGAACGGCTTCATTAGCGAGTTGGTCTGCTTTTTCATTTCTTTTAATCCCACTATGGCTTGGGACCCATAGAAATGTGACTGTGTAGCCTTTCTGAGAGCATTTACTTAATTTGCTTTAAGTTTCTATGATAACGGGCATAGATTGTTTTGATTTAAAAGGAAATCTTTCCAAGGCTTGAAGAGCACCCTTTGAATCGGGTATGATAAGTGATTTCTTGAGTTTTGCTATTTGAATATATTCCAGTGCTTAGACAATAGCAAAGCATTCTGGAGAATGCTAGATTACCTCCTAAATCATCTGTTTTTACTGGAGTAAAAACAGATGATTTAGGAGGTAATCTAATCTTTTCAACTACTTTATATCCACGATGATATATACCTATTCCTACATTGTTTAGAGGCATCACAATAAATATGATGCCATACAATCCAGTTGTCGTCAGTTATGAAATTAAAATCATTGTTAGCGTTTAAGTCACCTTTCTTTATACCCATATTTATATTCACACTGGGGCATAACATCAACGTCTTACTCTGTAGTAAAAAGCGGAAGGTTTTTAGAACGATGAGTAGGTGCTGGCAATAATTTAAATCCATTTACACTATTTACAAGACAAGGCTTTAATTTATGCTTCCAATAGGGACTCGATATACATGTTTCTAAAAGTTTAAACAATTTTGGAATATGTGGATGATTCGAAAACTGTAAAGCTCTATAGAAAAAAACGGTCGGCCAAAAATTTACGACGAATAGCCAGGGGTGGTTCGATACATTCGATTTGCAATGCATTCAATGGACTGGATTTCATTGCCCCAGATATTACTCTAAGATACTTAGATTGAATAGCATTACATTTTTGAGCGACGGTCACTAAACAAGGTTCTATCAAAAAGCTGCCATAATCTAACACACTTCTTATGAGGACATTGTACGCTAGCTTTAGTGAGAAAGGGTGAGACCACCAGACTCCTGCAAGACATCTGAGCATATTAATACGGTGTTCACACTTAGCCGCTATAAATTCACAATGAGGTATACCAGTGAGTTTACCATTAAGGCCCAATCCTAAAAACTTAGCTTCTGACTTTTGTGGAATTATTAAGCTATTGTAATAAACATCTAATGAGGGAGTAACAAAGTACTGCAGCACTCTTTGTAACAGATAATTCTAAACCATGATCATCGAACCAGGTTTTGAGGCTAGTTAAAGATGTCGATATTTCATCACATATATTTTCAATAAATACTGGTCGGCACAATAAATAAGTAAATCATCACTGAGTTTGTGATGGGTAACTCCAAATCGTACGTGTAAATATTAAAAAACAAGGGACTCAACAGATCCTTGTGGAAGACCTTTTCACAAAACTCTATGTTCTGTAGAAAAGTCTAGTTTCACTGATCTTCCATTCAAAAGATTATTTATAAAATTAGATAATAATGAAAGAACATTGAGTTTAACAAATTTAGATTTAAGAAAAACGTTATCATACGCAGATTTGATATCTAAGAATAGACCTACAGTTGATTGATTATATGACAAAGCTAAACGAATATCAGTAACAAAAATGCTAACGCTGTCCATTGTGCTTTTACCTTTTCTGAAACCATACCGTGAATTAGCTATGAGGTTATTCGAGTCTATTTTTGCAATTTTTGCAATTATCGTTCCTGTCTTCACTAAGACAGAAAAATCTTAAATTTAAAAAAAGAGCTAGGTGTTAACCACAGCTCAGATAATGCAATAATAAAGGGATCATATTTATAAATTAAATACAATAACTCGGGTTTTTACTACATGCGCTTCGACAGTTCCACTGGAGAATCTTCAAAAGACTGTCCAGCGGATTTGGTACTAAATGTACTGTTTACGGATGACAGATTAGGGCTTTTTTTAAGAGCTTCTAGTAAAGGGGAACGTTGGACGGTAATAAAATATTGTTTTGTCTATTAAAGTAGATATGATTTCTTTCAAATCGACGTGGGAAAATTGTTGTAAATCAGCACAGCTGGAGGTGGCATAACCACAGCAGTTAGAGCTAGATGGTATGTTGTAATCTTTCACCAGTTCATGATGAGCTAAGCGGTCGTACCCCTTAACCATTCGAACTGGTGATCTCGTTTTAGGTAATATCATTTTGTTACGAGATGGTCCTGCTGACGATGGCGGGCTTATAGATCTAAGTTGTAACGGTCGTTGAATTACTGTAGGTTTTTCTGATGACAGTACTTCAGCGTATAATTTACCTGTCGGATCATGGAGCTTGATAGCTTCAGCGTAAGAAATACTACTTTCAGCCATCGATAACTTTATTTTATTTTGTCGAACAAATTCAGGGCAAGATTTGTTCGTTGCGAAATGAGAACCTGAGCAGTGTAAACAGGTTGCGCAATCCTCTTCCCTTGTGCACGGGTCTTCAGCATGTTCTTGACCTCACTTATAGTACCTTGCTTTTGATCAACATTGAGTTTTTGTGTGACAACAATTATACAAAGAATAGTCGGGAATGTGTAAAGCTCTACTGCAATAGCATTATAACAAACGAAAACATGCTTGGGCAGGACTTTGCCATCAAAAGTCAACACTACTGTTTGCGAAGGTTTCCATTTTATTGTGCCACCAGTATTGACTTTATAGTTTAAAAAACGTCGTACTTTTAATACTTTCCCGCAACCATGTGGAACGTTGATATTATCTGTCATTTCGTCATCAGGCCACGAACAAGCCCCATCCGTGTGATACTGAATGTCGGAATAAATGCTTTCAGTCTTTCATGTGTCAGATTTTGGTTTTTTATAAAATAACTCGCGTCATTGTGGTTCGAAAATGAGAGGCAAATTCTGTTATGTCCAATACGTTTAACACTGCCGTTAATTATATTTTGAATGCTATTATTTTTCAGAAATCTACCAAGGGTGCAATGTGGAACCATCATTAGAAGCAGTTTGTTCTCATACTACGAGTAGGTACATGCACATTAAACGGAGCACTATATGTATCGTTATACTGAATTCTGCCTACTGAGATAAAAGCTTTTTTAATTTTAGGTCCTTCATGCAAATGTTGCGATGACGAAGCAGATCTATTGAGATTTTGACTTAACAAAGGGACGTTCTCATTACTCATGTTACAAAAAATTTTCCTCTTTTTTTTATTGTTACTCTGTTTATCACCAGTGCTCGATATTTCTACATCAGTTAAATCCATGTTATTATTAGGCCTATTACTTTCAGAGTCATCGATAGTAACAAAACAAACAGCCGGAGGATCAGGATCCCCCGGGTCAGGACTTCAGGAGGTTCCTCCATTATTAAAACAACAAAAAAGACTTACCTAGGTTGTACTGTACACTTAAAATATAATATATACCTAAACTATTTATAATATGATACTATTTTACTTATCTGATCGCTTTTTAACGCAAAAAACAAATTTAATATGGTACCCAAGAAAAAACGCGCCCGCCTAGTCGATAGTTTCCCGCGCTTTTTCCTGGTTTCTTTCTAAGTATTAGGCGTGCCACATCCTAAGCCGCATCGACGCTACATCAGACGACCTGCGTCAAGCGCAATACTCGTACTAAGTAGGTACTTATTAGCTAAAAAAGAGATCTTACGCTTTTTATAGCAACGCCTTATTGCTTATGACTAAGTATTTATATGTAAAGAAATACGATAGGACAATGAACAATTAGATGAACCTTTATTTATTGTAATAGGAAAATGTGTGCGCTTTTTGTCTGAAAAATGCACCTAATTAACTCGATTTGGCATAGATAAGCGAATATTTTCCCGAAGTCGTCCGGCTCTAATTTAACAGGTTAAAGCTATGTTAATTTCCTAAACAGTCATATCAGTCGGCGTCAGACGGATGAACCTATCTAAGTACCGAATGTAAATGAAGTCTGTGACTCCCACTCGAATTCACTCGATGCAACTAACTCACGCAATAACGTAGCATTACTGTAGCAATAAACCACGAATCAGCTCAGCCGGGCTGGACTGGACGTTTACGACCTCGCCTAACTTGATTAAGCAGTAAGCAGGCCTTCATTAATATGTAAAAACATCGTTAAGATAGACTTTGTTACTTAGGAACCGCCTTCAGTCAGGGAAAATAAACAGACGCCTACACCTTGCACACAGGTTAGAAATAGTATTTTTGTAAAATAGTAAGGCTTGTTCTGCGGACTGACCTATTTGCAAGCTTTCGTATATACGAGTATATTTAATATAAGCTCACAATTAGAACGGCTAATTGTAAGAATAAACGTTTCCTAGATAAATTATCGCATCCTTGAACTCTTATAGCTGAATGAACTCTAGGTTGTCTTAGATCATTAAAATATGACTACAGGCAAGTATTTAGAATTCTACTTAATTATAACAGCATTTCACCAATAGCTTATATTTATTTCTTCAATGTTGGATTAGGTCAAGGCTTTATTCAATAGACTTATTAGGTAAAACAATGACTGTTAACTATAATAAAAAATCACATAGGTACGTTCTAAGGTACGAAATAACTACAGTTTTAAGCATAACAATCTCTTAATTAAACGATGTTAAAGTGTGATTGAATAGCTTAATGGAAGCACCATCGCGATACTAATTCCCTTTTAGTCTAACGGTTGACATTTTAACGTTTTAAGAATCGTGTTCCAGCCGCTTCTGATGACTTAAAATTAAATACATCGGACCAGACATTATACCAAAATAGGAATTAACGTACCATTTAATCTATGCCTGTCCTATCAATAGGAACTGGCATCAAAAGCCAACCGTCATCAATGACGATTTTCTAATATCTATCAAAACTAGATAGATAAGCAGTATATATATAAAAATAAGATTTATAAGTTTAATTTCTAAGAAATTATTAATTCAACTGTAATAAGACTTGCTTGTAAATGACGTTATTTAAAGGTCAATAAATATTACTTTACTTTAGATCTGAGAACAGAAACGTCACCTACACAATTATAGATAGGTATGCAACTTAAAAAAATGCTACAGTCACTGATTTTTCATTTACAAAACGGATACAATCACAATGAATTTTGAAGTACGTACATTAGGTAGGTACAGGTATCTGCATAGGATTGGGCGGGAGCGCTCGCCTCGGTGTCATCATTGCACAGCTGCAATGGACTCCGCGCAGCACACACTTGAAGAGTGCTCTGCGTGGATTACGGAAAGGCTCATACTCACTAACACCATAGGATTGGACCTATCTTTGCCAAACGTGGTGCCAAAAATGCTGGAGGATAAATTTGCATGGCAGACTATGGCTGACTTCTGCGAAAGCGTCCTTTTGCACAAAGAAACCGCAGAGCAAGAACGGGAAAGGGAGACACAAGGAGACGGCGACGTCGCCGCCGCCGAGGTAGTAATAACAACCGCCCCGCCTCCTCCCTGACCCTGTAGCCGGGGTTTAAGAATACTGTTGCGGTATCTCCTGCCTGTCGTAAGAGGCGACTGAAAGGGGACCTCTGGGCTCAAAGGTGATTAGAGAGCTCACATCACCCGTCCAACATGAGCCCTGGGAAGACGACAACGTACGTAGCTCACGTTGTCGTTAGAGGCAGTGCTACGTAGTAGGAAGTGCAAATGCACGTGCTAGGAGGCCACCGGTGCGTTCTACGGAGATCCCGGTGCCCTCCGCCAAGCATTGAGGCAGGCTACCGGGGGGTTTTAGTAGGTACAATCCTACATAACCCGGTTGTAACCCTACAGATGAGGGAATCTTACGAAGATTTCCCCGTCGTTAAAAAAAAGGTAGGTATAGGTAATATTTAAAATTAGCGGTTATCATTTTTTTGTTCTACGTTTACTTACTTATTGGTAATTTTCCTACTTATGAACCCATACACATCACAAGTAATATCTTAGTAGATTAATCATTAATTTCGTAAAAACCAGTACAAGTGAAACCTCACAAAGAAAATTCCTAGAACAAAATCTGATCTAAAGTTTGCCGAAGCCGGTGGAATGGAAGTGAAATGAAAACAACCCTTCCCGGGATACAAATGGATTAGTAACAGTTATTCTAAGTAAATACGTACCGTATTCTCAGTTCATATTAATAAAAATATTCTCTTAACAATTCCTTTATTGAAATGGGAATGGAAACTAAAAGAATTTCAATATCCGTAGGTTTGACAATTACGATAATGCTAAGTAGGTATATTTTTATTTCAATGGTATTCAGGTTTTATTACTACTCTACTGATACATAATATATAATTTTTGCTAAGTATCTAGTTAGCAAGTACATACGTAGTGTGTACAACCGTATATGAGTAACCGAGCGAGTCAAGCATTTCTGCTTTAAATCGGGAACCTTTTCTTTCATCTGTCAGTATGTATATTGTTACGACCGTACCCTATGTCTTACAGAATACACAGTAGTTAGTGTGTGTGTATAGAATAAGACATAGTAAGTGTCACCCGCGCTATTGTTTATCACGCATAAAAAAAGGGATCTCTCTCGAACTCAAGTACCTTCTTATTTGTAAACATCTATTGTTCTCGGAGTCCAGCAATTAGACGAATATTCTGGATAATTACAGAATTACGGCACTGAGGTATATAAAGGGGCCGACTGTGGGTCCGGGGAGGTCCTCGTGAACTCTGGACTCAGAGCTCCAGGACAATCAGGTCAAATAGTCACTCAGATTCATAGGGCTCATTTGTCCTTCCCCTCAGGGAGGTCTAAAAAAAAAAAAAAAAAAAAGGTCCGGGGAGTCAGTTTATCGGAAGCTACAACCGCGAACAGTTCTAGTGCGAATCGAAATGATCTGTGTAGTGTTTTGTGTGGCAGTTTCTGAGTGTTTGGAGGAATAAATCGTCATTGGTGTGAATTGGTATTTTTCTATTTTTATCCCGAACCCGTAGCTCGTAACAATATTTTTGCTAATGTTAGTACTCGCGTATGGATAATCTTGATGAAATTTCGTATTTAGGTTCAATAATTTTTTTTGACTATTGATAATTGCTCAAAATAGGGGAAGTTTTCTACGACACCATTTGCTAGGCAATTTCAGTAATATTAATCATAGTTAATACGCATGCGGTGTTAACCTTTAAACGAGTAGTTAATGCACATAAAAAATTGTTCAAGAAGTAGTTGTCATTTATAGTTGCCAAATTATGTTTAAAGTAATGTAATCGGAACAACACTCCGTGACCTATATCCGATATTGAGATGCAAACAAGCGACGCCTGCAGCTAAATGCAAGTTTGCGATCAGAACTGGAGCGTAAACAGCGCGTACTTAAAAAGTGCATGAGCGCGAAGCTGAGCCGTGGAGAGCCCTCCAGCCGTAGGGTCGTTAGGGAACCACCCACCACTACTGCTATTATTTACTCAAGCATCTTTTTTACTAAACCTTAATGAAAATCTTTGGGTTTTTGCGTAGAGAGCTCAGAACTAAACAATTGAAAGTTTTTTTACTCTATTATTCTTAGGTAAGCAATGTGGTTTTAGTGGTTAATAAACTTGGCGAATACAATAAGTATGAACCATTTTAGTTACTCTACAATTAGAAAGGGGCACTGTTGAATTTTTATAAATTTCTATTTTTTTCTTTACGTTTTCCTAATGAATTCTTCTCGAAATGCATGAATTTATTCCTGGATAAGTTTCCTTAGATACCTGTGTGTGTACCTTTTTGCTTGCAGAAGGTTTCCTTTGCACAGCTGAAATTTCAACTTGTTGGTTCCAAGGAAATAAAAAACGGCTATAAAACGTGAAAAAATATATTGGTTTATATATCACATGGTATATGGTCAAATCTAAGCTTTGAATGTTGCGCATACCTCGTATGAATGTTGGTAGTGTCATTCTGCTTGGAAAATGCTTCTACATTGTTTTTGGTAAAAGTTTGTCTACCCAAATAACGATAACATCAGATTTAGACTATCCGAAGCGATCCGACATCATCATAACCGTCACACGTAGATACTTATATGTTCAAAGTTTATCAGATCTCGTCACGGGTCGTCAAGATCAACATCGTATTCAACAAACACGTTTTATAAACATGAGATTAAACCTAAAAGCCTTTTACGCCTTTATAAGTATATGCAAACGGCATCTGTTGTGCTTTGTTACGTTTTATGAAAAAAGCTAGAAGATTTTCACGGAAAAAACCTTGCTTTGGTGTTAGCGTCTCAGCATAATTTGTTAAAGAATTTTTAAGTGCCCAGTTAACATAAATAAAAACATAACATGAACCCATTAGAACAACTCTGCTATGAAAGGAAATATCTTAAAAATACTATCCTGGTTTATCTTATAATTATTTCCTTCCTACGTATATTTATTTATTAGATCGCTATTACAACAAAAATAAAAGTTTTAACAAAATTTCCAAATAACAAAACATACAATTTCCGTACAAAATTTTGTTGGCCGTACAATCCGTTTACAGTAAATGGTAAAGCTATTGTAACCTTGCGGAAACAAAAAATAGGGTGTTATAAGTGTTATCCCAATATGTATGTGGTACTGTTGTAGCTCATAAACGAGTTTATTTTTTTATCCATGCACTCTGGCCCTAGATGGAGCGTGCCTAGTCTGAAATACGAGTCTCGTACACTGGCTGTCAAGGAATGCTACCGGATCACACCATTAGGTGCTTATGTACGAGAGAACTGATTTAAATGGGGGTTTTAATTCGTAATCAGGTATTTCTGTGACATGTACATGGCATATTTTTAATATTTGGTTTCCTTCTGGACCACTTCTGATGTTGAATAAGCAAAATGTTTAATCCTAAAATGTTGAATTCGCAAAAAGACAGATCACAGATATTTTCTTTATATCAATTCATTTTTGAATCAATTCAGATTGTACTTGTGGTTCAGAAGTTTCATTAATATCAGGGGGCTTTTAATTGATCTTGTTGTTTTAGTCATGAGAAAAAAGATCCCTTAGTTGAAGCATGTTTATAACTATTCCACCATCTATAAAACTTTATAAAAATTACTATTAAAAACGAGTAGGTTAAGGATGTATGTTTTCTTCTATGCTTCAGGTCTAAGTATATCCTTAACAGGCAGATGTCTAAGTTAAAACTAATTATTTATCTTTCACGTTCTGGATTTACAACGTCTATAAACTAGAAACTATAAAAAGTCAGCACGCGAGTTCGTTTCGGTGCTGTAACGTTTGTTGTAAATAAAAGCTATAGATATTCTTTAGATTAAGATAATGAAATGTTTTATACATATAATTTTATAATTTCAGAGAGGATTTATTATTAGTTTTATATCCAGTGTTGCTCTCTTAGTTATATTATATTTTCATGCTATAACTAAGAGACCGAAACTACCTACGGACAAATTATTGTCATACGGTAAACTAACACATTATACTTAATAACAACAATTTATATTCACGTTAAATTAAATTATAGCTGCAACTAACGCTATATAATTATTTTAATGCTTATGAAACAATTAAAACAATATAACTTATTCATTTTACCGCGTAATGAATGCCTCCAGCGCTTAACAGAGTTATATTAAGCTTTCTTTATGTATTACTGTTTACATTTGCAGTCGGTGTTTATTTTATTTTGAGTTTATTTGTATTAATGATATTTGTATCTCCTATGTAATATATATAATACGATTTTATGTTTTTAATTGTGTAACAAACTATCCAAATTAGTAAAAATTTAGAAGCGGAAACCTCTATTAAATATATTTTATACCCGGCATCACTAAAAAGAAGATTTGAAATTCGTCATAATCTCTTTTTTTAACTCCGATTTATCAGAGACACCGAAACGGATTTGAAACATATTTTTTGTTCAAAAGGGTGTACTTTTCTATATATAGATAGATTAACGCTTTATTTAGACACACAAAACATAACAATACAAAATATAATTTTACATGCAGTGCCAGGGTACAAGTATGGTCACAAATAGAGCGATTATAAATTAAACTGATATACTGAAGTTACTGAATACTATGAAAATGTAGTATAGTAATTCAATTGATAGGGGAAACATTCATTTACCGTAACTTAAGCTCATTTTAATTTTTTTGTCTCTTATTTCTTATACCCTGCCTTTGTTGATTTGCCCTACATACCTTTCTATGTATAGGTACTCATATAAAAGTACCTACGTTTGTGGTAACAGGGGCGTGGTGGCCCCGAAAAAATTGGCGTGACGATTTATTTGCTTTCCTACCCGGAAATCCCCTTTAAGATAATTAGGCTTTAGTTATTGGTAAAGTGAAACGACGGCACTAAGTTTCCCTGCTAATTGATTGAGTTTAATTTCACTACGTAAGCTCATGTCTAAAATGACCAAATTCGAAATCAACTTAATTACTTAACTGTTAGATAAAAAAGAAATTATAGGGTTGTGCTTCCGACCGGAACATGCCTGATGAGGCGAGTTCTGAGAATAGCTATCGGGAAATAAATAACTCAACAGCGAATTCCACAACTTGACAGTTCGCAAAATAAAAGTTGACGCAAAGTGGTTAGTGTGAGTCCGTAGAATCTGGTCAAGATATACTGGTGGCGTCTGCAGTATCTCTACTAGTCCAATTATAGAACCGGGATGGAAATAAATTGTGTAATTCTATCAATTAAGCTATTAAAGGTATTAACTAGCTAGCTGTCATAAAAACGTGCGATTCAACACAGGTTTAGAACCGTGATTATATATCTTCAAACCCTTATATATTAATATTAATTAGCTTTGATTAATATTTTTATGGTGGCACGAGCAAGTTAATTGTAGAAATTCTCACTATGATGTCTGATGACGCGTTGAATGAAACCTTGCATATATTGACCTACGACAACTATATTCCACCCACGTGCGTTAGCAGGAATGTAGTGTTCAATGTAAATGCCATTAGTGGTCACGCATCTGCCTATGTAGTTTTCAGAACGCAGTCTGTAGTAAATCTATTTATATTTTAAATAATTAGATAGTTATTTATATTCACTAACTAAACTATAGGTCAATTTTAGAGATTAGTTTACTTATTACTCGTGTCAAGAATTGATGTCTTTGACGATTTACTTATTATGTATTCGTAGCTTTCGTAGCACATAATATTCTTCTCATGATTCGTCATGTATATACATACCAACCACCTTCAACGTGTTGCAAAAATGCGCTGCGTATACGTCTATATTACTCGTATTTCACGACTTCTAATAGTGAACCGCTTACTGATGAAATAAAAACTGTAATGTAAAACAATAAAAACGTCCAGATACTAGCATCAACTCTATTACACAGTGTATCGAGAACAATATTCGGTCGTGTATCGCCAGTAATTGGCTGGAAGAGGCGGATCGATCCCTATGTGACACAAATACACGTTCCGCGACACAATGATCCTCAGTACTCCACTATCGTTATTCTCCACTAATGGATATGTTTTTACCGAAATCCCCACTACAGTCTATATGAGTATCCAGTTAGAATTTTGGTAACCATTAATTGTCGCTCAATCTAATTAATCGTAAATAGTATGTTGATCAATTGTGCGAACCACATACATCATTCTGCAATACCTACATGATATGAATAAGAAATTTGCAAGACATGAAATGAAGACGCTTCGCTCAATCGGTTAATTTGTCTAAAAATGTATTATTGTCTATGAATAAAAGTAAAAACTGCATAAGATGCTCTTCACCTGGTTTGGGATTTGCGGATCAGCAAAATTTCCCGATTCCCCAATAGTGGAGACGATGGATGGGGGGGCTTCTGGAATAAGCCGTTTTGCGTCGCTATCACCCCTCTGTAATCCACCATCGACCTAATTGTTTCTTCTAATGACAATTGTAGCGAATCAATTATTACGACCCATTACTAGTTGTCGTTCATTTATTACTCTACTCGATTAAATATAGATCGGATAGCGGAAAGTAACAAAGGTGGGAAGTGAATTGGATTATACCCGCATACCTATTAACGTTACTCTTCTGGAACAATTGTTTAGCTCTTGAGACTGCTGTTAATTATCATTCATATAATAAAATTAATTTCCGCTAATAAGCTAAGATTATAACTTAAACGAAAAATCGCTTTACTAAGAAAATTAAATTTATAACTACAACTGTAATCGGCAAGAGCGCATACAACGTACAATCGGTTTATAAGATAATTATAAAAACAAAAGTGTTGGACCGATTTTCATAAAATATAATATTAGACTATAAAGAGAGTATAAATCTGAGAGTGTCTCTGAGAAATCGGTTGACATAGAAAAAATATAGAACATCCTCCTTTGTTTAAAAATATTTGCAAAATAAGCAGTTTAAGATAGTCTATTGACAGGTATTTTTACACAGATATTTATTACCAGAGTGAACCATACTTAGACGCATTGTATTGCCACGCAGAATTGCAATAAAATGCGTTATATTTTGAACCAGATAAGACATAAGCTTTCTGAATAAGAAGTATAATAAGTACTGGTCATTGTTTTTAAGACAATCCTATTTTATGTAAACTTACCAAAACTAAACTAAATGCTAAAAGCTATATACAATCTATAAACAATATAACATCTCCTGTTTGCTTTAGGCTGTCTTTGAGGATTGTTCTTGACCAGTTATGTAAAATTGTAAAGACAAGTTACAAAGTTTTTATCAGGCCTGCGAAAACGATACGAAAAGTCGAACTCGCCTAAGCATGTTTCCCGTTTTAATTAACTTACTTACTTTAAATTATAAACTTACTTAATTCATCCATAGTGCCTAATAAAAACAGTTTTTAATATATAACAAAACATTACCAAATCACAGATCTAGATAAAGAAAATCCGATTGTCTATGATTGAAACCGGTCTTAGTACCTATGTCAATTGTTAGATTGTAATAGTAGATTACTGCCGCGGTCTGATAATGACTGCAATGCTGACGGTGATTATGATGGCAGAGAGCGTTGCGTAACGCAGCTCCAGGTTATCATAACGCGGTTATCATTGCGGCTTTTGATGTCCAAGCTGGAACAAAAGCCGAGACTGAAAGTCGAGATTTTTACAGCGGGTAAGCAAGAGTGTACTAAGAAAGTCAAATAAAGCAGTCAAATAGGGGTTCAAAGTTCGAAATTTTTTTCTATGCCACGGATGACAGTAACTAGTTGGTACATAATTTACATACAAAGACGTCAAAAACGACCGTCAACTAAATAAACAAAGAAAGTCCTTCAAGATTGGGTGTAGGTATTATCATAGTGAAAAATATGCACAGCACGCTGTAAGGATATACAGAGAGGGATGAAAGTGCAACAGCATGTAGGTCAACTCGGCACAAGTGGCTCTCTTGAGATTTAGTAATATTACGAAGCGTCTATGTATTACTGCAGCTGAGAAATGTGTACTGGATACGTACTTAATTAGGATATTTTACGGTAATTAACACAAACCGCACAAACTTAAAGTAATAAACAACCTTGATAAGTGTATTTACAGCATATTTACGCTTTCACAATAACATGCTGAAACAATTCTTTGGGTGATGCTATTTTACGTACCTCTTCTGCTGGTTGCTGTCTCTGTCACAAATTACTACCGGCTAATAGACTACCGGCTCTCGATACGAAAGCACTAACTACTAAGCCAAGGCAGTTGTCAGCTTAGTCTAGTAAACCTAAGCAAGGAAATTGAGATATGTATTTTTTATGAAATAAACCTTCATAACTTAAGAGTTATACTGTTACACATTATCTGTTGGTAGGTAAAAATGTGTACCTACATAGAAATATTGCAGACCACAAAATGAAACAGAATGTTGAAAATGAAAAAAATAAGGTCGTAGCTATCCACGCAGAGAGCAAAAGGACACGCGGGATATATGAATAGAAATTGTGAATGTTGATATATTTTTATTCATACTACTTTTATCTAGGTGCGCGTTCTTTCCAAACAATTTGATCAATACCTTCGGATTGGATTGTTCTGTAGAGTGTGTCGGAGGCGCACCGGTGGCGGGCGGCGGGCGGAGCCGCGGCCGTAAACATCGCACGCTGCTCCATTGAAATGTTGTCTCGGAGGGCTATGTTTTATTGAAAAACTTTGCGCTCGTTCCACATTTCCCACTGCCCGACACATCGACACATAACAACAAACTTAATCTTCCCACTCGGGAAACCCTCTAACGGAACGCTGAAGATTTCATTAAAAAATCGTTCTCGTTTTTCAACGACAAAGATGAATTCCCCCTCGGTTATCCGTACGATTCAGCGTTCGGGGTACTTGAGCGTAAACAGCAGACCAGGCTCAAGGTGGCCTGAGTAAATCGCTCCATTAGGCAGTTAAAAGCTCGTCGCTATCGTCGGGACATAACTCAGCCGCCCGTCTCCGCGCGGCCCTATAAATTACGCCTTTGTGCGAACGGGGCGTGCCCGCTTAAAATATGTACGACATTGTCTTCCCGGCGCTACTCCCCTTCTCATATCTTCGGCTCCACCACGGAAGGTCACCTAGCAGTAAATTATCTATTCGTACGTTTTGCCAGTCGGTCGGATGTGCACTTAATCCTGGAGTTTTTATGTAGGTCGCGTCAGGCGTGTGACACGAGCGAGAAGGAAAACGGGCGCAGATCGCTCGACGATCCTATCATTTGCACATGTGCGAGATTCAATTTTGACCGTTACAAAATGCTGAGTCGCAATGTGTGGAGAAATGAGAATAGTTCGGTAAAATCAAATTTATCTCACAATAAAATTTGCATGACAAAATGACAGTACTTAGTTCAAATCTATCAACGTAGTCTAGAATATAGAATTAGACAAATGTTTTTCGAAGTGAAAGTGGTGTGGTTAGTGTTTCCTGATAATTTATTTGCGACGCAGTGTCTGTGTATTTTGTAAACATGTTAAATGTTTGCGAAACAAAAATGTGTGGAATAACCATAATTCAGAGAAAGTTACGCCTCCGTTCGCGCACACACGGGACATTTATTAGATCTACTGCGAGGTACGATCTGCTTTTGATTGCTCGATCTGAACATCTCTTTATAGCTATTGTAGTAAAACGTAATTTGACCTTTGTGTATTTGTACAAATTGGACGAGTTTCGGGATGGATGAAAATAGAACACTATGACTTCGAAACATATTCTTCGAAATATGAAAAACCTGTGAGGATATGATAATCGATTTTTTCTATATAAGGCGAATTTTTATTATTATAATATAAACATTTTAATTTACTTATTTATATGTTCAGTACTTAAAAAAAATATAAATTTATATATAACAGAATTCAAATGTTTTACAAACCGAAATGTAAACGAAGTAATGGGATCTTTCATGCACCTTTGTTTACAACTACTCGTAGATAACTCTCGAGAAAACTTTTAAATATAATGAAAGATATAAATAAGTGGTGATTTTGGTTGTTCTCATATCATTAGGCGCTAACAAGGCTTTCGGGGTCGCTGAGGCAGTGATCGAAGCTCGGTCAAGCGCGAGAGATAATGCCTTCGCTGCCCTTTCCCGTTACACCCTGTCTGTTACTATTGTCTACATACTATTAAGCTCTTACTCTTCATTATTACCGAAAGTATTTCGGCTAAACAAATTATTGATATAGTAGCAAATTAAATAATTCATTTAATGTTTCTAGTTTACTAAAAATCAGGATCATGAGCTTAAACCAATCAGTTAGCTTAGCATTTATTATAATTTATCATCGGTAGATACACAATTATTTTGTTTTACACTAACTTACAAAATAACAAAAAAAATATACAAGAACGTACAAAATTCTGAACTAAGGTCGTAGAGCTGTATTTGTAGAACTTGCCGCAGCTCAGTCTACAAAGCGTAGCACGTATCCATGCAAATCAATTTACAAAAAAAAAGTAGTGGTGAGATTAGCGTGTCGGTAAATCGACTCGATATTCCGATTAGAGACCTCGACACCGAAATCGAGTTGTCTGTCGAAAGCGACATCGAGCCTGTGTAGGCAACAGACTACGTGCGCGCTAAGTGGGAGATGCTTGAAACGTGAAGAGCCCTCGTCTTCAGCCTTCTGCAGTGCAGTGGAGGTGCCATGTTTATGCATTATGTATCGCCGGCGAGCTGATACTTGTCCACACAGTGCAGCTTAAACCTTTCCACAACTTAGGGATAGAGTAATAGAGTATTCTAAAAATATCGATATATGAAAGGTTTTTGCATTGCAGTGATAGACTAGAACTAACATATCATAGTGGTTTGGTGCATTTGGATTACTAGAAGATCTAAGTATAATATTCTATTGGTAAATGATCTATCTAGTTAAGTTTATTAAACAGCGCAAACTATCGAATTAGTATATTTTTCCATAGTAGAGGCATATACTAATTCATGTATATATTATTCAACCAGGGAACAACGTGTCTCTACGTCATTTTGTATGTTTGTATGTATAGATATTTGTCTGGAAATTTCATACTCTCGTACAGATCGT
The DNA here is from genome assembly GCA_947049295.1 of Ligdia adustata. NCBI lineage: Eukaryota > Metazoa > Arthropoda > Insecta > Lepidoptera > Geometridae > Ligdia > Ligdia adustata. The sequence continues at coordinate 8,611,880 of OX346218.1, forward strand.
AGTTTCGATTTTATCTTTACAAAACTTTGTATATAAGCTCTACGAATGTAAAACGCCCGAGATTTTCGATTGAGGGAGTATTTCCCCCAAAAATAGGAAAACCTAGCTTTAAAATGCAAAATCCGCAACGAATCTAAAAAAATAGGTTCATGAAGTGAAACAAGGTCTTAAATACAATGTGGTAATGACACGAATTGAAGATCTTAGTTTTCACTGTTACCGGCTGTTTTTAGTAATTCTGTTAACACCGTGCATAATAAATAATTTTGAAAGCCATTTAGAGGCTTGAAATAGTTTGAAAGTCGTAAAATTATTAAGGTCCCTAGGTCAACAGTTCGCACTAGCTACTACTAGCTCTAAACATATATGTAAGACGCAGCAGTTATTTATATTACTTATGCTCATAACATTCTCGTTGCATAAAGTGCATTAATTTTTCGAAACATCAAATTAAAGGTTCATCGCAAACATAATAATTTGTCATAATCTAGACTATTTTCATTGATTATGCTTATATGTTTACTAAAAAATTGTTTGTTGCATCTCTAGCGGCAAGGAGTTTGGCTCCCCGACCAACGCAAAAACTCTTTGTGCTTAAGTAATGCCGGTCGTTTAAATTGGACAACTGGGTCACTCGGCTATATCTTTTGTGGCTTAAGACAAATGGAGAAAATATTATTTTCAAAGGTTTTTTTGCTTTTATTACAGTTATTTTCTGAAGAATTTGGGTCGAAGCTTACGAATTTATCTCGGAGGATATTATAACGTTGATTTGATATCATTAACTGTGAGATATTAAATCAAACTTGGAAAAAGTGAAATGTGACGTAAATGGCCAAAAAAATAATCATAAAGGCTCTGCATACCAATTTTACTTACAGATACCTCATATCGTTATTAGAATAACAAGCTTACCTAGAATAACAAGTATATTGAACTCTCAACGTTTTAAATTGTAATACAAGTGGCAGTTTTTAACTCTCTCATAACTAAGCTTTATGATGTTCATGCGCCTTTGAGATCTATCAAGATCAAACATGTTCCTGCTCCTTGGCTCACTGATGACATTAAATTGTTGAAGCACAGGAAAGCTGTAGCTAGGACTAAATACAAGATTAATCCTAATGATTATAATAAGGTCCGATATGTTAAACTGAGAAATCACTGCAATAAGGTATGTAGAGACGCTCAGCGACGCCATATTTTTAAGTCGGTTCAGGACAATGATCCAGCAAGAGTCTGGAAATTTATTAGGTCACTACGGGTTGGAAAATCACGTCAAAAACGATTCCTAAAACTTTAGATATTAATTTACTTAATCAGCATTTTTCTACGTCTCCGAATATGGATGATGCTGCCAAAGTCAGCTCTCTGCAACATCTTTCTAATCTCTCAACTCCAGCCTACCTCCTTTTGTTTTTTGTGAATTTACCGCTTGTGATGTTAGAAAGAGCATTCTCTCAATATCCTCTAATGCTGTTGGACTTGACATGATTAGTCATAATGTGATGTTACCCATTCTTGATTGCCTTCTACCTATTCTATGTCATATATTCAATTCCTCAGTCTCTAATAGCATCTTCCCATCATTATGGAAAGATGCACAAGTCATTCCGTTGCCTAAAAAGGCTAATCCAAATTCCTTTTCTGAATATCGGCCCATCTCTATATTACCTTTTCTGTCTAAGGTCCTTGAGCGGTTGGTTTACAATCAACTGAATATGTTCCTAACTAAGAATGACTTGTTAAATTCTTTTCAGTCCGGCTCTCGTCCTGGGCACAGTACGGTTACTGCACTGGTCAAAATCTCTGAAGATATACGTCTAGGTATCGACAATGGTCAGTTAACCGTTCTGACGCTTTTGGACTAAAGTCCAAAAGCGTCAGAAAAGCAATGCTTTCAACTCAGTTGACCTTGATATCCTCTTGTCCTTACTTCGCTCTATTAACATATCTCCAACGGTGATTGACTGGTTTCATAGTTACCTGTACGGTCGACGGCAGAAGGTTCGCTTTGAGGAATCTTTTTCTTCATGGTGTGACTTATCTGCCGGAGTTCCTCAGGGTGGCGTCTTATCTCCACTGCTTTTCGCAATTTTTATCAACTCTTTTTCACTTCATCTGTCTTCATCCTACCACCTTTATGCAGATGATTTGCAGTTATACTGTCAGGTTCTCCTTGGTTGGTTAGCGGTTACCTGTGTCGCATTTCGGACTGGAGTAAATCTTACGGATTGAACGTAAATCCTTTGAAGACACAGGTGATCGTTATAGGTAGTTCTCGCCAAACATGTCAAATCGACTGGGATACCCTTCCGCGAGTAGTTTTTGATGGCGTAACAATCCTTTTTAGCAAAACTGTGAAGAATCTTGGCATAATATTTGATTCTAATCTATCATGGGATGCGCAGCTCACAGAAGTTAGCCGCAAACTGTTTGCTTCTGCCAGTTCTTTACGAAGGTTACGCAACCTTCTACCAATTACCACTAAAACTGCGCTTACACAATCTCTCTTGCTGCCGATCCTCGATTATGCTGACGTTTGTTACCTTGATCTAACTCAGGAGCAGTTCGACAAACTTGAGCGCCTCCAAAATTTCTGCATACGGTTTATATTTGGTTTACGTAAATATGACCATGTCTCTAAATATCGCACTAAGCTCAAGTGGCTCCCTATCCGCCGTCGCCGGGATGTTCATATACTATCTCTCCTTTATAATATATTATTTAACCCTTCTTCTCCGCGGTACCTTCAGAAATGTTTCAAATATTGTCACACTACGCATTCCTATACCTTAAAGTCGTCTGACAATCTCATGCTATCAATCCCACCATATCACACCGTTTCCTATAAGTCCTCTTTCACTATGAATGCTGTCTTGCTATGGAACAGTCTACCACTTGACATTAGGCGTGCTCCATCAATTAATGTCTTTAAGCATCGAGTCATAGTCCATTACCTATCACTACAGCATTAAAATTTGTGTCTTCTTCTTTTAATTTGTAATTCATATATTAGGTATTTCCATGCTCCTAATTTGTATCGTATGTTATATGTATTTGTTTATCTGTGTATCCATTTGTATGTATAATTTGTTCATTTTTCAAATATGTTTGTTCAATGTATTATTTTAAGGCCTCTCTAATTTTATATTATTCATTTACGTGCATGGTTGCCTGGAAGAGATCGCTCTAAGCGATAAGGCCGCCATTGAAAAACCTAGTACATATTGTAAGTTTTTATTTGTTATAATTTTTTATAATTAAGCTGGTTTTTTAATAAAGAGTTGTCTTATCTTATCTTATCTTACAACTTTAAAAATCCTTCCTATTTCTGTTATTTTTAACACGCTTTTATTAGCTCGGTACGTATCTATGAATCTGCAAAATAAAAACTTTTTAATTATTTTACTTAGTGTGTACTTAATAACAAAACTTAGTAGTTCTGCAAACTTGTTCACTAACGACGAAAATATTATTGCAAAAAACAAACTAAAAATACAACTTATTGACTGATTTTTTCGTAGTTCAAATTCTTATATTGAATTATATTAAAAGAATAACCGTAAGCGTTAGTGCCGGAAGTGGGCGACCTATGGAGACCGGATGAGTTATGTGATAGAGTAGAATGGAAGAAAAAGGCGTGCTGACCCCACGTAGTGGTATAAGGGCAAGAAGATGAAGATGAATTATGTTTTATATATATCACTGCTCAATATTATTGAAATCAGCCGGTTAATGGCGTTATTGTAAACTTACATCGTCATTGGAAGAAAACCTCATCTAATAAAAAACATCCGAAAGTATACCGAAATCCCCTTATTATGTTTCTTTTTGGTTGGTTGGAAACTATGACATGTACGTGAGTGTCAACATCTTTACAAACTGGAGGACGAAAGAAAATTCTGACAGACCCGAAGCAGAGACGCTTCAGTCGCTCGGTCAAATATTTCATCATATAATCTGGGCCAAACACGGAATACCTACGTAAGTACCTACCGCCATTGAAATTTATTGCTGATTCACATCCGCCGTAGTGTTGTTATTTCGGCCGAGTGACTAGGGTGAAGTGAAATAAATGAAACTATGTTACACACGCGATTGAACAAATATTTCATCAACTTGTTGCCCCAAAGGACATGGAAAAAATAGTGGAATCACAGGATCGTATTAGTATTTGTATACCTAGCCTACAAGATATAGTCAGTAACTTACCTATTGGTTAAGGAGATTTTTAGTTTAACAACTTCAGGAATATGTTGAGCTCAATATTCCTGTATATTTTTAGCAACATTTTTTGCAATTGATATTTCTGTTCCCATTTTGAAAGATACATAATGAAGTAATACCACATTAATTTAAAATTTTTGCTTGGTCTTTTCTGCGGATATCACATGATTCTAGATGAACCCAATTTAAAATTTATTTGAAATCGCTATGTTGGCTGTTATTTACAATCGTAAGTCGAATCCGTCAAGTGTGGCGTGTCTTCTGCAAGGTCCGGTTTAGTACGTGTTTGTCATGTTACTCAAATTTCTAAATTGTACATTATGTTTGATGAGCGCTGCCGGCAGCTGTGAGCGTCAGAGCCACAACTACGAATAACATTAGAATTTTGGATGAATAACATTTTTATCTGGTCTCATTTAAAAGTTAATTTGTGTGAGTACTCTGTGTCCTCTTAGCCTTGGTTCAAGCCTTGCAAACCGATAACCCTGTATCGACATAAAAATATGACACGCAGCCTGAATGTTTATATGAGAACGTCTGGACACTTTGGTAGCATTTTAAGCAGAAGCTATAGAGTAAAATTTGACAAAATATAGCCGTAAATGTGTGAAAAGTTGGACTGCGAGCTGTAGACGTAAATTTCTATACAACTGACTATAGAATTAATCTTGACGGCGTATCTTTTTATTGCTATTCCAACTTTTTTCCAATTATACTTGCCATTATATAACTTCTTCTCCAATAATATACTACTGTACAACAGGACTATAGTAGACTTTTTTATAAATCAAGCATAGAATGTTTACGTTAGTAGAACAAAAAGATGTTGTTGTCTACACCAATACTGTTGTCGCATTTGGTCCGCCCGCCCGAGGCGCGGGCTAATCGCGACGGCCGGCGGGCGAGATATTTACAATCCCCGGAGGCCCGTCATCTGATAATATTCCAACCGATCCCGGGCAGGCATGTTGTAAAAATCGCTGCCAAGCCGTCGATGATACGATTTACATTTTGTTATACGACATGTTCTGTAAACAGTTACATCGTTCGTAAATTTGGCTTCGAAAAAATATCTATTGTTATTAAATTGCATAGAAGGATACACAGATTTATCAGACTGTATTGTGGAATTTATTCTTATGGAGGCTTTAATAAAACGCGTATATTCGGAACGGATTACTTTACATAATTAATAACTTGCATACGATAATCATGGCCTCGAATTCTTAATTATCCACGTCTATACTCGAAATTTTAAAAAGGCAAGAGCTCGCCACATCTTGTACTGTTTCCTATATGTATAGAAAACAGTATCAGTAGTAATATTTTTTCTATGTAGAAAGGAATCGATTATTAAACCACGAATAAAGGATTAGATGAGGTTAGTCGCGTAGTAAAAGATGATCATAATGGTTGGTACCACAATCTACTTGATTCTTTTTTACGTTCTCGCGTACATCTGCGTTGATTGTGACCTATCAGTAATTCAGTTAGGACTTGCTCTTTTATATTTTAGGTTTATTTAGGTTAACCTATTAACAACTTTTACTATGGGACCAACAACTTTTACTCTGAATTCCAGAAAAAAATCAGCTGTTTCATACATTTTGTCGACGATAAATTTTACAAAAAATTGGATTATCAAATTTTTCTTCTATCACAGGGCTCTCTAAATCTTAAATTAATCAACTAAGGCAGGAAAAGTTATGGGTATAAGTTATGTTATCTTGTGAGTAGCGATTACGATAAACTTTAGCATCAAATGTCATAAGATAATAAAAAAAAGCAAAAAGATTAACGTCAGCTTAAATAGCAGTGACAGTTATATAGAAAAAGATTAGTGACATTTTAATTTTAAAGCATCATCGTCATCAAACATAGCTAAGCACACTCCCGACTAATACACGTTTCAAACAAAAAAAAAATCAAAATCGCTCTATCCGTTTGGGAGCTATAATGCCACAAGAAGGCACACAAACACACACACAGATACGTCAAACTTATAACACCTCGTCATTTTTGCGTCGGGGGTTACTCGTAAGAACGTACTTTTTGGTTTCTATACCAACTGAAAGCTTGACTGTGAGGGCCGGTACACTTTCGCATGATCAGTTTTAAGACTGAAGTCACTGGTCTTCGCTCAAATAAAACTTCCATTGTTAAAAAGCGACATTTTGTTACCGTCTCGTTTTTTAGGAAGTATATAATTACATCTGTAGCATCCATTTACGAAAGTTAAAGGTGAAGTTAGTGACATATTTATGGCGTGCGGAAAAATAGGTCAGGGAGGAATTTGTTTGTTCTGCTCTTGTTTGCCCTGTCGCTTGTCGAAAAACTTTGCCTTGGTGACGAGCTGATGAAATACTTATACTTACCTCCTGGAAAATAACAGTGAAAAGTTGGAAAATCAAATAACTGGAAAGTAAGTTTCACGACATTGTCTTATATTGAAAAACAAAAATCTTAATCTTGTTAATGTAAGTCTTAATCTTGTTGTAAACTTTTTTTGTTTTTATTGTATGCTCAAATACCGTATTTTCTACCCACAATAATTATGTAATATTAACAAAACAATTTCTGTTTCTAAAAATACTTATTCAATTAACAAATCAAGCCTCAGAAGTGCAGATCGGAACTATACAAACAAAAAGAAGATATCTAAAGAAATACCGTCGATTTAAATACCTGCTCTTTTTTGGAAAGTTGGTAAAAACAGGTTTCACTATATCCTTCACTTATACTTTTAATAAATATTTACTAGAATTTCTGGCTTCGTAATTAATTAAATTTTCTTAATTCTTTCTTTCATAAACAAATATTCAATATTTAAAAATCAATTTAATGTTTATTTTAAGTACCTGAAATTTAGAAATAAAAAAATGTATTGTATTTCACAAAGTCACATAAGATTAACACCCTGAAGGAAATCAGTCACCCACGATACAAGATTAATAATCTTAGTGTAGATGCTGCGCGTCATATATTTTTTTTTATATAATCACAACGAATAGAAATTATTATTACGAGTATAAGACGTTATTAATATTTATGTTATAATTTTTATAAAAACAAACGATTTATTTGTTTAATACACTCGGACTTGAAAGTAGACATTCGAACTTATCGTTCGAATACCTGCCCCGGCCGGAAATCGGCCTCGATACTGACGGCTCTCGAAGCAACTTTGCTGACCCCTAGACCACGACGGTTATCAAATTGGAAGTATTTCCCTATCCTTATTCTATAATCGGACTAATAGAGGTACTGTACGGCGCCAGCGGCTCATGGTAGAGATTTCACGGACTCACACAAAATGCATTGCGTCTACTTTTATTCTGCTAACTGCCAGGTTGTGGAATTCGCTGCCGAGTTCTCTATTTCCCGGCAGCTATAATTTCGGTCTTTTCAAGGCGCGAGGGAAGCAGACTAGGCTAGCTCGCTACATCCTAGGCCGGATCATCGCCTTACATCAAGCGAGTTGCGGTCAATCGTAAGCCTATAAAAAAATGGAAGTAGATATTTTTCCTGTTGACATATTGAGGTCGCTCTATAAATAAGTCACATACAAATCGTGCTTTGCAGAACCACTAGTAATATTTGCAGGCAGCTTTGCTTTGCTTAGCGAACACACTCGTACCGATCAGATACAAAAAAAAATTAGGGACCGTTATCTAAATATAATGCCTAGGTGCAAGTCTCATTTCAGAATAGAAGTGCTAAAACACTTTAGTTAGTCGACGTTCTTGTTGTATCGCACATTTTAGAAGATTGGAAAATATATCACTCGGTACTATTTTCAGAGGCAATAAACCTACAAAAAAATATTTTGTAAATGGAATATTGTTTTGCGGAATTCAATAAATATTTGTTTTTATATATCGCTGATAGCAATCGAAATATAATATTTTTTCCAGCTGAATACAACTATTGCATTTAAAGGCATCTGTGCATCATTAAACTAATACGAAAAATAATAGAATAATTCTATAATAGAAACATTGCTTCCTGTTCAAATGTATCAGATAGGAAGTAATTTTCGTAAATTAATAAAGAGTGAATAAATTTAAATGTCTAACTACCTAATTAAATAAATTAAATATCGAGAACTGCTAAACAGAAGAAAGAATTGAATGAAAGAGAAATACATGCTTTGCCGACCCTACGTAGGGAGATAAGGACATGAAGATGATGATGATCGTCAACTGCAAAACCTAGAAATTAATTTAAAGCTGTGTCTAAGCTAGCCATTAAGGCTAAAAGTTAGATGACCACAGTAAATAATTAGGGTTTTATCTCGTATTTTAAACTATAATACTGTCGCGAATCTAAGGTTCCCCGCACCGTTAAATGATGATCGTGTAAAGGCACAACACAACGACTATAAAGTGGACCTTTAGCCATAACAATCATAATGTAGGTACGCACCCTTTCGGCTTAACAGCTCGGGTCTAGTCGTTAGCGGGCTGGGATCTCGGCTACCATGTTATTATATTTAAACGAAATTTACAGCACCTAGGAAATAGTCTGTGACTTTATGGAAATAACTTTGTCACGTTTTTGACACTTCGTCTTTAAATTAGTTAGTATGATGAGAATTAAAATATTCGTACCACCCATTTATATCATCTAAAGTGGATAAATAATTTTAGAAGGTCGATTGCATAGTTTCATGTAATATATTTAAACTTATCTACTGTGTCTAATAGATGCGTGGCCACATGTTATATATTAAAATACGTTTGAGGGCTACAAACAAAACAAAATCTACAAGCTCTATGAATCAGAATTATATTTTACGGGATGCGGAAGTTCCGATCTAAACACACAACACTACCACTTTCTCATATTCGTATAATGTCTATTATCTCGATGTTATATTTTTGTGTTGATATAAAAAAAAAATGTTATTATGTATGCCCATATCTACGATAGTGTATCGCAAAAAATTCTTCCATTACGTATTACATACATTAATGTTTGAGCACGCACATAGCTTAACAATATCTTTATAATACGCCCTATTTAAATTTACTATACATTCAATAATAGTAACTAATTTGGTCTGAGCAAAGCCGTATTATGGTCAGTTAATCCGGCGTGCCTGGGTATACCTAACCATTGAAAATACCTCATTAAACTTTACAAATTTTAATGTGGGATTAAGGGATGGATCTCATTTGTATTGGAGTTAAATATTTCAGCTATTGTATTCTATTTGTTTTTTAATGACATGCGCATAAAATATTTTTGGTTAAGACTTTCACAGTCAGAATATATTTGCATCTGAAGTTTCTCGTTAGTCACAAGTTTTGGGAAATAACGAAGGAAACGAAAACTGGTTTTGCGACATTTTAGCGTCGTGTCCTCAAAGGAACTACATGAGTTTTGAACTCGTTAAATGTTAAAATTAAGCGACATTACGTCCACGAACATGGCTGTCCAAAAACTCTTAACTCATCTCGACTGCGATGCGCCGCGGTGCTCCTAAATTTCTGAACCTAAGGTCTACGTTCGAGGCGACATTTCACAAAGCTACCAGTACGAAAAAGTTTGAACCGCAAATAAATTATACAAGCTCAACGAAGCGAAGCCGGTGTCTAAAATTTAAATAGGTGGGTAGCTAATTAAGACTGTTGTAAGCAATAAACTTTAAAGTTACGGAATCGGCCCCGCGAGCTTTAATAATAATGTGGTCTTAAAATATCCGTTACGCGCGAGGTACAAATTAGAAATTAGTAATAAAAGTTTTATTAAGGTCACCTCGATTCACGAAAAAAAGTTGCGTGTTTTTGACGCCGGCATTGGTAGCGCCATTCCACATTCTTCATCTTTCAGGACACATGAAACTGTCGAACCTCCATTCATATTTAAATTGCTCAGCTATAACTCATGGTAATATAGGGGAGCTATAAAAATATCAAATACAGAACGAGAGAAACAGAGAAAAAAAGGAAGGTCCTGTGTGCTATACGTGTGTATGTGTGTGTACTGTCACCGAGGTATATTAAAAATTGTATCAAAAGTGTGATCCCAGGTGCGACATCGAATATTCCGCCGTTAAATTCTGATACCTTTGTATATTAAAACTTTTGTAGTTGGTTTAGTTTTTGACACGCAATAGAGACGCAATATTTTGTCATATGCAGAGTTGGATATGTATGTACAAGTTTTGAGAGTGTAGACAGATCGCTGGTGAACGCTATGCTCAGCGACCTTAGTGACGGTCCTAGCAGGTGGGTCTTGAAATGAACATGGACAAGACGAAAATCATTACAAAACCAACTTTTACAGTGAGATTGCTAGAAGAATCAAACTCGGATGTACAGCGTTTGGGAAGTTACGTCATATCGTTCCGTTAAAAATCCACAGTGCTAAAAGGAGTCGGTCATACACTGGTTGTAGACCAAGGATCTTCACACAGTGGTTGAATATCCTTGGTGCTTAACCAGCGTGTGTGGCTAGTTGAGTAAGCAAAAGTTGCTCTCTAATTTAGATTAGATTAGATTTAGATTACAAACACCTCCTCAATCTTATGATATCCCAGTAATTTGGTTTAAAAATCAGTATTATTAAAAATATGTATAGGCGAATAGAAGTGAGTTGTCAAGTATTGCTAGTTTTTTATACAAACAACCAACGTTGATACATGATAAATATATAGTTTAAAGTGGTTACACAATTCATAATATTTTGTAAAGCTATGTGAGTAGCTTCCAGTCTTCACAATGACCGCAGTAATTACTCTTTGCGCTGGGATCCTCATCATCGCCTATTAAAATTCATCCATACAGAGACCTTTCCCTCTATGAATAAAATTATTAGCTATTTTACGTACCAAAATTATATATCTGAAATTTTACATGAAGTTTTATTTGGTTTATGTATATTTTGACGCAGGTAACAAAGGCAACGTGAACTGCGTATTACATACATGGTAATATTTTTTTTTTAACTAATGTGTTTACATTGGCTAGTTTTATGTTATTGTAATAATATACAGGCACGAAAACGTCAATTTTCATGCATTGTAGTTTAATCAACAATTTCCGATAACAATTTTATCAAACTATGTAAGTGATTTCGGGTGTCCTAGTGCACAGTTATGAACAAATTTCAGTATCTGTTATATCCGGCGGAAGTAATTCCCAGAAAGAAATAGGAGAAAAAATATCATCTATTAGTAGAAATAATGTTTCTTGTCTGCCAATGCGAATTTGTTGAAGAACATTCAACCCACAGCTTCATTTTCTTCTTAAATATAATATCTAAAAAACCTTACAGATTACGAGATAATTTTATCAAATACTGAGGAAAGAAAATCTGAAATTGAAACGGTTCTAAAATAACAGTGAATTACAAAGAGATCTTATCTATACTTCCATGGTCCGCGGGGGATTGGCCGGAGCTACTCTTTCTGAAATTATATTTGAGCGGCACATTACTCTGCAAATGACTGGCTATAAAGACTTCAAACGCAGGCTAATCGTGGCTTCCGACCTTTCCGGGCCAGAACAAGAAACACGAGTACCTGCTGTTCCTTTACTTATTGAACAACTGTATTTTAAATACTCAGGTCAAGTGCAAAAGGGATCTTTCTGTTTAAAAATTTAGTAACTGAAACAGTTCACGTAAAGGTTTCTTGTTTATTAATTCGGGGAAGATGCTCCTTCTGCTATGTAATGAGCCCGAAAGTATTACTAAAATGTTGATGTTATTAAAGATGTTCAACGGTTTTCTTATAAGAAAATAATTTTAAACTTTGTACAAGATGCCTGCCGGGGACGCTTTCACTTATATTGTAAATTCCTGAAATATAAGAGGAACCTAAGTATTTTACAAAGAAACAAATAAAGAGGGAGAAAATACTTTTTGACGGAGCGAGCGAAGCGTGTCTGCTTCTGGCCTGGCAAATATTTTTAGTTACAATTTCTGAATGTAGAATAAAACGGTCATATTATAAAGTCGCAAAAATATCGTGATCACGAGATCGATAGTTCGCGAAACTACTATTAATTGACTGTTATTTAGGAAAAGAAGCGTAGCCAAAATACAATTATACTTAAATACATAAAATTTTAAGGAAAAAAAAACGTTTCGCACTCGTCGTTAACCGCTAGGATTTCTCTTGTGTCGGGAATGCCATGCAACATTCACAAATACTGGCACAACAGACCGAGACTCAACTATCTCGATCTGTAAAATAAATATTCTAGTAACGACTAATGTCACTTCTAGCTTTAGTTTTAATAGGACAATAAGGTGTGTAATGCTCATGAATCATGAGTTCTCGGTAGCGGATTTATTTCCGATGCTAACAACCGCCAGGTGAGTAAGTCATAGATTAATTAAATCATTAATTATAGATGAGAGATGAGACAGAGTTCAGTTCAAATTTGCGATGTTTGACGCCTGTTTAGTTTAATAATGTTTATGAAAGATTTCACCTAAGACGTATATATCCAAAATAGAAGTGGGACCAAACAAATAGGCAATAGGACGAACATAAAACTGTTACAGCAGCGCTCCTCGCCGCTCCCAAGGTAATGTTTCATTGTGCGAAATGCCATAAAAATCCTCGTAAAAATTTATAAAGAAACTCAATAAAATGTACACTTAGAATTTTGTGATCCCGAATATTATTTCAAGTTAACTTCGAATAAAATACGAAACCCTTTTATAAGATTAGAATATTTTATTCACCATTCAATGTGTTTGAGAGTAGTCGCTCATTTTGCTCTATTTTATTATTCTCAGATTTCAGCGTGTATTTAATGTTTGCAACGAAGGCAGGTCTGCGGTATTAGATCCATATTTTAGAGGCAGCTTTTTCTACGTGAAAAATATAGGTGGTTTAGTTTGTTTATTTTATTTTTTCAACAGGAGAATAATTCGCTGGCAGGTCTATCTATTACCAGGTTTTTATATTCACCTCTTTTATTTGGCAACAAAAATGTCAGTACTGTAAATTTCTAAACAATTTAAACACTGACCCAGCTTTTAGATAAAATAAATGTCATTAAAAAAGCTAGGTGCGTGTTTTGAAGTTTGCTGAATTGATACATACATACGAGTAATATTTAAAACAAAACTCGTTAAAAGTACTTTGATTACATAATAAAGTCGTTTTCGATAAAGACATAATAAAGTCGTTTTCGTATTGGCGGGAAATGTCCATAGAAACTCTAGTACGAGTAAAGTATCCACCGCTATTCTAGCGCACATGACATGACTTTACTTGACCACGACTACGTATTGCTTGATATTTGACTTTGATTATTTTAAAACTTGAAAATAGAAACAACTCGAAACTAGCACAATGCACACACAGTATGTGATGGATATAAACAAAAAAGGAAAAATTAAAATGGCGTTATATTTGGACTTAGGATATGGGTTCAAAAAGAGCAATAATTTATTGCAAGGATTTGGAAACAAATGTCAACTAAACTAAAAATAACTCTACGTTCACAAAAAAGCGATAAACCAAAGGAGATAAACAGTTATGATATTTTTAAACAAATCTAGTTTCTATAATAATAATTATTCATTAAAAAAATTACAAACAGAAAAAATGTATTTCAAACCTATATAGTCTGTGATCATGTCTAGAATTAAGAATCTAATGCGGTCGCGCACCTTGCTTCGTCGCAGATCTAATTCTACACTGTCTGTACTTGTATGTAGGTCAATGCGTCTCTATCAATTAAACACGAGTCTATGGCGCGGGGAAACTTGATATTTGTAGGCTCGTCGACAGGAAGGTAAACTAATTATGACGCGAGATTATAATTTCTATTACGTAGGTGTTATGGGGTGTACGCTTTCGGTGAAGGTATGTATGTGTACACTGTAGAGATAGTTTGAGAGTAACACAAAGCTAAAGAAGTTTTAACATAAAAATCTACCTCTATACTCTCGCTCTGATCGTCCGTCATCTGCCCTGGGTCTGCCAAAATGTGAAAAGTTAGTCTCAGTTATGCTGTAAGGCGATCACTATACTCATAATTATAATCAACTTTTACTATGGGAGAACTCGAAATTTGAGGATAAGTTAGCGGTAATAGTTTATCGGACGTCAATAAAATCTATAGATAGTTCGAGATCATGAAAAGAACACTTTCCCTGAACTGATACTCTTTTTTAAATTTCAATTTGAAATTTAAATTATGTGAATTTTAAATTCATGTGCAAAGTTGGGATAGTATTATTTGATTCACCGAAGCCTATTATGGGACTCGCCTAATACGTCTAATTAAATTAAGATAAGGTTTCATGCATATTTCTCAATGAATAATTTTGTATAGTATATTATTATAAATGTACATTGACGGAACGTGCAAGCAAGCAAGGGTCGTAGTTTCCAACAAATTTGGCGAAATTTGATGTACCTACGGTTGTACGAATTTTTAGTTTTTTTAAACATCTTTCCCATAAAGACGGGACGTTTATTACGGCGTCATTTACGGTCCGATTTTAATAATATTTTGTAAAGACACGCGGAATACAACATTGTTTAAGATTTCTGAACATATAAAAATCGGTTAAGTAGAGGTCGCTTTTTAAATAATGCCGTTAAAATATATAGTGGTTGCGAGATCGAAAGTTCGCGAAACTACACGTTTTCAAGTGACGGGCTTTGTGAGGTTAACATGTTGGTCCTTATCCCATAAAACCATCAGACATTAATATTTATTTTTCCAGGCTCAAAGAATAAATAGTTAGAGGCATAACCGGACAAAAAAAAATAATAATAAATGTTAACTTATTTTCTTTAAGTTATTCAAACAAAACTTACTTTATACCTGCTTATTTGCCAAAACCAGCTAATTTGTCAAATACGATGAGTAGTTAGTGAGAGCCTCATTCGGAAGTGTGAGCATCATTTGTACTTACAGACATAGTAAATAGCTAGTCAAAACCATCCTTTTTTTTCGCGTAGTCGAGTAATAAAATAATCAATGTCTTATAGACATAATGGCGCAGTCTTATGCAAAGAATATAATACTCTTATGTTATAGTCAAGTGCAAATATGAAATGTATGTTGGATATTACAAATTTTGCATGTCATAGTGCTAGATCAAGGTGGTCTCCTCAGAAAAATAACATAAGTTTCTTTTACATGGAGTGCAACGCTCTTCCGTGGACTCGCTAAAGTACTAACCACAACTACATGACACCCATGACTCCGCTATAAAATTATTTGGATTTTTACTAGTTTCGCCTCGCGGTTTCGCTACAATAGTTTTACGATAGTTCCGTGGGGCCTGATTTTTCCGGAATAAAATTTCCGATCTAATGTGTTATTCATAAAAATCAGCTCAGCGGTTTTACTGTGACCAGGTATCAAACATACGCTTTAACTATAGTCATTTTAATATTTTCCGGAATCTGTCAAAGAGGAATCTTGTAAAAATAGAGCAGTATTTCCATTTTCCACTCTTTAGCCCACCGGGTGGGGTAAGGTCCAAATTGTAATTTTTAACTAACCCTTACGCTGTAGGTATATACGAGTATATAAGTATATAAGTAACTGCTACCACAGGCGCGAGCAAGTGATTGAATTTAATTTTATAATTGAATTGAAAAAGCTCAGAGGTGAAAGACAAAAGCTTAAACGGTCGTCTGTTTGGAAAACAAGCGTTCGCCAAATCCGAAAGGCTATTCCTGTCTAATAATTAAATTTTACCGAACTACATTCAATATCCAAAATTACAAAGTAAATAAAACTAAGATAAACTGACTAAGTTTTCTTGGAACCTAAGAGATAAATAAACTAATAACGAAAACAGCGACCCACATTCGAATAGTCGTAACAATGTTATTACGAGTGTAAGAATTAATTACAATATTCAGTGAGTCGTCACAATTTATTGGCAAGTTGGGGATAAACACCCATAAACGGGGCTGTCGTAGTACCGGGGCTTAGGGAGATTGGACAAAACTGATTTGTCTCAGAAAGCTCCCATTGAGAGCTTCCGATATGGTCTCTTGTCTAACGGTAATAAAGCCGCTAAGCTTAACTCGCTATTCAAAGGAAAATAAGGCTCACTACAACTACAAAAGAGGTTCATATACGTAATTATTGTTTTTACACAGACCGTCTTTATACCGGCTGATTCTCTACAGTAATCAAAGGAAACTAAATCTCTTCTTAATTGAAACATTTGCATCATATTTATTTATCATCATAGTTTTTCATGAGCTAAGTTAGGTAGTAGTGGTAAAATAACAAGCTGAGGAAGGTATTAGGTTTCAAAGCCGGCCCATTAGATGGGCGGGCGCGGTAGGCGGGCGGCTTGCTGGCCGTGCAACGTAAATAAGCATTATAATGTGCAATAATTAGACTTGAATTATACTCTTTACGCTCTTTGTTATTTAAATGAACCGTTCTAAATATTCAGAGGTGTAAATTTAATTTGAATTTATGGTGCCAACCTAATTTTGCTTGTAGCTTTACAATACGAATGTAGGTTAACTTTGAGTATCATTTGTCATGTACGATCTAAATGTTGTTTTCTCGAAACAATTACACAACTTTGCGTTACCTGACTTGATGTTAACAGTAACAAATTTAATTAACTAAGATAACAAATATAACATCACATGCTTAAGTAACACTGAAGCTCGGCTCAGGTTAGGTGCATCTTAATTCGCTTTATGCTAATAAGATGCTTAGCAATGGAGCAGTCAGCAGTCTCACAGTGATACGGCAAGTTGCACCTTATACGTGTATCCAGTGCTGAGCGAGGAAGTTAAGGGATGAAACGAAGGGGCGCGCGGGGCGTCAGTGCTCGTCGCTCCTCCGCCGCGAGCGAACGTCGCCGCCGCGGACTGCCTCGCACCCCCCGCGCTCGTTAATCTAATCAAGTGTCGCATAAACTGACAGCTCACGTGGATACCACACTACGAGCCTCTACTTACCTACCATAGTTCAGCACCATCGGTGTCAGTCGCGACGCTTTACTGGTATGAGTTTGCACGACTGCTACTCGCGCTTAACTTGATTTTAAAACTTTTATGTCATGAAACTTTGTTTATGTTGATCGCGACACAATAGAATTGATGCACTGTTCGTTTTGTTCGATAATTTATTTATATTTTTGCTTGATTGTTAATTATGAGTAGCCGTACCTTGTTTAGATGGTAGCATATAGTAGGTTATTTTATCCGTTTATGCATTATGAACAAAGTAATCACTATATATATTTGCCAAAGAACAACAAAATAGAGAGAGTATAGTTTAAGGCTCATAAAAAAGGCTACATCGTAAAACCCTTTCTTTCAACGTGTACAAGGAAAATGAAACCGATGCGAGAATTCCGCTCGTATTTTCAGTGGAGGCTAGTTTTCGAACAATGGTTGTAAGAACGCTGATATATCACGTCACTGCAAACATTATGAATTGTTCTTTTTCAGTTTCTCATAACTCAGTTGTATTTGCCTTGTCTTTTGAATGGAGCGAGCGGTAGGTTTTGTGCGCGGCCAGGCGACGGGCGACGTTGACGGGTTGTTTGTTGGCGACCCACTATACATAATGAATGATACTTGGAATGTTGTACGCTTTTATGGTATAAGAAGCTGATGTCAATGATGAGGGAGCTTGTAGCGATAGAGACACACGACACGTAGACATGGCAAGCTATTCCTTGGCTCGAGCGCAGCATCTACTGTTAGTGTTAGCATTTTGCATCGTAACTTCGAATTACTGGCTCCGTATTCGCTGCGACTGTTCACAGTCCGTTGAACTTATGACCGTGTAAGCTGTAAAGCCTTTGATACCTTTGCAATAACAAGAAATCGATTCCGATTGTTGTACCAATGCGCTGAAATTCATCATAATTGCAAGAATGTTTCCAAGATATGTGTAATTACAAGAAGAAAAATATTTTTGATTCAGTTATAACTAAAAACTACGCAGAATTTCGCGTTTTGTCCGTTAGCATTTCAGTACCTACTTACCCATACTTGACAGGAAGACATGTCGTATACGAGTTTTTTAAAATGTTTTTAACGCCTAAGTACAAGCCAAGACAATTAGTTACGACTTACGTCTTAAGTACAGGAGTTTGTTTCACTGTATACTTATGCGCTTAGTTAATCATCTCCCTCCCTTTCTTTGAACAGGGAGAGTCCTTAGTCAGAACTTCTATATACCCGTAAGCTGGCAACGTAGCTTGCAATTAATCTTTTATGACACATTTACTCTCCAATATCTATCTTGTTATTATTATAATTTACATTATTATGTGTCATCGAACTGACGGTAGCGCTCAAATAAAAGTTTCACGCCACGGTCATATAGAGAACTGACCGGGTGTAACCTAATAGCATTAAAACAGTTATATCAGCTAGCACTACAAATTCACGCTAGACCTCGCGATATCTCGTTGAACTCTTGTCCGATTTCACAAGTATTAAATTAAAAGTTATATAGACCCATAAGTGCCGCTTGTTGCTATAAAACTCTATTAACATCGCTTCGCTCGGACAAATAACTTGCTAGTACCGCTTGTTCTCGATATACTCTAAGACCTATTCGCTCGTGCAGCCTTCAGGATATTTTATATCCTTCCGTGATATTTTATTTTCTCAGACGCATCTAATAAAGCCTGCAGTTTAACAGGTATTCTGCCACAGATGATATCCATTCGCGTTCTCTGTGTGAGAGTAGAAGGCCCCGGATAGGACCTAGTTATACAAAGGAATAGGTACAAACCTACATTCGAATAGGGCTTACGGTAGAATCATAGAGTAAACAATTAATCGAAGAGCACACGATCGCGCCGACGCGACCTCAAGGCTATTCCGATACTTTGTAATAAGTATGCCATGTCAGGCTACCATAAAAGCTGGAAAAGATACTGAAGCGAACATAGATGTTAAAATGATTATGTGAACCATAAACAGACATCTATTTATTATGACGTGTGAATTCTGCAGCGGAGGGCGTGCATGCAGCGAACACATTAAGATCCGTTACGCTTTACCATTTGACTTTCCGCGAAAACTGCGTCTTATCATGAAAGAAGACCACTCTAGCCTTCGGGGTTATTAGGTTATGATAATAATGGGATCGGTCGTTAATAGTCGGCTTTTTGATTTCGGCACTTGTTAAGGTTTAGGGTGAGGCATAGCAGACAGTTATAGTGTAATCCTAATCCTAACTAATATTATAAATGCGAAAGTAACTCTGTCTGTCTCGCTTTCACGCCAAAGCCACCAATCTGGATGTGATTAGGTACACAACTAGATTGGACCCCGGAAAAGGATTATAGGATACTTTTCAACCGAATTCAAAATAGTAATTCCCCGCAGGTGAAACCGTGAAGCACAGCTATATTCAATAGTTATTTTATTTTTCTATAGGTACTGAAATTAGAGGATTTTTCGTGCCTGCTAGGGCCACTGGCGATCATTTATATGACTATACTTACTTCAAATATCGAGAACGATATGTTCTTATATAAATAATAAGTATATGCTTTGTGACCCACGTCTAACAGGGAGCCCCTTCAATCGAATAATCTTTTTCAGCACAATATAGTTTGGCATAACAGCTTTAGCATAAAGTTTTTTCGCATAAATTATAAACGCATAATGGTTTTATTGGCATAAATTTAATCTTAAATTTTTAAATAACTTGCAATACACATCAGTGTTGGCCTACAAGGTCCGCAGTAGGTTCTGGTTATTTTTTTATGACAGTCCAAATATTTTCGCTAATAAGGTCTCCAGTAGGTTCAGGTTATTGTTTTTATGACAATCCGAATACTTTTGCCAACAAGGTTTGCAGTAGGTTCAGGTTATTTTTTTATTACAATCTAAATACTTTGGCCAACAAGGTCCGCAGTATGTTCAATTTTTTTTATGACAGTCCTAATACTTAAGCCAACAAGGTCCGTAGTATGTTCATGTTACTTTTTAATGACAATCCAAATGCTTTCGCCAACAAGGTCCGCAGTAGGTTCAGGTTATTTTTTTTATTACAATCTAAATTCTTTCGCCAACAAGGTCCGCAGTAGGTTCAGGTTATTTTGTTATGACAATCCGAATACTTTTGCCTACAAAGTCAGCAGTAGGTTCAAGCTTAGATATAAAAATATAAATATGTATCTGTTAACATTATGGTATTCTAAATGTATGACTTGTAATCTTTATGCCATAGAGTGGCATGCCATAAAATGTTATGCTTAGTAATCATTATTTTAAAAATAATATGCATGAAAATTTTATGCTGGTGTATCATTATTATAAATGAAGTTATGGGAAATAAAGTATGCCTAATGATTTATTCAGTTTGAACGTTATACGTAACGAAGAGTATGCCAAAAAACGTTATGCGATTTTAAATTATGCCTTCTTAATTTATGCAACCCAATACGGACCCCACCTAACCACGGGTGTTCCCATAATACACAAACCTACTGTATGTATACATAAAAGAGTGAGTTCTGACTGATTGACAGGTTACAATTAACACAGAGCCTAAACCACTGAACCTAGATACTTGAAATATGGAGGGTGTATTCCAACGCCACGGGTGACAGCTACTGGTAATATAAATAAAACATATTTAGTTTTTTATAATAGTACATAAATACATGCAATAACTTATTTATAGTTCTCGTGTCCAAATATTTTCACACTGTCCAACTTTCAGAGAACTGGGATGGACCAGAACAAAACTGATAATAATCAGAAGTTAACTATGAGCTTTTCGGAACTAAGCCTACGTTTAGTCGATCGACTATTTTCTTGGCTATAAAATATGAATATTAGTTAGTGTTTGGCCAATATTTAACGTAGCTATCCCAAACATGTTTAACTTTGCTAAAATGGGCACTTTGTTCTAAAGCAATGTTTGCTCCTGAACATGTTGGCAAGTAATAAAGTTTATACATCAAAAGGGCTTCATAAAGCGGACGAGTCTTGGATATTGTTTGTTTATTTGCTCCTTTGCTGGTTCCTTACGAGATTAGGTCCATACAGTGTTACCACAAACTTGTAAACAATGCTACATGGCGTAAGTGGTGTTCGAATAATCAACGGACATTATTTGACGGTAACCGGAAGCTTTCATATCTTAGAATTATACTATACAATACCCCTAGTATAACTATATTGAATTAATATACTCGTATGTTAAAGTATAAGACAAATACATACAAACAATACTGAAAAATAAACATTTAAAAAAAAAAGAAGTAATTTATAATAATAATAATATGGGACAACATCCACACAAAGGTCTTCAGGTCCCAAACTAGGCAAAGCCTGTGCTATGGTAACCTGATCACTGATATACATACATAAATACATACTTTTATATATAATAAACACCCAGACACAGGTCAAACAGACATGTTCATGCACACAAATGTTTAACCTGTTCGGGATCGAACCCGGGACTAGCGGCGCAGAAAGCGGGGTTGCTACCAACTGCACCAACCGGCCAGTCAATTACCGACTTTCATTACGGCAGGCGCCAATAGAACTTTTTCAGTAATAACGATTCCTAAAAAATTTCAACTCTAAAACTACGATACAATTAAAAAAAAGTAATACGAGTAAACATAAACAAATACTGACGGACTAAGTACCTCCTCTTATTTGTAAGCGAAGGTAGAAAAGTGAAAACCTACTTTAATACGGTTCGCAAAAGTTACGTTACAAAAATATCATCTATGCTACTTTCTATACTCAAATAAAATTATAACTTATATAGATTAAAAAAATACGAAACTGATTTTGATAAAATGTATATGGGAACAATTCTAAAGTATACCCCTTAAAAACAACTTGATCAAATTAGTCCAGCCGGGTGAATCGGGGAACATACACAAAGAAAAGAGCCTCCGATGAATTAAGAAACTTCCTTTTGAAGTCGGTTAAAAACAAACAACTATAGGTAGGAACTTTGAAAAATTTAACGTGTCATGTTTATGACATATTATGTCACTAGTGGTCTCCCATTCTAGCCGAACCGAATGATGCTAAATTTAGGTGATCTTTTCGTTAGAATCATCAAGCTACGTGTAAACTACGGTAGTAAGCTCCTAACTCTGTGTATTTACCTCATTATATAGCTACTTACGTAAAGTGTGCTCCAGAAGCTTTTGAAAGTTATTCAGTCTCGTATGAAATGAATTGAATCGTTCAGGGCAATAGACTTGGTTCTTGGTAGGTAATCCGTCAAAAGTTTTCTAATAAAAGCCACAAGTTTTTCCAAATTTATTTATACTCGTATTATATAAGACTTAAATTAATTTTAGTTAAACCTATTAATATAAACTCCTTTCTCAAAAATCGTATTTCTTCACAAATAGTATTCGTCTTCGAGATCTAAAAATAATTAAAAATAATTTAGATCAATAAATAAATAACGTTTTACACTAGTAGCTCCCTTCTAGAAGTTCTCTTGTGTCAGTGATGACATGCAATATTTAGAAACACTTACACAACACACCTAGATCAGCACCTAACCTGGAATCGAACCGAGAGCCGCCGGTCATCAAAATTGCTTTTACATACGAATAAAAATGTATTGTTATGAGGACTTTGTATGGAAACCACACCAAACATTCCAAACAAACATAAAAAGTTAAAAATACTTTCCACGTTTACATAGTTTAGAATTATCGGGTATATGGGACAGCTGCGTTTCCTAGCGCGATATCGAGGATGGTCTTTCGTAAGAGTTAACGATCCTACGACAAACGATTTTCACGTTTTGAAGGGTTTGGTCACGTTTGGTAATAGGCATCATATTTTGAGGTCATTAGACATGTACAACCTGTAGGTATATATAGGCTCTTTCAGGTCTAATGTAAACACTGATAAGGGTCATGAAAGATTTAGTGCTATGAAATGCGTAGGCTGCGAGGCCTAGACGGGTGACATAGATATATGAATATAAACAACTCTATCCAGCCTTTGCGGTTTGACCTACTACTCGTATGTCACACGCTTACATGATTTCTAGATTTCAGTAAGATTAAGGTAATGGCTAAAATTTAATTAAATATTGTATCGTGAGCTTACGTTTTTTTGATTATTTTAACCGTGGAGTGGCTTTGTATTTTTACTGACATCCCAAACAAAAATAGGAATTACTCAATTTGACTGTATTTTAACAATTGCTTATGATTGTCAGCTGATTTCTCGGAGTCTAAAGAAATTGAAGAATGAAGAAGTTTGAAAAAATCTTTTTTTTTGCTTCATAAACATTTTATCATAATCAGTGAGGTGTGGTAATTCAATCATTCGGCGTCTGCCAAATTCAAGTCGGTAATTACTTTTTGGGCGCGCGAGTGAAGCGTCTCAGCTTCGGATCTGACAAATTTTTATTTCCTTTGTCAGTTAGTTTGTTTGTATGTCTTCTGAAATTTCATACTCATGTATAGGTCATAGTTTTCCAACCAATCTTGACGAAACTTGGTGTAAGAATTTTACAAATTTTCAGAATTTTTTTGGGGATTTTTGATTGGTGACTAGAATTCTTTCAAAAAGGAAGGAAGTTTATGGCGCCATTTACTAGTCACTTTTAAATTACATTTGGTACAGACATGGTGATCACAACATCTATTAGTATGACTAAATATAAGTAAAACAGTCAAGTGGTTCTCGTTTTTCTGTATTGTCACAAAAACACCGTGGTCTCTAGATCAGCAGTTCGCGGCATTGGTAGTTTTTAAAAGAAACTGGTTCTAGTAGTCTTTTGTAAACCAAATCTTGCCAAAGTATCAGAATTTCTAGGCCACCCGAAGAAAATGAATAAATATTTTACATTCATTTTAATATCAAGTTAAATTATTTGCAAAACTCTCCTAAATAAAATGCATTGTACTTTTTCCGCCAGAAGGCGAAACACAGCGGCGCATGAAACTGACAGTGTGGCGCATGTCCATTATCGCTTTGGAGGCGTACAAGCATCTGTCAAAGCCGTGTGTTGTGTAAAATATTCCTGTATTTCTCTACAAGCCTCATTTATGCAAATATGCATGTGTTATTTCCTGGCAAAGATAATTTTTATAGAAAAATCAAAAGGTACCCACTTCTCAAACACTTACCCCATGTATCTTCTAGTGGATCACTTTTTTTAATAAGTGGAATTTTCAACGTCTTGAGATATTGAATATACATAAACACCACTGCTACAACATGAAGACTAATTACTAATAACGACACGAGAATAATATCTTTTAATGTAGCCATTACAACTGCAGTGCACCTCTGTTTTACAAGGATTATATTTCGAGGAAGCGATCGCAAAGGTAAACAATTCAATTATTTAGACAGTGACATCCACTTGACTTTCACTGTCCGGGTCCGATCTTGGAGCTAAACTATATGTATTAAGTAAATCTCAATCAAAGAGATCGGACTGTATATAAATCTGCCAAACTTTGGTAACTGTAACTACGAATAAATACTTATAATTTCACTATGCGATCCCCTTGACTATGTCACCCATACGCTGTTAGAACCATGAGCAGTATGACAAGCAAGTTAAATTTTAGTAAATTATGGTACAAAAGTGTGCCATAATTACATTTCACCGAGTGTCATACTTTGTCAGTATGAATGAAAGAGTTCGGATATGATGAATTTTTTAACAGACTTCAAAAAAAGAGGAGGGGACTTTTTCATATTTGTATCCAGTCATTGCCGATTTCTCAGCAATGACTGGACAGATATTTAAACAGATTTTTTTTAAATATATGTACACATTTTAATTTTATTTAAATCGATCTAGTAGTTTGTGTTTTAAATGAAAATAACTGTGTAAAATCAAAATAAAAATATCATCGCGTGATAAAGTGAAGTCGGTTATCAAAATATTTTTAAATACTAGTTTAAAAAGTCCCAAAAATATTGTGGTTGGAGTTCACAGAACTACTTGTTCATACATTTTCAGTTCATAGCATATAAAGCAAAAACTACACTAGCTATTCGGTATTCAAAATATAAATAATTTCTACACATATCGAATGGGAACGCAATTCATATTCAAGCCAGCAATGATATTGGTGTCGTCGCTACGTATAGGTTATTGGTACACGTGGTAGGAATATCTGTCTGATGCTATATGCTCGTTTCAAACGGCGACTTAGTGACATGTTACGTAACTTGGTTGAGTGTTAACACTACTTATCATGCTAAGCAGTGTTAACAGTGAAGCTGGAGGACAGATGCAAACGATATACTGGACCCTTATTCTTTAACGAACAACAAGATTTCTTGCTAAAACGCGTGATGTGTTAACGTTATGTTAATGTTATAACGTTACTCTGAAGATGCAAAACGAGCGCACTCCATGACATGGCATGATATAAAATTTGAAATTAGCTTAGTGAATACCGTTCCACGTGGATTTTAGGGTCTTATTATTAAAAGATTTGAAAGAATTAAAAGCTATTTGCTGAATCGAATGCAGTGTTGTGAAGTAGCCAATTTAGCTGAAAATAATAAAATTTGTCATCATCGATCAACTTATGAAATCAACAGATACCGAGTGCCTCAGGGAAGCATTCTAGCGCCGTTATTATTTTTATTGTACAGGTATATTAATGACTTACATGACGTAACTAACTATAATTGTTCATTATTCGCAGACGATATTTTTCTATTATTTTAACAAATGACAATAAATCGATAAACTTTGACATGGAAACTAATAACACAATTAAAGTAAAACTTGACTGGCTCGATCTTAAAGTTAATTTGACTAAAACTAATTATGTTCAATTTTTGACAAATGGTTCTAAATCAATTCTAAGATAATTACTATTATGACAATGTAAAGCTAAATGACACGAAGAATGTAAACATTTTAGCTATCACTAAAAGTGTTTGTACAAAGGTGAATAGTTTTGTGTATGTCTTAAATAGGTTAAGGAAGACTGCATCACGTCAGACTGTGTTGCTGGCGTATCACGCCTATGTTAGCTCTGTTCTGCGTTATGGTTTGCTCCTGTGTTACAATTCCACTAATATAAAATATAAAGCTTTTATATCACAAACAAAAATGTATTCGAGCTATGGTAGGAATTCGACCCCATGAATCTTGTAAACCGTTTTTTAAGGAACTTGGTATTTTGACTCTGACTTGCATGTAAATTTTTTAGGTACTTAGTAGTATTTGTCCGTAATTATTTTGAATATTTTAATATTGCTAAGGATGTATTCGCGACCGCTTTACGTTTTAAAATGTTCCTATTGAATAAAGGCCCAGAATGGTTAAAAGCTTGCAGTATTCGTGGATGCACGAACAATTCTGAATCAAATAAATGATCACTTGTTTGATGAATTCTATTACTTTTTCCAAAACAGCTAGTTGCGTGCTAGGAAAGCTTAACACCTCTTCAATATATTCTTAATGTTAGTCCTCGCGTCAGTATTTATTTCATAATTCACTTTATGTCATCCGTCCTCAGGTGGCGCTGATAACAGTCTAAGTACGAGTACAGTCATCCAAGGACTGTAGTCATCGTTTAGCGCTTTGAAGTAACCAAAACCAGCTGTACTAAAAGCTACCCACCGGCACATAAATAATCAAGATCTCTGCTGGTAGCATATTAGAGTTTGACGCAATCGTAAACCCAAGAATTTTAAAACAACACCAAAATATTGAAGCGTTTCTTCGCCTAGCCGGCATTTTGTCAAGATTTGTGTGATAACGCCCCAAGACGTGCTCACCTATTTCTTGTTTGCCCCGAGAAGGATTTCACGAGACAGTAAAAATGTCCAAAGTTTCTCTTCCAGCACCATAACATAGTGTTTGTTACGTGTTTTGGGACATTCAAAGGAATTATCGCGTTGTTTGCTTTACTCGATTCATAGTAGGTACTATAAGTCAGGTACTGGCAAGCTTGCATTTCAGTTTAGCGGGGCTATTAGAAAAGGTTAAACTTTCGGTGCTTAGTTAGTTATTTTGTAGTTACTGTTAAAACGCAGTTAAACGAAATTTTTCTGTTTATGGTGCGAAACATACTGAGAGCAAAGGGATACCAGCCGGTCTGTAACCGCTCGTTAGCGAAATGGCCATTATCGTATGTCGACTTCAAAGGCTTTTTCTGGCAGCAAATGATGATGTAAGTTACAACGTCAAAAAGCAAAATGAAACAAATTAGGACCTCGGCATCCTGAATCGGTTTTTTTTTGGTTTAATATACATATTTTATATGTATATAATTTTTTGATTTTGCATGTACACATTTATGCCTGTACATGAAAAGTGCTGGCTTTTATTTCTGTTTTGTTACATTTATGTAGTATTATTGATTATATGTCTTTTTGTTTTTACATCTATACTTCCAAATTATCTACAACAGTACACAAGCGACTTCAGAAACAATCCTAATGGAGAAATTGTAAACCGCTGTATCTTAACAAACAAAACCGTGGGATGTAACTAGTATTAATTTACTACGGTGATAGTGTTTTATTATAGTGTAGTAATAAAGCCTCTGTTGGAACATATTTTTCTGCACGATAAATAATAAGCATCAAATTCGATTCACATTACGTGGACATATAATAGCGTGGCATACCTAAAAACAATTAAATACTGCGGAGAAGCTTTTCTTTATTAAATAAATCCTACAAGTAACAAAGTAAATTAGCACTCGTGTTATAAACACAGAAACTCAATTTGCCCAGTATGTGACTGATCTCCGCTAACTCAACCGAGATCTCCGAATAGCGTCTGGCTAGAGCTGTCGAGTGTCTGTCTAGATCAAATTGTTATTTGCGAATTGTTCGCAAACTTCGCACTTAAGATGTTGCCAAGGAATTCGGGGACTTACGAGTACATTATTGAGTACAAAGTGATGAAAGTAATGCATAGTTTCTGAATGGTTGATAAGGGTAGAGGCAGGGAGGTGTTAGGGTCTAATTAAACGAAGTACAATGTATTTTAATTAAATCAGCATGGTGATTTTGAACGACCTGTCTTACTAATGGGCAACGCAGAGTATCAGCTAGGTGCTGCTCGCAGGTATGTATTTGTATTAGAGGGGCACTTGCAGACTTCATAGGAGTCAAATGCATTGAGGTCAAAAATTTGCATTAAGAACGAGAGACTACCACAGGCCACACTTCTAATTAGAAAGTAGCCAAAAATTATAAACAGCTAAGTATTAATGGCGTGCAAGAGAACTCATGCTCTAAGCACATTGCAGTTTTTTTAATATAGGTCTGAGTACATGGTATATGAGGCCAAATCTAACTACACCTTAAGTTTTCCGAGGTCACGTGCGTGCCCGATTCACCCACGCGCCGAAATGTGTATATTTTATCCTCTAGAGCCGTGCTCCGCAATACCTCAACATCTGTTCTAACTCATGACTTGACTCTCGATCAAAACACGACCCAACTTATGCATCGGTATAAAGACGCTGCTTGCCAACTTTTCGACTAAATTATCATTCCCAGTTTCCGTTCTGTGTCAAGTATTTTAAAATTGAGTGGGAGTTTCGAGGGCATTATGTTTTCGGTTACGTACAAGGAGTAGAATAGGAGCAATATTTTTAAACGAATTTTTAAGTAAGTTTGAAGTAGCGGCGCGGCTGTGTTTCAGCTGGGAGAGCTAGTTTACGAGATGGTTTAAAAGAACTATAAATCAGACATTTCGATACATTTTATGTTAATTTATGAACGTTTTGATATCTTTAAAACGTGGTAGCAGGTAAATTAACCCAACCTTAAAAATCTGTATTTTCAAACGTTACTTCATCGTTAAATTTGTATTTTAATACGCTGTCACGGCTTCTAATTTGGTAACAATATCTCTCGGCTGTTAGTATAAATGTTAGTACTTGGGAACAATCGTTATATTTAACTAATTTTGACACTGCATCTTTTACTACTTCTTTTCTTATACTTATCCTATAGATTTAATAAATACTTTTTCTTATTATACAGGGTTATTGGTTAGGGTTGAATTAAGCCGAAATTTATTACCCTAGCTATCATAGAGTGCCATATTAAGCTGCTGTGGTGGATTTAATTTCGTTTCTTTTAAATTAAGTTGCATGATAACTAGGTTTTTCTTTATACTTCAGGCAGCTTCAGGTAACAAGTCGAACTTAGGTCCCGTAAATGAGTACAAAGGTCGGGTTTGTTCAGGCTCGATTCTTCTAGAAATTGTTTTAACAAAGCAAAGCGTTCTCATTGTTATTGTCGGAGTGCACCCATTGTTACCATTTTAAAAATCTCCACTCAGAAAGAAGCGCATCTGATCAAAGACAAAGAGCACAACGTTTTCAGTACTGTAGCCCTCTTCTGTTTTATTAGCAAAAAAGTTTCAAAATAGAAAAATCTTTGCGAATAATTGCCAGTTTATTGTTCTATCTACTAAATTAAATACAAGTAAAATAAAAACGAAACCGACATCTCAGTTGTATCACATCAAACATAAATATCTATTATAGTCCCACTGCTTACACTCGGACCTGCTAAGTGCCTGTAACGATACGAACAATATTTCTATCGTATATCTAAATACCGCCGATAATCAATAAATACACATCTATAACCTGTAGTTATTAATATGGTCATTATGCGTATCTATAAATAGATATAACTGCGTATCTATGAATAGGTACGCATAATTTCTGATTTTATCTATATTTTCCCATTCTTGATATAGTTACAAAACTGACTTGCTATATTATTTCGTAACTAGCTGTGAGGAATTGAAAAGAATATCGTACACGGAAATGGTCAACGTAATGGACGCTTTCCGGTCTGTTATCGAATTTTGCTATGATACGTTGTAGATAGTAGATACAAGTTTCTAAAGTCGGCATTTACGTAAAGGATTATGGGAGTACATACGAGTACGAGAATAATGTGTTGAATTTGTTTAATCCTTAATTTGTAATTTGATTGATTTTTATTTGAGTTTGTAATTAAAACTTGACAATAGATTTATAGATGTTTCATTTCACAAGGGTTACTATAGTAAAATGAGTAATACTTATATAAATAAGTAAAAAAATAACTAAATAATATAAATAATAAACAGCTATCTATTTATACAAATATCGAATCGATCGATTTTGATAAAATGTATATGTGACTAATTAGAAAGTATACCCTGGGAACAAAATAAATATAAATCAGTTCAGCCATCTCTGAGAAATTGGAAAACATACATCAAACAATCAACCAAGTGCGAGTCGGGCTCGAAGGATTCCGTATCATTACTATACTAATATATATATATATATATTACCATCGTAAAGTAGAGATTTCAACAAACAGAAAAAATACCAACTTTTTGAAAAAAGCTAACAGTTTGACGGGTGAATTTACGATTGCAAATAAGGTGAAAACAATAAATATTTCAAATTAAATAAATTACAGCATAACATAAAAAGGTAAATTTTCAGCAATTTTTTTGTGAAAAAAAAGTTTTTGTGAATAACAAAAATAAAGAAAAAAACAAAATTGTATTTTGATTTTTTCACATACATTTTGAGGTTATGTGAAAAAAGTGTTTAGACAAAAGTTTTAGATCTTTTTATTACCTACAGCTTTGCCTTTCAATTTTTTTCTATAGGACTTTTAGTTGTGCCGGAAATCGAAATAAACCGTTTTTTACCCTTAAAAACTCACCCCTTCCCCTTCACGACCTCAGATCACCCGTAAATGATTTTTCCTTTCATTTTTATAATTTTTTCCTCTTTTTTCAATGGGTTACATCCTACTATTACTTATTTTTTGTTTCAAAAATTATCGACTCTGAACTATTATAGCGGCAACAAAAATACATCATCAACGAAACGTGTATCATGTTAGTTTTTATTTATTTTAATTACCTATCTTTCAAAAAGTACAGATTTCAATTTTATAAAATTAAACGAATGAGATCGGTGTTTAAATCAAAACGAAGTTTTACGTATAACCCGGTCAGAATATCTGTGCACCTCGCTGGAATGCGGCGCCTCTCCCGCTTCTCCTATCACTTCTCCGCGCACTCCCCAGTGCGACAGTACGGTTAGCACACCGTACCCAGACCGCCGATATGACGTCACCAGCTCAGGTGCACAGATATTGTGACCGGGTTGTACTAAGGGTACGAAATTATTCCAATACATTAAAAATTTCTTCAAATGTACAGGAGCTTTGTTTTTATTTTAAATACTTACTTATTTAACGTACCTATACTTGTACGTTTAATACACTCAAAGCTTTTGCAAATTTTGATGTAATAAGTATATGTAAAAAGTAAAGTAATAAATTACGCATTCCACACAACTGTACCTACATACTAGCATAAATGAAAGTAATTTGTTTCAACTTTTATAATAGTACATAAATACATGCAATAACTTATTTATAGTTCTCGTGTCCAAATATTTTCACACTGTCCAACTTTCAGAGAACTGGGATGGACCAGAACAAAACTGATAATAATCAGAAGTTAACTATGAGCTTTTCGGAACTAAGCCTACGTTTAGTCGATCGACTATTTTCTTGGCTATAAAATATGAATATTAGTTAGTGTTTGGCCAATATTTAACGTAGCTATCCCAAACATGTTTAACTTTGCTAAAATGGGCACTTTGTTCTAAAGCAATGTTTGCTCCTGAACATGTTGGCAAGTAATAAAGTTTATACATCAAAAGGGCTTCATAAAGCGGACGAGTCTTGGATATTGTTTGTTTATTTGCTCCTTTGCTGGTTCCTTACGAGATTAGGTCCATACAGTGTTACCACAAACTTGTAAACAATGCTACATGGCGTAAGTGGTGTTCGAATAATCAACGGACATTATTTGACGGTAACCGGAAGCTTTCATATCTTAGAATTATACTATACAATACCCCTAGTATAACTATATTGAATTAATATACTCGTATGTTAAAGTATAAGACAAATACATACAAACAATACTGAAAAATAAACATTTAAAAAAAAAAGAAGTAATTTATAATAATAATAATATGGGACAACATCCACACAAAGGTCTTCAGGTCCCAAACTAGGCAAAGCCTGTGCTATGGTAACCTGATCACTGATATACATACATAAATACATACTTTTATATATAATAAACACCCAGACACAGGTCAAACAGACATGTTCATGCACACAAATGTTTAACCTGTTCGGGATCGAACCCGGGACTAGCGGCGCAGAAAGCGGGGTTGCTACCAACTGCACCAACCGGCCAGTCAATTACCGACTTTCATTACGGCAGGCGCCAATAGAACTTTTTCAGTAATAACGATTCCTAAAAAATTTCAACTCTAAAACTACGATACAATTAAAAAAAAGTAATACGAGTAAACATAAACAAATACTGACGGACTAAGTACCTCCTCTTATTTGTAAGCGAAGGTAGAAAAGTGAAAACCTACTTTAATACGGTTCGCAAAAGTTACGTTACAAAAATATCATCTATGCTACTTTCTATACTCAAATAAAATTATAACTTATATAGATTAAAAAAATACGAAACTGATTTTGATAAAATGTATATGGGAACAATTCTAAAGTATACCCCTTAAAAACAACTTGATCAAATTAGTCCAGCCGGGTGAATCGGGGAACATACACAAAGAAAAGAGCCTCCGATGAATTAAGAAACTTCCTTTTGAAGTCGGTTAAAAACAAACAACTATAGGTAGGAACTTTGAAAAATTTAACGTGTCATGTTTATGACATATTATGTCACTAGTGGTCTCCCATTCTAGCCGAACCGAATGATGCTAAATTTAGGTGATCTTTTCGTTAGAATCATCAAGCTACGTGTAAACTACGGTAGTAAGCTCCTAACTCTGTGTATTTACCTCATTATATAGCTACTTACGTAAAGTGTGCTCCAGAAGCTTTTGAAAGTTATTCAGTCTCGTATGAAATGAATTGAATCGTTCAGGGCAATAGACTTGGTTCTTGGTAGGTAATCCGTCAAAAGTTTTCTAATAAAAGCCACAAGTTTTTCCAAATTTATTTATACTCGTATTATATAAGACTTAAATTAATTTTAGTTAAACCTATTAATATAAACTCCTTTCTCAAAAATCGTATTTCTTCACAAATAGTATTCGTCTTCGAGATCTAAAAATAATTAAAAATAATTTAGATCAATAAATAAATAACGTTTTACACTAGTAGCTCCCTTCTAGAAGTTCTCTTGTGTCAGTGATGACATGCAATATTTAGAAACACTTACACAACACACCTAGATCAGCACCTAACCTGGAATCGAACCGAGAGCCGCCGGTCATCAAAATTGCTTTTACATACGAATAAAAATGTATTGTTATGAGGACTTTGTATGGAAACCACACCAAACATTCCAAACAAACATAAAAAGTTAAAAATACTTTCCACGTTTACATAGTTTAGAATTATCGGGTATATGGGACAGCTGCGTTTCCTAGCGCGATATCGAGGATGGTCTTTCGTAAGAGTTAACGATCCTACGACAAACGATTTTCACGTTTTGAAGGGTTTGGTCACGTTTGGTAATAGGCATCATATTTTGAGGTCATTAGACATGTACAACCTGTAGGTATATATAGGCTCTTTCAGGTCTAATGTAAACACTGATAAGGGTCATGAAAGATTTAGTGCTATGAAATGCGTAGGCTGCGAGGCCTAGACGGGTGACATAGATATATGAATATAAACAACTCTATCCAGCCTTTGCGGTTTGACCTACTACTCGTATGTCACACGCTTACATGATTTCTAGATTTCAGTAAGATTAAGGTAATGGCTAAAATTTAATTAAATATTGTATCGTGAGCTTACGTTTTTTTGATTATTTTAACCGTGGAGTGGCTTTGTATTTTTACTGACATCCCAAACAAAAATAGGAATTACTCAATTTGACTGTATTTTAACAATTGCTTATGATTGTCAGCTGATTTCTCGGAGTCTAAAGAAATTGAAGAATGAAGAAGTTTGAAAAAATCTTTTTTTTTGCTTCATAAACATTTTATCATAATCAGTGAGGTGTGGTAATTCAATCATTCGGCGTCTGCCAAATTCAAGTCGGTAATTACTTTTTGGGCGCGCGAGTGAAGCGTCTCAGCTTCGGATCTGACAAATTTTTATTTCCTTTGTCAGTTAGTTTGTTTGTATGTCTTCTGAAATTTCATACTCATGTATAGGTCATAGTTTTCCAACCAATCTTGACGAAACTTGGTGTAAGAATTTTACAAATTTTCAGAATTTTTTTGGGGATTTTTGATTGGTGACTAGAATTCTTTCAAAAAGGAAGGAAGTTTATGGCGCCATTTACTAGTCACTTTTAAATTACATTTGGTACAGACATGGTGATCACAACATCTATTAGTATGACTAAATATAAGTAAAACAGTCAAGTGGTTCTCGTTTTTCTGTATTGTCACAAAAACACCGTGGTCTCTAGATCAGCAGTTCGCGGCATTGGTAGTTTTTAAAAGAAACTGGTTCTAGTAGTCTTTTGTAAACCAAATCTTGCCAAAGTATCAGAATTTCTAGGCCACCCGAAGAAAATGAATAAATATTTTACATTCATTTTAATATCAAGTTAAATTATTTGCAAAACTCTCCTAAATAAAATGCATTGTACTTTTTCCGCCAGAAGGCGAAACACAGCGGCGCATGAAACTGACAGTGTGGCGCATGTCCATTATCGCTTTGGAGGCGTACAAGCATCTGTCAAAGCCGTGTGTTGTGTAAAATATTCCTGTATTTCTCTACAAGCCTCATTTATGCAAATATGCATGTGTTATTTCCTGGCAAAG
Source organism: Ligdia adustata (assembly GCA_947049295.1). Lineage (NCBI taxonomy): Eukaryota > Metazoa > Arthropoda > Insecta > Lepidoptera > Geometridae > Ligdia > Ligdia adustata. The sequence continues at coordinate 8,646,860 of OX346218.1, forward strand.
ATAATTTTTATAGAAAAATCAAAAGGTACCCACTTCTCAAACACTTACCCCATGTATCTTCTAGTGGATCACTTTTTTTAATAAGTGGAATTTTCAACGTCTTGAGATATTGAATATACATAAACACCACTGCTACAACATGAAGACTAATTACTAATAACGACACGAGAATAATATCTTTTAATGTAGCCATTACAACTGCAGTGCACCTCTGTTTTACAAGGATTATATTTCGAGGAAGCGATCGCAAAGGTAAACAATTCAATTATTTAGACAGTGACATCCACTTGACTTTCACTGTCCGGGTCCGATCTTGGAGCTAAACTATATGTATTAAGTAAATCTCAATCAAAGAGATCGGACTGTATATAAATCTGCCAAACTTTGGTAACTGTAACTACGAATAAATACTTATAATTTCACTATGCGATCCCCTTGACTATGTCACCCATACGCTGTTAGAACCATGAGCAGTATGACAAGCAAGTTAAATTTTAGTAAATTATGGTACAAAAGTGTGCCATAATTACATTTCACCGAGTGTCATACTTTGTCAGTATGAATGAAAGAGTTCGGATATGATGAATTTTTTAACAGACTTCAAAAAAAGAGGAGGGGACTTTTTCATATTTGTATCCAGTCATTGCCGATTTCTCAGCAATGACTGGACAGATATTTAAACAGATTTTTTTTAAATATATGTACACATTTTAATTTTATTTAAATCGATCTAGTAGTTTGTGTTTTAAATGAAAATAACTGTGTAAAATCAAAATAAAAATATCATCGCGTGATAAAGTGAAGTCGGTTATCAAAATATTTTTAAATACTAGTTTAAAAAGTCCCAAAAATATTGTGGTTGGAGTTCACAGAACTACTTGTTCATACATTTTCAGTTCATAGCATATAAAGCAAAAACTACACTAGCTATTCGGTATTCAAAATATAAATAATTTCTACACATATCGAATGGGAACGCAATTCATATTCAAGCCAGCAATGATATTGGTGTCGTCGCTACGTATAGGTTATTGGTACACGTGGTAGGAATATCTGTCTGATGCTATATGCTCGTTTCAAACGGCGACTTAGTGACATGTTACGTAACTTGGTTGAGTGTTAACACTACTTATCATGCTAAGCAGTGTTAACAGTGAAGCTGGAGGACAGATGCAAACGATATACTGGACCCTTATTCTTTAACGAACAACAAGATTTCTTGCTAAAACGCGTGATGTGTTAACGTTATGTTAATGTTATAACGTTACTCTGAAGATGCAAAACGAGCGCACTCCATGACATGGCATGATATAAAATTTGAAATTAGCTTAGTGAATACCGTTCCACGTGGATTTTAGGGTCTTATTATTAAAAGATTTGAAAGAATTAAAAGCTATTTGCTGAATCGAATGCAGTGTTGTGAAGTAGCCAATTTAGCTGAAAATAATAAAATTTGTCATCATCGATCAACTTATGAAATCAACAGATACCGAGTGCCTCAGGGAAGCATTCTAGCGCCGTTATTATTTTTATTGTACAGGTATATTAATGACTTACATGACGTAACTAACTATAATTGTTCATTATTCGCAGACGATATTTTTCTATTATTTTAACAAATGACAATAAATCGATAAACTTTGACATGGAAACTAATAACACAATTAAAGTAAAACTTGACTGGCTCGATCTTAAAGTTAATTTGACTAAAACTAATTATGTTCAATTTTTGACAAATGGTTCTAAATCAATTCTAAGATAATTACTATTATGACAATGTAAAGCTAAATGACACGAAGAATGTAAACATTTTAGCTATCACTAAAAGTGTTTGTACAAAGGTGAATAGTTTTGTGTATGTCTTAAATAGGTTAAGGAAGACTGCATCACGTCAGACTGTGTTGCTGGCGTATCACGCCTATGTTAGCTCTGTTCTGCGTTATGGTTTGCTCCTGTGTTACAATTCCACTAATATAAAATATAAAGCTTTTATATCACAAACAAAAATGTATTCGAGCTATGGTAGGAATTCGACCCCATGAATCTTGTAAACCGTTTTTTAAGGAACTTGGTATTTTGACTCTGACTTGCATGTAAATTTTTTAGGTACTTAGTAGTATTTGTCCGTAATTATTTTGAATATTTTAATATTGCTAAGGATGTATTCGCGACCGCTTTACGTTTTAAAATGTTCCTATTGAATAAAGGCCCAGAATGGTTAAAAGCTTGCAGTATTCATGGATGCACGAACAATTCTGAATCAAATAAATGATCACTTGTTTGATGAATTCTATTACTTTTTCCAAAACAGCTAGTTGCGTGCTAGGAAAGCTTAACACCTCTTCAATATATTCTTAATGTTAGTCCTCGCGTCAGTATTTATTTCATAATTCACTTTATGTCATCCGTCCTCAGGTGGCGCTGATAACAGTCTAAGTACGAGTACAGTCATCCAAGGACTGTAGTCATCGTTTAGCGCTTTGAAGTAACCAAAACCAGCTGTACTAAAAGCTACCCACCGGCACATAAATAATCAAGATCTCTGCTGGTAGCATATTAGAGTTTGACGCAATCGTAAACCCAAGAATTTTAAAACAACACCAAAATATTGAAGCGTTTCTTCGCCTAGCCGGCATTTTGTCAAGATTTGTGTGATAACGCCCCAAGACGTGCTCACCTATTTCTTGTTTGCCCCGAGAAGGATTTCACGAGACAGTAAAAATGTCCAAAGTTTCTCTTCCAGCACCATAACATAGTGTTTGTTACGTGTTTTGGGACATTCAAAGGAATTATCGCGTTGTTTGCTTTACTCGATTCATAGTAGGTACTATAAGTCAGGTACTGGCAAGCTTGCATTTCAGTTTAGCGGGGCTATTAGAAAAGGTTAAACTTTCGGTGCTTAGTTAGTTATTTTGTAGTTACTGTTAAAACGCAGTTAAACGAAATTTTTCTGTTTATGGTGCGAAACATACTGAGAGCAAAGGGATACCAGCCGGTCTGTAACCGCTCGTTAGCGAAATGGCCATTATCGCATGTCGACTTCAAAGGCTTTTTCTGGCAGCAAATGATGATGTAAGTTACAACGTCAAAAAGCAAAATGAAACAAATTAGGACCTCGGCATCCTGAATCGGTTTTTTTTTGGTTTAATATACATATTTTATATGTATATAATTTTTTGATTTTGCATGTACACATTTATGCCTGTACATGAAAAGTGCTGGCTTTTATTTCTGTTTTGTTACATTTATGTAGTATTATTGATTATATGTCTTTTTGTTTTTACATCTATACTTCCAAATTATCTACAACAGTACACAAGCGACTTCAGAAACAATCCTAATGGAGAAATTGTAAACCGCTGTATCTTAACAAACAAAACCGTGGGATGTAACTAGTATTAATTTACTACGGTGATAGTGTTTTATTATAGTGTAGTAATAAAGCCTCTGTTGGAACATATTTTTCTGCACGATAAATAATAAGCATCAAATTCGATTCACATTACGTGGACATATAATAGCGTGGCATACCTAAAAACAATTAAATACTGCGGAGAAGCTTTTCTTTATTAAATAAATCCTACAAGTAACAAAGTAAATTAGCACTCGTGTTATAAACACAGAAACTCAATTTGCCCAGTATGTGACTGATCTCCGCTAACTCAACCGAGATCTCCGAATAGCGTCTGGCTAGAGCTGTCGAGTGTCTGTCTAGATCAAATTGTTATTTGCGAATTGTTCGCAAACTTCGCACTTAAGATGTTGCCAAGGAATTCGGGGACTTACGAGTACATTATTGAGTACAAAGTGATGAAAGTAATGCATAGTTTCTGAATGGTTGATAAGGGTAGAGGCAGGGAGGTGTTAGGGTCTAATTAAACGAAGTACAATGTATTTTAATTAAATCAGCATGGTGATTTTGAACGACCTGTCTTACTAATGGGCAACGCAGAGTATCAGCTAGGTGCTGCTCGCAGGTATGTATTTGTATTAGAGGGGCACTTGCAGACTTCATAGGAGTCAAATGCATTGAGGTCAAAAATTTGCATTAAGAACGAGAGACTACCACAGGCCACACTTCTAATTAGAAAGTAGCCAAAAATTATAAACAGCTAAGTATTAATGGCGTGCAAGAGAACTCATGCTCTAAGCACATTGCAGTTTTTTTAATATAGGTCTGAGTACATGGTATATGAGGCCAAATCTAACTACACCTTAAGTTTTCCGAGGTCACGTGCGTGCCCGATTCACCCACGCGCCGAAATGTGTATATTTTATCCTCTAGAGCCGTGCTCCGCAATACCTCAACATCTGTTCTAACTCATGACTTGACTCTCGATCAAAACACGACCCAACTTATGCATCGGTATAAAGACGCTGCTTGCCAACTTTTCGACTAAATTATCATTCCCAGTTTCCGTTCTGTGTCAAGTATTTTAAAATTGAGTGGGAGTTTCGAGGGCATTATGTTTTCGGTTACGTACAAGGAGTAGAATAGGAGCAATATTTTTAAACGAATTTTTAAGTAAGTTTGAAGTAGCGGCGCGGCTGTGTTTCAGCTGGGAGAGCTAGTTTACGAGATGGTTTAAAAGAACTATAAATCAGACATTTCGATACATTTTATGTTAATTTATGAACGTTTTGATATCTTTAAAACGTGGTAGCAGGTAAATTAACCCAACCTTAAAAATCTGTATTTTCAAACGTTACTTCATCGTTAAATTTGTATTTTAATACGCTGTCACGGCTTCTAATTTGGTAACAATATCTCTCGGCTGTTAGTATAAATGTTAGTACTTGGGAACAATCGTTATATTTAACTAATTTTGACACTGCATCTTTTACTACTTCTTTTCTTATACTTATCCTATAGATTTAATAAATACTTTTTCTTATTATACAGGGTTATTGGTTAGGGTTGAATTAAGCCGAAATTTATTACCCTAGCTATCATAGAGTGCCATATTAAGCTGCTGTGGTGGATTTAATTTCGTTTCTTTTAAATTAAGTTGCATGATAACTAGGTTTTTCTTTATACTTCAGGCAGCTTCAGGTAACAAGTCGAACTTAGGTCCCGTAAATGAGTACAAAGGTCGGGTTTGTTCAGGCTCGATTCTTCTAGAAATTGTTTTAACAAAGCGAAGCGTTCTCATTGTTATTGTCGGAGTGCACCCATTGTTACCATTTTAAAAATCTCCACTCAGAAAGAAGCGCATCTGATCAAAGACAAAGAGCACAACGTTTTCAGTACTGTAGCCCTCTTCTGTTTTATTAGCAAAAAAGTTTCAAAATAGAAAAATCTTTGCGAATAATTGCCAGTTTATTGTTCTATCTACTAAATTAAATACAAGTAAAATAAAAACGAAACCGACATCTCAGTTGTATCACATCAAACATAAATATCTATTATAGTCCCACTGCTTACACTCGGACCTGCTAAGTGCCTGTAACGATACGAACAATATTTCTATCGTATATCTAAATACCGCCGATAATCAATAAATACACATCTATAACCTGTAGTTATTAATATGGTCATTATGCGTATCTATAAATAGATATAACTGCGTATCTATGAATAGGTACGCATAATTTCTGATTTTATCTATATTTTCCCATTCTTGATATAGTTACAAAACTGACTTGCTATATTATTTCGTAACTAGCTGTGAGGAATTGAAAAGAATATCGTACACGGAAATGGTCAACGTAATGGACGCTTTCCGGTCTGTTATCGAATTTTGCTATGATACGTTGTAGATAGTAGATACAAGTTTCTAAAGTCGGCATTTACGTAAAGGATTATGGGAGTACATACGAGTACGAGAATAATGTGTTGAATTTGTTTAATCCTTAATTTGTAATTTGATTGATTTTTATTTGAGTTTGTAATTAAAACTTGACAATAGATTTATAGATGTTTCATTTCACAAGGGTTACTATAGTAAAATGAGTAATACTTATATAAATAAGTAAAAAAATAACTAAATAATATAAATAATAAACAGCTATCTATTTATACAAATATCGAATCGATCGATTTTGATAAAATGTATATGTGACTAATTAGAAAGTATACCCTGGGAACAAAATAAATATAAATCAGTTCAGCCATCTCTGAGAAATTGGAAAACATACATCAAACAATCAACCAAGTGCGAGTCGGGCTCGAAGGATTCCGTATCATTACTATACTAATATATATATATATATTTTACCATCGTAAAGTAGAGATTTCAACAAACAGAAAAAATACCAACTTTTTGAAAAAAGCTAACAGTTTGACGGGTGAATTTACGATTGCAAATAAGGTGAAAACAATAAATATTTCAAATTAAATAAATTACAGCATAACATAAAAAGGTAAATTTTCAGCAATTTTTTTGTGAAAAAAAAGTTTTTGTGAATAACAAAAATAAAGAAAAAAACAAAATTGTATTTTGATTTTTTCACATACATTTTGAGGTTATGTGAAAAAAGTGTTTAGACAAAAGTTTTAGATCTTTTTATTACCTACAGCTTTGCCTTTCAATTTTTTTCTATAGGACTTTTAGTTGTGCCGGAAATCGAAATAAACCGTTTTTTACCCTTAAAAACTCACCCCTTCCCCTTCACGACCTCAGATCACCCGTAAATGATTTTTCCTTTCATTTTTATAATTTTTTCCTCTTTTTTCAATGGGTTACATCCTACTATTACTTATTTTTTGTTTCAAAAATTATCGACTCTGAACTATTATAGCGGCAACAAAAATACATCATCAACGAAACGTGTATCATGTTAGTTTTTATTTATTTTAATTACCTATCTTTCAAAAAGTACAGATTTCAATTTTATAAAATTAAACGAATGAGATCGGTGTTTAAATCAAAACGAAGTTTTACGTATAACCCGGTCAGAATATCTGTGCACCTCGCTGGAATGCGGCGCCTCTCCCGCTTCTCCTATCACCTCTCCGCGCACTCCCCAGTGCGACAGTACGGTTAGCACACCGTACCCAGACCGCCGATATGACGTCACCAGCTCAGGTGCACAGATATTGTGACCGGGTTGTACTAAGGGTACGAAATTATTCCAATACATTAAAAATTTCTTCAAATGTACAGGAGCTTTGTTTTTATTTTAAATACTTACTTATTTAACGTACCTATACTTGTACGTTTAATACACTCAAAGCTTTTGCAAATTTTGATGTAATAAGTATATGTAAAAAGTAAAGTAATAAATTACGCATTCCACACAACTGTACCTACATACTAGCATAAATGAAAGTAATTTGTTTCAACTTGTTTCAGAAAGGCGGGGGTGTGATCACACGATTGGACGCATGACATTTGCGTGACTCGTGTACAACCATCCCAATAAAGCCCCAGAGTACAGTGTAATGATCGTTGTCAATTGATACCAAACTGTTCGCATGAGTGTACATAAACTAGTATTATATACATAAACAAGCTGGTAGTGCCGCTTCAGTGTACGAGCTGGGAACTAATTAACTGTAACTAACTGTAAATATAGTGTAGTAGAACTATTTTGGTTGTTCTCTAAAGTAGGCTCCTGGTTAAGATAAGGACTCTTGTGTGTGTTGTGTTTTGCGAGCGCAGTTCAACAGTTTCACCGAGATGTAAGTATACATAACAAGTAAACAGAAGTACCCGTACATTATAAGTAAATTGTTTAGAGTGTGTGAATATGCTTTAGTCGAATAATAAATTCAAACAAGTCCAAATGATTACGGCAACCGCCGATAGAACTTATTCAGTCGAATTGAGTACGTCCTATTTTTGGAAGTCGGTAGAAAATCAAAGAATATTTGTTGAATAAAATCATCGTAAAAAATAACGTACCTACATTTCTATCAATATAGTTTTTATGGAAAAACTTTAGGTGTGTCCGGGTTTGCCAAAGAAATATAAAATTGACATATTAGTAGAATGTTTACTTGCAATGGTATTCAAAGAATCCAAGAAATCCAGTTGCCAGTTTAGTTATCAAAATAACCGAAGCCACAGAAAAGCAAAACCAGACACTCAAACCATTGCTGAATGTATAGTGAAGCTACCAAGTGTAACACTACTAGCGCACTTATAAAAGCTTGTATTTTTTTGTTGCATTGCTCGCTAGTTGAAAGTAAATTCAGATACTTTTGTATAAAGCGGGCCGGTTGAGTGCGAGCGGGTAAGGCTTTATTCACTGGTCCGACACTGGAACCGGTTGGCTGCAAAATATAAATTGCACCCGCTCGAAATTACCCCTACGTTTTATGACACAAACGAGAAAAAAGTTGGGCATCCGCGCCTCATCGCCTCATTTTTCAGTGCATGTTTATAGTTTTATTTTGCAAAATAGATAAGGTGAGGCGCAGTTAAAGCGGCCCGGACGGCGTTAGCCGAGTTTCGCAACGGAACTACAGCTAATATTTATGGCGTACTATTTTTAAGATTTTCACCTAGATTTGTTCACGTATAAAAGGAATGGATATTCGTGTTTTTCCGAACTGGGGCAAGTTTTCAATAATACATCTAACAGTTCCTGGAAAACGTTGTTTGTTCTTGAAAGTTTTACTACAAAAATACGAATAAGTAGGTGAATGTTGTTCGCCACTGTAGATACATAGTAGGAAAAGTAGTAAGAAAAAATGGGCTTTTCTTATTCAAATGTCACATGCAAAGGTGCTTGGCAGCTAAGTGGAGCGTCCTACGGTTAGAATGAGAAAGAATGTTGCCGTACCGAGATGTTGTTTAGCTAAGGAGGCAGGGTTCACTATCCAGCTTTCCACAAGGGGACTCCATCACAAAACTCATTTGGCATTCCGCCACCAACAATGGCTCGTGTGGATCCGAGCGCGTTTAAAATACCTGTTTTTTGCCCAGCATTTTGAGGCAAGTTGGCAGGTCCCAATGTTCGCAGGATACGCTTTAAAAGTGAGCATACAAATTATGGGACCGTTTTTATATTAATCTCTTTATAAAAATTTTACACAAATTATGATACTATTTGCTTCAATCAATGAATCAACACTGTTACAAGACCTCATAAAACTTAGAATACTTTCGGTGTTTTTTATGTACTTAGGTTATTAGTTACGAGTGAAGTACAATGACCAACATTTTTTGTGATTAACCATAAAAACGTTGATTTAATTGGACAGTTTTGAGAAGACTTCACCCTCCTTATTTAAAATTGGATACCTCTGTAATATGATGTCATTACTTTTTGTGTCTGTATTATAAAATACCTGAGGACGTGACCGTAATACTGAAACTGTTTTAATGTTAATATTTAAGAGAGGAGAGTTCAATGGTTTTAATACTTAACGCAAGTTACGAAAAGTTCGTTATAATTTTAACGTCGACAACGGGAATTTAAAATGGCTTTTTATAAGATTTTATCTTCTTTATGAGTGGACAGGTAAATGACTGGAATGAATTTTAGTGATAAGACCAACAATACTGTAGGTAATTTAAAATAGCATGTTATGAGCTTCCGTAGTTTGGCTGTCACGTAGAGAGATAATTTTGTAATCTTATTAATAATACTTCACTAAACATATTTTATAGTTGTTATTAGAGTAGTTCTACATGATGATGTGCTAATATATAAAATTTTGTTCGATTTTACTCTTATAAAGAAGTTGAAAAAATACTATTATTAAAGATTAATTAGAACTTGTATAGCTTGTCAAAATCACTGAGTGTTTAAAGCGTTTCAAATACAAAATACATATATTTTGCGGCTCACACTCACCTACATTATATTGTTTGAGTGACTTAATCGTACTTATCTATAAATGATAGGAAGCTTCCTATCTCTTACCCGGGAGATTATCAAGCGTGAAATTTCAGATGCGAAGCGTCATTAAAATAAAATAGCGTAAAGTAAAACAAATGATCGGGATAAATATTTCGGTCGAATGGTTCGGGCGCATGGTTCGTTAGTTCGACGGCAGTGTTGAGCGGCGCTATGCATCCGGACGGCGGAAAAACTGACGACGGCAAATACAAATCACGTTTCCTTTACGAACCGCTTCGCTTCGCTCGAGCCGAGCGCAGGTACGTACGCGTGATTGCTCGCTGGCACGCTTCCGCTACACTTTAAGTGTGAAAATATGACACTAGTATTAAACTAATTGCGTCTCGCGTACTTGATAAAGTGACCTCAAAACTGTTTTAGTAAGATTTCATGTTCTTTGTATGATCAAAGTGGCTTGCTTTGGTCTCAGTCGGAATTTTAGGTCTGAAGTAGAGTTGCAATTAATATCCCAAAACTGCTATAGAATAAGTAAGTAGCACACGAAAAAAATTACTGGGCGCAAAACCGATCTTAAAACTGTCACAGATAAAAAAGTATCTCTTTATTAGAATAACAAAAAATAAAATTTCTAAATCAATCCACACGTGTTTGCGTAAATGGAGAAAATACACAAAAATGCTATACAATATATGTATTCCTGCTGCCAGGCACAAAAAAAATATTTTTTTCCAATTTTGTAGCTGAGATGCTTCCCTTGCTTAGTCAATTATAATTCATATACGTTAGCAGTTTACGACGTAGTATTAATCAAAGACTTACATATATACAGAAGCGTACACCTCATTACCGCGCGTTGAAAAAAGTGTAATCACTTTGGTGATGCGCAGTTGAACATGCGATGCGGGTTGGTGTTGCCTACCATAGAAAATTTTACCCTAAAGAAAATTAAAAAGACTTATTTTTTAGGTTTTTTTATATATTTGTGATTGTCTAAAACTCGCCCGATGTAAAGTGACAAATTGGCCTCAGATGTAGTATGCTAAGATGTAGCAGAGGTATGTTTGTACGCTTGCATAGGAGAAACTAATTTAAAACAATTTAATTTTGGACTTGAAAAGACCAAATATAATATCTGGAAATACCTGTTAGGTTAGGTTACCCTGAAAAGAACCTGTTAGGAAGTTCTACAATCGGGCAGTTTGCACAATTAAAAATGACGCAAAGCATTTTAGACAAGTCCGTATATCCGGAATTTCTGTCTTGTAACCAAATAAATATTTTTATGCGTATTGATTCATGGCATCCATCTGCTGGGCACCGGTCTCCATACAAAGGAGGTGTGGGCCAAATTCCACTTATTGGACTAAATTATATTTTTCTCAAATTGCTTAGTAGAAAGTTATACTAAATTTCGTTGAGAACGTTCATTCCCAAGAACTTTTGCAAGGTATTTCAGAGTCAAAAGTTTTCGACGTAAAAAAACGAAATCAAACAAAGACAGCAACTAATCCCTTCATATTTTATTTTAACAAAAAAAAACTATTGTAACTTAGTAATTTATTTTATACATTAATATTTTCCCATTATTGTGGGAACCCATCCTGATGTTTTTAAGGGCAACACCAAATACTGAATTACATTAATATGTTTTTGATTTTGAGTTTAGCGTTATATAGTGTAATATGCTCACATAAACAATAAACTTATCCGTGGAAAGTAATCTCGTTTGATTTGTTATGTTTTTGAGTGATTGAGTCACATACTTTTATTTAAAAATATTTAAATACAATTATTAATATAACCTAAAGCATTATATACATAACATATAACAATAAACGAAATACAATAGAGGTTATTTGGGGAAACTACACAGTACACAACTGACTGCAACTGGCGCTTCAATATGGCTTTTGATATTTATTGTCTTATTTCATCGAGGCATAAAGCAACCGTGTTACTGAGTTAATTCTTTATACTTAGTTTTCTTCGTATTGTTCAGAATTTAATTTACTGCTTCAGTAAGCAAAATCATTATTTATTAACAAGTAAAAACCGTGTTCTTTTCTTGAAATGGAGCGTTGAATACAAAATGAGAAGAATATTTTAATAATCTGAATGCTAATGTGAAACAGAATGAAAGTTTGAATATTTCAGAATATTCACGTGGTTTCGATATTGGAAAATGATATTTACAAGAAGAGCTGAAAACGAGTCGTATTGTAGACTGAGTTCTTGCGCTAGTTCTGAAGAACTTTGTTGAAAGTTTTCCACTGTATGCCTACTTATTACTTGTTCATATTTTGGTACAAAATACAATCTGTTACTCGTGACGTCGGAAGTGGACTTGTTCATCTAATTGAATAAAATGAAAGTCTTAAATTATCTAGTAAAAAGTCTAGGAGTCTAGGTCAAATATTTCTAGTTTTACGAAAATATATCAAATAATAATAATATATAATGATATTGAATCATTTGTTTCATGTTACGAGAATAATATTAATAATATTTTAGTTTTGCTTATTTCCAAAATAAGGGGAGTTTGCTACAACACTATTTATCAAGCAATTTAAATAATATGTGATAGAACCATTGTAATTCAATTGAAATAAAAGAGAATAAAAGGGAAAAAGAGGAAGGTTACTGCGATGGAGAGCAAATAATAGTAAAACATACTTAACTCATGCTTACTCTACCCAGTCTACATATGTATACCTAAGTTAGAGTGTTAGCCAGCCAAAATCTATAGACGCGTATGTTTTGAGCATTTAAAGTTAATTCATTAATTCAATTTAAATAGTTTTTGGCGAAGAATGTAAATACGATTAAATATAGAAATTAAAAATTATATATCTAAAGCTGTAATATGAGGACTTGAGATCTTTACTTTTCAAACAACATGAGATACGTGAAGTAGATCTACACAAATAAATTAGCGAGTTGGGTACACACAGGGCATAAAAATTCCACACAAAAATTTGAATACCGCGTAAATTTGATTTAAAAACAAATAAAATGCGTGCGTGAGATTTCATTATCGTATCTAAATGGAAAAACTGTGTACGGTTTGTGTCATCGCATATTCATGGGGCATTTTCGTGAGTCGACCTCTCAAGATTTGCGCACCGACCAAGTAAACAAAGTCTAATGGAGGGCTTCAGGAGGTTACGTGACGCATAAACATTGAGTCCCTGTAATTTTCCCCAGTGAGTATAAAAACCAGCTGTGTTTAATTGCGGACAAGATTGAGCGGTTTGTTTTCAATTGTATATGCTATTTGCGGGTAGTTGTCCCATGGCCAGGTGACCTCGTGACCGATTTCCGCTTCCCCTCGTTCCGTGTTAGGCGCCTATTGAATGTGTTTGAGGACCAAACACATACTATTTATTCAGCGAAGTAGATCGTTTAGAGCTTACGTGCGTCACATAAGGCGTGGGTACGTTTAAAAATAAGGTCTTCATATTAGTATATTTCTTATAGATAGTACTTGGCGATATTTACAGACAAACACATATTAGTGTAAGGTACCTAAACGAGATGTCACATAAAACAAGTACAATTTTAAATTCGAAAGCCCACCGACATCGCTATTTTGTTTGAAGTTTATCATAGTGTATAGTATTCTAGTCAAGCCCTTTCATTTTATACTCATATTGAAGAATTTATGAAAAAAATTAAATTCGCGATTTTGTGGCGAAGGCCATCTCGGCGGCTCTAAGAATACTCTCGCTTTATTCACCTTACAACAGATCTTTTTATCAAACTGGTTTCATCCGTTTATGAGGTACGATGCCACAGATAGACACATATTCACAGACACGTCAAACTTATAACACCCTTGTCGTTTTTGCGTCGGGGGCTAAAAAATAAACCATAAATAGACAGAACATTTCGTGTGATTGTATAATAGTTAGGTTATACATATTTTTTTTCTTTCTTTCTGTCTATGTTTTCTTTGGTTTAAGACATAATAACATTCGTATGTAATTAATAGATATGTACCTAACTTTGTAACTACACGATGAACGTGTATAGCATTAGATACCTATTTTTACGCGAAAACTTTCCTCGCAAGTTCACGGAAAGCTGCTTAGCATTCAGAAGTCATTGCTTGCGAAGTTTCTAAAGGTAGTCTTTGTAGGTGAGTAGTGGGGGTTGTGAAGAGGGGGAGCGGGTTGGTATCACCACTTGGCTCTGTTTGTGTAGCGCGGTCAACGACATTCACCACCATTGCTATTTGACATGAAAAGAAGGCAACCGATAACATAGCTGTTTCGGTCCGACTAAGCCTCAAAGCTGAGCTATATTTTATCCCATGATCCGATACTCGGCTTTCGAGCGTACAGCTGTGTAGTGGGATATGGAGTTGCCTTTTAGTGAGCTGTTTACAGTTTAGTCGGATTGTTTGCATCGATCATAGCTTTTAACGTTGATCTAATGGTAGAGGTGCTTGAAAAGATTTCTAGAGTGCAATCGTTGTATTGTTCGTAGTTACAAATTATATTGATTGTGTTCACAATTACTCTATCTATACTTTACAGTTTTAGACATTTTCTATTTTAAAAATTGGATGAAATAGCTACGGAAAAGAAATAATCACTTTGGCCTGTCCTTTTATTGGTTGTAGGTGGATAGATCGCAGTTTAAATAGCTAACCATAAAAAATATGAAGATAAATCTGATAAAAATATTTGTATACCCACCATCAACACAAGGTACAATACGTACAATCAATATTATATTTACTGTATATCAACTATTTCAACTATACACCGGAATAAAAGTTTCAATAAGATCAGAAATAGCTCTTATGTATTATAAATAACTTTGCAAACACATCCGATATTGCGTTATATTAGAACTTATGGTTCCTAATACTTACCCAGCAAGATGCTCCTTGACATATCGTATCGAGTAATGTATCTGATAAATCGCATGTTATCGAAAACGTGAGAACCATACTCGAGCACTGATAGTTTAAGAGCCGCAGTACTTTTTAGATCGATTCTTCTACACAAGTAAGTGAAAAAATGTCTAACTAAATGTACTCGTATTCGTTGAACTAGGGTAAACTTGAAAGTTTGTTCACGGAATTGACAATTATAAAAGTAGATGAACAAAATAAATCCCAAGCTTAAGCAACCTTTATGAAGAAGCTATGCAAAAGTTACCACCTATTATGGAGAAGCTATGCAAAGGCTAAGACTTTGGATCACTTGTAATCAATTATAATAATCAATAATTAATCAACGCTACATCGATATGCCACTATTGTATATACAAATGTATTTACCGCCTACCTCTTTGCCTATCACAAAATTACTGTTGAGCATTGGGAGAGAGCAAAAAGCCCTGGTAATATCTATCTCAACAAATAATATCACAACAGATAATATCACTAACAATTATTTTGCGCATTGTTTTGATTGTTTTATTAAAATGGAACTTGATTTGATTAATTATGTCATTTACATATTCTCCTGTTTTGAATGGGTAAACGATGCCATACTTTGAAGGGCCTTTGTTTTATAGTACTTATTTGTTCACATCTCAAACAAAAGTAAATGAAACCAAATAATAAGGACTCATAAAAAAGAAACAGCTAATTATTTTTGACCTGATAACGTATTAACGAGATTATCCGAGTCTTTTCTAAACGACGACGAGTAGTGTAATTACTACCTAGACCACGAAATACGAATACTACCGAGTTAGGGTCTCGTTACGCCCTCCTTACACACAGTAATAATTATCTTAACGACACTTGTTGTTCTCACAATTGTAGTGGTAGGTACATTTAGTAACTACCAAAACAAACACGAACAAAATATTGTGAGCTATTTCCAAATGGAAGGATACGACATCGATTTCTTGATTATTTTCATATGAGCCACTCCGTTTCAACTTTACGACTGCCTATGTCTTCTGAGAGCGATAACTTAGTCATTTTATGCTTACCCCTTCTTGCTTAGGTGTACTTACTCTCTGGGAAGTTCAACATGTGAGTCCCGGCGGGGCCTCATAAACACGCATATTCTTACAACATATTCCATTTGAATTCCTTTTCTCTTATACCTTTTATATTACACTAGTATTCTTCATTAACAAAACAGAACAAAGTTTTTCGAGCGTTCAATAGAGGTTTACAGGTGTAATAAAAATCAAAGTGCTAAATAAAAGAAAGCGAAAACAAAGAAAGTTGGGTTAGGGCTGGACCGAGTGGAAGGTGGAGTGGAGATTCGGTCGCCCACTTTATAGTTTTAATATCGTGAGGTCTGACTCAAATGTCTCGAGTAGCTAGAACACGCTTTTACTACAAATGAGTTCACTTTTTAATCAAACACTTAAAGATCAGGTTTTATGCTAAAAATAAAAACATACCATTAAATAACTTCCTAGTTAGTTCGAAGAGGTCGATTCGACACAGTACAGCGGCACCGGAAGTCTGTTTATTGCAGCCATTCATATCAGAATAATATCGAAAGGACCGTGTAGTTTCTATTACGTATCGTTGCGGTTTCAATATCCGTAGCTCGGCCCAGACCATTGTTTCTAACGCGCCACTTGAAATAATTAAAGTCTCCGCAAAAACCGAGCTTCGCTAACTGAATTAGCTGCACGTCGCACTTGTGCAAACGGACAACAAAACAAGTTAACGTGGGGAATACCTGAGCAAACGTTAATTTAAAATAAACATTTTATTTGCAGCCTCACCGTGGTAATGCAAAAACTCCGGCTCACGGCTTAGGTAGGCGGGTGAGCGTAACTTATTTTCGTTTTATATTTTCCTGGAGGTGCCTGCGGCGCCCTCTCACGGGATAGATAATTTCGTATAGGCTACGTGCTATCCCCAAGTGTCGAGCCCGGTTGCCGGTTGACCTGAAGTTTCTTCTGAAATTCACAGCAAAGAAAACGAATTAGTGGCTACAAATAATACCTACTGCTTTAAAACTCTGAATTACACTAGAGACAAACATTTATCATGTTGAAACTATAATTCTAATTTATATTCTTGTTTGCAAATAATTACACCTTTGAAATAAAGCTTCTTTTGTGAATTTTGACCAAGATTTAAAAAAAAATGAGTCATGTACAAATATATCAATATCAGTTGCGGTATCGCTTAGAGTTAGCGATGAAAAAAGTGAAACAAACGTTAGCAATCTTCTTTTCGTTTCGACAGAGTTGAAACGGCAAAATGTCTAACTAAAATCGTTTATTTATACAAATATAAAGTTGTTTCTTTAACATGAAAACAAGTATAACAAAAAATTATGGATACAAATACTCCAGATCTAGCTACTACTGTGTTTAAGGAGTCAATGGGTACTCCCATTCGTAATGATGCTAAAAAACTTAACTAAGCTTTTTATAAGTACCTTTAAAACTAATTAACAACAGTTTAGAGTTTAGGCCAATAACAAAGCTATATAATACATAATAAAATATTGAGTATTTTAAAATAAATTAGGAAATATCAGATTATTTAACATTATTTTAGAATAGTATTCCCAAAAGATCAATTTTATCATAAAAATAAATTGTTTCTAACAGGTCTATAACAGTCCATCATCGTTTAATTTTATTATGTATGTATTTCTATTTATCATTATTTCATTAGAATGTTAATATAAAATACATTGTGTCATTGTGTCTACTTAGTAGATTGCTTATACATATTGATAAATATTAGTTGTAACCACATATGATAATATATCTTTATTTTTAAATACCATATAAGTAATAAGGGACAGAATACATTACGAGAATCATTTAATTACGTAAGTGACAATCAATTTACCTGTGTGTTCAACTCAACTCAACATTTGGAGTAATATAATTTAGTTAGGTGTTTAGTTTACGTTTTCCGCTACTATTTATATTAAAGGAGAGGACAGTCTTCATCACATTAACAGATTAACCAATCTACAATAAATTGTGATTAAATAATTGTTATTTAATTGAGGGGTAGTATGCCAAAAAATATTTTTGGCCAAAATTGTAAGTATCGTGTAAGTAAGTTGATATTGTGTGTGGTTTCATGTATCACCAATAAAAATAGAAATACAATTCTAATGAATTATTTCCCTAAAAAATATGAATAATTTGTCTTAGTTAAAAAAGATTTTAGATTATTCATATTTCGAAGAAGAGTGATCAAGTTTTCGTCGATGAATTTTGCTATCTAAAGGAATAAGTTTTATACAAAACAAAGTTTCGAGTAAATCTAGTGAAAGACTTAGCAGAAGTTATTGAAATGCCCGAATAACTTTCCCGAGACTTAATCATAATCAAAGAGTGACATCGCTTTGGGCTGTCTTGTGAACTTACCATGTGAGTACCTTCTCGTATATTCTGTTTCAGAGATACGTTATCGCCTTTGAACGCTTCAACTATTCGGACGTAGGTTGAAGTTATACAGGCGATGTCATAAGCCAAGGATTAAGGTCGAAGCAACATGGCGGACACAAACTTCTGAAGAAGTAATATAAAGAGGAAAATATGAAAGTTTTATTATACTAGTCAACATAAAAATAAGAAAGGGTAATTAATTTGAGAGGCGGCGGCGAGCCGGCGAAGGCACAGAGAACATAAATTGCGGTTTAGGAGACACTCGTCTATAAAGTAGGGCGGAAGGTGACAAGACGTGAGCGGGCGCGTCCTAGATCCGACTTTTTTATGGCAGGACGCTATCGGCCCTGTCATCTACTCCAGGCTTAGATAGTGGATCACGCACGTATGAACGACGGCTATACAAAAACTTGACCCACTTTCGTAGCGAGTGGTGCAACTGCGACTGGCTCCCGAAATTCAACGTTGAAATTTCAAACGGTTGGCCGTATGTGTGTTTTTTTAATTTAGTAGTTTACTACCAAAAATCTGACGATAAATCAGATTTGGTTTTGTCAGAATTTCATTGGTGCCACTTAAGCCTTCTCACTTTACAAACACAGAAACTTAACCTGTAGGTAATTAATTACTACACTAACTAGCTCTCTTTTTGTCACGCGCACTACATTGACTAATATGTAAAAAAGTGGCTGATCTTAATGTAGATACAAGAAGTGCTGGCTACTACAGCCATCGATGTAGTATTTTCGTGAAAAGATTTATAACACACTGCCAGACATTATTATTAGAACTACATTAAGTAAGTAAATCGATTTTACCAGTGCTTATTATTCGGTGCGCTTGCGCCTTATTCATTAACAAGGACCAAATTTTACAACAACAGCTCTCATATTACACATGATCTTATATTAGGTATGCAATTTACTACGTATCACTTTTAATACTATTAGGTTTGTAAAATATTTTTCAAAAATAAAACCAAATAGAGATTTTATATTTATATGATCTGTACTATATATAACTATTAAGCTTGCGTTTCATCGTATCTTGTCTGATATAAACTGACGTTGCGGCACGCTTGCATATAAGAACAGCAGCATATTTATTCGCGACTTAATTTTACTCAGATTATCGAAAACAGAAAATCCGATAGCGAGTTCTACAATTAGTAGAAGTAGCATTTACGGCTGTGCGCTACTGATTATTGGACGAATTGCCATTGCTAGTCCTCGGTCAGCTATTGTAGACATACTTTGGCTTTAGGTGGCATTAAAATCCACTAGACCAGCCAACTTCACATGGGCAATCTACTACGTCAGAAACAAAAAAAAAAAGATCTAAATATATTCCCGCTTACGATCGAACCAAACCAAAACAAATAAATATTTGGAAGGCAGTTGGGAATCTATAACTCAATGCCAAGTTACGCCAAGTTGGGGCCAACTCGTGGCAAAGTACTCTGCAGGGCAGACAGAAACAACTTCAACCTCCATTTTGTTTCCAAGTTACCTGTAAACAAAAACAATTCCATCAGTTATGTGTGAAACCGGAATTTCTTTTAAAGTAATACCGGTAGAGATGTTACAAAAGTAGGGTGTTTTAGTTCGGATGAAAGAAGAAAAAGTAAGTTCTGGCTATTTTTTTCTGTGTATTGGGATGGTTTTAACGTTATTCTACCTACACAGTAAGAGTTGAACTATATGTGAAAGTCCTTTTTTGAATAGCGGTAGGTACATGATAGTACTAGTAGATCCGCGGACTGTCCGCCTCGGGGCCACAATATTTATGATAATTGAATAAAATAAAACGACAGTCATTTAAAGTTTCTTTTTATATTTAGGAATTTAAATAAATGTAGTCAAGTCTGTACCTGGCGGTAAATGGCATCGTAGCAAAATTCCTCTGAAAAAAAAATGTTGGCCAAACGATAATTGTAATGAAATAAAAACTTACTCCTACAATCAGCCTGTACGTAAAACCAGCAGCAGTTATAACGCTACCAGCACTACCTGGTTACCACCCCCTCCCCCACCACCTCCAGTGGTATGTACTACCATGTCTAAATGTACAGATTTGTTTTGCTGTATCTTATGTTTTATGTGCAATAAAGCCATAATCATTCATTCAGCAATAAGCATTACGCTCCTAACACACATTAAATACTAAATGACCACATATATTTAGAGTGGACCGTTTAAATAAACACGCGTTCAAGCCTGTAAAATTAAAATATAGGCATATACCGCGACTGTAATGTAGGCATGATTTAAAAAGTTTCCACATTGTGTGGACGGGTTGCGTTGCGTTATTTGTGTCACAGCTTTAACGTTCGAACTCATATTGATTATAAGTAAAGCGACATGAGCAGTTTCCAATTTGGACGCGGCGAACTTTTATGTCGACAGCATTACGTGAGCAGAAACGTGAGCAATAAGATTAAAAATAAATTATGTTCCGTGTAACTGTGGCCGTAAAGTGAGAGACGTAGGCACGTGTAAAAACCTTGTGGCACTCGTAAAGGGATGAGTAGAACCTTTGTTTGCGCCGATCACGTTTCTATTCGCAAAATTATTCGCTATTTACATAATTGTGATTTTCCGAGTGAAAGTGGATACCGACTCCGAATGACCTGTTTTGTTAGAATACGTCAACGGATTTAGATTTTTTGGCATTTTATGGATATAACGTTTGTTTTTACATGCCAATGCTATGTATGTTATTAAAACATGACCTTCATGTCAAGCAGGCAAATAATACTAGAATCTTATCCATAAGCTTTGAATTCTTTTTCGTTTTCGTTGTTTAGTCTGTCTGTTTTATGATATTTTTGAATGTTTGATAGGGAGAGTATTGTTCTGATTCGGTTACGATGTAAAAGTCAGAGATATTTTCTTTCATTCAAGATAGGCATTTTGACCACCAGCACGCACGATTATGGAGTCCAGCGATACTGTGGCCATAAATGGAGCACGCCTAGTCTGGAATACACTGGCTCGCATGAAGGCTGCCGGAATTCAACGCTAGGTGCTTGGCGACAGATTTTTCAACTTTAGGGTAGTAGCTAGGCTAGCTAGGCTAGGCAGAGTTGATCCGTACCTAAGTACGAGTAACTGATAGTTGTATAAAATAACTGTCGTACAACTATGTACGACAGTTATTTTATAAAACTATCAGTTTGTAGCAGATGTTTCACTACGCGAGATATAGTGAAATATTCTAGACTATGCTAAATTATTGTCTTGAAATTTACGTGTACTTTCTATAGTTTTATAAAATAACTTATTGTTACTTATCTGAACGACACGATTCATCGAATAGTTACGTTATTTTTCAGAAAATTTAGATGGAGCTGTGAGCAACCGAACTAGGTGGTGCGGTTTTCTCAACGTGAATAGTTTAGCGAAATTCAACGAACACCCGCTTGGCCTTGTGCCGAATGTTGGTTGAATAATTTGTGATAACCGCTTTCATTTATTCTACTTTCAGCGGATTTCCATGACAAATTTGATAGTTTTAGCATTAATTGTTTTCGGTACTTATGCGTATCTACTCGGCTGGTTGTTAGCATAAAGGGGCGCGTTTCATTTATTATCTGACGGATATTTGTAGAGAGTCATTCTTGATGTTTTAGTTACTGGTTCAGTGTGTGAGTTCCGTGAGTTGAGATTGTGTTTATGGAAGCATATGATTGAATATGCAATTAATGCGGATTTTCATTTCAGATACAAAATACTCCATCATAAATGTCTGTTCTTTTCGAGCTAAGCGAGCGAAGCGTTTCTACTTTGAGTCTGGCAAAATGTTCTTTTGTCTGTCATTCTGTATGTATGGGTAGTACGAATTTTAAGAATTTTTGGTCGTCAGGGATTTTCGTTTAAGCGGGTATTTTTGTTATAAAAATTGTATAGTTTGCTTGATATTACAAAAAATACAGTGAATCTGAAGATCCAATATATAAAAAAATCAGGTCCAAAATAAAGGCTATAAACCAGCAATGACACGAATCGAATATGTCGGTTTCTATAGTTACGTCGCCTGTTATATCCTTCAACACCGCGTATAACACTTTCAACATTTTTGAAAGCCATTTTGAAATTTGAAATATTATTAAAGCAGCTAAATTATTTTAGTCGCGAGGTCAACAATTTACAGATTTTCTACCAAACACGCTGTAAAATCGTTCTTATTATGTTTTACG
The DNA here is from genome assembly GCA_947049295.1 of Ligdia adustata. Taxonomy (NCBI): domain Eukaryota; kingdom Metazoa; phylum Arthropoda; class Insecta; order Lepidoptera; family Geometridae; genus Ligdia; species Ligdia adustata. The sequence continues at coordinate 8,669,160 of OX346218.1, forward strand.
TCAAAAAGAAGCAAAGGTATGAAAAAATTAGCAGCAATTGCACGAAAAGAATATATTTTCAACACTAATTAAATAATAATTGTCCGAATAACACCAGTGTATTCCATGTTTAATTGTATTCAGAGGGAGGAAAGTGTCGGTAAGATATTATTTTACTGTGCGAACTTTTTACAGCGTGCAGCTGGCTCCTCCGTAATTTGTCCGAGCCGTAGTAAAAAATGTAGCCAAGTTTACGAGTGTTAACCGTTCAACAATGTCGACGTTTTTGTATTGAGAGCTAATTTTATCTTAATCAAACATCTCCTACAACACAGGCATTACAGTTAAATTGTGTACCTACTAATGATTTTAAATTGATGTTCGGAATTAAAGCCAAATTAGATTGATTTTTTTTCGATAAATACAACAACAGCTATGGTATAAAAACTTGCACATTAAAAAATACAGGTACGTTTTATCTTGTGTCTGTTAGAGGTTAATTGAACTCGTAGTCAGCAAAAAAAATTACGGCAGCAGGAAGCGCTGGTTTTCCTCTGAAAATGCTGGGCTGCGACCTAGTAGCAGGCATGTTTAACTTACAGATAAGATAAGAAACAAACCACAATACGTGAAATATGCAGTAACACATATTTTTTATACATAGGCTTTGCATTCCAAAAGAATGTAAGTAAATATGGATGGGTAATTATTTATAGAAAAACATTAAACAACTTAGTTAGGTAAAACGACACGTCAGATTGTATTACATAGGAATATTATATACCATAAAAATTCAATAATATTTATGATTATATCAAATTTAACTGAGCTTTAAATAGTTTCAACTTTAGAGTTTAAAACCCAGAGTGTCTAACTGCACAGCTTTCATATTGAGAAATCTGCAATTAAAATCTACCATCAAATTAAAACTGCAACTTTTTTTTATATAATCAGATGATTCTATTATAAAATAGAAACAGTATAAATTTTGTCTTTTCTCTTGGTTCTCATTATAGCGGTGTCATATTGATATCTAAAACAACTTCCATATTCCAACCCTGATCTTCTAGCTGTACCCTCGACTTCGTTCGCGGTTGCTAACTTTGCATAAATATATACATAAAAAATTAGAAAATGTATATCAGTGGTCCTTTTCAAAGTCTTATCATTCTAAAAAATAGTATACAATAGCAGTGTTTTGAACTGTAAATTTGATTAATTAAAGCAATACAGATGTTTGCACAATTATGTTCACCATGATTGGACAATTTTTAACTAAAGATTCTGCATAACATTTTGCAAATTCTGCACTTATTTTAACCCGTAGTATTTATCTCGATTGCCCATTTATCTTTTGTTCAAAACAGGAAGCATCTGACAATCAGCTCGCACGATCACAGAAGTCAGCGACATCATAGCCCCTAGATGGAGCATACCTAGTCTGGAGTACGTCTATATTCTCTCAAAGAAGGTAGCATACCGTTAGGTGCTTGGCGACAGATTTTTCAATTTGAGGGTGGTAGCTAGCCAGGCAAGTGTTAAAAATGCCTTACCATCATGCTATTGTTTCCCCACAATATTTTCCTTCGACAAAAGCTCAAGCTCTTATTGCGTATGACGTAGGATTGAACCTTGTACCTCTCGCACGGCAATCAACCCCCTTTAGCTACGGTCTCCATCGCTACAAAAAATTGTGGACGCTGTGTTCATACACGTACAATCATAATCTATACCGCAGTTATAAACTCTGAATAGTATTTTGTGGCGGTATAAGTTTAGTCTAGCTATTGCTAGACTATCCTTATTTGTTTTCTATAACAAAAAAACTTGTTATAACGTTTTATGCAGGCGTCCAAAACAATATTTAACAAAAAAAAAACTATAAAACCGATGACGTTTCTTTGTAGTACATATTAGCTTCTAACGGAAAAAATAATCCGAAGTAGGCGTTACTGAGTTATAGCCAAATATAACTTTCATCTCAGCTGATTTTTGGATAACATTGATTTTAGTTAGTCATTTATACCAAAAAAAGAATCATCCAAATGAATGCACGTGTTACCGAGCTTTAGTAAATGACGACTTTCATCCCCTCTCTCACGGGAACCTCCACTTATTTTTCGCGATAACATTATTTCTGGTCGGTCTTTTTAACGAAAAAGAATCATCCAAATCTCGTTACAGAGTTATAGCTAAATGCGACTGCGTCCCGGGATAACATCATTTTAGTGAGACCTTTCCAACAAAAAAGAATCATTAAAATTATTGCACGCGTTACTGAGTTATAATTAAATACGACTTTCATCCCCCCTCCCACGGGAACCCTCACTAATTTTAGGGATAATATCATTTCAGTTTGACCTTTCCAACAAAAAAAGATTTTTTCAAATCAAATCAGGCGTAACTGAGTTATAATTAAATACGACTTTCATCCCCCCGACTTTCATCCCACGAGAAACCCTCATTAATTTTTGGGTTAACATTAATTTCAGTTAGTTCTTTGTAACAAAAAAATAATCATCCAAATCAAAGCACGCGTTACTGAGTTATAATTAAATACGACTTTCATCCACCCCCCGACAGGAACCCCTTAGGATTTTCGTAATAAAAATTTATTAAGATCCTACTTTATAATACGAACCTTATACCAAGTTTCATCAGAATCCATCCAGCAGTTTCAGAGTTATGGAAAGTCCAGAAACAGACAGGCAGACAGACAAAAATGAAAAAAAAATAATAGATTTGGGGTCTGTATCGTTGATAATACCCCACGAAAGAATTTTTAAAAATAAATTCAATGTACAGAATCTGACCTGTTACAGTTTTATTATAGGTATAAATGAGGAAAAACTGCTGCATTTTGTTAGTAGAAACTATATACCTAAACGACGTGGGTATCGTAAAAAACAAGGATCTTCCGGTGACTCTCAATAGTGACAGTATACTACGGGAATATCGTTCGTGGAAATAGCACGTTATAGATAGACATAATAAAAATGTACGAGTATGTACAGGGTTAGTGGTATTTTAGACAAACCTCTTAAAATGACAGTGATTGGTCAATCAAAACTGTTTAGTTCTACGAGTTTTGAATTTTCAATCGTCTGACAATAAAAAATAATGCTCCTGCTGTATTTTTTTTTAATGTTTGTTACCTCATATCTCAACAACGACTAGATCGATTCGAAAAAAATAAACATTTTTGTTTGGTGTGGTCTTGATGAAATTCGGTTTAGTGGTTTGGTTTTTAAATCAAAATAACTGAAAATATTTAATCGTTGCTTGTCTAAAACAGTTATTACATATGTTTTTTGTGAAGATAAAGTGCTAAATCTCATGTCGTGGCTCTTCCAATAAAGTAAAAATATATGAAACTATAACATGAAATAAATACTGCTTACTAATTTACGGTACACATACAAAGAAAAAATGTTGTAAGAACGCTAAAATAATACAAAAACAAAACATTTTTAAACATGCTATGGTGATACTAAAATATATAACTCTAGACGTTATAAAGAGAACAGAGTAGCGTAATATAGAATAATAAAGAAGTATATATACGTGTTAATCCATCTTATTGTAATTACTGTTTAATCAGTAATTTGTAAGGCAACTACGGTAGCGTTCGTTAAATGTAAAACGTCCACATAATAATATAGTGGCCGTTGTTTAATATCGGTGATCGCTTAAAACATTTTTAACATCTCAACTTCTCATACTAATAATATTTATGGTAACTGTTGACCCCGGCAAATAAAATAACTATTGTGACTTTTTTTCAAAGAGAATTGTAGTCTTGAAAATGTGTCTACTAAATAATTCTAAAATACATTGTTTTCGTCAATACTACAGTAGTTAAACATACAAACTGACAGACGAAAGTATAATTAGCCAGACAGACATGTCTCTTTGTTGAACAGAGATGCTCACTCGGTATTTTTTTTGTTATTCATGTGGGTAATTTCGAATCAATAACAGCTCATTCAATAATTGACTGCGTAGTAAGATTGCGTATAATTCCTATGACAATGATATGGACTTCACAAGTAGTAGTAGTCTCATGACACTCAAATTGTTTCATATTTTGTAATCGGTTCCGTGGTTTGGTTTGTAGAGCAAAATAAACTAAACATTTGTTTGTCGAATTAAAGCCTTATAGTAATTAGTTAAAATTACGCTTAGACAATGAACTTTGCTACAAGCACTACCTTTACGTGGTGGATGGAACATCGTAGTGCCATATGTTATAGTCTCGTGACGCGTGGTAACTCGTACCTGGATTTTTCCGATTTCCTCGGTTCGTGTAAACGTGCGCACTAATCTATCACGTCTGTGCGCCGACGTGTATTAATGGACGCAGAATACATTTGTAGACAACGGCCAGCCGTGTCCGTGATGTGACGCCGACATTTGCCGGAGTTTTATACTCTACCTTACCTTACCTGGGGAGTACACGACACTTCGTACCTAAAATATACTCGTAGCTATTCATTCTTGTATTGTTCGGGACACTAGGGTATTCAACCGTTCATCCATCTATTCTCTAGTCTGCTACATGCTTCTTTCTTTATTTACTTTTTATTTAATAAGCATCTTATGGTTTATTTCGTTTGTTGATTGTAATAGTTAACTTAAAGTTCAATTAGCTTTTTTCTATTCTGACTTATTAGAATGGAAAAGAACCTGATTAAATCGCAACATCTTAAATTGTCGCTTGACTTTTAACCGGTAGTTCATTTTAGGCACCATTGTAGCTGACATCTCAATTTTTATTGCTGTAAAATCATCACGAGATATTCAGAAGTATGCGGTTGCCGCTGGGTTATGAGAATTTATTTCCACTATAAAACTCAAAAACTTGTTCTTACATTTTACATCTTCTCTATTGAAATTCAAAGACGTTTCTAAATTGTCCCAAAACCGTCTATACTTGTTGTCTATGATTTAACGACTACAATGAGCTGGCATTTTCGTCAGGAAGAATGATGGTGTAGTGTCTTGATTTACTACCTGTTGCTTAACTTGAATGAGTGAAGTAATCAGATGCCCAGCTACAAAGTTACTACTACTAGCAGTTCTTAGGACAGTAGACCTTGTAAGCGCCAACATTGGATTCCTGTGAACTTTCTTCGTAGATGCTCTTATTTCTTATCTCGTCTCCTTATTTAGTTAATATTCGACATTTAGATTAATACTCAGTTCCAAATATTTCTGCGAAATATGATTAAACTTGGTTGGTAAACGGCATCGTTGTACTACTATCTCCTTTTTAGGGAAAAATAGGTATCCAATTACATAAACTCTAAACGACCTTGTAATTCGTATACCAAGTTTAGTCCATATAAGTTGAACTTTTGAAATTGCAAGTGCGCTACCTGGAAACTTTCTATGGTATGATGGGCAAACCATTCCGCCTACATGAAGTCTATAAAGTTAGTACCTATACTAGGTCCATTCATACACAAGCGTACATACACATTGACAGAATATGAAAGCAAATTTTGCGCGAAATTGGACTCACTCAGTGTATTGTCGCCCTTTTCTAAAATGAGATCAGTCAGAGAAGATACATCTTAATGAAACATTTTTATATGTTAACATAGGTTTCTTTGCCCTCTCCACTTTCAACTACTTTTCTTAAATATAGCATTTTCGATCTGAACGAAAATGTTATATTTAAGTGATATTTTTGCCTACATATACCATCATTGGCCCACCTTATTACATTGAATACCTAAGCAAATATTTTTAAGTCTTCTATCTGACGGCGCATGGGCTGGACAATAAAGATTATTTAGTTTAAGCGCCACCTAGTTTAGCTTTAGTGGACTAGAGTTGGAAGTGGCGCCAATTCTTGTGTAACTCTGGGTGACGTGCGCTGCTCACTGATTGGTCATTAGCCGGATGGCGTGTTACGTCAGGCAACCAATAAGCGTTCGATAAGAGTTTCGAATACCGTCCGGCAGAGGCGTTGGTGAGAGCGCGCGGACATGCTCCGAGAGATTCACTTTTCATTGGGTCGTGAGAGCGTTCGTTACCAAGCGGAACACTTGTCCACTACTTATTCCGAGACTACTTATTGTAAATTCGTAATCAATCATTATAAAGACGATTCTTTGTAAGTGCGATATTTTATTCTCCTTGCCCGCAATACCCACGCCGAAGAACAAGTAACAACCTTGTCTGACGCGGATCAGCCAGCCGTTCCGACATATCTTTTCTAAATAATAATAATAATAATAATAAATCATTTATTTCAGGCAACAAGAATTACTTAAAAAACATTGGCCATTATTATAAATACCTTACAGACTAACATACATATAAAATATACTTATCTAACACCACAGCACTAAACTTAATACTATGGCTTGGGTTTTATTGTATGTCTCGCTTCCCAAAGCGTCGGAACATAAGTCCTTTTGGCCAGAAGTCTGGAGAGAGCAGCGCGTCTTTGTATTTTACTGGTGCCCGGAGCAAGTATGACTTGAAGTCTGCCTTCCGCACACTCGACTCCGGGCGCTGCAGCTGCACCATCGACGAGGCTTCTCCCAGCCTCTTTTCTATGTACGTCAGTACATCTACTCTTGATGCAGATTTTTCTGCCCGAGACACGTAAATCATTACCAGTAGGTTTGTAGGTTCCATGACTTCCAGTCCGGACCTTCAGCGGGAGTACCCCGTTTGTTGAGGTGGCGTTGGCGACGACGTCGTTTACTTTGCTCTACGAGTGTAAAACCCTCATTTTCCACGTTTTGCACTTCGGGGAAGTCGTCGGCTTCTCATTCCTTTACTTCGCATTTGAAGCTGAAGTACCTGCAGCGTGAGAGGATCGAGAGGCCTGGTCGTAACTCTTCTTCTGTGTTCTCGATGGTACCGCTGGGTGAACAGAAGAAGACTCTGGTATGGTCGCGGGATACGATGACGTAGTATTGGTCTTACGAGTACCACGTGTGGCCCAGTCATCGCCCGGCGAACCGATGTCAGTCACACAAGAAATGCTGTCCGATGAAATATCGCACCGACCGCTGCCTTGCTGCACTGTGACGCGTTGCGATGACGTCGGCAATATAATTGGTGCATTGGTTTTTAATGCCGCTAGCTCTTTGTTAAGCTCAGCGACATCGTTTTCAGATGCTTCTAGTTTAGTTCGGATTTCACTTACTTCCGCCTTCAGCAGCATAATATCCTTCATAAACCGAGTCACATCGACGTGGTCACACCCACGTGAATGGCGGCAGGCGGTTCAGGTCACGAGCTACGCAAGTTGGGACGTCGTCCGGGTTTGTTTCTTTCAGGAAACGAAAAATATTTTGCAGGTCCTTGACAGCGAATCCGCTGTCAAGGACCTCTTGCTCAATCGTAACATCGCAGGGCTTAGGTTGCGCCATCGTTTCAGCTTCTTCAGTTTATATGACGCGGCGAAATAAGTCAGTATGCATCGAGTAGCCGGCTGCAATGCGACCACTCTTGCTGACTGTGAGTTTGCGACTCGAAATGTAAATGGAAATGTCTAAACATCAATTTAGTGGACACTACATTTTCGTTGCAGTATTCGTACTTCTGTTTTACTGCTTTTTGTTTGTAAAATTACTGCTTTATTATATACTCATATAATCTTAATTTTTTTAGTCTTCTGTCTAAAAGACATGAAAAGGCAAAGAAAGTCATGATAATCCACAAGGAAGAGCATTCAAAAATAGCCAAACAACAAACAAAGCCTTTGTTTGTTGAAAAAATCCGTAAACCGTGATTTCAGGGAGTGCTTACATGATCATAGATCTCTTTGCGTTTTCCTCACAATTATGAGGCTTTTGGCTTTCTCAGATGAGACCGGGAAATTCATTACTTACGTAGAAAGCCTACGCTTTTATCTCGAAAGATGTGCTTTTGTAATCACATTACGCAAATGAGAGCTCGAGTATTCACGGTTGGCTCGCGCTAGGGTCGTGATCCCGACAAATGTCTCCTATACGCGACAGTCGAAGCTTACCTTACGCTTATCGATACTCAAAGCTTAACGATACTCAACAAATGAGCAATTGCTTTGAAACCCAACCGAATGGGGTATCGGTGTTTATGTCGATTTGGGAAAATAGCTAGCGAGTGCAAGCATACAGATCATTTCGTGCGGTTAGGGTCATACTTCGAAAATATTTTCAAACCATTTCACTCTCCTACAAATGTTCACAAATAATACACGATTATTGAAATCACATTATTTGTTCACAAAGCTATAAATATGTTTTTTACTAGTCATTTAATTTTTTTTAAATCAGGAGGTTACAATAACCAAATCAATGTTTGTTATGCAATATAATAATGCATAGAGAAAAAAAAATTATTTGGATTAAGATAAAAATATATTTATTTGCTCATTTAGTACATTTAATAAAACACAAAGAAAAAAAAAACATTTCCAGCGCTAAAAACTGATCTAACAATAAATCCCCAGTAGAATTGAAAATTCCAAGAATGCTGGCTGAATTGCCACATTAAATGGCAATGCAAATTTTCTGACCAAAATAAGAGCCAGCATTCCTGCCACATATCGCTTCCACCAGACGTTTTGATATTTCTAGATATAATTTTAAAGCACTCGGTCCCCATGTCCCCATAGTTTCTACTGCAAACGGCACAAATATGAAACCTCTGTCAAGGTTTTCATTTTTGCGCCGCTTTATAAATTCTGCTTTTATGGCGGAACCACCAGCCTGTACAGATGTTTCTGAGAGATAGCATGGCGCCAGGGTATCTACACAAGTTGCATCTAATTTTTTGTTGTTTTCTCATTTTAAAAGCAAATGGTTTGAATAGCAAATAAAATGTATTAAATTAATTTGCTCAACTTAAGCTTACAGATGTCCTTTCTCCGAAAGCTGCTGCTAAAAACTTGCAGTTAGTATGCGGCCCTAGATGCGCAGTATGTATTTAAAAAGGTTAGTGGCAGAAACTGCGGGCAGTCAAAAATCAGGAAATTCTTGCGCCGAATCGTACCTGGTGCAAAGGTTGGCTAATGCTCAACAGCAAGGCTTAACAGCTAGTGTGATCGGTACTTATGCTCCAGGTACGGTAAGGGTGGCTTAGATAAATGATTGGTCTCTATTAATCAATAATTTATCTAGGTCAGGCGGGTTTATTTTATCATGCCTATTTTTGACTGATTGGAACAATAATTTAGATATAATTTTTAATATAAACTATGGAAATATCTCATTATTTTTTGAATGTACCAAAGTTTCTAAAGAACTAACATATTACTAATATAATTTGATGTTCCTTCCAAGACCCCAAGTCTAGTACTATTAGATGTAACCTCAATATGTAAGTATTTCGCTATTTCACAAATCATGCTTCGGAAAGTGTTGACTGTTCGAACTGGATCAAAAGTATATTTGTACAAATAACGATAATCCTGAATCCAAATCCTAACGAATCCAAAAGATAATCCTGAATGTTCAGCAAAAACTAGAAATAAATTGCTCTCATTATCATTTCCCGAGTTTGGCAGAAGTCCTACGCTCGCCAGGAGAGTAACTCCATTTCCTGGTACGTGCTACGTTTGCTACGTCGTAGCTCGTAGCCTCGTAGCCCGTAGCCGTAGGTTGCGCTGCATTGGTTCAAGTGGCTTTCATCGTGAATAAATCGTACTTTCTGTATGCTTTTTTATCTGATGCGAGTCGAGAAGTTATTTAGGTCGAGCATTTCTACGTTTTTCTTTACAACTAAGTAAAAATGAAATGAAATTTCTTGATAGTTGTTACTCCGTAGAATGGTACCTATGGTTTATTGTAATATTTTACTGACTGGTATTGAGCTCTCACAACATCGATCATTTTGTAAAAGGTAATCAATCACGGTAGTTCGTCACTGAGCGAGCATTAATAGCCGTGTAGCCACAGCGCAGTAACTAGTAATTACCAGTTTCAAAGCCATTATTCCAAATTGACAGCGATTTATACATTAGATCGAACTTTCCAATATCTTTCGTATAATAAAACTGGGAACGTTAGTGCTATAAGTAGGTTTTTCCTATCATATTCCAATTTGTATCCTATCGTGATATGGGTCGCATGTGAAATGAAATATCAAACAAATTACCTCCATCAACGATAATAGACAGGCTCCATTCGACTCGTGGTTCCACAGAAATATTGTGTGTGGTATTATTAAAGGGTTTAGATATAGATTTATAGTAGATGAGCGATCGTGTTACGTGCCGTTAAGTAATGAAATGTATTATCATCACAAAAGGTGAACTGCTCTCCTGTAGAAGCGAAATTCTTACTTCGCACCGAATATGCTACCGTCTACATCCCACCCAGCAAAGGACAAGAAAACTACGAATTAGTAGTTTTTGCCGAGTTGAAATTAACACTTAGATTTATTATGCTTCGAAAAACTAACGTTTTATTTGGTGTGTCCACGCTTTATTTACAAATAGATATTAGCAATATGTGTGAACGCTTGAGCATTTCTTTCGAATGTTATGACACATTACTACCGATTTACGGTAGTACTATACAAGGCAGCGAGTAGCGGTCACCTGTTGTGTTATGTTACCGTCATTAGTCCTTAGTATCTAAATTCTTTAATCACGAAGATTAGTTAGTTAACTTAAAAATGCGGGTAGGTATCAATCAAAAGCTGTGTACGCAAATCGTTTGGCAGTTGTGATCCATCAGCGGCTGAGGGCGGACTGTGACACGGACAAATGAACTACGATTTCAAGTGACACCCGCGCGGTCACACCCATTCCGCATTAAACCACTACTTATGCTTTCACCCAAAAACAAACACCTCCACTTCATTACTGTAGCCATGTTTTATTCACACATTATTCTGGAACGACTAACCTGACTAATTTAACTTTCAAAACGCCTGACAAGAGTTCGATTCTGTTTTTTAATAAATAGAAAACTTCTACAGCAATTAGTTGCGACTTCGACGTATTTAATAGCTCTGTTTCCGGCTTCAATTGCTCTTGTTGTATAATTTAATAACATCGCAACAAAGTGCTGATTATTACGAGTATCGCATCTAGTAATTTGAGTGGATTCTCCGCCTCGTTAATCACTTGTATCGTTTTATTTCCAATAACACGGAAACAAAAGCTCCGTAATAATAAATGTTGCCAAAATAGGGTGCGGGGTAATCGGCCCTAGAATTCCGCTCTTCGCTTTAGTTAGTTTCGATTGTGCGGCTTTAGAGCCCAACTGAGCTTCAGTCGCTCAGGCCGGGACTCATGTGGATTGTGGGATATCGGAAAATGTCTTTCTTTAGAGTTGATGTCTTCGCCAAATGTTGTGAGAATGAGTCGGAAGATAACCGTTTTCCGAATACGAATGTTTTGTGCCCGACAAAATGTAGAGAATACGAGTAGAACAATGGTTCGTTGAAAGTTCGCAGAGAAAACGCGATGTTAAATGTGCAATGAAAAAGTGCGCGCTGCTGTATATCAGAGTTAACTCGACCGAGCGCGAGTATTTGTAAAAAATAGCAACAGAAACACCACGTTCATTATCATCTCGCCTTAATATGATGGGAGTTGGCAGCTTTCCCGGGCTACTACAGCAGATAATTTAGTTTTCGGCTACGTGCAGTGAATTATTAGTGCTTAATCTTAGATGACGACTGAGCAAGACCAATCCTACTCGGGTTGGATTGTAAGTAATGCTCCCTAAATACTGTTACGTACCTTATTAACAGTATTATTGTTGCCTAATCTAATAAGTACGACGCTGAAAATAAACATTACATCTTTTAAGTTTCTTTATAATAATAACAAAGATTTCGAATTTCAATTTCGTCAAATAAACGAACATTGTCCTATTTTAAGAAATAAATAAACTTGTCATTGAGTTTCGGATCGATTTGTCTAGACTTCATAATCACCTTTAGAAGATCATAATAATAAAGTAGTATTTATATTGCAAAGCCTTTTAAAGTGGTTACTAATTTGGCGTAGTGTTATAAATAAAATGTCGTAGAATATTGGTAATGATCGACGACCGTCGAGGCGAAGTGGTTTATGTGTTTGCTTCGATCTTGAATTTGAGTAGTGTATTTAAGGTAATGAGGTGGTGGCCAGTTATTTGAATATTGAATCAAGTTGAAAAATCAACACACGAGAAGACTTAGTCTAAAGCTATTATTAATAAACGTTATACAAGCGTTGAAAGTACTGATACATATACTACTAATAGCTGTAACACACGATATTAAATAGAAAATAAAGAAGTTGGAAACTTTGAACAAAATAAATGAAAAAACCCTAAATTTAGGGCTGCAATTTCTAAAAAAACTTTCTAAATACATGCCTGCATCTAGCCTACACCAATAAAATTTCATTTCTTGAGCGGTTTAGGCGCTACGTTGATTCCTAGCAAATATAAGTTATTTTATAATTACTTATTCTTTTAAAATATATACACTCGCAATCAACGTAACGCAACCGTTGAACAATTAGATTAGGAAATAAATTTTCGGTGGCTTAATGGCTCTGTCCTAATTTATTTACCGTCGAGAGATTCGGGTGACGCTAATTTAATTGTGAGTGAATTAGGACCACCTTTGAGAATATCGCAAGGACTTCATCTGAGATCATTCAAGCAATAAATACATAACTTGCGCGCATGTCACCAGCACAAACATTTCCATGTGGGTAATATATTATCCATGAGAGTGAAATACTTACATTACGGCGATATTTATGAGGGTATGGATGAGTTATGTTGCGGGAAAGACAGTAAAGCTCATCGTTTCGGGCAATTAAAACTGCATTATTAATAAAATTGTGCTCGTTCACACACAAGCTATGCGTAGGATATTCGTGCTTAGAATTTCATGGCTCGATTTTTTTGAAATCGAATGTATTATGTATATAATACTAATCTACACATTCAATGAGCATTCTTATTAATTTTAATTTTGAAATGTATTAAAATGATTTATTATTCCACATGGTACCGTTGATAATGCGTCACAATAATAGCTCATAATGGAATATTTCGAAAAGGTATGGCTCAAGTCAGTCATTAGAGGTTGTGGTTCATACCCTTTTCAAAGCTGTGGGCGCGACTGTCGACGAACACCTGAATAATTTAGCAGGCTCGCTCCTGAGTTCTACATACACCTATATGACTTTATCACGACTCTAGCGATTTAACCAATTATTGGCATACGGTCAACTTGTTCCGAAATCCGGACGCATTTTATGTTAGTAGCTTTTTTCCCAAGGGAAACCGGGAATCGGAACCTCATTGCTCAGTATTTATTTGGATATTCGTTTTTTGCCTGCTGTCAAATATTGCTTATATTTTCACGCTATCTCGAAATAACGTGGGCATATACGAATGCCATGTTTCTACGCAAACATTTTATTATTTTTTGTCATTCGTCATCACAAAAATAGGGAAAGTTTTGTTGAAAGAAAAATTATGTGAATAAATCTTGAGAATCTGTTCTGAAGGCAGATATTTTGGAGACTGCGCGAATATAAAAGAACATTAAGAATCTTTTCATATTTTTGGCTTTATGTAAATTAGTATCGTTAATTTTAGCTAAACTGGCAATGTTGATGTTTTGTAATATAAATGTTAACAAGAAGCAATGAACTAGAAGACTTTTTTTTTATATTTCTATGTGTTTTTGTGAAGTTACAGTTTCATACACGACCGAAGCTATTGAATAGTCTTATGTCGCACATTCTTTTACCGACCAGGGGTTTTATTCACAACCTGTGACCTTTTCATCCGACGGAGTCCGATAAGAGCCCCGAATGAGAAAAATCCATGTGAAAGCATTCAAGGAAAATTGCTTGTGAGCAAGACAGGTCTATTTTATCCAAGATCAGTTCATATACTCGTACGTCGACAAAAGCTAAGAAGATTTACCCTATCCAAAACGCAGCATGAAAAATTCAGAAATATACACAAAGACTGTTTAAAAAAAAAGTATTTTTAATGGCACTTGTGTTACAATCTTCATTTTAAATTTTCTGAGATTTTAATCAGCTTCAATATTATAAATAAATGACACATTCTTTGTGGCAAATTTTTGTAAAAATATAATTAAAAATTTGAAAATAATTATTATACTGTTACATTTTTAGATTGTTAAGAGATGCCTTTTTTTTATACAAAGAATATTTTAAGAAGTATTGGAGTATTGAAAAAAGAAACAGTTCTTTCACACTTTCAAACCATTCTTTAATTAGGTTATATGATTACTCCTCCGACATATTAATTAGACGATACTGCTCTGCCTTGTGCCTTGAAAAAGTTTCAGAAAAGCCACAAAAATTCCGTTAAATTTAAGTTTTTCGACTAGTTCTATCACAAAAAATTTACTCGTAGACGTAACCACGTGTAGAGACAATTGTTAGATTATGTATGATAGCAGATTCAAAGCAAACTTTTAAAGTTAATTTTCTTATAACCTATCTAGACAAGGATTCCGGAAAGGAAGGAAGAGGTTGACACAAGCTGTTGTTTATTTTCACATTGACTGGTTATGATTCTCGCGTTTATGGTATGGTTTTCGCACCTTCTACGCACGTCAAGTCATCAAACACGGTTGATCGAGTGCGGCGGGGACGTGTTAAATTTCAGACTAACTAGCGCTATGCTCATGTTCACACACGAATTGCAGTAAATGTACCTACCTACCAAATACAAGTAACAGTACGCTCAAGTGGAAAACAAGAGATAGTTAACTTGCAAAAATTGGTGAATTTTATGGTACTTTGCACTTTGCAACCTTATGTGTATAAAGGCTGTCTATATTTAAAAAAAGGTTAAATATAGTTTCTAATCTTGTCCAATAAATAGTAAGAAGCATGAAGAAATATTAATCTATTAGGTGCAGCAAAGCAATAGATAATAACGGACGATAAGTTGACCTTCATTTGACATTCATTATGTTGATGAGACAGAATAATAATTATCTAATTACCTTTTGTAAGAAACTAAAAAAAAATTGAGTACTAGAAAATACGCTGGCGTTCCTACACTTTTTCAAGTCTATAAGACATAATTTGTTACTGAATGGCGTTACTTTCACGAAATTTGCTTTGGAATAGAGTTGAAAATTGAACGACAGCCGCAACAATACCTCGAAATCAAATTTTGGTGTAGGAGTGCCGATTACGTGCGTATTTTGGATTCTAGCTTGCGAGAGGGAGCTGAAATTGTGGCGCGTTATCAAGCGGCTCTGTTAAACGTGTACCTCTCAAAATTCCGACTAATTTCAGATGTTTGCCCTTCCCGACACACGGTTCACAGAACGTTTACAGAACACGCCACGCAAGTTTGCTGATAAATATTAGTTGCGTCTTGTTTTGCTCGCGGTAGTTAAAGTATTAATCAATACCGAAGACTATGTGCGTAGATATAGGTTTCTAAAGTAATTTGTTAGTGGTGAACTCAGTTGAAGTGGGATCACTGTGTTCATTATAATGAACAGCTGTTATTTTGAGACCAGCAAGGATTACAAGAAAATCAGCTTTTTCACTGGAAAAGTTACGATCGTTGGCAAAATGTAAAAAACAGCTGATAATCTTGAATTGAATACCAGTACGGATGTAAAACGAAAAATATTTTTTTTCTGTTCAAATATATATAATCTATAAGATAAGTCAGTTAAGTTTTCTAATAAAATAATTAATTTAGTCGGGACACCTTAAAAGACCTTAGGTTCTTAACTTGTAGGTGCTGGTTGTTTTTCTAAGTAAGGTAATAAATGCTAATAATGACTGGTTAAGTAAGACGCTGTGTCGCGCGGACTAGAAATTACAATGTAAAAGAAGAAATAAAAATAGGTGTTTTAAAACAAGCTTATACGAGTATTATATACTAGTAGATGCATCATATTTATCAGCGCGTAACTAAATACTTACTTTTTTTATCTATGCAGCATTATTTTGCCTTCGGGGCTTACCAGACCGCGAAAAGGCAACGGGCGAAGTAGCATGAAAGGCTTTTATCTTCAAAGGTGTGCTGCTACAATGGCGGTATTACGCAAACGAGAGCTCAAGAATTTACCGTAGACGCTTCACGAGCTAAATTGCACTAGCAACAGTAACTAAACTTGCACTGATTCTTGGGAAGTGCAACTACTTGCAAATTGATTTTATTTTACCTGATTTATTACTTGGTATTCTATATATTGGTATACTATTTTGTATTTAATAATGTATAGTACTCTAACTAGCATTTACTATGTGTAAATAACGTGAAGCATTGTGGGGCAGAAACTTTATTAAAATTTCGGTTTAGGTAGAGTGGACCAACAGATCATGGGTTTTTCATAAAACTCAGTAGAAGTAATTCGTCTCCTTTCTACTTAACATTTTAATAAAATATTAACTGTAAACAATGGTAAGTGATACTTTGTGTGTTCTCAATTTGTGTATACAAGCAGTGCCGTACAATGAGAAGACAGGCGAAAAGGTACATAGCATAAAAAGTAAGATTAAAGTAAAGTTTAGACTACTGCCCGTACACTATTTGGCCGCTCTCGGATACATAATGAGATGGTAAAACACACAGACATTTGTAAGTAAAACGTAACGTGGTACCAGGCAAATATTTTGAGCGCTCGGTTAAAGTTGGAGCCAGATAGCAACCTAGGAGGAATTCTTGCGACAAACGTACTCGTTATATGTTAATGGGACGCCTTACTCGGTGGATTTATAATAGGTAGATTCTTCAACAAAGATAGTAAAAATACTTAACAACTACAAAGCTGTCAAAGACTTGCTTTTTTGGTTTTGATAGACAGTTTAAAAGTAATTTTGTGTATAGACCCATCAGTAATAATTCATAAAATATCATCCAAAGTTTAAAAAAATCTGTGGGTAATAGGAATCAGAAGATTCCTAGAACCGTCAGGCTCGTCGGATTTGGGATTTGCTATTTGCAAGGCTGAATTACCCCCCGTTCTAATTGCGGTAGTACCGGGAAACCTGACATCAATTTCGCAAATAACAATTTGAGTTATTTCCAACGAGCTAATCGGCCAGCGGCCATTTGGTTTAACTGGTGAGTCTAATTATTTAGTCGAAACCAACAACACAACATTTTTACCTATACTATATCTATGGTCTGGACATAAAACCAAAATATATGAATAATTCATGAGAGATATTCACAATTAACATACACTATTTAATTTACTCGTTAGCGTGTTTTAATCAATTTATCAACTACTAAACTTGCATGAGCGAAAGAGAAGAGTGAAAACAACTACCTTGTTTTTGTTCGCTAATTATTGTAAAAACGTATCTCTTTATATTGATAATATTTTTAAGCCGTTTAAGTAAGTTTAAATTAATACAAATATGACTGACTGAAAAACTCAGAGGTGGCAAATGACAGAAAAATCAGAGGAAATATAGTAACTAGTTCCATAATTACAAATTATCTCATTAATATGGTAAAATCAACACGATGTTTTAGTGGCACCACTGAACAAAATTACAATAGTAAATTTAATATTTCAGTTCTTTGTTAATATAAAATACATAAATAATTAAATAAATATGTAGAAAGTTTTTCCGCTTAATTAATTATGTTTGTATGTTATTTAGTTGTATTCTAAGCTGATATTTGCCCATTTTGGAGGTAATATTCTCACGTGTTGCTCGGTTGGCGTCACACTAAGCACTAAGTTACTGACGTTAGCCGGGTTTGAAGATTATAATCTTCAGTGAAGCAGCAATGCACTGACGCGGTCATTATTTATCTAGTTAATTTAAATCAATGACCATATCAAACAAAAAAAACTAAATGAGTCCCGGCTTCTCTGAGAAATTGAGTAGCATTTACCAAGTGGTCAGAAGCGACTTCGAAAGAACCTGACTGCTAAATGTTAACCTATATATAGGTATCTTAGCATTTCCTAACCAAATTTTATAAAACATTTAATTTAGTCATATATTTCTTTTTTTTTGGTAGCAAACTCGATGTATTTTTAAAACTTTTTTTTTTGACAAAAGCCATTATTTAGGTTTTTTTTTAATTTTGTTGTGACCAGTGCCACTCTCACGACTAAAACGAATCTATTGACACCACTTACATTAAAATACAACTATCCGTTTAGGCTCTAGGCATAAGAAATATACATACATACTTATATACTCGTACTTGCATTGTAAGTATGTCATACACACACTCGAAAAACATAACCCTCCTCTTTTCGCAGCCGGTTAAAAATACAAAGTAAATTGAGTACCTCCACCTTTTTGATTTTGGTTAAAATGCTGTTTCCCCTTCTTCTCAAAATTCTCGTATCCTCCAAACTATGGTGTGTTATGTTCGCACACGTGACAGTAAGTACTAGCGTGTATCGTGGTTTCGACGGAAGTAGTCGCGTTTCCGCCATAATTCAGCCATTGTGCCGACAAGGATGCCAGTGTGCATCCCCTGTGACACGACTATGTGCATCCGATGCGGCAATGGAAACAGATTTCATGTAAGGAACTAAATTATATCACACGCTCTCAATATTGGTGCTGTACATTTTAAGTCAATATATCAATTACTAATGTTACTTAACACTGATTATAATAGACCCAGCAGTTGAAGTGTAACTACTTCTTAGCCTGTAATATTTTCTTTCGTCTATCAGTTTTGCATTTAACCTCAAAATTTCGTACAAACTTGCGTACGGGTCATAGTTGTCCACTAATATTTTTAGCAATAATATTATCATATATATAAGCATAAATTATATAACCGCGGGGATTTTCGATTGGGTGAGTATTTAATCTCAAAATAATGAGGTTTGAATGAAGCTACTTTTAATAATATACTGAGTTATCGGTTTAGAGTGTACTAAGTCGAAAGGGGACTGCTATACTCATTCTAAGGAACTAATGAACAATGCACTATGGGATACACTCTGAATAAGAGAAAAACGGTTAGCTGTGTCATATATTTTGTCGACGACCGATCAATTTTTTGTATGGAATGGCTGTTTTTTATATGGAACAGATACAAGCGAATCACAATCATAAAAACGGAGTTCTTAAGCGAAATAACAAGGTTAAAAGTTTTTTTTTAAATTATTGTATGGTCAACAGCTCTAGAACTTAGTAGTTCTAGTAGTAGCAGTTGCTGCAACTTACATTATAATCAATTGACAATTGAGAACTTCTATCATATTCAGACTGACAAATACGAATATTGTTGAAATCTGCATATTGGAGCAAACTTCCTTGTTTGTTGAGGAAAATACTCCATTGATCAAAAATTCACGAGTGTGGTTTTTTTTAAAACTTCGTTAAATACGAATTTTCATCAAGATTGGTTAGATACTACTACGTTGAAACCAACATCCAAGCAACTATAATCATACAACTGAGGACTCATGACATAATAATAAAATCCAATATGGATAAATTTCAGACTCAAAACAGAAACGCTTCTCACGCTCGCCCTATTAATATAAAACTTAGTAGATACTTTTTATTTAAAGTCTCCCTAATAAACAAAGTAAGTAAATACTCATCTTTTAAAACTAAATTACCTCGCTTACACAAATAATGTAAAAGAATGCAAATTAAACATCTCGGAGGTCAAAAACCTAGAAACTCATGCTTCTTATTAAAATTCTTATAAAAGAAATCCAAAAGGTTTCAATGTTTTCATAACGTAATTAATTAAGGGCAAACAAAGAACAAAGTTTACTTGTAATAAATTACAATCACTGTCTACTTCTATCTAAGTATTATTATAGTGTTCTACTAGTTACGGGTAGGTAATTTATACTGTTATTTTTATATAGGGGAACGTGTTGAACCTTGGCACTATGTGTTCCTAGGCCATTGGACTCGTTTCAAATATTCGCGCGATATTAAATTCTACGTACGTCACTACCGACAATTCAATGTGAAGTTAGTCGCATACCGCCATTAAGCTGGTGTTTGGTGTTATCGATGGTTTAAACTTTTTTTGGAGAAAAAGTAAGTATTTCGAATATATTTTGAAGTCTGATAGTTTTAAACGTTTTATAATAGTGACTTAACTGTTATATGCTATCGATTATTTTACTGCCAACACAATAAAAAAGCTTACGAGATACGGAACCTCTAAACTATTTAAAATCCACCGTTTTGTTGTAGCTGGAGTAGTGGTGTACCTTGGTCACTATCAACCAGTTGTTCCTTGGTCAGTCGCCAAGGTACACCCAGGATGTACTTTGTTTATGACGGTTCCTATATTGTTGGAAAGATTGAATCAATATCTGAAAAGGGTGTTTTACTGATATCGATGCAAAAATCACAAAAAAACTGGAAATGGCCTGAAAAAGAGGATTTGAATCTGTACCCGATAAGTGATATTAAATAAAAAATTAAAACCCCGCAAAAAAGTTAACAAGAACAGAGAAATTTTGTGTTCCAGAGATACAGAAGTACTGCTTAAGGCTGAATAATATATCTACATATTGATAGTGTTCTTATAAAAGCTAGGTAGTCCTAATGACTGATTAAAAAGTTAAGAGAGATAATAATGTATAAAGTTAGTTGTTTAAATAATTTATTTTCTATTTGTTATATTACGAGTACAGGTTTATTGATTTGCAATACTATATTATGTGATATGTTCAAATGTACCTAGGTCTCATTTTAAAGTATGTGATGTGACAAAACAGTGGTTAAAAGTTAGTTGTTTTTGAGAAAAGTTGATAATTGAGAAAAATTTATATTCTTTAACTTTGGAAGAAAAAATACTCTTTATTATTTCATAGATTTTGTTGATAAAATTATCCTTTGAAACAGCTTTTTATGTTTGAAAGTAGCGAAATTTTGTCACTAACATAAAGTAAGTAACGAACGTCATTTAAAGGTTAATAAATATATTTTTAACCATATCTTTATCATGATAAGTAGGTATAGTTAGCCCATTTAGCTTAGTACATTCGTAATATAGGCAGCCATCCTTGAAAATCAGTAGAATAGTCTCTAACTATATATTAATTGGCTACGAAATGGAGGCATGCCCTTGTACACGTGTGACTGTGAATTTTCATCAAATATTCTAACGCTATCGAATCAAACATACATATACTATGCTAATCATGTACAATGTAGAAAGGCCGTCTAATTATACAGGTTGATCGAATTAAGAAAATTAAACAGGTTCATTGTAGTCATAGACTAAAAAAATCTTAAGGTAATTGTATAGAAAATGTTGGCACGCTGTGTTGGGATCTTGTCACCCAATTAAATCATTTTATTTTTCAATTACAAAACTTTCAAAAGTACATTTTACCTTATAAAATTCAATAAAACATAGTTTAACTTAAATTTTACCTACTAACTCGTATTTAATTAATTTAATAATATTATTGCATGCGATTTAATAATTTGTCAAAAACTCCTTGCATTATTAAACTTTTTTATTTAACATCAACTTCCAACACAGTTAGTCTGACATTCGACTGATCACACTGTATTTGCGTAGTGCTAATGGCCAAAGAAATTTAGATACGCAGTAAAATTTTCGAATAATAAACTTGTTGATGATAAATAACGCTTTGTGTATTGAGAGAGTCGATAACGAATGACACTCTAAGTGGTATTTAGGTTGTTTGCGGGCAGCGGAGCGTCGGCGTCGGCCGTTGCTTCTGCAACTCTCACAAACTCTAAATAACAAAGTGGGGCGAACCATCCTTCGCTGAAAACAAATAGCCGACCTTTTGCCTTCTTTATGAGACCCTTGTTAACTTGTCCTTAATAAATTATTTATTTTGTGCCGTACGGCCGAGTTACTGCTGCGTTTTTGTTAATTTTGTTTATCATTTTCGAATAAGTTTCGCGTAATGGCACTTTTAGGTTTGTTTACGCTACCTACTTAGTTTAAACAACAGCTGTAAAAATGCGGCTGACATTAATTAAAACCGTGAGCTACTTTATGTACTTGCTCAAGGAGTTTTGAGTTTATTTTTTTAAGAGACTTCAAAGAAGTTGAGGTTTTCAATTAGACTAAACGCTTTTTTTTTCTGTGTGCACACAATTATTTGCTAATAATGAATGCGATTTTGAAATATCTTTTTTGTTTGGTAGCTTATACTTGATAAGAAAGATATGATATACATTTTATAGAAAAATATTCAGAAGCTTATCCAAAACTCACTGAAACAACAAAAAAATTGAATCTTTGTCGTATTGTAGTCTGTTGTCTGAATAACGTGTTCTTAAAGTTATTATTATGTAGATCACATTTTATAATATAGCTATTAAACATAAAATTCATAATTAATAATATTAATAATAATTAGCTCAGGTAGGTAGGTACCTACTCGTAAGAATATAACTAAGACGCACAAAACAGGTATTACGTTTGTACATGTTATTATACTTTCTCAACACTGTGTTTTGTACCAAGATTAATAATATCTACGAGTGTTGTTACACCAACTAATAAAGTAACGAACTTATATAGTTGTGTGTGGATTATAAGCTTTCACCGCTGGCCTCGCAACAACTTATATAATATATAAGCCATATATATTATTTTGGGTACTTGTATATAAGGTATCTTTATCCTCTATATTGTCGTCATTTATGGTGTTAATTAAATCAACAATATAAATAAGTTTCACAGAGGAATTTTCTGTAATTTCCATCCGTTATTTTAAACAAAGGGAGCGAATTAACAAATAAATTAAAACTCATTACTTTTCTCATTGTCCCCACAAAGGAGAGATTGCATCAATATGCTTCACTGAATCTACGCAAATCGGTAACATAATGGCCTCAGCGGGACTTCACAAATTAAATAAGGACTCAAACAACAGACACTTTGAGACAAAGAAACGCAAGCCAATGAAGTTGACGATGATTAATGTGTTCGAAAATAAACGTTTGTTTCATTCTACGCGAAGGATAAAAATCGCTTCATAAAACTTCCACGAAAAGTCTTTATCGCTGTATTAATTTTAATAATGGAGGTAAAAAAAGTGTGCCGCGACGCGAGTAGGTCTAACTTTACCCGTGGAGATACGAGTGTATACAAAGGGAGGATAAATAACGACGTCGTCACTGTTATATTTGCTGGAAAGATTTTCCGTTTCAGTCGCATGAAGAAAATGTGTTTGATTTATCAGCACTTGAGGCCGGACCTTCCGTTCGCTATAAATTTTATTGTGTTATGATTTAGGGACGCGTATGCGATATTATGGTAAACACTTTGCTCTTTGTGTTTGCCGCCTGATTTATACAACGGATGGGTCGTGGACGATGTGAGATCCCATCGATTTGTTGACCTGAAAAGCAATGTTCCTGATGTTATTTGTTCTAAATAACGCGACTGCGCGTGCTGTAAATAAGACAACATATTACCAATAAATTATTCTTTGTTTCCGTTATTTGACTTGTTCACGAATAGCATTTTACAGAACTATCTACACTTAATTATTATTGTTTAAAGGTCTTAATTTAAAAGCTTAGTATTTTTTATTGGAACAGGCACGAAAGTTCCATGTCTGAAGTGACTATTAATTCTAAGTAAATTTTAATAAAGTTATATTTGTAAATAAACCTTTTATATAAGCATTTCTGTAGAAACAGGTATAGAAATATTATGACAAAGGAATAACAAATCTTAGTGAATATTTTGTTTGACTTTAGCTTTGTTTCTTCAAGCATGAATTGTCCAAGTTTTCCAAAATGTAATTTCATTCGTAATTAAATTTCCATTTCTAATACAATAGGTAACCGATATTTTCGAATTTCGCAAGACAATGCGAGTAATCAAAGCTCGGAATCGGACAAAGCTGTTGTAGCTTGTCTAATTATTCGCAAGGAGTTTGCCAAGTTGCCAGTGGATCTCCCTATAAATACGTAGAGTGTGCCTGTAACAGAAATTAACAGTGAAGTAATTAAAAGTTTCATGTTGAAAACTCTTCTGAAATGCCGTTTTGGCGTCATTTTTAACCTATTTCCAAAAGAAGTAGGGTCTTGATACGTCAGATTTTTTTAAATGTTTGTTTTTGGAGATGATACATTTCTCAGAGATGGCCTGGATGGACCGATTTGATAATTTTTTTTTGTTTCGAAAGGACATTTCAATATTTTTTATGTTCGAAAGGTTACTATTCACTATTCTGATGTTCATCAGAATAGTGAACCTTCATTCCAATTGGTCTCATAAAAAATTATCAAAATAACTTTTTATGTTTTGACTACATTTTGCCGACCGGATTGAAGTCAGTTGGCACTTTTTAAAGCTGATTTTTTGTACACTCAAGAAAACGTATCTAGTTTGATAATGCTTATCTTTTAACAATAACCCTAATACGAATGGTTACTGACATTATTTCTAAGAACATTTGTAAGATTAGCGATTAATTAAACTATGAAAAATTTCACTCATACCTAAATCAGTTCAATTCAGAACCCGAGTTAATTTCAGCTATTCAAGAATTATCAAGAAGAGAGAATTAGTAGCTTCCTGGCTTGTTAATACTGTGGTCGAGTTAAGACTATTTAAACGACGACATTTCAATTCTAGTTTGATTTTTAACTGTAACATTAAGGTACTAAGGGACTGTAGAAATTTAGGAACTGAAAAATTGTTTCGCCGCGATAGTAGTAGGTAGACTAACACCCTCAAGTGTTGTCACACCTTTCTGTTACACATTGTGTATGTTATATTTGGTAACAAGTTTTTAGATCGCCCGAAGGCTTCGACGAATATCTTGAAATCAGTATCTATACTCGGTTATCCCCCATTCTCTACTGCGTTATTCAATAGTCTATAAAATATAGTCATATATAACCAATCTGAAGGAGATAGCTCCTTCAGATTGGTTGTCATACTTACATTGTTCGTTATTAACCTGTGTGTAGTTGTCAGAATTTGTAAAACTTAATAAAATTTAACGTTAGCAAAATGGCAACCACGCAAAGTTTCAAAATAGCGCAAAGTTTACGGTTACTGAAAGAATCTTTTCTTTGTTGTAGAGTGTAATAAACACGTTTATATTACGTAACTTGGTAAAGAGATGAGTTAGGGTTAAGGATAAGGGGGGCGACACACTGTACGCTATGTTTAAATTGACTCGTGTCTACATAACTATGCGTAAAAAGAATTTTGAATAAGTCTTTTAACTACTAAACCGATTTTATACGAGTACTTTATCTCTGAAGTCTGATCTACCAAACAAAATCGAGTAATCGCGTAACAAATATACATAAAAAGTTATCTTTAATAACTTTATTCTTTTTTGAATTCGGTTAAATAGCGGCAAGTTTGTTGCGGCGCTGTTTACGGCCGATTCTAAAATTATTTGACAGAGATATGCAGAACACAACTATCTCAGTCTCCGCACTACATTTTTGCCACTTGTTATTGTATATTTCAATACTTAAAAAAAGTTATTATCACATTTGAAGTCAACTCTATTAAAATCAAACTACTGATTCTCGAACTTCTTTTAAGATTAAACGATTCGGAAACCGTAAAAACAAACTGTGTAATTCAAAAAACGATAAATACAAGTCCTTATCGTGTTCATTTCATAATATGACAGAAATGATTGCGCAAATAAGTCATCAGTTTGCGAAACTATCTACTAGTTTTAATTTGGGAATAGTTTCAAGGGATATTCTATTTCAGGGAAAAATATCCCTCGCCCGAGTCATTAATCTAACGGAGAACGAAGGTCAATAGTTAATTTGTAGGCTTAGTTAACATGATCATTGCTAATAGGAGTCTTATCGAAATCCATGACATTTAGCTAATGCACTATTCCCATCTGTCCCTGAACGGAGACAGAGACTCGGGGCATATGGGAATAGACCTATCTAGTCAGTTTAATTTAATAAACTATGTTTTTTGATCCGTGTTTGATTAATTGTATTTAACAATACGGGATTTTACGAGTACTTGATTGTTGAAAAGCTAAAGCGTTTGTTTCGCATTTTGCGAGATGTGCCGTCGTTGTGGACACAAACGACTCCTTGCGTCCCTGATAAAATACACCGAATTTTAATAAAACTAAAGTTGGACCTATCTATTCAGCAACAGATGTTAATAGTACATACTGGTGACAGTAGGATACAATTTTTGTAACGATAGCTTTAAATTGAAAGAATAACAAAATATGTGAAGACGTTTTATCCTTAATAATGTACATGAGATAAGTAATATTATACAAATCAATTGAAATTTAGACGCAGAACCTCTATCGACAATATACATTAAGTCTTGTAGGATCAGAACTCGTAGCCATTATGAATGTAACATTTACTTAAAGTACCTAATACTAAGATAGGTTTACATGAATCTCGCTTCTATCGTTTGAAATGCATCAGTGAATCTTAGTATAATTTTGTATGTGACCGATATTACAGGATCACTATTTGGATCGATTATATTTACATACAGTTTAAAACCACGATGATATGATAATGCTGATTGGCGTCATATCGAGCCTCATTGCATTGGCTCGTCAATATCACGGCTCGGAGGATAAATAATATCGGAACAAGCTCGTGTGCAAAGCGCCTAAAGCGACGGCAAAGCTGCATCGGATGTCACGGTTAAGACCAGTAATTTTCGTCAGTGGCAGGCAATAATTACCTGCTTGCCTTGTTTGCCTCCGGCAGTTCCAATTACATTAAAGGGATCGAACCCCATTCCATTAGAAGGAGCACTTCGTTACTTCAACAACGTATTGTTTTCAATTCGAGATTCTGTTACGATAACTTAATGCTGTGTGTACAGTGAGTTTGTTTGTACGAGAGATTTTCGTCGTTATATTGAAATGGTGGATTTATTTGAGTTAAACATGCGGAAAATATGAGAATAAGCCTGGATTATAAATGGGAAAAGGTCTGTTATAAAGGCAATATGAAAATCATACCTTGGTTTTTTCTCACGCGTGTTGTTTTTTTATAGCAAAAAATGTGAACGAACGTACAGAGTTGTCGGTTAGTAATGTACCAAAATGATGCTTTGCGTACATTGTATAGACAGTAATTTATTTCATGTAATTTCTTTTTTTTTTGGATTTCATGTTGGTCACGTACTGAAAGATTTTTGGTGATGAGCACAGTGATCCTTTTTCTTCATAGTACCAAGTAGTACTTATAGGTAGCTTTGTATAGAGTAATTATAAGCAACTAATATCACTAGTAGTTCCGCGAACCGTCAACCTCGCGACCACGATATTTTTTGCGACTTTATAAAGAGCACTACAACCACTTAACATATTTTTTATGACTCTGCAATTTTAATTATTGTTATGGCAATATGATTTATACCAAATATTATTGAAACCGGTCAGTAGATTTCATAGCAAGTTTCCTCCCTTTTAGGAGATTACCCCCCAGTAAAAAATCCGACTACAAAATAATAAAAACTCTAAACATATACACGTTTCTTCATGATTGGTTGGAAGCTATAGCCACTAAGCGAGTACAACATTTCAGAAGACGTACAAACATCCTAACAGACAAAAGAACTTCCTAGACCCGAAGCAGAGGCAGTTCGCTCGCTTGGTCAAATATACAATAATGTGTTCTCCTGGCTCTCCCAAACTACATGTTTTTATTTTATAACAGAATTATGCTATTTGATAACAGAACAGAACTGTTGTCGGATTTTTTACCAACTTACAAAATATACCTAAATCAGACTCAGTAAAAGTCTAAAAAGCCTTGATTTCTCGTATTTCAGTATTAATTTGGTTCAACAGACAATCTCCTGGCTCATAATAAACAAGAGTACCTACGAGTACGTACACTTTATGAAATGATATCATAAAAGTTATTTCTTTTTATTATGGTTCCGCGGGAAAAGAATAATATATTTATGAGTATTTGTTGCGCACATTCTCTTTTTTAATGATTGGGTAAATCATTGTTACGTAGTTTTTATGTTACTCTCCTATATGACGTAAAAGTCATCCCTCGTGCTAGTAATACCGTAAGATATGAAAATTTTATGCAATGTGCTCATTTTAGCTGAAGTAGCTATCCGTCCACTTTGTTTTTTTATTCTCGTTGAGGTCGACGGGACCCGACAGTTATGACTTACCACGTACACTTTGCAAACTTTTTAATGCTTCATATAAGCTGATAGCACGAGTTTCAAAAGTTTTAAATCACTTTTCTTGACGAATTCGCGTAAAGCGTTTCGAACTCATCCCCGTACACGTTCGTAATTTCATTCGTCGGCAGTGAAGTCTTTATGTCTTGCTCATTTTTGGCGGCTAGTTACTTTGATCAAGTTCTTTTATAAGGGTGCGATCTCACTGAAACTTTTTTATTCGAGGCTCTTTTATTATTACATCTCGAAAATGAGCATGAGAAAAATCCCCAATACTCATGTATTAGGAATGTAAAGGAGAAACTCCTCACCAGCAGGCCTTAATCAATGTAGAGCCTTAACTCTTGAATCTAGAGATGTTTCATCAGGTGGATATATTTCCTCTAGGGTGTAGAGGCTGAACTATGAAGTGATTTTTGAAAGTTATCCCCTATGGGGATGCAATGACGTCACGAACGGGACAAACGCTAATCTTGTATAAATGATAAGGCTTCATATCCAAAGTATAACTCTTTTGATTAATATCTCTTAGCAAAAACTATTCGATTATTCACTGTAACCATAATTATTCTTTTTCATCTACAGATATGATTCTTTGTGTTCTAAATGTACCAACCTTCATAACCATTTGCTTCTAAAGAGCTGCAAAAGCACCTAATTATTCATACTGGGAACGCTCCCGATCAGAACGTTTCTTAAGAGGCAAAAACAGATCAGTTTAATCAAGAAGGGAGTGGAGGGCGTCAATCAGGGCACATCGTTACGTAAACGACCAGCAATTTTCTTTCGCTGACCGAACCTGATTTCAAACTATTCAGTGGTTTCGCTTCTATTGATTAGCTGGCTTTTAATATATTTACGAAAGCGCCTCCATAGTTTCATGGCCGTGACTATGTATTGGACTACGTGGGGGCTATATATCATGTGATATTGAAGTACTTATATAGTAATAATAAGTATATATATAAGCATACGTCTAAATAATTATTAAGACTTTTTGTCGGAGTAACATTACAGTAGGTATAATTTTGAAAAACATTTCTTAAAACTCTTTTAACGTAGGTAGGTAGTTAGACTAGTAGTAGTACCTACTAAATTAAGTTCTATATACGAACTGCTGACCTCGCGACAAAATAATATTTTGCTGTTTTAAAATAAAACCTAGTTTCTCCTGCTTTTAGGTTACAAGCGTCTATGCTTGGCCACGCAAATAGTCAACAAAGAATTGACTCTTATACACCTATGTAGGTACGAGTATACGTACATAGATCATAAAACAAAATAACCACAACACAGTTACACGGCTGATAAAGTCATTCCTTTAGTACATAGACTAGAAAAATCATAGGACTCTTTAAGAAGAGACTCTATTCATTGACAACACGTACTTCTTGTGTTGTATAATTCTGTTAAATCGTACTGGTTCTTTTTTGTTCTCTGGTATACAAATGGTAAGCGTCGAGTTCAATCGGAATAAAAAGCAATGATCGTAACATGAATCGCCAAATAACGTTTCTAGATGTGGAATAGGCACTCGTGCTCAAACTCATGTTGTTAAACGGAGGGTAGCAGCTAAAGCGTTTATGACGCTCATTCTTCCTTTTACACTCTGAACGACTTTATTTAACGACATTAAACTAGTTTTATGTAATACCTAAAATACTCGCAGGAGAACTTTTAGGAGTTAAGTTAGTTTTCGTTTTGTAAACAGTAGCATCTAATGTAGAAACATGTTTTTTCTTATTATACGTTTTTTATATATTTTGTCCTCAGCATTTTTTGTTTCAATCGTATTCGAGGTACACGAGTGTAAATTTCAGAGGTGCATGCATGTATTTTGATTCGTCTCATGTAACAACTTCTAGTTGAGGCTCAAATCAGCAAAAAAAGCAAAATAAAGAACTTTTTTATGTTTTAAATCCAGACAATAGCGGAGAATGAAGCAGCAAAAGACACGCGCATTTTACTCGAACAAAAGATGGAACAGTCTCATACTCAAGCGATGTTCTATTCTGTTCGCGCAATCGTCGGTCGGTCGGTCGGTGAGCACTGAACCTAATCCCCACTTTGCACTACGCGCCCCGTTCTGAACCCGCTCATATTTCACTAAAGTTATAAAAATGCCACCTTTATAATTTCAAATTGAAAATCAGAATATATTTACGATTCAAATACACAGCTATATTTTGGAAGGCAATAATTCAGCGACGATTGTGTAGTAACGTTGCGTTGAGCGCGCCATTATTTTCCGTTAGTGTACAGAACCACCTCGCTACTCATGAATTATTCTGTAACTACGTTATTGTGTTGTATATTCTGACGCCGTCCTCTAATAATTGATAACGCAGCACCCGGAGGGACTCACTTCTGTTTTGACAAACGTAATCTTTTGTTACGTAATCATCTTAATTTAGATGCAGACGCCTGAGGGCATAAATCCCGACCGTCTCGAGCCAGACATCTTATTAAACCCATGTATTGTTATTTCGTATGAGAATGAAAATTTGCAGCTCCATGTGATCGTATTCAACCAGAACATTACTCTTATAGCTCGAAGTTTCAGTATTCAAAATGCTATTCAAATGAAAATACAGAAACTGACGTGAATTTCAATTCGGAAAGCCGTATAATGGCTCTGCTCCGAGCATAATCGTGACACAATAATGCGTACTCGAGTCCAGATATTCGGTCGCATATTTTTCAGGAGCAAATGAGATGCAGCGCACATTCGGGTGTGAAACGGCGGCCGTGATTACCCGGTATCGCACCGAAGTCCGGACCGTAATGACAGTAATAATTTGACCGTAATCTGTCGCTTGCCGCTTTGTAGTCGCCTTGGGATCCAAGTCCGATTTTAAGCTAGCTCTATTTTGCGCATCAGCGGACAACTATCTAAATCAACGAGGATAATTGCCGCTCCTATGTCGTTAGCCTAATAGAGAGCTGGCACTAAAGTTCCTGAGAGCATTTTATTCCGGATGCACGGCGTAGTTACGACAGGTCGATCGATGTGGGTTAGTTAGTGCTCAGTTTGATGAACTTGTAGCTGTGTAATTAAAATAATCCCAGTGTACTAGCAAGTGTGCCCAGTGGGTAGTGACGCGGGTGATTTAGTGATCTTGTTAATGGGTTAACTTCGTCAAAGTTGCGCAAGGCTCGCCCTGGGACCCGCTGTTAGCCCGCCACGGGTGCGTGATGTAATTTATTTATTCAGATTACGTGATGTCCGTTAGATTATACGTACGTGGTTACGGGGTGTAAATTCACAGCTGTCCCGTTTGTGTCCACTAAAACGTGCGACTTTGTGTTTAAGCCCTAGATAGCAGGTAGGCTTTTTAATTTAATTTGAATTATTAACCATTTATTCAAATTTATATATTATTTGTAACGAACGTATAGTGTTACGTTTTGTAATTTACGCTAGCTGCGCTCCGCGGTGTTACCCGGCGATCTCTTTTTTCTAGTAATAAATATTGCCTATGCTACTCACTGTTAATGTACCTTTCCAACGGCAATAAAAAAATGAAAACTGTTTAGTACTTAAGTTAATACTATTATTAACAAAATTAAACTTTAAAAACTTATCTAAATACGAGTAGTTTTATAGTTATTTTATAATATTGTATATTTACATTGTGATTTATTTCTTACGTTATTAGTAATATTTTGTTACATAACATAAGAGTATTTAGAAGCAACAGCATATATCAAGTCCCTCACAGGTCCGTATAAATTTAAATTACTTCTTGTTTTTTTTTGCGTTTCCGTACAAAACAGAAACGTAGGTCCCGTCATGCTTCGTTGAAATATTAATACACCTCGGAAGTTAATTTGAGATGTCAGAACATAAAGTGAAAGGGAAAATTGCTTTCATGTGATGAAACCTTATTGCTGCTGCAGGCTTATTTGGTTCGTATTAGATGGAGTCTCTCTATGTGTGTCGCATCAAAGAAGTAATTGAAGAGTTTTCGCTTCGCGTTACACTCGTTTATACGATTTACTTTCGTCTGATAAAATGTTATTAAAACAGAAAAGACAAAACATTGCAACTTACCTGCAAAAATAGCATAAAATTCAAGTTTTAGTGCTCTTCAGATCTGTGCTTGCAAACTTGTATAAAGACTCAAAAACAACTAAAAAGTGAGCAAACTTTACATCCCTCATTATTCAAGCACGTGTCCAAAGCGACTGTAAAACTCATCGCGTCCCACCGAAAGATTTAGGTAAAGGAGCTTATTTTTGGCGGGACTGACAGTGCGATAGTGTAAGGCCCATTACAGGCAAATTATGGGCCCCATTATAGTCCGTGTGTCCCGCGCGGTCGTAGCCGTGAGTTACACCGCCACTGGGTCAATGGATTTCACGTAAGGAATCCTTCCGGCGATATCAATTGCAGCCAGTTAACGGTGCAGATACCTTATCTGGTTGCCGGAGTCTGGGCTAGGTTACGTAACGTTGATTTTTGTTGGAGATTACAGAAATTGGTTTTGGAGCCTTTGATTTTTATTTAGCAATCTTTGAACGTAACGTGAAGTAGCATGTTATTTAAGCTTTGTTTATCTAAAATCAATAGATATTAGATGCACAGTAAACTTTCGTTGTGGATTATAAATGAGTTGGGCTCTTTATTTCTTTTTGGTAAAAATACATCATCTATAATATATATTTATAGTTCCTACATATAGTCTACGTTGTACAATGTACGATACAATGCCCGATATTCATAACTTATTTGTGTCATTATTTTGAAAACATTTTATTTTGGTACTTACTACCAACGCTTGAAAAAGTGTTTTATAGTGTAATTTATTAAAGTATACATTCTGGTACGGCGTAAATAAATTTCTAGATAGTGAATTTAATAACATCATCATCATTAACATCAAATACATATTTGTTAGGCAAAGTATTCCTGTCCTACGTCAGCATCTTTCAAATATACAATCATATAAATTTTATAAACAAATCTGTAGATTGTTAGTAATGTACATAATTTTTGCCGCGAGTTTCATACTACCGTTGAGGCAACTTAGTTAAATCTTAGTGTCTCGCGGGACTACGCTATTACAGGCCATTCTTCCGCAGTTCTAAACAAAAAAGGCGAAGTAAAGCGGGTCAGTAAAACGGAGTAGCAGGCGTGGTCAGTGAAATGTTCTTGAGGTTCTATCTTAATTAATCTCCACCCGGCCGCAGTCTTTATTACAGTCTTCACGCTTGGCTTAGCAGCTTTTGGAAATCACTCGATTCGAAACGTTTGCTTGAATGGTTCTTGTGGGTTTAGGTATTATTTTTTTTTGTTTGGGACATTCTGTTATCGATTATAGATGCTTTTAAAATTTGATTGCATTATTTAGTATGATTGAATTATTGAATTGTTGTTTTTCAGGTTTTTTAAAGTTGCTCGAGACTCTGACTATGGCACAGAAAGAATACAATTTTCTTGGCAAGGCAAGATATTTTTACCGTGGCAAAAATACTGACAATTATTCAAACATATTTTAGTAAATTTCCATGTATAAGGGTAATTAAATTAAAATACCTGCTTGTTCTATCAGCTAGGATAAACATCGTGAGGAAACCTGCTTATCAGTAAAGGTTAGCTTGTGAGAATAGTGAAGTCCTTAACCTACAATTTGATCAACGAGGTGGTCTACACTCCTTTTATAGGAGAGACCCTTGCCCAGCAGTGGGACGCTATGGTTTAATACATATTTTTTTAAATCAGTTTTTTTTTTTAATATTTAACTGAAAGACATTCAGCTTCATAGCTTTAGCTATAGACTACACAGAGTCAATAAAGGCATACCTCGTCTATCGGAGATGGAGGCCTTCCTATCAATCACTCTTTTCACTTTTTTGCCATCGATACGTATCCGGATATTTCGATTCTTTGTTGTGGCTGGCGTTTATTTGACAGACGGTTTGAGTAACCGATGGGTATCGAGAATGGATAGGCAGGTAGCTAGCTGTGTTATGACTGCTTTTATTAAGGAAACTTTGTTGTTTGAAGGAAAATAAACATTTCCCGCTTTTGATACAGAGTGTCTTTATAAAACTAGTAATAATTTATAGTTAGGTACGAGTAGGTACTGATACATATAGTTAAACTCTTTTTGCTTTTAAAGACAATAAGCTTCGTGACTTTTTATTTTACGATACTGTCAATGTTGTTATTTTGACTCCAAATTAAAAGTTACAAACTGAAGAAAGCTCAAGAGTTGCGTTTTATTTAATTTTAACACATTTTGACACCGTATATTTTACCTAAACTAATCAAGTTATTTAATAATTGGCTTATATCATTAGATATTTGATAATAAGAAGTAATATTTAGGTTCCCGAGCTAGCGTAGTTGCTACGAAAACATGGAGTGAGCAGAAAAGTGCACTCGCTGGAGTAGCTGGCGAGTATCTGCGTTCAAAACCGGTACTACGCAGCTACAGCCCCGCTACAGCGTAGCGGTCGAGAAAGCTTAGAAGTTCGTACTACATCGAACAGGTGGCGCTAGTACGATAAAATGACGGCGTAGCAACAAGTTTTGTACTGTTTGGACAGATGGCGCTTTTAGCAAAGCTAGAAAAGAATATAGCTCTGTATAACGCTATGCATTGTTATCTGTTTTCATGGATACTTGCAAGCGACAATGCGTCGATGCGATCTCGCGTTCATAAATGCAATTAGGAATTTAGTTATGTGGAGCTCAGAATTCATTCCCACTTCCTTTAACGGGGAAGAAAATATCGAAACTAAGCTGGAGTACATTTTGTTGATCTAGTGGTACTAAGTTAGGTAATTACCGAACCACCCAAATAGCACCTTTAATATGCTTACTTTAGGGCCTAAAGATATTGAATTCAATTCAAATCGAATAATTTAAAGAGTTTATTATACCACTAAAAAAAAGTATTGTATGGCTATTTTTAAATTCACAATAATTGTAAATATTTGGTAATATCGTCACAAAACATGAAGTCGACTTCAATTTGACAACAACATTTTAAAAGTTCAATTATCCGCATCATCAATATTTTATCTGTATTCGCGACCTGGTGACATCTTGAAACTTGAAAACTTATTTAGCAGGACAGGGACGGCTGAGTAGCCCTCTGACACTGGCTGTCAATATCCAGCCCTTGTTGGGAAACTTTTCAAAATTGGAATTCCGAAGTTGAGAGCGACGTGCCGGATCGCACGAGACTTCGTACGCTCCATCTCTCAAAGGAAATTCGGCAGAGGCCCATGTACTTACAATGGAATTGAATTATCTGCCGCGGCACAGATTATATTGTATTCATTCACCGTGAAATTATCGAATACTGAAATAATTTAAACGTGCAACATTTAATTTGTAAAAATGATTTTTTTAATTTACTTGGTAATTAAAATTTGACAAACTCAAACTTTGGAGAATAGGATTGTAATTTGCTTAACGAGCATATTCAATTTACTGCTTAATATTTTGTTTATAATTACTAAGTTAAGCAACTGGTTTTTAATTTTGATTTTCCTAAATTCTCTGAATAAACATGAAAAGTAGTTGTTGTAGTATTTTTTTAAGTCTCAATAAATATCGTGGTCACGAGGTGGTCGACAGTTTGCAGAACGTTATGACACATAACACGGATAGGTAAGTAGGTGCACGTATGAAAATATAGGTGCATCATATATCATCTGCTGCTGCAGAATGTATAGATTTTCTAAAATGTTTGAATAGACACGAATTAGCACAATCGAATTGACCTATCTACACACGTCCTAAGTTCGAATTGTAGATTATTATCCAAACCATATATGGCAGTATAGTATATACGTTCAATATAGTATGCAAGTCAGGATACACATGAGGAACTATGACGGCCACTAATGTAATCCAGTAGCAGCTAATCTGATATCGAGCCGGAGCGGGCGGACTCCGCGCCAGCTTAATTGGGTTGCATTTAATCCTCCACGGCGCATTGCAACTTTGGACTTATTCTGCCGTACAATTTAGACTTGCCTTACAATTCATCTAGAGCATACGCATAGTTTTAACATATTTTTTGCTGTTATTTAAGCGTGAGCTATTTGAAACCAAAAGGAGTCAAATAATGCGATCTCATTAATTATTTTTATTCTATAGATTAAACTGTGAGATGACAGCCATATTAGGTTCATCAGCAACTTTTACAGATTCAAAAATGATATAAGAAAGGATTTTAATTTAATTGCGATTTTGGGTGTGCATAAAAAAACTTAAAGGGGAAGAAGTCTATTTAAATAAGTAATCAGTCTGTTCCAGTCAGATTTGAGATATTTTTGTCGTGAGTGACTTGCTGTCTTACAACTTGTTTTACGTTAGGTACTGTACTAGATAGCCAGCCTAAAATATGCTGAGTTTTGCTAAATTAGAACAGCAGAAATTATATCTTATTCAATATCTGTATAGTTAATTTTGCAATTCAAACCCAAGATAGCCATTATATTATGTGCAATATCCAATAAGCTGTGATCAATGTACTGAGCCTGATTTCCGATGCTTCAGAAACCGCTCTGTCGCGTGTGCGCTTCCAATTATGGACGAGATCCATTCAATACTCATGCAGATTAGGTTTGTCAACATATTACTGTATATGTGTTTAGATTGATACGTAGAATGTAGGAATTGGCTTGAGTTATTTTACATACCATTGTATTGAATTGAAGGAATCTGTAGCAGTTTTTTGACAGAACGAGCAAAGTGAGCTAAACGTCTCTGTTTCGAGTCATGCATTTTTTCCATTTGTCTGTCAGTTTGTTTGATTGGTTATCCGTGAAATTGTACTCGAAACCAATCTTGACTAAACATGGTATTTGGATTTTTTATTGGAATTTTATATATTAAATAAATAAATAAAATATAAATAAAGTACTGCCTCCCAAATCCACTCACTTGGTCACTTGCCGGCTCCAGCGGAAGATTTTGTTACAAGCATTTTGCTGAGTTGGGGACGGGTTGTGATAAATATTTCATTACTTTGAATTTATTATTTTATATTGTTTGGTTGATAAAAATATGTGTAATGTTGTATTTATCGCAAATAAACAATTCATTTATTCAAATTTCAATTTTATCGCGCGTTTGAGTTTGTCATAGATTTATGTTTACTTTTGCGATTTAATTTAGTTTGATAAATAATATGTGACAGTAGTTTAATCAAATGCAATCTGGGAAAGGTTTTTAGTTTACATCTCAAGAAGACGAAAATTAAGACTTGAATTACAGCAACTACGAGTAGGTACCTGTTTAGGTAAATCTTTACTACGTAAAATTTTATGTTTGAGAATGACAGTAAAAGTGCCTCATAAAAGAGCGTAGGTTAAATATATCATAATATAATACGACTATGAATTTAGTATATTCATTCATAACATTGAGTTTAAATAAGACTTTTAGTGGCACTTATTCCATGTCGCTCGTTAAAAGTTAGTTTCAAACGCAAGGTTGCTGGAATATGCATGCAGTTGGTTCATCTAACAGCCACTCATGTGAACACTGCATACGTGTTTCAGAATCAGTTCCATCAAAATATTGTATTTTCAACTAGACAGGTAATTCAATAAACTACAAGTAATACGTAAAAATTTACAAATAACTTCAATTCGGCAGGCGCGCTATGAAATTTATCCAGTTATTTCGATTGACAGATCAAAGTAATGAACCGATTTTAGTATATTTTATAGGATCAAATAAAAAATATACTCTTAAGAGTAACCAAAAAATAATAACCAAAATTAGTATAAGTGCCTCTAAAAAGTTGGGGAATATGCATTTAAAAATAGATTCCAACGAATTGATAACCTTCTCCAATTTTGTAGTCAGTTAATAACAATATTACTCGTTAGACTGTAATACATAGTTTGTAAACTTCAGTCACTGATTGTCACAATACCTAGTTGTACGGCGAGCATTCTGAGAGAGCACTATGTGAGACATTCATTGGACCTGAATTATGTTAATTTGCACAGAAATTGGTATGTGTAGATGTCATAGAACAATTGGGTCTGATTCGACTGCTATGTGTGTGTGTATCGTGACTTTTAGAAGTCTAGGTATGTTCATATCATTAACCGCTGAGCAAAGCTAGCAAACCTTTTCTACTACGACTCTGGCACGAAAATAAACAACGTTTCATGCTCATGCTGCGGACTAGGTTTTCATTAGTGTCAGAGATTCAATGCAACGTTCACGAATACACACAAATATACAAAATAACATACAAATAAAACCAGACCCGAAGAGAAATATTTAAACTTGTCGTTCTAATACCTACCATGGCTAGAAATTGAACCTGGCCCTGCCAGCTCTCGAAGTATGCTAATTATTAGGCCACGCCTGTTGCCGACAGTGATTTGACAAAAACATGCGTAACACAACTCAATAAGAATTTTGAACATAAAAAATAACGATCAAGGGATTGTTTTTTTATTATTCGGTAAAAATTTTTTTAAACAAAACAAAGAGGTCAATAGTCCGCAGAAGTACTATGACCATTTCGATATGGTTTTCCTCAGTTTTAGGCTAGTCTAAGCGTACGTGTAATCATTAATCAAATATTCTCATTTCTTCGTTTAATGAACAGCTCATATAACGTTCGAGTTTCATTCAACGTCACAATGCCTTAACACAAACTAATCAGGTCACAAACCACAGAATGTAATTTGATTTACCGCGTGATTTACAATTATTGGTGGCACGTAAAGCTGTGGTCAATGCAATATGTTATTCGATATCTAATTACCTACGGCTGCGTCATAAATTAATTAACTCCTAATTCGGTATCCGCGTCGATCTGTCTCGATGTAGAATACACGTCACGTCCTCTGCATTGTTAATATGGTCATTCATCGAAGCATGAAGTCTCGCGTGTTACGCATGTATTGACACTACTGTAGTTGTATTGTATTAGACAATTATAATTACTAGCTGTTCGTAAGCAATCATCATTTCGGAGATTAATTGGGTCAATTCATTGAAAGTTGCAAAAGATTTAATTTTAATTAATTAATATTCCTACTTGATTTATTATACATATAGATAACATTTTTTTTTGTGAGTGACTGTTTTCTGTGAGAAAGCGATCAAGTTGTTAGACTAACGAAATCAAACGTTTATAACAGTTTACGATTCGTTTTATTGAAAAGCGAACAAACTGATTTTCGAGTAAAAGCACATTTAATTATCAGACCATTATATACGTATATTTCTGACATTTTAAATGCCAGCATTTTGATTATTTTCTTGTATGATTTCTTTTTATCCTCAAAACGTAATTTGACGATGTGTAAACAAATCTTCATAAGCTTATAGAGCATGCCATGTATATCTCGTCATAACGACCCGTTACAAGTTCCACCAATAATAAAACATTAGAAACCTATATCGTGTCCGTGATTTTAGTTCCACGTCACGTATAAAATAACCGTTAGCCCGATGGGAGCGAAACGAGCGAGACAAGCGGCTGAAATACGAGCGAAACACGCTCTATTAAAACTGCATCTTGCGCTTGTCTGCAGTTACGTCTACTTTGCATATTATGACTATGCTCGCATTTTAAATAACAATAAAACAAGAGCTTTTTTGTTTTAACATAACACGAACAAAACACATTTGCAGTATTATCACACAAATATTTTTAACATAGTTTAAATTTGCTACGGAATATTTGGTTCATTCAAAATACTCTTCAAATATTAGTTGTCATACACTGGTTAGACAAAGTTTTGTGATAGCATAAATTTAAACGGGTTGGTTATTTCTATACAAGTGATGGCCACGGACATGTATAAATAAATAAACCGAAACATCACTTCAATAAGCATGCATGTCCAAATCTTTTCTGGTAAGACGGTTGCTTTCTTATAAGATTAGTTCAACTACAAAAATACGTCTTCGAAAAACCAACAAAGATTTTGATGACAACCGCAATATTACAGCTATAACTCACGCTTTTAATTCATCCCAGACGGCAATTACCTTGTTAGTTATTAACTTTACGCTTAAAGTCACGTAGACAAAACAATAACCTTCGTTAGGGTCAAAATACCATGCAAATGCGCTATCAAATAAATTTACATATCACCGTTCAAAATTACGAAGCGAGAACGCAACCTAATAATGAAGCATAGTTAAATATCCATTGTTAGGAAAGCTAGCGTTTCTACTAACAATAACATTTAAAAAAAATCAAAAGATAAACAAAAACTTAAAGTCGCTCTTACAATCAGATTGAGGGTAAAAGTGAAACACAATTTATATCTGGACGTGATCTAAAACCGTATCGAGCGACAGGGCCGTAGCGAGAGCCATTGGCCGGTTTAAAGGATAAGCGTTACAAGTCAAGTGAAGGACACTGAATCTTACAACTAGTAAATAACCGTAGAAGATTGATAGTGTAGAATGCTACTTTAAATGCGTTTTGGAGTTGTTTGAATAACAACCATCATTTCAAACATAATTACCTAGGTATCTATAACAAGATTTTTGTAAATTAATCGTAATAATATAATTATGATAGTCATTAGTGCAATTTCAGAAAAAAAATATATTCTTAAGCTTCTGTTTATATTTAATTTTAACTGCGCCCCGCTGTATTACCGGCGGATAAAACACAGTTAAAGTCCTATTTCAGGGTACCTAATCATAGAGTTTTGTCGCGTAGAAGTAAAAAATATATAAATTTTTCGAATTACAGTTACGGTTTAAACAAAAGAAGCAACTGCAAAAGAAGTTTCTTGGGAAAATTGATATCTTCCTTTTATTGAATCGTTTAATAAAGAAAGTTCCATTACTTAAGTTGGATAAAAGTCAAATAAATAACATATACCTATGTTATTTATTTGACTTTTATACTGTGAAACCTTTGAAAGTATATTGTGAATTATTTAGATGCTTATTTAAATGTAGTGTATAAAGGTATTTAGTTTTTGAGGTCAGAAGTATAAAAAAAATTTAAGTTTCAGATGCAGACTTCTTATACTGACTTACGAAAGATTTACTCTTACCTTGACAAGATCAGAAGTTACACTAATGTACGCATGAGAAGTTGAAGTAAATGCTTAATATAAGTTAATTTTGCGTAGGTTCATTGCACTTGAGCCGCTGAGGCGGTACGTCTCTGTCGTTGAACGGTTGTTTTAAAATGCTGCAGTCTCATCACGTAGGGAGTAGGTCGGGCAGGCATCAGGCGGCCACGTGTGGCGAATGCTGTGCAATCCTTGCAATCGCAGGCTTTTACACGAATCCGTCTGGCGGGTAGTCGGTGCCGTTGGTAGCGGCCGCCTCGCAGGCCGCAATCGGCAAGTAATTGCAAAAGTGGAACACGAATTACTTAGATTTTCACCGTACAATCCTCAGGTTTGTTACTCATGCATCTCATCTAATATACCATGGTATTTATTTAAAAAATAGAATAGAGTAGAGTGATAGTAGATCTCATAA
This sequence comes from Ligdia adustata, assembly GCA_947049295.1. Classification (NCBI taxonomy): domain Eukaryota; kingdom Metazoa; phylum Arthropoda; class Insecta; order Lepidoptera; family Geometridae; genus Ligdia; species Ligdia adustata. The sequence continues at coordinate 8,710,659 of OX346218.1, forward strand.
CAGGCCACTGTATATCAAAATATTAAATATCAGACTACTATTTTTTCGCTACGTTATCTAGATACAGAATTCGGGTAGGTAAGTTATTCAACAAAAAGAGGTATATTGCTTAGCAAACTTCAATCATGTCATATATTAGTTAATTTTTTTTTTAATTAATTTATACGAATACTATATCTAAATAAATGAAATGCTTTCAAAAACAACTGACTTGTATATTAATATTCAGAAAAAATCAGTATTAAGTAGGCCAATAATCTCATCATAAAAACATTCAAAAAACCTATTAATATCCAAAGAATAATTTTATTACTTGCTTGATAAGGGTAATCTAAAAAATATTAAACAGTATATTTACGATTGCCAACCGTAATTTTAGCTAGCAGCATTTCATTAACGGTAGAAGTAAACATTGAGTAAAATGCCTCAATGAAAGCAAATATTGAGTAAAAAGGAAACGGAGCAGAGAGTGTAAGGAAACCGGATATTTATTAACGTAGCGACACAGGAGGGTAAACAGGGGATCTACTTTAAATTAAACCGAGCGTCCATCAGACTCATTATTAGCCCGCGTCCGAGAGATTCGCAGACTTAATGCTCACAGAGACCCGACAACATTTTTAAATTGTACACGTAATATAAATATTAACTACACACAGTAATACAAACAACATCGATGTATCTATCAAAGATGTTTCTTAGTTACATTAACATTAGGCAAGATGAGGTTTTGCGTTTTAGGCTTGCGTTTGCCAAAACGCTGTGGTTGATAAATAAAACAAAGACGGAATACAAATTTAGATGCCTCTCGAAAACAAACATAAGCTTACTCGTACATACTCTTACTTACACTGCAATCATATAATTCTGGTTTTTACAGACTTCACAAAAAAGAAGAGGTACTTATTTATTAGCTTGTGTTCAACTCTCTAGCTATCACGGTTCATGATATACAGCCTGGTTATAGACGGACGGACGGGCGGACGGACAGCGAAGTCTTAGTAATCCTGTTCTGTTTTTACCTTTTAGGTACGGAACCCTGATAAAATTATGATGGTGATTACTTTTGCCGTAGTATGAAAAAAAATGCCTGTGTAGAGTTAACAGCTTGTCCTTGTTTTCTTAAATAACATGTAATTGTAATTTATATTCGTAATTAGCTGACCCGGCGCGGCGAACTTCGCACCGCCTAACAGTCGATTATTTTTTTATTTTTAAGTATTATTACGAATCGATTGTATTGTATGGAAGAGTATTTTTAGACCTTATCAAGCAATTTTTAAATTTTTCTGTCCTTAAAAACCATCCTCGTACTTCAAGAAATGTTCTAAAAAAGAATTTACAAAATCGGTTCAGCTGTTCTGGAGATTTGTGCTTAGCAACACATTTAGCGATTCAATTTTATATTATATATAATGAAGAACATTTACTACATTTTATAATATAAATGTGTCTTAACTATCGTCATTATTTATGCAAAGTTGTTCGAATGTGTTCTTGTCTACATGTTGTTGGCAAATCTCTAATAAAACCGCCTTCTGTTTATTTTGTCGATGGGAAATGAGAAATGAGTGCAGTAAGCCTTCACAGAACTGCCGACGGCGGCCGACATTAATTCGTAACTTTATGTCTAGGACTCCTTTCAGTTTGCTTAAATAAAATTAAGTATATCAGAAGGCAAAATCGGAACCCTTGTCATTATATGTATTGTTCTTGTTCATAAATACTCAGATTAAACAAGTGACAACAAACTTATTAGCCAACGCAATTAAAAGATACAGAAAGCTGCAAATACAAAATGCTGCAAAGTTTGGACACTCGCTAGTTAAGCAAAGTCTATACTATAGTACATAAATTGCTTTCAAATCTAGATGGATAGAAATATAATATAATTTTATAGCTTTTGTTGCTTAAGCGTAAATAATATTGTATAAAGACAAAATGGCGTCTTTTCTGTAAGTAATATTATTTTACTACAGACCGAAGTAGCGAGTACCTACTCCACAAAAATTTTGTGATCCGTATCATTTGCATAATTTATATGACCTCTCTATGGCCTATGGCTGAGTTGTTAAAATATCAGATTATGAAGGCTTTCTCTAAGGCTTTCTCTTATCTGGCAAAGAATGATGAGATTGACCTTATTCTCATTCATCATGATATCTATACATCAGCGTTTAAAAAAAGTCTAGAAATATATGGATAAAATATCAATGGCTCGAAATGTTAAACATCCCAAACCGTCGTCCAAAAGAATTTTTTATAAGTAACATTATATCGCAATCATGTCCACTTCCAACTCGATGGCAAAATAGTAGTTGTTGATACAAAGTCAATAGTGGAAGATATACATTGTAGATTCGCAAGAGGGCCGTCGTCCCGGCACAATCCTCTGGATTAGACCTCCAACACGCGCCGCCAGCTCGACTTCCTATTTATGTTGGGTCGCTAACCAAACGACTTGTAGGCTCTTTATTACAGTTGTTCTTTTCCGCTCACGACGCTGTTACCGCTTCGATAAAATATCGCGGCGATTCGTTTCTGTTTGACCGAGGATTACGACGCAGTTATAAGGGGTCCTATTCGTAATAACAAATGTTATTTTGTTTTTATAATTCTGTTTGAGTAGCGAGATAGTGATTTGATGTAATCGTTGCGACGGTCAACATTATTCTTTGCTATACTTTGGCAAGTAAGCTGGGGACTGAAAGAAAAAAGTTATGAATATTTTCGTGTCGACGCAATAATATGTGTGATTGTAAGACATGACCTAGACTTAAATTTGCAAACTTACTGAGAACGTTTTCATTTTTTTATAACAAGCGCTTGTCATCTTGAAACATTACTCGTTCTTGATATATTATCTAATTTCATGTAAATTGTAGATGGTTAGATAAATAGACCCAAGTGACTTTTGCGATAAGTAGATACTACTTCTTCAGAGATAAACTAAGTAGAAGCATTAGGTACCATTTACTGGTTTTCATTATGTGTTTGAAACTCACGTACACACGTGTGACGTCTGCGTCTTGACATTGAATTATAATGTTTATTGCATTTTATAAGAGTAGTCGTCAGGTGTTTACTCGTACTAAGTCTTAGGGCATCGATATAATTATCACAATTAACAACTTTTATTCGATAGTGAAGCTTCAGATAAAGAATATAGTGATCTTCATTAGTCTGAGTACAACCCTATCACAGTACATAGTTCGTATAATTTAACAACATTGTTGTGCTTTTGTCCCCAGATGTGGTGACAGCATGAGATGAGCACTTCCCGGATGGAGCGGCCCGGGCGGCGGCCCAAGGCCGGCTCGCTCAGCGGGCTGTCAGGCGGACTAACAGGCGTGCTGCCGCCGAGCGGTGGTGGCGTGCGACGGCAGCGCTCGCTGGAGTGGGCTGGAGACCGCTACAGCAGCAGCGATGAAGACCGCCCCGCCGACCCGCCGCCGCTCGCGGACAGAGTTTTCGCTTCACTACTAGCTCAGGCTACGCACCAGTTTGATAGTAAGTTACACACTAAGTAAGTAAGTGTTGTTAGTTTGATAGTAGGTTTGATAGTTAGTTCACTTCCTTGTTGTCGACTAATACCGAATATTTAAGCCTTTAGCTAGGCTAGGCGAGTAATTCCGTACATTGCTAAAAATAGGATTCCTTTAAATACACTTACTAAGATGTCAAGCAACGCTTAATTTTGTTGAAATACAGATATCATTTAAGAAATCGCTTCAAAAGTTAAATGTAGTATACTCGTACATATTTACCAAATCATTACCTGCAACTAATTGATCAATCTTATCATATGATAACCAATCATACTATATTTTAAAGTTCAATTACTTTATAATTATCATCTGACATTACACATTGTAAAGGCAAAACAACAAACACAACTATTTATACTATGAATATAAGTTCTTATATAAGTCTGATGGATGTCATATAAAATAACCGTATTGAGAGAAAAAGGGCGTCTACTACGCGCGGGCTACGAGCTACGAGCTACGGCGTAGCGAAATCAGCTTAGAATTTGTTATTCAACGAGTGACACGGTCGAAGGTCCGCGTTGAGCCCTAACAAGTGGGATCATTAGTGGGAGTCCGAGGGGAGGGCGGCAAGCAGGAAGGGGGAGGGGATCTACGGCAATTGATAGGGGAACGATCCTGCACTGAGCTTATGAGGAAAACTTTACGCATAAACCCTGGCTTTCGCATCTTGAGTAATGTTTGATGAGGTTACATTGCGATGCATAATAACTAAGCATGTATTTGTTTATACTTTTATGTCAACTAAATGGTCTTAGTGAGCTAAGACCATTTAGTTGACATAAAAGTATTGAAACTTAATGGTTTCAGCAATTGGAACTGTTTCTAAAGGCTTGTATTACAGATTTAAAAAGACCCCTGAGATGACTGGTCTATTTTTGTGTTTTTTTATTTTAAATAAGAGATAACCTAGTAAAAATTTAGAATAATCACTTAAAACCTGCATCAGATCAAGAAAGGAAGTCTTTAGAAACGTTTCAACAATAGATTCTCGTTCGTTAGTATGTGTAATCGGGTGTAAATCTCCCAGTTTAATATTTCTCCGATATGCAAGAGGTACATTTACCAAGGAACGAGCGGATAGCATTATCATAAAGGTTCATGTTATTGCGACTCAGATATTGCACGCTTAGTCTTCTTTACCTCAGTCGGTAATAAGGGCGACAATGCCTGTTATCTTTTTGGCCTCCCCCTTACTACTTTTAGGTGCCTCGTTGCTTCGTTTTTATATGTAGTAACCTTGTCTCATGTAGATACTATTACGTTTGAGCCCATTTGGTTAAGATTGTATTTTGTAAGTAATATATATTTTTGCTGGTTTTGTTATTTAATGGATATGAACATCTGGACCATTCGTTCTAAGTGGATTTGTGTACCAGAGCTCTATTTTGAGAATTATTAAAAAAAATTGCGGTTACTCTAATGTCTTATGTCTAAATTAAAATGGAACTTATACATTTTATTACTGGTATTTGACAAAAAAATTATTTTTATGTTATAATTCTACTATTTGTCAGTTTATCTATACAGGATAAAAATAAATAAATAAAAATTTTGATTGTGATATCTTTGCGTTTTTACTGTTAGATATAAAACACGCGATATAACGAAAAAGTCTAATCAAATTAAATTAAACTTTTATTTATTGAGAAAAACTATACTTCTTATACGAGTCTTCTGTGAAAGATGTAGATGTAGTAAAGAGATTCACTATAAACACTCATATATTGTGAATAACTTTTACTATTGGATTAACACAAAGCAAAATAGATATCAGACATTACATAGAAAAAGTTCATCTGTCGTTGACCAAACACAAACAGCAGTTTTTTTATCTGATTCGGTGTTGATTCCATAATGTAAGTTGTTTGTAATGTTCAGTAACCACTTTTTGACTTTGTACACCCGAAACCCTGTAGATCAGTAACAATTATCTCAAAAATCTAATCATTTGGTACCCCATATGAATGTTATAAAAATGCTTGTTATCTGTTTTGTAATGCCTTCTAATCATATAAACTCAGGACGAGTAAGTAGGTACTTATATCAAATCACGATTTTATTAAGCTTCGATGATCGAGTTATTGGATTTTGTTTGCGTTTTATTAAATTCACGTTGTTTTCCTTCATATAAAATCGTTTTATTACGTAATATCGTTATCGTATTTTAATGGGAACGTGTCGTGACATAAATGTAAGTCTATAAACCTTTTAGATAATAACCAAATAACATAAGTATACATACATATATAGCTGCCAGCTAGTTCTTAAAACCTGTTGAGGTGTTTTAATTTTTTAAAGCAATATATACAGTTACAATAGTGATATATTGTGACTCATTCCATTTAGAGATTGACTGGAAGAGATCTTCTTTTACCAAAATATAATTTATCGAGTCTCAAAACTGTTAAAAAATCTTTTAATTACGTACATGATCATAACTACAAATTTTTATTTAAATATTTTATGTAAAATCAATTAATACAATAATACTAACAAAATATTTCATAGAGTTTTATATAAGTGAAAAATACAATGTAATACATCTTTTTCATACTATCCCCAATATACTACAACTTACTGAATGGGTTCAAGAGTTGATCGAATACTGTTTCGTAGCTTTCTGTGATCCGGGATGGATCTCGTAACACTTCTATCCATTATTATCTACCGCCCGGCTTCACCGAAGTATCAATTTAACCGCTAAGCCGCAGTGGTCGTCAAAATGCTTGTAAAGTTTGTGCAACTACTGACAAATAGTCCGGATGCGTTCATAACAATATTGTGGCTATCCATTAATACTCTCGAGCTAGATCAACACAGATCGTTCATATTGTCAAAACGAACACAATCGTACTTACCCTCTGTTAGGTACATACTTGAAGTACGCCTATCATATGCCAATACTGATGATGTTGCCATTACCACAACCCTCGTACTTTCTATTAGTGCACTATAAAGTTACCATATTATGCGTTAATAGTGCAATTATTTATTTTGATTATTTTAGTAATTTATTTATTGGGATATTTTCTTATAGCATACATACAGGGGAGCTTTAAGAGTATATAGAACGATTTATTCCTGTTGGACACGCAGGAATAAGAATTCCTCTTTCTTGTTTATATAGCTAATACGAGTATAATAAATAGATAAACAATAAATTGAACCAAAGTATACTCTTAAAAAACACGTCTTTATTTCTAGATAGTCCCATATAAATTTAATCAGAATCGGTTTAGTAGTTTGGTTTCTAAATCAAAATGACCGAAATCATCGATATCATTGTAGTATAAAAATTTCGTCGATGACTGAAATATTTGCATTGTCGTCTGCCAAGTTAAACTCACTTGTTTTATTTCTTGCAAGTATTAATTGTTGTTAATTAAAATCGGCCAAATGTGAGTGAGACTCGCGTCCGAAGGGTTCCGTACCTATACAACATTAGTGTAAGTTCTATCTGTAGACGTTATTGATATCGACCAAAGCACTACAAACCGGTTCTTGTCCGTGGATAACCTTAAATGTTTACCTATGTATACACGGGCATAAACATACATTTTAATTAGATTTAATTATTTACGTTTAATGTGAATATAGAACTAAACATTCTGCAAATATTTTAAGCGTCTACTTGTTGCCGATATTAATGTTTAATCAAAAAAGGCAAAAATCACGTTAGCTGTATGGGAGCCCCCGTAATATATGTATAAAATCGGCACCCAACAGCCATTTATACCGGTGAAATCATTCAATTAGCCGCACATTAAAGGCTCATTTACACCGTACATATTTCCGGAATGTTAAAAGCCTAGTAATCCAAGATATGTAATGAAATTCAGGGATCGTTGTGTATGTTCATAAATAGTACAGATCAAAGAGTCTAATTATATAAATTAGTAAAAAAGGGAAAATGTACTTTTTTAGGGTTTTATGATAGTTTTATAACAAGAAATACATTTAAAAAAAACCCACAATTCTTTAGGCGCCTATGTGTGCAATTTTTGAGTAACTTTTACTTAAAGATCACATTACAGGAGTAATTTTAATAATATGTACCAGTGTATATGAGATTAACGATCAACTTTTTCAATTTTAAAATTAAATTAAATATTGTACAAATCAGGGCCAGGGCAGAAAAATAAACACATAAATTATACAATACTTGTTTTGATTTATATCTATATAAAACTAGCTGACCCGGCTAACTTTGTACCGCCTAACAGTTATGTATGTTTCTCACCGTTTAACCTTCCCTGAAGCGTTCCGGACCAGCTTTTCTCGAGTTTTAGCGAGACAAACGAACAGTTATTGATTTTGGTATATATAAAAAAAAGATGATCCACGTTCTGGTCTTTTTCTCGCCCAGCGCATTTTATTAGCGATTCAGCGTGGTAATGCCACTAGCCTTATGGGGACGTTTGGACGAGGGCTGATATAGGTTTAGATTTTTGACTATATTATGCCATAGTAACATAATTGTAAGTGTTATTATTATATAATTTTAATTTTGACATGTTTGACTTAATAAATAATGAGATAAAAAAATAGGTTTCAACAGATGCATTATGATTCTTACTATTTTATGCATTTATGTAAATGGTTCTTTACGAGTATAACCCGCACCAAACAAATTGCCGCTACATTATCGCGAGTGCAGTTTTACAATACGCAATACACCACAACAGACAGAACTACATTTCGGTAATACACAACCAAAGGCTGCTCTGAAAAGCGTATTCAAGCATCGGTAGACATGCGGGCTTATTCATTGCAGCTTGCTATTTTAGTAATTATAAATAAACTATTATCGGTTATCTGTACAGAATTTTGCAAAACGAACATTTTATCAGTAACTCCGGTTTAGTATTGCGTTAGCCAACTAAATATATGTCGACCTCCCTATGTTTTTGCATGAGTGAAGGACAAACGGAAAATGACACTGATCCGTTTGATTGATGAAAAACCATCACCACTACGGACTACGGATAGTTATGAATGACAGTTCAAACTGATCAAACTTGCAATACTCAGCCAGCTACAACCGATAATAATTTTGTCTGACAAGATTAATAATATTAAATCAGAAGCCAACAAAAACCTTATCATAATATGTTGTTTAATAGATGTCTAGAGTTCTCTTATTAAGAATGAAGTAACGCTTGAATATAATGGTTACAACCCTCATAGTTATAAAAGGTAGGTAGGTGTGCAATATATTGTAACATTGGTGTATTTCATGAATGATATGTTATCAGAATCAGTGTGATAGCGTCTATGGTATCAACGCAAGCCCCCAGTTATCCCATCAATGCACCGAAGCGGACTCATCGATCAGCCGAATCTCAAAACTCATTTAGTTCACCGCCCACTGGCGCATTACGCTCGCAAACAGCGTGCGCCGACGCTAATCACGTTAGTGGCATCGCCAAAGGTAATGCTGGTAACAGCTTCAAGGCTCGTGTACGATGTAGAGCTAAGATATAAAGCGACAACTTTTTACGTGTTCCTTTCTTGTATATTTTTCTCATTTTCATTGAAAAAAATAATAAGATATAGATGTTGATCATTAGCGTATATGGATACTTTTAGATTTTCTTGTATGGTTAAAAACAAAATACAGCTACGCAAAACATTAGTCATACATATGTATGTACGAATAAGAAGCATATAAAAGTTGCTTATAAAATTTTATCTTTTTATTTATACCTGAACTAGATTCGCTTCTTGTATAGTGGAAGCTGGCCCCAATTGCCGAAAACGCTCCCATTTGCAAGTCAGACGGGCACTGCCACAGGACCTTTGAACCGCTTACGGGAATGTGCAGCATCGCACTGCATTACATATTGCAAGCTCATGCATACTTTGCATCGCAGATTCGGTGTTGTAGTATGAGTAATGAACATCCAAATGCTAAAGTAGTTTAACGACCACCGTGTCACAGAGTTAGCAATCTTGCTTAAGGAGCGCGATAGTCCCGAGTCCTGCCCTCGTTCAGTGCAGCTGGCTGACGCGATGAGGTGTGTTGTGCATGTGTTTGTGAATGTTGTACAGCATCCCCGATACAGGAGAAATCTTTGTAGGGAGTTGTAAGTATGAAGCGTTATTTATTTTTTGTAGAGTTTGTGAAATAACTTTGTAGAATACTGTGACCTGACGCGAAGCGTTTATAATTTTCTTGTTTTATTGCATGTTAAATTTGCATATATCTTAATGTTTAAAAGAAAAAGTTAGTTACACTTCTTAAATCTAAAGATAGATTTCAATTAACTATGACTTGTTAGATTCATCTTCTCTACGAATAGAAGAATTTTAATAGTTACTCCTACACTATAAAAATAAGGAAAAAGTAATATACAGAAAATATTTATTTTTATACATTTTAGGTTTCTATAACCTCCGTCTTTTTACGCATTTGACAGCTCATGTTATTGTCCACATCATTCATCGAATGTTACGCGGTAGGTAATTCACCAGGTCAGCTTTTTAGGTATATATTTTTACTTATATTACCCATTTCCACACACGAGCACTGATCTTTTATATGGTAGACTTTTAATTTGTTTTGAAATTATTCTAAAATATTGTTTACTATCAGCCGTTAAAATAAAAACGAATATCCGTTTGACTAACTTCAATATTTCGTAAAATATTGGTGCTTCATCTTATTCTTGGAACATCGTTGTATACACTTACGGTCTTATTAATAAACGCGTCATAACTTTTAACGTTTTTTTTCTTGTTTTGACGCGTGACGTTCATTGGATAAAACAAGACACTTAAAATTAAGACGCGTTTATTAATAAAACCTTAAGAGTATTAGACTCACTAAAATTCTGAACTAAGCTAAAAAAACTAAGGAACTTTGATGATGTTACGGAAAGTTCTAACTTACAAGAGTAACGTGCAAGAGTCGAACAATTTGACTAATATTAATTAAATTAGTTAGTAAAGTCACGGCCACAGTAACAAATTCAGTAAGGTAGCTTTGCACCATATTAAACATATAAAATTGTAAATTTTGAAATTGTGGTTTGTTTTTAATTTGCATTAGTTGTAGCAGCTATCTTGGATTTGAAATTATCACAGTGTTATAGTATTCTACTAGTCAAACCGTTTCATTTCATACCCATATAGAGGGAGAAGTGAAAAAAATTGTACTTCACCATATTGGACCGATTTTTATCAAACATAGCTAAGAACGATTCCGACTAATACGTCATTCAAACAAAAAACAAAAAAAATCATTATCGGTCCAACCATTTAAGAGCTACGATGCCACAGAGAGAAGAAACACACACAGACATGTCAAACTTATAACACCCCGTCGTTTTCGCGTCGGGGGATAAAAAGAAATGTATCGTGCCTGGGTTGTAATTTTTATAAACATACTTACCTATGAACTAATCGCTGACACGCTGCCAACTAGGTTTTTGGCAATAGACTATCCAATTTGAATAAAATCGAAACAGCTTGAAATATACCTACACTGATCACAATTCTTACATTTTTTAAATTTTTAAATTTATATTATTATTATTTTGCGGAAAGTTTCTTGAGTGGTTCAAATCAGTTTGCAAATTACCAAAAAAGTTACGTGAGCGTTCACTAGATGGCAGTTGTCATCAAATTCTAATTACAAAGTTGCAATTAGCTACCTTAAGTTATTAAACTGCTCTTTTACTTTTATTTACTGTGTGCTACGAATTCTTAAGAAGCAGTTGGTTGGGTGCATGCGACTAAGTTTGTGCCTCGCTGGTGTACTTGTGTGTCAAGTAATACGTTGAATATGTAGCCTGCTTGCCAAACCAACATTTCGCTTCATGTTTGCGTTTCATATGCATTGCGAGGGATAAATACTATGCTATGCTGTATTTAGTAGCTCTCGGATGCAGCGAAAATACGAGTATGTGTTATTTATCACCTTCACTCATACTCGTATATCTTATTATCAATCGATGAGTAGAACCGGAAGTAGAACCGGAACGTTTCTTTTTAATTATTTTTTGTATCATTTACTAGCAGTTCTGCTAACTGTTGACCTTTCGACCACAATAAATTGACATTCCATGCTTGTAAGCATTTACCTCACGCAAACTGTGTCTACTGTCAACATCAGAGCAATGAGAACTCAATAAAAGAGTCTTTTTCAAAAAGGTTGTTGTTCTGAGGTTAGAATTTTCTTTGCCAGTTCAGTAACCATGGAATACGTATCAACCCTACTGCTGAACGCAGGTCTCCCGTATGAAAGGGGTGTAGGTCACAGTCCACCACGCTGCCCAAATTGCGGGAGACTTCAGTTTTCTTTAAAATCTATAAACCTTCGCTGACAAGCAGGTTTCTTCACAATGTTTTCCATCACTGCTAAAGCAATGGGTAATTGTTTGCACATGAGTGAAAACTCAGAGGTGCATTCCTAGAATCGAACCTGCGCCGTCACGCTTATGAGGCAATTATAAAAATAGCTGTTCCATACAAAAAGTTTATGGGTTGTCGACAAAATCTATGAAATAGCTGATTTTTATCTCGATTTCAAATTGGTTCCATAATGAAAGTTTTCCCTTGTGGTGAGTTTATGTGTACTATACCGAAAGGGGGAAACTCCTAACCGATAACCCGGTATAAACAAGTTACGTCAGTTAAAATAATAAATAAATAAATAAATTAATATTAAATCATATAAACTGACAGACAAAAGCATATTTAGCTAGACTCGAAGCAAAGACGCCCCTCTCGCTCTATTAATAACACATTATTGCGTTACAAAATCTCAGTATTCATTAAGATTAATTTTATCTATGGAGGGGCAATAATATATAGAATATCGATACTTGATAGCCCCGTATCAGCTTTCATATTTCGATTCAACCGTAGCCTTCAGTATATCTCGGAATATTTAAATAGAAGATGAGCCGTGTTGGTACATTGTTAGGCGAGATTGGAAACCATAAGGCGGTGGGTAAGTTCCATTTCATTTCGTATTTTTCTCCTTACACAAACGGTATCGGCGGTGTTATTAGAGGCAAACCCAGTAAGTACGCAATATCTCCCAGTCTCGGCAAGAATCCTTACCGATGCTGCTGTGGAAAACAGTACTTGAAATCGCAATGTTCAATTTGTGTCAGTAGAGCTTTTCCTACACTTTAGTTTTTCTTCAGTGTGGAGATGTTCCAAATAACAAAATACACTAGAAGTAGGTATTATCAGTATCTAGTTAATGTAATGTATCATAAATTTGCTTAAGCGAATCTATAATTTGTTAGTGAACCCTTGAAATAACAATATGCATAGGCGGAAATTTTTACCGGTACAGACACAAAGATATTAATCCCACTAATCTGTGGATATGCACAATAATATCCAAAGAAGCTTCAAACTCCTGTTTATGAATATCTATGAAGTATTTATTACCAAGATAATCAATTGTCTTGCGTCTGGATACAAACGATATTACCATAGATGGCAATTTCGCTCCTCATGACGATAAAAGTAATGTGATGATCGTTAAAAGATTTCGGAGCTAAAAAGGGTGAGCCAATATGTACTTGTGTGTAAAGCGATGGGTCCTGTCGTGAATATTGTCATCAGGGGATTTTTTAGAGTTCCATACACTAAGGGTAATAAATGGTTTAGAGTGACTTTAAAAACCCAACTGCAAGAACTTAAGACCCACGTATCTTAACAGGTGAAACCGCGAAATGCAACTAGTAGCCAATGAGCATCTGCAGGTGAAGACAAACCTATTGACACTACTTGCATAAAAATATTGACAAGCACTTGGCCGATTTTATTTTGAATTATTTTTCAGTTTAGTCAGATACAAGGTACTAGTTGTATCGCTCCACAGCGGCACGGCTATGCCGCCGTTATTGCATGGAAATTCTTCGGCGTGCAACTTCATTGAGCGACTCTCTTTGTATAAAGGTTTCCGCGCAATGTGCCCGGGTTATTGTTTTTCAAAAGCGAGGGAGGCACCTGGTATTACCCTCCCTGAATCACAAGCAGTTAGGTTTATTCAATTAAGCCGAACAAACGGACCTTTGTGCGGTAGGCACGTATGGAAAAAGCCCACCAAGTGCGAGACTGCCCGCGGGACGAGCGCGGAATTAATTAATTTATTATTGGATATCTATAGTTTATTCTCTTGTTTCGATGTAGGATTTCGACTTTCGTTATTATATTGAATTTGGCAATAATTTCAGAAAATATATGTTGTATATACTTGTATATCAAAAGTACATAGAAAAAAGAATATTATCACGTTAAAAATACTATAGAGACACTGTCTGCAAGACATTAGTGCAAGTAGGTATGCTGTGTACAAAATGAAACAAGTGGATTGTATAGTGGCCTACATGTTACAACTTATATCATGTTCTTTTATCTCCTTGACAAATACCTCCAAACTAAGGCCTTGGTCCAATTTATTTTAATTGTCAGCATTACACCACTAAGACATCTGCAACCTAAAACAAAACTCAACCCAGACTCATTTTTAGCTCTACATGCGTCGACTTCAGTTTCAGTTTCTTCTTCAGATCGTTTCGTTTACACATACCATGTAACAATAAATTATTATATTATATTAACCAACTTGCATCTAACATTAGGTATTCTAGAATTCTTATGATACTTTTCTAGCTCTGCCATAGAATATGACAAACAAAAATATCATTGAGATTACAACCGGATATATGTTTTTACATTCACCTGAATAGAAATTCGATGGAATTATGATAAATGTTGTCTACGTGACAGGTGGTTTTGTGGCAGGCGGGAGTTGCGCTTGCGAACATTATTGACATATTATAGACTAGGAGGCTGCACTCATTTTGAGGAAATAAAAGCACTAGCAATTTTAAATTTCCAAATGTTTAAATTATTAAGCAAAACCAAGAGTCATACTGAGATAAGGCAATGGAATTCACATAGAATTTGTAAATATATTATAAAAGGAAAACATTGAGTTATTTATTAAACATTAATTATTAAAGAGGTAATTGTTAAGGCATTGTGTTACGGTGCAAGCTAGTGAAGAATTGTTAAACAGCACGAAAGTCGAGCAATTGTGGTCTCGAGTGTAAAACATAGATTTTATCTCAGCTTTGCAAGTTAATTACTAGATATTTGTCTAAAATGTCTGTATAGCTATGTAACAAAAACTCAAATTCATTTATAAATAAAAAAATTACGTGACGCAACCAAATCAAAAGCGTGATTTTTGTACTCGTGGTTTGAAGAGTTATTTATACTTTCTTTTAAATCTTACATTTTATTTAGTATTTCATCGATAAATAAAATATTGTAACGACTGAAGACATACTTGCATTTTGGCCTTATACGAATTGTCGCATAGCTCTTAGTCTAAAACATTATTGACGCATTATTGAGTCGTGGAGGTAAGGTAAGGAAGTTAACCATAAATATAGGGGCAGGGACAACATAATAAATTTATAGGTTGATTTACTTAAAAGCCTTTTTGTTGGCTTTCGCATTAAATAAACTCAGTCGCTATAAGGGCGTACGTATATTCATACTCAAGATGAATAAAGATTTCATTTTTGTTTAATCATAAAAACAAGTATGTACAATGGTTCATCTAGATAGATCTAGATCCTATACCTACTACGTATAGGAATATAAGGATAACAAAAATAAGAGTAAGTGAGTGTTTAGTTTCATTTCTAATAGTAATACCTAGCCATATTAGATAGATAGATCAATATTTTATCGCAGACACACAAAAAATAAAATAAATACAAGATAAGATTCTTATAAAATATTGCTACAAGTTAAACAGACGTAACATAGTAAGTAGTATTAAGACAAAGTAAAATTGATTTTAATGACACAGAGTATTAGATAGTTGACAATCCAAAAAAATTACAGCTTATTAAAGAGTTTTAAAAGTTTACCATAGTGATAGTGCCCATTTTCAAATGCATTGTATGGTCTGGCGTCGTGTTACAAATTAGTATTTGTCTTGTCTTGAATATTTGAACCAAATTAAATGTAACCTGTATAAGGATAAAACATACATTATAGTTTATTTTGTCTTTGCAGGTTTTAATTTAAAGTCCTCCATACATCAAACCTTCTTGGAATTGAAACTCATGACAATGCAAAGCTTAAATTAGATCACAGTACCGTCAAACTCTCAGTAAGTAGCAACTGGTTACAAGTTGCACCGAATAGTTCGCTTGTAACAACCACGACTATTCAATGAGTCTTAGAAACTATACTCCTAAGTAGGACAACTGCTGACATATTAGATTTTGTTAAAAAAAAGTGCACTTTTCAAGCTTATGGGTAGAGTGGGTTATAATTAATTAAATAAAGTAGCTAGTTATCGTTTTATAAATATCGCTGTGACTAAAATTGGGTAAAGATTTAAAAAAAGATTAATTACTAAACTTAGTATTGAATGTATCGAATTTGAATTGTCACACTCAAAACCTTCCGATAACCATAGCAAAATAGTTATAGAAATGGGTCCTTTGTACTAGATAATAATCAAACCCAAGCATTGAATTCATATCTAATCAAAATTCGCGTCTACCCTCATCAAAACGGGATTTATGCTGGTTTAAATTAAACTACAACCGTCCTTGTGTTACTAACATAGAATAATAAATAATATAGAACGGAAATACTAACATAAGGTGATGTCGGTGAGACTCTGACATGCATTAACTATGTTCTTCACTACTAAATTCATTTACAAAATGTGTTACCTATTGGTGCGGATCAACAATAATTACAAGAGAGAATCACGGTCTTATAGTGATCGAGTATAGCATAGTTCGACGTTATCTTATCGGAACCTATAACTATTTATTATTGAAAATCATACAAAATGTTGTTTACAAATAATTTACTCACTATACATTTTTAAGTTCAAATAAAAACGAAAGCGCTATTCTTCCTAAATTAAAAATATAGTGATTAGAATGAAACTTAAGTTAAAAGAAAAATAGGGATATTTTTAACAAAGCAAATCGACAAGTTTCGTGTTCTATGGTAACTTGACATCTAGATATCAGTGGTAACGTTAACGTTGCACTGAATGCGTTAAGCGTTTAAACGCAATGGCATTAGAAATGCGGGTTTCTTATCAGTGGAGATAAGCGTAGAGTATTCTCTGTAGCTAGCAATGGTTGCCAGAGGGTTGGTTAGGGTTAGTGCGAAATCGTCTGCACTGAAATATATTTTATGCGTAGACATATTATATGTCGTCAGTGACAGTCGGTATACTTTAAGAGTACGAATGTGTTTATGTAGATCAATTATTTAGCTGATCTTGGCTTGGCTGAATAACTAAATACTAATTTTACAAATTTAGGAAATTGTGTTCATGCACATTTTATTTATTTTTTCGCTTACTTTATTTAATATCAGCGTAAAGTTTAATATTCAATATGAAACCAAAACAAGTGTGCACCGACGCTCAGTGAAGAAGACCTTATAAAATATCTTTCAAACTTCAATTGTAGGGCAAATAATTTCAGAACGTTTCTTGGGAAGTAAAATTACACTTTGAAATAGTGTTAAAACTGGGATTAAATTGTTTAAATTTTAAACTTCCTATCGTGACATTTGCTAGTTTAATTGGGCTTATGTGTTTTTTTAAAATTATTATTGTGTCATCGAATAAAATCGTATATGACTATGACACAAAGTAGTAACTATTGTGGCTTAAAGGTGAGGCTGGATTACCAGACCATTCGAAACAGCATAAACCTAGGACTCTTAAATATTTTAATAGAAACTATGCAGTTTGGGAATGTTTTATGAAAATTAAAAATAATGTTAAAATATACAAGTAGATACCATACTAATAAACCTCAGCCTATTGTAAATTAATATATGAAAATTCTTAAGTACATCATAAGTGAAATTTCTCCTAGGAGCTAAGTTTCCAAGTGTATAAATATCCGGAATTATTCCCTTTCTCATTCAAAAATAATTCATCTACTTAACTTTTTCTTTTATGCTAAATTTCTTTGAAGTCGAGGAAAGCTCCCAAAAAGTAATTTTATTAATTACGAGTCAGGAATTCAACAAAGTTCCGTCTCGAGGAGGTCCCTTTCTTCTGCGAAGCGATCCATTATCTTATGAAGATTTAGAAATTCCTGCGGTATGCGTCTCGCTTGCCTTGCCTTGCCACGGGGTCGGGACTTACCGCTTTACTTACTTATATACCTATCTGTGCATACTATTATCTCGCTATTATTAAAGAAGGAAAGGGAATGTATTATAAATTTTTATAATGCGTATAGTCAATATTGGTTTAGTTACGAGGGCGTGTGTATTTTAAATCAAAATCCCTTCTAATCAACATAATTAATGTTATGTTACTTTAGGAACAAACAAACATTTACTTAACGAAACTATAACTTTATACACTTCTAAACTAGTTAATTTCAGTTACACCGCCCGCACTGACTATGAAACCAAAAACTCAGAGCTTTTCCTAGAACAAACACACACTTATTGACTTAATCCTTAACTTTCCCGCCCACTCGGCCGTGAACACAGAAGTTAATAAACATGTTTTACAGTTGGCATTAATATTAGAACGGAGGCCGCAACGTGCCCGGTCGGCTGAGCTTAGTTCAGCGTCAGTTCTTCTGTAAGAAAACAAAGGGTGGAGGGTCGGCCTGCCCCGCGGCCATTTTCTCTGTAAATGTTGCTTCTCTTTGTCGTTTTGTTCATCCAGAGGACACGAGAGGGCGCTGAAGACAACCTCTTCACTCAGCTTGCGGTTGACTCCGTTAAACCGCAAGCATGTAGGGAACACTTAGCAGTGATTTAGCTCAGGACGATCGTTTAATGATTCCATAACAACGTACACAGTAATATATCTCAGCTACTTATGTTTATTTTAATTAGTTGGTTACAGCTCGACAGCTTCAATAAGTAAGTAAATTAGTTAAACCAATGACCTTGGCTGCGCAGTGTCCATTTTTAGGTCTGTTTGGCGCGAGGATCTGTGCAGGGCTGTGATTTCGCCGAAACACGAGCGTTGATTTTACTATCAGAAGTGTTCATGCGCGGAAATATCCCTCGGTTTTGGTCCAAGAAAATTTCCGTGTACTATACGATCCATTGCTCTTAAGTTTTGTATTTTTAATTGTGTTAATTATGAAAGTTAAGATTGACGGAGAGGTAGATGACGGAGGCAGGATAAAAGCCATCGGAGTGGTGTTTCTATTCTGATTGATTTAATACTAAGTGATGGAAAAGCAATATTACGCGATACCGTGAACGTATGAACCCATGCACACAATACTCTTTGTCTAGATTTATGATAAGCCGACTGATGGAGAAAATGTAATGCAGAAAGTATATAGCAGCTGTATACGAGTATACAAAACTATGCTGAAAAAAAATCCTTATAACTGTTGGAATTAAAAATCCGTTACCTTTTGAGCCTGGACTTCAATTGTGACCTCATTTTAGCGTCAACTCTCAGGCCGAATAAATGTATGTTGACTGATGTTATTTGTATGTAATTTATGCTGATTTCAAGAGGAATCATATCATAAATGTAGTATTTACGTAGTCAGCAAAAAAAAAAGTATATTTTTATATTTATAAACTTTAAAGAAGAAAGTAAAAAAGTAAAAAGTTAAGCAAAAAGAGTTAATCTTAACAACTGTTCTATTGAGCTACACTGTGGCACTACCCACGGGTAGGTTTGAACGGGTCATTAACAATGCATTACGTTTTATTTGGAAAGTAGAATGCTCATTTAATTAATGGGTCGTATGTGAAGTTTGGAAGCCACACGAGGGGCGCAGGTGCGTTGGATATCAAATTGTTTATTATGGGAAAAACACTTAAATTAATTGGTTAAGAGTAATGGTATGACAATATTTTGCTGATTGCGTGTGACGGTCTAGATTGACAATACTGTCATATCGGCTTGATAAATTACCTGCTTAATTTGTTTGTAATATTTAACCGACTTCCAAAAAAGAGGTGGATTTTTCTTCGTCTGTATGTATTTTTTTGTATATGTTCATCCGGTTTTTATATTTTCGCCGGTTGAAGCCCAATTAATAATATTTTTTTGTTCGAACGTTTATACTGCCGAGGTAGTCCCATTATCATCAAGTCGGGATCTTATGATGGAATTTCAGGGAAATCGAGAAAACTAAATAACTAAAAATGTAATACAATCATAGAATTAAAATTAAAACCTATTTCTTTTTAGAAGTAGGTCAAAAAGCACGCTCATTAATAATGATTAGTAGATAAATGTCCACTCAGATGAACTGATTGGGTAAGGCGGAAACAAATTTTTGTCGTATATTTTTACCAAGTTCGCAAAAAAGGAGCTTTCTTTAGACCTACATACTCAGGCCGACTATATTTTTTTGTAATGTTTGTTACCTAATGGATATAAAGGTTTCACACTCATAGCTCCCCACTAGGATTTCTCCTGTGTCTGGGATGCCATGTAACATTCACAAACACACACAGACTCGACGACAAATGTTTAAACTCATCATTCGAACACCTGTCTCGACCGGGAATTGAATCCGGGGCCAACGGACTTCGAAGTAAGCGTACTAGCCTCCAGACCTACACCTACGAGTATCTTAGCCTTTTGAAGTTTAATTATTTTAATATTTGGTTTTTCGGTTACTTACTGTGTCCGTGGTCACAGATGTTTAATTTATATTATGTGTGAATGTGATTACTTATATATTAATCTTAGAAGCATAAAAAGTACCTGCTATACTAAACTAGTTTAGACTCCACATTGTTTTACAGTCAATTGAACTGTACATTATTGAACCAAATGTATTTATGTCTATCCGATAACTTTCTCTAAAAAAAACGAAGCAAATAATTTTAATGTAAAAGCAAATTACATATTTGTATTTCAATAATTGTAATTGCAATCTTATATTAATTATATACCTGATCTGGATTAGGCAGATACCGAATTGGTTATTCTGTTGAGCCACCCAGCAGGGTTGAGTGAATATTTCACGAGATTGTCTAGTGCCTACAAGCACCGGGATTTGCGGATGTGCATATTAAATTATCACTTTTATGATATTACGTCCGCCGTTTATCTGTTCTGTTGATGGGAAATTATATTGTTTGTTTACTGCCCTTAAATAATAAGTGAGGCGCGTCTACCCTTTGGGGTTTGGGATTTGCTGCACGACTGCTTCGTAATAAAGTTGCTCTGCTGTTTGGTAACTCTAGATAATGGTGGAGATTAGTCTATTTTTGTGAAATAAATAGAAAAAGTTTTGTGAGGTTATTGCGTTTCATCACCAGAACCTGCTTAAATTTATTTTTGCTTGGGTTTATGGGTGGCTCTCTCTTCAATGTATTTATGTTATTTACTTAATTTAATTTGTTTTGATGAAGGATCGCTAAAAATATAAAACTTGAGTCAATATTTACACATTTCTTTGCATATTTCTTAGACACAACACAACCACAGAGCGTTAATGTCGCTTTTGATTGCCTTTTTATAACGAAAGTGAAATGGTTGAATTATTTTTATATTGCAATGGTTGAATTATTTTTTCGGTGACAAATAGAAATCCTCCTGGACAATTAGTCCAGCAAACACTAACGAATAATGAAACGGTTTTACAAATGATTAAAAACTGGCTGATTTTTTGTACGCAGCTTAGTAAATACTTGTATAATGAAATCACCACATAGTCGCCCACAATGTAGTGGAGCGTTTTCTCAGCCTACCTGTCTTACTCTTACAAGTTTTCATTCCACGGTATCGATAATTTTATTATATGAAAAATAAGCGTCTTGTTAAACTGAATCCATTCACAAAAATTTAACCTGTTATTAATAACTAAAACTATTCCTTAGGCGACATCTGGACCAATTTAGCAATGTTATATTAACTTTTTATTTAATACTAGCTGCGCTCTGCAGTGTTACCTTGTTTGTTTGCCGTGTAGCCTTTTCGTTAATCCAAAATCTTAGCTATCTTCGTACCAAATTTTATCTAAATCAGTTGAGCAGTTTTTACGTAATAGAGCATCAAACATACATTCATACATCCATTTTTACAAAGTTTCACGTTTATAATATTGGTAGAAAGTAGGATAGTAGGAGAAATATACAAACCTATCTAAGACACAACTAAAACAATTATTCTTGGGAAATTGAATATCGTAATATTTTCATAATCATCCCATCATGCCTATTGCTTTCCCTCTATCTTCTTAAGCAAATTAAGCTCGACACACACGGTGAGTTTATAAAGCACGAGTGCATGCACGGACGGCGGTGTGCTCGGAAAATTTCAATAATCCCTATTGGTTCTCAACGCAGCCCACGCACGTGGCTAGGATTACTCGTAATTGATGGGGACCGTTTCTAATCTCTGCACTTTGCTCCCGTATCTGCACGGCTCCTATCATTCTCGTCTTTTTTTTTGAAACATTTACATACGTATTTGGACCATGATAGTGGACGGCATGCGATTGAATCGTTATCTATAGGAAGAGAAGTCAGCAGTTTAGGAACTTTTTGATTTCAAGGCGGAAAGTTCTCTTACAGTTCCGGCCGGTGATGGTTTTACTACTTTTATTAAAAAAATATAGGAAAAGCTATAAACGCTTATGACTTCACATGCATTCGTCCTTGTCAGGTATGCCCATGCCCATAGATGTTATAAACCTGGAAATGAGCCTGTTTGTCTTTCTACTCTATTGCAAAACATAGAAAACATTATTGAAGTATGGTATGGTTCAGAAACTGCAAAAAGTATAAACATCAATCAAAATAATTTTATCTCTGGTAAATAAACTGCTCCTAAAGTACAACTTCATTATAACTCAGGTATAATTTATAAAAAAGTAATTAATAATTACATGTTTGGAAATCAAGCCAAGCTATGTATTTTGTTTTATATTTTAGAAAAAGACAGTAAGAGTATCATTTTCTCCACCTCTTTTCCGCTTTTTAATTTTTCTCTTACTGACCTGATCGATGTTTAAAAATTAAAAATTATACTTATTATTTATTTTATTTTTCAAATTATAAGCTACCATATTTCCACCATTTATGTACTATCGCTGTAGCCTGTGTCATATATCTCTAGCGTATAGCCTTAGATCTCAAGTAAAGGACTGTGACTAATGACGTCAAGGGCCATCTGCGTGTTCTAGCTCAGCTACGCTTAACTCACTATAGGCTATTAGGTTTGTTGCGCTGCCTTCTACTAAGTAAACCGTCACTAAGCATATCAGAATCAAATGAAATACTTCATATTAAACTTAAATTATTGTCAAGTATACCTCATACTTAAATATTACCATTAATAGCTGTCACACGCGGAGTTGCGCGCAACATAAAATAGAATAATAAAGAAGTTTCAAAATATGAACGTCTATTTGACTCCCGTAGGATTTGAACTTCCATAAATCTATTGTTATGCCTGCATATTAATGTCGTAAATTTTTAGTATTACCAGATTTTATTTGGAATTATAATCGTCATTTTAGTACTTGCAACATTAAAATATATCATGTTTCTTTTTGGGCAATGAGTTGGAGTTTTCAAGGAAAGAAAATATGTTATCTGGTTCATTTTGTCTTGTTCTGAAAGGTTGTTTTCTGACTTGTTACCTGTATTAAATCAAATTTTTTAAAGTTGTCAGAATACAATGTGAATAAATTCTTAACTGAGTTTAAATTCGTTAAAGTATAATAAACACACACAGCCAATTTCATGTCTCAAGGTTCAGCGGTTTAGGTTTTGCGTTGATTGTTATCTGGCAGTCAGTCAGGACTCCGACTCGTTTATTATATAAATAGATTAAAACGTGTTGCCAATTTAGCTAGACTAATTTTGCAATGTTTGATCTTAGCTTATATTTATTTTGGCATTTTGATGGTTAATTTTGGAAAACATTTGGTTTAAACTACTATAAACTTTAGTGTCATTTTATTTCTCTGCATAAAAATCCTTAGAAGCTTTTCCTTAGCATTTATTTGTTGAGAGCGTAATTTAACCGAGGCTCAGCGGTCGTGGCGCTCTGTGATACTGATACTAATGAACAGTACATAAGATAAAAAAATCAACAAAAAAGAAAATCTGAACTCACTTAAAATAATGAGACACCCGATATTCGAATTAGATATATTTATTATTTCGTTGATAGAGTAGATAATTATAGATATAACCGCCCTCCTAACGTTATCTAGAAATTAAAATATTGACAATATATATTAAATTTATTATGTAACAAAAAAAAATGTACACAAACAATGAAGTTGATAATCTTTTATTTTATTATTTAGATGCATATAAGACGATGCACAGTGTTTTCATTAGAACAAGCTTGACAATAGTCTCTGTTCAATTTCCCGGAATTTATTACCGGAGCATCCAGCCACATCCCCGTGTGTCCCAATTCTAAGAATTGTTTTGCACTAGTGTCAATATCTGCTCTAGTGTCTTAAGTAAGTTTTTTCAAATTACGAATTCTTAGTCTTTAAATGGAATTTTACGGAGAATGGCAGAAACATCACAAAGAGAACCGTAATAGTAGACTATATGGTTTTCTATCGATGAAACATGATCTCGCAAATATCACGGAAGCATCTGCGAGGGAAATCAAAATGACAATTGGAAGATTGTCATCTAAGTGCGCAGAAAAATGTGAAAGTTCCGGGAAGCGCCTCGATCGCTTCCTGGTTAAGGATTCTGGGTGGTTGTCTGGGGGTTTTACATTCAGAGTATCTACCCACCACTCAGCACCATCATCATCATCAAGTAAGCCTGGCCTGCCTAATTCTTGTGCACAGTTTAGATATTGTGAAATCGGCTTTTCTACCTATCGGGCAACTTTTTGAGGAATCTCAGGAAGCGCGCAATAAGGACTATAGAAGTTTTGGAGAGGGCAATACACTAAAACATTCATATATTGCCTCGAATAGGGAGTTACTTAATACCTATGTTGCTAATCATATCTGATCCTATAATAAATGGTCTAAGAGAAGTTCCCAAAAAATCTACAAGTAAACTTCCTTCTGAGGTTTTACAATTAATAATACCCCCTTCTGTGAATGTAAGTTCTAGTGTAAGTCATAGTAGTTCTTGTATTAAATTTGTAGGTCAGATAGACGTAGAAGATTCTTCAGAAGAATTTAGTGATGTAGAATAAATAAGAGCTGTAAATAATATTGTACTAATGAATTCAAAGCTGTGTTTCTTACACTCTGGCTCTTATAATAATATCTAACTTTAATGTACCTAATTATAAGCTAGGTTATTAGTAGTATTAGTAGTTGAGTATTTCATGACTGTTGTTAACTTTATTCATTATTGTTTTTTACCTGTCTGTCGAAATATACGAAATATATATTGTAATTTTTTCGTATACGTGACCCTACCTTCTTTTATTTGAGTATTTGGTGTTAAAACCACATTAAAACATCATAACAAAGCCGTACGAAACTAAAAATTCCAATACATAATTTTGTCTAGGTTGTTCTAATGAAACCACTATGCGATGCAAGCAAAATAAATTATAAATCTTTTTCTCTGCGGCTACCGAAATCCAAGCCATATAGTCACTAAAGTTATTTAAATATGATGTCTTTGCTATGATGTACATAATTATGTAGCTATCTATAGTATATTATATTATGTATATATGCACTTCTGATAATTAACCTACTTATTGATCTGATAGTACCTACTGAAAATTACTCGCCTATAGTGATGTTAAAACAGTTCTAACTAAGACTCAGAACATTCATAAAAAAAAAGTTTTTTTTCTTCGATATATTAAATAATAATTCTGAGCAATCTCACGTACTCTCTATATTTTTCTGTGTGGTTGAGGGAAGGCATTCGCGTGAGCTCCTTATCTGCAGATATTTAAATTCCAGTCTGAGCCTCAAAATAGTTCAAATTAAATGGAGCTTGTAAATTAAGTGTTGCTATCACGCAATCCCGGGAAATAGCTCTAAGTGGTTTCACAGCGATCTATTATTTTGTTTGCGGTGACTTAAACGACAATTAATGAATTAAATGTAGGTCAAAGTGCGAGAGTAACTACTATAAACGGTTTAAATCTCTGCTTTAGAAGTTTATTCTGTTCAAACACTAAATAAATTGGACGTTGGAGCTGTTACACGTTACATTTCTACGGTTTTAGTCTACAGTTTGATAACATTCCTTTGATCCCGAGTACGTCAGTCCGAAATATTGCTTATTAAACTTTCGTCTATAATTTTGCGCAGTTCAAAAGTAATAAATGTTATAGAGGTAGCAAACAATTTTCATAGCAAACATAAATACATAGGTAAGTATGATGAGAAACGGCAGACAGTGAGAAAGCGGGGGAAAGGGGCCGGCTGCGGCGAGCGGCGGGTTGCGATCGCTCTCAGGGGCAAACAGCCGACGATTGAATGTAAAAATTTAATTCAGGTCATTTTCGTGGCACCGAAGAAAGAATCTATTATTTTTCCCCACAGATGGTTATTAATACAAATAATATTTTGCTGCGGACGCGCTCTGATTCCGTTTACTTATGCAATCCGCGTCGAGCACGTTCCGAGTTCCCCGTAACAGCCATTAGTACTTCTAGTTGTTAATATTATGACGCTTCATTGTTATTATGCACAAAGAGGTGAGGTGAAAGTTTTTAATGCCGTTAGCGTCTGGCAATCTTTGTGAATAAAAATGGCGTTGTGTTCTTAAAACTCAACAATTATTCGTATGTAGGGGGCGGAAACGCAGCTCGGTCCTTGGGGCACAAACGACTTTGAAAAATGTAAATATTGCGGAAGGAGGCGTCGTCGGTCTGCAACCACCACAACCGAGTCTCCGCTTGCCATTTAAATGCAACGTAACTTGTCAAAGTTCGGCGCTTTGCAAATTAATGCTATAGGTTCAGATTTAAATAATTCAAGTTTTAAGTGCAAAAACAGTTTATTTGAGGATTTACTTGCGATATAGAGTTACTTATCGAACTGATCAGGGACTAATATTGATTCATTTGTATTACAATAGAGATAGATAAGGTTTATCCAAACGAGCATCAACATAATCTGATATTCATATTTACAGTCGTAATCTACCTTTAAGATGCCTTTAATATCTCAGCTGTAGGCGGGAGCGGGCCGGTATCGCAGTTCGATTAAATTAGACGATTAAATTTTCATATTCAATCCTGAGCTGTTTACTATAGGGAAGCATCGTATCCGAGACCCAAGCCCTTGCTGTAGGCCAGCAAGGGCTTGGGTCTCGGATACGTTCATATTTCAATGTTATTTATATCACCGTAAGAACTAAAACGAATTGGCATGAAATAATAAATATTTTAAATATTCACACGATCTATGATAAGAAAACCAATTTGAGCTAACATGTGCTGACAAAATAAAGAAGTCCTGAAAATATGTAAATAATGAGTTTTATATAATAAGACCATAATATTTTCGGGGCCTATCGCTGTAATATTTTGACTCATATCATCATCATTATACATTAACTGACCTACATAGGTCTGTTAACACAATTCAAGATCGTAATGTTAAGCAACTAATATAGGTTAAAATGGGCTTGTAAGGTAAAATAAATAAATGAAATATAAACAAATAAACGTTCCATACTCATAGCTCCCCACTAGGATTTCTCCTGTGTAGGAATTGCCATGCAAAATTCACAAACACACGCAAACTTACACAAACATACCCAGACCCAAAGACAAATATTTAAACTCATCTTTCGAACACCTGTCCCGACCGGGAATTAAACCCGGGACCGTCGAATCTCAAAGCAAACATGTTAGCTACTAGACCACGGCGGCCATCAAATATCATCACTCAGTTTTTTTTCACTACTTAGACCTACTCGTAATGACATAGAAATTAATTTAGTTTACTGTTGCGAATTTTATTAGCGCCGTCGCCTCGCTCGCGCCATTAAAATAAATTAAGAGATAATTTCAACACTATAGAATTATTCGAGTGGTTAAAGGGCTAAAAGCGTTAACCAGATTTTGCGTTCGCATTATACCATTTCACCTAAATTTGCTTTCGGAGGTTGTAATGCTAATTGAGTTTGTAGACTCGTTGAGCAAACTAAAACAAGGTGTTTAGTTTCGAGATCCTCTGGCTATGTGTTACCAACTTAACTTTCAGTAGGTGTAATGCAATAGGGTCTTTATAGTGTTTCTTGGAATAGATTATCTGCCTAGACGAATGTAATTACGAATGTTAGGTTTGCTTCTCAAGTCGCAAGTCAATGGTCATTGGTCATGGAAAAAAAACGTATTTTGAACCTCCAATTTAAGTCCCTTAGGGGCTGAATTTCCAAAAATCGTTTCTTAGTTTACGCCGTTACCCTAGACGATTCATAATGACAAAAAGTTTGAAAAAACTAAACAGTAGTTAGATAAAGATCAGACAGTTTTTAGTTTGTATTTAGAAAATTCAATTCACCTCTTTTTCTTGTATTTTTCATAACTTACTATGTGGAGATCTAGTCAACATAAAAAATCTTTCTTTCAGAAACAAAACTGAATACATAAGTTTCACCCTCCACATTGGGAATTTATTCACGTTTCGTTTCAAAGACTGTTAACGTTGCCAACAAATTTTGAAAGTATTGCAAAACTTACCAATCTGTAAACCGAGTCTTTTTTCAAATTCATTTTCTTCGGCTGAAAGTTCCTGGTGCTTTTTATTTCTTTACATCTTGTTATTCGTTAAACGCCTTTATGAAGCATGTTTTTTTGTGTTCGTAAATGTCTCGTGATATTCTCATAGTCCGACATCCCGATATACAACGACCTTCACCAAGATGTTTATTTAATAAAACGTATTTTTTTCTTTTGCTGAAAGTTCCTGGTGCTTTTCTATTCTTAAATAATAAAAAATGAACATTTCACCGGTTTGATTATTAGACAAATTCCATACCAATCGGAAGTATGAAGCCCATAGTATATGAAAACGTCAAGTTATTCTTTTCCCGTTACAACTCTCGGGTAGCCAGCTGGTATAAACAGGTAAATCAATACTAACATTTTGCACCGATCTGATTACTAATGATATTTCTATGGGCTTCATACTTTCGATTGGTATGGAATTTGTCTAATACTTAAACCGATGAAACTTTTTTTTTAAAATTTTATATCCAATTATATTCTGGACTGAAATTTGATAGGCAATTCATATACAATATATTTTTTTGTAAATTACATTTAATATAAAATACGTTGTATTAAATAAACATCTCGGTGAAGGTCGTTGTATATCGGGAACCTGTACTACGAGTAACTTGTACTATGACGTGTAATAGTCACACCTGTCACGGTGTAAGTACTAGTACTGAAAGGGCGTTAGACCTGTGAAAGAAACTCCTGTTTTATTTGAGCTCGTACCTATTTGCATCTCTACCATTTGAAGAAGTAAGTAATCCTCTAAGTTTCGTGTCAATCTATTGTAAAAATATTTAGTTCATTGTCATAACCAGCGTAGCCTGCGCAGATTTTCTAGTTATAATCATGCAAGGTTTTTTGTCAAAAAAAAGTCTCAGTTTACTCAGCTGTTTTGGCATTGGCATTATATATTGGCTCTGTGTAATACAATTGGTTTTGTTCTTAAGAATATTCAGTTACTTTAATCTGCGGATAGAATCAATTTTAGTTCAATTACGTCGTGTTAAGAGTAGAAATAGTATGAGTTAAGAAAAAATATGACATAAGAAGAGACACTATATAATGAATCATATCATGCCAATGAAGAGTGGATAAAATCTAATCGTAAATTTTGTGCTATACGCAATTTATTTATATTTCTTTTTCCTGTTGTAGTGTCGTCTTCAACGTATGTTATTTTAATATTTCTGATTTTTGTTAACAACCAGGCCAAGCCTGAATATCAAACAATCATTCTAGTCGCTGTTGTGCTGTATTTGTATTTATAATAATGTCTCTAAAAAAACTGTGGCCTTGAGGTCAACATTTCGAGTTCGTATTTAACTGTGATACAACACGCAGCAACAACGCAAACATTTACATTTGAGAATACCAAGCGAGACGTTTCGGTTTCTACTTCAGTAACTAGCGAGCGGCAAGCAAGAGCTTGCGGCTTCTTAACTTGTATCCAGCGCAACCTCCCTGCTATAAGTACAATTTGTTTGTTACTGTTCAAAATTACCTACCCAAACAGACCGCGTCATAAATACCAAAGTTTCCACTTTCCACCCTCAACTTTTATACCGACCCATTTGGGTAAAATGGTGCAAATTATTACTTAAATGTAACAATAACTAAGTGGTTTCCTACAAGCTTTTTTACTGATGATTGTGTCAGTGTTAATAAAACTGTACCGGAACGTTTTATAAGGCTTTTTTCCGTGTAATGATTGCCATTAAAATAACTTTATTATTTGATAAGTTGTTGCAACAATTATTTTTGAACGTTAATTTATACTCTTGCAATTATGCTTCTGGACAGCATTGAACCAAATATTTTTTATTTCGATTAAGCGATTAAAGCCTTTGCTTCGGGTTTTTTTTTATATAGCTAATAGGCTTGCGTTTGACGGCAACTCGCCTGATCTAAAGCGACGATGCGGTCTAGGATGTGGCACGCTTGCCTAGAAGAAACCAATCACTCGCGATTTGAAAAGACTGGGATTATATCTATCGGGAAATAGAGTACTGGGCAGTGAATTTACTCGTCCAAATTTATCCAGTACTCTACTTTAATTGCCTTTCGTATACACTATGATTTATATTGACGTGTTTTTGCTATTAGATTTATTTCATTTGTTGATTTCCGTCTTTAAGATAACAAACCTGTGTAATTTATGCACCTACTTATATTATATATTTATGTACGGTTTTTTATGTAAGAATTTTTTGTTAGTAGCTTGTTGCCTACGTCACACGTGCGTAATGTCACTGCCCGGTCCCAGCGGAAGACCAGCGCTGGCTGCTGCACCAGCTGCAGCTAGCATGTATGCTGAGTTGGGCTCGGGTTCCGACAAACACATTATAACGCTGTGGTTTTTCTGTTAAACTGTAGTGAATTTGCTTTTTTACTGTTTTTGTGTGTTGGACGAAATAAACTTTCATTCATTCATTCAAAGCGTATAGTGCGAGTCCGTGGAATTTCTACCATATAGCGGTGGCGTCTTGCAGTTTCTCTACTGATCCGATTGTAGAAAGGTCTTGGAAAATTTATTTTCATCTGTCAGTATGTATATTTGTGTAGATATTGGAACTCGCGTACGATACATGTCATACTTTTCTACCTTGGCGAACTTTCGTATAAAGGTTCTGCGAATTTTTAATCGTCAGATGCTTACAAGTACACAGCCTTTGCCAATACGGCCGAGTTTTACTATTAGATAAAATTCATAATTATTAAAATTTATTTATGTAAAATAAAATTTGTTCTTTTAATTTCTTCTAGGTGAGCAAAGGAGAATATACGGCTCCGAAACTGGTGATGACGTTATTCCACAAAGATACATCAGCAGCCCTCAACGGCAGTCCTCGCCGTTCCCACACGAAAGCACAAACCGCAGATATTATAGAAGAAATAGGAATTCCAAAGGTATGAAAATAAATGAAGTGCTTTTAAATGCAAAACTATAAAACAGTACATTTAAAAAGTGATCGGTTAACACTCTTTTCATCAATTCTGTGGGCATCAACAGAACTGAACGGAATAAGACTGATTTTGATAAAAATATATGTAGGACCAACTGCGAAACTAACTTTTATACGAAAAACGAAGAATCACAATTAGTTACATCGAAAAAAAGTTCGGTCCAGTAGTTTGGTTTTAAAATCTAAGTAACTCTTTTTTTTATCGGCACTTAACTAGTTTAAATAACTTGTTCAATGACAAAAACAAACTCCTTTAATATTTACCAGTAACGCTTCATAAATTTTTATTGCTTTGATATACATACTAGCTAGAATAGCTGAACCCAATCTGGACAAATGTTTTAGGCCAATGCTTTGGCTGTTCAAGCGCAGATTGCGTCATTGGCACAATAGATCAGTCTTAGCACGGTCATAGAGCAGATTGAGATATCAATGTTGCATTCAGACAAACAAACCAAATGACACAAATACAAGACAGATATATAACTTACTGTACTGTAACATAATAATGTGTGACAAAACTAGAATACGATGACATGAGAGTTGGAGGTCTCTAGTTTGTTCCTGCTCTGGATTGGAGGTTCCGTGCGTAAATGATTTTAATAAACGACTGAAAATAATAAAATTACTTACACCTTTTTTAATGACTTCAGAGCTAAATTCATATTAATTAAGTTACCTCAGTTATTCGTGTAACTAATCATAGATTCTTCGGCATCTATATTTAGTTACACGAATAACCGTAACATATATTCTGTGTATGGCGTAACTAGATACCAAGCCTAAGTATTAATGTGTCGCTTGGCATGGTAAACTATGTATATAAAAGAGCAAGTCCTGACTAACTGTCGGGTCACAATTAACGCATTGCCTAAACCGCTGTTCTAGATAGATTATACATGAAATTTATAAATGTATTAATTTTAGTTATAAAATAATTTTTTTTTAAGTGTATTATTTTTATAACAAATGTTAGGTATTCATTGAGCTTATGTTGCAGGTGAAGAGATTTTCAACAACGACACAGGAGGCACTCTATCCCGCAGAAGGGATCGCCGCACGGAAGACTTTGTGCATGATAATAACGCACGAAACGCACGGCACTGCCTTACCAATGGTATGATCTACTTATTTTCTACTAATTCATAGTCTGATACAATCAATCTCTTTGACTTCAAATATTACATTTGTTGAACCTTCGTAACACTATTTTTTAAGAAATTTTATATTATCAATCCGTTTTTATGTGCCAGTTAATAGTAAAATTATTTCCTATAATTTTTGAAATTTAAATTTTTGTACTGTATTTACTCATTAGTTCATGATTGGGGAGTATTAAAACAATGCAATTTACATATTTGCAAACGCTGTTATAGTAAAGCCTCTTAACTGTGATACTCAGTTTCTAAATTTGTCATTATCTCCATTGGACAGTTTATAAACGCTGCCAGGTATCGTGATATCGGTGTGAGCCGATAACTATGTTCGGTATTCTCATCGGATGCATTTCCGCATTACGATCATAGTAGCCACTGCAGAATGCCTAGCAACAATAACTACACGGGAATCCCAGAATGTGTGTAATGCATTATTCATACCGTGCATTTCTCACAAATTAATATTGACTATTGATTTAGCAAGATATAAATGCAAATATTAATTAATAATTAAGTTTAGACTAACCTATATTAGCTATAGGATGGGAGAATAATTTGCGGAGAGTTAAATAATCTAAATAAAACCGTGGACTAGTAACCGTGGACGCTGTTAGTAATTGTGATAGATAATAATAATATTTGTTTTATCTGTAAATAAATCTTACTATTATATAAAATGCCAGTGTATTCCAGATAAGGCATACTCCATGTTGGGCCACAATGTCGGTGACTTCCGTGGCTTTGGTGGTCAAATTCCTAGCTGTGTTAACACAAAAAATATATAAATTAATGTACTTGATAAGTTACAACTCTTTTCTCCACAAAACACTTAACAAATGATAGTTTTTGACCCCGAGGCAAAAAAGACGGGGTATTATAAGTTTGACGTGTCTTCTTGTGTGTGTGTGTGTGCTCCAAAACTAATGGACCGATTTTATATTTAATGAAAATCGATCAGAGATGCGCCGCCACAAAATGGCGAAGTACAAATTTTTCCACTACTCCCTCTAAGTGGGTATCAAATAAAAAGGCTTTATTAGTAAAATACTCTATAGTATGATAATTTATAATCCAAAATGACTGCCACAACAAATGTCGAGGGTTTTAAAAAAACATTTTTACTTGTTTAGGGTTATAGTACTTACTACAGGAACCGGTTGAGAAATACGAACTGTAGAAGAAATCAGCTGAACATTAGAAAGACATACGAATACATTTTTGCGGAGACCTTCTAGAATTAGAGGCATTAAATCAGTCTTAAACTTGCACGTGCAATAAGTATTAAAAAACGGACATATGCACAAGCTAGTTTTTACTGGGTTACATTTTTAAAACCCAGTAGTTGATAAATATGGTTTTTACAGGCACAGCAAATGGGAATGTTCAAAGCTCAGAGCGAGAGTGCGAGTCACCTCCCGAGCCAGCACCTCCCGAGGTCCCTCCTCGAGGACCGTCCCTCCACGTCACTCTCAGGCACAGACCCTGCGAACCACCCGGCGAGGCAGATCGACTCTATCTGTCTGAAGGTTTGTGGTACATGAAATAACTCATTTGTTTCAATACACTATGAGAAATGACACATAATGGAAGTTATTGTAGATTTTAATGATTCACATCTCAATAAAAAAATAAAGCAAATTTATCAATTATAAAAATCTAATATTTCAGGCGGGTGCAATAACCTACTTAATTTGTTTTTATGTTATATTTACAAATATTATATCATTAAATTTCATTATATTTTATCTCTAAGTGTTTATTCATAAAATTATAAATCTCTTTGTGGAGAAAAAAAATGGTTTTCTATTTAAAATAATTTTTAATTACAGCAAATGAATTAGTTCACTTAGTCATAAATAGTTTAATTTAGTGTAATGGCCTAAAATTGTACACAACATTATTTAGAATTTATATAGGTTTTCTCCAGACGTTGAAAGCTGTTTTTATGTTCTGTCACTTACATTAAGTTACTCGAGTTCGAAAATTGCTTTTGAATCCCCAGACAAAGGTTGGAATGGGTTTGTATACTTGTAGGTATTTTATTTATGAAGCAATATGCAAAGATCTGTAAATATAAACATAAAATGACTAACTACGACAACAAGAAAAATATAGCAGAAAGATTACCTAAAGACCATTTAAGATCTACAGATAATCCATGATGTAGATATTCATGTTACAATCATTGTTGTAACACTTTCGCAATTACTACATAATATAAATATTATAAAGTTCGCAAAAGATCAGACTGTTTTCTATTTATTCTGAAGATTTATATGTCATGATTTTGTGAACTGCTTTGAAATTCTGTAATAAAACTGTAACAGGTCAAATTCTGTACATTGAATATATTTAAAAACAAAAACTACTTTTTATTCCGGAAATCAGCGGGGGTTCCCGTGGGAGGGGGGATGATAATCGTAATTAAATATAACTCAGTGCTTTGATTTGTACGATTCTTTTTTAGTTAGAAAGAACTTACTTAAATTAAAGTTATCCGAAATATTAGTGGGGGGTTCCTGTGGGAGAGGAATGAAAATCGTATTTAACTATAACTCGGTAACGCGTGCTTTGATTTGGATGATTCTTTTTTTTTTTGTTGGAAAGGTCTAACTGAAATGGTGTTATCCTGAAAATTAGTGGGGGTTCCCGTGGAACGGGGGAGGGGGGAGGGGGGAATGAAAATCGTATTATTTTTTTGCTAGAAATCACTGAATGAAATTATTGTATCCCAAATAAATATTCCTTGGGTTTGTAGTTGTAACGAAAAATATTTTATTGGACGCTTAAGTTCATTGAATGATCTAGCAAGGTAGGTTTTTCTATTGAAACTTTATTTGCATATTTAGTTATTTTATTTCTTTAGAAAGGACTTACTGAAATTATTGTACCACAAAAAAAAACGACATTGGAATTGTAGTTCATATTTTTGATAAACTATCGACAAGGTTTTTTTTAATGGAAATTTGAATTAAATATTCCATACAAATTTTACAGGTATCTTTGAAACAGTTAGACTAAACGTATACCGCCACAAAATACTATAATCTCCAGTTTATAGCTGCTGCATAGAACGAACATATGATTGAACGTGTATCAACACATAGCGTCCACAATTTTTTGTAGCGATGGCGACCAAGTAGTTAAAGGGGATAGATTGCCATGCGAGAGGTACGAGGTTCCATCCCACGCAACACGCAAGCAGAGCTTGAGCTACCGTTTAAGTATAACATTTCAAGTTGAAAAATCTGTCGCAAAGTACCTATCGGTGTGTCTCGGCGACCTCCTTTGAGAGCCAGTGCATTCCAGATAATGATAAGACTTTCAGAAGAACCATAAGTAAGACATAATTATGTAACCGTGAACGAAATCGCGGGTACAGTTAGTGTTTAAATAATTTTTTTTATGATTACTTCTAGTAATGATTTCTATAATGTAACATTTTTAAGACCGTTAGTAGGTGTGATCTTTCTCCGCACTTAAAATATACTTCACAAACAAACTTTCCTTTAATCTAAGTTTCAAGATGAGGGTTCTCTAAACTTTGCTAAATTTATTAGTTGAACAAATTCATAGTCGGCGGAAGCCTTTGTTTAGCGAAACTAGCGTAACACAGATTAATTTTATACACAATTTATATTGCAGATAACATACTCGTACCTACACACCTATCATTTTTAATCAACTTCATTAAAGAAAGACTACATATTTGCATACTTTCTAGATGTTTTTAAATAAAATTTAATATCGATCCAGTAGTTTTGTCTATGTATAATATACTTTGTATATGCGTCCGCCGAATTGAAGTCAATTCTTACTTTTTTAAAGTATTACTATGATTTCAAGCAATTAAATCAAATATACTAGAAATATTTTAGACTATTCAGTCAGGTTTTGACATGACTACAGTGAATCACAGCTAGAATGATTTGACACAGTACACACAAGGCGGGCGGCGCGGCGGCGACCACTATCTTGATGAGTTAGCTAATTAAGTTTCCTCCGTAAATGTACAGCCAGTTAAGTAGGCTCTGTTCCTGTATGTACCCTTACTTGGGAGAAGTTAAATCGAATCGCATCGTCCGCATCTCCTACCCGCACAGTTTACTTGCGCTGACAAATTAGCCACTTGATCTTCCCGTGCCCGAGGCGTGTACCTAAGAAACTCAGACTTTTAATTCTTTCCCCATCTCCCTTTGACGGTTCTTTCCTTGTTTACAACTCGCATTTATTAGCATCTGTATCTACTCATAAACTCTAGTACTTTTTTTGACTTTTTATTGTACTGTCAATAGAGACAGGTAGACGAGCCGAGGGTCAGATTCGGTCGTGTTTCCTCGCCGTAACGAAAGAAGAAAGCTGCTAAATTTGATTTGAGCGCGAGCAGGATGAGTCGCTTTGATGTGGCTGCCCCCGGACCCCTGCCGTACGCCGCTCTAACTAAAATGGCGTGCACTTACAGAGAAATTGTACCGTAATTTAATTTTTATGATAGCGCATTGTAAGCGCCCTGGTGAGTTTTATTTATTTACGTTCTAACACCTAAGCGAGGTCATGAAACTTAATAAAACGTCACTGACATGAAATCTGCTGGTGTAAAACTAAAACAACCTTATCCTTCAATTCTATAAAATAGTAGGCAATTTTCAAAAACCTTCGTTGAATACTACAACCAGAATGTGCTTGAGTACTTACCTACTTACAGATTTGTAAGAAAATTTGTAGACAAGAAGTTTCGTGTGCTCTGACAACCATGTATTGTTAGTAAGTGTAACTAATTTTAAAAATATCGTAAGGGATATGTATACAGCCATGTTATTAAATGATGTAAAGTTTATTAATAAATATGGCTGCTAACCTCTCTTTGACGATTTTATAAGTACATGTACATAATCTGAAAATGAATTAGGCAGATCTCGATTCAAACAATAAAATAGCTTCAAAAGGTCTTGAAAGTTTAATGGAATCGAACTGGGCTCGGCGAAGTAGTCGGAAGTTTGCGCTGGTGACAAATTGGGCACTTGACCCGCGCGCCGAGCGAGCCTCCGATGCTTGTTTCTCGAGGACCGTAATAAGTTTAACTTAAAGTAAACTATATTCCATTCCCTCTAATTTGCCCGCTAGACTCGCGACCCACTGGAGTTTTTGCCGTTTCGAATTACCTTACTTTATTTACCTTGTAGTTAATTCAGGTAATAAATTAAAGCCTGGAAAGAACAACATAGGTTTTGCCAGCGACTTCCATCGTATTAGTAGTACTATTATCAGATAACTAGTTTTTGGATATATTATGTTAAATTACATAATTTTTAAACTGTCTTATGGATGCTGTAAAGTATAAGTTATCGCGATGTATTTATTAATATCAGATCAGATAATCTTTAAGAAGCCAAAAGTAAAAGTTTTTTTTAAAAATTTTTTAACTACTATAATATCAATATGAAATGGTGCATTTCGGTTGGTTTATAGTTATTGTGGAGCTCAACTAAACAATCAAGTCAACAATACCATGATGGATACAAAACAACAGAAACTTACTACAAAGCACATTCTACATGCAAGTATCAAGTGAATAGTACAAATAAGCCTTACAAGTAGTGCTTGTAGATGCAATATTATTTTGCAACGAAGTCGACCGTCTCAACTCGACCTCCAGCTTGGAAAATTGAAACCTCCCCAGAGGTACTCGGTAATTTAATTTTTACGATGCCGTATTGTTAGAGCTTCCAAGAAGAGCAGTTTTCAGTTAAAACTCGAATACTTAGTCGTATTTGCCTACTGTTATTATGATATCGTCTCTTTATTTTTTTGATTTGAAAAATACTAAGCGTCTTATTCAATGTTTCATGACTTGCTTTTTGTTTGATTTAGTTTTTACTGCGACTGAGACGTAAGAGATCTTGTTGACTTGTTTGAAGAACTGAGTTCATAATATTTATAAATTGCTTATTAAAAAAATGCTTTGGATACATATTCTCATCTTTAAGATGACAAAGAATACTTGTGTATTTTTTGGATAAAAATGTTTACATGTTACTGTAATTTGAGCGCATTTTACCTGACGTAAAGTGACGATGAGATGTAGCACGCTTGCCTGAAATAAAACCGATCAACCGACTTTGTACCATCTCAAGTAAGTATTACCAAGTGTAAGAAACAATGCAATAATGATAAGTTTTGTAGGTATATTTTGTTTATCAGGCTTATTGTTTATCGTTGAAATACAAACTTCTTTACTATTATTTACTTTTAAAGACATGTAAGAGACTCGCACGTAAAATAAACCATTAAGGCACTTTAACCGCTTTCGTTACTCAACGTCAATAATGGGTTATTTCGCAATCTCATTATATTACGTTGGCCGCTGCCGCATTGTATACATTGCCACGTTTATTTCTTCCTTTTAATGGCGAAATAAAAATGTTATTACATCGTTTAACATCGCGGTAAAATTGATATAACTGAAGCATTCTTTGTCGGAGCTCTTCTATTTCATTTGACGGACTTTCAGTCGTTACGTTTTACAATACGCTTTTTACGAGAATGTTATATATAGCCTAGGATGTAAATAATAAATTCTTTTGTTTTTCTAGTAATAGTCTTTTGATTGGAATTTACATTTTACTGCGGCAGGCACAAATAGGTGCATCTATTACCTATTTGTGTCTACCACGGTGATCAGATGATGGTAAAAGTTTAGGTTTTTTACCTCAGAATACCATCTCAATTGTCTGAAATTGAATTTCAAACATCTTAGATAAATATCAAAAAATATTTAGTGCGGGGCTGTTTATAGTTTTCTTACATTATGTAATTATTTTGTTTAGTCATTATGGAATAGTGATATGATAAGAATGACACACTATATATCTACATTACTTATGATCTATACTTTTTCACATCCGCAGTTGCTTGCTCATCGAAAGTTCATAAAAGCATTGATAGACTTGACGTGTATTGATAAACTTTTAACAGCACGTAAAGCGCGCTCGGTCGAGTTCAAATCCGACATTGTCATGTTTTGAGTGGTCCCGATCTGGATACGATGCAGGCAAGAGAAGAGCGGTAAAGCTAGTTTGTAGTACGCCTAATTTATTATAAATCTCATACAAAACGTTAAAGAGCTTAAATGTACACTATATTTGACGTCAGAGTGCCGAGTACCAATACGAGTAATATATTTATCATTCATACAAAGTCAAAGCAAAGACTGACAAATTTCAAGCATATTAAAAAAATGGTGTCAATTTATTAGTACCAGATCTTCTTTTTTACTGCCGACTGTTGGTCATATAACTCTTTTAAGTTTATAACTCCTAAGCGAGTAAAGTCAAAACTTAGCGTAGCAGTATTATTAAAAAATACTTAAAAATTGCTATAAAAAGAAAGTATGTTTGTATAAAACGCGAGTTCTGCAGTTAGCTCCTAAACATCCCCGTCCGGAAAGCACTCAAGTGCTCATAAAACACTCATACGAGTATCCGTATAGACGTGTCTTCTTTTGTGTTGTTTATTCGGTGGTCGTTGTCTCTGGAGAGTACGTACTTTACCTAGCCAATTATTTTTGTCACAGACATACAATTTCTTCTTGTGTTTAGATGATATTGATATTATTTTGGAGTTCTGTTAAAATATGGCCTACGCTTTAGCGGACCTGTGCCTACTAGTGGGACACAGGGTTGTTGCTTATAGTATTATAGTCTTACTAGTTGCTTTCACCCGCCGCATCAAATAGAATATAAAGCAGTTTAAAAACTTTGAACCCCTATTTAAGGGTCAAATTTCCAAAAGTCATGTCTTTAGGTTCAGTGGTTTAGGCTCTGCGTTGATAGTGACCTATCAGTCAGCCGGGGCTCACTCTTTTATATATGTAGATCATTTCATTTCTTTACAAGTCAGCCTGACAGATTCACTCTGTTCGTTTGTATATGTTTATCAGTGCAGGGTATTTAACATTAACAAACATAAATGCGTGAAACTAAGGATAAGTAACATTAAGTATATACATCTTTATGTGCATGTAAAAACTGTTTGGTGTAATTAATACAAAATAAATAACTAAGCAAGAAGCAGCTTTATCTTTTTATATATGTGGCCGTGAAGACATTGGGCTGTTGGACAGACACAAAAAATGTTAATAAGATGTCATTTAATGAATCTCTAGGTTTTTTCGCTTCGAAATAATTAGAAATATTGGCGAATTGTGCCGTAGATTGAAGTCACCGGTGACTCCCGCTCTGATAATGCGACAAGTACAATGTGCTCCTTTGCACCGAAACGATCAGGGATAGGTTATTTCATTAGTAAATAAGTCTATTTATTTTAAGTTTCGACCTAACCACTTTGATTAAGATTTATTTCTGACCTAAATAAATACAGTCATTTTTATCCTGTTAATCTTTAATCTATGGATATGACTAAAACAGTGGCAAGTGCCTTTATTAACATTAACAAAATGACTAAGTACAACAAGAAAAAATTATAGCATAAAGATTACCTATAGATCATTTAAGATCTAAAGATAATCCAAATGCTCCAACCCACCACCAGAGGGCAGCGTGCCCCGTGAGCTCCCGGTCCCCGCGGCCATAAAGTCTCGACTCTAAATTTTTCAATTACATAAGCTCTACCGAGGCTAGCATCTTTTCGCCGTTTGTGCTGTTCGGCTGAATAAGCTGCCGCCCCTGCCGTACTCTGTGTCAAAGGAAGATGAGATGGTGCTAATGTGTCAACGCATGTCGCGTCCCACACAAGAAGCATAACCAACTTCCATGGCACAAGCATCATTCCGCCACGTCTGTTCCATCGTCACGCGCAAGACCTCTCGGTTCAAGCACAGCTGCAACATTGGCGGTGGAAAAAGCCCAGCGAATGATATCATTCAGGCTAGCGTGGCGACCTATTCTGCCAGCACTTTTAGAACAAGACTATGGTGACTGAGTTGATCGACTGCAGTACCACACTGACAGCGATGAGCCTCATAACACCTCGCACCCAAACGTAAGCTGATAGCAAGACGAAAAGCAGTCGGATCTAATAGGCAACCTGTATTGCAAGGAGGGAAAGTTTGTAACTAAAGTCTCGACTCCCATTCAGAGACTGCAACTATACAAGTGCGATCCGTGACGTTAGTACACGTATCTAGAAGAGATTTCCGTGCTAGTTCACAGATCCCAAAGCCTCTGAAAAGATGGAGATATAATTTGCCCACCACACAACATTGTTACACCCGATCAG
The DNA here is from genome assembly GCA_947049295.1 of Ligdia adustata. NCBI lineage: Eukaryota > Metazoa > Arthropoda > Insecta > Lepidoptera > Geometridae > Ligdia > Ligdia adustata. The sequence goes on from OX346218.1 coordinate 8,752,240, forward strand.
GGTAATCATATGGTACGATAACATATTATTTATTTTTAAGACCTGCATGAAAATATACAATGAATGTTTTGAGATTTGAGAAAATCGGCATTTGGGCAAGCAAGCCTCCAGGCATCCTTGGCTTCGGAAAAATTTGCTACTACTACATAAGAATGGCCTAAAGAGGGTGCGAGAATTTTTCTTACCAAATCGTTCTAGCCATGTAATGAAGCCAAAAATGCGGGCAGCAGGACACTAGAAATTTTGCGGAGTCCCAAGCCTCCTAAACTTACGGGCAGAGAAGCTGGCGAACATGCTCTGTCATCCATATCAACATTCAAAACCGTAATCAATGTGTTCTTTATGATGTTGTCTAGGCTCTCAAGGAGCTCACTGTATTGCCACAGTGGACAACAACGTAAATTATACGTAAATTTAGGAACGAAAAGACAATATCTGATATTGATGAGCGTTAATTTTAAGTAAACGCCCAGATATATTCATGAATTTTTGAATTTTTTCATCAACGAAGGGAGAATGATTCACTGAAAATTGGTGAACCAAAAAGACGAAGCGAATTTTTATCTACCAAACGAATACCGGAGGCAAAACATTGATCGAAATTTTAAAATATCAAATCCTTGTCCGGACAAGAGTCGCAAACAAAAAGTTCTCATTTTGAAAAATTTTGTTCCAAAACTATTAGATGAAATTCGTCTATTAAAATTTGTAAATCATTCAAAACTGTGTTTAAATCGCCTCCTAAAGTTCCGTCATCTAAGTACTAAACGTTAAGTTTGGATTTGAGACGTTGAATGATGGGATGGATGGCCAAACTAAAAATGGCCGGTCCGAATGGATCACTCTGCTGACAATCAACTGAAGAAGAGAGAAGGTTAATTTTGTGGCTTTGCCATAGCATTGCCAAAAAAATTATAAAGCTCAGGACTTTTGTCCTTCACTTGGTTCAGAAGAGCGCACCGATCAACCGAATGGAATGCATTTTTTACATCTGACTTTAGCCCATCTCCACCTTTTTGACCAAGAAAAGTTCAAAGAGAATGAATGGCAGCCTCACATCCGCCCCGCGAACCATAACCAAGCTGCAAATATTAAAAAAAGGCTGCTTAAATGAGAAACCATTTTCTTACAACCTGCTTTGGCAGCGAGGCGACGATATGTGGTGCCGACTGCGATTGACCTAATACCACCTTCCTTTTTGCGAAGTGCACATAAATTTGCACCATATAAAATTTCAGCGATGTCGTCACTGACACGCCCAGATAACTTGAGGTTACTAAAGCCATTAAGTCTCTCAAGAGATTTACGCTGACCTCACCAGAACTAAAAGATAGAAAATGTTTTAGGTGCTGAGGTGAAAAGCCAGGTAGGTCTCTAGTGGAGCTACTCTGAAAAGACCTAACAGCCTCAGCAACCTCACAGGCAGTAAACTCAATGGCGACTTCGTCCAATTGAGGTGGATCAGAGAGCTAGAGATCTGCTGAAACAAGCGGATGTTTATCACGTAGTAACTGAATGGTATCGGGTGTATAAGGAGCTATAGTGTCGCTAGAGAACAAGACGCGTGCTCTGATATCACCATTGCTAATTTTGTTTTCAACTATTTTAAAAGTAACCGAATTATCACACTTTTTAGTATTTTGGTTTTTCCGTAAATGAAACGGAAAAGCCCCGAGACTTTTTGTTTGTAGGATCTTATTTTCATAAAGCACGCCGTATAGAAAACTCAAAAGATGTTCCCAGGCACGTTTCAAATTTTGAAAATGCGCGTTTCTGATACATGAAACCAAACACTGAGCAACCGAAATTTGAGCACAACTCGGAATGCGTTTAACTATCGGGACTGAGTTTTAGAGAGCTCAAAACCTCCCATGACGGTTTGGGAGGAGTAGCAGTGCTCATCGTACTTCTACTGGCTACAACCGAGCCTTGAACTGGAGCTGAAAGAGCAATTTCTACAATATTGTGGCACCTTGTGCAGTGAATTTTGAGGCCTTTGACCTTAAAATAACGCGCCTGGGGGCACTCTGGGCACAACGTCATGTGCTCCTGCGACACAGAACTAATTTTAAAATAGTAAATAACTTAGCTAATAAATAAAGCCGACGAAGCTCTCGGCTAGTGCGCCGCCGCGAGAGGCCGGTCACATAGAAACAGAAAGATAAACAATTAAAAGAAAACTGTCAAATACTACACTATTTTAAAAAACAGGAATGAGAGCAAAATATGGACTGTATATAGTCCAAAAATATTACCAGTAGGAACATGCAGCACGTAAGCCCCTTTTGGGGGCAAATAGAGTCCTAAGACTTAGTCTAGTAGCGATGATGGTGGAGTGGTTAGTGGGGTCGATTGCCGTGCAAAAGGTACGAGGTTCGATCCTACGAAACATGCAAAAAGAGCTTGAGCTAACGGTAAAGGAAAACATCGTGAGGAAATAATAGCATGGTGGTAGGGCGTTTCCTATCGCTCGCCTGGCAAGCTACCTCTCTCAAGTTGTAAAATCTGTCGCCAAGCACCTAACGGTGTGTTCCTGCAGCCTTCCTTGAGAGCCAGTGTATTTCAGACTAGGCATGCTCCATCTAGGGCTAAAGTATCGCTGACTTCCGTGGTCGTGCGAACTTGTGGTCAAATGCCTAGCTGAGTAGGATAAAAAAAAGACGCTATAAAACTTAAAATAAATAAAACCTAAATTTTTTGTCAACTAGCCGGGACAAGAATTTTGAATATACTCGAATATTTTAAAATAATAAATTTATTATTAGTAAAATTTATTTACAAAAATATATTTTAAAATAAATATAATATTGTAATCTACACTCACAGAGCTCCTCCCCAGTGAATATTCTTGCTTGATTTTTATTCCCCTGGAAAACGAATGCTTACTACATATCATAATTACTAATGTTATGCCATGTAAACACACTATTGAACGTTAAGGAGCAGAGTAGAGTGGCCTGGAGAGCAAGCACCTACGATACGTCGCAGTAACTCGGAACACTTTAAAGTTTTTCCGCGTACAGCCACGGATCCATCCACACAGTCCGGGATAAATGATTGATGGGGGTCCTCCAAGTATAAACTCGATTATCCGTTGAGACGGGAACAACTTACAACTTTTATGTAACGATGGATCAGGATTATATTGAAACTTTCCTCTCTCAGAAATATCGACTCATGACAATCATATTTTCTTGAGTGGAATATAAAACGAATATTCTGAATTCGATGAGCACGTATTACCCGCATTATTTACCTACAACTGTGTATAATCAAAGTTTTAAAATGCGTATTTGTAGCGAAAATAATTATATTCCTTAACGTGATTGTGCTTTGTTATGTAAATTAAATATCTTTTCACTAAACCTTCCTTAGCTTATAAAACTCCTGAATGATTCCTTACTCAAAATTTTTATTAGCACTTCAACATTCGCATTCTTAGAATTATGCCGCACAAGCACAAAGTTTAATTTGATATTCCAAATTATAACAGTTTAGATTAATTACTCGATTTTTTTGCTTTAAAGTATTGGAAAGTCAAGTTACGTTTTAATGTTATATCTTTGATGCAGCGGAACAAATAATATATATGTAAACCTTGAATTACAAAGTCATTTAATTTCCGTCCGCTAGTATGATAAATGTCGATAAAAACTCTGCATAGTGGGTGGATATAGGAACGATATTTTCTATCGCAACTGATAGAAGCTTGTTCAGCTGTCCATCTGTCAGTAGCGAACATGAATACCGCAAAAGTTTTTCAAAACGATCCACTCACGAATAGCGTTCTCTTCTTTTTTGGTACCTACTTGTTTTTTTGAATTTTAGTTGATCGGCTAAAGTCGGAACCAGAGTAAAATTTAAGTCTTTGGAATGAAATAAAGAAAATAAGGACATCTTCAGATTCAAATATATATATATATTATTTATGGAAAGTACCTGAATTGGGACTTATCTTTTGATGGCCAGAAGGTAGCAGGCATGAGGGTATGGTGCATCATTTAGCTTCAAAAACAGCATATTTAAGAAAAAGTGCCTTCTGTATGGCATCATCGATATTTAATAAAATTCCTCAATGCATCCGATCTGTACAAGAAATTCATATTTTTAGAGATAAATTAAATGAGATATTGATAAAAAAAGCATACTATTCGATAAAAATGTTTCTAGAGGACAAAACTATCAAAAGCTGACATTTTAATTTTAATAAGTATTCCTATGATTAACATTGACTTAATTTTCTATATGTACTTTTTTCTATTTATTATAAATTGTTTGTGTTTCAATATTAGCATTATATAATATGTTTCTGTAAACCCCTAGGGGTAGATACTAGCGAACTACTATGTTATTTAAGATCTTTACATGTACCTAGTTTCACAGACTAATAAATCATACATATCTTTTCTACGTAACACTTCTAAAAATATGCACAAACTTGTTTTACTTAGAAAAAGCGATCAGGTTTATTAGTTTTTTTTAACATGATAGCATTTTATATGTTAATACGCAAAAGAAAAGTCAGGTCCTGTTTAAATAAAATAGAAATTATTTAATGCAGATATTCGTATTTTGTAGTAAAACTGGTAAACTGTTTCTATGTAATCTTCATTAAAAAATATTTTATTAATAAAAGCAGCTTTGGAAAAGCGTAAACTACTTATAGCAACGTACTTTTCATGGTAATGTGTGAAAAGATATCACATTTTTTGTTATTAGTTTTGAGGAAAAACAGAAACTACAACTTTATCTTATCAATAATAATAATACATTTAATTATTTGCCACAAAATACATAATCACATTGGTACAATTTGTTATTCTTCATAAAAAGTTTTCTTAAAAATATTCATGCCCTTAGCTACTGCGCTGGGATTCCCTGTGTTACGGTAGCTAGTGCTCTTCAGGGTACATATTTTTACAATTGTTTCAATTAAAGTGGTACATTAAATTACATACAAGCAATGTTGAAGTTACCAAACATGATAAATATATATATTAAACATTAAATTAGCATTAATTTAAAACAAAACGAATTCTGTCTACAAGCATCTGTTTAGTAGCACTTATAAAGTTCTTTGTTTCGCTTCAGATATGGTCGATGACAGAGAGTACATATGAAATCCAGGAAGTTAAATATTTTGACCCATTTTTCGGTTTCCGATTGGACTGAAATTTTGCATCCTTCTTATATTAGTAAATTTTAGAAATATTGCTATAATTTTGACTCTGACAATAAACAGAACATCAAATTTAGACACAGTTGTATGTTAAGAGTAATTGACAAGAACTTTGGTCTTAATGATAGGTGTCCAATGTCTAATCTTTTAACGTTTTAGTTGCTTTTAACTACTAATAAAAACTTTTTTTAATAACGTGTTTACTTGTTTCACACCAAATTTTTTTTATTCTGTTGAAGTACTACAAAAATCATCGTACTCACAAAACAATAAATCCTCATCATTTCTCCGATATTAGTTTGCTCCTGAGAGATGGCCGACGGAACGAGGCGGCGGCCGAAGCAAAATTGTTTCGCCGTTTATTATTCCAAGTTTTAATCAAGAAAGAAAGTCATGTTGGGACAGACGACGACGTCCGGGAAATGATCCTGCTTCGTTCCCGACTCGACAACGATCCTCTAAGTTTGCATTAACCGTGAGTAAAATATTGGACAAAATCTTCCTAATGGCTCTCATTACGTGTTTAGCCTGAAGTAATTTTAATTAGGGAAAATATGCGTTCATATACGATTAAAATAGTTTATTCTCATTTATTTAGTTTTACTCTTTTAAAACCGTTTAGTAGAAATGATAATTTATTCAAATCGCGTAGGCGCAAGGCACATAACGGTTTATACTGCAATGTTTACATGTTTGTCACTCGTATTAGTCTCGGTGTCAATTGCATCGTGCGGCTTAATTCTTGTTGCAGTCTTGTTTTCCTTGATAAACAATTTTTTACGTGTAGGTTAGTTCTTAATCATGGAAAAACGGAATGTGTTTTCCGGCTCATTTTGGGTGATTTCTGGCCTTATAGAATAAATAGCTGCGACTACAATACTCGTATTACGTGATTAGTTGATAAGAAAACATGAATAAGCTTACTCTGTAAAAACGTTCAGATAAAAAATATCATTGACTTTTCCTATTGTCTGCAGACATAAAAAATACGTTATACATACATTACTTAAGATATAACAACGTATGTACACTCGTAGATAAGCAGTGCCAACAAATCGTTTACCTTCGTAGACCGTCTGCGCTTCACCACTCGACTGGAAAAAACTGGAAACGTTTGCAAATTCGTGCAGTACCTGTACTGATAAAATACACGTCTTCTATGTATGATCAAAATTTGATAACTATCGCGGTTTTTTATTTGGTTATAAATTTATTCGTGCAGAAAGTTTGATTTTATACATTGTGAACTCGTCTAGGTTTATTAACTAAAAAAAGATATGCAGCACTTAACCATTATAACACAATGCAGTTGTAATTCTGACAAAGTTAAAATAACAGACTTAGTTCCTTATACGTGAGTACTAACATCCAGCAAACGAAAGAAAATAAATGCCAGAAAATCAAAGCAACAAACTCGCTTCGTTCGCTTGCGAGAAGATTGGAAAGATTTGATTTCGCGATGTCTTCTGTTTGCAGAACTACCTATTAATAGTTTTATAAGTGTAGTTCGGATACCTGTATGCCTTTTATTTGCACGAAAATCTACTTTCGTCATGGCCGTGCACTCTTCTCCGTGCCCAAATGCGATTTAGTCGGGCTACTTTGAACGCAGCAGCCGTTTATTATATACCTATACTACTGCCTATGTTATAGTTGTATTTTGTGAACGATAAAGTGATTTCCTATAAAGTGCTTTAGGGTTGCGAATCCACTTTCACTTTGTTATTAATTCTGTTACTGCTCCCGTATCAGCTATACTGACTATAAAAAGGGCTGGGTTTTTGATTTGTAGTATTTCATATAATTTATCCCAACTACTTTTTGAAGTAGAAATAAAAATACGTTTATTTGCAACATAAAACCTACCACCAGATTTTACCTTAAAAAAAGACTTGTCTACGAGTAGTAGTGCGATGCTAGTTTCAAATGTTTCAAATATATTTCAGAGAGTTCGTAGTTTTAGTTTTTAAGTTGAGTGAGGTTTCCTAAATCTTTTCATATATATTCCAGTCGTGTCTTAATACAGAGTATCACTGTGGGAAGCAAGCGCTCATTTATACTTAATTCTATTTGAAATATTGACCCATTAGGAGCGCCGCCGTCCCAGCACTATATCGACTTATAATGTAAGAAAATACCAAATAAATTGACAATATCTTGAAACTACCTCATAATGTCACCAATTAGGTCAGTTCTTTACATTTGCTCTTTAATTTTTTTTAATAATATTCGTCATAAACGCATCTAAACAAGTTTATAGAAATAATAAATCACTCATCCCGCGGTATGATTCGCGTAAGATGAATTGACGTACAAGCGGAGTCATATTTAATTTAAGTTTTATCGCTTTTACTCGTAATAAATGTGTATAGATAATATTTAGCTAATTTTGAAGGTATTTAAGCCCTATAGATATAAAAAAAGCATTATAGGCGCAAACTTCAGGCCGGAATCAGCCATTTTGAGTGTAAAGTGACATCAAAACCTTATGAATGTAAAGCTTGTGAATACGTGGAATGTTGAATGGATGATAATAACGCGTTTGTTACAAGTAATACTTTAAAAAGTGTCAATATGTTTAAATTAACTACTAAGATTTTATCAAATTATTAGTTGGTTTTTCCTTGATTTGCTTGAGATTTCATCCTCAGATCCTGACTTGATGATAATAGGATCTCCTGGGAGTAAACCGTGTCGAAGTAAAAATTTAATTGGTTCACAATTGCCGAAAATATCGATGAACATACACAAAAAATACTCATACAGACGAATATAGAAGCTCCTCTTTTTTGCAAGAAGTTAAAAATGCCATAAGTAGTCGATACGGACATCGAAAGAAACATTTGTGCGTACAAATACTTATGTTCATAAATTAAATACACACACACACACACACACACACACACACACACACATATGAACTCGTATATACAGAGAGTAAAGCTATAATAAAAAGACTGAAACACACACCAAGGTTTAATTTTTTTCTACCCAGCTAAATATGAATGAGCAGTTTTCTTAAAAATAACAACATGTAGCAAAAACTGTTTGTATAATCATCATAAAGAGATTTTTTCACAAATTGAAAATGCGAAAGCAATATTGATTGATATCGTGCTCTTAAATTGAAAGTATCTCCGGCCGTATATCGGTTATAAATGACGGCGTAGAATGTTATCAATCTTTGGAGTCCTGTTTATCAATAATTTTATATACATTTTAAAGTAGTAGGTACTAGTACCTACTAAAGTATGTATAGAAGAAATATAATTCTACTTTATTACAAGTATTTCCGCAAACTGTCGTGCCACCACGATATTTTTTTCGGCTTTCTAAAAATAATGATAACCACATGACCAATTCTTTTATATTCTTCAATCCTTATAAATATTCTATTCCGCATTTTTATATCCAATATTATTAAAATTGGCCTCTAAATAGTGCCGTAGCATACTTCCTTACTTAGGCAAAAAAAAAACAAATTCTATAAAAAATTGTAAACCCACACACCAAATTTTGTCAAGATTGGTTGGCGACTACGACCAAGTACGTAATTTTAGGTGACATACAAACAAACTAACAAACAAACAAAATGAAAATTTGTTATACCAGAAGCAGAAACGCTTCGCCAGCTCTGTCAATAAGGCTGTGAATAATAATAAAAGCTTATAAGAACCTAATACCTCCGCCTTGAAGAAATAAAACTCAATTCTCGCTTATCAGACGCCGGTATTAATCTATTTTGTTTGCTTTTCGTTCAATAATAAAGCAAAGAAGGGGATCCTTTAAAAGTCGGTTTTAAACGTGATACATTATCAAAGTGGCGTCGCCGTTAGAGCTTTCCATGGTTACGCTGGAAGCGACTCTCGGATAAATGATTGATGGTTCCGTGACGTCACAGGGCTCCACCACGCGCGACTTTCACTTCGCTACAACGAAAATATTTTACACACTCCGTGCCAATGTTGGGTGAAACGAGAAAGCGATCCAGCGACAATGACACGACACTCATCACCTCGCCTCACGTAATGTTAGCACTCTCCTAAATAAAATATTCTCGTTGCTCTCTGGCTGGTATTACGGGTACCTGTCCTTCAAAGGTTCCACGTATTATTTTTAGAGTCAGTTATGAACCTAGGCGGATATTTCGACGGGATATTGGCTGATTCGGTCTGGTGCGCTCGGCTCATAACCTCATAAATAGGGTTCGACGCGAAACTTTGCCGACATGAATCCGCGTCTGTTTGTACATCGTTTCCTTATTTCGAAATATTCTAATGCGGGGTATACTCGCGCGCTTACATGCCAGTGTTAGACTTGGCTTTGAGCGAAACTTTAAAGAGCCGCAAAGGTTCATGGCACTCGGTGTATAATTTGCATACTTATTTACATTATCTCTGCAGCACACAAGTGGGGCCCTTTCATTATCAAATTCGTAGCAGAAGAGGGGAGGGGTGGAACGTCGGTGGAATACAAAACTCGACATGAAAGTGATTATCACCAAATTCCGTGCAAAAAACAGCACCCGATTAACGATGCAATTTCATTCGTCGCTATAGAATACAAACGGTTCTAATTTTACAAAATGAATAAAATTCAGAATAGTTATTTACCCAGCTAATTTTGTTATGTACTGTAAAATTATTTTTACCTGTATATTTTTACATTGCGCCCTTTACAATACTCACTTGATAGGTCAGAGTTGCTTACATATTATGACTTCTCGTGTTATTCACACCATCTCTATAAAATAATAGTTTTGCAATAACTTAGAGGTCTACGAACTCGCATAGCGTTAGCGCTACGAGCTGTCTGCTACGAGGGTGGCTACGATCACCTGCTACGTTCGGTGCTACGTATCATAAACTCAAAATAATGAGAGCTCGAAGGTGAACGATAACGAAGCCTTTTCTCAAATTGAGATGCAATTTCATCCGGTTTTTGTGAGTTTTAGTTGGGGGTCTCGACGTGAAGATAATTAAATTCAACCCTTCACTCCAGCGGGCAAAGGAAAGACTCGTAAATTAGAAAACTAAACTGTGGATCTCGCCCCGGAATTCAATTAGCCGCTAATCATATCTGGAGGGTGTGAAGATCGATCGTGACTACCCTTCCGTGCGTCTTAATACAACTAATGTTGGCTAAAGCATCTACAATAAACTGCGTATTATGATCATCAAGGTGTAATTGTAAGTAAAAGTACAATAAAAGTGTTAAAATTAATTGTTTTTATGCTTCTACTAAAGTTATAACATGCTTAAAAAATATAATAGAGTTAGTATTCTATTAGACTCTATCTACTAACTAAATATAATATCAAAACAAGCATTTCAAAATTCCAAAATGTATAATTGCACGATTTTATAAAAAATAGTTTGTATGTAGTTATTTAATACTAAACGTACGAATGCCTAAGAGTAACAACATTCGCGTGTCCTAAACGCCAATCTTGGCACCTGTGGAGGCTATCAAATCGACAGAATTCCAATACCATCTTTCTTTGTAGAATTCAACTGTGCCGTGAGATGCCCGGAAACGACACCAATAGCACCTCTATACTTCGCATGGCGTGTACTTTTCCATACCCTTTAGAATCGAGGGACGTCTTTCAAAAGTATCTGACGCATTCTTACTGAAAAATTTTGCTAACTCACTCGAGCGTGAAGTGCAGTGATGTATTCGATACGTGTCATATTTGTTTTATGATATGAGTGCTTTTTGTAGCGTTTTTTTACATCTAGATGTTACATCGTATTCTAGTTTGTAAAAAATATATGTCTGAGATTGGTATTACAAGTTTTAAAATTTTATGAGGTAAATTTCATAGATATGAATTTTGATAGAACATTGAAAGAGTAGCAGCTTTTTCTCTGTGCTATCAAAATTTAACCTTAGTACGTTTTGCTTTAGCTCTTAAGCATTTATTTTGTAACTAGCTGTACTCCGCGTTGTCATCCGCGAAGAATATTTGATGAGCTAATAGGAATACCTAAATTTACCGGGATAGATAGTAACCTATGTGGTTATCCAGAGTATAAGCTATCTTCGCACGAAAATTCATCCGAATCTGTTCAGCGGTTTGAGCGTAAAGGAGTTACAAATATACATAAACATACAAACTTTCGCCTTTATAATATTAGTGTGATTAACCCTTAGTAATATTAATCAGTATAGGCGACCTTACCAAAATAGCCTGATTGTCGGAGGATTGTAACGATGGACAAAATATTGTTGGTATATGTTATGTCCTACTGGAGACAGACCTAAGAGAGACTTGCAAAATAGTGTACCTAAATAATACAACAGAATAGGTAAAGAATACTCGAATCTAAAAGACAAATAGCTAAAAATAGCTAACAAAGATTGAAGTGTCCCTTACTCACTTCACCTTGAATTTATTGTACCTGGGCGATATCACCCAGGTGATTTATGGCAATAGTCAAAACCCAAAAAATATATTATGTCGATAGAATGTACTTATCCGTTTGCTGTAGCAGTGGCGTCATAAAATATTTCCATGATATAGCAAAACAAGATAAATGAAGTGTTCCCTCTTTTCAAGTATGCGGTGCATTTGCGGCGAGTAGTTGGAAATAGTTGAAAAGGAACGTACTCGTATTGTTATCGCACGTCGTCGCGTCGAGAATGTGAGGCACAAAGCTATCCGTCGATTATACCGCGCAAACTACCTCGGAAACACCAAACTATTGACCTGAGCCTCCACATAGACAGCTTTTAATATCATGAAATTACCCCGACATCATTTAGCCGCTGCAAATATTACTTTAATCCTAGAGCAATAAAGTTTAAGCGTCTGAGCTTGCGGGGAATGCAATAAAACCTATAGAAATTAGAGATGGAGCTGAAGAACTGAGGTTGTTCCTCTCTAGCCAAGGTCAGAAGGCGTGACGTTGTCTCTGTTGCGTGACACTCGCGTTTATATTGCCGAGGCTGCAACACGACGCTCGACGATGAAAATTCTCGGTACCTTCAATGTTATCTTATGAGGCAGGTTTACGTCTAATATTATGTTATCATGTCAGGAATAAGAACTGTTAGAATAAAACGATGACCGAGGGTGAATATATTATAGTTTACGAACTACAAATTTATTTATACGGTAGGAGCTGCGAGCTGAAAAAAAAAGTCGCTTAGATAGGCAAGGTTTGTATTCATTTTGACTACAAATTTGTTTACCGACTTTGAAAGAAAAGGAAAAGGTTCAAAATTCGTCTTTGTATGCATAAAATGTTTGATTTTTGTATGCTCTATTTGGTTAAGAATTATATATATATTTTTAATGAAGCAAAGTATTAGTATTATTAATTTCATGCATAACTTAACGAAAAGTATTTGATAGTAAATTCCTTTAAACATTTGATTGTCTTCTTTTACTTGCTCGTTTTCCATTAATTTATCTATCGTATACTTTTGTATACCTTCTAAGTGACAGTATTTTTTTTAAACACGCGATCCAAAAACCAAAAGAGTGCCATAATTAAATTGTTACAATAACGACGACGGTTACCTCACTTTTTGCGCTGACCCAGCATGATAAAAACTAGTAACGCGGAAAGCCCTTAATAGTCGACAAGTTTTTACTACGGTTTCCCCTCCGCCTTAGCACTAAATAATGTTCTAAGACAGTACCTAAAATTTACACAAATGACAAAAGATAAAATCATTTCGTTGTTTGTTGCGTAAGTTGCACATTCTCTCATTTTTTATGATACTAACATCGCTGAATGACCCTCGTAGTAAGATGTCTTCATAACCATGGTGGGGTAACCCACAGTGAAGGAAAGTGGCACCTAGGTCGGACCACTCAATTCCATCACTTTATCGTCTCATTAGTTCAATTCATTTAACTAGTGACACTTAAATGTCAGTTAGTAATCCCGATACTCAGAGAAGTAAAGATAGCAATTTCTTTTAACACGTCAATCCTTTTCAACATATTTTCACCAAATACCTGTAACGCGCTGTATCTATTCGCGTGGTCTCATCGCAACAGGCTTGATTCTTACGTACTGGTATAAAAGTATAGGTACCGGCGTTGTTAGGGTGGGGTGTCCCTTAGAAGCAGGTTTATGGCAAACACGTGCCGCATCGACAAGACGCCCGCGCCGTATTGATCACATACAAAACAAAACTTGGAACAAGACATATAGAAGCAAGATATGATGCGCGAAGTTGTCACAAAAACTATATTTTTGTTATGATGTCAATTAAACCTTTGGTAGGATTTTTATAACCGCAAACGGTTACAGTTTTTAACGTAGTTAATGTATAACATTTAAAGCTGACCCACGTATTCATATATTAGTTATTCTTGTGAAGCGTAGATATTTATCTTGTCGTGCAAATCTTCTGCCGCAAATTCTTGCGTTTCTATAACTTATCCGTAGTGATATTCTTGATGGATAGATACACTACAATAGATTTAGTTCAAACTAACTGATGTTCGTGATTTTTTCTTAAAAAGAGATTGATGTTTTGAGGTTTAAATTAAGAAATACAAACCGTAACAGTCTTTGTGAACTTAACTTAGCACATAAACTATAGAAATTAGCAGCGTTTGTATCGTAGCACAATTAGCTTAGGTATTTCTAATCAATCACCTAAATCATACAAGAACACTTCGGGCAGCGTAGAATCTTTGTTACTAATACGAATCACGCTCCGCCTGTGTGATGAAGAGAAGACAATGTGTGATGAAAAGGAACATTAAAATATCCCAAAAAAATGCATGGATTTTCACATTTAAAATTTAAGTTTTTAAATAAGGTATTGCTAGTATAATGCTAGCTTCTGTTTGGAATCAACGTTATAGGGATTCAACATAGTGATTCTGGGCGTGCTAGATGACTGCGGTTTTTACGAGTATTACGGTCCAACGCAACGTCTATTTATGATATTATCCTCTTTGTATGATATATTTGCCAACGATGGCAAGTGATGGATTGTTTATAATTTATTTTTATATATATAGCATCGCTTTTGTAAGTAGCTTGAGCAAAATTGGCTCCTTGGGGAGTTTTTCTCCAATTATCGGCAAACGTCGGGGTCGGTATTGTTGATCGGTATAAAATACGATACGAGAACCTGTCTTTGAACCTCTCCTCGGGTATATTAATGCGATAAGGGTAAACAAATTGCAATACTTGTGGGCCTTATTACCCGTCACATCAATCATGGAACCCCAAAAGTGTAGTATTACCTACGCATGGTTTGAAGCATCGCAATCGCTGCTATTGCGTTCGCGGGAAGCGCCTACATCCTGATGTATGGCGGCGATGCATCATCATCTAACCGTGAAGCGAAATATAAACCCTCAGCGACGCGACAGTTAGTCAGCTTATGACACAGTTTAATGTGCCGTTTTCGTTCTGCGATGGACTCAAAGAAAACTATTATCGTATCGTAAGCGCCGCTTCGGAGCGCAAAGCCTTTAGCCGAGTTTATGAGCGGTTGTTTACTATGGAAAATAGTGAAAAAACAAGGTAATCGTCGGTGTGACGTTGCAAACCAGTGAGCCGAAGCGAATGGGCGGCGCGGGCGGGCGTTAGGGCCGCCGCAGAGCTCTGCAAATACGAGAGACAGCCTCGCCCGGAAATTCAATCAAGCTCGCACGGAGATTCGATCAAGATTGGGGTAATTAAAATACCTAACTTTTTACTGAAACTCCCAGCGATAATTGAACCAGCTACTCGTATTTAACTAACAGTTTATATTGATTTTAAGCGATCAATTTCTAATAACTCAATTTATTATTAAAGAGCATTTTAATAGCTCATAGGTGGAGTGTTCAGGGCTGTCGGTGTAGTTTTAATTAGTTGACCGCTATCTCGTATGAGTCGGTTAGTGAACGGGGCGCGGCGTGCGGAGGCTCTCAACTTATTTATTGTCCACTATAGAAATTCAATATGCTCGAGCGGAGAACGCGGTAGAAGGTAATTAAAAATACGTCACTCGCAGCCCGACCTTTCAATTCGAGCATATGTCGAAATTCGGAATGAATCATTTCCCGCTTATATTTGTACGTTACCGGCGGGCGCCGGGACGTGTTGTTGTTACTCACTAATCGAAATATTTTTACTGTATTTTACTTGCAGCTACGTGAGAGTTTTCGTGCATTTATCGAATTTTTCTTCTTTTACAAAGTACAAACATCATCTATATATTATAAAGAGGAAAATATTGTACTTTTGTATGTAACATGTAAACTTAAAAACTACTGGACCAATTTCGAAAATTCCCGTCATCGTAAGAAGTACGTTATTACTTAGCAATATAGGTTACAAAAAAATACAGATCCGCGAGTAACACCGCGGAGCCCAGCTAGTATTTTAATATACCTACAAAGTCATTGCAGACATGTGACTTCTATAAATTCGATAAAAGTCAATTATAGTAAGTACAAACTTAGAATAAAGGACTGTTACGAACATTACTTATTTTTTCCAAATTAAATTTACTTTTACTAAGAAACCGTAGATTCAAATATTTATGATCTTTCCTATATTAAAGCCTAGCCCAAATGACATGTTTTGTCATAATATTCACTGAAAATTAGCGTGATTCTTTAATTACCTACGTTTAAAAACTTATTAGTAGTTTATTATACGTTTTAAAATATTTCATCGGCTATTTTCAGTTGATTCCTCCCCAAAACGAAATAAATGTTTATACAAAGCACTATTTACTGATTTCAATAATATTAGGCATAGGCGTGCGAAACTCAACCCCAAATATGTAGTTTAAAAATCCGGAAAACCATGAAAGTTTTGTTGTCGTGAGATTATCACTTTACAGAAGTACCTCCTAGTTATATGGTTCTCAACCATACATTGTATTTAATTACAAAAATATACAACCTGCAATATAATAGCGTCTTAATAAATTTTGCACCTCCCCCCCCAGACTCATCCCTTCTAACAAACGCTGAGGCGCGGTGGCGCGTCGTTGTTCTCGTATCCGATTTTCCAAACCAGCCGACGAGGATTTACTGTAATATCTGACATATTAATATTATATTGTAAGCTAAGTTATCCGAAGACACATTACTTCGTCACTTGGGATATCTTATTATCATCTCTGATAACGTCTCCGTTTTGGTTAAATAACAATAGACTGGTAGGGTTGACAATTATTTTAACTACTGAATTTAGATACAAACGGTGTTTCGAGAAAAAAAAATCGTTTTTGGAATGCCACCGCCACCGCCAAATTAAGGCCACCTCTTGAAATAGAAATCATCATCATCATCATCAACAGCCAGAAGACGTCCACTGCTGAAGATAGGCCTACCCCTTAGAACGCCATTCCGAACGACAAGCCGCCAATTGCATCCACTGGTTACTTGTGACTCACTATGTCCTCGGTCCACCTACATACGCTGCGTCTTCCAGAAATAGAAATAGTACTTGTTTATTGGCCTTATAACTAGATATGTTTCATTAGGCAAGTCATTAGTTATTACAATTTAGGTTTCGTATGGTATTTAAATCATATACTAATTAAACATAGAAATACATAAATCAAATTATTATAAAATTGGAACAATCAATAAATCTGGTAATTAGTATTAATTTATAGTTATAATTACACTTCAAATCATATTATATTACTTATATTTATTACATTCAAGAAGGATGATTCCGTCAATGGTAATGTCATAAATTCTTTTAAAGAGTAAAATGGGGACGCCTCCAAGAAACACTTCAGTGTCTTTTTGAATTCATTGGTATGTTAGCTTAGTTATTGTTATTGGCTTGTAGTTTATTAGACATGTATATCTTATTATACAAATCTTGTTTTTTACTTTAGCAAGCCGTACTCGTGATTTGCTTAGAGTCTCAATGTGTCGAGGTTTTCTAAAATTAAATATTTTATGCGGTGTCTGTTTCAGATTGTCCATTTCCTCATATAATTCCAATAAACTGTGATACAAGTATGTTACGGTCATAATTTTGTGGTTTTGTAAATACTTTCTAGCTGATGTTAGTCGTCTTAATCTAAAAATAATTCTGAATGCCATTTTTGTGCTCGTAACACTTTTTGTCAGCACAGTTACCCCATACGGTAATAGAATATCTCAATAAAGAGTGTATATGAGCGTAGTAGACTGATAGCAAGGCTTGTCTGTCTTGTGACTGTGTGTGGTCAGGTAAAGTCGCAACCTTATCACTTTTTTTTTAAATAAATTATTTATCATTGTGGAATTTTTGTAACGACTTTAGATTTTATGTACTTACCAATTGTTTTATGTATGTTATTTACATTAAATGAAATGGTTTACGAACTCACGACTGTAATATTTCTGCGTTATTAAAATCAGCCTCTTGACCGATCCTTAATATTTAAAATAATTATTCTTATTAAATGTCGTAGTTATCATATTTTAGGCAATCGTTTTGTACATTATCGAAATCACCCGGTAAATGGAACCAATTAAACACAACTGTCAGCTGAAAAATTCTAAGAACTCATAGAACCTGTATATTAATAAAAGATATGACCTGATATGATGATATACCTGTATAGAAGAATAATGATAAATAAAACGACCTGCACGCTAGTACCGGCTAGTTCGCTCAGTCAATATAAATAACACTAGATTCAGAAATGGAGGCAGGGAAATTCTTCATGCATAGAAATTATAATAAACAAAGCGTTACAAAATCATGTTAATAAAACTTATTAGTTGATTGCCAATTGTATAATTGTTTTATAGGGGCAGGATTGACTACTTTATTGGGCATGACAGAGCTTTGAAGTCGGAACCCCTTTGACCGCCCTAATCAGCCTCATGTCATCAATTCTGCATATTGCGTTAGTTTCTAACTACATTAAACAATAAGGATTATTTTACTAAGAATGTACATGTTGAAATAATCTAATATAGTCGTAGATATTTATTTATTCTTTATCATATTTTATAAGTGCAAGATAATATTGTATTCTGTTAAAAAAAATACCCCAAGCTATTCATAACATTATATTGCAGCTAATATATTTATATTAGCTACAGTCAACATTATATGGGATTATCTGCATTGATTATCTATACCTACTTACAAGCATGAGTTTATTTTCTTTGAGGCTAATACTGAACCCTACATCATTGTGCAATAAACTTTTTGTAAAACGGTAACAGTTTACAAAAAAAAACTATGGTTATGGTAAAGTTTTTTATTATAATAAGTAGTTAAAACAAAACCTTAAAACCAATGTAAACGATAAAATAAAGGCGTAACTACGAGTGAAACAACAAAATACACCAATTACTCTATCTATCATAGAAAGTACAAACTGACCTTCACCGGGCCACATCTGGTCACCTTAGAGTACGCAGAAGCTGATTTATTTTCCGCATTCATCACCGGCTCTCAGCTGAGACGTCTTGTCTCCCCTCCACTCTAATCGCCTGCAGTTTTCGGGACTGACCGCTTAGATATTAACACGACGGACGCTGTTTTGCTTGTAACTCTTTTGCAAGGGTTCCTTTTTCAAGCCTGAACATCAGGAAGGGCAGTATTATATAGTAAACGTTTATGGAATACGATATTTGAAAGTTTTCGAAATAACATGTTGGTCTCTTCTTATAATATGTACTCGTAACTTACAGGTAGTTCAAAACGGTTTGCAAAAAACACTTTTGATTAATTGTGACTTCTGTCAACGTTGCAATGCTAATATTATAGAACACTATTGATAAATCATGTTTTAGTCGTACATTCTGAATATTATCAACTTATTTGTAAAAGATATAGACTATACTATTGTCGTAAATTTGTAGTATTGCCAGATTTTATTTAGAATTAATATTGTAATTTTTATACTTGCAACATTAAAATACATGTTTCTGATTGGTCGATATTAAGACCAATCAGAAAAAAGAGCCAATAGTGGCGGTTCCCGGGGTTTTATTAAAAATGAGGGGGTAGTTAGAGTTTACAAGAAAAGAAAATGTGTTGTCTGGCTCATTCCGTCTCTGACCATCGTATCGAAAGGTTCTTACCTGACTTGTTACCTGTATTATATCAACTTATGTATAGTTGAAAGTAATTCTAGGTGAATAAAAGTGATTAAATTCCTGAACTTGTTAAAAATTGAGTTTGAATTCATCAAACTATAAATCTAAGTATAGTGAATGATCTAGTATTGCTATTACCCAAGTGGTGCATTCACCTGTCCGATTAAACTCCCAACGGCCGCCACCCCACTCTAATTTAGCACTAGTGGCACAAATTCGTTTAACATTTAAATTATATTCTAGCCGCCGATTCAAACAACTGCGTCCTGAATTAATAATGGCGAAAATATTTAGTGGCACACAATTTTGCTAGATTTTCTGTATGCAATTTGCATGTTAAACGTCAATCCGACGGCGATGCGTTGAGCCCTATCACTGAATATTAATGGGACCACGAGATTTTGTTTTACTTTGTGGAAATTCGATTATAATGCAAAGTAGGCGTCGCCGGCGCTAGGGGTGATGTGTGAACTAGCAGGCAGATTGTTGTCATATCCTCTACAGATGGTAACTATCAGTTTGTCACTTCTGCTTGTGCGGTTTCAAATTTTGTCAAATCCTTATTGCCGATACGAGTAGATAGTTTATTTTACACAAGCTGAGCGTTACAAATAAGTACCCCGTATTTTAAAAATATGATTCCTATGAACATTACAGTTTTTCATTTGTAGAAAAAATATACCTACTAATTATCATTAATTTGCTAACATGTACGGAGAAGTAAAAATTACTTTGTAGATAATAGAATTATTATCTACAAAGTAATTTTTACAACTCCGTACAATATTTTTAAATGTCGTCTTTGCCTATTATGGAGCTAGCAATATTATCACAAAAAAACAATTTCTTTTAGTTTTAAATTTATTTATGAACAAAATACTGTTTCTATATACGAAATATTTCTAGTGTTACCTATTTACAATAAGTAAATGTTTTTTTTTCACTGTGGTTAATTTTAGATCTCGAACTAGGACTCTGCATTAAAATTAAAATTACCGCGTACTTTAGCACAAAATTGTGAATACGGCGAGTTGCTAAGTTCACGTACTTGTCATAAAAGTTAGGTTTTCTAGGTTCTGTTAAAATAAACAGACCGAAGTACCTCAGAGGCATTATTTTATTACTTTCCGTGTGAAATCCATTATGAGAAAGTTTTAATCCGCCTGAGCCTGCCTAGCGCTCGTAGTGCCTACTTACTTTGAGCCGCTATTAAAATGTCACTTAATTTATGAAAATTTTCGTGACGGATACTTTGTTTTGGCAGGTAACGATGGACATTGTATTGAAAAATTACTGAGTAAAGTTAAAACCTAGTATCATTAATCAGTGTTTGATTATTTCAGTAACTTTACAACGGTCTTTAATATTTCTTGGCTAACACACCAAATATATCGCTATAGGTATAGCTTTAATAAAAAGGGTCATAAAATATTTTATAAAAAATAGATAGGGAAGAGAGAGCAATGGTAATGAATCAAACGTCTCGAACAATTTACTTGCTGTTAGGCGTCTAGGTGTGATTTTTTTCCTCGCAAGCGCCCCCAAACTACTCGTAATGGTGTTTGCTCAACGTAGGGAGAGGTCAACTACTATTTAATCTACTGTGAATGATTTATAGACGTCTTCAAATACGTTTACCTTCAGAAAGTGTGTACAATAAAGTAGTTTTATATATCTTTTAAAAATATTTTTTTCCCTCGGGGCTTCTTTCATAATTTCTTCCGATAGGGCTCCTAAAATGGGGACCTAAGTTGATGTAAGTTAAACATTTAATTCTCAGTTAATCACGAAAATAATAAAGAATTAATAAGAAAAAGTAGCTTTATCAAAAATAAAAAACCCGAGCCGAGATCTTACGTCTTTAAAAATAAAGTAATTTAGCGTGTTGATCAAAATGTGCGCCGCTCTTAATGAAATTAGCAAAAAGTTTAACCACCTGGTCCTGGTAGGCCGAACAGACCTCGAGACTAGGAGACGAGGGGAGATGGCAGGCGGGGACACCGACGATTCTACCGAAATTTTACCTACTTGCTTTAATTAGCCTCGTGTAAGGCTTACGGGCGGTCATTTTTCTTGTTTAGTCGTAATTGATAAAGGGCGCGCGCCAGCCCCGGCAACCACATCAAACGCATCGCAGAGCAACATTTATTCCCCACAATATAAACGTTGCACGATAATCCGCCCATATCGTAACGTTCGCTTTTATTTTCGACGTTGAAAATTTTATTGAAGTCATTTCGCGAATCGCTTTTCAATATTTTTTCAGCTCTTTTAATCAATCTAGACCATTCGACGATTAAGCCCGTACAAAGACACGTGGCGTTATGTACTCGTACGTTTATGTTCCAGCTTTTAAGTGGATTGAGTGAAAATATTAACAAATTGGCCTCCAGCCGGATTAAACAGTAAATTCTCATATCCTCATATTAGCGTTTCCCCTTCAACGAAGGGTGACTGGCCCTGCGGCTCGTAGGGGATGCAACCTCGGCAATCGCGTTAAATCAGAGTACTATTGGATTAATACTGTATCATCTCCACATGTATGCATAGTTTGCGATTTAAAAAATTCGTAGATATAGTCGAGTATGAGTAGCGTAGCGAGGGACCCTCCTGGATACGCAAATAAATTTAGTTGTAAGTTTTCTCCGGGTGATCGATAAGGTCGAGTGATTTGATTTGGTCGTCGCAGGCCCGACTCGAAGAGTTTCTTTTTGAGGGAGGCGCCGTGCCTACGGAACTGTCGCAAGACCAATATTGCCAAGGAAATTAGTTTATGTAAAATGTAGAACAGCAAAGAAAATATCACAGAAAAAGTGAAGAGGGAATATTGGAATCAATTCGGTTTGCTTTTTTCTCCTGACTTATAAGAAGTCATCTTCCTGAAATAGAATTACGTTGCGAAGAAATCCAGGTTTATATTTAGACGGTGAATGGAATGAATATATGTAGTGAATTTCTGAGATACTTTGTTAGAGCCGTGGTATTTAGGCGTTAGCATAAACAATTAAAATATCAATTACTCAGTAATCGTTTATGTGAGCCAACAAATTTTAATTAAAGCTCTAACGGTGGCTGTGGAAAATTCATGCCACATTTGATTTAAATAAAAAATTTCATACGAGCAAGCGTCGCCGCCATACTTTATATGAAATATAAGTATGAAAATTATTTTCATATTTCGCCGGTTTCTAGTACTTATAAATAGTAATAAAAATATTATTTATTCTGTATATATTATAATACAGAAATTATTATTACAATTTTTTTCTGTTACGGACTTTTTTTTTTATCCAATAGGTATGCATCTAAAATATGAGTACTCAAACGTAAGCGCTTGTATCTGTGTTCTTTGAGTAACGCGTCTCAAAGAACACATATACAAGCGCTTACGATTCAAAAAAATATAATAATACACCAAATTTAATGACATTCCAAAACAAATTAACTCCTTGAAAATTATTGTGTGATAATTTATTTGAACATCTTTATTTTCAGTCTGCGGGCAGTCACATCAATGTGCAAAATCGTACTCCCTGACAAATTATTCATCAATTTAAATGACAATTGACTCAAATGCACACCGTTAATAGACAGGTCATGAATAATTTGATGAAATAAATACTAGTTTACGCTATATAGTAATCTAAAATTATAATGCGTCTCATCATTGCGGAATTATTATTTTATATGAACACGTGATTGAAGAACGTAATATTTTACAAGCAATTTACGTATAAATGACTCTAAATAGCTTTATAGATAACTAAAGCCCTGCGATGTTGGCCGCGTTAATCTATCTATATAATTGCATAAATAAATTGCTGTTCGTTTGTTTCGCTAAAATTTTAGAACGGCTGGGCCGATTTAGCTGTTTTTTTTTAATGTTTGTGAAAGTTCAGGGAAAGTTTAGACGGTGAGAAACATAAATGACTGTTAGGCGCTACTAAGTTCGCCGACTGAGCTAGTACAGGATAAAAAGTAACTTGTGTATTCAGGGACTAAGCTATCTCTAAATTTAATTGTTATTATTATTAAATCTACCAAATTTCATCTTAATTGATTCAGCAGTTTTTGCGTTAAAGAGTACAAAAAATATCCATACGTACATTGTTACAAACTTTAGCATTTATAATATGAGTAGGATTGTAGGGTTTACTAATTATTTGTTTCTGCTTTTTTTACTATTGTATTTGTATTGTATATAGCATTTTTTCAATTAACACGTAATTAATAACGTAATTGCAAAAAAATACTATATATATTAAGGAGAGAAAAAAACGGTTTTTTATAATTTTTAATTTTATTTAAATATTAATACTCCACAGACGCATTGGTCCGTGCATTTATGAGATTATAATTTTAGTTTTATAATTTAATTACATCGCTTGTAATTCTAGGCTTATAAAAGAAGAAAAATAACTACTTAGCTAATTAAACATAAACAATCATTATTACAAATTTTTGAATATTGATTGTCACTTACAAACAGAGAGCAAAGCAGGCAAAACCCCCGCAGGCAGCACCCGTTCACGAGTTGACGCATGTGCCAGCCATCGCTCTCCTTTACCATATCAGAGGGAAGAGAGCAACACAACACACGACGCCGCCGCAAGAAGAAGCTTTTTTGTGAGCATGAGTATTCTGGGTATGCGCATGATTACTACTATACCTACAATTATTCTACAAATATAAATAATTAAAAATCCAAATAGTAAACAATACAATTGTAAAAATTATGTTACTTCTAATCGATCTCTAAGGGCCTCCACTGATCCTTCACGGCCATTTTGAGGTTGTAGTTACTCAGCAATAGTCTTTGGGGTCGCTGTCCTTGCCCGCCACACGAACCTGCCAATCGCGTCATTATCGTCATCGGCATAGTAAGTTAAACTCTCAGTGTGCTGCGAAATTGCGGCGACTGCGTGTGCGACACTGTCATGCAACTTCAGATTGCCTTTAGTCTTTATGACGATTATTGACTCATATGTAAGTCCCTGAGTTTCGTGAATTGTGAGAATTCGCGAGTCCAGACCTGCACCATAACCCTGGCTGGCAAGGGTCATCTTTTCTTTTTGCGTGTGTAGCAAGAAAAGAGTATTAGGGAGGTTATTTGAGATTTGGGAACCCGAAAACTCTCTCTGCTCCAGAGATCTGATTTGAGCAGCTGAGGAGTATATGCCTGAGTATATCTCTCTCAGCGCATATGCGACGTCCATCGGGTTCCGATGAGTGCACAATAACTCCTGACTAATATTGGCTAAAAGGGTCGGGCGATGATACCTCATTAATCTTGTAAACAGTTCATGTTATTGGCCCTATTAGATTATCAATATTTCCATATCTAAAATGGCTAAATAAACTAAAGCATCTCATTATGCGTTTTGTTTTTCAGTAGGCATTAACGTTAAAGTGGCCTAGTCTTTTTCTAAGACGGATCTCACGATCTGCTAGAAAATCGTCAGATTCGATTTATAGTCTGCACTTTAAAAAATCTGAAGTAAATAACTATAGTGAGCAGTCACAATTTAAATACACGTAAAAACAGTGACATTCTAATAAATTAAATAGAAAGGCATTAAATTATGCAATCCGTGGCATGGTGCCAGGATACAGGCTGCATCTGAATGCAAGGTTTGGATCCAATTATATCTCAACCCTAAAATATTAAACGACGCGGTTCGCATATAAATGGTCCAAATAAATCAGAACGTAGCAAGTTATACAATTTTTGATTAATTTGGTGCTTGGTGCAGTTTAAAAGATCTGTTGAGAATGCAATACTTAAAGTTTCCAGCTTATACATATCTGTAAGATAATCATTTAAGGGACGTGAGAATCAGCTATTGCTTATAATTCATACAAGAGTTAGAAACATTAATTCGCAATCGATCGGACTAGAAAAATCACAAGAAAATAACACTTACAAAAATTGTGTATGCTTACACAATTTTTGTAAGTGTTATTTTATTTATGAAAAAAAAGTAGAATTGGTTCAATTTTCTTAATACGGCCGTACGTTTTTACTTTATAAACGTTTATATTTTACTTTATTTCTTTCAATGGTACACTTATTATAATGGTTTTATTACGCTAATTCATAGCGACTGTTTTAATCAATCAAAAACCATAAAATTAAACCAACAAAAGTGTTGATATAGAAAGTCTTTCTGCCTTAGGTACTATTCAGACTTTGAGACAACATTATCAAAAGCTTAATATCAACCTGTCATACACAAAATTAATATTTGTGCGGGTACTTGCAAGCCCGCGGTCTGAGACCACGGCGCTATTAGCTGCAACGGGGCAAACTTCGATGAGCAAACTTGAATGGTGTCCATTGCGCGTCTTATACGTATAATAGGAAAATTAACCAGCTCGCAAGTGAAATTGGGGCGGGACTATCATAATCGGGCGGTTTGAATTTGATACATTGAATAGACAATGTCTCGGTTTAATAAGAAGTTTGATGTTTCAAGTTTGCTTACATTTCATATCTTTCCAAAACATCGGTAGCGTAAAAGAACATAAAGTCATCTAGAATGTTTCCATGATTTTTGTTTATAATATGATATTTTGTTCGCATATAAAAAAAATCTTCACTTTTGAGGCCTACAACAGAGACTACTTCAGATCAATATCACAATTTACATTATCACCGCCCTGATGCGAGACAAGGTCACGTCGACGGCAAGCGCGTTCGCATGACCCAGATTAGTGTGATCGCGCTTAGGTGAAAATATTTTACTACACACATACCAAATATTTATGGTACACACAAATTGTACATGCACTCTTGTCTCACTCACATACATACATGCATACACACACATCCAGACAAACACACAGATAATTAAACTCCTTGCACAGAACATAATTAGTAAATTGTAGAATTTGTAAATTTTTTAAATTTATATTTCCTACTTTGTACTAAATTATCGTAAATTACCTTATATTATATATTTTGTTTCGTATAATGTAGCTTTATTCTTGACCTTGATTCTAGTTTGTTAAAACTTATTAATAGTTGTAATACGAGCATTACATTGAAAAATTTAGTTTAACATTTGATGGCACTAGTTATAGGTACTGCAATGAAAATGTTAGTATTAATAATATGTTTACGAATGGGAGAAGCCCTCGACTCCGGAAGCACAGTATTGACTAGTTCTGGACCTTTGTGATACTTGATTTTATGTCAAATAAACAATTTTGTATTTGTATTTTTCTAGTTTTCTGTAAACAAAAATATAAAAAAAGGGCTTTTTAAGGAAATATGATATATTAACGATGCTGATTGCGTAGTAAAATATATGCGCTGTGTATTAGAATCACCCCATATTATGTTAATATATAGAATTTTTTATTCTACGCCTAATTTTGATATTTTTAGGTGTTTGAGATATCTAGTTGGTAAACATCAAAATAACCTCTTTTATTTTGGAAACAAGATTATTCTTCTACTATTCTGAGTGAGATATTTTTGTAGCAGCTATTTTATTGCTTATGTGAGGTCAACAGTTTGCAGAATTACACCTGAAAAAGTGCGTGCGACCTGCTAGCTGGAAACTAGTGAAATCAGTAACTTTACTACTTTTTAAAGTAGTAAAGTTACGTAAAGTTTATTGGACTCATCAAAATACTGAAAACGTTTGTGTAGTTGGAGTTTTTTTACTGAATGCTATATTACCTATAGTTATGAATAGTACTTGTCGTTTTTACATTCGCAAGAATATATAATGAACACTAATAGTTTACTTACGTACATGTGAGGTAACAAAAGTAAAACTCATTGTATTAAACTCACTTATCTTTGTCACTTACTATGAACGGCGACCATTTTGAGAAGCAAATAACGTATATAATTGTTACTAGATATAGTAAAATATGAGTAGATCAAAACTGTATTAAGTGCATCTGTGCTGAGAGACATCATGGTAGAGCTGCTACGAACTCTCACGAAAAGCTTTTGCGTCTACTTAAATTGTGTTGCAAACCGCCAGATTCCGATTTCGGTATCAGATTCTCTATTTCCTGATGGCTATAATTTGAATCTATTCAAGTTACGAGTGAATCGGTTTCTTCTATGCAAGCGTTATCCATTTTGGGCTGCAACTTCGCTTTACATCAGGCAAGTCGCGGTTAAACGCAAGACTATCTTCTATTAAAAAAAGTTGTCCAGATTCAAATAACATTTCATAGCATTTTAGCGACATCATTTATTAGCGAAACATACAACATCTAGACGAAAACAAAAACGGAATATGTATAGTATGTTTCGCTAAATACAAACGTAGGATAAATTCCCTATTCGCGCAAAAATTGGAAAAACAGTAACGTAATTTTCTTTTGTTTTTTGCCTGTTAATATCGCCTTCACATAATCTACAGTGGGATGATTAAATCCGAAACGAACTGCCCCAGGAGCAAACAGCGGCATTACCCATGTGACGTTATTCGTAATTGGATTTTTGTTGCCATGCTGTAATATATCTCTTATATACCAAAGTATGTAAAAAGTACGTCTTAATACCAGCCTCAAGGCAAAAGATATATAATTCCTTAGAAGCTTTTGATTAATTCTGACATTATTTATTTCTGGATGATATACATGTAAGCATTGGATGAGATGAGCCCAAATCTCTGAATATTGAGGCATGAAACGCCAGAAGGCATTATCTTGAAATACAAACGTGGGCTAATTTGTTTATTATTTGCATAAAATATTTGTCATAAATAAATAATATGAGTAGATCATAAAGAAATATATATACATACTCTCGAAAAACATAACCCTTCTTCTTTCACAGTCGGAATGAAAAAATTAACTCTTTCGGTCTTGTTAATAAACGCGTCTTAACTTTAAATGTCTTTTGTCTTGTTTTGACGCGTGACGTTCTCCATCGGATAAAACAAGACAAGAGACGTTTAAAGTTAAGGCGCGTTTATTAATATACCTTTTATTGCAGACACTCAAACATTAAATATACAGGAAAAATCTTACATCTAGTGTCAATTAAAATGACATGACTAACCTAACCTAACCTTATAATAATTAAATTAACCGAAGAATTATGAAATTTTTAAATTAATTAAAATAGGTTTGCCCCATTAAGTAGCAAATCTTGGGTTTCATCCCCAATCGTACGTCCATCCGTAAGAGGGTAATTCGCCGCACGCCGCACATATTTATGACTGGTGGTAGTGGGAACCAGTTGCCCCGCAATTGAAGGGCGGTGGAATCACCCCCGGCTCTAATCCTCGCCTCCGTTGATTGCGCGTGTCCGTTAGACAATGGCGAAGCTCTATCAGTATCCGTGGACGGAGCAAGTAAGTAGCCAGTGCGGCCACTGTGATTCCGAATTAATATAGTGTGAAGATATCTAAAACTGGATTTTATTTTTCAAAGTTAGACACCTTAGTACCGGAGTGGGTAGTAATAAACTTACTGGAGATAAAAATTTACGTATGTTATAGGGATACGAAAACTTAGAATACTCTTCCCAGATTTTGATTTTGGCGGAATAATAAACTAGTAGTTGATCAATCTGTAGACGTCGCGACCTAGTTTTGTATTTCGTGCATCCATAAAAAAAGTATGATACTGCCTGAGTAACGTCTCACCAGATCTGATAACCCTTAACTTACCTGCGATGAGCAGAAATACTACTGACGTTAAAATTACCTTGCGTATTTCTGCTCGTGCTTTACTGGCACTTAGATAAATAAGGCTAATCATCAGCAGTCAATATTTATGTACCACACACAAACACGAGGCTATATATAATTAAACCCAGTTCCTCTAATCCAAGCTTCTATTGATGACATGTGTCCAGTTCCATTAGTCGTAACAGTATTCACATGAGCCAGATACATAGATTTATCCATTATGAAAACGAGTATAAGCTTCACATTATATTATGCTAAAAATAGATACACATCAGCTATATCCACGTTTTTATAAACCAAAACAGCAAAATATGCTTGTGTCAGGTCTACATAAAATCTATCATCAATCAGTACTTACTATATGATATGTTTTCCATGTTAATATAATATTTGTCTCAATAGTGGTGCTATTTACCAATTAATTGTTCAAACCCCCGGCGCATAAACGACGGTGTGATATAAGTTCTCTGCGTGTGAGTTAGTTTTTTTTGTTTAAAAAGTAAAAGTCGGGAATGTTCTTAGCTACTTTTGATGAAAATCGGACCAAAATAGCCGTCACAACAAAATGGCGGATTACTAATAGAATACTATAGCTGAGAAAGTTACGTTATTTGGTAATAACTGACACAGATTGCGGGAGGTAATTTTTGAGATCTTGGAATGATGAATCTTTGTATTCGCAAGGTCAATAGTTCACACGACTACTCTCGTATATTACGTAGAGATTAGTAACTGGCAACTCAATATCTACAGTCTCTCCGAGTTGGAAGAATAGACAGAACTCCATCATCACTATCGGTGTTACCATGGTAATGACGTCTATTAAAAAAATTACGTGTGATAGTGAAGATTCATACAACAAATTGTAGTTTAATACTATAATTGAAACAAATCGTCGAAATAAAATAAAATCAGAAATAAATGCAGGTCAGCAATTAAATAGCCCGCTTTGATTGTATATTATTCGTATATTATTATCTATATTACAATGTTAGTTTGTATAATTGTGTGTTTAAATGGATAAAAAACTATAAGAACACTTTTCGTTAAGATAGCAATGTTTTTAAACGATATGTTTCAACAAGGTGTTTGCGTAAATACCTAGTTAGTTTGTGAGTACGATTTGAGACACTATGTTTATCGATTTTCCGCCAAATATCTATCTAAATGTAATAGGCTCTTACCATATAATTTAGGGCCTTAAACAAAAGCGCCCCCGGAGTTTAGCAATCAACACCCCCTTTTAAACAAAACATAAATTAGTCTGATTAGAGAATAAACACATTTCAGAGTAAACCGTAGGCGTTTCCTTATTTTTGACCCTCTCGAGACTCGACTTGACATTTTGCTTCTTCGGAATTTCGTCTCTTCAATTTAATAATAAGTAGATGATTGTTATCTAGTCTCTAGAAATTTGTTTTTGTAAGCTCTTGTGTAATTGTAAGTCTATATTTGTGTATAAAACAAATGTGATGATTATTTTAACTGTAGGAACTTTATGGTTTTAATGTTTATAAAAGTCTTTTATATTGTATAGTAATAACAGCAAAACCAGTAAAAATTTGTAGATATACACATTCATTACATAAAATCAGTAATTTTTAAACATTTAAACAATATATTCGTGTCACAATCAAATTTATAATTAAAATTTAAATCAAATCAAGATGCAGATTATAATTAAGAATACAATGGATTACAATAAATTTATTTATATGAATTTTAATGAAAAAAATTTAATAACACGTGAAATAAATTTTCTGATTTTGAAAGGAAGAAGCCAACTTGCAGGCCTACGGTTGTCCAATGGAGCACTGGACTTCCGGTAGGGTCCAAGAGGCATTTAATCTTACCCTGAATTATGTGTCGACGTTGGAAAACCGGAAAACGTTCGCTGTCAGCGCCCCACAAATTTTTCTTTTCATTATATTCTCCTATTAAGTGCCCTATTTATTTTTTACACATTTTAACCTAAAGCAACGACGTTGATGAAACGGCAAGTATATTAAGTAGCTCTCATGATGTTTCATTACATTAATATACTTATGTTTTAAACTAGTTTAATTTAGATATAATTTAAAAATAAATTGACAAACATAAGTAAAATATCAAAACAACAGTAGAAAGTGTGTCTCAATTTATTCTCCTTTATATCTAAACTATTGACAAAAAAGAATAAAGTAACGGTAAATTTTCATCAAAAACGAATATGGTTTCTCTTAACAGTTTCAGAAGGGGTAAAAACAGGAGCGTCAGTAGCAGCCCGTGGAGAATTCCCTGATGTAATTATACCGAACTCGCCTGAGCGGATCCACTAACACAATGACCGATGTCCGATAAACGCTAACCGCTTCCGCTCATCCTTTTGTCCTCTGCAGCTAAAGCTCTATCTTTTGCCCTACAAACAACGCTAAATCTATTTTAGTCAACTCCAACCTTAAAAAATTTACAAAATTAAGTACTCTCTTATAATCTATCTCGTTTAGTAGAAACATTTTAGGGTACTACAACCATTTACAACCATGTTTTTAAATAGTTTGTGAGATAGCAATGAGTACCCACTCATACTGTCAGATTTTCGATGTCCATCAAATAAAATACAATATTTCAGTGAACGAAACTGATTTTGGAAAATATTTTTAGATAAGTTGTTTAATTTCGTTGAAGAAAGTGATTTGTGAGGATAAACTTTATGATGATAATTTTATTATTATAAATATCTATTTATATAAGATTCTTATAAAAATATAGCTCCATGGATCTACTGGAAACAAAACGACCCAGCATATTGTTTATTAATACGCTGACTGTTGGAAAGCTCTCATTATAATTTGGTTCACATTTAAGTGTTGAGGGACATAAAGATCATAAGTATGTAATAAAAAGTGTGACCACCAATACTTAATCTCGTATTTCCCATGCTTAAGGCACTCTATTTTTCGCAAAAGTTAAAAAACAGCGCACCGCGTAAAAGCATTATTTAGTAACTCGACAACCCCCGGCGGCGCAGGAAGGTAATCCAATAACGCTTGCAGGAAACACAGTTACTGCCAATTAAAAGTATGCCACTCTCTCGCCGGGAAGAGAATCGAGTTACCGCTGCCAGAGAGACCACCTTGAGACCCAAACAAAGAATGCCGGGTAATTGATAAGATTACCAAAAACATGCTAAGATTTAGAACACTCGCTCCTGCACCTAAGTGGTGTGTAAATAGGTAAGCTTTATTTAAAAGTTGTCTTATAAGTCTAAGATTAATGGATGTCTAAGATTTAACGGACAGTCTTTAGTATTACAATTTTCAGCACCGGCGAGCGCATTACAACATGTCAGCAAGAACTTGACTCTTACGGCAACAAAAAGAGGGAAGGTAGGCCTTTTTCCTTGCAGTGGCACTAAAACGGAGAATATATGTATCCATGGCATACGGGGAACCCAAAAATTTAGACATCACTTGAGGTTATAATGTCTTGGTAATTGATGTTGATAATTGATTGAATTACTTACTAGTTAAAGGAAATTTAGGCGTAGGTTATAGGTGCTACATACTAGACACCTATATATACATAAGTACATGTATGTCTAATATTCAAATAACTTGATAGAATATATTTTATTAGCAAGCTTATTTCTTATTAAGTTCAAGCATTTCTATTCATCAAAATTTAATAGCAAAACGAAATAAAAAAGAGTGAAAAACGTTTCGAGGTGTACATAGAGAAGGGTTCTGTAGTTAAAAAATTAAATATTATATGTGACACAAATCTAATAAAATAGAAAAAAAAACTGTTAGTTTTTCCTAAAATAGCAGATCCTATTTAATTAGAACTTAAGTTATTGTAGATTCATTAACTATGTTATTAAATCCTTTTTCCTACATGTCCTAATAATATTTTAAATGCAAAAACTGCGGAACCGTTTTGTATGAAGTTTTTTCAAAGCAAGTATTCCAACTGAAAGCAGTGACGCTTCACTCACTGTTCAATTAGAATGATCAAAGTTAGTGAAACTATGTGGATTCTTTTATTCCAATGGATCCCTAAAAACAATATTTCGCCCTTTACAAAGCACTTTGTAGCCTTTCAGTAATATCTGATGAAATGTCTCCCAAAAGCTTTTTAGAATAAAATTTGACGCCAAGATTTTATTTGACAATATTGACGAAATCCAATAAAATTAAATTCGGCGCGTCGACTTATTCACGCGTACTTAGATGTTCTCAAATATCTCTGAGGTTGAGACAGATATTAGTCTGCTACTTGCTTCAAGTGTAGACCATTTCGACGTTACCTAATTTAAAGTTAAACGAGATTGTTGAACGTGAACAGCGAACATAGGTTCTTCTCCCGTGCGCCTGAATGAGACACTGTCATTAAATTAAAGTTTCATTTGTCTTCATTTGCTAAACAATAGCAATTATACAAAGCCTCACTGCGGGCGAGTAATCAAGCGTCCCTTTAATTAAGTACAGAAACAGTGCCAAGTAATTGGATCTGAACAACTGAGTAAAC
Source organism: Ligdia adustata (assembly GCA_947049295.1). Taxonomy (NCBI): domain Eukaryota; kingdom Metazoa; phylum Arthropoda; class Insecta; order Lepidoptera; family Geometridae; genus Ligdia; species Ligdia adustata. The sequence goes on from OX346218.1 coordinate 8,785,631, forward strand.
AAATCGAAATGGTAGGTAATAAATCTGACAAACACCTCCTTTGGCATCTGAGCATTGGCTGGCTGATATCCGCGGTGACGGCTGACTAATCTGAACTGGAATACTCAGATTTGTACGCAGATATAACTGCTCGTTTGAAATTGCACTCTCGGTACTCGTAATTAAATTCACAATGACCGAAACTGTGTCACATCTCACATACAGCTCTCGGCAAAATGCAGCACGGTCGTCCCCTGCCTGCAAAGTAGATTGTATTAAACAAATTAACAAGTCATGTATTAGCTAACTAAAAGTTTCACGTGTATGCATCCCAAATACTTCAGCTTCGAGCTTCAATTCTACGTATGAGAAAATCATACGTTTTAATACCATTACTCTGATTTAAGTACCTTACCCAGGTACGACTACTTTTATAACTTGTTGCTCAAGCTCAAGCTATTAGCTAACTACGAGATTCCATTAAGACTAGAACCTATTAGCGAAATTACAAAATTCCTATGTTAGTAACCCTTATGAGTCATCCGTATGTTTCATTATATTTTACTAAGCTTAAGATGTTGTATAAAGAAGTTAGATACACATAATTATAATTTTACGTGTGTAATTTACGACTCAGATGTGCATTTCTTGTGCAAATATCGTTGTGCCGGCAATCGTGTATGCTCGTATGCACCTTCTATTTTGTTATTGCTCTAGGTACAGTCCGACTTGCTTCGCCAAAATCACAAGCAATTTTGAACTTTATAGTGTTCACTTTAGGGTTTTTCTAAAAATGTATACAAATGTACTTGCGAGAATAATACCGCACGTATATTGCGTAGGGACGTATTCATTTCCGGTTCTTGCATTTTATACTGTCGATATATTCCTGCAGCTTTGTAGATTAAATATTGTTTTAAAATGTTTACTTATTGTAGCAAAATAATATAGTAACGGTATCTACACGAAAGAAAATGTAGAACAATTTGCACCTACTATTAAGTGATAGTAGTTAGTGTTAGCCTAGTCGGTAAAACCGCCTCACAAGCCAAAGGGCGCGGGTACAAATCCAGGTTAAGGCATGCATCTCTGTGTTTTTCATCGTGCATATTAGAATACATTACCATATGCTTAACTTTGAAATATAAGTGAAGTCTTCAACCCGCAATTTGGCCAGCGTGGTGGATTATGGCTTACACCCCTTCACGGGGAGAGCCGTGCCCAGCTGTGGAACGCTAAGGATTGAAACGATAAAGTGTTAGTAAGCTTTAAAAAATATATTAATTGAAAATCAAATGTATTGCAATTGCAAATATTGAATAGAATTGAACCACTACCGGTTGCAAAATTTTATAGCTTGATTTGACGTGTGATAGCGTCTTACACTCGATGTAGAGTTGAATGAATTGATTATCATACTTCAAGAAGTAAACAAATTAAAAAAAGACCACGACAATAGCTAATAAAAAAAATAACTTTGGTTTTTCGCTATTTATTGGTGGCGGCTATCTTATTATTGTAGTGCTATACAATAGTATTTCACTAGTCGATCCCTTTCATTTGATAACCATAAAACGTAATACATAGGGAGTTGTGTTGACTGGCCGGTTGGCGCAGTTGGTAGCAACCCTGCCTTCTGCGCCGCTGGTCCCGGGTTCGATCCCCGGACTGGTCAAACATTTGTGTGCATGAACATGTCTGTTTTACCTGTATCTGGGTGTTTATTATATATATAAGTAGGTATTTATGTAAATAAGTATGTATATCAGTGATCAGGTTACCATAGCACAGGCTTGGCCTAGTTTGGGAACTGAAAGACCTTTGTTTGAATGTTGTCCCATTAATATGGGACAACATTCAAACTAAGGTCTTTCAGTTGCGGATAACATATTATTTATAATAATATAATATAATAATTATATTATATTATTATAAATAATATGTTATGTATAATACAATTGCGGATAACATATTATTTATAATAATATTATATAATTATTATATTATATTATTATAATAATTTTGCGGTGATGGTTATCTAGGACTGATTTTCATCAAACATAGCTAAAACACAGTGAAGTTGTCGCAATGTAAATGTATACGAGTATATGTATAGTATGTGGACGTATTATTCAACAGAATATGTAGTTATTTGCCTATTTTATATATTATGCTCGCAGATAGCAACAAACAACCTTACTTTTTTGCGATTTGATAGCTAGGATTTACTTTTACGGTCAGATTTATGGACAGTTTTGCGAGATTTGCTGTTCTGTAATTTTATACCGAGGGGACGTTATTTAAAATCGTGCGAATAACTTTTGTTATTTCGTGTTTTGGTCATGAAATCTTTCAGATTCTTGTTTGTGAACCGAATACAGATGACATTTAGCTTTTAAATTTTAAGATATAGATAATATCACAAAAATTAGCACTTGTAACCTCAACATTAGCTGATAATATTTAACATTCATATAGTTATATGTATATTATAAACATGACGCTGTTTCCAACTTCTTCTCTATTGTAGGAGATATCCCCTCAATTATCGAAAATCCCGAGTTAGTACAACATTATTATCTTTCGTTAAATTTCTATTCAGAGTTCCATCTAATTTAGTTGGACTATGACTTCCAGACAAAGATGCAAAAGAATTTAAGAAAACAGGCTTCGCTCGACTATAAACTTATAAATCTTCTTATACATAAAAATCAATTGCTGTTCGTTTGTCTCGCTAAAACTGGAGAACTAATTCAGCTAATTTTGGTCTTGAAATGTTTGTAGTACTCCAGGGAAGGTTTAAAAGCTGAGAAACATAAATATCTGTTAGGCGGTACGAATACGACAGCTAATACGTAATAATTATTAAAATTTGCCAAGTAGCGTGTATCGAAGTACTGGACTGAGATGTAACACATTGTTCACGTAATTTAAATGAACAGTTCCATGGCCAGCTGAGCGGTGGTCGTCCCTCTTTTAACAAATGATAGTAATTTCCAGGCGGAAATGCATCGAAATGGCAAAATGGCTTGCTAAGCGGTTGCCATTTACTGAGATTGCTTCTCGAGCTCAAATTGTAAACCTATCAACCGTATTTAAGTAATATTTTGCACATATTGCTTTTAAATATTTTATAAACATGTACTACATATGGTTAAAATAGCAATTCAAATTAAACCTAGAAAATGAATATAATTATAAGTACACATTTTATATAAGAGAAACTCGAATATAATGCTTCAAAACCTATTATAAGCGTCTATCGGCACTATTTCATATTCACAATAATTCCTGGTTTCTATGAAATTAGAATAAGGTTGTATAAAATTTTCCTACATTTGGACGAAATTACTTCAATTATGAATCAAAATTTGTATTATATTAATCAAAATTTTAAATATTTTTATTCAGATAACACGATCTATTTGTTAAAAACTAAAACATTAATAACGAGCGCTGTGTATAATTAATAGACATTCATGTACAGTCTTCATAAAAAAAGTGTTTGCTGACTTTAGTTCAGACATATTTTTCAGTTATTTAGATTTTAAGCCCAATCTAAATGACCGATTTTGTAAAAATTAAAATGGGACCACACGTGAAGTAAACCCTTTAAAAGAAAAAAAGGAATATTCCTAATTGGTCCAGCCGTCTCTGAGAAATCAGGTAACAAACATTTTTTTTTTAAATACAGGCTACTTGAGTAACTCCTTCTTATTTGGTATTCGGTGAAAATGTGCAAACTTAGACGGCCACAGCATATTTTTATAAGTCCTTAAATTTCTGGTAATAGTTACATTATCAGTTTTTTATAAATATGCAAATGAAGAATAAAGCCACGCACACACAAATTTCCGTCTGCACCACATGGTTTCCAAGCTAACGCGTATAAATCTTTCGCTATACTAATACGAGTCTTACAAGCTAACACAGGCCTGGTATAAATAACTCTTAGACAGGTCAATATGTCGAAGGCTCGGCCTATGCGTTGCAAGTAGCCATATTTCAAGTCGACGTACAGTCTCGACCGCCCGCCGGTTTTCAAAGCGCAGGTCTCGTACAAATAGGGCCAATTTACAGACTTGATGCAATATAAATTGAAGTACTGACCAACCTTAGATAGTAATGTACGAACAGTAAAGAACACAAGAAGTTTTATATCGGTTTTTTTATTTTTTGAAACCAACACGGTATAGTTTATTATGTAGATTAGTGGAATATCTATTTCTAGAGTATTTATTATAAGCTTTAATGAAGTGTTGTGCTCGTAATTTTTCTATTAAACAGAAAATGGTTTGTTTTTAATTTGTAGCTTGTAGTATCTACCTACTTTTTAGTAAGAATCTGTAACATGAGACTAATCTGAGAACTTTCATCACATATTTTATGCGTGTATTGCAATTACTTATTATCTTTTATCATATTAATTCATCGACGAAATTGTGTTTTAATTGACACTATAACGTCTCAACTGGCAACTTTATATTCAATTTGTTATCGTAATATGTCCAAAAAGGTAGCGCCAGTAAAAATTTGAAGAAACTTACGGAATTTTTTACGTATTGCAACGACTTAACGATTAAAATTTAAAAACTCCTGACATTTCTTGTAGCAGCCATCTTGCATTTAAAATTTATAGTGTATAGTATTTTACTAGTCAAGCCTTTTCATTTGGTATTGATATAGAGGGAATTGTGTAAAAATGTACACCGCCATTTTGTGGCGGCGGCCATCTTGGACCGATTGTAATCACACATAGCTAAGAACACTCCCGACTAATACGATGTCACAGACAGACAATACACACACACACAGATACGTCAAACTTATAATACCCGTAAAATATCTCAGAATTAAAAAAAAAAATGTAGAATCCCAATGATCGTAATTTTTTTAAGACTTATGGAAACAAAAACATCTTAGCATATATATACCATTTTAGGTCGTGTAAGGTTACATATGATCAGTAATAGTATATTTATGACTGATCAACGGTGGCATAAAACGAATCACAGTTGGCACTGCCGACATCGTTTGATTTATCTTTCACATAATCATAAAATATTGCAGAATCAGTACAATTCTGTTCTACAGAAAATACAAACTTTCCTGGTAAACCGTTGAAGTGATTGAAGTATATTCTCATCTGTGAATAGCTAGAGTGCAAAACCGTTGGTATAACACAGATTTACAGCATCCATTTACCCTCAAGTTCTATTTCAACGCGGCCCGCAGATTCCTTACTGTATATTTAATGTACTGAGCTCCAGGCTAGAACATTAATTGAATAGATACGTCTGTAGCTCGCCTCAATCCAACCTTAATCACAAGTGAAAAGGCCCAGATAGGTTGGGAGGCAACAAGCGGCTAATATTGTACACCGGATCGCACTCTACACTTGATCTTATTAAGAAACTCGAAGCTTGACGGTACGGGTTTTCTATTGGTACTCGTATCAGGTAATAATGATCTTGAGTCAAAATCCTAATAATTGATTACTAAAGGTTTTTTACTCAGGGTGGGGTGTGAAATATAATATTATGTACTTACAGTAAAATCTTTGGTATTTACTAACTTTATTATTCGTAATATTTTATAAATTATATTTCCGTAAACGAATATGTTTGATATCATTTTGTGTCAATTAAAAGTTATCATGAATCACAAAACTAAACAATATGTTTAATTTTATTTACTAATTTATACTTAAATTCTACAAATCGAATAGTTAATTTAACTCAATTGAATCTATAAAAGCAGTAGCGTAATTTAAAATAAAACGAACCAAACAGAAAGAGCGCTTTAAATCGCAAATTGAAGCTAGTCGCATATTTTTTGAACATTGAAGTGAGATTAAATAAATTTAATTTCCATTTCGATAAATTGTGTTAAAGGATGAAATCAAAGTGCAAACAAGAGGTATCAGTGAAAGCAATTATATTTGCCATAAGTGTTCGTTCACATTTGCAATTAGCAAGTGGTCCAAAAACGTGCAAATCGTTAACCGGCACCGCCGAGAGCCGTGTTCTTGCATATTCATGCCCTGCTTAAAATATTTTAATACGGGTCGTCCTCTCCCCGTCTACGCTTTCTACTAATGTTGATTTTGCTTTGGAATAAATAAAAATTGGCGGCGCGTATAGCGAATATTGTATGAATGTTTAGAATTATCTTTTCTGCTTATTTTTTTAATGCAGTTGGAACTCGAAAAAGCTTGACGAAGAAATACTTTGTATACATATGTAAATTTTATCTCAAATTTCCTATTTCGGAATTGAAAATATGTATAATCAAACATGGATATCTTGGCGAGTATTTATTATTGTTAGGGAAAAGCACTGTGCTAAATGATGATTCAGTAAGTAATTAATTCTAATGAGCTCGGTTAGTCTATATTTATCACTCATATCAAAGCAACTCATGCATATTAAATGTTAACTTTTTTTATGTGGTAAATGAACTGTCGTGGGAACAACAATCAATTGTTAAAATATATCCAACTTTAGAACAAATTATCTGAAAGTATCCAAAAATGCTAAATTGCTAATCACATTACCATAGCTTATAGCAATAACCCTCACCCGGAAAGTCCTCAAAACAGAACACCTAATATCTCCAAGATATTACGTCAGCATTATCTCAGACTCCGACGATCGTAATCATAATATTATCCACTCAAACGTTGTCTGGGCTCTAACGTTTTATAATTTTCCACTCTTTACTCCCTGTTATCGAGAATTTCTTCCGCTCGCGCCCTCTTCCTTCCTCGGAACCACTTGAAAGGGTATTTAGGTATAAGGGATCCTTAATTGGTACAACGAATTTATTTTACTACGAGTTTTCTGTCTAAATTGCTTGCGTTTCTTTAGAAATATTAATGTTTTGTGAATTTCACCGAGTTTACTTCGATTAGGTCAAAAATTAGAGGCTATTTAAAACGATAAAATTGATCGTTAGATTTGAAACTTCTGTTCATAAGTGGGTGATAAAAATTTAGAACATTTAATGGGTGTCGGGACAAGTTCTAGTGTTAAAGTTTTGAGGCCTATAGGTCTCCCAATTTAATTAAACGATTGTTCGCAGTAATACTGATAGTTTTATTTTAAACGTCGGTGGAGCAGCATTCCTTTTCTTGTCGATCTCGAATTAAATGGCGCTGATGAGAATTATCAATTAGCGAGGACAGTGAGCGATGCCCGACAATTGTCTTCGGCGCTTTCGGCGACGACCTCATCCGTCTACATTTGAGAAGCCGAGTGAAAAACCAATGAGCCGCGCTATTAACTCTCTTTACGCATAAATTCCTCCCCAGATTCCGACCGCTATTGTATTAACGGCTTTTTATCTACCTCACATATTACTTACTTAGTGATTTTAATTTTAATTAGTCATCAACTTTTGTTAGGCAGAACGAAGCTACTCATTCCGACGTAAGTTTACAAAAAATTGAAAACTTCTTTATGAAAAAGGGCAATTTTATTTTGTTTTTCAAAATTTTTACTTATTTTTACTAAACAAACCAAAATAACAAAGATCGGTATTTGACAGCACGTATTTTATCCCGAAAATCATTTCCTAATAGATACACGTAGCGTAAGATACAAGCAAATATATGTAGGAAAATGTTATATATTAAAACGTAGGGCCACTTTGCCCTACATGCCGTCCCTTTTAGGGCCAGCTACATTCTTACCCGTCATGCTCAGAATGTAATAACTGTAAATAGCTCCTGCTTAGTGTAATATTAGGATTTTATATACTTCAGGAATTAATTTTGTTTTCATGTTAAACTATGTAAAAATTCAGAATTAAAAATACTAGCAGACTATACAAGGACTTAAAGGCGATTTTTGGTTTGTAATCCATCTAATATCATCATAACATCTATATCTGTATAATCTTTATTAGTAAAGTAAAGTAATATTTATTGACCTTTAAATAACGTTCGTAACAGGCAAGTCTTATTACATTTAAATTAATAATTACTTAAAAAATTTAACTTACAAATCTCATTTATATACTATTATTTAATATTAGTTCTTAGTTTAATAGTTCTCATTACAAGAATTTAAATTATGATTGCTTTGTTTAGTTATTATTAATATTTTATTATGGTGGTTCGTTACACAAGAACGATGATTCTACAAGCTGCATTGACATATATTCGCCGAGTTTATAAAAAGGATTGCTTTCAAAAAAATACTTCAATTTTTGTTTGTATGTAATACAATTGAGATCCATTACACTATTAGGTAATTTATTGTACATCAGTATTTTGGTATAAAGCCCCTGCTTCTTACATTTAGCTAATCTATTTATTGGTAGGATTGCCCTTTTTATTATTGCATGAAATTCTTTTTATTTATATAATTTCTAAATTGTTGCCCAGCTGTAAATAATATATATAGACTTATGATAAATACATAGTGATATTTTAGGTAAATGAACTGTATCAATTTAACGGTCAGTTGATTTAAAACTCGTGAAAAAAAATGAGTAATGAGAAATAAGAGTCAAATAATTCAAGGACTAAAACATGTAAAGCTTTGGCCCCATCGGACCGCGTTTCACAATTCCGCGCCGCGTCAGACTTCATTGTCGCTGTTGACACATGTCAGGGCACGCCTGGTGTATCCATGCCATTACCATATACCTCGCAAAGTGAACTGCGGTGGGAGTCACCAATATAACGTAATATTTAGAGGCTTACACTGAAATATTTGCAGTATTTACTGCTTAATATTTTTGGTAGATAGACAGATAAACAAACGATGTGGTAGTCACACAAAAAGATCCACATAGACACATACTACAAACTCAATAGTGGTTGGATTCTTGTAAGGACTTAGCACCAGATGTTTGTCAGTTATTTAAGCGCTGAGGAAACAAGTGTGTTTGATCGAAGTTTTTGCTTGTTCTAGATTAAAGATATTTTAAGGGAAAGGCTGAAATTATCTCTCTTTAGCCTTTCACTTATACATATACAGACCATACGAAGCATAGTTAGCCATGCGATTATGTTGGGCGTTGTGTGCACAAAACCGAAATTAAAATTATAGACCATATCGATTTCATAATCTAACATCGAGCAGCGTAATATAAGTACAACTAATTGTTTAACTAAAAGAGAGGCAGTGCATCTCTTTTGGGCTAGCACCATGCCTTTCACCAGAGAAAGATTATGGCAGACATCTAAATTGCCTTATATCCGGGAAAAAGTTGTACGTGTATCCCTACTAGCTCTTCCTAAAAGATCCCCTTTAACAACTCATAAATACGCGACATGACATGCCGGGGCGTGGTCAGTGTTTGATTAAAACGTTACTTGGAATAGCAGCGCCCGCTATAGGAGCCTTTAATGCTTGTTTGCTTTGCTGGCTCTGACGTAGCTCTAATTACTTTCGGCACTTGTGTGACTTTATAAGTAGTCTGTAGTCTACACAGTCGGGAGTAAGAATTTTGAGATTTTTAATATCTTGTCATGTTGCTTTGCTGCTTGTGTATAATAATAATAAGCGATTTTCATGCGCGGCGCGGTCTCGATTGCACGAACGACAACGGTAAGACTTTGACGGTCTATTGACCGTCAAAGTCTTGAGTTGAGTTTTAGTGGCCTAAGTTATGGACAAATAACTAAAATAACTTCAAGTACCGGTGACATTTTTACTAGGAGAGTAGTCGAACTTAAGCTTAGTGGTAAGAATGTCCGAGGCTCTTAAGTAAAGGTTTTTATAAACCATTAGGTATGTTCATATAAATTTATTATACATATTAGGTATGTTCATATAAGTTCATTATATATATATTTGATTTTTGTTGATTTTTAACTCTAAAGGACACTGTCCAGGCGTTTATTTGAAATAAGTCGTCTTGTTAGTCTTTTTGTATAATATTAAAGTTGTAACTCTTGGATTCTACAATATACTTCAAGTCAAGAGTCAATGGGCATTTAAATCCTATAAGACATACTATAAATGTAACACAAGTCTTTATATACATTAAGGTAATATCCAAAAATTCCGTTTTCAACAAACATACGAATACATGTTCTTGACATTTTAAAAGACTGCTTTGAATCAAAGCGATTTCACCTTTGAAAAGTAATGCTTTTGACTTCTTTTGAGCCGTGTTCTTGTGGAGAAGTTATAAGCATAAGAAATGATATAAAAAGCTTTTGCCATATAATACGAGGGACCTGTTGCTAACGCGACGACGAAGGGAAAATTGTCCACAACATGTTTGTGGGGTGTGGAGCAATAAGGAGAGAGTATTATTAACCATGGCAACCGTCGCCCTCCAGTCTCCTCTTTTTCAAAACATCACGACGTCGACGATGCCTGATCACCTATACAGAGCAGTCTATAATCTTTCGCTGCGTTTGTAGTTGCTCCTAGAGACTCCCCAAATTTGCAAGTCGTGACAGCAGGGGTGCAGCAGGGGCGACGCACGCCAAATAGATGACGGGATTATTTTTGTGTTTGACATAATCGTAGTGACAAATGTATGTTTTAGGGCTGTCAAGGTTTTGACATGTTCATTTTCACAACCAACATTGGAGTTATTGTTTGTGATGTGAGCAGATTCTAACAGCTGTTATCGTTAAATAATGTTTTCGTATTCATATTTAAAATTCAGATATAACTTTTAGTGGTAGCCAAGTCGGTGAAGGCACACCTCTCAGTCGTGAGAGCGTGAGTTCGATTCCAGGCACCTCGAGGTTTTTTACTCATGTGCATATTGGAATTAATTACCACAAACTTGTGTAGATGTTCTCAACTTGCAACTTGGCCAGCGTAGTGGCGCATACATATATAATAGAAGCAACCATAAAATAACAAACACGTGTTTGTCGTGCACTTTGTGTTATTTCAGCATAAAAGAAAAAAATACAACAACAGATGCGCGATTATGTCTAAGGCAACATGGAATAATTTTGAAGTGTTGTAATAGCTGGGAGCTTATTCATTTGAATGGCAGTGAATGGTGTTTGAGCGCGTGACCGGTCCACCCTCAATGGAGTATGAAGAGAGATTATAACCCACATCGGCCTTCATGACACATGACATTCGCCCGCTAAGTATCGACCATAATACCAGCGTATACAACGTGGTGCAAGGTATTAGAACTAAATATGCAATGTTGGTCTTTATTACTTATGAAATTTAACGGGAGTTTTTTTTCCTGCAAAGCTTGACTTGACTATTGTTTTGACTTGGTTATTGACTATAAGTTCGCACGATCACGGAAATCATATAATAGATAGGCTTAGATAGCGATAGGCTTAGATGGAGCATGCCTAGTTTGGAATACACTGGCTCTCAATAAATTTAATTCACTAAGCGAGAGCATCTCTGCTTCGAGACTGGCCATTTTTTCTTTCTCTTCGCGCGTAAAGGTCGATTTTTACCAACCAATCTTGTTGAAACTTGATTTATAGGTTAGGTACACAAATGTTTTAGTCATCAAGGATTTTTCATTGGGAGAGTATTTTTGCCAAATAAACATGGCGCCATTTTCTGGCCGATTTTAATAATATTTGGTACAAACATGCGAAACAACATTTATTTAATATTTATTTTAATTTAGATTCCTGCTAATGAAAAACTAGGTCAAGTAATTGTCGTGTTTTTTACAAAGTCACGACGAACTCGAAGGCGAATCAACGGAGCAGTACCACGTATCATGTCATGACTACCAACCGGGAGGGGTTACCCCTGCATCCGACGATGACAATGTGCGGCGAGCAGCCGAGCCCAGTGCGCGACGTGTCATCGTTGAAGACACGAACGACTCATTTCATCCCTGATGAAGTAAACCGTATCTGAACGAAACTCTGCGCGCGAAAACCCGTCTTGTTTAACCAAATAATATCGCAGGCGCAAATAATATCGCTGCGTCGGCAATAAGCGGCATAAATTGTATACTAACTACAACTAAGGTTGCCTGGAAGGTATCACTTTAAGCGATAAAACCTCCACTTGTGGCACTACATGTAAATTTATATTTTTGTATTATTATGTTTTGTGTGTCTATAGTGAAGCGTTGATCTATCTATACAACTAGATATTTATATACATATTTCTACTCTTACGATATCCATTCATTCTGTTAGTTCTCAGTATAGTGATATGCATAATATGACTGGTACTGCTAAAAGTATTACTACTGAAAAGTTACAAGCTCCTTTATTTATCAACTGTCATATAATAAATGAGTTTTCTTAAAATTGATTAAAATTGAATATTATCGTAAATCTAAGTAGTACAAAAGCGCCTATAATTTAAAAACTAACATACTAAAAATCATATACTTAATCGCTGATTTCGACACATCAGTGATTAAGTATATGATTTTATACTAATCTTAAGAATCGATTTGATTCTTTTGAGATAAGATTACCTGTCTGTACAAATTCTCAATTTGACATCAATCAAAGTAGGAAATTATTTATTTGAGAAGGTCTCGCATACCATTTTCGCATCAAATTTGCCGCCACAAACGCGAAAGTTGTCCGCCATCAAAAGATAATTTGAGTAACGTGAGAGGCAGGTAGGTATATCGTTGAACTCTGAGCATGAAAATTGCAAAATTATCTTTCTTCTTTATCTTCAAAGAGATGTCATGCGCATCTGCGTGGTTGGGCCAGTTTCAAAGTTGTTTTGCGGCACTGCTGGAGATCACTTAGGACGGGACCCCACCATACATATAATTTTTAAGCGAATCGGTAAGATTCTTCAGTAATGATTGCTATCAGCGTAAATTTAAAGGTCTACAGTCAGCGTATATGAACCCCACTGTGATCTATAATTAACACTTATTTCAGATTTATATGACTCCAAAGAAAAAATTTAAATGTAATGTAATAAACATACAAACACATTAATTCAATTTTCTTTGATCGAAAACTATTGAAACCGAAAAATCGTTAAGTTTTTATCAATATCGGTGACTAAATTGACCAAACTTAATACTTTTTATGCGATGACTTAGTCAATTTCGTTCAGGCAGAGAATGTCCGGTGTCCAAAAATGTCCAGTGTGTTAAACAGCCCCATTTCAACTTTGTGAAGTCTGATTAAATCTAGTAACTGTTTATGACTGGTGTCCATATAGTCTTACGCACAAATTGGTCTAATTTCTGCAATGGTCTAGTGTCCCAAGTTATCAAGAATTTGAAGTCTTACATTGTCCAATGTTTGGTATTGTCCAGTCCTTGAAAATTAACGTTTTGATACGTAAAACCAAAATCAGGCAGATCTTTATATACATATTAAAGAAGCGAATATCACAGAAACAAATTAAAATCGCAGATACAAGTGAAAAATGCAGAAACAAGTGAAAATTACAGAAAACAAAAAGGCACCACAGAAAATAAGTGAACATCGCAGAAAAGAATGATCATCGTAGTCACAGTGACAATTGCTTTCAACATGTGTGTCATTATCAAGTGAATGAATAAATTAAAATGTTAAATTACGAAATCGACTTTGTAATAACTGAAAATGTTGTTAAGTTGCCGTCTAGCTATTGCAAGTAGAAAAAATAGGTTTTTGTGAATTTTGGCTTTATCGACATATACTATTTTGCTTGTTTTTATTGTGTTCGGGGCCAATGATCTCTATAAAGTCTAATACTTTTCTGACCTATTCCTGTCTGTCTTAATGGACTCATTATTGAATTTCTTTTGTTTTTTATATCATTATACTACTTGTCTGCGCAATGAATAATTCACAAGTAGTAAGGTTGCTCACAACCAAGTCCATAATGAAAATTAATTTTGCTTCTTTCATTTTTGTTTTTGCAATAATCTTTAGATTCTGCCTTGCCGATTTGTTTCTGTGATGCTGATTACTTTTCTCTGCGATTTAGATTATGTATGTATTAATTGTTTTTGCGATATTCGTTTGGTTTCATGTTAGTTTCTGCGATGCTCATATCATTTTCTAAAATTTGCTATTGTAGTAAGTAATAGAAATTCGAGATGTGGCCCTGAATAAGTTAGGCTGGACAATTCCAGACTAGACATTTTTAGACAGGTTTAAGCACTTGTCCATTTATGACTAGACGATTGATACCACTGGACATTTCAGGAATGGGACAATTTCGACTGGATTGTTTAGGTGACTGGACGTAATCAGTCTTTACAAAGTTGATATTAAGATGGTTTATCACACTGGACATTTCGGAACACTACACCATTCTCTGCCTGAACGGAAAATTTGATTTTTATAAACTTTATCAACCGTCACGAAACCGAACACTGTAAGAGTTTATTTAATTTCATTTATAGTTAGATAAGGCTAACAACAAAATTTTGCTTGTCATTGTGGTTTATCAAATGGGAAATTTATATTTATTCCAGGTAATAATTTGACATCAAAACTGTCTCAGTGGGTCTCTATCCTTATTACATACAAATGCTCAGTCTATATTTGTCCTGAAATAACTCATAATGTGGAACTTAAATGTGCGAGACAGTAATAATATGTTTAATAATACTTAATTATTACATGTCATAGCAATATGTATAATTTTTATTCTTATTGTACATATAAATTTATAGCTGTTAAAGTTTAGCTATTAGCATAGAGCTATTTTAAAAATTTTGCTAAAATATTATGCAGAGTCATAACTAGTTTTGTTTGTATCGCAGATGTTAGGTTTTTGGCTGTTGGCGCACATGGCACCCGTCGAGAATGTCACTAGCAGTGACCCTCAAAATTCACCCTCAAAGGGACGGAGCCAAACTGAAATTGCCTTTCACAGCAAAGTTTTTAACTAGAAACATACTGTGGGTAAAAAGGTGCCCCGTTTGTAAAGTTGAAGCGTACAATATACGCACGAGGTGCTCTTTATTTCTTTATTTGGTCAAACAAATATGAACAAGTGTAATTTTTGGCAATATCAGAAGTGAACTCTTCGTAACTTAATTGTAAACGGGAGTTCAAAGGGGTTTTTCATAAATTTTAGTTCATAAGTTAATTTTTCGTACGTAAATGTTGTATTTGATCTAATACATTACTTATTATTGTAGTTTAGTTCCTCGTATGTATGGATGTTTGCTTCATAATTCCGTACTTTTAGGTCGTAGTTTTCATTTAATCATTACGGAAGTTATACAGGTTTTACGAATTTTTAGGGTTTTCCCTTAAATAATGGGAGAAATTTAGTTTCAAATGCAAAAATCACAACAAATCTGAAATCGACCGAGCGAGCTAAGGGTGTTTGCTTCGGGTCTGGCAATTTTTTTATTCGCCTGTCAGTTGTTTGTGTGTTTGTATTTCTCTTGAAAATTCGAACTCGCCATAGTTTCCGGTCAATCTTGACGAAACTTGATGTATGGGTTCTGAGAAGTTTAGATTTTTTAGTAGTTTGAGTAATTTTGCTGCTATTTATTTACTGGTCGATTTCTATAATGTACAGTATGGAGTATAAAAGTACAGACATGCGGAACACAACATTAAGATTCCTAAATATAAAGGTGGGTCATGTGGTGGTGGTTATAAAATTGCAAAAATATCGTGATCACGAAGTCAACACTTTGCGGTACTACTAGTAATAGATTTTATTACTCGTAAAGTAAGGTAAGACTTCCCGAAAATTACACAAATTGAAGATGTTTGTTAGTTTCCACGCTAAGTGCCTGCTATGGCCCACATATCAGCCCCTCAATGCCCAGTTTTGTATTTTTTGGGAGCTTGAAATATTTTTGAAAGGACATAATTAATGCGGTCGCGAGGTCCACAGTTCTCAGAACTATTAGTGTAAATTAAAACTAAAACTAATGTGGATAAATTTATTTAAAGAAAGAAAGAACTCATTTATTTTATACAAACAGGATACTTCTACTACTAATTACTTAAAGGTTTACACAAATATTTAAAAATAATAGGTCGAGTTGCAGTATCTCGTCTGAAAAAGATCTGCGCTCGTCATGATGCTGGGGATTGCTCCTCATCGCTGATATTCAGCGTGACCCTATAGAGACGCGTGGGGTCACAACTATAATAAATATACACATATAAACACTAGAAATACTAAAAAAATTGCATAAAAACCTGAATAAGAATATAAGAAATAAAATAATCTTGTGTAATGAGTACAAAGATAAAGATATGAGAGTAAATAGAGAAGAAAAGGCTAGTAACTAAATAGGTTATGATAAATAAGTAGGTACTAAATAAGATTTAAGAAGTAGATGTAACTTTTAATATAATAGTTTTTTTACTAATTCTGCTTAGTTTTTATTTAAATTTATAGTGTTTTTTGACTAGTTTTAGGTCACGCTGCGAATATAGCACCAAAAAATTTCAGATGCAGGTCGGAGTTTTGTAAATTAATTCTGTGGTTCCGCGCTATTACACAAGCTGTCAGCGCAGGTGGCGTACTCTTACTCCAGAGCATAGGATTTGCATTTGGAGATGCCCGTACTAATTTAACTTTGCTGTTAGGAACGTAAGTCAAACTAAACAACTACGCGACGTCCCCGTAAAATCCTTTCTGCAAACTAGACCAATGTTATGTCACAGTGTAGCGAATTGAGTTCCTTATATAGTTGTTAAAGGCTCCTCGGTTCTATTACGAGCAAACTGCTCAGTGCCGTGTAACTTATGGAGTTTATTTTATGCAGATTGTGCACACAAACACCTCGTTGTTTGATAGACTTGTTCTGTCCATATTGTAACTGGTCAATAATCTAAAGAGAACACAACAGTTTTTGTTCGGGTTTTGATACGAATTCTCGAATTTATCTGTCTGTCTGGCATGGGGTTAAGAAATTATGACATGCAGTACCAACTTCACGTAATGTGATCGGATTTGAACAGAAAATTTAACCTGTTAAAAGGGGTCATGCAAGGGTTATAATCTACTCAGAACCCAGAAAAGAAATAATGTATTTTTCATTTTTTATTCCAATCGGAACTTGAAACGGAATTCCTACTAAAAATACACATTTTTTTTCTTTCGCATCCTATAGTTTATTTGTAAACTCTGTACACTTGCTCTCACAACACCCAAACAACATCGCACCTGCAAGCCTGGTCCTTCGAGCCGAATTTCAGGATTCACGTCTACGCACACACGGGACAAATTAAAGCCATTGTGTTAGATGGATTATGGAGCGACGTCCATTTATATGTAAAATAGTGACGCGTACGATCGAAGGCAGCCATGCACGTGCCAGCGCCACACTCGCGAGCCGACATCGTCTGATAATTTGCCTACCCATGAATTTACAAAGACGAAAATCAATATTCAGCATGTGAGAAAATATGAACCATAATACAGATAGACCTTGTCTTCGTTTGAAAATGAATATCTTAATGCATCCATTCTGTGTAAACGATGTGTTTTATTTAAGGCAAGCTTAAGAATTTAAGGCTGTTAAATTTTGCAGTTAGATACTAAGTACTATTTGAAGAGTTTTAATCAGAATTGTTAAGAAAATTTCAATATTGTTAAAAAAATTGTTTTAAAAGACTAATGTTGTCGTAAACTATTACTACAGAAAACATACCGCGATTTTTTAGCTTGTTTTTTTTTACATTTGGAAATTATATATGAATAGTTTATTTCTTCAAATATGAAAACAATAACTATAAAATACATAATTTTTATGTATTTGTCGGAACTTGTATCACCAGCCAGCGCTGGCCTTCCGCTGGGACCGAGCGTAAGCGCGTTAATCTTACTTCTTGTATCTATTCAAAATCATGTACTAAAAAGTAGTAATTTTGTATGTTACCAAATGAAATATTTATATTAAGTAATAAAGAAGTGAAAAGTGCAATATTGGATTTACAAGTAATGTACTGAGAAGTAAATACAAACCACATTACGTAGAGTTAATTCAAAAACCAGCTATCTTTTTCTCACTTTTCAAAGGAATCTCAACAAATGCATGTCTCATGTTAATAGGTACACTCCCCAAAGTGACACACGTTGTCGCGTTTAAACGGGAATTCTGTGAAAAGAGGATAATTAACAACATCAAAGTGCAAAGTTATTAAACATGACTATGTCGTAATTTCCTTTTGCTAAAATATGGATCAGTGTTTCAGGCTTCAATTTGGGGTTCAACGATTACGGGATCTCACAAGCTGTACCGGATTTTGTGTATTCGGTTTTTCACTAGAGATATTCATTTTACACCAACGAGTTAACTATGTTAAAATAGGCACAAAAACTACGCAATTCATGTTGTACAAAAAATAATTTTGTGGATTTTTACGACTTGCACTAAAATGTTACCTTTTTAAAATTACTCGTTAATACAACACATTTTTTTGATTAATTTTAAAAAGGAGGAGGTTCTTAGTTCTACTATTTTTAATAATGTGTATTATTCAATTCCTTAGAGCCGTTAGCTGATTTCGCAAGTATGATGGACAATTGCTTACAGCTCTTTACAGGGGAGATACTTCCGCAGCAATGGCACGCTATGGGTTAATACGTATGTGAAAATTTCTATATATGTATAGGTTCACAGAGTGTGATATTGTATCTTCGTTTACACTAATCCCTTGTATTAACAGAATCACATTCCTTACCTGCTATGATATTTCGCTAAGTGGGGTAAATAAAGAAGTGAAAAATGCAAATTAAGTTTCCGACAAACTTCAACTGAAGCGCGGTACCTACGATAAAAGAGAATTATTCAGACTGCGGGAGTTTCGCATTATTCCTGTTATTTGTAGGTGGGATAGGTTGTAGTTAAGGTGTTAAGGAGTATTATGTTACGACTCTACTCTAATTGTACTTGATATAGCTTTTAAAAACACAATGTTTTAGGCATGTTCTCTTTATTTTATTTTAACGTGTATTTATTTTAGTACAATTCTATTATAGGTAGTTATTTTTCGTAACATTTAGAAAAATACGAACTTGAATAAGTTGTTACTTTGTACGCTCAGACAGCCAACAAAAATGTTTTTGACTTTTAATATCAAAAAGCACAACCCTAGCAGAGCACACGAGCCTTTGTATTTTCTATAATATTTGACGAAAGAAAAAGGCGCTAATACTAAATAATCCTTACAAAGCAAACACAATTTTTAAGTCAGTTCACAGTGCAGAATTGAATAAGACTACTATAATTAATGTTCGAAAAACAAAAAGGGTATAACAATTAAACTAGTAGTTCCGAGAACTATCGAGCTCACGGATATGGTATATTTGAAAAATTAAAAAAAAAAAACAACAACTCCTAGACATTTTTTAGTATTCAATAATCTTAATAAATGTTGTGTCCCGCAAGTCTCTCCCAAATATTATTCAAATTAGCCAGTAAATTGTACTGTATCATGATCATTTTTTTTTGGAGTAATGTCTCGCTTATCTAAAATTCCCATGGGCTAAACAATTCAAAAAAATCGTAGAAATCATACAGCATTTGCATCAAGATAATATATACTATACTAAACTACTGGACCGTTTTCGATAAAATTAATGAGAGACCGACTTATTTTCTAATTAACAAATGGGTCTTAAAAAAATACAGTTTGAATGGAGCCTCCTTTTTTGTAAAGTTAGTTAAATAATAATATTGGCAGGTGCTCTTAAACTATATATGTATGTAGGGATGTGGTAACGTGGAATTTCTGGTTCGCGTTGACAGACAGGCCGCCGGTGACGTGAATAAAGTTTTCACAAACAGGGGTTTGGGCGCGCTGAAATATCGCCACTTGCTGCCGTAAGCCGGCACGACGGAGAATATCAACTACGAACCTACGACTGCTACGCCGTAGACGTAGCTTACAGCCTACGATATACGCTTTATTGTATACTACTATAATGTTTATGGTGACCACTCTTATTTATGATGTGTTCCGCATGTCTATGCTAAATGTTATCGAAATTGGTAAGTGGCCCCTCAGCATACTTCCCAAATTTTAAAGGATAAGGGTATTTAGTACTAGATCAATTAAAAATCCCGACATGTAAACAATACGAAAAATGTGTAAAACTTATAAACCAAATTTGAACAATATTAGTTAAAAATTACGACCTTTACGCTAGTAAAACATTTCCTGACAAACATCGATATATGCAAACTGACAGACGAAAGAAACATTTACCAAAATCAAATAAAGCACACTTCGCTCGTTCGGCCAACTACGGAGGTACAGCTTACAGCCTACGACATACGATATTTATTTATGTGCTTTACTAAATTTGATGTTATGATTAATTTAACTACTCTGCTAGTCTCTTTCATTAAGTTGGAATAGCGAATTTAATCTATAGTTTTTCAATATTCGATCCTAACTGTCTAGAATCTACATTAAATATTTACTCAGTTCTAAAATTAGTCAGTAGGATTTATATTTAATGCCTTCAGTATCGTGATATTTCATCCATTAATTGAATCAAAATAAGAGTAGAATAAAATAAAAAAGTGTTCATTATCTGGACTCGGGTCTGCCCTAAGGGCTTTAGGTAATACTTCACCGAACACGAGGACTATAGTCCAGGACGGTAGCTAAAAATACGGGTGATGACTTTAATTCCGTAAGGGTACTTTTATAGATAGTTTTTTCTTTGAGATAGTAGTCTAAAAATATTAACCAGTCTTATATTATCATATCCATGTTCCATATATCGTTGGTCTACAAATCGTATCGACTTTGCTGTGCGTTCGTTAGCCGGTTGCCCATCGTGCGGAGCCGCTGCGAACCTCCGGATGCAGTCAGAATGTAAATACGTACATCTCTACACTTTCATTACTACAGTGTTCTGGCAAATTCTACGGAGAAGGCGGAAAAATTCTAGCTCTAGTGCTCGTGGTTTTAGTCCGGTTTGTTAGTGAAAGTCCTAGTTTTGTTTGAAAATCTTGGAGCAGAGTGTAGTAAGGTTTGCGAAACGTTTGGATTTGTATCAAGAAATTTAGGTAGGTACTTTTGGATTTTCTACAATCTCTGAAGTTTAGATCACAATACTCGTTTAGTCTAAACGGATATTGTGACAAAGTTAAATTTAGGAGGTCAAAAAGATTTAAATCAGTGGTTAATATAGACACAGCTACTTTTAATATACCTAATGACTCATTATCATAAGATACTTAGATGCGCAGCTAGCTACAATGAAGAATAAAAGACATAGTACATTATACAGTATGTACAATAATCCCAGATAATTGATGGAGTCAGGCGTTACTTCGCGGAAATCAATTTATAATAAGATAGTATATACAAGATATTTAGTGTTTTTCCGCCTCGTCTTGATGTCAGCGTGAGAAATCGAAAAATATTTTTGTTTTTATGGTGTGGTTCCTCCTCACCAACCGCCACACCTCACCTTATTATTTCTCTTTCTCTTAGTATCCGACTTCCTCGAGACGTGTTTCGCCTTAGCACAAGGCATCCTCAGGAGATGTTGACTCTTCAAGCGCTCGCTCGAAAGTGGGCTGTTGCGTTTTTTTTTTTTTTAGAAAGGACTGTACTGCTGGTCGAACACGACCTCGGACAGCTTGACCGGACGTTTGGCAAGCGCTAGTGCGCTGGGCCGCGGTTTTGGTTTTGGGGCGACAAGCACAAGGGCGCCTCAGACGGCACGAACGTCGGCTTGAGCCGTCGCCCAGAGTTGGAACTGCCCTGGCAACCCAGACTAGGAGTGCCTAGGGCCCTAGCCACTGGTGGCATCCTAGCTAAAACTTTTTAGAGCGAATTTGCCCAGACCTCCCTGAGGGGGAGGACAAATGAGCCCTATGAATCTGAGTGACTAAGGGGCTGTTGCGCCTCTGCCAGCTCTTTATATAGCGGGCGGTCACGTGTTTCCCCCACCCAAAGGCTCGTGTTGTGCGTCACCGTTGAACTCATACTAAACTTTAACTCTCATAGGTAAAAATGATATTTTGTAAATGCTTAGATAGACCTTCCACTTAAAACTTGTAAAACCATGCATCATAAGTCAAGACATCGTATTATAATATTAATAACAGAGCGTCGACCTCAGATGCATCGATAAGCTATCAGGTTTGCGCCACGAAGGCTGTGTTCAGTACAGACTGCGCAGTTTGCGATCGGCTTGCTTATCCACACGGTTTGCAACAAATTACCTCCATTGTGCACGATGGATTATGTAAAACGAGGCCCATTTGTATGTAAACTAATGGCGAGTGTCGTATGGGGCGCGACGGCGCGTTCCTGTTGCGTTCTGTTTTGTAGTTTATTTTTATGTACCATGATATGGTGGCCGCATGCACTTTGATGGTGGCAATCACTTTTCATAGGGTGCTTGATGTTTGTATCGAGGAAATGGGAAATTGAGCTTTTTTTGGCAATTTTTATCGTAGAATATAATTTTAATATAAAAATTTAGTGATGCACAAGTTTATGTACATATATTAGAGGCAGTGGGTATGGCTTACTGACTACACCAGAGAATGACATTTTTTCTTTTAGAAATTTTAAATGCTATTCAATAATTTAAAACCTCATTAACTTATCTTCAATGAAGGCAAGAATATATATATAGCATTAGTTTTAACCACAGTATTAACTCACGTACCTACCAATAGTTTTAGTTGAAACCGATCCGCTGTCCTTCGACTTCAATCCATACAAAAGGCTCACCTAAAAGCTAGCCGTAGATTGGCCGTGTTGATGAAAAACGTCAGTGGTCCCCTGGGCCGTTCTAATGGCGGCGGATAATTGGCACACTTCCCGTTCCGTTGACGACTCGCACGGCTCACTGGGCCCGGCCAATTGATAGAGAGCCTGTCATGTATTTGTGATAAACCGATATCTCCGTTTTTGGGTCGCAGGGCGCTCGATACTGGATAGTAATTGATTTTTTAGTATGCCACGGAACGTTTAACATTAACAGTAGTAGACAGACAAACGGAAAATAATATGTTTACCGACTTTCTAATAAGGGAAGAGGGTTTTCGATTTGGCTGTATTTTTTATATTTTTGTATCGTAGCTGGAACGAATAAAATTTTCTTTGGACTTCACATGTAGTATAATTTGAATTTTATCGTATTTGGTCTAGCAAATTGGTATTTAAATAAATAAACTAAAAAAAATTATAAATTGAAAAGTCAGTAATCGTTTTAAAGACTTGTGTTCTTAGACAAAAAGTGTATAGACATTGTAGGTATTTCAATTATTTATATACTCTGGTAAATCTTGTAGTTTTCAGTAATGTTAGTTGTTCTATTCAGTGTTTTACAGATTTCTGTAGTGATCACTATCTAATTTTACAAATAGTTGAGTCTTTTATAGTAAACTTTAGTGTAGTTTTATGAGCAGGCAACCTTAGCTAGATATCTACTATTACGGCTATCTAGAGCCATAACGCTCGATTAGTTGAAAATGTTTAGCAGAAAATGTTAAGGTGCGCTATGCAAACCACGATTAGCTATATTGTCGTGATCTTACTCATCCGGTGTGTACTTAAACATTCGTAGATAGCATTGAAATGCTTAAACGAAAAAGTTTGAATTTTAATAGATTGAGGAAGACTCACAAATGCTTAGTTACTTTTTTTATTATAAATACTAATTTTAAAATATGATTAGGAAACATGTAAAACAATGAAGAAAAGTTTTATACATATGTCTGCTCAATATAGAAGCTAAACTTAAATGCTACTCAACAATTTCAGGAAGCACTAACTATACCTGCGAGTTTAAAGCTCTGTTGTACGGCAAAGCCACTGGCTTTTCTGAATAGAGCCTACTATCTGCGCTGCATGCATTTACCCCGTTGTCCTTTCGAGCTTTAACATGCCAAAAACTTTTGTTCATATCAAGTGCTTTTATTCGTATTGTACCACAGTCCTGATACAATCATTAGTGCTATTTAAATAATAATGTAATAACCTGTTAAAAGGGCCCAAGTAGATAACCCGATAATAAAAACCCTGAAAATGCGCCGCTATCAACTCTGTCGTCCCATATTCTCTCAGACCCTTGCCGAATGTCAAACATATAGGGTTACAAAGTATCAGTCTCGGCTGCTAATGGACACTTATAAGCCAGAGCGAGCCTTTTGAGCGCCGGTGTTTTGACACCCGTTATACCACCCAAAAGCTATATTGTGCTAACATGTCGCAAAATTAGAAGGCCCATTATTGGTCACGA
This sequence comes from Ligdia adustata, assembly GCA_947049295.1. Lineage (NCBI taxonomy): Eukaryota > Metazoa > Arthropoda > Insecta > Lepidoptera > Geometridae > Ligdia > Ligdia adustata. The sequence goes on from OX346218.1 coordinate 8,809,696, forward strand.
CGAAAATATTTCGACGACGCTCTAGTTTGTAATATCATACGCGTTAGATTGGCTCGAGCTGTTTGCTTTTATGGTACCCACTAATTAGGCACGCGTCCTCAATGAGCACCAATGTTTACTGTCTTTACGTCTCTCGATAAAATAAACCTTAGTTGATTTTCTCCGTCGCTCTCCTTTTAATGGCAAAGAATACAATCCCAGACACAATTAGAGGAATGAATCGCGTGATCTCTGTCTTTATCCTCCATCCGAGTAACCACCGGTAATAACCGCCTTCGCGAATATAAAAGACTTAAAACATTCAGACAGAATAAAGTTTTCTTTGTTGTAAAAGTTCATTCGTAGATTTTATATTTCTTTCCCTTTTTCCTGTAATCGTGTCGAGTTATTTATTTTCTGTTAAGTGGGTGTTTTGGTTTCTACGTTTCTTAAAGTCGTATTCTGGCCTAAAATGCAGTAAAATAGTTTTCAAAACGTTTACTTTTTGCACGCCATGTAAAATAATTACCATCAAAAGAAAGTTTGTCGTCGCGAGTACCTTTTGTAAACTAGTTTGGCTCAAGCTTGCGTTTTTGTCACTTACTGTAGTACATTTCCGTGTTCTGTTCGCGACGGAAACAGCCTTTCAGTGTTCACGTGCAAGAGCAAAGAAAAATTCCACCCAACAGACTCTCTCGAATACTCCGACCAATATTTTTCTACCGTATAAAAGCGGAGCTCCGTAAAAGTTTTCGGAACTAAAATAATGCGTTTCGGAAACACTTTACGTCACGCGAGACGTGTAAGCCAAATTTTTATGTTTACTAAACATTTTATTGTTAGCATTTTTAATAAGGACGTGTATTGGTTTATAAAACGATAGTGTGTTAAGTCACAGGTTTTTAATTATAACATATTGTTATTTTATTCAGATACTAGCTGTACCCGCCACTTTGTTCGCAGTTGCTAACCTTTCATAATTATATAAGTGGGACTTTTAAAAATTAAGAAATTATATCAGTGGTCATTTTAAAAGTCTATTTAAACAAAGATACAGTAAGATAGCAGTATTTTGAACTGTACATTTAATCAATTAAAGCAATATAGAGAAGTTCTCACAATTATGTTCAGCATGAGTGGACCATTTTTAAGAACAAAAGATTCTGCATAACATATTTAATTTTGCGATTTCAGCACTCATTTTAACCCTTAGGTTTTTTTTTCTAATGTGTGTATCCCGATTGCCCATTCATTTTTTATTCTGGATAGTTAGACATTTGACAATTAGCTTGCATGACCAATCAGCAACACTGTAGCCATAGATGGAGCATGCCTTGTCTGGAATACACTGGCTCTCAAAGGAGGCCGCTGAAACACACCGTTTTTAAACTTGAAATGTTTTCCTTCAACGGCAGCTCTGCTATGTATTGCGTATAATGGAACCTAGTACCTGTCGCACGGCAATCTATCCTATTACTACTCGGTCTCCATTGCTACAAAAAATTGTTGACACTATGTGTTGATACATGTACAATCATAATCTGTGCCGCAGCTATAAACTCTGACTATAGGCAATATGTTTAGTCTAACTATTGCGAAGTTATCCGTAAGATTTGTATAGAACATTTTATTTATAAAAAAATATTTTAATTTTTGTTTAAATATTTTAAAATTGAGTTCCATCACGCTATTTGGTAATTTATTGTACATTAATATTTTGGTGTAAAGTCCCTGTTTCTTACACTTAGATAATCTGTTGACAGGCAGGACTCACCCTTTTTTATTATTACGTGAAAAAATATTTTTATATAAACTTCTAAACCAACGACGTTTTTTGCGGTACGTTTTAGTTCCATATCAAACCACGCGTTGCAGAGTTCCATTTAAATACGACTCTCCTCTCACCCGTGAGAGAGGAGAGTCGTATTTAAATGGAACTTATCCCAAACTAATTTTGGGATAACAATTAGTTCTAACAAAAAAATATCATCCAAAACGAAGCACCCGTTACCGAGTCAAGTTAAATAAGACTTTCATATCCTCTCCCACAGGAACCTTCACTAAAAGAATCATCCAAATCAAGTTACCGAGTTATAGTTAATTACGACTTTTATGCGTCCCACGGGAACCCTCACATTTATTGGGATAATTTTTTTCAGTTAACCTTTCAAAAAAAAAAAAACATCCAAATCAAAGCACGCGTTACTGAGTTATAATCAAATACGAGTTTCATCCCCCTCCCACAGTTACAGTTTTATTATAAGTATAGATTATAAAAAAAAATTGGTTCGAGAATTACTAGTAGGTAAAGAAGCCACCGAAGCGGCAATAACTTCGAGCGTCTCTCAATGATCGGATTTCTGATTTTCTCGTTTTAATGCATGAAGAAACACATGCAAAAGAAAATTATCTACCTTCCGTCGACATGCAGGATGTCATCACATATTGTAATGTAATTGTAAGATATCCTTTATTCGAATTTCTCTTCATCCTTCTATCGACGTTCAACATTAGAATTTATTGTTTTCAATAAGTTTCTTCCGCGCTTCTTAACTAAATAGCAAATTTACTAAAAAGCTTCACACATTACTCAGTTATTGAAAATGGTTTAAATTCTATGGTCGGTTTAAACATACTATCTACATTGTACACATAACACAATAAATTTATTCGTTTGTAATTAATTGTTAAGCTCTTTCTAATTACAAGTATGTAGCTCACACCGCAAAACAATTAAAGATAATGGTAATTGTGTTTCCAAACGTAAGACAAAAGCTCGGAGCCTTGAACAAAAGTCACACAACAGGCTGTTTATTAACACCCATACAAACGGATTTCATATTTAGGAGTTCACATGAAATTAAATTAAGATTTTAGACAACTCGCGAGAGTGAGAAGAGTTTGATATATATATATATATATATATATGATACGTTTAGATTATTGAACGCGCACGCTCGCGTGTGAATACGGATGTTTTTATTCGCTCAGGTTGAGAAGTCTATTGCACACAGTACAAAGAGAGTTGATTCTTAACTCGTAAGTCGTTACTAAGCTTTATGTGCGGCAATAGCGGCGGCATCGGCGCGATCCAGCCCGAACATTATAAAATTTAATTTTAATCCGAGGGTGCAAATAAGATAGGATAGATTTCACCCTTGCTTATCTGAGTTACGTAATGAGCGTTGCGTAACATGCTGTTAAGGTACGAGACATCGGAAACGGGGAACAGGTAAGCCTTTTTATAATTAGTAATCGCGCTGACATTAAACCTTTAAGCTCGGGTGAAACTCATTAAATAAACTTTAGTTAATGTTGTACAAAGAAGTTTCTAAGGATATCGCCTTTTACAAGACCGTTACATAATCATGATAAAATCTAATGAAGTCTCAGTAGCTTTTATGTGATTTATCTTGGAGATAGCGTCGTAAATCGGATATAATGTAGGTAAGGTTCGCGGTCGTACATTGTGTGCCCCAAAGGAGATCATTAGATCAACGCCGCCAATTTGAGACGAATTCAATGCGAGAGTTTAACAGTGAAATTAAAGTGGCTATTTCATGAGAGTAGTTATTTATGTCCAGTGCTCTTACCGGTTAGAGCTAGACATGAAAGAGGTAAAAAAAAAGAGCAAAGCAAACTTGGTTTCTTTTTGACAGTTCGCCGCTTTAGCGCTGAAAAATAAAATCAAATTTGCTTGATCTAGTTTCTACGTCTTTTAAAATGTATAATATAAGCCTATTATTTGTTGCTTACTTACTTACCAGTTTATATTTATAATACTTACATAAGTCGTCGTATTCTGAATTATTATTCTGCTTCTACGACGCCTTAATAAGAAAACGTGTATCTAACGCGGTGCTTGATATTCGAATCATCTGTGTATGTGGTGTCATAATAGAAGGAATCACAATATCTTGTTATAAGAGAAACAAAGAAAGGAGCGCGTGCCTCGAATGCCGATCCGCACGGGCTACGAAAATCCTGAAAATCTATCGAAAGGTGCCTTCCTGGCCTACCCGTTGTTTATCGACACCTTTATTAAACGGAACCTTACAATTACTTATATATTGTAAAGGATTTTAACCTGAACCCTCACAGCTATAAATCGAAATAAACTGTTTTTGTCTCTGCAAATTTTACAGGCAGGGTATGTTAGTTTAAATCTATGATGTTTATTAATACAGTTTCTATCTAATAGTTTTAGTAGCATATACTTATAATATTCGTATATGTAAAAATATTCAGAGAATGCAAGAAAAAAAATGAGACAATCAGACGAAGTGACAAATCTAATAATTCACGGGTTCTTGAATTTCACTAGCTTTAGATTCAATTTTAAAGGTCCGCGTAACTATCTAGAATACCCTCAGTATTATAAATAAGATATGAAATATAAATCAGTGTTGGACGTTAAGAAACTAAAGGTGTGTTCACTTGCAGTCAATATGCCAATAGCAATTTAGAATAACAAATCTATAGAATAGCAATAACGTATTTTTATGTACTAAACACAAGAAATTAACATTTACTTACGAGGCATATACGAACTTTTTATAGCTTCGTAATTTGAACTTTATCAAGTTATGCTATGTTATGTTGTTAGTTACATAGATAGATATTTCAAGCGATAGTAAGTTTAGTTAATGATTCAATTTGTTTATTGAAAAAAAAAATACTTGCTTGTATGTGTATCGAAAAAAAATCTCGCGTATGTTTAGATACGTTAATGCTTTCGCTCCGGTTACGAGAGACTATGTTCAGCTCTATGACGAATTTAAGTTGTGATGTTTAGCTAATTAGCATAATTAAATATACCAAACAGTCCTCACGTTGTTTTTCACATTTATTTATTTATTTTAACGGTGAGTGCGGTATATATCACGGGAATCGAAACGCGATACTCCTTAACCTAATTTCGGCATTCATTTCGGCAGTTCACTCGTAAAATTTTAATAGCCACGGGAAATGTCGGCCTTATAACGAGACGCGAAGTCTGTTTGGATGCCGGGCAATGTATAAGTAGGTATGTACGTAACTATTGCTATGGTATTCATACAAGGCCATAAGAATAAAAATGGAACCCTGATAAGTAAGCGTGAATTGACAGTCGTGTGTCCCATCTAAATTAGATCTAATTGTTATTATTTGTAGATGAATCTGGGTGAGGCTAGTACTGTACTGAGGCAATTAATTCGTATCTTTGGGCCTATTCAATACTGATTTAAAAAAGACGGAGTTTGAATATGTTTTCAAAACATTCACGTTAAAGTGCAGTGTATCGGAAAACTGTGTGTGAAAAGTGGAAGTGCAATTATATTTAGATTTTTAATTTTTGCTCGTTGCATTAGAAACTTAGATGAAATTCTAAACTTTACATGACTATTGTTTCGGTTGTTACATAATGGCAGACTTGGTCTATTTTATAGATAATCTTCTGATCCATGAAATATAAATGAAATAAGTAGGCATTAAAAGACTGTTTAATTTTAATTGGTCATTCTATGCGACTCTTATACAAAGTCTGATCATTCCATTTTATTGCCATGTACGCTAATAAAGTGAGACTAGAATAAATCCTTTCTCCGCTCATTTCTTAATTGGATTCTCAAGTTTATTTTATAGACCGATCCACTTTAAATATAGGCGTCCTCGTTTTACGACTTTGGATCTGTTTTCACTAATAATGCTTGGCTTAGAAACTAAACGATTTATAAATTAAGTTATCTTATCTATCTATATAAATTGATTGTCTTTAACGAAGTATTAATTTTTTCTATTTATTAAGCAGACTATTTTTTAAGCAGACTAATAATTGGCGTATGCTGGTTGTGGTTTTTTATCTCTCACACTCGCATCAACAATATGCATTATCTCAGATGATGACAAAGAGCAAAAGCGATCGGTGAAAAAGTTTAACGCGGCCATATTCCGTCGCATCCTGAACCTTATACGTACCTCCGGAAGTGCCCATAAAGTGAACGTTAAAACGACGACTCTTTTTACACTTTATTATCATTGGATGTGAACGCCGGCTCAGATTCCTTCGCAATTTACCGCGCAAAAGAGACGCTCTTGTTGGACACGTTTTATCGCAAAATCGATTTTACTGATTATAGGCTCAGCTATGAAACGTCATGACTTATGAACTACGCTTTTATGATGGACATCGAATCGCCATTTGGGTGTTCTTATAAAAACGGCGTTTTAACAACTTCTTTACGACGTGACATGTCCAAGCCCGTGGAGTAGTTTTCCATTAGCAAAATTGAAGTACGACAATGACGAGGAACATACCGGGAAGTTCTTTTGTATGTCCGAAAATTCGGCAAGTATCGAGCGGATTGATGATTAGGACAGGTCTCGATCTATCAGCAATTATAATCATTATTATGCTAATAACCTATTGTAAACCATCGCCGCATTGACGCTCGCTGCTGCGCCCTATCCTACAGATCGAGTTACTCAAGTTTCGGCCAAGTTTTAAGGCCCTACCGAAGGCCTCCTCCCTCTAACTATCTTCCTTAACGCCTTAGTTAAGAAGCGCCTTATGAGAACTTTGACTCTGAGATTGAGGAAGCTATTACGGATCCGTTCAGAGGTATAAGCGGGATGTCAATTCCACAGCTCGGCTTGTGAACTTGTTTGCTTTGATGATTCAAACTTTCGACTAATTCGTGTTAAGATACCGTCTGTAGCACTCGCTTTGAAAAAGATGACGCGAAGACGATATATTTTATAAATAACGTCGAGATTAAACCTGAAGTACTTAATCCTAGATTAATGTCGAGAGCCGTACCCGCGCGTCGGAGAGGCGTTATCAAGAATTGCATTAGACGAAAGAAAGGGAAGATTAAATATTATCTTGAACAAATATTTGTGTAGTGAGTGCACTACAGTTAGAAGGTAGAGTTGGGCATCGGATCGGGCAGTGGTTGCATCCCGCTCTATCATTACTTCCGCTCCGCTCTCAACTGGGGCAATCGATAAAGGGAGGTGCGGGGGTAACTCTCCCGCGCTCTACCTCCCGTATGGCTCTTCGCGGGCATCACTCCTGTGACAATCGCTCACCTATCGCTCACGCAGCTCTAGCAGGTCGCGTGCTTATAGCTCGAAGCTAACTTTGTGCTTCAGCTAAGGACCAAACGGGTATCTTGCAGTACTTACAATATGATGTTTCTGAGTTAATTATTGATAGGTATTTGCTCAAAAAACATATTGTTTTTATTATGCGGGTTATATTTAGAAAATATTCATACACAATACCTGATTGGAGACTTGTAATATCTGTCCAGGGCACTCACTACTACTTTTCCAGACTTCCCAAAAAAAAAAATAAAGCACACAAGTCAACTGGATTTTTTCATATTTCTTACGTGATTGCAATTTTGTTTTTTAAATTAATTATGGCCATTTATAGATACCACTTACCTCGTCTATTCAGCAATCGATGATTCATGGTGTATCGTATCGTACAAGCAAAAGACTTGCTTTTATTCATGGGCTTAACATTTTACTATTTTACATATCAACCCCATAGTATCCTTCTAATGAGAACAGGTTTCACTTTTGGAAATATGTATCAAAATTAGGTACTTAAATATTAACAGTCACCAAAAAGTTACATGGACACTAAACGTGTGTTACTTTTTATTTAATATACACTACATTTTTATTATACGAGTAAAGACGTTAAGCACAGAACTTTACTATTACTAATCACATGAATGAAAGACTTATTATTTATACGTTACAGTTAAAACACAGCAACATAATATGAAATATTACACATGATTAACATCCTCCACATTATAACATAACCATATCATCCAATCATTTACCTTCGATAGCGTACCTGCGTAACGTCCAACAAATAAAAAGATTGAAAGTATCGAATAAGGGCCCGGCCGGTAATAAAACGTTACCCTCGAGTGCCACAGTAAAATAACGTGCGAACTCGGCAAATTTGAAAATGGTCCTTCGAATAAAAAGTAAAAGGGGCCGGTTTACTTCGGACGGTTAAAGTCCACACCTGTTCACGCAATCACTGCACCTATTCTAATATTTATTGCGTGTGAATATCGTATGCTACTTCTTTGCGCAAGTGTGATTGCAGTTTCTCCCTCTCCGTCATAACCACCGGGGTCATGGCTCGGAGATTCAAGTAAATGAAAAACATTTTTTGAACAGCTCACGTTTTATTTTTCTTAAACTCCCAGTTAAATAGCTGAGAAGTGTACAATTTGCTGATAAAAGTCATTCGAAAGAGTCAAAATTAGTTCGTCTAGACCGACAGCAGCTTTTAACAGCAATCCTTTTAATATTAAGCTTGTGTATATTGCAATTTTGCTGTGAGGTCTAGCCGAGGATAAAGTTTCATTTAGTATTTGTCTGTGTGAGTTAACAAAGCGGTCACATTCTTAAGTTAGTGGGTCGGAGGCTCATTACATTACTGTTATCTAAGCAACATCAAGTGGAATACTATATGGAAGGTACATATAGGTGGGAAGTAAAATGCGGTTGGTAGCCAACTTGACAGAAATAAAACTTGCACAGTACATAAACTCCGCAATTTGCAAATATTATCAGTACTTACAAATCGCGTTAAATTTACTAAACCGAGCGAGCTAAACGAGTGAGGAGACTCTGCTTTCAGTCGGACCAAATGTTCTGTCGTCTGTCAGTTTGTATGTATGGATGTTTGTCTGCAAGATATTTCATACACGTGTCGTTTCATACATGTCATAGCTCCAACCAATCTTAACAAAATTTGTTGAATGTGTTCACAAATTGAAAAATAAATTTCGTGGGTTTTATTTATTGGGATGGTAATTAATAAATAAATAAGACGTTAAAAAGCAAAATTCACGACGCTTCTTTTAAAGTAGATTGTACTGCTCGTGAAACAAGATCTAAAATACCGTGGAAACGACACGAATCGAAAATGTTACTTTCCTAGACAACAGGCTGTTATTTATTATCATTGATAGTTTATTGTTATGTCATATGACACGTTGTCATTTTTGGAAGTTTAGGGCAATTAAAACTATGTAAAAGAAACTTGCTTTCTCTCCCTCTCTCTCTTTTACCCGTAAGGTTATTGTTCTGAGTTTATTCATCATATAGAGTTCTAAATTTATTTTGGTTGCAAAGTCAACACGTCACAGAACTACTATTTGTAAGCTATGTACACTAATGCAATATGTCCTGTAAAATAGACGCGACTTTCTTACTAAAAATGATATTATTATAGTGACAGTTATCATATAATGTCATCGTCATCGCTATGAAATTTTCGCTCTCGGATACACGTCTTGTTACCATTCCAACTTTAATATTTATAGGTTATGTGGTATATTGTGTAGGAACTCAAAGTTTCCAAACACAGAATGTACGGGTAAATACGCATTAGTGTGTGTTTAAACCGAATACTGCTTGTTTCAGTGAACTGTAGCACTGGCTTGACACCGTGCCGGGGGCTACAAGAACAAAAGGCTCGCGTAATTAGACCGACCGCGGCAATACATAAATAATTTGCCTCACGTACCTACCGCTTTGTTCTCAGAACAGCTTTTTATTTAACGCTGTTATATCAGGAACAACACTCGTTGTGCTTTTGATGGCGGTAATGCGGTAATCAGCTAACCTTTTATCTGGAGATCCTTATCAGTTGCTATTGTTTTGAAATAGCAAGGTCTCATACTTACCGTCTGACCCCACTATCGTGATTAGTTCTTCGGCAAAGGTATCTCGGTAAAGTTGCTGTTGCTGTTTTTATTTTGTAATAGATTCCTCCTCTTATCAGTGTTTTTTAGTAAATATAAATGAGTCTATTTACTAATGGATCTATATAGATGGATTTATATTTGTTGTATCTTCAGGAATATGATTTTACATATACATTTTTAAGACTTACTTATCTTGATCGATGCAACACAGTTAAATGATCTATATTAATATTTTTCTTTAACGCACTATAGCAGTAATAATTTTAACAACTATTAGAGCATAACAGATGATTAAATAAAGACTAAATTTAGATTAACTGTTAATTATAAAATAAACGTGACCCAAACACACTTTATTTTATTATAAAATGCAATAATATGTCATAAGATTTTTAAGAACTATTATTCTAAAAACAGGAAAGACCTCCTCCATCCTATATATTTTTAAACCCCGCACAATAACTATGGGGTATTATAAGTTTGACGTGTCTGTATGTGTGTGTGTCTGTCTGTGGGATCGTAGCTCCCAACGGATGGAGCGATTTAGATATTTTTGTATGAAAGGTGTATTAGTGTTTGAAAGATGTGGCGGCGCAAGATGGCCGCTGCCTCAAAATAGCGAAGTACAAATTTTTTCATAACTACCTCATTATACATTATCATAATTTCAAATCCAAGATGGCTGCTATAACTAATGTCAGGGGTTTAATAACTATTCAATTCTATTCGTCTAAAATGTATGATAAAAGTATATAAAACAGAGGTTTACACCTATTTGTTGAAGTAGTATTTTTAAAGTTTAGAATTGACAAAAAATCAATTTTCAACTGCAGGTACGCGAAAAATAAGTACGAAAAACATTGACGTTTCCATGCGTGAATTTATTTCATGTTTGTGCCCCAAATATTAAAGCTGAAACAAAGTTTCGAATGAAAGCACACAGAACCATTGAAACTTGAATCCGATTCATAGAAAATAGCTACGGGCCTATCTACCGGACACCCTACAATTTTGTCCATTGTTATTTATTCTATACAAAAACTCTTTGGTAAGTGGAGCTCCACAAAATTCGGTGCGGAGGATTTAACTTGAGCATAAAGACATTTTGGGCTGGTTAGAAATAAAACAAAATTAAGGGTAGGGTACGGTAATATTTAGAGACTAAGCTCTGTGTAGTGCGATTTTCCTGCTTTACGTGTCAATACAAACGCAATAGAGATTTGAAGGGAGTACATAAAATTATCACATCACACTAATATTATAAAGGCGAAAGTGTGTATGCGTGTGTGTGTGTTTGTTTGCTCCTCTTTCACGCTCCAACGGCTGAACGGATTTGGATGAAATTTGGCACGAAGATATCTTTAACCCTGGCTTAACACATAGGGTATTTAGGGTATTTTTATCCCGAAAATTGAAGCATTCCCAAGGGAAGATCAAATATCCACCGCGGGTAAAACCGCGGGGCGCAGCTAGTAATAATATAATATTTTTTCTCAGTGATCGTCGGTATTTATGACTATTATAATTATCATCGCTATTTATTTAAATAAATTAAAAACAAAACATATTGTGATAGGGTGTCTTGTAAATATGTGCCATATGGAAATGGTTGTAACACTGGACATTATTATTTATTTTTAATTAATGGTAGCTGATATAAATCGTTAACAACATAAGGGATCTACTGCCTCGCAGTTCAGCAGTTGCGAAATTAGTGTCCTGTGCATTTTTATATGTAATAATATATTTAAAAAAACACAGTTGGTTCGATGGCAAGAACCAAACGTAGAACACGTAATCTTGCTACGGCGGCGTAGCATATGTAGCAATTGTGTACTGGTTAAAATCATCAATTTAATTATATGAATTTTGTAACTATATAAATAAGCAAAGCGAACACCACAGCTTGCTCATAATAATTGCAGCACAAGTCAAAATATTGAACTTCAGTGTCGTGAGCAGTCTTTTGACAATATTATATTAGTGCAAATTTTATCAGTTGTCACCCTTTATTCCCAATCTTTTTTGCACATGTAGAAACTTTTGGCTCCTACATGCTCTTTCTAGCAGTTTGAGCAGTTTTCAACTGCCTTGTTTTCCGTGGAACATAGCGATTATTCTTGACTCTAATGTTTTACGATTTATGGCATTTGTTTACGACTGGCTACGCTACCTATCTGCCGTCAATGCTCCGTGAGTTGCTACCTATTAATGGCGAAGAAACTCCTACCTTGCGGCTAACGAACGAGGGCTAGTTACATTTAATCCATTTATCGTTTAAATACACTCAGACGCAATAGATCGGTGTGTGAAGTCGAGACACTTGGTTAGGAGCCCAGCGATGAATTTATCATAATATTCGTATATATCAGACATATATATCTTAGTAACTGTTTTACATAAAGTTGAACAAACCATGGTAATAGTCTTTTGTGTTTTGTTCATAATATTTCGATTTTTTATTAATAGGACTCTGTGTGCTTCTTCTAGAATATTAAAAAAAATTACTTGTATTTGAGTTTCTTGCAAAATTATAAAGATTCGTTAATAGTTCTGTAGAAATTAAAATATGAGCGGTGAGAGCGTGAAAGTGGACGCTCGATTTCCAAGTGATATAAATAAATAAATGATTTAAATTTTGCCATTATTTTCATTGCTGGTGGCGGCGAATTTTTGGCGCAATAGAAATTATGGGATAAAATTTAGAAAATACACTAGCCCCACTTTTTTATTTGTATTTCCATGGAAATAATCAACTATTTCCCATAGGTTACCACCACATGTTTATCACGGCTGTATCCTAATACGTCCGTGATAAACACAGGTTTAATCCAAACAGTAGAATCACAAGTATAGTTAGTACTATTATTTCTTCTATATTATTCTAGTCCAAGTTCAGGTTTGTATCTTTATCTAATTTTGCTTTTCTGCAAATTAATTGTACTGTAGATTATTGTCGAAGAGGGTTAAACTGTAAAAGACTATGGTATATTGCTCTATAGAGCTTATGCATAGATTTTCATTATGTTCCGTTGCTAAGAACACAATGAAGATTGATATATATCACATGCGAAGATGAAAAACAAATAAAATTTAAAATTGGGTTTTTGCAGCAACCCTGTATACTAGTAATTCTGTGAACTTGATCCGTTGGATTGCCACAGTATTTTAAACTTTCTTCCAAGAGCAATAAAGTCTATAAGTTTATGCAATTTCAAACTAAACTTCAATTCCGCATTCGTCCAGCAATTCAAAATCCACGCCATGTAAATAAAACGTTGAACCCATACACAAAGTTCCTCAAACTTGTATGGACCTACGACCTGTACGCGAGTACAAAATTTCTTGCGGACAAAAATATATACATACAAACATATAAACTCACAGATGAAAGAACATTTTCTCAGACTTGAAGCAGACCAACAGCAAATAAACTACGATGGTTTTACCCAACTCCCATCGATGGAAATCACAATATAAGTTTTCATGTCTCCCGCAATATATTTCGCGGTGCAAGTTATATCGTCAACGTGACCTCCAGTCTATGCAATGTGTACATAGCTTTACGGTATTAGAGGAAAAAATCGCTACAAAATTTTACGTCCGTGCGACACCCTCCTAATAATGTCTGCTTAAGGGCGGCGGTAACATGGAGTACACATTTACGCTCCGTTAAACGCGGAAAGCTTTTTTCGTGTTTAGTGTCACAAAAACTGTTATTAGGTTAAATTGTTACAGTAAAAGTGCCGGTGGATAAAGTTGAAGATGCTGTTCTAGTAATGAAATATCATGGGGATGATTTTATTATCAAACAAATGTCCTTCTTGGACAAAACAAATGTTATAAATAACTAATTACTTGAATGTATTTGTAAGTACTAAACATATGTATAATATGTAAAAAAATAAACATTTCTAAAAAGCTTTGTTATAATTAGAGAGGCTGATATAGAATATACTCCATATTCTATTTCCGTTTCAAAAGTAATGAAACCAAAATTCTCTAAAACTATAACAACCCACGTTTAAACTCCTTTACTTATCGACAGGGACACTTGACTGACTACCTTAATGTGCGGATCGCGTGGTCGGAAATGGACATTTGTATCCACGATGGAAAACAACAGAAAGGCATTTTATATGTCCTGCCGCGGAGCGGACCGTCATTAGGCAGGTGAATTATTCAGATTTTGACATGCCTATAGAATTGATTAATTAATCATAGGAACGAAGATAGTGAGCGTGAATAAATTGTAGGCCTTTGTCCTAAATCGTTTGCTAAGCTGCATGTTGAGAAAAATTTGCTTCAGTATGGATTTGATGTTATGTCTACTTCTTAAAAAGTGAATAATTATGAATGATTTCTAGTGATTTATTTACTCTATGACAGAATTAATGATACTCGTAAATTACTAAGCCGTATATATTAAGTCACTAGACTCACTGACATAAACAACTTTTGCTTATTATGGGATCAAAACCTTATGGTAAATATCAGCTGCGGTGTACTTTTTAAATGCCAAAAACCTCCATAACCGTGTAGTGTGAAGTCTCAGGGATTATTTCCTGAACAACGAGTGCGAGATGCATCGCGACGTTGTGGCAGTAGACAAGGGCCTCACCCCGCTCTCCTTGGCACACGAAAATTGGCGCAGACCAGTGGTGCTGAGCACTGAGGACCGCAGAGAAGTATGGAAGAGTAAGGAGCTATACGGGAGGTTCTATCGAGCTCTACGCTTCGGGGACTTCTTTGGGTAAACCGAATGTTTTGCTTGTGTAATTGCCGACGAAGAAAATATGACGAACAACTATATGAAATATTTCTTGAAGGACGGTACGGTGGACATTTGTCGGGCATGCCGGCGTCCCGGAGAGTCTATCAGGCATATTATTTCCGGTTGTTCTCATCTATGCTAATGGTGAATATTAATAAGCATAATACATAGGCATAAGCTAGTATGATAAGCTAGTAGCCAGGATCATCCATCAGCAACTTGCTCTTCAGTACGGCCTTGTCGAGTCCGAAGTGCCCTACTATCAGTATGCACCGTTGCTAGTTCTTGAAAGTGGTCGTGCGTTGTTCTACTGGGACCGCTCTATCATCACGGACAGGGCTATTGTTTGCAATAAGCCTGATTTCACGCTGGTAGATCAGTCCCAGCGCAGAGCAGTGCTCGTTGACATCACCATCCCGCATGATGAGAAGGTTTAAGTTTTTTATAATATTTATTGTTTTATATTTATATTGTAAAAAAACTTAAAATTAAGAAATAAAATGAGTAAAAAAATAAAGTACAGTATTTTATTTATTTAATTATTATGATAAACTTTTGGTCTTCTTTCTGGAATCCCATGCTGACCTATTTAATGTAAAATCAAAGATTCAAGTTATCTTCAATCAGTCAAGAAGTCATTTCCGTATATCAGAAAAATATTTAGAACGAATCCCTAACACCAGGTTACCCAGTTTCCCGCTCACAAATACACGCAAAAAAATTTTACTCGCAAGGGGCTACATTGGAAGCGCTCCGGATAAAACTAGTTTGACCTAGGAAACTAGTTTATCTTGAAATCGGGAATTCCTTGTATACTAAACTTATACGTAACGAATAGCTGTATGTCTGGGGAAAGCTTAGATTGGTTCTTCGTAGGCATAGTTTGAAAGACCGAATATTTTGGTATTATTATACAGGGTTATCGGCTAGGGATGTATTGAACCGAAAGGGGATCACTAAACACACCCTCATTAACAACTTTTACTATGGGGCCAACTCTGAATTTGAGAAAAATTAAACAGCTGTTCCATGCAAAAAGGTGATCGGTCGTCGACATATAATGTATGAACAGCTGTTTTTTTTTTTGAATTCTGTGTTTGTCCTATAGTGAAAGTTGTTCCTTAAGATGAGTATAGTACACCCCTACTACACCTTTTGGCTAGTGCACCTCTAACCAATAACCCTGTATGGTTTTAGTATTAATACATTTTAACGTCTGTTTTTGGACAGTTTCAAAGGTGCTCTCATATTTTTTCATCTAATTAAGTTTGGTAATAAATTATTTCTTATTTTTGATAACAAAAATACTAAGAGGAATAATATGTAGTAAAGTATTTAATATTTGTTTAGTAGCCGGTTTTTTAACTACTGATGCGACATGTCAAACCCGCGTTTGGCCAGCGATGTATTTACTATTGTTTTTTTTTTACTTTTACATATCAGTTAAGAAATATTCTATAAAAAAATATTATGCCTATAATATACACATTAGAAATACACATTAATATCAGCATGTCGGGTTTAGTAGACATTAAAGTAATAGGTAATAACAAATACATTAGTTCGCAGCCGCGGTAAAGCAGTAAGTGACCGCGCCCCGTCGCTCGCACGCGCCGCAGACCACCGCAGTAATGGAACATTTCACGGCTAGAGCTGTGACGAATGCGTGCGGTATGCACATGCCTTTATAATTGACCGAGCTAGCGAAACGTCTCTGATTCGAATCTGGCGAATATTACTTTCGTCTTTCAGTTTGTATGTTTGAATATATATGCTACAGAAGCATTTGACGACTGAGTTCAATAATAATTTAATAAGACATGCGAAACACAACCTTAATTACGAGTTCTAAATATATAAAAATCAGTCCAGATGTTGTTTTTTTTCAATATGTCACAAAATTGTTGTATGCATTCAATGTAGTACGCAGGACTAGTAATTTGAAACAGTTCGTTTATCCGTGGTTGTAAGTATTGGCACTAATGAAGATGTTCAAAAACAATCCGATCCAATTAACACCAGGCGAACTCAAGGCTACCTCAGAGAAAGAATGCATCAATAGATTATCCTATACCCTATGTATCCAGTAGTATGTCTAGGTATAGTATAAAACATGAGACATTTGAAATCCCTACAAAAACATATCTGTGGAGAATTTAGAACCTTCCGAAAATGTTTCTAACTAAGTCGTACACTTTAAGATGTATGCTGAGTTTTCATGAATTTACGATAAAATAGAACTAAGTCTAAGTATTTACGCAGTCAAAATTAAATATGGTATGAATCTACAAACATCTGACTTAATAAAATTTAGCAAAAACGATCTGATTACCTATGCAATAAACAAATTCACATTTATATGTATGATTTGGTATATGATCACATAATTTTCTCTGTCTAACAATACTTGACTTTATCAACAGCTCATACACAATTTATATCATAGAGTAGATACACATGAAGTACCCAACTTTGTTTGATAAGTGCACCGTCTATTCGTTTGAATATAAAAATAAGACCGAAAGATAAAACACGTAGCTTGGAACAAAGAATGAAAAGTTAAAATTGCAAGTAAGAGCTCTTTACTCATTCATTGAATAAATCCTTCACGTGAAAGGTAATTGCATACTTGCACAGTAGCTACCCAGCTGTAACCTACCTACCTAGTAGGTAATTGTAATTTATAGTCGGTTTCGTAGAAAACCGTATAACTGAAGCGGTAGAAAAAAAAACTAAGCGTTAGAAATTGATATTGCTTGTATGTTGAAGCTACTTGGAAATAAATATTTCAATTGAATAATTTGATTTGAGTTATTATACCTTTGGTAAGTAGTTAATTACAGAAAATACACATTTAATGTTTTATGTGATTTGAAAGACTTGTTTTTGGTAATGGTAGCTCTCGTAGACCGTTTGGAGACGTACCGTCGTTCTTTGCGAGTTAATCAGCCGTAAGATGTAATGAGTGTCAATATTATTGTTTAGAACTCAAGGGTACCTAAAGGTTACCAGACAAACGACTTCTTATTCCCTACTATGTAAACATCATTACATATCTTGTAAAATAATATAAATAAACTTATGAAAACTGTAAATCAAAAGCGTTACCAAACACGTTTGATACATTTTACTCAAAGATGTATTTACTAAAATGCATCCACCAAAGCAGACAAAATATAATGGAGTGGAGGCTTTCAGGTTGGACGGACGTGCGAGTGACGGCTACAGAAGCGAGACGGAAGATATTAGTCGTCGGCACATTGAGCACGGTGCGGGATCCAACTTATTAGGCGATGTGATCATGCGCGAATCACTCGCTTCATACGTTTTATTGCGTCGGGGTATTGGTTTCTTGCGATAATGCTCCCTTATATTACAAAATTAATATCATCTCCGGGTAAAAGAGAGTTTTGTATATATTTATGATTGATATATAAATTGGGTTGAAGCCAAGTTTATGCGTAGAATAAGGATGACAACAGGATAAAAGTATCTTTAGAGAAGGTATAAGCCAATACTACTGCAAAATACTAAACAAATTCATAATATGGCAGTAATAGAATACAACATTTTTCTAATAAAACCGTTCAATAATTATATAACCAAGTTATCGCACAACAGTTGGTTTGATACATCGACATCGTTCAACTGACTCTGATTATGTAGATTCGTAGAGAAGATTTCACGCAAACATATGAATGAAGATCGAATCAGATATGCATAGGATCAGTTTCATATTCTTGAGGATATACGGAAAAATATTCCGTAAATAAACTTAAAAGGGACATATTTTTGGCAGCCGATTTTCTTTTTCGCCTTTTTGTCGACATCGCTGCCGCTGCTATCGCCTGTCGCACATTTGTATCAATATGAAAAGCGAGGGCGTTGTACCGTCACGCAGCAGTAAACAATTCAATTTCGTATCAACAATATTTCAGCTCTGAATTTGGTGACGTGGGTTCCCTTTTCAAACTGAATGCAGCTACCCGTTGGCTATTTTGCTAGCTATTTCTATCTACTGCTCTTTTGTCGTTTAGTTTTTCCACAGTACAAAATAGCTGTGGTAACAGGTATGTAATTTTCTACATGCTGGTATGGCTACAACAGAAAACGATATATTCTCGTCCGGAAATTATATAGGTGGAGAGGGTTTTAGGCAGCCTGTGATCTTCCTTTGTGGACTGTGATTAATAGTTTAATAGTTCTGCGACTAGGAGACCTCGCAAGCATAATTTTTGGGACCTTGTAGATCGACCACTTCTTGACTTCATTGTCATCATGTCAGTGAGAACACTTATTCAAATTCGAACACTGTCAAATATCTCTGTTCAAATAATATTGTAATCGGCTGGTAAATAGCATTTTACTAACTTTATTACTCGAAATAAAAATCGCCGTTGGCAGACTCGAAACAGACACGTTTACCTATATGAGTAAATAAACAATCCAGATCTTAGATACAATATGTCACCCAACACATGACGCTCTCGGTAACCTGAGTTTCGAACGTTATACAATAAAAACATGCTATACTCAATAGGATCGCCCGCGGGTACAGCAAGGCTATCGGCTAGAGTTAGCAAAAAAGATGAAAACAAGAGCAAGCAAATTTGCTTTCATTTTAACAGCGTTGAAGCGGCGAACTGTATGTACTTATAGTCCCGAGACAATGATCGGTGGAATGAATGAATTAATGAAAAAAACTTTTTATTGCAGACACACAAACATCAAATATACAGGAATAATCTTACATCTAGTTACAGAAGTGGCTGCCTTATCGCTAAAAGCGTTCTCTTCCAGTCAACCTTAGGATGGAGATAATTTACAAAATAAATAAAGTATACTACGGGGTATACAATAAAGAATATTAACTAATTTAAATTTATAAGACTATATAAACAAAACAGCGGAAGAGAGAAAAAACAAAAATAAATAAAAACAGATAGCAGAAAACATACGATCTATGGTCAGATAGCAGCTAAATAGAACTTCTTCACATTATCTATGAAAATAGCACAAGTGATGAAGCTTTTTTGATGTCTGTAGGTAATGCGTTCCAGAGTATAACTGATTGAACAGCAAAAGAGTTTTTGAAAAAACACAATGAAATGTGGATGCAATTTTTTAAATTTATTTAGGACTAGCTTTTGCGGTTGCTAACTTTTCATAATTATGTCAGTGGGACTTAAAAAAATTGTGGATTTATATCAGTGGCCCTTCTGAAAGTCTTATCATTGTCTGGAATGGCTCTCGAAGGAGGCCGCCGAAACACACCGTTA
The DNA here is from genome assembly GCA_947049295.1 of Ligdia adustata. Taxonomy (NCBI): domain Eukaryota; kingdom Metazoa; phylum Arthropoda; class Insecta; order Lepidoptera; family Geometridae; genus Ligdia; species Ligdia adustata. The sequence continues at coordinate 8,829,456 of OX346218.1, forward strand.
GAAGCTTGGCGACATATTTTTTAACTTGAAGTGTTATCCTTAAACGGTAGCTCAAGCTCTGCTTGCGTGTTGCGTGGGATGGAACCTCGTACCTCTCGCACGGCAATGTACCCCCTTTTACTACTCGGTCGCCATCGCTACAAAAAATTGTGGACGTTATGTGTTGAAACACGTACAATCATAATCTATGCCGCAGCTATAAACTCGTGATTATAGTATTTTATGGCGGCATACGTTTAGTCTAACTGTTTCAAAGATACCTGTAAGATTTGTATGAAATATTTTATTTAGATTTCCATTAAAAAAAACCTTGTCGATAGTTATCGAAAATTTGAACTACAATACCAATGTCGTTTTGTGGTACTATAATTTCAGTCGACGGTAACGAAAAAAAAATAACTAACTATGCAAATAAAGTTTCAATAGAAAACCATCTTTGCTACAACGTTCAATGAACTTAAGCGTCCAATAAAAGATTTTTTGTTACAACTACAAACCGAAGGTACTCGTATATTTATCTGGGATACAATAATTTCAGTTAGTGATTTCTAGCAAAGAAATAATTATATCATTATTTGATTTTCATATCAAAAATTACTTGCTATATTGTTTTATGTAGGTAGGCCTACCAGAATATTTTCATAAAGACAAAAAAAGCAATGTCTTTAATGCGGTATTTTTAAATTCCAAATGAAATCACGCGTTATAGAGTCATAGTTAAATACGACTATTACCTGCTCGGTCACAGGTACCCAACAATTTTTTTGCTTTTAACAAAAAAAAAACACGTAAAACGAAGCATGCATAAGTTATAGTTAAATACTTGCCTTCTCAAACGGGAACCTTCACTTATTTTCGGGATACCATTTCAGTTTCAGACCATTCCAACATAAAAAGAATCATCCAAATCAAAGCCTCGTTACCGAGTTATAGTTCAATACATTTTTAATATCTATTAAAAATGTATTGAAATCATTATGGAAAGTCCAGAAACAGACAGACAGATAGACAGACAAAAATGAAATAAATTATAGATATGTGGTCTGTATCGTTAATAATAAAAGAATACCCCCCCCCCCCCCCCCACACAAAAGAATTTGTTTAAATATATTCAATGTACAGAATTTGACTTGTTACAGTTTTATTAATAAGTATAGATAAATTGTAATTTTAATAAAAGATATCTTGTTTTTAATTATATTTTGCTCCCTGCGCTACCGTTACCGTTACCATCATTGTCATTGACCTCTTCGCCACATAATCGTAGATGTAAATAGGTGCGACTGAATGTCTCCGGCTCCACTACCTCGATACATACAAACGTTTTTGATTTCAGTAAAATTCTCGTCAATCTTTGCAGTGATTAGGTAATAAAAATGTAGGTATAGTCTCAGAGAGAGTCAACCTCAAATCCAATCGGGCAAAGTGCGCCGAGTCCGGCGTCTTGAGACTTATTTAGCTGAAACGTTTCGCTTGTTGACAGCAGTCGTACTATCGGCCATTGCAAAACTGAGTGCCCACCCCTACAATAACCTACGTCACCGACCTTACATCCAATTTGAAAGTCTCCACTACCTCACTAAACCAATTCTCTTCTAGATTGCTGAACAGAATTGCTTCGAAACTAGATACCTGCTTTGTACCCATTTGTTTGCGAGCGCCAACTAAAGAGAAACAAAAGTTAAACTATAATGTGTTCGCACAAGTAGCTAATGGATGGCAAGTTTCCGTAGGTACTTAAGCGGCCAATTCTTGAGGCGAGACTACTTTCTGAGTACGCATTAGTGGGTGCTTCTCTGGCTAAATCTTAACTATCTACTTAAGTCAGTGTCAGAGTAAGCTTGAGAAAGAATGAGCCCCTCTATACTATTTCTCCTTTCATTACTCGAGCTTCGTTCTGAAATTTGGTTCAATTACTGCGTAATTTGGTGGATCGTCGTGGCATTTTGTCAGCTTCCCGTCGTGTTTGGCTGCCATCGGCAAAGTAATTTTTCCTCCTCTCTGGAGTCATCTATTTAATTAGTCTTTCTTGTCAACAGGCTGTAAGCGGCTTAAGTTATTTCAAATCCATCAAATTTTAATTGATGTTGTTGCTTACCACAAAATTACAAAGATTGTGGGTGAAAAAACTCTAAATTACAATTAATAAAAGTAACTAAGTAACTCACAGTTTTATACAAAATGATTTGACGAGAGATAAAAATCCCATGTAATATAAATAACAAAGCAACTTTGATTGTTCAATCATCATATCCATCAGTAATGGAAAGTAAATAATAGCGCATAAATTTCATTTAATAAACTTGGGAATTGATCGAGTGCGGGCTCGTTGCAATCACACTATAAATTGTTTATTACCCCGCGGTTGTCAATTCCGATGAAGGTACACTTCCGCGAATTACTGGCCAATGAAATGCCTGTACTCTCTCCCTTGGAGTAATAACAGAACACGGTGGTGTCCTCGTAAAAATATGTTTAATGACGTCATAAAGATTCGATATGTTCGCTCGTGGAGAGCTGAAAGCCGACCCGCTCTCAAAGTATACATTATGCTGTGAGGGTATCTATAAATCCGTGAGTGTCCCATTTATTGCAATAGCTCTATCGACACTAACGCTGCACTCGAGTTTAATGTTTAATACTGCCATTATTGGTCAAAACGTTATACTTACTTGTACTTGCAGTCATGTGACTAACGTTTAGATAATTTCACGCAATGTCATATTTACCTTTAATACTTATAATATTACTAGTCAGTATTAGACATTTCGATAGTTCAGTGTTCAGATATTTCTTGTACCTATTCTTGAAAAGCCAATCTATAAGATGACTTCAGCCTTTGATCTGAAATATGTTCATAAACATACGTCGCTTGTTAAACTACTTTGTTTTAACTTAGAATATTAGCAACAATGGAAGTTACACAAAGGCAGATTTTACCATTGAATTGTCTCGAATTTTCGAGCCCTACCCATCATCCCCGTTCGTTCCTCTGCGGGCGCTATTAACCGCAAGTTTCGTTATTAGCGACTCCGTCGGAAAGTTATAAAGGAATCACCTTCATTTAAGTTGAGATTAAATTCTTACTTTGATTGAATAAGCCCGTGTCATTAGTTAAGCTGTCGACGCGTTTATGCAGTGTAGCTTGATTGAACTTACTCTTTATAGTACCAGATAACTAGGCTTTTATTTCTATGCAAGAGCGCTTTACCTGTTATAAATTATATTATTAAAATATAGGCTCTGGTACAGAATATTAAGACATAAACAGTATTTAACTAAAATCTGCAAGGTGATGGGCCCGAATCGACTTTAAGAACTAATTTTCATCATCGAGTAATATAAAGATTAGCATGTTTTTATCAAATAAAATTTAAAGACAAATAATTTCAATAGTTGTTTGCTTTAGTAGACTTACAATTTGATCTACTGAATCTAATTAAACCGATTCACAAATGTTCTTTGCTGGTAACTTATGTTTAATAAATACAAGAAAGTGACGGTAAACAATAAATTACACGCAAACTTTGAGAAAACTTTGTAACAATCTTCAAAGGCCGTAAACGAGATCAAGTAATTTAGGCCGAAATAAGCAAAATTACCCGACATTGTCGGCTTCTCGACACCGCGTATTTCTACAAGCGTTTCTAACAAATTAAATTTCGTTTTTAACATCATTAAATCAGCTTTTCAAAGCTACGTTATGATATTAGTTAAGAGTCAGCATTATTTGATAATTTGTATGTAGAGGTCATGTAAAAGTCCTTTCTGTTTTTGTTATTCCGCGCACACGCCATGAAGGAATATTAAGGTAGGCCACAGCGGACATGTGGAGTTTGATTCCGTGCCGATTTTTGCATGTAAAAATAGCGGTATCCTCATACGGTATTCATAAATGTATCATGCACACAGCACTTATGCATTGAGTATTAATTATGGGCATTTTCGAGCGTAGTTGTAAGTGAAACAGATTGTTTCTAAACCGTTGATTTCTTTCTTAAAGTTGATCGGAAATTTGTAAAATACGAGGTTTACTATAAAATTACCGTCATTTTTTACTTTATCAAATAAATTAATTTCGCAACACCAAAATTATTAATATAGGGTAACATAGGTATGGGGCTATTAAGTGTTGTTCGGAAAGTATATAATTTAAATTAGCCTGTGTCCTTTGACATCAAAACTTAATAATATCAATCGTGAAACTCCGTAAAACGTTTGACGCAATTATAAATTAAACGTGGCCGCTAACACGCGGCGGTATTTGTTTTGCTACTTACGTCCATTTGGTAACAAAGCAAGCGACATAAATGGGTTGTGATTAATGGGTACACTCGTTAGGATTCTTGTTTGAACAATAATTAGTTTCTGGACGGCACCGGATTAGGCTTGGTGTGGTGACAATGTGCCGATGTTGCCATGGGTGCGGCGCCATATGTTTGTAATATTCTCCTATAATTTTATTAACATTGCCGTTGTGATTACTTTTATTTTGATAGCCGAATCAGCTATTTTGTTGCTACTAAAAAAATGGGTTATGTTAGTATAGCAGGGTGTTCCAGAATACATGTCGGAATATGATTTAGGCACTGCTAAAAAGTTATTTATTAACATAAAAATCGAATATGCTAACGGTAACTAAAGATTTTAGTTATAATTATGACAGTATATCGTCTCAATCTAGAGCATTTTACTTTAGTCGCACGGCCGCCGTCGTCCGCAGTCCGGAAGCACTCCAATTCCATCATAACTTTCCAAACTTATCTTAGTTAGGAGCGATCAATTTTCATTTTCCACAGATTACGTTTCTTAAGAAATGAAACGCTAACACTGTTATTGTGATATACTGCTAATTGCTAACCGAATTTGTGTGTTTGTTTCGTATTTCCGTTTAGATATTTTTAAGATTAGGTTGCCATTATTTGGCGGAAAACAAATTATATTCAGTATACAATTTTTATTTGATGAGTATAATACTCATAACTTAAACGTGTTAGAATTTGAAATGTTGCTGTCGTTAAAACATTTTAATACAACTTACACAAATCAATCTACACACACGATTCCCTAATGAACGCCACGGACCCACCAGATTTGTTTTCATTTCCTTCACTCAACTCATATTCATACATTTCGCAAACTGAAGAGCTCTCTCTCTACCTAATATTTGCGAGATGATAAACAGAACGAAATGCGGGAAGTTATAATTCAGAGGATGTCGTCGTAACGAGCTGGCCCGACCGTATCATCACATCACGTCACGTTCTATCCAATACGGAATTTGTCAAAAGTTGAAACAACATTTTCATATTCAAAAGAAACTTTCGACGCAGGCTAATAAGCAATGAAAATATGAACGCAATACATGTACCTACTGTTTCAAAGTCAGATCTACTCGAATAAACATCAGTCAGCACTAGAATTATGGTGTAAATAATTCATTAGGTCGCTGCGACGAAGTTAGATAGGCACTTTGTGTAAAAACGTGTCCAGAGAATGTATGGTGTGTAGTAGAGGTGTGGATGTGGGGAGGGCTCCAGTCTTCGGTCGTGCATCGATCATGCTCTGAAGCCGGTCTGCAGATTGATAGCCGGCGCCGGCCGCGCGAGTTCTGAACCCCATGTACTATGAAATAAAACAGGATGGACCTTTAATTTATTTTGTATTTAGTGTATCTTGTATTGAAAATCAAACCGCAGTATGCATATTAAAAACATCGGCCTCCGGCCTCGTTAAATTTTCTAAGTTTCTGCACAATTTTCTTACCTTTTATTAAACACCTTTTAATACTAATCCCGTTAAGTATTGTCACACCTTTCTGTTGTACGATGTATAGAAGATGCAATATGCACGTTCCATTGTTATGGTTTTCCACTACTAGCCATGGTGTTAATCTTGTAAAAAAACTTAGAAATCAATATGTGCTATTTTCAAATTTTGGACTATAATAAATGATATAATTAATGCCACTAAGCGAAATTGCGTCTTTCTTAGTGGCATTAATACTTGTTATTTTATATTTAATATTTAATAAACATAGTCCCTACTGACTATAGTCTGATACTCAACCCAGCCCAGCGATGGCATCCAGAGGAAACACTGAGACAGAAATGGTGAAAGTAAACAAATGCGTTGTCGATAGCGTGACAGAAGGATTAATAGTTGGCGCTCACCGCGCTGTCGTCTCGTGTTTCGCACGTGAACAAAAACACCATTCATTTCGGCACCGGTCTCACCACCAGCTACGAGCGAAAAGCGATGAGAGCTAAAAACAAGAAAAGAATTGCCGAGCAGCTAGTAACGAGAAAAAAATTAAGACTTATTAAGTATAGATAAAATGCTGATTACTCGCACCTCTTTCTCAGCGACTTTTTTTTGGTATGAGTTGTGACTGCCATGCGACCAAAGCTGATTGTTTTTTTATTTTTGATAATGGTTATCCATCGATATAGGTTAAGAAAGCAACAAAAAAAATCTCATCGAAGTGGTTATCTCTGCGACAACAAAGTAGAGATAGAATTTCCGTCGGCCTGTGCGAAACTCCCAGTATTCAACTTTTAATATATGTGTCTCTTTTATTGGAACGGAATGTATAACATCTTTTGCTCGTTTCTTGAGCGAGAAAAGAAAAGCTACTCGCTCGCTCACTTGTGGTGTGTGAGCCTTATACACCGACCAGTGTGAAATCCAAACCCATTATAAATGACGAGCATTAATAACAAAAGAGCATTAGTAATAAATGCTCGCAATTAAAATGTAAACTGACTACAACAGAGCTTGATTAATTTTTGGTTTGTATTTTTTTGTGCAGATTTAATTTTAATGTTACTTAGGTATCCCATTACCTCAAATTATATTTTACCATTACATATTTTAAAATTTTGTTATTATTTTTTAATTATTAACGACGAGATTCGATAAGCTTTATGTACAATAAAAAGGTAGAATGATGTCTGAACAATAAAAATATCTGCAGTGAAAGACTATATATCTTACAACTTTGTAATGGGATCAGATACCAGATAAAAGTCTTTGGTCACTTTTTTACATCATTATTAAATTTATATAATGTGCTGTAATAACTCGGTTTGAGACAATGTTTTCATTTCTGTTTGAAAATTGTTTCAGAGTTCGCAATTTCGGAAGGCGGCGGTGGAGGCGGCACGTACCCAGCGCGCTCGCCGATGTCCAGTTCCACCACGGGACACTCCAGCTCTAGCCATCACAGGTCAGGAAACAACAACCATAATACGAGTATACAAACACATGTTCCTCCTAGTAGAAACCCACAGATCTAAAATGTCGAAGATTTTTAATGACACCTGGAAACGAGACAATTTTGAATATTGAAGATTATTCATGGATCCAAAAATGTAGCAGTACAAAAGGTGTAGCAATGTACAAGGAAGGGTCCTTGTACATTGCTACACCCTATAACGAATACACTCTCCAAATTCCATGTCTCTAGATTCAGCAGTTTAGGCTCTGCGTTGGTTCCTACCAAATATCAGCCAGTTAATCTGTCAGGACTTACTCTTATATATATATTTAGATAGATTACATTGCGATTTCTATAATATTAAGAACATTTTTTTATATATTTTCACACATTACCATGAAAAGTACGTTGCTATAGTTTACTTTTTTCCAAAGCTGCTTTTATTAATAAAATATTTTTTATGAAGATTACATAGAAACAGTATACCAGTTTTACTACAAATATGTATGTACAATACGAATATGTATCTGCATTGAATAATTTCTATTTTATTTAAACAGGACCTGACTTGCCTTTTGCGTATTAACATATAAAATGCTATCATGTTAAAAAAATACCAATAAACTAACCTTGTTACATTTTAGTGAGGTCGAAATATTTCATCGGCGGCCCCCAATACTTTTGACAAAAGCTTTTACGCAGATAATAAAGTCACCGAATATGCACATAAAAGCCCACAAAATTTAATAAAGACATTTTTGCTATGGAGTGCCATCTAAAAAACCTTTATTAGTTAGCACTCATATTCTAAATTTTCTTCTTCGCATGCCCTCTGAAATTAATCTTAGGATCATCAAAAGGATCGAAAATAGTCTGCATTCCGAGCGGTCATTGAGCGGACGCGAATTACGCAACGCAACGGGCAAATTATGACGTGTCAGCTTCGTACGAAGCGGGATTACGAGAATGTTCTGGAATATGAGCGGTTCGGCTCGGAGCGGAGCTACTTTGAGCGGAATGGAAACGTTGAGCATGTTATTTTCGATTCAGCGGTGATGTGTTGTTTATTTCCTGTGCACAGCAACACCTCAAATGAGGAGCGAATATTAATTTATCTATTTTTTTCGGTTACATACGAGTACACTATTTTATTGTTAGACCTACAGATGTATGTAAATTGTGTAAAAAAATTTACTCTACGTAAGCTATGAGATCGGTAGGTGTCATTTAATTTGACATAAGTATTGACACTTAGTAGTCCAAAACGAAAAGAAAATTTTAAATAAATAGAAAAATATCGGATACCTACTTGTAATTGTATAATGTATTCTTTCAGCTTAAAATCACCATCACAAAGTTATACTCGTAAAGGATACTAAGTATAAAATAGTGACCTCAAATGTAATGCTACCTGCCGTCTGTTAATCCTCTGAAACATAATCTTGGATCTAATAAAAAATTTATGGACTTGCTTTAGAAGTGCCAGTGACGGTCCACATTAATTTAAACTTATCCGCGGAGAAATACTTTAAACTTTCGAATTAAGAAAGCCCAATTTAAATTTTTAATCGCAGTTTTATTTACTTGGGTATATTAAAGTATGAAAATTACGGGTACCTATTTCCAACTTCTAACGCTTGGCAAAAAATCATTGTATAAATGTAAAACTATAAATCAACTAATTTTCTTGTAGAAAATACAAATTTGGAACATTTATTTCGAACGTCAACGCAACACCTTTACCTACACTTTCACAGGATAATAGCACAAAGGCCAGAGGCCAATTCTATTTTGCGATTCTAGCTTAGCCTATGCTCTCTGTGAAAGTCTAGTTTCGTATATAACCGAGTTAACGTTACTTTTACGCGAACTAAAAGTTCTAAAGTGATTTTCTTTTACAGCGTTGAATCGCAATCTGTAGGCTTTTACTTACGAGAACGCCTGCGGTGATAACACCGGCCGTAAAATGAAATGTGCGTTCAAATATTTATCTTAGCAATTTACGCAGTAGTTTCTCCATTTTATAAAGTAACTTGAGTTTATCAATCTTCCACAATAAATATATGAATAATGTTTTGACCTCGAAAGGGATTTTTATATACAATAATAGCCAATCTATACTAATATTATCTAAAGAAGAAATATTTGGTTGTTTGTTTGCATTGATTAGGCTCCGAAACTACTAAACGGTTTAAAAAATTCTATCACTTTTGTGTGACGTAACCTATATTATATTTTCAAAACATTTGGGATCCTTACTAAAACTTCAGTAATGTAACCCAAGGTGTTTTTTATTAAATTTTGAAATGTACGCCAAATATTTAAGGGTAGTCACATTATTTTTTTTTTTAATAATTTTGCTTTTGGCAATTACAAGTTTTACTATTAATCTATTAACATGCTTAATTATCAAGTATTTAAAAATAAGACTAGCTATGCGGAAAGTTTGTCGACAAAATCTTTGTTGTAACTTTTGAGGTTTTTGGCAAAAATAATTTACTAAAGCTATGTTATAATAATACAGTAATGTTATTAGCATGCTTTAATAAAGGATCGTGAAGCAAAATCACACAGATAAAATATAGACATTTGATTAGTTTTTTTGTTTTTATATAACATCTTGTATCATAGGATAGTAGTCCATACATAGTATTTTGATTAAACAAATGATGTCCTCTATCCGTCCGATTGTCCTATGTAACCAAAAACCGTCATGATCTAATAGCACATAGCTCGCAAAACAACGGTAAATTGCGAAAGTGCATACGTTACAAGTCCAGCTGCGCGCGACAGTCCCTCGTGACGTCATAATGTTACCTAATTAACGTGCCCCACACCTATGTACTTACACTGGAATGGATAAGGTTACGTTTACATAAAGATGACTCTGGTGCTATTATGCTTTTGTAGTAGTTGGTCGTAACAGTTTGATGCATGTGCGAGCGTGGTAAAAGTGACACGTTTTTAGCCATAAACAAGATCGCTGTGAACGCGGTTCGGAACAGTTATAAACTGATTAAAATATTGTCAATGTTTTTCATATCTAGCTACAAAGCTCCAGCTTCAATTACCAATACATGTCCGAAATTGCATAGTGTTCCTAAGTCAGGCGACTAAGATCTAACACTATTATTATTGATTAGATTTAAACAAATGTTCTGCGTGGAAGCTTATAAAAAATGTTTAATATATGTACAAACGTCAGCAAATAAATATGCCTAAACGATAAAATATCTGACCTATCAGTTTGAATTAAGTCTTCTGACTATTCAAGGCTATTTTATTTGGAAAGCTTCAAACTAATTAGGACTTATAAATGTGGTAATGTTACCACAGGTAGGTATAAGTCCTTATTAGTTTAGTCAAGAGAATCATCCAAATCTCCCAAATTTACACTGCCTTTTAAAATATTAAGTGACTAATTTAAATTGTACTTCAAATTCTTATTGTCTTAGCGTAAGTGTAATGAACTGACATTGGATTATTTTTGAGTATGCGCTTAATACCTGCACATTATAAGGACATGTTATTTACTAACTGTATCTTCATTCTTCAGAAAGCAACGCCCGAATCACCCTTTCAATATTAATTTTAGAAGAAATATAAGCTGTTACTGAAACGTAGAGTATCGTAGGTACTCGTAGGTATTAAGCTCAACATAATACTTAGAAAACAGTCCATAGTTACTCCAGTGTGGACATTGCACCTGCTTACCTAGCGCCACAGCGCTGCCTCTGCCATTATCAGAATACATTAGCAGCGCTACGTGCGCTGAATGCGCGATGTTCGTTCGTTAGGCCCCGAGGTGGCCAGCGTAATCTGGCCTTTCACCGGCCTGACCCAGAGGTGAATCTGATAAGTTTCTCCGTGTAAAACAATTTTAGAACAGCTGAAGGTATTGTCTAAATGTAACTCTATTGCGGATCCGACTGCGACTTGTGTGGTAGCAGGATAAGAAAATGTATAAAACTTAATCGATAGTAGACACGAATTCTTTTTTTATTACACATAGGTATGTAAGTTTATACGTGTTTGTTTATTCTTTTTCTAAACCACAACAGATTTAATTTCACAAATACCGAAGCTTAGCAGCTTTTTACACAGAGCACATGCTTAAAGCTACATTTTATCTTCTATATATAAAAAAGAATAACAATCACAACTAACAATAACTAAATGACAAGTCACAATCACCGCAGGGTCTAAACCGCTTTACCTAGAAATTTGAAACTTGTAATTAAGGCGTGTATTAATTATTGAGTATAGACGTAAACTAAGAAATACTTTTAGATATTCAACCCTCACAAGGGTCACGTGTCAGTTAGTTTTTGAAAACTCTTCATATTCCGTTTTATGTCGCGTGCGCTACGCCGCGGGTGACGGCTACTAGCCCGATAATAAAATGAGTTAATTTTTAATAGAACTTTTTAATACAGGATACATTCTTAGTCTTGTCAGAAATAAAGTATCTAAATACACACATTTTGTATACTTACTTGAAATATAATTACAGTCAATAAATACTGAAATATATGTAACAGCTCTGTAAAAATAAGTTGACGAAATATTCAATTACGAATTGTAATCAAAACCATAATTGTTTTCAAGTTTTTAGCTAGCTAATATAAAAATTGAGTCTGAAAACTCGAGGAAAAAGCCCGTTAGCTTATAAATAAGTTAATTTAAAACCTCACCTAAGGAGGACGTCGCCGGTCGCTTATCGCAGACTGGCTGTCATAAAATAAAAAAAAGTCTAGGGATAATCTAAAAACTTCAGATATTGAAATGAGTTTGGCGAACAGTTTACAATCTTGGTAAGTGACAGCGTGTTTACCCACACAACGTCTAAATGGTAAAACTCTGAGCAGTATTATATACTTCAGGGCAGATGTAGCTAAGTAGCTTATACATTCAGACGGAGAATTCTGCAAAGTTTAGTACCTATTTTAGTCATATGCTGTGTTGTTACGTAACCTCTATCTACTTCAGCTAGTCTAACAAGCTGTCAACATGAATGTGGAGGGCGTTGACATTTTGTGGATAATGTGCTCCAGACTTGTGGGTTACGTGGGTCAGGTACTAATAACTAACCTGTGTCTAATTTAATGTTGACTACAGTAGAGCTGCTATAATAATATTTGTAACCACTTAAGTTCTAGATAATTGGAGGCTGTACTGAGATTGGCAAATAAGAATTTCTCTGATAATATTATTTTAACTCTTCAAATCTATAAGGTTTTTATTTATCCAAGTAGAGTTATTTTACGAGAGATGACTGAATCAGAATTTAAATCTTAAAAATAATATTGTCTGAATTATCTGATATTTTAACTTCAAGTGAATTAGTGGTGTACTTGTAATTAATTAAATAACGATTATTATTAGTTCGGCCAACTGTTACCCTTGGAGCCAAAACAATTGACTACTTCTTTATAACCTTTTCTCATATTAATTTATAGATAAACATTAGATTAAAATCAGTCAATAAGTGGCACAGAAGCATAGTTTACCCCGTTTTTGGGAAAAATATTTAAAGGTCACTGATGACATTCCAAAGTAAGTGGTATACAAAGTTTCTACAAAGTTTCAAACGATTTCTACGTGGATCCAATAACACATACAAACTGACAGACTAATTTTTGGCAAATTCCTAAACTATAAACAGAGACGTTTAATTCGCTTTAATAAAGATTTGACCGCTCGAATGAAGATTTGTACCCTTTACACCGTAAGCAACGTTCAGCCCGGTCAGGTCTCTAATGAGTGACGGCATGGAGACGCATACTTTTTTCGTAGCGATTCGTAGAAAACAACGACGAGACATTAATATATACCATCGATATAAGACCAAAAATAATTTTCTCGTCGATGATATACCTATAAGATTAATTTATTTATATATGATAAATGAAAACCAATGGCAAGTTTGAAGTACAGGCTCACTTTGCCTTGCTCGTTTACTGCGTTGGGTCAATTTTTTTATGGGTCGGTTAAATAATAATCTCACTATGCTGCTTTTTGAACTGAATTAACCTGTGACCTAATTTGAACATGAAACAACCATTACCTCTATTACACTCACGGGCTTGCATATTCATATATTTTGCCGATGGACATTGTCGGCAGTGATTTTTAGTAGATTTTATCTCATTTCCCTGGACTATTTTACGGCCAAGCGGTGGTCGGTCGGCATAGACAGCCACCTCCCGCCGCGCACGTCGCCTGGACACGGAAAATGCTTTAGTGAATCTATTTACCACCAAAACCTGTTTTTTTGAGCTTTTTATGTTTAGAAAATTACCTCAGTTTTAGCGTTTTCACTTATGCATTTATAAATAGACGGGAATATTTTACGATATCTACTACCTCATTCACTGATTTCAATAAATCTATACTTAAAATAAAACTGTAACAGGTCAAAAGCTGTACATTGAATATATGAAAAAAATCTTTTGCAGGGGATGTTATTAACGATATAGACCCCAAATCTATATTTTTCTTAATTTTTGTCTGTCAGTCTGTTTCTGGACTTTCCACATTCGGAAATGCTGGAGGAATTCTAATGAAACTTGGTATGCTATGGTTTATACCATGAGGTAGGATCTTATCTTTTTTTTATCCCGAAACTCAGAAGGAGTTCCCGTGGGAAGGGGGGATGAAAATCGTATTTAACTAGAACTCGGTAACGCGTGCTTTGATTTGGATGATTCTTTTTTTATTCCAAAAGTCTAACTAAAATGATGTTATCCCGAAAATTAGTAGGGGTTCCCGTGGGAGGGGGGATGAAAGTATTATTTAATTATAGCTCAGTAACGCGTGCTTAGATTTCGATGATTCTTTTTATGTAAGAAAGAACTAACTGAAATTGATGTTAACTCAGAAATTACGGGGGGTTCCTGTGGGGCGCATGAAAAACGTATTTAACTATAAGTCAGTAACGCGTGCTTCGATATGGATGATTTTTTATATGGATGATTTTAGAAAGGTGTACCTGAAATGATGTTATCCATAAATTTTGTGGGGTACCCGTGAGAGAGGGGATAAAAGTCACATTTAAGTATAACTTGCTAACGCGTGCTTCGGTAAAGATGATTTTTTTGTAAGTAATGACTAACTCGAATTATTGTACCCAAAATAAAAATACTACTTCATATTTGTAGTTGTAACAAAAACTTTTATTGGACGCCTACACAACAATTTGTAGCAAGGAAGTTTTTACTGTTGAAATTTAATTTGCATAGTTATTTTTTAGAAAGGATTATCTGAAATTAATGTACTGCAAAAAAATATGACATCGGTATTGTAGTTTTTTATAATTATTTTTTTGAGTTTATAGCCGCGGTATAGATTATGATTGTACATATATTTATTTTTTTATACTACACAATAAGCATTTGATAACAAGTTTGCACGACCATGGAAATCAGCGATACTGTAGCCCTACATGGAACATATAGCACACATATGTGACAAGGCATAGCGACCACAATTTTTTGTAGCAATGGTGACCGAGTATTTTAAGAGGGTAAATTGCCGTGCGAGAGGTACGATGTTCGATCCCACTAAATACGCAAGAAGAACCTGAGCTACCGGTGAGGGATAACATCGTGTGGTAACCATAGCATGGTGGAAGGGCAATCTTAATTAGCCCTCAAGTTCTCGCCAAACAGCTAATGGTGTATTGCAGCGACCTTTTTTGAGAACCAGTGTATTCCAAACTAAGCATGCTTCATCTAGGGGTCACAGTGGCGCTGGTTTCTGTAGTCATAAAAATGCCAAGCTGTCTTGAACAAAAAATAAATTGGCAATCGGGATATCGCTTAACACATCAAACAAAACAAAAACCTACGGGTTAACATGAGTGCAGAATTCGTAAAATTAAATTGGCGTTTATGATATGCAGAATCTTAACATGTTGAACTTAATTGTGCGAACTTCTATGTATCGCTTTAATTAATAAAATTTACTGATTAAAACACTGCTATCTTATTGTATCTTTTGCAATATGATTTAAGATGGACCACTGAAATCATTTCTCTAATTTTTAAGTTCCACTGACATATTAATGAAAGGTTAGCGACCGCGAACGAAGTCGCGGGTACAGCTACAGTACAGATTTTTAATGGCTAAATTACTCATGATAGTAAGTTGAATCCGGGTATAGTAAAGTCTGAGTCATAGACATATTTATATTATTATTGTAAGAAATTAGCCAGTGAAAATCGAATTAAGTTCATGAAAATATATAAAATAGAGTCTCCATTGAACCACTCTACATGCATTAATATATATGCATTTACGTAGTGCCTAAACTACTCATCTGATCCTGATGAACGAGGTTCTAATCGATTTATAATTATAGTCCAGCCGACCTCAGATACATTTGGAGTGAATAAGTAGATTCGTGGATAGTTATTTATTTATTTCGGAAGACGTGATTTTACACCCATTATTAGATAATGTTTTTGTAATAGTAAGGAATTTTTAGTTGCTAAGTTACAATTGAACTTAGTTACAATTCAACAAACATACTTTCTTATCATTGCAACATATAAAACCATATAGGCATGCGCCATCTAGGCCACAGTGTCGATGACTACTGTGGTCGTGCTAGCTGGTAGTCAAATGCCTTGCTGTATTTGATAAAAAACAGCAGTTAATCAATAAACCGAATTCCTTATCATAATAAAACAACAACTTAAAAACGGCTGAATCACTTTGTTCATTAGTCATTGACCTCAGGAACAACGTCGGGGGCAATAATAAAATAACCCCTTACGATGTGTTAAGTGGAAACGAATCATATCCTATCATCAATCATAATGCCTCCCTTTTTACAACGTCGTTGAAATGGATTCCTACTGTTTTAGTAATTTAATTTAATCAGCACATGTTGTTTTAATTTTTATTGAGAGCGTGTCGAGTAATGATATAAAGATTAGTTCAAAACTCAACACTGTTATAATATTTTAAAAATATAATCTTTTGCGTTTATTTATTGAACGAGCGAGCGAAGCGTCTTTGCTTTGAATCAAGTACAATGTTTTTTCGGTGGTAATTTTTTTTTTTACGTTTGCCCGCAAGTAATTTCGTACTCGCGTACAGGTTGTAGTTTTTATCCAATCTTGCCAAAACTTCGCATGATGTGTGATCGTGTGCTACTAAGAATTTCTAAATATTTTAAGTCCTCGGAGATTTTTTCATTGGGGAAGTATTATAAATATTTATATCTCCCAGAAAAGGGAAAATTTGTTTAAAAGCAAAAATTACGAAGAATCTATAAAAATATTTTTTATTATTCGATTGAACAGAATATTTGAATACTGTGGCTATGACACAAACAGAATACAAGGTAGGCCTCAAAATTATTGCGGTCTTGAGGTCAACAGTTCGCAAAATCACAAGTTAATAATTTATAAGCACAAAAACTAGCTCATTTGTTAGAATAATATCTCTAAGTGTTTATTTCTTTTATGCGAATGAATAACGTATAAACCACCTCCTTTAATTCTAGAGGTGAAAATAAGATAAGATAAGTTGGTGAAAAGTTTTTATTAACATCATATTAAAAATAAAAATAAGTCAACTCAAATACGATAATCATTTTACATGTATGTCAACATATTTTATTCAAAGCTACCAAGGAGCAGGTAAAGCCAAGAGGCGTAATTAGAGATCAACACATTAGTAGAGGCGAGAGTGGCAGGTTAATCTCGTGGTGAATAAAAAATCAAGGGCCAAGTATTATGGACTCGGGCTCTATCTCCTTTATAATGTAGTCTGGATTTGGCGCTAATGGTTTTTCAGAGTCGATTCTACCTTTTAACCCCGAATTTTCACATTCGCTCGCAGGCAGAGACATCTTTTATCCGTCTCTTAATGAAGCCTGGCTAGTAGGCATTAAATTTTAATTACGCATCGTACTGCCACGTAATGAAAACAAAGTACCTAAATTAATATTTTTTGTAGGGAGAGCTGTTCGTTTTTATAAGCTTTGTTGGCCTTTTGAAAACCGTTGGTTACCTTTTGTGGAAAAATGTTTGATAAAAGTAGTTTTTAGAGAGGCACAGTGTGCAAATCTTGTAGATTTTGCTACTAATGAACACGTATAAAATAAATATATATAATATATTATATTATATTATATATTAAAAAAGCCCCTGCAAAAAGCACTTTAAGCGGTTAAAGATTTTAACTCTGCCTTGCATGATCATCAGTGAAACCGCAACTATCATAAAATTGAATCCTAAGCTTTTCAGAATGTATTATGTTGGTGGTCGATATGAAGGAACCATGCGCGTTTAGAAACGTCGTCGAACCGCTGCGCTTAGTCATAGTGTATTCTGTATGGCATCGACTATATATAATAAAAAATACTATACAGTTGATGAGTTTTTAAGTGATAGGTTTATTTAAAGTATTGGTTGTTATCATTGCGTTACGTCAAGGTACACTTATATTTTATTTAATTACGAAAGTTAATATTTGTGAAGATTTTATCTATTAACGGTTTTTTTTTATTTTTAGTTTTCGCATATGTTTGACTGAAATGTTTTTTGTGATCTTATTTGACTAAGTATTTTACACAGAGTTATAAATTAATTTAATATATTGTAGTGACTCTTTAATTATTTTATGTATATATTTATAAGTACATACACACCATGTTTGAATGCCTTGTGGATAGAGCTAGGGCTCAAATTGTATGTAAACTATATATAAAGCCTATATTCTCACTATATTCAGACAAATAAATTTCATTTCATTTCGTATTCATATAGTAATTACACGTGTAGTCAAAAAATACAAGAACTAAATGTAATACTACTCACCTCAGGTGTAATTAATAGAACGAGCGCGCAAAGGATTTTCCGTCTTTGTATCGCACTTGTGCACATAAACAAGACATTAATGGATAATAATCCACCAATATTACACAAAAAATGTAGAATCACTAGTTTTGCAATCAATAGACACACAGAGACACCATTGTTTCAGTGATCGCGGGAAATACTCCAGCATTTGTTTTAAAACAGATGCCACTTTTGACATTTTCAATATTGACTGGCATTAAATAATATCTTAGGTTGCCATGGATAATCATATCTACCATTCGTGTACTTTGCCACAGTATTTTAGACCTTGTTACACGAGTATCAAAGTGTATTTTCAAAGAATTGTCATGGTATTTGCATTTTCAACAAAACTTTCCTCTTTTTTGAGAGTCTCTTTTTTGAGATGTTTTTGAGAGAATTACCCAACCAATCGAAAATCCCCGAGGACTAAAAAAAATTATAAACTCGTAGAACCTGTACATCAAGTTTCGTCGAGATTGGTTGGAAGTACGCGAGTGCGAAATTGCTTGCGGAAAAACATCCATACATGCAAACATAGAAACAGACAGACGAAAAACATTTTTCCGGACTCGAAGCAGAGACGCTTCGCTCGTTTCATCAAAAAAGAAATAAAATATAAAATATCCATGCAAAAAAAGACATATCTAAAAGACGGGTACACTGTTCATTCTCTACGCATGAACCCGTCACTCACTGAGGCAGTCGCAATAAATAGTTTTACCAGACATGGGCTAGTATAGGGGCACTGAGGAACACGGTGACAGGGGCTCGGCTGACCACATGCACGCCCCTTCGAAGTGACTGACATCTCAGTCGCAAAGAAGGTCCATTAACCACCAAGTTTAAGGGCTCAGCCAAGTACGCGTGTAATAAATAAAGCGGCTGAGACAGATAAATTATCTTTGACTCGCGCAAAGCTACCCCTGACAAATTATCTGTCATAAAAGCTAAAAACAAATTTGTTACGAAACGGAAAACTTTGTAAATAACAAGTTGAATTGTTTAACAAATCTTACAATTCCTCATTTCGTTTGTTGTCGTGAATAGAAAGATTTAGCTCAGATACCTAGAATGCATATAATTTTCTGTAGACCCTATTATTTACTGTAATATGCGTTACATTATAGTCAGTGTTAATATAACGTTAGTAATTTCTATTATAAACGCATCTCAACTTTTATTGTACTTTTCCTTATCTTGCATGTCTGTATTTTTTTTAATTGAGAGAGTTGTTGAAGAGAGCATAGCGTCTCTACTTTGAGTCTGGCTTTATTATCTCTATATAATTATTTAATCACTAGTTTATTTATAGCAACAGTTAAAAAATCATTAAACACGAAGCCCTACAATGAATGTAGAGTGCAACGTTGTTTATTTTTTCTGTGAAAATAATTTATATATTAAATTTAAATATTCCCACTTTATACCCAACTACACAACAAAATGTCGAAACAAAAAGCGTAAAGTATTCATGAAGTTATGCTGTTATGTTGGCAATTAACATCGTTATAACTCGTATTTTGACCGACTGGCTGGTCGCTAGTGAGTTTGATTCACTTGTAGCATCGCAATTTTGCGCTTTCAAAGTAAAATGAACGCGAAAATTAAGCGTCATATTGTGACTGATATTGAAAGAGCACGGGAAATAATGCAGTGGAAAACTTTTAACGCGGCGGTTCACTTTCGAGAGGCCTAGATGGAATTCCACTCGGCTACTAACAACAAATATGTAAACGTTTTTTTAGGATTAATCTAGTAGTTCTGCGAAAAGTTGACCTCTCGTTTTCTAGCTTACAAATTTCAGAACAATAAAAACTCTGTAAAATAATTTTTTACCTTATAAAATAAGATAAGATAAGTCAACTCTTTATTTAAAATACAACAACAATACATAAAACGTGACAAAAAAATCTTAAAACACAAATATAGCTTTTATTTGGCGGCAATATCGCTTAAAGTGAATCTTTTCCAGGCAACCATGCACGTAAATGATAATGACAATTTCATGAAAAATTCCCCCTTGTTTGGGGAAACACACCAGCAATCAAAAATCCCTGACGGCTTAAAATTCTAAATATTCGTAGACCTTGTGTACCTAATAAGTTTCATCAAGGTTCATCCATACATACCGCCCCGGATCGTCAATAAGTAGAATAATACGCTTTATCGTCAAAATCTACTATAATCATAATGTCTCCCGACTTGAATGATTCTACAAACATACAAACTGACAGTCGAAATTTTTTTTTACCAGACTCGAAACAGGGATGCTTCGCTTGTTCGATCATTAAAATTTAGCATGCGGTTAAAAAGCAACTTTATACTCTTGTATATGTATCAAAATCAAATAACTATTCAACATATATAACCTAACTGATAAAATATATCATATCCTCTTAAGGGCGGTTCCTGGTGACCTTGATTCAAGATTCTTGTTCTAGAACTTTTGGAAATAACTTAAAAGAAACTTGATTTTCCATAAATAAATTATTGACGCGTAGCCAAACATGGAACATCAGTTAGGGATAAACTATACATATTTATTGCACATACTTATAAAACATGATTAAAATTTAACTAAAACTATATAAAGTTATAACTATATGTACAAAAGCAATACTCAATAATTAAAACTAACTTAAATCTAAATCGCTACCAGTTGGTAGAGTACCTAAAATGCTGGCCCCATTGCCTCGTTGAATGGCAATACTAATGCGCTGACCCAGGTAGAGACCAGCATTTTGAACTCGAGTAGCGTCAACCAGACGCTTAAGAAAAAAAATCATTCAATATAAAAAAAAACATTGAACATCTTATTTATTTATTTCCTAGCTAGAACAAAAGCTGTTACTTAATTAGAAGTCACCCTTAAAAGGATACTAGTTGATTACTAATTGCCTTGTATGCCGCGCTCTGGAATGCTAGGCTCATAAACTGTTATCAATTTTTGTAAATATGGAGTGGCTCGCCTTAATGTCGTACTTTTTACTAACTACCAGCTTCTCTGCGATTGATGCTTTAAGGAAAACAACCGAGACCCACAATTTAACGTGTCTTTTACCATCACCAAAATTCAAAAATACGAGTGACCAAACAAACTTATCAAGGTTGAATCTTTTAACGTTTAATTAATTTCACAGCCAGGTCATTTAAACTTTATAATATGAGAACGTACCTACATAACAGACTATTCCTAAAAAAAGCAATTATCTACGTACCTGATATGTTTACGCCAGGGTTACCGCTGACAGACTACGGCCAACTTTTTAATGAGTAATCACAACATGATATTCATCAGACATGATATTCGATATAATTCGGGTATGAAAAGTGCCTTCATTTAACAAAATAAATAATGAAGCTTTACTGAGACGTTGCTGACATTACACCAAAGCGCAGCGATTATTGTTCATTTGCTATTAGGTGCTAACTTTTATTAGCTTTTAAATGGATGAAATGTTCTTATAGTTGCTTATTAAACAAATGTAGCTTAAGTGAAATTAAGTGTGCGGGTTTATGTCAAGCTGAAATACTATTTAAGTCACAGTATAATATAATGTAATAAATTATATTCTCGTTTATCGTTTTTTGTAATGATCATCCCTTGAAAAATATTTTGTTTTTCATATTTCTCACAATGACAAATTTTGTCTCTAGACTTCTATTACCATGCAGGCAAACCGACGAAACAGTGAACTATAGTCGTTCGACCGAAGGATTGGAATGGGCTCTTAACTCCATAAAGGTTCGAATGTTGTTTCCAAGGGCAACCCCGGCTCTATGGGTTTTCCGGATCACAATGTAACGGCATAAGACGTAACGACATCTAATTAATAACGTCTATCATATCTCCATTGCTCGGCTTATGTGAGGCAGCGAGGGGAAGAGGGTACAGGCTTAGCTTAAGAGGATTGGTTATGGACGCGTGATTTGTTCCAGAGGTCGTTAATGCCTAGGTTTAGATATTATTTGGTTTTGAGTGCAGTTTTGTTGGTTTTTATCTCGGAGCTATAATTTATCAATTTTTATAATATTTACTTGTCTTTGTTCGAAATATGCCGGAGTTTTAGAAGCAACAATATAGTCAGTTAATTGCTTTTTTGTGGAGCAATGTATCTGAAGTTACAATACTAACTAGTATCGTCGAATAGTATTTTCTACCTTATTGTGCGTAGCAACTAGATTTGGTGAAATGATGTATTTAATTATGTTTACGTGTCGACCAAATATCGAGATTGAAGAAATTTACTCCTTGTTAAAGATTAATATTGGAGTAGGTATATGGAAAACAAAGGACATTTCGCTGTCAATCATGTTATATGATACAAAAGGTAGATAATTAGTGGCAGTCGTGAACACGGGCCGCATCAACGCTTGACATGTTTCATGTTAATTGAATCGCATAGGACAATGGGCCACAACTGATGCGAACGCAGGCGGGGGCGCCACTGTGCAGCTATTATGACGTATTGTTCCCGAATGAAACAATTCAATAAATTCGACAGACTGGACTGGCAGTCCTTTTGGGTCTGTGGTCAAGGATTTTTTAGATTTTATCGCTAGCAAAATACTCACAAAATCTTAAACATATAAATTAATAGTACACAACATTTATTGGATAAGTAGTAATTAATAACTAATATACTATAATAGTAACACCTACTTCATTTAATTAGGTAGCATACTGATTCTGATCTAGTTCAAACCTTTTGATATGTTTATCTATTTTATACACGTTTATGCTATGACCGAGTAAGTTAAACAGTCTTAACAGTCCAGTAAGTCAGCTTAAGTAAGTGAAATCCCATTATGCACTTGGTCACAAAAACTATGGGTACCGGCAACCCTCGTAACCGTGAAAATGCGTAGCAACTACGAGCCCCTCGTAGTAATACTACAGCTATGTGCGTAGCGCTGCACAAAATGGCGACCTGTTACTACACGCAACAAATCCCCCTACTCGTACCGAATCTACTCTGATGAACCGTAATATCATACTATCCTAGGGCTAAATGAAAATATACCAAGAAAAACAAAGGAACAAAGATATCACAAGATTTCATTTAATTCACAGCTTTAGTTTCAGCTCTTTTAGTTTTTTTTTTTTGTGAAATATACTCACGGTAATAAAATAGAGAGATAGAGGTACTTTAAAAGTTGTTAGAATACGTTTGACGACACAAAAGAAAACATAGTTTTCATGCTTAAATAAACAATTCTTTTGAATGTCCATTGCACGAGTTCAGAGCCCTCGCATGCACGCCAAAAGGTTACACAGAAAGAAAATAAATGTAACAAGTTAATTCAGAGCGCATAACGAATTCATCGCGTTAAAAATGCAATACAACAGGTAAACAAAACGATTGTTAAAATAACATGATTCTTTCGTTTCGTATTCAATTATTGGGGGCCGCTAAATTTACTTGCCTATTAGCGCTGTCAACGCGCACTGCCTGCAATTACCTGGGTTATTGCAACCAGACGGCGAATTAAATTATGTTTTAAAACTGCGATATTGGAGCTGGAAGTATACTGTAACGCACCATTTCACGCGTAATTTGATATTCGGATGACAAATTAGTCGGTGACGACCAGTGCTCGCTAAAATTCAGAAATTACAGGGAAGCGTAGCTGGGGGGGATAACTTGAATGTTTATCACTCTCAACTCTACCTTTGCTTCATCTCTCGCTTTGCCTCCAGGTTTAGCTGCCGTTTACTTGCTGAAGGTAAGTATGGTTTCCTTTAATAGAATCATTTAACATTTATTAGTGTGATATTCATTTCGTAAAAAAACTGTTATTTACTAATGTGAGACATTAAAGTACCTGTACGACGAAAGATCTACTCGCTATCGCTTCTGCTTTTACCCTGTCTCTCGTTTTCACTCCCGGCTGCCGACTCCAATTATGGTTTCTCTTTAATACACTCGCTTTGATTTTAAAGCCCTTCAAGATTAGAGAAACATTGCTAATTTCCCGCTATAAATTCCCTAATGGCACTTTTGCCGTGTATATTTTCTTGCAGCGTGCAGTTTGGGATTCGAGTGGATGTTAAAACTAGTGCAATAAAGTCTCTATTAGTTTAGTTTATTGCTTTTAGCACCTCCTTTCCTTCTTAGTTCTTTAACGTACATTTATGTTTATCTCTTCACTCGGTATTTTTACAAGGTAATTAGAATGGGTTATTAGCGATACGAATATATTTTTGCGAATTTCTAAAATTGTTGATTTTTTACCGACTTCAAAAAAATATATTTTTTTATCAAGGTAACTTTTTTATCAAGTAGTACTCGTAGTTGGGTTTGTAATTAAAATAACTGAACGGTCCTGAAGTCCGTGAAAGTCTTTTTTAACTTTTTTAATCGCATGCTGGAAATGATGCATTAAAATTTTGTCACAAATGCACATAAAGGTTCATTGCCGACTAATTTTAAAGTGAATAAAGTTGAAATTTAATGGGTGAATTCACAAAATAGACCATTTTAGTA
Source organism: Ligdia adustata (assembly GCA_947049295.1). Lineage (NCBI taxonomy): Eukaryota > Metazoa > Arthropoda > Insecta > Lepidoptera > Geometridae > Ligdia > Ligdia adustata. The sequence goes on from OX346218.1 coordinate 8,854,019, forward strand.
ATGAGTCGCTTCCCGTCTCGGCGGTAATAGGACGCCCATAATTACTGCTTGCTTGTAAAGCCATCATCTTATCATCTCAGAAGGGGTATTAGCGAAAAACACGACCGAACAGGGAGAGGGGGTAGTCTACACCGCCAAGACATTCTGTAGACATTCATAGAACAGTGATTTATCTTTATAATACATCAGATTATTGACATCAGCTTATTCGGCAACCTAACACTTGTATTATATAAAATTGAATCCGGAGCAAATAAAAAACGGTTGCAGGTCTCGAATGTAATGAAGGCGTTAATACTGTCATTGGTAACAAACCTACTTCTGTCGACGTCAACGAAAGTTTTTAAACTTAGTTCAATCGTTCAGGGAGTTTTCTGATTAAAATAATTGAAATATGTACGAGAAGCAGTAATTTTTCAGTTTCCTTGCCAGTCCACATAGAAATCAATACAATATTATATCTTCTTCCTTCTTCCAATCTTGTTAACTGCTGATGAGCTTTTACTAAATTAACTGATTTCGCTTCAATTCAAGATTAGTCCTAAAAAAAGATGTTCCTCATACAGCAGCTACCCTTCTTCAGCATATTACTCACTAATTGATAGTCTATTGGCGTATTAAGTATACACCCTTATCCTATACAGATTAAGGTTTATATACAATAGTGTAGTGTATCGGTTTTGTATGGTGTATAGGTTTTGTATGATACTACAGCCCTAATCTTAGCCTTAGCCCTAAAAATAATCATAGAATAGGATTATGTTATAATGTTTCTCTTTTGGACAATTCGAGTTCGAGCAGTTTGGACTCTGCTTTATTTTAGAGCTAATGTACTCGTAAAGTCGTATCTACTATTTTACTGAACTCAATTAAGGTTTAACAATTAAGATATACACATAGAAAGCTCTAGTACTGTAATTTAAAGTGCATTGACACAACTCTGCAGGATAGAAGACAGCCGACGACTTAGATGGTTATTAATATCTGTAGACTCGGAAATAAGCGACGGCCTCTCAAAGAGTAGACGTCAAAACAAGGCAATTACGAAATAGAGTAATTAAGTTTATACGCAATCTTTTATCTTTGCAGTACCTATACTTGTAAAATACATCTAAACTTTGTGATGTTAAGGATAACTGTTAAAAACAAATAAGACTTTTCTAAATTTTTCAAATTTGTTAGTACACACATAAAAATAATAATTCTAAAATATTCATCATTACATAACGAAAACTCTCATGATTAATATACTAATCGAATGTTTATACTACTGATACATAAATTATGTGTACACTGTAATCCTTTAGTTCGAAAGGCCTGAAATAGCCATTTATGCGTATTTTTGCATTTGTAGTGACGTTGTTTGCTGGACTTACCTACTTGATAAACTGACAAATTTGTATCCTTATTTTGATTCATCGTACATCATTTTAAGCCTTCAATTCATTGGAAAATCGTGTTTTCGCTTCAAAACTATTTGCTTACGTTGTTATATAGTTTTTTTCTTTTGTCATAGAACTGTCAAATCGGAGATAACGTTTCGTTTGTAATCGACTAATTAATGATCTTTAGTTTTTTGTTTTCGATCTTCTTGGATAAATCAATATATTGCTGTTTGAAATTGCTACTGCACACTCAAATTATTCTACATTTATAATCGTTAAATTTAGCCGACTACGTCGATCTTATGTCTTGACTTTTTGGGCTGGACAATTGTTTTCCTGATTCTATGGCTCTTTGGTAGTCGATTTTTTTTCACTTATTGTTACTATGTATTTGAAGGAGACATATTGTTAATGGAACGAGCGAATTGAAGAACTGTTTCCGACGACATGTTGCTTGGGGATTTTGGTGATGGACGCGAGTGCTAGACATAAATTTATTGTAACTGTACGGATGTTTTTCTTTTGACTGGGGTTGGAACACCGCGTGGCTGACCAGGATATTGGTTCACGCGTCTGTTTTAGTGTCTGTCTATGGCTGAATAACTCTTCAGCGTGCGTGGTCAATCCTCCTCGCGTGTCAAGGCTGATTACTTATTGGGAGGAGTTTCCAAGGGGCTTACTCTTCCATGCCAAACTGTTTCCGGAGGACTTACTCCTCCACCCTGAGCTGTTTCCGGGAGACTTAACTCCTCCTTACTGCACTGTAACTGGGAGACTCAGCTTTGCTCACTGAATCTGGTTTGCCAAAGGAATATCTCTATTACTCGTTAATTATTTCCGAAATTTTGAATAATAGGAAAATAGGAAGAATATGGAAAGAAGTGTACTAGATTAAATTAATTAAGACTAGCAAATGGTCCTAACCTTGCCCCTTTTATATCTCTGTTCCCCTGCTACCTACCAAATAAAGAGTTATAAGAAATCAAAGCTTTTAAATTTTAGCCGGTAGGCTACAATACCATATACCTCGTATATCTTATAAACAACGAGGAGTTATAATGTATTAATCAGTTTAAACTACTTGTTTTATGCAAATCACAGTACTCATTCTATTCCACAAACTTTGTCTGAGATAATATTTTTGTACGCATTAAATTTCTTGGATTATTTGTGACTATGACAGGTATGTCCATCTGGTAGAGAAATCGCTTTAACATTTCTTTCTTTGTTTAATTCAGCCAAGTTTAAAAAAATCTATTTGCTTATTCGCTCCTAAAATAGATTTTGGTTATTTAAGTAAATCACAAACTTATAATTTGTGACCTTTAGATAATAGATTGTTATTCTAGAAATTGCTTTAAGTAAATCAACTAGATAGATACGTGGGTAAACCTGAAAACAGAAAGTTAAATGTATGTCTCAAAACTAATAAAGTTAGAGAGACCAAAATGCCTTTTATTTTCTTAATCTAAGGATTGATTTATGAACCTCTTAGAATAGATCTTCATTAAACGTAAGTAACTTAACTATTTTGAAAGAAACACCCATCTCTATTCTGTTCAGAACTAACTTATTTACCAACTTGTGTTAAGCTTCACTCTAAAATCCAATACATTTAATTCATTGACCAAGCTAACAAGTGTTTCAAAATAAAACTTGTTTTCGTCAGTCGTGTATTTTACCGATCTCATAAATTAATTACTATCTACAGTTTAAATGTACAGGTAAGTACTTGATAGTTATACCTATTTACCTACAGTCAGAAATATTATAGTATCGACATTTTTATTTAATTTCAAATTTTTTAACACAATTAAATCTTTTTTGCCTCAACTACAAAAAGTTACTTTTTTCTTGCGTTTGACCGCAACTCGCCTGATGTAAAGCGACAATGCGGTCTAGGATGTGACACGCTTGCCTAGAAGAAACCGATTTACACGCAATTTGAAAAGATCGAGATTAAAGTTATCGGGAAATAGAAAACTCGGAAGGAAATTCCACAACCTAGCTGTAGGCACAATAAAAGAAGACGCAAAGCGTTTTGTGCGAATCGGTGGAATCTCAACTATGTACCGGTGGCGTCTTGCAGTATCTTTACTTGTCCGATTGTAGAAAGGTAGGTACACAAACACAGGTTTGTCACATAATATATACTTAGTCAAACAAGCCGCCCCTGAATGTCCCTGGTAAAACCCAATGCGCTAACCCAAAGGTACCCATGACGCTAGCTAGCTTCTTTGCTACGTTGCGTGGCGATAGCCAACCTTTGCACCAGAACCATTCTAAAGCAGCTGATTCCCGTCTTATCCGTAATTTTATATCAAATCTCTATAATAATTATCTTTGATTAATTTTTTTTTAATTATGATAAATATAGAAACTAACACTAATACTACCAAGTAGTTCTGCAAACATTACCCACGACTGAAAAGTTTGTAAAATCTGCATAGCAAGTTTTGTCAAATACGGTTGGAAACTAAAATCTTTAAATCAGTGGTGGTATCGCGTAAATTTAGCGCCGATAAGAGTGAAACAAAAGAGCGTACTCGTTTTCATTTTGACAGTTCGCCCAGCTCTATTGTGTCTAAACGAAACCAAGGTTACTGTCACTTTTTTTTTTTCACCGCTAATAATACGCGAGGTCACTTCTTTTCCAACAACCAGAGACACGAACATATTGACACATGATTAAAAGTCATAGTCATAGTTTTGCCAGACTTGAAGCAGAGACGCTTAGTTCATTGGGTAAATAAAGTACAATTTGTCGTGACTCTATTTTAAACCAACCCATTCGACGATAACGCTTTCATAAAGCAGAAAACTTTATTCCCGTCGTATAACTAGCATGTTTCATAAAAAGACAAACAAAAGTTGCATTGTCCATATCAAATTCAACCATTTAGTCTTTTTGTCACACTTTGCCTCACTTTGATTCTGAAAAACTTAGGGCAAAAGTACGTGCACATTTATGAAAGCTAAAAGAATTTTGTTGGGTGCCCGTTGGAGATTCGTCGACTTCAAAGGACATTTTTAACGACGCTTTCTCTTTTACTTTATTGCCTGTTAAAAAAGTATCGCGAAAATTTTCTCTTTGCCACTTCAAATATTATTAACGGGAACTAAAAATTTTAACGTAGACGATGGTTACCTAACTGATTTTTTTATTTGTATAGATAGTTTTGGATGCGTCTGCAATATAATGCTGTGAATTATATATTTTGTACTCGAAATTAAATTATTTGCTTACCTACTTTATCAACTGCCATATTTAGAAATTTGTTTTTCGCTCTCGTGTTAGACGATGAAAATAGAGAGAGATTTTAATTACAGAAAGATGAAGTTAAAAAAAAATAAGTCAAAAATGCGATTTAGTATACTTTAAAAAAAATTAAAGTTATATTCATTAAATAACTACAGAACCGATTTTGACAAAATTTGTAAGGGACCAATTGAAAAGTAGGTGCATATCTAATCTAATTTCTTTTCGAAAGTAAAATAATTTTCCAAATCGGTTAAACCGTATCTGAGAAATCGGGAAACATACATAAGAAAGGCTCCGATGAATTAATAAAGTATTCCTTTTTGAAATCGGTTAATTTAAATGGTTAAATGTTTGAGAATTACTGACATTAGACACTAAATTACTAACATACGTAGGATAAATAATTGTTTGTAAAAAATAAGATGATTTCAAAGAGGTAAGTGCCTGATCTAGATTACTTAAATACACACAACAGTTTTTTGTACATTTTGACATTATTTTACTATTGCACTCACTGAACATTCAACTTGAATACTGAAAGTATTTTACCAAAAAAATTGCTAATTGGCCAGTGTCATAAGTTGTACGTATACACATTCTGAATCATGGTTGCTTTGACTGATATCTAGGGCTTCTCATAATTTTGCCTACGAAATTAATATCTAAGCGTAACCCATCATATACATAATTTTATGTTCTATACAAAGTTGCCTTATGAAACAATTTATGAGCATATACACAAAATAAATGGTGTCAAATAGCCCTTTGTAAAATAGTGTCCTATTGCCTTTTTGCTGCTTTTTTAAAACAATCGTCATTATGTTTAAGTACTACGCCTCATTCGCTTAAGTGACCGGATCACAATTAAGATTAACAGTATAGGTTGGTAACATAAATGCAACAAAAATCTGGTCAAAGTTGGTCGGCATGAGCTGTATGGTACACGTATCGATTCTGGAACCACGCTAACTGGACCAATTTGTTTTCTTGACAGCGCTGACGTCACTGCGGATTTATTTAACACCAAACAGATGTAGAATATTTATATATGAATAACACTCACTTTTAAAATCACTAAATAGCAAAAAAACTACTTGTTAAATAAATATTAAGACTCTTTATTTACTAGCTTTTATTAAACTTCAGGACAGCTAGGACAATTTTATTTACCTATCAAAATTTAAGGTTTTTAGGAATTTAATTAACAATGAATAAATAAAAAAAACATTGCATGAAATATGCTAACTTAATAAAATTGTATTCACTAATGAGATTAAATCATGTAATTATCATCTTATCTTGATTAAAATAAGTTCATATTTTATTTTAACTAAGCAGGTCTAAGTTATGAGTTAAATAATAGTCAATAAATTAGAAATAAAACTTGTTATTAATTAATGATGTGCCATCCTGGATGTTCTTTTATCTTATGCTAAATTGGGTCTTAGGAACACATCGCTTTACATAGCTAAAAATATGTTTATTTTGAAAACAGCTCTTAGGCGAATTTTATTTTATTACGTGTTCAAAATGTTATTGTACCAATATCATCTATCCAATCCACTTAAGTATTATAAGGGTACATACGTACGGTCGTATGAATCGAAAGGCTAGCTAAAATTGCTAAAATTTTTGACTTGGCGTATTTATTTGGTAAAAACTTTAAACTGCTTGTGACCCAGTTTTCGATAGCGCAGCAATCCACCGATTGAGAGGCCGATACTCTAATCTCACTCTTCTTTTTTTGCATTGAACTTGTCTAAGAATTTTAAAATGAGTAGAAAGTTAAAAAATTTAGAACACAATTCTGCATTTCATTCTTGCTTTCAATTGCTTTAATGTAACTGCATATAATACTTATTATGCTCTTAAAATTGTTAAATGTTTTGGGCTAAATGATGTAAAAAGAGCTATATTTGTAACTATAGTAATGTTTATTACGAGAAATCTAATACATAGATAAATATTTACTTATAAACATTCCAAGATTGAAATGCAACGCCTGCATTTTTTTAGGAGCAAATGCATCCGTGCAATGAGCTACGTCGCATAGACAAGTGTCATATATTCTACTGCTATATAGATTGTGTGATGTTATACATTTATTTATTTATAACTATTAGCGGAAAATTTTAAGTATGTTTATATAGTCAGTAAATATATAAGTCATTCAAATCACATCATTTAAGTAATAAATAAATAATTAACTTCAGAGAACTACCATTAATAGTCTTAATAGAGGCGCTGACATTTCGGGATAGGTACGTAAAATAGTTATCTAGATGTTAAAAATTAAATACATTTAAGTATAAAATATTAAATTTTGATTGAGTAACTAAAATAAAATTCAATAGATAGCAAATGCTTAATGCATTATTTATTAAGTATTTAGCTCTTTCACGGCTACATATAAAGCATGAAATTTTGATAAATAAAACATCTTTACCTAGTGTTTGAATTACAATTGTACACTTGGAATTTTGTGTTTAAGTAATTGAAGTAATTTACTAAGTGGAAGGCTTTACTTAGGCATCTAAAGAACATTGACAAAAGACCTACCAAACGTAAATAAATGAGATATACACAGTAACACCAGCGAAGAATATTATTCTTTATGATATTTCGCTAAAATTACATAACGATCATTTCTTTTGTTGAATAACTGGGAATTAATGTATCAGATTCTTAATCTTTTGATAACCAAAAAAAAACAGTTTTTTTTAAATAAACTATTATAAATGTTTTTAAAATTATGTCTAATCTATTCCCTTCGGGAAGAGCCGTACCCAATGCGCAGCTTATGCTCTGATACTTTATTTCTTTTATAATATTAACTGATTAGTCAATCAATTCAGCCTTAATTGTTGCGCATTAGAATAAAATAGATCAAGCCCTATTGACGCACTATCTTAAAAACTCTAGAAGCTCTAGGTCACATTGACCTTGTCTACAAAATTGGCAGTTTCAAGTTTCTAGTCTCATCTGTTAAGGTATTTGAGAATATCTCAACATTAATAAATAAGTGAATAGGCGCGGTTTATTTGTTTTGAATTACCTACATTATAAGTAAAGTCAATACATTTCGCCCTGACTTTGAAATTAGATGAGCAGATAGGTATGTACTTAGAGTATTATTTGGTCTTACAATTTGTGAAGGATTAAATGTGGTACCAACGTTTTTAAATCAAAACATAATCGGCCAAGATGTTTGTGAGATATAATAGCCTTATACCTCTTAGCCGAGTTTTTTTTTAAATTCTTTTCAGGTTAGGCTCCAAACCAACTGGCAAATTATTAAAATCTTGCTGTAAACGGCTCGTAGCAAACATTGTGAAAATAGCTTTGATGTCTTAAAAACTCATAGAACCCATATTCTAAGTTTCGTAAAGATAACTCAAAAAATACTGCACGTACTTTTTTAGTTACGTATCAACATCCAAATACTACATACATACTGACACTAGTGAACAAGCAGTTTGAAGCGACATAAAATTTTCTTCTTTCTATGTATTCAGTGTCACTCTCACGACTAAGACGAATAAAACTACGAAAGTCTGTTTAAGCTTTAGGACGTGCCAAAGAAATATACATACATAGTCAAAAAATACATAACCTTCCTTATTTCGCAGTCGGGTAAAAAGAACTTTGCCGAACTTGAAAAAGACGTTTCGCTCGCTCGGTCAATAAAGCCACTCGTAGCTATTTCGATTTTAATTAGGGGTTATCTAACGAATTGTATGATTTAAACGTCGACCTCTTTTCATGTGACTCGCCAATCGTTGATTTCAGGTGGACAAAATTTGCGTCTCATTAACTGCCATTTTGATTTGGTACAGCTGCGTGCATGTGGCTGTATGTGATATTCAGTATATTGAGTGAAATCAATGGTATGGAGAGGGGCTGCGTAATGAGACCGGCTGCGACGCGTTCGCGCGTGGAGAGAACCGAACCATGTGAATTTCGTGGGCTTAAACGTGCGCACCGACACCATCAGATGTGTGGGTACACTTGTACAGCGTTTGGATGTACTAAGACACAAGAGGGTTACTATATTCATCACTATGAACTGATTTCGCTATGAAGCCAAGCCTGAATTAAAGATAATACTAATGTTTCTAACCGGCTTTATACTAAGAAGATGGTTTGGCATTTTGTCAACACGGATTTAGAGTTAAAAATACAAATAAACTACATAGTATTTTGAATGTAAGTTGTTTATAAAGATGAGTATGTAATAGTGACTTTCTTTCAGACCGATAGCCCAGTAATAGCTTCTACCGGCAAGCGGGGGTGGTAAAATGCGGTAGAACTATCCCTATACAGAGAAACGGAAAAGCTATTCGTATCATGCGTCACTTGGGTGCAACTGTTTTTTAAAGACATGTATAAAATATTCGTAGAATAAGAAACTATAAAAATAAATTTAAATAAATACTATTATAAATTATTTTATGAATGTGCCTTGACTATGACAAGTAGCGAAAAAAAAGGATATAATTATTTTAAAGTCCTCGACGACGTTAGATTTCTCAGAAATGTAACGACCAAAGTTCTTTGACGTTTTTCAAAGTGCTATGATAATACTAACTAGCTTCACCGCATCGGATCCAATTAGACTTAAACTATATACCTTAAATGTCAACCGGATGTTCTCAACACGGGTCATTGATTAAAAAGTTGTACAAAAGTGAAAGGAAAATATATGACACACGTCATAAAAAGTCCTCTCCGTCCTCACTGCGCTCCGTCGTTCGTTGTAGGGGATTTAATTTAGAGCTGCAGTTAGCAATAGTTCAGCGTATTTAAATTTAGTTTAGGAGATTAATTAAACTGGGAGCGAGCGCCGCTCTGTCACAACCGTCAATGGCAGCAGACACTGTTTTATTATCACAGGCCGAACCCGTCAATGAGACATGCGATTGAGTTTGCAAACTAACGCTTCGGTCTAACAACCCTCAGCTAATTCAAATTGTTGATAATTAAAAATTCGATAAACTATTTAATTGAAATAGTATATGATTTATTAATCTGATTCTGAAAAATAGTTTTCATAATTAAATTGTTGTTTGTCCATCGAGTTAAAAATGTCTCACGAAAATAACTAGAGCTGTCATTTTTACGCAAGTAATATTTATTCGCTGTTGAAAATGGTCACGTGTGGCATACTGAGCTCGTAAATATTTTAGCACTCGAACCGTAAATAGGTCCACTCCGGGAATTTTCAGTTACGCCCACTTTCACTTGTGCGTGCACTTTGCACCCTTTTAATGGAATAACAGGCTCTGTAGGCGTGAGAGTGCGCTCGACCGGTGCTCTACCGGGGCGTCACCGGCATGCTATGTTACCGTGATTAGCTGTGAGTTGCGATCCGCCCGCTCGCTCGCGCTCACTGCAAAAAAGCTTTAAAAACGTCGCCGGTAACTAAGTTACGGAGACGGACAGTAGAGCCGAGTGTGTTGCTTTACTGCAACTACTTCTACTCGATCATTAAGTATCTGCAACTTTTCTGAAATTCAAGAGTTTTCTATTAAAATTCCTAAATAATTCTCCTGTCTGAATGTCTTCACAGACTGTTTCTCAAGAATATTGTCAGAATAGACATTAATTAAACACATTTAACATTTCTCTCGACATTTTATTATCAATTTCAACCTTCAACTTGAACTCTGAGAAATTCGATCTGACCAAAGAAATTAACATGAATGAGGGGAAACATTTTGATTAGAGGTACCTATTCATGAAAATTATTTTGCTCGACGTTCGCTGGCGCCCGACCTCGACGCCGCGGTTGGTGGGCTAATAAACCAGTATTGTCTGGCGAGTTGAAACATTCGCGAACCAGTGGTACTATCGTAACCCGACGATAATTAGATATGGCGAGCTTTTACAGCGTCGCGATTCTGAATACCGACTAAATTGCACCCTTCCATTGCTGAAGTATCTATATACTCCGATGCTTAGTAGGTATGTATGTTCAGCGTGCATTTTTATGGTTCCTTTTTCGGTGCAAAATTCTCTGCGATATATGTACGCAGAAATTGCATTGTCTTTTGTGATATGTATTTTAGAATGTTGTTAGACTTAGGTTTTCTTTTATATCGTGAGACGCATTACATCTGCCCGCAATTGTACAACGTGATGATCACGACCGCTCTGCCAGGAGTGCAAGGACAGAGAACAGGTTTTCTAGAAACTTTTCTGAGGTCATTGAGATTTTCTTAAAGTTACTCGTGTTAAAATTGCAATAAAGTTTGTGATTGTAACATTGTGTTTCGTAGAACTACTGGTAGATATTTTCACTCTTTCGCGAGCAGGTATACTCTGTTTGTGTTATGACTATTGACCCATGTGGCGCCGATCCCACCTCAATCCTGCTTTGCGAATTGAATGTTATAAACAAACGCAGCGCTGTTTCTGAATATAGATAAAATAAATAAACTGAATGTTCCAAAAGATGTTCCACTTTAAATGATGCGATGAATCGACGAGAGAGTGTATAAAGATTACATTTTTTTAATACTTACTCGTAATAGTCTGGCGTTCTTATAGGCGTTCATGTACTTATAGCTACTTAAATACTGTATTGAAAATAAACAATTAAACAACAGATTTACTTTAAACCATTATTAATAATAGTGGCTAAACATTGTCAAATCTTTTGGAAGTGACTTATGGTGGATAAACGACAAAAAGTATTGTCATATTATCAATTATGTTACCTTTTCTAACGAAGCGTCAAATTAGGTAACTTTGTATTGGGTTATAAATGTAGTTTGTCGTCTTTTATCAAAATAAACTTTAGTTAAACTTCGTCAAAACTTAACTAGCTATTATCGTTTTTTGATTTTTGTGAATTTAGTTTAAACACTGACAAATATTTTTTTATGTTTACACGTGCTTCGAATTCCCCGCCTTAATTTCAAAATCGCGCGAGCGCTGGAACTTTTAATTCCCCGCAACCCGGGATCCCCTCTCTCACACCCGGGGGAGTTAGAGTTCGCCGGCCGCAACGAACATGTGAAGTTTTGTGCGTTACAACCAAATAAACGATTAGCATCACCAAATAGTGAAGGGCAGTGAAGTGAAACAAGACTATTCACCATTATTATCATCTTCACAAGAAAATCATTACTCGGGGGCCCCCACAACAACAAAACAAGTGACGTGCACGGTGAGTCCTATTCCCTCCTTACCTTTATGTGCCCAACCAACCAAAATTTACAGTCCACTAATTATCGATTTGAACAATTCATAACACAAATGAAAATTAATATCAAGTTACATCCTGTTCATCCACGCCCTAGTGGTAACCTAACGATTGTGAAAATCGTAAAGTTTCTCCGAGGGAATCAATCAGCGGTTATAAGATATTTTTTCGAAAAATCTATCGGGTGATAATTTAGTACAAAACTATAGTTATCGTATGTCTATCGTATGTATATCGTACTACGTCATCGCTTATTATTTACGATTAAAATTACCTTACCATTTTTTATTTTTAGAAAGAAAATTTCAATGCCTATATTATTGAGCTCAATAGATGCTTACAAAAATTCTTCGTCGCAAAATATATAGTTATCCATCATTCCATAAATCAAGGCTCGAGTGAATCACGTCAAGATCGTCGTCACGAAGTGGCTGTATCAGATAACTTCGGTAGTTTGTACTTGGTCCGTCGTTTGCGTACGACGACAAAGCTAAGTCGTGACTGTGTGGGAGTCGACATCAAGGCACTAAATCGTAATGAAGGAGGCATGGCTCGAAAAATTACGTTTTTAAATAACTTATCAGCAACAGCTTAGCAGTGCTGCTGTAATAAAAAGTGAAAGAGCAAAACATAGAGCACATGTTTTATAGTAAATATTTTAAGTAGTAGATTAAGTATGTAGGTACTGGCGATAGAAGACACAAAACTAAGTAAAAGGTGGCCCGTTTAGTTATTATACTTCAAAACTCCAAAAGAGTTAAAATCAGTCAAAGCCGAAAATGAAAGAAGACAAACAAAAAACAAAACCAAAAAGTATTGGTATCAAATACCTACTGCTTCGCCAAAGAACCGGAGTTGACGACATAGCTCGTAGAATTTGCAAGCTGAAGTGGCAATGGGCTGCATGGCCACATACCTCGAAGAACTGATAACCGATGGGGAATCGGGGTCTCTGAAGGCGCAGCATAGGTAGGCCTCCCACTGGGAAGACCGACGACATAGTAAAGTCACAAATAACCAGTGGATGCAATTGGCAGCTTGTCGTTCGAATGGCGTTCTAGGGGGGACGCCTATCAGTTCAGCAGTGCACGTCTTTTAGCTAATGATGATGATAACCTACTGGTTGTGTTAACTGTAACTATTTACTTAATGCTGATGCTACACGCATTCGTAAATAGACTAGCATAACGCATAGAATAGCAAGTAGCTACATAAAAATTAAAACAAAATACTATTCATGTGGACACAATTAGTCTCCATATACCTAACCAATTAATAGTATTTTTCCAATATAATATTAAGTAAACCAGATCCACTTCAATTAGTTTCTTATCATCTCTTCTCGTTAAATTAGCTTAGGTAGTAAGTTGCGTGCAATTTAAGGCATATCCAATGACAAGTCTGGGCATTGTTGATGATCGCCCACGCATCCCATGTAAGGAATATTCCGGCGCGAGCGCAAACATTTCGTGCATTACGCGCTTAATGTATAGCGGCCATTGTGAGAAATGTGAGTATTTCCTTAAATATTATTTAAGCACTAAAGTGGATACGTAGAATATTGTTGCCATGAAGCTTTCTATATAACAAACTTTTATTAAATAAGTACCGCACCATCTCTAAAATTGTAATATAGACTGGCCTCTTGGTACACAAATAATAAAGTACCTGAAAATAAATACTGTCAAACTTATGTAAAGTTAGTATTTTATCTTAAAAAGTATTATAGTTCCTAATAGTGTCAAACTTGAGTATGTTCTTCATATGAGTTTAAGAAGGTACGTATCGTTTAGGTGGCGCATCTAATTTTAATGTTTATAACTGAAGATAACAATGGAACATTCAAGTATATTCATATCCATTCATTTCTGTATATCAATCAATCAAATGGTAGGAAAGCATTATTTTACAACAAATTTACATAGTTGCGAACACATAAACAGATAAGTAAAATACATCATTGTATTTATGCTAAACTATGAAATACATATTATGTATGTGTATGTACTTCTTTCATTGTTTCGATGTTCACGCATCTTCTAGAACTTCACCTATTGATTTAACTATTTGAGCAATTTAATACTAAATTAAACCTCGCATCGCAAGTGCATCGGAATCCAGAAAACGTTATTGTTTCTCACTCAGCCATTTTCCGAAACTGGAGCAAACGTGCTAACTTTCCGCGCAAACTAAGCAATACTTTGCCTTTCCAAAAACGTCAGACCTCCGCAAAATCTTCCAGTGTGCCAATTTTGGCATCTCTTCCAAATAAAATAACGTTACGACCGTTCCAATGAATGAAAAGAGAATTCTAATCAACGCTCTCGTAACTTTAAATGAAGGTGAATATTTTTGAAACCTTTATCCTTCGGCTGAAAATCCAACCTATATTCGGGACCGGAGGGGACTTATCAGGGCGTTTTTCAAATAACGGCATCAATTCCGCGCCGGAGAGTCACCTGTTATCTCTTTCTCTTCCTGGAGCGCACAAAGCGTTCTCGCGGGTGGCATTTGCCGTCACGCCCGCTCATTCCGTGATACTTCAAATGCCATTATAATCTGCATACGGTCGCGGGCGGGTCACGGCGACATGCGACACCTACGCCACACAAATTATGTTAATGATCGCCGAAAAAAACAACCACCGACTCGTTAGGTTTTAATACCATTTTTTTTGTTTCAGGTACTTACCGAACTCACTTCAACGCTTCGGTTGGTATGTCGTTCTGTATTTTTATATATATTCGACCTGAATACGAAAATGAGATGAGCGTAATACGGGAAAGGCGAGCTGCTGAAGTGGGAATAATTTGAACCAATATAACTCTCTGAGGTATCTCTTTGATGTCGACTTTAGATGGACTCTAGTTGGAAATATGCAAAAAGTTAACTAACAAGTCTAACGGAACACACAGCTATGATTTTAACGAACCTGTATTCAAATAAAAATATTAAACCAACATAACTTTTGCACGCAATCAACTGCCACTTTGATGGAATATTCATTTGAATTCTGAAACTCGGGCAAATATTGTGAATGAATTGAACCATTGTCTAACAAAAATATCACAACTACAAGTACCTATACTTAAGCGACGTCCTTAAGTTAAAAAATCAAAGTAAAAGCATTTATGTAAAGCACCAATTTGTCCAAGAGTCGTTTCCGTAAAGAACAACAACTAAGCTTTGCTGCGCTTAGATGTCAGAAGGAGTTAATTAGAGAATAGCGTTAGTGAATAACTTTGTAACTAGCGAGGAGACACGGCCGCGGAAAGTTCACCACTCCCGGTATACTCGTAGTTAGCTGTAATGCATGCCTCAATTTATTTACCTGTTCGCTTCCTAGCAGATCAGAGCACCTCCGTTATAATACATTGTGTTCTAGTCCGGATGTCACATGCCGCGAACACTGCAACCTTTCTTTGTTTGAAACGTTAGGCGTAAGATTTTTGTCCGACTGACCCGCGAGGTTTACAAAGAATTTTCATCTGAAGTAAAAATAGCATGCGCTTTCATCGCAGTCACATCATTTCATCGGTAATTTTGCAGTAAGGTGCTGTAGCCATCGTCAAAATAACGATACGTTGAATGCAAATATTTTGAGTTTTTCAACCCTTCGCTTTGGACGGACGACTTTCATTAGGAACTTTTTTAATCGTCCTTTGTCCCAGTGAAAAAATAAATCCGTTGTGATGGCTGTGCGGAGACGGCGCGGCCCAGGGCGCCTCTGTAATTAAACTGACACCGAGTCTCGCGGGACGGGTTTTGAATGTTATTAGAATCTCTTACGCGCCGCCGACTCTGATTGGAAATCTGCTATGCCGTCGAATAGGTAAACAGACGTATCAACTGGAAGTTTTCCTATTTTTGCAACGGCAGACATCTTGATGTAGACTCAGCGAATTTTCTGTTCTGAAATATAGTTAGACTACTTAGATACAGAATTATTTCTTCGTGTTAGGCGAATATAAAAATTTTTTTAGTGACTGTTATTTTAAAATGTGAGATTCTGTGAGTGCATCAGAATTTGAATACGTCGGTATATGCCGGAATAAATGAAGCGCAAGCGAATGTAGTAGAACAAAGTGAGCATAACAAGCTGGACACTCCATACCCGTGTTGACAGTCCCGCGCTTCGGCCTCTACAAACAAACATATTCTGTTGACTCAGCGACACGCCACTGTATGCTTTGAATTTAAATTAAAGCACTGCCACCGATGGATTTCGAAATTCACATACGTGTCTGCCAATTTTTATTATGTGCAATAATTAAATACGAATTAATCCCTAACTGTCAAAACTCAGATTTAGGTACATATATTAAAGTTTACGGTTATAAATCTTTATACTTCACTTTATGTCACCACGTGTCCTTCTTCCATGTGGCTGGTGTAAAAGTTCCGGTTGATGAAAATATATATCGAGCAACATATTTTTATGACAATTGATCCATTAAATTTTATCGTTCCCGTAAATAAATATCTTATCCCGTGAGAAATGGAGACACATTAATCATTTATCCTTAACCCTTTCGACGACAAAAATGTTAATTGTGATCGTATATTTATTTCAGCGATTGAATTGTACTCGTATTAATAAATTTGGTAACGTTTTGAAGGCGAGAGCGCTGGCAAGACGCCAACTCCTGCCACTTTCACTTGCGTTAGGAAGCTTCTCTTGAACAGTTGTAGTGCAAACGGACAGAGCACATTGCCTCCATATCCGATATATTGACGAATTCCAGCTACATCCTGTCATCGGAAATATTCTATGAGTGATAAATTATTGTGGCTGAGCCTCAGAAACAGGGATACGAAATAGCCAAATAAAGATGCGCGTTTACCTCATAAATTGGATTGTGTAATAAAATTGTTTGTTAGGAAGGTAAACCGTCTTTATGCTCTTGCTTGATTGATTTTTACCATATATAAGGAATTTCTTGTAATCGTTAATTTAATGCAATCAATAAGGCGATTATACAAAGTAATCAGTAATAATTGACAGTAACCTATAAAACGTGTAATAGCTACTTAAAGTAAAAATTATGAAAAAATAATTAAACTTGACGAAGAGTTCCTTTTACAGCGATATAAAGTTCTAATCAGCATCTGCTAGCTACTACCCTCAAGTTGTAAAATCTGTCGCCAAGCACCTTACTGTGTGTTCCGGCAGCCTTCCATGAGAGCCAGTGTATTCCAGACTAAGCATGCTCCATCTAAGGCTACAGTATTGCTGATTTCCGTGGTCGTGCGAACTTGTGACTAAAAGCCTAGCTGTGTAGGATAAAAAAAAATAAAATAAAAGCATGAATAAAAATAATTAAGCGTGCCACATATTAGACCGCATCATCGCTTTACATCAGGCCACAACTTGGTCAAACGCAAGCCTATTATTTATAAAAAAGAAACTAAATTATTATAATAAAATAATCAATAGTAAATTTCATTATAAATATATAGATGGCGATTTGGGTTTTTTAAATGATATGCTTTTGATCCCGAGAAATAAATACATCCTATAGTTCAATTTTTGGTTGCTCATAGGACGGCGTTTTATTATGCGGGCGTATTAGCAAAGCTGAAATGAGTGTAAGAGTTGTTTTTTTATTTTTAATAAGTCAAGTTTAATTTTTCCATCTATTATGAAACCAGAAAAAAAATCGTGATGGGAAGTAGCAATACTACATTTCTCTTTGAATGTCATTTTTAGGACATTAAAAACGATTAATCATTTCATTCAGGGGGTGATAAAATTCACTGTTTATTTCCATTTGGTTTCAAAATCAATCACACACTTTAACATCAACAATTTCCAGGAAAATATTCGATATACAAACAAGCTAGAATTTTACAATAAACGGTAAATTGTTCAGAGGGCGGGAAGCGGGTGCGCGGCACCGACCGGAAAGTGCGTACCTTCAGATTCAATTTCCGGTGCCGGTCGTGTAATAAGTCCACTATTCACGGCCACTGTTATAACCAGCACAGATTTTTTATGCATAACACTTAGTTCATAAGAACTGTAATATGTAGATAAAAACCTAAATTACTCTCAATAAACTAATTTTGCGACCGAATAAAAACAAACTAGATTCATTTATTAAAACTGTAATGTCTAATTTGTTAATTAGTAAATGTACATTAGTTACGAACACAGTGAATAATAAGCTTGAATATTCAAAATCCAACTAGTGCAACAACCGAAGTAAAGTTGTATAAAATTAATGCAAACCAAAATTAATAAATTACCAAAAAGTCTCCAAGTTTATCGTAAGTTAGTAACATGGCTGTGGCAACGGGGGCGTAATTAGGTGGAGATACAAAATGCAATCAAAAGGCGTGAGTCAACAACAAGCGTTTGCATTTCGAAGAGGCTCGCATTTCGTAAAGTTTAAAACTACACAGCGGTAGTGCTCGAGTGCCCGTATTGGTAATTAGAACGGGAGAGACAAAGTTCCGGACTGTTGGGAGAGTTGTTATTGGAAAGCGCTGCAAAAAACTGTAGGCGGCTTGCATTACAAACGGCGCGACGCGGCGACGCCGATGTCTTCAACTTATCTGGATCATGACTCGAGTAGTACAACAGATATATCACGTGCAAGTACCCTACAAAGAGCCCAGCGCGCTACGTAATTCGATATTCTCGGGTTGAATGCTCCCATATCGGAGAAGAGCCTTAATTCAGCTCTCGTCGCGTCGTGGCGGAGTGCACTTGGGCGTAAATAAAAAGTTGAGCGTCGTCGTTGTTACGAGAGCCGCGGCGGCAGACAATGACGCTAGACAATGTGTTAGCGGAATGACACTCAAGAGCCTCCAGGAGCCCTCGCAAACTCGCTGCGACTTCGCGGTACACTCTCATCGACACGGGGACGTGTTTACGTAAACGTTTCTACTTAAAATTAACGTTGTTGTGCTTTTTTGACGGGTTTGTGCAACAATTCTTTGATTAAACTTTTGCAGATTGTTAATGCATTTTGAACAATAGGTAATTAATTACTATAAACCATTACATGTTCTTGTGATAAACAAATACATATTTATAAAAATAATCTAGGACAGGGCTTTGAATAGCATACCTACCTAACTAACGAATCAGTTATTACTTTTTCATAATATTTAGGTAAGAAGTCATAGAGCTACAGTGGAACACATATTAGGTAGGTATATAGTCTCCTAAAATAAAGCATGGTATTATACACTTATTTCATTTGCTGTTCAAACAGATAAAACAGAGCTTCCTACAAATATACAAAGACATGCAAAAACTAACTCCCTAAAGTTACACGAAAACTTCCCGTAATATGACTGGATAAACAAGTGGTTAAAAGTGACTTCAAAAACCCGACTGCCAAAATTTAGACCCACGTATCTTAACTAGTGAAATCGCGAGATGCAGCTAGTTATAGCTTATGACCATCTGCAGATGAAGACGAATCTATTGACACCATTTACATAAAAATACGACAAGCCGTTTAGGCCCTAAGTCGTGCCGAAGAAATATACATACATATATATAAATATGCACTCGAAAAACATAACCCACCCTTCTTTTGGTAGTCGGGGAAAAATCCATTTGATTTCTATGTAAGAGTATTAAAAAAATGCCTGAGAAAATTTATAACCATTGGAAAAATATATTAAATATGTGTAGCCAAACAAACTAATAAAAATGTGACAAGTTCTCTTACACCAAATTAAGCTGTACAACCTAAGCACAAGCTGTCGCCGTAATTGTTCAGCAAAATGTATGCTGAATAGCGGTTAACCTCGCCCACTGTCACTGCACGTGAGCATTACCTCGGAGTCCTTGTTCAATGCATGAAGCGCCCTTCAGGGACACATTTTCGCAACGACAGTCATCAACACGACGACCCATCACAGCTTCCTTACTTTCACCATTCTTCAAAACACATAAAAAGCTTTTTGAAAAAACACCACCAATATTCCACATTCTACAAACGCCCTTGAAAGTGAAACGTCACAAAGCATTCCGCGTTACGAAGTTTCTAAATAAAACGTGGTGGCGCGAGCTTCTCGACTTGAGTTAGCGTTTTCGTTCTATTAAATTTTAATGAAAGCCATCGAGTGCGGAGTGCGGGCATTGTTATAAACACCGCTGCTGTAA
The DNA here is from genome assembly GCA_947049295.1 of Ligdia adustata. NCBI lineage: Eukaryota > Metazoa > Arthropoda > Insecta > Lepidoptera > Geometridae > Ligdia > Ligdia adustata. The sequence goes on from OX346218.1 coordinate 8,873,998, forward strand.
TTTACATGGCCGGCTATCGTATTAACGATGACTGAGCGGTTTCTCTTAATTATCATTTTGCACGGTTCGTCAGGCACACGCTAGGCCCAGTTTGGAGCGTGGCGCGCTCTATGTGGTCGTTTTGACATCCGTCTACGTAATTTTCAATTTAGGGAATTTTGACTACCAATTAATAAAAAAATTGTCATTTTCAAAGGTTCAAAAGTATGTAAACGACATTTTGTTTGTTTTTAAGTGTAAACCACAGGCGCTAATTGTGCATAACATTGTATCTAAAATGTTTACATTGCAGTGCGAATCGTTTAACCTTTAGCTTTATTTATTTTTTGTAAAATAGTAAAATTTTATATTATATGAAATTTAAAACAATATTATGACATTAACTTATTTGAGACATGTGTTGACACACTCGATTTCGACATACTAAGAACTGCATCGGTGCAGCCCAAGCGATTATTCTATTTTCACACGTTTTAGTGTATTATATGACTTTATCTGCTATTTAGTACTTTCTTAATATTTATACCACGTGGCTAAAAAGGGCCTGAAATTAGGTATCTATCGTCACTTTACAGGATTATCTGTCAGGAATGTGCTTAGACAACTATAGGATCAATCTGAAAATCGAGATACAGAAACAGCTGTTTCTTAGCACAGCTGACATTTTTACACGAATTTCGAGTTGGTTCCATAGTGAATGTTGTTCGCTTAGGAAATCGACTGCTCTTTGTATATTTAGGTGTGGATCCGAATTGGCATAGTACAAATTGTTTGAATCACCAAAATTTAGATATTTTTTTTAGACTTTCTGTATTTCTTTCTTACAATGAATAGTAAGTTTTTGATTAATCAAGCTCACGGACATTTGCCATTGCCAGCAGTTAAATAGAGACGGTTCGTCAGGCTTCGGAGCCGGCCGCCCGTTCTCAACACTTCTCTAGTTTAATTGTTTATTCAGATACGGCAAACTTCTCGAATTAGGTAAGCCGGAATCGCCGCATTAATTAATATTTGTGTTTGAACTGTCTCCGTGCCCTTGAGTGATTAAGCGACCTTTCAAATAACAGTTAGTTGTAGGCAATTTCTGTTATTTGCGTCCCAATTAACGAAGTGCTGTGCCGACTGGGTCAATGTTTGCTAATCATTTGATCTGATTTGCACCCTTCAGATGACGGTACACACGGAGATGATAGAATCTTTGTTATGCTCGGCTTTCACGATCTTTTTAAACTCCGATTATCAATTACAACAATAGTAACATGATACTATAGTAGATGTATACCGTAAACTGGTCCTTTACCTACAATCATCCCCCGCCAAAAAGGTGAAACGAATCGCGAACAACACACGTGAATTAACGAGACAAATTCTTTTGTGTTTCGAGGGTCGACTATGGAGGTAGAATGTCGTGTATTCAAACAGCTGTACTTATTAAAGCACGTTATGTTTTTGTTTGTCGCCCAAGGCTACATGTAGTTATCTGTACGCGGCGACATCTGCGAACCAGACCGAGTTCAACTAATAACACGGCCGTAACTTCAGGCCGACCTGTAATGAAACGGGGAAGCCGAAATCAAAACGAGATAGAGCCAAATACATCCATGTTGATATTAACTCGCATATGTGAGGTACCCGGCATCATCATAATAACTCACGCAAAAACGAATGCGCCTAAAAGGAATTCATTATAATACATAGAATTGCGTAGTTTGCATACCTTTCGCGTCGAAAGCTGGGATTTATCAAAGCGAAATCTTAAGCTCCATTGAAGGCGATCGACGAAACGCAGCGATCGCAAACAATGTTTTTTGTAAGAAGTTCTTCCGTCCAAGCGGAGAAAATGTTAATAGCCCACAGTACCAGATAAGGACGTCGCCTAATCAAATATTCTGGAATCCTTCTTAAGAAAGGAGCCGGTTTCGTGAATCCGGCGTGCATAAGCAACAATATCGGCTCCTTTAAAGGATAAAGACGACTAGAGGACGATTCGTAATCCACCTCGAAGTATCGCAACCTGCCTTGCTACGACTCAGGTAGACGAGCCGAGATCGATAAATCTTTATTGATTTGATACACAAGTTTTAAAACTTTTATGTAATTTTAAGAGCTTTAATATTAAAATTTATAGTAAGATGCTGCATTACAATTATTGTATTGAACAGATACAGTTAATATCTGTTTTCTTCGAGAAACCGGAAACTTCAATATAAAAAGGACTAGCAAAAGTATAAAACCCTTTTATGTAAGGCTATTTTTTCATTATCACATTTTAAATCACTTACTTACAATTCTTAATTTCTCCCATACAGTCACGGTACATTAAAATCACGTACTTCAATATCTAAAAACATTTACGCATCATATCTTTTTAGAGTGTCACAGTGCGTGCATGTTACATTCGAAAAAAAAAGTCCAAACAATATGACATTTGTAATTTTTGTGTGTCACATTCAGCGGTTCCCAAATTCTTTACACAATGCATCATTGTTGCCGCGGGATAATATGCGGTATTAACGTGCCGCGATTCATGTCAATAACGAAGATTTATTGTTACCCTACAAGCCGCGAACTCTATGTCATATAATTAATCCAACATTTTTTATCTCCAACCCTGATTTAGTGAAGTTTGTTTTGCGCAAACATCTGCCAACGTACCGGTCCATTGTTAATCAAAACTGTCTTCAGGTAAACCAGATAATGGGTATTATCTCGAGAGGAGTTGACATTTCGCTTTTTTAAACTTTCATACGGTCGAGTCCTTTGACAATGCTTATTTATTTAGGAGATTTGTGAATACGGATGGCTTTATTTTGACTGCGATCTAACATAACAATCTTCCTACTTTAAAAGTGCATTTGGTTCCTTATCTTTATGTACTTACTATGAAAATTTCGTTTGTAGGTACGATCGATTAATAATAAAACAAGTAAGGAATAAAAGTCTTCCAGGATCGATCGGTCTGCCAGTCGGACGGGCCCGTTCATTTATCGAGTAAACAAAGAATTTATTAGTGTCGTATAACTTTATGGTCTAAACAAAGGCTCGTCAGGCGCTTCCCTCCTACTCCCCTCCCTTCCTCTCTCTCTGTTCTTACCCCTCCCGCTGCGCGTGCACTTGTAACCGCCACATGTGTCTACTAAGAATGTGTTGTTGATGTTTTCACTGTTTACACTAGCCAAGATTGTATAAATAATTAGGAATGACGTGCTTTATAAACAAAGAATTTGACTTAAAATGTTTGAAATAGTTTTCTATTAAGATGGACAAAACACGTGCATTATTTTCTCTGACGTTGATGAAAGACACTGAACAAAGTGCTTTGATTTTTTCTATAGAATCATGTCGGTAAACACGACATAGCGACGGTATATCTTTGACGGTACAATGCGGTGTTAAAATCAATTGGTCAAAGTCATTTATGCATTCATCAGTTAGACCGCTTGTGTCGTCTATTGAATCCCTTTGTCGAGTCGGTCTCCCACTGCGTCGTCGCCGGCTTCGTTCCACCCGCCAATCTCTTTTCACCAGTTACTTCTCAGAAATGGCATCAGCTGATATCGACGTTTGGCTATGTGGTAAACACATTGTTTTTTCACGAAACGAGAATACAAACGAAAACGAAACTTCAAAATTTCGTGTAATCCAAGAAAAGCACAAACAAAAACAATGAAAGCTCACAAATAGAACCTGGAATCTAATAAAGATAGAGTTGTTTGTCTTGTAAGGCCGAGATTAAAAGTCATGATCACGCGGTTGGGTCAGCGGTGCTAACATTTTTAAAGTCATAAAAGTAGATTGTGGGTGTCCTGCGGAGAGTAGAATGCGAGATCCAATCTGAGTTTGCAAACAAGGGAAGTTACGGACGGCGGCTAGAGCGGACACCGCCACCGCGCCAGAGCCGTGCAAATAGGTGCGGCCCGCGCCGATAAGACGCCGTCTTCTGTGCCTTCTATTTAAACAGTCAGGGAAACATTCACAGATTAAATCTTTCGCCTATTTATTTTTCTTCCCGGCGGACGGTGCAGGTAAAATATATCCGAGAGTAAGATGACAAGTTGAGTCGTCTCTATCGGCGCTAATCTAAACGCAGGACGAGTTTTAAAAGCTTCAGAGGCGCACTCTTTAGCTGACGAGCCGGCGAGGTCGGATTATGAAGCTTTCAGCCGCGCGCGCTGCGGCGACGCGGTTATTAAGGTAGCAGCTTTGTTTGCGCATTCGGCGATTCAGCGCAAAGCTTCCGGTAAAATATTAAAACATAAGCGTTCCAGTGAATTCTGAGCGAATAGCAAAACTCATTTTTGATCTCGCAGGTGGCTTATTGCACTCGTAAGTACATATTTTTTACACTCTTAAGTATAGATTTTATTTGTCTAGGAGCTTACATTGCGAAGTTAAAGAAGAGCGTTGGATCCGCTTGCTTTGATGTTATTATACCTTTTTGAACTACTTTTCTTACTAATACGTGTTGGTTTTATACTGATAGTAATCTATAGTATGCCATACTGGTATCAAAATAATATCGCTAAAATGTTAAGAATTATGTACAAATGTAACGTTATGTTTGTAATAATAATTGTTAATATTTTTTTTGGAAATGTTATTAATATACACATGATGATATAGGACGTAATTATCGTGTCTAAATATTATCACCATAAGTCAGAACAATTACCACTGAAAGATCGCATCATTTCGTAATGTAATCAGTAATTATTGCTTTAACGAGTCCATCTCTAATTTGTTAGGCGTTTTAAACGGCTTTGCGCATTTGAATCGCAAATTTCTTAGAATATTTGGAGAGGGTCGCTAGCGTTTCGAGGACATTATCTCTTCATAAAATTCAAGATCGTCGTTTAGTATTTCATTGTATTTTAAAATTAAACTTTAATGCGGCTAAGCTTAATTCCTACCTTTTAAATTGCAGGGTCAGCGCTTAAGCCACCAATTAGAGTTCCGTAATATCCCAACATGGGAATTTTAATTTACTTGTTTCCATTTAAATAAAATAAAATACGAAAACTAAGTTAGTACCTACATAGTGCAGTTTTCTTAACGTTATTTCTATGGATCGTGTACATCGTCCGTAAAAATGGTAAATATGGTATGGTGATTGTTGGAAAGGTCCAACTATACTTTCGTATACATTCGGTGAACGTCATCAGGGATAAAATTAGTCGTTCGTGTACACAACGATAGTATGTCTCATACTGGTAATGGTAAACCTTTCCAACAATCAAGTAAGTGAAACTAACGCGTGTTTTCTAATTAAAAAAGTAGTTGTCCTACCTTCTGACGCGAGTTACTGGAACTGAAACCAAATTTATAACTTCTTCTTCTGATTTACTAAGATGATGATCTTATTTATCTTTAAGTAAACTTGAAACAAACACTGCACTTGATCGAAGTCTTCTCTTTAGTAGTTGCTTCGTTATAGTTTATACACTTATTACGTTTAAGCCTTAATTTTTCATCTTACTAATGATTAATTATAGATCATCACATGTTGAATCGCCAACGATAATGAAAACTTGTGAAAGCACATCCTACCTATAAACATAACATTAATATTGAACGAACACAACAGTTGTGCAGTTGGAGTTGTTGTAACTTGAATATATTGTTGTTACATTTGTTTTTCATGTACTCACGTCAACTAGTTCTTGTATTCATGAACTGAGAGCTCTATTTGCTTGCGAACGGGAGATAGTTGGTGTTCGAGTTTATTTTATTTGCATGTTTTTACTCGAATGTACTACCTACTAACGCTTGGATTTTATTTTATTTACAAGGTTATCGGTTCGGGGTGTAGTGCGTCGAAAGGGGGTCACAAAATCTGTTGTTCAAATTTAATCATATAAAAAGTTGATCGCTCGTCGACAAAATGTATGAAGGAAACAGTAAATATTTTTATCTCGAATTCACATTTGGTCCCATTGTAAAAGTTGTTCTAAGTTGTGTCCTTAGGATGTGTAAAGTGACCCCCTTTCGGCTTAGTACACCCCTAACCGATAACCCAATATAAGAAAATGCTATATTTAAATCAATCATCAAGTAAACAATAGTAAATGATCCAGGACTTAATAAGAGACTGGATTGTATATGTGGAATGATGTACGCCATGTATGTTATTTGCTATTTGTGAATTATGTAACCAATTAATTTCCTTCTTAGCCACGAATCCTTATTCGTAAGCATCCTTATTGAAAACACATAGAAACTCCAGGTCAAAGGAAATCACAGTGAGACAGTACCACACCGCCGTTTCCAGGAAACAGGAAACTAAGCTTGCTCTCGTGTGTATGCAATCGGGCGAGCATCCGTCTAAATCGAGGCTGTCGTCTGTTTATTGTCGAGTATCACCCAGTGCGGGACCGCCTTGATCTGTCTAGCTAAAATTTTATTACGGAACTGCTTGAATAAGGTTACTCTGTCTGGAGTTTTTATTATAATTTTTGATTACAGTTGTTGTTACATTATTTTAGGGTATTTAAAAATACTTTAAAAATACGTGATGATATGCACTTTTGCACTAAACAACGTGTTTTTGATCCCTAGGACCCTAACCAGAATCTAAGCCTCAAAGGAAGGAAGAATGAAGCGTTGAACAAAGTTTCAAATCTAAACGTTTTTGGTGGGTATTAGTAATAAAACGAGTTTCATTAAAGTGTTTGTAATTTGGGGCACGTTTGAGGACAGCCCTGTACGCAGCAGTCAACCCTTTACGTTCAGCTCCCGAAGGCGTGGCCCCCGTGGAACAAACAAACGGAAGTGAAATTGAGAGGAGCGTCCGGAACTGCCGGTATACCTTTTTATTACAGAATCCCTTTTTAATTACCACGGCACAAATAAAAATTGTATTTTTATTTCAAGTAGGCGTAATTGAAAAGGAAATTGCCGAGCTGGGCGGCGCGGCGCGCCGGTCTCGGATAAAACTTTAATATAATGCATAAGGCCCTTTGATCTCCGCACTCCATTCGCATTAAATCGCAGAGATACTCGATGCGTACAACCGAGATAGGAAACATAAAAATTTACTAAATGTGCTGCATTTTCTAAATAAAATCATTCACAATGCCGTTCAAAAAGAAACTTAAAAAATGATGTCGTTCATTGGAACGTTCAAAGCCGACTTTATTTCAGCAAATCGTGAATTTAAAAGTGTCATAAATTACATGTGAAATAATAAAAGGAGGAAAATCTTTCACCCGCAAACGTTTTACAAAGCCACCCCGCCCGCCGTGCCGCCGCGCGCTCTAAGATAAATGTCGCCTGTAGCACGATCCACTGTCGGTGAAATCGTGTCACTAATAAAAATCTCTGATACCTTTTATCCTCGATGTATAACTTTACATATAAAATTGGCATTTAGGCTGGAAAAAATTATGACAGTTCTTAGCAGTACTTTCGGGTGTTTATATAATATCGCAAAAAATAAGGAGAATGGTAGATTAATAAAAGCAACAATCCACCTTTGACCGTCAAGCAAAGCGAGGAACTAAGGTTCGGGAAGGTAAGACACACGGTCAAAGGGAAGATAATAAAGCGTTGTGTTTTCATTCTAATCCGCGATAGCGGCGGATGAGCCGGGGGAGTTGCCGGGCGACGGGGAGGCTCGATATCTAAAATTACAAGCCGGCACCGAGTGCCTATCTCGAGGCACACCATTCTCCATTCCTTTATGTTTAGCTGCCACTTTCAAACATGCTCCATTCAAACTATACCCTAGACATTTACTTTGTGCGTTACCATAGATTTGAATGAATGAGGATTCTCGGTGAGATAGACTTTGAGAATGCAGACGTCGTCTACAGGCGAGATAACGTAATTAACCGGACCAAAATGGGTGTTTGGGTGTGTCGCCTATGGAATGGTCTGGTATTGCCTGTGGATACAAGTGCCTTTGTTGACCTTTACTTGCTTGAGGAAGGCGCTGTACATAAATTTATTTCCTTATATAAATATACTAGCTGTACCCGCGACTTTGCTCGCGGTTGCTAACATTACATGTCAGTGGAACTTAAAAAAATGAGAATTTATATCAGTGGTCCTTCAGAAAGTCTTATCATTGTATAAGATACAATAAGACAGCACGTTTTGAACTGTACATTTGATTAATTATAGCGATATAGAGAAGTTCGCACAATTATGTACCGCATGAGGATTCCTGCCTAGCTCGTCCTACTATCTTGTCCCACATTCAAAAGAATTCCTCGCTCGTCCCACTTGAGTTTTAAAGTCACGACTTGTCCCACATTCCCGACAAATTCAAAGTACAGTTGACAGCTAAATTTAATTTTTTTTTCTCTTTTGACATAAAGATATTAAACACTTCCAGGTATACCCGCGATCCATGTTTTTAATTTTGATAAATGAAAGATCTATTGCAATTTAGAAAAATCTTTATTATTTAGTATCACAATCAAATTCAAATCACAGTACTCTTAATTTCACACCTATCAATACTACACATTTGTATGTATCTTGTAGAAGTACCACGTTATGATAAATATAAATGTATTTACATTTATATTTATCTCAATTTGGTACTTCAACATAAATGAAATACTTACTTAAAAATATTTATTACGTTACTTATATCATAATCACAATATTTTAATTAACCTACTTTTCATAAGAAAGTGGTATTTTATAAATAAATAAATCTCCAAAAATCGACATTTTTATCTAACAGACAAGTAATTACAGACCGAAACTGTGACAAAAAGAAATGTTTTGGACACGTTATTATCATTAATAAACAAAAGGGCTGATTTTTTCCAGGCAATGGCCCAGTGATATAGTGCCATTCAACATTGCCGAATTACAGAATCATAGATATAGTTGTCATGAGCACGCCGAGGACTGCCTTGGCGAGCTAAACAAAGAACAGCGTCGTTTTTGATTACTTTCATTCAAAAAGCTAATGATGTTCAGTTTTCCCGAATATGTTCTGTTTAATTTAGCATTATTGCCTTCCACAGGGTTATTTGTTCTGTAGATATCCCCAAAAATCCCATTTATCTGTTAGATATTCGTTGTCAAGCCATGCCGATACAAAATAGTCATTGAATTTCTCAATATTGGGAGTTTTCGGGAAATCCTTCATTATGTATAGCCATCGCATTTCAGTTCAGTTAGTAGCAAAGCTAACGCTGAGCTTAGAGTTAAATGCTTTTTGAATATTCTCTTTTTATTCAATTTTAAGCAGTCAAGCAGTGGGGTGCACGAGGTTTATATTAGGGTCGGCTCTGTGTACTTAATTATTGCCTAAAGCCCGATCATAAAAAATTGTCATGGTGACGTCACTTATAATTTTATAATTTATGTTATAGTGGAGTCTCGGAAATTCATTAAATTTTATTTATCTTTCTGGTCAGTAAGGTTTTTAGGCTGACTGTACAAAAAATGAAATTGGACTCCCATAAAGAAATGTGGGACGAGCCAGGCATAAGAATTGGGACGAGCAGGGAATAAAATATAGAAAAATATTTTTTGGGACGAGCGCGACATACAAATTAGGACATTTAGGGATTTTTTATGTGGGACGAGACTCTGTGGGACGAGCGAGGAACAAATCCGCATGAGTGGACAATTTTTAAGAACTAAAGATTCTGCATAGCAGTAACGCCTATTTAATTTTGCGAATTCAGCGCTCATATTAACCCGTAGGATATTTTGCTAATGTATCTATGTGTATCCAAATTTCCAATTTATTTTTTATTCTAGACAGTAAGGCATTTGACAACCAGCTCGCACGACCACAGAAGTCAGCGACACTGTGGCCCTACTTGAACATGCCTAGTCTGGAATAAACTGGCTCTTAAAGGAGGCCGCCAAAACACACCGTTAGGTGCTTGGCAACAGATTTTTCAACTTGAAGTGTTATCCTTAAACGGTAGCTCAAGTTCTGCTTGCGTATTGCTTGGGTTGGAACCTCGTACCTCTCCAATCTACACCCATTAACTACTCGGTCGCCATCGCTACAAAAAATTGTAGACGCTATGACACGACACGTACAATCATAATCTATGCCGCAGCTATAAACTCGTGATTATAGTATTCTGTGGCGGTAAAGATTTATTATAATGTTACAAAGATACCTTTAGATTTGTATGGAACATTTTATTTAGATTTACATTACAAAAACCTTGTTGATAGTTTATCGAAAATATGAACCAATGTCGTTTTTTTTTTGTGGTACAATGATTTCAGTAATTTGGGATAACTATTAGTTATTTCTAACAAAAAAAAAACATCCGAATCATAGTACCCGTTACTGAGTTATAGTTAAATACATGCATTCTCCTGCGGGAACCTCAACTTATTTTCGGGATAGCATCATTTCAGTAAACCCTTCCAACAAAAAAAAGAATCATCCAAATCAAAGCACGCGGTACTGAGTTATAGTTAAATACGATTTTCATCTCCCTCTTCCACGGCAAACCCCACAAATTTTCGGGATAGCATCATTTCAGTTAACCCTTCCAACAAAAAAAGAGTCATCCAAATCAAAGCACGCGTTACCGAGTTATAGCAGTCAAATACGATTTTCATCCCCCCTTACATGGATTCCCCCACTAATTATTGGGAAAACATCATTTCAGTTAGACCTTTCCAACAAAAAAAAATCATCCAAATCAAAGCACGCGTTACCGAGATATAGTAATTAAATACGATTTTCATCCCTCCCCCTCCCACGGGAACCCCCACAAATTTTCCAGATAACATCAATTTTAGTTCAGTCCTTTCTAACAAACAACGAATCATCCAAATCGAAGCACGGGTTACTAAGTTATAATTAAATATGACTTTCATCCCCCCTCCCACGGGAGCCCCTTCGGATTATCGGAATAAAAAGTAAATAAGATCCTACGTCGTGGTAACCATAAACCTTATCAAGTTTCATTAGAATCCATCCAACAGTTTAGGAGTTATAGAAAGTCCAGAAAAAGACAAACAGACAAAAATTAAAAAATATATAGATTTGGGTCTGTTTCGTTAATAAGACCCTAAATATTTTTTTTTATATTCAATGTACAGAATTTAGCCTGTTACAGTTTATTATAAGTATATATATTAGAAAATATTATAACAAAGAGGAGATTATCAATTCGTCGCAATCAATCTCACTCTACTTTTTTCAGGAACGCATGAAGGTATCAAGCTGAAATTTATATCGAATACTGAAATCAGTGGAGCTTGGAGCTGTGAAAAAATCAAACTTATAAGCCAACACAATCAAAAGATACAGACGTTTATGCTACAAATTTTAATACTCGCAAGGGAATTAAAACCTATTGGTACCTCGTGTTTGGTTCACTTCCCGTGCACTCAGAATCTTGAAATTTATTTCGAAGCAACGTCTAATTGCACATAATTATAAAGAAAAAAATTTCAATCTATATTTTTTTTGTAATATCATATAACAAAACTATTTTTAATAATTTTAATCTTTATACAGCTATGGGTTTGTGCGGAACCCTCTGAGCGCGAGTCCGACTCGCACTTGGCATGTTTTTTAAAGTATAAGTGGTATATTCCCATCTGTTTCATCAATGGTGCAGATGAGAATTTTAATTCCCTTCTGCCTCATTTACTTGTGTTCTAATACTTTTTTAAGAAAACGCCTTCAATTTTTTAATACAAAATACAATTTTACAGTAATAAGTTTACGATATGAGAAGGTATTGGTTAACTCGCTGAGTTATTGTGCCCTTCTTAGAGTAGCCTATAAAACCAGCTGCTGTACCAAATTATTTTCAAGATCATCAAACCAACAGGCATAATGTAACGGAATGGCAGGCAGAAGCCATGCCAAGGTGGTGGTGCGATCGCGTGCCTTCACACCATACGGCACCTGTACTCACCGGTACTCCCAAAGAACTAACGAGTAGATATAAGCAATTGGCTTGCATATGCTCGGGACACGTGCAACCGCATCTGCGCTGCGAGTATTTTTTAAATGTTTGTTGTATTCAAACTTTTTACGATAGCAATAGTAAATGGACTCTCATCAGTTCTACTAAAATGTTTGTGACCATATATGCCTAATTATTATACAGTGTTCCACATTTTTAGCACTCAACGAAAAAGGATGATATAAATGGACTTGTACTAGCATCAGTTTCTATAAATTTATATTATAAAAAAGCAATAAATACGAGTACATGGTTATAGGTAAGGGGTATACTAAACCGAAAAACTTTTACCATGGAACCAACAAAAAAGAAATAGACGTTTCATACAAGTTGTTGACGACTAATAAACTATTGTATGGAACAGCTGATTTTTTTGGATGGATTTAAAATCGTTACCAACAATATAATTACATGCATAGACAACATACAGAAGGACACTGTGTTCATAAACTTCTACGTAAATTTACTTAACATTATTCAAAATACCTACTATTTATTCTCTAAATTATAAATCATACGCTTACTGAACTGTATCTTAAATCTTTATCATGAATATCAAGCTCAAATATAATAGGTGTAGTAGACTAACTAAATACGACCCAAATCTTAAAACAATATCGAGCTATGAAGAACATTGATATCTTACATTATTATTACACCCTAAAATATCATCTTCAATAGAATATGAAGTGGAGCAGCTCTTGATGCTTACTACACTTGAAAATGCTTTTGTTATCAAATATGCGAGCAATTTATCATGTGAAGCAACGTTCACGCTCAGCATGGCAACCGTGTCACGATATCAATTCCCAAGAAAATTCCGAATATCAGCTGATAGTATTTTCCGCGACGGTTCACTTTCACGCACTTTACTCGAATGTCAGTGAATTGGACTAGAGTTATATAATATTAGATTCCAAGCTTTTTGAGCTATCCACAAACAAACATTTTATTTGAACTGTTGGACAAGAATTATTTTATTTAGTGAAATTTCCTCTTATTTATATAATTATGCAGAATGGGCACAAGCAATACTTTTTTAAATATATGCACGTTAATTTTAATTATCAATGAAATAAATTACCAAGCCGTGTTTGCCACATTTTTACGTGTTTCAGTTAGTGGATAACACATAAAATCAGTTTTGTTATTTTTTTAGAGTATAAGGTAGCGTTTGCATTTTAATCAAAGCAATTATTCATACCATATTAAATATTCATTTCTTTTTTATTTGATTTATTTTTTAAGTTACAATATGTTATCGCATCTCTATCAAAAATATTACATACCGCTTGATAGACGAAATTCAACAATACACATAAACCTAACCTCAAAATGTAAAACCGCGTGAAGTGTGTGATCAGCAACCTTAGGTACTGTGTAGACAGGTACATAGTGCTTTCAGGCTTATTGTCACAGAAGGGCTTCAAATATGAACAAAGCAACCGAATCGAATGTAATAAAAATCACTTTAGCATTAGGTTGCGACGTGAACGGATGTCTAGAGGCGTAGTGACACACGATGCGGCCTCCATACATGTCGCGGGGGATAGGCTGCGTCGAACAACCTATTATTTTTGTACGACAAAACAAAATTGATTGCACGTCACGGGTATTGTATGGGATATTTCATTACACACATCTGTAACAACTATTAGGCCATTAAAAATAATAAAATATGTCATTAGGAAATTTAGCTGAAACAAATTTTTACACACCTATTTAGGTGCGTTTCTTGTATGCATGTAAAAGCACTCATTATTTTAACCCCCGACGCAAAAACGATGGGATGTTATAAGTTTGACGTGTCTCTTTCTCTGTGTGTGTATGAGTGTGTGTGTGTCTCCCAAAAGGATGAACCGATTTTGTTTTTTTTGTTACAAGCTGTATTTGTCGGGAGTGTATTTTAGTTATGTTTGATGAATATTGGTCTAAGATGGCCGCCGCTACAAAATGGCGGAATTTAATTTATTTATTTATATTAAATATAATTTAATTAAAATAAACGGGCTTGACTAGTAGAACACTATGATAATTTAAATCCAAGATGGCTGCTACAACAAAAATCGGGGTTTCTTCAAAATTTTAATTTTTACTTGTTTTGTTACTATTACATGTAGCAGAAATAAAATTAAAATAATTCTAACGTCAGGTAAACAGATTCTAACAGTTAACATGTTAGTATTTTTTAATTCAGTAAGCAGTTAATTGCTTTGTCTTAAATATCAATGACATACAAACTTTATCAATAATAATTATGGCCGCATACTCATTTGCAGGTTAGGTCAGACCTAATAAAGCGACTTGTTGAAATTGATCAGACTCAATTTAATTTTCAGAAGGCATAGATGTTTATCTAACATTAGCGAATGGCGTTATCGAAATTCAATTCGAAACCAAAAGTAAATTTTTGGCTGAATGGGCTTCCAGTGTTATTATATGGAAATTAATATAAACTTTTCACGATGCTGGCAGTATTTTAATGTTTGAAATGAAATATTAAAATGTCTATAAACTTTATATAAATTTATCGAAAAATCTATGTAGGTATATATAACACTTAAATGGAAACGAAGTGCGTTTTCGCACATCATTAATCTGTACTAAAATATTATAAAGGGGAAATATTTGGTCGTTTGTTTGTTCGCATTGACTATGAAACAACTGAACCGATCAAAAATTACTTTGCAGTTAGAAAGCTACATTACTACTGAGTAACATAGATAAAAAATTGGAGATCCGCGGGTAACACCGTAGAGCCCAGCTAGTATTTTATATTTTTAGAGGGCGTAGAGTACAATTTACTTTTATAGCTATGTACTATTTATAACTATTATTATTTATAACTACCTTCCATGATGTTTGTCAAATCCAAAATATTTCGTACCTACTCGTATGTCATCGAGTTAAAATTGAATTTACTTAATTTGAATTCGGAAAACACTTGAGTAAAAGGTAATCAAATAAAATGAAGCACCTGAAAGTAACAAAATTATAACATGTACTTATTCAAAAGTATGTAACAGAGTTGTTGTATTAGTTTGACCTGGTTAGTCATCTCTTTAGTAGTTCATAGTCATATGTTCACTTATAAACCATAAAATAATTAGAGCAATCGGAAGATTTATTAGGCTGACAAATGTAATACAATAATGATGACACGTCCTGGTCGAGAGGACCCTTCATTTGTGGCCGCCTATAAATATGAAGTTAAAAATTATAGCATTTTCGGGGGATATCATGAATTTTGTGTGCAACGTAGGTAACGTAAACTTTTAGGCATTACGGAATCGTTTTCACTAGGTTCAAGAAGAGGTTCTCAATTGTTCGGAATTTTATTTTACTTTAATTTTTTTATGTTAGTTCCCCGGTTTGATTTTGCAGATATGGCTGGACCGATTGGAAAGTTTTTTTTTTTGAGAGGGTATGTGTATTACCTACTTTCCAATTGGCCTTATATAAACTGTATCCATCTGTCCAGTAGTTTTTGAATTATCTTCAATGTGAGTTTAATTGACTTTTCATTATTTCAGATGCAACAAATTATTATATCATTTTGGAATTGTGTACGTACATCTTTCGTCTTTAAAGCAACTCTATTTTTATGGAATATAATCCAGTATGTTGTACATGAATTACTTTATCCGTACGCATTATCTCAACATTTTACGAGTCTATGCAGGCTCGACATAAAATTTTTACTTCCTACTCACGGATGTGTTTTCCGTGTGGCATTGTATCATTTTATTGTTAGAGATATTTTATCTGCATGGAAGAGCAGTGATGCGTGAAGAGCGAATGTAGTCGATGACTGTTTTTGAGTTTGACGCTCTGAGCACCGATTTCTTGGGAATCCATCACTTTCGCACTCACGAATTTTCACTTAGGTGCCGCCCACAGAGGGACATCTTTTTGTTCTATTTTCTCTCTATTTTTTTCACCGTCAGAATGAAAAGGATTACGGAATTTTTAAACCAAGTGCGATACGATTCGTTAACTTCTAGATATGTATTGCCTCCAGTAGCTCCGTCAGCTGAACAAACTCAGCAGACAGAGCGACTGGTTTATTATCCGTGTTTTATAATTGTTACTGATACCTGGTATGAAAATGATATATCGTATCGTATATCAATACGTAGGGTCCCACTGCTTGGCATGATTCTCCCCTAAGAATGTGGTGTAAGCCATATAGGATCATAAATTGAATTTCTTTACAAGCTGGAGCAATCCAATCTGTACGCATAATATTAGGTGTATGTTTTGAATGAATTAGGGCAAAGATTGTCAGCAATCATGCGGCAACATTACTGAATCCTTTCCTATATAGTTATCGTCTCGTTTTCGGGTAAAGTGGAAGTGGGATCGTCCGATGTCGGTCGTTTTGATGGTGAAAATTCCGGCTGTAGTATGGTGCGGTTGAGTAAGTACCACCGAGGGAGGGACGAGCTTTGATATTATACAAAAACATCACCCTTTTGTTTTTTATTAATAGATATTTTGTAGTTTCTGTTTTAAGCAATTTGTACCATTGGCTTATTCAATGTCTTGTTTGTGAATCCTACGAACTCCCGTAATGTAATTTATTTAATTATTTCAGTTAATTCAAATACACCAGTTACAATGATGATAATAATCAAAACATGTAAAAAAATCTTAAATGTAACACATATACATCACAAATTAAATAATGATACTACAAACCACATTTACCTTACAAAGATTTCTTTAATCAAATCTTCCTGGCGACTAAAATTTTTAACAATATTTGTAGATCGTGTACACTAAGTTTTGGATTGAAACTAAGTAAGTTACGCAAGTACTAAAGTACTACTGCAGAAATTTCATACACATATGAGTATAAACTTACAAACTGACATGCGAAAGAACATTTTGTCCACACTTAAACATATTTAGTAAAACTGAAAATCAATTGTGCCAGTGTGTCTATATCAATTTATACTACCTATACTTGACACTATACTTGATAGTAAAATAATAGTTGCAGACTATGCTAATATTTTTCAAATAGTATCCTACATATGAAGTTAAAAGGGCGTTAAATATACTTTGAACGTACCTAATATAATGTTACTCTCTCCTCTATCTGTACCGTAGCAACAGCATTGGGGTGAGTTTTTGCACCCCACATTTTAAGCTTATACTTCACCTTTTATGTCATGACGCGAGTTTTATGGCTTTTATAAAATCTTTGCACAATTAACTTGTTTGTTGCCTCCAAAAATTTTACTTTTGTCAGGTCGTCTAATGTTGCTACTAAATAGTTAGAAAAACTTTGGAAACATTATGTTAATGTTATATGTTAATGATGTGTTTAGTTTTTATCAATTTGGCCAGCGTGGTGAACTATGTACTAATTTATTATTAATTTCTAAATGTAAGTGATATTTTTCAAGTAGATTGATATTTTTCTAAACTTTACATATTCAATATTTGTGTCATTTTAAAATTAATAGAACTTACTAAATAAATCTAATCGAACAACAAACTTTGCTAAAAACTAAGGTAACGAAGTGGGATAGGTGTTATACCACAATGAATGTTAATAAGCCCATAAGCCTGCAGTTGTTCTTTTGCTGACCTCGATTCGTGTCTGTCTGGCCGGGACTAATCATAAACTTTCATTGCCTAATAATATAAAACTTTATTAGTCGCCACGTCGTTTTGTATAGTTGTATAGACCGCATTTCTACTTGTCTTCAGATATGTATGTGATTGGAGAAAGATGCTTTGTTTTAAAGTTTTGTAGAGTTTAAAGACTCACACGTGTGTCTGTCTGTCTGTGGCATAGTAGCTCCCAAACGGAAAGACCGATTTTGATTTTTTTGTATTAAAGGTTTTTAGCCGGGAGTGCCTAAGCTATATTCGGTAAAGCTCTTTCCAAGATGGCCGCCGCAACAAATGTTTTTTTTTTCACAACTCCTTTAAT
This sequence comes from Ligdia adustata, assembly GCA_947049295.1. Lineage (NCBI taxonomy): Eukaryota > Metazoa > Arthropoda > Insecta > Lepidoptera > Geometridae > Ligdia > Ligdia adustata. The sequence continues at coordinate 8,891,863 of OX346218.1, forward strand.
ATGGTTATCAAATGAAAGGGCTTGACTAGTAGAATAATTTACATTATGATAATTTTAAATCCAAGATGGCAGCCACAACACAGATGTTGGAAGTTTTTCAATATTTTCAAGTTTCCTTGTATTATAACTTATTATACGTATGTACATATCAAAGCTATTCCCAATTAGGTCAAGTCAATTGAACATCCTTATACAACTATAACAATTTTTACGATGACAAACTATTTTATGTTACATCCAATCCATCCGATGCAGACAAACTTGTCCAACTTTTTTCGGACACGAGCGACATCTTAGAAACTCCTCGGAATAAGTGCGTAATCCTCGCGAAATCCGTTACGAATAACTTTGCCCTTAATTGCCGTATAACTGCGGCAGCTCCGAGCATCATTTGCTCTTCGGCCGTCTACAGACTTCCTGTTTTTCTCATATAAAAAAATCGCTCGTTTGCACGTGATGAATGGAGACTGCGACGGCGGTCACGTAATTGGGTGTCGAAGTCTAGAGCTAAAAGCATACACGTGTCGATGTAACCCGCCCGGTATCAGATAGGCCATTGTCTACGCTTTATCTGCAAGGTGTTCACAATAAATCGTCCGTGTTGCATTGTGTCGGGCTAAGTGATGTACACAGTTGCGATCGAGGTGCGTGAAATATCGTCCCGGAATGTTATTAGAACGCAGCGAATACCCGATCGATCGGCTGGTATTTTCCGCGCTGAAAAGGAAGCATTGCTTTCCCGTTTTGGTAAAAGAAACAGGCCGCCGTCTTTGACGCTTGGATAGTATGCATCGTAAAATTCTACTGAATTCGTATCTGTTTCATCCACTTCCAGTATGGTGTAAAATATAAAGTGGGTGCTATATAAACTTAATTAACTAGTTGTATGCAATATTATTTTTATCAATTTGATTTCTGGTTATCATTCAAATAGAATAACTGCTAATACAGCTTATAGAGACAGTTATAGTGATATTAAATATAGATTCATTTCATTCATTATTAATAAAAAAAACTGGTACCTTGACATACTTATGAGAAAAAAAACCTAATCCATACCAGTATGAGTATCTGATCATTCAACTTGTAACGTCTAAGTCAGCAGTCTCAGCGTTAAGTCAGTACAATCTCTCTGAAACCATGACGTGCTTAGTGCCAGTATTAAGAGCAAGCTCCTTCGACCTCAAAGCGTTGAACCGAGATTAAGGCTTCAAGCACCGTCATGCACAAACGTTTCTCGAGGGAATTTGGAAATACAAAGTCAAGTTTAGATTAGCCAGCAGTTGCCTAACTATGACATAACTAGTCATTAATAAAGAAACAGCCAAGTAATTTAATTTTTTCTGCAAGAGTTTAATTTTATTTTATTCTTTCGAAGAAGCCATGGCATTTACTATACGGACAGTTCTTATTTCCTCCATTCTCGCCGCCATAATGGGAATTTCTGAAATTGCAACAATACACGCTGGGTCCGGCAATACCGCTCGCCTTGCCGGTGGGTGATTCTGCCTCTATTCTTCGAGGCGAGTGTAGACAGTTGTGTGGAGTTTATTGTTTAGTTATAGCTGTGGGGTGTTGTCAGATATAATGAGAGAGATTTTACGAGTTAGGAAGAAGGCGAATATTGGAGTAGTATGGAAGTCAATACATCCGCAAAAATGATCAGAAGAATATGAGCTGTTCATAAAACAACATTTAATCAATTTAACTTACTGAACAATACAAAATAAAATTTTCAAGTCAATTACTGAGCAAGTTTATATTAAATAAAAGTAACACCAATTATGTTTAATACATATTCGTTTTATAGCTGGATTTTTCCTCGTATTTAAAGGTTTGAATTCGAGAAAGTAAAATCAGCTGTTCCATACAAAATATTAGATATATAGAACCCCCTTTCGGCTTAGTATACCGGTAACTGATAGCCTTGTATATCACCAAATACGCCTCTACATCATCATGTCACATTACATTAAATTTGAAAAAGAAACTGTCAACTCGTTTTTTGTAAATTGGTCCTGATATTTATATTCTTCGCTCCCTATTAAGCACCCGCGACGAGTGTTTGAACAAGGCTCCACAATACATACAGATGGTATCACATCCAATTTATTTGTGTTACATTTAAACGGTCATCGATCGATACTGACCACCTGTCCACGTATTGAATGGGGAGTGTCTTATTATTAATCTGTGGTAGGGGACAATGCTGCCGGGGAATAGGGTGCCCACGTCTGTGAGATAATTATGTACATTTTTATTATGGTTAATTTTTATTGAGCGATATTATGAAAGATTAGTAGTTTATTATATTGACAAATAAGTTCACACTAACTTACTTCTAATTAATATGTAGGTTTACCTGTACATGTAGGTACCTTCAAATTTTACAGCATGCAATACCAACAGTATTTGTTAATCAGGTTTTTTAATACATTGCCTTCATTACTTAATCAGTATATAGTGCATGTTTTTGCGTAATTTCTTGCATAATAGCTTACAAGTATTATAATTAGTTCTGTAAGTCTTATCATATATGCAGTAATATGCTTGATTGCTTATTTGAAATCATCCATGATTTCATCTATCCATCTTTATAAACCAAAAAAGGTAACAAAGGTTTATATCACTCGGTGCAGATAGAAAATAAAAAGTAATAGAGACATAATAAATAGTTGTTTGATGCAATCTCTATATTCTCATTTAAAACGTTGTGAACAAAACTTTCAACTACTTCACCTTTTTTTTAATGCATGGTTACCTTATTGAATGTAGGAAACGGAAGCGCACGAGTCGCACCTGGCGTTATGACCTACGCATCCTCTATAAGCCTTAAAAGTGTCAAGATCCTGAATATCCTGAGGGAAAAGGCTTCAACAGCTTTCAACTATTTAAATACCTGCACTTTGACTCTTAGTTAAACCGCAAGCAACGTAAGTTCGACGCCCTCTGAGGTTACTCACCGACGGCAGTATATCGAATATTTCTCTACCAAGGATAATTTCATTAAGGAAATCTACACAACACATGCAAATGTGTACTTTCGTATATACCGCTCTGTAAAATGTTATCTAATCTACAGTCTCTATCTTCTTCAGGAAAATGTAAACACTGTCAATTTTCTTTGATCTACAATCATCTTTTCCAACGCAAAATATCTCAGAGGCCTTAAAAGATCTTTACTTATCTCGAAGTTTCTGAAAGTCAATATCAGTTTGTAACTTTAAAGCAGTCTTCAATGCCTTAACAAAATTATTTTACAAAAAAAATCAATGATTCATTTCAGAAAAGTTTGCGTATTAACGACCCTACTTATTTATGAATTTGGAGTCGTGACGCTGATGGGGTCATTTACATTTAACATTATAGCTAAGGATGCTTTATTTTAAAAAATCAAGAGCTCGACGAGCCATGGTTCTTATTCAGGGTTCTGTAGAATGAATAAATATATTTACAAAATAATAATCATAGACAAAAATCTGGGTGATCAAGTTTGAAAAATGTAGTTATAGAGTTGGAAAATTAAATCTCACCTAAACTATTACTGTTATTTTATTTTACAAGAAATACTTCTTTTTATTATTGGTTTTGCATTTTTAAGACTATATTTGTAAGTTGTCTTATGATCAATCTCAATCGGCACCAAGAAAGATGGAAAATGCCAACTTTGTACTCATCTAACCTGACGACATATTTGATGATTTTTAGTCCTCGCCTGATCGAATATATTTAAATAATAGGTTATTAGATTTTTAGCTGAATTAGTCTTTTACCTTATACAGTGCAGTCAAATTATTTAGTTGAGTATTTTAAATTAGCATTTTATGTAGTCTTGACTCTTTATAAAATAAGTAACCGTAAAAACCGCAAAAAAATTAAACAAGAAAAAAAAACATAACATCAGAACTGTTTTAATTACGTTTGAATTACGGAACTCCAATAATTTCGTTTATATATGAGTTATTTGTGCTTCGTTGTATTTTTACTGTGAACTTTATCTTTCTAAGTTTGTCAAGGAGCTTGAAGGTTTGATACACCAAGTCGATGTGATGTAAAGAGACGATTAAATAATGATTTTAATTTTACGACATTATGATGTTGTCATCTTTATTGCTAATACCTCCTTAGTATTTATTTATTGTGACGTTTTTGCACTCGTACATTTAAGTCGCCCTCCCATGCTATTTATATTATTATTTACAGCTTTGCTCTTGGCTACTTCTAAGGCGTTGATGTTTCTTAGTTTGCAAGTAATTTACCGAAACACCAACAAATTTAAAAAATTTCATATACATTATTACATGCGACAAAGCTTCTTGAAACTCGTAGTAGCTACTTTAAAAATCAAACTAATTTCTTATGCAAAGTGCGATAAGTAAATTTCAGTTTGTTTGTAACTTTTCATGCTTATCGTAGTTTTTCCAGAGTTCCCGAGCTAGCGGCATCGGAATGCACAAGTATCTGATGCCAAGATCATTCTACAAAGAGCACGTGCGTCTTTGCAAGACTCCGAGTATGTAGGTACATACACACACATACTACTCGTATACAGAGTATGGCAGATACACGGCTCGCCTGGCGACGTGATGCAAAACTCGTGCTTAGAACTCTATTACTTCGACAATCGACTTTCTTTAAAGTGTTCAGTAAAGACAAGTAGTTATATTGATAATATTAGTACAATATTTACAAGGGTTTTGGAATATTTAATTAGACTAGAATAACTTAGCGTTGAACAATTACTCTTTTAAAAATATATCTCTAAAAGTTAGAAGTTATCTCTATCTTTTGACAAAATAGACTTCTGAAATCTTCTTTGTAATTTTCTAGCGCCCACTTAACTGACGTACCTTCTTGATATAAATGAGACACTCCAAACTGCATCTTATTGATATGAAAGCTGAATTTTCAGTTCCACTCCAATGAAAATATCTACAGACTTAATTAAAAGTCATGCCAATTCTTAGAAACTATTTTAAGTGCAGAAGATATTTCAATAGAAATAAAAATAACTGTATCTAATTTAATTGAAATTTATTTTCCAATAGCAATTTTAGTAAAAGTTAACAAAAAGCAAGCTCGTCGGTTCAACGTTCTACGGCTACGCAATGGGAGGGACAGCAATGAACTTTTTCCATTATCTGCAACCGATAGTTTGAAATTAGAATAAAATCAATATTTTTTTATGCCCGTGGTGTGGGTGGTCTTATAACGAAGTTGCCAGCGGAACTAACCGCAGCGACGAGTTCTAGCTGCCCTTTCATTTATAAAACATGACGGATGTTTGTTTCAATTCAATATTATTGTCGAAAGGTCCTACAAAGTACGGTGATTTGCATATTACGACAGTGGTAATTGGCCCGACCGCCGTCCGTCGCGTATTTCGTGCATAATACCTATGTACGATGGCAGAATTACCTGTAATAATTGTATTCTATCGATTTTCGCTACGTACGATACGTTTCGTAATGGAATGGGATGAATATATATTTTTTAATCGTTTTGAAATGAATGCGGTCGCTCAGCTGCTAGAGTTTTCGAACAAATGTAATAAAAATCGCTCTCAACTTTAAAAAAATTAAATAGCTTTAATTAACGGTTAATTTTTCATATTGTAAGTAATAAATTCAGTAAATCGAATTCCTCATACATAAAATATAGGTATAACGTTTTTACCTGCCAAGTAAGTAATTTGTTTTTAATGTATTAGGTGCTAGTATATTAATTTGTTTTTTCATAGGCCTATTATTTTCGCAAATATTTATTATTGAACAACAAACTTAACTAGTGATGGATTACATAATTAGACTGCCTTTATTGCCTTTTTCAATATCCGTTTCAAGTCAGGCAAATTTTCGTTTATCTGTCAGTATGTTTATGTAATGTTTGTCTAAAAGTAGTACTCGCGTCCAGATCATAGTTTCCAATCTTGACGAAATTACATTTTTACTGTGCAGAGTCTTCGAGTTTTTGGTTTTAATGAAGTAGAAGATTTTAATTTGATAATATTTCCCCCTAAAAGGCAGTTGTTATGAAAAAGTTTGCTATAAATTTATTAAGTACCTACTTGAAGATGTAGCAAAACCGTTTTAGGGATCGAACGAAAGCAATTTGGTCGCGAGGGTAAAACAAAATCTGATTCTAAGCAGAGACGCTTTGCTCTGGATTTACAAACTTATGATAATGAGGTACCTAATAATAGTAATATTTCTTTCGTTTCCCTAGTAATTGTCAATAATTGTCGCCTTATACTCGTATTGTACCTATCTTATCATAGAATATACTTATTTGATAACACACCGTCGTTGGTTTTTGTCGTAATTCAGCTCGTGTAGTATCTGGTCAAATATGATATTGAGATAATAAAATAACATACGCTACGAGTTCGATAGGAAACTTTATAAGGATAATATCTATCTCGTTCGGTTCAGAGCATAAGTAACAGGCCGACTAGTTAGTCCTTCTGGTTTCCTCGTGTCAATTTACGATGTTTACCAATTCCATTTCGTGCATCTTCCTGTCGAAGGTTTCCGGTCAAACGACGGATTCGGCGCGTGCGGGCGCTCGCTCGGACCGATTCGATTTGCTCTAACGCGATAGTCACACATTCAGCTCCCGACGGACCGTGTAAGTGCTCCATTCACTACGGAGACCATTATTAATACATCCCCTCCCCACTCGTCTCCTCTCGAGGCCTCATTGTGCGCCGTTGCGAGTTAATCCTCCTCCGTCCGGCAAAGATCGTCGATCGAACGCGACCGACCCAGCTTTGTGAGCGTAATAGGGTCCTACTGTTAAATGCCGCGTGTAATTTTTGGTTTGCGATTGTAATTATCTATTGAATCGAGGGAAGAGTTCAATTTGCGCGGCGCTCCGCTGGGCTGATTGATTGGTTTCGGCCGGGTTTGTATCTGTCAGCCTGATAGACGCACCTCACTACGTTCTGGATTACTGAAGCACCGCAAGCGCTCTATTGCTTTATTAGTGGTCGCCTGCATGTTTGTACGGACAATGGGTACGGGCGGAATCATTATATTGTCCAACGTGCAATTAGGATCGATTAAAGCCTAATGGACACCTTTATCCGTATGGCGCGTTACCAATTTCCTCGGCATGTTGACTGACATTCGACACAAATTCACATATTTAGGTCATGTTGACAGAGTTATTTAGCAAACTCTAAAATTCGATTACTGTTTATGGTCAATAATAGTCGTAACCAAGTTTGTCGCTCTAACACAACCGAAAATTAAAAATAACAGTGATTCTATACAGAAACTTAGTTGATGCAAGGCAGAACGGAAGGTTTATATCGGAGAAGGTAAGAAAGAAGCAAATTTTGTTTTACGAAATTTCATAAACCGTATGAACTAGTTATGGCCAAAAGCAATAATTAATTTTATACAGATGCACTAAATAAGCCTGAAACAGATTTTGTGTATTTAAAATTCAAGTCTGACTACAGCAACACAATGCGTCGAGGAAAATATAGATGAGCATTGCTGTGAATGGATAAAGAGCTATGCAACACAGCAGTGACGCGGCGGCAGTGGCGCAGCGAACGGACGACCCCTCCCCGAGGACTTGCAGAACCAAGCTCGGCAAAGCAATTTAACCAATTTAATGTCATTCGCGTCTATTGACGGCCTCCCGCGCTCTCGATTTGAAAATAGACGTCATTGTGTTGATCTTCCCGCGAAAATATTAGGCACTTAATTCACAAGACAGTCTTGGAATTCAATACTGTCATATATTCAAAATCAAATCAAATCTAAATTTGGTACGCAGGTTCTAAAATTTAGTTAGGACTAAATTTTTGAAATTAACTGTAGTAGCCCTCTTAAAAGAAAGATAACTTGCAACGTTGCTATCTACCAACCTATTTCGATATTTATTTTGGAACCTTCAAATAAAACTTCAATAACCTTGACATTAATAGGAATTCCAAAAACACTACCCTTCTTTTGGGTAAAAATGAATAATAACAGTTAATTGGTTGCTGGTTTCCTTTGAAGTCGTAAAAATGTGTGTTTGGAGAATTATTTACTAGTTCAGTACAATACGAGTACAGTTTGCAGAATTAAAGTATTTCGCTTTTAATGAGGAAGATACTTAACTAATAGAACATTGTTGTTGCCAGCTTGGAATAACTTGGCATACTGTGAAATATTATACATACATACCTACTTGTTTGTACAGTAGTTAAAACCAGCTGGTTTTTCAGACAAAAAGTTTTTTTTCAAGTATTACAAGCAAGGGAGGGTTGTAGGCACACGTATGATAAATAGGTACAGTTCCTTAATACAGAAAATTATATGCGTAAATTAAGTGCCTATTTTTTGCAACTAGTTATTTACAGGTAAGCTACTCGTACCCACGTCCACGAACATGTGGGATTATTTCAGTTGAAATGATCTTTATTTTGCTAAATAGGCAACGCACAATGTCATAGTATTTTACTAATTTATCTATAAATATCACACTGTCAAAGAACTCTAACAAGACAAGGAATAAAGAGAAATCTTCCCGCTGGTACGGATCTGGTATTTCATAGTTCCTTTACGTTTCTAAGAAAATGATTTAAGTAGCGTATAAATAGTCATAATCGAGCCGTGTGATGACATACTTATGGCGTTAATAAAAAGGCAATTCATGGAGGGAGAAAATATAAGACCAATTTATTTTGAGTCGTATTTAATTTTTTATTACTCGATGAGCTATGCACCTACGCCACTATTAAATGTATAATATAGCATCAAAAATAATTCAAGCATGAAAAAGAATTTATTTTGTAATGCACACTTTTGTCCGCGGCATCATCCGCGTTATGTTTTTTTTCAAAAGGCTATCGAATCTCGAACTATATCTATGCATAAAACTAAGCTAATCTGTGTCTCCATTCCTGACGATAAGAAGAACAAACACACTTTCAAATTTATAATTTGTGTGGGTATTGTGCCATCAATTCGTACCTATGATTGTAAAAATAAAACAAATAATTAAGTTAATGTATTTAGTAGTAATAGTGAACTAATTTTAATTACAACAAAAATTAGCCGTGTATATTTTTCCTCTACTTTAAAATTAATTTAACTATGTTAAGTAAACTTTTTAAACCAACTATTATTTTTTCTGTGTTATTATTTATGATAAAGTTTTGCTAATTTGCTAAAAAAACAACGACCTGGCTCCCAAGTCTATTATGACGCAATGCAACCACAATTTTAACACAATTCAAATAACAGGCGTGAGTCCCTATACACGAGTCCGAAATTTCCAGACAAATATGTACAGTTAGGACCCGAACTAATTATTTGAGCTTATAACAATGTCTAACTTGAATCAGAGACGCTTCGTTCGCTCTGCCAATAAAAGTTTATTGCCATATCAAAAAAACAATTATTTTTAAAATTATTATTGGTGATTATTTTTGCACCGTAGCATAACTTGAAGATGGATTTTCTAGCTCAAATAATGCGAATTATTAGTTCGGGTCCTAACTGATGGTCCTTTTCATATTCTAAAAAAGTTTCTAAGAATTTATTCAACTAGACTAACTATTGATACATTCCGGCAATATTAACGTGTCCTATCTCTACCACACTCTCAGTAAACGTTTGGCAATCTAAATAAGCCGTTCTTATAAATAGTTTAGTTTTAAATAAATCTTGACACAAACCATGCAGTGTTTCCCTAAAACACGTCAATTAGTAAACAGCAGTTAACCACAGGCATTCGGTCGAGTCGAGTTGGAGCAACGAGCGAGCGAGGGTAGGCCGCCATCTTGGTTCGGGGGTCAAATTAAATTGACATGTGGTCTGTACAGACATATTGTGCGCGCCTCCAGGCATTGTGTTGACACCCCTAATTAAACAGCTCTACCGATACGAGCGGATAAAGCGCGGTAATCAACGTAATGCGCTGCGTACAATCACTGTAATTTTCCCTAGATTTCCGCAATATTCAGTACTATAAATCACACCCCCACCCACACAGAGCTTAATAGCTCCCGTCAAAAATATCTCTAATTTAGAATCGTTTAACAACTGTCGCTTCTCGACGCGACTCGGTAAAATTTGCGAAAACAAATTGAACAAGATTTTTGACGAAACAAGCTATAATGTAGCGTAACGACGGCGGTATCAGAAAATTAATATCCTTCCAATCTTATGCAAAATATCATTTACATAACATTCCTTTAATGTTATTCAGCCCGAGGCGATGGCTGTCTGAATTATGAAACGCGGGCCTTGGTACTACAAGACGTAATATCGGCGATATCGCTGCTAGAAGGGAAATCTGGCGAAGCGTTGTCGTTAAACGATCGCATCTCATCGGCGCGAGTCAGACGCGGCGTCAGCGGCCCGCACCGCCGCTTAGCATATCCTCTGAGCTCGCCCAATTCCTGCGGAATATAGCCACCGAGGGTGTCCCGTGTTAAAACCATTATCGAACCCTAATACTATTTTAAAAAATGGCCATCCTAAAAGTGAACATTTTTGCGTGGAAGGAAAGCTTCCAAGGAACAGACACTTAATAGGATTGGATGAAGATGGCGAAGTAATAAAGCGTGTTCAGTAATGTATTTATAGAAGGTGCCGGCATCGCTTGGGTGCACGGATCGTCTCCAATTTACTTGTTCGAGATTACGATTAGCTCCTCTATCGAGCTTTGCATTAGCGACGCCGATGGCTGTATGGCTACACTGCGAACACACCGCAAAACGCTCTCAAAATATTACCGGACTCATTTCAACAATTACTTCAACAAAATGCCTTTACAACTCCGTTAATTCTTTAATGGATTAATATTGTGATAATTTAATTAAGCGTGTAACAGTCGTAAAGGGCATTAGGGTAAGTCTGATTACACGAATTAAGCTTGTGTTGTTTACATAAAATGTTTGTTTTTATTCACATGCCACAGAAATGTCATTGAATATTAAAAGTAGACTTGATTTTATTAGATTGTTTGATTTATATCTAAAATAATTAAATAATGAAATCCAGGTTTCATTCCAGACATTTCAGTTTCATCAAATATTTATTACGAATACTTGTACATGTTCAACCAGCACATCTCATGGGAATAAAATAAACGAGCCTATCAGAAGAAATCCATCGAAATATTGAAATATAAAAGGGGCGCAGGTATAGATAGACAAGAATAACAATTGAGCCTCTAAAAACAACGCAGGGACACGTAGGATTCGGACATCACCCGATATCATTACCCTGATACCAAAATAAACGAATGTAGGTAATGGACGACGAGATCAATACAAAGTAATCGCGAGCGGATCCAATAAGCCCAGCCAAAACAACGGGGGGACGCATCGGACGGGATCGGAGTCTGCGAGCGGACCAACACGGGGAAACAATATGGCGGCATGCAAATAGCTCGGCCATTATCGCACCTGGCCGGCCAGCCGCTCGCCGAGTAAACAAGATTACGGGAATTGAATGGCTAATTAGGGAAAAAGAAGCTGCTGGCCCAGCGAGCCCGAACAGCTGACTTATCGGGACTCGTCCTCGCCATATTTCACGACGCCTCTACGAGTTCAGCTCGCCTTTATTGTTCTGCCGCCTCTTGTTTAGCTAAAGAGGCTTGTTAGCTTATCTCCCTTAGCCTAGGTAGACTGTATTAACTGCCGTCACAGCAACCGGCCGAGATTAACTGCTCTCAGAGTTTCTAACACCGGTAAATAATAAGCTATACTATACTGAGCCGCTAACAGTCCTCCGCTAGGAACGCCCTCGATAAATTAAACTAGATATACACGCTTATCTTCATTTAATTGCCAAAAAAGTTTTATCCATTTATCAAGCTAATGCGACGCCACGGTGGCTACTTTTTATGACCCACATCGTTGATAAGTGAATTAACAAGGCAAATGCGACGGCAACTAAGTTACGCTGCAATATTGCCTTTCGATAAACCGGAACGCATCCGTCGCGCGGCTTCAAGGAAGATGACACTTTTATCATCATCCAATTAATTAATTTGTGACTTTTATAGATAATAAAGTAAGTATATTTACGAGTGAGCTTCGTTAATTTTATGTTATCTGTTTAATTTTGTTGTATAGGCCTGCGGCGGCAGCGTCCACGTCGCGCTCGCGTTATCTGCTATCGGGTGTGCTGTGACTACAATACCCAGCGAGATGTCGATCACGGGTGATATGGTTTTTATTATAATTAACGTTTAATGATGTAAAAAGCTTATTAAATACAGAAGCCAATAATGGATACCTTATTATATCTAAGAACGGTAAAAGAAATAAATCGTATATATATATATAAATTCTGAAAGAAAGATTCGTAATCCTCTAAAGATAATTTAACAGTTTAAAAAACACCGGTATCTGGGAGTTTCAATCAGGTGTTTATTATTTAGATAACGAGTATAGGATGACTCTGGCAAAGTGAATAAAAAGCGAAACTACACAACAAGTTATTGCTGACAATAAATGACACTTCGCCTTGAAGTAGTAACAAACATAAGGTTGACCTTAAAGGAAAAGGCAATAAGCCATCTTCTATTTCAGGTAACGTTCAAGAAAGTAAAGTTGGCACGTGATCCGCCTCCATAATATATCTAAACAGAATCACGGCAGGAAGGCAAACAATAAACAAAACGTTCAACCCCGGTTTAGCACTATAATGATCGGTCATATTATCTGCCCCGCTCGAAATTAATTCATGTCTTAGATATGATTTAAAGAGGTTCGACCGTCGACGCTAAAGTAATTTAATTTCATGTAAGGCTTGTCATTGAGCCCACACAGAACCTAGTTAATACAAGATTAATGAATCACAGCGCTGCAGATACGAGACTGCTCCTCTGTCGGTAATATTTAATGCCTACAATTTCATGATTACAGCAATTTCCAGGGGGGTTCTTAACTCTAATTTGAATCACTTATACTATTAATAACCGGGCAATAGATTCAATCATCCAAAAAACCTCGTTAGACCATGAGAAGCTTTTAGTGACCCGCGAACCCGAAAGCCAAACACTTTGTCTACTAGAAGCCAGAAAGTTCCATAATTTCTTCGCCGAGATAAGAGGCAAAAGTTCACGCAGGAGCGAGATTTATGACATCACCGTCGTTCCTTTCACTAAATAATAAAAGGCTCGCTGTAAAACGCGGTGGAGGCATAAAAGTTTTACGTCCATACAAGCCGTTGGTGTTCTTGTAGGTAAACTGAGCATGTAGTTCGCGTTAGGAGACCAAATCTCCATAAAGAGTAATCAGTGTCGGCACAACAGTACGAAGGCTCATAAATTTGTGAGGCGATGTGTGTTCTAATGTTCATCTCGTCTTGAACGCTTTAATGTAATGTGCGTGATGCGAGGTGGCTGGACACGAGATCAAAAGGTGCCCTCGTGGGTCGGACATTTTAATTGTCTGAAACGGTGGCATAACCACTTTGAACGTAAATCGCAATACACAAACTAGTAAAATAATAGTTTTACGTTATCTTACTACGATGAATCACTGCTAAATTTTAAAATAATTTATGTTATAGAATATAGTTTTCAAACTCTCTTACAAACTTGGGCTAGGTATAGCTACAAAATTCAGCTGGATACAGATCGAGCTAACTGTTGTTTACTAAATTAAAGATGGTCGAGATTTATCTCCCGAGCTCAAGATAGCTCTAGGTTTCACAAACAATGGAAAATTAACGAAGGCCTTGACAAATTGCTGCTGTTTCTCGATTTATTGCGTAAAATGATACGATTCTATGTAGAATCAAAACACTAACGAACACCATACAAAGATAAAGAAGGACAAAACGTGCTGAGGCAATACAAAAGCTTGCTTTTTCTGAATTTAAGTTCTATCAATACATGATTATGTTTCTCGAAAAATAAGTTTTTTTGATACATAAGTCTCGCCTCATTTATTACAATACGCTTACATATGAATAGTACATTCGTTACTTAAGTATAGTTAACCGAGCGAGCGAACCATCTAACATAATGTACTTTTATGAGTCAGTTTTTATGTTTGCGTTTGTATGTATCGATGCTTGTCTGCAAGACATGTCGTACTCGCAGGTATACATTTTAACCAATGTTGACAAAACTAGCTGTATAAGACTCTATGAATTGTTTTATATGTAGAGAGGTTTATTTCTTTTTGCTGGAAGGGAAGCTTGCTATGGCTCCATTTACTGGTGGATTTGTATCATATTTAGTACAGACAGACAATCGAAATAAAACATTGATTACGATTCCAAGTCGATGAAGTGATTGTTGTTTATTATGACTCAAAGAAATACCAAGTTACTGTTCGCTGAACAGTATCTTATATAATATCAGTAAACATAACAAACGCTTAATAAAAGCACTTGCTGAATAAGCTATAGCAAGAACCAATAAAGTTAGACCATAATGTAACTTTGCTCTTAGAACAATATGCGAAACCAACATCACTTGTATACATTACACATGACACATCGCATGTAAGTTGTAACTTCAACACTGTGAAATAATAGTGCTAGACATTCTGTGGGTTAAAATATAACTAGACAGCAGAATTTAATCCTATTTGGGTCTAAAACGCCCGATTGAAATCATAGCAGCCATTTCACGGAAACTCCCATTAGGTAGAAGCATCGGATTTACGAAATACGTCAGTGCATTTCAGGAGATAAAGGTGGGCCCATAACCTCCATTAGGTGGTTCGGGGGGTTTATTCAATTATCTCAAGTTTATAGAGAGTGTCGCGCGCTCGCCGCACCGTGTCGTATTCAGTTACAGGATCCAGCCGGCAATGAAAATCAACCGCATCAGATTCTCATAATCGAGATTGAACGTGCGGCTAAAGCGCTTTATGTGAATATCGTAGGTGGATTTCGTGTTTGTCGAATAAGCTTTTTAGTATTGTTAATTGAAATTAAATTGTTTTAGGCCATTTTTTATAACATGGATTGCTCTTTTCGACTTAGAAATCGATTCCTCTTTTCGGTTTCAAGTGTTTTCAGATCAACAAAGACCACAAACCGTGTTAACTTATCGTGTTTGCGCTTTAAATATTTAAAAAGAATATAGAAAAAGTTTCCCAATAACTACTATTCCTAACTTTTCGTAGCTATAAAATTCGATTCAGTTATCGATACTAAATCCCCCATGTCGGCATGATTGACTACCCCTATCGGATTTCATTCAGTTAAAAATAAACAGAAATACAAAACTACAGCCACCCAACTATAAAGTAACAATAGCGCAACTTGTTTTGTAAAATCGGATTAGCCTTGATTGACAGATAAGATAGAAGTGCAACATAATAGTTGATAAAACAACGTACCTATTGAACGATCAATTTTTCAGTATTAGTAATTTCAATATAACAAGGCAGACCCGTCCATCTTTTCTGTGGCATTATCGTGCGATCTACAGTTTAGTGATGTGCTGTAATGTTCGATGATTATGGCAATCTTGGTTTCGTAAATGTCAATGTTTAAATACGGATCCAGATAATAAAGTCCAAACTTTTAGTAGTGATTTTATAACGGCCTAGCAAAAAACGTACAGTCCATACTCCAGACAAAAGAAAACACTTATATAAGTACTTAGTCACACGTATTTACAATAATTATCCTTAGGATCCTTAGAATTTAACATGAGAAGTAATGTCTCAGCGCCATTATTAACATAATTTAGTATAGCCCATAAAATGTTAATATATATTGTGTGTAAATGTTTATTCAAGAACAACAACCGTAAATGCATGTTTTTTTTATCTTTTAGAATTAATTATTATTTAACAAAATATTGCAGTACAACTAGGCCTCTGCCTTACATTTGCAAATTATTTGTTGGTGATAATGCGCAACAAAACTCAGCATATAAAATACTATCCTTTGATTTGACTATAGATGAAACTTTATCCTAAAAGCCTTCCCAACTGTGATGTGAGATTTTGAGTTGTAGTGAGTTTAAGGATCCAAGTTATTAGATTTTTCAAGATGCTGCGTTAATATTTCCTATTTTTGCAAGTCCAAGTCTTTTTAAAATACTCGAAGGCTACACTGTACGTCCCTCATGGGTGTACAACTGGTCGTACGGTGACAAACAACATTCGTGGCCGACGTTTATGCGCAGTCATGGCCCTCAATAGAAATGCTTCGATTTACGTCCCACCTCTGCCTTTTTTGTCAGATGTCTTTTTTATTTCGATCGTGTTATAAATGTAGCGAAAGCCATTACCTGAAATTGTTATGACTGTCTAATTTCTTTACATTATTCGTAGTTATAGTTTGTAGAATATCTACCTAATCCCTACGTAGAAATATGGTAACTGTTTTAGCTGGATAAAACTCTGCATTATATGTAAACTATAAAAAAGTAAAAACCTACTTCAATTTGGCACGCAAATTTACGTTACAAAAACATTATAAAATTAAAAGTTTTCAAATTGGTCCAGCCATCTCTGAAAAATCTGGGAAGATATTAACAAAACTCCGACGACATTAAAACCTCTTTCTTTTTGAAGTGGGATAAAAACTTAAGTTTTCTCGATTTTAAGTCCAAATAAACTAGTTATCTAGATACGCGATAGATTTGTCAAAACTTAAATAGTACGTAACATTTAATAGAGTTATTGGTTAGGGGTGTACTGAGCCGAAAGAAGATTACGATACTCATCATTACGAACAATTTTCCGTATGGGATCAAACCTGATTTGGGAAAAAAGCTGTTTCATAGAAAAAGTTTAACGGTCGTCGACATAACAGCGGTTTTTTATTGAATTCAGAGTTGATCCCATAGTAAAATTTGTTCCTTAGGACTTATATACCCCTTAATTTTAAAGGTTTAGTACACACCGTTAGTCAGTCATCAGTTATGATAACCTAGTATTAAAATTTGATCTGTAATAAAGCATTATGACTATGTCTAGAATGACATGAACAGAAAAAACTTGAATAAGATGTCAATATTAACGTAGTTTCCACTCGCAGAAGAAAGTCATGTGGTCTATATTGGTATGTAATTATATTTTTTTGTTTTTAACGTACCTAAGTCCTATTTCCACTAACCCTCAACGTTTACGAAGTCACTAAAATGCTAAATTTAAATATCTGTACCAAAATTGAAGGCAAAATACCTTCACAAGATCAAAGCGATAGCAACACTTCAACTTTTTGTGGAAACGATACCTTTCATTTCCTTTTTAATGTGGATTCAATATAGCGATAAGAATATCGGGAAAATTTTTAAAAATAAAAATGATATTTTTTTCATGTTTTTTAATATTTTTGAGACACGTGTAAATTAATCGGCTTGTCCAGAGTTATTGGCTAGTGGTCCACAAAGCTGAAGGCAGATTAATATATTCATAATGGTGAACGTATAGGACTTACTCGAGAAAAAACTTTCCGGTTTCATATAAAAAGTTTATAGGCTATCGATAAAAAATATGTAAGACTTATTTTTTAGTTTTTTTTTTACGAATTACGGGTTACTAGAAAATGTTTTCCGTTGTGATGTATACAGTGACACTCTTTCAGTGACTTTGTAAATTCTTTACCGTTTATAATTCATAGCTAACTTGAATAAGTAGAATACGTAAAAATACTTAGTAAGGGGGAAGATTCATGAAAAATTGATCACACGTAAAGCAATTATGAAATAAAGTATTTATTGTAATTATAAATGTATAAAAAAATATTTCAATGTATTTTCAAATAACAATAATTAATTCCTTGTGATTGAAATAAATTATTCAAGGCACAAACAGAAACTCCTATTAAACAAAATTGTTTTTATATGACACACAAGACAATATAGCTATCTCTACAAACAGTCACTAAAGGAAAATCGTAGATAATACTCGACTTAAATTATAAGGCGCGTGTATGTGATCACAGAGTTTAAACAGGAGACAATGCTACCACGGTAGAGGTGATGTTTAGTAGGGGAATCATTTGTATGCGTAATGGAAGATCGAATTTCGTATTTGTTCAAAGGGTCGTTAACAGCACCTTCTCGGATGTTTATAAAGAAAACAAAACCCTTTCCCGCCACGAAACCTCACCGATATAAACTACAAATAACATCATGAATAATAAAACCAATTATATGAACCTTAGTTTATATAAATTGCGTGTATTCGTTACATAGGAGTAACGCTATAAATTTTCATACGTTTTGGAATTCTTCTTGAATGTAAGTTATGGAAGCTGTTGGAATGTGTGTGTGTTATTTTTTTAATAATTTAATAAATACTCACAGAAATTAAGTCAAATCAATTTGTATCGTTAACCTCCGGTAGCCTGCCGTTTATTAAATAAATTAAAAGTTTTCAAACGTATCACAAAATATATTATGATACTTACTAAATACTGAATTAATACAAAATAAATCCTACTAGTACATTATCCAAAATCCACGTCCTGAACTTATTTAGATTATCTATAATGCAAGAAAGAATATGTAAAATATCACGTCATACATTATGAATAAAATACTATGCATGTGACTCGTAATCCTGGAGCTAAACTCCCTTCAACGGCTTACCTTTGAACTGTACAGCACGTTAAAGGATTAAGCGATCCTCATTCACCATTCCCCCTAGGAATTTCGCTATCAAGCATAAGTTCGATGTCACTGCATCAAAGTACAGAATGTTCGTAAGGCATTCCACCCCCAAAGTATTCGAGTTAGTTAAGCTTCTGCGTTCGAAGATTGTTTAGTTATTTAGTAGATACGACATACCTAAAAGTCGATGAAGCGCGAACTAAAGTCACGCGTCGAGGATTTTTGTAACCACACGAAGCAGTTGTGGAGCGGGGAAAAGGAATAAGTTTCGAGTGCATAATATGCTTGAATATATTGTTAAATCTGAAACAATCGTGTCGTTATTGTATATAAGTGAAATTAGGAACAAAATTTAAAATTAACTACTCTACAACAGCAAAAATCAGAGCTTATAAATTAACCTTTTCTTTTTATCTACGTTTTCTATAAATTATAAATCTACACATGATTTGTCATTTTTTGCATTAATAACAACAGCTAGAAGCTTGAATACCTTCGCACGCGAGTCAGACTCGCAATATAAGCAATGCCTCCAAAATGACTTTTTATTTTTAAACAATTACGAGTATTAACTTCTTCTGAAAATACAGTTCGAGGCGTACTAAGCCAAAAGAAATCGATAATCATAATATCGTAAAATGTTAACTATGGGACCAACTCTGAATTATAGAAAAAAAGCAGTCGTTTGATACATTTTGTCGACGACCGATAAACTGCTTCTATGCAACAGCTGATTATTACTTCAGAGTAGGTCCCAAAGTAAAACTTGTAAATCATGAGTATGGTGATCCTCTCTCGGCTTAGTTCACACCTAACCGATAACCCTGTATAGTTCATTTAAATATAACTAAGAGCACTCTTTTTAGTTGTAACATTCAGTCTAATTTTACGAAATAATCAGGTACTAAATACTAGCCGGTTTTATTTCGTAAAATTAGACTGAATGTTCTTATTCAGGGTGTATTAATAACGTAGTTACATGCCGAGCAAATAAGCTCGTCGTCTAGACATTTGTCAAAAATAGAAAAATAATGAGCTGCGATCAGGCCCAATACGAGTATAATAGTAGACTTAAGTCCTTGAGAAACTTGATAATACCAAATTAGTTATTGACGTTACACGATTTAGATGTAGTTTCTTGACTTTCTTTTTAGGCATTTATTTTGAATAAAAAGGTAAATTATTACAATATGAAGAAGGTACTCGTACCTGATATCCAACCTTTATTCGAAGTTTAGTCATAGCTTTCGGCTAGACTAAACTAAAAGCGATTCATTGTACTCATTGTTATAATGCTAGTATCTCTGTGGCCACAATAATTCATCATTCCGAGATCGATTTTTCTAACTATGCCTACCCGAAAATCAAAAAGAACGTCCCTGTTCCATAGATTCCACAACTTGTACTAGTAACTGTCAATTATCTTCGTAATATCGATGGTTTTAAGTAATGTTAACAATGTCCATGATATACAAAAGTTTTAAGTGCCTTTTTTTCTTGATTTTTGTGTTACCAATATTAGAAAAATATTACCTATTTATAAAAATAGGTCTCATAATCCTATTTAATTATATGCTGGGTGCTTATCGAGATACGTTAGAAATCTTTCGTAGGAGGTTTCTGTTGAAACCCTAACTACAGATTAAATTAATGTTTGCTTACTTATTTTTTCAGTTTTTTTTTCCATGTGTAGTCTTTATTAGTACAAAATAAAATATAAAACCCAAAGTCTTTTCATGTAAGCCCTTCTGACCGTCAACATCGTCACTTCACAAGTGAGATTGCATACAAACGCAATCTAGTCAGAACAACGAAGTGTAAAAAGGCTCTTTGTAAAAGAGCTTAGCCTGCCAGTGTAAGGACACGCGGCTTGTGTGTCATCACGGAACCACTTTCAGCACTGAAACGACATCAACGTGGCGGTACTTCTCAAACTGGCAACATTATACGAGTACAGGAGTGAAAATGTACCGTATAAGCCTGCATGTGGGACTGCCACGTTTCAAATCACACTGTTTTTATTATGCATGTTTCTAAGCTTTGCTTTGGTTATAGAATAATGGCATAGATTTAGGAAAGTTTCATCTTAAATGCTTTTCCATTGTGTTTACAAATAATTTCCTTCAAAAACCTCGGTAACAGAGACCTCCATTAATTTCCATACTTATCTATCTACAGATACTTAACAACCTTGTTATATTCTCTTTACGATCAAAAGGTATTGTTGTATTATTCCCAGCACAAAGCGAAGATCCAGATTGAAAATCTCATTTACATCCATTGTTTGTTTTGGATGATTATTAACAGATTGTATTTACAAAATGTGGAGCATCACAAGCTGTGCATGTGGTGTCAAGATCACGTCGTGGCGTCGCGCCGCGGCGGGTGACAAGCGTCCCCCGCACCTCACCCGTCCCTAGCACCCTCCGCGACCCTACCGCACACCCGCCATCATCCTTCTCCTACCCTCAAACCCTCCTACCACGCATGCTCCAATTATAATCTCTTTAGGGATGTCTATAGTCGATTAAAAATTTTACTTTCACTAACTCATCATTTTTCACACTCATCCCTAAAAGACGTTTTCCACTGTCTGCCGTTTGAAATACATCGGAGAAACGTCTAAACAAGGATTTTCTTCTCACCCGGCTAATAAAAGAATAGGAAGCATCTTTCACGGAGTGCACTCGAGCTTTCACGTATCAGTTGGAATAAGTGACAGGGTTAAGCGCGATATCCACCCGCGGATAACTCGATAGCTCGACATAGGATAGGGCGGCATTATCCTCGAAGAGTGCGCGCGCAGCGGCGTCGCGCGGAGGGCATCAAATCGGTTGCGGAGGGCGAGCGAGCCGCGCGTCTCGTGTCTCTCCTGCGCTCATTCGACTCAACTCCGCCTCGGAGGCGCTCGCACGGTCCGCGGCTCGACCTGGTGCGCGGTCACTGACCGATACGGTTTCTTCGCGCGCGGTGATTGCGGCGACCTCCGCCCCCGGCCGCCTATGTGACGTGCTGCGACTGACGGCCCGTGCCTCGCCGACTCTCTGACACATGCACCTGCAGGTAGCCACATGCCCGATGCCCGAAGCCCGACCCTCGGTAGCGTGATATCCTGCAATATATCCACAAGCGGCACGATACACTCGCTGGTTCTGTGTCCGACTTTAATTTGTTCTTTATTGTTTTCGGTGTTTATTGTTTTCGACAAATGTGTTTTCGTCGCAGTACCTAGACCTCAACTTTGAGAGCGAAAGAATGCGCCCATGGAGTGAATTTATGATAGTGGTTTGCGTCAGTTCCGGGTGTGAGTCAGTTGTTGTGGTTTGAATCGCTTGTAAAATAGAATTTTATTAAGCTATTAAAAACTGCTAAACAGCATCGTTTGGAGTATTCCGATAAAATTTATTTTCTATTGATATCTCATAAATGGAAATAAAACAAACATTACCCTTCACTATCGTAACTTATATTGATCTCTTGAATTAAATTAGCATCTTCATGATTTATGACATCCCTTCGAGCATGTTTATGTTCGTGTAATCTATGGTTTATCGAGAAATCATAGCGAGTTTATGAATTAATTTCATTATTTCTGTGTTTGCCTGCATCCAGCTGCATATTTAATATATCTTAGAATTGGTTTTGCATACTAATATAATAATTTTAAATAAGATATCGTATATTATTACAAGCGAAGACTTACATGCCAATTGTACCAGTTCAGTTCAACAAAAACAATTTTGTCCATATTACCGTTGGATCAATACTTACCCAAAATACAAAGTCAATATAACGTCCCTTCCGTTGCTATATTGGCGTAAGATGATTTGGGACTAAGAATCTAATCCGATAACCATTCAGATGGAAACGAGGGTTGGAAAATCGTGAATTCATGTCACTCTCACTATCTCCTCGGCGAAGTAAATTATGCGTAATTTGACCTAAAACTGATGAAAAGAGGCATTATCATATCTCATAAAACTAAGAGTAGGTACGTTCTTGTAGCATACCACTTTGTCTACATTTTTTAACCTCTGACTTGGAGAGGTCTGACACACGTGTTTTATTCGGTGCAGCCAAAACTTCGTTACATGCAAATCAATTGGACTTTAAAATTGTGTACAGTTTTTTCTAAAAATTTAGTTGTAATGTAAATATATTTAACGAGTTTTCTCATTTCATTTCTCAGACATTGTGGCTTTTATAAGAATGTTGAGCAAATATCTTATATATATACCATCTTATTAAGAATGTTGAGCTCTTCGACATGTTTTTAAACGGGTTTTATCTAATTATCTATCTCTATATAGGTTTTATCTAGTTATGAAATCTCGACGAGCACTTTGTAATAGTTGAGTATTAAGCAGATAGCGTTATCCATTTTGTCCGTACCTAGATTCTTCGGAGCTTAATTCAGATGTAATATAGCTTTTTGGGGTTGCTTTTTGCGACAAACTGATATTTCTTCAACTGACCTCAATTTATTTATTGGATCTTTACTATCAATAATGTATGTTTTGATTCATCCCACCTGATAAGATATTGTTTCTTACTATTCTTCTTAATAACCCTCTGTATAGGTCTTGTTTCTTTTTTGTCACTGATTTTGATGCCGTAATTCGCGAAATTGCTATAACTTGTTGGTGTTCCAAAACCAACTGTTGCTCTATTTCTCAATCTCAAATTAGAAATTTCACAAGCATGAAGTAGTATTGGCTATTAGAACATTTCTTTACCTGAGATAACATTTTAAGCACACAACCTCAAAGCAGTGCCAAATTTTCTGTCATTAGTAGCAAATAGTTCCTAGTTGTTACTTCTGTAATCCGGCTAGTTTTCCTTTAACTTTTCGTTATTATCCTACTACTGAATTGCGCGGAGAGATAACATTTTCTGTTATTATTACGCCTTATTCGTGTGATAGAACTAGTATGGATAAGCTTATTTTTTATAAAACACTATAGTACCTGTCACCCGCGGCTTTGACATGAAATGGAATATATAAAAGAGGTGTTTCAGAAAATTATGAAGCTCGGCCAGGACAGTATACATTTTACCATAAATTTGTTAGGGACTATTAATATTTAATCTATCAACCAAATTCAAAATAACGTAACATATTGCAGTGTTTAAAATTAATTTCGAATCAACATTTAAGTGATAAAAAAGTGATTGTCGTGTTTTTATTCGCCAAATTTTGACATTTGTTACGGGCGGTACAATTCATAGACCAATGTGACTATTGAAGATAACCGAGGATATATAAATATTCCAGGGATGTCATAATTCGTGTAGAATTCCCAGAAGTTAGATATTTTTGTACACATTGAAGGAGGTGACTGTTGCATTTTTCATTAATACACAATATTGACCACATCTTTAGGTATTTTTTGGCAGACGTCCACTCTTTTGGCCGAAAATGAAACAATTTCTATAAATTTTATTAATAAATAACATTGATCATCAACATTTAAATAAGTTTTGAACTTTGAATCTCCGTTTGACCCTCCTAGGCGTTGAATTTCCAAAAACCCTTTTTAGTATATCCCTTCATCCCATAATGAATATACTCTCTAGGTTCAGCGGCTTAGGTTCTCCGTTGATTACTAGCGGATATCTGTCAGTCAGGACTTATTCTTTTACTTTTTATTTCTTATATTGATTAAAATGTTCTTTTATATTCTGTCTGTTGTAGCCAATAGAATAACCAAAATAAAGATTAAAGACCACAATTTATTGAATGATTGATAAATAACAACAATTTTTGCAACATTTTTTAAATCTTCAGATGATCTTTTATTTTTTCAGTTAGTGGCAAAGTATAATTGTATTAATGATGACTTAAAGTAAACGTAAATATGGTAACAAGAGTAAAACCTTGGTAATACTGTAAAAAAGCTTCATTGAATAACTTTTTTAACCGACTTCAAAAAGGCTGAAGTTCTAAATAAATATGTCAAAATATTTTTTATATACCAAGTAAAAAAACATTTTTAACTTTATTTGTATTTTTTTGTATGTTCTACGATTTATTGTATATTCTATCTGAGACGCCTAGACCGACTTTATTTATGTTTTTGTTAGAAAGGGTAAGGGGAAGGGGAAAGGGGGAAGGGGGCTTTACTACTTTTACATAGGATAAAACATTGAAATAATGAAATACAAGCTTCCACACCACATCAGAAATCACTGTTAGCACAAATTGCATCAATATTAATTAGCTTTACAATAATTCTCGCTCATACATTAGTCAGTTCCACGACTGTTATTGATGTTAAGCCTTACGCTGCAATCAGAATAGGCACCGTACGTACATACTAACGGCAACTTAACCCCTCGAGTGCGGACATCAATTAGGTTCGACTTGTTCTCGCAATTATGTACTCAAGCTAAATTGCTTGGAGATTCGTTGGCTTCATGCTTCGGATAAACCGTGACACATGAGCGTAGCCAGCGTTCACACGGCTAAAGAATTGTGTGAACGTAGAAGTCTTGAGTGACAATTTGGACGGTACGATTTGACGTGGACGCTTTGATGATGATTAATCTGCATGTTGATTGTGTTAACTTTGGATAATAGATTTTTTTATACAGGTGCGTTTAATATGTTTATTCACTAAGGAACTTAATTTGAGAAGATTGGACTACTTTTAATTATGAAATGTTATGTTGTGGAACTATTAACTCGTTATGTTCTTATTTGTCCACATAATTTAAAAAATTGATTTTATTAACTTGTGCTTTATGTATTTTTTTGCATAAAGGTAGATCCAAAAGTATTACTAATTTGAAAGAAAACTTAGAATGGTTTACTGGCTAATAATGTTAAAAGCACTGTTATTTGCTAATAACCAGATTAGAAAGGTTCGATGCTCTTTCCTTTCGCTAGAGTGCACTATCATTAGCTTAATTAACTTTATCAAATGTTTGTTGGAGCGCTTGCTTGGCTCACATCTGCATTGCATAACTGCGGCACTCCGCGTCACAATTGGTTACGGGCGTCGCGATTCGGTCTAGTCATTGCCGGGGCTCGTCTTCGTGCAGTGTCCATCATATGTCACGCGTCAGGAATGATACACGGCACGCACACATCACTGCTGGCCTAATGTCCTCAGCTAATGCGCCCCCGGCCCAACAAGAGGACAATTTCCGGGCCCGCCCCACCTTCCCGCCATTACGCACTAGAAACAATTCTTAAACCATTATAAACATTAACGGTGCCACCATTAATATTCCCTTGCATTGATTTCGTCGTTTCATTATTATTTATTAACTGAAACTTGAAGCGCCCGCATCGGGCGTCTCTGCCGTTTCCTTGATTTATTGTAAAACTTAAAACTGTTATTTGTTTTGATAGTTTACCTATGAAATTAATTACTTCGCCCGTTCCTTTATGGCTGCGTAGACACGGTTTGTTTTGTTTTTATGTTGATTACTGAGAAACATTCATGCATAAATGTTTAATATCATAACTTATTGGGACGTTATTTTGCCAAGAAAATGAAATCATGATAAGCCATAAAATAAATGTATTACAAGTAAAATTTTAAAACCCCCGACGTCGTTGTTTTTTGCTGGTGGCCGTCTTGGATTTGATACCCATATCGAGGGAATTGTGAAAAAATACGTATACTGCCATTTTGTGGCCGCGGCCATCTAGGACCTATTTTCATCAAACAACAACACTCTCGATTAATTCACCTTTCAATGGAAATCAGTTCACCCATTCCGGAGCTACGCTACGCACATACACGACAGAAACGTGAAACTTATAACGCCGCGTCGTTTTTGCATCGGGGGTTAAAAAATAGTGTAGATGTTAAGTCAAGCGTCTCCGTTTCGAGTCTGGCAAAATGATATTTTGTCTGTATGTATGTATGTAGGATCCGCAAGAAATTTCGTACTCACGTACAGGTCGTAGTTTCCATCCAATCCAAATCCAAAAATCCAAACTTTGAGTATGGGTTCTATAAATGTTTTAATATTATTTAGTCGTCGGAAATTTCTAATTGTAACGATACTTAGCCCAAAAAGGGGGTAGTTTCGTGGAAAATTTATAAAGCTAGATAAGTCTATAAATATAGAATTTATTTCACTTGAAACAAGGTCTTAAATACTGTGGCAATCGAATCGAAAAATAATCAAAGACTTCAATCGGAGATGATTGTCTATTACCGTGGCAACTGGTGATGATGATATTATGTCAGTTACTAATTAACACAGTTTGCGTGAGGTTTCACACAGTTTGGCATCTTTTGAATGATAAAAAAAATTTTGATCGCTAGATCAACAGTTCACAGAAGTAAAAGAAGTCAAAAAAAACTGCCTATTTTTATTAATTTTAAATTATTTTAAAATTAATTTGGAATGTATCTATGTTTGTGGTAGCTATATTGTTATATATCTACAAACATTTACCTTAACCTATTTAGTCTAACACTAGCCAAAAAGGTTATATCATATTGTTAGTTACATATCTACTCTATATGTTCACTAATTTTTTATTTTGTCAATCTATTTTTATTCCTTAATTGAGTATACTTATATATATAAGTAGCTAGTTGTTATTTTTTTGTATGATATTATTATATGTACTCTTGTATGTTGTATTCATTACTATTTTTTATTTAAATTTCTCATATCTGTTTTGCACCACCATCTACGCTAAATTTTATTATTATGTTCCATTCCTATAAAGGTTGTCTGGAAGAGATCGCTCTTTAGCGATAAGACCGCTTTTTGTGCCATGTTATTTGTTTGTTGTATACTTTTTGTGTTGTATTTTTGTGGTGACAATAAAGAATTATTGTATTGTATTGTATTGTATTGTATCTAGAAAAAAATTCTTGATTGATCAACAACTACTTTCTTACATGAAAACCATTCGCCATAACTACGATTATTTTAAATTAGCTAAATTAATCACTTGACCATAAAATAAGTTAAAGGCTACAAAAAAGAGTGGAGTCGCTTTGTTTTTGCGCGGTCTGAGTGTCTGCAGGCGACAAAACTCCAGCGCTGACAGATGCAGGACTAATGACAAATTAACCGTTAAAAACTCGAGAAAAGGCGCTACAGAGGGACAAAAACGTCTGAATAAAAAGCTTCGTCGGGCTTTTATTTTGGTCAATGTTTTGCAATCACAGTTTATTTTTGAACGAGTAGATACTGACGAATATCTTATTGTGTAGCATCAAGTCGATCCAAATTGCCTGTAATGATGATTCGTCATCATTTGTATCATTAGCTAACCTGACCTTATGCCAATATTAACATTGTATGGTGATCAGAGAGCGGGGTGTCCCTCCATTATCTAACAAAGCTTTAAATTCGAATTTTGAAAAAATAATAAAAGTTATCAAAAATTGAACGTTTTGTTATATATTCGTTATTCCCGCTTTTTTGCTGAGTTATTATAACCCACGACGCAAAAACGACGGGGTGTTATAAGTTTGCCGTGTCTGTGTTTGTGTGAACCAGTTTTAATTTGCTATTTCAGTTTAAAAACTGAATAAGACGGGAATGTTCTTAGCTATGAAAGAAAATCGGTTGAAGATGGTCGCTGGCACAAAATGCCGGATTTCATGTTTATGTCACAACTCCCTCAATATTGGTATCAAATGAAAGGGCTAGTCTAGTAGAATACATATATATTATAAACTTCAAATCATGGTGGCGTCCACCTTAATTTTTTCTAAACCGACCCGTGGTACAACTGCGATGTCCAACTGGTTGTACTACGGAGAAGTAAAGTTACCCATGGTTCAACTCTTTTTTTAATTATTTATGATTATGATCCATGGTACAACGGTGGAATTATGTCCAACTGGTTAGACATAATTCCACCGTCAACGTCTACAAAACAAAAGACGTTCAACGTCTACAAAACAAAAGACTATCGTTAAGTGATTTGACAGCAATTGGTGCAATAAAGATGTTAATTAAATGAAACAATAAACATTTTTTTACTGAATAAAATTGTTTAGGAATATTATAATTATATATATATAAAAAAAACTATTCCTGTTTATTACCAGTACATAGTTGGTCTATAGATAAATTCAATTCCCAGTAGTACAACTAGTTGAACCAAGGAAAGTTTATTACCAGTACATAGTTGGTCCATAGATAAATTCAATTCCCAGTAGTACAACTAGTTGAACCAAGGAAAGTTTATTACCAGTACATAGTTGGTCTATAGATAAATTCAATTCCCAGTAGTACAACTAGTTGAACCAAGGAAAGTTTATTACCAGTACATAGTTGGTCCATAGATAAATTCAATTCCCAGTAGTACAACTAGTTGAACCAAGGAAAGTTTATTACCAGTACATAGTTGGTACATAGATACATTCAATTCCCAGTAGTACAACTAGTTGAACCATATAAAAAAAGAGTTGAACCATGTGTAACTTTACTTCTCCGTAGTACAACCAGTTGGACATCGCAGTTGTACCACGGGTCGGGCAGGATTTTTTTTCTTATCTCGGGTCGTGGTCGTCGTCGGTCAACAAATCAACGGGCCGTCGGATGTAATCATCATTCGGTTACTGCGAAGCCGTTTGATCTTGGATTCCTTTGTTGAACTCTTAATCTCTACTTCCAAACACTGTGCTCATGCTCGTTAGCTGCAATAACAGTTTTGAATGATTGTTTATTTAGAAATAGTCCATGTTCCCACTTAAATTCTTAGAGAGAAATGAAGACTTTCAAAGAGAGATACATGATTTCCGTTGGAGATGATTTAATTGCATTCCCTTATGATTTGATTATTGGTACAATAAAAACAAGTGATTTCGTTTCTTCTTACGTAGTTTTGCATCTGTTAATTCGTCATTAAAATTTTATAACTTACTTACATGTAAAATTATATTTTTGTACATTTATATTTTGTGTGTCTACAATAAAGCGTTCATCTTTCAATTTACATATGTATAATAGTTCTACGAACTGTTGATCTTACGCCCAAAATAATTCTTGGCTTCTTAAAATAAACGCCTAACTTGCCTGTTTTTGTTTAAATATTTAGAATATTAGTAAAGTCGGATTGATGATTTTATGTCATTAGAATAAGAAATAATGGTGTTGCGTTTTGTTCAAATAATAGTAGGTAATGAGTTTGATAACTTCCGTTTTTTGAGAGAAATTATATTATTATTAGGCAGATACACCTCGCTTGTTTCGCTTTCTCAGTCAATAAATACAAATACTTAAATTATCAGCTAACATCCAAACAATACGTTGGTATCATCGACATCCGATGAATGAATTCGATTCGCACGCGATCCCGTCTTGCTCCCACGATAATTATAGCAAATAACGTGTTCAGCAAATCATACACTACGAAATGAGGCATAAAATGTTAGAGTCGGGACTCGGTGCTTGGGAACGAGGCGAGCGTGCGTAATTACCCGACGAGAATGTGGCCGAGTCCTGCGGCCCCACAGCCTCCGACCGTTGGCGTCGTCGCGCTAAACAGACACAACTAGGAACAAAACGCTCGGTACTGTGCCCTTAACTCCTTAATTATACTCGCCAAGTCGATAAACACGTTTTTTTCCAGCGAATCGAATGTCTATTTTGAGTATTGAAAGTTCAAAGCGTTATTTTTAATGGTTTTTCTTAGGAGTGTTGAAGTCAAACGCAAGGAGTCTACTCCTCGGGGCATCTATTAAACGGACTGGAATCGTTTCCCACAGCCCGCTCTCGGCTCGTCACGGAATCAATATCGTCTTTTATCTTATGGAACGTGCTCCACATACGTACAGGCTCGCGGCACTCACACGAGCGCACCTGAGAGCTTCACTCCTGACGCACGAATGAAACGTACAAATATAGAGGCAGATAGCGATAATTAATCCAAATTTCTTCGCCTTGCACGTGTTTGTTCGCACGGTCTCTAAAACTCGGGAGATTTAATTAAAGCCCGCTCTTAACTCTCGGTATTAGTTCAGTGTTAAATTATTATTTTCGTGACTCGCGTTTTGTTTCTGAAAATAGTAAAAGCTCAGCAACGACGAGTCAGATGAATTAAAATGATTATACTTCAGCGCTTTAATAAAGGACTAAAGTTGGAATAAACTTAGCACCGCAAAGTTCGCATCTAGCTCGTGGCTTACTAGGCAGGACAAGGAATCGACGGATGTTAAAAAAATAATGTTAATTTAGTAGCAGTCTAACTGTGAACCAATTCATTGACACATTTTTTGTGCGTCACTTTAGCTCACAGCTCTTACGCCAATTAAAATAGCTGGGTGCGTTTTTGTGGCCCAGCGGCTGACGGATGCCCGTTATTTAGGCCAGGAGTGAAGATTAATACGGTTCAAACGAAACCCGCGCCTTGTTAATGTTAGCGTAAATACACTCGGTAAAACGTGTTTATTAGTCTACAACTGCTCTGTTCGAGTGGAATATAGAGCACTCGAAATACAAACATTGCCGTGTAATTGGTGCAGTGTTGTTGCGCAACACTGTTTTAAAAACGTTTACAGCTCCTGCTTTCGAGTTGAAAACCAATAACGAACCCATTGTAAGGTTTACTTATTGAAATAAATCTGAACGATTAGATAACGTGGTCGTATAATGCATGTTCGTGTCGAGTGCGTTACAATCAAGAGCGGTTGTAAGTTCAAGTGCAAGAACAGGCTCTGAGCGTAGATCTCTGCGTCACAAATACATCAATCAGCGTCTATAGCATGGGAAAATGTTCGAGACGCGGCCCGTTTCCTTCCCGCCATATATGCACAGACCGCTATTGCACAAGATATGGTGGTACACGATCTTTGCATTTCTCTCACACCTTTTGATTTACTCTAGAAACTTGCACGACGTTTGCAATAACAATAAATTCGATTTGTAGTTTGTATTTTCCTTGTGTAACGGTCGGTGTTGTTGTTGCGTGGGCGATTGTTAGTATGCATCATTAAGATGTAGAATAATGTATTCATCATTATTTGTTTCGAAGTTACTTACGTTTCAAAATTTTACTTGAATCGTAGTTTATCCGTGTCGTTATTATATAATAAAATTACAGCATTATGTATCCAAAAAGTATGAATTTGAAAATTCAAAGTTCGTAAATCACGTCCATTAGAACCCAACTTTTCGTGTCTTTATGACGACCTTCTTTAATAATTTACCAGAGGACCTTCTCAACTCTCTTGATTCTACAGTAGGCACTTTGTATGTATGCCGCCTTATTTAAAAAGTAACCGCAATAAAAAGTTAGTATAAAACGTTTACAAAGTTGAAGAAAATTGACTTCACGCCTCTCCGGTAGACACGGCTCGAATGTACAAAACAAAGTTTAGTCACCGGGGCTTTAAATTCCCTAATGTTTGTCAAAACATACTTAAAGCTGTCAGGAGGCGCTTAAATCAATTTATTATACAGGTACTTGAAGAGTTCAGCAACGAACATGTTTACCCACATCTATGTATGTAAATCTCGCGTTCGTTTCTTCTTCAAAAAGCCGTATGGAAACTCTAAGCCTCTTTTATATTCTTATTCCTTATCCTTGCGGGATAATTCGGGCCCATAGGACAGGTTTTAACATAATTTTACCGCAGCCCTTCTATTCGCTCGCTCTACGATTTTGGAGAATCGCCTTTCTGCGCTTTTTACGCTCACACAGTAGCTGGCAGGGCAAAATTAAACATTTAATAAATCAAATCGCGTAATTCAATTTGGGCGATCGTAAATAAAATTTGAACGAAGGGTAACGAGTTTTGAAAACAAACATTTTAGTGGGCAAAAAGGGTAACGGGTGTACACCTCTCGTATTTGTCGTGTACAACGTCGACGGTAATTGTTAGACATGCAAAGCTCGGAGATCAACCGTCGCTCGGCGGGGCGCGGGTCTTTGAACTACCCGAGCTTGCGTTGCGCTCGTTCGGAGCTCACCACAATTTGCTCATACACGGTGCACTATTTCCATCTAGCCTCTACATTATTTGCATCTAATTTTGCCACTCGTTACCAAGCCTGAGGGTTCGAAGTCTTAGCTACAAATAGACCGTACAGAATAAACTCTAGAACTCAGTGGGCGTATGAATTATGCTCCACAAATGAGTTCCCTCTGTTTAATTTTCTCACCGCTCACCAGCCTATATAGGAACATCATTTGTCTAAACTAACCTTTATCTTATCATTCGGTGTCATTTAGTAGAAGGAACTTTATGCCCCGACCGATCCGGCCTCATCCTTTCGATAATCGTATCGATTAGATACTTTCTCTTTTCTCGGCGAAACTTCAATCATTTTAACGTTCACCTTTAGAATTTCCTCAAAGAAACTTTATTATTTTTGATTATTTTTTATTTCTACTTTTATCGCGATGTGTGAACAGCGCGAAATAAGCAGCATGTGCTTAATCGGCTCCAGATCAAAAACAACTTATCAATAAATCTTACAAAACGGCTTGCAAAAAATAATATCAAAGCAAATCCGTAGCGGCATCTTATAAAAGCACCCTCGTCTCTCTCTCTATACAAAACATCTTTTATTCACACTTTAACACAGTAGATATTTTGGAAAATGACAATGGGAATTGTAACCGCATCACGTAAAATCGACCAGAATACACCCATGTTCGAACTCGGCGGGTGCGTCAAGTCTGTTGCATTGGTCCCTCGTCTTGCGTATGTTGGTGTTTTTTGTGCGCTTGTCTAATAACTCGACAAGCTTTTGACGGGTCGGCGCAGGCGCAAAAAAAACGACAAAGCTCCAAGTTCCAAGTAAGCGAGGGTCGGGACGCGGGACTCGGGGCAGACGCGAGGCGAAAACGACGGGAGGCAGTCGCGCGTAGGGCTCCGACACAGCCGTCCGTCGTGAACTACAACAATAACAAACAATTTCTTACAGAAAATATATTAAAAGCGAGTGGAAATGATAGCGATAAACCGCCAGTGAATTTTTAAACATGTCTATGAACGCAACAGTGAGTCTAAAGATGTGAGTGATTAGAACCGTTTAAAGTGATGTTGGGCTTGTGAAGTGGACTTAAACTGGTCAGGATGACGATGAAATCGTTAAAGTACAGTGAAAGGGAGGATATGATGGAGGGGTTCAGTCCTGTGCCGCCACCCTTGCCGCGGAGGCAGCCAGTCAGGAACATCTACGCGGAGCCCTTCGTCGACCCTAGGTAAGTCTCGATTAGATCTACCTTGTTTTACTTCGATGGGAAAATATAACTATTAACAACACTTCAAGCAGGTAAGTTGTCATTATTAACAAATTCATTATCAGTGCTGATATAACTGAATTATAGTGACTGCCTAGTAATTACACATGTATTGGGAAACTGATAACTTTCTTAGTCTATATTGATCTTCAAATCAAAATTATTTTAAGACACTTCCTTACAGACACACTAGGTATTATGAACTCGTAAGCACTAAGGCAGGCCACCGTTGGGGTTTTAGTAGGTACAATCCTATATAACCCGGCTGTACTCTAATGTAGTCGGGTATCTTGTAGAAGATTCCCCCCTCGTCAACAAAAAAATTAAAATATGAGGTATTATGAACTCGTCTGTGTTTTGTCACAATAACCATAGTTTACACCGTAGTAAGTACTCGTATTTATCCATCATCATCATCCACTGCTGGGTATATCAACTGTTATCCGTATTTATACGTATTATATTAATTCATTCATTCATATATAAAAACATTTGTAGGCTCGATATGTGCGTTATACAAGGATACCGGTAGCCGAAACCTTAAAACTTAATCTAAAAAAAAACTATAATAAAATTCAGGAATTTATTTCCTCATTTATTGCTTGTTTGTCTCACTTTCCTTGTATTTAATATATGTATGTTATTAAGTAGGTACTTCTTACACATATAGAACAAAAGCAGTAAAGTTGAATTAACTGATATCATAACCTTTAATTAACTCAATGTGGAACAACACCAAAGATATAAAGAAATCAAGATATGTAATGAAAATATCTATATAACCTTCTGAACTTTGAGGTTACCGTTAATTTTGACCAAAAAATATTTACCAAAAGATTCCTCAACACAAAATGCTAACATAACTAGTTATATTCCACTAATAAATCTAAAAATCATTTTCTACGACGGCAGGTATTAGTAGAATTGTTGGAGCTATATAATTTACGATGAGTTTAATACATGTAACATCAGCAACGTTGAAAGCCCATCAGTTATGTTCATTCGAACATGCCAAGCGCTGTACCATTAAATATATTAACTATGAATCATAACCGATACTGGCCGAATATTCAATAGGTGAGTTACCAGGCAAAAACTGAAGTATTTGTAAGGTTTCCAATTAAACATTTTACATAACTAGAGTAGTTATAAACGTAGACTTTTGAGTTCACTATTGAAATTGCTGAGTAATGTCTTGTAATAAAGGTTATGAAATATTGAATTCTTTCAATATTTCATAACAGGGTGTTAATCAAATCGATTGACTATTTAAAACGGTTCGTTTCAAGGCACTTGTTTACTTCCTTACCCCATGTGCACGCCACCCCTTGTATTCGAGTCGCAGTTCAAAGTAATAATAAAGAGCCTGAAGCCAGAAAACATCCATTTCATATACCGCACGGTTACATAAACACGGGCCTCACTCAACCCCTCAAACCTCTGAAGACCACAGAACATTATTAAAGTGAGGCACTACACAAAACTAATTCTGCGGCTCTTATTTGGGTTCTCCTCAGGGGTTTCCGATCAGAGTAACAATAAGAATATCCGAAATGTAGTTGTTCGTATCGCACGAGTCGACGGTAGTAAGTATGCAGATGTAATGTGTGCTAATGGCGGTCGAGTAGACAAGCCCGAGGCGGATGCGCCGCTATATGCTCAGCCGTAAATCATATTTTTATACTTTCCGTGCGAGGCAGCGGCCAGCGAAGATAGCGCAGTTACTGCCATCTGTGACACCCCAATCGCCGCTCAGCTTAATTTCAACAGATTCGAGGGCGAATCCCAACTATTAATATTGCGATATCGAGACCTTCATAAACCCTCGAGTTTCGGCAAAAGAGCGAGCATATTAGATTCCGCAGTCGATGACTGTTACTATTAGAATGTTAATATCAGCAACACAGGTGTGAGCTTGATAATTATTCAAAGGATACGGCTCGTAAATACCCATTAACTTGCATTAACGAAACCGAAATGACTATTGACTGGAGTAATTATGACAATTAGATACGGTAGAGCGAAGGTCAATAAAGGAAACTGTTCATATTTGAGGACGCGGCAACGGCGAGTGAAGAATGTAATTTCCTTTTACAATGTGTTAACAAGGTAGAAATACAAGGCGAACTGTATCGTGGGTTAAGTGCACGCAACAATAGTGAATAGATAGTATCGGGTGCCCCTCGTGCTTAGGCGCGCTCGTCGCCACGCTTCGAGGAGGAAACCGTCATTGTGAGTCGCAATCCCGACCGAACAATGTGATTGCCTACCTCACTACGCAAGCGCACTAGACTATAATTCCGATACCTTGTGCGAGAATCTTACAAAATCAGAGGAATCAAATACAAATACAACGTGAAGAATTTTTTACAATACCTGGCCTCAACGAGTATGTAAATGCAACAAGCTTAGGAGCGTCATTACTATAATATAGGTAGATTGTTTCTAAAAAATGTGTACATAATTTACGCATACATATTAATAATTTCATAAAATTAACTTTAGGAATAATAAAACTAACTTTTACTGTTAATATTCTTAACTTTTTTAATTAATTTTCCATTGTTATCCAACGTGGCAATACTACCGGTATATTTGCCTCCTTTCCCTCAACTAACGGAATTTTCGACTTTGTTAGTAGATTTAGTTTAGTTAGGGTTTTAATTACTATTTTTAAGTTTTTGTCGTAATAAATTACTTTAAAAAATGCTTATTTAAATTAAAGTAAATATATTCATCAATCTTACCAAATTTCAGCCAGACAGGATCAGAAAGTTCAATTATATTTATCGAGCTAACATGGAGTACGATTATAAATAATCACACATAACTACCAAAATCAAAATCAGGCAATAAAAAGTCCAACAAAATTAAATAGCCGACACAAACATCCATTAAAAGTTCTCAGCAAGAATGTTAGCGTTATCAAAAATCTCGTGAAGTTTCCCGTAATTAACGAGCTTGCACAAACAGTAGCAAATGCGGCATTCGTCTGCAGAGACACGATCACCGGTCCCAAGTTCCGAACTGGCGGCAAATATTTGGGCATATATGGAGCCGGAAAGTTCCGTCGACCAAGAAATGATTTCCATACGTTGCCCGGACAGTGCAAACAACGCTCACCCATCAAACTCCAACACAAACTTGCAACTTAGTTAATAGCGTTTAGACGATCGCAACGCAAACGTTTCGTGCCCAATTTCCGTGTTCGCTCAAACCGACTTTACCGACTTCGTGTTGTTCAATATCGACTATTAATTCCAACTATAGGATCAACATGGTACAAACTTTGTTTAGAAAGTTGCGCTGTTGTTATAACTTGGATATTTAGCAAATGCTAGCTGACGATCTGTTACGAAACCATATTTAAAGAACTTCGCAAACCGTTGAAACTTAACTGGGAGAAGATAAGTAGAGTTAGTTAAAAACTGGGTCTTGAGATAACTCGACAACCACTTGACTAATTTACCTTATATACTATTTTCCTTTAAAGTTTCGTTTTGTAGGACAAATAATGCATGCCATGGGCAGCAGGAGTTTCTCGCTACGCTAAAAAGCAAATGAAGAGAAAGAAGAAAAATCAATCCGCTTAATCCTCACAAGAGTGAAAGAAAACTCAAATTACGTTATTTAGTGTTTTCAAAAAATACTTAGGTCCATGGCTGGTTATCTACCGACTTACTAGAGGAGGTACTTAATACGACCAAAGATTCCTATATTTTTCTAAGATACTACTGTATTTTTTTTACCTAATTTTGTTAGAGACAGATGGATCAATTTAAAAAATCTCTTTAATTTGAATTCATCAATTGAAATCAAAGTCGGTTAAGAGATTGCGTTTTAAAATCGAAATAACTGCAAAAGTTGTATCGGCGCCTGCCTGCCTGTAATGGAAGGCGCTCATCACAATATGTAATGTGAACCGAGTGAATACACAGAATACCACACAGTACAACTAGTACTCTCCCAGTATCTTTATAAACCCGTAACTTTTGCTAATGAATTCCAGATGAAAAAAAATATTCCAAGGTAAGGTGCTTTGCATAATAATTCGATACATTTGTTTCACAAAGGTAGGTATTCTAGGTAGGAATTGCAGGGAGTGGCACTATATCCAGGCAATTTCGTTTTATATCCCTTTTAATAAAAGCTCTATTAGTATTTTAAAATATATCTTCAGTATATGCTAGGCGGAAAATATGATTTCAGTGTTAACCATATTAGTGCAATGCACTTAGATATTGGTAATATTTTACACAGTGCTTTTATCTACATACATTTATTATTACATAAGAATATATCGCTTGTGGGGAAGGTCAGGGTAGGTCATATTTTATATTGTAGGTGAAAAAGAAGATGAGCCTTCGAGCTATTTATTGGTACTCTAAGGTATTCCATAACAATATGCTATCGAATGAAAAAAATACTTTTTATGTAAAAGTTTTAAGAAAAGTCTAAAGATGTAACAGCTGAAGTAAAGA
Source organism: Ligdia adustata (assembly GCA_947049295.1). NCBI lineage: Eukaryota > Metazoa > Arthropoda > Insecta > Lepidoptera > Geometridae > Ligdia > Ligdia adustata. The sequence continues at coordinate 8,930,077 of OX346218.1, forward strand.
TTACACATCTTTACTTCAGCTGTTTTCAAGATTTTCCTCAACAGGAAAAAAAAGCTTGATCGTTTATTGTATTTGTCAAATATACTGGACATGCAAATGACAATCACTAATCGAAACTAGACATAATAATGAATAGGTTTAGAACGATATTACTGAAATAATATATCGAGTCTCTTACTAATTCTACTACTAACAAAATATTAAAACCATTAAAACATCAACTACTTCACACATACACCAAAAGTTTGGAACGCGGCCCCTGTAGATCCCACATGGGTATGGATGGGTGTTACACCCAGATCCTTTTACAAATCCATTGAAGCGCGCAGTGATCAATTGTTTGTTGTAACTCGCAAGTTTTATTAATAGTTCGAATAATTAGAGGAAACGCCCCATCGAAAGAGAACCGTGCGTCCTCTTCATATGAAAGGGCATAAGTCCCGGCCACTTCAAACCAATCGCAGCCGGCGCAGGAAGTTCAATTATCTTCTCTTAACTTTAATGCATAATGTCCACACAATCATTTCATTAAACTTAATCCCACTCAATCAATTTTGCTTAATCTTTCTGATCAAACAGACTAATTGGCGTAAAAGGAACTTAATGTTTACCCTTTTATGAAAAACATGAAGGAAATCTTTGTGAAATTAATTTGATACGTTGTACTCCGTGGAATTACTTCGTGAACGTACTCGTATTGTGACAACACAATAAAACATAATCCCTATTTGTACAAAGGAAATTGATTCCATGTTTATCTATCCGAATCTTTTAATCTAGTTTCTATTTACGAACGTCGTCAATAGGATAACAAAGCTTATCAGGAATGTATGACGTCCCACGAACAAAGGATAATCCTGGATCCAGCGATACCACTGTCACAAACTTGGACATAAATCTTTCACGCTGACATCGATCGACAGCGAGTACGCTCTTGAGTTACCACAGCACACACACACTCGTAATAATCTCCTGTCACCGACTATCCCCAATACTTATCTCTCCGAGGTCGGTAAACAAACCACTTTTCGTTTGAATAATGCACTCGACGAGGTGAGGCCCCGCATACAATAGCGACACTGTAATAGTTTCCGTTTTGAATAAGAGATGCCCATTGTCTCCTCCGATATTGATTGAACTCATCTCTCTATTGCCACTACTAGCTTCAAAAATTGTTTTCCGGGCGGATACTGACTCTGTTGATTTTAATGGACAATTCTTCTCGGGACGCCGATTTGAATAAATAATACAGTACCGACTGTAATGTTTACATTAAAGTCGATTCCGATGCAGGTGATATCGGTAAACAAAGAGTTCAGTGTACGGATTATAATGAAAGTCTAATAATAGTCGGTTATATGTCGACATGCGGGGTCTGAGATCGAGACACAGTGCACGTTGCCGCGTTGGTCGGTGACAGTGACATCAGCGATATCGGTAGATCAGCGCCGGCGCACGACTGACGACTATTTCGGTGCATATCAGAGACGGCACCGGACGCTTATCGGAACACGGTATTTCAGCCTTACCAGCTTTAAAAATAAATAAACTGCCGCCGTCCGAATATACTCGTACAAAGCTCGCTTTGACACTGTTTCCTATAAATAACTGTAATGAATAGGCGGCTGGCGTTCCCGCAGTAATATGTAATGTCGACGTTTCCTCGCCTGGATTTATTTCTCTCCTTATTTGAATATTTTATAATTTAGAAGGATTGGTTCCCCTCGTTCTTCGGCTATAAAAAGCACATTACCCGAACAAGCAATGGAAGCTTGAACGGTAAATATGAATGCTGTGTGCATTCGTTTAACTGTAAAACATAATACAAAAGAAGCCTATTTCTATTGACCTTTCATCTTCCATAATGTAAACTAAGGGACTTTTTAAAGAAATACATATATCCAAATTTAAATAAAAATATCCAAAATCTCGCATGCGATGTCAAGCATTAAATTTTTATACATTTTCTTAATTATCTGCGATTTGATGGGTCCCATGTTATAACATCACAAATGCATGATTTTAACCAATAACCATAATAATTTAAAACTTACACAACTTTTAGTCAGTATTTATATTGCTTGTATACTGCTCTCCCCGGGCATATTGGGAGTTTCTGATTTAAGTGCACATATTTGGTGAGAGTCGACCAAATAACGGACCACACAGGGTGGTTCCATTTGTCTGAGCTCCCTGAGAGATAACAAACGTGCTCCGCTCTCGACTGCACTTATCTAAACACTTAACTCAAGCCATACACAAACATAGCTGCCCTCTAACTCACTTTTTTACCACAAAACTCTTTTTTACCCCTTAGGGATTCGTTGTAGAGCATGCTTTGCGTGCCGAGTGCCATTGTTCGCCTGGAAATTCATGCATTTTGCGGCAAGTGAAGATGCATAAGTTTCCAAAGGAATGACCTTTCCGTTCCACTTATGATGACTCATTACGGCGATTCCGTCGTTATTTTGCTGCATGCCTCATTATCTTTTTACAAAAATAGGTTGAGAATATCAAGTATGTCTCTCCGATTCGAGGGTAGATATAAAAACCTTTTAAGACAAGTACCGACATAAAATGCTGGCCGACGAAATCATTCTAATAACAGTTTTGGTCTTGTCCAAGGTACACGTCACCGGGCGTGACTAACGAATGGCTCGCCCTACAGACCCTTAATTCTGAGTCGTAAGTATCAGTACACCATCGGCAGCAGCAACCGAACTGCCTGATTTTACCATAACTCCGATCGATAAACGTAATTAGAGACACCAAAACACACCGAACATTCAAAGCAAATCAATCCGTTTTGATTTGGTAAGGTTAATGCTCCAAGGCGCAAATCAAACGTTATTACGACCGACTCATGAGATCCTGATACACTTATACCAGTTACAAAATCACTGTGACATTCGGTGTCACTGCGACATTAAGCGAGCCAGTATTCGCGTGGGCGAAGTCACTGATGATGAAGATTTCTCAGAAAATAAGTTGATATAAATCCCTAAAATAAGCTTACACGTGTACCTACTACCAACCAACTTTAACCATAGCTTTTTCGGTGTCAAATAATTAAAAATAACGTTGCGGCATCTATCTATCGATTTACGATCAAGTAATTTATCGCGTATGATTTATATCCGTGTTCTTCTGAATAAACGGTGAAATTAATTTCAGTATAAGCTAGATATAACTGAGTGTTACGCAAGTAGAAGTTGAAGTAGATATAAATAATTAAGGATTTATAATAATATGCTGTAAAATTTATTTTGGCAGTGGCATTTTTTTTGTGAGAAATAGGCATAGTTCTAAAGATATCTTTCTAGATGAATGCTTTCTACGGCAAGAGATTTGCTAGGTTATTACAAAAATTTAAATAATCTATATAGTTAATTATTTACTTATACTAGGTATTTGCTTCATTTAGAAATTATCCTAGCTGATTATTGTTTACTTTATGTTGTTATTGTGAATGAATGAACACGACTAAAGGTCGTAAAAACCTGCCTGTCTTCTCACAGTACCTAAATGGCAACAGTACTCCCTCGTCATTAACTGACGTTACAGCCATTAAACGTGTAAATATTCAATGCGCAAGTAAACTGTTTTGCAATTCAATGTGTTAGTGCAAGCGAACGAATGACCCTTATCAATCGGCCGGGGCTGGTCAAGCTCGTGCTGGAGCGGCCGTTCCGCACTCCGCCCGCAATACCGAGACCACTTTTACTCATAAATTAAAATAAACGACAGTCATCGTGTTTTAGTTCCGTACTTTACGTGTCTGAAACATAAAGCCATATTTCTACTTTATCTTGTATCGCGTAGAGGCCGCCTTCGCTTGAAAATGTTGTTTCAAATGCTAAAATACAGTGACGAGCCGGCTCGAATGTTGCGTCAACATTATTAATAACGATAAAATCCTGGAACACGTTCTGCTAAGAAGTTAGCAATATTCCTTCGCCCGTAAACATTAACCATTTGCAAATCGTAGTTCCCTTTACAAGCGAATCTTTGACATTTTGAATTATAAAATTGTAAGCAATAATAAATTGCGGATTGTTCAAATGGCATGATATAATTCCCGAAATCGAAACCGACCGTGATTAATTGATAAAATATTACACATTAAAATATAATTTATTAATTTCACGCCCCATAGGGTGTTTGTTATAGGAAAAAAATGCAGATTAGACAAAATGTCAATCGGGTTTAATTCAAAGTAGGGTTCGGTTGGCCCCGTTTTACTGACATGGTCACGGCTTCGTAACGCACGATGTAACAAATAAATGGCTCGCCCCCCTATCTAATGATGTCGAACAGAATTCAGTATCCAAAGCCATTTCTTCTACATTCCGTGCAAACGTTAAGTATCTCCTGGATTGTATCACTTTAAGCAATCACGTAAATCAAGTTAATGTAAATGCCTCATCGATCGCTTTGAACTCGAAGTTATTTGTCTTTCATTAGGCCCAGATCGAGGAAATCCAGTAATGGATCCTCATTTGTATCTTCCTCTGTATAAATAATGGCGCCAGGCGACGGCGATCTGCGCGCCTCACGCCCGCCCAAAACAAATATAATTAGAGAGGTATTGTCCTGGCGCGTGTTGACCCCTGCTGCGACAACACTACACTGCATACGCCAACCAAATAGAAACTCTAGTATACCATGGATTTCGAGTGAATGCTCTAAAGATCGAAATGAACTGAAAATATTGAACATTGAAAAGCACTTATTACTACGATTGTACGTATACCTACGCGCCCGAGAACTGTAGCATAATGCAATTGGAGCAGTTGTGATATAAAAAGGGGCATATAGTTGTTTCCATTTTCTGTTTCCACATTTATTATCAGAACAATATTTGATTCCGTGTGTGTGGAAATAGTGTGTGTTTATGTGCAGTTATGTAATCTATACGTACATCTAAATTCCATCTAAACTTTTCCTTGAAGGAGCGGACGTCCAGCGAAGCGAGGTGTACTAGCGTAAAATTTCATATTTTTTTTTGTATGAAAAAGCATCTGAGTCAAAGTCTCCTATCATCTCACTTTGTCCATTCCCAACTGAAACTGACTACATTATTTAGATGAAGTCGGAAAAGTTCGTCATTGAAAATTCCAGGCCAGGGTCTATTGTGCGCAACAGACATTCGATGCGATCGTTAGCTGCTACATATTGAAGCATATTTGATAAGTAATTTAAGTATTTTAAGCTCAAAATTCTAACACAATGCAGCGTTTCAGTAGACAGAGGTTTTTAAAGGCGACGCATTTCCAATGTGTGCGATCACAATCCATTATCGAAAGAAGAGGGGTGGAATGCGATAAAATTTTTCAATCAGGCAACCGCCAAAAAATATTTACAGTGTAACCCGAGGCAGCGGGCGCCGCGCCGCCGCGCCCTGGCGGGAGGACAGTATTGTGTAGCAATAGGCAAGGCGCCCGCGGCTGCGGCGTCGCGCGGTGCGGCGCGGGCCTTCCGTCTCTTTGTACAGCCCTGGCGAAATAATATTGAACTCCGGTGAAATACGAGCGGCCGCAGAGGGACGCCTCCTGTGAAACCGTTTTTCCATTTCGCTGAACAATACCGAGCGTTTAGTTTAGAACTTTCCGTCGTACCTTTTTGAATCGGGTCGCATGATACACCGTTAATATTTTATACCGCCCTCTGATACATCTCGTTCCCAAACGTTCATTACGCGAGATTACCGTTCTAGAAGAGATTTCTACGACTCTGTAAGCGCTTAAGTTCTACTTTATATGCGATCGTGTCCGTTTCAAATCACGGCCTATTAGGTTTAGTCTTGCCGTTTTTGCCCAACCCGGGCTATTTCTCTTCGTATTTATTACTTACTTAATTTGCATTCGTGGGGTATTACCATCATAATATCTTCAAACGACAAACTCCGTAGGCTATCGTAAGGCTTTCGTTATCGCATACTGGGCTCAGTTAGGTATAGAAACTGTAAATTGTGCTAGCCCCCCGCTGCACTAATGGAAAATTGTTTATCAGAGAAGGAGTCGCTTGCGCGCGCGCGATGAGCATTATTTACGTGCGGATCCTCGCAGTCTAGCGGAGCCGTGCAGAGCGGTCAGTAATTGGCCGCTTATTCGATATCGCTTCCATTCATTTCTCGCGATAAACCTGCCTAGCGCGCCTAGAGCCCCGGGCACGTTTGGCAAGCTCGGTAACCTTACTTGATTCCACTGCACAAGTTTATCTTACTTGGTTATTATAGATCGATAACTTTGCATTAAGTACACAGTAGGTAGATCGAACATTCTGATTAGTTCGATGTAATAGATGGAAACAATGTAGCGGGATGAGATGTAAGTAAGTACGCCTATTGCGCTAACTCATAACTGGAAGCTTCGTAATCGAATATTGCGAGATCACTTAATAAAATGTGAAAATTATATGGTATCTTATCATATTCAGGCATTACACGTTTATATATATGATTTGAGATTGCTTCTTATTAAGTTTATATCTTGAAATGGTAGAGTTAAAATTAATATAGGCGTTGAATATGATAATGTTCAGGCTATGTTAGTGCTGCTCATGAAATGTAGACGTTCGTTGGCTTCCGGAGTGTGATATATTTCCAAGAAAATGATGCTCGCTAAATATAAGCGAGTGGGCGCTTGCACTAGACTCGAAGCAAGCGCACTCTCCCATTCATGAATCAACTTCAGCATTACCTAACCACGCGGCGAGACGACCAAAACAAACACTACGCTATGAGTTATTAATACGAAGCTCGAGTTCAATGAATCCGACAGTACTGCATTTAAATCGGTGTATCATTGGGCCGCGGTATTCCACGCATATTCATCCACGTAGATAAACCCGGCTTTCCGTCTAATGAGACCCAGAATTAAAGCACGCCTTTGCGGAAATCAATTACGATACCGATCTATATTTATGAACTCATCCCGCGATCTAAACGATTGTACAAACTTAATTGGATGTCATAGATTAGTTATTTTATTACTTTAACATGTTATTAATCCGTCGATAGATTATACGCTTGGAGGAGTTTTCTATTTAAAGGGGCATCTTGACAAATGTTTTTTAATTAATCCGGCCGGCGTGATCTGTGTCGAATAAGGCAGTTATTTAAGTGGACAGATTCCGGGCGTGGTCGTGGTTCTAGAGATACACGAGCATGGCTGCCGCTTGTACAGTATTCCCTTGTTTGACTCACATTACCTTTCTACTCTTTTGTATTCGTCTACAGCGGTTGTAATCTCAAATTGAAAATGTTACTTACCTCATTTCAACTTTTCGTGTTAAATAATAGGTGAATGCGGATGATAATTTTATTCAGTTTCTTTGTAGTGAAAGGGTTCGTCGAGGGAGGAAATTGGCATTTCGGGGCAATGCTATTGTTACTCGGTTCGTTTTAAATTGGGGAGCTTTCTTGAATTTACACCCATGACTTGCAATAGGAGGGTGGCCGAGACAACTGCTTCGCCGCTCTAACCAGCACGTTTGTGTCGGCTAAACGATTTCATTTCATGACAAATACGAGACGTTGCTAAATGTATTCTTTTCCGCTTTGGTTCCATTCTACTCACAGTAAAACCTTTTAAAAGATAAAAGTACTCTTAAGGTTGCACGGATACTTGCAAAAATACTAGGCCTATGAACGTGTTGATATTTTACCAAACGATTTCTTTGTTAATAAAAACATTATATAGTTTTCATTACTTACTACTGTTACTTTTAAAGCTACCCGTTAATTATAGTCACAAGATAATATGCAGAGCTACGAGTATGTATGTCTCAGTGATGTGTCTGGTGCTTTCAAAATACTTGCAAACTTGAGCTTGCCGAACAACCTTATATTTAGCTATTTGTATTTTTATTATTACTGTATTGAGCATCGATTCCTTTTTTGTATTTTTTAAACTCTGTTGAGTCTTTTTATCTCGACATTTGAATGCAAGATCCTTTATATCTTTCCCATGGCCGTATAATTATGTTCTGCGAACCTTTGCATCTTTAATTTACGTCCAACACAAATGACGATTGTTTCATTCATTCCATGATCACTCAGTGCCTCGCCCATGTTGCGGCTAATTTTATACCTACATACATATTCCATTGTCCCGATTGTTTCGCCATTCCGAGGTAATTAGCTCAAAAATATCGAAATCAGCCGTTTCAATACCATTATTACAAAATGTTAATCGTATTAAAAACGATCGATAACATCTCTTAACCGTTTTCGACCCTAGCTCGTATTGAATGTAGGGGGCGTTTTAAGATAGAGAAAATGAAAAAATAAAACGTATGAAGCACCAGCCTACCACTGTTCTTTCCATGCATTGTTTCTTTTGTTTTGTAAAGTTTTTTATTCGTTGTAGAGCATTCCACTTACAACAAGTTGCTTTAAATCGATTAGATGTTATCTGTCCCAGACTTCGATAAACTTTACATTTGATACAGTACTTCGTACAGGCAGTACTATTTTTAAAACACGAAAAGGATTTTAATAAAGGCATTGGAAAATGATCAATAGACTCAAATGTCAATGTAAAGATCTAGAATCTCCTGTGCTGATAAAGTTTTTTATGCAAAGGACATGAACACGTTTAGATAGCACAATCAAAATCATTAAAAATATACCTATATTAATTACAATCCCTACATTTGCTGAGGTGAAGAAATCGCTTTATGCGATAAGGCCGCCCAATGTACTCCCAATGTTTTGTTTGCGTTATTTTTTTCTGTATTTTTTTTTTGTTATATTAAGATAAAGCCTAACAATTAATGTAACCTAAAAGTATTTGCTACATGGATGTCAAATTACATTATTTTGTTTAACATTTACATTGGTTAAAGAAGAACTACCACAATGTAGACTCTAGGTGACATAGATTTCCGAATGTTAAGTATGTTCGGAAATCTATGTCACCTAGAGTAAGAGTAACGCTTGAGTAATGGGTTAAATTAAATACTATTTAAGGTGAAAAAGGTAAAATTTACAAAGAAAATATGTGTTTTAGTGCCCACGGTGGAGCCGTTGCTATATACGTGCACGCTCCCATAATTTTGGAGTTTTCGTTGCCATGACCTATTTAAGTTTTCGGCGACCTAAATTTTCGTTACTACAAACTACCAGGCATGCTTACTAGATTCATTGTAAAAAATGAGCTTAAACGCAATGATAGTTTACAGAGATGGACGTTACGGAGGTTACGTTTTGAGTTAAAAAAATTGACTTCGTTTCTACTGGATTCATAAAAAGTACTCCTTGGTTTCCAAGTAAACTGAAGACTCAATTTTTATCTCTTGCACATTTAGGTGGGGCCAGCTTTAAGCTGAATTCGCTTGTCACTCTGTGTAGAACTCGAATTGCTTAAACATCCCAGTTCGATAACTTATAATTTTACCTTGAATGTAGAATCGATATCCAGTTTTTTCTCTCACAATTATAATCCCGTTGCACGCTAAAGTTAGAATAATGTGTACTGGAATATACAAACGTGTATAGTAGGGTTGACCAGAGAAAAAAAGAATATTTTTACTTAATTATTAATTATTATTTTGTACAAAACCATGCTCGAAATAAACCTTAACTTCGACTTTAATCATTCAGTAGTAAGGTACAGTAATTGGTTTTTAAGTTCTGATGTTCAAATTTGTAAATTAGAACACCTCAAAAAAAATTTTGAGCTAATAGTACTTTAACAGTCATCTGCCAGGACGACGAAAAGTTCCATTCCCGCAAACAGTTCATTTCGACGAAAGGTCTGATTTTAATCCTGTACTCTTAAGTACAACTTTTTTAAGACAATTTCAATCAAGATAAATATTTCCACCACATTTAAGGCAGATTTGAATGGATGAAAAATCTTAAAAATATCCTGCAACGAAACAGAAAAAGGTAACAGCTATAATAATATTGGGATTGTGTCGGTCGACAGATAACCCTAATACTACGATTATGAGTAGACAAACCGGTATGATCCACCTGTTTCTCATGCGAATCGATGTGCCCAAAGGTATGAAGGTCAAATATCCATAAGGTACTGCTAAGAACTTGCTTTCGAGAAAGGTGGGCGTGCATCTAGTATATTTCTTACAGACGTGCTAAGGCCAGTCATTTGATTGATGCTTCTTAGACGTAGAAAAAATAAGTATGTATGCAATATGTGACATAGAAGTCTATTTCTTAAAGTGCATTTTAAGAAGCGAGTATTTTTTATTAACAGTAGGTATCAACCGAACTTTAAACTCGTACATGCAACGAATAAGTAAACACAGTAGCAAAACGACCAAAAAATTCGCATGCATCACCATATGCCCAAACCGCCCGCCGCACCACATCTTCCATGTCATTAAGTCAGTTCAACAGGCCAATCATTTTAGGGCTAAAAGCATTGTGGTAGCTTCCACAAGCCTATATTTAGGGGCGCGATGCAATAAAAGCACATCGCTGTCCGGTCCATTCCCGCACGACTGTGCAAGATAAATGGACAGGCTCGGAACAACCGACGCCGTCGAGCCGCCACGACCAAGGAGACGCGTTCTCACGGCCCGTGCCTGCGTTCCTTCTTTTTGTTTCATCTGGTTTCCGAGTTAGAGGTCGCTCTCACTAGAACTGACCGCTGCACGCGCGATTGCAGCTATAAAAACTATGCGACAGCGGCGATCCCTGAGCGCCTAACGAACCTCCGGCTACCTGCCCGCATTTTGTAAAGCCATTCCTTTAACTGTTTACGTTACGACATTACCGTTACGCTTGTATCAAGCTTTTAGTTTAAAATCAGTAATAGTGTGAACGGCTCATGTCATGGGGTCGTCGGTTCGAGTGTAAACTGGTTGTGGTTCTCTCGCGTTAATTAGACACGGCTCTCGCACAGCGCAACACCTCTGCTCATTATTTACCGCTTCATTAAGAACTCACTCGCGTCACGACGAGTGCCTGTCAAAACCTCGAACGCACGTCCGTCCGTCCGTCCGTCGCAGCGCTTGAAATATCGGCAGCATTGTCCTACAATAACCCTGTCAACGGTCTCGTTAATTGCTTCGCTCGTCTCGCCTTTGCGAGATCTTCTTTATTTTAAAAGCGCAACTTTCGTGATCGTAAAATAGACGACTTATTTCCGTTCCCAAAAACCAAAATAAAGCTCTGCGTATTGCGCAAAGTTATATTGCTAAACCACATAATTTATTTTACAAAAACAGAATGATAACGTTCTGCTCGTTTCGGTAACGTGCGGAAACGATGCGCTCTGACCAAGTAATGGAACCGGCGCTACATTATTACAAACAATAAAACCCATCATCATTACGTTGATGGATTTCAAAAAAACAATTTCAGACGTACAGTTTGAGACTATCGGCATAATCGGAGCCTACTCATGAGCCGTTACATCATCATTAAAGATGAGTTTGTATTTTACCCTTTTGTAGAGTGCGCTCTTATCATTTTGCGCTTTTATAAAGTGTCAAGTATTTTAAAATGTAGACACATTTAAAGTTGTATCGCCATTGTGTCCGAAATATATCGCGTCATGGAAATATTCTCAGAGGTCGGGACACTTTATAAGCCATTTAAGGGCACAAACTCTACATCCCGGCATTGTGATTTCTGTACACGTTTTAATGAATTCGTCCTTCCTTCGTTCCTCGGGCAGTCGGGCTTGGTCGCTATTCAAAAGAAAATTACAACGGAGAGCCTCCTCGAAACAAACCCTTTAAGAAGTCACGCTTCGTTCTCGCTGAACTCGGTCCAATTATTTCTACTCTTCTTTTGCTTATGCCTTTCTGTTAGAGGTCATTATAGCAGCGTCAGTTGGTGAGCGGAGCAAGTCCCGGCCGATGCACCATATGTTCTCGCCTGGGCTTTTAAATTTAGTCGTGACAGTGAAGCTCGGATAATTGATTAATGGCATTTGGGCGGACGTGTTTAAACGCCGCGATCATCGTTTTTTGTCGAAATCTCCGTTAATGATACGTTCCGATTGTTTTTTATGTAATGGTACTCGTAATAAAAGAAGCACCATATGGCGCGGGACACAGATTCATTTCGCTAACAGGTGGCTATAATAATACGTTACGACATATGTTGGGGTACAGGTAACTTCGTAAATATACCTGAGCTATGCCTGAAGGCTATCTATTCGTAGTTATTAGTTTAAGTCTCTTTATCTTTTAATATTAAACGTACTTGATTTGGGATTGGAAAATAGGTATATTTTTGTTTTATTTAAGTTGGTATGTAGTTAAAATTTAGTTTGTATAATATGTTAAGTATCTGTAAATAGTTTATATTTTTTTATTTTATTTTATTATCATTCATACATTACAGATGCGTACATACTCGTATTAGTAAGAAAAGAAAATATCGTAACTCTGTATCGATGTCAAAACTAAACATGGCCGTGGTTTTCTTTGTTTAGTCTCCGAGCTCTATGATATCGAAAGCCACAGCTTTCCAATGACTCAGACTCAATACCGGTATTTCGATTATAAACTAGACAATAGAAGTAATTATGGAAGTTAAGTATCGTATTTTTGTTTTTGTTTCCCTTCAACAGGCCTTGAGCCGAACAAAACAAAATTTATTATTTACAGAAATCAAAAAGTTTCCAAAACCGCTACCGTAACAGTTGTTTCGAATTCAGTATATATTTGCCACGAATTCTGTTTAAATATTAATTTCAGACAACTTATAGCTTTCATCTTGTATAGCATTTTAAAGTACTCATTTTGTGTGATTGAGATTGGAAGCTCTTTATCAATTTTAATGCTTTACTACAATAAGAATCAGCGGGTGAACCTGAATTAATAAGAGTCCTCTAATTAGAGTATGGCTTAATGGAGCTTCACAAAGAAACACTGTCATAAGAGCTCGATCATAAGAGGCAATTATTTCAAGATAATGCATATATTTTCTATGAAAGCTAATGCTACGTTAGAAATATAAGAGAATTTAAAGTACAAGTAAGTAAGTAGTAAGTGCTGATAAATGTTTTTCCAGTCATTTTCACAGTCAGATTTAAGATTAATTATTTAATTGTTAAAATTATAAGATTTTAATAAAACTCAAAATGTGTAAAACTACACATGTGAAGTAGAAATCCCTTTCAAACCGGAAAAAAAAAATTTATTTAGCCGTTGCTGAGATATCAGATAAATATAATAAATATATATTATACGGTTGATATGAGTACCTTCTCCTTTTGGGAAGTCGCTAAAATATCATTACATAATAACTGAATAAAACATTGTTATTTAAACTTATAAATATTTTATTCGCTATTTCTTATAGCTCATTTATTTGTACCTATACAAATCGAGGTAAGGCCTCGATTTTATGATCGGTTTATTTTTATTTCGCAATTTAATCGGTACTAACCGATTACATTGCGAAAATTAAGCACGCTTACAACTATGTAAGCGTGCTCAATTTTAGGCCGCATTATAACCCTTTAATCAGACGAGTTGCGACTAGCTTATTTATTTTCTTTAAAAATCAGTGATAAATATTAAAAGACACTTTAAATTTCTTTAAAAGACACTTTAAAAAACGTGACGTTACTTTTATCAAAAACAAAAACTATTAGCTCGTGTAAAATCAATGAGATCTCATTAATGTTTATGATATCTCATAGATTCATATGTTGTACATGAAGACTGCTGTCGCTATTTCTGGTGTTCTTTTTTCCTGATTCGTTGTTTTCCTTAACTATATTTAATATACATAACATAGATAATACAGTATATATTGAACACAGTAAATAACTACAAAATGTGTTTTTCTTCAATATAACATGCGAAGGTATTTCTAGTTGTGCCTTATTTGAATTCCAGTGGAGACACCAATCCAATAAGTTTCTCGAGCAAGCAAATAAAAGGGAATAGGCAATTACTGGGGACTTTTGCTACATTTTTATTTAATGCTTAAGCTTTGTAACTTTTTGTATCGGCCGTACAAAATGAGAAGTCGTGTTCATTTACGGTATCGCTTATCTGCGCAGAAATAATGTAAAATTAACAGTACTTAAGTAGTTTTATTACTAACGCGTGTGTAATTCATTTTGTTTAACAATATGGGTTAGCAAAAACTATTTACGGGTGTGTGAGAGACGTACCATCGTTGTGGACACGAACGACTTATTTCATCTTGGATGAATTTCACTGAATGTGAACGATATTATAGTTAGACCTTTCCAACAATTAGGTACACGTCAAAACCCGTATTGTGAAACAATACAAAAACAAATTTTAAATTGAAAGTATTTAATAGAGAGAATGATACCTAGATAAACAATTTGTTGTAGACAAATTACGTTAATGTAAGAGAACAATTAAACTAATAGAAAAACAAAATAATGTGATGGAGTTATTACCAAATCATATGCGGGATAATTGATAAGCAAATAAAAAGTCATAATTGTTTAAAATTAATTGATATATTTTTAAATCCGAAACAGGTAATATGGACATAACCATAAGTCTGGTGTATTAATTATTTCTTATTCGGTCTCAGTATCAACAAGAAAAAAATCTGCCGAAACAGTTGTAAACTATACTTAATGTTTAACCTGAACATCTATCAAAAATCTCATAACAAGGTTATCTATATACCCTTGCTTAACTTCAATACATATCTGAAACATGTCTTGACAATATTTTTCATTGTACGCAGACTGGGCGGTCCTCAGATGTCAGCCGGCATGGGAGGCACCCTCGGCAGCGGTCACTGTCAGCTAGCCAACCAGCCTCTGGTGATGCCAGTGTTTCCTCTCCGGGCCAGCCAGCCGAGTCCAGTGCCAGTCTACTCGCCATCTAGGTTTCACATAGACAAACGCTGCCAGCACAGATGCACGTGGAAATGCCTGGCTATCTCTATGATATGCCTCTGCGTCATACTGGCGGCTATGCTCGCCTATTTTATAGGTGAGTGTTTTAAAATATATACCTAGTATATAAAAATATTTTAATAAGTGTGCCAACTGAGCTTTCAGGTGATCCAAAAATAGAAAGAAAATTTTATCCGCTTGTATCAAAGAGGAGAAAATTCTCATATAACTATTCATAGCATATTTTATCATAGTGATGTTTCTCAATAGTCATCACCGTACGGCCTTCAGCTATAAAGATCCTCCCTGTGTCTTGGCCAAATGAAAGTCTCAACTTTAAATCTCTAATGAGCTTAATAATATACAAATCTGGAATTAAAGATGTCCTATAGCCAGCGGTGAATTACCTACTATCAGGCCTACCGCTTACGTTGCTTCTTTTTCTATAAAAATAGCAAAACATACACTTTTATCGTCAGACAAAATAGATATACATAGACGTTACACAGGTATCCAAAAATAATCTGATAATATGGTGGCTTACTCTAGGAAACTATTTGAAAACGAATAAGTATTGATTACCATTACATAAATACCGCTGTACCAGGGTATCGGACTACCAAATTGGAATTGGTTTCCATTACATTAGAGACCGCCCACAGGCTAATAAGAAAAGTCCGTTAGCAAAATGGTCACAAAATACAAACTCATCAATCTTTGTGAAGCCACTATCGTGTAACTATAACAAATTTCATTAAGATAAAACGTTTTTCTTTACTTCATACAACTAAGATAAACAACTTCGGGGGTTCTCAATGAAATCGCTAGAATTATTTCATTAAGAAATCTATATATCTACGTCCATTTAAGTAAGAAGTTTGTTGCAATTTCCAAGAGTAAGCGAGAACTTATACCTAACTACAAGTGCTAAGTTTGATCGAAAAGTTGCAGACAGATAACTTACAACTTACAGTCTTATCTTAACGTATTCCCTCGGTAAACTTTCGTTATTGAAACAAAAATGTAATAGGATTCTTAATAAAAAGGTGAGGTAGAGTAAAAACAAAGAGCGTGTTATTGATTAGATATTGAATTCTTAATACGAGTTATATCTTCGATATGTTTGTTCATAAAATCTCAGCGGGACGTTCGGTACATTCGTTAGGACAGTATTTTTATTAACTCGCTCGGAATGCCGATTAAAATATTCATAACATTATTCTTTCTCAATCCATTAGCGTTAGTGCGGTGTTCGTTTGGAGCATGGCGAGACAAAAGTTTATTGTCGTGCCAGCGTGACGCTGCGATGCTTACTCTTGTTCTATACAGGGTAACTGGTAGATAATGAGTGTTCTAATAGGCCGGTTTTCATTAAAAATGCTTTAAAATTTTAGCACTACTAACGATCACTTTTTTCTTAAGCAGCTGAATCTTTTCTGTAATAAAATATTTGTTAGTATACTGCAGATCCTGTAATACGAGTAATGAGCCTGTATATAGAGAGCTTTTAATCATAACGTATATAATAAAAGTGCGTAAATATTTGACACGCTACTAACGACCGATTTATTGTTGAACCTGATCATAATATGTTGTAATCTACTTACCAGTAACTCTGTATATACATACTTACTTTACATTTGCATTCGATGCTTCAAAGATAATGTCTCTGTGTCTAATACCGATGGTAGACAGTGAGAGTAGTCATAACAAAGCAAATTGATTAATTTGAACCAAGTGTTGCGTGGAACACTCGTACCTACTCGTATCATTTATCTAAAACATGTGATGAATGAACCTCGACACATATACATACCTAGGATCGTAACCTAAAAAGAAATTTACCAGGCTTTTTCAAAGCAATTGGCCGTCCGTCACACATTTTCTAGGCTGTCTAATAAAACTACAAAAACTTTAACCGCTATCCTTCATTATATATTGTAAAAATATAACTCTTTGACTATTCGAGCAGCAAAATCGTCGCGCCCCGGGCATCGAGCTCTCTCCAATTATGGGCAGTTCTTGTCTTCTATGATTGGAAACCATTAAAAAAGGATAGCCTCGTAGGATTACGACGCTGGAGCCCTCAGGGAATCGAATCCAATACGAAACAGTAGCAACAATCAGATTTCAATAGCTTTTATAAATCACAACTGCAAAGTTATTACATTTGTTTCATTGAAATGTGCGGCGGTAAAAGATGTACATGTAAATAACAATTTGTATCTTGTGTTAGGTACCTGACCATACCTACACCTTATTTCACATTAAGCGTTTGAGCAGGAACGCGCGATATTTTACTGTCATCACACAAAACTTTATCTCTCTAAAACCGTGGGCTTTAAATATTTATGGGAGTATACAGTTTTATAACCAAATCATAAAGAAAGATATTTCCATCGACACATCAAAACTCAATTACGAAAGGTGATAAATTCAAACATCCACTTCGTGCATGCAAATGAGTTGATTAAACATCGGCTCTCTGACGAAAACAGACATCGACCATTAGTCTTTTATCATTCTTTGTTTGGATCTCGCAACCGGCATTTACAGAGAGAGCTATAAAAAAACTAAATAAACATCTGAAAAATATAAATGATGCGCCTAACCTAAGGCAACCCGCGTCGCTCGGGCCGTGGGCCCGCGGCTCTCGGCCCGCGTTAGCTTGGTTATAAATTATCTTACACTTCTACGTTCCATATTATTTTACTGCGGATATATCAGCCACTCGCAATCCCTGCCTACCCGCACAACGACCGATCATAATTTATACATACATAATGCTGCATAAATCGCGAAAGTAAATCCCTGCTTGATTTAACGCTAAATAACTAATCCTTTACTTGTGGCATAATAAAACGATATTTTACATTTATATCTGACGGAACGGCACATTCCCGTAAATGCATGAAATACATACATAATTCTAGAATGAATTTTACAAGTATTCCCGCTAACGATGTAAAACACGACCAACATAAAATACATAACTGCGAATTCTCGGCGCGATGAGGTGCGGCGCGAAATAAACCGACCGCAGTGGGACCTATAAAATGGAAATGGTATTGAAACAATACAACTAGGTGTTTCGTAAGAGTGGAGCTAGTGCAATCAACCACAAGTGAGTCGTCAGCGATAAAACAGCGACCGCAAACACAAGATATCACAAAAATAGCATCAAAGTCGACACGGGGAACTACGGGAGTGGTACCTCTGGCCTAGTTTCCAGCGTGCATTTACCCTGCCGAGCCCTACCGCCTACTATAAAAACTCGAATGGAAATAACATGAGTCATTTAGATAAAGGATATAACGACCTACGTTATACAGTGTTGGAAAAGATTAAACTCCATAAAATAACTTTTGAAAAATAAGTTGATAACAGAGAAGGGAGCGGTACGATTTATGTTTAAGAAATATTTCGTTCCATATCTGGGTGCCATTTGGGTTAACTGTAAAAGATTGACAGTTGTAAAGTTGTGATTTAATATAGCCCTGTTAATAATGTGTACAAGTGTTGTAGTGTAGTATTCAGTGGAAGTTCACCAATGGTTACGGCTTGGCAAGGCACTCCGTCGCTCTGTCACGCGAATCCCGTATAACAGTTGTACGTTCCCAGAAACAATGTGTTGTTGGCTGCATAGCACCATTTATGCTGAAAGTGCTCACCCACTGTAATGTCAGGAAATTACTTCTGTTTATTTCACTTTAAATACATACCGGGACTGTTTAATGTACCGAAAATGGTAGTGGTGACCTTATAAATCAAACCACAGCATTCCGTTTTAAAGTTTACAATTACCTACGTGATTTTCAGAAGTTAATATCGAACTTTTTTTTTTTTGTATTTAAAACTTAACTTTAACGACCATTAAAAAGTTTTAAAACTTTATTAAATTCCTACAGGATTATATTACATATAACATTTGAACGTCGTTAATTCCAAATAATTAACGATGTAGGTTATTTTATAGAAGGCACGTTACAAATGTTCTTTAATTACATTGTTGTGAAAATAGAGAGTAATTTAAAACTTTAATATAAATCAACCCACAAATCCTCATAAATATGTAGTTAAGAATACGTTTTCAGCACGCCATGGTTCGTTAACAACTTCACCTATTTCGGCAACTTGCCATAGTCAAAAACGCTGAACAAGTTTTGATTGTATCTCACACCTACACCTTCATTTAGTAATAGAGGCTATTTGTGAAGAACTATGAACACATTCGTAAGATAATCCTAATTTAGACAACGTAATAAAGGAAACTTATAAATAAATCTATTCATTTCTTGAAAATAATGTAATGAACCGGTCCAATGTAAGGTGTCTTGAGTCAATGAGGCTTATCGTATCGGATCTCGGTTCATTTAGATGCCCGTTAAATTATAGGACAGAAGATAAGAACTCTCGTCGCATATCAATGCAGCGGTGAAGTGTCCACTTAAAAACGAAATAGGTAGATCTAAACGAACGACACGTTCGCCTCTAAATTACCGCATTTAGATTTCCGACAGATAATGGACGTAATCAATGACACCGTCAGTGCTACCTATTTAACGCGACATGTATCGATTTCAGCTTTACTGGATAATGATTTTTTGATCAAATTAATTTTATGTTAAATTTCGATCAGAGAGAAAAATGGAATCGTGATTGTATTTTGTAACAATGAATATTATTATCGGTCACGCCTCCTGGCGTTCCGGATGTGTACCGAATAAAAAGCATTTCTGTAGTGTAATCCGACGTAAATCTCCTGGTGGATGTTGGTAGTTTCGGTGTTATAATAAAAAAAATGTGTACCATCTGTTGCACCCTTCATTACGTTCGTGGCGTTCAATGGATGGGGCAAACACAGCTCCGTCAACTTTTTAATGTAATTGAAAATTGGACCCCAAATGTTTTATTAAAACTCTCTCAGCGATGAACATCAACGCTTGTGAAGTGGTTGTCGCGATCGATACAAGTATTACATCTGCCAACAAAAAAGAATACATCACAAACAACACGATTAGACCTGTCTAACTTTTTACAATTTAACTTTTGGGAGGATTAGTTGTTCGAATATGGTTGTAAAACATGGCACCTTCTCAAAATAAATTGTGAGCAGAGCTTAACGATAAATTTCTTTTTAAGTCCAACTTTAGCGAAGTAGAGCTCTTTGTGAACATATTATGTAGGTGTAATATATAAATAATTCGTTTAACTAATGCTGTTTGTAGAACAAAGATATTGATTTTAAATCTTTTGGTACAAGATACGAGTACCTATCGAAGAAGAACTTACTTCACTAACAACGCATGAGCAATTTAATTCAATCTACAATAGCAGAAGCCAAATTGATAACAATTTTCAATTAGGTGTGGGTTTAAAAATTTGGAGACATTTGTACTTGTCCGCGCTCCAGTTTAAATAGGTCAGAAGTCTTAAACAGAAATATAGCTCTTGTTTCCGAAGGGATAAAAGCGGTTATCTGAGATGTTGTAGTGGGGAGACTGGGACATGGCAGACGAATAGAGGAAGATTTATCACGTGACTAATATCGTCGGCGCGATGCGATGGCTCTCCTCCCTCGGGACTCCATCAAACGAGTTTCGCTCCCCCAGCACACGATGCAATCTATGCTGAATCGTATTACAATAAATTGTATTAGCTCGAAAAATAGTTGAGATAGCAAACATCGTCCATCTGCACATGATCGCTGCATCGCGACCTTAGGAAGACCCTCTCCATTTCCTCTATGGCGAAAATTTATAGATTTTACTAGGGATCATCGCAGCAGCTTCGCCGCATTGCCATATTTTATATTGTCACGGAAACGACGTCATCTACGCTCGTTATCCGCGGAACAGTGGCGTTGTTTATGTTGTCTACAGGTTTCGCATTGTTCCTGGAATATGTCACCGTAATGGGGATCTTAGATAGGTAAAATGTGGATATGGCTTGTGAAATAAAACTTATTGGTGGCGCAGTATCGGAACTCGACTCTACATTTTACTTTTACTTGATTCAAGAACATACAGGTGCTAGGGCAAATTGGTAAACCCAAATTTTACTAGTCACTTTTGTAGGTAGTGTGAATCTAAAGAATCTATAGAAATATTTTGTGAATTATATAGTGAACGAGTACCTACAATTTATACCTAAACACGATCAGTCAATATTAACTCGAAATAATTGCACTCACTCCGTGCAATCGACAAACTGCATCGCACGCGACTCCACTGAATATAAATCACCTACTTATCATCGATGGTAAGCCGATAAAGGTCATTGTCATCGAACTATTCCTATCTACCCTCGGAGAGCATCGCCGGGTTAATGTAAATGTGCAATTCGAACGGGCAAATGGCGTCAACGCTCCAACCTTATCTCCGCTAGATCTGTGGGATCAGGGAGCTGGGTACGTACGAGAGAGATAAGTTAATTGCTCTAACGTCAGGGCCGCAGGAATTATGGTAAATAGGCCTGCACGCGCCGCACTGTATTTTATTACCCAGAAATCTTAACTGTTCAGTGTTCGCCATGAATACTGACGTTGAAAGGGAAATGACTCGTTAAGTGTTTCTTTATTGCAGCTCTATTGACAGTGTATCGTTATCGAGTGGGTAGGTTACGAATAACGAGCTTCGGCTACTATTTTTTATGGGAAGGCATATAACGGCGAAGTTATGTTTTATGCACTATTTTTTAATAAGATTCAATCAAAGTGTATGTCAGTAGTAATTCAAAGGAGATGATATAATAAATGCTACCAAATGCAACTCAATAAAACTCTAATCCATAAAAAAGTCAATACTGACACCAATTAGCGCCTATTTGTCATAATTTATTCGAACACGCAACATTTCTTTCGACAAATTAAACGCACTCCGATCCTAATTAGTCGGACGGAATCGGTGCAGCGTCAATTAACTCGCATACGGATTGAAATACGGCGCACTAGCGGAGTATCGCGCGGCGAGAACCGAGCCGCACATCCTGCCGCACGCGCCACTAAATAAAACCATACACCACTGTAGGTATAGCCCCATCGAAACACAAATCTAGCGCCCTCCGGCCCTCCCTCACCGACCTTCCTATAAAACTAATAAAAGAACACAATAAATTATCTTTACATTATAATAATGGCGACGTCTGTTTGCTTCTCTGCATTTTTTATTTGTTTCGTATCGGTGAACCGGCACGCAGCGCAGCTTGCAATATTCCTTTATTTGTACTTAATTGAAGTGATGTAAAAGCTTAATGATTTATGTACGGAGCCGAAGCTTGTTTATTCGCCAAGCGCCCGTCCAACTTTTAATGAACGATTCATCGATCCTTCCATGCGGCTCTTAATAAGAAACATAACTCGGTCAACTCTTTTGTAACATTTTATTTAACGCACCAGCGGTTCAAGTATAAAAAGTAAATCATGTCTACCGAGTTCCAGACTCGTGTTATCAGAACCCGTGCGCTTCTCAGTTAACACCGTGAAAAATTATCCAATTATAGTGCGTAGTGCGGCGTTTAATGATCGATCCGATCGCTGCAACAGTCGCATAATGAGGAGACAACGGCATTCCCTCGAGGTAAAAACGCTGGGTGTCGCCGAGCCACCTACGTGCTCACTCCGTGCGCCGGCCGGGAACGGAACCGATCGCTTCGTCACACCGCCACGAAACGCAGTCTGCTCGTGCTCTGCTTAATTAAAACTCCATGGGACGTCACGTACCTACTCTGCTAGCTACACTCCACTACCAATTCAACTTTCAAATGACATATCTCATTGTTAAAGCCAGCAGCGTCTCTAAGATTCGGAGTGACAGCCGTGTGAACTCTAATAGAATTACGCTTTGGCTACTGGGCATTATTGATGCGAGCCTTCGATAAGACACAAACTTAATTGGATGCTAAGATTGAGCGAAAGAATCGGCCTTTGTGAAATAATTTTGATTGAAAGCTTATTTTGGAATCCGTAAAGAAAATAGACTCGCTGACAAACTAACACCCCTACTCCAAATTAACAAAAGTAACGATTTCGATTTAATCCAGTGTTTTTTCCCTTGTTCCAGCTTTATCGTCAATTAAAAGTAATATAGACAATTCAAATTGCATTCTGGTACAAGATGTGAAAGCAGTAACACACGCACAAGGAATTAGAGACGCTTTATCAACTTCGTCGCCTTCTGATGGTATGTAACTGGATCCGTAATTTGTTTGGAATGTATAGTAATGAGTTTTTATTTGCATAACATATTTCGCACCCCTAATTATTTCAGAATCGATATCAACGTCATCACTAGGAGGTTGGTCAACGACAGCAGAATCGGCTCTCGAGTCAGCAGTCATACCACAGCAAGCACAACAAGCCGCGCCGCCACCGTGGTCTCCCGCAATGGAAATTAGAGAATTCGATGAACTGCACCACGCGACGATACCCGCTTATCAGTTTTGGAGTTCGGAATTTCGAAACAAACAACCGGCCTACGTGAGTTTGAACTTCACTGTACCGTGGGGAGCTAACTTCGCAGTTTACGGCAGACGAAATGTGGCGCCTAGTGTAACCCAATACGACTTTGTTGAATTCATCAGAGGTGGACGTGTTGATCATAGGCTCAGAAGGAGAAGAAGTCCCCTCCGACCTCAAAATGAAAATACCTTCGTCAACTGGAACGAGTTACTGAGCACGACTGGTCCATTTCAGAGATGGAATCATACGATTAGCAAAAGATCGACCGATATGAGAGTCAACGTCAGTATATTACAGTACCTCGACACAGGAAGATGGTTTATTTCGATATACAACGACGAACTGCAACCGCACAGTGTGGAAATGATCGTATCGGAAGCCGAAGGAATTACCAACTCCTGCCCTGACGACTGTTCTGGTCACGGTTCTTGTTATTTAGGAAAATGTGAATGCATGGACGGGTACGAAGGTCACGACTGTTCTAAAAGTAAGTTTAATTTCATAAAAACATACATTACAATCACACACCAAACAATCGAATTGCCAACAAACATCTGGTAGAATGGCTACTTATTTTATTTTTTGTCTAACAGGTGTTTGTCCAGTTTTATGTTCGGGTCACGGCGCTTACGCTGGGGGTGTATGTCATTGTTCAGAAGGTTGGAAAGGCACAGAATGTGATATTCCAGCTCACGATTGTGAACCTGCCGATTGCTCTGGAAGAGGGCAATGTATATCGGGTCATTGCCACTGCAAACCTGGCTGGAAAGGATCAAAATGTGATGAGGGTAAGTAATTTTACTAATACAGACATATATTTAAAAAAGTCCCATAGCCCCAAATTACAGTTAATGCTTAAATCAGTGGTCGTCCACAAAGGGAGCCTTTTCGATCGCATAATATTTTTCAACATAATGTAGTTTGGCATAACAGTTTTAGCACAAAGTTTTCTCGCAGAAATTATGATAAGCAGAGTGTTATAAACGCATAATGGTTTTTTGGCATATTTCTAAATTACTCTAATTTTCTTTATCATAATTTTGTTTAGCATAAATGTAAAGGGTATAATTGCTAAACCCCTAAATGGGGTTATGCTCGTACCAATTAAGTCATAAGTGAATAATAAATTTGACGCGTTAGTTCATAGCAAAGTTTGTAAACGGCAACATACGATATGATATTTTAATAGTGTTATTAATTTTATTCTAGTCTTGGGCAAAGACGTAAATAGGTATGACAACGAGCGAAGCGAGGAGGAGTGTTAAGTTACTTGTGACCACAACCACCAGAACTGAATCGCTCGTTTTTAATTTAGTTACCTACTTGTTTTTGTATTTTATTTATATTCCATACATTATTATAGTATATTACGAATAAAATTGAAAAAAATGTCACTTCACACTATCAGAAAAAAGCAATAGTTATGTACAATAATAAATGTACATCTTAATATTTTAAATTACTTGCAATTCATATCAGTATTCGCCAACAAGGTCCGCAGTAGGTTCAGTTTATTTTTTTTATGACAATCCATATACTTTCGCCGACCAGGTCAGCAGTAGATTCAGGTTATTTTTTATGACAATCTGAATACTTTTGCCAACAAGGTCAGCAGTAGGTTCAAACTTAGATATAAAAATAAAAATTTGTACCTGTTAACATTATGGTATTCTAAATGTTATGCTCAGTAATCGTTAATGTAAAAAAAATTTTACGTGAAAATGTTATGCAGGTTTATCATCATTATGAAAGAAGTTATGGGAAAATAAAGTATCGCTAATGGTTTATTCTGTTTGAACAATATGCGAAACGAAGAGTATGCCAAAAAACGTAATGTAATTTTAAATTATGTCTTTTTAATTTATGCAACCCAATATGGACCCACTATAGGCTAGTAAACTGAGAAAATGTTTTTGCCAAGCCTTGTTTTTTTGTGAAAAAACAAGGCTTGGCAAAGACCTAGGTCGACTTCATTCTGTGGCACAGAAGTATATACTTTCTCATAATTTTATTAATATTTTCCAGAGGACTGTTTGGATCCCACCTGCGGCGGTCATGGATCATGTGTGCGGGGACGTTGCGTATGCCGAGCTGGCTGGCGAGGCGCTGCTTGCGCAGATAGAGATCCACGCGTTCAGCGCTGCTTGCCAGCATGCTCGCAGAGAGGAGTCTACGACCTGGATGCTGGACGATGTGTGTGTGACCCGCTTTACACTGGCGATGATTGCTCACAAGGTAGACGAACACATAGATTTACCCTTTCTAAGTTTTCTAGCCAGCTCTCTTCCAAATCTCACCATAACATCTCTCCCGCAGTGGTATGCTCCTTGGACTGCGGACCACATGGCGTATGTGCGGAAGGTGTGTGCCGTTGTGATGAAGGATGGACGGGCACCATGTGCGACCAGCGCCCTTGTGACACACGTTGTCACGAACACGGACAGTGCAAAAACGGCACCTGCGTATGCACGCAAGGGTGGAACGGCAGACATTGTACTTTGCGTAAGTGGTTTATATTTGGTTTCCCTACAGGCCTTTCAGGTTCTTAAAGAAATATAGAACAATTAAGGGTTGCAATATCACTGGCACTACGAGAACGTTCAAGCAATGTGTGTGAGTGACAGTACAAGGCAATATAGACGGAATAAAAGAATACTATAAATAGAAAATTTATATCCTTTATCGGATATTTGAGGACATATACGTTATACTTAATAAAGTTATATTATAAATGCTTATCTGATCTATTGCGGGTATTTCTTGTGTAATTTCTGTTTACGTATGTAAACGTTTTCCCAGATATCAAAAGTGAAAACAATGTTTTAAGTATTCGCAACAACAACGTCAACTAATTTTAACCCGTTATAGTTAAAACCTTCAAAATATTTTAGCACTTTTCTAATTCCGTTGCTACTGTTATGTGAAATCGTTTGGAAAATATCTAAACTCAACTTGCCTACAGCTGGATGCCCGACCGCGTGTTCTCGCCACGGCCAATGCTTACTAGAAGATGGAGTCTACCGATGCTCTTGTGCGGACGGATGGGCAGGAACCGACTGTTCTATTGCCTTAGAATTGTCATGCGTCGACAACGAAGACAACGATGAAGGTATGGGATCTCTTTATTTTCAGATACAAGGATTTTTCTGTTATTAGTTTCATTTAATTACTGCTTATAATTTTTGTAGTTGATTTGTATTATAATGCATACTTGAAATGCTTTGTATCATAACTGAAATGATTCTCAGTTTTAAAGTTCTCACTTATAAGCAATTTCCATGTTGTGGAAGTTAGGATCGGTGGTGGGCTATTGGTATTGAAATGTACAAAATTGGCTTACAATGGCCCTACCATTTTGAAGATGGCATGACCGACTGCTCGGACTCGGAATGCTGTAGCCGGCCCGAGTGCGCCGAGCACATCATGTGCCTAGCTTCCAACGATCCCGTCGAAGTCCTCCTTCGGAAACAGCCGCCGTCCGTCACTGCATCCTTCTATCAACGAGTCAAGTTCCTCATAGAAGAAAACTCCGTCCAAAGCTACGCACACATGGACGAATACTCAGAGAGGTAAGTGGCTTCTCCACCACGAAATGATGTCTATTTACAAACACCAAATCACTCCATGTGTGTAAGAGACATCGTCCCTAATATCTCGATATTCACTCCAATGAATATTCAATATCCGGCCGCGGGACGATATCTCTTACGAGCAAGTTGGTTTAGGACTGACCTATCGGTTTGCACAATTCATAAATCTAATATAAATGCACTTTACAATGATTTTAGCTCCGCGATATCATCGCCGTACTATAATGTATATCCGTAAGAAAATACAAAATTCATAATGACATAGTTTAGGAATGTAGCACCTTCACCGTTCCCGCTCATTTCCTAAACCTCTCCGTGGATTTGGTGTGGTTATTTTTATACTTTAATTGTGACGATTCTACTTTTGTACATTACGATTTGTTTTATCATCTGGTGGAAGTGTTTTGATTTTCCTGTGTTTTCTCGCGTCTAAAGAATATTAAGTTATTGTTTGCGATCCTAGCATGGTTATGTTTTATCATTAACCATAATTTTGAATTATTTTTTGTGTTTATATTATGTTCTCACACCAGATCCGATGTGTTGTGTATTGTCTAATGTTCATCCTTTGTGTGTGTCTAACCCTACCTGTTTGTCTAATTACCAAATACAGAAGCGTTTTAGTCACGAATTTACAAAATTACAAATTATAATGAGCGCTCAGTAGCTTTCGAACAGTTTTGTTTGTCTTCTCATTGATAAATCTATCAGATTAATAATATAGACTAAACTCGAATCATGAGAGACAAACAATACATTTATTTATGTGTAGGAGCGTGCGTGAATTTATTTAGCTATATATAGAATATCGTCATGTCGAGTTTACTTTAGGTATACATATTGGCAAATGATAGTCGTTATTAAAGTAGTAAATTTTAATGCGTCTTTCATGATCTGAGTTCTGATTTAAATTCAAGGTTTTATATGCCGTACCGTGTGCGTTGATAAATCTTATTAGCGATATTTTTTAAAAAACAAGACAAAGCAAAACTGAGTAACAAAAGTAGTCAACCCACCTCGCTTAATATGCAAAAGCGCCTCTAAAAGTTTGTTTGCATTAAAACACGAGCCGCTTCACTATTTTGTTTAAGTTCAGAAGTCTAGAGTGGTTATATTGCGTTCCGGCATTTGTTTCATCGGCCCTTCGTATCTCGACGTGATGGGTTACTTCGTGCATTCGCCATCCAGCATGTCCTTTTGCTCGTACTGAGAAACAATCTTTAGTGCAACCTTCCAGTTCAAAATTTCCGTTGACCCATGAACGATCATTCCGATCCCATGAGGTGGTGTTCTAATGCAAACGGACTTCGACCTCGAGTCAAACATTGCATATTAATTGACAAGTGTTAAAACGCAAGGTAACCAAATTAGACGAGTGCAATCGGCCGCGCGGTTGCCCTGCGCCTGCGCCCGCGCCGGGGTGGGGTTGCACTGAGGGATGTAGGTATCTGTGTAGTAATCTGTCCTGTCTTTCTGTGTCCCTGTGCCGCCGTGTGTCCGCCACTCCTAGCGAGTTCTGGAATTCCTTTACACCATGGTAAGTGTCAGTCAGCCCGCCCTCGCCCCTCAGTGTTCAGTATCTGTTCACCTCTTCCCTTTTGTTGCGACTCCTGCATATATGTGTGATGCCGGCGTCCGCCGCTTGCCCGTTACAGGCATGCGATCGGACCCACTGTGCTTTTTTCACTTTTTGTTCAATCCTTTGTCTGTATTCGTTTCATTCTCTATGTGTATGTAACATCTGTATGTTTGTCTTGAATGTTCCTGTGGCTGCGACATCTCGATGTTTCTCCGTATACTGTACGTACTGTACTACTACGCGCGAGTCTATATTGCAAATATCATTTGCCGCAGTCACTAAAGTATTTTTGTACTTATTTATTTGTCTCGTCTATTGTGCTTATATATTTATAGTTGACATAATACTGTGGTATATTTTGTTGTACTGAATGAAACCTAGGAAAATCATTTACGCTTTCACGCAAAACGTCTAAAACACGATAGGGATAGGGCGTAAAAATACTAACGTATCGCGGAATTGTATAGTGTACCTATCAATTGAGCAAAATTCCAGCGAACACGCAAATTAAGCTTCAAATAAACTTACCCTTTTATGTGTTCCTTACCCTTTGTCTGCGTCTTTCATCTGTTAACCAACCCCCTACCCTTCGCCCGAGCTCTTTATGTGTTTAGATCCTCACCCCCTGCGACTAACCAAACACAACTTATTTGAATGTATTCCTACTTCACAGCGAGACTATTACAGAGTTTCGACATGTACATTACAACCATCGCTTCCATTGATCTGTATTTGTAGCATTCTACGACGACTAAATTGGTGCAACGTTAGTTTTTAGGTTCATTCATCTATTTTACATATTAACATTTATAGTGCATTTTCATTTTAAGCCAGCTTTATAAGTAAAAACAAAATATATGTTCTGGCGCAAAACACGCATACGTGTATCAATTATTATTGTGTAGTATTACTGAATCATAACGACTTTCTTATCACTAGCTTAGTTAAATTGGCCAAACGTGAGAGCCCCCTAAGAAAAAACAATGACCTAAGAAACTAATATAATAATAATGATAATTATATGGGAATACTTACATTCATTGTAATCGATGTGTAAATATTTTGTTTTATGCTTTTTTTTCAGATAAAAGAATTCTGGGAGCTATTGAGGATTTTATTTTTAGGATTTTAGTTAAAATAAATATATTTTGGATACTAGTATGTTTTGGAAAATATCCAAAACTTATGTAAATTAAAAATATAATTTGTGTGTAGATAAAAGTAGTATTTCAGAACTTTTATATACGTAACTGAAAAATCAGGTTTTGGCAAAGGGACAACTAGGTATGGTTCTGTACGAATTGTCATTGCACCAATTTTACATGCCGTAAGACTTACTTGAAAAATAAATGCAAAATCAATCGATTCTATGGTTTGTGCGGCAGCTGTTACATGCATACATATTTTAAACATACCTACATATTTTACTAGGTAGATTTCTGTTTACATGTAAAAGAAATGATTTATGTAATGAATAAAATTAAAAAAGGGAAAATTATCCAATGTACATATATTGTATATCAATAAAATGTAAACCGAAATGTATCCTAGACATTTATTTTAGCTGGTCCTTAAACGAGAATGTGCAATGCTACAAACTTCTTATTTTGTATTATTTTCCAAAATTTATTTTCATTCTTTACTTCATTCTCACAGCATTTTACAAAATACAAGCGCAGCACAAACTTCGATCAGTTTTCTGATCGGGGAAGCGCATCGAGCGATATGTTCTTCCAACTTCTAAGTTTTGCTTTCTTTATAAAGTACGAATACAAAACTCACAAGTTTTATTTCAGTAAACTACCAAACTTTGTAGCACACTGAATAAAATATCGAATATGTCAAATCAAGTGAAAATTTGTCTTTTAACTAAATAAAAAAAAATCTCAGTAATTTTCGTGATTAATACAAAAAACTGGTCTTAATAAACAGAGCTGCTGGTAGTCACAAACAACATATTATAAGTAGCTTCTGTGGATCATAACTGTTACGGAACATAAATTTGCGAGCAGAAGTACTTAATAAGAGATTAACTGAAATTGTTATCAAGTAAGTAACTAATATAAGAGAGTTTTATTAAAACAGTTATTAAAATCTGTAATTATTAATGAGATACATTGTTGTATACCATATCAGTATTATCATGGCAATATACTCTGTGGTATTATTAATTTGGAATATATACATAATACATAATAACTTGCAAATATGCTCGATGGTTATTGCATACACAATACCCATGCTTCAATTTATTAGTACATACGAAACGTCTTGTGTATTTTTGCCTGCCTTATTCGAGGCTCGACTGAGTATACACAGCTATAAAATGCAATCAATCACTGTAAGAAAAAATCAAAAACCAACACAATCTATCCAGAAAGCAAGCTTCCCTAAATTGAATCACGGCAGGCCCGATCGATCAAACGAGTGCGGGTTGTAAAGAATTGTTGACTTACCGAGAAATTGAGTGTGCAAAGAACATATCGCTCGTTGATCTGTGCTGTGCACTCCTTGACTTCGACTGACAAGAGGTGGTCTGTGCAGTCGAGTCTCCGTGATGCGCGGTCAGGTGGTCTCGCCTCAGGGCCTCGGAATCATCGGCATCAGGGTGTCCGTGGACCGCGAGGCGCGCTTTGGATTTACCCTAACCAGGCAGGGTGGATGGTTAGTGTTACAAATATTTTAATAATATCCAATAGAAATATATAAGCCTTCAACTTAATATATAAGGCTGAGAAAGCGAGTAGACATAAAGATGTTTAGCATTTTCGCTATCCGGTACAAACTTTATGTTTTCCTTCGGCTCAAAAGCTGAAGCCAGGCTAATAAAACTTTATGCCCACCACACGAACCTAGATAGTCATAGTTTACCTAGATCAACCGTAGGCGGTTTCGTCTGAATGAGTTGATATTATCTTAACCTATACTAACCTATCTTTAGCTATAAGAAATAATCGATTTATGTGGGCTTTCCCAGGATTAGGGTACGCTACACACTCAAATTTATAAAATTGTCAATTCAAGCTTTTCTTACCTGTGAGTCAAGAATGTGTAGTTTTAGATGTTTTAACCCACTTCCATACAAACAAGTAAATATAGATGAGTTGGGATAAACAACTATGTAAGTTAAGGCAAGACTTTCGTTTGTAAAACATCTAGAACATTTTTTTTGGATTCAAACCATCGAGGTAGATCCATATAGTACCTATGTCTCTTTATACTTTGGTTTTGTAGTTGTTTACTAGTTTCATTTATTATCCATCATTAATCCGATTACACTAGGCAAGTAATCCATATAGGTGCTTAATCTACCAAATTGAAGTCGGTTGTACTTTTGAAGTTGAAGTTCCTTGATAGATTTACTACGAATATCACTAGATCATGCAACATTTTTCTTTAGTTAAACATGTTTCAGTGTAGTTTTTTATTTCGTCAAATAAAAGAAACTGTGTATTAAATAAAATACGTAGTCTTAAAAATTTAGTCAAGGTTTCCATAACATTTAAGAAGAATACAAAATCTATTTATCCGAGAGAAATTGTAAATGAATGACATGGGATTTATTTAATTTATAACCACTGTATGAAACAAATCATTTAAAATTGAATCACGCTTCACAGCAAAATTAAGATTTTTACGATTTAAGCTTTGTTTTTAGTCATGGCTCAATAAATCGTTGATAATAACAGTGGACCGCATGAATCGCGTGTCATACAATAAAAATATTTGTGTAAGAATTTCCACGTTAAATATTTGAGATAATATCCGTGCAATCTTCATTAATTTTCGGTCACGGTTGTCGTTAATTCCCCTCACGTCTCTGTAAAAGCATTGAGTATGAAATCGAATTACTCGCGGCGTGGAACGAATCCTGCTTTGTACCTATACTTATATGGCGTTTTTAACACAACACGTTAAAAGCGACACGATACTGATTTATTCGAAGCTATACGACACGATATTCGGAATTAGTCGTAGCGGTAGAGCATACGTCTATGATTCTTTGATGCGAATGCATTCGTCAGTAGTATATATCATGGGACTACCATGAAGGGATTTTGGGCTCTACTCGGGTCGTCGAATTCACATACGAGTATATAATAGATTTCTTGCTTCTTGAAGAGTATGTTTGCCAAATATAAGCTCTCAATACAGAGCCGAGCTAATAGGGCAGCCCACCATTTTTTTTTAAATCTTTGTCTGAAATGCTCAAATGTTTTAGATCAAGATAAGGTAGATTAATTACTAGCTAGATAGTGTGCACTTCAATAATAAAACAAAAAAGGAAGGAAGGATTCATTGATCCTTTTCTATTTTCTAACTGTATGGCCACTCCTATTATACAAATAAAAAATCATGATACACTCGAAAATATCCTTAAAATATGTTGTAACCTGCTAGACGCTTCCTCTGCTGCTAAAATGTGAAATACGTATAATATTTTATTCTTCCTATCATCTAAACTTTATAAAGTCCAATAGGTCTCCACGGCGCTAGAATGAATCTTCATTATTTCACAACAGCCAAAGGTTCCTCAATGCAGCATGCATTGAAGAACCTTTGAACCTAATACAAGTAGGAATGATGGACAAACATGAAGTTTATCATCATGGTTTTGGCAAGGAAACTGTATTAATGATGCGAAAATACTAAATTAGTTTCGTCAAATAATAAAATGTCATGTTTTGATATTTCCTTCAGAATTAAAGACACTTAAAATTAGTAAAAAGAAAATTTAGTACTGATCATAATTATTTATTATAATGTACTACGCAGGATTCTTGCTTATAACTAGTACCTATTTACTGTTGTAGTTAATATTATAATAACGCGACTTTTCAAAAACCCATGTGGTTTCTACACAAACCTTTTTGTCTAGTTTCTGTTCTACATTTTGTCACATATAATAAATATACAAATAAATGAAACTGATTGAATAAATAACTGATATTTGAATTTGACACGTATAGAATATTTTTTATTTGAATTTAAAAACCAAACTATTGCATCATTTTTCATATAATTTGCACATGTGAAGTTCAAACCATTCAAACAATAAAAGAATTTCACGAATCGGCCCAGGCGTCCTAAAATTTCAAAAATAAAATCAGTCGAATGAAAATTCAATTCAATTTTTTAAAGTTATAAACTAAAGCAACCAGTAAACTACATATATAGTCAAGGATTTTAGTGTCATTATCGTATCGTTAACATGACGTGTGAAGACGCCCTTTTCGTACTTCTCGTATCATGAGAAAAGGTAATCGAGTATCGTCACGTTTAACCATTTAAATGCCGTTTACGGGGAATACGGTTTTTGTTTACGTCTTCTTTGTTTTATTTTCGTAAACATTGAAATGTAATTACGGGAATAAGCATGCACGATCTCGTTACTTCGATTTTGTCTGTTTGATTTGCGGTAGAGCGTTAATTCCTACTAACTTAATTAAAAGAAGAAAGTAGTAAAAAATACAAAAATGAGTATTATTAGGTATATATACCATTTGCGAACGCTATACCTACAACTATTTCGACAAAATATCAAATAGAAATAATAGAAAGCCCAAAGATATTTATTATTGCTTTCTTATTTAGAATTTAAAAAAGAACTCGTCACTAAATCCCACGATTTACACGTTTTACCTGGTTGAGAAATAAAAATAGATATTATTTTTATACTGCCGTCTTGAGGTAATTGAAATATTCATATGATTTATTTTCTATAGATAAAATTACTAAAGTCTCTTGCGTAGGATCAAACATAATTAAGCAGCAGTAATTCAGTATAAAAAAAATACTTATAGCGAAAACATCATTAAGGTTTTTCTAAGCAACAAACCTACCCTAGGTTCGACGTTCTGGTGAACGGCGGTGGAGCCGTGACCCTGCAGTTCCAGCGCTCTCCTTTCAAGCCTCTTCGGAAGACCGTCTTCGTACCCTGGAACCAGATAGTGGTCCTACCACCTGTACAGATGGAGCTAAGCGACGAGAGCGTCAAAGTACCGACGCCCAGGTAAATAGATCTAGTGTTAGAAACTTGCGACGTTTTATGTATAATATGACTTAACACTCATACTATAAATAGTTTGATTGCGTACCTACCTGAGAACTTTAGTCATATAGCACTTACATTACTCTCTCTTAGAAGTAGATATATGTTAAAAAAATTATTCAATAACGATATTATTACAACATTAATGAGCTTTAATAACCCTAAAGAATTCGTCGGCTCGTTCAAAATTAAGGAACTTAGTTAAGGTTGTCCATTTGATGAACCTATCAATTCTTGCAATTATAAGTAGACGTTTAAAACACAGCTAGTCATAGATAAAAGCTAAAAACTGGAAATAGTTTTATGTAATTTTTATTACAACCTGGTACCATGTAAACAAAATCTATAGGTATATATAGAACAATAAGTCCTGACTGACTGATATTACCTAGGTACGTACATTACCTTACGCAGCACCTAAACCTAGAGTCATGAAGCTTGAAATGTATAGGTATTAATTATAAGGTGTAGGGGTGCACTAAAAAAACTGTGAAACTACACGGCTTTTTTAAAAATAAGTAGTTATAAAAGAGCGGACGAGGATAGGACGAGGAGTAGGAATCGAATCTGTATATTTCTTGGCTATTGAAATGATTCTTTGTAGCATAATAACTGATTTAGATCTCAAACTTACAATAGCTCCGTATAATTTTCAGGGCTCCTCCTCGACTGGATTGGGCCCCGACGCCTCAATGGTGGGAAGTAGAAGCACCACCTTGTGCAGCACATGACCACGAGAGATTGCGACCTGAAGTTGTAGCTGTTCCACCACTGGCCGCACCGGCCGCTTCTTCTGCTACCACCACCACTGTTATATATCCTGAAGCTCAGGTAAATTAAACTTGATTTGCTTTGTCTTAAATAGGCAGGAAGTAAAATAGAAAAATATAAGAAAAGTATGATAAAATGTGTAACTAATCTTTTTTTACGTTCAAACTTACTCTCCACTAGAACTTCTCCTCTGTCAGGAATGCGATACCAGCTCCGAAGACAAAAACGAAATAACGCTATACATCATTAGTATGCATTATACATTGCAAAATCAATTAAATTCCATAAAATTCATCTTGAATTTAAATATCCTGTTTATCATATTTGCAGATTGTTAGCGAATCCATAGGAATCCCTGGTTCACTCGTCAAGCTAACATACCGATCATCTCAAGCAGCTGGTTACCTGTCCTGCGTTCACATCCAATTGACTCGTAAGATCGTCCCAGCTTCGTTATCACGAGTCCATGTAAGAGTCGAAATAGAAGGATCGCTCCACACGCATACTTACGAAGCAGATCCAGATCTGACTCACGTGTTTGCTTGGAATAAAAGAAACGTTTACAAACAGAAGGTTTATGGCCAAGCTCAAGCAAAGATCTCGATAGGCTATGAATACTCTTCGTGTTCTTCGATTGTTTGGGAGACACAGACAGCAACACTAGCAGGATTCGATGTAGACATTTCTGACATTGGTGGTTGGGGACTTGATATCCACCATCACTATAATTTCCACGAAGGCATACTACAAAAAGGTGATGGAGCGTTACTTCACCTAAAGCAATATCCAAGGACCGTTCAGGTAAAATTATTTATTTTTATAGATATATTATATTACACTAATTGTTATAAAATTGTAGCAAAACTAATAAAAGATTGATTAGTAATGTTTAATACAAAGTTTGTTTAAATAATTAATTTAATTTCTAGGTTGTCATGGGTACTGGCCTCCAAAGACCTCTCGAATGTCCTGATCATTGTAACGGCAAAGCAGCAGATTCTCGGCTACTAACACCAACTGCGCTGACATCAGGTCCTGATGGGTCTCTCTATGTCGGAGATTTCAATCTTGTAAGACGGATTACGCCTGAAGGCGTAGTCACAACTGTCTTAAAACTAGAGTAAGTAATTTAAACCAATGAAAAAGAACAGATATATAATAGAAAAGAATAG
Source organism: Ligdia adustata (assembly GCA_947049295.1). Lineage (NCBI taxonomy): Eukaryota > Metazoa > Arthropoda > Insecta > Lepidoptera > Geometridae > Ligdia > Ligdia adustata. The sequence goes on from OX346218.1 coordinate 8,966,521, forward strand.
TATCAAATATATCTTTCATTTCAGAACAACACAGACTGCGTATCAATACTACATCTGCATATCTCCAGCCGATGGTTACCTCTACATATCCGACTCGGAAAGGCATCAAGTGCGAAGAGTGATTGCTTTGGAGAAAGTTCGAGATCCGTCTATGAACTCTGAACCTGTTGTAGGCAACGGTGACCGCTGTGTCCCCGGAGATGACTCGAATTGTGGTGATGAAGGACCTGCGATTAAAGCTAAACTGGCCCATCCAAAAGGTAAATAAATTTAGTATTTTTTCAATGCACTCTAAGCTTGATTACACTATATTTGATATCTGTAATGATACAAACTAAAAAACTCTCTTTTATTTGTAGGTCTTGCAATCGCAGCAGACAGAACTATGTACATCGCAGATGGAACAAACATTAGAGCAGTCGACCCCAACGGAATAATCCATACTTTAGTAGGACACCATGGACATCATAATCATTGGTCTCCGGTACCTTGCCGAGGGGCTATACCTCCGTATGAAGCGCAATTACAATGGCCTACTGGGGTAGCATTATCACCTCTAGATGGATCTTTGTATTTCATAGATGATAGAATTATTTTGAAGCTGACTGTGGATATGAAAATCAAAGTGGTTGCTGGACAACCCTCTCATTGTCGTCTTGGAAGCGACGGAAAACCTATCACTAAAGCTACTAATAAAACTAGCACTGATTTCCGTGAAGACTCCAGCTTAGGTACAATATTGGCCTTATCTTTTGCTCCGAGCGGTATTCTTTACGTTGCCGAGTCTGACTCAAAGAAAACTAATACGATTAAATCGATCGACCCGTCCGGGAAAATTATGCACTTTGCTGGCAAACTGCAGGAAAATCTGAAAGAGTTGAGCTGTGAATGTAACAGTTCCATTTCAGCAACAGCTGTTCCTGTAAACTCTCGGGATGAGGGCGCTGGCTGTCCTTGTCGCCTGAGTGTGGTGGCTGGAGATGAACCTCCCACCAGCACCGAAACACTGTTGTCTTCTAACGCCAAGTTCCAAACAATTTCTGCACTAGCTGTAACGCCTGATGGCGTCCTCAATGTAGTTGACCAAGGATCTCTTCACATTTTAGCCCTGAAACACTACTTACCTCAACATGATGAAAACGGGGAATTCAGAATACCTTACCCACCTACTTCCGAAATATACGTGTTCAACCGATATGGCCAACACATTACAACTAAAGATTTAACCTCTGCAAAGACTAGATACTCATTCTTATATTCTAAAAACACTAGCTTCGGCAAGCTTTCGACTGTGACAGATGCATCTGGCAATAAAATACAACTTCTACGAGATTATAGCAATGTCGTAAGCTCTATAGAAAATACGCAAGATCACAAGCTGGAACTAAAGATATCTGGAATTGGATATCTGACAAAGATAGCTGAAAAGGGAACGACGGAAATTGAATTCGATTATGACGCTGGTTCTGGCTTACTCAACAGTCGTTCAGGCGTAAGTATTTGAAAATTGTTAAACCTAATAGAATATTTTTGACGACCTACAGTTAAAAACGATAGAATATTTACATTGTTAAACATTATTTTCTTTTTACAGGCGGGTGACACTGTCATCTATAATTACGACGAACTTGGTCGCGTAACAAAGATTATAATGCCTTCAGGAGAGCAAGTCCACATTACATCAGGACTTGCAAAGAACTATGGCTTAGCTGTAACAGTGTCGAACCCATCTAGCACGATTCCTGTTGGCGTAGCCAAAAAGCGAGAATATGTCTTGCATGGGCAATCTTTTAAACAAATCACAATAAACAACGGAAAGCAAATAACGGAAGGCCGCATTTATACAAATAACACGCTTGTACTTGAAACACCCTGGTCTGGAAAGTTTGAGAGTATAGCAGCTGCTAAGCATCCCTTATTAGAAGCAGCTCTACCCATTGAAGCTGAAATGCTGCACATGTGGTCCCATCAAACAACAACATTTGGGGACGGACTTGTAAACAACATGTACTCTCTGTACACTCTAGTTGGTGACGTTAGAAACCCACAGCAGACTCTGAACCGCGAAATATGGGTCAACGATTCTAGAGTTCTCATTATAGAATTTGACCAACGGAAGAGTAGAGAAACGTTCTTCAATACAGATAGAAATCCTCTGTTCACTATAACATACGATTTGGCTGGTTTGCCTCTGTCATTTACTCCCCATGGGGCTGCAGTACCTTTGAACATTTCATATGACAGATTTTATAGAGTGAATGGCTGGAAATGGGGTGAAACTGAAGAATCATACAGCTATGACCCCCATGGCATGCTATCAGAAATAACTAGTCCTCAAGATGGAACAAAGTTCATCTATTACAACGAAGGAAACCTCGTGTCTAAGATATCATTGGCAAGTCAAAGAAACTATAAATACTCGTATGATAAGGAGGGTGGGTTGACCCATGTTGTGTTACCTTCTGGAACAAATCATTCATTTAGCGTACAACCGTCTATAGGGTTCTTGAGAGTCACATATACGCCACCGGGGTCTACGAAGAAATATCTACAACATTACTCCCATACTGGCGAGTTACTACAAACTGTATTCCCTGGCGATGGAGCTAGAGTTGTTTACCGCTACTTTACGACTAACAAAGTTTCAGAGGTCGTTCATGGCGACGGTCAGACGCAAATACATTACGCAGAGAGCAGTGGACTTCCATCGGAAATACTACACGTAGACAGAGACGTTGACTACCGCTGGGAATCTACATACGTCGGTGGCCTTCTCGTTGAAGAAAGACTAGACTACGGTGCTAAGACTGGCTTGAGCAATGCCAAAATCATATACGAGTATGACAATAACTACAGGATAACGGCAGTTCAGGGTCGAATTGGAGGTCAAACACTGATACCTCATCATATCGTCTACAACATTAAAACTGGTGCACCTGAACTTTTGGGACAGTTTACAGTGTCCAAACAAAAATGGAATGAGACTTCTGTTTACGATGGAATAGCAATGTTCTCTCGAGTACTAAATGAGCAGTTTTTGGAGAAAGAAGTCACAGTAAACATCCACCGCATGGAAGTATTCAGAATGGAGTTTTCATACGACAAACATGGAAGAATATCGCAAACCCGAACTCACACAAGAAACGTAGGAGTTAACACGTATACCAATGTAAAGAACTATACATGGGATTGCGATGGCCAGTTGACAGGAGTAGAAGCTCAGGAGCCTTGGGGATTCCGGTACGATGACAATGGCAACATGTTATCTCTGACTTATAGAGGAAACACGATACCGATGGAATACAATGACATGGACCGTATAATCAAGTTCGGAGAAGGTCAATATAGATATGACAGTAGGGGGCTGGTTTCTCAAAATGCTCGAGAGGAACGTTTCCAGTACAACTCTAAAGGACTCCTTATCAGAGCCATGAAACGAGGCAGATTTGATGTCCGCTACTATTATGACCATCTCGATAGGTATATATTTTGGATTTTATTAAAAAACTTGAACTGTACCAATAATCTGTCCAGAACGAATATTATTTAAAACATGATAATATATTTCAGATTGTCAACCAGAAAAGATAACTTCGGGAATGTAACTCAATTCTTCTACACGAACAAAGATAAACCTCATGAAGTCAGCCATATCTACTCTCCAAGGGAGAACAGGTTCATGACTTTAGTTTACGACGACAGAGGTCATCTGATTTATACACAGGTAACGATGATAAAACTAAGAATGGTGTCAGTTTTGCCACCCTACTAAAATCGATATTAACATTTTATTTGTTGTTTTTAGGTGGCCCGACATAAGTACTACATTGCGACAGACCAATGTGGAACACCAGTAATGGTCTTCAATCAATACGGTGAAGGAATTCGTGAGATAATGAGATCTCCGTACGGCCATATCGTATATGATTCCAATCCGTACTTATACCTCCCCGTGGATTTTTGCGGAGGTCTTCTTGATCAAGTGACGTCGTTAGTACACATGGCTAATGGGAAAGTATACGACCCTTTGATAGGGCAATGGATGTCGCCACTTTGGGAGAATCTTATTGAAAGAATCCACAATCCAACTCAACTGCATCTATACAGATTCAATGGCAATGATCCGATCAATGTTATGCCTCAGAATAAGAAACCAACAGGTAAATTATGTTATTGTAGTAGTTGTATAAAACAAGAATTTATGTCATTAAAGTCACTCACCGATATATTTCTTCCTTTGCAGATCACTTGTCTTGGTTGAAACTCCTCGGCTACGATACAAAGAGCCTGGCACCTCAGCTATATCCTGACGAGCTACCTGGTGGCTCGGTTCTACCTAGTATCCCTCTAGGACGCCCGGTGTGGGGCACCGCACCCGCAGACAGCGGGCCGGGCCTGCCCTCGGCTATGTCTCTTCTGCCCACTGTCACTATCGAATCGGGCTTCCTCTCACACATGTCCAACAAGAGAATAGCTGACTTCAGAAGTCTCTCGATACCTGCCATGTCCGCGCTAAAAACAGATGCTCTCAACTTAGCGCCGAAGAGAATCGGCTCAGACTCGGAACCTCCGTTCGGGCGCGGTATCCTCGTGTCCCGCAACTCGCGCGGACGCGCCGTCGTCACCGCGGTACCCTCTGCAAACGCTATCTACAGGGATGTATACACATCAGTATTCAACCGGTCCCACGTGTTGCCTTTCTCGTTTGTCGTTCACGGCGACCAGCAGGACGTTTTCTACTTCGTGAAGGAAGACACATGGCGCGCGGCAGATGACAAGCAGCAGTTGAAACGCATGCAGGGGAAACTGAACGTGACGTTCCACGAGGTGGCAGAGGGCGGGCGCTCGTATGCGGACGTCAAGATCCACGGAAAGACGAGTATCGTAAACCTGCGGTACGGAACGAGCGCCGAGCGCGAACGGCAGCGGCTGTTGCACCACGCGCACGCGGCCGCCGTGCGTAAGGCATGGCATCGGGAGCGCGAAGCGTTGCGCGGCGGACTCGGCGGCTCGCTCGATTGGTCCGCCGCGGAGTTGGACGAGATCCAGAAGTCGGGCTCGGCGGCGGCCTATGAAGGTGAATACGTGCACGACGTAGCGCGCTATCCCGAGCTGGCTGAAGACCCGTACAACGTGCGCTTTGTGAAGAAGCGGTCGGACCGCGCCGAGCGCCGCCGGCGGAAGCGCTCGGAGTGCGCGCGCGCGCCGTGGTGGCGCGGCGCTCGCGACGACCTCTGCTAGTGACGTGCCGCCATTCAAATGCCAAATGATGTGAATGTGACTCGGTGTGTGTGAACGGTGAAGGATGTTCGTGCGTATAATTGTCGATATATTTTGTACATAGTCTCTATTAATTGTTAATTGTTGATGTATGTATGTATGGTAGACGCGAATCCCTATCGCCGTGTAAATAATATATTTAATTTGCAGGGAGAGAATGGACCTTTTGAGAGGACTGATATTAAAAATAAATGTAATGTATGTATAGATAAGATAATTTATGTGAATATAAAATTATTTATACTTATTTATCGGTAAAAAAGCTTCGATCGTGTCCAATGTTCTTATAAAATTTAGATGAAGACTATTTGAAAAAATAAAAAGGCATACTTTTTTAACCAAAATGAAGTTGTTGTTTGATATATTCATCCCTTTCATCTAGAACAAATAACTTTGAGATAATAATTATCTGTTATATTATTTACTAATGTTAATATCATGATCAGAATATTTATCAAGAAAGCTAAATACATGTCGGAAACTATTAAATAGAAATAGTATGAAAACTCGAGAAGCGGATTAAGAGGGACCTAAATGTTCATTGCTAACTATCGATATTAATTGATAAACATAAAATTCGTGCTAAGGTATTTGATATCGAGCAGGTAAACTGCACTAACAACTTAGGGCAAAGTAAGAGATGTCGAAAGCTACAGGCAACATTTTTAACAATAACAGAGCAGAATAAGAGAAATCAAGTCCATAACATTCCATGATATGCTGAAATCCTCGAATAAAATATTGTTTTATAACTCTGTTATTAATCTTCGGGTAAATTCCCGTAATATAAATACCTACTAATATATCTAAAAGGTGGACGAAAAGAAATACCCGCCTTATTATGAATCACTATAGGCTAAATAACATTTTAAAAAAAACATAACAAATATAATGTAAAAGTTAATTTATTTGTTTGAAACGTCAATCTCTGAACAACGTATTCAAGTTAATTTTTACAATATCAATTTTAACTATACACAAAAATTCATGTCAACGCAATCATATAAACTTTACTGTACAGCTTTATGTAAGTCATAAACATCAGAATGCATTATCACATCTCAAATTATATACAACGCAATATGTTACATAAGAAACAGCTGACACCTAAAACTTCATTTCATAATTACAACCATTGAAGTGAACTATAAGGTCTATGTATAAAAATCTCCTTTCCAAAATATATACAATAATAATAATTTGACTATCTCTTAAAATATAGGTACATTCGCAAGTTTTACAATTAATTATTTATGTTACAAATACATCTACATATTGAGCTAAATGTCCGCAAACAAATGAGATCAACGATTCGCGCCTACGATTCGCCTTACGTTCTGCATATAGTCGGACATGGATATCTTGGAGCGCCGTTGATATATAAACATGCAAAATATATGACAGCTTAATAATATTTATTGCTCAGTAATATTAATCCGATTGTTACCGCGCGCCAAGATATGCTTGTCGCACTATAGCACTAGTGTTTACACGCAAGATATGTCCGTGCAATCTACAATATGCCTAGCGTACACTGCCCGGCCAAAAACATAGCACGCAACAAACGACTTCGTAGTCAAGCGGTGTTAAGAGATTTCTGAGTAAATAGTGTAATTCATTCGATTAGTTGTCATGGACAATTTTCAAGTGCCAATCTTACAAAAATCAATAACTTCTCCAGATTTGATTTAAATGTAGATAAAATTATATTTACCGTTAACACTAAGATCGTATTTTTTTGTTTCTAATAAATGATATATTTCATTTAATAAGATTTAGCATTGCTTTTATAGTTACTAATTTAATTATTTATTCCGATTTAGACATGTACAACTAAATTATATTACGGTTCGAAAAAATTGCAACTCTTTTTTTACATTAAACATTTTCAGAACTTTCAAATTGTACAAGAGAAATTAATTTGATCATTTAATGTAACTGTCCCGAATAAAAAGTCAGTACAACTAAAATGTGGTACATGTAGTCCAGATTTATCATCTGAATATAAAATAAATTACTACAATGGCGACTTTATGTCATGTCGTATGCACGAAGACTAAATCCGTTCAAACTCTAATATTCTATTAAGTCTTGCCTTATTTATTGCCAGGCACTGTACAGTACGAATTTCTCAACAAACAAAACTACACATTTATTAGAATGTAGGAACAGATCCCGTAACTAAAATAAATAGCAACACTATAAGACTTTATATTATTTACCTACATATTTACATTAACGGATAGTTATAATGGACTGATATACTTCGATTAGGTAACAAATATAATGTTATTATATCATAATAGTTTCAATATTATACTGTATTTGTGCGTGCAGAGAAACAAATAGAATTCATAAGCTTATATACAAATATATCTATTGATTAAGCATGATTGGACCAAGTTATAAATTATCCTACATATGTAGCCAGAAATAAGATGTCCTTAGACAAGAGGAGGAACCGGGACTAAAACAAGTGACGATTTGCAGATAATATGGCCAATTAAAAACTACAGTTCTACAGTAACTTAAGCGTAGAAAAAGCGATCCGTCTCTTTTTTACTCGCATTAAAAGGATGGAAAAGTATAGAAATTTTAGAACTGGACACTTGCGACCTTCGATTAAATTTATAGTGGCTATCTTTCGACGACTACGAAATACATGCGATGACCCATTCTTTTGAAACTGACAATACAATTGTACAACATTTGTATAAACCAATGGTTATGCTTTAAAAATAAATTGTGACATCGCAGTTAACGCTTCCTCCATACCAGTGTGTCTTAGGAAAACCTTGCTTCAAAAAGTTATTATTAATATGCGCACGATGTTGTAACTTTTAAAGTGTCAAAATTCGGTAAGAAATATTAATGCCGTCACCTTTCTACCATATTGTAATAAAGGTCAAATATTGTCAAGCTGACATTTCAAACTGTCAGGTTAGTCGATTCAATTACCAATCCGAATTTGACTGTAGAGCGCTCAGTGAAAGATATCGATGACTTGTTACCAAATCATCACATTGGTCATACACTTAAAAAGCACGTGGATACAATTAACTCGTTGCGAAGTATTGAACATCTTCTCTAATAATTGCACGCCAATAACTATAGCAATTAGAAAACCTAACCATATTAACTATTCTTTTTTATATACTACAGATGCTAAACTCATCTTTGAACACATAAACCCGTCTCGAGGGACTGCTATATTGCATTGCTTTTTTAGGTGAGTTAAGTTATTGCTTCGATGAATTTCAATGAGGTTCTGAATTTTAAAGTTCATTCTGATGAACTGTTAGTAAAATATTAGTATTAAAAACGCCTAGAGCAAAAACGATAGCAAGAAACGTATACATTATATAGGGAACCCTGTAACATTCAGCACAAAAGCTATAACATACTCGTACCGAAAAATATACTATTGCTGTGTGTACAGTACTTACTGCCCAGGACTTTTTATGTACTGAAGAAATATGTCAATACAAAATAACAATAGATTCGCTAAATCCTCAAAAGTCCTAAACTAAATTTGATCGGTAACATTACTATTTTCATCCGCTTTTCCGCATCCGCATCAAACTAAAAAAGATAATGAGGCAAACGTTTAGTTAGGCTTCGGACTAACTAACTAATTAACTAACTGCCGTTTTTTATTATTATGTATTTATCTGTGATGCTTACAACAAACTACTATAATACAATATTTACAACTTAAATATAACACAGATTCACTCCGTTGAGGGCGAAGTCTACCAAAAACACGACTTAGGTTACAAAAAAAAATTATGAAGTCACTATCTCATTGACCAAACGACCTTTCCGATAACAATTTCGATGTTTATGATAAATTAATTATATTTATCCCAAAAACAAAGAACTACTTTAAAAATATAATGGACTAATTTTTTGTGTGGACTAATTTATTAAGCATTTTTTTTTTGTAGTATCATCAAAGGTATCATATTTTTTAAAGTGCCTATTTTGTGCGTTTTTGGAGACGAGCCCCTATAATATATTGTACTTCCCAAGTCTAGATACCTTTTATAAGTCATGCCAATAACGATTTTTTAATACTGATCGAGCGAAGATTATATTTCACTACTCTTTTTAAGTACAGGTTATGTATGCATTTCACTACACATAAGACATGCCATTTAAATTTTATAGATTGCTTACATACAAAACAAATATCATTATATTCACGCCTCGACACTTTTGGTTCAATTCATTGTAAAATTATATTCTTCAATCTAATATACTTAAATTGTATTTTTATGATGATTTCACTTGAACTTGAGGAAAAAAAGGAACTTGAAAAATTACGTTATTCAGGTGAATGTCATGAAAGTCGTAAATATCCTTACATTTGGATCTACTTATGTCTTCTAGGATAACAACGGTGCCGAATCTAGGATACAAACTCACGCTTTCTCATACAAATTTCGTTCTTGTCGACCACGTAAGCTATTCGCGCAAAAGTAAGGGCACGAATTGCTATCCCGATACGACCCTCGCGCTATCCTCGAAGGCTTACATAATAGAGGTAGACCGCACAGCACAACTGACTGTCATAATGCTTTCGATGAGTAAAATTAGTCACATTATGTTGTCGACTTATAAGTGGATGCTTTTCAAAAATCCTGATGTCCGTTTTCACTATCGATTTCTAAATTTAGAAAGGTTCCCAAGTAAAATTGTTTTTTTCAACAATATTAAATAATGTACCGTTATGTTGTTGTTATTATGGATATGACGAAGATAGCTCTTCGTCAACAGTTTGATCGGTTGTTGAGGTACCTGCTAGTACTTAGGATAGTAGATACAGGTGTAGTGGTAGTCAATAGGGTTTATATTAAGTGTGACCTAATTATTCAGTACATTGTTTCGTCAAGTTCATCAACATAGTAGATTTATATAAATTTACTAGGTACCTAGCCTAGTTATAAGCTACCTTATTATTAGACTGTTATTATAACATCAAAAAGAGGAGTCTTCTCCTCTCCCCGGACAAACCTTATGGGAGACAAACAAACCTTAAAGTTAATGGGGAGATACTTTTGAGAAAAATATGTTCTATACGATGTTTGAAATATTATTTGTTTTAAAATGCTGAGGAACGCATTATATACCTAACATTGAGGTTCCTTAGTAAGGAGGTGTTTGTGGGTTCAATGGTGAAAATGGGCATGGGCACTATATACCTTTATATGGATATATTCAAAGTAATATTTTTGTGACAGATATATGAATAATAAAAAATACTTGATTCGTATAGATAAAATAATATGTACGCTCTTTATACATTAATGACATTGATAAAACAATATAAGTGCGATTCAAACACGATTAAAAATCTCAAAGGAGTTCAATTCATTGAGATACCAATATATATAATTTGATTGTACTGAAATATATGTATCTAATTTTAAAACAAAATCTTTTTTTCTGAATATTAAAACGGTGTAATCTGCAGAAATAATCAAAGCTTTGCGTATTTTCTAAATAAAGCAACTGTTTTAAATTTGCGGCAGTTAAGTAGTTCAAAAAGCACTATTTTACGTCAATACAGACTCATTATCTCAATTTACTCAATGTCTTTTACGGTGGCATCCTATTCGTACTATAAATATATTTTCATACTATGTTTATAGAAAAATATATATACGACAAAACCCTTTTAAATTATTAATTTCATGTCATACGAATAAAAAGAAATAATTTTACTATATAGGTATACGTTTGTTATTGTTAGTGAACGAGATGATGGCGGACTTGTACTAATTGGTGTCCCAATGCCATCATTTCAATAAGTACTTTAGTCAGTTCCATGTCTTTCAGAAATGCAAAAAAGAGACAAAACGACGACTTGAAGAGTCCATTTAGCTATACAGTCGATAAGAATTGCCAACACTGTGTGAGAGAAAAAACATGACTTAAGTTGACCATTCAGACTAGACAGCTAGAAAGGACAGCAAAAACATTCAATCGTGGTCGGCAGCACCACTACGGACTTATTTGCTTATTGTGTTGAATTCAAGCGAACGAATGAATGTACAATATCGATTAAGAACACTTTCTATCAGATAGAGTAAGTATTAGTAAAAAATAAATGTTGAACTAGAAAAAATAATTCCACACTAACACAAAATAAACCAACTAGTTCATTCGGAGGAACGAATGAACAGTAACTAAACTCGTTCATTCAACAGGTAATAGAGATCGCTCCATCTCCACACAATACAAGTAAAGTCCCAAAACACAACTCAGTCTAAAATTATAACTAACAACGAACTTATATTACGGACATCCGCTTAAACTATTAAACTTAACAAACTACATTGCGAAAAATAAATTAGTATTGGTGGTAGAAATAGTAGCCTTTAGGTACTCACGTGCGATCACAATGAGGGATCTCGTAACGCGCGCTGCAATTCCGACAACTATTGGGTCTAACTTTAAACCGCCCTTAACATTAAGTAACTGCTAAGCAATGATGTGTATTATTGTGTAATTTGACACGTAAAATGTCGTAAGTTATGGATGTTAAGAGCTACTTAACAGTAGCTACACCCCGCGCGGGTAACACCGCAAATAAATAGTGGCCTATGTCACTGGCGGCCAAGGGCATCAGCTTAATGTATATGTTAAAACAATATACGTAGTATGTAAGTTTGTATGTATCAAAAACTTCCGTATTTATAATAGTAATTCTGTTGTTTATTTATTGGAATATGTTAAGAAACGTTTTCAGAAACAAACCACAGCAAGTTATGAGTATTAGTCAGAACAAAATACACTCAATTGCTTAACAGTTGTTCAAAGTCAACAGCGTTACATGAGTAAGACCTTTGTATTTACACAATTGAAACTAAGGTAATTTCACTATACACCGGGCAGTGGATTGCAACAGTCCCTATGAGCTGTCCGCGTTAGATTTCCGTCTCACTTGGTGCGCGGTCAACGCTTGCGCCTGAGCTTGTGTGATGAACTGGGCCGTTCCTGCAACCGCGATAAACCCTTTTAGATCCAAGTGCGAGTTAAGATGGTGATGACTTGGCTGTGATTTGATGATGGGCCATATTCTACCACCCATGGCTTGCACCCCCTTCTTACGAACCGCCAAATTGCGGGTTGGGGACTTCAATCCTCTTCGAAAGCTAATAAAGGTTTTCCCCACGATGTTTTTATACAACGTTAAGCAAATGGTAATTATGTAGTTCTAATATGCACATCAGTGAAAAACTCACAGGTTATACCTGGGATCAACCCGCGCCCTCTAACTTTAGCAAGTAATTTGTTAACCGGTAGCATATATATTTTATTACTAGTAGGTGAGCAGTAAATCTTAAATTTACCTGCGGCGTGCGGCTCAGCCGTGGGCGCCGGGTGAGGGAGAGCTGAGTGTAGCGCGTGCGCGGGCGCAGCGCCCGGCGGCGGCGCGCGCAGTGTCGCTCGGGGCGCCGGCCGCGCCGGACGTGCGCTCCTCACCACTTGGACTGCACCTCCTCGCACTGACCCCTTCACTCCACCCGTCATTAGTTGCGCTGTAAATTATGTATGGACATATATAAAGATGTACATCGTTACTGATAAGCAAAGATAAACTTCCTAAACAAAACAATTTCATTGCGCATGAAAATTATAATTGACTACAGGATCCAAAATATCGCTTAACTTACCAATAGGCAATGAGAGCACCGAAGGTTGGTTAGTAAGGACTACGGACGTTGTAGGCGGTACTGAGACCAGCAACCCGCTCGGCGCACCCGACACGTTGAGAGATAGGGATATAGGCGCGGAGAGCCCCGGGATTTGAACCTGCACATTCTGTAGCCCTTGCAACCCTTGGAGACCTTGGAGCGATGTTAGACTTAAGCCCTGAAAAGGAAATACGAAACAGGTAGAAAAGTCTTTATTTATATGTACCTACAAAAACCTATCTATACAAAAAAGAATGCTAATCTAATCTAAAGCGGCAAACTTTGTGACATATATTGTATACTAGCTGTGCTCCGCGGTTTCAGCCGCGTAGTTCTACTAAAACTTCGAACTACTTTTTTTGTTCGGTTAAATCCTATGTCCTTCTCCTGGTTCTATGCTACCTCCCCACCAATTTTCAGCAAAATCGGTTCAGCCGTTCTTTAGTTATAAATGGCGTAACTAACACGACTTTCTTTTATATATATTGATTAATAGTATATATTGAATAATTACCTGCAGGTGACAAACTGGCTGCGGTTGCGAGGCGGGCGCGGACGCTGTCTCAGGCCCCATAAGCCTTTCCAATAACGCACTTTCATTGCTTGACACATTAGTCTGTTCGTTGTCTCGTGTGTAGCCGCTCATTACTTGCACGTTTGTAACACCCTGCTGAAATATAGCACATTAATACCGTAACATTCAGACTGCGCATACATTACGCGAACAGCGTGCGGTTCTGAATAGCAAACCGAGCATAGATGTGAGACGCGAACGGAAACAAAATAGCCGCAAACCACTAGCGGTCTATTGCCAAAGACGGCAAGCTCAATTGACAAAATTATTTACATAGCAAGCTTACTTCACCATCGAAGCAAATGCGCGCTTGATGTTGCTGCAAATTATTCTGATGAAATTGCAAGCGAAATGATTCAGAATAATTCAATGAGCAAACAATACGCGTTATATGAATGGAGCTTTTTTTTAAACGGGATAGCAAACTGCAATGAGCCGCTCACTGTTCACTTGATGCAGACGCAGCATTGATGAGGTACAGCGGACACAAATTCACAATCAGTTCAGTGCAATAGTTGTTAGACTTCGTATTATAGTGGATGTCACAACATAAACAAGTACCTGAGTTTTAATTGATGGTTAACGGTTCGCCATCACTGAATTCATCATCACGAAGAGGAATCATGCTCTACTCACTAAGTGGCATTGTTTGCTATTAGTCTGGCCCCCTCAATAGACACTGGTCCCAGTAATTTATGTGCGTCCATAGTTTCTGCACTCGTTTGAACTAGCATCACACTCTACTCGTTGATTACAGCTACTTAACTGACTATAAGTGGGTAGAGTATGAGTTGCAGTGGTTGCTATAAGTCTGGCCCCGCTATAGACACTCGTCCCAGTAATTTATGTGCGTCCATAGTTTCCGCACTGGTTTGAACTAGCATCACACTCTACTCGTTGAGTACAGCTACTTACCTGACTATAAGTGGGTAGAGTATGAGTTGCAGTGGTTGCTAGAAGTCTGGCCCCCGCTATAGACACTCGTCCCAGTAATTTATGTGTGTCCATAGTTTCCGCACTGGTTTGAACTAGCATCACACTCTGCTCGTTGAGTACAGCTACTTACCTGACTATAAGTGGGTAGAGTATGAGTTGCAGTGGTTGCTATAAGTCTGGCCCCCGCTATAGACACTCGTCCCAGTAATTTATGTGCGTCCATAGTTTCCGCACTGGTTTGAACTAGCAACTCTTCTCGTTGAGTACAGCTACTTACTTGACTATAAGCGGGTAGAGTATGGATTGCAGTGGTTGCTATAAGTCTGGCTCCCGCTTTAGACACTCGTCCCAATCATTTATGTGCGTGCATAGTTTCTGCACTGGTTTGGAACTAGCATCACACTCTGCTCGTTGAGTACAGCTACTTACCTGACTATAAGTGGGTAGAGTATGAGTTGCAGTGGTTGCTATTAGTCTGGCCCCCGCTATAGACAACTCGTCCCAGTAATTTATGTGCGTCCATAGTTTCTGCACTGGTTTGAACTAGCATCACACTCTGCTCGTTGAGTACAGCTACTTACCTGACTATAAGTGGGTAGAGTATGAGTTGCAGTGGTTGCTATAAGTCTGGCCCCCGCTATAGACACTCGTCCCAGTAATTTATGTGTGTCAATAGTTTCTGCACTGGTTGTGGCATGCGTCATAGCGGCCGGCGCACTGTTTAGTAGGTTTAGTATCGTGGCATTACTGTTTGTTGTGCTTACTGCTGCTTTCGCTGCGTTTTGGTTTGCTGCCGCTGTAGATAAGAAGAGAGAAACTTATTTATTATAACTGTTCTTGTTTGGCCTGAGCACCCCGATCTGGTTTTGAATTGTGTCAATACGGTTTCTTTTTTTTGTCAAAGTTATGAAAACACATAGATTCTGCATCCTTCACAAGCAGTTAATCTTCTATTCTATATGCCTGCTTGTTCATATCGAGTATGGATCAATAATCTGTCAAGCACTTATTAAAATTCAAAGGGCACACAACGTATTTATTAATTTTGCTGAATACTACTTTAAGTTAAATAAACTAACTATAACGTAACTATTTTTTTAGTTCCTGAACTACTTTAATATTTATGTATTCTTAAAATAATGTCCTCTTACCTTGTTGGAACTGTTGCGCCGAGTTCATAAGACTAGTGACGAGTGCGCTGATGGCAGGATTCGTCGTCCGCGGCTTTGATATAGTTGCTTTCTGTTGCGTCGTTGTTGTATTTGTGTATTGGATGTTTTGTACCTGCAAACAGGAAACGTAATATGCTAAGGTGGCTTTATTCACAATCCAAGCTTATTAAACTAACCTTAATGCCAGGTATGCTAAGGTGACTTTATTCGGTCAATCCAGGCATCCTAAACCTCAATGCCAGTTATGCTAAGGTGACTTTAATCGGTCAATCCAGGATTGCTAAACCTTAATGCCAGTTATGCTAAGGTGACTTTAATCGGTCAATCCAGGCTTGCTAAACCTTAATGCCAGTTATGCTAAGGTGACTTTATTCGGGCAATCCAGGCTTACTAAACCTTAATGCCAAGTATGCTTAGGTGACATGATTCGGGCAATTCAGGCTTACTTAAATAACCTGGTTGCCTTGTTACCTGGAAGATACCGCTCTAAGCCGCTATATCACGATAAGCTCGCCATTTACAGGCATGGTAAACTGATTGATTATAAAGAGTTATCCACCGTGTAATTTGACAGTTTCTTTGGTATACAACATACTATTTTTATACATTTCTGTCAGTTTATTTAGTGTGAATAGATACTTGAATAGAGTAACTACAGAGGGACACTACGGCTATATTTTTGTACTTTAAAATTATAAACTTCCTAACATATATTTTTATGATCTACTACTACGACGTCATCACTTTCACAATATGACTTAACTGCCTCTTTCACACTTCTACACCTCTTCTATACCATAATCCATTTCGTCACACACTTAGAACCAAAGTACTAAAGGCCGCCGAATGTATATTTGAAAGCTTTCATTTCTAATAGTTGTTTATTGTTAAACTGGTCTTTTTAATCATATGTGTGCTAATTAACTTACTCTGCTACAGTGGATATAATCAGTGTTCCGTAGTTTGCGATCTACAAACTAAAATCAGTGTTTAAAACTTTGGTGGAATACGTATCGTTTACACAAACACGTAGACTACCCTCGTAAATTCAAGATTGTACGAACTTTGCAGTAACTAACACGTTAATTCGATTGCATCACTGCGCGTCCATTCAGCCTAGTGGATCGCAGCATCGATTTAGACGCCGTGTATCAGTAGAACGCCGGTTCGAACCCTAATGAACTAATTATATTTTTGTAGTGACTTTTCTCAGGACAATATTATTAAGACGCCTATAGATACTATTTTAACTTATTTGCCACTTCCTCTACCGACTTATAATCAAGAAAAATAATAATTTAAATCATAATGTCATCTAGAACTTGCGCCGGGTGTCTGGCTGTCATCAAAGGAAGGAAATACTTGACCTGTAGTAACTGTGGTCAAGCATATGACTTATTATGTGCTAATGTTACGGAGAAGCAATCTACCACTACCTCATTTTGTGACGGTTGGAAATGCGATGTCTGTAAGAGCAAGCAGCCCAGGAGCGATAACTCCAATACTCCAGTTCGTGGGATTAAGTCAGCTAGCCGACCAGAGGGCGCCACCGGTGAGTTGGATCGTAATGTTACCAACGTTGAAAGTTCGCAAACAAGTACAACCAGCGCTGCACGCGGGTCTAGTGTGACATATGATGCGAGCATGATTCAAGCGATTGAAGATCGAATTATGTCTGCGGTGAGATTAGAGCTACCGGCTTTATTGTCAGCTGTTATAAAAATAGAGTTAGAACCTATAAGGAGCGATATCCAAACTCTTAAAGAGCTCCAACAGTCTGTCGTCTCTCTTGGCTGTAATCAAGAAGAGATGCAACGATCTTTAAATATTCTTGCCGAAGAAAACAACCTCCTAAAGACTGAAAATCGCGACCTGCGTTCTACAGTGACCGATCTGGCCAGTCGCCTGAACAATGTGGAGCAACACTTACGTGATAACAACCTCGAGATCCATGGTTTACCTGAACACCGTTCTGAAAATATTCGCAACGTCCTGCAACAATGTGCGAATGTAGTCAACTACGATCTGAGTTCGGACGATGTCGTCAATTGTACCAGAGTCGCCAAACAAAACAAAGACAGCAAGTTGCCGCGCACAATCATTGTAAAATTTAGGAGTGTCGGGTGCCGCGACGGTTTCTACTCCGCGGTGCACAGATACAACAAGGCGCACCCGCGGGAGAAGCTCAATACCAGCCTGCTCGGGTACGCGGGCGACAAGGTGCCGGTGTACGTGTCCGAGCATCTCTCGCCCACCAACAAGGCGCTGCACGCGGACGCTAGGAGGAGGGCTAAGGCGAACTCGTATAAGTACGTGTGGGTGCGCAACGGACGTATATACGTTAGGAAAGACGAGTTGTCTCAATATATACTTATTAGAAATACAAATAGTTTGGAATTAATCAAATAGTTATACTGATAATTATGTAGTATTGGATTAAATCCATACGTAATTAAATATACATATGCTCAATAACTATATTTAAGTATAAATAACTATACAAAATAATTTTAAATTCTAACGTAATATCGTATTGTAAACATAACTATATAATGTCCTTATGTCCTGAGTTATAGTCTTGTTATGGCTTTATCAATTTTTTACCAAAACTTAAGAGGTTCAAGAACAAAGACCAATGAGATATACAACTCGCTATTATGTCAAAACTACGACCTGATATGTCTGTGCGAAACATGGTTAGATGATTTAATCACTTCCAGTGAGGTAATAGATAATAGATATGAGGTGGTCCGCTGTGACCGGAATGATATTTTCAAAAAACGATTTAATAAGAAACATGGTGGCGGGGTGCTAATAGCTATTTCAAAAAAATACGAATTCAAAATCAGATTAGATTGGAAACTTGATTTAATTGACAATATTTGGATACAGATTACATATAAAAACCGACTATTGATGAACTTATGTACTGTGTACTTACCGGACTATCTGCCTTCATCTGTTTATATTGATTTCATGAATCATTGTAAGGATGTTATCGATGGTCCCAACGACTCAACTTGTGCCACTTGTATTATAGGTGATTTTAATTTGGGTGACTTAATATGGTCAAAAGAGACGGGCTGCCCAGTTGCATATTTGTGTGAAAAGTCTGAAGCACTATACGAACTATTACAAACGACGGCGCTTTATCAGCTTAACGATATTCCTAACCATAACAATAGAATATTAGACTTGGTTCTTATGGATGCTCCTCAATTATGTTGTATGTCTAACGCTCCCCCATTGAGCTTATTAGATAAACATCATCCTCCGTTTGAGCTTGTTTATCGTTGTTTTCTACCACCTTTAACAGAAAATTCGGTATTTCAGAGGCTATGCTACTACAGGACTGACTATGAGAAATGCATTAAAGAGTTAAATGATACAGAGTGGACCGAACATTATGAGTCTTTGAATTGTGATGATTTCGTCCAATTTTTCTATAACAGACTTTACACTATTATTGAGAAATATACTCCTATGAGTAAAAATCGGAATTCAAAATTTCCAGTTTGGTTTTCCAAGGATTTAATTCGACTAATACGGCGTAAAGATAAGTATCATCACAAATATAAGCTATTCGGTAATCCTCGAGATTATGACGCGTATTCCTTCTTTAGAAGTACTGTAAAAGAGACTATGGATAGGTGTTATAAACAATACATTCAGCGTATTGAGGACGATTTGTCTACTAATCTCAAAGCTTTTTGGCGTTACACAAAGAATAAGGAGACTAACATTATTCCTAGTTGCATCAAGCTTAAGGACCGTGTTGTTGATGCCGGAGAAGACATTGTTAATCTCTTCGCCGAGTACTTTTCATCTGTGTATAATAAAGAAACTAATGACAACTACGTTCCAGAGTTTGTATCAACAAGTTTTTCAACATACTCAATTACTATATCAGCCACGGATATACTCACTCGATTAAAATCACTGGACACAAATAAGGCAGCTGGTCCGGATGGAATACCTCCAATATTTATAAAGCTTTGTGCACCAGCCTTACTAAAACCTTTGTCTCTCATTTTCAACAAATCGTTATCCGAGGGTACTTTTCCGTCTTTGTGGAAACTAGCAAAAATAACTCCAGTTTTTAAGTCCGGAGATAAAGTTGACGCAACTAACTATCGACCTATCAGTATACTTAATTGCTTCGCAAAAGTATTCGAGGGCATAGCCTATGACCATCTATATAATCACTTAAAACACAGATTAAACCCTAAACAACACGGATTCGTTTCTGGCAAGTCTACAACTACCAATCTCCTTGAGTATGCTACGTTTATCAGTGAGTCTTTTAATAATAGAGTCCAAACAGACGCTATCTACACAGATTTCTCAAAAGCGTTCGATCGTGTGGATCACAGTATACTGTTAAAAAAATTAAATCATCTTGGGATCCATGGCAGTTTACATCGGTGGTTAACTTCTTATTTAAAGAACAGATCTCAACTAGTGTCTCTCTACGGTTACGATTCAATGCCATTCTTGGCATCATCAGGAGTGCCACAAGGCTCAAATTTAGGTCCACTGCTGTTTTTAGCCTTCATTAATGACCTTTTAGACAACATTGATAGCCCATGTCTCGCTTACGCTGATGATATTAAGGTGTTTCGTCGGATTAACACTCATGAAGATTGTCATATGCTTCAAAAAGACGTAGATCTAATAAATGATTGGTGTTTGAGTAACCTTATGTCATTAAATGCTAAGAAGTGTCAGGTTATTACTTTTACTAAAAACAGATCATATATTTCCTTTAATTACCATATAGCTGGAGTCTACCTTGAGCGTGTTGAGGTTATACGTGATCTGGGTGTGATGTTTGACTCTTCGTTCTCATTTAGACCACATTATGACTATATTGCTAATAAATCAAACAGAATGTTAGGTTTCGTGTTGCGCACAGCAAAACCATTTAAAAACAGTAGTTCGTGGATTTTATTGTATAATAGCTTGGTAAGATCTATTCTGGAATATTGCTCTTCGATTTGGTTTCCCATTTACAACGTTCACGTGGACAGACTGGAGTCTATTCAGCGCAGATTTCTACGCTCGTTATGCATCAGACTCGGGCTGAGGCGAAGGATAAAAGAATATGAAGACAGGTTGGATTACTTTAAACTAAAGAGTCTAGAATCTCGCAGGGCCGTCACAGATATGTGTCACTTATACAAAATAGTTAATGGATTTTATGGTCCTGACTTGTTAGGAAATATTCAAATTAGGGTTCCTACTCGCACTATGCGAAATTATAAACTATTTAGCATACCATATACCACAAATAATGTTTCGGGAAACAGTCCCGTTATTAGAAAGTGCAATTTATATAACGACTTATATGAAACTTTAATTATTTCAAATTCCAAGGACATATTGGGTTGTAGTTATTCGTCTTTTCAATCATGTCTTCGCTCTAAACTAACTTAAAATAATCTATATTTGTTCGTTGTTTGTTAAATTCCCAAAATTATATCTTTTTTTTTATTGTGTCTATAATAATATACTCATACCTAAGTTATGTACAGTTGTAATTGGGCATTAGGCTTGAAACGGTTTTATATTGCTAAGGTGTGTAAGTAAACAATAGCATAATGTCTGTTACTGTACTTATTAAGATAAAATAAAATAAAATAAAATAAAAATATGTATATATGTATACGTTTCTCTTGATAAATCTTTTGTTTGGTGCAATAAAGCTATATTCCTAAATTCATAACATTTACCTCCATTACTGTAACTAGTCTCACCTGTGAAGTGCCCGCACTGATTGGATGCTGTATGTGTATGATAGCCGATTGCATCTTCTGTGTATTCAATGGTTGTGGAGGATTGGTCAGCTGTTGCGCTAGAAGTTGATTTGTTGAAGCCTGGCGACGAGAGAATAATACTGAGTTTGTTATCTTATTTTATAACAAGTGATTTGAAGCAACTTCAAACAAACCCGACTGCCAATATTTAGAGTATTTCATACTAACGAGTGACATCGCGGGAGGCCACCAGTGTAGCCTATGACGATCTGCTGATAAAAAAATACATTGACACCTCGCACATCAAAACCGTTGTACCAATTTAAGCTTGCGAGGGTCACAAAGAGTAGAACATACACGTATGCATACTTACATATAAATTCACTCGAAAAACATTACCCTCCTTTTAAGCAGTCAAATTTGCTTATGTTTCTACTACGCATATGGCGAATAAATTCCACTCTCTAATTTCAGACACGGCGCCTTCGAATGAATTACCTATGAGTCTCCACGTGACTTATTATGCCCGATTTTCGCGGTAAATATATAATAATAATAAATAAAAATGTATTTTATTTTGCTTCCAAATTTCGCTTAAGATAAGTGTATAACAGAATTGAAATAATTAACAATTAATTAACAGACTAACATGCATTAAGTTAATAATCAACAATAAATTTATTTGCATCCAAAATTTACGTAAGGTAAGATACTCGTATAATAATAAAGTTGAAATTATTAACAATAATTAATTCACAAACATGCAATAAATTCATAGTTACAATTATATAAAAATATGACAATGATTGAGTACCTACAGTAATACATTCATTATAATGGAGGGTACATTGATTTAAAGGTAAGGGACTAGCTAACTAATATGAACGCATAAGTTATCCTTTTTTTACTTGTTTGAGCCCTAACTCCCACAGTAGGATTTCCTGTTATTGTGGGAGCTAGTCGTCTTCAAAGGGTCATTGCTTGGCGAGTTACAGACGTGCCTGTGATGTTAATGTGATATTGCTGCATTACTTTATATGCAAGACATCAAATTTTAAAATAAAAAATAAACGTACTTGAGGCGATAACCGCGGCGTGCTCGGCGACGGTTGCTGCTTCAACGCAGCATCGGGTGTCGTTGCTCCAACAACATTGCCAACAACGCCACCAACATTGCCAACCACGGTGCCAACATTGCCAACAACGCCGCTAACATTGCCAACAACGTTACTAACATTCGTGACCATATTGCCGACATTCGTGACAACGTTACCAACATTCGTGACAATGTTGCCGACATTCGTGACAACGTTGCCGACATTCGTGACAACATTGCCAACGTTAGTGACAGTGCCCACTTGTTGCACTTGTTGCACTTGCTGTAACTGCGCTTGCTGCGGACAGAAACGTAATATTTACACTTCAATTATTATGAATTTAGAAATTACTGAAACATAAAAGATTTTTATAAATTGGCTCAGGCGTCTCTGAGAAATCGGAAAACATACATAAAAGAACGAATTAAACTTAATTAAAAATACTAATAGAGAACGTCCTCCATTTTGAGAATGGTTAGTTATGCATTTCTTTTTAGGATTTTATTTTGCTATGCTGATAATCTCTTGAAACAGATTATTTTATTGGATTTAGGAAAACAAACAATCAATATCAAGTTTTGAAGGATCGTCATTCTATTATTTTAGACAGGATTAACTTGACTCATAGATCATTTGTAATATACATAAAGCAGTTGTTGCTCAGTACTCCATGCTCGTTCTTTATGAGTGATAAATATAGGTGCTTATTTTAAGTTAATTATGTAGATAAAATCTGGCGTCTAAGGTTTCTAGGCGTTATACGGTAGATATAGCTTTTGCAAACTCAATACATTTTAAAAACTAAGGTTTCTTTGTTGTTATTCGGCATTTGTTTTTATTGTATTATGTTTTATTGTATTAGTTTGACTGGACCTTATTCCAAGCTTTATAATGAGATAGGCTGTACGTTTCCCGCCTTAATTTGAACCTACTTCTACCCTAAGCCACGCCTTCTATCTGACGTCACTTCCACCTGGGCAGAACGGCGACCATGTTGGTTCACTCGTTATTTTTCTCATTGAGTTTTGATCACCAGGCAGCGATTAATCGTAACCACAGAATAAGGTAAGTAAATTAATATGGGTTTTATTTCAGGTAAAACAATGCAATTTCTGTTACATGCCACCTATATCACGTTCTTGAATATTACGAGTCTGTCTGTATAATTGAAGTGGAAATATACCAACCAGTATCGGTAACTGTCGTGTTTGATGAGTATTTGGTGCAGCCGCTATCGCTGTCGTTCTGAAATTATACACATTCACGTGAGATTAAAGCGGAGATAAAAAAAAAATCGACTTTATCCCTATGAGGGCAATGTCGTCATTTCTGTGATCGACATGCCAAATGCCATAACAGCAAACAAACCGAAATCAATAGTACAACATGAGTACCCAACAATAGTGTTTTTAAAAGTATTGTATTATGTAAATACAATATATACAAGTTAGAGAGGCAGAAACGAATCAATGTAGACCAAAATCACAAGTAAGAATCACACAAATATTATAAAGGTATTTTTTTATAAGTGTGTGTTTGTTTTTAACATCTTCACGCTCGAACGGTTGAACAGATTTGGATTAGATTTGACACAAAGATGACTAAATAACACATACCTTGGACTACTTTCGATCACAGAGAAATGAAGTGTGCCCATAGGATGATCAAATAAGCACAGCGGGTATTACCGCATAGAGCAGCTAGTACTTTAAAAAGGTGACCGGTCAATTCCAGCAAGCAAGACTTACAAAACTGTTCTAAAATTATCGCCTCTCATTTTGTGTCGATAAGTGAGAATTTGATAGATATAATTTAGAGAACTGCCCGTTAGATAGTATAACTGGCCGAATCGGAGTCATGTTTATTCAAGAACCAAATACAGGAGCAAATTAAAAAAAATGTATACAGGACTTCTATCTGGAAAATTGACAAATTTATAAAAGAAGTTGTATTCAATCAGGGAGCAATCGGAAAACATACATAAAGATACAAAACAACGTGGATTCTGGTCTAAAATACGAAACAGTCGATAGTAATTGTACTACTTACACAATAGGCGCAGTATTAGCGTGTGATTGTACGACAGAACTACTCGCCGCAGCGGCAGCGGCGGCCGCGGCGGCGTTGCGTTGTTGCAGCAACATTTGTTGTCCCTGCAACACACAACCAACATTTTCATACCGGTTCAATGACGCAATAAACTTCACGTTTGCAGCAATAATATCAAGTAGGGAATTAAAATAATAGGGTAAAAGTATAACTGTAACGCCAGACTTCCTTGCTTCTGTAAACACCACTGGTTCTTTTCCAAACCAAATACTACTAATGCTTTTACCAAAAATATTAGAAAAGGCCCGATAAAATTACTAAGTCTTCTGGTAATTCAAAGGACACATTATTTTATTGGATTGGAAACCAACGAAAGTAAGACGTTTGATGATAAATTCAACGCTATCGTTTAATCTAAGAAAACCAAAAAGCCATTATTTTTAACACACAAAAGCTTTTTTTAGATTAACTAATGCTATTTAGAGTTACACGAAAGCAACAAATAAACAGTACAATCCACGCACACGCAAATCAAGTGAATCAAGGAAGCTTGACATCACACGGGTTAGTAAATATAAGCTCCTAGTTATTAGTAAAACACTGGAAGTTGATAATTTACTTGTCTCACCAATTCTCTCATACCACCGGTAAACGATACCCGGGGTAACTGGCCGGGCACTATGTGCTTTATTCTTACTGATTTCCTACCCTCTTCCGTGAAAATTTCCGTAAACTGCTGTATGTATTTGTTGGCTTGCAATCTCGTTCCTGAAAGAGGACAAGTGTTATTTTTTAAATATGGCAAGAGACTTCAATTCAACGGGCGCTTGTACTTTTTTTATTATTTTGGTTAGCAAATTAAATTACTAATCCAATTTTATCCTCTTAAGGGTGCCTGCATCGTCACCTCTCTACTCCGCCACTCTCTTCTTGGCTTCACTGTGGGTGGCAAGGTCTCTCAAGGTGAATCAGAGAGCCACCCGGGATGGGCCTCTCCACTAAGTTTTAGCCTCTAATCCTAAGCCGAAGCGGCTATAGGAGATAGGTTGTGTTGTTTTATGGGGACACCGCAACTGCGTCGGGCTGCGATGTCGCAGGCTCAGATAGGTTAAAATTATGTTAAAATACTAGAGAAATGTTTGGTCAAAATCTTTTTATATTTTACTTGTGTCACTAATAGGTATATAGTTATATAAGTTGCTGGCTGGCACAAAATAATCTCAGTTGTAGAAGGAATGAAGCAATTCGTGATTATGCTCCCATCCAATTGCAAGAACGCATAAACCTGAGTATGTTTTAAGTAAAATATATTCTTGCAACTAATTTGCAACACCACTATTTATTTTGAATCATATTAATCAAACTGAATCATATGACACAAAGTATCGTTTATAACAAGATTAGATTACAAATAATAAATCAGTTTTACTTTCGAATTGTACAAATTAGACAAGCAAAACTGAAATGTTGTATTTTTTTTTTATAGTTGATAAAAAAATACAACCTATTTCAATTTTGCAGGCACCAAAAGTATTTTTAGTAGTTGTTTTAATCCAAACTAAACTACTGGTTTAAATTTATATGGAACCACTTTATATACTTTTGAATGTAAGAAGAGTTTTAAAAATCGATTTAGGCGTATTTGAATAATCGGCAAACATACATAAAAAAGATTTCGCCAAATTGAGAATCTGTTTTGTTTATCCTCCACCTATAAAAAAATGGCCAAAACAACTTGAACCATGACTGTGGCTGCGCCAGTAACGATTTTTAGATCTATTTAGGGCATGCGGGGCAGGTATTTTGACGAAAATCGACCGGTTATTCCTCAATCAGAATCGGTACCACCACGTCGCCTTAAGCTCAAGATGGTTGCCGAGAGTTGTAATTAATTGTTAAAATCCATTGTCAGTTCGGTACGACTTAAACGCCTACGCGCGCCCAAAATGCTAGCTTGTATTTAGCCTAAAAAGTAAGCCTAACCAGTCAACGAGACGACGCGACCAGCATTTTGGGCATGTTGCCAGAAACCAAGAATTTTTTACCGATTAATTTAAGTTGTTATATTTTTGTTTATAGATTAAATTATACGTTCTCAGAAGTAGGATATACATACCTAATGAAAACCTACACGCGGCACCATTCTTTTCCCCTTCGACATGGTCCCGATCAACGTATAACTCTCCGAGAAACTCCTGATCCGACGGCCTTTGAAGTATTGAGAGTTTTATGTGGAAACAGCCAGTTCCGGGCTGGGGCGGTGATTTCTCCGTTTCTAATATATATTCTTCTACTAATTGAGGTTGGCAGTCGGGGGTGGGTCGCGGCCGTTCGTATGCTCGCGCTAGACGGAGCGGCCCGCTTGGTTCTGAAGGCGGACCCAATGGTAAGGGGTCCATTTTGGGCGGTTCTATTACTTTGAACACCTGAAAATTTGAATAACATTAAGTTGATGAGGACAAATCTAAGAAAATACTAAAACATTACACATCATAATGCTCTCCATTTTTACTGATATTATATATTGACACATTATTTTTTTAGATATTTGACTCACCAGCCTAACTTCTGGACCAATAATATTAAAACGTATATGGGACCACCTGGAAGGTTCTTTGACAAATGCGGCTAAATGTTTAATGTATAAAATATTTTTTAGCTTTCTTAGCTTAAAATATCATGAACCTTTGTCGAAAATTCTATGGTTTTCATGAAAAACTATGATAATGATCATTAGTGACTGTTATTATTGACAATAATGTTGTAGTACAACTGTTATAGTTACCTCTGGTGGTTTCTTAGGATATTTAGATGTCAATCTCGTGTGAGGTACAGATTGTCTGCTATTTTTGGCTCTCTGGCGATGTATTAAATCTAGCAACTCCAAACCGTGGTGATGGGTAAACTGATCCAGTTTCCTTTTTCTGTTTATTGCCACCTATAAAAAACACTTAAGTAGTATTGATACTTCTAAAATGCGTAGGGACATATTTTTGCCGTGATAAAAACGACCATGTTAAGCTTACACTGCTGAAAACGTCACAATCAAACTTAGTTTCATATATTACTAACATTACTAACAATTTATTTTTCTTTTGTTTTAGTCGTCGATCGAAAGGTAGGTGGATTGATTTTCATATGCCTTCTTTTATGCAAGGAGTATTTGCGCCTCACCTTATACTCTATTTTAACCTCATACAGTCCACTTCAAAATCGAATATCTATACCAGATATCCTCTCATAGATTGTGCGAAAACCGCAAAATCTCTTTTTGGTCAGTCCTAAGTAGTCTAAGAAGTCCTAAGAAAAAACAGTCCTAAAACTGTTTATCATTTAAAATTTTGTGGGACTCTCCCTACAATTAACTGTTCATATTCTTAGTAAGAAACACCTCCTCCAAGTTAAGGACACTATCATGAATCTTACACTGGCAAAATTGTGACAATCTGTCACAAAAGCCATAAACCAAGAATCTATAATCTAACAAATGTAACTGTAAATAAGTGGAAATCATTAAAGTTCAAGTCGGAAGGAATTCAAGATCAATCATTAATTTTACTTCTTATTTCTAACCTTCAGATACAAATATATAAAAGGACAGAGTTTACTCGTAATTCTCCCAAGTAACAGTAATTTTTTAGTATCTTTTATTAGAAGTCTGATATTGACCAAATCTCATATCTTTGAAAATGTTTTGATCATAATATATCATCATCATTGATCACATCTAAGCCCGAAAGCTAACCCTAGGTTTCGTGAGTGTTGAACCCTAACAGGCAAGCGCAATCCACACTTGAAGAAGCAGGTTAAACCTCAACTCGCTTAATTTTTTTTAATAGAAAATGACCGCAACATTCTTGACTTGAAGCGATGTCTGAAAAGAAACTGAGTCACGTGCGACTTATAATAACCCGGATTATAGCTGTCAGTTAATTGAAAAGCCGGCAACGATTTCCTTAATATAGCAGTTCGCACAATGAAAGTAGATCGAAAGCATTTTGTGCGAATCTGTGTAACCTTACTATATACTCTGGTGTATCTGTACTTGTCCAATAGTGGAATCGCTAAAGATTCGATTATATAAGTTAACTAAACTTTGTTAGGTAATTGAACTGACCTGAGAGAACCGTCTCGCTTGTCTTCGTATCCGAGGCGTGTTGAACAGGCGCGGCGCTGCGTTTAACCTCGCCGCCAGTAAACCCACGGCTGGCCGAGGGTCCAGACACAGAGGAGGAGCAGCCGCATGCACCAGCGCTGCCTCAACAGCCTCCAGCGCACTCCGCTCCTCCCCCGCTAATCCACATTTACCTCCTATGCACATTGCATCCGTTATAATGCTCTGAAATTAGGAGGAAATTATATTTCATGATATGTGAAGGAGCTCCGGAATGACGGCATTGATATAACTTCGGAATTCAGATTTACTTCAACATCATCTGCTATTACGGAATTAGTTATAAAAATCCTATAGGTCGATATTAAAAATAAAGTATGTAATATTGTTATTGGCTTGAGACGCGGCGCATCCTCAGCGTCTAAGTGTAAACTCAACTCTTCATATTTTAATAAAATGACCGGCGAGAAAAGTGTCTCTTTCAGTTATTCTTGTTGATAGAAAAAGGAAGCAACGATTAACTGTCGCCCGGGAGAAGATGTAGTAATAGGTAAAAATTATACTTTGAATTTAATAATATGTTTCAATTCCGGAATCAACAGAATTTCAAATCAATGGCCCCTAATTTTTATTACCATAATAAATGAAAAATAACGTACGATTTTTATTTTTATTTTTTATTAAGAATGTAGTAACCACATTTTTAGTTTTTTGCAATCTAAGAAAAGTTAGACATTATGTTTTTCTTGTCAAAAGCTCGTAATAAATTATGTTAGTAATTTTCTGTGTTGTTTGTTTTTGTCAAAGAATATAATACTTTCTAACGAGAAAAGAAGTATGAATGTCAAAAAATAACACGCGAAACAAAAAAATAAGGATATATTACCTTTCATTTACTTATCTATTATCGCATTAAAATGGGGGATCAAAAATTTTTAAATGTGTTCATTACTAGCGCTCTGAATATTCCGCAGAGTACAAACTGCGGCGTCAAATTAAAATCCTGCTCAAGACTTGTATAAATAATTATGTTAATTTATTACTCTAATATTATTATTACTTTTTTCGTTGTTTACGTTTATTATATCAAATTAACTATATTTAAGAATTTATCCACTACCGCAAAGTCCGGTTCCGTAAATGTTTCATTTACAACACCACTCTTATTCCGCAGGATCAATAAATACTGCTAATAAAGAAGATAATTGATGGAGTCAGGCTTCGCGGAAATCCATTTATAATAAGATGGTATATACAAAATATTTAGTGTTTTTCCGCCTCGTCTTGATGTCAGCGTGAGAAATCGAAAAATATTTTTGTTTTTATGGTGTGGTTCCTCCTCACCACCGCCACACCGCACCTTATTATTTCTTTTTCTCTCAGTATCCGACTTCCTCGACACGTGTTTCGCCTTAGCACAAGGCATCCTCAGGAGATGTTGACTCTTCAAGACGAGGCGGAAAAACACTAAATATTTTGTATATACCATCTTATGCTAATAAAGAACATAACACCCATGACGCATATTTAACCATAGACCGTACCAAAACAAACAACTAAAATACAGATCATTCATAACATTTTTTGACAAGAATAACATTATTCGGAACAATTCTTAGAATTTCATAAATCTTTTAAAACGTAATTATTACATTCTGAACAAAAAAAAATTAGTATATGTTATTTTTCATCTATCTTTCATTTATCGTTATAAAACTGAAATGTTGTCAATTTCTAAATTTCGGGACTGAACAGCTCAACATCCAAACCAAATTCCAGAATCTTTTTCTCGCATGTGTACAAGATGTTGGCAGAATTAAGAAGAGTGGCGATGTCGTGCTTACTGACATGGAAATCCAGGGGAGGTGGAATCGTGCGGTCGCCAACATCGGACCAACACCTTTATAAAACAAACTAGATTTTGTCTCCACTCATTTTTGGATTGTTACTGACCAGTAGTCTGGTATTTAAATATTATGAGTGTCAATCAAAAAAAAATTGTTTTCTTATGTGTCTTTTTGTGAATGAAATAGTGTGAATCCATACATGCATAAAGTTCAACGCTGCGCGACTACGCGACGTATCGCGGCATGATATGGTTCAGTCGCGCCAAGTGATGATACTCGTAGTTGGACACCACCACCTGTATGCTACGAGTTGTACCAACATTCATACATACAAATTGATAGATTAAAGAACAATTTACTAGAATCAAAGAAGAGATGCTTCGTTTACTAAATAAATGATTTAGAATCCAATTTTAAATAACCAGGCATAAACATAATGCTTTCATAATTTCTATCTATTCACACTTAATTATGATTGTCATAGCGAATACTTAAAATAACATCAAATCTAGGTCATACCTGATTTGTAGGCCTTAACAGTACATGATGAGTGTCGCACACAAAACTGGGATAGGCTTGTCTGTAATCCCTTATTTGTGCAATAATACATCCTGAATAAAACAGACATGAATGCTCTGATTCCAACAGGTCCAGTAATATAACAGGTAACTCTTCATTGTCTATATAAGTAAGTAATTCTTCTTCTTCATATGGCCATCTTGGTGTTTCTATTAAGGTTTCGTCCTGCATTCCCTAGCAAAAATAAGTATCAAATAAATTTATACTGTAAGTTTCTCTTTAGCAAATTCCACTTCACTTATCTTAAGACAGAAATTTTAAGAAATTTTTTTAAGAATCCTAAAGAAATATTTTAAGATTATTTATTTACTTGCAACTAATTATTCAAATATACTTTCATAGTTTTTAAGAGTATGTAATATAAATTACAATGGAAAGATATTTTTGTTGATCCAAATAAAAAATAAAAAAATTCAACAGAAAACTGTATTATTATGTAAATCTGTCCTAATATTATGAAGAGGAAAGATTTGTATTTTTGTATGTAATGAATAAACTCATAAATGACTGGATTGGTTTTAGAAATTCTTTCACCATTAGAAAGATATATTATCACTGAGTAACAAAGGCTGTATAAAAATAGAGCTCCGTGGGCAACACCGCAGAGTGCAGCAAGTTTCAATATAAAGTGGTATAAAAACTATAAAAAATTAATTTTTTAAAAATGGTAAGATGGTCTATATTTACATCAAAAATATCTTGAACAAAAAATATATTCTACATATTACATATTATATTCTACATACAGTTAATACTGTTTCATTGCATGTGTTTTGGTAAATTATGCTTATTAAAAAAAAAATTAATGTTGTGATTCTTATGAGCAACATTAACTAAATAAGATTAACCTGACACTTTTAAAATTATTTCAACTGTACTAGATGCAACATGTGGAAACAGAATGTTTAATATATCTCTTTGATTAGTAATGGCTTTTTTATAACAAACTAAGTACCAATTTTTACAACATGCAATCGAATAAAAATTTCAAATACTTTTACACTTTTACTAGAAATTATTTTGTACAAAGAAGGCATAGTGGCTATTCACAAATATATAAACATTAATGAGGTTATTGTGCTACTTACATGTCCATCGGGTGGGTCCAAACTTTGTGTATTGCCATTTATTTTTAACGATAATGAATATCCTTTATTTCCCGGGTACAAGTTAATTATCAATGTATTGAGATTATATGTTGCCAACAATTTTTCTAATAAATATGATGTGGTTTTGAGGCCTTGCTGTAATGTAGAAATCACAGATATTTAGAAAAAAATCATTTCTAGCAGATTTCAATTACTCATTTAATAACTCCAATATAACACCAAGTCCTACGCTTACTATTGCACGTACCACTACTAAAGAATAAAGAGGAAAGTTAAAGATACTTACATAGTTTGCCTGTGCCGATTCATCTCTGCTTAATTCATTGTAAAGTTCATGGAGCTTTTTGAATAAATCAAACTTCTCTATTGCCTTAGAAGAGGAACCGACTGAATTCCGCTGGAATTTCATTCGTGTCTCATCCACAGACTCAGCCAGGTGCATTTTATCGTGGGTCCAAGTCATTTTATGGTCTTGCACACCACCACCAAATTGTGACAAGTTTGTATTCACATGTTTCGCTCGGTTTAGTATTACCTTTATTGAAGATAGAACAATAAATTAACAATATTTTGAAGCAATACATCGCATGCAAAGTAAGGAAGTAAAAATAATGATAGATGAAAGTACCTCAGCCTCCAATGCCGCGTGAATTAAACCATCCATAATGTCATTAGTTAAAACAAATATTTAAGTGTTACTTATGTTTTTATGTGTATTATTTCATATTATACATTTAGGCCTGAGTATTAAGTCATGATTTAAATAAAAACTTATATGCTTTATTTATGTTTCACACTGCATGACAGTAAAATAACATGTCCAATGTCCATCAACATTTTTGACAATACTTTTCGGTAGTTGTCTTTTTTTTTTTACGGCCTAAGCTTAGCCAAAAGAAATCCATTCATCCTTAAATTCTTTCTAATATTCAAGTAGTTTGGAAATCAAAATTATATGACTTAATATTATTGCTGTAATCCTATAATCGAAGTTTATTACCAGTGTAACCAATCTCACAGCCAGTAGTAATAACGTTTGTTGTTTTCGGCGATTATCGTTTGTTTTCTGTGGTGCTCGCTTCTTTTTTTTCTGAGTGCTCGCTTCGTAGACATACGCTACGGAACAAAAAATGGATCACTCTGTCTCTCTTATTTCCATGGACATTGTACATCTGTTTCCTTGTTATAGTGTGACTGAGATGGCATACACCCACCCGTCGCCAAAAAAATCAACTACGTTATAGTTTGCGAAAACGATATGCTATAATTATGTTTTACTAGTGAAAAAAGAAAAAGACTACTAAGAAAAGATACTGATGTTCCTGTTAAAGTGGATATTTTAACAACTAAAAACATTGAAATGGAAATTAGCGTATTTATATATTGAAGTTCAGTAGAATAACAACAGTGACAGAACTGTCACACCGACTTGCACAAAGTAATAAAAAGAACCTAATAACGAAACAAGGAGTCTTCTCCTTTTAACATCTTCTACCTTTGGCAAGTCTCATACAAAACAGCTGTCTATCTCTCTCTTCTTTAAAACTTGTCATTCCAATTTTGCCACTAATCATTTGAAGTCTTGGCCCAAACAATGGCTTAGTCAAGGCATCTGCTAATTGCAATTCTGAAGATACCTTCTGTACTTCCAGCGTAGAATTAGTCACGGCTTCTCTCACAAAAAAGTGTCTTATCTTAATATGTTTAGTCCTCTGATGCAATTCATAGGCCGGATTCAAAGCAAGTTTCATTGCAGACTCATTATCAATGTAAAGAATCGGAACTCCTAAGTTTTCAATACTTTCTATAAGTCTCTTTAGCCAAATTATTTCCCTGGTGGTTTCACTGGCTGCGACGATTTCAGCTATAGTGCTCGAGATCGCTACTGATGTTTGCCTGTGGCTTCTCCAGGAAATGGCTGTTCCTCCATAAGTACAAATCATTCCTGTAGTAGACCGTCCTGTATCACAATCGCCAGCATGATCTGCATCACTATAGCAAATCAGTCTCCTTTCAGTTCTTCTTCTGTACTCAAAGCCTTTATTCATAGTGCCTTTTAAATAGCGAAAAATCCGTTTTACTTTTACAACATCAGCACTTGATGGATTTTCTAAATGATGCGAAACAACACTAACCGCATATGCTATGTCAGGTCTCGTTCCAACCATCAAATAAGCTAAAGCTCCCACAGTTTGTCTATAAGGAAACTTTTCCTCGGTTTCCTCTTGACTTCTAGTTGAAGAATCTTTCAACATTGGTGTATTCACAGGATTGCAATTGTCCATGTTGAATCTTTCTAATAACTTCTTCGTATATGCAGTTTGGTGTAAGTTTACTGATCCATCTTCACTAACATCAATTTCCAAACCCAAAAAATAACAGGCCGGCTTTGATTTAATTTTGAATCTCATTTTTAGTTCATTTAAAAATGATTCCGTACTGTTTAATTGGTTTGACGCAAGCAATCCATCATCTACATAGAGCGCAAGAATAAGTTTCTCTTTTCCTCTCCGTCTTATGAAGAGACATGGGTCAGCTTCACATTCAATAAAACCAATCTTCAGTAGAAACTCTTTTATGCAGCTGTTCCAGCAGCGTGGAGCCTGCTTTAATCCGTATAGGTTTTTTTTAGCTTACATACCATTTGGGGATTGCAATTTGTGTAACCTTCGGGTTGTTTCATAATATGAATTATATATTTATATATATTATATATTTCCTCACTAAGACTTCCATAGAGAAAATCCGTCGAAACATCAAACTGAGTCAAAGTCATTTTTTCTCTAGCAGCAATGCTTAGAACAGTTCGTATGGTACTCATTCTAGCTACAGGGCTATAAGTTTCTGAATAATCTCCCTTTCTTTGTGAGTAGCCTTTTACTACCAATCTAGCTTTAAAACGATCAACTGTTCCGTCAGAGTTTGTTTTTACTTTATATACCTACCCATTTGCATGGAATAGCTTTTCTTCCTTTTGGTAACGTTGTAATATCCCAAGTATCGTTGTCCCTCAGAGACTGGATTTCATCATTCATGGCATTTTTCCATTTAATTTTATCATCACTGTTTATAGCTTCTTTAAATGTCTGAGGCTCTACAGAATCAATCATTTCATAAGATATGGCCATGACATAATCGTGAAATTTGTTAGGAGGTTTTAATTTTGAACGATCCCTGAGAGTAATTCTTCCTTGTTGATCTATGTAACGATCTGATAAAAATTCGCTTTTCTCATCATCACCTTCATTCAAAGTGTCTTCTTCATCTTCATGATCTGATAAGAATTCGTCATTTTCAGACTCATGGTCTGATATTTGATCTGAAACATATGTCTTGACATCTGACTGTGATTCTTTGTCTTCGCTATCCGATATCTAAGTGTCTGTTTTAATTGGTATTTCTTGTTGGATTCCAGATAGAACAATTTTTTCATTAAAAATTACGTCTTTTGAGCGAATCAGTTTCTTAGTTTCTCCGATCCATACTCTGTAACCTTCATCATTTTCATATCCAATTAAAATACCTTTTATAGCTCTCTTGTCTAATTTTTATCTGGTAACTTTTGGCACATGCACGTAGCATTCACTACCTATTATTCTGAGATGGCGTATCCTAGGTTTTTTATCACACCATAACTCATAAGGAGTCTTATCAACATGAGTCGGTCCAGTGCGATTAAGAATGTAAACCGTAGTGCTTGCAAGTTCTGCCCAAAGCTCTTGAGGCAAATCCTTTGAATGCATAATTGCCCTCATGGTTTCTACTACCGTTCTGTTGTCTCTTTCAACACATCCATTTTGTTCTGGTGTATAAGGCATCGTAAGTCTTTGTCTGATACCAGATTCTTCAAGGGTCTTCTTGACCTCTCTATTATCAAATTCTCCACCACCGTCACTTAAAATCTCCTTAATATTATGGCCCATTGCTTTTGTTTCGGCTAGCATAATTTTCAATTTTTGATTTACTTCTGCTTTTTGTTTTAGAAGATATAAATGACGATACTTTGAGAAATCATCTTTGAACAATAGAAAGTATCTATATCCTGACACTGACTCCTCAAAGGGCCCACATACATCTGCATGTATTAATTCTCCGACTTGAGTTGCTCTCTTCCTTATATCAAATTTCAATCTATGTGCTTTGCCATAAACGGAACCTTTGCAGAGTTTTTTTTCTTAACCACTTTTTTAACATGTACTTTGTTTTGATGAGCTAATCTTTCGTGGTAGAGCTGTAGTAATTTTGTCGTGTCATTACTATTTATCTCTGCACGATCTTTTGGTTTCATATTTTCTAACTCAAGTTTATAGAGACCACCTTTTCTCTGTCTGTTTCCTATGAGCATTGTCTTTCCATTTACTGTCAGCTTACATGATGTGGCTTGTGATTCAAATGTACTATTCTGGAGTCTATCTTGTGCTGACAAAACCGAAAATAGATTGCACTTTACGCTAGGCACATACCAGACATCATTGAGTGTTATTACTTGTTTGCGGTCTAATAACTTAGCTCGAACGTTCAGTTTTCCCATTCCGATAACTTGTACAACTGCTCCATTTGCTGTTGTCATATTTTTGCATCCATCGAAGTATTCAAACATCTCATAATACTCATTTTGGTTTGTAATGTGTCTTGTAGCTCCATTATCTATAAACCAACATCCACTTTCAGCTGGATTAGCTATGCCAGTGTTTGACATTACGTTCATACTGATATCTACTGATCTTTTTGTAGACGTGTCAATGTCTTTGGTGGTCGTCCATCAGCAATCCATTTCTCACATTGCCTCACCTTGTGACCAGTTTCTCCACAGTAAAAACATTTCTCTTCTTTTTGACTTTTACTCACATACCTTGGTTTTTGTATAGTCAGCACCTCTACATTTTCTGTTTTCTTCTTCAAATTTCGCTCATAAGAACACAATTGACAAGTCAAATTCTCAATAGTCCTCTCTGATTTGGACATTAATAACCAGCTCGATTTGAATGTAAAATATTCTTCTGGAAGCGTATCCATTATCTTACATATCAGGAATATTTCTGGCAATTCGTATTTTGTTTCAGATTTTGACAGTTTCTTAGTCAGCTCGTGCCAAATGGTTTTCAGAAAACGTACTTGTAATTTGAGTGCATCGACTAGAGACATTTTCAATCTTACAAGTTTCTTTTCTATAAGTCCAATGTCTGCTTTCGACACTATTCAAAGTTTTCACGCTCTGTTAAAGTGGATATTTTAACAAGTAAAAACATTGAAATGGAAATTAGCGTATTTATACATTGAAAAGTTCAGTAGAATAGCAACAGTGACAGAACTGTCACACCGACTTGCACAAAGTAAATAAAAGAATCTAATATATAACGAAACAAAGTCTTCTCCTTTTAACAGTTCCGTCCTTATTAAGGCGCGATTAAACGACGCGGGCTAGCCTGATCCTACGCGAACCGAGCCGTCCGTGGAGATGCGGCTCGGCTAAATACGGACGCAAGCTTGCTCGTTTAAACGACGCGGGGTAGGTATATATAAAAACAAAATAGGTCTTCCTTCGTCGGGCGCTCTGTGTCTGTGACATCTGTTTAGACGGCGCGTATTCACACAAGCCGAGCCGCCGATGGCGCGCGCGCCTTTGATCTGTGTCGAAAAAACCGACAAGTGATGGATCGTGCGAACTTTGCCGAGCCGCGCCGAGCGCAGTTGTTTACACAGCGCGTGGCGCGGCGAACCACGAGCGGAGCCAGGCTCGGCTCGCGTGTTTGCGCGCCGTTTTAGAGTTGTGTTACTCATACGTGAGGCGCCTCAAATGTCCCAGAACTGCCCCCCAATCGCGCTAATTGGTCAATGTCAATAACGTCTGAACTTCAGCAATGGTTCGATTGCGGAAATGATTCGTTTACGATTGTGCTTTGCAAAATTCGGTATCGCGGTAAAGTTCTCAACGGTTCAAACGCAAGTCGATGTTCAGTTGGAGTTGGAACGTTACCGCATCTCAGCCGTTCCCATTACTAGAGATGGATTCGTTGATAAACAACAATTAACACGCTATTTATGCTAAAATTAGCAGTTTATTCTTGACATATGCTATTGTTTGACAGTGACAAATGACACTGCTGACAGGTTAATGGTCGAGACCAAAGAAAACAAAATTCTTGCGAATAATAACAAATGTTTTATTTTATGTTTTAGGCGCACAACCTAATAAGAAGATACTACGTTACTGTATAGGCGTTATTTTTTATGCACAATATACTTAGCGTAAGTAAATAAACTCTCCTCAATTTTCGCAAACTCGTACTCGTCGTTATAAATTCATTGGAAAATATTGACCTTTATTTGTGATTTTTTAATGAAATCAGTTAGCTCTTGATACTTTTCATTGAATTATCGAGTCTTTAAAGTGTAAGAAATTCGTCAAGTTACAGCGCGCTCATGCCCTGAATCTCCATCTACATAATATTTACTTGTTTCAAGCATTGATTATTTATAATGTAGGTTAATAAATAAATAAGTTTTTACGTCTTTTTCAGGTATGGAATGACAATATTAAAGAGTAAAGTTGTTTAGCATCACACATATTTACTCTAACTTCATTGGAGGAAAGAATAAATGGTAAATGAAAAGGAGATCTGAGGCAGAAATATTTGTTTGATGGTCATAATCTATTTGCCTTGAATAATAATGTAAGCGCGGTTATAGTTATGTATTACATTATTTCTCATAATTATTTGCAATAGGTATATACCTATCTCAAACTATGTTTCACCAACTCCGAGGAGTTTTTCACTCATTGTATTTATCACCACTTGCTCTAACTAACACATTTCAGAGAGAAGTCCCTAACCTGCAAATCAGCCAGTTAGTATAAAATGGCTTCCTTATGTTAAACCATTTTATTTATAAATGTGTATAAAATAAAATAATTCAGATATTACTATATATGAATTACAATTTAGTATGTACAAAGAAAAAACAATGTTACTTACTCTCTATATTTGTTTCAGTTCATATTGCCGACACCAAAACTCTTTAAGTTCAGTGAATAAAGAAAATAATATAACACCACCAAAAATTTAATGGAAATCAAATTATACATAGAATCAGCAAATTAAACCTTAGTTTTATTACTTTAAATTTAACTAAGCCACATGACAGGTACTGCATAAGTAGGAGTTTATTAATTGTAACTTATCCTAACTTAAATTTTGTTAAAGTATACTTACTTCAGTAAAACTAATATAAATAAGAGGACAATTCAACATTTTGGTTTTCAAGGGAAACAACTAATCTTAAGTTCATAGTGTTGTTCACTTATGTCTCTGAGAATTAAACAATTTTAATTATTAATTATTATTTTATTATACTTCCTATGTAGGCATGCAATATTTAACAGTTATATCCACAAAGTTACTTATCACTATAGTGACAGAAAGTTGAGATGTGATGTAAAAGCACTAAATTTGAGATCTCTAAATAGGTTGCCCTAGAAATACTTCCTTTTTAATATGTTATACAATAAAATAACAATATTCTATGACATCTATAGCAGCGCTAAAGTTCCTTTTTTTGTTTATGAGAGGAAATCTTCAGAAGATATTATGTAGGATGGTACCAACTAAAACTTTCCAGTAGGCTGCCTCAGTCCTTGTGGAGGGCACTGGAATCTCCGCAGAAAGCACAGGTGACGTTTTAGTTTACATTTGCACCTCTTACTATATTGAAAGTTTTAGTACTAGTGGAAATATTTTAATCCTTGTGCTCACTAGATGTCCTGGAATGAGAAAAAATTAGGTGTTTATGACACAAACATATTACACAGAAAACTTTTTCTGAGAACGATAGTGTGACATGGGGTTGTGTTGGAACAAATGTAGCCGTTGGGGCAATAGATATCTAGTTAGTTAAGTAGGTGAGCACATATTATTGGCAAACCCCTTTATGAGCTTTATACTTGTTCAAATCACTTGCTAAGTCCAGAAAGTAAAGATACTATAGTTTATATTTACTTACCCCTTTCTTAAACTTGATTTCTCTTATGCCATTTCACAGCTATTTCCTTGTTCATTGCATTTGCTTTGCCAACAGCTATTGTAACTTGCCAAATAGCTTTATAAACACTGGCCTGTGATAGTGATAGATAGTACTTTTGATTGTTATCTGTCAACAATAGGATCTAGTGGCATAGGATGCCAATGCAACCAAAACCTGAAACAATTAGGATTTCTATCATGTATTTATAATATAGTCTAGGTACCATTAAAGGTTATCATAAGTCACAGTGAGTAATAAATGTTTTCACTCTGAATTAATCTGAGATAGAAACATAATCTTACCTTGGTTTATTTATTAGGTTTCAACATCCAAGGCATCAGAAAATTTGAATTATCTACCATGCATGTTAGAACTTCGGTTTGTTAGGATGTTGACTGTCTTTATCTTCTTAAAAACTAACTTTCACTAATAACTTTACACTTGTATTGTTTTTTGTCGCCTGTTGTTACAATGAAATTTACGGGTTTATTTTTCAATATAGTTATAGGAAACAACAAAGTGCTTTAAACTACAATTACACAAGAAAAACATGATATAATGTATTGAACACCACAGAACGTTTCATTAACAATCGATATTTACTAACTTTTTCACAACCGTTCGTTTGACAGCGGTTACGTTCCAGTTCCGTTCAAACACCGTCTAAAACGTTGGTAAAACCATTAGCGCGATACGAAATATGCAAATAATTGACGAGCGATCAAGGTTCAGTTACGATTCAGTTGTAATAAATTAGCGCGATCGGGCCTCTGTCCTGAAGAATGCCTCGCGACGTCTTATATAGTTGCGAGCCCGTTTCCTAAAATCTATATTTTTAAATTTAAATATTATAAATGGCCAATACAAAAATAAGTAAAACTAGACTATTTAACATAAAACCTTACACGTTCTCATAGAAAACAATACAACTTTTGAAAGATATGACGTGAAATGAAAATTATTGACGTTGTCAACAATATGTAAACAAACAAATTTTGATATAAAAACGGCAATTAATACATTTAAAAGTAATATTTTCAGCACCAAAAGTATAACGAAATCATCAGAAAATTATTGCGGATATATTGACCAGGTTTTTACAAAGATATATGAAAAAATTATAAAGTATGAAAGACAACTCAAAACGTTAGTAAAAAGGGCTTTACAATATAATACAGTAGTATAATACAAATACTACAATGTTCGCGCTGTTTCCAATGTTGATATAAATTGTTAAGCTTTTTGGTTATTTTCTACTTTGATATCACCATATTGTATTTATTGATAATAAACGTGTTTAAACGCAACTTTGCATCAAATTATGTATCGGTATAGTGCATGACTTCATTGCATTTTAATGGTTAAATTACACTTTGCAACTAAGTGCTTGCCTTGATTTTTAAAAACTTATTTTATATGGGTATGTTTTATGAATGAGGAGGCTTGACGGGGAAAAAACTAATGTGTATTTATTTTTAAATTATAATATGTAAAAATAATTGTACCTAGATAACTGAGAATATTTTTTCACCGCTTAAAGTATATAATTTTGATTACATACGTTTTTATTTTCCACAATTAGGTATAAGTTACTCAAATAACATAACACTTCAACGTCATGTTAGTTCAAAAAACTTCTTATCCCATGAAATAACCCCATCTAGCTCATAACTCAAAAACACGATATGGCCTCAATTTGTATGTAGGTACTTCCCTTTTGAGGACCACCTCAAATGAGGTGGTACATCGTCCTACTTCATTTTTCGAAATGAGCACCTCATACAAACTCCTAATATTCGTGTGTCCTACCCAACGCTACGCCGTTTAAACGCCGCATTACCGTGGCCAGATTTTTGCTTGGCCAACTGTCAAATCCGAGGGCAGTTAGCTTTTTTTTTATTGGCAGGCAGTTAGCCATACAAATCGAGGCTTGCTTAACCTAATACCGATTTTCCCAAATCTTCATCTTGTCAGAGGTTGTAGGATCGACCACCATATAATGTGAACTAGATAAATCAATAATAACAAATAAGTTACGTAGTGGGTTTCACGAAATTCGGGAGTATTTATAAGAGGCATTTCACTGAATTTATCCAACTTTTTGGGAGAATTTCAATTTTGATTTTTGAATGTAATATAAATAACTGTCTTATGTGCGGTCCCGGAATTGATAATAGATATTGCAGCACTAAATTACCCTTATCCAGTGGAATTATAGTATTATGGCAATACTTTTGGAAGAACGAGAAGCGGCCACGCGCGTTAGATAAATTTAAAAAAAAAAAAAAATATATCTTTGGAGTTAATGGTGAACCTATATACCTGATGACAAATGTCGAATTAGTATTGGCAGCTGCTTTAATTAATGATTTCCGAAACAAATAATATTACCTTATAATAATTAATTCAAGATTACGGACGAATAGTGTGGTGACAGGGAGGGGAATTGGTCTATGACATAGATAATAAAAGTCGGTGTTTGTAGCATTGTTGCATACCATTTTTTTTTCATATGAGCTTTACTCGGCCTGCATCAACACGAAAACCACGTTAATTCGAGGCTTTCAAAAGCATTAGGGATTAGTCGAAAAGTATAATATTTCAAATAAAAAAAAATCTATTCAGTCCATATGAAAAAACATATCGTCAAATTATGTTCTTCGTTTTTAGGAAGCTGTAGAAAATCTATACCTATCAGCTTCTTCGTAGACACCTATAAGTATAATGGCTACTACACTACTAGGTATAAACATCATTATTACTTAAATTATTTTTGTCTGACGGTACATTAAAAAAAATATAGTTGGGACCAGTTGCCAGATTATTTATCATACACCTATAATTAATCCGGCAATTAGGACTGTAGGTCGAGTTTATTACAAGCCCAATCTCTGGAAGCGTCGCTAATCCACACAGTCAATTCAAATGACCGTTTTACCAGAGAAAAGGCCACAGCTACACAGTGATAACACATAATTTTTAACACAACTGATCTATTCTATGTCAAAACGGCCATTTTGGCACAGCAATTTTATAATTCTGAGACAATTCAAATCAGACTTGGTCACCTGATACTTAATTAATAATAATAATTAATTCAGCAGGCAAATTTTTCACTTATTTTAAAACTAATGATACAAAGTGTTGAGTTGGGGGTGGTTGCTTACAGAAGGCAGTTTTATTTTATAAATATTGTGTTAAAGTAGGTAAACAAGTAGTCTTTGTGTGATAACATTGACATTAGCAGCACACCCACATCTCCCCTGAGAGAAATGCTGGGGAAGACTACACTAAAGCTTGATTTTAAAAACTTTTTGGATCATCATGATATTTATACTCAACTATATTGTGCAGAGTTGATACCCCATACAATATGGTTGGCCCAGCCATGATGGTGGTATATAAAAGGCAGGTTTTTAAATATAGTGACCTGAATAATGGAGACTAGTGACCTCGGAACCTAAAGCTGTCCTTAGCAACAGAGCCAGCTGTTTTCAGTTCTCTTGTAATCCACACTACTGTAACCACAGTATCAATGACTTTAACAAAATAAACAATAAAAGAATATAACTTGCTGTGCATTTAAAAATGATTTAACAACCCTAGAGAGAAAATTAAGCCACAGAATTACGTTTTCTCTCACAAGTGTAGCAGTAATATGTAATTACTGAAAATAGTACTGTTTACATAGCAGTAAATGATAAACTGAGACAAGACCTGTATACAATCCATGTAAGACCCGTAAAAGACAAAATCACAATAAAATTTCATGTACTATGCAATATGACATGTAACTGAAAGCAAAATGGTGTAGATCTAAACTCAGATTGTTAATTGTTGAGATAAAAACATAATTACTAATCTGCAAGAAAGGAATGAAACATTTCTGCAGGACAAAGGTCAATGTTTCCCAGGGAGGATGTTTCTAGAGCTAGGACACATGATTTTCAGATTATTTGTGCATCAGTATAAAAATCTGTTAATACATTAAATGTGACATCTGACATCCATAGCAACAGCTTTTTACATAATGGTCTACAACTACAAAATTAATCCAAAAATTATAATATCAATGTTTTCATCCTTGTATCATGTAATACATTCTATCTTGGGTTGACATAACCTGCAGAATGAGTTAATGTATTTTTGTAAGTTTAGTAGCACAGGCAGTAAGCTTCTATAGATCTATCATCTTTAGAAAATATTGTAATAGCAAATAAATCAAACACATATTGATTAGCCTACAATATAATTAATTGTCATTTGATGCCATATGTCTTATTAAATTTGATACAAACTGATCTATTTTTCTGACATCTTGCTGTATCTCAGTTTTGTATTGCAGACACTGAAAATATAAAAACGTAATTAGTGTGAAGTACATTTCAATATACCTAATATAAATCTATGTATTAATTTATCAGACAAGATGTTTAAGGTTAAAAACAAATTAGATTAATAACCATATTGAGGCTCTTGGGATTACACCTAATATCTGCTTCTGTCTGAGCTAAGTATATTTTAA
Organism: Ligdia adustata; assembly: GCA_947049295.1. NCBI lineage: Eukaryota > Metazoa > Arthropoda > Insecta > Lepidoptera > Geometridae > Ligdia > Ligdia adustata. Next base: position 9,011,284 of record OX346218.1, read on the forward strand.
CGAGAAATACCTTTTTATCATCCGTTATTTTAACAACAAAAACACCCTTGGAATGTGAATACTTAATGCTGTATCTTGTGTTCAGTGGATCTTTCAAATACAACATTTCTGCAGACTTCTCAAACTCTTCCCAGTTTGATATGAAAGTCATAATATTCCTTGTATCACTAAAATAAATCTAAAAAGCTTAACTTTTTACTAGGTACTCCAACTATGAAACTGTAAATAATTTTTCTCTAGAACTCCCACCCAGTGCCACCCACGTAAACAAAATAACCTCAATCAAAGTTTAATTCGCACATTAGACATGCTAATGCCATGGTGGCCGTACCGCCTTATTTTTAGTTATTTCGGCGAACCTAGTGTCATAATTTTAAGTCCCAAGTGGTTATTCAGCGTTCGCCGAAAATATGGCATCTTCGTGTATATTTGTTGCAAAACTAGTGATTCTTCCAGTATTGTCGTCTGTTAATAGTGGATAATTAACTAATTATGTCTTGTTTATGAACACCAAAGAATATGATACTCTCTAACGAAAAACACATTGGTGAACACATTGTCGCCAAGCGGCCGCGCCGGCAATATTGTGTTTTTTTTTATTTTTGATGTTTTAGTTGAGTTGCTAACAATTGTGACTTTTAACAATTAAGTTATTATTAAGGAAACGATATTATTAATAACTATATATAAACTATGCGTTTAATGCGTCTGAGTATCACACGGTACTAATGGGAATTAACTTACCTATAGCCCAGTTAGTGGAACCTCTGGGATTAAAATAACTAGTCCAAATAATAAAAGCTGTGGGAAAAACACACGTTATTAGACAATACGAGTAACCGTTACCACCGTAACGTATGTAATCTGCTAATGAACGCTCTATCTGTGGTAGTACTTTATCTCTATGTTGGGAACACTATGAGTTTGTCATCAGCAAAATGAAATGTCATAGTCAAATTGTATAGTAGCTTGTTGTGATAGCATACTAGAGATGGGTGTTGCTAAAAAATATAGACTAATTTTACAACTTACTTACTGCTTCTTGCACTAGAATCAAATATAACAAAAAAAAAGTAGTTAGTAAATTGTACAGTAACTTGATTCTGGTAGCGCTCCCGACCAGATTTTGCAACACGAGCTACATACGAAACGCAACAGTAAAATTAGTTTGATCGATATATAACCGGAAATAAATTAATTTTCTGCTATGTTTATGTCTTTGATTTTTTGGTATGTAGTGAAACTAATTAAAGTAAATGTTTGTTTCGATTCCTTTAGTAATTAGTATTCGACTCGCATTTAAGTATTTTTGAAATAAGTTTTTAAGCAATGTATTCTATTTATGGAACAAACAAGAGTGCTTAGTTTTGTTGGAATAACCAGCCAGCCAGTATCCGGTACTTCAATTTGTATTTGAAGTAAGTTTTGTAATGTTAGTAATATTTTATTTCAGTAATTCTATTTTGCATGCTGATAGGCAAGGACATGTGCACACTTACTTACATTAAGATTGTTAATTATAATCATGTTCCTAGCAAATAAAGCTAATTTGAATTTTAACCCCTGGAAGAATTGACGTGTGTATTTTCGTTTATTTGTTCAACGACAGTTTGTATTTAATTCCATTATCATCACAAGAGCTATGGAGAAGTAGTTTCTCCATAGCTTTTATGAATTCATTTTCATGAGTGGATTTCACAAAACTATCATTTCTTTAAAAAAAGTTGTATCTAACTCAGTTCAATGTGAATTTGATTAGTGTAAGTGCCCGCTAAACCTGCTAAACACGTCTGAGGAGTTTGAAAGTTATCTTAAATCTTAACTTAAGGTATCCTATGTATCTGTAGGGCAGGCTGCACACGCCTACATCACACATGTACTTAGGCGTAGTATGTTTATATTAAGTTTGTAATTCGTTTCACGGACCGTCAGGCCAGTCTATCACTGGCGCTCCAATAAAGCGCATGTCTTAAAGCCTAAACTGCACTTTATTGACCCCATACAGAATACTCACGTCAATTAGCCAGCAAAATAAGATAGACTCAACAACAAATACACACCCAAATAGTATTCTATATATCTTTACGATCATGGAGTTGGTAGCTTACGCCACGCATTCATTTACTTGTCTATATTCGTACCCATACTTCTCTTAATCTTGTAACATCCAACTCAAAAAGCTCAACGTTTTTATACATATCGTATGTATCATTTATTTCAGTATGTTTATTTTTAGAAGTTACAAGATTCAGAACAACTAACAATTAGATTACTAAACAATCATTAAACAGAATTAGACACTACTCGCACAACACACTTACACTAATCAGCCGCAAATTACTAAACACATATAATCGCACTAAACACAGTGACTAGGTACTGGCCTTAACAATTATCGATAACTTCGGCATGCCCCAACCCTATGAGACGAGCAAAGGGGAGAGGCAGGCAAAGAGGCAAACCAAGAAAATAGCGCACCGCACCGCACCGCAACGCAACGCCAACCAGCGAGCGAACCGACAGAGTGCGCAGAAAATCAATACACAGTGATGTATTCGCCTTTTTAAAATGAGAACGTGACAAACTATATTTTAATACATCAAAGAAACGTTTTATTAAAAAAAATAGTTGTTGAGACTTGATGTTCATTTTTTTATTTATTTACAAAAGTGATGAGTTTTCTCATGGCTACGGCGGCGTGGTAAAACATTCTTCGCATTGTTTGTCTGCTTTTGCTTCAATTTGAATTGTTGAAAGGTCAGTAAAACGTTTTCATTTCTATTTGCAAAGGAGTAATTAGTTTTTAGAATGTAAAATTTCAATTTTCTTCCAAGAACATGTGCAAACGTACTATCGACCTTCGCCATTGTCTGCATGGTGCATTGCGTTTGTTGGTACCTATGTAACGTACTTAGGTACACCTACAAATATCTGATAGATTTTCAATACATAGCATCTACCTGAATTAAATAATCAAGTATCGTCCTTGTTTGACATTGAATATAATATTGAATTACAAGACCAGCTCTTATTTTATTTCATGGAGAGATAATTTATTTGAATAGGATTAATTTATGGCATATTGTCTGAATTCGTCAATTTTGCTAAGAGAAAAAATCTTGCGGTTTTCTAATTAATTATATTACTTAAAGTTCAAATTACCCTCCATTTAATGAAAGCTTTTTTGTTCTTGTCATAGCTTTAAAAATATCTACAGTATTGTAAAAAATAGAGTTTTCTCATCCATTTGTCAGCACAATTGTTCATACATAAGTCACTAAATAAGAAAATTATGTTAATATTCACATAAATACATTTATTTATGTTGCAACATGTGTAAAGGATTGTGTTAGGTTTATAAGTAATATTTTTTTGTCCCTATTATGCCACACCTAGATTTTTAGTACTTATATAGATAAGAATCACAGCCACAAATAGTATATCTAAAATATGTAGTATAGAAATGGGCTTATTTTCACAGAATATAAGCCCATTTACATACATACAATTTTTGTACAAAAATTTTGGTACCAGAAATGTTTGACTGGCCCATATAGAAATGGATTTTTCTTTTATGGATTCTGTTACATAAGGTATACGTAGATGCAATTGTGATTTCCATGCTTTAGCTTTTAGCTCTAGCATACACATGCTAATGCACATTACACATACATGTAAATGTGTAATGTGTGCCTTAGAAACATGGATATCAAATGATAGCAAGTTGGACAAGTATCTATAGCTGAATATGATTAGGGTTTTGTAGTACTATACAAACCATTATATATTTGCTGTGATAGTCTGTCTTTCTTGGATCTAACAAATTTATAGTTAATAGTTAATAGATACCTAATCCTTTTTGTTACTTACCCAAATATTTTGTTGGATATCTTTAGTAAGATCTCAACAATTTTGAAAGCAGGGCAGGATACAATATAATTTCTTTCATCAAGTGTACCATTTTCAACACATAGCACAGGTCTTCAAAGAAGCTTTACAAGAAAGCTTTAAATATGTTTTTGGTCACCTTAGGTGTCAAGATAATATAGCAGTTATTATGCATGAATTTTAATAGATATTAATATGCAATTTTTGTTGCCGATTTTTTGTATAAAAAAGTTTTTTGTTAAGATTAACCCCTAATTTATGATAATTATTTATAATCAAATATGCTGCCAGGTTGTGGAAGTGGCTGCAGAGTTCTCTCTTTCTCAATAGCTATAATCTCGGTCTTTACTAGTCGCAAGTGAATCAGTTTTTCTAGGCAAGCATTTTACATCCTAGGCTGCATCATCACTTTACATTAGGTGAGTTCTGGTCAAGCACAAGCAATAAAAACGAATGAAAGAAGTGGTTCATCATTCACAGAAATAATTTTGATGGTTCTTGTTTGGTATGTCATAATTTCAGTTATTTGTTCCCTAAATATTTTGTCTAAATTGTACAGCATTTTTTAACAATTAACCAAAACAACAAAGAAACAAGTTTGGTCTCACTTAAGTACTTTATTTGGAGAAATTTTGCTATTGTAAAAACTTGTGATATATGTGTGTAAATTGGTCAGTTTTTTAATCCTTAAGTGTAGTTAGGTAATACGATTTTGAAGTTTGCTACTGCTGGTCAACTTTAGATCTGGAATGGACGCTTCTTCTTGTAGCAGCTTAATAAACAGAAAGATTGAAGGTTTGGCAGGTACTTTTATATTCGTCCTCAACAACATTTGTTGTTCAAATTTTTATTTCTAACAGCTAAAGGTGTGATTTAGATATTTTGCTATTATAATATATACATCAAAGAGATAGAAATTGGTAGATAATAATAATAGTATTTCAGTAGACGAAGTCAAGAAATCAATGAAGAAATTTGTTGACAAAAGTAGTCTTTTATCTTAAGAGGCTCTCACTAGATTATTGGACAAGGGTCAGGTACAGAGGGTGGTGATCCTCGATACAGCATGTATTGTAAGGAGGTTCCTTTCTCTGTAATCCTTACCTTTGTGTGTAGCTTGGGTCCTACCCCGCTGCTGGCGGCATTCTAGGTTTAAGTTTTTATAATATTTATTGTTTTATATTTATATTGTAAAAAACATAAAAGAAATAAAATGAATAAGATAATAATAATAATAAATAGATAATAAGGGTTTGTATATTTTTTGCACAACGGTACATTATCTGCCTTTATGCAAATCCTTCTGCTAATCTAGAATTTTGCTTTTTCTGTCCTTCTGCTGCAGAGACTCCTCGGTGTGTAAGGCAAAACTAAAGCAGCTTTTTTTGATGTTATAAGTAATGTATGTAGGGTCTTAGCTCTCTGCATCCCCATAAATATAGAGAACTGAAACCTTAAACCTATGATGAAGCAGCTATCCAAAGTTTACCTTGGCTTGTAATGCCAAGAGAGAGATGCACTTCTAATTTATTTTGTCCAGGGGTCTATCTTTGTTGGTACAGGACCTCAACTTATTCTTCTACTCCAGTACTTAATATGCCAATTGTTTATCAACCTTTTGGTTTTGCTAATTAAAAGCTCAATATTGGTATTCTTTTCAGATTCTTGTTGTGCAGACAGGGATTTTCTATATACACCACATAATTATAAGCAAAAATGGAGGAAATGAATGGGGAACTTTATGGAGATGGGCTTGTTAGTCTGGATGAGGGTTCTTTGGAGTCAACTGATAATGCTAAGCAGGATCAGAACTGTAACATTTGCGAGTAAGTTAACTAAACATATTTTAGATAAGAATTTGATTTTTAGTGGATGTGGAAGCGGAGATACAATTTCTGGCAGATATTCTTTACTTGTCTTTCAATCTCTACACTTTTACTTTATTACAAGGGGACTGATCATATATATTTTTTTAATTTTAACTACTTCATGACCCTCAGGCACCTTCAGCGATTTATTTCAGCCTTGAAGTGGTAGCAGATAAATATTTTGAATTCTATTATAGTGATTTGAATTTTTATGCTATGAATAAATCATTGTTATTTATAGAATATAATCAATTAAGCTGTGACGATACAATGTTCATGTTTTCAGCAATAAGTTGTGCAATCCACGAGTGTTGTCTTGCCTTCATGTCTTCTGTGAAGCCTGCATTGACAAGCTAATGGTAAATGAGGCTGGAGATTCTTTAAAGTTTGATTTGGCTGTGGAATGCCCTATCTGCAAACAAGAAACTAAGGTAGGCTGCTCTCCTTTTGCAATGTCATAATTCGTTCAGCTAACTAAACTTTCATTATTTTACTTAGCACAATTTTCTTTTTAGATTCCAGGAGGAGGTGCAGCATCCCTACCTTGGGATTATGTCATCACCAACATTTTGGATGTGTCCTCAATGGACCAGTCTGTCGTTTGCACATGCTGCAAGAGCAAGGAGCCGGCAGTAGCTCGGTGCACCGACTGTTCCCATTTCTTGTGCTCGAATTGCAACTCTGCTCATGAATTTATGAGATGTTTCGAAAACCACCGCGTAGTCCCATTCGATGCTCTACGATCGTCTAAGGAGAAGGCCGCTGTGCACAAGCCAATTTTCTGCACTCGTCACGCGGGTGAGAGTCTCAAGTTTTACTGCTGCGAGTGCGAGGTTGGCGCTTGCAGCGAGTGCCTGACTGTCGACCATAAAGTGGGCGAACATCGTTGCGAGCGTATAGTGGATGCGGAGTCTAACATCCGAGCTGAACTCCGCAACTTCATTGTAGAGGCTAATTCTCGCGCTGCATCTGCTGGTACCGCGTCTGCGCGTCTCGATGACGCCCTCGGAGATTTGCAACGCCAGCGCGACGATGCCGAAACCGTAATAAACGAGGCTTTTCACACTTACAAACTAGCTCTCGAAAGGCGTCGCGAAAAGGCTCTAGAAGAGCTCGAGCGTCTGCACAAGGAGAGAGAGCTCAAAGTCATGGATTTGTTTGATCGCGTCGACAAAACCGTACAACGCATCGATTGCGCTTGTAAATTCGCTGCGAGATTGCTCCGCCGAGGTGACGGTACCGAGATAGTAATGCTGAAGAAAATAGTAGCTTCTCAATTTGCGCGCTTGCTGGAAGGAGCCCCAGAGTTTGATGTCGATTACTCTTTGGAGTTCGTTAGCAAGATGGATAAATTTGATTCTGTCACTGAGGATACTTTCGGAGTGTTCCGTACAGAAGCTACTCGCGCAGAAGAGAGAAAGCGGGCTAGCGAATCATCTGCTATCGTGCCTGTGGCTTCTAATTCTCACTCTCCGGCCGTGTCTGTGACCAACGCGCCAGTTTTTGATGATTTTCAAATGGCGGGAGTCCGTCGTGTGACTGGAGTAGGCGGAGTTGGAAGCATGGTTGGCGTGCCTGGCGTGTCATCGTTAGGCGTTGGTGGTGTTCCTGGTGTAGGCGTGGGTAACGCAAGCGTCATGCCCTCGGGAGTGACCCTTAACAGTGTAGCTGGAGTGGGACCAGTAAGTGGCGTGGGTGGCGTGCCAGCTTTACCTTCCATGGTTGAATATAACCTGCAACAGCTCGCGAGTATCGCCGAGAAAGACGTCCCTCCGCCTCAGCACACGTCCCCGGCCCCGCCTTTTACTCTCGCTGAGCTCCTAGCTGGCGACCTTAACTCTCCTCAAGCTTACAACAATTTGCAAGCACTTGCCAAACTCGGATTGAATACGGGTGAGCATACGCAATCGGTTTTTTTAAATTCTTGTAGTTTGTATTTCGTTTTATAACTCTTGTTTTCTTTGCAGAAGTTAACGGTTTCGGTGGTGTGAGTGGCGTTAGTGGCATTGGAGGGGTTGGACCACGCGGCGTGTCTCCTGGCAGGCCCTTGCTAACTGCTGCTGAAGAAGCAGCCTTGGTGGCACCTCCCGCACCCCTCGTGCGTGCTACTAAGGCCACACCCATGCATATTAGATTCAAATTTGGTCAGCTTGGAGGTGGCAAGGGCCAGTTCAACTCGCCTCATGGCTTCTGCCTCGGCAACGACGAAGATATTATTGTTGCTGATACAAACAATCACCGTATCACGGTTAGTTATTGTCTCATTTTTATATGTGTGTATATTTCTGACAATGATCTGTATTTACCCTTTTGAAATTGTTTGATTCTTGCTCGGTGGGAAGTCGAAATCTGTTATTGTAGTCTTGATTCCAGACTATTACAATAACATATTTACACATCGCAGATGTATCTAGAGTCTAGATTCAACTGAGATGTCTCGCCTTAACAATGAAGTCTAGTGCATTCAGAGCTAAAAATTGAGAAGAGTTATCAATCCAGTTTGCGCCAGACAGAAAAGGGGACTATTTATTGTTGCTTGAGTATGGAACAGTTTTGTAAGCCACAGTTGTTGAATTCATCAAAATCATACTACATAGATACTTCGTGGCCATTTATTGTTAGGGTAAACCCCTATCGCCATGTTATCTACAGAACTACGACATAAATGAGCCAATGCCTTACCCCAATCTGCCTTTTACACACCGAACACTACTGTATATATATTTATATGTGTCTCTTCTATTTTATTTATATCCTCTGCATCCTGACAGCATTAATTTGTAATTCTTGTGCTGTCCATTTTAAATTATAAAACGTCACGGTTTTAAAATAGGCGATAAAACGTTAATATCTCAAACGCTTTCTACAAAGACTGATTGGTTCCATTGCAATAAAATGCTACGTCCAATTGTTCTTATTATCAAGGACGATCGTGTTACAGACATTATAGTAATTATAGCTAGACAGTATGTGACACCGACTATTACAAACTTCTAGTTAAGGTTTGAAAGCTAAAATCCTACTGCTTGGCTGGCCATCTCACTATTGTTCAAAAATACAATAACGTGCAGGTGTTTGACAAGTCTGGCACACACAAGTTCAATTTCGGCGTGGCCGGCAAGGAGGAAGGGCAGCTGTGGTACCCTCGCAAGGTGGCTGTGGTCCGCGCAACCGGCAAGTTTGTGGTCTGCGACCGCGGCAATGAGCGCTCCCGCATGCAGATATTCACCAAGAACGGACATTTTTTGAAGAAGATAGCTGTATGTAGAATTTTTATATGATGTATCACAGGAATGTAGGTTTTGGTGTTAGCCGACGAGGTTCATGAGCTCTTTAATATTAATAATAAATAATTTCACACGTAAATATCCATATTTAAAGTTCATAACTGAGACATATCTATATAAAAATATTTTCAATTATTGTCGACAATGATGCACCATAAATTTGTATGTAAAATAACAAATAACTTAAGAGATCGCCACGTAATCCCCTGAATATCTAGGATTGCGAAAAAAGATTACGGATAGCCTTCGAAACTTCAAAGTTGGGCATAATATGTAATTTTAGAACTCAGCGATCCGAAAATCATCAAAAACTAGATTGATCCCTCCAAACGATTGGTTGTTTTTAGAATGAAACTTCGAACTGAAGATCGGTTAATGGAACGCTATTTCACAAATTTAGATCGAAACCTCTGAGATAGGTAAAAATGCATTGAGATAGGTCATTGAAACCGGCCGTTTAACATCCGTTTATTTGTTGACTTAATGTTCCTAACGGTAAAATGTTAGTCTTAAGCCAGAGGTGATGATAATTGATGTTTCAAGAACCAGTAAACATTTTAAACTCAATAGCCTTATGACTTAAGGGGGTGAGGTGATTGATTAATGACCATTCTTTATTAAATCTCTCCTTGACATAACATCCCAAACGGTAACTATCAGTAATACGTGAGATATTTTCAGGTACGTTTCATTGACATCGTAGCGGGTCTGGCCGTGACCGCTGAAGGTCTGATCGTAGCCGTCGACAGCGTCACTCCGACCGTGTTCATACTGTCCGAGGAAGGAGACCTCATGAGCTGGTTTGACTGCAGCGAGTGCATGAGAGAGCCTTCGGACATAGCTATCAGCGGTAAGAGTTTGTTTTTACCTGACTGCCCAAAACGCTATACCGCGGGAGGGCTATTTTTGTATGTATGTTTGTATATATGTATGTCTCTTACTCTTTGTGACCATCTAGAGCCTAAACCGGTGAACCAATTATGATGTACGGGGTTTCATTGGATTCGTTTTTATCTGCAGATAGTTATAGGCTATACTGTTTGCATCCCGCGGTTTCACTTGTTAAGGTACAGTGATCTTGAATTTTTACAGTCTGTATTCGGCAGGATACTGGATGCCAAATCAACTTCACTGACTACCAACTTTGCGGCGACTTAAACCATTTCTTATTGTTTGTTGTGCTGTGTGTCCTAACAGAATATCATCGCTGATTGTTGTCAACTCGCACTACGTTGAGTTAGGATCGACTATTAAAAAAAACTGCGTATTGTTGCAATTAAATCAATATTCTGCTCCATTTTAAAAATACCGTAATTTCCAGGCAAGGAATTCTACGTGTGCGACTTCAAAGGTCACTGTGTGGTCGTTTTCGACGACGAGGGTCGTTTCTTGCGTCGCATCGGTTGCGAGAACGTCACCAACTTTCCCAACGGAATCGACGTGTCTGACGCTGGGGACGTCCTTATTGGAGACTCGCACGGAAACAAGTTCCATGTGGCCGTGTTCTCAAGAGATGGCGTGCTCGTCACTGAGTTCGAGTGCCCCTATGTCAAGGTAAGATGGCTGTTTGTTACTTTTTATCACATAAAATAGGCATTATTGCAATTATGCGTTTATGGGGGACGGTTTCTTGTGCCCATATTCTCAAGAGATGGTGTGCTCGTTTCTGAGTTTTGAGTAACCCTAAATCAAAGATAAGGTATATGTTTGTAATTTTTTATGCAATTAAATAGGTAATTAAGAAACAAAATGGCAGAGAAAGCATCTACCGCACTGCAGTAGTAGCATTACGGCATCCGCTCTCGCCCAATCCTACGGAGGTATAATCGCTGAAAAGTCATGTGCCGTAAGGATTAGCTTGGTGTGAAAGTCAGGGGACCTTTCATGCCAGCTATGTAAACTTGGGACAACTGTAAACAGCTGCACATTTCTTGACCCATGAAGCCCGTTGTGCTACTTTTTTATTGTTGTTTAATGCTCTTACTTCCTTATTTCTCTTACCTGGAGAGTGATGAAAACGCTTATACACCTGGCCGTCCATATCTGCCCGAATGTCCAGTGGCGCGAAGCTTGCTATAGCAGCGCCGCCTCGAACGAAAAGTGTGATAGTACGGCGCAACTCTGATTACCTTATACCTTACTTACTGGCACCTTACAACGCCATCGACTTAATCACTCCGCAGTAGAGTCGACGAATAGTTTTATTTTGGCCGCCACCTAGTGTACGTAGCAGTCTGTGCAAGGCTGCACTCGTATTCGCACTGGATCCCTGGTCTGGTCTGGTCTGGACTGGTAAAGTAGTTTTTTAAACCCAGTTAATTCCTAGATTGAGAAGTATGTATAGAAAACGTAAATTAGCTCGTTCTCTGGCACGGTGTATTAGTTAGTTACTAATCACCGAATTCTAGTAACCCTATGTCAAATTATTATTGACCGACCGAGCGAAGCAATTTGATGGGGTCGATTGCCTTGCAAAAGGTACGAGGTTCGAACTCACGAAACATGTAAAAAGAGCCTGAGCTACCGGTAAAGGAAACCATAGAATGGTAATAGGGCGTTTTCTAACGCTTGCCTGGCTAGCTACCACCATCAGTTGTAAAACCTGTCGCCAAGCACCTAACGATGTGTTCCGCCTAGAGGATTCGATCCCGGTCGATTTTTCTAGTCCCGGATTTCGGGATTATCAACAGTTAATACCGGGATCCCGGGATAGTCCCGGGATTGTATTGGTAATAGAAAGTGGTAGCAAAATGAAAGTAAATTATGTCAAAATCAACCTTTTATTTTAACCTAAACAAAAAAGAAAAGAACATTTAAATCTATGTACAACATAAACATAACCTCTTAAATCAACAGAAAAAACATTCGCTGTTTTTCATCTATAATATATTTACTCATACACATGAATGCATTGTCGTTTTTTTTTTAAAAAATTAATAGTTTATCACCAATTAACAATATAAATATAATTACTTACACGATCTGAAGCGTAATTTTTACACTATTTTACACTAATTATATTTTTTTTGAACACTGCTAGTGCTAGTAGTTTTTTGGTACATATAAATTCTTTTTTCTTTCTTTCTTTTCTTTTACATACTTAATCCGACACCGTATCAGATGTGTAAACAAGATGGCCGGCAAATTTTGACGGGTAACGTCAAATGTAAGTAAGTGCGTTTCGTTTCACGCACATTTTTATTGACTTATATAAAAATATATTAGTCCCGAAACTCCCGGGATTCATTGAATTTAATCCCGAAAATTTCGGGACTAAAATATTATCGGGATCCTGGGATCCCGGTTTTCTGGATCCCGGGATCGAATCCTGTAATTCCGGCAGCCTTCCATGAGAGCCAGTGTATTTCAAACTAAGCATGCTCCATATAAGGCTACAGTGTCGCAGTCTACCGTGGTCGTGCGAGCTTGTGATCAAATGCCTAGCTGTGTTGGTTAAAAAAATGATGTTTATAGTATGTTTGTATTTATGAAATTTCGAACAAGCGTAAGGGGTACGTAGTTTACAACCAAGCTTGGTGTATGGGTTCTACGATTTTTTGTTATTTTGATTTAAATATCAATCCTCTTGAGCGTATTGTTAAAATTAAAATGGAACTACATGTTAGGGACTCTTAACAACTTCAAATCGTCCACCCGTCTCCTAGAAATCAGGTAACAGACATAAAAAAATTAAGTCGAATTGAGTACCACCTCCTCTATTTTGGAAGTCAGTAGAAAAAAAACTTGACGCTCACATGTAACTGAATATTAAATTTTCATAAACTCACGTCCGTATTGTAACGTTATTGGGCGTGTCCTTTCGAAGCACCTCCAAGTGCCTTTATATCGAACAAAAGATTGTGTAAAAATAAACTGTCTGGGCCGAACAATACCGCCTACTCTATTTTCTCGCACATCGAAACCGACTTAATTCAGTTGTTATCTACGAAATAAACGTATTATTGCTACAAAATAAACATAATCCCTTTGAAGCTAACTAAAGAAAATAGTAAAATTGAATTTTCTATTTTGACACGTAAAAGCAGTCGCGAGCTGACGAGATGTAGATGTAGCCAGCAGCAGTGCGATTATTGCATATTTTTGCAAATATTATCCTTCAAAACTAGTAGGGTATTTCATTCTACTGAGGGTCGTCGTGCCCTTGAATGTGATATTCAAAACTTGTTAATGTGAACGCACGAGCTTTATGTAAATATGGCCCGGAGTCGTTCGATCGATGAACGAACCACACTCGAATAAGTCGGCCAGACAAGATCGATGTTACAAGGGTGGAGTTACATTTTATGCTAAGAAATTGAATCTCAACAAAAAGTTAATTAGTTTTCATAGTAAATGAACTGTTAATTGAGGAATCAGCATCAGAAATAATTTATGAAGATTATTATTTGCTAAGTATTTAGTGTTTTACCGACTATAGACATTTTAGGTGTCTGTAGGTCTTTAGCTCAATAATTCAACCACTCTAAACGGTGAGACTCTTTAATTTGGTATTGAAGCTTCGTCCTCTGTCTCGCGTTGCGATACCTACTTCAGCCGTATCGAAAATCGTTAGCTAAAATGTCGTGACCTTTTTTAATTTATATTCTTTTTCATACATATAATAGTTTAAGGTTCCCGAACTCTCAAAAGGAAAGGACACTTCAAAGTGATCCTAAGGTCGGATCACTTTGAATTTAAACAAAGCAGCATCCGACAGACACCTCATACATACATGTTTTAAGAGAATAATGGTATACCAGCTCTATTTCTGTTTCGGAAGTTTATGAAAACATTATTATGCCTTACATAACGCCTATAATATAAAAAAAACTCCCAATTTTATACAAATAAAAGTTTAAAACAGGCTGATGTAAGTTTATTTCTTTTGTGGTAATATGAATCGTTATGACGTTAACGTCACTGCGACTGTAATGCTTCAACTTCCACTTACGTAAGACAGAGGTTGAACCTATCGATGTATGTCACACGTAACTGAGTTGGTTACGACATTTTTTGTTAAGAGTTATTTTTCTATTAGAAGCCGATGGATGATTCGTTATTATTATATGATTAACTTTAAAAAGGTGCAAAGTTTATATTGGACCAGAGTCTGATTAATATTTTGAGATATAAGCATTTACGAAAGTGATGGCTTCGCTATTAGCAGACAAATATTCTAAAACATAGTTTGAACTAATATTTTGCTAAGGAATGTTAAAAATATAAACATCCTTTTAAAAATAAACTAGGTATCGAATGTCAAAATTGGTTGTTAGATTTTGGTTAAACAAGGTCATGTGGTTGGAAAAACTTAAATCTGGTACAAGGGTTTAATCTCTATGCAAGTGATACCTGCGGATTTTAAGAAAGAAATGAACCATAATATCTGCTCAATACTTTTGTCAATAACATTTTCAAATCTTTCGTGGTAAGACGGTAAAACTCTTACCTCTGGCACGGAAAAGATTTAAGCAATACCTAGAGTTTTTAGTCTTGCCAGGTCGTGCACATGGGTGTGATCATTAGTATTTCTTTAATAGAAATTAAACTACCGTTCGTATTTTAGTTGCATCTTATTTTTACAGATTAAATGTAATTAAATTACTCCCAAGTTACGTGACAACGAATACCAATCTAGTGCTAGACGTCACTTGTTCATAAACGTCTTTTACGCTTTCAATGGGCTTCATTGTTTAGACACGTTATAGTTGTAGTATATTCGTCATTATACATCGATATTCTCCTTGAAACGTTTGTAAGGTGAATTTATACTAGTAGTTCTCAGAACTTATAAGTTTATTTAAAAGTAGCGATTGTTTTCCCGTGGTCAGTTCGCGAATACATTTATTTTGTTACTTTAAAAACAGCTCCCAATAAGTTAAACATACGGCTTTGATGTGAATTTGTTACCGTGAAAACAACAAACATCCTCTATTCGTATCTCTGCCAAAAAAGCCACACTATTTTATGAATTTATTTCTCGAGTTTTAAAATCTATTATTGATTTTTGCATATTCACCATAAATATTTCTGTACCTAACTACGGCTGCTAAGTAATGAATTTTGACTGGTAGCCTATTACTGGATGCTATCTAGCTTAATTTTGGAGATTTTAAAATAAAAAAGATGTTCTGTTTCGCACTCGTTGCTCGTATATTGCAGTAGTAATGGCGTCGTTACAAAAAGTCGAGGATAGGAGGGAAGGGAACATTATTTTAACCAATAGCAGCACTGAATTTAAATATCGCGGCTTGAGCGTGCGTTGTAATTGGTGATTAATTAGGTAGGATTCAAGCGTATTGGCGCGTTCAGGAACAATTTCGTATTTGGAGAGAAATAAAATCAATATTCTACTTATACAAAGTTGCGTCAAGATTGGATGGAAACTACGACCTGTACGCAAATACGAAATTTGTTGTAGACAATAATCCATACATACAAACTGACAGACGAAAGTAAAGTAAAGAAAGTAAAAATAAATAAAAACAATGTCAAAAAACAATACTTCTTGAATAAATCTCTTAGGTAAACAACTCAACTGGCGGATCGCCCGCAGGGTACAAGACTGGGAGGGGGAAGCGATGCACGGGTAATAAAATAACCCAATATAGCGAGATAACGTTCCGTGAATGCAATTTTTGCATCAATTACCATTTCGTCCTTGGCTCGCTACGTAGCAAGTAAACGATTATATTTTTACCGTTCGAACGCCGCGCCGTTTGTTTGCTGTGGACTCTCTTTCACCTTTCGCAGGTTCCGGCAATATCTTCAATACACTCTGAGCGATCAACGTCAAAACACATGTGAAAAAGCGTTTTTTAAATGAAATTTTAAGCGAAATTTTAATTTAACAAATATATATTATTATTCGGGACTATAAAAAGCGGGGGCTTTTTATATATTTATATGAAAAGGGTTTTATAGTAACAATTTAAAACATTTTCACTAAAGAAAATTTCGTATTCAGTCTAGTTTCGTAGTTTCGTTGGTGTACGTGGTGGTAAACGTTTGGTGTTGTTTGTTGCAGGTATCTCGTTGCTGCGGCCTGAAGATCACTTCTGAAGGCTACATTGTCACTCTGGCTAAGAATAATCACCACGTTCTAGTCCTCAACACCCTTTACATTGTATGAGGAGGTTACTCGATGGCTGTAAGTCTGCATACTACAAGATCTCACATTTATTCCCTATATTTTATTTTAATTGCTGTTTTTACAAAGCTAAACATTTTTTGCTAAACCAGTATTTGACTACTTTCTTTATTTTGTTTTTGTGTTAAATTTCACACGTTTAGTCTGATTTTAACACCTCCACTAGCAGTGATCTAGAGTCATCCTATTTTATACGCTTCGTGTTTTTTTTATTTTACTTTGTGGCATTTTAGGATTGTGTAGTTAAGAATTTTAACGTTAGGTCGTTTGTCACTGCTGTGGTTTCCATAAGTCATAGATATGTTCATTTCCATGTTTATTATTTTATTATTGCATTTAGTTGTGTAACGAAAATCCAAAGGTTAGTATAATTATATTCAGTTCCATTTAAAATTATTGTTTTGTTACATTTGGTCGTGGATGGTTATTTCGTTTCGGAATGTATGCAAACTTAATCCGTATTCGAAATTATTGATATTATAATATTGTAATTAAAGTTATATAAAATTTATGTATGTGAGGGTGATGTGATCGAAGCTCGGTGGTAATTCGGAACCGAAACTTTCATGTCCCACCAAAGAACGCTTACCATAACCAAATTTAACTAAAGAACTCCCATCGACAGAACTCGTTTGTTTCCAAATTAGCAGCTGGTATGGTTCCTAGTTCAAGTATTTAAAAAATGTCAATTAGGGGACAGCGTGCAGTGTCGTCTCATTTAAATGTTATTTTATTTGTATATATTATTAAGTGAGTCCGATATACGTAAATATTCAAAATTTAAT
Organism: Ligdia adustata; assembly: GCA_947049295.1. Taxonomy (NCBI): domain Eukaryota; kingdom Metazoa; phylum Arthropoda; class Insecta; order Lepidoptera; family Geometridae; genus Ligdia; species Ligdia adustata. The sequence continues at coordinate 9,028,262 of OX346218.1, forward strand.
CGCCTACAACATGTATTTTCATTATTTCGCTATGAACAAATGTTGACGCACAATTGTTTTTTTTTTTAAATTAAATTTTGAGTGTAATGTGACCAAAGGAGGCGACACTATAAAAACGTGCCATCTAGATTAGGTTAATCTCGTATACAATATTATATATTGTCCGTTAAAATATATTTACCATTTACAGAATTTCTTGTGTCTATACAAAATGTTTTCACGTTCTCTTGTTTTGAGAGCCTATTACATATTTAAAAAGTTTTTTCATGAGTAGGCTATTATTGCATTACGATTGCATTATTAAGATTCGGTTTTATTATATGTAAGTATCTTAATAATAGATTGTAATGCCATATAAATTAGATGAGAACAGCTGTACATCAACGCAATAACTTTTGTACAACGTAACAATGGGGGTATATAGAAAAGGAGGATCTATATAATGATATGTATTATTATGTACCTAGTTAGTTTATCTGGCATGTTCACGTATGTGGCGAGTATTATAGTAGTTATTGCCATTTACATTTTGGAGTAATGATGTATCTTATTGTAGACATTTGTTGTAACTGTATCGATATTTGCACGAACGGCTTGTATTAACGTTTAATATTAGCTGGCATGGCCAATGTTACACTTGTAAATGATACGGTTCTAGTTTACGATAGGTGTGACCGTTGGTTAAGTCATACGTAGTATGTATCATACCCATCGCCCATCGCCGCTAACCCTTTGAGTGCCGCTTCACTTGTTATGTACATGAATTTGCCATAATAAACACTTACATGACGTGCCCGTATTGTTCAAACACGTATAGGTATGTATACAGTTCGCCAAATTATATATTTTTGTAACTAACCATATTTATATTCAAAAATAAATTGAGATTTAATAGATTTTAGGTACAAATAGTTACAAAATATTAAACACATGTTTGCGATTTATATAAAGTGAACACCGTATTTACCTCTTTATAGTCACATTATGCATGGTCGGTCCCCTTTTTGTCTTTTTAAAGTAGTTAGTGCGGGGACCTCGTTATCACTGTAACGGTTGATAGAATAAATACAAAATATGTCGTGGTGCAATCTTTAAAACTCATAAGTAATGGTCAGATACATACAATTATTGAATTTATGCCGAAAGAAAGGATATCTAACCTTGCGAATCCATGGTCTTCCAACTTTATTAGGCTTTTTGAACGAATTATCCGAAATACCATAATTTACCTTACTAAAAGTCAATTTACTTCGTGATAATTTTCATTCAAAATTGTTCCGAGTCTTCTTGTACGTGACCATTATTTATTTTGTTTTCCAAATTATACGAAATTATTCTGATTTAGCACACAGTACTTAATGAGACCACCTAAAATAAAGTGTGATATTTTTTTCCGTTAATTGTTGCTCTCTAATTTCGTTTTTGGTATCTTTTTTGTTTCAATGTTATGAATAACTAAAATTTTTATAAATTTATCTATACAGCGGCACAATATACAATCTCACAGCTTATTACATTTAAACCGATGTGATGCTTGCTACAATAGAAAACAATCAGGCAATATACCTAATCATATTCCTGAGCCATAACTAATTATCTTATTTGTGAAAATGATATTAATTAATAACACTAATAATATTTCAAATTAATCGTATTGTGTAACATTAATGTTTGTACTTAATTAGCAATAGGTATTTATTTATGTATTTGTTATGTATTGGAACAGTTAAAGTAAAATTCAATGTGATATGAGCAATAATAGAGACAAATTATCCAACATGAAGAGTTGATGATGACTCTAACACTATGTAGAGACACGATTGGAGTGGAGGTGTAAGTTAGAGGCGCTAAGAGGAGGAGCAACTGAAACAAAGCCAGTGATTTTAATTACTCTGACGATTGAGTCTGAATCCTCTATTTAATTAGTGAGTAAACTTTTGGGTTTATTTTTTCATATTGTTTTTAAGTTATTCGTTTATTTTTTTCAGGATTTTTGTCCCAATAGTATTAGGGAATTTTATTTAGTTTATTTTAATTAGGCTTAATTAACGAGTCTGCATACCCCTTAATTGAGCTGGTGTGATAAATACTCTGATTTTGTGGTTTTATTGTTTTCGTTTTAATTGTATGTACTGGGCCTATAAAATATGTGAATAGTATTTTGGCCAGTGTTTAGGCCTTTAGAATTACGAATTTTACTGCCAAATTATTTTCTTACTTACGATATTTGTGCATGCACATAGTAATTATTTTATTGTATAATATTTCTATGAAAATTAGTTATTAATTGTTGCCAATTTTTTTTTGTTTTATTACTATTCAGGGTTTTAATATTATAAAGTTCGATTTTTGATTCGTTGTAATTGATCAAAATTATTGCGTGTTAGTGGAGTAAAATTAACCGAAATAGAACTTATTATTGCCCCAAAGGGAGCGTTTGACGCTAATTAAAATACTGCTTTAGGGTTGCAAAAAATATTTAAAAAGTGGTGTGATAAGTTTTGGATAATTTTACAAATTGACTATTTTATGTGTGAATTCCAATATTAAAATGTCAAGTGGTCATTGAACTAATAACATCTATATATATTGTATTTTTCATATTTTTGCAATGACAAGAATTTCGAAGTATTATTATTAGTTTGTTTTTACTATTGTGACTCGTTGCATTAATAATTAATTTGGTGATATTTGATCGAGAGTGTTTCCTCTGTTCTTGCCATGTCTTTTAGGGATCAGCGTAGAATTTTTTGTAGGACTAGATGGTATTTTTCAATTGATATACACACATAACAGTATCACAAGTTTGCCTATTACGGTGGTTTAGAGATGTTTATTAGAGATTGGTGGGCGCGGCGGTTATTGGCCGCATCCGTTTGGCTGTATTATTTGCCGTAGAAGTAAGCACTTTGTCATGGATTAATGGCAAGTCAAATGGTATCTATTGTCCATTGACATTACTCGATAATAATTGTATCATTAGAGTACATTACAGTAGCCTTTCTCGAAAAAAAAAATCTTAAAGTTACCTATATACACTTAAAAAAAAGCAATTTTGGTAAATATATTTCTCTATATTCCCTTATGTATCCAGCAATAAATAGTTCAGTAGTTGTGTAGTACCGCGTCGTATGGCATTGTATGTGGCTATGGTTCTCGGGGTTGTAAGAGCACTAAACTCAGTTTTGCAGTTTTTGTCCATTGAGTATGCATGCAAGGGAAGAAATGGGACACTAGCACTAAAAATACTGACCCCTACCGTTTTAATCTTCTACTTAAAAATATCATTATAATTCTTAATAGGCATGAATAAAAAGTCGCGATATTGTGGTAAATTTTTTCTGCTACTCAGGAATATTTTCTGTATCCGTGTCGGTCTTGAAAAATTCTTGCGTCATACTTTTTGGACAGAAACTATAATTTGAAGGCATATCATGGTCTTTTATTTATTCCCTCGGAAAGGAAAAACATAAAAGGGCTAATTTGAAGCGACTAAACAACATTTGCATTGAGATGCGTACCTGTTTAGAATTTTTAATTATTGCCCCTAAAAAGTGGATTTTACTCGAAAAACATTGTATCCACTGCTCATGCTGCAGAAGTATTATTTTTGTCACTAATCGAGGATGATCGTCGATGTTCACTGTCAGATGGCGCGGTAGTCGTAGGGTTCGCAGCGCACAAGGGTGAGCTCTAATGTTACCCTCCCTATTGGAGGTGGGCGTATTGCCTATTAGCGGCACCAAGCACAGTTCTTTCGGTTCCGATCGGAGTCTTGTGGCATTACAATTCGATTCTATAACAATCAACTGGAACAGTTACTATAACGGTGGGGTTATTTTTATTTTACAGTGTCCGGAGGAAAATATTACACATTGATGCACATTTAAAATGAGACTTGTGACTCTTTGTTAGTATTACTTTGATTTCTTGCACTTTTGGCTGAACTTTTAGGAAAAAGAAGGCGACATCAATTGTTTCAATATTGAGTTAAATGCATATTCGAAATCAGGAGGCAAATTCGAATATACTTAAGGGCTTGCCTCATTTTTCCTTATTAGGACAGCATTGTAAGTAATAAAGATAATAAAAAAATGACAAGGTGCTATATTTTCGCCTGGAGACTGTATTTTTCACAGTTAAGTCTTCAAAATGATTCCATTATTTTTAGATATTTTAAAAACGGTATGCTCAAATAATTGAAACGACTTAATATTATTTTTCTCACCCACCTACTGATTTGTCAGCTGTTCTAAAAACAACAATATTATGAAGGTTGTGAGCTCTGTTCTCTTTGGAAAATTTAAAGCCACATGTGTGCTTGTGCAATAAATATCACAGTTTGGATGTAGGCTTTTAAATTATTATAGATTATATACATTGTTGAGCTGATTATAAAAATTTAATATATTATTATACCTTTTAATATTGTTAACGAATTCTAATTGCATTCCACGTCTTAGAGTGAACGAATTTGAGATGACCGTTTTCAATCTACATTATACAAGTTATTTTTTTTTTTTACAATTGTAAGATTATTAGCAGTTGCCAATGTTTTTCCTTTAGTCAGTAAAAGTACAAATATTTTAATATACAATTCTTGGTATTTACTTATTGTAGCTCTTGTTTTTTATTGATTCTATTACTATATAAGCATAATTCTCTCACATAAGCGCCATTTAGATGTTTCTCATCTCACAAATTATTCAGTTTAATATATATATATATATATAAACAAAACATATCATACCGAATCACTTCAGTTTACATTGAAACGTTCGCAACTCCCGTGTAGTTTCCTTCGGTTTATACACGCGTGTTATAATGGCTATTTGTTTTGTTTGGGATTAGATGTAAGCGTATACCTAATTTTAGTTTACGTGTCTTATGTTTCTCGTCATTTTATGTTGAATATGTGAAATTGTAATAATTGTTAGTGTGAAAGGTGCAAGTTCCAAATGCATATTTTAATTTTGATCCAAAGATTTCATTATTCCTTGTAAAAATAATGTAATAATTTTTAATTATTAATACTTATATTTCATAATTTCTCATTTTACGAAAATGACATTTTTTTGTTTGTGGAGTGCGCATTGGTATTTGATACTAGAAGTAACGTGAATTATTCTGTAGAGTTGGTGCAGCCGAGCAAATCTGTACTATATTCTCTAAAGGATATATTGCTCAATAATTTAGTTCTGTTAAAAGTATTTTAAATGTAGGTGTAGTCCACGCAGTGTTTAGTGTGAGCGTGGACTTCAACACGAATATATCTAACAGACAATACCCTCCGTAACATGATGTATGTAAACGTTAATATTTTATTAGGTGTAGAGTATGCCTGGGCGGCGGCTTGCGTCGCGACGGACGGGCGCAAGCCGCGGGTGCAGGGGCGCGGTCCCATCACCACATAGGGAGTACATTTCGCTCTGAAACCATTATTCTAACTGCATTATATTCACTTATTCATACATACACGAAGCTTATCCGCTGTATCGGTATCACAATCCTTCCACTTACCCCGTATTTCTTCCGTAAATAGGTACGAAACTTAGCAGTTTAGGTAATGTATTCAGCATACCTTGTGTGATGGTGTTGACTGGATAATATATATCGATGTATTACTGTTTCTGCCCCACAGTCAACGAAAATTGTTATATAATCCATTACAGGAGTCTCTGCTGCATTGTGCCTAGATCTTAGAAGTTAATGGTATCAAGGTAGAGTAAATCTCAAATGTTTGGCTCTTTGAATATTTCATGATATTATTGTTTTTCATTCAAATGTATTTACATAATTATATACATACATACACTTAGTTATATGGTATACATTGCGTGGTTTGTAACTTGATGTTTGTTTAGTTGTAATGTTAAAAAAATAAGGTGTCCAACCGGTCGTCCACACTATGCGAATGTGGAATTGAGCGCGAAGAATGTCCTATACTGACGTATTTGTATGCCTTAGCACGGAATAAATAAGTAGCTAAGGCTAAAGAGAGACTGGGTTGCACATCTTACTTTGACCAATTTTTTTCACCGCTCATGTTACTTGACAATTTGGACATTTGTCTTGTTGCACTCGGTTTTTATTTAGATATTTTATTTTACTGCGAGTGCAAATTGTCCCGTGACATAAACGGCTTTATCGATAATAAGTTTATTTAACAAGAACTGTGGCCATGGCCAGGATAACAACAGCACAGAGCAGTGTATTTCAGAGCCTGCCTAAAATATATTTTTGTCATTTTATTTAGGTATATACATGTTATTATTCACATATTACAGTTTTCTCAATACATATTAGCTTGTATTTTAATTAAGAAATAATCATATTTAACATTGCCAGGTGATCAGCAACCTGCACTTTAATATTTTTGGAAACTATTGAACTTAAATTGTACTGACTTTATAAATATATTTACTTCAATAAAGATTTTCCATGCCACTACAATAATGTTTTATTTTAGTGTCTATCCTAAACCCCAAAACAAAATCTATATAAACATTGTTGCGGCAAGTTTGTCTTCATACATTGTTGCGGCAAGTTCGTCTTCATACAAACATTGTTGCGGCAAGTTCGTCTTCATACAAACTCATTTAGGATGTTCCCATCCCATCTCTTGAGGGTTAACATTTAGGGCGTCTAGTGAGTTCTGTTGAGGTCTACAATAAGAAATTTGTAATGTATAAATAAATAACGAAATTAAGGTTGCCTGCGGCTTTCCAGTGTAACTCTAAGACCACTGAAAACACTCGGTGGGGGGTCTAATAAAACATCTGATCCGATATCCAATAAAAATATAATGCACTCCATAGTATTACATTTAAAATATACTTGAAGTACTTTAATAATTCCATGTTTCTTACAATATCACATTATTATGTTAAACTTTGTAACAATTAACTAGAAAATTTTACAAAATATTTTCTTGATAATAATTTGTACTGGAATAAAAACGGTAACAATGTTTTTTAACATAATAGCGCATTCAAAACTAATTGTAAAAAATAAATGTAAATAAAATATAGTTAGTTATTGCATTGACTTCACATTTTTGAAAGGTTTCGAAATATTTTCTGTACTGTCTTTGTCAACTTTGTTTTTTTTTATGACATCCCCCTTTCCTACTCATCAGTCTTATAAACACACTCGCCAGCTATCCAAGTGGACTGCACCTTTAACGTCTTCGGGTGCAATAGGACAAAGTCCGCGTCACAGCCAAAGTTGAGATTTCCTTTCTTGTGCTCAATGCCCAGAGCTCGGGCCGGGTGGAGCGATGCAGCCTCTAGCGCGTATTCCAAGGTACAATCTGGAAACATTAAAAGTAACTTAGTATATTCTATAGATATAATACCTACTTAAGGGTAGGTTTTACTATCTATCTCCATAGAATATACTGAAACTCGGGGAAATAAAACAATCTAAAATAAAAAGTTTTTTTCACTCGGAACAATGCACAAAGATAGAGCATTTTTTAAATAAAGCTGTTTTGTAAGTTTTTATACGGCTTAAAATATAAACTATTTTTAAGCATAAATTACACATTTCTTAATATGAAAAAATATCGGCTGTTATGTAGAATTTAGTACACTTTTATCATATGACTGCCGTTTGTGCCTGTTGTAAGTATTTATTATCTGACGTTCAATCTATTCTGTGGTGATAATAAAGAGTTTTATAATTGTAATTATGAACAATTACATCCAGAGTTCACATCGATCTCTCTTACCTAGAGACTGTTTGAAAGTGACGACACAGGAGTCTAGCGCCGTAGTGCTGCCACATAAAGTCTTCGTTCCCGTGACGTAGGCGTGGCTGTCTTTAACGGTGACCGCTTGCGGACCGATTCTATAGTTGCCGTCGGCCAGACCTTGAGCTGCTACCGCGTCACTTACAAGCACCAGGCCTGGAATTTAAGTTTTGTCACATTACAAGACTAATATAGGTATTCATTTTATATAGTAATATTTGTAATCCCTACTTCTCGTCGATAAAAAGTTCTCGTGGCTTACTCTTTTTTGGTACTTTTAGAGACATTCGTATCTAGCCGCATATGGCATGATGCTTTAATCTTACGTAGGTACTTATTTTTCACAAGCACATATTCTATAAATCAGCACGCACATTTAGTTACAAGTGAGGCTTTATTCAAGTTCAAGTTGTGATACGGCATATAGCTGCAATTAATTGACCTAAATTACATAATATTACACTTATTGCATACCATCCGGATTAGTTCTGCTAGCTATCCTCAAGGCGGCGGGGTGAGTGTGGATACCGTCGGATATGATACCGTAGTACACCTGCTTGTTGGTCGTGGACGCCAGGAGTCCTACCAGCCCGGGATCTCGGTGATGGAACTGTGAAGATAAATGTTTGGACATTAGCGACATCATGGAAAAGTAAACATAACATAGGTAGCAAATTTAAAATTGTTGACCTCAAGGGAAATATTTATATTGGTTGATTTGAAATTGACTGTGTATATTTTTACAACGCAATCAGCATCGTTAGTATAACATATTTCGCCAAAATAAAAAACTTATTTCGCTAATAAAAAAGATTTTTTGTTTAAGTACAAAAACGCTGGGAAATCTGTTCACCTAAGCGCGATTGCACAAATCTGGGTCATGCGAACGTCCATGTCGTCGCCGTGACCTAGTTTCGCACCGGAGCGGAGTGGTGACGCGTTCACTTTGCATGACTTTTATTGAAGTTTTCTCAATATTTTTGTCATTAAATTTGGTACAGGTTTGTCATAATATAAGACATGTTTAAACCGATATAGTACAACTGATGAATATGATGAATTTACATAAGTTTTATTATAAAAACAAAATATATTAAAAAAAAAAAATATAGCAGAAAGATTACCTATAGACCATTTAAGATCTACAGACAATTCTTCTTAACAACAATACTTAACAATTTTTCTAAGTTATTATTATTGTTGTTAAGCTATTATTAACTTACAGGCAGCATAGCGTTAAACAGATGTGTGATAAGATTGGCTCCATTTTCAACCGCCTTCTCACCCTGCGCCAGGCTAGCTGTCGAATGTCCTAACGCTACTTTAATGCCAAGTTTCGTGAGGTCTTGAGTAGCTTCCGTAGCACCCTGTAGCTCTGGTGCTAGAGTTATGATTATAACGTTATCCAGAGACCCATACACTTTTTTTATTGATTCCAAACCCTGAAATGGTGTGATGATCAATGTTATGAAAATGATTTTGTAAATTAAGTGTTGTTACATACTAAAATAACAATTTTAAAAATGTGATTACCAATTTGACTACTGAAGCCGATAATCAATATTTCTGAAAAGGACTTTCTAAAGTTTTTTTTTTTTGTGTAGACCAATCTTTATGCAAGTTTAAGTTTATTTTAACAACGCCCTGACCGATTTGAATTAGATTCTTTATTTTACTAGTAGATTTTTTTATATTAAAAAAAATTACATCAATATTTTTTTTACAAACATCAATTCAACATCAACGCTTGTTTAATTGATGTCTGAAATCACTTATATCATGATTTACACAAGATTTTTTGTAATTTAATTATGTTGTTGATATGACCAGTAGTTTGAAATACGCTTCCGCAACAGTGTCTTAGGAATGTACTCAGCTCGAATTATTTTACTCTAATATCTAAAACTGTTGCTAACAACATTACAAAATCTTAATTAAGTAAGTACATAATGAGAGAAAATTTAGTTATTTACATGCCATTGGGTAAGCATTATAGTATTCCAAATGCGCTTACCCACGGTTCTTAAACTCTACAAAAGATAAAGATTCATAACAAATGCTACTTGACTATAATCTAGACTTGATAGTAAGTTCAATAGCACGCAAACAGTTCACACAGGCATACTTGTACATCAGTCTCTTCTAAAGTAGGTTAATGATAAGTTAGCAGGCCGATAGGTTCATTGCATCACAACAGCCCACAACCGCAATTAATTATATTGATAAAATATATTATTGACATAAATTGTATGATAGCTGACACACCCCATGATTTCATTGTAAATATTGAAATATCAAATATTTGTAAAAAAAAAATGACATGAATGACAATGAATGTTAGTAAAAAAATTTACTACTAACTTCAACCATATAAAAATAACTTTAATGATAAACTTCATTGGTTTATGTACCTACTTGTAACAAATAACCAATTTACCTTCCGAAAATGTGTATTTCCAATTAGTGTTCACGTAAATTAGATTCATATTTTCTATGTACCATTAATAAACTTAATTAACATACAGAACTTTTCATCATGAAGATTTTTAAACAGCTATCATGTAATAAATAACAAGCGTGTGTAAAAAATAACTGAATCCAATTGTTGTTTCACAAAATTAGTTTCTAGTAACTCAAATTTTGTAATGAGTCAGACAATTAAGTCTCCTGTATTGCATTTAAACTAAAGGTATACAAATATTGAATATGTTTATATAAGCTACGTTAACACCCTTAGTTATGAAATTCTCAATATCAATTGTTTTATAAAAATTTTAATTTACCCAGGGAAACATACTATTAGGTCCTTACATATGAAATTGGCATTTTGTCATACTGGCCACTTTGATCTCAAATATCTCTTCTTTGGTTAGGGATTCCAATTTCAAATTTATACAGCTATTTATTCATACATTTGTATTTCGAAAACCGTAATTCATTTGTTTTGGTCCTCGTTTGGTTTTTTCTTTGGGTCACGCAGTTTACAAAATGGAAAACTTGAAATATCCGAAAGATCCAATTAAAATCCCTTCAATATTGTGCCGGTTGAGTAATGTAATGCAGCAGTTGACGCGCGTTTGTCGGTTTGCTGCACTCAATTCATGAGGTACCCACCTTTCAAGCTTTTTCACCTTTCCAATTTGCTTCAAGTGGATTAAAACAGTTTTATCACTAACACCGCAGCCTGCAGCTAACTCGGACGTGGTTTGCGATGGATCTGCTTCCACAATAGCTTTCAATTCTTCATTAGCAACTTTAGTCTCCGGCTGTCCACAGGGCTTGTTCTGCAGGTCGAAATTTCCAGAACGAAAATGTCGGAACCAAAAACGCACTGTGTTTTCTTTTGTGACACCGCCGCCATACACATCATTAATCTTTCGAGCCGTTTCTGCAGCACTGGTACTACGGTGGAACTCGTACTCGTAAATAACGCGATATTTCAAGTTTTCCATTTTGTAAACTGCGTGACGCAAAGAAAAAACCAAACGAAAGACAAAACAAATGAATTACAGTTTTCGAAATACAAATGTATGAATAAATAGCTGTATAAATTTGAAATTGGAATCCCTAACCAAAGAAGAGATATTTGAGATCAAAGTGGCCAGTACGACAAAACGCCAATTTCATATGTAAGGACCTAATATTTGATATAACAAAATACATCTACAATACTAACCTTGTCAGGTACCTGTATATACTCTTCCATGTGAGCACCTTTCTTGGCTAAACTTATAAATGGTCCCTCCAAATGCACTCCCAGCACAGTCGCACCATGCTTACCTCCTTGAGTCCTCTTTATTCTAGGTAATATCTTATGGTATTTTTCTTCATCTGAAGTAACCATAGTGGGACAGAATGATGTGACTCCATGAGCAAGTAAAGCTTTGGCTACTTTGTTTATTCCTTCTTCCACATTGTCCGAATCATACGAGAAATCTACACCCCATCCTCCTAGAATTGTTCAATAAATAAATATAACAAACAACTTGTAATGTAGAATCTTGTCTCATCAGTAGTAGCTGAAGATTTTTCTGTTAGATATCCTTCTAGACAATTACTTACAAGTTTGTGAAAGTTTATTATAGTTACAGATCCATATGAATTTTACAAAGTCATTTAGACTTTTGGATAGGCATTTCATTCGAAGTTTTGGAAGGAGTTAAGCATTTAATGCAACATGACAAAATCGGTAAAAACCTATATTATAATTATTCAGGTCACTCACCATTAATCTGTATGTCAATGAACCCAGGAGCTATCAGCAGGTCCTCACAGTTTACAGTTACGTCGGCTTCGAGTTGTTCTACATAAAATACCTGTTCAGGATTTTCGATTTTACCATCGCGTATCCACAAATCTTCCTTAATGATTTTACTCTCTCGCAAAATGTAACAGTTGTGAAGTCTTGTTAGACCTGTTTTTGCTTTCATTGTAATTATATTAACTATCAAACTACGTTCAAACAGAACCGCGAAAACAAAAACAATGAGAAGGAAATATGAAATATATTTTGGTTTTTTTTTTATAATTTTTATTGGCAACTGGATACAAAATATATTTTGGTTGGGATCAGTGTTGCCAGTCGAGTCTTGTCAGAAATTACTTGAAATATAAAGAAAAATTAACTTTTTGCATAAAAAGTAACTTTTCATTTTTCTTTTACAGGAAAGGTATTAAAATTCGATAGAATAGAATAATAGTTGTATTGACTTACAGAAACATCGATAAGAATTAGAGCACTTGACCGCATTTCTTGATTTATTCAAAATGATACATACTAAATATGAATTTTAATTTCTTTATTTGTTGTTATAATTCCAAAATTTATATTTTATATAATGAACTAATGATCCTGAAAAATAAAATTAGTAGGTGCATACTCGTAAATGTACAATTTAAGATTTCTATATTAAATTTTATAAATTGATACTATAAAATATGTATTACTGAGTATTACCTACCTGTATGTCTGACTACATCTTAGACATGTATATTAAGTAGGTATAAAGGTCTGTGGTCTTAGTTCTACTGCTAACGAAGCTTACCGACATGAAATATTCTAAATCAAAGTTCCGTTTCACGTTGCTTTTATGTAAAAATTTAAAAGTTATTTCTACAAATTAGAGAAAATCACCTAAAAGTAACCTTTTCATTAGTTTAACCTAAAAGTAACCAATGCAGTTCAAAATCATCTAAAAGGTAATAAAGTAACATTTTGGCAACACTGGTTGGAATTGTCATTTCATTTCATGTTTTTTATGTTTGGCATTGACAACTATATTTATTTGATTTTGTCAATGACAATTAAATAAAACCTCGACAAAACTCGCAAGGGCCAAAACACACCGCGACATATTTTTTTATTGGTAAGCATTACATCTAGTGGTCAGTAGAAAATATTATATTAGGTCCTTACATATGAAATTGGCGTTTTGTCGTACTGGCCACTTTGATCTCAAATATCTCTTCTTTGGTTAGGGATTCCAATTTCAAATTTATACAGCTATTTATTCATACATTTGTATTTCGAAAACCGTAATTCATTTGTTTTGTCTTCGTTTGGTTTTTTCTTTGCGTCACGCAGTTTACAAAATGGAAAACTTGAAATATCGCGTTATTTACGAGTACGAGTTCCACCGTAGTACCAGTGCTGCAGAAACGGCTCGAAAGATTAATGATGTGTATGGCGGCGGTGTCACAAAAGAAAACACAGTGCGTTTTTGGTTCCGACGTTTTCGTTCTGGAAATTTCGACCTGCAGAACAAGCCCCGTGGACGGCCCGAGTCTAAAGTTGCTAATGAAGAATTGAAAGCTATTGTGGAAGCAGATCCATCGCAAACCCCGTCCGAGTTAGCTGCAGGCTTCGGTGTTAGTGATAAAACTGTTTTAATCCACTTGAAGCAAATTGGAAAGGTGAAAAAGCTTGAAAGGTGGTTACCTCATGAATTGAGTGCAGAACTGCTGCGTTACATTACTCAACCGGCACAATAATGAAGGGATTTTAAATCGGATCATTACCTGTGATGAAAAGTGGATCCTGTACGATAATCGGAAACGCTCATCGCAATGGCTGAATCCTGGCGAACTAGCCAAACCCTGCCCCTAGCGAAAATTTACTCAAAAAAAGTTACTTGTGAGCGTTTGGTGGACTAGTGCCGGTGTCGTTCACTACAGCTTTCTTAAATCTGGCCAGACGATTACAGCAGATATCTATTGTCAGCAACTGCAAACCATGATGGAAAAACTAGCTGCTAAACAACCGAGGTTGGTCAATTGCTCTAGGCTACTGCTGCTTCAGGACAACGCTAGACCACGCACTGCACAACAGACGGCTGCCAAATTAGAGGAGCTTCAATTGGAATGTCTAAGAAATCTACCGTACTCCCCGGACCTGGCTCCAAAAGATTACCATTTTTTTCGAAATTTTGGATAACTTCTTGCAAAGGGAAAAATTCAACTCCGATGGAGCAGTCCAAAGCGCCTTCAAAGATTTCATTGACTCTCGTCCTAATGGTTTTTTTAGTAAAGGGATCAATGAACTACCTATGAGATGGCAAAAGTGCATAGATAGCAATGGTACATTCTTTGATTAAATAAATATATAATTATTAAAAAAAAGACTTTATGTTCCTCCCTGACAAAACGCCAATTTCATATGTAATGACCTAATACAACGACATTGCAATTAAATTCATTGATGGCTATGACTTAATAATAAGATAGATAGCGGTACGGCTCAAAAAAAATTATGAGACCTATGAAGTATTTCTTATATGGCACCATACGGTTTCTATATTTGTCAGCGTCAAGTTTATGAATTTTCTAGTTGTAAATTTAATCAATTTATAATGTCAAATACCAAGTACGTAGTCAAGTTAAAAGCACATCAAGTACCCTAGTAAAGCGGTGGAGACTTTAATAGGGTTTCTAGCGAAGACGAAAACTACGTTATTCCGTTTTTATATCGCCCATACTTGTGCACATAAACAAGACCTTTGTGGTTAATAATCCACCATTTTTAAAGATCACAACCTACTTAAAGAACCACTAGTTTTGCAATAAAGATACAGCCGAAGACGTCATTTTTTTTGGTCAACGGTGGAAATCTCCAGAGACCAATGTTAATAAACACCTTAAATATACTAGTAATTACGCGCGAACTGACAACTTCGCGACCACGATATTTTTGGAACTTTATAAAACATGACAACCACTTAACTTTTTTTTCCGAAATCTTAATTGACTTTATGTTTTGCATATCAGTACTAAATCCCTAAATCAAAAATCCCCGATGACTAAAGAATCCTAAAGATCCGCAGAATCAGTACACACCAAGTTTCGTCAAGATTGAATAAAAACTTTGATCTGTACGCGAGTACGAAATTTCTTGCGGACAAATATACATACATACAAAGTGACAGACGTAAGAACAATTTGCCAGACTCCAAGCAGAGAGCCTTCGCTCGCCGGTCAATAAGCTTTTTGTTCACAGTGAAATATTTTTAAAGTAACAAAGTTATTGATCTCTTGAGGTCAACAGTTCGCAGAACTACTAGTATTACTAATTACAATCATCAGGTGGTCAAGTCTGTTATTTGAATGGCCTCAGAATTACGATTGGATTGTACCAAAATGGCCGTTTTGACATAGAATAGACCACAGTTAGTATTAAACAAAACAAGATTTTTAATACTAACTCTGACCTATTCTATGTCAAAACCGCCATTTTGGAACAATCCAATCGTAATTCTGAGGCAATTCAAATAACAGACTTGACCACCAGGTTACTTATACCATACTAAATTAGTGGTCAATAGTGGCGGGCCATTAACTGGCATTTCCATAACATTTAGTACAAACATGTGTAACATGATTAATATTTCTAATGTGAAAAATTCTTGATCATGTTGTTTTTTTATTAATTACGGCGGAAATACTAGAGGCATTTCTTGAGATTCCTTACATGCTAGATATGCAAAATACATTAAGATATTTTTTTAAATGTGATATAACATCAACGTAGTACTAATGTGAAAAAAAAAATAGCTAATTGACTTGACACAGGTAATTAACTACACATACTTATATGTACGTAAAGCAACCAATGTTAAGATCAAGGAGCTGAGATATACAGAAGTACAGATTATCCAGTTGATTAAATAGTTTTTACGGAACACTAAAATGCTTAGGTACTAGTTTCATTAGTCGCACGTCTACACACGTAGCAGCTGTTCCACACGCGCGCAGACTTACGTTCAATAGTAAGCTACGGCGTAGCTGATCTACGCCAGGGAAGGCGTATAACATATTATTTTTATTATAAACAACTTACAATGTTTCTTTAGATTTTTTCGATTAAGTTACGTGACAATTGTACCAAAGATTTTAAGTAAACAATTTGTTTCTTGCTGAAAACATTCTGTAAATGTCAATATATTTACATACGAAAAATATGCGAAACAGATTTTAAAAATTTGGATATCAAATATCGTTTAGAACTTTATCTTTTGTAGTCCTTTATTGAACATTGTAGTCTATCCTAATACAGTGCAAATATGTTATTCCAAGATTTTACAAATAACATATTTATCAACTCAATATATACGACCACATAACCGTTACTGTTAATCTTCTTACAGTTCTAAATCAAAATACTACCAGCAAAAACGACGCCATGGCCGTCCACATACACGGATATCCGTAATTTTATTTATAAGCGGTTCCATTGTTGGCTCACAATGGGTGTCGATACTCAAAGATGTCGTCGGCGCACTATTTGCGGCGGGTAGATAGGTAGGTATCGACAGTATGGTATTTGGCTAGGTGTTTGTTCTCGCAGCACATTCGCTAGTTCGCACATCGAGGCGTGCAGCACAGCGGCTGCGCGGAGAGTGCAGCGGAGAGGACACTATCCGACCGGCGAACCCAACGTCCCCAAGCACCCCGTCAGTCAGGCATCCGCGCTCACATAGACCAGACGTTCCTGCTGCAAACCTCTTGTGACCGTTTACCCGCGAACCGCGAAATCGTCCTGATATGTTGCCCCTATGAGCGTGATTGCATGATCATCACCACTTAACAGTGACAGCACAAGTGATTAATTATAATATTAAACAGGTGAAGTTACAAGTTTTATTGTTAAATGTTTCAGTAGAAATCGAAGTTCGAACTACTTACAACTTGTCTATTTTTTCTAACTTTTTGCATGGATTCTGCTTCGTTCGAGTGCGAAGCCGTGTAATGTTTGTAAGTTGTTTTATGCTGTTATTTTATATACGTGCTGAGAGAATGGAATGGCTCTTGTGTTATTTATTTCTGTAATTACTTTAGCGGTCCGTAGGGTAGGCTTTTTACTGCGGTTAAGCGTTTTAATTAAACAGGATTTGCTTTAATATTTTGCTGGTTCGAGTGTATAATTTAGTGACCAAGGATATAGCCGTGGTTTGTGTTAGCTGAAAGCATATTTATGTATTTGCGCATAAATGAGAAGAAATGGCGGTGTCGGTTACCCTTGCCCCGTGGCTTTTGCATGAAATATTTATAGTATTTTACGATTACAGTGAGGTACAATAGCCTCTCGCACTTTTTTATAGTTTAATAGCAAACACGCAGGTTATTAGCAATGCTAATTAGCTACCATTGGGTTTATAACGACTTTGTTAAAATTCAGTCTTTTCAGGTATTCTAATTTATGTTTTAACTAATTACTGGATAGGAATAGTAAAACAATAATTACTAATAACTTGATTAGCCTAATGCCAGTTTCGTTTAATAGTTGTAAATTGCCTAAGGCTTTCGATTGCAGGCGACGTCAAAAGCTTTTGGGCGGCCTAGCTTCAACACTTAAGAACTTTTCAAAAAGTATGATTATGTGGAGATGGAGATAGCTTCTCATTAAAACTCACTATCATGTTTGAAAGTCAATATAATCAGCCCCTCTTCTAGACTTAACATTAGGATAATTTTAAAATAAACCTAAGACGCTTCCAAGCACTGGGATAAACGTTCCTAATTGTATGCAAGTGGAGAGTTAGATGCAGAACTGACCTGCATAACAAAGACAATGAGCTCGCAGGATCCTGTTACATAACAGCGAGCAAACACAAAGTTTTAAAGTTAGGTGGACCTTAAAATTATCTCATCTTTTTAGGTGCTGGAATACTTATGAACATAATATCAGTGGGTTGTCAGGAATAGATTGTTTTTTGAGACAAGACGTAGACATTAAAACTAGAAAAACGGGTCATTTGTATTTTTAAACACCTATACCCATAAAATATCCATTTTGCTAGTTTTTGCGTTAAGTTAATCATGTCGCACTTTTAGGGCTTAATTGTTGCATATTACGATACGAGTTTTTTTTTTCATTATAAATTAATTAAAGATGATAAGCCACCAACCCGTAATTGACCATCGTGGTGGACTATGGTCTACATTTCCTTCATAGGGGAGACCCATACCAGCAGAGGGACGGTAAACGCTCTATGGGTTCATGCGACGTAATTACTTAACTGTAATAAAATATGTAGTCCATAGTTTTATCAAAAATAAATTAGCGAAATCAAACTTTACAAACACATGTAGTACACTCACACTGAAACTTAGATATCCAATTTGTTAAAAAATTAAAACATCTGTTGTCCCGGCCGGGAATCGAACTCAGTACCGCCTGGTCTCGCGTAGCACAGCTTATACCTATCATTCACTACGGCACGGCAATATAAAAAATATATATCAATCAAATAGGAAGTAATTTCGGAAGGCTGTAATTTCGACTCCAGAATATTTTAAATAAAGCAAGCTTCATGTTTTAATCTAAAACTGGTCTTAGTTTTATGCCATAAAGAATGAAGAAAATGTTAATAATGGAATTATCTAAGAATTGGAATTAAAAAAATAACAGTGTTTCAGGATCTAAACTTACTACTATTATATGCATAAACTTAGAAGTATTTATATCATGCGTTCCTCTTAATACTCGCTTTTTACCGACATCAAAAAGAACGAGGTTCTCAATTGGTAGGAATATGTTTTTCATGTGCATGTATGTTTATTTCTTTGGCACGCCCTAGAGCCTTAACGGCTTGTCGAATTTTTATGTGAGTGGTGTCAATAGATTCGTCTTTACCTGCAGATGGTCATATTCTACCTATACTCTATTTCACCCGCGATTTTACTTGTTAAAAAACGTGGTTCTAAAGTTCTTGCAGTCGGGTTTTTTAAAGTCAATTTTAACCAGTTAAAGTATTATTTGTATTGCTATGCCGAATCAATTATTTATCTCAGTACTTAATAGATAATTTACAAGAGAATGTTTTGTGTTCGTATAGGTAAAGTTATAAGTATTAAAATCATTACGACAGGCGCCCTAATCCTGTGAAGCCGCTAACTTTGAAAAGGAATTAGATCAGACCCGAGCCCGCTAAATGAAATTATTACAAGAGCTTACCAACTGTGCGCAAATGAACAGACTCAAAATTTACCTAATCCTCGTGTCTGAGAGAAACCTATTTGAAATCGTATAATAAATCGATTTCCTTATCACTCAAACTGGAATTGTTTACTAAAACAAACAAAAATATGTGCGAAAGGTTTGTAGTTGATATCTACTCGTCTTTATATAAAAGAGTAGGTAAGTTCCGACTGACTGACTGATAATTCGCTACAAATGAACGAAGAGCCTATAAATATGAAATTTGGAGATTGTATTCATTCTAGTGAATTCAACTCCTAAGGGGGTAAAATGGGACTTCAAAGTTTAAAACTTTTTTATAATTCATTTTGTCGCGTTTAACGGCGCGTGTAACAGCTACTATTTTTTCTGAACAATAATTGCTCTATTTGCAGCAATAACAAAATTTGAGAAAAAATAAATCTTACCACAGCACCTTTAAACCGAACTGGGATGCTTAGCTTACTAAAAATGTACTTCTCAAATATTTATTTTGAGTTTCGTCCAAAATTTGATGAGATAATTTGCGTCTAGTATAGTGGATAAAACAGGCTTCAAGCCGAAATGATTTAATACAACTGGATTGTCTTGTGTATCTTGTGCAAACGTTGGCTATTGTTATCTATCGTGGTAAATTGGCTACTTTACCACGATAGTGTGATTGTGATATTCACTTTTTACATCGACATCAAGGCCTGATGGTGGGTGAAACCCGCTCAGGTCTATTATATAATTACATACCATAATTACATTACATACAAAAATCATGAATAGTTATATAAGTATGTATTTGTTTTCTTATTATTTTTATTTAGTTAGTTATGTGTATAATATATTATTATATTTACCGTGCTAAGGCCGCTCTACGCTTTGTAGGTGCATGGTTCCCGGGAAGTGATCGCATTAAGCGATAAGTCCGCCATTAGATATGTATCACATTTTGTTGTATCGTTTATTTTTAAATAGAGTTATCGTTACTGTGGGAAATAACGGTAGCTAATGTAAAACATACGATAAAAGGTCCCTGATGCTGCAAACCTCGTATTGAGATAGCCTTCACGAGTTCCTTAGCGATGCTCTTTAATTTTTATTTATTTAAATTTTCATCGGGTTTGAACTGCCCTGGGTTTTAATACAATAAGCAATTTATTTAAGTTAAGATTACCACTACCTTACAATTGTTTTTATGCAATTGCGTACTTATTTATTAACATAATATATTTTGATTTGTGACAAATCTAAATGCACTAAAATCCTGTACTTTTACGCGTATAGCAATAAATAAGTGAATAATCCAGATAGATAGTACTGAAAATCAAATTATACTACCGCATATATAAATAAAGCGAAACGAAATATTCATTCAATATTACGGAAGATGTATTTTTGCACGATGCGGATTGAATTTTCCTATAAAAAATGGCAGATAGAAAACGGTATCTCGATAAAAAAGTATTATTGGAGTAGTATTTTTACTCGGGTTTTCATTTGGTATCTACTTAATCAATAAACGCAAATATAGGTCCATCGTTAACTATTCATTTCGCCTCCGCAACCATAAGATAATTGGGTAATTTGATAGTATACTTTTCACTTTATCTAAAAGTATGGGCGGAGCTTTCTTGAGCCTCCGCGCTACCGACAGTAGCTATTTTTGTTTGCTCTTTTCTTGTCCCTTTAATTTGCAGCCTTCTTTCTATTAATTTATTCAGCTAATTACTCTTATGCTGGATACTATGCAATTTCGCATTTTGAGAGAATTGTATCTATGATAGTAGAAGTGATTACTATATTCTTATTCGCAAAGAAAGTATGGTAGGTACGTATAAGTAATGCACAACGCGTAATGAAAGTGCCTACTCTATATAAATGAGGGAAAAGAACAGTGGCAGTGAATGTGCCTTGAAGGCAGCGAAAACATATTTTCAAGCTATAAAGCTCAGCTGGTTTCGGCTCGATGATAAGACTTTACACACATTTAATCATTGCTGCAAGCGTCGCGCCACAGAGGATGAACAAAAAAGTGTCGGCGGACCGGTCCCTGACAGTGACTTATGCCTCGGCCGCCCTTTCTCCCCACCTACCCGCAGTTGTCGCTACTCATTCCCTCGAATTGTTAGCGAAATTTATTCTCTGGTCTTTGCCGTTTCATCTTTCTTGTTTCGGGGAATTAAATTCACTTTTACTCGTAGTTTGTTCCTTTGTAAACGTAATTAGAATGATTTTGTAGTCCGCCGAGGTGTTTACGACGCACGTGCCGTAGAAAAAAGTTACATTGGCACCGGAGGCAGGCGACGTTGATAGATCTTCGTCCGGGGAAAGGCTCAGAAATTGTGTCACGTCAAATTAAGGTATAGTTACTGTCTCAGATAGTCAGTTACTTCTAATAAATAGACATAATTTCACTCTAATGTTACTCAACATAAAAAGGAATATCAATATCCGAAGATTTATTTCCAATTCCGCAATCTGACAGATTTTCCTCGTTAATTATAATAACCAACATTGCCCATCAGTAGTCGGATTTGTATCTGTTTGATAATATTTTTCTTCCGAGTTCTCTATTAGAAATTTCTTTGAAATTGATTACGCATAAAGCGTTGCTATGCCTGTTTGAGGGGATTTTCGTAAGCTCGAGCAACCGAAACTTGAAAATAATAATATTACAGGAATCCGTTTTCATATTCAGCTAGCTTGGAACTGTATAGATACGCAATCCTCCTGGAATCCATTTTGGTTTGAAGCGTACGTTTAATACAAGCTAGGCTTTAGGATAGGCCTATAGACGGAATGACTTAGGCACAGCTTGCTTCATTCAATTTATACGCAGTCCATTCCAGTTTGATAAGGATGCCAACACTACTTAGATAATAGATAAACTCTTCGCGGATTGGGCTGTGTCAACAAGCAAATGTATATTCACAGAACATAAAATTGTTTCATCCCCGGTGTGTTTCCAAAACCTCCATTTTGTAAATCTTCATCTCTGGTTTACTTTGATCAATTAATCAATTACTCGTAGTTTGAATCTTGAAATACGAAGTTTATCGACCTTAAGTTTTACTCTATCTATCTATCTATCTAAAGCAATCATATAAATATATAAATCCAATCGTTCATCTGATGACAGTAGCTCTCTTACCGAACATTCATGTAAATTCCTTTGAATATTTAATTGCAAAACCTGTTTGAAACCGCGGAAACATCGCAACACCCTCATATTTTAGAATTTAAAGTTTTAAATCTGAGGTGAAATAATTTTCAATAATTCACAGCTTCCGTTCCTCAAGTATGATTGAGGCCGGTAAAAAGAAAAGCTGTTGCGAGTTGTGAAAGTGACGTACGTGTAGCCGCCTCCTCCCTACGCCCCAACTCATGAATTATGAGCCGGATTAATTTTCGCGTTACTGGCCAAAACGAACAAACTAATTTCTAGCCGTTTTATTTATACCAGGTGTACCTACTGTACCTAAATGAAAACAACAACTGTAACTAAGCAATGTAGATATTATTCGAGTTGGGGAAGCTGGGGCTCGGTGGCTCTGTGCGCTGGCTTTATTTGTTAATACTGAATATTTGAGTAGATATTAAGGTTAGGTGTATTCGTGTTCGTTGTGCGACGGCGACGTTTGTTTTGTTGTAGGTTGAGTGGATTATTTAAACACTTACAAACAAATGTTGATATGTTAAATTGTTATTTCCCTGATACTGTATGCGAAGTGAACAATTCTAACGAAAACTGACTCTCCACGTGTTCCGCTAAAACTGTGGTACTCTAAGTAACGTTGTTCTCGTAACTGGAACTCGTATCTTACATATTCGTAAGTTTACTTTGTAAACAAGTTTACTAATAACTGGTACTCTTTACTAGATATGGTAGTGAAGACTCAGTATTCATTATGTACTCTCTATTATAGACACTGCTCATAATAATATACAAGTCTGACATTGCTGGAAGCCTTCTATGTCTCTTTGAACTAGAAAAGTTTCTGCTGCTGTGTAATATAATTGTTGGCATTTTTGTGCCCAAATAATTTTGTCTGCAACATTTTTACTAAATGCGGAGTATGACGCAGCCGGAAAAAATCTGGCTCGTCGGACAAACACATAATTCAATTTTGTATGGGCTCATCGCATTCACTTGTGCTCTGTGCGTGACGGCAATAGAGTTACAAAATATCAGGACACAGGCCACGAAGGCCTACTCATCTTTTTTTTTTTCATATGAGGAAACTGAAAAGTACATAGGTGATATGTATGGATTTGTTTTGTAACTAGTGTAGCATCTGTTTTTATATTTTATCGTATTTCAGTAACTAACTTCGAATTGGCTAAATAAATGCGAAGTGTGAAGCCTACAATTGAGAGAAAGTAGAATCTTTCCTATTTGCAATACCGCTTGCGCGCTACTATATTTTATAATGGCAACTTAGTTGATATACAGGGTGGAGTGATCTCAAGTATCGATCGACTCGATGATAAATTAATTTTCGATTACTAGTGTAAGTCGAGAGTTACGAGTTTATGAAATGCATGAAAATAATATTCACTGTTTACTCTATTTTGTAGAGTGATTCGTCTCTATCAAAGGGTGTAAACTAAAATTTATTAGATAGATTCACAATTGAATAGCCATCTGCGTATTTTAATCTATTTAGAAATAAATGAATAAATTAAACAATAATCTAATTGATATTCACAAGTACCCTAAAGCTTGTCGCTTGATTTAATCTAGACGTAAAGAACATTAAGGTCCTAAACTAAAATCTTCAAGCTTCAGACGGATTATAAAGACTCATTAAAGCTTATCTATAAACAGATAAAGTTTGTTAGAGCTAGAAATTTAAGTAGCAAGTTGGAACCCACCTGTATTCGGTGTTTGCATGAATAATTTTTGCTAATGCTCTTAATGTGCCGAGTAACCATGTACCTAATGACTTCGGCTCTGAACAGTGATTTAATTAAATAACCTACTCCTGCTTATTTCATTCATCTTGAAAGCTTGCAATTAAAGTCGTCAAGATATTCGACAAAAGAAGGAGGCTTTTATGAACCTATTCTTTGGCGTAATAAGTAGAGCATATAAAAGCATCTATAGATATATACGAGTAGGTTGTTTCTCGGATATTTAAATCTTGTTATAAATTTTGAACTCAAGTATCTAGATATCAAATTTGGAGAGAAAATGCAATAGACATGAACGGATATTTGGAGTATCTTAAAATGTAGCTTGCTTTGTAACCTCTGATTAGATCAAAACGCGAATGAATTTCTGAACTCAGCTTTTAAAAAGCATTTAAAAAGAAACTATAACAATTTTTTTTAGTTATCCGAACTGGTTCTTGCGATATTCCGAGAAATTTTTTGCCGATGTACCTCATTTTAGGGTCTTAAAAATTTAGTAGGCTAAGTAATTTGTCTTGTCTGGATCCACCGACTGCTGGGTATAGGTCTTTTCCTACTTGTGCATTTGGTATCTGTCCTGGTCAAGTCTTGTACACAGTGTAACTACGATGTATCGGATATCATTGGCTGGTGGTCTGTCTGCCAGCCACATGCTGTCTATTGGCCAACATTTCCTTAGAGTTCTAATGCATCTTTTGTTTTGCACTCGAGTACAAATTACCACTTACTTTAACGGTGAAGGAAAACACTGTGAACTTATTAGTGATCGTTAGTTTTTTAAAATGAATGAAATAGTGTAATTATAACAAACTTAAAAACTTCTCTTTAGACAATAAGGCCGCCCAATGTACTGCCAATGTTTTATGATATCTGTTTGTAATGTATATGTATATTTTTGGTGTACAATAAAGTTATATTAGAATACATATTTGAATTTGAACGCCTATTGTCCCCAGAAAACTGAAGACCAAAATAATATATAAAATAATTGTATAGATTATTTGTTGTCTTTTGTTTTTAAATATCATCGTCTGGAGCGTAAAAGTGGTCAACCAACGTCCACGTAGCGTCAATTCTGTCAAGTGCAATGACGCAGGTAGTATTTTATCGTTACCCATTTTCATAAAGCGCCCGTAGCTATCATTTATCAGGTGTTGTATTCTGCGACATACATTTCACAAAACATTTATTCGCTTTGCTTGCACAGATTCAGACGCGACATTAATCGTGTTCTTTACACCGCACCTTTCACTATTACCTCGCGCATTTTAGACGAAGCGTTAGTTTTTCCACCTCTCATTACGCGGACAGTAAAAAATTCGCTCTCCTGTAATTGCGAAAATTCGCCAAGTAACCTTTATGGCGGCGGAATAATTTAACCTGGATAGCGCTCTGAATGGAAACGCTGTGCTCTATTACAGCCGGATAATAAGTAGGGTTTCTGTGTAGGTTACACGATAAATATTAATATTGACGCTTTAATAAGTATTAGCCTTATTATTGATATCATAGCCAGCCCAAACTTGGCTACTAAGATTTTCATTATCTATTAATAGGCACCGTTAAGAGACGTCCCCGAGCCATCGAAAGTTTAATATTTCGTTGTCCACAGCTTTGTTAGGATAATCCCCTCAATCCATGCGTACTACCCGCGCTTTACAGCGTCGCTCAAATATCCTCTCAGACGTTTGGTACACTTTTATATTTCAGTTACGTATTTGTTCCTTGAAATTCACTAGACTAGAGAGTATGGAACTTTAATATATTTACATATGTATACAGTATCAGTTATTAGTGATGTACTCGTAGTTACGTCGGCGGTGGCTACTATATATCCTGCTGCAGTATTCTGTCTACTATTTTCTTGCTGATTTTAATATTCAATGTTGTGGTTTTGGGTTGTTATTGGATGGAAAAATGTGGCTTAAGTCGGAGTATACGGTTGCTTTCTGCGAATTGTTTCATTTATTATTCAAAGACACTCACCAGCTTCTGAAGTAGGATTAGTATGTTTAATTAGGAGTGAATTGGACTGTTTAGAATTTCACGTGTGTTTTCTTGGATAGAAATAACTAATATGGTCATTTCTTTTACGTAGTATATTGTACATTTTTACTCGTACAAACCTAGTGGTTCTTTTCTACTACTGAGAACCTTTAATGGCTATACTTTATTTTATTGGCTGATTGAGAAACGTAAAGCCATTACAAGATAAAGTCACAATATTTATACTGATCTGTAAGTCCAACTGGACTGAAATTTACTAAGCACATTTTTTTATCACTATAATATGGATTTTATAATGGATTATATCATTGCAGTACAAAGCGAAAGATAGAAATATATCACAGCAGAGTCTCTTTATTTACTGTCTGGGAAAAGTTTTAATGAAAGCCTATTGTTTACTTTCACATTCACTTTTGTTGGTATTTAGAAGTAGAAAGTAAAAATAAGACGGGAACTTTTGATTTGTAAGTACTTCAATTTTATTTTGACGCTTATATAATACCTAGCTATTAGCTGTCACCTGCGGCGTTGCCTGCGACATAAAATGGAATATAATGATTTCAAACTTTGAATCCCTACTTAGGAGAATTCCCAAAAATCGTATATAATATATCCGTTCATATCTTTTTAGTAGACCCCTACAACCCTGTACTTGTAATGAACACACCTACAAATTTCATGTCTCAAGATTCAGTCTCAAGGCTTAGGCTTTGCATTTTTTGTTTTTTGCTTTTTTGATATTTTAACAAATATCAGTCAGTCAGTCAGTCAGGGCTAGATACATTTAAATTACGTTCCTAGGAATACAATAAGTATTAAGAAACCATAATTTACATCCCACCTAGCAAAGTCATATCTACTCGTGTGAGACTAATAGGTAATTACCAATTAGTTCTAAATTCGTTGTATCGAATATAATATAATATGACCACATCTCCGAATACCGTAAGAGGTTCAAATGGTTACCTATTCGTCTTCGCTGTAATTCTCATATTCTGTCTTTTCTTTACAAAATAATATTAAATCTCACCACTCCTTCGTATTTAAAAGATAATTTTGTCTTTGTGACTGCTTCTCATTCTATTTCTTTAAGACCTTCACGAGATCATCGCCTTATGCTGCAAGCTCCCAACTCAACCAACTCTTTTTTCAAGCATCATTTACTGTGCCCCCAGTCAATCAGGCAGGCTAAATCTCTATATATATTTAAAAATTTGTTGAAAAATCATTATCTCTCTGTAAATTAAACGGAACATTTACTTATGAATGATTATTGCGAGTATGAAATGTATGTATAGGTATGTATTAATTATGTATATTTTAGAATATATATTTTTTTCTTGTTGTTTTTTTGCGATACAATATTTGTACCTGTATTTTTTTTCTATTTTTGCTATTAATGCACCACCGACGTGACTGTTCTCACTTAGTCCGATCCATCCCAAGGTTGCCTAGAAGAAATTGCTTTAGGCGAAAAGGACGCCCAATGTACTACCGATGTTTTGTTCTTGCCTGTATCTTATTGTTTATTTTGTTTTTGGTGTGCAATAAAGAGTTATTGTATTGTATTGTACAATAAGTAGAATGATTTGTGTGTTCAAGTAATATCCTCACTAACGGGACCACCACAGAACATTACATTTTAGAAACATAAAATTACGATCAATAGTTTTCACTAACTGTTTAATGTGATACAGTAATGTTTCCCACTGATATCCCCAATAAAGAGGTATAAAACAAAAGCACCGCTTACCGCAGGCGCTCGCCCATCATGCCACTTATTAAAGCTTATTTCGCAAAATAATTGATAACAAAGCGTAAATAATTGAATACTACGCCAAAAGAGCAGTCCTCGACAATGACGCGTGTGTACATATCATAAATACAGTATGTACTTATAATAAATGCGGTTAAATCTGTAATGAGGTTTGGAAGGGTGTATACTGTGCACCCGGAAGCTCGGTCGAGTTGAGCAGAGCAGGCGGTCAGACGTGGATGATCTATGCCATTTTTTATACACGTTTAACTATGCTACGTAAATGTAGCAGACAAAACGATGAAATTACTGAAACCATTTATTTTTTCTCATAAAAGCAAACGCAGTATCGCACAAACCCGTTAGTTTTTATGGGGGTACATTGTACATCTGATAATGTATATACATGAGAATATAGGTAGTAGAGCTGAATGTCCTGCCATTAGGCGAGATGACTGTCTGTACCTACATAAATAAAAAGCTCTTGAACATATGTTTCTTCGACTGAAGCGGGGAATATAATGTAAGTGAAGGAGTAGACGTTGAGTGGGGTAGGTATAGCTTATTCAGTATGCGAAAATTGAGGGTTTGTTTTAAAATTTATTAATACCAATTTCAATTTGGTATATTTACCACTAATTAAAATATTAAGTACTATCAAAATTATTATAAAATTTAAATATAAATCTTCTTAAAAGCTGTTCCATACGATTTGTCAACGGTCCGATATTTATTAAATTTCTATGCTGTCAGTAGTTTTCGACTTAGTAGCCTAAGCTAACTTATCAAAGCTTAGTTTAAAAATAAACGTTTACTTCATAGCTACACCATCCAAAGGTGTTAAAAGTTACAAAAGATAGAAAGATCACCACAACATTGTAAAAGGAAGTGAATTCGCAAAGTTATCGCTTTTCCTTTAATTTGCATCTTACGACCATTTTATTTAAAACACAATTTGTTGTTATGCAAATGGCGGAATACTTATAGGAATTAATACCTCAGGGAAGCAAATCTTTTCTTTGAAATTGTCGAATTCATAAATACCCAATGAATCTTTTACAGTATTAAAAAACTTTTATTTCAATGGGTGCCCTCGATTGTCTCGTCTTGAGGAGAAAGCTCAAACCAGTGTCACATCAAGGGGCTAACCGTAGGGGCATAAAAAAAAATTATATATGCTGTTTGAACTTAGAAGCATGACCCATGGATACGTTTTTATTAGCATTCTATTTAAAAGTCGTCCGTACTTCCCAAATCCTAAACGTCAAATAGAAAAAGGAGTGCAGGGATCGCAGTGTAGTGCTGTGTATGCATTTCAATATTCAGAGCAGTATATCTAGCTACTTTGACTATACTTATTATCAGGCTTGTTTTAGCCATCTTTTTATTCATCCATGCTTAGAGAAATCCGGATCATTGAAAGATTTAACTATATCCGACAAAGTTGGTTTCCTTAACCAACATTATATAATCTTCACCTTTGTACGACTCTGCACATAACTTGTAGGTAAGTTATTTCTATTGAATGATAAAAGTTTTTGTGTTTCCTAAATAAATATTGTCCTTTTATCAAATAGGGAAATGGTATTCGTTCTGTCAGCGTCTGGATACAGACGTGTATTCTAAACATTCTAGGGAGCAATTAAACGATAGATAACTTACTCGTGCTCTCGTATAGTGCTCGATTAAAGTAGAAATAAAACAAAAACTGTGTGTTTATATAGCTCAGTGCTCCAGTTTGCTTTCCGCCTTGTACGATGTACGAGTATTTTTGCAGAATGTTAGGAACATGACACAGTTCCTGGAAACAACTTGATGCGTCGGTCGGAGTGCGGCCGCTTCCAGCGTTCGCATAATAAATCTGATTTTGCTCCGACTCACTCGAACATCTGATAAATAACACGTTCCGCCGGTAAAGATACTGAAAACTATGAATGAAAACTAGTTCTTATTTTGAATGCGAGTAACTACTGTTGTTTTTGTTTTCGGAGAAGTTGCGATGCGGAAAACTGGGATGACATAAGTTGGGCGGAGCCCTCCTTTCGGCGAGTGAACGTCCGAAGCTTTTATTTTGTACTCGGGTATTGTTACGAGCTGGGAGTCGCGAGCCATTCTGAATGTTAATCAGGTGATGAAGAGAAAGGACGACGTCCATCAGTTATTCATGTCATAACGATGTCTCCCCAAAAACTCTTTTAGCAAGAGACCCCGGCCATTATTGCCTTTACAGAGCTAATAGGTTTTGTGTGTAGCTTGAATTTCGTAAATTAATTCAAATTGCTTGGACGTAACGTCGTTTTGTGAACAGAAATTGGCTGACACTCTAGAGGCCAAACTTCGATACTCTATAAGTATGTACCGTAACAAAGCCATCGTTTATTAACCAACTATAAAGTAGAACAATGTATAACATTTCACATCACATTCTACTGTATGGAGGCAATAAATCAATCACATTCGTTGCCTAGGACTAGTATTTATGTACTCAACTAAGTTTTCAGAGTCGAAACATAAATTATAGGTGTAGCAGCCATTTTTTTTTCTTGTTTTAATTGTACAGATTTATGAAAAGTTTGTATTTTGTCAACATGTAATTATTATTAAATAAGTGACAAAGTGCACATTCTTAAAAATAAAGCCATCATATAGGTAATATATTTACGAAACTTACTCAACTGGTCGATTCTCATCCAACCCGCTTAAACACTTGGAACACGACTTTTCTTCTAGGTGTACTTAAACAACTAAGTTACTGAGACCAATAAGTACCAGCTGCTTGTATCACGAACACTTGGCTAAGTACCTCTTATGTATTGAAAATTTACTGTTAATATTATAAATACTATAAATATTAAACGATTAAGGTTGTTTAACCGTTGTTTTATCAATTGTCTATATTATTATGTGCGCATACGTCTTATCCCGATGGAGGTCATTGGGAACTGAAAGTTACATCGTATAAATGCACTACCGGTCTGTTTCTATGCCTACAACATAACATAACGGACAGATCAGTTACAAAGTCATTATTTTTGCAATCCTTGAATAGAAGTATTTTATACACCGCTAATATATCGTATATTTTTTATGGATAGTAACAAATTAATTCAAGATATTGATAATTTAGAAATAACTAGTCTTGCACCTGAGATGTGTAAAATATATTTGGACTTGATGGATTGATGATTCAAACGAGTTTACGGTCTTAGCACAGAATGTACGCTAACATTCTGTGCTAAGACCGCATACGAGCTAACTTTAAGTAGGTATTTGCTAGTATTTTTATCACGATTGAATTTTCAACCTAATGTTATCATTTTGACGGAATGTTTTACGGATGGTTCGTTCAAGGGCTTGGCCATCGATAACTACTTATGTAACTTTACAAAGAAATATTTTAACAATATAATAGTTACACCATAGTTGAAATCTATAGATCGCCGGGAAAGTATAGTGTCAAAGACTTTAAAAACTCTCTTGATTGATTGTTGATTTACTTCCCAGCAATAATGCAATTTATAATGGGCGACATGAATATAGAAAAAAAAAGCCAAATACAATTGATGTGCGAGATGAAGATTATTTTGAGCTCATTACTAGCCATGGCTTTACACCTACACATCTGATTCCTACCCGCGACAAAAGTTGTATAGACCACGCAGTTGTTAGATCATCTTTCCCATCTTCAGCAGTTGTCTGCTTCTCTGGAGTTAGTGATCATGACGCAGTTTTTCTTAAAGTTGTTGGCCTTTAATTCAGAAAAAAAAATTACTAAAATCAACTATGACCTAGTAGTTCAAGAATTTTTATTTTTATAAGAATCAGGACGTGAACTGTGAACGTGAACGTGAATAGCTACGAAGGAATTTGTTGATATTATTACCGCAGCTATAAAAGCGCATACATCTCTTAAAATGGTACCAAATTATAAATACATTAGGAAACCTTGGATTACATCAGGTTTGTTGAAATGCATGAGAAGAAGAGATTGGCTACATCGCTTGTCCAAAAAAGATCCAAATAATATAAATGTATAAATTTCAGAACTATATGTAATTATATATTGCAGAACTTAAAAGACGCACATGACTGTAAACTAATAGAGGATAGCAACGGCAACAGCAAAAAATATGGAGTGCAATAAAAGATGTATGTAATCTAAAGACTGCCAAGACATCAAATGTTAGCCTAATAAACTCTGCGTCCAGCCCAAAAGATGCGTTAAATAGTGTTAAAAAGTATTTTGCTACCATAGGGTCAAAACTCGCTCAAAATATTTTATCAAGCCTCAGAGTAACAGTAGAAGACCTCAAAAATAAAGTCACCGTTGGTAACCCACTTGTGAGTTCATTATTTTTGGCCCCTACTAATGCCTATGAAGTAACAAAAATTATAAGTACTTTAAAAACTAACTCGGCACCTGGTGGCGATAGTATTAACAATCATCTACTAAAACTAGGCAAACATGTACTTGCAGGACCCATTGTCCATATTTGTAACTTAAGCTTGCAATCAGGTTGTGTCCCAAATATACTGAAGGAAGCAAATGTTTGCCCCATCTACAAAGAAGGAGATGCAAATCGCCATCCAATTATAGATAGGCCGATCTCTATGCTGAGTTCTTTTACGAAAATACTGGAGAATGTAGTCAACAAAACATTAGTGCGTTTTCTAGAATATAATAAAATTCTTTCACAGAGTCAGTATGGTTTCAGGCCTGGCAGGTCAACGGAGGATGCAGTTATTGCATTAGTGGATTATGTCTCTAACAAATTAGTTTCAGGGCGTAGATCTATAGGCATCTTCCTTGACCTAGCTAAGGCATTTGATACCGTCTCAAGGCCCATACTTATCAGGAAGCTTGAAGGCATTTGTATCCGTGGACCTCTCTACGGATACAAATCCCTAAGATGGTTTGAATCATACCTTTAGAATAGAAAGCAGAGAGTTAAAGTGTATGGCCTCATTGGATG
Organism: Ligdia adustata; assembly: GCA_947049295.1. Taxonomy (NCBI): domain Eukaryota; kingdom Metazoa; phylum Arthropoda; class Insecta; order Lepidoptera; family Geometridae; genus Ligdia; species Ligdia adustata. The sequence continues at coordinate 9,061,108 of OX346218.1, forward strand.
TATCATTCGGCGTGCCACAGGGAAGCGTACTTGGCCCTACCCTATTCTTGATTTTTCTTAACGACCTCTGTAATATGAAATTACAAGACGCCAGATTGTTTGCTTTTGCTGATGATACTGCTATTGTATTTAGTGGAAATATTTGGGATAGTGTTAGCAAAGCAACTAATGATGGCTTGAGAATGTAGGTAACCCTACTATATTTTCTTTGTATGTTAATTATTAACGTTCTTCGCCTTTTACCCTGCTGTTTTTCAATTGTGTAAATACGAACTTATACACGTGTTGTGTCTCGGAATAAAACTGCAATATTAGTTCACGAACATTCTTTTACTTGCTTCAACACCGAGATACCTACAACAATATTAGCGAACTAAAACATTGCTAAAGAGAAGAGTAGTAGATTAGCTGCAGCCAATTAAAATTAAATTTAAAAAAATCGTGTTTCTAGTAGAACAAGCCCACAGCAACATCTATGCATAAAACTGCACACATGCAATGAAGAAGACTCTAACATATGTTATCTAAGACACTATCCTAGGACAAGAAAAGTCTCAAATACTCAGATAAAAAAAAAACAAAAAAAGTGTAACATTTGTTAGTTGACTTGAAAACATACTTAGCCTCACCTCCACAAACTCTTTTAACACAAACAGCATTGCATATAATATATAGACTAGATGTACTACGTAGAAATCGTCCCTCTGTTGTAGGTTACTACTCGTATATAAAATATTACTTCTACTAACATTACTAATACTAATATTAATATACCTATATAATTTTAATTTCTTAATTTTAAATACTACCAATAAATTTAACAGAATGATAATTAAGTAATTAATTAGTTTAATTGTTAATATTACAATGAAAACCTAATTTTTATTTTTATGATACCTTGTAAAATTATACTGATTCCAAGTTACCAAGTTCCTTGAAGAGCACTAGCTACCGCAATACAGGGAATCTTACCGCGGTAGCTAGCGGACAGAGCATTTAAATGTAGTTATGATTAAGTATTTTACAAACTGGAGTCATAATTATAAATTATAATATCAATTCCATTAACTTATTACTTATGTATCAATTTGATTTTTAATTGTGTATCAAATAAACGATTTTTTTTATTTTTATTTATGCTACACGTGTATTAGTTTGTGTAAGGTAGGTAATTAACATGATAACGAAGACTGAACGACAGTAACAAACTAACTGAATTATTGTAAAGCTCAAAATGACAGGTACAGCAAATATACTCGTATTTGGTTTACAAGCTCATGTTCTGTTTCATAATATTTATAGAGGTAGACTTTTACAATGAAATAAAATATCACAAAAAACAAGTTTCTGTAGAATACATTCCCACGTACCTCATTTGACAAACCGTGTGATAATGCATATGCCTTTTGTGGACGAGAGTAAACCGCCCCCTGGGGTAGGTTTTGTGTTTTAGAGTAGGTACAGACAGACGCGAAACAACTCTACCGCACAACCCACTCTTCAAATACAGAGTTACTCTTAAACAATATTATGCCAAATCTGTTTTCATAGAAGTCCTTTGTTATTATCTATTTTAGTGAAAGAACTTGTACTGTCCAAGATTACTGAACTCGTCAATATGCACAACTAGCATGTAGTAACAACTGTTCGTCCTGAAAACTCTTAAACAGCGTAAATAAATTTGTCCCTTGGTTTTGTCCAATGTAAAAATATTTTATAAGAAGACACTTATTTTGTCAGATCGATCTTGAGATGAGGTGTTTTATTAAAAATACATGATATACGAGGACTGAGCCCTTAAAGCAAGTCTATTGTTGCGAATACCAAGTTACTAAGTCAAAAAATATATATTACGAAGTTTCCTATTCTTTATTTTTGACAACTGCCGTGGTCAGGTAGCTATCATGCTTCTTTCGAGATCCCGGGTTCAATTTTCGGTCGGAGCAGGTGTTTTAACGATGAGTTTAAACATCTGTGTTCGAGTCTGGGTGTCTTTGTTAGTGTGTTTGTGAATGTTGCATAGCATCCCTGACACAGGAGAAATCCTAGTGGGTAGCTATGAATGTGAAACTTTATTTATTTATTTTATTTATGTACTTAATAAATTTAGGATTACAAAAGAATAGAGGATTAGTAATACAGGCAGTACAAGCGATCTTTCTTTTGTCTACCGTGCCTTTTTATATATGGCTCTGTATAGTGTACCCTCAAAGCCTACTCTCCGTATGGATATGAGCCCAACTTTTGCACGCATCAAGAGTAATGAGCAACGCAATATATTCATAAACCACGTCCAAAGTTTCAAGATGGAGCACCCCAGTTTTTTATTCGTTACTTTTAGAGTTACTGCAAAATAGTATAAGATGATGAAGATTAGAAGACTAGAGACAAGATGGAAAACGGCTACTACAGTTAAAATAACAAAAAGGATCGTGTATAATAGAGTAGGTGACATTCGTGGCCAGAGATTTTTTTAATATATTAATTAAATTTTATAAAAATTAATTAAACCTTAAAAATAAATTAATATAATTATTATTAGCGCTACCTACATATTTATTTAAAGTCGGTGTCAGCCAAGTCTAATAAGTAGTAGATAGATACTACCTATAAGTATCTACCTACTCAAAATATATGATATAGTACGAGTATCTATCAAATCGATGAACATAATATACAAAAAAAAACATAGACAAACTTAGAAACTCCTTTTTTTGGAAAGTAGGTTAAAAATAAACAGTGGTATTCAAATCATGTAGTGAAGTGTAATGTTATTGTTCCTATAAAAATCACATTTAGTTTTTGGCTGGTTTTAAATTTTTAGTAATAGTTTAACTAAATTTATGTTGTTTATTGTAGGTATTATCTATAATGTTTATGTAAACAATATGTGAAATTTACAGACAAACTAGATCAAGTTTAACGACATGAAAAAGAATGAGGACAATACTAATTTACTGTATTCACATTGATTATTTTTATTTCGAACAGCTCTCACATTGCCTCTAGAACATAGAGGTGAAAAATTACAAAATGGTGAATGAAAGTATTGAAACTGAGACTCAGTTAACAAAACGCTTGCTTCACATTTCACGCGATATTATAATAGCGCTACGGTAACTTATTCGTGGCTCTTCCAAAAAGTGAATTTATATTTTGTAGGATATTACTCTCGCAGCTGTCTCATAGAGCCACAAATATCACATGACACGTGTAATCTCATACTCGTTCTGTTTAAGATTATATGTGTCAACATACGTCCTCGTTTATCTTGGGATAATGGTAATATCCCCTGGTATACGTGTTGTGAAAAACAATTTTCACCTTTTGGTAACGCCTAAAACTGCTAGGACAACGTTCCATTGTGATGGCGGACCTGAAATTCTGAACACATTTCATGGCGTTAATATTGTAGAGCGGGCTTTATTTCAGTGTATTCCGTGGCTATAGGTGGTAGTTTTATGTTACCGACATAATTTATATTATGTAGCTAACAATGAACACCTGATATGAACAATGTTCACCTTTAAAAAGTTTATTTTGCGTAAGTGCTTATTTTTGGCACGCTAAATACGACCTTGTCTCAGACAACATAACTCTAATGATCAAATACGGCTGGTTCCATAGAGGACAGGTAGTATAAATAATAGGGACGTGAGCAGTAACTGTTGTACAAAAACAGCTTTACGAATATTTTGGATAATAAATAAATAAAAAATAATTTCATGTCGTAATTAAAATCACTTTACAAAATATTTTATAAGCAATATTAAAGACTCTTTTTTTTGGCATTTGACTACAAGTTCGTACGACCAAGGAACGCAGCGATACTGTAATCCTAGATAGAGCATGCCTAGTCTGGAATACACTGACTCGGGGTTAATACTTTTTCCCTATTTCCTTTGAATATAGAGGCATCGAAGGCGCATGTAAAAAAAATTATCATTAGAATATGTGCATCTTTCAGAGATCACTACATGTGTTCAACAAAAAATTAAAATTCCTCGAAATTTAAACAGCTATCTCGACATACTGATCTTACGTGATTAAATTAATTAACTGAAATCTTGTCTGTCTATTCAAATTATCTAAACCAAATGAAAATATTTTGTTCATAATTATTACCTGTATAAGATTTCAGTTCGTTTATTCAAAATACGAATATTTGCTACAAAGGTACAAAACCAATAAAATTCCAATTACTTTGGTTCGGAATAATGTTGTTTAGAATTAAGGTATCATTATTGGAAGGAAAATTGTAAGCTTAATTATTCTTTTAAAAAAACGAGCCATCTAGGGACTTATTAATTTTATTACCTACATCTTATGTTTTTATTCTTTCTTCTTTCATAGTATTGAAAACCGGTAATTGGTACCGTAGCAAACTGCAACTGAGACGCTTCGCTCGTTTGGTCATTGTCAATTATATAATTTACAATTGTAATTTTATGATAATTAATATTTAGTGTATTATCATAAAATATCACTTACTTGGCATAGTATTTATGTAAAAAAATGTTCACTTAGGCACTGATGATGAAAATAATCTAATGTCAGGGGAAATATGAATTCTCGTACATACATGATTACATTTTGACAGACTTTTGTATAAAAAAAGTCAATTTGTGCTAAAAGGTTAAATCGAAATGAAATTTAGGACGCCGAGTATAAAGACCCAATATTGAACTAAATGTAATCTTTAATCTAGAATAGCGTATAATGCGTCATTAACTTTATTTTACAAATACTGTGGCAAAATTACAACAGAATTTTGAGTTGAGCTTCAAATTCTCTTAAAAATTAAAATTAACTCTTGTACTGAGCAACTGGGATTCAAAGCATCCTGTGTCTCAAATTCACAAGCTGATAAATCATAAACTAATTTTAGAAAACGTCACAGTACTCAACTCGTAAATTATGAAGTGAGCAGACCACGGCTCGCTAACTTTGTTATGGTCTCTATTTTCAGTTTAAGGCAAGGTTTCTAAAGTTCTTCTACTAGCAATGTTCTCTATGAGTGGTTTCGAAGCCTCCATTTGAAATTCAATAAAAATACGAAATATTTATTGGCCATTAAATAACATTCGTCATAGGCAAGTCTTGTTACATTTGAATTATTAATTACTTTGTAAATAAATTATTTTCTTCTAAGTATTTCACAATTCTCGAATTAATATTAGCTTCTAAATTTTTTGATAATGTTTGCAAAATGCAGACAGGTCTATAATTACTAATATTAACAGTACGAGATCCCCTTTTTTACAAAATGGAAATACAGTTTCAATACGTCGGGAATATTTTGTCAGTTAAACATGAATTTATGACAATGAATATTAATTCGACTAAAGTATCGTTGTTTATTATTAGATTTCGTAAAGTTTAATACTAGAAATATCTAATGTAGTTTTTATATTTGTTTTAAATGTCATTGATGTAAATGTACGGCTTACCTGCCAAAATCAACGTATCAAAGCCAAACTTTTTTTTTCTTTTATGGCACCTCACAGTCTTTGTTCTTCGTGCTTAATTTTACCCGGAGATGGCCATGTCTTAATTGCTATGTGACGTGCGTGACGTCACCTCCCGGTTCCAACGGAAGATCAACGCTGGTTGTTTAGCCAGCATTATGTTGAGTTGGAATCGGTTTGTGACAGAAAGCAGTAATTAAGTTAAAATATCGTTATTTTTTAAGTTGTGTACACTGTTGTTTTCTGTGACAAATAAAATTTTATTCTATTCTATTCTAGAACTGGTTTGGTTCTTTTTATTTGTCTAGGTTCTAGTAGGTTCCTTTAACAACTATTTACAATTAAATTTCTTTAATATTCATGTTTCTTGATGTTTTTGTCTATTTTTAATAGATTTAGACTTAAATAACCTGCTATAACAATTTGTTTCTTTTCGTTGCAAAGTTTCTCTAGTAGTTTTGTCAATAATTAAAAAAATAAATTCATATCATATTCTGTAAAGAGCCATCATTACTATTTTTGTAAACCTTAATTCTATTGCTGCTAATTCAAAGTTTGTTTCAAATGACATTTTATTGAAATCGTCTCTTTAAAATCTAAATCATTTTTAACGTATATCGTGGTCCCGCCATGACCAAAAAATATTTTGTTAAAACAAGTCGCCATGTGTAGTTCTCGAGAGTCATCGCCTGCATCTGATGATTTTTTTAGGTTTCTCTCAAGCACAACACATCACAATCTTGCTCATTTGCTAAGCTTTTAATTTCTAAGTACTTTTTGTGTATACTGCGAACGTTGGCATGAAGAATTATCGTTTTAGAATCGGTGTTTGTGCAGTTTGAAAATTTGAGGTGCTTGAATTTGTTGTTTCGCGTCTAATGAAACGCAGTGACGAAGAGCCATGGAATTGGCTGACTATGCATGCTACTACATTTTCTGTTACAAAGTTTTTCATGGTATTATATTTTTTTATATTTTCATGTCGTACATTTGGGATATTAGCTACCTCATTGTCAATATAGTAAATTTCTTTATCATGTGTTTTATTGTAACGGAATCCAGTAAATACTAGTATTACATTAATTTATCTATCGGGGCTGTTAACAACATTATTTAATATTAGTATGTACTTTTTCGGGTTGTGATATAGTGAGTTTTCATATTTTGTAATTACTACAGCTACGGTATCTCGTTTTTTCAATATTTTAGCATTATTTTGGCATAATAAATATCTCAGTATTTCTGGATAGCCAGCTTCTGCTTTGCAGTTGTCTGTGGCGTCGTGATTAGCGGAGCAAATATTCGGCATTCGGTATATACATATAGTGCTGCATGTTGCTACTCCGTTTGCGTGATTTTTTATAGACCGATCAAGCGATGCAAGTGGAAAATCTGTTCTTGGAGTCAATTGTTCATTTTGTGTGTATGTTTGTCTGTATGGTGTTATTTGCGTACAGGTCTTTGTATCTTGAGAAACTTAGATTATGGTGATAATCTAATATTTACTTTTCACGAGACTCATAAAATAAAGATTCTGTGACAGTCTTAAGAAACAAAGGCGTTTTAAAAACCAAAGCGCGCCTTAAATATGTGATGGTGTATTCATTTCAAAATCGAACATACGTGTAAAATATCATCCGACTGTCAAGTCGCAGCTACTAAAGCTTTTAACGTGTCATCCTTTGATATAAATTTGAGTCACGAGTATTTGTGACAGTCCAATGCCTGACGATTTTGTCCAGTTTTAGATAAAACTGGAAGGATTTTTTTTTTGTCTTGTTTAGTCTGACAACGTTTTTGGAAATGCTGATATGATGATGACGTCATCATATTTCATTTTTATTCATAGGTGAAGATTATTTACAAGTCAGATAGGTAACATCATCATAACCAAAATAATAAAACTTAAAATATTTAGTTTTTAATAACCAGTTTCATTAAATCATCGTTTATTATTATCAGACACTGAAACTTGGTAGATATTTTTTCGTGTAAATGAAATACCAAATAATGTAGTATTTCTTTATAACCGCGTGACTGTCACCTTGAATTTCCGCCTGTTTTACCTTCTTTTGTTAACTAAACATTCATTTTCCGTAATGCCATGCACATTATTACGTCAATATTGCGTATATTATATTCCCTTGTTTGGTAAATGGCTCAGATAAGGCACATACTCACTAGCCGAATAATATAAGACAGCCGGGTAAAGTTATTAGACGTCACCTGACTTAGGAAGGTACTTGTTAAGAGTGTCTTACTACACACAGAGATCATTACATGCACTTCGCCCAAAGTACAACAATATTTTCAGAACGCTGTTGAAACTGCCTCGGGTCTGTAGTGCATCTGGCATATTTGCTGAGGCCAGAATCGATGGATTTCCAGCAATCATCCGCAAATGAATCATATCTTTACTTAATTTCTTAAAATATTGTGTGATAAATACGACTGTTCCATATTGAATCATTGGATATTTGTTACTTAGCTAGGTTTTTCAATAGACATGTTTAATAGTTATGTAGTTAATTTTGCCATAGTTATTGTATACATTTATTACATTATGTTTATTACTTTTGTCTCGATGTGTTTTGTAAATTTCGTTTAAGAAGACGGGTTATCACGCGTACCTGATTGTTGGAAAGGTCCAACTAAAGTTTCGTTCACGTTCGGTGAACTTCATCAGGAATTAAAATGAGTCGTTCATGTCTTCAACGATGAATGCGAGACGTGTCATCGTAGAAAACACGAACGACTTAGCGAGTTTTCTAAATAAAACATAAGTTGTAAGTGTTTTTACAACTTATGGATTATTATTATTAGTAGGTATATATATACGAGTAAAAAACAGTAGTTGATGTAACAAGGCTATCACTGATTAAGGAGGTATGTATTTAATTTGATGTACTTTATTGAAAAAAAAAACTCATATTCATTGGCAACATTTGCTTAGAAACATGGTTGCATAAACATGTTGCTGAGTTGCAGTCAAGATGTTGCGGTCAACATTTGTAATGCGGAGTTGCTCACGCCAATTGAAAAATATCAGCAACAAATAGCAAAAAAATAAAATAATTTTCAACACATGTATTCTTGCCAGCAGCTCTGATATTGTGGAACTTTGATTTTGAGCAACAGTTGCGCATCAATTTTTACAGTGAATAAGAGGCTTAAATAAGCACTTGCGAACCCTTCCAGTTACCGATAGCCCCCCCGGCAATGTGGCACTTTCTGTATGTAAATATACAACAATAGAATTTACTTTGTCGTGATGTAGAATCTGATATTAATATATAAACGATAGAAGAGTCTTTGCTTCGAGTCTAGCAAAATGTTCTTTCTTCTGTCAGTTTGTACTGTAGTTGCGTACAGGTCGTAGTTTCGATCCAATCTTGACGTAACATCGCGTATGTGTTCAACGAATTTGTAGGAAAAAAAATACGAATCGAAGATGTTTATTGTAACCGTGGCAACTTGTGAGGTTGTTGATAATAATTGATACAGTTTGCGAGAGGTGATTTTTGGGATCTTAAGGTCAACAATTCACAGAAGTGCTAGTTGTCATACACTTGTTACGTTGCTATGTATACGCTTATCACATAATGTCTAGCTATATTTGCATCTGTAGGAATATGTAACAGTGGAACTGTTCCTAACTTAGTGACTTATTTCTTACACGCTATTATTCTTACATAGAAGATACACTGCAACAAAGAACTAATTAATACTTAGATGGTGTGACTTCCCGTTCTTCACATGACTATGTCTGGCGACATGGCATCCAAGGAGCCTTATCGTTTCGCAAATATAGGCCTTACTTACATCATTATTCGCCTGCTTATATTGCTTTGTCTCCAATGCTGCGATCCTCACAAAGGCTACGTTTATTATATTTGTATGTTTTAATGTATTATCCGATAATATTTTTCTTTTATATCATAAAGCTTTGATGTTCTTTCGCAAATATTTTTGGAGCACACTTTTTATAATTTAACATGATTGTATTATGTTGGTGTCGGCAAAGTTTTTTTTGTAAGTAGCTGAGTATAAAAGTAGGGAGCATAACATGTAATAGTTGGTAGTATTAGTGACTAGTGGCTGTCAACCGCGGCTCAAAATGTAAAGGAGTTTCAAACTTTGAACCCTTACGGGGGTTCTTTACGGGGGGCCTTAGGGGTTGAATATCCAAAAATCCTTTCTTAGTACACTCTTACACCCTTTAATAAATACACTCTCCAAATTTCATGTCTCTGCTCTGCGTTTATTGTGTCCTGTCAGTCAGTATGTTAGTCAGTCAGGCTTTACTCTCTTAAATATATTCGGCAAATACCTTTGATTACATTTGTTAAAATATTTTTTTTTATTTTAGAATTGTTTAGCGTGCGATTGCTGACTAACGTTCCAACAATACCGTTTATTACCGAAAAGAACTCATTAAATAGCTCTGCATACAAATAAAATCCAACCTTGAAATATATTGTTAGCAAAGAAAATGCCAAGGTAAAGGAGCCCTGAAAGATATAGCCGTTGGGGTAGAGTGAGAGCTGCGCAAAAATAATAAGAAATATTGTAAAAAACTACCTAGGGAACGTGCTGTAATAACTTTAGTAATCCCTTACAGCTTATACCGAGCGTATTACATCAACAGCGGTGTCTAAAAACATTTCCTAGGAATTTATAGCACACGTTGAAATTTATGCGATAATAGTAATATTTAGGTTTAGGTATAAGGTACTATCTATGTTTAGTAATAATAAATCATAGAGGTAGGTTACGTCGGTCGGACTTGCATTCTGTTTTTAAGGTTCCGTAGTACTAGTAACATTTAGGAACACAAGAACGTAGTATTCAGAACGCTTATAACATGATATTGGAATCATGAAGGTTGAAGGGAGTGTGAATAATTTTAATTTTTTACACAAATTTATGAAATGGTTAGGTTGAAATATTCCCGAATAAAACCTTCGAAATCAAGTCTTTAGGTTTCATAATAAAGATTCGAATTTTCTAAGACCTTAAGCCACCTTACTTTTCCGGATTATACATAGAAAGTGTAAATTTTACAAGTTATGCCGTGCAGAATCCAATAATTACTTTACGTGTATGAAGTCAAAATAGTTGTACGATATCTTGTAGTCTCGTACAAGTATTTTGACTTTAAATGTTGCATAACCATGCTCCTAGCATCTTGATTAAAGAATATGGATTTTCACGCGCACCGGATTAAAGTGTTGTTCGTCGTGCATGTTTTTAAAAGTAAAAATATTTAGAAATTCAATATGCATATAAAGATGTATTCAGATACGGAACCTAAAATGTATTCTTGCAAATCTAAATTCATTCGAATCGTCCCTACTCGTAAAGTGATTTGCTTGTATGCCACTTGGGGGGAAAATGCATTTATTTGACGTACATTGTTAACCGTTGTATCTTCAAATACTATGGCACTTGGCCCTCACACCATTAATTTTACTACCTTATTAAATACGTACTGCTTGATTGTTATATAATATGACTAACTAACTGTATAACTATTGGTAGTCTTTTAGTAATGTCTCCATTTGACATAAAAAGAAGATATTACGTTTCTGTACTATTTTTCGTTTAGTCGCAAAGAGATAGAACGTTTGGTGAATGATGTGCTCATGAGTCATTGCGGATCCTCGACAACTGCTGCCATCTATGATTGATCGGCCTGTGCCGGAACCAATTAAACTTGTCCACTACACGGGACGATCTGAAATTTATCGTTAGATATATATAACAATGATAAACTGAATGGTTCGTTCGTCGCTTTATTGATGTCGCTGATCTGAGTTTTCATTTTGTAAAGTATTATAGTTTTTCAGTTGTTAAGTATTATTAGTTGTGGTTGTATATTTGAGTTTTTGGTAGTTACAATTTTAAGGAGAAAAGTAGTCACTTCTCCTTCTTCAAAAGTTGTCACTTAATAAAAGAAGAGATAAATTCTATGTCAAAAAATTACTCATATATATTTAATACTAGCGGCGCCCCGTGGTGTTACCCGCGGAAGTTTGATTATACCACAGGAACAGTGCATTTCTCCGGGATCAAAATTAGTCCTTGTTTTAGGACTTAACCTACCCTGGTGCAAAATTTAATTTAAATCCATTCTGCCGTTCCAGTGTGAATGAGTAACAAACACACACATACATGTAAACTTACGCAGGAATTTAAAGACTTAAACTTCCTTTTCTATTTAAGAGAGCTAAGTTAAAAAAGTGTTGAGTGAAACTTACCCAGTAAATTACATTTCACGCGGTAACTTCTTAAACTTAAAATACGAGTTGAGTCGTTGTTTAAAAGTGTAGCGGTTAGTTTACCTCCACCGTGGTGCTATTAGAAAAATGTATGTAGCTATTCATAACAGCAGAGGAAAAATGTAGGTGAGGTTTAGTTTAAAAGCTGATGCGTGGCTTTGGACCTAGTGGCGGCGTAATGGCACCTCGCGGGTACCATTCTGCCGGGAAATCTTCTCGAAGCGTCGCGCGAAACATGCTTCTACAATTTTAAGTTTTTGGCATGCGACCCAACATTATTCAAAGTGTTTTTATCTCAAGAAAGCGCAGACGACGTCTGTAGGCTTTTATCATAGCAGTTTCAATGTTTCCTAGCGCTTTATAACGCGCGAGCGGGTCGAGAGAGCACCGTTTTGTGGAAAATGTTATTGCTTTATTCCAAAAGTTGGCAGTAAACCGGAGCCAGTCTTGACAATAACTTTGAAAATGTTAAAGGTCCGTTTTCCTGATACTGAGACGCTATTAACTAGAGATATAAAGCTACAGACGGTGGGAGCACATGAAAAGTCTCGCGGGGATGACGGCTGCTCTCCTATCAACTCTTCGAATTCAATTTCCGTTTAAGTATAATTGAATCTTGAATATTGTGCTCGTTTTCTCGCACTATGTGAAAGAATTCATCAAGATGTATTGATATACCATTTTACTGTATTACTTGTAATGTGAATAATTCTTTCTTGGTGGATTTCTTGTATTTAAGAAATGTTTTGTCAGCGGATTGGATTGTGAGATGTGTACATTATACAAATACAGATAATAATTATGAATACCAGTACAATGTACATAAGTAAAACTATTTTAATTTTACATATGCTATACTGCGTACCGCGGTGCACTCGGTAACTTGTAAAGTTTGTATCATAAATTTGGATTGTAAAATGAACAGTAAAACGCGTCCAATATGTAACAAGTTACAGCGCAGTGTACTGCCAAATATTTGAATTAACTTACTGCTCAGATAAATTATGCTAAATACATACGTATTTTGTTATTAACTAAATAAACCAGAAAAAGGTACTCTGTTCTTCTGTAGGTATCGCTGTGATCGCCAAATGTGTGAAACATCTCTTTTTTTTTAATTTCAAATATCTTGCAAGAAATGTTGTTTGTAATATGCATCTGGAGGTGCTCATTAAGAGAGTGCTAGTTGATTACCAGTGACCCTGCATATTTGTGTAAATGTTAGAGCGCATGTTTTTTAATTACTAACCAATAGTGGTGATTGAGCATTCCCAGGGTTTGGTTAGTTCCAGCAATGTTAGTTAATGGTTTAGTCCTTTACCACTAACACACATAAGTAAATTTTTATTTGTTTTCAATCTCGTATCCTCGTGTAGGTAGTTCAATATAAGAAAATTTCTGCCCAAAGGCACTTACGACATTAGACATTTAATCATTTACTATGCCCAAATAAATATACGCTATTTTAATATGTATGTTACTAAATATAGTTTTGATAACATTTTCTGTACTTCTTACTAAAATATGGTATCATAGAATGAGCGAACAAGTTTAGCAAAAAAATATTTCGCTTTTGTGTATTGGATGTTGATATTCGTTTGTTTTTTAACTACCTACCTAAAATTTCATGAAAAATGAAATTTTAGGTATTGGTTTTTATGAATATTGTTTAAGAAGACGGGTTTTTACGCGTGCCTGATTGTTGGTAAGGTCCAACTATAGTTTCGTTCACATCGGTGAACTTCATCAGTTACACGCGTTAGTTTTCTAAATAAAAAGGTTTTATGAACTACACATATTTTTTAGTCGTCAGGGATGTGGAAGAACGGTTCACGCAACGGAAGACGCAGAGTAGGAATATGCCTTCCACTACGAGTAGGTGGACCGACGACATAGTAAAAGTCACGAATATCTAGTGGATGTAATTGGTAGTTTGTCTTCGGAATGGCGTTCTAAGGTATATTTAGCAGTGGACATCTTGTGGCTCATAATGATAATGAGTCGGCAGGAATTTTAGAGTATTTGATCGGAAATGGGATACGATTGCTGAGGCGCCATTAGCTGCCCTTTTTCAATAACATAATTTGGCAGACCTACGTTATGAATTTTTTTTAAAGAAATTGCGTTCGAATGTAAATTTTATGCTAGTAAAATAATATATTAATATATTTATCACACTGATTTTGCGATTATATTTCTAGCTTCTAAATCTCAGAGTTAATATAAATTATGACAGAAACTCTTTGGCTTGTAAAATAAGGTAAGTGTACAGACTTTATATAGAATCTGTTATATAGCAGAAGTCACTTTTGACATTTTCCATATTAACGGGAATTAAATAACAACTTTAAAAATACTTGTTTCTTTCCTTCGTGTATTTTGCCACAATATTTTAGACTTTGCTTCAAGATTGTTAAAATATATTTCTTTTTTAAAGAATCACCCGACCAATCTATAATTACTGACGACTAAAATATCTGATAATTCGTAGAACCCATAACACCACATTTTCTCAAGATTGGCTGGAATCTACGACCTCAAACTGATACACGATAGAACATTTTGCCAGCCTTGAACAGAGACGCTTCGCTCGCTCGGTCAAATAAATAATCAACACAATCTAGTATCATAATAAACAATTAGTGACCCAAAGAGTTCGGAATCAAAATGAAACATGTCGAAGCTATTCATCTAAATCAATCCATAGAAATACGGTAAATATTTGTTTATTTGTCGATAAACGTTTGTGGTTCCGATATTTTTGTTTGAATAAGACGACGAAGTGACCTATATACATGATATATTATTTCTAAGACCCAAGAGAATACACATGCTTAATAACTTTATATTACTTTTATACTGCGACTTGTAGGTACTTACGAGTAATTTGACATGAGCTAAAGTTATATTTAGTCTTCGTTAACAGTAAGCTGTTTAGATGTAGGTAGGAATTAGACACTAGTGCAAAAATGCATAACCGAAGTCGAAGAACTCGCGACATCCCAGGCTCCCAAAAACTACTTTATACAAACTGTACGAATTACCAACTGACATAACTTACTAATCTAATTAATCTATATTATAGATGCTCCTGTTCCCGATAAACACATTTGATTCGTGTCATTGCTAGTAAGCCACAGTATTTTGGACCTTGTTTCAAAATTAATAAGATCTATATTATAAATTCGTCGCGATTTTTAAATTTCAAAGCAAAGTATATAATTATTATGTTATTTTTATTTACAAACCAAAGTAGTCCCATTATGATATAATTTATTTCCCAAAAATATTTCCTCATAGTTGAAACACACCAAATAATTTTCTAACTTGATTTAAGTGTCTCTGAGAGATATAATATATATATAGAGAGTTACACATATATATATAGAGAGTTACACATACAGCAATCTTTGAAGTCCGGTAAAAAACAACTCATTACATTGCATTATTGTCCTAAAAATATAATTTTAATAATTTTATAATTCGTTCGCAGGCGTTCGAGGTAAGATGAAGGTGTGCAGGTGAAGACACGCGCTGGGCGGCGCGCCCACGCCGCGCCCGCCCATGGACGCCGCCCTCAGCATCAGGTATTTATCTCTTTATAAAACTAACAACCAATGTCAAATGAAAATGTTATTTATTAATAGTTTGAAAAATGTATATAGATGAAATTTACATATAAGACTACTTACAGTTTTAGTACTTTGAAGTAAGACTTATCAAGTAAAAAAGGATCATCAAAATCGATTCACAAATAAGAAAACATATTGGCTTTGAGTATCCTCGTTTTTAAAGTCGATTAGTAAAATGAAAAAAAATATATATTGTAGTCATACAAACAATAGTGTGTATAATATTCAGCACTATCATCTCCAGAATCAGCTGTACCAAGTTTGATTCAATATTGATGCTGGGTTAAGGTATGTTGGGCAAGTTTTAGGGAATATTCACTAAAACTTGAAACACCTGAATTTTTTTCTAAAAGAGATCTATGACTGTTAAACATTACATGACTTACACCCGTATAAAGGATAGAGACAAAAATAACGAATCTTATTGTCTACTAACAATAAAAACCAATATTAGTTGCACGAATAAAAGCTCAACATTTTTTGTCACGTTTCCGCTAAGTATGTAAATAGTGAAACCAATATTTTTTACACAGGCATCATTTAAATTATGGTATGTGAGTTTCACACAACTTGTGGTCGAAGATTTAAGAGCTCAAAATGCATAAAGGTATCGTTCTGAAGATAGTTTTTGGTTATTATTATAAAAATAAATGCTTTTACACTCCAACCCAAGCCGCGAATTAACCAATAAATGTCGCGCCTGCGGTCCTCCAGACTACATAAAATATGTATTTTCGAATCATTATTTTAAAGGCAGAAGTTTTCTGAAAGTTATGGTACGACTGCCAATATGCCAATAAAATATACCTAATGTATTCATGTCTCACAGTCTAACCTTTATTACTTTCTATGATTCAATGAATTCAACAAAAACAAAAACTTTGGTAAGATAATGCTAGAAATATAAAAAGATTTTGACAAACTGAGAACATTCTCTATTTTGATTTCAGTGAAAAATTAGGAAAAATAAAAATGAAAAACCATGCACGACTCAACTTTGTTACAACATTTTTACAAATAAAATTTTCCATCTGTTTCAGGGTTTACTTTGATTATTTAAAAAGTTATGGTTCGATTTCGCTCCTCGATAGATTTTTGTCTGTTTGGCATTAAAACAAATAAGTTTATGGTAAAAAATGGTTTACTTTGTGAAAAATTATATAAGAGGCTAAATTAATGGGAGAGTCCATTGATTTCAAAAGTACTGTTGGTAGATTGAAAAAATAATGATTTCACCTTCACTTTACAACGTCTCGTATGTGATTTAATCCTCAAAAGCCCTAAAAATAAATATTAAAATATAAACATAATTATTATTTTATAATGCCAAAAATTAAAGCTAGTGAATATACCGAATTTCACGCATTTGGTCCATTAGTGTAAAAGTTAGAAGGAGCGGACAACAGACGAACAGAGAGATAATGGACAGAAGAAAACTATAAGGGGTCCGTTTTAGTACTACGGAACCCTAGAAAGCTACAACTACCATGCATATTTTTTTGACTCGTGTTCAATTCGCGAGTATCAAGCAAAACTTTTTATTTGCAGGTCTGGAACGCAATATTTGTAACACATGCTACAAATATTGCGTTCCAGTTATATATGCTGCTAGTACGCAAGTCGATTCAAGGGCGTAGGTAGTTCACGGGTCATTTTGACGTATTGAAAATTATGAAACGTAGTAGTAACTGAAGTGTTTCGTACTGTGAATAAAAAGACTCGTGTATAGATAAACTTTTAGTCAATTGTGTTTCGCATTCCATACCTTTTCCACCCAGTTTTTCGTCCACAGCAATTCTGTTTTTTGCGTACGAGACTGACAAAAAACGTAGCGGTATTTTTACATCTACTGCGGAGTATCAAACACAATAGTAATTCTCGGTCCGCTATTAAGCCACCCTCGGGTGCATCAATGTTGCGAAGATATTTCACGACCAACAAGCCACTTAACATTGAGTTGTTTATTACATCGTGCTAATGTTTAATATTGCGGGAGGGTCCACAAAATGGCAATGCGCTATATTTCCTGTGACGTCTTTTACTGCCAAGGTGGTCGCTAATTAGACCACCAGGAAGCAACTGTTCTGTTTATTTTGCTCGCAGTATTAGAAAAACTGAGAATTTTGTTTACCTCTCGGGAAATACTCAGATCTTTTAGTAAAACGTACACTATAGAGATTTATATTCGACAGAAAACCTAGGTAGAGATTATCTACTATCTTAATAGCAGTATAAAGGAAAGAGAAATGTCGCAGTAAAATATGCACTTGGGATTTTATTATTCAAGAAAAGATCTTCATTTCTTTGATCAAGCAGTTTTTACACGGCAAAGCGGTGCTTTGCAAGCAATCGGTCGCTTTATTTCTATCGCCTTTTCGATTAGTCTTTATTGGTAAGGTTCCGTCTTTTATTATAAGGAGGCCATAACCTTCTTATCTTCCCACTTCAGTCTCGTTCGGATCATTACCAATGTTTGTTGAAACGCTTTGAAAGTTTGTCGTATCATTTGTAAAGCATTGTATCACTTTCACTAAAATACCTTCAGCAAATCGACTGACGCTCGTCGTTAAAATCGAATGAGTATATAGGTAGTTTAGGAGCTATGGTGGAACCGATTTGACGAAATAGGCCAAGTTTTTTTAAAGCCATTTGCTTTATATGCACGTCTTTTACTATACCCATTTCTCATTGTAATTATATTTGTTTCTGACAAATAATAGAAAAAAACTTACAAATTGAGAATTTTCGCCTTTATTTAAAGTGCACTGTAGTTATTTTGTAATTTTTTAGTAATTTACAATCCAGAGATACCGATTATATAGAACACTTTTTGAAGTCTGAAGTTTTGGGCACCTACAATATAGTGTTTTTGACCACTTCGATAAAAGGAGACAAAATAGGCTCATAATTGAAATACGCCCGGCAAAAATATAACAGTGACGAAGTGGTGGAAGGTTTGCACATACTCGTATCTGATTGACAAATCACCGGTATCTTGCCACCTGCCAAAGAGATTTATGAATAGTCCACTGGATCAAGTAGTATGCCGATGATTGTAAGCTATTTTATTTTCATTGTATCATTATGTTGTTCGCAGAGAATGGGTGGTGCGATGGGCGCTGACGGCGGCTGCATGCAGCGTGGTGTGCCTGGCGGGCTCGGCGCATTCGCCGCCGCTGCCACTCACACCCGCGCTGGCGCCGCCCTGCCCCGCGCACTGCATCTGTCTCTCACAGTCGCAGGTAACCACGTTCCTTCATATACTCATTACTGCCACATACACTGCACCTGTCTCTCGCAGTCACAGGTCACCACCTTTCGTCATATACTCATTACTGCCCCGAATTCTTCCCCTTCCTCTAACAGTCGCAGGTCATTATGCACCTTCCTTTATATGCCCACGCACTGCATCTGCCTCTCGCAGGCGTGTCTTTCTTCATACACTCAATTCAACTATACAGGATATCAGTTGAGGGACTTATTCCACAAATTCCCTTATGTTTTCCCCTGCGAAGGGGATTTATGGAATTTTCGATCATAAATCTCCTTCGTCTCTTATAACTCGGTAATCAAGAAAGAAGACTGTTAATTAATTTTGTGAAATTGATAACATGCATATTGGATGTGGCTATTTTATATCACCATACATATGATAAGAAAGAACTAGTGAGGTAAATCTTATCGATCATATTTTCTAGTCCATGTTCTTTACAATAATGATGCGTTTGATGCGATGACGATTTGTCGTTAAAAGGAAAATTACAGAAAGGAAATATTTTCTCTTCTAAGATCATGTAGTACGATAAAAACGGGTTTATTTAAAGTTTTAAAGAAGTTTCTATCTACTTGAGCGAGACTTTACTAGCCATGAAACTCTGCCATTTTCTTTTCGTGCACTTTCTGCCAAAATTGCACTATATAAAACCGGTTCTTGAAGTTTCTCGTTGTTTTAATCTATAAGTATTATATTATGTTAGCCTAATTAGTATATTATTCGTATTATTACGTTCTTGTAATTAATTTTGTCGTCGATTGTGAATTTATATTGTCTGTGATGTTCATTCATTCTTTTATATTTAGGGCAATGTATAACCTATGATATTTATTTTATTCGTATGGCAATACTGCTTTGCGGGAACGAATGAACATCACAGATATGACTCACTCTATTATATTACTGTTGATACAGAAGCATCGTATAAAAATATATCGAGTTAAATTACGTAAATCATCGTTTAATTTCCGAAGATAAGGCGAGATCCTTCATCTCAGAAGTGGGATACACGCATACGTCCACAAATTTATCGGATTTCTGCATTAAAAACGACTTTTCAAATTTACTGTCGTACTTGCTACCCACAATTATGAAGAATCATGAGCAACGATCACGACGAAGCAGAAGTAGAACACCAAGCGTTTTGCCAATGCACTTGGAAGCAAATGGTGCGGGTTCTTCGGTGCCTCTCGTCAATCAAAGTGAAGAACATCGTAAAAGTAGAAAACGGACGAGGAGCAGTTCGAGCGAAAGAGGTGAAACTCGACGGGATATTCGTAAGCGCAGACGGAGGAGATCGTTTACTGTCTCTTCTATGAGCAACTGCAGCGGTGCGAGTGTTTACTCGCGTGATCGGCGAATACGTTATCGTCGTCGTCGTCGTAGAAGCAGAAGTTTGAGCCGTAGACTCCAACATTCAGGCCGTCGCAGTCGAAGTTTTGAGCGAAGAAGTCACGACAGGGCCAGCAGGCGCAATCAGAGCTATAGCACAAAGAGGAATTTAAGACGCAAGCAAAGTCACCACGCACGAGCAAACTGCAGCAGCGAGCGGAACCAGTGTGCTAGGAACAGTTCCAGTAGCAAGAAGAATCAGCGCGGTAGGACCAGTTCCAGTAGCAAGAGGAATCATCGTGCTAGGACCAGCTGCAGCAGCGAGCGGAGCCATGGTGACGAGGGGCGGTGCAATAAGGGTCATCATGGCAAGACAGGTAGACGACAACGTAAAGAAAACGAAGGTAACTTTAATCTTAATGCTCACTTCCTTGCCGAATTAGCTAAGTCACTACATGGGTCTGGGGGGAATAAATTTCCAATGTTAGGTAACGTAATACCCGAATTCGATCCGATGATGAAAGGTCAGACAATGCAAGTTTGGCTGAGTAAAGTAGAGGAGTGCGCCAAACTTTATAATTGGGGCGACGCCCAAATCATACACTATGCGTTACCAAAACTGTCAGGGGTTGCAAGATCTTGGTATCAGGCACTACCGTCTATGTCGTTCTCTTGGCAAGAATGGAAACTTAAATTAGTTGATTCATTTCCCAGTAGCGATGACTATGCCGAATTATTGACGGAAATGCTGTCAAAACGAGTAAGGTTTAACGAATCTCTAGAATTGTATTACTACGCTAAAATAAACTTATTGAATCGCTGCGAAATCTATGGTAAACGTGCTGTAGACTGTTTACTTTACGGAATAGAAGATCGTTCATTAAGGTTAGGTGCTAAAACCACTAAATGCCAAGAACCGGAACAAGTACTACAGTACTTTCAATCGATTAAACGCCAGTCTTTAGATATGGATAGAACCAACAAGTCAACCCAAGATAAACGGAGTAACTCTAGTATTTCAGGACATTCTATTGCCCAAGTTAACTTCAAACCATACAATAATATGAGTAGCTCTAAAACGTTACCAACTGCCGTCACTAGTACAACCCAGAAGTGTTTCAATTGTAATGAAACCGGTCATTACAGTTTTAGATGCCCAAAGAAAATACTTAAATGCAATATATGCAATAAATTAGGACACACGACTGTAGACTGTTTAAAGTTGCCAAACACTTCCAAAAATAATAACACGGGCCCAATTCAAGAGAAATCGATTATGCAAATCGAAACTGATAATGCTAATGATAAATTTAAAACTCAATTATGACTAGAAGGCTCAATATTAGACGGATATATAGACTTGGGTAGTCAGTGTTCACTGATAAGGTATAGTGATGCGAATAGACTAGGTATCACATGGAATAGTTGCAACCTTTCAACATTGAGAGGCTTAGGAGGCAACGTTGCCCCCTTAGGAGTAACTAGAGTAGAAATTAAAATACAAAATATAGCGGAGAATATCGAAATATACGTCGTGGAGGATAGCGTTATAAAATACTCCGTACTTGTGGGTCAAAATTTTACTGAACAGCCAGGAATCGTGTTAATAAAAACTACCGATTCCTTAAAGTTCACCAAAAACCATTCAATAAAACTCGAATTAAAGTTACAAGACGATGTTACAATACCCTCTCAATACACGACCGTGGTACCTGTTGTTACTAGCGATAACTATTCGGGCATAGCTTACGTGACAGGATCGATTAGAGGGAAACCTGGTAGCGAAATTTACTTACTAGCCGGAGATTACAGCGTCATAAATGGTCGTAGTGGAATCTTGGTACGAAACGCAAGCGTGACTCCCGTAGCATTATGTAAGGGTGACCTTTTGACACGAGCATCGACAATTAATAAATGTTTTGACGTAAATCTTCTTAACTGGGGAGAAACTACGACGGATTCGGATTTGAATATTGGTGCCGATCTGACCAAAGACCAGGTAATACAGTTAAAAACTTTACTAAAAATATTTGAACCCTGTTTCTCAAATAGTTTACAGGATCTAGGTTTCACTAACGTTATTGAAATGGAAATAGAATTAATTGACTCAAAACCGGTAGTGTATCGCCCGTATAGGTTACCGTATCCCGAACGTGAACTAGTACGATCAATGGTGAAAGAAATGATAGATGCGGATATAATTTGTGAATCTAATTCCGCCTATGCAAGCCCGATATTACTTGTCAAAAAGAAAACCGGTGAGAAAAGACTGTGCGTTGATTATAGAGCGTAAATAATAAAACAAAAAAAGAGCATTACCCTTCACCTCTAATCGACGACCTTTTAGATCGATTAGCCGGCCATAGTCTATTTATTAGTCTTGATCTTGCGTCCGGTTACTATCAGATACCTATAGTAGATCACTCTCAAGAAAAAACTGCGTTTGTCACTCCCGACGGTCAGTACCAATTTAAACGCATGCCTTTCGGGTTGGCAAATGCGCCTTCGGTCTTGCAACGAGCCATGAATAAAGTGCTGGGAAAGTTGCCTTACATCATAGTATATATGGATGATGTACTTATCCCAACCCACTCGTTTGCAGAAGGTATGACTAGGTTACGTGAGGTACTTACGCTAATAAAGGTGACTGGATTTACTCTTAAACTTAAAAAGTGTTATTTCTTTGAAAAGGAAATAGATTTCCTTGGTTTCCGTGTTAGTGGCGAAGGAATAAAGCCGGGAGTTAGAAAAACAGCAGCTGTGACAGATTTTCCCATTCCTAAGAACGTTCACGACGTTAGACGTTTCATTGGCCTGGCTAGTTTCTTTAGAAGGTTTGTTAAAAATTTTGCATTGATAGCACGTCCATTAACCGATCTATTGAGCACGAAATTTGAATGGAAATGGACCAACGAACAAACTAAGACGTTTAATTCGTTAAAAGATCGGCTTACCGAACGACCTATTTTGGCTTTGTATGATCCAAAATTAGAAACGGAATTGCATACAGACGCATCCAAACTAGGTGTGGCTGGTATTTTAATGCAACGTGGAGATGATGCATTGCTTAGGCCGGTAGCGTATTACAGTCGGAAAACTACTCAAGATGAACAAAAGTTACACTCGTTTGAGTTGGAGACACTTGCTGTCATAGCTTCATTGGCCCGTTTTCGCGTTTATTTATTAGGTTTGAAGTTTAAAATTGTAACCGACTGCAATGCACTTCGAACCACACTCACGAAGAGAGATTTGATACCACGGATTTCACGGTGGTGGGTGCAATTCCAAGAATTTGAGTGCGCTATTGAATACAGGCCTGGTACACGTATGACCCATGTCGACGCATTAAGTCGAAATCCAGTATTAGATCCGAATCAACGAGACGATGTTCACGTTATCGACGTACTAAATGTAGACATTAAAGATTGGATTTCCACTGTTCAACAAGATGATGATGAGATTAAACGCATAAAAAATATTCTAGAAGACGAAGATACTAAGCATATTGCTGACATTCGAAATAATTATCAACTTAAGGGGGGTCACGTATACAGAGTTCTAGAAAAGGGTCTACGGTGGGCGGTACCACGTGGCGTCAGATGGCAAATACTACGTATGAACCACGATGACGTTGGTCATTTCGGTTTTGATAAAACCCTTAACCGTTTGCAGGCCTCTTATTGGTTTCCTAAAATGCGTCGGTTTACAAAAAAATATGTAGATGCATGCTTGGAATGTGCCCATCACAAGGCGCCTGGTGGTGCAAAGGAAGGTGAACTTCACCCAATCCCGAAACTTGAAATACCGTTTCATACCATTCACGCGGATCATCTAGGACCGTTTATCCGTTCAAAAAAGGGGAATACTTACATACTGGCTATCATAGACGCATTCACGAAATATATCAGTATACGCACTGTTCGAGACACAAAATCGACCACCGCTATTAAAGCATTTAAAAAACACTTTTCGTATTTCGGAGTACCATCGAGATTGATTACCGATCAAGGGACTTGTTTTACCAGTGCCAAATTTAAAGAGTTTACTAGTAAATTGAATGTGAAGCACGTACTTAATGCTGTGGCCACGCCCAGAGCAAATGGTCAAGTAGAACGATTCAATCGTACTATTTTAGATGCATTCAGTACAAAGTGTCATAATCAAAACGATAACACCTGGGATACGTATGTAGGCGATATTGAATTGGGGTTAAATACCACTATAAATAAATCAACAGGCAAAAGCCCATCGGAACTATTGTTTGGATGTCGGTTAGTTAGTCCTACAGAAAACATACTCGGCGATATACTTACTGAAACATCAGAACGCGTCAGTGGTGACGGTTTAATGCAGATGAAGTCCAAAGCTTGCGATAAAATGAATAAGAGTCAGGAAACGGCCAAAATACGATTTGATAAACGTCGCAAGAAGCCAACTTCTTATAAAGAAGGCGATCTTGTCAGAATAGAGCGGAGTATTATCGATAAGGAACACATAGGTAAATCCAAAAAGTTATTATCTAAATTTCATGGTCCTTATCGTATTATGAAAATTCTACCCAACGATAGGTTTCTTGTTGAAGATACACCACTAAGCAGGAAAGGCAACAAAAGATATGAAAATGTGGTAGCTTTAGACAAAATTCACCCTTGGCTTAATTTTAAGGAATATGATAGTGACGACAGTGAAAGCGATAAAGATTGCGATTAACATATATAAATAAACAATACATAAAGTAGCTGATTACGTTTCCAAATTAAAATAAGTAGTGTCAAACATTAACAAATATGTAATTAGTTTGTTGATTATATATAATTATCTGAATTTTAAAATACCTTATGATAGACTTAACTTAATTTAAAGTTGCGTACGTATAATTATAATATCGTGTACATTACATAAAGGATAAAAATAAGAGATGATTGTGATAAATAAATAAGTCATATGAATGTACTTAATCGTAACCTACTATTGTGAGCGATCAGTGCAGAGAGCGAATGACATTGGGATACTAGTGTCGCACAGATGATCACAGACTCTTCAATATTGGATATAGTTACAATAGAAGTATATTTTATAATTATATTATAGTAATTATTTGAGCATGGGCTATGAGCGATCAGTGCAGACAGCGAATGGCATTAGGAAACTAATGTCGCACAGATGACCGCAGATCATAGCAGACTGTGCAAGATTAGATATAGCTACAATATAAGTTTGTATTATAATTATATTATAGTAATTATTTGAGCATGGGCTATGAGCGATCAGTGCAGATAGCGAATGGCATTAGGAAACTAATGTCGCACAGATGACCGCAGATCATAGCAGACTGTGCAAGATTAGATATAGCTACAATATAAATTTATAATTATAATTATATTATAGTAATTATTTGAGCATGGGCTATGAGCGATCAGTGCAGATAGCGAATGGCATTAGGAAACTAATGTCGCACAGATGACCGCAGATCATAGCAGACTGTGCAAGACTGTAATTGCGATCACGAATAATATTTATACTTTTGTTGCAGTGATTCCTCGTTGTGAGGTACATGTGTCTAGTATTATATATGTTATTATGAATCCAGAAAATGCACAATTATGACTTTATCAATAATTGAATAGCATCTATCATTCTTCATAGATAATATTTAGTGTTGAGTAATTGTATTTTTTTATACTTCTTTTTATCTTCTCATAATTTGTTATATTAAGTGAGAGGACTCACCGAGAAAAGGATGGCCGAGCTGTTAGCCTAATTAGTATATTATTCGTATTATTACGTTCTTGTAATTAATTTTGTCGTCGATTGTGAATTTATATTGTCTGTGATGTTCATTCATTCTTTTATATTTAGGGCAATGTATAATCTATGATATTTATTTTATTCGTATGGCAATACTGCTTTGCGGGAACGAATGAACATCACAGATATGACTCACTCTATTATATTACTGTTGATACAGAAGCATCGTATAAAAATATATCGAGTTAAATTACGTAAATCATCGTTTAATTTCCGAAGATAAGGCGAGATCCTTCAATTATATATACTGTAACAGGTCAAATTCTGCACATTTGTGTTATTAACGATATAAAAATCCAAAATCTATATTTTTCTTAATTTTTGTCTTTCTGTCTGTCTGTCTGTTTCTGGACTTTCCATAACTTCGGAACTGCTGGATGTTTATAATAGTTGCGGGTACATCTAGTCTAAAAAATAAAAAAGTGAGGTATTTTGTACTCGTATTTACAACAAAATCTAATTGTTTTTTAAGGTTACGTTCATCGATATTTCTAATAGTTACAATATCAATTAACGTAATCTGAAAATTTAATTATCTGCCATGATTAGAATCGTATCATAAACGACAGTAGTATCATTCCGTTTAATTTGTTTCTCGATAGGTATATATCTCCACATAGATTGAAAGGCTAAATCAAATTGATATTTGTTCGGTCGATTATTTGCGAAGCTTAAGTTCGAAACAATTCAATCAAAATAAGGGAGGATTGTGCCCGCGCGTGACGGTGCTGATATTTGGGAAGGATTAATTTTATTGACAGCGTAAACATTGGAGATAGCGCTTAGGCCGTGACATGTCGAAAGCGATAATACAATTTGAAATTGGTATTTGTTTGGGAAATCGACACAGTCAACCACCAGGCTGCATATATACGAGTCAGTAGTGACATATTTAGACTTGGCTCTTTGTTGACAGGTGGTGTGCAACAGCCCACTGCTGCGCGGCGTGCCGTCAGCGCTCAGTCCGACAGTCACTCAGCTATCACTGTCACGCGCGGATCTGCGCGTGCTGCGCTCAGATGCGTTTGCTCATGTGCGGCACCTGCGACGGCTGGTGCTAGACGCGTGTAACCTCACGCGCATCCGCCCGTTCGCCTTCCGCGGTCTACCGCGTCTACGGGAGCTCTATATACAACACACTCCCTTGGCCACCGTCGACGCATTTGCATTCGCAGCTCTCCAGAATATCACCTCAATCGTGCTCACTCACAATAGAATAGCGCAGATTGAAGGTTACGCATTCGCTGGAACAAACTATATTAAGCTAATATCACTTCGCAACAACCCTATAAAACGCATTCTGACTCACGCGTTTTCTGGATTAAATGATGTCGGACAGATTGAGCTTCCGTCTGGAATTAGATCTATTGAACCGCAGGCGTTTACCGGACTCGAGGGTGTGGGTGTTTTAGAGTTAGCATACATGGACCTTCCGGCACTGGTGCAGGACAGCTTTCACGGAATGTTGCGAGTCGGGAGACTAGCGCTGCGTGAGTCAGACCTTGGAGTAGTTAAAATCGGAGCGTTCGACGGACTCCAGCGCGTAGATATTCTCGAAATATGCAATAACAAAATAGACGCAGTCGAAGAGCTTTCTATAGTGCAGAACAATAGCGTGAACACTTTCAAACTGACAGGCAATCACATGTTAGAGACTCCCGAGGCTGTGATACTGGAGGTGGACAACGTCATTATTCGCGGGAATCATGTACCGTGCGAGTGTGGTCGCGATCCGTTAGCTAGCCCTTTGGCTTTGACGCCGGATTTTGCGGATGAGAACTTTTGTATATCGCCGTTGAAAGTGCGCGGCCGCAGTCTGGCGAGCGCTGCGAGCGGGGGTGGGTGTCGCGGGGAGGCAGGAGGTAGTGCGCGCGCGCGGGCCGCTGCCGGGGCGGACGCAGCGAGCGCGTCCTCGCGCCTAGCGCTAGGCACGGTCGCGCTCGCTTTTCTCGCGACCAGCTAACCGCCTCCTAGTGTTCAAGTTTGTTTTCATTTTCCGCGAGGGGTTTGTAAATATTGTAATATACGCCTATGTATAAAATAATGCGAAATTTTACATTGAAAGGGTCCGTTCATTGTGTATACGTTGGACCATGAATAAATTTGCCTTTGAAAATAATCGTTCCATTGTTCTTTTTCGTTTTTTTTTACATTCTACCCAATCTTAGATAAATGTCGTGGCATGTTAGAAACAATATGCATCTAAACAAAATATGCTATGAATGATAGCAAAAGATGTAGTATTCAATGAGTAACAATATATAAGCAAATAAAAATGTAAGTATAGTTGGAATGAATGCTGAGCAAGTTTGCAAATCATCGGGGGTCGATCGGAAGATTTATGATGGAGTAAAAATAGCGTTTATCTGTATTTCTAGTCAATTAGCAGACGACATCAGATAGCGGCTGAGTAATGTTCCGCTGTCGCAAAGGCGCTCCGGCCGCCCTTCACGCCCGCCAAGCCAACCGTCGACCGTTGTCCAAAGAAAATATCGTTGATTTCTTCGATGGTTGCATACACTTGTTTTAATATCTTCTTAATGTATATTATAAGAGTGAAAGGTGACTCACTTATTCACTCACTGATTGAGATCGAAACCTAAAAACTACTTGACTTAAAAAGCTGAGGTTTCCCTGGCAAACTTCACCAGCTAAGAACGGATTTTGCGACATGTCAGGCTCAGACAGATATCAGTCAACAACATGTAGCTATGAAGAACTATCTTCAAAATACCTACATACAGTTGCATGTAGGTAATTGTTGCGAATATCATAGACGCTATAGACTA
The DNA here is from genome assembly GCA_947049295.1 of Ligdia adustata. Lineage (NCBI taxonomy): Eukaryota > Metazoa > Arthropoda > Insecta > Lepidoptera > Geometridae > Ligdia > Ligdia adustata. The sequence goes on from OX346218.1 coordinate 9,089,692, forward strand.
ATTAATCGATTAATTTAAGCTCTTGTTTTACGACGGTGATAATAAATTGTCATAAAAGTATTTGTGACTTAAACGAAGTATTAAACTAAGGAAATTTCCATTACCTCTTGGATGAAAAATACCTGTATATCGAAACTAACAATGTGACAGATATTCCATTCAATACACAGTTTTACGAGGTTAGTCTTTTGACAGTAAAAAATTGGCACGCCATTTACCTTTTGAAGACATTGGCAAAGAACTTCAATACTAATAGCAACAGTTATTCCGGAACTGCAACGAACGACCAAAATACAAAACCCGAATAAAGCATTACGGCTTTTGTACAGCTAACGGTTGTTACTTTGTCAAATTACCTCTTTCAATCACCGCGGGGTAGTGGGACTAGACCGGGACACTTGTGTACGGCTTAAGGAGATCTTGGCCGGATATCGGCCCCGGGTTCTTTACGAAAACGACCCTCGTCTGGACATATACAATGGACTCTCGTTTTAATGCTATGGGTTTGTCAACGTAAAAGACTATGAATATTAAAAGGCAAATAGTAATACTTAATTAAAGGTTGATTCCTGATAATACCCGCTAGTCGGAGAAGGTAAGAAGGTTTGTAAGAAAAGTTTCATCCTCAATCCGCAATATTGTCATATTGGTATACTATGGGTTAAATGGGTTACACTCTCTTTATTATGAGATTCTTGTCCAGGAATGGGAATCTACAGGATGGTATGAAACAAACAAAAACTCGAATAATTATGACAATAAATATGTAACTGAAATAAATTTAATTTATTCTGCAATTAATGTTAGAGAGTATCATATATTTTGAATTAAGTTATATCTAGTGGCATATGCCTGGTTTGCACAACAACATAAAATACTTATATTAGGTACAACGTGGTATTTGGTATATAATGAAACCAGGTTCACAATATTCTACGCTACAGCCAACTATATTTTATACGTAACTTTCTGTTGTTTTACGTTGAATTGAGGCCAAAAAGAGGCCATAGCACTTTTATAGTACAAAACTAAGAACAAACTCACTATGAACGTTATTTAATATCCGACTCTCACTTCGCGAAAAAATTACATTTTTTCCTAGTTACAGACGCCGAGTAAAGTATAATATGGATGAAAATATTTATTATATTTCTATGCTATACTCATGAAACCGACTAACTGGAATTGGTGGGTATTATTTTCTATACAGGTTCCGTTTTGTCAGTAGAAATAAAAAAAGATTTTAACGAGAAACTCTATGGAAAATGAGTTGAGTAAATAAGTAAGCTTCCAACACCATTTTAGCTGTTTAAAATACCTCCCATCCATTTTACTTCTACTTCATGGAGTAGAGAAGTAAATTCTGAACTAAACATTTATCAACGGTGTTGCACTCGAGGGAAAGGCGGTAGCTTTTACAATCTGTATCTACTCCTCCACATAGTTTATGGTTCGAATCCGAATTTCCTCAAAAGAAACGCTTAACCAAAATCGATTCTGCGAAATAGACGTCCAACAATTCATTGCGAGAAAGCCACTAGGTAACAAAAAGAAATAAAGCGAACAGCAGCTAGAAGTTACGCAGGGACTTTACAAGATGTTCGGATGAATAGTGGTCTTACTCAATCAATAATCATAATATGTTGAAGTTTCAAGATATATAATGTATGTATTTATAATTACTTTGGGCTGTGATATAATTCTGAATATATTATCTCAAGCGGTTAAACAGGAGATAGAACGTATCCATTCTGTCCATTTGTCCGCCGAAGGACAAACAGGACTACATTTTTCCTGTTTGCCCCTTGAAAATATTGTAGGGAGCTATCATGATAAAAATCTATCACAAGTGTAGAGGAACATTTTTCTATGTAGAAAAATGGCAAAATGAGAGGACGGACAAGAATAAATATTTACGAGGACACTCATGGTAAAAGTTTTATACATTTCAGGCGTAGGTGCAAAAAATACAGACAGTGGCTTCTTACTTGCACCTACTATAATTAAGATAATAATTAAAGTCAGAGAATGTTGCTGATTCTCCTAAATCTTCTCTACAAAGTAAAATACTAAACAAACACTTTCAATTGTGGGATATGAAGATCTCGCACATAGTTTGCTTAACTACTTCTAACTTATGTTAGAGCCGTAAGTGGCCAGGTAAGCTAGAGCTGTTAATTATGAACGTACTTGCACAGGCATACATAATACAGGAGCTGTGTAAATAGGAGTTCCGCCGAGGCGAGTTAATAATCTCGTGAGGGTCAAGGGAGGAACGTAAATGAGGTGCGGAGATCAAAACGCGTGGCGTTAAAGGTATTTGTACAAGAGGATATGAGTAACAATATTTTCTTGCTAAGTTATCCCTGTGTACGAGTCTGGCCCTTACACCAATGTATGTATATTTAATACATCCCGCCTAGTATTTCTATTTCTTTTAATTTATATAAATTAAAGGAAATAGAAATACTAGGCGGGAATCAAAAAAAAAAAATTCTTATCTGCAACACTAAAATTAAAATCTACAGAAGCAGACCAGTTGACGTGCACAACTTTACTATATTTTAGTTTCTAAGAGTATAATTATGGTACCATATATTATACCACAGTTAAATATTTATCCTAGGCTTAAAGCGGATCACTTTGAATTTTTTTAAATTAAAAAACAAATACACTGCTTTTGTTGTAGTTTTAATAAGCAGTAACTACTTATATTTTAGAAAAGTTTATATTTAGGTAAAAATAAATATTTGCTAGCTCAATTAAATATCATCTAGACATTTTAAACGAACCTGATTTTGACAGCTTTGATTTATCTTGGCTTTTCCACTCGTGCCTTATGTCGGAATGGTTTAACTAAAGTCCCGACTTTACTTGATAGTTTTCAGGGATATCTAGAGATCATCTCTTCTATGTTTTATTGAAACTTATTAAAAAGTACTATGGGTCTTTAGGAACTGTGGTATTTAGTGGCAGCCTAAGTATGGTCGAACGCTGAATCGTTAATAAAATATTTAAAAAAAATATGTTTGGTATTTGGTAAACAAACTGAAAAAATATAGGAACCATCATTTGCTTTATTAATTAAAATACGTACATAGAATTGTTTTGTTAGGAGCCAATTAAACTCAAAGGCTTCTTTTAAAAACACAAATCGTTTATAAATTAGAAACGGGGAACATATTATACAGTACTGGGTGTATTCATTTGATGTTAATTCCTGTATATATCCCGGTACAGTTCAGCTTTGCTCAGCTGGATGTTGGGAGGTATTCAGCTATAATTGGGATAGGATTATTTTTTGCGCAAAGCGGCTTATTGGCATTCGGGCGGGCATACGCGGCCGGCTGCGGCGTGGCTGCGGAGCGGTTGCAGAGCGGCGCGGCACGCGTACGGCCTGCGTTCATATGATAGTCAAAAGGTAACTGAATATTTTGTTTACTAAAAGCAAATGCCTTTGGTAAAAAACCTCAAACAATATAAATATGTCTAGCTAAATGTCTGAGTGGGGGGTATCTGTTATAAGAAGATCTTTCAGGTGCTACTCGCTGGTATAGCCGAGTATATATATATATATATATATATATATATATATATATATATATATATATGATGGCGTAGATGAGTATGTATATATTTTTTGTACAATAGTTTGACCCAATGTAAATCGACTATGCAGCCTGAGATTAATCGCGCTACATCTTACTAGAGAACATAGTAACCACCGGATCTCGTACTCTTCCAATCGGTCGACCGTCGATATAGACGTCGACACATCGCGTCACGGCTCATTAGCGAGATATCGATTGAACGCGCCGCGCAATACGTTGGATGGCGAACTATCTACACAAATACTCGTATTTTAGCTATTAATACTATATCTCGCGGTATTACATGTGGTAAACAATCATGATGATCATAACTATGTTTAATTTACTTTAGCTTATTAGAAAACCTATTCTTATTCTTTTGAGGAGGAAAATTCAAAGAAGGAAAACTACACCTGAACTTATTTTCGCAAGTCCTTGCCAAAGATTTTTGATTGAACTTGACTGGTAAATGGCATCGTAGAAACTTTTTTACCTGTTAACTAAGTTTTATCGAGGTCTTAGTTCGTCACAATCTTTTTTTAATGTATTAATGTGTCCTAATTTAACAGAGACGCCTGGGCCGATTTAAAAAAATATTTTTGTTCGAAATACTTTCTGGTTACTTTATAAATTAAAATATCTGAAGTCAAGTTTTTTAGAAATCATTTAACATGATTTTTACTCTCTGAAAAATGTCGGATTGATTTGAAAACTTTGCAAACGTATCAAAGACCGATGACAACGTAGTACTTAATTTAAAGAGGTTGTCCCATTAAAGTGTGTCTTACTTTTTTAAAATTATTTCAAATTTATTTTTAGTATTAGTTGTTGAACTTTCTGTCCACATTCAAAAAATCAAAACAGCTGATCTATTTGATCAGTTAGATTAAGATTCTGAATCACAGCAACTTTAGACTAAGAAGCTACACGGAATGCCTTGTTAAATGAATTCGAGGTACGCTCAATATCAAGTTCTTCTTGTTTTGTCATCTCAAACAATCAGCTTCGCCAATTTTACTTCCAACTTCCAATTATTTACGCATCAAAGTGATTTTCCGTCCAATTTCGTTAAATCCTACCCGTAATGCCATTGTGAATGTCGAAAGAAAGAGAAAAGTTTCCCTCTCCATCTTTTGTTAGCGTTACACAGGTTTGCTCAATATTTCTACAAATCTGTAAATATACGTATGTATAATGTATTTTAGGAGACATATTTGTTTTGTCTCGCGTCGGAGCTTTAATCGTACAACCGAAGTACTCGTATTATAACTTGGCAAAACAAGTATTTCTTGGATTTTCTTTTTTATCGAATAAAATACGTCCGTATCATCGATGTTGATTGAAAGATCTTCGCAGACCCCAGTCGTAGCGATTAGGGTAGGCGCTACGAGTAATAGCGTAGAGGCCGCTACAAGCTACGCCGTAGAGGCCGGTACAAGCCCCGGCGTAGCGGTAATGGCCTTCGGCTACACCTGCACTTGACGGCTGCGAACCGTAAAATGGAGACAATAAAAGAAAATATCACTGCGATGTGATGATTGCTTATTTCTAAAACGACGGATTCGGGATAAGTTTATTTAGATGTTATAAAATAATATTCTGAGATATTTTTGGCTATAGAACACGATCTAGAAAATGTATATTTTTTATTTTATAACTTGGTTTAAGGGCTCTTAAGGTTAAAAACGATTAGGACTTTTGATGAGAATTAATTGTATTTATTATTTGATTTGTGTTAATAACATACTCTAGTGTTTTTTAGTATCCACAAAAATTCATTTTGTGTACAAATGAATACAAAAAAAATATTACTATTATTTTTTAATTGTATCTATATTTAAAAAATTATACATTCTACGAACATACCGACGTGTAAACTACCACGAAAACGGGAAACAAAACGTGACGCCGATAGTCAATTATCAGGATAAATTATAAGAACATGATTTGCCTGTTTCAACATTAACTCTTGCCGCTATTCTCTTTTAGTTCAATACAATGAATATTGTATTGATTTGCTCCGTTAGTATACTTTGGCTAATAAAAGTACATAAGATCTTGATATAAAACAATAATTTATTTCTATCATGCTTATTTATTTGTCTGATGTCAGCTCTAATTGGACTAGCAGTTTTTGGTTCTTTCTTCTTCTTCTTTCTTTCTTTACTTGTATTAGAAAACTAAATATCGATTTATTTTTGGCACTCTCTGTTACTTATAACGTTGGTGATAATTATAACCAGAAATTTCTCACAGCTTACATGTCATAAACCAACGTAAAAAAAACACAAATAAAACAGAAATAAAAATTGAGAAGAATATTTTGTAAGCATTTAAAATCACGAAAAATGGAATTAACCTTGCTAGAACACCTTTCGCTGACGTCATTTGACGCAAACAGAAGATTTGACTTTTTGCGTAAAATTACGGAACTGTATTCTGTTTCTACAATAGGTGCGTAGTAATTCTACATCAAAATCACCTCCCAAAGCTGAGATAAGGATGTGAATTACTCTTGCAATGTCATAAACCTTATTTTATACTTCTTGTCATCTTCGGTGCGTAGATCCCCAATTTACTACCGCTACGATACCAAATCTCAGGATAATACTGACGTAAAGCTTCATACATTTATAGGTAGGCCTTTTCCTGCATATTCGTTCCTATTTGTTAGGTATACGATACCTTTCTGCGTACGCTACGCATGATTGAAAACACAATTGTGACAGGATTTTTCCCTTAGCGTAGAAAGTTAATTGAAAATACATAATATTGTACTTTAGAGACTTCGTTTATATTTTATTATATTTCATGCCGTGTAGTTTTTCTAGTTCATGTTTCATTACCCCTGACGCAAAAACATTATGAGTTTGACGTGTCTGTGTCTGTGTGTGTGTTTGTCTGTCTGTAATGTCGTAGCTCCCGAACGGATGAGTTGATTTAGATTTTGTTTTTTTGTTTGAAACCCCGAGTAATGAATTAGTCGGGCAAATTTTACAGATAATAATAGCAGATTACACATCTTTTTACTACTCCTTCATTATGGGTTTCTAATGAAAAAATAGCTAGTAGAATACATTATGACGAATTTTAAAGCCAAGATCAGAGACCGCCACCCCAAAATGGCAATGTCGGGGGATTTTTGAGTATTAAATTTTACTTTTAGTTTATCTACTAATATGATATGATCGTCATCCAATCGCTCGTTTAATGATGCAATAAGTTATTTAATTTTCTCTAAAAGTAAGTACTTGTCTAGTAATTACTAACCGTTATAACTTATTGGTTTTGATGATAATATAATCTAAAACTTGTTCTCGTGTTCAGCAAAACTGTACTTTTCTTCATTACACTAAAAAAAAATTTTTTGATCACCCAGCCACCATATTATACTAACTCTCCCAATATTGTTTCAATTTCGTACTTTAAAACAGTACAAATATTGTGTTACAAATATTACAGATTACGTACACAATATTTTAGATCGAGCGGTCTTGATCCCTTGTAATTATGAGCAAACACGAACTTTTGTTTCAAGTTGAGTAATGGAAAAGCAAACTCTGTTCGGTTTATGTGAGTACCTACATACGTGAGGTACTTCGGGGAAGGTTAACAAGGTGGGTCGAACAAATAAGACAAGATTAGAACAATTCTAAACACCAATGGAGTAATTTACCACAAAAGTAGATCTTAATAATAAATACCTAAGGAAAAGCCACGTCGTCGTGTAATGTAATATGTAATTATGCAAAAAAAGCTGTTTACCTTATTTACAACTTTAATTTAGGTACATTACACTCTGAATACCAAATTAGATTTTATAAAATATGGCTGGTGACGATCGAAACGAGGTTATGATAAAGAGACAGAGTTCGAGATAATTAATTATCTCACTGATTTATTAAAACCATTGGTAAGGCTGAATATGTCTTACGCTTTTGAATGCTATTTAATATACTAGCCTAGTTAAATATTTTAGTTTAAGCTTATATTTAATTATGTTGATAGTTTTTTATTAAGAGTCATTTTGTTGTCTTTGTTTACAGCTTTTCTCAAGATTTTATGGGTTTGACGTGTCAGTGTGTGAGAGTGTGTGGGTGTGCCTGTTTGTCTGTAGCCACACAATGATCTTTTTTCACAACTCCCTCAATATGTATATCACATGAATGAACTTGACTGAAAATATACTGTAATGCTCTGATACATTCATCCGTCCCATCCAGTCCAAGATGGCCGTCACCACAAACTGGTGAATAGATATTTTAATTTTTTTAATTTAATCTTGCTTTGTAAAGAATATGTGCTCAATTCTTGATCTGTCCTGGTTAATTTTTGTAACAATTAATATATTATAACGCTCGCACTCTCTCCTCGAACATAAACCAAGGTTCAAAAGCGATTACTTACGAGTATTAGGTTTAAAGAGGAATCCGTTTTGAGTCTAAAACACACAGATCCAATATCGGTCAATCAGAGAGATTTCGCCTTTGCGGCGGAGAGGTATTATTGTCGTTAAGTTTGTCGTCCACTCAGCCGTAACACACACAATATGCTGATACATTCATATGATAGTTTAGTCTAAATGTTTGTATGGCATCATGTAATTTGTTTTAGAATAGTCAGAAAAAAGATACTGAAAAAGAGCATTTACATATGCAATGGTCTTGAAATGTCTAATTAGTAATAGGTATTCGATGAGCGACATTGTGAGATATTTAGGTATATGGTATATTAAAACGTGTGTGACCATTTAAAGATATGTATATAGAACGGTTAATTTCACGGAGTGTAAGACTCTAAATTATATTGTGGGTAGTACACATTATTATGTAGAGCTGGTTATAGGCTTCCAATTCATTTCGATTCCAGCTGCAATCGACAAATGGACTCTACCTACGAATTAATACTGAAGTAGATTTGCACTCGCTTCAATGTTCATTAATTAGACTGAATCAACCAGCTCTTTTTCAAAGGTATTTTATTGAAATGACAAGTGAGCATAACAGTTGGGTACGATTGTGATAGAATTATATACATTATTCATGTTTCATGTGTGTCCTTGTTCCGTGTAGACATAGATGACATAATTTTATTACAAAGCTATGTAATAGTAGAAAACATGCAGTTTATGAACGCTTTTAACTCAAAAAGTAACTTTAACCACAGATTTGCTAATAGCTATACTCAGCGTAACTTGAAGGTGAGCCAAAAAGCTACGCCCGCGCTGACACCACAAACATTACGCCGTCATTGTGCATAAATCGCTTTTTGAATCAGAGATAGGACATTTTCAGACGCATTGAAATAATAAAGCACTGAATAGCAATGAGAATAATCAACATCAGTCAAGCACGGCCTAGTTATAGCGCGATAATATTCTGCCTACTCGCGCACGGCCGCGCCGTAATGAAAGCGTCTGAAAAAATGATGTAGCAATTTTGAAAAAGATATTCTTTACAATTTATATGCAGATCAGAGGTAGACGTACCTACGCGAAATGATGATTTTGCGTCTTTATTCGTTCAGGGTCCATTCGTTACGGTTTGTGGCTGTTTGATCGCACAATAATATATAAAGGCACGGTTATTCAAACGTTTATTGAAAAAATATTGAATGAGGAAAATATTGTGTTTCAAAACAAAAAGCGTTATTGTGTAAATTGCAAAATTTATCTTATCGCATAAATCTGAAAGATGCGAAATAATTTTCTTAAGATATAAAAAGTTGAACGTGTCTATCGGTATTCGGTGGTAATAAATCATGGCTCTCAAGTTAGCCGACTTCCGGGCCAAGTACTCGGCTTAGATGGATACATAAAATAATCGAGCAAGTGTGAGTATGAGTTACTACCAACTTCTTTCAACTCCGCGCTTGGGATAAAACTTCCTAATTACACTCTAGTGTACGTACTTTATGCTCGTAATGGTTTCATTAATACGAGAACTCCGAACACCAATGCACCAGACAGTTTTGTGCATGACAGTACATCAAAAATACGGATGACTCATAATACGTTCGAGTTACTTCGTAGAATAACTACTTTCCTATAAACTATAGCACTAAGCTTTATTGCTTAATTATAAAGTTATTCAATTGTTCAAAAATCGATACACGTAGAACTAAAAGAGACATTCATCAAAAATACAAATACAAAACTAGTGGGAAACAATAACCGTTCCATGAGCTTGCCGAGTCGTTACCAAAGAGAGAAAAACGATTAAATCGGTCATACGCCCGGAGCGCAGTCTGACTAACCGTGTCTTTCGATATTAGACTCTGTTTTACACTCAACTCCATTTATTTTATCGTCGGGGTATCTGTCAACGTTTGACACTCCATTCGCTGTATCTTGAGCTGTATCAGTCCGTAAAATAAATTAAAAGTTTCGCGATACGTTCGGTATTGTGAGTCGAAAAGTCGGATTTGAGCAAATTCTGAGAGCTAGATATAGTAAATGGATGTTATAGATAAAAATAGAAACCTACTTTGGTTTTCGGGAAAAATAATACATAAATTACTAACAAAAATGCTAATGGACTGGCGTCAATAGTCTTTAAAACAGTTTCTCTCATTGAAGTAGGTAGTTTACTTGTAGGTATAGCAATGAACAACTCGATTACATTATCTTTGATCGTAGTATTAATAAGTACTTATGGCAATAGCTATTGAGGCGCAAGTTCAAATCTCCCAGGATTTACACGCTAGACTAGGTGAATAAAACTAAAATAATTTTGGTCACATTCGAAAGTTTTATTTGGTAATACCCAAGAGCAATTCCTACTTTGTTTACAAATAAACTTGACGTTGAAATTGGAAAGGAAAAAGCTTTTGATAGAGGATAGGTAAATCGATTTATGCAAAAGAGATAGCGCTTTTTGTATGCAAATTTCTGTTGATTTCCCAAAGATTGAAATCGTGGTAGGTATTGTGAAATGGAAAATATTGATTACAGTGACATTAAACATCGGACAAGTGTTATCGCACTTTGTGGCCTGGGTTTATTTGGACATTTGTGATTGGTTGAAACAAAAAGTGAGGTATCATTAATGATTGTTCTACAATTTTAAAGAGATGAGATATTCAAAATTTATATCTAAAAACACATGGGATTTATTTTAACGGATTGAAAAACTTACTCTAACTTGCTTCTACCCCAACAGTGTTTCGATTACTGGAATGACTGGCATATTTTGATAGGGTCTGAAGTAACTTTGAAGAACTGTCATTGGGTATCATAACAAAGTCTAATAAGAAAATAAATAAATCATATAAAATAATAATGTAGGTAAATCTAATACATTTGCGTAAGTGCTGTTAGAATCAGTTACAAAAAAAGTTGATCATTAGTCCTACTGGGACCGTTACCTTGTAATAAGAATAAAAATGCAAAATGAATTATCGTTCCTCGGCTGTCTCCCACTAGGTAAATTAGGAGCCGCTAAAACCTCAAGAAGGTGATAAATCTCTGTCGAATTCGTCAGCCAACAGTTTTATTTCTTTTTCCCTTTTGCACCGGATTTCTTTTGAACAAAGTTACCCAGCCCCTTAGTAGGCGTCTACTTGAAAGTATTTAGAGTTCCGTAGAAATTGTTTTTACATGAATTTGCATTGTAATTTTTATCCTTTGCGCAAGACTATTGCGGGAATGTTTTATGAGCGTTTAAAAATGACATTTATCGTTGGTTGAATGGTCAGCAGTAAATTTTGAACGAGGGAATCGCTTTTCACAAGTGGAGAAATGTGGTAGATAATTTTAGTAACATGGTGTGGTTTAGTTTTGTAGATTTATGTTACCGATTATTAAAGGAGTTTTTCTTTCTAAGAAAGAGTTGTTGCGTATATTTGCGAGTCTGGACACTGTTAACAAAAGTCAAGCCAGTACAATATTTTTTGCAACAATTGACAAACACCGCACTAAGTATAACAATTTTCCTGTTTTTATATCTCAACAACCTCTCGATCGATTTGGTATTATTCTTATTAATTTAGTTACGGGTGCTTCTGTTGTTAATGATGTTGTAGCAGACTTTTACTTTTTGAAACTGAACTGTACATTGGTAGGCTCATGGTGCCGTCTCCCGGACATTTAGACGTTCGTGCATCAATACATATTTTGTATTAAGAGTATACTAAGCTGCTGCAATTATTAATACACTTAACCTAAAATATACTAACCTAACACTAAAACAAGAAATAGTTTTGAAGTATCTTGATGTAAACTCAACCGCAGAGTTTCAGCACATTTTTCTAAATCCTTTATTCGAGGCGATATTCAGGCTCAATAGCAGAGGTACTCAAGCTTTTTATTTATTGTACCTCTGTAGCATATCCAAAATGTTGACTGCTGTATATTTTGCATTATTATCTATATGTATAGGTAATTATGTACAAAAATATTTACGCAGTCTGCATACATGAGAAAAAAGAAACTAATTTCGATTTAAATACTGAGACAGTCAAGTGTGCCACCGTACAATAAAAGTTATATACTTTTGCTCACAAAACATATATAAGCAATAAATAAAGATAAATTTCATTGTGCGTTGTGTACAGTACCACCAATACACACTTTTACGTGTACTTTTACTAAGTGATATAAATATATATATATATATCGGTTGACGCTTCCTATTCGAACCGCAGCGGCAAAAGAGTATACTCTATTTAAAAAGAAAAACATGTCACATATTTTGTGCCTTATGTCAAAAGCAGGCATTATTTATAGTTACTAAAAATGGAAAGCCTCTTTTGCAGAATCTTTGCCAAATTCGTAAATCAAAACGCTTTCACACCCTCAAGCAGAAAATGTGAGGAGCATATGGGTTCATGAACCTCATTTTGAGCTCCCCTGTTTTAGACATCTGTGAAGTGAGCGCGGGTATAAGAGTCAGCGCACGCCAGCAGCGTCCTCCGTGCGCATGACACAATCCCGGTTACGGCGACGATGCGCCGAAGCGATTTGTTCCCGGAATTGCATTGTTCCGCAGACACCTGGATTCTGGATTCGGTTAGTAAAACCTTTCCCAAAGAAGATTTGTTGGCAACCACCTCTACGGCGCGAAAATGTTGCGAATAAGAAAATGCGAGAGTGTTACTACTCCAATTTAAATTTCAATCTCAATACCTTCAATGTAAGAAAACTGCTGAAGCGAAGTCTTGCTGGCTGAAGTGGTAGTCATATTAAATAAATATTAAAACCTTACCTAACCTTAAAAACCGTTTTGGTATATTGAATACATATCCTAAATTGTTTAATTAACCCTAAACGCAAAAAGAGTACCTATATATAAGTTAGACTGCTATATGTGTTCCTGTATGTGTCCCTTGCTATATAACTAGTGTAAAAAATGCATTGACTAAGAAATATGAATTAATTAGTTACACCTTGTTCTATATTTGTTTTACTAGTAGTAGTCTAGTACAATGGTACTGTAAAAGGGAGACCTTTCGAAATATATATATATATAGACTACGATATAGGTACCTAGTGAACCATTAACATTGTTTTGAAAGCAATTCTGAGCATCCTAATTACCTGATTAAAGCATTCATTAATATTGGAAACTCCCCATCTAATTCTATTCATGGCGACTTTACAAAATGTTAAGAAGATTAAATCTGCAAAGATTAGCAACTATCAAAAGAATGTTATCCTCAAACACTGATCGTTAAGTCAAAGGTCTTAGTCGGGTTAAGATCATATCGCGGGAAAGTTCGTCTAAAATCCAAACTGACACTGGAATGGGATTAAAGGGCAGAAGGACCAGAACTTCGTCGATTTTATTAACTTTTCATAGCTTATGTATTCTCGGGGGATATTGGGCTCAGAACAAAGTATTTATTAATCAAGACGCAAACTTGGTGATATAACCGTATTCTTAATAGGAGTTTAGCTAAGTGTAAACATATACGCTTAATGCTTTATTTATGGAGGCTTTATGCAAATGTTAAGGGCTGATATGCTGTACATAACTTATGATAACAATATCAACTGAAATCAACAATAAAGTACTTCTGAATTAATTAGTGTTACAACAACTAGCTCTAACCGTTTTCTAACTGTTCGTATTCTAATTACAAGGAGACAGACTGTATTAATAAAACGATAATATTTTCAGCGCGAAACGTTTTAGTAAGCTAAATACATTTTACAAGAAGCTACAAGTTTGCTTAATTCAAAAATGTCATAGAGAAAGCAACATAACTTTATGTAACTTTAATTTGTTTACTAAAACTTGATGCAAAATCTGCATGAATGAGGGAACTTTTACTGTATAAGTTGTACCAATCTGCAGGCAGCAATTGCAGTGAAACATTTATTTAGTGAAGAAGCGAGGTGGGAACAGAATGGATAACGAGTTTCTATCTGATGTTTGTGAAGCTCCAGGTCACGGTGAGAGCTGGGGCCACCCCATCTGTTCTTGCTCCACCTGCTCCTTAAGGTGGTGTAAGCGAGAGTTTTCATACAAACGAGCTAGGATTGCTTTTTTTGCCTTATTATTTCTGCCTGATCAATAACGGAAAAATATTTCCGGTGTTACAATGATGAAGTTGTTATTAGGAGTAGTATTTTCGTATTGTTACATAATTTTTAGTATATCGTATGATTAACATATATTTTACAAATTTATAAGATAATTATTTATTAAAATTGTAATAAATATGTGATACAATAAATGTATTTCCTAAATTAAAATTCACGTTAACACTTATATTAGGTTCAATTGTCTCTGCTTTGGGTTTCGACATATTTTTTTTCGTCTGTGAGTTCGGATGTTTGCATGTCTCTTAAAATTCCGTACCTACAAGTCGTAGTTTCGAGACCAATTTTGACGATACTTGTTGTGTGGGTTCTTTGAATTTAATGAATTTTTTAGATGTCGAGGATTTTTGATTGGGTAGGCATATTTCTGGTAAAAAGGGGAGAATTTTATGGCAGTGCCCTTTACTAGATGAATTCTATAATGTTTGATACAAACATGCGGAAAATAATATTAATTACGATTCCAGAATATGAAAACAATCAGTCAAGTAGTTGTCCTTTTTTCTTAGAAAGAAGCATTAGATATCGTGTTCACGAGGTCAACAGTTCCCGGATCCCTTGATAATTTATGATACAGTAACAGCTCAAGTTACAGTAGGTATGTTGCCACCAATCACAAATCAATGTTTAGTGTTAATTATATAATAGTTTATATATTACTAGAATATCGAAAAACACATTTTTATAATTTAATATAATAAATTAAAAAAATGATTTTAAATTTTACAATCTTTTGTCATGCGACTCCAAATACCAATAAGAGCTTATTACGTCACTAACCGCAAAACGAGCTATGAAAGACTTTACTTCTCTGCATTTTCTAATATAATTTGCGATGTTGGCAACGAATTAATAGGTGAATTACTTAGTATTAATACCATGATGAAATCTGGATACACTAAAGGGAATAGTTGCAACTTATCAAAGATAGATTCTTTGATGGTGGCAAACGTTTTTTTTTTAAGGAACAAAGACTTTTGTGGTTTGGAATTCAGGAACGTGAAAACATCTTTGTACTGTACAGTTTTACGTTTAATGCTATTTATCTATCTACGAAAACATAAATAACGGTCAAGTACATAATATGTCATAGATAATGTAGTAGATTGTAGCGATGATGGCCGTGTGGATGGTGGGGCGATTGCCGAACAAAAGATACGAGGTTTGATCCCACGAAACATGTTAAAAGAAGCCGAGCTACCGGTGAAAGAAAACATTGTGAGGAAACCACGTAGTACGGTGCTAGGGCGTTTTCTAATGCTCGCCTAGTTAGGTACCACCCTCAAGTTATAAAATCTGTCGCCAAACATTACTCCGGTATGTTCCGGCAGCATTCCTTGTTTCATTCATAATTACTCTATTTTTGTATATTTTCTTATCAAAAATACATATATTTTTAAATAAATATTTTTTTATATGGTAAACAAGAGTCAATATTTAAATAAAAGCTATTCCGAAATAAAATAAAATAGGCTACAACTTGCGCCTCAAAAAGCATAGCTTTAAATGCTTTTTTTGAACATTGCCTTTATCTGCTAATTGCGTAATCGCGTAAATACGCAAAGAAACCGATTTAACGGAAAAGCCTGATTTCTGCAAAGGCAGCTGAAGCTCCCAAACGAAATGTGTCAAAGTCCTAAAGTCAAATGTGGGCAGCATCATTGACGTAGGAGCTTTCGTTTAGCAGCATGGTACTTCACCTACACCTTTTTTAAGGGTGACTTTTCTCTTCTATTGAGATACCTACACAAAATATGAAGCACAAATATTTATATCATGCAAAAAATAATAACAACATTATTAGCGCGACATGTTGCATCTCATACACAAATAGATAAATCCATCAATGCACGTGGGCGGCGATCGTAATATTGGAAGTACCCACTCATTAATTTTGTATGAATATTTAACTGCATTGGGAATGCTTGCCACGTGTACTGGGATCAACATTTATGTCAATAAAGCTCAGGTACGTATAATAGTTATCTGAGAGTGGGAGAGCAAACTTGCAACACTGATACGATTTAGGTAATGAGTATTTTCATCGGCCAAGTGATTTCCTTCACCGACAAGTAAGTGTCCTCAAGATATTTTTCTTCAGTGCTAAAAGCTTTGTTATATATGCCAATGATAAGTTATCGTCTGTTAAATTAAGTCTTGATATAAAATCGGCAAAGTGCAAGTTGAACTTGCGCACGAAGGCACCATTATCTATAAAACTTTGGTTCAAGGTTTTACCTGTTGTCGTTATTGTTATCGGACAATAAACTGTACAAAAATCACGTTTGTTTTATGAGAACTCTCCTTAAATATTTATTTTCTAGTGTATTTGTTGTTATAGCGGCGATAGAAATACATAATCTGCGATAATTTCGCCTATCTAGCTATCACAGTTCGAGAGATACAGTCTGCTGACTGACAAATAGACGGACGGACAGCAAAGTCTTCGTAATAGGGTCTCGTTTTTACCCTTTGGGTACGGAACCCGAAAACAAAAGTAGATAAGCACGTTGATAATAGCAAGTACCTAGTTTATAACCATGCGTTCGTCTTGGTAAATGATTTTTTTTGTTAAGTCTAAAAAGGATTACATATTATTTATCATTAGTATTATACAGGGTTATCGTTTAGGGGTGTACTAAGCCGAAAGAAGGTCATTATACTCATCTTCAGAAAAGACTTTCACTAAGGGACAAACTCAGAATTCGTGAATTAAATATTAGGTGTTTCATAAATTTTTTCGACGACTTATAGACTTTCAGTATGGAACAACTGTTCTCTCAAATTTAGATTTCGTCCTACAATGAAAGTTGATCCTAATGATGAGTATAGTGACCCCTTTTCGACTTAGTAAACCCCTAACTGATAATATTATCGTCATAATTGTTAAAATAACCATCTGAATCAAGTCAACCTTTCTTCAGATCTCAAGTGACACGTTGTTGCGGCAAAAAATCGTTGTCCATACTTATTATTCACCCATTACGTCTAGCAAGTATCAACTACATACTCGTATTATACAATAAATACGAAGATGATTCCAACAATTATTTAACCACTTAAGTGCAACAATGTAGAACTATATAAAATATTTCATATCTCTCTTTTCGAAGTTATCGTTCTACAATATGATACGAATACATTACTCGTACCTATCGTTCTACAATATGATACGAGTACATTACTCGTACCTATCGTTCTACAATATGATACGAGTACATTACTCGTACCTATCGTTCTACAATATGATACGAGTACATTACTCGTACCTATCGTTCTACAATATGATACGAGTACATTACTCGTACCTATCGTTCTACAATATGATACGAGTACATTACTCGTACCTATCGTTCTACAATATGATACGAGTACATTACTCGTACCTATCGTTCTACAATATGATACGAGTACATTACTCGTACCTATCGTTCTGCAATATGATACGAGTACATTACTCGTACCTATCGTTCTAAAATATGATACGAGTACATTACTCGTACCTATCGTTCTACAATATGATACGAGTACATTACTCGTACCTATCGTTCTACAATATGATACGAGTACATTACTCGTACCTATCGTTCTACAATATGATACGAGTACATTACTCGTACCTATCGTTCTGCAATATGATACGAGTACATTACTCGTACCTATCGTTCTAAAATATGATACGAGTACATTACTCGTACCTATCGTTCTACAATATGATACGAATACATTACTCGTACCTATCGTTCTACAATATGATACGAGTACATTACTCGTACCTATCGTTCTACAATATGATACGAGTACATTACTCGTACCTATCGTTCTGCAATATGATACGAGTACATTACTCGTACCTATCGTTCTAAAATATGATACGAGTACATTACTCGTACCTATCGTTCTACAATATGATACGAATACATTACTCGTACCTATCGTTCTACAATATGATACGAGTACATTACTCGTACCTATCGTTCTACAATATGATACGAGTACATTACTCGTACCTATCGTTCTACAATATGATACGAGTACATTACTCGTACCTATCGTTCTACAATATGATACGAGTACATTACTCGTACCTATCGTTCTACAATATGATACGAGTACATTACTCGTACCTATCGTTCTACAATATGATACGAGTACATTACTCGTACCTATCGTTCTACAATATGATACGAGTACATTACTCGTACCTATCGTTCTACAATATGATACGAATACATTACTCGTACCTATCGTTCTACAATATGATACGAGTACATTACTCGTACCTATCGTTCTACAATATGATACGAGTACATTACTCGTACCTATCGTTCTACAATATGATACGAGTACATTACTGGTACCTATCGTTCTACAATATGATACGAGTACATTACTCGTACCTATCGTTCTACAATATGATACGAGTACATTACTCGTACCTATCGTTCTACAATATGATACGAGTACATTACTCGTACCTATCGTTCTACAATATGATACGAGTACATTACTCGTACCTATCGTTCTACAATATGATACGAGTACATTACTCGTACCTATCGTTCTACAATATGATACGAGTACATTACTCGTACCTATCGTTCTACAATATGATACGAATACATTACTCGTACCTATCGTTCTACAATATGATACGAGTACATTACTCGTACCTATCGTTCTACAATATGATACGAGTACATTACTCGTACCTATCGTTCTACAATATGATACGAGTACATTACTCGTACCTATCGTTCTACAATATGATACGAGTACATTACTGGTACCTATCGTTCTACAATATGATACGAGTACATTACTCGTACCTATCGTTCTACAATATGATACGAGTACATTACTCGTACCTATCGTTCTACAATATGATACGAGTACATTACTCGTACCTATCGTTCTACAATATGATACGAGTACATTACTCGTACCTATCGTTCTACAATATGATACGAGTACATTACTCGTACCTATCGTTCTACAATATGATACGAGTACATTACTGGTACCTATCGTTCTACAATATGATACGAGTACATTACTCGTACCTATCGTTCTACAATATGATACGAGTACATTACTGGTACCTATCGTTCTACAATATGATACGAGTACATTACTCGTACCTATCGTTCTACAATATGATACGAGTACATTACTCGTACCTATCGTTCTACAATATGATACGAGTACATTACTCGTACCTATCGTTCTACAATATGATACGAGTACATTACTCGTACCTATCGTTCTACAATATGATACGAGTACATTACTCGTACCTATCGTTCTACAATATGATACGAGTACATTACTCGTACCTATCGTTCTACAATATGATACGAGTACATTACTGGTACCTATCGTTCTACAATATGATACGAGTACATTACTCGTACCTATCGTTCTACAATATGATACGAGTACATTACTGGTACCTATCGTTCTACAATATGATACGAGTACATTACTCGTACCTATCGTTCTACAATATGATACGAGTACATTACTCGTACCTATCGTTCTACAATATGATACGAGTACATTACTCGTACCTATCGTTCTACAATATGATACGAGTACATTACTCGTACCTATCGTTCTACAATATGATACGAGTACATTACTGGTACCTATCGTTCTACAATATGATACGAGTACATTACTCGTACCTATCGTTCTACAATATGATACGAGTACATTACTCGTACCTATCGTTCTACAATATGATACGAGTACATTACTGGTACCTATCGTTCTACAATATGATACGAGTACATTACTCGTACCTATCGTTCTACAATATGATACGAGTACATTACTCGTACCTATCGTTCTACAATATGATACGAGTACATTACTCGTACCTATCGTTCTACAATATGATACGAGTACATTACTCGTACCTATCGTTCTACAATATGATACGAGTACATTACTCGTACCTATCGTTCTACAATATGATACGAGTACATTACTCGTACCTATCGTTCTACAATATGATACGAGTACATTACTCGTACCTATCGTTCTACAATATGATACGAATACATTACTCGTACCTATCGTTCTACAATATGATACGAGTACATTACTCGTACCTATCGTTCTACAATATGATACGAGTACATTACTCGTACCTATCGTTCTACAATATGATACGAGTACATTACTCGTACCTATCGTTCTACAATATGATACGAGTACATTACTCGTACCTATCGTTCTACAATATGATACGAGTACATTACTCGTACCTATCGTTCTACAATATGATACGAGTACATTACTCGTACCTATCGTTCTACAATATGATACGAGTACATTACTCGTACCTATCGTTCTACAATATGATACGAGTACATTACTGGTACCTATCGTTCTACAATATGATACGAGTACATTACTCGTACCTATCGTTCTACAATATGATACGAGTACATTACTGGTACCTATCGTTCTACAATATGATACGAGTACATTACTCGTACCTATCGTTCTACAATATGATACGAGTACATTACTCGTACCTATCGTTCTACAATATGATACGAGTACATTACTGGTACCTATCGTTCTACAATATGATACGAGTACATTACTCGTACCTATCGTTCTACAATATGATACGAGTACATTACTCGTACCTATCGTTCTACAATATGATACGAGTACATTACTCGTACCTATCGTTCTACAATATGATACGAGTACATTACTGGTACCTATCGTTCTACAATATGATACGAGTACATTACTCGTACCTATCGTTCTACAATATGATACGAGTACATTACTCGTACCTATCGTTCTACAATATGATACGAGTACATTACTGGTACCTATCGTTCTACAATATGATACGAGTACATTACTCGTACCTATCGTTCTACAATATGATACGAGTACATTACTCGTACCTATCGTTCTACAATATGATACGAGTACATTACTCGTACCTATCGTTCTACAATATGATACGAGTACATTACTCGTACCTATCGTTCTACAATATGATACGAGTACATTACTCGTACCTATCGTTCTACAATATGATACGAGTACATTACTCGTACCTATCGTTCTACAATATGATACGAGTACATTACTCGTACCTATCGTTCTACAATATGATACGAGTACATTACTGGTACCTATCGTTCTACAATATGATACGAGTACATTACTCGTACCTATCGTTCTACAATATGATACGAGTACATTACTGGTACCTATCGTTCTACAATATGATACGAGTACATTACTCGTACCTATCGTTCTACAATATGATACGAGTACATTACTCGTACCTATCGTTCTTCGTACGCTGATGATTTTATTTACGGTTGATATTTTCATCAATAAATCGTCGTTTAGCCAAAAATATTAAAATAAGTATTTTTAATCTCATTATGTAAATCTGCCAACAGTATAATATTTGGTTTAAGCCTGATTTCTCGTTTTTGATGATGAAAATATTCTCTGAATAGTTTAATAGGACAGTAAACGACGGCCCACTCGCTACTTAGGCTGCTTGCCCTACTAGCAAAAGTGCATATGACTAGACCAAAATATAATCAGTTTTTCAGATTTTCTATACCCATTCAAACAAATAGATACCAAAAAATTATAAGCCGCATAAATAAATATTGTATAGAATATTTCTAATATTTATTAATATTAAGTCTATAGGACTATATTACATATTTTTGCTTAAGGCTCGAATACCGCGTAAATACGTAGTTATCCGCGTTCAAATTGTATTTTCAACCAGAAAGGCTTTGAAACTAGTCCTTTTTATTTCCGAAGTTCTTCTTCCTATTCTACGCAACTTTAAACCAAAGTATTATTTGATTTGTGCTGAACACATAGACATCTTTTTTTTAAATGCTGTATCTAATTTTTATTTTATTATTTAAAAATACTATATATTTCACTGCGCTAGCAACGGGCGCTTAGTCGCGCTTGAGCGCTCGTCGAGGACAGACCTGCGTCCGCTGTTTTCGCGCGCTTTCTCGTAACGATTTCTGTCATATACGTCGCTGGCCTTGGTAGCGCTTTGATTGTGTGCATGCTAGAACAACATACACTTGCATTGACCGTATTTGATATTTTGTGAGAATTCTTTATTTTTCATGTTTTAATTCGTCATCATCAAGTTGTTAGTTACATTTTAACCGACTTGATAAAAGTGGAGGTTACACAATTTTATTGTTTTTCCTATATCAGAGATGCCTGGATAGATTTTGGAGATTTTTTTAGTGTGTAGGAGGTTATCAAATTTGGTTGTTACATATTAACCGACTTGATAAAAAATTAGGAGGTTACACAATTTGATTGTTTTTCCTATAACAGAGATGCCTGTATGGCATGGATTTAATGATTCTTTTTACAACTCAGGGACAACTCAGGTGCAACTCAGGCGCAAATCAATTACAGCTAAGTGACAACTCATGTACAACTTAGGTGTAAGTCAAGTGCAACTCAAATGCAGCTCATGTGCAACTCAGGTGCAACTCAAGTGGAACTCAAATGCAGCTCAAGTGCAACTCTAGGAACAACTCGGGTGCAACTCAAGTGTAACTCAAATACAGCTCAGGGACAACTGAGGAAAACTCAGGAACAAGTCAGGTGCAACTCATATACAACTCAGGTACAACTCAGGTGCAAGTCAAGTGCAACTCAAATGCAGCTCAAGTGCAACTCAGGTGCAACTCAAGTGCAACTCAAATGCAGCTCAAGTGCAACTCAGGTGCAACTCAGATGGGACTGAAGTGCAACTCAAGTACAAATCAAATACAACTCAGTGACAACCCAGTACGGCAGCCTTATAAAACAGTAATTAGTAGTTAAATCTTCGTTTATTCAAACCATAGATTTGTGGTGGGTCAACATCTTTCCGTGGGAAATACAACCCCAATCAAAAAACCCCCACCATTAAAATATTCCGAAATTGACAGACAACATAACATTTTGCCAATTTTGAAGTAAAGATGCTTCGCTAGATTGGTCAATAAAATATAGTATACTATGGGTCAAGATCGTTTTAGTAGTCACGCTCGCAGTGACTATTAAAACGATGTGCTCTGGTGCGGGCGGGTGGGAAGCTCTAAATAAAAATATCGGATTCGTAGCTCGCCGACTTTCTTGGAGCGTAAAATACCTAAACTTGTGCAGCGCTCAAACGTGAGAACGTTAAGCGCACTAAAATCGGGACTCAACGCTTAAGTTTCAAACCTGGCTTAATAGATAAACCAATCAGTGGTGTTTAAATAGATAAGAAGATCCAATACAGTGTGTCCAATCCAATTGTGGTCGAGTTACCCGCACTTTTGCTAGTGGTGCAAGTAGCCAAAGGAGGTGGGAAATCTTCTTTATTGCCTTAATAAGTTGTTCAGTAAATAGTTTTA
The DNA here is from genome assembly GCA_947049295.1 of Ligdia adustata. Classification (NCBI taxonomy): domain Eukaryota; kingdom Metazoa; phylum Arthropoda; class Insecta; order Lepidoptera; family Geometridae; genus Ligdia; species Ligdia adustata. Next base: position 9,113,250 of record OX346218.1, read on the forward strand.
GCAATAAAAATCTGGTCATTTTACTTTTTACATCACACGGCCTTTGACTTTTTTATATAGGTGTGCCATTCAATGTTGCGCAAAACAGAATAGTATTTGAATTCCGAACGAGTAACAAAAGTGGCCCTTTCGAGCGACATTAAAACAGTTGTAGAGTTTGAATGTTTCAGCAGAGATAAGCAACATTTTTCGTCTGGATATTGTTTTCATAAAGGTATTTAAATGTAGGTACATATTGACGAATGCTACTCACATATAGTAGGTTTAAGATAACTTTGATGATTTTATTTTTTGAAAGCCTTTTTAAATTTCGTATAATATAATACGAGTAAGTACATATTTTTTAAGCATTCATTTGATATCTAAAATGGGGATAAAGTTAGTAAGTAGCCAAATAAATAAAGTTATTTGTGTAGTAGAGACTACACTCAATTTGCTGATTAGTTTAAACCAACTCAGGGTCAGTGGATAGCCATGCATACCCGATACCTGACTAGTTTAGCCAGTTACTAGTCAGGCAGTCAGATTATAGCCATATTCGGACTCAGGCAACTGAGCAGTCAAGCGGTAGTAGTGAAATTCTATGAGATACCAACCTTGCAAAACGTAATGAAATAACAAACACGTGCTCAAAACTCACAGCGAAAGAAGTAGATGTTCCGTTAGGAAGTATTGAGTAAATTCACTGGTGTTTTATTTTATTTCGAGTAAAGATTTTCCGGTAGAAAGGTTTCAGGTCCGTCGGTCAGATAAAGTGCGCTCAAATATAAAGTTTCAATTTCCCCTCAGTCTGAGAGACGTGCGGTGCCTGTTGAAAATGCCAATTTTGATCTGTTGTCCCCCCCTTGCCCCCTTTGGCATTCCGGTCTACAATTTGATCGTGTCGTTAATGCGTATTATTGCCCGTCCATTCACAGACAAATTAATTTGCTGCGGACGGATTACAACCGAAATATCTCAAGGAATCGCAGCTATTTCAGTACTACTGGCAATATCATTTTAAATTTTATGAATTGGAAAAATAATTACCTAATCTGGAGTATTGGCAATCCATTTCCTATTTAGTTTGTGATAACAAATCTCAATATTTCTCTAAGAGGATTTCCATTCGCTCAAAGAACTAAGGTAAATGGTAATATAATCCTTTGAATACATAATGTATCTTCTATCATTCCATTAATTTAATATTGTAGGTTGGCCAACGCAGTACAAAAAGGTTTTTCTTAGCTTGCCTAAAAGGAGGACCCTTGAAAAAAATCATAACAATCGTAACCTATCTGTCATGAATAATTCTTAAGCATGATAACCCGAAAATTCAATCTCCGAACAATGGGATCGTATTAGCATACAAAAGGTTTCACATATTTTACGCAAATCCGTTATATTTTGAGTTATCTTCTCGCAGAAAGGCAATGTTTTTTCCCTGACCTGCAGTATAAATCGTGTTCGAGGCAGATGTTGTTAGCGAGTAGGGTTTAGATCTTTTGAATTAATAATTTTTGGTTATTTAAGACAGAGACTGGGTACAACCCTAGCTTAAAGTTTGAATATTAACGACATACTGATTTATATAGTTGAAAAGTATTTCGTTGGATACATATGGATTAAAATTTTGGAGATCAATTTGTTTGGTTGAAAGTGGAAGTTTTAATGATCGATGCCTTTGTCGAGCTTTTAAAATGAGTCTTGATTCCCTGGAGTGTTTCTCTCGCAATCAGTACTGTGTGAACATCTGCGCCGGTTTCATTCGAGTACGTTGTCATACTGTCCCTTCCCATCACGGTACACTAACGATAGAGTAGCCTTGCTAGTAAGGAGAATAATGTATGAGCCATTTTACCCACTTTAATATGCACCTTTTTGTCAATAGATTTAAAAATTATAATTTTTCTCATTTAGGAACTCCACGATTGCATATTGTTGTGCTGGGCCTTATAGCAACATATTTGGTCAGTTTTTAAAAAAAGGAAAATATTTACAATGCACACTTGTCTTTTACTAAATATTTGTGATTTCCTCGCATTGTATTATGTGTTTGTATTTTTTATGCAAGCACCGGCGTGAAAGCACTCTTATTGTACCTGCATAAGTCTTAAACTGTATATTTTATTAACAATTCCAGACTCTATTTTATTCCCAATCTTTTCATTGACAGTTCTACGCAACTACGTCTGGACGCCGCACCCAAGCAATGTAACTCACAGCTTGTGACCTAAGTTAACAATGTTCTCTTGTTTTGCATACACGTAAATTCTGTGGCCACTTGAAGTTGGTATTGTTAACATTGTAGGATATATTCAAATTCTATAAATAACTGCCTACAAGTATTGAAGTTATCATAATCAAAATTCTTTTGTGTCTTAGTTGAGAAATACATGGAATGATAAAAAGATGTGAATATTGTACTCAAATGTACTGAATTAGAAACAATCGAAAAAAGCTTTATAGCAGTAAAAGTTGTCTAGGAAGTTTCGATATCAGGGACTGTAATATCGATATAATTTTGGTATCGATATCAAAATACCATATACATATTGGTGATGGGGTATCTCTTTATCGGTATGAATACTGATATATTATTTCAATACATTAATATCTATACTTTAATGTGTATTTATTTAGTTGGTACCGATACATAAATACCGGTATATTATCGATAAACTCCTTCCGTCCGCTTACCTCCGCCACCGCGCACCGTGGCACGCGCCGCCCGTGGGTCCCGCAGCCGCTGCGCGCGGTGGTATAGCGTGCGACGTTGCCACTTTGGGCTTAGCCGAGATATCTGGCAACGCCGCGCGTTCGCGGCGTATCGGTATGGATTACCGATAAAATTATCAATACCATTTCACTGATAATTTTTTTTTATATGTACTTCGTTATTTTGTGGACGTATAGATATTGATATCGATGTTTTACCAAAAGTATCGCCATATTTCATTTATTGATAACAGTCCCTGTTCGATATACGACTTTACAAACTTTACTTTTTGTAGAAATGAAATAACACTGAGAGTCATCAATACGCCACTCACAGGCTGGCCGGCTTTTTAATAGACCTGCCTGTGTTTAGCTTGCCTTCAACGTTTGCTCCGCTTTCTTATAAATAGTTCAAGTTTGCGCTACACTGATAAAATCGTTAACTAAATATAGAAGTTTTGTATTTTAATTGTAACTGTTGTTAGGTTTAATCTCACAAACTTTACTATAAGGCTTAATAGCTAAAGATGATATTTAAATATTAACTACAGGCATAATATGTTCCTCGCTTCTATCGTCAGTAATTAGAGTAATTATTTCAATATTTTCGTTAGTATATGATCTTGTAAAATTAATAACACTAGTCCCTGAATTTTCATTCCGCATGAGTTCAGTGAGCGTTTTCGAGCACTTATTTAATTTCATGTTTGACGAGGTCTCAATCAGCCTCGCATTCGATCCAATCATTCAATCAATACGTCCATTAATCGACGTTTATCACATGAAGCGTCTCGTTAGCATTCAGTGCTGATTTCTGTCATCTATTTTACTTTGAAACAACCTACTGTGGAATTTAGTTGCTAATTATGATGTAATGCGACTCTGTATTAAAGACTTCATAAAGTATTACACTCTGTCATTACAAGCGATTTAATACAACTTTTTGGTTACCTGTGTATTTAATTCTGTTGTTTCGGGCTCCACGTTTAAAAACATTGCAGAAATAAGCACTTCAATAAAAAACCTAGCTATCACAAATGATCATAAGCCAATTTGACCTTATATAGCCCGTGCATCTCATTTTTGCACTATTTGCTTATATCAAAACTTCAGCAATACACTTATATTCTAAGTAAGCTAATATTCCTATACCAAAGCAACGTAGAAAACCAATCAATATGTAAGGCATTGTCGGCGATAGGTAGACAGATACAAAGTGTGACGCGGGCGGTATTCTCCTCGAGAGTTGCTAACTTAATTCATTATAGTGCGCCGTGTTTGAGTTCCGCAAGTGCTCGACACTGGCGGTTCTGGCCTTGTTTCGGCGAAACACTGCCGCACCTCACCCTCGCTGCTCCTCTTCGGATAAACAAACACCTGATTGACACCTATACCATGCAAATTACTTGTGGGAACTTTTATGGGCGGTGCGTGTTATGAGACACGTTTTTACGGAATGTACGCCGGTAGCTATATATCAGCCTCGTCAGATTTATTAAAACCAAATTACTCTATGCAAACATCTACGTCATCTTGACCTTTTATGAAATGACGTCTCCTGAATATTCAGTTTGAAAGGATTAAAAAAACAGCTTAATTCAATTACAGGGTCACGTCAAGTACAAAGACTTCAAGGGAGCAAGTTGAGCCCTCTCGGGTGCTCGCGGCCGTCGGCGACAAGTAATTACCGTCAGAAAACAAATCTTGTACTTAAATTACCTCTCGATCTCACAATTTACGAGAAAAACGTCTTAAGTTCCCCGAAAAGGGTTAAAATTGAGCTTCAAAATAGCAGCAAATGAATACTACGGTGTACTTATCTCTATCATTTGGCAAACAATTAGAAATTTAAAACTTCAAAGCACGAAAAGTACGAGTACTGACGTAGTTTCTAGTAACAACAGACTGACAATTTTGACGATACTTGTTGTGTGGGTTCTTTGAATTTAATGAATTTTTTAGATGTCGAGGATTTTTGATTGGGTAGGCATATTTCTGGTAAAAAGGGGAGAATTTTATGGCAGTGCCCTTTACTAGATGAATTCTATAATGTTTGATACAAACATGCGGAAAATAATATTAATTACGATTCCAGAATATGAAAACAATCAGTCAAGTAGTTGTCCTTTTTTCTTAGAAAGAAGCATTAGATATCGTGTTCACGAGGTCAACAGTTCCCGGATCCCTTGATAATTTATGATACAGTAACAGCTCAAGTTACAGTAGGTATGTTGCCACCAATCACAAATCAATGTTTAGTGTTAATTATATAATAGTTTATATATTACTAGAATATCGAAAAACACATTTTTATAATTTAATATAATAAATTAAAAAAATGATTTTAAATTTTACAATCTTTTGTCATGCGACTCCAAATACCAATAAGAGCTTATTACGTCACTAACCGCAAAACGAGCTATGAAAGACTTTACTTCTCTGCATTTTCTAATATAATTTGCGATGTTGGCAACGAATTAATAGGTGAATTACTTAGTATTAATACCATGATGAAATCTGGATACACTAAAGGGAATAGTTGCAACTTATCAAAGATAGATTCTTTGATGGTGGCAAACGTTTTTTTTTTAAGGAACAAAGACTTTTGTGGTTTGGAATTCAGGAACGTGAAAACATCTTTGTACTGTACAGTTTTACGTTTAATGCTATTTATCTATCTACGAAAACATAAATAACGGTCAAGTACATAATATGTCATAGATAATGTAGTAGATTGTAGCGATGATGGCCGTGTGGATGGTGGGGCGATTGCCGAACAAAAGATACGAGGTTTGATCCCACGAAACATGTTAAAAGAAGCCGAGCTACCGGTGAAAGAAAACATTGTGAGGAAACCACGTAGTACGGTGCTAGGGCGTTTTCTAATGCTCGCCTAGTTAGGTACCACCCTCAAGTTATAAAATCTGTCGCCAAACATTACTCCGGTATGTTCCGGCAGCATTCCTTGTTTCATTCATAATTACTCTATTTTTGTATATTTTCTTATCAAAAATACATATATTTTTAAATAAATATTTTTTTATATGGTAAACAAGAGTCAATATTTAAATAAAAGCTATTCCGAAATAAAATAAAATAGGCTACAACTTGCGCCTCAAAAAGCATAGCTTTAAATGCTTTTTTTGAACATTGCCTTTATCTGCTAATTGCGTAATCGCGTAAATACGCAAAGAAACCGATTTAACGGAAAAGCCTGATTTCTGCAAAGGCAGCTGAAGCTCCCAAACGAAATGTGTCAAAGTCCTAAAGTCAAATGTGGGCAGCATCATTGACGTAGGAGCTTTCGTTTAGCAGCATGGTACTTCACCTACACCTTTTTTAAGGGTGACTTTTCTCTTCTATTGAGATACCTACACAAAATATGAAGCACAAATATTTATATCATGCAAAAAATAATAACAACATTATTAGCGCGACATGTTGCATCTCATACACAAATAGATAAATCCATCAATGCACGTGGGCGGCGATCGTAATATTGGAAGTACCCACTCATTAATTTTGTATGAATATTTAACTGCATTGGGAATGCTTGCCACGTGTACTGGGATCAACATTTATGTCAATAAAGCTCAGGTACGTATAATAGTTATCTGAGAGTGGGAGAGCAAACTTGCAACACTGATACGATTTAGGTAATGAGTATTTTCATCGGCCAAGTGATTTCCTTCACCGACAAGTAAGTGTCCTCAAGATATTTTTCTTCAGTGCTAAAAGCTTTGTTATATATGCCAATGATAAGTTATCGTCTGTTAAATTAAGTCTTGATATAAAATCGGCAAAGTGCAAGTTGAACTTGCGCACGAAGGCACCATTATCTATAAAACTTTGGTTCAAGGTTTTACCTGTTGTCGTTATTGTTATCGGACAATAAACTGTACAAAAATCACGTTTGTTTTATGAGAACTCTCCTTAAATATTTATTTTCTAGTGTATTTGTTGTTATAGCGGCGATAGAAATACATAATCTGCGATAATTTCGCCTATCTAGCTATCACAGTTCGAGAGATACAGTCTGCTGACTGACAAATAGACGGACGGACAGCAAAGTCTTCGTAATAGGGTCTCGTTTTTACCCTTTGGGTACGGAACCCGAAAACAAAAGTAGATAAGCACGTTGATAATAGCAAGTACCTAGTTTATAACCATGCGTTCGTCTTGGTAAATGATTTTTTTTGTTAAGTCTAAAAAGGATTACATATTATTTATCATTAGTATTATACAGGGTTATCGTTTAGGGGTGTACTAAGCCGAAAGAAGGTCATTATACTCATCTTCAGAAAAGACTTTCACTAAGGGACAAACTCAGAATTCGTGAATTAAATATTAGGTGTTTCATAAATTTTTTCGACGACTTATAGACTTTCAGTATGGAACAACTGTTCTCTCAAATTTAGATTTCGTCCTACAATGAAAGTTGATCCTAATGATGAGTATAGTGACCCCTTTTCGACTTAGTAAACCCCTAACTGATAATATTATCGTCATAATTGTTAAAATAACCATCTGAATCAAGTCAACCTTTCTTCAGATCTCAAGTGACACGTTGTTGCGGCAAAAAATCGTTGTCCATACTTATTATTCACCCATTACGTCTAGCAAGTATCAACTACATACTCGTATTATACAATAAATACGAAGATGATTCCAACAATTATTTAACCACTTAAGTGCAACAATGTAGAACTATATAAAATATTTCATATCTCTCTTTTCGAAGTTATCGTTCTACAATATGATACGAATACATTACTCGTACCTATCGTTCTACAATATGATACGAGTACATTACTCGTACCTATCGTTCTACAATATGATACGAGTACATTACTGGTACCTATCGTTCTACAATATGATACGAGTACATTACTCGTACCTATCGTTCTACAATATGATACGAGTACATTACTCGTACCTATCGTTCTACAATATGATACGAGTACATTACTCGTACCTATCGTTCTACAATATGATACGAGTACATTACTCGTACCTATCGTTCTACAATATGATACGAGTACATTACTCGTACCTATCGTTCTGCAATATGATACGAGTACATTACTCGTACCTATCGTTCTAAAATATGATACGAGTACATTACTCGTACCTATCGTTCTACAATATGATACGAGTACATTACTCGTACCTATCGTTCTACAATATGATACGAGTACATTACTCGTACCTATCGTTCTACAATATGATACGAGTACATTACTCGTACCTATCGTTCTGCAATATGATACGAGTACATTACTCGTACCTATCGTTCTAAAATATGATACGAGTACATTACTCGTACCTATCGTTCTACAATATGATACGAATACATTACTCGTACCTATCGTTCTACAATATGATACGAGTACATTACTCGTACCTATCGTTCTACAATATGATACGAGTACATTACTCGTACCTATCGTTCTGCAATATGATACGAGTACATTACTCGTACCTATCGTTCTAAAATATGATACGAGTACATTACTCGTACCTATCGTTCTACAATATGATACGAGTACATTACTCGTACCTATCGTTCTACAATATGATACGAGTACATTACTCGTACCTATCGTTCTACAATATGATACGAGTACATTACTCGTACCTATCGTTCTACAATATGATACGAGTACATTACTCGTACCTATCGTTCTACAATATGATACGAGTACATTACTCGTACCTATCGTTCTACAATATGATACGAATACATTACTCGTACCTATCGTTCTACAATATGATACGAGTACATTACTCGTACCTATCGTTCTACAATATGATACGAAAACATTACTCGTACCTATCGTTCTACAATATGATACGAGTACATTACTCGTACCTATCGTTCTACAATATGATACGAGTACATTACTCGTACCTATCGTTCTACAATATGATACGAGTACATTACTCGTACCTATCGTTCTACAATATGATACGAGTACATTACTCGTACCTATCGTTCTACAATATGATACGAGTACATTACTCGTACCTATCGTTCTACAATATGATACGAATACATTACTCGTACCTATCGTTCTACAATATGATACGAGTACATTACTCGTACCTATCGTTCTACAATATGATACGAGTACATTACTCGTACCTATCGTTCTACAATATGATACGAGTACATTACTGGTACCTATCGTTCTACAATATGATACGAGTACATTACTCGTACCTATCGTTCTACAATATGATACGAGTACATTACTCGTACCTATCGTTCTACAATATGATACGAGTACATTACTCGTACCTATCGTTCTACAATATGATACGAGTACATTACTCGTACCTATCGTTCTACAATATGATACGAGTACATTACTCGTACCTATCGTTCTACAATATGATACGAGTACATTACTCGTACCTATCGTTCTACAATATGATACGAATACATTACTCGTACCTATCGTTCTACAATATGATACGAGTACATTACTCGTACCTATCGTTCTACAATATGATACGAGTACATTACTCGTACCTATCGTTCTACAATATGATACGAGTACATTACTCGTACCTATCGTTCTACAATATGATACGAGTACATTACTGGTACCTATCGTTCTACAATATGATACGAGTACATTACTCGTACCTATCGTTCTACAATATGATACGAGTACATTACTCGTACCTATCGTTCTACAATATGATACGAGTACATTACTCGTACCTATCGTTCTACAATATGATACGAGTACATTACTCGTACCTATCGTTCTACAATATGATACGAGTACATTACTCGTACCTATCGTTCTACAATATGATACGAGTACATTACTGGTACCTATCGTTCTACAATATGATACGAGTACATTACTCGTACCTATCGTTCTACAATATGATACGAGTACATTACTGGTACCTATCGTTCTACAATATGATACGAGTACATTACTCGTACCTATCGTTCTACAATATGATACGAGTACATTACTCGTACCTATCGTTCTACAATATGATACGAGTACATTACTCGTACCTATCGTTCTACAATATGATACGAGTACATTACTCGTACCTATCGTTCTACAATATGATACGAGTACATTACTCGTACCTATCGTTCTACAATATGATACGAGTACATTACTCGTACCTATCGTTCTACAATATGATACGAGTACATTACTGGTACCTATCGTTCTACAATATGATACGAGTACATTACTCGTACCTATCGTTCTACAATATGATACGAGTACATTACTGGTACCTATCGTTCTACAATATGATACGAGTACATTACTCGTACCTATCGTTCTACAATATGATACGAGTACATTACTCGTACCTATCGTTCTACAATATGATACGAGTACATTACTCGTACCTATCGTTCTACAATATGATACGAGTACATTACTCGTACCTATCGTTCTACAATATGATACGAGTACATTACTGGTACCTATCGTTCTACAATATGATACGAGTACATTACTCGTACCTATCGTTCTACAATATGATACGAGTACATTACTCGTACCTATCGTTCTACAATATGATACGAGTACATTACTGGTACCTATCGTTCTACAATATGATACGAGTACATTACTCGTACCTATCGTTCTACAATATGATACGAGTACATTACTCGTACCTATCGTTCTACAATATGATACGAGTACATTACTCGTACCTATCGTTCTACAATATGATACGAGTACATTACTCGTACCTATCGTTCTACAATATGATACGAGTACATTACTCGTACCTATCGTTCTACAATATGATACGAGTACATTACTCGTACCTATCGTTCTACAATATGATACGAGTACATTACTCGTACCTATCGTTCTACAATATGATACGAGTACATTACTGGTACCTATCGTTCTACAATATGATACGAGTACATTACTCGTACCTATCGTTCTACAATATGATACGAGTACATTACTGGTACCTATCGTTCTACAATATGATACGAGTACATTACTCGTACCTATCGTTCTACAATATGATACGAGTACATTACTCGTACCTATCGTTCTACAATATGATACGAGTACATTACTGGTACCTATCGTTCTACAATATGATACGAGTACATTACTCGTACCTATCGTTCTACAATATGATACGAGTACATTACTCGTACCTATCGTTCTACAATATGATACGAGTACATTACTCGTACCTATCGTTCTACAATATGATACGAGTACATTACTCGTACCTATCGTTCTACAATATGATACGAGTACATTACTGGTACCTATCGTTCTACAATATGATACGAGTACATTACTCGTACCTATCGTTCTACAATATGATACGAGTACATTACTCGTACCTATCGTTCTACAATATGATACGAGTACATTACTCGTACCTATCGTTCTACAATATGATACGAGTACATTACTGGTACCTATCGTTCTACAATATGATACGAGTACATTACTCGTACCTATCGTTCTACAATATGATACGAGTACATTACTCGTACCTATCGTTCTACAATATGATACGAGTACATTACTCGTACCTATCGTTCTACAATATGATACGAGTACATTACTCGTACCTATCGTTCTACAATATGATACGAGTACATTACTCGTACCTATCGTTCTACAATATGATACGAGTACATTACTCGTACCTATCGTTCTACAATATGATACGAGTACATTACTCGTACCTATCGTTCTACAATATGATACGAGTACATTACTGGTACCTATCGTTCTACAATATGATACGAGTACATTACTCGTACCTATCGTTCTACAATATGATACGAGTACATTACTGGTACCTATCGTTCTACAATATGATACGAGTACATTACTCGTACCTATCGTTCTACAATATGATACGAGTACATTACTCGTACCTATCGTTCTTCGTACGCTGATGATTTTATTTACGGTTGATATTTTCATCAATAAATCGTCGTTTAGCCAAAAATATTAAAATAAGTATTTTTAATCTCATTATGTAAATCTGCCAACAGTATAATATTTGGTTTAAGCCTGATTTCTCGTTTTTGATGATGAAAATATTCTCTGAATAGTTTAATAGGACAGTAAACGACGGCCCACTCGCTACTTAGGCTGCTTGCCCTACTAGCAAAAGTGCATATGACTAGACCAAAATATAATCAGTTTTTCAGATTTTCTATACCCATTCAAACAAATAGATACCAAAAAATTATAAGCCGCATAAATAAATATTGTATAGAATATTTCTAATATTTATTAATATTAAGTCTATAGGACTATATTACATATTTTTGCTTAAGGCTCGAATACCGCGTAAATACGTAGTTATCCGCGTTCAAATTGTATTTTCAACCAGAAAGGCTTTGAAACTAGTCCTTTTTATTTCCGAAGTTCTTCTTCCTATTCTACGCAACTTTAAACCAAAGTATTATTTGATTTGTGCTGAACACATAGACATCTTTTTTTTAAATGCTGTATCTAATTTTTATTTTATTATTTAAAAATACTATATATTTCACTGCGCTAGCAACGGGCGCTTAGTCGCGCTTGAGCGCTCGTCGAGGACAGACCTGCGTCCGCTGTTTTCGCGCGCTTTCTCGTAACGATTTCTGTCATATACGTCGCTGGCCTTGGTAGCGCTTTGATTGTGTGCATGCTAGAACAACATACACTTGCATTGACCGTATTTGATATTTTGTGAGAATTCTTTATTTTTCATGTTTTAATTCGTCATCATCAAGTTGTTAGTTACATTTTAACCGACTTGATAAAAGTGGAGGTTACACAATTTTATTGTTTTTCCTATATCAGAGATGCCTGGATAGATTTTGGAGATTTTTTTAGTGTGTAGGAGGTTATCAAATTTGGTTGTTACATATTAACCGACTTGATAAAAAATTAGGAGGTTACACAATTTGATTGTTTTTCCTATAACAGAGATGCCTGTATGGCATGGATTTAATGATTCTTTTTACAACTCAGGGACAACTCAGGTGCAACTCAGGCGCAAATCAATTACAGCTAAGTGACAACTCATGTACAACTTAGGTGTAAGTCAAGTGCAACTCAAATGCAGCTCATGTGCAACTCAGGTGCAACTCAAGTGGAACTCAAATGCAGCTCAAGTGCAACTCTAGGAACAACTCGGGTGCAACTCAAGTGTAACTCAAATACAGCTCAGGGACAACTGAGGAAAACTCAGGAACAAGTCAGGTGCAACTCATATACAACTCAGGTACAACTCAGGTGCAAGTCAAGTGCAACTCAAATGCAGCTCAAGTGCAACTCAGGTGCAACTCAAGTGCAACTCAAATGCAGCTCAAGTGCAACTCAGGTGCAACTCAGATGGGACTGAAGTGCAACTCAAGTACAAATCAAATACAACTCAGTGACAACCCAGTACGGCAGCCTTATAAAACAGTAATTAGTAGTTAAATCTTCGTTTATTCAAACCATAGATTTGTGGTGGGTCAACATCTTTCCGTGGGAAATACAACCCCAATCAAAAAACCCCCACCATTAAAATATTCCGAAATTGACAGACAACATAACATTTTGCCAATTTTGAAGTAAAGATGCTTCGCTAGATTGGTCAATAAAATATAGTATACTATGGGTCAAGATCGTTTTAGTAGTCACGCTCGCAGTGACTATTAAAACGATGTGCTCTGGTGCGGGCGGGTGGGAAGCTCTAAATAAAAATATCGGATTCGTAGCTCGCCGACTTTCTTGGAGCGTAAAATACCTAAACTTGTGCAGCGCTCAAACGTGAGAACGTTAAGCGCACTAAAATCGGGACTCAACGCTTAAGTTTCAAACCTGGCTTAATAGATAAACCAATCAGTGGTGTTTAAATAGATAAGAAGATCCAATACAGTGTGTCCAATCCAATTGTGGTCGAGTTACCCGCACTTTTGCTAGTGGTGCAAGTAGCCAAAGGAGGTGGGAAATCTTCTTTATTGCCTTAATAAGTTGTTCAGTAAATAGTTTTAGCAATAAAAATCTGGTCATTTTACTTTTTACATCACACGGCCTTTGACTTTTTTATATAGGTGTGCCATTCAATGTTGCGCAAAACAGAATAGTATTTGAATTCCGAACGAGTAACAAAAGTGGCCCTTTCGAGCGACATTAAAACAGTTGTAGAGTTTGAATGTTTCAGCAGAGATAAGCAACATTTTTCGTCTGGATATTGTTTTCATAAAGGTATTTAAATGTAGGTACATATTGACGAATGCTACTCACATATAGTAGGTTTAAGATAACTTTGATGATTTTATTTTTTGAAAGCCTTTTTAAATTTCGTATAATATAATACGAGTAAGTACATATTTTTTAAGCATTCATTTGATATCTAAAATGGGGATAAAGTTAGTAAGTAGCCAAATAAATAAAGTTATTTGTGTAGTAGAGACTACACTCAATTTGCTGATTAGTTTAAACCAACTCAGGGTCAGTGGATAGCCATGCATACCCGATACCTGACTAGTTTAGCCAGTTACTAGTCAGGCAGTCAGATTATAGCCATATTCGGACTCAGGCAACTGAGCAGTCAAGCGGTAGTAGTGAAATTCTATGAGATACCAACCTTGCAAAACGTAATGAAATAACAAACACGTGCTCAAAACTCACAGCGAAAGAAGTAGATGTTCCGTTAGGAAGTATTGAGTAAATTCACTGGTGTTTTATTTTATTTCGAGTAAAGATTTTCCGGTAGAAAGGTTTCAGGTCCGTCGGTCAGATAAAGTGCGCTCAAATATAAAGTTTCAATTTCCCCTCAGTCTGAGAGACGTGCGGTGCCTGTTGAAAATGCCAATTTTGATCTGTTGTCCCCCCCTTGCCCCCTTTGGCATTCCGGTCTACAATTTGATCGTGTCGTTAATGCGTATTATTGCCCGTCCATTCACAGACAAATTAATTTGCTGCGGACGGATTACAACCGAAATATCTCAAGGAATCGCAGCTATTTCAGTACTACTGGCAATATCATTTTAAATTTTATGAATTGGAAAAATAATTACCTAATCTGGAGTATTGGCAATCCATTTCCTATTTAGTTTGTGATAACAAATCTCAATATTTCTCTAAGAGGATTTCCATTCGCTCAAAGAACTAAGGTAAATGGTAATATAATCCTTTGAATACATAATGTATCTTCTATCATTCCATTAATTTAATATTGTAGGTTGGCCAACGCAGTACAAAAAGGTTTTTCTTAGCTTGCCTAAAAGGAGGACCCTTGAAAAAAATCATAACAATCGTAACCTATCTGTCATGAATAATTCTTAAGCATGATAACCCGAAAATTCAATCTCCGAACAATGGGATCGTATTAGCATACAAAAAGTTTCACATATTTTACGCAAATCCGTTATATTTTGAGTTATCTTCTCGCAGAAAGGCAATGTTTTTTCCCTGACCTGCAGTATAAATCGTGTTCGAGGCAGATGTTGTTAGCGAGTAGGGTTTAGATCTTTTGAATTAATAATTTTTGGTTATTTAAGACAGAGACTGGGTACAACCCTAGCTTAAAGTTTGAATATTAACGACATACTGATTTATATAGTTGAAAAGTATTTCGTTGGATACATATGGATTAAAATTTTGGAGATCAATTTGTTTGGTTGAAAGTGGAAGTTTTAATGATCGATGCCTTTGTCGAGCTTTTAAAATGAGTCTTGATTCCCTGGAGTGTTTCTCTCGCAATCAGTACTGTGTGAACATCTGCGCCGGTTTCATTCGAGTACGTTGTCATACTGTCCCTTCCCATCACGGTACACTAACGATAGAGTAGCCTTGCTAGTAAGGAGAATAATGTATGAGCCATTTTACCCACTTTAATATGCACCTTTTTGTCAATAGATTTAAAAATTATAATTTTTCTCATTTAGGAACTCCACGATTGCATATTGTTGTGCTGGGCCTTATAGCAACATATTTGGTCAGTTTTTAAAAAAAGGAAAATATTTACAATGCACACTTGTCTTTTACTAAATATTTGTGATTTCCTCGCATTGTATTATGTGTTTGTATTTTTTATGCAAGCACCGGCGTGAAAGCACTCTTATTGTACCTGCATAAGTCTTAAACTGTATATTTTATTAACAATTCCAGACTCTATTTTATTCCCAATCTTTTCATTGACAGTTCTACGCAACTACGTCTGGACGCCGCACCCAAGCAATGTAACTCACAGCTTGTGACCTAAGTTAACAATGTTCTCTTGTTTTGCATACACGTAAATTCTGTGGCCACTTGAAGTTGGTATTGTTAACATTGTAGGATATATTCAAATTCTATAAATAACTGCCTACAAGTATTGAAGTTATCATAATCAAAATTCTTTTGTGTCTTAGTTGAGAAATACATGGAATGATAAAAAGATGTGAATATTGTACTCAAATGTACTGAATTAGAAACAATCGAAAAAAGCTTTATAGCAGTAAAAGTTGTCTAGGAAGTTTCGATATCAGGGACTGTAATATCGATATAATTTTGGTATCGATATCAAAATACCATATACATATTGGTGATGGGGTATCTCTTTATCGGTATGAATACTGATATATTATTTCAATACATTAATATCTATACTTTAATGTGTATTTATTTAGTTGGTACCGATACATAAATACCGGTATATTATCGATAAACTCCTTCCGTCCGCTTACCTCCGCCACCGCGCACCGTGGCACGCGCCGCCCGTGGGTCCCGCAGCCGCTGCGCGCGGTGGTATAGCGTGCGACGTTGCCACTTTGGGCTTAGCCGAGATATCTGGCAACGCCGCGCGTTCGCGGCGTATCGGTATGGATTACCGATAAAATTATCAATACCATTTCACTGATAATTTTTTTTTATATGTACTTCGTTATTTTGTGGACGTATAGATATTGATATCGATGTTTTACCAAAAGTATCGCCATATTTCATTTATTGATAACAGTCCCTGTTCGATATACGACTTTACAAACTTTACTTTTTGTAGAAATGAAATAACACTGAGAGTCATCAATACGCCACTCACAGGCTGGCCGGCTTTTTAATAGACCTGCCTGTGTTTAGCTTGCCTTCAACGTTTGCTCCGCTTTCTTATAAATAGTTCAAGTTTGCGCTACACTGATAAAATCGTTAACTAAATATAGAAGTTTTGTATTTTAATTGTAACTGTTGTTAGGTTTAATCTCACAAACTTTACTATAAGGCTTAATAGCTAAAGATGATATTTAAATATTAACTACAGGCATAATATGTTCCTCGCTTCTATCGTCAGTAATTAGAGTAATTATTTCAATATTTTCGTTAGTATATGATCTTGTAAAATTAATAACACTAGTCCCTGAATTTTCATTCCGCATGAGTTCAGTGAGCGTTTTCGAGCACTTATTTAATTTCATGTTTGACGAGGTCTCAATCAGCCTCGCATTCGATCCAATCATTCAATCAATACGTCCATTAATCGACGTTTATCACATGAAGCGTCTCGTTAGCATTCAGTGCTGATTTCTGTCATCTATTTTACTTTGAAACAACCTACTGTGGAATTTAGTTGCTAATTATGATGTAATGCGACTCTGTATTAAAGACTTCATAAAGTATTACACTCTGTCATTACAAGCGATTTAATACAACTTTTTGGTTACCTGTGTATTTAATTCTGTTGTTTCGGGCTCCACGTTTAAAAACATTGCAGAAATAAGCACTACAATAAAAAACCTAGCTATCACAAATGATCATAAGCCAATTTGACCTTATATAGCCCGTGCATCTCATTTTTGCACTATTTGCTTATATCAAAACTTCAGCAATACACTTATATTCTAAGTAAGCTAATATTCCTATACCAAAGCAACGTAGAAAACCAATCAATATGTAAGGCATTGTCGGCGATAGGTAGACAGATACAAAGTGTGACGCGGGCGGTATTCTCCTCGAGAGTTGCTAACTTAATTCATTATAGTGCGCCGTGTTTGAGTTCCGCAAGTGCTCGACACTGGCGGTTCTGGCCTTGTTTCGGCGAAACACTGCCGCACCTCACCCTCGCTGCTCCTCTTCGGATAAACAAACACCTGATTGACACCTATACCATGCAAATTACTTGTGGGAACTTTTATGGGAGGTGCGTGTTATGAGACACGTTTTTACGGAATGTACGCCGGTAGCTATATATCAGCCTCGTCAGATTTATTAAAACCAAATTACTCTATGCAAACATCTACGTCATCTTGACCTTTTATGAAATGACGTCTCCTGAATATTCAGTTTGAAAGGATTAAAAAAACAGCTTAATTCAATTACAGGGTCACGTCAAGTACAAAGACTTCAAGGGAGCAAGTTGAGCCCTCTCGGGTGCTCGCGGCCGTCGGCGACAAGTAATTACCGTCAGAAAACAAATCTTGTACTTAAATTACCTCTCGATCTCACAATTTACGAGAAAAACGTCTTAAGTTCCCCGAAAAGGGTTAAAATTGAGCTTCAAAATAGCAGCAAATGAATACTACGGTGTACTTATCTCTATCATTTGGCAAACAATTAGAAATTTAAAACTTCAAAGCACGAAAAGTACGAGTACTGACGTAGTTTCTAGTAACAACAGACTGATTTTCCGATAGTAGCTTGTTCAGCGAAGTGGAATAGTGTTCTTCGGAAAATTATGTGAAAATGTCGAAGAATAACGAAAGATGCAATCGATTCAATCATTGGATTCTGTTACATGTAAATTTCACTAATTATTTATAACGTGCTGAACGATCACAAAACTACGATTCTATTACGTCAGCGTCCTTACTAAAGTTGTCCGTCGTAAAATGTGTGGGTCCCGCATTCTGCACTTCTATCCTATCCGAGCTCGATCCACACTCGACGTTACGACTTGCAAACTTTTAAGGGTTTAATTATGAAAACGTAGAGTTGACTGATTATGAGATACACTGTGTGCTCATTTAAATTTATGAATATTTACCGAAACGGGGTGCTCGTGTGTTAAATTTAAGGATAATGTTATTTAAAATATTTTCAGTGTCATGAGATAAAAACGTGGCCTCTCGGGAAATTACTGCCGAAATCTCACCGCCTGCCTATAGACAGTTTTGCTCGCCTCCTTTGTGCCTTGAATCAATTCCCGTAACTTATCTGCATATTTTATAATGCGAGACGAAGTGACGGTGCAACATTGGGAACTCTCTTTCGGGATTTCATCTTGTTTCCGATCGTAGCGAGGGAAATTGATAATCAATTATACGTATGCTTAGGTAAGTATTCGAGCATAAATAATTCTTGATTCATGGTACTTTAATGTAGTATTATCGACCAACATTTTGTGGAAGTTAAAAACTTTCAGCAAATTTTATAAAAGGTTTAATAAATGTGTTTTCAATCAAATATTGAAGTGGCTCAATATTTACATAAGAAGCTTTGAAGTTTAACATTGGCTAAAGTATCGTTGCCCACATGAATCTTTAAGTACGCTTTTAGAAAGATTGTAACACTTAAATCCAGTATTTAGTTAATCCTTCCCAAAGGTGCGTAACGCGCATTAACGCACTTAGCCTAAACATCAATAAAGCTCGTTTAAAAACTAAAATTTAAAATTTTGAAATATTCCCGATATTTGCTGACGCGTCCATCTTAGATTTGTAATTATCTTGGTGTATTTAATTATTCTACTGTACTAGTTGAATACTACCTACCATATTGAGAGAAATGTAAAAAAAATGTAATCCGCCATTTCGTAGCGGTGGCTATCATGGACCAATTTTTAACAAACATAACTAAGAACACTCCCGACTAATACATATTTCTTTAAAAAAAACTAAATCAAAAACGGTCTATCAGTTCGGGAGCTACGATGCGACAGACAGACATACAGACACGTCAAATTTATAACACCTCGTCGTTTTTGCGTCGGGGGGTTAAAATATATAGTTTAATATATACTATGGGACAACATCCACACAAAGGTCTTCAGGTCCTAAACTAGGCCAAGAATGTGCTATTGGTAACCTAATGACTGATATACATACTTATATATAAGTATGTTATGTATGTATGTAATGTATGTATGTATGGGTGTTTATTATAATAAACACCCTGACACAGGTCAAACAGACATGTTCATGCATACAAATGTTTGACCTGTCCGGGGATCGAACCCGGGACCATCGGCGCAGAAGGCAGGGTTGCTACCAACTGCGCCAACCGGCCAGTCATAGAATATAATTTCGAACCACAAATTCCGTTAGGAAAGGTAAGTAAATTAAATCCCAAAGTTCTCTATGCTAAGCCCACTAGCAGAAGCTTTTATAACAAAGCCGTGGCCAAATGCATGTATGAGCATCATTTCCATGTAAATTATTTACTTGTACCTAGTCGGTACAATATGCGCAATGCAGGGAAGATGTTATCAGAAGCCTCCATTCTGTGGTTTTAATTTATCTTGTACAGGTAACGAGATTTCTCTCTTCATATAAGTAAATCAACGAAATTTATTTAATCTCTCATTCATTCATCAAAATAATTTTCTTTCTTGTTCACATACAAAAGTAAGCTGAAATAGAAATACAGAGGAATTCTTTATTGTAGACATACATAAATTTAAATTTATCGGCAACATTTTTTAAAGTAAATTTTCATGGCATTGGAATACAAAAAAACGATACTGATTAATATATACCTACATTCTGTTAGTCTAGAAATTCTGACTCTAACGAGCTAGGATCAGCTACACCACTTATACGATCATAATGAACTAAAAAATAGATAAACAGATAAATAAATGAAATATCTACACACATTACATTACATTTTCAAAACAAAAGCTATTGTAAAAAAGAAACAAAACAGTTTTAGATTTAACTTCTCGCTGTAGGAGTTAAAACTAGTTAAGCATAAAATAAGAGTTCCCAGAGCAGCGCGTATCTCAAAACTCACATGTACTCGTAGTAGAATGTGAAGAGCCGCAGCCAGTGCAATAAGTACCGGGTCTCGAGAGAAGGCACCGTTTTGTTGCCGCCACGAATTCAACTTTTAGGACCAGCAGCCGCGAGCTCCGTCGCAATAGGATTACCGACAGACCTAGAAAGCCTGCGCGTGTCGGCTAATTCAATTTCATTGTCGATATAAACAAAATAAAATTCGTCGTATTTTTGTTCCACGCTGTTTCCACACTCGGAATTAAAAATGTGCAAAACTCAAACATCAATTTCCTCTCGGACAGACCGATATTGGTACGTTTCGTACAGAGAATAGTGTCCTTTTGAATGTTCAATTTTAACGGCGCTACCGACGTCCCTTTGACGTAGTGCGGTCTTCTCGTATGGTGATACTCGATTTATTTCAATTTCGTCGCAGGAAATCAAAGCTTTTTTTCGGATTTAGATCGCAGACGGTCCAAATGCAAAACAATAGAGGCAATGAATCAGTCAGCTAGTGCAGAGTGGCGCTCGTCACTCGTTGCTACGACTTTTATTTTACGAGCTCGTTTATAACTTGGAACGAACCGTCAAGAGCATGTTCCGGGTCTGTCACTACAACTTTGATTGCCTTTCTTGTTATAGGTACGAATATACTCAATTTCTAGCGCGTGTTTTAACACATGTTGAAAAAACACTCCTACAATGAATATATCTAAAATAATTGTAGAATTCGAATTGAGTTGCAAAACTGTTATATATTTCTAAGAGATATCTGGATTCAATCAATTTCATAAAGGAGACTTTGGTCAGATCAAAAGCGTCGAATTAAACTTTATTTTACGATTGTTTTAACGACTTTGGTTAAGATTGCTGATATTTTAACTCTTTGCCGCATTGTCTTATCGCCAAACTGCAGATACTTTAAAATTGGATAAGTCTTAAATTGGCGTTGAATGATATTTGAGAAAATAAATTAGCGTCAATCAAGATAAACTGTTAAAATAGTAGATAGCTTGTATTAAATATATTATGAACGAAAGATCTTCTCAAAAATATTCCTTGCAAATTTTATTATAAAACAGGGCGATTCGTTTATTAGAAAAAAGAACAAAAATAGCCATAAGTACAACAAAAAAGAGCTGTAGGAGCACTAAAGGTTTACAGATTCCAAAGCTCCAACACAAGTAGATACTACTAGAGGGAATGAATACCTGCTAGCGGTATTCATTAGCAGGAGAATCGTGTTTAGAAGAGCTATAAATTGATAATCATAATTATTAAGTATTTGTTTAATCATCATGTGCGGCAATAAGATCAAAATTCGAATATATTATTTATAAAGAAACCTTAAACTGGCATTTTTACACTATCTGAGCGAATATTTGTGCACAAAAATTCTTCGGAGAAAAGAATCTTATTTTACAAATTATCGTTTTATGATATAATAGAAGTTTTTAGTAGATGAGATGGTGAGCGGTGTCGTCCCCTCTAATCAAGGGATTATCTCGTTAAGTCTTGTTAGTAGCGGTAGTCTGGCTGATCCCCGTTACATTCCGGAATGTCACGCCTACATCCCGGGATTTTTTCTCCCTCCGCTATTAGAAGGCTGATAACTTTTTCACATCTTAGTTGCCGACACATCTGTAAACTAGATCTAAATACGTTCTGAAGTTTGCTAGCGGGCGTTTGTTGCCGCGATTTTTGTGATTGGCGTTTGTTATGATTAGGGGGTTTCCAACCAATCATACCAAACGAGTTACTGTTACTCAATAAATAATAATACTATATAAATAAATAATATGGAACAACATCCACACAAAGGTCTTCCCCAAACTAGGCAAAGCCTGTGCTATGGTAACCTGATGACTGATATACATACTTTTATACATAAATACACACTTATATATATAATAAACACCCAGACACAGGTCAAACAGACATGTTCATGCACACAAATGTTTGACCTATCCGGGGATTGAACCCGGGACCAGCGGCGCAGAAGGCTAACAACTGCGCTTACCGGACAGTCGAATGGAAATTATTTGTGCCAACGATTTAAACTGTTAGTGGTTACAACATTATTTTTAAAGAGCATTCCTAACGAGTCACGTAAGCGTAACAGGAAATCTAAAACCCTGCATAAAAAATGTCTACTATGATATCTATTACACCAGTCTTGTTTCAAAAACAAACAAGTAAAACTAAAAAAACTAACTTCAATTCGGTAAAACATTTAAAGTAATTTTGATTTAAGAAGTAAATATTGGAGATTTTTGTAAAATTATAAATTATTATAGTCAAATGATGACTTGATTATATTGATGGAGCCGTGAGTACCGACATCCAGACAAAAATACTGACTGATGAGAGAACATTTTGTTAAACTCGAAACAGACACATATTTTAATCTATTCGTAAATTTAATGCAAATATAGCAATTGCGAACTAAGTCGCAGGTAAAGCTACTGCTAAGATCATTATTTTAAATTATTTTTTGCAAATTCAGCACTCATTTTTAACAGCTTTAAAAAAAGGAGTTTCACGATTCGTCGATTTTTTATCCAAGGAGTAAAAACAGGACTCTGTCAAGACTTCGCTGTCCTCCCGCCCGTTTGTCTGTCACCAGGCTGTGATTATATATATTAAATCGATCCAGTAGCTTCTTTTTATCAAAATAAATGTAATTGTCAAAATAGATAACATTCTTGTGACGTAGGTTTTGCTTGCTGAATTTAACTCGGTTTTCACTGTTTTACTTGTGTTAATTTTTAAAGTACAGTTATTTTTTCCTATATTTTGTAGACCGGGAAATATTGGATTTCTTCCTTGGCTATTGAGGCCTGACCCGTGATGGATTAGTCCTTTCTAATAACAAAAGAATAATCAAATTCGAAGCACGCGTTACCGAGTTATAGTCAAATACAACTTCCACACCCGCTCCCACAGGATCCCCTCTAATTTTCGGAATCACATTTTTTGAGTTAGTTATTGAAATCAAAGCACGCATTACTGAGTTATCACTTAATACATCGTTATGTTTTAATCCCACATCCCACAGGAACCCCGATAAGTTTCGGAACAAAAAGATGATATGATATTACATCATGGTACAAACTATATTTATCCCAAGTTTAATTTGAATCCATCCAGTAGTTTCAGCGTGATGCCTAGTCAAGATGCAGGCAGAAGGACAAAAATTAAAAAAATTACAAATTCGAGTGTAGCATTGATAACTACATCCCCCTGAGTGTTTTTTTATATATCTTATGTACAGAATTCGATCAGTTACAGTCTTATTATAAGTATAGTTTTTTTTGTGCTTAAGCTCGACCCTATGAGCCTTCCCTAGAAATACTTAAATCTATCTAAGGCTATAAAGTTATTTAAATATAACATAAAACTTGACACTTCTAAGTAAAATATACATTTGAAGGATAAAAACATCACGGAGACACTATGATCCGAGTTCTCATGCAAGTGCAATATAACTCAGCTAGAGATATAGTGGTAGAGCCAGCCAAATCCTCTGATGCTTCGAAAATCGACGGCTCTATAGTCCCTTCGCTTTAAGAGCTTTCTAGCTACTAGAAATTTGCACTCCGTAAACTCTACGACTGAAATGTAATTTTTCATCTCTCGAATGTGACTTAAGTACTTAAAAGCAAGATGTTTTTTTTTTATTTTATTGGCGCTCAAAGTCGTTGAGATCTGTGAAAGTAATATTATCTTTTAAAATTCACAGATACCGAGGAGTTCTTGAAAGAGCGCTACATATTATGGTCGCAGAAATACTTTTTGTAATATAGATATTATTTTCGTAATACTTTATTAAGTTAGTTATTTTACGTAGGTACGTACGTATCAACTCACAGTGTCCCACTACTGGCTTTGGGTCAGGACATGTCTATCAATAGTAAATTTGAAAGATTTAACGATTTGGTATTGTTTAGTTTATATCGTAGAACATGAATCAAAGCGACAATCAACATTACAAGATCGTTACAAGAGCTTGAATCACGGTTTCCGATTTCCCATACAAACTGTCAATTCTCGCGTAACGACTGTAAATCTCTAAAGCAATATCGCCATCTGTGTTTATGTTCACACTAAGTTCAGCAGTAATCCATTTAAAAGTGTCAGATTAGAGGGGTCGTAGCGAATTTGCTTAGAAGGGGCTTGGTCAGCAATTTATGTCGATTGTTGCCACAGATGTGGTCCGTGGTATAACGCCTGCTTGTGGCACTGTTTATAACAACAAGGCTGGAGTAATTAAACACTTAGACATGAGAGTAGGGTCCTCTATGCTACTAGTACAGATGTGATTACGAACTTCGATGTGGTCGAACTTATCTATTGACTTGATATTGGACGATATTAAGGTCACGAGTAATCTATACTGAATGCAATGTGAGTAATGAGGAGTTGAGCAAAATGCATGATTCTTACCTTAGATTAAAAATGATTGGTTTTAAAAGAAAATGAAGACTTGTCTTACACGTTATTCAAAAATAACAAGCCTTTTTAGTTTTAAGCTTAGCCGACTTCTACTCGGTAGGTGCCGACATAATTTTTAGAACTGTCTAATTTTGGGGAAGTCCTTAAAAATTCGTATTTTTCGCATAATATTATTTACTAAATTTTTATGGTATGTGCGGCAATGGAAATAAATATATCCTGTTTTTCAAGTAGTACGTGTTGGAATTCGTTAGCTTAAATCAAGATTTAACTCAATCTGCACGGCTTTCGCCCGTTGTAACAATACAAGTAAGAGAAACGGATTGCTCACAAAATGGAGATTCCACATACATTTCAATTCTCGCCTCGACGAGCCCAAAATTTTATTTCATCATCTGACTGTCAACCTGATTTTGCTGTTTACAAAAAGATTATTTTTGTTCAGTATTTTGCTAGATTGAGAATCGTTGGCAGTATAGTATATAAAATCAACTGAAAATGTAACTGAAAAGATTTAAATTAATTTTATAGCAAATATAAGGAATACGCATTTGAAAAATATTTATAATGAATTTCTGTGATCGAGTATAGTCTGCGCAAATAAATCAGTCAGAAATCAATTTCGATGTGTAATCTCATACAAGCTTTCTTGTATCAATATGTAGGTTTTTAATTTACACTGTTAATGAAGGCTAAGCAAAACAAACTTTAACGCTAATTAATAAAACGTTTCGCAAGCAATATTCGCAATGCCAAATTCCTGGCCATTGTGAGTAATAACTCATTTCATAACAGTTAATATATTGAAATATATATCTATATCTTTGCTCGCCCAAGTTTTAAACGGCGTCTGAAGCCTGCCATTAGTAAAATCATGTAAATCACCATATGTTTAGTAATATGTTTAGTATGACATATTAAAATCGAGGGCATCGGTTACTTAGACTATAACGCCGAGAGTATCGTGCAAGTTATATTTTTAGTTATCAAAGAATGACTTCTATTTATAAGTGTTAAACCACACTTAAAATTCACAAAATAATACATAAATTATTACGGCTCGCAGAATATCCACTGTGGCCGAATGGTCAAGGCATCTGGGCGTGTTACCCAGAAGTATGCAGGTTTGAAATATGCCTGTCGTGTAATTTTTTTCGATAGCTTTCTTATATAAAGAATTTTCTAGATCAAATTAAGACAGAGAGACAAAGTAATGTAGCCAGAAGAAAAACAAATAGTGGGCGGTACGGCGGTGAACATTACATTAATATTAGTCTTTATTGAGGTCGGTGTACTAAACGTCCGGTTTATGACGTTAACCATACCTGCTGGTGAATGCCGACTGCGGTCATGATGGCGGTTGCGGTCATCGTTTCATTATAAATGTAATTAGTTAAGTTTGTTTGTAGGGAAACGTTCTAGCGTTACACTCATACCTTCCGTTTGGATAAAGTTTCAATATGCCTTCAAATTCATTAATTATTGTTTAGCCTTTGCTTTTAGTTAATTAACTGATACCTATTTAGGTAGGTACATGGTAAAAAATACGGTAATTCTTTTGTAATCTTTGAAAGGTTTTTATAGATTACCCGTACCTACTAATTAAGAGATTATTTTTTCCATGGTAAAAAGAAAATATTTTTTCCGTCTCAATATTTACAAAAATACACTAAAGTTAACCCTAAACTGCTTTGTCTTCAAACAAAACATGAAATCTGGCTCCAATTTCCGGCATTCCCTCGGGCTTTGTTTTTCTTTTTACGTAGTGTTTGCTTCTTGGAAGCATTTTACAGTGGGTAGGTACCGCAAAAGAAAAATACGTATATCTCGCTACCTATACAAATGCAGACTATAGCAGTGTTGTGTAAAATAACCCACGGGCAAAATTATAGAAAAATAAGATATTTAAGTAGTGAATGATCTACTTAAAATCATGCTGTTGGGTTATTGAAAAATAACTGTGACATAAATAATAATTAATTAAGTTATAATTTTTTCATAACTAATTTATGCAATTTTAACTTAATAATCTAAAAACTTTAATAACAGTATGTTAAATATGAAAATCGGTCATATTTAATAAAAAGATAAAAAATATAAAATAAGAATGTTGTGTCATTTTTACAGCTTTATAAAGTCGTTAAGAAGGTTTTTGGTTTAGGGTGTACTAAGCCGAAAGAGTGTCGTTATATTCATAATGATTAACAACTTTCACTATAAGACAAACTCGAAATCCCAGATTCAATATAACTGCTCTTACCTAGAAAAAATTATAATATCTCCGCCAACAATTACTATGGAACACTTGGTACCAGAGTGAAGGTTGTTCATTATACTAAAGATTATACTGAGTAAAGGTATCTCTGCCCGATAACCCCGTGCATCTGCACCCGCTCAGACATTTAGTAGTTCTGTTAAAATATTGAAGCTAAGAATACGATATCCCTGAATCTCGTATTTATTATTAGTATTCCCATTTCCTACTATTAGTGGGTTCTTTTGAAATCTTTAGATTTAAAGAGTTAATATCAAAATAAGCTTAAGGGTGAGTGGACTAACATAATGTCACTGATAACTAAAATAGTACAGTTAATAAAATGTATGTCTAAGCGTTTAAATACAAGTTTGATAGTAATCGTGGGATCTACCTACTCGTAGTATAGAGGCAAAGACGTTTCCTCGCAACCATAGCGATCAAAATTTAATCAATCGACTCGCACCGGCACGTGTATGTAAATGTAAACCGACATTGTTTAGTGTTATCCTAGATTTAAATAGCTTAGAGACGCTTTTTAGAATAAATTGATAGAGTCATATCAAATAAATGACGTTTTATACTATTGTTCCCCAACAGAATCACTTACGTCATGAATACCGGTGCAAAATTCATAGTTAGATGATGCGTAATACACCCAGACCCGAAGACAGATATGTTCTGGTTCGAGCACCTTTCCCGATCAAAAACCCAGGAGCGTCATCTCTCGACTCGAGTATGCTAACCTCTAAAGCTACGGCGGTAGTTAAATTATTGATAAACAATTTTACTTAGTTTCTTAGTGTCCGTAGACTAACATAGTCCGAAACATGAAAAGCGAAGTGCAGAGAGTGCCATAGGCTACTTTTTTCCCCGGAAGACAAATATGACGCGGGTGTAAGATAGTGAGTTCATAAAGGTATATCGCACGTTATATCTTTACAATAAACATGATTTTAATAAGAAAGGTGCAATTTGATATTAATGATAGCTTATTATTGTACCAATATAAAATAACAATAGGCTATTCGGCTTTACCAATTTTAGAACTACGAGTAGCATCTAGTCTTTCTAAATTAGCTACATTGCAAATCCACTTAGCAAATATTATTAGATGTTCTCTTCAGATGGCAGTTGATAAAGAAGATTTCGATATCTAAAATTGGTCGCGATTAATGGAGTCCTCTCTAACGCCACCACACCACACAAAGTAACATCAATCTATTTCAGGCAAAGTCATTCGGATCTCGAATCTCCACTATTATATGGATAGAAATTGAATATGTATAAGTATAAATATAAGTCAATTTATTACTTCAAAAAAACACGAAGTTCTCAATTAGTCGGTTATTATGTGTTCCCCAAAAAATTCTGTACATTTATTCACAAAATTCTCTTTTTGTTTGAAAGGATATGTCTCATATAAATTGTATCATACGAGTAGTTAGCAACTGAAATATTTTAGTTTTTTAGTTGCCAACCGGAAGTCGGCTGTCAATTTTTGATGACTTTACTTGTTCACCGAGCGAGCAAAGCGTCTCTGCTCTGAGTCTGCCAAAACGTTCTTTTGTCTGTCAGCTTGTATGTATGCATGTTTGTATGTATGGATATTTGCCCGCAAAGGTTACTGTATGAGTTTGGAAGCTTGAATTGTTTTTAGGCCGCAATATTATTGTAGTTGCGAGGTCAACAGTTCACAGAACCACTACTTAAATCACCCACATTAAGTTCTTGTTCGATAGCATCGTCACTTCCTAGCGATACGCGGAACAAAAGACCCCGCAAGGAAAAGAGAATTTCGTTTCTACCAACTTCTAAAAATAGGAAGTACTTAATTCGACTGTATTTTTAATGTTACAAACCTGATTTTTGCAGACAAAAAAAACTCCTTTTTTATTTGATAAAATTCTTTTTATCTCCCATTCCCAATCCCATTTTAATTTTAACTAAAATCAGTCAAGAGGTTGGATTTTTAAATCGAAATAACTGTAGTAGTTCTATCGGTACTTGGTAGTCACTTTTTATAACGAATTATTATTATTATTCATCGAGCGTAGGTTAAAAATTAATTTAAAAAATGCTTATTTATTTACAAAACGGTTATTTCTTAATCTGAACGAATAGGTTACGCCGGTAATTTCTTAACACGAAGTACGACTATAATATCGCTAAAGCAACAAAATCACTTTTGTTTTCATAAAGTGTATTAAACCATGCAAAGTATAGTGCAAGCCTGCATCCCATAATCATGATAAACGCTGCGGCAGCTAGCAGGAAATTTAGGAAACTTGGCCTCTCGCTGGGTATGTACCGAGTAAGATAACTCCCGTGTAGCCCCTACTAAGAGCTTAGATAGTTTCAAAATTAAATAAAATGTTTAGTGACGTTCGTTAAATTTCAACAAGATCAGCTGTTGCTTTCGCTGAATTATTTTTTGTACAGAAATGAGTGCGGTACCTCAAGAAATAACAAATATAGCTATTGTTTATGGAAAACGATAAAAATTATGGTAGGGGTGGTGGCCATACGTTTAGCAGGCTGGTGAATTGGGCTGCGCAGCGCTAGCTTTGAAATCGTATACCTTGGCTAGGTTATATTTTAATAACATAGGTACTAAAACAAAACTGGAACATTTATATTTTGAGAATGTTAATTGTGTTTGCTATTACAAAATTTTGTCGTGTTTATAAAATAGTAAAGCTAAAATAATCAGTCCTAAAATAATATGACCTGAACCTACCTACCTGTACATAGGTAACTTAAATACCGTTCCGAACTTCAATTATATTGGTGGACAAATGAATATTTTGCCAGACTTAAACTGTCAGATAAGAAAGTTTTCTTGAAAAAGAGCCAAATCGATCGCCAGTAAGCTCAGTCATTAAAAACTCTTATACACACTCATTGAGATCGGTACCATCGGATATATACAATGCACGTACGTATTAGATATTGTGAGACTACTCAATAAGCAGCATTTATTTATTTCACATAAGAAAGTTCTGCGTTATCATTATAACGTTTGTCACAGTAAATCAATTTCTGAAAAACCGTAAATACTCTTAGGCAATAAGCTAGTGGAACATTTTGTTTTGGAAAGTAAATGACCCACATTAATATTAGTAATTATATGTAAATTAGTATTTAATGTGGCTAAATGCAGGCCACAGATATAAATCGTAATAATTCGACACAATTAACCAGTTTAGGCCACTGATAATAATATCGATATAATATTAATATCGGACAAACTCATGTATAATGTAATTCAGCGTGATATCGAAACATTTGCTATAAATACAAGATCGTTACAGTAATATTTGTTGTTCAAACATAACTTAATCATCGTAATAGATCCTGGCTTATTATGATTCAATTAATTACATAAACTGTTTCAATTTCAAACAAATTCAGACATTTATTCAATGAAATATTGTACAGTCTGTTTGTTTGTAAGCGTCGTAAAAGGAAAATAATTTACCTACCAACTATGGATGTATACTAGTGGTTCCGCAATTTGTCGACATCGCGACAACGATATTTTTAGCGACTTTAAAAGAAATCGACAACCACTTGACCAATATCTATCGTATCCATTAATATTAATCTATATCATATGTTGCATGTCTATACCAAATACCCCTGTTCCACATATCCCTACTGCTCTATTTCTACTGGTAGGGAAGAAAGGATTTTTTTTCCACATTTAGCTACTAGGGTGGACTACTTTTCCGCTTATCTCTACTGATAAAATAATTCAGGAAAGTGGTATCTTCACAATCAAAATGTTTAAGTGCTTCTATAAGTGTTTATTGTAATCATTCTATTTTAAAACTATGCAAACTCCTTCATTACGAGCTGTGTAGAATCTTTTTTCATTGTGAAGTCTAAGAAAATGTCATGTTGGGTCATGTCATTTGTTAAAATATTATTAAAATCAAGCAGTAAACGACGCCGTAGTAAATTTTCCTATTTGTTTTAAAGAAATACCACCCAATTAAAAACCCCCGATGAATGAGAAATTTAAAAAAATCGTAAAATCCATACACCAAGTTTAAACTGCATCGAACCGTTTCTTAGTGAGACTTAATATTCCGCCTATTTTAATTGAATTAAAACTGATTAAAGCTTGGTAACTAATAATTAGGGTAAAAGATCGAACAGGTAGGCAAAAATTGCGGATTCAAAGCACGCTCGGGGCACACGGGATCGCCTGAATCGGCCGCCTTGCTTCCACTAAATAAGATCACTTAAATTCCAAGCTCGTAGCCTTACGCCCAGATAGCATTGCCAGTTACTTCTGTTACCTATATGAACCCCACACAAGGCGCAATTACACAAAAGAAACTAAACTAAAGGAACATTGCATTAAACATTGCATGGATAGATAGGTAACTTTGTTTGCATAAAAAATAATTATAACGTCCCAGAGCTGGGCATGGGCCTCTACTATGAAGGTTGAAAGGTTGTATGCAATATCCACGCAGGCCAAGTTGGTGATTAAAAATACATAAAATATAAAAAAAAACTTACGTAATGCTTTAGTCCAGCTGATCTTATGCATAAATATTAGATTCATGATTCTTATTTTTAAAATTACTACTATAATTAATTTTATAGTAAATGTGCTAAAGCCAATGATAACTGTATTTATTTAGTAAGTACTACGAGTACTACTGCCTATTTTAGGTACGAGTACCAGGTATTTTGCTAACAAAAGATTTCAAAAACTACTGAAATTTGAGCTCATTACTAAATAATTTACTCTACTTTAATAGTTCCCTATTAAGTCAAAAGTACCATAATAAATGTAAAATTTCATAATATTCAAGTCAAAAGACGATGTTGCTTAATTATACCTAAATACGTGTTCTAATTACAAGAAACGTTGTGAAGCAATGGTTATAACAAAGAATGAAATATTCATCTTATTTTCAGGGCAACTTGTAAAACCTGTCTGCTATTATTACATTATTTCGGTTTTAAATGATGGATACTAGTTTTTGGATAAATATTTTTTGTAGGTACAAATTAAGATTCTAATCAAGAATTTCCCTCCTTGTATTTTACTTTTATTCTTTTAAATTATATGATTCTATATTATCGGATGCGCGTACTTAAACAAGCTGTAATTCTCACATTCATATTATGAATTTATGAATATTTTATTTACCGGTCTACATCGAAATATCGTTTATTATTATTCGTATTTCAATGCTGCCCTAATATTTTAACTCACATAATAGCGGTAAATTCTGCGCATTTTAACTACGTACTCCGTTAACTGAATAAAAATTATAGATTAAAATATACCGTTCATATGAGACTACGTTCGCCAAGGCATTCGAGCTAGAAACAAGTAAAGGAAAACTTTTTTAATTCAGACGAAGACA
Source organism: Ligdia adustata (assembly GCA_947049295.1). Taxonomy (NCBI): domain Eukaryota; kingdom Metazoa; phylum Arthropoda; class Insecta; order Lepidoptera; family Geometridae; genus Ligdia; species Ligdia adustata. The sequence continues at coordinate 9,145,981 of OX346218.1, forward strand.
ATAAACCTGGGAAGTTAGGCATGCACTTACTACTAGGGGAATCATAGAACTCTCCAAAACGTTTTCAACATTTACTGTACTGGCTTATTTTGAATTGCAGTGAACTCTTAGGTATATAAAATTTTAATTAAAAACTGTTTATTAAGAGTCACATCTTATCACTTTTAGCGATAAGGCCGCCACTTGTGACACTAGATGTAAGGTTTTTCTTGTATATTTGATGTTTGTGTGTGAGTGCAATAAAGAGTTTATTTATTCATTCACATCCTGTCCTATGTCCTATTTAGTAAAGTTTTGATAATGTAACATCACAATTTACTTTATAAGTTCAAGTGTCATTCAAACATGAATAGAGCGTTATTTTACCTTTTTTGCATTTAAGGGTTACGTAAACGTAAAAGAGTGAATTTCTCTTTCTGATTTAGTGTTCAAGTTTGAAAAGTATAAAGCCAATGGGCAAAGTTTCCATCTGATCTGATTCTTGCCCCCGATATTACACCCTACATAAAAACTCGCATCAGATGGTCACAAACACGTAAAGAGCGAGAAAATGGGTTTCGAAATGGGCCATTGTCAATTAAATAAGATTATGTTTTGTTTTTTTGAGGTTAATTAAATATTTATGTATTGTTTCAATCGCTAACGTCGCACTACAAGAGGAGGAGTCTATGAGGACCTCTTTATGTCTACTACGAGTAACTAGTTCATAGCCCACAAACCTGCAGGTTGGAGACTTAAGTTTACTGCGAAAGCTTTTATCTACCTCTTTCGACAAGCAGACGTCTTTCACCGCTATAACAAGTTATTTTTTTATTCTAATATGCACATAAAACTCACAGGTTCATAACTGGACCTGGGATCGAACCACAAACTACTGGATGAATAATACAATACTTACTATGTATTACATACTCGTACCTATTTACTCATATTTTATGATTATATTTCTTCAAATAAATAAGTGTGAATAATTTTAAATAATCATAATTTTACATCGTTACTAACGAGTGCAGTGTTTCCGTTGGGTTGACAACGTGCAAAGAGCACCTATTCCGCACTAAGTGGCATTTTGTCGAGAGCACATCAGCGGCGCGCCACGACACTACGCGACAAAACAAACCTTTGTTTCGCCGACCGCAGGGAGCTGCGGCCGCCGCTTATTGGACATTGTTTCACCGGCTTCCATTCAAAATGTCGCTTGCGGTTTTTCAAGAGTACAGCATTTGTCGCAATTAGTTAACGGCTGAAAAACGTGCAAGCGGCCGGAGTAGCGCCGAGGATTCGGCGTATGCAAATTGGTGAACAAATTGTTCGAATTGCACACTTTACTGCTACTTAATATTTTATTTTAATGGCGCTAGTTTGGAGAGATTGATGATTGCACATGTTAAGTACGTCCCGGGTTTCTCGAAATTGGATCGATATTGGGTAGGAGCTGGGTATGTTGAATAATTGTGAGTTGATAGCCTACCACAGGCCTATCTGGTTCGTACAAGCTGTAAAACACTCCCAATTAAGCAGACGGTCTACGGGGAAACAGCCGGCTCAACGGACTGGCGATATCCACACTCCCGCACATAGACAAGCCACGGCACCCCACTTAGCATCACATTGAATGAATATGCCGTACGAAGTCCGGAATACCTATATACACTATGGATTTATCTACCTATTGAATACCGCTTATACTCTTACTCTATAACCCGAATAAAATCTCTCCCGTGAAATGGCTACGTTATTAACGCTAATTAATTAAATGAATCGCTGTCATATTAAAATATTATATTTTCACATTTCATCATACAAATTATTGTCAGATAAAAGGATAAATTTTAAACGTATTGCGAAATGTTTGTCAGGGAATGAAAATGCAGGTAAAAATGATAAATACTAAGAGATAATTATTGTTCTACTACCTGGGCCCCGTGGTTTTACCCATAGTAAATATTTGATCATAACATTGAAACACTTCAATTTTCCGGAATAAAAAGCCTATGTGTTAATTCAGGGTATAAGCTATCCGTTGGGCCGATTGAGCGTGAAGGAGGAACGAACACATACACACACATACAAACTTTCGCCTTTATAATATTAGTGTGATGACGCAGTCAAAAAATTTCTATGTATTTGTGTAGTGGTTTATTCCTAAAAGACTACCTAAACCGTCGATGTTGATATTAATGAAATGCATGAATTGTGAAAATAGACTACTAATTTCACATTAATTATTAACAATCCTAGGGTAACTTTTGTTAAGGATATAATATGTTAAAAATCCAGACCACTGACAATGACTAGTTGTATTAAGCATATGTACGCTTAAAATAACTAGCCATGTCGCTTGAGTCTGGTTTAGACTGTACAACTTAACAAAATATTACTTGCAAATTACGATGTTCATTTTACTCTTTCGTCAAAATTGACTTAATATAGATTTTATTTCACATTTATAATGTAACAACATTTGAAATATGAAAAAAATATTAAAAATTTACCGAGGTTGCAAAATTTGGTTAGCCAATTTCTGATATAGAATTCTTGTATATCATTAAAATGTTGCACACACTTTCACGTTTTAAGTTTGTTTGAAATGGATCTTTGTCTGCAGTTTTCGCTTAGAGCTAAGTTCCGAGCTAGTCAGAGCTAGAAGGCTTTTGTGTCTGTTTATTTGTTAAACAGACTATTGAAAACAAATAGCGCAAAATTGTAGAACTCTCTCTGCATTTGTATATATGTATGTAACTTCAGCTTGAATTTAGCATCCTAAATGTAGGTCAGCTCAATAATCAATCTTTGAGATAATTTGCGGTAGACGCGATTTGAGGAACTTTAATATAAAATGAGCTGGGTTGAAGTATCTAATTGCCTATTAAGGGTTACTACCCTTGCCTGCATGGTCAGAGAAACTGAATCAGTTTGATAAATCTTGTTATATTAATATTACTCAAAAACTTTCAGCAGTTTGGTTTTAAACACAAAATAACTGTAACAGTTATTAAGGCGCCTGCGCATCCAAGTTGGTTGTCAGTTTTGAATCACATGTACCATTTAATTTATCTAAATTGAATTAAATGCTTCGTAAATTGTGTATAGACAGTGACGGTTTTGATTCGCTAACAGGTATATAGACGAAGAACTACGTTTTGAAATTCATAACCATGGCCTTGTTTATCAAATGTCTTGTGAATTTAATATATTCCCAGCTCGCAACTCGGGTAGATTACGTTGCGAAGTTTGCTAAACAAGATTGATCAATTCCGGGATGTTTTTGAATTCAGCACAGAGCAACTTGTCCGTTTGATTAGGCTGGTGTTTGGTCGGTTGTGACAATAACCAATGGTACGTGCCCGAAATCACGGCTCGCTCGCGGCGGCTGCAATGCTATTACCTTAATCACCATATTGGCCCGTCGAGAACACTTTGTATACGCTAATGGGCATATGCGATGTATTCCGTAGCTTTCTACACCTGATGTTCTGCTGTAGGTACTATTTTCTGAGATAACCCGGCTGTCTAAAATGTTAACCAATAATATATAATATAAAACGTCTATATGTTTAAATAAAGCATAATCATTCCAGTGGCGTTCTATGGAAAGTTAGCCCTGTGAGCACAATCAAATAAGCTTTTTTGATAGTGGCCGAAAAATGGCACCATAACAGACTAAATCTTTTTCGGGAGATATTCAACTGACAGGATTCGTCGAAACATTCAATATACACCCGATACCAACATTCACCGAAAATGCTTCCCTTTTTACGCGCTCGTTAAATTATTATTATTTTAAATAGATCATTGATTTTTTTTCCACAATTTATGATTTCTATTCTAATCTATGTCTGCGCAATATATTCTGTTTATAATACTTGATAGGCGCGAAGAAGCTTTAAATTTAATGGTATCTTGAGTCATTAATTACGTTTAAGCATTCATAGATTCCGATAGCGCCGATTCCTAATGCTAACGGTGAATTTATTCTATGTTATGCATAACTGGAATCATTCTGGGCCGGCAATTAGTGCGAAATTTTCTCTCGGTAACTTTGTTCGCGTGAAGTCCGGCGTTCGAGTCGGCGGGGCACGTCGCGAGTTTCTAACACTCATTAATTTCTTTGAAGTCTCGCCTACAGCCGACAACTTCCTTAGCTGTTTCTCACCAACAATTATTAAGGAATTAAGTACTTCTGCCTCATTATTGCGCGAACATACAACACTCGATATCGTTAGCCTTCGCTTCCGTTACACGTTCGGTCTTGATTGACTGTTTTTGTTTTGTATTATTTGTTCAATAGAAAAAAAAGTCTCGCGTGCGATGCGTTTTGTCGGAATAAAGTTGAATGAATAAACGATTCTATCAATAGTATCTGCGTTACTGCAAACTGCGTGCGAGCGCAATGTTTGTACTCACTTGATAGAATAATAAATTTAGCAGGTGAGCTACCATTCAAAGCGTTTTTGTTATAAATCTGACGACGACTTTTCAATCTGAAATTCTAAATACAAAGTTTATTGGCAGTTTTATACAAGAAGAAAATAAATGTCTCGGTTCAAATAGGCCACTCGTATGTGGTCCAAGTTTATAAGCAGCTCTCGGCTAACGACGACGTTGCTGTGTTACAGAAAACTTTTAATCGCGTCAACTTTATATATTTTTCATTCGATCCCGCCCACAATCTTTCTGCACTTGGCTATAAGAAATGAATTCATGTGCTCAGAACATGCTGACACAAGAGCTGAACAGTAGTCAAACACGACTTCTAAATTATGTGATATTATTATTACATATATAATGAGATATGTGGTGAAATCATACGCTTACAGTTCCTCGAACATATTCGTATGATCCTTCAAATAAAGCTGATAAAATTAACGGAGCGTATATCGTAATGGTACATCGACCGATGAAGAGGTAAATGTTTTGAAGCGTTTACATCCGTCCGCGCCGCGCCGTACACGGGCGAATGAAGTTGTGATAATTTCAGGACTGGGAATTAGAACCGTAAAGGAAGCAAATTAATTAGACAAACAGAACATATGTAGGCACCTCTACGGAGTTACGAGGGTTACGCCTTTACGGTGCTATGAATAGTTCATTTCAAGAAGACATATTCTTTTTTCATTTTTATATACCTACTACCGGATGCACGCGACTTCGTCCGCGTGGTATTTATTATTCCTTCAATTAAAATTTTATAGCAGTTTTTCCACGGACAGTCTCTGCTTCTTTGATTTACCTTAAGTATCTTATACGTTAATCAGGGATATAAGCTACCGCCATACAAAATTTCATTTACATCGGTCCATAGGTTTCGGAGATTAGCCCGATCACAAAAGTTTTTAATAAGACAGTTTGACATTTAAGATAAGCTTTTGGTTAAAATTATTGAGAGTGTAAAATGACCAAAAGCCCTTCCATGTTTTTAATTCACATACAAAAGACATTTATGAATCTATTTTCTTTTATATTATGACAACTGAAGTACTAGACCGAGTTTGATAAAATGAAACAAAATAATACCAGATTCGTCAGATCGAAATTGATCCTGGTCTCTGAGAAATGTACACGTAAGAACCATATCCATAATTATCCATTTTAGAAATCGATTACTAAGAGGTAGTTTTAGATTTTTAGACATAGTAGATAAGATTTTGTCTACTTTTACACTTCGAATTACAAAACTTCAGATATACAAAAACTGACCAGTAATATAAGGCGCGCGTCTTCGCGTATTAAACCGTTCGTACCTCGCTACGTGTCGAGTTTGCGACAACTTAAAGCTGATACTCATGACGGAGCCGAGCAACGAAGTTAGACATAATTGAGACGTCGCAATGCCCCGCGGGTGCCGCCGCCCCGGTAACGAGACTCGCACCTCGCATACAAAGCGCGCCCTCGCGACTGCGTTGCCGCCCCGCGTACTGCCGCCCTGGGCGCCAACTGATGCGCCTGTTTACACAACAAAATCTCTACACGTAACATGATGTCAGTGACATTTTATAATGTTTGGTAGGAGTATGCTTGGGCCGGTTCTATGCATGCTTACACGAATGTGATAAGTTTAGTTTAATACAAAGTTCAAGCGCTTTTTAAAACCTTTCTGGCACCTGCTCTTGTTTACTGAGAACTATAACTTAATACTCTATAAGATTGATTTCTATTTGATCGATATGTTCCATTCACATACAGATACACAGCGAGCACACAGTCGCTTAATTGCCATCAGGCGTGTTAGTGGTCAAACGTTAATCCATAAATTATACAAAGAAAAACCTTTACAAGATTTTGAATTCTGATGTGGTAAAAAACTAACTTACAACCAGTCATTTCTACGACATCTACTACTTCACAAGTTTTAAAAGATAGGCGTGTCAATAGTTGACAACCAAACGTTTTAAGGAAAAATAAACAAAGGACGTTTTTCGTCACAGAAAAAAGCTTTTATAAGTTTTAATGTACCTATGCCATAGTCGAAAAATATATATTCGCTACTACCTTCACCGATGCGTCAATAAAGTCTTGCTATCAATTGTATGCAGTTAGGTTTCCCTAGTATCTTCGCTGAGCTTCTCCAGTCAGAACCATTATCTTCCGATGATGTGGTGAGCACACGCGCAAATTTATCACTGCTATAGACGGATTTAGTGCGGCAACAAAGTGATTTATGTTCGCGGAGTATGCAATTAGGATTACATATTTGTATGGAGCTTGAGCGTCTCCGTCTTGGAATGTTTGTCTTAGAGATACGATTTAATAACAAGATTAGCAACATGTATTATATTATGATTTGTGTGTACTACAAACCGGCTAAGAAGTAATTCAAAAACGCAATGAAATACAATTTCTAAAATTGTCACGTTTATACAAACTTATTATAATAAACTGTAATTTTTTCAGTGTTTCTTTAGTTGTATAGGTCACCAATTTATTGGTTTAGATGAATCTTCATATTATTTCTAATAACAAGTCCGTACTTTCTTACCTTTTACAGTTTATGTACAGCTAGTGCCAGATAGCCGTTATCTTTCACAGTGTACTCGTATCCGTAGACACATAGTAACTAGAACAGAGAGCAAGGAAACTTGCCTCCGAGCAGTGAGATAGACGCTAATGGTCGAGCGTATCTTAACGCCACATTAATCATGCCTAATCCGAATAACACTTCAATTAGACACTCAAATATAAATCGAGGAATGGTTTTCACGTTAAATTTAATAGAGATGATTACACAGGTTCCAGTGGAGGTCCAATCTAGGGGCTCGCTCGGTGTTCCCCCATGAGATTATAAGTTGATCCGCTGATACTGCCGACTTGCCAGTCCTACCTATTACGCCGAGCTACATCGCGCTTTTAAAAAATGTCTTAGATATTATTAAAGAGACTTTATTTGGTAAGTCGGAATTGCTGAGTTTTTTTAAGTATATAAATTCAAAATATTTTTACATATTTTACTAAAAAAATATAGTTTATCAAAAACTTATATGGCTTCCAAGAGAAAAAGGCGAAGACATGGTTGAGCTTTTCCAATGATAGTATCAAATGGACGGTAGTGTTACATGAAAAAAAAAACTAATGTTGTTTACTTATATAATTGATCTATCTCAAATGAATAAATCACTCCGACCTCTCGACTGAATTTCGGATGAAGTTCGCTTCGCTAAATTAATACATCGTAACGTTGACGACCTTGCCTGTGGATTTTGCCCTAACATTTAAATTTATATCACCCGCTGCGCCAATGTTGGATTAATTCCACAATAACATTGTTAACATTTCATCGCACTTGGTTAGCAGTGTGTCTACAATATTTAGTATTGCTTAATTAATTAAATTAAGCCACCCGTTGAGGAGTAGATGGATGCCATTATTATGATTAATAATGTACACGTATGTGGGTAACTTGGATAGAACAGCCCTTAGAGAACTCGTCAACGGTTTAGGCGTCATCTGCCGCCTGCCTAGTGCAACTTTTGCCTATATAGCCGTTTCTAATATTTAAATCACGCATAAGTATGCACGAATTAAAGCCGCTTATCCACGGCAAGCGTGACGAGCCGGGGACGTATTACAGGAGAGCGTGGACGCATTGCGTAAGAATAAGTGCATCATACGGCACGAGTGTACAACGTCATGCCATGAGACAAATCTCCGCACGCAAATCTATTTTGCGGTGTTGATTACAAACATCGATACAAAAGACCAAAATTTTTACCATTATATAATTACAAAGTATAAACCTGTATAGCTTACAACTCATCAAAGCACGTTCGCGTTTCGGTGCGCTCAGTGTGGTCTCGTAAAGCTCATTGTCTGCACGAACCTTTAGCGCGTGTATTGTATGAAGCTTTTAAAATTTACGAGATAATTCCATGAAATGTGAACATGAATGAGAACATGAGCAAATTCGATAATAAATTCAATGCGGAATCATATTCAAATAACGAGAAGATTTAATAAACCGGACCGGAAGCTTGCTTGTTAGGTAGATAGTTAGTAGATAAATAGATCAACGCTTTATTGTAGACAAACAAAACATAACAATACGAAAATATAAATTTACATGTGCTATTATTATGTATACAAAATTTTAGTGCCACAAGTGGCGGCCTTATCGCTAAAAGCGATCTCTTCCAGGCTACCTCAGTATGGAAACATTTGAGAAAAAAATATGTATAGGACAAGGGTACTTAAAGGATAACGTACTTAATATATAACGTTTCTGTGTCTCTGTTTCTGATAACGGTGGTATCTCGTAACGTTTCAAACGGGCGGTTAAAGAAAAGAAACTAGTGACATCAATCTTGGTTTTGTTTTTACAGTTTTTATCAGTTAGAGTGTAACGGGTTTCAGATTTTATCTAAGTTTTCATTTACGCGATGTCTTGTGTTGAGCGACGTCGTTCCATAAACGAGTGGCGAATGCAAATGCAGCCTTTTTTAGGGTTGAGAGAACTTTTCGGTATTAGCTTAGATCACGATCACACAATCTAGTATGATGCAGGTGCTCATTAATTCCTTTTTAAATTGAACTCTGTTGGGGTCAACAAAGAACTGTAATTGGAATGTCGTGAACGGATATTTTAATTTATTGATTGAGCTGAGACTCGAACGTATGACTTCCAGCTCTCGAATGCCAGCGAGGAAAAAAATTCAAAGCTTTATCTAAAAATTACCAATATAATCAATTTACGTACATAATGTACTTGTAATTTTTGAATTCTAAAATTTAGTAAAAATATTGTTATGTTGATAGTAGGCCAACGCTCACACAGCAATTGATTAAATTAGGAACTTTGTGTTCACTTACGACATACCTACTTACTGCGCATATAATTTGCTAGTAGAAAAGCTATATAATAGTCTGCTAAACATGAAATCAAAGTACCGAATAATAATGGTATCATTGCCTTATACAAACCTTAGTCACGTTCAAATTGTCGGACATATTCCACTCCTGATCTTCTGACTCGAATCACCGATATACGAGATTGAAGGTAAATGCTTATCGAGTAGGTACTGGTATGATTAACTCTACCTAATTCTTGTCTGACGCAGGATCGAGTACTTAGAGAATTACTCCAACAAGAACAGAGATATCGGATTCAGATAGTTTCCGAGCTTAGCGATGCAATACCTGAGGTTATCAGTTTCGCTGCTTCGTCTAGAAGTCTTACCATTATTAGTAGATCGTTCATGATCTTAATCTTGAATTTGAACTATAGATCACATATTTTGAAAAATGCGTTAACTAATAAATTGCGTTAACTCAGGACATTGCGACTACTTGGATTAGAATAAAATACTCAATTGACTTAACTTATTACAATGATATTTGACATAATGTGTCTAGTGTTTATGTTTCATGAGGAGAAAAAACCACGATACGCAAAGCCAGTCAAACAAATTACTCTAACTTTATTGAGTCTAATAAAAACCAAGATGATCTGTACATCCGCAACACAATACGACCACGTACATCAAACCTAGACAGTAAGTGCTAATTGTACACAGGAGTTAAGAATCCAGTTTCTCTTTATTACAGCTACACATTCCCCAACAGAACGAGCACAATAAAAACGTCTTGAACATGTTACCTTGCAGCTCGCAGGTGAGTAGATACTAAGCTGGACTAGAGACTTCCGTGCTATACAATCCCAATGGAACCAACTCTAAGCTAATCTGCTGCAAACACGATCCAGTGTTGCCAGATCCTTTTTCGAATAACTTTTTAAAACGGAAAAAATACTTAGCAGTGGATTTTCACGATTATAACACTCGAAAACCTCTGACTTGAACTGCGTTTGACGAGGAGTATCTGAGTCGTGGTTGATAGTTCAGTTCAGTTGTAAAGCCATAATTAACTATTCTTATCATGACTTTTAGTAAAGCTTACTTATTTCAATTCCACTTTGAATTGAGGGTATCGCTTTTAGTAATTACGCGTCAAAATAGTACAAACGAATCAACGAGTAGGTCTTATTCGATATCCGAGAAACTAAAAATTATTTTTATTAAACACCTATTATTGGACACCTAAATAAAAGATCAGCAAGTGCGCGATCAGAAAGTTAGATTACATAAACAAAATAAAATAAATAACCGTCAGAAGCATACATGAAATAGTAACGTAGTAAGTGTCATTTACTACGTTACTTTCGTAGTGAATGTCATCAACCACGTTACTTTCCACAATTTCATTATGGTTTCTTCGAAGTAAATAGCTTTTTCACTTTTGTCTATAATGAACTAAAGTAATACATAGAAACTATTTACTTTGTTCACAATACTGATCGTCATTTGATACAAAACTTAGTTATATTCTAGCAAATTCTAGAACGCAACCGCTTTACAAAGTAAAGTAGTTTAATAAGGTTACCTGAGAATTCCGCTTTCATAAAACTTGGTTTTTATACAAAATATTCATTGCAGGTAAAAAATATTAAAATTATAAAAAGCAGCTCGAATTGAAATAAGTATTTGATTTCAACGTTTCCCGTAAAAAGTTTCCCTTGAGAGGTAAAGAAAATATTATAACAAAAGGAAAAGTTTTAAATCTGGCAACGTTTCTTCAAATCGCTTTTACAGCGGTGAGAAGGATTAGTATTCTTTGTTCGTTTTCCAAGCGAACAAAGCTTTCTGAGCACTAGTTAACAATAACGAAAGTATCAGGCAAAATTTGAGTTCCTGCTTGATTAAAGTATAATAGATATAACTTTAATGAAGTGGAATTAATCAGGAAATTTGTAATTTTGCGATTTTCCTTTAAATTTATAGGAAACATTGTCATTAGTAACTATAAAGCTATCACTATCGAGTCTGAATAAGTCTGCCGGTCATATTTAGTGGGACATGAGAAACAAATAATATATAAAAATACATAAACTTTTGTTTACTATCTACTAGGTAAGTAGGAATAGATACGGCTTTTGAAAAATACTCTTACAATTCTAAAATACTCGTACAGTTCTCGGGAAAGAACAACCCTGAAAATCCAATTCTAGCTCGAGAGCTTGATACAAGTCGTAGTAGTTTTATTTGGCTCAATAAATTGATTGTTGATTTACGCTGAGAGATTTGAATTCTTTTTATGTTTATGGCTCTTACTGATTTTATTTATACACTCATTCTCGCTGACTACGCTGACTCATTTTTCAAAAATTTTTCATTCATGATAATTTTTTGATAGTTTTTGCATGAAATATTACAATCTAGAGCTATATTAGTAAAGGGTAACTAATAAGATTATTTTCAATAATATTCGTATTTTAGCTCTTAGTGGGTTGAAATAGAAATCGTCTCCACTTAGAAACCGGAATACATCACTACAGAGTCTCATAGATTATTCTGCCTGAGACTCTGAGGAGTCATTGTTACAATTCCCAACGTTGCGTTGCTAAATTGCCAAATGAGGTTACAACCGACTCGACTATTACTAAACCCATTAAGTTAGGAAGCCGCGGCCACGGAACCGACCTGCTGTGGCTTCAAATACAATAGTGCCAAGTATTTTTGGAGTTCCAGTTTGACTAATATACTTATAGGTCTATATACTAGTAAATTTTAAACCGCATTATATCTTTTTCGTTATCTTTCTTTCATATGATAATTTTTACGTTTTCAATCCTCCTGCATTAGTTAGTCATTTTAAGAAATCTTGTAACTTATATTAGTACTTATATTGTAGTATAAGGCTATATATATATATATATATAGCCTTATACTACAATATTACAAGTTGTGTACAAGTTACAAGTACACTTTCGATTCTGTTCGTGATAAATGCAAAAATATACGGGCTCCGGAAAGTTTGCATATGAAATACATGATCAAGAAGCATAGAATGTATGGAAAACATTCTTCAGCATTTTGTGTAACACAGTGCAATGCTCGCAAAGGGTTTCACTTTAGAAGAATTAGTATGAATTTCATGCACCTTGCTGTCGAGAATTATTCGATAGGATTATCCTAACAATAATTTATATAGATACATTAAACTATCAAGTACTTCTCTAGAATTAGGTAGTTTAAGTAAGTACTTAGTAGTCATCTATAGCTATAGACTACGTAAAATATGATGAACTAAACTTGATGAACTCGAATCTAGTATATAACCCAAAAGACAAATAAGCCACTCGACCTCAACAAGAACAAAAAGCTTCAAAAGGTTTAAACAAGAAAAAATACAGCAGAGTTTTACTCTCCAATGTACAAAGGTAAATAGTTAGTATCCCATTAACCACACTATTCAATAAAAAATAGAGGAAAAGAAAAATAAAACTATTCGAAGGAAAGGAATACGTGACTAGCTTCACAATGAACGCCACAGGGAGAGTAGCTTTCTCGCAAAATGTCATTTGATGTTTCTGCTATCAAACACCGTAAAATAAGAAGATTGATACCTTGTCAGAAGCTTACTCACAGGAATCCAAAATCATTCCACGAATTTCAAATTGCATATCGGTTTAAATCGATACGGGCGAGAACCTAGCCCAAAATTATACTAAAGTAGGTATAATAGAGACGATGTCGCCTAATTTTAGATTCTAAGTAAATCTCATTTGAGTTGTGACTACATTCTTCACTCAATGGGATATTTCGGTCTGTGTAAATTATTATCATCATCATCGGCTTACTTTTTTCCATTGCTGGACATAAGTCTCTCCCATGATACGCCAGTCCGCCCTATCCTGTGCTTCTCGTATCCACCCACTGTCAGCTATCTTCTGTATGTCTTTGCTCCACCTAGTAGCAGGGCAGCAGTGTAAATTATAGATACTTATTAACGCATAGAATGGAATTACGATACAAGATATGGTTATCATACTCGACAGATAAGTTAAATGGTAGGCACGGTATAATATAGAACATATAAACAAAGAAACACACAAAAAATAACCTACATACAGAATCTGCTAAAAACAGCTGTAAAATCACGCAATCGTCAATCTTGTCTTGACTTATGATAATTTAAAGATACTTAATACACATATACTTAACTCATAAGATACCAAGACGCCAAGCAAACACGACGTATGTTCCTACGTAGCTAATGTATTAGTAGAGCTTGCAGATGGAGAGCAAACAGGGGCTTAACTGCACTAGACGAGTAGATTCCCTTTTAATTAAACGAGTTCTAGGCGCTTGCTAACCGCCGACTACGTGGCAAATTTATTGAGAAATTGATATAAACCTCTGGCCTCGTTGGAAGACTTGTGCAAGTGCATTTGGTGCAAAGCTAGCGACACTAGATTTGTTCCATATTAGCTCAATCTTCATTCATGCCTCTGCCGCTAAGTTTACTAAACAAACAATATTCATCCATAATCTACAATGACAACTAGTGAATTGAATTAAAAAAAATTGAAATAATTAAACAGAAGAAGTTATTTATGACTACTATATTATAAGGATATATAGATAATAGATAAGAAGACTAGCCAACATTTGTCGCATACTAAGTTTCAAAGTTATCTCTATTTAGCCTTTTTTTATGTTTAAGAAATCCCAATCTGTATTTCTTAAAAAAACTACAATCTATAATCTAGCCGTAAGCTAATAAGTGATTGAATTTTAACTTAAACTTCTACAAAATAATGTCTCTATGAATATGAAATAATATGTCACACTTTTCTTATTACGGGGAAGAAATTTTTCGATGTGTTCTTTATAGTCTCAGCACTATCACTACATTTCTCTAACACTTATGCGGTAAACTCTACGCTAGTTTAAACGGAATCAGTATGGCTTTGTCATTCACATGGTGGTGAAACCGGTTTCGGGGGGCTTCTGCATTTTTTTGTATGGGTAACACACTCAACAAACTCAACCATTAGGTCACAGTGGAGATCGTCATTTCACTCGTACCAGGGTGCAATGTCTGTCAGCGCTTTGTTCTGGAACCGTTGGAATAGTAGTATGTAGCTCTGAGCGATATACCCCATGGCTGTATGCCATAAGTCATCAGGACATTATGACTTGTTTATACACTAATAGTTTATTGTGTATTGACAATGGCAAACCTCTACCAAGTAGACAATAAATTTCTTGTTAGTCACTTATCATAATTTTCTTTGAATAGGCAGAATGAATCGCTGTACTGCCAGAATGAATATAAAATTTCAAACAAATTTATCATCAAAACTTATAGTTTTGCCTATATACGAACCAATTGAAAAATCCAATCTTATAAATTTATCAAAGATATCAAATATAAGAGGGAAAAAAGAATTGTTACTGTAGCAGAACCACAAACGTGACAAATACGTTGAATTTCATGACTCAATTTCTTAGTCAGAAAACGGTCGCCTGTAAAGCAGAATGTGAAAATAATTGAGTCACATATTCATGTTCTTCGCTGCAGTACTTTACAAACGTAACTCTACATTGTCAACGGAAAACTATTTCGGCACATTGTAACCTGAAACGTGGTGAACTTCTAGTACGAATTCAATTACATCGCAAGCAACTTTCGGGGGCGCATTAATATACGGTTGAACCTGCGAGGTTATAAGGTCGTAGGTCCGTGTTATACCTTCCTAATTGCCTTCTATCTACATAACAAGGAATATTGGAATACTATGTGGTTAATACATTGATGAAACGGTTGCTGCTATTATTAAGCTTGCTGGAGTTAATAGACTATCTAAAACATAGATTCTAAAATTATAATTTTTAATATATATTCTTTTTTAAATTTATACGAAATGTGGCTTAAACGAGTAGAACGCATGTAGTTTTAGTGTATGTAATATCATATGATGCAATAGTTGCAAAATTTGTCTCGAGCCTAATAAATTGAAAAAAAAAATACCATTGATAGGTATTAAACCGCAGTTAAATTATACAGCAAAAGCATTACTTATCTCCGATAGCTTCCTGTGTGTTCAATATGAAGTTGAATTATCATGTTCGTTATTACTTCTGTGTCGCTATGTGATTGTTAACGTGAAATAAATAATGGCATCGCAAAATAAACAAGAGCGAAAAATAAAAGGGTCGTCTGGGTAATTGGGGAACACACAAAAACTCAATTATTTATGTCTCTGAGGCGTGTGGGTAGATAATATAAATCGGTCTGAATCAATTTAGGATGGGAAATAATCGTCGCATTTTATTGTTTATTCCATGATTACAAAACACTTCATGAAAGGTGTCATATATTACTCAGTAAAATGATGGTAATCGTTTAACTGTCGCTGTTTTGAAGGGCAAAGCGGAGACTACATTAAGATATTCGTTGCTAGCTAATTTTATGTGATGTGATCGATATGGGGATGTCGGTGACAAGATAATGACGGTGGATATGATGTAAAAAATAATTGTACTTCATATAAAAATAGAAATATAATTACGTATAACGTAATCTTTCTGTTATTTTTTTGTTATAGTTAGTAATTTCGTTTTTGGAAATAATCACCTCTTGTTGGAAGACGATATACAAATTTGCTAGACCAAAAACAGAGACGCTCTGCTTAATAACTTCAGTGTGGTTTTCATTACACATTCAATAGTAGAGCTACCAAACAGTTACCAAATTGAAACAGTTTTTCAATAACATCGAAAAGAGTTATACATGCACACATTCTAACAAAACCGGTTCTAATGAAGGCCCAATAACGCAAGTCCCGAGATGCCAAAAATGATTTTCATGTTTGATTTCGGCCGTTGGAAACTGTCGTTTGTTTAACTCTTATAAATGAGTGGGTACTTCTGTCATGAGACGACGTTGCATCTGAGTTTCCGACTGACTACATTTACAGCTGTATTTTCATCTCATAAAGCGTACGAGAGTACATTCTGTTTCACTGGAGACCAGTCTCGCTAGCTACCGTAATTTGCACGTTGTACTGATTCCCGATAATTCCAATTACCTCGTAATGTTTACGCGGTACATAATTTTACAGCTTGGTATTCGGACACCGCACGCCGTTTTCGAGTAAATCATTTTGGAATAATGTTTATGACCTCAACCTAAAACATCAGTTTGTTTAGGCTTGTTGAGCCACTAACTTTTGGTAAATCGTTTTTTATAATGAGTATAAACAGTTATTATTAAACTATTATGCAAATTGCTTAAAATTTTATTTGAAACCATGGATAATCAAGTAGATATATTAGTTAATAATTTTATACTTCTATATTGTAAGAAAAATAAAATATCGTTTTAAAACTTTCATTTAACACATAATGCACATATACCAGTCAAATAACATATATACAACAAATTTTAATTAACAACTCAATAAATTCCTCTTGAATGTTTGACAAAAATATCACAAAAGACATCACCATATACCTACTTGCAAACGTCCAATTAGCTCACTTTAGCGAATGGATTTAACAACGTGCCTTGCGTAACATGCCATCCGATGTTATGAGGTAAAAGGGGCTGTTTGCAATATGTATTACACGACGCATTGAGCTGAACAAGGCAATTTAACCAGAGTAATCTAGAAGCAGCCCGAGTGAGATCACGTGTTCACCTATACATATAACTACTTACTTATTTAACCACACATATAATTATATGTACGACTAGGTACGTATAGACTTCACTATGGCGTAATAGCTGCAGAGCTTGCAGCCAACTTAAGCTCAACGGCAAACTTAATGTAACTTCGTCGGAGACTCCACTAGGCCCAATAATAACGCCATTATTTCAAACCGTTTGTGCGCCCGCTAAGTATCTGCTTAATAGAGAACTGTCTTTGTAGTATCGAGACTAAACGAGAATGTTGAACGTTCAAATGATGATAGAAGTACCTTTATTGGGAAGTGGTTTGGATACAATACTCGTACATTGATCTTTAAATTAAGTGGCTTTGTACCGGTGTCTCAAACAAGAATAATTCATCATAAGATACTCATTACTTTGTTCAAATTTTACGTTAAATACTAGTTATTATAGTAAACAGATTACGCCCTAGTGTCAGAGTTAATAATAATGATACATAATTAATTACATTAAATTTTAAGAAACCTAAGTTTAGTAAACACTATTTTAAGTTAGTAGTGAAAAAGCTAGCACATTTTTGTAAACGTAAAGTTGCACAAGATTTTTGCCATATATACCAACCTCTTAAGGTAAAAAGACAAGCTTTATATTTGCTACTGTATCTAGCGAAACATCTGGCACGTTTTTAGAAATTGCTGAATTGGCAAACAGGTTGCTTCAAGAAAAGAAAATAGTAGAGTATTTAGACACTTTACTTGAAAATCCGGTCAGCGAATTTTCAGTAACTAGGTATTGTACTGTAGACAACGCGAGAACAGTGCGGTTTCGTATTGGTTCGATTGAACTGCTACCACGAGTTTAAAAGTCACGTAAGATTTTTTTTAGGTTTTTGAAACATGTACCAGTAAGTTACCAATAGCTTGAAACTAGATACGCTGCCCGCTGGTGGTGGATTGAATAAAGCATTTGGATTATGTGTTGTTTTTTAGTGGTCTATAGGTCATTCAACTAACCATTTTTGATGTAGTAATTTTATTTATAAAAGTAAAGTACAAACATAATTTTTAAAAACTTTATCAACGTTAGAAACTTATGTGTAAGTCTAGTTATCATATTCTCTTTAGAGCTATGAAGAGAATACGATAAATATATATGAATTATAACTTTCTTCTCAGAAAGTCACATCACATTCATTCATAACTGGGGAAAGTACATCAAACGTACCTTGGATATTCCATTTACATGTCTAATATACTACGGATAGAAACTTGTGGCATTTCATGGGAAACTCCCGAGTCCCTCTTTGTACACATGATGTCCAGTGAGGTGGTTACAGAGAATGAAAATCCTTAAACCTGTATTCCAAAACAACAATCGTATGATCTTGAATAAAATATGCTTTACTTCGTATGAAAAAGGTAGTGTTAGGTGGGAGCTGATATGGAACCGACTTTGTTTTATCTCAAAAATTCTTGAAGTACGGAATCACAAAGTAATCAAAAGCAATGATTGAGTAATTTAAAGTAACCCTTGACTAAATTTCGGAAAAACACTGTGTACCACCTAAAATATAAATACTCCACCCGCATTTGTCGATGTACCTTGAAAACATGCAGGAGCTTTTCAAAGTCAGATAATTATGGGAAGTTACAGCTGAAATACATAATTAATTAGTCGGGCAAAAGCAAGGAGAGAGTGAGAACACACCGGTCGGTGGTAGGACTAGGTCGGGCTTTGGGCCGCAGCTGCAATTACCTAATGATGCGCAGCGGTTACCCAATTATGGCGACTGCAGCATTCACGTTTTTAGTTCTGCTGATTCGGTTGCTCTCTTCCCGATAATTTGTACAGTGCACATTTGTTCTCCCTTTACCGTTTAAATGGAAATAATAGGTTATTTGATGTCTTGTTGGAGGTAATAAGAAAACCTTTAGTTTATTTACTTTACCGTACCTTTATTACCTTTCATTTTCGTATTTGCCTACATTCTACGACAATAAAATAACTATATTATGAATTTGTTTTTGGTAACATTACGATACCTAATCCTAGTAGTCCTACAGTAAATAAGAGGACCTTATGCTTATTTTATGCCTTGTTATTGTTTGCATTGCATTTACGTATCGCAGATTAAAACATATTTTGTCGTTTTAAGAAGAAAAATATGTTTTTGTTGACTTTAAAATCGTCCACTACCTTGAAAATATAAAAAAAATAATTAGGTATTTACTATTTTTATTTTAATATTACTATTTTGAAGCACATTTCTTTAAAATAGTAATATTCAAAAAATGATATAATAGCAATATATCATTAAACTGTAAATTTAGATGTTGCTACATAAGCAGGTTCGGCCCATCCACACACTTACCGAGATGAACAAAGTTTTAAACTCTGAATTCATATTGCAGAGTCCGTTAGGCGATGATACCGAGGCTAATTAATTGTCGATGAACTTTGATATCTAAGGAGATAATTACAAAACCACACCTCCGTTGCGAAGTGCCTGACACCTTTTTACCAACACAAATTAGGTTCTGTCGAAGCAGCCTTCACAAACAAGGTGAGAGAGATGTTAATTTAATTTAGTACCGTGTCACTTGAAGCTGGTCCGTAGCCCCGACTTTCAAAGGACTAGGGCAGCCACGGATTCTCTATTATGTAAATTTTCGCGTAATTTTCTCTGTGGGAGTGAGCCAGGCGCGCGCCCGCCGGACTTTGTAACGGGAGCGCCTCTCATTAATACCTACCTGTGCTCTTCAATTTTTGGACTAACATTTTCCGACGTTGATAGATGTTTTAATTTCGAAGCCCGATACGCATCAAAGGAAGCTACTCTCAAAACAAATTTAATCACTTTGCTCTGATTGATCTACCTATATAATAGGTATACACAACCCAACCGTTATGTTTAGAGCTTCAAATTATCATTACGTGTCTCGAATATTCTGTCAAGAGCATAACTATTTCTATCTATTGACAAGGAGCGTAAATCTAAAGCCGTAGTGAACAAGCAGAAATAAAGCCAGCTATAAACCAAAATAGACGGTTTGCCAATAAAATAAACGCCAGTAGCAAAACGAGTCCAATATATAATAGAAATAGAGGAAACTGGCAGAACGAGGGCTAAATCATCACTGTCAACGTGTCCGGGGGACGTTCATATTTGTAATGTAGGTCGCATATACGAAAACCTAACGGTCACTAATCCGTAGATGAGCCGACGCTTTCGCAGGAACATCTGCGGCCGCGACAACGGAGAAACAAAAACGAAATGAGAAAGGTTCGGGACTCGCATTGTGAAAGTACTCGTAGGCATTGTGAGAAGTTGGTACGAAGCAGTGACGGGCTACTGTATCGGGTACGGTTGCATGCAGCTGACCTCAGCGCAGCGCCACGCCACGCAGCCGCGCCTCCGTTGCGCGCCTTATGACTGCTACCTTATATTACAATCTATAAGGCAAGTGTCGAATTTTCTCCACGTTTGCATTGTCGTCTACAACTTTCCAGCAAATGTTCTCAAGCTCGATTACTTTTAATAACGCTATAATATCAGAAATCTTTTTAGATAAGAAAAGGTTTTAGCCAGCTTTATTTTAATGGCACAAAGAGCGCAATATAAACTTATAAAAATCTATTATCCTGTAAAAGTTTTGCGAAACGAGATAAGTAGGTTTATCTCCGTCTCAGTTTATACGTACGGAATGGGGTATTAAAGAGAGTCTTTAATTTTAGTAACTCGTATTTCAGTAAGAGTATAAACCGTTTACGAGCCGAACTAGACGTGAGTAGCTTAAATTCAATTTGAACTGCTGTTCATTATGTTTTATATTTTACAAGCTGTTTGCACAATTTTCGATTTGCACTTACATTTGTAGCTCAATGTATTTTATTAGGAATGTTACTGTAATTGTTGCTTTCACTTGTTGTTGACTTACTTTGTTATTACGAGTAATTATATGTCAATTGTCAACAAGGGGTCGTTCTCAATTTGGTCGTATTTTATTGCAGTATGTAACTCAGTATCTTGACATACTAACTAATGTTTAACCAACTTCTAAAAGTTGGAGATTCTCAGTTCATCCGTTTTTTTCGTTCTCCTATTTTGCAAAGACGCCTGGACAGGTTTGAAAAAACATTTTTTGGAATGGTACCTGTATACATTTATCAATGTTATAGTTCGGTTTATAAATCATTTTGCTTTTATTAATAATTAATTTTACTGTTTTTCAGTTTGACTCCTATTTTTAGACTGATAGGCTATCACTTTAAGTAATAATTAATTACATTGGCCCATAACTAAGCACCAAGCTAGTTTAATGTTTTTAAATGAACGAACTAGAATTCTGGTCTTGAAATAATTTAAATCATTTCGTATATTTCAACGACATTTCACGAAAATAATAAGAACACAGCAAAAAACTTATGAAGGAAATTAGCCAAATTCCAATAGTTCTCACAATAGTACTAAATATGATTTCTGGCAATCTGTTATCCGGATTCAGTACAGACAACGAAAATGCTATATTAATCTCTGGCAACTAATCCGATCATTTAGATGAAATGAGCTCGCACATGTGGCGACCAGTGGCGAGCTAATTCCGCCACTCAGCTCATTGGTTTTTCTAATACTTACTAGCCAGTAGCTTTGCTGGTTTAGAATTTCTACCAGAGTGGACTAATCTTGGTGAATTAACGAAGTAAATCGCTGTAATCGATTGCCAAAGTTAAGCGTTGCTCGGTCCGTTGTGTAAAACATTATAATTGACTTGCCCAGTGGACCATACGTGAATATAAGGCAAATAAATAATTCATTCATTTCATATCTCCTACCGCGCCTTCTTAGTTCGTTTTAATTTTAGGCTGTAATAACTTTTGGGCTATCATACGATTTCATATAAGTTCTAAATATTCTTGTATACATGTATATTGCGTTAAGAAAACACGGTATTCGTTTTGCTCTAGATTCTAGGGCAACACAAATACCGTGTTCTATTTAGAGTGCCAGTAATCTTCTAGGCCCTTTAAGATTACTGACATTTAAAGATTTTCTTACATTATATTTGCGTATATTTTTGAAGAAGTTGATCAATAAACCAATAAACCGTAACTATTTCTCACTACTGCGCTTATTGCAACGCTACACTACACTGCTACGCCACATGCCTCTCTCCTGTGGCTGCTCGTGCTCCTCCCGCAAGCGTGTGCAAACGGTCTAACGTACCAAATTCAAATTGCATCTTATTGTGAAACTACTTCAAGCAACACAAGCGCTACCCTTTCCCCTTACAACCTGATCGTACGTAATTTTCATGAATCATAGCTAAAAAATAATTAATCAAAATAACTACAAGGTCACATATATGTTAAATTATACTCCTAGTATCTCTTTGTACAGATCTGTGTTTTCTGTGCTATGTAATGCGTTGGAAACTGCGTTATAAATAAATAACTGTAGTAGAATTTTTGTAAAAAAAAAGTACTATTTGTACCTGCAGAAATCGGCAGTGATTATTCTTTCCTTTTTGCATTCAATAGTTTATATTATATTATTATATTTTATGATTTCAACTTTAATCAGACGTTGAGATATAACAGCTCTGATCGTTCCCGATGGTTGACCGATAGTTTTTATCCGATGTAAAATGTTATTACGTCGCACAACCCTTTTACGTTCATCGTGAAAATAAAAACATAGTGCTCGAAAATCCGTAGCTTTTACTGGTGCTCTGTTGTGCGACGAAACTATAGCGCTATACACCTGCATTTTTTTTTCCATTAAATGATTTTGTGATTTCAGATACTGAATAAGGCCGTTATGTCGAATCAGATTATCAAAGAATAGAACTTTATGTTCTGCTAGTTTGTTTCTTTGTTCGCGCTGAAAAGTTTTCTCTGTATTATCTAAATGATCGTGGTTGATAATGCAGCTCGAGAGAGTCATTACGTGATGGTGAAAAGCCAGTCGCCCGTGTTCTCGCTCCGGGCCCGGCCCGGAGCCAGCTCGGGGTAGTGACGGGCACGAGCCGGGGACGCGCCGGCCGCCGGTAGCGATCTGTGAACGAGCCGCGCGTTCCGTGACCGGACTGAATACAATTACCTACAGCTATACCGTAATTAAATTGCAAAGTTAGAGCTTCATAGCTGCATATTAAGAGGTAGAAAAACGCCGAGTCCCATTAAGTTTTAATGAAATAACCTCCATATGCTCGTGCCGGGTATTTAGTATTGCGAGAATTTCCTGTTTCGAACAATCATACAGACTCTTCGCTGAGCACCGAGTCGTTTTATGTGGCCTGTGTCGAGTCGAGTATATGCTATACGAGTCTAAAAGTGATATTAATATTTTCTTTCATTAATTTAAAGAACCGTAGAAGATATTAAAGCTTTAAAGAGAGAAACAAGAACTAAATAAAGCTCTGTAAATTGTACGAGCACGGTAAGGAAATAAAAATAGACGTTGAGAAACACATTGCAATGTGTACTCGTATCTGGAATCCTTTAGGCAGAGATTCTACAAATGGGATACAAAAAGTCCAAGTACCTATCGGTTGTTTTATGTGCAAAGGACGGTAACGCGAAAATAGGGAGATAGTGAATTCTAAACGCGTCCACGAAGAGCGATGTACGTGCCGTCGACGATCTGCTCCTAGCCGCGACAAAAAGTCGAAATAGATGTTCCCGCAAAGAGGATAAGGAAAAGGCCATTGTGCTCGTTGCACTACCGCACTCCTGCAAATCTCAAAACATCTCCAAAGGACATAACGAGAAAACTTGTGTGCGTCCGCGCTGCCGTTGCCTCGACGTTCCCCCGTTCTATTATTATTTGTTGCTCAATAACCGCGTAGATTTTATAGTTTGCAAACAGCTGTAGTCCAACAATAATGATGTACCTATATTTTGTTATATTTGTATTTTCTCTGTAGAATAGGGAAGTTTATACCTTTTCTGATTTTAACATAAGAAATTAAATTCGTAAAATGGTTTACATTAGAATTTGTTAATGGAATTAAAAGACATATAAAATTCAGCCTGTATTTAATTACTATAGGAAATAAGAAGTTTTGAAACTGTTATCTGTTCAGCAGAGTCGTTAATCTAATTACTTCGATTGGTGTTAGAACTATGAGCTTTATTTCGTTAGTCATGAAGTTTTATACCGTTTTGGATCTCTGCAAACAGTCGGCGGTGGAGAGAATGGCAAATAGTCTAGTGCGAAAGCCGGAGGGTTATCGGAAAGAGTTATTTGCCCGTCGGTCGGTGACCCTTACCCACCTTCGCTTAGATTTCGTATTGTACTGACTGATATAAAGTAGAAATAGATGAGATATCACACGAAAGCCTTTGTTACGGTAGCTTAGTTCAACTGGCCGTTGAAAATTAGAGAGGTTTGGTGCGTGAGTATAAAATAACTTATGCAAAACTGGTCCTTATGTACTTGCATAAAATTTGAGGTTTTAAGACTTTTACAATGTCGGGCCATTTTTGACCCACTTATCAATACATATATCGATAATATACATAATTTCAGGCATGATTATGGCTAACCTTTGCACCAGAAACAAGCCGGAGCGAGACTCACCACACCTTATGTATAAATTAAATAATATTTTCGGCTAAATTAAATTAGGAACTCGAAATTTTTTTGAGTTTAATGGCATGATTATTTTAATTTTTTCTATTGTTCGCCTCTGAAAGGATTTTTAACGAGCTACATTTCTGTAGGATGTGTGGGATGAACAGAAATAGTTTTAGGTAATTTCGGCAACTCAAGTTACAAGAGTAATTGCTTCGAGACCTAAAATTTATAACTCGAAATTACAATGTAAGAGAAAACCAATTAGATATTTTCACTAAGCCAATTGAACTGTAAAATAATTCGGCTAATTTCCCTAAGTGCCTACTGAAACTCGAGCGCCAACTAGAATCGGCCGCAAGCCATCAATTCCACTTATCTATACAATTATTCAACTACCATCATAATGTGGGTTTTCTCGCCGAACCTTTGTCTGTAATCGAAACACTAAGCCGAAGTGATTTAAGATTATGGTGTGGGATAATGGCCTTCATTTTCGTTTCCTAGCAGCACAGGTGCGATACCCAATTTTTCTTAAAATCGCCAAATTTACGTCCACAGTAATTTCGTTCGTTTAACTGAATTAGTCCCGTTAAGTAGGTAGAGGTGGTAACTTACTCGCATAATAATAAGATGAAATTTTATGTTTACCTACTTACCTCCGTCAAAAATCAGATTTTATAATAGAGGTAGCGGGAAAATTCTGTAGGATTGCTATAGAGTAATTTATATATACTTGTTCGCATTTCTGAAATGTATTTCAAACCTAATACTACGTATTTCACGTGAGCTCATTTTACCCGGAAGACAAAACTTTGCGCATTATAGTTGAATATTGTCAACAACGGAATTCCAGTTACGTTTTCAACTAGGCACCACTATGTTTCCAAACTAGTTTGTTCGATTACGTGTACTAATTAACTTACTTTTGGCAAACTACCTGTTCCGGAGGAAGTACGGTTTGAAGGTGAAAGTTCTTATTGTGGTTGGCAACAATTTTGTAGAGCTAATTTTGTTCTCAGCTGTACCACAGAATAAATAATTGTCAGGGCAAAGAAGCGTCTCTGTTGCGAGTCTGGCAAAATGGTCTTTCGTCTGTCAGTTTGTCTGCAAGAAATTTAGTACTCGCGTAGAGGCCGTAGTTTTCATTTTTGATTGGGCTTTACGTCGTTTAACATGTTATTGGATTTGTTCGGCCGTGTGAGGCTGCTCTGACTTATACCATTACACAGCCTCTCAATACTGAGGCATTGCATAGGTCGTGACAGTGTCAAGCAGTGCCTTTTTATAACTCTTGCGGTTTTAAAACGCAAAGCATCAGTGGTGGTATCTATCACTTTATGTTGACGATGAAAGAGAAGTTACCAATCTTGATTTCATTTTGGCAGTTCGCCGCTTTAACTCTGTTAAAATGGCAATAATATTGCTTCGCTTCTATTTTTGCTAACTCTAGGCGATAACATGAGCACTCTGTGAATTAGAACGTATCTAAGACGCCACAGAATCAATATCAGTTTGTTCTTAACTTATTGCAGAAATCACGCGTGGTCCCTTACATTATACATTCAATTACAAGTCCTGCACAAGGCCTAATAAAGCAAAAATAAAGAGATCTTTATGCAAATAATAGTCATTAAGCGAGCTGGGCACATTATTTTGACAGGCAGCGAGCCGCAGAGGAAAATCACGCTGAAATTGCTCGCGATACGTACGTTTTTTATTGCATTCTGTAATAAAATTATCATAAAATTGTGCTGTCGTAGTGACATTCTGTCGACACGGCCAAATGCAATTCGTGAATGACAAGCGGTTCTCACCGGGTCAGTCCCCGGGGTTCAAATTATCTCCAGCGCTTGATCGTCCGATGATCGATACCGGATGTACAAGGGAAAGATAGATTGACCGTTTTGGCTCTTTGATTCCATTTGAGTCTTAACCGATATCCATATACAAATGATATCTCCAAATAAACACAAATAACATCTCCACAAATGTAACCTACCTCCTCTCTTGCATCCACTTATTGCAATATTTATTATGTAATAATTTTACCGTCTATATCATGTTTTTAATGTAATAAATTACCTAATTCCTAAATTTCGATTATGTACCTATAATAGTTGTATGCAGGGCCATCTTTGGATGAAAGCTTTATCTCGCGTTTTATTTCTCTTGTCAATTTATGATAGTATTTCATTTAAGAGCTCTAGAATGTATCGTTTAATTTTGCTGGAGTTATTTCATCAAATCGGAACACAATAATGCAAGTTAATAGTTAAATAGAAATTACAGTAGCAAAATTACCTCGATACTTGGAAAGTTGCAGCTGTAAAAAAAAAATCACTATTAATGCATGTTTCCAATTCTGTCTCTGAATAACAATATTTGAAATGTATCATAGAAACGTGAATATTCACTTGAAAAGGATGTTAGTTATTAAAGAAACCTTGTTGCAATACTAGTCCTGTAAGCTTTAACGCTCTAAATATATAACGCGTAAAAACATATCAGTTACACATTTAATAAAATCTTTACCTTTATTAAATGTGAAACAGATATATTTTTCTGAACGATTCAAGAGACGTGCAGTCCCGAAAGCACAGATTATAATGTAATCAGCTGACGGCCGCTGGGCGGCTACTGCTAGTCGAGCGGATGGGCTGATAGTGAAAATATATACGCATCAATACCTTTTCGTAGGACAGTGGTTTTATTGTGTTTATTTTAATTCGATTGATTTAATACTAACAATAATAATACTATCTAATCAGACAAAGTTTAGATTAGATATACAAGCAGTGGCGGGTTGGGGTTGCCTATCATTGAAAATTTTACCCCAAATAATCAATAAACTAGTGGTTAAAATTGTTCGATTTGAAAAATTCTCTTTTAATTTGGAAGGATATTCATTCGAGTGGTCTTTTTTAAATTTTATCAAATTCAGTCAAAAGTTTGTTTTTTGGTTTGAAAAAGGTTTGATTTAAAATCGTAACAACTGAAAAAGATATATCAGCGCCTGCCGCAATATTTTTTAATTCTTTCTTGATTGGCCATCACACTCTGTGTATTGTGCCAGTTCTCAAGTTCTTAAACCTGCCGCAATGAAAGTCGGTAATATGAACATTTTTTATGTTTAGTTGGATGTGAAACAAATGGGTAAAAATGACTTTAAAGGCCAACTGCAAGAACTATAGATCCACTTATTCTAACAAGTGAAACCACGGGATGCAGCCAATATAGCTGATGACCATCAGCAGGTGAAGACAAATCTATTGACACCACTCACATAAAATTACGACAGGCCGTTTATAATACTATAAATTTTATTAAGTCTTTTGACAGCTCGCGTGCGTTTAGATTTAATATTCTCTTAGAATGTTCGTAAACAAATATAAATCCATGTATTTGCGTCTTTTTTATTAATATATATTAGAAACTGTAATAATTAATTCGCAAAATTATTCAACTCAAAAATATATAAGACAACGTCCACCCGGTCGCCATTTTGACGTGGTCTGTCACTCGCAACAAAACGCCCGTGCTAGTCACATGCATTTACGTTCGCTGAGTTTTCTTTCATATTTGTTATACCTCGAATTGAGTAGTTTTATTTCTCGCAGAGTTCATTGATCGTGAGAATGCCGAAAGGACGTGTGTTGAAAAGACAATCGAGAGAATTAGTGCTTAAACTTCATGATTACTTAGAGCAAGAAAATCAAAATAGCAGTCCGCTTATACCAAAGTGCGAAACCAAGTTGAGGCCGCGTTGGGTATCAGTCTTTCAAGTATAAATAAAATTACTAACTAAGCCTACGGCAAGAGCGGCTTAGAACATAACAAGCTTTTTACACCTATAAGAAAACGCCGGCCTCGTGTTGTTACAAATATTGACGCTGACGCCATTCGCCGTCATGTATATGACTACTATCTGAATAAAGAAATTCCAACTTTAAGAAATCTACTGAAGACTCCTCATCGAACCAATCAAGTTCAAATGAAGATTCTGAAGAGTCATGTTAATAAAAGAAATTTAAATGAAAATTTTGTTTACTTAAAATTACACCAAACACATTATGAAGAAGTTTAGATTTATTCATATCATTTATTTCTACCGATTATTTGTAATCTGTGGCACAATCGTAGTAATTGTTATGTGTAGCACATCACTAAGTGAGCGGTAACCGTCCATGAAGTACAATATTATTAGTTCGAAAATTTAACGTAAACAATACGAAATTTAATGGGCGTGAGCTGTAAAAAACTAATAATTTAATGGACATAGTATAAATAAATACACACATTATATACAAATAAATACATCTTTCGCAGTCGGGTGAAAAATACTTCTTTCTTCTTCTTTTTTATTTTTTTTTTTCACTATAGGCTTGCGATTGTCCGCTACTTGAACGATAAAGTGACAATATGGCCTAAGATGTAGCACACTTGCATAGAAGAAACCATTCACAAGTCATTTGAAAATGGCCAGGATATAGCTATTGGAAAATAGAGAACCTGGTAGCAGTTCGCACAATAAAAGTTGACGCAAAGCGTTTTGTACACGTCAGTATATCCGGAATCTCTTCCTTGTAGCTATTTTGTAATACATATTTGTAGGTATTACATGTCAATCCATGACATCCGACTGCTGGCCTTGGGTCTCCCTACAAAAGTGGTTGTAGGCTATAGTCCACTAACAGTCTAAATTACGATTTTGTGACTTTACTTGTCTTTGAAAGCTAAACCTTCTCCGACAAGCAGGTTTCTTCACGAAGTTTTCTTCCACCGTTCAAGCAAGTGATATTTAGTTAAAATATACACGTGGGTGAACATTTCAGGGGAATGACAAAACAATCAGAGGCAATAAAATAACTTATTTGATTAACTTTATTTAAATTACAAATCCTCCCATTCATAAAATATAGTGAAACCAAGACAATGTTTTAGCACTAAACAATATTATGTTTTTTACTATATTTTTTCGTTTTTTGGATAATATAAATATATTAAAAGTAAATTTAAGGAGTGGAAAATGATTCCACTTAGTTAATATGTTTTTGTGATGTTTAAAGACATTCAAAGCTGACGTTTTTGCTCATTTTGAGATTGTGATAGTCGCGTGTCACTTACCGACGTCAGCAGGACATGGCTTCAGTGAAGCAACGATGATTTCGGATCTAGTAAATATAAATCTATGAAATTCACTATAACTCAGTATAACTCACACGTAAGAACTAATTATAATCATTTTAAATGAGATAAACATTTTTTTAAGTTTATATATAATACTTGTGACACTAGATGTAAGGTTTTTCCTGTATATTTGATGTTTGTGTGTCTGCAATAAAGAGTTTATTCATTCATTCATTCATTATATAAATTTTGCATGCCCTATAGAATTCTAATCCTATCTAATCCAATTTAAAACCAAGATTCTCCAAAATACAGTGCCTCTTACATTAAATTCTTAACTACTTAGGTTTATAAACTTCAAAGGCAATTTCAAGTAAGATTTCTGGAGTTTTTTCTGTTAGGTATTAGATTATAAAATCCTCGGGATCTAAAAAGTTTTTGGAAAAATCATTTAAAATTTCTACGTACATAATTTTTAGGCGTTTGACGTTATCCTTTCTGTGAAGAGAAATCCACTTTTCATTTCAGACTTATTTGAAAAAGATTTGTCTTGTGTATATTTAAGGTAAGTATGGAATAATTTGATCGCAACTCGCCTGACGTGTCTGTGAGATGTGGGCGTGTAAGTTAAAAACGATGAATGAATGTGAAAGCTCATAACAGAGTTTTAAATTCAAGGCAGTTTAATATATCTAATTTATACGCAATTTCATAAAAAATCTAAAATTCTTGAAACCTTGAAAATAACCATGCTCTTAAAACCCACTGTGTGGAGTCACGCACTCACATACTGAGCGCCGCCGAGGATAGGGATGTTGGCATAACACCATAATAGAAAGACTCCTGGGAGGTTGATATCACGACCCTTAGACATGAGGAATGCGACTCAAGGAGGAAGAGAACACCATAAATGGGTCTAGTCCTGACCCGGCGTAATGGTATTTGAAACATAACGAAAGAAGAACAAACTTTTCAGTGAGAAACACTAGAAAATAGCGAGAATAATGTAATATAAACAGCTTAATTTCTATCAGTGGAAATACCAGAGTGCCGGTTTCATGTCATGGTCCGCCGCGCTCGCTCCAAATTAACCTTTTTAAACTGTTTGATACTTTTACGAAATTGCTTATACAAAGTACGACAGTCCTCTCTAGTGAAATGTATTTTCAAGTTGTTTTAAATGGAATTTGTTGTTAAATAAAGGTGGTTTAAATATATCCTAGCTTTATACGAGTAGTTTTGCGACATACGAAGTACAAGTCACCGGGCCAGATGGGATACACTCCAAATTTATCAAGTCTCTGAATATTTTATGAATAAATATTGAATAGGTACCTATATAATAAACAACGTTGACAAAAACATAAAAACATTAAAATCTTACTTATTTATATCTATTTACGACTAAAAAATAAAAAAATCTCTTGAGTCCGTTAGTTAAGGGAATGGTAGCAGAAATGCTGGCAGCGTTCCGTCTTTTTTAAGAAGAGCACAGAGGTTTGACCCGTATAAGATTATAAGGGGGCACGGGAGTGCCCCTGCCAAGTTGAGCAAAACAGGCACGGCGGTACCGAAGCGGTTCGAGCCATTTTCGACCCCCCTGTTCGCTGAGCCTGAGACCCCCCTGAGCTTCGTTGTGGAAGAAACTAAAAACCCAAATTTTTAGTGACTATTAAAAGCATACTATCTAGATAATTATACTATAAAGATAATTTGGAAATATTACATGGAAATAAGACCAATACTTTAAGAATTATAGCAATTCAAAGTTCCTTAATTTTGTTACTGAAACAGAATTCTACGGGACTTCTAGCAAACCTACAGGTTCAAAAATTTCAACACAGTTATTGTTTAATCTGTATACTCGTAGCAGGGAAAAAATCTAACATTGTAATTTTTAAAAGTGTTTCTAAGATATACAAATATATATTATATATTTGTATAAGTAACTTGGTAATCCCATATAAATCTTATCAGATTGTATGTCATTACAAAGTTATTTTTGCAGTTGATCGGAAAAATGTGAAAAAAAAAAAATAGTTTTATGATAAAGTAATATGTACAGTCCTCTCAGACACGGATTAAGGACAGCACGTCTTCAGTAACCCATTTTTCCTTTGGTTATTATTAATTATAGGTAATATTTAGATAAAATGACGAAATAAATAAATACAATGCAATGCAAATGCAATGCAAATGCAATGCAAATGCAATGCAAATGCAATGCAAATGCAATGCAAATGCAATGCAAATGCAATGCAAATGCAATGCAAATGCAATGCAAATGCAATGCAAATGCAATGCAAATGCAATGCAAATGCAATGCAAATGCAATGCAAATGCAATGCAAATGCAATGCAAATGCAATGCAAATGCAATGCAAATGCAATGCAAATGCAATGCAAATGCAATGCAAATGCAATGCAAATGCAATGCAAATGCAATGCAAATGCAATGCAAATGCAATGCAAATGCAATGCAAATGCAATGCAAATGCAATGCAAATGCAATGCAAATGCAATGCAAATGCAATGCAAATGCAATGCAAATGCAATGCAAATGCAATGCAAATGCAATGCAAATGCAATGCAAGTGCAATGCAAATGCAATGCAAATGCAATGCAAATGCAATGCAAATGCAATGCAAATGCAATGCAAATGCAATGCAAATGCAATGCAAATGCAATGCAAATGCAATGCAAATGCAATGCAAATGCAATGCAAATGCAATGCAAATGCAATGCAAATGCAATGCAAATGCAATGCAAATGCAATGCAAATGCAATGCAAATGCAATGCAAATGCAATGCAAATGCAATGCAAATGCAATGCAAATGCAATGCAAATGCAATGCAAATGCAATGCAAATGCAATGCAAATGCAATGCAAATGCAATACTCTGTACCATTAAGAACGGTTGAAGTTAATAATTGGGGTGGGACGAGATGGGTATGGACGGGAAGGGATAGAATGGAATTGGATGAGATAAGAAGGGATGAGCTGATAAAGATGAAAATAACGATAGCCATATCTATAGGGATAGCGAATGCGATTGCTATAGCGATTGCGATAGCGATAGGTTTGTCAAGACATTGTAATTATAAAAGAAATAAATATTAATTATATTGTCATAATCATAGTTTCTCCCGTAGATAACATTTACTGAGTAATCCGACTTGGTTTACATTTGATTTCACAACTTTTTATGGCAGAAAAATTACGCAGCGAGACTTGTGCACTTTTTCTTAAAGCTCTGAGCTTTTTAAGCAAAACAAAAGTAGGTATATTATATTACTTCATTGTACAAGAGTTAAACCACACTGACTAACTATGTGAGGTGTATTATTCTCAGAGTAAATAAGAAAAAAACCTAAACTAATTCCATCACGATAACCGTAAAGTCGCTCAATGCCTAGTTTGCGTGAAACATTGAAATAGGATGATTTTTTCATGTCGATAGCGTGAAACATGTTGTAAAACTAACCTTGTGCCTGCAACTGTTTTGCTTTTTATTGTTACTTTGCAATGGATCGTTCACACTAAAGTCCGTTGTCGAATCCGAATTTACACGCACTCGTTCAACAAAACAATTTTTAACGGAAAGATTGAGAATATGTTTTTAATCTCGATGCGTCTTTTATCTGATAGAGTATCTCTCACGTTAATGGAATATAAAAGACGCTCGATTTTAAAATACGTTTATAAATAAGGCAGCTACTCGTAGTAGTACAGTCCTTGTACAGTTAGCTACCGACTTTGTCTAGTGAGCTAGCAAGGATATTATTGTAATGTACTTGATACGTATATATTCCAACATAAATTATATGTCTTTTCTAACGTATTACCCAAATGCTCCCAGCACTGCTGCACTGCTGCAGGGCACGATTCACGTAAATTTAAAAAATGAAAGTATAAAAATAGCTGAACCTCTATGTAATAAAGCCTCATGTCTGTTCACTTACACTTATAAACACTTACATGACTGTTTGGATTTATAAGTCAAAAGTCGGGAATAGAATAAATGTAAACGAGGCCTTAACAAATGCTTACAAAACCGTTCACGGATCCTGTAAACAGAAGTTTAACTAAAACAAAAGGCCAACTTTTTGTATTTGTTAGCTTTGTCTATTTGTTTATATAGATAGACAAGCGTGAATTAATGGCGTAGCTAACTGAAAATGTAAAGATCATCTAGAACGTCATTAAAATTCAAGAAATTAGTAACTGCTGTCCATCATAGCTAGACCTTGACCTAAGGAAAGTTCTTTTTTAGCTATAGATATGGCTACACTCTATTTAGCCTTGTCTTATGTAACTAAATAAATAGTGCCTTAGTTTTGGCAAGATTTGAATCTACCATGGAGGAAGGTATTACAAAAAAACGTTATTCTAAATCTGCCAAACTGTCTCCTGCTAAAATAGGACTAAAGAGATATCATGTAAAATTTTGATAACGTACAAAAAGTATATCAACAATTTTATATTTTGAAAATAAAAGAAAACAAATGCCTTCATATTTCAATTGTTACACAAGATAATACAGATCGGAAGAAAAATTTAACACTGAAATATACAGACTTTATATTCTTACTAGACTGGCAATACCGTACAGATTACTGTATGTGTCGATGTATTTACACAGTGTAGTTAGTGCCTTATCGGTTACTTACTCAGTGATGCATGGTCGAATGGTCGGTGGAACATGAATGCTGCCCGACAAATCAACGCACGCCCTTTATCTTGCGATATTGGTAAAGCTAGATTCGCTGGGCTGATATCTACATGTAGATTTGAAGAGTAATTATATAATAATTAGAATTATATCAGTGGCTTAAAAAAATGTGAATTTATATCAGTGATTCATCTGAAAGTCTTATCATTGTAAAAGACACAATAAGACAGCAGCGTTTTGAACTGTACATTTGATTAGTTAAGGCGACTCTAAGAAGTTCGCACAAATACGTTCAGCATGAGTGGACAATTTTTAAGAACTAAAGATTCTGCATTGCATTAACGCCTATTTAATTTTGCGAATCGAATAGGCGTTAATTGTGCTAATGTATGTGTATCCCGATTGCCTATTTATTTTTTATTCAACACAGCTAGACAACCAGCACGACCACAGAACACACACTCACATACACACAGACACTGTGGTCCTTGTTGAAGCATGCCTAGTCTGGAATACACTGGCTCTCAAAGGAGGCCGCCGAAACACTCTGTTAGGTGCTTAGCGACAGATTTTTCATCTTGAAGTGTTATCCTTAAACGGTAGCTCAAGCTCTGCTTGCGTATTGCGTAAGATGGCACCTGGTACCTCTAGCACGGCAATCTACATCCTTTAACTACTCGGTTGCCATCGCTACAAAAAATTGTGGACGCTAGGTTCAATCATAATCTATGCCGCAGCTATAAACTCTGACTATAGTATTTTGTGGCAGTATACGTTTAGTCTAACTATTGCAAAGTTACCCGTAAGATTTATAAGGAACATTTTATTTAGATTTCTATTATTAAAACCCTTGATATCCAAGATATGAACTACAATACCAATGTCGTATTTTTTTATAGTACAATAATTTAAGTACCTAAGTCTTTTCAACGAAACGTACCTATACGTCCAATAAGAGGTTTTTTTGCTGAAACTCCAAAACCTTAGCAATATGTTTTATTGCGGTACATTTGAGTTCTAAATCAAACCACGCGTTACCGAGTTATAGTTAAATTGACTCCTCTCTCTCAAGGGTATCCAAATCGAAGCACTCGTTACCGAGTTATATAATAATATAAATACGACTTTCATGCTCTCTTCCACGGGAACTTCCACTTATTTTCGGTAGACCTTTGAGGTAGACCTTTCCAACAAAAAAAGAATCATCCAAATCAAAGTACGCGTTATCGAGTTAAAGTTAAATACGATTAAATAATTATTTGTAAATAACAATTTAAATCATTGAAATGATATTTATTGCTATTACAAGGTACAATGCAGATGTTTGATTCCTAAACTTATGTCCTTGTAACATACCAATATGGTGTGCAATTTAATATTGATGAATGGTATTACAAAATAAAAACAACATCTACAATAGAAAATGAATTGATTTAGATAACGAATAATATTAAATTAATTAAAAAATATTACAATAACCATCATTATAACGATTCACACATACAGTTAGCCAAACTTGCAAGCAAAATATTCTTTTAGAGTGTAAAAGCAATATAATTTAAATAAAAGATTTTTATTATAATTTATAGTCAATAATACATTAGTAAGGAGTAATTGCAAAACAACGGCTCAAATGAGAGTAAGGTGTGGGTATAAATGTTAGTTTGTGTGTGCGTGGTATATATGTATGTGAGCGTGAAAGACAAAGTGTAAATGTGTCCAAAAATTTGCGATAGGCGAATTTAGCAGGTGTTAGTCACGATGAAGGGTATGAATGATGGAAAATAGTGTGGTAACTGTGAAAGTATATGGATAAAGTCATTACAGATTGTGTATCTGCAAATTAGACAGTACTAGAAGTACAACATATCAAGAATGTATAAGTATATGTAGGCTTTATGACGAGAACTATTATAATAATAATCAACATTGCACGTAAATACTACATAGATAGAAAACCCTTATTATCTTAAAAGAAATACTAGTAAGTATAAAATACTCATTACAAACAGTACAACCAAGAATTTGTTCGATCTTGCGTTCCTAAAAGGAGGAGATACTCAATTCGACGGGTACTGTTCGAGTGGTCACATTTAAATTTTATTAATATCGGCTCAGAGGTTTGTTTTTAAAATCGAAATTACTAAAAAAGTTCTATCAAGTAATGGCAGTCGAAAAACACATTTTAAAAAAACTCATTGTCTGTTGTACTCTTAAGTGAAAAACTGTTAATAAAATATTGTGCGTATACTTATAATTCTTTAATAATAAAATGGTAATTAAACATCTTAAGCAATTATTTATACAATTATACTGAAATTAATGTAGAATATCACATCATTATATTATGGCACCAGGTTATATAAAAATTATAATATTTTAATGCACCCGTGCATTACCTCTTCCTAAAGCCCAGTAACTAGCAATAAATATTCATCACAATAGCCCGAATTATTATATTACAAAATGTTTTTTTTAAATTAAGATCTAGAACCATTTAGGTATCCTTTAACAATATTACAATCTAGCCTAAGACTAATAGGTAATTTTAAATTAGCTTAAACTTCTACAAAAAATGTGTCTCTAAGAATGTGTCCATTAACACGTATCGTTAAGGGGAAGACAGTCTGTTCATGTGTTTTTTAGACATTGTACTTGCACAAAAATTCACTAGCACGAATTACTATTACACTACACTTATTCGAACGGTTTCGTTCTTTTAAGTCTTCATACAATGTTCGAGTGGTCTCGACCACATTAAGATTCACATGCCTCGACATTCACATGATTATGAAGCCGCTTTTATTGGGCTTCTGTAACGAATTCAACAAATTCCACTCTTAGCTCCCGATGGATATCGTCGTTTATTACGTACCAAGGTGCATTAGAGATACCCCTAAGTACTCTGTTCCGGAACCTCTGGATTATCGCCTTATTGCTCTGAGCGGCACAACTCCACAGCTGTCTGCCATAAGTCCATATTGATATCAGGACTTCTTTGTATACTTTTCCTTACTTCTATATTTTTTTAAAATAACAAATATGTAAAGGTTCTCTCATTGTTGGTTGCGACCCCAATGATGCCTCAATAAAGGTCCGGCCCTGAGCCGTGTATGAAATAAATGGGAGGAAGAATAATAATAATTATTTACGAAATAACCTATATTCGAAATAATTAATGAATGCTGTGACGATGGTTACGTGAGCGTGAAAACCGTTGATAACTTAGCAAAATTATGTGCCGAGAAGGCGATGAGTTTTCCCTATAATTTTCTCAGTAGGCGGTCGGATATCAAACCAGCATTACCGTCATAAGAAGAGTCTGCAAAACTTGAATCTGCTTTTCTTGACAAAATTGGGCAAATAATAATAACCTACGAGTACATACTAAAAAATAGGCAACTTGATTAAACCAATCAATGTGTTGGTATAAACATGCTTGTTTATTTTTACTAATGAAGTGAAGAAAATTTAGAGAGGATTTATTCCTAATTTATATTTTTTTGTACCTGTTATACAATTAAGTGAATTTGATATTACTACTGTCTTGTAAGCCGTAGCCCTAAATTGGGTACGCAAACTAAAGATTATGCCTTATACAAAAAAACACTAAATGTGTAAAAGTATAGCACTTTTTAATGTAAGGCGTATGCAGTAAGACTTACTTAAATAGCATCAAATAATATTTACGATAAATATGTTCCTTAGAACATCAAGATAACAAAGTAATATACTTTCATGGTATGGTAATGACATCTAGCTAGGCCCGGCTCCCGCTCTTGTGTAGGGAACTTTTCACATTTGCTCTTCGCAATTTCCGTTCTCTGGGCAAGTATATTACCTACTTGCGTTTAAGAATCTTTAAATCCATTTTGTCGTAACTTTATTATAAGTATATTTTGGTATGTAGCCAGTCAGGGATTTCCTTGGGCAGGAAAAAAGTTTTTCCTCTTACCAAAATGCTGACGTGATTGGTCCGGCGTAACATGTTTATGTAAACTAATACAAAGTAAGACGTAGGTAGGGCTCGGTTGAAAAGTCAACGCAATCTTGGCAAAGGGTCTCCTGTGACTCTCACCAAAGAAATTACCCCAGATTTGCATAAAGGAGACTCGGGGGATCGCCTTTGAAACTCGCTTCGAATTCGTGGACAGGACAACATGCTTTATATTAAGTTACGCTTCGCGTTGTTCTAAACAGAGCTAAGCACTAAATAACTGAGTTCTAACTAGATGTATCTCAACACTGTCGCCTAAGTGGGTTAAAAAGTTAGCAGCAATTCCTCAGCTGAACTCTACAACTATCGGATTTAGTACTTCAAGAGTTCTCGCCATTTCTTTTAACCTATATTTTAACTAGAACGTATCGCAGCATAGCCTTATAGACCTACATAAGTTTTTATTTAAGTTTTATGATTCAACACGATCGTTTCTAGTTTGTTGGCATTTTCTAATCTAGCAACTGACCTTTTGTGTGTTTACGATATTTGTAATTTTAGTGAACAACAAGCAGTTAAATGTGTGGGTAACAATCGAGTGTGTCGGCAGTAATTTAAGATTATCTCGGGGGCTAATGGCTGCAGTTACAGTGAGTACCTGGCACACGTTGGACAGGACATTTGTCCGGGTGACAGCCACAATTACTGGGAAACGCCGGAGCCATTCGTTCAAATACCTAAGCGATTTACCTCTACACTTCGTACCTGCCGCGCCTCTTATTGTTTCAAATTAACCGGCGACGTCATCACCACAGCCATAAAGATCGCTTGATAAACGAAACAATAAGTAGTTCGCAATAATGAGGTTCTTGGTAATGTTTCGCCAAACAAAGTCCCTAAACTTTGTCGAGTATATATATCTACGATAGGCACAATAGGTACTCGTAATTTCCCCAGAGATACTAAGGCCTCTAGTTAAATTAGCTCGGCTAAACATTCCTTAATGAGCTATATTTTTCAACCGTAGACGCCTCTTGAATGTTTTCATCTTCATATTTTTCATTTCATTTCACGAGTCCATTTCGTTTATTTGAAGTATTAAAATAACTGAGTGTATTTTTTAGGAATAAAAGGGTAGACGTAGGGGCTGTAATTTGTATCTAATGTTAGTAATTAATATTTTAGTTAAAACTTAACATTTTGTTTGTTATGCTGAATAAAGGGTTAACTTACGGGAGAATTTATGAAATTCCTCTTAGGTAATTGTTTTGTAAAAATAACATGTTATTTTCTTTGTTTAATTGCCTTTATGACAAGTACAGTTCATAATATTTTATACAGCTTAAAATTAAAAAAAAAACTTTTTTATTATATTTTGGGCACAGATAAAACATATCTGTTATCTGTCCCTCTTTTTCAATTCGAGGTCAAGTAAAACTCAAATTTCGATGTGTGATACAAGGATTGGGGCTTAGGGACACATAGAAATAATACAAAAAAAGCTACCTTTCTATCAATAATAAAATATAAGAAATAATTTCGTTTTTGGCAAACATTTACTACTAACGCTTGATTAAATATCAAAAAAGTATCTACCTACAATCTTCCACTTCTTAAACTATTAAGTTGATATGACAGAGTCCATCTCCCTATGGCTGGATATGAGAGCACTAATAGGGACCTACCAGCGGATTCAAGGGTGTCACAGTCACGACACTGACGCAGGAAGTAATTTCCTCAAAGATGAGGGTCACCGATAACCAGGAAGCTGATAGACGTCCACGTCGTGCGCGACAACCCTGATTGACATCTGTCCCGGACAACCACTCCAATACTTTTTGGTTACTTTACTATTTTGATATCATCTGCAAAAACATATTAAACTTCTGTTTAAGAACCTACTAACTCATCAAGTTAATGTTAAAACTTATATTATACTTTGAATTAGATGCTACATTTGTCTGCATTCTTATGTTAATTTGGTTATACACTATTTTTAACGGTAAAGCATCCACACAACAAAGAGTTTTTGAGTTTTCTTCTCAACAAAGAGCTTTTTAACATTTCATATATTATTATCATACAAAGTGCGCAATAAGAGGAGCCGACGAGAAAAAACCAAATAACTGAAGAGAAAAACTACACACATCACTAAGTCACACCGTATTCTGATTATTATGGCAGAATAAATACCTATAGACGTTGCTTATCATTTTCTTTGTCACGAATGTATAGTACTTTCACTGTTTCAACTCTATATATTCAGGAGCTAGCATAAAATAAGTTTATCTAAGAAGACGCCGACTATTTTGCGTTACAATAAGGTTATTCCCGAGGCGGTCTCGCACTTCTAAAATTTAGTTAAGAACTTTCGGAATACCTAGTCGTTCGATAATGGCGCTCTGGCCACATCGACGTCCAACTCATAAAAATGAAACAAACATAAATTGTAATATTAAATTCGCATCGCACCAAAAACTTTCCAACACTCCGACAGACAAAACAAATTGCGAGAATTATGCGACAAATTAGAACCGCCATCGACTATTCACGAAAAGCGGAGGCTTAATAGAAGGCGCCACCAATTTTCTGTTTACGGAAAGACCACTCAATTCCAATAATTTAAGCGGATTGCTCGTGGGCCATTTTATAATTACAAAGTAAAAGTGTAGGGTATCAGAAGGCCTCATCTACATTTCATCGTTCGGCTGGCCGCGAGATAAATGAAGAACGGGGGGTAGGGGATGTGATTACTATTCATAAAGTGGTGAGTTGAGTTCTCATAAAATTGTTTCGACCTCGACGCCCGTAGCGTCACCATCGCCTGTCGCCTCCCAGCCCTCAATGAAGCCCTGTTTGTACAAAGCAAAAGGGTACAAACATGAAACTTATTTTCCGGTTGCGCGAAGCCATATTTACATAACAGATACGAACGTCCCGTTGAACGAAAAACAAATTTTAAATTGCAAAATATAAGTGTCTGTTCATAAATGTCAAGTTGAGGGTTTTATTACGAAAATTAATTGATACATAAACATCTGCTCCATTTTTAATTTTATTATATTTCAAGTAAAGTAAAGTATAGTAATATTTATTGACCTTTAAATAACGTTCGTTACAGGCAAGTCTTATTACATTTGAATTAAGAATTACTTAAAAAATTTAACTTACAAATCTCATTCATATACGATTACTTAATATTAGTTCCTAGTTTAACAGTTCTCTTGACAAATATTTACATTATGATTGCTTTGTTTAGTTATTAGTGATATTTTAGTATGGTTGTTCGTTACACAAGAACGATGATTCTACAAGCTGCATTGACATATGTTCGCTGAGTTTATAAAAAGGATTGCTTTCAAAAAAATTCTTCAATTTTTGTTTAATTGTAATAAAATTGAGATCCATTACACTATTAGGTAATTTATTGTACATCAGTATTTTGGTATAAAGCCCCTGCTTCTTACATTAAGCTAATCTATTTATTGGTAGGATTCGCCCTTTTTTATTATTGCGTGAAATTTTCTCTACTTTATAGACAGGTTACTTTTATGAAACTAGCTAAATATACAGCAAACATCAATCCTAACACGTGCAGAGCATGTATGCAATTGTATGTATACTCTTTTCAAGTCAGTCTGAAAACAAGCGCATGCATTAATTTGATGAAGAATAGCATCTCTCATTAGCTTGCGTCAAGTCAACACGTCAAAGTGCAAGTACCTGCTGCTATTCGTTACGCAAATAGCTACGTGATTTGCGCAAGATTCTCGGATGTCAAATACGCTGTACAAACCCTGCCTATATCCGACGCAAGCAAGCCAAGACTCGAGTAGTACATGAGCTCTTCATTACCTACCTACCTCTCACAAGTGCTAGCAAGCCTACTGATTAATTGCCACGGTGTTGGTACAAAGTTTAACGTGGAAAGTAAATAGATAACTTCTGCTCTTTCGTTTTGTTTTACTTGTAAATGATGTCTGTTTCACGGGCGCTATATATTTGTGGAATAAATCCGTAGCAGTAGCTTTTAAGATAATCAATATGGCAAGTTAATTATTTATGATCTAGTTTAAGGGCCGATATGAGCTGATTACATTATACTTTATAGGTATATAATCAGCGTGGGTTGTACGGCATGGTTGAAAGTCAGTAAATTGTTTTTTCATAACAATCAAGATTCTAGTAGCATCATATGTTTTAGAACAAACATGAAATCTTCGAGTAGCTTAGATGCTCGTACGTTAGGGAGAACTACTCTACCAACACCGAAGAAGAAGAAGATAGTATTACTTGCGGTAGGTACATATAATAAGAAAAAATCCGAGGTGTTGACAATTATACTTCTAAATAGTGAGATAAATCCGATTATACCAGAGTGTATAATAAAGTTAGATTGTCACCTGTCTACCTCTATAGAACTATCATTGA
The DNA here is from genome assembly GCA_947049295.1 of Ligdia adustata. Classification (NCBI taxonomy): domain Eukaryota; kingdom Metazoa; phylum Arthropoda; class Insecta; order Lepidoptera; family Geometridae; genus Ligdia; species Ligdia adustata. The sequence continues at coordinate 9,188,677 of OX346218.1, forward strand.
GTGTTGATCTCTAAGTTCTGAAGTCCGGTTAAATGGATTTGAAAGGAAGCAATCGGTAAGTAACATACATAAATAATTATCTTTAAGGCATAACGTTAGACAAAAATATCTTACTGACAGCACCGCTCCACAGCAAAGCAATTTACGACCGACATAAATCCGATTATGCAGCGAAGCTTCTTCAGATATTAATAATTTTCAATTTGTGTTTATTCCGTGCATAATTTAATTTCCGGAAGGCAATGGTAGCGGAATTAACAGCGTACCTACGTAAGTGTTGCGGTTAAAAGGCCTCGTCCCGCGGAACAAGGGATGGACATATCCAGAGGCGTAATTAAGTAGGTGTTGTATGACCCTACTCTGACCACAAATCGTTCCAAGATTCTAGTAAATCTGCTTACGGCGGTTACCTGAGCTGATCACATGTGCATGTTAAATGAAGCTGAAAATAATTGTGCATTAATAGCGACCGCGCATTTACATCATTCAAGTTGAATTACCTAATTTAGATGCAATACCGGATCATACTCGTATTATTTTTATATCTAATCAACGCCACAATATACAGGTTTAGTGCTGGTGTTTACCGATTGGTTCGATAGTGGGCAAATAATACCGGTTTTCACCAGTTCGAGCTCACCGGATCCGGAACCTCCTAAAAAAAAGCGTCGGTTCGACCTAGCCACATAAAAAAAAAAGTTTGGTGTCTTTTCCTAGGTTTTCGGGGTCGCTGAATCGATCTGTTGCATTAATTTTTTGATATCTTGCACGGATCGCGAGATAGGTAACCGATTTAAAGAGCTCCACTACATTGCTAATCACCTATTGATAACCTAATTGTTTCCTAATCACCGAGTGAACTCGGCGTGCCATTGTTTGTTAATCACCTCTGACGCATACCTGAAGCTTATTAGCTTATTAGGATGTTCTAGTAAAACAACATTTTTGGATTGATCACAAATCTTTATTTTCTTTAAAATAAGTACAAAATAGTTTGTATAAAAATATATCGTTATTTATTTTATTGCTACTGAATAATTTAATAAAATCCATCATTGTATTTCCATAAAATTTGTTATAAAGATATGTTATACAATATTCTCCGCAAACTGATGTAAAATCATCTTGTAATCTATACCTATTAAAATCCCACTGCTTCGAATTTCTGTTCAAGAAATCCCTATGATATCCTGTAGGTGGTCGTCCATATGAATCTAAGTACTCACCAAACCTATTTCTATCTATGTGTATGGCCACCCAATGAAAACCTGGCACGCTCCGACAGCGTGCCAGGTTTTGTCCAAATGCTTGTCCAAGGTCCAAATTGCTTATCAGATACGTTGGAACTTTTTTGTAAAGTATGTAAAGGATGGATTCGAGAGTTCTGGCTCACCCAAAAATCCGTTCTGGCTCATGCCGTTTCGACGATACGATGAACCTCATCGCCTAAAAAAAGTGTCAAAATGGGGGTTTTCGGGGTCGCCCGATCGACAGGTGCTATCCGTTTTGAGCTATTTTATCTGGTTCAGGAGACAGGTTTTTCATTTCAGGAGCTACAGTACCCCTCATTAACACAATCTCTATTCTCTATTGTTCTCTAATCACCCCATCCTCGTCGTATGCTTATTGTTCCTTTTTATTTCGTTAGCGCTCGTCACCACCAAAAATAAGAACTACTATTACGATTTTAACAGCTTTATTTCTTAAAATGTAATCCTAAACATGCTGTATAACAATATATCGTTTAAAATGGTTAAATTTTCGCTAAACATTTTTGTAAAATCTAACATACTCTTGCTATGAAATTTGTAGTACAAGTATACCAAGCAGTATTCGTCACATACAGAGGTCCAATCATTTTGTATTCTCTTGCTATTAAACTCCCACACCCTACAATTTCTATTCAATAAAGTTTTCTGAAAACCTGTTGGAGGTCGGCCGAAGGAATCAAAAAAATATTGTCCAACGCTCTGTTTGTCTATATGTATAGCTACCCAGTGAGATCTCGGTTGTGTATCGGAATCGAAATTTCTAACTAAGAACGTAGGTGCTTCGGTGTGTATTGGTAATCTGTTTGCTGCGTACACGTTGTTTTGTAGAAACGGATCAATTTTATACAAACATGCCTGAATCTCGATAGTGTTCATATTTTACACCAAGTAAATAAACATGTGTTACCTTCTCAACATAACTTTAGTGAATGTTCTACTTGATAAAAGAAAGTTACTATTTAGGGTCACATATTGAAAGATATATGTTATATATTTGTTAATTTTATTGATATCTACATTAAGTTCTACATACAATTATTTCTTAACTACTATAGTCTACGATTACATTGCGGTTCTTATCTATTTCAATAATATTATCGAACTCGGCATATACAACACAGTTTATTGTTTGAGAAAGAGAAGATTCTAAACGAACTTCCAATCTTACGCTACCATTCCTTATCAGATTCCAATGACTAGATGAGTTGGCTGATAAATCGGGAGTTAAATCAAAAGCCAGTAAACAATAACCCTTAGCATACTGTTCTCTAGATATTCCATTACCTTCGTTAAGAAAATGTATGCCCGTTCCTGAGAATAATGTATGATAGGCTGCAGTAAAAATATTACTCTCGAATGAAGGTATTTGCTGACCATCGATATATAAACAAAATGAACTCATATCATAGTTCTCAAAGTTAAATGGATTTTTAGTAAAGCTACCATTGAAAGCCGTATTATTAACAAACCCAACTATGCATCTTTTAGGTACTTGTCCCTTGTTGAATTAATATTATTACGCAGTAACACAGATGTAAATGCGGTAAAACTTAATAATGGGGAAAGTATAGAAGATATTGAAATTCATAAAATGGTTTGGCGTATGCCTCATGTCAAAGTATCTGACAAAGAAAAAATTAATTTACTAAAAATCTTAGAAAAAGACAGAACGCTTCAGCTTTCCCATAGGTCTTGGAGCCTTAATGAATGTCATTTACTACCTGAAACTACAAAGCACACGTGGTCTATTAAAACTGCAAGTCAAATAGAAAAACCTAGATATGTAATAGTAGGTTTCCAAACTGACAGAAAGAATAAACCAAGTAAAGACATGTCACAATTCGACCATTGTAATTTACGTGGCCTAAAAGTATATTTAATTGTACGTATTTTCCTCATGAAAGTCTTAATGTTAACTTTACGGATAACAAATTCGATATATTATATGAGCAATACGTCAAATTTCAAAAGTCATATTACGGCCGCAAGAGTGAACCGTTGTTAAACATATCAGACTTTTAAAAAAAAGCTCCGCTATTTGTAATTGATTGCTCACGACAAATAGATAACATAAAGTCTGGGCCAGTAGTAAACGTGCGAGTGGAGTTCGAAAGCAATACTGAAATTCCTGCTAACACATCTGCATACTGTCTTATTCTTAACGATTGCTTTGTGGAATACAAACCTTTGAATAACTTAGTGAGAAAATTATCATGAATCCTAGCACATTATTTCACAGATGATAAAGACCGAAGACTATCGAAGACCGAAGAAATATCGATAGGCGGACAACGAAGTGATTCCTTTGTACCTTTGATGTGCGTAGCCCGAAAACTAAAACAGCTATATCTAATGAACCATTTGGAGTCGAGACTTTAGAGCCATGGGTACCGGCAGCTCATCTTATCTTTCAAAACTTATCGGAGCGTTTGATCGATTCAGCGCGTGACCAGAATGCCGGTTTTTTTCTGGCCTAACGTATAAGCACTGCCATTAAGCGTGGTAATATGGCTAACATAATGGGCACGCTGCTCTCCATTGGTGGGATGTTGTATTTGGATTATCTGTATCGTATATATAATTTGTTGTTTTAATTAGTCATTCAGTTTTTAGTTATAAAACAAATATATTTTCTTTTATTTTATTTATTTTACAGCAATACTAAATTATGATACTAATATATTTATTAAGATTTCCGTGTACAACCCGTCCGGCCCTCGGGTCAAACGTCGATGTTATTCGTCATTAACATTATTATCATTGTGGTACAATGCGTGCCGCAGACTAATTGCAACTGCGACGCGTTTTCAAGCTTAATTTCACATGTTACGGTCGACGTTTCAATGATAATTGCTATGAGTTATGAAGTTGGTTAGTAATGTAATTTCACTGAATGCTGATTTTGTTAAGATATATTCGAATGGGCGGCGACAATTTTAGATAACTAATTAGGTACGCGATGTAATTACATCAAAATTCAGTACAAATATGTTTTCGTGATTGATCTCCTCAATTTCAGAACATGTTTTGATTTCTATAAGAAATTTTCAGTACACTTACTATTGAACGTAATGTAGGATTATATGTTAAGGATATTAATCCGAAACGTGGTTGACCTCTTAGTATTGTTCGTAATTTGGTTAGTATTTTGTACACTTTTCGACTGTGTACACCCTTGACTATTGATAACTCATAACAAAAGATATTTTTGAGAATTTGTAGGAAGTATACATAGCTATCTATCAAGACACAACCAACCATATACCACATCTCGTCATGGTCCATAATATCCACACAAATTATTTGTCCGATAAATTCAATCAAATAAACTGTTATGTGATTTCGACTTCCATTCACGCGGGTAGACACGACCAAAGCAATTTCCCAAATGTAAAAAACTTGTAAAACAATTCTCATAATGCTAGCCTTGGCGAGTTTGTTTCCTTTGAGGTCGGGAGAGAAACTTTTGGGTCAGGTACGAGCATCAGCGACACTATCACATTAACGAGTCACTTTGTTTGCGAACTAGCTTCCAATTTAATTAGCTTCGCGCTTTGTATTTACCTGCCAGCTACTTCTACCTGCAATGAATTCTAAAATAAACTCAATCCTCCCGCTTTAACCGTCTTTTGTCGGACATAAATAGACAACTACTTTGTTTCTGTGATTAGTTACAGGAGGCACTCGGTAGCTAAGATAAAATGTAGTGTTTTCTTCTGACGTACTCGTAAAGTACTTAACTATCAGGTATTTATTAATGCAGACAAATAAATAAATATTTATTATTCATTTATAGACCGCTAGTAATAGGTCTTTCCAAGTCGCGAGTTTATCGTTTTAATCTAAGCAAGCGTGCTACATGTAAGGCAGCATTGTTGCAATACATCTGGTGAGATACGATAAAACGCAAGTCTACTTATTATCTGTAAAAAAGTTTTTTAATATCGCGGAGCTCGTATCTTACTAAAATTAAATAAATTATGATGATTGCAACATTGATAAAATCATTGTTTATAAATCGTTTGTTAGTGTGTGAAAGTAACGTAGCAGCATTATCTAGATACTCAACTATAGTTATCTAGATAATGCTACCATGATGTTTTTGCAACATAGGCAATGAATCAGAAAGTATCAAAAAATGGGTGAAGAATCTACTCTTTACCTATTTTTGACAGTAACCTGTGATTGGTTTATCTTGATTGAAATTCAACATGAAACTATAATGAAAAATTTCATTTATGAACATTTCTAAATATATGTATCATTGATACCCATATTGAAAGAGTTGTGAGAAATATGTACTGTGCCAGTTTGTGGCGATGGCCAGTAACCGATTTTCATTAAATATAGCTAACAACACTTCCCATTAATTGAAATAAAAAATCAATATCAAAATTAGAGCAGACACACATACAGACACGTCAAACCTATAACACCGCGCCGTGTTTGTGCCGATAGTAAAAAATAGACTCAAGAAACGCGAAGGCTGGACGCTTCGTATACCAACGACATAGTATTGTGTGATCCGTTAACCAAAGCTAACGCTGGGTACACACCAGCGAGCGTTCCGACACGATGTCGGCGCACGCCGCGGGCGCCACGCGTCGTCACGTACGTAAATCAGAGAGCTCGCCAGCCACAGACTATTTGTAAGACGGCGACTAATATTGATGCGTCTCCAGTACAAACCCGTAAATTATGCGAGTAAACCACTTGCGATTACAGTGTAATTTTTGCCGATTGATTCGGTTCGTATTCTGTGGTAGTTAAGTTTGTGTGTTAGGAGATATTACTGCTATTACACAGTCTGCAGCTAGTACCTGTTAAAATATATATGAATAAGATAGCAACTTATTCATATATTTATCACGCACAGATACACGTTACCACATACATGTTAGATGGTGTTAAGTGAGTTCTATTACCATGATATGCATTTAACGTAAGAAATACTAGAAAGTGTCTCTATTTTTAAATCCCAAATAATTGAGAACCAAAATAACTATAAGTACGATAACATTAGACATTATCATTTTCAAATGTTTCTTAACTAACTAAAGGTTTCATTCTAGTTTCTAGTTTACTCATCCTGTTTAACATATCAACACAAATTAGAAAACAACTAACCTCGGAGTAAACTATTCCAAAACTACTACGTGTTTATTAATAAGTCCCTAGACATAGAATACGAGTAAGTTACCCCGACACCCAGCTCACTTGGAGGATAATTTCATGCGTAGGTGAGTCGAGCAACAGTCGGGCAGAACACAAATCATGGAAGGTCCACGTCTGGTGCCACGTCAGAGACCGCGTGCTTGTGTCGTAGCCACACCCATACCGAGTGTGTACGCACCCTAACATCAAACTTGTAATGGAACTCTTGAGACTAAACTACTTACAGTGACTGTTTTGGTCTGTCTGACACATGCACATATATATTGTTCTAAAATGTGTGTTGCAAAATATCAGTGTTTAACTCGTCCAATGTACTTGCAGTGTCATTCAGCTTGGTAATGCCATTAGCATTCTGGGTACGTGGTGGATTATTATTCGATCTTTAGTCCAAATCTTTTTTCTTTTGTATTTTTTTTACTAATAGATACTAAGTATTAATTTATTGTAGTTAGTTTAATATTAAAGTTTTTTTTTTCAGTTTTTCACATGAAGAAAGGTTTTTATTTTTGTATACAACTAATAAACTCAAAAACTACTGGGCCGATTTCATAAAATCTTTTGCCATTAAAAAGCTACATTATCACTAAGTGAAATAGGCTTTAAAAATCCGCGTGTAACACCGCGGAGCCTAACTAGTTTACAATAATTTAGACTTCACAATTTAAATAGACGTCACATATTACTGTAGAATGTAGCGTCTTTAGGTAATTTCTAGCAGCACCCCGTGGTTTAACCTGCGGTGTATATTTATTACCCCCTGAAAACACTTCACTTTTCCGGTATTAAAAGTAGCTTATGTTTTAATCCAGATTATAAACTATCTTCGTGTCAAATTTAATCCAAATCTGTTCAGTGGTTTGAGCGTGAAGGAGTAACAAAAAAACTTCACACACGCACTCAAAAAAATTCTCCTTTATAATATTAAAGTGTGACAACATAGACTTCGTTGGCATAGTATTATAAACAAAACAAAACCTAACTCATATCTGGCGCTGTCGTAATCTGGGAAGAAGCAGCTGAAACAACTATAGCTTCCGTACGTGTATAAAGGCTTTAGTGTGTAAAATTTGTGAGTTGCAAGCGCAGCCACCTGTTCCGGTCGGGCACTAACTCAACGGCACCGGATCTACCGACTATGCGGCGTTTAATTCTTCGGAGAGGCCATAAAACGAGCAATTCTACGGTTAGAAAGTAAAGAGAAAAAAAAAATGTTATAGTTGTTATTATATGTCGTTATTATTGTTATTATACGCTGAATTATTATAAGTTATTGGCAGGTACAGAGGGTTCATTCGCTTCCATTTATTAATTATTTAACTTAAGGACAAAAACCGTAATAGTCATACCACTAAACTGTTTCGGTCGGGATGCAGTTTTTTTTAGAGATTTTGGTGACTTAGTTACTTTACGCCTTTGGTAAAACTCGCAATTTTTCTATAAAGCTTAAAAAAATATAACGTTAATGTTACGACCTCGAAGAGCTGTCCAATACAAAGTTACAAATAATTTAATTACTAGGTAATAATTTCATAACATGCTATAGGAATATTTTTAGTGAAAAGAAAATTTAATGAGGGCATTAACAACATTTTACCTGTAGCACGTATTTCTCACACAAACAGTAAAAAAACAAAAATACAGTACAGTGTATTACTTGTTTGGCATTTTATTACTTACAGCATGTACACAAATAAATTACCGTTACTTTTAAACAACGAATAATTTAATGAAATTTCGGTAATTCATGAGTTTTTTTCGCTTATTTCATAGCTCTGTTCTTACAGCGCTGCGGTTTCTCTTTCCGCTCAGCAGCTGACTTTTAAGTTAATTTCAATTTTTACTCTTTTCTTTCATTAACGTTCTCATTGTTTGAGTGAATTGTTTCGCCATTTATCGCAATTTCCAACTCTTTGTCGGTGTAAATTGCAACTTTTACGCTGCACAATTGATCAAAATAGTAAAATGCCTCAGTACTTAGTTTACGCTGTAATGATAGATCATAAAACATATTAACAAGTAACCTTCTTTAAAAAAAACGAAATTTGAGTGTCTTTTTTCTTTTAGCGTCTCCTCTTAAAAATATATGGCATCACGTCTTTTAAATCTGTCCAGCAGGTTTTATCTTAGGAAAATTGTTCAACATACATTAATAAATCGACCAATTACGAGTCAGACTCGCGACTAAGGGTTCCGTACCATTATCTATACAACATTAGGTAGTTGTTGGTATGATAGCCACCTTAATATGTTTTCTGTTTTTAGTATTTGTTGATATAGCGGCAACTGAAATATATCAAATTTTAACTGTCAGCTACTCATATCACGGTACAGATTATGCAGCCTGGTGACAGACAGACGGACAGTCAGACAGTTGTATGTACCTACCCTCAGGATACGGAACCCTAAAAAGAAAAAAAATTGCGATCAATTGTGAAAATAATTGCAATATTCGAGAATATCTCTTAAGTTGCCGGAAGGACAACCTAATATGACGTGGATGAGTTTTTACTTTGCCTGCGGCTTTACCTCTAGCACGTAGTAGCGGTATGCCTCTTTTCTCTATAGGTTTTAAGTAAGCTAAAATCTCACATATCCACCTGTCTAAATACCTCAAAGCAGGATCTTGAGAAAATGTTATCCTCGTTACAAACAAAATGGCTAAAATTTGCTAGTAAATCCGCGAGGCGCAGCTAGTATATTTTATAACAAGACGAGCTTTTTAACTTTCTAGCGAAAAATAAGTACATACCTACCTTGAGGGCAGAAACTTGTACATCAACCTTAACTAAACGTCATTTTGTATGAAACCCAAGGTGAAGAGTTTGAAATTAGTTTCACGAAATGGGACCTCAGAGCCCAATTCTCAAAAGTTGAAGTCTAATTTTTTCAAAGAATCATTTTGTCACTTTGTCTCAGATATGAAGCTCCGTAGTTTAATAGTGTTTGTAGTTTAATGACAGCCTTTTAGAAAAGTTTCAATTTAGGTTTAATGAAAATCGGTTAATGGTTTCCGGGGCAGCGGCGTGAAAGTCGATTTTAGATTGAGAGGGGTTGATTAATACCGTCCTATTTTGATCGGGTAGTATGAGTATCCTCTGGGCCTCGATCCCATGAGTTCAATTACACAACCCTTATATATGTACTCATTTTCCATTCGATAATGAGCACACAAATGGTTTCACTTTTAACTTTGAACGAGTACACATTATTCAAAGTTATTTAGAAATTTGCTCTACTAAAAGCTTTTATACAAAGTGTTTGAGAAATTTTTTTGTGTCTATATTAATCAATTAAAAATTCAAGCATTCCAAACGGTGACCATTTGTTTAGTATCACTCGTCAGAACTATTAGGACACTCGAAGGCATCAATAAGCCTTAAGCAGGATAATTTGTGCAAATATATAGGGTCAAGCCGATATTCTCTCAGAACTGTGCGACTGTGGAGCACACTTGCTCTCTTAAAGGTACACTTCCACCATTATCTGGCAAACGTACATACAGTATTTGTGGCCACCTACTTAAAAATTTGATAATGAACCGAAACGAAAATAAGCTTAGCAAAAGGCTTAGTAATATAAGCTTAGTATTATAAGTGATAATATGTTATAAATCTGATGGCTAACTCCACTTAAGTGAATTGACATCACATCAACAGCGTTGTCTATATAGTATTTTCCCATTACTATATAGCGATAGCGATTATTAGGCTTGTTACTCGAATGTGTTTGACCAAACGCCCCCAGGGCGCGTCCCGCGGCGCGGCGTGGCGTTATGCCAAACGCAGGCTGCGTTATTCGTCATTATATTACTGTATCACCGCATCACGCGGATAAAATGAGCTTCGATGTGCATTTAGCACAATGATACTTGATAAATGCCACAACATAATTATCGCTATTTATGACATTATATTAATTTTGAACGCTAGTAGTTATTGTTGGCCTTATTTTGGAATAAAAAAATTACTGATACAGACAATCTCTTACTGGGGCATGAATAAATTTTAACCTCGTGATTGTAATTGTGTAATTTTCCGGAGGTTTCTAAGTACTTAGTCACAATGAAGTAAGATAGATCTTCATAGCATAAACATTTTTTGTATAGACGACGTATAAAAATTTGAATATATAATATTCATTAGATTTAGCCCGCGGTAGATATCATCCCAACAGAACTATTACTACTACTCTAAATATTTTATAAACATAATAACCACGGGAAAAATTGTCGCTATTGATTTTTATTTGGCTGGAGCTGTGGATAATGGATGCTTTTATGCAAATGCAGCATCCGCACTGCATCATATCCCGCCCGAGGTGGGTGAGGAAAACAAAAAGGAACCGTCCCGTAATGTTGCTATCAGCACAGAATTACCATCAGGATTTTTAAGAAGAATATAAGGTGAAAAGGATTTTGACTCTTACACTTTACTTATACCATATGTGCTAGGAATTAGAAAAATCGTTGTTTCTGGTTTTAGACTGATATTATTTACTTATTAATAACTAAGCTGTTAGCTTAAAATTAATAACACTGTTCTAAATTAAGATTAGTAATTAAGAAATTAAATAAATATAAGGTGGTCTAGTTTGGATTACTGACACACAGAGTATCGTGTAATAACAGATAAAAGATGCTCTATTCTAACCGTTGACTTACTAGTTTACATAATGAGATTTAATTAAATGACTTAATATTAATACCTCTCTCTGTTGCTATATGTGTTGGGGTTAAGATATTTTTCTTAAAGTTACTAAATGACATTAAGAAAATTTTACCAATTGTAAATATTAGCTACTATGTTTTGAAAACTCAAAGATATTACTTCAAATATTCATGCAACAATATAAATACTAACACAATTTATACTCTACCGTCTATTTTGTTAGTAATGAAAATTTCTTCGAGCGTTAACCACTAAAGGAGGCACGACAGTAGATCAACTGCCAGAAACAGAGTCGGAACCTTCGGATATTACCCTGAGACATTTAATTTTCTACGTGAAAGGATAAAGCAAATAGAATTCACCCCCAGTATCCTGACTCGGCTTCCACTTCCCGAATTGTCTTACGCCTGATATAAATAGAGACGTTTGCTTCGCGTAAAGTCATACTTACACCTTTTTGGTGCAATTATAAACCAACCTGTTTATACCTAAAATAAATGCTAAATTTTTCAAACCCATACAACTATTTGGCTGCTATTATACAAACCTGTAGTTACTTTTCTAATCCTAATTTTATTTTATCAAAACGTTGGTTTTAGGTCAGATACACCTTGGTAAAGTTGTCTAATGCAAATTTTTTATCATGTAGCCTAAAAAGCATTGATCAAATATAACGCAGTATATATTTACAAACCTGCAAAGGGTTCCATGCTACTGAGGCTAATTAGCTAAATATAAGATAAAGGTTAATAAGGGTGCAAAGTAATTAAAAGATAAATCTATAGGTATTTAAATTATTATCAGCACTATTTTCAACTTTACACCAAAATATATGGAAAACCAGAATGCAAAACAAAATTACTAATTCAGTGAAAAATTCTTGTGAATTTTCTTTCATTTAGAATGTATAATTAATTCTTAGAATGCTCTCTTGTTGGAGCCGACTTTGTAATAAGGTAATTCCCGTGTAAGCAGAGCGGAGACAGCGCGGTAGGGGCGGCTAGACGGCCGTCATCCCCGGATGTGCCCCCAGCCCCGCGAGAGAGGGCGCTACTATGCCCCGGAACTCGCCGGGGTATACCCACCACATTTCCGCATTTAAATTGCGTAGACCTCCAAGCAAACATGTTTTAGTAAAGTGAGAAATCCTCCGAGACGCTACCGGCATTTCCATAGGTGCCTTCCTGCCGCAGCTTTTGGGTGACGACGGCGAATACGGCCTGCTTTCACTTTTAATAAGTTAAATCATATTTAATTTATGATAATGATTTATTAGGCTGTAATCACTAACGGAAGGTCAACAGTAGACGCAATTCTTCACATTCGCTAACTAACGGAGCAGGCTGTCAATAAGGGCGGAAAAGCTATGGCAGTCGGCTTGGATATAGTCAATGCATTTAACTCTCTGCCCTGGTATGCAATAAAAGAGGCACTTATGAGGCAGGCATTATTTATCACCAAGTACCCAGGTATCTACAGAACATTAAATGTGCATACCTGAGCTATAGGACGGTCCAATACGTGGGTAGGGATGGGGGCCTTCACAGTAGACAGGTGTTTTGCGGGGTTCCACAGTGATCAGTTTTTGGCCAACTGCTGTGGAATCTTGCGTACGATGCCGTATTGAGAATCAGTCTACCCAATGGAGTAAACGTTGTTCGTTACGCGGATGATACCTTAATTATAGCCGAGGGAACTACTTTTGAGGAGACTTCTCAACTTGCTGAACGGGGTGTGGCCTGTGTCGTAGACAGAATCCACGAATTAGGCCTTAAAACGGAACCTGAAAAGACTGAAGCACTATATTTTTATAAGGGCCGACAAAGCAGAGTACCCAGCTCAACAATATGCGTCAGCGAAGTGGATGTTGAAGTGGGACAGTCTTTAAAATACCTGGAATTAACGTTGTACGTCCGCTGGTGCTTCGATGGCCATATACGACGGATAGTCCCTCGAATAAAAAAGGTAGCTGGTGCCCTGCACAGACTGCTACCTAACCTCGTAGTACCAAAAGAGGGTGTCCGTCGCCTATACTGCGGAGTTATTAGATCGATGGCATTTCGTTCGAGGCGGCGACTCTGATAGCACGCTTTCTACCGCTGGACATTCTGGCAGACATAGATACTCAGGTGTATAAGCGTGTTCATAAGAGGGATGGATCAAACTCCTTTACAGTAGTGGAAATAAGGAAGGAAGGGCACAAAAAGGACTACATTTTTGTGACTACCGTTACGTGGCTTATGCCGCTCATACTAATGAGCGGCATGAGCCACGTAACGTGCAACAGCGTGCAGTTGGTGCAATTCTTCCATGTTTTCATACCTGGTTGAAAAGGAAGGAACTTTACGTCTCATGCAAATTTTAACGGCACATGGTTGTTTTGGTGAATACCTCCATAGGATTGGGCGAGAGCGTATGCCGCAATGCGATCATTGCAGTGCGGCAGTCTGTGCAACATATCCTCGAGGAGTGCTGTAGTGGATTTCTGTGAAAGCGTGCTTTCACAAAAGGAAGCTGCAGGGCGAGCACAGGTAAGATAAGATAAAGATAAAGATAAGATAAAGAAGTTTATTATTGCATAATATTGTTTGGTATATACAGTAGGTAAAACAAATTGGTAGTAAAGATACAAAATACCTTTTTGAAACTCTGTGCTCCACACTAGGTCTCCTGGAAGCCTGTATTGTACAGCAACAGATATGCAACGAAATAGTTATAACTATTACGAGCACTTACAACCAATATCTATGCTAAAAATAGATACTAAACCATTAAGGTGAAATTGAGACAAACAAAATAAATTTAATTATGTACAGCAAAACAAACAACAGCTTTTTCTTTTTGGTTACTGAGTGACATTAGCTTGACAGAAGAAGATAAGTAATGTTGCCATGTCAGTAATGTCAGTCAGTACAATATAAAGCTAAGTTAAAAGTGGAGTAATTCTCAGATAAATTTTATTAAACTAATATGAGACGGGAAGAGGATTTTTTTTTTTTTTTTTTGGAAGAGATGGAAATAGAGGATATTTTGAGTATGAGTGAGTAGTGTCTTAATGTGTGAGGTAAGTGGGTGTGTGTTGTGTAATATAATTGTAAATTTAACTGTGTAAGTTGTGACTTAATGTTGTGTAATATATATATGTGTGTATGTGTGTGTGTATGTGTGTGTGTGTGTGTGTGTGTGTGTGTGTGTGAGTGTGTGTGTGTTGTGTAATTTATGTGTGAATGTGCTTTGCGGTAAGTGAGAGTGTTCATGTGTACCTGTTTTAGTCACAAATTGGCGTGGGTAATGTGTATGTTATTTGATCATATCTATGAATTTTTCTGTTTCATCATAATTTAACGTTTTCAAATATTTCTCCACCTTGACATTACATTCGTGTCTTGTTGTATGTATTATGTCCAGATTTTTACAAAGTTTGTTATATAGTAGTGGTCCCATTTTGGTTATACTTAGTTTACCAAAAATGGTACGAGATCGTATAGTAGTCATCACCATGTCGCTACGTCTCTTCCTTGTTGCATTTATACGTTGCTCACTGGTCACTTGTTTATGCTGAAAATTTATTACAGATTTGATGTACAGCTGTCTAACCGTGAGAACCGCACATTCCGTATATAAATCTATGGTAGGGAAACGTCTGCACTTGAAGCTCATAACTTTCAGCACGGTTCTTTGAGCTAGTTCTAACTTCACTAGGTGCGTCTTAGCTGCTGACCCCCATACGGGTATGCAATAGACTAATATTGATTGGGCTAGTGCATAGTAAATTTTGATCAGGGAGTCAAACTGTAAAACATGACGGAGTTTTTTGAAGGTAAACATAAGTTTTCGTATTCGACCTGTCAGGCTTTTTATATGTGTAGTCCATTTTAGGTTTCTATCTAGCGTGATTCTTAAATATTTTATATCCGATGTCTGTGTTAAGTTATCACAACTGCAGCTGCTGTCAATGGCACATATTGATTTATGCATTTTCAGTTCTAAGCTTCTCTTCGGTTGGGTGGAGTTGTTTGTTAATAGGTTTGATCTTAGCCACTTCGATACTTTTTCCATGCCTTCATTAGCCACATGTTGTGCTTCGTCCCAGCTCTGCCCATGGAACAAGAGCACAGTGTCGTCAGCGTAAGTTGTGATTTTGCATTGATTGAGGTTCATGTCACACAGCTCGTTTATGTAGATCAGAAATAATGTCGGACCTAGTATACTGCCCTGTGGCACACCAAATTTTATCTCAGCTTCATGGCTCATTACTCCTTCAACTCTTACCGATTGTGTTCTCTCCGTGAGATAATTCTAAACCATTTTAATGGAGTGCCACGTATTCCAATTGCTTCTATCTTAGCTAAGAGTACAGGAATGGAGACGGTGTCAAAGGCTTTTGCCAAGTCGAGAAAGACTCCTACAACTTTCTTTTGGCAATCAAGTTTAGCTTTAATGTGTTCTGTGACAGTTAGAACGGCTCCTTCAGTACTTCTGCCTGCTCTAAATCCGTGCTGGTTGTTTGATAATATAGATTTGCTTTCCAGATAGTTTTTGAGTCTTATATTCATTAATTTCTCTACAGGGTCGGTAACAAAGATATAGGCATATAATTTGTGACACCGTCTTCATTCCCACCATTGTGAATGAGACAGATTAGCGATTTTTTCAATAGCTTTGGAAACACGCCTGTGTCAAAGCTTGCTTGACAGATAGTAGCTATCGGTTCTAGAATATAAGGTAGTATACTTTTTACAAGTTTGGAATTTGCTTTATCCCATCCTGGTGCTGAGCTGTTTTTGAGATTGTTTACGATATGATAGATCTCTGTGGCATCCGTTGATAGAAGTCCGAAAGATGTTATCTGATTACCTGTACTTCTCTGTTTTTGTGCTAGTCTTTCTTCAGTATCATTCAGCGCTTCCAGAGTGTTTTCAGCTAAATTTGATCCGACGTTAATAAAGTAATCATTTACTTCATCGAGAGATTCAACAGGTGTAGTTTTAATATTTAACAAGTCTTCTACAGAGTTGACTTTTTCGGGAAAATCACAGATCTTTTTGATCGTTTGCCAGGTTTTTTTACAATCGGTTGCATATTTCATTAATTCTGTTTTCTCGTAAGTCCTTTTTAGCTTTTTAAGTATCTTATTGCAGACGTTTCTGTAAATTATATATTTGGTTTTCAACTCATTATTATTTGGATTATTTTTGCTGTCTGTGTGAAATTTGTCGCGCCGTTTCATACATTTTATAAGGCCGGGGGTTATCCAGGGATTTATGTTTGATTTGGTTCTTGATTTTATTCTTGAGGAAGTGTTTTTTTCTATCATTGAGCTAATAAGGAACATAAACGTCTCGGTAGCCTTTTTTTATGTCAGAGTAGTCTAATATTTCACGCCATTTAGTTCTCGATAGCTCACCTCGTATAGATTCGTAGTTAACAATATTTATTTTATTCAATGTTTTTTTAATCATATTTCGTGTTGTATTTATTTGTACTGCAACTGGAGAGTAGTCAGTCACTGTATTTGGTAATACCAAGGTTGTCGCTTTGTTTTTAGTTTTGATTATGCAATGATCTAGACAGGAATTCTTCCTCGTCGGAAATGTATGAGCTGGTAGTAAACCGTAGCTGGCTAGTAACGTTAAATATTCATCGGAGTGTTTATATTTATAGTCTTTTGCAATATTGATATTCATATCTCCTATTATAACTATGCTCGGGAAAGTCTTTATTTTACTTATGGTAATATTCAGTGAGTTCATGAAGTTGTCAGTGTTCTTGTTACATGGTGGACGATATAATGCAACTACACATAGTTCTTTGCCTATTTTTACTATTATGCAGTTACCATCCATAAAAACCTCTTCGTTGGTTTTAACCTTTTTAAGGCTCTTTTTTAAGTAGACGACTACACCATCATTTTTATTAATATGTTTTTAGTATGATGAACACTGTATCCAGTAAGCTGATGAGGTGTATAGTTCTTATTTAGCCAGCATTACGTTAGAACTATTATGTCGAAATTTAAACTGATACGACTTAATAACACCTGAAAGTCATTGAAGTTACCGTTAATACTACGTATATTCATAGTGATAATAGATACATTATTCACCTGAGCCTTGTGAAAGTATGTTTGACAATCTTCTAGTTTGCTCAAAATAAATGTTTGAGAGACATTAACATCGTCAATGTCTGTTACATGTCAATGTTAGTTCGTTTATTTGTGCCATATTATTTGGTTGTTAAATTATGATCTGGGTTTATAAAGACCCAGATATAAAAGCGAAGGTTTTTGAGCAAGCTGTAGACTGTAACACGCATAAGTTTTAACAGGTCTGATTTTTGTAAGTATTTTGTGTGTGTGTCATATGTATTGTTAATAAGTGTGTGTGATGTTGGTGTTTCTGATGTGATTTTGTGTGATTTAGGGGGTGAAAGTGAAGGTGAGGAGGTGTTAATAATATATTCTATATAATAATAACTTAAGAGTATGCTTGAAACATTAAACATGCTATATAATTTCAGTATATTATAAAAGCTATGATAGTGCATTAGCAGAAAAAAAAGTATATTTAATGACGTTTTCAAAAAACAATTTTCTCCTAGTCAATTTGGTGTGCTCGGGAGCTGATTAGCTTGCAAGGCCTTGAGTTGATTTTTATCTTTGATCTCGATCACTGGTGATCCCTCTTCTTTACGTATATACACTCTTCCTTTTGCAGTCCAACAATATCTCCAATTCTCTTGTCGAGACATCTCACGTGCATGGTAATAAATTTGTTTTGCCTTTTTTGTAAGGCATTAATTCAGATATATAATCTTCTTATCTTTAAAACCAATTGACGTGGTGTTAAACTTTTCTTGATTGTTTTTGTTGTATTCCTTCAATGCGCTTAAAAGAGCATTCTTGTTCTGAGAGGACGTGAATTCAATTACTATTGGCCTAGTTTGTTCAGGTTTAGCCGGCAGCCTGTATGAGTTGCGCACATCTCGTGCTTCAAAACTAAGCTTTAGAGCTCTATGTATTTTTTCAACAGTATCCATTATCTGTGAGTTGTTTTCGAGTGGCAGGTTTCTAATTTCAACTACATTTACTACAGAACACAAGGAGACGGCAGCACCGTGGAGGTGGCCGCAATAGGCTATAACCCTGTTGCAGGAGTCTAAGAATACTGCTGCGGTATCCCCTGCCAGTCGTAAGAGGCAGGCCACCGGGGGGTTTTAGTAGGTACAATCCTACATAATCCGACTTCACCCTAATGTAGTCCTAATCTTGTAGATGATTACCCCTCGTCAACAAAAAAAGGCCGTAATAATTAGCTTTATAAATTATAAATATTACGTGCGGCGCCAGCTATAATAAAACTGTGTACATATCGATGTCGTGAGTTTTATACAACCCGTTTAGAATCAATGACAGCTCTACATAGTCAGATTATTTTTAGAACAACTTCACCCACACAGAGGGAGACTTATGGCTTCGAGGTTAAAGGTGGGCCGACCAAAATGTGCCAGAGAACACAACTAATGTTTTCACAGTTGGCTTAATCTATATTATATAATTTTTTTTATAAATTCGGTATAAACGTAGTTTCTCAGCTCTAAACTTTGAACGCCACGGCTCTTATGAACTATATTTTTTAGAAGAGAATTACGGAACAATCGTACGTCAGAACTAATTCGTTTCAGTCGTCTAGTTGCTAAACATAAGTTCAATATATCATTTCGAATTTACAAAAATAGATACATGCCATGAAGTGTGCAATAAAAACAAATATCCCAGTTTTAACGTTTGCCTCGGTGAAAGCTCAAAAAAACATTAAAAGCCACTCCGTTGCAGTTTTCGCTTGAAACGGCTGATAATTCTATTTTGCTGCAAGCTGAGAGTACTGTGGACTCGAATCATGGAGTCCTCACTTTGTTAATATAATATTGTTACCGTTGCAAATTATATTAAAATACCACAATTATTATTATAACGCTTATCACGCTTAATTAACGTGATCGTTTCTACCTAGGTTTTGGCCTTTACTTATCATATTCATATGTAATTTTCGGGTCATGCAGGTACGTCTCTTGTTTCAGTCCTGGTTTATAAACTTTAGGTAATGTAAAAGCTTCTGCTTACCGTCTAAATACGTAAGCCAACGAAATAACATTCGCATACTGGTTACTGAATAGCACACGCGCAAGTGATGTGTAGCACCGAGTAGCACATATAAAAGATCTACCTCCATCATTTTGACAAAAAGGTCAATAGGCACTTGAGCTACCCCACAACGGCACAACGGATGCGAGACCGTTTTCAGCTATCGATTTAATTTTACACAATCAAACTCGCTTTGGCGGCGAACTGAAAGCTCCAAAAGACTCGATTGGTTTGAAAGCCTGCTCCAATTTGCTTGACATCATTAACAGAAAACTGTTAGGACATTTATGACTATAGAGATGCTAATAACTGTGTAAGAAAGATATGCTGTCGATGGTTTTAACTTAGGTTACTTGAAATATAAAGTTGCGGACGCTGTGGTCGAGTGGTTAGCTTACTCACTTTGAGAGCTCGTAGTTCTGTTTTCGTTTCCCGGCCGAAGCAAGTGAGTGAAGTGAAAAGTAAATATTGATGAATTTGAATAGGTCTTCTAGTTCTGGTATGTTTTGTTTGTGTTTGTGAATATTGCATGGCATCAGAGACAAATTAATAAGAAAGGCCTAGTCTAAGTAACCATAACCGTCGAGCATGTACGAAAGCACTTATGAAAGTGGAAGAAGCGACAGTAGTGTATCCGAATTGTAAAACAACGGGAAAAGGCGTATACACGACTGTAGTCAATAAGGAACTGTTTCATGCAAATAGTTCGATCCCTTGCTTTCTGCGATAAAATAAAAAATACAGTAACACTTATATATGACGTCACAGTTCCATAAAACTAATGGAAGCTACCGTTCAAATGTATGGAATAGTTGATTTATGTCACGAATTTTCAACTCATTATTATTATTATTGACCGAGTGAGTGAAGCGATCAAACATTAGAGTTTCAAATCTGGTTTTTCGCATGTAGATGATACTTGGTCGGGTAAGGGATCAGGGTATATAAACAAAAAAATAAAAAAGCGGAATGCACCCCTAATGAAAGATTCTTACTGTAAAAAACGGCCAAGGGGTTGTCGTTTTTAGCCAATCACAATAAATATCGTGGCCACGATACCTACAAGAAAATACTGTGCTACAAGTCGCCTTCATAAGCTTACTAAAATTGTTTAAATTTGCTTACCACTTTATTGTGAATATTATATACTCTTTTGAGCAAGCATTACTCTTTATTTAATATGCATATATTCCATTTGCATGATAAATAGTGCGCGACGTATTGTGGCTCCAATAAGATTAACTAGATTTCGGAGTCAACATTGCAGTTTTATGTTGCTAGTGCATAACACTGAAATACATAGATGTAGAACTAGGTGGAATTAGTTTTTTAGTAGCCATACATATAGTGTATGATAGATGAAACAAAGGAATAACTAGAGTAAGTGATCAACGACTCTTTTGCTCAAAAATGACGTGACCATCAAAGCTTTTTCTAAAGATTTTGTCCTAATTAGACAATGTTTATTAAATAAGTGATTAGAAGCGAATTCAAAAACCTTGTCTGCAAACTGTAACCAATGACTGATACCTAGAGATCTCCTTGTAAAATAAACTTTTTCTTTTACTCCAGTAACCGTGGGATGTAACTAATATATATATATATAGATAGATAGATAGATCAACGCTTTAATATAGACACACAAAATATAACAATACAAAAATATTAATTTACATGTAGTGCCACAATTGGCGGCCTTATCGCTAAAAGCGATCTCTTAGGCAACCTTAGGATGGAAACCTTTGATTAAAAAAGATGTACTCGTAGTTTAAGACTATCTTCAGATAAAGGCAAATCTAATGATATAATGCATATCAAAGTTGGTCTGTAGACTGTAGAGGGTCACAAAGACAACAGGTAAACTAGTAACTATGACTAATATGAAAGCTGTTTGATTTTCTTTCTCCTGACCAGCTTACTTCTACTGTTGAGAATAACGTAAAAAGCTGTCCCAACAAATGTCAGTGTTACTGGTTGGGAATTAGTTTTAAAATAATTTTCCCAACAATTAACACCCCCAATTGTCAGTGTTACTCGTTGGGAAGTACCCATAATATTAACCCCCTCCTAAAAAGCACTATTCCATCAAAAACCCAACATGTACAAAAATGCATGCAAGTGGTTGGATAGTTGAATTCACCGATTTGGTTTTAATTCAATTTCAGAACTTTTTACGGCAGAAAAACTGCGCTACGAGACTTGTTCATTACAAGTACAAGGTCTTTTAAAAAACTCAGTATAGAACAGCTAACTATTTCATCTTAAATTCAGGGTTATCTCCATAGAAAAGTTTTATGGGGATAATTACAGCGACTTTATAGCGCAACAGCTGCTCAAGGTAACCGACGACCTGAAGAAAAAATATTTTTATGAACTATCCTTAACTGAAATATTTACCAAATGTTATAATATAATTACTATCAAAAAGGTACACTAATTTACTACTTGAACCTTATACTTCTTGTCAGCTAATAATTCTAGCATGGAAAGTGATATGTCAGTATTACTAAGAAAAAACTATAAAATGCGCAGTCGCATTACAGGTGCAACCTAGTTTTTTTGTGTTTAAGAGTGTCGGATATTCTCTATGAATTCTTTTCGCTGTAGTTTTTTGCGGGTAGAATGTGGATTTTCCATTATGTATTTCAACCCGGGCGCGAAAATAATTTACATTGCGCTCGGGTATTCAGATGTGATTCACCGAAGCGAATGGTGCCCTGCCATTCTTGCCTTCGTTTTCATACGAGTTGCTCGGCCTCGCACGCTGCTCGCGATGCTCTTTTACTGTACCTATATACTTCTTTTATGACCTAAGCACAAACTGTTTCGTAACATCTTACTTATATCTCACAGAACACGTATTAAATTTGACAATCTACTTTAATTTGGCAGGCATGTTTTTCGGACTACTAGACCGATTTTAAATGGGAACCAGCTGTAAAGTTTACTCTTACCAACAAAAAAGCATCGCTGTGAATTTATCCTAGTTCTTTGTGATAAAAATTAAAAAAAGTAATTAAAACACTAACTAAACTACTACTACCATTTAAAAAAGAAAAGATTAGTCTAAAAGACCGTTAGTTGAGGGAAAGGTGACAAAAATGTCAATACATTTATACAATTATAACAATATAATTTTTTATACAATACAGATTGAAATAAAATAACTTTCGCCATGATCTGTATAATAAGTATTTTACATTAAATATTTGCCGAGTACTCGGGTAATACTTGGAAAAAGTTAAAACCGACGTCAATTCAGCAGACAAAATTTACGCTACAAAAATGTATTTTATATAGGTATGCATACTCACTCACATGACGAAAATAAACTACTGGTCTGATTTTTGATAAAATGTATTTGGGACCAATTGTCAAAAATATTACCTTTAAATGAAAAAAAAAAAATTCTAATCGGTCTAGCCGGTAATCTCTGAAAAAACACCTAAAACAGACATAAAAAAGGTTCCGACATTTGAAGTAAGTTTGAAATGGCGCATGCACAAATATAACAATTAACTATACGTCTTACAGTATTAATATTTTCATCAATACACTTCATTTTCTTTATAATAAATTGACATGGAAAAAATAGAGCTCACTAATATAATATGCTTCTCAAAACGTCAGTCGTCTTTATCACTACATTTAAAATACTAGTAAATGAATATTCAATGAGTGGTTTAGCACAAAACCTGAGACGTCTCGCTAACTTTGAATACATTTTAACAATAGACATGACCGGTGTTGTGTGAGCATTTTGCTTAACAAAAACGTCACAACAAAACAAAGCTTTTGTTGCGTTCGTTATTTCATATAAATAGTTGTTACACACCGTCGAAGGTACGTCAGTCTTAGCTTTGAAGATGGCACGATCAGACCTGAGGTTGTTAGCGGTACTCCTGATGGCCCTTTTGGTAGTAGTAAGGAGTCAGAACTCAACGGATAATACTACGACTACAGTGGCACCGTCTGCAGCAACTACAAGCACAATTAGTGTAAGTCCATTGTATTGCTGTGCCAATTTTGACGATGTACATACAAAAATTGAAAACTATTAGTAATTGTTTCCCATCATTTTTAAATGCGTGACAGGAATATACAAGTTATTTAAACACTTTTTAAATGCGATAACTTATTGATTGTGATAATATTGAGTTTTATATTAAATGTACATTTGTATAATATAGGTATATATCGATATTTAACATGTACCTATATTAAGCATATATAGAAAAGTAGGTAAGTCCTGACTGACTGACAGGTCACAATTAACGCAGAGCCTAATCCGCTGTACTATGTAGATGACAATATTTCAAATTTCCCATTTTTTTAAGTCTAAGAAGAGTTCCGAATAATATTATTCTCGTCAAAAGCTCGTAAAAAAAGATGTTATTAATTATCTGTATTTTTGTTGTTTGTTTTTGTACGGTCTACGGAATAAGAGTGGTGTTTGATACAAACAACATAAATAGTAGGTACATATAATTAATGACATTATTTTTTGCAATCTTTTGAAAAAAATTTTTAGAATTTAAAAAAATGGGGACTTTGAAATATTGTAATCTGCATAGTATTATGTCTCCACTACAGTTGAGAAGTAACGTGTAAACCTATATTATTTTAAAGCCAGGGAGCAGTTCAGTATGTATCGTTTGCTGCATTTGATGCTATAGTTTTTCATTTAATTGATACCTACGGTGTAGTAATATAATATATTCTCTGCCTACGGTGAGATGATCGGGTAGGGTGAGAAACTAGAGTACTGAATTGGCAAATCTTAAAACTTCTACAGACTTATCGAGCAATGAGGAACCGTGAAAGGTACAATGCACTTGTTTTCATGGATTTTTGGTTCTGTACGGTCAGGTCTTAGATAGGTGACTGTAAAATGGCAACTGCAATTGAATGCCATAGACACCAATTTGTGCCTATGGCACTCAATTGTAGTTGGCATTTGTAGTTGCCCTAGAGCCCTATTCGAAGAAGAGGAGAAAGTCGTAACTGAGAGGTTGTGCTTACAAATTCTACTATTTGCAGATTTATTAATGTTTAACCACGTTTTTCATTTGTTACAGTTTGCACAACGTGTTAGCGATCTTACAAAATACCCTATTGCAGCCACCCTAACTTATCTGTCAAATGTAAGTCAATATGTCTTATAGCATTTTAAAATATAAGTTAGATTATCAATTTATAGAATAAACATTTTCTTGCCTTCTAACAGTATTATAAAGCTAACTTCTAGACAGTAAAAATAATCACGCTAATAATTTTAGTTAATATATGGGCCCCAAATATTCTTAAAATTGGTTTTGGTAATTCATATTCAAAATTTGAATTATATACGTTTGAACACACAACTAAAACCTATGGGAAGGGTTCTCATCAAACTTAAATATCTGAAGACCAAAATTATCATGATAAGAAAGAAGCAAAGTCAGTCAGCCCCTGAGCGTGAGCTATCTTTTGACGAGGAAAAGGAAAATAGCTTGTCAAATTTCACACCGCAAGCTCTTAAAGCTTCTATTTTGGCGTGACTTTATAGCAAAACTATTTAAAATAAAACAACACCATAACTTTTTTTAAGCACCTAGACAGCCCCTAAGCACTCATGCTTAGGTATAAAGGCCTCGTGCTCAGGCAAGTAGACCTGCCTGCTGAACATTAATTATATTAATGAAATCTATTTCATACTAATATTCTGCCAGAAAAATATATTGCCTGTGGTATGAACGATACTATCCTAAGTTTTAAACTTCAGTACTTGCGAGTAGAATTATTATCTCAATAATGACTTCTTATTTCGCTGACCTTTCATTCCGGAACACAGTCATGTTTGTATAGTACTGCTTGGAAGCTGAGTAACTATCAAAGGTTACGTGTGGTACTTCACTTACATTATAGGTTAATAACACTACTTATTATGATTGTTTTTACCAACTGATTAATTAATGCGTCTCATTTTGATCATCCTATTTCATAAAAGGCAGCACACATTATCACAATGAATATAAAACAAAACAAAATTGAAAGGTGGTGTGAGTACTGTGGTTATATTTAACAAGATATTACATTTACTTACCTATTTATTTTTTCTTTTCAGTCAGCAATAGCGCTTCAACAATTTTTCAATTTTATGGGGCGCTGAAAAGGAGAATTCAAAATAACAACTATTTTTATACAGACTGCTAAGTTAATATACTTTATTACTTTAATAAATGCTCATGTTGAATTGAATGGTGTTCTTTTCAAATATTCAGATACGTACAAAAATGAATTTATTTCCATTGCAAGTTATAATACATAAGTACGTAGATTAGTACTTCATTATATAGAAGTAGATAAGGTCATTTTAAAATAGCTACTAAAATTAACATCCATGACTAAAATTGTTAAAACTACTACTTATATTCAGGGTAATCATAATAAACCACTATTGTTTTAGAACTGTTTAAATTAAAAAAAAAATACTTTTTCTAAAGCGCAGCACAATGTATGGAAGAACCGTTTGTTTGCAAATTACTAAAAGTTCTGAAACAAAAGTTTTTGATTATGGTCATCAGAAGCCACCCTTAATAGGATGCCAGTTGATTACCAGTAGCTCTGTAAAAATGTATATATACCATTTAATGAGGTAGAAATATTTAGCAAACATACCTAACAATTTGCAGCGAAAGATTCAGATTGACTATGTGGTATAGGTAAAAAAGTGACTCTGCAGGCGCAGATATAATAAATTCAGTTATATTTATTTAAGAAACCAAATAATTAGACCCCTTATCGGCTACAGTTAGGCATGAAATAAATGAAAACAAAAGTAAGCAAACTTGGTCCCATTTTGAAATATCGCCGCTGTAACGATGTCAAAATGAAACTAAGTGTGCTTGTTCTTGTTTTCATCTGTTTTATGCCTATTTCTAGCCGATAGACGGGGCTGATTTTGATAAACTTATATATGACTACACAACCACCTAACCTTAAAAACTAATAAAAATTGGTCAACTCGGTCCTGCCGTCGTTTTGATATCAAGTAGGAAACAAAAAGAAAATATAATATACTAATTGCGCTCTCTTTATATAGGATCACATTTTTTTTCTAGTAATAAATATAGCACATAATATAAATATAGTTTTTAAATTTATTCGTTATATACCAAAATATAACTATTTTATCTTCATAATTATGGTGTAGATGTAGGAATACATAAATAAAATTTACCGAACCTAATTAGGTTGGTTTAATCACAAGTTTAGGTTTGTAGAACTAATTTCACTAGTGCCCTTTACAGGAATAATTCAGTACATATCAAATTATATTAAATCACTAGCTGATCAGAAAACGTCGATTTGATAAAATAAAAAAAAATACAAAAAAATTAAAACAGGTCAGCCTTGTAATGGGTATGAAAAATAGATGTTGGCCGATTCTCAGACCTACCCGATATGCACACAAGATTTCACACAAATCCGTCCAGCCGTTTCGGCGGAGTTTGTTAACAAACACCGCGACACGAGAGTTTCAAATATTAGAAGTAATTTATTACTGTAGCTTTTGTACGTATATTAAAATATTTATGTATTTTAAAATACATACAGGTATGTATTTTGTGTTGATTTATTATGTTAATCATAAACTTTTTATGATTATCAAATTAAAGTTACTTTACGCTAAAATAAAGCTAGGAAACATACAATGAACCTTATAAGAGTTTACGACACACACAACAAACATTTTCGTCAAATAGACTAGATTCTTAATTTCAACTTTTGGTTTTTCCCTTAATATACGATGATTTTCTCAATTTTCAGTTCTACAACTTTCGACTATGATCTGCTGGAAGTTTTTTGAAAGTTCTGAATTTGAATTGAATTTAGTTTTGTCAGCCAATTGCGGTTTTTTGTAAAACTGTTGAATTCAGTTCATTTTTAATTTTGTACAATTTTAGATATGATTTTCTTCTGAAATTTTTCCAAGTTTCGACCATGATCTGCTGAAAAGTTTTCGTACCTATTGAAATACATATGCATACGTGTTCGTATGATTGATGGTAGGTACATCCATCATTAATTCTTTGATTAAGTGGTGAAAAGAGTCTACAAAAAATTTTAGACTACTGTAACAACAACTGAAGTGAAGTGTATTAGCAAGTGAACCCGCGGTAAGCAACTGCTACATCCTATAATCTGCAGATAAATATGACTACAATGACACCTCGCGTACCAAAATAAATCAACCGGTTCAGGCTGTGGAGAGTCGAAAAGTGACATATACCTAACATACATACAAATATACACTCAAAATAACTTTGGCCATTTAAAAAAATAACCCACAACAACAAACAACAATATGCCTTAAAACTGTCTCACTTACGCCCAATAAGACGATATTGACTTATTATCTAACATGGCAGCCCGATACAAAATGATTTTTCACATTTGTCTTTAGTTTAATCTTGTTCGTACTATAAAAAGATACATTATTTCATTACATTGGTATATTTTCCTACTATAATCCTTATTGTATTTACATTTATAAGATTTTTACAATTTAAAATTACAAATAAATTCAACAAGAATATACATAAACCTCTGTATAAATCATAATGATTTATTTTCCAGTACGTATATTTAGAATAGGTACTGATAGAATATTGAAAAATATGTAGGTACTTGTTTTTTTGGTTTCCCCGCTTCAGTATAAAAAAATCAAGAAAACGAAGAAGTTCGCGTTACGCGAGCTGAGGTCATTCACCCTCATTTATTTGCTATTTATTTATTTATTGGTTGAGGTTTTATTTATTTCTTTTATTTTCATTTATATTATATATTCATTTATATATAATATAAATGTTAAAATAACTTGTATGAGTATAGCACAACTGTGATGTGTGATGATTTATTTTATAAGGGAACTAAATACGTAGGATTGATGATGGCGCTATTGAGACCATTCTGAGCACCTACTGCGCTGTTGCCTTCGTCTTCGACGTGAGATAGTATAGGAGTTAGTTCGAAGCTGACGGCTCCTTCTGAAAACATTGTTTACAATAATCGCTGTTGCATATCTCTCTTTATTTGTAGTATACACTCTTATTATTATTCTTTAAGACAGTTTTGCACATTTATTTTAGCAAAAAGGATAAAGAAATGTTATTACTTATTGTGAAATACTGTGGCAAGGACCCGAATCGAAAATGTTAGTTTACAAGTAAACATGTTTTTCAAAGAATACGATACTTACTAACGATTTTATACATATATTTAAGTATTAGTGTGATGAATGACATGACACTTGACGTTTTTGTTAGCCCAGAGCAAAGAGGGTTGGAATACATGTAAAAGAAACTCAATGTTCTGAGAACCAGATCAATGAATACTCTGTAAAAAAAACTCCTTTAGTTTATCCATAGGTTATGGTTAATATTTTTAAGCTGCAAAATGTATTGTTGTTGCGAGGTCAACAGCTCACAGAACGTCTAGTTTATTCATTTAGTTAGCGCGTCAGCTACGTACGTACGAGAAATCAAAGGCGTAGATGGACCATCGCTTCCTTCCCTGCATACTCCAGTAGTTTCAGTGTAGACTTTGAACCAAGAGTACGCTGATCGAGTTCTATTATTAAGTCCACTTGTGCTGACCTGGAGGCCAGAAGTCCGAGTCTGCTGTTTATATTGTTTCATAAATACAATTGCATTGCGTCATAATGATAGTTTTTGAGAGTTTTGGTGGTCTGCTAATATTAATAATTATGCTATTAGCTTTCTAGATGAAACTTACGAGTTCTTTGCCTAAACGACCTTCATAACGCAATCCAATAATAATTTTGAAACAATCCAAATAGCAGACAGCTCGGGGCTCAATATAAGTGAAAGTTTTACAGTTGACAGTTGACATCGCAACCACAATAAAAACGGCCGTTTGCGTCTTTATAAATATTTCAAGCTTCTCTACTCTAGCTCTACCAAATGGCTCCCAGATATGTTAAAAATGTCATGCGCGTTATTAAATTGAATAATAACCGTTACATTGGAAAATGAACTTGTTCAATTAAACTATTTTAGACCTTGTTTGAGAAGAAATAAAACCTAATTTTATAGATTCGTATTGATTTTTACGTTTTCAAGCAAACTTTCTCCATCTTTGGGTAATTACTAACGCAATCAAAAATCCCTGACGATCAAAAATCGTAGAACCTTTATACCAAGTTTCATCAAGATTGTATAAAAATTACGACCTATACGCGAGTATAACATTTCTTGCAGACAAAAATCATTTCATACAAGCTGAGAAACGAACGAATATTTTGCCCGAGTCATAGTAATGAGTCTTTGCTCGCTCGGCAATAAATAATTTATTGTACTTACCAATATTCGTATGTGAAACTGTGGATGGGTGATTGACATAGTTTGTTTCGTTAGCATGCATGTTTCCAAGGTGACTCGAGGACGCCACATTGTTAAAGTCCGGTGCGCTAACATTCGCCAGAAAGTCTTCCTGGCCCTCAGGCAACGTGTTCATATTTTCGTACACTTGATTCATACTTATGTAATGCTGGAATTGGACAAAGTAAATAAATATATTTCTTTTCAAATAGAAAACAGGCTTGCTGACTGATTGCAATTCGCCGGATACAAAGCAACGATCTTGCTTCAAAC
The DNA here is from genome assembly GCA_947049295.1 of Ligdia adustata. Lineage (NCBI taxonomy): Eukaryota > Metazoa > Arthropoda > Insecta > Lepidoptera > Geometridae > Ligdia > Ligdia adustata. Next base: position 9,218,591 of record OX346218.1, read on the forward strand.
AAAGCAGGTATGTCTAGATTTCTAGAAGAAACTTATTCACTCTTTGAAAAAACTCAAATTACAGATATTGGAAAATAGAGAATTCAGCAATTTGGACTGTCACAAACAAAATATAAACAAAGCGTTTCCTGTAAGCCCGCGAAACTAAGTATCTGATTCGTCTCCTCACCGGTCATCATTATGGAATTTCTATACTAAAAATATATTAAAATAATACACTCATAATAGATTTTGAAACTTGGTTCGGGAAATGAATCATTGGAATTTCTTAAATCCGATGCTTAGCTTAGATTTTTCAAGCTGTTTAAAATTGAAAACAAACGAGTAGCGTCGTAGGATAGAAAGCCTACACTTTTAAAGGAATTAATTATTTACATTGCGAACTTCGTCTTCAAGGAAGCTGCCGAGTTCTTTTTGGAGCTGTGAAAAGGAAGGTCGCGCTGTCGGCTTCACTTGCCAACATTGCATCATCAAGTTGTAGATCCGGTCGTCAGAATAAGGTGGTTTCTCCAATCGATGTCTGTGAAGAAAGTTATTTTTAAATTATTTCTAAGACTGAAAACGCACAAACGCGTGCCTAGAGCCTAGTTAGTCACATTAGTAACACCGTAAAACCAACGTTCTACAATGTTCGTGGTCGGCCGTATTGTGAGATTGGCACCATTATTGGTCACCAAGTTTCCTAGGAATGCGTGCTACTAGCACTAGCTAACTAGCTGCCTGCTTGTGCATTTCAAAGCTAACGGGCAGAAAACAAAGCAGGTCCCCAAATAGTCTGTTTTTTATTACATAACTTATTTTCTTGTTAATTGAGAGATATTGCAAATAATACGTCATATGTAGTATAATTTGTTATTTCAACTAGAAACATATTACTTCATTCTTACTTCATATTTCCCCAAGTCTATACTTAATAAAACTGTAACAGGTAAATTCTGTACATTAGATGTATTTTGAAAATTTTACTTAGGGGGGATATAGTTATCGATGCTTAACCCGAATCTGCAACTTTTTTCGTATTTGTCTGTCTGTCTGTATCTTGACTAGGCATCACGCTGAAACTACTGGACGGATTCAAATGAAACTTAGTACATATACTCGTAGTAAGTACCATGATGTAATATTAGGTCCATACATATGAAATTGGCGTTTTGTCGTACTGGCCACTTTGATCTCAAATATCTCTTCTTTGGTTAGGGATTCCAATTTCAAATTTATAGAGCTATTTATTCATACATTTGTATTTCGAAAACCGTAATTCATTTGTTTTGTCCTCGTTTGGTTTTTTGGTTCCAACGTTTTCGTTCTGGAAATTTCGACCTGCAGAACAAGCCCCGTGGACGGCCGGAGACTAAAGTTGCTAATGAAGAATTGAAAGCTATTGTGGAAGCAGATCCATCGCAAACCACGTCCGAGTTAGCTGCAGGCTGCGGTGTTAGTGATAAAACTGTTTTAATCCACTTGAAGCAAATTGGAAAGGTGAAAAAGCTTGAAAGGTGGGTACCTCATGAATTGAGTGCAGCAAACCGACAAACGCGCGTCAACTGCTGCGTTACATTACTCAACTGGCACAATAATAAAGGATTTTAAATCGGATCATTACCTGTGATAAAAAGTGGATGATGTACGATAATTGGAAACGCTCATCGCAATGGCTGAAACCTGGCAAACCAGCCAAACCCTGCCCCAAGCGAAAATTGACTAAAAAAAAGTTACTTGTGAGCGTTTGGTGGACTAGTGCCGGTGTCGGTCACTACAGCTTTCTTAAATCTGGCCAGACGATTACAGCAGATATCTATTGTCAGCAACTGCAAACCATGATGGAAAAGCTAGCTGCTAAACAACCGAGGTTGGTCAATCGCTCTAGGCCACTGCTGCTTCAGGACAACGCTAGACCACACACTGCGCAACAGACGGCTGCCAAATTAGAGGAGCTTCAATTGGAATGTCTAAGACATTTACCGTACTCCCCGGACCTGGCTCCAACAGATTACCATTTTTTTCGAAATTTGGATAAATTCTTGCAAGGGAAAAAATTCAACTCCGATGGGGCAGTCCAAAGCGCCTTCAAAGATTTCATTCATTCTCGTCCTAATAGTTTTTTTAGTAAAGGGATCAATAAACTACCTATGGGATGGCAAAAGTGCATAGATAGCAATGGTACATACTTTGATTAAATAAATATATTATTATAAAAAAAGACTTTATGTTCCTCCCTTACAAAACGCCAATTTCATATGTAATGACCTAATATAATGTCATATCAACTTTTTATCCCAAAATTCACCGGCGTTCCTATGGGAAGGGGGATAAAAGACAAAATGTTGTATTAATTGATAAAAAAAATATCGAAATTAAAGTACGTTACTGGTGTACTTTGATTTCGATATTTTTTTTGTTAGAAGAGACTATCTGAAGTGTATGTGATCTCGACAATTGGAGAGGGTTCCCGTGGGAGGGGGTATGAAAGTCTTATTTAACAATAACTCTGTAACGATTTGGTTTGGATGATTATTTTTTCTCATAGAAAGGATCGACTGAAATTAATGTTACTCTGAAAGTTAGTGGGAGTTTCCGTGGGAGGGGATGGGATTAAAGTCGTATTTGTCTAAAACTCTGTAAAGCGTGATTCAATTTCTATGATTCTGTTTTAGTTAGAAAAAGCTTAAATGAAATTAATGTTATACCAAAAATTAGTGGGGGTTAGGGATGCGGGAAAGAAAATCGTACCTAATATAACTCGGAAACGCGTGCTCGCATTTGGATGGTTTTCAATTTTTTTTTTAATTATGACGGAGAGGTTATTCTGGTGGATTGCCGTACGAGAGGCACGAGATTTGATCGCACAAAATATTGATACTATGGTCGTGCTAGCTGGTTGTCAATTTCTTGTCCAATAAATATGTCTAAAATAAAAAATTGCCAGCAGTCTTCTTATCAATGGATAGTAGCGTAATTTACTCACTTTTACCTTCTCCTACAAGCAGGTTTCCTCAGAAGAAGGGAATAAAGGGTAAGGTAAGGGGGTGAGGGAGAAGCGGAGAGCGGTTAAGGGCAAAAGGGCAAGGGAGAAAGAGGCGGGATCAGGTCTCACTAGTCAAAGAAGAAATCCAATATTTCCCGGTCTACAAATATAGGGAAAAACTTAGACTGTACTTATAAAATCCGAAAATAAACACAGGTAAAAAAACGACTTCAGTTCGGCAGGCAAAACTTACGTTAGAAGATTATTTTTGTATATAATTAAAGTTATTGTGATTAAAAGAAGCTAATGGGCCGATTTTTAAAAAACAATTGTAAAGAATTAAATTTTCGAACAAAAAAAAAATCCAGGCCATCTAAGAAATCAGAGATAAAACATACATAAAAAATCAGCCAAGTGCACTGTCGGACTTGCGCACTGAGGGTACCAACCGTACCGTTATCTCTACAACATTAGTTCAGGTTACTAACTGTTGCCGTTATTAATATCTAACTAATCACGGCAAAAAGGTAACGTTTATTACATATTCATTTTATTCTCTTTTTAGTATTTGTTTTATAGCGGTAAGAGAAAGACATCATCTGTAAGCATTTCAACTGTCTAGGTATCACGGTTCATAAGAAACAGCCTGGTGACAGACAGACGGATGGAAGGACGGACAGCGAAGTATTAGGGTTAGGTATTCATTTTTACTCTTTGTATACGAAACCCAAATAAAAAGATTCCAAAGAATTGCGAGCCTACTCCTTTTTGAATTCTATTAAAAATGAGTGCTGAATTCGCAAAATTTAAATGGACGTTAATGCCATGCACAATCTTTAGATCTTCAGAATTGTCCTCTGATGCTTAACAAGCTTACGCGAACTTCTCTGAATCGCTTAAATTTATCAAACTCACAGTTTAAAATGCTGTTATCTTAGTCATGGCTATCTTTTATAAAAATACTTTCAGAAGGATTACTGAAATTGATACCTACTGACATCAATTATACAAATACCTACCTAGTAGTTGCGAACGAAGTCGCAGGTACAGCTAGTACTTAATAATTCGAGTAAAACAACCACTCCCATTTCATTCTTCATGTATACAAACACATTGTTTTCATTATTAAATGCACTACTAAGCATACAAACCCCTTTTTCAGGAACATCAGCAACTTATGATTATCGATGTTGGCATATGGGGTCTTGCCTAGCGTGAACAGCTCCCACAAAACGACGCCAAATGACCACACATCGGACTGAGTTGAAAAGATTTGTTCTGTCACACATTCTATTGCCACCCATTTCACTGGTATCAAACCCTGGAATTTGAATTGATGTTGGAATTAGGAAGATATTGCCACCATAACTACAAATACAAAAACAGAAAATTAATAGATATTAAGGAGGACTCCCAGAAAACAAATTTGATTTTTGCCGGTTTTTGCTTGATATTAATAACGGCAACAGTTAGACGCTTAAAATATTAACTTTTTGTTATTAACATTATAATATATTTATGTAATATTTATTTGCAGAATATTTAATTGTATACTTACATTAAAAATAAATTAATAAATCAAAAGAAAAAAATATATTTAAAAGGGTTATCAAACGTAATTTTTATGCTCGATATTAATAACGACATCATGTAGAAACTTAAACTTAAGTATTATAAGTAATGGTGCAGACATATTCTTGCGCAAGTCTGACTTCCACTCTGCCGAATTCTCAATTATACCTATTCATTCTTGCTCAAAGGATTTCAGAGGCAAGTCAACGCGGGAATGCAGCCTGCGTTCTTGGGGCTTTGCAACATGGACATCAATTTTTAGACTTTTAATCATGTTTACAGTTAAGGTTCTTTTTAAGTTACTTAGTATATAGTTAGCTTAGAGTGTTTTAATTCCTGTTTTTTTTTTAATTTTAGTCAATAAGTTTGTGAATTCAAAACATTATTAAACATTTTCATTGAAAGTTTACATGAAAAAAAAAATTACAAACTAAACTTTTGTCGATATAATTATATTTATAATAGAACTACAACACGCGTGCCTGAGGAATCGGGGATAGGACATACACAATAATAAAAAAAATCAGATTAACTAAGAATATTATTTTATGCCGTCGGTTAAAAATGGAAAATTAAATTCATAGACCATTTGTATGCAATAGAAAACGCTGGATTGAATCAACTTGCCTATAGCAAAATAGATATCTAAAGACTTATCTTTAGATAGCTATTTTGTGCTATTTGCTAAAACGGTTTTGGTAACTCACTTCATTTTGTTTCTTGTATTGATTATTCTTCATAATGCTCCTAGCCAAACCAAAGTCACATATTTTTACAATGTTGTCTTCAGCTAACAGGACATTTCTGGCTGCTAAATCACCGTGTAGAATCTGAAGAGTTAATCAAATATATTATTATTTTATAACAGATAACAATCAATATTTATTTTAAGAGTGTAATCAATAAACCGGCATCGGGTTTTTCGATCAACCGCCTAATATACAACGTGTAACAAAAATGTGTGACTATACTTAACGATGTTACTAATGTAGGTTGCAAAAGTGCCTGATGAATTGAGTCTAGCAAATAGCTGTCACAATACGCTGCAGCAGTTTTTCTGACATCTCTCTCGACCATACTACCGTACACGTCACTGTTAAGTTTTTGTATAATAATTATTTTTAATGTTATTTTCGTTCACCTGTCTACTCTTCAAAGTCAACCCACTGTAGAATAAAATTTAGCAACATTAAAAATAATATTGCGTCCTCCATACAGCTTCGCCGATCACGTGACCAATTTTTATAGAGAACCAAATTTTTTAGTGGGTAGACTAACACCCTTAAGTATTGTCACACCTGTTATACTTTGTATATTCTCGATAGTTAATGCACAAAATATAGATAGTAAAGAAGTCGGAAACATGTATGTACTTTACTTTTCAAACCTACGCTGGGTGGTTGCGCTATGATTATCAAATTTGGCTTATGCAGAAACTACTATCGTACTGGTTTTTTTGAATTTAGAAACTACTAAATGCAAAAAAACCACCAACCACCTTGTCTTGAATGTACCAATAACAAAAAATTGTTTAATTTGGACTTGATCAGCGAACTCCCTCTTTAAATCAATTTTATTTATAAAAATTCCACAATTGAATTCATCGATGCGGCAACATTATTAGGTATAGAAATCGACTCGCATGTAAACTGGAAAACTCACATAAAAAAACTCAATCCAAACTGACGAGCTTTACTTTACGCTTAGAGAAGTACGAAGAGCTACCGACCTTGACGCAGCTTTATCAACATACCATGCATATGCTGCTTCATGGCTTAGATATGGTATTATTTTGTGGGGTATTAGAGTAAACGTAAATGATTTATTAGTACAACAAAAAAAAATGCGTCAAAGTTATACAAATATAAAAACGACCAATTAGCAAACCTTATTTTCATAATCAATACTTTTTAAATTTGAAATTCTAACTATCGCATCAATATTTATAATTGATATGTGTAAATTTATCAAAAAGTGTGATCAGCCGCGATGCTCATAGATTTAAGCATATAATTCCTAGATTGCGACTAGTAATGCATAGTTCTGAGTCAAATTCAATGGCAATAAAAATTTATAACCAACTACCCGACGATATAAGCTGATAAGATAAGACAGAAAGTTTTGAAAATTGTTTCATAACATTTTCGATTATCTAATATTATTATAGTATCTCCGAACACTTAAATGATGATTCTTTAAAATAAAATAAATTGGCCCGCAATAATAGCAAATTTCCATATAACATAGCTAAGAACACTCCTGACTAATTCAGCTTCCAAAAAATAACAGATTCGGTTCATTGGTTCAGTACTTAGTTACAATGCCACAGACAACACACACACCGACAGACACGTCACATTTGTAACACCCCGTCGTTTTTGTATCTGGGATTAAAAAGGCTACGGCAGTCGGATTGACTGATTACTAATAAGGGTATTGGCCTACCTTTCTGTTGGCAAGGTATTCCATGCCCCGAGCGATCTGGAACGCCCAGGCTAGAAGCTCCTTTGACGTTAGCGGGTCTGAAGAACGATCGTCCTTGCTATAGGCACTCCCACGAGTCGTCGAAAGCTCTGACAATGGCCAGGCCTGATACTCCGTTACGGCTGAAAAATACGATGTCACACTATCAGAAGGCTTACTTTTTTATAAAAATTGCGTACTAGGGGTTCCGTACCATTATATATACAACATTAGTTCAAGTGTCAATATCAATAACGGTAAAAATTAAGTTTGTTGTATACCCTTCTTAACCCTTCTTCTTCTTAATCCCCCCCCCCCCCCCTAATTCCCCCTCCTTAATAAACCCCTCTTAACTCTTATTTGTTATAATTATTTGTTTGGAAGTATGCAACTTAATATTCTGTGAATGTTTCAAGCATCTTCCTGTTGCCATTATTAATATCGAACAAAAAGCGGCAAAAACTCACCTTTTGTTATGTAGGAGCCCCTTTCAATATTTTTTATTGTATTTTTAGTGTTTGTTATTATAGCAGCAATAGAAATACATCATTTCTGAATGTTTCAACTGTATAGTAACATACGGACGCCAAAGTCTTAGTAATAGGATCCCGTTTTAAACATTTTGGTACGGTTTCCTAAAAATCACTCCAAACCAATTCTAAATTCAATCGTCTTGCATGCAGGTTTCCTATCTTTATCTGCACTGAAATAATGGAAATGTAATGATTTAAAATAAAAATACTTACATTCGTGCCGATTCGTGCTGTCTGTCAAGATCGAAGTCGACTCGGTGTTTTGACCGTCTGCAGTGCTGCATTCTGAAAGATTCCTGTAACATAATATATTTAAAAATCTATACAAAGGTTTTCTTAATGCATCCAAACTGTAATTAATTTAGCATTATAAAGTGCTTATTAGTATAGTGCGAATTTTCTCACACACTTAATCACGTTTTAGTAAAATCAGTTTTGTATGGAATTTACATCCAAAAAATCATTGACGCTAGCGCTGTTTTAATTCCATTCTTTCCACAAAACTGAGTTTATGCCAACGCGCGTGGTCGGTTGAGTAACAAAATTCGCAACCACTCGGTACTCGGTTACGTTCAGGATGACAGGTGAGAAATGTCGCATGTAACATATAAGGAAATATGCACAACGCGTAATCGACTTTTGCCTGTACTTATGTGCCCAATGACAAAAATCCGTAGATCCCTATATAGGTATATCTCTATATCTATCTTAAGTATAACTATAACGAAAAAGTATTGCTATTCAGTGTGGTATTGCTGCTAACATTTGGGATCGCTGTCCTCTGATGGTGTGTCGGATTAGAATATTAGGATTATTTGTAGATCATTAGTGGTCTATAGGTAATCTATTTGCTATTTTTTGATTTTGTAGTACATTTTTCTTAATAAAGACACTCGATCGTAATTTTTTTTTGTATTTTAGAGCTCGGATTTTATCTTCCTTCAACTAGTAGTATTTATCTATTTATTTAACTATCAAATACTTCTCTTATTGAGAAGTATTTGCTGTGTTAAATTTATGCTAAGGCACTGATTTGTTTATATGTATCAATCAACTGTTGTACCAAATGAACTATGAAATAATAATCAACCTGTTACTTATTATCTTTTCTATCAATATTTTTGCCTGCCGCTTGCCTACTATAAGATAAGAAGGACAGACATCTCGCTGTCGACGCTACCAATCGATTAGTAGCGTGAAAGCGATTTTAATTCGCTTAATCGTGGGTGTCTAAACCACGCATATCGAGCCTTCATAATTTGAAAAAACTAAGTTGCATGTAAAATTGACATTCTGTGACTAACCTCGTAGTTCCTGAGTTAAATCCACAGTTTATTGCTTTAAAATCGTTTTCTTTGCTGTCCGAAAGCATGTCAGTAAAATTTCCGCGATGTTTCAGCATATAGGTATGGATATCTCCAAACTTACAGTATTCCAATATCATCGATAGTTCTCCTGGAATGTTTATTTGATGGTGCAAGTATTTATTCTATTATAGAAAATTCCAACATGTCAATAATATTGATATATATTTGTTGAGCGTCTCTGCTTCCAATTTGGCAAAATGTTCTGTCATCTATGTATGTAAGATGTTTCTTCTTAGTCTAGAAGTTTCGTCCTTGCCTACATGTTGTAGTTTCTATCCAATCGTGGCGAAACTAGGTATACAGGTTCTACTAACTTGTAAAAATATTCTAGTAATCCGAGACCAATTTTGATAAAAAATAAAGGGAAAATGAAAATGATTTTTCAAATCGGTCGAGCCCATTGGAAATCAGGTAATAAACATTAAAAAGGAAACGTCTAATTGTAAGTACCTCCTCCTTTTTGGAAGTGGGTATAAAAATTAGGCTACTGTAAAAGTTACGACTTATCTTTAAAAGTAGGTTTGTGACTAGTACGAGTAAAAAAGATCTAACTGCGGCTACAGTTTAAAAATGTGGCAAAAAACCGGTCAAAACGTTGTGTTATAAAAGTAAAATTGTGGTAGGTAGTTCAACCCTTTGCAAAACTGATTTTTACTACAACATATTAGTTTTTTCGACTCTAGAGCTACAGTGGAAAGGTTTTATTATAATGTTATTAAATGTTATAATGTTTCAATTTTTCAGTCATCAGTTACGATTTACTTAGTTCAATTCAGAAATTGTAGACTTACTTTTGCTAATGTTTTTCGTGCACGCTCCAAGTAAATTAACGATATTAATGTGTTTCCCTAAGTGCACCATGATTTTGAGTTCAGATGAAAGTGCTTTTATGAACTCGTTGCAAGCAGTTCTTTCCACCATTTTGACTGCAACAACGGTGGTTTCGTTGGCATTTATAATGCCAGGGGCTTCTGCTTCATATACAACACCAAAGGCGCCAGATCCTAATTTTTTAACTGAAATAATAAATTCGGGTTGTATAGGTATTAGAAAAATTCCAGTATCGCTCTTCCAGCCTCTCTGTCATCGGTGCACAGTATTTCAAAATTTGCTCTTTAATACTACGTACAAATTCAATTGAGATTCATTGTGCTTCCGAGGCAGTAGAGGCTTGGAAGACTCTCTGTCCTAATGAAATTTTTCCGAAGGAATCAAATCGTCAGAAACTTTGGGATTTTCCTTTAGTTCAGAATACCCGCGAAGCTTTAGTTCAAAATTTAATCAGTGATATCGACCGCGCAAGGCTTCTTGCTGTCTCAAAACACGAGTCGGGACAATTTCTACACACACTTCCATCTTGTAACTTAGGAACACTTTTCGACAATGGCAGCTTTCGTATTGTTGTCGGCCTCCGTTTGGTTGCTGCCATTGACAAAAGTCACCGATGTCCATGTGGCAGTGAAGTCGATAAGAGAGAACTCCTTGGACTTTTCTGCCAACGCAGTGCAGGTAAGTTTTCTCGCCATGGCTCCATCAATGACATCATCAAGCGTACGCTTGCCACCATCAACGTCCCATCGGTGCTGGTACCGGTTGGAATAATGCGTGATGATGGCAAGAGCCCTAATGGCTTGACATTGATTCCAAACCAGTATCTATTATAGGCTAATACTTACTGATTTTTAACTTGTCTATGGGATACTCAAATCTGTCATCATAGGGTAGCAGTTCGGCCTGTTTGTCGATGGTGAGTTTTGGATTGAGTAAATGCGTTTGGCCTGGAAGGAAATTCAAAAGACCTGCATCCTTTAATTCTTTGCGCAACATTGCATTCTCGGCTATATCTCTTCTGACTTTGATCACGAGAAACCCCACCAAACCAATCAACACGACAAACACTGCCACAACCATTATAATTGTAAAATCTGTTGACAAATACAGTTAAAGATTCAGAAAAAAAACTTTCACATCTAAGGCATTGGTCATGTAGTTTGAATGACTTGCATTTTGAAAGTTGCTTAGACTAGTTTTAATACTAGTATATATTTTAGATATTAGTTAAATAGTGAAAATAGTAATGATATTAGACATTATAGACAGGTCGTTCTAATTCCAAAATAAATATGATAAGGGTACATACTATCAGTTCTTTTTTTTGGAGATAACGTGGCCACCTCTTTTGTAATATTTCCAAGCTTATTTTTAGCCTCACAATTATATTTTCCAAGATATTTGTCGATCATTTGGGGAATGTGAATAACAGAGGTCACAGTATATAAATCAATGGGTTCATTATGGGCTTGTATGGTAATATTCTGTTCCGCGTCCAACTCTTTCCCATCCTGCAACAAAGTGAAATTAAACTTCTCCAATATAAAAGGAATGTAGACCGTAATCCACTTCAGCGCAGCACAACCTTGCGGAGTGTAGAGCATAGGAATAGGAGCGTCAAGAGCTGATGATTCATCGGAGGCGGCGCCGTGGCAAAGACCGATCCCTTCTTAATGGGTTGCATCAATAAGGAGGCATAATTTAAAACTGCATAACATTTTTTGGCATACTATTCGTTTCGCATAACTTTCAAACATAATAAATAATTAAGCATACTTTATTTTCCCATAACTTCTTTTATTGTAATGATATACCAGCACAAAGTTTTCTTACAATAACTATTTTAATCATAACATTTATTGGCATCTCACTCTATGGCATAAAGATTACAAGTCATACATATAGAATACCATAATGTTTACAGGTACATAGATAACCTGAACCTACTGTGGATCTTGTTGGCGAAAGTAGGTATTAGGATTGTCATAAAAAACAATAACCCGAACCTACGGCGGACCTTGTTGGCTAATACTGATGTAAGCATCAGTATTAGCCAACAACGTCCGCACGTAATTTGCAAATTTATGATTATTGTACTTACGAGTACTTGTTTATTTTGATTGTGTGAAAAGACTAAAGTGACATTTTAATAGGAAAAAAATATAATACTAATGATTTATATCACACTTCACATTTACAAAATTTTTCACTTATATGAAAATTCAGATGAACGAACTTATTTTTAGAATATAATTTTTTACAAAGTACATAAAGAGCTTAGTGTAAATTTGACTTAATAAAACTCTAGCAAGTAAACAATTGCCTAATTTATTATTCATTTATGACTTAACGGTTAGGCGTACCTCCATTATGTATTTTCCATTTTGTATTTTATGATAAATTATCTATATGCGTATAACAATTATACCTTTTACATTTATGCTGATTAAGATTATGATAAAGAAAATTAGAGTAAGTTAAAATTATGCCAATAAAACTATTCTGGGTTTATAACACTTTGCTTATCATTATTTACGCGAGAAAACTTTATGTTGGAACTGTTATGCCATACTACATTATTCTGAAAAAGATTGTGCGATCAAAAGGGCTCCCCTTCTTAATAGCCCTTTGACCCAGTAACCGGGGTCTTAGAATACGGTTTCTAAATTCTCTGCCCATCGTAAGAAGCAACCAAAAGGGGACCTTTGGTTCCACAGGTAGCCGAATTTGGCGATTTGGATATGTTTTACTCAGCGGTGCCAGGGTAGGCGGCTTACGTGTGGCTTAAATGTTGCTTACGCCGTCTACTACAATGCCACATAACCCGGCAGCACCCCAAGGCTTGGCAAGGTAAGGGTGTCTTGAATATTCTTCCCCTCAAAAACCAATAAAAAAAGACCGTTGTCCACTTGCCCCAGAAATCGGGGTCATCGACATTTTCTGCCAGTTTTGAGAGACCTGTCTTCTTATAAGTGAGTTATCATGTAGATACAGAGCTTTATAGTAATCAAGTATGTTGTTACACAGCCTGATGGACTGACAGTGAAATCTTAGTAATAGGCTCCCGGTTTTGCCCTTATCATTAAAATAGTGGGTATACCTACGAAATAACGTACCTTGAACCACCTAATTTCCGATGGAGGCACCGATTGCGCTGTACAAGTTATATTTACAGTTTGAAATTCCACCACGTTTATTTCGGCTTTATTTGAAATAATATTTGGTGCAGACAACGCTGTAAAAATAATAATATTTTTTACACCCCACACAAAAGATAAAAGAATTTCAGTAAAATAAGTAATTTCAGTTTTTGTAATATTAATTACAAAATCCAAAAACTGATCGATATTTCTTTCTTTCGTCTGTATGTTTGTCTGGACGTTGGTAGGTACCAACTTGCGAAAATTTGCAGAGAATCTTGCAAAAAAGTTTGTGCTCGCGAGGTGTACCTATTGTGCGTTTTACAGTATTACAGTTTAATATATCGTGTAAAGTTTATTAGGATGCCTCAATATTACTTGAAAAAAATACGAACAGGAGCAACGCATGAACCAACATCCATTCATTCATACAGATAAAGCAATTTTGCCAGACTTGAAGCAAGGACGTTTCTTTTTAACCCCCGACGGAAAACGACGGAGTTATATGAAAGGGATTGACTAGTGGAATACATTATAATTATTTCAAATCGAAGTTGTCTGCCACAACAAATGTCAGGGGTTTTTCAATTTCAATTTGACTTGTATTAATGACTATAAGACCGCGTTTGGCCTCCAACTCGAGTCTACGCTAGTCCTATGAGTAGACGACGATGTTGCCGAAGATGAAGCACGCAGTCCTAGAAGATACCAATCCTCTTTGAACTTAAACAAACGTATTTTGTACTCAGGAAACAAGATAGGTGGCAGTGATTTCTATACTCGGGCTGCAGTTATTAAATAAGTAGACAATTAGATTAAATTAATAAAAGACATAGGAATGTCTAAAATGTAGGGATAGTAATAAGCCGACTTTCTGCTTGTTCGTAATGGAGGTAGAAGGATAAGGTCCTGCTAACTAGCACACTCTCCAAAATGTATCTTGTAAAAAATGCCTGGCTGGCTGGTGTTGCCCAGTCAATTAATGTTAGAACGTGTACTTACCGTCAACTATGATGTTAATTTGTTCTGTTTCTGATGCTCCATTAAATGAATAAGCACGACATACATAAGTTCCGCTGACATTTTGAGAACTATTTGAGTCCAGTTTTAATATTGATACTAGCGAGAACGAAGTATTATATTCAAAAACCACTGTAAATATATAAAAGAAATAAAACAATGAGCTGTAGACTTACAATCAGTAATGAAACATATTTAGGTTTAGGCAGATGGAACTACTCACTATTATCCATTACTTCAGTGTCGTTAAATTCCCATTTAAGCTTCTGATATTTGTGTTTAGAAGCTATGCATTTCACTGCAACTGTTTCATTTTCTAGAATCCTTAGAAGATCATTTGTGACATTTATTCCAAAACCATTATTTATTTCATTCACTAGTAAATTGGTTATTTGCGACACCGGCGCTTCAGCGTTCCAAGCAGTATTCTGATGTGCTCTACATACAATGGTTTTGTCTTTGAAGCACTCTACTTTTAAAATAGCCTTTTTTCTAAATTCAGTTTGTTCGATGACAGATGTACTCTGTAACAATCATTCATGTTCCTACATATATATAGTTCTTAATAATAATAGAGATATAAAAGTATATAAGTAAATAGCTAAATAAGGGTGTCGCCAGTCATTCGCTTGTGCGCTGAAATAAAGCACGAGTAATCAAGTTACATCCAAACAATAATCGTTTTAGGTATACCTTGAACAGAAGAAGTTTCTTTTAAAGTGGTTTGGTGTGTTGTTATCTAAACACTGAAGGGGTAGTGCCAATATAAAATGCAATCATTTAAGTAACTTGGCTTAAATAAAATATTACAAAGAAAAATGTATGAGACACATAATGCATAATATATGTATTATTACATTTTCTTCTCAAAAGATAAAACAAGTTTTATTAAGATGGACATATGTGACACATAAAACATGGGTATTATGAGTCTCATACATTTTCTTCTGTATTATTTTATTAAAGCTGATATTTAATGATTGCATTTTTTATTTGCACAATTTCCACTCACTGTCTCTTCACTCTCATTATAACAATAGGTGTATTGTTATAACGAGAGTGAACAGTTTAAAAAAAACTTTCTCCTGTTCAATCTGTCTACCTGAAGAAACGTGAAACCTGTATGATTACATATCAGAGAGCTTAGCGCGAGAATTTTTCTTCTATATAATATAAAGATAGAACTAAAATATATTTGCCTCATAAGTCTCCAACTCATTATCTGACCATGTGATAGTAGGAAATGGATATCCAGTAACTTCACATTCTAAACTGATCGTCGTATTTAGGTCACATTCTTTGGTTGTATTGCCAGTAAGCATAACTGGCCTGTCTGAAAAACAAATCAATAAATAACCATCATTCGTATAACCATTATATACATGGTGACTGGTATAGCTCCCGATATCCACGATTTTCGTCTATACACTAGTGCCGTTAACTGGCTGGTTGGTGCAGTTGGTAGCAACTCTGCCTTCTGTGCCGCTGGTCCCGGGTTCGATCCCCGGACTGGTCAAACATTTGTGTGCATGAACATGTATGTTTGACCTGTGTCTGGGTGTTTATTATAATATATAAGTACGTATTTATGTATTTAAGTATGTATATCAGTCATCAGGTTACCATAGCACAGGCTTTGCCTAGTTTGGGACCCGAAGACCTTTGTGTGGATGTTGTCCCATATTATATTATCTATAAATATAAAAATTAATCCCTATATCGGCTGAACAGCTGGACCGATTTCACAATTTTTTTTTTGTTGTATTTGTTATTGTCAGGAGAAGGTTCATATGACAGAAGAAAAAATTAAAATATATTTATAAAAATTAGTCCGTTTGTTTCAAAATCGTATTCAACTATAACTCGGTAACGTGATGTAAATAGTTTTTTTTTGTTAGAAAGGTCTACCTAAAATGTCACCACGAAAATAAGTGGAGGTTCCCGTGGGAAAGAGCATGAAAGTCGTAATTCACCTTTAACTCATCAACGGGTGCTTCGATTTGGATGATATATTTTTTGTTAGAACTAACTAATTATCATTCAAAAAATTTGTGGGGTACCCGTGCCAGGGGGGATAAAAGTCGTTTTTAACTATAACTCGGTAACGCGTGGTTTGCTTAGGAACTAAAATGTACCGAAAAAAAAATATTCAGAAATCAAATAAGGATATAATTATTTTTTGTTAGAAATGACTAATTGGAACTATTGTATTCATGAAAAAAAAACCTTCGGTTTTGTGGTTGTAACAAAAAATCTTTTATTGGACGCTTAGGTTCACAGAACGTTGTAGCAAGGAAGTTTTTTACTATTGAAACTTTATTTGCATAGTTAGTTTTTTTTTATCGATAGAAATAGAAATTTTTGTACCACAAAAAATACGACATTGGACGAGTGTATAGCTGCGGCATAGATTTGTAGCGGTAAAACGATATAGGACATTTATTGTAGCGATTGTAGCTTGCGGCAATGTGCGTCATATAACAGAATATGGTGCTCCGGTTGAAACTTACGAGTCTTCAACCAGTCACCCAGTATAAACTGTAAATTATTATTATATTTGTGTTTGATATATTATGTACTTATTTTCAATTCTATTTTCAACGCTGTTATACGAGTATTGCTACTAGTTTCAACATAATTTATCTCGTCTGTGAGTTTCTACACACCAATGATGTTCTTTACCTACTTCGAGACGATAATCTACTTTGAACTTTGAAGGTATTTTTTATTGGTAGCTCATACTTCATAAATAGACTAATTGATATAGAAATAGATTAATCGCTTTTCAAAAATATCTAATTTTATTTAATTTTGTTAATTGAGGTTCTTAATTATATTGCAAGTTTTTTTCATTGCTAATAATGAATCGATTTTGGTTTAGTACTTTAGAGGAGGTTCCATATACACATTATAATCGAATTTGTAGTTTAACTGCAAAAAAATGTCGCATGCCGTTTGCTACTAATTTTCAACTGAGTACTTGAGTTCAATCAAAATACTTACCAGAAAATTTTATATTAAATGTTATATTTTCTTTTTTGTGTCCATTATCAGCTAATAATGTATAATTTCCAATATCTTCAACATTACTTTTGTTTACTGTCATAATCACTTCATATTCTTTTCGATTTTCTTTATAGTCTTTTATTTTAAGATAAGTGCTATTTGTACCATTTCTTATAAGAATATTATTTTTGTATCTGAAAAATAAGAATATACATTTAGTAGAATAAAACGTAATGTTAACTCTCTTATAAACTGCAACAGTTATAAATATTCAAAGTATATACTTACAAGTAAAATTTAACGTCAGGGGGATATGATATTACTCTCACATTTTGTTGTGAAGTTGGTTGTTTGTGTCTATTTATATCATAAACGTTTGATTTATGTGACACTTGTGTGCTTTGTATTTCATTATAACGTAACTCCAGTACATAGTTGCCTGAAAATAATAAATTAAATATTTAAAAAAAATATATATAAAAAAATGATATTGATATTAGGTAATTTAAATAATTAACATTTTTAAATTTCAGTACTATTTTCATTCGGAAAACTAATATCTTCATATTTCTTATGACACCGTGGTTGAAGCTAGCTGAATTCTTAGAGTCTGTTACTATGTGTTAACAAACCTATCTATATAAGAAACTCAACTAGAATTCAGAGTTACGAGATCGTAGAATGACAAAATTGCAGAAATACAAGATCTCAGATTGACCAGATCACGGAGAGATTGAAAATGGCGAAATTGCAGGGCGATGGACGAGACCCTGACATCACAATCTCACTAAGTGATTTGTAGCAATTTTTTCACGTAGTAAAACTAACTAAAGTGTACTATACAAAATGTTCAAACAATTTTACTATATAATTGTTGGTTTCATTGTTCTTCTTCTCCTCAGCTACTTAGTGAGAGAGTGTGTGATTAATTTGATTTTTTTGCACAGAAAAATATCGAGGTTTGATGAGTGCCATATATACGCTACTTTTACTCATGTAAAAACTGATAATCCAAGAACTGTCAAAAAAAAATACGAAGAAATTAAAAATATAATGTTTAAATAGACTGAAAATATAATTATTATGTTTATCAGCCTCAGTTGTGGTTTAGCATTACTATTGTCAACGATGTCGTTTTACAACCATTCGAGTCATTTTGCCACTTCCGTCTTGGTATTTATACGGCAGAGTCATCAACTAAACAGTACCAATGCTGCCCTGACCAACAAAAGGCTAGGCGAACGTCATTCGTCGTTAAAACTGTGCTCTTGCTTCGAGGCACTACAATCATTATTATATATACACCTATTATATACAATCGTGACAACCAATGTATAACAACTTCGAACGCATGAAATTAAAGAACATATTATACATTTGAATGACAGGAATGTATTCATTATTATGAATACACCGCCTTATTTTCTTTAGGCTTAGAGGTTTAAGCTCTACATTATTTTTTAGAAAATATCAGTCTGTCAGTCAGGACTTACTCTTTTATATATCTTTCAAGTTGGATCAAATTGAACTCGGTAGGCAAATCAAATTTAAAATCGGTTCATTAGTTTACAAGTCCATCGCGGCCAAACAACGTGACACGTAACATTTATAATAAACAAGCTGACCCGGCCACGCGTTGCTGTGGCTATTTTATAGCGTCAACAACACGTGGTAATTATGCTGTTAAAATGTAGCTTATATGACACGTTCGTAGATTTACCATAGCAGCGCCATCTATTGATTACTTACTCAACCCAGTCGAAAGGTATCGACATCTGTTAGAATCATTTGGAGTTAACAGATAATTGTGACTGTCAAATAATAACAGACAAATAATTAGCAATAAATTAAAATTGCGACTATAATTTGAGATTTAAACTATCCTATCTCTCAAGTTGGATCGAACTGCACATGGTGTGCGTATATTGCATGTGCATGTGGTGTATATTAAGATAACATCAAATATATATTTATATAGTTCATAAAATAAACGTCTGGGTGTGTTTATACCTTTATATGTTTTAATAATACGCATCTCTACACATATATTTACACAGTTAATGTATTTCTGTTACCGTTATAACAACAAATAATAAAACAGAATAAAATAAATATTTAAGGAGTTGCTCCCTTATAACAAACTTATCTATATTTTCTTGATATTAATAATGACAACAGGTAGAACTAGAACTGATGTTGTAATAATTAATGTTGTAATAAAAAGAGAATGGTACGGAAACCTTAGTGTGCAGTTTAGACTAGCGCCAATTTACTTAATAAAGGCACATGACCTTTTAATTAATTAGCGACCTTTATTCCTAGGTGTGACCGCACGGAGTGTAAATTGAGGCGGGATTTTCATCTGTTGATTACTCCTATAACTCGATCACCTCCATTGTCTAAATGTATTAGTCTTGCTGTATATTTTGTTTGGTGTGCAATAAAACTATATTCATTGATTCATTACTCGTTCAAAATATCTTCTGAGTAACTACAACAACAACAAAAAATATAGCAGAAATACCTATAAACCATTTAAGATCTAAGATAATTCAAATGCTCCAACCCCGCGTGCCAAGTATGCCAGTCGCATTACCACGCGGAATGGCATATAAACATTGCGATTCCGCGTTGGGCCAGATAAAAACCGGCATTCCGGTCACGCGTCGAATCGCTCAAACGCTCCGATAAATTTAGGAAAATCACAAATTACTAGTAAAACATATGTATTATTTTCGCTATTTCTTTTATTTAATCTTTTGAGTCTTATTAGAAAACTTTTGAAATTGGTGAGTGTAGTTGCTTTTGAACAAACCCTCGTGTGATTGATTAAAATAGAAAACCCCTAGCCGGAAGATAACTTTATACGAGTATGTATGCAAGGAATTCATGTGAGTTGTACAAAAATAAAACCCCATGAAGTGCGGCAGTAACCAATGGATACAGGAAAAGACATAAACATTTATTTTATTACGAATATATAATAGCGACAAATTGAATTGTTGATGCGAATTGTGCGTGAGTGCGAAGACGTCCATTGCTAATAAAACTAACAATCGAATATTGTATTCAATATTTAATGACATTGCAAGTCAGGTGTAGACTTGAAGTAGAGACAATCGGGTAACATATTTTTTTTGTGATATCAAAATTCTTTGTAAAAAAGTGATTAAAATGTGAAAAAGGACCGTCATAGAATAGAGGGCGCCACTGTGTTTATTTACCGTATTTGCTATATTGACAACACTTTCGCGCGATTCATTAAACTAGTTATTTATTATTATTACATTTTACTTACATAGAACCGCACTGTTCAGGAAAAGTGTATTAGGTATGGGACCTATGATCTATAACCACTTGCCTACGTCATTACTTGAATCGGAGAATATCAATATATTTAAGAGACAATTATTTAATTTTTTGATATTGAAAGGTTACTATTCGGTTAAAGAATTTCTGCAAGATAAAGTAGTTATAATGTAAAGGTGTAATTTGTAAATGTTATTTTATCTGGACATAAGCATAATTTTCTTCTCAATACTAATTTGCATGTTAGATTTAAGTAAGTAGTATACTAAAATTATTGTATCTTCGCAAGGACAATATCTACTGTTGAAACGATTAGAATTCTACATTAAGACCAATTTCTGTACAGTTATGCAATAAATGATTATGATTATGATTATAGTATTCCTTATATATAATGTAGGTTGAGCCTAACATATAAAATAATACTGATACTTATACATAATTCGGCGAGCGCAGCTGATACAATTATTTCATACCTTGATTTTATAACTAAACTACTCATTATTTTACTTATCAATGTTTACTTAAAACCACATTGTCGTGTGAATATCAAACAAAAAACAAAAAAATATGTCAAATATGTCAACAAATATTCATTTCTGAGAAATATAGTAAAAAATACAGTCGAGTTGAGCAACTCTTTTTGTTGGTAAAAAAGGCCCAGTTTGCGTTACGGGCTCAAGTGATCTCATATGAACATATCAAGTAATAGCATGAACTCGTTACTATAAGTAGGTACATACAAAGCTCAACCAGCTACAATAACAAGTTTATTTAAGAAAAGCGTGACTACCGACGTCCATCACGGCAGGAGTCGATACAACTTTTTTGGTTACCGAGTATCACAAAATTAAAATGAAACTACTTGAGATGTATCAAAAAGGGTCTCGAGAACAGAGCCAGCCAGAGATAGATAAAAACAAAAGTATGAAAACTTGGTTTTATTTTGACAGCGTTGAAGGGCGAACTGTTAAAATGAAACCAAGTTCACTTGCTCTTGTTTTCACCTCTTTCTTGCCTAAATCGAGCTGATAGCTCTGTGCTCGGTACATGTTTAATATACTCTAGCCAAGATTTGAGAAAATATAATAACTTAGATGGTTAATTATCTTAGTTTGGCTAGACAGCAAACGGCATTTTCTATGCATGCAACGGCATTGTAAAGAAAAGATGGGCAGAAAACTGCTTGTCAGAGTATATTAATATAATTAAGTTCAACTCAAAATTCGGTCAGCGCTGTGGTACGTGCCTAGAAGTAAGTCGTTACGCGACGTGCCTTGATACAACGAATTAAGCAGGAATAATGAACTTGTAGTGAATAGAATATTAATGAGCAATATTGCAACAACTGAATATTAAAATTTCTAACACATAACAACGTGCGTATTATCGTATACGAACTCAAAGAAAGATCCTTGAGTGGCGACCACGATCCGGAAGACGCGGCATAGTTATAGTTAGCGGCAAACAACTCGACCTTGCGCGAGACGTGTTGTACTGTTCGCACTTACCAGACTACCCGTGAGAGTAAAAGGGACGATGCCACCATCTTGGTTCTAGTTATTTGCCGTGTACTATAGGCCTCCACCAGGTGGACCAACGACATAGTAAGAGTCACAAATATTTGATAATTGTAGCACCAACTATATGTAGTTTTGGACACATCTAATCAGGTGAATTTCATGAATTCCAATAAAATAAAATAAAATTGTACGTATTTGTTACGTCTGCGAGATGAAATGAAGTAGCATAATTTATTTCTAACTTTTTAACGATGATGAAACTAGGACTGGAGAACAACGTCATTTAAAAAAAAATAGTATTCAAGTCTAGAGCCCGTAGAACAGTCAGCTGAGATGTGTCCAGACATCTCAGCTGACTGTTCAGACAATCAGATATAAGCAACATTTAGCTTGGTCATGTCTGAGACCATAGCTGTGGAATGTGGCTTTTATAACTCAGCGCTTCAGTGGATCAGATAACACTTACTCGTAGAATTGTAGGCTCTATTTGTTTGTCTTCGGGTAATGGTGGTAAGCCATGACAGATTAAGCCTTTGGGAGGCTTAGGAGTTCTGACACTAGGGCGAATCACTTCTTCTATACGAATAGGAAATAGATTTCCTCTTGTATTTCTTTAAATGGAAGGTTTGTAAATTTTTCCTTCGCTAATATTATATTATTATATTATAATACATGTCACAGTTTATATTTTCTACATCTGTATATTGGTACACGGTCTTAGTTCAGTTCGTAAATTTTTTTTGTTTGTTGGCTAGTTTATATGTTTTGTACTCTTGCCAACTTTTTCACGATATATTTATATACAAGGAAAGCTAAATCTTTCAATATGTACCTTAAATTTTCTCTAATCCCTTGAATCTCAAATATTGATTTTGTTGACATAATTTCATTTATTTAGGTATGGGAATACGGATACGAAACTTTGGCCTCAAATACCGCTTAGGCTCGATCAATTTTAGAATATTATAAACGCGAAAGTTTGTGAGAATGTTTGTATTGATGTATGTTTTTCACGCAAAAACTACAGAACGGGTTTGGATGAAATTTTACACCTAGATAGTTTATGTCCTGGATGACATAAGATACTTTTCATTAAAAAAATGCTGTTACTTATCAAGTTTCGACCGGTAACTCTGCGATGCGCGCACGCGACAAAAATTTTATATAACAATTAATTTTAAACTTTTTAAGAATTTGTGGAAATAATACCCCTAAGGTGGTTGTCAAATGCCCTCATTTGTAGTTGTCAAATGAGGGCATTTGACCACCTTAGGGGTATTATTTCCAAAAATCGTTTATGAATGACTGAATGAATACACCCTTCAAATTGTATGCCTCAGGGTTCAGCAGTTTAGGCTTTGTGTTGATTCCTAGCAAATATCAGTCAGTCAGGACTTACTCTTTTATATTTAATACTAGCTTTTTCCCGATATATTAGTAAATTCTAATACGAGTGATTCAGATCATTCGTATTGCTAGCGAAGAGTATGAATTTTCAAGCATGCAACTTTTTGCACATATTTAGTTCTTAAGTGACGTCATTAGCGAGTGATGAATTCATTCGAACGTTTCAAAATACAACTCCTGGTAGTACGGCACTTTGGACTCGTTAAGGCCGTATTTTTTGTTACAAATAGATCTTTTGAAATCATGCCATGGTTTATACATTATTTTACATGTTTGCACAGGGCTTCTGCTTTAATGAACTATTTTAAAAATATTGCCTTTTTTACCCGACTGCTAAAGCGGGAGGTTTATGATTTTTCGAATGTATATATTATGTATGTTTTTATTTATATTTCTTTAGCAAGCCTTGAAGTACATTTATGTGAGTGGTGTCTACAGATTCTTCATCTTAGTTGTAAGAGTGACACAAATAACAGTAAAATTAAAAAAAAAACAATATTAGGATTTCTGCATTGTAGTATTTGTATTATACTACTGTATTATATTATAAAGTCTTTTTACTAACGTTTTGCGTTGTCTTTCATACTTTATAATTTTCTCATTTATCTTTGTAAAAACCTGGTCAATATATCCACAATAATTTTCTGATGATTTCGTTATACTTTTGGTGCTGAAAGTATTACTTTTAAATGTATTAATTACCATTTTTATATCAAAATTTGTTTGTTTACATTTTGTTGACAACGTCAATAATTTTCATTTCACGGCATATCTTTCAAAAGTTGTATTTTTTTCTATGAGAAAGTGTAAGGTTTTATGATAAATAGTCTAGTTTTACTTATTTTTGTATTGGCCATTTATAATATTTAAATTTTTGAATATAGATTTTAGGACACGGGCTCGCGACTATATGAGACGTCGCGAGGCATTCCCCAAGACAGTTCTCATCAAGTTTTATTTCAACTACGTACTACGGCCACACCCTACTACGGCCAGGCCTGGGAACTCTGTTGGCGCGACCAGTTTTATTTTAAAGTGAATTTTTCATCAAGATATCGTAAGTTCCAAGGACTAAAAGAGGATGTGGATAATGTGACATAGACACGTTATACATTTGGATGGATGGAGCATTCCTTAAAGTTAAGGTCGGTGCAACCTTGAAATATTATATTCATCGTTCCGATACTGTGAGCTGCCACCTTCGGATCTTCGAGCTGCCACCCTCATCTGTGAACTGCCACCTTCATCTGTGAACTACCCCTCGGTTTGTGAACTACTCCCTCGGTTTGTGAACTACCCCCTCGGTCTGTGAACTACCCCCTCCGTCTGTGAACTGCCACCAGTGTATTGTGACCGGCCGTTTAAATTTAGCGCTCGTCAGTTCGGTGTATATAGGAGTAGTTTTAAGTTCGTTTAGTTATAAGGTAGTATTTTAATTTTCATTTTTATACATTTTGTAATTTGTAAATTAAACATTCATTTGTACCTACATGTTTTCTTCTTTCTTTTCCTCCAAAGTTAGGGTCCTACTGGGTTAGGTAGGAGCTAACTTCTCGCATTTTTTTATTAATTAAAGCTTTGCCCCTTTTTTGGATAAGAAGGGGTAACGTTTGTAAGTTTAATAAGTACGACCAAATGATGTTACCTTATTCTCTGTAGCATTATTCTTTAAATCAAGTTCAGAAAGTATCCTAGGGAATAATTGGAATACTTTCCTAAAATCCTATCCAAGTATCATTGAAGGATAAATTTCCGGAAAAACAAACGCTTTAATAACGTATGTTTGGTTATCGTATGTCATTGGCAAATTAAAATAACCGTAGAAAAAAAAAAATAGTTTTTTTGCTTATTAGCAACCATAACTTCTGATGCCGACTTGAATAGCTTAAATCCCATCTTTTAAAGGCCCGATGAGAATTATCCCCCAAAATAGTGATGCAGCTACCACTATCTAACAGTGCAGAAAAAGATGTACTATAGATAGACACATTTATAAACGGTCTATTAAAGTCTTTCTCTTTATCATAAAATACTGAAGATGTCTTATAACATATCATAAAATTTCGGACTGTATTTAACCATTGTTTCCAATCATCACTATCAAAATTATCTCTTTGGCAGCTATCCAAGTCTTCAATCAGTTTTTTGCTGATGATAATATCTAGATTGTTTTGAATAAGCACATTTAGGACAGTTATTAACCTTCACCTCTTTTTGACCACATTTGAAACAAACTAAATCCCTGGGCTGAGTACATGACTGTAACATATGGCCATAATTACGACAACGGACACAAAACTCTTCAGATCTACCAGAAATAGGTAATGAAGAATGCGATGGTTTATCTTGTATTGCCTTTAGTTTTTCTTTCAAAACTACTGTAGAAACTTTAGCAGAAGGACGATATGCGAATTCTACTGCACAAGGATTAACTTCGTGTTTACTAAACGGTTCACGGAAGTTTTTATCCTTTTCAGAACATTGTTCATAGCGTTGGCAAGCTGAGATTAAAGAATCTATCGTTTTGACGTATCTCAGAGCAACGAAGACCGAATAACATGGTCTAATGTTATGAAAGAGAATTTCCAATTGTTCTGTTTCAGAAAGTTTTCTTGAAAGTCGATTAAATATTCCGAACATAATCGACACATATTACAATAATAGTCTCAGTTATACCCTGAGTACGATTTCTTATTGCTTCAAGCATCTTATAATCGTAGTAATAAATCGCGAAATCTTCGATAAGTAAAACATGGATTTCGTTCCATGTCATGTTAGGATTCCGACCATATTGAAAATGAAACCAATGAAGAGCATCTCCCTTAAAGATTTCAAAAGCATGTTGACAAAGTGTAACATCTGAAATGTTTCTAGAAAACTTAAACTCCTCTATCTTCTGAAGAAAAGATCTAGGACACGACTTTCCATCATACGAAAACGTTTTAAGGTCTTTGACAAAATCACAACGTGTATGACAACCTTGTTAGGAAACTTGTGACTCCGTTTTCAAGGGAACGGCTAAAGCAGAAGAAGTCTGAACTGAAGTGGTATTAGACTGCAAAGGTGAGCAAGCTCGAGAGGTGAAGGTAAGGTTAAGTTGAAGAGGGTCATCTATATCCACTACTACGTCCTCAGAACAATCCACACAAACCGAAGATAAATTTTCAAACCTTTTCTGTATTATAAAAAAGCGAGATCTAAGATTAGAGCATATTTCAATCAGCGGAGGAGCAGCATTTAACCGTTCAAGACGATAATGAAGATGATTCACAAAAGCTTCAATCTTTCTAAAGCATTTTTTATCATTTGTAGATTCAATTGAAGTCAACTTTTCCCTAATATATTCAAGTGTAGATTCCGCCTGAGAGAGGTCAACCTTGAGAGGGATTGTAGAGGTTTTAATATCCTCTGGGAGTACATGACTCAGTTTTGTCATTTGGTCTAGTAGACTCGTAACGGTATCGGCTGGTTTCTCAGCCCTAATAGATACCTCATATTCTAGTTCGATCTTATTAAGATAAGCATATTTTATTGGCCTAGCCATGGTTAAAAAAAAATTGAACCAGTCACTTAATCTGTCAGGAAATATGATAAGTTAGGATCAACACCTAAATGAAAACCAATCAAAGTTAATTTCACAATCAATCAAATCGTAAATTAAAAAAAATAAGTCAATAGTAACCGAATAAGTTAAGTTCAAAAATTTTAAGTGATGTATGAATGTAAGAGTTCAGCTCTTAAAATATTAAGAGTCTGTGTGAACGTCTACTGTAGGATACTCTCCTACAGCACGCCGTATAGTATGCCAAACCCCCACTTGTTAGTGACCACAAGTGGTTTTAAAAACACTAACAAGAGGAGAATGGGTGTTGATTACTCTTGGGTAATCGGGTAAGTAGTGTGCAAGTGTGTGGGGTGCAGTATATTTTGTAAGTGTACTGAGAAGTGTGCTAAGTTTGAGTAATACCTAGGTATTACTCAAAGCAAAAAAAAAATAGTCAAATAAAGCCGAAACGAGAAGAAAAATGAGCCTACTTGTGCAAGTACCAATTTTGAATTTAGAAGTACCCTTTTTTGTTGGGCGCCAAACTATAACGTTACCCCTTTTTATCCAAAAAAGGGGCAAAGCTTTAATTAATAAAAAAAATTAGAGAAGTTAGCTCCTACCTAACCCAGTAGGACCCTAACTTTGGAGGAAAAAAAAGGAGAAAATATGTAGGTACAAATGAATGTTTAATTTACAAATTACAAACAGTATAAAAATAAAATGAAAATTATTGACGTTGTCAACAAAATGTAAACAAACAAATTTTGATATAAAAATGGTAATTAATACATTTAAAAGTAATACTTTCAGCACCAAAAGTATAACGAAATCATCAGAAAATTATTGTGGATATATTGACCAGGTTTTTACAAAGATAAATGAGAAAATTATAAGGTATAAAAGACAACGCAAAACGTTAGTAAAAAGGCTTTATAATATAATACAGTAGTATAATACAAATACTACAGCATAACAAATTAACTATTTTTTTTTCAAAATACATCGAGTGTGGTATCAAAATATTAGATGTTTTAACGGTGAGACATGAATATATATATATATATATATATATATATATATATATATATATATATATGTTTTATTAGAGTTTGAAATAGGAAATGCTAAGTTTAAAATACACAGGTTAAAAAATTTAACAGTCAGGTTTTTTTTAAGTACGAGTAGCTTCTAACCACTTGTTTGATCAAGCAATCAAAAAGAGCTAAGCATCTTTAAATGATACTTTGAAGAAATATCTTCACTAACTGATATACTCGTATATAGCCTTTTATCTACTATTTTATACATATTGCGCTTTTATTCAAGCGTTTCTGTTACAAGTCTGAAAATTAAGAATTAGCTTCCGACTGTCAGCGTGTATGTACTATACCTACATAGTTATTCACTGTCATTTATACTCGTTAAGTTATACTTACTTGTATTGTGTGTGATTTTCCAATTGTGTTTTGCCCCGAAAAGATTTTAAATTGACACACAAAAGCTTGACCTGTCCGGGGATCGAATTCGGGACCAGCGGCGCAGAAGGACGGGTTGCTACCATTTAAGCCAACCGGCCAGTCTGTGTGCCACCCGCCCAATGTATAATTAAAAATTATACTGTTAAGAATTTGATAAGATACGACAAAGTAAGGGCGAAGTTTAATGGGGCAGGCGATAAGTGTTGTGAAAAAATAGCTGTTAGCTGAACTACTAGTTAACTATTAATTTTAATAAAGGTATACTATACATATTCACTTAATTAGGGTTGTTAAGTTACTCGTATTACAAGTACTTCAAAAAACCCGACTGCTAAATCTTTATTATATTCTCGCAACTAAGACGAATCTTTTGAAACCACTCACATAATAGGTAATACGACAAGCCGTTTAGGCTCTAGGTCGTGCAAAAGAAATATACATACATAATCGTACACTCGAAAAATGTAACCCTCCTTCTTTCGCAGTCCGGTAGAAATTTTAAAATATATAATTTAAATAGAACCAGATACATTATAAAAAAACATTATAGTAGAAACACATGAGTTTAACCAAACTGGAAAACCGATCTTCAGACTCGATGGGAATCAACATACTAAGAGGTACTTTAGTGTCGAAATACACTAATATTACCAAGAGGAAAGATTTGAATTTTTATATGTAACGACTAAACTAAAATACTACTGAACCGATTTCAAAAATTCATTTGCCGTTAGAAAGCTGCATTTTGCAAAGGATTTTGTGTAATACTCGAGCGTGTTAGATTAACGTATGGGAGATTACTTTGATCATGTTGAGTATATCTACCAAATAAAAGCTCTCAATACAGAGCCGGTCTAAAAAGGCAGCAGGCTGAAATATAAAAAAAAACATTGTTTAGCTTAAATAAGGTAGTTTAAATACTAGCTAAATTTAGATCAGATTAAAATAAGGTAGTTTAAATACTAGCTAAATTTAGATCAGATTAAAATAAGGTAGGTTAAATACTAGCTAAATTTAGATCAGATTAAAATAAGGTAGGTTAAATACTAGCTAAATTTAGATCAGATTAAAATAAGGTAGTTTAAATACTAGCTAAATTTAGATCAGATTAAAATAAGGTAGTTTAAATACTTACTAGCAAAATTTAGATTACGTTTCTTTTTTCATATCTATTTTGGACATACCTACAATGCAAATGCAATAACATTAATATACGTGCTGTCAGAGACACGTTCACTCTCGAATATGTCCCAGTCTTGGTTTCCTTAAATGAAAAAGTGATGTTATTGTTTGTAAAATAAAATCGGTCAAGTGCGAGTTGAACTCGCGTACTATGGTTTCTGCACCATTATCTATACAACAGTTCACAAGGTTGTACCTGGTGTTGTTATAGTAACGAGCAAAAATTAAAACAAAATATAAGGGGGGGGGGGGATCTTTATATTATATTATATCTTAATATATATAAATCTCGTGTCACAATGGTTGTCCTCAATGGACTCCTAAACCACTTAACCGATTATAATAAAATTCGCACACCATGTGCAGTTCGATCCAACTTGAGAGATAGGATAGTTTAAATCTCAAATTATAGTCGCAATTTTAATTTATTGCTAATTATTTGTCTGTTATTATTTGCCAGTCACAATTATCTGTTAACTCCAAATGATTCTAACAGATGTCGATACCTTTCGACTGGGTTGAGTAAGTAATCAATAGATGGCGCTGCTATGGTAAATCTACGAACGTGTCATATAAGCTACATTTTAACAGCATAATTACCACGTGTTGTTGACGCTATAAAATAGCCACAGCAACGCGTGGCCGGGTCAGCTAGTATTATATATATTTATGTTATATACTTTTAAAGTGAATATACAATTAGATATTCTGTAAATATTGCAAGCGTCTACCCCCTGCCGTGTTAACCACTGTAACCGCAAAAATCACGTTTGCTGTATTGTGTCCCTTAAATATTTATTTTATTCTGTTTTTATGTGTTGATATAGCGGCAACAGAAATTCATTTTTTTTTAATCTAATAATGTGTGGAATTTCTGCCAAAATAGCTAGGTATCACGGTTCGTAAGATACAGCCTGGTGACAGACAAACGGACGGACAGCGAAGTTTTAGTAACAGGATCTAAAAACCTTTCTTTTTCAAGTCGTGACACTTATATATGCATCAATAAAATAAGTAGGTATGCCGTTTGATACGCAGCTGTTTTCAAAGATGCAATTAACGCGTCTTTTCTCGCCCTTATTTTTATATAAAAGTAAAGCTCTAAGTACAATATTTGTATAATTTAATTGACATATATATAGATAGTTATATACCTATACTTAAAGTCAAGTTTTATCATATATAATTCAGCAACTTACTCTCGATAGCGCAAAATAATGAAGATATCACGGTCTAACTAACATCACATCCCAGTTGTTCCATCATGGAACTGGGAATGGCCTAGTTTTAACTCAAAATTTACACTAGTTCTAGTATTTCGAGAACTATTTTTAATAGAACTAATGTTGTAAATTACTATCATTAGTTGTTCCATCATGGAACTGTGAACGGTACTAGTGTAGTTAAACATAATCCCGTAAAACATAGTTTGTACAAAAATGCTAAAGTCACACGGCGCACTTTTACTGTCTTAAAAAGTTGTGAAGTTGTGAAAACCAAGTCGGTCAATTCAGTAGGTATCTGTTTATCTATGGGAGAAACTTTCCAATTAATTTGTCATAAATAATAAGATATAAGTAATATATAGTAATTTTATGATTTAATTTAACAAATTTAATGTAGCTATGGCAATATTATTAATATTTATCTCATTAATAAATATAGTCACTTGGCAAATGCTGATAAAAAGATGATGGCCATGTTGCTTAAAGTCAAGGACGCAGCGCCGGCAGCATTCCCGCGTTTTACATGTTATATCATTATAAGTTAGTAATAATTAAACTATTTTGAGTGTAGAATAAGTTAGTTTTTATTAAGTGTTTTTATACGAAATTACCACGATATAAACATTTTTAAATTCTAAATAAAGTTCAAGTTCTAGAGTCAGTTACTCATATATGTACTATAAATAGTATGGTATAGTAGACTCCTAGTGGTACAGTTAAGTCTATGACATAATTTTGGCGTAAAAACTTGAAATAAAGATATTCAAACCTGTTGTGCTGTTTTGTGGTGCAACCAATTGTTTGATACTACGAGTATTATCGTCTGCAATTGAAACTGCAAACGATACTCCAAAGACAGTGGCAAGCAATGAATACTGGCTGGCAAAAACCATTCTGGCGCCTCTTCGAAACAAATTGTAGTTAAAATCGTAATAGATTAATTTATTTCGAAATCTTCACACGATGATAGCTTCTGTCATTATTAGCGGTATAGATCATTACGAATTTTAATCACTCACTATAACAATACTTTATATATGAGCACGGTGCCACTTGAATTATCCTGAACGGTAGTTTCCATGATAATCACAAACACTGTTTTCATGAAAAAATGCGACAAGGCAGAAGAAGTAAGGTGTAGAACTAAGCTATAGAAAACTTCTGCAAAACACGAGTTTTTATAGACTCGTATTCTAGTTTAGCAAGATAACGCGACGACGCGGCCGTACGTAGCTTCGACTCAGGCAGAATGTCAAGTCAACACGCCGCCCGCCCGCCCGCCCGCGCTTCGCCACCAGTAGGAGTGATACCTACCTCTTCTCTTTGTATTAGACAGATTTGCACTCCTTGTTTTTGTTTATTACCCGAATTAAAAAAAGGTGAAAGCTATTAATTCACCGGAATCTTTACTTTATATATATGTTCCCGACTTCTCATGGGCCAGTAACTATTTCAGTTTTGTTTGAAAGTATCTTTCTAGTTATACCGGTTCGGTAGTTTGGTCTGATACTACTCTAAGACAAAATAACTGAATAAAAATATACGAGTATAATGGATGATAAATAATGGATGTTACGGTTTATTTCTGTTTGTCAAGATAAGGTTACAAACAGGAATTAATATTCTGTTTGTCGGGCTCAAGAGGTTGGCAGAATATTCTTTGGTCTGTCAGTTTGTATGTATGGATTGGTAGTCCTCAAAAAATTTCGTACTCAATACAATACAATACAATACAATATTTCTTTATTGCACACCAAAAACAAAGTAAACAATAAGATAAAGGCATGAACAAAACATCGGTAGTACATTGGGCGGCCTTATCGCCTAAAGCAATTTCTTCCAGGCAACCTTGGGATGGATCGGACTAAGTGAGAATAGTCACGTCGGTGATGCATCAATAGAAAAAAACAGAAAAAAAATACAAGTACAAATATTGTACCGCAAAAAAAAACAACAAGAAAAAAAATATTTTAAAATTAATCAATATACATAGTTAATACATACCTATACATACATGTCATACTCGCAATAATCATTCGTAAATAAATGTTCTCGCGTACCTACAGATCATAGTTTTGATCCAATTGATCCAATCTTGGCGAAACTTTATGTTTGTTTTTTTTAGTACTTTTTAGTCTACAGGTATTTTAGATTGGGGGCGTATAGACGTATGGGTATGTATTACCATTGCTAGGGGAAGTTTGTTTGAAAATGCAAAAACACACATCCTATATAGGTATTTAGTATTATAAAAGTCGATTTTACTTCTCGTGAAATAAGGTCTAAAGTTTTGTGGCTATGACACGAATCAAAGTGATGAGTTTCCACGATTACAAACGGTTATTTAATTTTCGTCAGTACCTCGGATGCCACTTTTATAATTTTTGGAAGCTATATGGAATAAAGAGTGTTGGGCTCCTGTAAAAAAAAACTAGTTCTGAGATTTGGAAATCAAATCAAATCCAAATGAAGCCAGTCCAAATGGGTGTGTTTCCGAGCCAATATCTTAATTTTTTTCTGGCATTTCATACTTTGCAATTTCAACCTCTTAGGTTCTCCCATTTTTCTTGATGCAGTTCCTGTTGCCCTCACTAGTCGGAAACAGTTTCTCCTAACCGATCACAGCATCTGAAATACCTTTACACACACTTTTCGATTATCTTGATACGCATGTGTTTCGCCGTTCCTAAAATTAATTACCTACTACTGACAACTCTGACTTTGCTTTATCCTGAGGAAGTTTCCTCAATTGACAGTGCCCTAAGACAGGTGGTCTAATCAGTGCTATTGATATTGTATTGTAGGCTAATTGTTACGAATAATTTGACATCTAATTTTATGAATTATAAATAAACGATAATCTAAGTGATCAGTAACTCTCTTATGATTATTATTAGGTAAGTACGCCTTTTCTTACTCATAGAGGCGCATTCCTCATATATGACCTTCTCATAGAAGCCTCACATGAAATAATAACCGAATCCCATAATATCTTAAGACAATGGAAAATATAATATGTATTATTGTCTCTTTAATCCCGCCGTTTGACATATTTGGCTCTCTCATGGCTATTAAATAGCACTAAGTAAGCTATAGCATACGTCGAAGATATTTCAAGTCAAGTTTTTTTTTAAATTATTATTATGGCGATATCTCTTTGGAAGTTTTAAGTTGTTAAGGTCCTATTCTCACATTGATAGAAACAATGACCTTAGAAATTTTTTTTATTTCACGACGTAAAATGCGTTTTAACGCAGTTTTCGTTCTTATTACTATGAGATTAGACATTTTTCAAATACTGAAAAACTGAAACTGAAAATGTGGTCGACTTTACTATTGCATACAATATAAAAAAGACATAAATATATGCGATATAATATAACTGAATGCCATGTTATCTGATACATTGACCACACCGCGGCAGACCAACAGAAGAGTTGGTAATAAATAGTTCCTAAAATAAGTTTAATTTGTGTCGATTTATGATAAGTGATTTGTGCTATAGCGTGATGCGTAGGTCGAAGTTTATCAATCAATAGAACAAAATGAACATTTTCTCTGTAATAAAAATAATTCATTACTATGTTGAATCAATATGTTATCGTCTACACGTAAACTATTAATAATGTGTTGAAAATAATCGTGTTCCAATGCTTTTAGTAGTTTCGTAGTGAAGTGACTTTAAAACTCACATCGAATTATTTTTGTCTGTATCTAAGTAGGTACATTTCAATAGAAAGCAGTCAATAAAATTCAAGTTTATTATCAAAATAATTTTTATTCGATATATGGACTATCGGTATAGTCCACATAGACTAACGTTTCCATCTTTCTTCGGTACCATTACAACTGGAGCTGAAAGTATTGACTAGTGGAAGGTAAGTTCCGACGACATCTTGCAACTTTTGAAAGATAGTTTAGGCAATAGCTTGGTCAAAAGCTTTTCAAACTTTTCATTAGTGAATTCCGCTATTTTCCGCCGATTTGTCATCAATGTCTTCTTCAATCTAACACGACGTGTGAGTGTTGTGTAGAACGGCGGCGTTTCTTCAACGTTTCCAGGACTGATGATGATGATGTTTTTCTCGAGGTCGGCCAGTCAAGTGAATCTGGGCCCAATGTTGGGCGCCAATTTATAAAGCGGTGCACTACTAACGCCTCCGGCAACACTTCGTTGTGTACATTTTTGACATTCCGAAGCAAGATAATAGTTAAAGCACAGTTTTAGGTAAGTAACTATTATTATTTGCTAAAACATGTCAAAAAGAGTTGTTTCAAAAATGTATGGAGCTCCGGCCAGGACAGTGTACTTGATACTATATACATTTATTAGGGGCTAGGTATTAATCTTCAATATATCAACCAAACTCAAAATAATGAAACGTATCGCAGTGTACAAAATTAATTTCGAATCAAAATATTTCCATGTTATTTACGCAAGAAGGTGATTTACGTGTTTTTATTGTGTACATTTTGATATTTGTGAAGGGCGGTACAATTCATAGACCAATGTGACCCTTAGATTCAACCTAGGATACAGAAATCTTCCAGTGATGCCAAATTTCACTACAATTCACAGAATTTTGATATTTTTGTACACAATGAAGGAGGTGACTGACGCATTTTTCATTAATACACAGAATTAACCATGTTCGGGCCGTCTTCATTCATCCGTTCATTCGTCCATTCATTCATTCAATAGCTTCATTCATTCGTACACTTCTTTCTGTCACCTAATCGAAAATGGAGTCTTTTTTACTGAATCAATAATTATATTTATAAAAACTACAAAAAACCTTCTTTTACTTGTCTGTACTAGACAAGAAGTGGCGACCGTGACAGGACCTGCAATCATATAATCGCCGAGAAGATTTACCTATTCTAGATCGAACTTACGACATGTGCCACGCGGTGCGCCAACGCATCGACAAAAGTTACTACGAATCTACGTGAAATCTTCCGACAAAACAAAGACGGACGACGGATCCTGCGAATTTAAGACCTACCAGACCTATGAAGTGTAGTTCCAGACCAATTTGGATTGTGAAGTTCAGTTGTGACGACATCAAGTTCGAGGAACGCCATTTTGTCTGCCGATCAAGTGAGACCGTTTCATATTTTTCCTTGCCTATAACCTTTCTACTTGGGAATTTAGTGAGGCTAGTTCCGCATTTGTTTTGCTTCATACCAATAGCCGTTCGTAAATACATAACTATCCTAAGCGCATGTAATTGCAGTGTCTTGTAAATACAATCTACCTAATATTTTCTTATCTATTCAAACTACTTACCTACCTACTTCATTCGTGAACTTGAACTTGGTTCAACCATATGGTGACTATATACCTACATGTATTAAATCATAAACATTCCATTGAAATCGCTGCGTATGCCTTCCGATTCAATTCTATAAATAGCTACACAATCTATTGATGCACTATTACGTTTCTAAATATTAAATCTATTCGCTTAAACGCTATTCTAAGCTTGTCGCACCAATCTATTCCAGTAGCTTTGCATCGCACTTTGTTCTCTCGCCTATCAACCTGCCACTGCACCCTCATCCTCATTGCCTGCGCATCCTGTGCTGCGTGTGAGCACCACGGCGGTCGTACGCTGACTAATCTAACGGGACTCGCTCGCCGCGCGCCCTGCAGGACATCGAAACAAGGAGTGTATCGTATGCAATTTGTTTGTTTACATTTCTTATCGCTAACTTTATTGCATCGCAACCATGCCTGAGAAACTAAGAGAATTAAATGCTAAGCGTAGTTCTATTAAGGGACGCGTTACGAAGTTTAAAAATAACTTAGATAATCTAGATTCTTTAGAGGAGGAAATTTCTACAATGGAACTCAGCAAGCTTGCAATGCAATTAGCAAAATTTGAGGCGTTATTTATTGAATTTGATGAGGTGCAAAATCAAATAGAAATTTTAAATGTAGACAATCAAGATTCCGAGTTAAGTATTCGCGAATTATTGGAACAGGATTTCTACCATTGCATTGCATTTGCTAAAAAACTATTAGACAATAATAACACGACAGCGCCGAGCCATGAATCTTCTTCTAACCATTCATGCTGTCATAATCATGGCATAAATACGCACGATTCTAATAATCCGCTTGGGTTTCGCCTACCAGAAATTAAAATTCCTTATTTTGAAGGAACTTACTATAAATGGCTGGAATTCAAAGAAGTTTTTACATCTTTAGTACACAATAATGAACGAATTAAGAAAATACATAAGTTTGTGTACTTAAATTCATATTTACAAGGTGAGGCAGCACGAGTTATCTCAAATCTCGAGCTTACAGATAAAAATTACGCAGAGGCGTGGAAAATTCTCTGTGATCGCTATGACAACAAACGACAGCTTATTAATAACCATTTAAAGTCGTTATATAACATCGAAGCGGTTCGCGAAACCGATAAATCACTTAGGTTTATTATCGACCATGTTACAAAAAACCTACGAGCGCTAAATAGCTTAGGGTTGCCTACAGATAAGTGGGATGTGCTTATAATATATCAAGTCGCGAACAAGCTAGACAATATGACATTTTTTAAGTGGGAAGAACATAGAAATAGCCTACCTGAGATACCTACTTTAGATAGTTTTTTCTCGTTCCTCAAGAGCCGTGCCGACGTCCTTGAAACTTCATTCCAGCGGTCCAAGCAGGATAAACCTGAAAAACAAAAGTATAATCCTACCTACCACCAAAAACCTCAACAAACTAAATCGTTAGTCACCACAGCGCCAAAGGAAACTAACTCTTCCAATCCTCGCTGTGCTGTTTGCCAGGGAACTCACCATGTTTTCCAATGTGATGTTTTTAGAAACAAATCTGTGGACGAAAGGCATCGACTAGTATCCTCCCACAATTTATGTCCGAATTGCTTAAAAACAGAACACAGCAATGGAGTCCAGGGCTGCAAGCTTACAGGTTCCTGTCGCACCTGCAAAAAGCGACACAACACCTATCTTCACAGATCCAGTGATTCTGACAACATTCCCGCTAGTGGTGAGTCATTTTCGATGTCTGTACAATCATCACCCGAGGTATTATTATGTACCGCCAAAGTTCGGGTGACTAACCCTATTACCAAAGAAACTACCATAGTACGCGCTCTACTGGATTGCGGAAGTCAGAGTACCTTCTTGACTACTGCTGTTATGCAGAAGTTAAACCTTTCTCCCATGGCTTCTAATACCGAAGTAGTCGGTATCGGTAATACACCACTAAAAATTTCTACCAAACGCTGTGCTATCCAGCTGCAAGCCGGCGACAACGGTTTCAGCGTCACAGTAACATGCCTTGTCTTACCTCATATTTCGGGTGAAATGCCTAAAGCAACTTTCGATGTATCACACTTACATCTTGCCAAATACCAGCTCGCTGATCCGGACTTTAACCGGGCGGGTCCGATTGACATGCTCATCGGAGCAGACCTATTCTGGGACATTATAGGTTCAAAACAACAAACCCTAGGGCCTAAAAATCCTACACTACGCAGCTCTAAGCTAGGTTGGCTTATTGCTGGACCAATCTTTAACTTTAAATCTACTCGTACCAGCGGGTTTAAAAAGGTACAGTGTAACTTTCTATCAAACCATGAACCCCAATCTAATCTATACGATGAACTCTCTAAATTCTGGGAACTAGAGAATTTCCCTCAAGACAAAATCCTCACTAACGAGGAAAATCTATGCGAACAGCATTTCCTAGCTAACACTACTCGTACTTCTGATGGTCATTTCTGTGTGGCTCTACCTTTTCGCGAGGACCCCACTGCATTAGGAAAATCTTACGGGTTAGCTAAGAAACGTCTTTTAGGCTTAGAAGCTTGCTTTCGCAAACAACCTGGAATCAAAGAATCTTATACCGACTTCATGCGAGAGTATGAGGCTCTCGGACACCTATCAAAAATTCCACCTAACCAAAACCAATCTGAAAATGCTTATTACTTACCACACCATCCTGTGATCAAGGAAACTAGCGAATCTACTAAAACTCGTGTAGTTTTTGAAGCCAATTCCAAGTCGACTACTGGCGTGGCGATCAATGACCTCCAAATGGTTGGACCTACTATTCAGGATCCACTTTTCAATATTTTAGTCCGTTTTCGACAACATAAATATGTATTCTGTGCAGATATCGAAAAGATGTTTCGAGCTATTTTTGTGAGAGAGTCGGATCGTCATCTTCAGCAAATTTTGTGGCGGGAACACGAAACCGATCCCATACAAGTCTTGCAATTGAATACGGTTACGTATGGTTTCGCAAGTGCTAGCTTCCTTGCTACACGTTGCATTTATCAAGTTGGCGAAGAATGCAGTGACTCTAAAATTAAAGAAATAATCCAAAAAGACTTTATGTGTGATGACCTCCTTACAGGCGCAGAAACTGAAGCTGATTTGCTCTACATGCAACAGTCAGTCTCTACCGAATTAGCCTGTTATGGTTTTCATCTCCGTAAGTACCGCTCAAACTTACCTAATCTTCTAACTGCCAACTCTATCGATCTTGAAAATCGAAATCTCATTATTAGCAATGCCACCAGCACTCTAGGTGTAGGCTGGACCCCAACCTCTGATGAATTTAATTTCAACATCCAATACACACCGCCAGCTGTTTTGACCAAGCGATCGATACTATCATCGACTTTCAAAATCTTTGATCCACTTGGAGTCCTTGCTTTATGCACTATCAAACCTAAAATGTTACTCCAGCAGTTATGGCGCCTAAAACTAAACTGGGATGACCCAGTACCCAATGACGTAGCAAAATCCTGGAATAAATTTACCGAGCAACTTTCGATGCTCTCTACTGTCAAAATTCCGAGATGCGTTATAATTGACGATTTCTATTTAATAGAGCTTCATTGTTTCAATGACGCATCACAAAGAGCATATGGCTCTACAATATACCTAAGATCCTTAGACCGCGATGGAAATATAAACGTTTCATTACTGTGCGCCAAGTCTCGAGTGGCTCCTATCAACAGAATTCAAACCATTCCCAAATTGGAGCTCTGCGCTGCTCTACTAGGCTGCCAGCTCGCGCATACTGTACTACAAGCATTCAGGCATCCAATCTCACGGAAATTTTATTGGACTGACTCTAACGTCGTCCTAAGCTGGATAAGAACACATAGCCGCCTTCAAACATTTGTAGCTAATCGAGTGGCCGCGATTAGAGAAATAACTAGCTCCTCACAATGGCGTAAAGTAGGCACTTCTTCCAACCCAGCTGACTTAGTAAGCCGCGGTGTTGATCCAAGCAAGATACACGACCCTCTGTGGTGGCATGGTCCTAACTTTCTTATGCAGCCAGAAGAGACGTGGCCAGTAGAGCCATCGTACACACTCGAATTGCCTGATGTAGAAGCTCAGCCCACTTTCGTCGGGAAGACTGCACTTACGTACGACGACAAACTTGTAAAGCTCGAAAACTACTCCAGCCTGCTATTTGTCCAAAATGTCGTAGCTCGAGTCTTACGTTTTATCCACAACGCGAAAAATCCTAAAAACAAAATATCAGGCCCCTTATTGACCAAAGAAAGACAAAAAGCTATGGATTATTTAATCAAGGTATCGCAGCAAGAGTCATTTGTCAATGAAATAGAGCTTCTGTCTAAGGACAAGCCCTTAAAAGCACAAGTAGCTTTAGTCTCTCTAAATCCATTTCTAGACTCTAACGGTATACTCAGGGTCGGTGGTCGAATCGATACTTCTTACTATCCTTATGACAAAAAACATCCTATCGTTTTGAAATCAGATCATCATTTAACAAAATTAATCTTTCAGCGCGAGCACAGTAGACTATTCCACGCTGGTCCTCAACAAATGCTTGCCACGGTACGTGAACGCTACTGGCCAATCGGTGGCCGAAACCTAGCCAGGCGAGTTTATCGCAATTGTTTCATATGTCGTCGTTTTAGAGCAAGAACTATGACTCAAATTATGGGAAACATTCCTCTGGAGCGCCTAGAACCTGACTATCCGTTTCGAGCTGTAGGTACAGACATAGCCGGGCCGTACCTTATAACTGATCGCAAGGGTCGGGGATGTAAAATCACGAAGTGCTATTTATGTCTATTTGTGTGTTTTCGTTATAAATGTTACCATTTGGAAGTAGTAAAAAACGATTTATTGCTCGCCGTGGTATTCCAAACCTAATCTGCTCTGACAATGGTAGAAATTATGTTGCAGCCGCCAAAGAGATTAAGGAATTA
The DNA here is from genome assembly GCA_947049295.1 of Ligdia adustata. NCBI lineage: Eukaryota > Metazoa > Arthropoda > Insecta > Lepidoptera > Geometridae > Ligdia > Ligdia adustata. Next base: position 9,259,398 of record OX346218.1, read on the forward strand.
TACAAACTTCACAAAAATAATCTTATTGATTTTGCTGCTGATCAGGGCATTGAATTTCGTTTCTCACCTGCATACGCTCCGAATTTCGGTGGCCTATGGGAAGCCGGAGTCGCTGCAGCCAAGAGGCATATTAATAAAGTCCTCAAAAATACCCATTTGACGTTTGAGGAACTATCATCTTTATTTGCCCAAGTAGAACAAATCCTCAACAGCCGTCCATTATGTCCACTCAGTCCTTCGCCCAATGACTTCCTTCCCCTTACTCCGGGACACTTTTTGATCGGCAGACCTCTCACCTCACTTCCGTCACCATACCTCCTAGACGCTAACTTCAACCGCCTCGACAGCTATAAACGACTAGAGCAAGCTAGACAACACTTCTGGAAGCGCTGGTCGAATGAGTACATCGCCGAATTACAACAACGAACCAAATGGCGAACTAAATCCGCTGAGCTGAAGCTAGATGATTTAGTTCTCATCAAGGAAGACTCTACACCTCCACTATGCTGGCGCCTTGGTAGAATCGCTAAACTTTTCCCCGGACCTGATGGATTGCCGCGTGTTGCTGACATCACCACTGCCCAGGGCACAGTTCGCAGAGCCCTCAACCGCATATGCCTGCTGCCACCAGCCAATGCAACAGCAACCAGTTGAAATCCGTTTAAAAGCCGTTTAACGTCTTTCAACGCCCGGGAGGATGTTCGGGCCGTCTTCATTCATCCGTTCATTCGTCCATTCATTCATTCAATAGCTTCATTCATTCGTACACTTCTTTCTGTCACCTAATCGAAAATGGAGTCTTTTTTACTGAATCAATAATTATATTTATAAAAACTACAAAAAACCTTCTTTTACTTGTCTGTACTAGACAAACCACATTTTTTTGAATTTTTGAACAACAATGAACAAGTCTTTTGAATGTCCGCGTCCTTCAAAAAATATAATACAACATGGTTATCTTCTAAACAAGTGATTGTAGATCCACCCACGGATTTGTTGTAAGAAATTAACCAAAACACCTGGTAATACTTGTCAAAGACATGTCTAAATTATTTGTGTCAAGACAGTTTAAATCGGACTACCATTTATTCAAATCAGATAACAAACATAAACACGTAAACCTCCTTTTTCGCAGTCGGGTAAAAATAGACAGTCAAATTGAGTAGGATTTTAATTTATTTTATTTTATTTTACCTACCTAATTTTTTTTCGGGAAGTGGGTAGGTACATAAGAATTATACTCGGAAAATGAAGACAATTTTAAATCGTGACTGTTTTGTTTACGAATAAAATAATACAGCTGAGCATATATGGTGATTTATTAACACAACGAAACAATTATGCGATGCACGTGCCAGCCTTCACAGGATGTTTACTCGTCAAAGCTTTGAAAACTGTTTTTGATATCAAAAATTATTTGACTACGAAATATCGAACTGACCAAAATAGGAGAATTTAGCTACGACTACTACTGACCTCCTTTATTAATAACATTTTTATTTTTCATACATAGTTATCTAGGTAGAGGTACATACACCTACACTCGTCTCAAATATTAATATCATCGAATGAGTTATAGAAAGATATATTATTCCATATCAAGTTTCCTCGATAGGTTACTGCTGTCAGATCAGTTTCTTAGGTTGATCTGACCAACGGGCATTGTTTAGTGTCTTTGGTTAGAATGATTAAATTACAATGTCCGCAGTTAGACTGATAGAGGTGGTCTGTGTATGTGTCGCTATATCGTACACCTGATTGTAATCAAACAGATGAACCGATTAGATTTTCTCTCTCTACTGTAGTATAAACGCCCATGCTAGGCCTGTAGTAGGAGCAGTAGACAAGTAAAAAAAACATCATTGTATTACGTCATTGTAATATCGTATTCAGTATAGTACATTTACAAGTTTTCGGAATACATTTAGTATGGCATCCTTGACTTACAGTTAACATAATCGAATACAATAATTCTTATAAACATTTAATTTCCAAACATAAGAAACATTTACTTATTAATTAAAGAGAATTCTCTCCATTTTAAACGTAAATACATTAAAAATTATACATTGTTTTTACATATTAAAATAGAACTAATTAATACATAATTTGATAATTCTAGATTAATTTAGATTTTGAAATTAATAAATATCTACTGCGCGTGAAGATTAGTAACGTAACAATACGTGTTACGTCGTATAGTTTCTTATAAATATTTAATACATTTTGTCTACAGATTATCATTTCATTTCATTGTTGGACTTGCTGGAATAATTTGGAAATGATTAAGCTATTTTCTCAGACTATAATTTATTATATATCTAGCCTTTTTTTAATGTGTGCATATATCGCAGTTTTACGTTGCTACATAAATAATCGTTTACGTTTTTTCCGGGCACACAAAATGCATGATCTGAACTTAAAAACGCGTTAAAATATTATTGGATAGGTACTATTACAGGTATTGTGCTGTCATATCAACATAAAAACTAACGGTCACGGCTATAACCTTAACAAGCTACAATACATGAATAACATTTAATAACAGATATAGAATTTTAAAGGAATGATTTCGAATGTATTGAAGTGTAATAATTCATACATAACTTTGGGTAACATTGAATGGTGGGGATGTTTTGTTAAATAATCGCTAAAGTAGATATTTTATACACACGTATTTACGAAAATAATATAATCAACAAACATAGTTCCTTACATATTAAAAAAATAGTTTAGATGCTAAACTCAACGTTTAATTTTCAAAAGTATGATTTTCGTATTATAGAATTTTGCAAAACCTAAAAAAAGTTAACAATATGAAAATTGTTACCAATCAAAAATTAAGTAATTAATTTCAGTACTAAAAATATATTTTGAACATGTTTAGAACTATAAACTTCTTAGAGCCAGATTGTATTTATGGAATTTAAGCAAATACGTTTGTAAAAAAATTCTACCTCTCCATAAACTTTAAGTACTCTATACTTAATGATTAATCTTAAATTAAGAAGTCCATGTATTCCTATATAATCAAATATCACACCGTAAATTCGCACGAGAAAATATACCGGGTACATATTGCGTATACCTACTCGTTTTATAAAAAGGATACTTTAGCAAGCAACTTTGTCAAACTGGCGCAATACACGTAGGTGTAGTTCAATGACTTTAAGAAAAAAGCCTCCTCGTAGGCCCAAGGTTTAAAAATATTTTGGATGTACCTACAAAGTCTTTAACGCGGCGATTAAGTTTTTTTATATATGCTAATGTCAAATTAATTAGCAAATTAGACAATTTCCACGTGCGACACACTCTATTCTCATACCACGTTCTATCATTTAGGAATAGTTTTTCTATTCTTAAGGGATGGCCATCTTTACCAAAAACATATAATAGTATGGTTATGCCTACAAACCTAATAACATAAACATAGTGAAAATTAATACAGCTAAGACATAGAATATTAAAAAAGGAAAACCTACTTAGCTAAAACATTAAGAAAATAACATGTAGGAAAAATATAATAGGAAGTATCGAAAAGTACATAATGTATATAAATGGATCTTATAATAAAGATAATTTTAGAAAGTACGATCAGTAGAGATCACAGTAATAAATCTAGGTGAATAGTTACTTAAACGAGAATATTCTACCTACCCTACAGTATAACTAAAACGTAGAATATCTACTGATAAGATTGGAGTTAATTTCATTGTTTTACGTCTGTTGTAAAGAGTGTTTAGATGAACAATCTAATTTTAAGTGTGCATGTATGTTTGTACTCAAAACTCATGTTGTGATTTGATGACTCTCTGTGATTGGTCCATTTATAAAAGATGGTTACTATAACCACAATTCGGGCAGACAAACTGACTAAACTAAGTTTCTAATATTATATCCATTCTTTTTATATTTATCCATATCATTTTTGGAAACAAAACGAGAGGAGAAATTTTTGAAATAACCAATACATTAAAACTACCGTCCACCTTTAACATTTTATATTTTTGGTTAAGCAGTGAGTATTAGGTAATATTTTAATTTGTATCAATTTACAGTATTGTGAAAAAGCTACAAAGTGCAAATATTTCTGAGATATGATATACAAAGTACATACATGCTTATAATGTTCACATACATTTACCTACTTTCTTTGTTAGCATATTAGGTAAAAAACAACACACAGTCTTTACACAGAAAGTTAAACATGTAAACATAAAGTTATACAAGACTGAGTACAATATAAACGACTATTTGACTAGACCATTCGGTTGAATGTTCATATAATTAATTACATCTTTCGGTTTTTTCTCGACATCTAAATCGAATGTGATATACGTGGGATTAGTGACTGCAGTGTTCTGAGCATTCTTTGCATTTTTATTAAACGTTTCCACGTTTTCTTTGGAAGAAAACACGTCGTCTACTGTTTCTTCGTTGATAGTGGGACAGCGCGGGTTCGCAAATGGAAATACGCTGCTTTCGCCTTCTTGGTCGGAGTCAGATCCACTTCTAGGTACGTTGGTTAGAGACAGCATCGGAGTCAGTTCTGAGCCGACGCTGCTTGCTTCTGAAGGCCTCGAATTCAACTTCCGAGGTTCAAAATCGAACCTCGTTGCTGTGCATTTTGGACTGAAGATGTCACTCGCAGACACTTTTGGAGTCATTTGGAGATATCCGTCCTCATCTGAAATTTTTAGATCAGCACCTATAAAATATGATGTACAATCGTCTAGATTAGAAGCTCACAATACTTATGCTGTAACGCAACACCATTTCAACAAAATATTTACAACTTACACGAAAATTTTAGTGAGTAGGTACAATCATTTGCAATATCTAACACTTTGGTGATGTTAGTATTAACAATATAAAACTACATATGTACGTAATTTACTTGGTGAAGATGAAGAAGAAGAATTTAGTTAGACTCGACCCACCACCGGTGATGTATCTAAGTGATATACCTATAGAACACCGAATAGGCACGGTGGGTTCAAATCTAGATCAAACAAATTCTATACCTCAAATAAGACAATTGCAATCATGCTTTCCAAAATATTATTTATAACTATACTCATACATTAACCATGCGAAGAAGGAATTTTTGTTTGTTTTAAGAACAAAGTTTTCAGTCATATCTTGTGGATACATGCGGAACACAACTATGTGTAATAGTTCTGAATATGAAAGAAATCGGTCAAGTGATTGATGTTTTTTTTTTTCAAACACGCATAAATATTGTGATCTCGAGTTCAAACAGTTCCAGTACAGCTACTAGTGATAACGCTAGTATATGTTTATATATATATATACACCTTGAAAAGCGAAACCTATCGACCCATATTAGTTAGTGTTACAAGTATTTGCCATTTAAACTGATTTCTATGTCATTAGTCTACCATGCGAAGAAAGACTGACAGTTTTTCATTACCGCACTCAAAGCATCGACTCATTCTCTGATTCATTTATCAGAGTAAAATCAGGTTTGCCGAGTAAAGGTGATAGAGAAGTCAAGCAGACTCCATTTGTTGAGGCATTATTCTTATCTAAAATATACAGATATATTTTATGTATTGATAACAAAATTAGGCGAGTTCGGTCTAATCATTGTGAACCTGACTGAAACATTTGACGAAAGATAGTCATCGCACGTTATGTGACCTCGAATAGACGCAAACTTAAAAGTAGCAGCTACATATAATAAAAAATATAATAACTAGGAGTAAGTCCATGAACACAAAAAGATAACGTAAATTTCTTAAAATCGTTTATATATATTCTCTACACAATTTTAAGACTTCTTCTTCTGTCTGGTTATCTACAAGACATATCTTGAGTTTCATTCCGTTTATAACAGAGAAAAATAAACACAACTATTATTAAAGCATATGTCCAAATGTCATATCATGTCTGTGAACTGTCAACTGAGCTGTCTTATTATTTGAAATGCCGTTGTAAAGTCTTAATCCTTAATCCTTATTCTTATTCTACTTTATCCTCTAGCGGATAAAAACGACTTTTGCACTCAGCAAATAGCAGAAATATTCTTTCCGAGATGGTGGGATGAAAATATAATTATGGTCTGGTATGGTGTAGAAAGTAATATTTCACGTATTTTTTTTTAGAATATCTAGTTCAAAGACAGAATTTTTAAAAGAAAGATCTTAGAATAGTAAATGCAGTGCAGTAAATGCATCGCTGGGTTTTGAAGCTCCAAACTCAAGGTTGTCCTACAGATGTTAATTGCACCATCAAGATAACGACTTGCAGTATTATTACGCAAGGCGTTGCACGCAGCACTAAATGGAATATGAAGAGCTTAAAAACTTTAAACTTACTAAACTACACCTTATTCTTACACCACATGATGAATATTCACAATATTCACACACACTCCAAATTTCATATCTCAAAGTCCAGCCATTTAGGGTTTGCGTTGATTCCTTGCGAATATCAGTCAGTCAGGACTTGCTCTTTTATATAGCTTAATAGATATGATAAAAACATCAAACAAATGTGTTTAATTACTAACCAACTTTCGTAGGTGTAGGTGGGAAGAATCGTTTCGAGTCCCGTGTTTCATTCACGTAGATGTGAGGACTGGGAGTTACCACGTTGTTATAGTCCGGTGCGCTAACCATCGCCAGATAGTCCTCCTGACCTTCAGCCAGGGTATTTATATCTTTGTACACGTTGTTCAGATCTATATATTTCTGAAAATTTTCATAAAAGATAATAATTAACGTCTATTCTCTATCATTTCTAGAGACACATTTTTAATAGCTATACTGCTAATGGAGCTTGAGAGATGTTTAATAGTTGTATGTAAAGTATTAACTTTTATACGTACTTTATTCAATACATTTGATGCATAGAAAACAATGCAAAGTAGTATACATTTAAGGTCGCAGCGTAGTGATAAGACATTTTAAATGTTGTACGCAAAGAGTGTCGGAATTTATAAACGAAACTTCTTGGGATAGGGAAATGATGAACCAATAGACTCCTTGGATAGCCAAGGGGTCTGTTGTCTCATCAATGAATTAACACACATTGTCTCGTTTCGTTCCGTCACTACAGATTCAATTATGTAACATCGTTTATTTTTGTCATAACTAGATATGTTCCGTAATAGAATCATGCTACGAGTATGCCAGCCACGGTAATAGCCAAAACTGAGACATAGTGCTCTAATAAAATAATAGACTAATGACGAGTAAGAGTCTTACATTGCGAACGTCGTCCTCTAGGAAGTTGCCTAGTTCCTCCTGTAGTTGCGAGAATGTTGGTCGCGTTGACGGCTTCTCTTGCCAACATCGCTTCATCAAGTCATAGATCCGGTCATCAGAGTACGGTGGTTTTTCCAATCGATGTCTATGGACAAGAAAAACTCAAGTAAAAAATAAACTAAGTCTCGGTCTCATTTTACAGGACAACAATTTGCGTCGTCGTCGTTACGTCTTTTGACAAAGACTGACGTCGTGGTTTCACTGTTCCCCAGAAAAAATAATAGGACTGTGTACTGGATCCCAGAGCAGACTGGTACTTACAATTTAGCGGGCTGAATTGTTTAGATCTTTGGGTCCAGGGCCAGATATAGAAGAAAGATTTTTTTCAAGTTTTTTTTTGACTGTATGCAGCTAAGCATTTGAGCTCAGCTCGCACGACCACGGTAGTAAGCGACACTATAAACCTAGATGGACTTTCCCTAGTCTGATTTTTTTCGGAGTTAAGGTTCTCTTTATAACACTAAACACTGGTAGTTGGCTTTGCTCCCAACGAAATCCCAGTTCATCACAATTTATATACGAAAAACACTAAAACAGTAAATGATTCAAATTGAAAGTCATTCGCTATGTTTTTTGAAATTTGTTTATGAGGAAAGTGAAACAGCTTCATAATTATAATGTCTTATGTATATTATACACACTTTTTATTACAAAATGCAAGTTACAGATTATTTTGACCCGTATAAGGTTACGTTAACATAAAAGAGTTCCTATGCCCAAACGTACCCATCAGGCTATCAGCGTTACCCCTCTGAATGGCTAACGAGATATGTTGGGCTAAAAATTGATGTCCCAGATCCGCCACAAACTTTTTCGCTTCAGAGCCCCACGGAACTGCTGTCTCAACAGCAAAAGGGATGAACTCACAGCTCGTTTCAAGAGCATACGTTTCAGAATACTTGTATATGATTGTATGTACATACCCAACTCTCAGGAACTGCAGCAAATTATGATGATCCATGTTGGCATATGGAGTCTTGGCTAGCGTGAACAACTCCCATAGAACGACGCCGAATGACCACACATCGGACTGAGTAGAAAAGATGCGGTCTGTCATGCATTCTATTGCTAGCCATTTCACTGGAACAAGACTCTGAAATAATATAAGAATACACATTTAAAACATATGTCAATTTAAAAGTCTTGTTTTTGTCTTGTTTTCCTAATTTGATTGGCGAGAGACTTGAAGACATTACAATTGTTAACAGGTTGCAAAAATTTTCTATAGCAAATATGATAAACCTATGGTACTTACGTTTTCTTTTTTCTTATATTCGTCATTCTTAATAATGCTCCTGGCCAAACCAAAGTCGCATATTTTGACTACATTGTCTTCAGCTAGCAAAATATTTCTGGCTGCTAAGTCACCGTGCAGGATCTGGAAGCATAAGAACAAGAAAGGTACTTAATACGAGTATCGTGAATCTATTAAACAAATAACTTTCCAAACGATCAAAACAAATAGACTGGTCTTAACAATCAACCTTGTTTGTCTTATTTTGGCAAACGATGCACTCTTTTGGATAAAAAGAGACAAAAGATGCTCAAAGTTGAAACGCTAGTATTAATTAGACAGCAAAGATTTGCTACACTACTACACTACTGGATAGGTAAACTGTTTTTGCTTAGATAAGTAAAAACAGTTTACCTATCTAGTAGTGTTTTAAGCAGTCTTTATTAATCATATCACCTGATTTTGGTATTTACATAAAATCTACCCTCGCAATCAAATGATTAAAACAAGTCTTCAAAGAAGTATGAAATTTGTGAAATTTTGTTTGAGACCATGGCAATAGCAGTCTATGTAATATCATTATGCTGCACTATACAATAGTAAAGATGTAAGTAAATATATAAGATATAAATGTACCCGACTTAGTATTTAATTATGAGCATACCTTCCTATTGGCAAGGTATTCCATGCCTCTAGCGATCTGGAAGGCCCAGGCCAGCAGGTCCCGTGAGGTAAGCGGGCGCGGGGCACGTCCGTCGTAGCTGTAGTCACTTTCATAGTTGGACCGCCATTCCGGCTGCATTATATATCCCTCGGATGCTATAAAAATACCGTCAAAGAAATCAGATTACTAGACTAGAATGATATATGTAGAATTAAAATGCCAATAATAGATACCTTTACTTTGAGCAATCTTTTTCAATGGATATAAACGCCTCAAGTTATATTATATTATAGTTAGCTACTTATTAGGCTGTTCCAACCCATCCTCACGCATTCAAGCATTATGCTCGATGCTTGTTCTTGTGACATCCACAAGGCGAACTTCCAACCGCAAAACTAAAAGAGACGCTTATGGCCGGTGATTGTCTCTTTACATTGAGATCATGGCTGATAATTTGCTGCGTTTACCAGATTGGGAAGATTTGTGTAAAACGAATTGACCGCTCTGACACGTAAAGTAATAAATATATATGATTTACTGTGACTACTGAAATATTTTAACTCTCCTCAATTGGCAATGTCGATTTTATTATGTACCGATCAATTTAAGTAAGTAGCAAATCGTTACCTAAATCTAAATTTAACACGCGAATACTAAATTTTATTGCATAATTATTACAGAAATTGTTGAAATTAAAAAGTAAAGTAAATACAACAAGCCATAAACTGATAAGAGCAAAATCTGTTCAAACTGTGATGGAATTAAAAAATAATTAAATTCCAATGTGTATTTACAAAAACTCCACAAACAGATAGTAGTGATATCAGTGTTAAATATAACTAATAAGATAAAGAAATAGAGGACATGAAGTAATCAAACTAAACGCATATACATAAATGACTTAAAATATAATATAATATAAGCAGTTAGTTTACGCATTGCAGAGCATACAATACATGCGCATATACAAGTTAATTTAAGGATAGATCAAATAAATATATATGCAATACAAGCATTTTAATTCTAAATCTTTGTTGTTACCTTTAGCCACTTCTGGAGGCTGACTACGAACGTCTGAGTAAAATATTAGAATTAGTAATATTAGTTATTATAATTATATAAGCTCGCGTATATAGAAATATATCAGTAATTTAACTGGGTCAACGTTAGGCGTTCAAAACCAAAATATCCACTAGATATAATGTATAACTTATCGATAAGAACATCTTTTACTATGAATCCATCATGTAGAAAAAAAAAATGCCATTATAATAGATGCTGCTTTTTATTTCGATTAATTATCACTGGTCTGCGGGCTAGTATGGTAGATAGATAGATCAACGCTTCATTGTAGACACACAATACATAACAATACAAAAACATAAATTATAAGGTATGGGCAGTGGATACAAGTAAAATTAAATCATTTTAAAAACCTCTGACATCGCTATTTTATTGTGGCGGCCATCTTGGAATTGATATCAATCTAAGCGTATAGAGTACTCTACTAGTCAAGCACTAGTTTCATAAAATGATACTCATTTTGAGAGAGTTGTGAAAAAATAAGTTATCCGCTATTTTGTGGCAGCGGCCATCTTGAACTGATTTTCTTCAAACATAGCTCAGCACACTCCCAATTAATACACTTTACATCGAAATCGGTTCATCCGTTTGGGAGGTATAATGCCACAGACAAAAAATACACTCAAACAAAAACACGTCATACTTATAACACCCCGTCGGCTTTGCGTAGGAGGTTAAAAAACACGTCATACTTATAACACCCCGTCGGCTTTGCGTAGGAGGTTAAAAAACACGTCATACTTATAACACCCCGTCGGCTTTGCGTAGGAGGTTAAAAAACACGTCATACTTATAACACCCCGTCGGCTTTGCGTAGGAGGTTAAAAAACACGTCATACTTATAACACCCCGTCGGCTTTGCGTAGGAGGTTTAAAAACACGTCATACTTATAACACCCCGTCGGCTTTGCGTAGGAGGTTAAAAAACACGTCATACTTATAACACCCCGTCGGCTTTGCGTAGGAGGTTAAAAAACACGTCATACTTATAACACCCCGTCGGCTTTGCGTAGGAGGTTAAAAAACACGTCATACTTATAACACCCCGTCGGCTTTGCGTAGAAGGTTTAAAAACACGTCATATTTATAACATACACTTATGATTTAAAACGTGTGCCATACTATAAGCAAATCTGATTTGGCATAACCAGATTTGCTCATCATATATATCAAATAAGCCGTATTCATTTTTGTCTTTCGCTTGAGATGGAGATAAACGGCCGGGCCAGGGGTAGCCCACCTTTGCCTATAGAGTTGCCGTTTATCCAGAGAATATAATTTGATGGTAAACTTTATACATATTTCACTTGAAATATTGGCTTTCAACCGGAACAATGTTATTAAAAATGCATTTATAGTAGATGTTGTCACTGGTTTTTGAGTCATAAGATTGGAATAAGAATAAAAATAAAAGAAAAAGATTAGTCTTACTTTTTCGACTAGTTCTATTAGTGTTGTTGGTCAGGAACGTATGGTCGGTGTCCTGGGTGTTTGCGGTACCGTATTCTGACTGAACTCTGTAACAAATATGCTTATTTTCACTTGTTGTATAGAATGTTTGGGAAATAAAACAAGAATACATAAATAGATAAATATTGCAGTAAAATTGCTTGTGACTATTTTTCTATTTATAAAATACTGTATCAATAATTCTTCATTGTTAAGTATATAAATATAGGAACTTAAATTCTTGTGGCCATCTTGCTCTAAGTGATATTACGTGAGTTTGACTAGCTATTCATTGGCGTTTCAGTCGTTTAAAAATAATCACTTATTTACTAAGAACATATACTCATAAACATATAAGGAAAACAGTAATTGAAATGTAAGTATACTGAATTATAATTCAATTATATATAACCAATCAGGTTATCTTACTCATGTAAATTTCTTCGTATATAGGTTAAATCCTATATACGAAGAAATTTAGGTTGAATACTATAAAAACCAGAATCCCATACCTATTTATATTAATTAATGTGGTATCCTTATTCTAACCTGCAATGCATTGGGATGTTTATGTTTTAAATGGTAGATCTCCGTTTTCCGATAAAGCTTTCGTGAGTTTTATATCGAGATGATTCCTTTCAACAAATTTACGTACATAAGCGCTAATGTTTAAAATTGTCAAAAATTGACATGTACCGAAGATTGACATAATGACGTAACATAAGGGGCTAGGGGTGTACTAAGCCGAAAAGGGGTCCCTATACACATCCCTAATAAACATCTTTCACTATGAAACCAATTCTGAATTCGAGAAATAAAATCAGCTGTTTCATATATTTTGTCGACGACCGATATATGGAACCACAGATTTATTTTCTCGATTTCGGGATTGGTCCCATAATGAAAGTTGTTCGTAATGATAAATAAAGTAACCCCCTTCGGCTTAGTACATCTATCCGATATCCATGTATAAGGGCTGAGATCAAATAATCGTAACTACCTGGTGCTTCCAGAGCTGTCGTAACCACGATTCACATTTCCGAAGTTCTTTTCTTTACTATCTGAGAATTGGTCAATAAAGACTTCTCGATGTTTCTGCATGTAGTTGTGGATGTTTCCAAACTTGCAGTACTCGACTATCACCGACAGTTCACCTAAAAGTTTAATAAATATTGAGTCATTTGACGACTAATACAGGTTTATTGTTACTGGGTATGTATTCGTAGTACGAGTACAATAACAGGACAAATAAACTTTTAATTACCTCTACACTACACCTATTTTTATTGTTTTGTGGAAATCCGGCTTGCGTTTGACCGTATTTCGCCTGGTAAAGCGTCTATGCGGCCTAAAATTTAGCACGTTTCCTTAGAAGAATTGGGTTCACTCGCTACTAATAATACTTAGGTTATGTCTATAGGGAAACATAAAGATGCCAAGCCGAACGAAATGTTTTTTCTGATTTGCAGAATTTGAATCTGTGATTTGAAGCGACATGTTTGAATTGTTTAATAAATCAGAATAATAGAGAGATGCGAACGAAAATAATAAGACAGGCAGGATTCGAACCTCTGGGTTCGTATCCTTCGTCTTATTTGGAGTTATAATGAAACCTCAATGTTGTTTAGCACTTAAAATATAAATAATTTTATACTCACGTTTTCCAACGTTTTTGGTGCACGCTCCCAATAAATTAACTATGTTTACGTGTTTGCCCAAATGCACCATGATTTTGAGTTCAGTCGCGAGTGCTTTTATGAACACATTATCAGCTGTTCTTTTCACCATTTTAACGGCTACTAGAGTAGTTTCCTCAGCATTTATAATGCCACGAGCTTCTGCTTTGTATACTACACCAAACGCACCGGCTCCCAGTTGATGGACTAAAATGATTGTGTAAAAAATGTTTATAGATAATTAAATATATGTTTATTTTATTATATTGTACTTATAATCTATACCCATAATAATGAAATATTAATTCAAGTTTGGCTTTTAAAATGCGTGAACTACAGCTGTTATGTAAACTAGTACAGTAATCTAATAATAATAAGGATCAGCTATATTTTTTTTATCAATTAAAGTCATAGGCTCACATCGTAGTGAAACCTGCTTGTCAAAAACAGGTAAATAGAGGTTCAATTCGCTGGATTTACCCAGCGTGGTGGACTACTGGGGAGAACTGCGTCTAGAAGTGAGAGGCACGAAAGCTAATACCTAGCAACGCTTACCCAATTTTAAATTTTCTTGAGGAAACTCAAACTTTTCATCATATGGCAATAACTCGGCCTGTTCGTCAATGCCAAGTTCCGGATTGAGAAATTGCGATTGCCCTTCCTTGAAGTAGAGCAAACCTGCAGCCATCAACTCCTTGCGTAGACGCGCCCTCTTGGCTTTGTCTCTTCTGAGCTTAATCACAAGGAACACCACCACCGCGATCAACAAGACAAAGATTACCACAATCGCTATCACATACTTTTTATATGCTGCTTCTGTAGACAATATGATACACGCATATATTATGTTGGACGTAACTCGGGGCCTTATTATGATAATGCAATCGAAAATGATGATCACACGTCTTGTATGATGCTTTTATTACATTTGCGAGAAAAAATATAATTGCATTCTTAGAAGATTCACAACTGTTAAAAGTTGTAATAAACAAATACAAAATATTAGCGAAACATATACAAATATTTGTGGGAAATGACGGACAGGTTTGTATTCAAAGAGTATTGATTCTAAAAGAAAACTGAACTCAGTTGAAACCTTTTTTTAGTAACCAGTAGTTGCTATCGTAGAAGTAGTGTAACTAAGCCTCAGTATAAAGATTATCGAAGACGGTACTTACCTTCAATACTCTTTGTTAATATTAATTGAAACTGTTTTTTACTCTCCCCATTACGATTAATAGCTTTACACTCATAATTGCCTTGGTATTCAGCTTTCATTTGGGTAATATTAATTAAAGAGCTGACAGTTTTGTAATCCATTTCATATGTGTATATGATTTTGTTTGTATCACTGTTGGTAATATTCTGATCTGGGTTGAATTCTTCACCATCCTGTAAGAAAGTTTATTTTTATAATAAATATGGCAGTCGTACAAGGTCAGTAACTACAAGTCTTTATAAATGTGATGTCATAGAACTGTTGTCACGTTTTTCCTAATAGTTCAATAATAGAACTAATAAAAAATACTTCCCATTTTTACAAGCTCAAAGATGTTTATTCGTGTTCAATATAAAAACAGATTATATTAAAATTAATATTTTTCGTATATAAGTTTTCTATACTGCACATATTTTTACAAATAATAAATGAAAAGATCTGATTGAAATAATTATATGTGATGCTACATGTCACATAAACGCTTCACTTGCCCGGGATAAAATATTGAATTTATCCTATGATATAAGGGTACCTTTGTTTTTGTGAAAGAATTTTTATTTCAGTTCAGTTCAGTAGTTCTAACGATTACTACCTACGAACAAACTCGCAAGTTGTCAAACTTTATCTCTTTCGAATAAAGAAGAAGAAGAAGATTAGAAGAAGACTGTTGTACCGTTTTTGAATGTATTACAAACATCGATATAAGACATAATTTTTTAATGTCGATGGCTACTTATAAATACTTTTATGTGCACTTCCTTTAATACAATTGGTTAAAAATAGTATTACATGCCTTATACCACTCAATAGTAGGAAGGGGTACTCCTTGTGCAGTGCAATTGACGTGTATCGGTTGATAGTTGTCCACATTTTCTCCGAATCTCTTCTTTAGAACCACTTCTGGCGCCAATAACGCTGCGAAATATAATAGTAGAAGCTATAGACTAATATATTTTTATCAGTTTGAAAAGCATCCCAGACTAGGGCAGCAAAACGTCAGTCAAACCAGCAAGATGGATTAACGACATAAAATCTGTCGCGGGTTCTACGTGGACCAAATTAGCATAGGACCGAAGCAGATGGTATGAAATTAGAGAAGCCTATACCCAGAAATGAGATAAGGTAAACTGGGAAAAGTGATAAAGTCTTAGTAGGGGAACCTTTGAACCCTTTTATAAAATGTAAATGAGACTTCCTGGAAAGTGAGCCATTCATTGAAACAATTACTAAAATGTTCCATATCTTATCGAAAATAATTTCCTTTTTTAAATACGTTGAAAATTAAATTTAAAAAAAGTGTGGCACTCGGGGACTGCCGCGATATAGCTATTGCATACGCATACGTCTAGTCGCACGCACACAAACACCGTGCCGAAGTCTGCCGAACTGAAACGACGTTAGACGATGCACGGCTTACAACGCCGCACCGCTGTGCCGGTTGGAGTGGGGGTGTTAGGTTTAATTTCGTTACGGAATTTCATGATTCGGTCGCCGCGCTCAAAGCCCGCTATAAAAGGTATGCAATAGCTTACAAACCGAAAATAAGATACTCATGGGAGCATAATCAGTTGAAAAAAAAATTAATCATTTATCAGCTGCTTTTTATAAAGTTATAACTAATTCATATTTATTGGAATACGTTTGCTAATATTGTACATACCGTCAACTATGATGTTAATTTCTTGTGTTTTTATAGTCCCATCTTTTAAAATTCCACGGCACACATAAACCCCGCTGTCACTCTGTGAAGTACTATTCAGTTTTAGCGTCGATACTAATGAAAACGTGCTATTATATACAGGTTCCGCTGAAAATAAATAATTCAAAAGTCAATGTAATATTCTTATACAGGAGGGACATGCAAGCTCGACGGGGATGTGTCGTAGGAAAAAGAAAAAACGTATTTTACATGGTTCAATTTTCACCACCTGAATGACAAAGAATTTAATAGTTATTTATTATACAAGAGTGCAAGGTTGCTTTTTAACCGCGTGCTCAGTTTTGGTGACCGAGGGAGCGAAGGATTCTAAAATTGAAACACGAGCGAAACACAGGGAGCGATTCACAAATTAGAATCCTAAGCGTTAGCGAGGGAATTATAAGAGCACAAGGTGTAAAATCTTTGCACAGTACAGCAAAAAGGTTCCGAGTCTGAGTTTTTAACAAAATAAAAAAGGTTGTATGATGAATTCGTCACCATAGAGGTAGAAGTAAATAGGTTGAATGAGGTTTTTAATTCACAAACACAAGATATTCTAAATTCAAATTTACTTTATCCTCTAGCGGATAAAAACAGCTTATGGACTCAGATATCGAATAGCAAAAATACTCTTTCCGAGATGGTGGGATGGAAAAGTTATTTTTAGCTAGAGAACTACATTATTTATTATAACGATTGCAGTGGTTTAGCAAATTCATACGTACCAATGTAGAAGAAAATAAAAAGAAAGCTTAAAATAGACTTAAATTTAGTTTTATTTCTATCGAAAAAATGTAGACCCCTCTCATAAGTCGGCCTGAAAAAAAGTCTTCCCTATTTTGTGGTTTAGAAACTCATGTGTCATTTCAATATAATTCACCGTTGTATAAACTTTTGTTAATTAGGGGATTTGGTTCCGAACAATTAGAGAAATAACTTTTAAAATTCAAATTTATAAGTTATTGGTCTAAATCTCTTATTCCATGGAACAATGTTTAGAATGAAACAGTTAAATGGATCATACATACTTATTAATATCGTATCTTTATTAATATAACTAATTGGATAAAATGGTCCAGTTAGTTATATTCAACGAAAAATATAAAGTAATGGAAATACTTGGACAAAAATGTCCTACTAGTTCTATCAATAGAACAATCTACAGGACTAGTGGGAATACACCAATATTCTTCTGCCTAATACTCTAAAGTCGTAAAACAAAAAAAAATATTCTCGATACCAAAATTAGCTTAAAGTTTATGCGTAAGTTACCAGGTACTTATTTCCATATATTTGCTTAGTAAAAAAGAATGTTTAAATTGAGGTAGAGAGAGTTTTACTTACTTTTGTCTATTGCATCTGTGCCGTTGAATTCCCATGTAACTTGCTTGAATTTGTGTAAGGAAGCCATACATTTTACTGCAGCTGTTTCGTTTTCTGCGATCCTTAGATTCTTTTTAGACACGTTCATTCCAAAGCCATTTGTTATCTCATTCACTAATAATTTAGTTACTTGCGTAACTGGCTTTTGCATTTTCCAAGTACTATCTTCGTGTGCTTTACATGTAATGGTTTTGTCCCTGAGGCACTTTACTTGTAAAATAGCTTTAGCTCTGAATTCAGACATTGTAATGACAGAAGTACTCTGTAATAATGGCTCAAGTTAATTTAAATGCTACTTTAATTTTTACTGGTACTTATACATATTAAAAAAAGGATTACTTAAGATTTAAGGAAATAAGTACACGTGTCTTTTTATACAACCATTTGTCTAACATTTACTGTTAAATCAAACTTTAAAATCCCAATCAGAAGCGGAGGAGACGCTTCGCGCTCGCATGGTTAAAAATATTTCATCATGATCAGCTCGTATTATTCTACTGCTGGATATAAACCTAAGAGGAAAATCTAACAGTAGGCGAATATGTCGTTTCGAATTTAGCTTCACAGTAAAAAAAATGGAAGATTGTGTGTTCGCGTATGTTTTCAGTATAAATAACGGCACTTGATATGACTTACCTTATAAGTCCGTCATGTTGCACACAAAGAGCTAAAGATCGCAAAAGTTTACGTATTTACGATTTTATAATCTTTATTCAAAGGTCTCAAAAGAATTAAAATATATTCACCTCATAAGTTTCCGAACTTTCATCAGACCATGTGATAGCAGGAAATGGATATCCAGTAACTTCACATACTAAACTAATCGTCGTGTTTAGTTCACATTCTTTGGTAGTATTGGCAGTAATCATAACAGGCATGTCTGAAAAAAGAAACAAATAAATTACCAACCTCCCCCAGTGATCTATTACTAATACTTCAAATAAAATTTAAAATAATTTTGTTACTTTAATATATTTTTCATCCTACCATCTCGGAAAAAGTATTTTTGCTATTCGATATCTGAGTGCTAAAGCCGATTTTATCCGCTAGAGGATAAAGTAAATTTGAATTTAGAATATCGTGTGCACTAAGTTTGTATATTAAAAACCTCATTCAACCTATTTACTTCTACCTCTATGGTGCCGAATTCATCATACAACCTTTTTTATTTTGTTAAAAACTCGTAGCCTTTTTGCTAGACTTTTTTTAATTCTATTTTACGCGCGCCATTATCTTTTCACGTCATATTGTTAAACGTTACGTTAAAAATAAGTGAAAAAACTAAAATGAGTATAGCAATTTTAAAATTTTTGTATGCAGTCATTTCCTCGCTGAGATGAAAAGTTATGTGTTACACTCGAGTGCAAAAAATTTTCACCTTGTGCTCTTTTAATTCCCTCGCTAACGCTCAGGATTCAAATTTTAGAATCCTTCGCTTGCTCGGTCATCAAAAGTGAGCATGCTGTTAAAAAGCAACTTTGCACTCTTGTATAACAAATAAATATTACATCACATAAGACGCAACGGCTATGTTAGTCAAGTATAGTTTAAGTCAACAATAAAGGAGCCATACTTGGCGTTATGTGTTTTTTTTTCTATTTTGTTTTTCTTCAATATTTCACATCAAAATCCTCTGTTTTAAATGTACCTTCTACCGTATTCGGTCTACGTCTATTTATTCAGAATTCTGTTGGCTAATTGTTGCCGGTGGAATTCATTATCTTATTCTTATTTCAATATTCAGTTTCACAGGGAATACCTTGAAATATCTTTCTTGTATGTGTTTTGTAATGATAATAAACACTTCAATTTCTACTTTATTCACCCAGGTGAACTAAATTGAATATACCGAGCTTTCGACTAGGATTTATTCGGCGTTAAGGTGTAAATAGCTGTGCACGCATGAGCGTGCAGATACTTGTTTGAATTTTCGCCAACGCAAGCGGCTTCACAGATTTAAACGAAATTGTATATGGAAAGACAAGTATCATCAGCCACAAAAACAATTTGAAACTGAATATATTGATTTGATTGCAATGTGCTCAATATTTGTTAGCCGTTTTCTTGGTGATAAGCTCGAAGTTAGGTACAAATTAAAGTGAAAATACTTACTTGAGAATTTAATGTTGAATGTAATATTTTCAGTTTTGTTTCCATTATGGGCTACTAAAGTGTATTTCCCAGAATCCTCAACATCTCTGTGCTTAACTTTCAACACTACTCGAGACTTTCCTATCCGGCGCTCCGCATCACCCATACTTTTAATTTCATAAGAAGCTTTTTTTATATCATTTTTAATGAGACTATTATTTTTGAATCTGAAAATTATTTATCAATTTATTAGTATTATAAATATTTAAAGGTTAGTGGTACGAGTATGTTAGTCGGTAAACTCCTCGCCACACAAACGAGAAGGCGAGGGTTCAATCAGGCGCGCACCTCTTGAGCTTTTTCAATCGTGTACATAATTGGTGAATGAAAGATATCTCTGAGGAAACATACTTGCCTGACACGGTTCATATATATTTCATAGACAAGTAAGTAAATTACCGAAACAGCAATTTGACCAGCGTGGTGACTATGGCCTTCACCTCTTTCATAGGGGAAACCTGCCTTTTATCGGCTAAAGTTAGCTGCTCTTGTTTTCACCTCTTTCATGCCTAACTTTAGCCGATAAATCTGCTGGTACCCAACAGTGGTAAACTATAGGTTGATATGTATAATAATTTCGTATAAGACATTAAGTAATATCAATATTCAATATATACATACAAAGAAAAGCTTGCAGGCGGGTACGATGTCACTACCAGGTCTTTTTGGCAAGAAGGTTGTTTAAGTGCTTCAACAAGAATAGTATTATCACTATCACGTGGGTCTTTGCACCAAATGTCCAATATTGGTTTTTCTGAAAAGTAAAATTACAATGCGAGCTATAGCTATATCAAATTACTTTTGGACATTTTTAATGAGAAATACAATATTGAAAAATTATCTAACTTATTGAAAAGGTAAACAAATTTACTTGAATTATAATGAAACAAATCTTAGAAAAAGTATGTACTTATTTTACAGTTCCGTGTTTCTTTTAATACAAATTTAGTAAATTACTAATATAATACTATCATTATAAAGACTATTCAAAGTAACCTTCATTGTGTCAATAACTACATGTCATTTACAAATTTACATCATATTTAAATTTTCGCAAATGTACTTTTTGACTAAAGAAGTAATTACACCATAAACACTGACCTAGAAACGTTTTTTTAAAGTTTTTGCCCTGAGAGTTTGCCATACATGTGTAAATTCCCTCATGGTTTTTTGCTGCATTGTGAATAGTTATGCTGTAGTAGAGATCTTCTGACGTTTTCACAGTGTCATTGTTAGTTTTATGCGTTACTGATGACTGAAAAAAATGTTAAGTTAAATTAAATATCTTATCTCAGTGAAATATAATTCATCAAACCAAAATAAAGCCTAGGACATATGCACCGGTGGCGTTCTCTTCCAGATCCACGTCTAGTCGCTGCACCAGTGGAATAAGTTTTTTTTGTTTTTTTTTTAAAGTGAGTTTTTACTTACTTTATCAACAGTGTCAGGTAAGATCCAGTCCAAAGTTACTGCTTTGTTGGGTATATGTTCGACGGTGCAATTTAAAGAAAACGTTTCACCACTAAGAAAGTACTCGTAAGTTCCATCCACTGTATGGTTTGGCTGTTCTCTTTGCCCTAGAAGGAAAATATTTAGTTTAAAAAATACCCTTCTAGTGATGTAACATCTTATCATCGTTCATTTAGCATTTTGACAAATAACTTAATTGACTAAATAAATATGAGCAAATGTTTATAACGCGAGGCTATTACTTTAGTAGATGATTTATAATAATTATTTGATTACCCTAAGGTAATATAACTAGCGCAAACCCTGTATTACTCTAAATCTAGAATTATGATAAACAAGAGCCTATCATTTAAAAATAAAATAATCCGACTGCCTTGCCAAAAAAAAAACTAAACTTGGGAGCTTAGTATAGATTCTAGGTTTGAGTTTGCGCAAGTTACGTTCATTTCATAGTGTATTATATCATTTACCTATTTGATTTAATACATTTTAACTTTAACTTTCGGCACGCAATCTTCAAAACCAGAATTAATTAAAACCTTATTGTTAAAATTAATCATTTCGTTTCCACTACGTTGCCTATCTATCAATCAGACTTTTTATTTACAAGTATAAGTACTCCTAACTGTCCAAAAGAGACTAAAAAGTTATAGGTGTACTTTTTTCTTAATTGTACGATGGTACAATTCTATTGATTGGCGTAGAACTTAAAGATGGGTACCATAGCGGGACCTTTTGGTAGGTTTTTTGCAGAAGTGCCATACAGTAAACATACCATAGCAGAACTAACCCCTAAAAACGTTAGTCTAAGCTATAAGGCCGTTTGGTTCATCACTTGCAATGATCAAAGATATGATTTTTCAAGGTCACAATATAACGTATGAAGTAGGGTTATTGGATGGAGGTGTATTAGGCCGAAATTTTGTCACTATACTGTTCCTAATGAACAACTTTAAGGAACCAACTATGGATTCGAAAAAAAAAACCAGCTGTTTTACACAGCTTGTCGACGGCCGATCTTTCTTTCTCGAATTCAGGGTAGGTCCCATAGTGAAAGTAGTTTGGCTTGGTTCATCAACAGCCGATGATAACCTTGTATAATAAATAAGTGTCCACGTAAAAAACGAGTATGGTCCACCGGGTTTTCTTTGTTGTCTAAGATGAACGTAGCTGGTGGCCTCAGTTATCATCTCTACACCTTTACCGGGCGGTTAGCAAACGCAAAAAGCAATGGGCCGTGAGTTTTAGGGATTTCTAGCTGAAGGGCGATTTTTGAACCTTAGCCATTACCAGAAGGGCTATCATCTAACTATTCTGGCATAACTGAAAGGGACTGGACCTTAACTCTTAGTCACGATATGGTGGTACGAGTAATTTGTAGAGGATGACCAATGAGCTTAATTCATTTGTAAGCAACTAATTAAAGTAATGATTTGATCGATTTATCTGGGGTCAGGATTCGCGAGAACCCTAAATCATTGTTTTTCATCTGAAGGCTGCTTGTTAGGCAACAACTGCTCTCGCGACCCAAAAGATGAGTCAGGAATCATCAAAGGATAGAGATCCTTTGATGATAGAGATCCATCAAAGGATAGAGATCCTTTGATGATTGCTGGCACATCGAGTCAGCGAGGTTTTTACCTACTATACATACTACATGTGACCATAAAATATCATAATCTTTGAATACTGCAAGACTACCGACTTCATTTTGTCAGGCGCCGAAACAGTTAATTTCTCTGTTATTTTGATTTAAATACCAAATGTCTTGACCGATTTTGAGAAAAATTTAGTGAGACAACTTTAGAAGTAACTCTTTGAAAAAAAAAGATTTTTCAAATCGGTCTACCCGTTTTCTAATAAAAATCGGGTGGAGTTGAACCTCCTCTTTTTTGGAAAGTTGGTAAAAATACTGATAAAAATTAATATCTAGTAAAATACTGAGCTAAAGCGACTAATTATAATAGAAGTATAATTTCATATTTCATTCAATATTGAAATACTAACTAATGGACTAAATCAAAAGCAAATGTTTTGTATTAAAGTTGCCAGCCGTTACAATCGCAATATTTTTATTTTATTTCATTTTTAAACCTACTTAATTTGGTGACTATGGGCGTGTTTTGTAAGTACTGCAACTCAGGTCTCACTGAAAAATGTTGTCAAAACGCCTCAGTAGATATTAGTGTTTTTATTATTGTTCCCATGTCAAAATAATGGCAGTAGGTACCCATTATTTTACATAGAATGTTTTTTTTAGGAAAAACAACCATTATTAATAAGCATGCACACCTAAAATTACATTAAATTACGTTAATGTGTTAATTAATCTAATACAATGATATTAGATTTTATTACAAAACATGAAACAACGAGTAGCATGCACGCAGAGCAACACACCAAACATAAAGAAAGAAAAAATAGAAAAAGGAAGGAAGCAAAGCTTACAAAACCAAAAATCACTACAATAATGCCGGTGAATGATACCATCACAACACGCTACTTGTTAAGTGACATCTAGTGCTAAACGCTACTTACAACGTATTGATTTCGAGACAGGTTCTCTTCCGACTTTGATTGCCCAACATTTGTAACCCTTACGAGTACTATTATTACGTATGTGTTTGTTTCTGTCCATAAGAAATCCAATCTTAGGTGTGTAATACTTTAAATAATTTGGTGTCTTGTTCTGCGACTATAGCATTACCACCAAATGAAAAAATTGTGGTTAGTCATTCATAATCTATAAGACTAAGCGCTATATTATAAATGTTTCTCAATTTTTATATAAACGTGTGAAAAGTAAAGTATTGTATTTTTATTGTTATACTAATTTTACTTTGTTTGCCAGCTTTTAATGGCTTTATAAGTCATGTTCTATAAAAAAAAAAATTGAAAAACATTCACTCACCCCATTCTCAAATTAGTCGTACACGAAAAAGTTTTGGAAATATCTAGTAATTAAGTAAAATATTGTACAAGTTGCCATTTTAATTGAGAATGGAGTGGTAACAACAAATACCTATTAATTAAAAGTATTTGCTGTTTCAATGTTTGTTACGAGTACACATGAATTTAGTCACCTACGTTTTATAAAAAACTGATCTCTTTCCGCCGTTCTGTGTTGTTTCTTAAAGCCACAAGTAAAAATGGTTACAATATCCGTCAAGGCATCGAGTGTATCGCTATCGTAGATAAACCCAATTTTTGGACTATAACCTTTAAAAGGCGTATTCTCTGCAATGTCCTGAATGTTGAGAATCTTGTTATCACAATCCATTATTTATTCAATGCTGTGTTTATCGTGCTTTAGTGTGCTTTAATAATAAATATTATTTTTATCAGCAATAAGCGTTAGTAATTCATATAAAACACGAGAAAAGTCATTTACTGAAACTAGATTATGTTTTTTTAAAGAAATGCTGTTTCTTTGTTTTTCTCATAACTTACTCGAACCTGTTGTACATTTTATAGCATACAATTACATGCAAACGCGACAAGCATTTTATTGATATTTTTTATTTATTTTTGGATTATTCGCATTAATTTATTTTTGATCTGTTTATTTTTGTGTTCGTCAACCTCGTCGACCTTCGTCGTTCCTATAATGTATACATACCGTCAGAAAGATGTTGACTTCAATATCAGGAGTTGTGGGTCTACATTCAACATTATAAAAATCCTTTTTGCTCACAACAAATTCTCTCATAGGTGCATATAGACTATCAGTTCCTAAAATTTCCACAAGTTATTAGTATCTGGTATGCTTATCAAATTAGAATTTAAACATTGTACAAATTATTATATAGTCCTCACCGTTCACATAGATGTAAATATAAGATATATTTTCAGTGTTATTCGGTTCATCGACTAAGCTATTAAGAGAATCGTTATACACAGAACTGTTTGTACGTACGCAAGCGTAGTAACCGATAGCATATTTGTCAACATTTTGTAATTCCAGACTAGTTTCATATTTGTATTCTGCGCTTTCATTTACGAAATAGCTATGAGTTGTATCAAAGGTTCCCATATTTTCTTCCCGTTCTTCTTCTTTTATAAATTCTACTGGACTATTCGCTTGACATTTCAATGTGTAATTATGTCCATTTTCTAATATGACTTCCTTTTTGCATGGCGTTATTAGTGGTTCATTTTTTGACTGACATTCTGAAATTAAAATCAACAATTCTTTGTGTGATAGGCCCAAGTTATTAAAACACATTTATTTATCAATGATTGAAATCAATCAAACATACTGAAACAGAGACATACAGAAATCATAGTAAAACTGACTAATGTACTTAGTATGACCTTCTTGTGTATGTATGAGTTTGAATTAATGCACGTATTTCTTAAGCAAAAAGGAAAAATTGCCCCGACGATTTGTCAACGTTAAGTGAAACCGTTTATCATTACGTGTGGGTAAACGCGGACTACCTTAGAATATGCGATCGAAAAAGTTTAATACTTCAAAAGCAGCGCTAATCGAAGATAGGCAATATATCATCTACTAAAGAAAACAAAAAGACAAGGAAGAGTTCGAACGAGTGATGGGCTAATCATGGAACTAATGGTACTTGTAATATGATATGAAGACCACCTGTCGAAAGCACAATTAATTAGCGACGTTCGCAGCTGGGTGTGACCACGCGGCGTGTAGCTGAGGCGCGGTCTACATTCGGAAATTAGTACTAACCATAGAGCAAGTGTACCATCACTGATAACAAATTGATTGTATCAAACTTTGGAAAGGGCGACCAATTAAGTGATTAGGCTCCTGCCGGTTCTACTTATCGACAAATTAATGGCCATTTCATCGTATTAAGTGCTTACAATGACGTCTTTTGCAATGTGTACCCATGAATACTTTATCACAGGTATTTCGATTCTATTTTCTAACATAACCTTTATCATATTTCAGTTCCAATTTTTAACGTGTTACTCTCTTCAGGGACATTTGTATAATATTTTTATTATTTAGCCCAAGTTATAAGGAAATCCAACAATAAATTTCTAAGTCAATCATATAGTTTACTTGTTCCAGTTTGTTCGATAGTCAACTCACTTGTTTAATGAAAATTAGATTTTAGCTTATTTTGTTCTTCAGCTAATGCATTTTAACTAATAACAAAATCTTTCACAAGCGGGGCAAGATTATTTTTTATGTAAACCAAGCGAGCCGATAGGTTTTCTCGATTATTAGTTTCACATCACTTACAAACACCTTAGTAAGACAGTAAAATATAAGACGGTATAATATTCATAATGGCAGAGTTTTATTATATAATTTACGCATTTATTACTTGGGACATAACATAGCATCACACAGGATGTGTTAGTTAAGATCTAGTTGCTGATGTAATGAGAAAACGACACATTTCCTCACACCATTCAAATAACAGACCTTAGTTCGGGATTATTATACGACTAGCTGTACCAGCGACTTCGTTCGCGGTTGCTAACCTTGTACGAGTATAAATATATCAGTGGTCCTTTTGAAAGTCTTATCATTGTAAAGGGTACAATACGATAGCAGTGTTTTGAACTGTAAATTTGATTAATTAGAGCAATACAGAATTTTGCACAATAATGTTCACCATGAGTGGACAATTTTTAAGAACTAAAGATTCTGCATAGCATTAACGCCTATTTCATTTTGCAAATTCAGCACTTATTTTATTAACCCATAGTTAATTTTTTGCTTCTATATTTATCCCGATTGCCCATTTATTTTTTATTCAAGACAGGTAGGCATTTGACAACCAGCTCGCACGATCACAGAAGTCAGCGACACTTACCCCTAGATGGAGCATGCCTAGTCTGGAATACGTCTATAGTCTCTCAAAGAAGGTCGCTGCAACATACCGTTAAGTGCTTGGCGACAGATTTTTTAATTTGAGGGTGGTAGCAAGCCAGACAAGTGTTAAAAATGCCCTGCCATCGTGCTATTGTTGGCACGATGTTTTCCTTCAACGGAAGCTGAAGGTCTTCTTGCGTATTACGTAGGATTGAACCTCGTACCTCTCGCACGGCAATCTAACCCCTATAGCTACTCGGTCACTACAAAAAATTGTGGACGCTGTTTTCTTACACGTAAAGTCATACACATCCCAAAAAAACATCCAAATTAAAGCACGCGTTACCGAGATATAGTAAAAGACGGCTTTCATGCCCTCTCTCACGGGAATCTCCACTTATTTTTGGCATAACATCATTTCAGTTTGACCTTTCCAACAAAAAAAAAAGAATCATTCAAATCAAAGCACGCGTTACTGAGTTATAACTGAGTTATACGACTTTCATCCCCCCCCCCCCCCCCAAACGCGAACCTCCACTTATTTTCAGGATAACATCTCAGTTAGACTTTTCCAACAAAAAAAGAATCATCGAAATCAAAGCACGCGTTACCGAGCTATAGTTAAATACGATTTTCATCCCCTCTCCCACGGGTGCATCCACAAATTTTCGGGATAACACCATTTCATTTCAGACCTTCCCAACAAAAAAAGAAATAACATACAATAATAGAATAATACTTAAACTTGCTAAAAACTAGAGGTGAAAATTCTACTAGTGTAAAATTAAGTTATTTTTAAACAGGCTTGTCCAAATTTGTGTCGTATTTATAATACAGGAACCAAAAGGTAAAATGCAGGTCAGTCAAGTACCATACATACATTAATATATTATCACAGTTTAGACAAACACACATTTATTTGTACTTCTTCTTAGTAAAATCTTTTACAACTGTTTAAGTCGCAAGAAGACTACATTTTTTTTATACAATTTGAGACTACAAATATTACACTGTCATCATTGCGTTGATGTCCTAGTAGTTCTGTGAATATTACCTAGACTCGAAAGCTTAGTTTAATTTGCTTATTAAGTAAATTTTCTCTAGTATGCTATATAGGATAATTTACTTCAACAAGGTCTTGATTTACTTAGCCCTTTATTAATTTCTTGTAAAAAATCGGATTTTATGTTATTACCAAATACATATTTATTTATTTTGCTCTGGGAAAATGTCACCTCATGTCACAAATAGAAAAAAAAAATTGTATAAATAAGACCTCTACGCCCCAACATCCAAATTTAACCTTCAAAATAGACAGACGATTTTTTTTCTGTCTTTTAGACTTGTTTGCTAGTGCGTTAATTATGTATAATATTAATTTGCTTTTTTCTAAAAATTTCTAAATTATAAGTAGTTCTACTTATATAAATACATGTAGAACAGAGCGACCGTAATAATCAAAGTCAAAAACTACTAACGGCAGAATTATTTTTGTCGCGTAAATAGATTAATAGCTGAGTCAATAACATCAACTTAGCATTATTTACTCAGCGATATGTACATAATATGGTATTTGTCTGGTACAGCAAATGTCAAATATCATTAAAATAAGAATGAGCTATAAACGCGTTATTATTTTATTCATAAATCTATACGCCAAGTGAATTGGATTCCATGTCTGAATTTGACTATGTTGGACTTCTTTCCTAAGAGTGCCTCTCTTCTCAATAAAACCAGGATCTTCATAAGATACCTGGTTTTATTGGGATACAACCGGGTTATTTACGATTGTACCTACAAACCCTATAATGCATATCTTGGCATGAATAGTGTATATAATATTCATTATAATGCTACGCACTTGAGCGAAGTGAAAGTGTTCGATTGATACCGGCAATAAAAAAGAGTGACAAGCATTTTATGGCTCAATAAATATAAACAGAGATTTCGTCCGCAAATTACTCTTTGTAGTCATATTTTACGAGCAAGTGTAGGCGTAAAACAAATTCCTCACACCAAAATGCTAAACGATATTGATGATAACAAAGATAAGGTTCAAGTTTAAACTCAATTATAGAATAGGAAATGTTTATGAAATCTCATAAAATACATTTTGAAATTTTGCAAGCACTAAAACCTTTTTTGCGCAATTTCACACGCTATATCGCATGCCTGTCTGTGATGATATAAATCACAGTAGCCAAATCTTGTGTTCGTGAGTATTTAATTTTCTTTCGCATTTATTTTCCAAATATAAATAAACTTGGACAGAAAATAGTGCCGAAGCAAACTTTTCTCATTTTAAGATAAGTGCACCTTCAATCCAAAATCCTAGACTATTAAAAAATTCCAAAACTCGGAAGAACTTATATATAAACCCACCAAACTTCGTCAGGATATTGGTTAAAAACTAAATACAATTTGTAAGCGAGTATACTGATAGAGGAAAGAACGGAGGTTTACCAAAATTGAAGAAAAGACCCGTTGCCTGCTTGGTCCATAAAGTACCTACTTGGTAAAGAAAATAATGACGAGTTAATATTTACACGAGTATGTACGTATACTACGACCATTCTTCGATAACCAAGCATTGTGTTCAAAATAGCAGTGAATGATTTGACACAAGGGTTATATGATAAATTATGAAAGCAGGAGCAGGACACTGACAAATTACCTCCTTTAAACGCGCCAACACCTACTTCCAAACCAAATGTAATTTACGAATTGTGAAACGAAACTACTATTATCATTGAACTAGGTATGTGTGGCTCTTATGTGTTAACATTTATTCTTAATACTCATAATGTGAAATTGTACCTATTTTCAACAGACTCTAAAGAGGTTATTTTCAGTATATAATTTTTTGCTTTATCTTTTTTTGTATATATTTCAGACGTTTAAACCTATTTAATAATCCTTTCTTTTAAAATGACACACTGACCAAGATTGTTACATTAGTACCATTACCATAATAACTACATAGATCCATTGCAGTCTGATTACAATTTTTTCAATAGTGTTGTTGTAAAACCGAAGTGTTTTAAAGACGCTGCAGATGTTCACTTGTTGTATAGGGTGTTAATGGATAGGTTAGGTTATGCAGTTGTGTAGCTAAAGTCAGCGCCTGGCTGGGCCCCCGAAACAGGCAGGCGAAGCCTGCACTGATATATTATTTGAAGTATTACCACTTTACCAATATATCAATACCAATGAACGATATGAAAACGTTACTAATAATAAAAGTATCATTGATATTTAGAATTTTCTTGCGATCTCAAAATATGTTCATCGTTATCATCTTTTCAACTTGGACATCTTCCACTTGCTAAAGCGGTAAAGGCAAACATCGCGAGGAAACCTGCTTGTCGGAGAAGGTATAACTTTCGATGATAAATGATTACCTCAACCTGCAATTTGCGTGCAACTAGCGTGGTGTTTTATTTATGAACTACAGCCACTTCTTAGAGGAGACTTATATCCTAATATCTTCCCCGAAATGCCCGAGATGTAAATAATTTATTTGAGTCGCTTAACATTTTATGAATACGTATACTAGTCGCAAAATTAAATATTAGTAATCGCTTAGGTACCTGTAGGTATATATAGGTACTAAACTAAACATCAAACCTGATTTTGTATTGTACCTACTATAATAGATAAAACCCGTTTCATTTTGATCTAAAGAAACAACCTTGACTCTTTCTTAGACGCTGAGGCATTAGTGGTGGTAATAAAAAATGTCTGACGGATTGATTAGTTAATTTAAGTGCATATTTCGTTTTTTCTATTCATAACAGTTATAATGTAGCGAAATACATACAATGATTAATAATGTTGATGTATTTATCCTTGTTATTGCAATCCATACAGGTAAATAATCTCAGCATACATAACTTAGTGTAGTAATCAATTGACATGATGTGTAATTTTCACAGTCAATAGACACCTACACAGAGTTTATTGGCCAAAGAAGAAAAGAAATATACTGCATAACAGAAGTTTCGAGGCAAATAAAATATCTGCCTCGTAAAAAATTGTAACGTTCGTGTTAAGGTACCTCAAAAGTGGTAATAAATTAAAGGTTACAGCATACAGTTAACAGTGCGTCGTTACCGATACTACTTACTAAGTATAGTATGTAGTCCTATAGACGCTGTATTAGTGTTGTATAGTCCGTATATTTACTTATAGACTATGGCCATGGCATGGCGTCATAGCGTGTGGCGTATACTAATGAAACTGCCAGACAGTAGAGGTTAATGTTGTTTTTGTTTTGCTGTTAACACATTCTTTTAGACTGTTTAGTGTAGATCCATAATATTTGTTCCTGACAACTCGTGTAATTGACACAGAACTACGGTTTGGTCATGTTCGTTACTTATATGGATGAGATCCAGGAATGAAATAATCTCAGTTATGACCTACTTTGATAAATTAGCTCTTGAGCAAATTTATTTGAATACGTTCGATTACACTAAAGCTGGCTAGTCTAGAAATAGTCCAGGCATTTAAGCTTAAATTAGGTAAGAATCTCTGAATTCGAGATACCCAGCTGTACGTCTGTAAATACTTGTATATTGACACCCTAAAAGTTGTTTCAAAACCTACATATGGTAGGGTGTAAGCAACTATTAAATTTCAAGGTCAAAGGTCACAAAAATTGGTTATTTGCGCTTTCTTCGGAAATATCTCATTTCCTATGGGTTTTTTGCTATTTATATTTATTATCAATATGATTATCAAATGTCGTTGAAGAAGATAATGAAGACCAGTTTGAAATTTACCAGCAGCCAGAAGACGACGGTGAAGAGGAAGAAGATGATTGAAATTATAAATTGTAGTTTTTGTACTCTTTATTCCATTTTTTTACTTTCAATAAAAATAAATGTATTTAATGATATTTTTAATAAAAAGATTAATTCATAATTTATTTATTTTTTTCATCATGTAAGAAGTTATTAATATTAATTAGGTCAAAATTCAAATATAATTCCTATATTTTCATTAACAATTCTGCAATAACATGGGCAGGTAAGTGTTGTTAAATAAATAAATACTTAATAAAAAGTGGATAGGTCAAGAAAAAAATGATAAAATATACCTAATATAATGTAATAAAAATTGACAAATATTCAAAATCATTGATTTATCGATAGTTCGTCAACCATATATGGCGCGTTTTCGACCGGAGGCACCGGTTGACCTGAAGTGATATTTCCAAAAAAAGCGCAAAAAAAACTATTTTTGAGACCTTTTGCCTTGAAATTTAATAGTTGCTTACACCCTACCATATGTAGGTTTTGAGACAACATTTAGGGTATCAATTTACAAGTATTTACAGACTTACAGCTGGGTATCTCGAATTCCGAGGTGAACTTACTATAATGACTGGACTAAAACGCCGCGCCCGCCGTCAATTTTAATGCAATATTTCGTCACACATTTTTGAAAATTTGTTTAAAAATTAGTAAAATCGAACAGCAGCAGAGATTGGTCTTCTCCTTCTTTTAGTTACTTACTTCAGTAGCAGAGTACCCCATGTCTAAAGTTAAAGTTAAAATAACACAGGTAATAGGGGAACAAGTAAAGGATAGAGGTAATAAATTTACTCATTTTCACTATCATGAACGAGGTTGGTGGTATAGTTTCATCTTCTATTATAAAATAAATATATTTAATCTTAAGTCGAGTCACTATTTAATCTTGCCAGATATATAAATTGATAGCAATAATACTTAGTCAAACTAATTTCTGTAGTTAGAGAAACTGTTGAAACTCCCGTAAAATAATATTCAAGACAACTAGACACTAAGTCGAGACATTATAATTTCAAAGCATTGATGCTATATTTATCCCGAGGATATTCAGCCTGTATAAAAAATCTGCTCTCGGCCCATAATATATTTTATTAAAACAACTCATTTCATTCTACTACTAAACTCCACATTTGGCCTATGTTTTTTTATGTATAAACTGTAACTATTTCAATCACCGATAGAGGTAAGAGGGCAATAACTTTTTTCTCTTCGATGATTTCAGTACAGTTCCAGCACTAAGACTTCCTACTTGATTTTTAAATTTTATACATAAAGCTACGTATTTACATTTCCTATAGTATTTTGAGATGTTAATATGCGTTTAAATTATTTTTAAACAGAATGACTATTTGGAGGTACTAAAGTCTATTCAGTAATGCTCAAATACAAAAAACAACACCATATTCTACAATGTTTATACTTAGGTATTTGTCATCCACGGCGTCTACAGGCCTTATACAATTTAAGTGAATCACAGTTACTTTTCTCGTAAAATGCCGAGAATTCATCTTACATATCGTGAGTCATCTTAAGTTGGCGCCGAATGCAGACATAAACAGTCCTTTTAATATTTTGAGCTTTACACTTACACAGATAAAGATGTAAGATATCACGAAGAGAAAACCACGAACCAACCAAAGTCTGACTCATTTCATTGATGAATTCATTCATCGCTTGGTATTTTTATCCTAAGTAATTGATTATCTCATTAATAGATCAAGGCAATAAAAATAGTATGAAATATATTATTTTATTTATTGGTTAGTTTAACGCCTATTATATTAAGTTTGACAATAGTTTAAGTAAAACTAAAATTAGGCAAAAACTAACTTATTAATGAATTTTTATCCACCACAACGATTTGCACCATCTTAAAATCCACCTGCTAGTGACAAGAAATTATTATACATGATTAAGTACAATAGGCTCTTAACAATTCTAGAACTTCTGGATTTGACAAGCGTATATTACCTTTTGACTAAACAATGGAATGTTGAAAGCCATTAAGAGAATGCCTAATATCTGTTGCTGTTGTACATACCTAAGAAAAGCGCTTTAAGAGCGGCTATAACCTAACTAATATAAAAACTTCGTCCAGTTCAAAGAGAGAAAAATGCCATTGTCTAATGATGTTTTTTTTGCATAACTAAATATCTATTTTCAGTACGAAATTGAATATTAACAAGACACTAACAGCCTGAGTCTGTTCTCAGTTTTGTACTTTATTCTAATATGTATACTATAGCGATCATTTCAATAGGGTGGTTGGGAATAAATTATCTCGTAATCTTAATTGATCTCAGATGGGTTTTTTTTTATTCCCAACTGGCCCATCTGCCCCATTAATAGGACAGATAAAGGGGCCGATGGGAGTATACCATAACGAGTTTCTGTTTACGAAAGCGTTATCGAGTTTTCCTTTTCTTTCTTCCAGAAACTAAATTACTAGTTCTATAATGTCCTACCAATAAATGAAATTTATTTGGGACTGGGTATGTATGTGTTTGTAGATGTTGTATACTATTTCAAACACATGAGCAATCCTAGTGGAGATGAGTGTATATAATGATAAACTATTATATAGGCTCTATGCAGGGTTATCGGTTAGGGGTGTACGAAGGAAAAAAAGGGTCTTTATATTCATCATTACGAACAACTTTTATTAAGGAACAAACCCTGAGTTAGAGAAAAAATCAATTATTATTTACACTCTGAGATCTCCACTAAGATTTCTCCTGTGATAACCGATAACTCTGTATAGTTATGATCCCGGAAACACACCATTAATGTATGGTAAAAACGCATCCTCGAGAATGCCACATAACTAAACCCTTGTTTTGAATAATGTATTTTTAATATTCTATTAGGAGTGCATTATTATCGTGAACTTTAACCAGCGGGCCTTATCAGAAACTTTTGCAGCCGATATACAATGAGGATGAATGAATCATTGGTGCGTGTTAAAAGTATCCTGTTCTAAATATGAGAATGTGACTTTGTGTTACAATTTTATGATCCTGCCACGGAAACAATTGAAGAAGAATTAACTGATAAGATGGTACATACAAAATATTTAGTGTTTTTCCGCCTCGTCTTGATGTCAGCGTGAGAAATCGAAAAAATATTTTTTTTTATGGTGTGGTTCCTCCTCACTCCTCCTCAGCATCCGACTTCCTCAAATCAAATATTGAGGAATATCAAAAATTGAGGAAGTCGGATGCTGAGAGAAAGAGAAATAATAAGGCGAGGTGTGGCGGTGGTGAGGAGGAACCACACCATAAAAACAAAAATATTTTTTCGATTTCTCACGCTGACATCAAGGCGAGGCGGAAAAACACTAAATATTTTGTATGTACCATCTTATTATAAATGGATTTCCGCAAAGTAACGCCTGACTCCATCAAGAATTAACTGGTTTAATTGCTGCTGAAACTATGTATGTCACTACTTGCAAGAAACTAAAATTAATATAAATTAACGAAATTACACTCATATACCAAAGCCTTACCTACACCATACCGGTAAAATATTTGCATCTGTAACTAGAGGTTGCCCTTGTAGTTCCATCAAATTATATACTCATATTTTTAAAATCCTTAGTATACATAAAAAGAGTAATTCCTGACTGACTGACTAATATTCGTTAGGAATCAACGCAGAGCCTAAACCGCTGAACCAAGGGACATCAACTTTGGAGGATTTTGTCGAGGACAACGCCGCAGGTGACAGCTACTAGTACATATTAAGAGAACGGGTTTTCACGCGTACCTGATTGTTGGAAAGGTCCAATTATAGTTTTGTTCACATTCGGTGAACTTCATCAGGCATGAAATTTACTTTACTTAAAAGGAATATACTTTACAAATCAAGTGATCTTCCTGAAAGTCAGTTAGATAGGATTTACGAGTAATTTGTTTATCTAATAAATCCACTATACTAGAACTATGATGTGAATGCAAACGTCAAGCATTAAAGTGGATCAACCTGCGATGTCACAAGACTAGTAATTCGTTACTTTCTTATCCTTTTGTAATCATTCATTTCCTTTTAACTTACAGTATTTAGCAGAATATTCTGGGCCAGTACAGAAGCACGACACAAGAATAGAAGACCGATTAGGTGTACGATAAGTAGTTGCATTTTCAAAACTTTAAGCGTGGAAGATCTGTTGAAATGCATTCTTTTGGGTTGTTTACTTATAATCCAAACCCTTGTAACATAACTTGATTCATAACATTCTCTCGGGTATGGCCACAGAATAAATAACAGAGATACTTATTTGATACGAAGAAAATAAAGTCGAATTCAATTATAAAAGAACAGACAGATATTTTGTTAAGCGGAGGTCAAGTACTAAAGTTGCTAAATATAGACTTGAATAGACAGAGACTCGCCGATGTGCAATACCAATTAGGTATTTAGTGTTTACCTACCTGCTAACAAGTCTTGCCAATTGAGCAAATTCGATACATATGTTAAGTATTAAGAACAGGCTGTGAATAAAATATTAACGAGCAATATTAGAACAACAGACCATTCATATTTCTGACACACAACCAGGTACGTATTATTAATGCATAATCAACCTCGGTTTAAAATTATTGTTCTTGGAAAAATCGGATCATTTTCTGTACTCCATCTTATTAAGAATTATCCTAATGATATACCTATAGAGATATAAATATTGCTGTATTGAAGCTAAAATTTAATGCAGATAATACTTATCATGTTGCAAACGATGTAAGATTAGCTTTCTCTCTTAGTAATCGTATTATCTTGTAATATGGCTTGGTACTAACAATGTGTAGCCTATCCCACACGTGGGTGTACTGAAATGATGTCATCACAATTCTCATGTTTTGTGATACGCGGCGACTTTATTGTTATTACTAGTATTCTGACTTGATTGTTATTTTTAAACTCAATATATACTTAGGTAGTTATTAAGCGCTTGATTAATAAGCGCGATATTTATCAAGTAAACAACCATAAAATCGCCGTTATAAATTGAACTATAAAACATGTACCTGTTGATTTTTAAAACGTAATTATATTCAACATATAGTATATTCATTATTACTAATTACTCGTGATACTTTCCTTTTGGATTTTACTTGAAATAACAAACGTGCTAGCGAGCATTTATGTAATTCAACTAATCATAAAAATTAAAATATCATGAAAACTACACGATATATCAACAGTTGATTACTAGTTGCTAGTAATAAGAGAACAGTGAAATGTCAGAAATGATGGCAATGAATAATCTTGGAACAGCACGTTTCGATAATGGTTATCAGTGATATGGTTACACGTATGAGTACGTAAGAGTATTGATATAACTATTTACAGTAGCAGATATTCACGGCATTTCAATGTGGTTTTATGCTCTTCCCTCGTCAAGCACGCCCATCACACTTTCGATCTTCCTAAAATCTATCCCATCACACTTTAGAATTTTATATTCCATTTTCAACATTTAACAGAATCTTCAATCACTATCCCAGTTACATTGTGTTTTCTGTGCTGTTTCTTTTTTCATCTCCTAAATATAAACCGTTCAATCTTTTCAGTTCTATGTAAACTTTGTGTATCTAATATTATACCGTCTTAATTTTGTTCTTTTGCAAATTTTTTACGATATATTTGTAATGCCGTAATCAATAATTGACTAGAAGTCTCAAATTATCAATGCCTTGCAAATAGCTTACATTTGGCTCCCGGCTTTGAATTGAAACATTTTAACGCAAATGAATGGATTTAAATTACCGGATATTTTGATCGTTATTGTTGATTATACTTGCTAGTCATCGTCAGAACAGTCAGATGGGATAGTCGGTTGCAATGTATCATTTACTCGAAATGTTGCCGTCGTAAGATGTGTGGTTACTACAACGTTATGTTATACGCAAGTCATTTTTTATGACTTAATAATATATAGGTAAGCAAAAACTTTTGCATTCCATTAATACAAATTGTTAGCAATTACGTTATTCACAAGACAATGTATAAGCTTCTACGTGTACCTATTCCCGTATGCTTTCAATCACTATATAGAAACCCTCATTGGTAAAGCATCCATATGATGAATACCCCAAGGCATTCTACTATGTAGGAACTATATGCATATTCACATTGTTTTAGTTGACAGCAAGCAATTATAATTAGTGACCAATTTAATCAAGATGCCAGGAAGTTTTAGATGTCCTATGCGGAAGATAAAAAGTAAGGAAGTATATGTTACAAAACCGAAAGAAGTTCGGAAAATTTACATCGTGTCATTCCAAAGCCAATGCCCGTAATAGAATCAATGTTTCTTTTTAAATAGTACCAATTTGTTGTCATAAATCTCGTTATCTCAATCATCATAGTAACATTTATCTTGATGTATGGATTCGATTCGGACATCTGTTAAAGGCTGTGGTAATACACTGGCGACAGACGTGGTGCATTCATAGACCGTGCTTGTTTTAGTAAAATGAGGTAAGAAAACCATATTATGCACTTATTATCATGCGATAAGAAAGTTGGTTCAACTGATAACACGATGATACATCTCCAATACGTTTTAGTCGATATTTATATGTAGCATATTAGTTTAATTCGTTTTTTTTTTATTAGTTTACACGGTGTTTTTACATGGAAGTTTAGAATATGGGGTGCTTTGAAATTTAAAACTTTTGGCATCCTTGAATAAAATATTCAAACCTGAACTTGGTTCGCCGTTTGTAGACGAAAATACAAACAATATTCCGAAGATAGCTGCTAACAAACTCCAGCTGCTGTTCATCATTTTGGCTCCTCTATAGGTACACTAATTTATTACAACATCTACACACAAATGGCCTCTCTCATAGTAAACGGTATCGTTATTCTGTGGCATTAAAATCTGGATTGAATTCTATTTTCGTTTGAATCTGGCTCCAGAGTGCACGCCTATTGAGCGTGGACTCCTCAAGTTACGAGTTTTAACCACTGCTGCTACAATAAACACTTTAAATTTGAAAAGCACTGAGTCACTTGAACCATACGCGTAATTGTAAAGTGTAAAAGGTTATTTCCATGATGGTCACTTTATGATGTTGCGAGGGGCATTGTTTTGGTGGAAAAAGCTATGTAGACGAGCACAAGAAGAGCAGTGTGCTAATTTAGGTCGTAGAAAAGTTGTGTAGAATACGCGCTTCAATACGAGTTGAGCAAGTCGATGACGCGACCGCCCGTGACTTTTACTCCGGCGGAATGTCCAATACTGACTGCGCGCCGCACTCCGCTAGTAGTGCCGTGGTACGGTAATCTACTAGCTTGTTATGTTACAAACTTCAGAGCGTGGCGCACAGTTTAAATCGACTTCAAAAAAAATTTAAGATACTAAATTTTTGGGGTTTTTTTTTCAGAGACGCCATGGACATATTTTTTTTGTTCGTTGTTTGAAAGTAATAAAGTACTAGCTGCACTCGATGAGACCCGTTTACAGGTTATGTTACTCCGTAAATAATGTAGCTTTCTAACGAAGAAAGAATTTTTAAAATAGGTCCTGTAGTTGTTGAGTTAATTCATTACATACAAAAATACAAATCTTTCCATTTTATAATATAAGTATAGAAGTATATATACATAACTTCAGAAGTATAGTTGTAAAGAAATATTAAAATATGTCTAGTGCTTGCAGTCTCTTAGTATGAGCTCATTAAGAAATTGTTCACCAACATCTTCCGAGAGGTTTGGCGGTTGGCTAATGCGTTGGTTTGCACATATGACTAAATAATAATACGGAAATGTAAATCAAATTTAAAGGTAAATTATTAAATTAAATTGTTTACTGTATGTTTTCTGTGTGAATTTGGATTATCTGTAGATAGTAATTAATTAGTCTTTACTAATTATTTGTTGTACTTAGTAATTTATTTTTTCTTAACAATGGCCCTGGCGCGGTAGATAGTAATAAATAAAATAAAATAAACTGCGTAAATTAAACTAGACCTTTCTCTAATATCGTGCAAAGCCAACATATTAGACAGGGTCTTATCACAAACAAACAAATTACCAAACACCTATGTATGTATACAAATATTATTGACATAGAACTACTCACCACAAACACAATGCAGTCTAGCGTAAAATTAAAAATTAGCTACATACATACGTAAAACAAGAAGCATAACTTTACCGTACCTTCAACATAACACTACCGTATAATGAAGGCATTAGATTAGTTATTTTTATTTACTTTCCTTCATTGATTTATCTGGTGCCTATCACGTGGGCAGTATGCAAGAGTATTACAAACAAAACTACTACACTGGCATTGATCAAAGTAATTTTAAAAATTAGTCCATATGCGTGTAGATAACGTACTTACATGCGACTAGATTATATAAACAAAAACTAGCTGTAGAGTGCGCTAAGAAAGACAGACATACATACTGACAGATAAACGGTGATCCCGTTGCGGCCCGTCCCGTCCTCTTAAAATTTAATGGAATTTATATAGGATTACGAAATTACTTATTCAGATTATAATATCTGGAAAACGGGTCTAAAATATGAAATGTCAGAGTTTTTCCTTGCTTCATGGGCTAAACAAGGATGTTTAAAAAAATTGGAGCCTGTAGTTTTGCTAGAAGTAGCCTAGAATTTTGATGATCGGTGAGTCAGTGAATCTGTAACCAAAGTAAGGAACTTTGACTTGCTATAATTATTAAAGTACTGGTTTACATTTATTGTAATTTGAAAACTATATATTTAGATGTATCCACGTAATTATTAGTCACTGAAAGATTCTAGCTTTTCAAACAACGATGCAAATTTACCCTGTATACCAAGCAGGTTAAAGTAACCTAATTAAAACCCTAATGTCAGGACTTATACACGGGTGGTCTGTGGTTCAGCTGTTCACAAAGACCACTAAATGCCCAGCGCGTCCTACAATAATGTTTTAGGATGATGTTGAGAGTCCCTCGATTCTGTAGTGCCTCCGGTATATTTGCTTAATACCTAACCATACTGATGGATTTCATGCTGTCATTAATAAAAAAGTAGCATCACAGTGTAAGTACGGTTCTAT
Organism: Ligdia adustata; assembly: GCA_947049295.1. Classification (NCBI taxonomy): domain Eukaryota; kingdom Metazoa; phylum Arthropoda; class Insecta; order Lepidoptera; family Geometridae; genus Ligdia; species Ligdia adustata. The sequence continues at coordinate 9,300,399 of OX346218.1, forward strand.
AGGTATATTTATTACGGCTGGTACAAAACATTATGATAAAACATTTATTGCAAGTACGGATCTTGTCATCGATAACTGATTCGTGAAAATTTGATTAGAAATCTATTAAGAAAATGTATGTAACCCATTTGACATTAAACGTCAGTTCAACGGTTTATGAGTCGTTGCGTTGGATATTTATATCCAGTGTATTGAGCCCTCTATAGTGTTTGAAATGAGCGTATATATCGACTCGAATTTCAAAACTAACGCTTGATATAGAACCATACTTGCGGAAACATCTTAGTATGTACTACTACTATTCGCAGAACTATCTACTATAAGTTAATGTTATATTTAAGATTAACAATTTGACGGTGTTGTTGACTATACAGGGCTATCCGTTAAAAGTATATTAAGCCAAAACGGGGTTACTAATATAGATATCATTACGAATAACTTTCGTTGTGGGACAATATCGAGTAAAAAAATCAGATGTGTCTTAGAAAAAGTTCATCAGTCGTCGACAAAATGTAGGGAACAGCAGATTTTTTTCTCTGATTCAGAGTTGTCCGTAAAAAAGTTGCTAACGTTGTTGTCAAAATAATTTATGGGGTGGCTCTAAGCGCGATTACACAAATGTGGACCATTCAAACGCTATTGACGTCTGCGCACCATGGCGGCGCCGCGACTTAGCGTGGGTGTCTATGACTTTCGATTTTACTTTGCATGACTTCAGTAGATGTTTATCAATATTTTTGGGTTAAACAAAAAACACGAGTGTTTTATTATTCAATATTATTTCAGTATACTAAATGTACGCATTGAATTTAGAAATACTCCGTATACCCATTTTCAGCTTAAGTACACCCCTAGCCGATAGCCCTGTATGCATGTACAAGCCATAGAATGAAATCCTAGTCTACTACGCATTATTTATTTTTATTAGTCTATTCATATTCAATTCAGCTCATAGTTATTTATATTTCCTAGAATTATTTAGCATGCCACCTTGACTAATATTATTGTACTCGAATTTTCCTACTATTAACACTTAGGCAATGTTTTTCTAATTTGTACATGGGTACAATATTTAATAGACTAACGATAAAAAAATATCAACATAAATCAATTGTTGGATTATAGTGGAACAAAAATTAGAAATATATCCATTAATGGATTTATTCAGTGGATCAGAATAGAAATATGGAGCTATTCTTAGTAAATCATTCGTTATAAAATCTCAAACGTTCTAAATTTTTTTAAATAGTGTACTGAAGGTACATTTTTATTACGTTCCAGGTATTTACTTGATGCTTTTTAAAGGTATTTTGCCGATTTCGCACAAAACAATTTTCCTGAAGAAGCACGTAGAAGAAGTAGAAGTAAGTATTAAGTAAGCAAAGAAAGGTAGGAAATCTTTTAGTTTGGAAATACAAGGGGAGAACGTAAACTAGTAGAATGTAAACTACTTTCAAGGTTACATAAAAATGGTGCTTAGAAAAAAAATATAAAAACTTCATTTAAGACATCTAAATTGATGTTACCGTACAGGTTTGGTTGTTCTTATCCCCATGTAACATGTATGTATATTCATATATTTACCCTTTAAATAATAAAATAAAAATAATTATATCTTCTTATATATAAAAATCAATTGCTGTTCGTTTGTCTGTATTTAGCTGATTTTGGTTTTAAAATATTTGTGAAGGTTCAAGGAAGGTTTTAACATATATAAATAATAATATGAAATAATAATTATTAATAATTTTAAATGTAGATGACGCGGAGAACTTTATACCGTCATACAGTTAAAACAATTGTTTGTAATAATAATACAAAAGTTCTCGGACATTGATAGTTATACTGCAATTCGGGCGGAGAAGAATACAATATAATTATAGATCATTAAAATTGATCCAGCCTTTATAAATAGTGTAACTAACCTGACTCTCCTCTATACCTATGTATTAGAACTAATTATGTTAACTTCTCATAACTAACAAGATACAAGGTATTAATGGACCAACAAACTTAAGTGGTACACCCACATGAACTAAGATGGATCACGTGCGGAGTCCCCACTGGTACTTACATTTATTCATTTTGAGGTGAACTACGTGAAGAAGAAAATGCCCCTGATACACTCAGGTGGACAATGTAGTTGAACCACAGGCAGTTCACGATTTCTCATGAGGGATTTTGCTTGTCCGTGGCTGTTTTTCTAACACTGAACCTTTTTATTGAAACAAGCGCTTTTGCCTTACAGGCAAAAGCGCTTGTTTCAATTTAACAAAGTGCACAGTAAAATTGAAAATAATCGTTGTGGTTCAAAATTAATTAATTTACGACACCTACGGGGAATCGCGTTAAATATTTCCACATAGGAGACTCGCCACTTCGTTGTTCTATTTTAGTTAAGGCAAGGTAAGTATTGAATTTAATATCCTTATATAGCATAGGTACACTTTATTAATATATACACTTTATAAAATTTATTTAATATACAAAAATGCTCTGGTTACACTGAGTTTCCTTAGTGATGGTAACATATTAAATAAAAGCTAGCATATTGACTATGCCTTAGCATAGCGTTGCACATAGAAACAACCGTTTCTGATTCTGTACATTGAATATATTTTAAAAATTGCTTTCGCGGGGGGAGTTATTAACGATACAAACCCCAAATCTATAAGTTTTTCCTTTTTGTCTGTCTGTCTGTCTGTCTGTTTCTGGACTTTCCATAACATTGGAACTGCTGGATAGATTCTGATGAAACTTGGCATACTTAAGGTTCATATCATGAGGATCTTAACAATTTTTTATCCCGAAAAAACTCAAAAGGCTCCCGTGGGAGCGGGGATGAAAGTCGTATTAAATTATAACTCAGTAACGCGTGCTTTGATTTGGATGATTCTTTTTTTGTTGGAAAGGTCAAACTGAAATGATGTTATCACGAAAATTAGTGGGGGTTCCCGTGGGAGGGGGGATGACAGTCGTATTTAGTTATAACTCAGTAACGCGTGCTATGATTTGAATTATTCTTTTTTTGTTGGAAAGGTCAAACTGAAATGATGTTATCGCTAAAATAAGTGAAGATTCCCGTGAGAGAGGGGATGAAAGCCGTCTTTTACTAAAGCTCAGTAATGCGTGCAGTTTAATTTGAATGTTTTTTTTTTGGATGTGTATGACTGTACGTGTATGAACACAGCTTCCACAATTTTTGTAGCGATGGTGACCGAGTAGCTAAAGGGGGTTGATTGCCGTGAGAGAGGTACGAGATTCAATCCTAAGTAATACACAAGAAGAGCTTTAGCAACCGTTGAAGGAAAACATCGTGCCAACAATAGCATGATGGCAGGGCATTTTTAACACTTGCCTGGCGAGCTACCACCCTCAAGTTGTAAAATCTGTCGCCAAGCACCTAACGGTATGTTGCGGTGGCCTTCTTTGAGGGACTATAGATGTATTCCAGACTAGGCATGCTCCATCTAGTGGCCATAGTGTCGCTGACTTAAGTGATTGTGCGAGCTGGTTGTCAAATGCCTACCTGTCTTAAATAAAAAATAAATGGGCAATCGGGATAAATACATTATTAAAAAAATTAACTATGGGTTAAAATAAGAGCTGAATTTGCAAAATGAAATAGGCGTTAAACCTATGCAGAATCTTTAGTTCCTCAAAATTGTCCACTCATGGCGAACACAATTGTGCAAACTTCTGTATTGCTATAATGAATCAAATGTACAGTTCAAAACACTGCTATCGTATTGTACCTTTTACAATGATAAGACTTTCAAAAGGACCACAGATATACATTTTCTAATTATAAGTCCCACTGATATATTTATGCAAGGTTAGCAACCGCGAACGAAGTCGCGGGTACAGCTAGTCGTATAATAAATAAGTATGAGATATGTAGACTAATAGTTTTTAACTAGGTACAGGTAAAATTATACCAATTAGGTGAATTTGAAGTCTTAAAACCATTATTTAATACTTAAAGCAGATCTTATTCTGTAATTCTTGATAATTCAGTACTGGATATTTTCTCTCTTCTGTACTGGATTCGGCTCTCTTCAGTCAGTTAAGCAAAGTTCATCAAAATGTACACTGGGTTTTTCAGTTCAATATTACGATATCGTATTAGATATAACGTAACAGTTCATGTACTTTTCGCAAAGAGTTTTAAAAATCTGTTCTGCAATATGTGTAACTGTTGGCTCTCAGCGCGCAATCCATAAAATTAAATTGTTAAATAAAAAATATGCCATTCAGTACTATTCCAGATGACCTTAAATATAAACCGTACCTACAGTAGCGCATAATGTGTTCATTTCATTAGTGCAAATACTCTTACTACAACATAGCAATATTGTTAGTGCAATTTGTTGTTTAGGAAAATTTATTAGTGACGAGTCTAGATAGGTACCAGTAGATAAGTATTAAGTAGTAGTACCATAACAAAAAGGTTGATAAAATAATAAAGACCTATTAATAATTCTACCTAATTGAACAGGAATACCGTAAAAAATATCAATACGTATTGTATCATACTGTGAGGTATTCCAAATACTTAAAGCAACTCGTTTTGAATTTTTTTCATAGAGCCAACAATAATTCAAAACTAGTTGTTTATATAGCCATCGCATTGTAGTGAATTTTATATGTTGCATATACCTACATATAGTCAGATAGCCGACAACTTATTGAAATGGTACTATTGGGAGCTTTAATCCTAGCTCTTGCTTCCTAAATGCTACTCGTACAAGCGTAATCTAATGTCCCTCCTCCGGCCCTTACAATAAAGAGCTCACATGTTATTATATAAATAAACAATATAGATATACGGTACTATAACAGTTATCGATAGTAGATAGTGTAATCAGGAATAAATACACTTTGTAGACAGCATGATATGACATCTCGCAAAAAGTCCTTATCTCTGGATATCTGTTTGCATTTATAGTGATAGCGATAACTGATAATGGTTACGATTTGTAATTATTTTTAGTTTAGCTTGCATAGAAACTATGGCGTTTATAGTGGTATACTTACGTCACGAAATGGCTGATAAACTTATAGCTTGGCTACAAACCTACAAAGCTGAATCTAGTATAGATTTTATATTCATTCCGAATTACGCTGCCAACATAAAAAAAATGTACAGAATTAAACATGTTTTTGTTTTTCACCATCGACACGAAAACGACGGGCTGTTATAAGTTTCACGTACCTATCTGTCTGTGTGTGTGTCTGTCTGTGGCATCGTAGATTCCGAATGGATATTCCGCTTTTGATTTTTTTTTGTTTGATAGGTGAATTAGTCAGAAGTGTTCTTAGCTATGTTTGATGAAAATCGGTCCAAGATGGCCCCCATAACAAAATGGCAGAATGTATTTTTTTTCGCAACTTCCTTAATATGCGAATCAAATGAAGGCGTGACTAAAAAAATATAAACTATAATAAATTGCAAATCCAAGTTAGCCGCCACCTCAAAATAAATAAATAAACAATACATTCGCAAAAGTATTGTTTATTTATTTATTATAAATAATTAAAAGATACGTGTTTACTTAGTATCTATGTACAAGTTAGTATTGACAGTACCGACATCGTGTTTTGCAATTAAACTAAACCTACTTACTTTCTTTTCACTCGTACCCACCCAAACATATCAATTTCTTTATACTTAGAGTCATTAGTCTTTATTAATTGAACATGTAGGTACGCTGACCATGATGGTCGCTGCCTAGCAATACAAGATACTTCCAGCGTTAATTCCACAAATTGGTCAAATGACAATTATTGCGGTGCGTAGGGAGCCAGGTAGGTACTACGCGATTCGTTAGGTAGGCCTGCCCTTGACCTGTAGCGTGCGTGCGTATCGTATAAAGTTTTCCTTTGAATTTTTATCACACAAAGAAACAAATAATACTTTAATAAAGTGAAAAAACTACTTCAACTCTATAAACAAACCAAGTACAGGGTAACATTTATATGGGATAAATAAAATTGAAAAGTACAATCATATCCAACAAAACAATATTTTTTGAATCCGTTTAGGCGTCTCTGAGAAATCAACATACATTAAAAAACATTATTACAAAATACGCGAGAGATATGCGATACTCGTACATAATGTAATTACTATAAATATTCCACGAACTTTATCAAATTCGTAGTAACTGACCTCTGGTTTTACACCTACTTAAGTAATTCTAAGTGAAATTGATGCATATACGGCCCAACTCAATGTTGTATGTAGTGCATTAGCGATAGGCAAACTGTATCGGATACAAGTAAAATTTCAAAGGAGAAAAAAAAAACAAAATCCCTTGACATTGCTGCTATTTGTAGTGGCGGGTATAGCATTCTGCTATTTAAGCCCTTTTATATGATATTCATATTGAGATAGTTGCAAAAAATATGAAAACCGGCATTTTGTAGCGTCGACCGTCTTGGAGCGATTTAACACAACTGAGAACTTAATGTACCATTTAAAAAAATCAAAATCGATTGATGCTTTCAAGGTGATGTCATAAATAGGTTAAATTTATAAAACTCCATCGTTTTTGCGTCAAGGGCTAAAAACATGACAAAAAACTAGATATACGAGTAAAACTATATATAAAGTAGTGACACAGTTATTACAAATGAGTTCCTACCAAGCCCCTCAATGCAAGGTAAGGTACAATGTCTAGTAGTAGTTCCATAGATTAATTTAGGAAAGCTAGGACCCCAGTCAGTTCTGATACCCATATTGCCTCGCTAAGTGGACCCGGCAGTATGTGAATATTTGTAATCTAACTTACAATAATGCTGTATTCCTACTACTTAGTTTTACGATATCAATCATTTCGGGAATGCACTGTGTCTAGTATAATTTCATGTCTCTAAGCACTGAATTACATTTACTAGATGTGTAGTAACCAGAAGTCCAAAATCGAACTGTTTTAAATTGGTTTCTTCTATGCAAGCGTACAAACATACAACTGCTACATCGTAGCGTACTACATCTTAGGCCACTTGGTCACTTTACATCGGGCGAGTTGCAGACAATCACAAACATAAAAAAACGTATAAAAATAAGTCTTTTTAATTTTCTTTAGAGTAAAATTTTCTATGATAGGCGACACCAACCCGCAGCGCATGTTCAACTGCGCATCACCAAAACGGTTAAGTACACTTTTTTCGACGTGCGGTAAGGAGGTTTTCTACTCTATATATATGAAACTCTTTGTCTCTAAGGCACAGCAGTTTCGGCTCTGCGTTGATTGTGACCTGTCAGTCGGTCAGTCAGGACTTACTCTTTGATATATATACTATATATAACAGAATTAACTAAACATTTTCACTGTGGAGCTAAAAATAAATAGAGTTTTTCTCTAAACTGTTTCCGTGGAAAATTGAATAAATGGTAGCCCCATGGCACGCGCAGACTGCTTGTCTAATTAAGTCTGAGTGGCATATCACGTGTCTTACTTAATGTTCAACAGTAAAACTATTTGTATGGCGAGCCATACTAACACTATTCTAGCCAAGAAAAGAACATTTCTCTTTTACTAAACTCATAACCTTATTAACAAACTCGATTGTGTTTTCCGGCAAATAGGTAATTGCCAACAGTCAAAAAAAAATGTTGGTAGTATAACCTACGCATTAGTGTCCGGCTACATAAAAAATTGTAGTCAAAACACAAGGGTCAAGTTTACACTTACTAAATATTTTGTAAGGCAATTCTTAATTAATTTGAAACTAGAAGTTTCTGCAAAATATTAAAGCATCACAAATTAGCTCTCAGAAACAATGCGACCGTTATCAACAAACGAAACATCCGCCTGCATTTGCAAACTAGATATTTTAGAATGTGACTGTTTACCTTGAAAATGAAGGGAAATGGAATTGATAAAAATTGATGGAAATGATCTTCGATGAAAATCTCTGTAAATCTTACTTGAAAGGGGAATATCGCGATATCAAAACTTTTTTCTACGAAGAAATAGTCACAAGTGGTCGCTGGGGTACTACAATCATAATAATGCATGGTTTCGTAAGGTATGAAGGTAAGTAAAGTAAGAAATTCTTTGAGCTTTATTTTCTTCTTTATGCCGTTATAAGAGATAGCAGAGAAAACCTTAGAAAGGTTTTAGAAGCAAGAAGGTGTCTGAGATTATAACAAATTAAAAATAGGTTTAATTATGTTTTCACAAAGTGCATACGATGTTCTAAATTCAATTTACTTTATCCTCTAGCGGATAATAACGGGTTTTCCGAGACGGGTGATGAAAAAATTTGGTCTATAATGGGTTCACATTGAAAAACATTTGTCATTTAATGAAATGAAAACTGACCAATTTTTGTATGGAGAACGTAATTATTTATTTAATTTTGCAACAATTTGTTCTACTAATGAACTGGTGTTCATTTTGATGGGTAGACTAACAACGTTAAGTGTTATCACACTTTTCTGTTACGCGTTGTATAAATAATTTCTATTGGTATGGTTTCGTAAAATTATTTGTAATATTAATCCGCGATCTCCATCACTCTTGCTATTGTTTTAAAAGTTACTTTCCCTGTAAGTAATTTTTCACAATATTTATTAATATAAATAAGTTTAATTAATATTTTGTAATATGCGATAAAAAAACATCCTGTTTGTCGTGTACCTACTTATGTGTAGTCAGAAATAACTGTTCTGTGCCTGTAGGTAAATAAACTCAATATTACTTTATTATCAGCTTTATTTTTTATTATTACTCGTAAATGTAGTTATATCTAAAAGTTTTTTTATCTCACTGGAAATTCCATTGTGTAGCTTATGATGTGTTCAACCAAATATTTTATGCGTAATTAGTAATATTTTTCGATTCTAGCGAAAATCTTTTTCAATTGCATACTGTGAATTATAAAAAAGCGGTTCTGTATGCACATTTTTACTGAACATGTTCCAACTACAGCCTACGACTACATACAGCTACTCAATTACAACGCGATTGACTTTTATTAATATATATCCTAAGTCCTCCTGACTGACTGAGTAAGACCTGACTGACTGACTAATATTTTCTAGGAATCAACGTACGCCTAGACCGCTTTACCTAGAGACATGAAATTTTGAGGGTTGTATTTAATACAAAATACAAAAAAAATTTAAACTATTTTATTCAGGTTTCAATAATTACATAAATGATACAGCCAAGGCCACCATACAAGGCGAAGTTGCCCGTTACCGAAGAAATTCTTTTTTATATTTGAAATGGTATCTTCTCGAGTGGCCTTAAATAAGATCTTACATAAGATCTTGACCAAATTTATCAAAATCGGTCTAGCCGTTTGATTTTTAAATCGAATAACTGAAAAAGTTCTATCGGCACCTGCCGTTATCACTTATTTAAGTTTAGTTGGATGTAAAAAAAACTTTTACATTCTGGTTTCATCAAAAACATAATCAAACAACAAAAAAAGTATGACGAAATTTTGTTTATACTTGTTGAGTTTTAGCGTGGTTTGAGTCCACAAGTAGTGAGAAGGTAACTTGGCAGAATTCGTACTTCAGTTTATTAAATTTTTGCCGTTCTCAATATAGTTTGCTTTTGTTGTGAACAGATTTGGATGTTTTAGTTTTGTGTACTTTGAAGGAATTTTGTTATTTAACTAGTCCTAGTTGCCAGCCTGTTTTTGAATTATTTCTCAAGCAGTCTTCTAGCTTTCGTTTTGACTGTCTATAAAAAATGTGTTTTGCAAAGAGCATGCGTACATTGTTAGCATGGACACATACATATACATATATTACACATGCTTATCTAGGACAAACACTAATTTGGTTTATAGCGGGGTGGTGGAAACAGGGGTGCGGAGAGGGTACGCTATTACGTGCTATTGCGTCAATCAACCTTCGCCAGAGTCGCGTGATCCAAGTCTACAACGATCGCGTACATTACGCTTTCCACGACAATTTTCAATTGCCCTTTCTTGCTTTAGTTATTTGATTTCATTAAAAATAAGTGTTTGTAAAGTATTTTTAGTAATAGAAGAAAAAATTAATCAGTTTAATGTTTACACCAGCTTTATATTGAAATTTAAATGATCCAATAAATGAGCCAAGTGTGATTCGGAATTGCGTACTAAGGGTTCCGTAGCATTATTTACACAACATGAATTCAAGTTTCTACCTGTTTTCGTTACTAATATCGAACATATAAAAGCCGTTTCTCGTATGCGTGTCTCTTATTTTTTTATTAAGTTTTTTTTTATGAATATTTTATGAAAATTTCAAGCGTCTAGTAGTTGCCGTTATTATTATATATTAAAAAAAATATACATCAAGTGTGAACATTTGAACTGTCTATCTAGACAGTTTTACGCGGTTCATGAGATTCAGCCTTGTAACAGACGGACGGACGGACGGACAGCAAAATCACAACAGACTGGTCGCCTGATACCATGGTCGGCAGATCATCTCACAGATGGAGAAATGTCCTCGACGACTTCATGAGAGAATCGCCACATGGAAGAAGGGGAAGGAGACATTTGCCTCGAAATAAGAAATTCCTATTTTATGTCAGCGAGTCTGACAGGACATTTTTTGTTATATAGGTAGAGGTGGGTACTTAAAGTTGACAATAAAATTTGGTTATTGTCTAATCTCCTTTATGCTTGGTAATATTAGTATTGCTTGATATCTATGTTTAAATGTATCCAACCATATTATTTTATTTTGCTTGTGTTCTGATTAGATATATAAGTACTTACATAATACGCTGAATTACATTTATTTATCAGCGGATTATGTAGCAGTGACATTGATGTAATAAATTATATAATAATAATATATGGCATATGGCAACACCGTATACTTCGGTCCTTGGGGTAAATAAACACATTTCTCCATACCCTTAGCAATGTACATACGTAAACTTTGCTCTTTCGGCACCGTTATGAAGCAGATTTTAGTGGATGTCTGTTTTTAAGGTGGCTAAGAACCCACCCGCAGCTACTTTTTAACAAGATTCATAATTAACTTGTTCTAAAGCTCTAAAAGTCCATATCTCTGGCCTACAAAATCACAACAATAGCTCAGATCTTTATAATACGCAGCTCACTAAATGTTTCAAAATAATTGTATTTTAAATGTTTTTGCATTATTTTTCGACCTAGCGAGCGTAGGTCGTAGTTTTCAAGCAATTTTTTGACCAAACTTGGTAGACAGGATTTACGATTTTACTAGATTTTTTATTTTATGGTAATATTTGATTAGTATTTCCCTCAAATAAGGGTTTTTTTACATAACATCGACAAATCTTTTAATGGCTTTTCAGCACATTTAATAAGCTAGCTACGCTACTCGATACGTAGATAACGAAGAGGACACGCATCAGTATAGAAGCTTGGAATACTTGCATGTCATTTTAGTTCATCTACGTGGTGCGCTATTATTTAAGGACTAAAACTATTGGGTTATATTATGTCAATTACTAGCACATCTATTCATTGTTGAGCGCCTTTCAATACAGTCTAGCACGCCACCATCGCGTCAAAAAAGGTTCGTATTAGAGAGATATTTGAAAGCAGTATAATTATGAATGTCGATTTAGTGCTAAGTTTTTTTTTTCCGACACGGCTAGGCATTTGACCACAAGTTCGCACGACCGCGGAAGTCAGCGATAATGTAGCCCTAAATGGAGCATGCCTAGTCTGAAATACACTGGCTCTCAAGGAAGACTGCCGGAACTCACCGTTAGGTGCTTGGCGACAGATTTTACAACTTGAGGGTGGTAGCTAGCCAGGCGAGCGATAGGAAACGCCCTAGGAAAACATCGTGAGGAAACCATGGCATGGTGACATGCTATGGTTTCCTCACGATGTTTTCCTTCACCCTTTTGCATGTTTCGTGGGATCGAACCTCCTACCTTATTCACGGCAATCGACCCTACTAACCACTCCACCATCATCGCTACAAATGTTAACATGTTGGTGAACACGTGTTGTTTAACTTTTACATACAATACAATACAATTCATAAATAAACCATTTATGAATTGTATGAGAAGTTAAACCACACGGGTGTCTGGAGGAAGCGGTCTATGCCATAAGTTTTATATTAGCTCTAGCAGCTAAGTTATTACATATACCAAACTATTCACCTATTTATCACTACAGTAGAGTAACTAATGACAATTATGCAAATTAACTGCCTACGTTGCAAGCAGTAATTAATCTTACCTACACATTTAGGGTGCTACTAGTACCTATCGCTTCTAAAGAATATTATTACGAACTCAATAAAGGTAAATTACGTCAGAAAGTCGTGCTCCTTTCAATTTGCGTCAGAGGGTTAGGTGGGTTTCATATAAATACGCGTTAAAGTCAAGGCAACCAAACTCCGCACATTAACGGCGTAATTTTCAGATTTGTTAGAAAAAACTCATTTCCTATAGGTGAGATACAACGTAATCTGACAATCTAGATATTACCTAGCTTTGATAAATGAGATTTTAGCAAAATAGTCTTAACCTGAATGTAATTGGGTAAATGCAAAAATATGTACATAATAGAGCTAACAAACAGTTTGGTAAATAATATTGAGAATATAACTGTCTGTATACCTACCTCAAAGGGTAAGTGCTAAAGCTAAAATGCATGAGGTCGCTGTTGCTGCAAACGAGCAAAATAAAGGCTCTGATTCTATGTTTTTACCGACTTTCCAAAAAAGAGGAGGTACTCAATTCGTGTTTTGTTAAATGCTTATTTCCTTATTTCTCGGAGACGGCTGAACCGACGTTTTTTGTTAGAATTGATGGTTTGATACTTCTCGAGTGAAACAATTTTAATTTTATCAAAATCAAAGTAGGCTTCATTTTTGAATCGAAATAACTGAAAAAGTTTTACCGTCGCCTGCCATAATGGAAGTTGGTAATCACTTCATAAATATGTTTTTTAATAACAAAAATTGTTTAAGACAATATACCTACTCAGCCGTGCTCTGCTTTTTCAAAGAGCTCTGCAGGCTAGACAAGGCTATTGGAGGAACTGCACAATACAATCATGACGTCAAGACATAATTATATCATCACCACTAAGTTATACAGTATAGAATTACCTTCATCAAAGAGAAAATATGGCAATACCTACCTACGAGTATTTAATCGTCATACAAATATCAGTGAAGGACGTCAAGTCGTAGGTAGTATTACGAGTATGTCACAAGCTAGTTGAAAACATGTTTTGAAGGAGTTTTTTCAACTGCAAAGAGACACAGAATAAATAATACAGCAATCCATAGTATAAAGTAAGTAAAATGCGTGGGCGCACAATTATGGTCACTGCTCGAGTTCATTCTTGGTACCATCCGTTCCAACAACGCAGCTTGTTATCGGGGTCATATCCGCCCTGGTGCTGTAGAGAATGTTGTGAGATAATTCTTTGTGTATTTGTGACATTTTACATATTTTGTTAATGATAAATGTTGTTTTTAGTTAGTAGGTATGCCTTAGCAAAGTTTCGTAGTATTGAACATTTTAGCATTGTTGTATTCTGTTATCGAACCATTTTGGTCGCGATAACGTAACTGTTTGACTTTAGCTATTGTACATGCCGACGATGGAGCGTATGAGCCCAAACGTATTTAAACTTCTACTCATTGAAGCTTCGGGGCGGTTTAAGAAGTTATTTATTGTATACATTTCCCTTTTAGGGAACAATTTTTTTTCTGTCAAACCAACCTAAAAGTTGCATAGTTGAAAAAAAAATAGGTAACCCGTTTCAGTTTAGTTGATCGGAGTGAAAGAACAGTAATTGTGAAAATTTAGAGTATTCTTTATTGCTTAGATGTGTACGAAGTGAAGACCAAAATGTAAGAGTTCCAACAGCCCCATTTCAGGCATACATACGTCATTTATTTATCATACTCCCAGTCTAAAAAATATTTTCCTAATAGTATAACTATATACTTAAAACAACGATATTTTATAGTTATATATTACCTATGTACATTTAATTTTTAATATGTAGGCATATTTTTAAAGTCAATTTTAAACCTTATACTTATAGACAAACGGATTCCTTCTTATAGAACGCATCATCATGCGAGTAATGGCGATCAGGATCTCAGGTTATGGTCAAATGCCAGTTTATTCGAGGTAAAAATATCGAATATTTAATAACAAACTGACTAAAGAGACATTATTTCCGAATAAAGTAATGCATCGTATGAAAACTATCATACGTTGAATATGCCATACCTAGTATACACAATAAATAAAAGAGAAGTCCTGACTGATATTCGCTACAATTCAACGCGTAGCCTAAACCGCTGCACCTGGAGACATGAAATTTAGAGTGTATTATTTGTAGAGTGTAGAGGTGTACTAATAAAGGTTTCTTTCTTTCACTTTATGTCACGGGCAAAGCCGCGGGTTACATCTGCTAGTCCAGTAGAGGAGGACAATGGTTCTTGTCTCTTACAAACTTTTATCCACAGATAAGAAATTATTAGAATTAGTAGACATGTAAATTACCGAACGACTTTAATAACGAAACTCTGGGAATTTGCCTACTATTAATTACCTAGAAATATTTCCTCAACTCGCATTACAATTTAAATATTCCTTCAAATTTTCCACGAATCTTTAATACTTGTTTTTGTGCAACTTTTCCGGTTTCTTGTTTTGGTTTCATTTAGAGCGACAGAACATGATGCTGACGTATGATAGCTTTATAGACCGGCCTCCACGTGCCACCAACTAAACGAAAGTGGCTACTACATCAATAATAAAAACTAATAATATCAATTTTATAATATTGTGATTTATTGGCTAAAGATACATACACTTTTCTATTGAATATAAAAATTAAAGAAAAGTTGCGCTTTTTATGGGCACTATTGACCGAGTAGGTTGTAATTATTGTTGTTTCCTGATAAAATTGCTACAATATTGTAGCGGTAGAAGCCTAGACTACAGGACATACCTGGAAAAGACTTGAATTAAACAAATTTATTCGAATTACTAAAAAATATGTAATTAAACGAAATATTACCAATAAAACTTTATTAATAAATTCTGGACTGTATAACAAAATAAATTTAGTAATGTTAACATGATTGAATGTAGTATATTTTTTCTTAACAATATGTGACAACGCTTTATAAGATATAAATAAACAGCGAACATGTTTGTTGTTACTCTTTAACATTTTCCATAATAATTATGCAGAAATAAATAAGTGCACTCCTATTAAAATCATTATATTAAATATAGCGTTACCACTGTGATTAATAATTACGTTAACAACATAAACAACAAGCACAAAACGCACGCCAACTTAGATCTAATATCTACTGCCTTATAGTAAACAGGAGAACAAAACAAAATATATCAAAAATATTCGTATTATTGTCATGGTACGGTTAAGATGTGTTAGTAATGCCTAGTAGAGTAAAAGGGGTCAGTCTGGAAGCGTCACGGCATAAGCCATCGCATGCTCGGGGTAAATAAACTGTTTATTTTACTCCGATGTCACGCGAAGTCACCGCAGTAGCGGTACGTATGACGGTAGTAGTAGCGTTTGCGGTTTTCGCAGCTGTCCCGACCTTCCTAACGGTTGTCGTAGTCGTCGTTTTAGATATACCCCCGTTTGCAAGATTCTGCACTTCAGTCCCGGTTCGAACCTCTTCACTCCCCGTCTGAGACTTCTCGTGAGCGGTCGCGTTTTTCACGTGCCTATCGATGTTTTGCTCGAACCCGTCCCCGCGAATGACTTCCGTGCTTGTGTTTTCGGTACATCGGCCACCCCTTTCACCGCTTTGGGCTGTACGCATGACCCCATTCTCTAGCGGAACGACTTCGCTGTTGTGATAACGCTCGGTGTATCCGTTTCCATCCGCATTATCAATCGTATAAGATCCTCTGCGTACTACTTGAGTATTTTCGGGAATCCAAACGATCTCTTGGGTTAATGCGTCAGTGGTTTGTATCGGTTCGGGAGATAGGGTCACGCTCCTTAGTTCGCTATCTGGTCTCAAGTGAGTGTAATGATTACGGCTTTGAATGTCACTGATGGATTCAGCATCGTATGTGTCTTGCCTGCTGTACCTTTCGTTACTTTGTTCGGTACTATCGTCGATTATTTGTCTAACGATTTGGTTTCTTGATGTTTCTGTAACATTCGTTTTAATTCTTTCAGTATTGTTTTCATCGTCATCAACCTTCTGTCTAATAATATGATTCCTGGATGTTTCTGAATGCGAAGTGGCTGGTTTTGGTTGACTCTCGGGTCGCGACGGGTTAATTGGTTTCAATTGACCTAATAGAGGCGAATGTTTAATACCGAATGTGATTTGAGGAGTTCTGCTTGTTTGGACCTGAAACAAAATAAAATAAATCAAATATACGTCCCCAATTACAAATTTTATCACGTCGTACTTCGGACGGACGGCACGAGAACGTCGTGTTACAGTAACGTAATCATGAATTAATTCATGATTACGTTACTACGTGAGTACGTTCAAAGTCAGTACTGCACTTAAGTACAGTACTGACTTTGAACGGATACCCAATCTCCTACAAGTATACAATGAACATCTATCTTCTTCTTTTCGGTCGGAAAGATTTGCTTTAATATCAAAGTTTCCAGGAAAGGTTAAGTTTGTTATTCTATGTTATACAACCGGGAACTACAGTATAATGTGAAATCCGACCTGAGATAACGCTCAATTTGAAAATTCACTAAACGGTCACGTATTCAGATCTTTCTAAAAAACATATATGTTAAAACATCGAGACTGCCTCGTATGTCAATTGATCCCAACTGAGTTAACTACACGTATGCTTTATACCCATAGTTCACTCGTACCAATAATAGTAGCTAATAAGCTTTACCTTTTCTGGTGAGTAGGTGCCAGGCGCTGGTACTCTTGTTCTGTCATCCACCGGCACCTTGTGTCGTCCCGACATAGTGTATACCGGGGTGTCCAGCACAGACGGGATCTGATACGTGTTAGGTGCTGGAAATAAAAAGCTATGTCAGAATAGAAATAGAATTTCTACTTAGTGTTAAAAAGGTTGATGTCGGTACTCAATTTCTTAATAACCTCTATCGCACTTTGCCACATGCTATAGATGATAGTTTATGCGATGCATTCCACAATCTCAATAACTATGTGGACTTGTATACATCGTCATCTATATAAATAAAAAAATAAGTAAGTCCTGACTGATTAGAGCCTAAACTGCTGAACCTAGACACATTAAATTTGGAGAGTGTATTCGTTATATGGTATAGGGGTGTACAATAGGTGTAACAAAGCAGTTTTGGAAATTAAACCCCTGAGGGGTTTGAATGGGGGTTCAAATTTGTAACTATTTAATATTCACATTTGTCGCGGGAAACGCTGCGGGTCAGAGCTACTAGTCAATGTGTATGTACCACAGTAACAGACACTTATAATGATGAATGTATATAGTTAGGTCAATAAATATAATGTCTATTCTACAAAGTTATCTTGAGGTCTAGAAGTCCCATAAAATATGTTGTATGTTTGTATCAAATATAAAAGCTAATTATAGTCTCGTAGCCATCAAATAAAGAAGACACTGAGACTTTTTCTGGGAGCCAATTAAAAAAAAATAGTTTATAATAGGTTCAATAGATGTCGCTGTATACTGTTAATGTACACCAAAGATCAAGTAAAATTTATGGTTTTTGTTGTCATTGCGTTGATGGTTGACATTTGTTTGACAACTAGTGTGGCGTGTCGTCATATCACATCACTCACATTGCTCTTGAATCTCAATGTCGGTGCACTGTTAAATGTATACAACACAAACACAAATCATGGATGGTGGGATGTCAAAATATACATGTCAAAATATATATATACATGTATGTCATGTCAGATGAAAACGTTCCATTTCTTACAAAAAAAATGTGGAATATTTTTAAAGATATCGTTATCTAACTTTTATATTAGTATTTTGTAAATTGATTACCAGAATAAATTAATTTTACCAAAAACTTGTCTCACTCATACTGACTATAAATAAAATTGCATTGCAAAGTTTATGTAACGTTCCATTTCACGTATTATGAAGAACTCGCTTGTACAGGGGCAACATATAACGCCATCTGTTGAGCATTGTTTACACCATTTTTTTTTAATTCAGCTGTCAGAAAAAGCCTCATAGAAATCAAATTTGAATTTGCATGCAACTTGTAGCAGTTAAAATAACTAAAAATACACATATATATTAAAAACGAGACTTACTCAATAGGTACATTAAAACCCTAATTTTAATCCAAATTTTACGGTAAGAACAACTGATTTACATTAATTTGTTCATTCATTTGGGATGTATAACCGCTGGAAAAGCTGGAATTGCGTGCGATATATTTAAACTATATTAAATAGGACCCGCAACAGCAAAAGACTCAAAACATTCGACGTAGAATCTTACTAAATTATGCTCATTTTTGGTCTTAACTTCAAAGATTTTTCTTTTCGTAAATCTTAAGTCATGAAAAAACGTACAAGTATCAGAAAAAAATAAAAGGCTGATGAATTATAGGCTCATTAAGAAGTGTAATATAATCTTGTTTATTATTATTAAACAATTTTGGACCACACAAGTTACGAGCAGAGTGCAAAAATGTTTTATAGTTCGTACAGGTTGTTCTAACATATGTGTACTACGGATATTATTTAACAGTTAATGATAATGACAGTTAAACTGTTATTACTGTTTAGTTTTTTTTATAAAATTTATACACTAAGAAATTAGATTAATAACTGGTAATTCATAAAGGTTTACTAGAAGAAGTTAAATCATCAATTGCAAGATTTTTTTGAAATTCGTTTGTATAATAAACATGCATGTGATCTTTTTGTGTGAAAGTAACGTAAGATATAACTTTAAATACCTATTTAAGAAAAAAAAGCGATAACCGACTTCAATTTAATAGACACTTATACAAATAATTTAGTTATTTCGATTTAAAAATCAAACAAGCGGAAGAAAGTTGAAAAAAATTTATGAGACCACTTCGGAGATGAACTTTTTGAAACAAAAAAATATTTTTCTAATCGATTAGCCGTCTTTGAGAAACCAAGTAACAAATATTTTGAAAAATGCAGATAAATACTTCCTTAATAGAAGTCGGTAAAAAAATCTATCTGAAACTGACCTGGCGTATCGGTGAACTTGTTTGTGTGGACTTTGATTCCAAAAGTGTGTTGAGGAGAATACGTCAGAACAAACTTATATCCTTTCTCTGGGCTGTAAGTTCCCGGAGCAGGAACCTTCAAGCGTTCGTCAATAGGTTCTTTGTGCCGTCCCGATATGGTGTACAGCGGGGTCTTCACTGGTGTTGGAATATTGTAAGAGTTTGGAGCTAGAAAACAATTAATAATAATGCCACAGACGAAATTAAGAGCTGTTTCAATTTAAATGTACATTGTAGTCAATGATACACTTGCACTACTAATTTACATGTAGCAATGTTACACACAAAAAAACTTAATTCTAATTTTTAGGTTTCCTTTCTTAAAGGGTAAAAACGGGACCCTATTACTAAGACTTTGCTATCCGTTCGTCTGTCTGTCACAAAGATGTATCTCATCATTACATTGTCAATAAAAATTAAGAATTTAAATCGCAAGCATTTTTTTAATATATAGTCTCAAAAATTTTGATAATAGCATGTATGGGGAGTCGGTAAATCGTATCGATCTACTTCAAAGTTTATACATACCTGGTGTATTAAGCACTTTCAATGTATCAGTTTTTACCCTGAAAGTGTATTGCGGTGCACTATGCATTAAAACTTTATCTGCCTTGTCAGGGTTGTAACTGTTAGGAGCAGGTACGTTGTCTGGCTTATGAGGATTGGTCTTTATTCTGAATGAGTAGCGAGGAGCATTATCCAAAAGAATTTTGTCTGCTTTATCAGGGTTATACGCATTAGGTCCCGGTGTTTCAAAAACTTTACCATTCTCTATTTTGGGTCTGAATGTATATGCTGGCGAAGATCCGTGCACAGTTTTATCGCTCTTCTCTGGATTGTAATAATTTGGGCCAGGTGTGTTAACAATTTTTCCATTTTCTATTTTTGGACGGAATGTATATGATGGTGAATTCTCATGCAAAATTCTATCCGCTTTTTCTGGAGTGTAAGCGTTTGGTGCAGGATTGTTTGAAACTTTATCAGCGGGGCCTTTATGGCCAAAAGTATACTTGGGAGCTCCGTCTAGCATGTAATCATACTTGCTGGGGTCGTAAGCGTTAGGAGCTGGGACATCAGACGGTTTGTGCAAATCATGTTTGGCTCTAAATGAATAAGATGGAAAATGTTCGTGCGTTGCTGCATCTCCGTTTTCCGGGTTATATGAAGCAGGTCCAGGGGTTTCATTTATTTTTCCAGGATGTCCTTTACCTCCAAGAGAATATTTTGGAGAGCCATCCAGCAAATGAGGCTCATACTGATTTGGCGCGGGCACGTCTGATAATTTAGCATCTTTGCCTTTTCCGGATATAGTGTACCTGGGAGTATTAGACGGCAAATGGGGATCATATACATTTGGTCCCGGAGTGTCCGAGGGCTTAGCAGACGGTCCTCTTCCGGCAATGGTAAACCTAGGTGTACCATCAAGTAAATGAGGATCATATTGGTTTGGTCCAGGGGTGTCTGAAGGCTTTGCGTCAAGGCCTCTTCCATACAAGCTGAATTTTGGAGTACCATCTAATAGGTGTGGGTCATATTGATTAGGCCCAGGTGTGTCTGATGATTTCGCTTCGTAGCCTTTTCCATAGAGACTGTATTTCGGAGCTCCATCTAATAAATGTGGGTCGTATACGTTAGGACCTGGTGTATCACTCGCTCTTTCTACTGAACATTTAGGCCTAAACGTATAAGCAGGTGACGAATCATGTAAAAGTTTATCTGCCTTATCAGGATTATAGACGTTAGGACCAGGAATATTATCAATTTTAGGAGTATGACCTTTACCCGCCATCGTAAATCTCGGAGAACTGTCTAACATATGTATAGATTTTTCTGGCGAATATACATTAGGGCCAGGAGTATCATTAATTTTTGTGATGTTATCTTTTGGTCTAAAAGTATAAGATGGTGAAGCTTCATGAAGTAACTTGTCAGCTTTGTCAAGATTATATACGTTGGGACCAGGCGTCTCAGGAATTTTTTCAGAGTGTCCTTTGCCAGCAATTGTAAATTTAGGCGTTCCGTTCAGCATATGCAATGACTTTTCGGGCGCATAAATATTAGGTGCAGGAGACTCACTTCTCAACACAGTCTGCTCCTTAGTCCTAAACGAGTATGCTGGTGAATGTTCGTGTAAAACCTTGTCAGCTTTCTCAGGACAGTAGCTGTTGGGAGCTGGAGTTTCTGTTATTTTATTGGAAGTGCCTTTACCCGACATGGTGTACTTGGGTCCTCCGTTTAACATGTGAATCGATTTCTCTGGCGCATACATGTTAGGAGCAGGAGTTTGTTCGATTTTTTCAACAACTTCCTTCGAACGCATGGAATAAGACGGTGATCTTCCATGCATGATTTTGTCTGCTTTTTGTGGATTGTAGCTGTTAGGTGCTGGTGTTACTTCATGCCTTTCGGCACATCCTTTTCCAGCTAAAGTATATTTAGGCCCATTCTTAAGTGCATTAACAGATTTTTCGGGGGAATATACGTTAGGGGCGGGTGCGTCGTGTGTCCTAACTACTTCAGTTTTCGTTCTAAATGAATAGGCAGGAGATTTTTCTCTCAACATTCTGTCAGCTTTTTCGGGGCTATAGGCGTTCGGGGCTGGAATTTGGTCGACTCTCTGAACAATCTTCATTTTACTGGATATTGTGTATTTCGGAGACTTGTCGCGAAGAGTTGAGACAGTCTGAAATTGAAAAACAAGCTACGTTAGATCAGTAGTTAAGTATTTTTTTATATACAACCTGAAACAAAAATGTGTTGATTGGTAGACTAACACCCTTAAGTATTGACACATCTTTCTGTTACCCGTTGTATATACTGGACAAATTAACTAACAAAAAAACTTGTGTTGGCAATCATACTGTCTAGAGATTAAGGGAAGTAAAAAGGAAAATATACGAAAATATCCTACTATTATTTTTAACCTACTGACTAAAATATAGCTAATTATGAAATTTATAGGAACACAGTTCAAGTTTTGTAACTAAGTAAATTTTTACATTACCTGTTTATTTTCTAACATCACGTCAATTCACGTCCATGCAGCATGCAATTTCACGAAGCTTTATTCAAAAACAGATTTTGCTGATCTTATGTAAATATAAGTACAAGTAAGCTTACTCAATCAAGGCAAAATACAAACTTATTACCAATAAATAATTTAATACAAACTTATAACCAATAATAAATATAATTTTTAAATATAAAATTTACGAAACAAATATTGAAAGTCAATGAATAAATATAATATGTTTAAGAATACAAAAAGCACTGTGTTAAAGCTTGTGATGTGTGTTAATTATTAAACATTTACAGACAGGCGGTTAGACGGCGTTGATTTCTTCTGGAGCAGGGTAGTGAACTGCTTGGCCGATGTATTGGGAATGTCGGATGCCGAATGTATGCGCTGGAGCCCACGGTAGGTTGACGCACACCTGTTGTGTGCACCCAGCTTAAGGTTAGTATGACGAAGAATTATAGATGAATTATTCAAGCAAAGGATACGCATTGTCTGAATTCAATAACGAATAAAAAGTCCTTTTAATATTATGCCGTCATCAATCAAATTTGTTGTTGTCTATACAACCTTGGCAATTTCATTCAGAAAATCAAGTTAGCGAATTCAGAGATGGTTTCCGAGAGGGCGTTATGCGGAAAGACGTATGAGTAGGCAACATCCGCGTGGTTTGCAATTTAACATTCATGTTCCCAAAGGTTACCCGTCATTACAACAATTGCATCCCACTAGATAAAATATTGTAGTCGTACATTACTGGTTAAACTCAATTTGCACGAGCAAGATCTTTACAGAAGTTCAATGCTATCATCACAATATTAAACGAGCGTTCATGAATAATTTCGTCGATGATGTCATGTTTGCTATTTTTTGCGTACCAAAGCAGCTCATTAATGACGGTAAAAAAATATTGTACCTTCTCTGGGCAGTAAACACCAGGGCCAGGCACGGCTTCGGATGGGTGTCTTAGTTCTCGTCTCGGTGCCATTGTGTAAGCTGGCGGCCTTTTTGTTATGACTCCCGCAGGCGTGTCAGTGGTGTATGTCCCGGGCCCCGGCATCGGTGACTTTGAGTCTATTTCTTTTCCTCGGCCAGTGATGCTAAACGCAGGAGCTGCTCGTTTATTGCCCTCTTTAGCTTCGCCGAGTACAGGGGGCATGGAATATACGTTTGGTGCTGAAAGATGTTAAACACTACATAAAATAGAGTCATAAGATAAACAGACGGATAGTGTGGCAGAGATTTTTTGAATAATTGTGGAATTTAATTATTTTTTATTGAGAATATGTAATATTTAGGCATCTGGTTGCATAAACAGCTGGGTTATAAATATAATATAGGTAATGTAAACTGTATAAAACTACTTTGCGTCTATAGTCTCGAATATGTGTACAATGATGAATTAGAACGACATGATTCACGAGCAACACAATTCAATGCCAAACCAAAACAATACAATACTATAACGAACGATGACATCAAAACAATAATAAAATGACAACAAACTTAAGGATTCAGCAGAAAAAAAGTGACTGTTGCTAAAAGCGTGATTTACAAAACTCATGACCGATGTTACGTACTTTAATTTCTGTGCACATTGGAAAGAGAAACTTGAGTTGTGGGATGAATAAAATTAAACGAGAAATGAAAGTATCAGTCTTTTACGACACTTTAATAGTGTCATGGTGGTCAAATAAAGTGTAAACAGTCTTGATTAAGACAAATACAGTCAAATATAACAATTACAGGCGAACGAAATTTTGCCATTTATAAACTATATTAGCTTTATAGCTAGTAGTATATTTTATAAATAGTATGAATAAATCGCGTAATATTATTTGATTGTGCATAACAAAATAGACACACAAATGTGGCAAAAATATCTATTGAAGGTAAACAGGCGAAACAGGCATAGCAGGAATCTAAAAACGACTGCGCTAAATATAAAATCAAAATTGATATGAACATAACTGAAAACAAAACAAATGACAATTTACTAAAAATACGAAAAGCAAATAGAAAACAGACTATAAACTTTCTAAAGCTCATGCCGCTACGTCTTCAGGTGGTGCACCTGGTATTTTGTCGCCTGGCAGTGGGACGTTCACTCGGAGTCCGATGGAGAAGGCTGGTGCATGGTCGTGTACGGCCCTGACTGCCTTGCTCGGTTCATAGTCGCAGGGAGCTGGAGTTGGGGCGATGCGCGGCGGAGGCCATCGACCATGAAGGGACAGGGCTGGCCCCCCTGATCGACCTAATTAACCCAGGCATGCGAATTTAATCAAAACATCTGAACTACACTAGGTAGTTTTTGACTACAGATTTTAGATAAAAGTTTATCTGTAGGGTTTAGATGCATATAAAACAAAAACAAGTAAAATTGAAAATCCAGCGACACAAAATTATAAAAAAAATATGTAATTAGCCATTTTGTGGTGGCAGCCATATTGGATTTGACATGTATTATTGAGAAAGAGCTAAAACTATTTTACTGTGATTTAACTTTTCAAATCGATATATCGTTTGAGATTCCACAGAAAGACATTAGAAACATATCATCACGTCGTCTTGCGTCGGGGGTTAAAATATATCTAGCGATACTTTCCTCACGTTAAGTCATTTGTCGAGATAACAATGTGTTCAACTTATTTGAAATAACTTGATAGGCGCGAAATGTATTTTAGCCCAGGTACTCGTAGCATCACAATATTATTTTGTTTTTATAATGGACGTACATAAAAAACAAAATAATTGCTGTTTGCCTTATTTAGATCTTGTAAGTTATTGCATTCATTATATTTAGATAATAACTAAATATTTAGACTAAATTAAAAGTATCTATCTACCGGGTAAAACCTAACTGCCTTTATTACCAAAAACAAAATCTACAACAGCAAAAAAATATATATCAGAAGGATTATATATAGACCATTTAAGATCTACTGATAATCCAAATACTCCAACTCACCACCAGTGCCCAGCATGCTAGCCGCAGAGACAGAGATAGGTATAGGTAGTACCTATAGGTAGAGATGTTAACAACATGTTTTCATTGATTTATTGTACACTTGTTACCAAGTGTAGTCTTTGAGCTTTTTAATTAAACTTCACACAAGCTATAACTCGTAATATAAGCCAATGGAGCTAATTAGACAAATAAACTGATTAATATAGAAAATAATCATATATCCGAGACATTGAACAATTTAACTATTAGAAGCTACAAGACCCTACCAAGAATAAAAATAATAATGTAAGTTTACGACTACCAATATTATAATTTCAAGATCAAACAAGTTCATTAGAATGAAATCCTTTTTTACTAAGAGTTAATTGATCTTTTTATTCCTTGACCTTTCAACAGTATGATATATTTCGATATGATATATTTCATTCGACATCTACTATTTAATCGAATTCCAATAATATTATGTTTAATCTTTCTAAAAAAATACAGCACATATTAAGTCGTTGTGGCACAATATGAGACTGCTTAACAACAATCATAATTTCACAAGTTCACATAAATAACTTAAATCTTTACTGTCCTCAAAAGTGTAAGCCTAAAATTGCAAGCTTTAACTACAACTAATTATCATTACGATTCGTCGTATTCTCTACGCACCTCAACCTTCCACTTAATCACAACACAGCACCGCACTCATTTACAGAGTAAGCCTTAACATAACTTGTATTTCAATAACAAGTTCAAGGCACTCAAGCAGAGTGCTTATCCAAGCGTGGTGAAAATGCGACTGAGGAGCAAAACGATCTCTCGGACGATCGAGTGGATGCAGACCCTGACTGTCTGTAGGCAGCTTCTGACTCACATATTGATCACCTTCGCACATACGGACTTATTTGGAGACATCCATTCAATGCAGCAAATAAACTTTACGGACCAATGCCAACCTACATAAATATCGGCGAATTTAACTTAATAGTAATAGGTACCTAGTAAATTTTTCCAGAGGCTTCGCCATGAAAGACCTCCAAACTAAATTGACCGTGTTAATATTGCAAAAACCTATTAAACCTATGTATTAAGTAGAAGGTGACAAAAAAGGTCTACGTACCTGAATTGAAATAGAGTGAAGCTCGTTTAAATTCTCATAAAATTGTATTCCGGAAACGTAAAATAAGGCAAACAAGGTATAATAGCTGTAGGTACGACTAAAAATATTGCAGACGACATTGTTTATGCAAATAATACTGCAGTCATGACCTACTTGCAGTTTTGTCGCAGTATGAATCACAAAATCAAGTGAAAAGTCCCCATTCCTCTTATTGATGTAGGTGTGCCCTAATAGAGTTATACATTTTTGCGAATTGGGTTCGTTATGATTTGTAAACTAGGCAAAAAACTCAGCAGAGTGCCGCCAGTACGGCAGCAACGGAAATCTATACATCATCAATAACTTCTATAGAGCACATGTTCTTAATTTAGTTTAGTCAGATGTATATTCTTTTTTAGTACAATATCTACATCTAAGTGTTAAGTTTACAGGTAGGTCAAGCTAAACTGGCTTTGTTTTGGTATATTATATTAAATCATGTGTGTTTAGACTCAGATGGGGGCTCGACCCCTCCGCTAGGATGCAATAATACGATGGAAAACTACAGTTGCAAAACCAAAGCTATAGTTGACAATAAACTGGACAATCACATTAGACTGCCTAAATTACTAATACCTATTCCTGTCTTTGATAGCCGGGAAAGAAAAGACAAAAACTGGTACATCCAATAGTGTTCTGAAGATTAATGTAATGGTCTACAATACAATTAAGATTAACGATAGCGAGCACAAAAACTGTTTCAAATAAACAATGATGGAGACAGACGGGATGTGGGCGGCAGACTGTGTATAATTGCGTCTGAACACATTTACTTGTTGACCAAGAAAACCTGAGCAATTATCCAGTGTGCGACAATTGCACATGAGCTACCGAGCAACCTACGTTCCACTTTGATTACGTAATTCAAGAACTTTCATATTACATCTTATGGTAAGATATTATTGCTGATGGCATTGAAGATGCAGCAGCGCTTCCTTACCAGGAGCTTTTGCCTATATACAAAGTAAAAATCGATTATTCTATTATGAGTTTTGCGTTGAAATACTGGCTTGAAAGTTACGTAACTATATCAGATGATTTTTTAACATCATAAGTACTTGTTGCATTGTAGATAGTTTCAGTATTTTAACAACGTCATATAAAACGAAGTTTATGGACGTAGGAAGCTACTTTAATTCAAAACGTTGGGAGTGGCACAAGCACGGTAAACACAGTAATACAATCACTATGGCCTATAACTTCAATGTCCATTAATAAAAGCTAACAATCAATAGCTAACTAAAACGCGGATGTGAAAGGTTAGTATAGAAAGCCAATATTGCTCAACATAAACAGCAGACCAGATTCATATCTGGATACGCTCAGATGGTTCCGTGTCAGTACCGTAGGTGTGGCTTATCCGAATATTGATGCATCCGGAAACATTAGATTGTTTTGATTTGATATCTTACTTAGACATATATTCAAATCAAATTAATGTAATGTTTCACAGGATTAAGACGAGTCTTGGTTCATAATTATATCTTTCTAGATAGATAGAGAAGATTGCTTGTCTAGGTTCTAGCCGCTATACTACGATAGGTCATTAAAGTTAACAGGCCCGCAAATATTCAGTTGAACGCCTAAGCCACCTTAAAACTTTACTGTGTCGTAGACAGGCAACTTGTTCTCCTTGTTAGACAGCTGAATTCCAACTAAGCACGCAAACACACTTACGTCGTTAGGACAACGATAGCGATTGCCATTTTCAGTATTTAATTTCAATTACCCACAAACAATTTCTTTGTGTGGAGGTGTAGTAAATTCTAGACTGGACGACTGCAATTATGTGGAGTAATATCTACTATATTTACGAGTAGACATTCAAATTAAAAGTTAAAATTGTACTTTGAAGTGATTCTTAGAACAGGTCTTTCGAGCTTGAGTTTTATTAAGATCACGCCGAGCTATCTTAAAACTATTACACCTACTTATAGCTTCTACTTAAAAGATAAGTAACTTGTATTAGATATGTCATTTGAATTATTTTGTAACAAATTTACCTTTAGCTGTCATTCCTTCTGTATTGTATGAAGCAGGCCCGGGTCCAGCTTTAGCGGTGGTGCCTGGCGGGTCGAGTTTATGTCCGAAAGTGAAGGCTGGGGCGCGAGACTTGCGAGATTCTGGAGGTGGTTTGCCTAAAACCAAAAATATAACATTTATTTTATGTTTTTAACAGACAAAATATACACTTACGTATACAAAAATTTTAATTATTTTTTAGAAATAATAGTTTGTTAGTAAACAGACTAAACAAAAAACGAATAAATTGTACAAAAAATCAGCCCCACCATACATCCTCAGACAATTGACCAATGTCAAACAACATAGCAATAAGCACCTATAGACAGTATTATCTCCCGCCGATTGAGATCACCTTGAGCGGTGTCAATGTTTTTTTGCCCACGTTACGACCATAAAAGTCTCCGATATGGTTTGCCTGTATAGAGTCCATCTCGCAGACAGATTTGGTCAGTTCCAGTTAAAACACCTGGTTTCATTATTCGCGAAAATTACACAATTTATTGAAATAAGAAACTAGGACGCTTATATAGCGTCAAAATTAAAAGTTACTCACTTAGTTTTCGTAAACACGTTCCAAAATTAAGCTCATATATCACACACAGATTTACATCAGTCTGGATTAATAATTTATACACGAATAAGTTGAATTTAGAACGAGTGTGTTAGCCGTGAAACAATATTACCGCATGATGTCACGTTAGCTTGTGCACTGTGTATTATACCAACACGCGATCGCGACCGAGACGCGAGAATGTTTGTTGGTACATACAGTCGACCGGTACGATAATCTCGCTAACAACCTCCGAGTGACTTATTTACATTATTTACCGATTATGAGCGCATTTCAAAATTCGCGCCCAAAAAGATCGCGTAAAACGATATATTTTTATATTTAGCTGATAGCATTTATTAGCTAGATGCATCTGCATTGCTAGTTATTAATAGAAAAATGATAATAATCAAAAATATTGGGTATCTTTTTGTTTTCCATTATTATTATTTTATGAACTATTTATGTGAGTAATAGTAATTTCCTGTCAAAATATTACTAACTATTAATGACACGGGATTCTGTGACAAATTGGGATTTTAAAAGTAATACAAAATCCCGCTTAGTTACACCATGATTTAGGTACATTTTATTCGAAATAAGTACAGAAAATGTCACGCTATTAGAACATATCTCACATAATATTATTGTTAGTGACGTGACCTCCCTGACTCACCTAGAGCTTCAAACAATACCATACCAAAGCAAACGTAACAATAGAATAATGGCCATACAACAATATAAGTAAATAAGACAAAATTGTTTAAATATTTCAGTCAGTACGTTTCAATTTTCAAGACATTTTCGTATTAAAATGACAAAGAACTGGAAATACCGGCCCAACTTTGTATAGTAAATTTTAATACAGTCAATATTTGACGGTAAAATATCACATGTTTTCGTAATATTTATTTGAGCGAGCCAACACGGGTACTTTACCTACTAGAAGAATGATAAATCGTGAAGTAGGTAGGACAAGCAATTTGCAACAATTTAGTTGGTAAAATTAAGTTACCAGTTTTACCTTCACGCGACTTCAAATAAAATGCATATTTTTCTGTTAAACTCTAACAACAATTTTTGTCATAGTTTTGCAAGGAATTTCTATAATTATAGTTAAAAAATTTGGAATAGATTAGGTATCTGGTATACACGTAATTGAAAAAAATCAGTTTTTTTTAAGCAATTAGCCAAAATTCACGTTTTTACTGTGTCAATTTTGACATTTGTGACGGGAAGTACAATTCATAAACCAATGTGACTATTGCAGTCAACGTAGGATACAAAAATCTTACATGAATGCCATATTTTTACTATAATTCACAGAATTTAGATATTTTTGTATACAATAAAGTAGACAACTGATGCAGGTTTTATTGTAACATAATAAGGTTTTATTCTTAGATCTTTAGTCATTTTTTGCTAGTCGCACTTTCCTGGCTGAAAATTAAAAGTCATCGAGTGAATTAGCCGTCATTCTGTATGGGTATTTGGAAGGGTTACTGTGGTTACCGATACAAACATCTTTTAATGCCAGGCCAAACAGAAATCGCGAAACATACAGATCTTTCAGGCTCAGAAAAGTTTTCTAGAATTAAAACAATAAAAAAAAGTGAAAATACCGTCTTCCAATACAGCAGGCGCGGACTACACTTTTTCTGGATCGATTTTGATCAAATAAAAATGTGACCACTTGAGAAGCTATACCTATACCCTATCTATCTTTCGGTCTATTGCTTATAACATAAGGTGACGTTCCTAAAAAAAACTAATGGGTTTTTAAGGAAGGTATAAGAATTGGATCACTTTAGAATACTTACTTAGGTAGCTTAGAACTATCACAAAATACTTTTAAAACGAGTCCCATTATTGTCTAACCTATCAAAGTGGGAAGAGAAACGATGGCAGGCCCAGGACTAGCAGCTTCAGCAGCAATTGGTCCTCGTCGTTTAGTGGGGTTCCACGGGTTCTGCCTAACGCCCATCAGTGATTCACACGGGTTCGCCAACTTCTTAGCCAACAATGAGGACTTCTTTTCTCCCACCTGAAACCATAACCTTGTCAAATATTGATTCATACATAGTTAATAATTTTGCTTTTTTGCTCGCAAGTGTTAAACCAAGCTAAGGTTCTATTAAACGTATTGAAACGGTAAAAAAAAAACAACGTGAGGAAATCTGCTTATTGGAGAAGGTTATCTAATAACTTTCAAAGATATAGAAGTCCCCAATCCGTGATTTTTGCCAACGTAGTTTACTATGGCTTACACACTATGAAAGGGAGACCCGTACCCAGCAGTGAGACTCTATGGGGAGAGTGAAAAATAATATTGCAGAGAATAATAATAATTTGATTTTCCCAGATGTCTGTCGAAAATAAAATTAATATCTTTCTCGTCGTGATATTTACGTATTTATATATATAAATCGTATTTATATATAAATATATATTTATTTACTAATCTGCCCCAATAAACACCACGTCATCACGTTACACTATAAGGTTTCTATTGGTTCGTGATGACGATGAAATTTAGGAATAGAGAGTATAATGACAAACCTTATTAATTATTAAATAAAATGTATTGAGTGTACAACGTTTTGTAGGAATAGTTTCGATTCAACTATCTTGCACTGATTCCGGAACATCCAAGAGGCATTCCCTATGGCTCCCGAAACTAGATTCGGATACTTAACTGATAAAGATAAAAGACTTTTTATTACGTTATTCCTATGATATAGCCTTGAAATCGATATCCATATATTTAAATGCACTTTTAATAGAGCACTTCGTTTTTACGATGACACCTTAATTGTAATATAAAAGTACCTATACAGAAAATAAAATGATAATCCAGGTTATTAAAAACATATAAAATACTTTACCGAAAATGCTACAGAAGATTTGTTTGACTTGTTTTCCTGCATCTTTATAGTTATTTCTTTGAAATAATTGTTACATTTATTTTGTTACACAAAGTGAACTAATAATTATAGCTTGCATTTAAAAATAATTCGTATTCTGCCAAAAATCATATTACAATCGCAAATTATGTAAATAAATTCGTAAACTAAAATTATTCAAAACGAAACGGCTATGTTTGACAAAATATACTTATTGGCAATAGTGACATCTGAATTCCAAATATAACTATTGTCAACTTGACATCTAAAACCTCTCTATTTCAACATTTAGCTAAAAATAGACAAAAATATACTAAATGTTCCCATTATTAAAGAGCAGCGTAAACGTACAAACACCGCGGTATTACTACGCTGAATAACAATGCTTACACGTTAGATCATATTAGTTCATTACTTATAGAGGATTAACCAATGAGGTATTACATCGATGATTACAACTTTTTAATCATTGATGTAGGAGTGTTATACCTATATACTCGTATATAAGATCCAACGTGTAAGCATTGTAATTCAGTGTTGCCCATGTTTAAACGCATACGCTGCTCTCTAATAGTGCATTTTGTATTTCTTATAAATTTTTGGATTTGAATCTGATGGAGATCTAATCTATTGTGGGCCAACAGCTATTTTTTAGGATTCCGTAGTAGGTTCTACAGCAATCCTTATAGTTTCGTCCTATCCGACCACCCTAGTCTAACTTTTGTAATTACAAGAAATAAAGAACCGAAATACGTGACATTTCTAGATATCATGTTTTAATATTTTTTTTGACTTTAAAAAAATGAGGTTTTCAATGTAATGTTATATTTTTTAATGAACATTCACCGATCTTACAGAGACGCCAGGGCTGATTCTTTTACTGACTTCCCAAAAAAGGAGGAGGTACTTTATTCCACAGTATTTTTTAATGTTTGTAACCTGATTTCGTGGAGTCAGCTGGATCAATTTGAAATATTACTTTTTTGGTTGAAAGGATCCCACTAAAATTTCCTCAAAATCGATTCAGAGTTATAACTTTCAAACTGAAATGGAAAAATCTGTATCGTCGTTTTCCGAAATGAAGTTGGTGATCACTTAGTTTTAAAGAACTTGTGTTGGAGAGAGTGGATATTAGGTACTTTCTAGTTACATATTCTATTATAAGTATGAAATCGGTCTTCGTAGTCCTGGTCTCTGAATAAATATATCTGAATAAATTATAAATTATGACTATAAGACAGAAACTTATTTTCGTTCTGGCTAAAGGACGTTGCTAAATATACCGAAAGAAAATTGTTAAGGAACAAATCATACAATATGTATTTAAGTTCCTAATTAAATAAAAACATTTATAAAGCAAAGATCATTTTATGATAATGAACTCAAGCGAAATTCTGTATAGTGCGTGTCTCGATACATCTTATATTTGTGACAAACGTTGGTATTTGTTGTAATAATTTAAGGCCCGTATTACATACCGCGTAAATACGTAGTTTTCCAACTTCAAATTGTATACTTTGCCATAGTTTTTTTTATTTGCAATAACTCAATAAAAGTAGTTTGTTTTTCATCTTGAACTATCATGCTGTGTATTTATTTTTTTTACTTACTTATTTAAATGTATTGTTTTCCCGGTACATGGTTAAGCAAAAACTCGCGCAGACCTCATTTACGAGTTCTATTTTGCAGATTCTGTTGAATGCAGTCCCCAAACAAAAATAGTTTCTCTCTACAGATATCATGGGCTTTGATTACTAAGATTCATATATTCTCTAGAAGCTGTAAATAACTGAGGAAATATATATATATATATATATATAAATAAATATATATATAAACAAGTCGGTTAAAATGACATATATATATATATATATATATGTCATCGTGCAATAAAAGAGGAGGTTACACAATTTGATTGTTCTTCCTATATCAGAGATGCCTAGATAGATTTTGGAGATTATTTTGATTGCGTAGGAGGTTATCAAATTTGGTTGGTACATTTTAACCAACTTGATAAAAAAAAGAGGAGGTTACACAATTTGATTGTTTTTCCTATATCAGAGATGCCTTTATTGATGACGATGAGATGATTTAATGGTTCTTTTTACAATTCAGGGACAACTCAGGTGCAAATCAAATGCAGCTCAAGTGCAACTCAAATGCAGCTAAAGTGCAACTCAAATGCAGTTCAAGTACAACTCAGGTGCAATTCAAATGCAGCTCAGGTTGCAACTCAAATGCAACAGAAATGCGGCTCAAGTACAACTGAGATGCAACTCAGGGACACCTCAGATATACCTCAGGAACATTTAAAACGCAGCTTAGGTGCAACTCTGGTGCAACTCAAATGCAGCTCAGGGACAACTCACGGACAACTTAAGGAAAACTCAGGAACAACTCAGGGAAAACTCAGGAACAACTCAAGTACAAGTAAGTTGCAACTCACGTGCAACTCAAACGCAGCTTAAGTGCTACTCAGGTGCAACTCAGGTGCAACTTAAGTGAAACTCAGGTCCAACTCAAGTGCAAGTCAGGTGCAACTCAAATGCAGCTCAAGTGCAACTCAGGGACAACTCAGGGATAACTCAGGAACAACTCAGGGACCACTCAGGGACAACCCAGGTGCAACTCAGGTGCAAATCAGGTGCATCTCGAATGCAGCTCAAATGCAGCGCAAGTGCAACTCAAGTACAAATCAAGTACAACTCACAGTACGGTAGCCTATTAAAACAAAGTAATTTTAATTAGTAGTTAAATCTTCGTTCATTCAAATTATATATTTGTGGTGGGTCTATCTCTCTCCGGGGGAAATAGAACCCCAATCAAAAACCCCCATTATTAAAATTTTACGAAATAGACAGACTACTTAACATTTTTCCAGTTTAGAAGCAAAGATGCTTCGCTCGCTGGTCATTAATATATAGTTATACTATGTATCAAGATCGTTTTAGTACTCATGCCCACAGCTCTCTTAGCTCTGAATAAGGATATCGGTTGTGTAGTTCGCCGACTTTCTCGGAGCGTAAAATACCTAAACTTGCGCAGCGCCCAAACGTTACAGGGCTCTAGGTCTAATATATTTGATCCAATTTACATATTTTTCTTTAGTGTATTTATTTACAGGAAAGCAATTACTAATGTGCTAAGAATAAATCTTGGCCCATATGTTAAGGGTTATCGGTATCGTTTATCGTAAAAGCATTATAACAAGCACTTATTAATATGTTTACGACAGTGACGCTATTTCGCATCGAATAATAATTAAACAGTCGTTAGTAGGTAACTTATATATATATATATATATATTATTTTAAAGGATACTTTGCTATTATATTAATAGTAATATCTATTAGCCTTATAACGGCTTACCAATAACTATATCATTTCACATATCGATGCATTTAGCTAATTAATAATGATTTTTCATAGCGTTTCTATAATAGTCGTTTATCATTTTCTTAACGAACATTAAAGTTCCGTTCAGTTCCTGAATGGGTGACCCTTGGGTGGCATTACGATAACAACTGAGGTAATGGCTCCAATCAAATAAAAAAAATTCTCAAATCTGTCCAGTACATATACCTAAAAAAAATCGACAAAAAGGAAAACTTCCAGCTGTTTTGAAGTCAGCTACAATTAATAACGGGCGAGCTGTTATTAAATTTATTTTTATCAGTGTATTTATTTTTACCTACTTCAAGAACCAAACAAGTAGGTATGATGATCAGATGACGTTCTCGTCCGAGCGACCTTACTGCTATGGCTTTATCACTGTTGTGGGTTGTATGAAGTCATTCATCTATTTCGGTGTATGAAATATTAAAATGATATTACTACAATTGGCCCAAAACAAATATTGTGAGCTAAGTACTTTGTTACATTTATTTTAATTACTTACCGTGTTCTGGTAGCTTGTAACTAAATTCTTCACGGTCGCGGGCAGTCGCTGATAAAAGACTAAGGTAACATTTTGCGACTGAGCGCTGCCGTGGCTTTTATTATAGACAATAAGGCTTACACTTGACCACAACTCACCTGATGTAAAGCGACGATGTTGCCTGAGATGTAGCGCGCTTGCCTAGAATAAACCGAATCGCGACTTAAAGAGACCGAGATTATAGCTATCGGGAAATGAGAACTTGGCAGCGAATGGTACAACCTGGCAGTTCATACAATAAAAGTTGACGCGAAGCTTTTTGTGCGAGTCCGTGGAACCTCTACCATAAACCGAATGATATTCTTACAAACAATAACTTGTTTATTTTGACTGAAAAATATTAAAAGAACTGGCAGTCACTAGTTTCCATGCTTTCTTTCCCGTGGTCAATAAGCTAGACGTATTAAAAGAAAGAATTAGTTAAATTACCATTGTATAGTGTAATAACAAGACGGCCGAGACTAGCCAACATGACACTGGTTCATTGCATTTGCAGTACAACCCTGAGTATCGAAATATAAAACACAGGCTGGCACTGCACTTAACTGCGCCTATTAAATTTCTTCCTGTTTTAATATTTCGCTTTAAACATACTCTTCAAACCGCAACACAATGCACAGTACCTATGTACCGTTTGCAGATTAAATAATTAACACAATTATGGGACTCTCGTATTAGAGAGTATAATTCTTTGAGCACAAGTTTTACGCTTCCGCAAGCGGCTCCAGTGTAAAAGAGGCCTATCACATAGACTTTTCCAAAGATTAACTACCACGCAAGTATAACCAATTTGCAAAAATAACATTGGCTAATTAATAAATAAAAAGAAGTTATTGGAATGATAATTCATTCGGTGTTGCCTTTTTGTAGCCTTGTATGGTCAGATTTAAACGTTTCGTAAAATCTAGAAAGCCGATATTCCATTTAAAGAGAATGTGACATAAGCTCTACTCAGAAACGTTTATATAAAACGCTAGGAAACACGTATTAATGGTATGTAAGCCACTCTAGATTTTTTAGGATTTTAATTCTATAAAGGTATAGAAACATAAGTTTAATTTCATTTAATTTTTTTTTTGATTGTCGTCGTTGATTAGTCGTTTAAGAAACTAGGTACCTAAATGTTCGTTACAAAGAATAATTAATATAAAAAATAATAAAAGTTATTAATAATAAAAATAATTAAGTTATATAATCTATTAACATATATGTAATAAAGTTATTTTGACGTGTTTTGGCAAGGTTTTCGCGGATATACCTCTGTTATTTTAATTAGTATATAAGATTAACAAAACCATAGAAATTATCATGTACTTATAAGTTACATGTTTGTTTGTTTCAATTCAACAAACAAATTTTAATAACATCATTCGTGTATCTTAATATCCAAATATTATTTGAATGTACAGAGAATAATGGCAAATTAAGTGATTAAGGATCAATTGTCATCACAGCATCGTTAGTTAAACTGGTTATGTTACTCATTGAACGCCTTCACACGTAGCGCCCACGTCCTGTGCGACACTAGATTAATGGCTATTTAATACCTACGTAAGCAATTTCAATACTCGTTTATCAAGCCTTCGAGAATCATTGTTAATATCAACAAAATGTTCTTAAGTCTTTGGCGGTAGAGTATGACATAAGTTTTAGCGTATCTGTACATACTCTTGTAGCTAACTAGGTGCAACAACAGAGAAAAGTATGTACATTACAATCATAGACAATACAAAAAACAATTTCATAATATTTTCGGTTGGGTTGAACTACCAATAAGACAGGGATTGCGCTCATCATTACGATCAACTTTTACTACTATGAGATCTTTTTATCAGAAATCACGTGCAATAAGTCATCTGTTCCATACTTTCTAAAAGTCATTGAAATTCTCCAAAATGTATGAAACTATGTTTTTTTTCTTTAGCTTCAGAATTGGTTATTATGATGTCTAGATAGACAATCCAAAATATTGTTACACCGTTATGAAACACCATTTTAGCGAAAACATATAAAATATTTCTTGTATAAGGGCAAGGTTGTGGCAAGGGTTTACATACATACAGTCTATCATATCATACTGAATGATACAGTCATAAAGAAGTACACAGAAAGTAAAAAACAGTAAGCTGGAACTCCCATAGCTTAGGTATGTGTGAAAAACACACGTTAATTTCTCTTATCTTATATTCTGACATCATATCAAGTAAAACTAATAAAAAAAATGAGACACTATAGTAAGATAGCGAATACTGCCACAGCCGTGCTTTTTGATATATTGCACTATTTATTAACAAAAGCCAGAGCCTTTGTTTGGAATGGTTACAGATAACCATTCCACACATATCTAAAGATTATTTATAGCCAAATAAGGGGACTATCAGCTGAAAGAATGTCCAATTCAGTGCCAGGACGTACGAGTCGCTGTCGCTACGAAAAATGAATAAATTCGTATCTGGGCCATCGGCTCGAATCGTCGCGACGACGTCCTGAAACCTTGGCGAATAATCAAACTTTTCCAACACGAATAGTTCGTTCCTTTCTATCGAATACTCAAACTTGGTTTACGACGTTTACGACATGACCTTCTGTTCTTGTAATTTACACACGAGATATGGCCACGAAATCGAAAAAGATAACTGCAAGCTTACACGAGAATCTCTTACTCATAAATATGGGAATAGTCAACATACAATTTATTATTCTGACATTGAACGGTAGCTCGCGTTATCGCATGAGCACACCTATGTCTGAACGAGGCATTTTGTCTCAATTGAGCTCATTTGCCGATAACCTGGCCAGTACCGAGTGTAGTGCCGTCATCGACCGTTTGGTACTAGACGCATAGTCGTAACTCCATCAGGAAATGTCTATGAAAAGGTCAAAAAGCTAAGGCTTTGATTAATACAAGCCTTTCATACATATAATTGCTTATTCTAAAACAGCCCTGCGTGCCGAAAACTCGGTAAACTTTATAAATCAATAAGTAAATAAACAAGGCGTATTGTGGTACGGAAGTGGCATGTTTCGTCACTGCTGGGAGCGTTTTAAGCGTCTCGTGCTAACAGATTCGTGCTAATAATACTTGTAAAGTGATTTACTTTACATATGGCTGAGAATATCCACTATACTAATACATATTCTTATCTTGTATTGAGAGGCGATCATTGTTGAATGCAGTGAAACATTACACCTGCAAATTGTTATTGCGAGTCAGTTTTGACGCCCTACTTCTCGCTGTCGTAATCAGTTGAGTGAGTAGATATTGTAGACATTATGTAAAAGTGATATATGCACTTATATAAATAACTCTATATAAGATGCATATAAATAGCAAACAATGATTATCGATACAAAAATATCTGAATGCCTTTGCATTTTCCTGTGATTTGTTCCTCATGGCATTTTTTACAAAAACCCTAGACTTGTCTTAAAATTAAATAGCTCGATACCTGTCTTTATTTGCAATATATTTAGCAATGTTGAGAGTACTAAATGTGAAAAACTTGTACTGTTGCTGAAACTTGCTTTATATGATTTTTAGTATATAAATAAATCTTCAAAGGTTCTTCCTCAGTTGAAAGAAAAAGAGAATGACTAAAACTCTCGGATAAGTAAGTAAAAGTATAATACGGAGTAGGTAGTATAACAATATAAGGTTTTGGCGTAGGACTAAGTTCCTTAGAAAAAAATATAAGAAAGTGAAAATAATCATGACGGGCAAGATTCAAACCTATATCCTTCCGATGTCCTTACGAGTAACATACGAGTAAATAAGATTTCTTACAAAAAATAATAAGTTTTAAGTTTGTCCAAC
The DNA here is from genome assembly GCA_947049295.1 of Ligdia adustata. Lineage (NCBI taxonomy): Eukaryota > Metazoa > Arthropoda > Insecta > Lepidoptera > Geometridae > Ligdia > Ligdia adustata. The sequence goes on from OX346218.1 coordinate 9,339,962, forward strand.
CTTAGTGTGGTTATCACAAGCCTGGATCAATCAAGCCTTCTTTATTTTCCATCAACAACCGAATTAATTAAGTACCTTTTCCTTAATATGTATCTTAGTAAACCTTATCATAGATAGAAAACTCTTTATTGTATGCACACATAAATAATACAATAAAACTTATAATTATATATTTATTAATTATATGTTTATAAGTTTATTGTATTATTTAAATATATATTATTAATAAATATATAATTATAAAACGAAGCCTGTCAAATTGTAACATGTTTTGTTTTTAAAATTTGGTAACTATTTAGAATTTACTCACCTGCTGAAGATACTAGAATTTTTTCTATAAACTTGAAGACACCGATAGAGTCGCGTAGATTCAGGTTATTGAAACGAATACGTTAAATGGGTCGTTAATCGAATAGGGTTATCGATGGTTTATTTACATGTAACTGTGAGTAAGTTCGATCAGCCTGATGATGGCCGTCGTCGGTGTCGCGCGGTCGGTTCTCGCGGTGCACTGCGGTCGAATGTGGTAAGGCAGGCAATGGGTGTCTTCGACGGGCTAGCGTGGGCGCTTCCCGCCAAAACCGGTCGCCTTGGTTACGCGACGCGCGAAGTGATGTCATTTTGCGAGAGTGCTTGAAATTCATAAAGCGCTTTCTGGTGACGGTATGGCATGGATGGGTTGTGTTTATGGATTGTGGGCATGCCTTAGTCATACTTTACTTTGGTTCTTTGTAGTATTCTGTTGTTTAGTGAAGTCAACAACAGCTGTATTGTCCTAACTTTACGTATTCTATTACCTACTTTATAGGTAAAATTATGTATCACCTAGGTACATGGCGGGGTCACTGCCATGCTCCCAAATATCCCTGTACTCCGTGTCTTGCAAAATATGTGAACCTATCAGGCGATCTGTAGTCTGCCCAATGTACCTATGTAGGTAGTCACAAACTGTCGAATTCTCATCAATAGAAAATAAAATCCGCTCATTTGCATTTCATAATATTATTATGATTCTCTGTGATGTCATTTATATTCGCTATCAATAAAAAGAAATTAGTAATCCTCGCTCGCTTTCTTATATCGCTTAGATTAGACTCGGATTGATTTACTGCTATGTTTAACCCAAAGTCGGTGCATATGTGCTCGGTCAAGTCAAAAATTGTCTATTTACAGTACACTATCAATCAATCCGTTAGCTACGCATCTACCCACATCTTGCTCCATGTTTGGCGTGGAGCGGCCTCCGCCTCCGTGTACCCATTATGAATATACCTACAAGGAGTTTCACCTTATCAGGTTGTCGATAATGATCGCTGCTAAGATTCAAAACAGATAAATTGAAGGAAATTATTGTATTGAAGGTTTTTCATGAGATGTGTACTTTAACCAGGTTAATCCTATTTCAAAATTATTCGATACTAGGAACCGTCTAAGAGAGGTATGTACGTAACTACATATTGTAGTTATGACATCTTAAGCAAAAGTATGAAAGTAAATATTGGAGCTTCCATTACAAATAATAACCTTTAATTTTTTAATAATAGTTTATCATTATCACATCTAAAAATATACTCGTATAAAACTACAAAACGGTCTTATCGTTACAATACTACTGAATATCAGGTTATTCAATACTCACTTCTAAATACTATACTATGTATGAATGTGGATCAAATAAACAACTTCAGAGGTAAAATACGATAATAAAACTTATAAAACGTGACATTAAATAAATGTAACATACTATAACATAATATAGGTACATAGGTACCTACCTACCTCGTAGTAACGTACCATTGTTAAGAATCATACACGTAGAACCAGTTGGATTCCTAATAGGTACGTAGTAAGTAATTAATAATCAAGAAAATATAAATCTTCTTTCTGCCTCACATGCATATGATCTACTATAAAGTCCCTTTTGTTTTGTTAAAAATACCAGCGGGTCTGGCATCAACTGGCACGCAGTGAAAAAAATGGTTTTATTCGTATAAACACTTCTAAATAACAGAGTCATTGGCAAAATACGTTTTGTCCTTAGCCGTAGTAGTTTTTTATCTTTCCCCGGTTATAAAAGACCACGCTATGGATTCTGTTTCATAGCCAGATTAGGTATGTGAAATTTATTAGACGTTCTGCATTTCGTCCATACGTATGGAGTAAGGCACGTCATGGAGCGTGGTAAAGTTGACATTATGTGACTTGGATATTACGTCATCAACTATCTGGTCCTTGTATTCTTGCCAGCGCCGCTCGTTGACAAACTCTTTGAAAAGCGCCTTCTTGTTTGGTATCTGTGAAATGAGCAAAGGTTACTAAATTTGATGACAACTTGCAGATACTATACTTCAATAAATGAGCATATAGGGGTTAGAATGCAGTATCCTCGTACCTATTCGAATTATGAGGAAAATACAAATTACAGAAGGTAATAGAAATGGAAATAAGGGTAAAGGAATACGACATATTTGTCTGCTTATTTAAAATTGATTTTAAGTTAAGTGTCATCTTTCAAGTTTTTTTTTCAATCCGGAGTAGATACACCTTGCTTTTTCAAACCATTTTAATTAATTGATGGCAAAGTTTCCTAGGAAACTTCTTTCTTGTGATGTTATAAAAAAATACCGTAATACAGTCTGATGTGACGGTTTTATAATAAGCACGCTTGTCTAGTAGCAGATTGCAGCAATCAGAAAAAGAGAAAGACATAAGGATTTCACAACATGACCGCTCGCATAATACAAAAAAATACAAATACTATTGCCTACGCAGATGATATGGTGCTATTAGCGCCATCGATATCAGCTATGAGTAAGCTAATTATGCGAACGATACGCTGAAGACCAAGAGGTACAATCCTGAAAAATCGATATATATGATATTTCAAAGCGCAAACAATTACATTGACTTTCCTCCTCTGAAACTTGACGATGTTGTCCTAGAAAGAGTTTAGGAGGTCAAATACCTTGGACATATTATAACCTCGGATCTCAGCGATCACGCGGATATTGAACGACAGAGAAAAGCTATCGCGGTACGCGCAATTATGCTTGCCAGGCGTTTCAACCCATGCAGCGACTCAGTCAAAGCCCAGTTATTTATTAGCTACTGCACGAGTGAGTATACAATGGAGCTGTTGATAAACCACACACAAGCGGCTATGAGGGAGATGAGGATGCAGTACAATGACGCGTGGCGAGTGATGTTCCGGCTGCCGCAGTGGTGCAGCGCGAGCAGCATGTTCGCCGCAGGCCGCGCGCCCTACTGGCAGGCGCTGCCGCGCGCTCCGCCATATACCGCTCCGACAACTCCTCAGTGGCAACTGTACGAGAGTGGTACTCCAGCCCCTTTCATAGAACTTGGCGGAGCTACCACACTCCTATAACTTAGTGGAATATAACGTCTTAGGTATAGTTAATTTTAAGTATTGCTATGGACGAAAGTCTGGTATAATAAAATATTTCATTTCATTTCATAATAGAAAAAGATGCAAAGTGTTACGTGCGAGTCCGGTGCAACTTGTGCGATGGTGCAATGGGGATGAGTTAATTAAACTATGCAATTCAAGGCTTACTCCCTGAGATGAATCTGATAAAAAACTGATCGACTTAAGGCGACGGGTATAGACAAACGCAATTGAGAATTGAGCCACGTAATAAATAATAGTATGTACTGATACTTACCTATGCCATGCCATCTGTTTGATTCTGGGCGAAACAAATGAGCGTGCATTGGCCTGCCGTCTATAATTTTGTCAACTGTATATATAGATGGAGTCTTATGCACAGTTTGGATATTGACATAGAGTAATGTAAGTTCAGAGAAATAACATCGTACTTTTCTGAAAGTTAGGTCAAAGATTACTATTGTACAGAAGGTGAAGTATAAAGTAATTACTCAATTCAAATATAACTTTACTCATTATCGAATAATAATAACTCGATTTCATTAAACTTTTATAAAAATGATTTCTCGTACCTCGTAAAAACATTTAAAAAAATTGAGAAAATTTCGTAGAAACTATCGTTCGACTTCGTTCGTTGAATAAATATGGTGCGAGTTGCACCCTTCAAAATTCCGCCATCGTAAGCAGTTGGCAGCTCATATCATTGATGACATTATTTATCAACAACGAGGTTCGCTGGGTTAGGTAAAACTTACTTAAAAAAATTGTAATAAATAAAAAAAATATTCACACATTTTATTTATAAGTCTAACTATTTTGACCGATTTTTATCAAACTAATATGAATGAATTTTTTGTTAATTTTAGCGTCTCCAAGAAAACAGAAAATACTTTAAAAAAACAATAACTGAATTAAAAAGTAAACATTTTATTTCAGTTATTGTTTTTTTAAAGTATTTTTTTCTGTTTTCTTAGAGACACTAAAATTAACGAAAAATTCATATTTACATAATCAATCGAAAAATTCATAGTTACATATTTTTATTATGGCAGCTGCTCCTGACAGTAAAGAATATTTTTTTTACAAGATCTCTTTCAGTAGCAACCATCAGCTATAACATCTATGATGGCAATGCCGTTCGAATTCAGCCTTCCGATTCAGATAAAAACAATTTTCTTTTTTAGTACCTACACTGTAAACGCTTTTTTAACTGTTTACCTTTTACTTCAGTTATGGTTTTTTAAGTTTTTTTCTGTTTTCATATAAGTTTGATAAAAATCGGTTAAAATAGTTAGATTTATAAATAAAAATATTCAATAAAAAAATTATCTAAAAAAAGTAAATTGGCGAAATCATCGATGAACATTTACTTATAAAGATTATAAGAAGTGATATTTTTGTTTTCGATTCTTCTTATCCCATTTGTTTATTTTCACAGTTCTACAAGTAGTGTCAAAATCACGGCAGAGAATGTTTCTAGTAAAACACAATCGCTTATAAGTATGTTATTACGCGCACGCGGTAAATATCCTAGGAAAGAATATTATATATAATTATTCTCACGCTGCACTAGATGAAGTCTGACAATGTCGCGCACTACGCGAAGTGGCAGGGATGAGGCGGGCACGCATGCAACGTCGCATATAATGAACGCTACCCGCTAGCTAAGCCAAAGTGCCTCATTAAAATATGTGCTAAGTGCCTAGTTAAATATATTAGCAACGTGCTTTTCTAAATGAATATTTTTTAGTAGGCTCTAATAACATTTATCTTTAAAACTTCACTTACCTATCATTCTAAGACAAAAATAATACATTATACTGAAGGTGCCAATATTTCGATTAATCTACCTTAACATTACAAAGTAGACATTCTACGTATACCGAAAGAAACATGTTCAAAATAATGAGATAATGAGTTTTTCAAAAATATATTAAAATGGTTTGGTAAAATAAGATAAGCATTTTGAAAAATCATGCTTTAATTGAGTATATGCATTACATGATGTATTAACTTCCAACATGGCACAGTATACGGTAATGCTAGAAAATGGTAACAAAGACGCATCTATTTGGGAACCATCACCTTAACTATTTAACGTGCTTTGGAGTTTAACTTTCGGTATGAAATACGAGTAGTTGCCCATGAGTGTTTTAGCACCGCTTTTCAAGAGAATTCTTTTTTTACACTTTATACTGTTTTTCTGTTTTTTGAGTTTCAAAAAAAGGTGAGGTTTCTACCTCATTTTTTATTGTAAAAAAAATTTGGTATTCCCCATGTCGTCCCATATAAAATTTAATATAATCATAATAGTCCAGTAGATTGTTTTTTATCAAAATAACTTAAAATAAATTAATGGCGCAAGAATTTAAGTCGGCAGTGGATTCTTTTAAAATGACTTGTTGTCTGGCTATGATATCAAGAGACAAGGAATGTTGAATTATAATAGCTGTAACAACCATAGAGCAACCCGTTGTGCGCGGAGGTTAGTGTTACTGCCTCGTGGTGGAGCGGTAGCCATGCATCATTTCTCCACGTTAAAAAAAACGGTTTTCTGTAAAGTCGGTTTACTGACGATAGTTGAACGTGACAACGTCGTAAGAAGATACTGATAGAATGGTTTCATTTTTCAAAAGAAAATTGTAATTTTATTTGTTTGATAGACATTTTGTATCAAAGAATCATTACCTTTATCGCCGCAATAATCGTTGCTATAAACAATTGACACCACATTCAATTCACCGCACTTCATACTTGACGAAAACATGTAAATTTATTATTGTATAGCAACTGTCCACGCGGACGCATCGCTCAATCAACTAGGAGAGAGACAGATGTCGAACGCTGCCGAACGCGGAGGCCGATTGTGCCTCGTTGTCTCTCGTTCCGCGCTCTCGCTTGCACTTCAAGCCTTAAATGGAACGCCTGAGAGCAAGGTAACGCCGCATGAGTCATGTTTTTTCGTGGGTTCAGCCGGTTGCATCGAATTATAAGACGTTGTCACGTCAAAAGAAAACAAAAATAAAGGTAGGTATTTGAAATTACATAGATTTTAAAGTTTGTTTGTACATTCATAAAATCCTTAACATTGTGTAAGTCTAGTCTTACCTTTTTGTCCAAGAAGTGTACGATGCGACTCCATATATTAGCAGTGTTTCGTTGAAGCAGCCAAACCAACGGCAGAAGAAGGCAGTCCACATGAGTCAGCGCAACAATTCGTCTGTCCCTCATAGTCTCCCCAAAACCAAATGTAGAGCCGGGATTGAACTGGACCACCTAAGAATATTCACAGCTTAAATGCTGTTGAAAGAACTTCCAGTTCTCAAGCGAGGTCTCAAAGTCTTTTCGTTCGTTCTGTATTTGTGTTTTTGTTTGTATTTATGACTATCCAACAATAACTAGAAGATAGTTGGTTAGTTATATCGTTCTAAAGAGATAAAGGGAAATGTATGCAGTTTAGACCAATAGAGATCGTATGAAGTCCAGTCATGGGGAAACTACTATTTGATGAAATTGAAATTGAATATATTACATTGTTGATCAATAGGTGAGTATGACAAATATTTCAGTACAACAAAATTTACACAAAATGGACCTGCATAAAAACCGTTTTCATATTCGCTGGTGTTGGGACTGGTTTTGGCCCATCAGTGAGAAATTCAGGTACAGCATTAATCCTACAAAAAAATATTGACATTTAGAATGGATGTATTTATGTGATATTTAGAATGATGGATATTTTGGTATTCAGAGACATTTTTAAAATACAAAGTTATCATATTACATATTCGGTCTTATTTGCCTTTCTTCTTCTCCAGTAAAGTTTGAGTAATTTACTTCATTTCCATAGAAACTGTTCGGTTGAAACACACTTACCTAACAGATTCCCGACGTAGGTCCTGATGACTCAGACTATCGGAAGGAGACAAGATGTTTTGTGACCTTAGATACTCCCGACTACCAATACTAGTCCTTTTATTAGCATTAAGAATAGCAACCGACACTCTCCCTGGTTTCTTATAGTTTTCAGGTTTTAAGATACTTTCAATGTTTGCCTTTAATGCCGCGGGTGAAGTTTGTTCAACATAAGGATGTTGATGACTTGGAACTGAAGATGAAGAATGGATGCTTTGGTTGCGGCTCTTATTCGTTCCGAAATATTTGACATCCAAATCTACTTCGCTTTCTTGTGATGGCACCTGTTGGAACATAATAACATCTTAGCCAATTTTCCTGTAGAATGGCCATAAAATTGTATTCATATTGCAAATTTTCTTTTTATTGAGTACAACTTTGAGTTTCACATTATGTTACTTACGTAAGGATCGTAGAGGGCGTATTGCGTCTTCCCGACGTGCTTTGTTACGATCACTTGCAGGGACTCGACCATCTGGCACCTCCCCGTCAAAATGAAGTAGACAAAATTGTTCAAACCCTCGCCGTCACCCAGAATTATATCATTTCGTTCAAATGTCTTCAACTTCGCCACCAGACATCCTTCGCGGATACCTATCTATACATAAAAACCAGAACGAAAATATTACAACGAGCTTTTGACCGTAGTCTACTCGCGTTATATTTGTTTTCCCGGGGGAAAAAAAAGTAGCTTGAAGCCACTGCGAGACCAGAACTATCTCAGTTGCTGACTAGTTGCTGAGAAGAAGAAGGACAGACAAACCATGTTATTATTTCAGGAATTCATGAGACACTTACATCATCAAGACCATCGAAGTAAGTAAACGCAGACATTGCACGATACACTTGATCCCAATCTTTTTGCACAGACGCTAAAAGAACATTCTTGAAGTCTTCTTTTAGGAGCGTCAACATTTCGCAGTGAGCTAAATCCAAATATATGAAAACTATACTCGTAGGTACTTAGATATTCAAAGTCAAGAAGTACTTAATGCATTTGTTCTTTCTTATTCTACACACGTTTCGTTGAAACGTCTGATCTTCTTTATGCCCCACGACGCAGAAACGACGGGGTTATATAATTTTGACCTGTTTGTCTGTGACATCGTCACCCAAACAGATGGTCCAATTTAACTGTTCTTTTTTTGTATGAAAAGTGTATTAGTCGGATTTGTTTTTAGCTATATTGATGAAAATATAACCTATTGGCCGCCACCACAAAATAGTGAAGTAATTTTTATTTCACAACTCCCTCAATATGGCTATCAAATGACAGGATTGAACTATACATTATGATAATTTAAAATACAAGATGGCAGATAGAGCTGATGATAAAATATTTTACAATAGCAAATACCCGTATCGCATGGTTCGGAGTAGTAGCAGCATCCATCTTGTACTGATTTTATTCAAACATAGCTAAGAACACAGCTGACCAAAATTCAACTTTCAAACAGAAAAAAACAAACAGACACACTCACATACCCTAACACGTGAAATTTAACACCCCGTAATTTTTGCGTCGGCTATTAAAAAGCTACAAGATACAAATATCTATGGCTACAAAGCATGATCAATATGTATAGACCAGGGTAGATACTTTTTGAAACCAAAAAAAATAATAGGAATGAAACCCATTGGAAAAGGAGGAGAATATTATAAAAATGAAATGAAAAATAATTTACGGGCGATCTGAGGTCGGGAAGGGGAAAAGGGTATGGGTTTCATCTTACTATTATTTTCACTTTTTATTATTTTTAAAGACATCTACCCTGGTCTAGTATACTTGAGACGTCTTAGAAGTAAATACAAAAACAGTTCCATAAAGTTTACGGTTTGGGCTTCGGCAACTGACTCGATAAAGGCAACGACATAGAAAGGCTGCGGAGGATTCAAGTTTGAGATCACATACTTTGTTTATACCACGGAGAAAATCCATAGCAAGATTTGCGTAGGACCAAAGTTGTTTATTTCGCCAGCTGGCGCTCAGTTAGCTTAGTGTTCCAAAGAGTAGCACTTTGGCCAAAAAAAAACAATCGAAATACGTAAGCATGTTCACCCACAAGTAAGTTAAGTAAGTATTATTAAGTGTAAGTTATTGTAAGTATAGAGATAAAATTTACTACCTATTTTAAAAAATGAGGATGAGAACTGGGGGCCTGAAATGGCCGCTTCAGATTAATCATAATAGGAAAATCTAGTGAATTGCTTAGCGAACCGTAAAATGCCCACATACCGGCAAATCATTTTATGAATTGCCTATGAATCATATTTCGCAGTAGGTACAGTTTTGTATGGATTTTCGTAAAATGGCCGCCAAGTATGAATTGCTGAACTGTCGCAGAATTGTTAGATGTTTGTTACTCAAAAGCAACATCTAGAAATTCATTTTATTGTCTGTGTAGGAAAATAAAATAATAACGGAGGGTTTATAGACGTAGTTAAATTTTGTGCAGCACGCGGGAGTCCTTCATGAACTAAATTATCACCGGCAAGGCTCAATTTCAAAAATCGGATAATGCTTTCGAAATGCCGGGCCAAGGAAATTTATACTGCCGGACTCCGAGTATGTTGCTATATAATATAGGTTTAACAAAAGTTCGTGCAATCAAGTGCAATGTCCTATCGGAAAGGTGTACCTAAACAAGAAAGCAAAGACATCCTGAAGGTATAGAATAATATAACGAATTAGCTAATGAACAAAAGACATACTTTGTGATTGAGTTTATTGTAATAAAAATAAAGGTTGATCGATAGAGGTTTTATTAAGTTAAAACAATCTCACAAATATAAAAGTAGGTATTATGTATGTTTATGTATTTAACTAACACGTATACTTATACGATATAATACCATATAATTAATTATAGGTAGATTAGTAAGACATCCAGACGTCTATTTCAGACGATTCGATCTTCCTTTGGTAGATTTATTGTGCAATATGGGCAGGTAAGTGGAACGGCAATCAAATCAGCAAATTGTCTCCATCTCCATAATCTCCACGGGATTCTGTCGTAGACATCATCTACCAGTCACCAAGCTCGATTTATAAGACAAAGTCAATTGACTTTCAATACACTGACATCATATAAACACTCCAAACATCGCTGAGGAAGCTTGCCTTCCAGCAAAGGTCTGTTTCGGAGGTTTTTAATTATTCGTCAGTTAATTTACAGTAAATTCGTCGGTTTGGTGTCGACGGCAACCATTTTCTTGATATTGTCTGGAGACTTGAAGCAAGGCAGGTCCAACAGTATCTGGCATAGCTCAGTGTACATTTAAATTACATACTCAATAATTATTAGTAGCTAATAAATAATCGTTAAGATAATCTTTTGAGGTGAGATGTAATATTTTATTTTCTTCTTCTCTCTTTGCAAGAACTTCAGCTTGTGCATTTACCATCTTCATATGAGAAATGTATTTTAGATGCCATATTAACTTACCAGTAAAAATATGCATATCATATTTTTGCATTTTGCATTTATTTTATTGTAAGTTTTAAAATATGACCATGAAATTGTAATATTAACAAAACTTATATTTGGTATTTACCGGTAATGTTACGGTTTTCGTTTTTATAACTTGCAACATTAACACTAAATCCAGATCATCCGGTGAACTGAATTGAAAGCAATACAGCAGCGTTATAGACCATTTTACGACACAAAATTAATTGTAAGACAATGTGGCAAGGAGTTCACTTCGTGAATTGGATTTAGGTGAATTGCGTAAAGCGGCTATTTTAGACCCCCTGACTACTCCATCGGGCAAACGATAAAGCAGTATTATGGTAAGTTAGGTTTAAGTTAACTTGTCACCCATCCTGCACATAGCCCCGACCTAGCACCCTGTGATTTCTGTATTTTCCCCAAAATCAAAGATTTGATGAGATGTTTCACTTTTACCAACTCCGAAGAGGCAGTGATAGCGTTCAATCAGCACGTAGAAAATATGCCTTCAGATCTGTGGCCTCCTGTTTATAAATGGTTCGATCGCATTAAAAATAGTTTAAAATGTAAAGGTGTATTGAGTATTTTGAAAAGCAGTAGTGACTTAAAAACTTTTAGTGTGACTTACGTACATTACCTATTTTTAATTACATAATTAGAGCATCCAGTTCGAATACTTTTATGATACTTTACTCAGATCTTAGCTCAGATGCTTTATTCAGATGTATTCTAGACCACAACTGCAGCTGCTGTCGATAGCATCCGTAATACTTAGTAGTAAAAGAGGCATCACCCTAATTTTCCAAATAAATAATGATATACAACTTACTGGTAGTAGTAACTGTAGCAGTTCGCGGTATGTTGTGCAACAAAGAAATTTCGCCAAATATATCCCCCGCGCGCATGACAGCTATTTCTGAAGTAACCATCTCCTGCAGAAGACCGTCCCATATCAAATGGGTGACAGACACTTCCCCTGATACAATAAAGTATAGAGCTTGAGCTTCCTGTTTCTGTCTGACTATGACTCGTCCTGGTCCGTAGTACTTGAAGTATGTAAGCGCAGCTAGTTTCTTTTTCACGTGCTAGAGAAAGGATTAAAGAAGATGGTGGAAGAAAAATAAAGGCGAACTCCATAAATGCTTAAATCTATCTATGTAAATAAATTTATATTCTATGCTTTTGCGTAAATTTAGAGTGTGCTAGAGCAAATAAATAGAGTAGAGAACAGGTTAATCAAAGCAGTAGAAAGAAAATATAGAAAGAAAGCAAATAAATAGACGAAGAAAGCATAAGAAACCAAACTAGGTACTTGCATAGATTTTAAAATTTAAAAATACTTATAAGCCTAACATTAGGATATTTCTTAAAGCACTTCAGGCCGCCTATGATGCGGTAAATATATTTCTGCTCCAGATCGGTACGATCAGCTGCAGGTTTGTTCAAAAGAGCTTTGTCCTGTAAACATAAATAATTGCAATATAATTAAGCATTGCAATCAAGATAATTTTCCATAGAATGTAATACAATATGTAGAATTCATATAGATTTAGAGAAAAAGGACAGTAAAAAAAATCACTTGATAGCGATTCCGCATTTTTGATAATACGAAAACCACGACGGTCAATGGCTGCCAATCAACGGGCTAGGAAGCTTTAGCAGAAGACCTACTACTAACACATCTCCTTATATCCTTGATAGATCTAAAAAATATAACTTGATGAGGACACTCTATTGAACGTCACAACGAGACTCTTTTGGTAATGGGGACGTGCAAGGTATAAAGCGACGATATCTCAGTCCCCGATTCCTCTGTTGCGAGCGGAATATTAGTTCAAATGAATTTGTTTTGTATATTTATAGTAAGTTTTATAGATGACTAACTCTGATAGTCAAGAGCTGCTTGCCCTTAACTCTCCCTCTAACAGCTTGTTGGACCCGGCGCCTGACGTCATCTGTACCCTCATATTCGTCGACATCCTCGATCAACCAATAAGCGTTGGCCGCTACCATCCGGTAGAACGCACGAAATCTACATTTGGCACGGAACCTCAACTTCATCAGTAACTCTGGGTCCTACAACAAATAGAGCGTAGCAAAAATTTCACGCGTAGACGCTATAGTTTAACTCTTACTTAAATAAATAGCTATCGAATAAGTACTTTTCGCTAACTTGTAACATTTCTGATGCATCCATTAGGTACCTTACATTATTGTGATTACAAAAGTAGTGGCATGCCTGCCACTACTGAGTCAATGCATCATTGTTCTGCAAAACTCTAAAGATGCTTGTCGGGGCTTGAACTTTACTTTCTCACTTGCGATTATTTTTACAATCTTTTAAAAACGTGATAACCGACTTCAATTCAACGAAAATCACTGAAGAAAAGTGTTATTCTTTTTCATTAACGAATTTGGATGACAGCAACTTTAAAAACAAAAAAAATATTGGTTTGGTCTAAGCGTCATTGAGAAATTGGAAAACCATGGTTGGCACATTTAAATAATATTTCGGGGAATCGGGAGTATCTTCAGTTTTTAATATGGTTTTTAAATAAAGTAGGTAATAAATATGCTATTTTCGTAAGAATTAGCTATAAGATACTATTCATATCACTGTTAGCATTACATGGACTTAAGAACAAGGAAAGCTTAAATGAGAATGATGACTAACCATCTCTTGACTTTTTCCACCTCTGCTTTCTATTCGGCTTGGTTGTGGCATATGTGTTAGTGATAATGTGTCTCTATAACCTAACAAAACAAAATTAACATCTAGGTAATAACTTTATAACTGGCGCGGTAAGCATTAGAGTATGGCTATGGTATGTTTAAAATTATGTATTGCGCTCATTTATTGTGTAATTAAGTATGCGTGGTATATATTTTTTTGTATTTTGAAATAAGTTCAAACAATGGATGGATAACACAGGCAGATAACGTCAAATGTAATCCATTACATATGACGTTATCTACCTGACATGTAACCTGGCATATCGTACGCAAAAAAAATCAAAACGTGGCAATGAGCCTAAAGAGTTCTTATTTAGTTGGGTTCCTTGTAACAACTGTAAATAATTTTCGGTCTTACTGTCCGTCCGTCTACCGTCTGCTCAGTGTCTTTTTTTATATATAAACTTCAAATAATTTAGAGCCCAACATGCTTTTAGGAAAGGGCGTTCAGTTAACACTAATTTAGTCACACTGGTTGATTTATGAAGGTATGGGCACTATAATGGTACTTTTAGATTTTTCACAGGCTTTTGATAGTATTAATATTTATCTTCTTCTATCTAAACTTAATTACTATGGCTTCGACTCTTCTGTCATACAGTGGTTCAACTCATATTTAAGTGGCCGATCTCATTTTGGTGAAATAAAAAAGACAATGGAGAAACTTTAAGTTCCAACATACGCAAAATAGCTAAAGGAGTCCCACAGGGCTCTAATCTGGGTTTTATTTATCCGTTACAGCGCCGATGTAGTTAACTGTATTCAAAATTGCAAATTGCACATCTATGCAGATGATATACAATTGTATTTCTTGTTTCGTCTTAATGACATCCGTACTGCAGAGAAGAAAATTAAAGAAGATTTGAGTGGAGTACAAGAACGGGCATAAGCTAATTCATTGGTTTTAAATGCAAAGAAAACCAAGTATATGATTCTTGGTTCGCGACATCAAACGTAAAAAATCGCTCACACCAACCCGGCTCTTACCATAGGTAGTGAGGTAATCATGCGGGTTTCCATAGCTCGAAAATCGTTTTTGTTTTAGATGAACAACTTAAATTTCATGAACATATTGATCAAATTGTAAAGAGTTCTTTACAATTTGATCAATATGTTCATTTACAAACTCAAAATTTTATATAAAATCAGGAGCTTCATTTATACTGAAACTCGTATAATCCTTACAGATTCCCTTATTCTCTCCAAATTTAATTATGTTGATGTGGTCTACGGTCCTTGCATATTTGCAAAAACGTTTCGTTTAATTCATATAATTCATAACGCCTGCGACCGACTGCTTTACAATTCCTCCTCGAAGCCACGTCACTCCTTTTCTTAACCGGCACGATATTCTCAACCACCATTACCATTCGATTGTACCATTACATCGATGGTACCATGGCAAATACTGCATATAGCCACATTGATAATTAAGTACCAATCGCCCCAATATTTGTACACCAAACTTATCTGGGTACGTGGTAATAATCCGTATCCAGGCAGAAACATTTGTAAGTTGTATGCGCACCCCGCGACATGGCTCTGCTGCTTTTCGAGGTAGTTTCAGATTTAGTGCCACTAAATATTGGAATTCTCTTCCACCGCCATTACGCTTAATTAAAAATAAATATACCTTTAGAATCAAGTGTAGAAAGTATCTGCTGGGGATGCAGTAATCCTCGTAGAATAAGTAGTTTCTCTTCCTTATCCGGTGCTTCTGCATGATCTTTATTTATATTTATTTATCTGTCCTTTCCAACATGTAGTGGCATTGAATCAAATTAAATTAATTTAAATTAAACTATACATATAACTAAACTGAATTAATAAAAACATATATAATTATATTGATTATTAAAAAGAGGCCGGATGGGCTGACTCTGGTACCCTGGAAAAATGGAAAGTGCCTGGTCTGGGACGCTACTTGTGTCAGCACTGTTGCCACCAGTCACCTGAGTCGCACCGTTAGATCTCCGGCAGCCGCCGCAGAGGATGCAAGTTTGAAAAAGAGGTTAAAGTATGCCGCTATGGAACCGTTTTACCACTTTGTGCCAATTGCTGTGGAAACCCTGGGCTGTTGGGGTTCTGAGGCTAGGGCATTTATTAACGAAGTAGGGCATAGGTTCAAATTTAAGACTGGTGACTCCCGCTCTGGTTCGTTCCTGGTGCAGAGGATGGCTATTGCTATTCAACGTGGCAATGTTGCAAGTGTATTGGGTACTTTTGCACCAGGAACGGTCAGGGGTGGGTTATTTGATTAGAGGTTATTAATTGTGACGTAATTATTTGATTTAATTCATATTATGTGATATTATATTATTAAAAATTATATTCACATCTTAAATTTTATTTAGTGCCTATTTATTTATAATAAGTTATTTACTTGCTAGTCTTTTCCTCTCTATTTTCTACTAGCGACTTCGTTCGCGGTTGCTAACCTTTCATAATTATGTCAGTGGGACTCAAAAACAATTGAATTTATATCAGTGGTCCTTCTAAAAGTCTTATCATAGTCTGGAATGCACTAGCTCTCAAAGGACGCCGAAACACACCGTTAGGTGCTTGGCGACAGATTTATCAACTTGAAGTGTTATTCTTAAATGGTAGCTCAAGCTCTGCTTGCGTATTGCGTATTACCCAACAAAAAAGAATCATCCAAATCAAAGCACGCGTTACTGAGTTATAATTATATGTTACTTTCATCCCCCCTCCCACGAGAGCCCCTTCGGATTTTTGGGATAAAAAGTAGATAAGATCCTACGTCATGATAACAACCTTAAGCATACCAAGTTTCATTAGAATCCATCCAGAGTTATGGGAAGTCCAGAAACAGACAGACAGACAAAACTTAAAAAAATTATAGATTTGTCGTCTGTATCGTTAATAACACCCCCTGCAAAGCGCTGACCTGTTTTGTCGCACGGGACACTGCAACTCGACCTACTTTATTATACTGCTAAAGCTAAAAAAAATAAAGCTGTTATTTGAATTGTTATAGAATTACATTGACTTGAGCGACGGTTTGTTTGCTTAAGGTGCTTTGATTCCAAACCATTTTCGACGCGATTACGTGTAAACCAGGGACCATCGCTCGGACCTGTGATTTTCTCTATCATTGTGAATGATCGAGAGCTCCTTGAGGAGTACCTATGCAATGTGCATGTCCGCTATATGCTGAAAAGTATATAAAGAAATAAAATCTGCCGGAGAGACAGCATCACTTTGCAATACAAGTCAACGTATTTGTAGCCAAATAATTTATCAAAGCACTTTAATACTTGGATTTATTAGAATGGAACAGTAAGAGTGTCTCGACCGACAAGCTTTATGTAATAAATAGCCTGTGGGATAGGTCAACACCACGACGTAAAGACTTTAGCTTACCCGCTCGTAAAAAAATATGGTTTAAATTAAAGACATAATATGACAGTGACACTGACAGCTAATTTTAATTGAAATCAAAAACTACAAGTCAGCGGTGGAAACTAGTGAAAAGGCGGCTTTGTCTGTTTGGAAATAATTATCTTTATACTTGAAATACTTAGTGAAATTATTAAATCCGCGTTACGTTATTAACTATCGTCTCTTCAAAATGGTAACATATCTGAAATTTTAAACTCCGCCTCGTATAATCTACTCTACGGATAAGCTTGTGTTTAATTTTGTTTTGCTATTATTTTCAGAGTTTTGGTCTGCCATCGCTGAAAGTGAAGCCTGAGTATGTTGGAGATGGAATCCAAGTGCAGAAAGGCACATTTGGAGTGCCAGACCCATTTGTCGCTGGCCTTCGCACCGTTAAACCTAAACTTGGCATGTCACATCCTTTAGAAGCATCTGAAAAGAATGTATGTAAAACAAAAAAACGCCTTATGGCCATAAGACAGTAGCCCTACATAATCTGACGCTCTTCTATGTGTAAAATATTTTAAAATAAAATAAAAAAGCACCATGACATTGCAATTCGCATTGCTATGCAGAAACTACAATCTATTATCTATATTATGTTTCGTTTCAAAGATTCGCAAGATTTTTCATTGGTTTTAAAATTTTGATGCGCCTCCGGCATATTGAATTGGTACAGCTAGGTACAGGTACAGCTTGGTCGGAACACTAGGTACAGCTTGGTCGAAACCCGCCACACTTACAGTAATAATTCAGGTGGCTTGATTCAAGACCCAACCTGAGTTTATTCTATTTACTTGAAGATATAATTTTTCTAATATTTTCTTTCCAGTTCCACTTGAATGCTGAGAAAATGGACATGGCTATGTTGCGCAATACACAGGGCCTACATGCACCTCTAAAACTCACTATGGAGAGAAAGTTTGCCAGTAAGGTTAGTACCTAATCAACAAAATGACCTCTTTATAATAAAATATACAACACTTTTTAATAATGAACACCTCCTTGGGCCATAAGGCTCAAGTTATAACAGGTTTTAAATTACAAATATCCTGCCACAAACTATAAACACTATGTTATGATAGAGCCATCAGAACACTATTATCAATGAACCTCTTCATTCATTAGGTACCTCTCACTCTCTTTTATGTATTTATGTTTATTTGTTCAGTATCAGAAATTGCTGTTGTAAAATATGTATATTATTAAAAAGTAGTGGTGTATTTAGGACTCTTCTGGCCCCACTAGTGAAAGTGCAAGTGATTCTACCAAAATTAGATCACTATATTCGGCTTTCTATATCTATTCAGCTGCCTTTAATTGGAATCGCTAGGCCAGCTTTAAAACATATTTCCCAGAAACTTAGTATTGACACCTGCATTTTAGTGCGCCATTTAAGCAAACATCTGTAGTGTAGGTTATTTAAAAAAAATACTTAAATGCTCCAAGCTCTAAAGGTAAAGGACCATGAAGCTAATAAGTAAATCCAACATTTAAATAAATCCACAAAATATTTAAATAAATCCACAAATTTTGAATAAAAATATCTCATAGTCAAACATTTAATTAAGTAAATTAAGTTATGTATTGGTTTTATTGAAAAATTAATAAAGTTCAATTTAATTACATTGCTTCAAGGTTGGTCATCTACCTTTCCTACCAAGTTCCAATCTGCAATATGAGATCCTCACTGGCAGACACCTAGATATTGGCTTCGAAGACATCCTCAACCAACGGGAGCTTTGCGAAGTGGCTGGTCAGCCTCATGCTGTCATGGAGAGATCCTTGGGATTGCTGTAAGATAGCTTTAAGTACTGTATTTTATGAATCTTTTAAATAAAAAACATGGAAGTCTACAAAATTGCATTTATTTATAATCTATCTTCTAAATAATATAATATCTTCTTTATTTGTGTGACACATCAAATTCCTTACCCTATTGGCAGTTTCTATGTCTCTTATATACCACTAACATGTTTCCCCAAGACTTATAACTGGAACTTGACATGTAGCCCATAATATCTTCCTTGGTTGTGCTTGTTTGTAAATGCAACTCCTTAGTTATCTAAAGCAATTAATGGAATGTTGTCTAAGGTTGGGTGTTTCATGCGCAATACATTTAGTAATATACTTACAATATTGCAATCCTTTCTGTAAAGCACCATCAGTATTCATATTAGATTGTTGAATTGAGTATTGAAGTTACTTTGGCATACATACATGCATATGTATGCCAAAGTATGCATACATATAACCTATGTCTTTGGCACATTCCAAGTATCCTTGAATTAGGCAACGAAGAAAATATTTAGAGCAAATGAAGTAAAAAAACTACAAAAATGACCCATTTTTTATGTTTGTTAGTCATCTTTCACAATGTCCAATATCCTTAGTTTACAGATTTTCTTGACTTCTCCAATCCCGATGTTAATTTCTTCTTCAATGGTGTTTTCATACCGAATTCTAAGTCCTGCTATGATCGACTGCACCTTATTCTCCCTTGCGCAAATTATAAACGGGAAACCAAACTTGTCTTTGTATCTGAGGAAGCAAAAAGTATATATAGCGACATCTAACGGATTGATGTAGAGCTAGTTAGTAAACTGGCGTGCTACGTGCTATTCATACAAGTTTTCAATGTAGTTAGACGTAGTGTCAAAAGGACAGTCTCATAATGGTTTGTATGTATTCAGACAGATGGCGCGCCATGTCGATACTCTGAATATGGTAGATTTATGTATATCGATTTTTATTAGCCGACTTCGACAATAAAAAAATTTCTATTTTCCGCATGGCGTCTATTGTTTATGAACCGATTTATATAGGCACTGTATAGATAGAGAAATATTATCGTGGTTATCCAGACCTTAGTTTTGTGGTCATTGATGTATAATAAAAACTTAATCTGTGAATTGTACGATGTATGACATCTCCTAAGATCCATGATAATATTTAGCTGACAGTAAGCAAGTAAAATTCGATTATTATTTTTGTCCAGAAGAATAGTCACTTCTGGAGTTTTGGCTCACTAAGTTAAGGCTAAATCTGATTCACGGTTTAAGTGTAGTGCTTACCGTCGATTACTCTCATCAATGGTGTTCTTATCGGCTGGTGTGAGTAGATGCAGGCCTGCTGCTCGCTGTTCACTGGTAGACTCTACAGTCAGTGAGTCCTGCGCTGCCAGTCTACCGGCCAGGTCTGGGTGCAGCTTTAACACCACTAGTTTCTCTGTAAAATGCTTGATATTAAGTATTTAAATTAATAGCACATAGCTCACTAATATACCTGTACCATGTACGTTTACTGCGGTTGCTGTACGGTGATAAAATGATAGCACCCGACCGCCACTAAATGCATGTTAGGACCTTACAAGTAGGTATAACAGTTTTATTGGAAATAGCTTTACTGACCTACCCACACGAGTAGTTATGAAAACTGGGTAATAACTTTTAGGTAATCATATAAGTAGAAATATTGGGTTGTGAGACACATTAAGTATCTAATCACAAACTAAAAAAGTGGTTTCAAAAAACCCGACTGCACAAATATTACTCTACTTAATCCGCAGAATACAGCCAGGATTGTCTATAACCATTTGCAGATCAAATCCAACGACACCTCGCACTTCCACATTGATCAACCGGTTAATGCTATAAGTAGAGGGTTCCAAAGAGTTAGGTAAATATACATATAGCTATATATACATACTTAAAAAAACGTTAGGTACCCTTCTTTTGGCAGTCGGGTAAGAAGGCTATGTTTTTATGTTTTTCTTTATTGTAATATCATTAGGTTATACATCATATATAAATTTAAGGTATTTGTCTCAGTACTAAGACTACTATGTTTTGTACGAGTGTACACAGAAAAAAAAGATTTCTTTAACAAAGAATATAATATTCTTAGAATCAATCCAAGTATATAATTTTTTAATATAAATATGTATTTTTTTTTTCAGATCAAGAATAGTTTTTCTTCAAGAACTTTCTAAAACAAAAGTATATTGTTTTCCCCATATATGAAACTACGAGTACATTGTCTTGACCAAGTAGATACCTATTGCTTTGATTGGAGACATCTTCTTTTTCCGTGTCAGCCAAGATCACAATGGATTCTATATCTCGTAATAAAAACAGCAAAATTATTTATTTAAAATTAAGTGATTTTTATCTAATGGACTTTATAGAATCATAATTAAGTAGGTATCATTATACCAACTTCATACTTAGTTATTACTAATTATAAATAACAAGGCTAAATCCTCAGCAACTGTTTATTCTAAACATTTCGCGCATAAAATTACTGTATACCTAAATGAACCGTGGAGTTATAAACTTCCCATCGTAAAGTGAACGTCTTCATGCTAATCATTATGTTCCATGATTTTCTAATGATCGTTCGGAGCGAAACAAAGTTTCCGCGTTTATAATTGCCCACTTCCTTTGAGACTGGTCTGTGATTAAAATGGAAACGAGCGTAAAATGCTCGTATCCTGGTAGGATTCTACTTTGTATATAAAAATATCTTCCATCGATACCTACCGACTGATACCTACGGACATTTTCGTTTTATTTGTAAATAGTCTAGAGTTTAGAGGACTACTAACCTCTGAAACTTTAAGACGCTTTAACGTTACATTTTGTTAAATAATTACATAAAATATTTATGGAACTATTCACATGCGATATTTTATTAGTCATTAGGATTTTAATTCAGTTTTATAACTATTGGTTCTATACATCCCAAAACGAATAGAGCCGATAGTTACGAGTATACTCAATGTGTATCTAATATTGCCAATATTTTTGCAAACTTTGACTTTGGTGACTTAGCCATACAATCCAAACTTTCAAGCGGTTATGACGTCGTATATAATGTGTAGGTATACTACAACATATATGCTTATGTATGCTTTTACAAGAGGCTTCGCTCCCGTTAAAAAGTAGGCACTCTCTTCGGACGTCGGACTACCCCTGAAAAATTCAAGTTTATCCGTCATCGAACACATTTTCGCATTTCTAATACGAATATGTGTTGATGTTATGGCAAAATATTGCAGAAAAGCGCTTTAACTCATTAGAAATACCTAGAGCTACCTAAACCTAATTACATTCGTTATATAATATGAATGTGTAATTAAAAATGGCTATAAATGTACATGATTAAATTTGATTATGTGTATACTCCACAAACTATGCTATGTTTGCTTGTAACTGATTTCGATGTTTTTTGTATAAATATCTATTCCAGTGAACCGATTTTTTATAATATCCTTTCATTTCAACCCACTAGAAATACAAACATTTACAAAAAATATACAAATTAGTTCGGTTCGGTCAGACGTTTCCTAGTAGTAATTTTTTTTGTTATTATGATAGGTAAGTATACATCTTTATTACAAAGAAATTACTGGACCGATTCTATAAAAAAAATAACTGGACTTACTGAGAAGTATAGCTACTTTAATACTCGTAATATATTTTCTATTTTAATTTCAACTGATTAGAAATACAAACTTTAGCAAAAAATATACAAATTAGTTCGGTTCGGGCAGACGTTCCTAATATATATTTTTTTCCTTATTATGAATGCTAAGCATACATTTTATTAAAAATATACAACTGGACCGATTATATAAAAAAGTATAAGTGGACTTACTCAGAAATTTAGCTACTTTCGTTATTAGAAAAGCTACACTTTGTATGCTGCCCATTATAAAGAAATATGTACTCACCTAAATTATAAAGCTGAACTTTCAAAAGAAATTTATTATCTGACATCAGTAAATTATAAGTTTTATGAGTATATAGTTATGAACATACCATTAAATTAGGTAACTTATAATAACTTACCAGATTTATAGCTACATTGAGTAATAATTAGAATGCAATGAATTTAAATAATCATTTAATTCACCTTCTACTCTTAGGCCATCCAAATATCCTTGGAACGCATCGCAAATCTCCGAAACATTTTGAAAGGGCCTTCTGTTCCACACAGTTTTCGCTGCATCGGCATACAACTCTATGACATTTCCAAAAACTTTCTCAAACTCATTTTCTTTTAAGGTATTTGCTTGTGAAACGGTTATTTTTGTGGTCATGTTGTTACTTCCTAGTTGCTGACGACAACTGAGGGACGTTAATTGCTTATCTGTTTGTTATATGCTGTTATCGGAACTAGCTCCCAGTTCATAGTGGGGTCAAATATGAGTATCTAAATGTTTGTGTACACACTGATTATTATAGAATTTGTTTATATGAAGTTATTAGCAACAATTTGCTAGCTCAGAGGTGCAGTTTATAGGTTTGTAGAGAGTACAACATTGAACTCCGACGTTATATAGGTATATTGTTATTAATTAGGAAGCCGAATATTAATGATTGTCTAAGTTTTTTCCATGTCTAACTTAAATACACAAATATACACGCGATATTTAAGATCAATACTAGATAAACTTATATTAATGAATAGTTAAGTTAACAGTATACTAACAAGCAGTTAGAAGCGATTTCAACTATAAAAGCTCTACACACCATTCTATTTTAAGGAGTGAAACCGCGGGACGGAACCAGTATAGCCTTTAATAGCTTATTTAATGTTATGCTTATGTCCCTCTACAGATAAAAATCCAATGACACTTCGTTCTTACGTCAATATAATTAGGCTTTAGAGAAAAGAGTTAGATAATAAGTACCTACATAACTTTAAAGATGTAGGAGTAACCTAGTCCGTAAACCAACTATAGGTTCTTAAATCTCGAGTTCAATCTCAGGTACAGCCAGGCCACCTTAGTGTTTTTCACTAATTTGCATTTTATAATTAATTACCACATGCTTAAACGGCGAAGGAAAACATTGTGATTAAACCTGCTTGTCAGCGAAGGTTAAACGCCCAACACGTAATTTGGCCAACGTGGTGGACTATGCCCTACACCCCCTTCATAAGCGAGACCCGAGCCGATAGAACGTTATGAGTTGAAATGTACCGTACATGCATACAAATACACAAATATACTTATAAACAAATACACTTAGAAAACAATACCCTACATTTGTGCAGTCTGGTCAAAAGGCAAAGCTTTAATGTGCGAACTGCGATTGCCGTTCTGTTACAAAAGCCTAGTACTTATATCTGCAATTATGCGACAAAACGACTACGTTTTTTGTGACACTGCGTAATCTCATCCAAAACTATAATCCAAATCCACCCGCCAGACTTCTACAAACATCTCCTGATGTCAACATCATAAGTCCCGGCGCATCTCTCCCTCGGCGCTTCTATAAATCTTGCGGTAAAGAGAAACAAAAGCGACGTTTATGTGTCAGCCAGTCGCTGGAGTGGAATAAATCAGCGTAGAAATGTCACGGAGAATATTATATCTATTTAGTTGCGGGAACTGTAACGAGTCTGCCGGGAGGTAGCGGCGACAAATAGCCGCTTGGGACGTGCGCTGACGGTGCGGTGCCAGCCTCGTTTAGGGTTACCGATGCTCCCATATTTTGCTGTCGCCACTGTGATGCGAATTATTTGCATTTTTTACCGACTTTTATCAAATTTCGTAGACGTTTGGTTTTGAAATCGAAATAACTGAAAAAGTTCTGTCGATAAAAAAACTACAACCACTTTAAGTACTGTTTTTTTCTATTTTCAGGAATCCTAATTACTATTGTGTTTCACATGTCTGTACTAAATATAATTAAAACGCCAAGTAAATGGCGCCTAGCAAATTTCTCTTTTGGGAGAAATACAAATACACTAAATTAAAAGCCCCCGACGACTGAAATATTATAAAATTTCTACGAACCCATAGGTACACAAAGTTTATATTTACAAAATACGACCTGTGTGGCGTGTACGAAAATTCAGGAGACATACTCGTACAAACATTCAAACTGACAGACGAAGGATAAAAAAGCCAGATCCGAAGAGACGCTGCGCTTGCTCGGTCAACTTATATTGTTACTCGCGCGGTTTTGTCTTTATTCGGCTAAGTATGTCTCTGTTATTATCGTCTTACATCATTATTTACAAAGTTCAGTTTTGTTAGTCGTCTTTAGAGGGAAATATGCCCCATATCAAAAATCTCCAACGACAAAAGAAATAGGTAGAACATTATATTATACCAAGAATTATTAGTTGGTTGTTTAATGTACGCGAGTATCAACATTTAGACAAATATACATATTAACAAACGCCACACGTCGCCGTCGTTCACTAGTGCAAACATAAACATACTTAAAAGTGCTTATTATGTCTCTTCAAAACTTTTTATTTGGAAATAATAGTACTTACTTACTTAGTTCTATTCGTAAAGTGAGACGTGTACATCAACGTGTAGCGATTGTGATAAAATGTATGCGGGGCACCTAAACATAAAAGAATTTTCCATAAAATAATAAAAACAAAAATAGCGTTATTCTTTTTTCAAATTCATTTGAAAAGCCTTTGAGGAATAGGCCAATAAGTATTAAACCGAAATATTTTTCGATGATAACTTCTCGTATAGTGTACGACTGACGTATACCTATTTACTTACTAACTTTACATTTATCTCGGTCGACGACAATTCGTACCGCAAGGCCTATTGTGTGATACAAAGGTCAGCTTACATTGCTCAATGCGCTTGACCATGAGCTTTATGTTGCTATAGCATTTTTACGATGCCACATCGATCTATGGTTAACGGTTTGCGTTTCACAATTAGCGTGGATATTTCGATTATATGATAGTTCGTTAAATAATACTTTAAAATAAGTTACAACTGAATTCAATACCGCAGACATCTATTTTTTTTTAAGTTAATGTGATTTACAAACCTGACTTTGACCACTTGAAAACGCCCTTTCTAAAAAAAGATTTTTCCGTAGTGTGCTAAGATATAATGTATGTATGTGTATGTTCGGGTCTCTGAGGTATTGAGGACCATACATAAAATTATTTAAGTATCGAATCATAAATGATTGTACAAAAATAACAAAATATTGTCTATAATGCATGTCACTTTTTACATGGATACCTACTAGGTTTAAATTAACTTTCTTACCTAGCAAAAAAATCACAGAAATGCAGTATTCCAACTATACCATAAAAAAAACTAATTCAGAAATAGATCAACAATTAAAATTAACAAAACTGTTTTAAAGTTTTATTTTGATGATTTGTATTAAATTTAACAGATGATAAAATAAAACAAAAAAAAAGTTTCATTATTTTGGGTATAAGTATATCGTGTCAGCTGTATAGGGGCTTTGTTATACTGAATTGTCAAAAAATGTGCTTATTATGTAAGTACCTAAATAATTAACCGAGGACTAAAACGTCCTAAAATTCGTAGAACGTGTAAACGAATATATACGTGAGTACGAATTTTCTAGACATAAGTACCTACGTCTATAGTTTGTTAGTTTGTTTGTTGTCCGTTGAAACTGATAGAGGAAAGAAACAATCCAGTCTCGAATCACAGGAATCGCTCCTGATCTATAGGTATGTGACACAAATAATCTGTCAAGAATATGGTAATGAAGAGCTGGGAACATCGATATAAAAAAAAATCTCGTCGATGGCTGGAAAGAATCAATTCAGATATGACCTAAACCTAATTATTTCATGCAACAAATTCTAAACTAGAAAAATTAATGTTAAACAAAAATATATTAGCTTCTGTATATTCTTAGTTTATTAATCGGGTTTGTAAAAACAAACTCTATATCTCTACGTAATAGGTACCTACCTATATTATATTTTTTGCTATTCAATTATAGTGTGTCCAAATTGTTACATGAATTTGTTTCGCCTCTGTTTTTAATGGCATCTATTAGATGATTATTTATAAATAATAATTCATCTATCCCTATTGCAGTTTCGCACGAAACGTAGGTTTATCTTGCACGAGTGCAAATCATTTTCATAGCAATTTTCGATTAGCATCGCTTGCCGTTTGTCATGTTCCATGCTATCGATTCGTGTGTGTAAATGCATTAAATTTACGACTACAAAACGCAAATTTTGTGATACCAGTAAAATTGCATTTCACTACTAGAGACTTTGACTCTACTAATCTGAGCAATATGCTGTCTGTTCGTCCGTCCGACACGTATCTCACGAACTCTGATACTAAGCTATACAGATTCATTTATAGATATTTACAGATGATCTATTTATCTTGTCTCTATAGCAAGAAATACTAAAAACACGCAGTAAAATAAATATTTAACGTGAATTTTGCCAATTTTTTGTAGCGACAACAGGTAAAAACTCGAACTAATGTTATATAAATAATTGTACGGAACTCTTAATATGCGAGGCCGACTCTCGCTTCTCCTATTCTTCTATTAAATACTGTGGATTTACTTAACGTTACCTATGCAAACAAACTGCATATATGTATGTATAATGAGTACCTACGTAGCAAAGAAGACTGATTCCTCTTAGCTATTCGAAATAAGTAATAATTATTAAAGCTATATTCCAGGCGATATTTTGAGTCTGAACGTTAAGCCCTTTTATTAGAATTTCTAGGCCGTTGAAACGCCAATTTTAACCCAAATCACTTTTGACTATTTACGTAACGAAGACAGAACGTACGTATTACGTCAATGCTCTAAGGCGTCAATACAGCACCTGTTAAATACTAATTTTAATTAAAATACCTAAATATCTCATTACATGCTAGCGGGGTATACAGCTACTCGTAACTTACGGGTCTGGAAATATCCACCAGACACTTAAATTATTAATGCAGCCAGAATATTAACGTCACTTAATAAAGTTAAGTGAAAAGTTGCGTAATTACAATAAAATAATCGTAATAACTAATATGACTGCAATAAACTTCGCTACCATTCAGGTACGCAAACTCGTAGGTACCTACCGCACGAATCATAATAGTGGTGACACTCTAGAGAAATCAAAATGCCTTTAAAATGATATGGAAACAATAAACATAAAAGCGGCGTCGGTAGACTGTGCATGTGATTGCTGTGAATTAATTAAAGTGGCTTTCATTAGGGGTGTACAGGGCTATCTGATTGGATCTACATATCCTGTAAAGCATAATTTATAAGCGTCCCTAAAAATAAAGCTTATTTTGCCATCTTGGGATTCTAGAAACGTAGGTATAAGTAATGCTTGGTAACTTCCTAGAGTTTCATAGAACTGTGATGTCATACAGCTGTTATCATTTTTTATCCGAACGAATATAAAAATATATGAATTTAACAATCAAACGATAATTCTCTCAATGTCTCGACATTGAGGGAATTTTCGTTTGATGTCTTTTACTGAAGCGTAAACTTAACCTTCTTTGATCAGATAAATCAAGATAAATTACTCTCAAAGTTAAGTAAGACATGGTTTTAGTAAACATTGAAAAATCTAAGTCGTGTGCGCACAGTAGGTATCAGAATCACAGAAGAAATAATAGCAGATACTTACGTAGCTCAATGTAAAATACTACATAGTTACTTGTAGCCCTGTACAGTAGCGTTGCGAGCCGGCTCGCGGCGCCGGCGGCCATGTTGGATCGAGGACGGCTCGCGCCAGGGCGGAGCCTCGATCGCAGATAACAAAGCTCATCCGTACACATGCCAAACCTTGCGATCGAACCCGAGAACCATAGTTTAGACTGCTCGCGACCAATCGGACTAATATGAAGAGGTACATAATTCATCAATGTATCTTGCATTTGTTCTTGCACGGAACTGTAGAAACTGTAGAACTTTTTTTTTATTTATTGCTTTATGTGTCAGCTATAAAAAGTTAAAATAAAATCCTAATAAATAATTGCGTTTATTTCATCAAAAAGTACAGGCATTCAACTTGAACAAATGGTATTTGAAAACTAACATAAGTAGCTTAAGGTACTTACTTACCTACAAAAAAATAATCATTTCTTGTGTGCCGTGTTTACCCTTACGACATTTGTAACGGCTAAGCGATTATACCTTGATCAATGCTTTAAGGTCTGAGAAATTTATTATAATGTACTAAGTATAAGTTTTATTGAAATATGCCATTCCTATAAAGGTTATATGGAAGAGATCGCTTTTTAGCGATAAGACCGCCTTTTGCGCCATGTTATTTGATTTTTATTCTTTTGTGTTGTATTTTTGTGGTGACAATAAAGTATACTTAGATATGCTAATGTTTATCACGCCCTGTTTTTTGTTTTTTTTTATTAATTTTCCATTGCAGCCTGTGTTTTGTGCCTGTTCTCAAGTTCTTTGCATTTGCAACATTATTATTTATTCAAGTTGTAAATTCGATTTAAGTAGTTAGTCATCGTGCTCAAGTCAAAGTCACGTCATCTACCCGAGTGAAGCGGTGGGGGCTTTCCTGGAGTTTATATGGAGATTTACCGAGAACACGAAAAGCACTTTAAGTATTCCATCTTTATATCTCTTGCCCACACTTCTGCACACAAAAATGACATTATTAGTTAGTAATCAACCATAATTAGGAACAATACTTGAAAAAATCACTTGTTTTGCTATAGATATAGGTACAGAAGAAGACTCCTCAGAAAATCCCACGCCCAGTTTACTAATTCTGTACAACATATACTTAATAGATATAAAACTTCCTCTATTATATGTTAAACTGACAAAATTTAAGTAACTGATTTGACCACGGATGATTTTGAAAACCATTACGCCGTACTCATTGATATTAAGTCAACCTGATAACAAGACATATGCATATTATGGTCAGACAGCTATTTAGGCCTAACTAAAATGCCTAACTAGTCATATCGAAATTCAGTCTCAAAAATATTTAGTCGTTCTTACCCACTATGATATCTCATCAAGGTAAGTAGGTAACCCGTATGCGTTCCTGTCTTTTACGAGTAGGTCTTGTGCTTCAAGAGCGGGGTTAAAGTAATATTTAATTAACCTGTATCATGAAGCTATGGGTAGGCTACTACACTTTTTATGTGGAACTTATCACGATTTTTCCAGTAGGTAACTTGTATTTTATTAACAGTGTGCATGGCTCCTTCACTGAAAATTACGCGGGTTTTATTGCGTTGCAACATCACCGATTAACTTGAAAATTGCCGGAAAGAAACTCCATCGCGTGATTATAAATTGTTATGGTAGATATTGGTTCCTAAAAGCCTCTAGCGTCCAAATTTGATCGTCAGGAACATAACGGGACAGCACGACGACAAAAGATATCGGAAAAACTAATGATTAAGTAAGTACCTTCTTTAATATTATATATTATTACAAAATTATAAAAAAATAAATTTAAAAAGTTTTACATGAAATTAAAATTAACAAATTAACCAACTTCACTTCTTGAGTTTTATAATATTGCTAATTTATATATTTAAAAAAAAAACGATCCTGGCGCTGTGGTGCCATTGCACCAGAATTAATTGGTTTATATTAAAACATATAAATAAAATCACAAATTACGGTAAAAAAATTGGTGTGTGTATTAATTAAAACTTAATTAAGTTATTTATTCTTAATCAACTGTAATTATAAAACTACATATGGGTGTTTACCGTAAATGAATTGTTTTATTTTCGGCCAAGGCGGTGTACGTCTACCAAAAATGCCTTAATAAGTATTTTGTATTGATGAAATCTGTATCAGTTGCCAATTTCTGTGAATTATAGTGGAATTATGGCATCCTTGGAGGATTTTTATATCCTAGGTTGACTCCAATGGTCACATTGGTCTGTAAATTGTATCGCCGTCACAGATGTCAAAATTGACACAATAAAAACGCATAAATCACCTTCTTGCGTAAATATCAAGAAAATATTTTGATTCGAAATTAATTTTGTACACTGCGATAAGTTACGTTATTTTGAATTTGGTTGATATATTAGAGATAAATAGTCACGTAGTAACAGAAGTATTTATGATATCATGTACACTGTCCTGGCCGGAGCTCCATATATGTATCATAGAAACAACTCTTTTTTTTTTCTTCCAAACCACAGGCTACTAAGGAAGTTTTCTTACCTAATGTGAAATGTTCACTCGAAACATAAATTCGTCGTAGGTTGGTAAACTTCACTTGGCTCAGTTAAATTTTTTACCTTATTTCCTAATCCAGCCAAATGTGTAAGGTTCTCCTCATAATCTAATCTCAAGCTTCGAAACCCTTCTAATGGTTTTTAATGCTATACGTTATCAGCCCTGTACTAATCCCATACAATTAGAATAGTCTAGCAACTTTACCATATCAGGCAGTGAAGAGCGTATTTTATCTTACAATTACCAGCTAAGTCGCTCTTACTATTTGAACATATGAAAATAAATAAATACTATTTTTACCAATATTGTTCTGTAACGCTAGCCGTGAGCTGATGCGTGTAGCCGATCAACGATTTTCAGCTCGTCTTGGATGGGTCGTAATCGTTGAGTCATATTTTCCGAGCGCTACCATGGGTCAAATGACATGTAAAATTTTGGATAGCAAACGTAGGCCATACTAAAGGCTTGACTTAAAAACTCTGGCACAAGGGCGAGCCACTACTCCTTAACACAGGTAGAAAAATATAAAAATCTACAAAATTCAGTTTATAATTAGAGCTAATATAATATAAATAATGCATACCTATTTATTACAGGCATAAAAACATGAAACACAATCAAAGTGTTACGTTAGGGCTACAACTGTGCAAATATATCTATATTTTTTCCTTGGCCATTGGCGTCGGCATTACATTACTTACTTAGTTACATTAAGTATCTAATCTATATATATATATATAAAAAAAACTCCTAACTGACAGATATTTGCGGGGACTCAAGGAACAGCCTAAACCGCTGAACCTAGGGATATGAAAATTTGGAGGGTGTATTCATTATAGCGTGAAGGGGTGTACTAAGAAAAGATTTTAGGAAACTCAGCCCCGAAGGGGTTCAAAGTTCGATTATTTAATGTTTTACTATGTCGCAGACAACTCCGCTGGTGACAGCTACTAGTATAGTCATATACAATATACCACTCTACTCTCAGAATTTCCTTATTTCGTTACCTTATTTCGTAAAGGAAAGAAGTTTCTTTGTCAAACGATAAGTAGATACGTACGTCAAAAGAAAACCAAGACGATGTAGGTACGAATACGAGTAGGACTTATATTAAAACGCCTTTCCTATTGTCGTCACTGTGACCATATAAAATCTGTTATCTTTCCATAGGGTTACGAGTCGTATAAAACCTTTTTACGTAACACATGATGCAACCCTGAGTGATTTACAACACGTCCAGAACGACAATATATCCACTAGTTTACTTTAGACAATCCCAGTCAGGGCACAATACTGCCTATAATTTATTTATACTACGGGTAAACTAGGAACCTTTATATCTTTGTGTGGGGAACTTTAGCTGAGATAAAACTGATAATGTGTTCTTTACGTGGGTAAATCGTAAAAGTGACGTCGTCGTTTGCCCTAAAGCGAGGCGTCACGTTGTTTATATTGACGTTTAAATCATCCCCGAGGAATCGACTGGCAACCCCTTTATACCCAGCACTGTACAATCAAAAATAATGTTTTATGGTTTATGTGTTTATCTCGAGATTACTTTGAAGATAATCGTAAAGCACGTCATTATCAAAATATAATAAAACGCGATACCTGCCTAAGTAGATTGATAAGTGTTTGGTCGTACCCAAACGACTTATAGAATTAAAGCCATCTGTAATGAAACCATTTTAAATGCTTAAATTGAATCGAGAGTTTTCAATGTCAGGAATATACGAGTCTTTACTTATGTACTTCCTATTATACCGAGCGTGCGAAATGTCTCTTACCTTACGTCTACCTGATAGTTAAGTAGAAATGTAGTGTTGCATGTAAATAAAAGAGATGTGTGAGGATTGTACCAATAATTCCGTTTACATCAGTCCATATATATTTTATATCCTTAATGGCCAGGTTCTAGGATATGCTAGATACAGATATCGGCATCTTTTATTTTATAAATAAGATCCGCCGTCGAAGTATTCTTAAAGCTGTACCTGTATAAATCTGTAAACATAAAAGTTAATAATCATTACTCTTTATATTTCCGCTTATCGTAATAATGTTTCATGAAGACGTCAATATCAAGAGCTTATTCGAAAATTGACTTTAAAATATCTTCCGACTTGAATTTAGGCCGTCAAACCGTGAGACGAGACTTAATCCTTTCAAATGAAGATGTTACATTTCACACTTTTTAGGATTAACTTATTCAATGGGATTCAAGTTTAGAACTGCAGAGTTCACATGACGCTTTTGATGCCTGAGAAGAATGGACATCAATCTATATATGTATATATATAGAAGCAATATGATGTTGTTACGTTTGTTTGTACCTATTATGATTTAATAAGTCTAACAACTATGTACTGGGATTACTCTTGTGACTAGGATACCGAAGAACAATACAAATACATACTTACGAGAAACCCAAACTCATAAATAAGTTCAAGCATTGTTAAAACCCCATTGGAGCTCTATACGAGTATGTACCTATTTCCGAACGATATGCTAAAATTAACTTCAGAAAATGACTTTTGCGCAAAAAGTTTTAGTTGTTTTGCTTTTGCTATTTAGGGTAGTAATCCTGTACTATCAGCTAATCAACAAGCATTCTTTTAAGAGTGGCTTCTGATGACCATAAGCAACAACTTTTGTTCTAGGACTTTTAGGATTATTTTAATTTACTTTTAGGTTATTTCTTCGAATTTTGAATAGTCCTATACACGTATACTTATTATATTTACCTTTGTTTAGTAATTTGTGTATACATTTCTCTCCAATACCTTACATGAAACTTATTGTATGCTGCAGCTCTAAAATTCTGTGAGACTACTCTGCCGCCATTACACTAATCTCAGTTACCTACTTATATTTATTCGCTCTACTTCTACTTTTGCTCTATCATCTATATCGTGCTATATCAGGCTGGATAATTTGGAGAGTTAAGGTCGAACGCAAGCCGATTTAATATTAAAAAGATTTTTCTATCCCAAGTGAAGTCAGATCGGAGGACTTGTATAAAATTTTTACGTCTATTTTTAGTTATAGTCTGTCCGTGTCGTGACGAAGCTGAGCGAAGCGGGCGCGGCGCGGCAGGTACGCGGCTCGCGTTTACAGCAGAACTATAATTTACAACCGCTCTAAATTACGTGGATTTACTGCGAGCCTTTATTGGCCCGCTACAGACGCCCCGCCCGCGTCCACTCCCCCTGTGCTTACGTGCTTTTACCTTACTCTACCCGCCGTACCCCCCGCGAATGCACTCCGCACCCGCTACATGCATATTTTACGTTATAATGCACAGTAAAACCGATAGCGAATATCGTAAATCCACGGATTCGGTAGCATCGAAACTTGTAACCGTCTCCATCATGTTGAATCATAATAATAAAACAATAACAATTAAATTACTTCTTGCATTTACTCGGCTTCATTAGCGTAAATCTTGACTTTGCGCTCGTAATTTCTAATAGATGGTCGTATTATGTTATGTTTATGTTAATTTTGGAATTACACGCTCACGCATTGCACTCAAGTTCAGATTAGATGACTCACTAAGTATTTGGTGTTCTGTTGTGCAAACGGACGACGTTTTATCCCGACCATGGAATTTATCAAGTAATCGTGAAAAGCTATCTCCTTCGTGCGCCTGCGCAAGGCCACGTCACATCCGGCGTTATCTACGGGAGAAAGCGGATACTGCCTGGCGGTGACTTCAAAAGCTACCAGCTCTTTGTCGGCATTCTTCTTTAATGCCTTAATTGCACTTGCGAAACTAAAGCCCTTTTATTGCACCGTAATGAAGCCGACTTATCAGCGAAATGCATTCAGATCTTTCAAAACATGTTTAACTCAAGGTGAACCTTGCCAACTTTTTTATAGTTTTCGCGGGTAGGTAAAAACTTAACTGTAGATCATTTGCAAAAAGGATTTCTCTGTTTTATAAACGGCTTTACAACCCCAATAAATTTTATTTCTTTTTGAATACTTTGAAATATCTTTGAAATAATAATATTATTTTTTGCCTACTTATATGTAGGTAACTTATAATTAAAACAGTTCCTCATAACGCCTCAGCCGCCTTTTAAATAACAAAGAATTCTTTGTAGATTAATTAAATTAAGAAGAGAAGAATTTAAATGGCGGCTGGTGCGTTTATTTTGATTTAAGTACATAAATATATTTTAATGCTTTTTAATAAGTAGATGTTTTAACTAAGGATTGAAATGCCTGACCTATAAGCATTTTATAAATCAAAACTTCAACATCCTACGTACCTACGCTATGTACTTAGTATATCTGCATTCGATCCCAGGTTTCAATTTTCTTTCGGGTGCAGATAAAAAAAAATATATATTTTACATAAACTTAAAATAATATATACCATATACCCAATATATATATTTCTTTTTATCCTAAGACAAGAGAGCTATTCGTCTAATGAGAGCTAAGACATGTCCGGCCATGTCCTGAGAACGTTTTAATGGCCGCTCGACCCACGGTCCGGCTTTTAACTTCTAATCTAAGCCTATTAAACATCACGAACCCTCTCCGATTCTCGTGAATGCATTTCCAAGTAACCGAGCCGATATAATTGTAAAAAATAAAACTCCCAACGGACAACAAACACGTTTTACCTAAGCATAATTTGCATTCGATACAAACTTATGGTATTAAACCTTTCATTTAAAATATACGATTTAAACCCTTTTGTTCTACATGATACAGGTTAGTTTACTATGAATTTATGTGATAGTTAAGACGTATTGTGTGTGGGTGTGTGTTTTATAGCGTTGGCGGCTGGGCAGTAATTGGAAGCGAGGATGCGCGGGCGCAGCGCAGTAAACCGGCAATTGACCAGAAAATAACGAGCCCTTCGACTTTGGGTAGACTTATACGACGCATATGCCCTCTATATACAGCTGCCGGTGTAGGTTTTATTGTGCTCACCCTGTAATATTTATTTTCTTAACAAATTATCCGCTGTCATTAAAGTTTGGTTTTCGAGACTCAAGAGTTGGAGTATTTTCAAGAAATACATAGATGTGGGTGAAAATCCTCACACATATTGTAAATGCGAAAGTGATGTTGCTTCATTGATATGTTTGTTTCTTTTTCTCCTCAGCCACTGATTGACCGATATAAAGATTGACTTTTTCCAGGGAGAAGAAACAAAATGTGGAGGAAACCGCAGGTAAAAGCTTTTACAAATATATATTTTTGTGAGTTAAAGTACAATTGACGTATGTTTGTTCCGTGTCATCATATTAATTAGGTACATACATAAATAATGACAATCAACTCAAGAAAGTGCGATCAGCAAATATGCACAAGAAAACTTTTAGTAAAATTTTGATGTTATTAATAAAAAAATAAAATCCCACGATCATAATAGTTTGTAAACTATCTACAAAATCTTTTATGAATTTGACTTAATACACATACTCGTATACCTATAATTTGCATTTATTTACTTAGTTCCTCGTAAAAGACCATTAATTTTGGAAGTTTGATGAAATATAAAATTTATATCTGCTGGTTTTTTTATAGACATGTACATAATAAATTAAGGCGAATCAACATTATATATTACCCCGATTCCTCAATCATAAGATACTTTATTAAAAATTGTAGCTGTGTGTTGATGTACTTTTACGATTTATCTACAAGCTAGCTCTAACATTTTCTCGAAAACGATCGCCTAAAAATAATAATGGGCTTATATTATCAATATGTAAACAATTTAAAGTCGAAACTATTCTATTAAAACGCGAAAATGTTGCAAATTTAAATATTGAAGCATGCATATCAATTTTAGATAAATTCACGTTATAGCTAGCAGCCAAGCACTAAAAATGTACCTACCTACAGTATAGGCTGCTAAAGCTACCATCAAAAAATACCTAGATCCAGATTGTTAATGCTGAAATTTAAGACGATTTACTTACAACTTAAAAATTCTGTTATTGAAATTCAAATGTACTCGTATATTTGAGACATTATTTTTTGTTATTTGGATCTCAAGATTGTCATTTGTGATGACTACGTTATTTATAGTTATGTTTATAATAGACATATAATGCCTTGCCTGAAAGTATTGCCTCAGCTATCGGGCTTTTACATATTGTATAAAAGTTTTATTAATATGATGTTCCTGGCAATATGTTTACAACGACGTAATAGAAGTAGCAACAGTCCATCCGTAAGAAATCGCTTACGTTTACAACAGATTAACGAGTGTAAATAAATGTGTATCAAAATACAATCCGTAATGGTTATGGACCCGCTACCGACGAATAGAGGAGTCCATACAACTCGATGATGATTCCATAAATTTATACAGTGCACAATAAAAAGGCTGCTACGAACAAAACGACGTCACCTCGTTTTATGGACTGCTTTTACGCACTCAGAGCAATCATCGAGCCCATAGTCTTAGAACAATAACCGTCCGCTGACTGATTGTCATTGCCGACCATGAAATGACTAAATAACCTCCTTTATTGTGACCCAGCGACTCAATATCGAGCATTTATGTCGCTGCAAGCACTGTAAACAGACATTCGCCTTGACTTCAATGACTCGATCGTATCTAGGTGTCTTGTCGCGACCGTTATTAACGTACTAGTGCTAATTAAACACCAGTAAAAGATTTATGAAAGAGACCGAATATAGATGCTTTAGTAGATATATTGACGAGACGAGAGGTTACACAATTATGTGGGTACCGAAGCAATATAACTTAGGAGTTTGATAAAAAGTCGTAGACCAATTAGTACGGCTAATGGGTACGATATTATCGTTCGTTTTGGGAGTTTTTCCTCTTAACTAATCAATATGTTCGTATATTGGAAGGCTTTGATATTGACCGACAATATTCTTTGTTTTGTTCAGTTTCTTTTCAGGTGGTCAGACAATAGAGATTAATTTTTACATATCCTCGGAAATATTTATTGGTTTATATTTTAATAATACATACATACTCATATTTAATAAATACTAATAGTTTATGTGACATTGGTCACATATCTTTAACTACTTTAGTATTATCTCAGTCGAGATAAATGTTGTTACTTACTTAATGATTTCTAAGAATTCAAAAGAAGAGAAGAGAGAGAAAAGGAGGTCATCAAGACTAAAACAAGAATTATTAACGACTTCTAGTCCCATCAGACACAATTTTGGCAATGGCATCCGACATAATATATCACTTAAGGATCCTAACGATACCCAAAATACAAACACTTGACAAAAATGTAGTTTCACTAAAGTATTTGTCTTTTATTTATGTTAGCTCTTAAATTTTTCGTATGTTTTTCTCATGCATACGTGAAAATTTGTTCAGGAATTATTAGAGTAGATGCCATAGTACTTGGCAAAAAACTCACTTGCATACAGTTTTTAAAACAACATAGTGCTTCTACTCCGTAGGTCGTAGCTCATTGGCGTAGCGATTTGTTATACGCGTAGCGAACGAGCCGCGATGAAGCCGCGGCGCAACGCAGAGTGAACAGCGCGGGCGGCGGATTAAACTCGGACAAAGGCGACACATCATAAGCACCGCCGAATCTGCTTATCACACCTTATTGTTTGTGACCGCTCGTAATAACATCATCTATATATCAAACTTTACGTGTACTTATGTAACGATAAAAATTCTGGCTAAGTCCTTGATAAAAATGCATATTGTATACCGTACATAAGCGAGTTATACGATAATATGTGCACATCGATAAGCTTTCTTAATTATATGCCGCAGTTTGCTGTAGTAGATATTTCTAATCTATTCGTAATATATGTTTTAAAATACAAATCTTCTATGTAACAATACCAAATATATATGAGTAGAAGTCAATTAGTTTTATTGTCATTGTGAATACCTACGATAAATAAAATATAAAACAGAAACCGCAGTCTAGCGCTCACAGTAAATGCCACTCCATGGTCAGCGGTCACCTTTAAACGCTGTCTTTGGTACTTTTAGGTGTTTAATGTATCTCTTCAACCTCTAGAACTAGATATGGAGTATATGTAATAAATGCATAAAATTTTATTTTTGTGTTATAAAATTACTAATTATTAAATATGATACAAAAATTAACAATAGTACACAAAAATTTGATTTGATAGGCTATTTCGGATAAAAATCCAAGAAAATCGCGTGGAAATTACTGTCGGCAATTTAAGCGTATATTTAAAACGTATAATTTAAACCAAAGTCAGATATGAGTGCTCACGCGCGCTCAGCTAACTCCCGCAAATTGCCGGCGCAGGGAAGCCGGCTAACTACGCATTTACAGCTTTTTTATGGCACCTAATCGCTACTCTTATTAAAATATAAGTGGTTTCCTTAACCGACGTAACTGCATACAGTGCCGTATTTTACTTGCATACGAAATGCATGCGCTGCATGTTATGCATATATCGACTTCATTTTGATTATATACCAAATTATACCGCAACGATGGTTTGCCCATCACATTGTTTATTCGTCTTTGCTTCAGAACTGTCAAAATTTTCTTTCCCATGTCAGTATGTAGGTATGTTTAAGTAAGTCTATGTGTCGGCACTCGCGTGGGGTTTTTCAAATAAACATCACGAAACTTAGTAAATAAAAAGACTTTCATAGATAAATCTTTAAAGTAATCTTTGATTGAGGGTAATCTACGATGCCATTTACTAACTGATCGGTTTCAGTAATATGTAGCAAAAGTATGTATAATACTCACCCTTACGAAAAATTATAAATATAGTAGAAGTCACTAAAAATGTGCTGGGCTACAGTACCTAGTTCACGGCTGATAGTGTTTATTCAGCATATTTGTGAATGTTATGCAGAGTAAGTAATATACCTAA
This sequence comes from Ligdia adustata, assembly GCA_947049295.1. Lineage (NCBI taxonomy): Eukaryota > Metazoa > Arthropoda > Insecta > Lepidoptera > Geometridae > Ligdia > Ligdia adustata. The sequence continues at coordinate 9,379,720 of OX346218.1, forward strand.
CAAAAGTTAACTATTGTCAAGCGAAACTATTCTAAAAAACTAGTTTCATGAACGTATTGGTAAGTAAGCTTCCAAAAAATTACCTTAAAACAACTTAAAAGATTAACTTACTACAGACATACACCGATAGCAAAACTTGAAGAGATTAAGATATACCGTAAGTACTCCATTATTTTGTTGTTTTGACTTGAACATTCATAACCATTAACGCCTGTACATAACAAAATAATTGAATTATCTGTTGTACTGTTCCGCCGATAACGAAACCTTCCCGACTTTTGTGGCGGTGGCCTTTGAAGATCCATTACAATGATTTTTTGAGCGTTTAAAGGATTTTCTTGTATTTCGCAGCATTTTAAACAATAGGGTTTACTTAACAAATGAACAGGCCGACGCCGACGAGACAGATCTGGGGAAACACCGGCCGGCCGGTAATGCAGGTAGCTACTTTTGTTTGCTCAAACAACTGTTAAAAGTCACGAATTTGCGAGCCATAAAAAAGATAAATCTTGTATGATTGATATTTGCTTAAAACAAACGGTTAGAAATGAAACTAATTTGTTTAAGAAGACGTTAACACTGATGTCGTCAATTATGTCGAAACAAATCACCTGGTTCATATCAACTAGGCCCAACGTATAAATAAGCATTGCCAATCTACATACTGGGCAGAGAACGCTGCTCTTTGGTGGTGGATTAAAGGATTTGGATTATCCGAAATAAATCTTAAATGGTCTATAGGTAATCCATCTGCTATATTTTATGTAGTTTGACATTTCGTTTTTGTAATAAAAGTTGTAAAGTAATTAACAATGAATTATGGACTAGGTTCAACAATAGGTATGTTTATATGTTGTTGTTTGTTTCTTATGGGAAACCCAAATATAGGTAACATACTCGTATACCTTAACGCTGAATCTTCTTCATAATAATTTAAATCGAGTTCTTGACTTATATTATGCATTTTATGATTTGAATGATTTCAAAGTACGTGTAAAATAACTATTATATTCATTATTATAGCAGACACAAAAAAGAGGTTCTCAATCGTTGGTTTTTGTTTGCATTTCCCTGAAATATCAGAGATGGCTGGACCGATTTTATATCATTATATTTTTAGAAAGAAGAAAATATTATAAATTTATCAAAATAGATCCCATAGCTAATCTTTAAATTATAATAACTTTTAATATTCTTTGACTGTACAAAGGCATTCTGTAACGTAAGTTTTACCTACCAAATTGAATTCGTTTTTTAAGGATTAGGTTATTACCTATTATATATACTCGTATCGTACTTGTGTTCATCTACACATACAAAAAATAGACGCCAAACTGACAAACAAAAGAAATAATTGCCAGCATCTTTCCAGTATCTAAACACTACATACTCGTACCTATTTATATTTGCTTCTTTGGTCAATAGTTACAAATTCTATACAGTGAGCATAAACGAACAAAAAAAATTAGTTCAAAATAAAATTACGCACCCAATCGAAATAAAAGCGAGAGTAGAGCATTTATATTCCGCTTTCCATAGCATCCAATTTACGATAACTACGAGTATTATGTCTACTGTGTAAAATTATTCCAGTATTGGAATAAGTTAGAACTCATAATAATAATCCTTGACGTTTATTTATGGGACTACACTTTACAATCTTCTCATAAATTATTTTATTAATCGCAAAATAACGACAAGATCTAAAAACTAAAGAAAGCTGCTAAAACTTTGCATAAAAGTCTCATAACTCAATCAAAATTTGAATAGTTATCTCTATTTTGATGAGAGTAAATCTGCTTAATGTCACGGAACATTTTGATAATTGCGTTTAGCTATAATTTTTCGAGGTTTTTTTGTGTAACATACCTACCTCGAATGTTAATGTACGGGTAGCTAATAAACTACGCTGAGGCATACAGTTTAATTGCCTTCCGAAAAACGATGTCCAAGAAAATGTTTTTAATTTTATTTTTCATCATTTGAATATTAGGCCAGATTTTACATGACGGTTGAATTGGGCTTGGTCTGGCGAGGTAACATTTATTGTAGTTCTTGGTCAAAGACGTCGAGTTTACAACGTCGTAAACACCGTCCATTGTTCAGGACAACTGTGTACGATATGCAGGCACCGCTATTGTTCATGCTAAATAAGATATCCATTTTTTGTTGTTTAGCCCATTATGACCAACATTTGTACATATTTTGACTAGAGCGTCTATTCATTGTGATATCTCTTTGAGCGGTGCCGACGGTTTCCTTTTTGCAATCACGTGCTGACCGGTTCTATTTTGTTTATGTAGAGCGGATGATATAAAGATACTACTGAATATATTACATACAAAAATCAAAATATGAAGTTGGTGCTTGTAATTTAATAAGACATAGATTATAATACAGAGGAAGGAATAAAATAGAGGAAGTCTTTGGTACTTGGATGGTATATTAGCATGTAATTATAAAGCAACCGTCGCCATAGATGCTCAATGAGTTGTGCATGAGGCGAAAAATATAGTAGCTACGTATCCTTAATTTCAAGGTACTTTATAGGAGGTAATTCTTTTTTTTAAAAAACTTAATTCAAACTGAATTATACTAAGCATTCGATTCGATTATACTAAGAAACATTCGATTGGTAAAAATATGTTTAAACTTAATATAATGTATCTCAAATATGTATCGAGTAAGTATTTAGGTACATATATCAAAGCTGAACCTACACAGTCCCTATTGACATTATAACTATAAGTACCTACTTATATGTATGTATAACCTTCGTGCGCAGGTAGATCGGTCGGTAGGTACTCACGGCTATCGATCTGACTTCGGAGTTTCCACGAATTTTATTACACCTATAAATTAAGAATGCAATAAATATAAATCTCGGGCCGCGTCAAATCGCATCACATATTCATGCCTTAATGTTGTTAAAAACCTATACAACCGATGCCACTTCCAAAGTGACCTGTTTTAGATACCTAAGGTACATTTCGAGATTAGATCTTTATATCGGGTTTGGAATGTGATTCTATATACTTAATTGAAAAGTGAGCTGGAATACAAGAACGGAGGCGTCATTTACAAAGTAATTGAACATGCCACTATTTTATTGACAATGTGTTTTAGATGTCTCTTATAATTAATTGTATCATCGCACGACAAGGCACTTGTGAATTTAACGCGAATTGTTACCCAGATAAATGCTTGCGATTATTTTCAAAGGTTGCATGCCCGCCATGATTGGTTTCGTTTCGTTTTCATATAAGTTTACTAAAATGTTAGTGTGGTTAAGACTCTAATTTAAGCTAAAGCATTCTCGGTAATACACGGTATTATGAGTGATTGCATGGACTAAATCTTGTATCACAGAAAGATCTGCCAGTGGCTACAAAATCGTAGTTTGAAAGATTTCTTTATTTATTTCTCATATAGATTTTCACAGCTAGAAGATCTAATTGAACGGTGGTTGAAATGGTCAGGCATCTGGGCAACTGTATTGAATGATGCAAATTAAGTTACGGCCCGTTGTGATACATTTTGTAGATTTCTTGGAACTTTAGACAGAGTTCGTATAGTAAACCATGCGAAAGATTGATAATATTAGACCTGTCAGATTTCCGTGACTTAGGAAAGAAATAAAAAAAAACTATAAATAAAAAAAGTAAGTAAGAATTACACAACATAAACATTATTAAGTAATCATTGTTTAATCATTTTAAGTCATTGTAATTATACAGAAAGTTCTAGTAATCTTATACTTGTAATATTATAAACGCAAAAGTTTGGTGCTACCCGCGTTAATACAACTTTTGTATATTTGTAGTATGGTATAGATTACTTTCTTTATTGTTAAGTACACCCTCGTCCTATACATGTCTCCATGTCATGTCTATACATTTCAAATGTCTCCATCCTAAGGTTGCCTGGAAGAGATCGCTTTTAGTGATAAGGCCGCCACTTGTGGCACTACATGTAAATTAATATTTTTCTATTGTTATGTTTTGTGTGTCTACAATAAAGCGTTGATCTATCTATCTAATACAGGGTAAAATGTAGTCCAGGGTTGTTTTTTTGTTACTCTTTCACGTAAAAACCTGCCGAACCGTTTGGATAAAATTTTGTACGAAAAGCTTAGACCCTGGATTAACACTTAGGCTACTTATCAACTGGTATTAACGCAGGCAACAAATCGGGGCGCAGCTACTGTGATCATAATATCAGTTATATAATAACATACAAATTACTGAAGTGCAACGTTTGGTAAAATCCATTTCTAGCCATGAAAAATGTACCGATACCATAATTTTGCTGTATTATTATCATATAACATTGTTTTGCTGGATTCACTTGTAATGAGTACATTATTTGATTGGCCGCGGTACCCTTGATATCTAACCATTATCAAAGAACGGGGCTTGTGTGACTACGTCGCTAAGATATGGCCGAGTGACGGAGGGAAAGCAGGATTAAAAATTAATTTAGCCGCTTTCATGTTCGCCGGTAATCCACACATTATCAAGATATCAAATCATGAGGATTAAACTCACCTAGTTAAATATAATGCACCTGATAACAACTGATTAAGTGCTGTACGTAGATACTTCAAGTACATTTAGCAGTTCATTTTACATGATTTGTTGGTGGTGACTATTAATCTGTATCCATACTTATAATAAAACTGTACTCGTAACAGGTCGAATTCTCAAATTCTGTACATTAGATAAATTTTGAAATTTTCAATGAAGGGGTAATGTAACCACTAAACCCGAATCTGTGACTTTTTCGTTTTGTCTGTCTGCCTGGCTGTCTGTATCTTGACTAGGCATCACTCTGAAACAAATGGATGGATTCAAATAAAACTTGGGATACATATAGTTTATACCATGATGTAACATGATATCAACTTGTATCCCGAAATTGACCGGGGTTCCTATAGGAGCAGGAATGAAAAACATAATGATGTATTAAGTGATAACTCGGTATATATTTTAATGATTATTTTTTTTGATAGAAAGGACTAACTGAAATTATTATTTTCCCGAAAGTTTGTGGGTGTTCCCGTGGGAGGAGGGATGAAAGTCGTACTTAAATATAACACAGTAACGCGTGCTTGTATTTGGATGGTTCTATTTTATTTGTAGCAATTATGACAAAATACGCAAATAGCACTTGAACTACTGATGAAGGAAAAATCGTGAAAAAAACACCTTCAAGTTTAAAATCTGTGTTCAAGTGTGTTGCGTCAGCCATCCTTGAGAGCCAGTTTATATGTATATTAGAGAGGCATGCTCCATCTAAGGGTCACAGCATCACCATTATAGTGTATAGTATTTTACTTGTCAAGCCTTTTTATTTGATACCCATATTGAGGGAGTTGTGAATAAAATTGGTTCTTTGTCACTAGTACCATTCACAGTTCCATGATGGAACTACTGAATATAATTTACAACATTAGTTCTATTAAAAATTGATCTCTAAATATGGATAGAAATATTTTTTTGATGATGATATCTTATGATATCTTATGGATGCATATTTTTTTTCACCATCGGAAAGTAGAGATTTCAACGAACAACGAGCCAACATACCAACTTTTTGGAAAAAAAGTTGATATTTTGACGGCTGAAATTTCGATTGAAAATTAGGGTGCTTTTTCGATATTAATTCGAAATAAGGTGAGAAAATAAATATTTCAAATCAAATAAATTACAGCGTATTTGGAACATATAGAGGTACGTTTTCTCCAAATTCGTGAAAAAATGTTTAGTAAAAAAAGAAAACCTGAAACTTGGTTATTTGAATTTTTTACATAAATTATGAGGTTATGTGAAAAAAGTGTGAATACAAAAGTTTTTGAACTTTTTATTACCTAAAACTTTGCCATTTAACTTTTTTCCATAGAAGTTTTAGTTTTGTTGGAACCCGAGATAAACCGTTTTTACCCTTAAAAACTCACCCTCTTCCTGACCTCAGATCAACCGTAAATTAATTTTCTTTTAATTTTTATAATATTCTCCTCCTTTTCCAATGGGTTTCATCTACTTTTTTTTGGTTACATATTTATCGACCCTGGTCTATTAAGTTTCTAACTGTTGTCGTTACTAATATCGAGCATAAAACTAAAAATCTTAGTCTTAGCAATATTGTCCCGTTTTTACCATTTGGATACGGAACCCTAATAAAAAGATACCGACGAATGCGAACCTTCTCCCTTTTTGAAGTCTGTTTAAAATGAGTCTGAATACGCAAAAAATACATAGGCGTTAATGATATGCAGAATCTTAAGCTCTTCACAATAGTCCACTCATGCTAAACATGCTTATGTGAACTCCTCTGTTTCGCTTCAATTAATCAAATGCACAGATTAAAACAATGCTATCTTATTCATGGGCATCTGACTTTCAGAAGGATCACTGAAATTGATACTGACATAAAATATACAAGGATAGCAATTGCGAACAAAGTCTCGGGTACAGCTAGTGGTTAATAAGATAGAAGCTTTGTGTGGGTTTTAAAAAATATATAAATATAACATGAGTTATATTTATATATTTTTTTTAACTTAGTGTGGGATTTACATAAGTTGTATAACTGAAAATACTGATATCAATTAACTATGGCAAATTATACTGTTAGTGAGTCTTAAATGTGGGGTTTGTTGAAAAAGTAAATGAATCTATAGGAAATGCATTGTGCGTTGCCCGCTATTGATAATATTTCCCTAATATTACGGTCTCATCGTGACTAAATGAAAATACATACATATTATGTGTGTAAATAATTAAATTAGGAGATTACTAATGGAAACATTTACAGTAAAATTTTAAAAAAATTTAAATAAAATTTTAAATTGATAAAATTTTACAGTAAAATTTAAAACGTACGTTTAATCTCACTGACTCAAATGTCATTTTTTCTTTATAAATTGCTTTTCGCTTTTTAATTTTGGTGATCGTTAACTTTTGTAAACTTTTACTTGCAACTCGAAAAAAGGAAATTTCTTGACTGTTTTTTATTCCTTGTTCAAAAATTCTGGATGGCTACATTTCCTCTAAGAGCAATCAAGGTTGTCCAGACATACCGTAAAAAAGTTTTTTTCATAATGTATACAAATAAAATAATTCTCTTCTTCTCACCTACCGTTTAAATGATTTTCAAACATCAAGCCGGTGACAAACACGGAGGAAGCATTTCCGCCATGAGCTGGCAGCTATTTTCTTCCATAATGACGAGCCTGATGATTTAATGATATGACGAATGATGACATAGATGCGGACATCGTTGGATACTTCCATAATGTGAGACGGGCAGCAAAGGAAATCCAACTAGCAAATGTAAGCTTAGTTTGTTTGACAGGAAGCTCAGGAAAATGGAAGCTCCACAAATAATAAGAAACCACGAAATTGTAGATAAGCATCCAAAGATACAATTGCTCTCGATATTCACGTGACTTACAATATTCAAGATTCGTATTCGTAAAACATGTAATCGAGTTCGAAATTTCTTGCGGACAAACATCTATATACAAAGTACAAACAAAAGTATATTTTTTCATACTCGAAGCAGGACGCTTGGCGCGCTAGGTCGATAAGAACTTGAGTTCCTTTAGTTATTTGATTTATGTTTTTAATACAATGTACACGTTTTCCAAATCTTTTTTTTTTCAGTGTTCGAGTATACGGAGAACACACTTTTATAAGATTTTTGACGTATTGAAACACTGCTTCTTTTGAAGTTGGTAATAAATTGATATCTTTTCGTTATCTGCTAAGAGAAAATGGGTCATTTCGTTCCTGCAGTCTCCGAAAGTAAATTTAAATCGTAAACCAAACTATTATTTGCTCGTTGTTTCCAAACTTTACAGTCTGTTAGGAGGTCCTAAGACCAGAAAGTTAATAAGAACTATGCAGTGTATGTAAAAAATATATAGTAGTAATACAATTTTTACTTTATATTTTGGGCCCTCGCTGCTGTGCCGGCGGCAAATTGTATTTCTTTGTATACTCGATAAAAGTTCAATTATGTTATGTCTGATTTGTACACACATGTTCAAGAATTTTTTTTTAAAAAATCATTCTCCTCATGACCAACCGTAGAGTTTGTGCATCTCTCTGGTTAGGCATGACGTGTTAACGACCTGTGTGACTGGTGTCAAAGGGCAAACAGTCGAGTCGGCAAACACGCCGAGATGTTTGCCGAACGTCGGGCCTCTGCGGAGATCAGAGCATTCACAGCTCAACGCGGTGGTCGCCTCTAATGCCGCACACATGTTATTTATGATATGAAACAAATTTTTTTTTACTGTTTTTAAACCGAACTCGAAAGAGGAGGTTCTTAATTCGATCGTAGTTTCTTTTATTTGTGTTGCCTGATTTTTCAGACGCCTGTACCAAGTTTAAAAAAATATTTATTGTTTGAAAGGGTTGTTATTGTTTCGCAGAAACTTTTACTTTACTATAATGTAATTTTGAATAAAAATGTGCTAATTTCCGTATTCTTGATATAATTTATAATTTTGTTTATCGATATGCTAATCAACAAAAGTTAACATCATAGAACACAGTGTAGTATTATATTACGATTCTAAAGATCTTTTAGAAAAAATGTTTTACCGACATAAGTAAAGTTGTACGACTATCACATACTGCCCTGCCCTGCGCACATAATTTGAACGAACGTAGTTCTATTTTCTCAGTTGAATATGAACTTTAATATGAGAACCGAATTACGACGTTGAATATTAATATTTTTCAGGGCCTTGTGTTTGAGAATAAATTATTGATAAAGAAAAACATCGAGATAAAACATACGTGTCGGAAAAGACTTGAAAAAGAAATTATTTTTTCCAACTCGCTATTTCGCCTGCACACTCTTCATAGAAGAGATAAGGAATCCTTGATATAATTTTATATAACTGATGGCAAGTTATTTCCAACATAAAATACCTTCCTATACAATTTCTAAACTTTTTGCAGTAACAATGGCTGAATAACCGTTTCAACAAAATATACTTTTAAGTACTGATGTTTGTCTTGAATATCACCGTCGTCGTGATAGCGCAGCAATAGCACAAGGATATATTTAATAAAACAAAACTAAAATATAATTACTCAAATAATAACTCTATAACAATACCAATACCCGATAACACTACCCTCAGTTCTTATTACTTACCTCTTCCTGTACTTAAAACAATAACTGTGGCTAGGCATGCTTTTCTAGAGCAAGTTCCAGGTATTTCCCCATCGATTGTCAATGAGGAAGCAGTGATTATGCGGGTAAGTGCGGTGGGCGTCGGCGGCAGCCTTTAAACGCGGCGCCTTTGATGCCGCCCTCCAAATGCCCTCAATAAGCGGGGTTTACACAGCTATTAGCGCACACATTCCTGCCGGCACCATAGTACCTACTGGCTGCAATGTATATTGCCCTCGAATACCATACATTTGAAAGAATCAAGATCACATGCGTCGATGGTTAGTTTTTGAATAAGGGTGGTGAACTTTATTTCTTAATCGGATTTTTGTATTTCAAATTAATAGAATTCTATTGCATATGATAATCCCGGTCAGTACAGTCTTACAAGGCTGCAATCATAGTAGTGAGATATACGTAACTTATTAATTATAGAAATGGATTTGATATAGAATACAATACTAAAATTATCTAGGTATATCACTAGTGGCATATTCCAGCCTAGATTTAATCCAGACCGTCAGCCCTCCTCACAGACAAACCCTTTCAGAAAGACAAGTCTGAAAGTAGACTTTAATTCGAGTGAGAAAATAAGGTCTTAATCTTCATTTAAACCCGGTTAATAATTCAGTTCAGGTCCACATATGCTACATAATGTACGAAACTGTTTATGTGATTTTCGTAAATTGGTTTTATAACAACATGGTATTTAAAGAATATCTAGGTTTGATGATAGCGTAATAAATGGACAATTTTTTTTTGGTGTGGTTCCTCATCACCACCTCCACGCCTCACCTTATTATTTCTTTTTCTCAGTATCCGCCTTCCTCGACACGTGTTTCGCCTTAGCACAAGGCATCCTTAAGAGATGTTGACTCTTGAATTGACGTGAAAATACGAAAGATATTTTTCGTTTTCTCACGCTGACATCAAGACAAAGCGGGAAAACACTAGACATTCTTTATATACCTACCATCGTATTATTAATAGATCTCAGCAGAGTAACGCCTGACTCCATTAATTAAATTAGTTTTTGAAGCCGCACAGTTATATATACATATGAAGTAATCTTATGTAGCGACGAGTTAATTCTGCTCCTCTCCTTTTCAGTGTTGAAGAATGTTGTTATTCAGGGGGTTAATTGGCAAATACGAGTAGGCATTATTACGCCCACACTTGCTTATTTTCCATAGGTATGTAAATAGATCTCACTAAAATAATCCTAAATTTAGTATACGCTTTTGCTGTAGGTATTAGAATCATAGGTGAATTTGAACTAGCTAATAGAACATTAGAAATAGTATCTTGACTTTAGTAAACGCTTGAATTAAAAGTTAGTAATTGAGCGACCAGCTTATTTATAAAATATGTAAGTAGTGATTTGTCAAATGCAGACACCTTTCGAATATAAAAACCTCAGGCTGAACTTGCAGTACAGCGCTCAAGGAAACGGCGCGGGCGGCGCCGGCGGCGCGGCGATACGTCTTTTGGTCCACGAAGCAAGGTACTGGCGGGCGACGCGGTCTTTTATACCCTCTAATATGAGCGTTGATAGTCTAAGACTTCCCTTTTGCGTTTTTGTTCCCGGTGAAATTGACCGTTACGAAGAAAGTGTATTCCCGCCTACGTGGCCTACACTTTCTTCGTAATGAGCTTCATACATTTTATTTGATTAAATAATAATTATTATTAACAACTGTAATTATGCTGTTCCCCATACTTGTACCAAATAACTGACAATACCTAGTCGTAAGCGCATCCTACTAATATTATAAACGCGAAAGTTTGTAAGAATGCCTGGATGTATGTTTGTTACTCTTTCACGCAAAAACTGCCCGATTTGGATGAAATTTAGCTTTAGCTTTATACAGGATAAAAAGTAAACTATGTGTTAATCAGATCCTGGATCAACATCATAACATCGCAGGGCGCAGCTAGTACATAAATATTACCTACCATAGTATTAGATAATAGGATTCCAAGAAATAAACTCAAGAAATAATGGATTAACATGGATTTATTAAGTTTATCAATGTGTTTCGTGATAGTGCCGCGTACATTCTAACAAATCAAGTGATTACAAACCGTACAAACATCAACACAACATCTCCGATACTACAGGTACAACAAATTACAAAACTATACAAGCTACATTAATTTATTTAATTTTTGACGCAAAAGACACAGCGACTATAAATCATACTAGTAGATGCCATAATTTTTTTAAATACTCGCAAATGATGGAAATTAAATACAATACTCTGCAAGTATGTTTTTACAAGAACTATCTGAATTTTCGAGCAAGAAAAGCCATTGCTTTTCTTAATTAAATACCATAAAATGATAAGTCTTGTTATTTCAGAAAGAAAATTTAAAACGAATAAGATTATGCAATTGGCTAAAATAATTTAGTGTACTTGTACATATACCTACTTAGTAGGTTAACATGACATCCGCTTATAAAATGGCTAGCGTAAGGGCTAAACAAATTTGAGTGTTTTTATTTTTAAAGATGAATCATATACTCGTAACAATCGTCTTAGTAGTCGTAATGTCTTTTACGATTTTTTTATCTGTGATTGCACAATTATTGCAAAACCTGTAGAACAGCTTTAGCACCACTCTTACATTAATTCATTTGTATCACAAAACAAAAGACAAACGTCCATTTCTCTCCATTCAATGAGAACCAATAAATAAAGTATTGTAACACAAATCATTATTTTATTAAACAACAACTACGATGGCTATGAAAAATGTGTAACCCTTAAAAATCAACTATTTTGTAATACTCGACAGATTTGTCTATGCAATTTGTGATTATTTGCAATTTCTAATGTGTTAAATCTACAGAAACTGGCATAATAATAAGTCAAACTAAGACTTATGCTAGTATATACAAAACAATTATAACTAGGAATAATCTCATTCAATGTAAAAAAAACTATTTGTGCTTATTTCCCGAGGCTACAAAAGCGCATTACTTCAGTTTTAGAGTAATTTTTTGCTTGTATTTTGTAAAACTAGGTAGTTTTTATGAGCTAGGTACATGAGTAATATGACATAATAAGTTTGCAAATATATATTGTAAGTGCTGATGGATTATTTCATTGTTGATGTATGAGATTCTCAATGAAATTTTATTCCATCTTAAACCGTTCAACAAGTTTTCGAAGATACGAAAAACACGTACGACAAAGCATAAGTAAAATAATTCGTATATATACAAATAAATTAACAAAGACACTAATATTATATCACTGGGTTATTAATAAAATCACAATATATCTAAAGGGAATTATAATGGTGTTATAAATTGTTTCCTTCATTTTATACCTACTTTGTGTATAGATTGAAACTAAGTAAGACTGCGCACACTTGTAGCTTCGAGAAATATTCATTAATAACCTAAAATAACCAATATTATAATACTTAATTATTATAATTAATAATATAAAAATATAATTATCTATATTTACAGTCAAGTGACAAAATTCATAAAATAAATTTCGTACCTATTAACGAGAATAGGTACCGATAAAGGATAGCTGCTATAAGGCGTGAACACTTAGATACCTAAAACATTAGCACTAAAATGAAGGCTAATTACAGCAATACTATTTTGGTGAAAAGACTGTTTTAATTGTGAAAATAAAGCTAACGTCATCAATTTATATTGCAGAATAACATCATGATCAAAAGAGCCTATTTACCAAAATGTTCGGTTAAGTGTCTCCATATAGCAGACGCAGCTTAAGCTGACCGCCGAAGCGCTTAAGAGTATTTACGTTATTTTATATTACAACAATGGTTAATTTGACAACATTCCACTAGAATGCACTTAATTTATCACACGTTAAGGTCACGTTGCGGCAATAAATTGTAATGCACTGTTCCGACGAATCAGTCCGAATAACGATCACTACGCGTTTTGAATGTCCGCGGTAAAGTCTTGTTCTAGTCACAGTAAAGGCACTGGGGGTACTCCTGGCACCAGAGTCTCGGGGACACCCTGCAGGACCCCTTGGTGGTAATGGTGGTGATGCATCATGCCGTTCATCATCTGCTGGTGATGGAGCATGGTGGCGTGGTGTAGTTGCGCGTGTTGTAACGACGCGTGATCACCTTTCTCCTTCATCACAACCTCTTCTCGTTTCTTTACCTGTTTGCGTTCCTTGGCGCGACGATTTTGAAACCAAATTTTTACCTGAAAATAACACAAACAGTTGTATACAAATAAAAATTTTACAAATAAAATTACATCATTGCATCATCGACATTATTCACCCACGCATGTAATTATTAAAAACAAACATGTTTCATATAAATGACGCTTCAGACTTTCAAGGAACCAATTCGAAAATGAATGAAAGCTATATGATATAACAACATTAACTTAACTTTTATAGAAAATGAATTCTCTCTAAATACAATAAGGCGGACAACCTATGAAGATAAGCTAGTTATTGTTAAAATACTATATTTTTGCATCAAACGCAAGAGTTTGCAAAAATATACGGAAGAGCTTGTTTTAAAAAAAAATATTTTCACAATTCACTTATATTAAAATCTACAATTTACATAACTGGTGATAAGCCACTACCATGACCTAGCATTTTACGCATTCGCTTCCAGAGCAGAGCAAATTTTTCGAATACGATTTAAGGCCACAGTCAATATTAGTTCATATCTGAATTCGTTATATTGTTTTCATAAGAGTCAGCACGCACATACAGAATAAGCACTTGAGAACTGGTACAATACCCACACTGAGTGTGGTAGCCAATTAAGAAAGAATAAATAACAGGATCAATTCTAGCAAAAAGCTATTTATAGCTAGGTATGTAGAAGTGTTAATAATTTAGAACCAACCTGTCGTTCAGAGAGGCCAAGACTTGCCGCTAACTCAGCCTTGCGCCGGATCGTGATATACCGGCTGTAGTGGAACTCTTTCTCCAACTCCAACCGCTGGTGGTCGCTGTATACCACGCGGTACTTGTCTTTTGTACGCGTTTTACCTGCAACAATAAGAAAAATTGCTTAATTATATATCTTGACTGTATATTCACAAGTTTATCCAATTTCCTAAAAAACAATTTAATTTTTTTACATTCACCCAAACACCAAAATCAAAATTACCGAAAATGTAACCCCATTTCACCCCATCTGTACTTGACAGTTTTAAATAAACGGTTTTGTCCGTTCAGCTAACCTAATGGTGGTTTTACTATTACGGCCATAATATACATATTATATATTATGGCCGTAATATACAATATTAATAATATTTGTAAATTTATATGCTCTGTCAAATAAAGTTACGTGTTGTTTTAACCAAAGTTTTACATACCAAGAATCAAAATTTCGTACAACTATAGTAATCGCATGTTTTATATCGTCATCAATACTCTTAAAATTATTAAATTAAGCCATGATATCGCTTTTTTCTTATTCGACAATAATATTCGAATTTCGGGCGTTACAACTGCAACGTAGAAAGTAACTAAACTAACCATTCTAAAGCTATAAGATTTTATTAACTACATAACTAAATTACTGCGGATTTAACAAAAAAATATTTATTATTAGTTTGTAATTGGAACAAAAGTTGAATTACAAACTAATTCGTGATCCAACCACTTGTACAGTGAATTCCAACATTCAAGGCTAGTTTAGTATCACGATAATTCGTCGGTTTACTGTTTGAAAAGTCTTTTATATTCTCGTAACGACGCACGGGGAAGCGAATGGGAGAGAGGAGAACGGTCCCCGGGGGTCGATAAGGTAAATCCGAGCCACAGAATACTTTGCTAGTGTTTGCCGTATAGCTAGCTCTACATCTATGGTAGAGAACAGTCACAAGCGCCGCTCGCTCGGAGCTTAGATGGCTTAGTTCGGATCAGCCGTGGACCACACCGGGTGGTAAATATTGAAGCGTTTTCGAGATTTAGAATTTAGTTTTTGATAATTTTAAAGAAAGTTAGGTAATATAATTTGTGATATACTTATGCCGCCCTCAAACCTTAATAGTTTTGTTGTGCCATCTCCTAAGTTGGAAAATTGACTGGTGGGTTTTCCATTTCTCGATTACTAAAGCCTTAAATTAAACTAGGCCTTTTCAAGTCGCGAGTAAATCAGTTTATTCTAGGCGAGTGCGCTTAATCTTAGGCCACATCGTAGCTTTACATCAGTCGAGTTGTCAGCTTCATCTTCTTCTACAGCTTTCATTTGA
The DNA here is from genome assembly GCA_947049295.1 of Ligdia adustata. Taxonomy (NCBI): domain Eukaryota; kingdom Metazoa; phylum Arthropoda; class Insecta; order Lepidoptera; family Geometridae; genus Ligdia; species Ligdia adustata. The sequence continues at coordinate 9,395,144 of OX346218.1, forward strand.
GTGGTCAAATGAAAGCTGTAGAATTTAAGCAACCCATAAAAAACTATATTTGACGTTCATATAGTCTTTGTATATTCGCAAATGTGTTTTCATGAAAAATTGTTCTTATAGTTTAATCTAATAAAGGCTTGGAATAAAGTGGTTTTTTTTTTACTTTTTTGGTTATGTAATCACAAACATTTACAGCACAAAACACACAGCTTGAACAGCTTATGATTTACAGTATAAAATTAGCTTGGATCCAATCGTACAACTTACTCAAAAATATTTTTTGCTTGTCAGCGTTACATACCAAAATGAACCTTGTAATATAGCTAGGTATAGTATTACTCGTTATCAAAGAACCTTGGAAACCAAATTGACAAAACAGTAGATACAAAGCTTTTTTCAGTTTAAACTTTACAGTTTTATGTAGATTTACAGATTAACAAATATCTCTGAATCAAATAGGAAATTCCGTGGGATTTTCACGAGTACAATTTTTGTTTACAGTATTTTATCTAGAGTTAATGTGCTAACGTGTATAATTATAAGATAGGTACACATAACACAAGACGAGTGAAGTGGATCGTTGTGTACCAACTCGGAGTGTGTAAATAATCCTTATCTTGGTATTAGGAACTTCATAAATAATGTTTGTCACACGAGAGAGAATCGCAGTGGAATTAGGCAGGTTTTACATAACCGACCGACTGTTGGAAATGTTTCTTGTTCTAAATACTAAGTACGCGACGCAAGTAGGTGTGTATAGATAATAATTAAAGCTTTAATTGCAATTATAAAAAATGGTGCTGGTTTTGTGTTAGCATTCATTTGGTTAGGATAATGCTATAACATGATATTTCTTGAAAAATGATGTGATAAAGAGGTTTTACGATTTTAAAGAGCTTATGATAAACAAACTAGCTTGTGTCAAGTAGCTCCTTTTGTTCAGGTTTTTAAATTGGTACGTTTGTACAATATTTCCTTAAGTCTGTTCCAACAATTTCGTCGTAAAAAAGTAACAGCTATTGTAAAACTTTGGTTAAAACAAGCGTATCCTAGTTGATCACCTAAGTTGAAGCTAAGGTGATATCTATGGTGAAGATAGGTATCCCAGTAATATAATTCGTACTTTCATATTATAAATGATTACTCTAAACTTATTGTTGCGTCTAGACTGACTACTACATATCCATGGCAAAGATGGTACCTGAAAGATTATATGAACAACGTGACAAGAACCACATCGACAATTGTAAATAATAAGCAAGTATTATTTTCGTTCGCTAGTTTCACCTAATTAGGTATATCTAAAGTGACAACACACAGCTATATACACACAATTATCTAAAGACAGATTGAGATACGCATTACAGATAAGAAAAAAAACACCGAACGCAACTCTATTGAAGTGTTCTGAAAATCATAAATCTAATGCATTGAAATTGAGATTGAACCCAAAAACAAACAAAGTGACACGATCTTCGGGGCCTCTCGAATGACAGAAAATTATAACAAAATAAATTTCCTGTTAGGGAAGCAAACAATAGGTAAGGCGGAGAACAAGTTAGGTAAACAGATGGGTTTGTGTCTATAGACGATATGCGATGCAGCGTTTGATAGCAGGCGCTAATGTCGGGGGCAAATAGTGGTGGGCACACGAAGGCTTCGACGGCGTAGCCCCGTTCTACGGACGTCACGGGCGGCGCGCTGGCGGCGGCCTGGGCGCCTACTCGGTTTTACATTCTTTAGTAAAAAAATACATTTTTACGATGCTTCTTTAATTTGAAAAGAAAATGCAGTTTCACATGTCATATTACATTCATTTTCATTTCATTCATTTCCATTTTCCAAATAATGTATAAAATTATCTTGATAAATTTGTTTAAAAAAAAATATTGTAGGGGTAGGTATAATACTCAATTTCTTATGTGTTTATGATCAAATGAAGTTATTTTTAACTTTAAGTGAAATAATTGCTATTTTTTAGCTGTGAATGTATTATTTTTCCTCTGCTTTTGTGTTTTTGTCTAAAAGTTTGTGGGCCTGATTAATAGATCATGATTATATTTGGTCTTAAATATCTTGCTTTGGAATTGTAAAGAAAATATTGAAATTCTTTAAACTTCAATAACTAATTTTCGTAAACTCAAAATGTCACAATTACAGGACTTGCGTGTAAGCTATAAATCGGCATATCTCGCAACCTTAGTAATTAACTTCCTAAAAGGCACGGTATTCATTATTATTCTATTATCGTGGGTTTGTAACGTAGGATTGTTGTTTGCGTGACGCAAACAGCGCGGGCGGGCGAGACCGCGGGCGTCGGCGGGTATAGCTTGTTTAGTCAGTTATCGCGGACAAATAGATAAGTACCGGATAGAGCGAAACATGCACAGATGAATGAAAATTATATGCCAGTTAACCAGCAAAATGTACGAGAACTATTAACAATGTTCATGTGCTTCCTATGCTTATAAGATCTCAACCCGCGTGGCCACTATAGTGCTTCTCGGTTTTCTTAAGTATTGACATAAAAAAGAATTCAACTTGATACGGGTAATTTAGTGCTGCAATATTTTATCTGTATCTTATTTATTACCATTGACTTATCTGGCGTATATTCAAAATACCATATTAAGAATAGGTGTTATGTATGTTACTCTGGGTACGGTTGAAACATTTTTGGCTTTATCGTGCAAAGCATCGGCATTAGACAACCAAGCGAAGACGGAAATATATTAAAAATTACTACGCGATATTATTTGAGTACTGTATTATACTATCTGTATAAATCATATTTATAAAAATGTTTCAACCATACCCATGCCAGGGTCGGTTGAAACAGTACCTGCAAACACAAGCAAATAATACAAAATATAGTAAACTACATTATTATATTTTTTATCACAATCACAAATATTGTATTATCAATCGCAAATATGGCCTAATAACACCTAGCACCCAAACGTAAGCTGATAGCGCAACGAAAAACAGTCGGATCTAATGAGCTTAAAAGTCCCGACTCCTATTCAAGAGAATGCAAGTATACGAGCGCGATCCGTGACGCTAGTACACGTATCTAGGAGAATTTTCTATAGTTCACGGATCAGTCGATCCCACAGCCTCAGCCAAGATGGAGATTTAGGAAAATCATATTTTGGGCATGCAAGCCCAAGTTGTTTGGCTAACTTCTGTCCGATTACACACAGTTGGCCAAACAAAAAAATCCAGCCACGGTAATAAGGACGGAACATCAGTATGTAGTATATCTTCGAAGCTCCTATGCTTCGGATGGGTAAGTACTTTTTCATCCCCCTATCTTGGAAAGAGTATTTTTGCTCTTCGATATCTGAGTGCAAAAGCCGTTTTTATCCACTAAAGGATAAAGTAAATGGAATTAAGAACATCGTATGCACCAAGTTTGTGAATTCAAAACATTATTAAACCTACTTACTTCTACTTTTATGGTGCCGAATTTATCATTCTACCTTTTTAATTTGTTAAAAACTCAAACTCGAAATCTGGTTGGTAGTGAAAAAATCTTGTGTATTTAATATTTTTTATTTTGCTTTGCGCGTGCCATTTCTTTTTTGCATTTAGCCATACATAGCCATTTCCTATATTGTTCACCTCATGTACTTTTCTTTCCCTCGCTCGCGCTCAGGATTCCAATTATTTTATAATCCTGAGCAACTTCGTACTCTTGTATGTATAACAACTATTTTTATCTAGCTCAAAAATGCATAACGTAAATCTACAATATTCGAATGATCTTACGAAGTTACTGTAGTAATTAAATATTTGTTTATTATGTGGTTAGTTACGTTGCCGAAACATCACTTATAACGTCAACATATTTAAATATATCGTCAAAATTATGTTTGGTCGTTTACAACAAAAATTTAAAAATGTTGTGACGAAAAAACAGTCACGCACGATATTCCTATCAAGCTGGCGGATCGTAAAACTTTTAAATATCACGAAGCGGTTATCCTACTGTGTTTATTATGGCAACACAATAGATTTATAGGTTTTTTATCGTGTGTTGTAGGTAACCACAGAAATAATTGCATCTCGAATCACACATGAGTAACTGTAGGCTTAAATTGCTTGGTGTTTATCTATTTTTTATGGCCAAACGAACTGATTGCAATGCTCGAAAATCGAAATGAACTGAGTGTTTTATGCCTAGCTGGAGATAATTAAATCAAAGCAAACACATTTTAAGGCTTTTCTCTTCTTCGGCACCATCTGTTCAAAAGCCGGGTAACTCCTGAGGCAGCTTAAACTTCATAGCTTAAGTTAAATAGAGATATTGAATGAGAGCACTTTGAAGTATACTGGACTTCACGTAAAAAACTTACGTATCCGTTCAAGAATAAAAAAACTCATCTCTAAAGTAAAATAAGTCTGAAGACGAACTGAAAATAAAATGTTTTACACCTTTGTTTGAGATTGTCATCACCAAGCGTTTAATCTATTAATGTTGAAAATCCAACTTAGCGTCATTGGTTTAATCGGACAAAGCAATATTATAGATTATTAGAAAAAATAGATTCAGATTTTACCATAATAGTAATTTTTCAATATAATGTCACACTGACAAAAGAGGTAGTGCAAGAAATTATAACAGTTGTAAAATAGTTGTTGCACTCTTTTATGTTTTTAAATAAGTCTGAATTTAGCATTTTATAACGGTCTATAATGCTTTATTTATTTGAAAAGCGAGCAAAGTATAATGATACTTCTATAAAGGGAGACAAGTGACTTCGGACTTAAAACTGATGACCATTACCAAGAGTGATGACCATTACAGTTGAGCCGTCAGTTGGTGTCGAAACCAAAGAGTATAGTTGACTATTAAAATCACCGATCGATAAACAACATAGCTATTTTTTGAAATATGGCACTGTACGATTTTTATATTTGCCAGCATCAAGTTAACTCATTTTCAAGTTATTGATCAATCAAGTGAAATATCAAGTAATAAGTCATCGTGTCCAAAAGTTACAGTTACTCAATCAATACGATGACTTATTACTTGATTTGATTAATAACTTGACAATTTATAAACTTGACGGTGGCAAATATACAAATAGTATGGTGTCACATAACAAAAGAAAAAAGTCTGTTGACAATACTTTTCTTTAAGAAAATTCTATATTCAGTGTAGGCTTGTTTGTATGTTAATCTGAATGTTGATACTCGTAGTAATATTTTTCTATATAAGTACGACGTGTGACATGTACAGCTCTGAAGTAAATACTTAATTATATACTTATATCAACTTATTCTCACAGTAAATCACTTGAGGTAATAAATATCTAGTTATTATGTGGAACCATAAAGATAGTGTTCTAGTTAAACACATAATAGTTATTAAGTTACATAATAGTAATTACGATAACATAACGCACCCATTAATTTATGCGTATAGTAAAATTATCGAAAACTGTCGTTGTAATCTAGGTACGTACCAATGTATAAAGTAGTAGTGCATTTGCAGTATTAGCCGCACTAGGCTGTGTAGTCCCTAATAGCTATCTGCTTTTCAGCATTCATCATCTAGGTACAAAGTACAATTACTACGAAAATGGTTTAAGCTGTAGCTAGCTAAATTACTGAGGTTATAATGCTCGCCTTCCGGTACGGAAGAGTTACGTTGTATTGAAAAAAAAACTACTAAAACAATTTTTATAAATTAATATGGGAAAGTAAATGTCTAAAAAAACCCTTACGCAATACCGCAGGGGATAATCTGTTAATATGCCTGATAATGTGGAATAAGCCATTAGTAAGTACCCTATCGAAAAGAAAAGACTTTCAAATCGGTCCTGCCATGTTGGAGAAGTCATAACATACATGAAACAAATAACCAAAACGAATTGAGAACCTAATTCTTTAAAAAGCCGATTAAAAACCACCTAATCCAATAACTAATAACATCAAGTTTTATTATTAGTATATTCATTGAAAATGTATATTGTTGAATACGAGTATATGAAGGAATGTTTGCACGTCTCAAGAATTTTTACAAAATTTAATTTTAACTCGTCTGACATTATTTTCTGTTTGGCAAGTTGATGAAATTCTTACAAAATTTAACGCCGAGGCAAGAATCCTAAATGAGAATTTTTTTTGGTTTTTCGATATATCTGTGGCTGCCTATCTAACGCTAAACAGCAGGTTAGCGGTTAAATTGCACTATTTGTCCTAATGCTTGCTAGCATTAGGGTAAATAGTGAAAATTAGTATATATACATACAAAATACCCAAAGACAAAGTATAGTAGGTAAGAGGGTAGCTTTTTCGGATCCCAGGTATACTCGTAGGGGACTACGAATCTACTAAAAGACATCAACGCGCACCAAGTCAAAACTTTTTATTTGTTTGCTTTTATGTATACTAAGGCGGGGTGTCATATTTTTTTTTTGTATAATGATCTTTTCTTTTCGTTCCTTGCCGGTCACCAGACTTCTACTTTCTTTCGTGCATAGAACCAAGTCGGTTCGTTTTAATGTATGTAACATAGATAACAAACATACAAATCAAACAACGACCTGAAGTTTTGTGGCGATGAGGGAAACAGGTATTTTACCCGTATGTAATACAAATGCGAGTCCTTACCCTTAGTACAAATCGTCTTCGACTCATAGATCTACAGGTCACATTCTTCGGATCTTACAAAAGAATTCAACGCACGCGTCTGATTTTAGTAATAAAGCCGAATAATTAGATCATTTTTATTAAAATGTTCTCCTCTTTTTGAAAGTAATATAATACTTACAAAACTAATAAAAAATCACCGACAAGATTTAAAAATTTATTTTGACTAACATATCGAACTTACAATTAAGCTTCCTCAAAACTCATGAAATATGCAACCTGTATGCAGGCAAACATACAAACACATTCTGAAGAACGAAAAAATATTTTTCTAAAAGCGAAACATTTAAGCTGCGTTCATTTATTAGTGTTGAAGTCATGGAAACTCGGAAAATATATTTTCCCCTATGATATAACACGTTATTTTAGGCCATCTTATAAAGTGTCAAAAAACATACTTTATATGAGTTCATCATGCTACGAGTATTACAAAGAAACAACAGAATATAATGTCACCACAAAGTATTTATCAAAAAAATAAGCAGAAATGTGTGGGGTATAGAAAACTTGAAAACAAAATGACCTAATTTAGGATGTGTTAAATTTTTAAACAGCGTCGCATTATGCAAGTACAAGCTTTAGCTGTCTGTTCTCATATAGAATATAATACTTACTTGTACGAGTATACGGTTTAGTCTACGATTGTACATTTAAATATTGTGTGTTGTTTAAAGACAAAGTGCTGATTTTTACAATCAACATCGCCAAATCAATAGACAAAGACTAATTCGAAGCGCAAATTAACATTATCGAATATTAATGTTGTTATACGATTACACGTGTACTATTTTATCAGATCGCTTGTCGTACATAAGTATTGAAAGGAAAACTATTAATCGGCTGGCTATCACTCTATCTGTACTGGCCGCTTTGTCGGTCCGCCGAAATCCTGCTTTCAGTTAACGTGCGATTATCGCGTTCGGGTTGTGATAGCGGCGCCTTTGATGTGTGTTGACTCAAGTCTGTATCGCTAGTATCGTTACCTTCTTGTAATGCTCTTTTGATGGACGAGGGTGCGGCTATTGAGTACCAACACTTCTTAGGAGTGTAGTGTTGTGATCGATCGAGATGAATCTCGATGAGGCATAAGAGTTGATGATAAGGTTTCAGATTATATCGAATGGTACTTGAGTTATAATCTTTGTTGTCAATTTTGTAGCTACTAAATCACAAATTTTAGAAATTTGAGTGGTACGTCGAGAAGTGAGGTATATATGAGCGATATGAACTACCAGATTTAATATTCTTATAAAAAAGATATTATAAAAAAATTAAGTACATATTTTAACTTTAACGCTTTGACAATCACAACTCTACTGGGATTTACCTGGACCAACCGATAATCGTACTTGATACTACATCACTTATAAACCAAATGCGCTAGACACCTTGACCGCACAAGACTTCTTTAGTTTAGTATAGAAGAAAAACACTTCTAAGTAATTGCGTAACTTTCACAAAAACCCGCGATCCGACTTTGACAATACGTCTGCATCATGTCTAAACACAGCCACCTACACAAATTAGCGAGGAGCTGTGATTGATCGGAGACAATGCGACCAGACGTCATTGTTACGTACGTACCTATTAGTAAACTCATTATTATCATCTGGCTGACAGCTTGGCAGGGAGAGCCCAGCGTGACTTCGATTGATAAGTCTGTCTTCGAAAACAACAATAAACAAACTGCCTCACATAATCGCCGATTAGTTACAAGCTCAAACATTAACAAACAATAACGTTCTTCTACTGTCCGCTCCTGAATTTTTTTGCCCACCCGGGGCGTGGATACCGCAAATGAGAGCTTTCAACGCTATCTCTTCATCTTCACTAATTCATTTAAAGGCGTCGAAACGTTTCTATTGCCGGGTGATATTTTGACATCAATCCATCTCAGTAAGCGTGAAGGTTCGTCTAATCTCCCGCTGAGCGTATCGTGTTTTAGGATTGGTGAATGAGAACAAATAAAGATTTATTTCCCCGAACGTCCCGGTTTTGTGCAAACACGTCGTGAAGATAAATAGAGGATCGTTTTGTACACAAGCCGGTGGGAAGGACAATGTAGACTCACCCAACAAATACGAAGTTTGAATATCTACATGTGTCAACTTTACATTCTATTGATGTAACACACGAGATATATTATTTAGTTGGTAGTACCTATATGAATGTACAATTGTGCATCCTCGTATGAAATATGTATTGATGCAAGTGTTTACTTGCAAATCATGGTGTGTCGGGTTTCTATTGGACGAAGGTTAGGTAAGCACGCACATGGTGCACTGCATGTACATTATTATACTCTAACATGATTATGAGAAAAGTCAATAGATTATACCTTTTATATTTGTCTATTCAACCGTTCAAATATTAGTGCTGACATGTAATAATAATAAATGCTTATTCAACGTTAAATTTAAAATTCCCTACTCCTGTGATAGTATGAAACGGAAAGAACCGTGGTTAAACTAAGTGCCAACAGAGTAAGTTGGCAAAGATTTAACTTGTTCTGAATCCCGTGGGCGCCATTTGCGGTGATTGTCGCCGCGAGTCTATCCCCCCGCTATGCCGGGTTCCCCGCCATCTCCAGACCCCCCTATCGTGGGATCCCGGGACCCGGATTAATTGCTCTCGCTATGCACTCACTCCCAAGGCTCCTGTTAACACACAACCGTGCCAGTAAACGCAAAATAACATCTAAGTAATGTTATGCTCAATGATAATTGCACGAATAAATGTAAGCGGGAGGGCAACACTTTGTTACATTTATAATACGAGCTGTTCAAATTTGCAGACAAATTTTTACATATTAATAATTCTGTAATAAAAATTATTTACATTCAGGTATGTCTTATTTGGAAATTAAAATGATGAGCTATCTACCCTTGTCATCTATAAGTTTTTTGGTTAGTAATAGGGATTAATTTTAAATATATTTTACTACTACGCGAGAGAGTTTTACGACTAAAGACGTATTTTGTGGTTCTTGACACTATTACAAGCGTCGGTTGTGCGTTCTTGCCGGCTATTCATTTTATACGTGGCGATAACGGTTGTAGTTGTATCCATATAATCGTAGATCAGAAACGACTCAAATCGCGTTTATTGATTATCGTCACGGTGGTTGTCGCCGAAATTTTAAATTATTTAATTTGTACGCGAATGCGACAAAGTTTCGTTGCGTGTGTGGGTAATATGTTTTGTAACGGATTTATCGAAAGCTGGTCGGTTATTTCACGGTGGCTTAGTAAAATTGAGGTACAGTACCTGCAGAAGATGAACGGTGTAATCGAAGGTCATTGTCACCATAATTGGAGACTTTACGCACGAAAGTTAATATGTTAATTTCTAATAGGTAGTTTTCTTTTTTGCAGAATATTTAGGAATCTTACACGCGTGTGTCATTCCTGTATCTATGAACTACAAACAATTACATACCTAGCCCAGAAATATACTCGTAGCATAGAGGGTATAGAAAAATAGGCTCAAAATACGAATTATACGTAAAATTGATTTACTAAAGAAAAGGTTAAAATTAAATTGATATGAATTGCCGAAATAGACTAGTAGATAAATGTTTGTTTCAAAAATTATAAAGAATTGAATTATTTTTTTCATAAATATAAAGCAACTCTATTCAAAATAAGAATATATTTAGTACGTAATGTTTTTTATATAGACCAGTTATTTTCATAGTTAGGATCTAATATTCGAGCAATAAACTTTATGGTCTGTCTATTTTTATTTCAATGATGCAATAAAAATAATAGCTTATTAATATTTGTTGTAGTAATTCATTGTTTCACACTAAATTTATGTAAGCGAAACCTATTCATGTGTGATTTGTGATATGGGAGATTACATTCATCATGTTTTGATTCATATATATTTAAATCAATTTATATATCATGTTTCTAAAAAAATATACAAAACTAACCTATTCATAATGTCTATTTAAAATCACGTGTTATTTAAAATTACGATTAGGTACCAAATCGTACATATCCAGGAATATGGTATAATAGTGTAATGAGGTAGGGCTACTACAAAGATTTTTCAATATAGAATGAGATAATCTAATGTCAATAAGTTCGCTTTGTAATTTTCTGACAAGATATACAAACTCTTACATTATTACTAGCAGTAGGCAATAATAAGTTCTAAGTCTAAACTAATAAGATATAAAACTGTATGTACTTGTAAGACAGGCAAGTTGACCATCTTCGACCGCATCGTCATCGTTTGCCATCCGGTGATGTTGCGGTCGCAGACGGGTGCCTGAACAAAGAGAATTATATACTTGTAACACCTACCTATGCCAATTTACTTCAGATAGGTATAATAAAAATTCGCCTAAGTGCGAGTCGGACTTGCGCACTCAAGGTTTCGTACCCATTACTTATCAACACCCAGTTCGGTTTCTACCTGTTAGCGTTATAAAAATCAGTCACGTAGCTTAATTTTTTTATTGTTGTTTGTATTTGTTGTTATAGCGGCAAGAGAAATACACCATCTGTTTATATTTCAGCTGTGTAGCTATCGTAGTTCGTGAGATACAGCCTGGTGACAGACGGACGAAGAGCAAAGTCTTAGTAATAGGGTCCCATTTTTACCCTTTGGTTACGGAACCCCAAAAATTAACATCATCAAAAGATACTTACTCAACTCAAGTTTTAGATAAAAGATATTTTTGCCGTAGTTATTTTTGGTATAATTTTTATTTCTTCGAAGTACTTCAAGTAAGTAACTCTAATAGTTTCGATGTCTGTCCGTCCATCCGTGAATCTGTTCGACCTAGGTTTACTACATCTGTTAAACAACATAATTTTACTTTGGCATAGATTATTGCATAGTTTATTTTATTTTATCATAAAAATAGCTATCTACCTAATTTGAGAGCGGGTGGCTATTATATTATGATTCTCCGTGGACTTCCGAAATACATAATTATAAGACATAAAATTGTCTAGATTAAAAAGCACATAAGAAAAATTGTTAGAGCTATTTTGGAAAAGTGTTTTGAAGTAAATTAAAATTACTGTAAAGCCCTAAATAATATATGACCTCCTGAAAATAGGTACCTAATCGTTTAAAAACAATATAATGCTACAGTATCCTACGGTATGAGATCTAAATTTAAAATATTTGAATAAAAAAGGTAGGCGTTGTGATGCTATACATAAGTATTTTAATGTACTATTAGTGTATGTCAATTTAATTTTATATAGCCTGTTTGATATAATACTACCTATACGTTAAATTGTATTAATTTTCCTTTGTAGGTACACTTTACCTATTCTTATTTTGATAAAGGAACTGCTTCTTTGGCATTTATATAATTATAGTACATTATGATACAAGTTTGCTAAGTTGATCATTACAGCAAAGGCGGTATCATTGCACGAGCCGAAGGTGAGTGCGATAAGGAAGCCGAGGCTGTAATGATCAATACACACGAGTGTCATCCGACGTTTTTCAACACGAGTAAAAAAAGTATTATTAATAAAACAGTAAACAATAAAGAGATATGAAAAATCGAGGATATTTTTCCGAGCGCGTTTTTTTACTTCAGTCAACAGCGCGCGCATATTTAAGAAGGTGCGATCCAAAGAGTTCTGTTACCAACCCTAAGAATAAATCAATCCTACGTTTTTGTATTTCTTACTTTTTGTTTAAACATAATTAGTTAAAATGTGTTAATATAGTATATTGAAAAATCCCAAATTATTTTTCTTCATTATTAACTAAGTGCAATCCATTTCTCAAAATTTTCCAACTAGTTTTAGCTTCATAATACTTATTACATAGTGCAAGTTGTAGTTGAAAATCTTTCATTAAAAAAACTATACCTGTGCTATAATGGTAAAGTGAAAAAGGCGAGTGACGTAATGAGATGCATTACGTCACTAAATCGATACAATAAGAAGCATTTTACGAAGTGTGTTGAAAAATTTATAACTAAACTAGCTGACCCGGCGTACTTTGTTCCGCCTTAGAGGCAATAAATGAGAAGATTTTCGTTTTTATTATGTTTAAAAAAAGTATCCTATGTCCGTCTCCTGGTTCTAGGCTACGTCCCTACCAATTTTCATCCAAATCGATTCAGCTGTTCTTGAGTTATAAAAAGTGTAACTAACACGCGTTTCTTTAATATATATAGATTATTAAAATGTATTTTAACCTTCTACAAAAACCAATATTGTCATGATCAATGAAATGCATTATTGGTCAACAACATTACGTCGTATAAATATGTAACTACCTAATAACTACTTTTTGAGAAAATGATTCTTCTTTTAGTGTTTATAATATTGCAATGAAGTAAAATAGTTAATATGAAGTATTATTAACACATAATAAATCGTAATTTTAAATAATTGTAGACAAGTCATTTTAAATCGATACTGTTAATAAACAAGGTAGTTATTAAAATTTGCACATTATGAAATTCTTTTCGCTGAAACTATAAGAAAAGTGGCAATTAAAATTACTTTCTAAGTATATCTAAGTATTTACCAAAGAGTACCTACCAAATGAACTGTAAAAACAACTAGGTACTCTACCAGTTCTTGTATATGTAACGTATATGTTAAAATAACGCAAATACAGTCTTGAAACATCAGCTCAGAAACAACGTCCATAACAATTCATTATTTTAAATTGCAAATCGAAACAGAGGCAAAAAGTGTGCAATTATTTTGATTACCTTTGCTTGAGTAGAGGTGTGAAATAGCCTTTTAAATATTTTATTACTAGTACCTAAGAGCTGGCATTCCGGTTTCAATTTTCTTGCTCAAAATTATATTAGGTATAACACGCTTGGTCACACAGAAGCAAGTAACAACTGCAAGAGCTTTAGATCCATGTATCTTAACAAATCAAATCACGGGATACAGCTACAACCTATGAGTATCTGCAGGTGAAGACAAATCTATTGACACCACTCGCATGATAATACGACAAGCTGTTTAGCCTGTAGGGTGTGCCAAAGAAATATACATACATACACTCGAAAAACATAGGTAACCTTCCTTCTTTCGCAGTAGGGGTAATAAAAGTAACATGCGGGCATCCCATTACTTTGTAAAATGTTGTTGAAACTTAGTTTAAATGAATAGAATGCCTAGCTATCTACTCGTAGTATATAAGACTGTGCAAAAGTATACGAAAGTGCACCGGTAGGCACCAAGAAAATTTACCATCTATCATCTATCCTAGGTAGGAATTGATTTGTACAATAGTCAATCTTTATTTAAATTTAAATTAAATGTTTATCAAATAACAAGAAGAAGAAAAAGTTGGTATCAGTATTCTCAAACAAATCGATACAAAATTACTCGTAAGTAAAAATATTTAGGGATATTTTAAACTTTTTTTCGATTTGAGCCGTATTGCTGCCTACCCGTTTGATAAAAAACACTAACTAAACCGTAGCACACAAATTAACCGTAGTTATGTATAGGAAATTTTAATCCTATGAATCATTTAGCAATTCAAATGACAGAAAACAATAGTATGTAAAATCCCAAGTCTTGTTGCCTTGCGATACGTTGTTTCAGTAAAAGCGAAAGCGACCGACTTTTATCCAAAATTACATTTTAGATAGTTATAATTTTATGAAGGAGTTGTAGGTATGTGTACAGTTCATAATTTTAGTCATACTAATATCGTGTATGTACATACGAGGAGGTATGTGTATGTAATAACTATTAAATGTATATCTACTAATGCTGTGTCATTACGTCCATCCGTACCTAAATTGTATTCAAGTAGTGGAATAATTTATTCTGAGCAATTTTCCTAACAATAATTATTCTTTACATTTCTCTATTCTACTAATATTATCTAGGTACCAGCTGGTACCTACTAGACAGTATAGGGTTAGACTACTATACAATCTAGCTTGTACTCGTATAGGTACCAAGAGATTTAATTATACAGCCTTAGTACATATATACTTAAATGTTAATTAATTCTATACCACACACCTGTCGGGATGTAACAAAAAAAAATCGAAAATTTTTTGAACATAGGATTATGCTAATACCTACATAATTTTATTTGTTACATAGTATATAATAGAATTTAGAGATAATCATAAAAACATACCAACATTCAGTATCTAACATTTCATCACCCGTTAAAAAACAACACTAACTCCACCAGGTTTATTTACAATTAAAATAAAGCGCGTCGGAGGTATACATATAAAAATATATAATAATTAGGTAAGAATTAATTATCAATAAACCAGCAATAAAAACATCATGTTTTTGACATATAAAGTAAGATGCTGTCTCTTGTCTTTTATATCTATCTACATTGCTTGTAGGTGTACTACGAGTAGGTTTGTTATAATATATCTACCTTAAATTTATAGTATGAAAATACTAACCTCACTTTGCATAAAGCATTATTATTTCCTTACTTTTAAATTTTGTATGGGTAGCAACTACCTGCTATTGGATATTGAACACGGCTTTTTTAATCTATATATGAGGCACCTACAGACATACCTAGTCATATATATGTATGCCTGAGATGTAATGTAATATACCTAGGTATACATTTTGTACGTAGTATTTATTTTCTTTTTTCCACAGTATGCCTAAGTAAGTATTAATGATTCGCATTGCCCCAAGTTAGCCCCAGATAATGACGCCACTCCCTAAATACTGAAGTTCATACAAAAATGTAGACTATAGTTTTAATTATTACTAACCTGGGTTAGGCTGTGTTTGATAATTGGGCTTTTTCATCCATTCGTAAGGAGACCGTGGCGGCGCCGGCGGCTGTGCTGGTCTGGAGCCTGGTGAACCTTCTCCAGGACTAGCAAGGTCTCCTCGCGCAGGAGATGGCATATCCGCCGGCTCTCGATCTCCAGGCTCTCTTTTCGGAAAGTGATGAGGATCCGGCGTCCATTCTCCACCACCCGGCGCCGGCGGTCCGTTCCACGCACACCAATTCTGTTCCTCAAAATTCTGATGCTGCCACCCGTACCACCCGCTGCCATACTGCCCGCCCTTGCCTTGGTACATGGCGAGCGGATTGACGTAATTCACCATGCTTCGTTCAACGTCCGAGCATCGCACATACACTCGTCACAACACTATGCTACTGTTAACGGGACGAGATACACCGCGCGTGAGGTAACGATCGCGACTGAGTGAGGTTGCGACGGATAGAGGCAGCTGTGGTGGAAACGGGAGGGGCTTCGGTTGCGGTGACAGAGGCGGTGCCTTGTACGACCAATGGCGGTGTAGTAGCACGTTGCCCGCCCGCGATCCCGTCCGCCCGTTCTGTAGGCTCGGGCCATCGTTCCGCGTCCGCCTGTACGCGTGTAACCGCACACAACACTGCACCAATATCGTTTCATTTGCCTAATTACAAATAAAATAATGAACGTGAATACGGTTAGGTATCTACCTAAACCTATACAAAGATATTTTAGACTACAAAGATATTTATTACACATTCTTTAAGTTTAATGTTTTCCTACACTCGTATCTTATTTAGGTATCTTATCAGTTACTTATTTATGGCTAGGTATATCGAAAAACTACCTACCGAAATAGATATTGAATTAAATAACTTTTCAACTTTGATAATAAATTTTACGGATGGTTGGAATAATTTTCCTCTCGTTTTGTATTCGTCAGAACCGGATTAGGTATCCCTAAGGCAAACTAGCACATGCAAAACTTAAGGATACGATTAGCAAAATGCCTATAGTGACTTTCTTCAATTGATTTTATGCCCAATAGGTAGTAAGTATCTGTATTAACTACCTTTGTGCTATGGGATTATTCTACGTCTACTTATCAACAGCTGTATTTGCTGTTATACGTACCTACGTATAAAAGCAAAATAAACAAAAGAGTACAATTTCTAGAACATCACTATCTAGTAGAGTTCTAGAAATTAACAAAAACGTACTAAAATATAGAATATCAAAATATACAAAAAAGTACAATTTCAGTTGTAACATCTTATTATTGCCTGTAATGGACAGGCAATAATAAGATGTAACAACTTCAGTAGCAACCTACCTATTTGGTTTGTATGTTTTATCTAGGTATTTTTTGCATTTTTAAACGACATAAAAAAACACAAAACAAAAGAGGTTTTTTTATCGCGACGTAGGTAAGCGTCGCAATTATAAAAACTCTTTACGTTTGCTTTACGTACTTATTTTTAATGTATGACCACTCAGGACATACAGAGTAGTTCAATTTTAGTACTTCTTATTATTGGAAAGGGTAGTTCTTTATTGGTAAATATGGAAATATTAGACCCAATCTTACGAATGAGAAAACAGGGGATTATTGATTGACTTTTGACAGAGTACGTAGGCCGATTTTTTTGATACTTTTTAATAGTTTTTTATACGTAGATGATACAATACAATACAATATGTCTTTATTGCACACCAAGAAAAATATATACAGCAAATATATTATAAACAAAACGTTGGTAGTACATTGGGCGGCCTTATCGCCTAAAGCGATTTCTTCCAGGCAACCTTTGGATGGATCGGACTAACTGCAAATAGTAACGTCGGTAGTGTACCAATAAAAAAGAAAAAAAAATCGAGATGGTACAAGTACTGTACCACAAAAAAAAAACAGAAAATACATACAAACATACATATATTATATATATTAATATTATATATTAATATTATTATAATTAGTAATATTAAGCACACACAACAGCTACATACGTCATATTCGTAATAATAATAATACAACAAAAGATGTTCCACTTAATTATGAGAGAGATAATGAATGTTCAGCAAGTTTTTGAATATAAAAAGTGATTTAGCCTGTCTGATTGACAAAGGTAGCGCGTTTCATTGAAGGATAGCTTGCATAGTAAATGATGCAGGAAAGAAAGAGTTTGTTGAGGTAGAAATAGGCAGCACAAGGCGAAGGTCACGTGATGGCCGCAACGAAATAGCGTTACTCGTTGAAATACTCGTTGAAATAAATATTCTATTTATTTCAAATAGCTACTCGTATATATCAACGAGTAGCTATTTGAAATAAATAGACTAAATAGTTTTTCTGTGGTGAAGATGTCATGTCACATATAAATATTCATAAACTCACAGAAAACCGTGAACAGATCATTGCAAAACACCTGTCCCGGCTGAGAATAGAATTCGGGACCATAGCGGTCGCCCGATACCTACCTGGTACGACGTCACTTGCATCACTGAGTTATCACACATAATATGGCTTATTATATCATCTAGTATGATATATCATACTATAGAATATCTAAACGTTCAAGTGAATATAGAATATCTAAACGTTCAACGAGCGAGGAAGCAGTTAAAAAAACAAAATTGTCTTTTAAGGTCCCCAAATAGATGCGTTTTTGTTACCATTTTCTAGCTTTACCGTATACTGTGCCATGTTGAAAGTTAATACATCATGTAATACATATACTCAATAAAGCACGATGTTTCAAAATGCTTATCTTAGTTTACCAAACCATTTTAATATATTTTTGAAGAACTCATTATCTCATTATTTTGAACATGTTTCTTTCGGTATACGTAGAATGTCTACTTTGTAATGTTGAGTTAGATTAATCGAAATATTGGCACCTTCAGGCTAATGTATTGTTTTTGTCTTAGAATGATAGGTAAGTGAAGTTTTAAAGATAAATGTTATAAGAGCCTACTAAAAAGTATTCATTTAGAAAAGCACGTTGCTCATATATTTAACTAGGCACTTAGCACATATTTTAATGAGGCACTTTGGCTTAGCTAGCGGGTAGTGTTAATTTTATGCGACATTGCATGCATGCCCGCCTCATCCCTGCTACTTCGCGTAGTGCGCGACGTTGTCAGACTTCATCTAGTGCCGCGTGAGAATAATTACGTATAATATCTTTCCTAGGATAGTTACCGCGTGCGCGTAATAACATACTTATAAGCGATTGTGTTTTACTAGAAACATTCTCTGCCGTGATTTTGACACTACTTGTAGAAGTGTGATAATATACAAATGGGAGATAAGAAGAATCGAAAACAAAAAATATCACTTCGTATAATCTTTATAAGTAAACGTTCATCGATGATTTCGCCAATTTACTTTTTTAGGTTTTATTTTATTGAATATTTTTATTTATAAATCTAACTATTTTGACCGATTTTTATCTAACTTATATAAATTAATTGTTCGTTAATTTTAACGTCTCTAAGAAAACAGAAAAAACTTAAAAAAAACTGAAATGAAATAATAGGTAAACAGGTATTTTTATTATGGCAGCTGCTCCTTACAGTGAAGATTTTTTTAATAAGATCTCTTCCCGTAGCAACCATCAGCTATAACATCTATGATGGCAATGCCGTTCGAATTCACCCTTCCGATTCAGATAAAAACAATTACATTTTTAGTACCTACACTGTAAACGCTTTTTAGGAGTAAACCTGTACGCTATTACGAAATTTCTTGAGAACAAACATCCATACATACAACTGACAGACAAAATAAAAATGTATCGCTCGCTCGCTAGATGCTTCGCTCGTTTCACACATACCTACGTATTGAGTCTAAACAAACGCTCAATTCGAATTTCAAGGCACAGAGTAGTCTTGTTACAGAAACTTATTGTAACAAATGGTAATACGAGGATTTTTTTCTCAGTAATCAATACCTACTGTTTTTGTTATCGAAACAATCAAAATTTGTATTTTATTTACGTAAAAAGCGTTTACAGTGTAGGTACTAAAAAAGAAAATTGTTTTTATCTGAATCGGAAGGCTGAATTCGAACGGCATTGCCATCATAGATGTTATAGCTGATGGTTGCTACGGAAAGAGACCTTATAAAAAATATTCTTCACTGTCAGGAGCAGTTGCCATAGTAAAAATATGTAAAAAATTGAGAAAATTTCGTAGAAACTATCGTTCGAGTTCGTTCGTTGAATATCGTGCGAGTTGCACCCTTCAAAATTCCGCTATCGTGAGCAGCTGGCAGCTCACGATAGCGCTCTAATAAAACAGAAAAATACTTTAAAAAAACAATTACTGAAATAAAAATAAACATTTTATTTCAGTTATTGTTTTCTGTTTTCTTAGAGACGCTATCGTGATTTTATTTCAGTTATTGTTTTCTGTTTTCTTAGAGACGCTAAAAATAACGAAAAATTCATTCATATTAGTTTGATAAAAATCGGTCAAAATAGTTAGACTTATAAATAAAATATGCAATTTTTTTTATTTATTACAATTTTTTAAGTAATTTTTACCTATACCAGCGAACCTCATTGTTGATAAATAATGTCATCAATGATATGAGCTGCCAACTGCTCACGATAGCGGAATTTTGAAGGATGCAACTCGCACGATATTCAACGAACGAACTCGAACGATAGTTTCTACGAAATTTTCTCAATATTTTTTAATGATTTTACGAGGTACGAGAAATCATTTTTATAAAAGTTTAATGAAATCGAGTTGTTATTATTCTATAATGAGTAAAGTTATATTTGAATTGAGTAATTACTACATACTTCACCTTCTGTACAATAGTAATCTTTTACCTAACTTTCAGAAAAGTACAATGTTATTTCTCTGAACTTTCATTACTCTATGTCAATATCCAAACTGTGCATAAGACACCATCTATCTATACAGTTGACAAAATTATAGACGGCAGGCCAATGCCCGCTCATTTGTTTCGCCCAGAATCAAACAGATGGCATGGCATAGGTAAGTATCAGTACATACTATTATTTATTCCGTGGCTCAATTCTCAATTGCGTTTGTCTATACCCGTCGCCTTAAGTAAGAGGGAGTGGTAGGATTAAATAGTATTTAATAAAGAAAAGACAGAAAATGAGAATTACGGCGAAGACGAATAGGTAACCAATTGAGCCTTTTACGGTATTTAGAGATATGGTCATACTTGCTTAATCCGAATACAAACCGAATGCAGAAATTTTGTAGACGCTCGAGCTTGTCGAGTTGCTCTCGAGTTGCTCGAGATGATATTCTGTTTTTGTAATTTATTTATTATCTGCCAAGTTGAAGTCAGTTTATAGTTTTTTAAAATATTATTTGTTAGGTACATACTTCCAGTGCTTTTAAATAAATTCGTTTTATTTATTCTATAAAAATAATACTAATTAAATTGAAATCTACTTATGTTATGTTGTTTTGAGTTATAACTAAACATAGCATATAGTATAGCATAGTCTTTTAGCTAGGTTTTTTTCCTTTTTGTTACTTGGCCATCACACATTCTGTGTATTGTGCCATTTCATCTTTAGGTTGTTTTCTGAGAAAAACAGCATAGGCCTCTGTGGGGCCTAAGAACTTTGACACTGCGGTGAGATACTCCCCGACACAAAAGACAAAACCTCCGCTCCGGACACATCCCATTGCACAAGTTCGCGCATCTCATCGACAAGGAGCCGCTGCCGCTGTGCAGTGTGTGCATGCGCCTGGAGGACGCGTACCATATTTGATGGAGTGTGTTCGAAATGAGAGGCCTAGGCGTTTGTTATTCAAAGAAAGTTCCATAAGATTGTGTAACTCATATATAGCTTTTCCCATTTAAGAGACGACAAAAAGAATTCTACATGTAGTGAAGTGTGGCTTGCAAAATCGATAAGTCTTATTTTAGGTAATTTCTTATAATTTCTGTGTTTAAGAACTAGTGTGGCATTTTCACGTGCGAACATAAACTAAATAAAGATTTAAAAAGAAATAAAGAAGATGAAGTATTATCGAAATTAGGTAAATAATTTAAGTTTTAATTACTTACTAAAATAAATAAGTATGTTTGTAACACTATTGGCAGGCAACTAGTGGTAAGATGGTGTCTTTTACACAAGTATTTGAATTCATTCAGTATCATCATCTACTCATACTTACCAACAGTGCTATGCCATGACTATTAAAGTTTATAATCTGTTTACAACTGGGAATCGAAATTTTATAAAAAGGTAATATTTAAAAATCTGTTAAATTCCTGGCTAGTCAGTAAAGTATTTTTTTAATTCTTGATGTTCATATAATTGTTACTTACCTACGAGTATAACCTATGTGATATTTATTACTAAACTAGCTGTACCCGCGACTTCATTCGCAATTGTTATCCTTGCATTATTATTTCAATAGGACTTAAAAAATTTAGGGAATCAATTTGAGTTTTTTTTTTTAAAGATATATTATTTTCTTTTGATAGTCATATTATTGTAAAAAATATGTACCTATCAATAAGATGTCAGTGTTATAAATTGTGAATTTCATTACATAAACGATACAGATAGGTTCGGGCAAGCATATGTGAACCATTCTGAAGAGCTTACTAATTTTACGAATTCCGCACTCATTTTTAACTGACTTACAATACAATACAATATATCTTTATTGCACACCAAAAACAAAAATACAGCAAAATATATTATAAACAAAACATTGGTAGTACATTGGGCGGCCTTATTCTGTAAAGCGATTTCTTCCAGGCAACCTTTGGATGGATCGGACTTAGTGCAAACAGTAACGTCGGTGATGTACCAATAAAAAGTGAAAAAAATGTGATGGTACCAATACTGTATCACAAAATAAAACTGAAATAAATAAATATAAATATAATATATGTATATTAAGCACATAGGTACAACAGATATATAGGTAAGTCATATTCATAATAATAATAGAAATCAAAATGTTCCAATTGATTAATAGAAAGGTAATTAATGTTCAGCAAGTTTTTCAATATAAAAAGGGATTTAGCCTGTCTGACTGACAAAGGCAGCGCGTTCCATAGAATGATAGCTTGCACAGTAAATGATGCATGAAAGAAAGAGTTCATTGAGGTAGAAGTAGGCAGCACAAGGCGAAGGCCACGTGACTTAAAAAAGGTGGAGGTTCTTAATTAATCGGAAACTATTCTTTTATTGTACCTATGTTTTCTTATTTCATAGAATTGGCTGGACGTACCGAAAATATAAAAATAGGACCCTATTTTAAGACTTCGTTGTCCGTCCGTCTGCCTATCACCAGGCTGTATCTCACAAACCGTGTTAGCTAATCAGTTAAGACTTTTATATGATATACAATTTCTGGTGTCGCTATAACAACAAATACTAAAAACAGAAAAAAATAAATACTTAAGGGGGCTTCCATATAACAAACCTGTTTTTCTTCTCAATAAAATTAATAACGATAACAGGTAGAATCTTGAACATGCTGTTGTATAACGGTACGGAACCCTTAGTGCGCGAGCCTAACTCGCGCTTTATCTAATTTTTTTATGTACTATTTTTTTCTCCGATATCTCAGAAGTTTATTTGAAAATTTCTTCTTTCGTTCTAAAAAATATAGGTCCCATGTAAATTTCATCAAGATCAGTCTAGCAGCTTTCTTTTAATTAAAATAACTTTACTTTTATTGACTACATAAGTGACGACAGTTCTCAGAAACGACTTGTGACGACTACAAATGCTCTTTAAGCTTAAAGGGAAGATTTATAAGTTGATCATTAGACCTGTTATATTGCATGCAGTATTTAAATTCGAGGCAGCTACGCATTTGACAACTAGCTCGCACGAATAAGAAAGTTAGCGACACTGTGGCCCCGAGATGAAGCAACGCTAGTCTGGCATACAATGGCTCTCAAAAAAAAACTGCCTCAACACACCGAAGGGTTTACATTTATCAATTTAAGGGTGGTAGTTAGCCAGGCGAACGTTATAAAACGCCCTACCAGCATGCCAATGTCTCCTCTTATAATTTTGCGTATTTCGTGGGAACCTTGAATCTCTGGCACAGCCATCGACCCTGCTAACCACTTGGCCATCGTAACTACAAAAAATTGTGAACGTTGAAACACGTACGGTCACAATCTATGCCGTAGCTATAAACCACTGCCTATAAAGTAATTTATGGCACACATCACTGACAATAGCTACTTGCTACACGCAAATTAGATTTTGATACCAAAAATTACTCGCTGTTGAGTAATTAATATTAAGTCCAGAAATAGACAGACAGAAAAACAAAAATTTTAAAAATACAGATTTGGGGTTTGGATCGTTAAAAACATCCCTCGCGTAAGAAATTAACCTATTTAATGTATAGAGTTTACCTTTTACACTCTTATCATAAGTATAGATATAAATTGTATTATTGCACGATCAAAGCCATCAGCATAGAGGAACTACCACTACGTTAATAATCAGCGCCAAAATTGCGAAAATCAAATTAAGCCTTATTTTCACGTCGCAACATGAAATTTGAATGAACTTGTATAGTGGTTACTGTACCCTGTACACTATGGGACACTTGAAGCCTGACGCCGACACAAATAAGGTGAAACGCGGCGGCCGCTACTAATGTAACCTTTGCCTGAAACAGTATCATAATGAACTCCGAAGGAAAAGCATTGATTGCGCAGCTGCTGATTAAAATCAAATAACGTTGCACCTCTCTAAAACAACCTCTTTTCTTTTACCTACCTAATAAGCTACAACAGAAGGATATACAGTTTTATACAATAACTAGCTGCGCCCGGCAGTACCTATTACCCGCGGTAGATATTTAGTCAGCCTATAAAAACACTTCAGTTTGCAGGGATAAAAAGTAGCCATTGTGTTATTCCAGGGTAGGTATAGGTAAGCAATTTTCGTATCAAATTATAAAATGGAATTTTTGGCTCCCCATTTTTATCACGACAATGGAAAGACAAATAAAAAGTAACGTATGTACTTACTCCTATTTTTTATTTTATTCAGTATGTAATAATTAAGTTTTTAGAGATGTTTGAAAATATAAGAAAACTTCTGCATAATGTTATTTTCGTCAAAAGCTCGTAAAAAAATGATGTCATTAATTACCTGTATTTTTCTTATTTGTTTTTGTATGGTTCACAGGTAAAAGATACAATAATACTTTTTATTGTTGGCATCTGACGGCCCCAGCATAAATATGATTTTTTTTAATTACTTTTTTGTAAATTACTCTGATGAAAGTGGATATAAAAATCCGATATTTTTCTCATCATTATCTCGAAATGGTTTTCGAATTTCCATACAAAGCTTTGTAAATAATTTTCTTGTTTAATTTCAACTTATATAATTTAAAATTATAAAGATAATTTTAATTAATGAAATAATTCTTCAAATAGAAACGCTAATGACGATGGTGGTAGTCTGTGACGTCTGACTGAACACGTCAGAGTTCTTTTACTAGTCTGTGGACAAACATTACAAATAATGCAGATTATAAGTGTCAGGTGGTTCAAAAATGACTGAATCTGTAGTTCCACTTTATCATGTTCATTTAATTTTACTCATTCATTCATTTCGCGCTTGGTGAACGAACGCGTAAGCGTTCTCTTCTTACTAGTCTGTGGCTTGGTGTGATGGAGTTGGTTTTGTCGACTGTGTAGTGAATAATTTTGTATTATCGCCATTTTATATAGTATTTGTTGGAATTATATGATTTTTATCATCGAGCAAAATGTCTGCTGATAACATTGAGAAGTTATATCAGAATTATGGTATTTTAGCTGATGCTAAAGACGACATTTCCAAGGTTAGTTAACCTAACATTTTGATATTATTTCTAACGTAAATATTTTAACATTCTGTTTGCGTTTCAAGCTATTTCTAAATATTTATTTATCTTCTAGCATGAAAAAGAGTATTTGGAAATTCTGGCTGCTGTAAAAGGGTCTGACAAGGAAAAAAGGCTCGCGTCTCAGTTCATCGCAAAATTTTTCAACAGCTTTCCCACTCTTGCGGAACAAGCTATTGATGCACAATTCGATTTGTGCGAGGATGATGATGTAGCCGTAAGTATTTACACGTGTTATTATTACGTTTGTTAGTAAGTTTTAAAGTAACACTCAATATGTTACGATACCACACGTCACGTTTTGTGACACTAGTATTGACTGTTGCAGGCAAGTTTTGTTGTGATGTAAAATGCCGGGGTTATCGTATCTAAGACTTTATTCAATGTGATTGTATAAAATATGCATCCCACTGCTTGACACAGGTCTAACCATAGTTAATCAATGTTGCAATAGTCAATGACTAAACTTTGTCTTATAATCTGCATTATGAAAGAATGGAATAGACCTTTACTTTTGATTTTTTTATTTCGCAACCTGTGATTTACCTGTTTACACAATAACACAACTTTTTAAAACAACAATTTCCAGATCCGCAAGCAAGCTGTCAAAGACTTGCCGAACCTTTGCAAGGATCATAAGGAACTTACACAAAGGACTGCTGATGTCTTAGCACAATTATTTCAATCAGAAGACACCACTGAAATAAATATTGTCACAAATTCACTACTAACAATACTCAAAAATGATCCCAAGGGAGCACTAGCAGGTCTCTTTTCACAAATACACAGAAGCACTGGTGCTGATGTGACAAACGAAATTGTAAGAGAAAGGTGCATCAAGTTCTTAGCAACTAAAGTAAAGCAGGTTGGAAGAGAGGTCATAGACAAGGAGGCTGAAGAAGTTATTATAACAGAATGCAAGAAAATTTTAGAGGTAAAGAGGCTATTTTCTTCATTATAACTAACAATTTCAAATCAGCATGATATAGGCACCTCGAGTGGTTTTTCATACCACTTTGCATACATCGGTACTAGTATAGTCAGTGGTAAATATTTGACCACCTTTTAGAAGTCAAATGACACACGTTATGGTTACTCATTGGCTTTAGTACACATCAAATAGTTGTATTAAATAATATTTTAGAAATGATCTGTATGCAAGTTTGAAATTCATGTTTAAAATCTATAAATACAGTCATATTCAGTTGTAAAAACCGATAGTCGTAACAACCTGTGATGTTTAATGTGTATTGTGTAAGTACAAACAAATCGATAGGGAATTAATGGAAAAATATATTAATTCAACAATTTATATCCAAGCTAGAGAGCGGAATTTCAAACAAAGACTTAGCAAAGGAATATGGTGTACTCGTATCACACTCGACAATTTCAACCATTTGGAAAGAGCGAGAAAAAATTCAAACGCTTTATGTCAATAATTTTTTGAAAATGAAACGAGCAACAAACAACAATTCTTTGTAACATTTTTAAAGTTTCACAAATAACTCTACAAAGTTTTGATGCGTCTTGTTTATAGATAAGTAACAAACTAACTGAAGAGATATGAAGGAGCGGGCTTTGACTCTACTGCATGCACGTGTTTTGTTTCTAAGAATTAGAAGAGACCCTACACTAAACTAAATCCTATTGTTTCTTTCCTAATTTTAATAGCCATAGAAGACAAATGTGGATCCCTATTCAAATTATACTATACAGCTTAGCCGGTCGTTTTAACAGATCTAATTCTCTGAAATATTAGTTAAATGTAGTCGTATTATGAGGTATGTTGTTATTAGCAATGTCGTATAAAGCAATGTTTTTAATAAGGCGATCATATAGCATTCAGCCGGGACCTTTGTTCTAGGTTATTATAACTGGCATGTTGTTCTAAACGATTTCGCAGTAAACGGTTTTGACTGTACATGCAAACTGACTGAAAAAAATAATTAGACGTGCTTTGTTCACTCTGTCAATTAATGAAAGTATAAAACATTAAGGCAAAAAAGCAAATTGTGTAGATTTCAGAATAATATTACTATTCTATTACAGGATGTTGTAGCTGGTGAATTTGATCATATCATGGAGCTGCTTTCATGGTCCAGATTGGGTAAAACTCCACTGGGAAGAAAGGAATTGGTAGAGATTGTGGCAGCTCTGGCATTTTCCCCCGAAGACTGGCACCCAGAAGATTCAGAATGTGTCGACAGGATAATACAGTGTTGTCAACATGCTTTATCATTGTTTTCTGTAAGTATTGAAGTGGTATGCATCTTTAATTCTCAAAATCGGCCATAATATATAGTGAATTTGATGTAGCTAATTTATCTGCAGTTCAATATTGCCTCTGTACACATTAATTAGCTCTCTAAATAGTTGGCCATTCCCATTATTTTCAAGCATATTTGAAAAGACCCCATTACTCAGGTTTAATGCAGTCTCCTTTATTTTATACTTCTGTTAATACTAAAAATTCAAAACAGGTTAGATAATAATAAACATAGCAATTATTAAAGTGAACAAATATAAACGAACACAGGATCCAAAACTCGATATCTCACAACTATTTGCTTAGTCCCGTAAATTGTTATTGTGATATTTTAGGTAAACATACGTTTTTTTAGTCCTGTGTCCATCCTTGTAAGTATATCTGAGTATAGCTTATTACCTCAAGTACTAGATTTGTTTTGAGTAGCAGCTGAGTAGAGAAATAGTATCTTAACTGTACTGACTTATTATTATGTTATCTGAACATATGTATTGTAATTATATTACATATGAAACTTTTAATGCAAGATGGGTGCCAGAAACTAGAAAACTTTGTGATCTTGAGCTAAGATGTTGTTTAAAACTTACGGCTTTATTAATAAACACACATCAATGTTGAACTTCTTCTTTCTGTCTTTTGTGTGCCATTTTCAGTCAATGCTCTAATTTGTTCCCTGGCTAAAGTAGTAAGTTATAAAAGACAGTTCTGAAAATTCCTTACTTAATGGTTAATTAATCCTTTTAGACTCAAGTGGACTCCAACCAATATGTGACCTTCTTCTGTGAGTATGTGCTGCCACAATGGGATGCTATCACAACAGCTGAGGATGCGCCAGATTCAAAACTGGAGCTACTGAAGATATTCGCTGAAGTCACTGAGCACTGTGGTGAGCTGGAAGAGCCACAGAAGAAGATTGATGCTGTTTATGATGTGGTGATGGTAAGTCTTTGTAACAACTAACATTTAATGGTTATTTTTGTGTCAAGTGTATTATGTTGGAAAAATTGCATTACATAAGTTACTTATGGCCGCATATGTGTTGTCATAACAGGTAAGTCTGCTAATTTAAGTCTTCACATCAAATATCCTTGAAGAAATTGAAGATTCAGTACTTAAATGATGTAAAAATAAAATTACATTTAGGTAATTAAAACATGTACAGTTATGCACATATTTTCAAAATACTTTTTTGCTTTTGTAAGAAATACAATTAAAGTTCAAAAACATTAGAGTTAACCATTTCTGTTTAAAATTTTTTGATCAATATCATTATATCTTCTCTTCTCTGTCCTTTCAAAAATTACGTATTTTAAATTTCCACAGAAATACTTACCAGAAGCACCAATAGAAAGCGAAGATAGCAACGGTGACAAGGAGAAAGACAAAGATGATAAAGAAAAAAACGAGGATTCAAAAACACCATCATTGCAATTCTCTCATGTGGAATGTGCATTATTTGCGTTGCATTCTCTCTGCCGGAAGTTGCCGGAAGCTTTAAACGCTGATGCTGCGAGGTTGAAGGCTCTACGTCTACGGCTACAGTACACTGCACGTCTCACGCAAGGCTACATAAAGAAGCTTAAGGAAGTCACACAGGTAATTCAGTGGACATGCACTAGCACCTAGCCACGGCCCCATTGAATTCCCCAATATTTCCAAACTGATTTTTATGATAGACTTTTAGATATATCCTTAGTTATCTGCAATTAAGTGATCAACTAACCCATAAATACATTTTGTGCAACACACTCCATGTTTGAAGTATTCAACACAACATGATACCTATTACTAAGCTGCAAGCCTATTACTAAATAAATAATTATGGTTCTCAGCTTGAATGTACCTTATTCTGTTATGTTTAAACTTCCCCAATAGTCAAATAATATTGTTATTTTATTCAACATAAGTTTAAGAAAATGTATTATTTTGATTTTGCTATCTTTGTGTCGTCGTATAGTTTCGAGCGCCTTACTTTTTGTATTTAGTTATTACATTCCAAATTGTAATTTGTTTCATGTATGAATTATTTTTAGGGAAAGAAAGAAGATTCAGAAGAAAACAAACTGAAAATAGCAGCTTTGAAGACTACATCCAACATAAATACATTGATCAGAGACATGTTCCGCACGCCACCCAGTTTCAAAAGCAAGGTTCAACTATCCTTCCAGTCCAAGAAGACTGCTGAAAGAGAGGTAAAATATTACTAATACTTTATCATTTAGTTGTAAAACAATATTTTGTTGTAATTGTAAAAATAATAACTATGATAGCACATCCGGATTCGTCATAGTGTAACTAAACTTGCTAGCTTCGCATTATAATGCTCAATACATAGATAAGCTCAATGTTTCGTAAATATATATTTTTAAACAATCAG
The DNA here is from genome assembly GCA_947049295.1 of Ligdia adustata. Classification (NCBI taxonomy): domain Eukaryota; kingdom Metazoa; phylum Arthropoda; class Insecta; order Lepidoptera; family Geometridae; genus Ligdia; species Ligdia adustata. The sequence continues at coordinate 9,425,039 of OX346218.1, forward strand.
TCTACTGTCTCCCAATAAAATTGTTTTACCTGATTGCCCAAAAAGATGCTAAATTTGTTTTTCGAGTTACTGTTTATATAATTTATGTATGTCTTCGACCGATTTTTATGTGCGAGGTGCCATTGGATTTAGCTAATACTCATGTGGTATACTAGTTGCTTCCTATGGTTTTACTCGTTAATGCGTCTAAAGTTTTTGCAGTCGGGTTTTTCTGAAGTCGCTTTTAAGGACTTGCATATAAATATAGGTTCAGTGGTGTTTTTTTATTTACAGGAAATACGACAGACCAGCTCAGATGACAAAGAAAAGCAATCTCCAGCCAAACGTCACAGACCTATCACTTTTGACAATGGCGAAGAAAAGAAATCGCCCGAGAAGCGAGCTCGTAGTGGCGATAGAAACGTCAAAATGTATATGCCGCCTTCGGGCAAATACAGCTCAAAGTTTACTGGCCAAAATTCTGGCAGGGGGGGAGGCCGGGGTGGTTACGGCCGACGTGATTTCAGGGGGAACGGAGGACCCTTCCGGAGGCGTAGCAACTATTAATAATGCTACTCAGATTCGAGACCTATCTAATTCCCTAATTTTTCTATTACAATCCTATATTCGTCTTTATGCTGTAAAGATCGGAAGCATCAGAAACTAAATTTTATTTTATCCACATGTCATTCTGAAGTCAAAGATGATTTGATATTTTTTGTGCTATTCTTCTAGCACAGTCCTTTTGATATTGATAAATGCAAATGTTCTTCTAACAAATTCCTTGTGATTTGTTATAATTTTAAATTATGTAGTTCAATGTGTTGTTGTCGAGTTGTATGGAGTCCAGTCTTTTGGAGGTGTCATATTATTTGCTTTTGTTTGAATTTCGTTCCAAGATCCTGCCACGGAGAGCAACATTAACTTATTATTCTAGTTAAAGTGGTGCTTGAAGAGGTTCGACTATTTCGGCTATCAGCTATTTACTGTACAGTTTTAAGACTTCTATGAAATAAGAGTAAGTAGTAAGTTAAGTCGCATACGGGTGGGGATTCCCCTGCTCAAGTTTGCATGCATGCCTGAACGCGTGGTGAAAGACTAACAGCAGTGACGTAAGTTATAATCCTAGTTTAAGTTAGGTAACTAGGTATTTCATGTAGTGCAGTTGCGGCAGACGATCGGGCGGAGTTTTGTAGCCAGAAGATCTATACCTATATGACTTTGACTATAATTTGTTTCTGGGCGCCATGACAGATCACAGATGACGTAAGTATCTCTCTTTAGTAGATATAACTTTATTCTACGTATTTCAGTAATTCAGCGCTAGTTACTACTCAACGCGTCTTCACCGAAAGTGGTTTATGAATATTTTCAGATTGTACTTCTTTGTTCCAATTTAAAAGAAGTACCAACTATGATCTACTGGAATAAATGTGATCGTGGCTTTCAATTTGGTTTTATTTTAATTTTAAACTAAGGCAATCTCCAATTCTCTGGACAAATACATGACCCGCTGTAAACACTAGGTACATACGCAGGTTCGATGATAGAAGAAACCTAATAATAATACCCATAAATGCCGTAATACCACGAGTCTATCTCAACTGGCAGAGATTTCAGGAATGCTAGAGTGTAGAATATAAAGGAGTTTCGATCTTCAAGTGGTTGAATTTCCAAAATTCCTTTACACCTCTATACCTACACCTGAATACACCCTGCAGATTTCATGTTTCTAGGTTAATTAAGCTCTGCTTTGATTCCTTAGTGACTGAAAACGTTAGCGAGTGCCCAAGTACAAGGGCAACTCAAAAACTAGTAGGTAGTTGTATGTAAAACTATGAAGCTCAGGGAAAAAATAAAAGAGTAATATTTAGATATTATAAAAAATCTGAAATTAGCAGTACTTAACAATTATTTCCTACACAATGTTTCAAAAATTACAATTATCTCATATTATCAACCACATTACACATAATTCTATCCAATTCATAGCAGGGATCCACATTAGTCATGTCGCCTGAATTGCACTCCATATGCTCAAGGATTTCAATCGGAACTTTGAAGTTAGATTCCATATCATTGTGATCTGGTAAGCTTTGTAGTGCATTCTGAAGAATATCTTGAACTTTATCTAATTGCTTCTTGAATCTGGAAAAATCCAAATTACGGTATGAAAAACAGTGATACTAAATCTTTTCAACCCTGAGAAAAGAAAATATAGTCCAACAAAAATTGCAGCTGTCACTTAAAGGATAGTTCATATGTTATTAGCTTTTGTTGCAAAGAATATACCTTGTAGCAGTTTCAATACGTTGGCGTTTCTGTAGCTCCATCATCACCCTCAAGGTTTCTCTCGCTTGATGTGGTCTGAACTCATTGAGTAAGTGGTGAATGTGAATGAACAACAAACTCAGGTCTTCAACTTTTTCTGCTCTTTTAGGTGAGTCAGGGCAGTGTACTAAAAGATCTAACAGATCCAGAAAATTAACCAGCAGGGAATGGTTTAGCTTCTTAAGTTCTCTTCGTCTTTCAAAATGCATAGGATACAAACGCCGGAAACCCTGAAACATGATATAAAGGTTACATGGGCATTGGATATTTTAATGATGGCAAAAGCTGTTAAGAATCTTTTATATAAAAGCATTTGAGTTGATAAATACATGATGAGTATTGTTAGAAAGGTTTGCAATAATTTATTATCAGACTGGATAGAATGATAGATATTTGAATTGAGAGTAAATAGTGTATTTTTATATTCTGGATGTCTGTCATGTTTTAAATCTCTTCAAGTCATGTAATGCTTTGAAAATAAATATACCTATTTTTTTATATTTTCAACATATTTACTTTTATCCTAGTTAACAAACTGCACTCTAAATGTGTCAGGGCTAAGAGAATTATCCTCACAAATGTATAAGAGGTAGATATGAGACAACTTCAGTGTAATGCTATTATGACCAAATGAATTGCATAGGTAGGTGCAACCTACAGTTTGCTGAAAGTAGTTGTCATGGTTTCATAAACGCCGCTGCTTAATATTATTGTTAATTAGACTAAAACGTTGTTGTTTTAGCCTTGCTTAGGATTACCTATTTAATAATTTACCTGACTCTCCAAGGAACGAATAATAGCGTCGTCAGCATTAAAGGCATGTCCGAACATTGAGTAGGAGTCATGTATTGGCCGTGGTGGCAGTGGTGCTCTATTCCTTCGTACATTTTCATCTGTGTAAAAGTTTATGTACTGCATAGGAGGCAAAGGCAACGAGCTGACTTGAGTCGTTTCGGAAGACATTTTACTAAATCTAACACAAAACTAGGGAAACTCTAGTGTAAAAGGAAAGAGCCTTTATATTGATATTATTTTAAACCTTAATACTGTGCTTCAATCGAAAACTGCAATGACTGCAATTGCTTGCCGCAACACAGCGCTCGCAGGCATATCACTCACAGAGCTCACAACAGACAGCTGGCTGACAGGCAGACCAGTTACGCTGACGTACTTATTAAAAAAATCATTTTATTTGTGTAATATTAACGCCATCTGTTACATTGTCCCAAAGGTGTCACAATGATAGCACTAAATTTAATAACGTATTCTATATGTCAATGTCATGTCTTGACATGAAAATCATCCAGAAGGTATTATTTGGTGAAAAGATTACCTACAGATGCTTTTGATGTGAAAGTATGTGTTTATGTTTTTTTTTAATAAACCGATGGTTTTACTTTATATTTTAAATTTTTTTGTCAGTTTGTCGAAAGAATTTTTGCTGTTGAATTTTTTTTCGATAGTTAAGACGAAATTAATATTATGTAATTTGTTATTAGTATCCTCTAGTGTTTGTGGCAATTTGATCTAAGTACATTTGTTTACTTGCTCCTTATAGTGCCTAGGCAGTATAATAGTAAAGTGTAGTTGATGAAGGCCCAGCCTGCAGCCTGCACTTTACTATTCTGCTGCGTATGATAAAAATATCAGTTTCATTATAACTATATGTTTACAGGTAGTGCACACCTATGAATTACTGATATAAAGGAGACAAACATACACCACTACTTTTTTTAAATGAAAAAAAAATTTGCAGCGTTATTTATTTCTGATACTGAACCCATTTTACAGAAAAAATTTGAAATATGAGGTCAATAAAAGGCCCAGAAATTTGGTAGTATTTATAGGACTGCTAATAAGAAGTTTTTGCAAATCAATCAAGTCAGACGGTGAACGAAAATAACTAGGAGTGTTCGTCATATTACATAATTGATAAAAAACACCTATTATTCGTATCAAAGAACTTTAATTAAATTAATTAAAATTGCAATTCTATCTAAGAATTGCAATAACCAATGATAAAAAGTGAAAGAAACACTGATGTTCCGTCGTTATTACCGTGGTCTGATTTTTGCGTGGCCGGATTGTCTACTCTGACAGAAGTTAGCCAAATGAATCGAGGTCAAATGACCTAATACTGATTTTCCCAAATCACCATCTTGTCAGAGGCTGTGGAATCGACAAAAATTCTGTAGGAAACAGCTTCTTCCAAATCGAGAACAGTAACGACCGAGTAGTATATTTTCGTCGGCGCATCAATCTTTGAAAGAATCAAGTTCAATTTACCTTATCTACTTGTTCGTTGGTTGGTGACAGAATCGCTCTTTCTTTAAACCAAGATATAGGTACGCTCCCGCCGCCCTGGCTGGCCGGAACTGCCGCAAACGCAATTTTCAAATCTGTAATATCTTCGAAAATATTCATTTAAATCATAAGCTGTAAAGGGACATATAGATCTATATAATCAACAATGTGTTTAAGGTATTTAATTAGATAAGGATTACTGCTGTATTGGTTAAAATCACTTCGAAAATTAGCCATTATTTGTCGAAAAAAGTAAATGACAAAAAAATTTTATTGTGGGATATCCATAACATATAGACATATACCTTAGCGGAGTTTTCTGTAGACCTTTTTAATCTGTACAATACTTAGTACAGTTTGCAACGTAAGCGGAAAAAATGAAATTATTTACGACATCACATTGGAAAACGCAAAAATAACAGTGTTTTTCCACTATTTTATGGATGTTATTATACATATAAACCTTTCTCTTCAATCACTCTATCTATTAAAAAAAACCGCATCAAAGTCCTTTGCGTAGTTTTAAAGATTAAGCATACATAATGCATATAGGGTCAGAGAAAGCGACTTTGTTTTATACTAATTAGTGATAGTGATGATAGTGATAGTGACTCGGCAAACACACACAGCAACGTAATCTACAAGCTAATCTAAATCCATGTACCTAGGTAAGTAGGTACATCAAAATATAAATAGGCACAAAGCTTTAATACGATACGATAGTTTCGATTTGTATAACAATAGAATAGACATTCTTAAAACGTGTGCAATTATTTATATATCATTAAGTAAAGTAAAATGACGCGAAAAAACAAATGTAGAACTATTTTTCTGTGGTGGACAAAATTGCCAAAAAGAAGAAGTGTAATTTTTGTAAAAATATACCTAGTCTAACAGCGCACGCCACGCCTCCATCGCATTACTTGCGGCGATAATCAAATGGTCGCGTCGTTCTGCAAATCGAGTTAATATTTTATTACGTACAAAATAACTTATAAAAATAACGCAGCGTTATAACGTGTTGGCAATATATAGCCGTTGCGATCACTCCTAAAACTCTTAAAAATAACATGAAAATATTCCAATTTCTCGAGTCTATTTTCATTTTACATTTTTAACCCATTAAAAGGATCATTTGAGTAGTGTAGTATTAGTAGTTTTAGTTATAATTGTATATATTTTAGTGTTAGTGTATATAAGAGTTGGTAAGTCTTTTATCATTTTAAAATGAATGAGCCGCCCGACTTGCAAGATCCGGGGGGCGGAATTGTTCCCCCGACAAATAATTTCGTGACTGTCGCTACTCATAGTATAATATCTAATGAATCTGGTATGGACACTGATACGTCTTCCAGCCAAGCTCATAAAAGAAAGAGAATTCGTAACACTAAAATATGCAAACAGTGCAATTAAAAAAGAGGAAGCACGCTCAAGCTATTGATGGCAAAACAGGCTGCCTTTGTACAAATAGTGAGAATAATAGTGACAATTAGTAAAATAACTTGTGAAATCCCAGCACAGAGTTTGTTCCACCACTGAGCAACAATCCAGCTCCCCAGGTCGTTTCCTCTATAGCTCGAACTTTGTACCAACCGACAGACAAAGCTCCGTTTAAAATTCATGTTCAACGTGAAGCGAAGTCATCTGACGACGGAACCACTCTCCACCCGGTCTCATTTGGTAAGTTTCTGAAGAAAAACGGATTTCAGAACATAATGGTTCAGTTAAGAGAATTGGCAGGAATAGAATAGAGATAGCGTTCTTTGACTTCGGTGATGCCAAGTCGTTTATAAGTAGCGGAATTTTATCGACGAATAATTACAAAGCGTTTGTTCCATCCTCCAACATCACGCGTAGGAGGTTCGAGGTGTACCCTTGGAATGGTCACCCGACGAGATCATAAAGAATATATCTGTTCCTATTGGTGGCGCAAAAATATTAAAAGTTCGGAGACTTAATTTTAAAACTATGATAGAAGGTTCTCCAGTTTGAACCTACTCAGAACGTTGTAGTTACCTAGTAGAGTTTTTGTATGCTACAATTCACTCCCCGTCGAACTGTATACCTATCCTACAATACAATGCTATAATTGCTGCCGTTACGGCCACACTAAACTTCAATGCAGGTCTAAACCCAGATGTTTTAAGTGTGGTCTTGAACATACTGGTGATAGCTGCAATGTTGACGAAGAAGACGTTATATATTGTCTCTGCTCAGCGTCACATTTTGCGATTAACAAGTCATGTCCTGAGTTTGCGCGACAAAAACGCATCAAATTAACAATGGCCGAAAATAGCATATCTTACGGTGAGGCAGCTAAATTGATTCCCGCAATATCAAAATCTTATGCAGACGTTGTTAGTTCCGTTCCTAAAACTAATCAAATTAAGCCACATACGTCTTTTAATGTTGAGCGTCCACATAAAACGTCATACAAAAAGACTATTGTCAATAACCGTCGTCCAGTCGCGAAACCAGCTATGGGCTACGATCGTGTGGCTCATCAAAAAGTTATTCGTAAATTTAACATCCCGCCACCACAATACGGCTGTGCTTTAAATAGAAATTCAAATACTCCTTTAACAATGTCCACTACAGATATAATCCCGATCCTAATAAATACTCTAACGAAATCAAATATAAAAATACCGTCCATCGTTGCCCCTATCCTTGATATGTTTAATAAATCTCATTCCATGAATAATGGCGGTCCTTTACAAGATTGTTCAGTGGAACTGCAGGAGTGCAGTTAGTAAAAAATCTCATATCATACATTTAATAAACAAGTTTCATACTTGTTTATTAAATGTATTTTATTAATGTAGTAGCACTTTCGGAGACTTGGCTATGCCCAGGCTCCGTATTCAAAATCCACGGATTTTCTAGTTTAAAAGATGATAGATTTGATAAGCATGGTGGATCTGCCTTGCTTATTAGAAATTCTATCTCTTTTACTCCTCTATCTCTTTCTTCCTATGAATACTTTACTGTGGTAGCAGCACAAGTAGGAAATACTTGTGTTGTTTCTATTTACATTCACTGTCCTCGCGTAATAGTTTTCCAACATCTCCATAATCTTTTGTCACTTCTACCTAGACCTTTTCTCATCCTAGGAGATTTTAACTGCCACCACATTGCTTGGGGATCGTCTATTACCTCATTTTACAGAGAAAAGCTTGCGGAAGTCATTGATACACATATCCTTTGTGTGATTAATACTGGCTCTCGAACTCGTAGGACTAAACCTCATGAGATAACCAGTGCTGTTGATCTAGCTTTATGTTCTCCCTCCTTGGCCTTGTTGCTTCTTGGGAGTCACAATATTCAACTTTTGAAAGTGACCATTTTCCCATACTAATAACTTTACCATTTCACTCTCATCGTAAGCCTTTGCGTGAACCTCGTTTAAGGTATAATCTTAATGACAATAAATTCTGGTGTAAACTCAAGATTTCTGTTGAGAAAAGATTGACTAATATGCCAAACTTTACAAATCACGGAGTCACTGGAATCACTAACACGTTTACCAATGCTCTGATAGTGTCTGCTAATGAAACTTTTCCTCTTAAAAAAACCGCTACTGGTTTAATTCCTTCTGGTGGGATAAAGAATGCACTGACGCAGTTAAAAAAATAAAAGAAGCTGAAAAAGATGTATGACAGTTGCAAACTTTGATATTCTTGCTAGCATTATGAATGACACTAGAAAACTATTAAAAGAGAAAAGATTTGCTGGATGGAGAAAGTTTTGCCTGTCTATTTCTCCTGATGTAAATTTATCTATTGTCTGGCGTAATATTAGAAGATTTAGATGTGGTGTAAGCGAGTCACCAAAACTGTCTTTGCCCCAGAATTTAATAAACCAAGTTTTAAATCGTCTGGCGTCACCTACAGTGCCTCATAAAAAGGTTATTTGTAATTTGACACCATCTATTCAACCCAATTCGGGTTTACTTAACTCTCCTTTCACTATGCTAGAACTAAAAGGTGTTTTCTATTAAGAACTCTGCGCCAGGTGAAGATGGCATCCCATATTCATTTATTCTAACCTTAGTGAACCCACACTTGAATATTATCTAAATTTAATAAAGACTGTCATGTTATCTGGCAAAATACCTTCTTCGTGGAAATCCCAAATTGTATTACCATTTCTTAAACCAGGCAAAAACCCGTTAGAGGCTTGAATGGCTTGTAGAAAGTCAGGTTATTTTACCAGAGACTCAATTTGGTTTTAGAAAGGGAAGTAAGTACATTAGATAGTATAGCAACACTTATAACTGATATAAGAATCGCATTCTCTCGAAATGAATCTGTCCTTGCAGTGTTCTTAGACTTGGAATCAGCGTATGATAACGTACTACTTGAAATACTAAAAGTAAAACTTTTTAATCTAAATATTCCTGATATTCTTACATGTTTCATTATTAATCTGTTGTCAGGTAGGTCTGTAAAGTTAGACCAGGCACGGGATGAACACAGGATTGCTTGGAAGGGTATTCCGCAGGGGTCAGTACTCAGCCCTATCCCCTTCAATATTTATACTTTTGATTTGCAACCATCTCTTTATGATACAAGTAGTATCTTGCAATACGCTGATGATCTAGTTTTATATTCTATTGGACAATCTGTCAGTGATATTCACAAGCAAGTAACACGCTCATTAAACTACTTAAAACGCTGGGTAAAGTAATGGCCTCGGAGTTTCTCCACTCAAAAGTTCAGCAGTACTTTTTACACGCCAGCGGACTCCACCACTTGTTTTCGTACACTATGACAGAAATTTAATTCCAACGAAGCCAGTGGTAAAATTTTTGGGTGTCTACTTGGACTCAAAATGACAGGATTACCACATTGTAAGTACATCAAAGACAGATGTTAGAAAATTTTGAATTTACTTAGGTGTCGCTCCGGTGTTTGGTGAGGTGCGCATCCTATCTCTCTGAAGCTTATCTATAATGCCCTAGTTCGAAGTGTTGTTGATTACGGGACCTTCTTATTAGGGCCTTGTAGTGTAGCTGGTCTTAGGAGATTGGATGTTGTTCAGTCAAAGGCCTTAAGGATAATCACGGGAGCAATGAAATCCAGTCCCATAAATGCGTTACAAGTCGAATGTTGTGAACCTCCTTTACATTTTAGACGTCAATTTTTATCAGACCGAATGTTCTATCGTGTTCTACAATTTTCAAATAGTCCTTTGATTTCTAAACTTAAATTACTTGCTGATCTTACTAAGTCCTCAGCTTATTGGAAACATAAGATCCTTCCTTGTTTAGTACACAGTTTTTTCGGATATTTCAAGTTTTCCATTTTGTAAACTGCGTGACGCAAGGACAAAACAAATGAATTACGGTTTTTCAAATACAAATATATGAATAAATAGCTGTATAAATTTGAAATTGGAATCCCTAACCAAAGAAGAGATATTTGAGATCAAAGTGGCCAGTACGACAAAACGCCAATTTCATATGTAAGGACCTGATATAATTATGGATATGAAACTTCCATATTCCTGCCAATGGTCTGCCTTAATTTAGATATTGATAAACATAATGCTAATATATATTTTAAATGCTGTGTCCAAAATAATTGGCCTAGATGGCATCATATTTATACGGATGCTTCTAAACATTTGCCATGTGATTTTGCAAACAATACAAACTATACAACGTAGTTCAAAAAATAAAATGCCCCTCGGAAATGTCCGTATTTACAGGCGAATGTTTTGGTATCATCAAAGCCAAAGAATACGTGCTTCTTTGTAAATTAAAAAAAATCTCTTATTTTTAGCGATTCAATGAGTACCTTGCAGGCTCTTACAAAATTTCCTTTCAAAAGTTATTCTTTTCCGCTAATCGCAGAAGCCCGGCACAAATTAAACCAATGCGCTCATTTAAACTAAACCGTGCAATTTATCTGGGTAATGAAAAAGCTGATAAACTTGCCAATGAGGCTGTGGTGTGTGGTGATGACTATCCTTTTAAAAATTATACTCAAGATTTGGCCTCACTTCCTAGAGTATATCTCCAGGAATCTTGGAAGGCAGCCTGGGCGTCTAGCAGCCAATAAAAAGGTAAACACTACGCTAGCATCCAACCAGTAATTCCAATAAAACCATGTTTCTCAAACTTAATTTATGCAAGGCACTAACATCAACTTTAATAAGAATGCGTTTAGGTCATACACATCTTGTCCTGCACATCTGGCTCGGTTTAACATCATTGATAGTCCAGAATGTGAGTGCGGATACTACTATGGGGATCTGGATCATTTTTTTTAGTTGACCTAATCATGACCGTGCTTCCTTTAACAAAACTGATATCTCTACTTGTCCCTTTACCTACGAATATAAAAACGCTTTTGCATAGTAATACTTCTTCTATTTATAATTGTTTATCTGAGTTCCTATCTTTAAACAACATAAAATTGTAAATATTGTACATAATAAATACGCGTACATATTCAATGTATATATTATATCATCCTGCATTTTTGTATTATATAAGTATTCATCGACTTCCTTCATGCTCGCTTGATCCTTTTCTATTTTTGCACATCGTTTAATCCTTTTTTGCGTGAAAAACGTTTCCCAAACTTTTGTAAATATTATCACAAAATCTGTATTCTCAAACTTCAAACCTACTATTAAACTGCTGACGACTTATGTACTTGAAGATGGCAAATACACAAGCCGTGTAAAGCCAAAGCCCTAGAAGAGGGAAGAATAAAAAAAGACCTGCCGTTCTTTAGGCGCGCAGAAACAGAAAGAAATAGACGACGGTTACATGCCATCTCAGTTACACTATAACAAGGAAAGAGATATACATGTCCATGGAAATGAAAGAGACAGAGTGACCAATTTTTTGTTCCGTAGCATATGACCGGTTTTTACATTGCTTTATAGCTCATCAAGTGCTAAACAAACTTTGAGGTTAGTTCATTTATTTGATGTAAAGTCCCTATGTATAAAATATTAGTTATAAAAAGTTAAAAAAAGATAAAAAAGATCTGAAGAAGCTTTTTGTAGAGAATAGTGCGAAATGGTTCTAGTGGCTGTAAAAGAAAAAGCGAATAAAAAATTTCTCCGACAGCTGATGTAGTAGTTTCTATAGTCACCATAGCAGCCATCGCTAGTAGTTGCTACACTCACTCACTCACTGTCCTTTTTGCCAACACGCTTGGAATGGGTCTATTTACTGAACTCTGTGTTTAGGTGCAATTATTTAACGTTCAAAATAGCTAGGTAAAAACACTGACGTTTATCTGACAGTTGACAATACATGGCTATAGCAATAAAGGCTATGTTTTTCATATTAAGAGCCGCCATGGTTGATTATTTTATTGATTCGTTATTATATAACTTGAAGCCGTAGTCAGGCACTGAAAAAAACTCAAGAGCTACAAATATCAGGTACTACCAAATGCAAATGCTATGCAAAGCTAAATTTTTAATCCGTAGTAAAAAAATATTTAATGTCAAGTACGTCATATGTCACTACTGTAGCTGATGTTGTGTTGTGGTTTGTTTGTGGTTGTGTGACATGGTTCTATGGATTCTATCATCGAATTTCGATAGCTATATTCTAGTTTTATAATTTTGTCATGTGTGCCTGCTAATATCTATCTGATTTTATAATATAGACGAACTGTTGTGTTTCCCTATACATTGTTGCTTGTTATTCACATGATTCTGGAGTTATCAGCTACTTTTATGGGTACAATCATTGTAAGTATCAGCATCTTGATCTCTTCTCTTTTGTCTGTTATTACCGGCCACGCCATAACCCGAACCTACCGATTACCATGTCTGAATACTTTATTGACGCCTATTTCTGATCGACGGAGCTCGCGACTACGCATATTCTACTAATTATTTTAAACTATTTATTCTTGAAATTTCTGTCTCACTTCGATATTTTTGGCGGTTCTCCTAGTCTCCCTTATATACTTAACATTGGCAATTATTTTTAACTCCATATGCAAAAAGTTTTTTTAGATTGAATGATTACTAGATTTAGAGTGTTTATTTATAATTATTATTCATAAAAATCTGTTCAGCTATTTGATGATTATCTTCATTATTGTCAGTTTTGATATGTTTAAGGTTTTGTACTTGTTTATTATGAATAAATGGTTCTGTAGTGAGGTGGGACTTAAAACCAATTTAATTATTTTTTTCAGTAATATGGCTGGTAAAGATGAAGATGAAGTTATTCTCCAAAGTTTTATGATAAAAAGATCTCAGAACAAAAAGCTGTTTACACCAGTGAACTACAAAGAGCGGTTTCTGATCCTCACTAGACGAGCACTCATTTATTATGATTCAGATGGAGAGGTAACTAATGTATATTCTTTTTTCTGTTTCATTCTGGTATCCTTCCTATAAGTGTATATGAACAATGTTATGTAGGCAGAGGAAGTTAAAGGTCCAGAGCGCCCTAGGCAATCACTTTATCGGCGCCCCTGTACCGGCCATAAATGGCCATCATAATACTACAAATATTAACTAGTTGTTTTTGCAATTACAATGACGTTGTATCATCCAACCCTAGACTTTAGTAGACTTTAGTAGAAACTGTGAAAAAATCAAGAGGGACAACAGACCGAACATCGAAATTCATGATTCCTCTCTGGTCTGGGAAATAGGCCTTTATGTATAATGTGTGTTGACAAATGATGGTGTGTTATGAATATATCACTAGAGAACGTCTAGATCCCATTACCATGGGAATACTGTAGCTTTCTACAGGTGAATGAATTTTTGAAATCGGTCCAGTAGATTTTGAGTATATTCATTATAAACAAACAATCGAATAGTAGTAGAGCACAGCTGCACTGCAGCTCATAACTGGTTGGCTTGATCGGGGCAGTACCACATCCACGCAGAAGACTGGCGTGAAACACGACGCGACGACGCAACAAACGCGTAATATTGCATAATACGAGTATATCGATGCTTGTGCAATATAATCTATTACAAATTTAAATTATAGGTCAGCATTTAGTTCTTAATCATTGATATGTTATTTTCTTTATTTATTTAAAAATTCTGAGCTTGTGCGCCCCTTGTAACTACACGCCCCTAGGCATGTGCCTAGTTTGCCTTACAGATAATCCGCCTCTGTATGTAGGGTTGAACTAAGCAACCAAACCAACAAAAAATTGTGATTGATGCAGTAAGCAACTCAAGCGGCTAATAAAGTTAAGTTCACTTCGAGTGCTTTTTTGAGCAGGTGAATCAAGGAACATTTGAGAAGAATAAAGAATTCCTAAAGTATCATTACAAAATATGTTAATCCAATGTTCAATGTGCTTAAACAAAGTCGAAGCATATTCCTCTTGGTTCTTTATGTCAATCTTAAATAGGTATTCATAAAATCCAAATTGATACTATCCATCATCATAAGTCATTTGAGTTGCTTTTGAAACCACCATAGGCACATCATAGAAATAAATATCTCTTAGTGTATGTACACATATAATAAATTTGAATACTAGATAGTGAATACTAGAGAATGGCAAAAGCAATAGTTTTGCCATTCTCTGATTGCCATTCACTGACACATTGAGAATGACAAAAGCAATAGTTTTGCCATTCTCTGATTGCCATTCACTGACACATTGAGAATGACAAAAGCAATAGCTTTTGCCATTCTTTAGTTTTCCCTGGAAAATATAAAAATGAAGGCAAAACCGTAGGCAAAAGATATTTGGATGTAAGGAAGAGTAAATAAAAAGAAAGGTTGTTTGTGAAAATCCTGTGAGCTTGAAATCTCTAGTATGATCATTATACCTTATAAACGCACATTGTAAATATAACAAACATAACAATCTCCAATGTCTCCATAGAATATATACAAAACTGTAGTAGCACTTATATCTAAAAAAATGGTTGATGACGTCATGTTTTTCATACTGTTTATTGGTTAAAATAATTGTAGGTACCTAAATCCAGACTAATTATAATTAGTGCTAAAATATTGTGTATGTAATTACTATATTTCTTCAAAGTTTTATATAAGTAAGACTTTTCATAGATAAGTAACTCACAGTTTTTGAATAAAAGTGTCAGTACTTGTTGGTTTGGTTAGTTCTTTTAAACTAAAGGTTTACCTAAACATAATTGGTTGTATTTCATGCTGCCTAGAGGATAAAAACCCTGCTGTACTGGTAAGATGATTTTATTATATTGTTTTTTTAGTATTTTTTTGTCTTGCTACATTTCGTATAAATAACTATTCCTTGCTAATAATTATGTATACTGATGTATGATGTAAATCTTTGAGGCATACCAAATACATTCATATCTGCTGTTAGATATTTTAAAAATATTTTTTTCATTAGTCTTGTGATTTCGTATTTTACCGCGAGCCAGTGCAATTAAAACATCTCCGTTTTGTAAGCAGGTGCGATATTAATATAGATTTTTTAGGTTGATTCAGTTTCAGGAAATGACTTAGCCATCAGTTGTTGAAAACTTAAAAAATATAAGTCGCCAATAGTTCGAGCGCCAATAATTCGAGGGACTAAATCAGTCTTTGACCCCCCGTAAACACGGCTGTTTATTCCGATTCCATTTTCCTTAGGCGTTTACTTTCAATGGAAATAAAAACATGAATTAGTGGTAAAAGGTTTTCCACTACTGCTTTAGCCTCTTCTCTTATGAAACCAAATAAAATTATATGTAACGTAAAATTCATATCTGAACCAGATGAGCTCATTGTGTTAAAGAAATTTCTTTCTATACGAAATTTATAAAGTTTCTATGTCTCACACTTTGAAAATCCTAGGACAACTTGCAAACTGCTATCATCGCTATAAAATGTGAATCTCCTTGATTTTTGAAGACAGTTAAAAATCGCACATTGCAGAAATCACCATGACCTAGTATTGTTGCGCCACAGGGCAGGCCTATCCTTAAAACGATAGTCGCCTCTGTGAGTATTTTTACCCCAATGCAAATTTATCGTGCACAGAAATCCACACTGAAACAAGTTCAACATTCAGTAAAGCCTCAAGAACTTCACACGTGGTAAAAAGCATATCCGCTGTCATGCCAACAAAGAAAAGCATCCAGTTATTACGCACCTTATAAAGTATGAGAAAATGTATTATTCCCTTTTTCCCACGGGACTGACAACACAAAAGACGCGAGGCGAAGTTTAATGATCGTCGAAGCGGAATAATTGCGTACCTATCTCGTGAGTCGAGCTTGTGAGTGATTCATGCAATATTCCTGGTTCCTAGGACCCGAATTCCTGTGTAAATATCTTATAAGTATTGGCATGATACATAATCTAAAAGATGATGACGTGGTTATTTATGTATCTAACCACAGGGTTAGTCAATAAATCGTGTTTTCGGTTGTCGTCAAACCCGGTTTTGTGGAACTTATCATAGATTAAGGGCTTCGATGAGATCTAATTCTCAGGTATTCTTCGGATCTCGGTAATTCTGTTAGGCAGTAAGTAAGGCTAGTGTTCGAGGATGAGAGTGCAAGGGCGCATGCGTGGGCAGGGTGTGTCTGAGGCTCCAAAAAGCGGCCGGCAGCCGCGGCAGTCCCGCACCGCTGTCTCGACACCGGCCACGCCCTACGTGCCACACTAGGTAACTATAAAATCATCGATACCGCGACATTCGCTTATATACACTTCCCTCGCTCGTTTACAAGCTTCAGAACTGGTGAATTAATTACTCTTTCACCTTATTCAGTTTCGGAAATTGCTGCTGATGTCTCGTTCATGTCCATCCACGAAGCTTTTCCATTCAATACTTAAATGGTCATCTTTGGTGTTATTGATCGACAGTGAAGACTCCGCTTCCCATATGGAAGTACATTTTAAGCTTGGTTGTGGAGTCGAGTTGCATTAGGTTGGCTTTTGACTTGTTTTATGGGAAAATTAACTGCGTGTTATCGAGTTTGTTCTTGTCGGAAAACGTATATCGCTTCATTTCCTTTGAAACGATCTTCTCCCGATTCCAGTGCTACGTTACACTGCCGGCGTAGGCACCGTGAATGTCATTATTTAGAAGTGCATTTCATAAAATAAAAACTAAAATAGGTACCTCTTACAAAATTGCTTAAGTTCGTATTAAAAATGGACAAAAGTTTTCCCAGTAGATGTATTTTCATTTCATTAAACTCTGAGTGCACAGGTTCGTAGCGAGATGCTCAACAATCACTCCTTCACAATAGCGCGAAAGCAACCCTTCGCGAACGCCGCTCTAATGTATGTACAGTCGCGTTAAAGGAATGATTCACATTTCACCAGCCCCTTGCATGAGGCAAGTTAAAAAAGACGTTTGATTATGAGTCTTGTATGTAAGTAGATAAAGCAGAACTACAGTTGACAAACTTCGAATGCGGCTAACGTTTTACAACGTAGTTTTTCGTTGGAAATTCTTCTGAACGTTGTTCCGATAGAGTTTACTTTTCAATGACTTTTTCGATCTGTGGAGGGTACGGGTTAGGTGTAGTGTGAAGCAAGCTAAAACGTGTGGTCCCTTGGTGTGTGAGCAATTTTAATGGAGAGCCCTCGCTACGTGCGCTAATTGTATGAAAAGGCTCGCACACGCTCGTGGTTTGCGCTCCCAGCTTATCCCTTGTGTTTCGGTTTTGTGTTTCAAAGCTTTGTCGCCAATATCTCTTTGCCTGTTGCTTCTTCATGAATATTTAGCGAAGTAGATTGTTCAGGTATAGGCCTGGGTTCTACAGTAATTTAGAATTCTGATCTTTATTTCAAATAATGCATTAACAACTTTCCTCTCTTCATGGTTCGAAATCGTGCTGATTCCAGGATTTCCTTCAATCGGTGTCTCTAAATAATACCCGAGTAGATATAAACAATGTTTATGTCAATAAATTCATAAAAACACAATGAAATCACATTACAAAAAAAATCTTGATCAAAATGTCTTTACATCAAAATAAAAAATATACATAACACAAAATAAATAGTTTCTGAATAACAATGCACAGGTTGTATATATTGGTTATCCACCCAGTAAAATAAATCTATAGGTGCTGTAATTCCTACTTAAAAAAAAAAAAACAATCTTACTTGTTATCTTCAGAAGTTTTTTTGCGTAGTTTTAATTTATGGCTAGTTAAACTCACTAACTATATCAGAATGTTTCTATAAACGATTACGCCATTTTACTTAAAACTATGCATACATTCAGTCAGCTTCTAATATGTATCCGGTTTCTAATCTATATCACATTTCCTACTCAATTTTAAACGGAGCTCACTTTAATGGCATAATTTCTCCACTAAGCGCCAAGATAGACGTGATGAGGATGTCATCGGAGTCATATCGGAGATTGGTTTACGTTGGCTTCTCACCGCGTATTGATGTTCATTGCATCGTGCCGGAGGAAATTGAGTTAGTGATCCAATCTACAGCTTGAAAATGGAGCTTGGCGGTCTCTATGATAGCTTGTAGTAGATAGAATAGGTCCATGGGTATTGAAGTATATTAATTACATACTTGCTGTTTCGTATAGCCTGGAATAGGTTGCCCTAATTTCAGTGTTTTAAGGCGGCATATACTTAGACCTCTGATTGTTATTTTAAAATTTCAACCGCGACCTAAAATATTTTTTGGCGTACGAGTATCACTAATTCAGCTTCTCGAGATATATCATCTGTTTTTGTCCACTTGTAGTTCATCTTTAGTTTTTTAGATTCAATGTTTCCTATTTAAAGTAGTCTGGAAGAGATCTCTTTTTTGCGATATGACCTCTTTTTGTGCCTGATTTATTAATTCTCCAATATGCTATTTTGTGATGACTAAATAGTGTTGTAATTGTAAATCTCTCAGCAATTAATGCATTTCCTTGTTATTCAAAAATATTGAGGTAGGTACTGCGGCTTTCATACCTTGTGATGGCCTCGTCTAAAGTTTCGCACAAAAGATTTAATTGCTGTAAACGTGGCGCCGTAATTTAATCCCATATAACGCGTCCCAGTCTAACTTTGCCGCCTTAATATCCGAGGCTCACGTAAAAGTTAGTAATTGGTATAGTATGTTACGTAGAGGCTGTAAGCCCTGTGAAATGGTTGGCGGAGTTGGCAACATGCCCGCCGCTCGCAGAGCCCGTGACTGATCAAATCGCACAAACTATACAATCCCATAGCCAAGAAAACCTATCGCAATCTTTTAGGGTATTTCTTTATTCAATTTTGTTGAACTTTTCGCTAGCACTTATTTACTGTAAAGACAGTATGGATAATAGTATGTACCTAGTTTCTTAATGTGGACAATGACCAGTTACTACGACGCAGCTAGCAACCTGTACTGACTGCATGAACTTTTCCTATGTTACATGTTACATTACGCCCCGCAACACCGGACAGTACCTAACTTTAAGGTTCGCAACCCATCCGAATACATCTCGTGTTGCAGCTGTCTATCTATATATAGGCTGCGGTAACTGCATACCATGGGCAACTAATCTCATTGTTTTCCCATTGATGTAGAAAATCGAAATTTGAGCTTTCCCGTTAAAATTTATTCTTGGATGACTGAAATATAATAACCGATAAAACAATAGACCATCACTATCTTTATGTGCTATCACTAGGTGTATCTTTATCTGGAAGTGCAGCACTATACTCATGATCTAAAGTGCCGCACTAGCAAGTCTAAACAGGCAATGTATCGGCCTGAACATGGCCTAGCCTTCTTTATCTGCAGCATGCATATTACTTAGTTCCCTTCGCGCCGCCACAGTTTGTTGCTTATCTTTTCATGCGGTTCAATAGTTCTACATACATTAGTAAAGGCATCGTACTTTGTACTCGGGCTTCCATATTTGCCTTCTAATAATTAACAATCTTCTTCACTTTGTATTTAAGCTACAGTCTACCGCACAAAGTTACCGTTTACCCCTAACTGGTAACCCTTGTTCTTGACCGAAAGTGTGTTCCTATACTTTTCTCATCATACAATTTAAATTATGCTCGCAATTTGAGAAAACATGATTTTCTTGAATTCTGCCGTTCCCGTATTACAAGTTTTCGTTGTTATGCATTCAGTGACCCTATTCCAGCTTAGTACATTTGTTTAAACGATAAGCCTGTATAAACACCGTTTGAATCTTTAGTATCAGTAGCACCTTCTACTTAGGCTAAATATAATGCACCATGTAATAAGGATTAGTGATAGCTTTTGAAATGACTCGACTATGTAGATGCATGTTTATTACCTTTAAATTATTAACGTAACTGATAGATAGATGAACGCTTTATTGTAGACACACAAAACATAAAGATATAAAAATATAGTTCTATATGGCGGCCTTATCGCTAAAAGCGATCTCTTCCAGGCAACCTTTGGCTGGAGACTATTGACAAAAAATAATGTACAGGACGGGCTGTACTAACAATAAAAAATACTCAATATATTTATTGCTAAATTAGATATTACATGCAGATCTTAACATAATGCAATAAGTACTTATATATCTAATATTAACCCTACATGGGTATGGCAATGTGTTGAGTGGAGCACACCAATTTATTTAATTATAAAATAAAATCAACTCTTAATTAATTAACGTCCCGGAACTGCATAAAACATTTTAATTCGATCATTTCATTTCATAGTAATATCTATTCAATTATATCTGCCAGCAAGTTTTGTTTCAATAGTATGTAGATTTTACGCATTACGATACGCAATTTATGCACGAAAACTAGAGTTCACGTATATACCTTTCCTTTCTTTCCTCAAGGAAAATAAACCAATTAAAGTTTTTTGGTGATAATCTCGATAAAACCTCCGCTTCCCCTTTGGTGTCTTGATTATGCTCAGACAAAGCCGGCCGACCGTCCCGGTGACCGGATTCAATTAGTGCCAAGTGTAGCGTAACTATATTTTTGTGATCAAGCAGCAAATTTTGCTTGCAGCTATTTGAAATTGCTATTGGCGTCGCTACAATTTTTTGCGAGTTTGGTGAATCAATTGGTTTTTTGAAGCTTTGAAACCCGGTTTGAAGTGTAGTGTCTTCAACATATCAAAGATTGTATATCTTCGTGACTATTGAATCTGTTGATCTGTCTTCTAATTTTTCGTGCCTAGCAAATCTATCGTTTAAGTACTTATCATTTGCGACAAGCTTACTGTGATAATGATGTATCATTATTACAGCTCATAATCTCTACTATTTCGTTCGATTGTTGTATAGCGAAGTCTGGTTCTATCTGGATAAATGTATAACTTCATAGGGCGCGGTACTCGATTTCTTACACACGGCGTATCCACATGCCACTTTAACACCATTATTGTATTGTTGTACAACAGAGACGCAAGGAACGCGGGCGTGTCCCTATCGACGCTATCCACACAGTCGAGCAGGCGCAACTCGGCGAGCTGTCTAAACAGTTTGGAGACATCGACGGCGAGAAGGGTCTCCTTTACAAGTTCCCTTTCCAGGTAAATGACCCCTCGAGACGATTCTTATCCGATTAGCCAGGCAGGAAGAATGACGCATCGAATACATTAAAAGCCAGTTAAAAAGTCGCGTTTGTACTCGTACGGTTGTAGCGTGCGTTCATTATGTCTTGCAGGATTTATGTTGTGTGAACGAATTCACATCGAAGTTAAAATCTTAACACTCCATCTGCAAGTCTTAGTACTGCTTTTATGTTTCATTGTATATTACATCACTCACATGCAAACTGTAGGTATCGGATAGAATTTTGTGGCCATTATGTTACGTTATAACTAGTCATTAATTACATAGTTTACTGTTATATTTATTAAAATACGATCTACAAGGATGTTTCTATGAGACGTTTGCTTAGAGGAAAGATAGATTAAATAGTAAGCTATTATGTTTTATAAAAATAGATTAAATTATTACTAAACAGCGCCCAGCGGCATCTGTAGGAGTTTCTATCATAGTTGAAATTACTCTTCCACCTTAAATTAACTTCTATAGTATATGCAGGTTTGAGTATTAAAATAGCTATTAATACATGCTATGGCTATGCTCACTTCTCTAGTACATATTCTCAACTTTAAGCGTGTTATGCCTCGTTTCAACTGACTCAACCAGGACAAAGACGCTCAAAAGTAAGAACATTTTTGAGTTTTTTGAGCCTTTGATGTGTTATAATATAGGCCCGGATTCCATTAATGAGAAGACTATGTGATAAGAGAGGAAATGTTTTTGAAACAAACAATATTTTTTGGTGTAATTTCTAAATCTCATCTCTGTTTGATGCAGTTTTCGGAGAAGAGATGTTATGATTATGATTTGTAGTGCGGTTAATAATTATGTAAGCTATGCAACGCAAATAATCGTCGCGTTATGCATAACGCGACGCAAAAATGCAGCGAATTTGCGTTGCTTTTCATATCAAGTAGAGGTCACCTTTGTATATTTGTTAGCTATTAAATGTCTCCTCTCCGCTTCGCATTTATCTTTGCACGTTTCCGCTTTAGTGTAGTCCGGGCCTAATAGAGCTTGTAAGCGTTCATTCATGCATGTTCACTGTAGATTGTGCACAGGTCGGTTACACGGAACAGAACACAGACTACACGTTGTATCTGGTGACAGGCGAGCACTCTGAGCGACTGCATTGGATCCACAATATCAGGTCTGGTGAGTACTTATCGGTTGGTGTTAACTTCGTGCTTTTTATGGCACCATCTCTCTCTGCGGGGGAGGTGGCACGTTAATGACGGTATTAAAGATAGGGCAACATGTATGATAAATCTTAGTGTTCTGTTTGCTTAAAGTATTTTTAAAGATCACCACAAAATTTATCAAAACATGGCAACCCTTCCACTGCCACCATCTTTGGATCACCACGTTTAACTACAAGCCGCTGATGGTATAAGCGTTGGTCAAATTTGAAAGCTTGTTATTCTGGTAAATAAAACGACATGGAATATGGATACAATAGAAACTAAATGTTTGAATTGACTGCACTGTTTCTTATTTTATTGTTCCTCGATAAACACTAAAATGTGAGGTGTGCAGTGGTCGTTCTTGACGTAGTAATGTTAGCTGACTCTGATCGCTGATGATGAAACTGATGTTGGAGTTACTTTAATTGCTAACATGATTGCAGTGTGCAAGTACAACACCCGGCGGGCCGCATATCACCCTGCCGCGTGGGCGTCACGCCGCTACCCTTGCTGCGACGCCGAGCGACGTTCCGCCTCTGGGTGTACTCTCGCTGAAGTCTGGCCGCTGCATGAAGAGGAATTCGATAGATTAGAGCCGGACAATCATATAACTAGGATATCCAACGAACTCAACAACGGGCCACGGTACCAAGCGGATCGTAAGTAAAATTTTAACCTGCTTAAAAAATTCGATTCTCAACTCAGTCGCGTGGGCGTCGTCGCGTCGCTTCTCTTGCTAAAAACACAGAGAGACGTTCTGCCGTCTGACTGTTCTGAGGAGTTTGATAGACTACAGCCTCATACAAGCATATCAACAGAATCTCTAACGATCTCAACAATGGAACAAATCACCTGGGTGATATCACCCAGATGTAAAAGTCCAAAGTAAGTTGAGACACTTTATTTTCCACCTTGTGGTAAACAAGTGACATCTCCCCTGTAACGAAAGTGGAAAAATATGCCATGGACTACGGTACCAAGCGGATCGTAAATACCATTTTGTATTGCAATATTAAGTGCGTTGGGTTATTTCATAGCAATGTATAAAAAGTCATTTGCGTCAGCAGCTGAATTTTTTTCTCAAATTCAGTTTGCTCCCGTACTAAAAGTCGTTCATCATGTTGACTACAGTGATACCTTTTTGGCTTAGTACACCCCTAATCGATAACCCTGTGTAGTATAATTATGCACTACACTACATGAACTACATCGCTATTAACTATATTCATTTGGTTATTGTATAAAGATTTCTGACATCATTCCTGCGTGAGGTACAGTTATGCAAACTTATTGGATACGGATATTTAACTTTAGATGTGATTTACAAGATTAGATAGACTTTGATGATAAATACATTGAACTGCGAGTAGAATCTACTGATGTCTTCAATAGGTAAATATATATCGTTCGTTAGTAAATAGCTACAGTTTAGTACTTCCCACTCAATGTTGATTTGGTAAACAAATTTACTCTTCCATTCTTTTTCTTTTAAATTGATGTAATAAATTCGTAACCTTGGTTCGTTTTCATCGCGAGTTGAACTCGTAAGAAAGTAGTGGGTGTGGGCATTTGTTTTGTTGAGCAGTTTTGTACTATAATAGATTGATATTTTCGTCGAACTAATTGTAGCGAAATTCAGTGCAACCGTAATTAGATTCTATGTTGGCTAATTTCACTTATATCTTACCTAAATAAACCAAATGTATTTTTAGTTTATTTGATTAAGATTTGCGAAAATAAATTTTATATAGATTAATGTTATAATATAGATTTATCTTTCAAGTGGTACAGACATATAATTACACATCATGCAATCACTCTTGAATACGATTCGAGTTTGGGGTTTGTTGAACCTAAATATGTGTCTATCCTAGCAGCAGTAAGCACAAACATTCCTACAAATAAGAACTAGCAAACAAACGTTTATCTTTTTATCCTAGCAAAAAATCTTAGGTGAAACGATTTGATGAGCTAATGTTCACTAAAAAGTTGTATCGTAATGGACTTTTTTGCGCGAGTTCAATGTTGAGACTTTTTTGCTGGCTTTATTAGAAACTCATCCGAGGCAATGATAAATGCTTAGATGTTCGGTTTCCGAGAACTTAAAAGTTGGAAAGCTCAAGGTTTAAATCTTAAAAATAAATACGTATTTTTAAAAAGATGGTCTTATTTGTAGGTTGACATAATTTGTATTATTAGTGAGATATTAAAACTCACCGAGATCGTTATAATTAGTTGTTTTATGGAGCAATAGTATAAAACATTATAATAAGAATACAAATTTAATAATAAATAAATTATATACGTTTTCGTATAAATAGTACTTATTATGCTATTTAATAAGTATTATACTAATGTGTTACTTAAGTGTTTAAACATATTAAAACATTTTTTGGAATACCCAAAGCCTGCTTAACTGTCCTATTTTTCGGATCACCTTTTGTTCACCTTTTTCAGCAGTTTGATTAATAAAATACTCGTTTAATTGGGTTATTTATACGCGTATGAGCGTAACATATAATTTATTTATTTTGGAAACGTGTATTAGTAAATAAAGCATGATTAACAACTTTGTCTAACGCCTCACCACGCATTAACTTGATAAAGACGCATTAATAGTATTGTATGCAATACCTATATAGGTAAATCAATAGTGTACTCGTGATCGTTACTTGTAGTAACATTAATAGTAGAGTCTATGGTTTTTAGTAGATTTTGAGTTAGTTGGGGAACCATCGTCTGCCAGAGGCAGAACAGTATGTATTGAGCATTTCTCGATTTCAAACAACTTTAAAAGTGACAAACGTTTATAATTTGGTTGGAGCCTTTAGTTTTTTTTTTAAACCAAACAACTAAATTGATTTTGATAAATTTTATGTGGCACACCAGGGAAGTAGGGATATCTTTTTGAACATGAGAATATTGTAAAGATGTCTATGACTAATCTGGAAACTAATCTTCATTAACAAATATTCCTATGAAATGAGAACCTCCGCTTTTTTAAATTCGTCTTAATAATGGCCTCTAACCATACGGTTGTAAACTCTCTCGATAAAGCTGTTGAAATATAGATCCTTAGTGCTTAGATCCTTAGTGGCATTACTGTCGCGTCCGTAGCACATGTTTCAGTATAGATTTTTCTGTCTGAAATTCGCCCGGAGAAGTCTTGGACCTTGATGTAGCATTTACTGAACGCTACAGTGGGTGGTTATGGCACGTCGTACAGTATAGATCACGGTTGTTTGTTTTAATCTTACAATCGTAGGCCATGTTAGAGGGCCTTAGGCGGCCTAGACTAATACTTAGGCGAGCCATTTCCTCTCTCTGTCCCGCGTATGTATAAGAAAAAGAATGACCTTACTTTTCCATTTTCCGTGAATAGTAATTTCACTTAGACTGAGTTCAGTGAGTGGCTGTAAAAGTTATAGAGTCGTTAAATTATTTTAGGTAATTAAAAACTACGACTTGTTCTACGAAAACACACAATTAGGCTTCACTAAAGGAAAACGCACTTTATCGATGAAGGTTGAATATCGAGTCATATTGGTTGTCACAACAGGTTTACGGAAATGGAATTAAATCCTTGAATGCCGTCTACCTGTCTGCACATTCTCATCCTTAATTCGCACATTTATCCTTTCATTATTTGCCGTGCTCTCCAGGTGTTTGAAGTTTCGATCCGCATTAGTCTCAAAGTCTCTTTTCATCATTATTTTAATGTAGAGTCATTACGAGAGCTGAATAAAAAGTTGCGGTGCATCGCGAGGCTTTTGTTGATGTTATAATCTTCGGCACGAAGTCGATTGCCTCAACTGACGTAGGCGACGAGACTATCACGTTCCCGCCCGCTGAGTTGGCAGCAAGTGAAAGGGAGAGCGCGCAACGCAGCCTGCGTCGAATTGTAAATGTAGGGCGCGCGCGACCATCTTTGAACCACGTTCGAGTTCGAAGCCTCTCAGAAACTATAAAGACTCGTACTCCATGGCGCTTTATCGACAGGTGATTTACACCAATCAATATCCGTATAATTTGACTGCAATTAAGTCCAAGCGTGTAGCTATAGGTGATCAATTAAACAGGTTAACGAGCAAAGTTAGTTTTATTAATGACTAAATCATAACTGCAATTAATATATTTCCTGTTTGATTGTGTAATATACTTTTTTTTATCTCGTTAATTATTTATAAGGCAGGTAAAGTCTAACGCGCGACGTGACGTAAAATACTACGCGTTGTGATTGCCGCCGCCGCCGTGTGCAATACGCCTTACCGTGGCTTACGGTGTTCAGACACGTTTTATTGGCAGTCAGTGCTGTCGCGCGCGGACGTCCGCTCGTCTTATCGCTCATGTTACCCACGAAATCGGACGACGAAGCAATGGTGACCAAAAAGAAGTCTAAGATACCGTGCCTGTCGCTCTCATCCTTTCTCCCGGCTTTAGAGGGTAGGAGGCGCTTCCACTGACCTCTATTCTGGTGGCCTCGCTCCGCCACCGGTTGCGTTCACGGGTCTGATTGCACTCACTTTCTTGTCTTGGTCAGGTGTTATGCGGTCTGTCTGTGTTATATTATAAGTAGTGTTATTGTGCAGTGGTTTATTGTGATGTGCTTCATGGTTTGTACCGTTGAATATAACTGTAATTTCGTTTGACGATTTCACGGTCGCGGTAACAATGACCATACCGCATATTGCGTGGCTTCGGCGCGTCTTCGTTGACATACATTATTTATACGGATATAGTAACTTCCATAACCGAAAGTAGATATAAGTCAAGCTGTCGGGGCCAACTTTCTACTGATTGTTATATATGGCTCATGCCAATATGTGTGATCAGCTGTGCCAACTTTGCATGGTTGTGCTATGTTGTTGTGTATTAGTTAGTTTTAAAAGGAAAAATGTATATAAAGGCAATAAGTTGTATTTAACGGAAGCATGAGTGCGTGACTGTTGCTGTAAAGTGGGCAGGTGGTTCCTGCATGTATTATTGACTAGCAAAAGACACGCAAGGCGCATACTTGACATTCGCCTGTCCATCATCATCGTGAGCCAACTTTAAACTGTTCTTTCAAACATGGCTCACTCAAAGCTCGCCAATAAATTAACCCGAATTTGGGCCTTAAGGTTTTACTAATAATGAAATACCTATAGCTATATACTCTTTTTATTCCATTCATATATTTTTTCTAACTCAAAAAACTAAAATTCGTAAATGTTATGTTTTTATAATGTTCACAGACAGTGCCAAAGTCATAAATTTCGTTATGTTGTATGTCGTATTTTAAGGTACATTTTAGATTGTTAAAAAGTCTTTAACTAGTGTCCGCATAGCTGCAATACTCGTATTGCAGCGAAGTGTTGTATACGCTGGAAGACCTTGACAACATTCAGTGTTTGTTCAATCTAAAGGTAGATGCACAGTACACATTTTTCCTTATCTACCAATATCCGAAAATTATAACATCTCATATTACAAAAAAATATTTAAAAAAATGTCGCTATTACAACGCTACGTTTCCAAAATCCATATAATTAAAAACGGGGTTATGGGTACTTGTAGTGCACCCGCACTAAGCAGAAAAGGGATGACTCTACTCATCCAAAGAAACACCTTTACTGTGGCACCAACTCTGAATTCAATAAAAACATCAGCCGTTTCTTACGTTTTGTCGATGACCTATTGACTTTTTGTATGGAATAGCTTATTATTTTTTCTCGAATTTAGAGTTGGTTCCATAGAGAAATTGTTCCTTAGGATGAGTATAGTGACTCCTTTTAGCTTTGTACACCCCTAACCGATAACCCAGTATTATATACCCACATATGATATTTACTGAACATAATTTACAAAACGTGGCGTTAACCTTGAGCAGTAAAAAGTAAGCGAAGAATAAATCGCGTCTTTGTATAAGTATATAATTGTGGGTCCGGATGTAATATTTCGGGTGATTTGCATGGAATCTGCGGGCGTTATGCATGCCCCTTAATTTAGCTAATTTATATCTCACGACTTGTTGTCGTGTTTTTCCTTTTTTTGCAGTTATTATAAGTTTTTCTTCATCCACCTGTGTGTGTAATCGTTAGGCTAGTAATGATCGTAACTGCTTATTTCCTTATTTTACTTCAGTGGTATTTTCGATTAGTCTCGCATATTACGGGTAGGTACATATTTTTTTTTAGCTTACGCTAGACAATGTTATTCTAGTTGAGGTTACTTATTCATTGATAACAGTATCAGTCATATGACATTGTCTACATCTTGTAAGTGTAATTAAGTAAAGTATTATGAACAATCATTATGTCAAATACTGATTATTGTATTATTTTAAATCTGTGCATTTTTTGGTAAATATTCTAAATAAAATTACTAACAATTTTAAATGTTAAAATTTTAAAGGCTGTTCAATAGGACAGAAATCCATGAACAATCTAAGTTACGCGGACGACATGGTCCTGCTGAGCCCCTCGATCAGCGCCATGAGAGTGTTGTTGAAGATATGTGAAGGGTACGCTGTTAGACACAACCTACTCTATAATACCGAAAAGTCAGTAGCAATGGTGTTTGGAGCTACTCGTGCTAGCAATGACGTGCGACTACCTCTTTATTTAAACGGTAGGTCCCTAGAATATGCGGACACTTTTAGGTACTTGGGACACCTAGTGGCTTACAATCTAGAGGACGACCAGGACATTGATCGTGAAAGACGCGCTCTTGCTGTTAGAGCCAATATGCTCGGCAGAAAGTTTGGCGGTTGCTCGAGGGAGGCGAAAATACTGCTTTTTAGGAGTTATTGTACTGCACTATACACTCCACAGTTGTGGTCTAAATATAAGATGGAAAGTTACCGAACATTTAAAGTGCAGTATAATGACTCTTTCCGCATAATGTTCCGCCTCCCTCGGTACTGCAGCGCATCCACTATGTTCGCGGAGGCGCGCGTGCCGGCTCTCGATGCACTAATCAGACATCGCATTGCCAGATTTAGAGACTCTCTCTTTAACTCTGGCAATGTGATTATTAAGACAATTATCGGGCACTGCTTTAATGTTTTAAAGCGGTGGTCTAAATTATTAATTTATTGTAATTAAATTTAATTATGTAATATTATTATGGTGAACCTTTGTTGTTTTTAATAAATGGATTATTATTATTATTATTATTATTATTTAAAAAGAAACAACTGTTTTTAATTCGACAGATGCATATACAACTTTTTCAGTCAATATGATTTACTTGAACGATTTTTATAAAATTTATATTATACCACCTAATAATTTTCAAAATCAGTGTAGGCGTCTTTGAAGAATGGAGATACTTTAAAAAGATTCTGACAATTTAAACGTCCTCCTATTTTTGAGTCAGTAAAAACAAGAAATAATATTACCCCTTAAAAACAGTCAGTTCTTATCTACTCGTACTTACAAGTAACAACAGAAAATGTTGTCTTGTAATTTTCTTTAATTTTAGTGCCTAAAACATTTTTTTTTATTATGTAGAAAACTGTTCTATTTTTTTATAGGTCCTAGTGTATTTGTATCGGTAGGTACCTATATTTTATTATTATATTTTAGAAAATTTATTATAGTACTCACATAATACGTTATATTATACTAATACGTCTCAATACTTAGACAACAACCTTAGTAGGTAATCTATTTCTGTACCACTGTAATAATATCGCTTATTTATAGCCACCAAGTGTTCAAAAGATTTTATCAAGTTACGCTCATTGCACTTGCATTAATTACGGTTGTTTGACTTAGTCAGCTAAAACGTGCATAAAAATTCCTACAATTTCAGTTTTAATATGTGTTTTTAGAACTTGTTGTTGGTTTTAGGTAGTGTTTAAGTTATATTGCCGTGACTGTTGCAAATGTTTGTAATTCAACCTCAGTCTTATACGTATAGTTACAATTTAACTTGAGCTATATACTAGTAGAAGTCTGAATCTACGTAACTAAGTTATGTATGACTATGTTAACTGTTATATACTTTACGAAAACAAATACAGAAAATTAAAGTAGGGCCATATTATTGTCTCTTGTGCGGAGTCTTCAGCTCAAATATCACTATCACATTTAATTTACTCTTTATTTCTTTAATTTTTTTTGTATTTATTAAATGAATTAGTACAAAAAAATTAAGAAATTGGATTATTTATAGACGACTAAAGATCTAGATCTACATATACTGCCAATCCACCACCATAAGGCCAACAGCGTACCGAGTTGTTAGCGGCATTACTGCGCTGAATGCCGATGCATATTTTTAAACTCTGGTTGAAAATTATGCTCTTGCCGTCAACTTGTTTTATCTTAGCCCCACTTTCACAACACGTATCTGCTGAAAATTGGCAAAGTATGCAAATTTTCTGAAAATCGATAAGCATTTTATGTTATACTCGCATATATGTATACATACACGCTATATAATTTTGCGGCTAATTACGCATCGTGATATATTTTTTATGACGGTATTATTAGGACAATTTTTTTATATTTTACACCATACATAGTGTATATACTTCAATGAGTGCCCTACGTAATATACTAAGTAGGGTTGTACCTACTATAAACAACATTTGCTGTAATTAATACCAGCCCTGATATAACGAAAAAATACTATTTAAAAGAAAAAAACTTTTGCGACTGTCCATAAAATAAACAGCTGGTAGGTATTTTAATTCTCTATGGTCGGTCTTATATAGTTAGTTATAGTTGTGGAAAATATAAAAACAATAACATGACAAAAAACAGTTCGACACGGTAGTGTTCGATATCTAAGTACCCTCACTCAGTATCAATAAATCAGGATAAGGGTTGTGAAATAGATAAAAAACTCAGTGCGAATATTCCCATAAGCGCTAAGCATAACACCAAAAAAAAACTACATAGAATATGTCTATATGACCTTTAAAATTGTTCAACAAATAGTCTTATTTGTTTTTCGTATATTTTCTTGTGTGTACTCTAAGACTAAAAACGTACATTCAGGCGACTTGCCAAGTGCCTAGAGCCTAGTTGGCTTGCATTCTTAGGAAACAGCAAACATTGTAGAGCGTTTGTTTTTCTGAAAAGCCAAGCGAATCCCTAGGCGCTGAGCGAGGCTCTAGGGCTAAGCAAGCCGCACTTCTGCGTTGGTGTGATTCGTATTTATAGTTTTTTAATAACAAATACGCTCTGTTCAATATTAATGATTAAATTATGTTTTTAGAATATAGCAATGACACATGTTTTTTTGTTTATTTTTGTAGCGGTGACAGCGGTAGTGGCAACCACCATGCCAGGCGGAGGCGTGCTTCCTGGGACGCCTTCGACCAAGCCCAAGGTAAGAAATACATTTTATCGCTCTGTTTTAATATGGCGTCATACTCTTGGTACAATCAGCCATCGCAAATTACATATCGTTTTTTCTTTTTATTATGTTAAATGCGTAACTAAGTCGTCCAAAAAGCAATGTTTTTTAATTTATTGGCTAATTTCAAGTAATGTTACATACAGTTGGGGGAGTTACATTACAGAAGTAGAAGAGTGAGAAGTTTAAAAAATATCTTAAGAGCTTTTCAGCAAAAATCACACAAATCGAATTTCATGTATCACTCACGCAATCAAAATAACTTTTTTTTTCTAAATCTTATCTACATTTCATATAATGTTTTGTAAAAATATTTACTAATTCCTAATATACTAATTCATAACACCCTCAATTTTTGTTTTAGGAAAAGCAAAGGACAAAAGTTGTAGTAGCTCTTTACCCATTTAAAGCGATCGAAACTGGCGACCTCTCATTGGAAAAGGTAAACAAATAGTTATACCATACTTAAACTTACGGTAGGCAGATAGAACTCTTAATTTTCCATATCCTACGCCCATTATTGTGACGACTTTTTTTACTTTCTTTGGTACACTTTACATTGTTTTCATGATTACAATCAATGTGGCTATTTGTTACTTATCCTTCGACTTCCCGGAAAACGTCAATGAACAGTTATGTAATCTTTATTCGAGAATAACCACTTAAAACAAGCGTTAGAATTAGTGATATTATATTCTGATCCATTCGTACGATTGATCACGAAGAGATAATAATGTTTGATTTAATTATTACATGCCTATGAAGGTTGTCTGGTAAAAATCGCTTTGTTGCGATGAGACCGCCTTTAATTTTCTTTCATTCTTATTGTATTTTTTTTTTTTAATTCTTGTATTCTGATTTTTTTTTCAGGGTGCTGAGTATGAAGTTATAGACGATTCTCAAGATCATTGGTGGAAAGTCAAAGACGAAAACGGGTAAGAAATTGATAGATTTTTGAATATACATCCGCTATTATTATATTTTGAATAGGTAAGTATTTTTTTGGTTCTCACAAACTGAAACACGCGTAAATTTGCGTGCTACGTTCCTTTTGTAAGAAAACACGTAAATTGGTTACGGAACGTAATACATGTTCGATATGAATCGTTTTACGCCGAATACTAAATGAACAATACAATATACAAACGGTTTGTTGACAAAACAAAAGAAGGAACAATCGAGTAACACAACAAAACAAGAGCAGCAATAATTCACAATTGGCGATGTCAAAAATCGATCTCTTGCTGACAATATTTAAAATGGAGACTTAACATGATTGTGTTTGTCATCTAGGCATCGTCTAATCTATATATAAAAGAGTTAGTTCTGACTGACAGACTGATATTAGCTAGGAATCAACGCAGAGCCTAAACTTCTGAACCTAGGGACATTACCTAGATATTTATTCAAAACTGAACGAGGTATAACTATTTACAAAAGTTGCCATTTTATTTAATTTTAAGGCGATCTTATTACCTTTAAAGCAAATGGTAAATAAATGTCAAATGACATAAATGAATAACTTAGAAGTGCATGCATGTCCGTGGAATCGAACCCGCGTCCTCTTCAAGACCTATCCAGTGATAGCCCAGTCTGCATATCCCTTGCTATGCAGACTGGGCTATCACTAACTGTTAATAGATTGACACAACCTAAAGTACAGAACAATAAATAAAACTTTCATGATGTATTTTTCAGATCTGTCGGATATATTCCCAGCAATTACGTAAAGGAAAAGGAAAATCTTGGACTGCAGAAATATGAGTGAGTACTTAAACACTTTTTAATGATTTGTTAGTCCTAGAGTAAAAATGTCAACACACTCGCTTTTTAATAGCATTTCTCAACAAAACATACATATTCTTTGTGGTACAAATCCTCAAAAAAAATACGATTTAAAATAAATTAAATTGTCTAATTATGAGATAAATCTACCGAGTGAAGTAATTTTAAGTTATTTATTGCCATCAAAAAAAAAAACACAGAAAACGAAACGGGTTTTAGAAAAACCCGTTTTTGAAAAAATAGTAACTAATTCTTGTATCTTTGTGGTTAATGACGACCGCCGTGGACTTTGGAGAACCTCCGTGGAATGTTGGCTTCGAGATCTGACGGTCCTAGGTTCGATTACTGACTGACGATACACGTTCGAATGATGAATTTCAATATATGTCTTTAGGTCTGGGTGTGTTGTGCGTGTGTTTTGTGTATTTTCCATGGCATCCCGGACACAGGTGAAATCCTAGTGGGGAGCTATCAGTGTGAACCGTCAAATAATTTGTATTATACGTATTTACATATAATTAAGGATGCATAAATGCTTCTTTGATTTATAACTTATATGTGAATTAAACCAATAAATGAATGAAATTATACGTGCATGTAATTAATTTATGTTAATATGAGTAGTAAAGCAAATGATAAAGGTATAAAACGTCATTTATCTTGTTAATTTCCTTCTTTCATAGCTGTTCCTGAATGAGGAATATCGCCAGCGATATGAATTCTGGCTAATGAATTTCTTTCATGATATAAAATTACTAACCGATTTTACGAAAACCTCTTCTGCGGTGGAAAGTCAGCTATAAAATAAGGAATATCACATCAATACATTTCTTGTTAATTCTTAATAGAAACTCTTAAATAATAAATTACCTCACCGTTAATATATCCTCCAAATGTCAGGACTTACTATTTATATATTATGTACTAGCGTTTGCATGATAGTAGAGCGTTTTCTAACGCACGTCTTGCTAGCTACCACCCTCAAGTTGAAAATCTGTCGCCAAGCACTTAACGACGTGTTCCGGCAGCCTTCCTTGAGAGTCCAGAGTATTCCAGACCAATTCTTAGTACACCTTAAACCCTAAAATCAATATATCCATCTAAGTTCATGTCTCTGGGTTCAGCGGTTTATGTTTTGCATTGATCATGATCTTTCAGTCATTACTTTCTTCTCAACATATTATTTTATATAAATGAGTGAAATAAATAACCCATTAAAATATCATTATTTATGTATTTATCCGTATTTCAGATGGTACGTAGGCGAGATGTCGAGACAGCGCGCCGAGTCCCTACTCAAGCAGGAGGACAAGGAAGGATGTTTCGTAGTTCGCAACTCCTCTACCAAGGGAATGTACACGCTCTCTCTATATACCAAAGTGTAAGTTATTTGCGTTCTCATTTGAAATTTCAATAAAATTACGATGTTCTAAACCTGATTGGTTTTGAATAAGTGTAAACAGAGTTTTTTAATCAATACTTAAACTTTTAACTTACTATCTAACTATTGACACGAGTATAAATTGTATGTTACTAAATGTATTTTACCATGCGATATATTCGAAATATGTCTGTCAATGTGACTTTCTTATTTACAGTAATCACGCACAAACGAAACACTACCACATAAAGACGAACTCCCGCGGCGACTTCTACCTGTCAGACAAACACACGTGTAGCAGTATTCCTGAGCTGATCAACTACCACCGGCACAACAGCGGCGGACTGTGCTCGCGGCTCAAGGCTACCCCTTGCGACCGACCCGCGCCGCCTACAGCCGGCCTCTCGCACGGTCAGTGTAACCACACATACATACGCACACACACACTCACCCATCTTCTTTTGATATATAGCACCGTACGATCTGTATATTTGCCAGCGTCAATATGGTAAATTTTCTAAAATTAATCAAGTTATATAATCGATATAGAGACGCCTTTTCCAGCGAACGCGTGAAAACCAGCACTCGCTCTTACAGAAAAGTGCTGTTAAAATGTTACTGAAATTTCTGCACTATTCAACTATCATTGACAGAACTGTCTGTGATTGATCCAACTTAAAGGATCAATTGCACACATTTACTTGTCAGTATAATAGGTAACAATAAAATACGGCACGGTAAGGAATATACAGCGAAAGGTACGCAGTTAAAACAGAATACATGATTTACTACTTAAAATATTGTTGCTCTTATTTCATACCGTTATTACTGTCTTTCTTATAAATAAAAGACGACGTTGAGAAGATAATGTTAATTATTTGTCATCGTAAAGCTTTTCTCAAAGTCATCATTATAACAATTGTTTTTTCTCCACAGATAAATGGGAAATAGACCCGTCCGAGTTAGTTTTAATGGAAGAGCTGGGAGCGGGCCAGTTCGGCGTGGTGAGACGCGGCAAGTGGCGTGGTAGCATCGATACCGCTGTTAAGATGATGAAGGAAGGCACAATGTCTGAAGATGACTTCATAGAGGAAGCCAAGGTCATGACGTAAGTATAATAAAATTAAAGTACATATACGTAGAGGTAAGCTCATATGACCCGACTGGTTGGTCAATTACAACATTCGTGAAATACGTATTTTAAAATCGCACTTTAACATGAAACGCAGTCGGGTAAATAATAGCATTAAACATCAAAGTTTACATTAGTTAAAGTTCGTTCTAAGACTCTAAGCATATAGCTAAAGTGTCTAAAAGCGTCTTATTCTGCGCGAGTGACCAATTAGTACTACGTAATAAAATCAAAGCATCTCTTTATGATTTAAACAATATGTCGCAAGGCCCCCTTTTTTGGTCGTTTGGCTCATACCATACACCTGAAATGAAATATTTTGTTTTTTATAATAGTGAAATGTATGTGTGTATATCCATTTTTTTAATCATATTTATACGCGCAATTTTTTAGATTTAATCCCTTTAATTTTTAGTATATATTCGAATCTACCTTTTCATTCCAGAAAACTCCAACACCAAAACCTCGTCCAACTATACGGCGTATGCTCCAAGCACCGGCCAATATACATAGTGACTGAATACATGCGGCATGGGTCGCTGTTCAACTACCTGCGGCACACCACGCCCGACCAGATCGGACACGCCACGCTGCTAGAGATGTCCATACAGGTACATTGTGACTGAATACATGCAGCACGGGTCGCTGTTCAACTACCTGCGGCACACCACGCCCGACCAGATCGGACACGCCACGCTGCTAGAGATGTCCATACAGGTACATTGTGACTGAATACATGCGGCACGGGTCGCTGTTCAACTACCTGCGGCACACCACGCCCGACCAGATCGGACACGCCACACTGCTAGAGATGTCCATACAGGTACATTGTGACTGAATACATGCGGCACGGGTCGCTGTTCAACTACCTGCGGCACACCACGCCCGACCAGATCGGACACGCCACGCTGCTAGAGATGTCCATACAGGTACATAGTGACTGAATACATGCGGCACGGGTCGCTGTTCAACTACCTGCGGCACACCACGCCCAACCAGATCGGACACGCCACGCTGCTAGAGATGTCCATACAGGTACATTGTGACTGAATACATGCAGCACGGGTCGCTGTTCAACTACCTGCGGCACACCACGCCCGACCAGATCGGACACGCCACGCTGCTAGAGATGTTCATACAGGTACATTGTGACTGAATACATGCGGCACGGGTCGCTGTTGAACTACCTGCGGCACACCACGCCCGACCAGATCGGACACGCCACGCTGCTAGAGATGTCCATACAGGTACATTGTGACTGAATACATGCAGCACGGGTCGCTGTTCAATTACCTGCGGCACACCACGCCCGACCAGATCGGACACGCCACGCTGCTAGAGATGTTCATACAGGTACATTGTGACTGAATACATGCGGCACGGGTCGCTGTTGAACTACCTGCGGCACACCACGCCCGACCAGATCGGACACGCCACGCTGCTAGAGATGTCCATACAGGTACATTGTGACTGAATACATGCAGCACGGGTCGCTGTTCAACTACCTGCGGCACACCACGCCCGACCAGATCGGACACGCCACGCTGCTAGAGATGTCCATATTTATCTCGTGTATACTGGAATATGTGTCCCATCGGGCCACCAACCCTGAATAAGGCAAAAATGACGAAAATGAGTCTCATTCCTTGGAAGATGTACCTTTGGTGTGCGATGCCACGTGTCTAGACACTAGAGCTTTCCCATTTTTCGGAAACAAGTCAGCAGGCGGGTGGCGCGGCTTTGTCAGCAGAATGCCTCAACTCTTGGTAGAACGTATTTGTTTGTGCTGTTTGGGGTAGAGACTTTGGGGTCCTGGGCACCGGGAGCTCTCTGCTTTTTTAAGGATTTGTCAGTACTGCTGAAGGATTCCGCACTGGCAAAATGCTGGCTTATATTTTGCCCAAAAAAATAAGTCTTTCGATTCAGCGGGGCAACGCAACAAGTCTTTTGGGCAAATTTGCCAGAAATTAAAAATTTATTAAGTGACTAATTTATTTTATAACATATGTATTAAGTTTTTATTTGTATTACTAAGGTTATCTTGTTTTTTTATAAATAAAACGGACAAAAACTCATTATATACATAGTCTAATATCTGACTGAAGGACTTTCGAGTGGTTTAGGATAATTTTGACTACAACTTTCAATTTGATAAGAACTTATCCTATTTTTGACTTTTCTTGACATGTTATATTTTATTTTGTTATTAGGTTTGCAAAGGGATGGCGTATCTAGAAAGGCATAACTACATTCATCGAGATTTGGCTGCAAGAAATTGTTTGGTCGGAGACGCAAATGTAGTTAAGGTAAAAGAAAACAAATATCTTCTTTTATTTCCATTTTTATTATTATAGTCATAAGTACATGTTTACTTTTTGAAGTGCGTCTGCTTCAAGTCTGGCAAATTTGTTAATGTTGCCATCGCGTATAAGTTAATTCAAGCTTGTAGATAATACTTTAATCAACAAACAAAAGCTTATTTAATTTTGTGCTGAGACAGTGATTCAACTATGTCTATATAATACTATAAACTCTACTCTAATTCGACAGGTGTCTAAATTTTTTTTCAGCAGTTATTTGATTTAAATACTAAACTACTGAACCGATTTTGATTTTAACTATGACATCACATATGAAGCATACCCTCTCGAATAATACAATGTTATTTCAAATTGGTCTTGTGTTCATTCAAATTCAAAATAATGTTCTCTAATAATTGGTTTCAGCGTCTATGAGAAATCATAAAAGTGTTGACCTCCTTTTTTTTGTAAAATCCGTTAGTTTAGATATTTTCGGTGATGTTTTCAGGTAGCAGATTTCGGTCTAGCGCGATACGTCCTGGACGACCAGTACACGTCATCTGGCGGCACCAAGTTCCCCATCAAATGGGCGCCGCCGGAAGTACTCAACTATACTAGATTTTCATCCAAATCCGACGTCTGGGCTTTCGGTATGTTGAACGTTATGATATTTTTGTGTGGAATCAACAGGTTGTTTTTGTTTTATATGTGAAGTCAACAGTTAGTTAATTTGCCAGCGTTAAGTTTATCTGTCCCATAAAATGAACTCCGGAAAGCGTGCAACAATTTATACTATCAAGGAACAGATTAAAAATCAAAATGTCGAATTATAATGATCAATATGTATCATTATCAAACTTTACTTGCCTATATACTGCTGAGTATAATAAACCACCTCTTGCGCTCTGTGAAATATTAATATCGTATAAACCATATTTATTATACGATTCTGCGGGTTAAGGTCTCCTCTATGTGGGATATGTCATATACATAGCATGAACGCCCAATGATATAAACACGAATTAGCGTAAAAAATCTTCTACTCTCATTTAATGAATACTGTCTTTACATCTTCGAAATGGTTTTTGTTTCACACTCTCGCATCTTCGAAATTCTCTTTACATCATCGAAATGTTTGTTGTTTCACATAATGGTTTAAACACGAATTAGCGTAAAAAATCTTCTAGTCTCATTTAATAAATACTGTCTTTACATCTTCGAAATGGTTTTTGTTTCACACTCTCGCATCTTCGAAATTCTCTTTACATCATCGAAATGTTTGTTGTTTCACATAATGGTTTAAACACGAATTAGCGTAAAAAATCTTCTAGTCTCATTTAATAAATACTGTCTTTACATCTTCGAAATGGTTTTTGTTTCACACTCTCGCATCTTCGAAATTCTCTTTACATCATCGAAATGTTTGTTGTTTCACATAATGGTTTAAACACGAATTAGCGTAAAAAATCTTCTAGTCTCATTTAATAAATACTGTCTTTACATCTTCGAAATGGTTTTTGTTTCACACTCTCGCATCTTCGAAATTCTCTTTACATCATCGAAATGTTTGTTGTTTCACATAATGGTTTAAACACGAATTAGCGTAAAAAATCTTCTAGTCTCATTTAATAAATACTGTCTTAACATCTTCGAAATGGTTTTTGTTTCAGGTGTATTGATGTGGGAAATATTCACATGTGGCAAGGTGCCGTACGGACGAATGAAAAACTCAGAAGTGGTCGACATGGTACAACAAGGGAAAGTTCTCGACAAACCTAAAGGGTGTCTAAACGAAGTATACAATGTGAGTATTATAATGAATAACAATAATTCAAATCATACAAGAATATCATTACGCCTATTGCGGTATATCGCATAATATATCGCACTGTCTTACGATAACGAGAGCTACACATGTTTTCGTGTTTCCAGGCTTCACGTCGAACTGGTGATGTGAGCCCTAACTATAACCACTCCTGAGCCCAGAGGCGACTGAAAGCGGGACTCCCCTTTCAGTTGGACGGTATATTCATAATAGTGTGTAGGGGTGTACTAAGAAAGGAATTTTAAGGAATTCAACCTCGAAGGGGGTTCATCATCCTTTATATTACATTATATATCGCGTGCAACGCCGCGGGTGACAGCTACTAGTTTACATTGTGTTAGTAAGTATTTCTTTATTCGATGTCTCGTTCTTTTACCAGGTAATGCGACTGTGTTGGAAACGCATGCCCGACGACCGACCGTCGTTCCGCGCGCTCAAGGAACAACTGGCGGTCATCGAGCAGAGCATGCTGGCCGACTGACTGCGCGTACTGCTGCAGCTACTGCGGCCGGCCCCGCCCCGCGCCCGCACCCTGCCCCGCGCACGTCTCAACACACAGGAGAGAGAGAGACAGCATACTGCACCGCAAATACTGTGAGCGAGTGAAATACATTACTATTTCCCGTACTGACTGTGGCCCCGTGCATGTCTGAACACACAGGAGTGAGAGAGAGAGAGACAGCACCTCAAACAAATTTCGTTTGTTTACTGCGGTCGGTCAAGCCACACTACCCAGAGTGTCAGATATATATGCAGGGAAAGAGAGAGAGACAGCTAGCAAATACTCACTGTATGTGAGAAAGCAATACATAACGTTTGATCTTTCATGACACGGGAGGGCAAGAGAGAGCAAACTGCATAGGAAATGCTGTGATCAAGTGAAAACATATTTTATTTCTTCTCGCATTTGAAGAGCATTTTAGGTAGCTAGGGCCATTTGACATGCCTATGTCGCATTTCGTAATGTTCTTCAACATTTCAAGTTACTTTTTCACGTTTCAGCAACGGGCATTTGACGTTTCTTTGATGCGTTTTATTAGTTTGTTATAAATAAGCTTAGCGTTTAGTACGGCAGTACTAAGAATTTTGCTATTTATTTATCAAATCACTAGGTTACTGTCACGGACCTTGTTGGAACTGTTGTCCTGAGGGAAAGAAAAACAATTATTTTAATTTTGTTACTCGACGTTGGATACCATATTTTATAAATTGCTCGCCAAAGGTTTGATTCGGTTTGATTTCGGAAGTTCTTATACAAATTCGTGACTGGTACAAAATAGCAAAAGTATTTTTACTTGATTACAGAATTCTTTATTGAGCGTAAAACTTAAAAGCGTTTTAAAATTTATGGGGAAAAATATGTCGCGGTGCATCGCCCCTAGTTCAGTGTATGACGGTTCGCAGACACAAATAAAACTATCGAATTTACAACCGCAAAGTGACGTGCCAAATATTTTGATATCGGCTGAGATTTACTTTTTGTAACATTTATGAACGTGACGGGTGTGGTTTGCTATCTGAAGAAGAAGCTTTGACATTTATATTACGATGAATCAGTGCGCTTTAAATTCTAACATAGATATGTATAATTAAGATGATCATGTAGATTTCGTTTTAAAATAATTCAAAGTAACAATTTTACATACTGCGTATATAATTGTATAACAAAAGACAAATGGCAAAAATTACCTGCGAAGTTGTCGTACTCCATGTTATATTGTGTTGGTCTTATATTTTGTATACAAGCACGAGTAAATTTTTTACACAGAAAGCATATTCGTATTAGTAAGCTAAGTATGAGCAACTTATTTCACTAAAGGATACGTATTTCTTAATTGTATGTATTCTTGCGCCAATCCATGCAATATTTCCCACAGCCATACTAAATTTCGAATCTATGTTATAGTGCTCGGCAAAGATCTTGACCTAAAGGCGTTCAGTGCGTACTGAACCTCTCTACGAAATCGCAACCCCACGATACGCGAAAGAGACTTGGAAATCGTCACTGCGCAAAAGACAGATAGTACAGAAGTCAAATACGTATGTTCGATACTAGGCGGTAGCGCTAGGGTTATCTATCAACTTTGGCATGTGCACAAAAAACTATCATGGTAGTGGCACTCGTATCTAGTTGCTCGATTTACTGTTGAGAATGAAACAGGAAGAACGGAAATATAATCCTACATAACTACAGTATTTTAATTATGGCACAATAAACTTCACAGACGCGTGTCTCAAGCGGATGGCACTCGCGCTCGCACTGTTCCCAACTGTTCTGAGATATCGTGTCCGTGAGCGGTGTCTATGTGTGCATTGTTCGGGCGCACTTTGTATGTAGATTAACTTCCGTACCATATGTCTTTTGTGGTCACTGGCTTAAGTTCTTTGCCGGTCATTGTACTTGAGGCGCTGAAACTATCATCAATAGGTTTTTTTATGTTTAATCACTGTAATTGTATATTTATGCAAGCTTGTGCTACATTTGACATGAATGTTAACGGTGCAAAACTTGTGTGTTTACGTTACTGCATTCGCGTATCTTGCATACCTCCGATGTAATTATTGTCTTGTACCATTTTCTAAATCATACTCCATTTTTCTAGAGATGATTTCCTTTTTTCACATAATATAAAAAATGGAAACAGATGCAGCGATTTCGAGTCACAAAATGGTACAAGAAAGTCGACTTCGACAAAAACTGAAAGCAATATTTGTAACGCCCATATCGATATAGCAATATTGTGATTTTTATAGTTCACTTACAGTAGCTTGGTAGTATTTCATAGCAGGTCCATAGCGTAGTAACCATAGAAACTATTTTATATAGCTTATAAAATGAAACATTCGCGCGGCACGCTCAACAGATATCAAATCGTCTAGATAATTAGTAATGATATGTAATTCAAGGTGATGAGCAAACTACATCATGTAGTTTCGGTGACGTTTTCTCCAATTTTCTCTTTCGTTTTTAACCGACTTCTAAAGGAGTTCGTTCAATTCGTCCAAAGTCGAAGTCTTTTTTTAATGTTCCCTAAGACGCCTGACCGAATTGGAATCTTCCTTAGTTTGGAAGGGGTTTTCCGTGGTAAATTTAATTAAAATCGGTCCAGCAATAAATAAAGTTGATAACATTATATAGGCACTTACCTAATTAAAGTCAGTTATCAGTTTTTAATAGTATTGCTTGTTTAGAGTTTTACTTGTTGACACTAGAACAATTTATTACATACACCATCATTCCGGTCTGTTTACATTTTAATTATAAATGTAATCTTATAAACGATAATAATAAAAAGCCCTGTGGTATATATGCTCTTTTTCGCCCCACATTTGACAATATATAAATTCTATTTAGCAATTCTATATTGTAGGGAAATAGAATTCGTAAATAAACAACTGAACTCGCTAAGCATAATTT
Organism: Ligdia adustata; assembly: GCA_947049295.1. NCBI lineage: Eukaryota > Metazoa > Arthropoda > Insecta > Lepidoptera > Geometridae > Ligdia > Ligdia adustata. Next base: position 9,468,483 of record OX346218.1, read on the forward strand.
GGCATCTTTTGTGTCACCTTTAAAATATCTGTTTGATATTGAATACAGTGTACATAAATATCTGTAACGTTAGAATAATTATTTGATAGGTTTTATGCACAAATCAAATAAAAAACTCGTGCCGCGCGGACTCACCTGAAATTTTAACAATAGCAATATTTGGTCTGTGTTAAATTCATCATCGAATCTTCGACAATAAAGTCTTTACCAGAGCACTGTGAAAAGGAATTGACAGGAATTGAATTTTTGTAACAAAGAAAAAATCATTTTCAAGACGTATGTATGATCCATTAGCCAGCAGTAGCCGTCCAATGCTGTTATAAGCTTTCGTCGCTGATAATCTTTGTCCTTATGTGATTTTAGTATTTAACTTTTGTATTCCCATAGTGTAAAAGTCTATGAATATCAATTGATAAGTTAGTACATATCATTCATATAATATAACTCTAGGTACGACTCGCTGAACCCTTACCATGTTTTTTGCAGTTAATATTGCGTATATACGTGAACTTCATTAAATTAAATCCATTAGTTCAAATACCTAAGTTTAGAGCACAAAATAGTTTAACGTCATAATTTCCTAGTGTCATCATTGTTTCACTGTAGTTTTTATTGTACATAATCATTATTATATAGCTATTTAAATTAGATGTAAGTATTAAACTACATACATTCATGAATACACGCTTACACGCAGTTATACGATTGTTTTGTAATCTGTCTACATTTATCAGTTAACGCCATATGTTTTTGTATCAAGGGGAGTAGTTAAACTCTGCGCAAAGAATGTATACAGCGATAATATACATAGCTACTAGTTATTAGTTAATTATATTGTAAATTGGCAAAGATCTCATCGAGTTAAAGGTCACAGTTTGTATTGCGCGTTCTAACTCTCCCCTATCATCTATCAATGATTTTTTTACGTAAAGTAAAAAAATCATTTACTCAAAAATCTCGCTAGTTTTCACTTTGTTTCGGATGTTTGAACCATACGTACGAGTAAATGTCACAAAATTCAAGTCGTTTTCGTTGATATGGTTGTTATTGATCTGCATTCCTTATAAGAAACTAGTCATTTAGTGAATAAAGACAGCGCATGCAACTGATTTTTTTTTTTAGTTTTTTCTATTTCGATATAAACGGCAAGCGAGAGTGCTGCAAGTTTGACACCTCTTTAAATTGTAATCCAGTAACTCGTACAATGATCCATAAAATGTGCCAACGCATTTTGTTACTATTTTTATTTTAGATACTTTTGTCTGACTGAAAAATAAATGTATATTCCAAGGCGTACATCTTTCAGGTACCTATACAATTTTAAAAACAAGTATTATACAGGTTTTACTTATAAACCACTTTTAATTTTGACAGCGCCATTTGTCTGATTTTAAAGGTTAAAGTGAGTCAAACGGTAGTCAATTTGAAAATTGTTTGAGTGACACCAATGAAGTTTAATATGTATTTTAAACATTTTGTGATAAATAAGGATTTAAGTGGACTACTTAATATAAGTTAAGCATTACATACCTACTTGATTTTATTATATAATGTGTGCGTTTATTCGAATATTATATTTTTTAGTAATGTCCTAAATACATGACAACAAATATTTTGACAAGAAGTAGTATTTTAGTGCATACTGAGTGTTATTGGGTTTTGCTTCAACAATTTTTTTTTTAACTTTTATTTTTAAATTGTTTAACGCTCCAAAGTGCATGTCCAAGTACTCCAGTATAATAAATACACTGACAACAAACATGTCTTCGGATTTGTACTGCAATTTATATGACTGTTTGTAAAACTATTTAAACCAATAATAAAATCTGATTTAAAGTAAACCTTAATGTTGTTTAATTTACCCTTGAACAGCCATGTATAGTGTGATCTTTTTTCGTTTGTCTACTATAGAGGCACAGAAGAAATAGGTAATAGTACAAAGAGGTTCAATTTAAAGTTTGTGTTTGGAAGTAATGTTTTGAACTATTAGATCACTTTTAGATTTCTTTTCTCCGGTAGAGCAAAAATGTGATTTCAGAATAATGCGTGGTTTCCATGGGATAATACATTATCGCAGGGCACGGATGATGATGTAGCTAGGCTATCTGTAGGCTAATGCCTAATAAACTATACATATAATTACTCGATTCGAATTTGCTACGTCAGCTTAGCTTTTTAGTCAATAAATACTCAAATTATGCTTCAATACTTTATTCATATAGATACGCAATATTTAAAAATAGTCATAGATATCTTATTACAATAAGTACTAATTTATAATATAAAAAAAATAATAGATTAGACTTTATAAATAATTTCTCGTTTCTAGGTGGAATGAACTCGTAATAGTGAATACTTAGTAGATTATTATTGGGTATTTCTTAATGTGTGAAGAAATAAATTTGAATTTATATTCATTGTTTCAAGTGCCTAATTAATAATTTTTTTTTTTTAAATATCTGATTAACAAAGTATTTTTGAAGTGACTGATTATAAGAATTATGACCCTGTTCTAATGGTTTGTTCTGTTTTAACTCATTTAAAAGCACCACCATGGGTCATTTATGAGGGAAAATTAACATAAGTATACCTACATCATTATTACGAACAACAAGACTAAAAACGTCATCAGCAACATAACAATAATGCTTAGAAAAATAACACAACAATTGACTTGTTCGTAACATTAGTGTTTAACTACAGATTGTAATCCTTATTATCAGACTTATGAGCTACTGTATATGGAGGGATACTTATAATTTCTGCAGGGCTAGCAATGGACAAGTGGGCCTTCGACGGATAAAAACTTGAAATTCGAAATGCATATTTCCAAATAAAAACGCCATTGATGGCCCTCAGGGTGACAACGACTACTTTCGAAAATGACAATCTCCAAGAATGTGCATTCACTCGTCAATTTAAAAAAAAAAATTATAAAATAAAGTATAAAATGAAAATAAAAATAAGTATAAAATGGCAATATCGTAACACTACAAAATCCTAAAATGACCATTTCCTAATTTTACAAATTTCGAAAATGACATAAATGTCTGATCTGTTCCCGCATGGTGACAACAGGAAAAAAATATTTTATACGCTATAAAATATTTTTTCCTTTAGTCTGTTACTGAGCACCTTTTATTTTAGTAAAAAATTATATAATATATATATATATATATATATTTATTTATTATAAATTTCTTAAATACGCGTTGTGGTTTTAGAGAGATCTCAATTTTTGCGGTTGTCAATTTAGGTAGTTGACGATTTAAGATGTTGTCAGTTTCGAAAGCTGACATTCCAGTAAGTTGTTGTTCTCGGAAGCTGTCGTTGTCACCCTGAGGGTTCACGGCCTCAAGCCATACTACCTAGTAGTTTTCTTTTTTTTACCGATTGCCCAAGAAAAGAAGGATGTACTCAATTCGACTGCATTTCCCTTCACGCAAAAATTGGCCCAGTAGTTTATATTAAAACTTAAATAATTATTATTGGGAAAATTGTATGGCGCGTGCCGAATTAAAATCGGTAATAACATCAAGCCATTCATAGTAAAACTTTGATTTAAGTCGAAATAAAAAGGCAAGAACGTCAAATATCACACATAATAAACTATAGTTAGGATGTAGACAATGGCAACAGTGAGACTAGAGTTATTGCTTAAATTGTACAAGAGTCAGTCATTCATGTTTTAATTGAATGAAATATAGATAATGTTAGACTATTAGAATGATAACATAAATGTAAACTTAACAAATGTCATGTAGTAACAGTTATTATTACTGCAGTACACTTACGGAACTAACACTATCCTATTTGTATTGTTATTGATAAACACGCAATCGCACTGATTCTGTTAACGCCCAAACTTAAATAATAATTCTGATAATGCAATAACTATCTTCGCAACTCTGCTCATCTGGTTCTCTAAATGTTCAAAGTAAAATTATGAAGGGAGATTTTCTTTACAATAATTTACTTGCTGGTTGAAAAAAAGAAACATTTAAACAATTAAAGAAACAACTAGGTGTCAGTAGTACTGTCAACATTTGGGGTTTACCATAAATCAGTAATCTTTCTACATACATAAAATAATTCGTAAAGAGTAATTTTATTGTCTCAAATGACACTAAAACCAATTCAGCCAGACTCACTGGCTAAACTAAAAGTTCCTAAAATTATATCCATCCTTTTCTCACTTTTAGAAACAAAAAGAGAGGAGACAATTTTAGAACTGTCAAATTAGGTTAGTTTAGTAAGTTTGGCTTGTCCGAATCGTGATCATTATGTTTCAAAGCGACACATAACTTATATTAACACAAGGAACAAGGTTTTAATTTTAGGGATTTCTAAGTGAAGTTTCTTTGTAACAGAATCTATGCTAAATATATGTTTATACAGTTTATACAGTTTCATTTAACTATGCATACGAGTACATCCATTGACAGTACCTTTACAATACATACAGCAACGATAGTTTATCATTTTGATCTAGTTTGATTTGTATCATGCATTATCTGAAGGTTACATATCCGTTGGCAATATGTCAGGTATTAAGTAGTTGCATAAATCCATTTCCGATGCCACAAATGTTACTTTTCCTGCTGTGTTTTCATCAAGCCTGTAAAATAAAAACAAAAAAGACAAATGAAATTCGGTTCATACGTTCGGAAGCTAGGATGCCACAGACACGTTAAACCCCACTGTTTTTAAATCAGAGGTTAAAAAAGTTAATTGGGTGTACCAATTGGGTGTTGTTTCTCCATTTAGCTTCATACACAGGGGCGACAGGGGCACAGTACGAAGCCTAAAGGGGGTACCTGTATACATCGCAATGAACAAGTTTTACTATAAAACCAATCAGGAATTTGAAAAAGAAAATAAGCTGATTTTATTTTCATATTAAGAGTGTTCTTTATAAAAAAATTTGAACAAGCAATTAAAAAAATGTATTATTATTAGTCAAGATTGTATGCAACATTTAGTAATATGAGGATATAATTATATGAATTGAGTACTAGGAATTACTATTCTTGCAAATGCAGTCTGAAAGAAATACCTACTTAAATAAGACCATCTTTTGTGTCAATGTCTAGTATATACTCGTAATATACTGTCTGGTGTTGTACTTTTGTGGAGATTATAAAGAGTTTAAACACAATTAATTTGGCCACCCTAGTGAGGTGGTTTAAGGATTTGAAAGTAAGTAAAGAAATTTTGTCCCACTATTATTGAGTGAGTTGCAGAGTTGTCTACAAATTATTATGGATTGCAGTATCCTTCACCAAAAAATATAATACAATACACTTGCATTCCACCTGACAGCTTAGCCTATACTATTTTTATTTCCTACACAGCTAGGCACAAGTTTGCATGACCACGGAAGTCAGCGATTCTGTACCACTTGTACACAGATGGAGCTTGTCCAGTCTGGAATACACTGGCTCTCAAGGCAGGCTGTCAGAACACACCATTAGGTGCTTGGCGACAGATTTTACTTGAGGGTGGTAGCTAGCCAGGCGAGCGATAGGAAATGCCCTACCACCATGCAAAATGCATACTATGCTTGTTATCTACAGACATTTATATAATCTTACCATCCTTTGATCACCGCCCAGCATCCAGAGAAGAAAGCTGGTGCATTAATGATGAGGCACACACCAAGTCGCTCTGGATAGTGTCTGCTTAAAAGCCAGATCAAATTCTTCAACACTTGGTAGTCCATACATGACAAAGTGAAGTTATTCAAGTCAAACACAATGCATAGATTGTCAACAACTTCTTCAAAACACTTTTTACTGGCATCTTCCTGAAAATATTGAAATATTTGTTTTGTTTCCTTAATTTGTATTGGAGTAACATTTAATGAGGAAACATACAGTTATTGCATGAGTTGTATGTGATCAGAATTGTTATAGGTACATTGAAATAAAAGTAGAAGTTATTAACTTTATATTTAATTAACTATCAGCTAAATAAATGTGAGATAGTAGTCAATAATGTTGGGTTACACTAGTTTAATATTAATGATACAGTCTACTCTCATTAGTTCAAACCTGAGATAATTCGAATCTCTCTATAATTCAAAGTCATCATGAGTTCTCTACGAAATCTCTTTATATCTCAAACTAAATCAATACATTTTATGCACTTGGTAATTCGAACGAAAAAATCATTGCAATATAACAAAACGACGCGTTAATTAGAACTCAACAGCGCCCAACACTCGACAATTCAAAGTTGCAGTGAGAAAGAGGCGGAAAGATTGGATTTTGCGACAAGTTCAAACTTGTATCACGAATTGGTTTGTTTAGTTATAGTAATTTGTTTACTGTTACTCTTACGTTGGTATACAGATAAAAAAAACTGTTAGTCATCCCTAGAAAGTATAAATGTTTGAAGATGGCTGAAAAGATGTTAAACGAAAAATTAGAGGAAGGTAAGATGAAAATTAATGCGGCTCAAACAGCAAAACAACAAAAAATATAACTATTATGATTGTTATAGAATAGCAGTTAGTAAATAATAATTGATCAACACTTAACAATTTGAAATTTTAATTATTTTCTCTCACAAACTTTTGAACTTTTTGATATTTCAAACACTCCATAAATCGTAATATTTTAAGAGTCCCTTGAGTTTCTAATTAACGAGAGTCGACTGTACACACATTGTTAATGTGGTTGGATTAGAAGACAGTATTACTAACTATCAAACTGACTTGATTTTCCGATAAATGAAAATTGCACTTATCACTGAACTCACAATGCCAAGCGGCATTGTGAGTTTAGTGATAAGGCAAAGATAAATAAAACTCACCAAGCAATGAACAATGAATTTAGTGAGGTCATCAATATTCCTGTCACTTGAGCTATGGTTCTTGGCTGGGATGTAAACTATAGGCCTGCCAACAATGTCTCTGTGTCGTAGAACCCGTGCCTTGTCTGAATACTTATCTATTATTTCCTTGTTATTATGTAGCTCTGCAACACCATATTCTACTCTCCATTTGTTTGTTTTGATTATAGCCTGTAGGTAACAAAAGACAAATTGATACCAACTACATTACGCAGAATGAATCTAAGTTTTACAAAATATTCCTTTAAGTAGGTACTTCTTATTCTGATATACATTTTGCTAGTTCTAAGTAAAATAAGTTTGGAAAAGATTATGTATAAGCAAAGTACTTGAGAATTATAAGTTATATTTAGTATGTATCTACTAGCGGCGAAAAGATGCTTGGCTTGAGTAGATTCCGCTTATCAGACTAGATAAACACATAAATGTCGAAGGTCGAAAAGTGGGATTATGTTACTCACTTGAAATGCGCTATCGACAGTTTTGAAAGCTCTCAGATACCTTCTCAGGGAAAAGTCATTGTGGTACTGCGCTGGGTCTGCGCTTACTATCAAATTCATCCTGTCTTTGAGAAGCTTTAGATCATCCTCATTCACTGGTTTTGGTTCGTCAGCCATCGTCAACTTGCTATAGATGTAATATTATCTAAACTCAGTTTCCCTTAGGAAATATGAGGAATTTAATTAATGAATTAAAATTTAAACTACGGACTGTTGTAAAATCTAAATAAAACTTATTTTGCGGTTTACAGAGAGACTGAGTGAGTGAGATATAGAGGTACTATCACTACGGAGTGAGACACCACACGCACGTCTAGTGAATAGTGATGCGTCGATGTATCCGTAAACATGCGATCCGATCGCAGATCGATTCAACTCCTGAAATATCGGATCACAATCCCAATATTCTACACAATATTATATGATAATAAATTGTCTTTATTACAGGTATTGGCATTTGGCACCCATGTCAAAGTAAAATAAAAAAAATTATAAAAAATATTAATTGTCAAAGCAGCTTAAATAAAATTTTAAAACCAAAGATAAACTTTTTATATTAGAGTGAGTTAAATAAAAAGTAGGTGCATAAAATTATCACAATCATTTGCACACTGATGCACTGTCAGTCAGTTCTAAATTTTGTTCAATGCATTGAAGAATGATGCTACTCTTGATCATACGCCTGGCATTCTGCAAAAACAAGCATTCCTCATAAGGATGCTAAAAGCGTCATTTTATCGCACCCTTGTGATGCGTTTTGCGTTTGTACTTCGTAAATAGAGGTGTTTTGCTTCTGTGCTGCAGTTAGATAAAAGTTGCGCAAGCATATTAGACCTGATGGACAGGTTCCGTCTTTCTCGTTCCATGTCCTTGTCGTTACTCAAATCTTCAGTCATGATGTGGCCTAAGTACTCAAACTGCTTGATGACCTTTAAAGGCGAATCTCTCAAATACACATCTGGTATCATCTCCGGCCCTCTGCCTGCCCTGCCCTTCTTAGTTATTATTCTTGCTTTTGGTGAAAGCTGGTAGAAAGAAAGCACGAAATTACACTAACACACTAATATTATTAATTTCGAAAGTTTGTATGATTGTGTTTGTTAGTTCTTCCTTCACGCTCAAACAGCTAATCGGATCTGGATGCACGAAGATAGCATATACCTTGGATTAGCACATAGGCTGCTTTTTATCCCGGAAAACTGACACCTAATATATCTTAACCTCGGGCGCAGCTAGTGGACGATCAGGTCGTGTATATTATTTCAGAAAAAAAATGTAGTTAGGATGTTCCATATTTATTTAGTTTGACCACCCAACCCGTTTTTGTTTCCGACTAATCTCATATATAAATTAAATATTGTATTTTCATACAATTTTTGGTATGGTCATTTGAAAATTGAATAAAATGCACGCGATCCCATTCCGCGGATCAGATTACGATCCACTAAATCGGAACGAATTTAAAAGAAACTCATCCCTACACAAGTCATAAACAAAATGATCGATGTTGCCATATAGCCGTGATTTTCCACAAAACAGTCTAAGAGCCTGCACAGGTAAATGACTTTGTCCGCCGTCAACTTGACGCGGACCAAAAAAACACGATTGCGAACATTTGTTATCCGGAAATTCAATGAAGCGTACATAGTGTAAGCAGAATAAAGTTCGCTGTGTGCGTTGATGCTCTTAGTCACGTTAATTTGAGAACTTTCCGTATTTTTGTCAGGTCCCTTGGCGTCCTCGGTTATTCCGTTTTTTTTAATACATGGTACTTTAGTCCCCTTCGGTCTCTTAGGTCCAGTTCCTGTTACGTCCAGTTTAATCTTATGTCTATTTCTTCAAACGTCTATTCCGTGAACGTCTGTTCTTTCGTTAAGGTTCGTTTTATACTGATTCATGGATATGATCATTAAAAAAAAACAGTAAAAAAGTATAAACGGGAGAGCATATTTAATTAGATTTGACAGGCAGTACAAGATACTATAACGAAAATTCAAAAAACAAAAAATCGACTGTATGAAATACTTGAAGAAAATAATTCATCTGAGACTCTCCATAAAAACTAAGAAGCGCTAATTTTCCATTTTCATTTCTCTGCATATTTGTTTAATTAATCCTTTCAGACTAACCTCTCCCCTAACTGGTTCTATTTTTTTTGTTATAGGGGGCACTATTAACTACTTTTGAGTTTATTGTTAGTTTATATTCTATAATAAATATAGTATATATTAACCTGACACCAAAAAGTTTTAATTATATTATGTTCGCTAAGATACGACTATAATTTTCCCGTTCCTGTTACGTCCGGACGACACTCATAGAACTGGACATTCAAAGAAATGGACGGTCATAGAACTGGACATTTAAAGAAATTGACATTAAAGTAATGTCAAAATACACTGGAATTGGACCTAAGAGACCGAATGGCTTTAGTCATACCCAATTGAGAGACGTTCAAAGAGAACGTTTCTCAATTGGGTATGCAGACGAAGGACCGCGGAGGACAAAAATCCCTGATATGTAAATAAAAAGTCTGCCGAGAACTGGCCACGGACCCGACGTGCACGTGTGCAAACACTTGCTGTCCGGTAGCCACGTTAGTTTTTTCTTTTCGGGTAGGTACTCTCCCATACTTTAGTCCAATCCGGTCCCTCGGCATCCTCAGTTATTCCGGGGATTTCGTACGAGGTAATTTAGTCCGCCGTGTGCGTTATTCAATATAGTTGTAAGGGATATATTGTAGAGGACAAAAAAGTATGCTGTGGATTATCCCTTGTCTGCGCAGGCCGGTATAGTTGTAAAGGATCTATTTTAAAAGACTAAAAAGAACACAGTGGATTGGCCCTCTGGTCTGCGCAGACCCTTAGAGAGGTAACCAGGAAGTTAAATATTTAAATGACCTATAGGTACCTAATATTTCTGCTATATTTTTTCTTGTTCTAGTTAGTCATTTTTGGTAATAAATTAAATATTTAGGGACATATTATGTTCAACAAGGGGTTCTGATTCTAAAACTATATACTACGTTTTGGCTAATAAAGTGTTGTTCAGTGGTAATTTTGTATAATTATTAATTCTTTATGCATAGTATGCACTACTTGAGCAAAAGTCCGATCGCGGAGCAGAAAGAATTCCGTAAGTACCTACATTAACTTGTTATTATCCTATCTCTGTCACTCCTGCCTTGATATAATGTATGTGAGTAATACAATAAGTCTCCGATTTCACAGGGAATTCTCTTAAGCTGCCGCTTCTAGCTTCCGTTTTTTATGTAAATATGGCGTCATATGATTCAAAGTATTTGCCAATGTCAAGTAATTACATACAAAGAAAAAAAACATTGTTTTTTCTTTGTAATTACTTTCCTACGTCATTGTTTTTCATCTTTTAAATAACCACTACACTGCATTGTAATAGTTCTCAAATTCTTTGAATTAGCAAGTTCAAAGTAATCAAGTTGTAAAGTCAAATTACTAATTTAGAAACTCTAGGTAATCAAGGGTATTCCCGCGTAGGCGAAAAAAATAGCGTCTTCGTTTGTGTATTTATTGCAGAACTAGTGATTCTTTGAGTTTTAACAAGACGTTAATAGTTAATAACCTACTACCCTAGATTATTAACTACGAACGTCTTGTTTATGTGCACAAGTGTTGGCAAAAGATATACATTCGGAATAACATGGTTTTCGTGATCACGGGAGATCTCCATAGAACATCTAGTATAGTCTCCACTGCTTTACTAGGGCACATGACACGACTTTACATGACCACGACAACTTATGACTTGATATTTGACTTTGGATTATTTTATACTCATAAATTACTCGATTAAACAACTTGATAACTGGCACAATACAGAGAGTGTGATAGCCAATAAATAAAGTAGAAAAAAGAATCAAGGTCAAATCACGTTATCAAGTGGCGGGGGAGGTTATCACGCGTTCGCTGAGGAAATGGCTATTGGTGTCTCTATCTGTGTTTATTTTATTGGAAAACTGCTGTAAATACACAGACAGAGACTCGTGATACAGCAAGTTTTAATGTGTAACATTAGTGGGTTTTCGGTTTAAAGACATTTTATTTCACAAAAGAAATTTTACATTTCGCTTATATGAGAAAATTATTTTTAAGTAAATCTAAGCTTCGATACAATCAAAAGTAAGCTATAGTTAAACAAATAATTATTAACTAAATAAATAGTACCTACGTATACTTATATACACACTGCATACTAACACTAAGTAAAACTATAATGATGTTTTAAAGTATAAATATGTTTGCACCTTACCCCACGACACAAATAAGTATTGTTTATTTAACTTGGTCCGGAGTGAGTAGCGGCATGCATCGCTCGCTGCGAACAATTGCAGAACCGGTTAGTGGGGGCAGTCGGTTCGTGCGTCACACTGTAGTTTTAACAGACAGAAATCAATATATTAATTATAATTATTCTAAAAGTTTGTAGTCGTTTAAAATGTGTTGCATTAGTTTGTTTTTGAAATTAATAAAAGATCACCTCTTTAGGTAAGTTGTTGTAAATTTTTACTCCCGCAAATGTAATGGATCGTTTAGCGAACACGGTTCGAACGATTGGAAGGATGATGTGGTCACTTCTACGACGTGATATATTCTGCTATGAATTTGACTTTTTTTTGTAAATGTGATATTTTTAACATGTATTGATTTATTAAGATTTTTTGATAAAAATACAAGTGCTGTAATGGTGTAATTGTTTTACTCGTATACTCATATATTTAGTATCTTTATATATTTTAACTGTAGATGTTCGGTAGTCGTAATTGAATAGGGTTTTTATAAGTTTATTTTGAACAATTTGGAGGCTTTTTATATTAGTTTTTGGTGAGTGACCCCATATTTCAATTAGATAAAGGAGATGTGGCTTAACTAGAGAATTATATACCGTGTGACATATTTATCGAGGTAGGCATCGTACTTTACCACGAAGTGAACCGAGTAAGGACGATAATTTGGAGCGAATATGTTCTAAATGTATTTTCCAGTATAATTGACAATCTAAACGTAAACCTAGATATTTTTCAAATTGTTTTTCAAGAAGTACTTTTTGACCTACTTTTAGAGGTAGATGTTCTGGAACCTTATTCATACTTATGAAACAATCAAATCACGAATCATCTTCGGTTCTAAAGTTTCTTGTTGATCTAACTTACATACCTACTTAATATTAGGTAGTAATACTTGTATACCTCAGGTATGAACCTAAATAAGGAATTTAATTTATCGCTTGCTGTGAAGTTGGTGCATAAAGGGTTACCTTGATGACGCTCTCATATACATTAAACCACATCGGGCGTGGTTCAATGTTTACGCGTCAGTGCTCCAATGCAGACATATGAAAATGTTGGCGATTCAATGCACAACAACTCGTGGTTCATTCCGTACCAAGAGGTTCGACACATTGAAACAAATCTGTATTTTTAAAAAAAGGTTTATATATCTGTAATGAAGTATTTTATATGAAATGCGAATAAAAAATCTTAATGCTAGATAAATTTCATACGATTTAGTAATGATGGATACGATAACAGGGGTATGGTTGTGACGAAATCAGCTACTGAAAATTTTGCTGTTTCATTGTTGAACAGTTCACCCTAATTTATGACAAAAATTTATAAAATTATCTATACTTTTAAGTGTTTGGTTAATACTTTTTAGTATACTTCCTTTATTAAGGAAGTAGAAATATAACACTTCTAAAAATCTTGATATATAATTAAAATTCAAGTAATTGTTCAACGAAACTTCTAATTAGTTTAATAAAATTTTGCTAAGCAAGTATGTAAGAACCATATCATGCTCGCAACTGTTGCGCGGGGTACACTGCGGGCTATAGGTATATTTAAATTAAGATATTTTTCCTTCAACTTGATAATATAGTATTACTGTTGAGAATGTTTTGTTCACTACATTTTAAAGAAAATCTTCCTTTGATTTGGTAAAGTCTTTGGAGTCTATAGGTATATTCATAAGTGGCTCGTATGGAACGGAGTTTGAAAACGTGATTCTTTTAGGGAAGGTTGCTTCTACCGCGGCAGCCAAGATACTTTCTTCGACAACTTCGAATTGCTCAACGAGGCCCTGGAACGTAAGCCTGTCTTCGGGCATTTTTCTCCAACAACAGCGCATCACCTGTAACAGTTCAAATATAATAAAATTTGTCTTATTCCTATTTATGATGTGGGATCTTTTTTTTTCTTGTTTTTCTTATTCCGCTGCGTAGCCTGGCTATCTCGCGTATTACAGGCACGCACCTTGGTTTTTGTAATTACGAGTCTGTTGGAGATAAGTATCAATGTGGCTAAGCGTAACTTCTTCATCAGGCTGTATCCTCGTTAGGGGAGCAGCTCAATGTTTGCTTTCTGATCGTCTCCACACGTATTTTATTAGTGACCATAGGTGACGATGCGATTTGCAAAATTATCGCGAATAGGTAAGCTCGCTACAAAATCAGCCTTCTCAGTGCATTTGTGCAACAACGTAGTCTGCCAGATCTTCACAGATCTGCTACAGATTTGAAATTGCATGATTTGCCTCATTATGACTGCGGACTCATTATTTATTTAATGAGAACGGTTCCTTACCTTACCGGGTCCTTAGAGAACGGTTCACTTAAGTGAACCGTTCACCGTATCATCTTGCTGCTTTCTACATTGTTTTCTATATTCTGCGATATTAATTTCATATATTTTCATGGGTAACTATTCGAGTAAGTTCTGTATTCACTGGACACGTGGTGTTTTGTATCATGAGTAGATTGCGAATTATGCGATATGTGAGTTAGTACTTGATAATTATACTCACATTGTAAACTTCATTAAGGCATCCCTTAGGTTTACCGAGAACTTTTCCTTGTTGGATTATGGTGAATACTTCAGGGTTTTTCATGCGGCCGTATGGGAAAGCGCCGCATGTGAATATTTCCCACATTAAAACACCTGTATTAAAAAATACCGCAATTAACAACTATTCCATACAAGAATAAAAATTTATAGGTATGCTTTGTCTTTGTGTACCACAACTTACTTACTTGACTGTGTGTGTACCACATGCTTAAACGGTGGAGAAAACGTGCTTGGCGGAGAAGGTAAATAGCTAATAAGTAGCTTTCGGAGATAAGTAAAGTCCCCGACCTGTAATTTGGCCAGCGTAGTTTGCTATGACCTACGCCTCCTTATAGGGGAGAGACGAACCCGGCAGTGGGACGTTACGGATTGAGACGTATACATAGTTAACTCAATGAAATTACCTACGTATAACGCTAGACCATGATAAAATAATATGAAACATAATTGTTTTCTTTAAATTTTGAAGTGTACCTAACTTTACATGAACAAGAGTCAAGACATGAAATTCTCAATCGTAATTGACTTAATTGAACTTGCAGCTTTCCACTTGTAAGCCAAGCTTTTAGCATTTAACTATAGCTCATCCATAACATATCAAACATTTTCCAAAATAGAGGACGTACTCAATTTGACGGTTTTTAAAATGTTCGTTACCTGATTTCTCGGAGACAGCTGGCCGATTCGAAAAATTATTTAAGTACCCATGAAGTGGTCCCAATGAAATTTCATCAAAATCGATAGAGGTTTGATTTTAAAAACGAAATAACTGATAAAGTTCTATCGGCACCTGCCGTAAAGTTCCCACTTAGGTACCTATCGGCTTAGCTTAGCTTAGGTACCGATTGTTCAGCGACCACTATACCGAAATGGTTTTTTTAAAGGAAATTTTACACGTGGTCACATATTAAAATAGCTCATGCCTACTGAATTGAAGTCGGTTTATAATTTTTTGTAAGTATTAATTTACAATCAAAAACTATTAAATATGTGCTTACCAAACGCCCAGACGTCTGATTTAGAAGAGTATCGCATGTATGTGATAACTTCAGGCGCCGCCCAACGCAAGGGGAACTTTGTGCCGCCTGAGGACGTGTACTGATCGTCCAGTACATATCGAGCCAGCCCGAAGTCTGCCACCTGCATCAGCGATTTAATTACTTTACTGAGAATGACGGGTCGCTCTCTTCCCTCTTATATGATTGAGGAGAGCGATGGCTTAGCACTTGCGTCAACTCGTGAACGGATGCTGCTCCCCGCAAGCAGCATCCGTTCACGAGCCGGATAGCTCTTGGTATCTTGGTATCCACGTGACAAACACTATTATAAATTCGTATAAATAATTGGTAATAAGTTTAATACCTTTATTAACATAAACAAAGTGACTAACTACAACAACAAAATAATATAGCAGAATGGCAATGCATATACTTTGGGCCAGATAAAAACCTGCATTCTGATAACGCGTCGAAAGTTATTATTCGTCGAAGTAGTTATTTCACTTTTTATATAATCCTAGAGAAAATAGTAATCCAAGACATGGCATTAAATTCAAAAACTATTGTAAGAGGTTCATAGGTAGGTAAATAGTAATCCAAGACATGGCATTAAATTCAAAAACTATTGTAAGAGGTTCATAGGTAGGTAAATAGTAATCCAAGACATGGCATTAAATTCAAAAACTATTGTAAGAGGTTCATAGGTAGGTAAATAGTAATCCAAGACATGGCATTAAATTCAAAAACTATTGTAAGAGGTTCATAGGTAGGTAAATAGTAATCCAAGACATGGCATTAAATTCAAAAACTATTGTAAGAGGTTCATAGGTAGGTACATTACATACATACTAATACATAAAATACTAGTAGACACCTCCATTATTTCTGAATATCACTGGCTATATTTGATTGTGATTCATAACAAAAAATTAAATCATTAAAATGTTAGACGCCCGAAGTGGGTCAGGTTGTGAGAGTACTTATAGAGGCAGGTACTAAACTAATGCAAACAGCAAATCTTTGGTTGATTGTAAGAATTGGACTTCCGTTTTATTATTTTGTCTTATATTACAATAAGTTATAATCTATAGTAATAACAAACCATACTTACTTAAAATTAGCAAATATATCTAACTTTTTACATATTTCATGAGATAACAATTTTCGGACTAAACAATTTTGTCGTATGATTTGTTACTATTCGCAAAATCTTTCAAAAATTGCCCCAATTTTTACACGTGCGTAAAAACTAGACTAAGGATAAAAGAATTGAAGTCTAAAAGTTATCAAAATATATACATATATATACTAGTATAATAGCTATTGCAACAGACGGTATACCTAATTAGTACACGCGGCGTTGAGAAATGTACCTACTGACCTTCCTAATCTACATTTACCTTTACTACATTGTCTTCTCCGACCAAACAATTTCTTGCAGCTAAATCTCGATGAATATAATTATGTTTATCTAGATATGCCATTCCTTTGCAAACCTGGAAAAATAAAGAAAATTTTTGATAAGAAAAAATAATTAAATAAGTCCAATTTAATTAATCTACTTGTCTAGAATAAATAAGTCCATAGATATAAATCATTGAATAGGTACAGTGATGCATGAAGTAGTTATAATATTTTTTACCACATAAAATATATAATCGAAAAACTACTTATGTCGATGAGATGGGGTGATAATGCCTCCCAATGTACCTACTACCGGTGTATCAGTTAAATGTTTTTATTTGTGGTGTAGATATATTTATATTTAATTGTAGAATTTAATATTTTTAAAAGTAAACTCAACATTTCTAGGTAGTTTTAAAACGTAGGTACTAAATAGGTATAACAGAATATTTAAAGAAACTAAGAGTTGAGGACCTATACCAGTTAAGGTCATAAACTTTTGGGAAAAGATCAAGACTGCAACAGTACTTGAATGCCTTCCTCTATTCTAGCAGTCATTTGCCACGTCTATACCTTTAAAAGGCTTTCTACTATGTGCCTGATTATCAGACTACGTACATCAGCCTAAAGAAACGTACGCAAATTTGAAGTTCATGTTGAGGT
Organism: Ligdia adustata; assembly: GCA_947049295.1. Classification (NCBI taxonomy): domain Eukaryota; kingdom Metazoa; phylum Arthropoda; class Insecta; order Lepidoptera; family Geometridae; genus Ligdia; species Ligdia adustata. Next base: position 9,485,783 of record OX346218.1, read on the forward strand.
AGGAGCCCATTTTTTTTTCCAAGACGCCCACTGCTCGAACATTTTTGGAAAAACGCACGCCAAGGGATTAAAAACTGGGGTCTAAGTTTAGCATAAAGTTATTTATATTGCCTATCCCATTCACGCTATGTCGTAAAAATAAAATTTAATTAAGGTGTTTTAGGATATTTTTTTAAACGTCCAAAACTAAAAAGTATGCTATCTATCTACAGAGAATATGATCTCTGTAGATAGAAGAATATCCAAAAAAGCTGGTGGATATGTGTATTTAAGGGGTGTAGACTCACTCACACAAGAAAATGTAACGAATTGTATTTTTTTAATCTAATTAAACAAATGTCTTTGGTCCGCTAGTCGTGCGCTTGTCATCGAGAAAAGTAATCAGGAAAACGTTTTTTCGAAGTTTTATAAATCGAAACTGTCGGGTACCTCGAAGTTTCTGTTGGAAATTGACTTTCCCTATGGGATCAGAGTGTCACGGATGCTTGTAGAGAGAAGGTTATCTAGGAGAAGTCTAAGTACACAAATTCTAAGCAGAGGAATGACAAACTCCATTTTATATGATGAAGTTATTTAACACTCGGATATGGGTTAGTTTACCTGTAAAGCCATATCCAGAAGTGTAGCTTGTCCGATCTGATCGGCCGTAGTTTGTCGAAGGTACATTAATAGTGACCCATTCCTCATGTACTCGGTCACTATGTAGATGGGGCATTTCATTGAGCATACACCATGCAGTTTCACCAGGTTGTCGTGTTTGAGCTTGCTGGAAACAGGAGTTATTGCGAGCATAAAAAAACGATGTATAGAAAAAGTAATGGGACAACTCGCACGAAAGGTCTTTTATGACTTGCAAGTTTCAAATACATAAGGAGTACTTGACTGCGCTCTCAACTTGAAACCTAGTTTTTAACTTAGGCACGATTCACACAAGATGAGAAGTGTTGGCGATGAAACGTTACTTTATAAGATCCCAGAGTTTTAAAATAAATCCTAAAAATAAATTTAGCGATCTTTCAATACTAAGCCAATGGGGCCAAGTAAAGTTGCATTGTACTCACGTCATAACTTTGGCCTCTTTAATAAAGTCATCCTCTGACATGGTTCCTGGCTTCATAATTTTGATAGCGACGTCTATGTTCCTGCGCCACAGTCCTCGTCGAACTATACCGAACTGACCAGTTCCGAGGTCCTCCATAAGAACCAACTCGGTCGGGTCTATCTCCCAGTTATCTGTGAGAAGAGAATTATGTGAAATTATTGGGAAATAACGCCCTGTCTATGCTAATCCTCCTGAGGCTGGAGCTTAGCAAGCCGTCAATAAATCACCGGTTTTGAAACTAGAGCGGGTTAAATGATTTCAATTGTTATTAGCTATAATCTTATTCAACGTGTCGAGGTAAATCTAGAGGCTGGCAGTGCAAGCGTTGTAAAGCGCAACCGTGAGAAATAAAAGGTAGAGACAGAGCATGTACTTAATTCATAGGTGTATCGAATAAGATTTTGTCTTTTTCCTTGTACTGACCTTCCAAGAGGTGTCCGGCATCGGTAGGAGCCTCGTCCTGTGTCCGTTCTTGAGCTGGCGCTGGCTTGTTACTAAGAGTTGCTTTCAACCTACAGCAGAGACCGCCGCTGTTGTGGTAGTGATAATTGATGAGTTCTGGAATACTGCTGTAACTGTGCTTGTCTGCGAGATAGAATACGCCGAGGCTACTCGTCTTTATCTGGTAATGCTTCGTTTTCTTTTCGCTATTTAGGAATGGTTAAATAATATGTTATATGTATGAAAATATATTATAACCTAGGTACTCATAACCTCGCTTTGGTCTAAATCTAAACACAGTTTTTGCAACATGCTTTTTTGTCGAGGTCCTATTGACTAGCATGTTGAATGGCGAAGTACTTAACGGGGCTGTCATTTTTTATACTATACTACTGAAAGTTTTGTGATTGTAGTAACTACTACAGTTTACCTACATTGAGCAATAAATAAATTAGGCAATTACTTATAATATATCTACAAATTTTGGAGGGACCGCTCTGACGCCTCTGCTTCGGAATTTTGTTAATTATTCTATCAAACAGTTATGTTACCGTGTTCCAATTTAAAGCTCTTTGAAATTTTCGAGTGACATCCATAAGCAATAGCGAGGACTAACCAATATCTCAGTAGTTAGAGCACGCGTTGTAAAGTTAGGTACCCGTTGGAATTTGGAATTTGATAGGGAATATGATAGGTATTGGCACTGCAATACAACTGGGCGCAAATTCTGTTATTTGACTTGTGTTAGAATTGCGATTTCATTTTGAAATTATATGTTATGAGACTTTGTTTGACTTTGTAAGGCGTATCTCTCTTCTTATATATCTAAAGAGTGTCTAATATATACTTACACTGCGGTTGTATATAATGAGAGCGTGTACATTCCTTTTTGTGAAGATTTGCGAACCAAGAAACATCCGTGGACGGCCTCTATTTCAAGTAACGCTTCTGCGCGCTCTCTTGACATGCTGCCGACGTACCAACTGCAATAGATTTTGTAATACCGTTTTATGAATACGATACAAGGAAATCAAGCCTTATTATACAAATTAGGCCAAGATACAATAGAAATGATTGGTGAAGTCAAGTTAAGTTAATCTCAAATCTACTACTACTAACTATTATATAAACCAGCAAAAATTACTTAGATTACATTTCATAGTTTCAGTAGCAATAGTAGGTAAACAGCAAGAGATTAGATCTCAACCCGTTCCACGTGCTCCTTTACCACGATTAATTTTAAGGTACCAAGAGCCTAAAATAAATTAAGACGTAGGTGTGCGATACGAGGATGAGATAAAATACTTACTCGTATTGCTGTAACCCATTATTGTCTCTGTCCTTATTGTAACTGTTTGGGATACATCCTGTGATATGTCTGAAACCATTTAAGTCATTTTGTTAATGTTAATAAAGGCACTTGCCACTTAAATTAAGACATTATACACTATTATTACTCGTTATTTTATTATTGTATAATTAAGTTTGTTTTCTGTTTCCAATAAAAAAAAATTTCTATTTTTGGTATAATATAAGATTGATACTGAAAATTTTTTGAAGGATATCAAAAGTCTGGCGATCCAGGGGGCAACGCAGCAAAGATTTTGGGCACATTTTACCAGAAAAAAAAACAAAACCTATTTTATTTTATAACATACGTATTAAATTTTTATTTATTTGTATTACTAAGATTATCTGTTGATAGTGATCTTGTTATTACAAGACTAACCTAAAAAAATATTTATATAGATTGAAACTTTCGTAGTTTTATACTTCAAGGGCCGCTCTGATAGTACCATGGAATATGCCACGCAAAATCTAATCATCTGTGCCTCCTGATTAGGTAAAAAAATTGGCGCGCATAACAAAGCGTACTAAGCAACAAGGTGCAGCACCTATGTTATAAATACAATAGTTGCGATAGGTTTCACGTCCAAAGGCGAAGTTGGCGAAGGCATTATTTTGCATCAGCAAATGTGACGGCAAAGGCAAGGCAAGGTAGGTAAGCAAAAAAGTCTTATGTACTCGCATTATATAAGACTTTTTTGCATAGTCGATTTGAGTTATTTCATAGCTTACTTTTGTGTTGGTAAGACATCGGGTATCAAGTAGTAGCTTAACTCCTTCTCCGACGTCAAAAATACAACTTTTCCGACTGTGTATTCATCGAGCCTGTAATATAATAGAACTATTGTTATCCCGTGCAGTGGGCAAAAGGATACTGTGGGTTTTGAAACATGTCTGGGAATAGGCGCAAAGGTACATGAGATAAGGTTACTATTACATTTTCAACATTCACTTAAGGATTACAGGTGGTACACACATGGTGCCTCGGTCAAACTACTTGCACATCTTTCAAAAGAGAATAACAGGAAAAGGATCTTGCAGGCGAGTCCTTTAAGATTCGAGTATTCGATAAGTCTCCTGAAATAAATAATGCATACTTGGCCTTAAAAAATATGACTAGCAATTATACATACCCTTCTTTTATCTCAGCCCAACAACCAGAGAAGAAAGACGGTGCATTTATGATGAGGCATACACCAAGCCTCTCCGGGTAATAATTACTCAGAATAGCGTTTACTTGGTCGATCACTTGGTAGTCTAAACAAGGGAGTTTAAGCTGGTTCAAGTCAAATACAACGCATATATTGTCTATAATTTTTTCTAGACATTTTTTGCAAGCTTCTTCCTAAAATTATAAATTCGGTTGTTACGTCCTGCATTCAAGTTGACTATGTGATATAACAGACGCCACATTATTATTATATATTAATCTTAAAGGGAAATTGATTTGAAATATATTTTGAATAGAATAATAAATAATCGCCTAATTAATGACCGAACGAGCAAATCATAATTTCTCATTCAGGTCAATTGCAATAAAACATGGATGAAAATTACACAACAGGATAACAACGCCTATTCGTTTTACATACTTGTAACATTAATTAGGAGTTAAGAAATATTATGCTTAATGCTAAGTCTATACCATAGACTATCTAAATCGCTTTAAGCGATAAGGCCGCCCAATGATAGTACAACCATTGTCTTTCTGTTTATATTTATCGCTGTATCTTTTGTTTGGTGTTTAATAAAGTTAAATGTTCATCTCCAAATTCCAATAGATCACTAGGTTTTGGTCTATTCTATTTTATACTAGTGAAAAAATAAATAAAAACTTCTACTGAGTTTGTTTTCTATTGTCCTCCTTATAGTCGTTTTCATGCAACACGAACCAAATTGTTATATTTATTATAGGCAACCACTTCTCAATCTTTGAAACGAAGAGAGAATTCCTATTCTAGAAATGTTATGTTATTCCAGTCTTTCCTTGCCGGAATAGGAGTAGGTAAATAATCAATGTAGCTATATTTTTATTTGAACGTTGATCTAATAGCGCGGTGTCTTACCATACAATAAACGATGTATCTAATCAATTCATCGGTGTTTTTGTCGATCATATTGTGGTGTTTAGCCGAGAAGTAAAGTATGGGTCTCCCAACAATGTCCCTGTGACGAAGCACTCGTGCCCTATCTGAATACTTCTCTATCGCTGCTTTGTTTTGTTGAAGAACTGCGATGCCATATTCGGCTCTCCATTTGTTTGTTTTTAATATGGCCTGCATTAATACGGAAAGGTTAAGAACGATATAATATTCCTACTGTCTTATTGACAAGTAAATTTAAAAAAAGTAAAGAACCGTTAGAAAAACGGCATCGCTGTGTAGAAAATTAATAAGTAGAAAAAAAAGAAAATTAAAATTACAAAGAAAATTATAAGTTATTTGGATTAAAAAAAGCTACTGGGACGGATTTGATTAAGTTCATATGGTAATAATTGAACACTTTCGCCTTTTATTAGGTGGCAACTCATTAATAGGTTCCAACCTTATACTGCATTTCGAAACTATAAAAAGACTTCTACAGGATCATGACAATAATAAGATCATTGCATGTCTCTCATTGTCTACTCGTCATCACGACGTCTTAAAGTAATTTACCTACGTCATTTCTCAAACACAATTATTATGAATCACAATAAAATTAGTGGTCAAGTAGCCACTAGCCGTGCTAATAAGTGAAATATATGAACGCAAATTTATCAGTGAGTTGAAAAATATCTAGGAACAGGTAAAAATTACATGAATTAAAGACATGCCATAGTTAATAAATTAGGTATAAATGGTAGAATAAATGATAGCGGTTCTCATGAATTGAAAGCTTGTAGCAATTCACTTACCTGGAAAGCGTTATGAACTGTTTTAAAAGCTCTCAGATACCTTCGCAGCGAATAATCATTGTGGTATTGTGATGAGTCTGCATTCGTTAGTAGATGCATACGTTCTCTGAGCAATTTTAAGTCATCTATGTTAAAATTTTTACGAACAGGTATCTCACACATAGTTGATTTTGTAGATTCTAGTCGTTCACACATTTTCAACCGAGATAATCAATTAACAAAAAAGTATTTCAAATTTACAAACACTTTTGTTAGACAATTTTATTGTACTGGTTATTCTACTAACATTAATACTAACGCTTTACGAGGCATGTCATTAGTTATTACTCATTAACAGGAAAAAGTTCAATTAAGTGCAATGTTTTATGTAGTCACTATGAGCGTTTAGCATTGAAATAATATCGGCTTCTATTGCCATGTATAAGAGTCTGCTCTACTGAGTCTGTCCACAGCATATACTTATAAATCAATTTTCTGATGTTTGAAGTAGGTATGTTGACACCTACATATTACCAATATTGTTTGAAGTTGGAGAAGTCCTATTTCCTTAGTTTAATTTCTTTGTTAATTATTATCTTAAATATATATACATTTTCAAAATTTTTCTAAACATGTGTCTTAAGGAACGAGTCTTTGCCTACGAAGAGGAGGATGGAGAATGTAGCTGAATAATGAGTATTTTGAGTCTTGATTCCGTTTCTTCAAGTTCGTGCGTCTTTGTAGCTATTATTTACATAATATATAAAAGTTCGGAAAATAATAATAACGCATGAAATACCAGACCCCAAGCGAACCAATAACACTGCTACTTAAATTGTCGTGTTGATGCAAAAAAAACTACGCACCAAAAATTAAGTCTTATTAATTTATTAATAACATTATTAAGTCTTATTGATTCTTGATGTTTTACATAACTACAATGAAGTAGAATTACTTTTAAAATATATAATTACGATATAACTATGTAGCGAAAATTGCACTGTAATGGCGACCCGGCCTAATTAGATAATTCGCTATGAGAGTAGTCCGGTGACTGTAAAGGCGGGTAGATGTGGCACGGTGCGGCGGAAGTCGTCGACATCACAGCAGAAGCTGTAGCCGATGTCAATTCTGTCAGGCCGCCAGTTGAGCCAGTTGAAGTTAGCATTATTACGGCAACGATCCGTGCAGAAAGTCAAAGCGCGGCATTCAGCTTCCGTGTAGTATGGGTTGTTGATGCTCACGAATGCGGTACCTAAGCGACGAGTGGGCTCGTATACAACCTGGAATTATAACATAAAGGTCAGTTTTATCTTAAAAATGCCCAACGATGATACTGTCTGAACTCAATAAATTAATTAGATTTTGGTAAATACCTTAAATTTTTGCAATCATAAGATCATATCAACAACAAGATAGTTTAAAAGTTTAGTACTACTACTATACGGACAATTGAAGTGAGTAGGTATGGTAGATAAGAATGCTTAAAACAGTGAAATGGATAAAAAAATAACCATGATTACGCAATATCTGGGAAAAAACGCTTGTTTAATTATCAACAGTAATCTCTAATCAGCTAAATCTAAATCAGCTTGTTTCCATTTTTTTCAGTATGCTCATTATTAAATAGCGGTACGTATGGCAGTACTTAATACTAGACTTAAGAATAAGCAACATATAGCATTATTATGACTAGCTAACTAGCCTACTAATTTACGTCTCTTCTCCCCATCTGCCTCTGTATATAACTTTCCACATTTTATTTTTTGTAAATATAATAGTCACAGGACATCTTGCAACACTTTTTCGAGTTTTCACGCGAGATGGTATGGTATGTGTTTCCATTTAGCCCATAGCTTACTGTGGTTCTGGAGCGCTTCGGGGAAATTATTATTATTATTACTACTATAGAATCATAAGTCTCGTTAAAATCTAGATATAATACGTACCTTATAGTAGTACAAAGGTACTGGCAGCTGGTTGTTGTTATTGGCGTCTCTGTTCAGGTATATGTCCACAAGTCTGTTGTTCTGGTCTCGTAGCTGAGACACGCCCCAAGTGCCAGTGTATATCATCGTGTTATAACCGGCGGCACCGATGCGCGCACGCAGGTTCTAGAGGATAGAATATTTTTATTCCGTTACTTAAAGTTTTGTATTGGTTCTCTGTGGCTGTTCATGTAATACATTGGTGGTAAAAGAGCTTTTTATAAAGTGTTAGTACGTTACTGTATGTGCGGATTGAGTTACTCTCTAAGTCTCGTTTATTCAGTCAGAAGACTAACCAGACCAACTAACTATCAGTTATTGAGTGTTTGCTATTATTTGAAATTTTGAAAACAGTTTTTATAATACATATAGGTATGTTTACTCTGAGCAAAAATTATAATAGTGTATCATTAGTCATTGCTAATTGGAAATTTTGTTTACATTTGTCTGACAATTAAAAAAGAGGTTAAGCATTCGATACAAGTACTAGCATTTTCTCTTTCCAGATGGACAATTTGAGTTTGCTGGGTTAAACTAATAAAAACATTAAATTAACCAACTAACTATTTAGTAAACGGATGACTGACCTGCTCAAGCCAGTTCCAGTTGCCAGCATTGAAGGGCTGCCACTGAGGAGCAGCGTTTATGAAATAGAAAGTAGATCGCTGTCCAGTTGCAAAGATGAAATCAGTCTTGGCAGCGAGATGACCGCGAGCAAGAAACTGGCTGGAGGTCACGTATTTGTCGGCGAGCTCACTTCCGACCAAAGAGGCGATAGTAGCCTTCTGTTGCACTTGGGTGTATAGAGCATTGATGCCGATGCCGGGGAAGAAACTGCCAGCTATAAGAAGTAAAATCGATCATTGGTAAACTTAAATATGGTAAGATAATATTAACCACTATTACGACCGTTCTTAAACTTAAGGTGATGGTTCCCAAATAGATGCGTTTTTGTTTCCATTTTCTAGCATTACCGTATACTGTGCCATGTTGGAAGTTAATACATCATGTAATACATATACTCAATTAAAACACGATGTTTCAAAATGCTTATCTTAGTTTACCAAACGATTTTAATATATTTTTGAAGAATTCATTATCTCATTATTTTGAACATGTTTCTTTCGGTATATGTGGAATGTCTACTTTGTAATGTTGAGGTAGATTAATCGAAATATTGGCACCTTCAGGCTAATGTATTGTTTTTGTCTTAGAATGATAGGTAAGTGAAGTTTTAAAGATAAATGTTATTAGAGCCTACTAAAAAGTATTCATTTAGAAAAGCACGTTGCTAATATGCTTAGAGGTATATTTTTATTTTGTCTGTCAGTTTGTATGTATGGATATTTGTCCTCAAGAAATTTCGTAATAGCGTACAGGTTTCCTCTTAAAAAGCGTTTACGGTGTAGGTACTAAAAAAGAAAATTGTTTTTATCTGAATCGGAAGGGTGAATTCGAACGGCATTGCCATTATAGATGTTATAGCTGATGGTTGCTACGGGATGAGATCTTATAAAAAAAAATATTCTTCACTGTCAAGAGCAGCTTCCACAATAAAAATATGTAACTGTTTACCTTTTATTTCAGTTATTGTTTTTTTAAAGTATTTTTCTGTTTTCTTAGAGACGCTAAAATTATGCAAAAAAATATTTTTATTTATTAAAATTTTTTGAAGTAAGTTTTACCTATCCCAGCGAACCTCGTTGTTGATAAATAATGTCATCAATGATATGAGCTGCCAACTGCTCACGATGGCGGAATTTTGAAGGGTGCAACTCGCACGATATTTAACGAACGAACTCGAACGATAGTTTCTACGAAATGTTCTCAATTTTTTTTAATGATTTACGAGGTACGAGAAATCATTTTTATAAAAGTTTAATGAAATCGAGTTATTATTATTCGATAATGAGTAAAGTTATATTTGAATTGAGTAATTACTACATACTTCACCTTCTGTACAATAGTAATCTTTGACCTAACTTTCAGAAAAGTACGATGTTATTTTTCTGAACTTACATTACTGCATAAGACACCATCTATCTTTACAGTTGACACAATTATAGACGGCAGGCCAATGCCCGCTCATTTGTTTCGCCCAGAATCAAACAGATGGCATGGCATAGGTAAGTATTAGTACATACTATTATTTATTCCGTGGCTCAATTCTCAATTGCGTTTGTCTTTACCCGTCGCCTTAACAAATTAATTGGTATGCAAGAAATTAAGTTTCATTGAATAAGTTGGTTTCGCAAGCCTATTAATAATAATAATTACATTTATTTGAAACAACTTAGGACTAAAGCAGTACATTATATTTTAAGTCTAATAGCTAATGGTCTACGCAAATTAGTCGTTGTAATGCAGGCTTAATACCTACGAGTATTAAATGGCTGGTGTTTTGTAAGTATCACCAAAGATCATAATTTTTCTTTAGTATCATTAAAATCTAAGATGGCGTTTTTTTTATACATGAACTTTTTACACATGATTGCGTGCATTGTGATGGTAAGTAAATAGCATTATCTCGGGATAATCAATAATCTCTACCAGTTGTGTCAAGTAGAGAAACAAGGGAATTTTTCTCAAGTTATGACTTTTTTGTTAGTATGTAGTAGGTAATGTATCTAATATGTCATCAAATAAATCAAATTGATATCAATTAATATTAAGCACTGTATGTAACAAAGATTTAGCTCACCCAGCCAGCTAGGCCGGTCGACGTTGGTTTGGTGAACAGCATTAGGAGTATGCTGCTCGTACCACACGTATAGAACCTCTAGGCGGTTAGCATCGAAGCAAGACCAGAACTTGGGGTAGAAAATATTGTCCACGTAGAAACCAACGCTGTAAATTGTAAATAATAATATAATTACTAGGTATCGATATCATTTAAAAATTTTGAGACCTTGTCATTGATAAGTAATTTTTATCTGAATTCTACGCCAAAACACCGACATAAATACGAAATGACAGCTGCATCTAGGTAACAAACAAAAAAAAATTTTTTGCAGCTCTTGTAATGCGTAATTTTCGAATAAATTAAGTGTGATTCTGGTAAAGCACTTTTACGCAGCGCTTTTACGCTGCACGACTGTAAACCGCATGTGATGATGATACGGTGACACAAGGTATACCAACACATGAGACACGCGCCTAACATCCTAGCCACAAAGAGCTAAGTTATTTGTATCGAAAAGAATAATTAAACTGACAGTTAAAAGTAGGCACTAACCGTATGACCTGGTTGTTGTTCCAGCATCTTTCGCCGGTATATTCAGCATCGTGGAAGGGGTGTGCAGAGCAGGTTAGCTGTCCAAACGCGCCGTTACCATTCAACCAACCAGCGCCAGACACCAAAGCGTTGTTCACACAAGTGGCGGTCTGAAGAGTGAATAGTTGAGCATTGACTCGTAGTTGTTGTTAGCCTGTGGTGTCTCACTGCTGGGTAAAGGCCTCGTCTTTTTTATATCGGGTTCTGTGCAGCGTGTTGAAAGTTGGTGTCAAACATTTCGAGTTCCTTGCGCCATCTCGTGATTGGCCATCTCGTGATTGCCATGACCTCGCGCCGAACTCCACTGCGTGGTGATATTGGCCCAGAGCTCAACTGGCAAGCGAATGACGTGGCCGTCCTAGTTCTACTTCAACTTGGAAGCTGTAAGAGCTACATCTGTGATTCGTGTTCCGGAGCGCGCCTCGTTTTTTCGGACACGGTCCATCAACTTAACTCCGAGAATACTGCGCCCCATCGCACGCTGGCAAATTTTGAGTTTGGCTTTCTGGGCTTTAGTCAAAGACCAAGTCTGAGCACCGTAGGTCAAGATGGAAAGAATGCATATGTCCATAATACTGCGTTATATTTTATTGATATTCCTTTCTCTGACCAATAGCTCCTCTAGGTATTTTCCGTTCGTTGTGCAACTTCTCGGTCTTGTCTGGTCTGGAAAGAGACTATTTGGCCAAGATAAATGTATTCATGGACATAATGCATTACTTCTCCATCGACAGTAACGCGGTGCTTTGTGCTGTTGGTCATTAACTTAGTCTTTGATATATTCATCCGAAGTCCAATCTCAAGGCTTGCAGTGCTAAGATCTTCTAGCATCAAACGAAGTTTGCTTAACCTTCTTCCGCCAACATCGATACCACTTTCCTCCCAAGCTAGCTTTCGAAAAGCTTCCTCGAGAACGCTCGTGAACAGTATCGGAGAATAAGGGTCTCCTTGTTTGACACCTTTCTGTATTTTAAATGATGAGACAAGGGATTGAAGTTTGATAGCGTCTGTACTTTCTAAATATATTCGTTAGAGAAAGTTTATGAAGGTGAAAGGGACTTGTTGGTTTTCAAGGGCAGAAAATATGGAGCTATGACTTGTGCTATCAAATGCTGTTGTGTAATCTGCAAAAGCAAGGTACAGCGGGATCTTGTTGTAGTTGCGTAGTCACACCGGCAAATTTTGTTTGTCGTATTGTGCACAATTTTGCAATCCCCTCTCCTTGATATTTGCCCTTTAAAAATGTCAAACCTGGCTGACGTTCAAGTTTTCATTTCATTTGGTGCACTTAGCAACCTCTTTGCCATGCTCAAATGGTACACTTTACAACTTGTGTACTTCTCAATTAGTACACATCTCAACTGAGATTCAATTGAGAGGTGCACCAGTAGTACCAGTAGCGAAGTGCATCAATTGGTGCGTGCGTTAGATGTGTTCCCCATAATGTCATATAATCAGTAGTCTTCGAAAAGATCCCAACAAAAAACAAAGTGAATTAATTTAGCAAACTTATTGTAGATACCTCCAGATTAAGTTAACCCATTGTTAGTTCACAGCTGTTTGACTATACTTGCATAGCTGTTGGCTTTGAATATATAGTATAACTTACACCAGTGGCAGTCGAAGTTGCGATGTTAGGATGCTGGATGATGCGCCCGGAGCCAGTGCATGCGATGTAGACCTGCTCGCCAGCGCTGAGTTGAATAAGACCAGTGTTGCCAGTGGGAACAACGTAGTTTCCACGGTGGAGGTACACTGGCTGCGGCTGGCCGAGATCACCGTTCACGCGGATCGTACAGCCTGTAACATTTACGCTTGGATGTCAAGTCTAATAGCGATTTACTAGAGTTCTTGTACTGCTTCTACCAGCTCTGCAATATGTACTTTTGATGTATGTATGTGTCTATGGAAAGCTTAAAAGATATGCATCACGCTTTTGAGAGTTCCCAGTGGATAAACCGTAGCGTTTAAAAGTTTGTAATGGCATAAATAAAAATCACGGTGTCAGTGACAGTAATGGTGATGATCGTACACGTAGAATGGTAAAAAATTAGAGTGTTATTGATTGTCGCATTGCCTCATGTTAGATTGCGATATCTCGATTTCTGATTTGTTATTGATTGGTGCTTCTAAATAAAATTCTTCATCCACTTATTGTTTTTGAGTAGCAAAAAAAGAACTACATAATAGTTATGGTTGTAATAGGGCGGTAAGGTCAGTACTCATCATAACTAACACCTTTCTATAAATTACCAATTCTTAAATCGAAAAGTGAAACTAATATTCTACACGACTTGACGACAGAATATAAATTTTCCCATAGAACAATAAAATTAATTTTTTAAATTTCTAATTGGTGTCATCTCACAGTGAAAGTTGTTTATTATTATGAGTATCATCAATGCTCCGACCCCCTATGCTTACGTAAGTAGTATGTAGGTACTAATCTAATATAGTATTTACCGCTCCTAGAAGCACTGGCCATCGATACGTTAGCCCACTTAGGCTCTTCAATCGCTAGCCAGCTGTCCAAATAGTCTTCAAACTCGTCTTCATTCAGGATGAGAGCCAGTTGTCCCGGCTCCGGCATCTCAGCCGGAAGCGCGGAGGCCGCGGCCACGAAGGCGGTCAGCAACAAGAGAACACGCATCATTGACTTCTTCTCTTGCACTACAGTCACGGAGAATACGTAATCAAATTTATAGGTTCACCTATCAAATCACAGAAAACAGATTAACGCTTCACAAGACTTATTATTTGAAACGCTTATCAGTCAGAACTACCTACGAGTACCATTGCCCTTTCGTCAACATTAAACATTATTATCTATAGATTTAGCAGCGCAAAACGATATTTGTGGCGGGTTTCCTTATCTTTTTAATACTCGAAGGAACGTTATTAATTTTTAAGAATTAAACATAGTTATTGGATAGAGATGATTATGCCGGAAGAGCCACTGTGGGTACTCATCATTATATAGAACTTTCATTACACCAAAATTCAAGAGAAATATCAGTTTTTCCATACATTTTATCGATCGACGAAAAACATTTCCACTACAACAGCTGTTTTCTTAATATCGTATCTGTATTATATCAAAAGTTGAACATATTAGTAAGAAACAGTCCCTCTTTCTCTCTCTTCGACTAAATACAAATCTATCCGATAACCCTGTATTAAATCTTTTTTGCCCACATGATTATCATTACATTTGCATTCAATGATAACTTATTTGATTGATTTGACGAATTTGATTTTGGTTTAGTTTTGGTAGCATTGAGCCAAAAGTTGAGCAGATAGACTTGGAAATGTCTGGTTGTAGAAGGAATTTTCGTCGCGGGTTATTCGGTGTCTTTTAGGCAACCGTGAATAATCTTAGGCCGTATTTGCTCTACATATTATTTTCTATTTAAATAAAATGATGCATATAACTCGACGCATTATACATATGATTATCACCTCTTTTTTTGACATTAGTAAGTCTGTGCAGCATTATCATCATAGTTAAACTGGTAAGTTGACTATAATGATAATCCAAAATTACTCACTCCGCTGGCGCAGCAACTCGAAGTGGGTCTTCGCCTCCACTTAGATCGAAATAAGAGAACGCCATAGGATCCGATCAAATCAAAGTTCGCCAGATATAATCATACAGTAATCGAATCCCAACCAGACAGCACTATAATTACGAGTTAGATTTGACATCCGTTATCAAAAGAATTGTGAATAACCTACTCATTTATGATAAACCACAAAAAAGATCAAAAGATTACAGACATTTTTAATTAAAAATGATTTATCAGTAAATTAGCTAATGAACTGATTACTTGCCTTAGTTATCGTTCACCACGCCTCCACTAACGTAGTAGACCACAGATTGGCATGCAAATAATGCGTGAACAATAGAAAAATTATAATATAAATACTGTTCAGGTAACCCGTTACTAACAAACTTTCTTACAGTAGCCATTGTTAACATACTTGAATTATAAAGTAAAAATAAGTTTTTTAAAGGAAAATATAACATATTTTCGTATGGAGACTTAAATTGTTGTTATATATTACATATTATTTTTAGAAGTAAAATAAGTGTTTTTCTTTATAACTAAGTTAATTCACGCTACAAAAAAATACTTTGTAAATAATCTACCCCTATTTGAACCAGGTGTAAAGGTGCTCATGACGCTAGGTGAGTTGCGGTCTTGGATTCTTTGCTCATGAGCCAACCCAGAACGCCACTACAACTATACCTACTCTGTCTTCGCTGCCACAACATTTTTTTCCATAGATTGGTTCATAGGTCTGCGCTTGTAGAATGTGTGCCTTCTTTATAAAACAGAACCAATATGAGTTAATATTTTAAGTATGTCACATACCTACTTAAAATTGTAACTTATAATGGATAGTGACTTAAACAAGTTTAAAAGTGACTTCAAAAATCCGACTGCAAGAACTTTAGATCCTCGTATCTTAAGAAGTGAAATCGCAGGATGCAGCTAGCCTATGACCATCTGCAAGTATAGACGAATGTATTGTCAAAACTGACATAAAAATACGACAAGCGTAACATACATACGCCCGAAAAACATAACCTCCATCTTTTGCAGTCGGCTAAAATGAACATCCAGTTTTTTTATATAATTAGAACTGTTATTTAAGTTTATATTTCGCATGCCCCACCATTATAAGAAACGGCAGTAAATGTCACCGAAACTTGCCTCATTTTTTGGGAAAATAAGGCAGGCTAAACGACCGAAATATTCTGAAAAACATTAATCCATTCAAACTAACAGAGTAAAGAAACAAGTAAAATTTTAAAATTTGAAATACTGTCATTTTTTGGGGCAGTCATCTTAGATTTGAAATTATCAAGTTGTACTCGTATAGTATTATACTAGTCAAGGCCTTTCATTTAAAACCCATAATGAGGGATGTGTTGATGTGAAAAAAATTGTACTTCGCCATTTTGTAGCGGCGGCCATCTTGTACCGATTTTCATCAAATATAGCTAAGAAACTCCCGACAATACACCTTTCGTACAAAATAATGAATATCAAAATCGGACCATCCGTTTTGGAGCTACGATGCCACAGACAGACACACACACAGATACGTCAAACTTATAACACCCTGTCGTTTTTACGTCATGGGTTAAAAACTGTCATACTCGAAGAAGAGACGCTTCGCTCGTATAATGTTGTTTTAACGAGCACGTATATACAGTTGTACCGTTAACTATAAAATAGCCCGCACAAGTAAAATCACCATTCGAATCTAGTAATCAATTTAGCCTAAATACTTTGCGATAGCTAAATACTATAAACGATAAATAAATATTTAAAGCAGTTTTTATGTTTTACTCACTATACATTGTTTAAATTGCGTATTATGCGAGCCTTCTCTGCATTGTTGCTTTGATAGCCACTGAATAGACAAATTTAGCTATGGTGTTTATAGATATTAATTTTCCATTGATATGCAGCGTCTTACACACTTACAAGAGGTAAACTTGCCGCCCGGGTCAGGCCTCACAGGGATGGGGCAAGGGCTAGATCTGAGACGAACACCAAGAAGATAGGTATAAAGCGGTGCAATAAAGTAGACATTTGAAAGGACTATATGGGATAAATAAAAACTATAGTGCAAACTTACCTCAACTGTTTGCTATTAACTTAACTCTTTGCGACAACAGTAAGACCTACCGTATACAACGTCTATCCGTTTGACGTTAACGTCTATTCTACTTGTATTTACTAACCTAAATTACAGAACAATTCAATTACTTAAATAATAGGGTCACCAATTAAGCTTACGAGTATTGTGGGATCACATTTTATACGTTCACAGAAGTTGAGAGAGCCCTTTAGTGCGACTTAAACGATTCAATTTAACAAGTACCAGAGTAGACCCGCGTAACTTAACTGCGGTGTAACACAAATTCCCTTCATAGGTATATTATATCTTGTGTATGCGGTGTATTGCGTACACAATAAACCAACATTTTACTTTATAATATTACGTGCAATAATAATTAACAATGTTATGAGTTGCAAGTCGTGGTTTTTACTGAAAAATATTACGTAGGTGCAACAGTATTATGAAAATAATGTACATCTGGCATCAAGCAATACGACGAGTTGTAAGGAACTTTGAGGAACACAGATGCACTCACATCATATTTATGTATATAATTAAGATGATTATATACATAAATATGATGTATATAATCATCTTAATTCGTTATGCATACACCTCAAAATAAATTTCCCAATAATGCTTGTGTGCAAAACGGCTAAAGAGTGCGGCCGCAAAAAAATATTCAAAGAAACTGAATTTTTGGATCGAGCTCCTAAGTGATGAGGTTAGACCTTTCTAATATCTTGGGAATATTCGGATTGATTAGAATAAATTATTAAAAATCTGTGCATACACGCTCTTCTAAAAAGGGTATTTGCCTACCTACTCTAAAGAGTTAATCATTTTATTTATGCGACGTAAGCTGCGTACATATTATGAAGGTGGTTAACTTGTATTAACTGCGGTTGAAATATGGCCGCGACGACGTTCATTTATCAACTAAGGTTTTTTTTTTATTTATTTGCATAAACACAGTAATAACATCATAACAGTAAGACCAATTCGATGCTACACTAAACTATTTTATGAAAGATGAACTATTAAGTACAAAATTTCCACAGAGTCTATTTGCAGCCTCTGTGAATTTTGCCTGGTTACAATTAAAAACGTTAATATCCTCCGCTATAATATTTAACAGCTATTGCGCGTGATGTGGGAGCAAACCTAATCAAATTAGTTCTGTTCTCGGGCACCCTGAATGTAATAAATGACCTCCTACGGCTAGTGGCTTCCTTGGGCGCGCGCAGGCACAGGGCCTCCAGCACCTCAGGGTGGTGCAGGTGTCCGCGCAGCACGCGCCACACGTACGTGCAGAGCGCGACATCCCGCCTCACGTTCAGCTTGCTGTACCCCACCATGCCAAACACGAACAAGGTCGGATACATCAACGGGTAGAATGGATAGACGCTGTACTCTTTTAAATATAGAAAACGCGTGAATTTATTTTGTATTTTATCTACCATGTCTCTATAAATATCCTCGTGGGGATTCCATACAATTGCGCTTGTCTCTAGCCGACTACGCACCAGAGAGTTGAATAAAATCCTGATAACGCCAGTTGTGCTACTCGTATTAGATTTGGGCTGGTGATTTACTATACCATGCCAGCCACCGGTGGGAATAGAGTAACTACAATCTTATTAATTTATCGAGGAAACGAGGGTCGTTTGAATACTTAACTCTCTCACTTACTTGAAAGGTCTAATCTGGCAGTCTACTACGTGATTTACGTGCTTTACTCGCGTTGAAATATCTTGACTATTCTTGTAGAAAAATGTTATAGAATTTCTTACAAAATAACTAAAACTAGCTAACCTTAAACGTACGTACCAAATTTTTATTTCTTTATAATTCTCCAGTGTTAGGAGACAAATATAAAATAACGAATTAAATTAATATGTAAAAATTATAAATTTTGTGGATACATCTAAGAAACAATCTGACGACCTCTTGAAAAGTAAGTTATCTTGATCCGTTCCGTGTATCTACCTATTTATTGACTTCGCCATACTGCAACGCAAATAACTATTTACATACTAAAACATTGCAATGCGCTTCAAAGCTGAGTACATACTCAATTATCCCTACAATTGTGGAGTTAGATGCTATTTCTGCCAACATTTTAAAACGACCAAAAACGTGACGTGACGTATTAGTAATGATAAAAATTCAATATTTTTCAGACAGGACATCGACTAGATTTTTTTTCGGTGACTGATTCACCGAAGTTGATGTTCTGATTAAATTACCGGATGAGATACGTAGTTAATAAGATTTGATTGTAAAAAACTAATTAATTGATAGCAATTTTGATGTGCTCTATACTTAAAAAATAAGACCAAACACATTGTAGAGGTTACTCGTATGACATTAATTTATTTTCTTTTGCGCTTTTTACTCGAGACGGAGAAGGGTATATCTATAGCCTTATGTAGAATGTTTACGTATTTGATTGTTATTTAAATAGGTACGTGAAAGGTTGTTTGTGGGTTAGTTTATTTGACACTCATTCTCGATGGATGTACAGTGACAGTATTCCCGTAACATTCCCGTCACAGTTATTCCCTTGATTATGCTTGACTAAGATATACTTATGGCCACCATCGATTCTCATAAAACATAACTCATCGGTTCATCCGTTCAGGAGATATGATGCCACAGTTATATACACATATAATTTTACTCCGAAGTTTGTTGACGCGAAGCTGAGGGAATGAATTCAAAACACACAGAAACGTCAAACTTATAGTACCCCGCCGTTTATACGTCGTGGTTTAAAAAGAAATACGAAAACGTACATGTTAACAAATTAAGACTTCAATTCGGTACAACTTTCTCAGTTATTATAAATAAAAACCAAACTACTTTATCGATATCGATATAATTTGAATCCTAACTTTGAAGGTTATATTCTCTTGAATTAAACACAGTATATTATTTTAAGCACAAAAATATTTTTTCAAATGAGTTCAGCCGCCTTGGCGACATCATGTTTCCTTATTAATATTAAAAATGCAGTTGAATAAAGTAATTACTCCTTTTTGGATATCAATAAAAAGAGAAGAAAGTAGTAGACCGATTATAAGTACATATAATGTATATGCTATCATTGCTGCTGTCATTTGCAGGGGCAATGGGCTACGGAGTTAAGGATGTCATAAAATCTAATAGAATTCCTTCTCGATATACTAAGAAGTCAGCAGAGCGTGTATTTTGCAGTTTGCACAGCACACTGTAATGCTCAGAGCACTTTACACTATTTTGCGATTTCTTTGTAAGACTGTAAACATTAAGGCGCTTTGCAGACGGCGAGTCGGGCAGGGCGGATCAGTTTGACTGCGAACGATAGCGCAAAGGGGATCTACTACCAACGCACATAGAGGGCAAAAAGACTGCGTCGCCAATGCCTTGCTTTGCAAACAAAAAGATCTCCGTCTGCAAAGCGCCTTAGTCTGTCTACAAAGCACGAAAATTGACCAGACCCGGACTCAATTTCATTCCATATAGCTCTTAAATTTAAAATATCCATTTTCATGAAATCTACACTAAGCACAGAATAAAACGCAAATCATTTCACTTTTAATTTATTGTTCTTTTCGTGTACTTCATTAGATAATTTTATTTAAAATAGTGACTTTATTGAGTGCAAAAATATGCATGTAGCATGAAGTGAGTGCTGTCAAAACACTATTAATTTATCGTTATTTTTTTCATTTACCTTTACATTGGTAATTAGAACTGTTAATATTTCTAAGAGTTAATAAGTTCAGTATTCGTTACAAGATTCCCTATCGAACATAGTCAGGTAGGTATAAATTAAGGACACATACACAAATAGGCACATGTCAAGATATAAGGGCTAGGATGAATTAATCTTAGTCTTTATAACTAATATATTGATATATATATTAATACCTTTAGGCAAAAACATACACTCGCATTAGGATTCTGTAACATATAAATAGTATGTAGGAATACAAAGTTCTAATAAAATATTCGTAGGGCACTGACAGTTGAATATTTTATCACCCGAAATACTGTGCAAATAGGTAAGTCGGTATTTAGGCAGAGCAAATAATTATGTAAATACCCAAAGTTTCAACCCTTTTTTACATAATGCATTATTTAAATAGACAAAGGTTTAGGCACAAAAAGGGATGAAATTGAATATTTATTTAAAGCAAAGAAAACTTCGTGGCCCCCAAAACTTTGCCTCAATAAAAAGATAAAATAGCAACCAACTGAAAGTGCCTTCTAAAAACTTTATTTTAATTTAAGCCTTGATGAATTTTGTACACATTAGAAAGATAGTAGATATTTGGTATATAAACAGAGATCTGATATCTAGTCAAAGTATGTAGATAGATACTTGCAAATATTTGGTGACATTTTATTATTTGTCATATAGTTCGTAGTAATCGATTGCCGAACTGGTAGTAGGTACTGGTACTGGTCAAGTTAGATAGAAATACCACATCATCTTAATAGTATTTTATAGAAATATTTATTATACGGGACACTAATTTGAAATCATAGTGTTTCTACTTTAATACCTACCTTTAATAAATACTGAATTAGGTTTTCTTCATTGCATTATAATTTGCGTGCGAAGGCATTATATATTGATTTGACGCTTCAATTTATCAACTAATTTAAGATTAAAAAGCTTCCCCAAAACATCAGTGCTTTTATATTTCTTATCTAGTGATATTTTACTTTTTTGATTATAAGATAGAATTTGGTCAGGAAGTAGGTATATATAATGCTAATTACATCATTTGAATAGAAATCTAGGGATACGTGTATTGTACACACTTCTACTCGAAAAGGCCTCCAATGTTATGTATTTAAATATTTACATTTTTAAGTAACAACATTTTAGTACTTATCAATAATTTTTCGAAAGTGACAGGAAATTAAAAGATTGGTTAACAAGTAAATAAGCAATAAATAGAGTTAAACCATAATGCGAATGGATAACAAATATTTTAAAGGTAGTCGCAAAAGTAGCTGAAATATTACAAGCAAAGGAGAGTCTATTACAGGTAAAATCTTAGGAAATAATATTAAAATTCGTTTTTCACATTCGATCGTAGACGGCGCGGTCTGGTGGCAGAAGTACTGAAGACTCGCACTTATATCCGACATTATAATTTATTACGCGATAATAATTTCTACTGTAATTTCTAATATGCCTATCTACAATCACAAAGAAACTCACAAAACACTGAAAGGTAACGTACGGTGTACATATATCATCGCATAGATACGACATCATATGAACTTACTTTTTACATTAAGAAAAAATTCTCACAGCTTTGTCTTTCATTGCTCGCTTTAACAGCGAAGTAGTACGAATAAATTCGTTAAATACTAATCTATCGGGTATAATTATAAGTAGAGGTATTGACATTTGGTCGCAGACACGAATAACGCAAGATAATTTAATTATTACAGATTATTTCCTCATATTATTAACAATTTAGTGAGACAATAAATAACAATGTCCGATAACGATACTACCCAATGGGTTCTGTATATAACTCCAAGCATACTCAAACAACAAAAAAGAACTACACGATTCGGACTAAAAGAAAATATCAAACAATGATGTTAAGATGGTTTAGTCATCCAGATATTTCCCCACCCAGTCTAAGGCAGAAGAGCAAATTGAAAAAGAATGGAATCTTCTTACCTATCAGTTGCCACTTGGGTGGGAAGACTTCAAGTAATTCTACAATGATAAATATACTTAATAACCGTAAAACGTAGCATTTGCGGTATCCTAAGCATTACAGCAATAATATCCGACTAAAATAAGGACTATCAAATTAATCAGAACGAGATCATAAGAAGGTAATGCCGATTTTATCAGCATTATTCAAACAACATAGTTATTATCTAGTATCAACAAGTTGTAGTCTTATGTTAACAATTTATTGCCGAAGGTAGAGAAGGAGCGATGCGAACTTTGGGCCTAACTTTAAAGTGAAGTACCTACTAATTATGACACAGAAAAGGTTACGTGCCATTGTTAATCAAATGGCGTTGGACCACAAAAGACATACAGTATAGAAGTCAAACTCATTCGTATATATACGTACTTCACTTTTCATACCTACGTTATAAACTTTCGGTTATGCACAAAATACTATCGTGGTATCTGGTTTTTTGATTTAGTCTCGAGAATGAAACGAGAAAAAACGGAAAGATAAACCAATAATAACCAAAATATTTCAATTTTTGCACAAATCACTTCACAGACGAGTGTCTCCAGCAGTCGGCACTCGGACTCGCACTCGAGTGCGCTTTGTGTGTATAACGCGGTCAGAATATCTGTGCACCTCGCTGGAATGCGTCGCCTCTCCAGCTTCCCCTATCACCTCTCCGCGCACTCCCCGGTGCGACAGTACGGTTAGCACAGCGTACCCAGACCGCCGTTATGACGTCACGAGCTCAGGTGCACAGATATTGTGACCGGGTTGTACATTGATTTCTGTTCTTTTGGTCTTTTGTAGTTGGACTCCTTGTTAATGAAACTACATCAAAATTATTATTCTAAATTGTTCAAAATCCTTAATTTACTCACAATTCAGTATGTTACATAAAATTTGCTCATTATTCGATTAGTTTATTGATCTGTCAGGGGATTCTAAATGTGACACTATATACCACCAAGTCACATTAAAACAGTCACCAAGGTTAGTAATGTAAATGTAGAAATAAAAATGTAATTGTTTTTGTCGGTGGTGTCTATAGAGTATCATGGTGAAATCGCACTTTAAACAAGCCCAAGTCGCATTCATTACATACTCACTAAGACATTATTAAAGGTAAGTAAATCAGTAACTTGTAATGATATTTAGGTAGGTTTGATTTTAAAGCTTAGGCCTAATTGAAGAACAAAGTTTATAAAATATTACAGGTGCTTTATAGCTAATAATATATTTAAAGGATTAAAGTATTGCAAAAAGCTCACATAATTAAATTTACATAACATCGTCCATCCTTATAATTTAAAATACTGTTCAAATATTTTGCTTTGCTGATATATTTCGTACATCTTAAAACAATAATTCTATTAAAACTAGACAACAAAACTAATATTTTATTGGAAAATACTTGAGGTGTATAATTAATTAATTAATAATAATAAAGCATGTCAAAATAGACCAACCCCTTACAATGATATAAAAACTATATTTATAAGTAATAATTTGAAAAAAAAAATACATAACGAGGGACGGAGAGTAGGTAAATTTATACAATAATTCAATATATAAGGTTTGAACCCTTAGTTTTAAAAAATAATAGATTCAGAAATTTTCTATAAACCCTCATTGAAGTGTTTGTCCTCAGACAATGTGTTTATTATTCCTGTCACCGGGACGAAAATCAGCAGGGTCATAAAGTTAAATTAATCAAAGAAATAATAATCTAAATGCATAGTTCTATGTACTTTTTATCTCTTTATTAGCAGATCGAATACTCATTACTTGTACTATTGTAAATCTGAATAATATTGTACTTTACGTGGAATATATTATCTTATTCATTAGTATCATAAATTACTTCGTATATCTATATCTAATCATTAGTAAAATTTATAATCAAAATTTAAATGTTGAAAGCTTTATTTAACTCACTGTAGTCACAATGATCTCGAATATCACTTTGGTATTATTGGAGTATATAAATATCTAACATTACCGCATGGTCCGTCCATGACAAGCAAGGATAGTTCCCCACTCGAACTTTTCTAGAGTTCTTTCTTCTCAAACGGCCGTTTCTAAGTCTTCCGAAACTAGCTGGAAATGTTCCTGGCCTGAAATAGATAGCGCAGCAAAATTAACTTCGTGGTGTAACTTTCAGCTGAATGTCTCTTAATATAAATAAGCGTGACCGAATTTGTTTTAAAATTAAAACTTTTAGCGTTATCTGCTTTTGTTTTGTAAGGTATTTTGCTCAAAATAAGCAAAGATCGAAGTTTTGAGAAAACTTCGTAATGGGTTTTATTATTATTAATTAGCAATAATTATTTAACCTAACATTTAAGTATGAATTGCGTTAAAGACAATGTTTTTTAAAAATATCCACGAAAATCATAATCCCAAAAACAATATTAGAATAGTCTTCAGAGTGACATAATTTAACGACCGGGTTAGGAGGCTATCCACAACCGAAGACTTGAATTCGCATTATAGACCCTATTGTTATTTTTTAAGACAATTTTTCGAATTGACTTAATAACAAGCCGTGAAGTGAATAAAAAAAAGTGAATGTGTACTTACTTTCTAAGTAAGCCGCTAGGTCGTGGTCCTCCGCTCTAAGCGCCAGATGTCTTGGTGTGAGGCCTGCGTGGTCCTGCCTCGTCAATGATGCCCCACCGGCCACAAGCATACAGCAAATAGCTCTTCTCTTATGAGCTGCAGCTTTATGCAGAGCTGTCTGTCCTCGCTCGTTATCCCGCATGTTGAGTATGGCGGTGGGTGCGCAAGCTATCAGGTATTTGATGATCTCTTTGTTGCCGTACCGAGCTGCGATGTGGAGAGCTGTCTGACCGGTCGCGTCTATTGACAGTAGCGAGTACCCAGCCGAGTGCAACTCTTTCATCTTCAAAATAAACATTTTTACTTTTAAATTATTATTTCAAAACACATTTACATAATAAAAGTAAATTAAGTGTTTCTGTTTAAAACTTGGTAATCATCTGAAGTAAGCAGTATTCAGTTGAATTATTACACCAAATTTTTTTTATTGGGTATGTACATTGGGAGAAAACTAGGTATTCATGCGTGTAGCCTTAACAGGGACTAAAAAAGGTCTACAGGCTTATCGGCTAGGGGTGTACTAATCCGAAAGAGGGTCACTATACACATCCTAAAGAGCAACTTTCCCTATGGGACCAACTCGCAATGCGAGGAAAAAAAATCAGCTCTTCCATACAAACAGTTGATAGGTCGTCGACAAAATGTATGAAACAGATTATTTTTTCTCGATTTCAGAGTTAATCCCATAGTGAAAGTTGTTCCTTAGGATGGGTATAGTGACCCCCACTCGGCTTAGTGCACCCCTAACCGATAACCCTCTATAAATATAATTTGTAAACTATGGCGAATTGTTAATATTTGTACCAATCAATCTACATCTGTCCTCATGTCCCCGTCGATAATTTGATATAGCCTAGTTAGTCCACATGTATTTGTAAAATATCAAGGATGTCAATCACTCTTTACGGCGTACACGAGCGTCGATAATGCAATAATAAGATCTTTACGCAACAGGAAGTGTCGCGGAGGCTTCCATTTTATGATCAAAGAGCCCGTCATCCACTTAACTTTATCATGTAATAACAAAAAGTACAACGTGTTCGGAACAGATGCTATTTATACTTACTGTTGATACTCATATACAGTAAGTATAAATAGCTGTACTCTGTAAAACGTTTCACAATAATATATCTAACCATGAAAATAACCACTCCGTTCACACATTATTTTTAAAGATTTTATACTATTTGGGTCGTAATTAACAGTTCAGCGTTTATAAGTACTACTTACTTATTAGTTATTTATCAAACCGCCCTCCCTTCAAGGAGAAATCAGCTGATTTTTGGTAAGAGTATAAAGCCTGGTTTACGAGTTTGTCGAGACGAGTTTTACTTTGTATATAGACAAAATACAAAAAGCTAAGTTTGTCTTGGAAAATCTGCAAAGTGGGTTTTCTTACATTTTATGACAAAGTCACCTGTACCCAGAATCACTAATCTAATCAACACATATCATATTGGACTTTTTTGGGGATTCAATAGTAAAAATTAAACTTAAATTAAACTCTGTAATCAAGGCTAAATAAACTTTCTTTATATCTTCTTACTACATATTTTCTTTTCTTTTTTCAAGTATTTCTTATAATGCTTGTTATGAGTAAATAATGTAATAGTTTTTAAGATTTCCATCTTGGTTTATAATTGTTTTGCATGTTGTGTTTATCTAATAGATAATGTACTTAGTTATTAGTTGGTAATGAATTTGATGTTTGTAATTGTGCAATTTTCTTTCGCGTAATATAATAGAAAATACTCGTAATATGTTAATGTTATTTTCTTACCATTTTCAAGTCACCGACTTTAGCCGCCTTGAGAAGGGCGTCAGATGTTTTTTCCAACAAATTTCTGAAACAACGCCCAACTTTACTTTAGTAAGTTCTAAGAAAAAGTTGGAGTCTTTATTAAAGTGTTATTTATCAAAGAAATAATATTATTTACAACTGTTCTCCAAGTTTAAGTTTGAGATAGACTACGATTGTTAAGAAGTGTCTACAATAGAGTCTAGCTAGAATAATAGAACTAGTAAGTACAGGATCCCGATATACCTTCACCGAGGACTGAAATTTAATATTCAACCCATATATATTTATTGGCATATTCAATTTAATATAAAATACGTTTTATTAAATAAAAGTCTCGGTGAAGGTCGTTGTATATCGGGATCTTAGACTATAGATACAATGTGTGTCTCACCTATAGCCAAATACTTCTTGGTCAAGTCCAAACAGTTTTTCATGAATGCTGCATGCAATAGAAGAGAGAATGGATAGAGTGCAGACTCAAATCACACTAGTGTGCAAGTGCCCTTAGAGTCAAACATGTGCTGTGAACCTAATACAAAATGTTAGTCACACACCCCGTTATTTATTAATACATAATATTTATTAATGAGATGACGTATGTTTGTAGTTTTCTGGTCGCGCTTGTAAAATCAAACATTCATCACGATACATATGACACAATACTCGAAAAATAGTTCTCAAAACATGTGGAAAATAATTGAATAATTAAATAAATACAAACGTTTATTGAACATTTATTTTTAGTCAAAATCCGTTTACATACAATTAATGTTTACATATAATTAATGTTTACATATAATTAATGCGAAAGTCTGTTTACTTGCAAGTAGTTGACCATCAGTCAAAAGCTGAACGGCTTTGCGTGAAACTTCAATATCTTGAAATGTTGGAATATGCGATTTAGACAGGGAACTACGAACTTACCTTGCCTCACATATTTAAATAAAGTCTTAATTCATAACAATACTCGTATGTGCAGCAAATATTTCTAATAGTTTAAGTTAGTAAGTAATTACAATTTATTTTTCCGAATGAGCTTTCAGTACAAATACACTCTGATCATATTTTGATTACTTTGATATTGTTTTATTCCTTTCACGTCGAAGTTAAACAATTAATAATTAATTGTTCCGTAATAGATATCCAAAGTTTGGATCGGCTTTGAGGGTGACTTTCATTGCTTTCGTCAATTACCTTAACAAGTTCCAAAGACTTCAAAACTCGCGTTTTCGTAACGATCTCTATCAACATCAAAGTCATCATTGATTGTTAGTAATGTGGAGAGCAGATTAATCACACAACACACAACATTATTTTTTTAACTTACGTTTTGAATCTTACAATGGAGTCGTGTGTCGGTTGGAGTTCCTTGGCTGGAGGGCTGGTGCAGAGTGGTGGTGAGTTCGTTTCTTGGGGGAGGAGATATCCTTTAGGCGGCGAAGTGGGAGGGAGGTTGTGTTTCGGTGAGAGAGAGGTCGGAGCTGGTTTCGGAGACACCGTCGGAGTAGTTTGAGGAGACGCGGAGGGTGGGATCACTTTAGGAGTTTGAGGTTTGGTACAGGGGGGTGGCGTCTGCGGAGAGGGGGGTTCTTCAGAGGTCCGCGCCGGACTGCCCAGCCCCGACTCGCTGCGTGAATTATAAATGTCTTTAATTTATGTTTCAAAGGCATTAAGCTTCTGATACAGGAACACATTAAAGATAAATACAATTAATAGTATAACTAATAATAACTAACATACGAGCAATTAATAGGTGGGATTGGTTTTTTGACTTTGATTAATGTTAACTTTTGATATACGAGTATATAAACTCGTATATCAAAAGTTCTTCGTAGTGATATACTAAATAATAATTAAAGTAAATATCTAGACGTGTATAAAAATATTATAAATAAATGCACTAGTAGCTGTCACCCGCTGCATTGCCCGCGAACAATTTCGAATATTAGAGCTTCAAACTTCGTATCCCCACTTGACTTACTCTTTGATAATAGATTTTGAAGTATGTACTTATTCGAAATTGTGTTTTACTTGTAAGAAGTAAATTTTAGTCATTATTAAATAGATGTTTTTTTAAAGACGGATAAGAATAATTGATGGAGTCAGGCGTTACTTTGCGGAAATCCATTTATAATGAGATGGTATCTAAAGAATATTTAGTGTTTACCCGCCTTGTCTAGATGTCAGCGTGACAAATCGAAAAATAATTTTGTTTTTTGGTGTGGTTCCTCCTCACCACTTCCACACCTCACCTTATTATTTCTCTTTTTCTCAGTATCCGACTTCCTCGACACGTGTTTTGCCTTAGCACAAGGCGTCCTCAGGAGATGTTGACTCTTCAAGCGCTCGCTCAAAAATATTTTGCAATTTGTCACGCTGTCATCTAATCTAATCTAATCTGTTACAAATGGGAAAATTAAAATAAGTTTAAAAAAGCTTACCTAGACTATGCCAAAAAACCACCGGCTACAACAAACATAGCCTTGAAAGTATTGTGTCAAATAAACCGATACCTACATCAATGTGATGTTTACATAATCATACATTTTTTAAACTAAACAAACATGTAATAGGTACAGTATAACATAATAATCGTGCTATTATACAAAACAATCTACAAGATATGCAAAAGGAATGAGAATGTTACAATGCCATAATAGTAAAAACAGCTAAGTAGGTAATAAGCGATAAATATTACATATATTTTCTAATGTAGTAAATTTGGTGCAAGATGATTGTATTGATACATAAAATACAGTAATCAGGTATAGAAATGCTTAACTTTTTGATAATTGTCTTCCGAAGTTTGGGGTATTTTATATGAAGAAATTTGGCAATGTACCTATCCAGGATCATTAGTAATCAATTGGCATTCTTTTAAGGGTGGGACCTGGTGATCATAGACAACAACTTATGTTCTAGGACTTTTGAAAATTCGAAAGAAATTAAACTCAGATTCCGTATACATTTGGTCGCGCGTCAACATTTTTTTGCATGTACTCGTATATGCCAATTTTTTGTGAATTTTCGAAAGTCCTCAAACAAATGTTGTCGCTTATATTTATCAGAAGCCACCATTAAGAGTCTGCTAGTTGGTTATTAGTGACTTCGTTTAAAAATGCAGAGGCTTTTGGGCCGCCTAAAACATCTAAATCATTTACACAGTCAAACAAAATGGATAAGAAACAAATATTCATAAAAAAAACAACTCAGTTATTTTTACGCTACAAAGTCAATTTATAGGTCATGAATCCGAGATCCAGTATAGGTATAGCCGCGGGTAC
Source organism: Ligdia adustata (assembly GCA_947049295.1). Classification (NCBI taxonomy): domain Eukaryota; kingdom Metazoa; phylum Arthropoda; class Insecta; order Lepidoptera; family Geometridae; genus Ligdia; species Ligdia adustata. The sequence goes on from OX346218.1 coordinate 9,515,862, forward strand.
TTACCGCAACTTTGTGGAACTAAGTTTCCACAGATTACAATGGCGCAGACGAGGGTTAAAAGCTAATGGAACACGCTAACATTACACGCGTATCTGTCTTCGGAGGTGTAAGTTTTATCTAAGAACAAGCCTTCATAAATAAAGGTTGGGTTGAATGTGGCCGTGTTCCAGTTTTAGTTTTGCTTGCTTAGAAAAGCTTTTAGCTGATAATTTAAATCGGTGAGCGTTTAGTCTTTTTTTGGATTTGAATAGATGTAATGCAATAACAATGCCTTGTCGGTACTATTTCTTTTTGCAGAAATTTATTAAGAATTAATAGTACGTAGTAAAGTCGTGAGAACGGAGTGTGTAAGAATGTAGGTACAACTACTCGTATATCTCTTCTTGACAGCGCAGAAGCTATAAAACTAGGTAACGGTGCAACCACTTTATTTTATGACACTGAAGAATAAATTGAAACGTAGATAAAAAGAAAAACTCGTTTCTAATTTTTAGCAAACACTTTGTTGTTGGAAACTGAAATATAGGAAGTAAGAAAGTAACGTAACTTACATCGGACATGCATTTGAATTACAAAATAAAATTGCAAGCATTTGGTTGTTAATTGGTTACGAAGCTTTACCGCGAAAATCACGAAGATATCGAGATAAAATCTTCTGTATTTGCTGCAAATATCAAGGAAAAAATCCCAAGTGCGTTTTACGTGAAAGGAACCTCTTCTCAGTAATGATTTCACCTGATTCTCTGGTTTTACCCAGGTATGTACCCATTATTTGATTTATTTGAAATAACGCTTAAATAATAATATGAAAATGTTAGATATTACATATATAAATATGTAATATCTAACATTTTATTATATTACATATATAAATATGTAATATTTAACATTTTCAACATGTAAAACTATGCACAATACGAATACGAGTATGGCCAAACAATAATGGATAAAGCAAAAGGATAAAGCAACATAATTCTACCAATCGCAGTCGACGAGTCGTTAAAATATTCACGGAGATGCCACAAGCTATTTCCGAAAGCCACAACATACAGGAAAACTATCGCACAACAGTTGGTTAGTTTTACATACAGTTGAAATAATGTCAGTTTACTTTCTACTGGAGAGTTTTATACTAGATCTATGATCAAAACAGAGGAAATTTGAGAGTAACAATTACGCTCAACACTCAACGTTAAACCGGTGTAGAATACTAAAATTCAAACACACAAATGGCAAAGATGGCCTGGTTATGTAATGAACTAATATTAATTATAAGTAAAAACGTATAAAAATTGCCATTCAGTGCCATATTTCATTTGGTGTTTTTAATTATCGCACTTTCCCGGTAGAATAGAATTAGAATATACTTAATGTCATTGAAAAAAAACATTTCGAAACTATTTTTGCGTATTATCTAGTAGCATGAAAAGTACTTACTACATATTTACTTTGAAATACACATATTAAGTTTTATATAAAGACGAAAAAAGAAAGAAACGAAAACGTCAACTATAGCGATAAGTTAAAGTTTATAAGCACCTTGATAAGTCCGGCGAAAAACAACACTGTACAGCCTTGTCGTTATATTTTGGTTACAAAGAAATCAGTTTACAAAAGCGAAAATATAACGACGCAAACAATGACGTAAAACGTGGTTTGTTGACGAATTGCGTTCAATAATTCAGCAAGTTGCGCCAGAAGCACTTTCCGCCGGGTTCCGCACCCATCCGGAAACAGGCTCCTTGCGTTGGCGCTTGTAAACTTATGTTATGTCGTAAAATTGTGTTATGTTGTATGTATACGAGTACGACCCACAATTTAAAACTAATTATATCTTTGTTAATTGTACTTTTATATCACTTTTAGCGACCTTTTACGTAGGATGAGGTTCTTTAATGTTTGTTACCTGATTTTACTGAGACGGCTGTACGTATTGTATTTAAAAAAATCAAGTGTATACTTCTCGAGTGGTCCCATAAAATTTTATCGAAATCGGTCCAGAATTTTGCTTTTAAAATAGATTTATTTTAAAATACCTTGTCTAGAAGAAACCGCTTCAATCGCGATTTGAAAAAACCGAGAATTCATATCTATGGGGAAAAAGAGAACTCGGCAATGGATTCCACAAAAAAATGTTGACGTAAAGCGTTTAGTGCGAGTCCGTGGAATCTTTTTCATATATCGGTTTCATCTTACTGTATCTCAACTAGTCGGATTGAAGTTAGGTGATGCTGTAGTTAAATTATTTAATTCTTAGATACACTCCCTTAAATGTATCCGATCAAGAAACAATAGGCTAGCTACTTTTATACGATGCTCAAGGCTTTGGAGATTAACTTTGGCTATAGCATCTTTGACCATAAATCTCAGTCATTCTAGTAATTAACTCAGGGTTAAGGTACCTATAGTGATTTTACAAAATATGCGACAAAACGTCAAATATAACATCTAATTAATGAACTACAACACATTATCGAAATATTATATAACTCATGAAGAAGCAAAACGAGTGTAAATCTGTTTTAGCATTTTTTTTGTATTATTCTAAAAATAGTCGTAAAATATACAGAATAGTTGGTATCGTATTCGCGATGGCGTGGATACACAGTGCGTATTTTACAAGAAGATATAGCATTCTGTACTTACCGGAATAGAAACAGCAGATTTATTGAAAGGAATCACGTTACATCATTCATCGACGCCACAACATGTTTCCGCCACTTGTAACAAATGGAAACCTAACCCACTGAAGCTTTAAAACAATGTGGGAAATATGCTTCGAATCCAAATAGTTCAATCGAAGGTTTCACAAATCAATAAATCTAGAGAACGCGCACCATAACTCAAGTAAAGTGTTCGATGATACCTAATGTTAATGTTAATGCTGCCACCAGAAAATGTTATCACCAGACGTTTTTAGTGAATAAAATAAATAGATGATTATTAAATCGTTTGTATTCAGTAGCTTTCATAGAATATTTTTTTATTCATAACAGCTATGCATTTGTCTACCTAAGGTTAAACAAGCATAACACACGAAAGGTTTAGAAGAGATATTTCAATATATCGCCCATTGTTTGAACATCTGGCTCGGTAAAGCCATACAAAGGTAGCTTCTTATGGATTAACCAGGTGAATCTAACGAGAGAACGCAACGAATGCAAAGAGGCAAGCCTAGATACGCATACCATCATAACAGACGTACTAGTTTAAAAAAGCCAGCACAGATACGACTTGCAGAATCCTTTGGTCCTCCAAAGGATTCTGCAAGCTATATCTCTGCTGGCTATATATGTGTGTGTGCTTGTATGGAGGAATTAAATGTGAGTGTTGGTGAATTTCGCGGCTGTCAGAATGTTGACAGTGGCCAAGTCATCAATGCCAGACCAGAGTAGGTTTGAGTCTAGTCTATCGTTTTTCATTTGCTCAAATTTTTCGTTTGCTCGTATATAAAAACTCAATGTATTAATAATCTATAGTTCAGGTTAGCATTTAATTCTTCGCATGTAGTCTTTTAGTCAGTAAAACATAATAAATAATTCATAATATTAAAACGCAGACCAACCATTTTCTATACAGAATAACTAAAAAATAAACTTTCACATCTCTAACCTACACGTGTGGAGATTATTCGGAGAACCAATTTCTCATATTTTCAGTCAACAAACCATAAACATCTTAGTTAACGCCAAAACAGGGACACACAGGGAACCGTAGTGATATTCAACTAGCCTCGATCCTAAGATAATTGGCTGTGACATGTGTGTGATGTTTTGTAAATAGACTAATAAAAAACGAAACGTATGTTCTCAAAAAAAATATTGCGTTTGATCTTCACAATACCGACCGTAATTTAGGTTTAACCCGGCTATTCGGTCGACGGAAATAGAAAGGTAAACCGACCACGTATATATGTAAGTTGAGCAACATACCTATTTCTTATCGGCATTTAGTGCGATCGTCGTTTCAAATATTTTGCTGACTTCCAAAATAAAGACGAGGTACGAGGTCAAATAGTCTCAGTATTTTTAACCCCGAAGCAAAAACGACGGGACATTATAAGTTTGATGTGTCTGTGTGTGTGTTTGTGTGTGTCTGTGGCATCGGACGGGCTTATTTTGATTTTGATTTTTCGGGATAATCGGGATAGAAGGATAGTGTTCTTAGCTATGTTTGATGGAAATCGGTCCAAGATCTTCTGCTACATTTTTTTCTCAACTCCTTCAATATGAGTATCAAATGCTTGAATAGAAGAATACACTATGATAAATCCAATCCAAGATAGCTGCTACAACAAATATCGAGGGGTTTTCTTTAAAAAATTCAATTTTACTTGTTTTTAATTTAAGTTCGGGCATGTATTTTTTTATGATAAACATATTGACGATTCCTACAGTGCTACTACGAGTACAAGACCCTTATACAATTTATAGTACGTAGTAAGTAAGGTACGACTGTATAGTATTATAATTCAATAATTAGTTAAAATGAACTACGAGTGCCTAGTATGAGTATAAGTATTATTAATATATTCTCCGAATTTGTGTCGGTAGATTGAGAGGTGGAATGAAAAATAATAATTCCGCCCACGGAGCTGCCAGCTATTTACATACGTCAATACAGCGTGTTGACGGCACTGAAGCTATCCACTCGCTTTTAGTTACTAGCCTCTAGCGTTCTTATTATGTAAGTCACCAGTTGCAATAGGAATCGCAATACCTCACTCATGTGTCGGGGATATGATGATATGCAGCATTCACAAGCACCAATCACCCGGACCCAAAGAAATATATTCAAACTCTACTTTCTACAAACACTTTCCCGGATTAGGATTTCAACCAGGAGTCGCTGGATCATGTTGATGTCGATGCATCTACTAATTAGACCATTGCGATCGGCACTTGCTTATTAAAACTTATTAGTTTTAGAGTCTGATTGAAAAAGACATTGGTTGGATTAGCGTCATCGTTAGAAATTATTGGTGTCTGAATGCTCTTATAATAGCCCACGTTTACTCGTATTGTAAACATTCAGGCACGATTATTGAATGTGTAACCTACACCTACATCTAACACTTCTATTATGATTAAAATATGTTTAAAAAAAATAGTGCCAATTGCTGTGGAAACCTTATTCTGGGATCTGAGGCTCACAAACTTATTAAACAAGATCATTGCCCTATAAACTCATAGTTAAAACAAGTGACTCCATAGGATGACCATTGCTATTCAGAGTGGCAATGCTGAGAGTGTGATGGGTTCCGTTGCACCAGGAACAGTCAGGAGTGGTTTATTTGATTAGTGGTAATTTTATTTAGTGACGTAATTTTTTGTGTGGATTATATATTTATTTTTTAAATAAGTAATATATTTTAATATTGTTATAATGTTAAAACTAAAATAAAAACAGTGATACTGACTTATTTTTGGCAGGTACCGATTCATTTTTGATATTATTTGATTTAAAAACAAAGTACAAATTATCCTTTTAAACAAAAAATAAGATTTTTTCATATCGGTTCAGCCGCCTCCAATAAATCAGGTAACAATTATTTAAAAAGTGCAGCGGAATTGAGTACCTTTTTTTATATAGCTAATAAGCTTGACCTCAATTTGCCCGATGCAAAGCGACGAAGTGGCCTAGGATGTGGCTTATTTACATATTTTTGAAGTCGATCAAAAACAGCACTGTACGATAAAACATTGCAGCTATGCTGCGAACACTGCTTCTGTTGAGTCCGTCAAGATACGAGTAACAGAGTTATCAGTCTGTTAACTTGACGGACTCAAGATCATCACTCGCTATAGCAAGCATACCTGCTTGCGATAGCGAGTGACGATTTACGTAATGAACCTCTCCGTCTCATTAAGGCGCGCGAGTGGCAAAGCCGTGGACAGATTTCTAAAGATGCTATATTGGTCATACTGTGAATAACCCGTATGAAACGTATCATGCTCATCATATCTGTCTGGTTTACGGTTTAATCATCATGCCATTTATAATGTACATAATGCCTCGTCCGAAGGTCCGTAGCAACTCATATCGTCCCACTGCTTGCGGACTTTACTTATTTTTAATAGCTAAGTATTGACCCTCGCCGTCGAGCAGGTATCCTCGCGATTTTAACTTTCCTGAAGCGTTCACCGACTAAGCTACTACCTTTGCTACTACTAAGTTACAAGACCAATTTTGGTTTTATATAATAAGATGGTATATACCATCTTATTTAAATGGATTTCCGCAAAGTAACGCCTGACTCCATCAATTATCTTTGGTTATATAATTAATTTTTTTATTCACTTTTGTGAATAACTTATTCTGAATAATAATTCATAGTTATTTTGGTTATTTTCATAAATGAAAAAAGATAGCGTTGTATTATTTTGTTGTTATTAAAGTGCTAGCCTTGAAGTTCAAAATTTTTTTTTTATCTAGACGCTACGCAGAAGTATTTTCAGAATAAACAAATAGACGTAAATAAAAAATAAATAGAATTTTTGTCGGTATTTGCACGATACTAACAGGAAAAAGGTTATATACATATTGGCGTTCACTTAAAAGAATCGGGAAATTGAACAGAAAATCAAATATAAATCACATATTTTTTTTACAGATTCTGTGAATCTTTTTATGGTTTACATTCGATTTTACAACTTTGTACGGCAGAAAAAGAACGCTGCGAGACTTGTGCATTTTTAGCAAAAATACAACATGGCGTCCCTTTCCGTGTTAGATTTTAGATTTTTGTACATGTTATGTTTTTGCCGAGATTGTTATCTTTAGTAAAAATGATTCGATACATTTATGTTTAGTAAGAAAAAAAATTAATTACACCATTTGTTCGCATAATATTAGATTATCAAAATAGCAGATTCTCAATACAAAAAAAAAAAGAAAAAACTAGTGATCGTTAGTTCCACTAGTTGTCGGCTTTCTTTTGTTTTTGAAATATAATTAATGACGAGAACAAGTGATTATATAGCTTGCAACCAAATCCAGAAAATACATACATAGAACAATACAAATAGGTAGGCAAACTTTCCTAGTAATAAATAAAATATTTTTTTTCACGTTGATTGTCCAATTTTGGTTATATAGAGAATCTGATATTTTGATAATCTAATATTATGCGAACGAAGGTATACCACGAATGTATGTGTTATACACTCGTGTTGAAAATAGAACACGATTAAAAAAAGGGAACAAAAAGGAAGTTCTCTATGGAAAAGCATTAAAAAAATTGACTTATATAAAGATGGCATATGCAACACCCCGTGCAGAGTTCGCACGATCTCTCTGTTTTGGAGAAGAAGAAAATAGTTTCTCGGTAGCATGGGAAAAATATAGTCTGAAACGAGAGAATTTTATACTCTTCTTACAAATGTTAAACCACACTGAGTTATCATAATATATACTAATAAAGAGACCGAACAAAAAGTTTTGCCACCAGTCGCTTAGGAACCGTAATAGAGAGCATACGTGAATTTAGCGAATGGAGGAATATCGCCAGTAGTCTAATAGTCAAGGTATCTGAACGTAGAACCCATAAGATGCAGGTTCAAATCCTGTATAGATTTTTTTTTAAGGATTTAAGGGTTATAACTAAACAATGAAACGTGTCACACATACCTGGCATGAGATTCAGGTACGTCGAGCGATACTCCCGCGCTAGGCGTATCTACGCTCTGCGATATGTCTAGTGACACCGACAAGCCAGTGGTAGTGTCCAAGGACACCGAGGGTCCAGTCCGGTCCAAGGAAGCGGTCGCAGTCGTGTCCGGATGAGCCGTCGTGTCAGTGTCGGGAGTGAGTGGTGCCGCGTCCAGAATGTATATGTTTTCGTGACCAATGTCAGTGGGAAAGTGTAGGTTCTCTTGGGCTTTGTCTATGCGGAAAAACCGCTCGGCCGTCACGGCTAAAAAGAAAAACATAAAATATACATTAAATATTAAATGATTTATATAGAATAAATAACTATTTATCAGGTGATACTGTTGTGCGAATATTAGTAACATGTTATTATTTCCATAGACCTACTAAACATAAACTTTTAATATTGAAAAACGGGCTTCGATATTAAAGCTTTTAATTTTTAAGTTAAGCTAATGTAACATAATACCGGGAAACAAACTGATAAAATAAAATCCAATAGCGCAAGCCTTTCGTATACGCCTACATTTTTTATTTGACCGCAGAGCACTCGACCGGTCCCGCCGTGAAAGTGCAATATGCGATATTAGCTACATACATACTCGTAGCTAGTTTATTCTGTATGTACAGCACTGGGTTTTAAAAAATGCATCGTCATCCATTCCTGGCTGACCGTTAGTGATGAGCTCTGGGATTTACATACACAAGTTAACATAGGCTAGTTTTACGCCAGAACGCAAGCGGAGTATAGTCAGAATTTCTCTATAGTAGGTATAAGCGTCGTTCCTGCGACATATTTTTATCAGATCGAAGAACAGAGAATAAAAAACAATATACTCTTAGCACTTTTAAGAAATTGTTTGTGAACCGAATAACAAAAATATTATAAAAAAATATATATACAAAAATATGCTAAAAAGTAGCAAAAACCTCAATGTAAAGGATAGTTTACACTGACGTAATGCGCTTGTCTTAGTTGAGAGTATTGCTTAGTACTTACTATTACATGGTAGTGGTGGTATGGCACCGTAATTATTTTATGTTTAAGTTTGCTTTCGAACGAAAATTTTGTTTAGTGAAGTGCTTAATTATTTAAGCGCAGATTTCAATTGCGGCTCACATGTCAGCTTGTTTACTAAAACACCAAGTGGAGTTGGGCTATACTTTGACTTTGCTCCGACCTTTGATTCACAAATGATTCATATATATACTGTTATAAACTCATATGAATATTATTTTTGAAATTATTGTCTGCATGTGTTGCTGAATACGAAAGTAGACCTGACTGACCGTTTTGTCTATTTGAGGGACATGTTTCTGGAAACATATGAAACTATCCCCACACTTATTATATATGCAAAAGGGTGTCTGTTTGTGTCAGGAACTGAGTGATGGATCGACTTCATTTTTTTAACAGAGATAGTTCGAGGTCCGAGTGCCATAGACTTTTTCATGGAAAAACAAACATAACATGGATGGAGTCGAGGGCACTACTCCTCTCACTTTTACTAGTGATATAAAGATAAATTGTCCATATTAAATTGTGTTGTATTTTTCAAATGCCTACAAATCCTTTTAGATTTGCAAAAAAGAAGGGGAGCAGCTACGTCAGTCGATTCTTATTTCATATTCTTAACCTCTTTTCAATCGCCGTTAAAATTAAAAAGGTTCTAAATTCTTTGTGTGTATTCTCCGATTTTTCAGAGACGCCTGGATCAATTTAAAGTATTATTTTTTTATTCAAACGGGTATATTTTCCAGTCGGCTCTATATTCATTTTATTAAAATTATTGCAGTAGTTGTAAACCAAAATTACTAAATAATTTCTCCTGAATTACTCTGGGTGTAGCTAAAAATACATTTTACAATTTTTGTGATTAACAATTAATAAAAAAACATTAATCAAAAATTATTTATTAATTATAAATGTTTTTTAGGTAATTAGAGTAGAGTTTAAGTTTTAAAACATTCACTTCTTAAATCGATTAAATATTAAGTAATAGTATTAAAAAGGTTACTTACTCTCGTAATAGTAGCATTTATAAGCCAAATTCAATTAAAACCATAATATTTTAAACCAAAGGTTTTTTATTATTTATGTACGAGTAAGATTATGTTACGTTATGATGTTAATAATTAGATTAGTTTTAATCAGACTTTATAACACAAGCCAATTGCTCGAGACAAAAATAAAAAATTTTTTTAGGGTTCAGCACCTCTAGAGAAAAATAATCCTTACTATACGATCACAATGTTGTCCGTCTATCTTTCAAGATTAAACCTAAGTATTAAAGATTAAACATAAGTATTTCAAGATTAGATCTACAATATTTTGTAGCTGTTAAAAAATGAAACTTGTAAGTCGTCGCGATCCAGATGCCATTTACCACGAGAATCTAAACTAAATAAGATACTTCCCGTTGACCTAGTATCATGAAATTAGACCAAGGGTAGTCGTAGATGAATATATTATGATAATATTATAAAAGAAAAAATGTGAAAACCGTAATACAATTGCAAATTAAAAAAAATAAATTATTGCATTTAGTGATGTAACTAATGGCAAATAAAGGAAATATGACAAAGAATATTTTTATATTCTGTAAGTATATTTTTATATTCTGTAGTGTATATTTTTATATACACTCGCTTTTAAATCACAATCGTCACTGGCAAGTCATATTACATTTGAAATAAAGAGCAAATACCTAAAAACAATAACTTAATTTTTTTATTAATATAATTTAGTAGTTATAATGACATTATGTATTTGCTGCTTTGTTACAAAATCTACAGAACAGCTAGGTTTTTATCATAACAGCACTGCGTGTTCGGCGTTATAAGTGCATACTATTCTTTTCGGCTTAGTATATAGCCAATCATTAACCCTGTATATTATGTTACATAATGTAGTAATCCACAAATTGTAGTTTTAATAACAGAACCTATTTAACTCATGATCTGATTCTATAATAAATGGTAGCCTATCCATGGCTCAGAGTATAAAATTTTATCAACGTTAGAGCTACATTTTACAAAAGAGTCTAATCTACATTTAAGAATACTTTTACTGAAGAGAACTCTTAAAATACGAAGCCAGCCGTGACACTGAATGACTGCTTATCTCGTCTTTAGACGTGTGACTAGGGCTGCTGCTACGATTTTGTTTTATCTCTAGCAAACCATGATTTTATTACCGTACGCAGATAAAACTAATTCAAAATTTAGTGTAATAGTTCAATCGTTCAAAATTATCGTTTACAAAGCTTTACGATTAACTATCAAATAATTTATTCCAAGTCGTGTCTACGTCGTAGTAACTCGTAGCACATTAGCTACGGAAGATAACTAGCGTAGACGACACAATCTATTTCGATGTAGAGGTTTTGCTGACGCTAGTGTACGCTTGAAAGACTTTTACTTTTCACTTAGTAGTACGAAGAAGATTGCTTCTCTAAGCTTTTTAGCGTCTACGCTGTACGTCTACGACCTGACGTAGACATTAACTACGGGCTTTACAGCGCATCTATATGAAATAATAATTTATTTTGTAGGTGCATAACTATCGCTAATAGAATTTAAAAAAATAAACATATTTTTTTATATTGATATTTAATATTTAATAAGCATATGTATTATTTTTTCAAATTCTATTAATCAAATTGCCAAAATGATTGTGTGCGCGACGTTATCAAGTTACGGAATCACTAATAATAATTATAAAGATTAGTTCAATACTAAGTTCATTTGGAAACCCTAGACTAAGGCATCGTGCACACCGCAGCACGTAGCCACATAGAATGTAGGTAGGTATAAGGCAGGTCGACACCGCACCAATGGCTACGGCTTACGTGCACGACCTCTTGATTCTTCAGCTGTGTTCTTATTTAGGCATGATATAAATAACAATGAGACGAGATGAAAATATAAGACACATACTTCACGTAGTAAAACTGCTGTAGAGTTCGCTACGCTGCCGTATTTTTTATAAGAAAGTTTCAAACTTAAAGAAATCTTACAAATATATTTTAATATTTGTAAAACTTCTGTTAGTTTGTATTGGGGCATTATTACACATAGTAAGTTCAGAGTTCCTTAGTAAGGAGGCGTTTGCGGGTCCGATGGTGAAACCAGTCACACACTGTCAACATATTGTACTCGTAATATTTGACATTTAAAGTTGACCTTGTATACATTCGTTAAAACAATCAATTCAAATTCAGAAATATCTCGTCAACATGTCACATTGTAGGAATGTTCTGGAATATTGTTGATTGTCTTTTGTTCGAAACACTTGTTCATCCGGACGAGTAAGTCGTTAGGACAGCTTAGGACAAGTATCTTAGACGGTAAGGCGAGGGTACTCACAGTCGACGAACCACCAGTCGACGATGTTCGAGTGCGCTTGAGATTCTTTGATCATGTTCTGTATGAGAGTTCGCAATTGCTCCAAGTCTGCCGCAGGATTCACCTCGAGAGTACCTACTCGATCCGCTGCAAGCAAATAACAACTTTAAAGCAAAAGAGCCAAAGCCGAATCTTCTGGTGACTTCTTAAAGACTCGATGATTAGTTTTTTCTTATCATAAATCAACTATAAAAGCGATTTACCGAATCATCCACGACTGATACTGATTACGTAGTCTTTCTGCTTTAGATTTTTAAGATATAAATCTAAGAAAATATCTCGACAAAGGGCCGCAATCAAAAAACAAGATTCAATTTAAAAACAGACAGAAATTAAGATTGGCATTTGACTTTACAAAACAAAGGCTCCCGGAGCTCTACCACAACCTAATAAATAATAAATTAGATAGCGACGAGAGGGTACGTTCTCAAACTGAAACACTGCAACAAAATCTGACGAGTTAACGTCACGCGTAGAGATAAAGTAATTAATAAAATTTAATTTGTTCTTCCAAAAGCTGAGCAAGCTTGATTAAATAATATTCGGACAAAGGCGATCCATTAATTTGCTAAATTAAGTAAAGTATAAGCAGATGTTACCTGTGTTGGCGAGCAGCTCCTTGTCATAGTGGTGCCGCTCGTAGTCTGCCATCGTAATGAGATTCACAGTGAGGGCCAGTTTGTCCATTGTGGTTTGACTGCGACAAAAAGATAAGCTTCATTTTTATTATCTCTTTGAGTGCACCTTTGTGCCGTTCCCGTAGCAGAGAGGAGTCTAGAGGATTAAGTAAATTTCGCCTGGGACTATGACTTTCGAGGTTAAATGGAGGTTGGATAACTTACTGAAATTTTGAACACGGTCGCGGAATAAATTAAACCTTGATGAACTCACATACTCGGTTACGAAATAGGATACAGAATATCTACATTGGGTCGTTAGCAAGTACTATAATGCGATTAAGCGAGTTAGTGGGCAGATCCCTAATCCACACGTATAAGGATAATTGTTAGCAAAAGTTCTTCTCAGAACCAGTTTTGTGGGCGTGACGGAATCAAACGATTCGTCTCGTTTATATTTGCTCTTGCCATGATATATATTAATAGCAAAATAATTATGATTTTGTAATGAAAAAGCAGGCTTCTAAAAATGTGTTATATGTTGACATTCTAGTTCTGTAATATGATTGCATAAATTAAACATTTTAACATAAGAAACCCTTACAACTAATATTCAGCTTGCAATAACAGTACAAGTTTCACAGTCAAAACTTTAGTGTTTCTTCAAACTAAACTACTTAAGGTAGCTCATACAAGTTAAGAGAGTAAACGCTAACTTGTGAGACAATAACCGAGTCTCGTGGGTGGTTATAGTGAGGGAAAACTGTTACTGCTATGTAGTGGAAGCTTCACACGATCAGAATTTACTTATATCTAGTCTTCAATTTTATAACAATAGGTACTAATTAAAAAAAAAACACGCTTGTTTTTTTTTAAACTGAAGCTTAAATAACTTCATAAAAACAATATAGCCTATGTCACTCGGTAATGTGATGAAAAATTAAACCTTAAAATACAATAAGATGTCGGGTAAGAACACTTATTTTCTTTTTTGGATTCTTGTAATAATACGAGTTACTCGTTGTTGCAGTTTGAAGTATAGATAAAAAAAAATCGATCACAGAATACTGCATGTAATTGTATATAATTATGTCTATTACGCATATGCATACAATTAAAATAAAATACTTTATAAGTATAACGACGCCTTTTTCACAAAAAATTAACGACTATTAAAAAACTACACGACTGTCATGAAAACAAGAACTACAAAACAACGTGAATGTATCAACTTCCGAACTATTTATTCGTATTTAGGAAAGGTCAGGTGTTTGTCTTTTTAGTTACCGTGATGAAGTATAAAACTACGTTTAACTTTGTTAATCACTGTGGTAATGCCCGTTTTCGGATTTTCTTTTAGTTGTTTCCTAACATAAATGTTGTCTGTTACCATTTAGACGTAATTTGCTTAGAACTTTAGATTTAGCCCAATACAAATTGATATATATCGTTTAATTCTGGCTAAAGACACCTATTATAGCGATGTCATAGCTTTTCATGCTTTTTCATTAAGTCAACTTAGATACAATAGATTAACCATCACTGGTAGTTTGAGATATGAAGTACTGTAGAACTATAAAAATGTCTGTTCCACGTATTACGTCGAAGGCCAATAAACTATTTAGGGAACAGCAATTTAATTTATTTTCAAATATCTCTCATGAAAGTTGTTTACAATGATGAGTTCAGTAACACCCGTTGGCGTAGTACAGCCGAGTACCATAAACACAGATTAGACTCACCTTCAGCCGAGGAGATAAATAAAAATATACAAGATACTCACGGAGCAATAATCCTTCCAGGTTTCTTCTTAGCTAGCATAATGGCCTGATTGAGTCTCGAGAGAGTGATGACAGAGGGTGCTAGTCGACAAGCCTCGCCGTCTACTTGCATCGGTATCACTTTGGTGGTGACTATCTTGGCGGTCTTGCACTGCGTGATGCAAGTACCGTGCCCGCCCGCTTGTAGTAAAGGCTGATGATATTGAATAGTAGTTAAAAGAAATCAATAATTCCAGCAGGAATTTAAAGAGATTTCTAATGCGAAACGAAAATAAGACTTCTAGCCGGTCACTAGGTTCTCACACATTTGTTCCGGTGAGTACCTCAGAAAATACCGGAGCCCTTCGTCTTACAATTCTACATTTAACCTTCCTGCTGTGGAAACAATAAAGGGCGCTATCAAATACAAATCTAGCCCTATAGATACGAGTACTCGTATCAGCAAGATCATGATAAATTGGGATATAATGATTAAACGTTAATATGTAGCGCTTAATCATTATATCCCAATTTATCATCAAAATGTCTTAATTGTTATCGACAGCTATTGTGTTAAATGAAACCCTTTGCGTTGGATAAAACTCTTTATTTCTGTTACAGAATCGAATTATTTAGAAAGCTACGACCGCGCATAAACAAATTTAGAGAGCTATACAAACTCTCACTTTAATTTAGAAGTACATAGAATAAAGTCATTACAAGTCTAGGTAAATATGAACATGAATAGATAAAGGCCAGGTGAGTTTTATGTTCTCGTTTTACTAATGCATTATCGTCTGGGGCTGCCTATTATGGTGCTAAATGCTGAGGTCGTAAGATCCTTTATAGTAATTGAAAAGCCACGGTTAAACGCTTCTCCTAAGGCAAACTACTAATAGGCAAGCGAATGAGAACATAATTGGATCAATAAACTTACATTTAAACAAAGACTATGATTGTTGAGCGTATTAAAAACCTGAGTATTTTTCCATGTTCAGCCTTTTCCGTTACGACGCGTACCTCATACTTTGTCATTATCACGCTTCATGCACACGGGTTTGTAATGAAAAAGGGGAAAATATTTGCTACCGATATTTACGCTTCTTCTAAGTAGCTTCATTTTCCTGCTAAAATCCCAGAGACGTAAATATGTGACACATGAGGGGCTGTAAAGGTAGATAAATGGGTTCAGGTTAACGATAATATGATAACTGTATTCCAAAGTGCTTACCAATTGATATGTGGTCAGTCCTACGACCTCTATTAAGCCATCTTCAGTGGAGGGCTCGACTGCTCCTCCTGACTTATTCCAAGGGTGAGTGCCACCCCCGTAACTGTAAACATTCATAGCCGATGAGAAACAATGTACATGTAAAGATCCAAGAAATAATTTACACCGTTTATATTCCCGATGACCTTGTAGTACGTGACGTCGGTTTGAGCCTTGCAAATATTAAACAAGACGAGTCTCATGCTTGGCTAAAGCTGTAAAAAATGGAGACATAAATAAATATGTACTAGGTAGGCAAGCCAAAACGTCAGCCTTAGTGAGTTCTGCGTTGAGAATATGAGGCTTCTTGTGCACAAAGTGGATAATGTATCGTCTTATCTTAAGATCTGTTTCAGGGGAAGTTTATGCCGAGTGAAATGGCTATGACCACACGACTTGTCATGTACATGACTAGTCAAAGCACTTTGAAGTCTGGTTTGGTAATGAAATTGTCGCTCTCCGCGCGTGTTAGTTGAAGACGGCTCCGTTGATTCGCTTCTCCGCAATTTGCGCACTAGCTCGTGTAATTTACGATTCAATCGGCTGTCAGATTTCAGAAGCAATGAACGTGTAAGCCCGGTGTCATGTTCCACTACGGAATAATGCTGTTGCTTAGTCGAATATTAGTTTCGCTTTAGGGGCTAGGGCTTTTTTTCGGGTAGTTTACAGGTTGAAAATTATATATTATAAAGTTGCTAGTATTTTAAACTACATAAACCAACATTCATTCCGTTAAAATGTTTTATTTTAATGAGATAATCGCTAATTAATGAGTCGACAATAATTATAATAAAAATTAAATCTTTATTTATCGAAGAAGAGAAGAGATAAAATATTACCTTGGAATGTTTAAGAAGACAATAGCATGGACCTTGTGTTCCCTAAGAATATGTGTGACATCTTTTCCATCACACTCCATGGTGACAAAATCTGCAAGTCCCTTCCACTTCCTCTGCATCAGGTCCTTACCGCCCGCTGTACCGTAAAACAGTTTGTTCCTGATCCGAGAGTTAAACTTCTCTGGATGTGCCTCTGTCAATACAAGAAAAACATATTGACATTTTCTTTCATTATACTTCATTATACTAAAATATACATATAAATGTTTTAGGATCCCTGACATGATCGCGGTTGTAAGATATAATTAGAATTTGAACTCAAACCTAACGTTATACATAGCGTATGTAATGAATCGATATTTCTAGTATATAATAGTCACCACTAAAAATAAGACTAGAGTTTCACGTCCAGATAAGACACAAAAGTATGTAATCGTTTATGAAAGTGGGAAAAGCGAAAGATGTGATTGGATCGAGCAGGATGAGCGAGGTATATACTCGTAGTCTCTGCCTACATCATTGGGAAAAAAGTGCGATTTAATGTATGTGTGTCTAAAAATATGTTAGTTTGGGGTTCGTTTAGGCGAAGTGTTTAAACCAGAGAGTTCATTAGGCCCATGAACTATTAGAAATTAATATTGTTTATACTACTTAAACTACTAGATTTCAATACATATTCAAAAATAATATTACGGCAAGTATACGCAACTAGGCAAGATGAGCATCTCTCTCTAAATTTATGTTTTCATTCAAAGCATACAAGCTTTCAACAATCATGGCAGAGATGACCGAGGCTCAGAACATTTGAACACGGTAGATATAGCTTGCATAAATAAACCCGAGTTCACACGGAATACATTAACGTCGACATACTAGTCTCCTTGTCATGGAAAGTATAGCTTATGAGCGGTAAACCTTTACCAGACTTGTGTACACTAAGCCGCATAGAAGTTATGAACTTTACTAGCTTTTTAACCGGCTAGCACTCGACACGACGGCAATATCGACCGATCTCACCCCGCACGAAATGCACGTCAAAGCTCACCGTCACTACAGCAGATTTTATGTTCCCAAACGAAACTAAGTATAAAAATAACAATTAATAACTGACTACTAAACAGCAGGCTACGGGAGATTTTTATTAGTTATACCGAGATATTCAAAATTCGTTTTTAAATCGGTTCATCTGATTCGAATAAATCAGGTAACAAACGTAAAAAAAATGGGAATATCCGTCTTTTTTAGGAATTCGGTAATAATACAGATTGACTAGCAATTAATATTTTAGACAGTATATTTAAAATACACATGCAATAACTTCGTTATATTGTTATAATTCCGTAGTATGCGTAAAATATATAGATAACTTATTTTTTAAATAGTTTTATATTGTATAGGCGTAACGTTTCGCTCTACATATATTTGAAATGTTATCAAAACTCAAACAACCCGGATCAAGTTGTAAATTCTATCCAGGTAAACTATCCGAAACCTGACCAGACTGAAAGTTGTTTAACTTTAGTAATCGGAAAACCTAACCTAGCCGTGTTACGTGGCAAAAAACGTTGATATAGAAAATCAAACAATTTTTTTAAACAAATGAGTTATCTGTCAAAGAATAACCTACAAGCTTTCTTGACAGCCAATATTTTGATTACGCAGTTTATTCATTACTTTATTTCTGGACATATTTTGTGGTAGCTTTTCGCTTCGGGATCATATTTTATTTATGTAGCCGCTTTCAGAGTTACAATAAAGAAAATACGAACATAAACCACTGATTTTTTTATGTGTGAAGCGTTGCTTGAATAAACTAGCAAGTTTGTTTAGGTATGCAATAATACACAAGGAAAGAGGAAAATCATATACCTTGTGAAGTGATTCGCAGAAACCAATAAATTTTTTGTCAAGTACCAATAAGCTTACCTTCCTGTAAGTTTACTGTGTCATTACGTATATTCCAAAAATAGTACAAAATACTTAATTTAAATAACGTATATAAAATTCTTTATTGCAAAGATAATAGAGGTCAGATCCCACATTTTTAGGCCCTATAGTTCAATCATATAGGGTTTTTGGTATATATCTCTTTTTGGTTTTACCTAAGCTGAAGCTTTATGTTGGTGAAATGCTCAATGCAAAGTCTAATTACAACTTCACCAGTTTAACTGCTGAGTTGTACGAAACCCGGCGACCATCAAAGTGCAAACTACATTTACTTTTTACTAGAATATTGTGAATAAGAATACTTGTACACAGTGTAAAGTTATTATCCAGTTTCGATGTTTAAGAAAAGATTAGCTGCCAATCTGTCATAGCTATACGCAATCAGCTGTTGTCGGTAGCAATTGGCATTAAAATACTTTAGTCTAGTTACCTCCACGCATTTTGGGGGTATAGCCTAAGTATAACCTAGGCATACTCTCAGATCAGCAGATATTATTGGTATAAGAAATGGTAAAACGCAATACTTGTTTACTCTAGAGTAATTAGTTATTTCAAACTTAGTATGAGACTTATCCTAGTTTTAAAGAGTAGATCATTTCGTAGGGACACAAATGTAGTGGATAAATAAGATAAAATATTCATGGCTAATTCCCGATTTTTTCTGATACTTTAAGTAACCAAAGTTTTTTTTAAACTCAGTACTAAGTTTTAGAAGATAAGTAAAATCCCAAACCAGCAAATAGGTACAAGTTTTGCTTACCCTTAAGTTATTTCTATGTAGTATGTACTAGTCGGCTAAGCAATAGCTATTTAATAGAGACATGGAACTGACTCATATTTGCTAAAAATCAACGTAGAGCCTAAGCCGCTGAACTTAGAGACATGAAATTAGTAGGGTATATTCATTATACGACTAGGGACAAGGGTTGCACTGAGAAAGGATTTTTGGAAATTTAACTGGTAATGGGGTGATATGGGGGTTCAAAATTTGAAACTTCGTTTTCTTTTTCATTTTTATGCCACGGGCAACTCCGCGGGAGACAGCTACTAGTAATAAGTAACTAAGGTAAACGTCCCAATGTCCGCACGATTTTGATAATTGCTGACTTTGCTACTGTGCTACGCCAAGACTCGTGGGCGGACAAAAATAAAGTTTTAATGGTTAGGTAAGACATATATTAAAGTTTTGCAGCAAGCAAGCTTATTAAAAAGAAGTCATGGTTTGATTGTAGTTATCAAACAAAATATAAAAAATAGCCCAATTGTACCGATGCGCGGACGTTGTGCACTAGTGACCGGAATGCTGTCCGAGAAGTCGGACGCTCCGCAAATTTGAACTCTACGCGACTGTTTTAAGGTTGATATTAGAATAAAAATTAAAAAACCATAATATGATATTTTACAAGCGATTATCAATTTTGTTTCAGGTAGATCACATTTAATGATTTTAAATGTTTTTGATAACTAAACATAAATAATCAACAGAGACAGACAAATATAAGGATTATGTATAGGAAAATGAGACACAAAGTCGGACTTCTATGGTAGTTCGAGTAATCGGAAGAAATTTGCGTTACATGTTCAAAGAAAAATGAACCTTATTTCAAGGGGATATGAGTTGGTGACGGAGTTCGGTACAATATATGTTACAAGGCTGATGTGTGTCCTGATCTCCGGACGAAATATGTTCAATTCGTCCGAGCACTCGGTAACGTAGGGGTTTAGTACGTACCGATAAACAAACACGCTAATTAAACAAATTAAAAAATAGATTGTCCTAAATTTTATAGGTTATGTCGCCAGACAATTTACTAAAATATCATATTTATATTAAATACTTACTCTACCATTATCCGCTGCTCAAAAACAAGACACAATTCACGACGCGGTGGTCACGAAGTTCAGTAGCTAAACAAGTGAGATATTAAAACTTATGGGAGATCGCTTTTTTGTTGCCGAGTAGATTTAACGCCATTGCACTATTTATTTAGTGTTGTCATTTTTATTATTAAAAATATTACCAATAATTTATTGCCATTCACAAACTTTATTGTAACACTCGTAGAAAATAAGAAAAACCGAAAAACCTAACTGCGTGCGGATTCCGGGACGCGTGCGAACTTGTGTGCTTTTACCTTATATAGCATACTAAAATAACTTGCAAAACATTGTTGTCTCGTGTGTAACATTTGAACAATAATTATAATGTTCACATTGCGAGTATTTCAATACCTTATTTACCTGCTATGGCTGCGTGTGCCTTTGATGTTGGCATAATACAAATATTTACAAATCAAATTGATTTGACATTACCCATACTTAAATAAATAAGTAGATTTGATTAGAGTACAGTCTAGACAGCTGATTTTGCTAATATTTGTCTGTTTTATTAAAACAGAAGAGATACAAAAATAAAGTTAAAATCCAAAGGAAACCTCATTATCTCGGCCTCGACGGGTAACTCTGAAATTGTGGCTTGCTGGCAAAAACTTTTCTGTGCTTACTAAGCTTTGGGAGCTTAGTGTGTGAGCAATTGTAGAGTTTTTTTTATTCCTATTTCTCAGTTTAATAAGGTACTTATCTATGTCAGCGTGTCTGAAATGGATAAAATTGCTGTCGAACGCCGAGATACGGGCTGTATTGGTTTCAGTTTGCTCTCAGTCGTCAGACATTTCGCGAGTTCGAAAGGATTGCGAAATAACGTCAAATATGTATCTTATAGAAATGTTTAATGATAATGAGGTATGTGTTTTGTATATTTTATCATGTAGAAATCGTTGAAGTCACTTTTTTAAAACTACAGCAAACTTGATTGCGATACATAATATTTGCTACTAGCAATTATTACTAAATATTAATTAGTAAATGTTCGCAATTGTCAACATTTCATTTTGGAAAGTGATGGAAATCCGAAAACCATTTCGAGATAAAGTAATGAAGAGTTCATACTAAAAATACCAGATTTTTACATCCACTTTCTTCCGAGTTACTTACAAAACACTGTATTTTTTTACGTATTTATGCTAAGACCGTCATATCTGTGAACTGTAACAAAACAAACAACGAAAATACAGATAATTAATCACATCACTTTTTAAGAATAACCTTATACTGAATTTTTCTTATATTGTCAAAAATCTGTAAAAATGTAATTATTACGTTCTAAATAAAATAAAAAATAGGAGTATGTTATTTATCATTTGTTTTTCCATTATCGTAATAAGAATGGGGTAAAAAAATTGAAATGTTGTCAATACGCCGCAGGTGTAACGCTCATTTGATTAACAGAACTAAACGAAAACTGTCTTCGCTTAACTTATCTATAGCGCGATAGTATCTATAGAGCAAACTATCCCATCCGAGAAAGTACGAGTAACGTACGTTCCTAATTGTTATATTATGGTACATAGCTCTTCAATGTTTAACTGCATATGTAGATTTAAAGGCACGGTGTCTCTTTTCTTCTGTTAAGAGTAAGCTGTAACAAACCTTATGTGTTCAATGTTATATCCACTAAATGTTTGTTCCATAAATTGACTATACCGCATCGCATGTAGTACATAGTCATATGTTCATTGAAACTATTAGTAATATTTCTTATTTATTACACACGTTCGACTTGATGTATGATGTCCTTGTTTAAATCTTAAAGGCAACTTCGTGAGAAAGTTATCAAAATAACTTTGATAAAAAAATTACGAGTATAAGCAGAATTAATTTATCGAACCCCACAATGGTAATGGCAAAAAAAACATGTGTGAGTGCTTAGACGAGAGGTTTACTATATATACAGTAACTTAATTTGAGACAAATTAAAGACGGTGACGAATTCTATTTTGAGTAAGATAATAATAAACGTTATAAAGCGTTATAATGAAAAACAGAATAATTGCAATACGTTTTGATAAATATTTAAGTTCGTGATTATGGTAGACAGATGTAAAACAATACAAACATTTTGAAATTTCGTTTTCCAAATGTAATTAATAATTATAAAGTATAACATTACTAAGCATAGATTGGTAAAGTACATTTAGTAACATACATTTAATAATAATTTTGATTGACGAGTTTAAACATCGAATGTGTATTGTAGGAGTTTACTTACTGCATTAAAAGTATACGGTGTCGATCAGAATTTTTATCAACAAATAATGTTTTCAAATGCGTTTCGTTTTTTTGTTCAGTTTTACGAAACATCATTGATAAAATTTTATTGCCCGACTTATTTATTAGACAGATAAGAATTCCAAAAAAAATATTAGTGTTCTAAGTGCATGGGAAATTGCTGAGAATTGTTAAAATTATAAGCTTGGAGGGACAGTCTAAAATTAACCACGGAGAGAGATGGTCGAAGTTCCAAGTTTGAATTAAAACAGAGTGATATTAAAAACTCTGAAATTCGGGAGTGTTACTAAGTCTATTTTATTCAACTAAAATCAATATTATGAGTGAAATTAAAATAATTTTTCGTTCCACAAATAAAATTGCAATCGCGACGACGGATCTTACTGTGATAGTGGAATACTCGTTGTGTGAAAATTTATTATAACTGATTTAATGATCCATTGTGATTGTGTGACGAAACCTTGGAAGTGCAGTGATTTAACTGGGAGTATACCTTATATATTATATTCTATAATTAATGTTCGGTATTTTCCTAAGTTCTCAGCTGGTTAGGAGGTGTCGTCGGTAGACCACGTTGTCTTTACTTTATGTTACAGTAGAGAAGGAACATTGTCCATCGATTTATTATACATACTTAATGGAAAATACGAATTCTGTAAAATATTATCTTCTCTATTTGTTTCAATTGCTGGATCTATCACAATGATTATGCACTCATCCGTAATTCATCTGCGTAGTTATTATCGAACCCAATTATCTTATTGGAATTGAATAAAATTCTAATTAGTAGAATATAATGATAGTTAGCATATATAAAAAAAATATTTTTCTTTACACACGTGCACACTAGAAAATCCACGAGTGGCCGATCTAAGGTGAGCTGGCTGTTCTGTGTGACGAGACCTTAGATACCCTATTCATCACTTCAGGGAACCAAATCTGGCCAGTTGGATTGGGGGGAATTCAGAATGTAGTCTTGATGCTGGCTTCTGACTAGCAGGAGTTAAACACCATCTTGCATTCGCTCAAGCATTAGTAGGAATCAATATAAAATCGCGAGGAATCTCTTGGTCATAAAACTAATTGGAATAGGATAATAAAAAAAAACCGCGTTTAAAGTTGGTATGATTGAGATGAATGATTGAGAACTAGTGATGAATGAAAAGGATCGGAATGAGATATGAAGGTTTGCAAGTTTAGAAGTCATAAGATGCGAGTAGTTCAAACCCCGACAGATTTGCTCTGGTCTGGAATGAGGTGCTATTTTGGAAGGTAGCCTCATTATAATCTTATCGCTTAGGGTCCTATTCCAAGACTTAACAGTCTTCTTTCCTTTTCCTCTTATTTTCTTCTGCTTAGTCTTTATTTCAGGATTCTCCAAACTGTTGCTGTCGATCGGTTATTTTATTTAAAAT
The DNA here is from genome assembly GCA_947049295.1 of Ligdia adustata. Classification (NCBI taxonomy): domain Eukaryota; kingdom Metazoa; phylum Arthropoda; class Insecta; order Lepidoptera; family Geometridae; genus Ligdia; species Ligdia adustata. Next base: position 9,539,896 of record OX346218.1, read on the forward strand.
TCTGTTTTTAAATAGATAATCAATTAAACTTATCCCTATTAGAATAGAAGTTTTACTCAAACTTAATTCTATAATTATACCGTATAAGTACAAGTGATATGTGTATTATATCATATTATATTTCTATATATATTTATGGGGAAACTAGAGTAGGAATCACCGTAATGGCCATGAAGAAATAAGACGATCGCAGGCGGTTCCGGGTTTCTGAATTTTCAGTTTGCATGCTTTCAATTGCTCTATGCAAATGTTGTTCTTATTTAATTCTGTTCTTGCTGGTATTTTTCGCGTGTCTTACTTGATTAAACTTTACTTTATTTGCACAGTATTTTAAATTTATTTTGTTATTTGTTTCGTTTAAGATTACGGCTAATTTTATTTAAATAGTTGGTGTAAATTAATGTTTCCAATCAACTTAATTCAATGCGGCAAGGCCTATATATATATTGCTTTCGATTCAAAGAGGCCTTTAAGTATCTCGGTTACCGTTAAAATACATTTATTTATTTACTTTAAATTACATAATTTTAACCTTAAATACTCTGCTTTTCTTGTAAATTAAACTTAACGAAACAAATAGTTAATCACAACGTAGAAATCACACAACGTAAAGGGTCCTTACAAATTAATAGAAAAGTGTTCAGGTACCTAAATAGCATCATTACGGATAGGTAGAATTAGTTTAACTCATTTACTTAAAGGTTAGGCGTTTATAATTTTTAAATAGATAGTAGCATATTACAAAGCTTGGGAAGGGTATCTTCGATCAGGCAATTTGCGTTATAATCATATGCGTTATTCTATAAGCACTCACCTCTAGCTTCGTGGAACTCCAGTGCGATGTGAGCGTCCACTCCAAAGGAGAAGTAGTTGTTGACTACATTCAGTGGCAGCTCTGGCTTGGAGTTGGCGGCATCTTCCCCAGAAGCGGCAGTGTTGGGTTCCACTGTAAGTTGCCATCGATCGAGCAGCACGGTGTCGCTTTCGCCGATGTTTGCCAGAATCTTTGATATTGGCTCGTCTTCGTAACCCTGGGAAAAAATTAAGTCGCAGATAATATAAAAAAATATTTTCAAATATTTAGATGTTATTTTACTAGTAGCTTTAGTATTGGTAAATAGCACGAGTATGAATTACAGTTTAAAAATGAGTATGTTAGTTACCCTTTGTAAATGAGATTATACTAGAATCTAATACCAAGAGTAAATCGATGGTTTCCTGTAATCGATTTGCGATTAAGTATATAAATTTTAGAATATAAAATATTTATATTAATTTTTAAATATTTTTTTTCTGAAATCCATATGATATGATATCAATCTATGTATGAATACATGAGGCAAGTAGGTTACAGGTATTGGTTGATAAGTAACGGTGGAGGGACTCGTCCGCTGGTAATAAATAATTATTGTCTCGGTACGTTAAGCCTTGACTAAGTCGACCCTTCGTAAGCTTAACAAACAAGAGCAATTTACGGATAGCTAACCCCCGGGATAGGCCAAGGGCACGTGCCGGAAAAGGAAGCAAATAATGCTATTACTTCAGCAACTTATAAATAAGAAATTTGACAGAGTACTCCTAAAAGATACAACTATGTTCCTTTTACCTGCAATAAAAAAAAATATCCATTTCCATCGCCTACTTTCGTTGTGTAGTAAAACTATATATATATATATACACGGCCGAGCAAATTTAGCTGATTTTGGTTTTGAAATGTTTTGTGAAAGTTCAGTGCTGGTTTAAATGGTGAAAAAGATATATTTGTAGGCGATACGAAGTTCGCCAGGTCAGCTAGTATATCATAATTCACGATTTGGATGATTTTTTTTGTTAAAAATCTAACTACAATGTTATCCCAAAAATAAGTGGAGATTCTCGTGGGAGAGGGCATGAAAGTTGTATTTAACTATAACTCAGTAGCGGGTGCTTCGATTTGGATGATATTTTTTTGTTAGAGCTAAATAATTGTTATTCCAAAAATTAGTGACAAAAGGGGATGAATTTAACTTTAACTCGGTAACGCATGGTTTGATTTGGAACTAAAATGTACCGCAAAAAACGTCATCGGTTTTGGAGTTTTTACAAAAATATTGTGGTAGACACCTACATAAAACGAAATGGCGAGTAATTTTTGTTATGGAAATCAAATAAGGATAATATTATTTTTTGTTAGAAATGACTAACTGAAGTTATTGTATCCCAAAAAAAAAAATATCTTTGGGTTTTGTAGTTGTAACAAAAAATCTTATATTAGACGCCTAGGTACATAGAATGTTGTAGCAAGGAAGTTTTTTACAATTGAACTTTATTTGCATAGTTAGTTTTTTTTCGTTACAAAGGACTTACTGAAATTATTGTACCACAAAAAAATACGACATTGGAATTGTGGTTTCGATAAGCTATCAACAAGGTTTTAACTATCAACAACATTTTCGATAAACTATCAACAAGGTTTTTTTTAATGGAAATAAATAAAATCTTACGGGTATCTTTATTATATAGTCAAGAGTTTATAGCTGCTGCATAGATTATGATTGTAAGTGTATCAACACATAGCGTCCACAGTTTTTTGTAGCGATAGTGGCCGAGTAGTTAAAGGGGGTAGATTGCCGTGCGAGAGGTACGAGGTTCTATCCCACGTAATACGCAAGCAGAGCTTTAGCTACCGTTGAAGGAAAAAATCTTAAGTTGAAAAATCTGTCACCAAGCATCTAACGATGTGTTTCGGCAGCCCCCTCTGAGAGCCAGTGTATTTCAGACCAAACATACTCTATCTAGGGCCACAGAGTCGCTGACTTCTGTGGTCGTGCTAGCTGCCAAATGCCTAGCTGTCTTAAATAAAAAATAAATTGGCAATAAGGATAAACATAGATACATTGTTAAAAAATTTACGGGTGAAAATGAGTGCTAAATTCGCAAAATTAATAAGGTGTTAATGCAATGCAGAATCTTAAGTTCTTAAAAACTGTCCACTCATGCGGTACATAATTGTGTGAACTTCTCTGTATCGGTTTAATTAATCAAATGTACAGTTCAAAACATGCTGTGTTATTGTATCTTTTACAGTGAAAATCCTTTCAGAAGGACCTCTATGATATAAATTATAAATTTTTAAAGTCCCGCTGACATAATTATGAAAGGTTAGCTACCGCGTACAAAGTCGCGGGTATAGCAAGTTACTGATAAATTTACTCATATGAATCTAGGCTACGTGGTACGAGTATGTACAAGTAAGATCGAATATCTTTAAACTTTAGCACAGACGTGACGCGACTGCGACCTCCGACACGGAACGATGGAAACTAAAGTTCGAAGTATATTACTCGTATTCAATGTCTAAAGCCTAGCTCCAGAGTTTTGACGCCACAAAGTTTACGCAAAGCGTTGGTTGGCGATATAAACTAATTTTTGTTTGAGTTTGTATAAAGTTTTGTATTATTATTTACACACTGCCGAGCCGAGCTCAGCTTCGTTTTGCGTTGCTAAGTGGGTAATAGGAACTCGGGCGGTCTGTTTATTTCTAATTAAATCATTTGTATATTTAATAACAAACGTAGCAACGAGTAAATTAAAAATAAAAACTTTCGTTATAAACGGATCAGGGATTTTACGTTAAAAGACAATGCCCATATTAGTATAGAGAGTTTCTGATTTTTTTCCATACAAAATCTCATAAAGTATTGGGTAATACTATCACAATGATTAATCACTAAGTACCTTTTTCTAAAAACGCAGTCAGGGATGAGATATTTAAACATGATTTTTTTCAAACTACTTATTTGTTTTATTAATTTATGATGACCAACAGATTAAGAATAATACATAATTATGAATATTATACATGTAGATAGTACAGCCAATTACAGGTCAGTTTAAAAGTTTGTGTAAGAGTACAGATTTAAATTTTATGTATGCTACTAAATTATATAAATAACTTGAAAAGCACCTGAATCAAAAATCTTAAAAAAATTATATTCCTCTACATCCTCTACTTAAAATATTGATTAAGGAACTAAATTATGATAATAATGATAATATAGTGAAATATATAATATATAATTAATACACTATACAATTAATATACTCTATAATAATGATAATATACCTAATCAATTACGTAACACATAATTAATACATTATCACTATGAGTAATCATTATACATTCTGTTGCAGAGCAGAGTAAGTATGCTCAACTTTGCTACAATTGCTCGTTCACTTTTGTTAATATGTCAATGATAGCATGTTTGAATTTAGACTGTGTTGTGTTAAAAATATCTAAGGCCGAGAACTTGGCATTAAATGTATAACATAATCGATTCAGAGGTAAATTGTTCACATATTTTGAAGTTTTAGTAGTTGGTAAAAATAGTCTCCGACGTGTGTATCTGGTACGAGTATCAGGAACGTTAAAATTTATAGACGAAAGTAAAGAGGGGGCATCTAAATGACTATTAATTATGTTGTACGGTAACATCATATCCAAGAGTACACGTCTGTCTTGCAGACGTGTACTCTTGGATATTGAATATACTAACTTAGCTATTGAATCGTATAAAAAAGAAGATATTTGTCATTTTCTGAACATAGGTTAAGCATGAAGAGAAGGTATCTCCGTTACCAGGGGTTCATGACTAGTTGTTCTGGGGAAAACAATGTTTTCAATACTTTGAAACATAACAAATACCAAAAAGATTTAATGCGTTAGCATTGGCAGCAGCTAGAGCTGTATTTGGTGCAATTAGTATACAGGGTAGTCGGTACTAGCGGACAACATGTCTGTAAGACAGTCTGAACACCAAGCACCATGTGGTGTGTTCCTGCAGCTTTCCTTGAGAGCCAGAGTAGTCCAGACTAGGTATGCTCCATCTAGGACTACAGTATCGCTGACTTCCGTGGTCGTGCGAACATGTGGTGTAATGCCTAGCTGTGTAGGATAAAAAAAAACAATTTTTGTAATTTCAGAATGATAATAGGTATGACATTTTTGGATAACAACTGCGTGTTCTGATATTCTTCAGCAAATTTCGAATTTAAGTCGGCAATCGTGAAAAAAAAATTAAAGACGTCAATTTTGGTCATTAACCATAAGGTTTTTTCGTTTTATGGTTTAAACAATTTTGAATTTAAGATATTTTATACATAAAAATTTTTTGTCTTTTACAATCAGTTTTTGAATAGAGCAGCAAATACATGCAGCTATGTCAGGGTATTAAGTTTGATATAAGTATTTTCCAAATACAATACAAACAGCAGATTTGGACAAACTCTAAAGAGGCGAGTAAATATAGCGACTTAGCGTCAGCCTCTTTGTAAGAATCTAGAGCGTGACACGAGGTTTGTTTGTCGTTATGAAGAACACTAAATTATTTTATGGCTGAGTAATAAAGTTAGTTTATGTGCTCGTTAAAACACACTGTAGATTAGGCGATGACAGGTAATCATGGATTTGCATATTCATGGGGTTTATTTTTTACGTATAATGATAGACGTTTAAGAAACAAATAGTTTACTTTGAGGGTTTGTTTACGTTTTCAAGTGATAATCTTTATGTTAGTGAAACGATGATGAGGATTATTCATCATCTCTTTTTTACAATTAACTCATTGAGTAAGCGAAGCATCTTTGCTTCGGGCCTGGCATTTTTTCTGTCTTCTGTCAGTTTGTATGTTGTCAGTGTCCTGAAATTTCGTATTTGCATACAAGTCGTAGTTTCCAAGCAATCTTGACAAAGCTACAGCGCCACTTACTGGTCTATCCAATGACATGTGGTACAGACCTCCGGAAAACAATATTAATTTCGATTCCTGAATATATATATATATATATATATGTATTTTAATTAGTTGTCATTTGGTTCATAAAGTCGTAAAAATGATCGTGGTCGCGAGTTCCCCAGTTCATGGAACTATTATAATTGGTTCATCAGAAACAGTTATCACGCTTGACAAGCTTGCGTTTATACTGTCGTGATCAATAAAATAATAAATTCCATTATCCACATTCTGTGTCAAGTTGTTGGTCGTTGTAGTGATCACAATATCATTGTGTTAGGATTTAACGTGTTATATTTTAATAATTTAAACACTTTTGTATTTAAATAAACACAATTTAAATCAAAAACTCGCGCTGACCTTCGTTATCAAAGAGTTTTATATGTAGAGGAACAAACCTCAACACCGCGTGTTGAAAAGTGTAACTATGGTGGTGCGCAGTTGAACATGCGCTGCGGGTTGGTATTGCCTACCATAGAAAATTTTACCCTAAAGAAAATTAAAAAGACTTCTTTTTATACGTTTTTTTATGTTTGTAATTGTCTGCAACTCGTTCAATGTAAAGTGATAAAGTGACCTAAGATGTAGTACGCTGCGATGTAGCTGTAGTATGTTTGTACGTTTCCATAAAAGAAACCAATTTACTAGCGACTTGAAAAAGACGAAACATTATAGATATCTGGAAATAGAGAACATATGTTAGCAAGTTCTACAATCTGGCAGTTCGCACAATTTAAAGCGACGCAAAGCATTTTACACGAGTCTCTATATTGTAGCTATTTCATAACCAAATAAATATTTTATGCGTGTTGGTTCGTGGCATTCATCTGCTGGGCACGGGCCTCCCTACAAAGAAGGTGTAGGCCAAATTCCACTATTCACTATTAAATTATTGTGGGAACCCATCCCGATGTTTTAAGAGCAACAACAAATACTGAATTACATTAATATTTTTTGGTTTTGAGTTTTGCGTTATTTAGTTTAATATGCACACTGTAACAATAAACTCACCCGTGGAAATTGTTTTTTTCCGTTACTTCCCTATCCTCGTGTACTTCTAATAAACAACTACAAATATAAAGTGATATAACTGTCATTATTTTATCATTTTTAAAGTGTATTCTCGCAGGACTACGTTTTTTAAACCATTCATTGTTCTAAAGACTGTTTCTGACATTTTAAAATTTTTATGATATTTTAGCGTTTCCCCAAATAGCTATAGCGTATCTTATTATATAATTTACGTACGCATAATAAACAGATATAAGCGACTTTTTATCCAGTAATGGCTTGAGTTAAAATAAAGCATAACTGCCACTTGACATTTTTTTTTGTAAATTTTATCGATGTGCGCTTTATGATTAATTGTGTTATCTATTGTATTACCTAGAAATATATTTGTTATAGTAGCAGAATATGAAGTGAGCTTATGTTACGATTGTGCTCTTATGTGAAGCAGCAATGCATGTTATAATGAAATGTTAATTTAAAGACTTTTGCCAAGCGAGCGAAGCGTTTTTGCTTAATGTCTGGCAAAATGATGTTTTGTCTGTCAGTTTCCACGTTGGAATGTTTTTATGAGTGCATGTTTGTCCGCAAGAAACTTCATACGCGTACAGGTCGTTAGTTTTCATCAAATCGAGACGAACATTTGTGTATAGGTTTACGATTTTTCATATGAATGAATGAAAAGTTATTTTTGGCAAAAATATTTAGCAAAACAATCTGACAAAAAGAAACTAATTTAATACTAATGTGTGTTTGTTACAAACCGACCCAACTCGGCAAAGTGCTGGCAGATTTTTGATTAGGGAGTATTTTATCCCCAAAAAGGAAAGAGTAGTTTTAATTCAAAACTCAAAAAAATATAACATCTATCTATTTAAGGTCTAAAAAGCTATGGCAATGTAATCTCAAAAATAAAATAAAAACACGAATCGAAGATATTTATCGTAACCATGGCTGGTGAAAAAGTTACGTCAGTCGGAAATAATTGACACAGTTTGCATGAGGTAATTTTTGAGAACTTGAATGATGAATCTTCTTAGTCGCGAAGTCAACATACTAGTTCGAGTTCTAGTACTAGTTCGTTTAAATGATTTTTGTCATATGCACAGAGAACTCAATGGACCTAAAATAGAGATTTACATTCCAATGTATTTATTCTATTACACAGTTTTTCTATTCGATCTATTCAGGTAAAGAATTAACCTATATATACTCAATTGAAGGATGCACGGTAAAGCCGTAAATCTTCTTTCTAATGTTACCATGTTGCATTACTAACACAATTCCGTTCCCGTACGTTACACTTCTGAATTGGTACGAAATATCTGTTCATCTGAGATGCAATATTCAGAACAACATCACTCGCGATTTACCTACGTTTCGAAAAAAACAAACGTTAAAACATGTGGTTATGAACGAGGATATAAAAGTTACACTCGTATGAACAATTAAATACAAAAAAGAAATTTGCATACATATATCGGCTGCTCCATAAATATATTATGCCTATTTTCACATACGTAACTAAAAGGGAAATGTTATTGAAAAATATTCATGTATGCGAGTTTTTTTATTCTATCCTAATCTTTAATTGAAGAAACAGATCATGGTGTACAATTAAAATCTTGCATCGTTATTAAAAAAGTTATAATATGGTTATTTAAAGGTAATAAATGTTTACAGTGTACATTTAAGTTGAAACTGATAATAAGTTCAGTTAAATTAATATTATCGATACAGATATTATCTAGGCCAGGCCCCATTTCCTGTCATTTTATCAAAGGTTTTCCCCTTGAGGTTTTAGGGATATCTTTCGTAGCTATTATCTATCAAATTTATCAAGCATGTGTGGAGACATACATACCTACTTTACAGCTCCGTAGCTTCATAAAGTTAACTTTCGTATAATTATTTTACTTTCATATATCACTAATCCTGTTTCAGTTTCATTTTGATTATTTATAGTCGCATTTAAATCAGATTAATTTTACTTAAGTGTATTTACAAGGTCTTTCAGGAAAGTTACTAAATTTCCGTCTTTTACTTTATAAGGCTAAGAGGGGGACAAACTAGAAAACTACTTTCAGAGCTATATAGCATAACTCAACCAAAAAACTATAGGTACACAAATAGGTGCATTTCAGTTAATTGTAGAGTTTAAAATCAATAACTTAACACTAAAATTAAGAATGAATGAGTGAATCTCACGATAAGTGCAATTTGACGCAATAATGTATTGTTAATTAACTATGCGTACGGATATGTATGAACCTAGGTACGGAACTTAGGATGGGCATACGAACAGATGGAATACGGAGATAGTAGTAGTGATTCCCCACTATACGGAATCTTAAAACATGCATGTTAAACATCGAATTTGTAACTCACATTCACGAATTTGTGGTGGGCGTTGGGGCAGATCGGATATTACACTCATAGTCTATACTCCGACAGATACACTCGACTCCACCCAAAAATTTAAATAGGTACTTACATACAACTTCAATGTACCCAAGCCGAGCCCGCGAGCCAGGTCGCAAAGTGTCTGCCGACGCGAACATTCTAGAACTGCTACCCTTACACTCAAACGCACTTAGAGTAAGACACTCACCCCGCCCCATCCGAGCGCGCGAGCCAAGTCATTCCCAGTGCCTAGTGGCAGCACTCCTACTGCTGGACGGGTGCCGATACGGTCCAGCACACTGAGCACCCAGCCCACGGTGCCATCTCCTCCACATGCCAGCACGCGCAAGTTAGGCACCTTGCGGAACAGCTCCAACCTGGAATGATCGTGAACTTTCAATACCGAAAATATCTTTATTGTCGTTTCAAATTCAATTCAAATATAAATTTATTGTACGACAAAAAAGTAAAATCAATGATATAAAAACGTTGGCAGTACATTGGTATTTTGTCTGAGTTTTATTGAAAAGCCAGGTAAGTACCCATGCGTGTATCGTTATTCCCGGCAAGAGCCAGTAGGTAAGTTTATTTGCCCAGATGTTAGTACAAACTTAGTGTTCATATCGTAGTTGTCAAACCTGACGAAACGTGGTATAAGTACAGGTTTTGTGAATTTTTCATAGAATTCTGAATTATAAATAAGAAATGATCAAGTGGTGGTCGTTTTTTTATATGCGATATATTTGGTCTCAAAGTCAACAGTTTGCAGACCTATTAATTTAATTTTGCGATTTTGAGGTAACAAAAAAACCTCCAACACAGCCTTTAATATGCCCACACCCTGTAATACTTCATTTTATTTACTGATTTTTATTTAATCAATATTGTAGCAAAGTAATAAACAAACAGTAAATAAAATACAAAACAGTTCAAGAAGACGAGTACTGAAGAGAACAATATCAGATGAGCTAAACTTATTTCGCTAACGTCCAAGGTTTAGCAATTTCATAGAAGAACGTGTAGATATTTGAACTTTCAGAAACTTTTGTTCAATAAACTAGAAAACTAAGCCAATATTTTTCCGCGGATATGTCGCGACAGGTGAGACGAGATATATTGCCGAAATTTATATTACGCACACGATTTTACATGAGGCATAGATGAAAGTTATTTTCTCCAAAGACAGCGGAACATCGGAAGAATTCATAGAACACGTCTAAATTGAATAAACGTGACCTCAGTTAGATACATACATTTTTGGCAAACAAATATTTTCACTAGAGTAAACATTATCATAATTCATGCAGCCATAAAATATAATACTACGACTAGAATCTCTCAGCTATTTCAAGGCAGAATAACAAAATCTAATACAATAGCGTGGTTATAATGGTCATACTTTGTCAATGGACTGAAAAACGACCCGGCAAACTATATTCATTACACAAATTTAATCATTCTTCAAAGTAATGCCCGCTATCGAGTTCCATCCGCTCCGATGAGCATCAACCACTAAAGGAGGAGATTTATCGCGTTGAAATATAAGCATCAAAAGTTGCCACTCTGAGTAAATAAACTTGCTTAACAAATTACTAAAAAGCTTTAGTAGTATTAAAGACGGTGGCAGTGGCGGCGAGCGGCCTTCAATTCCAATTAGCTCTACAATCCAGAGCCGTTATATTAGAGCCGGCAACGGCATGTACCCAACCCTACGCTATTCAGAAATGAGTACGCGAGCAAATACCACACGAGATTAAAGAAGACGGTCAGAAAATAATGTCCAATCTTTCTTTAATTGAAATAGACCCGATGTTACATTATTGCTAACAGAAAATACAGAGGGCTCACCGGCTCTGTAGAATTCCATACGATGAACGGACAAGCGAAGTAGACTTGCTACTTTTCATTAGTATATCGTAATCGGATCTCATTCACTGGAATTTAGAATCTCATACTGCGCTGTTACGAATAGAATTTACGGAATGTTTTACAGAAAATGTCCCGATATTGTAAGCCTTTGTAACAATCCTCGGGGAGTACTATCTGAGAGAAGCCTTAGGTAGGCTTCTGTCCTTTATAACGGAACATGTAGAGAAATTGCAGAGATAAAACTGTGTGGTATATTTCATCTTACGAAATTAGCAACAGTGAAAATTAATGGAGAAAATGATAAAACGCTACATAGATTTATTTAGCTTACGCTCTGTTTGCCCATGCAAAATTAAGTTTATGAAATATGGAGCACATTAAGCACAATAAATAACGTACACAGATAATTTAACTTTCATTTACGTACCCTGGTCCAGGACCGCCTTGGGTGAGATCGAACACCTGCCTCGGGTTCAACAGCCACTGAAACTTCTGTAAGAGTTTGGCTCCCTGATTCCCACCACTTTTTGGGTTTATAAAAACTAACACTGGTCTCACGTTAGCCGTAGGTATCGGCTTTATCACAAACGTTCTCTGTTCATTCTTTGAATCCTTCCCTTTCTTTTTTGACGCACTTTTTTTCTTCGGCGATTTTCTTAGCGATGACTTGAAACTGCCCCTTCTCGGCAGTTTCACGATCCACGAAGGCGGCACTATAATTGTCGATTGTGAACCTAGGAAATATATTCGAGTCAGTCACGAAGCGATAAAATTAACGATGTAAATAATTGCATTTTTGTATTGCGTGTAAACAGTCATACCTAATGAGCATTCCTCTCCTATTCGCTGCAGGTTGAAGCAGCTCTCCTTGTTGTGGTAGGCGTCTTTGCACCACGAACAACTCAACGCTACGATTTCTTTCGAGCTGAATGACAATTTTGCTTGCAACGACTGTCGGAAAAAACATAGGATTGTTTTAGAATAATTAGGAACAGGGGAAGTTAAGTATGCATGACCGACATATATTAATTGAAGCGTTGAACAAAAATAATAAAATTTCATTTAAATTCTGATAAGGAAGTGAACATAATTGGTTTCGCAGATCGAATTGCTCCAGCCAATTTCGCCGTAGTGACGCACCGATTGCAAATATGTCGCGGGCACGTTGTTTTACAATTTAATTTAAAAGTCAGGCACGGTCATGAATGTTAATTTATTTACTGCACTTTACTGAACTCGTATGGAAATTCGAAATAAGCTTGTAACTGTTATCGGAAATATTATTACAATCGCGATATTAAAATTGGCCTTTGTATTTTGCTCTGTGAATTTTGATTGACCACTTCCCGGCATCCGTAAATATAGCAAAATAAATTACGCACATGGTTTGAAACGTCATTTTCTATAGCCATAGCCTTGTCTACAGAGTCTTGTTTTCGTATGCACCAACCGCAGCAGCTGCGCCGGAGGGACTGTGACAACAAAACAAGCATGCAACACGCATGCAAACGAAAACATGACAACCAAAAATGAACATGAAACGTGAGTGAAGTTTTAATAAAAACAAAGCATATTGTCAAACGCAGCTTTTTTATAGGCGGTGTTAAACTTGCAACATATAAAATAGTGGAGCTAGAGCGTTCCCTCGAACCATTAATCATCGCGTTCTTTAATCAGCACCTACCTACGTGTTTATATGAATTTCCGTTGTAGCTTGGGGGTGACGATGACAGTCACAAATGAGTATGCCTATACTTTTTATACGATATGCGAGTATAATAACGTGGTAATGATTCCGGGGCCATCATTTATGGAAAATCATAGGCCTAAATATCAGCGATTATCGTTTACTAGTTTGCCTGTATTGTTAAAATTTTAAATATTTTAATAACGTAAAATTTGTACCTAGAAAAACTAGTTTGCATTTACGCCTAATAACAAATATACTTTTAATACACTTTGCTCAAACTGTGGACTGGACAGTTGATAATTGCGCATTTGAGGGAATTACTATTCCTTTTTTATTGAGTAAATCGTGCAGTTTGTATGCAAAAAGTATTGGTTGTTGGTCATTCATTAAATATACATGTGGAAAATTAAATCTCAAATTGATCATTGCAAAAAGTAAATCGTGTACATATATCTATTCTATATTTTTAACTCCCGACGCAAAAACGACGAAGTAATATAAGTTTGACATGTCAGAGTGTGTATGTGTGTGTCTGTTTGTGGCATCGTAGCTCCCGAACGGATGGACCGAATTTGATTTAGTTTTTTTTTGTATGAAAGGTGTATTGGTCGAAAGTGATCTTAGTTATATTTGGTGAAAATTGGTTCAAGATGACCGCCGATACAAAATTTTATACACGACTCCTTCAATATGAGCATTAAATGAAAGTGCTTGACTAGTAGAATACTAATAACAAATGTTGGAGGCTTATCAAAATTTTCAATTTTACTTGTTATTGTTCAGATTGGTTTAATTTATGCAGATGTTTTTTAGAAAAAAAAATAACGCTGGCGTGAATTATAACTTTTGTTTTTAAATATAATTTTTGTTACTTAGTTTGTGCCTAATATTAAAACCTGCACTAAAAATCGTTTATGAACAAACTGTTTACCTCCCTCGTAGAAAAGTGTACCTACCTACAATTGCTTTCCTTTTTTAAGCCTTATTACGGAACACGTGAAAATCTCGCAACAGTTAAATGGCTATTAAAATATGCATAAATAAACGTACCTATGTTTAATAATTACTCGCAACACACGCACGCAACTAAGAAGCTAAGTTGCAAAACTTACAAGAACAAAAGCACTGAGTAACCTAGAAACCTGGATTTGATGGGCGATACTCGTACTTGCAAAGGTCATATGAGGGCAATATAAGCTAACACGTCATTAAAAATGAAGTTTTAATTTCGCGTGGGGTTGAAGAGGCATAAGGCCACGGAGCGGTGGCGTGCAACAATTCAAACTCCAGTTTTATATGTGAATTTGCAGTACATTTCAAGTTGACACGGCAGTGACGCGACTATGTGTTATGATATAGTAATAAATAAATTTCTATTGAATTATGTACATATTTGATAAATGTCAAATATATAATAAGAATATTCAGTCAACAAACATAGGCAAGTAAGGGGTGTAGGAGAAGTCTTAAATAAATGTTAAGTTTAAGGTCATTGTGTTCAAGTCATTAGTCAAATTGCATATCCTGACAGTTACTACAGTAGTTATAAGTAGTGAACCCCGTTAGAATACATCTGGCAACGATACTTCTGTATTTTATAATCTTACTGAACTATATTGTGCACCAACATTTATTTTCTGTAATTTTAGACCAGATTGCCGGTAATAGCAGCTCGCCGCTTTCCCCAAGACACTTGTTAATAACATCTCATACTACGAGTGCAAGGAAACTTTACGAGGACAAAAATAATAATTTTCACGTATAGGTGAAACAAGAACAATTACCTATGCTAATTCTAAGAAATAGATGAGATATTTTAAACATTTATGTTTTCGTGATATGTCAAAAGCAGTCGGTAGAAAATATATTTGAAAGTAGCAGATATAGTTTCGATCACGTATGAGTGGTTTATAATTGATCTGATCAACCTCTTCATTTTGAGTTTGGAAAAAATTGCTTCCATCTGTACGTGCGTACTTTTCGATGTTGATACTTGCGTACAAGTCGTTTAGTACATAGTGCAATTTCTAAGAGTGAATGAAGTCTCTTTGTCGAGAATATTTTATTGTGCAGTACAAACAACTCCTAATTCACAAAATTATAAAAATAAAGATAGTTTTATAAACTTGCATGGTCGTACTTGATATAATTATTGATAACTATTGTTCAAAAACTGCAAAGAATATACGAGCATTTGGATTATCTGTAGATTTTAAATGGTCTATAGGTAATTTTACTTATAGATATTTTTTTGCTGTTGTAGTTAGTCATTTCCTGCTTGGTAAAATAGGCACTTGCCCGGTTAATCGGAACATGTCACAACACAATATTGAAAATACAAGCAGGTGAAAAATAGCGAAGAAATATCCTCCTTACAATCCAATCCTATCGGAAATTGAACATCAATTTATCGGTTTGATATTGCAAACAGACGCTCGAAACGGAGAAATTTATCTAGGAAATTCAAACGGTCGCTAAAGATGCGGTTTATAATCAATTTCTCTACAGAAAACAATAAGCCAAAATACGAACCAATCGACCTTGTTTCCAACTTAGTTTAGATTGAATTTATAACACAACGCTAATAAGAAGTTCGGATTGTCTAAAGTAAATCAGTAAACCCTTTCAATAGTCAATTAAGTTTAGAGAAAGCCGATCGTTCGTTTCAATAGAATACTACCGAAGCTATCAAGGAATAATAGTAAAGATAAACTTAACCGACACATTTATATCTATCTCCTCGTTTCTCACTGGGAGAACTTTCCCAATTAATTGCTTCTCGACTGAGACAAAAGTACTTACAGATACCTTAATTATTAAAGACTTAATAAAGTGCCAGGGCGAGGAGACTTTTAATGTAATGACTTTGCTAGAGAACTTTTAGTATAACGTGTGTGTTAGACCATGACACCGCGTCTAGTCTTAGTTCTGTTCTTGTGTGTTATTACTTTACATACCTATTACTCGTAGTTGAGTTCAGTGAACGTGTAATCGAATTAGGAAAGGAGAATTTTATAAAATTTTGTGAAATTTCGCGCTATGTGGTATTTTTAATTAACTTAGATAGGTATTTTTAATATTTAGGTTTGTATCCGAGGTATATGCACTTTTTTAGTCAGCATGCTTTTTAAAACACCATACATATCTAAAATTGACTTTCATAATAAGTTACGAATACAAGTTTTTTTCTCGTTTAATAACCAGCTACGAAAACAACAACGAAACAGCAGTAATAAGTAATTTATTTAATTATAAACATAATGTAATTTAAACAAGATTTCTCGTACCTTCATTAAAATATGTAACGAAATTTGCATAATTTATTCAAATTTATGTACGGTTTTAAACACCCAAGTACATCGACACCTTTTTATAAGAGCTTATTATGCTGTTACTTTAAGAAAAATTTATGAGCATAATTGAGAAATCTAATATTGCACGAAAATCTTCATTATTTATGAGAAAATAAAACCTTTTATCTAATTGTTACCTACAAAAACCTATACATGTTCTTATAACATGTATAGGTTTTTGTAGGTAACATAACGTATACTAGTTATACTATTTTAACGTAGATGTGTGACGATATGCTTTGTTTACTAAATTATATAATAATCTTATAACGTATGAAGGGTGAATTGAATAATGTGCAAAACAAACTCTTTATTGTTGGCTGAAGTAAGAGGGACAAGCGGGGACAAACACTGGCCACCTTAGCGTGACGAAGGCAAACAAAACCTGCCCCGGGTGTGACTGGGCGTGTTTTGGTAAATGTTACGCTCTCCTTGGCAATACGTTTACTTCGTCATCCTTTCTTCGTTATCGAGGTCTATTTAATTTTAGACACTTCACGAATGATATTAATGTATATCAAGACAACAACAAGTACCGGGTTTTTTTCTGAACAGCTTTGTTTGTACACGTACACAATGATATATAAGGTGAACCAGATGAATGTATATAATCGATGGTACATATAGGTACAAGTTAATATTTATTACTATTAATTCACCATACAACTTCAATCAGCCAACATATATTGCAAATTATAATTCAACAAAATTAGCACAAAATATGAATGCCTACTAAAACAAAGTTAGCTACAAGTATTTAACTACACCCATACATGAATCCGTAAGGAATCTGTGCACTACATCGAGAGAATTAAGTGTCTTTTTGCCGTCCGCTTTCATACGAATAGCACGTTTGAAGAGCTCAACCTTCTTTGCTAAATTTATAAAAAAAACATACATATTAATCAGTGTTACAATCAACCATTGAGTTTATAATAAATTGGCAAAATAAAAGACACAACACGTTATGCAACCAATGTAGCGCGCAGATATTACTCAGGAATAAAGCAACATGATTCCACCGAATAAGTTGTGTACCTTCCCGCAAGCCTTGCACTTGCCCTTCTCGCTGCGACGGTGGACCCAGTGGTGATTGATGCTGGTCTGTTCCCTGTACTGTCTGACTCCAACGTCGCGGAAGGTAGGCTTGCAGCAGAACTGCACTCGGTCCATAAGGATGTCGATACATGCTTGATGAGCCACAATCTTGCACGCAGAGCATTTCATGCGGGATCCGTGCTTCTGTACAACAATCATTTATATGATAAATAACTTGTATATAACTTGTGTATACGATTGGTAGGTAATATTGCCAGTAAAATTAAAAACCAGCTTAAAAGATATTTCGCAGAAACTTAAGCGTTGAGGCCTGAATTTTAGTGCGCTTAGTATTGTATATACTCGTATTAATTTTTTTGAAAGAAAAAGGTGACTACCAAAAAAGAAATTAAAATGGGACTACACGGATGGAATATCCTATAAAACAAAAAAAATTTCTAACCGATCAACCCGTCTTCGAAAAATGAGGTACCAAATATAAAAAAAAAAAACAGTCGAATTGAGTACCTCCTCTTTTTGGAAGTCGCCAGAAAATAAAATTTTTTGTTTAAATGCCGGTCTCAACGTTAAAATTTCTGCGAAATATATACTTTAAACCCGTCTTACTAGGTCATAGACACAATATTGTTGTCTGAAAGAACATTATAGTATAGATAAAGGAAAAACCAATTCCACTAGACCTTTTTGTTTATTATTATACTTACCTTTTAATAGTATTTTTATTATTAAGGATCTAAGTGGCAGTCAAATAAATAAAATACTCGAAGGAGCCTAGAGTAGAAAACGCAGTGACAAATTTATAATTGGTAAACAAAAATTTAAAGGTTCAGTCTCTACTTGTTTGAACTTTTAGTTGATAACATGCAAGAGCGCAATTTGAAAATTCTCACGTTAGGATGTGAGTTTAACATCGCATGTTCTCATTTAGCAGTTGGAAATGAACTTACTGATAATATTAACTGGTCACGTTATTACAAACTAGCTAGTCGGCCCCACGTTTGCCGCAGTTCTAAAATTTTTTACACGAGTTGAACTCCACCAAATATGTGAAAGACACTATGACTATACATGGGTATACTTGTACTAGTAGATAGCTGTCACGCGTAGTGTTGCCCGCGATGTAAAATTGAAACTTGAAGTTGCTTCTTCATATTCCATTCTAAACTCCAATTTAACCGATTTAGGGCTTGATTTTTCTGGGCACGCTGCCCTTTGGTTGTTGGTTGGAGCATTTGGTTAATCTGTAGATCTTAAATGGTCTATAGGTAATCTTTCTGTTTTGTTTAGATGTTGTTGTTGTTGGTCATTTCATTTTTGGTAAAAAAGGCACTTTCCCGCTAATAAAAACAAAATCCATAGCAAAAGTATGTATTTCATCAAATCGACGAAATCAGATTAAAGATTCCTAAAAAAACTTAACAGTAAAATCTCAATGCAGAATGGCAATAGTATATTCATAATCCCGTCAAAAACATTACATGTACAAAAATGCACAAGTCTCGCTGTGCAATTTTTCTGCCGTAAATAGTTGTGAAATCGAATGTAAACCAAGTCGGTTAATTCAGTATCTGTTTATCTATGGGAGAAACTTTCCAACTACTTTGTCATAAATAATACCCTGTTTGTAAGCTTACAAAAATTTTAAAGTAACTATATTAATATTATTAATATTTATTTCTTTTATAAATATAGTGACTTGGAAATTGCACACGGCTTAAGAATGTCTATTGTTATACAATTCATTGTTATTCATATTTCTTAAATTGTTCAAAATTGTATAACTTATAGTTTTGCTAGAAGTACCTTAGAATTATGATGACCGGTGAGTCAGTGAGTCAGTGAGTCAGTGACAAAACTGAGGAACTTTGAATTGCTATAATTTTTAGAATACTTGTCCAAATTTTATGTTATTTGGAATTATATCTGTTTATGTATGCTTTTATGAAGTTACATGAGGGTCGAAAATGGCTCAAACCAATTCGAGAAAAAGATGGTACGGCCGTGCTCGACTTGGCGGGGGCACTGCTGTGCCCCCAGATTATAAAACGAACATAAGTTGTAATATACGGAATTTATAACGTAATAAAAGGGTTTATGCGCGTAAAAGCTTACAGTAAAATTAGAGAGTAATGAGTAACATGTTCAAACGATAGAAATAATGTGACTCGTAATTCATGCTACATTTATTATAGACTCATTTTTCCACGTTCAGTGAAACACTGTAAGAAAAACATATTTATTTTACTAAATATGTGTATGAAAGTTTAGACAAATAAAAAGTTTAAAAAAACATTGCACGTATTTGATTCGTATCTTATCATAAGTATCATATTATTCGCTTCATGTATTTTTATTACAAAAATAATTCATAAAACAATATTGTTAACTTAATTACATCCCTGCCATAGAAGAAAACCGTGCTCAGTAATGGAACACATAATATTATGTGCGGATATTTGTTTTTGTAACAAAAAAAACGCAAAAAAATAAATAAAAAATCTAACTAAAGTCTGGATGACATCGCTAACTCGTGGCTCTAGACGTAAAATTTTAATTTTTTGTATTTTACGTTATAAGTATCTGTAAAATCATGTCATCAAATTAAATCTAATCAGTTATGTAAAATGTCAAAACATAAATTACACTAGACTTTGCCCGCTGCTTCCCCCGCGTGATGTCTTTTTGCCGTAGAAAAAGTAGACTATGGCACTCTCCGGCCGGCCTTCTAGCTATATATGTACAAAATAAAGTTGATACGTCACTTAGTTGCTGAAGAAAAAAAGGACAGCAAAAAAACACACTTTCGCATGTATAATATAATTTTAAAGACTTCAGTGTTTGGTTATAGATAAATTTAGCAGGTATAATTTACTTTCTTTTTTAAATACGTGATAGATTGTGAATATTATACACAAAGTAAATTTTTGATTTTATGGGAATGAATATTAACCATCACAAGTAACGTGGCCCATGCTATAGAAGACAGACACGTCGCATGGCGGCCGACAGTCGATCGTCACGACACAATAATGGCACTGATGCGTCATTAATCTTACATTCAGCCACATTCACAATACACAGGAAACTTGCTAATGGCTGTAGGGAAAATTACAATTTCTTGCCCTGTTGCGCTAACAACACCTGCGAATTAAACGAAAATATACACCGTCTGTTTGTGGAAATTGAATAACTTTTCACACACAAAAGAAGCGCTAAATCTTTTTGCGGTATGAAAATCATACAATAGAGTACTGGAAAAATTTTCGAACCTCCCCTAATACGAGAAAAGAATGAGATAAGCTTCGTTACGGCATTCGCTTACAAGGAAAACGAAGCGGACGAACAACATCCATGTGAATGAACATCAAGGTATATGCGATAGAATTTCTCTACTACTTGGCAGAAATTCTTGTGCGGCAAACTGGCAACATAAAATGCTTGACGGAATATTGCGAGAATAAAACAACAAACAAATAAACCACTTCCTACGGCAGCATAATGTATGAACATGAACCAAGCAGAAATAACTTTACTTACAATTACATTTATACATAACTAACATTTGTAGAGGAAATATCGCAAACTTTCTTCAAGTAAATAAATGGGCCACTTGAATTTATCAAGTCTCAAGAGTACCGTTGAATAAAATAAAGCTACTGAAAACATAACTCATTGCGAACGGTAGACAATGAAAGGAGTATTCCTTTACAGCGCACTTTTAAAGTTACTGCCGGATTTCATTTTCTTTATGGCACATGAAATTTCCTTTACAGCCATATAGCCGCCATCACCTTTACCCGTTATCGCTCTTTGTCTAATCGCATTTTGAAGAATGTAGCTGAAATGCTCTCGTTATTTGCGAGTTGTTTACTTTGACAAACATAAAGTTGATATTTGTTGAAGCTCGTAATTTGTTTCGTAAATTGAAAACACGTCTAACATTCATACGGATGGCTCATCCGTGTCCTTATGATAGGTACATTTATTTTGTTGCAAAATCATAGTCTTAAAAGCAACGTGGTTTCTAGAATGAGTCATTCAATTTTATAGCGTAACCAACCGAGAAATATTTTACTTATATTGAAACATTTTTCAAATTGAGTAAGTCGACTTCAGAACAGGAAATTGAAGAATTTCCGCAACTTTACGGAGTTAGTGCAAGAAGACGAACATTTAGGATGCTTTTTAATATCTTAATGCACTTTATGCAAATGCAGGATACTTTTGCTAGACTTTATGTACTCATTTTCATATTATATACAGAATAAACATCTAAATCATAATAGTAATCACTGATGTTCCTACTCCCTACATGAGTTTCCTTTCTTTTCCAACTATCCCATGCTACTACTTACTAATATTAATAACGCGAAAGTTTGTAAGAATGTATGGATGTATATTTGTTGCTTTGTTTGTTCTTTCACTCATAAATTGCTAAACCGATTTGGATAAAAATAGTTACGGAGATAGCTCAGACCCTGTATTAACACAAAGGCTACTTTTTATCCGGTATTGACGCGGGTAACACTGCAGGATGCAGCAAGTTATCTATAAAATATTTATATGAATATGAAATTATTTTAATTATAAACATAAAATATCTATTACTATGTTTAGTCACTATGTTAAAATGTTTTCTATTCTATTCTGCTGTAAAGTCGCAAAAAACAATGTATTGCTTCATTATCGGTATGTTATTTGGACACCTTAGTGAAAGCAAATAAAGTTGTGCTGCCGCCATAATACATGAAAAACTGCAAAACGATCGAACTTTTTTGACTATGGGTTTTTTCGATCAACAAAAATAACGAATGAAATACATTTTTTGTTAGCAAAACTTGCAAAACGTCACACTCCCTTAATAATTCTAAATAATAGCAAGAAGCGGCTTTACATCGCGTTTGGCGATTTTTGGTCCTTTGTTTTTGTAAAATTTTACTAGTCTATTCATTTTTTTATTATATGTGAGCAACAACAAAATTTTTGATTTAAATCGTTGACCGCTGGAGCCATTGTGATAAAATTGATATGGGGCCATCTGGAAACTATAACCTTTTAAAAATATCTAATAAGTCCAAGCGTCTTCAAACAATAAATTGTGAATCTTCTTGTTTATTCAGTCACAAGTGGAAGGAAGCGACTTCAAAAACTAACTGCAAAACCTGTAAACCTGTGTATTATAAATTTAGTATTTCTTATTCCAAACTCCAATAAAACATATAAGATATATATTCGTAATTACCGTTATAAATTCTTTATTTTGATACAGCAATCGATCTATATTAAAACATTTTTTTTTATACATTTTGAAAAATCCCTAATTATGTTTTTCTTTTTATTTTGATGTACCTTGTGTCCCTTTCACGACTACGACGAATCTATTGGCACTAATCACATAAAAAACACGCCAAGCCGTTTAGGCTCCAGGGCGTGCCAAATAAATATACATACAAACATAAACTCGAAAAACATAATCCTTCTTCTTCTTTCGGAGTCGGGTAATAAATAGTACGAAAAGAGTATAAGATTTAAAAACTCTCACGGGAAACTGATATTTCCACTTTTCTTCACGAGTATACATAAGTTACAGAAGTTAGTTTCCATTACAATCTAGATAAACATGTCCTGCGAGCGAGATACGAAAATCTTTGGTATAAGTTTACGAAAGACCGTTAACTTAGGAAGGCTTTAAAGGTTGTCAGGAAAACTTACTGCGTCCTTATGTTGTATTACAAGATAGATGGATTCCTAGTTCGCGCTTTTTTACTGTTCTTAAGTATAATAAGGGTATATCCCTTAGAAAACAATTACGCAAAATGGAATTGAACGGTAATTAAATTTACAATAGCGCTGTGAAAATTGTTATGAAACATCTCGTGAAGTGTATTTGGGCGCATCTTTGCATGGTCTTTATATATTATATATACATATGTCTACATGAATGACTTTTTCCTTTTTAAGTTATACATAGTCAAAGAGACTCAAATATCTCCTATATTTATTCCTAGAGTAACAATATGGTTGAAATGAATATAACCTTGACATAATGAAAATTGTTGAAGTTCAATGACAAAATATTCGCGAATCATTGATGCGTTAGTACGAAACTCCTTTTATTGCATTAAAGTAAATGTATTCTATTTATCACGTCTGCTTCTGGCTGTAATGTATTTTTCATTAACTAAAAGCTGTTCTGCATTACTTCAAGGGTTTCGGCTAGTTAGTGTAGGCTAGTAGAGTGAAACACCAAAATACCCAATAAGCGGGACGTCAGCGCCTGATACATATATCGGCCCAACAAAGAATAACATAAGACGGTGTATGCCCGAGCCTCTGTGCTCAACCGAAGACAGATAGGCTGGTCTATATACGGACCTGGCACTCAGCATCACCGACATAGCAGCAGTCTCCAGAGACGGAGGTGGGCGACCAGAGGTGCTCGCCGCTGACTGCGAGCTCGCCCCAATCCGGCGTCGAGCGGAGCACTCGTTCGCCGCCACCCTCGCCACTGCGTCTGCGTAAAATATAAAACAATTTATTAGTTTGGTTCATTTAATTAGTTTGGTATCATATTTATTACTTTATTTTTATTTACATTGTAGGTTTGTATATCTATACTGTGAATTAGTAGAAAATATAATGTTATTGTGGCGAATTTCAGTGTGGAGTTAATCAATACACATAGCTTCACGGGTCGTTTTATAAATTAGTCTTGAACATTTACGAGTGCACCAATTTATGCTTGTTTGATTTATAGTCTAATTTAAAAATAACGATGCTTTTATGCGCATTTTTTATCTAATTAGTGGGAAAAAAATATAAAAGTTTGCGACGTACGTCAAATAAAATAACTTATATAAGTATTCACGTGAATATATATGTTGGATACGATTTTTTCGATATGGTTGGGTGACAACCAAAGGGTCATAATGCTGAGTTTTCACGCTCTGGTCTAATGCGGCTTGGGGGCTTCACTCATCTTCGAAGGGTTTATTTAGCCTTCTCTGGCTTTAACCAGGATAGATTAACTAGCAAACTCTATACACACAAAAAAGTAAAAAATTAAATTACATAAGTAACAGTCTTTATGTGGCTACAAGAGATATCCTTCATGCATTATTGAAATGACGATAAATGAGAAAACACTACCGACGTATAATTTTTACTACTTACGAATCATTAAAACTAATATAAAATAAAAAAAACTTCCGTCACTGATTAAGACAATTTATAAGATCTTATAAAAAGTACAATATTACTCATGAATGAATGTATGAATGAAATAATATTATGCGTGTGGATAAAATATATAATTTCTTTTTGTACACTTTTACACAGATTAGTTATTAAGAACGTCGTTGACCTTGTTGATAACATAAAACATGTAGGTAGACTGTGTTGGCATTAACCCTCGTAATAATTGATACAAATACGAGTAGGTATCTAAGAAATGAAATAAGGCGTCAAGGAAACAACCGCAGATGAATGATAAGGATACTAAACGCGTATGACTAATTAACAAACTTATGAAACTGACGGATAAATCACACTATTTTTATACTATAAGTACGAATATCAACTATGTAAAAAATAGGTATTAATAGTTCGCCGTATACTTCCTTCACCTTTACTTCTAACGAGAGATCTTCCTATGTAGAACATCTTTGTTTACTTTTTTCATTTTGCATCTGGTATTTACTATGTTAAAAATCGAACTAGGTATAATTAGTACAACTACAAAATCAATAAAAACTTATTGTTTTCTTTTAAATATTTTGTACCTATATGTAATTCCGAGAAGGAAAGTTCGCCGTAGATACGAGTATGTAAATGGTGTCTCAGAGCCGATTTTAAACTTTAAACACGAATATATCGGTAACCAGCGGGGCTAGCGGGAGGGGTAGTGGTAGCGTTCGGTAGGTGATTGGTGCGGATTTTTTGTCGCTATCTCAAAGCAAGAGTTTTTCATACCCCTCTTACGAAATTGGAGCAGCTAAAGAATAAAATAAAGACAGCAGTGAGGGCTATACCAGTTGACGTACTGCGGCGTGTCTCTTCGCTTTGAACAGTGGATTCGTCGCGATGGAAGACATCTTGAAGGTGTAGTATTTTATACATAAAATCCGCACTTATAAACTATAATTTACTGTACTTAAATATTATAAATACTATCCCTGTTTTTTTATATATATTCAAAGTTTAAAATCAGCGCTGAGACACTCTTTACATCGAACGATTAAACCGTTTATTATCAGCGTTACTAGCAATCTTAATACTAGTACCTAGTAAGAACGGGTAATGAATGACCATTATAACTACTGCAGTTGAAAGTTGTTAGAACAGCAATATTAAAGTTACCCCTGTTACTACTAAGATGGTATATACAAGATATTTAGTGTTTTTCCGCCTCGTCTTATCCTCCGAAAAATATTTTTGTTTTTATGGTGTGGTTCTTCCTCACCACCGCCACACCTCACCTTATTATTTCTCTTTCTCTCAGTATCCGACTTCCTCGACACGTGTTTCGCCTTAGCAATAGGCATCCTCAGGACTCTTCAAGCGCTCGCTCGAAAGTGAGCTGTTGCGCCTCTGCGAGCTCTTTATATAGCGGCCGGTCACGTCATGTGTTGTGAGTCACCGTTGTTGTTGTGTAGGTGTATTTGATGACTCAGCGTTACTTAACGGACTTTGTCGGTTAAAAATCCGCAAAAGTGGTGACGTCACCAAATTTGTTTGGTCGTTTAACAGTACTGAGCTCTGATTTCTGTGTTTCAGTATTTCCAACTGTACCAACACACACAACCGAAAACCTTTGTCACATATGTTCATATGTGTTACTTGCTTGTAGTGAATGTCCCGTTTCAATTAAATGTTTTGGGTGTGAGTGTGTGTCTCTCCCCCGCAGGCAGCTAGGGACTATAGGACTCACCCGTCGCACATTAAGATTGGCGACGGTACATTGCTTAGGGCACACCTAGGCACTCACCCTCCTGCCTATACCCGGCAGGGGGACCGCGCTTTTTCTAAACCTTTGCTTGGAGGTGTCCCCCTCTAACCATCACCTCCTTCTCCGCCAGTTGTCCGCCTCCGTCACACGATGGCCGAGGCGTTCAACGCGTTCATCTCCTCGATGAAGAAAGAGCTTCTCGAGCAGTTCTTCTGCTCCCCCGCGGGAGCAAACCTCTCCCCCGCCGACAATAACGCCCTGTTAGGCATTCCACCACCACCACCCGCTCCTACGCCTGCGACCTCCTTCCGCCCGGCGACCAAGCCCTCTAAGCTGGTTGCCATGTCCCAGCGCAAAGCGCGCTCCGCCCGCTCCAAATCTTCCTATCCTACCAGGGACAGATCCCCAGTATCTGCCCCCACTCCTGCCTTTGCACGCTCGCGCTCACCATCGGCATCGGGCCACACGCGCCAGCGCTCCCCACTCCCTTCCTCATCCACTATACCCGACTCTCCCATGTCCCCCTCACCTGCCGACCAGGCAGGCGTCCCACTTTCCATGGATAAAGATGGCTTCATCGTCGTCACGCGCAAACGCCCGGCGGCTTCCGAGCCCCCCAAACCTCCCGCCAAGATCGCTTGCCCGGAGGCAGGCACCGACGCCCTCTCATCCCGTCCTATCCCTGGTACTAAGTCTCCCCCACCAATCTTTGTCAAAGACAAGGAAAGGTGGAAAGCCCTTGCCAAGTCTTTCGCAGACAGAGGCATTGATTTCTCCGCCCGCAGTACCCAGCAGGGCATTAAGGTGGTCATCAAATCCACCGACGGCTACCGCACCATCACCCAATACCTCCGCGACTGGGGCGTGGGCTTCCACACCTTCGCCTTGGAAGGGGAGAAATTGCTCCGCGTAGTAATACGCAATGTCCCCAAGGAGATCCCCGCGACTGAGGCCAAGGAGGATCTCCTCCGTCAGAACCTCCCCGTTCCCGAGGTCCACCGCCTCACCGGCGGCAGGACCAAAACCCCCTTCGACCTCGTCCTTGTGGTGCTCGAACGGACCCTCGCCGGCAAAGCCGTCTTCCAGGTGAAGACGGTCTGCGCCTTGTCGGGAGTTACGATTGAAACTCCGCACAAGAGGACAGGACCTTCGCAGTGTCACCACTGCCAGTGCTACGGGCACGCAGCCCGTCGCTGCAACTCCTGTCCCCATTGCGTCAAGTGCACGGGTGACCATGGGACCGCCGACTGCACCAGGCAGAAGGACAATCCCACCCCGCCCTCCTGCACCCTGTGTGGAACCGTTGGGCATACCGCAAACTATCGCGGTTGCCCCAAAGCCCCCCGATCCCCTAAACCCTCCGCCTCCAGGCCCTCCGGCCAGGTCTCCCACCCAAAACCAAAACCTGCTAAAGCCGAACCCTCCGGGGCTAGGTCGAAGCCGGCACCTACCCTACCTTCCTTGATCCCGCAACCGCCCGTCCTAGCCACACCTGTCTCACAGCCAATCGCTTCCTCAACCCGCCCGACCTCGAATGCCGCGGCTACATCCCAGCCGCGTCATTTCCCTTCCCTTCCTGCTCCCCGTCAGGTATCCTCATATCCTTCGCACTTTGCGGACGATGAATGCATTAACGCAGTCCTCGATATCTCCGTCCAGCTCCCACTGGGCGAATGCATCAACTTAGGTCGTCAGATCCTGAGCAACCGTGAACTGGCGGCGATTTTACGCATTCTTGCGCAAAATCAGGCCACCGCCGCGGCCATCCAGGCTTTCCTCGCCGCGAACCCGACCCGTCATGGATAGTTCAACCAAACGTATTAGGCCCCGATCGATCAAACTAGCATGGTTTAATGCCAACGGACTTCTTAAGGAAACGAGTGCCGGAGGAAGCCATGTGCCACTCATCGAACAATTCCTCCACGACCACCAAATTGACGTCCTACTAGTGAACGAGACCTTCTTGAAATCGGGCAAAAGGGATCGCCAACTTTTGTCTGGTCCGTAATGATAGGCTCCACTCTGCCAAAGGGGGGACGCTTATCTATTACAGAAGATCCCTTCACTGCATTCCTCTCGACACACCTTCGCTTCGTTACCTCGAAGCTTCCGTCTGCCGGATTGCCCTAACTGGCCATCAGCCTATCACACTCGCAGCCTGCTACCACTCTGGTAACTGGCGTTTCGATCAGAATGACTACGAGAAACTATTCGCCTTAGGGGGATCCGTCATTCTCGCCGGCGACTTCAACGCCAAGACCCTCGAGTGGGGTTGCAACGAAACGAATAGCCACGGCAGCAAACTATTTAGTTTAGCGGATGACATTAATTTTGATGTCATTTCGCCCTCCACGCAAACTTACTTCCCTCCTAGGTTAGGCTACCGCTCCGACGTACTTGACATAGCACTCCTAAAAGGCGTAACACTCCAGTTGCGCTCTTTAGAAGTGCTCGACGAACTTAATTCCGACCACAGACCAGTACTCATGCATCTAGGCCCCGACCCGACGGACAGACCGACCGCGACTAGGACAGTAGTGAACTTGGACCATCTAGGGACAGCCCTTAATGACATCAGCTCACCCGAACTCGACCCGATACCGGATGATATCCAATCCCCTCAGGACGTCGAAAGATCGATCGACTCTCTCACTAACCACCTCCGCACCGCCATAGGCAAGTCGTCGCGGCAAGTACCAGTCGAAGATTCCCGTCGGCTGGTCTTGCCCGAGGACGCGAGGGAGTTACCGAGAGAGAAACACAGAGCCACTAGGGCATTCGGTAGAAGCCCCACCGATGAGAACAGAGCTACCTTGCGGCGTTACGAGTTACCTCGTAAAGGCCCGCATCCAGGAGCTCCGGGATCAGAAGTGGGATGACACACTCGCAGATCTCGCATCTACGCACCAGGCTTACTGGCAGCTGGCGCGCAACGTAAAGACAGATAAAACGGTCACCATGCCCCCCCTGAACCGCCCCGGTCAGCCCCCCGCGTTCGATGACGACGAGAAGGCAGAGTGCCTAGCAGAGAGTCTCGCGGTTCAATGAGCTCCGTCACTCAGTTCGGTCCCCGCTTCCCATCTTACTATGGTGGACAGAGATATCGAACATCGTAGCACCATTCCCCCCTCGACCCTGTCACGACTAGGGAAGTTGCGCTTATTATCCACCGCCTCCGCGATAGGAAAGCTCCCGGTGCCGACGGCATCGGTAACAAAGTGCTCAAGCACCTTCCCCCTGCCCTGATCCACCTCCTAGTTAGCATTTTTAATGCTGCCATGAGCAACGGCATGTTCTCATCCGCTTGGAAAACTGCCGATGTCATCGGCATCTACAAGCCGGGCAAGAAGGCGTCAGAGCCCTCTAGCTATCGCCCCATTAGCCTCCTCAGTTCCCAGAGGAAAATTTACGAGCGACTTCTACTGAATCGCATGTGGGCCCACGTCACGGCCAACAACCTCCTTCCCAACGAGCAGTTCGACTTCAGAGCCCGACACTCTTGCGTCCAACAAGTACACCGCCTCACGAAGTACATCCTAGAGGGTTTCAACACGAAACCGAAACACTTTGGCAACCCCCAGGGGACCGTAGGTCTTCCTGGACGTCGCCAAAGCTTTCGACAAAGTCTGGCACAACGGGTTGATATACAAGTTGTATCAATTCGGTCTGCCAGACCGTCTTGTCCACATCATTCAGAACTTTCTCCGCGACAGAAGCTTCCGCTTCAAGCTCGAGGGTGAACGTTCGTCTCCACACACCATCAGAGCGGGGGTCCCCCAGGGCTCAGCCCTGTCCCCGCTACTCTTCTCACTCTACATGAGCGATATCCCCCGCCACCCGGGGGTAGAGCTCTCCCTTTTCGCCGACGACACCGCCCTCTACGCCAGTGGGTGGCACGTGACTTGACAAATAGCTCTCGTCAACCGAGCGCTTCACTCCCTGGGTAAATGATTCCGCAAGTGGGCCATTACCGTTAATCCGGAGAAAAGTGCAGCAGTGTACTTCACTCCGCGTAAAGTTCTCCCGAATAGGTCCCTACGCCTCCATGGCCAGCCCATCTCTTGGGCCTCCTCGACCAAATACCTAGGTGTTACCCTGGATAATAGGCTCAACTTCGAAAAACACATCACCACGGTGCGTAATCGCGCGGCCTATTTTCTAGGCCGCCTCTCCCCCCTCTAAAGTAAAATGTCCCTTAGAAATAAGGTGACACTTTACAAGACCGTGATCCGCCCCGTCATGACCTACGCCTCTGTTGTCTTTGCACACGCGCCCTCTTATCAACTGGATAAACTCCAAGTCATTTAAAACCGCTTCATCCGTAGAGCGGTAGACGCGCAATGGTATATGCGCAACGCAGACCTCCACTGCGACCTCGAGCTCCCCCTCCATCCGTCAATTCATGAAGGATGCCTCACGTAGGTACTTCGACTCTGCTCCCCACCACCCGAACCCGCTCGTGGTTCAAGCGGCGGACTACTCGACTGACCCGAACGGTCCGCCCCCCTTGCATAGGCGCCCTAGACACTTCTTGGATGATCCGGACGACCCCATTGCAGCCGTAGTATCGGCCGCCCTGGGGTCGCCCGGCCCACCTGACTCGTCTCCTAATACACATTCCGTTTTTGGTACTGGTCCGGGCTAACAGATTCGACATCCATTCCGACGAAACAGAATGCTACCTCGCCGGCGAGGACGTGGTCTCTTACGACCCTTAGGGTCACCCAGTTGATTGAAGGGCCCTAGGTCTTTCCCCGTTTGGGGCACTTCGGTCAAATAATCAAATCAGTTGCCTAAATTAGCTAGGTTTAGGGTCCAGGCCTCTCCCCGGGATGCCATGGACACAAGCCGATCTAATGATAGGGCTCTGGCGCGGGCCAGGGCACCTCTCTCCAAAAAGCGTCCTTCAGATGCCAATAAAGTGTAGGGTCCTCGCGAACTCTGGCCTCAGAGCTCCAGGACAATCAGTTCAAATAGTCACTCAGATTCATAGGGCTCATTTGTCCTCCCCCTTAGGGAGGTCTGGGCAAATTCACTCAAAAGTTTTAGCTAGGATGCCACCAGTGGCTAGGGTCCTAGGCACTCCCCGTCTGGGTTGCCAGGGCAGTTCGTTAGTCCATCTCTGGGCGACGGCCAAGCCGAAGTTCGTGCCGTCTGAGGCGCCCTTGTGCTTGTCGCCCCAAAACCAAACCGCGGCCCAGCGCACTTGCGCTTGCCAAACGTCCGGTCAAACTGTCCGAGGTCGCGTTCGACCAGCAGCTCAGTCCTTTCTAAAAACCAAAAATATTTTTCGATTTCTCACGCTGACATCAAGACGAGGCGGAAAAACACTAAATATCTTGTATATACCATCTTATTATAAATGGATTTCCGCAAAGTAACGGCTGACTCCATCAATTATCACTGTTACTACTGTAAAACCAGGTAAAACTAACTATTAAAAATGACTATAATCTTACCCTATGACCCTGACTTTATACATGAATTCCAAAGAACTAAACCCACATCCAAAGTATCCACTACAAGTACATACACTTGACATACACTTTAATTTTTGATAATATTGAAAAGAATTTTTATAAAAGTATGTACATAGCAAACAATAATACATTAAACGGCAAAATTTAAAATGTTGATAATTAATTAAATTTTTATTTTCTTTTTCATGACATGTTTCAAAATTGTGCAACAGTCAATGTTGAACAATATGATACTGAAGATACATCAATAAAAAAAACATTCACTTAAAAGTTGTATTACATTCATCGCTTATTTTGAGGTGGAAATAATTACACCTGGTACACCCAGGTGGACATCGCAAGTCAAGTAATCCACGGACAGGTCCTACCAACAATAAATATATTGGTAACTCACGGTAAATTATGTCTCCGATGTTAGTAGGTACTCTACAAACTGTTTTAGGTTAAAGTAGTACTCCCTGATGTTACTATTTCCCATTTATTTTATGATATCTAAATTACAATGTTTTAAATTAAAGTCAACCAACAAGTTAAAGAAAACATTTAAACTGGGATAATTTATCTAAAAGAATTTAGTATCCCCAAAAATTTATTTGCAAGAAAGTTTCAGATAAACTTTTATAAGCTCGCGGGAAAATTGACGTTGGAAGTATGATTCTCAAAGTTTTAACTAAAGAGCGTTGAATTCCTTGTAAAAGAAACTTTTTACCTTTTATTCTTCTGAGGTTTTAACAATATTTCTGTTCTCCACCATTATAGACTCAATCTAATATTATTGAAACCGGTTATCCATACAGATAAACCTGTGTATCATTAATGGCACAGCGATGAAGCCAGTAATTGTACGTACTCAGTTATATCGACAAAGGCCTTGATTACACAATGGGACGATACAATGGGTTTTACGCAGCAGTTACCTACTTTAAATGCATATAAGAGCATTTTCAGCAAATTACTCTCGTCTGGGACTCCAATTAAGACGAGAAAATAAAAGAAAATTGCCACGCTGGCTTATTCTTTGGTGTTATTAGATTGCAAGGCGACGTTTGTTAGTTTTATTTAACTAAAAGGTGTCTGTATGCAAAGTCATAGAAGTATTAATTAAGAACCCATAAATACCTTATCAATTATACCTCAATTATTATGATTCTTATTTTAAAAGTAATCCACTCCACTAGCTTCCACTAGCTTCAAATATTGCATCGCAACCCCTCATTAATTTCGTAAATTAACCTCATTTGACTAGCACTGTACAGCAGCGCTATTAATAGGGAAAATTTAGAACAAAGTATAAAATAGCTAGCTAATATATAAATAACTGATTGTTGCAAAAGTATCAATAGTACTTATATATCAAAACTGTCAGTAACATACGATATCCTAACTTTGTTTTCCTGTTTTTATTGGACTTTGTACCTATTTATCTCTAAATGAAGACTTAAATATTTACACAAGTAATCATAATAGTTAAATTTTCATACATATGATAATTAATTTATCCATAGGTGCTTGTCATTTCAGTCTCGATCTAATAAGCGACAATGAATTTGCCAATAATAATATGACGCGACGTCGTCGTAACTTAGTCGGTAAATGCGTGCTAATATGAGGAACCGGTTCTTAACTCACTCTCCACAGCCCATGGTCATATGTAGGGCTACCATAAGATCTTTACTACGTAGTAAATGTTGTGTAAATTAAAAATATACTTGTATACAGAACAGGCACGGCGCTGATTTTACGGAAGTCCCTTTTTATAGATTCTACCATATTACTTGTACCCTACTTATAAGACCTGTTTTGGTCTTTGTTTATTTATTTTGTAAAGAATCGTCCATTTAAGAGACGACATGAAATACCTAATATAAATATACGTTAACAGGGTCTGGACGTGTTATGCATGAGGCATTATTTCCGGGCATCCCCGACACAGGAAATCCTAGAGAGGAATTGACAAGTGATACATGTTCTTTCGCAACCATAGGTAATTTGGTTTTTAGTGAAAATCGTATTTAAGCTATGAGTGGTTTTATCCCGGTTTTATCATATTTTTCACGTTTTAGGTAAGTCTTCTTTAGTGTAGGCATCGGATAGACTAGCTTTTTTGTTTGTTTCAAGACTTTTGGCAAACTTTAAGCCAATGTTATACCAATTAATAACAAGAGAGCAGCATGCTCTATCTTGTTTTGGAACATACTATCCGTTTACCAAAATACCCAATTTTTTTGTTTAGTTATGTGTTTGATCAATAATTTAGTGGAGTAGTAGCCCTGCATAGTCCATAAGTAAGGCTATATTGTAATGCTGGCTACACTTAGATAATAAACACCGCAAAAACCAGTTTAAAGTCACTGTTACAAGTGCATCTAGTTTTAGATTCTTGGACATTACACAAATCAACACTCAACATATTTCATTGTCATCGTGTTTCCATCGATTTTCGTGTATTTATACAACAAATATGTATTTTAGTTAATAAGATGCAAATTTAAGTTAAACTTGGGGTGTAAGTATCACAAACGTAAGCGAGAATCGTAATCAAGTAAGCAGCTTGCCCTGACTTTTACTGACGTATCGCATAATGACCACAATTTTATTGGCAAATTTGACATCTATTGGAGTTTAAATTTTGGTACTGTATATAGTAAACGTTGCAACCAATAAACATAAAACATTTGCAATTATTAACCCATATAACATTATTTACTGAAAAAATTAATGAAAAACTCTAGTGTACCTATTCATGTTATGTGTGTTTTTACCTGACTGCCCAAAAAGAGGGTAATAGTATTCGAGTGTATATTTATTTGTATACAATTATGCATGTCTAGTGTTTGTGACCTTTTACAGGCTAAACAAGTAGATAAATTTTGATATGCGAGATGTCATTTGATTTGTCTTTATCTGCAGATAGTCATAAGCTATATTTGCATCCCGCAGTTTCGATCGTTAAGATACAGTGGTCGAAAGATTTCACAGACGAACAGAACGAAACTCTAAGGGTTCCTTGTAGTGCCTGCTAAAGAACCCTGAAATAGGTCGAGTATGAGCACAGAAAAATGCGCAAATAACGTAAAAGCCTCCCAAAATAATTAAAATAAGATATGCCTCAAGAAGTTGTCGTCAATGTGTCACCCACATGTGCTTACATTATTTAACTAAATCTTTTTTATCCATGTCAGCAAGGCATTTGACCACATGCTTGCACGATCACGCAAAACAGCGACACTGTGGCCCTAAATGGAGCACGCCTAGTCTGGAATACACTAGCTCTCAATGAAGGCTGCCGAAACACACCATTAGATGCCAGGCGAGCGTTAGAAAACGTGATACTATCATGCTATGGTTTCCTTACGATGTTTTCCGTCAACGGTAGCTCAGGCTCTTTTTAACCTCCAACGCTAAAACAACGGGGTATTATAGGTTTGACGCGTCTGTCTGTTGCATAAACGGATAGACCGATTTTGACTTTTTTGTATGAAAGGTGCATTAGTCGGGAGTGTTCTTAGCTACATTTGATCAAAATCGGTCCAAGATTGCCGCCGCCACAAAATGGCGAAATAAAAATATTTTCATTAATCCATGTCGGAGGTTTTTCAAAATTTTTAATTTTATTTTTTGTGTATTTCGTGGGAACGAACTTCGTACCTTTCGCACGTTAACCGACCTCTCGGTCAATTCATAATTGAACGAGTAGTATGGCTTAATCATAATCCTGTATACAATTGAAATAGATTTAACCAACCTACAGCCCAAGTCTTACATGGTAAGCTTAGTAAGCATAACGCAAATATGAATCACGACCTACCTTTTAAGTTTTAATAAATTTGAATGTGGGTGTTGACGGAAGACGATGCAATGATACCTTTCATCTTCCGTACAATCATTAAACAGCACAGAAAAGCTTAATACACATCGATAAACAATGTAAAAATAGTCTCTGTTGTCTTATGGACAACTAACTTTTTTTATATTGTTTAAAAAATTTAAACCTTACGTTGGTGTATCTTTCTGCTCCAGTAACCACATCAGTCAATGGGGCAAAGGAGAACAAAAATGCTTATTGGCTCCATTTATAGACAGATCCTGAAGCAGATGAGAATATATCGGTTAAACTACAACGTAACTATTGTTTACTGACATTCCTTAAGTCCTGACTCCAAAACCCGTAAAGTGTTACACAAAGGTGTTTTATACAATATTAAGATAAAGTGTCTCAGACAAGTTCAGCTTTAATGCTATCTGCGGTTACCCATTTTATAATGATCGCGCTCATTGACGAAATAAACTCAACTACGTTATCATGCTGAGCATATCAGGTAAAGTCAGCCATGCTACGGTTTTGTCTACGTACTTCTAATATAGTACATTTTAAATTACTAAAATGTTTGTATTGAATTTTTTATTAGATCCTGTCTAAGTAATTGGGCGCAATCACATAGCAACAAAATAAAGCATAATATTAAGTTCCGGTTATTTTACAACAAACCACACTGTTCCACACAATACCGATTAAGGTTGATAAGCCCCATGCTGAATGTTTTATCCAAGCGGATTACTTTTTATGCCATTGTGAATGGGAAGCTTTGACCATGAACACCTTTGACCACAATAAATTATCTATTATCCCTTTATATGGACACGTCCTAATCCTCCATAGAAAACTGAACGTGAGATATACACGTGTTTTTTATCCCTGACCTGGGATCACCAGATATATACATTATCAATTCTTTTTTATATTATTTTATGGGTTTATGAGGCTTCAATTTCCTAAGCAATGGGGCTTATTTAGAAGGCTATTAACTACACTCCCAAATTAACTCATCGTTCATGTAGTTTATTTTATATAAATAACAAGACTAAGTAGTTAGAAGCGATTTGAAAGACCTGACTGTATAAAACTTTAGACCACAGTGACATCGCGGTATGCAACTAGTATAGTAAATTACCATAAAAATAAAAAACAAATCTAAAACCAGTAAACCGCTAGGTTTACTGGTTTAGGTTGTAGAAGGTTGTAAAGAGTTAGACGTACATACATATATTCAAATATACAATTCGAGAAACTTTTCCTTCGGGCAGTAGGGTAAAACGGGACAACGGTTAATTTTAGATATGTCACATATAACCTTCTATAGGCACCTAATAATTATGTAGGAAGCTTATTACCGATCGGTTAATACCAACCAAGGTCTATATCGATTTTTTACGATAAAACGGTTGGACTATCAAGTTCTTTGTGACATTGTAACAGAAATAATTAATAGGACCCCAATCATGCCATGAAAACGGACACCGGTACAACGTATGAATAAATGATTTCCCCAATTTCATATGGACCTTGATCGTAGAATGTCACGAAATCCTACAGACCATGTTGATTACAAAATTAAATATTAACCGGTAACCGAAGTATCCTGTTAACTACAATTGATATATAGTTTTTTTTTGTTTGTGTTTTTCACAGATGAGTTCCCTCATGTCACTTTTTTCACTATTATCATTAAAAATAAAACCTTATCTGATCGATTATTAACCCGAAAACCCTTTCTATGGCGAGAATTTCATATTTATCTATGATAGAGAATAAAAAGGGCAAAGGTGTTAGATTAGGCTGTTTTTAGAAAAAAGTAAGAATATGATTATGAAGGTATTCTCGTATATTAATATTAAAACTTCAAGTATCTCATAATTTAATTAAAAGGGACTACGATTCACAGCGGTACAGCGACCGTCTGTGTAGATTATGACAATTCTGTCGATTCTAAAATATTCAGCGACCACGTTGTTCCTTGTAAAGATAGAACAAGCGGGCTCGATTTTCGGCCGGAGTATTCTTTTGAATGTCTGTCTTCGAGTATTTGGCATTACATGCCCAAAAAATGCATAATTTTAGTATGAAATATTATTTCTTCATCTAGAATATTTAATGTTTTTTAATTGCAATATTATTGCAGTAAAATTTTCAAGTCAAATATCCCAAAGTAAAATTATTCGCGACATCCATATAAAATATAATAAAATCGCCAACATTTTTAAATCACTATTTTTGTAGAAGTTTAAGCTAAATTCAAATTAATTATAACCTAGATTGTAATATAATTAAGGGATACCTAACATCAAGGGTTAAAGAAAAAAAATCAAATTAATCAATGAAAAAAAATTACCCTTAGTCAATAAAAAATAATTGCCGTTTTTTATTTTTAAATTAATGAACAAAATAAAAATTTATGAATGTCCTTTGACTAGATGAATCATAGCTCCCCAAGCTATAAGTGTGACTTTTTTATACTACCAATATCATAAACTAGTGTATCCTGTGCTGTTTAGTGTTTTATATAAATAAACACAGTGAGTCGGGCTAGTGACATTTTGTTCAGCTGTGCGAAACCAGCGATCCGTTTCGCGTCACGGCACGCTGACGCAGTTCCGCTGAACAACCTCCCAGTAATACAACGTAAAGCGTTCTATGTGTCATATAATACCTCTCTAGTCTTTGTTATATTATTAAATAAAAATTTAAATCGAATGTTATTGCAATAATAACCGACGCAATTTCATTAATCGAGCGTTAGCGAAGTGTCGGTTTAGGCTCAGGCAAAAATGTTTTTGTATGTCTGAGCGGTGGATGTACGCCGTTCTCATCTACAGGCTACGTTTTCACTGAATTTCGTATATTTTTTGGGAGTAGTTTCGATAAATATGTTTTTTATTCAGTATTTTCGGTTGACGGGATTCCATATAATACTCTACTTTTCTTGTCTTGTCTTGCCAACTATTCCTAGAACTACTACTTAGTTTATCTAGGTATCAAAACTACGAGTAGCGTAATGTGTTACACTAAACTGACTAAACCACAAGACGCCCATTAATTTGTCTTCTTCGTTTAATAAGACAAACTTAAAAGTAAAAGATGGTTTAATATTTATGTAATTTAGAGCATGATGGTAGGTACCTACTTTACCTATTATAATAAGTCTTATTTATCTGAAGTAAACAAGGAAATATTTTTACTACATATCCCACTAATTGTAGTTGCACTATAATTATGTAAGTAGATATAGATAATTGAAATGGATATTACACTATTATTATAAAGGCGAAGGTTTGTATGTGTGTGAGTTTGTTTGTTGCTCCTTCTCGCTCAAACGCCTGAACGGAATTGGTTAAAATTTGTGGCTACTTATTATCTCGGAAAATTTAAATGTTCCCATGAAATATCTACCGCGGGTAAAACCGCGGGGCACATCTAGTTTTCTAATATTTCACCTTTATTTACACTACAGAATCAAAGAATCTCCTAGAATAGTGAAAGAAAGGATAAAAAATATCTGAAGCAGAGCCGTAGTGGGTCATATCACACCACAAGTCTCAAATATACGAACACAAAATATCCATGGAAAATAGCATTAAATTAGATCATAAAAAGCGTCAAGTTTAGTATATTATAAGTTGTCGTTATCTGACTATTTATTTAGCAAAAAATAGTCACGTTATTCCGTGGTTTTGATCAAGGATGATACGCTCGATTGGGCGGAAAACAGTTTCGGTAGTGTTTATTCATTGTTGGATAGAACAAAGGTGTTTGGACATGCTAGACTTACTTTCCAACTGTCATGGTTCACAACGTTTATACTGTTTTGTAAGGGTACCAAATTCTTTGATGGAGAGAAATATTTAAAACCCTCAAATTTTACGCACACAAATTGTTTCGTAGGTAAGTTTGTAAATTACCATAATTGTAAATCGTAAGAATTTATTTTGTTTAAAGGTAGCACCGTAAATTCGAATTAGGTGCACTACTAGTAGATTTTACTAATATTTGGTTCGTACTTCGGTCGAAGTGAAAGATGCAAGCGAGATACGATAGGCACTCTTGACATTTCTGATATAGTAGTCACTTTTGTTGCTTTACTTGTTTTACTACTTAACATGTAAAATTCTTGTCGGGGTTCACTGTTTAAGAACCCATCTACTTCGGTCATAATCAATTTTAAATACAATTTCATCACCTCTCCCACGGAAACCGTAGCAGATTTTTCGGATGGCATCATTTCAGGTAGACCTTTCTAACAAAAAATAATCATTTAATCGCGTTACCAAGTTATAGTTAAATACAACTTTCACACGTCCCACAGGAACCCCTACTAATTTTTTGGATAACATCATTTTAGTTAGACCTTTCCAACAAAAAATGAATCAGCCTAATCAAAGCACGCACTCCTGAGTTATAATTAAATACGATTTTCATCCTCCCTGCTACGGGAACCCTCGCTAATTTTTAGAATAGCATTAATTTTGGTTAGTCCTTTCTAATCAAAAAACAACCATCCAAATCAAAACTCGCGTTACCGAGTAATAATTAAATTCGACTTTCATCCCCCCTCCCACGGGAGTCCCCACTGATTTTCAGAATAAAAAGTTGATAAGATCCTACAACATGGTATAGACCTTAAGCATACTAAGTTTCATTGGAATCCATTCAGCAGTTTCGGAGTTATGAAAAGTCCAGAAACAGACAGACAGACAAAAATGAAAAAAATACATAGATTTGGGTTCTGTATTGTAAATAACACACCCTGCATAAATATATTTAATGTACCGAATTTGACCTGTTACAGTTTTATTATAAGTACATATGAGATACTGTAGTGTAATTTCATTTACTGACTTTATATAATTTAAAATTACATAACTGATTTACAAATGGAGCTGAAACAGTATATCGACAATCGTACAGTAATACAACTACGTTTCAACTATAGCGCTTCACTTCTAGACTCTGAGTCTCCTTATGAAGGAGGTGTCGAACGTAGCAGTAAATAATTCAACTTTAAGCAAATCAATAATACGCTTATATATTTACCTACGCCTCAACGGACAATGACATAGATAAAAAATCAAACACAGATTCATAAATGCTCAAGTTATTAAAAGTTCATTAGTCTTGAATCTACAAACACAATCTACGAGTAGAATCGTTGCGTCCGTTATGATTTTGTTTACCTTAATGCTGTTAGTTGACGGTACGAAACAAGACCTAAGTCACAGAACAAATCGAGTAATATAGTTCTATCCAAGTACCGACCGACAAGGCTTTAATGTACGTTAATGATGTCTCAAAGGGGCGCTTCTGTAGAATTTGAACCTACGGAAATTTACATATATCATCATAATTAATTAGTTACTATAATAATGCAATTAGTAGGTAGGTGTTAGTTCCAATTGCGATCGCACGCCAAAATTGTCTTAGCATGATCTTATCTATCCCAGACCCCAGTCTATATTTACCGCCCATTTAGTCAAAATAAACGAGGTTTAGGTGAATTGTAACTGACGATGTGTCGTAACAGCCAAAATTTGTCCCACCACTGCGCACTGGTCTCCCCTAGGGAGGCATTTAACTTTTTTTGGGCCGTTTTGTCGTCTATTTGTTTATATGGCACTCAGGTATTTTCTAAACACCTCTGAGTATGAAAACATTAAAATGAAGTTCAACTTGCTTCTGTTATAGACAAGTTTCCCAGCGTCGCATGGGTACTTCACGCTTCTGCGTAAAATTCTTCCTAATTCCTTGGATAAATTAATAAAAAATACTAGAATACATCGTCACTGCTACTAGTATGTATTAGGCGTGATCCATAATGTATATTAGGTAAGGATCTAATTTTGGATTAGTAGCTTTATTAATACGGGTACAAATTCTTGAATTTACATGTTACTGGGTTACGCCATATTTGTAATAGTTGGTTGTTTTTTAATAAATAATTGTTCATCTATATTTACGATTCTAAAATACCTGTAATTTCAACCTAATGTATCTCAGTACATAGCATCTTCACAGATAGGGCCGTCAGATCGCTCAACTCATCCGAAAATATGCATTATCTGTAAAACTATTAGGTAAGTGGGTGACAAAGTTGTTATCTACATCTTACAATATCAGATGATTGAAAATGTTGTGAGAATATCAGCAAGAGTAACCTACCATCACACCACACCATTTTTTTAAAAGTAGGTACCTACATATATAATTTATTACAGTTAATGCGGGATTGAAAATGAACTGCTGCATAATGCTGAATTTTTAAGCAGGCTAAAAGTAATGCAGTAGCCTTAATAAGTAAATGCGTTAAAATTTTAAAATAAATTATAAAGTAGATTTTATACGAGTAAGAGCCATTATAATGGAATGTTAGGGCAGGGTTCACGTAGGTTTAAGGGGCTTTTAGTTTAATAATAAGTCTATAAGTTTTGACTATAATAAATATGTATATGACTTATAATCACATAAAATAGTAAATAACAGTTTTAATAGCAAGCCCACTATTATATCTTTAGAGTTACATTTAGTAGTATTTAAAAGAAGATGGATGGATATAATTCTAAATTCTGATAATAGCGGTTAGCATTACCTGAAACGATCCCGACGTTTCCTTTTCAGTTTGATTGTAGGACACTTTTTAAACACTGAAAACGTCACTGCCAAGAACCCCATGGTAAGAATATCACATTATTTATCACGTTATTGTATTTTTTAACACAGATGTTGTGCGGTGCGGTGGCTGGATGCTGCGTGACTAAGCCGTTAGCACGAGCAGGCCGTGGACTGAAGCCGGAGTCTGGTACTAGTCTGGTTAGCTCAGCTCAGCGTGCAACGCGCGATGCACTCCACTGACAAACCGCACACAATTAACAGTATCTACTTATCTCTGAACCGATTGGACGTGCCGCGTGGTCAACTGCTTCGATCATTACGTGCCTTGTAAATCTACAACTGGCGATTTGTTCGACGCGCTATATCTCACAGTTCCGCATTTTAACCCACACTGCGTGAATGCGCGTACGCATACTTCGAATGTCTACCCGTACTGACTGATACGTAGTCTGTGTCGATATCGATACCAATCTCAAGTAGGAATGAGCTCAGTGGCTCCTTCACAGTGTCGTACACGATTGACGTTTTACTACGAGTAGGTCTCATACATAAATTGATATGTTAATATTTGCTTTTCTGTATTAGTAATATATAATCGTGTCGCTCTAACTGTTATTTAAATATGCACGTTGCAGAAATTACTTTGCTTTGTACTTTGAATTAGAGCCCGAATACATATATAAATTTTCATATATTTAACATAGAATTAAATGAGATGAAATAGATGGAGAGATCCAGACAGACAGGTAACTCGTGTTTAGTTCAAGTCATTTTGTTTCTTTGAAGTATATTATCTATCCTTTTTTTTAAATTTCATACCTTATTCTTCTTCGTTTTAAATCAAATCTTTATAAATAGAGTTTGAAACGCTCATAATTTTTCAAGTGCCTGATCATTTAATTCCTGATCTGGTGGTCAAGTCTGTTATTTGAATTGTGTCAGAATTATGATTGGATTGTGCCAAAATGGCCGTTATGACATAGAATATGACATAAACAAAACATAATTTTTAATACTAACATTGATCTATTCTATGTCGAAACGGCCAATTTGGTACAATCCAATCGTAATTCTGAGACAATTCAAATAACAGACTTGACCACCTGTACGTTATTGAAAGAAATTGAGTTCTCAATAAGACTGAAGGAATATATAATAATGTATGTTGGTACCTACGATAGTCGGTATCTATATAGGTAATATTTTATCATGACGTAAAAGTACATAAAGATTTAAACAAGCTTTATTATGCGTATGGGATTACCTACTGATAAAACTAAAACAAAACGCCCCTGTATCAACTTTTAATACGTTTATTATTTTGTGTACATATATTTCGCATCTTCAATTCGATGTCGGACAATGTCGTAAATTAATAATAGTTTATTATTCTATATCAAACCAAGACATGCTTTTTTGCAGAGGCAACAACAGAAAATGCAGTCTGCTATTATTTATACCACAGTTAATAATGAAGTGGTAGCACCAAATCAAATATTTTTGCATTTTAATCATGTTGTTATGTTCTATGGTATTCTATATGGTAAATAGCCATATTATACATTTTAAAACTTAATTTATTTACATATACGCTTGGAGTACAAAATGGCAAAACAAACTAAACCAACAATACAGATTAAAATTTTGTCAACAAATAGAAAAGTTATTAACACAGTAGGAATTTTATTAAGAGAGTCAATCATCAAACGATATTTTTATTACAACTAAGACCCCGAGGCTGAAACGTAATTGGATTTGAAATTATGACGACTCAAAGAGGGGATAAAAAGGAAACCGAAACATTTTAAAAGTGAAAAACTCCCGGGCGCTATAACGCGCGAGGTTAGAGCTTAATTTATTTAACCTGACCCGGGAAATATTTCTTTTCTTTGGGAAAATTAAAAGAGCAGGCATCGTTGTCGCAATTAATTTGATCAGATTAATGAGGCGCTTAAATAAGTTTTATGAGGTAAGAGTTTATTGCACGTTGGAACCAGGGACGCAGCCGCGCTCTGCTAAATAAACGCCTCGGGAAAATGACAGCCGGTCATTTTATGCCTCCTTGTATTGTACCAGCTGCTCTGCTTCCCGACGGATATTACGAGTATGTAGCTACTTAAATAGAGAAACTTCGGATTTTCTATAACTAACGACAAACGAGCTATGACATTTGATTGTCTACAAGTAAGCAAATTACTAAATAGTTTTGCAAACTTTGTTTGATAAAATCAAGATCCAAAATGTCCGCCGCCAAAAATGGCGGATTACATATTATTTTACAACTCCCTCAATACCCATATTGAGGGTCGTAAGAAAGGGTTTGACTAATGGAATACTATTACATTATGATACATTTTAAATCCAAGATGTCCGGCACCACAAAATCGCAAATAACATATTTTTTGTCGGGGGTCTTCAAATATTTAATTTAATCTTGTTGAGGGATTTTCTCTATTCTCTTATAAAAAATCCTCCACTACTTAAAATGCAAAGAAATATGGAGCCCGTACACCA
Organism: Ligdia adustata; assembly: GCA_947049295.1. Classification (NCBI taxonomy): domain Eukaryota; kingdom Metazoa; phylum Arthropoda; class Insecta; order Lepidoptera; family Geometridae; genus Ligdia; species Ligdia adustata. The sequence continues at coordinate 9,584,431 of OX346218.1, forward strand.
AGTCTCGTCAAAATTGGTTAGAAACTAAGACCTATTGGTGAATAGCAACATCAAGATATACATAGTACAAACTCACTCAGGAAACATATGTTTGCCATGCTCGAAGCAGAGACGCTTTGACTGCAATGTCAAGAAATGACCTGTCTACGTCTAATGGGTTGAGATTCAATATTTACTTACAGCCAGCAGAGTTTGTGTCTGATCCCTAAAACAAATTATTATCTACTCATGCTCGTGTAATTTCAGCGTGGCATGAGAAAGTTAAAAATCACACCTAATGGCCTACGAAAATTCGGCCTTCGACTGGCAGCAAGACAATTTTATTTACTGTTTCTACTCATTCCGGCAAGAATACAACAATAGCTAGTAATCGTGTACCTACACCTCGTAATTGATCGCTCGAAGATAGGTATTCGAGTCTATTGATGGGAATCCATATGTTTGCTGACAGATATACATATAGATCCTTTATTTCAAAAATAGTACAATCAATTATTATAATAAAACGTTCACTCTCCGGCAGCTGCAGAGGATTCCAGTTTGAAAAAGAGGTTAAAGTATGCCGCTATGGAACCGCTTTACCACTTTGTGCCAATTGCTGTGAAAACCCTGGGCTGTTGGGGCTCTGATGCTCATGAATTTATTAAAGAAATAGGGCAAAGGCTCAAAGTTAAGACTGGTGGCTCCGGTTCGTTCCTGGTGCAAAGGAAGGCCATTGCTATTCAGCGCGGCAATACCTCTAGTATTATTTGTACCTTCACATCACCACAAAACTTTACCAGAGAGAATACTTTATCGTATTCTTTGACTTTAGCATAGCAAATGTTATTATAATACAGAGTAATGTTTTTTTAGAGTTCTTTTATCAGTAAATAAAGAGTTTGTCTAGATACTTACGAGTCCGATTCGGGGCGAACTCATAACAACAAGTAAAAATGCAAATTTAAAAAACAAAACCACTGTAGCCATATAAAATAAAACGTCATTTCGTGGTGGCGGCCATCTTGGATTTAAAATGTACCATTGTGTAAAGTATTTTACAAACCAAGCTCATTCATTTGTTATTGTGGGAGTTGTTAAAAATCGACCGATTTTAATCAGACGTAGTTAAAGACACTCCCGATTATCTCCCGATTAATTGATATATAAAAAATCAAAATGAAATCGGTTCATCTGTCGGAGGTTAACAAATTATACTGGCTTAGCAAACAAAAAGTAAAAAGAAAATAAATGTTTAATTCAGATAGTACAGAGTACAAAGACAAAGTGAAACGCTTTACTCGTAATGTCTAGAAAATGAAATAAAATGCAGGGAAGATGAAAGTAAATAAGCAGAGTGCAGGGGCCTCATCCTGAATGTCTTAGCCATTCTGCACCGTGTAACTTTAAACCGTATTCCACTGCGTTATGCTGCGTGCGTGAACTGGATACCGCAATTACGATCACGGTATAAAACGGTTTTTACTCGTATCTACGCGAGACTAAGTTTGAAGTTCGAATACATACTTTGTACTCGTAATTTAAATCATCATTAATAGCGCTTTAAAGCAAATGTCATTTCGTCACTTTAAATTAGCCATATATTTTCTTTTGTCCTTTCGGAGATAAAAGCTAGCAGATACCCTAATAGTTTTTGCTCCCGCGTGGCAAAGTCGCGCCGACCACCCGCACCGCGCCGCTTGCCGCGGTGCCGCCCGCAAGCTGCAATTTCCCGCTGAAAGCTGCAGGCGATGCGGACTGGCGCTCGTTATTTTGTTTCATAAATTAATTGCATATGAAATGACGGGCTATAACAAGTTAATTATTTTTTTTAGACAAAGGACGTTGAACGTTCTACGAGTTTTTGCAAGTACAAAATTAATTTTGCAAATCTTAAATAAAAAGTTATTAACCGATTTCAACATTAGAAGGTTTTCAATTCGTCTGAATCTTTTTAATGTATATTTCCTGATTACTAGGTATTTGCGCATGTAAATAAGTCAGTTGTTATTTTTACTTAACTTTGCCGAAAAGAGCGAGCGAAACGTTTCTGCTCCGAGCCAAAATATATAAACATTTATCTAGTAGAAATTTCGTATTCGGGGAAAGGTCGTAGTTTTCATCCAATCTTGACGAAACTTTGTATAGAGGTGCTAGGATTTTTTATAATAATTTGGTTTTCAGGGATTTTGGACTGGGGGAGCATATCCTCGTTAATATACGTCGATAAGATACGTTGACTTAAAATTCAAAATCCACAACGAATCCATGAAAGAGAATTTTTTTTCTCGTTAAATATTTGTTTCCACAGTAACCGTGACAGAAATAACAGCTTATTTCTGTAGAACTCGCGCCTGACACTTTTGACATTTTTAGAATCCATTTGGAAACTTGAAATAATTTTAAAACCTCAAAATTATTCTTGTTGCGAGTTCAACAGTTCACAGAATTATTAAAACTATTGAACTATTATAACTATTGAACGTCGGAGGTGGCAGAATACTCAAAAATAAGTTCTCGCGTAAAGATAAATCTATTGCCGATTCTTCATTAGTAGTAAAATCATAACGCGTTAATTTTATATCGACGCGGCTCACACTATAAACTTAATAAAAACGTTATTAACCATAAAGCCCGCACACACCGTAGAATCGGTTAAACGGCCGCATCAGATCGTTCGAGTGAAGCCGAGATTACATTACCCATAAAATATAGCTATTGTACTACAAATGCATTTGATAAAATGCTCTTTCATATAAGTCATGTTTCATTGTTCTGTTAGCGTAGCAGAGTAGGCAGCAGCAAAGCGGTGCAGAAATATGCGGTGAATATTAATTACGATACTGCGTAGGGCCACCATGATGACACGATGGGGAATTTATTCTCATGTTGTACGTTATGTTAGAAAGAGGTGTAATTATTTGATAATACAAATCTAAACATCAATATTGCAAGCATTGTATTTAACTATTTCAAAATATTAGTGATATAGAGTACAATTTAGTATTTTTAACTTATTATTGACCCAGATATCAAATCGTCGCGGTAATCGGGACTGGTAATTTTTTCTTTCGTCTGTCAAATAGTATGTTTGTTTATGTCTCTTTGAAATTTCATACTCGCGTACAGATCGTAGTTTCCAGTCGATTTTGTAGTACAATACAATGCAGTACAATATATCTTTATTGCACACCAAAAACAAAATAAACAATAAGATACAGGCAATAAATGTTCCTTTTAATTTACAGAGAGATAATGAAACCAAAAAAAATAATAGTAGGATGAAACCCATTAGAAAAGGAGGATATTATGAAAATGAAAGGAAAAATAATTTACAGGCAATCTGAGGTCGGGAAGGGGAAGAGAGTGAGTTTTAAGGGTAAAAACGGTTTAAGTATCTCGATATCCGACAAAACTAAAAGTCCTATGGGAAAAAGTTAAAAGATGGCAAAGTTCTAGATAATAAAAAGACCTTAAACTTTTCTACTAACACTTTTTTCACATAACCTCAAAATTTATGTGAAAAATTGAAAAAACCAAGTTTTTGGTTTTGATTTTTATCTTTTACAAAAACTTTTTTTCCCCGAAATTTGGGTACACTATTATTTAAAACACTAGTATTTTTTCCCTTTTCTATTAGTTTTTAACGGCTTCTACCCTAGTCCACAGGTTCTACGATTTTTTTAGTCGTCCGGGTTTGTCGATTGAGCAATATGTTTAAATAAAATAATAAATGAATACGTTTATCAATAACCATGGTAATTAGCGGATATGTTTTTCGTTTGATTTTACCTGTTTTCGTAAATTGTTGGGAGCTGATAGTGCTGAATTATTGTGGTCGCGAGGTCAACAGTTCACAGAACTACTATTCTATTATAAAGACCTACAGTGGATCCATTATGAAGCCTTCAGATAGCAGTTCTACCTTTTAGAAGCTTTCTAAAACTTTTTTGTATTACTTTATTACTAAGAAACAAAAAGGGACGGCTAAGTTATGAATATTTTAGAACATATCTTGAGAAGGGGCCACTATTGGTTCACCGTAAGTTTTGAGAATAAGGTCTCGCTTAGGCCAGGTCGGCATACATTAATTTATGTATAAATGGTTGAGTGAATCACTCGATATTTGAAAATTGGAGTAGTCTGACAGCTGAGCTATACCCACACGTTGAGAGCTCTTGATTGGCGGTACAATTTAATTTTCAATCTCGATGAAGGACGCGCTATGACGCCGAGCGTATCACTTTAACCGGGATACATTGCTCCACGCTTCATTCTGCTCCTCTCATGGACAATATCGTAACGATATGAAATATTCAACTACTGCAATCATCGTTCGTAGATTTTGCCGCTTGTGTGAAAATAATGCGAAAAACAGATAGTAAAATGAAACGAATTCGTATTCGTGACTCTATTCTGATTTGTAACATATTCTGACAAAGAGTTATTTTAGTTTTAGTGTTTTCAATCTCTTCTTTTATAAGTAATACAAACATAGCTTAGATTGTGTCTGTCAATGTTAAATCTATTTGTCAACACATTAAATTAAATAGATTTCGCATCTACCCATATTTTGGCCGAGCGAGCGAAGCGTCTTTAAGTCTAGCAAAATCACTGTATGTGTATGTATGTTACAAAATATTTGTCTTCCTCGACTTGAAATGTTGGTAAACACATCGTTTTGATTATCATACGTTCCGCCCAAGGTACGTTCAGTCGCTTAAAAATGTTTTTTTTTTATTTTGAAAGTTATTTTGATTATAGGCTAAAAGATGAAATCCCTAGGTAAATAAAAAGTACATGGATCTTAAGGAAAATAGGATCATGTGTGCGCCTAAGCCTTACCAAAGATCCGAATAAAAATAATCCGTATAAACCTTACACAGAATAGCTCAGCACAGCTATAGCTTAGAAGGGCGAATTTATTACGAAATCTGACTAATCATTTTTGAGCTTGAACCATTTGAAACACAAAATGTTAGTTTAGTTAATAATAGGAAAGACCTCGACCATTATAGCCACTAGACGCTTGGAATTTTTTGCAACTAATATAGTCTATGACCATCTGCTGTAACAGACAAATCCAATGAAACCTCGCACGATTAATTCTTTCAACCAGGTACGTTGCGTATCTTGGCCACGCGTTACGATACGAACGATACGAGCTTCTCAGACTTATAATTATAGGCAAAATTGAAAGGAAGCGACGCGCTGGATGAAGAAAAAAGTGTTGGTTACGAAACATCCGGTAATGGACAAGAATTGCCAACATACAAGAACTATTTCGCTTGTTAAACAAAAAATTTTTACACATTGGTCCTCCCGTCTCCGATTTAAAAAAACTTACTGTCGAATTAAGTATATCTAGGAAGTCGGTAGGTTTTGGCATCGTTCGGTGTAGTGGAGTCGCCTAGCAGTGCTCATGCCTACCTGTTGAACGACATGAGGCGTGCGTGACGGGAATGCAAACCGTCTCGTGCCGGATGTCGCATTGTTCGTCTACACTTGCGGCGGGAATCAGCTTAAATTGTAGACTTTGTTCTGACGCTTACAAGAGGTAAGAGTTCAAAGATAGACGCAGATATTACTGGTTTAAAAATGATTTTTTTTATCCTGAACAGCTAGGCATTTGACCACAAGTTCGCACGCCCACGGAAGTCAGCGACACTGTAGCCCTAGATGGAGCATGCCTAGACTGGACTACACGCTGGACTGGATACACTGGCTCTCAAGGAAGGCTGCCGGGACACACCGATAAGCTAAGCTATCGGTTGATATGCTTCCCTATGTCAACTTAATTACTAAGTAACTAGCTTAATATTCAACTTACTACCTGGAATAATTAACATTTAAATAAAATAAAGATGCTTTTACGGCGGAGGAAATAATTCTTTCCACAATATAATATGCAAGCATTTTTAAATATTTTAGTTACTTATCATGTTTAAAAGTGTTTAAGTTCATTTGTATATTAGAATTAAGTACTGTATATATAATATTAAATTTCCACCAATATTATAAAAAAAGGTTTAAACTCATAGATCACAATATTACTTCATATATGTATTTACTTTTTTTCCCTTTATATTGACAAAAAACTTACAAAAACAGTAATTAAAACACTGACTAAAAGTTGGTGTTCTTATTGCAGCTGGAATTATTGAGCTTCATTGGTTGATTTAATATACGAGTATCTTTAACAGTTTTTCTATTGTACAGCCTATCATTGTCAAAAAGATCAACCTCATATATATTGCTCGAGCGAAATTCCCACATTGTCCGATTTGGACAAATTTTTATCCATCATACTTAAAAGATATGGAACGATATTTATAAATCAGGTATTTAATATAGAATAGATGTGTTTGAAAATCGATTTCGCTCGAGCCTCGTTCTAATTTCCAGTCGTTAGATCGGGTTAACATTTTCAACCCAAACTCCACTTTGCTTGACCTATAAAGCAGTTTTAACCTCCGCCTCCGTTTTACAGGCCACAACTCTACACAAATAATATGTACTTTAAAAAAAGTGCTTTGAAAATTGACATCAATTCGGTTGGCACAACTTACGTTACACAAGTAAAAACTGACTTTAATTAGGTAGGCAAATCAATCCAGCCATATCTGAGAAATTGCAGAACATGCATAGAAAGGGTTCCGACCAATTGAGAACGTCTTCCTGAGTCAGTAAAATGTTCGGCAATAAATTTCTACTACGAGGGTAATATAGAACCAAAATTATTATTACCTACCTCAGTAACTGTAATCATCAAAATAATAACGTTGATGTTGTATTAATTAAGGTATACCTTTGTTCTATCTACTGTTATTCTTGTGTTGTACTGTAATGGCACAGAACTAGAAATCATGCTATTAGGTTTAAGTACAATTAAGGTCGTTAAATGATTGAATGTTATTTACACTAGTTAACAGTGGCACTTACAGTCTATAGACAATCGTCCAAGTACTCGCCGTGAATTGAATAGCTGCCACCGAAATTCTAAGGGGATACGACGCTATTCATCCGACGACCTCAATCGGCGAACAATACAACTCAGGACGGACTCGATAAACCGTCACTAACCGTCGCGGCTATTGCCTACATCCATTTATAATTTCTAAATATTCTTATTTGCGAGAAAAATGCTTTAAATAATATATAACGAAGTCAAACATATCACTGAAACTAGGTGCTTTACGTGTTTAAAATAAACAATCGACTCATTGTCGGGTCACGCGAGGTTTACAAGTTTCAATTTATGGGACTACTAAAGTAGTTTACAGAATATAATGCTGATTCTTAAAAGCTTTTTATTTACAGTAGCGCACGTTAGTTTTAGTTCTGAAACAAGCCGGAAAGGAAAACGGACCTGATAATTCTGAAGGCAATTTTCGATTTCCTCCTGAGCTTTATGGCATGTCGTCTTCGAGCCACGGCGGTGGTGCCCGCGAGCAGCGTGCTTTCAACAGCTTCGCAATCCTCGTCACTGGGCGGCGCGGGCGGCGGCGGAACTCGGGGCGGCGGCTGCACCGGTGCGGGAGCCCCCTTTGAGCTGCCCGCGGAGCCCCCCCTGCCCCACGACAGCATGGAACTCCGCAGGGACCTGAGCGTCTCCGTTGTACCCCTCTCACTGCACCGCCATGCAACAACATATCGCCGCGCACGCCCTTCCTGCTGCCTCGCACTCCGCAACAACCGACCGCACTGGACCTCGACTCGGTTCACTGTCACTGCACTCACGGCACACTCTACCTACATGTTGTTAGATCACCACATGCGATTAATCGTCCTCGTGCTGTTAATTCTAGGCGACCGCGTTTAAAACTCCTAATTGTTTTCAACAAACTCCGGCGCGGGGCTGCGCGCGCACTGCCTCCGCTAGCGGCATTTTATCATAGAGCAAACAATGATATCTGTTGTGCATACTTCACCATGGATCGCTAGTGAACTATCCTATTGTGTGATTACATCATCTGATCTACTGTTTGTATCCTATGTATTTTACCGGATATCAGCGAGTTCGATACGAATTTACGTTTATTTAAAAACGCTGAACGTTACGCCTCAATCGATCGTGTAGATTAATATGTCCTTGTCAATTTGGTTCAGTGAATGTCCTATGGACACGATGTGAGTCACTAGTTTGTCGTGACGGCATCATTGACCTTCGGAGCTTAGGGCGATCGAGGTATAATGACGTTATTTAGAGCATATCACTGAAACAGGAAAATATGATCCAAATTATGTTGTTACAACACAATGCGTGTAGCAAACGCGACATCCAATTTTAACCACTGATTTAATTTATTAGAGTTACAATAAAATTAATCACGATCTCTTCATCGAACTCCGATTTATATAGGACTATTGACGCTAATGTTTACAATACATAACATATCTTTACGAAAACATCCCGAACACCTGTTATTTTCGTAACGAACAGTTTTAAAACATCATCACATTGAAATTATGCTACGGTTAACATTCACTTCACTGACGTTTCGAGCGACGGTCGTTATGGTCACTGCATTAAAAAACTAGAGGGATTTGGAAGGTACCCGTGATGCGAAAACGTGTCGTGTGGTGGAGAGGGACGTGTTATGTCCGGGAACCATGCGCGCGTACTAATTCTCGTACGCTCGATGCGCGCGCGCCGCTGCCGCCGGGTCTCCGGCTCCGGCTAACCGCACTCGCGACATACGCCGAAATAGAAACACGTCCAGAGACATGTCTGCAAGACCCGCACTTGTCACCTTGACTCATACAAACTGTCGTCTAATCTGTCTCCCGCGACGAAACAAGCCGCACACGTGGCCGCATATATCACGCCCGACATGGATCACATGGTGATTACAAACACAAAGTAAACAACTACAACATGTAGGTCCCTAGAGCCGGTATCGATCCGGTCACAAATTAAGCCCGTTATCATGAGCGATTTAAATATAGCTTTGCGAAATCAATTGCCAAAATACGACTGCGGGTTGGACGAACCTTGCCAAATTGTTAGCGTACTATCAAAGTAACAATATCAGAAATAAGCACGAACTTTGGAGTATGGTAATGAAGCAAGATCAAGGGAAGTAGGTAATTAGATAGGCACATGTGAATGAAGTAAAGCCGGAGCACAAGGCTGGAATGAAGCCATTCGTAGAACAAAACCATTTAAGTCTAGTTTCCTTGACAGACAATTAGACTTGACCGTTAAATTGCAGATTATTAACGGCCTTGAACAAACTTGGTTTCTTAACAGAACCTCGTTACTCGTATTACAGAAACTACAATCTTATCTTTAGTTTTAGTAACGCTGTGTGGTCGTTACGCTATCAATGTATTACTTGCGCTAAAGGTATTATAAATACTTTTATTATAAATTACAATGCCTGATTGCTATAATTGTAAATCATCCACACTGCATTTCTTATATTCCATTCAGTTCATTGCACTGTATAGCATTTATTTTTATAATGCCTAAGTTATTATGAGACGACGTTTTTAAAGCATGTTTGTCATTTATATAGTTATAAATGACAAACATGCTGCACATATCATCGACCAAAATAAAGCAGTTTAGCTTGGATCGGTGGAAAGAAAATAAAAAGCTTGATAAACGGCTTGAGCTAAAAAACTGACTGGAATGACGTCACAGATGATGCAGCCGCTACGTAAAGAACATTCTCACCTAATTTATTGGTGTACCGAAGCGCATGTGTAAGAATATATAATACGTGTGATCGATTTATTATTTGTAGACGTCAGATTGAAATCCAAATATAAATAGAGGCGGGTCTGAGCCGGAACTATAGAAAACGAACGAACGAAAACTATAGAAAATCTTAAGTACTTTTCACCTTCGAGATTTTCTCGTATAAAACAGTCTGTAACAATTGTGTCTAATGGTACGAAAATTTAATAAAATTGAGTAGTGATGTGCACATCGTTGATGCCAAGTGGTTGTTCGTTCTGCGCAAGAGCACGCGACATATTATAGTGCGCGGGCGCCGTCGGCAGGACATCTGCCAAGTGATAAAGATATTTTTACACCGCAAATATGCGCGTGACCGCCTCTTCAGTACATACGGCTATTTAAAACTATCACAATAAAGAAAACTTTAGACATGAACGCGGAAGAAAAATTTAGAAAGGCCGAAACCCATGCATCTACTACTTAAATATGTATAAAAATGTATGATTAAAAAATTCATTTCCTGTTGCGATAAATGACTCTGCACTTCTTTTTTAAAACGTGATTATGGGAATTATTGCTCGTATTATCACAATTTTAAACCTGCAATGCATAACTTGCAGACATTAATCTAAAAGTTTAAGAATTATTAGCAAACTCAAAAATTTGGAAATACCTCATCAACATCTATAGTACTCAGAATTAATAAATAACGTGTAAATATTAACGCACATTTGCAAAAACTAATAGAAAAATTGAACGCGTGAACGGACAAATAAACTATTTACAGCAACTCACTAAAACTAAAAACCAGATGTAGAATTACTTCGGTACCTATTCCTGAGGGAATTTCGAGTAATGAAACAAAGAATACCAACCAGCATTTAAAATGTCTATAGATTCTGGATAAATCATTTCATTTCCTGGTAAAAATGTTCTTGCAAAAGTCGAGAACAAGAATATCTTAAGGTTAAAAAGGTATTTATCAGAATGTTAACGTTGTAATCCCCACTGAAACAGCTGTCACTTTATTGTTATGTGTTTCTAAGTATACCTTTATTGATACCATTTACCTACTAAATATGTATAGAATAATTTACTTGGCATTAGTATTTTCTAGAGATGTTATGAAGAGAAAAAATAGCGAATTCATGTTCCAGCCTCAGAAAAACATAAGTAACCTTGACTTTTTATGTTTCTAGAGATAAAAGTCGGAGATAAGAAAGCACATTCTACGAATATTATAAACGCGAAATTTGTAAGTATATATGGATGTATGTTTGTTACTCCTTCACGCAAGAACTACTGAACCGATTTGGATTAACACGTACACTACTTTTTATCCTGTATTGACACCGCACTACTACCGCAGGGCGCAGCTAGTAATCAATATATATTTATAAAAGAATAAGTCCTGACTGACAGTCAGACGGTCAAAGACACGTAATTTAAAAGGTGTTGTGATTACAGGGTGTAGTACAACGAAATGATTTTCGGATATTCAGCCCCTAAGAGTGTCACAGTATGAAACTTTTTAAACGCAACGCCGCAGTTGACAGTTACTAGTATCACATATACAGAGAACCAAGCACTATATAGTGCTTGGTTCTCTGAGCTCATTGTAAATGTATAATTATATGAACAAGAACAGCATAACTCACAAGCAATAGTAAGAGTATACTTTATATCTCAACTAGGAGTATTATTTGTTATCTAGGTATCTAGTGTATTGAAAACACTTGTTTTACTCATAAGTTTTACAACATTTACTAAGAACGTTAGATAAGTTAGAAAATGTCACCTTCAGGACAGGATGCGGGTGCATGTTGAGATACTTCCGATCAAACCAATTTTAGCCTGATTTGAAGAAACGAATCACTCGCTCGCATTACACGATACAGTAGCAGCTACAGTTGCAAGTTTTCTCACAGGAAATACTTATGAACGCCATAAATTAAACGAGACTCTTCTTACCACCTGATACTCTTATTAACATCGCCTTGATTAACATTTCGCAGAAACTCTTGTTAAACATCCTTTTATATCTTCACAAAAGCTCATATTGGGTATCTCATTTATTATTAGGTATATTTATTACTTTCCCATTATAATATATAGTCACGATTACTGTTAATGATATCATAAGTATCGTTATAATTAAACCAAATTGATGCTGAGGTTACATTAAAAGTCAGCCCTAACGCTGAACGCGCAACTGCAATTCATTGCAACTTTTTATCAAAAGTGATAATCCTCATCCCCACATCCCCAACCATACATAAATTCGAAAATGTGTTTGTTGATTTATTTGTTTTGCCTTCCTTCTCCTCTTCAGCAACTGAGTGAAGGATAGAATTTTTGCACCGATTAAATATTTATTACGTTTTGCCGGGGAACATAAACATAAGGTAAGCGAAGTCGCGGGCAAAAGCTAGTTAAACACAACGTAAAAACTGAATAAAATTATTTTAGTCTATTAATTAAAAAAAATTGTAAAGTTTATATACTCTTTAATTTATTGCAACTTAACCTTCAATAAATATTTTGCACCCAACGAGGTGAACACTACTATATTTTTTCATGTTTTATCAAAATAAATTAATGTAATAGCTAGACTAAAAATACTAGATAAGAAGGTAATATTGCAAATAATGTGTGCCATAATCACATTATAGTCAGAGTTTATAGCTGTGGCATAGATTATCATTGATAAATATATGAACGCTTTATTGTAGACATTGTGTGTCGATCAGTGTGTTCACACGAAATCACACAAAATACCCAAGAAGTGCCTGAGCCTGGGGAGGCCTTCTTTGAGAGCCAGTATATTCCAAACTAGGCATGCCCCATCTAGGAGCCACAGTGTCGCTGACTTCTGTGGTCGTGCGATTTGGTTGTCAAATGTCTAGCTGACTTGAACAAAAAAGAAATTGACAATCGGGATACACACATTAGCAAAAAAGTCCTATGGGTAAAAATGAGTGCAGACATAATTTAAATAGGCGTTAATGTTATACAGAGTCTTTAGTTCTTCAGAATTGTCCACTAACGGTGAACATAATTGTGCTAAATTCTCAGTATCGCTTTAATGAATCAAATTTACACTTCAAAACACTTCTATCATATACCATATATATTTTATAATGATAAGATTTAAGAGCAGAGAAGAGCAGAAGGACCACTGAAATTAATTCTCAAATTTTTAAGTCCCACTGACATAATTATGCAAGGTTGGCATCCGCGAACGAAGTAAGTACAGCTAGTTTTCATTATAGTACTAAGATAGAAAAGTGTTTTCTTTCATTCTTCCAGGTACCTATCATAACAATCGCCCATAGTACAAACTAGTATTATTTTACCTAACAGCCTCGAGCTACAAGTTTATTTAAAATGAGCATATAAATATCAAAATACCGTGTATAAATGATATAACGACTTTTTGTTACTACTTTACGTATTTAGTACTAATGAATGAACATTATACGTGCTTGTGTGATTGCGTAACGTCGTGCCGTCTGGTATAATGTTTCGAAGGCAGCCTGCTAAACATTTTAGGTAAACGGTGGGGTGCTATGAAAGAAAAAAGTAAAATGTTGTGTGTTCCAAAAGCCTTATGCTTATTATACAATACCTGAATAAGTTTTCTGGCAAAAACCGGCTCCAAATCAGCAAGATACTTCAAAACATTATACCAAACTACAAATAAAAAAAAAACTTTACACATGTATCTAAATGAAAAAATAAATATTCATTCACTATCACATTTCATGCTATACACAATTTCGGCAAATTGAGAAAAGGATAACGGAGAACTTTTCTCTTTGAATAACTCGCGAATAATTTAATCGTTTCACGGTATAAGAAATTTTGTTTATTTGTATAAAAAATAAATGAGGCCTAAGACAAACCGGAATAGCTTTTTGTATTTAATTTTTTTGTAGATCCAAGTCCCTGCAAATCTAATCTTAGGGTAGCAGATTTTCTAGCTTAGGTTATTAGAGTTTCGGGATCGTTAGTGTAAATAAATATAACTACATGATTCATATATTTGTTTAATACAGATAGCAGGATAACTCTTGCTATTTGATAGTATTAAACAAATGTATGTAGATTCAGTTTTATGTCCGGTGCATATTAATTTTACTAAACAGATTATTAACACGTATGTGTTATAAACAATTAAAATTAAAAGTATGAGGACTCGTTTCACCCCTTTTTTATCTTGCTAAGTTATTTCAGGCGTCATTATGAAAAATATCTACCATTTTTTGATTTTATACGCACTCCTCATCTTAATATGGTTGACGATCACTCATTGCTTCTTTAGACGCTACAGCTTTTTAAATATCGAATTACCAAATTGCCTACTTCCTTACTTAGCGACAAGAACTCATCAAAAATTAAAAAAGAAAAGTAAACTTGGCGCCAACCTGGCGAAAACTCGGTTTCTTTAATAAATCAATTATCCAACATTTGAGGTTATCAAGTTTTAATTTATATTTATATCCCCATCAGAAACTTTCTAAAACATTGGCATGAATGAAGTTGCGGCTTAACATTAATTCCACAAAGCTAGCTAATAAGACATTTTCAATTAGTATGGAAAACTTAACCAGCGCGCAGCGAGCCCAGTGAAGGTGAAGGACCTTCTCATTTTCATAAATTGTGTTTAACTGTTAAACACTCTTTTATAGCTTGGTGTTATATTGTGGATTCGTTCAATTCGTTCTAAACCACAATAGGTACGTATAAGTAACATTGTGGTTAGAATCACTCCATTAAAAGCTTACAGACGTCACATGGCACATCGTATTTCCATATTATTCAAAGGATGCTTCCTTGTGCGTAATAAAACTAAACAAGCGAACCGAACTGTATATTAATGCAAAATAAATTAGGGCACGCTCCTATATTCTATTACAAATTCATTAAAACAAATTGGTTACGTCAATATAGGACTCTACGTAGTCGTTCAATCATGTTACTAAAGCTTCTGCGTTTAGTGCGTATATATACTGATACGAATTGAACAGTGAAGTGGGTTAACACAGAGAATATTATAAATTAGTATGAAGTGATTTTTATATGATTTTAAACTGTGAGAAAGATGAGGTGCCTCTTACTCAAGTTGTGTTTATGATATTTCATTTCGATGTTTTTATTTGTTACGATAAAATTATATGTATATAACAAAAACAAATAAAGCTAGGTCATTAAACCCTGATTACAGTTTTAGTTACGAGTACATTGGTAGAAGGCAGGTAATTTAAAGATTTATTAGGCCACGTCCACGCCTAGAACTTCACTAGGTACCTTCCTTTTCCTTCCTTCCTTAACCAACGTTCTACAATGTTAGCGGCCAGCCGCACTGCGAGCTTGGCGTCTAATTACCATGTTTCCTAGGAATTGAAGCCTCGAGGCTCTGGGCGCTTAGCAAGCCGCCTGCCTGTGCGTTTCCAGCCCTAGAGAAGGAATATCATTGTGTGACATTCCAATCAATAAGGTAACTAATAATTGCAGATAGATATTGTATTTGACATTCAATAACTCACTATCGTCGTAACAATACGTTTATGCTATAAATAGGTGCATAGTTAGTGGCTGGCGAAATGTTACTTACTCTATGTTCATTAATCAATATTTAGCACAGATCACTAATGGCTCACTTGTGGATGGGTAATGATGGTATGTATATAGTTTTACGTATCTGTTGCTGATTTCAAACTACAATCCCATGCATCGAGGATTTGTTTTTATTAAAAATAATTGAATCAAATGTCACTCCATCGAATTATAAGACGTTGTCACGTCAAAATAACATTCATAACTAAAATGAAATGTTAAACAATAAAAGTCTTCTATAAAAGTATTTGAACTGTTGACTTTTAAACCTGCTGGTGATCGTTTTCTGTAATATACCAAATATGAGGTACTTGACCAAAATAATCGTCTGCATTTGCATTAATAGCTCGCGAAAAATGTCGTTGAGCTACCTCGGTTTCTTTATATCCAAACGAAGCAGTAACGACGTTTGCTCGGCAAACACCATTAGTCTCCAAAGCCGGTGGTAAACTGCCAAATGAACGACCATCCGGCTCAAGTGCTCACTGAATCTTTAATACTGGCAGATCCGACTCACGTACAAATAAAACCTCCCCTGAGATTCCTACGTGATCACTTCCGGACACGACAATACAACGAACTATAATAATAGCTCATCTGTACATATCGGCGTGAATTGTTCACTGTAAAATAATAGCTTAGAACTTTAGTTCCGAAACCAAGTATAAACCTTAACTAGTAGTGCCGCGAACAGTCCACGTCACGACCACGATCATTTTGCACTTTTGTAAAAACAAAACGACAATTATATATTTATTCGATTTTTTTAAATATTTAGGGAAACGGTGCATCAGTGGGTGCTATCTTGAGGAAGTTTACTAAGGCGCCATTTATGAGCCGAGAGGTCGAGCTCCGCTTTTTGGGAGAAAAACCCACATTAGCAAACCAAACTTAATTGAAGGCTAACCAAAAAATTCAAAAAACCAGACTTTAATTATAACAATAAAATGCTTTTATCATAAGTTTATTGCTCTTTGAATATATACAGGGCTCGTATTTATTAAACCCTGGTAACATCTGCATGCGTAATGTATTGAATCATTACCAAACCCTCAGTTTTAGTGGCAGTTTCGAGGCGCAGAACTGAGCAATAATTCTACGTTTCTACCACAACGGGGTGTTATCAAACTTAGATTGAACTAATCTTGGCTATACCGAGTTGTAAATATAGCCATCATAAAGTTGTTCGAGTTGTTATATGCTTTTGAACCTTTGAGATTTTGCTCGACCGAGATTTAACGCCTAATTGTTTTGTGTTAAAGTTATTGTGTCCCGGAAATTAAAAAAAAAATATTGAACGTTTTAAATTATTCAACTTCAGTAGATCGGATGTCCCTTGGCTTAAATGCACGATATTATAAAGAAATGAAAAAAACAAAACAAAAAAACGTCGGTCGTTAGTCTAAAAATCTACAACTTAAAAATTCACTTTATTTCTGTTCATACTAAGTATAAGCAATATACAAAATTCAGTTGGTTTTTGCGTTTTTTCCTGTTTTTGTACTTAAGAACTTACTGCTTTTCATCTGAAATCACATTCACCTGTCGAGTACTTCACAGATGTAGCAACGCAAATTCAATTGAAAGTTACGGGACTTTGATTTGGCATTGAAAGAGTGGCGCTCGTGAAAAGCGCCTGAAAAACCTTTATTTCATTGATGAGTAAATTAGTTGAAATTCGATTTTAGGCGCACAGTTTTCACGTTCATTACAGGCAAGTTTTATAAGAATGGGTAAGGTACTATCCTATTTCGAATGAGAAATTGATTTTCAAAACGCGTCTATGCTTCGAGCTAGTTATTTAGGGTGCTAAATAACTAGCTCGAAGCAAGTATAGATGGAAAATTTAACTATGTAAGTTGTTAGTTATTCCATATATTCGAGTGACAAGACTAAGTATGCAGTGATAAACTTCAAAATGGAAGTGATAAGTGTACCTCTTGTAATTGAAGCGATTCATGTTTCTCGGAAAATCGTGCGGTTATATTTAGGACTCTAGAATTAAGACTAGATAGACTAGACATTCAAAAGAAATTATTCAAGTGACAGCTATCTTGAATTCTTTTAACAGCGTTGAAGAGGAGAACATTTAAAATGAAAGCAAGACTACTGTCTCTTCTTTCACTTGCTACACTTGCCGCTAACGTAACACGATTCCACCACGTATTTAAGGAATAAAACCGGATAAGGTACTCAAGTTCCTACATAATTATATGCCAAATGTTTAAATTGGCTTCTTATAGTTTTATACACATTCCTTTTAGCTACTGTCAAAGAATTAAGGCCTTATTTTCACGGATAAGCCTATAACTATAGCTGCATATAGCAATTGTGCTATCAACAGGTCTTGCATGATAGATCGGGCAGTTAGTTAGCATAACTAATTAACGTAGGGGATTAAGCAGTTAGGTAAGTAATAAGCTCGCATACTAATGTATCCACACGGCGTGTGTGATGTGAAACAAGCTACGTAATAAAGCTAATGCAACATATACCTAGACAAAATGGAGTAGGTTATTTAGCTGGATGTTACAGAATCTGCTACTTGGTATTTTAATACCCGATTGCCTCAATTATAGTTTTTGATACACAAGTTTTTAATCGACTTTAAGTCACTTAAATTAATTTTCTTATTGTTTTTGGAAAGGGAAGATTGAATATATGTTTAATACTTTCTATATATATTTATTTATAAAAATTACTCGTAGTCCAGTTATTTGGTTACAAATTTAAAATAAGTACCTAAATAATTAAATCCTTTCCTGACGCATTGAAGTTAGTAGTCAATACTTTTAAAATAAAGATAAGTATTTTCTGATTGTAACCAATAATGGAACTCAATAGGACTAGTGTGATAGAGCCTAATAATTAATTTATGATCCATATTGTGATAATATGGATAGATAACTTAACTATTTGGTTCGAACGAAAACTACCACTGATATCTAATTGCTATCATTGATAATTATAGCCATAATATTGTGAATTAATAAATGCCTAACAGGATGTTTAATTTAAATTAGTTTTATTATTATACTCATTCTAAGGAACAACTTTCACTATGGGACCAACTCTGAAACACGAGAAAAAAACAGCTGTTCCATACAAAAAGTTGATAGATCGACGACAAAATGTATGAAGCAGCTGCTTATATTCTTGTTTTTCAGAGTAGTTTCCATTGTGAAAGTTGTTGATTTCCATTCCTTAGGATGAGTATAGTGACCTACTTTCGGCTTCGTAACCGATAACCCTGTACTATAATATGTAAGGTAAGTAAAACTTCCCATGACACTATTACGAGTGGTAGAGCCAAGCAGTAGTGCCAAAGGTAATAAATGTAATAAACGCAAGATATTCAGTATTTTAAGAACTTGTTATGAATGTCACAGTAACTGTTTTTATATAATATTCAATTAATTCTTATGTTCTGAAAAGCAAAAAAAAATTAAGTGTTTCTGTATCTGGAAAATTTACTTTAAATTCATTATTGATAATGAGTTTAAAAAACTTCATGGATTACCTATAACAATTATTTTTTTTAAGAAATTTTGATTGATGCTGCGAAATTTCAAATTTGGCCGTCGAAAGGGACACAAATATTTGTTTTTCAATTGGATACGTTAGTTCCCCAATGATTCGATGAACATTTCTGAGGTATCGATTGGCAAATTACAAAATTATCCATTAAAAATTTTGTTTACCCGGTATTAGCTGTAAAATGTTATAGAGAGCTTATTTATTATCAACTTCCAAAAGGAGGAGGTTCTGTGTTCGCTGTATATATTTTTTATGTGGATGTTCATCGATATTATTGCCAATTGTGAACTGAATAAATAAAATCTTTTTTAGTGCGAAACTCTTAAGGCGGTCTCATATGATTTTGAACAAAATTTGTGCAGAAGGTTATTTTTTTATTTAATGTAATTTTTAAGTATGTAAAAGGTCACTATTAGTAACGTAAGTTTTGCGTGTCGAAGGGTGGTTGGTTTTCACTTTTTTAAAGTATAACTGGTAAATGATACTGTAAAAAGAAAAGTGACCATTACGGTGGGCGTCGATAGAACTTTTTCGGTTATATCTATTTAAAAATCAAACCTCCTGACCATTTGTGATACAACTAAAATGGGATCACACGGGGAGTATGAACTTTTAAACAAACAAAGAAGGATTTTTTAACATCAGGTATAACAACACAAAAATAAAAAACAGACAAATTGAGTACCTCCTCTTTCTTTAAGTCGGTAGGAAAAAAATCCGACTTTGAACCAAATCAATTGAAAGCTCGTTGACATAATATGAGGTCGTATTCTAAAAAGTTATTTTAAAAAAGGATTATTAATAAACGCTTCCCAATGTTGATAACATTTTGTTCTATTTTCAAAAATGAGGCCTCTGAGATTTTCAACCATTTACCGATTTCGATAAAATTTAAATGGGACCGGATCATTTCAAACATAAAACAAATGATTAAAAGTGACTTCAAAAAACCCGACTGCAAGAACTTTAGATCTACGTTTCTTATCAAGTGGAATCGGGCATGCTGCTATTCTAGCCCATCACCATCTACAAATGGAGACAAATCTATTGATAGCACTCACATAAAAATACAAGAAGCCGCTTCGGCTCTAGGGCGTGCCAAAAAAATATACATAACCTTCCTTCTTTCGTAGGTAAAAATACGGTCGAATTAAGTGCCCCTTGCTTTATCGGTAAAAATTATTAATAAAAGTACTAGGAAACAAACATAAAAAGTCAATTTAAGAACAGAGTTGAAGAGCCACTAATTAATTAAAGTTCATTTGAATTAACATCACGGTTCTTAAGCTTCTGACGAGTTTTACTAATTCTTCATAATATTCAGTAATTATAAACCCGAGGGATCTTCTAAGTAAATATTATATTTTACCTACCAATTCGTCTTGCTCAGAACTTTATTTTAAGTCCTCAAAGTTTTTCAATTTTGTGTCACATTGTTTCAGTTGATGTACCTAATAAATATTTATTTACGCGGGTTTTCAAAGAGATCTCATAATGGAAGAGATTTAATTTGTGATGATGAATGTAATTGTCCGAGCGAGCAAAGCGTCTTTGGTTCGGGTCTGTCAAATTTATGTTTCATATGTAAATTAGTATGTTTGTAGGCACGTCTCCTAAAATTTCGTAATCGCGTGTAGTGTACCAATCTTGACGAAAATTTGTGTATGGATTCTACGAATTTCCGTTTTTTTCGGAATGTGGTAAGTTTGCTACGGCCCATAGTAAACATAATTCAAAATTGTTTTATTAATTGAATGCATATAATTTCGAACGAACTCGCCCGTATTTTGGCGGATAGCCTTCCCATATATAATCACAATTTAAAGATATTATGCCGTAAAAATATGTATTTTTTATCCTTTTTGCATATTTCGTGGGATCGAATGTCGTACATCTTGTACCTCAATTGACCCCACTAATTAATTAAATCTAAAAAAACGGTCAAGTGTATGTAATTTTTTTAAATTGTTGCTAAAATATCGTGGTCTAGAGGTTGGCAGTTGCAGAAAATATTAGTTTATATTGAAAGCGGAATACAAACGCTCTCTCCATAAAATTACACGTATACGCACCAACCCATATTCTCCCACTCCTACGCACAAGTCTCTCCTATGAATGTTCACCACGAACGATAGCTTTGAAAAATATTATTGTGAAAAAGTTAAGCGCAAGTGCTGTGTAAGACTAATCACATGAAAAAGTGTCTTCTCCTTAACATATAATAAAATTGTCGATTTTACATATTCTTAGGGACATTATATTGTGTAGAGTTTTAAATTAAATTCAAATTGCTTGAAATTGAAAGCTCTAGACCGGCCGCCTCCTTAAGGAAAAAAATATTTGGACTTTTCATGTCCGAATTATAAAACGTGATTATTATAACACGTGATATCAAAATTTTAGTAGGTATATTGATAACTGTAATTATACCTTTACTCGTACTTTAACTAGGTTTCCAATTAATATTAAATTTCAGCTCTTACGATACATAGTATCTATGGGCTATTAAGTGTTCTGAATCCTACTTCCTAAGTTTTGTAAGAACGTGTGGATGTATGTTTGTTACTTTTTCACGCAAATCTGCTGAACCGAGTAGATGAAATTTGGTACGGAGATAGCTTATGGGCATGGGCTACTTTTATCCTGTATAAACGCGGGTAACACCGTAGGGCGCAGCTAGTAGATAGTAATTCTATCTTCCTACTTTTTCGCTTTCAACTGGTTATAGCGTAGATTTTTATGCAAATTACGTTCATACAATACAATACAATACAATATATCTTTATTGCACACCAAGAAAAATATATACAGCAAATATAATTATTATAAACAAAACATTGGTAGTACATTGGGCGGCCTTATCGCCTAAAGCGATTTCTTCCAGGCAACCTTTGGATGGATCGGACTAACTGCAAATAGTAACGTCGGTGGTGTACCAATAAAAAAAGGAAAAAAAAAGAGATGGTACAAATACTGTACCATAAAAAAAAACAGAAAATACATACATATATACAGGGTGTTCTGTAGAGGGTCCGACAAACTTAGTGAGCGTGTTCAGGTACGTATTTAGAGAATACAAGTTGGCCAAAAAAAATCCCTGACCTCCTATTTTTTTTTAAAGATTTTTTTTGTAAATTTTACGTTTTTCACCGAAATTGTACCTATTCACTTAAATAACATTTCTAAAATCCGTTTTAGACCGGATGTTTTCATGTGATTATAATCTCAAATGCATGCTTAAGCCACGAAAAGCAAAATTACATACAATTAGAACTACCTAACTGATGTAGAACTCATAAAGTGAAAAAATAAATTTAAGCTTGACATCTAAGTTCAACTTTCACAGTGATTTAAAAAAAAACCACTAGCGATTCTGGAGGTAGTATGCTTTAAAAAAGTTCTCCATTTATCACTTATTACAACGACATAAAAAAATGCTACGATACTTATCGGCTTGTTGAGTAAAACAGAGAGTCGTACCCCGACAGACGTGTGCCTCATCACACCACATTTACAAACACTTTTCGGAGACTGCGGGAAACTGGTACCCTACACTTTAGGGAACCACGCCTGAACAATAGACAGCATCGCGTCGTTGTAGATGAAAACATTCTACAAGAGTTCGATGCAGATCCCACCACCAGCGTCAGAAAAGTGGCCCGTAACTTGGGAGTTTCGTCATTCAAAGTTTGGACAGTAATTAATGCAGATAGGAGGCATCCTTATCACTACACTCCGGTGCAAGGTACATTTAATTTATGATTGTAGTAGTTTTTGTAGAGCACGCTCTACAATAAAAATAATTGGTTTACCACTTGCCCATCTGATGTTCACAGGTTTAGTAGAAGGGGACCAAGAGCAGCGCTCGCAGTTTTGCCGTTTTCTTTTACATACGGATGTAGATAACGAAGATTTTTTGAAGAACATACTCTGGACAGATGAATCAAAATTTACGAGAGAGGGGATTTTTAATCAACACAATCTACACTTATGGAAATCGCGAAATCCTCACGTGACAAGAGTGACATCACACCAATACAAGTTTTCGGTCAATGTATGGGCAGGTGTCATTGGGAAAGACGTCGTAGGACCCCACTATCTCCCAGATACACTAAATGGCAAAAATTACCTGGAATTTTTAATCAATGACTTACCGGAATTAATGAGCCACCTGCCGATTTTTGAAGATGACCGGGCAATCATATTTCAGAATGACGGCTGCCCGGCACACTACAGAAACATTGTACGCGAGCATTTAGATAACTGCTTTCCCAATTCATGGATTGGGAGGCGTGGCCCAATTGAATGGCACGCACGGTCCCCAGACCTAACACCGCTCGATTTCTATGTCTGGGGACGTGCTAAAGAGTAGGTGTATGAGGTCGAAATCACAACAAAAGAAGAATTGGTGGCAAGAATTAACGACGCATTTGCAAAAATTAAAGCAGAAATGACTCTAAACACCACCACAAAAGAAATACGTCGTAGGTGCCGTGCGTGTATTCGTAACAGAGGAGCTGTATTCGAACAGGATTTGAAATAAAAATAATTTTGATTAATTTCTGTTGTTTGTATTTTAGTTGGTACCTCATTTATTGAACAAGCCGATAAGTATCATAGCATTTTTTTATGTCGTTGTAATAAGTGATAAATGGAGAACTTTTTTAATGCATACTACCTCCAGAATCGCTAGTGGTTTTTTTTTAAATCACTGTGAAAGTTGAACTTAGATGTCAAGCTTAAATTTATTTTTTCACTTTATGAGTTCTACATCAGTTAGGTAGTTCTAATTGTATGTAATTTTGCTTTTCGTGGCTTAAGCATGCATTTGAGATTATAATCACATGAAAACATCCGGTCTAAAACGGATTTTAGAAATGTTATTTAAGTGAATAGGTACAATTTCGGTGAAAAACGTAAAATTTACAAAAAAAATCTTTAAAAAAAAATAGGAGGTCAGGGATTTTTTTTGGCCAACTTGTATTCTCTAAATACGTACCTGAACACGCTCACTAAGTTTGTCGGACCCTCTACAGAACACCCTGTATATATATTTAGTAATATTAAGCACATGTAAATCATGTTCATGTAAATGTTCAAGTATAAATAAATATAAATCTGCTACCAAAATACGTTTGCTACTCTTTAATATTTAGCTTTTTTTACTACTTTCAAACTTATTTAAATAACTTATATTATATTACCTTTGTCATTGACAAAACAAATCTAGTATGCTTTAAAAAAGGTAAATTTAACGTAAAGCTTTTAAAACTTAATGTATCTCAAGGTACTTCGTTTTACAGTTAATATTTGCATACAAACAGACTTAGGAACTACTTCTACGTGCACAAGTAGCTGTCACCCGCAGCGTTGTCCGCGACCATCGAAGAGAAAAATGTTTTTGCCTATATCGGTGTCCGCGACATAAAATAGAATATAAAGAACTTTTAAACGTTGAATCCCCATTCGACCTTCTTAGGGATTGAATTGCTAAAAAATACACTCCAACACTCTATACGAGTATAATGAATACACCCTCTAAATTGTATGTCTCTATGTTTACTCGTTTAGGCTCTGCGTTGATTTCTAGTGAATATCAGTCAGCCAGGACCTTACTCTTTTATATATATATCTATATAAATTAGAAAACTTTAAATTAATAACATTTAATTTTTGGAAAGGGATGGAAATTTGAGGACCGTTTCGAGATATTGTAATGAAGAGTTCATACTAAAATACTTAATTTTTATATCCACTTATCTAACGAGTTATTTAAAAAAAGTGATGATAAAAACCCGTATTTATGCTAAGACCGTCCAATGCCACCAATAAAAAATATTATTGTAACTGTCATCTGTTTTTTTTTTATTCTTTCGTGATTGGCCACCACACTCTGTGTATTGTGCCAGTGTCATCTGTGAACCGTACCAAAACAAACAACAAAAATGCAGATAATTAATGACTTTTTTTGAGTTTTGTCCGCATTCGCTGAAAAAATGGCGACTTTGTCTGTGTATTTATTGCAAATCTAGTGATTCTGCAAGCTTTAATGTGTAATATTGGTGGATTATTAACCATTATTGTCTTGTTTATGTGCACAAGTGTGGGCAAGCGATATATGGACGGAATAACGTGGTTTTCGTGTTCGCGGGAAATCTCCATAGAAACCCTGGTAAAGTCTCCGACGCTTTACGAGGGTACATGATATGACTTTAACTTATGACTCTAAAGATGTAATTATTACATTCTGAATAAAATGAAAAAATAGTAATACGTTATTTTTCATTTGCTTCATTGATTTTAATAAAAATTGGTGGTCAAAAATTTGAAATGTTGTCAATTGAGAAAACGTGTGGCTTGTCATTACGAGCCACGCGAGTAGCCTTTTTTACACTGAAACAATAACTTGTACATTTACAAGTTTTAGTTGACATAGGCATAAGAATATACAAGAACTTACAAATTGTATATTCTAATGCCTATGTCTAAGACATTCATAGAATGTACAACTTTGCTTTATGTTTTTGTATCATAAATAATGTATAACAAATTGAGAAATGTTTTCCCAACCTTTGAGCAGAATGTAGACCATTATACAACCTTTTAAGAGTTATGTTCTTCCAATAGATACCTAAGAATCCATATCACTTTATAGAATGAACCTTGAACCGAATTTTTATTTAGGAATCCGACAGCCTCCTTTTTGAATAGCGTAATTTTAAATGTGCCATTGAAATTCACTCTCCAATTATTGATTTCTTTGAATACGATTTCATTTTGTAAATAATACAAACGATTGATATTAGAGGACTGAAAATAATCTTTAATGATCTCGAGACCAAAAAATAAGGCATTATGTTGTGATCTACTTAATGAATGAATTTGATATTTCGTTTTTTCCCTGATGGAGTCGAAAATACTTCCACGCCTTGTTGTTTGGTAAAAATGACCGACAGTATAAAGTTACAAAGCAACAAGTGTACGTAGCTTACAGAACAAAGTATTCGTGATAAAGGAAAATTATTATAGAATATATCTATGTGTATACTACTCTATGTGAAATCATTTGTTTTTCCTTATATCTTATCAAATAGTAGGCATTAAAATATTAGTAATATAAGAAATCGGTAAATTTATTACGTTACTAGTGGAGGTACTACTACTAAAAATCGGCCAAGTGCATGTCAGACT
This sequence comes from Ligdia adustata, assembly GCA_947049295.1. Lineage (NCBI taxonomy): Eukaryota > Metazoa > Arthropoda > Insecta > Lepidoptera > Geometridae > Ligdia > Ligdia adustata. Next base: position 9,610,445 of record OX346218.1, read on the forward strand.
CGCCCAAAAAGGGTTTCATTCAGCATTAGTTCAAGTTTCTACCGTTTGTTAAAATATCAAGCAAAAAACGACAAAACTTACGTTTGTTGTATAGGAGCCCTTAAATATTTATTTTATTTTGATTTAATTACTAATTTTTAAAATGATTATTACTTATTTTTAAAATGAATGCATGTAGAATAGAGAAATATTCGCAGAATATTTCAGGCACCTACATGTTGCCGTTATTAATTGAATATTCATTAGTAATTCAGATAACCAAACAATTCAACACAGGACTTCTCACCGCGGCAACTAAATTGGAGCATGCTTATATACTCACGAATACTTAGTATAATGTTAATTATCATCGCTGTGCTGACATAAGCCACCCAAAAGGCATGTCACTCAGCCAAATCTTGGCCCATTTTCGTGTATAGGTTCTGTATGTATTTGCTCTACCGTAATGTATTTCTATAACAAAATTTTGTAGCAAACAAAATGCGGTCGACTTTAATGCCATCTAATCAATCACACTTGTAAAGAAAGCAGTCAAATCAAGAAGTTTAATCGAAGTTGCAATTCATACAGTAGAGTACCTATCTTATAACTTTCCGGGGTTTGCCGGCCCGTTGGCTCGCAAATAATTCGTGGCCGGATAAACGAAACCATCGGCGGGGGAAATTATTTTCATTGGGCAGTTTATGGAACCGCCCCAATAGATAGACAAAATAAAAATATCAGGGATTACTCGTTTTTGGTACTCTTTGTACAAATATACGTAATTTTGGTCCCATATATGACAAATTTTGTAAATAATAATCAAGTACTATCTACTTACATACTCAATTTTAGGTCCAACTGATCTCCTAATATACGCAACAACATTTAATGTACTTATATGGTCAATAAAAACAGAAAAACAAGCTGGACTATAGAAAAATGCGTGATCCGACACTCGGCAGCGCTCTGTTGTAATGCGGTCACAATCACCGGTCAACCATCTAAGAACCCACCAGGCTCAGTATTGCATATCCATTGTAGGCTTAATAGACAGCAGAGAAGTATTGACAACGAAAGCTTGTGGTCTGAAAGGGCTTCTACGCCCTTCCGTTGCCGTAGCACATGTATAGAGCTTTTTTATAAACATCATCAGCTAGGCATTTGACCAAAAGCTCGCACGACCACGTTAGTCAGCTACACTGTAGCCCTAGATAGAGCATGCCTGTTCTGGAATACACTGCGCTATGGTAGATGATTGATCTTTGAAAATAAACCGTTTGTTTCTACCAGATGTAAAGCATTTGATTTAGATAATTTTAGTGTCTTTAGTTTCAGCGTCCGTGGTCTGATGATTATCTTTAAAAATACTTAGTGTTGTTTTATTGTAAGTATTAAAATAAACTTCGTAAATATTGGCTATATGTTATTAATGTACAGTGATTTAGTCCCAGCCAATTACAACATACTCGTATAGCTATCGGTCGACCATAGGCACCAAATAGACTAAAATAATGTAGACTGTTAATCTTATTTATTTAATTAAATACTTACTATAACAAAAACATAGTATCAAAATTCATTGTAAGTTGTTCCTAAATATCTTCCGCGCTACAACTAAGTCACTAATCACAGAGTCAGCTCGTACGCGAACACGTTGTCTGTTCTAATCAGGCATCCTTTTAGTTTTTACGAGATTTCGCAACAAATAAACAACTTAACGTTTCACACTGAACTAGCTCACCCTAATTAGCTCCGAGCTACATTCTATAGCAGGAAGCTAGCTGGGCGTGTGAGTGTATGTAACTTTCTTCCTACTTAAGTAGAAAGAAAGTTATACACGTCGATACTGCGCTATACGATCCTCAAGAAACTTTTTGAATGTTGTTGTCCAACGTAAGATGTTTTGTTTGGTGACGTAACGTAAATCCGCAATCGCAGTTTCAAATTCGAATGTTATGAAAAGGAAAATAAAAAAGCACATGCAAACAAAATATTTATTTAAGCCAGCGAACGTTTTGTTATAAACTGACCTGATTTCAACAGCTGGTTGTCGCATGCGTTCTTCCGGTTCTTGAAGCAGCACGGGTGGAGTGGGTTGCGATGCTGTCAATGCTAAAGCCTTGTACCGAGACTGCTCCGCAGTAGGGAGCACGATATCCACAGATCTCGAGCGTAGACCCGTTCCAGGGACGGTTAGTGAGGCGCCGGTCCCATTTAACTCTTCTGCTCTAGCACCACCAGATACCTTCGAGAAGCACGAGTCGACGGACGCGGCACGATCTCGCTTTAGCTCCGGCACGGCAAGATAGATATCGTGAACGAGCGGGTCTCGCGCTGCGTTCGCCGCACCTTCCTCGGACGCACGAACATTTTCTAGCGAACTACCCGTTGGTTCGACAAAAAATGCTTCTTGTCGGGATATTGAGCGTCTTCGTTGAGGTAATTGCGGTGGTTCATCGACGGGCGGTTGCAGTTCGAAGGATGGCGCTCCGGGAGAAGGCGGTGGCGACTGCGTCTGCGGGGGTGGTAGGAACATCCGAGGCGGTGGAGGTGGCGCCAGCAGCACGCGTGGTGATTCATTTTCACTTTCGTCATCATCGTCTTCGTCTTCAGCGGAGGATGAAGCAGGCGCTCGCTCGGGTGTGCCGCCTTCTTCGCTTTGGCGCGCGGCCCACGTCTCCATGTGCCGGCAGTGCACGCATGGTGGCGGAGTGCCCTTGCCGGACCGGCGCCGGAACAACCGTGGAACCTGTCATAAACAGACAATTATGTATCCCTGAATTCAATATAAATATAATTATTTAAATTATCTCTTACTTTTTCTCTTACATTTCATGCACATATAGTTATTCTTAGTTGGCACTTGCCATGATGACACTCACACGGTCACATCCAAACATTCACTCGTTCTATCGCAGCCGGCTGATACCGAATCACAAATCAAAGCCGTTGAAGGCTCAGCCAGAGCGTTTTGTACTACTCTAAATAATTGCAGACAACAGCTGAATAGACACCTAATTTGACAACAACGTAGCTACTACAATTAAAGAGCCAGCTGCTCTCTTTCAATAGTTTCCAAAATAGCTAAATCCCTCTTTATATACCGTAGACAACTTATTCACTTTGATACACAGAAATGGGTATTTATGGTATTTGGCCTGGATTGTTTAGCTGAGCAAAGTAATTTACACGGAAGTGGTTAATATTCAGGGCTACAACTTCGTTTAAGATTTCTTATTTATATAAGAGACCTTTACAAAGCTCTTACTTCACCTTTCCCGTACAAAAGTGCTTTCCGGACAATACAAAGTAATGAATTTAAATTCTCGGTATTTTATATTTACGAACACCAAGTCCTCGCGATAGCGGTAGCTTTTTACTCACGCACTTAATGAAAGTTCTTGAAAATAAGAATATGAAACGCAGAATAGAACGAGCAATAACTACATTACTGGTAAGCTGATATCTACCTATCCCAATCGGAATAACACAAGACGGATATTAAAACATATTTTTATGTAAGTAGGCACTACATATACATAGTTGTACTTAATACATGGAAAAATTATTCATATTAGTCAGCAAATAAGTAGAAAAAATTGGACTTACTAATCAGGTGGGCAATGACTTCAACCGTCCAAATATGTAATTATTGTGTCTAATATCCTCCTGCCTACTAACTAGTTAGTTAATCTTTATAAAAAAGCTACCTGTACTACTTTTATTTCTTCTTTGTACCATCTGCCATGTATATTATCTGCAACTAAATTTTTTACGTAGGCACAGTTGACTATTTCTTTTTATGGAAATGCAATTACTTACAAAAAAAAATACAAAATACAAAAACGTTTATTGACTTTTTACATATACATACTTAGACATTCAAACATTGGAACTTAAATTATACTATACTAGGAGTAGGTATAACTATGGTTTATATCTAAGATATTTGACTAAAGTGTTTGAAATATCTGTTTTACAGCTGGCTGACACCCGCACTAGTAATGAAACTGTATTGCAGGTGCCAGTGCCTTCCGTATTAAGGAACAAATTTGAGATAAAATAGTAGTACAAAAAAAACACACAACAGCACTAGAATAAACTACTTGTGGTAACAAAACTAATAACACATTGCAGAAAAATAAACAAAATAATTGGTAAAGCTAGAGAATATCCAATTTTCTCACTGGCTTTAAAATAGATTGATTACATGGCAAATAAGTGGTGAATGATGATGAAATGATGGGTGAGAAAAAAAATGATATGAAAAATAAAACTTGTTAGAGATTTTGAGTGTAAGTAGGTATACGTAAAGTATGTATGAGGAAGTACCGTGACCAAAGCTTCATTTTATATATTATACGCAGTCTCAGCCGGGGCTGCATTCGCCGAGAAGTTCTAAATGAATAAATATGCTACTACTTATTAGTACTTTAGTACTTGCGAACCAATGATGACTAATTGTTTCCAAAAATTTCCTCTGTATCGTCATATGACAATGTCATCAGCCATTCATTTAGTAATGGTTTGATTTTTCTTACAGTTAGTGGGTAAATATGTAGCTCGTTGTTAATTTTATTATACAATCGATTAGAAAGATTCAGATAATGTCTGCCAGCAGATTTTGTACGTTGATGTAGAATCGGACATATTCTATCAAGCCTGCGCTGCCTATGTTCCTGCCCAGGGTCAAATGTGAGCTGCTTATGTTTCCGCAATATAGTGTGAAGTATAACTAGCTGCCTAACAGTCAAAACTTTAACTTTTTTATATAGTAAATCAGTAGGATATCTAATAGATTTCTTTATCATAAATTTAAGCACCGCTCTTTGAGCTCTTTCTAATCTTATGAAGTGGGTTGGGCAAGCACCACCCCAAACTGTGTCACAATAACTTAAAATGGATTGAACTATAGTGTAGTAAACAGTTTTTAAAGTATCTGGATCAGCCGAATTTCTAAGGCTTTTGAATACGTACATAAGTCGCCTTACTCTAGATGTAAGATTTTCTATTTGAGGTTGCCAATTGAGGGTACTGTCAATGGTAATACCAAGATACCTAATAGTATCAGTTCTGGATAGTGGGGCACAGTTGCAAGTGGGAAGTGATTGAGTGTGGCATCGATGAGCAGTAATATTAAAAGAAGTTTGTCTAGGTTGTGAGTCCGATCGAAGAGAAAACGTAATATATTTAGTTTTAGGAACATTAAGGGTCAATAGATTATTTGTCAGCCAATCCATAACTATTTCTAAAGCTACTTCCGCATGAACTTTAGCTTCATTCCATGTTTTACCTTGAATAATTAGTGCAGTATCATCGGCATAAGCAAAAGTTCTACAATGGGGGATGTTTAATTGGCAAAGATCATTAACATATATAATAAATAAAATGGGACCCAGAATGCTCCCCTGAGGAACACCATAATTAAGAAACATGTCATCACTGATGTATTCATCAATTTTTACACACTGCAATCGATCAGTCAGATAATCTTTGAAGATTTCCAAAGCAAGACCACGTATTCCAAGTCCTTCCAGCTTCTTTATTAGCATCGGGACAGAGACAGTATCAAACGCCTTTGATAGATCAAGAAATATGCCAATGGTTTTGAGCTTAGTATCGAGTTGTTTCATTACTGTACTAGTAAGATCTATCACAGCATCTTCGGTAGATTTCCCTTTACGGAAGCCGTACTGGTTACTAGCTACAGTATCATGTTTATTTAGATGTTTTAGCAGTCTTAGGTATAATATTTTTTCTAGAATTTTAGAACAAGAGCTAAGAATCGAAATAGGTCGATAATTACTGATACTGTCTCTTTCTCCACCTTTGAAAACTGGAAGGACCAGGGCTTTTTTCAATACTTTTGGGAAAATGCCTGCAGTCAAACAAAGATTAAAAATATAAGTTAGGGGAGGGACTAATACCTCACTAGCATCTATAAATAAACTAGATGGAATACCGTCCCATCCAATAGCGCAACTTCTTCTTAACCCTCTTATAATTTGATGAACTTCCCTGCAGTGGCCATTGTATTGCACGGCGCGCTATTATTTGTAATTTGGGTGCCAGATAGGTTGTTGCTTTTGTTGTCATTAATTAATTTATTAGCCAACATACTTCCTATATTAACAAAATAGTCATTCACTTTATTTACAGAGGTCATAGGGTCACTACTTTTTGCAATTAGCGGGGTAGCTGCAGATTGAGTTTTTGTGGTGTTCGCAATTTTTTTTATGGCTTTCCACGTTTCTTTTAGGTTTCCCCTGGTCTTCTGAAGTTCACTTTTCTCGTAATTGTGCTTCAGCCTCTTCAATAGATTATTACAAAAATTTCTGTATCGAAGGTATGTAGTCTTATTAATATAGTTATCTATATCATTTTTGTACTTTTTATGTAATAAATCACGATTTCGGATGCATCTCAGAAGACCAGGAGTGATCCAGGGCTTAATTGTGCGTTTTCGACTTGGTATATTGAGCGTTTTGGTATTGGACTTTACAACATTAGAAAGCATCTTAATGAAATCATTCATGGCTAAATTCGCATCTTTATATTTATATATGTGTTCAAAATTGGTTTTGTAAAGCTGCGAAACCACTGAACCAAAATCTATCTTTGAGCGGGTTGGGTCCCTTCTAAGTATCTTGTTATCATAGTTACAGCATAATAGAGTTGCATAGTGGTCTGTTACCGTATGTGGAATAACGAATGTGGATGTTGGTTTTTTTGTACGTAGGATCACATGATCAATGCAGCTCGTTTCATGTGTAGGATATTGATGAGCAGGTAACATACCATGACACGACAGAAATGAGAGATAAAAATCAGAGTATTTATGTTTGTTGCTAGATATAATGTTTAAATTAATATCGCCAATAATAGCTACTGTCTGATAAGCGGACAGATGAGCCAGAAAACTATTTAAACTGTCTAGAAAAGGGTCTAAGTTTGATTCAGACGGCGAACGATATATTGCTACAATGGCTATTTTATTGTTAATATTAAGCAATAGGCAAGACGCGTGAGTCAGAATCGGTTCAGTAATAGTACACTCCAGGTTTGATTTGACATAGACTACCACACCATCATTTTTATTCCTGAAATCAGATCTATGACTCACGTACCCATCAATAATAGGGGTAAGTGGTGACACACTTAGCCAGCATTCTGAGAAAATAAGTATGTCACACTCATATCCTAATCTACTTAGCAGAACTTGAGCTTCATCAATGTTTTTCCATATGCTTCGAATATTAAGGTGAAAAATCTTTAAAGAACGCTGTATTTTATTTTTTGTTATCAGCAAATCACATTGTTCAGGGGAACTGCACATATATGATTTAGAAACATAAATAGAATCAATTTCTTTACTTAGTTCCTCAACGTTACCCATAATTTAATAATTTTGCAATTAATGTCATTTCTGATGTACCTTTCCATGATAGGAAATATTGGCTATTCATAATGCACGTGAGTGAGTAAGGTTTCTTATCGAGCATAACAAAAGACTTAGGCTTATTTATTATTGAACGGAGCCAGTTATACGTGACCTTCCATACGAGGCGGTTAATTATTCGGTAGTTAAATGAATTGAAAGCAATGTGAAGTGTGTTTTGTGTGTTTATGAATGTGTGGAGTGATACAATGTGCAGCGAGTGACATAATGTGTGATTTAACATGAAATGTTCATTAAGACTAAGCAACAAGTTTGTAATATTTTTAAAATTATTTAAATAGGCATGCAAACTGAGAATTATACCTATAGCTATGATTAGGAAGGCATACATACAGAGTACGCCGCAGAGAAACATAGTTAGTCATTTCTGTTTAGGTAATTTAGCCAAATCCTTTTCGCTATTTACGCGAATCGCCGGTGTGTTATCTTTTTCACGTACGTACACCCGTCCATGTGTCACCCAGCAGTAAGAGTAGCGATTTTCTTTGGCAAATTCTCTTGTTAAATAGTGCAGTTTTTTTGTTCTCGGAGTAAGCATTTCGGAAATAAAGACTGGTGTTTTCGAGCAATTCAGCTGCAAGTTTACCGTACTTAATCCATTTCCGGGGTGTTTTTTATTGTAGGATTTTGCCGCGTCGATAAATTTCTCCTTCATAATAACGCTAGAGAATTCCGCAATGATAGGTCTATTTATGCCGGCCTTAGCGTTTATGCGGTAGATATCTCGTAGGTATGCAGGCCCAAACTCGAACTCAAAAATCTTGCTCACCTTGATCATTAAGTCACAGAGATAATCTTTTGACTCGATCTTACCCTGGAAAGTAGGCACATTTCTTATCTCTACACATGCCGCTCTCGAGTTGCGGTGCAGTTTTTCAACCTCGGCCTCAAGTACTTGCGTGCGAGCCGCAAGCAAATCCTTGTCCTTCTCAAGGTCATCGCATTTTCTTTTTAGCTCTTCATTTTGGCTTGATACAAATTTAAAAGCTTCATTAAATTGTTCACATTTTTCTTGATACACATCCAAAACTTTTTGAAAGGCAGAGAATTTCTCATCTTGTTTAGTCTGCCATTGTTCAAACATTCTCGTCATCTCATCCATACATGCTCCAATATCTGTCGATTCTCTATTCCTCTTTTCTCTGAACCTTTCCATTTGTTTATTTTTTTCTTCTGTGTCACTAAGCGTCGCCAGGCTAGTCATTGAGCTTGAAGGTTTTAAACAAGTTAATTTACTTTGCTGTAATGGCATTCTGACGAATAACGTTGTTCCGACGGCAAAGCAATATTTGCGTAGGCCTATATTTTTTATGCCTATTGACAATTGAATAGCTTGCTATAGATGCACTCAACGAATGAGGAGAGATATTATCAGTGCACTCTTTCTGTTATTGGTTATAAATCAGCGCACCTTCTCGCTCTTTCACAGCGCGTGCAATGACGTACCTTGTTAACGAAGCTTAGCTACGTGGAGGGGCTAAGTATTACTCACTTGCAATTAACGCTTCTAATTTCTCATATTTAAGGTTTGTTGTCGTTTGGAATGTTGTTGAAATTTAATATAATTTTGAAATAAAAAGTCACCAAGGTGGACACGTCTACTCGCTATCGCGGTCCGATCGGAAGTCTTTTTATTGCTAAAGAAATGTAATATTCGAAGTTCTAAAATCAATAATAAATGTTGGTGGGGGGAATTTATTTTGCTCCTTACGTAATCTTTTTGAACCCCTGGCGCAAAGTGCCCGTGTTTGTAGCGTAGAGTCTGAACGTATCGAGAGATTTTTACGATTGTTAGCTGATGTGTTCGAGACGATCCATAGCTACGTATATAATGTATCTCCAGCTAAATGTTTCACGATCATCAGCTCGTTTCTTATAGGTATAGTTGTATAGGGTTCCTTTTTTAAAATTATAATCTTCGTTCTTTGCATACCTCAAGATAAGTTCCAGAATCATCGGATCCGGCGGAGTCGAAAGAGCGAGACCTTGCCCCGTGCTGCGGCACTGCCAGCAACCCTCCACCGCCAGAGCTGCGAGCCGCTTCGAGCTGGATCTCATCGAACGACGCCGACCGCACCTGTGTTTTAATCAATGACATATAAATACCCCTATACGCTATATAAGATCGAAACTTGCTGAAGGATGGGGAGGAAGTTGAGAGGCATCTGGGCTAGACGTGTTATCAAAAGAAATACAGGTTATAATCCTGCCTGTCGTGATAATTTTCGTTTGTTTTCTTATAACAATTACATTTTTAAAGATTTTATTGATATGAAGCGTGGTCATCCAGCTGCTCACTTTTTTAGTGGAAACTTCCTAAGGGTACCCGATATACTAAATTTAAGTATAAATGGAATAATAGTTACGTTATAATGTAACTACTTAGATAACTAGTTATCGACTAGGTGCAGAAGGCAGCGTATGCCGTCTGGTGGAGCATGATTTGGATTGTCCGAGTCCATCTATGGTAATCCTACTGCTTATTTTTGTAGTTGCTAGTATTTTTTTCTTAATAAAGGCAGTCTAAATAACTAGTACATTCTAAATGTGTGTGTACCTGCTTGGGCACCTCGAGGCTGCTCTGTGTCTTCATGTCCGCTGGCGTGGGCGTGCGCGATCGTTTGAATGTGGTGCGCAGGCGCTGCATGTCCGGGGCGGGCTGCGCGCGCGCGCATCACGCGGCCCGCCCCGCACCCCGTGCGCCGCGCTCCTCCGCCGCGCACCACACCACTCCACACTCTCACCACCACTGCACGTGTACACACAACACACTCGTGATAATAGTAGACAAACATCTAAGTTTTAATTTATAATTAAACAATTAAAATAGTTGCACTTTATTCACACATTAAAATTACAACGACAGCACGAAAAAATTATAAAACTAAAATAACCACCACCAAGTAAATATCAGAACAAAAATAAAATCTAACCAGTACAAAAATCTAATTGTTGCCCGTGTTATGTCTCCAGAGTGGCGTCCATAAGTTTTAATTAATTTGCACATTCAGAAGAAAAATTAAAGTGAAAAATATAACAACTTGAGATGACATAAATATGAACGTAGTTTTAACTTTCGCCCTTGACTGAGTTGTGGATTCCCTGAGATCGAAATATTGGTGTGTTGTGTGAAATTGGTTGTTTAGACAAGAGTTAAATTTGAGCAGAGCTTAAAACTCATGTTAATCATAATCTCATGTTAACCTTAATCACAACTTGCTCAAATTTTGGTATCAGAATCATCTGATGGCTACAGGCTGTCTTGTGGAGACGGGCAGGGAGGTTAACCTCTCCAGATCTATTTAATACCTACGTGAACGATCTGATCGTGGAGCTGGGCAGCACTCCAGTTGGCTCAGATTAGATGACAGGTATGTCAATAATCTGAGTTATACGGATGATATGGTAATGCTCAGTCCCTCAATCAAGGGTTTGAGAAAGTTAATTACAATCTGTGAAAGGTATGCTAAAGAACACGACCTCATATATAATGTTATGAAAACAGAGATGGTAATATTTAGATCTGGAAAGGGACTTGTTCCCAATGTCTGTCTTAGCGGACATCCTGTTGGCATTGTGGACAGTTTTAAGTATCTTGGTCGGACTTAAAGGACGATAAATACATCGAACGTCAGCGAAGAGCATTATGTATAGTTGGTAACATGATTATAAGAAAATTTTGTAAATCCTCTCCGGACGTTAAAGTCACTTTATTTAGATCCTTCTGTCAGTCTTTCTACATCAGCCAACTCTGGACAAATTACACCAAATCCCATGATGGTATCCGAGTTGCCTATAATAATATATCTTTAGGCAACTTATGGGGCTTAAGCGTTTCTGTAGTGATTCTGGTGCCTTCAAGGCCATACAAAGAGGCCGAATAGCGAGTTTCATGTCCAGAGTTTTCAGATGTAAAAACTCTATTACCTATAAGGAGTTTGTCAGAAAGAATCTTCTGCACGACTATTTACATACGATGGCTGCGTATTGCAGCCTGAATGTACTATATGTACACACATGTATATTTATTTTTAATTTTGAAATACGAGTATGTATGTTTTTGACTCAATTTTTGTTATGTTGTATTTTGTTGTTTTTTGTGTATTGCAATGCAAAAACAAAATGCTATGGATCTCGTATCTGAAATAAAGTACTATTATTATTATTATTATATCTTAGTAATTAATATGGGTTATCGCTGCCTAAGTAAATATAATTAGGTAAATTATAAATAAGATAAGAATAGATAAAACTATATGACTATTTTTATCCCACAAATTGTAGAAAAATTACAACCAAATATATATTGACAAATTGATTGAGTGAGTAACGAAAAAGTCACAACATATAGGTACCCAAAAATAATAGGTATGATATGTCCGCCAAATCGAATCCAAATTCTTTTTGAAAATCACCAAACAAAATTGAAAGCGGTGAAGCCAGAAAGGGTTCATGTAGGTAAGTGTAAGGACCTCCGGTACGTGTACCTATTCGCCGGTAACACACTCCGTTCACAATTTTCTACCAAAAAGTCTACACTAATCAACTATATTTTATTATGTTTTTTACCTGATTTATCGGAGATGGCTAAACAGAATTGAAAAATTATTTTTTGTGTCACGAGGTATACCAGTAAGTATACCTCGTGACACAAAAAATACTTACTTACTTGTGGTGCTATTTAACTTTTATCAAATACTGTTCGGGAGTTTTATTAATACGCTTTTATTAGCTTCAGACGTATGTATGTTAGTAAGTTAGTATGTTAGTATGTAACGGAATCTTTTAAGATATTATCAAAATGATAAGCACGCTTTTTTTTAAAAAAAAATTTTTTTTTTTTACATTTTTCTTAATTAAAATTTTAAATAATTTATTTTCTATTTTTTAGTTGGAATTTCTATAAAAAGCGTATTTTTTAGTTTTTTTAAACTACTATTTATTTTAAAATAGAAATAACTAAAAAAGTTATATCAGCGCGTGCTGTCGGTAATCACAATTATAAAATAAAAACACATGAAAATTAACACACGTTAGTTTTCTAAATGAAAATTAACATTTTTGAAACACACACAACTTAACAGTTACGTAATGTAGTATTTTTCTGTGGTACCTAAGTATTATGTAACATATAGTTCCGGGTAACTACTACTACTAACGGTATATAAGCGTACTGTACATATTTGTCTTTGCCATTATTTTGTATAAGTTATCGCAACCGAATAAATACCTAAATACGAATCTTTTAAAATTAACAATAGATTAACGAATTATATATTATACATGTCTAAATCACGTATTTATTTATGAATATAGCCTGAAATACTTAAGTCTAATTGTCTCTTTAGAACAAAAATTCAGTTAATGAATTAAATTTCATTCTTTCAAATCAAATCTGGGTTCATCAGGGAAATTTAAAGATCAAGCCTACTCTATTCCATTTGAACGCATTTTAAATTGAGCAAGGTGGGTGGGTAATGACAACTAAACCGAAATAGGTTACTAATGATAATAAATTTCTTTTTGTGACTAATGATCGAATCTAATAAAATTTAGCAATTTTATAGCCAGTTGGTCATTTACCTATCTATCAAAATTGACTTTGTTTATTAGATTGCTACTGCTTTAGGTACCCACCAGTTTTGCTAGTTGATCTTGGTAGCTGATTTATCACTAGAGTAAAGAAGAGATTTTATTGGAATTTAAGGCAGTGGTCCACAGGGAATTTTTAGTGGATTTACTTATGAGAGCTAAGTAGTTTACAATATATTTTAAAACTCAATTTGTGGAACAGATTTTCGTCAAATTTGAAACGCCTGGCATAATTCGGACACTTACTAGTTCGGAAGCGTGTTGATGAACTAAAGGATTTTTCGGCAAACTCGCTGTAACTACAAAACAGTAACGAGTTACCTTTTTGTTTACGAGTATTTATTTACTAAGTACGCGTTATTTTTTCCGACTACATTATTAAAAGGGGCAGTTTATAACATAGCTGTTCTATTTTAAATCAAGTTCTCGCGTGCTGTAGTACCATTTCTTTGTGTATATTTTCTGTGCATGACACGTAATAATTAACAAGCATTTACCTTACGTCTTTTGGGGGCTCAGCCGGAATATAACGCAGATACCTTTAAAGAAGTACCTATTCATTAGTTTAATTTGTGCGCTTGGACCAATGCTGAAATTTCGAAATCTACCAATCGAATAGGTAGGTATTTCTCGACAGATAAATTTACTACTAATAAGTCTGATATCAGGTAGTACAAATATTACAGACACTCACGAGTCAGTGAATTCGCGGCGAATTAAATAATTCTTTCAAACTTGAGATAAATAATTTGACTTTTGCTTCTGTGAACTAAGTAGGTGTTTAAGTGTGCGATCAAAAACGATCAGTCTTACTTTATCTCGCTTCCGCTTGAAACGAATTCACACAAATTTATACTTCTTTATGGGAATAATAACTGAGGTTTAATTTTTTTTTGATATGCTTAGCCTTATAAGTTCGTGGTTTGTTGTTTATATGAGTACATGCACCGATGCGGGATAAAATTTGTATGGTGATAATAATTAATTTTTATCGTTTTCAAAAAAGAGTAGGTATTCAATTTTATGTTTATAAAGGTAACCCTTCCATGTAGTCCCATTTAATTTTCTCAAAATCGGTTAAGAAGTTTGATTTTTGCATTGAGATAACTGAAAAGTTATAACCGGCGCCCGCCGTTATGTAAATCGGTGCCTAGACACTATAAAAAAAAATTAAACAGAATAACAGATCATAGATTCAATAATTCCTTTAAAACTAAACGACAACCGACTTCCATTACAACAGGCTCAGATAGTAGTTTGCAGTTATTTCGATTTAATAATCAAATCTTATGGGAGGTACCCCTTTTAAACAAAAAATAATTTATCAAATTTCGACACCCTTTACCGAGAAATCAGGTAACAAATATTAAAAAAAACCAGTCGAATTGGGTACCTCCTCTTTTTTGGAATTTGGTAGAAAATTGACTTAACTTTGAGATTTCACTCAACGAGGAAATTTTACTCTAAAAATATACTAAAATTATTAATTAATTACTTTATTTTCATTTAAATTTAGAAGGTTGTTACAAATGAACAGCATTAATTAAAGCTTAGCACTTAGATTTTTTCTTAAAGAGAGGACATGTAAAACAAAGTTTTGTTTTTTTTTGTAATTATAGACATTACATATAGGTAACATGTATGTCAAATATGTACTATCCGCAATAAAGTGCCGAATTTACGGTTACTTAACGTTATTCTTTAACTTTCATAAAAATACTTTCGATCAATAAACAAATCTCGTAATTTGTACCGGGACAAAAAGAACAACTACGTGATCTCAGTCGCTGTTACCTCGTCATTATCTATACCGACAATGTCACGTAGCCCGCCGAAACAGGCTTCGGATTATTTTATTAAATTTCCCTTCGTATTTTCTTCTGTTTATCTCAATTTTCGACGGTAACTAGGCTACGGGTTTCGTGTCAAATACCTATCTATAGACTGGTAGGGAACATTATATTAGAATAAAAACATACTACCTGTGGAATCTTCCTTTCTTATTTAGGATTGGTTTTGTATTCAGTCCGAAACAATATTACCGCTACTTGAAACGATTTTGATACTAATACATCAAAACATGTCTGTTGTAAAAACTAGATTTACTAAGAGTTGATTTGTAAAACATGTAAAGTAACAAAAACTCAACGTGTTCTGCGAAATACGGGATATTTACATCATCCATGATCCACAGAAAGCTTTCTTATTTCGGTCACGTCAAGAGAAATGACAAATACAAAATGTTCCAACTCATCATCCAGGGAAAGAGAAGTGTCGGTCGGAGACAACACTCTTGACTAAGGAACCTAAGGACGTGGTTCAGCTGCAGTACCACATCGCTCTTCAGAGCGTTGCCTTGATGCTTTCCAGCTTCCGATAGGAGAGGAACAATAAAGAGAAGAACAGTTCATGTAACTGTTACTTATCTCGTGCATACGTCGCTATAGGTGTAGGTATGACATATGTGCCACTTAATAATGGATGCCTACGCAATAAATATAGATGGCAGTCATATCGAGCCAAATGTGACATGGGTTCGATGGCAGAATCACTTTCACTATCTCCACGAAACCCAAATCAGACAGGCAAACATAATAGAAGGTAAATGGATCGTAAAATTTCTAGAAATATAATATTCAAGAGAATTAGGCTGTAATAAAACATAATTCCTAGAATATGAATAAACAAATGCTTTCTAGTTTTGCATGGTATATACCTTCAAAAATAAATACCTAACGATTTTTAGGAACGAAATGTACAAATTTTATTTTAGAAATAGTAAATTATTTGTGTATTTTAACTGACTAGCGACTCTGTACAAAAAAGTGATAAAACACGACTTCAAACAAACCCGACTCCTAAATATTTACCTGTGTATCGTTTAAACAAAAATTAAAATATTTTTTTGAAAGTAACCTTTTTTTGACACTCATTTCGATCAAATATCGACTGGCAAAGTCCAGAAAATGTGCGAGAGTTTGTGGTGTAGCCATGTATAAAAAGTTGTCGGATATAACACTAAATAATATAACTCTAAATCACTAGTAGTGTTTAAAGGTAAACTTAAAACATTTTTGATAATAGTATATATGGCGCCCTATACTGTCGAGGAATTCATAACGAACTTATACAAAATGTATAAATTATGATTTTGAATTTATTGACTTTCTATTATATTGATTTTGTAATTATTATTATTTGTATAAATGTTGACGAATCTACATAGATATGTTTAATAGATACTGACGCGTAATATTGTAATATTTACCAAATAAAATTATCATTATCATTAACTATAAAAGTATTTATATAAGTTTTGTAAGTTTTTTTTTTAAGTAATTAATAATCAAAATGTAAAAGACTTGCCTGTAACAAATGTTATTTAAAGGCCAATTAATATTTCTTGTACTTATTCATCTTAATTAATTATTCATGTACCCAGTGTCACTCTTACGACTAAGACGAACCTATTGACATCACTCACATAAAATACGACGATAGGCTCTAGGACGTGCCAAAGAAATATACATACATGCATTTATACTTACATATACTCGAAAAACATAACCCTCCTTCTTTCGCAGTCAGGTAAAAACTAAGAAGTATTCAAGTCGCCCGTTTTATTCTTATGTATGTTACCTGATGTTTCAGAGACGTCCCGACTGTTTTGAAAAAAAAAATATTCTCATTTGGCTTCAGATCTATTTTATCTTTTATCAATATAAGAATACCTCACTGTTCCCAAGCAAGAACCCTTATTTTTAACATAGTTGTCTGTCCTCTAAACATGGAACCTCTGTCAAGCCGTAGATCGGGTTTTTAGTGTTCAAGAGGGTCGTTAGTGCGACCCTTTTCCACACGAATTGCGCCGTTGTCTTTATGTAAGGGAACACCTTGGGGTGAATAATATTTGTTTACATTGAAACCACATCGGTAATATCGAACCCGTTTCCAATTTCTGTACCTATTCGTACAGATAGGACAATTTTGGGCGTTACGTTTACTGGTACGGGTACGGGTTACGTGAAAATAAAAATGGTTTTCTCCCTTCTAGGCTGGCCATATTGTACATTAAAATCCATTGTAACGTTTGCATCTAAATATGTTATGTTAGGAGTAGTGTTATGTTGTTATTTTTTTGGGATATTGATGCTACTAATTGACCGAGCGAGTGAAGCGTCCCTACTACGAATCTGGCAATTTCGAGTAGGTACAGAACGTTGTTTCTAATAGTACGATATCTTAGAATTTTGGTTATCGGGGATATTTTATGCGATGACATTTCACCCAAAAAAGGAAAAGTTTGCTACGGCGTTTTTTACCGACCATTTCCAAAAATATTTGGAAGAAACATGAAGAAGACAAAATAAAATTTCTGCATAAGGAAGTCTGAAAAGAGGTTGTGTCTTAAAAATATTGTAGTCACTAGTTTAAGAGTTCGCTTCATTAAATATATTCGGTAAAAGCACAATTAGATACTTTGATAAAGGTAGTATATGCTCGATCACTCATAAAGAACCCAATTATTTTAACGTATTTATAGTTGGGAATAGTTACATGTAAGAAAAGGTTTTCTTTTACTTAAGAAGGACTATTCTGTTGTTCAAAAAGAAAAGTTAATAAAAGAAAAGAAAATATTATAGTGTCTGTCACACTATGATATTTTCTGCCCAATAATTTCCTAATCTAATATGGTTTTTCCAAACGTTCATTTTTATAACATTGTACTTCACGTATCAGTTGATTTTCGTATTGTCTACCAGAACATTGCCTTTAAGTATTGCAGAAGAGCATAATAAAACACCTATCGGCATGTACCTAGTTTATATAAAACACATTCTACAAATAGATAATAATATTAACATAATTTTGTAAAAAATAAAATGTATGCCTCGTCATTGCAGACTCGTAATACATTTGTCATCTCCATACATCAAGTGTTTACGTCATTTTTACCCGACTCTAATATAAGAATGATTTACAAATTTTAGGACTGAAAAGGCGTAATTTTGTTTAAGTAGTAAAAATAAGCTATAAGCCTTATACTTGACAACCTTCATTAATACGGTTCCATAAAGTATAAAGTAAAGGTTGCCTGGAAGAAATCGCTTTAGGCGATAAGGCTGCCCAATGTACTACCAATGTTTAGTTTATAATATATTTGCTTTATATATTTTTCTTGGTGTGCAATAAAGATATATTTTATTGTATTGTATTGTATAAATCAGGACAGGTAATAAAAGTATTTTTATTTTTTCCTTGAAATTGAGTCCTAATTAAATAAAACTTACAAAACTTCTTATAGCAATAATGTTAAAGTCGTGGGCCTGTCCCATATATATAATTCATTGAATAATACCTATCTAGATTATTTTACATTAATCGTATTGATATGTCTGAAAACAAAAGCTACCGAACATAAACCGGTTCTCTCCTTCCTTACTCTTCCATTTTCTAAAATACTACTCTAGACAAATAACTTTTCCCGTTAAAAAAAACTAAGGTCAGACTGGCTTAAATTAAAACATATACTCGACGAAACTACCTTGGACAGGACAATGGAATAAAACATGGTAATATCACGCACCCCGGTGGGTGTAGTCTGGTGATGAATAAAGAATGAGGTCACATGAAATATTTGTAATACAAAAATAAAATCTTGCGTTTTTGTACGTTGAATTCATTATTTAGTACGTACAAAAGTCAAGTAATTAGTTACATTGTTTTTGTACAATTCATTACAGAAAACATTATTTGAAAAGAAAGGATTGAATATATTTTTCCCTTGTTATACTGATTATCAGGATTCTTTTGCAAAATATTGGCTAGAACACATTTTTTTTTACTTTCAGTCTATCAAGAGTTGTGGTAGTATTCTGAAAAATAAACTCTCTAGATATAGCCATCTCCCTTCCACCTATCAAAATAACAGTTTGCGACTTTTTAGTTGACTCCTCACCCAACTTCCATACTGCCGCCAACATAGATGGGTTACATTAAAAAAGTTATAGATTATCGGTGCACTACTTCTTCTGTAATACCTTGTTTGATTCTTTTTTTCACAGTGGTCGTGGGAATGCAATTAGGGTGGGATGCATAATTTTTTAGACCATAATAGCGATAATGTAGTTTATGTAGTTCGCCGCCCATATCGTCATGCTTTCCAAGGGAAAGCAAAGTGAGCTACCGGGAACTTCTATTGGAATGTTAGAGAAGGTATAAAAACATATCAGGATTCGGTAAGAGGGGAAATTGTTTAGTGAAAGACGGGTTCTTTGTAAAGTATAACTTAGGCAAAAAGTTACGATATTGTCACACGTGAACTCTACACATGCTTTATATTACGAAAAAAGCAAGAGATTGTTGTACTACTACTTACAGCTAGTGAGAAGTATGATCAGAATTGAAAGCCGTATAAATTTAAATATTTACGCATAAGCTGAAAAGTATCGGTATTATGTCAGAAAAAAATATTATTTGTGATCAATTTTGTATTTAAAAATATTGCCGAAAACAAAAATACTCAGCGTCATGGCGGAATAAAAATTATTATTCCGCCTTCAGCCAATATTGTAATGTTGTTTACCTAAACTCTCCGAAAACTGTCAGTGAAACTTTTGGGAACTACACAACGCTGACATATTTTTCAACTTTATATTTGAAATTGCTTTTCAATTTGTAAAGTTTCATGAGTACAATACAAAGGTTTTATTTTCAAGGAGAAACATCATCATTGATGTGGAACGCCGACGCCCTGAAGAAAGGGATCGCTATGTGCACTTGCCAGTCTATTACGGGCAGCCTTTGTCCTCAACCAACGTCCGTAGTACTCATTTTCTGTCCGAGAAGTAATATAGTTTAGAGGTACCAATAGTGCAATAGAGAGCAAACATGCCAGTGTTGGAACGCCTTTGTAGCCGGGCTATTGTATGCCAGATGGCATGCCGAGACGAGCCGCCGACAATACCATCATTGTATTAGTCTTAGATTATACAGCTGAATGAGAACAAGGCCTTTACTATCGGAGTATCGCCTATGGAACTTCACTTTTCATGAACGTCTCTGGTCACTAAGGCCACTTTAGTAACAGAAACATACACACTACTAATATCCCGAGTAAATTAGTATCTGTATTCTTCGGCTACTATTAACCTTTGTCTCATATCTTGTAAGTGAAGAATATATTAGTATGTATGCATATTCAGCTCTTGCATTTGATTCTTCTGTGTAGATCTCGAAAGAATATATAATGTAATTTTGTGCCAAACAACACAGGCGTTGTGTTTACGGTAATAGTGAATATTTTACGAAACAATGTTGCTCAAACAATTAGGCCCAAAAACGAAAATGCGGCTCTAAATGCGGTAAGAATAATTGGGCTAAATTTTTATAATGGCGTTATAATGGATGGATAACATTCTTTTACAACAAGCCGTCGTTTAATATTCATAAATTAAAGTTTTAGGCATTTACTCTGTATAATATTAATATACCTACTCGTAGTATCAGCGATGCATTCGTTGTTACGTAAACGTAACGAATACGTTACTCGCGTGTTAATTTGTACTGTGTGGGTATTAACAGCTATATAGAAATATTTGGTGAAACAAATTGATGAGATCGTAACTGTATCAGCGTTCCACCTTATCAACCTGTAATTCAATGTTACTTAAACTTGTATCCCGTGCTATATGAGTATGAAGATTTGAATCACAATAATTGTAATAATAGTTGGTATTGTAGTTTCTATGCGATTTTATTATGACATTGTGAAATTATAATATTTTTTACTGTAGATACAGAAAAAATAAATACGGAAGAAAAATCTTACATCCAATGCCACAAGTGCAGCCTTATCGCTAAAATCGATATCTACAAACAACCTTAGGATGAAGACAATTTACAAAAATAACTATAAATATACTTAGGTACATTTTAGCATGCGTATAGAATTTACTTATCCACCGAAAATATGAATGTAAACAAAATTACTAATAAAACACTTCTATTTTAATAAAAATACAGGATAACATCTACTCTCTATGGATGGACTAGAGATAAAAAAAAAAAAACAGAATCACAGCCTCAGACATTTACGCTGTTCTTATTTGAAGTAGATAGGTACAAGTTTACTTTGTTCATCTCTAATTAATGTTTCCAACAAAAAAGGGTACGAGTATGGCTATAAATTATGCATTAAACAGTAGTTTGAACAAAAAAGTATTCTAATTTTTAGACGAATTTAAGCTAAAAACTTTTAATTAGAACCTTTATTCATGAGGCTTTTTGTCCAAAAGATGTGCTCTACTTTTAAAATAAATGGTTTGAGAACTTTTTCTCATTTCCTTCGTTCAAAACAAGTTGGTCAGATTTAAATTTTGATCGTCATAATAAAATTTTCTTCCGATGACACGTACTTGAACTGCTTATTTGGGATATATTTTTGTACCGATTCTATTTATGAAAAACTTACTAATTTAGAGAAAATCAGTCACAAACTTAGTAATTTATTCCGACACTCAAGGTCAAGCTCCCCAAACTTCAGCTTTATTAGACATATTTAAAAAAATACTGCAGTAATTTTAGTGCCAATGTGGGAATATTATTTTTTACTCAGTTGTTCCATTATTACTTATTGTACAAAATTATCTTTAATGTTCAAAATTATACAAAATTATTAAAATTATACAATTGTAAAGATTTTACGCCTCGTGGCTGTCAGCCGATTCTCTCCATATTCAATAAATCTTTTTATTGCATCACCCTTGAATTTCTCCTCATCCTTTTAGTGTTTATAGCCAAGGTTTATGTGCTTTGAGCGGAATTAAAATGTTTGGAGCGACCTGCGCCAGCCGCGTGGTTTGCCTCGCCAACCAAATAATTAAGCAGTAGCCCACCTGACCGCCGCCTAGCCGCCCGGCCTACGCGTGCTTCGCGCACACTAAATTGACGTGACTGCATACATTGCCGATAAACTCTCTATCGATTTTTCGATCCCCTACTTCCCTACACCGCCTTCCTGCCTTTTTTAGACCCGTCAAAACAGCTCACACACGATCAAAGTTCCCCCAGCTTCGCTTGTTATTGTTTAATTTCATGTTTGATTTGCAATACTCGCTGAAAAGAATTCTGTTTGGCGTTCGAAGCGAAATTATGTTGTCAAAGGACGAGTGTCTGGGATAAATTGAATGAAGTTTGACAGAACAAAACAGACACACAATCTGAGTTCGTTTTGCGATATTTGAGTCTGGTATAGGTATCAAAATGAAGCTGAAATATAACATTATGATGCAATTTACACGTAAACGACATCATTATTTGTAGAACATTTTTAAGTACTATCAATTCTAAAAAGCGTATTTTTGTGTGTTTCAAAGAAACAAATCACGTTCACTATTCGTAGAAATTAATTACTTAGGGTTCAACTTAGCAAACATATACTTAGGTGCTATAATATTTTATTATATAGTCACTGTCTTAAGATACAAGGTATAGGATCTAGCCTAAGTACAAAAAATATTCTGAGAAACTGTAACGAGGCAACGAAATAGAGCAGCGGAATGACTCGTAGCCACTCGTATTTTCGAAGCGTTCAATTAAGAGTTGTAGCTTTACGAAACGTATTGTTAGCATCTATTTATAAAACCAGAAGCGTTGGCAATAGTCCCAACTGATAATACTAAGTATAGGTGTACCGCCACCTACGTACGTGTTTACGGTTTCTATCAATCATTATATAAATTAAGAACAATCAATAACCAACTTTTATTAGTTGCGCACCTCTCATAGTTATATGTATTGTATATCAATTTAGTTGAAAATTAGTCGTTATTTTTATATGATAAGTATTAACTGTCACCCGCGGCGTTGTACGCGGCATAAAATGGTATATATAAATAACAAATTTCAACTCCTATTGGTTCTAGCGTCCCGCACGGGAACACAGCGCGAGCTAGACCTCCGTACCTTTTGCCTCATCACAGGGGCATAAGACGCCTCGCGATTCACCAAAGATCATCACAATCCCGACATGTATAAATAAATAGTATAAATTTATTCTAGAAATGTTTACGAAAGCTTGAAGCAGACAACCTTTGCAACACCATTTACTCGTCAGTATATTAGGGAGTACAATATCAAGCAACCAAGATAAAATTCCTGCTTACATAGCCATAGGTGCCAGAAAATGGCTAGAACCCTAAACTTGAATTTTTCTGGTGTAAAAATGTCATCACAACATCATACATCCTATATTTAGCACCAATATTTGTTCATGACCTTAAATTTAATACTACAGACGAGGCTGTCGAAAAATGTCGGCGGTTGTTTTTCGAGCTTTTCCCAATATACCTATATTTATTAAGATTTTCGAAATAAGGTTCGCATTATTACATATGTAAGTGAACCGGGGTTGGGAGTATTTTTGAAACGCTTTAAATAAACTCGTTTCATATGTAGTTTTCATTTTTCTCATATACATACTACATTTTCTACAAATTCTAATGTGCTAACCCGTTCCAAAGGGTAGCGTATCCAGTATGGTAAAAGAAATATAATGCTTATAAATAATTTGAGCCATTAAAACACCAGCATCCTGGCCATAAATCGCATCAATAAGGCCCCAAAAATAAGGCAAATTTCTTACATTTCTTTTATTATAAGTATTATTTATTTTAAGCCTTAGATTTATATTTCCTATCTGTATATTTATACCAGTTAACAAATATATTTTTTTTGAAATAACATTATATAATAACCCACCTAATCAAATAACCCACCTCATTATCGCAAGGAGAAAACTCGCACTTCGAGAAGTTAATCTCCAGGCCTAGGCCTTTTAAAATATGACATCCGGTTACTCCCGACAGTGCCATTATCGAGATACCACACATTTAAAGGTACCTTGACATTAAAAACGAGTAGCCTAAGGGGATCCCTTGCTAGGCTTTCACTTGTGAAATAATAAGTTCATCCTTGAAATAGATATAAGAAGGATATCTGTACACAAGTGTACAACACACCAAGGTGTAGGAAAGGATATTGAGAACGGATGGTTTCCTTAACCTCACTCAGCTGAACTTTCTACACTGTTGAAAGCATTGCGAATATCCAGCTTCAGCACAATACTGTCCGCGTTCTCAGAGTTCATGACAAACGCCCACGTGGCGTGTATAGCCGCTTCACAACTCAGGCGCGTGTCGAACCTCAATTGGTGCGGTTGTAGGATGACAAATTAGCCTTAACTGCTCGGCAAGTCAATTTAGCAGTTAGCCCTTCCGATAACTATGTCCCTTAAACCTCCATCTATTTTATCTAATGCACAGAGCGACGCGTCGTAGACATATGAACACACCAGGGGGTTCAGATGTCTAGTGAGCAGAAAGTTCACAAGCCTAGTAAGACAGCAAAGGCACCGCCCACTCTCACCAGCTGACACAGATGTTAACTCTTTAAGGTGACCAGGGTGCAAGCCGTCCAGACCCACTGTAAAATGACCCAAGCCTGGCCACCACATATTCCACATTGATTGTAAGTAAAATGAAAGATAAGCCCGGATCAGAAGGAAAATGCAGAGGACGAGACGAGGCCGATTGCTTCATCTTCAAAGCCGCTAACGTTCTAGGCCCTTTTTTGTGTATTACAGACATAACTAGACATAATACCGGAAGATAATAATTATATATTACATTTCACCTTAGCAGTCACATTCCCAGGTAGGTCTTTGCTGGTACTTTCAAAACAACATACGAAGAGAGGGGTCTCCAGTCCTCCACCACGTTGCATTCCACACAGGTGTAGATAATGTCGCACAGTTTCGCGGCCACCTGATTTCGCGTACCCTTAGGCACGTGACGTAGTAGTTGGTCCACTTGACTACATTTTCTAAAGGACTCTGGTGAGAATGAGACGCCGGCTGAACCTGGCATGACGCGATTACTGTATCATCTGGTGAGACCAGTGACTGTGAAGCGACAATTGGACGCTGCACATCCTTGTGCATCCTGCCGATACGGTCATGGTTGTGAACCATGACTGCCCCCCCTGGGCCCATTACTCATCCCCTATATTAGATAAAAAAACACTTACAATTACTTACTTTTGAATAATATCATAGAGACAAATTGGTATCGCGATGATTGATAATTTATTAAAATTAGGCTGTATAAATATAAGGAGTAACATGAATAAAACATCAATCAAGAGTAACTAACATGAATAAAATATAAACTATATTTAGTTACTTAAGAACTAGTAACAGTTCTATTTACACATTCCATTGACTTCGCAGTGAAGTTTTAGTCATTGTGTTGCTTGTCCGAAACCTACTAGTACAAGTTTTACGCGAAAGTACAAATGTTAAGGGGCGCGTCTGCCTCAAAGTTAAATTAGCTTATGTGCGAATACAAAAAATATACAATTGCCAAAAAGATGGTCTTTAGAAACAGTTGGAGTTTTTTTAAATAGATCTTTTTTGAAAGTATAATCAATTTAATTCATCAAAAATTTTCAGAAAGCGTTGATTTCGACGTTTTAGACAATTTATTTATTTTTTCTACAACTAAGAAGGATTTCAACAACTTCGCGTTTTTGTAGATTAATTAATTACCTTACCATATTTATAATTTGTAATATAATTTCAGCAGTCGCACCCCTTAAGTGAACTAAGATGAAAATATTTCCTTTCAATTTGTACATAATATAACCTAGATTTTGCCCACGTAATGTTGGTTTTCTCGAGAAGTAGCCTATGTGAAGGCCGGTGAGTGCATTCGAACTATCTCTGTGCAAAAAATTAAGTCAATGCGTCACTCAGTTGCTGGGAGAAAAAAGAAAAAACAAACTAACAAACACATTTCTTTGCTTTTATAATATTTACATCAGTTGTGTAGGAATATTACTCGGACTCGTTCGGGACAAATAAATACCTTGTACTAACCTATCTGAACACGAGATCGAACCCATGCCTGATCGCTTATAAGACGAGAGTTTCCCGACTCCAACCATTGATTAAAATACTTTTGCCTTCTACTATCATTGTGTAATTTTAACCTAGTTTCGTAACATTGTGGACAAAATTTTGGTCTCCAGTTTCTACAGAGTGAGTTTTGTAGTACTCGGGGATTTTTGACTGGGGGTGTATTATCGCCAAAAAAAGAAGTTTGCTACGGTACCATTTTAACAGCCCATTTAAGTGACATGCGGGACCTAACAATCAGAATATGAAATGATCGGTCCGTTTTAATACGTTAAGTTATTTTGCAACTAACTAATTTTCTCAATAATTGTGAGTGCTAGTCCACTTTACTAATACCTATGCTTCAAGGACACTTATCATTGTGTATAGAGCACGTTGAGATTATTATTCTGAAAGATATCTCCAGTATTCAAATAAATCATCATCCAGCCCCAAGAAAATGAATAGAATAAAATTGAAACAGTAAAAATACCTCACAACCAATAAAACTAAAATTTTAAACTAACTTATGATAAATAATTAAAATAACTTTAAAACTAACTTTAACTTTCTAACTGCTTTCTGTCACAAACCGACGCCAACTTAACAAAATGCTGGCTGAAATAACCAGCGCGAGCGTTGATCTTCCGTCGGGATCGAGAGGTAAAGTCATGCACGTCACTGATTCTTAAATAGTTACGAATCGGTGAAGCAAACTCTCGGTCTAGAACGAAAATATCCAATTTTTTTGTGTAAAATTAAAATTACACACACAAATGGAAATAATTGCAGAAAAAACGCAGTATGGAGAATTCCCGCGTTTGTTGAAAAATTGCCATTTCGTCTGTATACTTATTGTAATACTGGTGGGCAAGAGATATAAAGATGGATCTATTAAAAATAACGGCGGTTTTTGTGTTCGCAGGAAATATTAGAAACCCTAGTAAAAGTCTCCACCGCTTTACAACTAAGTGTTACTTATAAGTAACATATAAAACACCCTGCTATTTTTATATTGAACCTAAGTATTGTATGGTGTTTAGGAAAATAGCGGTAAATTTCCGAGAACGTTGGTTTCCACAACAAGCAAATCATGATGAGTGCCTTTTCACATCGAGCTCGTGTAAATAATCTAATAATAAATACTTAGGTACATCCCTGAGTAGATACAAGTACGAAGTCATCGTATTCAAGATATTTCTGGATTTGAATACTAAAGTACACTTATAATTCAGATATTCAAAGAAGCTTGCTAACTCTATACCTTCTCAAAACTATTTTATTCGGCCTGAAATTTATTTTATAATGTATTTCTATTCTTATAATAAAACTGTTCTTATAATAAAAGGTCAAATTCTGTACATTGAATATATTTAAAAAAAAAAATCGCGGGGAGTGTTATAAATGATACAAAACCCAAATCTATAATATTTTTAATTTTTGTCTGTCTGTCTGTTTCTGGACTTTCCATAACTCCGAAACCGCGGCATGGATTCTAATGAAACTTGGTATGCTTAAGGTTGTTACCATGACGTAGGATCTTATCTACTTTTTAACCCGAAAATCCGACAGAGCTCCCGTGTGAGGGGAAGATGAAAGTAGTATTTAATTATAACTCAATCACGCGTGCTTTGATTTGAATAATTCTTTCTTTATTGAAAAGACTTTTCTTATTTAAACTGAAATTAATGTTATCCAAAAAAATAGTAGGGGTTCCTGTGGGAGGAGGGGTGAAAGTCGCATATCGTTTAACTCGATAAGGCGTGCTTAGATTTGGATGATTATTTTTTTGTTAGAAAAATCTATCTCAAATCATATTATCCCGAAAATAAGTGGAGGTTCCCGTAAGAGTGAGCATAAAAATCGTATGTATATTTATTTATTTACATTTATATTATTATAACGAAAGGCAATGTTTACCCTTCGAAAATAAAATAAATAATTGATTGTACAGAAAAGAAAACAAAGAAGAATCTGGCAGAGCATCTAGAAGCAATTTTCCAACCAAATGTGGGTGAGTCAGATGAAATCAAATTTATAACAGAATACACTACCTTTGAGCCTGCTAACTTAAAGCCTGTTACTCCGAGAGAGATAGCAGGTGAAATAAAAAATAACATCAGTCCTTGAAAATCTCCTGGTTACGATTTAATATCAGGTGAAATATTAAAGAGACTTCCAAAGAAAGCTATTGTAAAGCTTACGACTTTAATTCATGCCCATATGCAAGTTTCGATATATTATGCTGCCAAGAAAGTATACAGACATTATAGAATTATGTACATCAAATAGAAGATTTACAATAAGACAAAATGATGCCTCCTCATAATTGAACGAGATAAAAGCTACCGCAGGGAAGTGTACTACACGTGCGATATACCGCAACTAGAAAATAACACAATAGCTACCTTTGCTGACGACACTGCTATCATAGCTGTAGTAGATACGCACGAAAAAGCTGTTGAAAAAGTTCAAACTACTGTACAAAATTCCATATGATAATACGGCTATATACTTGGATATGACTCTTGACGCGAAGCTTTGCTGGAAAGAACACGTCAAGAAAAAACGACAGCAGTTAATCCTACGCTACAGAAAGATATTGGCTACTTGGTCGGGAGTCGCCATTGTCAATAAATAACAAAATTTTAGTATACGAACAAGTCCCTGATGCCAATATGGACTTATGGCATACATCTGTGGGGTTGTGCCGCACGGAGCAATAAGGCGACAATCCAGAGGTTCCAGAACAAAGTACTAAGGGGTATCACTAATGTACCTTGGTACGTAAGAAACGGCGATATCCATCGGGACCTTAGATTGGAGTTTGTTGAATTCGTTATACAAAAGTATGCAGAAGCCCACCAACAGCGGCTTCACCATCATGTGAGTGTCCAGGCCATCCAGCTACTCGACCACATGGACATTGTAAGAAGGCTCAAAAGAACGAAACCGTGCGAATTAGTGTAGTGTAATAATAATTCGTGATAGGGAAATTTAGTGCAAGTGCTACGTGTAAAGAACACATGAACAAAGTGTCTTTACCTTAATAGAGATTTTAAGATAGATACGTGATAATGGACACATTCTTATAGATACTATTTTTGTAGAAGTTTATGCTAAATTAAAATTACTTATTAGCCTTAGGCTAGAATGTAATATTATTAAGGGATACCTAGATGGAAATACACTTAACCAATTGAAAAATATATATATATTATATTACTCAGTAACAGGTGCTTCGATTTGGATAATATTTTTTTGTTAGAACTAACTAATTGTTATCCCAAAAATTTGTGGGGGTACCCGTGAAAGAGGGGATGAAAGTCATTTTAACTATAACTCGGTAACGCGTGGTTTGATTTGGAACTAAAATATACCGCAAAAAACGCGGTTTTGTAGTTGTTATAAAAATATTTTCGTATAAGCCTACATAAAACGTTATAGCAAGTTATTTTTGTAATGGAAATCAAATAAGGATATTATTACTTTTTGTTAGAAATGACTAATTGAAATTATTGTATCCCAAAAAAAATATTCCTTCGGTTTTGTAGTTTTAACAAAAAACCTTTTATTGGACGCCTAGGTACATATAACGTTGTAGTAAGGAAGTTTTTTAGTATTGAAATTTTATTGCATAGTTCCCTTTTTTCGTTAATAGACTTACTCAAATTATTGTACCTTAAAAAATACGATGTATAACAAAATACTATAGTCAGGGTTTATAGCTGCGGCATAGATAATGATTGAACGAGTATCAACACATAGCGTGAACAATTTTTAGTAGCGATGGCGATCGGTTAGTTAAAGGGTGTAGAATGCCGTGCGAGAGGTACGAGGTTCCATCCCACGCAATACGCAAGCAGAGCTTGACCTGCCGTTTAAGGTTAACACTTCAAGTTGAAAAATCTGTCGCCAAGTACCTAACGGTGTGTTTCAGCGGCCTCTTTTGAGAGCCAGTGTATTCCAGACTAGGCATGCTCCATCTAGGACTACAGTGTCGTTGACTTCTGTGGTCGTGCGAACCTTGCTGTCAAATACCTAGCTGAGTTGAATAAAAAATAAATGGGCAATCGGGATACACATACATAAGCATAATGAACGCCTATTCAATTTGCAAAATTAAATAGGAGTTAATGCTATGCAGAATCTTTACTTCTTAAAAATTTACCACTCATCCTGAACATAATTGTGCGAACTTTTCAATTAATCAAATGTACAGTTCGAAACATTGCTGTCTTATTGTGTCTTTTACTGTGTAATGATAAGGCTTTCAGAAGCATCATTGATATAAAATCTCAATTTTTTAAGTCTCACTGACATAATTACGAAAGGTTAGCATCCGCGAACAAAGTCGCGAGTACAGCGAGTAGTAAATAAACCTTTACTCTCAAAAGTTCTCCACTTCTTGGTAGCCGGAGGGCGATAGATTCAACATGACCAAAACGTACATGTTTGTCGCTCTGACATGATTTTGCCTACACTATGTACAAACCACACTTGGCTTAGTAGCAAATTATAAAGGTCAGACTTGAGGGGCGACTGAAACTGCTTTATACATATTTTTACTAACTATCATAACCTTATATTCGTGAATTATTTGCTGGACCCCGACTGTAAACTTAAGTACATGGGCACACTTACGAGTGCCTTTATAAATACGTACCACAAAGTTAAGAAATATTTTTAGCTAATAACAGGAAAAAATTGTAAAAATGCGGTCCGTTATTCATAACGTGATTACCTACCTGGATACATGGGATACAAGTTTATTAATTCATACAAGTTTATTAATTCGTGATACTCTTTCAGTTGGTTAAATCCAAAAACTTTCATTATGAATAAGTAATAATGAACGTGGTAAGCCGGTACAGAAGAAGATAGACTGGCTTACCTTATTTGTCAACGTTAAAAAGTTATTAAAATACTACTTCTCACACGTTTTTGTGTTATTCAAGAGAATTTTTATCGAGTCTAGAAGCCTCAACTCGCTTTATGAAACCAAGCTCGGAGCATTTGGATTATCTGTAGACTTTTTGCGATAGGTGATCAAATCGCCCTATGATAGAAAACAGATGCTTTGTCGTCAAGAAACATCTTACGGCAACATTTACCAGCGAATTTTAATAATATCGTGCAAGGGCTAACCGTACTCAACTTAAAATAAAAATTGTTTGCGAGGTAAAAAGTTCGAAATGGTAATAATAATTGTAATGTAGATCATAATGACAAACTCTTTAGAAGTATTTTGTTTATCAATGAACGACCTTGACTTTCTTATAAAATAAAGAACCATTTGGAGCGAAGTTTCCACAATAAAAGAGTTATATGTGTGTCACAAAACGGCAATATTGTCGACACGTCACTTGGCAGGGAATAAAAAGTTAGTGTCGTCTGAGGACGTAAAATGGAAATGGTCTGCAAGTTAAGTTCCTCACAGTAAGCACGTCGGGGACACCCTCGACTATTTAAACGCTAAACGAATTTAAGAATGTTTCTTTCAATGTTTTTGTGGTTTTTATGACAGATACACCAGCTGCGTACTTATCCGTACATCGGAGCTATAATATGACTGCTACAATGTCTAATGTTAGATTAGCGCTTTATGTGTATGTGCCTTAAAATATTTAAACTAGTAGCTGTTACCCGCGGCTTTGTCCGTGTCATAAAATGAAAAATAAACAAGTTAAAAAAAATATCCTCCATTGACACTCTTAGGAGTTGTTTCTTAGTACACCCCTATACCCTATAATGAATACACCCCTTAAAATAGCTTGTCTATAGATTCAGCCGTTTAGGGTCTGTGTTGATTCCTAGCGAGTATCAGTCAGTCAGGACTTAATTTTATATATATAGAAAACTATCTAAATTCAAAACTGTGTAGAGGAGAATTCAGGAGTCAACGGATACCCACTGCAAGGCAGCATAATGGCTTCTACGAGTATACCTAGTACTCGCAGCACTAAAGTACGTGTTAAAAAACTAAGGATAATACAATACTACCGTTCTTGTGAATCGAATTAGTATAGTATTAGTATATTTTAGTATACGATGGGATATAGTATATAATATTTTTTCTCTTGTAATTATTTTTTGTGTGTCTACAATAAAGAATTCATCTATCACCAATCTTTAAAAGGAATAAACCTTAGAATAAAAACTGAGAGATCACTCCATCACCTAGCAGTATTTACATATTTAGTAGCAAGTTATGTAAGAAAGTCGGCCATAGGTTTGCTTACCTAATTTAATTCAGTAAACAAAAGTCCAGCAAAAACATCTTGCCTGATGGATTGGCTTTTTATATCCCTCTTCCATATAATTAGGCTTGGTTTTCCCGAAATAAACTTAGAAGACGTGTCGTTAGCTAATGCAAACAAACACCATTGCTCCGTAGACATGTTAATGATTTGATAGATAGGGCGTTCCATTACTTAAAATCTATTCGACTAAAGAGAGATAGTTGTAATCCATCTTCCTTAGCCAGTGGACAGTGAGTGCTATCATCTCTTTGTAGGAGTCATCACTCATACTCAATTCAAGAGAGCCTTTGGCTGCTAATCCGCAGTTTAAGCTGCCAAGCTTACTCTTGAATATCGGAAAATGTTGTGACGCTATGGATTACTTTATAGAAATCACGCGACTTTATTTCTACATAGGTGCTAATTAAGACTGCTGAACGAAGTTAAACTTATTTGCCATATATGTAGTAACCTACTACATCTTATGTATATCAAATTATGCAACCGGTTTTTCCTAATACAAACTACATGACATACTACATGTGTAATATACTATGTTACTCATAAAAGCAAAAAGTAACGATACCTCGCATACACTATATACCCATCAGTGGTAAAAAGAACCATAATAAACATGTGTTCTGAAATGATCGAGCGAGGGAAGCATCAAGTCTGAAGAAAATTTAGGTATTACTATATCAGACATCTAATCTTGACAAAACTAAGTATTCAGGTCCTAAAAAAATTCAGTAGGCTAGTTTCAATTGAAGACTTCTATCAAAAAGAGGGAAATTTTATTACTTCGTACCGACCATAAGCAACTACTTCGATACATAACAATCATTGACTCGCGGTCAAATGTAATGGAACATCTAATTATTTTCTTGCGAATCTTCAAAAGACGTATAACAAAAGTTGTTGCTTATGGTCATTAGAAGTCACTCTTGAGAGGATGCTAGTTGATTACAATTCACCTGTATAACTACTAGTTCAATAACACAAGCAGAATTTAGACACCTAACCTAACACATCGTATACAGAAAGTTGAAGCGCCAATAGCCAATCAGACAGGTCTTAACGTCACCAGTAAAAAAAGTTGAGTCAAGTTCGCTCGTTAGCAAAGCCGAGATAGCGCCCGTAGAATGGGCGCAGGCGGCCCTAGTCAATGTATCAAGGGAGACAAACAAGCCATTTGCCCATTTATATCGTCTGTTTGCCGACTCGTTACTACACATTCTCGATTCGAGACATTTCCAAGCTTTCACGACGGAAAACTTCTGATACTATTTTCGCCGCAGCGAAGCTACTCAATACCAATGAATCAATACTTTCAAAATATACCAAGCGATGTTCTTAATCGTCGGCAAGTTTTATTTGTCTTTCTGTAGATATTCCAAGGCTTTTTTCAGTGATAGAAGTTCATTAATTTATTACAATTTGATAAGATCGGTCTGCTTTTATCTTTCTTAAATATAACTGCGATCGTTTTCATTGATTCAAATTAGAGATATATATACAGCACGTATTTATGTATGTATTTGTGTATATCTTGTGACAAAATTATCAAATCTACTATGAAACGAAATAACGTACAAATTGATATATACTTAAAGAAACAAGTTATTATTATCTGAAAAATAAAATTGTTAATATACATAAAATCATTTCTAAATCTATCAAATGAAACAACCACTATATTCATATTTCTTCGAAAAGCCTAAAGAAAAATTATAGTAGATTAATCTACGTGTTTCTTCATTTTCTTTCTGGTCACGAATAACAATAATTGTTGCCATGTCATATCTACTAAACTTTATTATTACATTTCTCTGTTCACTAAGACTTAACCTGTTTTCTTAATATAGACGTCACATTTAATGTTATTGGTATTATTAAATTAGATATTTATTATTTGGTCCAGTGTTGTTGTAACTTTACGAGGGTATAGGGATAGTTTACATGGTACGTGTACATCTAGAGGAAACAATAAATATACTTCATTCTTGACAAAAGTTTGAAAATCTTTAAGTGATTATTGAACGAGCAATTACAAGACGCATTTAATCGATAATAATGATTTCAGCAACTTAACTAGATTTTAGAATTTATTCCTTAATGGAGTCAGGCGTTACTTTGCGGAAATCCATTTATAATAAGATGGTATATACAAAATATTTAGTGTTTTTCCGCCTCGTCTTGATGTCAGCGTAAGAATTCGAAAAAGAGCTCGCTCGAAAGAGCCTTTCGAGCGAGCGCTTGAAGAGTCAACATCTCCTGAGGATGCCTTGTGCTAAGGCGAAACACGTGTCGAGGAAGTCGGATACTGAGGGAAAGAGAAATAATAAGGTGAGGTGTGGCGGTGGTGAGGAGGAACCACACCATAAAAACAAAAATATTTTTCGATTTCTCACGCTGACATCAAGACGAGGCGGAAAAACACTAAATATTTTGTATATACCATCTTATTAATTTATTCCTGTTTGTCACCTCAAAGTGTCCCCGCAAGGTGACAACAGAATTAAAAATTCCCCTGTTTAAGGGGACAGACAGGAACTTTTTTTCCTGTTTGTCCCTGTGCGATATTAGGGTCACATACACAATGTTAAATATTCTCTGCAAGACTTCACTGTCCGTTCGTCTGTCGGTCACCATGCTGTATAGATCATATGAACCGCCGTAATAGCTAGACAGTAAAAAATAGATATACATACAAGGTTATTGCCTATTTTTACTAGGCCAACACTGAAATCCTGAAAAAATAACAGCTATTAAATTTAAAAAGTTTATCAGTCTACGACAAAATGTATGAAACACATGATTTTTTTTCTCGAATTAGAGTTGGCCCCTTAGTAAAAATTGTTCCTTGTGATAAGTAATAGCAACTTCGTTT
Organism: Ligdia adustata; assembly: GCA_947049295.1. Lineage (NCBI taxonomy): Eukaryota > Metazoa > Arthropoda > Insecta > Lepidoptera > Geometridae > Ligdia > Ligdia adustata. Next base: position 9,645,565 of record OX346218.1, read on the forward strand.
CGGCTTAGTAAACCCCAAACCCTGTATATTGCATGTCCCAATTCTGTCTAGGAATGCAGAAGGCATTCTGATTGGGTGCATTGTTGCAATTACCTAATTTATGTAGGTACCTATCACAAATGTAACAAGAAATCTATCTACTTATAGATTATGTATATTACGAGTACATATCGCATATATATATATTCATTAGGTCCATCTACACTCATCGTTAATTTGTCACATATATATAGTAATGTAGATAATGATAATCACTTTGGTTTATTGTAACATTAAATAAAATCGGCTAAGTGCCAATCGGACTCGCGCACTAAGAGTTACGTAATAAAAAGTCATGAGAAAATTGTAGATTTTAATAGGTATAAAATTCAAATGTGAAAACTGAGACCCTATAACGGAGGACAAAAAACATTGTCACAAACATTACACTTTATAACATTCAATTTTTCACACAAACAGCTCATTGGTCATAAAGTTGAGTAAGTATGAATAAACATAGACAAAACTTTCGCATATATCAGTACTATAGTTTATAGAGCACATAAAATCAGCGATAAACGAGCTTTATCAAGAAATATTAGGGTAATGTATCAGAGAATCTTTTACTAATGGTCGTAAATACTCGCTGAGAAGTTTATTTTCTCTGCTCTTCCTCTAGCTATGCAAACGAAAACACGATGTGGGTACAACTATATCTAGTTTCCTACGTAAATAGCTTCCTAAACTAGATAATAAGTCTACTTTATATTGTTTGTCAACTTTACTTTAAAACCAACACACAAGAAATATTTATATAAGATGACTAGTTAAGCAGTCATATGATCGCAGAACTATTTACGTAACTAGGATGGTGAGCATACTTTTTGTTGGTTATAAGGATCTTGTATTATGTATATGTAATGCATGATTTGTTGATTTTTAAACATCAGAAATCCAATATATATATATATATATATATATATATATATATTTATATTATATATATAGATATTTCAAAAGAAACCAACCAATACACCATTTTTATAGGTCCCAAAACTTCGAGCCTTCTTTTGATACAAATATAATGTTTCGGTATATTTATTTATTTATTTCACTTTTTAGTCCGAATAAATTAATAAGCGAAGCCAAAAAAGAAAATGAAGAGGAACCACGCATGTCTTGCATAGATGGCAAAAGACATCACCCGCGATAGGTTTTCGCATCCGGCTACAACATTGGTAAATTGTAAGGATATATATAGAACGGGTTGCACTCAGCTGGACAAGAGCACAGTTAACGTCAGATTGAATCATAAAGCAACATTGACGTCAGAGCATTGCTTCACTGTATCGACTAGGCACGGCGTTAGCGAAAGTACCCGTAAGATAAACACGTAGGAAGCACTCGATAATAGTCATCGGACGCATCTACTTACGAGTATCTATGTGATTTGTGCGGACTTTATTCAGAAATAATTATAACGAATTCAGCAAAAAGGTGCTTAATTATATATTTATTATTTTTTTATTCATTACATTCTTAGCAGCCGAATTTATGTATGATATAATTCCCACGACCCGCCTAAACTATATAGTTATCCCATTATTATGACTTGTGTAAATTGAATTACTTACTATTTATTACAATGGGTCGCATGACATGTTAAATGTACTACTGCTATGTTGAAAAACATTTTTCGAAGAATTCATGATGAGATTGGACTGCCTTTCCAACCACACCCGAAACCCACATTCTTGATATAGACTTGTATATTATATACACTGGTATCATTCACGTAACTTTATTTTTTCTTAAATTTTCAGCCGGTATGTGGCGGCTATTATACCGTAATTTGTATTTAGTACTTTCTATTTCATTACACGTTACTTTTAGTTACGTTATTATTTTAAACGGAGATAAAAAAAAACATCTCTTGTATCAATATTTTACAAAACACAGGTACATAATAGTTCTTCGGAAAAGTAACGAACTATCTACAACTTTTAGGGACCAATACCAATATGGCGAGGGCAGACTTAAACCAAACATAACGAAATGCTCATTCGTTTATTCCCCGATTTTGGATCATCGAGGTTTCTTATTTAAGTTTTATACCCATGCACCATAGGCCCCTTATGATGATGACCCATAGTAAATTACACTCACATTAGTAATCAGGAAAGTTTCGTTTCATCGTCAGTACAGCGGCCTCCTAGTACACGATTCACTCGAACACCATGTAGCTAAGTACGTAGGTTGTAAGGGCAACAAATAACAAAATTTATTCGGCAGACGATATAATTATACCATGTTTACTCCAAAGCTTGCTTACAGACGAGACTAAACAACGTCGACGTTACAAGCACACAAATATTCGAGAACAATAGATTTGTAGTAAAAGGTATAGATTAGATATACTTTCCTACAGTCAATGATGTACATACGGCAGCACCAGTTTTACCTAAGGGCATCTTACTCGCATCGATTACACTTTCCATAAAAAATTCCGATACTTAAAGAAATAAATCAAATTTCTAAAAATGCAATGCTTAATTATTTTTTTAACTTTTCATGCAATCCATAAAAACTCGTTAAATGGAAAACCAGCCATCTTGATATGTGAAGAGCTAAGTACAGATACATAGGACTTTAGACAACTATAAGGTGATAAACTTATGTACATACCCTTACAATTGTATAAGCGCTTGAAATTGTATAACTTATCCAGAATATAACAGAAGTAATACGCTTATAATATCAACTAAACGTAAACGACTGATTTTGTAATTTGGTTTTGTGTGTCTGCTATTAAATATTTAGCCCACATATAGATTACACAGGCCTGCCAAGTTTTTATTAAGGAGTTTTTTTGTTAAATTGATTTTATTTGTTTTAATGCCTCAAAAAGAAATAGAAAACGGTTATAATAAAAAATAAACAAACGGCAATATTTGTATAATTTAATATATACCATATCTATGTCGTATTATATATACCACGTCACAGTTATCAGATTTAGATGATATGATATTTGAATAAGAAAAAAAACCAGAACAAAAATTTAATAAAATGTGTGAGTATCATCATTACGGAATATTTTATAAAGTTTTATGAAGTCTAGCTAAAACGACAACATCAAGAAAACAATTATAATAACGTTTTCTTTTTGAAAAAAAACTACCTACGTTACGTTGCTTTGCGTTTATGATTAACGCCCTCGACACATTCTTTCCACCTCTTTGATGGCCTGATGAAACCGTTCATCTAGTTTTTCTTTTTATCATAGCATGAAATAAAATTTCCAAAAAAGGAACTATTATATATTTATGTATATACAAGTTCTTTTATAAAAAAAAAGTGATAACCGTCCTCCTTTACGGTAAGCGCTGATAAAACTTTTTCGGGTATTTAGATTTAAAAAAAAAACCTCTTGGAAATTTTGATAAAATTCAAAAGACAACTCTTTCAATCACAAAATAATTTTCCTGATAGATCTTGCTGCATTTGATAAATCATGGAACCAAACATTAAAAAACATGTCCGTCGATTTTAGTACTCCTTCCTTTTTTGGTCGGTAAAGAATGATGTGATGTGATAAAACTACAGTAATATATAGACAAATTTTACGTTTGTGTAAATTTATTTAAAAATCTTTTTTGTCGCATATCTGTGTTATCTATGTATTCAATCATATTTAGATTACTAGGCAATTGTTATGGTTTTTAGGACATGCTATGTTAGTTTTGTGAATATCTGACATGATTAACTTGTTAAGTTCTCGACTATGGCATATAATATAGCTCTCCTGTATTGGATCTGTCTAACATAACCAAACCCTAAAACTGAAAGCACCCGTCCCACGTACTTAGTTGAAATTATAAATATCGTATGTATTAGTCTCCATTCTGTATGTAATTTTTAGACCTTCGTGACGCACGAACTCATAAATAGGTATTTACTTATTTCAAAGTTGAACACGGTCAGTTTTCCACTAATGTAAAAAGACGAGGTTTTTGTTTCTGCTGAGTGCCTTTTCATGTAGTCAGCCTACCGAGTGAGACATCGCACCATTTCATTCTGTATTTATTACTTCCAATTGAACTCACATGTTCACTTGAAATCTTTAAAAGCTGAATTTCATTTGATGCTCTTCGTTTAATAAAAGTCTATAAGATCAGAAATGGCTAAAATAGTTTTGCTAGAATGGCTAATCTCGTTCGATAGTTACTTTTTGCCATGTAAAGTCTGATCAATATGGTAATACCACCGCATACAGAGTGAGAAAAGGAATGAATAAACCCTATTATATTAACTGCTATATTTCACCCTAATACGCGTATAATAAGTATATTATATTCAAATACCTCCGATACCTGCCGATAATTCAATAAATTTCATTGAATAAATCTAAATTGCGATCTGGATACGATTAACTGAGCAATCGGGATATTCAATAACAACCAAAATCAACCGCGGCACATATTTGTCATCATACGATAATAAACGGTAAATCAAATAAATTCGTTAGGTTGTTACATACAATTGATCGCTGCTATTATAATACTGGCTACATCATTTTTTTTTATGAACAATATACGAAGAGTTGTCAAAAACAGAGCTAACTGACTCGGAATTAACGTACGTACGCAATACCAAATAATATCGTTATTATTTTATAAAATTAGGATGCGATCTTATAACATCACATACCATCAGCTACATCCATAAAGCTTTCTACTTAAGATTAATAGTGTGTAATCAATTTTATATTTATTTTAAATCATCATTAAATTTTGACGGCTGCTATAGCTCATTGTACTGTGCATACACTAACATAATAACCGTTCTGTTATATAACTTTACAATATAATATAAAAATAAATTTTGTTTATCTAACTATTTACGAGTACAATAAGTTTTTAAGTATGCCAAAGTTTGTCATTATAATTACAAACTTTGGCATAATTCATATTTCTGACTAATGTATTCTTAAAAATATGTCACAGTTTAATTATTGTTAAAACTTTTTAAAGATACTTAAGATAGTCTCATAGATAGAATATCTTGGTGTAAATACATAGTATGTACAAATTCAAATATCTACTCACAGCATTCAGAAATGCAACCGCTTGGAAAAGTAATTAGAACGGCTCCCCAGTCAAGGCAAGATTTTTTTGCAATCGCAACTCTTGGGGTGCCCACTTCCTACCTCTGCTAATGAACACCGGAGAAATACCTATTCATGAAGCTGCACGATGCAAAATATTCATTTCTCACCAGTCTCTCGACGAGAGACCACGGCTATGTCTATACCAAAGAATTTGTCTGATATACATAGATACATCTACCAGAAGAAGCAAAATATTCATTGAGAACGTATTAAAAGAGTTCAACACGTCGTATGTTTAGAATGCCTTCATACGAGATACTCAATGCCAAAGTTCTTTGACCTCCTTTCGTTGACACAGTTATGGTCAATTTAAAGCTGCTAAACAATTTATTAAATTATTTTTTTATATTATATTTCAAACTGCCTGTTTTCAGCTAGACGTTCCCGGCGCAGCTATTCAATATTAATAATTTTAACGCTCGTGCGAGATATGAATAATTGAAAATCAGAAGAGAAACGAAAAACCGGGTTTCAATATACAAGAGTACGCACATACACGTTGTTTACCTATCCGCAACCCGCAACACAGTCGTGTTTTTGTGGAAACCTGAGTTATATCCAGTTTATAGGCGCCAGTTGTAAAACGTATCCAGGCTCCGTGTGCAATAATAAACTGAAAATAACTATTGTAATATTTGCCTATTGTTAGCTCGGATACGACGCTACTGACTGCGATGAACGTGAGAATTAAATTAGCTTTCCGTTCGACGAGGAATTCGATCGTAATTATTGTAGCTCTCGGATATCTCACTCATACCTTTACTAATTAATCCACTATACATAAGTCAGTGTAATCTCTGACACACAATATATACAAAATAATTTGGCAATTAAGTTAATCACTATAGCAACGTTTGTGATACCTAAGTGTAGATTCGTTTTGGGACCTCTGTTACTAAGGTTTTTTTTGCGTAGTGGCGTATCTCAGTTGCGATGTCGAAATTATGATAATTAATTATTGACTGAGCGAGCAAAACGTCTCTACTTTGAGTCTGTCAATTTTTGTTTCATTTGGGATATTTGTATTATTGTAACTTTACATTTTTGTGTGTCTTTTGATTCCAATCAACTTGACGAAACTTTGTGCGCAGGTTCTGCGATTTTTGCAAATCCCTTAATTGATGGGGTATTTCTCCCAAAAAAAGGGAGAAGTTGGTTACAGCGGACATATACGGACCGATTTTTATGATGATATACAAACTGAATATAAAAAAACGGTCAAGTGGTTGTCATGTTTTATTATAAGTCGCAAAAAATATCGTCGTCGCAGTCTCACGACTCAACAATTCGCCGGTTAACCAATATATCTAATAAAATTGTATTGAGTAATAATAAACCGTATTGTTACTTGACTTACAGAACTTTTATGAACTCTACTACTCTACCTACTTATATTCTCGTTTTGAAATGCTAATCGTTCCACTTACGGCTTTTCCTTTCTGCTGCGAGCAATAAGCATTTTCAACAATGCACTATACCTAATATAATACATTTGCTCGACTTTACACTTCAGTGAGCTGTAGAATTAGTATTTTCAGTTTAATATGAAATTAGATACTTGCTGTAGTATCATGACCTTTATTGAGAGAAGGAAAAATATACAGCTCACATACCGACGTAATTACTATACCAAAATTCAGGAATTGGAAAATTGCGTGCTGCTATGGAATTTACGTATTTTTAAGGATCCTGTTACGAGTAAACGTAATTAAAAACTTCTTACCGGCTTTACTAAATATTCGTAACAAAAAGTGGCAAGTACTTCGCCACCCTCCTGCTTTAACGTATTTTAGCATTAAATACTTTAGAAATCAAAATTAAAAATATGTAAGAAACAGTTATTTTTTTGCAATATTATTGTTAAGCATGTATTTAGCATTTTTTAAATTATAATGGCAAAGTCAAATAGTCTACGCTTTCTACTAAATTTTCTACGGATAACAAATTTTTATATCTACGGATTATATATAAAATATTTGTGTACTCACCAAAGCACGTGGCGGTGATAGTGTGGCGATGGACACGGTCAGCCGGCAGATTCTGTCGAGTGGAGCTCGCACATGGCGCCTTGTCCCACCACAACCACGGTCCCAACCACTCACACCCACCGGATTGATATTTATAGTTTATCAGAAAAAAGTACAAAACCCAAGACGCGATCTATGTTTACGCGAGTTTCGTAAATAGAGAGGAAACAAGGGAACAGCGTGCGCGCCTTCAGTTCCGCGGCCGACTGCCGCGCGCTGTGCTTAGCTTGGGCGGACGGACGCGCCCCGCCGCTGCCGCCCGCCCTCCACGCCCGATGCCTTAAATTCTTCAGATACCGTCTCGCACTTTTAAGCGCAGCTAAGTGTTTATCGAAGCTCGAATAATCGCACTTGACATCGCTCTGAAGTATTTGTGGCGGTGCTCGGCGATACCTTTGACTGCCTTGTTTTAGAGGCAACATTATAATAAAGCAGAAACTTCAAAATTAAACGAGTGATGTCAAAAATAGTCGATTATTGCTTTCCCTGAATTCTTGCTCAGGTTCAGTTTTTAAATACCTACTTACGTAATAACTGTACTTAAACTTACTTAAAATATACCTATAATATAGATACAAAATACACGTAGGAAACGTCTATTGATGGGTATGGTAAATATTCGTACAAAATTGTAACAAATATTCAATAAATATGGAAATTAAAATGGAAGTTTCATACTTTACATAAATACAAATACTTTCCGCCGCCATGACGGCTGTGATCGCTCGACAATTTTAATTTCGCGTCGTATTTTCGTACCTCATTAGCAAGTTAAATGGCTTACCGGTGTCCTAAATCCACAATAAGGAGCCTTACTGGCATATTTTTATTAAAATGTACGTTAAGAGTTCCCTGACAGGATAAGATTTAGAGGTTTGTAAAATCACCTGCTTTGTTGGATTCTACCCGGTACCCTCTTGAATGTTGAGTGGGTTCAGCCAGTAAGCAGGTAGGTAAGTATTGTCAATTATCTACGATGGTATGCCAGTGTCATCGACGGAATATGCATACTTGGATAAGCGGTATATCGACGTCACACACATTATTCAAATAGCTTCAGACTGTGTCAAGAAATTAGACCAGTATCTATTATAAAAGGTTAACTAATGTAGGGCGTAGATACATTTAAACAAAGATAATTGAATGAACTTTTATTTATTTAATAACTTTTTTGTGTGCCACTTTCAAGGGAATATCAGATTTCTACAATTAGGGACGCTGCACGCATCTACTGCTATTAATTTGTGATAATAAGAGCTCAATAGGTAAACATGTCACCTGTACTAAACAATCTGAGAGACTAGCAGGAATTCCATGCAGACATTTCTAAATTTCATCTTTCGATAGTGAAATTCACAAATAATTAAATAACGCTCTAACAGGACACGAGGTGTTCAAATTTAAAATAAATAGCGAGCGTTAAGCGTCTTCATTTCAGCTTGGACAACAATGCTTTCATATTTCTGTCCGACCAGACGTCCGGCCGCGTGTTTTTCCAGTAGTGCCAGTGAAGTGGAGAGTGGAGGTATTTTATTCCCCAATAAGAACTATTCAAAATAGCGGAGCTATAATAACGTAAAAATATCATATTTCAGAAAAGACATAGGTTTACAGAGCCTCTTAAAAACTGCTCTATAATATTTGCTTGAAATGTCTGCAAAGCTTACACTCAAGCAGTTTAATAAAAAGTAGGTATATTGGTATGGAAAGGAATTGAATATACTAAAAAATACGAATAATATGAGCTTTGGTGCCATAAAATAGAGTATCTAAATATCTTGACACATCCACGCTTTCACATTAAAATAATTACCGAAGTTATAGACATGTCTAATAAATAAAAACGGTGTGACCATACAAATATTGATGTCTTTTACTAGATACGAAACAGAAATTAATGTTCAATACTAAATGCACTCACAGTTAAAAGTACATGTGTGCGCCTACTGTTTTGCAATGTCAAAGGATGCAAGCAATGGATGAAAGCAATGTATGGGCTGCCAAATTAACCCTCATCTCATTATTCACTATTTCATTGATATATAACAAGATATGTACCTAAATTTATTCCTAAGTGACCTAAAAACCACGTTAATCACGAAGCTCAACTACAAAACGGTCGTTAACGACTCTAGAGACATTATAAATCTAACGCCAATAACTAGCGTCAGTATTCAAAGGTCTGAGTTTTTGTCAAACGCCAGGATATATAAAGTTTTCACTCTATATAGGAAAAAATCTATACAAGGTGGCTAATTAAACGCGTTCAATACACATGCAGAGTATTCAGTACCAGTCCTAACAACTTAGCCAAGGAACTGTGACTATAGAACTCGGTGGGGCCTCTAATCTTGCTAGTGGTTAAATATGGAGATACAATCATACTCACCAAAATGCACATCAGAGCGACAGCGTAATGTGATCATGCTGTCATAAAAATAAAATAAAAAAATTACAGGACTTGTAACAGCGAAGTGCAATGCGAAGGGCTTCGGTGCGATTACACAGAAAACCTGGTATTCCCTAACGATTACAGGGACAAGCCATCAAGCGGGTTTTAGTGTGTCAAATCGCATATATTCTGTCTGTATTCGAAATGTTTATCATTTATCAATTCTGATTCTTCTCGAAACTCACATAAAATTACTTGCGTCCACTTTTCTAAATAGAAGAAGAAAAAGAAATAAATATTGGAATCCCTGGACGGCTTTTAAGATTTAGATTATAATGGCCTTCGAAATGCACACCATTAATTAGTTTTCTCCTCGCAAACGTGCTTCATGCATCACGAGAAGGTTTAAAATAAGTAATTGAATAATGCGAGTGCCCTACCAGGCACCATGTATACTTCTTAAGGGGATCCCGTGTCCCCTGGGATGAACAGTTCAGTATATTTTCATTTGTTTTTGCGATGCCCACTTATTTCAAATATATATATTGAATCCCTGACTGATTTTAGTTTTACGGTAGTAAAACGGGTAAATTTTTATTGTTGTTCTAACAACTTTCAACTGGTAATTCATTTACAGTTCTCATTACTGGTCGTAAGATTGCTAGTAACACTGGTAATAAACGATACTGAAGCTCCATTTGAGTCCCTTAAGGGTTGAATTTCCAAAAATCCTTTCTTAGTAAGTAGGTACATATACACACTGTATAATGAATACACCCTACAAATTACTAGTGTGTCTAGTTCAGCGGTTTAGGCTCAGCGTTGATTGTGACCTGATAGTGAGGCAGTCAAGACTTACGCTTGTATACATAAATAGATTTAAAAAAAATACAGTTACTAAAGCCAAGACAAACCAAAGGTTGAACAAATATATCATAGGTATATGAACCATTCGTTTTGTTTAACCTGAAGTTGTCTTGTCTACAATAGTCTACATACACAAGTAGGTAACCAAACATGGAGGACTGTACTTTGACAAAACACTGACGCAATATTCTCTATCGGCACGGTAGTTAAGTACATGTATAAAATACTCTAGATGTCGTAAACTAAATACCTACGTAAGTATGTCCTACTCAAATAACAAGAATAGCAGAAATTGTGGTTAATAGTATACAGGTAAGCAATGTTGTTTAAATATACATATAGCTACATATATTTATTTTACAGAACACCTAAGTAGCTCCTATCTTTAAATAACTCTATATTTCATTTATCTTTACACAAATGCCATATAAATGGCAAAACAATGGTATTATCTTATTTTAGAGAAACTGTATTCAGCGTGTGCAAGCATGTGGTAGCCTAGTCGGATACCCCATGCCTCGCAAGTAAAAGAGCGCGGTTCAATCTCAGTTTCTGACATGCACCTTTGAGTCTTTCACTTATATCCATATTATAATTAACTAGCTGTACCTGCGACTTCGTTCGCAATTGCTATAAGTACTTATATAATTGATGTCAGTATAAATTTCAGTGATCTACTGAAAGTTTTTTTTGAAAAAGATACCCATGAATAAGAGAACACCATTTTAAACCATGAATTTGATTAATTGAAGTAATACAGAGAAGTTGATACATGATTAGCATAAGTGGGCAATTCTGAAGAGCTAAAGATTCTGCATAGCATTAACGCCTATTTAAATTATGCGAATTCAACACCCATTTTTAACAGACTTCTAAAAGGAGTAGGTCCGCAATTCGTTGGAATCTTTTTTATTTGGGTTACGGAACCCGTTTTTACCCCTTGGGATGCGGATCCCAAGGCCAAAAAACGGGACCCTGTTACTGTGCCGTTAGACTTCGCTGTCCGTCCGCCCGTTTGTCTGTCACCAGGCTATATATATCTCATGAACGCTGATAGCTAGCTGAAATCTTTACAGATGATGTATTTCTGTTGCCGCTCCGAGTATAACAACAAATACCAAAAATAGATAAAATATAAATGTTAGGGGGCGCCTATACGACAAACGTGACTTTTTTGCTTGAAATTAATAACGGCAACATTTAGAAACTTGTACTAATGTTGTATAGATAACGGTACGGTACCCTCAGTGCGCGATTGCAACTCGCACTTGACTGATTTATTATGTATATTTTATCTTCAATTTCTTAGATGGCTTTAATTTCTTCTTTTTTTCGAAAATATAATCCTGTCCAATTGGTCTTATATATACATTTTATCAAAATCGGTCCAGAAGTTTCTTTTATTACTATTACATGTGTTAATTTTCGGATTTTAAAAGTACAGCCTATTCTTTATTTTCGTAGACCGGGAAAAATTAGATTTCTTCTTTGACTATTGAGACCTGGTCCCGCCTTTTACTCCCTTGCCCTTTGCCCTTAACTGCTCTCAGCTTTCAACTCACCCCCTTACTTCTTACCTCTTATTCCCTTATTATGAGGAAACCTGCCTGTAGGAGAAGGTAAAAAGTGAGTGATTTACGATACTGACAATCAATTGAACTGGCGTGGTGGCCTTTCTTCTGATAAGGAGACTCCTGCCTATTATTTAGTCAAGATAGCTTTTTAGGACAGGAAATTGACAACTAGCACGCACGACCACAGTATCTATATTTTGTACGGGATCAGATATAATTTTAGTCAGACCTTTCTGACAAAAAAAGAATCATCCAAATCGAAGCACGCGTTATGAAGTTATTGTCAAATACCAATATTAATTTTATTTCAAGATAATATTAATTTTAAGAAAAGACTAATCGAGTTCAAAGTACGCGTTACTGAGTTATCACATAATACATAATTAAGTCTATCATCATCATTTCATATCTATACCAAGTTTCATTTGAATCCATCCAGTAGTTTCAGCGTGATACCTAGTCAAGATACAGACAAACAGACTGACTGACAAAAATTAATAAGTTACAGATTCGGGTTTAGCATCGATAACTACATTCCCCCTCAGTGAAATTTTCAAAATATATCTAATGTACAGAATTAGATATAAGGAAATCTGCTTGTCGGACGTTATAGGTTGATTCGTGATCAGCGTGTGTATCGCAACCGATCAAATGAAATTATAATACCTATAATGTTAGCTAGAGAATATTATTTTTAAATTTAAATGATTCTAAAACAACTAGTTGCGCCCACAATTAAAAGAAGCCTTTGTGTTATTCAATTAGAAATTTTATCCACTTTTTTTTTATCCTACACAGCTAGGCATTTGACCACAAGTTCGCACGACCAAGGAAGTCAGTGATACTGTAGCCCTAGATGGAGCATGCTTAGTCTGGAATACACTGGCTCTCAAGGAAGGCTGTCGGAACCGTGGCGCTTGGCGCTTTTATAACTTGAGGGTAGTAGCTAGCCAGGCAAGCGATAGGAATCGCCCTACCACCATGCTATGGTTTCTTCGCGATTTTTTTCCTTCACCGGTAGCTATGGCTCTTTTTGCATGTTTCGTGGGATCGAACAACTATCCGTTTTTACCACTGACGCAAAAAGCCGGGGTTTTATAAGTTTGACTTGTCTGTGTGTGTGTGTCTGTCCGTGGCATCGTAGCTCCAAAACGGATGAACCGATTATGATTTTGATTTTTGTATGAAAGATCTATTAGTCGGGAGTGTTCTTAGCTATATTTTATAAATATCGGTCCAAGATGGCCGCCACCACAAAATTGCGAAGTACAATTTTTTTCACATCTCCTTCAATATGAGTATCAAATAAAATGGCTAGTAGTAGTTGACTAGTAGAATACTACACATTATGATCATTTCAAATCCAAGACAGCTGGAACAAGTGTCGGGGGTTTTTAAAAATATTCAATTTTACTTGTATATGCTCTCGAGTCTCTATTTTATTCAACTTTCTATTTAAATACTACGACATTGTGAACTTTTATTGTTATGACCTTAAATGTTTTGAACCATTAGGTGATTTGGATATTAGAAATTCACAACTTAGTTGTTTTATAATTCGGAGTTCCAGCATTAGATTATTTGAAACTTTCGGTACCTATTGTAATTTTAGGGGTTTTGAACACTGAGGTTTTCACTTAAGTGTTTTTTTCTGTGTTCTAATATGTACTCATATACAATTTCTATGAGTGGTTCGAAATAGTATATAGACGAAACCAAAAAGGGAGCAAGCTACATTTTAAATAAGCTCCTCCTTAAAGTATTAGTTCTTATCATAAGTATGCATTTACCGAGCATACCTACGAGTATACAGGAAAAGGTTACCATTAATCTGGATTTGTTCTGACATGATCTTGGGTCTGGTAAAGTCCGGTTTTAAACAGACTTTTATCGTCTTTCACATCAACATGCGTCGTAATCAATCTTCGCACAAAAAAATTGGAATTACAGCCGTTTTTTTAGCGAGTTTTAAAGAAAGAAAGGAGGAGGTACTCAATTACTGACAGATGTTTTTTTTTATTGCCATTTTTCAAGTAGACGGCTGAACCGATTAGAAAAAATAGTTTTTGTTCAAAAGAAGGATCTAATTAAATTTTATAAAAACTGATCTAGTATTTTGGTTTTTCAATCAAATAACTGATAAATTAGTATCGGCGCCTGCAGTATTGAACTCGGTGATCACTCTATTAAAAGAACTTGTTCCTAATATTATTCTAAAAGCTGTCACCCGCAGCGTTACACGTGACATAAAATGGAATATAAAGAAGTTTTGAACGTTGAGCCCCCATTTGAGTTGAATTTCATAAAACCTTTCTGAGCTGATTGTATTTTATTCGCTTACACCCTAATGTATTTAAGGTTAAGCGGTTCAGGCTCTTCGTGGATTCATATGTAGGTAGTATCAGTCAGGCCTTTTATATTTAGACTAGTAGCTGTTAGCATCAGCGCGCTGACTTGACCGCGACTTAAAATGGAATGTAAAGAAATTTCAAACTTTGAACCCCTTTTTGACCACTAGGAGTTGAATTTTCAAAAATCCTTTCTTAGTACACCTTATAATTAATGAATGCAAAGAATGAATCTTCAAATTTGATGCCTCTAAGTTCAGCAGCTTAGGCTCTTCGTTGATTCCTAGGTAATATCAGTCAGCCAGTCAGGACTTACTTTTTTATATTTAGATTAGGTTTTAAACCAGATTTCTGACATTTCATGTTGAGTTTGATAACGTAACCGTGGCTAGATCAGTGTTAATACCGCAAAAATTGGATTTATTACTTGCGTCGGTGTAACTTAACTCCGTCGATAAACCTAATGTAAACACCTAATGCATGCTGAGAGCTGCTCCTGATTAGATTTTTATCTCACTGTAATTTCAGTAAAATATTAGTAGATAGGTATGAGCCCTAGTTCTTGGCACGAAGATAATAGTGTGTCGAGCATCTCATATTATGTACCTAAGCGTATATGTCTGTTTATATATATCAATAGTTTTCTTTATCTACCTAAACATTTACCTTATCTCAAATTTTCCTTTGAAAGAATAGAGGCAAAGCTTTGACGATAAATAGGTAACAAAAAGCACTGCATATAAGAATGTTTGTATACAACTCGGATTTTATAGCCAGCGGCGGGGCAAAACACAGCTGCGTTACAAAGAACTTCGCAGATAAGTTCATTAAAGTGCAATTCTCAAAGTATTATAGTATTCTTAATAAGAAGATGTTTATGATGGTATTATAAATTAAATTTTATTAACAAAGGCGGGTGTTTTTCTAAGATGCAAACAATGTAGGTAGATACTTATGATACGAAATAGGTAATTCATAATAGATAAGTACACAATCTTCATGATATAGTTAATTTATTCAGTCGGTCGTCTGAATACCCAGTATAGTATTTTCGCATGTGACAATTTGTAGAAGGGTGCTACGAGGCTTAGCGCTCTACGGTCCATCGTAGTTGGTATTGTCTGGCTACGCTAATAAATAATTTACGAGCATGTATAAAGAACGCAGTTATACTTATAATAAGCTAGTAGATTTGTAAAGATACTTTGTCTGTTATAGGTTAATGTACCCGTCTCTCTTACTAAGAAAACAATTTTCAATGTAGAAAAATCTAAGGACTTCCAAAAAGAGCTATAAATGAGTATTTTTATTTATTTTTTTATAATTGTTACATTATATCTCGGAAACGGTTGAATCAATATCAAAAAATATTTCTTTGTTTGAAATGTTCCTCCATTTCTATTTTATCAACATCAGTCGAGAGGTCGGAATTCTTTAATCGAAATAACTGAAAAAGTTCTATCAGCGTCTGCTGATGTATGTACTTATGGAAGTAAGTAGTCATTTTTTAAAATAAGAATTATACATTATCATGATAGTTAAACTTGATAGATTGTTATCATGGTAGTTAAACCAAAATAAAGCTGCAAATCGTTTGCTAAGAACTCTACTATAATTTATTTAAAAAAATAGAGAACGAATAATCTTTTAAACTTAATTAATTAAATATTACTAAGTTGTAACTCGATACAAATAAATAAATCTATCTTGAAAAGTTTTTGAGCGGGCTTTGAAAAAATAAAACTGTAAAGTATCTAGGAACATTATGTCAGCGGTATGAATATAGTCTAAAAAATCAATGTAAAACAACCTTATCGACTTACGAACACACTTTTCAAATAAAAGTTGAGCGCAAACAGGTCTTTAATATTGTGCAATCGTTAATTCAAATTAGTCTTCCATCTTACGAAGATATAGAATATCTTAACGATCTTAAGGATACCGCACTCTTATAATTCCAATCATGAGGCTTTGACGACTCTCCAATATACTTTTTATTACATCCTAAAATCGTAGGAAAAGAAACTCTGAAAAGGCAACTCCTTTCTGCCTTAAGAAATAAGATAATTGTGTTGAGATTACATCCCTGTAAAACTGCAGACTATCAAATATGAGAGTTTTTCGGTTGCTCACCTCACCCACGTGTCACGCAATATCACGTCCTATGACGCAAATCCTCTGAGTAACCAGCTCCATAGTGCACTTACCTGAAATAAAAATACAGTAAATAAGACCTCTAGAGCAACACCTACTGGAATTGAAACTAAGTAGAAAACTATTGTGAAAAATGTCGAAGAATATCGGTTTACCATTGTTTTGTAGAGCATCATTACTTATCCGAACGACTGACATGAATGATAGATAGATATAGATAATAACTTACAACTATGAGCACTAGACATCGAGAACAATATTTATAAGCAGAAACAAATATGTAACTAAGTAGGTACAATTAAGCGCTCTTTAAGAAATTACTGTATGTTTTCTATATATATAGAGATATCTATGATATAGAGATACCTATATTTAGGCGATACCTGTAAAAGGTTTACGCCATGTGCCAATCCACTATGAGCACACTGCGCTTACTTACGCATGGTTGTGATGATTCTCCTCTATCTATCTATTTTCGATTGATTCTAATTTTCATTATGTTATATTTTTAAGGTGTGTCAGTTCATTTATTTATTTATTCATTTACCCGACACTAATGCGCACGTAGTAGGCCTAAAAATATGATCATTTAACCAAAATAGTAACTCGACGTATTGGCCCTAAATATTTTATCCTACTACCTAGGTATAATATTATAAACCCTTACGTAATAAAGAAATTATTTTATTTGTGATTCATTATTTGCTGTTTCTTTCTATTCCGCAAAGAATTCATTTAGATTATAATATCTAGGCACTTTGTGATTATATTATATATATGTATATATATTTCTTTCTAACATCATTTCAGTTTGACCTTTCCAACAAAAAATAATCATTCAAATCAGAGCACGCGTTACTGAGTTACAATTAAATAAGACTTTCATCCCGCCTCCCACGGGTGCTCCTTGGGATTTTCGGGATTAAAAATGACTGTTAAGATCCTACCTCATGATATAAACCTTAAGCATACCAAGTTTCATCAGAATCTATCCAGCGCTTCCAGAGTTATGGAAAGTCCAGAAACAGACAGACAGACAGACAAAAATGAAATAAATTATAGATTTGGAGTCTGTATCGTTAATAACAGCCCCAGCAAAAGAAATTTTCAAAATATATTCATTGTACAGAATTTGACCTGTTACAGTTTTATTATAAGTATAAGTATAGATAAGTAAGTGAAAACAGTTCAATCGGTACCTGCTGCTGCCGTAATGGAAGTGGGTAATTACTTTTCTACCGACTTCCAAAAAGGGGAGTACTTAACTGAACTGGTTTTGTTTATCAAATTTTTGTTATATGATTTCACAGAGACGAGGGGACCGATTTGAAAAAAAAAAACTTATTTTCTTGAAAAGGGTATACGAGTACATCCCATCTCAAGTTCTATCAGCGCCTGCCGCAACGAAAAATGGTAGTCACATTAAAACTAATGTGTTGTTACCTATTTATTTTAGTCAAGCGCGCCATATTGCCAACGTGGCCTTATATCAGATGACTATAAAAACGTCGAAATACGAACACTTACGGGCAAAATAATATTAATACATAATCAAGATAGTAGGTAATAGTTATTATATGATAGTACCGTGTCTGTATCTTAAATTGATATGGTAAGTGCGAGTATATTATCAGTAGTTATCCAAATCACCGATGAATCACAACGTGTCAAGTACTGCGGCTATTTAGACGATAACACAATTATATTGGCAGGTAATGTGATTGCGTAAGCGATAAACATTATCGTATCAAATATATTTGACACAGAATAAGTTAATACAATGCGATGCTAATACAACAAAAAAATAACCGATAAAAAAAACATCGATAGTACATTGGGAAAGCTTAACTCCTAAATCGTATTCTTCCAGGCAACCTTTAAATAGCCGATCCGTCCAGTCGACTAAACGTGAACAGTCATGTTACTCTTGAGGTCACCAAGTCAAAAAAATGGTACAAATATACCTTATATAAAGTATTCATATACCAAATACCTACTTAAAACATGCCATACTACCTAAACGTCCCGATCAAAAAATTATCAATATATATGACTTTATACATTACTAGTACCTAAGTATGTACTTAGTGTCCAAAGACATACATAAATAAAAGCACAAAATAAGAAGGCAAGTAAGTACAGCAATACGAATATTATAGCCATAAATAACTACGAATACATTATTGATACAGAAGCTAGGTACAATGCTAAAGCAACTTATATGCGCTAACTCTATGTGAGGTATATTATAGGATGAGTTGTTTGTGTGCACACACCAACATCTCTAGATAGAGATATATAAACTATGACGTCATGGACACCGAATCGCCTCCAGACCACGCAATGGGAGATAACTCACGTTTCTCTTATGACGTCACTCGGGAAACGCACACGGTATCCCAGTTTGGGGTCAATGGCCAATCTATAAAATAGAAAAATCCAATTCAACTCTTGTCGCACTATTTAAGTGCGAATAAAAAAATAGTTTTTTCTTTGATTATTCTGGTTTTATTAACAAATTTGACTATACAAACGTCCAAATATTTAGAGAATATTTTAAGTAAATTTGGTCAATTTTTAGAGTAAACAATAAGTGAAGACGCGAGGATGTAGGACTGTAGGTAGGTACAGCAAAAATTAGAAAAGAGGAGGATGATAAATGAGTCTAGCTACATAATACTAAACTAACTGACCCTACATAAATGTTAGCATAAATTATGCTAACATTTTTTTTTTTGTAGCTTATAACTTTTAGCAAAATATTAGTTACAAAGTTTATCTACTAATGTTTTGGACTTGTGTCACTTACCCATCGTCTCCGTTCTGACTAGCCACGTCACTGGCGCCAGGCGCCTCGTCAGGTTCATCCACACCATTGCAATTTTCCACTACCACTTCAGGTACTGCAGTCATCGCCCGCGCAGTGCACAGAACAACCCGACCGAGCCCTGGCACACCAACACTACACTGACGACCATCGCCCTTGGTAAAAGATTACCATTACATACTACAAGTACATTATTAAATTAAGCGAAGTTAACTTGCAGACATGAAGCACATAAGCATGCGCCGTCGATGGCAAACGGGTCACGAACGCACACTTAGGGCTTCGCCTAACTAATCCCTTTAAAGAGTAGTATGCTTGTTATGCCGACACAGAAAAATAAGTTTGTAGGACGTCGTAATTAACGTGTCAAGTGATTTAAGTAGTAACATGATGATGAGAGATCAAGAATGAATATTTATTATCAAGATGATTTAACCAAATACGTCTTTAAAAAAGTAGTTAGAAGTGACTTAGAAAAAATAAGACTGCAAACACTTTAAACAACTGTATCGTAACGTAACGGGTGAAACAATGGTATGCAACTAGTCTATGGCCCTCTACAGAACCCTGCACATCAAAATCGGTGTAGGGGTTTAGGTTATAGAAGGTCACAAAGAGTTAGACATACATACCTACATACCTACTAACATTAAAATCATATTAAAGTATACAATCTCACTCGGAAAAAAAATACTTTCTTATTGGGCAGTCTAACAACAACTATGATCGAATAAGGGAACAGCTGCGGTAATATACACTTTTTATGGCAGCTTTATTGAGATACTGAGAGCAGAAATTGTCATACCTACAGGAAATTAGAAATTAAAATGATTTAGTTTAACAAAAAAACCGCAGTCAGCTATCGAAAAGAAAACGCAAGGAGCGAAAAACTTAAACAAAAAATGTTGTGTACGATGTCATAGTTCTCACACATCAACTAAGGAACTAAAGAAGAATGTAATATACAGATCAGGTACCTATAAAAAGAAGAGCTAGGTAATCAAACAAATAAGGTTATGACAAAACGTAAATTGAATCACGTGCTCCTAGCATTAAACACAAAGCAGTAGAAAACAATTTCCCAAATTTGTTTCATTTGCATAGCTCAAACAATTTTGTAAATATTTGACGTTACTTTTTACAGGTCAAATATTTGCTGAGAGACTCAAGTTATCGGCTTTATTGGTGGTGATCCTTAAATACATAGGTATCTGAAAGCCATTTCAACCAATCAAAACCTATTTAAGTAGACACAGGTTAAACTTATTAACAAAACTCTTGAGAAAATGGAACATCTTGAACATGAACACATAATGCTCGGTGGCATATGTATATTATGAGTAATTTACCTATCAAATCAAGTAAAACTCCGGCGAACACCATGTACCTGCCTACTTATGTGTAAACCTGTGTATATAAATAGATGTGAGAGGCATAATAACATGGTATATATTTCTTATCTTTTAAGGCTCTATAGAGCCTTAAATGCACTGGGTTCGAAACTAAAAAATATCATCGTACCTAATTATTGTCTTAATCTGATAGACACTTACTTAACCTACTGTAAACAAGTAGGTAGATACCAACATAAGGGTACCTATTAGGTATGTACCTATGTAGAGAGGGAATCAACAAAAGGTAATAAGGTCGGTATGTGTATTTGAGATAGCAAACTCGTCTAACTCCAAAGGAAACTATCGGGGCTGCCCAGCTTGCGTTCCTTCCATTAGTCCCTGGTGACACGTAGAGCAAATAAAATAAGCTGTTCAATCAATGCTGCCGCCGCAGCGACCAACTTTTAATAGATTGACTTCGATCGCCGATACTTACCGTAATGGCTGGAGCGATTGTTTGCCCACATGGGTTCCGGTAGTCGCAGTGAGGTCATGACGAGTGATGGCTTTTGCGGTGACTGCTATTCTGTTTTGTAGCCACGCCTATAATATAGGTAAGAATATACTGCTCACTTTTTTAATTGCTCATCACTATAAGTACCTAAACAACATACCTAACTGGCGAATCACCAGCGCGTTGAGAAGAGTGGCGT
Source organism: Ligdia adustata (assembly GCA_947049295.1). Lineage (NCBI taxonomy): Eukaryota > Metazoa > Arthropoda > Insecta > Lepidoptera > Geometridae > Ligdia > Ligdia adustata. Next base: position 9,666,950 of record OX346218.1, read on the forward strand.
ACGTATGTAGTAGGGTAGCGGGGTGAGAGGCGGGGCAGGAGACATTCGGCAGTTCACTCGCGGCTTACGCAGTGGCAGTGAACAGTTTACTTCTCTGTTTAGCAAAACGGAAACGAGATTAACATGCCAAGATGCATCCATCTAAGATTTTTGGTAGGCAAGTTAAACAGATAATATATTTTATTCTTTAAATAATAAACAAAACGACAGAAATTCACTAATTTTGAGGAACATAAAAATATCTGTGCAGAGAGACTCAATTACGATGATGTATTTCTATTGCTACTATAACAACAAATACTAAAACAGAAGCAGTAAATATTTAAGGGGCGCTTCCGTAGGGTCAACTGTTCAACAAAGAACGAGTGGGACACAATGAATCATTGCATTATTTAGGAAATACAACGTTACTAGATCGTAGCACCAACACATTTCAACGAGCTTTCGAATCTTCTAACGGCCCACAAGTCTTCAGACTTGTGGGCGACGTGATGCTTTGTCAATAGGAGAAAACCGAATTTCGCCAACGTCGTTGTTAAAAGAGTATTTTCTCACAATATGGCGGTTTACTTTACAAAATCAATTATTTGAGGTTACATAATGCATGACCGTGCTATTAATGACATATATCATGACCATTTAGACTGCAGTTTCTATCCACTAGAAGGCTCCATAATTTCAAGTGGAGGGTGACTTACATTGAATAATTATGTATTGTTCAACAATGAACCACGGTACAATGCGTATCACTATGTGGTTAATTGTGTACTGCATTGGTTAAATGTGCACTTACAAAAACTAAACCCTCTGCACGTTTTCATATTTTCACGTTTTACATTATGATTTAATTTAATTTGTCTCTTGCAGCGACGTTGATGCATAAAGGGTTAATTTGTTGAATTTCACATAAGTACCTACACATTGAACCACATCGGGCGTGGTTCAATGTGTACGAGTCAGTGGTTCAATGCAGACATAAAAATGTTGGCGGTTCAATGCACAACAACTCGTGGTTCATTCCATACCAAGAGGTGGACACATTGAGCCAAATTTCTTGTTATGAAAAAAGGTTTATAAATCCGTAATAAAGTATTTTAAACAAAATGCGTATAAACAAATTTAAAGCTAGATAAATTTCAAACGATTTACTAATGATGGATAAGAAAATTGAATTACGGTTATGACGAAATCAGTTCTTATAATTTAGGTGGTTCATTGAACAGTTCACCCGACAACAAAGGTGATTTTCTGCCGTTTTTTTTGCTCGATATGAATAATGGCAACGAGGCCTTAAATATTCACAGGATATTTAGTAGTACATTAAAACCAAAATAAAATATTTTTAAAGGCAGATTTAAATTATTTCGTTAAGGATCAAAAACAAATTAAAATGGATCTTAACACCGAGCCGACAAACATTTTAATCAATTTTGGAAAGTTACTGGCAAACTAGATATATGAAGTCTAGCTTGGCGTCGAGTGTAGATAGTGACCGACAAAAGATCACTAATATATTTTTTTCATTTTAAGTTGCGATCTCTCCTTAGACCGTCAGCAGCGATGGTCGATGCTGAGCTCAGCGGCCGAAGTGAGGAGTATCTGTTGAAATTTACAGCGACTCAAATTAAGGATATTATTAAAAAGACGTCTAGGTAGATACAAGTCTCCTGGACACGATTGGCTCAGCATTTTCCGAGTGTTCTGTCCTCGTTGTTTAACTTCTGTATCAGCCATTCCTGCCTATTGTTAAGAACAGGACAGGAGACATCTCGGATATGTTAAAGCATCGTTGGATCTCTCTTGGAACAACCATTGCCAAGGTTTACTAGATTCTTGTTTGCAAAAATAGGTAGGTATCTCAACATTCATGATGTGCAGTTCGGGTTTCAGCCCGAGGCCTGATTTTTGAAACGTGCGAATGAATTCATCATACGCTACTGACGTCACTTACGAACAATATGAATGTGATTTTTTGAATATCGTTCGTTTGTGGACGTCATTAGTGAGTGATGAATTCATTCGAACTTTTCTAAAATCAAGCTATACTTTTTAATACTACACTGGCCGTAAGATTCCAGTGTAGGTATACCTGTTGTCTGGAACTCCACAAAGCCTTCGATCGCAATTCTTATGACGTGCTTTGGAGAAAGCTGGCGGACAGTAATATTATGGACAGTTACCGGGAGAAATATTAAACATTTTTAGATAGATACCTACTGGTTTGGTAATCATGTGAAGTGGTCTAATGCTAAGTCTTGTGTGTATCCGTATACCTACTTATCACCAACAAATTGTATCAGAGATAGATTTTGATAGTCACAGAATAAATAGTTTAGGTGCTATTTATTCTGTGACTATGTAAAATATTTTTTTGGTATATCAGTGGTGAGTTTAAAAGAATTTATACTTGAAGTTCCTATTACGCTCGTTAGAGGCGCTGCTCAAGTTTACATAAGTACTTACATTTACTGATCGAATCTCTCCATCCAGCCATAAAATCTAAAATATCTTCTATCTAAAAGCTCTGCGCAAAATTCCTTGGAATCCTATTAATAATTTTCGATCCCTATTCCTACTCGGCCATTTAGCAGTAGGTAGTTCGGTTGTTAGTTTGGCTGACCGAACTACTGAAATTTTTCAGTTGCAATAGTACGGTTTTAACTAAGCACCGAACTATTAATACCGCTTTAGTTGCAAGAGTTCGGCCAATAAACTTATATCTTTAGTTCATTTCACCTACTTTTTTGTACCTACCTACTATTTTCATCGTAGTGCCTACTCGGCCCCTTATACCTAACTATAAGATAGACCTATTTACCACGGGAGCCAGACCGGAAACCAATTCTCTTTAAGTAGGTAACTTATGATTCGAAAATTTTCTAGAGTTTTTCGGCCTTGTTTATGCATATGCGCGAGAGAGCGATTAAGGCCCCTCTTACATTTTGACGCGGCTCCATACAAGCTGAGCGCACGTTACTATTGCAGTGAAATATTAGTACTTTTGTATTGATGAAAGTATTTTTTTTATGGATTGTATTCAATAGAATCTGCAAATTAGAGCTCCTAAATGAGGTGTGCTCAAATTTTAGCTTAACCATGTAGCAATATAAGTTAAAAAAAACACGCCTCATTATAATTAAATAAGATAGATAGAAGAAAACAAAGCATAATTTTATCAACTTATTGTAAATAAAATAAAATTTAGCAAAGTATACAATTCGAACGCTGAAACATACGTCTTTACGCGGTATTTCGTAAGAGGGCCCTCAACAATTAAGTTTTATAGACTGGTTCCTCCTCACCATCTCCACGCCTCAGCTAGAGTGTCTTGAGCTCGTAGAGCCCATCTTACTCTCCGACTTTCATCTGTAGCTTTCCGGATCTTCAAAGCATTACCTACTTAATTGAGTCGCGTTCTTTTATTCGGTGTCCTCGTTAAAATCGGTCCGTAAATGATGCCGTAGCAGTCATCTTTTCGGGGAAATATCTACGTGCGTGCGGAAATACCAAAAACAAAAAACCCTGACAACTAAATTATTTGTACCTAGAATTTGTATACAAAATTTCGTCGTTGTAAACTACGAGTACCTACCTATCACTAACCAAACCAAAGAGCGTCAGACCTCTGTAAAAGAAACTTCTGTCTTTTACTAAAATAAGGTTATAGTTCTGAGGTTCAAACAAACTTAGTGACACGAACCCAAACTTTGTCAGCTTGAAGCAAAGACGCTTCGCTTGCTCGGTTAATTAAAAGAACATACAAAAGTGTTCGTAGTACAAGCTTATATTTCAATTGGTATGCGTTGTGTGCAGCCCTTAAAAATGAGATTCGATGATGAGCAATGTGTGCTTATGGCTTGGTTAACGCGATTAGATACAGAATACTCGGTAAATGATAAGAAGTTTCTATAAGAAATTGTTTTGCAGACCACCAAACAAACTTACTACACTAAACGGTAGGTACGAGTCGTCGAGTATTTACCCACTACATGCAGATAAGATATCGATTATTGTCGGTCACCATATATACAAGCCCAAAATCACGTCAAATAATTTGTTGATAAAATATATTATCACCTATCACGACAGGATTCACAAAAGGAAAACACAATATAAATTATTCATTTTATATTTGAATATTGCTAAACGTGAATCGTCCGTTGAGGACTTCCAATTAACGCCAGTACAAATACACGCGACGATCAACAGCACACATAACAAATTAAAAGTAATAATACAAAATTAACAATATCCGTACGTTACGATGATTTGCTGAATTTCAAACAAACGCTCGCGATCACATGCTATAGGCCTTACTATGCTATAAAGCAAGTACCTACAAACTATGAGAACAATATTCACACAAAGCAAATTCTGGGCGCTAAGTTTGCCGCTAAAATTATGCATTATGTAGGACGCTGACTGCATTAATCGGTATAAACACCAGATTTGACAAAGTTCAATAACAGACAGACATATATTCTAAATTATTGTACTTAACTTTGTTCGAATAACTCACCCAAACCAATTATTTACTCACAACACATTCACAGTCACAAACGCTCCAGAAATCATATACACCGCTTTTAACACGACACTGCGTTCAAATTAGAAAATAATAAAAAGTAATTATATAAAACTTAAAATGAAATATTCAGCAAACCACTGCTACGTACGAATCAATCATAACAATTTGTGATCAATTTACATTAAGGCGCTACGCCATACAAATAAGAAAGGACACGTGCCAAAGTAAGGATCAGCTACAGATTATAAAAAAAAATAATAGCCAGTGATTGTCGTAATTAAATAATAAAATACATACATATTTTTATAGATATTATTAAATAACACATTTCTTTAGGTGGTATACTCACACAGACAAATTATAGTCCTAAGCACTGCGAGATCCTACTGGACTTTGTTTACTATAATAGTATAGCCTACTTGTATTACACTAGGTATGCACTATCAAAGGACATATTGTAATGTATGTACACCAATACAATACGATGCCAAATAATTCAAATAGCATTAAGTAAATTACAAGGGGTAATTTTAAATACATATTTCAAATTTCAGTTCACATTGGTGTATTATCACATAGACGTTAGTATATTCTACGTGTTTACACACTTGTGCCTACTTACTTTACTTCCAATACATACACAGTTAAAAATTAAATACACATTCACAAATATCTAAAATTATTATAATGATATCCTTAAAGTTCGGATATTTTTATCAATTCTGATAGTTCAACATTTCGACGAGTATAATAATAATCGTACCTTATATGTACTGTGTATATGTGTATGTAGTTATAGTTTAAAATTAGCTATAAAATTGATGATGGTCTTTAAAGTAGTTTTATGTATCCATACAAGTAAGCTATTATAGTTTCAGCTTCCGCTGATTTATTTTTGTCAAATTTTTTATCGTAAGAATTATGATGAGTACACGCAGAAGAATCGAAACTATGAGTATACTTCTGAATTGTAGGTATAACATAATGTCGTTTTTTTAAATAGAAGGACTACCACCTACTTTATAAATTAAATATTAAATTTAATTATATTTTACATAATGAATACGTATACCGTACAATCGTGCAAACAATGTTGCCTCAGGTCAGAAGTACAAAAAACATATACAGAGTATTGAAAGAAAAAGTTCGTGGAAGGGTTGAAACCCTAATAAATAACATAATTGACACAGCATTGTTAAATCTTTACATCTAACTAATTATTTCTAACTAGCATAATATTAGTAAATGTTATTACATGACTAGTCAGGTGTGGTTTTTAAGCAATTAAAATATTGCTTTAGAGCCTTACTTTAGTAAAAATTAATATGCCTTAAAGTCTCCGTTGCCTAAAACGTAATTTAAATTTTGAGAAGTATGACAGACTTTCGACCATTTTAATTTTTAATAAATATATAAACCTAAGAAATTTACATGACAAATTGCAAACCACAATTTTAGAATTTAATAAATAATACTATTCACATAGGAGGTACTTAGTTTTAAGACAAAACGTTTTCCAAACAAATAGCAGGGACACATACTTATTGAAGAAACACTTATTTATATGCAGAGCGACCTGGCCAGATAAACAATGGTATCTGTTGTATGGGTGGAAGGTTTGTTTCTAATGGGATGACAATAGATTTATTTTCGTATGGAGAACGTAATAATATTTTATATGCGACATTATACTGGACTCACTGGGATTTCTATTACGCAATTCTACATCTACAGGATAACCCTGTTTAATTATAATATCTAAATAATGAATATAAATTGTATGTACTTTTATTTAAGAAATGTCATTAATTTTGCCTTTAACTGTTATATGTAAAGTATTGTTCAATACTAACTAAAGTACATATCCATATGATAACATTATTTATTCTCTACTCTAGCCTTTGCCTGTTACGTGTTTAAAATTAGGCTGACCAGTAGATTACCGACTCTGTCAGAAGTGTACAAAGTATGACTAAACAATATATTTTTTTAGCTCAGTAACAGTAAAAATGGTTTGTTCAGTTAACAATCACTTCTTCACATTTTATAATCTCCAAAGTTTTTTATTACTATAACAGGGTTTAAGATAAAAGACATACCAACCTGTATGAATTGTGAATAAACCCTTATTAAGTAAGACCATTTTTCTAATGACCATCATGACACAATGAATTGATATAAATTATATCTTGTGTACAAAATCTCATTCAGCCATTGCTTTCATTACAAGCGCACAATAATACTCAGATAATTATTATAACACAAGTGGTGCTTTTTAGTGCATGTGCACTAATAACAATGAAGAACTCTCATTGCTCTCTTATTACCTGAGGTATTGAGTCATGAAAACACTTCTATGCTTTTGTACTTATGCTCAATGACTAATCTACAAAATAATCACCAGGAAGTGCTAATCAGTTTTTGTTACTCTATGACATCAAGACCAAAATTGTACTAATAATTATGCTTTAGTAAGAGGAAATGATAAAGGTATGGTTTTCCTCATTGCTCACTTTAACTACATTTTATGTGCGAAATATGGCCGTGGTTCTAAAAAGCACCTAAAATGTATCAAATTTATAGTATTTGTAGTCCTTACGACTAACAAGTAAGTATTGATACAAGCTCTGTTTTGAGGACAGTACAAATCAATGAGACATATATATCCATAAAAATAATTTAAAGTACTACACAAAATATGTAAAAAAATAATACAATCCAAAAATAAAATTAAACTTAGTAATAGTAAGCTTCTGTTGCCAGCAATTTTGTAAACCTTTGCTTATTTAAAATCATACATTATTAACAACCTAAATACGAGAATTTAGAATATTTTACTTAATAGTTTAGATATTTTTATCACTTTGGTAACATAACTATTATTCAGTCGCTGGTTTATAAATCATAGTGTACTCGTATTTATCTATACATAGACCACCATAACACATCCTATTTGTTATCATACATAGTACACACTTGAATAGTGCAAGATTAGATTACTTACTCCCTTTAAGTATTTGTGCATTATTATCTTAAAACCAGTAAAAATTCAAAATGATATGAGATAAATTGTAGCATAATGATCAGACCGTCACAGGTATCTTTACCTCCTTGTTGACTATATAGAATTTGTGCTTTTTCCCCAGCACTCCCCAGATCACAGCCACATTTTCAATAACAATATTGAACGGAATTGTAGCTAAAGCACCGGCCACAAACAATGCACATTTCACTGGCCCATACCTATGCATAGGGAATGATTTCACTACTCCAAACACGTACATGTATATATTCACAGCACCAATAAACCCACATATTAAGTCCAACACATGAGGACATGGAATTGGGCAAACAGCTGCCAGAAATACATTGCTTGTTGACAGCGGCAGAGTCACCCAAGAGTAACATGATATAGCCAAAAAAATCTTATGGAACAATGGTATTTCCTTGGAATGTACTACAAGTAGAATACCTTGAATCCATCTCTTCCTCTGCTGCATGAAGTCCCACAAAGTGAAAGGTGATTTCTCCCACATTTCACCTTCAACAAAGTTAAAAGTGTAACCCTCTCTGTAAGCTTTCATAGCAAAATAGCAATCCTCGGCCACAGATCCATCAAGTCCATTATCAAAAGACACCTTTTTTTCAGCTCCCACCTGTCAATAAACATAAATAGAGTTAAGCTACTGTGTAAACAGGACAACTACAACTGGCCTCTACTATCTAGATTTAAGCAAGCAAAGGTGTTTAAGATTACACTTACTTGAGTTACGACATAGGATCCCTTCCAGCTAAAAAGCGGCTTGTGGAATAGATAGAACTGTAGTCTCAATTTGCCCATATCATCAGCAACGCGGAAACTATCTGCCAGAGTTGTGAGCCAGTTTACTATATGCTCATTGGCATATGTAATCAGACCTTGACCAAACTGGTGTTGTCCATCCACCACAAAGTTCAATATTCCACGAACAGAGTTGTCAGTCAGTAATGTCTCTTCATCCAAGTGTACTATCCAATCAGTATCAGCCAGTATATTGACATTATCTTCTAAGCAGTACTGCAAAGCTCTTGATTTAAACAAAGCACCAGTTTTGGTCTTATAATCAGCTGGCACCACAACCTCTTTGACTCTCCTGTGCTGGGGCAGGTTGATGGCTTTGTCTGTTACAACTTCAATCATAAAATTCTCCATACCAGCATCTAAGCATAAATTCATATTCCTTGTCACATTGTCCCTAACAAGTTTGGGAAAATCCCCTCTAGTGACCACACGGATACATATGAATGGGGACAAAAGAGGAGAACCTTTGATTTTTACTTTTCCTGGGAATGCATTAAATAAAGTTAGACCTGCAAAGTTGCACAGGACCTGGGGCAGTGTAAGTAAGGTGAACAGCCTTAAAATGTAAAGTGTTATTGCTCCAAGGACTCCATAGGCTTCCCATGGGTCTACATATTTCTTCTCTTTCTCATCTAAGCTCACAGCACCAGCAAACACAAGGAAGAAATAAATAAAAAACATAAATGCAGTGCAATGCAGAAAATGCTTCACTTTTCCTCGCAACATCCTGTAAAAAAATAATATTATTCAATAAAATTAAGTGTTTCTGCAACTGGTGAGTAACATTAACCTTGGAGTTTAAATTTGTTACCATACACGAATTTGATATGATTAGAATTATACCATATTTATTCTAAGCAAATATCTAATTTGCCTGGAATAAATTTGGTAAAATTCAAGTTTTTAAGATCGCAGGGTTTTTATTTCATATTCATTGAAGTTGAATTGGAAAAAACTTGCATTATACCAAATTTATTGGGATAGCCTATAGCCCCCAATCCAACTTCATGAATATGAAATAAAAATCCTGCGATCTTAAAAACTTGAATTTCAAATATACGTAAAAAAACACAACGAATACTTTTTTGGCACTAAAATTGTTTTTTAAGATTATTCAATTTATAAACCATGAATTAAATGGTCTCGGGAAAACTATTTAAATAAATTTAGCATTTATTTAATTATACAATAAATCCCCGAGGGAGACTCCCTTACCTTGATTGCTGAAAGGAAATTATATCTCACCAAACTGTTATTATGTTAGGATATAAAAATAACTACTTTATAAAATAACTTTGCACAGAGGAGTATCAGAGATCACATCTGATTAATAATTAACTATTCCTAAATTTTTACCGAGCACACCCGCCCCAACAGTCAGATGACATTTTATTGAATTATTTTTTTTCAATGGTCTCATATCTTCCATCCTCCTCTCTTCCTCTTTGACTGTCTTTGAGTTCTATTGCTTCACTCGTTCAAAAGCGTTCTCTACACAGTCAGCTAGCTAGATTGACAAACGGTTCGTTAGTCACTGCTGCAGATAATGTTGCGATAATTCCGTTAAGGTAAGCGCCACATATACGAAAGGTACAAGTATCTTCAGCTGACCTATTCAACCGTTAACTAAAGAATTTAGAAGTTTTAGGTAATTTATAGAGATACCATACGAAAGCCGCTCAAAACCACATAAATGGAAAGTCCACAGGTTAGTAGAGTAGTACAGATAAGACTCGCAGAACATGGGTCTATCCAAAGGCTATCCAAAGGTTATGAAGAATGAGTAAAGAGATAAAACGATAAACGTATCCCGGTCATTTGTTTTATTCATTCACATAACATTCATTCATGGCACAGATTATGAAACAAAATATAAAAATAAAAAAAATAACAAGGTACGTCATAGTTTGCGAAAACGAAATGCAATAATTATGTTTTACTACTGAAAAAAGAGAGAGATACTGATGTTCGATCTTTATTACCGTGGTTGGATTTTTGCTTGGCAAACTGTCAAATCTGACAGAAGTTAGCCAAACAACTCTTAGGATTGCTTGCCCTAATACCGATTTTCCCAAATCTCCACCTTGTCAGAGGCTGTCGGATCGAGTGATCTGTGAGCCAGATTAGTCAATAGTAATAAATAAGTTTTGTAGTGGGTGTTATAAAATTCGGGAGTATTCACAAGAGGCATTTCACTGATTTAATCCATTTTTTTGGGACAATTTCCCAATATAATATAAATAACTGTCTTATAAGCGGTCACGCTATCTATCATTCTGAGATAAATTGGAAACAATACAGAGTCTGAATTGATAAAAAATATTGCAGTACTTAATCTTACCTTATTTTAAAGTATCAAGTGGAATTATAGTTTTATGGCAATACTTTTGGAAGAACGAGAAGCATTATAGTGGCCACTCGCGTTAGGTATCCCACGGGGCATACGAGGCATACTCTTAAGTCAAAGAAATAAACACCAAGAATTGCAATGAGATACGTCATAGCTTGCGAAAACGAGATGCTACAATTATGTTTTACTGGTGAAAAATGAGAAAGCGAGACTAATGTTCCGTTCATATCACCGTGGCTGGATTTTTGCTTGGCCAACTGTCAATTCTGATGGAAATGCCAGAAACAGAAATCTTTCTTGCCCTAATACCGATTTTCCCAAATGTCCAACATGTCAGAGGCTGTGGGATCGACCGATCTGTAAGCCAGATAAGTCAACAGTAATAAATAAGTTTCGTAGTGAGTGTTATAAAATTCGGGAGTATTCATAAGAGGCATTTCACTGATTTTATCCAACCTTTTGATGAGAATTTCCCAACACAATATATAGAACTATCTTATGTGCATGCTATGTCTCATTCTCAGATAAATTGGAAACAATACAGGACCTGAAATGATAAAAAATATTGCAGCACTTAATCTTACCTTATTTTAAAGTATTACCGAATTAAAGTATTATGGCAATACTATTGGAAGAACGAGAAGCACTATATTGGTCACGCGCATTAGATATTTAGTGGTACCATATCTCTGTCATAAGTAAATTTTTGTTAGTAAATCTGTATTAAAAAAGTAAAGAATGGGTAGTGGTCATTTTGCCCCCGGCGAATTTAGAAAAGAAAACGAGATATGATATTCCGTTCACTTTGTTCAACTTTTGGCGTTATTATCTGTTAAATCTTTTTTTAAAGAAATGGAGAAATATTAATTTACCTGCTGTAAATGAAAAACGTCTTCTAATGCTAGATGATTGGTGGTGTAATAGTTACTTCATCCGCCATTGCATCCGTTGCACTTACTATTGAAATTTTTTCGCCGCTCGCCTAAATTCTCTATAGTATATAAGCTCTATGGTGCTATGGTTGTATGTCATAATTGATTGACACTTCCTTGACAGTCGTTGAGGATGACAGATGCAGGAAGCAAAGCGCTATTGCAAATACATCTGTCGATTGTAAATTATTTTAATTTCCAATTTTTCTTTTTAAATAATATTTACCATCATTAAGCTAAAGTGGAAATATATGAAGAAGTTACATTGGTCACCAGTGAAAAGCCCGACTCCATAATACAATGGTGACGCTAAGCTTTGAAGTGGTGACTAGAAGAGAAAGTGTCTCCAGTAGTAAATAACGGGTCGATAGAAATATGTCTGTCCATGATTTATCCGTCGGGTGTCGGTTTGCTGACTACTTTGCCATATGTGGGCTTGATTTCGATTCAGGTTTGGAGCCAGATAGATTGTGTGGTAAGCAAAATTATTGTTATGGTCAGATATTATTGTTTTTATACATATTTATTGCCAATACCCTAATGCATTCTTTTCCAGGTGATAACTTGCATGTATCTCCACTGGACCGTTCTTACAAAGGCAAAGTTTTAGCTCATTATCCAGATAATATATCGACCAATGTATTTGATGAGCATGCTGTGTGTATGGTAAGTAAAGCATACAAAAGGTTTTGTTAATTGTTTATTAAACTTGAAAATATAACTTTGATTCTTAGAGTAATATTCTTATGCTCAAAACGATTTGATCCGAGGATTTGAGATACAAACTTTATGTTTGTTATAAAAGAAGATTGATTTTTACAATTTTAAGAAATTAAAATGTTAACTTATTGATTATTAAGTTATGATGTAAAGACAATTTGTGATTGAGAAATTGACACTTTGTTCTCATTGTGTTTGTTTTAGTTATGTTTGCCAGCTGGTTTGCAGTTTCGAACTCAAAAACACTCATTAGAACCTAAGTTTCACAGTTTTGTAGTGACAAGAGAAAATGCATCACGGTATTATGGATTCAGTCTTATATTTTATGAGGAGGTTAGAAACCGAAACATCTGTAGCGCTATGCATACATTGCAGGTATGATATAACTATTGCTTTCTTATTCTTTTTAATTTATGGTGGTCATGAAGGATTAAGATAATATAACAACAAGTTCTTTTCTATGCCTTATAAATGTGATTTATGTAAACAAGCTAGTATTATCTGATCTAACCTTTCAGTTCTAAGTCAAGCTTTATTTTTCCATATTTAGTATAGTTTTACTTGCAGTTATCATCAAACAAAACATCTTTTAATGAATAATGAAATAAGTCCTTTATTGCTCCACATTTTAACTAGAATACTGGTTATAACCAGTATCACACAAATATGTTTTAGTGACACCCTTAAAATATAAAATAAATTTATATGACATCAATAGTTTACAAACTACAGTATGTAGATAGTTTCACTCATTTTGTCCAAGATTGAGAATTTTGGAATGGGAAACAAAAAGACAGACTTATAGAGCCAAACTGTTTTTTAAAATTGTTAAATAAAGGTGGCCCTTTTATCTAATACAAATAAAAGGATTTCCTTTGTTGTCTGCATAAATTTTAATCTCAAATTTCTAATGCTTCCTTTCTTTGATTGGTCTTGTTAACTGAATTTCCTAATTGGTGATATCATGTCAAGACTCTCATAAGTTTCATTGAAGTATCCCTGTTAATTAATAAACTGAATTGTCATGTTAATTGGTTATCTAGAGCAAAAGTGGTCATTTTAGATCTAGAATTATTATGTTTGCATGAGTATTTGTAAGTAATGTTCCTCTAGCTACATTAGTCAGTATATTTGGCAATTGCATTAACATAATGTGCAATGGTTAAAAGTGTTAAAAAAAAAAGATCTTGCTTGTTTTATCACAAAATAGGTATTTGAAAATTAACACAGGTTCATACAAAGTTTTTGTAAAATTATTATATTGTAAGTGTTTTAAGAGATGGCTTTGATAGAAGTTTGCAAGTCAAGGACATAACAACTTTATATTACTCACGCTGATTGGCCTTGCTAATAATTGTGTAAACATAAATGCCAAAACAATGCTATGGATGAATATGTAAGTGTGTCTTTACAAACACACTTTACAAATGTATTATTTAAAATTCATTCGTAATATACAATCCTATTCCGCCATAATAACAAACTGTCTGAAAAATACATGAACATGCTATAATTCTAAACTATAGTGTTTACATGTAGATAACGATATTCTTGCTAATAAAACGACTTATTTGTCCTTGAACTGCAAACAAGGAATAATATCACTATTTGTAAACATATAAGATCAGTGTAAAAATGCTTATAGAAACCAATTTATTTGCCAATTCATTCACCCTTTTTTCCATGTAAATATGGTTGGATAGCTCTAAACCATCTGCTCATGTGATTGGTAAAAAAAAATACTGTGAAAATGTATGACAGTCTACCTAGCAGTTCCTTTACCCAAATTTAGTTTCAACAGTTTCAACATTTAATTTCAAATAAACTTTATGTAAACAAACAATTGAGAAAAATTGCTTACTAATTATAAGGACTACATGTTAAAAGGACTTTTGCAGGCAATGTATATTACAGAGTTGTCAAGTGGCCAGACACCTCCGGGCCACAGGAAGAACTCTGGCAAAGAAAGTTCAAGATCGTTACCTCGCTCATTCAAACTCTCACCGCATACTGGCGCCGCCCTTACATACTACGACATTGCCAAAGACAAACTATATGTAGCCAAAAGCATAGCTCTCATATGCCAGTACCCTTATGTGAGGGTGGCACAGTTGTTTTTAGAAAATTTGTTTAGGTAAGTGCCTTCATTTGTGTCTTTAAACTATATTGATAATATATTGATGTTTATGCAACATGTTGAGCTTAGGCTTCAGGTTAAACTTAAGTTGTTTATTCACACGCTTCAGGGATTTAGAGCGGGAGTGTTATGTACAACTAAAAAATAATCAAACATGTTAGTTTCCTATTTAAAAGAGTAAGAATATTTCAGTATTATATTGGTTTTCTCAAAATTAAATTGTAACCAGTATATTTACTTTTACTTTGTATTTTTTTTCCGATAGTTATTGAATAGTTTGTCTTTAATGTTATAATGGTAGAATTACTGAGAGACCCATATTTAATTATTCTGTTAGCAGATCAACCAACTCTGTTTTGTCAGCGTGTACTTGTATTGGCACAGAAGTAGAACAAAAGCCTTTTCTCTGTTAAAGATCTCTTCCAAGACAGCCCGGGCCGGGACTTAGCCCCGAGTCGTATGTGTATAACCTGCTTTATGAAGTGCCCGTGCCGCTGCCAGGCCAAGCGCTGCGTCTTTATGTGCCACCGTCTGAACCTCATCTTGATCCTGTCCCAGTTGTAAGTACTTTATGTAAAATTATAAAAAACGATAAGCATATAGTCGAGTGTGTATTTTTGTAAAGTATTACTTGCTCACAATTGTTCTATTGTTCTAGGTGTTAAGAATGCCAAATCCCCCGGAAGAGTTACCGCTGCTAGATTATCCTCTGCGAGTGATGTTCGCCACGTTGGGTGTAGAATGCGTCGTGCAGCTGTTCACCTGTGTCCTGTTGGAACATCAAGTGCTACTGCGATCCAGTGGTAAGATATTATAAACTAACTTTCTAAAAGAGGGTCTAAATTCATCGGAATCTTTTTTACCCGACTGCGAAAGAAGGATTGTTATGTTTTTCGAGTGTATGTATGCATATTTCTTTGACACGCCTTAGAGCCTAAACAGCTTGTCGTATTTTTATGTGAGTGGTGTTAATATATTCGTCCTAGTCGTGAGAATTACACTGTATACTTAAAAAAAAGAAATTAAAGATGATACAAAGGTATTAACTATTTAACTATTTAGCAGTCGGGTTTTTTCGAACTCACTTCTAACCACTTGTTTATACATATGTACCCTGATTTCTAAGAGACACTGAATAATTAGAAAAAAAAATTTTGTTTGGAATTTTTTATTAGTACGTTCCTTCCATTTATTTGGTTATTAATCAAAATAAATGAATAATTGCTTAGGCGTCTACCGAATTCAAGTCTGTTGTCACTTTGTTATTGACTACAAACGATGTAGACAATTACAACTATTTATGACTACTTCGCACGAGCCTGTTACAAACATTTGAATGCTTGTGATTCATTTATTTTATGTGTTGCAATAAAAAAACAACTGCATCAATGTCGGTAACTCTGCTTTATTCGTACAAAAAATACTCGTAACGTGTACAAGACAGTAAAAATATGTTTAGTTATTCTAAAATAATGATCACGTTTTATGTTATTATCTACAATCTACATGTACATAAATACGTAGTCGTAACTTAGCACCTCTATATTTTGTAATGCTGTGTTGAACAACTGTTGTAATATTTATTTTAATCACTTGTGTATTTTTGTGTGATTTTGCACTATGTACAGAATGTATTGTTGTAATTATTGGTGATGTGCTTACATTTCTTTATTGGTTTATAGAATAAATAGTGTTTACATATATCGATTGATATATACGGCGGTCCTGAACTCGGGACTGTGACTCTCATCAACTGTACTAGCCACGGCGGTTGTCCGACATTTCGAGAATCCGAAAATGGACATCCTTCTCTTTTTGAAGTCGGTTAAAAGAATCGATATAATTCCTGTGATCCTTAAGATGGGCTAGGTTCCATCTTTTTTTCAGAAACTTAAAGAGGTTAATATTTAATTTATATGCCAGTATCATTACCAACATTTGGTCTAAAACTATTCTGATCTTTGGTTTAGCTAAAACTCGCGATTTTTGCTCACGTGACTTCTATAAACTCCTACGATATTAAACCTAAATGGTTTGCATTCATAAAAGAACTGACCTTGAAATTTCACTAACAAACTGCCTTCCAAAATTATAATTTTATAGCGAGTTGTAATATTTTTTTATCCAGAAGTTAATTGCACGCGTAGGTGATTTACGCGTAATAATCTTAACGTCCATTGAGAGATTTCGCAATCAGGATGCAGCCATGTATTCAAGAGTTTTGCGTTTATTTTATTAGCTTGAATACGACACATAAAAATTTAATGTAAATTTAGCGAAATTGTGTAAACGTTCCTTTTCAATGACACAACATTATCTGAACTTCATAAATATTTATGTGACTTACCATTTAGGGCGAGTGACTGCATGTTACAAAAAACTTCGATTTCTACCTAGCGGTCGTCTTTTAGAACTACCAGCAAAAAAAATTACAACGATCCAGCCGAAAAGTCGTCCGTAAATGCATGGAGCATTGTGAAATCGTTGTATAAGAAAACGGTCCATATACAAAATTTATGGTCCGCTAAATAGTTACAACATTCTGGCGAGTCGTTCGTAAAATCGCATTGCTTCGTGAAGCCGCACTTACAATTTCACTTCACGTTACAGATTACAACAAATTGATGCTCGTGTCTGAGTGCATAGTGTCCCTGCTTCTTCCATTCACATGGGCCCACGTCTACGTGCCGATTCTGCCCGCGCCTCTCTACCACTTCCTAGACGCGCCAGTGCCATTCGTCATGGGTGAGATACAATGCCTTTTGTTTATTTGCAGTTATTAGCCGTGTAAAGGTTTTAGGGTCAATGGTGTTTGTACAGTTTGCTAAGATTTTATTGGCGATGAGTTTGTTATGCCTTCGTCAAATGAGTTTTCTTAATACGTGTGTCGAACGATTTGTAACAGCCGTCTGTCTGCTGTTACAAATCTTTGAGTGAGACTTATAGAATAAAAACAAGAATACTTATTGATCTGTTGGTCCGGTTTAACAGAGATTACGCCCTAGATTTATTGTGTTATGAAATTTACTTTTTGGACTAGCCTACCACTGCATAGCGCCCTATGTTTTTACCCGACGGCCAAAGGGAGAATAATGTTTTTGGATTGTCAGTTATATTCTATATGTACCTAAGTGTGTATGTCTGATTCTTTGTGACCATTTACATACTAAACTGGTTCTTCGATGTGCAGATGGTCATAAGTATACTAGTTGCATCCCGTGATTTTACTCGTTTAAATACAGTGGTCTAAAGTTTTCTCTCTCGGGTATTTCGAAGTTGCATCCAACCACATGTTATATTCGCAGGTCTTCACGCGGAGAGTTCGTCAGTGACCAGTCGCGGCGTCGCGCTCGGTTCAGAAGCGGCGCTATGTTTGGTAGATATCGACAAACCTGATATTCAGTTGCCAGAGGAACTGCCGATATTGCCGCATAGGACGCCTTTTGTCGAGGAACTCAACCATGTCTTGGATAAACATCAGGTAACAACAATGAATTGGTTAATTTCTGATTGTCTGTTTGGTTTATGGTTTGGCTCGAGGGATCTTACGTGTCGTCTTACACACGTAAGATCCCTCAAGCCAACTTAAGTGCGATGTGATGAGATATCTTCCTATACAATACAAAGGACTGGCTAAAGTACATAGATTACCTTGGTGTATTTTAAGCTTCCCAAACTTAAAAGTTTTACCCCGATACTTTGATAATCCAATTTGATACTGGATGAAATTTTTTAATTTATTTTCATTAAGACCTTATTGTACCATATCTGAAGCGAAATAAATAACTTTGAACTTTGATCTTTGTTTGAACCAAAATTATGTAAATTTTTGATGCAGTCTAAAGCACAGTACTAGCTGAAATAATTATAAATTAGATTGGGATTGCCAAATTATATGAAAAGTCGTGATACTTACGACCAATATGACGACTAGGCAGTGTTGTTATTCATTAGTATATAAATATATATTACAGATTCAAAGGCCGGAAACTGAACCAACGAAACTCGGCGTCCCCATAAATGGAACCACATACAAACACATGAATGACATGAGCAGCAGCTGTACCTTGCCTTCAGGTCAGTTTACTTCTTTGAGAGTATTTTTTAAGCGACATCATAAAGAAGGAGGTTCTAAATTCGTCGGAAGATTCCGAGATTTTTTATATATGTATAACAATTTCTCAGAGACAGAGAAAAAATACTTCCCCAGTTTTATCAAAATCAGTCCAGTAGTTAATTTAGAAATCAAAATTACTAAAGAATTTGCCTGCTGAAATCCGGTTTTTCACTTTTTTATAGTATTATTCTGGTAAACGTTCGCTTGATGATTTATATACCACAGATTATAGTATGTAAAATGTTTGATTTTGAAAATTCGTATATAGTAGTAAATAATCGTAGGTGGTCTCCGACGTAAACACTCGTACAATGACGTGCTGGAGTGGGACGAGAGTCGTCCGCTGAACTCGTCACCTCCCGCCTCACCCACGCGTCGAGCACCATTACGTATGGACGCGCTGCAGAGGATAGTTGACATCGTTAAACGTACCGGTCTGTACACTCTACTAACACTGTTTTGTTTGTTGTGTTGTATGTTTTTAATTCTAGGTTTTATGTAAATACTTAAATACAAAAAATCACGCAATTTGGGGCTTTCAAGTCACGAGAGAATCGATTTCTTGTAGGCAAGCATGTCCCATCTTAGGCCGTATCGTCGCTTCACATCAGGCGAGTGGCGGCCAAACGCAAGTCTATTTACTATAATAAAAGGCACAGACTAAACCACCACCTGTACGATATACCACCAGATACCTCATATACATAATCTATAAAACTATTATCTGGGTCTTTTAATGTTGCGAGTGAATCTGTTTCTTCTAGGCAAGCTTGTTACATCTTAGGCCGCATTTTAGTTTTATATCAGGTGATATGCGGTTCAGCGCAAGCTTATATCTATAAAAGTAAAATAATTTAATCAGTGACGGGAACTCATTCAGGAGTGCCGACGACATCTATGTTTCAATCCTAAATATTAGCAGCAAAAAATAAATGAGAACATATGTGATAATTACATTTCTTGGTGAGGTACTCGGTGAGCGAGCTCGTTGTCTGCAATTTGGTCCTTATAATGGACCCCTTTTGCGTTTCCTATTACTACATCTCAGTACGTGCTGTAGTGCTTGGTTCTCCTCCCTCGCTCCGCCTGATGTGCCGCTCGAATAGGAACTGTTACATTGGTAGTAATAAGTATACATTTCTAACATCTCTTATAAAAAGAACAATATAAAATTATGAAAGATACCATGTTTAGACACAATTAATAAAACCTGCTAAAAGCCTACTAATTTATTACTATATATTATTTACTGATTTTATTATAGCCAAAAAAAAGTAATATTATTTCTTTGACATTCATATATTGTATTTGACGCTATGTGTATTTAAGGTGATGATAAATAAATTTAAATTACATTGCAGCAAAAATGTTCCGAGTGAGAGAGTGCCTTATACTTATATTAGAACTTGAAGTGTAACCGGTGTTTCAGGTGTTAATATAGACGACGTAGACGCGGACACAGTGATGCCAACTATTAAGAAAAAGATACTTAACGACGAAGAACAGTACAACGAAGACATTAGATTCAACCATGCCGTGAGGGAAACGTTTCTCAACAGATTTGTACATATGTTTCTTATGTATGATAATTTCGTCATCATGCCCGATCAGGTAAGAAAGAGTTACAAAATTGTTATTTATTTAAAGGATTGAAACTGAATTGGTTTTCACACTTATTTTTACTACCATAATATTATGACAGTCATGTCAGGCAGCCTTGTTAAATGGCGAAAACATCGCAAGAGGTAATGATAATCCATTCTTTGTTTTAGATTTATAACTTGGAATTTGTCATTATTATACATTTCTATATTCAAAACTACTCCAGTTTTAAAACAAAATTCATGTGCAACTTAACTTAGGTTTTAGGAAAAATAGCAGTGCTGCAAAAAGGCGTATCGAAAGTACAATATGTTATACAAATTCAAGGAGTGTTGAACTCGTTGTAAAATACTTACCTTCGTTTGAAATAATTTTATTGTTCTGAATACATACTAGCTGTGCTCTTTACGTTATACTCAAAGTTATCTATATACCACTACCTATCTGTATACCAAACAATCAAATCTGTTCATTTCGTTTTATAACATAGTTTTTCACTACCTGAAACTTGGATAGGTCCAACTGTAGTTTTTTTCTCATTCGGTGAACTTCATCAGGATTATATTATAATAAAATGTCAAATCTGTTTTATTTCTTGCTTAATATGAAAGACATACATAGTGTTATTAGTATAGATAGTGTATTAGTAGTCATACTTTAGTATTATACATACGAACATTCGCATTTGTAATATTAATGCGATTTCAGGACAGAGATTCGTGGTTAACTGCCCGTGAATCTATGATAAACTTCGACAAGGCGTCGTTCCTTTCCGACCAACCTCCTCGCCATCGTCCGTTCTTGTCACGTTTCCTAGAAACGCAGATGTTTGCAACACTCATAGACAACAAGATCATGGCCAATTGGGGCGAGTACGATGCCAATCTTCAAGTATTCGAGCACAGGATAAAGACTGTCAGGTATGTTTGAAACTTATAGAATGTATTGTGTGTTGTTGACGTGCGGTGGCAATTGTAACTATAATTTTAATGACAAAAAGTACTCATTACTGATCAATCATTTAAAAAAAACAATAATAATACCCAATTAATAAACGGGAAAAAGTTAATAGTTGTTATGAATCACTGACATCTATCATATGGACTAGGAAATGGCAGTGCTTGTAGTCTTTATCATTGGTACTTAATTTGACTTTGAATTTGCTTTATTTGAAGTCTATAATGTGTGAATTTAATTGTATGCAAGTAAAAAGATTGCAGAAAAAAACTGTTTTATACAACGATTCAACACGTTTTAATCTAGCTTTTCTATGATCCATCTTAGATTAAAGCGTGTTGTGTAGAATAAGAAATTATTTTATAAACAAATTATAAAAGGATTTAATTTCAATTGTCATCGCACGCCAAGATACTCTAATCGCATAGTTTTAGACTTTGCAATCAAATTATGTAATTTACAATGGCGAATTGACAATCTTCAACTAGAGAAGCGGTAATTAAGATGGGACACGATACTGTGAGAAAGAGAGAGCTTATTGGAAATATCATTCATGTTTCATTTGTTGCTCATTCGCCATTGTTGATCTCATAATTAGTGTCACAATAACAAGCATGTAGTTAAGAGTGAGGTTTGATTATTCACATGGGGAAGGTGATCTCTAACTAATGTTTGATTTAATAATAATTATTATTAAAATATTTAATTGCCATATGATGATTTGGACACCACACTACATCAATATTAATACGTATTTGCAAACGAGCAAGTTGCGGCGCATACAATAACACGGCACTCATCGTCATCTGCAAAATATATTTTGATATATCAAGAGTTTCACTTTAATCTAACAAAACACACTTTCGGCCCACAGTTGATTACTTTCTATTCTACAGTGAAAATACGTCCTCTTTTGGTGTAAATACCACAAAAAAATGTGGATCGTTCATAAAACTACAAAATAGGACATCAATGCTTGTTTTGTAAACTCGCCTGCCATCTGCAGAATACCTACTGATGTAGAACATGGTAAGAAAATACACGTTTAAAGAAAACAATGCAATACGGTCAACTTTGCCCAGTATCAGCGCTAAAATATTGCGCTGCAATATTACCCAAAACCGTCGCATAAAGCTCAGATCAAATAAAAAAAGATGGAATTCTGCACTCAAAGAAGTGAGGTCTGTTAAAACTACGCCCAACGCCAAACGATTACACGACACACGTACAACGAAAATACGCTTTGGAGATATCGTGTGATTGGCTGCGTGTCTGTCAGAACAGCAATCCATTAACCACAGGCTACACTATCACATGCAAGCAACCACCAAACCGGCCTCACCTCGTTGTTTGCAAAGTTGCATCCCATTTTTATTGATCTGTGGCATAAAGTAACAGCGTGGACGCTGTTACAGACGGCGACTGGGCGAGGGCGGGGTGGCGCGCGGGTACAGTGTGTGGGCGGGCGGCGCGGGCTCGGCCGGGGCGGGCGGCGCGGAACTCGAGGTACTGGCCCCGGCCGAGCGGCTGCCTCACCGCGCGGCCTACTACCGCGCCTTCCCAGCCAGGCTGGACGCGGTCGCGCTCGCCTGCCCGCCTGCGCCCGATTCCAGGTCCGCCGCTGACGTCGACGCGAATACGCATCAAAAGTATTAAACTACAGCTGTAGACGCGCCTTTGAGCTTCCATGTCATTTATGCTGTCCTTGCGTGGATCTGTCTATCGGATTACGTAAGCTTTCAAGGAAAGCGAGAGGCCTGAATGTAAAGGGCAGCTAGCGTCTGCGCGTTTATGTGTCGGCACGAACTGTTTGCCGAGATAAAGGCGTGTTGCTATCCTTGAAAGCTTACGTAATAAACCCTAATCTTGGGGTTCCATCCTAGCATCACGGCGCGGTTTTGTTGCGATTCTTGGAACTTGGTTGATGTTTTGTTATTTGTCTTCCACTTTTATGGTAACCATCAGCTTTGTTTACTTTGATTTTGATTTGACAAAATTGTGAAACGTCTGGAGCCATCATTTAGATTCGTTTATTTTGGGTTTTGTTTTTTTGACTTGAATTTACGAGTTATTTTTTATTTTTATTCATAATTTTGATTTGATGACCATAGTCAAATCATGCCCATAGAATATAAAGGTACCCCGTCCATAAACACTATAATTTAGTTAAATTGTTGTTACTTTCCTACAAGCTGTGGTTTATTACGAGTTCAGAGTTAAGCATACGCATACGCTTTTTGCCTGTTATGAGATACCAAACCTTTACATACGAGGGCGGAGTGATAAGTCTGGTAAAAAATAAACAAGGAGTGATATTTATTTAAAAATTATTATTTATTTTTCAACGTTTCCTTCTAACACTATGCACTTCATCTACCGTGTCTCTAACTTTTTGATCCCCTCCATATAATAAGACGTAGGCAACCCTTCGAAATAGGCGTTGGTTTCATGCATTATTGCTTCATTGGAGCTAAATCTTTTTCCACAAAGCCTTTTCTTTGAATTCGGATACAGAAAATAATCGCAAGGGGCTAAATCTGGCGAATATGGTGGATGAGAAAGCAACTCATAGCGTAACTCTTAAAATTTGGCCATGGCAATCGCGCAGGTGTGCACTCTTGCGTTGTCTTGGTGAAAGAGGATTTTCTTCTTACCCAAATGCGGTCGTTTTTCAGCTAAAATTCTGTGAAATGGTTCTAATAAATTGGCATAATAAGCGCCATTAATCGTTTCACCCTTCTCTAAGTAGTAAATATGGATAATTCCACGGGCATCCAAGAAAACTGTAGCCATAACTTTATTGACCGATAAAACTGCTTTGGCCTTCTTCGGAGCTGGTTCACCCGCAGCAATCCACTGTTTCGATTGTTGTTTGGTTTCGGGTGTATGGTGGTGGATCCATTTTTCGTCTACTGTTACAAAACGTCGCAAGAATTCCGTCTTATTCCGTCGAAACTGCTTCCGAAGTGGTCACACGCACGTGTTTTTGATCAACATTCAGTAAACGCGGCACCCATATCGCGGAGAGCTTCCTCATATCTAGATGTTGGTGTAAGATATTGCGCACACGTTCGTCTGAGATGCCTACTACCTCAACTATCTCGCGCACTTTTACTCTTCGGTTGTTTAACAATATGTCATGGATTTTAGCGATCATTTCTGGAGTAGTGACCTCAACCGGGCGTCCTGGACGTTCGCCATCACTTGTGCTTGTACGACCACATTTAAAATCAGTAAACCACTAATGAATCATTTTAATTGACGGAGCGGAGTCGCTGTAATATTTATCAAGCTTTTCTTTTGTTTCCGTAATAGTTTTTTTTCTCAAAAAGTAATGTTTAATTAACACACGAAATTCACTTTTCTCCATCTTTGCGAAAATGCGTTCAATTGATTTTCTTTAATGGCTGTTAAAAAAAAATAACCGGTGGTACTGGCTGAAATTTTTAATTTAGTCCTTCAAAAGAGTGTTTAACATGGAGGTTTCATGCAATTTGCGATAACTTTATTCCAAAATATTTTTTTACCAGACTTATCACTCCGCCCTCGTAGATATTCAGTCAATGGGAAAAGTAATGAAGTTATTAACATCCAGTATTATGTATATTTTTTTAAATATACTTTTACCAATGACTGTAACTACGAGTATACATAGTTATCCGTTGTAACTTTTGGTAGAATAGATTTTTTTCCATCAAAGGCTGTAACTTGTGCAGAATTTTGTGGCATACAATCTTCTCCCCCTCTCACTGTAAAATGAATAAACTTGAAGCTTGCTTGCATGTCGCATGATTCTGCACTTGACTTAGTACGTTGGTGTTCATATGCATGATACCTTTTAGATGCACCGAGATGATAATAGAGGATAAATATAAGCTAAGGAAAGCTTTATTATGAAGAAATTGATGAATTTAGTTTTTGAAACTAGTATTTCATTAGTTCAGAATGTGTGTTACTTCATAATTCCTACTCTATGCCACACAGCATAGAGCTCACGATTGTTTTGAGTTTAGTTGTTGTTGGATTTAATCGATGTTGAGTATCTTTTGTTTTATAATGGCGCGTGACTTTCGCAATCGGTTAAAACAAGACAAAAGACGCTAACATTGAGTTCCGTTTATCAGTGAAGCAGTTCGTTTCAATAGTTATTTTTTTTACTATTAGCTCGTGGTGCTTAACTTGAGTCTAGTATTCTGAGTGCAAGAATGTGACATTGCAATACATGCATGGTATTGATTATTGTTATTATGGTATGTTTTTACTTATTTTTTCATCTGATTGTATAGAATTCATGTTTGTATTGACAATCTAATCATTCTTTAATGGGAATCGTGAATGTTATTTAGAGCTCTGAGCTTACGTAGTGATCGGGCGCATGCGTAATTTATTGACTGTTGGGAAAGACCCATGACTATCACTATTATTGTGAGACCATAAGTATTATTGTAGGAATTTTATGAATTGAATCTCAGTTTTAATTGTTGGTAATTGCTAGATATTACACGATGTAACTTATGAATCTCAAATATTTATAGTATAAATCATGTTTTGCCACATTACACTTAGTGTGATACTCAATCATTCAGTATTTAAGAATTAATTGTAAATATCTCTTGTGTCTAACACATTGTTTATTTGCGTAGCCTTTAAATATATAAGAAGGGCTTTAATATTGATAAATATGTATATTTTTAACTTCAAATATATTTAATAGTCTATAATATGTAAATGTGTGTAATATAGTATATCAATATTGACAAAATATTTCTCATAGTAGGTACTCATAAGCAAATGTATTATTAATAGTGGATTTATTTTCTATTGACCAAGATTATCGAACATCGAATTTATAATTTAATAAAATATAAGTACTTAGACATACGCGCAGTATTAAATATTACAATGCCGCTATTTTCATACTTGCGACAGGATCGTGTAAAAGATAAGTTTAGTTCTTCCAGTGTGCTGACTAAATATTATAATTATGTAAAGACTTTATTTTGTAGCTTATTCATTTAAAATATCTGTGCAATTTCTTTAAATAATTTATCATTGTTGTGATTGTTTAGAATTTGTACTAAAAGTGCATGTGCTAGATTTCAATGTTGCATGAATTTAATATTGCAACGTTTATTTATAATTTGTTTCTGCTACCTGAATTGGTTGTTTAGTTGGCAATGTTATTGGTCAAAAGTACGTAGGTACCTGTAATTTAATTTAACTGTTTTTATTTGTTGACATTTAGAAACAAATTGATATTTAAGTATTAAATTATTATATTATATGAAAAAATATAGCGAATTATTCATCAATTTCCCGATATTTTAGAGGATGTCTATTGTTATTTTTTTATCTCGAAGAGATCTGCAGCTAATAATGTAACTGTATATTATGTAAATAAGTATAGACAGGTAATGAAAATAAATTATTTTAATTGTAGCTGGAGGTTTTTGAATGTACCTGTGTTGTTGTTGTGTGATCGTCTTTTGTGATGTGTTTTATTTCAAAGTTGAGTTTTGTGCAATCGTTAAATCATAAAGCATATTCTCGCTTAAAAATTACTAAATACTACGTAATCACAACATATATATATATATACATACATGTTGAGATTGCATAGTATTAATAATCAAAATTTAATTTAACAATTACGAGGTATCAGATAAACAATATCTCTACAAAGATGAGTTTTTCTACGAGTTTTACGAATTATAAGTTTTTGCTTGTATGGAGCGCTATTACCATGTGAAAAAATTGTACGTGGTTGTAACGTCTTTGTTCTCCTACCATAATTTGAGATAGTAGCGATATCCGATGTTTTATTTCATCACACCTTTACTTACCTATTATAAAGCAAAGAAACTTTTAGAATAATAATATTAAGCTTAATTTTTTTTTGTAAATCCAACGAAAACAACGTAAAATGTAGAATCAATTATCGTGGTAGGGTACTAGGTAACTGATCAAAAAACAGCAGTTCTATACATCAAACAAAACGTAGATTTGAAGCCAAATGTACGAAACAGCTGTTTTTGTCGCCATGTTTTTAATTAAAAACAAGTTTTGGTTGAATACGGCCACCAGACTAAACTTCGCATACTCTAAGATTGTGCTAGCTTACCAGTATAGTAAAAGATTATCAAGATAGTCTAGTAATATCTATTATTACTAGGCTAAATAGCTCATAAAATCGTAGTCAAAGCTTTGCGATTGCACATCACTTATTGCATGCAATGGTAGTTGTTTTCGATAGTTGCATATGACCTGTTTCATCGAACACAGTCTATTATATAGCTTTGCTCGCTTCATGTGCTTGCTTTATATGTTTTAAACACCTCAATAGAGGAACAAATACGATTAGCCTTTGAATATTTGCAGAACGAATAGTTTGAAGAGAATCAAAAACGCCAAATGGCAAGTGAAAGATTGTCCTCCGGAATTGTTGCTCATTGGAGATATTAGTAGAAGACTGTCCACTGAAGTTACTCCTGCCGCGATTGCTCAAAATAATAGAACATTTGTGGAGAAACTTTTAAAGGTGAGTTAACTTAGATCGAAATGGCACTATTCGTTATTGAGTTAGCAAATCCTTTGTTACTAGATGTTGCTTGAATGACACATTTCGTTTTGGAAGCTTTAATACTCCTACGAATTTAAATCAATACTAACAGATCAAATCAATGGAACCATGATCTTTGATTCAAATCTGAATACTCGGGTTAATTTGTTTCTATTACTATTATCAGTGTTTTGCTGTGTATTAAACTTGAGATTATTTTCAGGAGTGTAAAAGCAAAACGAAAAAGATGCTTGTGGAAAAGATGGGAACTGAAACGTCGGATCTAGGGTTGGGTTGCGAAGTATCGATAACTGGCGTCGAAGAAAGTACGATGATCGCCTCACTATGTGACCTCCTTGAGCGTCTGTGGTCCCATGGACTCCAGCACAAGATGGGGAAATCAGCGCTTTGGATGCACCTTACTAACTACCAAGAATTGGAACAATGCAGTAACTCTACAAAACCTATCGACCCTAATTATCTAACTCCTGGTATGTATGTGTCTAATTAGTTGAACTTAATATTTTTCTCTTAGGTTTTTGTATTTCGGGGTTTGTCGAAAAGTACGTTGCATACTTGATTTATGGAAAAAAGCGCAGATTTTTTCGTACATTGCAGTTTTTCAGAATTGACACTAATCAAAATTACAATTGCATTTTAAATTTTTGTTTCTCCGGAATATGCAGCTTTGGCTTGGTGTGTATTACGCAAACGACTGGACTGTAAGTACCCATACAACTATGTGGAACACTGATTATTTACCTACTACCTAACTAATTAATACCTATTCATAATTTATTTTTCACATTCTCGCATAGAAATATGTGTTAGAGAGAAACAGCAATTCGGCTTCATTACACAGATATGTGCCACTTCTAAACTCATACATGGTGGTGGTTTTAATCCACGTACTCACACGAAAAGCTTTGTGTTTACTGTTTGTGCCAGAATAGCTACCTGTCGAAGTATATTTCCTTACAACAACAATGTGGGTATATTCAAGTCGCGAGTAAACTGGTTTATGTAACAAAACGTTATCTTTGACTTCATCGTTCCTTATCAAGAGCGTGCTACAGTCATACACATTGTAGAAATATCAACTTTATTCTTCTTAGACCTATCATCAGTGGGAGCGGAGGTGGAAGCTCAACAGAGCCCCGGATCCAGCACCAGATCTCGCGATAGTTCTCGAAGTGGATCCCGGGATAGTTCACGGGATCGTCTCAGCAATTCTGGAACTTTAGAGCGCAAGTCGCTTAAACCGACGTGTCCTCTACGACCGCTACCTGAAAGCCTCACCTTTGATATGAGGTAAAGTATTTTTTCTGCCAAACGGTTTACAGAATAAGCAGGTGAATTTGCTTGTTTAAAAAGCATTCAAATGAGACAAGACTCTTTACCACCAACCAATTCCAATGAATTGGTCAAAATCAATTGGTAGAGACCAATTGATGTGCGAGGTGAATTCACATTTGTCTTTATATTCAGATGGCGGTTTCTCGATGGCTATACTGGTTGCATCCCGCTGGTTTACTCGTTAAGATACAATGGCCTAAAGATTTTGCTGTCGTTTTTTATGTCCCTTGTAATCACATTTTAGCTCCATAGCTACGGTGTCTTTTCCTATTGTAATTAAAGCCTTACCTAAGAATTTATATGAGAGTGAAATAATATTTGAAATATAAAAAAAATTATTGTTTCAATATACTTTTCTTCTAGAAACGTGCAAGCCATGACCGATATAAAGACCGAAATAGGCTACGCTCGCGCCTGGGTGCGTCTATCGCTAGAGAAGAAACTCCTTTCGCACCACCTCCGCGAATTACTCGCTGACACGACATTGCTAAGATCTCAGTACAAACGGACGGCTTTCTTGAGGTGTGAAGAGGAGAGAGAACAGTTCTTATATCACTTGCTCACTCTGAACGCGGTCGATTACTTCTGCTTTACGAATACTTATCCTACTACAAGTAAGTGTGTAGCTTTTGTCGTGCTCAAGTTTGTGTTGACAAGTTTATAGCTTGTATTGTTTTTAACACGCATGTATAAGCTTTGTATGTATCTATGTAACGGAACATTTGAAAGTGATTTTTACCCTCTTCAATATGTCGGATTGGTTCGAAACTTTGTACAGTCATGTAAGACAATAATTTAAATAGTTTACCCCATTATCCTTCCTAGTATTTTCTAGACTAGCGAATTTTTCTTATTCTTTTCTACTATTTGATTTGATTATCTACCGCGTGTTATTTAGTATTTTAACTTTTTTAATGATTTTTTACAGAACTTCCATATCGTGTGCTAATCGCGCCGTCTCGTAAAGCGAGCCAAACAACTGCCAACTGTTGGATATCGATATCTGGCGCTCACGGAGAGTCCACGCCAAAGATTCCAATTCCTAGAAACACCAATGAATTCGTCTTCCATGTAAGATTTATTTTTCTTTTTCAGTGTAACCTTGTACGGTTATTCTATTTAGCCATCGTATTATTTTTGCAAAGAGACGATGTTAATTATAGCAAATATTATAAAAGTAATAAAATATTTTCTAAAGATAAGATAGTACGATGTTTATTCTGAATCAAATCAAATCAAATCGTTATTTCACACAAAAAATATTACAAATAATGTCACAAAAATATTAATATCGTCCTTTAACAGTATTTATATGTTGTTTAAAAATGAATTGAGTCGGACGATCAAAAAAAAAAAATTGGTATTGATTGTTAATAGAAACACATTATTTATTTTCAGCATAAAAATTTGGGTATACTGTCTACACTGCGGATTGGACATGACAACTCCGGTCTGTCGCCACGTTGGCTTCTCGATCAAGTATATGTGAGGAACGAAGTCACGGGACACACTTACACGTGAGTTTAACTAATTTACTTTTTTTTTCACTGGCAAAGTAGCCATAATTAGGAAAATTTAAATGACTAAATAACTACAACAAAAAGTAAGCCGTTGGATTATCTATAGACCACTTCAGATCGAATCGCGGGGCGTCTTATGTCCCCCGTGAGAGAGGCATATGGTTGGGGGGTCTAGCTCACGCTGTTTCCCCGGGCTGGACGCTGGGGACATCAAGCCCCAGGAAGTTTTTTAATAATGAGCTTTCTGCGCCCCCTTGATCAGAGGACGGCGCAATAAACTTTAGGCATCCATTAATATCTCCCTCTAAGTGATTGTGTCCATATTTTATTATGCATATTGACTCTAACTAAATTCAAACAAGCCAGATTTATGTAAGTACCTGACTTAATTTGACCTTGAATTAATTTTCATTTACCTTTAAAAATAGTGACAAATTATATCCAAAAGTTTTAAACATGATTAGCTTTTTTCTAGTTAATTATTTTTGTATATTATTATATTCATTATATCTGCTCTGCATTTTGATTAAATTACTTATACATATTTGTGATAGATTCCCTTGCAACCGATGGCTGGGTACAGGAGTAGACGACGGCTCGACGGAACGTCTGCTAGTAGCTGCTCGTATCCGCAACAGCGACGCGACGCCGCGCACTCCCGCGCCGCACGCACCGCCAGCGCCGCCTTTAACTCCTACCACCACGCATCTGTCTACTTCTACTATACAACATATGATTGGTGAGTTAAAATATGACTTTGGTGCCGTGTATCTCCCCGAGGGGAGACACGGGGATACTCCTTGGGTCCGTGTCTTCCATGTGCAGGGGAGATAAGGACCTTCCATTTTCAGGCCCGTCTTATGGGTGCTGTACCTTGAGGAGATAAGAAGGTACTACTAGTATCCATGTCTCCATTACTCGGAGGAGACAAAGACATTCCATTTACAGATGCGTATTATGGTGGCACATTACGTATAACGCGACGGCACTCAAGTGCTGCCATTGACTCCTGTCACCACGCATCTGTCTACTTCTGTTTTACAGCGTATGATTGTTGAGTGTGAAAACTTGTAATCCTCTGTAACTGTAGCAACTTTTTGGATTTTTAAATCTCTCGGGTCGCTGAATGCGGGGCATGGATTTCGTCAAGATGTGACCGTTGGTTCGTCAATTCAAGTGCACATGCGCGAAAATTTCCTCACTGCATGACTTTTAGGTCAAGATAGTTTCTATGAAATACAAAAACTATAAGTGATATCTGTAATTAATTTGTCTTAAAAATATTTGGAAATTTTTGTGTTTCTATGTAGGTACATATATAACGTTTCAATATCCACAGGTGACTGCGTGAACGCCATAGTGAAGTGGCATTATCAATCCAAAAGAGACAAGGATGCGAATTCGCTTAGCGTTTTATTGTGTGGGGAAAATGGCCTGGTCAAGTGTCTGGAACAAGCCTTCTTATGCGGGTTCAAATCTGCAAGACTATTTGGGAAGAATCTCTTTATATGGGACTACTTTGGTAAGTAGATATATAGAAATACTCGACACGAGTAAACTTTTTCGTCTAGTAACACCACAAATCAGCCATATCGTCAAAACGATATTACCAGGTTTATGAGCCGGTTTTAAGACTGTCCAGGCGCATAAGTAAGTACGGTATGATATCAAACAGTTAATTTTCTTTTAGATCTTAATGAAATTTCATATTTCATTTCGATATAGGCAAGACAAGCCAATGACAAATATTAGGAGCAATCAAGTTGTGCCTGTTTAAATATATTTAAGGAACGCGGGTAATGCTCGTAGGAAAGCTACATAGCATGTATGCTCCATAGCAATGCTAATACTGGGTAAGATACTTAGATACTTCTAATTGAAGAGCAATTTTAAATTTATCATTTATAATATAATGCTTTAGGCAACCTACGCAGGTAGTTTAGAGAAACAAAACTCGTCATATTACTATGTATGATACGATGTAGCAATGACATCTTTCAATTTAGTATTTCGATTACAATAGAACATTTGCAATTATCATTGATATCACACCGATATCAAGTCGTTTATGAACTCTAACTTTATAAAATATGAATAAGGTATCAAAAAATTCTATTGCAGCTAGAGTGAAAGACGAATTTAAAATGAGCCTTTGCGACGAGCCTCCACAAACGAACAAGAGTTGCGGAGTTGCGTACAACTGTAGACAGGACCAGGAGCACAGAGCTATCTGGCGTTGTTACTGTCACCTAATGGATGAAATAAACTCGGTGGGACGTACTCTGGGCAAGGACGGCAAGTTTCAGCTGTTCATATGTCTCAGTTTACGGTGAGTTACATTTTCATTCTTGCATGCATTCTTATGAGAATTGGGTAAGTCCTGCGCTCATATCACTCTTGAAGTGATAATCAGCTAATAAAATTTATCACATAAACACGTCGCGACCCACCACTCCTTGCATAAAAACTGAGAAACGCAAAAACATTGCGGGAACGCAGGCTTATTATAATACTGCGAGTAGTTGAGCTGTGCGGTATTACCCTCGGATCTCTAATTTTTCATAGCCTAAGTTACTCAGTGATAATGTACTCGTAGCTGTCTAACGGCTAAAGTGTTATTTTAATTGGGCCGGTAGTTTTTTATTTACAAAAATACAATAATTGACAACATTTAATTTTTGTTAAGGGAAGGAAATTCAAAAACTATTTCGAGATAATGTAATGAAGAGTTAATACTAAAAATACCAGATTTTAAAATCAACTTCCGTCGGAGTTATTTACATAAAACTGAAAAAAAAATCTCTCATTTATGCTAAGATCGTCAAATGTCATCAACAAAAAAGACTATTGTATCTGTCATCTGTTAAAAACTGACAACTATCACTGGTTTTTTTTACAACAACAAGAAGAATACAGATAATTAATGACATCACTTTGTTACGAGCTTTTAACGAGATTGTTGGGGAGATAGCTTAGAACCAAGAGAAGGACATAGGATTTTTTTACTAACTTCAAAAAAAGTAGTTGGATATTAGTTTTAGTAGAACTATGCGGGTAAAACCGCGGGGCACAGCTAGTATTAGTATAGATATTGATTACATCCTTGTTTCAAGGTAACTTGATAGGTGTTGTATGATGTGAGTCTACATCATACAACACCTATCAAGCAGGTGGTATTTCGATTAACTATTGATGCTTTTATGTATTCGCAGTCCCGTTGTACATGTTACTCTGATAACTATTAGTTGAAAGCTATTCGTGTATGATACATCGGTGTATTTGGCATAACTGCACAATTCAAGATCATTCATTTATACTAAATAACAAATTCTGGACGCAGACATGGCCACGTCATCATTACAGGCTCTTCTCTCCCAAACGTACCCTCCTGCACATCAACCCCTTACTGAATGGCCAAATAAAAAGTTTGATGATGTCTTTTTTTTGTTGATTGTTGTTGACAGAGGTTTTTGTATTTATTTTAAATTTTTGATGAAATATTTTGTCTACAGTGAACACTGGCTGCACCGCATGTTAGTTCCTATGTCGATGACGCGCGTCACAGCCGAGATGTACGAAGAGCAAAGCTTCCTTCGCAAGCGCGGTCTACTCACATTCCTCAAGCAAATACTCGAGCCGCTCGACGAATTTGATATAGTACTCGAGAACTCACTCACTCAAGGCATTTAGATAGACATTTTAAACTCCGATTGTTTGACCGCTGCAATATTAAAACACATTATGTCAAGGTTAAATTTAAAAAAAAGTATTACCAATAAACTACAAAGAAAATCAAGTCTGTTCTGAGACCTTAAAAAAGTAAGTTCACCGCATAGAGTGAAACTTTCGGCTAAGATCAGTAACCGTTAATCGACAGGTTTCGTCGTAGTTACAACGCGCGCGGCTGACTTTGTCTTTATAAATTTTGCCAATTATATAGATTTCTTTATTATTACATACTTAAAAAAGAATGTAGGACTGCTTGAGTGCCGTTTGTAAAAATTGCAACATGCGTGTAACTGTGTATGTTGTGTGCCCTGTAGTAGAACAACTTGGTGTGCCACATCTATATATCGAAATGCCCATGTATGACAATGGGACCGCATTGTAGGTGTAAGTGACAATTATAAAAAAAAATAAACTTGACGTCCCATTCCCTCTAAATAAGCCAGAAAGAGACGGTAAGGCTTTAGAATGTTTTAGTTAATCATCAACTGTCATATAAATTGTGTTTTCAGAAGAGATCCCATTGTGGGTGAAATTCATAAGTTAGATTGTCTTTGTCCGTTGCTTTGAGAAATTAAGACAGACAAATGTGCTTGTCGCAAGAAGTTATCATATTGTAGCATACTAGTTGTGAACGGAAAAGAATTCCATGGGACACGAAAAGTTCTGGTATTGTCCGCCGTCCATCTCCCGAGACCGCTTGGGTGAACTGTGGGAACAAACACTTTTTTGCAAGATCCACCTCAAAACATTTAATTTTCCTAACTTTATATTGATGACGGTCCACCTCAAACGTCATCACTTTAAAAAATTTATAACTTTGCACTGAAAATCCAAAGAGTTTTGATTGTTATCAGAGGCGGACCGTAGCGGAAAAATATTTTTACCCAGGTGGTCTCAGGAGGTGGACAATACCCGGATTTACCGGGTATGGCCGAATTTACTAACATTCAATTAGAATTTGATAGATTATTGATGATCTGGTCTGGCCAAAATTAATTTGGTAGGTTATCAATTCTAGATGTTTCATGCTTGACGTGGGTCATCCAAGATTAAGCTTCTTTATGAAATATGGAAATATACCTATAAATCTGCTGGTTTATAAATAAAAGTATGAATGTAAAATCTGTGTCCCGTGGTTCTTTCGTCAAGTATACTTCGAATGTGCCATCGTAGTGGTTCTGAACTATAAAATGTATTGATATTTTCGGAATAGAGTAATATTTTTCTGTCAACCGAAAACAATAATGAAGTTACTACATAGACATAAACTCAGTACGACGTTTATTTGCACTCCAATGTATCTTTATGAATACTCATTTTCTACATGATTTTTAATATCTTATGAAGTTTGATATTCATAATCAAGGTCTGATTTGTGTACCTTCCTATTACTATTGTTAAGTTTGGAAAATTGTGATTTTTTTTATTTTATACTTGCCAGTTTGATCCAAAGATTTATTTTTTAATCGGTGCTTATGAGATTACTTATTCTGAATGCAAAAATGCATACAATATAGGTATGCATGTTTAGGTTTAATTAGTTTTATAGACTCGTTACAGGAACAAGACATATATTTTTATTTAAAATACCAAATTATAAATATTAGAACTTCTAGTTTTGTAGTTTCGCACCAAATTATAATTATCGTCAAGTTATAATTTAAGATAATGCTCTCGTGCATGTCAAGCCTTTCTCAATGTTGCTTTATCAAAATCATTTTCATTATTGTCTAGATGTAAGATGAAATGACCATCCACCGCATTAAATTAACTTTTGATGTAATTTTCTTTGTGATTTTTAGTTTTAAGAACTTATGAAATGTGGTTTTTGTAATGGTAGGTGTACTCAGGTCGAATGGTCATGAGAAATAAGATGTATGTTTATATAATATGTATTTTGTTATGAGTGATAATGAGTCGCATATCGTAGGCCTTAGTTGCGATCTCTTTAGCCAGTGATAGTGAGCAGCTTATTGTTTACTGTCGCTTTGTCACACTTCAGTACATAAAACTAATGATCCGTACGCAGTTGGCAGCGCTTGGCTCGCAGACTCGTTCAGTTCAGCGGCTGAATCGCAGGGGTGCGTACGTGCAACTGAGCGTTCGGAGCGTCCGTTAGGTGCAACTATTTAACGATCAAAATCGCTCAGTATAAACACTCTGACGTTTATCTGACAGTTGACAAATACATTGCTATAGCAATAAAAGCTATTTTAAGCTAGCTATCCCGTGAAGTGTGAGGTTGAGTTGCTGTCGATGTAATTATTCTACTACGCGTTCCATACCTACGGGCAGGGTAAAAAACAACGGAACAACTACACTCTGACGCACGGAACGCATCCCTGTATAATTACGCGTGATTTTACTTGTTGTCGAAGTAAGCTCACTGCGCAATTAAATAACTCTTCTCAGATCACTCCTGGATGTATTTGGGTTTGCCTTCTTCTTCGCTTTGTAACTCATTTGCCGTCGGTCACTCTACCCTGATTTTGTGTCATTTGCTACTCACTAGGTCCGTCGTCGGCGAAGAGTACGCAGCTGACTGTTCACGTATTAAAGATGCAGTTTTAATTCGCAGAGTTGCAATATTTTATATATACTTTTAAACTTGCTTGGTTCACAATGAAATGTTCAATAATATAATCATATTTCATTCCATTTAAAGTGTCACGAGCTTCTTTTGCGTCTTTTCTTCCATTTGATTTAATATCTTATCGTTTCATTATACGAGTGATTTGGCACGGTGTTGCCTCTGCAGCTACAATATTAAAATTGTATGTAATATGCAAGCATTAAAATATTGCAACTTTGCAATAAGGCATGATATTGTTCAAACGGTATTTTGTTCTATATTTGTAGCTATTAATCAGTTAACAGTATACTTTTTGTCCAAAATATTTTTAGGACCAGAAAACTCATCGTATTATTATGATACCTGTCCAAATGTATATTAAAAGTGATAGTGAATAATAACTCAAACGAAGTAACTCATTCGTGTCGTTGTAAATTCTAAATTTTGTGCGTTGATTCGTTCGTTTCGTGATATTACTCGTTTGAAAACGTCCTGTATGTGTTTTGAACATAGACTTAGCTAAAATGATGTGGTTTTAAACGTCTGTATATCTATTGTGTCATGAAATAATGCTCTCTTATACATAATAATATGGGTTGTTAGTAGCTATTGCCGTCCCTGTCCTTATTTTTAATGTGCAAAGCTAACCCGAATAATGGTCTGTGTAAATTGATAAATAATTATTTTGAAATTGAAAAGCTCACCTCATTTTATAGTAATACATATAGACGATATAGAAGGTTCCAAAAATTGTGCCAAATTTCCTCTTGCCGTCTTACTATGTTACTAGAAGATAGCGTTATCTGGCTATGGGTTTATTTGTTGGCAAGTTATTGAACTCCACGCTCAAGACTTAAGAACGCATAAAATTTTAAGGGAACATCAAATGTAACATGAAATTATATACAATTGCTCATCGGTGCGAGGTGTACTAAATCGAAAAGGGATTACATACTATATTCTTTTTATAAACAATTTTTAATGTGGGGTCAACCATGAAAGGGAGCGAAATTTGATGTTCCATACATTTCCACAGCGGGAACTTCTTGTAAATTTCGTTGTCATAGTTTCTGATGATAAGCACATTTCCAACTTATGACCCTATCCTATATGTATGCCTTCTATATCATTTATTATTAAACTAATGAGAACGTGACTTTTTTTGTGATGGCTTATTATGCGTTCACTGAAAGCTATAAAATGAAAAATAGATATTAAGAATAGATTCGCTGTTAACATCAGAGAAGCTAGATATTGTGAAATTAAATATGATTGATATTGCCGGTTTCAGTTTATAAACACGGTATCTTATGTTGCGTGCCAAATAACTAAAATCTTCTATTGCCGGACTGGTTCGCCCTAGTGTCATACGTTTTAGGCTGCCGGAAAACCTCTGTAGGTAGTTATTTAAGAATAGTTAAAAAATAGAACGTTTTTTTGAGAGCGAGAAGAATCGTATATGCTTAGTGTGCCAACTTGCATTTAGTTATTTGGCGCGTGATTTTTCAATATGGTATATAATATATCTGCTAAACTCGCACAAAATCTAACTGATTGATTACGTGAACTTCGTCAATAACAAACCTTAATTGGTCGGAGAAGAAAAAAATTATGTTTAGTTCACAACCTGAATATCATTTTTTTTTTTTAATAATTGGGGCCATTGCTCACGCATTTGGGGATAGTGCCTTCATTCTGGCGCAGTATCGCGCATCCGGCAGAATATCCTCGAAGGCCTAGGTAATGGACCCGAATATATCTTACCGAATATACTTTTAATATTCACAGGCACGTGTTCCTTTTTAGTATTTTTTTTAAATACCTGGTGGTACCTTTGACTAGATGTTTATTTAACAATCAATCTTTTGTCTTCCGAATTTATTTACCTTCTAGAAAAGAAACCCATTACCAAAGATTAGTAATATTAAAGGTTTCATAAAACATGTGAAAGTTAATAAAGTTATCGAAGTGATTCATGTTGTTGTTATTTTAATTTTATAGATACATAACTACATACTTTCAAATTCGATCTCATTTTATTATTTATTATGAATAGGTACTGTTGCAACGAAGTTAACCGAGCGAGCGAAGTGTCTCTGCTTCACGTATGGCAATTTTATATGATGAAGAAAAAAAATGTCTTGATTGATAAATATTGGATAAGGATTCGCCGCCGCGTACGAAGATCGTGGTGAGGGTGATATCGCTTCACTGACCTTAGAGTTTAGGCGAGTTTTGATGTATCGGTGACTAGTATTTCGATGCCACTTTATTTGTCGGGATATTTGTAATTTTAAACCTGCTATAATTTAAGTTGTATGGCATATAAATTTGCTAACAGCGTACTTACTCTGTCAGCGATGTTTGTATACTTAGATGCCAAGTTTGTATAGGTATAAATCGCGTGATAAAATTAAGAATTAGTGTATAAAAGTGACAACCGACATCTAACCAGGAAGCGCCTATAAAAACCGTTCTTTTGATTTATAAACCATTTTTCCAATAAATATACATAGTAAATATAAGGGGTGATTCAAAATAGAGTGCGTATATTTGGTATATCAGAAGAAAATTGAAAAAAAAAAAACTTTTTTTGTTTAACCCATTTTAGCACAAAAATATTGAAAAAATTCAATGGAATTCATGCAAGGTGAACCCGGCGAAACTCATGGTCACCCTGAGCCGCGGCGCCGCCCTGGAAACGAAACTACGTCATGGTGACGGCAAGCGAGTTCGCAATTCGCATGGTCCAAATTTGGGTAATCGTACTTAGGTGAACATATTTCCCAGTTTATTATAAACATAATACAAAAAAAGACTTAAGTAGTCCTTTTTTAAAACTAATAGGCTTGCGCTTGACCGCAACTAGCCTGATCTAAACAACGATGCGGTCTAGGAGGTGGCACGCTTGGCTAGAAGAAACCGATTCGCTCGCGATTTGAAAATACCGGGATTATATCTATCGGGAAATAGAGTACTCGGCAGTGAATTCCACAACCTGGCAGTTCGCACAATAAAAGTTGACGCAAAGCGTTTAGTGGGAGTCCGTGGATTTTTTGCCATATAGCGGTGGCGTCTTGCAGTATCTCTACTAGTCCGATTACAGAAAGGGGATGCTGGAATTAAATTGTATAATTCCAAGGCATATTCTCTGAAATGTATCCTATAAAAAACCGATAGGCTTTTCGACGGTGCTCAAGGCTTTGGAGATTAATTTTGGCCAAAGCACCGTTGCCTATCAGTTTTTTAGCTCTTCTTTCGACTGACTCCAACGCATCAAGCTGGTATTTAGCTGAGCCGTCCCAAAGATGCGAGCATTATACTCCATGCACGATCGAACCTGTGCTTTATACAAAGTTAACAACTGTTCTGGCGTAAAGTACCGCTGCACCTTCGAGAGGACGCCGAGCTTTTTGGCAGCTTTAGAATCAATATATGCGCCAAAATTGAGCGTTGAAGTCAGCGTGACACCTA
This sequence comes from Ligdia adustata, assembly GCA_947049295.1. Taxonomy (NCBI): domain Eukaryota; kingdom Metazoa; phylum Arthropoda; class Insecta; order Lepidoptera; family Geometridae; genus Ligdia; species Ligdia adustata. The sequence continues at coordinate 9,707,344 of OX346218.1, forward strand.
AGAGCTCAAGGTGGTCATTCAAGGGAACGGATACATCTCGGAAAGTAGGGTCCAGCTGGAATGGCTTCCTTTTGGCGGAAAACATACACGCCTGTCTTCGCTGCATTGAACTTCACCAGATTGACATCGCCCCAATCGGAGACTACATTGAGTAACAAGTTCAATCGCTGAACCATGGCTTCTCTCAGTGATTGAACCTCAGCCGCACTGGCGCGTGGGGAAGATGTATAGCTCTCAACGACCGTGCTCTTTTCTGCATACCCAAAGGTACCAGGTTTCAACAGATCCCTAATATGCAGCAACAAAAAAGGTCGCGGAAAGCATCGACCCCTGAGGGACTCCGGCATTTAAAGCCATTTGGTCTGACGAGCAGCCGTCAACGACCACTTGTAATGACCGGTCCATCAGAAAGTCTGCTATCCATCCACAAAAACCAGCGGGCAAGCCATATGAGGGAATCTTGCTAACAAGACCTTAGTGCTAGACCCTATCAAAAGCCTTCGAAATATCGAGAGAAAGGGCTAGCGCTTCTGCGTATTTCACTACGGCTTAACTCCAGATGTGAGTGGCGTATACAAAAAGATCCCCAGTGGGTCGATTTCGGCGAAAACCGTACTGTCGGTCACTGAGAAGAACATTCGCTTCTAGATATTCCTGGAGCCTGCGGTTCAGGACACGTTCCATACCTACTCTTGCAGAGTATGGACGTGACTGAAATGGGCCTGTCGTTATTAGCGAAATATGTTATAAGTTAGTACTTAGGTAACGATGCTGAATGCGAGGTGAAAATATGCGCAGTCAATTTATTATCACTCCGTAGGTATATAGGATCATATGAGACGTTATATACCCTTCCAAAAAAAAGTTATCCGTGTTAAAAGGAGAAGACTCGTTGTTTCGTTATCTATTAGATTCTTTTTATTACTTTGTGCAAGTCGGTGTGACAGTTCTGTCACTGTAGTTATTCTACTGAACTTCAATATATAAATACGCTAATTTCTATTTCAATGCTTTTACTCGTTAAAATATCCACTTTAACAATCCGAAATTGTCTAGGCGTTTCTGAGAAAACATAAAAAATATTTCGGAATAAAAGTTTATTATCGGCGATATGAGTCTTTTTTTTCGGAAATCGGTTAACACTTAACGATCGTCGTCGCAACAAACACCTAAGTAAACTCACCTATCTTTAACAAAAAAATTGCATGTTTGCAAACGCCAAACAGTATCTTTCAATATTTTATATTTCCCACCAGAAATTAATATAAAAAACATCAGTCTACTTTTCGTAGACTTGTAATATTTTTTCTGAAGCCAAGCCACAGATAAGTTTAGATCCACTGAATAAACAGTTATGTGGTTGATAGACGGTAGGGTAGATTTCAGAAATTTTAGAGTTTAAACTAGTAATGAAATACAATATATACGTGATTCTTCCGCATCAGTGGCACGGTACTTGAAAATGCGACGCATTATTTTATTACGATAAAATGATTTGTTTTGAAAATTCATTGTAAGCCGAATTAACGACGTAATGAAAAACAGTCACAAAACTATAATTTTAACGTTTCGTTCAGCGCCACTAGATAGCGCTTTGTCAATGTTTGGAAAACTTTTCATTCGTTCGTTCGACCGAAAGACAAGTAAGATGGCGGCGATTAATGTGAAAGGCAAAACGTTGTCGTATTTCTACTTGTAAATAAAGTGATTGGTTCTTTGATACAGAATTAATGATAAATAAACAAAGGATCATCAAACGGTTCATAGTGCAAACAAAATAGTGAACTATCGTTGTATATTTAACCATTTGGGTTAGTTTTCGTTTCACAATAGACGAAACCCGTCGCAGGGAGCACTCGAGGAGTCGAGGCCATATTTACGATGTTATCTGTCCTGTGAGCGTCCTCCAATATCTCAAATATAAATGCTGTCGGAAAATCAAGGCAATGGTACGGTTCTGCTTATATGTGCGTTGATTTAAGTCACAATTTTATCAATACGAAGACAGGGTATTGTTCCGCCACCCAACGACGCTTTCAATGAGCAATGAATAGCGGCGCATTATCTTGTATTTCAATTAGTTTTTGGTGCCTGTCTCAAGCCAATGTTGTTATCCATATTCATTATTCACAATAATAGAGACTTTTCTGCATTCTGTTCTTTAAAATAAATTACAACCAAGTTACTTGAAGTTGTTTTAGTGCTAATGATCATTTTCGTTCTTTTCAGGATCGCTGCTTCTGTGTGATAGATGAGTAATCGAAATGAATTGTTCTCGTTAAGTGTAAGAAACAATAAACTGCGAGTGTGATACAAACTATGGATGAAAGTGTGGACTTCTGTTGACATATTACCTGTATTGAAATAAAAACATCACGGAGGTGGTAATGGATCCAGTAGGACCATGGTCAGCATATGCTTCGTACAATCGGCTAGCGGGCGTTCAGGCTGGTGCTGCAAGCGGAGACTTCCATCACCACTTAGCTGGCGGTGGCACGGGGCTAGGCGGCCAGTCTGTGCCCTCAACCACGAGTCAGTTGTTACTGCAAGCTGCACACACAACGGCATCCCTGGCAGGGCAGCTGGGCTCATCTACAGCATCTCCTTTTAACCCTGGAGGGTTTCTTTCCACCCCGGCAGTGGGTTATGATGCTGTGTTCTCTCCACTGTTCCATCCGGCAAACCCGAAACCAGCACATTACAGTTCTTCCCTTCAAGCACAGCATCGGCAAGTTATAGCACAAGCTCAAGCCGCGGCTGCTTCAAAGCAATCAGCAGTGGAATCTGAACTTTCAACACTCAGAGAGAATTACTCACATCAGACGCTAGCCGCACAAGGTTCATCATTCTTTGACCAGTCAAGTAACCCTGCCAGTGCAGCAGCCTTGAGTTGGCAGGGTAACAACCAGCTCCCCAGCCCCTTTGGAATTCTGCCCCATGAAAGTGTTGTGCCCTCTTCTCCAAGTCCTGCCACAACGAAAGGATCATCAGGGACATATGAAAATTTCAATGCCCATTTTGCGGCAGCACAAACTCTAAATAATCACCTTAATTCTCAGCTATCTAGTGCCGGCAAACAAACAAATAGGTCTGCATCACCAGCAAGTGCGTCGAAGCAACCTGCATCTTCTACATCATCATCAACATTCTTTCAATCTCCTTCATCATTTGGGAATCAGACTGAAAATTCATATAGTACAAGCAGTGCAAAAAGTGGTCAACTTTCATCACAGCAGGATTATGCTGGAAGTAAGTCATATTCAAGTTCTGCAAGTACAACTACTCATTCACAACAATCGTGTATTGTGTCAACTCCACCGGTGACCTCCTCACCCACTCCATCTAGCAAAGATTATCGCCCCTCATCAAACACTGCCGTTCGCCCCTCAGCCTCCATATATAACTCACAATCTCCTAAAAGTACAAGTAATGAAAAGTCTTCGAGATCTACAAGTAGCAGTAATAGTAGTTTTATTTCTCCAACTCCAAAAGCACCACAGGTGCAAACTAAAGCACAAAGTAAAATATATCCTGATATAAGCAATGAACAAAGAAAAGGTTGTGATTCTAATGATAAACTGCAACCTCAGTCTTCCCCCATCAGTTATTCAATAATGGATGCTCCTGGTAGGCTAAGCTACAGTGGAAGTGGATCTAAGTCTAGTAGAGGTAGTGGTTCACAATTTACTTCACAAGGGTCAAGCTTCAGACATTATCAGAGTGGTAATAATGTAGAGACAGATTATCATGTTAGAGCTAAAAGCAGTTCAAGTACTGATACTGGCTACTCTAGTAGTAGCTCTCAAAACGGTCCAGACTGTGGGGTGGTTGTAGCGAGGAGACAGAGTCCCTCACAAGCTCAACCTCAGAATTCTCCAATCAATCATGGTTCTAGTCCAGCATACCCTATGTATCATAGTCCTATGAATTCCACAAACTCACCCCAACAACACTCTGATCATTACAGTAAAGTCAATAGTGCTGCTCCTAGATCTCCATTAGACGCATCAGTCACAAGGCCTCCATCACAAAATAGTCAAGTAGCTTACCCATCTGTAATTACAAGGGCTTTAGGCCTAGAACAAAACAAAACATACAATGAGACTAGATTTGAGCGTAATCAAAGTCAACCTTCCAGTCAAAGTTGTTGGGAAAACGATCGCCAAGGAGCGCGGAAATATTCCACCAATAGTACCAGTAATACATACAGTGCAAGTGCAATTCCTGAAAATACTACTCGCAAGGAAGAACCTGCTCCCCAACCTCAAACTAGATCCTCCAATCCTACTGAAAAACAAACTTATTTTGATAGCAATAATATAGCCTTACAGGATCTCTCCAGCTGTCGCGGAGATCCTATGAGTATAGTTAAGAACTTACAAAGTCTACAACAAAGTTGTCAGTTACAGGAGGTAAAAGTGCCAAAGAGCCAACCACCTCCCGTGGTACCTCCCGCCCCAGTAAAAGCAGCACCGCGTCGTAAGAGCACAGAAAAACCTGTCCTTCCCACTAGTATGAACGAGTTATCCAGCGCTGTGGTCGCCGATTACCTTGCGAACAGAATTCCTCCACCTGCCCATAGTTCCACTAGCAGTCAACAGCAGAACGGCAGTTATTTCGACTTTGAGAGATGGAACCTTCCTCCTCCGCCGCCGAAAATGTTTCCTGGTACTTCCGCTTTTGGGTCGCAGGCTCCATTGCACGCCACTAATTTTGCTAATCAACATCAAGCGCTGGCCATGCAGCACGGGCACGCCCTGGCTTATTTTCCTCCATTCCATTTAGGTCCCCATCCTGATTTCCAGTCCTCAGTGGAGTTAACACCGCTATCGTCCTTTAGTGAGACTCCACCTTCGGCTTCCTCGTCATCGTTCTCGACGCCCGAAACGCGTGAGGAGGAACAGCCTAAGGTGGTGGTGCCTAATATAGAGGAAGAACTTGGTTTCCTTGCAGAACAACGGACAAATACTGCATCGTCGGTAGCACCCTCTTCACAACAGCAGGCCATTAACAACACTTCACAAGACGCGAAAGCTATGGATAAAAAATTCAATGTTCCGGTCACGGGCCCGGGGTCGGGTTTCATGGCTTCTTATTTGAAATTTTTACAAGGAGAGCGTGATACGTCTCCTCCGCCGGCCGGCAGGGGCGCCAGGAAATCGACCTGGTCGAGATCCAACACCAATAACACGCCCAACAATAAGACGTACAACGATCACAACAAATGTGATTCCACACAGCAGAGTGCTAACGGCGCGATGGCTTCCTCCAACTTACTGAACGCAGGTATGTCGCTCAGTAACCCCGTGATGAGCACCTCGAGTAGCATGAGCACAGCTGGCTTGTTGGGCGGCCAGTTACATGGCGCGACGTCGAACCTTCTCAGCTCGCAAGCGAAGCCCTCAGAAATGGAAGATCCACGTTACTATAATCTGAACAAAGATAGAAAACGTAAATATGAGGGCGAAGAGGCCGCGTACGACGCGGAGGAGGAAGCGAGACGGCTCAACAAGCCAGTTCTGAACGTGCCGAGCACGCCCCTGACAGACAAGAGCAAGAAAGGGCGCGCGACCCCCCTAAGCAAGCCGCCATCGGCGGCGGTGGCGCCCCAGCCGGCCGCTCCCAAGAAGCCCCGCCCTGCGGCGCCTCCGCCCGTGGCCGCGCTGCAGCCCGCGCCGCAGCAGCAGTACTATTACCAACACCAACCCGATGAAGGTGCGTTTAATTTACTCGATTTCCACCTGAGAAGTAGAGCGCGATGGTGAAGAGCTAGCCCTGAAGCTTGTATGACAGGAGCAAGCTAGCTGCCGCTTGGGCAGTATTCTGTGAAAACTTGTTACATTTTAACTGTGATAAATGTACATTTACGGTAGATGAAATCTATGATTTATTAATTTGTAAATATATTCTTGAAGGCATTGTGATGTAACTGTCGTAGCGGCCGTCGATGTCGTAGGGTTAGTCTGTAACAAGATTTCACTTCCATTTTGTTGTTAATGACACAATCTTAGTGCCATTTTATTGTAAATTGTAGATTTTGTGACTCTTGTCATACTCGCTACTGAAGGGGTGCTACCATTAATAATTCCAAAATTATGGTATATTTTTATATGGAATACATACCAGTGGGTGTCTGTTGTATATAATAACCTAATGTATTTTACAGTATTGGAGTTTAGATAGTACTTATCCTAGTGTACGCATATTTCTAGCTGACAGTGATTTTATATTGTAAGAATGAGATGCATAATACATTGGCAGCTATCAGTAAGTGCGAGATTCTGTATTAGAAGGCAATGTCCCTAACATATTTTTTTTGTATCTATTTAATTGTTATTTTGTTTATGCACAAAATTCTCAATATATTATTATGTAAATAATTTTGTATAATAGGAGAAGACCTAAAATAAACACAAGTATATTACTGATAATGTGTTACATAATTTTTATCTATATTTTAATTATTCCTGGTAGCACCCCTCACGTCGCCATTTAGGGATGACATGTACGAGGTTCTATTAATTAAATGTAAATATGTTAATGTACTGTTGTGCTAAATTACTAGATACTGATAACATGTTTTTGTTGTAACTTGGTACATGTTGTCCCTGATGTGACCTCTGTTGGTCGGCTGGCAATCCTCAATCCCAACCGCTCCTTTCCATTTCTTTTTTTACGTCTACTCTTTAGTAATAATACGTTCGACTTGGAAATCAGGTAGGTACCACTTCAGATCGATTTTTCAATTAAGATTTGAATGATTTGCAAAAAGAGTTATCTTTGGTTTTGCATTTTAGCCCACGGTGGTAGTTTGAGTTACGGTATCTATGGGGCGACAGAAACTGAGAGCAACCCGAATAGGAAACTACACCATATAAAGTCTCATGTGCAAACTGGACAAGCGGACAGCACGAGGCCCATTGAAGAAATGCCCTATCAGGTAACTGATGTTTCATTACTTTTTGAGTAGGTACCTCCTAACTTATTAAATCCGGAAGGCAAAAAAGCCTTAAAGCTTTATAGGTACTACATTTTTACAAGTGATGGTGTATAGTTTTCTTGTTCTTTTTATAAAATCATTTACTGTCGTTTTTATGACTTTCAGACACCTTGTCTGAAAGTCATAATAATGTCATACGATAAAATTTTAAATAAAGTCTGATTTACTACAGTCTGGAGAGTTTATCGCGCTAAAAACTGAACTAAATGAAATGTGGCCGGCGATATGGAGGGTAGACGGAAAAACGTTGTTGCAAAAGTACGAGCCATTTGAAGAGAACGGAAAAGTTTTGTACAGAAACATTTCTACAGTAAGTACAACATGTAGCTTTATACGAGCTACCTAACTGTCCTTTTTATTTTCAAAGATATTATTTCGCTAAGGTTTATTACTGAACTAGTTTGGGTCTTTACAAAAAAATACAATATTTTAATAATAGAGTGAAAACATGTACATAGTTTCAAATGTAACATATACGAGTATATTCGCGATTAACTTATGAATATGTTGTGTAATCAAGAATTTACGTACTTAAATAAAGTTTTGATGACATATATGTATATGTAATTTTTTCCTAATTAATATTTCTGAAATCCTACAAGTAAAATATTTAATTGTGTAGTAGCAATACACAGTTTGTCTATATTTGTAGTGACAAATAACATTTTCTGTTTTACATTTACAGTATACAGTATGGAATCCAGACAACAAGAAATTATACACACAAGTGCCCGTAAAAGTGCGGTCGCAGACCCACTTGGAAACTATTGTAGAACTACTCAGAAATGAACTGCCAGCAGACGATTGTGGCTTTATAGAAAAGAGAATGCTTGAAATGCAAATGTACCAAGAAAACTTCGAGGTCTACATACAGACATTGATCTCACATGCATTAGATCCTAATTTTCTCATGGAGATATTTCAAGAAAGAGGTAAGAGTTTTTTTCAAATTTTACATTATCTATACTTACATATGTTCATAGAATCGGAAGCCGGTTTATTTAAACATACAAAAGTTACTTATAATTTTAAAAACAATTAAATAATCAAGAAATCGCGCGGATAAATCCTGATTGATACACCTCAATTGTACAACGTTTTATATATTAACATATAGGTGGGTAGCGTAACAGTCGCTCGTAGGACACTGCGCGGGCGCTCGGGGTGAATGTGCCAGCGAGCGGTGGCGCACTGCTTGTGTATATTTATATATTGCGTGTTCAGGGATAACCGATTTATATATTGACTGACAGTTCAAAATCAACGCAGAGCCAAACCTAGTGACATTAAATTTTGCGTGTATTCATTATAGGGTGTAGGGGTGTCATAATAAAGGATTTTTGGAAATGTAACCCCTAAAGAAATCAAATGTGGGTTCAAAGTTTGAAACTTCTTTAAACTCCATTTTATATCTCTGGCAACGGCGCGGGTGACAGCTACTAGTATAAGTTCGTTTTACACGAAACGAACTAATGATAATAAGTTGAATCTGTAGACCCGGGTTTCGTAGGGATTCATGTTGACTAGCGCGGAGCATCCTTTGCGAGGATCTCATTTCGCACTAACATTTGTATTCTCTATTCTAGACGAGTACTTCCTATCTAACGTTAAGACAGTCGACGAAGTGACGGAGACAGTAAAGGCGCGCGTTTCGTCCGGCGGAGTGGGCGGCGGTCGCGCGCTCGACGCGGCCGTGGCGACCTGGCCGGGGCTCAGTGTGCTGGCCGGAGCGGGCGTCTGTCGCGCGTGCAACCGACCAGCCGTCGCAAGACTGCTGCTGTATGGACAGCCTTACAACCCTGCCACTCTCGAGCCGGTACAGCCCGATGCGAGACTCGCTTACGAAAAGGTAAACGCCGTGTCTGTTTTTGATTTGAAACGGTCATAGTTAAATTCCTAATAAGCCAAACTGAGTTGAATCTATGTCCTTGTACCACATACACTCTTTTATTAAAAAGTAGCAGTAATACCACCTCTCATATGACTATCGTAACTCATACTCCTACAGAAGTAAACGTGGTGAAAAAGAAAAACATAACTTGTACGACTATACAAAGATCAGTTTGTTTCTACATTATTGCGTGAATCGCAATAGTGAAGACCTTAACTGCTGTTTTATTCTACGACGGTATTATTGCTAATATTCGGAAAGACATGCGAAACTTTTAAAGTCGTATCTTAAATTTTTAACCGCGATCTTCGCTCGAGACTAAACGTTGCAAATTCCCCGAAATAATATGTATGTTATCTCTGTCTTACATTATCGGTTAGGGGTATACTCAGCCAAAACGGTGTCACTATACTTATCATTACAAACAACTTTCATTATGGGACCATCTACTTACCACCTAAGTTTGAGAAAATAAGATCAGCTGTTCCATAGAAAAATTTCATCAGTCTTAGACAAAATGTTTGGAACAGCATATTTTCGAGTAGGTACCATTGCAAAAGTTGTTTATTACGATGAGTATAGAGACCCACTTCCGGCTTAGTATATTCATAATCGATGATCGTATTCATGATTAAATGAAGTTCATCATTAGTTCACGATCATCATACACGTTACTGTATGATGATAGTATGATGATCGCGAACTGAGGATGAGGCTCCTTGAGAGCTGTCCTAAAAAATGTAATATTTCAGAAGACAAACTCGTAAATCTGTCTTCAGAAATATTAAACTTTTTACGATTGCATCTCTAATGGCTTCGCCATTTTGTACATTTCCCAAAACTGAATCGACAAAAAAAACTTTTATTTTTCTATAGAGAACGCGGACATACGATAAAAAGATCAATGAAATGGAGACGTTTCGCTGCGACTGTAGAAAAAACGACAACCACTTGACAGATTATTTTACAAACACATAAACATACTGCCTCACAGACCAAAGACACGATGCAGAGACGCTCCGCTCGCTCGGTCAATTAAATTGTGTAATGTACAATATTTGTATTTAATGGAGATACCTACATATTTTGTTTCAAAAACCGCATACTATTTCAGGAATTCCTCTTATGCGCGTCGTGCTGCGGTCGCGTGCAATTATACTCGAGGATATCGCACCAGAAGTACTTGATGTTCGCCGAGTGCAGCAAGCGGGTCGCAGACAAGCGGATACAGAACCCGGGGAAGGACACCACTGTCATACTCAACGAGCTGCTGGCTGATGAATCTTGGGTCGCTCAGGTAACGTTACAACCAAAATGCACTATATACACTTCGCACCAGAAGTACACATTCCGGCAAACTACTTGAACCAAGAACCTTGACTGCGTAGTGACGTTTTTTTGATCTCTTTAGCGCGGGGTAGAGTGCGGAAATAAACTTACTACGTCGCCTTTATTTCAAGAAGATTGCTTCTTGCCGGGCACTATATTATTAGCAAAACAATTGTAATTTGTAACGAAAAGAAAATAAGAAAGAAAGAAGACGTTTATTGTGGCACACAAGACACTCCTACAATAATTGCAACTTATAAATATACATTAAAATACTTTAATAACTTGTACACCTTGATCAGTTTCGCGAACGACTTTATTTTGAACCGACTTTAAAAAGATGATCTTATTTAAAATGTATGTTTCGGGATCTAATTTAAAAAGAAGTTTAGTTCTAATGTGCTCACTTCCAGGGTGATCCCGTTAAAAGTTTATCATTCTAGTAGTCGGCCCAGTAGCATAAGTTTTTAAATCAAAATAACCAATAAAACTGTATTGGCGCCTACCGAATTGAAGTAGGTATTTACTTTTTTTTTGTTTTCATTAAACTTGTATGATTGCCCATTATCTGTATAGTTTTAGTGGTAGTTTAGTTAGCGAACACCTAACCTTTCCAGCAGGTTCGATCCCAGGATCAGGCATGTACCTCTTAGTTTTTTATTTTATACCATTTGCTTTAACGTTGAAGGAAACCATGAGGAAATCTACCTGTGGAAGAAGATTAATAGTTTTCGAAGATAAGTTAAGTCCAATTTGCCAGCGTAGTGGACTGTGGCCTGTGCCTAGTCGTGGAACGCTATTATGTGTTAATACGTATCTGTCCGTCCACATACACTATATTCAATTATGCGACGCTATGTATGACTGAAACCGAGTGAAGATACCACGGTCTTACTTAACTAATGAATCTTGATTCGGTCAAGTGAGGGCTAAAGTCCTACTGATGGTCTTAGAACTCTGACACTAGGGCGAGCCACTCTGCGTTATTGCTAAGAACTTGCTATAATTTTCAGTCCGTAAAGCTTGTTATGCTATCTGTTTCTTATTTAACTGCCTTAATAAACACACATGTGGTATTGCATTTATTATTTCAATTGTAGGTAATACTATACAATTACAATACAAGGTCACAGTTTGTAAGGAGAATAATCGGAATAATTAGTAGACTATTCATATTATAATTACGCATACAAAACGCTTATATTACGTTAAAATAAGGCTAACACGGCGAAGTAATTAATATATGAATATATAGTAGGTTTTCATTTCACTGTCCAACAATAAGTGTTTGAAAAAACGAGAAAACTGAAATAACTAACGTAGTAATGTAAAAACTTGCTTGTTTGTTTAAAATTGGTTATTTTACAGCTAAAGATAGGCATGACAGCGTAATTGATAAGCGTAATAAGATCATATTTTTTAGAAATATTTAAAAATGTACAATATATAATATAATGAAATTGAGATAGAGAGGATAAATACATAAAATAAAATATGCTAACAAGTTTCGGAAATAATTTGAAACGGGAATTCTCGTGTTGGCTCGTGGATAATGCAAAGGTTAGCCATTGCTACCCAAGGGCCATACAAGCGATGTAATGAACGCCTTTGCATCAGACACTATACGGAGCGGGTTATTCGAACGTGTCCACGTTAGATTTTACGTATTATTTATTTTGTTTGAACTATTGTTTCAGTTATTCCGTGACGTGCGACACTCCTGGGCGGAGGCAGAGTCCTGGGAACGTAAAGTGAGGCACGCAATGTCGCGCCAAATGATATAACATTGGAGCATGCTGCTGCGCATAGTGACACTGATTGGAACTGTTGCTACTTTCATTTGTACATCTGTGACCGTGATGGACTTTTATTCTAGTTTATTTTTTACATATATGACCGTGCTGGGCCTTTCTGTATTAATTTGCACATACGTCTGTGACCGTGATAGGCCTATCTATTTTCGTTTGTAAATCTGTGATGGTGATAGAACTTTGTTCTTGTTTTTATTTTTACATCTGTAAACGTGCTAGGCTTTTCTAGTTTTATTTGTATATCCGGAGCTCGACCTTTATTGACTTTTGTTTGAATTTAAAAACGCCTAAAATAAGCTAATCCAATGATATATTGATGAAATGTAAGTTGATCTATTAAAATACTGCCTGCTCTGCCGTGCGCCGATATACGTAGAACCCTACTTATGTGGAAACAGCTTGACTTTAATGTGTGTTCGTTTTTATTAAAGCTGCGTTGATTCGATCAGGCTTTGCTCGGCTTGAGTCACGACCGAGACCACTTGTACGAGCATACTCCTATACTCTTATGCTCTTCTTCATAATAGTTCTACAAATCTCACAGTCTCACGTTCATTCCACTTTTTTTTTCTTAGTTGATGCTATTTAGAAAATAGAACATAATCCGACTCCGCTTTGATTGCATGCGGGCGTCCGAGTTTGCTCGGATGTTTCCACGATACGAGTGGCGTCTGAGTAGTATCCGAGTGCAATCGGTACGAGCAAACTGATCGTGTCAACGCAGCTTAACGGAATATACCAATCGCAAAAACTGGATAAAAATCGATTATTTTTATAGCCATTGAATGTATGGTGGCAAATATGTCTTTTGCACAAAATAGGTCCTTCTTTTCTCTATTTTAAACCGTTTTATAGGTTGTCAAATTTATGGTTTATCTACCGAATTCTGGGCTGCTAATGTTCATTATTATATATTTGTTTTTACTCTATATATATATGATAGTGATGTAGATTTATCGAACTTGATTATTTGGTACAAATACTGAAGATACTGAAAGCACCACAAAGCTATAATATCAGCTAGAAGTACCGTAACCGGGTTACTTAATACGATTGCATTTGTTTGTTTTTTGTTACCTGATTTTTCCAAGATTTGAAAAAATATTTTTGTTTGAAGTTGTTCCGTTTATTTTTGTCAAAATAGATCCAGTACATTTTTAAATCTAAGTGATTGATAAAACTTGTATCTGCGCCTGCCGAATGAAAGGCAGTATCACTAAAAAGAACCAGTAACTCTAGTTGTTTACTGACCGTTTTGCCTACTAATAGAATACAATATTCAGAATAACCAGTGTGTTAAGTCATCTGATGGCAAAGTCTAACAGACTTTGCCATCAGATGACTTAACATTCTTTTGACTGACGACTGACTGACTGAAGATGACTTAACATTATCTTATCATATCTTATCATATTTGAATTGTCTTAGAATCACAATTGCATTGTGCCAAAATTGCCGTTTCGACAAAAAATAGATCAGAGTTAAAAGATATGTTTTGTTTAATAGTAACTGTGACCAATTCTATCTCAAAACGGTCATTTTGGCACAATGTAATTGTAATTCTGAGAAAATTCAAATAACAGACCTTGCCATCAGGTACTAGTTCTCAAAATAAATAATTGGGTCTCTATTCTATTCTACATGTTTGTTTAGTTCTGTCCCGGGTACGATACTACTATCACTATTACATTCATTATATTATTTTCTCGTTCGATCGCATGAACAAGAACTTTTTTTATCAAAGTGCTGGTGCCTCATATTTAAACGTCCGAATGAATCCATCACTCGGTATTGACGTCACTTACGATCGATATTCAAAAAGTCGCATTCTTATTGCTCATGAATGACTTTATGTTTGTTCAATGTATTATTTTAAGGCCTCTCTAATTTTATATTATTCATTTACGTGCATGGTTGCCTGGAAGAGATCGCTCTAAGCGATAAGGCCGCCATTAAGAAACCTAGTATATATTTGTAAGTTTTTATTTGTCATATTTTTTTTATAATTCGGCTGGTTTTTTTAATGAAGAGTTGTCTTATCTTATCATATCTTATCTTTATTAACGAGTTATGAATTCATTCGAATGTTTCAAAAATGAGGCCCCTGATCGCCACCTATATGTGTCAGGGGTGAACTAAGCTTAAGGAGTATTAATACACCCCCGTATTGTCCCGTCGATTTGTGTATTGGGTTATTCCGTTACTAAACGCCTAGGTAAAATATTGTTAGCGTTGACGGCATACAATAACTCCAAAATGTGGGGCGCTACGAATTGCCCGAGGAAGTAAAGAATTTATAATACTTTAGTTATAAATTGTCTCTGGCAGGATTAATAATATTTGATGGTGAATGTTCTGGTGCCATTTATGTTCGCAGTTATTTATAGTAATTTTTCTTTATTATTAATTGACAATGAAGTTTAAAGTATATATCTATTATTCATTTATAAATTACCTAATATTAATTTTCATACTCAAAGTATGTAAGTTATTGTAGATCCGTATTATTGGCTCAAACCAGTGTCAGTTCTGCACTTATAAATGAATTATGTAAAGTTTATTTTTATTTTGTACATATATTTACTATGAATTCAAAATCCATGATGTTATTAACAAGAACTTTTATCATTGTTTATAACACATTACTATAATCTGGTTTATATTTAACACTTACTCAACCTTGAATAATTGATACGAAAGCTTGGTTAAAGTTTATGCGTTTTGAACATTTTTCTAAACCTAAACTAACCCTACCATTGGGACGCTTCTGGATTGAAGACGTATATTTCCAAGTACCAAGCTCGGATTTCGAATTATTCGAAAATGTATTCGATACGATAAAAAAAGTTCGGCGACGCTACTGAAATTTTATTTTGTACTCAAATCGTTGCAAAGATTTGAAATCTATTAGAGAAACGCTTCCAAATATTTCACTCATGTTACCAAGTCCGGGACTTTATTTTTGGACCGCTCGTATGCATTCATCACTCGCTAATGACGTCACAAACTTTAAATATGCAAAAAGACGTACGCTTTAAAAAATCATACTCTTCGTTAACCAACGAAAAACCTTGATACTAATTAATTAATTACTAATTCTACTGATAGAAGCAGGGTTTCAACAGTGAAAAATTTATATTCTGATAGAATACGAGTGGTTTATACCATTCGTTAGTTAGTGAAGGGTATTTATTTTTTCAAGAATTCGATTGTGTATGTACTAAGTTTGTAACGTCATTAGCGAGTGATGATTCATACAAGCGGTTTATAAATAGAGCCACCGGCTTCAGTTAGTGCTAGACTTAAAAACGTATGATTTTTTATTTTTGACTAGCATAAGGCCTAATGATGTGATTTATAATATAGGGAATTAAAACGTTAATTTTCAGCTAAAAAAAGAACATCATGCTTCTTATAAACAGCCTGTCATTCAAAAAAAAATGGCGCGTGCGAAGTTCTACATTTGAAGAGCCTGATTCGGCCAATCCACACCTAAACTGACTGCCCTTAAAATATAGCTAACCTTTTCTAACCTATGAAAACAAAAACACAGGCTTAATTTTTTTTTATGAGTAGGCCTTGACGGAATTTGGCTCATACATGTTTATTTTTGACTGGCGGTTAGTGTATGAATGAGCAACGTTTAGCTTTGCTTAGGATCAAGTTTAGAACTGTATATTTCGGTCTAATTTCTTTATTCCCAAAAACAAATGTTATTTATTGGGGTTTTTAGTTGCACGATTATTTTATTTTTTTATTCCTTTTTCTTTGTTATCAGCGATTGATGCAGATAAATATTTAAATGAAGTTAAAGTACCTTCTACGAATAGAGGTGTAGAAATGAAATGAGTATTATCTGAATATTTCTTACTACAAATACCAGCCAATAATTATATATATAATATATTCTGGCAGTAATTATAGCAATAGTTTTTTATTTTATATTATCGAGTTACCTAAACAGTAGACAATTCCTAGACTGGAGTGAACTAGTGGGTTATAAAAAAAATAGGAAAAAAATCCTAGTCCTTTGCGCCTTTATCTACGTAATAGCGTTAAGATGACCGAGCGCAGAGCAAAGGCTTAATTTAGAAAAATATTTTAAAATTTGCGTACCTCTTCCTTTTTTCATCGGTTAATGGCGATTCATTGAACAACAATTTTATGGCCAATCCAGCTTTAGAACAGAATGCCTCTGCGCAATTTTCAATACACAGACTTATCTAATTAATTACTATTTAACTTTTACTATTGTTAAAGGCCTTAGCATACATTATACTCTTCAATGAAATAACTATATCTACAACTAAAAATAAGTTTTTAAATATTGTGTAGTACCTTGGATATAAGTTAAGCTGGAAAGTCCCGGTCTATGTGCTAAGTATATATTTCTAATTATATGTGAACAAAAGTGACGGTATTTTAGGTTCTACTTGTGTAAGTACATCGGAGGTAAATATTTTGTATAATTGCATTAGGTTGTATAGGCTTATTTACCTATTACTACAAACGTAGTCTCTAAGTATATAGATAAGTAGCAATGTAAAAAAAAACACAGGTTCTTATTTCATATTACAGCTGTAAGAGAACTTTATTTATTATTGTTCAAGTTGGACAAGTAAAGTTTTAATGTTTTGAAAACCAATTTCGTATTTCGTACATACATTCTAATAAATGGCAATTTTATTGAATAAAACTTTTATTAGCAAAGTAAACTTGGTTTTATTATACACTAGCTGCGCTTCGCGGTGATCATCTCATGGGAACACTTTAATTTTCCGGGATATAAAGTAGCCTATGTGTAAGTCCAAGGCATAAGCTATCCCATTCCGTTAAGCCGTTTGAGCATGAAGGTGGATTGATAATATCAGTGCGATTGATCTCTATATGTATAGAAAAGAGTTAGTCCTAACGGCTGATATTCGCTAGAAATCAACGTAGAGCCTAAACCTATTCATTATGGGGTGTTCTAAGGATTTTTGGAAGTTCAATCTCTAATGTAGTAATAAGTGCTCTAAATTTGAAACTAAATTTTATTTCATTTTACGTCGCGTAAAACGCCATAGAAGCACGACTCCCTATGTTTAACACCGCGGGTAACAGTTATATACTGATGTATAAATAAACTTGCAATAAGTTTTTTTTTTCAGTAAACTCATTGGGTATCATTTATTCAAGTTTCTTTTTTATAGTATTCGTAAGTATATCAAAATGGTACAAGTATATATCATTAGTGGTCTTAAATATTTCAACTGCAAGTGGGAATAAACGCAAATTTTAGCTGTAGGCAAATTGCCTGGTGGTCTGTGAATGTATGAAAATAGAGATACTAAAAGAAAAAAATTGGTAACATCTAATTTCAACATGATGGTTTTAGCCTTTTCGTATTTATTGATTTATGTTTGATGATTGGATCATAGTGCACAAGCGACACAGCGATCATGCTTTAAGTAGCACAAGGTTAAGTACTGAGTTTCCATAAGGATACAAACTCAAATATAAATTTTCCTCAGTAGAAATTCATGACTCAGGCTGCAATGAGTACTCTATTACTATTTCAATGAAAATTATTGCTCTAGCAATATGCTCTTTCCTTACCACAGCATTCTTCTTCCTTCTATACCGATTCGTTCACTGCTCAATATACCATTTTATGGAATTCTCTGCCTGTCTCGATCAGACCAATTTTCAAAAATCAAGTGAAGACATTTTATTTTCCACAGCTCTCACTGCCAGTTTAATTAACTGCTTAACCATCTCTGTTATTACTTTTCATCATATTAAACTAAATAGCTATACATTTTTCAATTTAGTTCAGTCATGAAGAATTTAGTTCATTGTGTATCCTGTTGTTTCTTATGTAATTATTAAATCAAATATAGTAAAAATCCTCATTCAACTCTGTAAGTAGTAAGACTATGTAGGACCTAATCCTTACATATGAAATTGGCGTTTTGTCGTACTGGCCACTTTGATCACAAATATCTCTTCTTTGGTTAGGGATTCCAATTTCAAATTTATACAGCTATTTATTCATACATTTGTATTTCGAAAACCGTAATTCATTTGTTTTGTCCTCGTTTGGTTTTTTCTTTGCGTCACGCAGTTTACAAAATAAATAGAAAACTTGAAATATCGCGTTATTTACGAGTACAAGTTCCACCGTGGTACCAGTGCTGCAGAAACGGCTCGAAGGATTAATGATGTGTATGGCGGCGGTGTCGCAAAAGAAAACACTGCGTTTTTGGTTCCAACGTTTTCGTTCTGGAAATTTTGACCTGCAGAACAAGCCCCGTGGACGGCCGGAGACAAAAGTTGCTAATGAAGAATTGAAAGCTATTGTGGAAGCAGATCCATCGCAAACCACGTCCGAGTTAGCTGCAGGCTGCGGTGTTAGTGATAAAACTGTTTTAATCCACTTGAAGCAAATTGGAAAGGTGTAAAAGCTTGAAAGGTGGGAAAAGAAACCTCATGAATCGAGTGCAGCAAACCGACAAACGCGCGTCAACTGCTGCGTTACATTACTCAACCGGCACAATAATGAATGAATTTTAAATCGGATCTTTCGGATATTTCAAGTTGTCCATTTTGTAAACTGCGTGACGCAAAGAAAAAATCAAACGAGGACAAAACAAATGAATTACGTTTTCGAAATACAAATGTATGAATAAATAGCTGTATAAATTTGAAATTGGAATCCCTAACCAAAGAAGAGATATTTGAGATCAAAGTGGCCAATACGACAAAACGCCAATTTCATATGTAAGGACCTAATATATTATATTCACCTTTTTAATTCTAAATTTGTCAACATTATTATTAATTGCTATTTAAATGCAAGTAAGTTTGTGTGTATCTATGATAATTTCGTTAATACCGAAGACCTCTATTTTCAACACTGAGGATATCCTCCACAATTATTGCAATGTTTAGGGAATTTTTAAAATAATAATGCCAGAAATTCGTAGAATACTTTTAATTTGCTTGCACACAGCCTCTATTGAGAATTTAAAGGGAACATCATAGAAGCTTTAAACGCAACAAATAAAAAATAAAGGCGGGCCACTAAGTTTCCAAAGGGCTGCGGCTGATAAGTCTCACATACAAATACAACACATCTCGTTCAATGGTAAATGGAAGAACTTTCCACGACAAAAAAGCTCGATCTATCTGACTTGGCGAACTTTTACAATTTTAATATACACAAGTAGGTACTCTCATTTACAAACAAAATTATCAAAAAACTAGGATAGATAGTATAGTATAGTAATCATAGAAAAAACTATACACATTATATTACCATGAAACGAAGCCTAT
The DNA here is from genome assembly GCA_947049295.1 of Ligdia adustata. NCBI lineage: Eukaryota > Metazoa > Arthropoda > Insecta > Lepidoptera > Geometridae > Ligdia > Ligdia adustata. Next base: position 9,726,692 of record OX346218.1, read on the forward strand.
GTATTAATAAAAAAAACTGACGAGCATAAAATATCTTAACATAAATCATATAATAGTAGTAATACAATTGAATCAACTGTTGAAGCTCATAGATCTGCGTAGGGAGGGTCCGGGAAGGTACCGCGGCCGTGTGAGTGTGCTCCGCTCCTGTACTTACATTATCACGAGACGAGGCGGCGGCGCCTCGCTTACATAACCTATACAAGAATCTAGAATTACGTAACTTATAATAGTCGCATATATCATACATCTAAATTCCAGTAACTTATTTTTTAATCAGTTTCAGTTTTATTGTTTTACTTTTTTTTTGTATTTTTTTTTTATTATATTTTTTTTAATACCACATCTCTCATTATGTTGTTATCTCAGCGCGTTGTTGCCGGTGAAATCTGCCTTGCACGAATGATTTTGTCCGTCATAGTCGCGATGGTGCGCCGCAGGGGCGGGCTCTCACCTATTCGACTTGTTCTTGTTTGCGGTGGTTGTTGTAGTGATGCGCGCGCGGCGGGCGCGAAGAGCCACGGGGTGCGCCGCGCTGGCCCCGCCCGCGGCTTTTGAATCCACCCTGGTAGCCCTGACCGCCGTCCCCGTACCGCTCGCGGCCTCCGTTCTCGCCATGCTCCGCGTCCCCGTTACCATAGTAACCGTCCTCACCCCCTCGGTTCTGGTGCGCGTCCTTGTGCCGGCTCTGGTAGCCATCGTGTTGCCTGCTCCTGTAACCACCCTCCTCCCTGTTCCTGTAGCCGCCCTCTTCTTTGTTCCTGTAACCGCCGTCATCCCTGCCCCTGTAGCCGCCCTCTTCCCTGTTTCTGTAGCCACCGTCCTCTTTGGGTCTGCCCTGGTACCCGCGGTACTCCCCGCTCTGCCGGCTCTGGTAACCGCCGCGGCCACGGTACCCATTAGACGCGCCCCTGCCGCCCCGTGGGAATCGCCGGAACCTGCCCTGTCCGTCTCCCTGGCCCTGAGTCTTGCGCTCGCCTCCCTCGTCTCGCTCTGGGCTCCCGCTCTCGACCCAGTCGTCTTCCTGCTTGTTGTCGTCGGGCGAAACGGGAGGTCGGTTCTCGACAGGCGCAGGCGCGGGTTCGGGTGCCGGTGCAGGCGCGGGCTGAGGGAGCACGGGCGGCGCAGGGGGCTGGTGCACGTGCGGGTGCGGCAGTGGCATCCCGGGCGGGAAAGCGGCGTGCTCTGGGTGCGGCGGGAAGTGAGGCTGCGGCATGCCCTCAGGCACGCGGCCCGGGTGCACTATAAACTGCTGGTTGGTGAACGTTTGCGTGGGGATGGGGCCCGGCGGAGAAGGCTGGCAGGGGACCATCGGCGGCTGCGGCGTGCCTACCGGGCTGTCAATCTCGGACTCTTGTAGGAAAAAGAAGTTCTGTGAGCCGATCACTTCGGCGATCGGTCTCTGCTGCGGGTACTGTTGCGCGAAGTAGGCGTGCTCCACCTCTTGCAACGTGATGGGAGGTAGCGGCCGCAGGGGGTAGGCGGGGGTCGGGACAACCGCCGGCGCTGGGGGCACGGGCAGCGCACCAGCCGGCGGGTACACCACCTCGGGCTCCGGCTCCGGCTCCACGAACTCTGGCTGCTCCTCCACCACTGGCTGAACCTCCTCCACTACAGTATCCACAACGATTTGATCGAAGTACCCACATTCGTGTACGGTACCGACGATTTCCTTGATCCTTGTGTATGTGGTTCCAAGTACTTCCTTTGGTTTGCCATCGATGATCGAGCACAGATGCTCGGCTGCCTTGGCTGTGTGAGCGTGGAAGCCGGGCTGGCCTTCCTCATTTGGCTCGTGTTTCGGCGTCACTTCAGGGTACCTGTAATCAAGCTCAAACTTTAGCTATAATAAGCATATAACTTTAGTATAAAATAAAACATTTTAAATTGTTTGTGAAATATATGCTTGATGTGTGTAATCAATATTTTGGATACAGAGATGTGGATTAGAGAATACTTAAACTTGTAATTGTAATAATTATTTGTTCAACACACTTCCTTGTAAAAGGCTTCTTTCTCATTGTATCAATTTTAGTCACCTAATAATGCATCTCATTACGCACATTCGCCTTTTTCACTTTACCATTATTGCACAGGTGTAGCTTCTTTTAAATAAATGAGTTTCAACTACAACTTGCATTAATGAGTTTTATGCCTCTAAAAATAGTTGAAATATTTTGAAGAATGAATAATAAAGAAAAATTATTTGTAAATTTTTAATAAACTTTTTTTAATAATTGACAATAATTGTTTTTTTTTATTGCAAGTGTTGAAAAACGTCGAATCACACTCGTGATTACTTAATGTAAGGAATCACGAGTGTGATTCGACGTTTTTCAATTTTTTTTTCACATTACTTGTGTAACTGGAAAAACGAGAGAGAAAAGAAATACGTACAGTTCTTTGATTTGGGTAAATTCTAAATAAGATCATTGAGATTGTCTTATGGGGTTTTTAGAATTATTTTGAACAAATTGGATTGGAATATTTTGCAACAAGAATTTTAAAATACTCTTAACAAATTTGTTAATTCACTCATTCTTCAACATCAAAGTTTTTATGATTTATTTTTCACAAGTATTTATTGTTAGACAAATTATTTGAATCCAGTTAGGATTACTCCAGGATGTTCAGATTAAAAACTTACAGGTCATCCAAAATTTTGAGGTCTTGTTCAGTGAGTTTCGCTGCTCCATTAGTTCCATTCAAGAAGTCGTCTCTTGCTTCGGTGCTGCCCATTTGAGTAAGACAATCCAAGATGAGAAGAACTTCTCGTATTTTACTAGTTTCTGTAGCATTGCGAACCCACGCATCCTGCAAATAATATACAAATAATAATTGAAAACAAACCCAAATATTCTATAGTTATAAAGACTCACTAAAATGTTTTGCTGTGTCTTGTAACACTTAGCAAGTTTATACAGAAGTTTACTATGATAGTTATTTGGTCAGCTCCACTATAATTTTTCACTTAGCCACTCAAACATCCTGGAAACTCAAAAAAAAGCTCATATGTTCTGGGAACTAGAATTCCCAGATAAATTGCTTTTTAAACCTTATTTCTTTCTTCGTACGGCATAAAATAGCTTATAGCAAAGATAAAACATGGCAACCCTTTCCAGGGTTGACAGAGTTACTAATAAGAGTTAATAGCCGCTCTATTGATAGATATTGATGAGATAAGAGATAGCAACCTGCTAGACATCTTTTTGAAAGACAAACTTCAAAAACAAATGACAATTCATGTCAGAATCTGCTGGAATAAAATGTAATGAAATTTTTTTAAATGCGATATATTTACGAATATATTGAGTTTTCGTATTTTATTTATAAGAACTGTATTATAAGTGCCTAGTTGGTACTGTAAAATAAGAGATTAAAAGAAAAGAACATTGTTTTATTATTCCATCCATAAGTTCAATTCATGATTATTGTACATAGTCGATTTTGGTAATAAACTTTCTATTATTTTTTAAATACCTTAACCTACACTTAACCTTCTTGTAGGAAGCATTATTTAATTTGGTATGTGGTAGCATGGCTTGCTTATTGACATGACTTGGAGCTCGGACGTTTGACACTTAATTGGCCACGCGAGTTGGACCCTTTGGCTTCAGGCATATTCATACAAATTCCACATTCATAATCTTTCACTAAACATACATGAGTAAGTATTGCTAACTTCTGGAATCTTTGTTATAGTTATTCAATGTATGATTAGCCTAATTTCAAAGGGTTTTTTGAGATGTGTTAGCGGGAGCCTAGTTTTTAAACCTCTTGCCTCACACGCACAAGGGTGCATGTTCAATTCCAGGGTCATGCATGTGCTGAGTTTTTCACTCATTTCTGTATTAGAATTAATTACCACTTGCTTAAACTTCAATATGGGTTGACATATATATGTGACAGCTGTAATGTGTATATTTTGTATCTATAAGGCAAGTTAAAAGACACCATATTGCTTTAGTTAATTAAGAACTGTCTGTCACTTAATGTTGATTTTAAATTATTGCACTAATTTATACCAACAAAAAGTAGTTTTGTAAAAGATCTCTTCAGAGTCTAATGGTTCATGTTGTATTAAAAAATATTCTTACCTTTTTTGCTTGTTTCTTTGCATCCCGCTCTGCTGCAGCAGCAATTGAGGCGATTTGCTTTGCAATGTCACGTGCAAACTCAAGTGTTTGTACAACTTCATCATATTTAGCAACAGCCACTCGCTGGTCACTGTTCAGTTCTTTGCCAGCTTTTTGCAGGTCACGGTATTGTGTTAATTTGACCTAAAACAAGGAAGATATGTACAGGTAACTAGGTGATCACACAATAATTTTTATTAGTTGCAGAGTATAATTTTTAACTTTATAGATGTCACATCACTCCAAAAAAGGTGCTACCTAGTTTTGGTTTGTTCAGTTTTATGTATATATTCATTGCAGGATATCTCTATTGTATATAGATCAGTTAATTTCTTGAGCAGTAGTCTGAGACATGATTACATTTTGATTTAAAATTTGGATTATCATATGTTGTTATCAGTATAAACAAATAATTATTTAATTCTTTGTTGTATTTTTCTAATACAATTTATTTTCTATGAATGCACAGGCATGAAATCCCTCTTTCAAAATAGTAACTTTGCAACTGCTGTCACTAGTGCTTTAAATGAATTTTGCTTGGAAGTCTACATATACCAAACGAAGGAAAGTCTTAGCATGACAGAGGTTATATTACGGGACTCACACCGTGAAGACGGGGTTCAGTAAACATGACTTAATCAGAATTTCTGTAAGTGCACACTTTGACGAGGGCGTCATGGCTCTGTATCATCAACATTGTATGAGCACATGGACGAAGATGGCGTCAGAAGCCACATTCTAACCGCTTTATTTACACACAAGCTAATTGTAGGGGGTCAAACACACAAGTTCTTAATAATTACAGTCTAAATACATAGATGTATGGATTTGCCGACTGAATAAGCGGAAGCATCACCCATTCTGTTGATGTTGATACAACCGCATTGGACTTACCTTTCTTTTCTCCAAATTACGGATTTTGTGTTCAAGAATAGTAATTATTTGTCGAATTGGCGAATTATCCGTAGCCTCCGAAGAGGCTGGTTTCTCCGACTTGGCATTCGCAGCTGAAGGCATCCTTCACAGGCAACAACTTTTCCCGGATTGCGTATGGTGGTGGTTGTTGAAGAGATAGGATTTTCTATCTATCCATACAACCAAACTACAAAACAACTGTCATTCACTCAATTTTAAAGAATGAAGAGGATCCATTTTGAATTCTATTTATAATGTTGGTACACTTGGTATTTAGCTGATTATTTGTCTATGAAATCTAGTTTTTGTTACACCGATTGGTAGATTTTGCTATTAACTTTTAGGCATCCGGACCTACGATGCGACAGGACCCAAGATAGGTAGGTATACACCATGTATATCAAAGATTCTGTTACAAGGAGTCCCTTTAGCATTTCTATTTTATGCCTTTGGCACATGGTAGGTATGTCCTATGTTTACACCTTTGTATGAGAATTGGATAAGAAAGGAAAAAAAAATAACGAATGGAAAGAGGAAAAATAAGAATTTATTTAATCTGTGCTCTGAAATGTTAATATCTGTGTATTCTGTGTTACACACGTTTCCTAATTCTATGCAGGTTATTAAAAAAAAGTTAAATGTCAGCCTATCAGACCTTTGTGTTGCCGTTTTTTTAGTGTTTTGCAGAATATTGAATTCTTTTCTAGTAAAGGTACATATTATAAACTGCACTATTATTTAACTTTGTGATCGCCTGCTTCATCATGTCCTTTTTGAGTAGGGTAAGTGTATTTTATTGCAGCGAGCGGTACCCTTTTTTTTTTGCTTGTTGACGAACATAACCTAATTTATTTCAAATTGTTTCTTGCCGGTTTTACGTTTGTTGTATTTATTTTCACTGATGCCCAAGATAATGTCATATATTTAGTAATGCTGCCTAAAATAATACATTGTGGTATGACATTGGTTCCTGCTAAGTTGTCGGCGCACTATGTAAATGTAACTAAATGTTAATGATTATATTCTAATAGGTCACAGTCATCAAACTCATCAGAGTAAATGTGCTATTTACGGTACCTAAGAATTTTCGGCTTGTTTCTTGTTCACCTTTAGCTATTTTATGTATGCTTCTTCTGGTACAAGATTAAAATACTTCTTCTCATTAAAATAAACAAAATGACTAACTATAACAACAAAAAAATATAGCAGAAAGATTACCTATAGACTTATAGGTAATCTTTCAAAATCCAAATGCTCCAACCCACCACCAATTAAATACATAACAGTCTAAATAAATCTGACCACTGTGTTGTTAGGTCCGTTTCTTCATATTCCCCACCCAACCGTAGCCCTAGATGCAGTCGTCGGTTATGGCATTACAAGTCGGCAGACTGGGATGAGATGCGCCACTTTCTTGCATCTTACCCTTGGCGGCATACTTGTTTTTCTTCTGGTGACCCATCAGACTATGGACATCAAGCTATGGAGTATTACGTACCATTTTCAGATGAGACTCTTTCTGGCAAAGCTAAACCCTGGTTCCATGCTGAGTGTGATTACGCTGAGGCATTGAAGCACTCAGCTTATCTAGCCTGGATCAAAGCTTGAAAGTGCAAGTCCATTGATACGCCAGAAAAAACAGCGAGTATAATAGAACTGCTAAGTCCAGCAGAAAGACGATAAAAAGAGCCAAATTTAACCATGTGTGCCGTGTGGGGGTTAAACTGGCTACGTATCCAGCCGGTAGCCAGTAAGGCTTTTTGGTCCCTGGCAAAATCGGTCGAATCAAACTTTTGTCGTCCTTCACTGCTCCCACTTCTGAAAACTGATGGATCACTTGCTCACACTGCTAAAGAAAAAGCAAACTTGTTTGCGAATATACAGGGTGTCCCAGAACTCCACGTCAAGCGGGCACGGGGCAAAAGGGGGAGTCATACCAGTTCCAGGAAAAATAAAATGGAAAATCTATATCAGTTGGTTAAGTTATAATTGACAAATTTATGAAAAAGAAGAAAATCAACATATCTTTAGTTATTCTGGTCATAAAGCTATTTCTCAATGTTTTTTTACTAATGTGGTCTTTAATAAACATGCTATCAATTGCAATCACAAATCAAACAGTAAGAGTAGCTATGTTCGTTAAAATTATCGCATTTTCTTTGAGTTGTAGTTGAAAGATTTTGTATTATATTTTTCCTGGAACTGGTATGACCCCCGTCTTGCCCCGTGCCCGCTTGACGTTGAGTTCTGGGACACCCTGTATAATAGTTTAAATTATTTACAGGATGCATTTCAGTGAGTGCTCTATTGAGTTGCACAACCTTATTCTTCCGTCTCCATTCAGTAACAGGACAAGTAAAAAGTCGGCCTTTTATCACCCCTATATCGTGGACATTCCTTTGTGTCGTAGAGCCAGAGTGTGGAATTCCCTGCCACCTGTATTGTTTCCTGAATGCTACAATCTGGGTTTGTTCGGGTTTGTTCAAGGACAGAGTGAACCAATATCTTCTAGGACTGCATGCTTCATCTTCGGCCACATCCTCGTCTACTCGTAGACGAGCTGGTGGCCAAAGGCAGTCCTATAGTAAATAAAAAAGAAAAAAACAGTAAACTTTGGAAATAAAAAATTGAAATTAATCTGTTAAACTATACCTGGACTAGGTTTTATGACTTCTATCCTGATCTGCAGACTAAGAGTGATCATATTAGAGCCATATTCTTTATACTTTCTTAAAATGTTGCTACAGCTATTTGAATATAGCCAACATAACTGAGCCTGAGTTGTAATGATAGATAAAAATGCAGGAATAAATAACATTATATTGTTTAATATTTTCATCACTAGTACCTGGGAGATTTTTTTTATATAAAGAATAGGCTTGCGATTGACTGCAACTCGCCTGATGTAAAGTGACGATGTGGTCTAGGATGTGGCACGCTGCTTAGAAGAAACTGATTTACTAGCAGTTTGAAAAGACAGAGATTATAGTTATCGGAAAATAGAGAACTCCACAACCTAGCTGTTTGCACAATAAAAGTAATCTACTCTACTCGTCCGATTATAGAAACGGGATGGGGGAATCAAATTATGTAATTTCAAGGAACACTCTCCGAAATGTATCTGATAAAAAACAGATAGGCTAGCCACTTTTTGACGATGCTCAAGGCCTTGAAGGTTAGCTTTGGCTAGAGCATTGTTGCCTATAAGTCTCTTAGCTCACCTCTCGATAGATTCCAACGTTTAAGCTGACAAGCTGAAGCTTTTTATACAGCTAATTTATAAAACAGCTGTTCGTAACTATTCTATTGGCAATTATTAATCAGCATATAGGACTAATCTCTCTTGCTCTAATATAACCTGTCACATATATGTAAATACTAGCTTAACACTAACATAATCATATATTTTACCATTCATCTCAACCACCATTATGTAAAATCTACCAACCATTGGCTTTTGGTACCTGCACAATATGTATCTACATGGTTAATTATATTATCGTCAAATTGTTAATAAATATATTATAAATATATGTTGATCTAATGCTTGCTGTCCACCAAAAATTAAGCTTGTAGCTTGTCATTGTTAACTGACTTATATTCAAGTATCAACATCCAAATATACTAATACTGACAGAGGGAAGTTGTGCCATGTTTAATACTGCTTTGCTGCTCAGCTAGGTTGAGCCTGTTGTGTGTTGCTAAACATGTGGTTAACAGCACACAATGGGCAATAACTATCATATTGAGTAGTAAAAACTGATACGATAATAGGTACATTATAAAATGTGAATTTTAATTAATTCAAAAATTTTGCAAAATAAATAAAGCATGATGTATGTAAAAGTGCTTGGTTATTGCATATTGCATACAGATTAATTTTGTTTAAATTGGAACAGGGCTTAAAGTAAGAGTATTTTGGTCAGCTAACCCTACATCCCATATGGTATTAGCTTCTTTCTGAGCTCTAATATAATTCATGATGTATCAGTGTGTGTTGTGCAGTATTGTCATGTTATTCGAGTGTATATTATCAAAAGAAAGTTGTCTGTTATTAAAAAAAGCTTAAAATAAGTAAGTATAAACATTATTATTTCTTCTGTGATTAGAGTACTACCGAAACTGGTTTTCGGGCTGAAACCGAATGTTCATAAATCTGTTGAGGATGAAGATCCTGGTAAAGTCTGGAAATTCCTCAGGTCATTGGGAGTCGGAAAATCTCGCCAAGATAACATTCCTAAAACTGTAAACCTCGATATGTTGAATCGACATTTCTCTTCTTCTTCTTTGTTCGATGGGCCTGTAAAGGCGGCTACCCTACAGCATCTTTCTACCGTTATACCTCCCGACACTGATCTTTTTGAATTTAATCAATTTTCCGCTTGTGATGTTAGGAAGTGTATAGAGTCTATCTCGTCTAACGCTGTTGGTAGTGACAGTATTAGTCGCAAAATGGTCATGCCAATACTTGACGAAATTGTTCCTGTTATCCAATATATCCTTAACCATTCCATCTCCTCTAGCACCTTTCCTGTAGCATGGAAAAAAGCTCAGGTAACTCCAATTCCTAAAAAACCCAATCCATCCTCTTTCTCTGAATACCGCCCCATTTCTATTCTTCCTTTTCTTGCCAAAGTCTTAGAAAAGCTCGTGCATCAGCAACTTTCCTTTTTCCTCTCCAAAAATCATCTTCTTAACCCGCTCCAATCTGGTTTTCGTCAAGGTCACAGTACAGTTACTGCTCTCACAAAAATCACTGATGACATTCGTGCAGGTATGGGTCATTGCCAGCTAACTGTGCTGTCACTGCTCGATTTTAGCAATGCATTTAATAATGTTGACTTTGACATCATGTTGGGACTTCTTCGCACTCTTAACATATCTCCAACGGTAGTTGATTGGTTTCGTAGTTATCTGTTCGGACGCAGGCAGCGCATTCGTATTGATGAGACATTCTCGTCTTGGTGCGATATCGCAGCCGGTGTACCTCAGGGTGGCGTGCTATCTCCTCTTCTTTTTGCAATATTTATAAACTCAATCTCTCAAAACATAAGTTCTTCCTATCACCTCTATGCAGATGATTTACAGATTTACACGCAGGCCCCGCTTGAACAACTGGATGAGGCAATTAGAGCTACTAATTCCGACCTTCAGAAGATTCGGAACTGGAGTAGATCATACGGGCTTACGGTTAATCCTTTAAAAACTCAGTCTATTATCATCGGGAGCTCTCGTATGATCTCTAAAGTAGACTGGTTCCATCTTCCTCAACTGATTTTTGATGGAGTTCCTATTAGTATAAGCGAGACCGTAAAAAACCTGGGTATACTCATGGATAGAACGCTTTCCTGGAGTCCCCAGCTTGCAGAAGTCAGTCGTAGAATCTTTGCGTCTGCAGCTTCCCTAAGAAGACTGCGTAATTTCCTTCCGATTACTACTAAAACTGCACTTGTGAAATCTCTCCTTCTCCCGATATTAGATTACGCAGACGCTTGCTATTTAGACTTAACCGAAGAGCAACTCGACAAGCTCGAGCGTCTACAAAATTTCTGCATTCGGTTTGTATTTGGATTACGCAAGTATGACCATATCTCTGAATACCGTAAAAGGCTCAATTGGTTACCTATTCGTCTTCGCCGTAATTCTCATATTCTGTTTTTTCTTTATAAAATATTATTTAATCCTACCACTCCCTCTTACTTAAAAGACAATTTTGTTTTTTTAACAGCTTCCCACTCTATTTCTTTGCGGCCATCACGTGACCTTCGTCTTGTGCTGCCTACTTCTACCTCAACGAACTCTTTCTTTCGTGCATCATTTACTGTGCAAGCTATCCTTCTATGGAACGCGCTGCCTTTGTCAATCAGACAGGCTAAATCCCTTTTTATATTCAAAAACTTGCTGAACATTCATTATCTTTCTCTTAATTAAGTGGAACATCTTGTGTGGTATTATTATTATTACGAGTATGACGTATGTAGCTGTTGTATGTGCTTAATATTACTAAATATATATATATATGTATGTATTTTCTGTTTTTTTTATGGTGCAGTATTTGTACCATCTCTTTTTTTTTCCTTTTTTTATTGGTACACCACCGACGTTACTATCTGCAGTTAGTCCGATCCATCCAAAGGTTGCCTGGAAGAAATCGCTTTAGGCGATAAGGCCGCCCAATGTACTACCAATGTTTTGTTTATAATAATTATATTTGCTGTATATATTTTCTTGGTGTGCAATAAAGATATATTGTATTGTATTGTATTGTTCGTCCGTGGCTTTAGTTTCGGCTGAAACCGACACCGAAAGTGTGTCGTGGTCAAGTAGAAAATTCCTTAAAATACTTAAATTTGGTACATTTTATCCATTATTCTGCATTAATTGGGACAAGAAATGAAAACACAGTATATTAAGTTTGTTCTACAAACTAAGCGATAACGCATTGACTAAGTTTTGTTGCTACAAGGCTATCCGAACGGCGCACGACAAAAACGAACAGAGCCGCCAGCGTCCCACAATCGTTGCCGCGAGAAACGAAGTTAGGCGAGCGTGCACGACAACTTCCGAAATGTTTCGGATTCGTCAAAAGTTTCGGCCAATTTTGGCCGAAACATATTACTTGAGTGGGGATCCATGGTTAAGTCGTTAGTAATCATGTTTCACGAGCAAGGGGAACATAAATTAATTCTCTGTCATGGCAGATTCTCAAAATATGCATTTTGATTTCTGTTCACGGGTCTGGGTTGGTGTGCAGGTATGTAAATTTTGCATGTTATCCCTAATTAAGTGTTATATCCTACCAGAAAGCTATGAGTTTGAAAAGTTATTTACTTTTATTTACAAAGAGTCTTCCCCTTTGTAGAAATTATAAGACGATGGTAATGGACACATTCTTAGTGACAGTTTTTATTATCAGAAATGAAATCTTTTTCAAATTGCTTAAGACCTTAGTCTAGATTGTGATATTAAAAAAAGAGGTAGAAACTTGACAATATTTTTTCCATTAATAATTTTAATGGAAAAAATATTGTCAAGTTTCTGTTTGCTTACCATTGAAATTTATTGATATAGATGTATTGTAGTGGGATTCTCTTGTATATCATGTACACACACAGTTATTCAACTGTCAAAAGCTTTAGTGAGATGTGTTTGTTAATAATAATTGTTTTCTGATTTGAAGACATTGTTTTCCAATGATTTTAGTCATATAACAGCTAATAACTACCACTATTAAAATATAATATGATGAGCAGTAAACCTACTAACAATATCAAAAAAGTAAACCTATACTGATTAAATTTACTCTCTTGAAGTGGTCTAATATAATATGGTAAAGAGGTATATTACAAAAAAATATATTTGGTAGTAATAAATTACATATTAATTTCAGGTGCCGAACATGGTTCGGCAGATAGTTGGAAGTCATAGCATCCATACTACAGCTGTTGGACTAAATACACAAAAATCCGAGAAAAGTAAATATCTTTGTCATTATTTGTTTTAAAATAATCTATATATGTATTCTTGCCATCTTGCTCTACCATTTTAACTCATTCATTGAAATCAATGGTACGGAATATGTCCGTCTCTGAACCACAAGCATACTTTCTCCTGAACGTTATATATTAACAATATAATGCTTATCTGCTCTGGTTGAACCAAATTTTTTTTTTCTTCCAGCCATCAATCAAGTCACTCTGTTAGGTAGGGTAGGAGCCGACCCACAGAAAAGAGGCTCCGAAGAGCATCCAGTTGTCAATTTTCCATTAGCAACGCATTTTAGCTACAAATATGAATCTGGAGATATTCTTCAAAGAACGGACTGGCACAGGATAAGCATATTCAAGCCTGGTCTGAGAGATGTGGTTTACAAATACTTGAAGAAAGGTTCTAGGGTGTATGTATCTGGTAAAATATCATATGGTGAAGTGAAGACAGACGATGGACAAGTCCGAACAGCTTCAACAATTATTGCTGATGATGTCATATTCTTCCAAACAACACCAGAAATGGCTAATGATTAGTGTCAAACACAAACTGTTACTTAAGAAAGGTTTTCTTAATTGTGTGTGAGTAGTTTTTAAGTTAAAGTACAAAGATGTGTTAAAGATAGATTAATAAGAATACAGATAGATACTTTCGCTTTTCTATTGTTTTCATTCGTTTGACAACAGCGTTTCGTCTCCAACACTGTGATAGTAGAAAATTCTAAAAATATGTAGAACTTTTACACGAAGTTTCGTCAAGATTGGTTGGAAACTACGACCTGTACACGAGTACAAAATTTCTGCGGACAAACATCCATACATACAAACTGACAGACAAAAGAACATTTTTCTAGACTCTAATTATGACACTTTCACATACTTCCAATGACGAACATGAAGCGGTCATAAGCCAGCTGACTTCTTTAAACAATTTAGTTATACCACATAAGTAGTCCTAGAAATGTAGTGGTGCGTTTTCCTAGTACTTACTAAGCTTACAACTTTTCATTCCACGGTAACTTAAGTAGCTACCAGTATCGAGATTTTGTAGACGGCCGAAACGTATGAAAAATTATGAACCGAACCTACTTTCAAAGATTCAGCCTGTTATTAATCACTAAAAAGATCCGACGGCGGCTGCTGGACCTTACAGGCGAATTAAGGAGCCTAAATTCTGTTAAGAGTAGAAAGAACTCTTAAACTACTAATTCTACAGATATGAAATTTAGTGAATGGCAGTAAACGTCTATTGCAAACACATTTTGCAATAGGACCTAATCTAGGGGGTCAAAGCGTTAGGTACCTTAATTTTTCGAGTACCTATATGAAACTCCTTACCTCTACCTAGAGAAATGAAATTTGGCAAGTAGATAATTTATAAGTAGTTACCGTCCGTTATAAACAGATTTAGGACAGGACCGAAACGACCAAAATGTATTCAGAAAATCCTAAATGCTCATAATCTAACAGACATGAAATTTGGGTAACATTGTATTTAACCGTATAGACGTGTACCTAATCTTGATTACGCAATATCATTTTATCAAGCTATCTTGAGTTGCCCCAAAATGCGTTAAACGTAGTAGGTACCAACCACGACATCCTGAGACTAAAAAAACTATGGGGTTCAATAAAATTAATTTGAATAACATTTTCTTCATTTATTTTAAGTTATATTTATTTGACACAATATTTAATATTCTTTTACCATATTGTGTACAAGTTGGAAACACTGGCTTCAGCGCCATATAGAAATAGATGTAAAAATACAAACTCGATGGTTATTGAACTTACTTTAATATACTAGGTACTTTGATAAAGCTCCACATTTTGTTTTACAAATCATACATACACTCTCTTTACAGTCATTTCTTAGCCTAACTTACCGCCAAAACCTATATTACTATTTACAAAGAACGTTCTTTTTATACTATAACATATAACTACGTTGATAAAAGAGATCACAGAAAATTGTAGCTGGAAATTTTCGAGTTAAAAGTTCTAGCGTATTCTACATTTTGTCTACCACTTTACTTTTTTATCACAGTGGATGATCATTTATACTTTATTTTCAAGGCATTTAAAATATTTTTTGATTAACCATCATTATTGTCTTTTCATTAATATGTACCATGATTAGAAGATAAAACACGCGTACATAAGCGTGTCTTATCTTCTAATCATGGTTAAGAGGTGCCATAAAATCAAATCAATAAAAATTTTGCACTGTGGTATAATGTAGTGTTACAAATTCTCATGCTACAATTGAAATATTTGCCAAAAAGATCAAATGGAAGACAATAATAATCGAAATACTATTTTTATAATTATAACTTTCGTTTTATATCCAGTTTTCGCTCGTCAGCACTCTTTTTTAGCAAATTCAAAGTATGTATATAATAAACCATTCATACATCTAACTTATTAAATTACGCAAATGCATCAACAAGTGCGTACGTACCACGCACTCGTAAGGATAGTTTACAAATTATGTTTTGGCAACAACAAACTCCATAGGTCCAAAACCTTTAGCGTAGCAACAAAGTACAAGTCGTCAATTGCACAAAATCTAGAAAGTAATTTACATTATGTAGCTCTAAATATTTTCACATTCGAACTTTATCTTTAACAGGTAATTGACACTAATAGTTATAAAATCACTTGGCACAAAGGCATCAATTAAGGTCCATACCCTGTTAACTCCAGTAACCATTCTAAATCTGTCAAAGTACTCTCAGTTGTAGATTTAAAATTATAAAAATGACGAAATTATATTTTAGAGGAAGACTGCTATCCTTTCTGAGAGGAGTTTGACTAGAATTTTAGTGGGTGGAGCTGGTTGCACACATACGTAATACTAAGCATATCGCACTGTGAGTGTCCCACGTAATGTCTTGTATGGTGATCATTGTTCACACTTTTCACTTAGGTTGAGAGCGTAGTGGTCGGCCGTGTATTCGGACTCTCGCTTCAACATCATGTTGTCCCCGATGAGAGCACTGATGCGATGCTTGTCGTGTTGCGGCGGCTGCGCGTTGTCTGACCGCGCTCGTTTCCTCCACGGCTCTGCAGCGGCCATACTGAGGTCAGTAGGCATATCTTCGTCTACATTCTCATCGTCGCAACGTTCTTCTTTCATCTCGGTCTTTACCACAGATTGGGGCACAACCCGTGTGGGGCTCATCTGCTGCCTTAACAGCGAGATATTTTTGATGTTCTTCAATTCAGTTGGATTCCTTAAAAATCTGGAAAAAATAAAAACCCTTATTAATTTTTGGTTACTTGAGAAATTGTCATTCGCTGTAAAAAGTGCTGTAGATAATTCCTAATAAAGATCTTAAAAAATAGGTACTTACTGGTAGCAATGACGTTCGCCTTGTACTTTCCGCAGAATGTTAACGCGATAGTAGTATCTGAGTGCGCGCGACATCTTATCGTAGTTCATCGATAGATGGTTTTTCTGGATTCCCCAGAGCTTTGCCAGACCAGCAGGGTCTACGATTTTAAAGACTCCGGTTTCGCGGTTTTTCCACGCGATGTAGTTGGTGTAGCGTTGGGTAGGATCATTCAGTAATTGCTGCAGGAAATCCCATAATAGTCTCCCATCTGAAATCAAAGATAATTGATTAGTTAGGTAAATTATTTATTTATTTTTAATATTATTTATTAGCTATTTGATAATTTATTACTTACTAGCTAAACTCATAATGCAGCGCGCTTTATGCAAATTATAGTTATGATTGATATAGTCATAATTGTTGTCATAATTGTTACCAATAATAATTACATATAATTAGTTTTGTAATCATTTTGAAACTTACTTGTGTTGGATTCGGGCATATCGTTGGGGAAGAATTCTCTATGCTGTGTTCGATAGTGTGAGTGTTGTGGCACGATGTGAGTTTGAGGAGCCGGGCTTGTCAATGGAGTATCCTTAGGAGAGCGCGGTGTTTGAGCAAAGTGAGCGTCTTCATCCGAATCCGAGTGGTTGCTTCCTGAGCTTGGTTGAGTATTGGGCGCAACTGGCGGTGCATAAGTTTGGCCATAGTTGACTGTATCTCCTCTTTGAGGACTGCCTGAGCTGTCAACTGAGGGCGCAGGACTTAAAGTAACAGAATTGGGTTGTGCAGCCGCTGCAGCAGCAGCGCTGTGGAAGTGGTGGAAACTATCCACTGCCCATGTCGGGGTAGGTGGATGTGAATGAGGAGATGGTGGGTAAGGAGCAGCCCGTGCTGTTGGTGTCACTGGAGAAGAGGGGACACGTCCCAATAGGGCGGCATCGCGCACTAACATTTGTAGAACGTTGTGTAATACGTCGCCTGCGCCAGGACAACGTTCACCTAAATCCGTTTTGGTCAAAAGGCATAAAGCCTTGCCTGCGGAAAAGAAAAAAAAACAATTCATGAAATGTTCAAAATACTAAGAAAAAAACAACTCTGTATCGCTACTGACATTACAAGTTATAGTTAAGTTTTTATGTTCGATATATTAAATTACCGTTCATTTGAAAGAGGTCCATGTCGAAATTAGGCAGGTCGAATTCCCTTTCGCACCATTTCAGGAAGACTACAACGTCTTCTCTGGTCCATAGTCTCGGTTCTGGGGGAAGGCCAGCTGGCAGTTGAGCCTTTGTATCGCCGAGTGGCGATGGGGGCGGTGGAGCCCATGGCAATGGGTACCTCCACAGAAGCTCTGTGGGGCTGAATGGCAGCGGTAACCGCTCCATGCTGGGCCCCGAAGGCAGTTGAAGGCTGACTACTTTCATCACGATAATCTGTAAAAAAAAACATTCATCAGACTGTGTTCAGCTGATCTGATAATTCGGCTGATCGTATTATCAATGAAACTTCTTATATTTCATAGAACAAATATAACTTTTGTTGGTTGTTTCATTTCATTGCAATATTTATTTATATTACGTGTAATAGATAAATTGCGTGATTCATATAATCTACACGTGCATTCTTCTTTTATTAGCCATTATATACGGTTGCGTTGCGCATCGGCAACAGATGGCGCTACTAACTCAATTTGTTATTCTCATATATTACTGAAAAAATTCGGAGAGGGTTATCAGCTTCACCTTGTAGCTTATGTGTTCGAAAGAAATTGCGCTCCGATAACATTGTGTTACATAAATATATTTTTACGGATAAAGAGTTTATGCAATTTTACCCGGCCATAAAAATACCTATTCCATTTTTACAATAATAGTAGTATTTTATATTATGTAGGTATTATATAATCGTGATCAACCATATTTATGTAGTAAAAAAGGTTATAAGGTCTACGCGTTAATAACTTTTTTTACTTTGTGGTGTTAATAAATCATGTCATTAAATGTTTTATAATCATACTGTAATACTATACAGTCAAATGTTCAAAAAGCTTCTGTAAGAAAATTCCAATCAAAAAACTATTTCTAATGTAGCACATAGTTTTTTTTTGTACAATAACCCGAAAAGTCAATGATTAAAACTTATATTGCATGTACCTTCTCCAATAAAATTTATGGGTAATTTAACATGTTCAAACTTAAAGCAAATCATGTCTATTCTCAGGTAGGTCTAGTATGTCAGTTTTGTAACCAATTTCATAATACCTAACTCTAATAATTACGTTGGTTTCTGGAAATGTAGTTATTATTATTGGTAATCAAGTTGCATAACTTATACGATAACCGTAAATATAGCAGCAACACATTGAAAGTATGGCTGTGGCAAAGTTCTACTGAAGAACCACCTGTTAGCATTTTTTGTGCAGTTCATTGAACAAAAGGCGAGTCGTTTGGGTTAGGGGAGGCTATAATACAATCCCTTCATTCTGTAGACTCGGATGTTCAAAATCATAGTTTGGTGTTAAATCTATTCCGGCAATGTGTTTACAGTTGTGACGTAGACGTTTGGTTTGTTCATTAGATCCCCAGGCTCAGTAACACGGACATGCTTAGTTGGTTCTTGCTTGCCGAGTTCTCATTTGATACTAGTTTCTTCCTAAAACGATTAGTCACTTTACAAGTTTATTGTATCAGTTAGTGATATCGGAATACTTTCAGTTACTGTAAGAGAGGTCTCTTTTTTTAAGTATAAACGATTGCGGTCTTAACTTTTGAGAATAATTAAATGATGTTGTTAGATTTAAGATATCCGTTTCTTCTTTCTGTAGATTTTATTATATCTTTAGGCAACATACAGTTAACCTTATCGGGCGCGGTCGGAAATGCGTGAGCTCGCGATAGCGCGGTATGCGATAAGCACCGCTACTTACCGGCTGAGTTGATCCGGAACTGGTTGTGTCGTCAAAATCCGAAAGGTAGACGATGAGTCCAAATTTCAGCACATGATCGTCACCACACTAAAGCACAATATTCAGTGTCCACTGAGCACCAAACACACGCGATTTAGCGGCGGTCCCTCCAAACGTGTCGTGTTACGGCACACCGTAAACCAGCAGCGTATCTGAGGGATCGAGCACGCAGACGAGCGTCGCGAGCAGCTCTTCGACGCGGACTGATGATGCGGTGGCGGCGCGGGTGGACGGACGCGCGCCCGCCACCCCTCCCCCGCGACGCACCCACCGCCCGCGCCACCTCACACGCTGAGATAAAACTTCGGGAGCCAGACCGAGTCCCCATTTTTAACTGAACACATGAACATTGTTTCCGCAAACCGTTATCGCCGTACGTTGACGGACGGCGCCCAGCAACTAGTGGCATTGTAGATTATGATACAAAATTTGTAATGTCTTTCTCGAGAGACAGTCGTGTCTAAACAGGCTAATATAATAAAGTCGCCCGTGCACGCCTAGGGCATGCGGAAGTTCTTGTTGTGCGGTAGGATTACGTCAGCGCGCCAGTTTTTAATAACTCGCAATATTTCCTTGTTTGTAAAGTGCCACAACATTCGGATTTGATACCGACCGAGCGTCTGAAATAATATCTTGGAATTTCCGGACATTATTATTACAATTTAATTGCAGCTAGGTACAACGTCTACAGCTAACTTTATGTGTGACGAAAAGTTGCAAAAAAGGACAAAGGATACAATTTGGAGTAAATAATAAATCACTGGCCAAAACAGATAACGATAAAATTATGAAGATACGATTATGTGGTAAATACGATCAAAGTAAATTTACTGTTTAAGATCCTTGCTTAAGTATCAAGGATGCAACAAAAGTATCTAACCCTAACCATACTTTGACAAGATAATTCCGTGATTTCACAGCAGCAGAGACAAAGCACAGGAAATGTCTCAGCAGCCGGCCGGCAGTTTCCTGGTGTAGAGTGAGACAATATGAGCACTAACCGGTTTGAGCTGAGCTCATTCGACTCGGCTTCGTGCGTACAAAGTTAGTGGTCATTGTGATGTGACGGTACAGAATACCTATCATTCATAATATATATAGTATCAGATAATTATTGCTGTCAAATGTTCCTCGAATCTTTTTTTGGCTTTATCAAAATAACGACAGAAGATCTGAGAAACTATACATTCGGGAGATGAGTTGTGCGTGAATCATGGCAGGTGAAATAGTTACATCATTTGGCTAACGTTTCTTGTTTTAGACTAGCTGTAGCAGACGAAACGTGTTGATATACACAAGTGTAAGCGTAGGTCGACATAATCTTGTGTGCTCCCTGGCCACCGTCCCACTACCGGTTCGAGACAGAAATATTCGGCAGCCAAGACGGAAGTGGCCTCGGAATCTTTACCTGTTGCTCCCTTCGCCCGGCCCGCACTCTACGCTATCCCCGTCTCCTTCTGGCCCGCAGGTTGTGTGTGATGCTATGTCCATGTCGTCAACAACACTCCACAGTTCGTCGAGGAGTTATGTGCAGTCATTTGGGAAATAAAGGCTGATGTTCGGTTAAACGTGACCGTGACCGCAGATCTTGCTTCTGCTTTCTTTGTTAGATTTCTTTGTATTACGCGTTTAGTGTTGCGTGAACATTATCTCAGCTGAGACGTTATCATTATATGGTATTGTTGACTTTATTCCGTTTGAGGCAGACTTCCATTATGATGTTATAATGAATATCAGTAATTTTCTCGCTATCACCGATTTTTTTCTTGGTTTCTCATTTTGTTCTCGTATTTTAGATTGTCTTCATATTGCCAATACTAAGCATATTGATCTTAAAACTCGTCATTTTATTAACTAATTATGTTCTGATAATTGTATTGTGCAACTATATACTAGTAATAAAAATAGTAATATGCAACACATGATGAACACTGCTGAAACATATATTTTATACATTAGGAGTAGGTAGCGCAGCGATGACGGTATACTCGTATAAATGCGACGACGCGACCCGAACGGAATGCAGCGAACGGTTGGACTCAAATCCGAGCTCATGCGGATGATGCGGAAGTGCCAGAAATAAGTCATTGCTTTTGAACTCTGTTGCAGTCTTGTTTCGGTGTACTTCCATAATCTATATTATTTTAATTCATAATTGTTGAAAACAAGCTGGGTTAGCTAGCTACATAAATTATTTCAGTTTAGTAACATGCATTGCAAATCTGTATGCCATCCTAATTATGTGTGCAATATCCATGCAAATTGTTGAATTTGGTTAGTAAATTAAAGTTATGAAGTGAATCTTAGTTCTACAACTGTACAGCTAAAGTGTTTTAAGTTATTCCTACTTATGCAAGGTTTTCAGTTAAGAGGTTATTACTTAAGTCGATGGAGAGGACACTACTTATCATAATATACAATAAGGTACAAGTATAACCCAGAGTTCCTGGAAAAGTCATGTTTCATAGCAGTATATCTGTCGTCGACATCGACTTCCGGGTTATTATTCCCTTGATTCCCTTCAGCTTCACCGATAATCATGTATATCGACGCTACAGCCGATTCGAATCTACGCCAAACCTGCTTTAATGGTTGCACTTGCCGAATCTTCGTGCTGAACAAGACAACAGCAAAACAAGCAACACATGCTAGTGCTTCGTGTTATTTTTGACAATTTCGAATAGCTGTAGCAGCGGCAATCGCACCAATTGTCGAAGAGCCTCATACTTAATATAACGATTCAGATAACAAAAAGTATATTGCAATATTTTTTTAATTGAAAACTAAGTTTGGTTTTGTAGTTTAAAACAGGAACGTTGCCTGTTGAGAATGTGAATGACTTTCCAACATTTTATAAATATGTATAATGCATTGGTTATCCTTCATTCACAACTTATGTTTAATAAAACTTTTGTTAATGCATATAAAATCGTACCTAGGTATATACAAGAAAATTCGTTAACAGTGTTGCAAATTTTTGTAAAGTAAGCTCTTATAATTCCGGTTTACGCCAGTTTAAACTGGTCAGTTTTTTTCGTTTGTACGGACGTTAAGTCGACGCGAGCTTAGTCTGCTGCCTGTCGCCAATGCAATCTTGTTTGGTGTTTTCCTAATTTCATTTACTTTTCCGATTATCAAATGTTTTCAAGAGTGGCCAATAGATCCAATTTCTGGAATCATTCATTCAATTTTACCATGGTAAGTCCAGAGTAAGCGTTACCTATCGACAAGCAAAATTTTCTTTTGACTTCTTAGCGAGGGTCCTTCGGTCTTTACAATGATATCTGTGCCTATTCTAATGATTAAATTATACCTACACTTTTTGATTATGTACCTACATGCGTTACAAAAAAAAAACTACGGATATTATGTATTACGTAACGAAAGACAGAATAGTTCAGCCGGAAATTAATACACGCGGAAAAAGGAAATTGGACAGAGAGGCGTTGGTTGCCTACGGGTACCGGATTTAGGGGGGGGGGGGGGGGGGGCAGGGTGAGGGGGAGACCTCTTCCTACTTCCGACTACGGCCGCCATATAAAAACAACGAAGTGAAAGATTTTAAGTACATTTTGTTTATCTATGGAAGATATAATAATATAAAATATGAAGCTGCTAAACAAGTAATACTTAAAAAGACAGTCCTCAATTTTTACACGAGGAGGAGTTATTTAGATAAAAGAGGAAATGGATGATTTAATTTTAGTAGAAAGAAAAGGTGAGAGTTTTGTTATACATGTATGAGTTTTGTTGGATGGGCAACCATATTATAAACATCGAGAATACACGTGGAAATGCAATTTGTAAATGTAGCAAAGCAAAAAAAGAGAAAGGCCGTGGTACAGTCACTATCAAGGTACAACTTTTTTTGTAACTTTTATAGGGTTAGATAACTTCAATAAAAGCACACAGTGATTCATTCATTTGTTATTCATTATGTATACGATCTCAATGACTATTATGAAAAGAGGATTAAGTGATAGTCAGTGCCAACAGTAGACTTTACCACTAGCTTGTGGAACAAATTAATAGATTTTTAATCAGTGGGTCTACGAGAAATTACTCTCCCTCGTGGACCCACCAGTTGGACAAAATAAGTAGTAGGTCCACGAAAAAACAGCGATAAGAAATGAACCGGCAACATTTTGAATGAGTTGTACTTATATCACTCACATTACATAAGTAGACATTATCTAAGTATCTATTTATGTTTATCACGTCGTCGTCGAAATACTCGTAGCAGAAGAAGCGTAACAGATCCATTCCAAAATAATACAATATTTCTTATGAGAGGTAGAGTCTCTTTTTAGTAGGTATATTGGTAAAAACTAAGGGGGCCTACAAAAAAACTAAACTGTAAATAAAACAACGAACGAAGGTCGAAGATGTCGTTAGACGAATCACGAGACTCGAGTGGAGATGGACAGGACTCATGGTCAGAAGGGATGACTGCAGGTGGACTAAAGCAGTCACAGAATGGTGAATTGATCATAGACATTATGAGTGATCGAAGCAAAATGTGCATCTTAGAATAAATTAAAGAATAATATCGCGAGGAAACCTGCATGTCGAAGATAAGCGTGGTCCTTCTCCCCGTTCCTCTGAATGAACCCACTTCAAATTTTTTTTTGTTTATCCCGTGGATTATTAACAAATGGGCCTTTTAGAATCAAGGTGAGATTTCTTTCACATTTAAGTACTATTTTTAAGTTTTGCGGACCTTGCAAGAGGTTTGCTAATTGGTTCCACCATTAGATTTCTTAACGATAGGACATACTCGTATAAACTCTCAAATTTTTCAGTCTGCCGATCTGATGGAGAACGTCACGCGTCAAAACAAGACAAAAGACGTTTAAAGTTAAAACGCGTTTATTTATAAGACCGTCAATGTTTTATTGGAGTTTGTTATAGGAAAGGCTAAGTTTAAGATACAAAACAGGTAGAAATAGACAAACAATATTTAGAAGTCGGGTTCTATTGAATTCGCTTTTAACCACATGTTAAAGAAGAATCCAAAGCAGAAGCACAATGTCCTACATTATGCGTGTACCGGTATGCATTTGATAAATTTATTATGTATAGCTATGTTATGTTACTGGTACTTAAATTGTGTGATCCTTAGCGAAGACGGGAAAGCGTTGCGACGCGAATATGTGCCGGAAGCATAAACCGGACACCGTGCCATTAAAATTGCAGTCGTATGGAAATGGCATCGCTTCCTATGTGGTGACCCGGTTTGCCGGTGTAGCTTGCAATTACTGGTTTCAATTCACCTAACCACTAGTTTGTTGCTTATCTGTCCACTTATTACTCAAGATGTGAAAAGATAATTACGAAACCAATGCGTGGTAACGTATCTACTGATTTTTAACAGACTTCAACAAAGGAGGATGTTCTTAAATACTCGGTAGGGTTTTCACGATGGTATCCGGTTGGTTACTCAAAGAGGTCTGGAGTGATTTGGAAATTGTTCTTTTTCTGATACGGTATAGGCTTCCTAAGTGATTCCATATAATTATTATTATCAAATTTGCTCCAGGAGTTTGGCATTTGAAATATGTGGCCGAAAAATAAAAATATTTATTTTTTCTTAATAAAGGCACTTGCCCATAAAAAAACTGAAATTATTGTACCCATAGATAGGATAGATAATTATTACTCATAAAGATAGTTTTTTATTAATATCGTATACATACATATAAAGCTAGTACTAATTATCTACTGTAATACTTTATATAGTTTAATTAATAAATAAGTCACCAGGTTCTAATACCTAATCATGTTTAGCATCTTCTCTTGCGGAATTCCTTACGGAATTCAACGTGACTCGTTGTTGTTGTAAAATCCAAAGTTGCAAAATGCTGCATTGCGAGTTCTTATTCTCAAATCCAAACGCACTTCCGACCGCATGCTGAGCTAGTCCGCGACCCCGTTTCCACTGTTGTTCTCGCATTACATAATCCTGTGCCACTCAAAACTAGGCAACGATGTCACACCGAAAAGTTGCGCCACTTACGGCCAAAAGAACAAAATTGCGGGCCGGTTATTATTATATTTTATTATTGGGTAACAGATACACGCTTCACGAAATTTTATAGTTTTATTAATAATTATGATTTTCAATTTCTGTCGGCATTTATAACTTTGTGTGCTTTTAAACTTTGCAAAACGTCTTAGGTTAATCTTAAACTAAAGTAATTTTAGGTAGGTAGGTACCTATTAAATTTCATGATCAATGATATTTTCTATATGAAAAAAAATACTGCAGTTGCTCAATTACATAATTGCAGTTAGCTATTGCTAATAAAGTTTGATTGATTTCAACATTACAAATTTCGTGTAAAGTAGGGTTCTGTAGTACTATAAACTAGGTTTAACTTATACTATAGTGAATATGCATATATTATTTTATTTATTTCTCTTCTTACATAACGATGTCTTCTTGTTTAGGTGCTTGCTGTTTTTAGGGATGTTCATTCATATTTTATAGTAAGTAATATAAAACGTCGATCGAAACTGGCTCGTCCACTCACACTCGAACTATAAATCTGCTTCGTCTAACTCCGTCGGTTTTAGCAATAACACTGGGTCATTGTATATAAAAAATATATATATATGTTTTGGTTTCTATGGGTATAATAATGAGTTTGTACCCTATGGTATTTAACGTTGTTCCTCACCTCGTCCATCAAAATCACTCCAATTATATGTTTATCAGATTTTCCTTTTCCATGGCAATAATTTTAGTTTCATGCTTCTTCTGCCATACCCACTTGTGCATCTTGTGGCACTATATTATAATTATTGTCTAGTATTAATGTTTTGTGTGTCTACAATAAAGAATTGATTTATACATCTACCCAGTATATGTGCTATCGTACATAAGTGCGGGGACTAACACTTCTCCGTTCGTGGTTACTCAGATAATTTTGACTACTCATGTAGTGTTGCAATGCCCCAGCCTAGTCACGTGGTTCTCTTCTTGTATTTTAAGTGCAACAAATAATTTTATGAAAGTAAACTCGGATGTACGAGTAATATTACAGAACCCTGCAGTATGCGTATCTAGACACACTCTTTACTTACTAATTTGCTTTTCCTTAATCGTCATAGGTCATGTTCCATGACACCAATTGTCTTATTTTATTTTATTTACCGTCGGTTCCAATATTCAAACTTTAACTAGAGTTCGCGGCAAACCAAGATAGAATGTTAAAAATGCAAGGTTACCCCATCGATCCGAGTCCTATATGTCCTGAAGAAAATATTCAAGGTCAAAGTAAAGTAAGTACTTTGTCTTGGCCCACGCGGTGATCGCAATGTGAGCTGATGATTGGACAATATTTTCAAATTGTTGGACTGGAGCGGACGAGGAATAAGCAAGTACGTCACCCATCTGCGATTATCAGCTGATATCGTCATAATCGCAGAATCGTTGGAAGATTTGCATCAAATGCCGGATGACTTAGCTGATTCGAATTTGTTAGGAACATCTTCTCAACGAATTGGTCTTCGAATGAGCTTGTATATAACCAAGGTCATGTTCAGCGAGCACATTGTTCCGAGACCGATGGTTCTACTCTGGAAATTGTTCAAAAGTATGTATACTTAGGGCAGATTGTCAAACTAAGAATAAATAGATCCGAGAGTGAAGCCAACAGAAGAATACAGCTGGGTTTGACAGCACTTGGGGAATTTCATCAGGTCTTTTCGCCATGTAGGTATACCACCAAAGTCTCACTTACGGTAAGATTGCTCCGGAAGTTTAAAGTTGCTCAGCGAGCTATAGAAAGGGCTGTGCTCAGTATATCTCGCCGCGATCGTATTAGAAATGAAGTGTCAAAGAACCAGAATCACCGATACGCCTTTACATCTTAGTAACCTTAAGTGGCAGTGGGCCGGTCAATACTCGTACCCGTCGTATATATATTTTATCCATTACAGCTAGGCATTTGACCACAAGTTCGCACGACCATATCTGGAATACACTGGCTCTCAAGGAAGGCTGCTTGGCGACAGATTTTTCAACTTGAATAGCTAGCTAGCTTTTTTTCCTCAGGCTTTTTGCATATTGCATGGGATCGGCCTTTGTACCCATTTGCACGGAAATCGACCCCACTAACCACTGGGTCATCATTGCTACAACTGTATATGCCAATCTTATACCTATGCCGTAGAACCGTCGAGCCATGGTATAGACGAGTTCTCGAGTGGAGGGAGACCGCGAACCGGTAAACGTAGTGTCGGATGCCCTGAGACTAGGTGATACAAAGATATATAGAAGATAGCAGGCAGGGGTTGGAGACGAGAAGCTCAGGATAGGACTGAGTAGCGTACCATGGGGGTGGCTTATATCCAGCAGTGAACGAGCGTAAGCATTTATTTACTTATTTTTCAATACAGTCACAGACACACCAAGAGAAGTGACGAGTGTAGTTACAAATTTTAATTTATAAGTACAAAAATACAAAACATGAATTACAATTTTATCCGACTGCGAAAGGAGGAGGGTTATGTTTTTCGAGTGTATATATATTTCTTTGGCACGCCCTAGAGCCTAAACGGCTTGACGTATTTTTATATGAGTGGTGTTAATAGATTCGACTTAGTCCTTTCTATTCATCATACGACATTAAGGATTTTTGCCGTCACTAAGTAAACTTTAAAAATTATATTTTCAAGTGTGGTATCAAAATAAAGATTTTCAATGATGATTATGAATATATAGGTATAAATATAACTTATATGTTTTATTCAAGTTTGGAATAGGAAATGCTAAGTTTAAGATTTAGTAGTCGGGTTATTTTGAAGTGGTTGTTTATTATTATTTTGTGTCAGGGTTTTTTGAAATTTGAATTTTATTCGTTATATTTATAAGCCTCCTCTATGATTTATTATATTTTATAATTTTTATTTGCGTACTTCCACGATATTATTGTGTTTTACTATATCAGTTGTACGAGTTGAGTCTCCGAGGTTAAAGGTAATTATGATGGGCTAAGAAATCGTTCACTTCCGTCGACCTCAGCTGTGCTGACTGTCGATGGCAACAGCTTGCTGTCACGCAACTGAAATAAGATGTTTCTAAGATAGGTACCTATTTAGGCTATTAAAAGTTTAAATTATATCTCTGAAAATACTGTCTTTGAAAACAGACATTCATGCCTCCATTTTAAATTCGTTGGTGTGAAGTACCTAGTCAAGTCAAGTCGAGAGTCGAGAAATTTGTAGAATAAATTACACGCCGATACATTTTAGTTAATATAATTATGTGGTCTCCCCTAAATACCTAAATTGATGAATAATAATAAGAACGGCAAGAAATCGATAGTTGCAGCAGAGCTCTGAATGGACAATTAATCCATGATTTTAACGAGCATCCCCCTGGGCAAGTCGGAGCGTACAAGTGTCACATGACAAAAAGACCCTCCGATTATTCCAACTCGACCGTGATCGAAAAAACTGGCCCGAGAGAAGGGAATGCACCCGTATGGATGATGTTCACACAACTGTTTTACTTTTCTTAACCGATCTTCATGTACATTATAATAAGTTAAAAATTAGATGTTTGTTTTTTGCACATTAACACAAGTTTGAATTAACTTCATGTACCTATTTGTTTTGCTTTCAGCTTAGTGCTTGTTCATGCAGTCCTAAGAATTAAGGTTTATTCGTATTTTGTACCTAACTAAGTATGTGTACCTTATTTTATCATTGCATAGGATATACAACCGAAATACAAGTACCTATCTACAATTATAACGTACATAAGTATTGCTTTTGTGTTTATTAACTTGTTAGTAAGACTAAAATGCTACCCCAACCTCGACCCGAATAAAGATCGATCTTCTTTAAGAGGTTTACGAAACAGCAATTTTCTTGACTATTTAATTCCACTTGTAAAACTATTCATATTCATATCGCCTGCAAAGATACGAAGAAGAACGATTATATATTTTTATTATTTTTTTCATATCACTATCTTAACGCTAAATATAATTGTTCCTATGAGTATCGAGGACTGCAGAAGATGCTACTTGAGTTAGCAGCCATAAAATATATCGTGACACATAAACTATGTGTCGTAAAAAGTGTATCGTCTGGGGGCTCACTCGCTATGTCCCAATCAGGCCATGTGCGCGCGGTCCCACGCATAGTCGCGCGACGCACAAGTGTGCGCCAGCGCCACATATCTACCTAACAGTCGATGTAACCGCGTCCAATGTGTGCGTTAGTGAGCTGCTACTTCCTGGTACAGCGCGCGAGACGCTTTATTTAAATTCTTCCTATGTGTGTGTACGCAATATTATTTATATTCGGCTACTCTACTACTAGCGGTATAGCACCTCTACGATACAAATATGTATTACATTAGTCGTGCATGTGTGTTAGTCTTTAATCTTCATTGTACTTCCTGATTATATGTCAGAGTATGCGTGAGCCACTTGTTTGAATGTAAGAGGGCGACTTTATCTCTTTGAGGGATAGAGTGCAGAGTCCGATTACAGTAGGGTGGGGCATGGTTTGACACATTATATTTTCTGTCGACTTAGCAACGTAATGATCATGCATCTACTAATATCACTTAACACACACCTACCTTCTTTGGTTATACATTCTTGATGCTAATTAAATACGCGTACATTGAATAGCAAGCGGCGACATTAACGAGCATCATTCCTGCCCATATCGATATCACAATTGTATATTAGGAAAGTAACATACTACTTCGACCAAACAAAACAATGAACGTTTGTT
Source organism: Ligdia adustata (assembly GCA_947049295.1). Taxonomy (NCBI): domain Eukaryota; kingdom Metazoa; phylum Arthropoda; class Insecta; order Lepidoptera; family Geometridae; genus Ligdia; species Ligdia adustata. The sequence goes on from OX346218.1 coordinate 9,756,294, forward strand.
TATAATTCGCATTGGAAACAGGAAGTGCAAAGTCCGTTGTGGTGTGTCTTAAGCATACGCCGTTCGCGGTATGAAACAATACCAGTTCCGCTGTATTTGCTAAACTGTACTCCTTTCAGGAAGTGGCAGCAGTTATTGAGTTGCTTAAACTATTTGCTGAGAACCGTACCTACTCGTACTGTTGCCTCGGTTGAATAATGCTAGTCTTCTAAAAGGAAGTACATTATGTGACTTTGTTGGCATTGAAACATCCTATTAATTTTTAACAATTGGTGGTGGTTTTATTTTAAATATGCGAGTCTTGTTCGATTTATCGGTAATATCATTAATGTGTCTTGAATGGCAGATTCTTATTGCAAAGCAAAATGTAATTTCTTAACAGCATAGTGATCCTGAAGTTAAATAATAGTATACTTGCACCGTAGTGTTTTTGAGTAATCGATACTGGTTTTTTTCTATTATGATGCTCTGCTCTGGCTTTGCAAATGGACAGATGCACCTCGTGGCTCGATCATTGCACAATCGGGAGGGTCCGTCCTTTCGCACTCAGAGAGGGAGCATCTATGAATGCGTGTCCTACTGCCCCCTGTCGCTCCCATCTGTCGCCGTCGTTCGCTTCGGATTAGACACATCGTCATTAATTGATTCTGTTAAGGGTTAGGGATTACTTTTTGAACGTATAATGCACATGTTGTCTAAAAAATTGGCAATTTCCCTTTCGCCGTTCGTTGTCACCCCACTCGGAGACGATATTTAAATTTTTTGTTGTGTACCTATACTGTATGTTGCTACTGATATTGTAAACCGTCCTCGTTTTATCAACCCATAACATCCAGTGGAACTCAGAAATTACTGGGCACGGGTCTCCCCTATGAAAAGAGTGTGAGCCATAGTCTACCACGCTAGTCAAATTGCGGGTGGAAGTTCATTGTAATTTAATATTTATAATTTTTTCGCTGTTATGACCTAATTATTACTAATTTAAGTTCTAATATACGTCATTTCATAGTCATCTAAATGTAGTTTTAAAAGCATCTGAATGAGTTAATTCATTTATTTTTTCCGGATATATGGCTAAGCTATAAAATGAATTTGCGGCTGGAACGTTTGTACTTGATAATCTAATTACAGTGGTTACGCATGTTTGTTCTCAAAGGAGGAAAGTCGAGGGACCAACTTTGTGGGGTTTCATGTTGGCGCAATGACGTAATCACAGGCAAACAACTTCACGGCTAAATGAAGATTTAGTTATGCAAGATTATTGAAGCAAAAGGCAATATCCACGTGCAATAACTCCGTAAGATTTTTATCGAAGAAACGTGTTCGATGATAAAAAGTTGATGAGATTGTTTTCGAGCAATGCTTAGAAAAGGAATTCCGTTGACGGAAAAGTGTTATTATAAAACAGGTACCTACCTCGCCCACTGACAGAAAAAAATCTTTTCGGAGCGTGAGAAGAGGGCTAAGTTCATCCCCCTCGCTATCAACTCGCTCCATGCAATGTTAGTGCAGGTGTGTCATTGTTGTGTATGAATCGAGATTGCAATTCAAATATTTTGTAATTCGTTATGTAACAAGCAATTTTGAATTCTAAATAATTATTAAATATATATTATACATAGTTCTAGCGCACGGTATGTCCTAGTTGAATTGTGTGCTGTAACACTTTTACATAACTCATGTTTGTGCTTTATATATGCTAAGAAACGTCGTAATACGTTGTCAGTATAATTAAACTCATTATGCACCTGATTGTTGTGTGTATACTCGTATATAAACCTTTTTTTATGTTGTTGTCAACATAAAAAAAGTGGAAGGTTTGCATTAGGGTACAGCCAGGTTGTGTAGGATAACACCTATTACAACGCTCCGGTTGGCTGACTTAGTTTAGATATATCCAGAGGAAGGCACCGGTAACTAACTCCCTTCTAACACTATGCTTGAGCACTTCCGGGACATCTAGCTCTCTCGTCTCTGTACAACAGCTTGTGCCAAGCATGTTGCCGTCTTCCTAGGGTTTTTATCCCCGATTGACTCTACTTCCGGTAGGTAACATTCGATTAGTATTAAAGTTTTTTTGCCCCAACCCAATTAAAAGGAAACGTTACACGTCAAATCTTTAATCTTCTTGTATATAAAAATTGCTGTTCGCTAAATCTCGCGAACGGCTTTGTCGATTTAGCTGATTTTGGTCTTGAAATGTTTGTGAAGAAAAGATCGCCAGGACAGCTAATCAAATATAGGTAAAATTGTCACAAAAAGGCCCGTTTTGACATTGTAACTTAAAACGAAACTGTAAGTAGGTACCTACGTGAAAATATAATCTAATTGATTATACTTATTAAAGACAAGGCGGTGAAGCTGACATGACATTTTTGAAAGCTGAATTATCTGGAAAAAGAAAATAAACATGCGAAACTAATGTATTAAATTGAAATATTAGCACTTCAGCATGAACACAAAGTGATAAGATCGCTACTGTATCATTGTCATTACTATTTACTGTGTTATCCAGTTGATCTGGGCTTAAGTCAGGATACACAGTTCACACAATACAAAGCACTCTTTAATAAAAAAATGATAACATAGCTGAAAGATGCTTATTATGTCAAAATTACTATAGAAGACTGGGTAAAGCAAGGAAGAGGCTGGACTTTATCATGAGTATTGAGTGACGACTCGTATGATAACATCACTAGTTATATCTACTATAACTAGTTAGTTTTATTAGTATGTATGTATTAGCATATATGTATATTATAATATTATATATTATTTGGTATATATTTATATTTAGTTAATGTAATAGAATGTGATTGTGTATATTTGTATGTGTTTTTAAGTATAGATTACTTTCTTTATTGTAAGTACACCCTAAGGTTGCCTGGAAGAGATCGCTTTTAGCGATAAGGCCACTACTTGTGCCACTACATGTAAAACTTATATTTTTGTATTGTTATGTTTTGTGTGTCTAAAATAAAGCGTTGATCTATCTATCTATCTATATATATCGCGATGCCATTATGTCAAAACGGACCTTTTATTTTGAGACAGTTTAACTATGCATTACTTTTCAGTTTAAAATTGTAATCATAATCCGTATTAATTATTGCAAATAAAACAAAAATAATGTAATTACAATGAACTAATTATTAATTATTTTAATCTAGTTTGTTAGCCATAGTTGGTTGATAGTTTTTTTAAATTTTGGGTGTGTCATTTATGTATTATTTTTGCTCTGAAATTACTTTATAGTTAGGTGTTAATACAATCAACCCTAGAAAATCAACTGAAAAAATGAAAAATAGTCACGTACATTTTCTTGCCATTAACATCAGCATCCCATCGCAAGCTACGTTAACAAAGACGGACGTAGTGAATTCATGTCACATCACCCGTGAAACCCTGACTTTGTCCAAAGTGTGAAAGGGTTCACTCATTAGGAAGATTGCGAGGGCTCGGAGCAATGCGAAAACATTGTCTATGCTCGTGTGCCACGGCGCGGCGGCTCGCATTGTCCCTGACTCGCTACTGTTCTAGCTCTAGGTATATCTACTGCTGCTTGTTCCCAGGAACTTTTTACAGGGAGCATTTTCATAAAAGAAACGAAGCTGAGCCTGAACCCGCGTCGTGTAATAAAAATAGTTAGAACTTGGCAAGATGTGAATAGAATAAAGTATTATTCTTGTCTATCACTGCTATACTAAGTAGTACTGCTGAGTTAAAGATTTTGTTACAGAGTTCGTTATTATCTACGTACTAATTTTGTTGACATTTCCGATTATGTACCTGGGTAAATACGTCTTTTTTCTTGTACATACTAATAGATAGTACATAGCTATGTACCAGTGTAAATAAAACGAAAGCGGAAGATTATTTATTTTATGTTTATTAACATAATGAAACTAAAAACATACATGAATAATGTCTGTTATATACTCGAATTGATATCGAAAGTTCAAGTGTGAGCAAAGCCTGATTATGTGTGAGGCGCCGCGCCGTGTTTCCAAGACTCGAGTCGAACCATTCCAAGATGGCATCGAGCAGGAAGTGAAGTAGGAAAACGTACGAGCGTCATCCAAGGTCGAGTGCGAGACGGCTTCCATCCACCACAGGCACGCTATTAGGCAGTGTCGTTTGACACGTCTGCATTGTTTCACAATTTGAAACGTTTCGCTATATTAGTTTACATAACGTATGAATACTTCCTTCATATTTGACATGGTGTTATACTCATTTGAATTTTTGCTAATAGGGTTGCAATATAATGACTTAATGATCTTTCTTTCGCTCAAATTTCAGGGCTCGTGTGTGTGATGTGGACTAAAAGTACGGATCGCATGTTTTCAAAAAGAAGATCAATACTCGTATAATTTTTTGCCGTTTTTTGCATCGGATGTATACCTACTATTGACACCCTCTGCATAATATTTTAGTGATACGCGCATTTATTTATTTTCAATGGCAGGTAACGTTTGCGGCGCACAATAGCTGCAAATTTCTATTGGCTGCAATATTAACTTTCATACAAAAAGGAACATTATATTTCCAAGTACGATGCACTTCTTCACTTCCCAACAATAGATTGAATAGGGAGCGAAGTGGTTAACTGTGGTTTCAAAGCAAATATTACTCGTTACTATCTACTGCATTCGGTAAGTTGAAGTATTTAAGAAATTATAAATAAAAAAATAATAAATATAGTTATAGTAATCCCAAAAACACCTCATACATAAACGTTGTACTTTTTAATCAAAGCCTAACAAAATAAAATACAAGTAAGAGAGTCGCGCATCGTTCAGGTGTTTTGTTTCTCTCTGTTTGTTACAGTAAAGATCTCTATAGTCTGCTAGTCTTGGTCCATTATTATTATTTTAGATAGACAACATAAGTGTCTCAAATCATTGAAAAGACCCAATAAATAAGTACTAGTTAAAATACAAATTTCGTGTACCTATTTCTAAGTCGGTTGTTTGAAAGTAGGTTTCATAGTTTCCCTTTCAAAGTAGCTCATAATACATACAATAAACAAACTAAAACTACTGTGCACTGTAATGCGGAATTCAATTACAAATCTGTTTCTCCGAAATTGCAAACTAAGCTCTAATAGGATATTGACCATTTCAAATCTACAACACCATAGTAATACGCAAGGAAATAAACGTTTCGAGAGCTTTTTGGTATTCCTTTCTGTAGAAATACAATAGGCATTGACGAGGCTCTTTTGCTATTGCTTTACGGTTATGTAAACGCCGGCGTTTCGTATTATTACCCACATGAAGTTATTGAGAAAAACCTTAGGCTGAAAGGCGGCGGATCGCTGCCCTTAGATTTCTAATTTCTAGTTCCTTATGCCATTTATAATAGATGTAAGGTATACCAATACTTGTCCATTACTTTATGCATATTGCAAAAACCTACAAATGTGCTATACTTATACATTATGATTTAAAGATTGGAATAGCCCACTCCACCGACATATATTTCAGAAATTCTATCTGCTAGTAATGATTTCTCAAACGAATGTATCGTTTATTTAGATCGCACGATTGATAAGAGCCTGGGCAAGCTTCATCTACAACACTCACCTTTTCGTTTTCGCCGACGCATTGTCTACTCGCTCCATCACATCCCAAAAGATTCCTGATCATTATAATTCCGGCAAGCATTTCCATAAAAATATTTTTGATCGTTATCTCACTGAACAGGTCGGATTCTTTTTTTCAAGTGCATCATTTATTATCTTAAAGGGTACAAAAAAAGTAAGGGTCTCTCTAAGGCGCCGCTAAGTCCCTTCTAGGAAGCGGTCTTGGATCCGATTGACACTCATCTGTGAGATATACTCGTAGAGCGGCCATGACCAGTGGACAGAGTTCTTCGATGAATCTAATCGTGACCGTTTTCGGCGGAGACAATGAGGTGTGAATTCACATCTTTTGCAAGGACCATAAGCACTTCGACAAGATCTTAGATATAAAAGCAATAAAGATTTTGGATCTGATACCGTTTGTGTAGCTGTCAAATGACATCAGTTCTTTGTGCTTTTTCGTTATAGGTTGATCCGTATTTTGGGAATACATAGACTGACGGTTGTTAACTTGCCTATATTCTGTTTGTTAATTCACGTACCTCGGGTTTAACTTTTTACATGGCAGCTTATGTTTGGGGCCCTGTAGATAATTCTTTTCCTCTTCTAAGATTAAAAGGGTTGTTAAAATAGGCTTTCGTTTTACGCTTACTGGATATCTTTCGATATGATGTTGCCTTCAGTTTGGTGATGGATCAAAGGTTTCTTGTAACTCTTAACTGTGTCGTTGCGCAATTTCCCACAGATTCTCAAAAGCAAATACCTTTTGATACAACACACAAAAGGTAGGGCAAGAGTCAGGTAAAGCGCCTCACACCGCGGGGTTCCATCGCAGAAGTTTTATATTTCCGTTTCTTTGTCATGAAGATGGGGCCAATTAATAATTTCTCTGGATGACCGGAGACATTGTTGAGCCACCTCCCCCGTCCTCTGAAGCCTTACAAATGGCGAAGATTGATGAACTCCTTGCAATTGTCACATTTTAACGTTTATAGACTGCTTTTTGCTTACAACATTGAATGACTTCAGATTTCTTTGTTGTGAATGCCAATTCATATTGTTTGAGATTTTAGAACTTGCAAGATCCGTTTCGGTCTACTATTCTACAAGCAGCAAATAGACTTAGGTATATGTTTTAGTTTAATGTATATTTTAAAAACAAAAAAGAAATATTTCGAATATAATTGTGCTCCGGTAAGATATTATGAGTGCCTCACAAGTAGATAGATACTTCTTGTGTGCGTATACCACTACGTTATATGTGTAAATTCAGGTTTTCCCCCTGCTAGACGTTATAAGTAGATCCTTCGACTTATTAACAGATATGTTCATAGTAAATTATTACCTATAGTACAAAATATTACATTCATTACATTTTTATTCAGATAAAGTTTAACTAGGTACGTGGATCAAAACCTTCTCAAATGTACAGCAATTATTTTGCTATCTTCAGACACATGTGTATGCTTATTTGCGAAAAACAGTACTTGTATTTATTTAACCTTTTGTCTTTTTGTTCTGATTGTCCGAATCGTGTGTTGGCACGTCTTGGTATTTCCTGTTCGCGAAATTAAATTCAAATGTATGCATACATTTTGTCGACCAGTTTACGACGCGGCGTCTGTGCGGACGACATCAAGACGAGCGCGGGAAAAAACAGGTTCTCGAAATTATTGGTATCTTTGCGTACTTCCTGGCATCGCCCATAGCTGTTTCATGAACCATTCAAATTAACGACAAGCGATTAAATTTTATATTCACTTTGTATATACGAATAAGACTAAATTTGCCGTATTTTCATACAACAGTGTTTCTAACGTATTTATTTGTTCAACTAGTATAACTTTATTATCATCGGTGAAATATTATTATGTTAAGCATCTGATAAGTACCTAGCATCTTGTATACCTACCTACTAATTAGTAATGCTCTCTGTAGTCCATGGTGATGAAATCTCATCACGGCAAGTTCCGATCCACTCACTAATCATCATGCAAAATTTTGTTGATTCGTATCAATGTATAATATTTTACAAACTCTTATGCTGTTATATCTTTGTGGTAGTTACAAATTTTTTCTTAAGATTTTTTCTGTATATACATATATGTATATACAACTCAAAACTAATATATTTTGATATTGGATCTTGTTATTTACCAAATTTAAATAATTTATTCACCAAAATAGGGTAAAATACCGATCTAACATAATTTTTACAGTTTAGCTAAGCTATCTAAGTATGCTGTTATACCTATGTATGTATGTACATATACTAACTAGGAACGTAGGTGCATATGATATGATAAATAGCATTGATTATGTGCGTGACTCATATAAATTACTCCTAACTAAAAGATAAATACATAATAGGTACCTCTACCTAGCTTTTATTTATATTCTCTTGACGAGTCGTTGATAAAAAAAAGCTGCATCTGAAATATAGAAGTAGAAGAATGTTAATTATTCATACTATAATATATCCTCATTTTAGCTTGAGAAATATAAACGATTAGAGACATGTTCTTCAATCTGATCTGTAATTAGGCTCCTACTACCGTTTTTGTTGTCTGATTTGGTTTACTTAAGCTTGTATTTTTTTTCAAGAAGTTTCAAGATTAAGTTTTACACGTTTAATTGCTAGTGTCTTATGCCATTATGTCCCGTACCTACCATGTCATCAAACAAGCATGACATTCTTCATGGCTTCTGATCCCGTTGCCTTCCAGCCTGCTTCATAAGTGTCACGCGTAGTAGCGGTCTACCTTGCACCCTACTTGAGTTTTTAATTACGTTTCGTTAATGTGTCTCTGATTGCTACTGGAGGTACTAACGGTTAATAATCGACTCGCGGTACTTTGCCAGTAGCCGCAATATTGTACACGTGAAGTGGATGTCCAGGTTAGTGCATCGTTAAACGTGCACGGCCTATAATAAATTAACGTAAAATAAAATTAAACTTTTGATACTCAAAAATAAAAGAATAAATTATAACCGCGCAAGTGATCGGCTTTATTTATGTCACTGCTAAGTTTCCAATGTTTTGACCGATTTAGAAATTTAATAGGTACATTCGATCCAAGAAGTAGAAGCAAAGAGTTTTGCTCTGCTGTTGTAGACACATCTAAATACAAATGAAATTGTTGGCTGCAATTGCTTTAATCTTGCCGCAAGCCATAAAGAAATAGTTTCCTCGAATGTCCCAGAAGGCGATATAGGTAATAAGCTGCTGTTAGAGCTTTTTCTCTAGTATTTACATGGTATCGCGTCGGATCCGGGTCACGTGCGTCACGTAACGGGCTCGCCGATAACGGGGAGGCCTAGGCCAGGCTGGGTCGCGCAGCGGGATGAGCTACGCGGAAGTGGGATCGCGGACGCCGATTAAAGCCTGCGCACTGTGCTAACCAGTATACGAGATATACTACAAAAGAGCTTTTGGAAATACTTTCTTTACTGCTTATTCTTTAACTTTATGAAAATTACAATGTTTTCTAGCCAATATTTAAAGTTGAAATTAGTTGTCATTCAGAACACTATTTTCGAAAATGCTCTGGTGATATCGATCTTGTATGTCTCAGAAGAATTAAGAATTGTGGTGTGCTTGTTCACTGTTTACACGACATAGACTTTGGTATAGATGCTTTCGTATCGTTATATGTGTGTGATGCGTTCTTGGACACTGGCGCCGACTGACTTTTTACTTTGAAATCTGCAGCAATCATGATACAGAAATTGTATCCCGTTGCGACCATCATCTCCTCAGGTATCGGTTTCGTGACTGGTATCAATAAGGAACCGGATTTAATTTTCATGGTAATATAAGTATACAGCTCATTGTTGATTGAGTTAATATATAGTTCCTGTGTAGGTAAATACGGTGTCTGCATTTTTATCTAAATAACATTAATAAAGCAATATAAGTAGCGACTTATCTATTTTTACAAGTTATCTTTTGTCCACAGAAGTAATAATTCTCGTTCGCAGAGTTGACTTACTTGATGCAGTCTTACAGAAAATATCAAAAAATGATAGTGTCGTAAAAGATTCGGCGTAATAATCGCCTGCGCTGACAAAAAATATAAAGCGTAACAAAGGCAGCTATCTATTTACTTTTATTCGTCTCAAATGAGACGTAGCTGGTTCGGTAATAGTTATTATTTAACGAAACGCGGTTCACGGTTGGTCGGCGCGAGGTGCGCGCAAAGAAAGTAAGTTCACTGCCACGGCCGCGGAGCGACAACCTTGCTTGCCGGCAAAGTCTAGTAGTCGTAACGTAACATTTATCTACTGCCAAATTACGCATAATACACTACATTGTGTGCTTGCTCTATCTTTTGAAACAAATAAAAAATGATTTCCGTTATCTTGAAGACTTAAGACGACTTTTTGCTTATGTGTTTTCTTAGAGCTGGCGAAAATTTTCGTTTGGTGTTGAACAGGGTTTTGTTCATTTGAAAATTTTCGTTTGGTGTTGAACAGGGTTTTGTTCATTTGTACGTATACTTCTACGTATGTGAGTAAATAAATAACTTGATATTTTTTGTACCTAGCTTTTGTACATAGTTTACCACAAAATCTGTGCAAGGAAATAAGATCTAAAAGCTGCGTTGATGCACCGTTGCTTGTTGGATCCGGTTCGTAAGAAACCATGACCAAGTTGAAATATTTTAAACTTTACCGCTATTCGCATCGGGTCCTTTTTATAGATGCATAAACGTATAACATTTTCTAACTAAAAGTAAATGATTAAAGTTGTAAAAAAATCTCCTTTGTAGGTCTTAGTTCACGTAGCTTCTCAATTTACATTGCAGCGTTTTAGGCTCTAGACTGAAGATAATGATGTACGAGTTTTTATTTGTATTTCGCCTTCTAAAGATACTCTACATTGTTAGCATAGTGTGCCTAAAACACCAGGCTGCCAGTTCACTTGTACTGCCTAGGGGTTTTCTAGTTTACCATAGACGTTTCTTTGAACGATTGTTTACAAGTTAAAAGTATAGATTGTGAATTCCTTCACAATTATGTCTGGACACCTACGTTTTGTATCTGAATCACGAACTAAAAATGCAGTGAGCAAGCCAGAGTTAGTCGCCATCGTAATATGTGAATCATTGCGGCCGGAAACATCGCCATGTTGGGTCGCTGCCGCCATGTTTATCGCCACTCCGGAAGTTGCGCGCGCGCCGTCCGTCTTCAGATGCCATTTTCACGAGTCGGTGTGGATACTACGAGTATACAAGTCGGAAATATTCAGCGGTTATTTTGGTTGCCGACGCTTTTCCGCCTCACGGAGACATTCCATGGAGTTTATCAAGTTATATGACGGCGAGACTGATGTATTTAAAGAAGAAATAGATAGGCTAAACAATTTTGAATTCCGGGATGTTGTAAATTATCCGACTGCGAAAATGCGTACGCATTTTCTTGAGTTTTCTTTGACCAGCTATAAAATCGTAATGATAATAACTATTCTTAATATTGCATGCATTTCCTTAGAAGTGCAGTTCCAAAACTAACTCCTTAAAAAACAGTGTCTTTAGGGTCTCGTAGTAATAATTACCACAAGAACCCCATGTCTAAAGTGGAAAGAAAGTGGCGCTCTATTAGTCTGTGTGTATGTCCTCCTTGGATCTAACTCATTATTATTATTATCTTGGCACTCATTTTATTTCTTAAATTTAAGTTTTTTACAATATAAATATAAAACGTATATATTTTTATACCTATAAGTATGTACCTACTCACAAAAAAGCTGTTTGATTAAATCGGAAAATAATATTAATGGACTATTAAAACAATTGAATGTGTATACGAGAATCTTTCACTAAATTGATTTTTAAAATATGCAAATCATTTGTGAAAATTTTAATTGACTAGCTATCACGGTTCATGAGATACAGCTTGGTGACAGACAGACGGACAGTTAAGTCTTAGTAATAAGGTCTTGTTTTTACCCTTGGGTTACGGAAGGTTAGGAAATGTAAGGTACCCAACACCCTGCGTTGGTTATCTCAGAGACTGCTGGAAAATGATTGAAACAAATATTTATTGTTTGTAATGGTTGAACTTTCTATGTGAAGCTATACAGGGTTATCGGTTAGGGGTGTACTAAGCCTAAAAGGGGTCACTTTATTCAGTAGTGAAAGTTGTATCTTAGGATGAGTATAGTGACCCCTAAATATATATATATATATATATATATATATATATATATATATATGTATAAACTTGTATTTCTTTGTATTTAAATCCGGTCCGTCAGTTTGTTTATATGAAAATACATGAAAAAATTGTATCGGGCATCTGACTATGCTGACTTTTTTTTATTTTCAACAACTAGGGAGGAAAAATACCATTGTTTGAAAACTCAGTTCCTAGCATCAGGTACATAGCCTCAACAAAATCTAAATAAAAATGATCTGCCAACAAAATTCCATGCAAAAACAAGCCGTATTTTCAATAATAGCCACATTATTCATATTAGCACCTAAGCCAAGTGGCTCTATAAAAATCAGGTTATACTTACTTACTTAGCATGAGCAGCAAAATATACTAAATAATGTTATAAATATTCGTTAATGTGTGTTTAGCATTTTAAATAATTTCAGTTTAAAAATATATCTATAGTTAGCAGGTATCTACGACAAAAACAAAACTAAGTTAACAGGTTAGATAAGTAAGTTATTTATTTCAAAAAACTAAAGCAGATGAGCAATAATCACGTCCCGATTCTCCTCTATTTAGATAAAAAATAAAAAATCATCGATACAGTTTCGAGAAAGGGTGCGCTCGCGCATCGAAGGCTTTATAGGAATGCGGTTAGACGGGCGGGAGCAGTGCGGTGGAGAGGGCCGGGAGGTTGTGAGGGACAAAGGCTCTAGAACTGGTTTTGCTTCCTGTACGTGTCGGATGTCCTGCGGCTTCCTGCCCCTGCCTGTACTCCTCCTCGCCGCGGCAGCCTCGCTCGAATCTCTTCAGGGCTGTGAAATTCAGACCTAAACTCTTAGGCTATAAAGCTGCTTGATAGAAAAAAGAGATATATTGACAAATCGACATGACTGATACTTCTAAACAAAATGGTTTCGAACAGAAACCATATTTATGAATTGGAGAGTGACTATTGATTTAACCAATGTCGTTCGACTCGGTACACCTATATACCTTCTTAAGTAAAAGTACTGACTTAATTCAGTACTTACCTATTTTATTTCTACGTGGTGACTTGTGTGGTCAATAATAAAACAGAAGTGAAGATTAACCTATAAGTATATTATGTACCTACTTAATCACTTACTCGTATGATGGCAACTACGTAGGCTAATGTTATTTTCTGGCTCTCACTGAAATGTATGAAATATATCTAACATTGTATATTTCATATAGATAGTAAAGCAAGTATGTATAAATTACGACAACATGTCTCCTATAAGTACTACAAAACATAGTGCTACTAATATTACACATTATTAATGTACTTATTTACTTGTTTATATACCTACATATCAGAATTAAATTGATACTGTCCGAGCCGCGGAAACAACGAATTGAAGAAAAAAATTGTCATAATTACACTCATATGTACCTATTCGCAAAAATATCTTGCGGTAAACCATGGAAATACGCTCTGATACTGAAGTGACAGCTCGATAATAGGGTAAAAATATTGGAAAACAGGACACCTCTCAGAACAAAACTACTTTAAATAATCCAAGAAATGATGTGGGTAGTCTTCTGGAGCGCTTTAGTAGAAACGCTCGGTAACCCAATACTACCCTATACTATTAATAGAGCTAGTATGGGTCGTGGCCATAGTTCCTAGTTTAGAGAGAGACCTAGATATTAGTAGTAGAGTTCTAGAATTTAGTAACAAAAAACCACCTCTAAATCCGGACGTATCTAGGCATCGCCCCGGCAACAAATAAGATTAAATCAGTTGAAAATTTTCACGTCTAGCTACAACCCTAGAAGCGAACAGTAGACCCTCAGGCAGGACACGCACGATTGAGGACATACAGCTCTCGACTTGTTTTTGTTCTGTTGCGGTCACCGTAATACAACACCAGCGCCTGACCACTGTGGCTATCCTCCGCGAGGAATCGCTATAGATAGGTAGAGTAAAAATAATTTAGAGGCGTTAATGCACACTACTTAAATACAGGGTTGATTGACACAATTAAACATGTTTTTTAGAACACCATCTTGCGATTATTAACCGCGCGAACGAAATGTCTCAGTTTCGGGTCTGGCAAATTTTACTTTCGTTTGTCAGTTAGTTTGTTTGTATTATCTCTTGAAATTTCGTACTCGCTTAAATGCAGTACCAATCTTATATTATTTCAAAAAAATTAAGAGCTTTTGGTTCGGGGAGGGACTTCTACTGCGGGGAAAGTTTGCTATGGTGCCATTACCTAATTGCCAACTTGAATAATATTTGAAACATACATGCGGAATGAAATAAGAATCGGTCAAGTAGTTGTCGTTTTTTTTTTAAAGTCTCCATAATAGTGTGGTAGATAGTTTGTGGAACTACTACTTAGTTATAATGACTGGTATTGCCAATGGAGTCGGACTAGAGTCTGTTATCGTTGTACCCGAAAGTTCTATAATTCAGCCACATTGCCAATGCAAGCTCTACAGCAAGGCATGGCTTACCTTATGGAAAACCTTATGGAAAAGTAAGTACCAAATAGTAAATAAGTAAAATTAAATGTTTGAAATTGATCCAGGTGTCGCGCGTCGCTGAAAAGTTGAAGAAAATACATTAAAAAAAAATCGACGAATCGTGATCTTCTTTCCATTTGAATTCTGTTAAAAAATAAATAACATCACCGTCATTTCTTAGAAATATGGAAGTACCTGCCAGCTATCTGCTGCTTAAGTAGGAATTAGAGATTGATAGGTTTTTTTAATAATTTGAATTATATCGTAGCATTTTAAAATAGTAAGATTGTGCGTACAATCATACTCGTATAAATACTTAAGCTATAATCGCATTATGGATTAGATATGTCAACTATCAGTACTGTTTGACATCCGGTTGACTTTGCACTTTCACACAAAAAATATAATCGATATATACTTACTACATATCGTTGAAATATTCCTACCTACATACGCTGTGACCACAACTCTCTTGGTACCTATTCCGTAGTATTGGAGTTGCCTGTGGAATTGTTTATAACTGCGAAGTAGCTAGGTAATTCACACTTTATATCTTTCTCTATTAATTATCTTTATTTGTTGGGTAACGTGACTGCTCATTATTTTTCCGGTTACGATTCAATTACGTGAAATGTCGAGCAGGTTTTGGCTCTTAGTCAATAACGTCTAGTCTCGAGGGAGTCATTAACTCAAATACAAGTCGTTAGCTATTACTGCATCCGTTTCCTCCACTCCTCCTCCCTTACGTCTTGCCCCTTCGCCCCTCGCCTACGTAGGTAATCTGCGTTGAAACAATGCCCCGTTGCTTCCGCATCGTCAAACGTTTCCACGGCATGCGCAAGGCTAATGCCAAGGTCTCGACTTTCTACAGATCTCTGGGCATTTAATTCATCTTTTTTCACTGGTTTTTGTACAATCGGACTATAAACGCTTGATACGAAGACTAAGGTTTACGTCAATATGGAAGTTGACGTATTTTGTTTTCTTTACGGCTTCATAAATCGTATTTATTGTGAAAAAGCGTTCTTGTAGGTATGATATTATATTAATGCACAATAGTAAGTAAGTTTTTTCCTTAAAGTATTGAGTTATCTTATGCCTACTCGTATTATTAGGTAATTTTGGTTTAAAGGTAATAATGGGTAGGTAAATGTATTACCTATGTAAGTTTATTTTCCTATAAGATTACATTGTATTTCTTAAATGAGTTCCATATTTTACAATAATGCATCACATCAAAGGATATCATACAATAGGTTGCTAAGGAGAAGGAGTCTTAACAAGCTGACATCCGCGATTGCGTCAGGCGATGCGAGAAAAACTTGAGGCGAAGAAAAATGAATGGAATCACAGCCGGATGTCGAGGGTTCACACGATCGGTTAATTATCAGATGCATCGACTGGACGGAGCTAGAATCTGAGGGCTAGCTTTATTCGTATTATCAAAAAATATTGCTATATAAATGCAGTAATCTGAACTAAGTATCTATAATGCTCTTGCCTTCATAAGATTCATTTGTACAGACATGTTTATTATAATACCCACTCTTTTAAGACCTGCGCGCTTCAAGTAAGTTCCTACTCAAATTATACCCTGAAACAAGGCGATGCCAAATAAACTTAAGTTTATTAATTATGATTATGCTTACATATATATTAAAAGACATGTTAACATGACTAAACTCACTTGTAACGAACGTTAATAAAGCTCAGTCAATATTTCTTTATCTCCATCCTATGTTTATCGCACGTCTAATATTACTTACCTACTTTCTGATTCTGTCGGTGTGTGTTTAGGGGCTTTTGCCCTCGTTAGATCAACAGCAGAGTCCGTCCACGTGGTGCAACGTTTTATTACGGACACTCGTTTGACCGCTCGGCTCCTCCGTACTTCCTCGATCATCTCGACGTTCAGGATGCAAACAGGCTTTCGAGATATTAATTGTTTGTAAACACTGCTCTGATGCTATCCCGGATCACAACTGAATAATGTTAACTGGTCATAAAATTATATTGCGTTACGCATCATTGTGGAGCTCCTTGTTAGATCATTACATTTTTACTAAATTACAGAGACGTCCTCGTTGAATGTGCATTCAACGTCATCCAGCTATGTAATAGAACAGATGCGCCATGCACTCGTGTAGTATACATGGTACACATGTAGGTATACAAATGGAAGACACATGATATCAAATTGGTCACGCGTGTTGCGCTTAGAAACTGGGGGCGTCGACTGCGCGCACGCAACTTCGCTGTCACTCTCTTCTGCTCGAGAGGAACAATGTGATTTCTACGATACTTATCCAGAAAAAAATCGCATCATGCGATCGTTAAAATGAGATTTTATGCGTAGTTATGGTACAACTTTTGCTTTTCAATTGGCTTTACCCGATAGACACGTGTCGAGTAGAATTTTAATAGATGCTTACTTGGATACCAACAGTAACTCTTGCGTAGCTAATATTTCATAACAATTTCTCTATATTCTATTTCAGGGGTAGTTATTTGCAGGCTTAGGTATTTTGGGAGGGAAGTTTTATAAACTTTTAAGTTAATACCATATAACAATTTATGATTTAGACTAATTTTTAACTAATATGCAACACGTCCCTACTACTTATCTGACTGAACCTGTCATGACAGAGAGTCTAAAATTATCTAAGATTATACATTTCTATTGGGTGCCATCGCTGGCGAAATAAGGAAGGATATCTAAAAGCTGTAAAATTAGCTTAGTTGGTATAATTAGCTTAGTTGGCTTGCCCGGGTCAGTTATTTAAGATTTTTTATTTTTTCCACTAGGTGATTGGTAGGTAGGTATTTGTTTGATCATTTTATGTTAGCATGCCTAATCCTGAATTGGAACAATCTCCCAACCACGTTAATTTTATAACCAGTTAAGTAAATTTATTCAAATACGTGATACCTAATATAGCTCATATGGTAGGTACACGCATTATTAAAATAGCTATAGTGACGTGTGGGTGGAAACGAGTATAATTATGAAGGTACCTACTCTAGCGGGAGTCAGCATTTTGTGATAAGTAACTAAGTTCCGTTTTATTTCCAGCTTATCTTATGTTTACATACGAGTACATACTCGTCTATTGGCGTAAGTGAAGTGAAAACGTCGGTTTATTATGTACAAAATATCATTAACCTTTAGCCTGATAATCGGAACTTGTTTATGATTTTAACAAATTGTTGGTCATTCGTTCTCGTACGATTAAATTAAGCTACATAAGATATTTTGTTTATCTAGATAAACTGAACAATACGAGTTTGAATCGTAACGAATTGCCTCGTCGCGTTTGTGGTTTCGCGTGTCTTTTTGCATATATTAAGACGGTTTTTGATGCTTATTTATACCTAAAATTATCTACATCATGTTAATTTGTCTAGTACGTACTGTAGGGACCTAGCCATAATTTATCGAGATTGGGAGTTACATATCTTGTATAAAGGTTTCAAATTGACTTCAAAAAGGGAAGAGGTTCTGAATTCGTCGTAATTTTTTTATGTATGTTCCTTCCCCTCTTACCCTAAAACGCCTGTACTTTGAAAAAAACAGCATTTGTGTAAAGTTATGTTGTATATACTTTATCGTTTTTTTTTATAAAATCGGTCCAGATAGTCTGTTTATAAAATCAGAGTAACTGGCCAAATTGAGGTCGGTCGTCACTTTTTCAAAAGTAGACACTTGTTCTTATACCTATATTGTGTTGCATTTGAGCCTATGATTGCCATGTTTCGTCTATAATTTTATGTTACTGTCTATATTTGTGTGCAAATTATCTAACGTCATACTAAAAAAATCACGTTCCAAAAATAGAGCGCTAGTCAAACATGCGAGGTAAGTAAGTACATGGCAACACTAACAAGAGCGACACTTATTTGCATTTGCGATAGTGCCGCACTTCCACTACAATATATCGATCAACCACCTCGCTGGTGCGACTGATAAGCGCTATCGCGTCCCGTCCAGCTGTCCCGGAAATTGAGCTAACTATCACAGTGTAAACTATAAACTAGTGTGAACTCTGGCTTTTTAAGTGTTTGTTAATGTAATAAGTGTAATCACCACATATTATTCGCAGTTAAGATTGACGATTATATAATTTTAATTTGCAATATTTACAAAGTTAAATGTTGAATCAAGTCAGTTCATTTTCGTCTTCCAAAAAGAGGAGTTGCTCAATTCTAATGTTTTACCGGATTTATCGGAGACCCGATTTTTTTTGTTTGAATGGGTATACATACGGTTCCATTTTAGTTTTATCAACTGGTTAGCAGGATTCTTTTTTAAATCAATATATCTAAAAAGTTTTATCAGCGCCTACCGTGATGGAAGTCTGTACACACTTTTTGGACTAACGATCAAATTTACCTACAGGGCAAAAAATATCGCATTCAATAAAACAATATTGTTGTAAAACATAGGAATAAAAGTACCTTAAGAAATTAACTCGTAGATAAAAAAAAATGAATTAGTTACATAAGTAAAAAAGGATTTTTATATTGCCGGATTCCTACTGTTGTGTTGCATGTTTACTGTGGCTTGGTATCATGCTACGATGTGTTTTTGACGTCATACGTTTTGCATGATGATAATAAGGAAGGCTAAAGTGTGGTACATGATTTCATACTGTATAAAAATATTTATGTTTACCTCCTACCTTAATAATTCAACTAATTATTGAAGTAAGAGGCAGAATGATAGACAATGCAGTTAATTAAAATATTGGTTAATTTGAGACACAGTTTCAAATCAGTTGGTTTTAGACTTATTTCACTGGTCTCTGATATAAAATATACTAACAAAAATTGGTATCAACAGTTCTGGGAGTTGGTAACCTAAAGCACTGAGTGACACGGCTGGCCATAGCCAATTGAAAACAATTGTGGCACTTGCAAAATCCAGCGTGCCACTTGCTATCCACTTGTTTCATATTGTAGGATTAGACAGTGATGCAGTTAAATTGGTTCAAATTAATAGGAACTCAGCTATACGTACAGTTAAATATGAATTTTAATTTAATACTTGATTGGATGACATCATTAGGTTTGGAAGCGTATTTTACCGACTGGTATAGATGTAGAGCTTATATATATTTTATGTCTGGCAGATACATTCACTCATTTATACATTTTTCTAACTATTATTATTTACTCGTTTAGAGTTTAGTGCATACCTTTATTAGAGTTCATATTTAACCTCCGATGCAAAAACGAAGGGGTTTTATAGGTTTAGATTGCCTCTCTGTGTGTGTATGCGTGTCTGTCAGTGGCATAGTAGCTCACGAACGGATGTACCGATTATGATTTTATTGTTTAAAAGGTGAATTAGTCGTGTTGAGAGTGTTCTATTATGTTGTATTGGTATATTTGATGAAAACCGGTCCAAGGAAGCGACTTACATATTTTCCCACAACTCTCTCAATATGGACATCAAATGAAACGGCTTGACTAGTAGAATACTATGCACTATAATAAATTTCAAATCCATGAATGGCTGCAACCAAAAAAGGCAATGGCGAGTATTATTTTTAATTATTAACATCTACGGTCTTATTGATAAACGCGTCTTAACTTTAAACGTTAAGACGTGGTTATTAATAAGACTGTAATTGTTTAAATTGAGCTTATCGGAGTTGATTCTGATGAATGATAAATGTAATAAATCTGGATTACGAATAGTTGCTGATGCTTTCGTGAGTGCTTGATTTATAATGTGAATACAATTATAGTAAGTACATACAGTTTATATAAAGTTCTCAACAAACGATTAACACAATAATCGTTTCCTCATCTGTCTACTAGTATTAGAATTCAAACGAAGCTTGCAACAATATTGTAATGCTTGAGTTCGCCTTTGATCCGACGGACGCCATGTCCACGTAACAACCTAATTAAAATTCTTACATGTAATTAGCTCTGCAACGCAATATTGTCCACTTGGAACTAGGAAGTGAGATCATTAGTAAGAATGTAATATTTATGTAGAATATTTTATTTTACTACCTACCTATTGACATTATTCTTCAACGTAGTTGATGACAAGGTGTCGCTATCATTGATCGCTATCAATTGTTTTAAAAACTACTCATAAAAACAGCTTCGGACTAGATATATCTGCTATGGACTGCAAATAGTTCATACTATAGCTTGAATTACGCTGCATTTGTTTCCACATAGTTCGGTTTCGTGACTTCCTGCATCTTGCTTCACACATTCATAAGCAAATGGAAGTGTATACCTATTAAGAAGTGTACGCGTAGGGTAAAACAACACCGTCTCATTTAACCTTGCAATTAATATACTTATAATATCGTCTTTTGCATATTTTATCTGTTATTATAATTTTTGACGGCCGCCGTGGTCAAGTGGCTAGAATGCTTGTTTCGAGATCCGACGGTCTCGGGTTCAATTCCCGGTCCGGGCAGGTGTTTGAATGATGAGTTTGAACATTTGTCTTCTGGTCTGGGGGTATTTGTGTGTGTTTGTAAATGTTGCATGGCATCTCAGAAACAGGAGAAAACCTAGTGGAGAGCTCTATGAGTGTAAGACGTTCATTTATTTATTAATAATTAATTACCTATGTAGAGTGTGAAGTAGGTAATTATACGGTAGAGTTAGCATAGAACTTTTTCAGTTACGTATTTTGATTTAAAAATCAAACCACTTAACCGATTTTGATGAAATTTAAATGGGACCACTTGAGTAATATATTCTTTCAAACAAAAAAAAATATCAAATCGGTCCAGCCGTCTCCAAGAAATCATGTGACAAACATTAAAAAAACCGTCAAAATTAGTACCTCCTCTTTTTTTGGGAAGTAGGTAAAAAACAGAACATGAACACGCGGGATCTTTTAATTTACACTAGCATAATCCAAACTTAATATTACCCTAGCTGGTTACAGTGATTTTGATATTGGTACTTTTATAGACACACGAATAAGTAGACAATAACAATCAAGCAATTGATCATATTCACGAGATGATATGATAGCAGCTGTTATAGCGCATGACGACACGGCCTGTGCTGGTAGAAAGCGGAAGGGTGGCTGTGGCTCAATTGGCACAATTGGCAGTAATTGCGGCCGGTATGTCCGGGCACGCCGCGACCCCGCCTGCTTGCCGACACCACGCCACAAACTACTGTCATACATTCTGTACTAGGTGATAGGTATTATTGATCGAGCGAACTAAGTGCCTCTGCTTTGACTTGATTTTAAATTTGGAGATACCTACTCTTCCAAAATTTGGCATACAGTGTCCACGAGTTATTGAATTATTCGGTTGACATGAGTTTTATTGTATTTCACTTTAAAATGATTAGCCGGTTACGATAATATTTGTCAGGAGTATTCGGAACACTACCATTGTTGCCAGCCGGGTCTTGTCAGAACTTACCTACAATATAAAATATTAACCTTTTTGTATAAAAAAGTAATCTTTCATATTTTTTTTACAGGAAAGGTATTAAAAATCTTTAGAATAGAATATTAGTTTTATTGACTTACAGAAAAATCGATGAGTATTCGAGCACTTGTCCGCATTCCTTGATTTATTATTCATTTTGATACAAACTAATTATGAATTTCAATTTATTTATTAGTTATTATAATTCCAAAATTTATATTTTATACGATCAACTAGTGATTCTAAAAAATTAAATCAATGAGTACATACTCGTAGGTGTACAATTTAATATTTCCATATTAAAATTTGAAATTGATACTATAAATGTAAGACTTATGTAAGAAATTAAAAGTTAATTCTACAAATTCCGGACCATCACATAAAGGTTACTTTTTCATTAGTGTAACCTAAAAGTAACCAATGCAGTTCAAAAATCACTCAAAAGGTCACAAGGCTGAACACCTTAAATTGAATCCAAAAATATCAAGAAATCGGTGAGGATGTCATATTTTTTAAAACGCTTTATTGATGTCAATGATTCGCAGTACTACGAGTCTATAGATACTTATAACTGGATTAGTAGATAACACATTACAGACCTGTTGATGTGGGATTTTGATAGAATCACCCACGTCAATGCGTATAACGTCAAATAAGTACGAGATTAAACGTAGGTACCTACGTACGTAATAAATACTTAGTATAATTATTATTCGATGAGTAGATAGGCACATTTTATCCTCAAGTTTCTTTTGCAAACGTAATAAATATCAGAAGATATATAAATTTATGTAAGCCTGATATAGTATTGGTATTACGTAGGTACTATACCTACGTAGATTTATAAAAACAAAACGCATTAAACTACCTAAATGAATTAACGTTTCCGGCATACATATAGTAACTGGGGAATAGGAACGTGTACCTACATTTCCTAATTAGTTAGGTACATTTAATTTGCAACTTACTTACTTCACATATTTAGTAAAATATGCGTATATTATATTTAGTAATTGCAAATTAAATGATTATATTATTATATCTTTGGGTTAATTATTTTTAAGCAGACTTACGTCCACAATACCAAAGTCTGCTCTAAACTGTCTTTGCATTATGTTCAGATGAGAACATTTAATAATGTATGGAGCGGTCACGAGGCGGGCGCGCGCAGGGCAACGCGGAAGTGTGTGCCACTTCCGCGTGCCGCCATCTTGGTCGACACCTCGTGAGATTCGCCTGTTTCTTACACTGAATTAAACTGAAATACCTATGTGACCTGAGACTGGACGCCAGCCTGTAAAACAATAAAACCTAATTGCTTTGTACTTCACGCTTACTTATTCACCTATCAATTTGAAAGATAAGGAACAGAAGTGAGATACGCAAATGTTTCATACAATATAGCAAACCCACAAATAAGTTAATTTGGAAATGTTGGTACATATGTAGGACAACTATGCAAATGATACGGTAGAAGTTAGGTGCCTGCCTACCTAACTTTTATCTTAACAATGCTTCTGAGGCTGCTCAAAAAATTGTCTCTTGTTTTCACCTCTTTCATGCCTAACGTTAATGTATAAGGGGGCTGTGCCCTCATCAATACAATACAATAGAAAAATTAAACAAATACATACATACATGCAAAAAACATAACCTTCCTTCTTTCGAAGTCGGGTAAAAATACAACATTACAGAATAAATACAATAAAAACCGGCACAAAAGGCGGTCTTAACTCCCTAATTTTTCTCGTCTCCTGAGCTTACTTGTCTACTTATTTTGTAGTGTACATAGCTATGCGGTAAAATTGTCTATATGAGCACAACATCACAGTGTCATATATTTATAGCTAGTCATAATCATAGTTAACGTTAATTGATGGCCTAAATATTTGCTTTGTAAGTAAGTAGGTATTGCAGGAAATTCAATTCAATTTATTATTTATTGTCAGCTTGGGTACATGAAGTACACTTGCGAAGGTTAAAATTACTTATAACTTATTAAAACTAAATAATAACTACCTACTAGAAAATATTATACATTTGTGCAAGGGAACAACATTTCAATCGATCTTTTGTCTTGAATAAAATCATCTAAATACTCTGTTGTAGGCTTTTTGCATTTCAAGATTTTCTACTTTAGTTTTAAACATAGTATCCTTCATTAATTTAAAGCTGTAATATACAATTTATTACAAATGAGTCACTAGTTTTTAATAGTCTGGTCCTTGCAATTACAAATTCAGTTTTAATTTTTGAGTCATCATAATGAATATCACTTTCCATATTAAATTTATGCAGGTTCTTACGAGCACACATAATTTTTACAAAAATATACAGACTAGGTAAAGTCAGTATTTTCACATATGCCGAAACTTCTTTCAATGATTCTTTATATCTTAGTCTATAGATGATTCTAACTGCTCGCTTTTGTAGAATAAATATACCATCAACATCGGTGGCATTTTCCCAGAGCAGCAATCCATACGGCGTCAAAGAGTGAAAATAGCTGAAGTAGACTATTCTCGCAATTTTTCGTCTGACAGCTCTCTGATTTTACGTAGTGCAAAAGCAGCCGAGCTAAGTTTACAAGATAACTCCTTAATGTGTGCACCCCATGGGAGTTTACCAAGTAATGTAATGCCTAAAAATTTGAATGTTTGATAAGTTAAGCATTTAATTATTAATTTCTAAATTTTGGAATGAGTCATTGCTTGTCAGAATAAACTATAAAAATTTAGTTTTTTAAATTAAATACAACATAAGGCTATTAAGACTAAACCACCTATCAATTATGCTAAGAGCTATATTATTTTCATTCATGTCAAAAAAATGTTTTTAATTTTAAATAATAAAGATGTGTCATCAGCAAGCAAAATTAATGTTACAATGCCTATTAGCTAAAAAATTTAGATCGTTTATATAAACTAAAAAGAGAAAAGGACCAAGAATTGAGCTCTGCGGAACCCCAATATAACTCCATTTATATCAACGTTTTTTGTTCTTTCCCTAAGAAACTCGTAAATAATAAAGGCAAGTGCGTGTCAAGGTATGTACAGTTGCATTATGTAGGGTTTCGTAGCATTATATTATTAGAGTTTATTTTCTTAACATAATTATCATTTTAAAAATTTTCTCGTTTCTTTTTTTTTATTTTCTCACTCACCCCTCTCTAAACTATTTTCCTAGAAAACCATTTGAAAATTACAAGGCCTTAAAATTATAAACTTTTATATCTTAGAGTTGAGAAATTTAAAGGGGCGGACAGCTTTGTATGTACTTACCTAAAACCCGTATAAGGCCCGTTACTATAAAATACTAACTCGTTAAAAAATTACATGATGAAACATTGCCTTGATGATTCGGTGTTATTTTTTACACTTAACTGAGCCAATTTCCACATATTTATGTCCCTTCGGTCTCTTAGGTCCAATTCCTGTTAAGTCCAGTGTATTTTGACATTCCTTTAATGTCAATTTCTTTAAATGTCCAGTTCTATGACCGTCCATTTTTTTGAATGTCCAGTTCTATGAGTGTCGTCCGGACGTAACAGGAACGGGAAAATTATAGTCGTATCTTAGCGAACATAATATAATTAAAACTTTTTGGTGTCAGGTTAATATATATATTTATTACAGAATATAAACTCACAATAAACTCAAAAGTAGTTAATAGTGCCCCCTATAACAAAAATAATAGAACCAGCTAGGGGAGAGGTTAGTCTGAAAGGATTAATGAAACAAATATGCAGAGAAATGAAAATGGAAAATTAGCGCTTCTTAGTTTTTATGGAGAGTCTCAGATGAATTATTTTCTTCATGAATTTCATACAGTCGATTTTTTGTTTTTTGAATTTTCGTAATAGTATCTTGTACTGCCTGTCAAATCTAATTAAATATGCTCTCCTGTTTTTTTTTAATGTCCCAAATAGACTCTGCCTGATTTTAAAATCGAAATGAATAGCTTCCATTTTTAATTTTAAGGCATACAAGAACAAAAACAGATTAGGCGTTTTGGGAATACGAGCATTAACGCGTCTGTGCCAGGCTTCAAGGGCGTTAGTTGTGCGGTGTTTATCATCGGCACAGCTCAATACGTCTGTTTGAATTTTGAGCCATTGGCGGTAGAAATATTTTTGAAATTTATTTAATACAACAGATATCGGAGCGTCATCCCAAATCAGGAGGCAAGCATTTCTAATACTGTGAGCTGGTAAAAGCGGGACCATAGATATCAACCTTATGATCTTTCTGCACTCTTTTGTTTTATTGGCTCCTAGTTTTTTAGCATTCCGCCAAATAGCTTTGTTGAAGTGAAAATAGCAACCACGTATTTGGATGTCCGGAAATATATCTCGCATAGCATTCATGGGTGCCGTTTCGTAATCACATTTAAATTGTTTTATATTAACCCCAAATTTTATTCTAATCAAATTAAATAATCGTCGGTATGTTTCTTCCGATTTGTTTGGAAGTAGCGAATAAAACACTGGAACAATGTTGGTTGAATCAATTCTAGATCCCAAATCAACATGCAATACATACATCTGGTAGAATGGATGTGGCACTGATGAAAATGTTCCATCCCCATAAAAAATACCGTCGTAATTTTTTACAATTTTTTTGCTGTAGGTGAAGCAAACAGCAAAATTTTTTCTACATCTCCATCTTCACATACAAAAAAATTATCTACCAAATATTCTGAAATCTGTACATCCTCCAAGCGGTTATAAGTTAGTTTCGAAACGTTTAAGAAATCTTTTCTTGCTTTGTAGCAGGCAGTTTTTTTGGAACGAAATTCCGGTATTTCATTCATTTTGGTCAATTTTTGTTCAAAGATCTTCGAAATTTTTCTCAAAAATTTTCTGTACTGAACCAAAATCTTTGCAGACGTCTTGTTTACATTTGTCCATTGCAAGATCTGATTTCTCAAATAATTAGGGTCACATGTGTGCGTTCTTCGATTTTGACGAATGAAATGCTTATCTTTACAAGTTATTGTAGCGGAACAAATATCTCTATTACAGCATCTCCATAAAGACGTTCCGTTCTTGTTTTGCAAACTTAAATTATACTTAAATCCGCCTCGTAGTAATGTAGTTTTACCTTTACGACTCTATATGAAAATAACCTTTTGGTCAGATTCCTCCATATGTTTGTCCAAGCAGGTTGTTCGTCCAAGTAGGATCTGATATCTAATAAACATATTATCAGGGTGTTAATTAATTGCAAGACAGACGAAGACTGGTGAGAGTACTGGTCAATATGAACAACTTTTTTACTTTTTTACTGTTTTACTTTTTTTTACTGATCATGTCCATGAATCAGAATAATACGAACCTTAACGAAAGAACAGACGTTCACGGAATAGACGTTCGAAGAAATAGACATAAGATTAAACTGGACGTAACAGGAACTGGACCTAAGAGACCGAAGGGATTTATGTTTACAGTTATTTCACACTACCTAATACCTGAGGTGTTATCCGCGTTTCAGATAAAAGTAGTTAGAAGCGACTTACAAAAAACCCGACTGCTAAATCTTTAAACCTGTGTATCTTAAACATAGCGTTTCCTATTCCAAACTCCAATATCACACTTCACACTAATGTTATAAATGCGAAAGATTGTATGTATATGTTTGTTCCTCCTTAACGCTCAAACGGCTGATCGGATTTGGATGAAACTTGGAACAGCATAGGTTATACTCTGGATTAACACATAGGCAACTTTTTATCCTGGAAAATTGAAAGGTTCCCAAGGGGTGATTAAATATCTACCGCGGGTAAAACCGCAGGGCGCAGCTAGTAACATATAAGTTACACATATATTTGTAACCACCGTTAAAAATTATTTATTTTGATACCACACTCGATGTATTTTGAAAACTTTTTTTTTATATTACGTTTTGGCGCTAAAAATCTTTAATTTTATATTTGTTTTAATTTTATGTACCCAGTGCCACGCTCACAAATAAGACAAATCTAATGACACCACTCACATAAAATTACGACTAGCCGTTAGTGTAGACTAGGCTCTAGGGCGTACCAAAGAAATATACTTAATACATACATTTAACATATATACATACATTCGAAAAACATAACCCTTCTTCTTCCGCAGTCGGGTAAAAAAGTATCCTGTGTTAATCCAGGATCTAAGCAATCTCCATACCAAATTGCTTCCAAATCTGTTGTTCAGCATTTTTTTGCGTGCAAGAGTAACAAACATACATCCACACATTTATACAAACTTTCGCGTTTATTACCTATAGGAAAAAATTTGGTTCCAGTACTTAGTATACAGAGTACGGATAGAACTATATATACCTAGTACCCTTGTACATGTCAAGATTAACAGTGTCAACACACATCTTGTGGGTTCAGGCCATTGTCCACTGGCTGCGGACTTCACTTCTTTTTTAAGGTTATTGGCCTCTTCCGATAAGCAGATTTTCTCATGATTTTTTATAGTTAAAGAAAATTTAACTATGTGACTAAGTAGGAAAGTAATTAACTTTAAACATGCAGATTAAAAAACTTAGAGGTGCATATGCCTGGGCTCGGAACCACGCCCTCTCACATGAGAGGAAGCTAGCTAGGAGTTTTCTGACTAGGCTTCCACTAACATCTATACCTATCTTCCAATAGATTTAGTGTAGTGCCTACCTACTACGGTACCTACAGCAAAATTAGGCAAGGTTTTCTGCGATTTTCTGAGCTTACAAAGAACAAGTCGGCTTTAACTACTACTGGGTATTTATTACAGCCTGCAATCTAGACAAAGTATACCGTCTTAGTTCCCTCACCCTCTCTTTCTAATTACGGAATAGCGTGGTGGAACAAAAAGAGATGACCCACATACGAGACCGGTCGTGCGAGATCGGGCGCGCACCGTTGCGCACATTACGTGTTAGAAGATGGGGTTATGCAGCGAATATTGCGCACGGGTAACGGAACACAACCGATGTGAATTTTCTCGACCTAATACCGTTTTTGCGCACTTTTTCCGATTCTGTAACGCACCTTGTGCAACGGTTGACACGACTGTGAATCCGCTTGGCATGCATTCTGGTTATCCTTTTTGCAGTGGTGCTTAGTTATATCTATTTTCCACTTGTTGCTTATTCTGATTGATACTTGTAGTGTATATAGCTTTTAACGAAGCTCCATACCTCAAATAGGGCGTCAACAACACAAAAATGATAATACCTGTTGTAACATTGCTGCTTTGATGTATTGTGTATTTTGACAACAACACCATGTACACTAATGCTTTGCTTACTATAATGTTGTGATTTCTTTTAATCGAGGTTTCATGCCAATGTTTATGGCATCACCTCCTCCATTTATAGTTAGGTACTTATATTCCTCGAAATCGAAATAATGTTAATACCAATGAGTATGTAATCCATATCGCAAGTTAAATTATTTTGTAACACTGACAGTAGGTACTTGTATTCACTAACGTTAGGCAAACCTGTGGGCTTAGGTAACTCGGCATAGTTCCGAGAGAGATTATACATCCTGCTTTACAGACGAAGCCGGTGTGTTTCTCAACTTCTCGTTAACGTTCGCTTGTTATTCAAATTTTGCTTTTATGAAACCAACTTAATTACTTCCTATTTGATGCAAGTAAGTCCTTTACTCATCTATCGTTGTTGAAGCATTATCGTGTGCAAAGTGCAAACAACTAAATACCTACTTATAGATATACGAGTATCTGAAGGTACTAACATGGTTAGGTGCATTTTATACCTGCGTATTAGTTGAGATCCAGGATTAGATTCGTTAACAACCCAGTTGCTTAGTAATTGAATTGATACTAGTTAATATTAACAAAAGAAATAAATTCACACTCAATTCAATGTACAATCAAAAGTATTTGTTTTATAATAATTAATACTCCAGGGTAAGGTAAAACCCATTATTAGGTATAACGTTGACTTGTAAGCGTTACTTTCTCGTAAGCACAGCTCGTTGTACCTAGCAAAACTCATCAAAAGTTCCCACTTTCAAATTGAGCTTACTACCCAATCCAACCAAAACAGAGGCGCGGCTTCGAGCGTAGAGAAAGGATGACAAGCAAGCATTTGAGCAACGCCAACGGCCGAAGTCCACTCTGTTACATGGCGGTGTGGCAACGCAGCGCAGGTCGCGACCACAAAGTCCCGTGCGGGTTTCTCAAGCCGGGGTGGTGTCCGGGCCGGGCGGCGCGGCGGCAGGCTGCGCGCGGCTACGTAATCCCGCGGCAACAGCACTTCCTGAAGGTGGCGCAAGCGCCGCCGCGCGAATGTCGGCCGAGCATTTCGCGCCACTTTCGTAATCCGTTGCGTGGTGCGACCGGCCGCCTTGCCTGGCCCGCAGGAAGTAAAAGTTCGAAGGTAAGAAAGTAGGTCTCTACTGTAATTGGCAACGCAGTTGCATACTGATGCCTATTATAATGTTTATATAGGTTGAGGGCTAAAAGAACAACATCGGCTGCGACAAAGAGAATAATATTATGACAACGTTGTGAGTGACGCCCGTAACATAGCGTGTTGAGTCGATAACGGCGACGACATCGGCGCGGCGAACGCATCGGCTCGCTAACCGCATATAAAAATCGTCCAACAATAACAATAACCTATTTTGTTTCCTTTAAGCTCTATTTGACATTATTATAAATATGCATAGAGATCTCAATATCTTGCTCAAACAAGCACAAGTGCCTTCTCTTTGTATTTGAAAACAATTCGACCTTAATGCACAATCAATTTAATGGCTGTTCATAATGGATCGAGCCAATACATTTTGTAATCCACATAAGGGATGTCAAAGCACGTACAATATGTATGTTACGCACGCACTCTGTGTGACATAACTTGCCTGGACAAGCGCAGGCGCCGCCGGCGTTGCTGACCCAATCCGTTCAATGATGTAAGATAAGGCGCACCACTAGCGACCCACGAACTGGGCCGAGATTTGAGTTTCAAGACGCGCCAAAGCGAGCTAATCTTTTACGTAATCGGTATGTGAGCTACCAATTAAATCTAGCATTACATACCTACTTCAAATTTCAAAAGTGTAATGCTAGTGGGTCGTACTAAAAATCGGCATCCTCAGTCGACCTATGCGAGTATTATACAGATACAGATCTATGATGTAGGTAGTTTAGTTACGTCCAAGAACTTTTTCGTGTACTTATGTTTTATAGACAATCTTATAATATTAACTCAAATTATTTTTGTTGAAGCTGTCGATAAAATTGCTACGAAATGATTGCTCAAGGAGGTAGGTTAGAAAGTAAAGACCTGAAATGCGTATAATACGCAACACCGCAGAAAATGGGCGGAGGCTGTCAGTGGCGGCAGTGGCGGCCCACAGCAGGCTTGCAACGACGCAATGAAGGAAGCGCTATCGGATGGGATTGCAACAGAACTCGTCGCTTCATCTTGTGAAACCTGGCCGATGAGAGAGCTGTACATAATTTCTAGCGCAAATTATTGCGTTGATATGCCTTGTGAGTGTAAAATCAGGTGCTTCCTACACGCGTTTAAATATTACGTAGTTACTTGGCGCTGCTCTTCACGCAAATTAATTAATTGTGACCCTAATGAACTTAGTAATGGATACACATGGCGATTACTTAATTATGCGAAGACTTAATAATGTAAAAAATTCGCGATTGCTTCAAATTACGCCTAAATTGTAAAGTTTTAAATAACCCACTTAATTATTTACGGGTAGGTATATATTCAGTATTAGGTTGTAATAATAAGATCACCTAGTGAAACCTGTGGCGAGGAGCTTGTAGTTATAATATTTGGAGGCTTTCTAGAAACATATAAAGTAATTCCTAAGTAACTACAATATATATTTGTCGAAATCTTAGGATGGTTATCAATAGTGACTGGCCAACCGAAAAGCCTTCTCGACGGGGGCAGACCGAAGAACTTAGACTTCAAAGACAACCGGAAACCGGAACTGCGGTAAGGGTTAGAGCGGAGACGACATCGTTTCCGCCGGAAGTTCGGCGCCAGGAGGAATAAACCTCCACCATATTGCTGGACTCAAATCGATAAATCCGTTCGGTTTTGCATGTTCGTTACTTACGACTTCCGTCTCCTGTTTACTCTGGATTTGTGAGACTAATGTCCCAATATCTAAAATACGTCAGGTCATGTGCCCCGCCCGATATTGTTTGGTGTTGTTAGATTTTTTATCGAATGGACCAATTTATAGCTAGACCATGCCACAACTACTTATTATTACTGCCTGACTATAGAGATTCAGGCTCCTGTTTGAACAAATTTGACTAAATATGAACGTTATTTCAACGTTCATAATACAAAATTAAGGTAACTTAACTTTGTAATAAAATCTCGTAACAAGATCCAGCGAAGCTCCAACGAACAAGGAAGGAAACAAGTTGATATTTGGCGGCGAAGCGCGACCGGTTCTACAAGTGTTATTCTGAAAACGAGATGGCTCTGGACTTTCCGATCACATATTATTTTAACTCAGTTTTTGTGCTCACATAAACGTGTGTGGATAGGGTTTCCACGACTACAATAATACGTGTAGGATAATGTCTTAATTTATGAGTATTTTACAAAAAAACATGGAAAATTTTGAAAAACCTTTGACATTTATTGTAGGGGCTATTTTAGATTTGAAATTATCATAGTGTATAGAATTCCACTAGTCAAACCCTTTCGTTTCATATCCATAAGAGTCAGTTGTTAAAAACTTATAACAAACATCGCGTAGTTTTTGCGTCGGAGGTTAAAATTTGGTAATGCAAGTGAAGGCACTTAATTATTAACAATAAATATATAAAGGTATTAACATAAACAAAATAACAAAAAAAAATATAGCACAAAGATTACCTATAGACCATTTAAGATTTACAGATAATCCAAATACTCTAACCCAACATCAGAGGGCAGCGTGCCCAGAAAGCTAGCCTCATTAACACGCTGAATGGCAATGCTTATACGTTGGGCCAGATAAAAACCAGCATTCTTGTCACGCGTCAAATCGATCAAACGCTTCGATAAGTTTTGGAAAATAAGAGGAGCTCCCGGTCCCCACAGTGCAGTGCAAGTACGGTTCTATAGGTAGGTATGTTTATTACGGCCGATATAAAACGTTACGCTATGATTCGAATACCTGCTTAAGTGTTTAATTCGAAAAAGAAAAAAACCTCTGCCTACCTCTAAATTTATATCACTCATATATTTATTCTGCTTTATACATAACAACATACATACATATCGGTTTCCTTAATTTGTTGTTTTCATTTATGTACTACTGTCTTATTCTTTACCTTAAAATAAGTAGTGAAAAGATGATAGCGACCTGTGGTAATTAGTTCATGGTCACTCTACGTGTGGAGGACCAAGATTCTTAACGATGGACGGCCTGAAGGTCATGCGGAACTTCAGTCTAGCTCGTTTCTCGACGATTATTCTTATTTGGAATTACGAAGGAAGTTATAAAAACTTGCTTGTGGAATTGATAGAGCAGGCAACATTTAAACAATTTTTTGTGTTTCGTTTTTTGCTTTTAATATGTACGTTTTGGTACTGACTATCTACCTATTTAAAAGATCTTCAAGTAAAGTACCAGAAGATATATCGAGCGATGTTTCGAGATGTATCGAGTAATTACTTACCTTTGTTTCTATAAAGTTATTTCGGCTATTATATTGTTGGTACAATGCGACATAACAAGTGTAAGTGTGTATCCGCCTGCCTATATTGGCGTGCGATGCAATGGAACTAACACCAGAAATATGCATAAAACAATTCAGGCTTATTCATGTCCAAATGTAAGTATATTTACCTATTAGACGAGAAACGAGTATATTTTTCGTTTCTTGAATGTTGTTACACAGTTTAGTATTTTATTCGATATCAAACTGAAAATAACCCGTGCAGGTCTCATATTGAAATGCAGATGATAAAATGAATATGTATAGAAGCTGTGAAGAGGCCTCCACGACTGCCGTAGAGGTCAATGTCAGAATACACCAACCATTAACTGTAGAGCCGCTTGCGGTAAGCACAACTTCCCTTTCTCTAAGTAAACTTAGGAAGGACTACAACATAACCAAGCTCCAGAAACTTTGGATGCTCCGTCAGTTCCGCTTCGTGTAGGTATTTAAATGTACCTAGAGATAAGTAATGCCACTAGTACTTACGCCACTTACCGCCCTCTTTAGCTAAAAAAAATAACAAAGCAAGACTTTTGCAAGTCACAGCTTTTTTTCATTTGGTAAATTTATATGTTTATTTCTTTCAAAACTTCAACAACATTTTTTAAGATTTAACCTTGATATTCATAGAACTTACTCTTGGCATACAATCAGGGGTATGAACCTAGCTTGACTAAATCACGGTGTAAGCGTAATTGCTTTTGCTGAAACAAATACTTACAACCTACCTAAACGAAGAAACGACAAAACTTGACGTATTGGTAAGAGTTTTGACTCTAAAACCTTTGATATGATAGGTACTATAAAGCTGGTTTTGAAAGCTTAGCTATACTTATCAACATATTCAACGATGCGATTGTAGGTAGACAGAAAACAAGTGGAGCACAAGGGGGCATGCGCGCGCAGCGTGACAGGCGTCCAATTGGTCGAGATTGCGCGCTTCCGTCGCTCGCTTCCGGCAGATAACAACAAGACCGCTGCGCCCGCGCTGGACGCCGACTTGTGGCAACGGTCAACGGTCTTGGTTGCCATAATGTTATACTAGGTACACTACGTAGGCAAGCAATTAAACATAGTTTGCTAATACTTATAATATTCTTCAACATTTGTTATCCCCACAAGCACTTTTTGCAGCTTTAAGCAGGTTCTGACGGACGCCACAATGAATTTTTGAACAGACTAAGATGGAGATGTAACAGAGAATAATGAAAATATGCATGTAAATAGCAGCTAGATAAACGATTGAAACGATGTAAACACATGATGATTCTCTGGGTCAAATATGACAGTCATCTGCATGGCTGATGGGAGGGTTGGAAGTAGCTTCTCATACCTACTTTGATTTGGCACTTTGATTTTATTGCCGGCTATTCATCATTATTGGTGCCCAATTTATATTGGGATAGTATAGATTATTGAAATGGTCACAGGATATTTGTTAACGATTGTCGCATTAGCCATATGTGACATAGCTCAACATTTTGTATCCATCGCACATATATTTTCATTTCATATCAATAACGAAATTCTGAACTTCATGCTAACATTCCCTGAGGAGGTCACCCTACAAAGGAAATAGCTGAGAGTGGCGAGTGCACACCGGAAGTGGCGGCCGTTCCCACGGATACCATCCGTTACTCGCCATCGAATGCCCGAGACTTTCCGAGAAAGTCCAGGTTTACTTACCAGTTATACGTAAATAGGTACCTAACTGGCATTCCGTGTGAATGAGAAATCTGCGTTTGCTCTGCTATTTTCAATATTAAGTGTGTTTATGTGTGGTAGACTTCATCATAGATTCCAATTCAAGTATCAAAACAACGATAACTACTTAGTTTGGTGAGGTAGTACCAAATAAGTCGTTGTTTTGATACTTTGCTGCTTGTAATATTTACTATGGTCGATTTTTCAACTTATTATTACACTAGCTGCGCCTTGCGCTGTTACCCGCGGATAAAAAGTAGCGTCATGTGTTAATCAATGGTCTAATCTATCTTCGTACCAAATTTCATCCAAATCGGTTCAGTAGTTTTTGCGTGAAAGAGTAACAAACTTACATCCATACACACGAGTACATTCTTACAAACTTTCGCGTTTAATGTTAGTAGGATAGAATATACAAAATATACACAGGACAAATTTAGTTTCTGCCAAATTGCGAGTTAGTTTGTTTGTAAATTGATTTCCAATACGATTTCCATAGCAATTTAATTAGTAGGTACTCTTATAAACTGCTTCAGTTTTAAGCTGGTTATCAAATGATATATCTATCTTAACTATTACACAACTTAGGCGCAATACATTTTCTCGTACGCTTTCCGTAGTACGAGTAATTATTCTGATAACATTCAAATTTTAACAGTGGCATAAGTAGCTAATTTTTCTGGTTTGATTTCTGCTAAATTAATATCGAGTAATTTCTCCAGGTAGGTATTTTTATCCGACTTTCCAAATGATGGGCGGATGTCCAACTCTTGCGACCGTCTACAATCTAAACCGAATTTGATGTGCGAGGTGTCATTGAGTTTGTCTTTATCTAAAGATGGTCCCAAAGTATACTTACTGCATTTGCATCTCGCGGTTTCAATCGTTAAGATACAGTGATCTGAAGTTTTTGCAGTGAGGTTTTTGTAGTCGCTCCTAACCACTTATATGTCTTCAACTTAAACATGTCGACAAAGCTAAATCTACTAATTAAAATGGGCCAGGCATGTAAAAGTCAACACACGAGGTATGTTGAACATTTAGAAAACTTAGGTATCTGCTGCAATTACATGTCGATAATATTGATATCTTGACATTTTTTTGTCATTTTATATGTATTCGTATCCTAGCCCTGCGTGTTACTCTCTCAACAATTACGATTTGAAGAAATCTTTTCACCACTGAATTAGGTACAAATTGTCTTATCGATAAGCTCGTGATCATGACATAATTTATTTGATAATAAATAAATGTACTAAGGTATATTTTACTATATTTGCGTTAGTACGAAATGATGGATACGTTAAATAAATAGCACAATTGCGGTGTTGATACGAGTAGGTATACTTAGGTGCTGGTGCTGTGACGAGCACACAAAAAGTTCAATGCTCAAACACCGAACAGAGAAGTTGCCTTGAAAAAACTTCAGTCAGTAGTAGGACATGTAATATCGGAGGATTTTCAATTCCGATACTGATTTTCGATATTAGATCTCAATATCGGAATTCCGATATTAATATCGGAATTGCACATATTCCTAATAAAGGTGGATTAAGTGCAATAAAAATGTTTTAAATCGTAGTCTTTAATAATAATTGGGTAGTTACAAGACTTAGCATTTTTATATGTTACAGATTTCTCATTATTATCATATTTTTATACTAATTGTATGCTAAACCAACATTTTTTTTTCAAATTTGTCCGCCAAAATTACAGCATTTATGCTGTTACAACAAAAATATCCAGGTGACGAAAAAATACGCTCACTACCGACTATTGTATGCCTATAACAAATAAATCAGCTCTTGTATTGTTGATGAACTTTGAATGACGGTGACATTATTACCTACTCCCGATAAAGAGGTCACAATCGCCAACTACAGTGATATATGTGTGCAAGCCGGTAGTAGTAGATCCACCAGTAATTTTAATTGTTTATAACATATCTGGCACTTTGTAATTTGGACATCATCTAGTCGGCAAAAATAACCCATACATTTAAATGGCGCTATCCGAAAAAAATTGAATATTTAGTCAAAATTTTCAAAAATATTCGTTTGTCCTTTTATGATAAGTCCCTGCTAAAAACAACGTTTATGTAGTTTAGTTATTAATAATAACTAAACAAAGCAATCAAAATGTAAATATATGTCTTGAGAACTATTAAACTAAGAACTAATAATATTAACTAATCTTATATAAATAAGATTTATAAGTTATTTTTTTTAAAGTAATTATTAATTGTAATGTAATAAGACTTGCCTGTAACGAACGTTATTTAGAGGTCAATAAATATTACTTTACTTTCCTTTATATTTATGATTACACGTAAACTTTAGTACTAGTTGTAGTTTAGTTTTACTTACAGATACAAAATTTAATTCAAAATATAATTATGCAGATAGTACAGATTATGTAAATAATACAGTTATTTTATAATATATTGTAAAAAAATAATCAGAGAGTACATAAGATTTTTGACAACATTGAAGAGTTGTCTGTTGCACGTTAGCCACTGAAACACCCCACTAGCCCCACAATTCACAAGCGTGCCTGATTGACAGGTCGTCCACGCTACACAAGGAGCTAAACTAACATATAATAGATATTTCTTTATTAAAATTCTAAAATCGACTATGCCTTGTGAAAAATTATGACGCACTCAAGATTTTTATTTAAAAACTCAACTGATTGGTCTTATGCCTGAATTATGAATTGAAATATCGGTTCTCACTTTCCGAAATTCCGATGTTAGCGCCCTTGTCGGTAGCCATTTAATTGGGTATTATTCCTATGTTTACAGTTCGAGCTAACAAATTAACCGAACCACACCATACACGAATGCCGATTACAATTTCTCTTTGTTCGACGAACCAGAAGCCAATTCCTAAATAGGTTGTTAAGAGAACAGACTAGAATCGATGTCGTTGATATAATAGGAATCGCTGTTTCACCCGCACGGGTTCAGCTGATCTCATTGTTTAGTCTAGCTGGCTTGCTTTTAATTCCTAACAAATCAGAATATAACGCGATGTGTGATCTTACACGACGATAATTTTATTGATTACATAAACAAACATCATTGAACCAGACGTGGGCGGGTCTTTGTTTGGTCGGGGCGGTGGTGAAACGAAGAACTGATGTTCTGGAATTATATACCCAAAGAAACTGTTTAGCGCAAATACTACACTCATAAACAAAAATTCGGACGAGTCAAAATAGGTGATGTACCTATCACATGTCGATAGACCTTACCTGGGGCAAAAGTCTGCCTTGTGTACCTATATTATTTAAGAGCTCAACTCGTAACTAGTACTTTCAGTACGCTACCTGCAAATAGTTAAAATTATAAAGGGACTGCATACTAAGTAACTTACGAATTGATTGGATAGGTCAATGACTTCGGGCGGTTGGTAACAGTTTTGTTTCCGTTATTAGAAATGGACGTTTCTAAGTATAACGACTTCCTTGGTGGATCACGCTAAAATCAGCAAGTTAGAGGCGTCGTGACGGGCTGGGCGCATACACCGGATCTGCGGCCCGTGCGCCCAGTCTCGACCGGAAGTGCGCAAGACTTCCGTTCCCGCGGGAGCCGTCACGCGCCGCGTGCGCAACCGTGTCTTACCAACGCACGCCTTTCACGATTACTCAATATTATTCAGACGGTGTTGTAACTGCACGGTGAATACACTCCATCCATAAATAACTTTGCTTCATTAACGCTTTATTGCTTAATAGGGCAACGTGTGACTGCCACCCGGTTGAGGCGCTGAAACACCTTTGTTGAGGAAGCTACAGTGTTACTATTTACCACACACACCTTTGCAATATCTTGTTATAAACTAAAGAACTATATAAACTACCAAGGTAACTGATATTTCATTTATACAGGTTTTATAGAGCTGATATTGACTACAGACAAATAGTGGTATGTTAGTACATACAATATATAAAATGTTTAAGATCATTTTTAAAAATAGTTCATTGTTACCGAATGTTTTAAATATCTAGCAGTGTAGCGCAGTGGCTCTGTGTGCTGTAGACCTCGCTAATCTATCTTTTCTAAAATATGTATTTTTTAATGTGGCTCTTCTAATTTGAAAACCTGAACACGAGATTCAGTTGAGAAATGCTACCTGTATAGAAAAGCAATACGGTTATCCGTTAGACAGACAGACATACCTAGCAACCAAAGAATTTTCGCCTAAGCTCGAACGGACGGACGGAACGGACAGCTTCGATTGCACTTCGCGCTCGCTAGGTCCATCCACAATTTTAACATTTATATTATTCTTCAGTCAGTGTAAGTACTTGTGACATCGCGCTTGAACTAACTATAATACGAGTATAGGTACATAACCCAAGCTACAAGTAGATTCCGCTTTTACATATTTTCTAGGGAATAAACCAACAAAATTAAAATCTCCTAGATACTTACGAACTTCGATAAACTTCACTTTATAGTCTACGTTATTTGGCCTTCGCGTTAGACGTAATTTATTATCGCATTTTTTTGCTAAAAATATTTTTTCAGTTTATTTTAGTGTTACTTCTAGTAACAAGATGCAAACTACCTGTTCAATGCTTGATAGTTGTATCTACTTATTAGTTTGGCAAATATAATATTATTTTTTTAGCATCCAATTCAACACTATTTTAATTGGATTAAAATCTGGGGAATACCTGAAAATATTTTCCTACTTTTGATTCCATAAAATGTGTTTCTTTCCCAACACTATTTGTTGTTTTTGTTTTAAGTAATAAACTTCTTGCTTGGAAAAAGAACCGACAACAATAATTAAAAAATAAAATTACATATCAATACATAAACTTTTTACGTATGTATTTTTTACTGTATTTTCAATTAATTCATTGTACATGCGTTGGCAATATATATCAAAATAATTAAATTTTTTTAGGCACGCTTTCCTATGTCCTCAGATGACAGTGATGATGGAGGCTCTTTGAAGACAACATTTCCTCCTAAAATATGCAGTAATCCATGGGCAACGATACATCCTATAGAGGCAAGCTTTTGAATCTTATATTTTATTGTATATTTTCTCTAACACGAGTGGTATAGCTAACAAGATATCATTATGATAAGTGTGCAGCTAGTTCCTTGTTAAATGAGCCTAGTTAGGTGTTCTTTAATTATTCAATGATTCCATCGGGATTTAAGCAAGCTAGCTTAAAGTGTCAACGACTCTCGAAATCAGTCCGTAATGCTTTATGCTAAGGTGGAAGACATGTT
Organism: Ligdia adustata; assembly: GCA_947049295.1. NCBI lineage: Eukaryota > Metazoa > Arthropoda > Insecta > Lepidoptera > Geometridae > Ligdia > Ligdia adustata. The sequence continues at coordinate 9,796,619 of OX346218.1, forward strand.
GAAGAATTTAGAAAATGGAAGAAAACCACATAACGTAAAGTATCAAGGTGATGAGAACTAACCACATTCTACAAATATTAAAAACTTCCGCACTTATATCAAAACGAAACACAAAACAATGAAGATTGGATAAGGAACAGCTTATCATATAAAAATCTATCTATATGATAAGTATAAATTAAGTACTAGGTATATAAACGCATCTAGTAGGTAGGTATAGGTAAGTAAAGTAAAGGGGAAGTGAATTCTGAGTCGGAAATGGCTATTCGACTTCCGCAAGAGAGAAACTAACGGAAGTGGCATTCCGTTTCCACTGGGATGTCGCTTCCGAATGTCGGTCAGTGAACTAATCACGAGGAAAATGTCTATTAACTTCCTTAATTAAGTAAATTATTGCGGCTTGCACACACTTAGAATTCCCATCTTAATAATTTATTACATAGTACCACTACTTTTCCAGATAGATGGCTTACACCCCGACCATTGTCCTTTTTGTCTAGAGTTTTTACTTTTTCGCCCGCGATAAACGTTCCCCTATTTCACCCTTTCTACGTTATTATGGGATAGTATATCGGTTAAATCTGTCGACATGTAGTGGCCATGCCCTATTTATACACTTTTTTTTAAGGTTGAGTTTCTGATGGTTCTCCTAATACGAGTATATTTGATAAAAAGCATTACGGACGGATTTCGAGAGTCGTTGACACTTTAAGCTAGGTTGCTTAAATCACCTAGCACCTAAATTGATTCATATCAAATTTCGACTTTTTCGAATAATTACTACCAAAGGCAAATTCCTAAGTTACAAATAATATCATGTTTTTATATCACTGACAGATGAAACGAGAGGTGCTTTGGCGCTTTCTGTCTATAATTTCTAAATTCTTTATCGTTCAGGAGTGCTAGAACTGGTATATTGTTTCTTATCTCAACATTTTTGGTAAAATTTATAGCGCCTATTTTTCTACACACTCTTTATTCTTTCATCGAACTAGTAAGAGGCCTTTCTATCCCATAAAGTGTTTTAATTAACCTGCGGATTACCTAATCCTTTCCATCTTAACGACGTGTTAACCAATCATTTTAATGATGGATTACTATATATTTTCTTATCTGCTAATGTTGTTTCCTTGATTCCTCGAAACAGTTTGTTCATTATGTGTATGTGGATTCGAAACATCGGGATAATGAATTGTTACTGCAAAATATTTTTTCTTATACATACGAGTACATAAACATCTCTTGATTAATTTTTAAAAAATACAACCCAAAATATCAAAAGCCCATTGCTAAGTCCCAAAGCACCTCTAGCAATTATATGTTCACCAGATCGCCTTCATTTAATCTGGATGAAAAAGCTATCAAACGTAAAATATATGTTAGGAAAATTATTTATCATAATCATTAATTACCTTTGTATCTATGAAGTCATGAGCCCTTGTTGTTCATTAGCTTGTCTAATCCATCCATCAATCTATCATTGATACACACTCACATCATTGATAGGTACCCTATTTTTTTTTAGGTTATTTACAATGCGCTCACTAAAAACACATGTTCATCTGCAGGTTTTTCTTTGTCTAATCATTCCAACCGTTATGTTGTGAAATGGTTGAGGTGTTCACGATGAATTTGCTTTTAGGAATTTCCAGTCCTTCCGTTTAGATTGGATAGCGGAATTCCCTCAATAGATAAACATTATTTCCTTATACTACCTACCTATTATTATGAATATCACGTGCGCGTTCATGTCTCTAATATATTTATCACTTTGATAATGAAATCTTGTATGTATTAATACTTAATTGGTCAGTTTTTATGCTTATTTTGTATTTTTGTATCATTTAGCTCAACTGCGAATCGTGTATGTCAAATTAACTATTGTTATACTGGTAGAGTAAGACTGTCATATTATAGAGTACAGGATCCATTATGTTTCTAGGATATGGAATGCTTGCTATCGTATCATCTATATCCATTGCTGTGGCCTATGGAATGAGACAGCCCGCCTCGGTGCTAGCTGGCGAGTTTATCCTCGCACCCGTTTTCACTTAGCCCCAGGCATGAAAACTGAACTCTTCATTGAAGCAATCCCAAAAATCTCATCCCCTGAATCAGGAGAAGTTTTTTGTTTACAACTTGCAGCATCACACAAGCGAGACCCCGTTGTTGGGTATTTCGCCGTTCCGATAGTTGCAAATTTCTTATAAGTATCTACCAGGTGTTGAGGAAAGTGATGATGAAGAAGGATAAGAAATAAGTGGAGATCGCTTAAAAATGTCCGTGATTAGGTTTAGTTATCTGTCGTCGCATAGTTATTTCGGGTTTTGAAACAAAGAACGTAACCTTATACAAAAGATGACTAGTAGAAACAGAATTTAGAATTACTCTTCATACTTCATTTTAGCGGTAATCCATTACAATTACTATTTTTGCAATATATTTCTGTTTCTTTTCCAGATACATATATGCTGTTTCAATGATATTAAATCTATAAATAAATGTGATCTCAAGGAATGCCTTATGTTTGGTCCGGTCGTGACTCTTGTGACTTGCTATTTAATTAATTTAAGAGCCAATAAAGCCATTGTTGCTAAGAGTCTTAGAACCCGTTTTATAACGTCTGCCTTGTCGCCAGTCGCCATACACAAAAACACCTCATTATGTAGATGTGGGTAATTTTCATATAGGCGTGAACCTGTATCCCATTGTGTTATTTGATTTTTTTACGTGAAATGTTCAGTGTTATTTGTAAGTATGCTCATTGCTCATGCATAGGTTATTAAGCACGGAGTTCAGTCGTATTTGAAATAATTAAACCGAGAAGCTTCTTATCTAGACAGCAAACATGTTTTTTACACAACACGTTAGGTAGATATCAAGCGACGTCTCTAATATTTCCTCGTCTTGTAGAATATCCTGTGTTCCACATAATCTTTTCCTGTGCCTTGCGTCATGCAATCATACTGTGAAATACCCAGCGCTTCATAACTACGGCGGCCGACAATCAAGACAAATGGTTAGCGCCGTTTGCGGCTCCGCGTCCCCACATGTGGACAATATTAGGACCAATAATCTCAGCGGTGAGTCATTGCCTTTGTGCGCTACTACACCACAGTCGTAGCTTTGACGAGCTTGCCGTGAAATACCTCAGGTTGTTTCTCGGTGATTTCATCGCCAGAACGCCACAGACGCAGTATTTTTAACTCTAGATAGAATACGTAGGCGTTTCGCTTACCGTCTGTTTGTATTTCCGAATTCGAACTCGAGCGCAGAACGTTCGTTGTACACGTGTTATAAATTTTTGCCAATTTGTTTCTGACTCTTATTTACATAACATCTCACCGTTAGTGCTCTCTAAGTAAAAGAAGTGGATAGTTAATCTGTCTCCAGTTAAAATGTAATGATGATTGGTAGTATAAATAAACAGTGTTGATTGTCCTCCATATAAAATAGTTCGAATGTTGCTCGCGAGCCGCAATGGCGCGAGAAATAGATTTTACGAGTGCGTGCGGCGCGATATTTACGTATGTTTACACTCGAGACGGTTTTATAGGCGCAACGACACCGTCACTGCCGTATTAACATATAAGGAGCACTTTTACAGCGTGGAGTCGCTATAACACCTGATGATGGGAAGTTGGCGCCCAACGCGTTGGTTTCTAGAGTATCATTTAAAAGAAATAATATTTTAACTAACTAACTAAACGATAAGTCTGCAACAGTATCATGAAAGATTCGCGCTGGAATCAAATCCACACACAATGTCATTATAATCCAGCCGTCGTAGCCGTAGTAAGCAATTAGTCTGAAGGTCAAATTAGACAATCACGATCCAATTAGTCTTTCGTCAAATGGTATCTTAAATTTGAACTAGAGCCTAACATTCCTGTATGAAAAAGCAAATTCGTATTTTGGAGTTGCTTGTTCAAACAAAAATAGTGAAAACATTAACGAAAAGTCGTATCTATTAAAACAATCTTTGGTGGATAATGGTAAAGACAAAGATTTTGACGAGTCGCGCCGCGCCCGCCGCCCGCAGGGAATGCAATTACGAAATCGGGGCCACGACGGTGCTGTTCGGACGAAGACGACAACGTCCGGTCTCCAACCAGTAATAAAGTAAATTGAGATCGGTTAAACGATTTACTTTAGATACTAAACTTCCCGTTAATCGAACGGTCTGAAGCTTTTTAACTGACGTGTTTTGAGCTACTTTCCATTTTTTTACCGGGATCATTTAAACATAGAATTAAACTTTTTTCTATTATCAGATGGTGTAGTAAATATTTTATAGTCTGCAGTTTCTCCACTGATAGATAGGCAGGTGAAAAAACGGTTATGAGTATTAAAAGGACATTTATTAAGGTTGATATTTCTGAAATTAAAACGCATTTCCCTATTTATTTTTTGTTTGACAATGGCCAAAGCCACTGATTAAGGAAGCGACCTCTTATAATCTATAGCCATGACCATGGTTAGAAAACGCGCTTCAAGAGCCGGAGCTCCCGGGTTTGATACTCGTCCGGGGCAGCTGTTCGAACGATGAGTTTGAATATTATCTTTTCGAATGTTGCATGGCATCCACGTTTACGGAGAGATCCAAGTGAGGAGGGAAATGTTATACATATGTTGATTTTCGTCTCCAAACCAATTTAAACACACTGAATACCTACGACTAAACAGCAGCAGTTAGATTAGAGCACAAAGTGATATTGTATCAAGCCTATCAAGAGGCACTCACCCGCTAGGCGGCCATTGCAATCAGTGGTCCATCTACATGGCTTCCGGGTGCTGATTGAAACTGATTGATATTGATTCTTATTGTTGCCCGCGTGTATTGGTCTCCGGACGTTGTCACTAGTCAACACTTGTGTGGTTTTGTTTCAATAGGTTTAGGTACCTACAGGAGTTACAGTTTGAATGTAATTCGAAACAAACACTTCAATGCCATTGTTATGTAATCAGTTAAAACCTAAAATTTTGAGCAGAACTTCTGCTGCCTACATGTTCGACTATATGGTAGATGCAACAGGTGGATTTTTGTTGTCAACAAAACTTTCTCTCCGTCTCAGTTTATTATGTTCTCTATCCATGTTAATTGTATTACCTTTGAAGCTTTTAATAGCGTGCATCATTCAGACGAAAAAATAACGCTCCTTTGATACGTGCTCTCCGGCTCTGGCTACCTTTTCAGAACCGTTCAAAGATTGAATTTATTGTTGTTAAAAACTTTTTCTTTAGTAATAACATAAAACGTCTTCGACGATTTCATTTCAACGCGCCTTAGATGTTCCGTTCGGGACACAAAATTATCGACTCGGTTTGATCCCACGCCCAAAATAAAATATCATATTTCCCGTCAGACGAGCAAGCTTCAGCTTCGAGTGTCGTTTTTACTTGCTTTTTTTCAGAGCAGCAGGTTTTTTAAGGAACTGCACCGCATATGTTTGCTCAACATTCGTGACGTCTTCTTTTCAAGTGGAATGTTTTTGCTAGCGAAGACATAGCGTACTAACTTTGTGAGTAAAGTTTCTTTTATTGTGCTACATTTAGTTACCAACTTACACTTTTGTATGTCGAGACGCCGCTATGTACACTGATTCTAACCTTCGACACTTGTGTTGTGTATCGTTAAATAAAAAAAAGCTGAGCTCTATTATAGCTTCATCAATGTTAAAGACATTTTTTTCTACAGCCCAAATACACAGCTGACGAACGACTAATGAACTTCGATACTAGCAAAGACCGCCAAGTTTTACTAAAATGTGTAGTAACACCAAAATCATTTAGAAAAAAATCGAATTACCTATATATTGGTAGAACCTATGGTGATATAACCTATAGTTGGTTAAAGTTTAGCTAGTAAAACTTGAGATTGAAAAACTCTTCAAATTTAAAAACACTTTCGTATTTGCGATGAGGTAAGTATTAATAATAATTATTCATCACCACTCTACTAAGGTATGTCATTTAGACAAGGAACAGATTTTGACGAAATAAAATTTGATTTTTTTCAGGACTTAGAACTTATCTTTTTACTTTTCTACTTTTATTTTACATATTCACTCGATGAATAGTTAATAATTCTCACTTTATGCAGAACGCTGGGAAATGAATTAATCGTATTTTTGGCTATCGATCGAAAAAAAGCCGACAATTGCCGAAGTTTGTACCTACCGAAATTCATTATAAAATGAGCTAAGTACCCATCGGAAGTAGGGATTCAAATAGGAATCAGGGCCCCGCCCTTTCAATTGTGTCTAAATTGAAATTGTTATTGTAACTTGTCAAATATGAGTATGGTCAAATATGGAACAAGTAAATTAAAGTACTGGGGTAATAATAACAATGACGACTGAAGGCTAGCAAAACTCACCGTGGACTTTGCATGTGTCATCTGGAAATATTAAGTTACGCTTTCCAATATTACTGAAAACATTTTCTCTCAAACCGGAACACAGTAAAATATTACGACATAAACTAAAATCCGAGGTTGGGATTAGAAACTTAGCTCAGTTCATACGAGTAAATACAGTTCTGAAGCGCTCCCTCCAGTCATCATTAGCGACGCAATACCCAACCCCACGGCACCAGCTCATGCTTTTACAGTTGCTAGCGGAGCGTGCGCTTCCACACGGCCGTGTTACAGGTGTTACCTGCTTCTCACGGGCCGGTTCCGTGCTTGCATAACCGCGGTGTAACGGGCCTTACTCAGCACAGCACGTAATGCGCCGTAACTCGCGCATTATGCATGTAGGGCGCACGGCGGAGTTGGTAACACTGCGCTCGAGCTGGTGAACAGTGTGTCAATTGCTTAGATTCCTTAGTAGCTGTTGATGCAATCCACCTAGTACTCGTTGGAGGGTGATGGCTGGATGCGTATTTTTTGGCTAGAAAAGATATACGAGAATAGATAAGAGAATTACAACTTACTAAATTATTTAATTCTTACAATACCTTTATTTATATCTCCAAATAAAAAAATTTTTACACAAAATGAAGCTTTATCGATCAAAATTGTAGTCCGCATTCATCATATTTTCTCGGGCATGAAGATACTAAGTACCTACCTATAAACATTTACCATCTGGCTATTTCTAGTATGTAGGTAAGTCTAGATGGCCAGTGTGACGCATCTTAGGACCTACTCTCAACAAGCCGGTGACAATTTAAAGCTGTTCATTATCCTGTCATTCAGCATTAGGTAACTATTGTAGCTACCATAAAAGGCCGGTCGGGTATCGGGTTGCAGAAGATGGCATGCGCACGAGACAAGACGACTGCAGATCGCCTACGTCAGATAATGCTTCGAATCTCGCCTCCATCAACAAAATATCAGATTCCGTATGGAATCGTATCTGCAGCCATTGAACGGAAGCGGTAGGCGCCGTTTGCAGCTGCCGATTTAGTATCGAATACCGCAGATAAAGAATGCTTTAATTCAAAAATTGTAAAGCGATATGTGAAGATGCTCCAATGTGTTCACGGTAAATCGAATCGAGACAGAGCGCCCTGTAAACTACACCACCGAAGACAACTTTGAATAATTGCATTCATTTTGCTTTTTCTTTTTTTGGATTGGCGAAGATGAGACGATTTGGTATTCAGAATTTATAGTCGTCTGTCAATTCAATAGAGTTCGAGGATGATGTGAATTGTGAAGCTGTGTTTTGTTGTGATACTCTATTACAGTTTGTACGTACTACGGATAATAAGTATTACTTATATGCAACAACTAGGTACGCATACTGCTATGCCTTAATTTGAGTAAACATAGAGTGTACAATATATATATAAAACTATGAACTAATTGAATACTAAGATTCGAGGATGTTTAGGTAGGTATAGGAAACTTAACAAAGATAAGCCAAACGGCTCATACGTCATCGTATATTTTGTCTGTCGCCGGTTTAATGAATTATTCCCAGTATTAGTACTAAGCGAAATTCTAGTTATTCTTGGTAGACCATTTAATAAATAGTAGCAAGCTACCGACTTATAAAAAATATACCTATGTATAGCCGTATCGTCCTCCAAAAGATTTTATTGTCATAGCGAAAACATATCCGCTGAAAAGTCGGGTCCGGAAGTTCCGCACCGGACGCGGGAGGGGCGGAAGAAGGGGTGGCTCAGAATATCCGGCTACAGCACTCCTCGCCTTTCCGCCGAATTCACTTCCGGTTCCTCCCTATCGGCACTCCCTAACGCAATTATGAACTAAATATATGTGTATGTACTATAGTATTTTGCTGAGTTTTAAGTCTCCCTGCTCCCTAGGATGTATACCTATAGTAACCTCTTTTCAGCTTAGTACACCTAGTTAGATAACCTAATATACAGTTTATCGGTTAGGGGTGTACTAAACCGGTTAATTTAATAGTGATTACGAACAAGTAGTTTATTCGAATGAGTATAGTGACCTTTCGGTTTTGTAGACCCCTAAATGATTAAACTCTTACAGTAAGACCTCAGGCGTAGAAATAACGTTGAACAAAAGAATCTTCACTCTGCTAGGTAGTGATCACAAGCATTCCGGTTACTGTGTAGTATTTAAACTTATAAGAACGTACCGCGTTCCCTTATTTAATAACATAACCTATACGTGTACTACCCAGGTGATCTTAATATAAATGTACTAGTTACAAACTTTCTTTCAAAGCACTTCTTCTTATTAATAGTTCATCATCATTGACAGCCTAATCTGCTTAATGCGGGGCAAAAATGTTTTCTCTCTTTGTACCTTATTTATTGTTGTGCCATCGGTTACTTATTACCTACTAAATTAAAATGATAATATTTATAAATTTCTCACAACTTATTATAAGTAAGATACACATAAGTGAATTATTTACTAGGTGTCTGCGTCCTCATTCTATCCGGAGCAAGACTCCCGTCGAGCTCGCCTGCGCCGGCGCAACTCTGCGTGTGATCTTCCTCGTCACCCGCGCGCACTACACGGAAATCATAAATTGCCAGTCCTACTATAATAACATTTACCTCTACGAATCACAAAATATCATATCTTACAATACATATAAATAGAATAACATTTAGGAAAGAGCAAACAGGTCGCGATCGTGGAAGCTCTTTTAGCCAACATCGTTTAAGCAAGTTTATATGATTTTATCGATTCATTTATAAGATCTTACTTTCCGACTTTGATCTATTTTAAGTTTCAGATATTTTAGAAATATAATATGTATTCTTACTGAGTAATAAACACGTTTAATAGCTTCATTTATTTAATACTGGTTAATTAGTTATTTGAAGCCAATATAAAACGTACCTAGTTGTACGGCAGTTTTATAATCGTATCAATAAATCGCCTATTAGCGTCTACTCATTTTAAAACCATTGCACTCAAGAACTTGATTATGTTTACGTTATTTTGAATAATGTGCTATCCGCAACTCTACGAGTTTCATAAATTAGCTGTGGGGAACAAAGGGTATAAATATTTTTTACTGTTTCATAAAGATTAAATATGCTATGTAGAGCTTGTAGTTACTAAGCAATATAAACAAAATATGTTGGGTATAGTTTTCTAGTACAAGAGTACCTACCTACCCATACTCGTATATATAATCGCAAACAAGGGAAAGACATTTGCTAACCCAAAACAAAAATTGTATTGACCGACAGCAAATGCGTACAACGGCAAAACTGTGATACTTATCTATTCGTTCTTGCTATAAAGCAATACACAAGTAAACATTGTCATTGTATATATACAGCACATAATGTCGCACATGTGCCCTTATAGCTCGTATCGTGTACAAAGTATGTGGACACGTGTGGCGAAGCGATCAAGACAAGTGCAGCGACATACAACGGTTCAATTCTCGGAATCGGGTTAATTCAGTGCGCAACGTCACCCCTCGCTTCCTTGTCCGATGTGCGGCTAATAGGTTACCATCTTTTAAGAAACACACGGACATTTGGCCAGATATTCCAGACATAATATGAATTAAAAAAATAGGTAAACAGGGTTGTCTATCGCATTAAGGATGTACGTCAGCAGGTACTCATCCTCACAAATTTTACTAAGGAATCAACCCAGTCAATCTTATTCTCGAATGCTGGGTTGATTTACGGAATAAAAATCGCTTAGGTATAACGCTGCGCAATGTACATACATTGGTATTTCATAGGGTGTAGACTGATAATGCACTTTTTTTCTACGGCGCGTATGTGCCGTATCGAACCATATCATTGCATTGCTGGGCATCGGGCTATACTTCACCACTCTGTCCGTATACGGGATATATAAGGACTTCAGTTATCATCGAACGCCTCCTCTGACAGGCAGGTTTACACGAGAAAAATATAGACAAATTAAAATATACTAACAAACAAGCAAACGTGCATAATGTAAGATAATATTCGTACTATAGACGGATGGTTGGTTACCCTTTGCGCGACGGAATAACAGCTTGCTTGTAATTAATTGTAAGCTGGCAGGTCGCGGTTAGTTCCTGATACACTTCGGTGTTGGACATGGACGTATTTAGACGATATTATGATATTTAGTCTTACTATACCACTTATCTGAATAATAAGGAAGTAAGGGTGTACGAGTAAAACTTGGTACCTATATCAGGTATCAATTAATTACCATACTCTTTATCATACACATTATTATTTTAGGCGATAAGGCCGCCGACTGTACTACCATTGTATTGGTTTTGTGTGCAATAAAGCTATATTCATTAATTCATTCATTTATTCATTATGGGCCATATTTAATGATAATGACTGATACTGACACATAATTATGTACCTATACTAGTGTTTTCCTAAGTTTTTGGTAAGAAAAGAAAAAGTTTTGTATTATAGTTTGAAAATAGCAGCTTGTAGTACAATTTTTTATAAAAAAACTAAAGATAAGATCTATCATCTATGTATTAAGTACTTACTTACCTTAGTATATTTTTGATACTAGTTATTTGCGTTAGAGACAACGTGAAATAATGACTCGCTTTGCCATTTGTAAACTCATGTTAACCCCGCAGACATGCGATGGACAGCCGTGTAAACATTCGTTCACGATTTGTTTTATCTACCTCCTATATTACTCTAGCTAGACATACCTATGAAGAATATACAGTCGATTATTATTTACATTTTTAGCTTTGCTCCAGGGGTATCTTTGCCCTAGACGTAATTCACAAAGAAAACCGTTTAATGTGAGTAATTAAAGTATTCCTTTGAAAATAATCTAAGTACTGAGAGTGCGAAATGTAAGACTTTTTTCCTATTTTAAAAGTAGCTTGATTAAAGTTCATGGAATGCCCTTAATATTGTAATATCTTTGTCTGAGTCTGTAGAGTGACAGATGTTGCAATCAGGGCTTCTCTGCGGGATGTCCACTCTACATCGGATTTACTTCCCCCGTCTCCATTGTACCCAGTATTACCTACCCTGCACGATTCATTGTACGTGCCGAATATTACCCCCTGACCTATTCATTGTAGCTTTCAATTCAAGCCCATTATTTTACCCCTTTAAGCTTCAAGAGAAACAATTCAATAAAAAACAGGGGACTTTACTATTGCAAAATCGAGGCGAGAAAGGGTTGATATTAGTATATTTTCACGACAGTCTTGTCTAATAATGTGTGAGCGATTGATATTCTAAATTGTTATGATTTTTAAGTACCAATCTGTAATTACAAAATTATATTATTATTTGTCTGCGTCCCACTGCTGGTCACAACATCTAAGCAAATCTGGGATTGGAGAGGATTTTACTTATTTTCCAACTAGTAAAAGAAAGAGTAGACATGCTTAATGAGCATTAAACTTACAAACGCCAACACCGCGGCGTAGTCGAAAAACGCGCCGTTAATCGATAACAAAAAATTAAAAGCCTCGACAGATTCTGATTGGAACCACATGACGTTGCCGAGCGACAAAATAAATTAAAAAACAATCACCAGATCATTTAAGTAAACAAAAACCTTTAAGCCTCACTGCGAACGAGACATTTGCTCCCGAAAACACACCCGATACTCCCGAACCTACTACAGAAGCCAGTTCGGTTCTTATGAGCTAATCTTTAAGGGTCATAGCTATTAGTTCACTAACTTCAGTGTTTACGTTTCAAGGATTCAGTAAGTAAAGCTCAGCGTGGGAAAGCTCAGTGAGGTCAGGTGGCATCACATGTGGTGCACTCCTGGTTGAAACGTTACGAGTAAAAATAATATTTAACAAAATACAGAAGACTGGCGGCGAGCATCGATAGGACTTCTTCGCGGGGGAGTCAGGGCTCAGGCGCACCTATATGTTTATGAGGCTCGCCCCTCTGGTGGTCTATAAACAATAGCAAAGCGTTATTTTATTTAATTTTAGTTATGAGCGCTTACGATAATGCGTGCACTCGGTATTGTGTATCTCCATGTGGTGAATCATGTAGCCGCGAAATAAAATATTAGAGATGCACTTTTCTATACGAAGGAATTGGTTATGCGGTAGTTAATATTAGATTTTTACAGGCTCGAATCATAAAATGTTTTATTAACTCATGTTTATGATAACTACCAATAAAATCAACAATCATGTAACTAGAATGTTGGATGAAGTAAATTCAACAGGTAAAATCATTGGCACATTCATTTACTCGTATTAGTCTCAGATGTTGTGCTATCAATAATGGTTTTCGCGTGATCAGCTGAGAAGAATGTATTGGATGCACAAAAAGTAAATCTGTGCACCGCCCAGGGCCAGGGCTGGCTGCCGTACGTCACATGAGCCCGTGGGATATCGCTGATAATGGCGCGGTATTTGCGACGTGGGTGGCTCGCGTACGCATTATGCAGCTCTTTTTATGCGTCTTTGTATCTAGAGAGCTTTCTACTCATTGATGCGCAATAATGTAGGCTTTGTGAATGAACAAACAAGGTACGCAAACACGCCCACTCACGCGTCGCTTCATTGGATTTTCGGTCGTGCTTCTAAAATTTCCTTTAATATCTACGAGCACTGCTAATGATGAATTGACACAATCTCGCAAAAACTGTGTTGTCGGATTCTTAGGTACCTCACGTAACATAAAAGGACTTGTAAACGCTTCGTGAAAGGAAACGATTTGAATTGGCGTGACCGGGAATATCGTTTGATATATTCATGCAAATGCTTAAACACGTCGGGGCTCAAATGGAGTGACGTGGTATCAAATGTTTATCGTAAAATAGCAACTCGAGCCGCTCGCAATGGGTGAGTGGTTGGCAGTAGGCACAGTTCCTATATAAATTGAAGCAGTGACACGGAAGTCCCGTCTAACCCAATCCGCCCACGGCGCTTGCGTCAGTGCAGTGTCGAATCTCGCTTCTCAGTAGATTTGACTTCCTATATTATTGTTCTAGGAAGATCCAGGAAGTTGGCATGAGTGGCGTGAGCGGACACATCTAATCTTTTTATGTAGGTAGTTATTATCTCGTAACGATAGTTAAGGTATAAACAACTACTGATGATAAGCATTGGCGTATTATAAGAGAGGACTGCGAATCGAAACTTATCATGGTGCAATGAGTTAAAAAATCGTGGTGTAATAATAAGCAAAATTAATATTAAATAATTATATCATAGCAAAAGCAAAATAGGTATTATATTACAGCCTCGACCTGGAACCCTGGAACCCAAAAAAACTCGTCACAGCAGAAAAACCACTTGTTCATATTTTATTTTTGTATAGCTACTAATAACTAAAGACAGCTCGGGTACTGCATGTAGGTACTGTGTGATGCAAGCAAGTGCATATTGTCTCTTCCCGGTTCGACGTTCGTCAATGAGACCACAGACGTAGGTACACATAGATTTAAGTCAGTAGAGTCTGTTTCGACCAATACGCCGTTTAAAAACATATTCTTTCAAGATTTTAAGAAAATGGTAATAACGTAATACTTATGGGTTAAAAGATTTTCAAGTTTACTAACATACGCGACAAGCTCTAAGTAAGTGATTCCATTTAATGTTATTATGAGTTTTAAAAAGCACTTCTAGCAGTTATTAAATGTCCTCAATTGCCTGCCAGGTGTTAACAACCTTACCTAAGTAGATTCATTTAACGTTAACTTTGATAACCAGTAAGTAAGTCAAAACCCATGTGAAAATCATTTACCGGCAGTCACACATGATTGCACTACCTACTAGAGCCGATTGATCAATTATTTTTTTGACCTCTCCAATTTGTAAAGTTAAGTGTTTCTCTTACGTCATAACCTTGAGATTGAACTGACATTTGTATTTCCGGAATAGGTAAGGGTAAGATAGCAATTTTACTAAGGTAATTGCAAATACATATATAAGATAGTAGGTAAAGCGTTGTTAATTGATAATTGAGTCATTTAAATTATGCGAAATTAATATAATAAGTTTTAATCTTCAATTTGTATTTAAATATTTTTTTAAAGGCCCCGTCAAAGTTATAATGCTGTCTCTAAGAGTAATATAACATGAAGGCGCAGGTCTAATCATTCTGGTCCTTCGAGCATGATATTCCGTACAACCCATAACTGACCATTAGACACACTCGCATGCCGTCCACAACACGGAAACCGTAGGCAGGAGGTAGGAACGCTGACACCGCGAGATTAGGTCAAGTACGACGCGTTTTATCATTTTATACATGTTTTATAACAACCCACGACGGAAGCAGCGCATAATGCTCATAAAATAAACATGATAACTGTTTCAAAGTAAGTTAATATGTAAATAAAGTTGATTAATAGAGTTGAGTTTGAAGGTAGCGTTACACAAAATAGGTTATGCTGATGTTATAGTTGCGGCCCTAAGATCCTTTTGACCTTTACACTCGGATAAAACTGTCTTCAATTGTGAATTATTGAAATCATAATAACTAATAACATAACTAAGTATACAATAATAATATATGTTAATTAATAAATTAAAGACATTATAAGGACATTGCAACGGTAGATAACTTCTAGGAAAATCTATTTTCTATGTTTTGCTAGGTATTAAAATGTTAGTCTTTATGTGTCATCTCCGGTAGTATTCCATGCTAAGTACTCTTCAGGTACGAGTTATATTTAGAATCAATTACGTGAAGTATAATTTTTACACATTACATCTAATAAAACCTCGTGGTCACGGGCCAAAGCCTTCGAATTCCAATGATTACATCAGATTACACAAGCGAAGCCGCGTGGCACGTAATAGCTGCTAGATTGGAGAAAGCACATCGGCCTTGGCAGTGAAGCGTTGACGCGCACACGATACTAGTCTGTGGGTTGGGTAGGGTTGTCAACAAACCTACCCAGTGTCAATATTTTATGTAGCTTGAGGTGGGCTCTAGGATGTACTGCTTAAGCAAATTGCTTCGCGGGTTGTTTACAGAGCTTCTATTTTTATTTCAGGTTACTTTCTTCTTTATCAAAACTGTAGACTTTCTAAAGCTTTGACTATATTCTTAATTTTCTCTGTTTTGACATTTTCTACACTACAAGTCTTTGAACGGTATTGAATATCACTTAATTTTTTCAGATTCCTTTACCTTCTATTAAAGATTTATTTAGGTACCTACTAGAGTTTAGGTCACATCAGACATTTCAAGATAATAGATATATCTTGATAGATATTTTACAGGAATAATCACACTAGCCAAAAAAGCACATCTGTAAATAGTCACTAAAAGTTAGGACAGAAATACAACTTAGTGTATCGGGTATAGTTTTCATCGTTATCTAGTTAGACCTATCTATTTATCTGCTGATGTAGGTAGTCCGTCTCAGCGCGCCCGCGCATGGTCGCTGGTGGCGCCACCTTCAATGCAGAGTATAATTGGCGCGAGTTTTCACGCATGCACACCACTTTCGTTGCCAATGAACTTGGAAAGCGGGGATGCTTACTTTGTCATTGTCATTAGATGGGTGCAACCTGGGAATGCACTCTCGCTGTGTTACATGAATGGTAGTATTACCGCTCGCGTGTGAATTCAGTGACGCAAGATCGGTTACTTGGAAAATCTGTTAGTTTTTGTACCTCTACTTACGCATTGATTAATACATTGGTACTCTTCAAATCGAGAGTCGATAAAGTGACTGATTTCTCAGCGCACTAGCGCGTAGACAATGCAGAGATGCATTTTTCGTGGCACTACCAATTTTCTTAACCTTTGCTATTGATATTTTCTTAATTATAGTACCTATTGTCTTAATTACAATAATTTGAACGTTTTGTTTAACATAATTTTATAATTTATTGGAAACGACGGATATAAATTTAACGATAAAAGTTGATTTCAATATTTTCCTCCAATTCAGCTTTCCATAATAAAGCGTTCTTAACTAAGTATCTATATATATATTTATTAATATTGTATATATATTGAATTTTAGGCTAGATTCAGCTTTAACACTTTTAAAAATTTTAAACATTACATCGTTTCTAAACATAATAAAAAAAAGTTAACATGAATCCCCGTACTGCCTAGGGCTATGCGTACCAGTATGAATTCCAGATGAGTTAATTAGCAGGCAATAAGGCTTCAGAGTTCAGAAGGGTAGGGTCTCCATCATCGCCCGCCGCGGTGGGAAAGCGTGGGCGTTGCGTCGTCGCACTTGACGCTTCACCGACCACGAAAACTGACTTGGGAGCATAGAGATAGAATGGAGAGGATGCTTATTATTGCTGCATAATTTCTGGCACTATAATATATTAAATTAAAAGTGTTAAAAGAACGCTTGTAAATGGCACATTTCTTTTTCTTAGTTATGTAAAATCACTTTTACTGACGAACCGGTTTACTGTACAAGTTGCAAGTAACAATTATTAATACTCGTAATGCGTTGTACCTAATCATAATCATTTGACTAGATGCTAAAGTGCTGGAGGCTGGACGTAAGCCTTCACGCACGGCACGCTTTACGCCTTTCCTTTACGCCGTTCCTTTACGCTTTTCCTTTACGCCTATAATCTATCATTAATATAATAAACTCTCCATGGAGTTGTTGTTCAAAAATCACGGCACATAATAAGTAGGTCTGGGTGGAATCGCGCTCCATTGACGCCGTCGTTACGGCGACGGGCCCTTCGATAGCCATCTGCTTTGTCACGAAAACATCGACACCTTGGCTTAATCCATTCTTAGACGACTGCCTAGTTTAGGTATCTATTACTTAAATATACTTATAAAATATACGTTTGATTGTACTTGGTACATTACTTAGATAAAGCGTATACTTAGGCGCAGACATAAACAATAAAGAAGTTACATTACTTATTAAGTAGGTATGTGATCGCAGGCTTGACAGCACTATATGCACATACCTACCACATTCTTTTAAGATTTTTAATCTACTTGTAGGTAATTCAGTCGAGTACCTATGTAATCGTATCTAATATACAGGTACGAGTTTGACTATAATTATTGACTTTTTTTGGTGCGGAATAATAAAACATAGGTATATATGTGAGATAAAACATCACTTTTCCATTATTTATTATTAACAAAGATACCTTTAACAACAAAGAAAAGGAAATTTTGAACATTTCTATCTAGATATTACAGAATGAGCATGGGAATTAAGTAGATTCATTTCTTTCTAATAATTTCTTTAAAAATGAAATCAGCATGATTATCTAAAAAACAAAGTAGGTAATTGCCATAACATATAATATCCAATATCCAATCCATCTTTTATCAGCTCAGAGAATATAAGTATGGAGGCAGTGGGCAGCGATCAAAGGAAGTGAACGGAGCGATGCAACCTTGACATTTACTGTTCTGTGAATGTAGCAGCCGGCCGCTTGCGCTGCCAGGAAACGTCGCGATACCTGTCTCCGAGAAGTCCGAAATGCCTCGGAAGGCACAGGATTTGCTTCCTGGTAGTTCCTGTGGCCGTTGACTGTGGAACTGGAACTATCAGCCTGTATTTTAGGTTTATCTTATTTTAAGACGTTAATTATTTTATTTACTTAATTACGGCTAGAGCCATGATCTGCCGGCCATAGCTGTAATGCTTTATGTCCGTACTTTATCCGCCTATTTACCTGTGTATGTTTATTTTCGTTGTGTCTAGTCAGGATTATTTTGTAGCCATAGGATTCTTATCATCTGCCTCTCCGGTCTAACTAAATGCTGAAACTCTTCACTTGGCAATTCAAAATGCCTAATATTTATTTTAAAAATATTCGGACTTCATACAGAAATGTGTCTAACTTTCTGATCCTTCAATAGTGCATTCTGAATCTTACAAGTATGTTTATGTTCGTATAAGTTTTCTGATTGATCTGAGCAGTTGTACGTCGTTGACCGTAGGAAAGTAATCATAGTTGTAATCATATATAGTTGAGTTCCACTCTAAATTACTCTTGGTTGGTTTAGTTGGTCTGAGTACCTAGAAAAAGGGGGTAAGCATGATCTGCTCTTTCTTGCCTATGCAGACCTAGATACTACGAGTATATCTACCTATAAACTGGTAGGATTGATACAATGTTTCAAAGTGGTTATGTAAGTAGGCACTTCTAATGTAGGTACCCATATATTTTATCATCCGAATACGTACTTATCTACGTACTTCACCGATAGGAACTATTTATTATTTAAGAACTACCGCTTGATTACTAAAATTAAATCATTCTACTACTATAAGTACTATGGTAAATAAATCATCACTTATAAGCACTTCTTAGATAATACAATAAAAATATATTTCCTCCCGAATAAAAAAACAATCGACTTCTTATAGTGGAACAAAAGAAGATGTCTTCGAGGTCTTTTGAAAGAGGACAATGTACCCGCAGAACGATCCACATTCGATTTTAGCCGTTCCTGCCAGGAACACAGCGCCTGGTTTATGATCACGAATGCACTTTGAACCTTTAAACAGACGTTCAGCTGTTTTGTCGTCTCTGGATCAGCTCCCTGGTTTTTAAGCGATAGAAATCATTTCCTAACAGTTGTAATAGTTTTATGACGCGAACTCTGATAAGCTCTGCGATTAAATAATCACCATCACAACACAAACTTAGTAACAGATTCATACTTTCGAGTCTGTATAGTCATAGATGAATGAAGTTACCTAAAGCAAGTCTGGATAATTTTTCTTTCGTCTGTCAGTGTTATATTTTTGTAATTGTCTGGATGTTAGTGGTCGCATATAGGTCTTATTTTTCAACGAATACCGGCAAAATTTGGTTCTAAAACTTCTTTAGTCATCGCGGTGTCGCGTCTGTGATATTTCGTTGGGGGATTATTTCCTTCAAAAGCGAGAATTCTGCTTCGGTGCCATTAGGTAGCCAAATTTAGTCATAATAGATATACCTTTTTTACAATTTTGAACAAACAAGTAAAATGCAGTCCAAAATCACTAATATGTTGAGATACCTACTAGGTCTACAAGTAAAGTTGAAAATTTTGAAAGTACTAGGTAAGTTTGCGAAAAATTTATTTGCGCTACGTGCTAGCGTTCGCAGATGAGTATTTATTATATGAATATTTTTTTAATCGATTGTTGTAGTAGCATTAATAGCTAATATCTCAATATCAAGTCTATCAAAGACCTACGATTATTGGTTATGACTAATTACGTATTCACCTATGTATTATAAGTAGGTACGTAGATGTACGTTGTGCATGACAATAAGACCCACTAGTGAGTTATTATGATGTCAAACGGTGACCGGAATATGAAATAGCCTAATGTTTTGGACGCGGCTACTTGGTATGGGCGTTTACCGTGGGAACAATAGTTGACAGTTTCCGTTATGAAGGTATGCTCTATTCGTCTAGAAGGAAACGCTAGCGTTAGCAAACGCTAGTGTCATTACTCTGTGTACCACCATGACCCATTAGGTGTTAAGAACGATTAAAAATAGGCGCTTAAACAGATAGGTAAATTCTTCGGTACTAACAGTACTTATGTTGCTGCGTCCGTTACAACTAGGCTAAATTGAGGGTTATAATAAAAAATAAAAATTGGCGGAAATTTTTCACACAGCGCCATCTAGCCCCAAACTAAGCAGAGCTTGTACTATGGGAACCAGATGGTTGATATATACTACATATACTATTTTTAAATACATACTTATTATACATAATGAACACCCAGACACAGAACAAACACCCGAGTTCATCACACAAATGTTTGTCCAGAGTGGGAATCGAACCCACGACCTTCAGCGCCGAAGTCAGGGGTACTAACCACTGCGCTGTGAGGCCAGTTATTAGATTAACTATACGATTTAAAAAAGTAATGCAATTCAATAAGTACCATGTAAAATAATTATTCTTATAGTGTCAAATTCTCTTTGGCAGCGATAGACTCGAGAAGTTTATGCGATGTACCTAAGTAGACATTTACTTTACTTTTATACAACTTTACGAATGCAGCTTCTGGTATGTATAAGTATTCATTGGTATATATTTTGGACTTTATTAGCTGCTTACGCACATAGACATAGTTAAAAACAAAGACAATAAGTACCTACACAGAACTTAACAGTGCAAGACAATAAGACGCTTTTATTCAAAGCTATAACTACGAGTAAGTAACCAAAATCCCCGGTGTCAAAAAATCTGAGACTAAAGAAAATAATTTGTAGGTATTACATAAATGTCAGACTTATCTAGTATAGTATACTATACATAGTATATATATGTAATGGGTTCGAGTTACACCCAAACCTGGGAACCACGATGCATGGAATCGCCCAGCCCTGTGATAATACAGCCATTCTTTTGTGCATCAAATTATAAAAATCTTTTTAGTTTATCGCATTACCACCCAGGTTTTAGGTTTTCGATGATCGTGTAACATTCATGGTTTTATGACCTCATTCCTATAAGTACAGCTGTTCTAGGTTGAGCGTGGTCCTCATTAGTCCTGAGCTTACATTACCAAAAAAAATCAAGCTTTATTTTGTTCATAAATAGTTGGAAATTCTTTATTGTATGCGTACAAAACTAAATCAGTAAACATAAGATTTACGGTTTAGTACTACAAATACCTATAGGTATAAAGCAACCTTCAGGAAATGAAAATGCACGAACATTATTATATACCTAAGTATATACTTTTGAAGAGAAGTACATTATTTGAATGTGAGCTCAAAGACTGAAACCAAGCCAGAAGTTGTTATATATTTATTTGAAAATTATTCTAATTTTTCATAGCGCTTTCCGCAACATATAACGCTCTCTATAGTTCAAGCGTTTAGTTAAATGATGGACATTCTACTCTCCGAAAGATGGCGCGGCTTGTACTTATAACTATTTAGTTTATTATATACAAATAGTAAATATGTACTGAAAAACGAAAAACAGTTTTAATTTTACATAACTTTTGCTATTGAGATATCAAACTATTATATACAACCCGTATACAAGAGTATCAGTCTAATCGTGAAAATGGAGGTGTTTGTAAGTAGTGAATAAATAAATTATATCTGACTAAAAAATTGAGCAGGTGGACAAGTCTGTTATTTGAATTGTCTCAGAATTACAATTGCATTGTGCCAAAATGGCCGTTTTGACAAAGAATAGGTTAGGCTAGTATTAAACAAAACATAACTTTTAAAACTAACTCTGATCTATTCTATGTAATTGTAATTCTGAGACAATTCATATAGGTAAAGCACTTGACCACCTGACTTGAATGCCTCCTACTTTTTGAGGAGTTGAATTAGAATTAGAATATGAAACTTTTTGAGTTTACCATTAAGTTCATGATCACAGAAGATAATCCGTATCAGAATTAATCTACTCGTATATATATTCTATATTGGTACTGCGTAAAGTTATTGCTAAAACACCTAAACATACCTATGAGAATAGGTAGGTACCTACCTACCTACGTGCCAGTTGTTATTGCTAAGTATGAGTAGGTACGAGTGACCGGAAGCGTTACGACAATATTCTTGGTATTTAACCGGCTGTTGGTTTTCACATGCGCTCTACGTGATGGTACGAAGATATATGTAACTTCTATATATCGACATAAATATTATTTAGTCGATGTGCCCATCACTTATCTAATATTACCTACCTATATGTATGTAACATCTTTTATTACCAGTGTTAAATATTACCAATATAACTATCAGTAGTAAGAACGGTAAATTAATTACTCGGTGCGTAGATAATAAGTAAATAAAGCATATTGTGGCAAATTACATGAGGTAGGTACAATCTAATTCGTGTATATACGTATCAACACATATTGTCCCATTGCTGGAAATGAGTCTCTCCTATGAAGG
The DNA here is from genome assembly GCA_947049295.1 of Ligdia adustata. Classification (NCBI taxonomy): domain Eukaryota; kingdom Metazoa; phylum Arthropoda; class Insecta; order Lepidoptera; family Geometridae; genus Ligdia; species Ligdia adustata. The sequence continues at coordinate 9,818,839 of OX346218.1, forward strand.
GGTAGATAAATATATTATTATATTTTCTCTGGTGTAGTGTAGGCCATAGTTCACTACGTTGTTCAAAATGCGTGTTAGGGGCTTGATTATAGGTGTTTGTAGGCTGTTAACTGTTATAGCAAGTTCCATCCAGCTCATTTTAACCACCGCAGAAACCACCAATGGATTTGTTTGCATCTAATAAACGGACCCTGATAACATAGTATGATTTTTTACAAAAAAAAACAATTAAGACTGTGCTACACCGCACATCAGCGAATAGTCTAAACTGTTTAAAGAGACTGCTGAGAACCTTGTCTGAACAAGATTAAATCAAAAATTTAAAAAAACATCTGATAAAAAATATTCCATAGGCCATTTATATGGATATACGGCCATCTTGGATTTTCAATTTATCATAGTGTATGAGTATAGTATTCTACTAGTCAAGCCCTTTGATTTGATACCCATATTAATAGGGATTTGTGAAAAACAACGGTTTTCATAAAACACCTATCTACAAAAAAAAACAAATATCGGTTCACACTCACACATAAATACGCGGATTCGTCAAACTTATAAGAGACCATCGCTTTTCCTTCGGAGGTTAAAAAATAGATAAAAAGATGTTATGTTACCGCTATGACCGAAACCACGGAATTTGCGCTAAAAACCGCAGTATATGCTCATTTTCCCCCTAAGATTATGATCGCATCGCATTAGAATTCCATTGTCAAACCAGGATCTTCGGTGCGTGTGCGTGCGCCTCGATCTATAGGTACTCCGTACATAGTTATTATTCAGTTTTGGCACATAGCCGACTTAGGTCGCGGTGTCAACGACCCATGAAGTCATAGGAGCTTGTATCACGTCACTGCCACAGCAAGAGCTCACCCACCCTTACGGTAGATCTATAGGTAGCTTATTTAATTGTAACTGATTTTAAAAAAGAAGAGAGTTCTCAATATTTTAAGAGAAATAAAACGAAAACCAATTAACGTGCCCGTGGTATTTTTGTACGCTCATTGGAAATTGAGAACTACTGAAAATTGTAATCGTTAACACGTACCTATTATGTTATCAATCCAATATATTGAATCTTATTAATTAGCAAGATATTATGCAGGAGTGTTAAAAAGCAGTTCAGTATAAAACAGATGGGTAGCCAGAACATATTGACCATGAAGAGCACCACTTCCAACATTCGCATTCAAGCCTTGTCTTAAAAAAAGAGTAGTGATATACATATGGTAGGCAGGTACACCTAAGACACAATCGATATTTTATCGTACACCGAGTAATCGGTAATATATCTACCACTCTTCGAACCCATGATAGAGTGCGCTACCTACGAGTAGAACCGCGCACGCCGCCAGCCTTCCAGATTAGACATTTCGAAATAAAAATACAATAGCTTCTCGGTTTTCCCCCATCGTCCTCTAGTTACCGGGTGCCATTCCGCTGTATCGTAACATACAATTAAATTACCATAGCGGTTGCGGGAACGCGGCCAACAGGAAACGTGGGGCCTCGTCGCATACTGATGCAGTGCTTTGTCTCTTTAAGTGGTTGCTGGAACCCGGAGACGTCTGGCGTGCCATCGGCCTGAGGGTATGCGCCGACTGTCGTTCCTGCTGAACGCTGGCAAGAAACTGCTAACGGACTTAGGCGGAATTCATCCTCGCAAACATTTATTAGTATCTATCTACTTCTTATTCTTATTAGCATTATTGCTGATAATTATTCTTTATGGAAGCGCTATTGAGTTATTGACCCAACCAATTAGGAATGTGTATTAGGTACGAGTACACTTGTAACATTACCGATGACCATATAAAGTTCTGTGAATGTTGACGCATGCCTGCCTACGCTACGCAGCCGAAATTGCTAACGATATGCTTTCATGGAATGCCAGGTTTATTAATATTTCAATGACAATGGAACAAAATTGACAATTGTATATGAAGTGTGAACATGAATAGTTTCGCGCCGTTCTGGGTTCTCGCTAGTTGGGGAGTCCGCGACCTCACTTGAATACAAAGGCTGTATGATAAATCAATTCAAAATAAGAGGAAGCAATGTGGAGAGCAGCAGTAATAAGCATTGAGGAATTGCAGAGGAGTTACTTAATTGGTATGGACATGTACTTAAGCTTCTTATTCTTATTCTGTGTGGGGACGATAAGTCTTGCACTGACGTCCCGCTTGAGGTGTATTGTGCATTTCCCCCCGCCAGCCTAACCCAACCAGCCAAGTTCTTTAAAATAACGGAGCTCAGCTCTGGGTCGCTGGCACAACAGTTCCACTCCTATTGCGTCAGGTGTAGTAGAAATACCCTCATGATGCGAAACCGATTTGGATGTATGAGTTTCATCACGTTTCAGCACTCCCAGTCTCTGTCTGATGTTTTTCGTGGCCTCACAGTGTAGAAGCACATTTTCCACAGTTTCGTCTGTCTGCATACATCCTCGACATAGAGAACTATCCGTTGATCCGATCTTATGTTGATGGTAGTTCAGGTTGCAGTGGCCGGTGATAATTCCGACCATCAGACGTAGATCTGATCTTGTTAGCTTAAGTAAGCTGTTGGTTACCTTTTTGTTTATCCGTGGAAAGAAATGTTTAGCGTGTCTGCAGTCTTTGTTGCTATTTTTCTGTGTGTTGGATTAACAGTGTACGCATCTCACTGTAGTTGGCCTTCATAGATCTGCAATGTCGGTACAGAGAATTTTGTCTATTCCTTGCCTAGCGAGTATTTCCGCCCTATTGTTTCCTTCACATGAACTGTGGCTCTTAGTCCATGTTACGGAGACTCCGTGTGTTCTGCTAAGTTTTGTAGTGCCAAATGACATTTAGATATTACTCTTGATCTGGTGGTTGGCTTTTGAAGTGCATAGATGATGGATGCACTGTGAGTAGTCCTTCGGCCTTATATGTGGTGGTTATTGATTGAACTGCTTTTGCAGCCAACAAAAGCCCCGTTGCTTCCGCTTGCAAAGTTGTTGTGGTTATGTTTAAGGCCTTCGATTCTGAGAACCTAAACTCTGGTGAGTAGTATCCACATCCAGCGCCTTTGGTGTTTTTTGCGCCATCAGTATAGACGTTATAAGTCTTATAATTGCTCGCATTGTCTGCTGAAGTGTTATCAACTGTAAGAAGTGTACACTTTTTGCTGTCCAAGTGTGTGTTAGCTATTCTATCCGTTCCGTGATTGGCGTTTGGAACTATAGCTGTTGCCCTGCTAAGGACTATACAGTGGGTTGTTGTTGAACCATCTCCTTTCCACTGGTTTGTAGATTTAATCCTAAGTGCTAACGCCATTGCCTCCTGCTGTATATGAAGGTGCAAAGGCGTTAGTCCCAGGATAATTTCCAATGTAGCAGTGGGTGTTGACGTCGTGCACACACTTATGAGAGCGCATGCTAGCCTTTGAATTTTTTGTAGTTTTGTGATAGTAAATACAAGGGAAGTTCTGGGCCACCAAACTATGCATCCGTAAGTTAGTACCGGCCTAACCATCACTGTATATAGCCAACGACATAATTTGGGTTTTAATCCCCAATCTATACCTACTGCTCTAAGTGCACTGCCAGAGAACTGAGAGTTTATTGCTTTCTTGGTGATATGATCAAGTTGCTTGTTCCACAAGAGCTTACTATCTAACCACACCCCCAAATATTTTACCTCTTTACTTAAGGTTAGCTTAGACCCGAATAGTGTAGGAAGTTTTAATTGTGGTAGTTTATTCTTTCGTGAGCAGACCACAATTTCCGACTTTTGCGGATTCACAAATCCTGTGTTGTTCACACCACCTCTCAACGATTTTCAATGCTTTTTGCATTTTGTCACAAAGGGTTGTTTGGAAGAGCCCGGATATCGTTATTGCTAAATCATCGGCATATCCTATCGTATTTATCCCATTCTTGTTTAGAAGTTCGAGAAGTTCGTTTACTACAACTACCCACAATAAAGGATACAGCACTCCACCTTGTGGGCAGCCTTTCGTTACAATGCAGCGAGAGTTAATCGAAGTCTCAATGCTCGCTGCTCTATTTGATAGCATTGTTGTGATCCATTTGTTCACTCTTTCATCTACGTTATGTTTCCTTAGCCCGTCTTCTATGCTTGGGAAGGTTGTTTTATCGAATGCTCCTTCTATATCAATAAAAGTAATAACTTTTATTCCTGGCAGATTCAATTTTGTGCACAACGTGATGTAATGCAGTTTCAGTGGATTTTCCTGACTGATAAGTATGTTGACTTCTATGCACCGGTTTGTCCTTAAAGGGTCCGTTGCGAATGTATTTGTCACATTTTGGGTTTGTGTAGTCCGATTTACCCGGTTTTGGCAGAAAAACTACCTTTACTTCTCTCCATGCCTTGGATATATATTTCCAGGAAAGACATGCCCGGAATATAGCTATTAGATGGTTTTTAATTTTATTAACACTACATTGTAAGAGCCCTGGAAATATACCGTCCATGCCCGCTGCTTTGAAGTGTTGGAAAGTGCTGATCCAACCCAATAGCAACTCTTCTGTGACTATTGAAGAGGCAAAGGTTCAGTCATCATAGCAGAGCTCATGTTAGCTTCTTCAAGATGATTTTCCACTTTCCAAAAACCATCTTGTATTGGATCGTCATTGAGGAAAATTTCCACGCTATTATATGATGTGCTTATTCTTAAATACCTCTTCTGGTTCTGCAAAGATAATACGAGTACAACCATGACGTTAGCGCATGCTAAAAACGTCGGTCCCTAAGTTGAGTCGGTCACATAATAATATATTTGCCGCTTACCTTGAAATTTCTGAATTCAATCTAAAGTTTCTTCTTTGTTTAGAATAAGTGAATTTCCATATTGCTCAGTCTATATGTTTCTTTGTCTCTGGTTTCTCCACTCCGCTTGCCCCTCTTGCTTGGTCCCCTGCCTTCTGGCCACGTGCGCCCGCGCATACTTATCATGAAAATGGGCATTTCCATGACCACACTTTTAATGTTCAGATGTTATTTATAGCTGAGAGTGGTGTTTATGAGGTAATGAACAAAGCTTTTATGATAGCCTTGATACTTGTGTAATGCCATAAGATGATCCATATCAAAAGTATCCACTTTGCGCGAATCCTGTTTCCCGTAAATCTTGATCCCGTCAAAAACATTACATGTACAAAAATGCACAAGTCTCGGAGCACAGTTTTACTGCCGTAAAAAGTTACGAAATCGAATCTTAACCAAGTCGGTTCATTCAATACCTATTTATCTATGAGAGTAAATATACAACCACTTTGTCATAAATTGATATTTTGTTAATTAGTTTAAATTTTTGTAGTAACCATATAAATATAATTGATCTTTATTTCTTTAAAAAATATAGTGACTTGGCAATTGCAGACGGCATTACAATGACTATACTTATACAAAAGAAAACTATAATATTAGCGTTTTGTGCCCATAGTTATCGGAGTCTACCTATATGGATGACTATTTAGTAGATGACATTGCAGTGTACGTTTGCCAAGTCACTACATTAGTTAAAAAATTAAAAACAATAATCATTATACTCATCATTATGAACAACTTTTACAAGGGGACCAAGACAGAATTCTAGAAAAAAAAACAGCTGTCAAATAGAAAAAGTCAATCGGTCGTGGACAAAATGTATAATATAGCTGATTATTTTTCTAAAAATTCAGAGTTTGTTCTATAGTCAATTTTTCCTTAGAGTGAGTATAGTGACTCCCTTTCGGCTTAGTACACCCCACCGAATAACCCTCTTTATCCCAACAAACTAACAATCTCTCCCGCTTATGTCTGTTTTACTGTACATAGGTAACTAAAACGAAAAAAATTGGTGTTGATAACTTACTACCTACATTAGCTGAATAGCAACATAGACATTAACAAGACAATTAACAAAACAACAGCAAACATAATCAACTAAAATCGCAGTTGTTATACACTTCATGGGGGCGTAGTTATTGTGAATAAGACTTTAAATCGAGATTAACGTTTGCGTAATTAGATCTACCTTCTAAGGGCCTGTTCATGTTGGTGTTGGGTAATGCAGAAGTCTCGAACGCAACACCTATTGATGTAACTGTTACCGTAGCTTCGTAACCTTTCCGTTGACGCAACACTTTGTATCATAGAAGTAAATGAACTAGAAAATAAAACAAGAAATATATTTTAGCTTTTTGTATAAATTGTAATTTCGACTTTGAATAAGGGCCGCAGTACAGAATAAATAATACTACTCCATAGGGAAGAAACATCATAATATAAGTATTCGTAACGTTGTAAGCAAAGCAGCATAGTACCTAGTCCCTACTATGTACCTATTTACTTTAGGAGGTTTGATTATTACGTATATGCTAATAAAAATTGGTAATTCCAAATATGAACTCCTATAACGACGTTTTTTCATTCTTGTATCGTCTTCGATTATTTAAAAGCAAAACACATCCGTTGACATAATCGTAAAACCATATTGGGCAAAATACATTGTTTGGTGTGTCGTTGACAATGGAGTGGAGTTAACAGTAAATGCACAGATTGAGACGTAGTTTGTAGTGGACGAATTCAGGACATTTTTATACTCGAAGTGTATAATAGCAACTTAAAGTTACCAACTTTTTAAAAAAGTTAGCAACCAAACTGTTTACAATATGGCGCCCATTTTTTCACGGTCGTAAGTCTATTGTATTGTTCCTAAACACACAGAAGCTCATTGCTTTTTGTCGCTGCTAAAAAAAGTTATCCAGATGGAATTCAAACGCCACAGTGTCATTACTTTGTATTTGGCTGGAAAATCGCAACCAGCCATTGTTAATGCGCTACGACATTTACATCTGAATAAAATGTTTGTGAATCGGACTATCACGCGTTACAATGATACGGGTAGCATCAAGAAACGCCATGGAGGTGGACATCCAACAACAGCAACATCATCAGAAATGGTTCGAAAGGTAAAGGCTAGAATTGAACGAAATCCACGACAAAGCGCAGTTAAATTGGCGAAAAGTCTTAATGTATCTGCCCGGAGCATAGGACGCATATTAAAAAATAAACTACAACTGAAGCCTTACAAAATACAAAAAGTGCAAGACTTGACACTTGCACAAAAGGCAGTTCGCCTAGAAAGAGCTAAGGAGTTAAAGCAGTTGCAAGCTTGAAAATTTGGTATATTCCGATGAAAAAATTTTTACGGTTCAGCAATATGTGAACGAACAAAATGATCGCGTATGGTTAAAGTCTAAATCAAACGACAATTTAGACCAACGAATTGCTCTGCGAAAGCAAGCACCAGCATCAGTGATGGTTTGGGCCGCGGTAACTGCTACGGGAGGTTCACCTCTCGTTTTCATTGAGCAGGGTGCAAAGATAAACCAGCAAATCTACCGTGAAAATATTTTAAACGATGCTTTGTTACCTAGGGCAATACCTAACCATTGGACGTTTCAGCAAGACTCGGCACCATCCCACAAAGCCCGTGAAACCCAAATTTTTTTGCAAGAAAAAGTTCCGAGCTTCATTTCTTCGCAACAATGGCTACCATATTCGCCGGACTTAAACCCAATGGATTTTTCCATATGGTCAATTCTAGAGGCCAAAGTGTCAGCAAAAAAATATGAGACAGTCGACGCCTTAAAGATTGCTCTTCGCCGAGAATGGAACAAAATATCAGCAGACCACATTCGTGCAGCGTGTGAAGCCTTCTCGGACAGACTCGATGCTGTTATCCGCGCTAAAGGTGGCCACATCAAACAATATTTTTTTCTTTTTAATTTTTTTTTTTTTTCTATATATTGAAGTTTATAAATAAAAAGAAACAAAATTGACAAAATTACAGCATTTTGAATCGGTAACACTTCGAGTGCCGACCCCGTATATAGAGAGAGAGTGAGTGAATTAAGAACGAATTTCGTACGTGAAGTCCCGTGGGACGATAGGTTCCCCACCGTTTAGAATGTGAAGTTAGTAGCCAATTCTAACCCACTTTCTAACAAAAAAGATGACACTGACACTTCATTATTATTCATATAAGAACGGAGATCATCCCTTAGGCACAATACATTCTGTCATCACATTAGACGCCAAAGATTTCACCGTAATCTATAAGCAAAATGGCTTGTCCTGGTGTCAGGGTGTGGCCTATGGTACAGTGAGCCTTCCAGCAGCGAGAACTACAGCTGTTCTATTTAGATAATCTGGAATCTACAGGTTTACTTCAGCGAAAGCAGTTTTGTGTCGGAATGATTCTTATACCTATTCAAATACATTTTCCTTGGTAAAAATTTCTTTCATATTAAAATCCTATCTCACTAGAAACGATCGACCGACCCTGATTTTAAAAAACTTAAAAAGTCTTATCGTTTTTTTAACAATAAGAAACTAGAAACCTTGAGTACGCCCAGTGGTAGTAAGGTAAGTGTGGATAAAGCTATTTCTTATTCCGCTCGGATACGGACATATACGGGAGACTGTGGACTCTGTATTACTTATTCAGATTATGTCGAAACGCACCGTGAGGCATGATGCTATGCGGATGACTTTGACCGCTGTAATAGTGTTGAAGTAAGTTTTCAGTGTAGCTTTCCATTTCGTATCTCTTTGATATCTGCTTTACCCATAGTGCAGTCTCTTAAAGATTTTTTAACAAATGCTTTTAATTATTTTAAGTTCATATAAACTACCCTAGAAACGGAAGGAGAGAACGAATCCATAGGGTTTCATTATATCCATCTCGAACGTAATCGCTAGCTCTTAGTGCGTATGTGGAATTTGCTTAAAATTTGAATGCCTCTCCTATAAGTAGTAGTTATCGTCATTAATATATATTATGTCCTTGTATATGCACTCTATGCTCTACATCTGGGTTAGTATGTGGGATCTGGCGTAGCATTTAGAAAATTGGCACTCGACCCAATCTTCACCACTGGCATCGAAAATGACCGCTTCGACATCTTGGTCGAAACTTATGGCCTCCGCGGAGTACGGATTTAAATTTGGCATTTTGCATCCCATACCCTTCTCTTCTTATAATAACATCACAAGGCGTCTTTGGTGTCCACTGTACCTTCTGATTTGTATAAATAGGCTGAGGAATCCTGTACCAATACAGTAGAGCAATAAAATCGAATGTCATCATCAAATACAGTTGCAGCCTTCGACATTTGCTAAATTGCATTCTTTTGAATGATTTTCTCATCTTTGTCAAATTTTTTCTATGTGATAGGGATGTCATACTTTTATATGATGCATCCTCCTGTAATTTTATTAAACTTATGATGTCAGTTCTTTAGGAATCTTATGGTGCCGTGGCTCCGTCGCCATTAGGTATCCAGGGAGAGAGAGGTAAGTTTGGCTTTTAATTTTTTAATGATCCTGATGTAGGTACAAGTTATGTTGTAAGAAAAATATTAATGCACAAACTTATTAAATACTTCACTACCCTTAAATTGTATTAGTTAGCTTAATGGTGAACAAATCAATATTGTTCTGCTATGATTTCTTGACGAGGTTTTTCCTTCGATCAACTGTAGCCCTCTAATAGCCGAAAGGTCGCGTGATGGCACAACCCAGGCACAACCTTTTTTTGGCTAGTATGCATTCTCACCTCTATTAAAATATTTTTTGGCTAAGGTTGTTATTACAGTTTGTTATCTTCATAAGAGTATGACGTGAATTTTACATTAGACATTTAAGTAGTTGTATACATATTAAAAGCAAGGAGTGATAACTCTAATACCTATTATAATATCTAGGTATTCCTTGAGAAAATGTTTTTTACTATACTTTCGAGTAAACTAAACAGGCAAAGTTCTGGCCTATATCTAAAAACTGAAGTTAGAGCGGTTATAAAAACAGCCTGTCTAGTTAAAAGGGTTAACTTCTGACTACCTAACCATCGGCTAGCCATGTAGTGCACTATACTAGCAATAATACTATATTATTATAATTTCAGCCTATATAAAAATAAGTTCTTTTATTAATTTCGTACCATGCATCGACCGCTACGTTTCTAGGAAACGCAGTCGTTAGCATCTTCCGCATCTCCACCCACTTTATTAATCAGTTAAACGTCTCGCGGTCGATAAAAGTACGGCATTTATAGACTCGCCGTATAAAACGCATAAATTATGCCGGAAAGAATGGCGATCCCTGTCCAACATCACACGAACAGATTTCAAAGGCACGTCGTTTTTCATTGGGCCCATAAACTCAGGTGTTTATGGGTTATTGTCACTTTTACGCTTTTCTAACTCACTTTTTTCATATGGTAATATTTTGCCTGCCTCTGCCTTTAAAACGCTGTAAATTATTAATAGCTAATAGCTAATCTATTATTATTAATAGATATTGATTTACTTACCGTACGGGATATGTTGCCTTTAGTAGTTAGTGAGTAGGTAAGTGAATAATATGGTAGAGTAGACAAATGAACATGGAAGTCACCAGATGGAAAATCTCACAATGAAATGGACTAGAAACTTATATTTCAACCATGAATTCGAAAATTGTGAAAGATGTCAATGTACTACGTATGAAATATGGGAAATCTACCTACAAAAATCCTTACACCAATAGAACAAGAATCACTAAACGTATGCTCTCACAGGAAGAAACCACAATCTGCAATAATATTGAAGAATCATACCAGAAAATATTGAATAAAGAAAATTAAATGTGTTACTACTACCAGGCAGACCTACAAACTAGACAACATCCGACGTAATGACAGAATATATGATTAAATTAATAAATGAAAAAGAAACAACACATTTTTTAATAGTTAATAGAACACATACTCAACGAAAATATTACGTATTTATTAACAAATGAACCTAACCATAGCAAAAAAACAGATGGATTACTTGAAGACCACTTAAGATAATCCAAATGCTCCAACCAGAGGGCAGCGTGCCTAGTACTAGCGGCACAGGACATAACAATAATAGAAATACATTTAGTGTACTTTAACGTCCAGATTCGACGTAAGTACGTTTATGTAAGTTATAATAACATTTTGTGTATTAAGTTCATATTCTTCATTGTACCCCGCCTTTTATTTTTATTTTTCATAAATGTCTTCACTATAGTTGCCTGTAAGAGATCGCTTATTAGCGATACGAACGCGACTTGTAGTATTATATTTTGCAAGAATCGTTCTTATATATTTGACGTTTTGCGTGTCTATAATAAGGAATTGCTTTATCTATCTATCCAGCTATGAATTGCGCTCGCGCCTACTAATACCTGAACGGCAACACTTTGTAAACTGAGTCGGTGCTTTGTATCTTTTCAGAAGGCATAGCCTATTTTATTTTATTCTAAATGTTTCCCACGCTGTAATTAGAGTACGGAAGCTCAGTAAAAAATCCAAATGCACATCATAGGTCCAACACACGGCGGCAGCTTTTGCTTGTCAACACATATCGCAATATTGATTTGTTCACAAATGTTTTCGTGCTTCGTGAATCGTCTATTTCTTACACAAGTGCCGATTCTTTAGTTTTGCTATCAAACAATCAAAACAGAATTCGAGATCCTTTGTCGCGACCAACTGCAGCCGCACCTATTCATCCCTTTTGTGATACGCCGCCAAACCATAAAAAAAGTTTCACGCTTGTGACACGTTAAAAGATATTTTTACGCTGTGTCTCATATTATATGTTGTATTTTTTATTTGCTTAATCGGATTATCACTTTTTTGCCTATCGAGAAGTAGAGGAGAGGTAGGAGATAGAAAAAATAATAAATTATGTTTTCTTACTTACATTTCATGTTTATGTAGATAAAAACATGGCTACCTATAGACAGTAGGTACTTACAATAGCTATCATCTACGCTATGAAGTATGGATTTATTTTATTTTTAACCAACTTTAAATATAGAGGAGGTTCTCAGTTCATTGTTTTTTTTTTGTGTATATTCCACGATTTATTAGAGACGCGGACATTATTTGAAAACATATGCCACAGCGATCCGTCTTTGTTATTTCAAGTAGGTACTATAAAATTACAACCTAATAGCTCTAATCCGCGACTTCCACCGCTTAAATTAAGATTTTTTATTAAGGAAATATACTTACTCTTCATCAGGTGTCCAATTGTACACAACACTTTCATGACTTTCATCCCCTATAAAATCAAGTTTTTTTGCGCAATAAAAAGTAGTTTCTTTTTTCCAAAGTCTGGCCTTCTGGCCAAAGCAAATTTCATCCAAATCGGGACAGTAGTTCAGGCGAGAAATCCTAGTCTGTACTAAAATGCGGTCGGTCATGTGCCTGTGCACATGACCGACCGCATTTTTGTTTTGAGCCGGGCAAAATGTTAATTCGCCTGTTAGTTTGTATGTTTGAGTGTTTGTATGTACTTATGGAAGTTTGTCTGAAAGAAATTTCGTAGGTACAGTCGTAGTTTCCATCCAATCTTGACGAAATTTGATATAAAGATTCTGCAGATTACTTAGTCGTCGAGGGTTTTTGATTGAAAAAAAATATTTTTAGCGAGCTTTCATATTTTTTTTAAATACTTGATAAAAAACTTATCACCATAGCTTTCCACAATCAAATTATAATGGTAAAAAAAACAGCTTTATGTGAATTTTTAGAACCTAAGCCATCGTTTTGGGCTAAGTTAACCGGGTGACTTTTTTGAAATTTCGAACGTTAGTTAGTATGTTAGGTAAAAATAGATTGAAATGGTTTTTAGAATCGGACGTCAGACAGGAAACTCAGCCCTTTTCAATCCTCAACTCGACGTTGGCAAATATGCTAACCGCACATAATAAGAAAAAAACACATTTGAAGCTTTTATTTTATACGTAAAAGCGCGGGAAACTTTCGACTAGGCGGGCGCGTTTTTTCTTGGGAAACATATTAATTATGTTTTTGCGTTATAAAGCGATCAGATAAGTAAAATTGTATCATTTTATAAATAGTTTAGGTATATATTATAGTTAATGTATTTGATCGCCCAATTGCGCTATCAAATATTATAGCCAAAATTGCTGAATATTTAATAAAAAAATAGACTCGAATGGTATATTGAGTCCAATAACCTCCTGGCTAATTCACAGTATGGTTTCTGAAAAGGTAAAAGCACAATGGGCAGCATTAGCATTTTGATGTATGCGTATGATGACGTTCTTCTCCCAATTCTTAAATCTAAATTTGATAAACTGTGCCTTCATTATTCTCTAATTTCTTATCTATTTCTTTTTTTCTTCATTATTATCTAAGGTTGCCTGGAAGAGATCGCATCTAGCGATAAGGCCGCCACTTGTGGCACTACATGTAAATTAATATTATTGTATTATGTTTTGTGTGTCTACAATAAAGCGTTGATCTATCTATTTTTCTAATTTTATAATTAATCGTTTGAGTGGAAGATGAGTATAGCTAGACTTTTCTACAGAACGTAATTTTTTGGAAAGTTCTTTCTGTCTGTTTTGAGACCCTTGCTGTATAATATTTACACGTACGATTTGGCGTTATCCATCACAAACACAGTCAAAGTATTACAGTACGCTGATGATTTATTTATTTATTGTGTCCAGTCTATTGAAAATATATGTGATGAAATATTAACATCTTTAACTAGCCTCAAAACCTGGTTCGATGATTATGGTTTAGAATTATCTGTTACAAGGAGTGCTGCACTACTTTTTTCAAGGCTGCGCAATCCTCCCTCTTTAGATGTTTATTTATTTATTACTGTTTATTTTATTCCACAAAAGTCAGAAGCTAAGTTTTTATGATTGGCTCTTGATGGTAAACTCACTGGTAGGTATACCTCATTGTGAATTTATAGCGGCTAAGTGTGAACAGCGTATTAATATGCTCAGATGTCTTGCAGGAGTCTGGTGGGGGGCTTACCCTTTCTCACTAAAGCTGGCGTACAATGCCCTCATAAGAAGTGTGTTAGATTATGGCAGCTTTTTGCAAAACCTTGGAGAGTTACCGTCGCTCAAAAATGTAATGCTATTCAATCTAAGTCTCTTAGAGCAATCTGGGGCAATGAAATCCAGTCCATTGAATGCATTGCAAATCGAATGTGTCGAACCACCTCTGGCTATTCGTCGTAAATTTTTGGCCGACCGTTTTTTATAGAGCTTTACAGTTTTTGAATCATACACTTATTCCAAAATTGTTTAAACTTTTAGACACATGTATATCGAGTCCCTATTGAGAGCATGTGTATTCATAATGTTCCAACTATTCTTGCTTTTGAGAATCCTTTAGTTTATGAGGCTATATCTAATTTATTAATTTCAAATAGTATTAAGTTGTTATATAATAAAAGCACTTGCGTATATATTTCTTTTTACATAATAATTATACTGTGTATTGTTATTTTATATTTGTCTGATCTGTATATTAAGCACTTAGAAATTTTCGATCGTTATTTTGGTATAATAAGGTTTCCTCGTTTTAATTGTAGTAAAACAAGTTATCAACCACGATTACTTCAACGTCATAAAACTTGAAGATTTGGAAGCTATCTTCGAAGTTCCTGAAGAACTTGCGAACTGGCACAATGCACAGTGTAGTGGCTAATCAAGAAAGAACAAAAAGAAAACTTTTATACGTTATGTCAATGTCAAGCTTAACCGTCAAAGTTATCAATCTCAATTCTCAATCAATTGCAATTTTCTCTCAAATAAATTCTCAAATCAAATTGAAAATGAAGTAAGGTGAAGCTCTGAAAAAATACCTTTATTTTTAGTAATTTTTTCCAAATAAATGTATCAAAACTGGATAATACCACATGATAAAATGCTTACCACCATAAAAGATCTTTTGGAAGCTTTAGGGTAAGATTTAAAAGCCATTTGATTACCAATTATATACTGGTTGATACCAAGCTGTACTAGTATACCCATGATGTTTATGGTTTTTATTTAATTATAATGGCTTTCAGGTGTGGTTTAGAAGCCGACACGGTTATAGACTACATTCAGAACGATCCCAACTACGGGAACAGCAATCTATCGAGTAAACAGGCGACAGAGTATGCACAGCGACTTGCATTAAAGGCGGCGAATGCCAAGACTTTCTTGAAGAAGTATGAAGATTTACGGAATAAAAAGTAGGTCCACTAGCTTATAGGAACATTAATAATCGAATGTTTTCGCTATGATGCATGGAGCTGTTTGGAGTCTGAGCTTATTAAAAATATTAGATCATCATCAGCACCTGCGATCTTCTTATCCTGTTGCTGGATAAAGAAAAGTTTCTTATAAACTTACCCATTAGCCCCAATCTTGTCCTAATTTTTTTGTCGGTCCTTCAGGGGTAGCTGGTTACAATAAAGTTCATTTTTAATTGTAATTACAGTTTTAATTAAAAATGTTTCTAAGCTGTAATTAAGGATATCAAAGTCAATCCAGTTACTAAAGTTGTTGAGCCATATTCAATCAGCCCACCACTGTTCTTTTGCTGGGCATAGTTTTCCTCTATGAAGGGAGGTGTTTGACAAAGTCTGCCTTGCTAACTGGATTTTTTTTGACCTGTGTAAGTTTAATGTGATTTTATTTTCAGTACTGATAATTTATCTTACATCATTTCCCTGTTTTACAAAATGGTATATGAAGAAAAGAAATGTAAGATAAGCAAGCCTAAAGTAGCACCCAAGCCCATCCTGGGTGACAACAGACACCAGATTACCAAGGAAGATCTTCCTCAGGTACAACTTGCAATTTGCTATCAATTTGGTACTTATATCTTACTAGGTTATGCCCATGTCATTCCTTGCATGATGTTTTAATATTAAATATATAAGTTTTAAACAGTTTGAAATATAGACTATAATAATTTAATTTAGAATAATTAATTGAAGTTATTATTAATAATTTTGGTTGATGTGAGGTAACTTGTTGACAAAATATTTTATCTTACTTTATAGATGTAATTTGTATTGCATAAGAGACTTTCATTCACTTCTAATATAATAATATCACTGTAGGGCCAGACAGCCTATAATAATGCACTTTGTGCTTAGAAACAAACCTAAACAACACCATGATGTTCTGGCAATATAGCCTCTGTACAAACACTTAATGCTACTGCACGTTGTTTACAGATCAAAGACAAATTGCTGAAAGCAGTCGATGAGAGTAAGAAACTAGTGATGAAGTCTTTTGAAGAGAAGGAAGCAAAGCTGCGCCCCAACTGGTACTCCAGTCTAGATCTGCCGAACTGGCAGAAAGACCATCCGGCTATGTCCTGGGACTTCCCTAAGGAGCCGGTGCCTATTATTGCTTCTTTAGGTCAGTATGATAGGATTGAGTGATCAAATAGTTGATGCACAAACAAAAAGTTTTTTTTTTTTCAATATATGGCATATAAAAAAAAAACATTAAATTTAAATTTACTTTTGTTAAGGTACTATGTATAAAGCATCGACTAGAGCATATGGAGTATATGTGAATAAGTGGTAGGCTCACTAAATGAGTGTTTTCACCTGAGCTAAACCAATAGTATCGTAAGGTTGTCTGGTGGAGAATCTTAATTTGAAAATTTAACTGTTGCAGCTGGCATCCCTATAGCGTCACAGGAAAACATAATCATAGACGAACTGCTCTATGTATTCTCTGGTGTCCCGGGCAACTTCATAGTCCACCAGCTAGTCAAGGACACTTATGACCCTCGAACATTTATAATATCGGAAGATTTGGATGACGCACTAAAGCAAATGGTCCGTCAAATGCTGCCTCTTGCATCCAATTACTCCATAGTGAGGCGGTTTATAGAACAGTGCAATATGTGGTCGGGACAAGTGCTACATGCACTGGTGGCTGCTATTGAGATACTGATGAAAGATTACTATGTAAGTATTAAGTGAGTGAGTAAGTCAGTTTAGTAGTAGTAATCAAAATTCTAGATTATAAAACTCGCTGCCAGCTTCTTTTTCCCAATAACTATAATCTGGGTCTTTTGAATTTGTAAGTACCTCTGTCCGTTCTATGCAAGCATATTTAATTTCGGTAAATGCAAGCATATTTAAGGTCGCGTTGTTGATTTACATAAGGCGAGTTGTGTCTAAACGCAAGCCTTTACTATAAAATCAAAGGCTGATCTAGAGATATTGGGGAGAATCTTGGTTGGCAGAATTTCATTTACTAAAACGCGGCCGTCATTACTACGAATCGCAAAAAACTCTAAGAACTCCTAACGACTCGCGTGAATACAGGATAAGAAGTAGTATGTGTTAATCCGGGGTCTTATAGCTATCTCTATGAAATTTTAGCAAGGGTGGTCGAATGGTTAGTGGGATCGATTGCAATTGCAATTGATGTTCGATCCCACGAAATATGCAAAAAGAGCCAGAGCTACCGGCGAAGGAAAATATCGTGAGGAAACCATGGCATGGTAATAGGGTGTTTCCTATCGCTCGCCTGGCTAGCTACCACCCTCGTTCTCCCTGCGTTCTGGCAGCCTTCCTTGAGAGCCAGTGTATTCCAGACTAGGCATGCTCCATCAAGGTCTACAGTATCGCTGACTTCCGTGGTCGTGCAAACTTGTGGTCGAATGCCTAGCTCTGTAGGATAAAAAAATCATTGTAATCAGTTTAGCAGTTTTTACGTGAAAGGGCAGACATACATACATTCTTACAAACTTTCGCGTTTATAATATTTGTAGGATCTAGGATAACTCAGATCTACTAAACTGACCTAATTTATCAGTTTTAGATCTCAGACTGCTTAGAGCTGTTAGAAAACCAGTCCTACTTTAAATATTACATTAAAACATGGGGCATGGGTCTCCTTTATGAAAGAGATGTATGCCATAGGCCACCACATTGGGACAAATTGCAGATTGAGGACTTCACTTATCTTTTAAAACTATTAACCATCACCAAGTTTCTCACGATGTTTTTCTTCACTGTTTAAGCAAGTAGTATAAATTCTAATATGGCCATGAGAACAAAATTTAGATGTGCTTGCTTTGATCTGAGATTGAACCCGCGATCTTCCGCTTCTGAGACAAGGGACTACTGCTAGACTACCAAGGGCCGACTAGGCTGCCACTAACTTATGAAAGTGTTGTTGTTTATTCCAGACGATGATAGCGCAACTAGAGACCGAGCACATGTCTGGTACCTTGACGCTGCAGAAGTTGTGGTACTTCATATTACCAACTATGCATACCATGCAAGTTCTCGCTGCTATAGTTACTAACATTGGAAAGGTACAATTTAAATACTGTTTTAAAAACCCATAAACTGTAGGCCTCAGGTAACAACAGGCGGTAGGGAGTTATATGACAAATTTAATTATTAAAATTGCGCGCGATGTGGGGATATGTGGGGACTTAAGCAAATAGTTTTCTCCTTGGCTGTTCTAATATGCGCCTGAGACGGGGCATCACTTGCCTTCATTAAATTAATGAAATGCAACTTGGGCATCACTTGCCTTCATTAAATTAATGAAATGCAACTTGGGCATCACTTGCCTTCATTAAATTAATGAAATGCACTATATCTAACAATATACAACAGATAATAATCAAACTAGTTTACAGACTTCCCAAAATAGGAACAGGTACTAACTTCGGCCACGGTCAATATCCTAACAAAGACTGGATTGATTTCAAAAATTTTTTTTGTTCATATGTGGTTCTATTTTCAACATCAAAATAACTGAAAAAATTGTATGCTCGCGTACCGAATTGAAGTAAGTAATAACCCTTTTCATTGTGTAATAACTAACACTTAAGTTTTCACTTGTTGACGTTTTTTAGAGCGAATTAAGAGGCGGTGCGGTCCTAACAGTTCTACACGATAAGACCAATATGCTGATGGGAGACGTCAGGGCTCAGGAGATATCCTTGTTCCTGACTGAGAGGTCGTGCCGACCGTATCTCAGTATTCTGGACCAGTGGATACACAAAGGCACCATTGTCGATCCTTTTCAGGTAAGTTTTTCACTCGTACTTTATTGTATTTAATTACTTTTATACTTTTAAATTAAACTGTACAATTAAAGTATAGGGTCCTGAAGTGGACATTTTATAAAATAAATTATAAGACTATGCTTTACTATCAAAACACCTATTTATTTTATTATATCTCACACTAGCCTTCGGCGTAATAAAATATTATATATATTTATTTTAAATCTAAATTAAAAGCTAACGTAATTTAACGTAACGTAATTTTAACGTAATTTTTTTCAACATTATTTCAGGAGTTCATGATAGAAGACAATGAGTTAGTGAACAAGGAAAAACTGCCCGTAGATTATTCAGCGGATTATTGGGAGAAACGGTACAGCGTGCAAAGAGACCGAGTGCCCAAGTTTCTTGATAAATTCACTGACATCATACTGAGGACTGGGAAATACTTGAATGTTATTAGTCAGTGCGGTAAGTGAACATTTATAAGTAATACATTAAAAAGAGTGTAAATATGACTTCAGTAAACATCAACAATTTTTTTCAGTTCTTTTTATTTACATGTAAGTTTACCAAACTGGTGGACTGATATAATTTATATGCACCCTTTTCGACAAAAACAAATTGTGACGAATCTTTCTCTTTTGAAAGTTGGCCAAAAGTATATCTGGGAGAAAATCATAGAGAAAAGTTGTACGGCCTTATATGATTTATACAACCTATTATTTATGTGAAATTAATGGATATATCTCTACACCATGGGTTTATTATTTACATTAGCCATTTTAGTCATATTTAATATATTAACCTATGAGGCTCATGATAATCTAGGAGGCCTGAGCATGAGTCTCACTCTAAGAGGGTAGGCCATTGTCCTCTACATTCTTAAGCAGAAGTCTTTCACCGTATAAGATAATTAAGATTCCATTTTACTTGAGATCTATATTTTTATTTGTGCATCAAAAGAGTGAAGAGCTTTTGAAGATTAACACAAGTGCTATTTAGGTTACTCAACATATGCAAATACGTATTCTCATTTTTGTTTTTGTATCAAAATTCAGTGCACCCTTCGTTTATATTATATTAAGAGTATGTAGAAACTTAGATTTTTTATTGCTCTATCTGTCGTGCGTGACGTCACCTGTCGGTCACAACGGAAGATCAGCGCGGGTTGTTTACAGCCGGCATCATGCTGAGTTGGGATCGTCTTGTGATAAAAAACATGCCCTTTTGTATTTTCTTTTTTTATCAAAAATTGCTGTGTTTTTTGTCACAATAAACCATATTCTATTCTATTCTATATATTACATTGTCCACAGGTAAATCCATAGCCAAGACAAACACGGAAGAGATAAAATATTCTCTTCGAGAACAGAACTATGGAGCAACAATACAGAAAGCGTACGCGTTTGCTAGCAAATCTCTTCTAGAACTATTGCTAAAAGAATACGACCTCATGGGTAGACTGAAATCTGTCAAGAATTACTTTCTAATGAGTCAGGGGGACTTTATTGTGCAATATATGGATGCGACAGAACAAGAACTGTCGAAAAAGATCGATGATATCATACCATCCAAGTTAGAGTCGCTTCTGGGACTTTGTTTGAGGTAATTTTCTAAATAACAGAGTTCTGAGTTAACTTCAGAGATCTGGCTTACTAGAAAATCATAAATAAAACTCAATAAAGTTAAATTACAAGTTGTGACTTACGGAATGTTGCTCGACGCTCTTTCAACTGAGCTAACTGAATTACATTAGGTTACGATTTATTGGAAATTGCTTGTACTTATAAATAACAAACTTTATATAATATAGATATGAGGTTTATTATTCTGCGATTAATGTAACTTGTACACATAATAGAGACACTGTTCTGCAAGCAGTAAACTCGTGACGATATTTTTATTCGCAATATTAACTCTACTATATTAAACTAATATATATAACTGCTGTTGTATATATTTTTGGTTAAAATTTTATTGACGCTAAAGAATTCTGAATTAATTAGGCTTACGGTCGGAGATAGCTTTGATGCTACAATTTTGAAAAACAAGTTAAACAAGCTAAGTTTAGAAACCTGTGGTTTGAGATGTAACAAGTAAAAAATGTGCAAATTCAGTTCTTCATATAAAATGTGTTGTTTTTGTCTACATGAAACAAACATGATAATGATCGATGATGATAATTTTTGACATGAAACTTAATTTGCATTTTTTGATGTTTGAACAGGTTGTCTGCAGCGAGCCACGACCCTTACAATGAAGACATGCGAGTGGAACTCTTGCCGTACGACTTGCAGTTTCAAATGTTCAAGATATTGTCTATCGAGACCGAGGAAGAAAAGGGTAAAGCTTTATAAGTATTTGCATTTCTTTGAAATTTGTATTAAAATTTTAACGTTATTTGTAAACGGAGTACTATAAAAGTATCTTAATTCAGTACAAGAGTTGAAAATGAAGCAAGCCGTATGATTAGAATATATTGGCTTATAATCTTTCTAGTAGCTGTCACCGGCGTTGCACGCGATATAAAATGAAATATTAGTTTGCACTTAACACACTTCTTCACACACACGCCCTACAATAAATATACCCACATAATGTGTATATACTTAAAGGGTATCTGAAAAAATATTTAATAAATTCTTGTTCCAGAATATAAGCAAAATAAAGAGTGTCCGCCGCTGACTGGCACGGAAACCTTTTCATTCGGAATGGAAGTGAAATGGCCGGTGTCTCTCATACTCAACCACAAGGCCATAGCTTGCTACCAGATGATATTCAGACATCTGTTCTACTGCAAGCATGTTGAGAGACTTCTGTGTAGGTTAGTACAAATGTTTGTCAGTAAACTCTTTCTTACTTCCTAGTGATTACAATCAAAAGAGTTGTTTCAAAAATGTATGGAGCCCCGGCCAGGCCAGTGTACATGATACCATAAATACGTTAGGGACTATTAATCTTTAATATATCCACCAAATTTCAAATAACGTAACTTATCGCAATGTACAAAATTAATTTCGAATCAAAATATTTTCATGTTATTTACGCAAAAAGGTGATTTATACGTTTTTATTGTGTCAATTTCGACATATGTGACGGGTGGTACAATTTATAGACCAATGTGACCATTGGAGTCAACCTAGGATACATAAATCTTGCAGGGATGCCATAATTCCACTATAATTCACAGAGCTTAGATATTTTTGTACACAATGAAAGAGGCGACTGACGCATTTTTCATTAATACACAGTATTAACCACATCTTTAGGCATTTTTTGGTAGACGTACACCGTACTGGCCGAAAATGAAACAAGTCCTTTGAACTCCCATTTGTCCTCTTAAGGCTTAAAAGAGTGGAAAAAAGTAGCCTATGTCACTTTCGAGGCCCCAAACCCCTCTGTGCAATAAATAAGTTGAGCCTTCCCTCAGTACTCAAGGAGGAGATGGACAAACAAACCAAAAAAGACACTTAGTTGAGCATTTATAGTATGATGTGTGGGGATAGTGACAGTTAGTATAGCTACCGACAAACAAATTGCACCACTAACTTAGGCCGCGCAGTGATGATTTTTACGTCTCTTTGGTGCGGGTAGAGTGCACATGCGCGACATTACCTTCACTACTTTGCTTTAGTCCAAGAAGATTGCTGGGCACTCTCAGTCTTATTAATAAACGTGTTTCAGCGCTGAAAATCTTGCAATGGTTGCGAGACGGTTTCTGCCGTATAAAACAAGATAAAAGACGCTCAAAGTTGAGACGTGTTTATAAATAAGTCGGTGTATTTGTTGCAACAGAGTGTGGCTGTACAACAAGGTGGTGAAGCGTTTCTCCGAGGCGCGGCTGTACGCGGACGCGTTCGCGCTGCGGCAGCGCATGCTGTCCTGCGTGCAGCACCTGCAGTACTACATGTGTGTGGAGGTCATCGAGCCCTCCTGGTGCCGGCTCATACAACACCTGGAGAAGGTCAGTTAGTGCTTGTTGTTACGAGGTGGCGAACCGAAAAAAAAAACATATAGTCTAATATACTAGTCAAGCCCTTTAAAGTGATACCCATATTGAGGGAGTTGTGAAAAAATATGTAATCCGCCATTTTGTAGCGGCGGCCGTCTTGGACTGATTTTCATCAAATATAACTAAGAAAACCCCGACTAATTCACCTTTCAAATAATAGAAACAAAATCATAATCTGTACATCGGTTTGGAATCTACAATACCATAAAAAAGTTCTGACGAATCGAGAACCGCTTCCTTTTTGAAGTCTGTTAAAGGAAATAAAAGTTATATTGAGTTATAAGAAAAACTACTAGACCGGTTTCGATAAAAAAATTGTAATCTGTAATATTTTATGGAGGATTTTGTCAGACATGACTATGCCCATTGGCATTATAAATTATATATACTTACTATCTGACGCATGATGTAGACCCTGATAAAATTGTTATAATACAATTGGAAAGAATGCACTTAGGGAACATAGCATTTTTTACATCGGGCTAGTCAAATAAATCGGGGAACTTGTATATAAATAAGTCGATGAATTGAGAATCTTTCGAGAATGAAGAAGTCGGTTAACAATACAACCAAACATTCATACAGACTTTGCCGGTTCCCAGTAAATTACTTCACTAGTTCACTATGATCAGTCTGCTAGGTTTCGTTTTAGATCGTTTCTTTGCACGCGTCTGCTATATTTTCCTGGCCAGCGCCTTCAAATAAGAGTAACCTGCCACTATTAAGTACATTTTAACTTTAGATTTATTTTTATTTTGTTTATTTTTTTTACGTGGTGGTAATTTTACGAAACAAAAATTAATGAACATTTAAACTAATTATTGTGAATATTA
This sequence comes from Ligdia adustata, assembly GCA_947049295.1. Classification (NCBI taxonomy): domain Eukaryota; kingdom Metazoa; phylum Arthropoda; class Insecta; order Lepidoptera; family Geometridae; genus Ligdia; species Ligdia adustata. The sequence continues at coordinate 9,842,563 of OX346218.1, forward strand.
TATCTTAGATAGACACGAAGTTTAATGAAGATTGCGTAAATCAGCGGATATCATAAAGACAGGTATATGGTGCTCTTTTAAGGTTATGCGTACTTTATTAATAATTGTTATAATGAAATATTAACATATGAGATTTAAATCAAAAGGAAAACAGGCAGTTTCAACTTAAAATACAGAAATGCATGTAACAGTTTAGTAGACATAAATGCTTAAGTCAGAACATAATAAAATGACATTAAATTAATTCAATTGGACTCTTGTCGTTACAACCATTTTAAAATACAATAATTAAAGCGTTAAACAATTTTTCAGAGACAATGCAATGGGTTTCCCTACAAATATGTTTTAATATCTCTGGTACGATTCCAAAGACTGGAGAACTTTCTTTAAAGTACTCTCAAGGCTTTCAATTTTCAATTCATATTTAGTCAGCTTATCTTTTATTTGTTCAAATTCAGACACGTTTGTCTTCTTATTGACCACGTGTTTAGCACTCTTCACAATCTTGCGATCTAACTTATAGTTCTGACATCGCTCCAAACAGCATCCGCCGTTTTCTATATCCTCGTAGTCATCTCCGAATTTTCCCAAAGGCTCTGCATGAGGTATCTCAATTTTATTATCTTGGTTGGGCTTCACGATGATCCTGTATTTAGGTAAAAAGTGTGGGAACAAGCTTATCCTTCTCGCAAACGGCTTGATACAGAACATTTTTGGTTTGACGAAATTCTTTTCCTGTAAACTCATCGGTAGCCACGACCAGATTATGGAAGGCTTCGAGTACGATCTTGCGTTTCCTATGAGTACGCTCTCAAAGTAAGATATTAGCCTCACTCTGGATATGTGCCCCACCAGCTCAGCGTTTGCTCTGATCTCCTGAGTATCGCTCACAGCCAGACCATTCAACAAATTGAATAGCACAATGGGGATCATAAACACGAATATGATAAATATAATGTGACTGGTTACGGGGAAAGTTCTGAACTTGATTGATCCGGCGTCGAATTCACCTGTCAGCATGACAATCGTTTTGAACAAAGATCGGGCAGGATCCTCGAAGAAATCTTCTTCTTCGTCTTCTTTACCGGTATCGTTCGGGTTAGGGGCTTTCTGATCTTCGTCTTCATCTTGTCTAAACAGTGTATAGAAGCTTAACGCAAAGGCTATGATCAAAATACAGTACCACAGAAGAAACTTGAAGAAATTCCACGATACAGTCTTCAACATTACAATGTAAGTCGACAATAATGGAAACTGGCCGATCAGTAAAACCAACTCCGCAGAAGAAAGTAATATTGCTATAGCTGACAGTTGCTGTTTTGTCGATTCTTCAGCAGAGTCTGAACATACGATCCAAGTAGTCACTATTATTAGTGCTATTTCCATCCAGTTCTCAATACTCTGCAAGTATCTCGTCGGTGATACGAGTAGTTGAAAGAACTCTCGAAGTATGAGAAGAATTAAGCCTATCACTGCACCAACATGTGTTATCACGTTTAATGCTTCTATCGAATTCGTCTTTTTCTGTTCAACTCCATACCCGAATATGATGTATAAGATGAGACACAACCATAAAAGTGAGTAAAAAGTTATATTCGCGTAAAAAAGACAGCTAATTCTCTGCCATTTCAAATACAGGAAACTAGTTATAACAGGATGCTTTAGTAGTGGTCGCAACTCTTCGTTCCTAGTCATGTACAATAAAGCATCGGTTTCAGGAGCTAGAATAGCGTCATATTCTTTGTTATTATTGTTAGTGCTGTCCATTAGAGGCACTTTGCATAGTTCGTTTTCAAGCGAATTGTTTGGATACACTAGGAAGCTGTATTTCATGCGTATTTCGTAGTCGTCATCGCTCGGCCTTTCGCCATTTGTCGTCACACACTCATCTAGATATGTTTCCAATGTTTTCGCGTTAATGTCAGCCAATGGTGGCTCATTGAACTTGTTTCGGAGTCCAACACAGGCGCCGCTTCTTAGCAAGTCTAAGACCGTATCGTTGTCGCCGTTTCTGGCAGCGTAGTGCAATGCCGTATTGTCTTTTATGTCGGTGTGGTTGACGTTGATGTTTAATTTTGGATGTTTTAGTAAAAGCGTCAGACATTCGTTGAAATTCACTTTTGCATTTTGTTTATTGGCATATGAGCGCATTCCTTTAATTGCGATTTGTAGCAATGATTCTCCATTTACTGGATCGAATAACGTCGACTCATTGTCAATGAACATTTTGAGTATTTTAGCGTAACCGTTACGGCAAGCGATAGCTATAGGTCTGTTTGTATTACTAGAGCATGTTGCATTTGGATCAGCTTTAAAGTTCAGTAACGTCGTCACTGCTCTTTCGAGACCCTTTTCTGTAGTAAGTTGGAGCATAGTACCAGTGCCGTTGTTCGCGGCCATTGCTGGGCGGTGCTCATTTTTGTTAGCCAGTTTAGTGAAATCTCGAGTGAAATTATCTTCTTCGTGTCTGGTAATGTAAGAGAATAACTTGTCGTTGTCGATCATTTCATCTTCAGGTGTTACATCAAATTTCGCTTCAAGATGTGGGAAAGCCTCTTTTAGATAGTCTCGAGCCGTTTTACCTCTTCTATCCTTATAAGTGTCTAAGTTTACTGGTTCCTTGGAATAATCTAGTATTAATGTCACTACTCTTTCAAGACCTTGCTTTGCCGCCGAATATACAGGAGTCACGCCTTTTGAGTCTGGAGAATTAGCGTTACAACCCGCTTTCAAGAGAAGTTCGATCATATCCTCATATTTAGCCAAGTCATTTTCGCGATCGTCGTCCAAATCTTCAATTTTCTTAATAGCCATGAGTAAAGCGCTGTTGCCCTTACTTTTAACGTTCACATCGATTTTATCATCTTCCAGCAAAACAGATAACGCGTCAATATTGCCACTTTCAACTGCAAAATGTATCGGTGCAGCTGAATGTGTTTCGTTGATATTGTTTACTTGAACTTCATGTTGTAGTAAAAGCTTTACAAATTCGTGTTTGTTCGGTTCGGACACGGCCATTTCGAGGCAGGTTTTGTAGTCTGGGTATTGGTATACATGTTCTAGGTCGACCGATCCATAGCTCACTAGTTTCTTGAAAGTAGCGTAGTCCCCGCTTTGAAGAGCAAGCCTCAGTTGAACTTGTGGGTCAGTCCCAAACAGGGAACTGCCTCGAGACAGCCGGCCCTGTTTCATCTCGTATGTGTCACGCGTCATGGCTCACGTCGCACTGGCATCTGAAAAAGTAAAAATTGTTCTTTTTATCTCCCAACCGCAATTAAAGATTTCCTCATTGATACAAATTGTTCTTATACGTTTGTAGTACTCGAAAAGTTGTTTAAAAACAATTAACCACTTAAGTTTTAATGATTGAACCATCTGGTCTACTTTCTTGAATGTTGTGTGGAATAAGTACCGAATGTAGCCGTAAGCGTAGACTTCCTAATCCGTGTGTTTATTCAATTAAAAACGTTAAATGTGTGTTTAAACACGCATGTGAATCAAACATGATCGGCCTGGAAATAATGCTGTTAGTCTGCCTTGGTGCCTCTACGTTCCACCTTTTTGTACAAATAAATATGCTTTTCTTGCATCACGTGTTTTGCTCTTGTTTGTCTTTGAGAGGTACCTGTCGATGATGCAACTAAAGTACCATGAGTGATTCGTCATTGCATCAAATGAGCTCATTACTGTGTAAATCTACGTCAGATACGGGAGCAGTAGCAAAGGGCCAATTATTTTGAATTTCTCCAACTGCAATTAAATTAATGTTAGGCACGTGCCCTCAACACTTACCACTATCGGTAATTGCATCGATTGCGCTCTCTATTACGGTTATCATAAGTGTAGCACCATTCTTTTCTCATTTACGCATTCACGAATTTCCTTCTTAAAGCTAAGAAATAGCGCCTACATTTCTACTATGTGTGTAGTTCATTTTTCTAATTTTTCGATTTTATAGCAACTTTAATTGCTTCAACAGCATTGATCAATCGATCCTCCGTTATGTTCATAGTTGTTTTATAATTTGCATACTGAGAACCCGCATGTTAACTTATTTACACTACCTATACAAACAGTTTTATCTATTGATTCGGTGGTTAGGCCTTCGTGATGCTTATATTTTTTCTGCAAGCATACTCGTAATAGGTTATGTATCTTTTGGTTTTATCTTCGCACCATGACTGCAAGATCGTCTTTATTGGCTACGGTAGTCGGATTAGCAAAGGAAATATTTGTTACAAGATATGGTCCAGGTACACTATGACTAAACACGCGTTTAATCCTGTTAACATACTTATATCAACTATTATCCAGCGTAGTAAAACATTTCGAGTTCATTACTTTGAAAAGTTTCGTAATTATTTGTTGCTTTCGAGTCACGAGCCGGTGCCATACGCGAAAATAAAAGATGAAACCGACAAAGCCGTTTACGCCAAACAATGGCCGTGTTCGCCCATCGGAACGCTTTGAGATACTCCACATGTTCGAGTGAGTGCTATGAATCGTACAAAACCTTCCTCAAACGTTCTTAAATTCAACCTTCAGTCTTTACAATAAGAATTATGTAAATTTCGTGTAACGATTTCTTTGAAACGCTTGCTTTCGTCAGAGTAGAGGGATTTGTATTGTGCCCGGAATCTGTATCACCTGTTTAACAAAATAGTCGACTTTAAGTGCGCTATTGATTTATCGATTCGTTTTTTTAGATTCCGTAACGTGTGTGATTTAACTTTTTACTTTTACAGTTAACTGTAAACTGAAACGATGTTTTGTGTTTCTTTTCATCTTTACATTAGGTATTCTATCTACAATAAAAATAAAGGAGTTCCAGAACGTTTTCTTTTTTCTCTCAGTTTTTATTGATATGTTATCTAAATGCGTAGTCCCTACTGAACTGGTATAAAATATTAGGCTGCGCTTACATTTCACTATTTCAAACAACAACAATAATGACCTTTTGGTATTGTCTGATCTTGATATCTGCAATTACTTTGGTTTATTCTTTGTTCAAATAACGATTGGAAATCACGTAACATTATAATTCAACAATGCTTGGTATTTTGATGATCAGTTTTCTAAAAGTTACGCATAATAATTGTCGCAATGCTCTTAAAGACCTTATCAGGTCGCTATAAAAAATTTATCAATGAAGTTTCAAGTACTTTTCTTTTTCTACCCCTTTACGTTTGCGTTTGATCCCATTTACGCCCTACGGCACGGGTCTCTGCAATTAAAAAAAATACTCCATGTCGGAGATTTATATTATCTTTAGTAATGTTTTGAAATATTATTTTTCTTTTTGGTCAGCGCACAAGGTAATGACACTAACTAAAGGGACAGTTATATTACCAATTTAAAACGACGGACGGGTGACAGCTTTAAGTGCTAACTAATCTATTGAAAGATATTCTCAAAAGGCTTTAGGGATATGACACACGCCTTGAGTCACCATCGGCGTCATTAATCACTTATTTACATTAATATTTACCTATTGGTGCCCCGCCGTCACTCACTTCTGTTTGCTTATTGTATTGCACTATGATTTTTATGCAAATGTCTGATGTGTTTGATTTACTATCGACCTTGTGAGGGTTTGGAAAACTGTAGGCGACTGATTTTATAAAATATATTATGTGCACATCTCTAAACATTATGCTAACGCTGATTATACTTTTTGAAAACATATTTTTTATAGATAATACCAATTTATGTATTTTTTCACGGCTCTACACATTTTTAGTTTGATACCATCCAAGTTAAACCCTGAGAATGTGTCTTTGAATAATTTCATCTATATACATATGTATTATACGTGTACATTCTTATAAAATATTTCAATTACTTTATATACTTGCAGAATTTATTTTGACAGTATTATGGCTTTCTCTCGCAAAAATAAATACAAATCAATAATTTTAATTTCGACATATCCACTGTTATTAAATTTATCATCAGCAATACTAGCAGGCAGTTTGTTATCATGTTATCAGCACGCGACCGGTGCGGATGCGATGTATAATAGACTAATAGTTGGTAACGCCCCGCCCGTTGAGAAATTTCCGAGCCATAATTTTATCTGTGGCCAGTTTAATTATGGTACTTGTTACTTCATTTTTGAGATTAATGTTAATTCGGTTAGTAAAGTAGCTGTTTTGGGATGCGGTTCTCACATTCAAATTTTGTAGTGAGGAATGGTAATTCTGCAGAATATCACGGTTGCATTCATACAAATACTCAAGCGATCGGAATAAAGGCGCAAATAACAAGACACAGTCGAATGTCTCCCTTATCTCTTAAAGAAATCACAAATTTTATTTAATATCATTTCTACTGATCAATGCGATGTCGTGGCTCAAAAATGACTTTTACAAGTTCACTTTTAAGTACAAGTAATACTTTACAACAGTGAGAAACCTTTAATTCGACACACATGTTATTCAGTTATTTTGATTTATAAGCCGAACTACTATATAGGCAGTTTTGATGAAATTTGTATGGACTGGAAATAACAAAAAATAATTGTTCAAATAGGTCCAGGCGTCGCGTCGCCGAAAAATCGGAAAACATACAAGCAACCGATGTTGCAATGGTTCTGTCCTGCCTGTTGTCGTTATAAATATCGAACAAAAACACGTTATATAAATATATGTAGTCCCTATAAGTTTAAGTTACATGTTGTTTTGTGTTTATATTATTTTGAATTGATAATTTATTTTTACTGTTGATGTACAAATAAACATTTTGTTAATATTTCAAGCATCTACGTGTTGCCATTAATCATATTTAGCAAAAACGGGAAAAACGTTAGTTGTATTGGATATATTTATATTATTTTGTTTTTAGTATTTGTTAATATAGCGGCAACAGGAAATTTCAACTGTGTAGCTATCGCGGTTGATGAGATACAGCCTGGTGACGACCTGACAGATAGACGGTCAGACGGCAGTGAAGTCTTAGTTATTTGACTTCCGTTTTTACCCCTTGGGTACGGAACTCTAAAAAAGATTCAGACGAATTGGGTACCTTCTCATTTTTGAAGGCGGTTAAAAAAGACGACTGAATTTAATTTGGCAGGCGCCTATAAATTTAAACACCTTTGGTAGGGCGCCTATTTTTCAGCATAATGTAGTTTGGCATAACTGTTTTAGTACAAAGTTTTCTCGCATAATTTATGATAACCAGAGTACTATAAACGCATAATGGTTTATTGGCATAATTTTAACTAACTCTAATTTTCTTTATCATAATTTTGTTCAGCATGAATGTAAAAGGTATAATTATTATACGCGTAAATATAATTTATCATAAAATGCAAAACGCTTAATGCGAGCATGCCGCGGCAGCGACCGGCGTTGCGCCAGAATTGAATCGCTCATGTTAATTTAGTTACGTACTTGTTTTTGTATTTTATTAATATTCTATGTATAATATATTATGAATAAAATTGAAAAAAAATTGTTACTTCACACTACCAGAATAAACAAGTAAGTACAATATACGAATTTTAAATTTTTATATTACTTTCAATACACATCAGTATTCGCCAACAAGGTCCGCAGTAGGTTCAGGTTTTTTATGACAATCCGAGTACTTTTGCCAACAAAGTCCGCAGTAGGTTAAGGTTATTTTTTTTATGACAATCCGAATACTTTGCCAACTAGGTCCCTAGTAGGTTCAGGTTATTTTTTATGACTATCCCAATACAACATGGTCAACAGTAGATTCAAGGAGATATAAAATATGTACTTACCTATTTAACATTATGGTATCCTATGACTATAATTTTGTATGATTTGTATCTTGATTTGGATCTTTATGCCATAGAGTGAGATGCCAACAAATGTTATGCTTTTGTTATTAACAATTGTTATTTAAAAAAAAAGCGTGATAACTTTATGCTGGTATATCATTATTATAAAAGAATTTGTATTAAAATAAAGTATGCCTAATGATTTATTCTGTTTTAACGTTATGCGAAACGAAGAGTATGCCAAAACACTTTATGCTATTTTAAATTATGCCTTATTAATTATGCAACCTAATACGGACTCATTTAATACTACGTCTTTGAATTAATTATTTTAATTTTAGGTTACTACTACCAAAACCTATTTTTGGATATGTAGTTTAACTTACGTAGTTTCAACTATTATCACAGTTTAAAAATTAATCAATTAAGTGACCAATAAGTAGATTTGTCACAAGTAAATCCGCTCATACCTCCGCGTGTAAGTCTAGAGCTAGGCTATCTTTGGTTGTTTTAAAATGTCAGCACAACCTTCTATTCGATATTCTTTTTTTTTATTAAAAACGTAACAAAATAACAATTTAGGTAATGTTGTCTAAATTTTTTTACTACGAAAGATATTTTATGAATGACTAGCGACGGCAGACAGTGCGTAGGCGTAGTAGTAGGACCAGTATATCAGCAAATCAAGCAGCAAGTATGCATTTTGACTGGTTCAAGTGCAACTGGTTTGCCTTGAGTTTGCTAACTACAGGTATTTTGCCCGTGCGATCAGTAAGTCATAATTTCGGAATGGGTTCTGAGTGGCTTTTATGTGACGTAATCTCATTTAAATTCTCAAAAACCCTGAAGATTAAATTAGTAGGTTTAGAACTGAGCTAAAAAGTAAAAAAATCTGTTTTATAAAGCTATAGTAAATTCCTATAAGAAACGTTTATACTGTTAGTAATTCTCTCGTACCATATAGTGAATATTAAAATGACAAATGATGATGGTAATCTCCGATATTAACCTTTAAACTGTTGTACAAGTAAACTGTTTCAAAGCGACCAGCATTTAATTTATCAAATAGCTACATTAAAAGCTAAAGTTATGTTTTGATTGCGATTAAGATATTTAATGTTGACTAAAACAAGTTTCGTGAAATACCTACTGGCTCGGGTCTAACGGTCACTCCGTCATTTTGAATATTTTATACATGCACCAAGAAATCGTGAAATTGACTAGTTATTAATATCTCTGGTCTCGATGTTGCTCCGACATCTTTCGAAAAGTAACTTTTAGCTGTGGATAACGGAAACGAATAATTGTAAAGATTGCTTATGTTTGAAACGTGACTAATGTACCTCTAGTAAAAGGAATATCGTACAGTCACTTTAATGAACCCAGACACAGTACCTATACAATAGGTATACAAAATCAATCAGTCCGAATGCAAAAGTATAGTCAGCGAGATAAGTCGACGTTACCACATATCCGGCGCTTGACCAACTGAGAGGCAAAAAAAGCCTTCCGTTCCGCACACGACATTTCAATTTGGACGAGCGTTTCTACCTAGAGTGGGTCGGCTTTTTGTCAACTCTGTGCTTAATTTGCTACGCCCTAAAAACATTTTGTTTTCACTTATCTAAGAATTTACACAAGCATCATAAATCTAAATGAGTATAGAGTTTTGAGCCGCAATCAGTGGCGTGAGTCAACGTCTGCACATGGAATAAGAAGGGTCGAGGGTGCGCCGTATCTCGCCGAAATTGATTTATTTTCGGAATCGCAACACCATACGCCAGAAATTGCGCTCAGAACGTTTGCATTTACCATGTTTACCAATTAACTACGAAGTGCTCGACGGCCAATAAGGCCAAGCAGCAAGCTGATTCAATCGTTTACGACACTTTAAAGTTCTGGTGAATGTACTAAATCTCTTTAAAGTTTCTATTTCGAGGCGCTGGACCGGCTCGATTAACAGTTTTTATGAAGTCCGCAGCTACTTGTACACTAAGGTGGTCAGCAGAACGCTTTCCGTTGGTTACGCACGTTAAGCACTCTATGAATTTTGCTCGCAGTGTTTTGCTTTTGCATTACTGCAGCTGGCGAGAGGTATCTCATGTTTTTCTGTTTAATGTTAACCAAACCGGATATCTTAGAATTATATGTGTCGTGTTTGTTTTAATGTTCTTCATGTTAGCCACCGTATAATGACCACAACAAAGAGGTTTATTACATGTTCAAATTACACATGACGATTGTGGTGAAATAAGATTCAACACGCATCAGGGCTACTGGCTTTGTTTTCACACATCTAAATCTTATGTCCTATTTGATTTTATGTTTATGGTATTATAGTAATTGGTGCAAATGGGGATCGTTTATGGTGATACCGTTGATCGGTTACTGTTACGGAAGTTGCTAATGTTATTCAAAGGACAAAGTGTTGTGTTGTCTAAGTTTGGACTTCGTATAAGGAGCTACCGGCGTGGAATATTATGTGGGCGAGTAGTCGTCATCGGTGTCGACTAATGCATCGGGGTTTGGCCGCTCACCTGATGATGGAATTAATAAACACTTTTTTTGACGACGTTTCGATTAATAAATAAATAAAGTGGTAAGAGAGAGACATCTTTATAGACCCATTTGGAATCAATCTAACAATATTTAGTATCACGATTATCCGCTCTCTATATTTAAGTAGTAAATGTTTTTGGGGCTATTTATTTTGTACTTTAAATTAAATAAAGGCCTCCTATATAAACTAGAAAATCCGATTGTCTGGAATCGTAGATCTAGAAAAGAAAACAAATAAAACACACATAAAATACTACAGCGACCGTTAGCATGTGGGCATTAGTCACAACCATCATTAGTTTTCCACACAAGAGTTACAAATAAAATTTAACAAACTGATCGCTTCTCGGCTCGATTGGTCGCTGACCAAGCGTGAGAACTATTGCCTGTCTGTCTCGTATCCGCAGACAAGCCTGCCGAGTAAAATTTACGACTTTTCTATAAAGCACCTGTCTAATACTGTCTATAGGAAAGGTCGGTATAGGTTACAGCATGCCAATCAACACCATATTGTACAAGATTTTTAACATTGGCTGCGAAGCTGCGATATCGCCACGGTATGTGAGCTTATAAAAAGCTTTTTTTAGTGATTCTGAGTTATATTATAAAAGATTCTGTTCTATTGTGGTTTAGTGATACGTGATGTTTTATTTGGGTTCAAGTTGGGTTAGCAAAATTGATGTTGTATTCTTCTTATTTTTTCGAAAGCGAGATCAATAGGACTGGATTTTCACCACAACATGTTTTAGTTTTTTCAATAAGAATCAAAAACTAGTTTTGTTAGCGAAATATTTGCTAGCGAAAATACTTATTACAATTACTCTAAATTATGTTTTATAGATATTTGCGATTAGCCTGTTAGAGACGTAACTCCAAATAATAACTACAAATTTTGAGATCGACACTTGTATGTAAATATATCGGTAGCCGTATTTGAGAGCCAGTTCCCATTCCAGACTACGGTTTCTTAATCTTTGGCCAGTGTTCCTACCTTTGACAACAACAGCTTAACATAGTCATACTTGGTGGTCATATACTTAACCTGACAATTGTACCTATAAAAAACCCTAAAAACTACTTAAAAAGAAATATATTTTCCAAATATCTATACAAGTAAATCCATTGAATAGAAACATCTAGAGGTAATATAGATACACTAGGTACATTTTCAATCCTGCTCACCTCGTCAGCCTAGCTTAACCAGTTTCTCAAAGCTCTACGTCACCTCTCAAACTTGCATAACCCGATGCATTTGCAATTTGATGGGTTCATTGTCTGCACAAACTATCCACCGGATGTTTTACAGTTCGTTTAACTAACACATGAGCTGGTTGCATACGGGCCGGCCACTTAACCAATTTAGTCTCATAGTATTAACACGTACATCCCTCGTAGATGTTTAGGCCATATGTCCTGCCATACTCTATATGACCTGCAACATCGATGACGTCACCGACCTTGCCGCAGGGCTTGACATCAACAGATGCGATGATCTCTTTTCAATGTTTACACCCACATATGTTTTACTCAATAGAAGTCAGTTGACTCTAAGACCCATCTCTGACGTCTCATATTTCATTCAATTGGTTTAATCCGGGCTTAAATGGTTAAACTATGTTTTGTAAAACGGTCCAGGGTCATGTCAAACAGGTAGGTATTGGTAGAATGGAGACAACGCGTAGTTAAAAAACTTGTTAGATTTGCTTAGATTTCTCTGATTAGTTGAAATGATTATGTTTCTAGCAACTATAATTTGACAGATATACTAATATTTATTTTAATAAGTAATGCTTGTGTTGAGCGATTCTTTCAATGACATATTTAACCACCTGTCAGTCTGAATTCTTCGGTCCGGTTCATGTTTTAGAGTTTTCATCACATTTGCGTGTTGAGCAATCACTTCGCGATTTTCACTAAATACGAGTACTTCTGAGCCACTCGGAGTAATTTGATACTTCGGCGAAGACGTTTTGCCGATGTTTACAAAAAAAACCTATGTCATTACATTGCCGATTCACTTGTTTTAAATTTTCTAATCTACCATACCTAGAGATGCTTTGCTCCATTTTTTTTATTAAACCCACCTGTAGTGAAAGAAGCAATCCGTCAAATTTCACAGTCACATTCACTGGTTCACTGTATCACTGGTGGTGGTTGTTCACTGTATCATGGCGGTGCGAAGCGAGTGGTTTGCGCGCACGGAGCAGAGTGAGGCGTGCGCGGGCGCAACAGTGGGAGGCGACGGAACTCGCTGATCCTGCGCTGACCAACACGGCCTGTATAGATGCGAATACAGCTGTTGAGCTTGATAGATTCCGCGGCGGTACTTGTACTGAAGAGTAGAGTAACAAAGTGAAGGTAAAATTCAATGAGTAAGTCAAAAACAACTATTACAAAAGATTTTTAGAAACCAATGGACACCTGTTTTCACTAAGAATTTCAACCGTACGTAATCATTCCATACTGGTTTTTATGATTAAAATTATAGCTCACCATACAGGTTTTTATCTCGTCTGTTTACCTCAATAATAGCTCAATAAAAGTAATATGGATGACAGTTTTATACCTAATATACTTTATTACAAAATCATAATCATCGTCAAAGAAAACTTAATAACTGTTTTCCACAACGCTCGCGGTCCATACTATACGTACTGACTATTGTAGTATCTGTGACCGTATATTCTGTAGCCCATTACTAATGTATACGGCATTAATTGCGATCGTTTGGACGCGACGCGACGGACGGTCCGATACATTGCTGACTATGCTGATTAGTCAGTCTGATAAACTAATCAGTAGCAGCGAATATGTTTGATGCTCGATATGCTTATGACGCTCGATCAATGCAGCGCTGGGAAAAGTAGTTTGGTCAGTGAAAGATTGACAGACTGTGGGAAAACGTGTGAACGTTTTGAAATCTCTTAAGTAGCGTTTGAATATAATAAAGGAATCAGTGAAGTCTGTTACGCGTAAAAGATAGGTACTGTACGTAGGGTTTTAGATAGGTATATAATTTATGAGGTATGAGTAGAGAAGTAGGGAGAATGCATTGTGCATATTGCTAGTGCTTATTACGATGTTAGATATTTAGTGATGACATTAATTTAGTTGTATTGCTTGACCTTATGCAACCCAAAGAATCCGTCGTTACTAGTAATGTCAACAATCTTCTAGCTGTTGTTGTGACTTATGTCTATCGTTTAAAACTAACCTTTCTAATACGACTACGTCTGTAAGACGTGTATCATTATTCGTGTCACAGTAATAAATGTGTCCAAATGTAAAACGTTACATTGGTTGATATCTTATCCCGAAAAGTTCCTGCAAAAGGAAAACTTAATTGAAAAAAAATTTAAGAACAAGCAAATAAAAAAATTATATCAATATAAGTCAGTAACAAAAAGTTACTATGGATTTGCTTTGAACCACCCTAACGTTACTGTCCTTATCTGGCATAAAAACTAAGTCAGCCATGTTGGTACAGTTTTTTCACGTATAACCTCCATTTACACGAAGCCTTTGAGTTTTTGCAGTGGGCGGAGCGGTCTGCGTTAATTGTAGGCGTACCTCCTTGCGTCACAAGGCTGTATTACTCATTCAATTCAATGCAATTCGGTAAACAATGTGCGCGTTTTGTGTTTAATCACCCATTGGGCGAGAAAGGACTATGTTGTTTGTAGATTGGGACGGGCATCATTACCTGAGATAACACGTATAAGAAAAACTAAGACATCTGATGACGACTTTGCACGTAGCTTAGTATTTCATCACTCTAGAAGGACTTCACCCACTCAGTGAATTCCGACTACTCCTTTGAACTCAGTTGTATATGTACGCTTAGTGTGCTCCACACTCATAGTGTTTGTTACGGTTTGTTAATTATCAATCATGATTTATTATTGTTATGGCTGATCACCACAACGGTTTCGTCAACCCCCACGTGCCCCACTGATGGGCAAAAGTCGACTACGCTCTCTGCTCAAAATTGCATCGTACTCACCTGTTTGCAAATATCTTATTTTCATTTCCGTCAAAGACTTGTAAAGATCTTTTTTTCCGAAAATTCGAAATGTGAAAGGTGTGCAAACGTTTACATAGAAAGTAGATTTGCAAAAATATCCTTTAAGTATATATATAAGCTTTAAAAGAAAATAAGTTCAACAAATTGTTCTCGCGAAGTAGTAGGGGAGCCCACGATGCTAAATGGGGATTTACTCGAGCGTCATAGAGACGTATTGCGTTGCAAAGCTTGGATGATAGGAAGTAGAAAATTTATAAGTGTTTCCCATTTTAGTGGTGGAGGCATTTAGAAGGATATCATTATTTTTTTTAAGGAAATCAAAACATGTAAATGTTCGAGCGTGTCAGATTATAATATTTTCTATGCTCCATCATGCCTCTGATAACAAATATATGTTAATCTGACAATTTGCATGGTGGGGGTGGCCATACAGGTAGAAAATAGATAAGAAAAAAGAAATCCCTCCCACTCCCTAACATTCCACTCAAATCATTTAATTATTGACATGCACACTGTTTAGCTAGTAATAAACCTATCGTATCTTAATCTGACACATTTGTTTATTTCAGGCAAACAAAGTTTTTTTTTAAATATTTTGCGGGCTGCTCTATAAGCTCGGCTCTGTATTAGAGCTTCATATTTGATAGATAAACTCAACAGGACCTAAGGAATCTTCCATATGTTAATCTGCCACGCTCGAGTATGTCCCAAAATCCCCTCTTGGGCTCCCCTACTATAGGTATGAAGTCGCCATACTCGTCATCTGACACCTATACGAACATATCAATACATCTGAGAACATCTGAGAACATTCGAGCACGTTTCGAAGATCGTATGTTAATGTATATGTTTGTCTGTAGCACTATCTCGCCGATCAAGCTTTTTACATGGATGCATGGGGGTAAAGGTTGCGTCCTACTTTTTGTACCTACGTAAGCAGTTTTACAATAGAGATTTTTGTCCGTCTTATTTCGAATGTGGTACGTAGTATTAGTATATACGACTGCTGCTGTCATGTCATTTCGATACTTTCGTACGTTTTGTCAGTGACCACATCGTCGTTCTTCTTCATTTTATTACTATCTCGTCCTCGGGCGAAGAAAGCTCTGTCATTTTGATGAGTTATTTCTGAGTCGCGCGGCAGAAAAACCCCCACTATTAAAATTTTCCGAAATTGACAGACAACATAACATTTTGCCAGTCTAGAAGCAAAGATGCTTCGCTCGATCGGTCAATAAAATATAGTACACTATGGATCAAGATTGTTTTAGTAGTCACGCTCGCAGCTCTCTTGTGCGGGCGGGTGGGAAGCTCTGAATAAAGATATCGGTTGCGTAGTTCGCCGACTTTTCTATGGCTATCGGCCCCCACATACAAGAGATGGGGGCAGACGACCAAATTTTATTCTTAGCTGCCATACCCACCAAAAATCTAACTCCCTTATACTTTAATATTTCTCTCTATATCAATATTTGTTTTTTTTTTCAGGTGCACAATGTAGACGAAGTGTTAGAGCGTCACAGCGACTTCCTCGAGGCGTGTCTAGGCGATTGCATGCTCACCAGCCCTCAACTCCTGAAGGCTGTTACCACCCTCTGCCAGGTTTGCGTGCAGTTCTGCAACTTTATACAGGTGAGAAACATATAAATCTTGTTATTAGATACTTTTGGTTTCCTGATTTGTATGACGCATTTTATGTTTATATCTATATTTATTATTCTATGTCTAGTTGTGATACGCTCTTGTCTTTATTAGTGCTGGTTGACAGCACCAATAAAAAAAGAAAATTTAATATACTTGCTATATGATGTACCTCTCGAGTAGACGTACTCTAGTTATACGAGGGAAAGGTAATTATTTCCGGTCGCAATATATCAGTTATTTTCTTATTAGTGTGGAGCTGTGTATTGCTGAAAGTAGATAATGTTAATCTTATTCTTTACAAGCTCGCTTCATAAAGGCCTTGTAAATATTACAACGAAACCAAATCGTGTCGTGGCGTTCTTATCGTGAGGAAGAGGTTCGCCATAGCGCCCTTATTCCTTGCAAACCTGTTTTCGAAACATTTGTATAAAATGGTTAATAACGATGTCGTTGTCAAACCTTGTATCTAATAGATTAATTATTTAGTGCAAGTACATTTCAACTTCATAACATGGGGTCTATTGTACAATAAATATTGAATGTAACTTCTTAATGACTCAATATCAAATCAATATAACTTAAAACTCGGAAACTTACGATATGAAATCTGTTTAGCTCTTCAGTTTTCTTTCTCATCAATAGACAGTTAGATTATAAGAATTCACTTTGTAATGTACAAACGTAAACGCATTCAACTCTTCGCAAGTTTTTCCGGTTATTGCTAGATTGCAATTTATTGTATGCAAAAAAATGTAAAATAGATTATTATTTTATCAATTGTTCCAGGATGAAACATTTGGAGAAAATGTAAATGAACTACTTAATAACCTCTAACATATAAAATATTATTTATATGTATTTATAATGATTAATTTTGAAAATGCTTATTATCCTTTCTGTATTATATTAATTTATCAATAGTATTTGCTAAAGTGTGTAGCATATATTTTTCTATATGATTAATTTATGTATTTTCTTTTAACGCTACCCAAAACACGTTAATTGGCAAAAGGAGATGCACAAGTACTTCGTGGACGCAGAGCTTAACAGTATGCTTGGGTCGACATATGACAGTTCAGACTATACCGAGGTATAAAGTATGAAGTAAATCAAGTCACATAATGCACAAAAATAATAAATGTATCACAATAATTTCATTTAATGTCACGTTTACAGTGAGAACTAGCCTTTAAATCTGCAAACGGTTATTTTTCAAATATTCATCCAATAAGAGAATTGGGTTAATGTCCCGTCTGTCATTGGTTGAATTCTGATGACGTTTGTAATTTTTATTGGCTATCCTCGCTAGTTCACAGTTCGGAGTGATGTCGTTTGATGCTTCCATGTAGTATTTGTGTTATAAAAAATCATTAATGCTTTCTTTTTATTCTTCTTTCATGGCTTTTCGTTTCAGAATTTTACAGTGAGTATAGTTTCATTGTTATATAACAAACACATTCAAGTAATTAAAGCAACATTTATATAAATCAATATGTAAATAACTTACTCGTATATTTGTTTTACTATTTGTTCATGGTTTACGTTTGGAATGTAGCATTTAACAAATGAACTGTCGTTGTGACTGCATCTTTTAGGCAATTGTGTCGTCACTAGCTAAGAGTGAGAAGCTATTAGAGCTGGAAACTAGAAACAAGAGTTGGAAGTAGCGAGTGTGTAGTTTATATAGTTGTCTCGTTGGGATATAATGCGAGTGAGCGGTCGTAAGTACCGGTGTAAGATAAGATAACTCATTATTAAAAACCAGTTTACAATAAAACATTATAACAAATAACAAATATATACTAGGTTTTTTAATGGCGGCCTTAAATCGATCTCTTCCTGGCAAACATGCACGTAAATTAACAATATAAAATAAGAATATTATTATTAGAATCTTTGGTATAAATAAGATTAAACCAAAAAGTGCCAAGTGAGCATCGAATTTTGTCTAGTAATTAGTGTCTCTGCGAAAAATTAATTTTAAGTGATAAAATTGTAACTATCGGTTGCCTCCAAGACGAGGAAAGCTGTAGATACTCGTACAATTTTATCATTTTATATATTTTAAACAAAGAACAGTAAATCAAAGCTAATTAAATAAAAAATAACTACATTTGGAAGGACATGATATTTTCGGGATCACTATAATAGCCACCAAAAAAGGGTGTAGTAACACGGTATACCCGTTCCGTAATGCTGTTCCTGAAGATCCTCAGACTACAGTGTAGCCTGTTCCATCTCCCTCGTATCATCACACGCGCGACGTTTGTGGCTCAGCTGTTTGTAACTTTAAACAAGAATTAAGCGCTAAGTACCATCCATCATTATTGCGACTTTTCAACCAGTCACTTTAGCTAACTATATCTAATATACCAATGTCTGTATGTAAGGAGGCGGGCTGCGGCACGGGCGCTAATAGCGGCGGTACGGCAGATTCCTTCGGTCGTTCGGTGTCCCGCTACGGACTGCGTTTCACGGCCGCGCTGCTATCAGTGCTGGCCATTATCGACCAGATGGCCAGGGATAATAATACTAATAAGCTTCTCAATCTATCCGCAAGGTATGTATAATTAGTAAAATCTCTTTTAAGTATACAAGACGCTGACATAGTCTTTGTCTTTTTCGTACGGCTCGCCTTTTTATCAGAGTATTTAGTCTGCACTTAGCCCTATTTATAATGGCCTTGTTATCCATACGATGGCTTGCCACAGCAAATATGAATCTTGAGTTGAACAGATCTATGCTTCAGAAAAAAAAACAAATAATTTGTTTGTTATTTCGTCTCAAATTTGAATTAATCGAAAGTGTGCATAGTTGCCTTTTTCCTTGACCCCTGTATCTGTAAGTTTGTATTGCACAATAACTCTGTCGGATTTTTCACTCTAATTTAACTTAACCTTTGTTAATAGTTCTCACCGTGATTCCCTCTCTTTTTATATTTATATAAATGTGAAAGTGATGGCTACATCTTGACAATTTGTTATAATATCTCCCCCAGACTAAACTTCAACACTTACTACGAGAAGCAGTTGGAGAAGTTGACGGACGACAATGTCCTCGCGAGCAGGAAGCCGCGCGCCTCCTAGCACAAAACCGCGCGCTCGCGCTCTAAACTGGTCACCGCCGTGTGATCTCATATACAAACAAACTAACTAAACAACAAGTGTCACAAAATATAAACAAATAATTTATAAATAACGTTTCACACTAGCAGAGTATAAAGTTATTCGCTATGGTGTGTTGAGCCGAAGGGCAGTCACTATAATCATTATGAAGAATAACTTTGATTAGAATCAATACTAAGTTTGAGACATAAACCCAAATATTTCAAATAAGTTTAACGGCAGTCAACTAATGATTAATTTATCGGATTCTGGGTTAGTCTCTTAGTGATCGTTATTCTTGATGAATACTGTGACCACTTTTCGCTTGGTAGGTACGAGTACTTCCTAAAAACGGTAACGCTGTGTATACCATTCCTGGCTTCCAATAGTGCACAATATCACTTGCTATACTCGAATACCATATTTCATCCCTGTATGTAATATGAAGCCAAATCAGAAATGTTTATAAAGGTCGATTGACCTTGAGTTTGGTTCTATAGTCCGAGTGATTCGTATTGATGCGTATATACCCCTTATATTATGTATGTCGTTCTTCCGAATTTCTATTATTTTAATAATTTTAACTATATATCTAGAGGTTTATATTATGCACTATTATCAAGCCCAAGTGATCGAAGGAACACCTGAACTTGAATTAACAATCTCGTATTGGAATCTAAATATAATAATTGTGTGATGACACAAAGTGAGAGTAATTAAAAATTTATGATCTTAAAATTAAAGGTACGAATGAGCTGCAACAAACATACTAGACATCACACACTCATTAATTTTAATTTTGGCATATAGTAGTAAATAAACTGAAATTCTTAGTAAGTAAATAATATTAATTAACAAATTAGGATTTGCTGTAATCTCAACACAATTGCATTTCGTAGTGCCCTAGCCTAACTAGTAATGTAAGTCCTTTACTTATCCTAACATGGGTCCAACTTCGATGCCCCAAAATACTCATCAAGCCCCCAAATTGTAGTTTTAAAGTACAATATTATATCAATGTCACAAGTAAAATCTATTTAAGAAAATACTGAGTCTTTGTATTTAGCCTCGAATCTTAATATTTTTGATATTTCGCAAAAGTTTCTAACATTTATTTTTATACTTTACTATGTAGAAGATGTTCCATGATGTTGTGACAATTATAGTGGTATATAGTAACCAACAAAATTATGGGGTCAACACTGAAACCGGCTAAAATCATATGTTCTATACATTTGGTTAAGGTGAGAATTTGCGTTAATAGTCCAGTAAATGGGGGGTTTGACTCTGACAATAATTCCTCTGTCGCTTATAGAATAATGTTAATAGAAAACTGTTGACAAATAATCTCAGTACTAATTATTTATTATTCTACTCAAGCATAAAATTTACTTAGATTTTTCGTTGGTTTCATCCTTATCTATTAAAGTTATTCTATCACACCGAGAGTTGCAGCGACAAATGAATTTTAGTTAGTGTCCATGCAGTAAAGTTCCTCATTAACTGGACTATATGTATAGGGTAAGATTTTTCCGCGATTTAATTTTTTTATACCGCAGTTTGATTATTTTCTATCAGTTATTGATACACATTTCTGTAACATCTTGTATACGTTTATTTAATATTATTGAATTACAAATACAAAAAAACAGAAAACAAACATTACAAAACATAAATTATGGTATATACTACATCTAAATGCTTATTGTCACAAACCGGCCCCAACTCAACACATTGCCAGCTGAAGAAACCAGCGTTGATCTTCTGTTGTTTATTTACTTAGTCCGATTTGATTGGAATAAAAAACCATATTATGTTACATAATGATTGCACTCATTATTATGACAGCTCTAGTGGATTAACCTGTGCGTGGAAATTAATGTTAGAATGTGAAATAAATAGTTTTCCAATAGAATAATATCACCAAGTACAAATTAACTCTAGTAAATGACATAATACATGGGGTGCTGTAAAAGTTTAGCTCGTTGAAAACAAATTCGTGTTTGTCAAATTAATTGATTATATAGCTACTGCACCTGTATTATAATTATGATAATAATAAATATATTAAAACGTGTAATAATTAGAGAATACATATGTACAGGGTTATCACTAGCTAACGGTAACATCGCGATGAATACTTTTGTTACTATGTGACTAATCCGTAATATAAAAAAATATACACTTTTTTTTATAAAGTGACACGTGAGTGATTGAGTGATTAATATTAGATATTAAACATATAGATATTAGATATTAGTGATATTAGATATTAAACCAAACTACTTGGTCGATTTTGATTAAATTTGCAATGCTTTCAACAAAATATTTGTGTAAATCGCTCCGGGCCATAAGATTGCCACGAATTACAAACCAACTTTTTTTTTGAAGTCTGGTAAAAAATCTATCAACTGTTTCATAGATAAACAGTCTTCTTTTTCTCGAATTCTGTGTTGGTGCCATAATAAAAGTTATTTATCCCGATAAATACATCCCTAATTGCTAACCTTGTGCATATTATGTGTAGTCTACTCCTCTCTGTACGAACAAATCTATCAAAATACACTCGACTTCCATCCAATTTTTAATGAATGATAAACTAATATAGTAAATATGACATGATTTATACAGGGTTATCGGTTATCATATTCATCCCAATAACAACTTTGACTATGGGACCAACTTTTTATATAAAACTGCTGATTTTTCTCGAATTCACGGTTGGTCCCATTATAAAAGTTGTTTGAAATAAATTTGTAAAATCAGTTCAGTTATTAACTCTTTTTCTGCTTATGGGGTGTAAGCAGAAAAAGAGTTAATAACTGAACGAAGTTAATAGCCGATAGCCCTGTATACATAAATATATTTTCGCGATATAATTCATTAGGTATGTATGGTATTACAAAAATGCCTACAAATGATTTAAAAAAAAATATTTTTTAAAAACTGTGATGCGATTAGGTAATCAGCCATGACACAATTTGGTATTAAAATTAGCTGTAATCATATGTTTTGTGAGATTGTGAAATATGTGTTAGATAAATGGTGAAGTCATTGTTTTTTTATTGAGGCTTGATTGTTCATTATTAAAAATATTTGCTTCAATATGTAGTGAGTCAATAAAATTATTTGCATGTTTTATCATGCTAGTAAATTAATTTCTATTTTTTTCAATTTTAGGTCTTTAGTAACGCTAACTTCAGACAGGCGGAACAAATATGACCTATATAGTTCTATGTAAGAGCGAGATGGTATTTTTTTACTGATCTACAGGTACACATGACTGTGAAAGAGAGCGGGCCGTTACTATTAATCTCAATCAAAAAGAAGTTAGATATAAATAAAAAAGAAAAATGTGCGTCTTTTGACAGCAGACTTTTTTATCTACCAGATCGTTTAAGAGAGTTATTGATTGCTCTGATAATATGACAGTAGGTGTTTGATAAATTGAAAATGTTGCTATCAGTTCAACAAGTGCCAATTCTTTGTTTATTTGACAATTCAAAAGTCGCGCCTTTTTCTACAACGTGTTAGATTTTTCAGGAAAACAATTATCTTGGTTTCAGGTGCTTAACATTTAAATTACTTTTTTTTACCTCTGATTATTATGACTTGTTACAAAAAAAAAATGATACACGTAAGTTGGCATGTTATTGTTGAAGGTTTGTTAAGTGAACACCATGTTTATTAGGTCATTCCAAATCTATGTTGTGTTTGTGTTTTAGTCTTAAAATTGTACATTTAAACCAAATTGGTATTAGTAATTAGATGGCTATGCGCCTTTCTGCGATTTGATGTTCACATCACATTAAATAAAGCATGTGTTGTTCACATACAAAATGTGTTCAAGTTGAAATAATATGTATGTATTTGTATTGTAACATAGTTTTTGTGTTTAATATTGCATTCGTTCTTGTCTACATTGCTATATTTTCTAAGGTATTGTTTTAGTATGAGGCCAAATGAGCTTAATTTCGTTACATAATTTACGCTGCGGACGGCATATTAAACGTTTTTTATGTCATACGAGGTGATTTTTTAAATTGACTGCCTCAAAAACGACATCTTTTTTTATATTTTTGTTTACAAACAAATGGAAAATATGTTCAGCTAAGCGCAATTACACAAGTGTGGGCCGTGCAATCGCGCTTGACCGACGTCAAGACCAAGTTTTGCACCAGGGCGGCGCCGCGGCTTAGGGTGACCATGAGTTTCGCATTCACTTTGCTTCAGGTGAATTACCTATATTGTTGAAAGTTGCTTTTTGTTCACTATCGAGCAAAGATCATGCGAAATTAAGCTCTTGTTAGCCATTTTTATAAATTCCGCCCGTTTGGCGTCTGATTGATCTTGAATGTTTTTAACCTTATAATGGATTGTTAACCTATAATGTTTATGTTGATGCGCCGCTGTATGTATAACTCTCAGCATACTGATATTAATATCAATTTGTTACCTTTGAAAAGTTCTGGTTTCGATATGGACTGCGTGTAAATAATGTTTATTTTACCGGAGAATAAAAATAATTAAGTTAATATTTTTCTTTTACTGTTTTCCTACCTTTTTTCTTTTACTGTAAAACCAGTGAGCTGTTTCTGTCCGAGTGTTACGGTGACGTCACTGAACGTTTGCTATATTCAAACTGCTCAAAGGATGTCTGCAAGTTAGCCAAGAATAAACGAAAACAGGAGCAAGCAAACATGAGTTTCTTTTTGACAGTCGGTCGCAACATTGAACATTGCCGAATGCTCTGACGGCTTTTTGTGGATGTTCAGTTTAATCCATTATCATTATCATTATTTTTGAAACATTATAAATAAAAAACAAGTTGGCGATGAAATTAATCTATTTTAATATTTAACAGACTTTTAAATACAATCTTACTCACCGTAACACATTCAAATGGTTTCGTTCCACATAAAACAAACAAATCACACCACTGACTAATAAATACATTTTTGTAACATTGGAATATTACCTAATCTAACGATGTTAAAACGAATAAAACATTTACTTTATAGCGTGGACATGACACATAATGACTTGAAAATGTGAATTTATTTCATAACACAGCATGCGTACCTAAATTAAACGAGGAACTATTACTTTTCCCAAACAATGCAAAGCTCTTCAAATCTTACATAATAATCGACACGTCTCATATGAAAGGAAAATCTAAACAACCAACCCTGTGCATTAATCTGTAAACATAAAAACACGCACCGTCTTAGATATAAACGGCCCTCAACTTCGAGCATCTTTTGTCCCGCTTTGAGTGCCACAAAACTCAATGATCAAAAGAAGACAAAATATATTTATCAAAGAAAATTGCTACAACGCTACTTAGACAAAACAAAAACTTCATTACACATCGCGCAATACATAATTAACGACAGACACAATATACGATAAAATAACCGAAACATGATTGTTACAAGTAATATCACGGAATCACTATAACCTACAACACAATCGTGAGTATGTTATGTGCACGATTAAACAAGACATTCGCTCTAATGAAATGGTAACTGAAGACAGCAATACAATTTGTGCTACAATCATTACAAAAACAATCAGAATAATAAATTGTATTACACCCCATACACGATTTTCGTATAGAAATTTTCAAAACACATACCATTCAACAACAAGTCCTGTAAATAAGTTTAACATTTACATACATTGAGTAGTATTAATATCTCGTACAACCTTATACTACCAATAAGTACACTATAAAGGCCTGGTCATATGTAGTGAGTGAAAACGTGTCCAGAGACATTAGCAACGGCTTTTAAAATGTGTTAAACTGCTCACACACTTACAATTTAAGAAAATATTTCCATTTTGCTCTATCGCTAACATGACACAGACAAATACAAAAGAAATTTCGTACCAGATATTTTTCAGCTTGCCGGTGACTTTATAAAGAAAACTTATCGTGTATTATTAAGTGTGTAATCATTTTCACAGTGCCGCGTGGACATGCGTATAAGCGCACTACATTTGACAAGACCTCATTTATCATTTTTGTCTAAGACAATCTTATTTCACAAAACATGCAGCAGTGCTTCATTCAAAAAGTGTCGAGACTACAGCATTCATCCGCTTCTATGTTTCTGCTTTCACTCATTATTTATTTTTGGTTCTCGACATTTTATCACTGTCATGAATATAATACATCTAACATCAAAGAGAGCTGCAGAAACTTTAATAGAAGCAAGTGAATGGAAATTCGTAAATAAAAAAGTAATAATGCATTGATAAAATCAAAAGTTAGAAGATAGAGTAATGCTACTTCCTCAACTGCAGAAAATTAATTTAAATTTTGGACTTAACCATTAAGTCATCCATTGAAAATCACAAACATGCCGTAACTGACTTATTTAAAGTTTCATACTATATACTGATGCAGTAACTTAGCATACCTACGATGTCAGATATCTTTTGCATAAAACAATGAAATATATCCTTCTGTATATATATATTCTCGGTTACACTTTAGTTGACAATATTGCATTAAGACTATAATATAAATAGACAGAGACAGCTTATCAAATGTAAATTGTTGTATTAGACAGCCACTTGGTAATGATTATTTCCAACACTCTATCTTCCCCCTAGTGTTGATATCAATGGTCTAATATGCGTAATTCGCCTAAATAAAAGTTATGTACAGAGCTCGCGAGCTCATTTTCACTAATAGTATTTGCGACTAGTGTGTGGACGATCACCACATGTGCGTCTCGCGAATCTCGCTGATAATTTGTCCGGCGCGTTGTAAGGCCTGCAAGTAAAGGAGAACATACTTGTACAAGTTATTAACAACATGTGACAAAACTATTACTTAACCCATTAAAATAAACAACTACTATAACAAAAGTTTTCCTAAATTCGTGAGAGAAAAAATGGTGTCCCCCATACAAAACTCATCACCTGAATGTTCTTCATGAGTACACTTTTTTTTCAAATGTAGCAAACCTATGTCCTTACAAGTTGTTCAATTTTATTGGTAGACCACTGTTACGTATTATTTTACCGTAACTATTTGTTGAGCTAACTGTAATTTAATTGGCATAGCTATGGATAAAAAATCTGATCATTTTTCGACCATCGTCCATCTAAGAACCCTGTTATGTTATCAGTCAAGAAACATGACAGAACCTACAATAGCCACGATTTCATCTGTTATCCATCCCTTGCGTAATAAAAAATCTAGACAACTAAGAAACAAAGAGGGAAGGGCAGAACATACCCACGTCATTTCACATTTTCTGAACATTCGGAAGCAGGTAAACTACTGCGGTTCTTAAAACGACGCAAGCGACATCGCCGTAATTTGGCTTTCTGTTCACATACAAATGTATCGTTGAATTGGAAGAGCATTCATAGTTCAGCGGACAATTAGCCAAGAAGGAAATATATGATATATACTAAATGAATGCTCTGTCTTGCGTTACAGGTGTTACAGTAGTTAACCTCGTTAAGTCGAACCTCGATAAGTCAAAAACCTCCAAATCTCGAAAAAAATTTTTGTTCCCTTCCCTTCAAACACCAAAACCTCCATTACTTGAAATCTTGACCCTCTGTTAGTCGAAATAATCACCGAGTCCCTCCAAGCCATTTTGGTACATATTTTCACTCTATTACTCGAAAAATTAAATTTGACCTCTGTATCTCGAACATAGCAACGTTTTATTTTACAACCTTTACAACATGATTATTTGGAATTTATTACCTCTATTGTTCGAACAAAAATAAGTTACCGACTTTAAGAACTTGCCGACAATGTGAGTACACTGTTTCTTAGAAAACATTTTAGGAGTATACGATAATAAATTTATGACTCACGTAAACACGTGTTTGCTTGCTTTGTGTCAGTTGTCTATTTTGATTTCCTTTGAAATTTAGCTAAGCAAGTCATTTGTTTTCGACTTAAATACTGTCAGAAGTAGTTTGGTTCTACTGCAATACACATCAATTAGTACAACAGTTAACATGAGTGCTGTGAAACGTAAACTAAAAACTTTGAGTCTTGCTGAAAAATTAGAAGTGCTCGAAGCTGTAAAGAGGTGTCAAAAAAAGAAAGATGTTGCTGAACAATTTGGCCTGCCAATGAGTACTCTTTCAACAATAATAAAAAATGAATCAGACATCATGAGAAAAATACAAAACGGTCAAAGTTTGTCCTGCAAAAGACGACGAATTGCAGAATATCCGGGCTTGGAGGAGTGCTTACTCAAATGGTTTGAGCAGTGTCGCAGCCGAAATATCAGTGTTAGTGGACCACTGTTACAAGAAAAAGCCAAAATATTCTCTAAATCATTGGGACTCGTTAATTTCAGAGCCAGTAATGGATGGTTAGAAAAATTCAAAAGAAGACAGGAACTTGTTTTTAAAAAAGTTTGTGGGGAAAGTGCAAGTGTCAACATTGAAACCTGTAACAAATGGAAAAGTGAGGACTATGTTTCGTGCGATGATGGAGTTATGACTGCTGGGACATTATCTGATGACGAAATTATCGATTCAGTAGCTCAGAAAACCGATACTAATGATTTAGATGACATAGAAGACGTGAATAGTACATGCGCTCCATGGGTTTCCATCAAAGAGGCGCGAACCGCATTGAATACCTTACGTAATTTTATAGAGCAAACCAGTAACTC
The DNA here is from genome assembly GCA_947049295.1 of Ligdia adustata. NCBI lineage: Eukaryota > Metazoa > Arthropoda > Insecta > Lepidoptera > Geometridae > Ligdia > Ligdia adustata. The sequence goes on from OX346218.1 coordinate 9,870,307, forward strand.
TGAAGAAGAAGAATTTTCTGCTCTTTATAGATTAGACAATGCTAAAGATAGAGAACAACCAAATTATCTAAAGCAAAAAAAAATATACTGACTTTTTTTAATGCCATATGTTTTATTTTAAAATGATTTGAAATAATGTTGATTTATAATAAATAAAAATATGTATGTCACCTCTGCAAGTTGAATTTTTATTTATTTATTTAACTTTATTATTTAACTCAAAATTTATTACTCTTTATGTCAAATCAAAATCCGCCTAAGTTGAAAACTCTATAACTCGAATTTTTTGGCGTCTCCCTTGATGTTCGACTTATAGAGGTTCTACTGTATTCGACTTATAGAGGTTATCAAGTCAGGGCCAAAATAAATGATATTTCTGGAATTAGTCTTCTTTCACGATTATCATCTAAAAATCGAAACAAAATATTCAAAAATTTAAAGCCCCAAATAATGTAAGATAAAAAATAATCTAGCTCTTGCTAACGTAAAAGTATCATAATATATTGAACATTTACCTTCAACATATCAGCAGCTTCCTTCCTCCTCTGCGCGATATGTTCAGACTCGTTCAGTAGACTCTCTGCCTGATCAGACTTGTACAAATGTGTAACGAGCTCCGACTGAAGATTATCCTTCACGTAGTTGACGAGGAAATGCATCACGGCCTTAGGAACCGAGTCTTGGATGGATTTGCGCACGATGTAGAAGTACGACTTGATTAGACGTTCTGGAAACGTAGGGAAACGTGGTGAGTCTTTTATTTATTTATTTTTGCAAGTATTGAACAGCAAGGCCTTATCGTTACTTTTATTAGTACTTTAAAGTACTCGTATCACGCTTGCTCAATAAGTTAGTATTGACTAAAATAAAATAGTTTTAAACTACAAAATCAAGGGTTGCTTCTCTAAAATATCAAACATTTTCAAATACCAGTTACCGAATTTTGATATGCCCAGGCAATCTGCAAACTTCAGGGAACATACATATACATAAATTCTCGTAAGTTAAATTAGATCGTAGCTTACATCAAGTTAGTGATATATGTATGTAAATGTACATCAATAGCACACTAATGTCTTACTAGAATTGTGAAGAATTATCATTTAAGTGTTACTTAACGTGCAAGATATAAATGTAGTGCGTGTGCAAAAACAGCGATTTGAGGAATGTATTTATGATAAAGCGGTGATTAACATAAATTAGAAAATTTTGCTTTTTAAATACATTAACAAACTCAGAAAATTGTTCATCTGTCGTTTTTTATAAAGGCGTTCTTGCAAGTCTTTAAAAGCCCGGTAACACCAAAATTGTACCTATTGCACCTAATATTTTTAATTTGCTAATAATCAGTATCGAGACTACTCAAATTTAATGATAGCAGAAACGCAGAGAATTTTACAAATAATAGTTTCTATACAAACCTTTGTCCTTATTTCCTATGGTTATTGATACTGCAGTAAATATGTTACGACCAACAACATCATGTTCTTTCTATTTCTTTTTGGATAAAAAGCTTCATATAGTTAAACAATGACAGTTAATTTCAAAATGTTTCGATTTATTTCAACAGTCTATAAAATACGATTGAAAAAAACGTTCTAACAATTAAGACTAAATCGGAGTAAAAATCTATTTCAAAAACCAGTTAAGGAATCGAAGTATACTTTAGAACATAAACCTGCGCTCGTAATAAGTTTGTTTTTAAATTAATTATCCACGTTTCTGCCTCAATAGTTTAAAGAAACAGAGAAAGCTAAAGCAACAAATATAGATGATAGGTGGTCGGAAGGAGGTGTTCAGTGAGCGGATGAATAAAGCTTTGCAAGTCCCGACTAGAACATTCCTCACCAACTAAATCACCCATTCCGTTCAAATGCATCATCGTGATGCCGTTACTGTTTAGAGGTATGTGGTCGCTCCGTCCACCTACCATCAGAAAACATAAATATTATATTTGTTGCCAATTTATAGACGAATTCAAATTAGGTAAGTTAGAACAAAATTACGTCTTTTAACTCTTAAGTATATTTTGTTGTATTGAAATTCGGTACGGTATTTCGTAAGGTTTCACTAGCTGTTCACTATAGGAGTTTTCCTCAATGTATGGGTATATACGAGACGTAATATCAATTACCAAAACTACTAATCTCATGGAAATCGTACTGATTGGAGTGAATAACGGCGTACCGTGACCACCTTATATCCTCCCCTATTACCTCGATCGAGCTGCGTGAATGGTATCCCGCTGCGCTTAGATGCGTAGTCACGTAGAGTGAAACGTAGATCATGACCAGGAAAATAATTAGGCATTCTAGGTTGGTCCCATAGTGAAAGTTGTCCATCATCATAAGAGCATAGTCACCCCTTTGGCTCCTATACAACTCTAACAATAAACCTTTTATACGTAATTAAACAATGACTTACCAATAACATCACAGTCGTGTTGTTCCCTGTCCGACAGTTTCCTAGAAGTGTGGCTCGGCACCTCCGGGAGCAGGTTCACTGGTTTCTGTGGAGTCAGCACTCGGTTCTCTGTTGTTCCATTCACCTGGTAATGTGTTTATTTCAGTAAGTAGATATATAGATATATGAACACTATTGTAGAAAAACAAAACATAAAAACTACAAAAAATAATAATTGCATATAGGGGCTGCCGTAAGTGGCAATCTTATCACTAAACGCAATCTCTTTCAGATAATCTTTGGATAGAGACTATTGATAAAAAAATGTATATATATATGATGTGGTGTACTTAATTGGTGAATTATAAGTGTTGACCACACTCTTATTAATGAGAGCGTATGAACACATGATAAGCGGGAAGTGGCGCATCTGAATTATTCCGGGCAACAAGCATGAAAATAAAAAAAATATTGCAACTGGAAGCATAATTCCATTGTTGGAAAGAGAAACAAGTAGGTATGCTGTCTATGTATATAATGCTAGAGTGCACATTATATCAAGATTTTTAAAAACTTGACTTTGATTTAATTGTTATTTTTACGAGTTATTGTTTAATATATCTGCAATAAAATTGATTTTGTCTATTATATTAGAAGAATATTTATTTATATGATAATTATTATTTTATTTATTTTTCTATTAGAGCTATATGCTGTATATTTAATATAATATTTTTCACCTGAGGTGTGACTGGAGATTCACTGCTAGCGGATTGTGGCGATTTGTTCTCCTGTCCGTCCGTAATGGCAGGAATTTGCTGCAACAGCACAACACACTGAATCCAACTCTTTTGACAATTGAACGTACAGTCACCCCGATTCGGACATAACCATACTGACTGAACTAAAATTGTTATGAAAAGGAGTATCAGAAAGTTTAAACGATTAGCCGCTTTGTGTGCCCCAACAATATTGTATAGCGAAAAATTTATTAAATATACGATGCATTGTTTATAAATCATTTTCATGGAGCATTAGTCTTGAAGTACCATACCTATAGCGAGACAAGCAAAAAGATGAAAGAAGTGCATTTTTCTTTAAAACAAAATTACTCACTTGAGTGTAATCGGTAAATGTCTTTTAATTCACTCAAAATTAAGAAGCAAAAAGAGATGCAATAGTTTTAGAAGTGTGTGAATATTATAACATTAGTTAAGTCAGTTTGGCTTGACCGAATTGAAGTCATTTGGTTAGAGAAGCATCGTGCGAACGTTATGAATACAAGCGACCGTTGATCGGAGATGTGGACTAGACAGAAGAATCAACACAGACATCGCTGTTAGCGATAATGCTACTAGTTATGACCCTACGCATAGCGTTTGTATCTTCATAGAAATTAGAAACGCAAACATTCACGTGGATTCAAAACAAACATTCTCATAAATAAAGTTAATTTTTGATGATTATATTCTAAAAGTCAGTGATAAATATCACATACGATACCTAAAAAATGGAATATCTGATAAAAAGGGAAATATATTTAACAGGTGACACAACAGAAGACAATAATGACAGACAAGAAACTTTAACCAACTAACGACAATGATATATAGCAACACATTCGAAAGAGAGCCCACATAGTATTCGAAAGCTGATTTCCTTTATATGTGTTTTTAGTATGTATGCGACTAATGATTGGCAGACAAATGTAACATATAGCCCACAGATAATAAGGTAGGTTTTACCTTGTTGTACGTATCCCATATACTTGCCAAGAATACTAGGACCGACCCTCTTTCACCCATTTGTCGTAGAAACAACTACAAACAATGGATTCCTTTAGAAAAATACGTACCATACCCTAATCGCGAAATTTAAGTTCCGAAATTAGATTGATATTTCTCAAGTTGCCTTAAATTTTCATACATTTTAACATTCTTCAAAGTTTTAAAAGAATAAAATCCGACTAAGGTATACGATATAAAAAAAATACAATGTCACTATTAATTGTAGCGGTAATTTATAAAGATTTATAGCCATATCGAATTTCAGAACCTCCAAAGATCGTGATAAGGGCACAGAAGGAAAATTAAAAGAATAACCCTAAGCCCAGTCCAGTATGAGTTATTAATGGAGTTTAATCTTATCCCATGATGGCGAAAGATAGAAAAAACACAAAAATAGTAAAACAGATCACAAAAATAACGAAACCATGCAATAATAATTTGGCACTTTGTAGCATCAGGCCCTGTTTAATTGGAGAAAGGAGTAAGGAGGAGACATGCTAGGGACGCCTTATCCTATAAACATTACAAACCCTCTATTTAATGCTGCAGTGATATAGTTTAAAGGAAAGAAATAAAGAGTTTGTTCCGTAAGTCGCTAAACACGCAAACAAGATACACAGATGAACTCTTGTAGGCACATGAAAACGTAAATTTTACTTCAACGATGACGTCAGAGATAACTGTGAGGGCTGGTTTTATACCGCACTGTAGAATAAACATTCGTTTCAACGACACACAGGTTCCCTCACACGAAATATGATTAAAACATGGCACGTTTGTAACAAAATATAAAAGAACATGCATTAAATACAAAAATCAATACATCACGTAGGCAGAAATAAAATAGGCAGATATGACTCGTTTCCTGCTCGATGCCGGTTTATATATTTCCTGATATTATTGACCTGGATCTTTTCAGTCGCTAGTGAAACGGTTTCTTGTGGAAAATCAAGCTTCATCTTAGACCGTTAGACCCCAGTCTGTACCGATATGTGCCTTGAAGTTTTAGTGTACGTTACCTCGTTAGTAGTTAGTAACATCCCATCATGCCTCCTAGATATAACGAAAGCGATTATATACTTTGATCATATAGTGTACCGGCGATTGTTGAGGTCTCGAGTTTTTCTGTCGGTTGAACATAGGGCTGTGCTCGTCATCGGTACTTTTGAGCAGGCCGGAGACTAGGGCTGCCTCGCGGTGGAAGTCTGGGTGTTTTGTGTTGATGTAGGCCAGCTCGATTTGGACTAGATTCTCCACCTGAAAGAAGGTGTTAGTATTTCAAAAAGAGGGTAATGTTTTGTAAATTATATTATGTTTGTAAATTTGTATAGATCTATGTATGTCTTACTCTTTTTGATTATAATGTGCGAAAAGCCGTTGGATTCAGCTAATATATATACAACGTGTAACAGATAGGTGTAACATTAATAACATTGTAGAAAAAAAAATTACAAAAATACGAAAAAATATATAAAGTTCTCCATACAAAAATTGATCACGTAATCGGTCAAGTATAGAGGACACAATAATTTTTCTCGAATTTTGCTAACTTTTGTTCTACGCAGGGTTCACTTTGATGGGTAGACTAACACCCTTAAGTATTGACACACCTTTCTGTTACACGTTCTATATAAGATTATAATATGACTAAAGTGATCTGTAATTTCTAAGGATGTGGTAATGAAAAGGTAAAATAGGTAAACGCTGATTATGGATTCGACTAATGCCTGAAAAGGAATAATCGAGCGGCAATCGATGTAATATACTTTGTTTGAACCATGTAGAGATTTAAATCAATAAAAAATAGTATAATACTGTCAATTTCATAAACATAGCATAATAAAAAATATAACCTATATTGTAATTTACATGTGTTCTTTTCATTATATAAACAAATAAAGGCACTGAGCCCAGTTCGGCATTGCCACGGTGGTACTGTATACGCTGCCCACTAGTTACCATGGTGTTGGTGGCAGGCAGCCGGGTGCGCAGCAGCTGTGTGACCACGTCCACTATGCGCTGGTGCAGGCGCGGGAACCGCAGCATCTCCTGTTGCACTTCAGTGCCGCAGTGTTGCACGATACGCTGCATTTCTTCGTGCACCTATACATACAATGATTTGTGGTAGCTAGGACAAATTTCTAACCTTACTTTTCTACCTGCAAGCCTGATATGAATATTTTTCTACGACGAAAAAACCTTAATTAATTGCACCTCAAAAAATATGTACTTATTTATATTTAGTGTTTGTTATTCTTTGTAATTACAACTTGGTAGAAAAAGTAACAAATTTCTAACTTCTTCATATTCGCGTGTTGTTTTTGGTTAGAGTTCACACTTAGACTAGTATAATATTACATGTTGTTTATCTGTGTCGTTCTATAATTGGATAAGTTCTGCATAAACTTTTTTGTGCAGTATCTGTTAAATAGCTGTTGTATTTCCTATAAATAAATAATAAATTAACATGTCCATACCAATTCCACACACCGTAACGAAGGGTCCTCCAGTCTTCTAATCTGCCTTTTAACGAGCAGTTCGAACGAAACTTCCGGCACGAACAAGGCAGGTCGCGGCCCGGTGGCGTTCCTTATAGCAGTCAAGATGTCCATGCGCGTCAGACCTGGATATTCAAGCATACGTTTTCGTTATAAACAACTTTTACTATGAAGCCAACTAGGGTATTAGGGGAAAAACATTTCTTTCTTTCTTTCAATAAACCCATAAAGTATGTCTGCCGTTCACGCTCAAAATTGTAAACTGATGGAGATCTATCAGCTTTCAATAACCATTTAAACTTTTAATTCGAAAGCGAGTAAAATTTAAAACTTAATTTACCAAACAAGTCATAATACATTTAATTCCCAAAACTTACCAACAAGCGGGTGAATAGAGTCCAGGGTCCTTCCAAACGTCTCGTGAAAGATATAACATATTCTCGCTCCGCCGCACAACTCCGTCGTTTCAATATTTCTGGCGGTACCCTCTATTGTAGAACAGTATGCGCTGGCAAACTTCGTGATGATTTGCAGTAAGGTCTGAGACTTGTCCGATACGTCCTCCCCGTATGAGTTGAGTAGGGATTGGAATTGAGATATCATTACGTTTACTCGCACCTGTGAAAATGGAATAGATCGAAAATCTTACGGAATAAACGTTTTACGGGCTTCTATTTTGAAAGAGGGATATAAAGTCAAAGTAGTATTTATTTTTACAATATGATTACATTTATTGACACATATGTGTCAATAAATATTTTAGTGTTTCGGAACTTCAAATATGTATTAGTATACTAAACATTGTAAGCATAACTTGGCTCTTTACTCTATTGTCGGATATACTTGCATGTGTGCTATCATCAATACATATATTTTGTAAGAAAATTCAACAGAGCACATCAATCAGTGTTTGCGAGAGATGATCTAGTTTAACATATGATGAAAAACTTCTACAAAAATTAAACATGAAAACATTACTGCATGTAATGTTGTACTTCATCATAATTTGCTGTATTATTTTCGTGTGCATTTAACTAAGAGTTCTGTATGTATATATCTATCTAATGTATTTCGGTTAACAGCAAAACAGACGAGTTCGTGTAACCTTGCCAAACATTAAATGTGTCATAGCTCCCGTTTATTTATCATCTAATTCCAACGTGATATTGAAACTGCACGCTGTGTCGGTCATATGGTGTTTCTATTTGCGTATTTTTGTAAACATAGGTAAGTATATAATAACATAGTTAATGCTGCCTTAAAATTGAGTCATGTGCATTATATGTCTCATTTATATGTACCAGTTTCTGAATGAAGTTAATTAATAATATATAAAAAAGACTACGGTTTCAGAAAGGGTTCACTTCAAAAAAGAGGCTCTTAATTCGGTTGAACACTTTTAAAATGTTTGTTACGCGATACTCCGCCAATAATGAATCAATTTCAATAATTTCTTTTTTATATGGTAGGTAGTAGTTTGGTTCCGAAGTCTCGTGTACATCTTACATTCTAATCTGATGTCACTATTTCATAAGATAAGATAATTATTTATTTCTGAAACAGTTCATAATTATTTTTAAATGTGTAACTATTGACAAAAGTACAGTGGAACATAATAACTAGTTGTTCTTTTGTTCATCACCGGTTTATCTATTAAGATTTCAAAATTGAGCGGGTGTGGTTATACTTTAAATTGTACACTTTAGGCCTTTTTGTGGCCCAATAACTCAAACCTTAAAGCGTACTACTATTCAACAAGAAAAAATTCAAATATGTCACTTATTTTTCAAATCAACCCACTTAACAAAGAAGTTGACACAGGCTACTAAAATAATAATTATAACAATCTATACACTCAGAAGAAACCGCATCACGCATGCAAACATGCTGGCATATTACGATAATTATCATCGTACGAGGATCCAATTCAATGATGAATCGAAGGCTATCGCATGACCGTAAACACAAAGGATGCAAATTGATTCTTATACTTGGAACATTTATAAATCTAGTCTAGTATCATGATTGAATTTACTTGAAACATTTATTTTTTTATAGCATTCAATGAATGCTCGCCTGCGTAGTTTAATATGCAAATGATGGTAAATAGGAATTTAAACTAGATGTGATTGCGGATAGATCAGACGATATAGTTTTTTGTTTGTAAAATCATTTCCTGTGATAGTAATAAAACATTTAATGGCTGTTTAGTCGCGATTCGTTTTTTTTTGGATTTATATTTGCAGTAGTGATTCGAAATAAACTAATAAAAACTATGAAATAGTAAAAATCACTATTCGAAGGTTTTTTTTTATGATTTACTCTTGCGAAAATCAATTCTAATGCAAGAAATTTGTTTGTTTATGAAAACTAGCTTTTAGTTACCCGTAACTATGATTTATTACTTCTTTCACGACAATAAGGTCAGAGTGAAACCAATTAACTGCATTTTTATTATACGCTGCATTCCTATGCCGGATGGCATACGGCATACGGTTCATGAACAGCTAAGTCAATGTCTTGGCCAAGTGAGACATGTAATTCCTTTTCGCTATTATTATCAACAGCACTTTTATTGTAATTTAACGAAAACTATGTTGCTACAGGTAGGTACCAAGTCACGGTTTATTACTTATGTCTGTTACCAAAACAAAAAGAGACAAAATCAATTATTATATTTAATTAACTACATCCTTACCTTAAGTTCAGGCAAGCAGTCCCTTATATGGTGCATGAGCAGTCGGTTCAGTGTCTTCGCCAAGTAGGGCGTGCCATTTCTAGTCGCTATTGTAGGGTACTTCCTTTGCAAGTATGTGGCTTCGTCTTTTAACGCGTCCTGTATGCAAAAATTTATTTTACTATTTAACTTTAAGGCGTATTGTATAGAGCTCTATACAAATGATTTTTTTATGTAATCCGTTTTTTATTGCTAAATATAAAGTTGTAGTTTAACAATCAGTGATATCATTGGGATTTGATTTAACCCACACGTTATCTTGATAATGTAACGGTTTAATAATTAAATAAAGATATGCATATTTTTTGCGTGTCTTTCTTAGTGTAATTATATATGCGTGATCTAACCAAGTTCCAGATGTTTTGCAAGGAAACTGTTATTATAAGTTACTCTTTATTGAGAAACTACAGCTGTACTGGGTTACTAGTAGCACAATAGTAGGAACGGCTCGTGATGATCATAATAAATAACTTCTGTTCCACACATTTTGTTACTTCGCACAAAAATATGGCTACCCAAAATGTTATTTAACCAGAAGTTATGATAACCAGAGTCATCCTAATAGGTTGCAAAAATGTCAACAGAAGACAGGGTGGAATGTATAAACCATCAGGACTACTTAAACAATCTTAATACAAGTTCAAAAACTTACAAGTCACATTTACACAAGCTTTCTGTGGTAGTTTAGAATAGCGAGAATAACCTCGCATGTTAGCTAGATTCTTTAACACTGTGCCATAGCAAATTACTTCCTATTCTCGAAGGCCTCTTACTATCTGTGTAAGCTTATGTAGCAGACCTAAATGTCACCCACCATCAGGAGGCTAGCAAAGCCTAAAGAAAAATATAATATCTAAAAATCTGCAATGTCATCAAAATGATTATGAAGAGATAAACATACCGCAATAGACTTCTTATCAATGATGTCTTGCTGCGATCGATTCACGACACCGATTATACCGAGCTTCACGGGGATAACGCGACCGCATAGAATGTCGATGGCATCCGTTCCTGGAGAGTATATAAGAAGTTATACACAATGGTACCTACATGTAAATTAAGAATTTTATTGATTGCATAAGACATTCCGGTTTGTTTTATAAGCTTTAATTAGGGAATAGCGAACAGTCAGATCTGAGTGACCAGCGCGCGACTTTTCTTTCGAACGCATTGCTCGAGCAATTTTTTAGGACCAAACTCTATTCTCAAAAGTTTACATTGTAGAAAAGTTTACATCATACAGTTGGTTAATGCGGACATATCATCACAGGAATAGGTTTACATTAGAACATAAAAGAAACATTTAAAAATTATCAAGTTTGTTGTGAAACATGTTCTTTTTATCTTGTGGTAAAAGACTGATTGTCAGACAGTGACGCCAATTCGGGCCTGCCAGTGAGGCATACAACATGTAAGAAAACTTGCAGAAGTTTAAATTAGTTTTGTTGACTAAAATCACGCATTTCCTTTATTTGTACCAAGGTCGCGTTCTATTTCCAATAGAATAAGAACCCCAAGCCCTTTTACCTTGAATTAGAATGATATAGGAGCGGTGTTCCATCAGATTAGGCCACTCCTTGAACCGTAGTTTTATTATCTATTCTTATTGTTATAATAGGAAGACACGAAGTTCTCGCTAAAACCTGGCAATATGTTTTTTATGCTAACCAAAATTTGCAAACAGAATTCGTATTTAAAAGCGTTTTTCAGATAACCGTAAAGCGCTAAAACGATTTAGATATTTTCACATATTTTATTATGATTGCTCTAGGCTGACCGCTACCATGACATTAAGTTTCCTTGACAATAGTCGAATAAAGCAAAGCAACATCTGTATTATCATTTCGTTTTTAGTAGACTCAAAATAAGAGAAATTTTTAGTTAAATTTCTTATTATTATTTATATATTTTACCTGCATCCATGAGATCAAGTTTAGTGACCACTGCCAGGGTCCTCCTGCCATCTGGGTCAACTTCTTTGGCCATTTTTATGGCCTCGCTGGTGGCCATGTCAGTGTTGGCCGATGTCACCGCCAGAATTATTGAGTTGGGATTAGCTATGTACTTTACGATTAACTGCCTGATTTGGTTCTCGATGTCCTCTGGCTGGTCACCTATTGGTACCTAAGAAATAATTTTCTTCGTAAATTAAACGCTACTAATCCCTTGAGTATTCTAATATAATTATGATCTAAGTTTGTTCAATTCGCGTCGGCTCTATATGGACTTCGTTTATTTTGTTATTTGGAATTTATTATAATGTAGGGAATGTACCAATAAATAAGTTAATATTGAGCAGTACAAAACTCTACAGAATGTTCGTCGCTTAACAATAGAATCTCATTCAAATGTTGTACCTACTAGGTTAACTAGCAATAGTAATACAATAAAAAAATAACAATGTGTATCATATTATACATACCTTGGTAATACCAGGCAGATCTACGAGGGTAAGGTTCACAACCCTCGTGGAGAATATCTTGAGATTGATAGGTTCGGGACATATTCCCTTGTTGCTGCCCGCCATACGATCTGTCTCTCTTTCTATCTCCTGCCTTATTCCATCGAAATCGCTGTAGATCTTGTCTTTCGTGTGCAGGAATTTGCCCCATTCTTCAAGATTTACAGTACCTGTAGCAAAAGGAGATTACAGTTCAGTAAGTCAGACATGAAACAAAAGGTTCTGTAGTCAGTCAGGTGATCAGATGTTGGTCTAATGTGGCCCTTTCTATAATAAAAAACATGTTGCTATGTATTTATGCTGTCGCAGAATTTTGTAATATTTTTTGTTTTGAAATGTAATAGCAGATATAACTTTATAAATAATAAAAACTGTGTAACTGAAGTGAGAGGACTATAACGATATTGTAAAAAATTAACATCAATGAATAATGCAGAAGAATTTTAATAAGAACTGCCTTAAAAAAATTAAATTTATGTGTTAGGGTTCGTGGGGCATCAATGTGGTCGCTTTAGCGCGATACTATTTACGCGCGCGCGTTTCGAATGCGAGTTTTTTAAAATAAAGTAACATAATTGTTTATTAACATTCTGCCGCTGCCATTTTTCTATTAACTGGCTTCAAAGGATCGTGTGAAAAGCGTTTGCTCTACTACTTATGAATACATTGCTTTTTAACTGTAGGCAGCGAGAGGCCTACTTTTTGGTTCAGTTCTGCTGAATGTATATCCCACATAACATAAAAGAAATAATGGTCACAAATAGGCTTGTTAAATACAAACCTGCAGAGAACAAAGATTGAGATAGCTGAGCTAGGGGATTCCATGTTGTCTCAGTTCTTAGGCTTCTCAGAGCTATCGAACAAAGCCAAATAAATAAAATACATAAAATGTATATTTATATAAATGTATGAAACACTATTCAAGTATAATAAAATGCACAATTATATTTTTGCATATGAGTGTTATATGTAATAACATAAATACAACATCATGATTATAAAAAAACAATATTTCATTACTAATTCCCTATTAATTAAAAATGCTAACCTATAGGAATTGAGGGACAATTAATCCTAACTAATATTATAAATGCGAAAGTAACTCTGTCTGTCTGTCTGTTTCGCTTTCACGCCAAAACCACTAAACCGATCTGGATGAAATTTGGTGCACAGGTAGATTGGACCCCGGGAAAGGACATAGGATACTTTTTAACCGACTTAAAAAAAGTAGTTCCCCCATTATCACGACAATCCAAAGGGGAACTATGCAGGTGAAACCGCGGGGCACAGCTATATATATATATATTTAATGTATTACATATATACATTTAAGGGTCTAAAGGAACATTACATACATTAACAATGCTGATGTGTGGTATTTAAAATCAACCCAGTTAATTAAAAAAATCTATTGCCTTGCCTCCTAGTTTAGAGACAGCCCCACAGGTAAGTATTTACGTTCCCATAATAATTTAACCTTTTTGTTAATTGACTCAAGACCTTTAGAAGATACTGCATCACGGCACAACACTTTCTGCAAAACTGGGTTACTATTTAATATAGAGCAATTAAATGCAGTTAAGCTTGTTGTTTATTGCAGATATTCATTGGAAAATAATCAATAGATATAAAGTGGCATAATGCCAGTTCAATCATAACAATAAAATTGACATTGAGGAGTCACATACTTTATTAATGCTTATTTAAAGAACTAGCTTCATTCAAGAAGATCAATAACTTTTAGACAACGTGATTTTTATGACTTGATAGTGTGGTTGGATCCTTAAACAATTATAAAAGTAGTAATCAATACTATTTTGTATTTGCCTATATCTAGTTATAAGATAATTAAGGTTATAATTGATGCCTATAAAGATGCCTCTCTAGCTTTTAGTCAACCAGGATATGTGTAACAAATAAACATTATTGTATCTATGTTGTTAGTTGTTTTGCAAATTCAACCCTTTTTCAATGTTACTGAATATTTACTCTCTTAAAATACTCTCAACGTTGAGCATCATTTTTGTCTCTTTCTATCCAATACGGCATATCATGCACCAAAACAAGACAAAAGATGCTTAAGCTATAAGGCTAATATTGGTCTAGGTAAACTTGATTGGTAAGAAAGTCTCTAATCTAAATAGTATGTACAAGTAAGCACATGCATCTCTTCAATAGAAATGGACACAATCTTGTGGACTATGGTATTATTATCAAAAAATATAAGGCCTTCCTGCCTTTTATTTTTTGAGTTTGCCAATTTCATTGAAGCTAATGCATGCCATTGTACTTGTGATTAAGAGTCTTACCTTCTTCAGCAGAGCGATGTTCCTTGCTGTCTTTAGGGCTGTATACCAGTTGTAGGACTAGCGGCCGACGGGTAACAATACCAGTCCCACGTGGAAGGAAGGAACGTCCCACTAGGCTCTCTATTACAGAACTCTTGCCAGAGCTCTGTTGGAACAAATAATTTGTTACTAAGATACAAACAACAAGGACAATGAAGATACTTAATACAAGCTTTAGTGTTCATAAAACTGTTACAATGGCAAGACACTGAAATGGAAAAAATAAGATGTTTTCTATACAATTTAGGGTCTGTAAATTTAATATAATAAAACAGTGGCTTTTTATTTTGTGTTATTTAGACAGTTATAAAATTTTAGCCTTATGGTTCTAGAAGTAAATGTTTGACCTATTCATGCTAGTCATCACACAATAATGGTAAATCTAACGTTAATATAGTGTGACTAGATTATGTAGCTTAAGACAGATCAGCTTACTTATCATTGTTTCCCAGATGTATGACAAAGTATTGATATTGATTTGGCTTAGCCTATTTTGATATTGTTTTCATTTATCTGTTAAAGCTGCAGAATAATTATTATGACGAAAGGTGAGCCAGTTGTCCAGTTTTCTATTACCTATATTTATAACCTAATGAGTCAAATTTGATTTTCCAGTGCCAATTTGCCATTTAATACTGCCAATTTCTGAGCAAAGTAGGCAGGCGCTTTCTTATGAATAGTATAAAGCTTGTCTTACAAGTTAGATATTATATTTTATTTATTCAAAATAATTCAAGATGCAGGTTACTGATAAGAATGACAGGCAAATTTCATAAAATAGCATCATGAAAGTCATGTGTAAGCACTGTGTTTATTAAACTGCAAGTAGTTTGAAAAAATTGCAACCATTCTAAACGGTCTTGGTCAATGACAGGGTAGTTCAACTGGACAAATGAGGACAAAGAACTCTCCTGACATCTTTACATAACCATTTCAATGATTTATAGTAGTAAATAAAGCACGTTGTTCAACAATGATCTTAAACGATAACAGATAATAAATTATAGTATAATTTAGTAAAATTATGAATTACCTGAGTTCCTAAAACTACTATTTGAGGTAATTGGATGGCATCGGCCCCGACGGTGTTAAAAACGTCTTGTAACTTATTAATAACAGGTATAAGCGCTTCCATAATTATCCTTAGGATCAGTGTACACTAAAATGTTATCAGTACTAAGCACGATGTTTTATGTAATAAGAATCGATTAACTTTTTATCAAAATATCAAAACAGACAAACCAACCGGTAAAAGTCGGCCATATTGATTTTTCTCTCCCCCCCCCCCCCCCCCCCCCGCAAGGCGCCCCCTTGTGCTGTCATGTCAATATAAAATATAAATAGAGATGCAATACATTTCAGGGCACATGGCAAATAGAGATAGAAAGTAATAGACACTAGTTGTAGTAAGTAGTAATGCATGCCATTTCAGTCACACTATACAATGAAGAATGTAAACATAGTCTACAGGAATGAAAAAAACAGACCTATCAATTTTTGGTCGTACTGTATGGCTGGTTAATGGTTATTTAGCACATCATTGATTGTACAGGACAGATCGCGCGCGCAAGAGGAGACCTATACTACTATAGATGATTGTGCTAAACAAACTTTGAGGTTAACTCTTTAATTTGTAGGAAAATCTTTTATATTATTTGTGTTGAGTAAACTTTTTATGATATCTCAAATGCGTGCAATATAGTTTTACTTCCTGTTAAAGTAAAAGTTAAAATAAATACTGCTGCTATAATTGCTAGCCATACCATGAAGTTACTATTGAAACTATAGTCCCTATTGCAGACACGCTGTGTAATACTCTGTAGTACTTTAACTCTATTATATGTTTATTGGGGATATCAATGTAATTTTTTTTAGTATTGGGATGCGTTCCATGTCTCAGAGAGTGTTGCTTCGTTGTTTTTTGCCTCGCCCTTAGGTACCGAACGCGTCAGTAGAATATTTACACTGATAGCAATTGAAACTCACACTTCACAGGAAAATAGCCTTTATTGCTATAGCCCTGTATTGTCAACTGTCAGATAAACGTCAAAGTACTTTTTACCGATTTTGAACGATAGTTGCACCTAACGGACGCTCCGAACACGTCAGTTGCATGTCAGTTGTTATTTAAACTGAGACCGCAAACGTGAGAAGAGCGAATAGCTGCACCATAGAAGAGTACTGTGTGCTGCACCTAGAGTGTATGCACGGAACGCACCTAGCAAATGACAGTTTTCCTTTCTTGCATTCAGTCAGTGTCTTCCGGAATTTCGTGATTGTTTGTTTGTATTTTTTATAAAATTACAATTATCGTGTTACTGCAGAGTTTTCATTAAAGGACAAACAAGTGTGTTAAGCAAACAGAAATATGTTTTCGATGGAGGTAGTGCCACATTAAGCTTTTAACAACCCGGCAATTTGCTTGGTACAGGTTATGTTAAATACGAAAAGTTTCAACTATGAATGGCATTTTACAAGAGACTCGCGTCGATTCTGGCCGATATGCTACCAATTCTCAATCCATACAGTTTGGACCTTGGCTGATATCGTATGATGTGAGCTGTATACTACCTAGCGTCTGCTCAACGAAGGTTGTATGTGAAAGAGATGATGACCAGTTCTGTCAGTTTTGTATGTGAGTAAACCAAGTAACAACTACTATACGTATACTACCAGTGCAGGTTACTAATCGACTTCAATGATTTGATTTAATTTACGATATGGTTAAGAATAAAGAATTAGTTAACAAACATGATCCTAGCAGCTGCATTTGCATCACTAAGAACACATGTATATTTTCAGCATTAATCATGTTAATGATATACAAGAAATGTTAATAAGAATCCCTCGTTTTGTCTGTTTCTTATAAAAACTTTTTTATTCCATCTGATAAACTGTAATCATGTGTAGGACTCATCCTCAGTTAAGAAAACTGTTGTGATTGTTTACATCTCTGTATACACAATATTTCCAGTGATGCCAGTAACATTCCTAGTTTTTCTACAGATTTTTCACCATAAATATATTTCCCTTTATCGAAACCCCTATTGAAAGGTATCATTCTCCTTTTGGAAGATTAACTTTTCTTGTGCACTTCAATTTGGCTTTTGTGCTGTCATATATTTATCAAAACAAAATTCATTCTATATAGCTAAATAACAGTGAAAATATAATGTAATCTTATACAAGTTTATCTTTAATATTCTTATGTTTTTCTTCCTTTACAGATATTCTAAAGAGCTAAATATTCCACACTTTCCTGATATGGTGTTCCCCAAGAATATTTTAAAGCTTTCACACAAAGATGGTTCTGTTATAAGTTTCAACCCACTTGATGCATTGAAATGTGTGAGAAGTACCGTTAAAGCTGTTGAAGTGTCTTGTGCTGAAGCTTGGCAAGAAGCAAGGTATTTGCAGTGGAATTTATTTGTTCTATATGTTATTTTTGAAAATATGAGACGGATCGCAAAATATTCAATTTATCTATCATCTATTTTATTTTTGTTCTAACAAACAATTATTATTATTATCTACTAATACTTATCAGCCCGATAACTGTCCTATCAGAAGTATAACTCTATTAGACATTAAAATAGGCAGATAACAGCTGTTCTGTTGCTGTTTCAAATCAAATGTGCACTTTTTTTTTGATATTATAGAATTGAAACAACAATGACATGTGTACCTGATTATTTGTAAAATTTCGCTCTATGTGCAGTAAAAGTATATATATATATATATATTTATTTTGCTAGTGTTGTATAAGTTAGTGTTGCTTCAGACCAAATAACTTGAATAACAAATCCGTTTATGACTAGAAGCAAATATTTCTAACTATGTAAAATTAGGTCTTAGTTTACTAAGAACTAACTATTAGAACCCTTGTTTGAGTTGCTGTAATCAAGTTTTTTATTTTCTTTGAATACATACAGTGTAATTTAAAGAAAACCTTATTGTATATTATTTTATCTCATTAATTAAGACAATTAGAATTCAAACATCTGTTTGGTCAGTAAACCAAGACAAAGCTTAATTGAAATTAAGCTTACACCATACTTAATATACATATGACTATGCTGGTTTTGTTAGTGATTGAACTAAGAATTAGAATTTTTTGGTTGTCTAAATCAATAAAAGGCTTAATTCAATCACAAAAAAAAAAAACTAAATTTATTAGCTTCTTATTGCTGTTCAGTATATTATTATGTAATATTTTCCTACTTTAATAAAATAATGAAAGCAAAACTAAATTTCAGACCAGAAGCAGGTAAAATGAAGAAATCATTTGACTGGACATTCTCAACTGACTACAAAGGAACTCTGACCAATGACATAGTAGTGGAGCCGACTGAAGAACAGATAAACTTTGATATGCTCAAACAAAAAGACCAGATACTGTTCTACCATGATCTTACTTTATTTGAAGATGAATTACATGACCATGGAATTTCAAAAATGTCTGTTAAAATTGTGAGTATAATCTTATATTACTTAAGGAAAAATAGACCAATTAATGGTATAATAACAGCAGAAATAATATTTAAATAAGTACTTGATTTTTTTTACTTGTCTTTTTACTATCTTCTAGTCAAAATTTGTCATTCTGATTCATTGCTAATTACAGCTATGATGGAATATTGTGATGAGCTATGACATTTTACTATTTGATGATTTTCTATATTCTCCTTAACATACTGTACCATCCTGAATATAAATTTACTTTAAAAACCAGATTAAATGGAACTGACTTTATTGCATAATTGTATAAGCTGGTATTTTGAATAGTTCAATATGATGCACTTACTTAGTCACAATGATTGCCCATTTAAGGGAAATACTCTGTATAGACACCCTAACAGTAATTCCTGTTGCTGAAACTTTGCAGTCTGATAGAATAATGTTAACAAATCACAGTTGACTAAGTTCGCTGTAGAATAATAGTAGTAAGCTATGAAACAATTACATTTCATTTGTGATTGTTTATTTGTCATGTTTCAGAGAGTGATGCCTTCATATTGGTTTGTGCTTCTAAGATTCTTCCTAAGAGTAGATGATGTTTTGGTAAAATCATTTGAGACTAGAATGTTCCACATGATCAACACTAACTATGTGCTCAGAGAAATTACTGCCAAAGAAGCAGAAGCGAAAGACTTAAATGTGAGTACTGAATCCAAACTATAACCTAACTATATATATGTATAAGTCACATTTAGTGTATATAGTACTTTACTGATTTTGTTCATATTATAATTAATTTAAAGTAGAGTACAGCATGTCTCAAATGTGCCAAATGTAATATTAGAATTATTGCATATATTATATTATTGCCCATAAATTGCATCGTACCAAATATCCCTTCCCTTTGGAAAAATCTATCCTCTTGTAATCGAAAATATCAGGCAAGTATAAATTCTATATATTCATAGGTTTCTTCTAGGCAAGCGTGCCTCTTCTTAGGACAGATATACCGGACACTATAAGATACACACAAACAAAAAGTTACAAACATAGATAGTGATAAAAGCAAATATTGTAAGACTCTTCGCTCATTCTGACAAATACACACAAGACAAGTACATGCAACCACTAGGTAGGTGACAATGACCCGAGCAAAAGCTCAAGATTAAAATATGTCGTACATACTATATTGGGCCGCAAAATACAGGCTACGGCTAGTTTGGGGCCCGCAGTTATGTTTATTTTACTGTAGTTTAGTATACCAAACTAATTAAATCATTGTAACATATTGTATATTAAAACACAGAAATATCATTTATTTCCGACTTGTAACTTATTTTTACTAAAAGTGAATGAGCTGAGTTGAATAATTAAATATATTTTTCAATGGTATTTGATGACAATACTTTTAATTTTTTTATATGATAGTGTATTTCAACCTAAACTTGCGTCACGTAATTCATTCCTTTAATATTTGACATTAAGAGTTTGGTGTTACTTCTGCTTAGTTATCGCGTATCTTATTATAATTTTAAACTTACATGCGTAGTCGTCATAATCTGTAAGATAAAATATAAAATTATGACTAACTTGATAATCATATTGCATTATGATAAGACATATTGAAGTTGATGAGAAATTGCACTACAAACCAAATCGTTATTCCTTAATTTAAAATAATCTTAGTTGTCCGAAATGGTACAAAATTCAAAATCATTTTTAGCAATAAACTGTACATTTTCAGATTCCTACTTCCCAAATGAAAGAAGCAGATGACGTCATTCCATTCCTGCCAGTAAAAGACAAAATTATACACAAACTATTAGTGGAAAGTGCAAGTAACTCATAACGTGTTAAAGTTTATGATCTCAAAATAGATTAAGTTATTTCTAAGTTAAATGCATGTATTTAGTATTATCATACATAAAACTGTTTATGTGGCAATACATAAAAGAGTATGAAGTCAATAAAGCTGTTTTTACTATCATTTTAAATACCACAACAACATTATCAGTTGATATCTTGCGGTGAGGTTTTGTCGGAAAAAAGTTTATTTATAGCTACATATAATAGATAATATAGTAATAGAGATATTTTGTGAACCCTATGAGGTTATTATGGTATTCTTTGCCCTTCTTTATGACATTTTTGAACTCTTTTATGATGTATCTCTCTTATAAGCCATGTAAAATTTAATCTTCCAAATTAACTTTTCAACAACTAAACTTTTCTTCATTGTTTTGACTCTTGACTTTTCTAACCTCCGTTATTCTACTAGGCAGAACTGCGTCTTTTGCGTTTGCATGACTTGACCAGCTCAGAAAAAAAGGTTTCAATGAAGCATCAATAATCTGATTTGTTTTAATTGCTTTCTCCCTTTTCCTTCTTAAAATATGCTGTGCCTTTCTTTGTTTGATAGCACAATTT
Source organism: Ligdia adustata (assembly GCA_947049295.1). NCBI lineage: Eukaryota > Metazoa > Arthropoda > Insecta > Lepidoptera > Geometridae > Ligdia > Ligdia adustata. The sequence continues at coordinate 9,891,426 of OX346218.1, forward strand.
ATATCCTCTTCTCGAGAACTTTCCGTAATATCCTGGGCTTGAAATGATTAAGGCATCAGTAGGTTAGCGCTCAATGTCTCACTTAAATTGTTATCAGTATTTTCTTTAAAATGTTTTGACGTTTTGAATATTCCTTAAGAGCAACTTTCAATGTGCAGTTTAGTTTACACATAATTTATCTAATACGCTTTTTCATTAATAATAAACTACTATTAATTTACGTTTAATACTTACTTATTTGTTTTCATATTATCTGTCTGTGATGTACATAACATAATATACTTGTATAGTAATATCTCTGCCTCTGCCTCGTCTGCTCAGATTATGCCCACATGTATTCATATTTTGTACCACTATAACTGATTGATATATAAAAATACAAGTTTTCTCCCGTATGGTTGCTCTTTACACCTAGATACGTAAGATCTAGGAGTAAAGGGCTCGTCAAGGCGAATCAATTGAGCCCGAGCTATATGGATTTACCTTATTTAGCTCACCACCCAAATTTACAATGAGTTTCCGATCGGATTCGTAAACTTTGCAATATATTAGTATATTCCCGACACTGTAGCAAAATATAATGCAGAGCTATAATCGTAACAAAATATTTATGTATTTAAGTATTATAAACAGGATATTAATGTTGTGCTATATCAGCAATATCCTCCAAACTTTTATCTTCTGTGCATCCTCATAGCAGGTATTAACATAATATATATTTTTATTTGCACATAAACCTAGCTACATACTTTCACCTGCTATCTATGATTTAAGTTGGTATATATGTATGCTAATTACATAAACTGACTTAATATTTAATTCGCGTATAATTAGTGATAAAGAATTCGAGTCGGTTTTTCATTACTGTGACGCTTTCTTTCAGTTTAGTATAGCGTTTAGCAACAAAGAGTGATTTGTGATTGCTCGTAATTAGCTTGTAATTATATCAAGATGATGAATGATACATGCTCAATTCTTTTGATGGGTGAGTACTACTTAAAATATGATATTTATTTGTATTATTTTTGTTTAAGATTACTTTCGTGAATGCTTTTTTTTGTTGCAACAGCAAACTTAACCCATTTCTCCCTTACCCTTAATTATTAAACATTTGCGTTAGCATGTAAATAATCAATGCCCTTACGGACCCTACTCTAGATAACGTTTAACAGATGTTCATTACAAATTCTTATTTAGTATTGAGTAAGTACAAACAATTAAAATCGGCAGAGTAACTAAAAATCTGAAAACTGTGATACCTGTAAACTTACTTTCATAAGGGCAAGTTGCAAAATCGAGCTGAACGCGAGTACTACCGAGCAGACAAACGTAAACATCTATATACTCGTAATATACTGTCAATAAATAAAATAACTGAAATACATTTTTGCTAGACTTGAAGTAAAGACGCGTTCATTCACTTCAGATGCTCATTTCTTCATTTAAGTCAATGATCATAGTAAAAAATAATCTAAATATATTAAAGATGTAGGTATTATGTCGGCCCGTTAATCTAAACATGTAATTTTCCCTCTTGTTTTCTCACCTACGTAATTTGTTAAAAGGGTTTTTTTAATTATTTACAATGTTAATTTTTACATATTAAGACAACGCCGCTATTTAAAGATACTTACTTAATAAAATTTTGGATTAGATATTTATTTGTATTGTCTGTGTTATTCATAACATGGATTTCGGTTCGTAGGTACTAAATTTTAATGTGATTATGACAATGATCATCACAAGAGGAAAAGTCATCAAAAAACGTGGGAGTCCCACATTGGTCTCTGGTCACTATCTGTATCGTAGTTAACATTATATCGTAGTTTTACTCTATAGCGAAAACAAGAAAACCTGAGTAAGATTGCGCCTTTAAAGCATATGTAATTTTAATTTTAGTCAAGCGTAGGTTGCGCCTACTTCTTAGAGCATTTTCACGTTGCAGCAACGCTGAAGCATCTGACGCCTTCATATCATAGCGGCTGGAAAGCGGCAAGTTGTCGAGCCTCAAAGATTTTTATCCCCATACCTTCTAGATCCACGAGGTGTTCTTGAACCTCACGTTTCTTCCAATAAATCGCTCGGTTAACTGCGCCATGTGCTCACAATCGCTCTTAATTACGGTGCTCTTTCAGCCTTTTATATTTTATTTTCCAGTGCTTCAATGCGTTTACACTGGGCTCGCACAGATAGCGGTTTACGAAATTAATATAGGAGATTTGCATAAGATGCAGAAAGGTGTGGGGTGGCCTGACACTCTGAATGTTTTCGTAGGCCACGAAGCTCTATTGAGATTAACTAGCTTTTTTGATAATATGGAAGGTTGCAGAGTTACAATGCCTGACGGTACAGAGTTCGATTTAAGACAGCCGCCTAGTAACAAGTGAGTTTTTTTATAAATATACGCCGATTCCTTCTGAACTACGTGGTAAACAAATTTCTTCCTAAATTTGTATGAAAGTCACATATTTTTGTATGATCCACTCTCGGGCACTTGTATGAACATCCTCGAGCTGCTTACTTATAGTAAACGATTTATGTATGAAACACTTAGGGTTTCATAGGACCGGGAATATGCTGGTTACTATGATTATCCATGCATTATAGGTATGAAGTGTGGAGCGCAGGCTGTGGAGTTAGGGTAAAGAACGTAGTGCCTGGTGATGCAGGACGGTGGCGGCTGACTGCTTCTAGAGGAAACGATTTTATTACTGGATGGACAGAAGTCTACGTTGAAGGTGATCTATTGATAAATAAAGCTTCCTAACTCATTGTAGGAACCGAGGCTGTAATGATCAATGCACACGAGTGTCATCCGACGTTTAGAGAGAAAAGAAGAGAAGAGAAAGCCTAATAAGATAAATTCTTGTATCTTTTAATAAAAAATTGGGCTCGATTGATTCGTTTTCAGGAGCACTTTACACTTAGATTTTTTTTGACTATGACTTGTTATTTTGTAGCTGAGCGATTACGAGCAGGCTTTGTTCAAGAGTCGTGCCCTAATAAACTACACCTATACTGCAATATAGAACACAGCGCCAAGAACATTACTTTCTGCAGGTTTCAGCAGACTAACTCGAGGGCTGGATATAATGTTTTCGATGGATTGAGCGATGGAACTCACAGGTATTTATTTATTTAAACTAACATTATGAAGTGGAGGTTTTCATTTCCTCGGGATCTTTTTTATTTTATATCTTTTTATGTGTGTTTCTTAATGTCTCAAAGAAGCTTGGACAAGTTCAGTTAATTCCATGAAGTTTGGTTTGTAAATCAAAAGAAATGAAAATTAATCAATACTTTCTGAGAACCTTTTTTTAGTATAACTTGTAGTCCACTTAAGTCGATAATAGTTATTTGTTATACAAGAGTGCATAGTTGCTTTTTAACAACGTGCTTACCTACTTTTTATGACCGCGTAAGCGAAGGATTCTAAAATTGAATCACGAGCGCAGCGATTGATTCAAAAATTAGAATCCTGAGCGTTAGCGAGGGAATTAAAAGAGCACAAGGTGAAAAATCTTTGCACTCGAGTGCAACACTTAACTTTTCAGCCCACCTCAGCGAGGAAATGACTATATACATAGGCACGAAAAATAAGAAAATGGAATCACAAATTTTAGTTTTTTCACTTATTTTTTTCTCTTTTCATTAATGGCATACGATTTGTGTATTTGCCAGCGTCAAGTTTATCAATTTTCAAATTATTAATCAATAAAGTTCAGTCAAATGTAATAAGTCATCGTGGTCAAGTTAAAGTCATATCATGTACTCTCGTAAAGCGGTGTAGAAAACCTGGTAAAGGTTCTACCAGGTTTTCTACGGAGATTTCCCGCAAACACGAAAACCACGTTATTCCGTCTTTAAATCTCTTGCCCACACTTGTGCACATAAACAAGACAATAATGGTTAATAATCCACCAATATTACACATTAAAGCTTGCAGAATCACTAGATTTGCAATTAATACACAGACAAAGAGGCCATTTTTTCAGCGAACGCGGGAAAACTTTTTCTACTTATTTTTAACATAAGTTTTCACAATTAGTCATGTGTAGTTCGCGAAGGAATCCTTCAATTGAACTATGTAGTCCAGTTGCGTTTAGTTCATCCTTCACTAGTTCAGTTTCGATACAAACATATCTTTAGTTCGTGTCGTTCACCGCGACGCGTCGCGACGCTATCGAAATGCTGAGCTGAGCCGAATGCAGCCGACAGAGAAGACACGAGCCCGACTGACTGAAGTAGGTATCTATTTCACTCGCACTTTCCCCTATCAAGTTACGATCATATAAGAGCTATACTGTGAATTCTCTAAATTTTATCATTCATTCATTGCTTGTTACGCTTAACGTCAATTTTGAAATTCAAATTCCAAAACATTTGTCTAATTTGTTTAGAGTCAAAAAAGACATTAGAGTGATACATTGTTTATTGAAAATGAGCTTTAGGATATTATTATGACTACTAGCGTTCGAAATTTGAACTGTGAGAGGTGAACTACTGAACTAGAAGATAGATATACTTGGCAGTGGTGAAAAGATATGTAGTGATACATTTTGCACACGGCTATTAACAATATGACGTGAAAAGATAATGGCGCGCAAAACAAATAAAAAAGGACCCTGAGAGTCTGAGTTTTTAACAAAATAGAAATGGTTGTATGATGAATTCGGCACCATAGAGGTAGTAAGTAGTAAATAAGTTGAATGACGTTTTTAATTCACAAACTTAGTGCACACGATATTCTAAATTCAAATGTACCTAAGTATAATTGTATTAATGTTTACAGTTATTATGGCGAAGGCTTTGCAAAGAGGCATTGCGGTACGACCATAGAGTTCCCGACGGCCAGCGACTATGCGACTTGGAGGTGCACTGTTGGAGTGCAGGAATGGAACGGAACTGTGATTGAGCAGCGGACGCCCTTGCAAGCGTTGATACGAGTTATGCATGCTGCTACAAGTAAGTGTTTAAGGTAATCAATGGAATCAATCGGGTGGTGTACATTGCGAAATCGGGTTTGTGTGTTTATTACACTGGCGTACAACAAAAAAAGGGGTATCGTTATTGCAGGGACACGGAGAAGTAACAAACATATTCGAGTCGATGGCGACGTAAGATCAGTTTTTGTTCAAAAAGACATGAGTTTCACCATCTCGTGCCGAGCGGACGCTTCGCTGTCCTACTGCTGGTTTCAGCACCCGAATGGAACTCAGTACACGCCCACGGAGAGAGCTAGTTACGATCAGTCTTTTTGGTGAGATTTGTTTCCAAAAACGATCTAAAAATAAGCCAAGCTGTATGTACCTGTTTTTTCAATGATTGTTCTTCAAATAGTCTCCTGTGCAATCAAAAAATCGTCACATATGATAAAACCACTGAAAAAAGCAGTAGCCCTACTCTTCCTTCGAGATTTCCTCTACTTCGACTGCCTCTTCAAACGCTGCCACAGTCTCTTCGATGTCTTGAAATCGGGATCCTCGAAAGTTCTGGATATCATGGCAGACTAATCAGCAATATTATTCCAGAAAATTCTAAAAGTGTGATTTTTCTTTTGTGGAGTGCGTTGCCTTGTTGTAATGGCAAAGGATAATATTACGCAGCTTAAGGCAGCGTGGATTCTATTGCTATGGAAGTGTCCAGTGAAGATTTTGAATCCATGTCTAAACTAAATCTTAAATTAAACTGTCACATACAGGTACTCAGGAGAAAGTCTGCAGACGGGAGATTGCTCGATCACATTCGGTCACGCGTCTGTGGATGAATCTGGAGTTTGGACATGCCACATGGGTCCTCGAGACCAAGTTGGCGTAGAGTACACTGATCAAGTCGAAGTCAGAGTGACGGGACCGCTTGCAGCGAGAGAAAAAAAAGTCGTGGCTATTATCGGCCAGAATGCTACATTGTACTGTCACACGTCCAATGGCAATAGACCTTTGGATTATTGCCGCTTCTTGACGCCGCAGTTTGTGGGGATCAGTATAGATTCAAGAGTCACAAAAAATAAGTAAGTCAATGAAAATTATCTCAGTTGTATTTTATTTCTAATGTTGTAAAACTGAATGCTCAACTGATACGAGTACTTATGGGTTAAATAATTTTATTACATTGTACTTTATATTACGTAGGAATGTGAAAGAAACGTAATTGTTTGATAGACCCTTTTATTCTGGCCCAGTAGTTTTTGAAGTTGTTCTGAGCATGCATACAATATGATCCTTCTGATGGCTTGCTATCTTAGCAAAATATATTTAGGAATCACGACTTTTCATGTTGAAGTAGAAAAAACATTTATTACATTAAATAAGATAAACGTTTATTTATATTTTACAATGCTTTTACGACACATCTCTTTCAGTTATTCTAATTCGCGTTATTACTTCTACCTATACTCCGTTGGATGAAATTTGGTACGAAGATAAGGTAGACCCTAGATTACACATTAAATTAACACATTAGCTACTTTTTATCATGTATTAACGCAGGTAACACCGCAGGGCACAGCTAGTATTTTCTAAAACTATGTATGATTAAAAGACTTGTCTAATCGTTACAAATGTAGTTGCTAGGATAGAACTCCAGCATCTCCTTATGGCTCTTGAAACAGTCCGAAAGCGCACCTTGCCGAGCCCAATTCCACAATATACTCGTATGTACGAGTAAAGAAAAAAGAAACACAAAAACTTTACAGATCGACTATAATTGAATTTCTTTGCTTACAGTGCCATCCTGGGTAGGTTGTTCTTCACCCCTGGTAGGGACCTGAACTACGGAGACTGTTCGCTGAACATCAGCCCAGTGCTAGCCGAGGATATGGGAGAATGGACATGCGCTGGCTTGGTCGACGAAGAAATTCTTGAGTCCAGGGATACCATACAACTCTTCACGGAAGGTAAGCGAAACGGATATGGTTATCTTAGGAAAATACGAGTACATTGTTAGTAGATTTTTAATAAATGAGTTGGAATAAAATATACGCTGTTGACTGTTACTTGGTTAAAAGTGCCAAAAAATTACGAAGACTATGTTCAATACCTGTTGATCAGAATATGTAAGGGTCAATAACATTTCTATTATTCGGTTAATGCCTACCTGAAAAGAGGTAACAGTGGGCAGGATTTAGATCATTTCTTGCTATTGTACCATGGAAATAGAAAACGAAATAGTTCCTCGTGACATGTTTGCCAAAACCATTAGAGATTATTTTAATCAGTAGGTTTATCTACACCTTATACAATTAACCTACACTCATAGCCGATATCACTATTGATTAGAGATTTTCATAACTTTATTTGATTGCGCCTAATTTCTGAACAATTTCTCTATTTTTCCAGCTGACTCTCGAAGATTCCAAGTCAGCGTAATCGGAATAAGCATAGGCGCTGTCGTATTAATAGTAGCATTCGTCGGAGTTCTAAGTTATCGTAACAGAACTAGACTGACCATACCCTGGCGAAGGACTAACAATACTGAACGTACTGATAATATCTCACTGGATATGCGATCTGATAGACTGAGTTTGGGAAGCGATATCAGCGCTACTGCGACGAACGATGGTAGAACGTTACCGCCATAAAAGTTTCACTCTCCCTCGAACTCGGAATTTGTTTTCTATACAAGTAATTTCCGTTTACTACTATTACATTATAACACGCATCAGGAAACAAATTAATTTTGTAGTAGACATTGAAAGTAGAATAGACATTTTCATAAAATAATATTTTTAACTACTTCCAAATACATCCAAGAGCATATTTATTATGTTTATGGAGAAACAAATGATTTCATTTAATTTCACAAGAGGCACTAAAACGACAGCATTTAAAAAAAAAATGTTACATGATTCGGCACGCACTCATAAATTTAATTCAGTTTGATATTAAAACTAAATTAAAATGTGATAACATGATATTCAAAAAAATATTTTTCGAATCGTGTCAGCCGTCTCCGTGAAATCAAGTAACGAACATAAAAAAAACAGCCGAATTGCGTACCTCCTTCTTTTTTGGAAAGTCGGTAAAAGACTGAAACTGAGGCGGCACGAGGATTGAATGGTTTTTGAATTAGTTTTCAAATGCCCACTTTTTGATCGCGTGGTAATATTTGATGCTATACATGTCTTCTCAATTTACCCTTAAGATTTCTTATGAAACAACTAGAACATATAAAGTTAGCATTAGACATTAGCCTATTACTAAGATTTTTGTTTAAATCCTTATGTTGTTGAAAAGTTTTATGACAAAAATTTTACACAAATGTATATTTTCACAAGTTTTGTTATTATCATTTTTTTTATGTAAGGTGATATTCAATTCCTGCATTTCTATTGTATCTTATTAATGTACGTAGGCTACTATTATTAACACTACTTACCTACTTAATAATTAAATTATTACTAACTATTCTAAACTACAAAGTTCGTTAAAACTACCAAAGAATGTATTAGGTGTTTCAAAGTCATAAATGAACTGATTGGCACATTGAAAATTGGTATCATTTTGTATCCCTGATTTCGGTTTCGCAGCTTTTAATAAAGATATACTTTAAATCGATCGTATCTATCTAATCCAGAATCTGTCCAATGCAAAAATAATCTGGTCCACCCTACTAGACGATTGTTCGATATTTGACAGATATGATATGATCTTATTTGGAAGTGTGATTTAATTCTTAAAATATTATAATATATTTAATATACGTGATTTTAAATTGATTGCATATATTTTTAAAACGAAATCAGCATCGTTAATATAACATATTTCGCTAAAAATATATTACAAAAAACTGGGTCATGCTAACGCGCTTGCCGTCGCCGTGACCTAGTTTCGCACCTAGGTGGCGCCGCGGCTGGACACCCATCCATAAGTTACGTGTTCGTTTCTTATTTAATTATTATTAATAATTGAAGTTTTCTCAATATATTTGCACTAGAGTGGGTATAACAAAAAAACCCAGGTATTTAATTTTCTAATATTCTTTCAGTATACTAAATATACGCACTCAATTTAGAATCATCCTATATTTAAATATACATAATGGTACGGAACCCTTAGAGCGAGTCCGACTCACACTTGGCAGGTTTTTTATATTATTATTGCAAATCTAGTATTATTTAGCAGTCAAGCCAACCGCTTCTAACTGAGCAAGATAACTCAACGTAAATTACAAAATAGAAATTATAATATGTATTTAGAAATTTAAAACAAAGTAATAGTAGAAAATAAAAAAAAAACTAATTCATATAGTTTTATTCTATGTACCTACTACCAGAATTCAGCACGTTGAAAAAAGCTGTAGTATACTTTAATATAAATGTATTCTTGTGTAGGTTATAATATTATGTTTTAATTTCAATTTATTTTACTAAGCAAAACATTGGTTATTAAAGTTGTTACATTACTAGTTTTGTAATGTGCTTACGCCATATTTTTACAGGCATGTAATGCAGTAGGTATAAAAATATGACGTATTTACATAATTAATATCTAATATCCATCTCATAGAAATATTTTGCAAATAAATTCATTTATTGTAAATGTTTTACAGTAATAAAGATATTGCAATATATCACCTTCTTTAATCTGCGTTATATTATGATAATTATGATAAGGAACTTAATTTTTCTGGTGCGGTTTCAGTTCAGAGTTGTGTATACAGCACCCTAGGATACAGAATGTTTCGTCATAGCTCATAAGCAGCTTATAATTTTGTGATAATGAGTGCTACGTTCGTACGTGTATTAATAGGTGAGTGTCACTTTAAATTATGTTAGATATTGATATTGATTTGTGTTTATATTATTTATTTAAAAAATATTGTATAACTAGCAGCCTTAACTTAACTAGCTTCGCACGGGTGAAAGTTTTTTGTAAATATTGATAAGATCTATAATAATGTAGAACACTTTTTTCTTTATCGTCAATACTTTCTACAGCGCATGCGGTGAAAGATATTTTATGACAATTTTTTTACACCTTGGGTTGGTTTTTGGAGGGTTTCTAAGGATCTCTGTTTTTTTTTTCTAGTAATAAATATAGTCTATGTTTCTCAGTGATAATGAAGTTTTTGAACGGCATAAGAAGTTTTGCAATCGGTCCAGTAGTTTTTAAGTTTATTTGTTACATACTTAAATGCTGGGAAATATGGGATAACATACCATGCAATTTGTAGGACAATATAACAGTTAAATTATATAAATATTAACTAAGTAAAAATAAAAAATCAGCGAGTTAGTAATCATTTCTGATGACCTCGTAAACGATACATGTTGGAAAAAGTGGACTCTTTGATCGAACCATAGATTTAGTAGGACAAATATTTTTTCGAATAATTTTGATAATTATCTCGAGATTCAGCATAAAAATAAACAGTAATACATATTTGAGAATCATCAAATCGACATATTTCAGGCTTGCTATCTCTGTTAGCTACCACAACCGAAAGTTTTATATATAGTTAGGCGTCTCATCAAATTCAAGCTACTCACGGAAAATTTGCTTGATAGTAATCAAGTGCCAAACATGTTCTAAGGATCCCGGACTAATATGGATATGAAAAAGAGAAGTCTGCGCGGCCGTGTTTCTCGCGAGATCTTTCCATGTACCCCTTTATTACTTTTTATTTACTAAAAACTTTTTGTTAATTACCTACATTATTTCTTGAGCAATTAGGGTAAAAAATCTAGTTTATTTTTGGTACCTCTAGTTCAATCTCTCTCTGCTAGGGTAAGATAGTAACTAAAGGTAGAAATAGGTACATAAAACTAATAATTTTACTCTGATTACCGATTGAAGTGATTTTGATACTACAATAAGACAGATGGCCGATGTTCGAAACCCTATGTACCTATAGACTAACGGTCTCGAACGATTCCTGACGTTAACTAAAATATTTAAAAAATAGGTATAATTACTTGTATCTTTCGCCATCATCTTCCTGCTTCGGCCGGTTATGGAATCAGAGTTACTTCCTGTTGGTAGTTTTATGCTTCTGTAAACAAATAGCTCTCTTCTATCTTTGTTCTCATGCGTGTGAACATTTATATTCGCGAGCTCGTGCCAAAGATTCATAAGAGTATTTATTTTCCTAATTTCCAGTGCTACAATGCTTGTATACTGGGATGGCACTGATATCGGTCTACGACATTCATTTAGGGGACCTATACAAGATGCAGAGAGGAATCGGATGGCCTGACACACTGAAAGTTTTCGTAGGCCATGAAGCACTGTTGAAGTTAACCAGCTCTTTGGATAATTTTGACACTTGTGAGGTGACCACACCTGACGGTACAGAGTTTAATGTACGACAGCCGCCAAATGATCGGTGAGTAGAGGAGTAGGTGTTGAAGATAGCTCCTTGCGATTTTGTATACTTCTATCAGGCCCGTGACCTTCATAATTATCACGCTATATTAATAATTGTTATGCTATATGCAATAAAAAATACATGCATGGATAACATGATGATGGATTAAACAAATGATTGTGATTGTGGTCGTGTAGGTATTGCTGGTATTGCGCAATGCCTAAGTACTTTTAGTGGTTTAGTGCCACAATCAAGACCCTGAGGTCTATCTATATATATGAGGTCTATAGGTAGGCTATCAACTAGAATTATGACTGAAATAAGTGAAAACAAGAGCAAGAAAACTTGGTTACATTTTGACAGCGATGAAGCTTCGAACTGAGAAAACATAAATATTGGTAAACAACACAAGTGGAAAGAGTTCATATTCTTTGTGGACGATCGCCCACGTTTATCGGGGGGTGTCAATGCACACGTGATTATTAATCCAAGATAAATAACCCCTAGATAATTTTCGACAGTGCGTTGCCAACGCTATGATATTATTATGTTTATGGACTTCTGTTTTGCATTTCATATTACAAGTGCGTGAGATGAAGTAACACCCAACTAGGGCAGTGTAGGTATGAGTCATACTTTACGAATGAAAGCGCTGAATTTGTAAAAAAAAATAGTATGTAAGTACCCTATTATGCTCAATAACAGTGTTACATTTGGGAGTGTTACTTGTTGGGAATATCCCAAGATTACAACGCGATCCCCTGCGACTTTGACTCGTGCATAATTCGATCGATCTTCATCTACAATAAATATTTCGCGATATGATATCTTAACGGTTAATAACGCATTTAATTTCAGACGCCCAAAATGCTGGTGTTTACATGTTCCAACCCACAAGCGTTGCCATTCAGCGTGGTGATGCCACTTTTAATTACAGACGTTATACCCTCTAGTAGTGGGTTTGAAAATCTGGGTTATCTGTAGATCTTAAACTATATTCTAATTGTTATGTTAACTATCGGGTAAGACTTTTACCCGAGAGTTTACAACATTAGTAAGATAATATTTGCGTTATAGGTATGAATTATGGAGCGAAGGCTGCGGTGTCAGAGTAAAAAACGTAGTGCCAGCTGATAATGGGCGCTGGCGTCTAACTGCTTCTAGGGCAAACAATTCCATTACTGGATGGACGGAAGTCCACGTTCAAGGTAATATCAAATTTATCGATAAAACTTTCAAAATCAGCAAAAAACTGACACAAACGGTGGTCTTGTCGCTATAAAGCGACCGATCTCGGAAGAAATCTTCGGAGATAGAACAAAAGTTGTATGGAAAGGCAACCTTTGTAAGAATGATCAGATAACGACGATAAATTATCAAAGTAGGGGCGTATTTACCTTAGAGCCTGGGGCCTGCGAAGGGCAGCGCAATCCGTTCTTCGCTTAGCTTTTTTATATTTGTAAGCCTAAATATATTTAAAAAACAAAACACAAATACAAATACTACAACTCATTTGGTCTTAAGTTTAACAGACACCAAGACGCGGGGCAATCGTACCTATTACTTATTAGACGCGCCGGCCGGCAAATCCAACGGACCCGGCACGCTGAATCTTAAAATACGTCACTGCATGAGGGATACATTTTAGTAGCCAAACATTTTTCCAAGATTTGGTTTGTTTAAAGTGCAAAATTTAAATACCACACGTATATACGTGTGGTTCCCTATTTAAATTTTGATTTTGAAATTGAATTGAATTGAAATTAGATGAGAAAAACCAGATCAAAATGAGGTCCAGATTGGGCAATAAATCTGTTATATCAAAGAAAAGAAGACGAAACGAGGACGGTTCCCTAAAGAAGAAATAAAAAATTCTTTTCGATCAATGAAAATACAAAGACCTTTGATCATACAAACATGATTTTATAAAATTGCAACCCTTGTTACAGATAACATCGACCACTATAACGGCGACCCAATTGTCCTCCACGATGGCCAGTCTCACACGAGAGTTGAGCTAAGTACCCTCACAAATTCATACTGTCTCGTTGCTCAGCCCTTCTCCGACAGTTCTTTGGTTCCTGGACATTGCACTGTGACTCTCGACAGGACTACAAGAGCGGTGCAAGGCAACTGGCATGTACTCATGGGACTGCCTGGAAGAGTTTCTGAGTTGCAGCTAGATAGAAGCGTTGCGGTTGAAAGTAAGTAGTATTATTTTTTGGTGGGTTTGCTTAATATATTTGATACAGATAGATATAAGAAATATGTCTGTAGATCATCCTCTCCTATTTTCTTCCGTTTTTTTTTAATTAAAGGCAGTGTTTATGACTTTTGTTATGTCGTCTGTTCTAAAAAGACGCCAAGCCGCAAACTGTAATAGGCTTTTGTGCTCTTATTTCCGCGCTAAAAGACAGTTATTTATCACGTAAAATAAAAGAAAAGTAAACGTGCAATCAAGAGTTTATTCCTTCATTCACGTAGTTCATTTTACATTGGGTCTTAAAAGCCAAATTTAATCGTTCGTCCAGTCGTTATGTTACAACGTTTCTAGAAACTTACTTCGTACACCTTTTAACAATTTAAGATGTAGAGCGAGAGAAAAATAACTTACGAACCGGTTATAAAATTCTTCTAAAATTCTGAATTTCAGCAATGATTCACTTTTTTACAGCGGAGCGTTTAGACGCGGGTTTTCTTCAAGCTACTAGTCCCAATAAACTGCACCTTTACTGCAACATAGAACATTCCACTAAAAACATTACCTTCTGCCGCTTCCAGAAGACCACTGACAGGGCTGGGTTTAACGTTATGGATGGATTGAGCGACGGGACTCACAGGTATATTTATTTATTTAATATATTACTGTTTTATTTTGAGGTATAATCATATATCAACATGTCTTCTTGATCAAATTTTCCATTTGTTGATATTTACGATAATGTATAGCAGCCGTGAATTCATACAAGGAATTAAAGACGGTATATTCTGGACGAGGATCAGACCCCATGCTACTTGCCAGTTCTAAAATTTACTACATGTAAAATTATATTTTTTTTGTCTATAATAAAGCGTTCATCTATCTTTCTATTTTAATCGCAAGTAATCTTAATTATGTTGCGATTATTTTGCAGACCTTAATAATTGGAATTCAGTAAACTTAAATTTGATTAAATTTATGCTTCCAGTTATTATGGTGAAGGCTTTTCGAAAAGACAGTGCGGTATGACGATAGAGTTTCCGACGGCCAGCGACTATGCAACTTGGAGGTGCACTGTCGGAGTGCAGGAATGGAACGGAACTGTGATTGAGCAGCGGACGCCCCTGCAAGCGTTGATACGAGTTGTCAGCACTGCTATAAGTAAGGGGTATAAAACAAAGTAAAACTCTGTTGTAATGTTGAGTACAGAGAACTAACTGCAAATTCGGTTGACGTAAACTATTTGAACCTTTGTGTTATCGTAAATAAAGATTAATATTAATTAATCGACACTATTTGCTGCTTTATAGTTAAATGAACGTACCTAACATTTGTTATCTGATAAGAACAATTTACACAATGCATGGACCATTGTGATCGATAAATATACTAGTACCTAATAGGTAAACGCAATAATATTATCATAATTCTTAATATAGTAATTGTATTTTAAAATTGTAGGGTGTATGTATGTACGATAGACGTAATGTTCGCGGATATGGATATATATAATGTGTCTTGGTGTTTTGTAATATCGTCTACATACGAATTATGCGTATTATATTATAACGCAGCTAGCCGCGACTTCGTCCGCGTGGACTAAGAATTTTGTCTAATGTGGTGATAGGTATTTGAGTTAAAAATCTAAGGTGTCACTCGTCGGCTGCACATCAGCAAACCCACAGCGACTGCTCGAATTCATAACTATTTGGCCAAAAGATTATTTATCGTTGCAATACAACTTAATACTGCTCGGTTTGGGGCGCTACTTAAGAATGCATCTGCAATCTTTAAAAATCTCTTCGTAATTGACGTCTACTACCTAGGAACTACCCGTTAGTCACATTTTAGCTCTGTAGGTTGAGTGGTTTGAAACTTTTATACTTCAGGTTACCTTTGCCCCCTTTAATGGCCCTGTCGCACAATAAGTTTCTGAGGGATATAATAGGTATGTCTAAAAAATCTTGGGATAACCTGGTCCAGTAAACAGAAAAAATTCCGGGACTGTGTATTTCAAGTCTTTTGTTGGCCGTTTCAGTTTAATTCGCTAGAAAAACGTTCTTATAATCTCATTGAATTTTCAATCATAATATTATAATGATAAAAGTTATTTGCCCTGAGTGAGTAATAAGCGTTTAGACTACTTTAGACGGATTTTTTCTTACCGGAGCTAATACAAAAGTTTGCGAATTCTTGTGAGATCTAAAAAACTAAAAACAATTCGCATTGTTGTCATTGGTAGATGTTTCTTATGATGTTTTAAATTTCTGAGGAAAATAAAAGGAACCTTCGTCAATAAAAACTCGGGATCACCTGCTCCACGAGACAGCAAATTTTCCGGGAATAGAGGTCTTCTGTATCTTGTGTTTTAATGGCCGCTTCAGTTTTATTCGCCATAAAAATCTATCTTATTAACTAACCATATGTCAAATTTTACCTTTGTAGGTTGAGTAGTTTTGGACTATTAAACAAATTTTAGTTGGTCAAAATAGATTTACTCGTACAATGTGTTTTCTCTCGGCCAAACTATTGTCAGAGAATATATAATATTGTTGCCTAATGTTTACCTGTTTTATAACAAATTTTGAGCCTAGTTCTTGTTATCGTAGGGACGCGAACAAACAGCAATAGACTTCGTGACGATAGCGACGTAAGATCAGTTTTTGTCCAAAAAGACATGAGTTTCACCATTCCATGCCGAGCGGACGCTTCGCTGTCGTACTGCTGGTTCCAGCACCCAAATGGTACTCAGTACACGCCCACGGAGAGAGCTTCCGAAGATCAGGTTTTCTGGTGAGTTTCAGAAGGAATTTCTGTAATGTGTATGCGCCTAGTTACTCATGCAAATAATTTTGGTACCTGTAGGTAAATCTCGCAATGTACGGTAAAATTTTGCTTTATTTAATTATTGCATGTTCATATTTAAATTAAATCTACTAAAACTTAAATTTTTCCAATATTACTATATACAGGTACTCTGGCGAAAGCTTGAGTACAGGCGATTGCTCCATCACATTCGGTCACGCATCCGAGAACGAAACCGGCATCTGGACATGCCACATGGGTCTTCGAGACCAAGTAGGGGTAGAGTACACTGATCAAGTCGAAGTCAGAGTGACGGGACCGCTTGCTGCGAGAGAAAAAGAAGTCGTGGCCATTATCGGCCAGAATGCTACATTGTACTGTCACACGTCCAATGGCAATAGACCTTTGGATTATTGCCGCTTCTTGACGCCTCAGTTTGTGGGGATCAGTGTTGATTCTACTATCACGAAAGAGAAGTGAGTAAAATCTATTTACTCGTACTAAAATTATATTGACTTTTACGGAACTTACTTTTTAAGAATCATTCGCATGTAAGCTTTTCAGGATCTATAAGTAGCTACAGCTTACAGGTACTACATAATGGAAACCCTTCATTAGCTATCACTTTAATATGAGAGAATACTCGTATTCATAATGATTTCTTGTTTTTTTTTTGATAAATATAGAGTACCTTCAGCTATCTTATTTTACCGAAAATTCGGAATACTGTATTTGTGTGGACATCGAAATGTTGACAAACGAATGAATACTAACTTATGAGAATTTAACGAATGCGTACCACAAGCGACAGCGATTAATTAAACTACAGTAACTAACAAATATGTAAAGTGACTTAATAAATATGGAGTCGGTTATGCTGAGTGGTGTCTCATGGAACGCGACATATTTACTACTATTTTAGATTTTATTCTGCTTCTTTTAGTTTTGCAACTACGAGTGATTATGACGTGAACGTGAAATCTATTAAGAATGTGGATGAAACCTCAAATCAATTTTTAACCAAATACAACTTCATAATATTGAATAGTAAAAGTAACTGCACTTTAATACGCACACGAATTAAGTAAATATTATGATTCCAGTGCCATTTTAGATAGATTCTTCTTCACGCCTGGAAGGGACCTGAACCACGGAGATTGTTCTCTGAATATCAGCCCAGTGCTAGCCGAGGATATGGGAGAATGGACATGCGCTGGTTTAGTGGATGAAGAAATCCTCGAGTCCAGGGATACCATACAACTTTTCACGGAAGGTAAGTGGCGGCTGTTTAATACCTGCATCATAGGTTAGCTGCATCACGGGCCATGACTAATAAGGGTTTACTCCCTGCAATCACTCCCCGAATTGTATACGGTAAAATACCGATATGCAATCCACTTTTACAATGGTAAAGGCTTTGGAGTTTAGCCTTTTCTAAGGCATATGATTTGATTTTTTTAGATAGCACGCCTTTCAACAAACTCCAACCCTTCAAGCTAGTATTTAGATGATCCAGCGATAAAGTACGAGTAGCACCTACTTCATGTGCTTTATACTGTGAGCAACTATACCGATGTGAAGTATTGACGGCTCCGTTGGGAGTACAGATAAAATAGATGCAATATGCTGATGTTAGAACGTGTCACATTAAATAAAAAGTTAAAATAGTATTATTCTTAACCCATTTAAAGGGGAGGATTCAAATTACCTATTTAATAGTTACATATGTATACTAGCTATTTAAAGCTATCTATATATATATAAAGTCAGTGTGCGGCGATACTGCTGTTCTGCGTCTTTAAAATGTTTCATGAATGACAATATTTTTTATAATCTTTTTTCCAGTCGCGCCTCAAAGATTCCAAGCCGGCGTGATCGGAATGAGCATTGGTGCTGCCGTATTAGTAGTAGCATTAGTCGGAGTGCTAGGTTATCGGAATAGAACTAGACTGACTAAACCCTGGCGAAGAACCAACAATACAGAACGCACGGATAATATCTCGCTAGAAATGCGAACCGCAGGCTCTGATCGAACGAGCTTGGGAAGCGATAACAGCTCCAATGTTTGGAACGGCGGATCAACACAGCCTTAGGGCAATAAGGTTAATAGATTGCCACTGGTTACTGACTTGTACCTATATCCCGATTGTTTACAGCCGTTGAGAAATTGCTACCGTTTTCTAAAACACATGCTCTGATATTAGCTATATATAACATAATTTATGCTAAAGAATATAAGATAGATACACTTTATTATGCGACTTATCTGTTTGCGAGCTATACCTACTAGAAACGACTGAATAATTTAGTTTCTAAATAATTTGCCATAATCATTTTATTTTCCTATAAATTCCAAAAGTAATATTAATTTTATTCGTATTTTATTACATAATTTCGATCTGTTATGTACTTTGTAAAAATTAGAACCTACTAATAATAATTTCTGTATATAATTAATGATTTTATTGAAGAAATGTATAATTGACTTAAACTGGTATTATACGTTTTAACATTTTAAAACGTTGTTTTACTTGTCTTGTAATTGTTTAATTCTAGAGTCCGACCGAATCTGGTTTCCGGCCGAAACCGAATGTTCGGCCGTGGTTTCAGTTTCGGCCGAAACCGAAACCGAAACTCACGTGGTCACGTGGTACCTATAAAATTCCTTAAAATACTGAAAATTTTTGCATTTTATCCATTGTTTTGCAATAATTGGGACATAAAATGAAAACACAGTATATTAAGTTTGTCCAACAAACTTAAACGCACTAAGTTTTTTAGACAACGAACAGGGTCGCCAGCGTACGAAAAAACGTTGCCTCGAGAAACGAACTTAGGCGAGCGTGCACGACAACTTCTGAAATCGGTTTTGGTTTTAGCAAAAGTTTCGGCCAATTTTGGCCGACACCGAAACTGCCGCCAAAATAGATTTTTGGCCGAAACATGGCCGAAACCGAACTTTCGGTCGGACACTATTAATTACCCTCGATGATTTGTCTCTGCTTACTGCTACGTTGTTAAAACTTATCGAATAATACATGAAAATATTAGGTAGGTATGTATATACAAAAGCTTCAAGTATGATCACGTGTTCAATATAAATGAATGTCTTTAGGTGTATACTCATTATGCAAGTATTAAAATGTTAAAGTATTCGGACTAAAGTTCATTTAGATAAACCAGATTCTTCAACCAGGAACAAAACCGAATAAAAATACGAGTTTTTAAGTATTAATTTAAATTTAATATAATTTATTAAAAATTAGATAATATGATATCGGAATTCTATAACAACATTTTTGAATAATTTTCGATTATGGTCTTGCGTCGAGGTCCTCGACTATTTGGTTGAGAGTGACATTGGCGAAAAATTTGTTTATTGCTTTGACAACTGTTTTGACTATCTGCTTGATTGCTGGAGGTGCCAGGTCGTCCATGAGCTGCTGCCAGTTTTCGTTGGCAAACTGGTGAGTCGTATCCGCTGGAAATAGAAAGAAAAGAGTTGTATCAATTTAAAACATACATTCAGATATTACAGATTCATTCTATGGCATGCAGGGTTTTGAACTTCGATATCTGGTTGGAATTTGACACAGCAACATTCTAAAAGTGTTAAAAGCGGACAATGTAGTGAATCCTCATAAGTATTATAAATTATATTGAAGTGTTTTGCCGTACTCTAGTGTACAAAAAGTCAAGTAATAGATTGTATGTAAAGAAAACACGATAATGCTTTTAACTGAGCAGCTAATTGTGTAGTGTAGGAAGGTAATAATTTAAATTGTCCTAAATAAGTAGGTGATTATTAAAATAAAAACTAGACTATAATGTAAATAATACATATTGTTAGGTCTTCAACGATGACACTAACGACTCATTTTATCCTTGATGAAGTTCACGGAATGTGAACGAAACTATAGTTGGACCTTTCTAACAATCAGGTTCGCGTGAAAACCCGTCTTCTTAAACAATATAATTCAAACACGCGTTAGTTTTCTAAATAAATAATGTATATGATTCATTATACATATCAGATTAGATCGTAAGTTATTGATTAAAATTATTTTGTGAATGTTTTTATCCTTATCGTATAACCGCATGCAGCATGATAGACATTTAAGGTAGGTACTTAAATGTCTATCATGCTATCTATTACCTACGCGAGTATCGTATTTAGTTTGGTTTCTAAGTATTTTAGTATTAACGCTATAAGACATAAAATATTTCAAATCCATAGAATTTGGAGTTCCTGTTTCAGCTTCAGTAGAGTTCAAATTTATAAGTGCAGTTTCCAACCCGTAACTTAGCCAGCTGATGGGCTATGACTTATACCTACTCGCTTCATAGGAGAGACCTGTGTTTAGCAGTGGGACACTAAGGTAATTATAAAGATTGGCTTATAGTGTATATTGATCGTCAGAATATCTCTACAATAATGTGGCTGCAATTACACTTGCCACTTAATTGCCCAATCTGGTGCAATTATAACGTGAAGACCACATCAAGTGATCGAAGACAATGTTGTATATCGAGTTTTATATATAATTACATAGGCTTTTTGCATCTATTACAAACTATTCAAGCGGTATGTTTTACCCGACTGCCCAGAAAGTATGCCTCTTTGTGACCCTCTTCAGCCAAACCGGGAGACCAATTTAGGTGTGTAAGGTGTCATTGTATTTGTCTTCATCTTCAGATGGCCATAGGCTATGTGTATCCCGCGGTTTAAAGAAAGAAAGAACACATTTATTTTGTACACACAGGACACTAATACTACTACAACTAATTACTTAAAAGGAGACAAACATTTAAAATAATAAATTAGGTCGAGTTGTAGTGTGTCCCGTGCGACAAAAAAGGTCAGCGCTCAGCATGATGCTGGTTTCACTCGTAGTTAAAGTGAAGATACAGTGGTCTGAAGTTTTTGCAGTCGGGTTTTTTGAAGTCGCTTTTAACTAGTTGTTAAATTATTATGTATATTATATTAGTGTTTGCCCTGAGGTTATTTTGTCTAGCTTATGATGGTATTGCTACCAACTGCTCCCGGATTACAACAGCAATTTTCAAGTTTTTCAATTTGGAACTAAACCAATAAAACGCTGCGATACAAGTAACCTCCGTATTGCTTTTCTGTTTTTCAGCAACACTTGAAATAACTGTACCTTTCTACTTGTGACTTCTCTCTCTCTCTCTTTCAAATGGAGATCACTCCTTCTGTGCTTAAAATAGTTTTTCAATACAAAAATCGAAAAGAAACTTAGGCCATAATACTTACACAGTTGCTTGTTTCCGTTGAAGAGATTCTTCAATTCGAAGGTAGTTTTCTCGATGGTGTATTTGTAGCTAGGAGATGTGAGCTTGAAATGCTCGCTGCCATTGGAGTCCTTCACATGTATTAGTTTACCATCGATTGTTACCAATACGCCTTCTGTGGGTAGAAAATAAAATTGGTCAAAATCTTACTAAAATTATTAACGCGAAAGCATGAATGTATGTTTGTTACTCGTTCACGAAAAAACTGCTGAACAGATTTGGATAAAATTTTACACGGAGTTAGCGGAAACCCTGTGTAAACACATATACTACTTTTTATCTGGTAAGTATTAATGCGGGTAACACCGCAGGGCACCGCTAGTAATCAATATATGTATTATTATCATCACTTTTAATATATAACATTACTTATATGGCAGCTACTCGTAATACTAAGACACATCTTGTTTATGTACCTAAATATAATCCGAGTCGAGTCCAGAGCTTTTTTTGTAAACGACACTGTAGATTTTAATTATACTCAATTAACACGTTGATAATTTATTATAATAACGCTAAAGCCTTTTCTTGCTTTTTTGTTCTTGTTTACTAAAATTAGTTTAATTTTTTATTACCCTGCATACTTATACAGGGTCAATGTAACTTGAATTGACAAGAAACATTATAATTTTTTTGTTTCTTTTGGTAGTAAAACATTTTATTTAACGCTCCGCATGCATTTTCTCGAAGTTAAACATTTTTTTTTTTGATCTCAACTAAAAATAAAATTTTGTTGCTTAAGATTATACGGTAATGTGTTGCGCAATAGGTACACCACGTATTGAAAAAAGTACAAATGCATAGTTTTAAAATAAGAAGTTGTGCGAAGATGGATAAGTGTGAAAAGGGAGTGGACGAAGACATTATGGTTGAGTAGAATGGAATAGAAAGACTGAAGATGATGTGCTAACCCCTCGTAGGATAAGGACAGAAAGATGAAGCTAATGAGTTTTAAAATATGAATATCCTTGAATCAAGTTTTGCGGAAAACACCTGAATCAGATGTATTGATTGAAATCAATACAGCGTCAATCTCGGTAAATGATGATTAATTCTAGGTGTACTCTAGTACTTACGGGCATTCACAGTGGCGTCACCATCTCCTTTGATTGGTAGAATAAGGATTTTACCGTCGGCTTCGTACTTGGACTTCAAAGTAAGGTTGGCTTTGAACTCTAACCTGAATGCTTCATCAGTCCTTCCAATGCTTATTCTGTAATAAATATAACGCAACTGTATACATAGAAGTGTTGTTACTAAATGTAGTATACTTAAAAGGTTTTCGGCGAGCTGTCTTTCTAAGCCGAAGGTTTTCATTTTACTCATTATGATGTACAACTTACACAATCAAAACAATACCGAATTCAAATAATAAAAACGTATTTTTTGCACGTGTCAGTCGTTGTCCACCTGTTTAGTTTACCTGGGTGGACTCTTGCCGGTGATCCACCTCAGTCCACTTAGATAGACCACAGGCACTTTTCTTGTCGGTGGACCATCTTTATAATAATATAAAACGTAATATTTGCATATTTTTTATAAAACGTTCTACAATTTTCGCCACCGGCGCGGCGGCACTTTTAGATTGGCGCCTAGCCACCATTTGTATTTAAGGAATGTAAGCCACTAGGCTCGAGGCGCTTAGTTAGTCTGTATCTACTCAACTTTCTAGCCTTAATAATATTGTTACAAACGCCATATTATTACACCTAATATTATTAAAGACCTCTTTTGTAACCTAACATCCAGACTAATAAATCATACATCCATTAAATCATACTTCGCTGCACTGATAATCTCTGACTGCCTTAAACTTACAAACTCATAAGCCAGGCTGGCTTATAAAGCTTTTTGGTTATTGAACTTATAAAATCTCTTTACATTACATTACTTTACTTATGTACTTGTTTTCGTTCAGAAAAAGATTGCCAAGAAGTCCAATGCATAACTTTGAAGTTAAGTTTATAAACCAAGTCTGTATTTTTATAAATGCATCGTGTATTTATCGTAAACATATTTGCATACAATGTTTCTCTGTTCGTTCGATTGTTAGAGTTTGTTACTCATGCAACCATCATTTTTTATATTTGTATTGAACCTATATAGACATGCATTTCCGGTCCTTTGCGACGACAATCCTAGAAGTTTTTTATCGCTATTATTATTAGCTTAATTACTCGATGCTCGTAGACATAACAATCGATTACGAGAACAATCGATTAAATAATATTTGCTCTTACAGACTACTCTGTAATTATAAGTTTAAGTGAGTAAATAATATGTTGTTTAAGATATCTCTAACATCTTTAACAAAAACATCTCTATTATTAAAATAGCTGAGCTCCATTTTTTTTATTCTGATGATAAGTTTACTGTGAAATTTAACAGTAGGAGCCTAATCTTGATAATCTATACAAGAATAATAAAATATGAACTACGATTATTCGATTTTACGAAATAGTGCAAGTTACTATTCGTTATATTATTCGTAGTTAATAATAATGTGGCAAAACATCCACACAAAGGTATTTAGGTCCCAAACTAGGCAAAGCCTGTGCTACGGTAACCTGATGACTGATATACATACTTATATACATAAATAGATACTTATATATATATATATATATATATATATTTAATAAACACACACTGCAATGCTCTTGACACAGGTCAAATAGACATGTTTATGCGCACAAATGTTTGATATGTCTGGGAATCGAACCCGGGACTAGCGGCGCAGAAGGCAGGGTTGCTATCAACAGCGCCAACCGGCCAGTCTTTTCAGTTCTTTTGACTTAGCGAACAACTTTTTTTAAATTACTTATGTGCAGGTATGTCAGACGACGTGGCGTAACCAGAAGTAACGACGGTATCATATGATTATCAAACTAATATTATAAATGCGAAAGTTTGTAAGTGTGTGTCTTTGTTTTTTCCTTCATCACGTTAAAACGGCTTAACGAATTTGGATGAAATTTTGCACGAAGGTAGCTTTTAAACTGGATTAACCATAGGCTACATTTTATCCCGTAATATTGAAGTATCCCGTATTATTCCATGGGATGATCAATATCTGTCACGGGTAAAACCGCGGAGCACATCTAGTAATAAATTAAGTTGTAAATGGACGTGAATAATCACATTAATTTTGTTGCCTACCTACCTAAATATCATTGTTCACTATTTATTTAATCCTAATCCTGAAGCTAATTCATCGGATCTACAGGCACTGCACAGAAAAATGCTGTTTCTTTTAAATGTGCTATCTTCGAACTTACTTTAAATTAGTCAGTTTAGCTCCACTGAGACCGTGCATGGCCGCTTCCGTGAAAATAAGCTTCAACCCGTTGCCATCAATGAGGATGTCGTCCAATTTTACCGGGTCTGTAGAAGGGACTCCTAATTCTGGGATACCCTTGGTAAACTCTGGTAAAGCTTTTTCGATCTGTTCCTTGATGCATTTGCCTATGTCTTCATCTTTGAAACTGCATGGCTTGATGTATGACGCTGTAACAAGAAGAGCTTTTTTTTAAGCAAGAACATGTTGTGTTAATGCGAGCGTAATTTTTGGTTTACCAAGGCACAGAATAGGAAGTTGTTAGTTGTTAACTCTTTATTCCATGACCAAGGCAAGAGTTGTGTCAACATAAATTTCACGTAAAAATATATAGGAATTATATATTTTCTTTGGACACAACCATACTTTTTAACACATAACTTTCCTTTATTTATATAAAGATTTTGATTGTATCATTTATATTTTTTAGTTTTTTACTCCAATTACCAAATAATGACGCTTGTTGACAATGAAACCGGTAACGTCGTTATTTATCAAGATCCCATAATAGTAAATTATCTTCTCATCAGTCAGAAATTGCTTGCGTGTGATTTTTTTATTATACCTTAGTGTTTAGCCAACAATGTAAAAACGATTACAAGTGTAGGCACCAATTGCACTTTGATCTTATGAATCATTCTCTTGTCTCTTTCGCTAGTAAAATCTTCTATACTTATAATAAAACTGTAACAGGTCAAATTCTGTACCTACATTGAATATATTTAATGCTACTTTTGCTGTTGTTATTTTTTTATTTTATTTTATTTATTTGGGACAAAAACAGTGACACAATAAAACTTATATCTAATTTTTAAATAAGATAATTAACTAACTATGCCACCCACATAACAGTCCACTAATTACTCTTGATGATCTTTGTTTGGGGAGACGGTACAAGTCAGTTGAGGACCCTGGAGCAGATTTACTACATATTTCTGATTTAATTACTAATTATTCAAATAATATTAGGACAAATAGTTACAAGTATACAGTAGGTCATGCAATTAAGCAAACTTAAATTGTTGTCATGATACATCGTAAAGAAATAAACAAACATTATTACATTATTTGAGAATGCTCCAGGGATACAATACTATACAATTAGTAATACCCGTACAGCACAAGCTCCGTGTGTTAATCGGTTAACATACTAAGTAAATTACGAGTTTAGTTCTAAAAATATAAATAAGGAATCTAAAACGATATAAATAACTTAAGGTATATTATAGGCATCTAACTAAAGGTAGCTACAACGGCTCGCTTAAATCTAGAGGCAGACAGTGCAAAAATATCTAAATTATCATATCGATCGTTGTATGAATCAACAAGTTGCCGTAAGGGCGTGCGCAGACCAGCGTTAGTTCGATTTATTTGAGGTTTTACACTTATGAGAGGTTTAGAGCGCACTTCTCTACGGATAACTGTTCGCGCACAAATATAGTACAATTGATTAGTAATATCTGAGCAATCAAATCTGTTATGAACTAAGCCATGTAGAAACATGGCACCAAGAAGAATGCGTCGGGACCATAGGGGTAGAAGTTTATATTTTACAAGAAGATTGTCGTAATCAAGGTTAGCGTGATAGCATCTATAATTTACAGAACGTAAAAATTTCTTTTGAACTTTTTCTAGCATATCGTCATATTTGTTATAGAATGGATTCCATATTTGGGTAGCATACTCTAGACAAGGTCTCACTAAAGAGATATACAAATATATGTATGTCGTAGGCTTAACAAAATCATTTGTGGTTCGCATCACAAATCCATACATTTTAGATGCTGATTTAATTACGTTGTCTACATGCTGGTCAAAATGTAGTTTGGAGTCTAAAGTGACACCGAGATCTCTGACACTAAGCACCTTGCTCAATGGAGTTCCACAAAGTATATATTGATAATTAGTATTTTTGTACTTCTTCGTAAAAGTGATATTATGACATTTCGGTAAACTAAGATACAATTTGTTTAGGATACAGTACTGTGTAAGACGATCTAAATCTGATTGAATCAGTACACAATCATTAAAGTTTTTAACGGACCTATAGACTTTTAAGTCATCAGCATATAATAAAAAATTAGTATTTTTGAAGCAAGTATCGATGTCATTAATGAACAAAACAAATAAGAGAGGACCTAATATCGAGCCCTGCGGGACCCCCGAAGTGACCGAAATATAGTCAGAATGATAGCCGTTAATCACTACTTTTTGTGTACGATTCGTGATGTACGATATAAACCAACGAAGCAGGTTCCCACGAATACCGTTATATGCAATTTTGTTTAAAAGAAGCTCATGATCAACTTTATCAAATGCTTTCTGAAAATCTGTATAGATTGCATCGGTTTGAAAACATTTATCGATATTTTCGAAGAGCTGACCTACGAAAACTGTAAGATTAGTGACGGTTGACCTTTTTTTGATGAATCCATGTTGTTGAGGTATAATTATATTGTGCAGTATAGGGTAAATCTCGTTGTGAACCAGTCTTTCAAAAAGTTTCGGCATAGCAGAAAGAATAGATATTGGTCGGTAATGCTCAACATTGTTTTTCTTACCACTTTTAAAAACAGGCGTTATATTAGCCTGTTTCCAGACACTGGGAAAGAAACCACAATTTAAACATTTATTATAAATAATAGTCAGAGCGGGAAATAGGTAATCAGCAGTGCGTTTAAGGAATAGGGCAGGTATGCCATCAGGGCCAGCTCCTTTGGAAAGATCAAGAGATTTTAACGCCATGTGAACTTTTTGAGGACTAATAACAATATCGCTAATTATTTCACACTTATCGTTAAACTCGTCAGGTGGTAACCAAGTACTATAATTGAAAGAGGAATTTTCATAAACTGACTTAAAGTATTGAGAAAATAGGTTGCAAATATCAGTTGGATTACTAGTAGTAACGACATCATAGTGAACTTCTGGTGGAACGCTAGTCTTGTTTTGTTTACTTGAAATATAACTCCAGAAACATTTAATATTTGTATAAAAATCATCTTCAACAGATTTGCGATATTGCGAAAAACATTTGTGACATTCATAGTTAAAAATTTTACGGCTGTTTGAAAAGTGTTCATAGTCACTGAGGTTTCTATATGTTTTCCATTTAATCCACGCTTTAGATTTACTTCTAAATAAACGAATCAAAGAAGGTGTGAACCAAATCGGAAAATTACTACTCTTACTTTTCACTAGAGGGACGTGGGCTTTAATGATTTCAAATATTTTTTCGTAGAAAATTTCTATGGCGTCGGAGGCGCTCAAATCCTTCAATAAAGCATACCAATCTACGTTCGACATATCTTCGTTAATAAGATCATAATTAGCTTTTTTAAAATTATATTTCATCATGGGTCTTTTTTTCATTCGACTTGTTTCTGAGTGTGGAGAAATCAATACGAAAAATGGTGGATGGTATAGATCAACTTTAATCAATGTATCCACCGGCTTGTGCAGTGAACAATCTGCATTAGAAATAACAAGATCAAGAATTTTGCCCTTGATATTTGTGAACAGGTTATGTTGGATACCTCCTAATTCTGCTATTGTACTAATCAGGTTCTTATGGCTATTAATCTTCTTACATCCTGGATAAGTTGAATAACTGTTTTTGTTAGACCAGTCAACTTCTGGTAAATTAAAGTCACCAAAAATATAGTAGTACTGTATGTCCTGATCGTTTAATAGGGAGGTTAGATAATCGAAATATGACTCATACACGTCCTCTGGGGTCCATGGAGGTAAATAAACTACTCCCAATATGTATTGATGGGAAGAATCAATGCTCGGTAATTTAAGAAATACATGTTCAATATGAGTGTTGAAAGACTCGCTCACAGGAAATATAGTAGTTTTTATAGTGCGTAGCACCGCGATCAGTACACCACCGCCATCCAACCTGCCAGTTTCAACTCTATTCCGGTCACATCGAAATACATTATAACGCTGATCAATGAACTCATTGTCGGCCACTTCGGGAATCAACCAAGTTTCTGTGAGAACTATAATGTCATATGAGTTAGTTAATATAGACATAAATAATGTAGGAAGCCTGCCACGAATACTATGACAATTCTGATAATATATGGACAAATTATCCATAATCAAAGCAAATCGTTGGTAAGAACATTAAATATTTATCGGTTATAACTGATAATGCTGCTTTGTAATAAATTTCACCCAGATTCTCCCGATTACGCATAGTATGTGTCCCCCAGTAGCCTACACCTAAAAATAAAAATATGGATACCTCACTGATGAAAATAGCTTGATGTACATTAACGCAAATTTGTAGCAATTCCGCTATGATGTTCGGTAGCAAGTTTCTTGAGGTCGCTAGGTAACCGTATTGCCACAACGGCCGAGGAATCAGTTTTACGAGCGAGAATAGTCGCATGCTTAACCCAGACATACTTATAATTGTGTTTTTTAGCCTCCTTACGACACTCACGAAATAAAAGTTTTTTCTTCAGAGTGAGATGTTCATTTACGTAAATAGTACGTGGAGTTCCTGTGATACCCAGCTGGTCTGACGTGAGGTCCTTCGTCTTCTTACGGCAGGCACTTATTACGTTGTCGCGGAAGGGTACTGATGGGAACCTGACGATAATATTCTTCGGTTTATTTACATCCGCAGTCATTTGTGGTACTCTATGGACAGCTATGATATCTTTGTGATTTATCGCAAAGTTGATCCTCGAGCCCAATGTCTCAACTAAGTTTAGTAGGTTTTCATCGCGTCTCTCAGGTACATTACATATTTCAATATTGCATGCTCGGGCTTGTTGTTCTAACACATCAATTTTCATCTCTAATGCCGTGACGACATCATTAGTATGAAGGGAAGGCATCACCTTTTGCTCCAGCTCAGCGAAATTTTTTTGCAAGTCTTGATATTGCTCTGTATTAAAATTAATAGTTTCCTTCAATAATTCAATATCGCTAAATATTTGCGATTGATTACTATCGATGTTCAAAATTTTTTTTTCAAATTCCTTTTGGGCGGATCGTAGCGCATTGACCTCATTTTTTATTTCTGTGGTATTATCTGCAAGTTTATTCATATCGGCCCTCATCTCGTTCAAAGTACTATTGATCGTGTTTAAATTTTGACTAAACGTGCTTAAAGTTGCGACTAGTTGGCTATCTGGCCTTTTTCTTTTTCTACTCGCGCTTTTCGTGCTAGTGGAACTCGAGTCAGAATCGCCGTCAAGACTAAGGTCGGCAAGTATAAATTCTGCAGGCGGAGCCGCAGCGCCAGATGTAGGCAACGTTTTGGGCATTATATGGCTTTATAATAATTATTAGACCAAGTTACCGCTAGTCAAAACACCAAATAAGTATTGAATTAAAATGATGAAAACCAGACGCAGTTCTTTGCCTTGTTCTATAGCCGATATTTGGCGCGCGCCCCTCATACAATGATGGACTAGCGGGCGAACGTTCGGCTCGTTGTTGTGTGTTATTTACGATATAGACCCCAAATCTACATTTTTCTTAATTTTTGTCTGTCTCTCTGTCTGTTTCTGGACTTTCCATAACTTCGGAACTGCTGGATGGATTTTAATGAAACTTGGTATGCTTAAGGTTTATACCATGAGGTAGGATCTTATCTACTTTTTATCTCGAAACTCAGAAGGTTGCCGTGGAAGGGGGGATGAAAGTCTTATTTAATTATAGCTCAGTAACGCGTGCTTTAATTTGGATGATTATATTTTTGTTAGAAAGAACTAATCAAACTTAATGTTATCCTAGAAATTAGTGGGGGTTCCCGTAGGAGTGGGGATGAAAATCGTATTTAACTAGAACTCGGTAACGCGTGCATTGATTTGGATGATTCTTATTTTAATCCAAAAGTCCGCTATTAATAAAATTTACAGTTTAAAACACTGCTATCTTATTGTATCTTTTACAATGATTAGATTTAAGACGGACCACTGAAATTATTTCTGTAATTTTTAAGTTCCACTGACATAATAATGAAAAGTCAGCAACCGAGAACGAAGTCGTGGGTACAGCTAGTCTATAATAATAATCGTTGCAAATTTTGTAGCATACTTACCTAACTGCTATTGATCAAGCGATGTGTTGATGTTGGCGTATAGTAGGTAAAAGCGAAGAAAACTTGCCGCCCTAGTTATTTGCGCTAAACATAATGCAAGTATTGGCTAAGATTAATAATAAAATTAAATAAAAATATACTCGTATCTTATTTTCTGATGATATTTCTTAGTCCTTATAATATAAATAAGCACGCAAGTACATAGGTATAACCACAAATATACTAGTTATGAACGTATTAGCATCCATTCCATTAAACAAATGTGATCTGCCTTGTTTTATCGTTGGCGTTTTATTACTGGTGGTCTTTTAAATGAGCAGTCTTTAAACTAATTGTTTCTTATAATGTATGATGAGTTATAACTTATGGTGAGTTCATATATGAAGTTGTACATATGTACATCTTAATATATATAAATCTCGTGTCACAATGTTTGTCCTCAATGGACTCCTAAACCACTTAACCGATTATAATAAAATTCGCACACCATGTGCAGTTCGATCCAAGTTGAGAGATAGGATAGTTTAAATCTCAAATTATAGTCGCAATTTTAATTTATTGCTAATTATTTGTCTGTTATTATTTGACAGTCACAATTATAAGTATTCAAAAAATATATTATAGAATCGTATATATATATATAAAGAGCTGTGGAGTTTTAAAGATTAGAAGTATTATTATAATTTAGCTATAATTGTGTGGCATATTCTTAAGTCACCAACTCCGATCTTTTAATTCTCTACAAGTACATAATATAAGAATAGTAGACAATAAGACTACTTGTACCTAGTCGAACTATTCAGGCGGCTGATTATTTAAAAATACTTTGAAATTCATTTGAACAGAAAACAATCTATAATTCTATAACAAGAATAATATAACATGGGTAGCATAACAGACCAAAATAATAATAACATAATACCTAAATATTTATTTTTGCCTTCCTTTTTTTCTTTGCAAGATAACTGTAGAAGGAAAGGCTTTAATTAATTTACAGCTGCCCTTAAAGCCTTCAGAATAAGAACCAATGTGCTACGATTGACGATTGTCGATTTACCTGACATGATTAATTTTCAAATCACGTATGATTTACCATGTCAATATTTATATTTATTCGGATAAGGCGACGTAATGACGACTTGTGTTTTTCCTTTGCGTTTTGTAGGTACATGTATTTTATTTACACTTTAAGTATATGTACATATAGTACTTAATCATGCCACTTTTATGATATGCACTTAATCATCGGAAATTATGGGAAAACAATTCAAAATCATATCTGTAACGAATGATTCTAAGTTATTGACGAATAAAAAAGGTGAGGATTTTAAACAATTTAATAGCTTGAAATTAAGCCTAAGAACATGGTCATAGTAGATGACGTTAATTCAAGTAAAGTACGGAATGTATCTACTGATATCACCAACTATAAGATTATACTAAATCTAAAAAAAATATTATGAAAAGAAAAACAAAGGTATTAAAAAAAATGTGACATTTCGTAAATGAATGAAAGAATAATTAAGTTCTATGCAAAAGATTTTGTAAAATTACCAAAACATTAAGCAGCATTTCAACAAAAGCTTTATCTTTGTAATTGTTTGATTTTATTGGTAAGTTAATTTATAACATAAAAGTTTTTTAATGCGTTGAACCTAGTAAGCTATGTGAAGTGTTTATACAATTTTTAAATGCGATAGGAAATGCATTATAGTAGTTTAGAATAATTCTGCTCATTAAAGTTCTTGTAATGACTAGTACATTGGCTTTATAAAAACAATGAATGTAAATCTCTTCAATTTATTGAATAACACGCTGGTTTACTAATGGTCTATATTGCGACTGGTATTTCGGCAACTAGCAACTAAAATTTAAATAATTTACTCTGTTCCATAAAAGACTGTATGTTATAACTGTTATCTTTTATTTCACTTTTCTAAGTTGGTCTCCATGGTTTTATTACAGGTTTGCAGTTTGTGATAGTTTTTCTCCTCAGAATAAAAAGTTTGTAAAATACTTAGTAAAAATACAATTAATTTGAGGAAAAACTTACGCAGAAAATCTTTGGTGTTCACAACACAGGCGATGGCCGCTAGGAAAACAAATCCGGAAGACAGAATTGTGCTGAGACTCATTTTGTTGAAATTGTTAATCGCGATCTTGCAACACTTTTTGACACAAGAGCTCGGCACCTACTGTGTAAGGATGTGGATTGAGCGAGATATTTATGTACTCGATGTTAACAGTGAGCTAAGTTAAAAAAAAAAACTTCCGTGTGTAATTGCGACTGATGGTTCTGTACGTTATAATTGATGTCCTTCGATTTAATTTTCTGAATTACAACTGGTGTGGTATATTCGCGTGGGCGATTTAAACCTTTAAATGAAGTTAAAAAAGTCAAATATATGGAGAAATATATTGAAACAATTAACAAGGTTTCAAAGATATTAGCGTGTTAGAGGAAATATTGTAGTACTAGTACACCATATGTGTTAATTTAAATATGCTAATAGCAGCTTTTTGATCATCGATTACTAAGTATCGTATAAGTGTACCTATTTATACGATACTCAGTAATCGAGTTTACATGAACTCTTTGAAAAGCGGGAACCCTAAATTGTAAGCTTTAATCTTCTTACTTCATTATTACATTGGTGGCAAATTCAAATATTTCTGAATCTATAATTCACGTCCGATTCAAAAGCATTATAAAAATATTATTATTTTTTCTTTCCCCTCGGGCTTTTGATAGTCAATAAGTATATTTTACTCTCGTATATCTAATAACTATTATTAATAGCTAATTGCTCTGTATATTTATGTGTAACAATGGCGTGATGGATCAATTATTATAAATTTATTACTAGTTTTATGATCTTAGTGGTTCCTCTTAAACAGGTAGTTGAACTCCATAGGTACATAAGGATTTTGATCATTAGCAGTGAAGATCAGAAAGTACAAAAACATTAAAAGAACATTATGATTTTACTTGCAGCTAAATAGCTATAAAATATTATTACGACAGTTCTTTTCAAAGTTTGTGACATAAAAAATCCTTTTTGAATTAGAATGATTTCTTACAAAAAAATCTAGCAAGATAGCAAAAAAGTAATGCTATTATAGTTTCGCATGCACAAGACAAACCTTAGTTGAAATAATGTTCATTCTTAAGATAGGTAAAATAATAAATATAAATATTGTTAAGACAGATACATATAAATTTTCAAATAGATTAATAATACAATATCTTTGAACTATTTTCATACTCTAGTTAAGTACCAAAGAAGTATTTTTATATTTATTCGTAACTAGTTATTTGAAACAAAATTGTGTCCTGCATACGAATTGGCAAAATAACATGATTTTTTTGTGTGTAAGACATATTTTATCGGACTTTGCAAAAAAAAAATTGTTCTATAGGTTTACTTTAATAGGAAGACCCTTAATAGTTATCAAGTTCTTTTTTTATACGTTATTTAACGTTACTGTAATACGTTTTATATAAATACTAATAAGAATATGTACTCCTATGATATATTATTATACTGTTTAGTAAATGTATTTATGCATTGATTAAGTTCAAGTTTAGTTTAAGTATATTCTTTGTTGTAACCCCGTCCTATTACATTTCATTTTTTCAAAATTGTCTACATCCTAAGATTGCCTGGAAGATAACGCTTTTTAGCGATAAGGCCGGCACTTGTAGCACTATATTTTGTAAGAAATTTTCTCCTGTATTTATTTGTGTCTGCAATAAAGAATTAATTTATCTGATCCATCTATCTACTCCAACAATTAAAGTCTGAAATTACGTAAGGGCAAATACAGATATTATCGTCCATAATAATAGCATTAAAAACATTGACGAAAATTTCGGACATTGGTCATAAAATAGATTTCCGCATTCGCGGTTTTTCATATGAGCTAATTAAACCCTTTATCGATTTTTACCCCGCCGCGCTGTCTGAGAGGAAGGCTATAAAAATAAGTTTTTCGAGTGTAGGTTTTGTATGCATGTGTAAAGGCTTACACTTTGTTATTAGGAATCCTTTCTTAGTACACCAATTATAAATTTAATGTCCCTAGGTTCAGCGAATTAGTCTATATCTTGATTCCTAGAAAATATTAGCCATTCAGTCAAGACTGACGCCTTTATATCTATATAAGATTTGTGCTCCGCATGTCCCTGTCAAATATTATTGTAATAATTCCCGGCCATATGACAATGTTCGCTTACTGTTGTGAAAAGTTCTCCCCCATGTCAAATATGACGTACATTATGTTAGACGGACCTTGAAATATCGTGTAATTGTACTCGTATGTAACAAGCCTACCATTCACCCTTCATAATCTTCAGTGTTCATTATAATTAATATCTAATAGGTGACCGCAACACCATGTTCCAATCTTTCTTATGCATAAACGCACTACGCTGACGATAAATTACTCGTGGTAAAACTACTTCAAGATCTCTTAAGTTATATAAACTGTATAATAATAAATGATAAAATAAATAATAGCAATAAAAGCAGTTATACTTAAGTATTTGTAATTTTAAATTGCACTTAATTTAACATCTTTACAAGTTTACTAAATAGCAAAAAAGCTAAATGTATGCAATAATTCTTACTTAATTGAAATGATGTTATATTCAAGCAGTCTCAGAGTTCAAGTTCAAGGTAAACATAATTAGTGTCGTAAGGATATACTTATATTTATATTAATTAGAATTGTGTTAGGTACTGTTACAGTTTTATTCAAACTTTGTAGCGATGTTAGTCAAAATAAAAAATAAGTACTTAACTGCATAAATTTCCTAATTCTTGCTCCTCCATATGTTCATTATTTTAATTTATTCGATGTAACTGTTGTACACTTCGTTTTTTGAGCGTTTTTATAATTATCACGCATACAAATTTACTTCAATTTTGAATAGCATTTGACACTTTTTCTAGGCTCCCAACTAATAAAAACAAATTAAATAAAACATTAAAAAGATACCTGAATAACCAAACGTCATACATATTTTTAAATTCGCCGCGGAAAACCAGTTTATGCAGATGTGATTGACTGTTTATTTTACCATTAACATAAAATTGAGATGATTAAAATTTCTCGTAAGGTGTTAAAGGCCTTGATCTCTTATGTCAAGGTAAATGACGAACATTAAAATGTTAACAATTATACGAATTATCGGCTATTTTTTCCACTTGACCTATACGGATAGGGGAAATAGTTTACTTAAAAGCCTTTTCCTGCTATTAGCGATACCGAATGCTTAAATGCTGATTAATGATGGAGGTTCTGTTTATGAGGTCAGTGAGACGTGTCCGTTTACGATCGAAGTAAAATATGTAACCTAGTAATTTTTTTTGAGCTATATTCACAAGTTTATTTGATAGTTAAGTATTTATGGAAGTGACGCCTTAGGCTCGCTGTGGGTCAGAAACGGTATCCATGTTAGCCTAATACTTAGAAATTTGAACAGAACGCCCAAAATTCTACTTAGTTAATACTTGTTCAAAATTCCAACTACTGTTTCTAGCTGGAATTTAGTCTTATTTCCTTTTCAATGAATCTTGAATTCGCTAGCAATTGATCACTAAGTAGTGTTGTTTATGGCACGATTAGCATTCATGTTACGTACAATGGTATGTCACTTCTGTGAAAGACACCGGACACTGTATTTAAATGAAATAAACACGCAAGGAAGTTTTTGTTTCTTTATAAGTATGTATCAAATTATTTGTGGTCATTGTTCTTGTTACTGCTTATAATAATTTTATATGCATTATCGGCTAGGTATATAATGTCTTGGTTAGGTCAAAAAGCTGAAGTAAAATAAATAAAACGTGAAAATAAATATCTAAATGTTGTAAGTTTAAAAAGTGTGATGCGATGCGATAATGTTCTACGTATTTCTGGTAAAAAGAAATACTAAAAAAGACCAACAAAACACTTTCACAGTTCAAGGAATCTTGTTCCCTACCGGAGTGTGTCATCTAGAGTTGTGATTTCAAACGGTACGAAACAAGTCCCAATATAAAAAAAAAATAAAATTGTTTTATGTGTCTCTGAGAACTAGTAAAAACTCGTTTAAAGAAATCGTATGAAATACATTAATGGAACCTCCTCATTTATGAAGTAGTCGAAACGCACGTCGCAAACGTTGCACTTGCGCAACGATGCAGCTTACAAATCAAAGTGATTAAAAATTCCAGAGCTTACAGTAGACGGGTAAATGTGCTCTACACATTTGCCTCAGGTATGTAGAGTGTGTGGATGTGTAGCGTATTTTGGGCTCTGTAAATCAGCTTTGTCGAAAGGTGACATTATGAGCGGAGACGTATCAGTGACTGGTCTACTTGGATGAAAGAAAATATACCTTTTTTTCATCCAAGTAGACGAGACATCAGATGTCTCGAGAAAATATACCTTTCGTTCTCTGTCAAGCTGGTATTATGTATTCCTAATCTATCTGGATAATATAGCCTAGGAGTAGGGGATTTATTAGGCGGAACTTTAAACAAAAGAAGCGTTTAAGTTTTATGACTCCAATAAGGGAGTTTAAGCCCAGACCTTCATTACGGAATATTTCATTTTAATTTTAGATTATTACCTGCTCACCAAAAGAAATGTCTAAGATGGGTGAAATCGGGCAAGCGAAAGTACTCGTATGCCTGAAAAGAAATAACTTGTAACGATAAGGTCCATCTCTTGTCGTACTAGATGTAGTATCAATGTTTTAGTACCTATTTTATGTTTTGTGTTTGTAATTAAGAGTTTATCACACACAAATATAGCTTTCATCCATACAGCATGAGGAGTAATAAGACAAGTCATCTGTTAATGTACTTTCGTCAAAGTAGCGGGTAGAGTTTCTTTTAGCCTCTAGACACTGGAACATAGTAGGCAAATAAAAGCCTACAGTTACAGGTACTTAAATATATCTACACTAATCATTTTCTTCAGCTTATATTCCGACAAAAGCTTCCTCCAAACATTTCCATCTCTAGTAATGTACCCACGCTACACCGGCCACATATTACATGATATTATCTTCCCATCGTTTGTCGAAATCTACTTCTTTTACCATCTCTTGGGTACCTTTAGTTGTATCACTAGTGTATATTTAACTCAAATCACATTTTCCGGCCATGACTATAAATTAACTTTTGCCTTTTACTTTAACTTTTAAGGTATACATAAAGAAGACATGAGACTCAAACTTGTTCTTGTAAGAACACGTCATATTGATAGATATGGTGGAGACAACATTATTTGTAAATGAACTACTAGATATGTGCAGAAAGAGGTAACTGATTCCTGTTGATATAAATCTCCGCTGTAGATAGGTATTAACCGTGACTACTGTTGCATCTCTTATTTTTTATTCGAAAAAAAAGTAAGATTTGGCATTTCATCAGAATAGCGACAACATTTGGCAGTAATATTTTTATTTATTTTGTTAAGGTACACTTATCAACTCTTAACGCGTTCAGTTAGTAGTAAGTAATATGTTAGCTACATTGGACACCTTCGACAAGGTTTTATGACAATTTTTGCCAATTTTTTTTTAATGAAACGCTTCAAAATTGCGTTCAATGTTTAGTCGTATTTGCGAGCAATAGTTTCTGGCCCCTTAAAAGAAAATTCAAGCCACGCACCTGTGTAGTACATGCTAAAGCACTTTTCGAAGAGCTTGCTTACTTTTCCCGCAACGCCTGATCTCTGCAATTCAATCTCAGCGTCAATGAGAGGAAATTGCCTAGATGTTTGTTTAGGGTCTATGATATATTTTGTAGGTTCATAAGAAAACAGAAAAACCTAGTAGCTATCTGAAAAAATATTTATTTATTTTTTACTGCGAACACACATTGATCCTCTCTTAGTTTTCAGGAACAACTAGCATAGAGAAACTATCACTACGTACAACTATATGTTTATGGTATATGTACCTACTTATTCGATTATTAATTATCTCAGCAACACTTCGCAAGCGTGTTTTGTTCGTTTCCAAATACTTATGAAAAGTTGATAAACAAGTAAGAGAAAAGTTTATTTAAATATGGAAATCAGGCTTTCCAAACCTACATTGAAATCTAGAAATTTCCCAAATTATAAATACAATGCTCTACAATGTTTTATACACGAAACAACACAAATTACATCTTTCTGTTTCTTATACAATTCTTAGATTTCGAGTTCGTTCCATCCTACACACCCCCCGCTGATAGCCCTGTACTACTACCGACCGATCATTAGGTACCTAGATACAGCGATAAATAATTGCGATTAATTTATTTTAGTAGTAGTAGGTCTTTACTAGGACGAACTCTCACAAATCATGAATTATCGGCGTAATATTTTACACTAACAATGAACTAATTTACGACTTTAACCCTTATAATCCGTTTTAAGCGATGTTTTATTTATAATATTGCCTGCAATAAACTAAGCTCGTGTGCTGAACATTGGCTGTGCTGTAATCGTAGCAAACCATCAGGCGCTTGCGTGATCATATTTAATTGAGATTTTAACTTTGACATGGCCGCGTACCCTAGTTTGAGTTTTATACAGTGGGTAATTGAAATTAAAACTCGTAATAAATAAAATAAAGGTTAAAAATCTAAAATGCGACATTTATAGTGTTTCCAATATGAAACAAGACAACAGTGTTACGGATTTTTCAAATTCCGAAGAAATACCTACTTTGGTCGCAGGAGCAGTCGCCTCTTTTTCAGCTTTCATAATTTAGGTAATAGGTACAACTACCATGAATAAAGTTAAATGAAGGGTACTGTACCGGGTAAGTACAACCGTATTTTTATATTATTATCAGTGTATTTTTTGTAATGATATACCACAGGTCGCCCCAAATATCTGGCCACCCCAGGTCCGGGACTTTGGGCAAATTCGCCATTATAAAGACGATTTCATTATTTCTGGCTACGTAAATGTTTTGTATCTTATATAAAATGGCATCGACTATGATCATTCAAAGTGATGAAAGATTTGAAAAATCCTAAATGCCGCATAGATACATACAGAGACGGTCATAACCCTCCCTTTTGCGTAGTCGGGTAAAAACTACAAACATTCTAAGCATAACCTTTGGACTGTT
Source organism: Ligdia adustata (assembly GCA_947049295.1). Taxonomy (NCBI): domain Eukaryota; kingdom Metazoa; phylum Arthropoda; class Insecta; order Lepidoptera; family Geometridae; genus Ligdia; species Ligdia adustata. Next base: position 9,931,579 of record OX346218.1, read on the forward strand.
CTATAATAGGCTAGGTTTTTTATGCTTCATCAACAATACGCAACAGGATTTTATTATCACGATAGAATATGTCTTGTCTGCCCCTCGCAAATATCACTGTCTACAGTCGCAAATAGACAGTGATATGTTAGAGATAATCTTGAGGGAATAATAACTACAAACTTGATGGTATATTACTCCTTTAATCTATGCTCAAATGTAGTAGGCACAATACGCAAAGGTCATGTTAACATGTTCAATGTTTAAAAGCTAAGTCATCCAATAAGAGTAAAAATATATTAACTTACTATAAAATAAAATAAAAAACCTGCTGTTATAAATCACGCACATTAAATATTTATTATACTTGTTTATGCAAAAGTATCTTCTATATTTTGTGAACTATTCAGTTACGACAAATACTTCCAATCAATTGTAGTTCTCAAGATTGGCAGTAGCCGAGTTCTGGCAACAGAAAGTTTAATTTGAGGCACTTAGGTATATTGCACCAAGCAGTAGTTCAGCGAACTGTGGACTTAGTGACCACGATAATTTCGCTTCTTTAATAATATTTCAAGTTTAAAGCTCCCAAATTAGGACAAAATACGGGGTTTACAGACATAAGAATAGGTAATCCTGTTGACATTAGGCGTGCTCCTTCGTTGAACGTTTTTAAGCAGAGAGTCATAATACATTATCTATCGCTATAGCACTAAAATTTGTTTCTTATAATTATTATATCTTATAATTTGTCTATTTGTTTCCATGTATAGTATAGTATATGTATTTATAGATTATGTATCTGTGTAGTTATATTAGTATTGATTGTATTTGTTATTATTTATTACAGCTGTTTAGTTGATAGTGTAATATTTTAAGGCCTCTTTAATATAAGTTATTATCATTTACGTGCATGGTTGCCTGGAAGAGATCGCATTAAGCGATAAGGCCGCCATTTAAAAGCCTGTATATGTGTATAAGGTTTTCTTTAATCATATTTTATGTATTGTTGCAGGTTTTTAAATAAAGAGTTGTCTTATCTTATCTTAATCACAATTGTTTTTTATTGTAACCACGAGAATACAACAGTAAGTTACATAAGAAGATACAATAAAGTAATAAAATAAGTATAGGTAATCTTTCTGCTATAATTTTTTTACTGTTGTAGTTATTCATATAGTTTTTGGTAATAAAGACTTGCTCGGTAGTTAGTCAATAAAATAATATCGGTAACAGGTAACAGTAACGAATATATTTCAGTCGTGACAGACGAACAGAAAAATTAGGAAGAGCCAAAGAAACGCTTCGCTCGTTTTACTCGCTTGGTCAATAAGAGAATTCAACAAATAATCATTAATTACATCTAATAAAATAAATACTCCGAGTCCGAGCTGAATATTAATTCTAGAAACGTTTTCTCCTATTAGCTAGATAAATATGAATAGAAGCGTGTCGTCTTATCAGTAATGGTACTTACCGTCGTGCCTACGGGAGTGAGCTGTGTAAGCTTGTGTCTGGCATAAAATATGAGTTAGAATCGATTGCTAAGAAAAAACAGTCACCTGAAAAGCTATACACGCTGTTTGGGTAGAATATAAGGGATCTGAATCATCCCGACTTTCAAAAATCCTTTCTTAGCTCTATACTCTACAACGAGTTTCAAAATTTCCTTTTGCTAGGTTCCGAGGTTTTAGGCTCTGCGTTGATTCTTGGCAAATATCGGTCATCTTTACTTTTTCATGCGGCTTTCCCTTTTATGTTCATATTCTTGAGAAAAAGTAGTGAACGTATCGAAATATCTCTGTGTAAAAAATCAAGTCAATCTGTCACTGAGAATAAGAAGGACAAACAAACCGACTCACACACTGTTGCGTTTATAATGTGTCATTGATCCATCCACAAGATTGCCTGGGAGAAATTGTTTTAGGAGATAAGTCTGCCTATTGTTCTATCAATTTTTTTTTAATCTGCATTTGGTAGTAAAGGCGTACTAACATGTATTGTATTGTATGTTGCGAGACAGTTTTATGCAATATAAAACTGGCTCATAATGATAATAACTCGTGCAATGACTCGGCTTCGGCTCAATATGACAAAACACTAAAATGTATGGATTTCTGAAATGTAAAATGTCATCCTAACGCTGTCCGGCATTATTATCAGAGATGCAAAAGCTCACAAGCCAGCTGAAGCAAATTTGCGTTTCAGTTGTCCGCGAGACGCTGTCGGGAAAGCATGTCGTCTGAATTTTCTCACACTACTCTTCGAACTTCGCACTTTCCAACTTGTGAACCGTGCATGATCATTGTCCGAGAAGACATACGCATGGAAATTACTTGGTTTTCTCATTATTAATCAGTTTAACGACTTTACTCGATTGTGTTTTTATTGGCTACAAACAAAAGTTGTGATAAAGTGAGGGTGGAGACATCGTTTCGGTTTGTTGGTTTATTAGTTTGCGATCGTTGTTGGGCAGTTTTTTTATTTGTTTGTGCACATGTGTTGATGTTATTGCTGGACTTTTTCCTGTTTTTATTTACTTGTGAGCAAATATAAAATGTAGAGAAAAACATGAAGTTAAGGGTTGCGTGCAACTATTTGTTTGTCGTATTGCTGTATTACTTTTTGAGGCTTATTTAGGTAATAACATAATTTAGCCACTTATACACATAAAGTCAGCTCAAACTGACACGCACAAAGCGTTGTTCCTTACGCCCTGATTTTATCCTACTTATGTAACTCTACGGCAATGCAGACTAAAGTAAGCTAGACAGAAAGATAATTTAGTGTAAGTTCTTTATTTATGTATAGGTTTTTAGTTGTAATAATTGACTCAACAAACCAAATACCTGGTTAATAATAATTACCACATGAATAAAAAACACATGGAGTATAAACGAAAGATTAACAATGACAGTTTAGCTTGCTTTGAACAACCGGATCAGAAAAGCACTAATCATTATAAATAACTCTAGCAGTTCTGTGATTAGTTGATCTCGCGACCACACTAATTTTAAGGCTATAAAAATATTTCAAGTTTCCAAATGACTTTCAAAAATGTCAAAAGTGGCATGCGTGGTGTGACGGGAATAATAGACGGTAACTGTGGAAACTAACATATTCAATACGTTTCATGGACACGGTAATTTAGACCTTATTTCAAGAGTAATACAAACATGTTTTAACAGATTCGTCGTGATTTTTGCGTTTTTAAGAAAACTTTCTAATTTTTCAGGAAAATACAGAGTTTTCCGTTGAAAATGAGGAAGTTATCTTAAAAGCGTTGAACACTAAACATTCTCAAAAATTCTCAGTTTTAGCAGGCCTCTCTTGTCAAAGAGAATCTTCTAAAGTAAACCTAAAGCGGGATACCATGCTTACAGTAGATTTAGATGTAAAGTGCTTTCCGTAATAAAAAACCAAGTCCACTTAGTTTATTTGATTTTTCTGTAAGTAGACATATTTTATTAACGTTACGGCCTTCAAGTCTATGAAACTGATAGCTATGGTTGAATTGAAGAAGATATATTTACAAATAGAAAAGATTATATTGATCCAACCTTGGTGTAAATAATCAGATTTTATTTATTATGCTAGTTTGAATCAATTGATAGATAACATTTATACCCAATTCAATTAGGTTGTCAGACCTAGGATAGTAGGTAGTCGTAGGTTAGAGGCCTATACACTAGTGTCAGAGTTTCTAACACGTTACGTGTGCCTACACGTAACAAAATAATTAGACTCTTTACTAAAAAAAATTACTTCTAGAGAGAGCAAACTATCGCAAAAACTAGCTGCTGGCACTTTGCCTCCACTAAGAAAACCTTAGAATGTAGGTAGTTTTTAAACTGATTCGTAGTGCTATACCCTCCTCTATAAAATAGTTAGTAAAAGTCCCAAATAGACGAAGTGTTTTAGGAAATCAGATATTTCTTATAACACTTCGTCTATAGGTTGCAAAAAAGTTACTTGATAATATTTATTATCAAGTAACTTTTTTGCTTCATAGCTTATTTGATTCATAGCTTATTTAAGCTATGAATCAAATTGATATTATATTTGGTTTACCACATTTCGAAAGACGGCACTTTTTCTTTGCTGAGGAAAATTATTGCAGCTATCCCTCTTTTTCCTTTATTTTTATCACTTGCTAGTTCCGACACAAAAATAACAGTGATATTTGTTCTTTATTAATATTTACGTAGCATCCTCTTCACTTCCCATTTTGAAATATATTTCGATCAGTCAGAGCGATTATCTTGAATAAATATTATTTAATTTGATAGTTTTGTTTTTAATTAAAAAATAAACTATATTTAATTTTATGAATCTATCCAATCTAATCTATAATACTCAAAACAACCAAGTAGGTATGGTAATGTCATGGTGGTTCTTGACATTATATGCATAGACAAATCCCTTTCAACCTAAATAGGTAAAGCTGCTTTTTCTTTACGAAAATCTTATCTTGAATTTATCTTTGAATTTATCCTTTTTTATCAAAGTCATATAATCTAGTATCGAGTAGGTACATTGAATTGTACCTATGAGTTTTCCACTTTGGCAAACTGAGATCAAGTATTTCTCTGAAAACCACCAGCGTTTCTGAATCCATCATGAGAAACATTAATCATTGAAATAGTTTGAGGCATTTGTACTTACAGTTCACTGAAGATGTATCACGAATCACGATCTATCACTCGCGAAAGAGTTAGTCATTGAACAGATGATCTGTTCTAGAAACTGAAAACTCAGTGAAATGAAAAGTATTTTTATTCGATGTTAGTCAATACAAAATTTCTAATAACCGGGCTACTGGTCATAAATAAGGATATAATTGGTTTATTCAAACCAACAAAATATGTTCTAAACCTAAATAAAGTAGTAAAAAAACCCTAGCAAAATAAGGGAATAACCCTAGCAAAATAAGGGAAAATACTAGTACCGTACTTGATGAATGAATTATATTTTCGGTCTATATTGCTACATAACACGTATTCAACCCATGAGAAGATCATCACTAGTAAGTAATAATCAAGTTTTGAGTCCCAAGGACTCAAGTAGATTAAGTGTTTTTGAAATCATATTATATAGAGCTGAACTTATAAAATTGCTTACTTAAATTTATAACACCGGTATAAAACGTTGACAATAACTTTAGTTAAATTAAGGTTATTTTTATTAGGAGACAATTCAATTTATCATGAGTTATTTAATCCGTAAAAACGTTTTGGCGTCAGAGCGTTGGAAGCATCTAAAAGCTTAATAAAATATGTAGGAAAGCGGTTACACGGTCATAAATCTTGTTTGATAAGACACGTCACACCTCGCCCTCTTTAATAATACCCGAGTATATAAAGTACCTCGGTTTGGTACGACATTATTTAGGACTTTCATACCTAGTAAGCTGGTATTTGCGAGAATAAAAATGAGAATAAAAATAGATGCACGACGACGCATACAATGCAATTTATCCGTCCAATGCATCTGTCTTGCATGATAGATTTGCTTAACAATTATTTCAATTACATACCTAGTAAACGTAAAAACATAAGTTGCTTATTGTAATAAAATGAATAACCCATGCTTACTTACTGCATCACACAACAGGAAAGTCTTGTAGAAATATGTTTCGGACGTGACATAAAAGAGTAAAATAACAAGTAATAGGTAGTATAAATAGATAAGAAAAAATGTCTTATAACGTTTGGATAAATGTTCTGTTAAGACCCCAACGCAAACAACAATCTTTAAAATAAAGTGATTATCGCCTTCCATTACGGCAAGCGCAGATAGATAGAATAGAATAGGACCACTCGAGAACATTTACATACACCTTTTCTAACAAAAAAATAATTAAATTAAACATAAAAAAATACAGATGTATTGAGGACCTCCTCTTTTTGGAAGTCGGTAAACAATACAGTTTTTTTTTTATATTTCATTGTTAAAATTAAATGTAACTGAATAAGCGCTTGTTTTTTGTGTTTTTTGAGTGTCAAACTCCCTATAATTTTGAGAGTCACTAAATTAACACAGTTTCGTACTACATACTCCACAAAATCACTAAGTTAAACTGCTATTGGCGGGACGTGACTATGAATATTACGGTAGTATCATCTAGTAAGTAATTAGATAGATTTTATTTCACCGTTCCTATTTGGGTGAAGTGTATGTTTCTACCTACTTGATAGCTTATCAGAAATAGTAATCGTTGTTTTACTTTCGTATGAATTATTGCCTAACTATTAAGTTAAGCAATTTAAACAATGACAGATTAGCTAGGAAATACGGTTTTTAAAAAGCTGCATAGAATCACGCAAGCTGGAAATTCATTATACCCAGCAATTAAATATTAAGCATGAGTCGTTATTATCAGATTTCTTATATGTTAATTTTTGACAAATCCAAGAATGTTAAAGGTTTTCGCTCCGGCTGTTATTAGTTTTGATATTTTAAATACTTCTACAAGTTAAAGAAAGTAACTGTTGTAAAGTAATGTTCAGCATTGGCTCAATATATTTGTAACAAACTCAGACGCATACATTAGTGAATTGTGTAAACAGTACATTACGAAACACCAACCTCAAAGCCACCTGAAACTAAGCTTTGAAATGACGTAGCCTGTGGTGATAATACAGCAGCCTCCTTAGGTACTAAGCTCATGACGTTTGATTTTCATAAATTATGTTATAAACCCTAGTGTTCCATTAAAACTGTAAATATGATATATATCAGTTGAACTATACAAGAATATTGCTCCCAAAGCTCATTTACCAGACAATGTATCGACAAGTGATAAGGACCGTGGGATAAGATGTGCAAGAACGTGAAAACCGTGTCATGGGAGACCGAGGCCCTAATGGGTACGCCGCCCAAGTCGAAATGGGGCGGCTTCTGTCCCAGGGCGGCATTATCACATGCTGGGCTGATCGTCGCTCTGATGCTCTACTGCGGAGGTGGTGGCTTGGTAAGTTTTCTATTTTTTTCTTATATAATTTAATTTTTATTTAACTCCATACCTGAATTTTCACGTAATTTCACTTGATAACCTATAGGAATAAGTTTTTTTTGACGATTGTTATTGACAACTGAATTGATATTAGTTTATGAACACGCGGTCTTAAATCGCTATTAGTTTCGAAAGTCTTAGTTATAACTTTTATAAGGAACGTTGACCTAGTTCTATCGCTCTTGAAAATAGTAATTCTTTACTACCATCAAAATAATGTATCCAATAAAATGCAATTTTATTATACGAGTATCAATTTAATTAAATCACCATCCGTTATTCTACTATCTTTATGCTTAAAAATAGCTCAGCAAAAAAAAAAAATTATAACCACTAACTATTAAAATAAAATAAAGGCAATGTCTATCACAATACAACTTAATAATTCCTTAGTTAGGTACTTCTGGTTAAATAGCGTGAACAATATAAATACTGAATCGCTTCAGCGAGTGGTAAACTAAAAATCGGCAAATTCATCTTCGTACAAGCATACCGGGCTATCTTTTAATTTTTCTTCATCAAAAAAGTCGAAATTGGCAGTGTCGCCCGGAGACCGAACTTTAGGGATGAAAGGTGGGTGAATACGGCCATTGAGAAGACTATCCCAATCAATTTCATGGAACCATTTATGATTCTTAAAATCCAGAACCCCGTCCTTAAGATTTCCAAAACGCCTTGTCGTATCCACTTGAAGGACGTGGAATATCAAATCATTCAGTTCAGGCGAAAAATGAGTTGGGCACCTATACTTCCCGGATACGATCTTCTCATAGATACGCATAGGGTCTGACGCGAAGAAGGGGGGATGGCCGGCACTCATTTCAAACAGTAGTATGCCGGTGGACCACCAGTCTACAGATGTGCCGTAGCCTTTGCTTAGTATTATTTCCGGGGCCAAATATTCTGGAGTGCCACAGAGCGTCCAAGTCCTCCCACGAATGAGTTTGCAAAAACCAAAATCAGTAATTTTGATATATCCTGTCCGGTCAATTAGAATATTTTCCGGCTTCAGATCACGGTAGACCAACTCGCAGGAATGCAGATATTCTATTGCGAGAATAACTTGAGCGCCATAAAACTTAGCAGAAGTTTCCTCGAACTTACCCACCCGGCGCAAATGTGAGAACATTTCTCCCCCGGCAATGAATGGTAACACATAGTAAAGATAAACATTATCTTTGAAGAAATACTTCATGTAAACTACGAAAGGGAAATTTAGTCCGCAGAGTATTTTCTTCTCGTAGTAACTGTGTTCTATTTGTTTTAATTTCACAATCTTCTCTTTTTCTAACATTTTCATTGCATAGTATTTATTAGTATGGATGTGTTTTACCAAAAATACTATTCCAAAAGCTCCAGTGCCGAGGACTTTGGACGTCTCGAAGTCGTTTATTTTAGCAGAACATTCTGGTTTCTCGTTCCATACATCGATAAAGTCGTAGTGAAGTTTCTTCAGATACTGAGAGTATTTTTCTTGTTTTAAACGTGAGTAACCTCCCGTATGCAATGAAAAAGCTTGTTGAGGCTCATCGGCCATGTTAGTAAGTCGGTAATCGAACAGTTTGGAATCGGGGTTCTCCTAATATGAAACGTGATATTTGCCGAGATAAGTTATAAAAGCCAAATAATTGTTTTTATTTGAAATAATCAAATTTTAAATGTCACGTAGCTTGGATTAATGTGACAGATACCTTGCTAAATAATAACAGTGACATAGCATTGCAACCCTTTCCAGGAGGATACTAAATCTTAGAGAAGTTCCAAAAAGATTCCCTGTAAAAAAACTTTTTGAATGAAATTAACTTATTTTCTTTATGCTAATGGCGGCTGTACAATTTTGCCGAGACATAAGGCAAGTGTGAAAGTATACAGGTATTGTACTCGGCAAACTTCATGACCAAAAGTAACGTGTTGGAGGAAGGTCTGCTTATTCACTTCACACACAGTGAGTATGGGAAAATCCGAGAACTTGGAAAAGTGGAACAGACCCTGGAGTACCTACCCCAATGTCGCGCGTTTAAGGGGTGCGAGGAATCATAAGCCCCTCCCAGAAAAATAAAAAACGTCACATACAAAGTTTAACACGTAATAACTCCTGAACCGTAAAACTTAGATGACTGGTCAAACAAATGTCATATCGTTATCAAACTAAACTACTTTGTGTGATCCCCTGGGGATCAAGGGTCCAAATTGCAAGTGACGATTCGGATGAAATTTTAGATCCGGTGTTTTTTTTGTCTTTACAGCTCACATACGAGTACAAACTTACATACGGCACCTTGCGAGTACTAAGGTCACTAAAGCGAGGCTGTAGGCCGAACTTCAGTGCCCGAGAATCAATCATATATAATTGTATGACTTGGGGGAAATTTGGGGAACGAGCAATGTGCGAGTACTTAAGTCACTAGAGCTAATCGTTTCATACGAGCAAGGTGTCACAGTGAAGCCAAAGACCGAGCTACGGCACCTTGCGAGTCTCGAGGGCGCTGAAGTGAGGCCGAGATTCTAACTGCAAAGTGAATGTCTACTGGGCTTTCCCGCGCAACTAAGCAAATACTAGTTATTAATTATTATAATATTGAGGCTGGTACAGATCTGACGTGAAATGCAGATATTGGCTGACGTATCATATGTCACGTATCAATAAAATCTCTCTAAAGTATATCTCAAATGTACCTAGAAATCGTTACTGCTCAGTCAAGTCGGATGCCGTAGCTCTCGACATAGTGATTCCTGATTCTATGGCTCTCGGCATATCTCAGGGTATCTCAGGGATTCCGGGCGAGAGTATACAATTACTATTAACACCTATATCCTATGATGAATACACTCTTCAAATTTCACGTTCAGCGGTTTAGGCTTTGCGTTGACTCCTAGCAAAAATTAGTCAGCCAGTCAAGACTTACTCTTTTATATATATATAGAATGCGGAATTTTATATATATATAAAAAATGCGGGTAGCGCCGCACGACAAACATTAGCTCCACGTGAATTAAATCAAATAAATGGTTTATCAAAATTTTTGACGATACCAGTATTAATACCGTATTAAGCAGTTATTTTTTTAAGTGTGATATCGTTTGTGGCGTATGTATTACGTCGAAAACCGAAAAAAAAACGATTGTCATATGTGTTATATGTGTGTGCAAATACCTAAGTTATATGATCTATTACGCCCAACCAGTGCCTAAATACGTCATTTTGAAGTGCCTAAGTGCAGTGCTTGTCAAAGTTCAACTTATTTTTATCAATATTAAACCAACCCTCGTACAAGTCGCAAAAACGGAACGGAGGATATCGAACTTTAGTTCGAAGCAAGCAGCGAGAAATAGCGCTGTGGTCCTGAGCTGCGGCTGCGACGGATTGTGCCGTGCCGTGGCCGTAGGTTCAATTCCTGAATCCGACTTCGTTTTTGCTGGCATTTTGCCGTAGATTTTTAGACAATTTGTGCTTTGTTTGTATTACCGATCGTTCATTTTTAACTTTTAAATGTTTTTAATAATATGCTTTTAGATTGTATTTTTTTTTATCTAGGGAAATTTAAATTCATCCGATTGTATCTCGCCTACTTTAATATTTAATTTTTATGACTAGTATTTTTAATATTTATTAATATTCTACGCATGCTGTAGGCACTTATGTACATAATTGTATTTCTCATTTAATTGGTTGTATTCTCCAGCAGTTTTAACGTTATCTGGTTAATAATAGCGTTTTATTAACTGTAAAATTATATTTTTTAATATTTGCTTTGTCTAATTTTAATTTGATTGAGTTATATTATATTAAGATTTATTACTTATCGTAACTCTGAATCTTTAATTTAAGTTTATATTAGGGCTGATTAAGGCATAATTTGATTCCCTTGTTTTTTATTTCTATTGTATGCTATTATTTATAGCTTTCTCTGATACTTTAATTATTGATAATTAGAACGTCTTAGCCTTAATTGTCATTGGTACGGTTCTTTGATTTAGAATTTTATTAATCTTATATTATCAAGTATACAATGTTGTAAATCTGTTATTAATAATGACTAGTCCTTTGAGATCCCCTTGTCCATACTGTCCTAATTCTTCGAAGTTATATGCCGTGCCTCACGGGCTCCGCGTGCACATTGGCCGCATGCACAAGGACAGTTTACCGGCGAGCTCATCTTCAGCAGCGTCACAGTCAGTTTCTTTATCCCCTTCATGTATAGGTTTGGAAGATTTGTCTTCGCTCAAGTCAAGGGTCCGGGTCCTTAGACACGTCCCTAAGGGCGCGAGATGTATGGCTGCTGGCAGACTTTCTACTGTGATCGACCGGTGTGTAAGTTCAAACACGGTAGAAGACTGGACGAAATTGCTGTCTTTTGCTTTTTCTTCACTCAGGATTCCGGTTCAGGGGTCCAAAAAGTCTTTAACTGCCAAAGTGAAAGATAATTTGTTAGGAGAGGATTTGCCGGACATTTCTGGGGAGGTCTTACCTAGGAAACCGCCCTCACTTTACCAGATGGTCCAGGCAAAAGTTTTTGAGGGTGATCTAAGAGGAGCAGCACGAATGCTAACATCGGACTGCACGTTTGCCCCAATCAACTCTGACACTCTAGCTGCTCTTCGAGAAAAGCATCCTTCTCCGTCTTGTCCGATCCAAGTTCCCTCAGCCCCCGCCTCCCCGTCACCATGCCTATTGGTGGAGGCAAAAGACGTCATTTGTGCTCTGGAGTCGTTTCATCGCGGTTCAGCGTCGGGCCTAGATGGTTTACGTCCTGAACATCTCAGGGAGCTTATTTCTCCTTCGGCTGGAGACAATGGAGTCAGATTATTGGCTTCAATAACTCAACTATGCAATTTCTTGTTGGAAGGCCGTCTGAATCCGGTGGTTTGTCCCTACCTCTATGGGGGTTCCTTGTGTGCACTCCTAAAGAAGGATGGGGGCATTCGTCCTATTGCTGTCGGTTGCACGTTCAGACGCCTTGTGGCTAAGCTTTGTTGTCGAGCGGTGAAGTCCGACATGGCAGTCTATCTCCAGCCTAGGCAGGTTGGATTTGGTACCCCTCGTGGGTGTGAGGCAGCAATTCATGCCACGCGAGCATTTGTAATGCGTGAGGATAGTGACGACGTCTTGATTAAGTTAGACATCAAGAATGCGTTTAAATGTATCAGTAGGAGTGTCATGTTAGATGAAGTTCAGACTTTGACGCCATCTATATTTCCTTTCGTTTCGCAGTGCTATTCGTCACCAAGCAACCTTATGTTTAATCAGGAATGTATTCTATCGCAAGAGGGTGCTCAGCAGGGAGACCCATTAGGTCCTCTTATTTTTAGCCTTGCGATCCATAAGGCCCTTACTTCCTTGCAAGCACCTCTCAATCTGTGGTATTTAGACGACGGTACTATCGGAGGCTGCCCCGATACGGTGGAAAGTGATCTAAGACAACTTTTTCCGGCTCTGGAAGACCTCGGTTTGCATGTAAATACCACTAAATGTGAGTATTTTGCTTGCAGTGCGTTAGCTGCTGAGTCGAAAGCTCGTTTTTCTTCTCTGATACCGGGACTCAAGTGTCAGAATCGTGATTCTTTGTCTCTCCTAGGGGCTCCTATATTTGCTGAGGGTGTATCGGAAAGTTTGAACTCTAAGTCAGATTTGCTTTCGTCCCTTGCTGCTCACTTTGAACAACTTTCTGCACATGTGTCTCTGACTCTTCTCAGGAGCTGCTTCGCGATGCCCAAATTAACGTACATAGTTAGAACGGCTCCTACGTGGAAGTGCCTGGGCGAAGTGGAACGTTTTGACAACTCTTTGAAACTTGCTTTGGAACAGATAGTAAATGTTCGTCTCAGTGGTGAGCAATGGACACAAGCAAGTTTGCCTGTCCGGGAAGGAGGTCTAGGGGTGCGTCGCTTGCGAGAGATCGGACCCATTGCATTCTTATCATCTGCGCATGGGGTTGAGGACCTTGTTACTCAAATAGTGTCAAACAATGGTGACAGATTCCACATCCCCTTTTTGTCAGAGGCTCAAATCGCATGGTCTTCGCTTTGCCCCGGCTCTCATCCCCCTGAAAAATATAAGGTGCAAAGAAGTTGGGATGACATTACATCAAAGCACGCCTTTAATCAGCTTCGGAATGCAAGCTCAGGGCTAGACTTAGCACGCCTCAACGCTGCCTGTATGCCAGAGTCTGGTGCATGGTTGCATGCCCTGCCTTCTCCTCATTGGGGCATGTTGCTGGACACCGACTTTCTTCGGGTAGCGGTAGGCCTACGGCTGGGCTGTTCTGTGTGCGAGCCCCACATGTGTGTTTGTGGTGCAAGAGTCGAGGCAGATGGCTTTCACGGTTTAAGCTGTTTGAAGTGCGCTGGACGCAGACCCAGACACCACGCTCTTAACGAGATCCTCAGACGTGCCATGGTGGATGCAGAAATTCCCTGTGTGTTGGAGCCCCCCGGTCTGTCGCGTTCTGATGGTAAGCGACCGGACGGACTCACTTTGGTACCATGGCGTAGGGGTCGCTGTTTGATTTGGGACGCCACGTGCGTTAGCACATTTGCTGCGTGCCACCTGGTGGCTACTCAGCGGGAAGGTGGTGCTGGCGCGGAGGCAGCGGCCAGAGCTAAGCGGCTTAAGTACGCCTGCCTTCAGCCACAATACGAGTTCGTTCCGTTCGCCGTCGAGACGGCGGGATCTTGGGGCTCTGAAGCCAAGATATTGGTGTCTGAACTGGGTCGGCGTCTGAAGGAGAAAGGGCGTGATCCACGTTCTGGTCATTTTCTCGCCCAGCGCATTTCATTAGCGATTCAGCGTGGTAATGCCGCTAGTCTTATGGGGACGTTTGGACGAGGGACTGATATAGCTTTAGATTTTTGACTATATTATGCCATTGTAACATAATTGTAAGTGTTATTATTATATAATTTTAATTTTGACATGTTTGACTAATAATATATATATAATATATAGAATGTATATTTTATGTCTGTTTCCATCAGCTGATAATAATAGCGGAAGAATTCCTAATTCTATGGGAAATACAAAAGTTTTTCCCTTTGTGTTCTTTATGTCATAACAATATTATGACTTTTCATCCTTTTGTCATTTCCTAATGTGCAATGTCATTGCGGTCTATTCAAGTAGAGGCTGCATAATTTGCATTTATGTTTGCAATTATGTTTTTTATATTGTATTTATACAGTTTTTTGAAGTTATACGTTTTATTGAGACTTTTTTGAATGGCTTTGTTAGTATTTGTAAAGTGGTATGGCAAAATCCTATACTCACCAAGACCACCAAGATCATATAAGATACTTGGAAATGCAGAAAGCTGAATTCATGAGTAGGTACGAAAACCCGCCAAATTTTGATAAAAATCCTGAAGACTTCGATACTATTAAAGCAATCGGTAGCGGTGCTTACGGAGAAGTATTTTTAGTGCGAGACAAAGCTTTGTTATCTTACCACGCTTTAAAAGTTGTTGAAAAGTCTAATGTTGTGCAAAAAAATCAAGTGAAACACTTACTTTTGGAGAAAAGAATTCAACAAAGTGTACAGTTTCCATTTCTTGTATCCTTAGACATGGCATTTAAAGACAATTTATATCTCTATTTTGTGTTACCATACATAGTGGGAGGTGAAATGTTTAACTACATTCAGAAATATGGATCCTTTTCAGATACTCTGTCCAAGTTTTATGCTTGTCAGTTAGTTTTAGCATTGGAATACATGCATTTCTGTGGCGTAGTCCACAGGGATATAAAGCCAGAGAATATACTAATCGATCATAACGGATACATCAAACTGTGTGATTTTGGATTTTGTAAAGTGCTGAAAAAGAAAACGTGGACCTTGTGCGGTACACCGGAGTATTTAGCGCCGGAAGTGATTTTGTCTAAAGGGTATTCGTTTGCGGTAGATTGGTGGGCAACTGGCGTCATCATATACGAGATGCTAGCGGGACACCCCCCTTTCTTTGCATCTGACCCGAATAAGTTGTACGAAAAAATATTGGAAGCTCAATACAAATGTCCTGACGTTATATGTTGCGAGTGTAAGTCTCTCATCAAAGGCTTCATACAAGTGGAGCCGTCGAAACGTCTCGGTTCCATGAAAGGTGGAACGTACGATATTAAAAGCCACCCGTGGTTCGAAAGTATAAACTGGTCACAAATATTGCATCAAAAAGAAGAAGTTCCCTTTCAACCAGTGGTTTCTTCGCCGGGGGATACAAGTAACTTTCCAGAGATTGATCAGCCGAGGTTAAGAAAAGCGTCGCATTGTCTGTACGAAAAGGAGTTTGCAGAATTTTAAAAGGTTAGGGCACAGCTGACCTGAATTGTATTAAGAGAACTACTAGTTACCTAAATGTACGTTTAATTTATTATTCAGTGCATTACACTAAAATATACGACATACGATAATTAATTTTGTTAGAAACTTATTATGCTTAATTCACAGTATAAAAAGCTGTGTTTGCTTAGGTAAAGGACGAATGCACGGCTTCCAAATACGAGGCGTGCTGTGCTATGAGTGTTTCTGGTGCTTATATTAGCGGCAAAGATATATGATGATGAAACTTTTTTTTTATCCTACGCAGCTAGGCATATGACCACAAGTTCGCACGAACACAGAAGTCGGCGATACTATAGCCCTAGATGGAGCATGTCTATTCTGGAATACACTGGCTCTCAAGGTATGCTGCCGGAACACACCGTTAGGTGCTTGGCGACACTTGAGGGTGGTAGCTAGCCAAGCGAGTGATAGGAAACGCCCTACCACCATGCTATGGTTTCCTCACGATGTTTTTCCTTCACCGGTAGCTCAAGCTCTTTTTGCATGTTTCGTGGGATCGAACCTCGTATCTTTTGCATGGCAATCGACCCCACTAACCATTCGACCATCATCGCTACAAACTACATTACAAACTAAGCTAGTTTGTAGTGTAGTTTCGTGTTCACCGGGTAGCAGAATTGCGATTTGCTGGACCATATGCCCAATATCTCGACTAGACCTAGACTGACACTTGATTTATTTAATATCAAACACTATAATACTTTGCCTAAAGGACTTGTTTCAATTTCGGCCAAGACAGTGTACGTCTACCAAGAAATGCCTCAAGATGTCAAGATTTAATTCACACTGATGAAACCTGCATCAGTGTGAATTATATTGGAATTATGGAATCCCTGGAATACTTTTATATCCTAGGTTGACTTCTAATTCACAATTTAATTCAATTCAATTGAATGGTCACATTGATATATCAATTGTACCACCCATCACAAATGACAAAATTGACACATCAAAAACGCAAAAGTTGCCCATTGCGGATTTGTGGAAATAAGGTGGAAATATTGTGAATCGAAATTAATTTTATACACTGCGATAAGTTACGTTATTTTGAATTTGGTTGATATATTAATGATAAATAATCCCTAACGTATTTATGGTATCATGTACACCGTACACTGTCCTGGCCGGAGCTTCATACATTATTGAATCATCTCTTTTTAGAATCGAGCTTTTAAGATACTCTTAAAATAAGACTAAAAAAAATGAGTTTTTCTTTTTCTTTTGATATATGGCACCATACGATTTGTATATTTATAGCGTCAAGTTTAAAAGTTTGCAAGTTAATTATCAATCAAATTATGTCAAATATCAAGAAATAAGTCATCGTGGTCAAGTTGAAGTCATCATGTATGTAGCGTAGCGGTGTAGACTTTACCAGGTTTTCTATAGAGATTTCCCGCGAACACGGAAACCACGCTAATCCGTCTTTATATCGCTTGCACACATAAATAAGACATAAATAGTTAATAATACACTAATAATATTACACGTTAAAAATTGCAGAATCACTAGTTTTGCATGAAATACACAGACAGAGACGCTATTTTTTCAGCGAACGCGGGATATATCCCAATGAGTTTCATTTGCATACAGTCCAACGTCAATACATAAAAATATTACTGTTATGTTGACACTGATAAACTTGCCTTTTGTAATAATGCCAAAATTTTGTTTTTTTTTTGTTTTGAACAAATTGACGTAGCAGTAAAATATAACTGGTGAGTGACCAAGACGTGATAAGCATAAACAAATATAAATATGTTGTAATCTTTGACAAATTATAACTTCAGTACACTACACGTGATTCTCTATTTCTTAGCCAATTTAACCTGACCGATAGACCCTTGTCTGTCTGTATGGGAGAACATGTCAAAATTGGGCAAATAGATTTATCGTATTTGTACAATGTGTTATTATTTTTAAATATTTCAATAGATAGCAATTATTATTGTGACAATAGTATAATTATTTTATAATTTTTGATTTTAGATATTGTATTACTTTCCAGTTCTTAATACAAAAACATAACCTGAAAACTACCTGAAAATATTATTATTTATCTACAGAGGACGATTTTTGTGAAGTGAATGTGTACAAGGTTAAAGAATTTTTGTAATTAAATTTTCTCAACGTACAATGAGATATGGTAAGGCTACCAGTGAATACAAATGGCAATGGACTTAAACGCCAAGTACCGATAAGATACACAAAAATTGCCAGTGAATTAAATCTTCAAGCATTAATGAAGTACGAGAGCGCTAGCACTGAACTTAAGCACCAGGCGTCATTGAAAAATGTAAGAGTTAGCAGTGACCATAGACGGCATGTGCATTACTCACATGAACATCAAAACCACCATAAAAGGTACTTGGATACGCTTAAACAAGAGTTTACAAGCACTTTATCACATCCACCTTTATACGGAAAAACTCCAAAGGACTTCGATAAAATTTTAACAATTGCATCGGGGGCTTTTGGAACTGTTTATTTAGTCCGCGATACATCTACTATGGAATATCACGCCATGAAAGCGCTTCTCAAAGAAAATATTATAAAAAAGAAAGTATTAAAACAGATTTACCTCGAAAAGAAGATTCTACAAAGCGTTAATTTTCCATTTGTCACTTCTCTACATTGCACGTTCAAGGATAACTTGCATGTATACATGGTGATGCCTTACGAATTGGGTGGTGAAATATTTTCATTGATAAAGAAGTTGGGAACGTTTTCGGAGCATTTGGCGACTTTTTATGCGGCGCAAATGGTCCTTGCTCTTGAGTACCTTCATCACTGCTCGGTTATTCATAGGGACGTTAAGCCCGAAAATATCTTAGTATGCGAAACCGGTTACATAAAACTCTCGGATTTTGGTTTATGTAAAATTCTGAAAGCACGAACGTGGACATTATGTGGCACGCCAGAATATCTAGCCCCAGAAATTATACTGTCCAAGGGTTATACATTTTCCATAGATTGGTGGGCGTTCGGAGTTTTGATTTATGAAATGATTTGTGGTTTTCCTCCTTTCTACAGTACGAGTCCAATAAAACTGTACGCAAAAATACTGGAAGGTCATTTCAAGGCTCCTCCGGTGATGACTCCTGCTTGCAAATCTCTAGTAAGAGGTTTGCTAGAAGTAGAACCTTCGAGAAGAACCGGGGCTCTTAAAGCTGGCGTATATGACATCAAAAGTCATCAGTGGTTCGAGGAGACGGATTGGACGGCAATACTACACCAGAAAGTGTACCCGCCATACAAACCTAAAGTCATAAATGCCGGAGATGCTTCAAATTTTCCACATTGCACAGATGTAATGCTTATGAAAGGGCCCGAATGTTTATATGAGAAAGAATTCCAGAACTTTTAGTTATATTGTACATAGCGATTTTATTTGAGCGTATTTTATTAATATCATATAATAATTATCGTATTTTATTATAGCCATAATTTTTACTTAATTAATTGCTTAACAAAATCTTGTAAAAAATTATCATGAAGTGATTGAATAATATATATATTAATTAATTTTTTTTTATTCATGGCCACCCACACGAACTAAACCTATTTTTAGTAGGTATCTTGTGTGAGTTTTTTCTTACAAACGCATTCACGAAAATAACTTAGAAAAACAAACAGTGATTTACGTTTGAAAAAAATCGTGTATGAAGATTCTGCACCCAAACGTTAAAGTTGAAAGTTTACTTCTTGAATTTATTATAAGTAAGAATAATTTATTACATTTTTACTACATGAAATAGTTAGATTATTATCTTTAGGCGTTAGTTGCTGCACTTCAATGTTTTCAATGTATTAATAACTAGGTTTGTTATTTGGCTTATGCGTTTATAAGAAAACAAGCTTACTGAACCATCTTATTTGGGAATTTAATAGTTATTGACTGAGTGAGCGCCGTGTATCTGCTTAATCTCCTTGAATTCTGACATGATTTACCCGCCTCAGGTCGTAGTTTTAAAATTGACCTTTAAAAATATGGTACATAGGTTCTTTGAGAATTTAGACTTTGGGATGTTTAATTGGAGTTTTAAATAAATGAATGATTTAATGATTTATTTGTAACAAACACACATCAAAAATACATAAGAGCATACATAAGTAACTATTAAAATTAGTGTACATTTTTGTATAGTGTTTGTCACAAACCGGCTCCAACTCAGCAAATTGCTAGTTGTTAGTTAAATAAGAATTTAATTGTGAGCAAAATCGGTGAAAATGTATCGAGATGTAAAGGCTTAAAGGCAAAACGGGAAAGTTTATTGTGCAAGCGCCAGGATTTTTAAATAAGTTTGTATTCAGGAGGTCAATTAGTAGCAGAGGTATTTACTAAGGTAGTAATAGAAACGTGAAATTAAACAGGTCAAATTATTGCAGGTATTTCGTGCTCTTGAGTACCCGGCAGAGATGGCCAAGCAAGAATACCACAGAGAGAGGCTTCTGGCTGAAAGATGGAATCTTATAAGGATTGTATCTGAACATAGCGGTAACATCACAGAAGATTACAAAGTGGAAAACATACTCAGTAAAAGCCTTGCTGTTTATGAAAGGGTATGTTCGATTTTGTTATATTTCAATGGCTACATCCATTGTTTGGTATAGGACAGATTAAATGCCTCGAGAATCGTAGGCAGTCATGTATTTTGCAAAAAAAATAACACTTGTAACATTAAATAGACTTTAGTTTGATAATTTGACTAGTAGGGATTTTAGGGTTAAAAAACCGTAGAATTAGTCTTGCCAAAGTTAGTTGCTAAAATTTGGCCTATATATGTAACAATTTAAGAAATTAACAATTGATTATTATATCAAGTCAAAATGTTATGTTTTATAGGTTTTAGAAGAAGCGTCTTCCAGTGGGCTTACACTAGATGTAGAGAAGAACTTTCCTCCAGCTGAGGAAAAGTGGAGTATCCTTCAAGCCGTCTTCTTTTCCTCAACAGTGCTCACCACAATAGGTGTGTAAGACCATGTAAGCATACACACAGTATTTTGTACTGCATTTACGAAATGCGTCGTGGTTGCAAAGAATTATGAATACCGAGTAAATCATAAAAGAAGGCAACGAGTTAGGCATGCCTTTAGGGGCAAAAACTGTGCCTAATTTTTCAGTATTTCGTAAAAACTTTGCGATTATTGTTCAATTTTCGTGAAAAAAGATAGATTAGAAGTATTTAGAAGTCTGAATCATACATTTGTAACTTATTCGATATATTATTATGCAATATACAGCAACAATTAATTTTGTTGGACATGTCATAGACAGGTGTTGTTAATTACAAAACAGAATTAAGCTTAACAAAACCTCAGTCAAATTATGCGTCCCTAAGATCCTTTTCCTAAGTATATATTTTATGGCTCTCAAAGGACTTGTAAAGTCATTTTAGTTAGGCCCCGGAGTTTAGACTGAGTTTAATAAACGGTGCCAGAACAAACTGGGACGCTATAATACCAAGTGAATACTAATGCAAGGTAGGTATTTCCAGATATAAATACGTACAAAATCAAACAGCGTCGGAATCTTAAGAGAAACTCTTTGTCTATCTGAGGCCCAAATGTATTTTTTAATGATGTGATTAGTAAGGTCACTGGCCAAATGGTCGTTGACATTACGTTTGGGCTAAATATACCCTAACTGATTACCCTGTATAAATATTACATATAACATTTTATATGAATATAACGTTTATCTTCCTAGGTTATGGCAATATAGTTCCGGAGACGTTTTGGGGTAGATTATTCTGCATCGCGTACGCATTGATCGGTATACCTCTGACCCTGACTGTCATCGCAGACCTGGGTCGGGTTTTTGCGACGCTCGTCTCAATCATTGCTAAGCAACTACCTGCAATGCCCAGTAAGTTGCTTCGATTTCTTATGATATCCTCTGTCGTTTTTTATACAGTTTAAGATAGATTATGCTGGTATTTATAAAACCCGTTATTACTGCATTGATAGATAAATTATAGAATCAACAACTTATTTTGTTTATACGTATTAACATACTTAAATTGCAAGTGTGGAAGTATACCTTTCTAGCCAACCTTTCTTTGTCGTAAATTTATTACTTAGATTGCTCAAACTGGTGAAGTCAGAGTACAGACAGAACGTTTTAAAAGATTTAAGTACAACGCAGGTAAACGAAACCATAATTCAATTTATAAGGATTTTAGATAAGTTTCACTAATATGGTACTGTAGCTAGTTTATTCCCGCAGAATGTTGCACAAGAGTATCAGAAGCTAACCCAGCTGGCCAGCGATCGCTATACGCTCTGGGAGCCGTGGGATTCTTGTTCCTTTACTTGTCTGCTGGGGCTGGTCTGTTCAAGATGTGGGAGGACGACTGGTCTTTCTACGATGGCTTCTACTTCTGTTTCATCACCATGACCACGATAGGGTTCGGTGATCTAGTGCCAAGTAAGATTTAGAAGTCTACAATGCTATTTTACTTCACCGGCTTAACTATCTTTCTATTCTTATTCGCCTAGTGAGGATGGTTCAGTATGTTTTTCTTTTTTATACCACTCTAGTTAACGTCATGTCATCTACGTTTTTGTAAGTATGCAACTTATGAAAACGTAGATCGCGAGTCACGTTATTATTTTTATCGTTTGAAACGTAAAGATTATTTTTAATATTTACTTATTCTCACACTGTGCTCATCCTGATTATGAGCTCTTATTTTCTTCGGTTTCGATTCATGAGCGTGAATAACAGTCAGCCAGTAAAATTATTCTTTCATTTGTTTGAGTAAGATTGTTGATTTATTGTCCAGTTATTACTAAATTTATGTTTAACCTCCGACGCAAAAACGACAGAGTGTCATAAGTTTGATATGTGTGTGTCTGTCTGTGGCATCCTAAATTATGTTTTTTCTTGTTTGAAAGATGAAGTCGAGAGCGTTCTTAGCTAGGTTTGGTAAAAAATCGGTCCAAAATGGCAGATTTGATATTATTTACGAAGTAATACGTATGTACTTAGATATAAAATAAGATCAAGGATACTTTTTGCAAGCATTAAATACTTCCTACTTTATAAATCTTGATTCCTTTGTAAGTTCATAAGGTATTTACATAACGTGATGGATGAAAGGATCAAAAGTTCCGAAGTCATGGGAGAGTAAACAATGAAAGTTTATTATGATATTCAGGAAAGTTTCTGTTATTCGTTTTATTTCAGATTATTCTTTCGACGTTGTAACAAAACTATTGTTATTCAATCAAATATTTACAAATAATACATTCAAAGGGCAAATGATTTCAGTTCGGTTTCAGTAATATTATTTTTTGGACCAACATACTATGGTACTGCTTTTAACAAAACTAATATGAAACCAATTAAGTGTAACTTTCAAATAAACAAAAACTTCCAAATCTACCAGCGTGTATCGGGGAAAATACATGAAAAATAAAAATTACGATGTTTTAGAATGAACGAAACTCCTCATGTTTTAGAATTGAAAGACAAGCTTTGCTTAAATATCTACCATTATACTTGCTTAATAATGCTGGTTTTAGTTATTTATAATATTTATTACCTTAAAGTAAAATTATTTAACTGAAATTACTTGCTTTTATCTCTTAAATAAATACTATTACGCACGCGATCTATTTAGGTTGGCACTGACTTGCACCATTATCGGGCTGTTATCCTTGTCGTTAATTTCTAAACGCCTCGTTTTGTAATTAAAATTTGTTTTTGCTTAGTTCTCCAAAAGTGTATAATTATTTGAATGTCTACTCGTATAAAACTGTATTAGATTGATTGTTTTTGGAAAATTAAGAATTCTTTTGCATTGGGATTTTAAATGCGTTACGATCTTAACATTTTGCGACTAAATACTAATTTTTCTTAGGCAGTCGCTGTCAATACCTAAAACGTATGTGAGTTTCTGTAAAAAAACATCTGTCATCTACCAATATCTACCTGTTAGTTACCATTACCTTCGATCAGAATGCATGACTGAGTCATGACAGGTGTTTTTAACTAAGGCACTATAACTTCTTACGTTATTATAAAGATTTGCTGACCTTACTACATGCTACTAATTAAAATCGGCTTAATAGTAATATGTCGATGTCATTGACGACCGCCGTGGTATGTTGCCGAGCATGCTTGCTTCGAGATCCGACAGTCCCGGGTTCAATTCCCGGTCAAAGCAAGGTGTTTGAACGAAGAGTTTGAACATCTGTCTTCGAGTCTGGGTGTCTTTGTACGTGTGTTTGTGAATGTTACATGGCATCTCCGACACAGGAGAAACCTTAGCTATGAGTGTGAAACGTTATTTATTTTATTTATTATGTATTTTGTTCCCATTTCCCAAGCTTAAGGAAGTTCACGTTCATTAATAAACTCTTATGATTTGCTTATGTTTCCAGCTACAGCAAAATTCTCACCATATAATTAAATAGCAATACACTTTGTTTGTTCTCAGAGAGGCCTAAATACATGCTGCTATGCACGCTATACATTCTCATCGGTCTGGCACTAACGTCTACAATAATCGAGCTAGTGCGCCGACAGTACGCCCGCTCCTGGCAACAACTGCGGGCCTTGTCTGGGCCTTTAGCAGACACGCTGCGGAGGCTCGGTGACGCGGGCCGGGGGGTCGATGTATCCAGTCTTCACAGTGACCTGAGGAAGGTGCTTACTGTGGTGAGTTACGTATTTACTTCTTGTACATCTTTTTGGTGATTCCCTTTACTTTGTAAAATACTCTTACCAGTACAAAACTTTTCAATTTCAATTACAATACAAAACTCTTTGTCATCACTCGGTTAATAAATTAAAGTATAAATTAAAGTATAAAGGTGGACTTATCGCTAACAGTGATCTCGTCCAGACAACTTTTTCAGGAAATTCAAATTAAGCCAATATCTTGGTAGCGGGTGGGAGCGACCAAGATATTACATTTACATTAAACCTAGGTATAAACATAATTTATCTGCAGTCATTTTTAAACATTTTTTTCGGTCAATCCTTTGTTATGTGTCAAGTCTTAATTTTGTCTGCCATTTTACCACAAGTTTATATAATGCTAATTATTCTATGTCAAATATACAGCATAATGATGTGTGTACATGTCTACCAAGTTGCATGATCTAAAGAAGTAACTCATGCAAATTGTGCTGTGTGTTTTGATGATAAGATAGCACTGGACTGGAGTTTTTTGCATTATTCATGTTATGTATTACCTAAGGTTAGTCAGAGCGTAAGGTATAACTGAGTAGGTCTTGGTACGAGTATGTGAAGATCACTAAAAGTAAAGTTACTCGTATTAATTATAAGGTAAGTTGTGTAACTTAATTCCGTTATATCTCTAGACATTACCTACCTACTAAATTTTCCTGGAAAGTGTCATATTTCGTCAAAATATTATGAGCTTCTACGTTAGACACAGTCGTAACGAGTAAGCATGAAATGAAATGACATAACATGGAAAATGAAATTGTGGCGTGAAATATCATACTTTATGTCTCCACTGTGATTGGATGAATCCTGATGTTTACCTACATTTTATATGCTCCTTGTGCAAATCAGTGTTACATTATAAATACAATTTATATTAATACCAAGTTGAAGTCAAATTCGTTTGCATCTTTTAAAATTGAATCTTAAACCGTTGAGATCACAGGCGCTGTCGCAGCGGTGCATGTTGCCAGAACATAGATCTATACTTATAATAAAACTGTAACAGATCCAATTCTGTACATTAGACATATTTTGAAAATTTCACTCTGGGATGTGGTCATATATATAATTACAAGATAAGACATTACGGAACAGTGGGCTACGCATCCGGATGTTCGAAGTTATCTCGACCTATAATTAATTTTGTCTGTTTACGTCAGGCTCGCAGCAGGAATGACTGTTGCATATATGTATTGATCTAAAAGATGCGCAGTTTATAAATCCATAAGTAAAAATACCGCTTTAATGGTGATAATATCGGAAGGTGGTAGAAAGATTTTACATATAGGTATAACGTGAAAAACCAGTAGGAAAGACGGTTGTAATGACTCCACGGCAGTATTTTTTTTTAAATATTGTATTTAAAAGTACGGAAGATGAAAATGTTGTATATAAAAGTCTTTATTGCAATATGAAATAATATATATATTATTTCATATAAATATATATGTAATATATTTTAATGTAAATAAATATTTTTTAAATGTGGTACTTTAGTAATAAAAGTGTTTCATCCTTGTAAGGTCAAAAGATAAAAATAAGATTCAAATGGTAAATAATAAAATTATAGATACTGCTGAATGCAATGTTGTCTTTTACTCTACTCGGGTCAGGTGTAAGAGAAATCTAAAGCAAATGGCATTTCGCCGGATTAGCCATACCAGCCCTGGGGCACTACAGGAGGCCCCATTAGCAGATAATGGGTTTCGCTATGGCTGACAGCAATACGGAATGGTTCGTTCCGGTACATTTGTAAAGGTTGAGTAACATAGTTCGATAGAACAATATCAGAGCTACGTATTGAAGTAGTTTTGTGTTAGTAAAATATAGTAGTTTTTGTACTGAGAAATTTTCCAAAGCGGATTAGTGAAACAAAGTCATAAACTGCATATAATATTTTATACTGATTTCCAAATAAGATGAGGTACTTTCATCAGTTTCTTTGTGTAAGTTCAACGATATTTTCGTTAATTGTGAACTGATTAGAAAAATTCTTCTTGATTCGAAAGGGTATACTCTCCACTCTCCAGGTGTTCCCATATAATGTTTATCAAGATCGGTTATGTAGTCTGTTTTATTCAATAAAACTTTTAATTTACTAGGTTCGCGTGCCGAATGAAAATCGGTTTTAACTATATTAAAGTATGACTATATAAGACAAATCATTTACTATAATTCCTATTTGGCCTATTTAATAGTTTCACACCAGAAGATGTCCACGCCAGGTGGAAGTAATACACGCCTACTCGTAGTTGGCCTAATTGATGGTTTCGTATCGAAAGGACATTTAAGCAGAACTCCCTATTAGCAGATCATTCTATAAACAAAACGGCAAATTGATCTAAAATAAAAGTATTAGATGATTTTTTTTGTAAAGGATATTATATAATATTTTTATTAATTAATTAATTATACATATTTGGCTGAATATCGTCATATTCTAGTCATTTATCATTAAATAATTATGTTCGTGGCTAATTTCAAAACAGTTCTTTTCCTAGGAAAAGAACTGTTAAAATTGTTGGCGCTACGAAACTACCTTACCAAAATTTTATCTGAATCTTGGCGCCTAGCCTCACACGAACCACAGAATATTTAATTTCCCGAACTAAGACTGCAGTACCTGTGCTAAATACACGCAGCTCTGTTTAGGTCGTTGACTTGACAGAGACGACATTTTCGGCGCCCCATTAATAAAGTGCGACGGTGCTAAGTACCAAATTATTTTAGTTTTACTCGTTTTCCCGAAACAACGGCATTTTGCCAGCTCTTTCAAAGAGTTCAAAGTCTTAAAGCCAATTTTCAAGTCGTAATAATAAATTTACAGAGCCATTGTATAGAGCAATAGCACTTGTAGCACGATACTGACGTTACTGACCTATTATCGAAGTTAAGCAACATTTAGACCCTGTCAGGTCATGGCTGGGTGAATATGTTGAGTGAAGTGGCATTGCACCACGGGTTGAATGAGCACTTACATTTTAAAGTACATGTTGATTTTCTTAAGTTTTTCTTTGCAAGAATTTACGTCACCTTTTGACGGCTTAAAAACTTACTACATTGAGGCGACTCACTCTGCCTATTTATACTTATAATAAAACTGTAACAGTTCTAATTCTGTACTTTAGATATATTTTGAAAATTTCACTCATAGTTATCGATGCCAAACCCGAACTTTTTTATTTTTGTCTATCTGTCTCGACTAGGCATTACGCTGAAACTACTGGATGGATTAAAATGAAACTTGAGATACATTTTGTACCATGATGTTACATCATATAACTTTTCATTCTAAAATTTACCGGAGTTCCTCTGGGAGGAGGCATGAAAGACATAACGATGTAGTAAGTGATAACTCAGTAATAAAGTCCCGTTTTTATCCTTTGGAATACAGAAACCCTAGTAAAAACATTCCGACGAATTACGAACCTCCTTCTTTTTGAAGTCTGTTAAAAATGAGTTCTGAATTCGCAAAAATTAAATAGACGTTAATACTATGTAGAATCATGCTTACGCGAACTTCTCTGTAAATCAAACTTACAGTTCACTGAATAAGATACTGCTATTTTATTCACGGGGATATTTTGCAATTATAAGACTTTCAGAAGTATCACTGAAATTGATGCTGACATAAATTATACAAGCATAGCGATTGCGAAAGAAGTCGCAGATACAGCTAGTAAGATGCCTAAATTTGCACATTTTAGTTTTGTGTCGGTGCCGCAGTGTCTGCAGAGCGTAGTCCTGCGGTAAGTCCAGTATAAGAACCAGGTCACGATAGTCTTAAGGATCGATGGCAGATTACTGTGTGCCTGTTTGTGCAAGGCATTATGCGACTTACGTCTAGTTACGGTACTAAAAGCTCACTGTACTAGCACTGCTACTCGTAGTAAGCTAAAACGTGAACGGCTAAAGTCCATACTATAGAGTACTAGGTCAGACGTGCTAGCTATAGGCGGTGCACGGAATAGCTAACTTTTAAAATTTAGTGGATAATATTCATGAAGCTCGGATATTACAGCTATGAAGCTTTTAATATAAATATGCAAATTTATGTCAAGCATGGATTGCGATAAAAGTAAACCTACACCTCTGCATTGCAGTGATGATAATATTCTGATAAGCGTTTTGGTGCCGGATACGTATGTCTGATAAAGCTTAATACACATTCTTGCAGTTGTGATAGTCTAATGGATCAATGGTCGGTTTCTAGGCAAGCATGTCATAAATATATTTAAAATTAAGGCTTAGGCTCTTTCGTAAGATCAAAATTGGTAGGTAATAAGAATTACCTATGTTATTCTTTATTATAATATCACCTCTTATTACTAAGACAAGAGTACATACAAAAAAAACGAATATTAAATAAACTAACGGGCAAGTGCCTTTATTAACATTAACAAAATGACTAACTACGACAACAAAAAATTATAGCAGAAAGATTACCTATAGACCATTTAAGATCTACAGATAATACAAATGCTCCAACCCACCAGAGGGCAGCGTGCGCATGCGCTACTTTATGAAAAGTGTGGGGATTTACTTTCGCTTATGTAATAATATATTTGCAATTATGCATTTTAGAATACTAGAACGGTAAATCCCATTAGGTAGGAGTATACGTCACACTCCCATCTAAACGAGTGTGTAATTTAAATGTCATCAAAAATATACATATGAAATAAATATATTGGTAGTAAAAAAATTGATGAGAACTAGGCTTAAACTGTATGTAGCTTAAAGTGAATTTTGTCAGAATGTATATACATAGCTTAAACCATGAATGACTGCAGCGAGCCTGTGTACCATGTTGACAGATGTTCTTTAGAGCAGAGCAATGATTGATTGCCGTTTGAACAGGGAAAAGGGAACACTGAAGCAGCTCTGTTAGTAGTGATTTATAGCGACTGAAGTTTATTTACATATATACGTCGGTAACATACATTACACACAAAACTACATGTTTTGGGATGCCAACAATGACCCTATTAGGATAAGCCAGGTTTACTATGAGTAAACATAATTAAATATCTTTTTGTTTCCATGAGTAAGAAAAGATTGATAATATTTTTATACCTGTCAGTTTAGTGAGTGTAAGATTAGCATGGCTGGATTGCGGTCAGTAGCAAACATTTGGTTTCTGAATATCTATTGACAAGATATCCGAGAACCAGTATTTTATAGATAAAATATGAAGTAGTATTTTTAAATCATCTCCCTGAATGTAGTCTGAATCATACAATGAACATACGTACTGATCTCTGTTCACTGGGATTCCAAAACTTTAGGCTGTATGTAACGAGGGTAACTTATATTTTTTCTAATGAATACTCGTAATGTGTAAAGCAACTACTTTGGTATAGGGTTCGTAAATGTATTTTAATTATATTGATTTTTCTTTAGAGCAAGCACTAAAATGGAACTTTATTCATGGCTGATACACATGAAATTTTGTCGTACTTAAACATATACATATGAACAACTTTATGTCAATTTTGTAAAATATTTTTTCTCTTGTCTCTAGAACTCTATCGAACGAAGCTTCGATTAAAAAAATGCAGAAAGGCTGAATGGGCTTTTAACATACGAAGATTTATTCAAATATCCATAGGTCCATATGGATATAACATTAAGGATCGACAGGAAGAATGGATGGCATCCGTTCTATATCTTCTACATAGAGTGATTAATGAAATGTTTGAGCATGGAAAACTAGAGCTTACTCTTAATGCGTGAACATTGTGGCAGAATATTGAATAATAAAAGATGTAATTTGTTGGTACATAACGTTTTTAACAAATATATGAGATTCTTGACATATAGGTACGAATTATACTTATCATTCGTGCGTTTAACATTTAATTTATTTAACAAATTAACAAATTTATCGACTGTTTGGCAAAATGTCCTGCCAATACATAGTGCCACGCCCCAATACATTTAAGCAAAGGGTGCACACATGCAACGTAACTATTTAACTAGTAAGTCTAGCTATAATTGTTACTGTATGTGTTGCAATTAATAATAAACACAAAATAAATAACACACGATGTATACACGGTTAATCACACGACAGAGTTATAAACTGAAAGCGCAATTGGGTATTATCCCTAAATATTACAATACTAGCTCAAAGTAAAACTATGAACGTACGATACATACCTATTTAGTTACATTTGCATAGATTAAAAGATCAACCATCCGAGATTAGAACGTGTAAACGTTTTTTTAGGAGACAATAGGTAACGTTATATTTATTTACCTAAATGTTTTAAGCGTCCATTACATTACAATTTATAGCTTCGATATTATTTTT
The DNA here is from genome assembly GCA_947049295.1 of Ligdia adustata. Lineage (NCBI taxonomy): Eukaryota > Metazoa > Arthropoda > Insecta > Lepidoptera > Geometridae > Ligdia > Ligdia adustata. The sequence continues at coordinate 9,961,925 of OX346218.1, forward strand.
CATAGCTTCAGTTCGACTAATTATCACCTGCGTTAATAGTGAAGGAAAGACAAAGTAAACCCTGAGGAGATAATGTGAAGTCTTTTACCCGCTAAAAAACGGATTGGTACTTTATTTTTCCCTAGAAAATAAATTATACATGAGTAATAGCCATTCCCAACAGGAGCTAAAAATGTTATGCGTATATGTTTTGTCAGCCCACAGAGAGGTAGGTATCTGTCCAGGTCAACCCGATCCTTACATTAGCTACATTTGTTTGCTCGGTCCGAGCTCTGATTTATTTTCAACAATATTTGTCTAACCTCGAAAAACAATCCACGAACAACTCCAATAGCCATTTAGTTGGATGTATTTATGTTACGGCTTATGGCGTAACAAAAGAAAAGTTTTTAGTGTCATTTTGTGAAAATTATTGTGTTGTGACTACGAAATCTTTACATTCTACATTTTCATACTAATTTGTCGGAATCTAAAATGTCTTAGGCAAAACTTCTTACTATACCTACTGCATATAAATGCAAAACTTATTTATTTCCTATTCTTTTTGCTGGTCCGTGCTCATTGTATTCTATCCCATTCCTATCACGTTAAAATATGTCTGAAACCCTAGGCCTAATTAGAGAAGATTAAATGAAAGTGTAACTCATGTAATACCTTCATTGTTATGGTTTTTTATATATTATATCAATAAGGGATCCGGATAATAAGATGCATTGTTTCGCAGAAAACTTATACCGGTCCGGATTCTTTGCTAAAACCACGAACGAAGGTGTCGCCTACGCCACTCTCTCTCCCAGAGGTTTGTCATGGAAAGAAATAATTAAAAATGATTTTTAAAATTTAGCTTGCGAGTAATTAGGTGACCTATGCTATAAGAATATGTTTTTCAAACGACCGATTTCTTTACTAAAACTCTCAGTAGTGTTTATATTGACTTGGTCGAGTAAAACGTTAAGATAAAACCGGCCACAAAATTAGCTGTAATAAATTTTAAATCTAGCTTTTAAAATTTGCCTTATTCACAGCATCAGACAAGCACTCACTGTATGTAGGTTTTCATAGCATGATTATAAAAAAAATCTCAGTAAGTACATTGGGAAGAGTCGTTGCTACAGAAACGGTATAGATAATAAGCTAAAAATGAATTATTTTAGTCCACTCAGCAAAAGCAATGGGACCGCTATCAGAACATTGCTTGCACACGCCGACATCGAGGTCACGGTATGCTTCAATGTCGCAATTATAGCCACCCTTTTAGTTTTAGTACCCAATAAAATACGCGTTACGGTCGAGTAATGCTTGCCTTATTCTATAATGCTTCGTGCAATTTGTAGAAAAATAGCAATACTCACGTATTGGTAAAACTTCTCCGCTTTTCTCTCAATTTCCAGACAAATATTTAGTCGTTTACTCTGCACTTTGTAGATTGCCGCTTTTAAAAAAAAAACTCGCAGGGCATTAAATTTAGTAGCTTCTAAGATGAATGTTTTGGTGAGTTTTATAGTTTCCGATCTGGAGGCGATAAAATTTCGTACTTATATAAAACTGCGTCAGAAACTTCGGCCTTCGATTGGGAAGATATATCTATCGGTGACTTGTAGGCATTACGTGACACGCTGTCACGATATCGACAAATTTGGCACGATTTTTGTTACGCCTAATTTGTTAGCTTCAAGATTGTTTTTGCTTTCCCTACCTGTTAAAGTTAATTCATTTATGACTAATAGATTAACTTTTACTGAATTACCTTAAAAAAAATAACCCTACGCTATAGACTTAGTGCTGTAACGACACAATTTTCAATTGATAATTTTGATATATAGATTTCAATTTGTAGTATAAACATTAGAAAAATATACAATGAAATAAGGAAAACTATAAATATGTACAAAGTTTGAGCGACATTTCTACTTGTTCTAGGAATTCATCTAGGTTTTATTGGCCTCTATTGTATGAAGTATCGTTTCATTGCGTCTACATTATGTTATTCTTCGCGGTATATGAGCTCTACAAGAGCCATAAAACTAGTCCCGATTTATATTCGAACGTACGATTCAGATGACCGCCTTACTTCATTTCATGCCGAATTACGAGGCTAGCTATCTACCTACCAGAATTTAGTCATGCATAAAAATTAAGTCTCGAACTTGCTTTTTGAGCAATTTTAAAAAGTTGTAATTGAACATTTCTCTCTGATATTAGAACCAACCCAAGAAATCCCACACCCATATTTTTTAAATAATATATGTAGCAAATTTTATACTACTCAGAAAACTGGTAAAGATGTCGTAAATTGTCCAGTGGCCACCACAAAAACAAACAACTTTTGTAATAGACGGCGTCGAATTTTTAAAGCTCTAGGAAGAAAACAAACAGCGAACGGCGTTCATTCAAAGAAAAATAAATGGACCTCGCCGTCAGAAGTTATTTTCTTTAGTAGCAATTAAGCTTGCTTTGAATATTTTCGCGAATTAAGTTCAAGCCTCGCGCCGAGCAAAGCTGGATTTTACCTCTCTACATTTAGCGCTTCATCTGACATAGTTACACGCAAACAATGCGACTAGCAACTATGTAAAACAACAAAGTTATTTACATAATTGGGCTTATTGGAAAACTTCAGTTTGTTTTGAGTTGGAGTCGCCCTGTTTGTGGTTATGTCAATTTTTACAGTTACATTCCAGCGTTTGTTAAATAACAGTTCTTTGTTCTAGGTCACGATGCCCCGACTTGGCAGTGGTGGTGCTAATGGCCTCTCAGAAAAACGACAATTAGAATTTGAGGCGGCCGTAGAAGCGGTCATCAGGGATATCACTTCGCCTCTCACCGAGAAAAAGCCTCCAGTCGTCCAGATCGTTATCTACGAGTCTTCAGTTTAGTATAATTTAGCTTTTATGTAAAAAAAACCACAAATATCTCATATCAAAAGCGTGGCTGTAACATTTGGCTTGCATTCACCGGGCTTCGAGCCGAAGCCAAGCTTTAAGCCCTTGAGTATTCGATGACGAAATAATTTGAGAATGTTCGAAGACATGCCGATGTTGATGCTGTTGTATTTACAAATAGAAGTTGAATTCTGGAATTGTTTTAGACTACTAAGCTTGGAATTGCGAATACAAAACGGGAATGCGGAATAAACCAAAATTCAAACTTCTGAGTTAGCTTACCTTTTTATGTAGCCGAGTTAGGTATATGGGGTTAGTTCCGGCATATACCTATATTTATCTATAACTAAGTAAAATTCATTCGGCCAACGTTATCGTTAGAAGTTCAAGGTCCTTCGCTAGTTTCAATTATCGCGCACCTTATAAATGTATGACTTGAGCAGAGTGGGTTACTTTGCATTACAAAACGGTGCAAAAAAATAAATAGTTGGCCACATTAGTGTTTAAGATAAATTTAACACGTAAAATGTGATGTGGCTGTAATGCAAGAGACAAATGCCTAAGGTATTCGAGCAAAGTTTGCTTTAAAATCTCTACTACAAACATATGTAAGCATCTCCGTTACAAAATGTCTTAAGATTAATTCTCAGCATTAGTTGCCTAAAAGATATCTTACACTGTATGGATAAAATTTTGGCAGCCACGATGTCGCGACATAGAATTTAACGCGGGGCGTAACGTGAGACTGTGTTAACTCATGATTGTTTTGTTTCTGTGCCAACATTGGAAAAAATACGTGACTGTATCATAGTACATTAACCTTCTACATTACGGATACACAAATTCTCTATACACGACTGATCTCGGGTGCAACTACAATACCATTGAATGATGATTTGTAATAGACGAAAAAATAAATTAATTCAGATACTAAAAAATAAAAAATGATTATTAAGTCACTTACCATACGTATTTACTTAATTATTTGAAATAGATACTGCATGCAGATTATAATTAAACAAGACATGTCCCTGACATGTCAAGACCCTGAAAAGCTCTATATGAACAATTAGAAATATAATTTCTTTATTTATCGTCATAGTTTTGTCAGTTTTAAAAATTTGCTACGACTGATGAGTCATATATTTTTCTAAATTGTTCTACTCCACCACTATTGAATGCTGAAAAATTTGCATACTTCGTCCTATATGAACTATGCTTATCATGCTTATTTGGAATCATGCTTACGTATTTAATTTAATCTTATGAAGCACAAAAATAAAGAAATGTAAATCACGTTTTACAACTTAAATATGTATATTTATTTGAAATTTATACAATTTGTAACGAAATTGTTACTGTATTTTATGTCAAAGTTATCGAAGCCTATTGAAGCAGCATAGGACTCTAAAACTGTCTTGTGGATACGTCAAGGCGGCATCAAGTCTAAACACTCCAAACAGAGTACGAATACATTGTAACAACTAGCTACTAAGAGCTTGTCCAGAAAGGGCGAATTCGCCGCGATTCTCTCGCGCGTATTACGCGCGGCCGTTGCGTACACAAGGTACTTATCAACGCGCGAGCATTTGGGGAGGAATTCAGTACGAAACATGGAGTTGAACGAATCGGTCTCGTTGTGGTTAGCTTACCGTTGCTGGAAGAGACAGAAACGGAGGGAAAATAGAATGTATTTAGTACATCCAATTCTTAAGACAGAATGACACATAGTATGTTTGAAACTTTGTATCCGAAATTAAGAAAACATGAGAAGAAATTTTTGAACTACTTTCGTATGTCCGTGAAATCATTTGATTATTTACTTTTATTAATTGAAGAAGATATATCGCCACGTGGAAATTATGTTCCGCGCGAGGATGTTGTTTCAGCAGAACAATATCTCGTGATAAATTTAAGTAATTCGTTTATTAATAATCTCTTATAATACTAATACAGTCTTTTAGGATACAAAATCAGGTTTACTAATAAAAACTAATAAAATGTAGCATCACACTAAATATAATAATTAAACAATGTCATAGTTTTGGAAGAGGTCAAGACATTCACTATCCTGAGAATCTCTTGATGATGTTGATGGAGAATTTACGTATAATGCTGCCTGTGAAGATTTTGGCACTAAAATAGAATTTCGGCCTTGCCATGCTGTTATGGATGGCGTTTCTGGGTCATATTCTTGAAAAGTAAATTCGTTTGGGCTTGAAGGTTGTGTATGGTATCGAGTTCGAACCGGAATTGAAGTTGAAGATGAAGCCGAACTGTTAGAAAAGTACGAATACGAATTGTTTGAATACACAGTTGACTGCGAAGATTATCGGATCCCATATCGCCGGTCTTTTATCTATTTCGTCTATAAACAATTCCGTGTCAAAATTTTGGCGCTCCATTTCCCTCGATCCGTGCACTCGCTCTAGAGTTCGCGCGTTAACTGGACGCAACAAGGCGTCCCTAGTATCTCGACTCGCGCGGAATACGCGCGAGTCGAGAGTCTGGCGTAGTGCACGCGATTTACGCGCGTATTTTAAATGCGCAATGCTTGTGGACACGATGTACTGATGTCTAGTACCTATCTCGACAACACGCGATACAATTCGCGACGAATTCGCCCTTTCTGGACAAGCTCTTACTCATACTATTATAGTGATGTTTAAATTATTTTTAATTTCGAGACTTTACGTCAAAAGAAAATGGTAAATAAGCTTGTTTGACTACTTCAATCGACTCTTAATTGTTATGAAAACATCATCCACGAAGTAAAGAAACAAGGATGTTAGCGAAAATATGTGTTTAGGACGCACAAGCCTGTTTCTTCCAATATTTTGGTTTCCAAGAATAACTGATTCCATGAATCATTATGTTGTCATATAGTTAACGATTTTGTTTAATATTCTTTCCAAGATTTTGGGACGGATTGCAGAAAGACCGTATATTATGCAGTTGACACATACACACCCAAAACAAGTGCAAGAAGGCATTAAATTGGACTAAATAATATCAAAATAAAATAAAAATTTAATTATATTGTCATCACGAAACAAGAAAATTAAATAATATATATAGTAAAAATTGACACCCAAAGAAATAGCAAGTGTTTAGCGAAAGACTCTAGTAAAGATAGATAACAGAAAAAAGGCACAAAAATTTATAAATATACCTATCTGTATGACGAAAAAAAAATACATTTGCACATAAATCACGCTCGAAATAATGAGTAAGTACGCAGAGAGGAATGCTTCTACAATATTAATAAGATCATTCATAAAAGTACATTCCTAGTACGAGTAGAATTGTCTATTTCTAAGGAATAGTTCATTTATTTTAAAGATTTAAGATTTGTATGGAACTCATAAAATAATAAATACTTTGTGTCGTATCTACACAATCTGCCTTACCAATGATAATAAAGCAACAATCAATATGCAAAGCAAGAATATTATAACAAGATTTGATACATTACTATACTGTCTCAAAGATCTGAACCAGCTCCTCCGGGGTAACCATCATTTATTTCAAACGAACAGCATTTTTTAAAGGAACAGAGTAATCGTCACCTAGATGAAGTTAGGTAAATCTAGATAAATCTTGTGTCTTCTGTATTATCTTTTTTGTCAAAACTTTTAATGTGACTGTCTCTTGATTTTACCTAAAAAGTGGAATATGCTAAAAAGCGTACCTATCAGTATCCTCGTATATAATTGTATAACGAGCTTTGCAGATTTCAAGTAGGTAACAGATTTATACAATCGAATCGGAAACGTTTTCGAATACTTAATGATACACAAAGTCACAAAAGAGGTTTTTTTTTTACAAAATCTTACTCTCTAAACTCACACGGGATACACAAAAGTAGATAAAGAGATAAAATGGACTAAACTAGAATAACTTTTGCCTTCCACTGATAACGCAAACAACTTGTTGAAAACCTATAATGTATTTACGATCACGAACTCTAAAAACTAAAAGTCTAGAGTACCTATTTATAAGTAGCGAGTAAACTTTGTTGCTAGCGTCAGTTTTACGAGTACTACTATATTGCGGACTAAGTTCTTCCATACAAGGATTTTCCATCAGGGCAGAGTACATTGACTTTTAGATATCTCTGGAGATATTTATACCAAAACAAACTTTAGAAGAAAGGCCAGAGAATTATATAAAACAAGTCACACCAACCTTACGTTATCATATAATACAAATAGTCAATGGCCTTGTATTTTATATTATCAATTAGTATTTTTTCTCTCTTTAACGTATAGATAGATGACTGTTTTTATACTCAGTTACAGGCTCATAAAATCAGAATATGTTATGTATGTGAGCTATTCCGAATCCGCTGCGCAACAAGGACTTCAATGAATTTTTATATCCCTGAAGACATAATTTCCATAATATTAGGCTTCAGGCTCTAACACCGATTGTGATCAGAAGCTTTGGTTGGAATTTCGGGTAAATTTATTAGATTGGTATGTTAAACAGTCGGTATTAGTTTGCATTATAATATAACTCTGCTCTTGGACAAGTCTTTGAAATTGTAGGAGTTTACCAAGGAGATTGCGGATCGCCAAAAAAGTCTTGGAGTCATTGATGGTGTAATCTTTTGTATTGGAGGTAAGCCCAAAGAAACCAGACAACATTACCAAATGATGGTGTCGTCTTATCGGATTAGGCAATAAATTGATTTGCCTATAAATTAGGACCGTTGTCTTCGCGGCTTGATAAGACCGTTTCCGACAAATTAGCTCGTTTTATGGGCACTGTGTTGAGACAGTAGTGCGATACGGTGCCATTTTTGTGATTTTTTTTAAAATTATATTTATAAATTTTCGCCAAGAAAATATCTTTGATGTGTCAGTTCAGTAGTCCAACAAGTTCAAATATAGTCGTATTAAATATTATGAAGCTTTCGTTTAGCATTTGATACGTGTAGGTAAAGTAATTTATTTACTTTTGTTTATTGTATATAGTTAGATAAGATATAGTGATCCAATATTTATCGCAAAATTATAATTGTAATAGTCTGGCTAGATTTTCGGCGCTAATGATTCAGCTCCAAATTATTTCATTGTTAATCATTTTGTGGTGCGGTCAAAAGCCGTGTCGGCCTTTCACCAAGTATTGTAAAGCATTTTATAATGTTTATATAAGACAATGTTTGCTGAGATAATAAATTCTATTTGCGTTTTCTAAAAATAAATTTTCAATTTATTATTTTTGTAAGTGACCTACTAAACCTTACCCTGTGTTTTAATTTGATAAGTGTGAACATATTAACAATGTTTGAAATTTGTAAACAGTTTGTCATGAATCCATTAAAATAATAAGCTGATTCGTTAAGGCTTTCGCATTTGGTTTAAACATTGTATCTAATGTTGTTTTGAAAGATCTAAGGAACCATTACGCAAGCACCGCATACTGCGCGGTCATAATGTGGTTTACCAATCTTCCGCTGCGTCTTTCAATTTTATTGCATAATAAAATATATCAAAATGTTTATAAAATTCATAATTTATCGAGTAAACAGTCGACTAGTTGCGCGTGAGTGCTGAAAACTCTAGTTGTCTATTTTATAAGGCATTTGGGCAAGAACGATAATAAATCAGGTACTTGAATTTCTATATCAATCGCAGGTCTGACTGCAATATAATAATGCAAAAAATATACATTAATAAACTTACCGCTTCTACTTTGAGTCTGACAACTTTTTTTTCGTATATTAGTAATAATAATAATATGTTAGTCTAAATGTTGGTATCAGACAGTACAGATCGTATTTTTTGACGAATCTTAGCCAAACTTGTTATGGTATTACGAATTCCTTTATAATTTTGTGGGGAAGATTACTACTTGCTTGTTTGCCATTTACCGCCCGATTTCAATAGTATTCTGCAGATTAATGCGGTGCGTAATTTTTAATGCCATATATAAATATAACTTAATCTCATTAAAGAGGTTTTTGTTTTATATTAGAGTAACTGTTTATAGAACTACTAAAGGTTCCTCAACAAGAGAGGTGAGGGGAGCGTTTACCTACTTACATTTCGCCTAGAATATCGAAAAATATTACAATGGTCAGTTAAGATTCATGACGAAGGTTATAGGTATACAAGCCATGATAGTAGGTAATGTAATATATCAAATATGGTTGGATTTTCACACTTAGATTATAGCATATATCTATAATTATTTATTATTATAAGCAACTATGACTATATTAAAGCTTATGAGCAAGCACTGGAAACACTTTGAAAATTTACCTAGAATAATGCAGTTTGTTACTCACCGATTATATTTATGCGTGCTCTTCTATTTTGGGAGAAAGTGACTGTGTACGATGGGTACGTAGAATATCTGCTTTTGTCTGTGAATCATTTTCTCGACAGTATTTCACTGAGGCTGTAAATTTCATAACACCACGCCATGACTCTTGTAAGCAATTCATGCGTGAGCGCATCTTTAGAGCTAATAAAGTCATATAAAACCTGAGTAAGTGCATCATAAAAAGAGTTATGACGAATAAGGTTTGTAGTACGTTTATTGCATATTCCAATACTCAACAAATAAAAAATACTGAAAATAACATTTAGACTTAAACTGAACTTCTTTTACTTCTTCTTGTTGAACGTGTTTTTTTATCGAACTAAAACTACGAAGTAACTTTAAATGTACATAGTACGAATAATATGACTTCAAGTAGAGTTGTAATGTTCTCATTCAAACAACCTTTCAACTGATTATTTTGTTTCTTTCTTAGAATAATACAGGGCTATCGGCTATGGCTGTACTAAGCCGAAAAAAGATGTCACTATACTCATCCTAAGGAACAACTTTCACTATAGGACCAACTTGAATTCGAGAAAATAAGTCAGTTGTTCCATACAAAAAGTTGAACAGTCGTCGACAAAATATATGATACAGCTGATACGAACATACATCCTCAGAATATAACAATACATTTGATGATCGCTGTAGAGATTATTAGTACTTTCATATATTTTTTATTCGATTATGCAGGTAATTCTTAAAAAACATTGAAAACCGACTTTAATTCGGCACGAAAAACTTACGTTACAGAAATGCTATATATGTATGCTACAAAAATATCAAAAGTTATATTGACAAACCACTAACACTTACCGACCTGGACTGGACTGGACCGACTTTGATTAATCAGTCCAGTCATCTCTGAGAAATCGAGCATTATATATAAGGAAGGTCTCGTCGAATTGAGACCCTCCTCATGTTTGTAGTCAGTCAAAAAGATAAAGCTGTTATATTTTGACATGTTTGTTGCAAAGTAGGTCTGATTAAACTGAAACGTAATTTGTATGCATAATAAGACCTTTTCTAGTACGTAGTCAACAAAGCAGTGGTTTCACTGAAATGAAATAATTTCCACGCTGGCTTTTTTGTGATGCTCTACTAGCCCCTATATTATTCACATCAGCTTCCAACTTCATCCTGGGTTATTCTGTGTTTTCTCATTTACAAGACAGACAATGTGGGGTAGATTAGATAACAGGAAATTAAAATGCTCACTGACACAATTTGTTGTCCATGTGTAGGTTGGATTGAAGTAAAATCTGTACTAGGCTTCTTATTGTACCTACTGTTTGTGCTTGAGTTTCTTTGATATTATTATGATTAATGATGCATGCTTGATATGCAGGAAGGTACTAGAAATTTCCACATAAACTTATAACAGTGTATAAGATCAGTTTAAAAAAATTCAGTCATTGACGAGAATTTTTCTGTGTAAAAAGCTACGTGAACTACGGAAGATATTTATTTAATTTATATTAAGCTCCATATTTACTTTCTATCTTTAGAAAATAAAGGCAGGAAGTTAAAAGTTTCCTTTGTGATCTTGTTGGATTGGATTGTAAATTGTTTGCTATATAACACGAGTAGATAAAGATAAGTTATTTATTACATTAAAATACTAACAAATTTAACAATGTAGGTATTAAGTAGTTAAAATTTTGGCAAGTTGTGATAACGGTGAGTCCCAAACTAAGCACAAGCTTGTATCTTGGAACTCAGTGCAATATACTTGATAGTTTTGCACAATTTAATTAGTTCACAAAAAATAAAAAAAAAATGAAAAATAAAAGTCGATTTCTGAATCAAATATAAAACAATATAAATTTTCGGTTAGTTGTTATGTCAATATGAAAAAGTTTATAAGTTGTATTGGTTTCACTTGCGACCTGCTAGCAAGAAAAAAAATTATTTCTCAAAATAAAAGCATTTTAGTTCTGATGTTTGGTACAAGAGTGAAGTGGCTCCACAATTTGCGTCTAACAATAGCAAACCGACAGCTTGAAATGATAAATGATGATTTTCGACGTACTTGCCGTGACGGCGACGTTGATTGAAGGAGCCCGTTAAATTTAAGAATTATTACTAACAAAAAAGATCGGCTCTATTTAAATGAGGAAAATATTAAAACCAAGCAGCCACTTTATAAGTTCCAAGCATTTGAGCGACGACTAATACATTACCCAAAAATAAATTTGTTCGTATTCCTCGTGCACTGAAACTCGATGCCAAAAAGCGTCAGACCTGAAAGGAAATTCCGGAGAAAGTTTAAAAATGGCACAAAGTTATTATTTCCTAAATAAAGTAAAGAGAAGGAGTGATTCGACATTCCTCTGAAATAAAACTTTTTTGTGCTATAATTGCGGATAAAATCTTTTACTTTATTGACAGATATGGGCAAATACTGATTGTCTCTACCATTAGCATTGGTTAAAATGTAAAATACAAATTACCACCCACCACCTTCAAACGTATAGAGGGTTAGCGGTTTGGGGTGTACTAAGTAGAAAGGAGGTCACTGCACTCATCATTACGAACAACTTTCACCACGAAACCCAACGTGAAATCTAGAAAAAACTGCTGTTCCATAAAAAAAGTCTTTTGCTTGAAAAGAAAAAGTTTGTCTTTCTATGAAAAAGCTGTTTCTTTCGAATTAGGAGTTAGTTCCAGATAGAAAATTGTTCGTATTGATGAATTTATTTATCTCTACACTCCAAACCGATATTTCTGCATAATGTAAATGTATCGCTGTCACAGTCCTACTACTTGTTATCGAGAAATAGTTTTATAGAAGCGCTATTTAAGTGCAACATACTCGTATTGTGACAGAAAAATAGGACACGGAGCACGAACATTTAGGGAATTCAAGGTAGCTTTGAATGGCCCCAGAGTGCGACACAATTTGTCAAAACGACAAAGCTGTGGCCTTTAGATTTGATGCCGCGATTTGCTCCGCCCACACATCGACCCTATTTGCAATGCTCTATACGTGTCAATTGATTTTATTTGTCTTACATCAGTACGAGATAGGAACGAGTCTGGTAAAATGGATGTTGAAGGTTATATGTAGTCCTAGTAACTTTTCCTATTGCTATAAAATGATATTTGCTGGAAGATTTTGCTTGAAGGTCTTTGGGGGATTTATTATTGACATGAAATTGTACTTGTATTCTTCGGGTGACCTTCTAGCGATTAAGAGCTTTTCATACATCATAATAAAATATATATTTTTTTATAATTGTTTTAGTCATCCTATAATCGATCATCGTACTCGTATAAAAAATCATGATTGACCTTTAATATTTCATCTTATTATATATTTATTGTTATTATTTATTATTATTTGATTTTATTTCACAAGACCATTTAAAATTATATTACAATAATACTACAACAGCTGCTATCAAAACAATAAGTTATGGTATATAACATGTCTATATTATCGGTATACCTGTGTGTACCTACACCTATATTATGTATCTGTCACGCTGTCATAATATGGCCAATTATGAGTCTAATGATAACAATATCGTGAACTCACAAAAAAGGAAATCAAACTGCAACCATCGCCACAAAGTTAGTGGTTGCCTAGTCGGTTACGCGTTTTTCTCTCATGTGCATTTTACATCATAATTAATAATTGGGTAATTAGCATATGCATAAACATCGCAAGGAAACTCGTTTGACATGAAGTTTTCGAGGATACCTAAGTGAAGTCCTCAATCCGCATCGGAGACCCGTGCCCAACAGTAGGACGGCTTGATATGATAATCACCAGACGAACGTATTTATAGAGTATCACCGTCTAAATGCTATCGTAAACTCTTCAATCTAAGTTTACGTTGCTGTCGAATAAATTCGACAGGTGTGAGAGCATCAAAGACTTTGGCATCCGAGAGCTGTTTAGTTTACAATAACAATTCGATTAATGGTTTTTGTTATAAAGTCTCAAAAGAACTTCTAAAGTAAGTAAGTAAACTTGTATCAGTGTAAATCTGTGTTGTAAGTTCTTGTTTTTTTATGCGTGCGTACATTAAATTTAAATAGTTTATGCTTGGTCTATGTATCAAATTTGCTGCCGATAAGTTACGGGATTATTAAACTTTACGTATATACACAGTAGATTCTGTTATCTAAGAGTTTATTGACTAGTGCAGAAAATATATAAATTATTGATGTTATAAATATAGCCATAATGTTCATTATAGACCTCATGTTTGATCAGTTAGATATTAAATACAATAACGATGAAAAAAAGAGTATTCTTTAATGCAGTTAATATAAGTGAGTTTGTTTCAACTTTACGCAGAACCTCTCTTTTTTTAAATAAAGAATAGGCTTGCGTTTGACTGCAACTCGCCTGATGTAAAGCGACGATGCGGTCTAGGATGTGGCACGCTTGCCTAAAAGAAAGCGATTTACTCGCAATTTGAAAAGATAGAAATTATAGTTATCGGGAAATAGAGAACTCGGAAGGGAATTCTACAACCTAGCTGTACGCACAATAAAAGTAGACGCAAAGCTGTTTGTGCGTCCGTGGAATCTCTACCATATACCAGTGGCGTCTTGCAGTATCTCTACTTGTCCGATTGTAGAAGGGGAATACAATACAATAGGGCTATGCTTTTTCTTCTCGGGTAAAGCCGAAGTACGCAGCTAGTATGTAAAATAAAGAAATTAGTCAGTTCGTAAACTTGTTATAAATTTAAATCTGCCATAAGTAGTTTTTAGGACCTCTATCCTTCAAACCTTATTTCTTAGAAGATCTAAAGTTAAAGTCATGTTCGGCAAATGCCTAGTTATTTAAAATCAGTCGGTCAATGTACCGATGTATGTCCATGGAATGAAGCGATTACAGACATGAAATGCTAATAACTAGTTATTAGGAAAAATAGCTAGCTATCATATTAATCCTTTCAATCAGTCTGTTAGTATCAACAAACCTAATTGTATAAAGGATGTCCTAAAAAGATTTCTTTAACCTTAAGACTTAGCTAAAAAATGAGGTGAAAGAACTTTTGTGTAAAACTGTGGAGGCTAATCCAGCTTATTGGATCACGGAAGCATGATTGATTTATCGACATAATTTGAACCTGAATCTATTCGAAAACTTTATCTGGGGTTTACGTCAGTAAAACGTTGGTTGAAAGTGGTTTTCATCACAGAAATCTATCGTTTACAAAATGTATTCGATATTAGACCTCAAATATATTCATATCTCATCAACATCATCAGCTTACCTCTCGTCCATTGCTGGCCCTCGGACCTATCGTGGGCTTTTCATCTTCACCCTCTGGTTGTTATTATCACACTAGTTTTGAAAAACTCATATTTAGCGGTTTCTTTTACTGTAGCTTCACACTATCTATCTTATATACATTTTATTTAGAACAAGCGCCAGAAGTTTTTATGCTGATAATTAAGTACGACTATAAACGTAAGAATGTAGACAATTCAGATTTTCACCGCCAAGCATAATTTGCATTCCTAAGAGAGACGCGGTAGACTCAGACAATAACAAAATAAAACAAATTACCATCACGGAGAGATGTAACATTTGCTATTTATTTATAGAACGCTTAGACAGATGTCTTGAAAGTCGTTAACAATCTCAATTCAGGCCCGAAGTATCTAGCGTTATTCGCAGATAAATTGAATTAAAACAAAAAAGAAGCCATTTCACGACGGGTTTAAAATGTAATCAATCATAAATAATATTGGAGCATCTTGTAGATGCTTTTAAAAAGAAACCTGTGGCGAATAATCAGTGTTATTAACTATAATGACTTAATCAAAATTACGAGTACGTAGTTACTTTACTAAGTAAAAATAAACGTGCAATTTATATCAATGAAAATGGTTTCAATTCTCGTAGTATGTAACATAGCCCTCTTGCAACAAGATCATTACTTTGCTCACAAGAATTTAAAGTACTAGTCAACAAAATGCGACGAGAAAAGATACTCTTCGATAAAGCTTTACAAAAAGCTGCATTTGTTTGGAAATATAGTGGAATAAAAATAAATTACGACAAAGATCAGAGCGAAGAAACATTTCTAGGACATCTGCGGAGGCGATGGTTTTACGTTACAAATTTATTTTGGTTAATATCATCCGCACTCAGTGTTTTCGTATTGATCGGCGAGATGAGTATACAAAGCATTCTATACATGGTGCCATGCGTCACGTTCGCGTTTTTAGGCGGATTAAAATCCTTTTATTTCGTGTACTACGAAAATTTAGTAGGAGATGTCATTAAAACTTTGAAAACACTGCAGTCAATTGACGCTTCAAAAGGGAAAATAACAGTTGACGATTATTTTGTAAAGAAACAATTACCATTATTGAAGATTGCTGTAAATATTCTCCTTTTCTGGAGTTACTTGGCAGTTACAACGTTTTGTGTTGGGCCATTGCTGATCATTAGTTGGCAATATTGGTCAACGAATGAAATAAAACTGTTTTTGCCTTATACGTTTTGGTATCCCTTTGACGAATACAGCTACGTGGGATGGCCTTTTGCTTATCTTCATCAGTTTTGGTCAGGTACGTTCTATTTATGAAAGCAATATTCGCCAAAGTGTCTACTGTTTAATTCAGCTTTACGCTCCGGATTATAGATAAAGTGAGTAATATATCGTGAAAACAAGGAATTATGGGCCATTATGGCAAGTGCCGTATTGTTTTATGTTCACCACGACCTCACATCTATCATAATGTGATAGGAATCGGTTGATTGCTGCCAAAACAATACTATATACCAATACAGGGCGGACTTAAACTAGACATTTTAGTTTGTACTACAAAACCATACTAATATAATAAATGCAAAATTTTGTGTGTGTTTGTTTGGCACATAATTATTCACGGTAAAATGGAACGGATTTCGATGACATTTGTATTTGAGATAGCTTTTGAGTTAGATTAACACACAAGCGACCGCACCTATATTTTTCTAACATTATTTCAGCTTGGCTGGCTATATTTTTTGTATACGGGCCAGATTGCTTCTTTTACATAGCCTGCCAGTTTGTACATAGCCAATTTTGCTCTCTGAACTTTGATATGCAAAAAATTGGTCCAAACTATTTTGTAGACAAGGATGCTTTTGACGCTACCATGGGACAATTAATATATCGCCATAGAGAGCTTATTCGGTAAGTAGGTTATCAGTATTTATTATTATTTGTGTTTAATGGTAGTACCATTACAAGGCAAAAAACATCGCTTTCACTGATGCTGCTGTAACTGAAGCTTTTTAATTGTAATTATAATAAACCTTTGCTTATAATTATATCGTATAATGAATACACATATTTTGCCTAGGACAACTTGTAAAAAAATATTTGTATTTGATAGGTAAGTAGCATAAGTTTCATAGGTCCAGCTTAGAATGTTTAGTTGATACTAACTGGATGTGGAATATCTGCTGGCTATTGTTAAATTAAAGTTTCTGGACCTTTTTCAGTTGTGTCGACATGCTGAATGTAATTTACGAAAAGTCCACGCTCTATAACGTTATATCGAGCTCGTTCTTGATCTGTTTAGCTGGGTTCAATGTTACTGTAAGTGTCAATAATTTACATAAATCTTATATAATATTTTTAACCCAATAATACGATATCCCTAATTCAGTTCCATATTTGTCTTTTATACACATACTCATACTAATTTTTTCAACCATTCCTTACATTTTATGAGTGTTACACGATATTATGAACTCCATTATAATTCTAATACCAATTTTGATAACTCCTAATGTGTAGAGACTGTTCAAAAAGTGGAACCTTATTAATTTTACATACTCAATTTTTTAGCTTCTTTAAAGCCACGAACATATAAAATTATTTTTCGTCACGTTTTTCAGGCCATCGACAACTTCATATTAATGATGCCATTCGCTGCATTTATCGTGTCCACTCTCGTACAAATATTTTTGCTATGTTATTACGGAGACTTGCTAATGCGTGCGGTGAGATAAAACGATTTCCAATGACTTCGATTCGAACTAACCACAATAACGAACTTCTAATCTGATATTTATGTACTTGCTTCACTTTTCGTTTTCAGTAATGAAAATATGGTTTTGCATTCACGAATTGGAGTCACTCTATTTTTTAAGGTTCTTTAAGTATTTTAGTTTGATTAAGTTTTATAATATGTTTTCATTCAATTGTTTGTTCACATGTATGTCTGACGGCGGCAAGAACATAGAATACTGACAAGTGGTTAGAAGCGACATCCAAAAAACCCGTCTGCTAACATAAAATTTTGGCGTCTTTTTTATTTTGAGATGTACCCATTGTCACTCTTACGACTAAGATGAATCTATTGACACCAACCACATTAAAATACGACAAGCTGCCATAGAACTATGCATACTTACATACATGCATACATACACTCGGAAAACATAACCCTTCTTCCTTCGCAGTCGGGTAAAGAGAAAGAAAAATATACTGAAAGATTATCAAATATTTTTAACTAGCTACTATGTGTAATTCTTGCTTGGTATTCAGTGTATTGTATGTGTAATTGTGATTTTCTAATTTCTGTATTTCAGTCTGCAGAAGTAAGTGATGCTTTATACAATAGCGACTGGCTCAAGCTCAATATATCGTCTAAAAAATGCTGCTTGTTTATTATGATGAGGTAATTGTAAAACATTAAAGTATTTTTAGCCAGACATATTTTATAAAAACTTACAAGATTGATAAATTCTCAATTACCAAACTCATAATTAGTATTAACTCGTATTATTTATGTAAAAAATTTAGTAGAGTACATGCTTTCTTCGAGATCATTAGGTTCCACGTATAATTATCGGATAATTTGGATTGCTTTAGTGTTATAGTACATTCAACTTTGTATGGATAATCGATTCTAGCCTAGAGATATATCAGCAATCTAGTGGAAAATTATAACTGTGATACTACGTATATGATATGAATAACTGACCGAGAGAAGAGTCTCTGCTTCGGATCTGCCATTTTTTTCTTTCGTCTTGTCAGTTACGATGTTTGTTTGTTTGTATGTTAAAATTTTGTACTCGCGAATATGTTGTTGTTTCCATCCAATCTAGATGAATATTAGTGTATACTATTTGACTTGGAGAGTAAAAAGGTGCGTACATTGTTAATCCAACACACAGAAAAAAGTATGTGGCAAAAAAGCAAAATATTCCAACGGATAAACAAAAAGGTAACCAACAGCTTACGTCAGCTAACAAGAGCAGATCTACGTCTGATGGTCGGGATGATCACCGGCCAAAGCGTCCTGAACTACCATCAACATAAGATCGTCCTCTTTTACACCTAACGCAATAAGAGTGGAACTGTTGTGCCAGCGACCCAGAGCTGTGCTCCGTTATTTTAAGGAGCTCGGCTGGTTGGGTTACGCTGGCGGGGGTAAATACTGACGTCCCGCTTGAGGTGCACAATACACCTCATGCGGGACGTCAGTGCAGGACTCATCGCCCCCACACAGAATATGAATATTAGTGTATAGGTTCTACGAACTATTTGTCTTATTTTAGTCGCGGCGTACTTCTCTAAAAAGGTGAAGGTGTATCCACGATGTCATTTATTAGCCCACTTCATTAATATTTGATACAAATATGCGGAACTCAACAATTAACAAGATTCCTAAAATCAGTCAAGTAGTTGTAGTTTTTTATAAATGCCGACCTCGTAACTATGATATTTTTTACGAATTTATAATAATACGACAACCATTTGACTGATTTTCTACGAAAATGATGATTATTGTAATTATATAACTTTTGTTACAGAACCCAAAAACCTTGTAAAATAATAGCTCTTGGATACAGGGACATCAACTTGAGAACATTTACAATGGTAATAATTTGAGTACCTAGTCATTTTTTTCTAGTAGTTTCATTGAGTGTATGCTTAGTAAGTGAGTCATAAATATTTTTTGAATGTTATGTTTCTTTTTCTGATAATAAATTATTATTTAGAAATTAATTTTCTAAATAATAATTTATTAGATTTAAACAATATAATGTCTCGTCGAATATTCGATACATATAAAAATGTTTCATATGACTAAAGTTCACAGTTCATTTCACCTAAATACATACCAACTACTTCGTTTTACCTAAGTATTATTTTATCAAAATTTGCTTGATTTACGCTTGATCCGAAGCAGTTATTAACAAAATACTATTTTAACAAGTGAATATTCAACGTAAATCTTACTCCCAGATAGCGTGCTATGAATTTTATTAACCTCAGGCACAGAAACGACGGGGTGTTATGAGCTTGATGTGTGTGTGTGACGGATGGACCGATTTTTGTTTGAAACATGTATTTATTAGTCGGAGGTGTTCTTAGTTATATTTGATTAATCAAGAGCTTGACTGATGTTGGAGGTCAAAATTTTGTTGTTTAGAAAGAAAAGGTATCGTAGCAAGTATGACTCCCCAACCCTAAATTATAATTAGGTAGAACTGTCTGTACCAAATTTATCTCATGATTGTTCGAGCTGTTTTTGCCCGACTGTTCAAAGAGCGGTTAAAAAGCGGTTTTTCGAGTGTGTGTTTAAATATTTGAATGTAAGTAAGTATGTATGTTTGTCCAACTCTTTGTAATCCTCTATAACCTTAACCAGGAAACCGATATTGATG
Organism: Ligdia adustata; assembly: GCA_947049295.1. Taxonomy (NCBI): domain Eukaryota; kingdom Metazoa; phylum Arthropoda; class Insecta; order Lepidoptera; family Geometridae; genus Ligdia; species Ligdia adustata. Next base: position 9,981,788 of record OX346218.1, read on the forward strand.
TAAAAAGTGTAGTTGTTCAAAAGTTAATTTTGATGAATTTTCTAAACTAAGTAACTACTATTTTTCTTTTATTTTCAGATACTTAGTTCGGCTTGGTCATATTTTACATTAATTAGGACGGTGTATTCAAAGCAAGTTGCAGAGTAAAAACAACACATTTTAATATAACAGAAAAGTCACAAATATTATTTGTAACATCATCCTAGAAACAAGAAGTAAAACATTATCGATTTTGCAAATTAAATATACTTCAGAATAATTTTAAAGTAATAAAAATTAAGCACATATTTTATACACAATAAATGTAAAATAACTATATATTTCGTATTATTCTACCTACAATAAAAATAATAAAAAATCCAAGTTCTTTAATGAATCCGCCAAATCATGTTTTCATGTATTTTGCCAACTAACCCGCTCTAGTGAATTCCATCAAGGGAGTATATTCTACACACTCATACGATAAGTGCGCCATTACCCTAAAGTACGAGTACACAATATTCATTCCATCAGTGAATATAAACACAGCACTACAATCCTAGCTTCCTTTAGCCCTCGAGTTGGCAACTGGCATGTTTACGATGTCCAGACAGTGACAGCAATGCGGTAGTAAACATTCTAAACCTAAATTACCAGAGACAACAGAGAGATAGATCTAAATACAGAGTTACTTGCATGTAATGAGCAACTTTCAACCAATATCTACGACTTCAGTACATGATACATGATACCAACTTCTTTGTTACTACTTTCGAAGATTTGGTAGCTTAATACACAAGAAGTTTGTAGGCACGTGGCCAAAGGCCAAATCTATTGTAACAGCTTGAAGACATTTCATTTTATTTGCTACCGAATTTTCAAACGTCGTAGAATGAAAGTTGTAGATCTTGATGAACCAAAGTCTCCTTTCAGATGTTGCTTATGTTTGGTTAAGGTTACTAGTGGTAACTACAGGGTTACATTGTACAGATAATATTAAACATATATTACTAAAAATGGTTGATTTTGGTAAATATTTGTAATCTATTCAAAAAAAAATGTTGATCTTGATACCATATTTTTTTAGGTATAAAACTACTAATAATTATTTTATAAGAGTCTTAAAAACTTGTAATGACATCAACCATAAGCTTGTATTTTGTAAACGTATATTTTATCTGCAGTGGTAAAGAAAAAAAACTAAAGAAATTAGGTTCTGAGAATTTGTAGGGGTTAATAGGTGATTCCCTAGAGGTGGTACCAATGCAAAGTTACTTTATACCTTGTCAAACATTGTTACACAAAATTGGTTTTGTCGAACAAGTTTCCTATAATCCAATTTCCGCACACTGTAGAATTATAAAGATTGGACAAAGTTTTATTAGTTCGATGGTGACTTTGTCATGATGGAGCTGTTGAGGTATTATTCATCCAAAAATTGGCGCATATATAAGCCAGGTCCTAGTTACATAAGACAAGATTCTAATTTGAGGTTCACGCACTATGATATTGGTGCACTCTTGTTCAGTTTTTTTATTATAATTCACTTTATTCCCGGTCTTTGATTCTAGTAGGTATAATTTTATACGGGTATAATAATAAACTTGTAAGTCCTGACAGACTGACTGTCTGACTGATACTCGCTAGGAACTAACGCAAAGCCTAAACCACTAAAACCTAGATGTATAAAATTTTGGGTGTGTTTATTATAGGCTGTACAGAGGTGTATTATGAAACGATTTTTGCATGTTCAACTATTAAGGGAGTCAAATGGGGGATGAAAGTTTGCAACTCCTTTACGTCTTTGGCAACGCCCCGCGGGTGATCATAGTTATTCATAAAGACAATTTTTAGACGACTCTCAAAGTGCCACAATCTTAGTTTCATATTAAAACTTCCCAGTAATCATTTATGCAAAAGGCCCAGAAACACGTAGTAAATAAATAAGTTAGAAGCTCGCAATAGGTACGTATAGTTTCTAGATTCGATAGAATCAGTTGGCGAAGTGTCTACACAAAGAATCAGTAAATCTCTTTGATTTAGTACTGAAACGTTTAGGCAAGATTGTGTTGAAAGAGGATGCAGTAATATGCGTAAATTCGATCTCACTTACGCTCACAATGTTTGTTTATTGATGCCTGAAGTGAGAGGGGTGTGAGGAGATTGGCACATTTATGTTGCATGTCGTATATTTTAGGATACGAGCGACCATACAAATCAAATACTGTAAGCAGATGGTAGAAAATGAGAGAGGCCTATACCCAACAATAGGATAAAGAAGACTGCTGCTGCTGAAGGATGATCATGATGATAAAGCAGTTGTTGATAAGTATCAAATATACATAGAATAATTGAAATCAATTTACCAATTAATTAGATTACAGGCGTGGTCATCATTAGTAGCGTCTTCTTAACTGATTTTCAAAAAGCAGGAGGTGGTATATTCGTCTGTACGTATTTTTCTGTGCTCGTCTATATTCTCGCCAATTGAAACCGATATCAAAAATATGTTTTTAGTTCGAAAGGGTATACCTCCCGAGTTGGTCTTGTTATCATCAAGTCAGTATCTGATGATGGAATCTCAAGAAAATCGAGGAAAAGCTTACTAACTAACAATGTAATAAAATCTTAGAAGTTAATTTTGAGCCACGTCCCGGTATACCTGCTGAATTGAAGTTGGTTTTTATTCAAGTTTCATTTCTAGTTTATTGCAATGAGACTACGTATGTATGAAAGAAAAGAGATACTTGTGATGAAATAAGACCATTCAAAAATATTACCGAATTCATTTCGGCAAGCGCTGATACGGAGTTTTCAGTAATTTCGAATTATAATTGATTTCCCCCTCTTTTTTTGGGATGTCGGCAGAAAAATGAGACCATGCAGACCAAATTCTGGCATAATAGTAGGGGAGCCCAAGAGGGGATTTTGTGACATACTCGAGCGTGGCAGATTAACACATGGGAGATTCTTTAGGTCCTGTTGAGTGTATCTACCAAATATAAGCAGCCAAGCTAATAGAGCAGCCCGCAAAATATTAAAAAAAAACTTTGTTTTCCTGAAATAATCAAATTCGTCAGATTAAGATACGGTAGGTTTATTACTAGCTAAACAGTGTGCATGTCAATAATTAAATGATTTGAATGGAATGTTAGGGAGTGGGGGATTTCTTTTTTCTTAACTATTTTCAACCTGTGTGGCCACCCCCACCATGCAAATTGTCAGTTTAACATATATTTGTTATCAGAAGCATGATGTAGCATAGAAAATATTATAATCTGACAAGCTCGAACATTTACATGTTTTGATTTCATTAGAAAAAAAAAATTATATCCTTCCAGATGCTTCCTCCTCCACTAAAATGGGAAACACTTATAATATTTTCTACTTCCTATCATCCAAGCTTTGCAACGCAATACGTCTCTATGACGCTCGAGTAAATCCCTATTTAGCATCGTGGGCTCCCCTACTATAACATTTAATGTCTGCTATTATGTGTGAGACTTGTTAAAAAAACTAAGTTTTTTTTCAAACAGCTAATGACTGGAACTCAGGTCACAAAATAGTCTATGAAGAAAGAGATTATATAGAAAGATAACCAAAAACATAGGACTATATAAAAAAAAAACAATTTATAACATGACAAGAATCTCTATATATCGTATTTCCATAATGTAAATTATCAAAAATAAATCAGGGCCGGATTTCCGCCACCTACCTTTTTAGCAAAGGTTTTTATAATGTTCTGAAATAAAAATATCAGTCTATTGTATGTATTTTATATTTGATGGATTAGCCCTGTCGTTAATCTCTTCCACGGATAGTAATCACAGCTATGATTTGAAATCGTTCTATGCAAGCAAGGGAACAATTAAGGCAATTATGTCACACCTTTCTAGTTAATTGCGACACGCCCGCACACGCTCTGTTATTCAACACCGTGCGGGTTCTGTGGTTCTATTGATAGGCCTAACTGTAGGGCTGGTGCTCTATCTTAAATTAGGGTTGCTTTTTGTAAAAGCAATATTGGAGCTGCTGAGAAGAAACGGCTGTGCTCGTATTGATTACGAGTTACGGCGTTCTAAGTCTGCCTAATGAGTTTCAATAAAACGTTTCTTTTATTTCGATAAATTATAATATTAGTTTGTATGTATTTGTTCTTTTAGAGCAAACTGTAAACCAAAATGCTAAACTCAAATGAGTAGTAACTACCACTTATGCTTCGTGGAGGGACTTTGAGTATAGATTCTCACTTGTTGTGGATAAGCTTTTCTTCAATAAGTCTTCCCTTTGATTATATAGGTTACTTTTTTGCTTTGGCATCTGTTTTACACTTTTATGTAAACCAACTATTTTTAATTGAACTTATATCGCATCATTTTATTGTTTGACGTTTAAACACTTTGTAGCGTACGTGGTCACAGGATGATAGTCATTTGTTATACTACTGTACGACTATCAATTGCAGTCTGAAACATAAAACATCAGGTTTATTGCACATTTAAGTGTCAATTCTGGCAAATATCTGTTCAATATCGCTGTGCAGATATTATCGTCCTTGATATAACGAATAAACATTCAGATTTGAATAATTTAAACATAAACAATAACAGTATTACTATTAGTTACATATACAGCGTTACTGGTAACTTTATGTATAGCGTTTAGTGATCAGAATTTAATACAACGTAAAATATGTAACATTAATAACTAACAACGTCTGAGTCACAAAATCTCATAAGCACAGGCCTCCTTTGCCCCCTGTAGGTTTAAATTCTGTTCGAAAGGAATTGTGAAGTTCGAAAAGAAATACTGTTTTAACACAATATTTTGTTCTAAGGTTTTGTCATCTAATTTCAAATAACCCATCAGGTATTTATTAAAATCTCGTGTAGCGTATGGGTCCCATCGCGACTTGTTATATTTATTACTTTTCGGTCTTTCTAGTTCCACTGTCTCCAAAGAGCATTATTGTCAAGTAAAACTTCAATGTCGTATTTAAAAAAATGTGTATGAGCAAGAAACAGTTAAATCTAGAGACTGCGGCAACATACAGAGTACCTACCTATGACATTTTCCGTACCATTGCTTCAATGTTTAAAAAGGAAAAGGATGTAAGTGATTTCCCACGGGTGTAGTATTGCACTATCTATACCTTTTGAAAGTTCTCCGAAACATTTTCCGGAACAAATCGCAACATTTTTAAAGAAAAAAGAGGAAATATGAAGAGTGCTGCATTTTTAAAGAGGAAATATGAAGAGTGCTGCGCCAAGCGTTTCTATTGCAGTTATCTTTTCAGTTTGTATTTCAACTCTACTTAAATATGAAGTTTGTGATAGCCTAGTTAGTAAAGCTCTTGCCTATCAAGAGTGAAGGTGCAGGTTCTATCCTAGCCATGCACATCTGAGTTATTAGATCATGATATGCAAATTATAATAAATTACTAAAATTATTAAATTTTAAAATTTGTATGTGATAACCCAATCTCGTCGCTTGTATGACTAACTAACGTATCTCAGTTTGTGCAAAATTTCAAAACAAGCGTTTTTCGGTTGAGAGTGGTGAAAAATTAATTATATTTCAATTCCGCAAGCTGGATGTCAATTAAGTAAAATATATTTAAATAGAGTGGAACGCGGGCTTTTAGCCTGTGTATTCATTTATTATTATTTTGCATTAACAACATTATTTATGCTAGTTCAAAACAGATACGCGACTTTGTGAAAACTTTGTTTTCCATTTCAGCCCACTTAGGTGCTTTTGAACTACTATAGTTATACGAATAAAACGCAAATATAAAAGATTAAACACTTTAATAATCATCAATATTTTAACATTAGGTATGAATGTTTCATTTAAAATCACAATAAGTACCTATTTATACATTATTAAGTAAATAAGTAGCCTCAAATTTGCCTCAAGACATTTTAACTGCTCCATCCTAAAAGAAAAACCAGGAATAAACTACAATAACTCCAAATAATTGAACAATGATATATGAAACACTGAAATGTTACTTGCAAAAATAATATTAATAAGTCTCATTTTCAAATCACAATATGTACCTACTTATTACTTAAAGAGGTAGCCTAATATAAGTCTTAAAACATTTCAATTGCTCCATACTCTATACTAAAAAAAAATATAACAAACCAAGAATTATAACTCCAAAATAAACATACAGTCTTACAAGGATCATAGGCGTCACTGACGTTGTCAGGAGGACGCCAGTGTCGCAATTTCAACTGAATGAATTGTCAAAATAATGACGTTTTCAAGAAGGCGACGAAAGCTTCTCATTGTCACCGCGCGTCACTTGATCTTTGAAAGACTGTAACAAAACTTCCATTATTAAAGTCAGAGCATTAACGAATTAAGTCTATTTTAACCTTGAAAAGATAAAACATTTAGTGAATCTCACACACAATATTAATACTATTAATAAGTTTAACTATCAATAGTAGGTAACTATAAAATTAAAATCAGTCTCAAGATTTATCTTTGAACAATAAAGCCTAGTATCATAGAAAATATTGAGATCACAAAATCATTTGAGTATTACTAGAAAGACTACGTTCTACGTACTAAAGTTCTACGTATTAAGTATTAGAATTAAGTATTGCTTAATGAGGCAAAGATCGATAAAATTCAACAAATTCAGGTGACCTTATCACCGGCGTATCGCCTTCTGTTAGTGCCATTAAATCATTGTACTTTTCTTCAGAAAGTTTGGGTGGAGTTGAATTCAGACGCAAAATTTCTGATGCCAATGCTTCAGAAACTTGTCTTCTTAAGGTTAAATAACGGTAAGATAGAGCTGAGCGGTCGGTTTTAAAAAATATTTTGTCACCGTCTGTTTTCGAAAATGACAGCTCTACCATGTTCCTCCAATCGATAAATTCACCTTCGTTATCTTTCCGAACAGAAAGTATACGCAAATTTTGTGACAACGTCTTGAAATCTAAAATATCTGAGAAATTTAGAGCATTGACTTTGTAAGGCTGTTTACGTCTTGCTAATCTTATGATGGGAATCAACTGGGCTGGTATGAAAATGTCACCACTTTTTTTTACGGCATAATCTATGGCACTGTGTGCGGAGTCTCCTTCATTCTGTCCATGACAGGGCACAGATATACTCAAAATTATTTCTTCAATGGAAATGGAATTGTTTACCATGTAAAGAAGTGTAGAGGCCACAATCGAATTTTTGTTTTGGCCACTACAGCCATCCGCGAATAAATATACTTTTTTCATTCCTTTTTCGTCGAAAGATTTCAGGAAAAGGTACAAGCCAGTAGAGATTTCAGAAGCCCCTCGTTTACTTTGGGCTTCATGCCATGTATAGCAGTAGCAATCGTGTGAAACCATCTCGTAGATTGTGAAATTGTAAACTGATAACCTACGCTTATAGAAGACAGCACTTTCGTTACTTATCGGTAAGCCAATCACTTGTTGCATATCAAAGGTGGCACATACTATTTCAGACTCGTTATTTTTAGCTTCTTCTTTCCTTTCAGATCTTTTTTCACGGAATAAATTCTTCTGATGTATGTGAACTGTGTACTTTTCTTGTAAATTCCTCTTTATTTCTTCATTTCCTTCACGATAGGTGCTACAAATGCTGCATTGATCCTTTTTGGGCTTATGGAAAGATAAATTCTTGGATCTCAATACTTTTCTGTAAAGTGAAAGGCTGGGTTTTGGCTCTTCTTGCAGTTCTTCGACAAGCATGGAATGCATTTTCTTTATTGTGAGCTCTGAGTGTAAATACTCTCGAGTTGTGTTGGCTCTACAATAATGGGATTCTACCTTAGGAAAACGATTAATATGTTCTTCAACGAGAGCTCGCACAACGTTATCGTTCACAACATTTGCGGGTTTCCGTCCTCCACGAAAATCTTTTTCCATTACTCCACTAGGTAAAATCTTGTTTAAGGTTGTTTTTATAACGGCTTCTCCAATCCCCAAAGTATTTAAAAAAAATGTCTTACAAACCTTCTTTTTCTGTTCATCATTAAAATAATAGTATATAGTATTTTGCCTTCTGGAATCAACGCCAACTGTTTTTTGCTTTGTATTTACAATTTCAACGTGTCGCGCAATAAAATTTCTTTGTTCTGACAAATTTCCTGTAGCCCAGTAACTATCAAATATTTTTTGACGACAATCTTCACTAAAGCTATGGCAATAACGATTCATTCTTTTGCAATTTTCTGTATTGCATAACGGTCCTAGTTTCTTTTTTAGTATAACCTTGTTTGTAACTTGTGTGGTGTACTGATTTCCTAAATCTTTATTCTTTTTTGCATGTTTTTTCTTATCAAAGCGTTTTTCCTTGCGGTTTACTTCACTAGGCCCTCCATCAACTATAAAATCTTCTGGTATTTGGAGCTGGTTAGAAATACAAGAATCTACGTTATGCAATGGGAGATCAGGAGGTAACTCCTGATGACTGTCACAAGGAGAATCATTGTCAAAATGGTGCCAACATAATAAAGCCAAACATCTCACGCACGCACTAAATATTTCTGTATTACATCCAAGTACACCACAACTCTGAGCCACGTAATGTTTTTCAATAGTTCTTGTAGAAAGCATCCGACCATTTGTAATTATTTCTCTTGTGGGACTGTTTTGAGTTGTGGGCAATTCAATAGGCAACGCTCCATCAAAAAAATCAGTTAATAATCTTTCAGAACAAACCGTGTCGTTTTTCATACTAGAATCTGATCTACAATTATTTGGTAACACATGCATCGCCACTGGATCGTCAATAACGTTGGGAACAATATCATCAGCACAGACAGTTACGTCGCTTGATATAGATGCTCTTCTAACATTGGGAAAATAATTTAATCCGTCATCAATTGTAGTTAATAAACTTTCTGAACAAACCGTTTCATCACTTTTAGTTGAAACCGATCTTGAATTATTAATTAAGGGTTGAGGAGACGTATGCCCATCTGGCATGATTTCTTCTAGTTCATCATTGGTTCTTATATCGTCACTACAAACAGCTATTTTGCTTGACATAGATGGTCTTTTGATGTTAGGGGGATCATTTAGTTCAATTGTTGGCATCTCAGTACTGCTATTTTGAAGTTCAAAAAGATTTTTACTAAGATCTTTGACTGAATTGACAAAAACGCAAGATATTTTTTCCAAAAAATTATCGTGAAGATTTGAAGAGCTACTTGAAAGTTTCTTACTATATTTTTGACTCAAACCAGATGGCTTTCTTGACTTTTTGGTTTGAGGAATATAATCCGGATCACTAGCGTTATCTGAATCATGAAATGGGTCTCGATCTCCATCGCCTTCATCATTTGACGGTTTCGTTTCACACTCGTATTTTTTCTTGGCAATGTTACAGAGAGGTTCATCAGGAGATGAATCAGAGTCATTTTCTATGGATTTCTGCGACATTGTTTGGCTATCTCTGTCGGTCATTGTAATTACTCCGTAGTACCATTTTTTCTTAAATAGCATTTTTACTGGTGCTCCAACACACAGTTTGTCGTATTTTCGCAAACATTTTAGTTCTTTGGTTGATACGCAATTTTTAGTACCATCTCGCCATTCAACAATTACATCCATGTTCGGTTTATACTGTCCAATTAAAATGGTCCTAAAACAAAAACAGATTTTAATTACGATAAGAAAGCAACTCATAGCAAAAATAATCTGAGGTTTTGCCAGCTAGGTACATCAAAAAAGTTAACTATTAAAACTTTCGTTTCTTTCTTTTATTATACCAAACTCAGTAACCCGCCCCTTCTTCGCTTGGCTATTACAGTAAGTTCTCAATCATCATCATACTGGAACCGATTTTCACAGATCTTTAATCAAATTATTTAATGTCCGACCATTCGTGAAAACCGCATCCCACCAAAAACATTTTCATGTAGTGTTGCCAGAACGAGACCATGGCTCGCAAATTCGCAATGTGAAAAAGTTGTCAGATCTCATGTGGAGCCAAGTTTCTAACTTTACAGCCCACGGCTGAGACTCGGACGTTGTGCGCCCTCTAGTCAATTGTTACTCTAAAAACTTAATTATATTCACCTACGACTTTACCAACTCAAAAATAAATTATTTCCGCAATAAAATGTATTTGGGAACTAAGTAAGTACCAAATTTTTATAACTCATTAATGTCTGTACCCACTTCACCACCTACGTACTGTTCAATTTAATTACATTTTATCAATTTCATATATTAGGGTTACATTTTTCTTACAACCAATGTAAGCAAAGCATTCCGTGACATTCATACATTATAATATTGACGCGCGAAAGATAGATAGGCGAAAGCGCGTGCACCCGACAACAGGTAGTCCCACTGTCCCACATGCACTTTGAGTGATTATTGAGAGATTAGTGGCAGGTATCCATATACAATCCGTTTTCAGCACTCTCTGTGAGTTTAGCTTTCAATCGAGATATTGAAGAACGCTATCGACATTTTATCGGTACATCACCGTTAGTGTGTCAACTAAAAACAAATCAAAAAGTACTTACCATCAAATTTCCATAGCATAAACCGTGGCACTTTCTCGAATCACAGAATGACAACTACTGACGCGGTTCGCGACGCCGCCGACGCAGGCCGGCGGAATGCGAGGGGGGTTCGACAAAAAATGGCGCACGTGGTTTGATTTTAACCAATTGATTGAAGTAAATATAGTATTTAGACTATGAGCCATTGAGTCGAAAATCGTCTGAGAATCGTATCTCAGATGCATTGTAAAATAATAACACATTTAAAATTCCACTAAAAAACTTATCTGAGATAGGAAATCATATTTTGTGCCTGATCATAAATTTGATTTTAACTAAAAGTCCTAAATGAGTTAAGTTAGTTAGTTGTGTTTTTTTATAAGCAATTGTTAGATACGTTGCCTCTACACATGTCATTATTTTGAAATCCTTGCTACCTACAGATACAGGGGTTAGTGGTAACTGTAGAGTACGACAAGGTGAATTCACTGGTGTTCGTAACTCAAATCGACCAAAAACTGAGATACGCTAGTTAGTCATACGAGCGACGATCTGTCAATACGACCATACTATAAGCAATTACAATATTGTCACATACAGATTCGGACTCGGTCAATATTTAAACTGTCTATAGGAGAAGAAAATTAAACGCCTGTAAAAGCATTCATAGCAATCCTCACAACTTTAATTTTAATTTGTTTTCTATAAGAGTTTCTTTCATCCATTACAATCTGCGATAGACTAATAGTGTATTTTTACTATTATGTGAGTTTCATGTTGATAAACTGCAGCGCAAGTACGGTTCTCTATCAATCGGTCGTTTTAGAATTTGAGCCTGTATAAATGTTGATTCCGATCATTATCGAGGATATAAATATATCTATACACTGGATATACTCGTAATTGTCGAACACGAGAACTCAATGACTATTATACTGACGATTGATGTCAGATAGATTAAATAGATTTCTAATCAAATACCTTTACTCGTTACTACCAAAAACAAAATGACTAACTACAATAACAAAAAAAATATTGTAAATATTAAATAAAGAGATTACCTATAGAACATTTAAGATCTACAGATAATCCGAATGCTCCAACCCACCACCAGAGGGCAGTGTGCCTAGCATGCTAGTCGGATTACCACGCTGAATGGCAATGCTTATACGTTGGGCCAGATAAAAACCGGCATTGTGCATTCGGCACCGGAGCCGGCGGAATCGACCAAACGCTCCGATAAGTTTTGGAAAATAATATGAGCTCCCGAAATTGACATCAATCATTTATCAATGGCAAGATATGTAATTGCAAAAGACGTTATAGCATAACGTTAAGTATATACCGGTACATACAGAACGGTACTTGCACTGCAGGTCTGGTAATAGGGAATTGTATAGGTAGCCAAATCGGTATTCTACTTTCAAATATAATTAGTATGTTCTTAGTAAAGCAGAGTGTATTTATAACCCCTACCTAACAAAGAACTATCTTTCTTTTTTGACTATTTGTCATGCCCCGTTTTGTCGTGCATATAGAGAAGGTGTTATAAGTGTGATTGCTCACGTTCTTAGCGTAGAATCGTGCCGCTCGTGATAAGGAGCTATCAATCTTCAACCCCCACACCCCATAATACACGCCGGGTGGTGACCGTCCGTCTTTTAAGAATATCGTATTTTCATGCAATGTTACCTGGTGTATCTCTAATCACTATATTATATATATAGGTGTAATCGGGTCTTGTAAACGCAGATACCTAACACTACATAATGTCGAGTTATATTTGATATTTATAGTTTAGAACGTGAAATGAAATAACATCGCATCATCTACTTTCAATAAATAAGGTAATATATATAGTACATTATATGTACTTATATCATTGTGCAGACACTGTGTTAACTCTTAATAAATATAATACGATAAACCAATGAAAATCTATTTTTATTGTTTTTAGATAGTTTAATACTAAATGTTTATGTTTATTAGTTGATCTTTTTTAGGTTATATAGAGATTTGAATTTTGAAATAAATTGAAACTCAAGCGTATTGTCCTCTTTATTACGCGATCTTTTGTAGGCTGTTCCACAGTTTATTGCTTAAAATGTGCTAAAGGTGGAATCAAGTGCTACAGAGCTACAAGCGCACCGTGCGTGCCATAAAGGCACTGACAGACTTATAATACTTATATGCACTGCGTTATAGACCGGCCCAGGGAAGCGAACAAAGCGTCTTTGGTTATAATCTGGCAAAGTTTTCTTTCATCTTTCAATATGCATGTTTGTCTGGCTGTTGGCAGACAAACATACATAGTGGTACAGGCAATGGTACAGATGCTTTTGTTTTCGTGTTCTAGGGAACCCTGTTATTCATATTTAATATCATACACAGTCAGCTTTTAACCCTGTATGTTTAATTACATTATAACTGTGAACCATAACAACCTGTTTTTTTTTACGGGTTTGAGTACTTTTTGAGATCTGCAATCATAAAGTTTGGATGTTTCGCGTGAAGACAGCTCTTACAATGCCCATCTTACAACTTCGTCTGTATCAGCTTTACTTAATTATATCTGGAGTTGGTAATATCTCAAAAGCAGTGACCAACTCCAGAAGAAATCATTCTTACTGAAAGAGCAAGCGAAACAAGCAAGGTGGAGGTGTGGTTTTTTTTTGTCTATCAGTATATTATGTAGGTATGTTTTGTGCAATAGTGTGATTCAACAGTTTACTAAATTACTAGAGATAGAGCTAATGATATAAGAATTATTGTAAAAAATTATACAATCATGGACGGAATATAAGAGGAAGTGGTTCTAAGGAACTACTGGCATAGAAAAACCTGTAATGTACTGTCAACATAAAACTGGTAAAAAGAAGCAGGTACTGAAATCAGGAGAACATTACAATTGCATTACAACACGCGTGTAGAGTTGAAGGAGAAAAACTTATACTTACTATTTTTTTTTTTTGGGAACCATCACAACTCGAAACGGAGTTTAGTAAATTTGGTATAAATATATTAAACAATAGGTAGTAAAATATAAAAACGTAGCTTTATTATTAAGCATAACTTTTTACGTCTTGTTTTTGTGGACTATTAAATTTCTGAAACAAAGCATCAATAACTTTTTAAAGTTTGTACACAAGTATTTAGTATAAAACATGAGTAGGTACTACTTTAGTGGAAATATTTAGTATGGGAAAAACAGTATAATTTATAAACTCTTCAAATCTGAAAATTATTAGTAAAGTACTATCAGAAGAAAAGTATTTTTATGTAAGAAAATACTTTTTAACTGATTTCAAAAAGGAGGAGATTTATAATTTGTTGGAGTATTTTTATGTAGGTCCTCGTGTGTTCCCCAATTTCTCAGAAATGGCCTATTTTTTCATATTTTCCTGTAATAATGGATAAAATCTGTTTCAAGGTATAATATCATGCTTTCGAGTTTATATTCTTCGAAAGCGTGTTTTTTCTCCTTATCGTCCTTTAAGCTCCTTACTAATGGCCTCTCTAGTGCACTACGTTAAAGAACTAAACTATTTCATGTGTGTGTGTATCACAAATATCTATTGTATTTTAACATATTTTTAACACAGTTTTCTGGGTTTGTAAATATGTATCTGCATAGTATGAATAAAACCTACAATAACCTTGTCATAAAAAAACGAACTCCAATACTTATTAAATTCTCTAAGGAAATCCGAAAAGACGGGCCACTGATCGAACCGTCATGTTGTCGATGTTTGGGATATGAAAATCCCTTGCGAAAGACGTGGAATTAAACGAAAATGATGGCGAAAGCACCTCTCGCTATAAATATTGCTAGCAAATAGAAGCTTTTAAGATTAAGAAAAAATAAATTTATATCTATTGATAAATAAATAGTAAAGAAACTTCATATGAATATATTTCTGGACTATGCCATTCTAAAAACTTTATAGCGTTATAATTTTCTATAATAATTATTGTCCCTTAACCACTGACTCACTTACTTGTTTGTAAAACCTTATTTACATTTATTATTTGCTTGCTCAATTTTAAATTACCAGTAAATAGGCAAGCCAAAGCCTTAGAAAAAAGGTTATTGTCTTAGTAATTGCAAATTTAAACGATATAAGTGTCAGCAAAGTCAATAGTCACACCTTGTGTGTCAAGCTGATAAACTGATTTGATCAGTGTCAAATCAGTGTTTATCTGTGGGTTAATAATGATCATGGAACATTTTACTATAGACAATGATAACTAAATAATAACATAACTCAATTAACAAATAATTAGTTAATAAAGTACCACACGCCGAAATACTTCATTAGAAAGAATAAATCGCAATGAACTGGTAAATTACAAGTGCGCTAAGTAGAAATGCCTCTCTCAGCAAATTTCAGGCGCGGTAAGATTCGCTTCCTGGAAATACACTCACATGTACGAATACGTTTTAATAAACGCAGAATTTGGGGTGTAAACTAGGGCTATGAGGTAGAACTTTGTATTTTAATTTCAAGTTAGTAACATGGTATGTATTTAGTTTATAACGTTTCAGGTTTGTTTCCAAATAGTTGTCCCTGATGTGCAAATTATCTTTAATGTGAATTAGTACGACTAGTTGTCAGTTCGGTTCATTTAAGTTATTAGAATCTATGTGTAGCATATTATTATGTGAAATAAAGTCTAATTTTTTTGCATTACTGTATACTCCACCGACGAAATTAACTTGGCCAGCTTTGTACATCAAGGCCTATCCTATAACAATCTGATTGAAAAGAGACTCGTCTCGTAACAAGAACAGAATCGTAGTGAATTATGTATATACTAAACATAAATCAGAATAAAGTAAAAATAATTTACGCTTTGTGCTTATATATAAATGACATTGAAGGTAAATGAACCTTTTTTGTTTGTTTCTTCTGTATATTGCAATAGTGACGGTTAAAAATTAGTATAAACACCTGAGAGTCAAATTTTTTTTATATTTATAAATATACACACTCGAAAACTGCTGAACCGATTTGGATAAAATTTTACTCTTGATTAACACATTACTTTAAATCATGTATTGACGCGGGCAATACCGCGGGACGCAACTAATATGTGAAGTAAATTACATATATGTGTACTTCAAATATATAAGTGAATTATATGGGAAACAAAATTATTCATATATCTCATTTAGATAAACTCTTACATAACAATGAATGTAGTTACATAATAATATATTCCTAAATTTTTGTAACTGATATGTAATAATGTCACAGAAATGCTGTTAGCAATAAAAAATGCAAAGAAAAAACGCGAAGAAGAAAATTCAGAGGACCAAGATAATATAGAGCCCTCTCCAGTCAATGAAGCTAAAGGTACTTCAGAAATGGAAGATTCAAGCTCTATGTTTCTTACAAAACCTGTCATTAATACAAATAAAACTACTAACGAAGAGAATAATCGAGAAATCAAAAAATCTATGGATCAGCCATAACATATTTAATAAATATTTGAAACATAACAATGAATGTAGAGATAAACAAGAGTTACAATAGAATAAATTTACTTAATGTATGTAGTTGCATGTTTTTCTGTAATAATATTTGCTACAGGTTTTAATTTTTAAGCATAATTAAAAAAATCTGGAAATATATTGCACATTATTTAGGTACAACACAATGAAATCGTACAATAAAAGTAAGCATTCACGAGTATTTAACCATTTGGCACACAGGAAATGAATACATTTTCATACATTATCACAATTTATTATTAATTAATTCTCTTTATTGGTCATTCAAATAAAAAATATGTTGGATGGTTTTTTAAGGCATCTTGTGTAGGAATTTTATAAACACGTGTAGATTTTTAAACGCCTTATCTGTTTACAAGTAGGTATTTCGTAAACTATAGAAAATGTGCCGATGAGTTGTGTTATGGGACAGGAGCAAAATAAGAAAAATCCATAAGATATAAGAAGTATAATCTATTGCTATCAGTATATTTCTATATTTCAATTTGATGTACTAAAAGTTATTTTTTTGACATTCTACTTCTAAAAAAGATAGTGAAAAAAATCTTCAGAATATCTTTTGTAGTTATACATTCCAGAATCTTATAAGTTAAAAATAATTGTTCTATGTAATCTGTTTTCAGAATTCCCATTTCGAGTACTATACTTGGCTAGGTTATTAAATCTGAGTCAAGGCTGCTTCTAGATTAGGTCGTATAAGACGGCGCGGCTTTGCGGCGCCAGACGCAGTTCGCCGTTGAGAATCGAACTGTCTTCAGCTAAGCTCCACAGAGTCGTTTCCATACATAGTCACTAATATTAATACTTTGTGTAGCCTCACTAAAACCGGTACTAAACGGTTACTAAAAGTATTTTATGTCAAAATATAAATCTAGACATTTTTCACGAAACATACTCGTAGGCTACAAGGAAATTTATTGAATATTAAATAATGAGGTAAGGGTTTTAGTTATAATAATTCATGCTTTGTTACACACAAATCAGGTGATGATACAAGATTTGAATAATGTATCTATGGCGATAGGTGTAGGTCCACCTGAATTATTATTATCTTCAATCCTACTTGGACTTTTATTATCAAGCTTTGAGCCAGCCACGACTTGCGTCCTCATTTGGTTAAGTAGTTTTACGTTTGACAACAGTTCAATTCGAGCGTCAATTTGCAGAAATCTCACGTAACGTTCAAAAGTTCCGGTTGTTTTATAAGTCGGGATACATAGCAAAAAAAACTAGGTATAATTATTTTTAATCTATCTACCTACTGTTTTGACGTAATTAGCCAATATTATATATTCCGACTCAGTCTGATGTTCTCCAAGGTCTCTCTGTGCCATCGCGACCAATAATACATCATGGAAAACGAATAAAGCTAGATATACACGTTTATTACACAGCCATATAAAATTTAATTTAAATGCTGATTTTGACCTTTATGATATACTACTGCACTAACAAAATTTTGACTTAAATTTTGATCGACTGGAACTTGAACTTGGTTTTGTGGAAGGTTATTTCAAAGCCGTGACAGGAGGTGACAGAACTTACATGACATTTGATTCCTAAGCACAAAGCCCAAACATCGATTTTTATGGAGAATCATTCTGCAGAATTACAACTATTAGTGCATTATTAGTTTGGCGATTTACAGCCGAACTAGAGCGCCTTAAGAGAAAATGAGAATGTTATTCAAAGGCCACTAAATATTTCTTATTCTTATTATTCACTGTTTTCATGTTTCTGATACAATTTTCGTTCCGGGGCCCCCGGGTCTTTTTACCCCCTAAATTGTGACGTAATTTTTTGTTATTGGTGTCAATCCCTTCACTATGATGTATTATAGGCCTATACGTTTTATTATTTTGAAAAAAGTTATTGAATTCTGCATAATACAGTTTTTTTATAAACATCGTATCGTGCTTAGGAAGCTTGTAACTTTATAGTGATATAAAAGACAGAAAAAAATATAACGATAAAGCCTAGTAAATAATGTGTTAGCTATGTGAAAAAAACACTGGAATCAGACAAAATTAACAGTTAGAAAAGAGCTACATATATTATTGTATGGACAAGTTGGAGGTCTGTAGCTGTCTCTAGCGGTTACCATGCATGTAAAAGCGTGTTTGTTGGTTTATTTGGTTTGTTTGATAGTATTCTCCTCAGCAACTGGGAGAAGGTTTTGAGACATAGATAGTACGAGATCCGTAGAGTGCCATAGGCTTTTTTCACGGAAACATAAAAATAACGCGGGCAGAGACGCTGGCAAAAGCTAGTTATCTATAGACGTACAAGAACAACTGTGTCAGAAATACTTTGTGTATTTTTAGGTATTCGGAAAACAATCATTATTGAAGAGGCATCAGTATAGCATTAGGGTAGGTGCTTGTTACTGAGCGGGCGATATAAAATGGGGACTAAGGGTGAATATTTTTTGTATGTTATAACACATAAAGTTGGTATATTTTGTTACAAATAAGGTATCAAGGGACAAAAATAACAAAAGAAAACTTAACAAGATTGTATGTAATAGGAGAATTTATAAGCAATACGATACAAACAAACAATAAGGTGTCGTAAATTTCATTATAGATTTACTTACGCCTAGTCATAGTTATATATTTATTGATAATTAGACAAGTTTTTTTTAATTAAACTTAGTAGTTACTTCCATTATGGCAGCCACCAATAGAACTATTTCAGTTATTTCGATTCAATTAAATCAACCGTCTGGACCAATTTAGATAAAAATTTATTGGGGACATTTCAAACAAAAAAAAATTTTTTTCTAATTGGTCCTGACGTCTGCGAGATATTAGTTTACAAAATAAAACAGAACAACATACCGGTCAAATTGAGTACCTACCTTCTCCCTTTTGGAAAATGGTAGAAAAAACAAGGGAAAAGCGAATCAGCAGGAAGAATGAATGAATGAATGAATGAAAGTTTATTTCTTCAAAACACACAAAAACAGTAAAAAAGCATACAATACAGTTTAACAGAAAAACTATAACGTTATAATGTGTTTGTCAGAACCCGAGCCCAACTTAGCATACATGCTAGCTGCAGCTGGTGCAGCAGCCACCGCTGGTCTTCCGCTGGGACCGGGCAGTGACATTACGCACGTGTGATGTAGGCAACAAGCTACTAACAAAAACTTAGTTGAGGAAGAAGAAAAATTTAGTTGAGGTTACGTATATATTATCGACTTTGTGGTGTGTGGCGGGATCAGCATATTTGGAATATATAGATTGTTCGCTATTGTACAGATTCTGGATAGAAGAGTGTATTCTAGAGCGAATAAAATACTATATTTAATTATTTTTTTCGAATAAAATAGTAAATATTTGTATTATATATTCTCTGTCTTCATCTAACCAAGGATACAAACTAGTGTCCGCAGTGGAACAATCTAACTAACTGATCTGCCCATTGACATTTGACGATAGAATCAAGAATCTTGACGACTCACTAACTTGTAGAGTATTATGTCACCCTCTGGTCAGATGTGGTATACGCAACTCTCGGAACAATAATTGCTCCAGCTATAACAACTATGATAATAACTAACTAAGCTCTCGCTTGAATTTTATGCTAAAGCTTTTGGGAATTTGTGTAAGTGTTCAGAGGTTACTCGTATTATTATATACAACAACAAGCTGTTACCCGCTACTTTGTTCTTGTCCGACTATAAAAGGTTTTCATGAAAAAGGTTTTCGTATAACGTTTCATGTAGTCGTCGAATATTTGCGTGATGAGTATTGCTACTGAAATTTGGCTGATTTGACTTATCAATTATAGGTATAGCCATTTTTATCCCCTATTTCAACCCTTTCAAGTTGTTTCGTAAAGTCTAGCCTATCTTTGTACTAAATTTCATCAAAATTAGTTTAGTGAGTCATGACAGAATTCACAAAAAGATGCGTTACTTTTGAATTTATAATTCTTGAACGGAAGCAGTGTTTCAGACTCGGAATGATTTAAATAAACAACAGCAGCGTATCATATTTTTGAAACAGTCATTATGAATTACTAGCTTTTGCCCGCAGTTTTGCTTGCGTTATGTTGGTTTTTCCGGGGGAAAAACCTACCATAAGTAGGTACGTACTCTCAAGAACCCGAACTACATTAAATAAAATCAAATCAATCCGTCACTCATTGGCTGAGGAGAAAATGGACAAACACAAACAAAAGCTATGGGCTATGAGCCAATCCTTTATATAATCCTTCTTAAGGTGATTTGTAGCTTTCAAACTCTTTAAAAAAAGACTTTGACAAAGACTTTGATTTGACTTTTGAGATTCCATCCAAAAATAAATCCATAACAAAGCTTTATGCTAAAACTAATTGTAAAATACCTAGTCTCATAATATTTTCTCACATACGCTTCTTCTAGAGGAGAACAATGAATAGTCGCGGCACTTTGGCGAGGCGCAAGCTGCCTAAGCTCATGGCATGCATGACTAAAAAGAGCTTGGAAAACTTACGAAACAAAGCTCTATTTGGAATGAATGCACTTGACGCTAAAGGTATCAGAAGGTAAGTATTTCGATTTGTTTAGCTATTTTTTAAATTTTAAGTTACTTTGAGCTATGGAAATGGCTATGCTCGGTATATTTCTGCGCGAGCGTATTCGAAACAAAGTGATTTGCCAGAAAAGTTTACGTCAATCAAACAAAGTATTTTGTTAAGTTTATGGCCCTAGTAACATTGTATATTATGAAACACATCACCTACTCTAGTTACGCCTTATGCTGTAGGTGTTACTTCTCTTAGGGATTCATTAGCTTTTTGCAACGAAACATTTGAGAATAAGTTGTGACAAAGAAAAAAAACTCAATATAAGATTCTGGTAAACATCTAACTACTAACAAATTTCGGTGCAGTGTGATTTTTGATCTCTTTGGCGCGGGGAAGCAGGGCAGAGATTACGTCGCGACGTACCGTTGATTCTCAAATAAAGCAGAAAAACACCCACACCTCACAAAAAGATTGCCTTGCACTATACCTACGTGTATATTTTCCTCAATTAAATAGACCACGACGGGTATTACTTGCGTAAGTTACCTACTTACGCAAGTAATACCCGTCGTGGTCTATGGTAGCTAAAAACAAATCGTGTCGTCATAAATGTGTTACTCTATGACAGATATTATAGTTTACTATATTTTTTGCGCTTATTAAATTCGTTAACTTTTTATAATACCATCGCCATCTTTTCGAGTTCCGTAGAAACGTTTTAAAAGGTAAATCTTTATTATTTCGTTAAGTTTATCAGTCCATCATCTGTCCATATGTGTCTGTACGTCGCTGTGCTTTATTTAGACTATAACTTACAGCACTAATATTAAATTCACAAACACTTATGTATATTTATATGTACACAGTGGTACATATTAGCCTTTACTGATTAAAACAGCCTGATACTAAAAAAGGAGTCTATAATTTTGTATTAGCATGTCTACCTTTTGAAGTTTTTTTTCCTATCAAGCTTATTTCTATTTTATGACGTGTCATTAGAAAAAAAACAACCCGCAGTGCTGCGGATAGAGTTTATATAGGCATAAAATAAGGGAAAACAAGAGGAGCAAATTTGGTTTCTTTCTGACAGATTACCGCTTCAGCGCTGCTCAAAATGAAACCAAGTTGCTTTCATATGTTTTAACCTCTTTACAATGCAGGTGGCATTCTTATGAAATCTACATATCTACAATTGGGTTGCTTCCAGCAACAACTATTCATTTGTTCCAGTAAAAACTATTCATTTAAATTAACCTTGGTTAATTTAAATTAATTTAAGACAACGACCAGCCTACAAAAACAAACGGTGCCGGATTTAAAGTATTGCCAATTTGCTAGTTTCGCTCCCACGGTGAATCGTACAATCTTAAAAAACCCTAAACAGAACTTAATCGGCTGATTATACTGCTATGATATTTATTGAATTTCATAGCAACTGCGCTAGAATCCTTCATAATGGATGGCTCGATACGCTTTTGACCACCTCAGTGATTTAGTAAACAAAAAATGTTACGGAACTACATAATTCTTGAACTTTGTTTCTATAATTAGAACTAAACTTCCAGAACGTAATGCGGCCGAGATTTAATAGTTTGCAGACTTTTTTCGCGAGTAGAACGCAATACAAATTAACTATTGTAAATTGAAAAAAAAATACTGAGCGCGTACAATTTAAATTATAGTGCGATTGAAACAAAGATGAGCTGGCTTTATTTGCAATGCACTGTTGCACAATGTTTTTGTTAGTAACTTTGTAAACAAGTGGTAAGAAGCGACTTCAAAAAATAAACCTGACTGCAAAATTTTTTACTTAGCATTTCTTATTCCAAAATCTAATAAATCATATAAGTTATACAGCTATTCGTTATCACCGTTAAAAAATCTGTATTTTGATTCCACACACGATGTATTTTGAAAACATTTTGTTTATTTATTATTTTGATGTACGCAGTGTCAAGTTTAGGACTAAGGCAGATCTATAGACACTACTCATTAGTGAATGGATGTAGGGCGTGCCAAATAAATATACATATATACACTCGAAAAACATAACCCTCCTTATTTCGCAGTCAGGTAAAAAGCTAAGCCTATATCAATGATATATATACGAGTAGATAGAACATTCTTCGACCCGGGTTGAAATTCAGCCAAAACTATTTTTTGGAAATTCAACCTCTAATATGGGTCAAGTGAGGGTTCAAATGTTATTTCCCGTATGTTTCTGCCAAATACCAATATCGTCATTTTTAGAGTTATATTCCTCCAGTCAGAAATTGAAGACGACTAAATACTTCATATCCTAATCATAATGATCATGTCCTTGAATATTGGAAGTGAGTTACCAGACAGCCCGTCTTTTAATCGTCGTAGAAATATAAGATAATATCAATTCTTTTAGACGCCGCATGCCTCTATACCATTGCCTCATACTCGAGCTGCGTGAAAATGGTTTCAACGAATCTTCCGACTACCTCCAAGACTTGATATACGATAATATTCAGCTTGTGAAAGAAGATGACATCGGAATCGTTGTAGATTTGAGAAACAGTGAACATTACTTGGAGCATATTGTCTCAGGATTGCAAAAAGCTGAAAAGCAAAAAGACAAAGGTTAATATTTCAACTAAGTATTCAACTATTCCCATTGGGAATTGTCCCATGGCACAACCGAGGTATTTTTAATCCATTTGGCTCATTGAGTCCAATGGATATGTTTATTGTGGAATGGACCCCCAAATTACCTGTTGGTATTCAGTTTTAAGAAATATCTGAAAACATTTTTGAACAGCTGTTCCAATAGCGATACAGTTAAAAAAAGTTATATTTGTACCGCGTTCAATGTATTACACAAGCCATTGGAAGACTTACAAGTCGTTATAGAAAAATACATTTACAATAGTAGTAGATTAATAGGTACATGAATGCTGATTCTCGTAAATAAGACGTCGATGATCGTAACCATTTTCATATCGATTGTATAAAGCGTAGATGGACATAATATCACAAATGTGGAACTTTTGTCTTTTATAGAGTTTAGCGGACAATATTTAATATTTAATAATGATCTAGGATAGATATAAGATTGTCCTTGGTAATTACTATTGGGATAGTGATCGTTGGATCAACTAACACTGTTATCGAAACCAATTCAATTAATTGTCAACTGACTGAAGCGTCTCTGCTCGAGGTTGAGAAAAATTTTTTTCGTCGGTCACTTTATGTGTGGGAATAAAGGTTTGTCCGGATATTGGTACCTACTAGCGTATGTTTACAAGCAATCTTTACGAAACTTCCTTCAACGAACTTTGAGATTTTAAATTAGAAAATAAAAATACGATGAATATTCGTTTTAACTTGGAGCTGCTGGCACTGGATCCCCTAAGAAAGGGTTAGTTATAGTCCACCACGCTGGCTTAATTGGGACTTTAATTATTAAGCTTCTTTGACAAACTGGTTCGCTCACGATTTTTGTCTTCACCGTTAAAGCAAGTTGTTATAAGCGAGTGTGATAAACTCAGAGGCGCATGTCTAAACGGGTCCGTATTGGGTTGCATAAATTAAGGAGGCATAATTTAAAACGTTGCATAACGTTTTTTGACATAATCATCGTTTCGCATAACATTCAAACAGAATAAATCATTAGGCATACTTTATTTTCACATAACTTCTTTTATAATAATGATATAGCGGTTATACATACCTCCATTATGCGATTTTTATAATTTTTAAAATTATGGTAAAGAAAATTAGAGTTAATCAAAATTATGCTAATAAAAGCATTCTGCGTTTATAACTCTCTGCTTATCATAATTTATGCGAGAAAACTGTATACGGAAACTTTTAGGCCAAACTACATTAGGTATGCTGAAAATATTAAGCAATCGAAAGGGCTCCTGTCTAAACCTGGGATCGAACTTACGCCCTCTTGTTTGCTTGAGAGTTCGCTAACCACCACTAAACTACCACTAATGTATTGTTATCATCTTTTCATTTTCAGGCAATACAAAGGAGGAAGCTCTAGTTCTTCTCGCTCTTGCGCTGTATTATTCTGAAGAAGGGAAAGGTATATTATGGCTCGCCGAGAAGTTCTTTCTAGCTGCTATTGCCGTTTCTAGTCGGCATCTCATAGATGGTGGTCGTCAGAAAGCTATTTCCAGATATTATTACGCGAAATTTCTCTTAGACAAATGTAAGTTGGTCTCGTTTGTTTTATTATGTGTATTATATTAATTTCATTGTAATGGAGCTATTCGGAACTCGAGAATATAAACAGCTGTTATGTAGAAAAAAATATTGATCGAAAACAACATTTGCGATCATATTGAAAGTTTATTGATATTATTAGTACAATAACCTATTTTTCACTTAGTTCACCCCAAATCAATAATAAAACAGCAAACAAAACCTATAGACAGCGACATACGAGAAATATATTCTAATCCTTTTAAGTTTAAATAATCCCGACATCTTGGCTCTCTTCGATCGTTCGGCAACAGCCCAAAGGTAGCCGAAGGTTCGATTCCCTGCCGGGGCAGGTGTTACAACGATGAGTTAGAATGTCTGGATCTGAGTGTGTTGCACCCCCGACACAAGAGAAATCCTAGAGGGGAGATATAAACGTTATTTATTCATTCAACGACACAAGTGATACTTGTTGGTGTGTCGTTGAAGTTTTTCTGTTACTCGTATTACGGAAAAGGAAATAATACTTGAGGTAGATTTTTCTTATAGTTTCCTGCTCGTTTAGTCAAAGTTATTAAACCGGAATTAAATAATATACTGTTTCTATTTATGAACACTACGGTTGATCAGATGTTTGTAATAATTTGCTCAGAAGAAGAAGATCTAATATGATTTTAATTGCTCGTCTTCGTAAGAATTTTGCTTCGGTTTCTATTTTTATTTTTTTGTCTATACGGGTTTAACTACGTTTATTAATTTTAAATAAATTCCGAGGAACTTTTGAGTACAATGTGGAAATATTACCATATTTAAAAATTTTGCTCATCTCTTCACGTTTTTTTTTGTAAACATTAAGCATAAAATTGTTATTTTTTATTAATTGTTTTTTTATTAATTATAGTATATATTAATTATGAAAATAAGACCTGGTTTAAAAATATGCAGCCTCCGTAAAAATAATAATTTGTAGTTATATTTAGAATAGCAAGTATTCAGTTTACTGTTAATACCTCTAAAACTAGGGTGAGCCACTCTGCCTAAACGAAATTAATGTCTCTTGCGTATATAGATGAATGCTAAATTTAGTTTTTCTCATACATTAAGATCATCTTTATAAAAACCAGTTCCAGGAGCAGACCCTGAAGAACCATTTAACATTCTAACTGAGGTCAGAGATCTTGCCATAGGAAAGGTAACTTTATATTATTATTGTAAAGGCTATAATAAAATAATACTTAGCTAATTACATAGGTAAGACATATTTGATCGCTTGCAAAAAAAAATCGTTGCGAAAAAGATTATGGCAATTTACAAGCTTTATTATATAATAATTGCCACTTATGACGTTAGTTTTATGACTAAAATGGTACAAAAATTATATTGCTTATAATAATATGATGCTTCTAGGAAATACAAATTACATAGGCCCCATTTGATAATTATTTAATATTCTGACCTACCAGTCAGTAAGCAAGCCTGTCAGTTAGGATATCACTTTTATATAATACGTTGTCTGCTCATGGTAAATGAAGACATCGCACAATATAGATATCGTTGACACTAACACTCTGCAAAATGTAAACTATGTAATTTTTTGCATAATTATGCAAAAACTTACATGGTAGCAACCATGTAAAATTTCATCATCGCTCATCTAATTTTATAATCTGCATCTTAAAATTCCTCCATCGCAAAAACTGTCAAACATATATTATATGAAGGAAATTTTACACCAAAACATGACCATACAATCTTAGAGATCGCAATAGATCGGACGTACTTCTAACAAAACCAAAAGGTTGATTAGCCAAAGTAAAGAAACAAGGCATCTGGATTAAGATATGTATGTTTAATAAATTACCTCGTCCTGTAGCTAACTTACATGGCAATGATTTTAGGAGTAAATTATAAAAATATTTCGAATCCACTGCTTTTCACTCAGTAAAAGAATTCTTACAAACTGATCTGACTGGATATTCATTCTCGAATTAATTAAAAATGGATATTGACATTAAACAATACTTGACTTGTAATGTTACCGGACTGATACATAACTAAGTATCATGTATATAGTAATCTGACATCAATATTAAATTTAACATTATTATCTAGACGCAAATTTATTCATTTTTTCTAATTTTTCTTTAAATTTTAACTGTTGTTTCGTCATAATATTATAATTCGTTATTGTACGCATTGACTTGCCTAGTGTAACAAACCCAGTTATAAGGCCAATAAATGATTTGACTTTGAACTTTTATTAGAAAAGTTGCCGATTTAGTGATAAATTAGTTGCAAGGTCAAGTAGCAGTTCAAGTATTATTGTTTTATATCATCTAAATACATAACATAAAAAAATGCATTTTCTAAGAGCCCCTAAATACAAATCTTTTAGCAAGAAAAATTATGTGGTAATCCGTAGATTTACTGGTGTCTAAAAATCAAGATCCGGCACGGTTCTTTGTAGTACCTACTACGGGACCCTAAAAATCATGATACAATTATATTGTAATGTTATCTCAGTATTTTTACCTTAAAAAAATGGTAGATTTTTTTTTTGTTTTTTGATTAGTCGTACGTTAATATAAAGTATAATTTATTGGATTATAGTTAGTTATTATAAGTAACTAAGTATAGGCCCATGATTTTGTCTACTGTACTTTATTGACTCTGAGAAACGTAACGAAGTTACTCGAAGGAATACATTTTATAGGTGTTGGAGATGTTTCAGTAAAATAAAAAGAGTTTTTATGATTAAAAACCTGTATAAGATCCGGTCGAACAAAAAAACTGTAGCTTGTTATACACTTATGACGTCACTTATGACTAAGTAAGAATCTAGCGGATATTTTATGTAGAAGCTATATGTTGAGGAGTATTCTAAAGGTATAATAATATATGGATCCTTGAGCAGCGTTTCTGATTTATACTGAGAGATAAAGTGGTATTAGTAAGTAAAGCATCGCAAAAATAAAGTGAAAATTTAGCGAACCATATATTTCTATTCTATGGACCAGTGTAACATCTCACTGCGTAACGCAATAATTACGGAACATTATTTCGTATATGTTATCAGATTGACTAAATTGGTTAATAACAAATTTTTTTAAATGCAGCAAAACACGTCTGCAGCGCTAAGATACAAAGATAAATATTATGTACATAGTTGATCTTTTGTTATTATCTGCTTGCTGATAGACATGCACACGACGCCACTGTACAAAAATGAGAAGGCAAAAACAATTTGTTTATCGAAGAAAGTATATAATTTTTGTTTTGTCACCGGTAAATAGTGAGTGTATGTTAACTATTGATCAACAGACGGTTCCAATAATTGATCTCAAACCATTTTTACCTATCTCAGATAGTAGTTTTGGTCTTAATTTGAGCTAGTGATGTACAAGACTCGAGACGTCGAGTCCTGTTTTAGAAGCCTCCAGGCGGATTGACAATATTAGTGAGCTCGGTAGGCTCGGAGTCCCGAGCCTAGCCGAGCCGCGAGCTCTTTGAGCCATGCCTTAAGGATTTAAAAGAGTTCGAGCCTTCAAAAAAGCTGAAACCTATCGAAAGATCTCGAACCTCGAATCAAATGAGTTCAAGCAGTAGAAAGAGCTCGAGCCGTAAAAAAGCTCTTTCTTAAAATAAACACAGGTCTTCAATAATAGGTCAATACGTTTATGACTTTAATACCTCCGAACCTAATAAATAAATTAAGATAGTTAGTAGTGTTCCAATTTTGAACACCACTAGCCGTGCCGCGAGCTCTGTGAGGCATGCCTCACAGAGCTCGCGGCACGGCTCGAGCCCTTATTGAGTGTCAAGCTTCAAGGTTTTTTTATCTGTTCTTGAAAGCTCCAGAACCTTTTTTAGACGAGTCCTTTTGAAGGCTAGAGTTTTAATTTAGAGAGCTCGCTATTGAACTGACAGAGCCCTGCAAATCAGACTCGAGCCTCCAAAATTAGAACTCAAAAACACGTTATAAAGTCCACCGTAAATGCTTAATCTATTGTGGTTTACCTCCACTTGTTTTCATTCATCAGCATCTATTAAAACTAGAGCGCAGTAAAAGACTAAAACTAAGTTACTTGTGCGCTAAAAAGGCTCGAGCCCTGAAAATACTTCGAGATCGATTGAGCACTCAAAATGGCTCGAGCTGTACAAAAGACTCCCTAGTCGTTGGGCGCAATACGAGTATAAACGAGGCGAGCCCTGTAAACGACACTGAGCTCTAGGCAAAAGGACTTGGACACATCGAGTCTTATACATCACTGATTTGAGCGTTCAAAAAAGCGTTCTAAAATTGTCCGATCTTCAGTTTGCAGTTTCGGTCTTCAGTTTGCAATCGGTTGACGTTATCGCCCTCTGTTCTAAAATGACATACTCGTATTATGCCAAGTTTTGAATTTTCGAAGCCTATCCTTAATCTTTTTTCGCAACCCTAGTTATACATGCAAATTTATGGTGTATTCTGTTTGAAAATAATTAAACATATTTTATTATAATATTTTAATATTTGTCTCAGTTATGACTAAAAGTTATGAGTCTTTAGTATATAAATTTACGTGAGAAACGATATATTATTAATATTAAAGAGCTCCCTCTGTATAACTAACTCCTTTGAAAATGAAATTGTAGATGGCAGCAATTATATTTCTCTGCTGGCATGTTACGGACCAATTGCAAAGGAGGAAAAGAATAAATAAATAATAAATGAATAAATCTGTTAATATTTTCAATCGCAGATAGCAAACTTTATTTATTTAAATGCAGAATACAGATCAATCTAGAAATAGAATTCTATCTTGGTTTGCGTTTTAGTTTGGATATTGGAACCGGCCGATAGACATGCGAGAGATCATCTTTAAAATAAAATAACTTTGTGGCACTACCGGTACTGCCAAGCAGTAGGTACTGTCATATTTATGGTAATAAAAGTAAAACGCGGTTGTCTATACCCGTATTATTATTATTTTTGCAATTCGTAGAATTGGCTCCTTCACGAAGTCGATCCCGATGATGACGTTATTAAGGTAGTGAGCGCTGAAACGGTGTTTTCTGTGATCGCTTTACAACTGCACAGAGTGTTGCTCAGCAAGGCAAGACTCGTGAGGAATGAAGATGCAGGGAAAGCGGAGAGGTTGTCTCGACTTGCGGAGAGGAGGGCTAGAGAGGGTTAGTAACTTTTCTATGTACGAGTACGGGACATACATGTAAAAGCAAAAAGTTACTCATTCACTTACTCACTGACTAAACTAGAAATCTCGATGAATCTGAAATTTGGCAGATAACTTATAGCGAGAAGATGTCAGATAAGACCGAATTTTGCAACAGAAGAAAGCGCGCGACGTAGTACTAAATTTCAGCGCGTAACACCGCAGTGCGTAGCTATTCAATCTATAATACTATAAATGCAAAAATTTCCGTCCTCACACTAAATTAAGATAGTAATATGTACCCTGTCTACAGAAGAAACACTGATACAGGTCTGTTTCTACTTTGGCCGAGACCGCGAGTCGCAGCTAGATCCGTGTTGCTAGATATTAATAATTATTAATTAGGTATAGCTCTGTACCCATATTTCCATAACAACTATACCCTAGAGAAGCGACTCACATAATATCATGGTCTAAAGCTGGGTACTGACCGGCCTTACGGGGCGTAACGTACCATTCGCACCGAACATGTTAACATACGTAGTGTGTAATCCGTGTTACATGCTCGTTTCAAACTTTTTACTCGTCCGTGCTCAGGTTCACAAGCCACTCCTCAGAGTGGATTGCGAACTAAACCTGACTGAAGCACGTAACACTCAAAGGATTCGTCAAAAACCCGACAGCGGGGTGGAGAACTCGCAGCGAGCAACAAGCCGCTCGTTGCTTGCCCATTGATTCCACGTCCTGACTGAAAGTCGTAACGTAATATGTTACATTCCTTGTGTAACATGTTACATTACGCCACCTAACACCTGTGAGTAGTAAAATTAGATTAACCTTAAGGGTTAATCTAATTTAATATTCTTATGACTGGTAGGTGTACTTTTGATTCAAAAGTCATAACGTAAATGCGTGTATGACTGCAAATTTTCAAAGTATGATGACGATGAAAGTTCAATAGTTTATTACACGTTTATAGGTTAGGTCACTAAGATCATCATTACATACAAATTGAGCTATAGAAATAATTTATACGGATAAACAATTTAAAATAATTAATAAGTAGGTAGGTAATATTAAAATATTTTTGATCTGATTTTTTTACTATTTATTTAAAAGTTAGGTACAGACAAATTTTAAACAGATTTTTTAACGTAAAAAAAAACAAAATTCAATTTTAGTCGTATTTGTTGACAATTGGTACCCATTTATAGCTTACTTCGCTCTTAATTCATAACCCTGTATCAATTTATGCATAGTTAACATATTAAAACTACATACGAATTGCTCGTCATTTGCTACCCAAGTAGCTGCGTCACAATACTAATTATATATTTAAATTAACCTGGTGGTCATAGGAGGGTCAAGTGAACATCATATTATTTTATGTTATTTAACAACGTACAAGTAAACAACTTTGAGCTTTAAAAAGTGAAAACTAACTTCAGTTGCGCTCGCAAAATTTTGAAGTTTTTTTGATTTGCAAAAATACTAGGCCGATTTTAATAAAACTTATTTGTATCCACCTGAAAATACCCTCTAAAATAGAGTTCTCAAAATGGGGACTTACATTAATTATTAAAAGGTTAAGGTTGAGAATTGGAAATCTCCTTCTTCTTTATTAATAACTAAAGTAGAATAGATAGTAGATTATTCAATTGATGGCAGGAAGATTAGTTTATTAATTAATGTTTAAATACAAGGAGAGCCTGAAACTGTTTAGGCTTATGTTCTGCTATTGTGACCTGCCATTAGAATAGTTCCTATTTCTCCTTAGAATTTGATGTTATTTACATATAGTATAATAACAATATTTCCTGTTACAATTTGCCACCATCTGTTTCAATACTAAATTAGTATCTTTTATACAAATTATCCATAAATTTCATAGATACTCGTAGTAGGTTACATTGCTATATTTAAGTAAATTGAATAACTCGATCGGATATAGGTATTTGGTAAGTCTTAGATAAGTATTTCTAACCAATTGCCAATGTTCAGCCGGTGTTATCGTTCGGCTTTATGAACGTTTTGGGTGGTGAGTGCAGATTGAGCGTGGAGTGGCATTAATACCCTTTCAAGATACTTGTTACTTCAATATAATAATTGTAAGCCATACAGAGGCTTTCAGGTGCCCTAGAAACTCTGACGCTGAGGTGAGTCACTTTCCTCACGCGGAGAATAAGAAGTCTTGTTGTATTTTTCTAGCTGGGGAAACGACGAAGACAGCAGAAGCGATCATAGAAATCGGAATCTGCCAGTTGATGATGAACAACTTGAACAACGCTCAGAAAACTTTCGACAGAGCTTTTAAAATTTTCTCTGAAAATAAAAACATTGACGGATTGTGCGAAGTGAGGATGCATCTAGCAGCTGTAATGCAAAGGTAGAAAAACACTGACCTAACTATTATATTTTTACAGCCTTTAAGTACATAAACTTGTCGAAACTTTGTTCGTCTTTTGTTTGGTTTTTTTCTGACTGCTCCTATAGCTCCCATATTTTTGCAAACATGTTATGTTAATAAAATATTTACATCGGAATAGAAAACGCTCCGCTGTATGCCTTGATATGTAGCTAATAGTATTCGTGTACTTTACTAATTTTTTTAGGATGGTAATGACAAAACAATGTTTATTATATGTATTAGAATGTCTAGTTAGCTGAAATTCTGTTGTACAAGTATATTTTCTCACGTAATATGATTATGCGTAGTAAAGTTCTTTATCAAGTAGTCAATTAATGAATTCACTAGCAGTTGCTTGAATTAACATTAGTAATTAGAAACATGATACTTGTACTAAAGTATTGTATGTAGATTTATAGATAAGCAAGCATGAGTTCATTAAAACTGTACCTCTGCTTTATAACAATTTATTTAATATCTTATAGATTACAAGCAGGTTGTAGGTCTCACCTTTCAAGCGATGCATGTAATTTTCAGCTTTACACTCATGTGTAAAACAGAATTAATTACTATTTGCTTGAACGGTAAAAAATAGAAGGAAAATTTATAACACGCACTTGGTAGACCTTTGCTTAGCAGTGGTTCGCTAATGTTGGAACATTAGCAAACCACACCTAATACACCTAACCTAATACAACCTTAATCACAGGTATAATAAGCTACTTTTTATCCCGAAATACTAACCAGTCTCCGAAATACTAAACATACATAGACTCAATCGTAGACTTCGTTGTCGTTTTTCGGAACTAATACACAAGTTACACAACACGAAGTTTCAATAGGATGAAAACAGAAAAACTACATTTAAAATATTATAAAAAAAACTGTAGAAAAACAAGCACTCCTTTCTTCCATAAACTGCTTTTATCAGCAGTGTGTTTTCAGTTATAGGTATGTATTTGTTTTTTAATATTGATTGACCTTCTCTTATTTTAACAATTTTTTATATCTTTTTATGCCGGCCTACACCGCGGGTAACAGCAAGTACGTAATAAAAATGTATGGATAATTTGTCTGTATCTATGAATTCACCCTTCTCTTCGTGGCCTTGGTTATAATGCAGGTAAAGGTTGGGTATAGTCAATTAAGAAGCTTGTTACTACCAAATAAAATCATAATTTATTTTAATCTAAGTACTTTAAGTTAAGTAAGAGTGAAATCCTTACGTTTAAATAAAATTATATTTTAGTTACCTACTAAAGTTTCGCATAGTGAATTATTCTATATTTCGTTATAAATAAAAAATATTATCTGTCAAATTTACGAAAAACATGAATGTTCAACTTTTAATGAAATAAACTTAATCTTAATGATTCACACAATCGTAGTGAACAAAATGAAGATATACTAGAAACACTGGGCTGAGCCACTGCACCAGCAATGCGGAGAGTAGAAGAAGTTGTGATGATGTACTTCACACAAACTTAATCTTTTATTCACAGATTTTTTTATTTGCAGATTGGGTGACCATGAAGCTGCAGCAAAGCTGCTTACAAAAATGGGAGTTCTAGCCATGCAACATGATTTGAGAAAGCAGCTAGGCCGAGCCTTGCATTTGCTTGGAGAACTTCACTTGCAGAGGGAGCGGCCTGAACTTGGAACACAGTATTTCGCAGAGGCTTTCTCTTGTTTCATGGGATACGATTCCGATAAGGTAACAAACAGCCTTTTAAATTACTACTAACTACATTAAATGAGGGCTTTTTTTGATATTTTGCTGTTGATGGAAATCCCCACGGTCGTATACCTACCTAAACCAATATAAATTGAATTTATTACAACCATGCTAAATGTGAATTAATGAGCACCTAATATTGCAACAGAACTATACTTTTTTTAAACCAAAAAATAGTTTTTATTATTTATTTTATTTGTTATTATTCGTGTTGCTCTTTAACTGGCTCTCTATTTCAATATATGTACCTATTCGTATAAGTATAGCTGTTGGACGACCTATTATTAAATAAATAAATGTACAATTCCACACTTATACACAGACAATAAGGCTTAACTTATAGTCGATGGCATTGTCGGGACTCGGGAGGGTATTGATGTAGGTGCGTACAAAATGTGTTGCTCATTAATAGTTTTAGTAATACCCGAACCAAAATCTTTATGTCTACTATAAGTAGCCACTGTAATTTATTTTATTCTTTACGTTAACCGTTATACATATGTATATAATGACAATGCAATACATACTGTTAGCTAGATTTAATGATTAAAACCGTTTTACGGGTGAATCTATCTTATTTCGTGTCTATTTGTCTTTTCTAATCTATCGATTTATTGAGGCAGTAAGATTGCTAGTATCTTTACGAGGTAATAAAATGAATTTTGCAGAGAATTAAGGTCCTAAAGGTTTCTTCTAATCAAAAACATCAATTATTTTGAATGGTGATGTTTGTGATTACACTAATAAGTGTTTGAGTATAGTCCATCTCTTTATGAAAATAAAATAAGCATATGGCATATACAACAACAATTAAGTGATTAATACTATTCATCGATAATTACAATATAAAATATATACGAGGTGTAGGCACTTGTACGTTACATTAATCAAGTCAATCCTGAATCTTAACCTGATATTAGAAGTTGGTTTGTAAGTACTTTTAGCAGTTCGTTGGCTTCGACGAAATCACCTGGTTATTCTAGTCTACTGCTGGATTAAATTTAGTCAAGGCACCGCAACCAGTCCAGTCCTGGGCTTCTCTTCTCCCGTGTTAGCTATTTTTTGTATATTTTTTAAGTCCTTCGCTATGCGTTTGCTTAATTTCGGGTTTCTACTAAAAATGTTTAATAGTATAATCGAATTACTATGTACTAGTAATTCGATTTCATCAGAGATTCAACCTCTACTACATCTAGCTTTGACCATCAAGATTCTCGATGAGCACTTCCGTAAAAAAACTTATTGCAGACTGGGGTTTGAAATCAGGTTACTCATATGCTAAGCCCACAAAACTATTCTGCTTTTATGTCAGCTTTAAAAGTTTCAGTGAAATATATTTTTATTTTAGAGCAGCAAAGCGTTATTCCATATCGCCTGTGATACTAATGAGGGTGAAAAAGGTGACGTTGATCATTGTGAATCTGGAAACGAAATGTATGAAGAGGAAGCTGAGCAGGCCAGGCTTATGATGGCTATATCTGCTGGTAAATATATATAATATAATTTAGTAAATTTTCTGTTATTTCTCCTGATTTCACCACGAGTGAAGAGACTGCAATATGAACGTTCGTGGTTGGGTCATACTTACCTACAAACACAACACGCCGAATACTAGTATGAAACCTGAAATATACCTCATTGCTCGTATATCTCCACCAGCCGAGAACCAAACTCGAAAACGAAAATAAAATCTATTAAAAATATACGTTTTTATATTTTGAATTTCATTCTAGTGTTTTTATAAAGTAAAGCTTAACTTAGTTCTGAAATATAAGCTACTGGACTACTATGTTGAATTTGCATTATGTCAAAAAAAACGTTACGTATTAAAATTATAGCTTCCTAGATAACTAAAGTATCCAAAATTGCAGGTGTAAAATAACGTAAGTTAAACGCAGTATATCCGCATTTTTTTTTTTAATGCACGTCAGCAATCGAATAGTCCGCCTTTGATTGTACCTGGTGCAAAAGTACCCATCACACTGGCTACATTGCCCCTCTGGATAGCAATGGCAAGTCTTTGCACCAGGTACGACCCTGAGCGGGGGTCTCCAGATTTTTCCCTAGTTTTGTTTCCGCTAAAAAATTTTAATTCAATTGTAAAGCTATTGCGGAAAAAATGCATTATTATGTGCATATATTTCATAACTTTGTTTCTTATTGTGTAAAGCATAAACATTTAATAAAGCTATTAAGTTTCATTTAAAGTGCAAAGAGTTCAGTTAAAATTATAGTTCCTATTTAAGTACGTAGTAATTCGCAGATTTATTCTCAGTTCAAAGGCTTAAATGTTATTAATAATAATAAATTCGTTTATTTCATACACAATTAAAGTTCAAATTGATACATAAGTAATAAGTGCAGTTAATGGAGTCGACATTATAATTAAAAATTATGAGTTCAGATTATTCAATACTTAATTATAACTAGATTATACATTTAGATGTTCTGTCCGCTAGCTACCGCGGTAGGATTCCCTGTGTTGCGGTAGCTAGTGCTCTTCAAGCCACTAAGTAAATTGAAATCAGTATAATTGTTTAACTAGGTATCATAAAAATAAAAATTATATTTTCGTTATAATATTTACAATTAAACTAATTAATCCATTATCATTCTGTTAAATTTATTATATTGGTAGTATTTTAAGATTTAAAAATAAGAAAGGTATATTAATTAAATATTAATATTAAATAAATTATTAGGTATTAGTAATGTTAGTAGAAGTAATATTTTATATAGTAACCTACAACAGAGGGACGATTTCTGCGTAGTACATCTAGTCTACATATTATATGTAATGCACTTTGTGTTGAAAGTGTTTGTGGATGTTATTATTAGGTTCTTTAGATATAATAGGAGAAAAACACTCTTATGTCATTCGTCAATTTTTTATTTATATCTTTGTTATCTTATAATTATTTATTACAACTCATGTATGTATTAAGTATATACTCCATATTTAGGTAAAATGCTGGGGAAATGCATCTGGGGCAGAACTAAATATCATCATTTTACATTTTCATATTCTTACAGGTGATCTTATACATATTCGTTTATCGTTACCATTTGAATATAACTTTACTTATTAACCAACTGCCCATAAGGTAAAAATGGGATAAAGTTTTTCTAGTGTTTTATGTTTATTTTTGTGTA
This sequence comes from Ligdia adustata, assembly GCA_947049295.1. Lineage (NCBI taxonomy): Eukaryota > Metazoa > Arthropoda > Insecta > Lepidoptera > Geometridae > Ligdia > Ligdia adustata. Next base: position 10,018,928 of record OX346218.1, read on the forward strand.
TTAGTGTATAAAAATGAGACATACATACATTGGTATGTACTCGTATGTTTAACTCATTTTGACTATTTACAACTTAAACCGGTAGATTGATTTTGATGTGCGAGCTGTCATTTGTCTTTATCTAAATTTTTTGAGGTCACTTCTGACAGCTTTTTAATTTTACTGCTTAATAACTGCATTGGATTCACACAGAGTAGTCTCTTGACTTTTTGGATAAAGTAAACTTTTTTATGTATACCGTCTTTATCTTTATGTTGAAGTTGCACTAAATGTATGTACCTACATATTCAAAATTTGGAGGAGCCTTAATAATGGCATGCGGTCTCTTAATTGATTATGTTTTAGTAACAAAATGAATTTTAATATATTGTTGTAATTGAGAACGTTATATTAAACTTTAATTGAAAGCTGACTAACAACCGTCAAGGAGTTTTGGTATTTTGCCGTCATCAAGGAGTCAATAACCTCCGGACGATTAATACAATCTTGATTTTAACGAATTTAAATTTAGGTTTGCAAAAAATATTTTAGTATAAAGAATATAGTAACTATGTTCTATACCACTACTAGCTATCAACCGCGTCGTTGCTCGCGATCAAATGGAATATAAAATTAGTTTCACAAATGAACCTCTATTTGGCATCTCAAGGGTTTAATTTTCAAAAAATCCTTTCTTATTCACCCCTACACCCTATAATTAATACAGTCTCCAAATTTCATGTCTCTAAGTTCAGCAGTTTAGGTTCTTCGTTGATTCCTAGAAAATTATCAGTCGGTCAGTCAGGATTTACTCTTTTTATAGATTTTAAAGGGCCAGTTGAGGATGAAACAAGTCGTTGTAGGGTACTTATAGATACTGTTGCTAGGCTAAGCATTTTTTATACGATTAGGCACAACATCTCTAATTTGCGGCTTAGATCGTGTTACATGGTATATCTATGTAAAGTATAATAATCATTTTATTTTTAAGTTTGGCTTGCGTGTAAGAGTCTCTCTTATCAGCAGTTTTTTAGAAGCGTTTTTGAGTGCAGACTCTTTTATATATATTTTTTTATTTTTACTTTTAGCTAACTATTTAGCCCGTTTCCAAGTACTGTTAAGTATAGGCACATATTTATAAATCATTCTTTAAGGTCCTTTGCTAGCCTTATCTACTGTATCCCACCTTGCCCATACTTCGAGTATCATCGGTCCATCTGATGGTCTGTATCTACGACATCAAAAACTTCTTGGAAACCACTTGGTAACTTAAATTATTTGCACTACACTTTTTTTAAATATGCCATAATATAGTATGTAACTTATTATGTGATGTTGTAGATAAATCAATAATCCAACGATTTGAGTTTGGCATTTTTATTAATGAGTCTGTCAGGAGTTGTTAAATAAAGATTTTCACTAATCTAAAGATACATAATTACATTACTGGAAAATAACATGGTCGCAAGCTTCTCTGCCTGTAAGGTTAGGAGGCTTGGGAGTCCGCAACATTTTGTAGTGTCGAGCTGCCCGCATTCTTGGCTTCATTACATAGCACGAATGATTTGGTAGGAAAAATCCTCGCACCCTCTTTAGGCCATTCTAATGTAGTAGTAGCTAATTCTTCCGAAGCCAAAGATGCCTGGAGGCTTGCTTGCCTTAATACTGATTTTCTACTAATACTGTGGGATCGACTGATCAGTGAACTAGCACGGAAATTTCTTCTAGATACGTGTACTAGCGTCACGGATCGCGCTCGTATACTTGCAATCTCTGAATGGGAGTTGGGACTTCGGTTAAAAGCTTTGCTTTCTTTCAACACAGGTTGTCTATTAGATCCGTCTGCTGTTTGTCTCGCTATTAGCTTACGTTTGAGTGCGAGGTGTTATGAGGCCCATCGCTGCCAGTGTGGTACTGCAGTCAATCAACTCGGTCACCATGGTCTGTCTTGTTCTAAAAGTGCTGGCAGAATGGGTCGCCACGCTAGCCTGAATTATTCGCCGGGCTTTTTCCACCGCCAATGTTGCAGCTGTGCTCAAACCGAGCGGTCTTGCCCGTGACGATGGAAAAAAACCTGACCGAATGACGCTTGTGCCTTGGAAGTTGGGTAGGCTTCTTGTTTGGGACGCGGCATGCGTTGACACATTAGCACTATCTCATCTTCCTTCGTTTGGCACAGAGTAGGGCAGGGGCGGAAATATGCTAGCCTCGGTGAAGGTTATATATTTGAGCCTTTCGGAGTCGAGACTTTGGTTCCGTGGGTTCCGGGAGCTCATCTTATTTTCCAAAACTTATCGGAGCGTTTGATCGATTCGACGCGTGACCAGAATGTCGGATTTTATCTGGCCCAACGTATAAGAATTGCCATTCAGCGTGGTGATGCGGCTAGCATGCTAGGCAAGCAATTTTTTTGTTGTTGTAATTAGTCATTTTCTTTATGTTAATAAAGGCATTTAAATACTATTATTATTCCCAGGTCAAGAACTGATGGCTTCTTATTTTAATATCATCAGAGAAGCTCACAGCTGTACCGTGGCACAGATTAAGATTATAGAGTGGAAACTGTCCAGGTCTGGATGGTGGGTGAATAAGAAACATCACGATTTCGTTCCATGTATGTGCAAAGCCCATAACAGGACCCCATTGAATGTGCTTACGTAAGACTGATTTATCTACCTGTACGACAGTAGCAACTTTTTTGTCGCAGTTTTAATTTTCTATTATTATTTCTGTATTAATGGTAGGATAGATAAAAGATACGAAACTCTTTTTGCTCACAATAGTAAAGTATAGGTACAGTAGATGCAACCAAAAATAAATATGCATCAACTCATTAAAAAAGCCTTCCCCACATACAAAGTTAGCTACTCCGACGGGGTGCCTATCTTGAAATTACTCGTAAATTTATTTAATACTGAGCAATATAGTTCTTTTGAACATAGTATTTCCGCATATATTATGCGTACTTGAATTGGTCAACGCCATAATGTTGATACGACGATCTAATAACAATTATAAGAACTTAACAAATACATATGACATATATAAATTATTCATTAGAATTATAAGGAAACGTTTTTAATAGTAACATTATATATTATGACGAAGGTATAATCGTGTTTTAAGTATACTGTTAGGTAATAAGCCTGTGTCGATAACGTCAATATTTTGCCAATTAGATGTTAATATTTGTTTCCTGGACAGAAGTTGTAGCTCTTTGTCCGGCTCTTTAGCAAAAGGGGCAAGATGTATAAAATATTATTTTATAATATCAATATAGACTATTTTTGAATTTTTATCCGATTCATATTTATACATCTTGCTGCTACAATGGAATGAGTAAGGAGACGCCCGCGCTATCGTAGAGACTCTTTTTTGCCTAGTAGCTTTTGCTTGTTGCTGGTGATGAAGTAGTCTTTTATTATTATGTTACAAAAACATGGAACATATGTTAGTACCTACCTACATACTAATATTTTTAGTATGTAGGTAGGTACTAACATAGTAAAAACAGATTATGCGACATCCATTTAATGCGAAGCAATAGCAATTATGTTGATTATTATGATAAACCTCGGGATTAGCTTGAAATTTACATAGGTTGCTTTCTTGGTAAAAGACAATGTCTGTATGTGTAGTGTGCGTAGTATTGTCTGGTGACATTGTAGAGGTCATTTGCGGCCTCTAGCACTATTATTTAATCCTTAACAATAATAGTGCATAAGAAGTTTATCCCGTATTACTCGCATATGCCAATATTTACTTCGTACCTATCTAAAGCATTTTGTTCAACTGTTTCACTCATTGCTTATACTTTTTATGCGATTTATAAAAGCATAAGAGCAATTCTTTTTTATTGTAGCTTATAGTAGGTACCTATATGTAATGATATATTTTACATCATTACTTTTTTGTTTAGTTAGTTTAGTTTTTTGTTAGTTGTTTAGTATTGTATAGTAACATACATTAAAAAAGAGATATTTTCTAATACATATGTGCTATATTATATAATTATTTTGAAAATGTGCAGTTGAATTCTACCATTTCGTATTCGTTCTGGTACTAGACTATTTCAAAATTAAAAACATATATGCTTGCTCGGCAGCGAATCTGGCTGACTCATCTGAGAATCGATTTCATATTCAGATTAGGTATACTTTTAATCCAATTTGACACCTTATAGCCATCATTACAAAAAGGCTTCATCGAACCGAAGTAACGCATCATAAAATTTTCTAGGAGACAGCTCGAAATCAAAGCCCAGGCAGCTGCCGCAAAGGATTTGTCTAGAGAAGGGGAACCGGAAACCGGTTCCAAGATCATCTGCTCATCAACATCAGAGTCATATTAATTTTATATAAATTGTAATAGTCCGTCTACACTAAAACTGATTTATGGAAATACGTAATATCAATGAAATGCTAGATAGGGACGTCCGCGTGTGTGCTTACTGCGACTAAATACTTTAATCTTTAAGTCAGCATAATATAATTTGTAGAGGCATGCAGAATCAGTTATAGCGGGTTTTTATCGATTTTAAATTTACTTATTAATTTATATTCGATTTTAATGAATATGCCTGATATTATAATTTTGGGTAATGAGATTCTGATATACTTAATATTTTTAATTTATTCATCTATGTTATATTTTGATATATGTAACCAAACTTATATAGTATAGGTGTATCATATTAGAGTACCTAATAATATAACAGTTTTATCCAGCAAGTATTATTTGATGGTTTATGTACTCGTGCTACTAATATTATTTATTCAATAATATTATGATTTTGATATTGTAGGCTGGTACATGATTTTCAGATACAATTATATTAATGTATAAAAAATAATATATATATTTTTTGATTAAATAATCTATTCAAGTTTTTTATTTCAGTCCTTTAATTTCAACATTAGGTGAAGAACATATTTATATTATAGAGTTGTTCATATGATACGTGCATTTTTCTGGAACGAACATTACAAATATTAAAACTTATGAACACTCTGTACCCGTTGAGTACCAACTAAGCACTTATAGTCACAAACACATGTTAGCAAATATATAGTAGTAAGATTTATTTGGGCTATCAAATTTCATGATTTTCTTTAAAGTTAACTAGTTTTCTAGATTAACAATTAAACTTGTATTACTTAAATAAACAAAACAGCTTCATCTGATTAGTATTCCAAACAACCTGATCAATAATGCATGACACTTAAAGTATTCACAATAAAACAAATCGTACATAATTGTTTACTCTTTATTCTTTTTCAAAACTTACGCAATAGATAATTTAAATCACTTAACTATGTATGTACACGAGTGTTTTAGCTAACAGTTTTGAGCAAAATATGCAATCCTGATTCCCAACGTGATCTTCCCGTATTTATGTAAATCTTCTGCCACCATCAAACAAAATTTAAACAGATATAAATAACTCATGAATATAAACTAAATACATACAATGAAATAAATGTTATAGTAAAGTAAATTAATATCACAAACTATTTGATAACATTTTCGAATGCATATTCGTAGCTAAAATGCGAGTCAGCGACAATAAATTTGTCGAAAAAAATTTCTATTTTTTAAAATGCTTTGGCTGTTCTTTTGCGGGGCTGTAGTTTCACTTTGAACCCTTCTGCTCTCTTCAAAATGATATCTGCTTGAAGTTTGAAGTCAGATTCCTTGAGGTCGGATTGAACGCGGAAGTTTCTCAATATGGTGGACAGGATGATCTTGAGCTTCAACATGGCGTATTTGCGACCTTAAAGGAAAACAAATGTTAATAATAATACCGATCTATGATTAGACGTACTTTGCGAAACTTGTTATGGGTGCGTAATTAACTCACCGACGCAACTTCTGGGACCAGCTGAGAATGGCACAAAGGCGTAGTAGTGGCGGTTGGCAGAGCGGTCGGGCAGGAAGTTGTCAGGGTCGAACTGATCCGGGTTAGGGTACACATCAGGACGGCGATGAAGCTTGAACGTAGCAACGACGACAGTTGTGCCAGCTGGGACTTTCTTGCCATTAGACGCTGTGAAACGAAAGTCACGTAAGCTCGAAGTCTCACTTCCTCCCAAAAAAAAGTGCACTCAAAAGGTTCATGAACTTACGCAGAGTAATGTCCTGTTTGATCTCGCGAGCAATAATGGGCACTGGTGGGTACAATCTAAGGGTCTCCATTAGGCACCTCTCTAAGTATTTCATCTCGAGCGTGTCTTGGAAAGTAGCAGGGCGGTCAGAATCTCCGAAGATCTGGTCGAGCTCCTCGATGACTTTGTCTTGAATGTGCTGATGGACACCCATCATGGACAGGAAAAAGCTGCTACCAGCCGCGGTTGTATCGTGCCCCTAAACATTAACAACCAACCGTAACCTTACTTGTCAAATCCATAAAGATAATACGGGTAGATATACCATAAGTAAGGTTTGAATCATTTACCTCAAACATAATTGTGTCGACTTGTTCTTTGATTTCCTCGTCAGATATAACGACACCGCTTTGAGAGCTCTCCAAAAGCAGATCAAGGAAAGCGAGCCGCTTCTTTTGTCCAACGTCTCCTTCATCGACATCAAGATCGTCTTTAAGTCCAGCAGATTGTCCAAAAGACAGACCTTCTACGGATGTGGTCTTGGTTTCAAATTCAGAAACTTTTGTCTCAACAGAAACTTCAGTTGGTTTCTTGCCGGATTTGAATTCCTCCTTCTTCCTTTTGATGACCTTCAGAGAAATAATTAAATTAGATTTTACTGGTAATATTATATAGATAATACTGTAATATATCACAAATGACGTAATTCGTGCCTTATTAGAATAAAAACCGGGTTCAGCAGTAATAATTGATCTACGAATAAATTACCTTCTTGGTGAGGCCGTGGATGACGTCAAGTAACTTGGTCTGGTTTTTAGCGTACTCGGTGAACTTGAACAGAAGTTCGGGCCTGAGCCAGATCTTAGTGTGTCTAAGGTGGAGAATGTCGCACATTTTCATGACAGCCATCGCATATTCGAATCCACTCTGGTCTTGTGTGCTTTTGCTGACGCCCATGGCGGTTTCTGTCATTAATACATATATTATTTTTTTATACCAAAAAGATGTTAGAACGTTAATGTATTAAGATTATAACGTGATAATAAGTCACGTGGACTGATTTAGACGTGTCGTAAATACTGGTTTATTCGACCTGATATTTTATTTATTTTTCAATTTGTATTTATTACTTGTATTATAAACTGGTCATCTTAATCGGAATCTTAATATTTTTATCTCATAAATTTGTAGTTTTAGCTTTTACAAAGCCGTGGTCTATTATCTAATAGATACGTCATTTTTCGGTTACCCAAAGCAATAAAGATGAATGTTTTAGCACCGCGACTAATTTGCAAAATAGTACTAAGTCTCACGCAATACGAATAAGATAAATTACAAGGCCCAGAACACGGAAAGCATTAGAAGTGAAGTTTCGAAAAAGAAAGAGCTCTTGACCTCCATTGAATTTGAAACAATTGTGTAACGAAGGGGCGCAATAAAGGATCGTTACGATTTGTCGCCTGTGATGGTGAATATGGCCCATTAGCAAGAACGTGTTCGCGTGGGGGGTCGGATCGGGCGATCTGTCGCCGGCCCTCCACAATAAGGCCTACGTGACTTCTACTAGCTACCTATACCTTATTTCTCGTCCTATAAACAGACTCAGCGTAAAGTATAACACGCAAATAACGTAATTAACTACTACCATAAACACAACGAAGCCGTGCGAATTATAATTGAGTATCTCATTTAAAACGGGCTTCCTTACAATAACTACGAGTATCATTATCCGCAATACGGACCTTATTATGTGATATTAGCAATTTTCTTGGAACTACCGGTAGTTTGTACATAGATCATGTAATATTAGTTATGACAGGTGCTTTGATAGATTAGATGAGGTCGGATAAGGCAGGTTTGTTCTAGAGTTGTCGTAACAGCACGTCTGTAATTTTAGCTTGTTTCGCAAACGATTTAATAGGTTCAAGAGGCATTCTGTTCAAGCGCAGAATATTCCGCTCGTTGAGGGCCAACGTGTTGACTAAGTTAGTTACGGACGTGCCGAAACATCCAAATAGCTGTTTATTCTGCATTTATTTTTGCGCGCGCTCCTTGATATTTGATACAATTCCCACTATTTAATGTGTCAACACAGCGTTTTGTTCTCATTGCCATGAATACATATTTCGTTTATAATTTTCCTCTTTCAATAATATAATCTTAATTAATAGTTTGATCTGAGAAGTACATATACGATTGAAGGATAACTGCAAGCTAATAAAATTCAGTGTATTAACGTAGGTGCTTGTAGCGAGTTGAGATGAGACATGTAAATGAAGTTTGCCATCAAACACAACACTAATGGTTAGTTACGCCAATTTTAATATTCAAACTACATAGTGTGTGCAGGGTCAAACGAGACAAGTTCCTATCCTAGTGACCGTATACTACCAAGAATGTGGTGACAGAACGGAAACTATGTCTGTATTTTCTATTTTTATTGCACTTGCTTTGTATGCAGACAGCAATGCAAGTAGAGTACATAAAATTTACGTGACAAGTTGAATGTATTTATGCTAAAGATTTTATTGTATTCAAATTTACTTCATCTGTTCTAAAAAATAATGAAAAACATCATCTTGATACATACCTAATACTCTAAGTTCCATATAAGATTGTTAACAACAAGTAAATATGTCTAAACACGTGAGATGAAGGACTGAAATTTGCGTTTTAATACCGTTAATTATATGTAAATTGTATATTTAAGACGTTTTTATTGTAATCTATGTTTATGGGTTTGTCATAATGGTAACTTTGAACCCTGTCACGTGAATTTTACCTATTGAAAATTATAATATCAATCTGATATCACTATTCGAAAGTTTCCATGGTGGGTTGTTTATGAGCCAGTTATATTTAATTAGCCTATTCGGTTGAATTCTTCTGTTGCTATTACTCGTATAGACAGAAACTTGACGCTCTTTGGTGAGTTCGATAACTTATTCATTCATATTTTATAATTTTTTGAAGAGTAATAATGTTTAATCTTTTTTCTACGTACCTACTATATTTATTTATAAAAGACACGCTGTGCTAGTTTAATGTTAAGGGCACAAATATTATTACGAAGACAAGATTATTTGAAAAAAGATCATAAATACCTAATAAAATTTCCACAGTGCACTCGCTCATGTAGTCATGGCAGTCAAAGGTTCCAGCTTCTTTCTTCAGTTTGTCAACAACAGCCCTGGAGTTAGCGTTGAACAAGTCAATGAAACTCTTTAACACATTCAGATGGAAAGTGGGAGCGATCAACTTGCGATGCGAACGCCACTTTTGACCTAGGACAAATTAAAACAGGTTCGATAAAAATACATTTCGATATGAATATCGTCAATTGACAATCATTCTATATTAGATTGTAATGTAATATCACTGCGGCTACCACCGTGGGTTTAATTCTGATCATTTGCATTCAGGACAGGTGCGCTAGAGCTTAATGAGCCTTGACTTCAAAAGGTATGATATAATTTTGTGACTCAATTTGTTTTGTCGTTACTATAAACTCTTCGAGACTTTCCTGTAAGGAAACTGTTTCGGGATACCTAGTAGTGAATGAGTCAGAGTGATTTAGTTAGTAGGTTGTTTCGGTGTCAGTGTTCTTCGTGTTAAGAGAAAAGACATCACGTTTTCTATATAAATGCATTCCCCAATTTCTTTCTGGATGTATAATTGTACAGTCATAGAAAATATCTGACTGTTTAACTTTCGGTATATTCAATTATAAAGGAAATACGTTTATATAATTTAATGAAAAAAAAACTATATCATCCTGTTTAATGGTAAAATTTTCGCGTCAAAAAAGGAAATGAAAATGAATGCATACTGTTTTTTTGAATACAATGTGAAATAATTAGACTCTATAACTGATAAATTTCTACAATTATGCTGATACCGTAAGCTTCATTAGAGTGACATAATAAGTAACACAAAACAACATGCAACAAATTTTGACTTAAAAAGGATAATCACTACAATCTTACCGGTGCTGATGAGAAGACCGTTTCCAAGCCAAGGCTTGAAGAACCTATATTCTTCAGCCTTGTCAATATGTACGTGGCTGCTGAGGATAAGCTCAACATCACGAGGGTCGTACAGGAACACAAGGAGACGAGAACCGATCCATAGTTTCACAACAGCTTCTTTGTCGAAATCGGCGCTCTTTGACACTACATTTCTGAAGATATCTACAAAGAAATTAATAACAATTAGATGTAATATCTCTTAAGAAATCAAGGGCAATAAATTAGTAATATATTTTCAATCACAATGCTAAGAATTGCTAGCAAAATGATAATAATGATATAAAAACAATTCAATACAATTTTAATTAGATATATAGAAGCTATTGCTTATTATAAAGTATATGAAATTCAAGGTTCTATGAAAATTATTGCTATATATAACCGGTAATAGATTTTTTTGCCTTAGGTATGTACTATATACCTGATTAAAATTCAAATTGGTTAACTTTATGCGAATCAACTCTCCAAAACGTTTTAAGATTTGGCAGTGTTTGCTCATGTTTTGCATCTATACAATAAAGGTACTACTTAATACTAGGGTTGCCATGATAAACCGGTAATACTAGTCATTTATTATTTGGCAAATTACATTTCTAGCTCGGGTTCAGTTTTTTTTCCTCAGTGGTTTAGTTCTGGTTTTTTGTATATAATTTTATGTTTATATATATGCTTTCATAATTCATAAGCTGAAGTACATGTTACTAACACGAATATTGGTTTTAGCATTCCGTTATTGAAAATTTAGCTTCACTACAATTTGCACTCATGAAATTCACACTGTGACAGTTTAAAACTAATAAAAATATACAAATAAAAACTGTCACATTACAAATAAGAGTATTAGAAAAAATTGGCGCCAATTTAACGTTGATTTTAGAATGAAAAAGTACAATCTAAAATAAATATTAAGCAGGCCGTTCGTATTTATGGATTCGATAATTATTTATAATATGAAATCTACATTACACAACATGTACATTCTGTCACAATCTGTAACAATTACCAGCGGAACCACCAGTGAATTCCAAAGCGTTTCCAATAAGCGGCAGTCCTTTAGGTCCGTTCAGTTTGTCTGCTAGTTCGTACATGTGTCTGCGTGACATGCGCCAATAAGTGTACCAGAGTAGCAGAGCTGGTACCAGGAGAACATAGAACATGTTGGTGGCAGCCCAGGTGCTGTTCTGCACCACATTCTCGGCCGCCGTGTAACTCATGGTGACGAGTTTTTATACACCTGAGGACAGATGAAACCAGTGTTATGTATATGCTCTATGCTATTGCTCGTATTATTAGTATCTAATAGTAGTAGTACAAGTACTAGAAGACAAAATTATACGAAAAGCTGATGCTAAAGGAGAATAGCTCAACTTTATACAACACGTTCAGTGATTTTAATTTTGTACTAGCACTGCTTCATATTGATGTTGTATAAGGTCTAACAATCCGACCGGGCACGGGCAGGCAGTTTGTGACAGTAAACGAAACAAAGACTTTTCTCCAAACGAGTGTAATAAATAACAGTTACATTAAAAATGTCCGACACTGATATTATATTTTAAATTGTCATTTTATATGTAAATTAAAATATGAATTCTTAGTGCATAATAAATATGCGACATTATAAGCGCATTAAAGTACGAATATAAATAGAGCATCATAATTTTGTTACGTAATTATAATATTATAGAGAAATATAAGCTATAGCAGGTACGTTTCTATTCTATTTTAGTAACTAATCTATTTTGTTTAGGAAAACATCCAACTACGTATGTATGTATATGTATCTATATTTCTCTGGCACGCCCTAATGCCTAATCGGCTTGTCGTATTTTTATATGGGTGGTGTCAATAGATTCGTCTTATTCGTTAGAGTAAGACTGGGTACATAAAATCAAAAATAAAGAAATACACAGGATAAACGGTTCAGCAGTCGGATTTTTTCGGTTTTAACCACTTGTCTTAATAAAGGTTACTATTATAATATATAAAGACATGCTCGAAATGTTTGACGCATGCAAAATATCACGCAATGTCGAGAATTATTCGTAATGGATATATACCTCGCAATGAAATGAAATTGTACCTACTGCACATTTCAAAATGGACGTGTCAAGTATTGTCATGATAATTAACCATTAATCTTGTTGCCAGTTTATTATACTTTTAGATTTATGAGAAAATTTGTACAGTTCATGTGGGTAATTTGTCTTTCTTTACTGGTTGATCCATAGAATCAGAAATCTTTATTGACTACTCTAGAAAAGGATATTTCAAAGTTACATCAAAAGCCTAACGAATTAAATTACACAAAAACCAATAGATAACAACGTAATTTGTTTTACTTTGTACTAGGCTAACGTGGAGTGGAGAAGCTGAACCGTAATTCGTCCCTGGTCAATTTTACGCGCTTGCAAAATAGGCTCTTTTCATTGCGATTTCCTACACTATTCAATCAAATATTAAGTATATAGTATTGAGTACCTTCTAAGAAAATAAAGTAACCATTTCCATTACATCCTATATGCAATGGTTACCACTCGTATTCGTATGTATGTAATACTCGTTTTGATAGTGATTTTGTTGACGAATATCGGAGCTAGAGTCTGGTATTTCATGGCTTTTTCATTATAGACTAGCTTTTCTAAATTATCAAAGGCTAGATTTATAAAATATAAATATTTGCGTTCCGTTCAAACTTCAAAAACGAATCTATCAACCCACAGAGTCTAAAAGCTAGGCACGGTCCTTTATTTGCAATTACTATGTATATATTTCTTAAATTGTCATATTTGTGACTCTTTATAACAGATCAGATATAACAGGAAAGATCCTGCATCCTCTTGGAAAGGATTGCCATTTTTTATTTTTGCTTTATAACTTTTAAAATGCAATAATAATACACAATACCAATATGAAGATTTAAATGAAATCGTAAATAGTTTATGTAATGAAAAGACTTTGTATATAATTATGTAATGTCGACGTGTCCCTTTGTGAACTTGATTGTCAAGTATAATATAAGTTGCATAATTTGTATTTAATTTTATTTCAAGCGGATACTGGTGATTCGACCTTTAGGTTAATTTTGTTCGGTAGGCACATACAATAAAAAAGTTCGACAATACGAAATATTACTAAGTTTTGTTTATTTGAGTACTTACTACCTACGCAAGCTTTAAAAATTTAAAGCTTGGGTTTAGCAGTCTTATCACCTAAAGAAGTTTCTTTCAGGCACCTTACGGAAGTGCAAAATTATTGTATATGACAGACTAATCTTAGATGATTAGTTAGACAAAAATTTGTTCTTCGACTGATAGAAAAACTAAGCTTAATTCGAACATTAATATGCCTAAGTACGTGAAGTCATAAAATCCTCTTCCGAAAGGCCGATGCAAATAAAGCTATACAGAACAAACAAGTCAAATAAAAAAAACCTTCGATGCTAAATAAAACGGTAACGTTATTCAACAGTTTGTAGTGTCGTCCGTCTTAAACCGATTTTCATAAAACATAGCTGAGAACACTCACCTTTCAAACAAATCAAAATCGATTCATCCGTTCGGGAGCTATTATGGCACAGACACACAGATACGTCATATTTATTGTTTTTTAAATTATTTTCAAAACTTATTTTAATGCCCGTAGTGATTGATACAGATAATCAGATGATAATATATTTACTGCACAAAATACGAAAAGAAAATTGTTATAAGTCTTATCGCTTTAAGCGATTTATTATTTTCTTAGTTTATGTGTAGTAATATAGCTACCAATGTAGCCATGTAAGCTTTAGTTGGAATTAAAAAAATTGCGTTCTTAGATTGGTTACATAAAATAAAAATAACCAGCTAAAAATTTTGAAAATGGATTAAAGTTTTTTATATTTATAATTTGATTCACATAAAAGTCAAAATAGTAATAAAAGATCTAACGTATTATTTAAAAAAAGCACTAACTGCACTACTATTATAGAAATATAAGCCACCCACACATATTGATGTATTCCTATCATATGAATTATTATTCATAGTTTATGTTAGTGTAATACAATCGTGACTTAAGACATTCTCATGCAATTGTAATTCTCCGGCAAGGCTATGAAGTTGGTTATTTCCCAAATCTAGGTTAACCTCAGATGTGTCTAGCAATATTTACAAGCACATAGTCAAGCTATGTTAACAGTACCTCATAAAATTGCAGCGATGTCTTTCGCAACACCGTATCTTCTGAGATATAGCCAATCATAAAAGTACCTACGCTTGTGCCATACGTGAGAACAATAGAATTGATTTTAGACTTAAACAAACAAGCTTTCACAAGCTCCATACTTAGTTAATATTAACGGGTATCTAGTTAAACCTATAAGTAATGTTATTAACATTTACGGCTTTTCAAATATAAATGAATATCTTTGTGTGTAAATGCATAATTTAATGGGCATATAAAATATACCCATTAAAATGTTGTACTTTTACGTCACAACCTTAATACTACATTTATGATTGATACAACAACTGATAAAGCAAAGAGTAAAGAAAGACATTTTGATGAAAATTTAAAAACCTTTCAAAAATCTAATTTAATGTAAAATACAAAGAATGAAATTTAAACTAAAGCACATTACAAAAGAAAGCACTTGTAATTGTGTCACATTTTTCATAAACCACTGGTTAAAAGATACAATAATAGATTGTCCCTTTTATGTGAATATTAAATCACAAGCACATGAAAAAAATAAATAAAATAGGTCCGGCCCTACCTTCGATCCAACTAGTTCACTTCACTTGTTTGCTTAGGTCCCCAATTGATGCGCACGAGTCCGTCAACAGACTATTTGTGAAACGCGCGCGCTACTGCCTATATACATCGAGACAATGTATGACGTATGTATACTACACCCGCGACGATAAACTGATACTTCATGTATTAAAGCTAAGGTATGCAATATTTACATTATTCCTACCTAATATGTATATTAGGGTAAGTGGTCGGCTTGAGTCGAATTATTTGATATTATTTATATGTATTTTCAGGATTGAAGTCAAGCGTTTACGTTCCTTTTTTTAAGTTAACTTTATTAGGTTGTGGTGCTTATAGTGTTTTTTAAAAAAACCCTGATAAATTAATAATTTATTTTGTTATTTTCTTGTTATGGTTGTTTCAAGGATTGTGTATTTTTATTTTCATTTACAAAAAACAGGTTACATATTACGAGTAACACCGAACTAGTATTAATAGTATCAAGTAGATTTGTTATTGCTATGACGACTGTGAATATATTTGGAGAGTATTTATTTCTAAAATTACCATATTTTCCACGTAATATTATAGCAATTTTACAAAAATAACCCTTTGATTTCATTCAAACTCCATTATAGGCCAACCGTCATATACTTGATCGTTAAAATACTTATGCGGTAATGAGATCCTGATTATATGTCAGTTAATTAATAATTTTTTTAGCGATAAATCTGCAATAGAATATAATTATTTTACTATTGTTTACACTTTATGATAAAACTAGCTGCACTCTCCGGTGTTACCTACGGATATCAAATTTTTTATAGCCTGTGTTACTCAGTGATATTGTATATAGCCTTCTTACGGCGAAAGTATTTTTAAAATGGGTCCAGTAATATCTGTGTTTATTCGTTACATACAAAAATATAAATCTTTCGTCTTAATAATATTAGTATAAATATAGATTGTAACAAATCATGTAGAAAGGTCTAAAAAGCCATTTGTATTACTAAAATTTTATTATACAAATTCGTTTCAATTCAAATACAATAACGTCACACATTATACCCTTGGGTGAATACCATCCCAGATGTAATGATTCTAAGCTGAAATGAGACATTTTAATGTCTTCTTTCTATATGACCAGGTGAACAAAATAAAATATAACACATTTTATACTAAAAAACTTAATCTGAAAGATATATACTATAACGGGAGTACGTAATTTCTATACATACATCCATAGATACCTAAGATACCAACTGACCGAAGTATAAAAAAAAATATTAGACTCGTAACAGAAACGCTTCACTCGCTCGGTCAAAGATAATTGAACTAATGGTTAAATCTAGGGCTCGTACGTCATCTTTCCCGCGGGATGAGTTGACCTATTATTTTTCTGATGTCTCTATTGCAAAAACCAAGGTTATTTATTTCATAAAATAGAAACAATACAATTCAGCCATTGTCAACCAAACTTAAACTAAATTTGCCCGTATTTTGGCGGATATCCTACCTAATACTGTTTTTTTAGGAAGCCGATAAAAAAAATTATGCGCTTACAACAATTCATCGTGTTAAGTTTTCAAAAATTACCTCACGCAAGCTATGTTAATTATTACTAACTGACATAACTTCCTCCACAACACTCCTCCTTCCTCCACTACTAGCTCCAAGAGTAATAAAATCTATGTTTATAGTATTGTCGAGGTTGTTGCGTTTTCTAACGACACTTCCTTCTATTTTGGGATTGAGTAGAAAATCCGCGATGCCTAAATAAATACAATATAAATTCATAAAACTTATGCATAGAGATTTGTCAAGATTGAAAAGTATTCTTTGTCTGCATAAATAAATCTGACTGACTGCCTGTCAGATAATTCATTTGGAATCTACGTAGACCTAGACGTAACGAAAACTTAGACCGTAGCCTAAACCGTTGTACCTAGAGATATGTGGATGGTGTATTTATCATGGTGTAAGGGTTTTTTTGTGCTATGAAAGTATTTTTGACTATTCAACTTCAAAAGAGCTCAAATATCCTGTTGGGATGAATATCTAAATTTTGAGACTACTTATATCTATTTTATTTCGGAGGCAACGCCGCGGGACACAGCAGCTATTAGAAAGTAATCTATACTACATAATAATAAATAATAAACCTGCTAGTCAGAGAAGGATAATTATTTTCAAAGATATGTGTAGTCCCCGAACCCATAATTTGGAAATCGTGGTGGTCTTGGGGTTACACCCGCTTCATTGGGGAGACCCGTGTGAGACCCCAGTTGTTTGATTCTATGGCTTAATACGTATATATTATCAAGTAAAATTATAATATCCTATGCTATTCTTCTACTCTATCGGTAATGTCTTACTTTTTCTAGAAATAGGTTGAATTTAAATAGGTGCCATACAACACTACACATCCTCAAAGAAAGACAGAGAGAGAGACTTGTGCTAACTTGTAGGACGATGTGATATGAATATTATATTATTTTATAACTATACTGATGAACAAATTTATAAACAACTAACTGATAAAAGTTAATCTCCAAATCGTGAAGCATCGTCCAAAAGTGGCTAGCCTATCGGTTTTTTATCGGTTATGTTTCGGGGAGTGTGCCTTAGAATTACACAATTCAATTCCAGCATCCCTTTTCTGCAATCGGACTAGTAGAGATACTGCAAGACGCCACCGGTATATGGTAGAGATTCCACGAACTCGCGCTAAACCCATTGCAAATTCATTGCCGAGTACTCTATTTCCCGATAGATATAATTTCGGTATTTTCAAATCACGAGTGAATCGGTTTTTTCTAGGCAAGCGTGCCACATCCTAGGCCACATCGTTTTTCATGAGGCGAGTTGTGGTCAAGCGCAAGCCTATTTCTTGGCTATAAAAAAACTGCGCTCAGTCTTGTTTCCTGTGGATCTCTAATTTATTTTGAGTAATAAATAAATCCTATGTTACTCAGTAATAACGTAGCTTGCTATCGGCTACAGAATTTTTGGAATAGGTCCAATAGTATTTATGTTTATTTGTTACATACGATCTTTTCACTTTCAACTTTTTTTACTTAATATTAGTGTAGAAGTGTAGATTCCTGCATGTCATTTATAGTAACGGTTTATATATCCCATTTATGAAAAGCGTAGTTGAAAAATTTGCTATATTGCTATTATTAAGGACATGAATGATTTTTCAAACAATAAACACCTTCCGATTGATTACACAAACAAAAAGTCATGATTATAATTAAATTTGAAGAACGTATCGACGTAAACGCGTGGCATTAATATTTTAATTTTATTCTGCAATGTTCAGCTATAAATAGTTTTAGAAGCAGGTATACTAATTGGTAAACTGCTGTAAACACATTTAACTGGGAACAAAAAAGAAACATTGTGTATCAAAAGTTCCGTTTTAGATTAATGCGATGGTGTATAGGTGGTGTAAAGCGGTTTAATTGTTTTTAACCGACTTTAATTAGACGGGGGTTCTCAATTCGTCAGAATTTTTTCTTTATGTATATTTTCTATTTGTAATATTTTTGTTTGAATGGATACCCTACCCCAGATGGTCACATGTAAATTTTATCACATATTGGTAAACTGACTGAAAAGTTTATTTACTTTTGAGGGTTATGTAGTGTTACAAGGAATTTTGATATTTACAATCCTAAAATAACAATATTTTTATAAGATACAGTGTAGGAAAGCTTTCCTACACTGTCATGTAATGTGGGGATGTTTTTATTTTTCACTGCACAGTATTGTACGAGTACATACAATCAGGAATAGTTACTCTTCTTTAATTTATGTAAGAGTATCACTGAATACTTCTTTTGAAATCGAGGTAAGGCATCATGCATATTTTTTATAAAAAAATTTAAGTTGGAAAGGCTTTGAAAGAGGTTTGATAGTTGTTTTATAATAAAATCTTAAGTAATGTTGTGTACCACATCTCACCATTAAATATCATTAAAATCGCCCAATAAATCGCGCTGTAGCTAACTTCTCCGCTCTTTGACAGTCATACCTCCTAAAAGTAAATCGTTGACGACTATCTATAAATTCGAAAATAGGTTGAAAACTGTACGTAAATATGTGACCAGCACTCTAACATACACATGAAACTAACTCACAGGCGAAAGAAAAATACTAGCCCCGAAGCAGAGAATCTTCGCTCGCTTTGAGAATATTTAAGTAAAATCTAAACAAAGTGACTTTTAAAAATTGCATGAAATTCAGTCCACTATTACGGATTTTAACTGTGAGATGTAATCCAATGGCACCACGCACATCAAAATTGGTCCACCGGATTAGGCTGTAGATGGTCACAAAGGGTTCGACGTACAAACACACATAGGTACATATTTACACTCAAAATAATTTTTTGCTGAAATATTATGTTTTTGTGCACCTCAAGCGGAAAACTTCATAAGTACTCGTTGCACTTTACACTTCAGACGATGCCTACAATTTGCTCTTGCTTCCTTGTACTTATCACTAAGCCGCAAATTAATTATTTTAAGTGGGAAATACCTACTCAATTACTGCACAAAAATTACTAGATATATTCAAGGACCTTTTTAATATTACAAAACTAGTGTAATGGGTCCTTTTTTAACAGGTATAGTTTGAAACCGGGTAATTTAATAATCATGAATCTATTTGTGACTTTTCGGTTTTAGTTTTGACCGAATATTCTGTATACTACAACTTCCTAATGTATAACTTATAAAATACCAGCGACCGGTCCCCGATTCGCGCGGGTAGACGGGGTGGTTTTTTCTAGTAATAAATAATATAGTCCATGTTATTCAGTGTTAATGTAGCCTTCTTGCGTAAAAAACTCTTTTGATATCGGTTCAGTAATTTTTAAGTTTATCCTTTACTTGCAAAAGTACAAATCTTTTCTATTTATTATTATTATTATTATATTAGTGTGCAAGTAACGGATAAACTTAAAAATATTGGAGAAATTATTATGTTTTCTTTTACCGTATTAATAATATTAGATTATTTTGCCTGTATTTTTACAGAATTTCCTAAAAAAGGAAAAAGTACTCAGTTCGACTAATTTAAGAACCTCGGAAACGTTGGACCGTTAAAAAAATCGTTTCAAAGGGCATACCTCTGAACCCTGTTTAAATTTTCTCAAAATCAGTCTGGAGATTTGATTTTGAAATCAAAATTATCGGAGAACTGTATCGGTGTATGTTGAAATGAAATGGGTAATCACTTTTTTATTATAAATGAACTTGAAATATAACAAACTCTTTTTGTACTTCTTTTGTTCCAATAATAACAATGCATAAAAAACTGTAACAAAAACTAGTCAAGTTTTAAAGAGTTAATTGCGATACGCGCAATAGATGATAAATATTTCCATTCCTTGACGTCACACCGTAAACCTTCCATAGCTTATAAGATCCTGTACCCTTTACAAGGCCTCGTAATTGCCTATATGTCTTCGTTATTTACATTACTAACAGTAAAAGTAGGCTTAATATTTCCACTGTTCATTTATTCACATCAAATCATGATATAACATATTCGACAAAAAGTATTAACCTAACAATAGGCAATATATCAAAAACCCGGTGTTAACAGATATAGTTAATGTAAAAGTTAATAATAAAGTCTTTTAAAAGAAGTGATCACTGACCGGCTTCATTTCGATAGGCTGCGATATTATTTTTCGGCTATTTTAATTTAATAGCAACTACAACAAGTGTGCTAAGTTGATTATCACAGCAGAGGCGGTATCATCGCACGAGCCTAAAGCGAGTTCGATTAGGAAGCCGAGGCTGTAATGATTTATGCACACGAGTGTCATACGACGTTTTTCAACACACTTGGGAGTAAAAAAATTAACATTCATTGTCATCTCATTTTAATTATTACAACAATTAGTAAATATCCAATTAACAAAAGTACATCGTTCAGTATTATTCGATATTTGTACAGTATTTTTAATATTGTTTATAGTTTTTTTTGAGTTTCCTAAGTAAATGTTGGTGATGAAGAGATATTCTCATAGCAGAAAGAGTTAAATGAGTCCTTCGTTTTGATATCAATGCCGTATGTTGTCATGACCACACTTTTTATCATAGAATATATACACCAAAGAGAGCTGGGCTTGTATTTATTTGCTAGTTCATAAAAGAAAGCCAAAAACAAGTTCTCACTAAATTTCTGTGCATTTTTGCTATTTTTTCACGTTTTACAAACGCCTCTTATGCTGCTACATACTTTTCTTTGGACTTTGCGGGGAACAAACTATCATACATGTTTCTTGCATCGGCTAATATATTTAGCGGCACATCTTATTCACTCGTAGTCGACATTTTAAGTATTATTAATAAAACAGTTAACAGAAAAGCAAGACGTGTTATGAAAAATCGAGGATGTTTTCCCGCGCGTGTTATTTTTCTTGTCACATCAGTCAGCTACGCGCGCATATCGAAGAAGGCTCAAACGAAAGAGTTCTGTTACCAACCTTAAAAATAAATCAGTCCTACGTTTTTTTATTTCTTACTTTTTGTGTAAATCTAATAAGAGAAAATTAGTTAATGTAGTATAATTTAAAATTCACATATTATTTTTAGTGCAATTCATTCCACAAAGCATTTCAACTATTTTTAGCATCTTAAAAACTTATTAATACAAGTAGTTGAACTCATTAATTCAAAAAAACCTATAGCTGTGCAATACCTAATAGTAAAATTGAAAAAGAAAAAAACTACATAATGCCTATTCTGGAATACACTTACTCGTAAAAGGCTTCTTACTTTTACGAGCAAATGTATTCCAGAATAGGCATGCTCCATCTTACGCTAAAGTATCGCTGGCTTCCGTGGTCGTGCGAACTTGTGGTCAAATGACTAACTGTGTAGGATAAAAAAAGTGTGTTAAGAAGACTTTGTTTCAGCTACAAACCCTTTAATTGTGTATATTATTAAACTTCCTCTCATTGTCGCCATATCTCCTTGTTTATGGTAGAGTGACATTCGTATGATTGATCTACATACAATAACTTTAGGAGTTGAATTATATACCCAGTAAAAACCGTTTATTCCCGCCTGCTCTGTTAGGTAAGAAGAAGTTATAAGAGTGATTCGCCAGCGAACTTGAGTTACTGACATATTTCTACGAATTAGTATACTGAAGTGGCAGTGGTTCGATCATATTTGGCGCAGAACCAACCACCGTTAGGTTGTTGAGTTCTGGTGAGGGGTGGACATCGCGAAACTTAATGTTAAATTTAATGTATGTTAAACGCTTTATTAAGTCTAATCTATGTGAATCTTCCATGTAAATACTTTAGTAATAACACATTCTTGCTGAGACAATGTAATAGGTCTGCCACGTGAGGATGCATACTTTTTAACTAACTCCATAAAAGGAGGAAATTCGCAATTTGTCGGAATCTTTTTTAAGTGGGAAACAAAAAAAAAAATAATTATGTGGAATACTTTCTAGGAAATTATTAACTTGATCGATTGCAGGTTTAATTTATATATTGAAGTGTATATGATTAAATACACTAAATATTATTTTTCAATAAGTAACAAACAAATAAACATTTCATTTGTGAAACCATTTCAGGTGTCTTTGAGGAATTGGGGAATACAATAAAAAAATAAAAACGTTTCCGGATAATTGAGAATTTCCTCCTTTTTGAAGCCGGTAATGACGCCAATCTTTGGATGAATGGTTATATTATATTTCGTTAGGACTTAATATAAAAGTATATATCATTATGCAGGTAGTTACAATTTACGAGTACCTCTTTATTCTACTGCCGAAAGTTTGTGAAAACATCAAAATTTTATTTGACATTTGTGTTTTGTGATTTTGACAAATTTAAGTGCAAATATTGGATAAGTTTTGGAATAGTTAAAAATAAATATGAATAAAAATCTAAGATTAGGTCTGGCCAAATCTCCCGTGTTCCAAAAAAGACGGCCCCTTCCCGGTTTTGATGGTATAGATTTTCAGTCAAAACCAAGAGAAACTAATGACAAAAGTCCAGCCGGAAGGAAAACAAAGACCGATGAAGATAGTCCCGAAGCTTCTGAAGCCTTCAAAAACGAAGTGGAGAGATTTATAGAAATATCTAAACATTTCTCTAGCCCATTCCGAAAGACCGCGTCATACTTGAGCGATCAGCATCTCGTTTCCTATCCCAGTACATTCCGCGTCGAGTATAAGAGAGGAAATATCACGACAGAACATATAAAATTCTGCAACCTGACTTTGGAGCCAGTTTACGTAAAGTTATACAAGCTGATTCCTGAATTAGAGCAGATAAAGTATATAAACTTGTCACTATCGCGATGCAAAAGGATTCCACCAGGTTTGTCCTTTAACTTGGGGTTCATATATGACGATGTCAACGAGAAACCGTCTCGTAATGCGAAGATGATCTTTGTGGCGTCGAGGAAAACTACAACCCCTTGTTACCAAGTGTGCGAGATTGAACTACAGATTGATCCTCTTCAAATAAGAAGAGCAGTGCATGCGCGAAATTGGATCTTTAAGTAAATTGGCAGCTCGCAGTGCGCCTGGTCGCGAACATTGTACAATAAGTATATTCTCTACGCGCCAAGCAAGCGGCCTGCTCGTGCTTTTTCAGCGTAATAGTAGTTCGCAACCCGCTTTGGAACAGCACATTTAACGTGCTATCTAAAATGTTAAAATTGCGTTATTAAGACTTATTATTCATGCAAATTTGAAACCACGAAATCGAAACGAATATTTTTAATATACAAAATACTTACATAGTTAAAGTGACTTCACAGAAAGATACAATCAAGTAAGCACATTTAACCTTGTTAGTTCAAACGTGGTCTTTCTTACGTTAATTATACCTAGTACAATGTTAAGTTAATTGTAGGTATTACGACGTATCTCATGTTATAAAAATGCTATGTTGTTTGAGGGAATTCATATCAATAACTTTTGCTAATTAAGATTTATTCTACCGGTAATATGAGTTTTACTTTATTATTTTTTATTTTTGCGTGTAACCTAGTTTTCATTGCCAGTTAAAAAGTTAAAGCATGCTACCTTGCCGAGGACAACTTATATAATAATATATGTATTTTGCTTTGATTTGTGCCATTACTGCTATCATTAAACATTATTACAATGTTAGCTAAAAATATTGTAGGGGTAAATGGGGCATAATATCTAACTACTTCTATAACACAAATGTTAAGTTGAAAGATTAATCTCAAACACTCGCCTTACAAATTTGCAATTCTGATATTATGTACTTTAATTACACTTGATAACTATCATAAAACTGACACCATACTTACTTATCAACTTAACCGTGGTGAATGAATTCCGAGTTCTTACAATTATTGTTAAACGCCTAATTAGAAAAAAAATCAATGAAAATTGTATCCTTAAAATAGGTCGATAGTTTAGATATATACTTTTTAAACACCAGACAACTTCAACACTGATCTATTTGCTATACGAGTATCACGCCTTCGTGTTTATGATTTTAGACCAGTTTGTTTGCGATGTTTCCTTCGCCGCGATTGGAATAGCAAATCCGTTGAATATTTAATAAAACAGGTGATAAATTATATACTTTGAAATATTATAACCAAATTAATGACGTCAACATTACTGGAAACGCGATAGTCAACACACAAAGCGCGGTCTACAGTAAAGCAACTGCCGCGCCCGACGCTTGTGATGTTTGATTTACTCGTACTTGCGCTGAAGGTAGCGGAGATGTTTCCGGTAAACTAAGGCTTGGAAGTTCTTAATGATTAATATATACATTATCATTACAGACAGGTACATATCAATTATAAGGTGCAAAAAATATGAGAGGCAGTTGCTACTAAAAGTAAATATTAAGTAATTATGTATTACATAATATGAAATTAGATAGATAGATAGATAGAAAACTCTTTATTGTATGCACACATAAATTATACAACAAATTTAATAAAACTGCAACAAGCGGTGGCTTTATCGCTAATAGCGATCTCTTCCAGGCAACCTTTGTATAGAGAGAAACTGAAGCATAAGTAATGCCGGGGAAATAAACACTTACTTGCATATAAATAGCAATTAATAATAATGTTGACATATTTTTTAGAATTAAAAAAATATAATATAAATAGTCTTACTACTTATAGATTTAAATGAGGATTTAAATTACATATTACATCTGATTTAATAATTACATAAGACACAACAGGATACACAATGAACTAAATTCTTCATGACTGAACTAAATTGAAAAATGTATAGCTATTTAGTTTAATATAATGAAAATAAATAACAGAGATGTTTGAGCAGTTAATTAAACTGGCAGTGAGCGCTGTGAAAAACAAGAAGTCTTTCCTTGGTTTTTAAAGACTTCCATTTTCGAGAATAAGGCAGAAAATTCCATAAAATGGTTGCTTGAGCAGTGAACAAATCGGCACAGAAGGAAGAAAAATGCTTTGGTATGGAAAGAGCATATGTGTCTGAAGACCTCAATGAAAGAGAATGAGTGGAGTGTACATACTGAAAACGTTCTTTGAGGTAGTGTTAGGCTGGTAGAGTTGAAAAATATATTATAAAGCACTTGAGCCTTGTGCGAAATTGAGAAACATGGCATACTTACGCAAGCCAAATATGAACCTAATACGAGTACAAAAATTTTGTAGACGATCAAGGATATCTAGTTGTTCTTCCGTCAGGTCTGGGTAACATACATCGGCATAATCTAGAATGGGAAGCAGAAGTGATTGTGCAAGAGCAATTTCAGCTTGGGTCTTAGTTGGATTAACATTCAAACCATAAGCTTTGCTCCACTCCGTGATCTTAGTTAGGTAAAAGTTAATAACGTTGATTGCTGATGGCAGATTTTAAACGGATTTTTGTGAGTATATCTGCAAATCGTCTGCATACAAGTGATAAGAACAAGAAAGATAAAGACTGCTAAAAGAAGAGGAGAAAGGACACCCCTTGAGGAACGCCAGCAGACTTGTAACACCATGGCGAGAAGTTCTCATCAAGACGAACACGCTATCGGCGTTCATACAGATAACTGTGAAACCAGTCTGCTACCGTATAAGATATGTTATTAGAGCGTAATAAAGCTAAAAAGATGTCAAAATTTATAGTATTTGTCCCGGGCAAAACAAACTGAATGTACGACCTACCTGTCTATCCAAGGAGCTCTTATAAGGTTATAAATAAAAGAGGTAAGTCAAAGTTAATCGAAATCGGTTTATTTGCCACAGGGCACGATTTTAGTCGACATATGCAGAGCCTATACAGTATTGAGATTCGCTCCTTTTCCTTGGACTTGCACTTCCCTGTCGTCAAGGGCCGACGATGGTAGTCACTCAAGTAGGGACGGCCAGGTTCATAGTGCAGGGTTCAGACTTTGGCTGGAGGAAGCTACAGGCAGTCCAGCAGGATCCGTATTCC
Organism: Ligdia adustata; assembly: GCA_947049295.1. Classification (NCBI taxonomy): domain Eukaryota; kingdom Metazoa; phylum Arthropoda; class Insecta; order Lepidoptera; family Geometridae; genus Ligdia; species Ligdia adustata. Next base: position 10,045,236 of record OX346218.1, read on the forward strand.
GTATATACATCCAACTCCCAATCTGGGACTGTAACGCGCCAGAAGCCAAAACATTACAGGCTGACCATATACAGTGAGTACCCACGACTACGACTCAAGAGAAGCACCAAGTACCTACTTCTTATAGCTACCTAGCTATGTTGCCGTGCATGTTCACAATCAGATACGGAGATAACAAAAATTACGAAAATACAAAATGATTTTAAATGATATAATGTGGGTAAGAAAACATGAATTTACATTGAAGCTAAAATACACATACATTTACATTGAAGTATTAAAATGGTTATAAAACAGTGAAGCTGAGAAGAAATATTAAAAACAGACATAAGAAATGAGGTTAGAATATAAAGTGGCAAAGCTACATGACAATGAAAATACCCTAGACTTGGTTTTGGCACAGCATGGCAGATGGTATTACTACGTAGATGATTTAATTTTTTAATTGTGCGGTGGGTCTATACAAGTAATAACTGCTAAAAAAGTGACAACCAACTTAAAATCAGCAGGCGCCTATACAAATATTTCAATTAAAATTTGATTAAGATTCTAAACTAATTATTTTAGAGAGAGACAACCTTTGAAACAAAAAAAAAACCTTTTCACTAAAACATTTTGCGTGTGAAAACTTGTCTGTCAACTGACGCGCGTGGAACTCGCGTGAATTGGAGTTTCTGATTCAACTATTTTTTATTTAACGTCAACTAGTACGCGCATAACAAGAGAACTCGGAACATATCATTCAGGAATAAAAAAAAAACAGAATGGTTGAACTCGCTATAGCATGTGACGACTGGCGCTTCAATGTAATCCTTCTTTATTTTAAGGCAATCAAGTTTGTAGAGAACTACTACGCATGTAACAGATCCTAGAGTTCATTACCACAGGAAAAACCAGTTGCACGCAATGTCATTAGTTTATTCTAACACTATAAAGTTCTTTATTACTGGTCTTATCATTATGTTGTAAGGTTATGTAACTATCGAGGCTTCATCATGGACCCTTTCTTCTTGGCGTAGACCAAATTTGATCAAATCAGATTCAGTTAATTTCCTATTTCCACAACAACTGCCTTATGAAATCAATCGAAGAAATAAGACAAGAGAGGATTTTTGGATAGGAATAAATAAATATCGGTTAATTATGAGTAATTAACCAATATTCATACATGTTTTAACTGACAAATAGTAGTCTAAGTAGAAGCTTCACAATAAAAATAACAAATGTGAAATATAAATAATGATGCTTAAAGCATTCTTCTTAAGATTTTCAGTTTATATTATAGCTCCAAAAATGCTCTATATCCGATATGCGTCTAAAGTTCTTTCGGTACCGAATGGATCTTGGTAGAGAGTAGTCTTCCTGGTCGTTGGTATTCAAATTTTTCGTTAACAAGATTATATGAGCTCGTACAAATTGTATATTTCTGCAACCTTAATTTTTAAACTTAATAAGACCACAAAACTACTTAAATGCTATTTATAGACAGTATACCAGAATACTTATTGTATAATGTACCTATACATAATTATAATTATAAATTCTTCATCAGAATCTGATTGTTCTAAGGTTTGACTGGGATAAATTCACTACGCTTACAGAATATTTTACACAAATCATAGTGAACTTAGTAACTTAGAACTTAGAACAACCTGTTTATACACTGCAATACACTGCCTGTTTCTTTAGCTGGGTTCAAAGTCTTCTTAATTTTGTTGCAGTTGTACCTAAACCATACTTTTATTGCCTAGCTCTAGGGTTATAATATCTAATGATTTCTGCCACAAAAGATGTTGCCGCCAGCTACACAAGATAGTATTGAATCTTTTTTTCTTGCCTAGATAACAATAACACTTCTAAATATTATGACTACGGAATTGTACATAGACATGCAACGGAAATCCTGGCGAATATTAATATTATATTCTAAGTAAAAATATAATATTTTGTTATAATATATTATAAACTGCACAAAGATTATACATCTCGGATAAATATTGTTTTATATAGTTAGGTACCTAAGTACTTTTTTGGGCAAACATAATCAATACTCCTAGAACTGCTCCTACTCTTTCTGTCCCACTTGTATAGCTGCTTCAAATTTTGTGTTTCACCCGATGAATAACACAAAGAATGTATGGGAAAGAGAAATAATAAAATATAATGTTTTTTTATAGCGTATGTAGGTAGATATATCATAAAAAGTTTCGTAAAAGGTCAACTATGTAAGACAATCCTTATTTAAAGCCTAAAGATTAGTTTATAAAAAAAAAACTTTCGCTTTTTTATATTAGCTGTGGTTTTTTATTACGTGATTATGTTATTTGTTATTCGCGTGTGATTCTTGAAGAAAATTACTAGCGCATGGTCATGGCCACTTTTTAAGGTTATATTGTAGGTATTTACTAACCAGACTGACGTCACAGTCTAATACAGTTCCCTTCAAGTAAATGGCATGACGCCTACTTGTACGCACGCGAAATATTTATTTAGACTAGGGGGGTTTAGCATGGACTGCAAGCAGCTTTAAAAATATTTAATTTCAAGCAGATTTTAGAAAGTCTTTAGTCGCTCAGAATAACACATGAAACATATAATAAAGAGGTTTTTTTATTTATTCAACCAATGTGCTTATGATTCTTTAGTAGGTAGTTTATAAGGGCTTGACTGCGTTAAGCGGACGGGTTCATAAAAAATTACCCTGCGACGGATCTATTTTGTATAACCCGCCCGGAGGCCCGCTTAACCTAGTTTCGGCCCTAAAAATGCAAAAAACTTGATTAAACTAAAGCAGAATGAGGGGTATATTTACATATATTGTGCATTTTATTTGCGCATTAACTTTAATAATCAAGCATGCTTGACCACGTTTATGGTTGTAAAAAATAGGATTAGCTTAATGTCTGGAAACTTCCGATCTTGGTATAAATATTATGATCATCTGTCATGATGTCTGAGCAGTAGTTGATTGAGCGTCATCAGTGTACAGGGTTATTAGCAACTGGTGTTCGGCCTCTTATACCCATAAGCAAAAACCGATAGTCATAACTATCGGTTTTTGTTTAGCAAGTGAGTTCTCATAACCAACATCTTTTGTATATTCGGTGGCAGATAATCAGATGTTTCGTATAAAAAGTTCATTGACGTAATACAGGGTGATTTTTAATTGACTGCGTATATTTTCACCCAGCATCGTTAATATAATGTTATATTAACGATGCTGGGTGAAAATATACGCAGTATTTCACAAAAAATATTTTTTTTTGCATTTTTGTTTCCAAAAATATGTTCACCTATAAGCGCGATTACACAAATCTGAGCCATGAGAACGCTCGCTTGTCGTCACCGTGATCTAGCATGACTTTAAATGAAGTTTTCTCATTATTTTTTTCCAAAGTGGGTTAACTAAAAAATCCTGAATTTTTTTAGTGTTCAATATTCTTCAACATACGCACTCAATTTAGAATCACCCTATAGTTGAAAATCTTTCTTCCCTCAACTCTAATTTTTAAAAATATAGTTAGTTCAGTGTTTATAAATAGTATCTATCTACAGAATTGCTGGAAGCAATCAAAGCCACAACTTAAGGTACAAGGCTTAATATTAAAATCTTTTTGTATTTTATTAAAGTTGTCCTTAAGCTACCGTGGGCAAGTTACTGGTAACCTTGTATAAATACGTCGTTTTGCTTATAGACTGCATTAAAATTGTGTAAGATATCAGCACAAAATTCTATAGTTAGAATTATTTTAATATGCTGTGATAAATCTTGTGGGTGAGCGAGTGACTTTTAAACAAACTCTTGAGTATCAATATCGTTGTTTGGGCCTACTCCTTAGATACTGAAATTTAGTTAGACTTGCATTTTTACAACTGTGACTAAAGACTTTAATTTAACCACATATTTTGTAATTTGTTGATTGAGTACTTTCTTTTTACTTTGTAATGTTAGAAAGTAGATAAAAACGGAATTGCCGATAAGTATTAAATATCCACTGGTCACTTTATTATATCAAACAACAGAGTTATTTTCATATAACATTATGTAAAGGCACATGTAAGTAAGGTACTGGTGCCTCATCATTACAAACATTTAAAGAAATTACCTCATTGGACTTTGCTTATCGTTTAAAATTCGTAATGACAATGCGAATATAAAATGTCGTATACAAAAGTGTACTAAATATTTTATTCGTGAACACACTTTCCGCTACTGTTTGACCCGCGGCCACTTAATTACCTAGTCAGTATAGATACGTCTAATGATACGAGTACTACCTACAGTAGGTGTAATTTTGTGTGAAAACAACTAAGTGCTTGCGTAGGTAAACGTGGTCAATGATAATAGTATACGGCTCATTTACTTAAGTAATACATTATTAACCATTGTAAGTTCCAGTAGCTTCTAGAAGCTAAAAAGATACTGTACGTCTAGTACATAATATATCGAGCTACGTGCCTAGCCACGAAGAGATCACCACGGAGATTCGAAACAAAATAATGTACTCCTCAACCTGTCTGGTTTTTGATCTTGGAATATAGGTATATTTTTATTATGATATACTATTATCAATACCTATAAAAAACTCTGTCTCACAACGTTAGCCACTGAACGTAGAGAGTTGAGAGAACGCGCTTTTCAGGATACGCGTAATTGTGAATGTGTAAAGTGATTCGGTTTTAATATTAATATATTTTTAAAATTTTGATGTACCTACCTAAAATCACTCTCACGACTAAGATGATTTTATTGAAACCACTTGCATACAATTACGACAAGACGAGCTATTCATACGCGATTCCTCATTTACTAAGAGTTTCTCTAGATTTAATAAAGTTTAAAAATAGCGCGCTCACTATGCTCGCGCCTTTTTTCAATGATCTTTCTGAATGGGCATTGTCGTTGAAAGATTGACAGAAAGATTTATAAATAAACTATTATCATAAGCGTAGGTACCGTTCCACTTTCGAGAACCATTTTTCATTTTCTATGTGTTTTTTTTTAAATCTAATTCCTATATAACATTAATAATCCTCATAAACAAAAAGATCTGTCAAGAGGTTGGTTAATATAATGTAGGTACCTATATCAGTATAAAACATATTGACCTTATGTAATTCAAAAGTCATTTGTAGTCGGTATACGCATAAAAGTAGGTACTGAGAACTTCAAATTTCTACGCTTATAAAGTATTGCTTTATTTGGATAACCCTTCTTTTGATCTTAGTTTTCATTCGAAGCATGACAAATTACCTATGAATTTATTTCTAGAAATGTATTCACTCCATTTTGTCTATGTTGCCATATATGCATATTATATTACACCTATTGGGTAATAGGATACAGATCTTCCCTAAGGCCCTAAGGTCATAAAAATCACATAGCACAGCTAGTGTTTTTAATTGATCAGCGAAGTAAGATTTATTTCTCTGGTCAAGACTTGATGGGTTTTTGATTTGTGGTATTTACCACTAAGCGCGACCGTGGGTCAACTGAGAAGAAGGGTGTGTAGGTCTTTGTTGTTTGTGTTATGATAATAATTTACGCAGGTCATATGAAATATATAATATATATTTCATATGACCTGCGTAATCATTGCCTATATTATAGGCAATGCTTTCGAAATAGGGCGAATAAAATACGTAGTGATGTGAATTAAATCTTACTTAGCTATGAGTAGCGGTGACATCTATCCAATGTGTTGGAAACTATAAAGCCAGAACCAAGTCGAAGAACCAGTGGTTAACCTGTAAAGTAGCGCGCTTTGAGCAACCAAGAACCTTTTTTGATAACCGTATTTGCGCGCAGCAAAGTAATACCCACCATGTCAGGGAGATGGCGCTATATATTTCAACGTTCAATAGTTTTTGCCTAGGAAAAATATTTATCGAAGATGGTTCAAAGTAGCTAGACTCGTACCGTATAGAAGCACGGAAAAGTCTCGTAGCAAGTTATTCTCAGAGATTGCTATGAAGATATATTTAGGATAAAAATTTAACGAATAATGTTCACCAAATTTGTGTGAATTATTAGTACTTTTGTAATTATCATTTAAATGTGTATACTAATAGGCTTTATTTTGTCGAATAAAAAAACATTTTATCAATAATCAACCTACACATAAAAACGAAACCTCACCTTTTGTTTTTAACCATTCTAGTTTTCTAGTCATAAAACTGAAATATCGTGAAAACAGTGAATAGAATTATTCGCTCGTTGTGTGAAAACGAAGGTTAAAGCCCTCATAATACATTTCCTCGTGTGTAACAGGTTAATTAGCGGAAACGTTCGCGTTTTGGTCAGGACTAACACTAAGTGCCGTTATGCTGTATGTGGGACGCGGCTCAATCACACAGCTCCATGCGCGGTGTTGGCGACAGATACCTATCTATCTGTGTGTAAGTATTTCTCTGCTACGACTTTATGAATATTTTATTTGTGTCGGCATACCTACAACATTTCTTAGTATCTAGGTATCTTGATATAACGTATTTTGTTTTAGAGGAGCTACTTATTAATGAGGAGGAGCTAGTAGGTATGTATATCACTGATACGAATATGTACCTAAGTTAACGAAATCTAATAATATACATTTATAAAATATATTTTGATACATTGTAACAAAATAGTAGTATAAAAACATTTAGGTAATAAGGTAGGTAAATGTTTTCCTGTCTGGTAATATGGTTTCTTCGGAACTTTTATGTCTCATTAAATAATGCATAAAAGTTGCAATAGGACCTATAAATTGTACGTTATAGGTATTTTAAGCAGGTATACTTACTTCCAGAAAAGGTTTTCTCCTTTTGAGTCGTTAAAGTGTAATTAAATGGTATGTATTAAACAAAAATATCCCAATTGGGCCCTGATTTAGATTAGCTCATGAATTTAGTTTATTAATTATTTAACATCTTAAAATCGTAAAGTTATAAAAAAAATAGTGTACCTTCTAGTCTGTATTATGTTCTCCACTTCCAGGGCATATGCTGGTAAATTACTAAGCCAGAACGTCCTTGAGAATGACGCAATGCGAGGGATACAGTTATCCAGCAGGCCAGAGCTACGGGGGCTATCCATGACTCATTGTGCATGATCGTACCGCATGACGCTCGACTTAACGGGAGCTTTCCATCTCAACTGTTGGAGCTCGAAGCTCGAAGGTTGGAAGGATAACGGGATCATTCCCTTCGATTTCGAACACCTTTCGGTTTCGTGTGTTGTCGCCCGACCTCCAGCTTGCGTCAACTCTGGTAATCGGGTTTTAGAAAATGAAATTCAGACTGTCGTGTCGCGCGTCCTTCTTTATATGGTGATGTTATGTTCTTTTGTTCGTGTGGTTAACTTTGTCTTGGTCACGTAGTCTTGCGTAAAGATGGTGCCGTTAGCTCGGTGACATAATGAGAATTTTTCCTAAGGATGTCCTTGGTATTGTGATGTTGGGCGAAGATGTTTTCAATCATTGGTTGTTTTAGAATACTCATACTCATACTCAATTTATTGATAATAATTATTACAGGTCAATTAATAATTAATAATTTTGACTTTTCTATGTACACTCATTAAAGACAATTAATTAAGATAATTTTATGGTGATTTTAAATATAAATAGTTTGGATTTTTTTTCAGTTGGTATTATTTTTCTAAAACCAATCGTGAACCAATGATATTTTAAAGAAAGTTATAACCGATTTCAATTCAACAGATGCCTATACAATTTACCTGAAGTTTGATTTACAAAGCATACTACTGAATCAATTTATTATTAGTAAGTAAATTAAATTTATTAATTATATGGGATCATATTGAAAGTCTTTTAAGCATAAACATATTCAAATCTGTTTTGAAATCGAGAAACATACACTAAAAAACCGTCATATTCAATATACAATAACATATACATGTTTAGCAAAAACCGTCGCTGCCCTTATCTTAACTTAAGGTACACAGAAGAGTATGGAAATGTTATAATAAGTAAAACTGAAAATTTTTAATATCCCTTGAATTTTTTTTTTGGCAACCATCTTGGATTTGAAATTATCATAATGTATAGTACTCTACCAGTTCAGCCCTTTCATTTGATACCCATATTGAGGGAGTTGTGAAACAAAATTGTACTCTGCCATTTTGTGGCGGCGCCATCTTGGATCAATTTTCATCAAATATGATAGCTAATAACACTCCCGACTTATACAAAAAAAAAAAAAACAGTCCATCCGTTAGGAACCTACGATGCTACAGACAGACAACAAACTTAAAAAGGCTTAAAATAATTTGTAATGTAATTGTAATGCTTTCTAAAACTTTTTAATATAACATTATTGTATTTTAGCAAACCCTAGAATTCTATTCTTGAAACAACCCTAAGTATGTACTTAACTTAAATATAAAATAGATTTTTTCCGCTGTGAAATTATAATTTACTCTGTGCATGTATTAAAAATGATCTCATAATATCTTAATCTGAATATTTTATTCCAAGCGAATCTTAATGATAAACTCAGGTTATTGACCGCTAAATATTTTAACATTTAAAGCCACATTAAATATTCGTCTATTTAAGACGTACTTATAGATAAAATATTCGCATAATCAAATAGATTTCGTAATTTACTAGAATTGAACTATTCATAAACAAAGCTAGGTAACTGTTAATAGCGTTCGATATAATAAATTAAGGTACACACGTAGAATATAAAAGGTTTTTACATTAAGAAAACGAAACAGTTTTCATTTTACCTACATACAAACCTGTAAGGAGCTACTGGTATACAATAAAATACTTTATTCGACCCTAAAAGCTTTTATATAAGTAGGTACTTAAATGTACACATTTAGGATGTAAATCTATTAAGACTACATTTAATTAAAAAATATGTTTTTCTTTGTATGGTCGTTTAGCTTACGATTTAAAAATTATCTTAGATAAGATACTGGATTACTAAGATCGATTATTAACCCTAGCACTAGCAGCAGCAGATGGGTTGACTAACCCAGCATTTATGTTTCTTTATATCCTGCAATTATTCTTCCAATCCTATGTCAAGTCTCAGATATTTAAAAAGTTATATACAAACATGATTTATAAGTACAAGACAACTCATTAATTTTAAAACTTGCGTGTTTCAAAATGTAGGCAAAGATTTAACAAATGACAATCTAACGACGAGTTCGTGTGTAAATTGAAAAACCGTGTTTTAACATTCAAGTTCAACACTGGCCGCTCTAGACGTAGTCAAGGAAGGATGGAGCCGACCTACTTGTGGTTCCATGACCTCCGCGATGCAGCCTACCATACCATCTACCTCTCTTTCATACTCACGTGGAAACGAGTAGCCATCTCTGTCTCTCCCGGAATATTTTTGCGACGTGGTCGGAAAATGGCACCATGGTGACGAGCAGCGTGACAATGAGACTTGAGGGTTCCGAGCCAGGATTCTTAGTTTGGACTGGCGGTGGAGACTGAATTTGTTTTGAAAATAATGAAACAGGCTTTGATTCTTTGGCACATACTTTAAAGGCAAGACCACCTGTAACTAATACTGTGATAAAGTTAAAGCTTTATTGACTAGCTTTGAATATTCAATTATAACGAAAGAGGATAAAAATGTACATTTTAAAATTTGTGTTGGTAAGCAATATCCAATAACTTTATCTTTAGCGTAAACATGTGTTTGATTTTTTTTACTCTATTTTATCTATAATTTAACGTAAGCATTCTTTCACAATCTTTAAAATGAAATGAAATATAATATAAATAATATGATTCTGTGCATTTATCAATCGAGATGCTAGCAATTTACCATAATGGAGTCATAAACTTAAAATGCGCAAAAAACAAAGCAGCTGTGTCAATATTTTATTAATGCCGTGCATCAATTATTTAATTTCATCTTCATTCATGTCTTGTAAGAACATAAACTTTAAATTCAAGTCTTGACGGGTGACGCAACTTCCAAAATGGTCATCCGCGGTCATTTCACTTTGGCTTACTTACGCGACTGCCTGAGCCATCGGCTGTCTCATTTCACCTTTCACTAATCTCTTAAGAATGAAAGAGACGGTAAATTTTGGTGCCTTAGCACATCTTAAGAGCCTATATCGGGCCTCTCAAAACTAGAATCTCCTGTCCCTTGTATAAGCGTGGAAATAATTTAACTTTCATTAACACTAGCCTTTTAGACGATCTGTTTTTGCTCATATATGCGTTAGAGTCAACATTGACCTGATTCTAACAGGAAAAAGATGGACACGACAGATTTTTTTTGTAAAACAGTCATGAAAATTACAGTACTTTGTATGTTAATGTGCGTTTTTAAAACGTATATTATTTTATGTCCTACGTGAATCAAGATGCTTGTCTATTTTCTATAAAATAACAGAGAAATATAAAGGAATTATAAACCAGTAAGTTTTGACATTTTGTAACAAGATGTTACAATTTTACATAAACTTTTTATCGTTCTAAAAGTGATTTAAAAGTAACAGAAAGTGTTTGAACAGTAATAAATCTATTGCAAACCGTTGCTAGAGGTTCCTTTTCAAAGATAACAATACGCCCTTTTCATGTGCTGACAAACCCAAATTAAATGTCAAAAAAAAACCAAATGCTTTACATTTGTTTTAACAACAGAGAAATAAGTTATCTTCAAGTGAAATAGAAAGTTCAAAGCAAAAGTTATATTGTTCGAAGTTTTTGTTTTAGGGTTTCTTAAAATTTCAAACAATAAGTCAAAACCAAAATGGCCTTCCGTTTGGGTATAGATTCGTCACATGATATGCTATTTTGCATTCAGTTCACTTTTATTTTTAGGGGTTCTTTGGATATGCGTGAATTTAATATTTATGTGGGATATTTTCATTACATAATTTCATTACAAAATGTTCGAAGCATAGTGAGATACCAAAAAACCTATGGACAACTTTCCTTGAAAACAATATGTTGGGTTTAGTACTTAGTTTGCAGATGATATTGATAACAAACTTATCGTTGTAACGTAGTCACACTATAAGTAGGCACGTAATTTCTACTGCGAAAAGTCTGGGTCCGGTGCCGGTGACAACTCAACTCTAAATTTTACACTCAGTATGTTCAGTGTATATCACATGTTTGTTTTCCCATATATACATATAACACGAAACATCGTGTTATATGTATATAGGCAGGAACAGGTAAACTCCGGAGCTTACAGAAAATAATTAAGATATATTAATAATTTATTTAGTAATCTCATTTATTTCTACGTTTAAACACAAATTAAATATATACTCATAATATTTATTAAGTAACCCACCCCTGATAACTTTGAATTGCAATAGATAAACTTAGCACACAGAACGAAGCAAAGCGGGAGTTCCTGATGACATTAGTTAAACTACGGCCCAATTCGCTAATAATAATTAATTATGTAATATTATGTATACATACTTACGCATCTGTTTAAATTACTAAGAGCAATTAAAGCAATGCAACAAAAAATAGGCCATGGCATCCCAATGAAGGCGATTTGTCTCATGGAAATTTCTAGTCTCGAGTATTGGCAAATGGAGTCTCACGTTCTGGTCCCAGGTTTAAGCTCGTGCGGCCTAGCACGTGATGTCAAACCTTGGACCATTTATAATCTGATAAATTCATATATTCCAGGCCAGGTTTCCAGTCCAGGGTCTGACTGACGACAACCAATGCAAATCCGCTAAACGGAGGGTATAATTGCATTAAAATAAGTAAGATGCAATTTAAATTGCAAATATTAAGAAATATTCACAATATTGACTATGTATCAAACTGATTAGAAAGACTTTTATAATATTTAAATAAGAGTGGTAGTCGATGAGGTATGTAGCACATGTTTTGACATGCGACATGTGACAAACTCATTTTTCTATGCCACTGTATATTACATAAAATAAATCTATTCCTAGCTTGCGTTTTCTTTATTTTTTATGTAATATAATGCGTAAGCGATTTTCTACCTGAAAAAATATAGTAGAAAATAAGTGTTAAAAACAAAATATAGTAGAAAATCATATCGTGAGGACTTTGATTCAAGGTTATATAGGTGCATAGTTTTTTATTCATGCTTTTTCCTTTGATAGGGTTTTCCTCCGTCAATATTAATGGCTGTTTCTGGGAATGTTAGCGTCGTCGCCTCCGTTTTAGCATTCAGGTGAATGTTTAGCATTAAATACATTACTTCACCGCCAGTTCTCACGAATGTCTCGATATATTCGGTGCACGTGCGTTGTCTCGAATGCCGAGACTCGATAGTACCGAATCGACAAGTAACTGTACTCGATGCCGAATATCGAGTCAAGTTCGTGATCGTGAGGGCTAGAAGGTCGCGAATGATTCGATTGTATTTTTTGATAATAAGATTATTAATGTCTATAAAAAAACATGTACCTACCACCAATATTCAACTAAACGATTATAGATAAAAAACTCGTGAAAACTGTTCTCGTCTTTTATGTGCGTCACTCCTCTGTAACCCTCGTACTACGGTCGCCGTGGCCTTTTAAGGTTAGCGGCTGAACCCGGGCTCGATTTCTGGCCCCGAAGGGTTGCCAAATATACTGTTTCTCACTAAATTATACTTTTTACTGTTGAACAAAAATAAAGTATACAAAAGACTGTTTTCAACATGCAAACACATTATAATGTATTATTCTTAAAATGCTAAGTGGCGGGAGGATAGAAATAGAGCATTTATTAATTTAATAAAAAAATTGTTCCTCATTTTTTTTAATTTCAGTTATAATTGTTAATTTATAATTCTAAATTAGTATGTTGTGCGAGAAGTTCAAAAAAATATGTATTTTTCTAATATACTGTTTAATATTCTTCACAGATCTGAATATACTTTATTTCTTTTAAAAAAAAGCTGGTAAGCATAGGCCCCGACAGTTGTACGAATAATGAATTTCAGTTTTACACCCTAGGGTGTATGATGCCCTATTTTGATTATATTCGATAATCGCTGTTTTATGTTGATTTATATTACGGTAAAAAATATATGCAAAATAAAAAAATATTACATGACAAATCAATGACTTAAATAAGTAACAATAAGTCACCAGCGCAGTGGCAGTTTATAAAACAAGTAAATGAAGTTGGCACAGTTACAGCTACTGGCTGCTGAAATAATTAAGACTTGTTTACATTACAAGTCTGCACTCTACACTCGCTTAATCTTATCTGGATCTTATAATCTAGACACTTCATTATAAACCCGGCTAACTAGCAGCAGTTCTGTTATCTACAAACAAGATGACTTAACTCATAACAGTATGAAATACATACGAGTTATGTAGGAAAATAAACTAAATTTAAAGTAAATATTATGAACTCTACATTTTAAATTTAATATGTTAATTTTTAAAAGTCCTTTTTGATTAGCACGATTGAATTACATATCTGTAATAGAGATATCGATCAGGAATGTATTATAAGGACTCCTGCATATGTACCAATGAAATAAAGTACTTTAACTTTAAAACTCTATCGAAGGGGTTTAAGTTGACATTGCTATTTAATTAGTAATGAAGCCAAGCAGAAACACGCGAATAAGAAAATCTGCACATCTGGAATTATGTACAATAAGGTTATAATAAGTACTTCTTTTTACAAGTGTTCAACTAAATTATGGTATAATATCTGCGGGCAGGATTTGAACCATTCGGCCACTGTCAACAAACTGCCAGCTTCGAAATTCACTAACGCTCTTACGGTTCTTATGCAACTGGTGGCGCCATCTTGGGAATTTGTCCTTACAAATTTAAATATGAGTAATAATAATTTGTATTTTACGAAAGGCTTATCGACATCAGCCAAATGATCAAAGTTCTGGGCATGTTAACCAGAAGGATGCAGCTTCTTTTATAATGTTTTCGGGGGCGCGTCTGCTAAAACGTGAAAGAGAACTAGAAAAAAAAAGGTTTTGCATATACATATTTGGAAATCGAATAGCGTTATAATAAATATATACAGTTACGTAATAGATTAATCTACAGTAACACGACTCTATAATTTTATAATACTTTAATTTATTTAACAATAAAATAATGATATTGGCCAAAAATTTCGAAATCGACACTTTTGTAAATGTTTAGTTCGACACTTTGGATTAATTTTATAATTTTATATCTGAAAACTGTATTTGTTTAAAAAAGCTTATCGCTTTTCCTTTTAGTTTAAAAGCAAATGTAATATTTTTTAATGTCATCGAGGCTTGTAAAATTTTCAAACTTCCTTTCTCCTAAGTCCTAAATGCTATCATGCACCCCTTAAATAAATGTAAAAGTACCTACGTTGATTGTGCATTGAAATTTATGACTTCGTATTTCATACTTAGATAACGCAGAGTTGTTATTCCATGAGGCAAGGAAATTTTACTGCAGGTACCTGATACGATCAGGAAAATAAAATTAATGTTATGAATCTGCTCTGTCCTATCTAGAATAATGATGCTGAATATTACAGTAATAGTATGAGATATTACCCAGGTTTATTACAGTAGAAGTGAGTGAACTAGAAACAAGCATAGCTTCTATCTGATAAAATATAATTGTAGTAAATATTATACCTTCCGTACTTATTTTGAATATTTTGAGGAATAATAAATAACATTTGATTTACATTAGGAAACAAGTGGTTACAAGCGACTTCAAAAAACCCGACTGCAAAATCTATATAATCTATAATTAAACCTTTGTATCATAATTAGTACATTTTTTTAGTAATGTTGATGTGCCCAGTGTTACTTTCACGATTAAGACAAATCTATTGACACCAGTCATATAAAAATACAAGCCGCTTAGGCTCTAGGGCGTGCAAAAGAAATATACATACATACATACATATAAAGCAATATTACACTCGTATATTGGACCTTCGAAAATCACTGCGTATATGCATTTTAGTTGTGTAAAAACCACTTTTATTTCATGTGTAGTTAACACATTTATCTAGACGTCTGGATGACTAGTAAGAATACTCTTTCTTTCTTTGAAATCTTTGAAAATGTTCATCTACGAAACTATGTGTGAATCTAGTTTATTCGATGTTTCCAGTGCGTGCGTAGAATACAACCCTGACCATTACCCTCCATTGGACATATGGTGGCAGTTTGAGCGGAAAACTTGGCATTTTCCGCAACTCTGATTAGGTGTCCCGTTGGCAAACGTCCCGGTGAGACCAACAACTGACCTGGATTCTTGTAGGTAAGTTAAAGCCCACACGCGTAGTGTGACTGATTGTTCGCCCGTTAAAAATATTAGCTAGAAGAAAAAGTGACCGAATGAAATAAAATGTTAAATTTTGAGTAACTAATCTATATAATTATAATGGGAAATTCGTATTTTTGTATGTAATGAATAAACTCAACATTTACTGGACTGATTTTAAAAATTCTTTCACTGTTACAATTTAAGCTACAGAGAGTTAGAGAAAGAACGTTAGAGATCCGCGGGTAACACCGCAGAGTACAGCTAGTTGGTAATAAAGGCGTGATATGACAAATTTCCATCGAATTTTCAACGTTATAAGGCCATGTTACCTTAAATGTTACCAAAAATGTATAGTTAATTAATCTTTAAGTTTCACAGTACAGTTACTATTAAACAATAACAAAATACTATACTATAAACATAAACGTTTGTATGAAAACTTATAGACATTTTGAGTTGGACACGTTTGATAGTTGTCTAAATGTTCGCAGAATTTGAATACAGTTCTTCACACGCAGCATTAACCTGGCTTTCGTAAAACCACTAACATTTAACAGGCTTCCGTTCTGATAACAGTCTTGTTTACACTTACTCATCAAAGTGAAAAAGCGACCTTGGCATTGCAAACAAAACGGCATAATATCTCCAGCGGTACAACGCTAGGCCAAGGCCGGTGACATAACGCGTTACGAGGTACGCCGTTATATGTCGGCGCGGCTCGGCGATGCGCTTGCGCCGATCGGCCTGCTATGCCTGCCACCGCCGCTTGCTTAGCTTGGACTCTCTTCGAGTTTCCATTTATATAAGACTTAGTGTCGACGATGCAATAGAATATTGTTTTTTTTTTGTAGAATTCACAACACCTACCTCATCCTATAAATGCGAAAATGTGTTTGTTGGTTGCGCGAATAATAGATGGTTTGTCCTTCTTCTCCTCAGCAACTGTATTACGTATCTGACTTGATTTATTACACGATATTGTTTGAGGTCTAAAAAGTGCCATTTATTACTTTTTACCAGAAAAACTAGCATAACGCAGTCAGGCTGCGGGTAAGAGCTAGTAGAAAAAAAAAGCGTACAAAACGAATCGCGAAGGCCAGAAGAAGTTACACATCCTATTTATGCTTCTGGGTAAAACGCCCAAGCGTATATTGAAAGTATGTAATTGCAGCATCTGCCATATAAGGTTAAAACTTTCAAAGATCGAAATCCGAAATTCCCCAACTCGCAATTTGGCTTGTATGGTGGACTATGGTCTACAGCGCTATCATAGGAGAGAACAGGAGCGACCTGTAGCATCCCACTCCCAGGTAGTGGGACGCTACGGGTTATAGAAATACGTGTTATAATAAATATATATATAAAATAAAAAAAAAACTAAAATCATATTACGCAATATGATTATTGATATTAACTGACAGAGGATAGCACATTGCAGGCCTTGGCTTTATTTTTACTAATAAGATAAACTAAGATTAATACAATTTAATCTTTGCGATTACATAATTGACAACCGGTTACATATTTATTCTAGTCTACCTTAAACTCGTGTATCCTAAAATTGCAATGTCAACCGCGTAATCGCATCAACCACAATTGGTTATCTCGTGTTTATGTTATGACAGTCGTGGACTCGTGATTCTTATTCTACGTAACTGTTTATTCCTGTGAGCTCCAGACAGTCTTACAGTATGTACTTAATCACCGTACACATCAATCGACTGTCAATAGCAACAGTAGAATGTAGCATTTTCTATATTTTATTTTGCACAATTGGCAGGTCTCTTCTTAGACTTCAATGTAATCCTATTAGCAGAAGGCACTTTAGTGCCTCCGAGCCAGTATTATGGTAGGTGATGATAATGAATTCAATGTGATATTGTTCAGATTTACTTAACACTTTTACTGGAATTGCCAAGCGACAAATATGACTTTGCTTCGTATCATACGTTTGAGTCGGGTCGAGGCAAATAAACGAGAACTCCTACATCAACGAGGCAAATTGTTCGTACGAGTATTTTGTCACTGTTTGTCTGAATGTAAGTATTCGCGAACACTTTGGTTCATATCGTGTTTTTCAACAAATCTTGCTATTGAGTCACAATTCCTTAGATCTTTATGGTCCTTAATTTTTTTTTATCGGGGTTAAGTATGTTTTCCTAAAGGGTGAATTCTGGTACAGTACCATTAACTGGTCGATTATGCAAATATTTGAGAATTGGTGGTACTTAACTTCAAAAATAAATTTTGCGTCACAGCTTGTCACATATATCAATCCATAGCGTTCCACTCCTCGGCACGGGTCTCCCCTATGGAGGAGTGTAATAATTACAGCTAGTAATTAATAAAATAACAAATCTAATAGTTGATACTTACGACATTAAGTAACTAAGACCAACGTTGTACTTTGTTTTGCAAATATGTAACAATATCATTGTTCGTAATCTACGCTGTTGTAGGCATAAAAGAAACTAACCGATCGGACGAAATGGTGCTCTTATTTGCACATCCATCAATATAATAAAATGAAACTAACTGCGACACGCGGTGTTAGCTGCGTTAATTACAGGATTAAAAGCTCCGAACTCCGAACCTCCGAACCAAATTTCATCCAAATCAGTTCAGCAGTTTTTGCGTGAAAGAGTAACAAACATACATCCAAACATTCATACATTGTTACAAATTTTCGCGTTTATAATATTAGTAGTATATGTAGGATATTAATTAGTTGATACCAATTTCGAATATAAGTTGAAGTGTACATTGAACTTTAGCATCTTTAGAAGTTGTCAAATATGTATACATCCTAAATCTAATTTTAGACAAAGAAATTATTTGAAAGGCATTGTAATCCTTCAGTTCCCTTGGCTCCAATGTATATTATATAATACTCGTATCTACACATAGATTACAAGGTAAATAGGATCACACTTATAAATAAAATTGAATTCCCTACAAGTATATTTACTTTGCATCATCTTATTTTTAATATTGCAGCAGTACCTACCTATAACATTTATTGAAGTTCAAGCATCAATAATACGAAAGGGCAGTTGATATAGAATAGGTCACCCATTACCATCGCACAGGTGGTCCTGGCGCACGTGCCGGAAGTTATCTCTAAACACATGAGCAATCGCTGCGATTTGCAATGTGAGAAACGTATTACGTGTCATTTGAATAATTAAATTTATTGAAAGAGAGATTTATCTTGAGCGATTGAAGTAACACGTCATTGGGTTTGGTGGTATTTCAAGGATGGCCGAAAAGCCCGAGCTTCAATAAAACGCATTTACAATAACGAATACTTTATATTAGTGATAACTGACTTATCTCGTCTCATTTCGCACATACTCACTCATTAAATCTTTAGTTATGATTAATAATACTCTCATTTAATTCAAAGGCATTTTATATTACATCCGTTTCAATCAATACTAAGTACTAAATTTTTTTTTGATTAACACACCCTTCGGTTAAAGTAGCACTCGGGTCCCAAGATACAAGCCTAGAGCTTAGTTTGGAGCCCACTGTAACTCAAACTTTAGTTAAATTTTAATTGATGTTTAGTAAATAGTATAAGTTGAATGTAAATGTAATCTTTTCTAGTAATAAATATATTTTCATCTATTCTACTTATATTCGGCAGGCGCTTATTCATTTTTTTTAGTTATTAAGATCTACAAAACTACTGGACTGAAAAATTGTGCGTAATAGAGAGATAAAAGAAGCCTTACAAATATAAAATAACTGTCCAAATCAGCTTACATGTTTCTGAAAAATTAGGGAACATGGGTACAAATATAAATTTAAAACCGATATCGACGATTTTTGAACTTCATCCTCTTTTGAAGTCGGTTAGAATACAAGGTCTATGAACAACAAACATAATGTAGGTATGGAAATTTAGTTTACTTATTGAATCTGATAAAATACTGCGGATCTTATAATTATCGGTGAGATATTATGAAAGACGCAAAACGACAAAACCGAAATGCACAGCGACCGATTTTAACACCCTGTAATGGAAAACTTAAGCTTCATAATGTCATTTTATTCAAGTACTCGTCCTTATGTTTGAATATTTAAGGTTCCAGTTTCGATGATTGCTCTAAGCTAACTAGAGTATTTCGATATTGTAACCGGAGAAGAATAAGATGTTGTTGCCTTTCTTTTGAAATAACTGTAACTCCAAATCGTTACCTAAGTTAGTAAATATCCTATAGTGCATGTGTCATACAGAAGTCGCAAGCAATAATTTAGCTCGGCCGTCCACTGCATTTACTGCATGCAGGCCTTGACCGTGACTGCTGACTGCATGCAGCGGTCCGCTCCACTCCACCGCTCACACCGCCCCTCCATACGACAAAGATTAGATATATACATAGCTAAAATTATCAAAATCAAAAGCGGTTTCGGCGCTTCCTTCAAACATAAAGTTATCTATGCTTTTGAAAAATATATGACTCTACAGAATTCGTACTGACGACATTTTATATATACCACACCATTGTATAAGGCCAAAACGATTTAAATGAACAATTATTTAATATTATTATGCGTCAAACGATATAACTTTTTCATTTGATATATGTATGTTTGATATGATTTGTATATTTGCTAGCGACAAGTTTATCGACTTTCAATTTACTAATCAATCAAGTTAACCCACGTTGTAGCAGTTGACAGGAGCCTCACCCCGCTCTCCTTGGCGAACGAGAATTGGCGCAGACCGGTGGTGCTGAGCATTGAGAACTGCAGGAAAGTATGGAAGAGTAAGGAGCTGCACAGGAGATTCTATTGAGCTCTAACTGGGCCCGTTGTGGACCTACTCGCTTTGGTGAACTGGCTACGGTTCGGGGACCTCTTCGGGGAAACGATGTAATGATGACGAACAACTATAGGAAATATATCCTGAAAGACGGTACGGTCGACATTTGTCGACATTGTTCCGATAGTCGTTTCAGAAAACGGCCTGATATTGAGAAGCCTCGACCAACATCTTAAGAGCTCTCGCTAGATGGTTAGATCAAGGGTCAGATACAGAGGGCGGTGATCCTTGATACGGCACGTATTGTTAGGAGGTTCCTCTCTCTGTAGTACCTACCACCGGTAGCTTGGGTCCTACCCCGCTGTTGATAGCTCTCTAGATTTAAGTTTTTTTATATATTTATTGCTTTATATTTATACTATTAAAAGCTTAAATTTAAGAAATAAAATAAATACAGAATAATATAATTAATTCAAGATTACTGACAAATGGTGGTGCAAAAAAACATGCTGCATGTTTATTTGGCATACTTTGTGGATATGAACAAGATTTGGTTTAAATCTACTGGCTCCTATACGAGTAGTTTGCTCTGTTTTGTAGTTTTTCGTAACTAATTGTAGACACATAAACCTAAAGATAAAAAATAACATTTTACACCAGTGCTGTTAGTTACGACCTTGTCGCTAATAGAAGTCTCTAGATATTTTATTTACTTATAGTGTTCCTATCGAAAATTTATTGATAATTTCATCCTACATAAATTTTCTAAGGCTTCCGTTTAACCTTGCATACAACTTTATAACGGTAAAAGCGTGTACAGATAGATCACCTCTGCTATCAATGATCAATTTTGCTATTCTTTGGCAAACACGCGCATGCGCCGCTTGGCTGCGATTCTTGCAGATATTAATTACCTTCGCTTGTGTAACGTCGCGCAACTGCACTATTATTGCAATATTATGTTATATCAAGATATATCTATCAACTATGTCACGTACACTTTGAATATCATCTCTCATTGCACCACGTGATCTTTAGTATTTATTTTAATTTTTATGACGGCTACTTCTATCTCGATCTACCTTTGCTTTGATGATTTTTTACTAAATATATGTAACTTATTTTGTATGTATATGTACAATAATTTTATTTTCAGATTTTACCAATCACGACTGGCGATTAATTACACAATAACAGATACCTATATAAACATGCAAGAAAACAGGCAAAAATTTTTAGAAGGGTGCTTTTTACAGCTCTGTTAATAACTTTCCAGTAATTATTGCTTTTGTAAAATAAAAATGAAAAACCTTTCAAAAAACGATACTATCAAATAATATAATTAATTATTTATTTCTTATTTTGATTAGAACTTGGTGGTGGTGTCGCTTAACATTTGAAGTGAAAGAAGTGAAACAAGAAAAATAACAATTTTGGTTTTAATTTAAATTTAAATTTTATCAAACGAAACCAGGTTTATATTCATTTATTCACTTCTTTTATTGTTAACTTTACGCGGTACCACCCAATGACCAAGGACCTCTCCTATTTCTGTATCTCGCATTTGTGCTTTAACAGAGTACCTATATTTTATTATCGGTGATATTAGTATACGAAGCACATATGTTATGGAACAGTTGATACTTTTTGATGTGATTCATAATACCTACTCGTAAATTGATTATTAAAAACCTCGTATCGGCAAGCAACGTGATTGCATAAAAACGTCCCAGCACCCGTCTCATTACGTTTTCTTACCATACTGCCTGTACTTGCTCCCTTATAAATATGCTGGGTGGTTCTGAACCCGTGGCTTAAAAGTTTTTTATTAATCCATAACTAAATAGTATTAATTTGTGACTTAATAAAATACTACCTCTTTAACGATTTCTTTTCATATTCATATCTTTTATTTATTGTTGTGTTCCAGATATCTCGGCAAAATATTTCAAATTGGACCGACAATTAGCGCATCAGCATCAGCGCTTCCAATTATTGGAAAAATACTTCCCTATCAAAAAAATCCGAAGAATAAAATATGAAGAAGAAGTGCAACATTTCGAGACAAATATAACCGCAGACCGTTCCCGACAAGAAGTCCCCATCACACTCGATGCATTAACGCGTTAAACGTCGCAGGAGTTGCCGTAGACTTTACTAAGCCATTTCTTTAAAATACTATACTAACTATTTTGTGCGTTTCGTGGCCAAATGATTAAAAAGTCCTTATATTCAATCTAGCATCTTTTTTAGCTGTTTGTAACTGAATGAATGTTTGCCTGGATGTTGGTTTTTGCGTAGATACAGTTTCCTTACAAATTTCGTCTAATCAAGGTACATAGGCTAAACGATTTCTTATATATTTTGCTTGTGAGGTCAATGACTTCCAGAACTACTAGTCATAGATCCAGCAATACAATACAAGTAACTCTTCCCACTTTCAACGCATTTCATTGGTCATTTAGCACGCATTGTACTTAGCCAGCCTTTAAAGCAAGTTTGGGGAGAGAGCCACTGCGCGTTTATTTTATGACGAAAAATTATTATAAAATTAAAACACTAACTCATAAGTTTCTGAATAACCCAACTGCTTATATAAACTCAAGATACTGGTTACTTAACAATGTCGCACGACTGCTAGTCGCAGGCATCGGGGCAGCAGGATGCAGACCGGTCGAGCAGACCCCACCTCTTGTAAAAACTCCCTGAATAGCAGCCTGGCCACTTCACCCACGTAAGGTTATGATGGAGATGTAGAAATATTTAGCTTAGTTAGTACTTACCCTCACCTTGATAATATTAACGAGAGGCTAAGAAAGTCACCTCACAAAAATATTATAAGTAAAACTCACTGAACACTATACTTGTGTCAAATTCCATATGATATTTTCTCCCATATGTTGGAGAGTCCTGACTAATTAGCAGGTAAGATTCAATGCAAAACCTGATCAACCAAAATGAAAGATTATGAAATGGAAATGAATGAAATTAGAGTTTTTTATCTATTATATATAGTTTGATAATCTAAGTATATGTTCTAAAATTTTAAGTAATATAAAATAATAACAAGCTAACAGCATTCGTAAATTTTTTGAGTGAACTAATACTCGTACAATGCTCTAAAAATAGTTCAATTATACTTACAAGTCACCTATTTAAACGAACCTCTAGCGGCCATTTGTATAACCAAATTACCCATCTTCCAAGTAGGCATACAAACATGGACAAGTAGAAATATATAATGCTCTAATGAGAAGGCAAAACCACAAATGTCTACGACCTCTACGTCACGACATGAAATGTGCTAAATTCGACGGACCAAGACAAACTTAACGTGACAAGCCACTATTAAGTTGTTTGAACTAAGGTAGAGAAGATACAGTTGAACTCGAGTAAGAAACACTTTAATTAAAGCAATATGTGTGTTATCAAGTCGTAAAATCTGTCGCCAAGCACCTAACGGTGTGTTCCGGCAGCCTTCCTTGAGAGCCAGTGTGTATTCCAGACTAGGCATGCTTCATCTAGGGCTACAGTGTCGCTGACTTCCGTGGTCGTGCGAACTTGTGGTCAAATGCCTAGGTACCTGTTCAGAATACACAAAAAAAAACATTCAAGCTCTGAGTTACTGACTTCAGACTTTGAGAATGCAATAAGTTTAATTCTAACTAGACACGTTATTATATTTCCAAATGATAAATTTATTCTTGAAAAATAGTTCTGAATATTGTTTTATTGCAACCAATTTGCAATCGTATTTTACCAGCTTTAAATATAAAGACTGTTTTACATACGTCATATCGTAAGTAATGGTTTCAAAAACGCTAAACAAGTTCTCGTTGAGAAAGGTTTGACTGTACATGTACCTATATACCACGACAAATATATAGTGTCATCAGAAAAACTGGGCCGCAGAGAATAAAGACGTAGTGTTTGTTTCGTGTACGCGAAAATATCAATGGTATTTACGGACGAACGTGTCATAGATTTGGTTCACTGTAGAGTCATTAGATTTTCTAAGAATTGATGGTGTATAGATAAATGCACAATAAGGAATGGGGAAAAAATAGTCACCAACATTGAGATACTCGTAGTACAGAGACTAACAATGGGCTCTTAATATTTGGTTTGATGTATTAGTATGTTAAAAATTAGTCAGCAATGAATTAATGAAGCCTTTAATAACTCCTTAACAGTTATACATTTTTAATTAGTGCTCTGGTAAAATGGTAATCTACCAGACTAAAATTTAAGTTTTAATGATTTGTTAATGTAATTTATCAATAATTAATTATGTATGCATGCAATATTTAGCGTTAAAAATAATGTTTCGTGTTTGTGTATTCTTTTTTTGGAAACGAAATAAATTATTTCTTATTATTATTATTTATCATTATTAAAATACTTTGAATGATCCCCTGTGGGTTTTAAGTGGGGTTAAAATTTTAAAATAGCTCGATTGGGATGAAATTTTGGCTCCGGGGTTTTTAGCGTCCTTTATTCTATTTCTGTAGGCAAGTGTGTAAGTCAGGTTGTAACTGAGGCCAACCGAAATATTGACTTAATTTTGAACTGAATTTCAATTTCTGTCACAGAATTAAACATATTTTTTTTTTAATTTCAATCTCCACCTAATACTGACTTGGAGATATCTACCTATCTTGTTAATCAATTTTATGGTTTTAAAGTTTCAACTGCGACTGAAATCCTCGACTTAATCCTATATGGCAAAGGCGTTCCATGCGGCCTGCGCAGCAACGAAAGTGCGAGTTTATGTACGTATTTAAAGTTTCTAAATTTGATCAACCTACAATCTCTTATCTAATAAAGAACTCTCAAAGTAGATTCAGTATTAAACTTTACAAGAAAAACATTGGCAAATTACAAACTAGATTATTTTTATCACGATTCAAACTATAATGCCATCTTCATGGAAGTGCCCACGTAAACCTACGATTGAAATTCTTGAATGAGTAATTTTATACAGGCGGAGGTCATTAACTCCTTCAATGTAGGCCACTGTCAGCCCTGCGGCACAGAACTTAAATGGCAGATAGACAAGTTAAAACAAGGCACCAAAGTGTTTGGCACAGAAAAACAGTAAGTAGCTACGTAAGTATATATGTAGTTTAATATTCTTAGCGTTCACCAGAGTTAATTATTTTCTTCTGTCTATACCTTTTTAATGTTTTCGGTTTGGTTTAGACAAAGGATGAGTCAAGAACACAAATATAGAATGAGTTAAGAAGATAAATAAAAATATTTTAGTAGCATGAGTTGAAAATTGTTTTTCATTTAGTATGAGACGTCACAGGATGAATCAGGAACTTTTTCTGTATTTTTTTTATAAAAGCGTACTAAACTATGACTTTTTTTACCAAAGGCCTTGGAATAGTTTTATTCTCCTTCTCCAATAATTTGTTTTCTAAAGTAAGAATTAGTTAATGTATATGTCAGCTAATTATTACTTGAGAAATAAATTGTACATCTGTGTGTTCGAAATCCGTGTTTGAGCGCATTTTTAAAATCTACATAAAGACCAGTGGGAACAAAAATCGCTTATTATAATTAAATTAAATTAAATCCAAAAACTTTTGATACTTATCTCTGACTAACAGTAAATTGCATCACATACGTACCCAAGTTGTGAGAAAAATCTTATTTAAGGTTCAAGTAAACTCTACTTTGGCTACAATGTTTTTTTGACAATCTGGTTGGCGCGTTTGGTAGCAAAACTGCCTCTTATGCCGCTGGTCCCGGGTTCGAGCCCCGGATAGGTTAACCGTGTGTGCATGAACATGTCTCTTTGACCTATGTTTGGGTGTTTAGTATTATATATATAAGTATGTATTTAAGTATATAAGTATGTATATAAGACATCAGGTTACTATAGCACAGGCTTTGCCTAGTTTAGGACCTGAAGACCTTTGTGTGGATGCTGTCCAAGATTATTATTATTAATGTCTTTGTAGCCAACACAAATATTAATGCAAAGTTTATTAAAAAAAGGAGAAGGTAATTAATTTCTTCCGTTTTATAAATGTATCCGTATTTTTTTATTAAAATATTTTAGTAGTAACATTTCAACAAAATTAAAATCAACAGCAATATGAATTATGCAATATAACCTTTTACGTAAGGTAAGTTAAACAATAATGATAAACTATCTCAAAATCATACGACAATAACATCCGGCTGAAAATGACTTATGCATTCAGTTAAACTACCAAATTCTCAACTGGATTGGCATAAAAAATGTAGAATGTTCCACAAGCTGAAGGTCAACAATCTGCCAGTAGGTCAGCATGAGCTGGCGAGGCCCAGGAAGCTTCTCCTGGCCGGTTTGGACTGAGATATTATAGGCATTAGCCATCGCTATCTATCATATTACAAGCTTATAACGATCGTGACATTTAAAAGCTAGGAAAACAGCAATATATATTATCTGAGAAACATCTTTCTTAATCATTTAACTTTTTGAGAGTTATGGAGAATATTTAACCTCTTTCTGAATAAATAAATATTAAAACAAAAAATGCAGAAATATTTAATAAGCCTGTTTTGTTAGTATGAAATGAAACAACAACTATGAAAATTCTTTGACATCATTTGTAGCAATGTGTTCTCAGCATAACCCAATGGAAAAGCTGACTTGTGCACATGTATAAAAAATATCAGCCGATCAAAATTTTGCCAATGAAATATTCATAAGATAACAATTATTAAAAAAAATCGCTTACTAACTTCAATACGCCACGTGGCGGTACAATTTTTTCAGTTATTTTCATTGAAACCCCTAAGTACTGAACTGATAGTGATAATATTAAAATGGTGATACAAACACAAGTGATGAATTTTTTAAACAAAAAAACAGTGTTTCTAATTGGTCTAGCCATCGCTGAGAAATCGTGTAAAACGACAAAAATATATACAGTCGAATTGACACAATCCTTTTGGGAACCGATAAAAAACAAGAAATTTTTCAAATACAAAGTAATATTGAAATATTTGTTTCTACTATTTCTTGCAGTCTACTCGTAAGATATATTTCAGTAATAAAATTTTTCAATGCAGGATTCCTTAACTTTTTTGAACTCTATTCACAATACGGTGTTTTAAAAAACTTATACAAATTCTCATATTTCACACGAATTTTTCATAAATCTTAAATACCTCTTATTCTTTATTGTGGTAATAATTTTTATGGGTTTTTTGACCGAAAAGCTCCAAACATTTTAGTCGAACATAAAACATTACAAAACTAGACGTAACCAATACTTGTTGCTTTTATGGGCTGTTATTAAACATAGGCGAAGAAGATTAATTCCTAGTTACAAGAGGTTTATAAGTGCTATTTGGCGCAAAAATAAACATTTACTGTTACATTAATGAATGAAATTTGATATGAGATTTCTGTCTTAATTATATTACTTTGACACATTGGTAGGAGTAAACTCAACTTGTGTTTGTACCTCTTTGCTTTCACATTTATGTATAATATTCATACTATACATAAATGTCTAAAAATCGCTTACAAGCATTAAAATAAGATAAGACAACTCTTTATTTGAAAACCAGCAACAATACATAAAATATGATTAAAGAAAACCTTATACACATATACCAGCTTTTAAATGGCGGCCTTATCGCTTAAAGCGATCTCTTCCAGGCAATCATGCACGTAAATGATAATAACTTATATTAAAGAGGAATTAAAATATTACACTATCAACTAAACAGCTATATAAAAAATATAAGTAATAATGAATACAATCAATACTAATATAACTACACAGATACATATATAAATACATATACTATACTACGCATGGAAATAAATAGACAAATTATAAAAAACAAATTTTAGTGCTATAACGATAGATAATGTTTTATGACTCTCTGCTTAAAAACGTTCAACGAAGGAGCACGCCTAATGTCAACGGGAAGACTGTTCCACAACAAAATAGCTTTAACAATGAATGAAGACTTATAAAAAGTAGTAGAATGTGATGGAATAGATAACTTGAGATTTTCAGATGATTTTAAGGTATAGGAATGCATTATTAATGTCTCATAAATTATCTTTCTTATTAATTACTTATTATAAGTAAGTAATACTTGAGTAAAAAAGTAAAAAGTATGTAAATTTTTGTTTTACGTTTTCATTTATGCGTAAATCCAACCCCTTGATCAATTTTGATAAAATGGGAAGATACCATTTGCAAAAAAACTACAGCAGCTAGAGTTAGGCGCGACAAAGGTGCTTTCATTTTGACAGTTCACTGCTTCAACGCTGTCAAAATAAATAATCAAGTTTGGTTGCTCTTGTTCTCACATCTTTCATGCTTTACTCGCACTAGTTCTGCAAGATTATAACTTAAAACTATTTGGGAAATCACATTTGATACAAAATTCAATCCAGACGTACTCCAGTAACCGGGTAAAATTCATAAAAAAACAGTCCAGCGATTTGAGAACCTCCAGACTTACTGAAGTCAGTTAATAAAGTAAATAGTCATCAACGAGAGGCCTCGAGAGTTATAGCTTATAGGACAAGAGAGGCCGATCACCTTTACTTTACTGAATGTTGATATACTATGGACTTTATTTAAAGTTCTGAAATAGTATTCTGCGGACAGGGACCTCACGAATACAAACTTTAATGTTCAATGTTGTATTTATTTAATCCTATTTTTCATGCCGTCGTAACAAACTTTTTCTTTGTTGGGCGAAATAAAATCCAATAAAAATCACTAAAGACTTTATATATTTGAAATGATCTTAGTACCAAAATTCGTTAAATGCGGCAACTAAAGAAAGTATGTAGTCTTAAAGTTATAGTTACTAAAGACACTATTATTGTGTATTAAAACTGAAAAAATATATATAAAAAATATTAAAATCAAAATGGTATAAATGAAACTAATATTTCGATAACTAAGGACAAACCGTTCAACTTACCTAATAATAATTAGTACTCAATCATAGGTACATGTGATTGGTTTTACGACGAAGGTACAGAATTGGTGTATTAATACAAAATGAGTGTTTTCATACTCCTGCTCTTTACCTTTAGATTTTCTTTCCCAGAAAGAATCAATGAAACTTTTCCAAAGTCATTTGTTTTAATATTTGCCAAAAGGACATATCCACGTTAAACTCTACATTGCACGGAGGCACCTGTCTACTTGCAAAGGATAGAGCAAGCTCGCGGAAACTGTCGACTACGCACAAAAAATATCATTGAATTAGCTCACAGGCGACTCGTTTTTATCTAATGACGACCTAAATACAAACGGATCTTAAGTTTTCTTAGATTGTTAAAATGCGTTTTCTTTTAGTAAGAATATTTTTGAATACTAAGCTATTCATTATCTATTAAGAGATGTAATAATGATAGACTGAGATTTTTGAGAACAGTTGAAGAGATGTTGTAATCGACCCATAACTAGACGTCTGAAAGTACCTACAAGAGATTGAATACTTCTCTTCTAGTGCTTATATTATAGTACTCTTTATATCTTCAACTTTCTGTAGCGGTTTTATTTTACAAGATATTGCAAATTGTGTGTTTAAATTTTGATATATTGTTTTCGCTAACTTCTCTTTCTCCGATTGGCGGCATTAAATTTAACATCGGGTTTTATTATTAATTACATTTTGTGCATTAATGGTCAGATCTACAGAAGTACATGTTTAGTTGTAGTATTAATTTAGATGAATCTTAGACCTTTTATTTGAAACGACCAAAACAAGCAATTTATGCATTATAAATTAACTTAGGTTCAAGATGTTCAATAATCCTATAATAAGTAATAATGAGTATACTGGCTTCTTCAAGCTACCGTATTGACAGAAATACTTGAGTGTTGGCTGATGGCTACGACAAACATATCGCAAGCATGCCCAACTCTTCTCTAACTATTTGTATGGTAATTAAGGCTAAATACACATTTTAATCGGTCTTTCAACTTAGCGTAACAATGCTATTTACTTATGTGAAGGAACGCAAAGCAATCAAACAATAATATTATATTCAAATTGATATCGATCTTGTAGGCGAAATTAAATATATTATTCTAATTGAGATTGACTGTCTAATGCTGCAATCAATACAATAAGATTGCATATTATCAAGAAGCTTGTAAAGCAAAGAAATTATATGACAGGTAAAGATGGATCGCAAAGAATCAGACGGTAGCTTGCATAAAAACAAGATCAATAAGCTTAATTAATTGCAAATGGCAAGCATATGCGCCTTCTGTGCAAGGAGCGGTGTTCATAGAACCTTTTAATAAATGTTTGTCACATTTTACTTGACCAAATAAAAGAAAATAAAGATCGATCATCTCACCTTTGGTCGAGTGCACCTTGACTAGACATTTGCGCTATTTCAATATGCAAGCGCAATGTGCCGCTGTCAATTGCGCTACTATTCAAAATATGACGCGAACGCTAAAGTTCAATAAAAATAAGTGAACGTTGAATGCACCTTGTGGATGAAAGGCAGTGTTGCCATGTACCTACTATTTTAACAGCTCTTACGTTGTACACGTATGCTAGGTATTTTCACCATTTTCATTCCAAAAATATTTGAATGGAAATTTATTAATCACTTTAAAGTAGTTGTTAAATTTAACGTATTAAGTTAGAGGAAGCATTTGTTGAGATGTGGGGCATTCTAGGATACAAACAATAATATTTTATTATAAAAACTCTAATAGCAAAACTATCACAAATAAAACAATTTGTTTCTCTACATTCGGACTACGAATTACCTTGACTTATATTATGTGCATCGGCATCTTATTTGTAAAATACAAAACGTCACCATGCAAATTTGTAGGTGACATTGAAAACGGGATATCTCCTTAAATTTAGAAAGACATGACAACATTTAGAAAAGTGTGAAATCATCTGGCGAGTGCGGTGCAAAATACGGTGCAGTTGCGATGTGGCTAATCTGGCCAATCTGTTCTTGCGGTTAGTACAATAGCTCAGGAGAATGCAAGTCATATGGCCTGCGCTTGCGCAAACTACTCAAAGGGTTGTCAGTTGGCGCGTCATTAAAATTGAACACTAGGTACTGTCCGTCCGTGATCCGCACATCAGGTGCCCAAGTCTGTTATTTAAATTGTCTCAGAATTACAATTTTATTGTGCCAAAATTTCCGATATAACATAGAACATTCCACATTTAGTGTTAAACAGAACATATTTTTTAATACTAACTCTGATCTATTCCATGTCAAAACGGCCATTTTGGTACAATGCAATCGTAATTCTGGGACGATTAAAATAACAGACTTGGCCACCTGGTATTATGAGCTGAGATTCTATTTACCAACGCGTGCAATATTCTGTAAACGACGAAACGGATTTTTATTGTTGCAATTTAAGAACACTGTTTAGTGTGACAATATGTTTTAAATACGGTTTATGGTACAATAATAGGTATCTATGTTTTGGTACACTTATACGCGGAATATCTTTAGTACTAAAGTGCTTGCAAATCTGCATAGTATCTAATTGACTCTGGGTATGCTCCAGAGCAAACCATTAAACCACCTTAGATATAATAGCTAAACGTTCTAGCTCAGCTCAATTAGCACAAAAAGCAGCAACTGAACAATTGATTCCATGAAATGAATAGATTAAACTAACATATAACAACATTGCTAATGCTATCCTTCTTTACTCCAATATTGAGTTATTTTAAATATATTGACCGTTTTTCACAAGAAGCTTCAAAAATCAATTTTGCGAAACACAACAATAATTTTCTAAAAGCTGTTTGGCTTTAAAATGGTGGTTTAGCATTATAAAAAGTAATTTACGTACTCAGGTTTGAAGCATCCGCCATTAAAAAATAGCAGATGTAAATTTTGGCAAACATTTATACTACAACTAAGTATTTTATAATTATAGGCACTTACAGTATTATGGAAACGTCAAAATATATAAAAAATAAATAACTGCCCATGATCTTTTACCCGACTGCCCTAAGAAGTTGCTAAATGATGTGTCTTTTTGTGACCTTCCACAGCGTAAACTGCAATGTGCGTAGTGTAATTAGATTTTTCTTTATCTACAGATAGCTATAGGTTATACTAGTTGCATCCCGTGGTGTCATTTATGGTAAAATACAGTGGTAAACATTTTTTGCAGCGATATTTTCTTTTTAAGTTACTTCGCACAAACGTGTGTGTTTTGTGCTCTTACTGTGTTAATACTGCTAAGATTATATAAAACTTATGAATAAAATATACAACTTTACAATTAAAATTTTCTCTACGGGCTTTAATGTCAAAATAGCGACTTTGGTGGAGAGAACCCACAGAATTCCTTCCAGGCCCTATGAAAAATATCATAAATAAAAATTGCTTACACTGGCAACACGACAACTAAGTTTTTGCATTGAGCTGCTAATTTATTGTAAACCTGGCAAATCCTTGTACTAAATGATTTTCTAGAATTTTCCAGTCTTAAAATAAAATTTAATACTCTTACTGACAACTTAAATCATCCAACAAAAGATACGCGCAAGATACTAATAACCCTGTATATCTATACAAAATACCTACGCAGTACATTTTATTGTCAAAATTCTTATACTTCTCGTATGTAAAGTACAAATCCTTTGAATCATGTCCAGAAATAATATAAACACAAATTCGGAAAATTTCAAGACAACGCGTTGATGTCTTTTCTTTATAAAAGCGTTGTCCAATTATTTTCTTTTATATCTGCCTGTTTAATTGAAAGATATATACGACTTAAGGATTTTAAAAGTTTTTATGAGTCACGTTTACAAATTGAGCTTATTAACGTCGAAACAAGGTAATTTGACAAAAAACAAATTACCCTAAACCACCCTTCTTAGATCGATAACAGGTAAAACATCCTGATGTGTGTCCTGATGCTGAGATATGGGGACGAAGAGGCAATCCTTTCGTGGGAATATCGACAGATGCGCTGCTAGACGCAGGAGAACCTTTTTTCTAAAGCCTTCGAAAGGTGACCATGTTTCTCTTGATTTCAACACAAATTCGGGGAAAGTAAATTTTAGCGCCGGCGGCATATATAAATATACTTTATGTATTGAACTTCAATTATTCCTGCACAATCAGGTAGCTTAGTGTTGAAAAAAGACCTTGACCCTGTTTTATCTAAAGACACCACAAAGTTATGACTTTTAGCTTATTTTCTGCTAATTTAATTCAATATTGTAACACCGAGTTACAAGTTAGATCGCGGTGACGTTTTCTCCAAGCCAACTTAATACTCCTCCGCTACCGCGTTGTGTTATAAAAGCTTTCAACAGCCTGCTTTAAGCCTCGGCTATTAATCTAGAGTTTCAAAAATACTGCTTTCAGCGCTGTTGGGACAGTTATTTTGAAAGCTCTGCTATAACCACGTTTCTGTGCGGCAATCGCTTCCACCTCTGCTGGGACGAAGTGCTGCCGGTGGTGTTAGAGGTGTAATGTGCCCCATCCTCTCATGCGTAATAATACCTAGATAAAACAGATGCCATAGAATATTACCCATAGACTGTTTTATACGTAAAAATTTTTTTGTCACACTAAAAGATTATCCGTCGCAACATCGTGTTTTCTCCTGCGTGCCGTCCCCGAATTATAATATCTTATTACAGTAAAATAAAAACTAAAATATTATGCCTACTTAAAAAATATATATGAGATATTTGGTCTCAGTGGTAAAATTATTAACTAAATTACAAAATGCAAGTCAACCATTATTTCAGTTAGGTAATAGGCATTTGGACGTAATAAATTTATATCGATAAATTAAAACTATTAATACTATGAAGACTCGATAAAATGTATAAATCATGGCCATCTTTATCAATCAATCAGATCAATGGGACAGGAAACAACACTCTCTCTGTTACCTTTTGTTACATTTTAGGAAAACAATAATTCACTCTTTGAAAAACACTTTTTACTCTACAAGGGTTATATTGCATCCGGTGAACTTGAGATGATGTGAATCTGGAATCTATGAAATTCACACAATGTTGCAAAATTGATTACGATTGGTATGATACCACTGACATGTTTTTTTTTTTTTGGTATGATCAGTTGGTTGATGATTGCCAGTATTAATCATATCGACGTTGTATAATAGATAGATCAATTCTTTATTGCAAACACACAAAAGATTAAAAACAAGAGAACAATTCTTACAATATATATACTGCTACAAGTGGCGGCCTTTTCGCTAAAAAACAATCTCTTCCAAGCAACCATAGGATGGAGACAATTAATTTGGAGGTGGGTTTGTTCAATACTTAAGTAGAATACTTCAATACTTAAGTACAATACTTAATAAGAATTAATAATGATATTTGGTGAGATTTCGTAAATATGGTTTCTATCTCAACTTTGCATCTTGGAAAAATAAGAGAGAAGAATATTATTTTCTTCTAGATCTAGATGTTTTCTGAGATTCTATTTTTGTCCTTTTTAATCATCATTCAATCCCCTATAGTAGTGTTTTATTTTCTCTATATATATAATATACGTAGTCCTATAATTCCAGAATAGTTATTGCATCTGGTTTAATATTCTACGCGCGAAACGCCTGACATGTATAAAACCAACTCTGAATTCTTATCTATTTAGTTTTCCAAGATACTATAGTCGTAGCACCAAGTGTAATTCGTTGTATAGAAAGTAAAGACGGTCGGCGTCTTTGATGTTAACATTCTTTTTAAAGTAATAAAAATATTTACCTTAACGCAAACAAATGCGTTGAGTTTGAAATGAGATCGTAAAACTTTCTTTGGTACTGTTTAAGTTGAAGGGATAAAGGAAAGGACTCTATTATATTGTCGGTCATCTATAAAGGAGTCTGTCTATTTGTCACTTTGTAGACCAATTTTCTTTCACAGTCAGGTAAAGATGTTCGTTACTGATAAGCTTGACCAGTGGTACTTAATAGTGAATAACCAACTAGTATGTACTTGGTGACGTAATAATTTGTAACAAGTATTTTTCAGTTCTAGATTTAAAAAAAATTGCTATTTGCAATTATTTTAGATGCTTACTGTATTGCTCATTTTTATCTGAAACATTTCAATTGATCAAAGATAAATTGATTCCA
The DNA here is from genome assembly GCA_947049295.1 of Ligdia adustata. Taxonomy (NCBI): domain Eukaryota; kingdom Metazoa; phylum Arthropoda; class Insecta; order Lepidoptera; family Geometridae; genus Ligdia; species Ligdia adustata. Next base: position 10,080,352 of record OX346218.1, read on the forward strand.
TGCGTTTTTCATTTTACGATCTAGATACTAAATATAATTAATTAATTATTTTTTTCATTTATTTATTGTCGTTTACAAAAAATCAATGCATAATCCAAACCCTAACGAATAAAAGAGGCCATCGTTGCAAATCAATTTATTTATACCATGTCAGTTTATATAGAAAGTAATAACTTCCTGCGCTAAGTTATTTCCGACCATTGAGAAGGCCGACTGTTATCAAAACGGCCACATCAGTGTTCCCACTTATAAACAATATTAAATGTTCAACCACAGGATCACAGCCATTCATAGAGCCAAGAGGTCTTCCGGTGAAATCCCGGCAACGCAAAAAAGCTCAAACAAACACATTACAAGAATAAAGCCAGATGGCGCCTCGGCGGAAATCGAAAGGGATTTTTTGTAAGTATTTTAATAAAACGAAAGCCTAAAAAATCTATGAGAACATGCGTTTTAATGAATAAAAAAAGTGAAAGCTCGACGATATTAGCGTGAGAATATTTGGGAACACTTTGTACTATGCAATACAGATATAATTTTCTTGAGTCAAATTGAGAATATCGCCTGATATGTCCAGTGTATCTATTCCAATAAATACTGGAGACTATTAATTCGTATTGTCTCATCTTGGAAATATAAATCCTTGTTGCGATTGCCCACAAAATCGTATAGTTATTTATGTTAATTGATAGAAAGCAAGTATTGTAAATATAAACTAGGTATGCGCACGGAATTTCATTGAAAAATAAAACAATGCCACTTTTTGCTTAGCTCGAACATAGAAACTGTACAATGTTCAAGGTCTTATCGTCTTATGCGTGACGAAAATGTATGCTAATCTTTAGTCCAAACGGAATAAGTTGCAAGCGAAAAACATTTTCACGTCTTTTTGATTACAATGAACATAAATTAAACAATTATACATATACACATATTTGTACATATACTTTCAACTTGTATCTTATTTATAACGAATCTTACGAGTAGCCTTTTTAATTATTATTAGAGTTTTTCTGCCAAAAGGGCTACTCTCGGAGGATCCAATCACTGATTGGAGATAAAGTAAATTTCGGTGGTCTATTAAAAAGATTTAACTTTGTTATACTAAGAGTGCTACACCATAGTTGCAATAGCTAACATAAAACAAAAAGGGAAATTCCTAAGCTACCTTCTTAAGTCTTTAATTGTGAGATAAATGACATGTGATGAGGTTTGGAAAAAATATAATGCATTCATGGAGTCAGAGCAAATAACGTACATACAACTTTTGACTAAGTTCTATCACACCGTGATTCCTATTGTTATAAATATAAGGTTGAAATTACTTTAGTTTTCCACTGTTTCGAATACTGTACTTAGACGTTAGGAGTATCGTGGGAGACTGGTGCAGGTGCGATTGTGTATGTATTTCCTTTGCGGTCTGCAGATGCACTTGCCGTAGCTGTATTAAGTATATGGTTATATTTGTATTAGACGTACGTAATTTATTACGTGAGAGACCTTTGTCTTCGGAAGGAAGGGACAGAAAGAGAGAAACTTCTCAGCTATTTATACAAAGTAATTGATTGCCTGTTATACACTAGGTTCATCATTTAACGTGTAGTTTACTGGTCATTTATTAGTAACTTTTGTGTTCTTTGCAGGAATTTCAGAATACTTTATTATTATTATTTATAGAAAATTTAAGATGGTATAATTTACATAACGAGTAATTTATTCGCTATTCCGTTAACGTTGTTGGCTGCCTGTTCAATGCCTGTTCAATGATACGGGTCTCCCAACATGGAAGACACATTGGAGTTGTATTACGTATTCATACTCATATCAGATTAATTACAAATCTTCTGTTTTTGTTCAAATATTATATTACAACCGCAAAATCTGCAGAAACTTATACTTGACACCTGGTAACCCTTTTTTCAATAAACTCGGTCAGCCGATGAAAAAATTTGATAACACAAGGTGCAAAATCTTGACACACCATACACCTTATTACAGTCATTTGCCCGAAGCGATCGAACATTCCCAAAAACAAAGCAAATCTATCGATAATGGCGGCCGAAATTATGGTTTATGTAACCCATTCTTGACCTACCATCACCTGCCTTGTCGACCCATATGCTACAAAATATAGGTCAATTAGAACGTACCTTGTCATTAAATAAGAACTTCTATGCCTTTGCTTTTATGAGTCAATTTAAAACGATTCAGGGTAAATATATCCTTAAAAATTCTAAGCACGAAAATGGACAGTGGTAATGAATCTTCTGAAACAAGGCACCTGATTTGTTGTATGGAAGGAAATTGATGACAGGTGCAGATGGCCGAAGCAAGTCATTTGTTAAAGGTATCAAAATGGATCTTTGTATTGAGTTATTATTTTTGTATTAGAGAGAAAGTGATTTTTTCATTGGATGCAGCAGCTGATTCGTGTCTCTGTATATGTTTATTAACCAATTAAAAACTAAAACTACTCGTAGATGCTGCTGAAAAACTTGTGTACTACACGACACGTTTACTTTTCACATATATTACATTGTTTCGAAATGACGAAGGTACATATGTCGAGAAAGTTTTATTATTTTTTCCTACACTTTTTACATCAATTAATTTTCCTAATTTACAATAAAACTGTAGTAGGTCAAATTCTGTATATTAGTTATATTTTGAAAATTTCACTCATGGGACATGTCCCTAGTTATCGATGCTGAACCAGAATCTGTAACTTATTTCATTTTTGTCTATCTGTCTATATCATGACTAGGCATCATGCTGATAATACTAGATGGATTTAAACGAAACTTGGTAAACATATAATTTGTACCATGATGTAAGATATTATCAACTTTTGACTTCAAAAGTACACCTTTTTCCAAAGCGACTTGTTAATTATCTCCGTAGCTCAATTAAATTGTATGATAGCTTTACTGAATCACAGTATTCTACCAATTACCTCACGGGAAACAGCTCAGTAACTACCTACTCTAGAAGTTAACGTTCGCATGAAAACAAGAAACAGACCTTGCAAAGTGGTTCAAATTAACATTTTAAGAATGAGAAGTGCTATTTACCCGCAATTAAGACGGTTGAACCCCAACAATTGACTTCCCACGTCATAACAGTCGTAATCAAGGTAATATAACCTCGGATGGAAGGCAAGTACGTCGGATACTGAAAATACAGGGTTCTGACTAATGGTATTTTTATTTTTTCAGATATAATCACGTTTAAATTAAGCAAATCAGTATTAGATATAAGAAAACAAAATCATAAGAAAATATATTTATAGGTGATTATTATAGTTGGCTTTTATTTTGATAAAAATATTGTTGGTCAATAAGCGTCATAATTAGGTGCCTCCTAAATATGCAAATGGAATATTTCTTAAACTAGGTAATTGCTTTCATTGATTTTCTTGCCACTTCTAATCTCTTCAAATTTCAGAACTGCTACTTTTGAACACCATACTCGCATACAAAAAATGCAGTAAACATAGCTACAGTATCAAAATTTGAATGTATCTGGTAATTGTATATATGTTCTGTCTGAATGTTTTTATAGGCTGTGTTTTATTGGTAGAGTACCTACTTATTGCAGACGCACACTTCAATACAAAATAATACACCTATGAGCTACCAAAATAGTTTAATGCTAAAAAATATTTATCCAAATGGAACTTGACTCATTTCCTCGTACACTAAAACATGTCTAAATTATACCCATAACTTAGCAATGATCTTTTTTAAAAATAGCGCTATCTTCAAGAGATACTTGAGACATTTTGCTAGGTAAATATAATGATGTTGCGGAAAATTATAATGTTTATTTTACCGCTAAATAACATAAACCATCCAGTTCTAAGCTAGCTTCTTCCGTTTATATTACTCGAGCAAATCTGTTATAAGAGTCGTCATCTTGAGATTGTTACTTTTATAACAGAACCCAGAAAACATTTAAATATTTTTCCATGAAACAAAGATTTATGTTTCTTACGAAAGAACAGTTTGTGGCATCTTCTTAGATGTAAGTGAAGTTCATGTGACAGACCTACTGGAATAGCTATAAATTTACAGTTTTTTTTCTCTGATTAATATTATAAAGATCTTTCGGTTTGAACTTCTGTTCACCATTACGGTATTTGCGAGAAAATATTTAACAAATCTATTAAGTTTAACAATAGAACAGATGTAACAATTATTCATATTATATTTATAAGCGTGCGCATTATTACATACTATGCAGCTTATGGTAAATAAAAAAAAAACGTTTTACACTCATACCATAAAATGTATGTTTTGTAGAGTATTTCAAATCAAAAAGTAGAATAGCAAACTGTATGAATAAAAAGAAATGAATATATTTGCTTTGTAAGTCCGAATTGTGAGTGAATATGAAAAATTCTCAGATAACGTGTACCTATGTATTATTAAAGTTATATTATCTCTGGGAACATACCCTTTGGCGAATCAGCCATGTTTCAATCACAATTTCCAGCAAACTGAAGTCTTATTATGTTGTCTCATAATTCTCTGTTTTGTGGTCTGTGAATTAATAAATGGTTCTGCAATACCATTGGACTATATGTGTTGTCTTATGTGTGGTAGGTTTTGCTTTGTGTATATGAGTAAAACATAAGTACGACAGTAGGTCTAAATTAAATTAAAAAAAATTACACATATGTAGTTTGCTAAAATATATAGACAATAAATTTAAATGAAAACTGACGACTGATCTAAGAACCAAACTGCAATCAAAATAGATTAATTTTCAATTCTATCGTAGTTTTGCCAAATATAAAACATGCCAAATCTTATACTATCATCTTAGCTTTTTGCTTTTATTTTACCTACTCTACGAATACTTCACCGACTGGCATTTTGATCTGTTACCTAAAAATACAGCAATAATTACTTTTGTAAAAAGACTTCGTTTCGTTTCTATGTATTGTTTAGACCCAATTAGATTGATCTCATTTCTTATATAAAAAGGAGTAAAATAGGTAAATTCAGAAATTGTATTATGAAACAGTTTGGTTTTTGAGTACCATCCTTCGTTTATGGTGTTATCTATATAATAAGCTAACATAAACATACCTTGCAAATGTTCAGCAAATAATAAAACCGCACGAGTATTAAATTTAAAAATAATAAACCATGATAACATTATTGTGTTCATCTTGTGTAACATAGTTACAGTGGCATAATAGCAGACGACGGCGCGGCGGCGTAACCGCGTCGTAACGTCGACGGCAATCTTCCGTGATAGTGAACTTGAGTTTTTTCGCCGCGCGCGCACCGTTAGCTTGAGCGCTTGCGCTACATTCCGCGGTTTGCGCGCACCGGCCGCTTGGTGGAGCCACCAGGCACTTAATAGCTGCGGCTGAAATTGCACCATTTATACAATGCCTTGCTACCGTGAGGAAGCTTACAATGTTGTTTCAAATAGTATAATAACTAGCGAAATGATCTTGGATTTACATAATTGTGCATGACCACTTTAGACATAAGAATAATATAATAATATGGGACAACATCCACACAAAGGTCTTCAGGTCCCAAACTGGGATGAATAGATGGACAGATAAGACAACTGTAAAATATGACGCAGTTCTGCTTTTTCCTTTCTACATAAGCTTCTAACTAAAATATGAGTAGGTATCTTCACTAGACCTTTTATTAATCCAAATAACCATAAGTAATTGTTTGCAAGTATCAAACCAAGCCGAGTTACTATTTAAAATTTGTAATACTTATAAGAATACTTTTTTTTTAGGTTTATGCCACGCATGAGCAAAACATTTACTTAATACATATTATTGTTCCAGTATTTCCACAATTGCGTTCAACGGTTGATTAACGGAGCGTTTATCTGGTTTATCTTCTGGTAAATCTCATTTCAAAATCAAACCGTGCATAATCCCGAATAATTAAATTCATTGCGCTGATAAACAGTATGTGCAAAATACTCATTACTTCAGAATAAGCATTTTCATTGCATAATTCTTTTGTAGCCCTAACAAAAATATTATCTACACTCATGAATAATATGGGTAGCCAATAATTACTGCTTTATTTAATATTCCTAAGTTGCAATTTAAATGTCTTACAGAACCAAAAAATTATCATAGTTATCCGATTTATATCTACTGCAGGATAAACAGTTCAAAACTCCATTTTAAACCTGCAAATTAAAGATTAAAATGCGGATACAAAAAAACTGCTAGCTTATGTACCTACGCCGGTAAAAAAATTGCTCAGCGAACAAAACAATCCAATAATAAATCATGACGGAAAATAACAACCTCTCTAATGCCAGATCTAAGCTTCGAAGGCTGCGCGCACGGGGTCAATGACCCGCCATTGCCAATGTCAGCCATCTTGAGTTCCGCAGTCGCTTACGTTCCTCACGTAAGAGGCTGTAACCACAGGATAACAATACAGTCAGTAAAACAACTTAAAACCGACATGAAGAACAAGTTTACGCACACTAATATCTTTAATATGAAGTATAAAATATTTTCTATATTTATAGAAGTAGCTTGGTATAGAGCAGAGGCTCTGATATGTAGACACATCTATGCTTTTACTTCTACGGCACTCGACTTCTAGGCTTATAGGCTGATAAATGATGGCTTAGACGAGTTTTGCGACCACGAACCGGTAATCGTAGTGTGGAAGGTGGAGCAAAGTTAAAATATATACAGAAAATAGCAGGCTGATAGTAAAAACAAGAAGCCCAGGATAGGCCCGATAGTGGCGTGCCATAGGAGAAGCTTTTGTCCACCAGTGGACAAGAGTGAGGTGAAATATACCAGTGTCTAATTACGTGCGAGAATTTCAACATTACTAGTCCGCGGTTGACTCCTCTCCACAAATAATGTATATTTTTTTATATTTGAACTTATGCAGTTTGTTGCTAACAAACTTTGGATTATTATGGGTTATTCTTATGGTATTTGTCCACAGATTTGTTATATTCATTTATAAATAACTTTGTTTTGACGTTTATTTCCAAACAAACATAGATACTTGTAACACAAAATACAGTTACACTAGACGAATTCATTTGAACTGTGTTACTGTACGTAATTTTTCTAATGTTGTAACCATTCCGGCTGTGTGGGTGCGTAATGTTCGTTTTTCTATGTCTCTTTGTTTGTGTGCGTCATTAAAAATGAATGTGAACTGTCGTAGAATAAATTGTATGTATGTGTGCGGTCTTTGAATAGGTGACCGTGACGACCAAAACTTCTTGGGAAAATTGTAGATGGCTCTATAAAAATTTTTAAAATCCATTTTCTAACTGTAACACCAGCCGCTTAAAAATATAGTTACTCGTAAATAACATAATTAAATTTGAGTTCCATAGTACAATCAAATAAAACAATATAAATTACGTTATTTAAAACTGTTCTTAGTTATTCCGTTTTACAAGGTATGTAGTAAGTGTAATATTACTTTTTATAATTTATACACGTACAGAATATCGCGCTAAGGCCAATGTGTTTGTACAAGGTCACCAGAATGTTAAGCATAATAAATTTGTTCGAAATTTATAACAGTTATCACGGAAACAAAAATATATTGCCATAATATGATTAAATGAAAAATAAAGGTTTCATAAAAATTGGGAATTGAAATAGCTTTTGACGAGTTCCGGTCGAGGCTAATAATTCATACCTAGTATGCAGAATTCTCGTGTCTAAGTCTGCGTGCATGTACGAGTACGATCTTTGAATCTTCGACACGAGAATTCTCAATAGTTTATATGTTTATATTTATTAACACCATCAAGGCATTACTATGACCATCAATATACTATCAAAGTTAGTAACATGCCTAAAAAGAAATCTATATTGTTAGTTCTACAGACATGTCTCTTTTTTCTGTCCTTTTTGTGGAATAAATTAAACCATATTTATTATTAAGTATTATTCTCCTGTATTTTATAAAACGCAATGTATTTTTCATATACTTTACTTATTGATTTTGTATATGTTGGTAATAATCATCACTAATAACCTGAATTAAGGAATTAAGTACCAAATAACCTCAGCTGCCTTGACGAGAAAATTTTAAGCACCGGCGTTTACCTGTAATTACGAATACTTACATACTATTTATAATAAAAAAAAGTTTTTCATTCACATTCACATACCGTCATGAACTTAACCATTAATTAAGTTACTTCATATTTATAAGCTTTTTTGTGCATTGTCTTGCTTTGCGTAATTAATTCCTCGTGAAAATTTTTACATTAGTAATTTTTAGAAACTGATGTGAGCCGACCATTTGGACCATAAGATGATATTAAGATTAATATATACTAGCAAGATTTCTTACAAATACTACGAGTATATAGTTTTTTTATGAAGAAATGATCCTTACTAAAGTGACATTAAATTTGCAAATTAAACAAACCGAAACAAAACTACCAGAATCAATCCTGATAAGGAACAAGAGAAACAACACACACTTTTACATTGTTACAATATATAGCATGACTAAGGATACGAGTACAGAATATGTATTTAATGTATAGTCGAATAATAAATATTAAATAATAAATATTAATAGCTTTAGGACAACACATAACTAACATTGTGGGCTAGGATGTACTGGCTCACCTCTGACCTTTCTTCGTTGCTTATTTACGAGTCTTGAATGTTGGACACATTTTTGTATTAAATAAAATGATCAAGTTTTAATTTAATGAATGAAACTATTTATCATAGCACAGTTAGCTTTGTTTAAGGTTTTTCACTCTTTCGCCGATGCAAGGATTATTTGAGTCAAATTCTAGATGGGTGAAATAGTATTTACAACACAGCACTATCGTGGGCCAAATGATACGTTACATTGTAGGTCCCGATTTTTGACTCAGATTAACATAAGACAAGGGATTCATATCAGAGGCATTAATATTGTTTTGGAACTCTGTTACTAAAATAATACACTCCATCTCTACGATGAAAAGAAAAATAGTATGCATAAAACAACGTCTGCGACTGCGCATAATTTCATTGTCATCAGTGTATCACAATATATTCCAGACTAGGCATGCTCCATCTAGGACCACAGAGTCGCAGTCTCCCGTGTTCGAGCAAACTGGTGATACAATGCCTGGCTGTCTTGTTTTAATAAAAAAATAGACACATATATTTTTCATTCAGACACCATATATAACATTTTGTAAGAATAAGAAATATTGTATGGTAAAACTTTGTAGATGACTATTTTTTCTATCCCCCTTTTTTAACATGATCACATGGTCTTGTGTATTTTTAATTATTTGAAACCCTATATTTAAATTTAATTTTTCTTCTTATGCCGCGGACAATGACTCGGGTAACAGCTAGTACAAAATACACATTTCAAATGGAGCTTATAAGATAGACCTAGCTACGTACCTTGAAGTTGGAAATAAATGTATTACATCAAGCCTAATTTAATGATACCATTAAAAATACTACAATTACATTTATTTCGTATGTAAATTCATATTTTAATATTTCAATATCTTTTAATTAAATTTTTCACTAAGACGAATAGTTCATATCTTCACCCATAAATTACACATTCCAACATTCTCCAATCGATACCGAAATTGGCACTTCTAAATTGAATCACGTATTGAAACAAAGTCTAGGTGACCTCGAATCTAGGACCTTCACGAAATGTTACTGCAGTTCGACAACCCGACCATTGTTGGCGAAATATTCCATTTTATGTATAGCAATCACGAGCATGCATGATTTCCGCATCATGGTCCCGTGTTTAATAATTAAAGTTTATGATACGCCAGAATTTATGGCGATCTGTGAAACATGGCACTTGCTTGGTGATTTATCGTGCGTAAACTTTCCGACTCTGCTTAATAAGCATAATCAAAGTTATATGTAATATGTTTATGTTAATCATGCCCGTAAATAAGACTGTATATAAAATTTCATAATGTGACTGATAAAAAGTAAGATGCATTGTTCAAATTTTTCTCTAGTCTGGGTTTGTAACATATTTTTTTCATGTGTGTTTTTCTTATTCTATAAGAAGTATAAAGTAGACACACAACATTAATATTTTACTTTCAAAATTTCTTTTCTTTAAATATCTTGCTCAGGAATTTGTACCAATCTGCATTTCCAGATCTTATAAAGAACTGCAAGGAACATTCCAGAACATATCGAATTAATGACTTCCAGGAAAAATCAGATAAATAATGTATTTATTCTAGTACCTAGATAATGTGAACCGTTTGAATGCATTCTGAAAACTTATTTATCTTATTTGTCAATTAAAATAGGCCCAAAATAAGTGTCCTATTGTAATACAGATTACTGTGTTGTTATACTTCTGAGAAGAAAGATTTCATAAGAAAAATACTTAAATTAGAACAAAATTAATGCTGACGTAGAGTTAAATGCCCAACACCAAATATGATTACTGGTAGAGTCAGTCTTACGAATATTTTTTTCAGAAAAAAACATTTAAGATATTAGGCAATACACCGGATAGCCTCTCTATGATATAAAATATATTAAATATAGTTTTTTAACATCGGACACCAATTTTTTTTACATGCATAAATCATAAATTTACATGTAACCAAAATTTATTTTTGGTCTTTCAAATTAGCCGTATACAATTATAATCTTCTCTTCCCGGGAGCAAGTAAAAAGATTGCAGTCGTAGACAAATACTTAGTAGGCAAATAATAAAAAACAAGTGAGATCATAGATTAGCACAACAACCTATCTATGTAATTCTATACCTGGTAAGTTCCACGCTCTAAGTATGAATCCCATTGTTTTCGAGGTCATTCTACACGTCACTTTAAACCAAAAAGGCTTGATAATGGCTGCCGCCGTTAGGTTCCCAACTTCCGTTTCCTTGCCCATTGTATTGTTAGACCATTATTTCGGACAATCTGCCTGTTATGAGCCGCCGTGGGTTAAAAATAATTATGCCAAGAATATGATATATAATATATATCATTATGATATTCGAGTTTTATATGACGATTTGGAAGATGATGATTGGTACTTATAATATATACTTAAGAGGTTTAAAAGTACGATATTTGTCATCTTTCCTATGACTCTATTTTCAATAATATATTTCAAAGTTTTAAAATGATAAGATATCATTAAAACTTAATTGATTTGTTAAAAAAAAAATTGTATATTCCGTGTTCTCTTGTTCTTGGATTTGGAAATCACTAAAAATTTCACACTATCGATGAAGGCTTTCAAACCAATTCATATCAATCGTCACCATTGTCAAACATCGCGATCAACGGTCGTAACGTATTTCCGAGCACCTTGTGAGAGCTACCTGTACAGATTCACCCCCAACCTTTCAAAAGGCTCTATGGATTGCGGGGGATGCTTTCACAAAGGAGGTTTTTATGATTATTTTATTATAGTAGCGTGGGAACGACGGTTTGAAGCTTACACGAGACACACCTGTGGTAACGTGTAGTAAAGCACTGTCATAATGAATTTGCTTGGAGGTTGTATAACTGGTAACATAAAGCTTGACCGTTTCTTGGGTCTCGAAAAATGTACAAAATGATAACATCATTTATTGGTAACGTTCCATCAATTTTGCATCTCTTATTGATTAATTATTAATACCGGTATTAGATACATAATAAATGTAATATTATTAAGATTTTATTACTAGAACGCCTACAACAAATGACAAGACTTGCCTGTAGCGAACGTTATTTAAAGGTCAATGAATATTTCTTTACCCTAATGATTTCATCCAAACTACCGTTTGTGATTTTTATAGGTCTCATAAAACCATTTTTGTATGGAAACCGTACAACGAGATGTGTTCCCAATAATTTGTATTGCAACACAGCGCATATCTAGCACATCGTGTGATCCACTTACAGAAACTAGAATAAAGAATTAGGATGGGTAAGGTTATACCATACCGATGTTGTGCCAGGTGATTTAATATTCGTTTTCGTTTGTAAATTTGGCTTAGCAATATTTTAATAAATAATGTACTACAGGCTTTGTAGAAAATTTTCAATTTAAGGGAGGGATGAATTTATGAAAAATATTTTTATCTACATATTGTAAGGATATTTAGATTTTACATTTTTGAGGGTTATAATATAACAGTAAAAATACTTATATAAACTAATTATATGCAATATTATATCACCTATTATTGAACTAAATCGTCATATTGGTAAAAATAATAAACACCAAATATGACTGGTCTTGTTTTTCAAATTGTCTGTCTTCCTTTAATTTGGTTTTGCAGCACCGAGCAAGGATGCTGACTTGACTCCGTTGTTTAATGCTTAATGTGGTTATTTGTTAATTATATAGATTCTATCTTAAATAGCCCCGCAACAATCGACGTAGACATTATTTTCCGAGCCTTCTTTTTTATCAATAAAACTTTTCCATGATTTCAAGATCATGGTGACATACTAAAATAAAAATTAAAAATATATATTTAATAATAATTTAGAATGCAATAGATTCTAAACTAGCCCCCATTCAAGAGCATACTCGTAGTCTTGTTAAGCGGAAGTTCTGCAGAAATACTCACAAAACCTAGGCTCAAAACAAGTCGTATTCCAGATTGAAATTAGACTATTTATCCGGATATTATTTTTGTTATAAAATATTTACTGTCAGTGGTTAGATGATGGGTATACGTAATTATTATATTAATCCTGGAACTTATATAATACTGGATAAAATTATTTATGTTTAGATATCAATAGTTAATTACTAGTTTGTAATTTTTCGTACCTTAAAAGCAAAAAATGGAACCCTATAAGATCACTTTGTAGTCCGTATATCTGTCAAGACTTTTTGTCTCGGGAACGCGTGGTGATATCAAACTGAAATTATAATCCCTTAGAGCTGAAAACAAAGAAGTTTGCTTTTCTAAGCAAATGCAATCAAAAAGAGTACCTTTTTGATTGCATTTGCTTAGAAAAGCAAACTTATACATCATATAATATAAATATTTTTAAATAATTTATACAATAAAATGTCAGAACTCTTGCTTGCATACCTACATACTTGTACGGATACTTCGGAGTGAGAGTCCGACTCGCACTTGGCCGGTTTTTATATTTTTTTAACATAATTATTATAAGACCTCAATCTACACTAACTAAACAAAACTTAAAAAAAAAACTAGACTTTTGATCTAATATTATATTGCAGGGCAATCGCCACATATAATGATTATACTTTTATAAAATCTTACACTGCGAGAAGGTCCCGCTTCAGCGATATTTTACTTTATCGTGCTTTACACTGAACCCTTCAATGAAAACAGGATCAATGTAGTATGATTTCGCTTAACATATGACAAAAGAAAAGCTGAAATTGAAGAATAAATCACATCTGAACACGTTTCTAACTTCTAAATATTTGTATTAAAAGGATGTAGAATTGTGTTTGTGATGATTATATTAGTCATAATGTTGCACCTTCGCACGTGTTGCGATGATAATCTTATGGCTAAATACGATTTTTAATCTTTTATGCATTAAAATATCTCGTGTACTTGGGTAGAAGTATCGTTGCTTAAAAATGTGTTTATTGTATAATCTAAAGTAAAACTAAAGCGTGATTAATTATTCGTAAAAAAGAGTCTTTATACTCGCGGGTCAATGCAAGTATCTTGAATATTTTTGCAACTTATATAATTTCGGCATCTAAATTTATTCCATACGTGTAACTGTATATGTTCGTAATTGTAATTAAATTTCTTAATGTTCATAAAAGAAACAAGCAAAGGTCAGTCATTAGTCCAAAGAATTTTATTTTATGAATGCATGTTTTTATTATATTCATACCACATGCTGAAGACACCTGCTTGATGAAGCTTAAATACAGGAGCAGTCCTCAAACCGCAATTTGGCTATCGTGGCGTACAACTTCTGCATAAGAGAGACTCGTGCCCAGCAGTGGCACGCCACGGGTTGATAAGATATAAACATAAGTATAGTGTTTTATTTCTATGTTTTATGGAAATTTCACATTTTGCAATTGCATATATTGTATGCCATTGAACTAACATCCTAGGTAGAGGGCAAATTAATATGTTGCTACTAGTCTGGACATTTATTCGACCGCTCCTCTGATAAAGGTTGTCTCTGAGTGACAAGTTTAGGTCACCACGTGTTTCTGCGCTTATAAAAGTAGCGAGCACATGTATTATTCTGTTGCATGAGCGCAACCCTTGAAATACAGAAAAAAAAAAATATATATTTATGCACCATAATGCAGAGCTAACATTATAACTAAGCTTTTATAACCTCAGAATGACAGTGTTGAAATACATACCTGTAACGAACATTTTTATGACGCGACCTAAAATTCAATATTAAGAATTTTCTTAATATTCTAACCCAATTTTCAAATTTCATGTCTCAATTCAGCGGTTTGGGCTCTGCGTTGATTCCTAGCGAATATCAGTTAGATAGATACATCTATTTATACTATATCTGACTGATATGTATCTATACCTCTTATAAGTTCTCCCGAGATTTCATAGAACACTAAAAGAAGACGAGGTACAATAGCACAACAGTAATGTAAACGGATTCACGAATGATCAAAAACAAGTATCATCGTGTAGTGATTTTGTCTACTCGTAGATACCTTCATCATCTGATATATGTGTTATGTACTAAAAAAATTAAATATTCACTAATTTTATATTCTTCTATTCTATAAAATACCATATTCAGCTGAACATCCGATCAATAACGTATACAGGCTATTGCATCCTAGATTCAATAAAAAACATGTTTTGATGTTTTTTTTTCAACATGTTTACTAGCTCTACAGTTTTTCCTGCAGTACATTAATAATACATAAACTTTGAATAGCTAGCTCGATCTAAACTTCAGAGGTATTTTACAAACTACGTACCAATTTCACTTGTATAGTAAATATATTTAAGATTTAGAATCGATTACGTAAGCATTATATTCAACAGATCGATTGAAGCGTCTGGTTATTTGGCGATGCTAACGCCATAATAACGTCAGAGATAGCAAGTAAAAATCAAGTGTTAATTTAAAGCAACAGAGTTGATTTTTATTTGTCAAAAGTGAGTTGTTAAGGCCATTTTCGCGTGAAGTTGAAGTATTGCGCGTAGAATATTGCGCAGAGGCCGCTAAGGGTCGATGCCTTCTCGGGGACACGTGATCGGACCGTTAGTCTGCACACTCCGAAGCTTCAACACATGGAAAGGAAAATCCATGAAACTGTAGCGATAGCAAAACAAACTTGTGGGAAATAACTATAAGAGACTAATATTTTTTATTGCTAAAATATTCGCTAAATAGCTATTTATAGAAATAAAGGAGACGTTCTACCACCTCTACACTCAAGAGACTCGACCAAAATGTAACTACTCTATTGGGTGTTCTATATCTATTCAAACACTGTTGATTGTCAATTTGGCATCTCTAGTAAGCCGGAGTTAAACCATATTTAGCAGAAACCTAAGCGTCAAAACTTGAATTTTAGTGGGCAGTTACGTAGTTATATTAAACTTATAGAAATAACAATTACTATTTTTTTGCGTATCGTACAATTCTAGGAATTAATCGCAACACGAGATATAACAAGAAACAGCGCTATATCCTTGAAATAAAGTCTTCTTTTGCATAAACCAAACATTAGCTTGTTTGTAAGTGTGAAAAGAGGTTTTTTATTTGCAAAAATATTTTAACAACTTCTATGTTGTTTAATGTATCCTTTATTAACCGCAATTTTTGGGGCCTCAACTTTATTTTTTTATTAATATAAACCAGCATTAGTTTAACTTAATAACGTTTGATTAACTTTTCTATCAAAATAAGGAGGGGTAATCGCAAAAAACTATTTGGTCGGAGGGGGTTGAAACCAATAGTATTAGTTTTAGCAATTGTATTGGGTAATAAAGATAACGAATCATAAAAGTTATTTCAAAGGTAGCACATGTTTTTTTTTTAATTAATATTATATCAGGCCTTTTATTAGAAGTGAAACATTGTTTGTTCAATAGCCTTTAATGCAATAAAAGAGACGGCTAATCTATTATGGACACTTAACCTACCAAAAGTGCAAATGGGTATACCAAAATTTTATAATTTTTTTAAATTTTATGTAAGTTGGATAAGAATTTTTGAAATCCGGATTTAAAGGATATTTCGCAGAATTAAAAACACCGAGACCTGAGCGTGAAGATTATCTGCTCCAACTTTGGCTAAACTAGCTCTCTTGACTCAGTGTGTATGATTATTTGTTTGGATATCAGTACTCGCGTGAAAAAGTATTTTAATTAATTATAACTTAACTTGGTCTACGAGTACAATTTTATAGATAGGTATTACCGATTATTCAGATATTCTGCATTTATGTAACATTTCCACTATTATTTTAATACGGCTGACATCTTTCCGTAATGAAACGGAAAGACGATGAATGGATGCATCCATCGTCTTTTCGTTCTTTTTTAACATATTCTGTAGCAAACGACCACTTGGATTAATTTATCAAACTATGTTTTATTAGTACGCTTTTTATTTTAAACTCACTGTGTTAGTTTTTGAGAATGTGACACAAAACATTTATTACATATTGAAAAATGTCGGTGCTGATATCATATCACACTAATATTATAAAAGTTTGTTTGTGTGTTTTAAATAAATAAATAAAATGTTTTTATTATGATATTTATGAAAATAACGATATGTATTTACAAATGTACATAAAAATTCTGAATGATGTAATTATTTATCAGACATGCGGCTAATAAAAACTTTGTTACTCCTTTGCACTGAAATGGCTGAACAGATTATAATCAAATTTGTGATTTACCTTCTAAAAGAATTCTTATTAATTTGAAGCTATGTATACTTATCAGGGATCTATCACAAAGCAATAATTAAAGTTAAGTCAGTAAGTTTAAAACAATTTTAATTTGTTAGTTTTTGTTTATACTTATTATTCATAGAATATTTTATCAGAGTTTAACACTGACAAGAAATCTTTACTTTTAAAAAATAAGCATATTAAAAAATTCAATATAGAAAAAAATATATCATAGATTTTTGCTAAATGGTTGCATGATAACTCGAAATTACCGAACAACCTTAATATTGAATATTAATTTGTGAGGTCGAGCGCGTTGATGTCTTTTGAAGGCGACATAATGCAATGTGATTTTCTGCAATAATTCGACTACCAAAACATTTATAATAAGATTTCCCTTAAAAAAAAAATTACAATATAATACGTACGATTACTATAGGTGTAGGTATTCATGTAAAATAGTATACAATTCCGAAGTTATTCATGTAAAATAGTATACAATTACGAAGTTATTCATGTAAAATAGTATACAATTCCGAAGTTATTCATGTAAAATAGTATACAATTACGAAGTTTTATGTTTTAATGAAACATTTTTATTCAATCATCATAAGACAGTATTAATGAAGATAATTTTACATTCATTCATTGCTAATCAAAATTTATTAGGTTTTAGGTAAGGGTTTCATTTAAAATACTAAATTGAAAACAATTGAAGCGCTATAAATACTACTACATTACCTCCCTACGGGAGACCTTACTATTAAAACGCTTCAGTGCCAAAGTAGGTTGCCAAACTTCTTTTCTTTCTTTATATTGGTAAAGTAGCTTGCATAGTGGCATTGATTCTTGGTTAATGATTAATTGTCTGTAGTAGACACATAAATATAAAAAGATTACTATCACAGGTGGTCTAAGATTGCAACGAAGACCTTTTACATTACGTAAGGTAATGCTCAGTTGTATGGGCCACTCCATGGTCACCCTCCAAAGACCTTACCAGATCTAACGATGCTTTATTTAAGTTATCAATTATAAATACCAAAGTCAAAGTTTTTTCAGACGCTACACCAATTTTATATGCAAAAATTTACAATAGTACATATTTAAAATACGAATATTAGTGAGATTTAAGTACTTCTCCGAAATACATTACTCACCACTTGAGCAGTACTGATTCAGTGTTCTTCAGTTCAAAAATTCCTTAACAACAAATATTGAGGTCACCATGTGTTCGTCAATACGTAAAAATGACCTTTAAATATTTCACAACCTGTTGTACGTCGCTATTATGACGCAACGAGAATACCGTTTTCAAGCCTTATTCGTGTTTATAGGTAAGTGTAATTTTGTAGAGGTTCAACTTAATTATGTAATGACTTTGGTTATAAATAACTTTGGTGATTAAAACATATGTATTGTTTACGAATTAATACGCCATATATGTATACTAAACTAGGAGCACGAAAGAGAAGATAAATATTTTACAGGTATTAAAGGTATTTTTAGGTTAACTTTTTTTTCATACTTATACATTTGTTAGTTAGGGGTATACTAAGCCATACGAAATTTAAAAGGGAAATATACCCAAAAAATAATATTATAGACGATTTCTACTTTAAGATGTAATTACAAATTTGCGAGCCATTACTAGTTTTTGGGCAAAACTAAGCGTTAGCGTCAAAAGTGGCCACAATAATGAGTACAGACTCATGTATCTCTGTAAACCCTCTCAGCTAATGCTCGTACACCACCAAGAGTATGAAATAATTTCGAGGATGGCAAGCTATTTGTGTGATGATGAAGCTAGTATTTTAATTCTTGTCATCGCAATTGTGTCATACTCTAATCTACATTCTTAAAAATAGTATTTTTACAATCTATTGTGGATGTCGAAATTTTCCACAATACCCCGATTCGTTTTTCCGGCCCTTGACTTCCAGAAAATCAAGGTTTCTGGCGCGGTCTTGTTTACGATCTCGGAACACTGGTTAGCATTCTGAATACGCTTGGAGTTTGTTGCCGCTAAATTCGAGAGTTGTTAAATAGGTCATGTTGACAAGAAGTTTGTATACATTTAATACTTTTCAACCATATTTACTAGAAGTTTTTCAAACTGCTACCCTCAGCAGCACCATTTGCGATGGTTTTAATAAAACAACACACGCACGATAGATATTGTTCATTTTTAGTATAAGTGTTTATAGTAGAGTCGGGTTAGTTACGCCACTAAGAACTCAAAAACAGCAAGATTTTAATGATCTCTGATTTAATAAATTTGTTTTCTCCTTGACACAAAAATTTCTGAATCCATTTGGATGAAATTTAATACGGAGATAGCTTAGACCCAGGATTAACAAATATGTTACTTTTTGTCCTAATATAGGATATTCGGGTAATACCGTACCGCAGTTTCAACATAAAACGCAATATCTCCGATAAAGTTTTTGATGTATCGTAATAACACAAATGAACAGTTAATTCTTTGACCGCGGTAGGTGTTTTTTACGATGCCGATGAGTAATGGTTTAAATAAGTAAATTACTATATAAATTGTATTGTTTTTTCTCACGCTGATTCATAACTCAACCAAAATAAGTAAGCTGGCCTCACTGTCCCCATTTTTTGCCGCAAACAACTTTGGAGGGCATTACCCTCTGTCTTTCTCCCTCCGTCAATATGAAAACATCTAGCTTGGTGTCATGTGCTCAATCTATTTCTAAGTCTAATACAAAAAGCTTGTGACCTGACAAACTTAAATGAACGTAGTGTTCTTAATTTGCTTATGAAAGAGAGTATTAGGTACCAGAAACCCACTGAACTAAGTATAGCATTACACCATTTAGTTGACAATGTCTTTAGTGCTGTCAAACTGTCAGTTTGAAATTTTTGACAAGACTTCTGGGAAACCTCGATACATAGATTGATGTGCAGGTGAAATGTATCTCTATGTAGTTATATTTTATGTGCTTCTATGTATTTAATACAATCGCAATTTTGTACTACTCAGTTTTTTTTTTCAAAAGCTTTATAACAATCGAATTTTAATATGCGTTTTTTTAATAATATATTTTTTTTTTTTAAACTATAAAGTGTTTTATTGTGACATAGTAAACCTTAAGATTGACTGCTTTGTCAGAATATTAAATATACAAAAAAATAGCAAACCTAAATTAAAAAATAGGCAAATCAAAACCTGAAATTATGCAACCTCTTTTTGTAACGAAAAAGCAAACCGTGTCGCACCGCCCACGGAAATGAGCGCTCGCCACTCCACTTTGAGTCCGAGGACCTTACCCTAGACATTGGCTTTGGCAAGCAGCAATAAGTCTTGTTCACACTAAGCACTAACCTGAGACAAGAGCCGCAAATAAGCTATAGAGGAATGATGTCATTATTTTAGATGAGCAATCTGGCACTTTACTGTTGTAATAAATGTCTTGATTTGTAATATTATTATTATTAGTAAATTATAATAATAATATTACTATCGGGTTCCCAGACATTACGCCAATAAACTATTAGTCCAGTAATAATTTTCAACTCTAAAATCAGATCAAGCCAGTCAATACAAAGATAATAATGATAAACGCAATAGATAAATAAAAGGATACGATTAAGTGCAATCATTCCCTCTATCGTATGATTGTACTCGTAGAAAATGGCTCGCTGATACTTAACAAAATGATCACATAGTGTGAACGTAGCGTTTCTGACGTCGGTCATCGGCCGCCTGCCTCTCTTGCCGTGGCGACCTCTTTTTGCGAGAAACCACCCATATTATGTAGCCAGTATTCTCTCACTGAAATCTACCCAGCGAATGACATTTAAACACAGCAGGGTTAAGTAGAATGCACGATTGAGCATTCGCTTTAGTAACAATTTGACAGGAACTTTTGTGCCGGCGGCGTGGTAAATAGATTAGCATTGTCGCACGCCGATCTTGAAGCTTCTATCGTCAAAGTTACTCGTTGTTGTTTTAAGATACGCTTATAAATAAACATTATCAATTAATCTGTTTTTGATAAAGGGATCTTGGTTTTGGATATTAGCACCCAACCAATATGGTTTTTACTCGTGTCGGTAGTTCGCCTGTGTCTGTCTAGTGCTCGGTAATGCCGACTTCATGAGTAGTCTCCTACATCAAGTCACTCGTGGTGAATTTTATTAAGAAGCATTTAAGTTATTGCTAAATCTATACCGTACCTACTCATTGTAAAGTAAACTAAAGTGTTACTTACCTATTAATTAATCACCACTATTAATGATTTCAGTTTTTTTTTAACTGCAGGGCATGTGGTTTTATTATTCTTTACAGAAAGTTATATAGTCTTAAACACTGACCCTCACGTAGAGGTCACTAATTCCTGGGGTTCAGTTCATACGGTCTATTGAATCTCTGAGCTTAATCATAGAGAACTTGAGGTGCTATCAACGTTCGTGTCACAACTTTATCCCATACACCTTATGCTGTTAATAAGCGTTTTGCAATTAGTTCGCTTGCCCGATTTGCTCCAGTTGTTACCGATTAAGTTTTTCTCCTCTCTTCTGGCTAAGACAGGTTTACAGTTACGTTGTTGCCAAGTTATGGTTGGTTATGAACAATGAAATTGATTAAATCGTCTTAAATTGCTGCAGTGTTGTTAACCTTTGGTTCTTGTACTTTGTACGGAGTGAGCAACAAAGCTCGGCAATGAGATTTAGCAACTCTGTCGACGATGTGCTTTAATTTATTCTAATTTCTGGAGAAAAATAAATATTTTGTGAATATTTATAAGAACATTCATTGCATAGTTATCTATTTTGTTATAAGCATGACAATTTTCAATGACATTCTTTAATTATCTAAATATATACTCTGTTTTGAGAAGAAAATTTTAATCAAACTATGCTCTATGCCATTTAAGACTAATAAGATGGTATATACAAGATATTTAGTGTATTTTTTGTATATACCATCTTATTATAAATAGATTTCCGCAAAGTACCTAACGCCTGACTCCATCAATTATCTACATTTAAGATTTATGATTTTTGTTTCTTATGCGATATACCTTTTACAGGAGGGCTCATTATCATAAGATCTACAATGTTATTACGAAATTTTCACGTTGTTGGTATTGTATTTAAAATTTAATTATGTCTAATGTTTGCGTTTCATCCTGCGTATGAGCAATGTGAAATATTCGTGCATGTTTCCTTATACGGCAGTAATTGTTTACCATCCAGTAACTTGCGTGCTCTTTCTCCTTCAATAATATGTTTAGTAAATCTATCTTTACTATGTTTGAACAAATTTACGAAAACATGTACAAACCGTAAAATTCTCTGGCGTTTTAAACTGCTGGAAAATTCTAAATTAAAACAAAATAATATAAAAAATGGAGTAAACAAGAAAATGCTTTGGATCTATTTACTATTCAGTCGCCGTAGAAGTTTAAAGCGGTAGGTGTATAATATGTGCATAATTGAATATATCATTTCCGGCGTTTTGTGGGGGCGCCCGCATCGGTTTTCACTTGTGATACCTATTATTACTTTGTTTACGACGACGAACAATGAGTTTTGTGACAAGTGCATGCTATTATCTCTGCTTTTGTTAAACTAAATACGTTTATTTGAATGTAGAAACTAGGTGTAAAAACAGGAACCTATGTAACGTAAAAAATCTTGGTTAGAAACTTTTATATACTTGCAAAGTTACTAAATTATTTTATTTTTTAGTCATAATTACGCATATTAGGTTTAATTGCCATCCTACTAATATTATAAACGTGAAAGTTTATAAGAATGCCTGAATTTGTTGAAGTATGGATGAAACTTTGTTACCCTTTCACGTAATAACTGCTGAACCGATTTGGATAACATTTGGTACTCAAATAGCTTAGACTCTTGATTAACACATTGAAGCTGTTTTTTAACTTGTATTAACGCGAGCAACACCACAGGGCGTATCTTTTTTGTTATATAGTAAAGTAATTATCATAGTAGCAAAGTTTTTCTTCCATATATAAGACAAACAGTGCGACTATGCCAAAACGTAAAATAGATATATTTTATACATCTAACTATTTATGTACCCAATCTACGTTGATAATACAGTTTAAACTGAGAGACTTTTGTTGGTCATCAGTCATCAGTAAACCTGCAGTCAGGAACATCCAGGACACGTCTTCTCCAGAAAAGGCGGCGGAAGCAGCGTCACTGGCGCTCACGTCCGGTGCCACCTGCTTAGAACAATGCCATGACCTGAATCATATATACTATATCGATTAAAATACTTTTAAATATGTTTACCAACTTTCAAAAAAGGAGGAGATACTTAATTCAACAGTATTTTTTAAATATTTTGAGATTAAGCAAATTTTTTTCTGCGACGGCTAGGCAGATTTAATTATATTTTTTTGTTTGAAAAGTAAAAATATGCTTCTGAAGTTGACACTTTGCAATTTTATCAAAATTGGTCCTAAGGTCTGATTTTTTAATCATAATAACTGAATAAGTTCTATCGGCGCGGCGCCTGGCAAAATTAGCTGCGGTAATAATCTTTATATATAAAATATTATTTTTCTAATTATACCAGTAACAAGGAATAGCAGATAGATTACCCAAAGAGCAAATAAAATCTACAGATTATCCAAATGCTCCAACGAACTTTTACTCGATTTTTAGCTGATTTCTTGGAGCACTCTTAGCTCAAGTAGGAAAGGTCAGCTCGATTGGGTTGGCTGACAGGAAATAAAAAATCAATTTTGATCGTCTTCACTTAAAAAATACCGCTCGCTATCTTAAATTATTTTTGAAGATTTTTCACTGATACTCATATCGAGGCCGGCTCTGTTTAAGTTTTCCGACGTATTATTTTCAGTGTTAGGTGAGTCTTAACAATTTTTTGGCTATTTTTAAGTACATGTCAGAATTTTTGTTAACTGAAATCTTAAGCTTTCAGCTTCAAGTAATTCCTAACAGCGTACCTACTGCTTCAACCCTTTGTGTAACCACGCATTGAACTATTTACTTACAACACACTCGCAAATGTCATTGTGATCATAGTCTAGAATGGTAGATGTATACCAAATAGTTTCATGACGTCTACAAGTCCGACAATGATGCTTGTCTATCGTTATTTATAAAAAAGATAAGTCTAGGTACGTGATAAGTGGCACGCATAATTTAGACACCGAAAACTGAACGATATGCTACGAATTATTCTATCAAATTTGAAGTAAGCAACTACATTTAAGTAAAATAAATAATTAGTGACCTGTAGTATATATTAATCAGGGAGAGAATATGATCCATCTGTATTTGATTGTAAAATCTTAAGATCACAGGCGCAATGATGTATCGCTTTTGTTTTGTGAAACTCGGAACATTTTTTTTTGCATAATTGATCTTGATCCTACCGCTTAACCAACGACTTGTCCGTAATAGTTTTTTAAACTCTGAATATTAAGAAATGCTCTTGCCAATCTTCTCTTTTTAACCGCTAACGAAAATATGGCAATATTAAATCCAAGGGGATTCTGGAATCAGTACTTACAAGGCAAACTTTCTCTGGTCCTTCGAACGTTATCTTATGTTCACATGCGGGAAGCACACTGTATGCCGTCCCCATTACATTATGAATTTAAAACAAGTCACTTGATAAGAAAATAGGCAATGCCATGTTTAAAATGGTTTGAGCGCCTGTTACATAATAGCTCGATACTTCTTTACGTATTCTGGGAATATATTATACAATGAGTGAGCTGCTTTTTGATATTAAGAAAAATCTGTAGCTTGGCTATTTTAAACTCCTACCACTGTTTATAAACTTATAACATATTTATTGTTAGGTAGTTAAGTGTTTCGTGTTGGCTGTGAAAGACACAAACTTTAAAAGTATTATGGTTTTTATAAAACCGATTTCAATTTGGCAGACAAAACTTATGTCATTAAACCGAATATCATCATTGTATAGATCAAAAGATTTAAAGTTTCTTTTCATAATAAGACTACTGAACGGATTTCAATACATAATGCATGTGACCAACCTGGAAATTATAGGTAATATATGTCAACCCCAAATACATAAAGTATTTACATACAACATTTTAGCCAGTATCAACATTTAGATCATCAATTACCATGATGTACCTAATTTCATCTCGGTGTTACAAACGATGCAAAGTATGTTTATAAAGCCTTTATTGTGCTCCTATCTGAGCGATAAGTATGAATAACGTTACCAAGGAATTAGTCTTACTACTTTGAAAATCTGACAGTTCAAATCATCAGACTAATGTTTTAAAACGTTTAAGAAACTTAAATAGTTAAAAATATTTTGATCCATCTCTTAGATCTAGTTTAGTACTGATCACAGATGTTCAAAACCAACCAAGAGCTTCTGAAAAATCATAAATGATAAATAGGTATGGTTGCTATGCGAGGGTTGGCAATAACGCTAGACCTAAGATTACAAGTTCATACCAGATTAGGTTTTTCCTGCTAATTATTATTACTAGTTGTATACTAAAAAAACTCAACTTGGTCAAGGTTATATAGACACGGCCTTGAAGCCGTTGCGTCAAAATTAGATGAAAAATGTGACAAATCATATTTTAAAATAAAAAACACGAGAACCAACATCAAGTTAGTATTATAACATACAGATGAAAAAAAATATATGTCAGTCTTAAATCAAAAACGCTTTGCTTAATCGCTTGCTCAGCTAAATCTGGTCGACATAAATTCCAGTGTATCAAATGTCTCTTGAAGGAATAGGAAATACTGAAAATCTCCGAAAACAAAAAAAACTGTTACATCGAAGAACCTGGTTAGCAAGCTTCATAACAATGGCTGCCAATAAGACTCGTACGCACGTTCTGCAAACAAATACATCAATATATATACATGCTGTCAAACGAAGGCATTTTAACGAGACTTAAAGCAAATTCTCTTCTCTACCTCGGTCAGTTATGATTCCCTCGTATGTCAACGTCATTGGTCATCTGAGTTTTATAAGTATGTGCTGTGTACGTTTCTACGTCGATAGACAGTACAAAACCCTCGGTCATTCATCACGCTTGGTCCCAACAGGTCGTTGCTCCTCCCAACAGCCAATGGCCTTATTATCAATTATTTCCGGGTGGAAAACTTTGAAAACAAAAGCATTTATCATCCCACTGAAATATACATCACGTTGGTTAAAATTCATTTATGTGGGTATCATACTTACAGAAACAAACACGTGGCATTTAGTTATATAATTCACTGTAGAGATTGGTAAAAGTACTACACTAATAATGAATAATGCGTTCTATTTTTTGACAAAAAAAATATCTCTTAAGGCAAAGAGCTTTCTCGTAGATACTCGTAATAAAAGCTAAAGTAAAAGTATAATTTACTAAGTAAGATAATTTTCACATAAAGTCATAAGGATTTATTCGACTGTACATTTAATGGAAATTTGAGATTTGCTTATTATAAACTCTGCTCAAGTTTATAAATTTATCGCGGAAAGTAAAAACTATCTCCGTAATAAAATTCTGTTATGTCTTGTAAGCAATAAAATCATAACTAAACCCCATGAAAATTGAAATAAAACAAAATAAAACTGACATTGCGCCGTTTGTTTAAGTGTAGCTAAGAAATTGTTTATTCATAAGTTATTGAATTCAGGTGGCAATGCCCCACTTGGTATAGCAGTCTTGACCATAGTCTATTGTTGTGAGTAATTTAGCCCAATTACACAAATCATTATATATTAACTTACTGATTTTTTGCGCAATGGTCTATTTCGTTTTTCAAATCATCGCCTAAACCTGCGCAACACATATTTTCGAATCTGCGATGGAGAAAATTGCATTTCTTTCTTCCATTTTTTGCACAAAGAGAAAATAAATAAGATAAGATATTGAATTAAATCGATACAAAAAGTTATTTCAAAGTATGTAGCAATACATTCAAAATATGATTAAAACAAACGACTAAGTTAACTTTCTTTATCTGTATAAATTACAAAATATTTTTTTAGAATGGGTAATACTAACTAACATTTGCCTTAGATATAATTTCTTTGATACCATAGCACGTAAGATATCTTATAAAATGTAACGTTAACACATACTATGACTAAAAGTAGATTAAAATAGTAACCGTCTTACCGCAGATTTGATCATGCCCTTTATCAAGTATTTAACAGATGGTTATGTTGAGTTTATAGAACCACATATCCTAGTTTAATCAGTAAATTTTGACTACAATCTCTAGTATTTTGATGTAATATATTTTTTAAACGGTGTTCTTTTAATTTTTGACACTCCTTAGTAAAGTAGTATTTTAAACGAAGGTTAAGTTAAAAAATATTTGTATGATAAAACTGTTCATAAATGGGTAAGGATATAGAAATATTCTTTGCTCCTAGTCATTCTGTGCAGTTCTACTAGTACAACGACATTAAAAATCTTGCTTTTATAATTCTACTGATTGAAAAACATAGCTGTAGGTAAAATATCTATAAGTATATTTTATAACGGAACATAACTACCTAATTTTTAATATTAACCCCTTTATAGTAATAAAGACGTGAATCTTTCAAAGAACATTTTAACATTTTAAAATCCAGACAGTAAAGCAAGGAAAAATACTAGACGAATGAGTACATCTGGACTCCTAAATTTAAATGTAATCCGCATTCTAAAGAGACAGTTTCGAAATGAACGTTTAAAAAATACAATGCCTTCAACTTTAACCTCCTGGTTAGAGGTTATTCAAATATACATACAAAATACACAATTGTTTAAAAATGAGACAAACGTAGGTTTCAGCGTAGGTAAGTATAATTGTATGAAAAGTATTTCCCTCGTGGACAATGTTGTATTGTTTTATTTTATGACAGCAAATAAGAATTTGTTAACAGATTATTATATAAAACTTTATATATTTAAATATATTTTTTTCATTTTCAAAAGAAATTATCTGCAAATTTAATAATTTTACTGACACTCAATAAATGATAAGAAATCTTACAAACTTAAAAATCTTGCTTATACCTAACTCTAACAAGAAATGCATACAATCACATAAGTAACATTAATTCAATGAAAAAGCTGAACATATTCTTTTGAACTATACACGGTTAATAATGACATAAATTAAAGAATATTTTAAAATAAGTACCGTTAACATAATGCAGTAACAAAATAAAATATTTTCCTCCGAGCGAATATCGGCAACATTGCAAACAAACAAAACCATGCTTTATGTAATGTACTACCAATACCATTGCTAATACCGAAAACCGTGTCACAGTCACCGGTAACGACAGTTCTGGGACGTGCATGAATATTCATTCCATTTACAGTCTTTGTAAAGTCAACTAGTTAACTACCAATATTTAGTACACATCATTAGTGATGGGGATATGAACGTTCATTTCTTTTTGTGTTTTGTTTTGATTTTGTAAATTTATCAGCTTATTACTTGTAAAAGCCTATTTTTTAATGAACATCAATTGGGTCATATAGTAAGCCCAACGACTGTGGATGAAAACTTCAATGAAAGCATAGAAAAAGTTTTCAATTTTTGGTTAGGTGAAGTATTTGTTGATGATGATGACACATACTTTAAAATACTTTAATAGGTTAATAAACCTATTTGTTATTTCGTTGTAAATATAGCAAAATAACATACAAGTTTATTGTCAAAATAAACGTATTTAATTAGTTAAAATAAAATAACAATAATAACGCATTTGATAAAATTCACAATATTCAAATTTAGTTTCATTACTGCATTTAATCATATTTTAGACAGTACACATCTGTAATGGCAACTATGTCATTCTATATTTCATGTTATTACATGCCTTCGCGGCGGTCTACAGTAAATTAAAATCACATTACGTAGCGAATAAAATAGTTACCTACTAAATTGCCGTAGGAAATTAAATTAGCGCTTTATGGCTATATGGTTATAAATGTATGGAGAAAAAATATAATGCCTATGTTTACAATTTATTTTATTGTAAGTAATATAACAGCTTGTCTACAATTATTGATGGCCGGATAGGGCGTGGCAGTGTAGTTGAGTAAAGTTTAACTTCTAAGCGGAAGACTTTAACTTCAATGCCTGCCTGGTTCATGGTTTCATAGTTGCCTGGAAGAGATCGCTTTAAGCGATAAGGCCGCCATTAGAAATCTAGCATGTTTTTTGTATTGTTTTTATTTTTTAAATAGTGTATAAGCTGGTTTTTAGTAAAGAGTTGTCTTATCTTATTTTCAATCTCAGGTACAAATTTGCACCACAAAGTTTGTTGCATGTTTCTGTGCGGGTTATATATTTAGCTAGCACTAATTTAGCAACGCATATGAAATATTGTGATTACATACGAGAACGCTTGACGAAGAAAGTTGAAAACTTAAAATAAACCTTGGAACGGCTAGCGAATTGACAACAATTACAATATTTAACCCCCCCTTCCCCCCATTTTTATTACAAATAATGGAAAGTTTAATGAAATATAACGTATTCTTATTTTTTTTTATTCACAATGTGATAATTACGTAATTAGAGATTTTCGTTAATTTAAAAAATTTCGCATTATGTTATTTATTCTCGTAAAAACCAATTAAAAATAATTTCAATAATTATCTCTATTTTTTAAAAGCTTTTGACGATAATAACATTATTTTTACTTTTTCCGTTTTTTTTGAAAATGTCAATAAACATAATTATTACAATCTGAACAAAATAAAAATAGGGATACGAGTACGTTATCTTTTCATTACTGCTCTTATCGTAATAAAAATGGGAGGTCAAAAGTTTGAAATGTTGCCAATTATACTTTTTAGGAGAGACAGGTTCAGAAGTAAGACGCAGAACTGCTGATACTTTACGAAAATATTTTAACTAACATAATTTTGTAAAACACAGCTGCCAAAAAGCCACGTCATGATCGTGCGAATACAAAAATTTGACCATGTTTTATTTTAGCCACCATTTGATAACATAAAATATCCTATTATCAGGTGACACCTGCAGTCTGCAAAAGTATATTTGATTTAAATCACACCCCACATGCCTCCAAAAGTTTTCATCACTAATTCCAATACAAGGAATTTCAGGCTCTACTGTCATAGAAATAAAGTAAAAAACAACACAAAATAATTTAGCTAAATTATATATCTGTCACATTTTTCATTGTATTTTTTGCGTGAGTGTATGCATGTCAATAATTGTAAGTAGGCCATATAATGACAGGTTTTTGAGTCTAAATAAACCTTCTGCTAAGACAGGTGGTTGTAAAGTAATCAAATTCTAATTCACATTTTACTGCCTCCAATAGGGTGATTAAAATGTTTTGGAGTTCGCGAAAACCACGTTTAAAAGTTTTTGTTGAACAAATTGAATAATTGAAGGGGGTCTTAAACTAAACGCAGCGCAATTAATTGGTGTACACACCTGCTAGCGGTTTACATGAGTTTTTTTTGATACAGCAACATTCATTTGGAATTGAAAACGGATGATAAAGCGCTCAGAATCAGTTAATAATTATTTTTTCAAAAACAAGTAAGAACTAGATCATCAGAATTATAATATAAGCAAAAGAGGTCATAGTTGTTAACCTTTGTCAACACATTGGTCAAGTCAAAGAACTGGAGACTTCTGATGGAAACATACTACGTTTTTCCGCCTTCATATCGCCTACCTACAAGTACACTCTCTCAAATACTTGAACCATAGTGTTAAATAATAACCATTATTACATTATTTACACATTCATAATTGAAGTATTCAAGATAAACAAAACAGAAAATGCTCTCTTTTCGCGAACTGAAAGCTGTTCTTGCATTCAAACTTATTGCGCTATAAAATAACTACACTTTATAGTTAAGCTATATATATACACTTTAATAGTTAAGACAACCAACCTAGCCTACGAATAAATAAGTAAGTAAAGATCAACTATTATTGACGGTGGTACAGGGGAATTACGACCATGATCCAATTGAAACGTTGTTACCGTGTTCTAATTGTATACTTAGATAATATCAAAATACCAGTATACATTAAAACAAAGCTATAAATTGAGGCCTAGGAAACACTTTTCTATAATAATCCTACAAATCTATTTCGGTAACAAATCTTTAGCCTCAGCACTACAACCCAAAGTTTTCACCGCAATGATCACAAGGGATATTCTAAATTCTCTTTGAACCTGAACAAAACATGTTGTATTTTTTTTTTGTAGACATCTTATTCAAATGTATTTTATTAAACTTATCATCATACTTTTTTATTATCATGTTTTCGATAATGTTCTGGTAAGTACTAAGTAATTGTAACATCATTTTATAGGGAGACTCGTTCCCAGCGGTGGGTTGAAGCGATTGCAATGTATTTGACATAAACAATTAACTTTGTGCTTAAGGAACAGTTGCAAATATGGCGGAACTACTCCCGCCAAATTTGCAACTGTGCTTCATATACAAATACTCGTAACTTATCCTTTAATTTCTCGAGCCTTGCAAATATTCCAACCACATTTATTCACCTGTCCAAAACCATCTTGAGCGATAGATAATGGAATGTAAAAATCTCATAACTACACAACTCAGAGAGCCTCCTACAAACGAGCGTCCCAAATTCTCAATTTGAACGCACGACTATAACGCAGCGGGTTTGGAAGAAACGAGTTTGGTGGATAGGCAATTTCGTAACATTTCGCCTCTCAGGTCTGTGTCTTGGTCAGGGCCAGCCAGACTTGTTTGAGAGGGAGCCACGCTTCACAATCTTAGAGGGTATTTTTGAGCTTTACGTACTTGTATCAACCCTGTCTGATATACAAAAGTCATCCCCTAAAGAAAAAAAAACCATTAGTTTTTGACTTAAGTACACCTTCTGCTAAAACCATATTCTGTCACTCTGGCGAGATTGTGTTTTGGACCATCATATGAACTTTGTTGTTAGTATAGATATGATTTGTAACATATACATTGTTACTCGTGAGTTTAAAAAAATATATGAATTACTATCTGCACATTTTTTACACGCTTATATATATTTGTTTTTATGGTACGCTATTATTCACTACAAAAATATATATGATGCTCATAGTGCAATCAACAACGGACCAGGCTCAAATATTTTTGCATCATTGACCAAACCGTTCCTACTTTCCTAAAAAACCTCGCAATTATGGGCATCCTATGTATGAAAAGGGGGGTAAGAAAGGCATGGGGCACGCGGGGAGGGCACTCCGTCGCAGAGCGGAACGGCAGATCGTGCTGCACCGCCGAGCGCGACCGCGCCAGCCTCGCCACTTGAATTGCAACATACTATGCTTTGTAATAGCTTAACTTGCGTTTGATAACTATATCTCTCCTGTAAAGGAAATAGAAGTAAGTAAGTTTGATGTTGATTTTTGGAGATTAGCAGTGGTTCAATGTCCTTGCTCCAAAAGTAACATCAGCCGAACCACTTTGCAAGATACCACGCTGTTTATGGCGATATCCCATTTATAACTGAAGTTGAGTAGTGCTGATAGATGTTCAATTTGGGAGAGTAGGGCTCTCGTTCACTAGTAGGAAGACTATTGTTGGAGATTGGATTTTTGGGAATTAGTAGTTCTTCAATATCTTGAATATTATGTAGCATCTGCCAAACCAGAATAGTAAGATATGATTATATCTCATGTTACTTGAAGTAGATATTGGGTGTTGATTTTTGCAGAGCAACGGTTTTAATGAATTTGCTCTGATGTACCGAATATTACCAATAACCGATACCAAATCAATTTACTCATACAATAATTTAATAACAACATTCCATGATTAGCGTATATATGATGATTTAATCATTTTTGTAGAGTTGTTGTTGAAGATGTTGAAGATTAGCGAAATTTTGATACTGAACTCTTTAAAGGCACCGCCCACTTCCTGATTCTTGAATAAGATAAATTGGCGTTTCGCGCAAAACACCAATTTATCTGTAAGAGAAGTAGAGGTTGGATGTTGTGTTTAGCAAAAAATGGTAACGTTTTAGGAACAAAACATTGGTATTTAGTGGCATTGGACACTGTATCTTAGCTTTGTTCATTGAGCGAAAAGTATTTCTCATGCACGTGATATCATTCCTTTCCTTACACAAGTCAATACAGGAAACATTAAAAAAATAAATTTAAGCACCTATTAAGCCTGAGGTATCCAGTTATCGACAAAATTAAAGATCCAGATCAGCACTTCGAAAATAAGTACTTCCTACCAGATTATTAGAATCAAAACAGGAAAAAAGTAGAGCCCAGCGCGATATAAAAGTAAAAATATGATCGGGAGTGAGGTGTGCGAAGTGGCACGATGGTAACCGGTTGTAACATTGGTTACAAGCCGACATCAGTTACCAGCACTGATGTAAGACGCTCGGGGCCAAAGAAAGCCTCTCACTGGGCAGCTTTGCTTATAAATGAGTAGCCGAGAGCTTTCAATAACCCTGATTATATTATATAAAGCTTTAGACTAAGGTTAGGGTTTCAAAGGAAATATTTATACACTAAACAAGTAATATTTAAAGAATGGTGTCAAACGGCTTCAATTTGGCGCCTATACACATTTATTGAGTTATTTTGATTAAACCGATGTTAGTAAACTGTATATGGGTGCCCACCTGGGTACCCACTTCAAAGAAAAAAATAGTTTTCCAAGAAAATAAATACATTTTCACAAAGATTAAAAATAAAGGAGGGATTCAATTCGTTAGATTTTGTATGTGTAGTGAGAGACAATTTGTTTGACAAGCTCATTGTAAAAAATAATTGCAAATAGTAAACAACTTCATACCACAAACTCGACATAAAAAAATACAAATAAAACCTACAAGTCATTTTTGTAAACTAGCAGACAAATTACAATATTCACTGTCATCATTACCCAGCTATAGAATGCGATAATAATACTCGAATTAAAGTTTCATGAAAGCCTACAATTCTATCATGTCTTCATCAGAACGAAATTAAGAATTTCACAAAAATCAACGAGACAACGAAATCAAATAAACGATCTCGAGAATTAAGAGACCACCAGTAATATTAACCACAAGACAATAAATGATTACCTCATTATATGTTTTATATTGTCATACTATAACTACGAGTACATAAACATTACTGAACTCGTACGTAATAAATACATTCTCAGTTTGCGTTCAGCTTATTCATAAAGTTTGTTGAACTTCTAAGCAACGCTTACTAACTTAAATGGAAATAATTATTATGATCGTTATCTGCGAGATTCTGTTATTTACTATTGAAATGATATGCTAGTAATGAGGACCCAACACAAGTACGGGTGCATAGCTAGTTTGAGAATCACCGCAAAATATTCAGTTCTACGGTCTTATCTTATCTTAAAATTTTACCATGTCTTGTTATAACTTTTTAAAGTAAATGTATTTGTTATAACGAAGGTGGGGCAATAAAAGTATATAATTTCCATAAGTCAAACGGCGAGGTAAGGAGCAAGTTCATCGATCTTTAAGACGACTAGTGGGACCGGTCGATGTGGTACTTTTTATGTGACCAGACGTGGTTACATGTTTACCGAAGGCACGCCAAGTACAGCCAGAGGGCTTATTATGTTGTATTTATATAATAAGCCATTTTTATAAGAATAATTTGGTCGAACCGGGTTACCAGCTTTGGTGGTAACTGGTTTAAAAAGTATATAATTCTTTTGCTTCTCCTTTGTCTTCTAGACTGGACTGCCATTGCGTTTTTGTGGAACTGATAAACACTTATTTTAAAAGTCCTGTGAAATATGACACAAAAATTTAATATTGTAATATAGAAAGCCAAAGTTCAATCGAATTTTGTGTGTTTTATGTCACATACGCAAAACACGCAAAATCTGTTGATATACACTCGACGATATAACGAAAAATATTCACGGTTAGTATTTAAAAAATTAGCTTTAAAATCGAATAAACTACAATTTTGTGAGTGTAGTTATTATAACCCTACGTGTCTTCTTATTTCGTTTCGCTATTCTAACAATATTTATTTTTTATGTACCAAGCATTTGACATCCAAATGACTTTTGTCACTTCATTTCAGTCTCATTGTGAATTGCTTCAACAGGATTTCGACCAATTATCGCCTCGGAGTTTGAGTTTTTGGTAATGTTTGCCGTCTCCGAGTAGTTACCGGTTTGGTGTTTGGTTTGGTCAAAGACTTTTATTTACACAGAGACAAAAAACAAAGACGCTGCCTCGGCGGACAGTTGGAAACGAGATGCAAAAAGACTGTGTCTGCTATTTTATTTACACTTAGTTTGTCCACTCGATTGCATGGTATACATTAGGTGTGTAAGAAATAATTCTAGACGCTAGGAAAATATTCTAATCATGAAATTATATTTATTACACAAATAAATAACAAAAATAGACCATTTTCTTCCCAACTCGTCTTTCCCTCGTTTTACTATTACATGTATCTATGCCATCACTTACATTTATATCTATCTACAAATATACTTAGATGTACAGTGCAAGGTTACAAATAACCTTCATATATAAAAAAATTACCCTCACCTCTAATCAGACTTACCAGAAGACATGAAATGGAAATTGAGCGCAAACATTCCAACACAAATATTGCTCACCACATCCTCCACAACAGTTGCTCACAACTGGGACAGGTCTACCCATACACTCCTTCTAAAATCTTCTGTTTAGCTGACTTAGCTACCACCATCTATCAACTATCTCAACAACCTTCAAAGACATTTTGTGCCATACATTAGCAATTTGAAGAGTTTAGTATTACCTACTCCTACATCATATTGGCACAGCAGCTTTAAGCTGCCTAGTATCAAAAATATAAATAATAATAAATTTTTATAATAATAATAAGATATATATTTTTTAAATGTAATTTTAATTAACAACAACATAGTAAATAAATTGGTAAGGTACTATAACAAAACCATTTGGGCAGTTTTTAAAGCTGTCCAAAAATAATGAAAGGTTAGTCCGATCGAAAGAATCTCAGAAAAACTAAAAGTCTACGACAGAAATAAAATAAGTTAAGTATAGGTACTTCTACATCAAAATAACCTGTTAAATGCAGAGTAGTGGAACCGCTAATTACGTTAATTAATTAAGTAAAGCGGACATACTTGTGGTAGAGGTAATTACTTAACAAATGTACTGTTGAAGCTAATATCTATGTTATATACCATTTTAGCAGTCAAACAAGTCACTATGATGCCTGTGAACTGCTATTCTATTGTAGTTTATGTATCTATCTACTATTTTACGGGCAGTCATTATACATCGTAATATGAATTATATTATGTACCTGTATATTTACAAGGGAACTAATGCATAACTACTGTTATTGAAAAAAATATTGTAAGGAACGAGATAGCCTTTCTATTAAGACACAAATACTGTAGTATCGATAGAAATCAATAGTTATCTTCAAAAAGTAAAATTAAAAATATACCTAGTACTCATTCTAATATTTGTAAACAATCTAATCACATATGAAAATGTCAAAAATCCATCAGACTCCCTTTCAATTTAATTTCACTGGCTAAACTCTGTGGATCCCGCTACATGACCCGTACACATTAGGGCAGTGTGTGTTATGCTTCAATATACATAACTACCCACACATGTAGAGGCTGTATTATGCGCGAGCACAAAATCGTACGGCATTCCATCGCCCGGTTCCGAAAGAGACAGAACAGATCGTCTCGCTCCTCACTCGCAATCCTTTCCTTTCTACCTGTTGCGTCGTTACAAAAACCCGGTCCTAAGGGCCGCTACCTTACGTGAATTGAATCGAGGATTGCGGGAGGCTACGGCTCGCCCCATATAAAGATAGGGCAAGGGCTATTATCCACGCGACGCGGCTGAAGCTCGCCCCGCTCGGGACAATATTTACCGTGGGGAGATGCCGCTAAAAAAACGTACCTTTATGAACGCCGATTGCATAATCATTGCTCTTTTGGAAAACAAGAAGGGTGCGTGATCAGTTCTCCAACGAAATCTTTGCGTATTCATGACTGTGGATCGGGGCTCACAACATGAACGGTTGGATGTTAAAGTAGGGCAAATATTCCTGAATTTTCCACGACACTACGGCGCCAAGGATAGTGTTTTCATGAATATTATTTTGAACGGAACTTACGAAACAGGCGTCCGCAGTAACATCCAGACTATTGCATGCATGAATACTTGTGGCATCATTTCACGATGACATGCACGAATGTATCGTATCATCTTTTCCGCGTAGGCACATCAATTCGAAATGATCGTGATTGCATTGGATCATTCGGAGTTCTAAATTCAAACGATCCAATCGCGATAGCACGAAGCTCGATTGTGACGTGTCTGACATTCGCCGCGCATGCTCGGTCCGTGATCTTGGCAATGGTGGCTGCGGCAGCCAGCTATTGCGGTCGCTGTACCCGAGCCTCCGTCCCCCGCGCCGCTTCACCGCGCGCCCCTCCCCGCCGGCGCCCGCGCATACAGCCTTTTGACAACCGGTATGTACGTAGCCACATCTAGGTACGCCGCACATGAAGCTTGAGAATTTTCTGACGTTTAATTCACGTAACGAAGCGTCTCAACCTCACAATTGAACTTTTAATGGAGCTTTAGAAGCGTGATGTAATTTCCACTTGAATTTGGTTGAATAAAACTAATCATCAAGGCAATTTTTTACGGTCAATAAAAATCTAATAGGAGTGTATGGTTGCATTGGTTTAGAAAAAAGTATCAGGTTCTTTCATGAGGTTAACAATCTTAACCGTATTCAAGAATAATCTTCTACATATACGCACCCAAAGAAAATTACAAAATTATTATCAATTTTACGTGTTGGTACCAAAATTTTATGTTATAATAATTCATCTACAGTTTTATTAATATTATTAATTTACATTGACGGGATTAAATATTTTAATTTTTAATAGCATGTAATAAATATATAGTATAATACGTAGGTACTATACAATTTATTTATTTATTTAGGTAATCGTAGGATTGATTACCTATGTTGCCTTTTGGCATATTCAAGATACGTAAGTTTCTGGTTCAAATACTCAACTTCCAAT
Organism: Ligdia adustata; assembly: GCA_947049295.1. Taxonomy (NCBI): domain Eukaryota; kingdom Metazoa; phylum Arthropoda; class Insecta; order Lepidoptera; family Geometridae; genus Ligdia; species Ligdia adustata. Next base: position 10,118,308 of record OX346218.1, read on the forward strand.
GCAGGCCATCTGGCACACAATATTTATGTAGTTGAAACAAATTAATTCGAAACTTACCAGAGTAAGTTACATAATCACACTTGACGTTAGGAAATTACCGTTGGATTTCATTAAGCATTTTGATTTTTAGGTCACAAGAATGATCAACTGCGTAGTAATTGCACAAGAAGCGGGAACTTATCGTATTCCTTGAATAGACAAATTAACGGCTCCTTACTTAGGCATCCTAGATGGAGATCATTCAAGAATTGTTAGATAATATTTGTCCGTTTTTAAGTAAATTTTCACATTGGGAAGGTAAACATTGAATAGTACCTACACACCAGCTTTTCTCATGAAATTTCTACTTAGTAAAAACGTATAAAATACATCATCAAATAGATACTTTCTATTGTACATTCAAAAATATTATTCACATAACTCGTCTATATAACTAAATTCGTTTGGTTTGAAATGAATAAGTCTAAATTTGGTCTAATAAATTACAAAAAAAAACAAATTCACCAGAATGTTAAAATTAACTTTGTAATAAGCAAATTTACGAATACTAAGTTAAGCTTAACCTGGTTACGAAGGTGCGGGTGTAATCGAAATATTTATATGTAACTAAGTACCGGTATAATGTTAAAAGTACTTATTTTACGAACTTTGATAAAACAATAACTTGCCAAAAACTTAAAAAAAGGCAACGGGCTTTATATCGGCAGGCACATTATTAAAATTTTTCAGTTAAATTGATTCACAAACTAAATTACTGGATTTCTAGTAAATATGTATATAGGATCTTAAAAGGATTATTTATTCCTGTCTGTCCCCCCCAGATATGCCTACTGTCCTATATTTAGGACAGTAGAAATAAAAAAAAATATCAGAATACCCTCTTTATCTAAGATTATTTAGTCTTATGATTTGCAGTAAGAAACGTGTCAGCTTTATTAGAAAAAATAAAAAGACAGTTATTTTAACAGTTTTTACCTTATATTTTACCTTATAAGTGTGTAATAAAAGTGCGTTGTAGACATGGCAAATGACAGGTATGTATAAAAAGTTATATTTTACTCGTGAGTTGTTTTTTTCTGTGTTAATATCTAGTTGATAACCTTAACTTTTGTACTAAATAAATATTCTAGCAAAATAATATAAATAAATGACGTATAACTTGTTACAAATACTAGCGTACTATATATAGGACAGTAGGATAATATACATGATTTTAGTACAATAATACAACTTTTTCTTTACAGACCGTTAGCTGCGCATGAAATTTTAGATGCTTTAGAAAATGTTTCTGATAATGAAAAAGATTATAGAGAACGACTGATATGTATTCTACCTCCTCCTGTTGATCCTGACTGTCTCACTGACGAAGATTCGGGTGAAGAAGATAATGTAACTTTGAATAATTTGCCACGAAACATTCTGCTTCAACCGGCTGAAGTAATGATTCAAGGGCAGATTATGGTGAGTGATACAGAAGAAGAACCTTCTGATTCTACAGGTCGAACTAAACGTAGGCGTACCTACGCATGGAGAAAACGGGACTTGGCAAAAAATCCCGTGAATTGGCCAGATGTTCAAGGCGCTTGCCAAGATAAGCGCCCAATTGAGTGGTTTGAAAACTTCTTAGATGAAGATGTTATTTCGTTGTTGGTGTCAGAGAGCAATAAATATGCTGTCAAAAAGAATTTGCCTGGAGACATAACCACTGAAGATATGAAATGTTTCATCGGCATATTGTTGGTTAGTGGTTATTCATGGCTCCCCCGTAGAAGAATGTATTGGGAAAACTCCCCTGATACAAAGAATGAATTGATCAGCTCGGCTATGACTAGGGATAGATTTGATTTTATTTTTCGCCACCTTCATGTCAATGATAATCTGGATTTGCAAGACAAATACACAAAAGTACGCCCCCTAGTTACACTTCTAAATAAAAAGTTCTTAGAGTTTTCTCCCCTTGAAGAGCATTACAGTGTAGATGAGGCCATGATCCCCTACTATGGTAGACATGGCTGCAAACAGCACATAAAAGGTAAACCTATTAGGTACGGGTTCAAAGCTTGGGTTGGTGCTACACGGTTAGGGTATGTTTTATGGATGGAACCATACCAAGGTGCTACAACTATGTGCAATCCAATATATAAAGAATTGGGGCTGGGTGCAAGCGTTGTTCTCACTTTTTGCGATGTGCTGATATCAAGTGGCTTCGACCTTCCTTACCACGTAGTTCTTGATAATTTTTTTACTGGGACGCCCTTGCTGGAAGAGATAACAAAGAAAGGCCTTCGTTGCACTGGGACAGTTCGAGAAAACAGGACTTCTAGTTGTCCTCTGATTACATCGAAGTTACTGAAAAAAAAGGAACGTGGTGCTGTCGATTACAGAACGACACATGATAACACGTTCATTATTGCTAAATGGCATGACAATAATATATTCAGTATTGCTTCTAATGCTGTAGGAATAAATCCTAAACAATCTGCCAAACGCTTCTCACAAAGTGAAAAGAGAAACATTGTCATAGAAGAACCACATATGGTGTCCATCTATAACAAATATATGGGAGGAGTGGATCGGTCTGATGAAAATATTTCACATTACCGAATTGGTATACGAGGTAAGAAATGGTACATGCCGTTGCTCACACACATGATTGATCTTGCCGAACATAATGCATGGCAGTTATATAAAATAAATCATGGAAAACTGGATCATCTTGGCTTTCGCAGAAGGGTAGCAATTGCTTTGATTGAATCAAACAGAAAAAATGCCAAAAGAGGGCCTAGCCGACCCTCCCATCATGAACATGCTGATAGTCGTAAAGACCAAATGAATCATCTGGTTATTCCTCAATCGAAGCAAACACACTGTCGTCAATGTCACAAAAAATGTTTGACACGTTGCAAGAAATGTGATGTTGGAGTGTGTGTCAAGTGTTTTGAAACATATCATTCATAGATAGTGTTAATCTAGTAAATTACATATAACAATGGGTAATATAATCAATAGTTATCTAATAAACTACACTTTTCTGATTACATTCTGTTTTGTCATAAATGGTCTTTTATTTCCTCTTATTATCCTACTGTCCTACATATAGGACGGCTGTTTCCCTGAAAGCCTTACACTTAATTTTTTTTTCATAATTTTTTTTATGTTGCATAAGATCTAATAAACTAAATAATGTAACTTTTTTCAAAATTTTCAGAAAATTTTAGTTTCAGGCTTATCTGGGGGAAACAAATTGAGGTGAGAAACAAGAATAAATCAAATTAAACACTCTAAACCTAAACATATTTAAAAAGATTTCGAAGAATTGTAAACCTGCTTTTTTGATGCCGGTAAAAAAATCACAATTACATTTTCAAATAGTTGCAGTTCTTCTTCGCTTTGACCGAACGAAGTAACTTATCGTAAAATCTGAATTTCTATACCGCCTCAAATCTTCGACAAACATCTGTACAATTTAATATGTGATCTGGTCCACGGTAGCCACTCCACGATCCTCCATCAAGGACCTGACGGAGCTGAACATTTAACTTTAGTGATTGTTTAGAACCACTTATCTACTAGTCTAGTACTAGCGCATTATTAAATGGGTATTTGGGCTTGTTTTATAATTACTCAATGGCCATACCATATTTAAAATCAATAATCTAAATCCAAGTCAAATCTTGGGTATTTAAAATACGTTTACAGTAAAGTTTTATTTAAATCAACGGAGAAACTTCTTACATAAATAACTGATCAAATTAAAATACATAATATTTACTATTCCTAAAGTTGAAATGCAAAATGTTAAAATGTTACACGAAAGGTCAAGGCTCTAAGTTTGTTGCACTTTTAAAGTATTCAAACTGGAACTTAGTATAATATAGTTAGGTATTAATAATTATCTTATTTCTCACGGAAAAACGTGGTAATAAAGTATTTTGCTAATGTCAATATTAATAATATTTAATAACATTGTATCAAATATTATTAGTTTCATTAGTGGTTGGGTTTGACCATGACACTAAATTCGCCTGTAACTGAAACAATGCAGTCTGATCGAATAATATTAATAGATCACGGTTGACGAAGAATCCAACTTATATTCCTGTTGGGTAGATCGAAGCCACATCTTGCCATATTAATTTCACCTATGACTTTGAACAATCCTGACAAAACTATTTCACGTCATCTTTCATATTAGCAGTTTCCTACTGAATTTAAATTACATTTACTATCAATAATATAAATGAATTTGTATTCATGTAGTTTTATGTCAAAAAGCATTTTTCTATTGATTATTATGTATTATTCTTGCAAATAACTATCTTTACTTCAGGGATTTTGGGGAATACTCCAAACGCGAATCTTATGCAACATTTGTCCTCACCCCGACAGTGCTCAAACATTAAAATTTAGACATTCGTCCATTCTAGCGGAGTCTAAAACTCTTGACAACTTGTGGTTTGTAGTTTTTCATTTACAGTTTAGTTTTAAATGACTCTCTTCCATCCGTCATAATTTACTTAGTACTCGTCCTAAGGCGAATAGCGGGCACCCACCGTAATGAGAACCCCCTGCTCGTATGTCGAATTGAAAAATGGTGTGTCCAGTGTAGTGGTAATCAGTGGACCGGTTCCAAACATTAATACTATTGCAATTTATTCCTGAGATGCCACGCGCGATGCCACTCAGATGTTGTGTACAGAGATATAGAAAATGTTATGAATTAAAATTAAAATTTAATTTTTGGGTTGTTTGGTTGACGCTTATAAACCGCATATTAAATAGCAAGCTAAGAATGAATTTGCGTATATCGATGAATCAATTCAACCCTGTACATCTTTATGCTTATCAGCTAATTTTGCCAATCATATCATATCCTAGGTTTATGATCATCTATTTCTTGGATAAAATATAATTAATTGTGAAGCCGAATCAAATGGCCGACAGTGATAATAAAAAAGTTTCACAACATAAATCTTAATGTAACATAACGTGCACTAAACAATACCTCTACATTCCAATAAAAAGGCGTTTTTCCAAGACTGTACCATGTATGGTGTTACCGTTGCGATCTATATACGAGTGCAGTCGATGGGGAGGCAAGCTTTGCTAAACTTCCTGACTCTTGTTTTTGTACAGCAATAGCAACAACCTGCGGGGATAAATATTTAGTTAACTTTAAAAGGAATGTACGGCGCTAACAGTCTCCGTACAAATGTTCAAAAAATGTTGGACTTCAGTACTCAAAAACACACTCAATTGTTTCAGTGTCTCTGATCGGTAAATACGTAATGAAGTTTGGTAATAATATAATATTTTTTTAAAAATATAGGTACAATCCGTTACCGGTCTGACATAACTCACTACAGACATGAATGCAACGTTTAGTAAAAAGTTTGAATGATTACTTATATATATGACCTTGAGCAAAAACCCAAGATCCGATAAATAAAAATTGCATCTACTGTTTAATGATAAAACGCTTCGCTATATATATACTCGTAGTTTAAAGTTTTGGTATATTAAAGTCGAACTACTCAATCATTTTTATTTTCAAGTGTTGTACTGATATTGTTATAGGTCCATTTCTGTATTTTTTTATTATGTCCTTACTTGACCCATTACATGTGAACACAGTGACACATAAGAAAAGCCTTGTATAAAATAAACACTGAAAAGCTGGTAAGACGAGTTTTTTGAGCGATTTTTACCATTAATGAGAGAACCTATCGTCCAACCGTCCAAGCTGCGATGGTCAATATCGAGCAGTGGACTATACAGTATACATATTACCTAGCATACATGCCTACCTCAGTTGCTAGTAAAGAGGTTAACGTTGCCGAGAACTTGAGTCGGCGCATCGGCGCGGAACCGGCGCAGGCGCTGGTTGCGCAATGCACGCACTTCACTGCACGACGTGTATGAGGAACACTGACGGGAAATTATGCGAGGTTATTTTGTAAGAGCATGGCCAAAAGATACCAAAAGGTATTTGAGATCACACTGGGACTTTTTTATAGAAATTTTCTTGTATTTTATTGGACTTGGGATACAATAAATATCTTTTGTCACCATAGAAAATACTACACCAAAAAGTAATACGATAGATATATAACAAACAACCTAGCAAAAATGAGGCATTATCACTAAACATCGATATATAATACTAACTCTAAATAAATACATAATACATTCACATATCTATTGATTTTTATTATTTAGAATGGAAGTCAAAGCTTAAACGCGGTAAAACCGTTTCTTACTGAGATAACGTATTTTATTGGGAATAGGCAAAAATATCATAAAAAATATTTTTATAAAAACCTCAATAAAATTGCTAAACATATATAAGAAAACTTTAATTTACTTGTTTCTTATTTAAGAATTAGTTGTTTTTTGTAATGATTAAAAATAAATAAGTAGTAAAGAATAAGATAATATGTGTCGACTCAAATATATGTAGCTAACTGGCATTGCATTTTATCGAAATCTGGTTTGAGAATTAAAATACGTACGTTATAAGCTGAACTTACTAGATACATTGAACTCGATTTTGCATGAATACACATATCATACTTGCCTTGCAAGTTGCTTTTCAATGTTTCATTGTGCCATAATCACTCACACGTCCGAAATGAAATTATTTTATCTTATCTATCATTTTTTATTTACCCACTAAATTGTTTTAACAATTTCTTGGCCAAAAAAATCTTTCTTAGCTACTAAAAAAACCTACCGAGCATTGCCAAAAAAGCATAAAGAGAACTAATTATGAATCGTAATTTATTTTGATGCACGGACAACTAAATCTTTTTGTTCTGCCAAAACACTGCTATTGGCAAAAAATCGTAACAAAACATATAGTATGCTCTTTTTGACACAAAAAATAAACAGGACCAATTCGGTAGCACATTACTGTTTTGGTTTATTTGTGTCGGCAACCAACTGCCTGCCACTTTACGGTCTTGTTAGATGCAGTTTTTAGTTATAAAATGATTTATGATCTCGAAATAAAGGCCGTTAGTTTAACCATGAAACCTATTTTTGATTTATCGGTTAATATAATTTTTTTATATTGATCAAAGTAGCAGCTTTATAATTATGTCCGTATATACGTAATAGCATATTTATTAAAATTCGTAGATATATGAAGTAATTTTTTTTAATTTTTTTTATAACACAGATAAAGTAGCACGAACTATTTTAATGGCGTACAATTTTTCCACGAGTTTTTTTCGATAATCCTAAAGGAGAAAGATCTTTAACTCGATTGGAAATAATTCCGAATACGGTTTGTAATCCTCTCATGAACAAAGCGACTCATCATGCATCAACGTCTTAAGAAACTAACACAAAACAACAAAACTGATTTCTTGGGAGTACAAATAAAGAGTTCGGACGAATTTGTCTACACACTTTTCAAAAACCCGATCATCCTCAAAAGACCTTCATTGTAAATAGAGAACAGTTTGACGGCTTCGTAGTTTATTTAAAAATACTGTAAGTTCGTAACATAATTTTAAAACTCTTGAAGTACCGGCAAGTAAGTGTTTATTTCTTCGTAAATCACATCCGCAGACATGAATACTACCGGAAAAGGTAACATAGCTGAAGAAGGAAGCGCATTATACGAAAGTGTTTGTAATCCAAAGAATTATTCCATTTGCAGAGCTTAGGCAACCTTAAGATGTGATTTAGCTGACCATAGATCAATATGTAACTGTTTTTAGAAGTATCATTTAAGTTTTTTCTGGAATAGGTACAGCTGAAAGACATGCGGCGTCAAGATCATTGAAGGCATGTGATTAGTACAAAGATGCCGACAAACCGTCTGTAAGCAGCAAAACAAAATCTTCCGAACAATTGACGTTGTAAAATTTATTGAAGTCGAAACTACGATTTCGGAATTACCTTTATCTACTGATATGTACGTCTGGTTTCAGTAAAATCCATTTTGGTTATTGCTCGGCGCTAGTTTAGGATCTATTGTTTTGTAAATTATCTCGTTGCTGAAAGGGTGCCGCCAAATCGGAGCCTTAGTACCTGCTACAAAAACCGGCTGTGTCTGAACTTATGAATATGCAAGAGTAATCCGTAGCAAATTCAAAAGAACAATAATCCATAATATCAATAGTCATTAATATATGGAGCAAGTCGGAATAACACAATAAGTTAACGCTTACTATGATTTGTTTGTGAAGACTATTTCATGTTGTCTTGTTTAAATTTATTACAGAAAAGTTACGACGTACCTAAAAACCATAAACCAAACGTAAAATAAGTTCTTATTTTGTCTACCTAACTAGCTAGCATTTATACCTAACTAGCTAACATGTATACATATTTGTGTCCAATATTAAAACCGTAAGATTAGGTACTTATATCTTGTAATGATTAACGGTAGCTAAATAATACACATATTTTTTTACATATTTGTGAAAATATTGTCTCAATATTAAATAATAACATTTAGTACGTTTAGAGTTATAAAAATTGCCGATACGTTGTAATATGTTTTCTCTACATAGACAAAAATTAAGCGAAAAAGAAGAAATAGTTCAAAATATTTTATTAAGTACTGTATGTAACCTTAACTTTCTACATTTTATTTAAAGTGAGCCTACAACGGGAATCCACCATAAAACTCCAACAATACGGTAATTACTAAAAGGGTAAACAATAATGATAACAAGGGCATTATTACAAAGGACACCTTCTATATACGAAATAACACTTTTACTGGAACCCATGTCTGTGTGTATGTGACCGTGGCAGGCTGGCGGATGGACGAGCTGACAGAGAATAGAATACCTCATAGTTAGTTGAGGTAGTGTACGAGATGTGACACAGATTAACATGAAGTTAGTGCCGTCGTGTGCAAAGGAGCGCTAGCGCAGCCGGGCGGGCGGGCGGAGGCGCCGGCGCGCGGGGGCGGACCTGTCCGGGCAACGGTGCCGTAGCACCGCACACTAGCTCTCAGTCCTTTCGCAGCGGCCAACGGTATCGCATGTGCCGCTACACACAACGCACAAACAAATATCAACAACGCGAGGAAACTCGAACGCGCAGTGTTATACGATGCTGACTTGTGAATTTTGAAGGACAAAGTGATAGACACGAACATAAGGAACTAGTGCAGTGTTCATCAGCGCTCGAAGATGCCGAAAATCTTCCTGATTAAGAAACGGCTGCATGAGCAGCAGCTCGGGCTGCAGGAGGGCCAGGAGTTGCTCGCTAGCAAGTCCGACGTCCTGTGCCCCGGCTCTCCTCTCGATGATGGTCCTATCGCTCTTCTCTCCAAGAAGGATAAGGAATGTAAGTAACTCAACACTATTTATAGGTTCATAATACATCACTCATATTATTTCTAATGATTTCTTTAAGTGTTCAGTTCATCATCTTTTCAATTTGGATCGTTAACGAACCCATTCATTGCTTTTTCATGTTCAATGACAGCTTTATCTTCGCCAGACGTTATGCCAAAGTCATGTCCTCGCATATTCATATCATCCTTTTTGTTCGTTTCTGGCATCTCAATAATCTAAATAGCTCGCTTATTTTTTATCATCCTTAAGTCCTTACCGTTGTCATTTCGTCTGCGTGGTCTGTTTTTATTTATCGTTTCCTTCGTAACGGCCACTTGCTCTCGGCCCAAAAAAAGGACTCACGCACTTGAACAGAATCCAGTTCTTGGGTCCGTTCCGCAAGTGTTTCTACCTGGCTTTTCTTATGTGTCTTACATGATCTATTGTAATCTCTTTCAATTTTTGTCACAAATGTTTTGAAAATTCTAAATTTATATTATTAAATTCATTATAAAATAAAATGGTACGCCATATAAAATCAGTTTAAACTTAAGAAGATTAACGAGCTAATTTAATGCAATTTTGTATGAACTTATATTGCTCGTATAGCTCTTGTCATTGCACATATTAACGGTCTTAGGTAGTAATGAAGCGTGAATCACTGATATAACTGTCATGTTTTTGCGATTTTCCAAGAATATTTACTCGCATAATTGTGCTAAAATTTTGGCTTCACGTCTCGCACACGATGTGTTATCTTTTGAGCTAGTAACAAAACGACGGTAATATGAGATCTTTTGTGCGCGGATGATGCTATCGGTGGGTGTGTGCCTTGAATTCAAAATGTGGTATACCGTAAGCGAGCCTCAAGGGCTTCCAGATCAAGATATTACATGTGAGGTTGGGACTGTCCCAATGAGTAAATATTTGATGACATTGCTTAAATATTAACCATTGTTGACGCGAGAAGGTTAAGGTTAGTTAGTGGAAATGCTGTGCAGGTATATTCTGTATGATATAGTCATTGTCCGAGGCAGGAGGTGACCGGATGATGTGCTCGCGCACAGCTAGCGAGGTGTCAATGGTTGCGGCACAATAGAGCTACTTCCGCCCGCCAGCCATCGCTGGTCGCTTTGTATTTAGGTTAGTCACCGCAATCTCGACTGTCATTTCAATATAATTAACTTTTATGACGTGTTCAAGTCCCGTATTAAAAAAAAACATAAATTGCATACATATAATAATGACAATACGTTGAAAAACATAATCATTTAAGGACCAATCACGACAAAAATGCTTAAGTTAGGCTTGATGTTTTATTACAACAAAACTTCGGTTTCATTTAATAATTTGGTTAAATAACTTAACTTTTAGTGGCAATTCTATCAATGAATGTTTGGTATGTATGTATGTACCTATGTTTATGTAAACTTATCTAGATAAACTAATACCTTTACTTTATAAAAAATTACATATTGTTTTTTTCTAAGACATCACTGGTTGTAAATAGTGATAACTGCTATAAAACATACAACGATGCTAATTGACAACTGGTGTCTATAGTCGTTGCTCAAATGGCAAAACAAATGTGTAGCTAAGAGCCGTTATTATAATGTCACACCCGCATGCTTCACTTTGTAAATTGCACGAAGAAAAAATATGTATAAAAGCATTTTTTTAGCTCACACACTCATGTACATTTCTTTAATTGGATGCCAAAAATAAGTTGCATATTACAGCAGTACCTGAACCATAAAATTATCCTTTTCTCAACAATAAAAGGGATAACGAAGTATAAAAATTGAAATACATATTGAGTAAAATTCCACAGGTGTTGTACGCACCTGTAAAAAGGGCATATAAGACCTGCCCTGAAGGTCATACAGCCCCTATAACTCGCAAAGTGCATTCAAAATAAGTCTTACCCGAGGGGAATTTCTTAGGGCTATTATATAATAAAATTTAAAGAACGAGGGGTTGGCGACCATACCTCCCGGGTGTTACCCCAATTATGAACATTAACATTTAAAAAAGTTTATAGTGATTACAAAAATGAACTTCCTTTAAATAAAGTAAGCATTCTGATAACAATGATTGACTTACTATTTTGGTATGGTATTTTAATCTAGACATTTTATTATAAATTATTACGGTTGCAATTTTTAGCATAACTTAAAACCAGATTAATAATGAACGATGTTAATAAGCACGTCTCATTCTTTATCAGCAATCTACTGAACGAATTGCTATAGTGCTGAAAGCGTATACAATTTTAGGTCAATGTTAACAGATGTGAAGCCGCTATCTATTTTTAGCTTAACGATAACGTTATATAACGTAAAGTTAACAATACAATAACCGCTAATTTATTTATTGAAAAGATGATTCACTCAATTCCCTTTTCTCCCATACAAAAGACATCAACGTGTAGCCGCGCACTTAATTTGTAGTAATATGTAAATGCAAGTTTCTACATAAAAAAATACTTAAATTAATTGATTATTTATCGGGCGGATTAAAAACTTCACTGCAAACATTTAAGCGACTGCGATACAAACTTACAATCATAGATTCTTACAAGTTATTCGCATTTTAATACATGTTAATATTGCTAATAATCCTTTAACGCTTAGATATCGAGGATATAATTTCAAAATAAATATATTTGCACGTACGATTATATACAGTTGGCTCTGAACCAATGCTGGCTAAAAAGACATAAGAACATTGTATAGGCAAGGTGATATTGTTTTATATATGTAAAGTTATTAACCGAGCCTATGTGCTTAGATTAAGAAATTAACTTTGCGGTTGACCGCTGCATGCTCTTGAGCCATTTAATAAGACCGTTGGCCATATACGTACGTCAATGCACCGTTACATAATTATTGGTTACCTAATGTAACTAAGTTGTGCTAGCATATTGCAAAAAAAAAACTGTTGTGCAAAAATTATAACTAATAAATAATATGTAACAGATTTTGTTATGTTGGTATATTCAACCCTGTGGTAATGCTTTAGGTAAAAAATATTCGATTGTCGCAAATTCGATTACTGCGCCCACTATCAATGGAATATGCCGTTTTACAGTTAAATTAATATAGTTATATCAACTGTTCCTTTCTAAATGTTTAAGCAATTGTTATTTGTAACTAAATACAAAGTATTTTGTTTCTTTTACAATATTTGATGTCACATCTAATATGGACATCAAATTTATAGTAATATCATATCGCAAAATACATATAAAATTGCACAACGCAGAAACCCTTTTTAATATTAAATTTGCCTAATTAACTATATAAGCATAAAATATAATCATTAAAGTTATCATTACAAAATATATCGTGTAATTTTTCGGTACTTACAAAAACTATCAATTTATACACTCATTACGAAAAAAGTCAAACAAGATTGCATATCCTGACCATATTAAGCGACGTTGCGGTACAGCATCTTCGATTACTTGCTAAACTGAAGTTACTTGCATATTGAACTGTAATTATTACGGCCTTAGGGTTGAAATTACGATTGTGAGCATGTAGTAAGTGGATCTTGTATATTATATAAATAAATAATGGAGGCTTAATTAACCGGTGCGTCTGTTGTCGTGTTCGTGATAAGATGCGCATACACTTGGGCATTGCGTTAGGCATACACTGTTATATAAATAAAAAACCATTATGTACTGGGGAATGTTTTAGCAAATTTATTGTATTAATGTTACTTGTGAAATAATATTATAAATTAATCATATTAGATTTTTTTTATTTATTTTAGTAGGAATATATCGGATTTTGTAAAATAATTAATTTTGACAATTGTATTAATTTTGTATTTTTTAAAACAATGTACAGTTCACCATCATGTGTACAGGTTACTTGTGTACAATGTTTGGTCCTTTACCGTGCACATGCATTGTCGTCCACATTAGGGCCAAGGGACTGCGCGGTTGACTCGACTCACCTTTTCATCTGCGACACAAATAAATCTTCGTTTACTTTGTGAATCGCCTTTATTTACTTTTGTATTAACTCTAACATCTAACATAACGAAATATGAAGTGCAGTTTTAAAATGTTTTGAATTTCTTCGGATATTTTAATGAGGATTAATTATAACTTCACGTCAATCTGTAAAAATACATTCTCTAAATCATGATATCAGACACTTAGGAAGGCCTCTAATGTTTTTGTTTGAATTTAATAATTTAGTTAAATGTAAGAATGTGTGACAGAATATTGTACTATTATATTGTACAGTAATATTAAAACACTGTTTTATACTTACTTTGCACCACATTGCCCAGAACAAGGCACCATATTTTTTTTAGTATTTCGAGGCTTTTTTTAGAATTGATGTGACTAGTGTATTATAATCTACTTTTATATAAGAATTACATTTATATATTTGGAAAAAAACATCATTAAGAATAGCCACGATATAGATCCGAGTCTGTACCTAAAACCAACTCTTATCGCTTGTTGCTACTTATAAACAGTAAAATCTGCATCTTTAGTAGAAACCGAAAAAGAAGAAAATCCGTCATGTGGCCGTCGCTATTGTGTCCGAGCTCATTGTGCCTCGCGTACCATTTAAACCTTTTTAAAAGATTGGCGATCATAAAAAAGCCAATTACATTCAGAATAGGTACGGCAAATTTGTTCTCGGAACTGCTTTTTGTTTTCTGAAATTACAATAGCCAGTGACGTTTAAATGTATAGTTGAAGGATTGAGATGTTAATCCTATAATATCTTTACAAAACACATCTTATGCTCTGGGATAACAATCTTACATTGACACTTGTGATATTTTCCTAAAATTAAAACACCTAAGACTTTGCAAAAATATTCGTTTCAAATTTTTCTAAAGTTCATTCCGTGGTCCGCACGACCACGGAATGAACTTTGAAAATTGTGGTCAAATGCCTAGTAGTGTAGGATAATAATAATAATAATACTAGCTGTAATATTAAAATGTAAATGAATGAGTCTGAATCTTTTTGAAAGTTCCTGTAAGCCTTAGTATTTATTCAACAGTTAGTATGCATTCTAGCAGTTTCTCCTGCGATATACGATAAAAAAGTTGGGTGTTTTTCAAGAGATTGCCATTTTTTGTAAGTCGCAAGATGTGGGACACGTGTCGGTGGTAATTTTGTTCTAGGAATGGCCTGAGTGTCCACACATGGCCTCTCCTGATAATGTTAATAGACTAAGGATAACATCGTCTCACCGGCTTCGATATATGCAGGGGCATTTTTTATTTAATTGCACCTAGTTGTAGGGACGCAAAAATCTGCATTGGCAGTTATTAAAACAAGTCTTGCTGCGGTTAATTATCGAAATAAATCGCATTAAAATCTTTAATATAATTAGTTGAAATGCCAATGTAACTATTTAAAATTTTATTCTTAATTATTAATATTGATCGGGTAAAAAAAATAGAATCGGGTTAGAAACACCACTTTTAACTCAAGATTGAAAGTACCGTTTTTAGTGTTCTTTGATTTGTGGGATTTGTTACTCCGAATAGCAGAATAACTGTTAAAATAACGAACTAAATACGTACAGAAAATATGTATTCAAGTACAATCTAGCGGAATTCACAGCTCACGACATGAAGACATCAATCATTAACTGTTAGGCGGTACGAAATTCACTTGCACATTATGGAGCTATCCAAGAGTAAATGGACAGTGAGCCATAGAAGTTTTAAAATAGAGGGTCATTGTACGAAATTCTTCCTTTATCATACCATAATTTTCACAGCATCGCGCAAGCCTTAGCACCTTGCAAAGCCTATCAACTGCCTTGCTGCTGAATCCAATCGACTATATTGCGGAAACAATAAAATAACGGCTGAGATTGATATTATAAAATCTATAAGAACCGCCAGACCACAACTAGCTATAGTCATGTAGTCATTGCGCTGCCGGCTATAGTTGTATTGCAATCTTCCACGGCTTACTGCTAACGGGAGTCCAATCAACTCGCATGGGGAGCATACTTCTCCTTTATAGCTGCATTTATAACTAATTTATTATTATTTTGTTAATCAAATCAAAATATAAATAAATCTGTTAGCAAAACTGCTTTTTACGGATGTGTACCAAGAAGGTAAAAACCGGATCCTATTACTAAGATTTCACTGTCCGTCCGTCACCAGGCCGGGCCAGGTCTCATGAGCCGTGATAGCTAGATTGTGGATATTTTCACACAGACACAGATGTAATTGATATATAACATAACAAGCAATAACAATATTTTGCTCGATATTAATAACGACAATAGGTAGAAACTTGAACTAATGTTGTATAGATTATGAATGCACGGAACCCTTAGTGCGCGAGTCCGACTCGCACTGGGCCAATTTTGAACTTAAATCGTACTGAAAAACCAGTGACTAGAGAGTCGCATTCAATATATAATGCATAAAGCAATAAACATTGTCGCGTACATGCTCTGTTCAGCTTACTATTATGCTAAAATATTCAGAAGAAGCTAGTAAGTATACTTTGTCATAAAGCGAGTCCGTTACGATTCGCCGTTGCGAAGCATAATGTAAATATGAATTATAAACATTGTTTTATACAGCCTACTGGTGCCGCAGAATAACTTTAAATAGTGCTATTTATAGAAACCATTCATATATCAGACAGCCAATATAATCGTATACGTACTTATGTTCCATTCATACATTTATTATTATGGTACCAAATCTTATTCAGTTTCTTTAGTCTTAATTCTATGATTTACCATTCGAACGAACTTCTCATCCAAACAAGTTAAGTAAGTAATTGTATATTTACAAAATGAACAACACTAAATCTATGCACGTCCTTCGATGACGGTAAACGCGAATTTGCTTATTGCAACAAATCATACTTTTACGTCATCATATAATATTGATATAATCTGATCATGCTCAGACAGAGTGGACTTCCTCACGAGTTTCACGCATCACAGTCCACTGCTGGGCCAAATTACATGCACGTGCAAAAATCACATTAACGTCCAGTACCGATAAGACATTATTTTCCGCATTTATGATTCGTTCAATGTGACAATAACGGGCGAAATCGTTACTGCAAAGCTAGACAAAATCAATTTCGTTAGATATGGCTTTACACTTGCAACAGAATTGAAGCTATAATGTATTTATTTTCCTATGTACGGTAATTTTCTAACTAATCATAAGTGTTTTAAATCAGGAATGCAAGTACGCAATATTTTCGTTTATTGATTTGTTCGGATTTTTTTTCGAAAATAGTTTCTAACTTATAGTGACCATGGATTGATGTTACTTGTTCAAAAGTTGGCTATCGCAATACTACGAGTACGCTGCAACGCGTAACAATCAGAGGCGGTTTGTTCGGCTCAATTAAAAGTTTTACATTTAATGTGTATATTTAATTACTTGAAATTTAACTAATAAATTGTTATATGAATATTCTTATTAATCTAATTGTACGACAATTTTATAATATAAAAAAGATTAATAAACATTTGTCACTCTTTAATTTAAAATACATTAAAGAATCATGTTATTACAAACGATTAAGAAAATCATTTCTTAGCTATACCTGGTTAAAAATACTAGGTACGTAGTACCAGTGAAAAGGGTAATCCTTAATAGCCAACATTTATCAACAAAAAGGACACCATTTGCTTATCGAAAACATTAAGACCACCAACGTCGAAAACTATTGTTATCTCACACAAAACGAGAATTTTAAAAGCTTAGACTTAACGAGCTTACTATTACTAAGCTTCACCAAAAAATAAGCATAATAAATTATAGGATCAGAAGGAATAATTTAAATGGCACGTAAAAATGTCGTGAGGATTAACGTAGGTAAATGTAAATGGCGAGCGAATAAGGTTTCAATCTCGCGATCTTAAGGTCAGCACCATTGTTGTGTCATGCCGCAATAAAAGATAATCATTTCGTGTATTTTGGAGCAATTTTCTGTAGACCGCCCACGATTGTAGCAGTCAAGTCTGAGGATAATGAAGGCTATATCTTGTGTATTTTGAATGACCTAGGATGACATGAACATAACTTATAATAGCCGTTATCATTCAATATCTGTTTAATATAGTTTAGTTTAGGTTTATCTGTGTCCAACCATGTCACATAACTTTAAACAGAATCTATACTGTACTGAAAAATGTTGATCATCTTTTCTTTTAGTTATTACCTATTATCTACTAGTTTGAATAACGGTAAGCTGTTATTTTCGAGTAACCGTATATAAATATTCTAGCAGGTAGCTCTATCTCAAGCGGCTGTCGAAAACAAGCCAACCGATCACCTTATACATACCGGATTTTTTCTATTAGCTAGTCCGAATCGGTCGACTAACTAGCCTTGAACACTTCGGCTAAACATATTTAGGTCATTAACCCTCGACAAATCTGTTCGTGATTCACGGCGTGATCACAATAATAATAAAGTTTCGAACAGTTTTTGCGACCGTTGCTTGAGAGCCGTATTAACACCGGAGTTTTTTTTTGGAACTGCTTTTGAGAAGCAGAAGGTTATACAATTACATTTGTAGGCGTAAAATCACGTAGGCCGGAGGCACTTGCGAAGATTCAGTCGTAATATGTGAGCGCTATAAATGCTGTCAAGCAATTGCGTTGCAAATTTAACAGCCGTTTCTTTGACATTCAATCTCAGCAATAGTCAACATTTTGCATGTGCTCCTTATAAAGTTCCGTACAAACACTTGTTAAAACTATAACTTAGCAATTAGTATCCAGTTCGAGGTCGAATGAAAAACGGTTACATGTGGTTAGGACTGTCCATATGCAGTAGATATATAAATTGGAAACAAAAAATGTCCTTCGACGCGACCTTTCAACCGTTCCTCGGCTCTGTACCGTGTGCTATCGGTATACAGGAAAAAAAGGCTTCAACGGAATTTTATATGTTCCTTCGAAGCGGTTCTCCATAGCTGTCTTTACGTTTTATAACGCGTTAAATGCTAACAGTGTCCGATAACCCCTCAGGGACATGCTAGTGCGGCTTTGCTAGTTTTTATGGACGCCTCAGGCGAGTTTTACTGCCGCCTCTTTGTTAGGTTGTAACGTGTTATTTACAAAGTTATAAGGTTATAGTTATAACGAATTTGATATTGTTATTGATGGATTCGAGATAAACGTGTATATATATTAAGTCTTAGATTTGATGCTTAACACGCTAAAGGCTACTTTTGATAACATAAGCTAACTATAAACTAATAAGCTATAACATAAATGTAATATTTTCATAAAATTTAATTGATTAAATTCTGACATTAAGTAAATCAATTAAATAAAGTAAGAAACTCCACATAAGATTTATAGTATAAATGATATGTCATTTTACACATTTTTATTAGCTATATTATATTTTAGCTACTTCGCGCACAGTAAGGCGTAGATAATGATAATATGCACATAGGTAGTACTACCTACGCCAGTTAGTAACAAAGAACCTTTAAAATTAGACAAATAAATTCAATCTCAAACACTAACGTAAGAACCGCAATTACGCGTACATGTTAATTTTTGAAGGTTCCGTACATAATATAGTTACTCACATTAATTTGTAACGTAATAGTTTAGATTGGCAGCGATTAATTATTTCGGCGTATTCCAATAATATTCTGCCAGTTATTAATGATTCGGTAATTACAAGCAACACTTGCATTAATGATGCAAGCCACAAATTATTCTGACATTGTTACTGCCGAGCAGCTGCAGGGTTCTCTGACAACGCTTTAAAGTTTGTCGACATATTTTACTTATTTAATAGATTCAATTAGACAAAACCACTTAATCGACCTTAAGATGATATTATATTCACTACTATATATTTGTTTAACATATCAGTATTGTACATAGAAGTCAAAATTAGCCATAGCTTACTAGATTACCTGAGTATTTCTTTTACTCAACACAAGTCACGCAACATTGACCTTAACTTAAGACCTGAATCGGACCAAAATCAGGAAAATGAGTATCTAATTCAGTCCAAAAAGAAGTATCATCGTATCAAATACTCAAAGAATCTCCAATTTCGTACACCAATAAAAACCGTTCCACTCGTTTCGCTCGAAAATCACTAATTATTGCCAAAATTGCGCGGAGAAGGCATTTGTTAATGACAAAATAACGACTGTTAGTATTCAAGGCCACCACACGGTTCTCGGCAGGAAACTACGACTAACTGAATAGTTATGGACATGGTAATTACAAGACCTTGACTTACCGTTTTAGAACAAGACAGCGCTGTTTCAAGTCAATCGCTTATTTCAAGCCTGCAATTCTGCGAATATTTGCCTATATCTGCTTTAATTGCCATATGTTAATTATACCGCTAATTACCTACGTTTTGCATAGTATGCTCTAGTTAAACAGCAGCTGATTTATTTGTTATTTTGTTGCCTTTTCTTTCCGGTATGTTGAATAATTTTTATAAAAGAATGTCGTTATTACTGTTATTATGTCAAAATAAATTGCGATTTATAAACTGCATGCGATTTGTAATTTTTAAATAGTAAATTTATTAACAATGATGGTTAAGTAAATAGGTGTTTTAAAATATACCGAAGTAAACAGAATGTCTTGCATGAAGCGTCTACAATTTGATTATAACGTTGTATAAAGTTAAATAACATAATGACGTATAGGTTTGTACGTGACGCAAGCAGCGCTCGCGCAGCTCTAACGGTGAGTCGCTGTAACCACGGTCACTGGGCCAGTGTCAGTGTTTATAACGACGTTACTGCACACAAGCGTAGTATAACGTCTTATGTTACTGCATCTTTCCCTGCAATTATGATCTTCGTAGTAGTCGTTATAATTTTTGTAAATTAACTAGCTACTCGTATGCAAACATAAACAGAAGTAAACTATTAATTTTGTACAATCATGCAGGGTTCTCTTTAGGTTGATCTAATTTTAACTGAAATTGTGTTGTGTACGGTCCTTATAAACACATGTTTATCATAAAAGTAACTAATGAAATACAATTTTTTTTTGTATTTCATTAGTTACTCGTTTTACATGTTGTTATCGATTCCATTTGAACAGCATCATAGTTTTATCTTCGAATCCATCTTATTAGTTTTCAACGTGCAACGTCCAACCAACATGCGTTCCTAAGAATTTTAATAAGTGGAGGTCTGGTTTCCAAATGTCAAGCAAACCTTGCAAGGCGCAAAGGTGCCACCAATGGCATATAATCTGTCATAAGTAATCATTGTGTACCATCATTTTAAATTTTGTTTAAGATTTTGTTACTGCTCCATAAAACGCTAGAAATCTTAGTAATATTTTAAACACGAAAGTTTATAAGAATGTGACAAAGAATGTTAATAGTTACTCTTTTACGCAAAAACTGCTTACCGATAAAATTTGGTACAGAGATAGCTTAGACCCTGGATGGGTCATGGGCTTCTTTTTCCTTTACGAGTATTAATGTGGCTAACCACGCAGCTAGTAAATCCAATACTCAGATAATACCATACCATATTAATATTTTGCTTCTTGACACCTTGATTCGTTAACAAAGAGGTTTTTTTTTGAAATACGACATTCACTAATTAGTTTCCAATTATAATAATTATAAAATATTCGACTTATTTTGATCAACTAATTATTTTAATATATTTTATAAAATCATGTTAAATAAAGTTTTTGTTTTATTAAACATTTGTTTAGCATTTCATTAATGGAGTTAGAATTTGTGTTTATTACTTGCAATATGTCTTTACATTCTGTTTTTATTCACACTATTGCTGTTGTGAGGCAGACACGATATTATTTCACGAGCTACGATCCTCACTCCCCATTGACGCTACCTGGACTACATTGCACATCATAATCTTGATAATTTATTATGCTATTAGCTGTGACCCGCGGCATTGCCGGACACAAAATAGAAACAAAAAATTAAAATTTGTACCCCCCATTTGACAACTTTAGGAGTTGGATTTCCAAAAAAATCTTTCTTAGTACACCCTTACCACCCTTACACTATTTAACGAATACACCCTCTAAAATTCATGTTTATAGGATTAGCTGTTTAGGCTCTGAGTAGATTCCTAGAAAATAACAGTCAGTCAGTCACGACTTACTCTTTTATATATATAAAGTATACAGATGAGTATATGCGACAAATTTTCCTTATCATCCAATTTCCTAATTACGTCTGGAATACTACTATTACTACAATTAATTATACATCGACATCGACGGTGACAAACAAATACACTCTCAAGGGATAGATTAACCTGCCAAAACGGTGGCAATTCAATTTACGTTAGCCTGAGTCATAGCTATTTATTATCACACAAAAACAAACTAACATAACATTGAAATGGATTTAATTGCATTAAGATTATAATCTTGAGGTACGAGTACCACAGCAAGAGAAGGCAATAGTAAATTATGTTATAAATATTTTTAAAAAGAACAAAAGCGTGTGGTAATTTGTTAAGTGAAATAATTGTGCATTACAGTTTCCTTAGCCTATTCTTAACAATAAGAGTACGATTAGTTTCACGAATGAGTTTGTAATGAATGACTCAATTTTTATAATCATAACATATATTTTTATTATTTGCGGATAATTGAAATTCCTAAACAGCAGTTTAACATTCTTGAAGGGTTGTGGCCTGTATCACCTTTATTTGGGACTTTTGTGTCCAGCAGTGAACTAAAGTACTCGTAGATAACTATCATAGTGGATACTATGGGTTGATACTTTAACACAATACAAGACGTTCTAACAAGATTTATTTATTTTACTGCACAAGCTGATGTTTAAGCATTTTAAAGACTAGTAGTTTTGTTTCTCATTCGTTTTACAGTTTAGTAGTTTCTGTGACTCATTTGCGATTACAAGATTAGAATACTGTTTAAGCCTTGTTTTATTACTTCACGTCCTAATCCGTTAAATTTTGCGTATTTAAGTTATATTAATATTGCGCCATCCGCAAATCTAAGCGCATAATATATCTACGCCACACGTTTACTTTAGTAATTCCATCTGAGTTTTTATTGCATTCCATTCCTTAGCGAGCTCGCTTTATTCCAAATTCGTGAGATTTTCAAAGCCGAGAAGGTTTTTTGCATACACAGCATTCCTATGAGACAGGAACATTTATATAATTGAAAAGCGTATTATGTAGGTTTAAAATGTACATTTATAGCTTGTTTCGTATGATACTTTGTACAGATTAAATTAGTTTCCTCATCTATTATATTCTGATATTTATTACTTAAATTGTACCGTGTACAAACAAATATATTATGAATAATAATAGTACATGTAAAAATATTTATGTACACATTTCCAATTTAAGTGCCGCTATAAACCTTGACAACATTAAGACATAAAACTTGCATTTGGGAAAATTAACAGAACTGTACAAAATTGTGTTCTATGGTTAGAGAGAAATGTAAAGCGGTCGTCACGCCTAGCAGCGCAGACGCATACAATTACTACCGCTGAAAAAAGAGCTTAACAATGGCAGGGATCGTCCTTGGGTTCCGAACAAAAGCCGAGAAAGGGCAGAGGAACTCGTTTGGCCCTCGGGACTTTCACTGACTACCTACGCAATGCACATTGGGCTATAATGCTCTCCTCTGGAGCGTATCAGTTTCCTGGTATTTTTTGCAATAGATGCGGACTGAACTCACTTTTAACTTTTGTTACTGGAAGGCAGGTCATTAAACATTTTATCTGTATAAAACAAGTTATTAATAAACTTATTGTTAGTGAACAAACTAGTCTAGTTCCTACTTTATTAACTAAAGTCTAGATTATTATACATGAAACTAGATGCTAGGACGTAATGAATGATTGTTAGATTTGGATCGCGATTGGATTTGTCATTTTGCTCGCGCACCAATTACAATAATGCACACTCTAACACGCACAACATTGTAATTGTGGGTGTGTGTGCGGAGGCGAGTATTACCGTTATGGAGGCACATACCAGTGACGTCAACGAGGCCTCATACCATCGACGCTACGTGAATACCTTAATAACGAGCCGAGGACAGATGTACTTTACAATTCTATAACTTGTTTTAAAACATTATTGCTCCCGCAACACCAATGATCATGTTTAAATATTGTATAACTAATTTCTGTTTTTCTTCTATTTCAGATCGCGAACAAGATATCTTCAATGAAAATAATGGAAAATATACACAAGATAAAAGTCCGAGAGAACCAAGGAGATTTAAATCGTCTCTTCTTGGAGGTGATGTTCCGTACGGAAGTCAAAGAACTGTTCTAACACCAGCGGAACGAAAACAGTATTCACCAGTTGTCGCACAGGAAAAAAAGAAACCTGAGGACAAGCCTCTCATCAAAGAAGAAAAAGATACCTTAGAAAGTGAACCTGTAGTACTTCCACCCAGAAACACTCCATCTCCAGATGCTGTACCTTCTCCCGACAGTAATGTCATATGTCAAAAAGTTTCAGTCATACAAAGAACACCTGCACAATCACAATTTAATAAGAAAGATGGAGAAGTGACTATTCCTGAAACTTTACCTGCATGTGAACCTGAACAAGATCAACCTATTGACTATGTTATTGCTAAAAAACGAGGCGAAACCGAAGATGAAGAAACTGAAAAGAAAATTAGAGAACAAAGAAGAACGAGTAGTTCTAAAATTGCTAATGGAATTTTGGCCAGACCCATTCTAGTCCTAAGAAACTGCCCTGCAAGCAAAATTCCGGGAATCTTAAGTGCTGCAGCAGGTCACGGCCGCTCAACTAGTGGCAATGGCTCTAATGGAGGTTCGCAAAGTAGTAGTGGTACAAGCAGTTTTAGTTCTGGAGGAAGTGGTGCAGCGCCTTCATCAGGGGGAGGAGGTGCTATGGGAGGCGGCTCAGGGAGCGGTGGTAACGGCCGCGATGGTCGCTCTAACTATGGACCCAACAGCCCACCAACAGGAAGTCTACCACCCTTTTATGAAACACTCGGACCTTCTACAAAAGGCGGTCAGAACTCTTTTAACGCTAATAGTAATTTTTCTAGTGAATTCAATATAATGAACGGATTTAATATGGAGTGTGAAAATGGCGAGAACTCACCCAATTTCCCAGAACAGACGAAACAATATTCCTTAATGCAGAATGCTCATTATGGCCTAGCTCTAAAAGATGAAGATGTAGACTTTGACAGTAAAGTTGAAAATTTGGGAGCTGTCAGCTATGGAAACAATTTTGACGACAACATGGTCATGGACATAGATCACACTTTTGCGACTACACTCACATTCCCTGATTCATCTGACGACCTTGTGTCCTTGCTCGGACAACCAGTAGATTCCGTTACTGATTCAGATCCACGTGACACTTCATCTATTTCTCCTGATTCGCACAACACAGTTGATATTGAATCTTTAGCAGAACAAGTAAACCTAAGTAGGCAGTATTATGACAAAAACTACTTAGCATTCACGAGCCAAGATCAAGGCCCGTCTTACAGCTTAAGAGAGCGGCCAGATTTGCTTATGCAGTTAAATCCAGCACTTTTGCAGCATAACGAAGGACAAATGCAGCAGTTGCAAATACAGGTCCAATTACAACACAACAGAAGTCAAATCCTGACACCGGGCTTCCCCTTCAGCAGTCACAATCTGGAGCTGGATTCTCCTTCGGGCATATCACTACCATCTCCTGGAGGCAACAATTCTCTCGATGGCAGCAGTCACATCGAGACCGCGTCGCTTAGTCCCGCAGCTGCTGTAAGTCTCAAGAAAGGTGGAATCACCGATGGCAAATTGAACATTTTGCAACAAAGGGTAAGCATTATTTGATTTTAAGGCGAAGCTTTGTTTTTCATTTTCCTTGTCATCTGTTACACAAGTTCAAAATTAATAAATTTGATGACAACGATATTCTACAATGAAAAAACGCAATGTTACGCCGAGCCTAAATCAACTTATGCTTTAACTTACTGCCCGTCTTTTAAATTTGTATGTATTACGTTTAAGATTCAGTCATATAATTCGTACATGAATTTAAAGCTTTTTCTTAAAGTCTTTATACCAAACATTTGAGTTTAATATATCTAATTTTATTTAAAATGCATTTGTATTTTCCAGCTGGGTCTACCTGCAGAATTACCACTGGAGTTCATAAACGGTGGTCACGGTGTCAAGAACCCATTAGCAACTGAAGCCAATGCCAGGCAGCGGGAAGAAGAGAAGAATAAACAAGTATTAGTAAGCGAAGATGACCCCACAAAATTCGTCTGCCGAATCTGCTCGAAAAATTTTACATTGCAGAGACTTCTGAATAGGCATATGAAATGTCACTCTGATGTTAAACGATACCTTTGTACATTCTGTGGAAAAGGTTTTAATGATACTTTCGACCTCAAGCGACACACAAGGACGCATACTGGGGTTAGGCCCTATAAGTGCAATCTATGTGAGAAGTCCTTTACTCAAAGATGCTCTCTAGAATCTCATTGCTTGAAAGTTCACGGAGTACAACACAGTTACGCTTACAAGGAAAGACGGACAAAGGTAAATTCCTTTTACTCGTATTCATTTATGATATCATCTTTTCAAACGTAACTACGTAGTTTAACCATGCTCATCTGATGCCCGTTTTAACCGGCTTTCATTTTTTATTTCCAGATGTACGTTTGTGAAGAATGCGGACACACTACATCAGAGCCTGAAGAACACTACATGCACTTAAAACAGAAACACCCATACTCTCCTGCTCTCTTGAAGTTCTATGACAAACGGCACTTCAAATTTACGAACGCTACATTTGCAAATCAACTACTGGGACAGTTGCCAATGCCTGTTCACAACTGAATTGAGCGAAAAAATGTATTACACCTTTGCAAAGCTCTTTGTAATAACACCAATATGCCTTTTTGCTATTTTTATCTGTGTGCTCGGACCTAAAAGAAATCATAAATTAGGTTTCATTGTTGGTTTAAAACAAGCAAGTATGCTTTTAAACAGCCATCCTACACTTACTGATCTAATTTAGGGCCTTGCGGGCAAATTGCGAAATATTGATGTTGATTATATTCCTATTCAGAAACATATTGCTTGAAGTCTTCTAAGATTGAGATGTTTGTTTGGATATTTTGTTACACTAATTTGATTATACCAGTGGTTGAGTTAATGAAAAAGTACTTAAAAATAATTAATTCCGTCCGCTCATAAGTTTAGACAAATTAAATTTAACAAGGAATTGAACGATGATCCATTGTAAAAAAAAAACTGTATCTGGCTGTCTATTTTGGCTTCCGATTTTTTTTAAACTTTTAACCTTGCTGTCGATATAAAGAGTGGACACTATTTAAAAGTTCACTAAGAATGTTGTCTTCCAAACTAAATTATGTAGACATTCCGAGTTAGTAAACTACATAATAATTTTCAGTTTATATTAAACTACGAACAGAACAATCATGTTCCATTTGAAATACCTTAATTTTTTAACAGTCAGTATGAAAATAGAGAGCCTGTGTATGGCAAGACTGCAATTAAAAAATCAAAGTATCGGGTATTATGTGCAATCTATGGTGATGGTACGGGGCTAGCGTAAGTTAGATGATAAGATAGATGTAACATATTAGTAGTGCGATTTTTTCTATAAATTGTAAGTTTCATTTCAAGCCAGTATGTTCAGGTGTAAAGCGCTTTTGGCTTCAACTGGTTTTAAATGTAAACTATAAAATAATAGTAATTATATCTGTTGAATTTACTAGAAGATCGAATCCTACTGCAATTTTTTAGCACAAGTATAGTATGAATTTTAAATCTTTGAATATCAAAACCGAGCCAAAAGCTACATTCCTTTGTGATGAGATTATTCTGATGTAAGTT
Organism: Ligdia adustata; assembly: GCA_947049295.1. Lineage (NCBI taxonomy): Eukaryota > Metazoa > Arthropoda > Insecta > Lepidoptera > Geometridae > Ligdia > Ligdia adustata. The sequence goes on from OX346218.1 coordinate 10,145,481, forward strand.
AGGTATTGTTCAACGGGATGGTGCTAACAGCAGTTTGCTTTTTCTGACTTGAAATGAAACAGTTATGAATCGGATGACATTATTTGTCCGATTTATAAACCGCCTGGAGCTCTCACAAGCTCAGGATAATTAACTCCACAGTAAGGAATCTCTTTCCTCATATTAGTGATACTAGCTCCTAATTTATCTCAAAATATTAACACAAATTACGTCACAACTTTTATATGTTCGTATCTACTACATATAGAAAATGTTATGTTTGTATTTTTTTGTTTGTACTTATGATTAGTAACGAAATTTTTCATACGTGATGACCGGCAACGGTTGCACGATATGTCGTACCAAGTATAAATGCATTTCTAGAAATATTTATTATTATGAACTTAAAATATTGATCGGATCGTCTGTGCTGTGAATGTGTGTGTGAATATATGTGAGTTTAATCGTGTAAATGTGTTATTTAATTGATCGATTGTTATAATAATAATTATTATTAACTAATAACTTAAGTGTCAAGTTGAGAAGAGCTTCCGATTAAGTTAGGTGAATGAAATGATGCTCAATTGATACATTATTGCGCTTTCACAGCGAAGCTTGTGGATAAAAATAGGTACATATTTTTTGTAAATAGTATCGTCTAAATTTAGAAAAAAAAACGATAGTAAATTCTGAGAAAATAATATAATGTATTTTTTATTAATAGTGCGTACCTACTTAGTGTAATGAGATTTTTATAAAATAAATGTTAATTAAATAAATTACTTTTGTACAATTCGATTAGTGTTTGATAGATCTGAAGTTTTATATTGGCTTATCGTCGATTGGTGACATTCCGTGTGATTATGTGTCAGCGCAATATCTTCGTTATACGTGTACTACATTTCTGTTGCATTTATTAGCATTTTGATTCCATTGTCAACTATAGATCATATTTAAGGCAAGAAACATTTTGTTACTCTGTATGGATAAGCAATATATAATGAATAAAACATTTATTTCATGACTTTTAATTAATTTTGTTTCTTCATTTTCACCAGGTATCTACATCAGTAATAGAATCAGGAAGATAAATAATCTTTTATATTAATACTAGCTGCGCCCTGCGATGTTACCTGCGTTAATACAGGTTAAAAATTAACCTGTGTGTTAATCCACGATCTAAGCTCCATACCAAGTTCATCAAAATCGGTTCAGTACTTTTACAGTTTTTGCGTGAAAGAGTAATAATAGTTATTCGTTATACAAGAGTGCATAGTTGCTTTTTAACCGCGCGCTCATTTGTGATGACCTAGCAAGCGAAGGATTCTAAAATTAGAATTTTAATTCACAAACTTAGTGCACACGATATTCTAAATTCAAATTTACTTTATCCTCTAGCGGATAAAATGAATTTTGCACTTAGATATCGAATAGGTAGCAAAAATATTCTTTCCGAGATGGTGGGATGAAAACATACATCCACGCATTCTTACAAACTTTTGCGTGTATTAGTAGGAAGTAGGGTCAGTAAGATATAACATGGTTTATTAATTATTGAAATACGAAACGTAGGACAAGAGTGAATGATATGATATATTATTTTGAGTTATCAATTAAAAAGATTTTTTTATGTAGAGAATTAAAAAAGTAGGTAAGTAAATGCGAAAACATTTTTAACAATCATAGGTATCAGATGACGTACAAATCAGTTGATGGCAATAACTTTAAAACAAAGGTAGCAGCAGATTGTAGTGCGAAGATATGTAGATATATTTAGTGCATACTTCTATATCTAAATCCCTACTAATACTGTAAATGTGAGAGTAATTGTGTCTGTTTGTCTGGCTTTCAAGTAATTAATCTACTGATAAACTTTGATACAAAGGATTTAAATAGGGGGTAAAATATCCATACTTATCAATAAGAGGCCTGAGAAAATTTCAATAAACAACACGTGTTTGGACGCCTACATGAAACGTTACAGCAAGTACATGAAAAATTCTTTGTCTACGCGGAAGTAGTCGCGAGGTAACTAGTCATGTATAAAAAGTAGAATAAAATATTTACAACTCTCTAGTCAACAAAAGTAGCTACTACTGGCTATTTGACAGCGAAGTGTGGCGTTCAGCAAAACATTATTAGCTAGAAACACAAAAGAAAAAAAAGAAGGGAAGAGCAGAAGAAGTTGCTAACATATTACATCTTTATTTACTACTAGCTGTACCCGCGACTTTGTTCGCGGTTGCTTACCTTTCATAATTATGTCAGTGGGACTTAAAAAATTGAATAGAATAGAATAAAATTAATTAAAACGATACAGAGAAGCTCGCACAATGGCGTTGATAAACGTTTTTTTTTAAATACCAATATAATAAAGAAAAAAATACGAGAATAACTGTTATAACTTTTTCTCTATCATTAAAAATGGCTAGGAAAACTAAGTTTAAAGTGCACATTTTCGTTCGACATAATTTCAAAACGTACATGGCATTCTAAAGCGTGATGACGTCACAGCTCTTGTACTACCCGGGCGGGTATATGTCTGTGAACTTAGCAGATCATTATCCAGCAGATCTTATTTTTTTGGAGTTCTACTCGCATGCAGTATAGTTCTATAGTTCCTGATAGTTTTCAGGAATAGTTCTGGAGTTTTCAGCTGAAAAAAATATATTAAAAAATGATCTGCTAACTTCACGCAGCAGATCATTTTCCAGAAAATCGATTTTTTTTGGAGTTCTATTCGCATGCAGCATAGTTTTATAGTTCCTAAAAGTTTTCAGAAATAGTTCTGGTATTTTTCATTATTAATATTTATTCTAATAACTGATGTGGGAAATATTCGTGTATCGGATCACTATACAGCAAATCGCAGAAAAATTTACAAAATTCAGATTGAACAGAACTCCTCGGTTTTATAAAGAACAACATAAGCCTGACAAAACTGCATTCAAATAATATCCAGAACTTTCAAAAAACTTCCAGCAGATCAGGGTCGAAAGTTGTAAAACTGAAAATCTAGAAAAAAACTCAAAAAAATGTACGAAATTCGAATTGAACAGAACTCCGTAGTTTTATAAAAAACTACATAAGCCTGACAAAACTGCATTCAAACAATATCCAGAACTTTCAAAAAACTTCCAGCAGATCAGGGTCGAAAGTTGTGAATATGAAAATTGTAAAAAAACTTATAAATTGTACGTAATTCGGATTGAACAGAACTCCGGGTTTTAATAAAGAACAACATTAGCCTGACAAAACTGCATTCAAATAATACCCGGAACTTTCAAAACACTTCCAGCAGATCGTGGTCAAAAGTAATAAATATGAAAATTGAGAAAAAAAAAACATAAAAAAATGTACACAATTTCGTAATGAACAGAACTCCGCGTTTTAATAAAGAACTACATTACCCTGACAAAACTGCATTGAAAAAATATCCAGAACTTTCAAACAACTTTCAGCAGATCATGGTCGAAAGCCATAAAACTTAAAATTTTGAAAAAAAATCTCAATAAATTGTACGAAATTCTGATTGAACAGAACTCTTTCGTTTAATAAAGAACTATATTAGCCTGATAAAACTGCATTCAAATAATACCCAGAACTTTGAAAAAACTTCCAGCAGATCAGAATCGAAAGTTGTAAAACTTAAAAAAAAATGATTAAATAATATTGTACAAAATTTGGATCAACCACACGCGTTTTGTTAAGAACGACATTAGCCTGAAAAAAATGCATTCAATAAATATCCGGAACTTTCAACAAATCAGAAATTTTATAACAAAATTTGATTTGAACTGAACTCTTATTAGGTACTCGTAGTAATAAATAAATATCAAATGAAAATAAATATTTAACTAATTATTAACGGATTAATGAACTAACTGATAATTTATTAATTATTTATGCTGCTTTTTAAATTAAACCAGAGCTATTTGTATAGTATATTGCGTACACAATCAGATGTGGTTTTATATGATGGTAATGTTTGGATTGGCTGCACTACGTTTTTTTAACTAAGTCGTCGTATTTGTACCAATACTCGCCCGTTTTACAGTACGTAATATAGTGATGGTTTTCCATTATGTAGTCGATTTCAGCCGCAATCGCATATGTTTGTTATGTTTTATCGAAACCAGTTGAGTCGAAACCATGTTTTGTAATTTCGAGTAAACGGGGTCTGTAACGACGCTGGTATCAATGATGACATGTGATCCGTATTCAATCGAAGATGTAATTTTTTTTTATAGATAAACGCGTAGTCTGTCTAAGAGTTGAGTTGAGTTGAGTTGTTTTGGGTTGGGATCGGTTGGATTCGGTTGGGTTCGGTTCGGTTTGGTTTGGTTTGGTTTGGTTTGGTTTGGTTTGGTTCGGTTCGGTTCGGTTCGGTTCGGTTCGAGATGAGTTGAGTTGAGTTGAGTTGGGTTGGGTTGGGTTGGGTTCCCAGAGTCCCCCCCGTGGGTGCCCGCATTGTCAAGGCGGGGGGGGCTCAGTAGCCGTGGCCTCGTCACCCACGGTGAAGCCAAGAGGTACCCGAGCGGGGCCGCTCCACAGGGCTTTGACCTCCAAGCCTATGTCGGAGCGGCAACAGGAGGCAGGTTGCGGTGTTTTATGGGGACACCGCAACTGAGGCGGGCTGCAATGTCATACGACGGCGCAGCCGAGGATGGGGCCGCGGCGGGAGAGGGGTGCCGGTATTGAGGTGCGCCACTCTCCCTACCTTCCGCGGCCGCAGCGCGGGGTCACCGGCGCATGACGGTGACGTGGTGGGGCCGCAGTAGTGGAGATTTACTGCGGCCGAAGTGGCAGGCGGCGGGGCCACTAATAACCCGTCGCAGGAGGAGGCCGTGGTGGGCCTTCTGCGCGCGCCCCAGAGCTTTTATCTGGAGCGAGCGCTGAAGGCGGTCCGGAGGCAAGTCTGCCCGGACGTGTGGAGCCTTCGCCTATACCTCTCCTTTGAGAGGATTGGTTGTAGGGCTAGGCGGAGAAGGGGCAGGCGAAGACGACGATTACTGTCTTCCCTCCCCATGGTGGTGAATAGCGGGAGACAGGCGCGGGGGCGCCCTCTCCCGCATTGCACATATTCACCACCCCGTCGGGCGGGAGCGGCCGAGCACTCACGGTCGTTCCTGGGCCCCTCCCTGCAAAGAGGGGCGTGCGGGCCCCGCTGTAAAGCGGGCGGTCGTCGGCGGGGGACTGGATGTAAAGGCTCTGCCGGATTCCCAGTCCTCCTCCATGTAGACGATGCGGGAGTGCAGCTGGGTTGTTTAGTGGGTATACCGGGAGCGGCCCGGGAGTCCCACATACCCCCCCCCCCCCATCCCCCGATGGGGGGGCATGCGTAACGCATTTTTCCCAGCGTAAAAAAAAAAAAAAAAAAAAAGGGTTCCCAGAGTGCGAGAGCGTGCCCGTGTCCCGCCAGTATACGGCCGCGGTATGGACACCGTGGAGTTTTAGTGAGTAGGAGTCTCACATAACCGCTCTGCCTCCTCGTGGTGGAGTGGTATGCATGATGCATTTCTCCTCCTTACAAAAAAAAAAGGGTTGGGTTGGGTTCGGTTCGGTTTGGTTCTGTTCAGATTGGTTCGGTTCGGTTCGGTTCAATTCAATTCAATTCAGTTTAACAAAAAATCGTTGCGTAGTATTCCCGGCAGTAACCTTCAATATTTATAATATTTATGGGTATAAATTTTTGGATAACATTAATTTCAGTTACTGCTTTCGAACAAAAAAAGAATCATCCAAATCAAAGCACGCGTTTTAACGAGTTATATTAGTTAAATACGATTTTCACTCCCCCCTCTCCCATAGGAACCCCTCTAATTTTTCGGAAAACATTTATTTCAGTCAGTTCTTTCTTACAGAAAAAGAAGTAAATCAAAGCACGCGTTACTGAGTTATAAATTAATATGACTTTCATCCCCCCTCCGAATGGAGCCCCTTCGGATTTCCGGGATAATAAGTAGATAAGATCCTACGTCATGGTAACAACCTTAAGCATACCAAGTTTCATCAGAATCCATCCAACAGTTTCGGAGTTATGGAAAATCCAGAAACAGACAGACAAAAATGAAAAAAAATATAGATTTGGGGAATGTATTGTTAATAACACCACCCGCAAAAGAAATTTTTAAAATATATTCAATGTACAGAATTTGACCTGTTACAGTTTTATTATAAGTATTGATTGTACTACACCAGTTTCTGACGATGCTACCTCTTGTGACATAGATTTCCTTTAATAACTTTGTGACTGAGAAAAGGATGAAGGGAGTCTTAACTTTCTACAACATATAAGTAATACAGAATTTGACCTGTTACAGTTTTATTACAAGTATTGATTGTACTACACCAGTTTCTGACGATGCTACCTCTTGTGACATAGATTTCCTTTAGTAACTTTGTGACTGAGAAAAGGATGAAGGGAGTCTTAACTTTCTACAACATATAAGTTATACAGAATTTGACCTGTTACAGTTTTATTATAAGTATTGATTGTACTACACCAGTTTCTGACGATGCTACCTCTTGTGACATAGATTTCCTTTAGTAACTTTGTGACTGAGAAAAGGATGAAGGGAGTCTTAACTTTCTACAACATATAAGTTATACAGAATTTGACCTGTTACAGTTTTATTATAAGTATTGATTGTACTACACCAGTTTCTGACGATGCTACCTCTTGTGACATAGATTTCCTTTAATAACTTTGTGACTGAGAAAAGGATGAAGGGAGTCTTAACTTTCTACAACATATAAGTTATACAGAATTTGACCTGTTACAGTTTTATTATAAGTATTGATTGTACTACACCAGTTTCTGACGATGCTACCTCTTGTGACATAGATTTCCTTTAATAACTTTGTGACTGAGAAAAGGATGAAGGGAGTCTTAACTTTCTACAACATATAAGTTATACAGAATTTGACCTGTTACAGTTTTATTATAAGTATTGATTGTACTACACCAGTTTCTGACGATGCTACCTCTTGTGACATAGATTTCCTTTAATAACTTTGTGACTGAGAAAAGGATGAAGGGAGTCTTAACTTTCTACAACATATAAGTAATACAGAATTTGACCTGTTACAGTTTTATTATAAGTATTGATTGTACTACACCAGTTTCTGACGATGCTACCTCTTGTGACATAGATTTCCTTTAATAACTTTGTGACTGAGAAAAGGATGAAGGGAGTCTTAACTTTCTACAACATATAAGTAATACAGAATTTGACCTGTTACAGTTTTATTATAAGTATTGATTGTACTACACCAGTTTCTGACGATGCTACCTCTTGTGACATAGATTTCCTTTACTAACTTTGTGACTGAGAAAAGGATGAAGGGAGTCTTAACTTTCTACAACATATAAGTAATACAGAATTTGACCTGTTACAGTTTTATTATAAATATAGATGATACCACGAGTATTTTTTTGTTATGCCTGATTTCTTCAAGACGTCTGGATCGTTTTAGAAAATTTATCTAGAAGTTTTTAATAAACATAACGGAAAAATCAGTAGTCACTTTTCTTGTATATATAGTATGATTACCTTTTTTCTGTGGTTTTGCCGGCAAAAAATGTAATCTGTGGCACTCTCCGGATTTCAAATTATATAAGCGAAAAATCTAGTCCATTATTCACGTCGCTTAGTCGCTGAAGAATAACAAACAAACCAACAATCACACTTTTGCATGTATATGGATTTTATTTAATGGATGAATTTCCCAAGAGGCTATTACGCCACTTATAAATTGGTAGATCAATCGCATCATACGTCAATTTCAGTCAAAGTTAAAACAGACCAAACGTTCGTGTTCTGAAATGGATAATAATACAGATAAAAATACGTTAATGAAAGAATACGTCGACAAATTTGGAAGATTTATTTATCGACCTCTCAGACTGACAGGATTTTGTAGATTTGATATAATTAACCATGAAATTGTGCAGATCACATACAAAACGATGATTTACAATTCTATTATATTGATAATAGCAAACTGTGCAGTTGGATTTCTTCTATACAGTTCGGTATCTCTAGGAAACTATCTCAAAATTCCAGACGCTCTATGCGTCTGCCACTTCGCTTTATTCGCTAATGCAATAATTATAAACCTGACATTCATAAACAGGAGAAGTGGGTTAGATTTAGTCGAGCAATGTATAAAAATTGATGGCTATCTGGGAATTAAAGAAACTGCTTTCATGAGAAAAGTGGCGGTCAAGACAATACTTGTTTTCAATTGCATGATATTAGTAATGAACATTGCTACGGGAATATTCTTGTATCATGTGTACAAAGTCTCCGTACCCATTCATATTGTAGGATCCTTATATTTCTTTTGGATATTTTTTGCGTATCACGATTATGCTTTTGCGCTCATGCTCTTCACTCTAAATTGCGTACGATTTCGCTATTTGAATGTAGCATTGCTGAAAATCGGAGAAATGAACGAGCAGTATGTTCCTAGTCAATCAATTTTCAATTTACTATTTTGGAACAAAAAATTTGATAAAACAGTTACGTTTCACATGATAGCTAACATTGAACAATTCAACGTAGCTTATCGAATGTGCTTTGATATGTTTGCGCTTCTAGAAAAGTATTTAGCTTTTCCTGTAAGTACCTATCGAAAAATCAAATTTAATAAAATTGCAAATAATTGTGGTACTTGAGAATCATAATAATTAATATTTTTTCTTTTCTATAGATTTTATGCGGAGTATGGACAGTAGTAGTAGGCTCGTTCGTAGCAGTACAGACATTCATTATGCGTGTAAAAAATCCGACGGTAAGTATATGACGGCAACGGCGACTTTGATGTATCTTTTTAATAATATACTAGGTTTTGACCGCGGCTCCGCCTGCATTATGTTAATTTTTTCGGAAAAAAAGTGTCTCCGGATCTCGAACTATGAGCAAATAATGATTTCGATCCGTTGCTGAGGAGAAGATGAACCAACAAACACACTTTAGCATTTATAATATGAATTTACCAACAAATTAAGTATTACCTAAATTTCGATTAAACACATGCTGCACTCTATGTTATCATAAAGAAAGAGTAATAATAAGGTTCTATTCCGCGACCAACGACGAGTCCACGTAAAAATAAAAAAATAGACTCTACCTATCAACCACACTTGGGCTCATATCGGATAAGCACTCACTCCACTGCGGTCGCCAATTGCTAGTTAATTTATATTACTGTGTAATAATATTATTTCAGGCAATGGACAATGAACGAAAATACATGATAGCGGCCTGGGTGATAGGAACTTGGGGATTCATGCTACTCATGTCTGTCATTATGGACATGACTTCACATCAGATACAACAAACAAAACTAATTTGCTCATATATACAGTTGAAACCTAACAAACCTGGTAAGTTAAAAGCGCGTTTTTTTGGTTATGAAGGAGAAATCTTCACGAGATACCCGGCTGTATTGCGCTATATCCGCTTAGGTAGAATTGTACCTACTAAAATCCATCCGGTGTACAGCCTCAGTGCTTGAAAGAGGGCACCGGGATCTCCGCAAAAGGCACCGGTGGCACCTACAAGTACCTTGATTGATAGATTCTTATACCTTTAGGTATATATACTATACCAAAAGGTATAAGAATTAGAATTAGGGAACCTAAGTGCTCATTCATTACATTTTTCGCTTCCTTTCTTCTGCACTTTTTTATTATTAATCCATAAAATGTAACATTTTACTATATTACCCTGCGACTATAATTTGGCAAACTCCTATGAAAAAGAAACAGTTCAAAGACGATTATTATTTACAGAACATAAATTATTTACTCGTTGTACCGGAAGGTCAAGTCTGTTATTTGAATTGTCTCAGAATTACATTTGGATTGTGCCAAAATGGTCATTTCCACATAGAATAGGTCAGCGTTAATTTTAAAAATTATGTGTTTTGTTAAAACTAACTGTGGCCTATTCTATGTCAAAACGGCGATTTTGGCACCATCTGATTGTAATTCTGAGACAATTCAAATAACAGACTAGACCACCAGAAGTCTGTAACATCGGACTTCTGGTGGTCTAGTGTGTCTGTATGTGGGTATCGATGCCCACAGCTCCCAGACGGATAAACGAATTTTGATTGTATTTTCTTTGTTTGAAAGGTGTACTAGTCGGGTGGTTTTTAGTTTACATTGTACTACACCAGTTTCTGATTATGCTACCCCTTGTAACATAGATTTCCGTTAGTAACTTTGTAACTGACAAAAGAATGATGGGAGTCTTAACTTTCTACCACATATAAGTTTCCCCGAGATATACTGAATTTAATTTTGAAAGAAATTTATTTCAATTTACCGTTTTCTCAACCTCAAGTTGAATATTTGTTATAGGCTATACAGCTACTCAATTTCATCAATTTGTGCCAATATAATATACTTATCGTAGGTAAATAAAATCGTCCGTTTTCGTTTCAGCTACCATCTACAAGCTGACGAAGATAGTGCTAGGAACTGTGAAGATGCGTACGACTGCTCCTAACGTTTACAGCTTATTTTACTTTGATTCTGGATTCTTGTTTAGAATAGCCGCGTCTACTCTTGTTTATATCACTGTGCAGTTGCAATTGGCGTTTCCCACCTTACCTAGCAGTAACACTACCGTGTAAGATTACTATAGACGATCACCTAATGTAGAATTCCTGATCGATGTAATAATAAACATTAATTAGGCAACGCGTTGTAGAAATTGTGTTAAATAAATTTTAAAATTAGACTGTTGAAATTATTTTGTCACTTGTCCGTCAGTCCCATCCATTCGATTTGTGGATTCTCCTGCGGTACGTTGTATGGATTTTTATGACTGGGGTGGCACGGGTCCAAATTAAAGTTCCCGTGCCACCCCGAGTACCTTTCGGGGGTACCTTGTCCGGAACGTTAAAATCAGGGAAAGGAAATCGTACCGTTTTAAAGTTACGGTCCTTGTCTAAGTTTTTAAGTCAGTCTAACACACAAAAATTAAGAACCTTACCTTATTTAAAGTCGGTTAAAATAACTATTTCGAAGTTAGTTGAAAATGCTCTATAGGTAGGTATGTTGAAAAATATTGTTAAGGCTATTGAATGGATTGTCTGAATGTAAAATATTAATATCGTGTAGGCAGAGTAGCTCTCCTTAGCTTACCCCCGACGCAAAAACGACGGGGTGTTATAAGGTGTACGTGTCTGTATGTATATATGTCTGTCGGTCTGTCTGTCTGTCTGTGGCATAGTAGCTCCCAAAGAGACGAACCTATTTTGATTTATATTTTTTTGTATGAAAGGTGTATTATATTATATTATTATTGTTAGTGGGAGTGTTCTTAGATAAATTTGATGAAACTTGATCCAAGATGGCCGCCGCCACATAATGGCGAAGTACAATTTTTGTCACAACTCCCTCAATATAGGTATCAAATAAAGGGTTTGACTAGTAGAATATATTATGATAATTAATATATTATAATTTCAAGTCCAAGATGGATGCCACAACAAATGTCGGGGGTTTTTCAAAATTGTCAAAATTGTCACGTAGAGACATGAAATTTGAAGAGTTTATTTATTATAAAGTGCGTAAAGGTGTACAATGAAAGGACTTTGGAAATTTAAGGGGGCTGAATGGGGGTCCATGAGTTGAAATTTCCTTGTATACATAGCGTACAAACGGAGTGAGCAACTAGTAATATAATAAAGGCAGACAGAAAAGAGAGGCGGATATCAGTATCAAAGCTGACTTTGGTACTATAAGATCAACAATTATTACTATATACTCTTTATCTTTTGAAATATCAATATCGTCAGAAATATCCGATGTCCGTACAAAAATATGTCATTAACTAATTCTGTGCCTAAAAAGGTACATGGTAAAAATATAAGGAATTGAACGCCGAGCTTGCTCTTTAAATAGGAAGATTTTTTTATTTGATCGTAAAACATATTTTCGGCCATTCCATAAATTTTTCCTGTTAAATAATTTAACAGTACCCCTTAGGTTTCACACTGGTTGTCAGTTTCCCTGTATTATTATTATGCCAACTCCAGTCACCTCAAATACCCTTTGAAAATTTTCCTTGCCTTTCCTAAAGTAATCGAAAATATTTTCAAAAAAAATCTGCTTCTATTATACTTATCTGTATAACTTACCAGTCTATGACGTAGGCGCCTTCTTTATCGAAGACAAGTACGTCTGAAAGACTAATAGCGAAGCCAATCACAACAAATACTTATCTGTTGCTATTAAACAATGCCAGTTTTAAGTTTTCACATCGTTTCAAAAAGTGTAACAAAATCTTTTCACGTATGACGTCGTCTTTTAATATAATACACCGAGGGTTCTGAACGATATAAACGCACTTTCGCTATACAAACGTGCGTACATCTGCCGCATCTATTTGCTATAAAAAACTCAAATTGTATTATAATTTTTTGTGCAGACGCTACCAAATGATCTTGAATTTAGCAAACATTCTCCACGAGTTTATACACGTTTAGTCGTCGGGAATCACCGTAAAAAAGAAGCTTCTATAATCACGAATCTTGAATTCTCGTGAAACATGGACGATATTAAAATTTAAAAGTAATATCAACCTATACAATAGTTTAATGAAAACTTTATCATATAAGTTATTAAATGTTTGCAACGCCTCAACCGGGTATGTCATAGCTTAACTTAGTTTTAAGAATGTTATGTAGGCACAAATTGCAATAAATAAATACTAAATACTAATACTAGCAAGGTATAAAGTACTGTGGCTATTATACTGTTCGCAAGGTCAACAGTTCGCAGAACTACTAATACTTATAAGATACAGGAGAGAACAGAATGCAGGTTCGAAACTTGCCTGTCGTGTCAGGTTTAGGTTTAGGTTTATACAGTAGGTATTACTTTTTAAGGCCCCAAAAATAATGTTGTAGACTCACAGTCTTTAGCACTGCAAGTTTAGCTTGAGTTCTAGCCCTTTACAATGGATATTTATTATAACGGTTAAGAAACTTAAGAAATAAACGACTAACTCTAGGTCTTTATGTTGTTTCTAGTAGGTTTACAGGAGGTACACTAAAAATTATGCACCAGAAATATTTGCAACACAATTGCTTATTTTTCCATGGCTCTACAGTTTTGCGAGTATAAATTCGACTGAAAATGTTAGTCATAAATTAGTATAGATTCAGTTTTTGTAATAAATTACGTCTACTAAAAACTTTTCATAATGAATAAGATTTTTGGAGTATTTCTTTTCGTTACAGTCTTCACCTTTGTAAGTACCTACAGTATTTTTTTTTATATAGCCGTAAAATTTGCTGAAACCTGGCATTACTTTCTAAAACGTCAGAATGTAAAAATATTGTGAAAGATTGGTTACTGAAACTCTCATATGATGAAACTGAAGAACTGACGGTTTCTCTTCCTACCTCAACAAATTTATAAACAACGCTTTCCTTGTTTAGTACCTGTTATTTCTGATTTTACATTCAAATTTTATTATAATACATACACATTGTAGACTCCAAAGTTTTTCTTGTTCCACTGAACACTAAATACTATAAAAATCTTTGTTCTCATTTATCACTTCCAATCAACTGCTGCTTACGTATTATTGACATAATTACTTGTTTGCTTTAGTCTGCTTTAATTTTAAGTTTTGTAGTATTTTAAGGATGTAAATATAATATTTATTTACTTTGCACAGATATTTAACAAAACGATTGTATAACCGCAACACGGCTTGGTATTTTGAATTAGAACAATAACACTAATACTGTTACTTCATTTTTAAATAATGAACTTGTACTCAGATACCCAAAACACAGGCTCTCGCCTAGTTAGGGACTCAACGAAATGCTGTAATTTGTACTGTAATGTTTTTCTGTGTAATATTAGCTGTGTTGTATAGTTTAAACCTTTTCAATGAACATAGATTTGATTTGATTCGACTTTGCTTACCTACATCATCGTATAAATTAAGAATTTAGATACTTCTTAGCTAGAGAATAATAACTGCACAATCAGTGGAGAATAGAAAACTCATCCTGAAAAAAGAACAAAACAAAGGAAGAGTCGTCATAGGATGAATTACAAATAACCTAAATATTTTATATCTAATATAAATCTATCGACGGCGACGGACAGTACCAAACTGTCCGATTCGGACAGATCGGATTCATCACAGAGCGTTGGACTATTTGTAAAGAATACTTTTCTGAGAGATTCATTAACTTTTGTCACAGCACTGCCTTCTGGAATCACTGTAATGTATCTAGTTATATTTTGTATAATAATTATCGCCCGAGTGAGCCAAGCGTTTCTGCTTCGAGCATGGCAAAATATTATTTCGTCTCTTAGTTTTTATGTATGGATGATTGTCCACAAAAAGAAGAAGAAGGAGAAGGTACAGGTCGTAGATTCCAACTAACCTTGACGAAATTTAGTGTAACGGTTCTACGAATTTTCGATTGAAGGGGAAGTTTGTTTCGGCGATATTTACAGGCCGCTTTCGATATTATTTCAATTAATATTACCTATTATTAAACATTTTCAGTTTCGTTTTTATTTAAACAGTTGCAAAGTGTTCGCGCTTGACATTTCTCGAAACGAATTATCATCCATAATGTAGCATTTAACGAGACTCATTGTTTCAGATTGCTGCTACGGACTTCGGTAAGATCTCAATATATATTCCATGCGTTAGGTAAACGATTCAAATGCGTCGTCTATTTTATTCAATTCATTAACAAACGCGGATACTACATATAATGAAATTTAATTTCTATCCCAGAGCTAGGTATATTAAAGAACGAGATTCATTTTTGTCCCAAGATCAGCCAGAGGCTCAAACAAATCCCGATATAGTATTTTATACCTTCTACCGCGAAACTCTGAATAAAGTTAGTTTGTTGAACATATAATACCTTAATTACATTATCTTATTTTTCAGCTTCTTCAACAACACCTTGCCCTAATCAAGCAGGAAATGCAAAACCAACAGGTAGGCAGAATCTGAATCAGAAATATATATATCTATTACCACTAGTAGTTCCATGAACTGCCGATCCCGTAACTATGATATTTTTTCGACTTATAAAACAACCGACAATCCCTTTACCGTTTTTTTAAATCAACAACTTTTATTAATTTTATGTATGTGTGTACCAAATATTATTGAAATTGGCAAGTAAACGACGCCCTAGCATACTTGCCCTCTTTTGTGAGAAATTGTTCGGAACCAAAAATCTCCGACGACTAACAAACCAAAAATATGTGGAACCCTTACACCAAGTTTCGTCAAGATTGTGGAAACTTGGTGTAAGAGTTCCGCATATTTTTGTTTTTTTTAGTCGTGAGATTTGATTGAAAAGATTGGGGAACTTAAAACCTGTACTGTAATTTTCAGGAGACATACAAACACACAAACAAACTGATATACTAAAGAAATAAAAATCAGACCCAAAGCGAGGCAGGTTCACTGGATTCGCTCTAGCACCAAAAAAATTTTTAACGAAAATTAAAGGTTTTAATACAAGAAGCTTTTTGAAACATGCTTTCTTGACTTAATGAGGTTTTTATGACCAATTTTTAAGATTGGTGTACAAAAGCTATTGCTTATGATTAGCAGAAACAACCTCGTAATATCGAAATGTACGTGTCGTATACATAACGATAAGGATAGCTGTTTGGGTCTTACAATATTATATTGTGTGTTAATAACGCCATATTTTTTTCTGCAGTAACACCTACGCAAGCTCCTCCTAGACCTGATCTTACTTCGAGTACTACCTCCACAGTCACTCCAAGTAAGTGACACGCTAGAACTAAAGAAATTGTGTCTGTATTTTTATCCTCAAGTTATCGACACTGCTGGATCAATCCTAATCGGTCAATTATAAGAATATTCAGTTAAAATTTTTCGCTTTAGATGTTCCGCAAAAAAAATTTTAAACTTAAGAACTGAAATCGCAAAACATTTTATTCTGTCCATTTTTACTGATGAACGTCTCAGTAAAAAATCGAGACTATCACAAACAACATTTTAAAATATTTGTCTTCTATATTTTATCCCTAAATAGACCAGGGTAGATAATTTTTTTAAATCAAAAAATATAATAGTTGATGAAACCCATTGGAAAAGGAGGAGAATATTATAAAAATGAAAGGAAAAATAATTTACGGGCGATCTGAGGTCGGGAGGGGGGAAAGCAGAGATTGCAACGAACAGAAAGAATACCAACTTTTTGAAAAAAAGCTGATGTTTTGACGGGTGAATTTTCGATTGAAAATTAGGTTTTTTTTGGATATTCGTTCAAAATCAGATGCAAAAATAAATATATCAAATAAAATAAATTACATCGTATTTGGGATATATAAAGGTAAGTTTTCATCAAACTTCCTGAAAAAAAAAACAAAACTAGGTTTATTCAATTTTTCACAAAAATTTTGAGTTTATGTGAAAAAAGTGTGAATACAAAAGTTTTAGATCTTTTTATTACATACAACTTTGCCTTATAATTTTTTTCCATAGAAATTTTAGCTTTGCCGGAAATCGAGATAAACCGTTGTTTACCCTTAAACCCTCACCCCCTTCCCCTTCCGACCTCAGATCGCCCGTAAATTATTTATCCTTCATTTTTATAATATTATCCTCCTTTTCCAATGGGTTTCATCCTACTATTTTTATTTTTTTCACGTTTTATTATTTTTAAAGCCATCTCTCTACCCTGGTCTATAATGCGGATTAGCTATTATTTTTATATGAAAATGAAAATTCGAATATAATAAACATAAAACATTACAGTACGCGTACCACGATATGTAATTTTTATGTATGAGGTTATATTTTTGCAGAATTTAAATAAGAAAATGTAGCTTGTACTTTTATTTCAGCTGGCGCTGAAAAACCTACTGGAGGTAATACGCTCGGCCAAGCAATGAGCACGGGTAACGGGAATGCTAATGCAAATGGAAAATAGAAAAGTTTTATTACAAATTGTAAACTTGTTTCACATGTAATAAAATTGATGAAAAATATTGTAAATGGTCTAACATTACTTAGTATTAGTTTAGTGCACGGTAATGATTTTGTATGTAGTAGGTACTATTGTGTTGTATACATAAGCAGTCTTTATTTTTTTATTTCACTTTCCAAAGAATAAGATGTATTTACGTTTGTTACCTGATTTCTCGGAGACGGATGAACCGACTTGAATTTTTTTTGTGTGAAAGGTTTTTGTTTTGACAGAGTTGAAGGGGTGAACTGTCAAAATGGAATTGATACCACTTCCGGGCTAAATGCTAGTGTTAGGCATGAAAGAGGTGATAGCAAACAAGAGCAATTACACTAAGTTTTAGCTAGCAAGCACGCTTTAAGCGATAAGGCCGTCATTACAAAGCTAGCATGTTTTTTGTATTGTTTGTTTTTAAATAGCTGATAAGTTGGTCTTTCAATAAAGAGTTGTCTCGTCTTATCTTAGTATTGATAGTTCAAGTGCTGTGTTCGTATTGCTGTGAATATGAAACCATGTCTGCTTGTTTTTGTTTTCACTCTTTCATGCCTAACACTAGCCGAAAATTTCCACCATCATACAAAGCAAAAAAAAAAACTAATAAAATTGCACCCAGGTTAGATTTTTAACGAATCATGACGAAACTTGATATACAGGCTATAGCGGCTCTACAAATTAAAAAACAGTTTTTAGTAGCCGGACATTTCTGGTAAGGGACGTTCAAACAGGAGTCTAATAGAAATAAAAAATGCAGCTCTCTAGGCCACATCTTTCGATCCAATCATTGCAATAAATAATGTTGATTAATTATAATAAGGACAAAGTGGAAGAGAATAGTTAAGTAACGATGAAAAAGTAATTTCACGCATTTACCACCGAAAAAAGAACTATTTTGGAGCTGTAAAGAATAGAGAGATTGTATAACCTGTCGATATCTTTATAGCAATTTTTCTAAGCGCAATACTAATGTCTAGTTTAATATTATAATACTGACTGATTTTATGACAACAATACATACACAATGTGAGCATTGAACAATTAATAATAAATTATTATAATAATTATTAATTAATAAATTATTATAATTATTATTAATTAATAAATTATTAATTAATTATTATAATAATTATTAATAAATAAATTATTAATTAATTATTATAATAATTATTAATTAATAAATTATTAATTAATTATTATAATAATTATTAATTAATTATCATAATAATTATTAGTTAAACATATTAATGCTGCTAGCATACTAAGCACCCTGCCTTTGAGTTGAGTTGAAGTATTTTGCATATCTGTAGATCGTACGTGGTCAATGGGTAATCAATCCATTTGCGTTAAAGAGAGAAACGAAGTTAGGCGAGCAACTTCCAATGTCAGTTTCGGGTTCGGCAAAAGTTTCGGCCAATTTTGGCCAAAACTGAAACTGCGGCCGAAACAAGGCTGAAACCGAAACCGAACTTTCGATCGGACACTATGTGCAAATAAATAAACAAAATTTATATTCCTAAACATAATTATAATTTCCAGCCAATAAGTTTTCAAAACATTTTACTTACGTAAGTCAGTTGTCAAGTCTACAATGTTGACACTGCTCTATTCTTAGAAGGTGGACGACAGATTCACCACGCTATATCGGTCACATCAATCAGGTATTTTGCACGTCAAACAGGACAAAGGCATGCCATACCTAGAGCTAGCCATGCCCTCCACTGCAACCGAACATCACAGATTCCAATAAACATCAAAGACAACCTTATTTCAATATGTCATCATTTTATTTAAAGTTAGTAAGTAGCACTTGAGAGAGCGCGAAATGTAGATGCACGTGAAAGCGTGACTTCACCCTGCACGCAAAAAGCGTTTCCTCAGACAATTTCTCAGTTTAGAACCTTGCGCACGGGTATCCATATCTTATTACGACTCTAAACAATTTACCAGCCATCTTAAAATTAACAACCAACGTACTCATTGCCGTAGATACACATTTTAACTTACTTATACACACTTTCAACGCCTAGTAAATACGATAAAAAAGGCAGTAAAAATGTGCAGTATTGGTATCAACAATGGTAGAGATATTTATTCATCTTTTTAATAAAGATAAAATGCATCTTGGTATCTTTAAATTCCGTTGTTAACAATTTTTTATGCAACTTAAATCTTTTTAATGTAAGTATAACTCGCAAAACTGCTGCTATAAAAGACATTTTTGAAGTATTCTTGCTTTATACGATAGGAATTATCTACCCTGGACCGGTACGACACAATAATTACAATTTTGACACAACACATTATCCTAGGGGTTTAAGGCGATCAAAATGCTTTGCAGTAGTACTATGTACTACTGAAATTTAGTAGCATAATATAGCTCGTTTAGTACAGTGGTCAGAAGCTTTATGAACGAATTTGAAATGTTTTGTTTTATTGCAAATTTTTAAAGATAATTGATCTTCGGTGTTGTTACGAGAGTTGTCGGAAAACAATATTTACCACTATTGTTTATTAGCGTTTACGTAGGCACTGTCAAAAACAATTGTTCTGAAGTTCTATGGACTCGATTTTCGTACGTAAGTATATATTCGCATGAGAGATTTGTTCCTACATCAGTCTTAAATTTATCTCACTTTCCTTCAGTTAGAAATTCAGAGCAAAAACTATGGCGAGGGCTGTGTATTTACTATTATTTTGTACAATGATCGTGTATGTGGTAAGTGACAATTTAAACTGTACCTACCTGATATATAACTGCAAATCATATAAATCCATTTAGTTGGATAGGCAAATAAAAAAGTACATTATCGCAATTTAAGTCCCAGTAACTAATTTAGTCCCGAGACCGAGTTTGCCGCCGGAGCGCAGTGAGACCGCCATTAGTTCGAGGGAATGTCTTTAACCTGAAGTAAATAAACATTGTTCTTTTCATTAAATTGTAATATCATTCTTTTCTGATCGCGCCATTTCTAAAAATCTCAGGGAATTTTAGGGATCTTTGTATTGATTTAGGTGCAATAGTTTTTTCTGATGTGGAGTTAACGTCAAAGATCAATAAAGTTATTCTGTTGGTGTCCTAAATTATTAAAAAAAAACCCACAAAACGTACAACTACGAGTATTGTGTCTACAATTTTCAGTTACATGCCTAAACAGTGGTGCGAGTACCTAGTATTCAAACTCAAAGCAATATACAAGTAGGTATGTTGCTTATATTGGACATAAGTAAGCGTCTAAAATAATAAACTACATTACGCAAGTAACGCATCATATTTTCCCAAACTTTAGGAAAGCTAATCTGAAACCATCATGTTAACCAATACCATTTGAAAGTTTCGCAAAATAAATCGTAAAAGGTATAACTTACACTTTTAAATAGAGGACAGTTTCGATTTCCAGTAAAGATGTCGTCGTACGTCTAACAAAGAAAAATTAAAAATGTGATTAATGCAATATACTTATTTGTCATAGCTGTTAGTGAGTTGCCGTCTAAATTGCGTACAAATATTCGAGATACTTTCAGATCCAGGCACTACTTCACATTTTATCTAAACATGTCCTGTACAGTTTTGCAAAACAAAATCAATGAATAACTAGTATCGGTGCAAACGGTTGCCATTTTACAAACATTTCGCTGTCTAATATACACTTGTCTATAACTTTTGGAGTGCTATACGATACTTTCATTTTTGCTTCCAGTATGCCGATGATGCAACCACGGCAGCAGCAACCACAGCTGCAGCAACCACGGCTGCGGCTTCTACTACAGGTAACTTTATTTACGCCTAGGCTATTTTACGAGTAAAATTGTAAAACTTCAAACAAAGGCAAAGTGCAACAAGAAAACCAAAACCTAATTTATTTACTACTAGCTACGCACCGCGATGTTCCCGTGGATATTTGACTATCCCACAGAAACACTGCATTATTTCGGGATAAAACTGTAGGCTACCTATGTCAATCCAGATCCTTTTTAATTCAAATCCGTACAGCCGTTCGATTATGATGGAGTAAGTAATAAACAAACACACACACTCATACAGACTTTGGGTCTGTATGAGTGTGCATTGTGATTAGCACGTAATAATATATTTTTAAAGTTGAAAAAATAGTAGGCAACACACACGACATTATTATATTTGGGATGTTAAAGTTTTAAGAAGACTTGGTAACGAGCGTTGGGGCAGTAAAACAATTTGTCGGACACTAAGTATTTGATCTTTAATTTTACATATTAATCTGAAGATTTTTTGTTTCAGCTGCTTCCGATTCCACTACGCCTAGCAAAGATTTTTGTAAGTATACAGATGTAGTTAAGTTTTCTCAAATACGAAAAATCATACTCGTAGATCGATCCTAGATGGCCGCCGCCAAAAAATGGCGGATTACATATCTTTTCACAACTACCTCACTATACCCATATCAAGTGAAAAAGCTTCACGAGTAGAATACCATAGTAAATTTCAAATCCAAGGTGGTCGATACCGCAAAATGGCGTTTTTTATTTTTATCGCCTCTCGATTCGCTCACTGTACGGACAAGATTAAAACCACCCTTGTCAGGCATATTGTCAGAGTCTATACACGGGTGGTCTATAGTTCAGTTATGCTTAGAAATCACTAAATACTATCAGGATTCAGTATAATACTGTCTTTTAACCCTGACGCAAAACGACGGGGTGTTATAAGTTTGACGTGTCAGTGTGTGTGAGGGTGTATATGTCTGTGTCATCGTAGCTCCCGAACGGATGAACTGATTTTGATTTACTTGTCTATGTTTGAAGATAATCGGACCAAGATAGCCATCACAAAATGGCGAACTACATATTTTTTCACAACTACCTCAATATCAATACCAACATCAATACTATATACACTAAATGGCTGCTACCACAAAATGGCGATGTCAGGGATTTAATTTTACTTGTCAGAATGATGTTGACACTTCCCCATTTTTGTAGTTCATCCGAGATGTTCCCGCAAACATATAGTGACGGCTTTAATGCGGTTATTCGGCTAAAGTGGCGTCACTAATGAGGGTACGGGGAAGCAACAACTACATCCTGAAAGAATTAATAGAAGATACAAAAGCGCCTGTACAAAATGCCTGGATCGTACATGTCATATATGTCAATTTAGATCCTTAGCTGTAGGCTAACATTAGGTGCTAGTTAAGTTACTAACACATGTATTACTTGTTGTCAAAATAAATGTATTGGGTATTTACAATTTGGTATTATTTGTGTTCCAGAGTTATGAAATTAGGTATTAATTTTTGCTACAAGTTATGTATTCTCATTTCAAAATGCTTCCAGGGGGAAATTTAATTAAAGCCGCGGAAACTATAAACAAGAACAACCAAGAAGCAGCCAAGAAAAACTCGGAGGCATGGCAAGGTAATTATAATAACTATGACTGTACATTTTAATGTATATTGGATCCTAGCAAAATTATGTTCCGTATGTCTAAAAAATATTGATATCGGCCAGCAAATAGCGCCATAGCAAACTTCCGATCTTTTTGGTAGAAATACCCTCAAGCAAAAATATCGAAAAATAAAAATCACTAAAATCGAACAACTCATACCCGAACTACGTTTCGTCAAGATGGGTCCAATTATTGAAATATAGTACGAAAATACTATCTGGAAAATTACAACATTGAAAAATAAATATAACTGTACCTACGAAGTCAAGCCATTTGTTTGTATCAAGATAAAGTACTAAGCCCGGTCTAGTTAGGGTATTGAAGGTCTAGACTCGTAGTCATAAATCTTTTATTATTATTTTTTTCAGGTGTTTGGTCACCCTTGTTTGGATAAAAATAAAGATATTAACGTTGACAAACGTCCACCTGCGCGGGAGTATCACACCGAAAGTATTGCAATCATAGTACTTAAGTTACACGATCTTATCAAAATAACGTATTCCTTTTTAATAAATATATGTTTTTTCGTGTATATTTGCCTAGTGTTAAATATTGTTTCCTTTAATGACCTACACTGGAATGAAAAATTTATGACATAATATTCATCTTTAATAGTTTATATTTTTTTGATAGACTATTGATTAAACATTTTCATTTTAAAGTTAAATAACTTTATTATAATTTAAATACATAAAAAAACTGTCAGTTCTAATCCGAAAAATTCATTCATTTTTCAAATCCAAATATTTGAACCTTGCGAGCTATGTAATAAAGATTAGTCTGATTCTGTTCCACTTTTTCCACTTAGCCATTTCAACTTAGGAATACACTTTTTTCCTCCTGGTTGAAGTACCAATAACTTTGTCCATTTTACTAATGATTTTTGAAAGCTTACACCAATGAAATTTTGTATCGTTTTAAGTTAAAATTTAATAATAGTTTTTCATGTACGGATACCGCCTCCTTAGTGATGTGCCCGATGTGCTTGATGTGCCACATATTATAACGATTACTACGATTGTGCCGCAGATTACAAATTATCTGTAAATTAAATGCTACTATATAAATAAGATGTAATATTTAAACAGAAAGACAACAAAATAGTAAGGTTGAAACCAAGAAATAAAAATAATATAGCATTACAAAAAGTTCACTTTCTTCTTAGTAAATATTCACTTTCTTCTTAGTAAATATTCACTTTCTTCTTAGTATAATAAGTACGAGTATAAGGCGTTCAACTTTAAAACAACTAAAATAATTTAATTCCTCTTACTAACATTAGTCATCAGAGGTGCCTAGAAGGAATTGCTTTAGGCGATAAGGCCGCCCAATATACTACCGATGTTTTGTTCTTATTTATATTTTATTGTTTATATTTTATTTTTGGTGCGAAATAAAAAATATTGTATTGTATCATTTACGCTAGATTCGTCCGAAGACGTGTCTTCAGTAATAACGAGAGTTCAATTGATACAACAATCCTAGAAACTTTCGAAAAGTCTTTCGTTTGAAAGGGTATAGTTCCCGTGTGCTCCCATTTACATTTTATCAAAATGTAAAGTTTAAGAGGTTGGGTTTTATAACCAAATTAATTTCATTCAATGGATCAAATACTGACAAATATTGACATTAAAACTCGTATTAATACAATAATAACGCCACTCATTGGTTTTTCCTTTCCGGAACTTGTCCACTAACATTTAAACTTTATGGTAGGGTATTAAAGTACAAATTGACTTTTGAGTATTATTACGAATCGATTGTATGAGAGTATAGAGAAGTGTTGTTTTTAGACCTTTTCTGGCAATTTTTTTAAATTTTTCACTCCGTTAGAACCATCCTCGTACTTCAAGGAACATTCTGGAAATAGAATTTGCAAAATCGGTTCAGCTGCTCTCGAGATTTGCGCTTAGCAACACATTCAGCGATTCATTTTCATATTATAGAGAATAACGTACCGTAGCCGTACATAGTATTATTGTAATCATTTCTTTGCCGTAGTGCATGTAATTTATGTAAATTGAAACAGGAGCACTACTTACATAAATGTATAACAATTCCTAAAGTAGACATTGAATTTAAGCATTTCACTATTCATTTTGTATATAACTGGTAACAAAATGATTAAAATTAGTGCATTTATTCTGTTGGTTTTACTTGGAATTGTGGTAAGTGAAATGACCATACAAAAACGTAGTGATTATGATTCGTGATATTTGGCAAACACCACTAATTAAAAATCATCACGTGATTAATCGACGGCCCTTTATTTCATAAGGTTGCTATTTTTTTTTACTCTCATGTCTACAGGTACAATCTAAATAAAGATTTTTAACCCTGTATAACTAAAAGTTTGAAAAAGATATCTAGTCTCTATAATACCATTAAATTATAGAAGGTAATGTAACTATCTGAGTTTTCTTGAAACGCTAAGTTGTATGTAATTTAACACTTACGATACATAATAAAGATTTATTAAAATAAATCTCGATAAAAATCCTCTTAGATTACAGATTTATCAGTTTAAGAAATCATATTCTTATTATTTACAAAACGATATTATTTTATTATTTAATGTAGGTAGTACGTACAAATGCTAAGAGTATAAAAGATGATTAAGTATACTTACTACTTAATACAAAATTAATGAGGTTCGGCAATGAATAAGCAGGTTTAGGATTTTGAACTACCGACTTCCAATAAAGAGGATACTTACTCAATTTGACTGTATTTTTTGTGTTATATAAAACAAATATGTATACCGTTGTATTATTATATATTTATTAGTGTTATATTATTTCCAGATAACTGCACCAGTGCCCCAAAACATTTTATCTAATGAAGGTGAGTCTAGCTGATAAATTTAACGAAATTGCCACAAAACTAAAATGTTAAATACTTATAAGAAACGGGTAAAGGCACATAATATACCAAGGTTTGCAATCAAAGAATTTATTTTGAAACGCTTTGCGTTAAAAGCGTTTATTAGCAAAAATATATGACTTTTTTTGTTTAATAATGCTTTTTACTTAATATTATCTCGCAAAAAGGTTTGAAGTAAAGTAAAATAAGCTTTATTGTTCAACTGTGTCACGAGATCTTAAATTAACATAGAGTAAGTATCAAAAGCTGTGTCCATTGCGAACGTACAATATTTGTAAGTCTATACATAATATTAATATAATTTTGTAGTATTTAACATGCATGAACCTATATCAAAATTATTAGATAATTTAATTACAAATACAATCTAAACTTATTATTTTTCTTAACTAGGATATATTTATACACATATAATCATAATACTCTTTATCAAAATATTCTTTTACATTATAATAGGCTTTTATTAATAACCACTCTTTAAGACTGTTTTTAATATGGTTACCATTTAAAAAAATTAAATCCAAAAGGAGATGATTATAGATTTTAATTGCATTTACAAATGAACTTTTTTCAAACATGGTATTATTTATCTGCTGAATATTGAGGTTATATTTATGTTTATTACGCAAACTATCGGCGCGAGTAGATTGGTTGAAATATAAATCTTTATTTTCGTTAACAAACATACACAATTAATATACGTAAATGCTAAAGACAGTCAGTAATTTGTTGACCCTAAATACATTTCGGAGGGAATCGGTACTACGCATTCTGTAAATGCTACGCAGGCATCTTTTTTGTAGAATAAAAGTAGATTCTAACTCAACAGAATTTCCCCAAAAAATTATACCGTATTTTAGTTGAGGATAAACATAACCATAATATGCATTTATTGCTACAGATTTCGATGAAATATTACTCAATATAGACAAAGCTCAACAGGAACTTGTTAATTTATTATTAATTTTACTAACATGAGCTTTCCCGTTTAGATGGCAGTCAATCGTCACGCCCAAAAAGTTTGACTGGATAACTTCATTTACCTTGTTACCATTGTGTACAATATTTAGCTACATCGGAATTCTTTTGTAGCTTCGTAATTGTATGTAATTGGTTTTACTGACATTAACCATAAGATTTATTGAGTTGAGCCAATTAGTTAGTAATAGTATAGTGTCATTAACTTCTTTTTAAAAATTTATTGGAGATAAGTAATTTTGGGGTATAAATATGGTAGCGTCATCAGCAAACATGACACAAAGGTGTTGAGTGATTGACGGTAATTAATTATTTTGACGGTAATTAATTATTTGAAAAGTAGAATATGCTTTTCTGGCCTGTTTTTTGGGCAAAACTCCTGAGCAGATCCCTCGTTACACTCAGAGTTCAATACAACACCCGTGACGTAAGACATTGCTCTACCCATAATCATAGTACATAATCTACTATTATAGTTTTATAGCAGTGAAGTGCCTACTAAAGTTTGCAAACTTTAGTGTAGACACTTAAATAACTAGCACTTACACAAATAATTAACGAATTTTCAGGAACCAATATTTCTGAAACTATGGCCAAAAAATTGGCGAGCTCCGGTTTAATCAATTCCAACAACGCAAGCAATATAGGTGAGTCGGTAGGTCTATTAAACTACTTTGTAATTTAAGCTGTGAATACGAATATAAAATGTATTGATGTCTTAATATTGGTAAAGCCATAAATACTTATAATGCTGCCGAAAAGAAATCCCATTCCATACACAGGTGTCACAAAAGTCAGATCAAGCTGATATATATATGATGCAGACTTCCAAAAAGGAGATGATACTCAATAAATACGTCTGTTATTTTTTTCTGAGTTTGTTACCAAATTTTCTCGGATTGGATCCACAGGTCTCGTGATCGGCGGACAAAATATACGTTTATGTTTATGTCAGAAACGGATCACGAGATCAGTGATAGGTACAAACTCGATTTCTCAGAGACGACTAGACCGATTTGAAAAAATCCCATGACAATGTGACCCCATATTCATTTTATCAAAATCAATCCAGTAGCTATTGGTTTTTAAATCAAAACTACTAAAAATTTGTACTGGCGCCTGTCAAATTGGAGTCGTTTGTCACTTTATAAATAACTAGCTGTGCCCCGCGGTTTCACCCGCGTAGTTCCCCATTGGATTGTCGAGATAATGGGGAACTACTTTTTTGAAGTCAGTTAAAAAGTATCCTATGTCCTTTCCCGGGGTCCAATCTACCTGTGCACCAAATTTCATCCAGATCGGTTTAGTGGTTTTGGCGTGAAAGCGAAACAGACAGACAGACAGAGTTACTTTCGCATTTATAATATTAGTTAGGATTATGCTATTTACTTAACCTTCTTATATACACAATTTAATATCCTTCGGTCACATAATATTAGATGAGATTCTTAAAATATTAAATTCTCAATATAGTACTAATACAATATAGTAGTAATCCCAAGTACAATCAAGAAAAAAATATTAAAATATTTTGCAATTTTATTTTTTAATTAGCAGACAAAGTACATAAAAACAAAAAAATGTTATCCACGTTTACTTAAAACAACAAAATGAACATCTAAAAAACAAATGAACATCTCAAGAAACAAATGAGCTTCCCAAGAAACAAGCGCGTGTCATTTTCCAGTGCAGATTACGAAATTGTCAATTAAATACTTTATAAAAACTAAAAAATGTTGGTTCCCCTTTAGCAATTTCAAGTGAAAAAATAGTCTTACGCGATTTCGAACTTATCAACATTTACTATATTACTGGGTTTTTTTGTGGCATTCGGTACCGGTACCGGTAATGGTCTCTAAAAGTCTAAAAGTAAAGGTTTTCTAAAATATGCCTTAAGCTTGAAAATTGAGTAAAACTGATTTTTCCACTATCAATCGTTAATGGACTTTCTTCGACTTTCTTTTGTTTTTTAAAAATAATTAATTACCAGGACAAGTTATAGATAGGTAGTCCAGAAAATACATAGGTAATATTTCTAAATAAATTAGCTAGGCAAACTTTCATTTATTTTTTCATCTTGATTGCCCATTTTCGGTTATATTAAGAATCTGCTATTTCGATAATCTAATGTTTTTAGGATCTAATTTATGCGAACGAAGGTATTTTCATGTTGTATTTGTGGTGACAATAAATAATGTTTGTGCTGTATGTATAACTTTATAACGAATCAAGTACATTGCTTTGTGTCAAATGTGATTTACACGTAAAACAGTAATTTGGTCACTTTTTAGGAGTCAATCTTGTTAACGCCTCGATCAAGACGACTTCTGGTGCCGTCGGCCGTCGCTGAGGTATGTCTACTTGTACTTACATAAATTTTTTTATGTTTCGAATAATGTGTTCATAACCAAATTTGTTGACGATTCAATATGAAAAAGATATAAAGAGAGAATAAAGTCTCTATAGGTGTTAGAGCTGATACGATATGCTCATAAATAAATACATACATTTGTAACCTTTGATTGTTGATCTATTTCTGATTATTTTTTTGTTTATGGTATAATTTTAACACTGAATTTCTGTATTTTTTGAGCTAGGTAAGAAGTTAATTTCAACCCACCTAGTAGGTGTCCATGTAAAAATCTGACATGTTTAATGGACAAAATTTAGTTTTTTATTATAATAATTGATTGTACCTACAATTTTGTGAAATAAAACGTGTATCTACATCACTGCAATGCCCTAGTCTCCCTTTTTTGTTACTTTATTGAAAAACACGACAACCACTTGACCGAACTTTTTCATATTTAGGAATCTTCTATCTAAAATCTAGGATGTTATGTGTCCCGTGTTTGTACCAATTATAATTGACATCGGCCATTACATAGCTCTGTAGTAAACTTCCCTCCATTTTGGCAGAAATCCAATCCCCAATCCAAAATCGCCCGATGACTAAAACCTATAGGTACACAAAGTTTCGTTACGATTGGTTGGAAACTTCGACCTGTAGGCTAGTACGAAATTTTAGGAGACACAAACACGCAACCATACAGCCATCCAAACTGACAGACCAAAGCAAAGCGTCTTCGCTTTGCTCGCTCGGTCTGCTGAACCAGCGAACTTCGTACCGCCTAGCATTTAATAAATGATGTCATCAATGACGTGGGCTGTGAATTTGAGCAAGATGGCGGATTATTTCTCGGAGCGACAACGAATTTAAAATATCGGTTCAGTCGATCTTCAAAGTTAGGTAAATATCTATTATTTTCTTTGTATTCATATTTGTTGTAAATATCTACACATAGTATAATTATTGTTATTTATTGCAGCCATTCATGCCTACATTTCCCGAACGAGTCGTGTGGAAAGGAGACAATACCACTTTTTATGCGTGTTTTTCTTACTTAAGTACTTGTATGTATTGCATTGAGATTGAATAGGTTACGGGCAATTTTTTTTTATTAAATTATTTGAGACACTATAGCTAGGCATGGGTCTCCACTATGAAGGGGGGTCATGGTCCATCACGCTGTACAAAATTGCGGGTTAGGGACTTCACTTATCTTCGAGAGCTATTAACCATATCCGACATGCAAATTTCCTCGTGATGTTTTCGTTCACTGTTTAAGCATGTGGTAATTAATTCTAATATGCACACGAGTACAAAACTCACGAGATGCATGCCTTAACCTGGATTTGAACCAGCGCCCTTTTGCTTGTGAATCAATGGGTTTACCGACTAGACGAACACTAACCACTTTACATATTTTATAGGTACATAATTGCAGTCAATTAAGTACCTACACTAGCTGCGCCCCGCGGTGATACCTGTATTTAAACGGGATAAAAAGTAGCATATGTCAATCCAGGGTTTAAGCTCTCTCCGTACCAAATTTCATCAAAATCGGTTCAGCAGTTTTTGGGTGAAAGAGTAACAAACACACATGCAAACTTTCGCGTTGTAAAAAATGTTTTTCTACCACATCTGGACCGATTAATAATTTTTTTTAATCTAATCTATGTTTATAATACCAATCATACAATTTTGGAAAAATTAGAAAAGACCAAAAATATTGAAAAAAAAAAACAAAGTAATAGACCAACTAATTTAATTAACATAAATGTGTAAAACATAATTCAAATTCTTTGTATTTTTTCGGCAGAATATAAAAACATTTTTACATAGTTCACAAGTTGTTTAACAGGTAACTTAACCGTGCACAATGCATAATATTTAAAGTTTCCGGCAAACAAGTTCCAATTCCGAAGTGACAATATTCACGTCTTTTTGGCGCGGAATAGAGTACAGGCTAGGGATTTCGCCGAGACTTGATCGATGATTCGTCTATAAGAAGTGCATATGCGCCGAAATACTCCCACTTTGTCACTTTTAATTCAAGAAGATTGCCGGGAACTATATCTATACTGTTATACTAATATTACAAAGAAGAAACATTTGTATTTTTGTATGGAAGAGATCGCTATGAGCGATAAGGCCGCCGCTTGTTGCACGTAATCACAAGTATTATTAAATTTATTGTATTATTTATGTGTGCATACAATAAAGTGTTTTCTATCTAACTTTAAAACTAAAGGAGCGATTTCAAAAATTATTTCGCCATTAGACAGTTACCCTATAACTGAGTAACATAGGCTATAAAAGAGAAGAAATTTTGAGATCCGCGTAACACCGAGGAAAGCAGCAGTCTACTATAAAATGTCTTGTCGACACAATAAGTTATAGGCAATAAGTATTTTTACCTGATAAAACTATTACTATTAACCTATTTTACATTTCTTATAATTAGTTTATACCTATACTTATAACAAAGGCACTCAGCTTACTACTTTGTACCATTAATATTTCGTTTTTAAAAGGAACATTGTAGTCTTTCACAAACGTCATTTTTAAAATGATACAAATAAATTAAATTAATAAATGTATAATTAATTAATTTAATTTATTCCCATATTTCTAGAAAATAATTTGCCCACACAACCCTATGGATTATCTAAAATATGTCAAATTAAAGTCAAATGTCAAATGAATTATATTCTTGATAGTTTATCGTGAGTTAGAAATAAACTTTCATTTGTCAAAATTATCAACCTGACTTAGCCAACATCGCAATGATTTTAAGGATTCGTAAAATAAGTCGTTTTCCTAAATCTTACAAGGGAATTATGGGATTAACATACTTACAATATTAAATGTACGACGAATGTTTTCGAAGTGTGGACGAGTTTGCCGTACAAAAAACAGTTTATAACTTTCTAATAAGAAATGTCATTACTAAAACTTACCGATGCGTTTGCTTCCGTGTGCATATTTTTTACTATTATTTTAGTAAAGGCCCTAACTTACACAAAAGTACAGAGAAATAACAGGCTGTACCTGCAGTTTACTGTAAATAGGTAATGTAAACTAATAATCTCAAATGAGTACTCCTTTCCTGCCTTCGTCCGACCTGACGAATTTAACAGACCCAGACTTATCTTGTTGACTTTCCGATGAGTTACTCCTGACTGGTCCGCGTTTGTCCTTGGACATTTGTGCTACCTGCAATTTCAAAGGTAAGGATTACAATCATCATCTTCCTGACCTTATCCCACTACGTGGGATCGGCACGGCATGTCTTCCTCTTCCATTCAAGTCAAGGATTACAATCGAAGCCTACAAAGTATCCAGGTGGGAGCGGAGCTGCCGATCTTGACTTGTGACTTTCATTAGATTCAAATTTGGGCCACTCGGAAAAATGGCATAATATATAAATTGCTGCTTTCAAAGTTGTTCTTTGGTTTTAAAGTAAAGTATGCGGCTATGGAACCGCTTTACCACTTTGTGCCGATTGCTCTTGAAACCCTGGACTGTTGGGGCTCTGAGGCTAGGGCATTTATTATGTATATAGGGCAACGGCTCATAGTTAACACTGGTGACCCCCACTCCGGTTCGTTCCTGGTGCAAAGGATGGACATTGCTATTCAACGAGGCGATGCTGCTGTTACGAGTACCTTTTGCACCAGGAATGGTCAGGGATGGGTAATTTGATTAGGGGTAATTTAATTGTGTATTTAAACTGGTATTAAATTATGGAAAAAACCAGGATAAACCGTTATGAGTATTCTTTTAAAGAGAGTTACATCAATCAGTTGACGAATGATGACGTTATCTTTCAAATTGCGAAAAACTGCGAGCGATGCGCAAACTGCAAATTCTGAGTTTTATACACATAGACAATAAGTCTGTCTTTTTTGCTCTTACGACAGAACCAACGTGTCGTGGGAGATAAAAAAGCGACTTTTTTATACAAGTTTTTATTATTACAATCGCACACGGTTTGAAATATATTTTTACAAAGAAAACTACAATACGTATTCAGTTTTTAGTGTTTACTTAGAAAGCTGTTATAAATAAATTCAGAAATATAACTAAATAAAAAAATTATATAACTTCAGGATTTTTTACTATTCAAAAAGTTATGGTCTACAGAGATTCCGTCAAATAAGAACCAATCCCCTATCTCAGTTTTACAAGAATAATTTCTTTCAAATTTACTTTTTTGAAAATCAATTCTAAGACAGGAAATTTTAAGGAAAGACTTTTAATAGGCATCGTATCAGTGCAAAAATATGACTGCTAAGGAAGCTCGTAACTTTATAGTGATATAAAAGACAGAAAAAATAAAACGATAAAGCCTAGTAAATAATGTGTTAGCTATGTGAAAAAAAAACCACTGAAATATAACAACATTAAAAGCTAGAAAATATCTATATCTTATTGTATGGAAAAGTTGGCGGTCTATAGCCGTATTAATAATAAAATAAGTGATAGTTACGGCGTCGTCGATAGCCTTGAACTGCCAGTTCCAATGCACTCGGTAGAGGAACGGCCGGTGGTCGAAGCGGTTATCATCGGGACTGTAACTCTCCGCGTGGTAAGACGGAGTCAGGACGGTCATCTTGTGGCGGTTGATGGCGTAACAACGGAAGAAGTGCTTCACTTTTTCAGCCACCTGCGTTTAATACAAATCAAATATTCTTTAAAAGATAATCAGAAACTGAATAAAATATACAGCACAAAAAAATATATTTCGAAGATATATGCATAGTTTTTATTTTTTGTTTGGTGTGCAATTAAGCTATATTCATTCATACATTCATAATATTAAAAATTCTATTTAATTAGTCTATATATCAAAAGCTGTTCTCTGCACTAATATTTGAATATAAAGAAATCATACTAAAGCAATGACGTCAGATCATAATCAATCAGAATAAGTGATTAGAACAACGACAAAAAAATTCACCTGCATAAAATTTAGCCCACAATTTAACGACAATAGCCGTGGGATGTAATCAGTATAGCCTATGACCATATGCAGATAAATACCACCTCGAAAACGTAATGCATAAAAAATAATAAAAACCTAATGCACGCCAGAATCTCTATACACTCGAAAACATTGCTCTCCTTTTAGGCAGTTGGGTGAAAACGTTATCAATCATCAAGTGTCTGAACCGAAAGTTACAAAACAAAAGTTTAAAATAATAACCACGAAGAGCTAACATTTAAATAGTACCAAGAACCAAAATTGACCTTTATCTTTGTTACATATGTTTAAGATGAATCGGAGCATTTGGAAAGTTAAACAAACCTCTCTAGGCGTGCATTTGTCACTCCAAGTGTTGACCAGTTTCTGGAACATGCTGAAAGGGCCGCAGTTGTGAGTTTTGCGCAGGCGGCCAAATTCTGACAGTTCTACATATGTCATGCCCATGTCTTGTTCGTCTGTTTGTGTGATTTGGCCATCAGTAAGAGGCTCTAATTCAGCAGTCGGCGGAGCTTGCAGGATCTCCGATAGCGATGGTAGGAAGAATCTGCCAAATTACCCTTACATTACTATCTCAGAATTATCCACAGTTTAGGAAATCAGGACGTAGGCCAATATACAGTTTTTTTTTACTTTTTATGAGAGTTGTTGCATAGGATAGTATTTTAATAGCAATAAATTAAAAAAAGTTCATGAGCAAGTAGCAAGCTAGCTGTCTAGCTATCTGGAGTTGTCAGTTTCATAGAGCTACACTGTTCTTGGGTCATCAGCCTTAGGTATTAATAGTGAATTTTTGACACTGACACGATAACTTTTAAGGGCAAGCATGGTGCCAGCAGATAGATTCACAAATTGTAGCATTTAAGAGCAGTACATTAGCCCATTCAGCGCGATTTACCACTATTAATGTCTGATTTATAATGTGTAAAACCGCGAGCGAAATCGTGTCATGGATTAACTTCAAATACATAGTCGTAGAGACAGGTTAAATAAATCGACCCCCGAAGATAGGGGCTGGCCCATCGCTAGATAAGTTTAAAAAAGCTCACCTATTTTTGGCGTACTGCAGAAAAGCTTTCAGATCAGTCTTGGATATGCCTCCTATTGGGTTCACATC
Source organism: Ligdia adustata (assembly GCA_947049295.1). Classification (NCBI taxonomy): domain Eukaryota; kingdom Metazoa; phylum Arthropoda; class Insecta; order Lepidoptera; family Geometridae; genus Ligdia; species Ligdia adustata. The sequence goes on from OX346218.1 coordinate 10,180,210, forward strand.
GGCACTGGAGCAGTCATACTTCGTCATATATCCCCTTAAAGCTTCGTCCACATTAGAGGAACCGAGAACTAAGAGACCGCCGGGACGACCGCGAGCCCAAAGCATCAACTGCGCGAAGAGATACGATAAGACCATACGTAAACGCGCCTGAAATTATTAATATACCAAAATTAATCCTTGATTAAGATCTTGTCATTGCATTTCGATTGGATAAAAACAGATATTGTTATCTCTGTTTTTTTCTATGTACGACTAACTTCAGCAAATAAGCATACGGGTTACAACCAGCGCACGTAATATGAAAACACAAAACTCGCAAGCAACTTTAAAAGACCTCATATATATCCCGGCACATATTATAAATGCAGTGTGTTTGTTGGTTTATTAGTCCTACTTCTGTTCAACAACTGAGTGACGATCGAATTGATTTTGCATTGCTTCTTTCCCGCAATAAAAATTTAACGCGGGCAAAAACTATTATTAATCCAAAAACGCTCGACCGTTTTTTTTTTTTTGTTTTTGGTTGCCGCGAGTTACTTGTTATTTATCACATTATTTTCATTGAGATAGATTAAGATGTAAAGAGGTCAGTTTATATCTCAAGAAAATAAACTATTTTAAGATATATAAAAGTCATACCTGTATATTTTGCAATGCAAGATTTTGCCTCGGACATCCTCCCGCAGAGCGGAACTTGGGAACGAGTCCCGTAGCAGTTGTGAATATACCAAGAACAGCGCTCACCGCCGAGTCGATTACTATGGGAAAGTGGTAACTGCCGATCTGACTTGATAGCTGAAAAGGGAAGTTTTGTTTGAAAAAGAGCCAAAAACGGGTCTATAAAACAATGACACGCTTATGGAACTTAATATTAAGAAATTTAGACTCTAAAGGAAAGCAATCGTTGTATAGGAGATTTATAACATTATATCATTAATAACAAATACGATAAAACAAACAGTGAATAATAGACTGTTTCTATCTCGCTTTTCTAGGTTTTTGTCAATCAGTCCACAATCGAAATATATTTTAAGCGCTCGCTTGGAAGCGAGATTTTCGAGCGAGCGCTTGAAGAGTCAACATCTTCTGAGGATACCTTGTGCTAAAGCAAAACACGTGTCGAGGAAGTCAGATACTGAGAAAAAGAGAAATAAGGTGAGGAAATGTGGAGGTGTTGAGGAGTTACCACACTATAAAAACAAAATATTTTCCGATTTCTCACACTGACATCAAAACAAACCTGAAAAACACTAGATATTATTTATATGACGGCGCCTAGTCTCTATTATAATAAGTTAGCTTAAGCGCCATCTAGGTTAGTTGCGATGGACTAGAGATGCTTGGCACCATCTCTTGTGTAACGCAGGTAACGTGCGCTGTTCGGTGATTGGTTGTTTACGAGCCAATCAGTACTCACTAAAAGTTGCGCGTTCGGCCCGCGGGTGTCGCTGGTGAGAGCGGGCGGCGCGGGAGTCGAGTTAGTTATCATTTGGCAGCCGTAGCGTTCGTTAATAAGCGGAAAACTTGGTCTCCGTGTAATTTTAAATTCAAGTTATAATCATCACGTCGTTCGTAACTCTAATAGTGTTAAAATCAAATAAAACTGATTTATTGTACGTGCGATGTCTCATTCTTCTCGCCCGTCATACCCACGCCGACGAACCGTCTCATGTCTTCGATATATATAATATCTTATTAACTCAGTTACTCCCATCGTGTTTCAGTCGAAGAATCAAAGATCTTAGTGTAGGTAAAAGTATTAAAAAGAAATACCTGAGCGGCTCTCTGCTTAGTCTCCTGGCTGGAGTTCTCGGTGGCCATGTAGCAGGTGACCAGCAATCTGTTGCAAAGCTCCATGGGATCGGTCGGCATGTAGTCCGACTGGCAGAGGATTTTGCGCACGTCGTAAAGTACTTGACTTTCTGGAGTTATAACAGTAACTATTGTCACTTGTGGCACTACATGTACATATATATTTTTGTAGGTATTGTTATGTTTTGTGTATGTATAATAAAGCGTTGATCTATCTATCTATTGTGACGATGGTCTTAAGACGACTCAAAATACTTGTTTAAAACTGTGTCGGCAATTTATAGTTACTTTAAAGATCCATTTCAATATAACCTTTAATACAATACTTTAAGCATTAAAGCTGCCCGATGTAATAGCATTGTTTTATACATATTTTTATTATGAGTTTTATGATATTTTTTGTTTGGTGTGTAATAAAATTATAATCATTCATTCATACCTTCATCTATCTCATTCATGAGAATGAACCCATGAGAATAATACTAGCTGAGATTATATGTATGCGCTTTAGATAACTTGTGAATTTATGGTTATTACATACCTAATAGTATTATACCAGACCAACAACCATGTTAAAAGAGTTTATAACTTAAACGTGTAGTACCTTTTAAAAAACGATTGTACTAGCCATACAGAAACAAACACTACGTGGACTAACCTAACAACCACAAAATAAAAGTCAAGAATTTTCTCCCATGACGCCTTAAAACTATACTTTGTATCGATACGCTGCGAATATTGCGAACTATTCTAACGAATGAGTTTTTTTTTTTATCAGATTGTTATTAAGCAGATGACGCGCAATATAGTATAGATAACAATACAATCGTGTATCGTATTGGATATCTACTGGATCTCGGATCGTATACACAATTCAGTTATAATGTTGATTCTAAGAATGTTTCTTTCATTAATTCTTACCTCCCTTCTGTATAGCGTCGCATATCTGCGTGCACATTGAAAAGACAATGCAAGCAGTGCTAGTAGAATCCACGCCTCCACTTAATGGTAGGAAGAAACCGCCCTGGCCTGACCGACGGAGGTAGTCCCATAGCCAGCAAGCGGGACCTGGGAATGAACAATTGAACGAAATGAACGAGTTAACAAAGCCAAGCGAAATATAGAACTTAACGAAGGAGAATGAAAAAAGACATGTCTCTAAAAGTACTTTAAAAGTAAAACTGTTTAGGTCATATTAAAAATTGTTTTGATTTAAGAGCATAGTTAAAAATGCTACCGAAAACCGACCTGTTATGGTTACTAAACTTCTTTATGATCCGCACTACAACCATCACTCGTCATATTATGTATTTATTACAAAAATAGTTGTATTGTAAAAAGGAGATTTCGACCGATTTTGTTCGTATTTAGAATTCGTACTCGTATTCAAGGTTAAGTACTGCATGTCTCTGTCAAATTTATTGATAGCGACCCTTAAATGGCACCGTAGCAAACTTCTTTTCGAATTACGGTAAAAAATCTCTGCCCTCAATCGCAAACCGCTGGTTCGTAAAAAATGCAAGGATTGAAGTACGCTACGTTCGCTGGTCAATTACCCAGTTCAATTTCTTCTTCGGGCGTCAAATACTGCCACTCCATTGGCGGACTAGAGATTTGATGGACGTCTTCATCGTCCGACAGCGCGAAGTCAACTGCGATGCGAGGGAAAGGCGGGTTAGACGCGGCGAGATGGGACCGCGAGCGATTCTGTGCGCGATACGAACGAATGTCTTCTAAATCTATCGTTGCTGTTATTACTTCCTGAAATAAATGTATGTTTCTTTATTGCAATATTTTCTTCCTGAAAGGACGAGAAACTATCAGGCATCAACTCTAAATACAATAATTCTTTATTGTCACCACAAAAAGAATAAAAAACAAATAACATGGCATAAAAGGAGGTCTTATCGTTATAAAGCGATCTCTTAAAGAAAACCTTTATAGGAATGGAATATAACAATAAAATTTAGCGTAGACAGTGGTGCTAATATATGCTTTCGCATTCATAATCATTAACCCCTGATGCAAAAACGACAGAATGGGTTTGACGTTTATGCGCGTATGTGGTATTGTAGTTCCCGGACGGATGAACCTTTTATTTTAAAGGTGAGTTCTTAGCTATGTTTGATGAAAATTGATCCAAGATTGTGCCGAGGGTTTTCTAAAATTTGCCGCTAATTTTCTAATATCCTGCACACAGATCTTAAAAACTAAATGATGAACACAGGACAACCCTTACAAAAGTGGGATGAAAAGCATAGTTTACTGAGCTCCTCAAAAGGTGCACGGATACTTAACTTATCTTCAAGGCTTTCATTATTCTCAGACAAGTACTTGCTTCATCAAACCATGTTTTCAATCCACACGGTTTCAAACATGCACAAAATATGCACATGAGCGAAAAGACTTCTTAAGAGGAGCTGCCTCTTGTCACGCCTAATCTCCGTTAGCATAAATAAATAATAGTAATATATTATGTTAACTAAAAACATAACCGAGTGAGGTTGAAAGTAGATATTTTACAGTATACTAGCTCTTGCCCGCGGCTAATCCCGAGTTACGTTTGCTATCCGGCATAAAAAAAGGCAGTCTTTACTATCTCTATGCAAAAATCAATTTTATTCATCTCTCAGTTACTGAAGAGAAAAAGGGAAAACAAGCCAACAAACCAATTTTCACATTGATAACATTTGTGGGGATACATTAAGAGTAATAGAAAAAAAATACAAAAAGTACTATTACTTACCACATCGTGCAAAGCGAATTGTAATCCTCGACTGACAATCTGTCCATTGACAGCGACACACGAGCACCCATTAAAGTAATACCTCTGCCCGTCACAACCCCTCAGATTACTGAACAAATAAGCACCGCCACTTTTGAAAGTGGCACTTTTTACTAAGTCCACTGTGACGTAGGCTTTGCGGAGTTCCATGTAACTGCCGGATCCGTTGGATATGATCTCAACACCGTCTAAACCTAGAGGTATATGCCGGCTGAAAGATATGAAATGGTTACTTATGATAGTCGTGTTTCGATACACACACATATATTTATATCATGAAAGGTCGGTAAACGTCTTTACTTTCACATGGAGTCATTTAAACATCATTAATTTGTTTTAATCTCCGATACGAAACAGAGGATGATTACTTCTAGTTTTATGTATATACTCACATCTCTTTCAGGCATTTACCTTTCGAATCGAGGAACTGATTTTGTTGTAATTTATTTTTATAAGACAGCTTAGTGTAATTAGCTACGATTTTACAATTCATAACTTGCATACGCAAAGGACTTGAGTACTGGCGCAATACGCAGAGTGAAGGGCAATAAAAAAAACCTAACTGGTTCAACCGTTTGCTGATCATCAACTCTTTTCTAGTCTTATAAGGATTGGTTGAAGTTGTTTTACCTCTGCGGATTCCAAAGCTCTTCGCATATCTCGAAACCTATGCAAGTGTCTCTGGTAGATATCACAGCGTCGCCTATAGGCACTGTCGTCTGTTCCGTTATAGCTGATATCATACGAGGTAGATAGTAATCTTCTATTTGTCTATCCTAGAAAGAGTTGAAAATCAAATGTTTTACAATTAATTTCGTTTACATGATACTCGCTATGAAAGTATCATGAGCGCTAAGCTAAGCGTCTAGCATTATTGGTAATAAGGGTATAATTATTGGATTGATGAACAACATATTAATTACGTTAATTCATAATGGAAGTTTTGTTTCGAACATGATCATAACGACATCGAATGTCCACTACGGTCTCGCCAATCTAACAAGCAAAATACGTGACATGTGTGTCACAAATGTTTAAACTGAATTGAACAACAATCTACTAAAACAATGTGGTATGCAACGATAATTCAAACAACAAAGTAGAAATGTTGTCATAAAAACTAACCCGTAATTTGTATAGCATGCAGAACGAAATACTCAAATTTTAGGACTAAATATCCCACTAGATATTTAGTGCCGCCATCAATAGGGAAATGAGTATCTGACAAAAGACAATAAATAATGCTATTTTAGAGTGTATGACACAAATTACGTTACCTTAAACTATTTCAGATGTATCAAACAAAACTGCAATATAAAGCCATTCATTTAACAAAATTCACAGCCAATAACAGCAACACCAACTCACAAACTAGACGTTAGCTTACTTTAGTCCAACCTGAAAACCATCTCGATTCCCTGTAGTTTCCGTCTTCACAAAGCACCATCTTTGGTCTGATTAACAGAATCTTCTTATTCAGGAACGCTACTCGACAGTTATATGACACGTTTCTGTGTTGAACTGGCATGCCTACATCTATGAGCATGTCTTTGCAGGTTGGAGACTTAAGGAGGTCAGCTAACACTTGCCAGCTATGAAGAAAGGTGTCTGGTTCGTGGAAATGGTCCTCGCAGCTGTAGCCACTGAAAAACGAACAGGTCACACTAAATATTACTGAGTTTTGTTTGAATTTGATAAATTCTGGAATGTCTAGAATTGCTTTTATTAACAAGATGTCTCCTATATACTTTCTGATATCATAAGGTATCAAAGACGGTCAATAGTTATAAGTATTGCAGACGGTGTAAACATACAGCCAGCACGGTTTACTCGTATGATTAGCTGTTTACCACGAGACAAAAGCATGAAACAATTTAAGCCAGTATCACGTTTACCAAACAACTAAGAAAAAAAAGAAGACCTATAGCACCAAACCTCCATACTTTGGATATAGACAACCGACAAATTGGTGGTTGGGGGTTTTACGAATATGCTTTGAACACGGATGAGAAATTTACAAAAAATTTTCTCTTTTGCTAATGATTAAAAAATACCAGTAAAAATTACCATATCTCCAATTCTGGGCCAGTCCTGTATAAAGCACCCATTTCCTTAGCCTCTTGTATAGACTGCAATATCCTGTTCAAGTTTCCTTCGAAATCCAGCGCCCACTGATTGAGGGTACATACTGCCACAGTTACTTTTCTACCCATTGTGCCTGGAAGAAGATGTTTTTATGCTGAAAACTTGCTATAGCAAGAAAGTAGATTTCTGGGGGTGTTCTAAATTTATTTCTGTCATGGACATAGCATCAAAAACAGTCCCAATCTTTGGCTTGTGTCAGCTTGTCAGCTTGGTGCCTTAGTATTAGGTCCTTACATATGAAAATCGGATCTTTCGGATATTTCAAGTATTCCATTTTGTAAACTGCGTGACGCAAAGAAAAAACCAAACGAGGAGAAAACAAATGAATTACGGTTTTCAAAATACAAATGTATGAATAAACAGCTGTATAAATTTGAAATTGGAATCCATAACCAAAGAAGAGATATTTGAGATAAAAAGTGGCCAGTACGACAAAACGCCAATTTCATATGTAAGGACCTAATATAATCACAATTTAGTAGACAAACATTATCTGCATATATACGTGAGCACAACTTATATGTTGTTTATTTGGAAAAGAAACCAGAAAAGGTCAAAAGCGAAATAACGGCATTTAAACTACATAAACTATGTAAGTCTCAGTATTCAAGTAACTATATACTTAGTTCAATTTATCGGTTACAACATTTTCTGTTTCTCTTTAGTATTTCTGTGGTTAGGCAGGTTTATCCGCAATTAGGTATTCGCTCGTATGAAGGCCCGTGGCTTGTCATTGCCGGATAACCTTTTAATGTCGTACAGCTGAAGGTAAAACTTTTGAAATGTACATTTCTTCTTTATTTCACAGACGACTTTACTGTTTCAAGGTCAAGTCTAAACTACTGAGACTGGAATTACTATTTTCATCTATTGACTTTCTACAAAACAAATTACGAAAGTTGATAAAACGCATCGTCATTTCAAACCTCGATTGCTAATCTAGTGACTATAAAAACGTAGAGCCTAGAATCGTAAAACAAACTGGTTTCGAAACATCTTTATATCCCAAGTAAACATAAAGGGAAGTAATGAACACGTCATACAATATTTGTGCTTTCGTAACCCAGGGTTTATACTTCCATTATTCGTAATTTCATTTAAAGACCCAGCAATAGCTTGTTAAAACTTGCCCGTATCATGTAACTGGAAATAGAATTTCAACCAGCATAGCTTTCATTGAAAGAATGAGTGACAAAGGACAATAAGCCAGCAGAAATCGATCCTCCCGTACCGCCTCGTACCAAGAACCGGCCAATCACCCCAGCTCCTTAATTTGACATACAGTTCACGCATATAACTGGTATTTGGTAAACACCTGGAGTTGCCGTAAGTACAGTTTTTGTTTAGGGAACAGAAATAAAATAGTAGTAAATAAGGTTTTGTTGGAAACCTGTCTAGAAATATTATGATAGAAGTTTGTATAACGAGCATTTGCCATTAGATTTCAAAAGTCTATTCTTGTAATATCTATGTCTTATAAGGTGTAGACAAGCTTGCAGCTCTTAGATTGTCTTATATAATTAGCCTCCTAAATTAGTGATCTACAGACCACTGCTTGAATTTTCAGAAGAAGATATTGAAGATGGTAATAGGTAAATAGGCTAACTCTGATTGATTTGATTTATAACGTTCTTTATTAAGCATGGTTACATGTAGCACTCGGCGTATTGTCTAAGTGACAATTTGGACATACTTAGTGACTTTAGGCTAAGAACGCCTAAAAACTTTAGTTTGATTAAATGATGCTATAACTTAGACTTGAGTGGCCATTTTTGTTCAACGAATTGAAAGTAATCTAGAACGAATAAAGCCATTTAATTTGCACGCATAGGCTAAGTCACATTATTTCAAATATAATGAAATTCGTGATAGCCAATAGAAATCGAGCCAAGCGCCAAATAACTCAAATAAAACCATACTACTTCTTAGAATACTTGCTTTAGGGATAAGTTATTACCTCCATTGCCCTCTCTACACAACATGAATACTTCAGTTAGTATACAATTGCTGTCAGATACAAGACGAATAGCCGATATTAATAGGAACCTACTACAGGAAATGGGGACTAGTAGACAAATATCTTAAATATTTTTTTAGAATGAATGGCCATAGAATGATGATAGCTTTTGTGTATTTGAAAAGCTTATTTTTTGAAAAGTTTAAATTGAATACTTCCTTATTTTCAGATTATGAAATACTCGCTTCAAACGTCATGTAGGCAGGTATTTTCATATTTTGTTTTATATTACATATTTAAATAAAAATTAATTAAGGCAGCCCTTATTAGTTCGTTGCGTAATCGGACATAAGGAAGCCCATTCAATAAATCGTATATTATCGGTGATAATAATACTTGTTTGATTGTATTGTACTAAATGAGTTCCTTTAAAGCTATAATTGTCCCAAGTCAAATTATTAAGTCTCTATGGCTATACGTTAACGATGACCTATCAGTCAGTCAGCTAAGGATCGGGATCAGCTCTTTTATAAAGAATAGATAATTAGATAACAATATACACGTCAATAACTGTGGATCCTGAAAACGCCGATACATCTGTGAAGAAGTCATCAAATTTTATTTTATTAATTAATTGATTAATGAATCATTAATATCGTTCACACATCACACATCGTTTAAATTCTACAGATTAAAGCCTGAAAAATTAACAATATCCGCAACATATTGATGCTACTTTAAAAAAAAGCCAGGATGAGATAAAGCATGTGTCTTACCAGATAAAGCTCCTGGTTGTGAAATTATGGTATCGATTGCACAGTTATGGTTACCTAGGCAACAACTAATGCACTAAGTCGCAGATTTTAGGATCAACCCACAAGAGTCCTAAGGCTGGTACGATTTTCCACTAAATTATGTCCGATACACTTTGGGATATGGACTTGAACTATCTTCAAAGGATACAAACTTCTCCAACAAGCATCATCATCAGCTTACTCTTGTCCGCTGTTAGACATAAGCGTCTCCCATGACACGCCATTTGGCCTACCCACCCTATCCTGGGCTTCTCGTCTCCACCCCCTCTCACTCTGGTTCTATGGCGAATCACTTCATTTCGGACACGATCGCACAGAGATATACCGAGCATAGCTCTTTCCATAGCTCGCTGAGCGACTTTAAACCAGACCAACCGTGAATGTCCACGCTTTGGCTCCGTAGATCATGACGGGTAGGATGCACTGGATAAAGACTTTTGTCTTTAGGCTTTGCAGTATGGACGAAGAGAAGACCTGACGAAGTTTCCAAATGCTGCACAATTAGGTTGTGCAACATTTGGAAAACCTAACCCCAAAAAACAAATGTTCTACATTTTAATCTGTCAGGAAGACGCTATCCTGAACTTTTTATCGAAATGGAAGGAGAGACATTGCGACAGGTAGATGGATTCACGATGGTTGGTTTTCAACTAGATAGATCTTTTACCTGGGTCTCCCACCTCGACTCTCTGTGTGACAAACTGGGTCGCGCGTGCTTCGCCTTGGATCAGGTCTCACGCATCTTCTTGCAGCAAGCGGTTCGCGACTGCTACTACGCGACCATCCAGTCTCTATTGTCGTACGGTGTGGACTTATGGGGATGCTCCGCTGAGTGGCACCGAGCATTTGTTATGCAGAAGCGAGCTGTTCAAATAGTGACGCGCGTCGAACCAAATACAGCAGCAAAGAAGTTATTTAAAAAACTAAAATTATTAACGCTGCCAGCACTATATATTTATCATGTATGTGTATATTTGTACAAAAATTTAGACACCTTTTATACTTGGCATGACAGGCGGGAGGGCGATCTGTGCACAAGAAACAAGGATAAACTCATTGGGATCAAATGTCGATTAGCAAAGTCCAGAAAATGCGCGAGAATTTGTGGTGTAGCGATGTACAATCATCTACCGGAAATAATACGCAACTCTAAATCACTAGAAGCGTTTAAAAGTAAAGTTAAAACATTTATGACGGATATGGCGCCTTATACTGTCGAAGAATTCATCCCAAACTTGTACAAAATGTATAACTTATGAATTGTATTATTATTGAATTTGAGGACTTTCTGTTATTAATAATTTACTATTTAATTATTATTTGTATTCATGTAGACGAATCTACATAGATATATTCATAAAGATACTGACGTGTAATATTGTTATATTTACGAAATAAAATTATCAATATCATTACTCGCCGTTAATGTTAATGCCTCTTCAACAACAACAACAGCAACAAGCATAGTATCTTTTAATATTTCCAATATTTTTGCAGATGGTAAAACGCAAATAAGCGGGTGCGAAAAACGGTACCTTTTGGATAGAGACATTGTCAATCCGTCTTGTTTGACAATGTTTGTCTCTCGAACGGTCAATTAGGAATTTTGCTCCTAATAGACCACCTACACTACACCCGGGTGGTTGGTTAGGTATACTACCAACGCTCTATACCAAGCACATACGCTGAATGTTACTATAATATATTAGTTCTGCGATTAGTTCTGAAACTGATTTTTTTAAATTTCGAGCGGTACGAGTATATTGTTACATGTGTACTAAATGTTACTACGAGTAAATAGCCCGGTACAATTAGTCGTACATTTTTTGGAAGCAATATCCATCGATACTAGAAAATATTTACCAAGGTCTGTTCGATACAGCTACTTGGCATCAACTACCAACATTTAGACAAACATACTGACAGACGAAAGAATTGTGTAACTAGAATTAAACTAGAGCAGTAATTTATTCGGGACAAAAACAGTGACATAATAAAACTTATATCGGATTTTTAAGTAAGATAATTAAATAACTATGCCACCCAAATAACAGTCCACCAATTACTCTTGATGATCTTTGTTTGGGGAGATGGTACAAATCAGTTGAAGACCCTGGAGCAGATTTACTACATATTTATGATTTAATTACTAATTATTCAAATAATATTAGGACAAACAGTTAAAAGTACGAGTATACGGTGGGTCATGCAATTAAGCAAACTTAAATTGTTGTCACGATACATCGTAAAGAAATAAACAAACATTATTACATTATTCGAGAATGCTCCAGGGATACAATACTATACAATTAGTAATACAGCACAAGCTCCAAATACAAGTATAATATGACTAGAGTCCGACCGAAACTGGTTCTACGGCTGAAACCGAAACCGAATGTTCAGCCGTGGCTTCAGTTTGGCCGAAACCGAAACTGAAACTCACGTGATCAAGTATAAAATTCCTTAAAATACTGAAGTTTGGTACATTTTATCCATTATTCTGTATTAATTGGGACATGAAATGAAAACACAGTATTTTAAGTTTGTTCAACAAACTTAAGCGATAGAGCTATCCGAACAGCGCACGACAACAACGAACAGGGCCGGCAGCCTCCGACAAAGCATTGCCGTAAGAAACGAACTTAGGCGAGCGTGCACAACAACTTCCGAAATCAGTTTCGGTTTCGTCAAAAGTTTCGGCCACTTCTGGCCGAAACGAAACTGCCGTCAAATCCTGGCCATTTTTGGCCGAACCTCGGCCGAAACCGAAACCGAACTTTTAGTCCGACACTAAATATCACACCCCTTTTTTTGACACACGTGTATGAACTTTACAAGACGGTGTATATCTTCGATAATCACATTTTATGCCTTCAATCTTTTACCTTGAATTCTTATATGTAATTAAAAATTAATTAGACGTTGGCCAGCTTGTTTGGTAGTTGCTACGTAATTTCCTTTTCCTTGGTGGACATTGTAAAGAACTAATAAGATTTTAGACGTGGCATTACTGGAAAGGAAAGCAACGGCAGACAACAGTAATAAAATTAAACAAAAATAATTTAAATAACTGATAAATACTGAATACATCAATATCGTTTTTTCCTTATCACGCCAATCAACCAATCTTAAAGGGAAAGCTACGAAACTTTGGACAGATACAAATGGTACTTACGAGTAGTAAATGTTATGAGGGCGATATTTCGTTCGCATTGAGTTACTTATTTCTTTATGAGTAGAGAACTATGCGTACGATTCTGGTAGACAAACGCCGTGTACGTATTTTACCGGAATAATTTGTGTATTACGCTGACAACGGTAATATATTACTGGGGCTATGACAAATAACTTACATTTTCATAAAGAAGTACACAAATACTAAAGAAGCTAAATTGAGTTTTCTTCCACATACTCGTACTTACGCTTAGAAAAAGAACATGCTAAATCAAGCAAGTTCACATATATTTTAGAAAACAAAAATACATTTCACAGAGTGTAGTTCTATAAGTTATAAAGTCTGTTTAAACATTAACTTTACGGCCCTGATTGAGGTCAGCTGAGTTTCCCATGTTTCCAACCCCCCACTTCGCAGAAGTGCAGTCACCTTTTGAACCTTCCGGCAATCGTTAATCCGATCCACGAAACGATAACCGACTAAGTTTTTACTGAGAAGTAGTCAAACCCTGCAAACTTAAAGCGCGATGGGTTGCAAATAAAGTGACGTGACGTACACGTGGATTCTCAGTAAGCCTTTAAAGTATACGAGTAGACGGTTTTTGTAACTATACAATAAGCTACATGCAGTCTAGATTCTAGCCCAGACAAGTGCCGAGGGGAGTAAGGGTTAAGCACCCCACTCGGGCACAAGCCAACGCAAACGACTGACGATAGTGTCTTAGAAGTTTTTTTTGAATGCATAATGAAGGAACATTGCATGTAAATATGGAGGACGATGTAAATAGTGAATTTATTCAAATGGATGACACGATCTTGAATGACATGATAGCTGAAGAAACTGAGGACTCGCTCGATGTTAGTACAGGTATGGTTTTTGGATACTAAGATATTATAATTATAGGTATTTGCATTCTATAATCATAATATCTTCAACTCTAGCGTTAGATCGATTATTAAGTATCTATTAAGTATTTAATGCTACTTCTGACATCGAAAACAAAGTCTACTAGAATAAAATTTTACAAACATACTTTAATATTATCAAAATTACAGTAGTTTACGATGAATAGTCACTATTATTTACTACAAATCAAAATTCGTGGTTAACTGTACGAACATGAAATCAGCTGTCGTAAGCTTAAGCATTGACCTCATAAATCGTTCGAACGATAAATGCAAAATTTAATACTCGGCATTGCTTTCCGCTAAACCATAATTCCCTGTTCTTCGCATGAACTACCACTTGACGTCATCAAATCACCTGATAAAAACTTTATACGACCAGAGCATGACATTACTAGGGCAGTCGTCTTCCGATAACGAAGAATATGTACTCCTATTTTGGGAGTCGTCAGTTTCACTCCGAACGCCGCGCCACCCGCCAGCTTTTCACGAATTTTAGGACTACGAGTATAAACATCATAAATTGTGTAGCCATGGTGACAGTAAACTCGACGGCGACGGCACAAACGAGGGACAGGCGTATGATAACGTTCCATAGGTGCTAGCACGAATGTTTATACTAAGTGCTCCTAAAATGTTATGGTGGAAACAACTAGAGAGAGCGCAGGAAAACGTGATGATGTGTGAAATGGAAGAAGAGAGGCGAAGGGAGTATGTAGAGAATACAACGGTTACACTCACACTGCCCGCTATCAATCCAGTAATGCAAGATAATTTATTTATAGCAAATCTAGAACATGTTAAATCGCTTCAGGCTTCGTTGTTTCCGATATGCAATAAAGGTAATGCCATGTACGCCACAAGAAGTAGGTTCATAGGTATCATAAGTCAAAAATTCAAAACAGCTGATGATATTATAATATTGAAACAAACATGAAAATTAGACATATCAGCATTGTAACATGTACTAGAAAGTCTTTATTCCTGTCTACTACAACGTAGAAAAAGGCTTAGTATATGTTTTTATTAATCAGAGTAGATAAATAGACTGCCAAAACCATTTTTGCATAGGGAAATATTAACGAAATGAAAGTATTTCATAGATTCATCAAACTTCAAGTCAAGTCAAAAGTTCGATCGAAAGTTAGCCAACTCGCGTGCTTATTGATGTAATTTTGTGAAACATGAAATACCCGAATGCCTCTAATACGAGCGGAAGCCACAAACATGACTAGGCATGCTTGCCGGAGGTTTTACTTTTCGATAGGCCATTTAAAATCAGGTCATCGATGCATACCAATCAGGGTTATGATATAATTTTACCGTAGCACGAATGAGTATTTGATGCCGTGACTGCCGTTTTTACCAACAACAAATCAAAAAGCAATTAAAGTTATTTAATTTTGCTGTTAAATTTACATTTGTTTTCAGGGACATTTATATCAAACTTCTTACAAAACAACCTTAAGACTAATCAGCTCGAATTAGACACCGACGTTAAGACTCTTAGAACGATAGCTAAACTCAAAGAGCCAAGAGATTTATTCGCACTGCCAAAAGAATTAGATTGCCCCCAGCAAGCTCCTAGATGGCCCTCGGAATGTCAGGTAAGTTTTACGAATCATTATAAAAAAGAAAAGCCTTGCTTACGAACAATCAAGGCTATTTCTTTTAAAGGTCGTCGAAGAAAAGATTCAGCACTTGGTTTGGAGTACTGCATCGCCGGAGCCATATTATGTTCAAACTGGGAAGGAATTAAAACCACAACCGGTTGGGGAAGATAATGGAACTGTAATTTATCAGTATTATCCAATGAGCGCCGTCAATTACGTAAGTGAATAGAATTAGTAGATTAACGCTAGCTTTGAATACAATTTAGTCTATCGTAGGCTACAGGTATATTAATTTGTTTCAGTTCAGTCGTTCAACAGTAGGCGGTTCTCGTCTATATATTTCTGCATGTGCAACGGCTAACGGGCCGGCTGAAGATGAACTGCGATTTGAATCACGATTCGAGAGCGGAAATTTAGCGAAAGCGATACGAATCACATCTGCCTATTACGAACTTCATTTACGCACTGACCTTTACACAAATAGGCATATGCAATGGTTTTATTTTAGAGTCACAAATACAAAGAAGCAAACGATGTACAGGTACGCTCAAATAATTGCAATGTACTTGTGGAGCCATACAATCTCGCAAGTTTGTTGATAACTGTCATTTTCAGATATAATAACTTATTTTTTGTTTGATGATATATGTGTGGTAGGTTAAAATTATTTTTCCGCGACGTTTTTCAGATTTTCTATAGTAAATTTGTCAAAGGCTGAAAGCTTATATAACGAAGGCATGCGGCCTTTATTATACTCTACCAAGGACGCTCAATTGCATTCTATTGGTTGGAGACGATGTGGGGACAACATTGCTTACTACAAAAACGATTCTACGTAAGCTATGCTTACAAAATCTTATGAACTTTACTTTCAGATTATTTTTATATTTAGCATTGTTTTATGATTCCAGGAGTGAAGAAGAGGAACAATTTCCCAGTTATACGTTAACGTTTAATATAGAATTTCCGCATACAGACGACATAGTATACATTGCACATTGTTATCCCTACACATATTCAGATTTACAAGAATATCTGTCAAGGTTGCAGTCACATCCAGTAAAATCTACGTTCGCTAAACTAAGGCTTTTGTGTCGTACGTTGGCTGGAAACAACGTTTACTATTTGACGATTACCGCTCCACCAAATCCTAATGAATTGGAACCTAGGGTGAGTCACTCACTGAACGTATGTCAACTTAGCAGGCCTTTATCTTAGTCAGGCTCTAGGTCAACTTGGGACACAAATACACTTTAGATCCCACAATTAAATAATCTTAATTTCATAAAAAAATTCACATTATAGAAAAAGAAAGCAGTAATAATTACAGCGCGAGTGCATCCAGGCGAAACCCCATCATCATGGATGATGAAAGGCTTCATGGACTATTTAACAGGCGATTCAAATCAGGCTCGCGAATTGAGAGAAAAATTCATATTCAAATTAGTTCCAATGTTGAACCCGGATGGTGTGAGTGTTGAAATTTTTAAACGGTATACGCACGCGAGATAAAATAAGGTCAGAGTTATAATATATGATATTTTTGTAATATAACAGGTGATAGTTGGTAACAACCGCTGCTCGTTGACCGGAAAGGACCTTAATAGACAATACAGGACAGTCATAAGAGAAACTTACCCACCGGTATGGCATACTAAAGTCATGATACGAAGGTACGTTTATACGTGTACAGACTGTGTACAGGTAACTGTTATCAGTGACCTGAAATGTTTATGCAAGTAAATTTGAGGAAAAAATAATATTAAGTCACCCGTATGTTTTCAGACTTCAAGAAGAATGTGGTGTTGCAATGTACATAGATTTACACGCTCACTCTCGAAAACATAACGTGTTCATATATGGATGTGAAAGTAGGAAAAATTCGGACAAAAGACTGCAGGAACAAGTCTTTCCTTTAATGTTACACAAGAATGCTGCCGATAAGGTATCAAAAAAGACATGTAGAAAATAAAAAACATGTCTAGAGGTAAATCATGATTGAATGTTTAATGGATTTCTGTTACAGTTCTCTTTTGAAAACTGCAAGTTTAGAATACAGAGAAGCAAAGAAGGCACTGGACGCGTGGTTGTCTGGATGTTAGGGGTAGCCAATAGTTATACAATGGAAGCTTCTTTCGGCGGATCGGAATTGGGTAGTAGAATGTCCACACATTTCTCTGTACAAGACTACGAAAGCATGGGCAAAACGTTTTGTGAAACTCTTTTAGACTTCTACGATGAAGATCCAAGTAAAGAGCGATTACGAAATAAAATTGTGACGAGACTTCTAAAGGAGGGATCTAACGCTGACGAACCAACTAATATTGATCTTTCCGATTATTCTAGGTAAGAAAACGACTTTTTTGTGAATTAATGAAAAACATGAGTAACTTGAATATAAATTTTGATATCAATGGTTTGTTTTAGTGATGAAGGAGATACCTCAAGTAGTAGTTCTGAAGGTGGAGCAGTGCGAGAAGTATTTGATGTAATGCAACCAGCACCTCCACCTTCACCTATATTTCCAAATATAAATAAAATTGATGATGAGGTAAGTGTTCAAGCAAAGAAATACCATTACATACCTTTCTAGTAAGAATACAGTAACGAGCGAACATTGTTATTTTTTAGAAAAGAAGAAAGCAAAGACCAAAATTAGAAAACACAAAGAGATTAGACAAGAAGAAAACCAAGCGCGAGACATTGCAGGTACGAGTAAACATGAATCTTTCCATAAATATAATAACTCGTCTTAGCCAACAGTTGCAATAATTATTACCATTGGCGCAAGTTCTTTTCAATCTGACCACGCACATAACAAATGTATATTACAATAATTTCAGGTATCCAGAGCAACAATAGACCTAACCTCAGATGCAATGACAGACGCATCTTCTGATGGAGATTCCTTCGAAGGCCTGAGTCCGGTGAGACGAGTCCACAAATTACTGCATACGAATTCAAAGGTAAAACCGAGACGAAAAAAGAAAATGCCACCGGAGCTGAAGATTATACCAGCAACACAGGTAAGGTATAAAATTGGGTTGTTCCTTGTTCATCCTATGACGTCTCATCTTTGTCTTATATTTTCTTAACTCTATCATTTAATATTCCTCATGTTACACCTATTTTATCATTTCATTAATCTTAGGTCATGTTGTCTGTATTCCTAGCTCATCGTAATTTATTATTTTTAAGATTACGATGATTATGTTATTTATACATATACCAATGCATAGATTCTTGTACTAATAATTTGATTTTAAGAAAGCAAATTGTAACTAAAAATTATTTATAATTTCGATGTAATTTTCAGACTAGTGATTCACCAAATCAGTCAGATAGAGAAAAAAGATTGTTACGTACAAGAAGACCTCGCAGCGTCTCATTGTTCAACGAACCGTCAGAGAAACCAAGACTGAATCCAGCGTCGTGGCATCAGTTCAGGCGATTACCTCCTCCTAAGTAAGAACGTGTTTAGGCCGCCCTACTTAATCTATTCGTAAAGACTGAAAAACTACCAAACGTATAATTTTCAAACCGATATTATACTATATGTGCTGGGATACGTTTTAATTACTGCCGATTTATTCTATTTTGTCGACAATTTTAACAATGGTTAGAGCCACACTACACTAACGCGCCACGCTAATACTCGTACATAGCATAAAATTACCAAAAATGTTCTGAAATTTATTCTAAGCGAACACAGTCGTAATTATATTCAAACGACAAAGCATCGCGTTATTTATGGTTGTTCTATAGTTTATTTTACGACTGTGTCTGTTTCATTGGATTTTTGTTTTGGGTTTTATTTTGTTTTATTAAGTATTATTAATGTACTAACGCTAGACACATATTAGCTATTAAATAATTGTTCCTGAGTAATTACCGTGAAATACGTATGAGTCACACTCAAAATGAAGACGCAATAATAATATCCTCCCTCGTAATTTATGCTTGAAGATAAAACACTATTTCTAGAAGTCTTGGTGTCCTTGCAGAAGATGTAGACAATATTATTTATATATTACTAGGTGCGCCCTGCGGTGTTACCCACTTTAATACACGATTAAATAGGCTATTGGTAATCCAGGGTAAACCCTTGATTACAAATAGCTATTTCCATACCAAGTTTCATTCAAAATAGTTCAGCAGGCATAACCAATTCATCATCACATCTTGGACAACTGCTGATAAATTAGCCAGGTTTATCTACCTTTATAGGTGCCTAACTTATTTTATTGTAACAAAGAGTACCATGCTTTATTCTAGATGTTTAGCGGACACGAAAAATAGAAACACTCAACCAGCTGAACTGCAAGTCAAATTGAATTCATTGAAAAGGAATGTGTGGACTGGCGTCCAGAATGACGAGAAGGCGCCGCTGTCATGGGGCATTTCCAGTTTCGCTATGAACTCTTACTTCACAGACAGTGAAGCATTGCTCAGGTACCTATATGTCTTAAACAAGAAACATTAAATTTTTTTACATTGAAAGCCTTGATATTTGTTGCAGCAGCCATTCTGGATTTAAAATTATCATAATATATAGTATTTTACTAGTTAAGACCTTTCATTTGATACCCATATTGAGGGAATCATGAAATTAGTACTTCGCCATTTTGTGGCGGCGGCCATCTTGGACCGATTTTCAACAAATATCAACTAACAACCCTACCGACAAATACATACACACACACACACAGAGATACGTCAAATTTATAAAACCCTGTCGTTTTTGCGTCGGGGATTAAAAACAAAGTCGGGTTAGTTACACCTATATACATATAACTAAAGAATGTTTGGATCAATTTTAATAATCTTTGATTTTTTAAATTTGTCTGCTCCGGGAATTGCAGAATTACTATTGAGATATTATATTAATTTTATTTGTGACGACTTTAATCTATTGTTAGGCAGTACAAAGTTCGCCAGGCCAACTAGTACATAATTTCTATATTATATTATTAAGATACCAGAAATAATCTCATCAAGATTTATTGGAGTGCATGATTACCCGGATAATGGACTCAGGAGATCAGTGATCACTCACTCTCTATCATTTTCTTAAACAATGAAGGGACTACAACCTATACCTACCTACTTCCGTTTCCTACAGTGGCTTACCCACTAATAGGATTGCCTCTATTCAAAGAAAACAGGACTATGTATTTTGATTTATCTGTTTCACTCTCTTTCTCTCTGTATAGAATTAATAAATGGAATTTTCAGGCATTTCAATTTCAAAAATTTCTAAGCGCGAGAGAGGCAAAAATAAAAGACTATTTTCCACAGTTTTAAAAAGCTGCAATTTAATTTAACCTATATATTAGTAGAGTATCAAATTTGTCAGAATTAATTTAATAGCTTTTTCAGATCATGCTCAAAAAAACTAGAAGAACTTGAAGGAGAACGAAAGAAAAATAGAGAGGAGAAAAAGAAGAAAAAATCTAAAACAAAGAAACAGCTTTCTCTAAAAGTGCCAAACTCTGGAAATGAAACCTTAGAACTTATCAACAAAGTACCAAAGACATTGAAAAAAAAGGGAAAGTAAGTCATAAAAATATTAAAATATTAGTTAAAAATGTAAATAAAAAATTTATGTAAAAATATTGAAATGAAATGAAATGAAATTATTTATTGGCCTTATAACCACTTATGTTATACTAGGCAAGTCACATTACAATATTTCACACAATACTTAATTTAGTAAATTTCAAATGTACCTATGTCAAAAACTTTACAATTCACTTAATTACAAAATTTAAATAAGATTATGAAGTATAAATTAATAGATAAATTACTGATATAATAATACTTCTAAAATAGTTTACATTAATGTGAGTACAATTTAATAAAGTCATTATATAATAAGATATCTTAATGTCATTATTAGTTTGTGAGTTTTGACTATAATTGTTTAGTTGGATTTGACAATGTTATATAAATTAAGTATAAGTTAAGTATTAAATTAAAATTATTAGTAAGAAAAAACAATGACGATAAGTCTTATTAAAAATTTAGCTATCACCTACTTATAAAATTATGTTTGCTCACTAGTGAACGAAGATTCAGTCAGCTTCATGTTCATAAATTCTTTGACCGAGTAAATTGGGGTAGACTCAAAAAACTGCTTTATTTTTCGTTTAAAATCTTTCGCGTGAAGATTAACTACGGCATGATTTGATATTGATGGTGAGACCCGCTGTTGTGCCAGAGACCCAGGGCTGTGCTCCGTTATTTTAAGGAGCTCAGCTGGCTGGGTTAGGCTGGCGGGGGGAAATGCACAAAACACCCCAAGTGGGACGTCAGTGTAAGACATATCACCCCCACTCAGAATCAGAATATTGATGGTCTTATTATTCCTGATGTGTTCTTCATAGCATTTTCCTACTACTACATAGTACTGAATTATTTAAAACTTTTACTTTCAGGTTAAAACATGCCAAATCTGAAGGTTCTCCATACATGAACAACCCGAGTTTCACAGACATTCCACGGAACACAGCACCACAGAAGTCAAGTCCAGTTGATAATTGTCAAAAAATACGATTCAGGAAGACTGCTACAGTAACAATTGCTGTACAAAACAAGAAATCAAACAAAAACAACATCATATTTGACAATTCTGACTCTGATGATTCGTTCCAATCAAATAAAAAAATTAAAAAGAAAATTAAATCCTCAAAAGGAAAGTTAATGAAAGGAATGTCTGAAAATAAGTATAAGAACTAATTTAGAATACTGTTTTAGGATAGTTTAGTTTTTTTTAATTAAAACTTTTAAAATGTTCTTTTGTCTTATTTTACTTCTGTAGTGATTCTCTAGTATATGAGAACACCTGCTAAATAAAACTACACTCACACCCACTATTATTTCTTAGAATAAAGTATTTTAGAAAAAAACCATGTGTCATATTTTGGGTTATTAATGCAATTATGACCACATAAGTTTTGTACTACAATAATAAAAACGACAGACTACAACAAAACAATATAGCTTTATAGGGTTTTGCAATTACAGGATCTACTAGGTTATCCCTTTACTACCTTTTGAAATTACCCATTGAGATTAAGCTTAAATTTTACTAGATGTACCTATCCCATTTAATTATGTTACTTAATTGCCTAAAAATGAGGAATATTATATATCTAATATAACTAGGTTAATTTCAATGTGTTAATAAAGCTTTATTTTACTTACAGTGCCAATAGAGCTTAGCGCATGTAACCTTTTATAAAGCCTCTAATGTAAAATCGCAATTTGCAGAAAATTTATAGTACCTTGAACTAAGTACCTATACAAAAATTAAAAGATTGTTTACACTGTGCTCATATTCATAATTACGTATTTGATTAGATAAAATTTTAATAATGATGCCCTTTAGTAATATTCCGGACTTCTGCATATGATGCGGGCTAACGTAGACCGCAAAACGGCAATTTTAATAAAGTTCACACAGGACAGGTCACGGACTGACGATCTATCACATAGAAGTAGATAATGAGGAAATAATAACGAATTTACTTACAAGTAGACTGCGGAACGTCAAATTATAAAATAGAAACTTAGAAAAGTTCACTGCAACTCAGATGTAGAAAATATTGACACAATTTAATTCAAATTTTGTAAAACAAACAATTAACATGGACTTCACGAGCAAAAAATAACGGCGACATCAGCTGAGCGAGGTTTAATTTTAATATCTTTGCTTTGACATTGACATTTCTGACGTTAGCAAAGGCACAAAGATAATCATACGATCCAGGGAGGAGTTAAGGGCCTAACTGCAGTATTAAGCCGCCGGATTCAGACTAATAAAATGTAATAAATAGACCGTGGCAACTAAGTGGCAATTTAAATGCTTACACCGCAGCAAACGTGTTTTTATGACTTAAGACTTCTACGGCTTATATCTAGGCTAGATCATTTTAGTAATGGTAAAAAACACGTAGTCTCCCTGGATTTTAAAAAGGCTTTTGATACTATTGACAACGATACTTTACTCGACTTAGAATAGAACTAATTGGTTTTGCATCAAAAATCATACCTAATTTTTGTTGCTAAGTATCTGTGTAACTGCAGCCAATTTGTTAGGCTCGGATGTTGATGCTTTCAATTACCACACTAAATGAGATATTAGCCAAGGCTCATCCTTAGGGCTTTTACTATTTTCTGTTACGATTAATTACCTCGAATTATTATTATAAGTCAGGTAAATGTTTCATCTACGCAGATGACGTTAAATTAAAGGAACATTAAAACTATGGATGACTTTATCAATTTATAAGATGACCTTCACCAACGATAAGGTGATAACAATGCCGTATAACTCTTTGGTCAGGCCCATGATAGAAGCAAGCTAATATGGAGACCTAATATAGAGCCGTGCAAACATATGCTAACATGCTGGAAAAGGTCCAAAAAAGATTCCTTCACTTCCTTTATACTAAGCGCCCAGCGCCCGTCTTCCCCTCTAAGCGTCGGTCGATAAATCAAAGGGTTTGCTAAAAAGAACACGTTCGTACATAAACCTCGGAGGTATATTTTTAATACATATTAATTTACTCTTGTGTAATTGTCTTAGTCTTATAAGAGTTAAAGAAGTACATTCAGCTAAGTAATGTAAGTAATATAATACAACGTGATGCTCAACAAATGTTTGTGAGCCAACTTGATTGCGTCAAATTTTTAGATGTTGAACAAAATGAATTTGATACTGGAGTATTTGCCGAAAAAGCTAAAATTCTCAGTTCACCAGTTTCTGAGAATTGCAAAGCATTACTGACTTTTTCACCAGATGACAAATAACCAGGAACTTGGGTTTGTCCTGTCACCGGGTTATAAGAATTGCATCGTGACTTTGCTAATATACAAGCTGTAACATTCGTGTAAAACCTTACATTATCCGCATCAAGTGTTATATTAACACCAGTTCTTGCTTCTCTTGTACATTGTGTAATCTGAAATTAATAACGCAAACAATTGTTTAAGTTCATGTACTACAAAAAAAAATATTACATCGAAGTAGGTATATTCAAAAATAATTACCAGGTTTAATGAATTTGTCCGTCGTAAACAGCGAACAAAATCACAATACCCCATATAACACCCTGATGGTTGAACATTTAAAGCTGATGTAGATAGAGCCTTTAAAATAAAATATATTGTGTTGGAAACAGTCAGGTACAGGACAGGACGTATGAAGTATTCACAAAAATGACGATAACATTACCATAAGCGCTGTAGCACAAGATGCATATGACGTGTTAGTGAAGTATTGTACGGCACAAGTACTTAACGAATTTAATTCTTGCGGACCCTATAACAAAAATAAATTATATAAGGTCTGTCTATGTACTCGGCCTTTATTACAAGTTGTATACAAATTAAATTATAAGCGGAGTCGAAACAGTAGAATAAAAAATTAAACACACACGAAATCAAAAACAAGGCATCATTACAAGCAAGCTTTCTTCAAAGGGTCTACCCACAAAACTAACCTCGGGCATCGATGTCACTCGAGAAAAACAAGTAATACAAGAATCTCTTAGTGTCACATTAGTTGGTTGTGCTGTACTACATACAAGATTCAGTAAGTTTTGTAATTGTGCTCTGAAACAATATTTTTATGTGTATAGCATAGTAAAGTAACTAAATCAGGTTAATAAAATGGTATATAAAGAATGTGTTTTCCCGCTTCGTCTTGATGTCAGCGTGAGGAACCCAAAAATATTTTTGTTTTTATAGTGTGGTTCTTCCTCACCACCTCCACCCTCACGCTGATCTTATTATAAATGGATTTCCGCAAAGTAATTCCTGACTCCATCAATGAAATCGGGTTATTTTGCAGATAAGTTAATAATAGGAATACCGTTTTTTTATATGTTGGTAATTTTGTAATCACGTTACAATATTATTTCACAATGACTCTATGGGATACATACTTCTGTATACATCATGGGTATAATATGCATCTAAAAAGTTATCGAAGTGAAGGTAATTATTATCTTACCCATTTGATGGACAAAGAGCTGCAAGCTTTTGGGTTTTCCATTGTAGTATTTTGTTTTTTACATCACTAAAGTCAAAAACGCCATTAGTAGCGACTCCAACCTGTGAAGAACAAAATATGTTGAAACTACTGATAGAAAATATATCCTGCATCAACTACTGATAAAACTGATTCTGACCTCGCTAATATTGGGCAGGTTGATATTCTTCCATTGCAACACATTCTTTTGAATTTCATTTATATCAATAAACGTGCAGTTAACCACGATCTGTAGAATAAGTAAAACTAGTAATTAAATAACTTTCGGATCTTTACTTAATCCCCAGAAAGGGAAAGAATGCAAATAGTTAAGTAAATAAATAATATGAAAAATCAATTGCTCCCAAAAACTTACAAGAAACGCTGTTAGAATCCCGTACTTTATAGCAGGCATCACGTTTTGTTGCATACCGATTTAAAAATAAATAGGTATGATATATTTATTCACATTAAACCTGAATTCATGTTACCGCGTCATTCGCCGTTCGGCTAACGTGTGAAAAGTTTTAACGCTATGGAAATAGCTCACAGCACAGCATCATCACCGTTTAAGTATTAAAGTGTATGTGTGACTGTTTTTATTTTTTCTTGTTACATAATAGTTTAGAAGCCTTTGCATTTACATCGAATACGTAACATTAGATTGAATAGAATAGCAGCAGCTACTCAATGCTATGATGTAGGTACTAACTTATGATCTAGTCTTTATTGCGATGGAACATTCTATCTTATAACTTTATGCAAAATGTGATTGCGGCGCTGCCGATGCCGAGCAAGTATTAAATACTCTGCCGATTGTGTTTTCGTCTACAAAAAGTACCCAACAGAATCATGAGCGACACTTAAAATAAACTAAACATACAAAATATGCAAGGTGAACTAAAAACAAAAGTGGAAAATAAAATACAACAAAGGTACACCTATCCTATTATTAACATTGTGTGCCACAATTTAAAATAAGGTGGTCCATATACTTTTCATTTGAGTTTGTCACCACTAACTAGTTTCAAGTGAACCTGTGTGCATTAAGTAATATCTCATTATCACCACCTACCTAACAATAGTGACAAATTTCAATATCCACCACTACCACTTTCATTAGAGTTCGAACACCGTAACGATCCACTGTTATATTATCCTGAGATATATAATATTAATGTGTTATAACTCTATGTTAGTACTGACTTGACTAAGTATATAAATATATTATTTTATATGTAGCTGAGATGAGAAAAATATTTTAGAATTTAAATGATGAAATGCGTTATTAAACATATTTTAGTATAATAAGTAACACAAGATAGGTTCAGCCATAAATGTATCGCTAACCCATACTTAGTATAGACTATGAAACCAAGTTGACACTAGTAGTAAGTTACATGAACAAAAGTAGTACCTAGCTATCTTATACTAATAATTGTATTACTTGAGTTTTATTTACCTTTATACAAGTAATACACTATATTAGTGAGCTAAGGGCCCCAGGGAACAAGAAAAATATGGATAGGCAAGGAGCTACAGGAGAGGTTCTATCAAGCTATGACGGTACCCGATGATGATATGGACTTATATGCTTCGGTGAACTGGCTACGCTTCGCAGGCCTTTTTTTCGCAGGTTTTGCCTGTGCAATATTCGAGGTAGTATGATAGAACAGAAGATATATTCTGCGGGATTGTACAGTCGATATCTATCGGGTATATAGCATGCATTTATGTAATCGTTCCGGAGAGTCCCTCAAACATATTACTTCCGTTAGAATCATACTTTTTTTTATAATATATGCTCCACAGACTCGAAGTGAGTATTTGCAAAGAAAATTTTTTTTATTTAATTTTGTTTAAAAAGAGGGGTTTTTACGCGTACCTGATTGTTGGAAAAGTCCAACTATAGTTTCGTAGGTATAACTTATTAACAAAGATGATTCACCAGCAACTGGTTCAATCGTTTACTGGAATTACTATATTATTACGGACAAGACTATTGTTTGCAAATAAGGCTGATATTGTGCTGGTATACAAGTCTCAGCAAAAAAGATTGCAGAACACTGTAGGCTCCACTCATCTCATCCGTGGTGCACGCGGTCTGGTGCACAACGTCTGGGCTCCGATGATTATCAGGATCGGGTGGGTGTGTCGCTACCTTTGACTGCGATGCCATCATTTTCAGTTTCCACCAACAGTGCTCTGCCTTCAAGCCCTATATATGGACACACAACGTATGGGGTCAGGACCGCAGCCAGCAACGTGGGGACTTAAACGGTGAAAGACAAAATCGTAGAATAATCCACTTGTCGGAGGTATAAAGCTTTCGAAAAAAAATTAAAACCAAAGCCCAGCAGTGGACGCAATGAGTTAATACTATAAGAAAGCCATTGATCCCAATTCAGCGTGTCTCACTAAAGTAACCATTGACAACATTTCATTTTTGCAGAGTGATGGAAATTAGAAAACCATTTCGAGATAATGTAATGAAGAGTTCATACTAAACATACCAGACCTTTGCCGAATTATTTGAAAAAACTAAAAAAATAAATATCGTATTCATGTTATGACCATCCGATGCCACCAATAAAAAATATTATTGTATCTGTCATCTATTAACCGTACCAAAACAAACAACAAAAATACAGATAATTAATGACATAATTTTTTGCGAACTTTTGACGAGAATAACATTAAGCTAAACTTTTCTTATATTTTCATTCTGGATAAAACAAAAAAATAAGAACACGTTATTTTTCATTTTTCTTTTCATTATCGTGATAAAAATGGAGGGTCAAGCCAATTCCGAAAATCATTTATCTAATCACAGAAAATTTGTGTCATTCCATTGAGTCGGTGAACGAAAATAAAATAGAATAATTTTAGGCAGGCAAAAACGACCACACGTTAGCGAAGCCGCGATCAACCGCCTGAGCCGTCAGCATATCAGAGTCAGTCTGACATTGGATGGAAATGGCGACATGTTGTCAAATGGTTGTCATGTGACAAATTATTGCTGCATCCTTGTGTTCTCTTCGTCGTAGCATTAAGTAGATATTAAATTTCTTCTTCATGCAAATTCGCAGTTATCACATATTTACAGACAACCACCCCTATTCAAGTTTATGCAAACACATAACCTTGTTTAACCAGTGTCTACAACCATTTTTGCCTTTTAATATCTAGTATTTGGTTTTAGTCAATATTTGAACAGTTTTAAATTTTTGTCATTATTTAGTAGTGTCCGACCTTAAGTTCGGTTTCGGTTTCGGGCGAGTTGCGGTCAAAAATCAAGTTACGGCGGCAGTTTCGGCTTCGGCCAAAATTGGCCGAAACTTTTGCCGAAACCGAAACTGATTTCGGAAGTTGTTGTGCACGCTCGCCTAAGTTCGTTTCTCGCGGCAACGCTTTATCGGACGCTGGCGGCCCTGTTCGTTATTGTTGTACGCCGTTCGGATAGGTCTGTAGCAACAAAACTTATATAGTCAGTGCGTTATTGCTTAAGTTTGTTAAACAAACTCAATACACTGTTTTTTCATTTAATGTGCCAATTAATGCAGAATAATGGATAAAATGCACCAAATTTCAGTATTTTAAGGAATTTTATACTTGAGTTTTGGTTTCGGTTTCGGCCGTAACTGAACCCACGGCCGAAAATTCGGTTTCGGCCGGAAAATCAGTTTCAGTTAAATATTAAAAAAATATTAATAGTTCTAAGACTATTAGTTTTTAATTACAAACAAAGTTGGATTTCCTACTAGTCCTATAATGGTACGATTTTACCTTTTGATATAATGTGAATCCATGATTTTTGGATAATATGTGATTCAACATCTTTTCAAATGTTATTTTAAAAAGTTAGAATTTTTGCTCTTAGGCTATAGGTATTATGTAAGTATTTGCAAAATTTGTAATGAAATGATTTCAATAAAGAATTTGAAATCGAAATCTTGCTTTTGTGTGTCTAGAGACATTGTTACCATATACTTATAAAGCTAGAGACATTGTAACCATACCTATACAAGTTAGAAAGCTTAGAGGCTAAATCATGGCTAAATTAAAAATATTGAATTGTACTCCGAAAAAATTATTTGAAGAAATGTAAATTATTCTAGTGATATTATATATCTGTAAGGCATATTTACATTCAAAATTATTAGCAAATTAATTATTGTGCTCCCTGAGTTATTAGAGTTTTTTTCCTAACTTGAGTAATATGGAATTTGAATACAGGAAATTGTGGCTACGTATCCATAATATTATTAACCAAAAGATTATATTTTTGAATTGCGTTTTTTTAATATGGCCATAAAACAGCAGATTTTTTATGAATACTTAAATGGTTGATTATACTAAAAGTTACTTGAATGAAAAAATAATACGTTCGATTTGAATTCCTCCTCCTTTCTTGGGAAGTCGTTAAAAACACTACCATACCACCCGAGGTCAATGGCATGTTTCTACACTGCCCTTTGTGTGGATCTTTACACCAATAATAATTTAAATCATCTAGGTAATATTTACATTTATTGCATTATAACCGAAAACTTAATTACTTATATACTATCCGTTTGAGATCAAAAATGAACTTGTACAGGTTACGTATTTTTTGTTTTATTTTATTTTATTTCATTTGGTTTTATAGAAAGTCACACGTTCACAGCACTTGAATATTAGTAGTATTTGCCTCAAAAAGTAGTTGTCGTTCGCTGCATCACATCGCGATGTGCGTGTTGGTGCTGTTTGCCCGCTGTCGCCCGTTTTTTACAACTTCTCGCGAGTATTTTAATTAAACTTTTTGATTATTCATATATTTTTCATTCATAGATTATTCAATCGTCAATAATATTATAGATACGTAGCCGAAATTTCCTGTATTCAAATTATATATTACTCAAGTTAGGAAAAAAAACTAAAAAAATACAGTATAAAATTTTCTAATCTGTTTTCGTTATATATAAATATGCTTTACAGATTCAATTCAATAGTTTTAATTTAGCCATGATACATGCCTCTTAGTTACTTATGCCTCTTAGCTTTCTAACTTTTTAAAAAGTATATGATAATAATTTCTCTAGACACACAAAAGCAAGATTTCGATTTCCAAGTCTTTATTGAAATCATTTCATCATTATTTTGCAAATACCTACATAATACCTACAGCCTAAGAATAAATTTTCTAACGTTTTAAAATAACATTTGAAAAGATTTTATTAATCACATATAGAAAAATCATGGATTCAAATAATATTAAAAGAAATTATTGAAATTTGCCGTCTAGCTATTAGACCAATCAGTGTAATTTATCAGCCGCTTTAAAAAGTTATGTCGTACTTTCTTTAAATTTGTTTTCTGTGTTGCGTCTTGTTAATTGTTATAGTTGTGTGTGTTGTCACTGTCATTCAAGTCAAGTCACTGATCTCGTTCATTCTTTCATGTGATTGATTTTGTACTGTAGAATTAGTAGAAAAAAAATTGTAAATTGGTATTGATCGTGTTGTTGCTATAATCCTGATAAATTGGGATAATTGGGTTACGCAGTGTAATTTATTTTATTTCCTTTTTATTTTTGTCTTATGATGATTGAAGGCCGCGCAAATGTAAGTATGAGTAGGCATCCTTAAAATCAGAACTGAACTTTCACTATCATCGTACATTTTACCGCACCGCTTTAGCGATATCTAACATAACCTACATACTTACTTTCAGGAACTCCCCGACTTTGTGGTGTTTAGGACAGTTATAAAATATTGTCTTATCATTATAGTCGTCCCTGTGGTATCATTCTTTGCGGCGAAGGTGGTTCTGTTCGACACGCTGTTGCAACTGACGCCTATGAACAGCAGCGTCTACTCTGCAGTGGTTGCTGTTATTGTTCTGCACATTTCACTTGGACTCTACATATATACGGCTTACTCAGATTCGGGAAAAGCAACTCCGACAAAACCCGTAAAGATAGACTAAATTTTATCACAATACTTATATATCTACCTATTTTATACTCGGAACAAAAATATATCAAAATGGACAATCTCTACTCAAAAGGCGATATGTTACAAATTCACACTAAGAACTTGGAAGTTATAGAAGGTCAGTTCTATGAAATGACAAATGACAAGTCGAGGATTTCTCTGTGTAATGTGAAAGAGTTGCCGTTTGACAAGGCCAGTGATACAGGCATACTACATTACTACAACTCTGAGATTCAAGACATTGTTAAACTAAAATTATCAGATCAGTCTCAAACCAATCTTAAATTGACGGAGAAAGAGTATGAGAGCATTATCAAAACTTCAAAGACTTACAAGTATATCAATCAGGTTGATAAAGCTTTCCATGAAGCTATAGAAGATTTGAATGAGTTCAGTTATATTGGAGTAAGTACGGATGGTGCTGCGAAGGGTCGTAAAGTGCGAATGCCATTCCTGGTCATGTCTACTCCACAGCAGATCTACATTTTTGATACTCATGTAATGCAGTACCATGCATTTGATGCTGGTTTAAAGAAACTTCTTGAAGCGGAGTGCCCTAAAAAGATTGTACATGACAGCAGGTTACTCTCAGACTGTCTGTATCATAAACACAATGTTAAGCTTGCATCAGTTTTTGATACACAGGTAAAAATCTATTGATTCTTTAATCTTAGCCAATTACCTATTATTATTATTTCATCCTGTAAGTGAGTATAGGACTCACTTCAATGTTCTCAATGTTACATCTCAGTTTAGACAGTAACAAAAAGGACGGTATACTTATTGCATGCTCTTTCCAAATAAGAAACAATGACAAACATTAATAACAATGACCTCCAAATATGTAGAAAGATGTTAAAATCATGAAGCCTTTCCAGAAACATAAGTTCTTCAAGCAAAGGATTGAAGTGAAATGCTATAAGATGTTTATTGCTTAAGTTGTTGTAATAGAACATTTATGTAAATGTTACATGTAAACTGGGTGCAGGTTCTAATCCAGGTACAAGCATGCACGTCTGAGTTTTCCACTTATGATTAATTACCACTAACTTAAACAATGAAAAACAAGATGAGGAAACCTGCTTGTAGAAGAAGGATAATAGCTTTTGAATATAAGTGAATTCCCGAACCTGCAATTTGGGCAGCATGGTAGACCATATAGCCTATACCCCCTTCAAAGGGGGTATACGCTTGTTACTCGTCACATGGTTCTTAAGTTTAAGTAAAAAATGTAATTTTTTTCAGGTAGGAGATTTGATTATCATGAGAAATAAAAATGGAATATTGCCTAAGGCAGTAAAATCTTTGAATGAATGTCTCACTGCATACCTTGGTTTGCAGAAAGATATTATTGAAGAGAAGGTAAGATCACCAATTTTCTTTGAATCAATTGAAGTTTATCAAAAAAAAGGTTGTGCCATTAAAAGGTAGCTCTAGCACAAACTTTTTTGCAATAACTTGAAAACCTTGTAGTTGATTTTGTTTAGTTAACATTTATTGAGTTCCTTGTGTTTAAGACTATTATTTTTTAAATCAGCTGTTAATAGCACCATAGCAACATTGTCTCCTTTATAGAAAAGCATACAATTCCAAAAAAAAGTTTCCAAGTTCATAGACCTTGTTTTATCAAGATTAGTTGAAAAACTCCACTTGTATGCAAATACTAGCATCAAATGAATCTACATATAAATCAGAATGTTGTCCAATTTATAAGTCAGTCTGCTTCCTTGTTATATGTTAAATACATGTTATCATTCCAGCATGATATTGTCCAATGCACTGAGCGTCCATTAGCCACAAACATCAAAGAAACCCTCGCTAAAAATATTGCATTCCTTCACCGCCTCTCAGAATCAATCAATGAAGAAATGTTGTTACCATTTGTGCGAGGCGTCGAGTGTTATGTCGAGAACATTAGATCTTGTGACGACTTCAAGGCTTGGGAGCTCAGCGGAAAACAAAACCTTATACCAAAGGATTTTAAAAGTGCAATCGAGTACTAATAAATTATTGATCAGTCACATTCCACAAAATATTTAAAGCAAAAATGTAGAAGTATATCACTTGCAAAATATAAATATGACTAGCAGTATTGTTGGCATATTATTCAGTAGACTTACAGTATTATCACATGTTTAGATTTTATGATATCAAATTGATAAAAAGATTTACAGAATACTATCTTTCCGCTGGTTTGAATGTTGGTATATTGTATGTAAAGTTTTCACATTTTTGTAGCTTCAATGAAAGTAAGTCCAATGTCTATACGTAGCTTCAATAGATTACGGCAAAGTGTCTATTTGTAGCTTCGATAGATGTAAGCAAGTGTGTTTTTGTAGTTTTAAACACGGTATATAGTTTAGCTTTATTTTTGTACTTATAGGAATGTA
The DNA here is from genome assembly GCA_947049295.1 of Ligdia adustata. Lineage (NCBI taxonomy): Eukaryota > Metazoa > Arthropoda > Insecta > Lepidoptera > Geometridae > Ligdia > Ligdia adustata. The sequence goes on from OX346218.1 coordinate 10,213,818, forward strand.
TTATATAAAGGCCTTTACTTTTGTATGAATTGACTTATTGTAATCAAGTTTACAATAATTCACTGACGTAAATATCAATAAGTAATATCTTCTTTAAATTATGATTTACACATAAGGTTGAGTATATTTTGTGAGAATGTTTATACCTAATGATGGATAAGGAAAGATATATTATGTCGGAAGTTTTAAATTGTATCTTATAATAACAAGCTAGCTTGTGTGTAGTCAAAAAGCCTTGCTTTAATAAATCCTATTTGTGCTTAAAGTTTGTTTTCTTTTATATATAACTAGCGGCCCATCCCGGCTTCGCTCAATGGTTATTTTTTTAGAAAAATTTATATGTAATTTTGTAATTTCCTTCTAACTCAATGCACTTCATCCAGCGTGTCTCTAACTTTTTGATCCCCTCCATATAATAGGACTTAGGCAACCCTTCGAAATAAGCGTTGGTTTCATGCATGATTGCTTCATTGGAGCTAAATCTTTTTCCACCAAGCCATTTCTGTAAATTCGGAAACAGAAAATAATCGCAAGGGGCTAAATCTGGCGAATATGGTGGATGTTGAAGCAACTCATAGCGTAACTCATGAAATTTGGCCATGGCAATCGCGCAGGTGTGCACTCTTGCGTTGTCTTGGTGAAAGAGGATTTTCTTCTTTGCCAAATGCGGTGGTTTTTCAGCTAAAATTCTGTGAAATTGTTCTAATAAATTGGCATAATAAGTGCCATTAATCGTTTCACCCTTCTCTAAGTAGTCAATATGGATAACTCCACGAGCATCCCAGAAAACTGTAGCCATAACTTTTATTGGCCGATAAAACTGCTTTGGCCTTCTTCGGAGCTGGTTCACCCGCAGCAATCCACTGTTTCGATTGTTGTTTGGTTTCGAGTGTACGGTGGTGGATCCATGTTTCGTCTACTGTTACAAAACAAAACAACGCCAAACCTGCTGCCGAAGTGGTCGCACGCAAGCGTTTTTGATCAACATTCAGTAAACGCGGCACCCATCTCGCGGAGAGCTTCCTCATATCTAAATGTTGGTGTAAGATATTGCGCATACGTTCGTCTGAGATGCCTACTACCTCAACTATCTCGCGCACTTTTACTCTTCGGTCGTTTAACACTATGTCATGGATTTTAGTGATCATTTCTGGAGTAGTGACCTCAACCGGGCGTCCTGGACGTTCGGCAACACTTGTGCTTGTACGACCACATTTAAAATCAGTAAACCACTTATGAATCATTTTAATTGACGGAGCGGAATCGCCGTAATATTTAACAAGCTTTTGTTTTGTTTTCGTAATAGTTTTTTTCTCAAAAAGTAATGTTTAATTAACACACGAAATTCACTTTTCTCCATCTTTGCGAAAATGCGTTCAATTGTTTTTCTATAATGGCTGTTAAAAAAAAAACCGGCGGTACTAGCAGAAATTTTTAATTTAGTCCTTCAAAAGAGTGTTTAACATGGAGGTTTCATGCAATTTGCGATAACTTTATTCACAAAATATTTTTTTACCAGACATCACCCCGCCCTCGTATAATCAATACTTCCCGCAGCACATGCGATTTAAGACATTTTATGACTCATTTTTTACACCTTGGGTTGGTTTTAGTAGGCATTTCGAAGGATCTCTATTTTTTCTACCGACTCTCACAAAAAGGAGATACTTAATCGATGGTTTTTTTTAATGTTTATTACTTTATTTCTCTGAAATAAAAAATGACCTACCCACCAATTAAAAAAATACTGTTACTGTTAATTACTATTTAAAATCGATCTAGTGGTTTGATTTTTAAATCGACATAAGCGAAAAATTCTATCGGCGCCTACCGATATACAGATGTTAGATTTTAATTGTTGGTTTGTTCAGTGTTCTCTTCGTCGTAGTTTGTTCATTAATTTAGTTACTTCGGCCAGCATTTATTTGGTAGTCGACTAGCAAAACTTTGTTTGAATTTCATCAGGTACAATCTTCATACCTATCTCGAAATACGTGGCATGTCGAAATCTCACTATCCCGATATTTTTAGCATTTCCCTTGACATTCGAGCAATGGAGATTTTACTAATAGCGTTTTTTTTATAAATACCAAACCCACTTAATTCTGATTGAATTCTTTTGAATTCATTACAAATAAAACTAAGCACTGGCATAGAAATCTTACTAGTATTATTTTTAGAGTTGTTGGAATTGATGTAGCAAAGTCTCCGTTACAGGTTTCCGTTGGTCTATCTGTAAGTCACGCATATTATTAACAGAAGATGTCTAGCTGAATTATCAAACGACCATCGACATTTGCGAATCAACAAAAACAATTAGATGTGTATAAAATAAAACAATATATTAACTCTTATTCACATTTAACATCGGTACTATATTATTATGCCTTAGTAAGAAATAGATTCGGGTAAAATGCGAGACCCTCAATAGATTCGTCGCGACACGCCATCCCGAGGCGTTCAGTAGTGAACAACCTCTCTCTTGCTAGTAAAACTGATACATTCGCTATTTGAGACAGCTTTTCCGGAGTCAATGAGCCGTTTTCGCCAAGCTGGAATTATACATAGAGAATAGAAGAAAGAAGATATATTAGAGAAATAAAATATTCTGTTTTAATATGGCGATTAAGGAAGCCTCGAGATTACAAGAAAATTGAATAAGAACGTTTTAAACCCTTAACAAAAATAAGTTTCAAATGTTAATAATGAATGTGAAGTTAATTTTTCACGACGAACTTGTGTAACAATATAGCCTCTGCCATAGTGGCCTCGTTGTCTGCAAATAGGACCTTTTGTCCGTCTTGTTTTATCCGATGGAGATATTCACGCGTCAAAAAAAAGACGCTCAATATTGAGCCGCGTTTATTAATATGACCGCTAATAGACGACTGACCAAGTTTGTCTCGATGAAATCTTGGCCGCACTCTACGAATCACAAACGACTTTTTACTTGTCACAACTTCCTTGGCTCATATTTAAATATCATGAGAGCAGAGTAGGGTGCGGGCAGTGATTTCGATGGCCTGTGACTAATGATTCGTCAAAAAGAAGTGTACATGGGATTAAATGACAAAGACTTTGTCGCATGTAGTGCAAGAAACTGATCAGTTCAGTTAGATTGATCTTAACACAGCAACGTCTTGTACAGATACCGTAGGTTCAATTAGTTTACTTGTTGTACTATGCTATGTATGGAGGTTATATTTTTCTTACCAAATCACATGTAGTTTTGGCGACCTCTTCATCTCTGTTACTGTTAAGTTGCAAAACACAAGCACCACTAGGGAATCTCCTCAGGGACATTGGAGCGCCAATATTGTTCAATAGTCTGTAATCAGAAACAAGTATTCTTTAGAAAAGACTAGGTAATATATTTTTACTAGACTTCAAAACAAAAGAAGGCTTTCAATTTGTTAGTGTTTTGTTTTCCTTCTCAAACACGATTATACTGATTGGGTTTTTTCGTTGGATGGGGTAGGTATTCTTAAGTGGTTTTATATATCTACATTTTATCAAAATTGGTCCAGTAATTCGGTATTTACATCAAAATTACTGTAAAAAATTATAGGCGCCGGACGTATTCAAAACAGATAACATTTTCAAAGTTGTTTACTTGTTACGATAAGTTTATTTCAGAAAAAAGGCTATATTTTAAACGTCTCTAGAAAAAAGGAGAAAGTTCTCAATCCGATTCGAATTATATATTATCGTGTGATTTTCCAGAGAAAGATGGCTGAGCCGATTTGAATAAATCTTCTTTTGTTTCAATACCTGCGAAGTGATTCCATATTTCTTTTGACAAAATTGGTCCAGTTTTTAAATATAATTGTAACAACTGAAAATATCGGCGCCTATCGAATTCAAGTCGGTAACAAAGGTCAGTAATCACTTCTTTTTTTAAATAACTTGTATACTTTACGACTTGACGTATATAATCTACGCTTTTTTTCTTTTTTAGGATTTTTAGGAGAGTCCTTATTATGATACTTACTTGCAAGCGTTGAGCAAATCTTCAGGTGAAATGAGTTCCAGTCCTCTCGCTCTATTCACGCGGCACCATACATCTGCTAAAGACATCATGCCGCCGCATTCCTACAACATAGGTTTACAATTCGCTGAGAACAGAATATCTTAATACAATTTTTTTTTGATTACAACTCCCCTGATGTAAAGCTCCTAAGAGTCCGAGTCACTTGATATAGCTAAGTAGGGGAGGACCTAGAGAGACGCGTGTCCCAACAGTGGGATGCTATGGTTTGATACAAGGGGAACTCAAAAATATCGTCTATTCCCACTAGTTCAGTTGTCCAGTTTAGTTGACTTGTTACATTTATTATTATTAATATAATTTACACGAAGTTTTTCCAAAAATAGCAGCCACATTAATTTTGCTATTTAGTGACTGCATTGTACATGACGAATAAATTCGTCATTTTCGATTTGAATTTCTGTTCTCTTCTTTGTAATTTTTTGTTGTTGTAAGTACTGCAAAAAACGCTGCGTCTTGTTTTATATTATTAAGAAATTGAATAATTGTTGCCGGTCTTATTTTAAACATGCAGTTGATCGCACGATGCCAACCTTCTGCATTATTCGTAGTTCTGTGGCGCCCCCCGAATACATTTCACGAATCTTGGCGTTTCCTCCAAAACCCTATATACTGCATAAACTTTTCCAAATCAGATTTATCTTGGAAATAATCGATTTGTAAAAAAAAAATTAAACCCGTCCGTAATACAATCTTTAGGCAGCAAAGGTAAAACACAACGCCCCACTATACTATTTTTACGTTTACGTGTCAACTTGAAACTCGTGGCTTTTCTACATAATGTATTTGTAAAGTGGTAGCAACGGCCTTGGTGTTCTGCATTTGGAAATAACTTTTTAAATGCTTGAATAACAGCTTCTTCAAAATCGGTGATAAACAAAGTTGGTTCCCATTCAGGAATTTGAGATGTTATAATGCGAAACATTTTAAGGTACGTTTCCTGAGTACGATCACTCAAGGGAACGTAAATTAACGGCATTATCACTACTAGTGTATAGTATTAGGTCCTTACATATGAAATTGGCGTTTTGTCGTACTGGCCACTTTGATCTCAAATATCTCTTCTTTGGTTAGGTATTCCAATTTCAAATTTATACAGCTATTTATTCATACATTTGTATTTCGAAAACCGTAATTCATTTGTTTTGTCCTCGTTTGGTTTTTTCTTTGCGTCACGCAGTTTACAAAATGGAAAACTTGAAATATCGCCTTATTTACGAGTACGAGTTCCACCGTGGTACCAGTGCTGCAGAAACGGCTCGAAGGATTAATGATGTGTATGGCGGCGGTGTCGCAAAAGAAAACACAGTGCGTTTTTGGTTCCAACGTTTTCGTTCTGGAAATTTCGACCTGCTGAACAAGTCCCGTAGACGGCCGGAGACTAAAGTTGCTAATGAAGAATTGAAAGCTATTATGGAAGCAGATCCATCGCAAACCACGTCCGAGTTAGCTGCAGGCTGCGGTGTTAGTGATAAAACTGTTTTAATCCACTTGAAGCAAATTGGAAAGGTGAAAAAGCTTGAAAGGTGGGTACCTCATGAATTGAGTGCAGCAAACCGACAAACGCGCGTCAACTGCTGCGTTACATTACTCAACCGGCACAATAATGAAGGGAATTTAAATCGGATCTTTCGGATATTTCAAGTTTTCCATTTTGTCAACTGCGTGACGCAAAGAAAAAACCAAACGAGGACAAAACAAATGAATTACGGTTTTTGAAATACAAATGTATGAATAAATAGCTGTATAAATTTGAAATTGGAATCCCTAACCAAAGAAGAGATATTTGAGATCAAAGTGGCCAGTACGACAAAACGCCAATTTCATATGTAAGGACCTAATATATAACAAATTGTAAAAACGATTGTTTGAGTATAAGTAGGCAACCTAGGTACCTATCTGATATTTTTTTCTATTTATGAATTGAACAAACGAGAAAAGAAATCTCACTAGTCCAGTCGACTGAACAAACGAGAAAAGAAATCTCACTAGTTCAGTCAACTGAACTGGACAACTGGACAACTAGTGGCAATAGACGAAAAATATCGAGTTTTTTGTAAAATATTGTTATGAAATTGCACACAAAGTAGAGCGTCAATCATACTCAAAATAATGAGAAGGTTTCGTAGTCCAGACCCATAATATCAGAAGAGATACAGATGACACAGGCCAGCGGTGGGAGTGCCGGGGTTGGCTCAGGGGGCACTCTTCTCCCTTCCACTATAAGTGCTCAGGCTCACCCTTTCCACCATCTGCGGGAGGACGCAGGCCGCCCGGGGGATGCAGCTTTCCTACCCCGCGGTTAGAGGCCCTTAGCCTTCCCCAGCCTGAGATGACATACCAGCCAGATGACCAGATGACTTGAGGCGGCAACTTGGGTCTGGCAGAGATATTTGACGACAGACCGGATATAACGGCGTGGCCGAAATAGAGCGACCAAGATTGGCGGAGGACCTGACCCTGAGAGGTGGAGTGGAAAGTAGCGGCCTGGACCAAAGCAGAAGGACAACGCAGGAAACGAATGGCGGGTGCGCGGGAATTGATCGACACAAGAACCAAGGGCGCAGAAAGCGCTTCCACTTCCTGGGACCAGGGAGCCCCAGCGCCCAGCCTAGGGAGTGGGCCTGATGTAACACTATTTAATGACTCACCTCGTGGTGGCACAAGACATCAATGAGAAGGTTAGGAAAGGTTATGCAGGATCTGTGCCTCCTTTTTTTTCTAAATTTGTTGAAAAATGCCTTTTAAACTAAACAGTTTAAAGGCATTTTTCAACGAATTTAGAATTAGCACATAATATATCAGGTGAATAGACATATCTTACCAATAAAACAGCAACCATCATATCAGAAACCTGTTGCGCCAATCCTGTGTAGTATTCAGAATCGGATCTGTATGTGTCTCTTGTGACCGGATCATCAATACCCAAGCTCATTAGATAAGACTTAAATCTCACCGTATCATCTTCGGATATATCACCTTGCTTATCCTGAAGAATATAATAAAGAGGAACTGATGCTGGTAATCACTGATGAAGCACAATAATTATTAGGTATCTGCTAGATAATTTTTATTTTAGTAGGTTTATAAACTAGACATTGCTACAGTTTTATATATAAATGAATCCATATAATTTTCAATTTATATAGATTTTCGTTAAACTGAATGCCCATTTAATAATGAACATAACAAACATTAAATATGCTCAAAACACTAATTACTTGCATAATAATTAGTAAAGGATAACATGTACATAAAATACAGTATTTGTTTTTAATTAAAACTGTAATAAGTATTCTAAGCTCGTCCTTCAATATTTACTCAATATTTTTTTTGTGGTTGCATAATAAAATATAAAAAAATAAAAAGGCTGTTTAGGTTAGATACATTATGCTAAAGATCAATGAACTATTTTAAAGTCAATGTGCAGTATTCATTAAAATTTATTATTGTTCTTAAATAAGATGAATTTATCCTTACCCTTATTCTACTAGAAATATTCTTAGATATTGCTACCATATCCTTTGCCTTTTCCATAAGCTTAGTCAGGTCTTTAAATGCTACTGAAATACTTTCATCAGTTGCTCTGTGTTGTTCCTCTATGCTCCTCTCAATGCCAACAATGCCTGAACGTATTTTTAAATTTATAGGTGTGATTGGTTTAGTTGTAGTACTTGGACTAGATAATGTAGGTGATGATATTTGTGACTGGCGCTCCCAAGCTTTGTTTGTTAATGCCTCTGAAAAAGCTTTGTAGAAAGCAGGATCAATTCCATCTTTAAACGAAAACTTTACGAAATGGTATGGGCTAACTACCGCTGGACCTGGCCTTTTTCCTGTGAATGTTTGAAATAACATTTTATATGAAGTCATACCATAGATGAACTAAATTTGCTCATGAAAGTAGAAAATGTAACTCTAGGAAACAGAGATTCAGATTCAATACAACAAAGGATAATGATACTATTAGACTACTAATTAAATATGTTTACAGTAATTTTTCCACAGTCTTATAATATATTTGCTTTAAGAGCAATGAATCAAGGAATATTTTCTAAATTACCTGGAAGAGCGGGTCCCATATGCAATATAATTCTTTTAGGTCCTCCCAATCCAAACACTCCACCACTTTCCTCTTCCATACAGAAAACATAAAACAAATGTAGGGAGAGACACACATTGCCTTTTGGTATGTCTCCTGGCTTGCCCCACAGTATCCTGTGGGTAGTCAGGACTACTTCACCGTCCGTGAACTGAGTCTGCAAATGAGTTAAAAGATTAGTAGACCCTTTTTATGCTCTTTTCCATAAGCAAATGTCATAAAAAAGTCTTTTATTTACCTTGTCGTCTCCATCGTAGATTTTAACATTCTTGTCTCGTTTCAAATAGTTTTCACCGTCAAATAAACGGGCGTCTATGTATTCAAATCTATCCATTTTATATGGTATTTCTACAGATTTTTTTTCCGACAAATTTAATTAAATAATTATTTATATATTTAGTGCTTATTTTGATTGTAAATGACATTGACAATTCTCTAAAGAGGACTTTGAGGACCTATCTGACATTGACAGACCTATAATTTACACTAAGCCAGTAGAAAGAAAATGGAATAGTAATAAAACTGGAATGAAGACTGGGGATTTTTCTATTTATATGACGTGCTGTCATTATCTGTGCAACTGTCAACGTCAGTTAGTCTTCAATAACCTCAATCTTTCAACATTGCGTGAAATTCGTGCTGGATTTCTTGCTCGTTCGCTATTTGCTGCAAGAAAATGAAAGGAACTAAATAGCTACAATTATTTCTAAGTACTTTTACTTGCTATTGCAACCTTGGCTGCACGCTGGACACGGACTTAGAGTAACAGATTTTGTTATTTAGCACGACAAGCCATGGCAGAGTCACAAGAAATTATTCTGTTGAAAATAAAAGAACAGGGAGATCTTGTTAGAAAACTCAAGGCAGCAAAGGAATCTAATGAAAAGGTCAGTGCTTTTTACTATATATACATTATACGATGTCATAACTTCGTAACATATAATGCTGTTACTGTTCCTTAACATTGCATCATGCCAAAGTAATTCCAACCTATTTACAATTTTATAGGGAGGAAAAACTACTGATTGCCTTGATATAGCACAGACGGACAAGCATTTATCTCAATATAGTTATATAGGGGGCTATATGCCTAGTAAATGTGATATTAAAATGAGTGAAAAGTTAAAAAGTTCAGATGTTAAAGAGTTTAAGCATGTAAAAAGGTGGCTGGACCATATGCGGAGTTTCAGTGATGCCGAGAAATCCTTATTTCGCGATGCCCCTCTTCTGAGCAATCTAACTGCATTAGAAAAATCTAATATTGGCCAAAAGGTTTGTTATAACCAACTGTTTAGCATGAGTTTGTATTGGTTTGGTAACTACTTGATGTACATGACAATAGCCAAATATTAATAATTCTGTACAATAGATCAGTTGTAGTTTTAATGCTTAGAATCTCCACATATGGTTGTTTCGTCACCACATTTATAAAAACTTATCACTACACATTTTCCTGTCTAAATAATGAATACTGTTTTTAATTATTTTCCGGTGACTGTAAAGTGAGCTGTGGTGACGAGATATCTGTATAATACAAAAAGTAGAAGATAAGGTTATTGAAGCATGTCACACAAAGTGCTGAGACTTGCAAAAAGCCATGCTAAATTGGCACGGTTATGCAACATCAGCCTGAACAAGAATTTCACAAAAACTATTGCAACATCATCTTGTAGCAAGGTACTGGAAATTTATTGAGGTTAATTTAGATGCTTGTTTGTTATAATTGCACATTATGATAGTGCTTTGTCTGTGTCTTGCAAGATAGATAGTTTTGGCTTTCTCTTTCTCTATGGACTTCTATGATAGAGAGTTATTCAATGTATTCTTCCTTACCCTTTTTTTTTTCGTGTAAATACTGATTATTTTTAGTTTATAATTATCTAGATTTATAGATATTATATTGGTTTTGTAAAAGTTTTTATCTATACTGTCCTACTATAAAATGAAAGATCTTACTTCAAATTCAAAATTTGTTATAGAAAGCAACATAACATTACAATCAAGTTACAATTTGTATATTTTTATTAGGTTCAGAAAAGAAAGTTATGTTGTAGAAATAACAGTAAAACAGTAGGTATATGATTGATTTAGGATTTATTAGTATGCAAGCAGTGTATAATGGAATTACTAATTCATTGTGCCAACAAAAATGCTAACAAAAAATTACCTCTTCAAAATTATTATATTTAAGAATTAATTATGCTGATAAAATAAAAAAAAAACATATATTATTTTGCAAATATTAGCTACTTAGTATGTACTTAAGTGTACAAAATTATTAGATTCTCTTTTACATTCTATTCTTTCTCTTTGTTCTTAGATTTTTTCTTTAGTGCAGACTTGCTACTACACATAATTATTACTATTTCACACAATATACACACATTACTAGTATTGCTAACATGTATTATGCATTCACCTAGTTATGGTAATGATTCACTTGTAATTACAATTCCTGACATTGAACTACAAACTTGAATGCGAAAGCATACATAACTGGTTTGATTTGTGAATTCTTATCTGAAGAAATGTAGGCCAATGTCATTAGCTCGATGATTGTAATTTTTATATGATAAGAAATACCTAGTTTCATTTTCAATTATTAGATGTTTGTTAACATACCTTTTAGGTAAACTAAACATACTTTCACTTTTTCTGTAACTTCGTAATATGTATTGTACTGTGTCTCTAGCAAGATTCCAAAAGTTCTTGAGGCTTTTACTTTACAAAATATATTATGTCTTATTTAAATTTATGTAGAAAGTACATGACTGTCTTGAATAATTATTTTTTAAATGTAGTATTAATGTCAGTTTTTTTCTCTTTATTTGACAATGTTTGTTGTAATCGTCAATGTTGCTCGATGCTTTTGTTTGTTTAATATATGTATAAAAATGTTGACTAAATTAAAGTTAAATGTTCACTTGGCATTAAATCTAGCGGCATATTTCAAAGATCACCCTAGTTCTGAACATTTTGCAGCCCCATAAATTTAAGGGATATACCGCCGTCACCCGCACTCCACCACCGGCGTGTCTGTCAGTTATATGATTTACCCACTACTTTATTTCTGTCAGAATTTCTGTAAATATGCCCCTGCTTCTACTATAAAGAACAATTTCTGCAGTTACAATTTTACAAATAAATTAAAATTGAACTCTAAAGTGTATATACTAGAAGTGGAATACTAGACATTTAACTTGGTAGTTCTCTACAGATGTTAACAAATACCACCTAAATTGCTTTTTATATCATGAACTTACTAAATAATTCTAATTATGTCCATAACTATATGTTTGATTACAGATCCAAGAAGAAGTATCAAAGTTACTAGCACTCAAATCTCAGCTTGCTCCAGAAGATGCAGCACCACAAAAGTTCACCCTTAAGACTCCAAAGGGCACTAGGGATTACAACCCACAGCAGATGGCAATCAGAAATGAAGTTCTGCAGAAAATTATTACAGTTTTCAAAAGGCACGGAGCTGAATGTATTGATACACCTGTGTTTGAGTTGAAGGTTGGTATTTGTGCAATTAACAATAAATTTATAAGAAAATGACTACATCCTGCAGTTACATGAAAAGTGAACTAAAATACTGCTTCTGTAAACATTTAAATTGTTTTTATTTGCTAAAAAATGTTGCATAAAACACTATGAAAAAATATGGTAACTATAAAATATAACAGCTAATCTAAGAATTTCCTCTGTCATAAATGGAAGTTAGGTATTTTAACTTAGAAGATATAAAAGAAAAATTATAATACTAATTAGTCTTATAACTCTCCCGCCCACAGGAAGTGCTAACAGGCAAATATGGTGAAGATGCCAAGCTTATATACGACCTCAAAGACCAAGGTGGTGAGATCCTAGCTCTCCGGTATGACTTGACTGTACCATTAGCAAGATACTTAGCAATGAGCAAGATAAACACGCTTAAGAGATACCACATTGCCAAGGTCTATCGAAGAGACAATCCAGCCATGACTAGAGGCCGGTACAGGGAGTTCTATCAGTGTGTAAGTTTGTTTAATTTTGTTAAATATTTAGTAAAAAGTTTTTATTTACCTTGTTATTTCCTCTAAAGGTCATAATTATACTGTAACATAAAAATAAAATCATCGCTAACATATTATAAAATGTATGGACTACAATGAGCTCTGTTAATTATTAATTCATTCAAAGGTTGCTTGGTAGACATTTTTATTAGTGAATAAACAACTTTATTAATAATTTGTTTTAGAACACATAAATCCAAAGACTTTTCTAGTATATCTACATTAGTTAAATTACATTCCCTGATGAAAGTTACAATCAATGTAATTTCAGGATTTCGACATTGCCGGCGCATACGACCCCATGGTCCCAGATGCAGAATGCCTGAAAGTGGTGACGGAAATCCTAGATGCCCTCAATATTGGAGACTATGTGCTGAAGGTGAACCACAGACGGCTTCTTGACGGCATGTTTGAAGCTTGTGGAGTGCCAGCTGACAAGTTCCGCACTGCTTGCTCCACTGTTGATAAATTAGACAAGGTTTGTTGTATTTTTTATTTATGGGGAAATCAACGACAATTTTCTTAAAACATTTGAACCTCAAATTAAAAGAGTTGACGCTACTTTTACACTGAAACTTATACTATTCAAGTTAACCCAAAATTGAATCAGCGTTGTAGACTATGACCTATACCCCCTAGGGGAGACCCGTGCCTAGCTAGGGGTGCTATGGGATGATATATACAGATGCATATGGAGTTTTCAAATTCCATGATAAATATCGCAATTTTGAAAGGTTGGGGCCCCTTACAATACAAATATTTAGTGTTGTGAATGTCGACTATGCAAATATTGACGATGTTAGAGCTAAGGATATAAAGCATGTAGCAGATTATACAATAAAAATAAAGAAAAACAATAGGTTATTCTAACTAATACACTTTTTAATCTTAGTCTGTGGTGCTATACATACTTTATATTGGACTGCAGGTTCATAATTCCCAATATATTCTTCTCATCAGATATTTTTTTTAATATATATTTCTTGTGTAATTTCTCCATTGAACATGATGGTGTCAGTGTAACATCTGGTATAAAACAAAACTAAAAAAATTATTTTGTGACATTGAATAAATAATTACTGTGTTTAAATTTAATTTCAGTCACCGTGGGAAGAAGTACGTACAGAAATGATTAACGAAAAAGGTATAAGTCCAGACGCAGCAGATAGAATAGGAGAGTATGTTCGCCTAAATGGAGGCACAGAACTCGCTGATAAACTATTAAAAGACGAAAAACTATCTAAGACCAAAGCGGCTATTGAAGGTCTAGATGGAATCAAACTGCTGCTGAGCTATTGTGAATTATTTGGCATTAAGGATAAGATCTTATTTGATTTGAGCTTGGCCAGAGGACTTGATTATTATACAGGTGTTATCTATGAAGCCGTGCTTACAAGTAAGTGCACATTTTGTTGTTTGTAATGTTGATATTGAATTAGTCTTTGCATGTTCACCTTGCCATAATATATTTTTTTATTAGGTTCGTCAACTGGACGTTACTAATGTTAAATAAAAAAAAAAACTATGTTAAAGTTATGGCAGAATGACCTTCTGAAAACGAACACAGCACGCAAAATACACTCAAAACATAACAAAAATATCATCATATCAGACTGTTTAGATCTTTGGTTGAAATAACTAAAAACAGTAAATAAAACTTCTTCCTAATAATTGTGTTATTAAAAGAAAATGTTATATGGTATGGTTACATCCTATGCTGTAGTCAAAAACCAGAAATTAAATTGGCGAATACGTTCGCATGTTTAAGAGTAATCATGATATTTAAGTATGTATAAGTTACTAATTAATACGCGCTACGTTTATAAACCTTGTCCTATTGAGTGTTGATTGGTTTAATATAATAATATTGTTTGTTTTTTTTCATGATAGTTATGTATAATACAAGATTGTCCGTTTCCTTCCAGAACCTATTAAAGTCGGTAATGAAGAACAAACAGTGGGCTCGATCGCTGGCGGCGGTAGATACGATAACCTTGTCGGCATGTTCGATTCTAAACATAAACAGGTAATGTAATAATTAAATTATGAAAATCGATTTATTTTAGGCCCTTCGGGGAGACGCATGTCCAGCAGTGGAACATATTATTATCATCACGAGCTCACTCTACCCTCTTAGGTTTTTTATCCGCCTGGGCTTTATGGGATGTAAAAAAAATATTCTTTAGGAAAGTAAGTAAATATGTTTTTTCTCAGCCTTGCATTGCCTAAATAATAAAAAAATTTGACACACCATTTTTATTACGACAATGGAAAGATAAATTAAAACATATCCCTATTTTTTATTTTATTCAGTATGTGTCATTAATTATTTGTATTTTTGCTGTTTGTTTTGATACGGTTTATGGACAGATGGATGTCTTCTTTATTAACAGTACCCTTTCGGAATAAGAGTGGTATTTAAATATACTGGGAAATTTATGTTTTTGGTTCGCCAAAGAGGATGTCTGTACCTACTCGTCATGTAACTGTGTGACCCACCGGGATTCCGTATTATCAAAACAAAATCACAGGAATATTTTAGTTGGGCATCGATGAAACATACGAATCAGTTGACATTCTTCTGTGCCACACCTTATTTATTTTATTAAAAAAAAATAAAGTAAAAGAAGACACTCGTATTCAGGCCAACCCTGAAGCCTTATTTTGTAGTCATTTGTGAAGTGGTTCATTATATTCGTCATGATCTATCTACGGCATGCTACGGCTTAGTCCACTTCCTCCTGGTAACTCAGTATTGTTGATATTTTGGCTTACAATTATATTAATTTTGATGACCACCATGACCTTGTGGTTTGCGTGCTTGCTTTGTAATGCTGTTGGAATATATGTCTTCGGGTCTGGGTTTGGTGTGTATTTGTGAATGATGCATAGCGTACCTAACACAGGCAAAATACATGAGTGTTAAACTTTTTGTTACTATACTGTCTAAAAGGAGGGTAATGTTTTTCGAGTGTATGATTATGTGTAAATACCTCCTCTACAACCTAAACCGGCAAACCGATTTCGATGTGCGTAGTATCATTGGATTCGTCTTTATCTTTAAACGGTCATAGGCTATACTAGTTGCATCCGGCGGTTTCACTATTTTAGATTCAGAGGTAAACAGTGTGTGGTCGTCGCTTCTAACTATTTATTTAAATATTTTTTCATAGCGAAATTGTGTTTTTATTTCAGGTACCATGCGTAGGCGTCAGTGTAGGCGTAGAGCGTGTATTCTCAGTGCTCGAAGCTAAACTAGCTGCGGGCGATATCGTAGTACGTACGTGTGACGTGCAAGTATACGTCGCGTCGGCGCAAAAGAACTTCCTAGAAGAACGAATGAAGATCTGCGCCGAATTGTGGAACGCTGGCATAAAGGTGAGTGTGAACTAGATATATTATGAATATCTGTCAGTGTTAGTATGATTTAAAGTAATGTAAAAGTAGTTGCGAGCGACATCGCAGTATGTGTGTGCAAGAGTAAGTCGCGTCGGCGCAAAAGAACTTCCTAGAAGAACGAATAAAGATATGCGCCGATTGTAAAGCGCTGGCATAAAAGTGGGAGTGAACAAGATAAGTTTTACTAAACATATCTAATGAAAATTAAACTTAGGGCAAGTGCCTTTATTAACATAAACAAAATGAAAATGAAGTAAATAGTTAATGTAAAGCTAGCTGGTGGCTGTATCACAGTATTTAAAAGTGCGGTGCAAAGTATACGTCGCATCGACAGAGAAAAAAAATAGAAGAACGAATGAAGATATTCACCGATTTGTGGGACGCTGGCATAGAGTGAGAGTAAACGAGAAAAGTACTGTTTTCTCTAACAGACTTTGTTTTAAGATCTCTGACCAATTTCTCCAAAAAAAATCTGAGCTATAGTCTATAAATTACGTCATTAGAAGAAGAGAGCTTGAATAGTCATCGTTTTTGTGTTTCACTTTGATAACTGCGTTAATGTTTGTACGAATATTTTATTTGACACGTTCAACGCAGTAATTCTTTTTTTACTCCTTACTTGTAAAAGCTTAACGTATATAGGTGATACATTCAGGTGTTTCAATACTTTTTGATCGCAGTTACTCATTTACTTTGACTAAACAGTTCATTGATAAAATAAAAAATGAGGAAAGCACTGCAACTAAGTTTCGATGACCGCCGAGGCAATCTACTATTTGCGGTGAAAGACAGCATTGCAAGGCGAAAGTTCACGGCCCTCAACTACATAATTAAGATATGACAAAAAAAACTTAGAAATATTTCCTCTTTTTTGTAAAAAATTTTTCATACTCATAGCTCCCCACCAGGATTTCTCCTGTGCCGGGAATGCCATGTAATATTCACGAACACACGCACGAAGACGAGATTTTTTTCACACTCACAATTTTGCTAATAACATGTGCATGTTATTTATTCTTTCATATTTAATGAATCGCGTTTAGTGTAGGTGTGCATATTAGTTAGTTTACGTGTCATAAGGGCATTTTGGATTTTAACTATGCTTATACGTTCTTCATAGGGGAGATCCGTGTTAATTTTTACACGCCTAGTCAATAGTCATTATTTATGTACAATTGACCGAGCGATCGAAGCGTCTCTGTTTCGAGTCTGGCTGTTTTTTCGTCTGTTAGTTTGTATGTATGTATGCATTTAGTACAGGTCGTAGTTGCCGTCCAATCTTGACGAAACTTGGTATATAAGGTTATTTAAAATGAATTTAAGTCATCATGGATTTTTGATTGGTGGAATATTTGCCCCAAAAATAGAGAAAATTAGCTAGAAAATGCACGACGAGTCCGTAAAAGTAGTTGTTAATACTCGTGTAAAAAAAATATACTATCGCATACCGGCACGAACCGCATTTTCAGTTTCCATGTTTACCGGCTGCTATTCCCTTCAAAACCGCTCACGACACTTTTGACATTTTCGGAAGCCATTTGGAAGCTTGATATATTAATGAGTTCGAAGTTCTGAATGTTCTATGTTATTTTTCTTCTTTTTCAGACTGAACACTCGTACAAAAAGAATCCTAAAATGCTGAACCAGCTTCAACACTGCGAAGAGAACGGCATACCACTAGCGGTAGTACTAGGAGAGTCCGAAATAAAACGTGGTGTGGTCAAAATACGAGGCATCGTTTCAAGAACGGAGGAAGAAGTTTCTAGAACTAATCTTGTGGAAGAACTAAAGAAACGGATAGACGCATTGAGTGTGAAAGAGATGAACGGAGTTTAAACCAGGTACTTTCATTTTAGCGAAATATGAACAAGGCAGTGCCTTCGTTTTGAATACGGCTTAAACGAAATTGTTTTGAAATTGTAAATGAAGGTAGTTGGAAAGATTTATCATACCGAAGGAGTTGTTAAAAAAATTATACATTCAAATGGTTCAATCTACTTTCCAGCAGGGCAGCAAACGCAAAACAATACATAATTTTGATTTTTACATTAATATGTTTTTTTTTAAGTTGAAATTTTGGAATACGGTTATATTAAATCTGTCTAATGTGGTGCAATGTGATAGAACAAGTAATACCTTAACCTTTTCCATGCCACGCTAAAACTACATTGCCGTGTAACGTACGCCAAGGACCACTATTTCAATATTTTTTTGTCAACCAGAGACGACGTTGGCACTCAGGGCACGCCAACGCTTGTCACGTACATGACTTTATAAAGGTCTTATTTGCCGGTGGTCTTATTTGTTACTTTTTTAATTTGGAATAAGCGTTACAACAATAATTTCTAGGTAATAAAAAAGTATAAGAAGATTTTTTAAGTAATGTGCACACAGCCCTAAATGATTTTAAGGCTGTATGTAAAAACTTAGACAAAAATACATTTTATAAAAATAACTTTGAGTATAAATTTTATTTTTATTAATACCTAATGCATTTTTAAACTTCTAAAAACTTAAAATCTAAAAGTTTTATTTACGTTGTTAAGATTTTTCTTTAGTAATTTATTTTAGTGTATCACTGATACAACAGTTCTTTATTCATCTTCATTTACTTTTTACTTTTTTCGTCCACTTTTAAAGTAGCAACATACAGTGAGAGCTTAGGTTATAAATGCTTAGATACCTAAATTATAAAATTAAATGTATATTATGTGTGATTTTTTGAAATAAATAGTTAATACATATTTTGCTGGTTTTTTTTCTTAGGTATAAACATTCCTAGATTACATACCAAAATCAAACCTTGATTGTTGATTGTATTTTATCAAAAATGGAGAGTAAACCTATCCAGTTTTAATCTTAATGACTTTTACCTATGCACTGACATGATAGAGTACATCAACTGTGAGGAGGGAAAGAGCCTTGCTATTATTGTTATATGAAATCACTATATTTTTTGATTTATTCGATACACTCAAACCAGGCATTGGATTTCAATTTTCTCGGTCCGTTGATCTTCGAGCTTCTTTCGGCACTTTTTTTTTATCGGGGGGATATCTTCTCAAGATACCCCAGCACCCTTAGGGTGCTGCCGGGTTATGTGGAATTGTACCCACTAAAAACACCCCTCGGTGGCCTGTCCCTGTGCTTGACGAGGTCTCCGGTATCTCGAAATGAACGCACCAGAGCCTTTATGCACTTCGCATCTGTAAGTCCTGGGAAACACGTTTTCTCACTGAATCACATCTTAACCACAACTGCCATCGTGACCCTAGGGTAGTGATGGGCCGCCACCTGGCGCGTCATAGGGACGTGCCACTAATCGACAAGACGTAGATAGTCGATTAGTCTAACTTAACCTATATGACTACTGAGCATGGATTAAACCAGCTTCTCTCACAATATTTAACTCGCTTCAACCTCCATCTTCACTGTTACACTTTAACTGTATTAAAATCTACGAATCTACACTAAATATGAATAACGCAGGCCCTAAGTATCAAGTTAAAAACGTGTACAACTATGAATGCACTTCTGATTCGGAAGCATCGCTAAACAGGTAACGGTCATGCATTTACAAGCTTTAACGAATCAATGCCCTTGTAGTTGTCGTCCTCGATACAATACTATTGACCTCGATGGCCATTTCCATTAAATGTACCGCGTACAATACAACTACTGTGCGTACCAGATTTTGTACAGAGCGTGCTAAGGTAAAAGGGCCTTTTTACCCGACTGCCTAAAAGAAGGGTAATGTTCTTCAAGTGTATGTCAGTTTGTTTGTACCTGTGATAACTCTGAGACCCTCAACAGCCTAAACCAGTAGACCGATTCTGACGTGCGAGGTGACATTGGATTGGTATTTATCTGCAGATTGTCATAGTCTATACTAGTTACATCCCGCTGTTTCACTCGATAAGATACAGTAGTCTGATGTTCCGCAGTCGGATTATTTTGAAATCGCTTTTAACTACTTGTTACCTAAGAACGTTATTTGACTGAATAACTTATGAGTTTTCAAGATATTAGCATAACTGTAGGTTCCAGACTAAAACTCAAAATAAGTTAACAATGATATAAAGATACGATTTGTGGAGACTTGATCATATCAACGTAGGTGAGTGATAAGTGATGAATATGATATTCTCAAAGACATTATAGTTAGGGTATTGATAACGGAGCAGATGGTAAAAGTTGGTCACTGCACTGGTACCATCGAAATTCTAACAGAATATAGAAGAGTGCTTTCCAATAATGTGGTGTCACGGCCTCCCCGCCCAATAAACCTCATTGTTCCCACCAGCCTCCACGCTTCCTCCCATTGTGCCCTAATTCAGCGTGAACTCAAACACGATTTACACCAATATAAAACTCTTTAACCTCACTGACACCCGCTTATTGTTGCACTTAACGCTACCTCGTCAACACGGTGAAATCACTTGCGATGAAATGATTTGCCGAAAACTTTGTGTCACCATTCTATGTCTTTGTCTACTCACCGCGACCAGTGCGTCAGTGTTAAAAGAAGCATTAGAGGAACATCTCAAAGATGCAGCTCACAAAGAAGCGGCGGAGTCTATCAAACATGATAAGCACAAAGGAGAAAAAGTTCACGAAGAAGACAGCCAAATTCACGATACACATAAGAATCAGTATACCAAGTCTACTGATGAAGGAAAATACGTGAAGAAGGATCGCGATACAAAATCTGCCAACGAAGCTGATTCCTACAAGGGTTACAATGCACAGCAAGATAAAGCGGAAGACAGTGAAACTGCGGGTTTTAAGCGAGGACACAAGAAAGGGCATCACAAGCAAGGGTTCCAAAACTCTTATCACAAAGATGAATCGTCCAACAAGAGCACTTTTTTCGACGACTTCAATGATGAAGGTGATAAAGCAGCCTATAACAGCAGATTGAACAGTCACGACAATCATGGAGGACGCGCTTACCAAGGTTCTCATAACAACGGGCAAGAATACGTAAGAGACAATTACCGTGGCGGTCATTATAATAAATACGGCGATGTAGGAAATAAACAGGTAGGACATCAGGATCACGGTAGGAAATACCATCTAGACGATGTCGAGGCTCACAATAAATATTACGACGATCGCAATAAATACAACAAAGACAAAGTACACGACTTCCATCAATATCGCGCTCCTCATCAGAGAGAACCTGGTTGGGACTGGCAGAAATGGGACGATAGACGAGGCTGGGACGACAGAAGGGGCTGGGATGATAGGGGCGGATGGGACGATCGTCGCGGCTGGGATGATCGCAGAGGCTGGGAAGATCCTGGATGGCAAAAAGATCGAGGCTGGGATGATAAATACTATGGCGGTCCAGGTTATTATGATGATCACGGTCTACGTCACGAAGGTGGTTACGGTTACGGCCCCTACCACGGCTACGGTTATGGGTATGACGAGTCTCGTAACGACCCTGTTGCTAAAATCCCAGCCGCTACTGCAGCACAAATCCCGAACAATGCTCCTGTAGTGGCACATAGAAAACAAACGATCACCATCTACGAGGATCCCAGGTACAATGGTAAACAAGCTGGCCAACTCCGGAAAGAGGAAGGGGATTATCTCCAATTAGAGTACAGACCAAGTAATCAACGCTATGCTCAATATGATGATACGTATTACGCTCCTATTAGAGAAGGGGGTGTGGAGACGAGTAAAATTAACCGATTAGTTTATAATTACAGGCGACAGTGACGCATTTAGATTGCAAAATATTGAGCGAATAGTTATTGTGGTTTTATACCTACGCTTAATAAGTGCCAGTTTTGGCATGGAAAAACTTGAAAGAAGTGACGAGGTCCTGTAAAAAATTGTCATGCTCGATTTGTTTACAAAGTACATTATTTTTGTGGTTGCTTTTTGCAGATACTCATACAACTAGTTTTTAATTTAGTTTATAAGTCACACTGAAGGTATTTATTGGAGGTCAGTTATCAACGAAGTTGGTCTTTGGAGAGCGGTGATGGGTACAATAAGTTTGTAAAAATTGGTATAGAGAGCTCTGAATAAACATTCCTAGTAACTGTTGGGTGACATATTTGATTTGGATATTGCGTGCGATATTGGAAATTCCTGAATATTAGAAACGTATAACATTGAACGATATGAAGTGATGCGTATAAGGCAAATAGGTAGGGAAGATTCCTTCGGGCTACGTGACGAGCAGACGAGCAGGCCGGTATCGGACAGGGTAAACTGAGCGGTCCGGCGTCCTTCAATATGGTGCATCTGTTACACTTGAATGGGTAAGCTTTGGACCGTGACTAGGTTGGAGCGTGCAAATCGGTGTCGTTGGTCCGGGGAAAGATGTGAGGGATAAATAGTCAAAGCGTTTACCGTTACTGTAGGTACTCTGAAGGTAGGTACTTAAATTTACATAACTACTAGTGTAATTTAAAAAGAACTTAGTTACCTGTATTGAGCCAATCGCTATAGTCAGATAAGTAAAAATAGCCCTATGATTCAATATACAAAAATTATGCTGAAGACTATAAAATGATGAAAAATAAATTATAAAGCAAGTTTTGAAGTACTCATTCGACGGATATGTTTTTTTAATGTTTCTCTTACCTGATCTCTCGGAGACAGTTGGTCCGATATAGAAGCCCTTAGAACCACTGAGAAACATACCCACGTTTCTCAGTGGTTCTAAGGGCTTCTATCTAAGGGTGGGCTTCTCGAGTGGTTCCATTAAAATGTTATCAAAATCGGTAAATATTTTAGATTTTTAAATCGAAATATTAAAAAAAAAAAAAACTATTGGAGCCGTAATGAGAGTCGGTATTTTTCATATTCAAATAAACTTTTATTTTCATAAAAAAGAACAATTTCTTATAATTGTAATTATATCTCGAAGTTTATTATTGATCATGAATTTTTTTATTTTATAAAAGCCTGGAAGAGATCGCTTCTTAGCGATAAGGCCGCTTCTTGTAGCACTATATTTTGTAAGAATTGTTCTCTTATATTTTGATGTTTTGTGCGTCTACAATAATCTATCACGCTCCACATTTGGCATATTATAGATCGTGCAAATAATTTATTACAATTGTATAATAATACTTACCGTACTGGTAGAGGTTCAAAACGCTTTGCATCAACTTTCATTATACGAACTGCCAGACTATGGAGCTCGTTACCGGCTTCTCTATTTACCGATAGCTATAACTTGGGTCTTTTCAAGTCTTGAATGAGTCGGTTTCTTCTCGGCAAGCGTGCTTTATCTTAGGTCGCATTGTCGCTTTACATCAGGAGAGATGCGGTGAAACCATCGGTGGGTGAAGTTAGCCTATTTCCTGTATAATAATATATACAAAAATAAAATCTTCATTAAACGTAATAAACTAACTTACAAGGTATATAATAGGTAGGTACATACATATAATTTAAAAAACTTTATTACCCTATTTTTAATTATGAGACATCGTTATTGAGCCACTACCCACTCGTAGATATTTTTCAGTGTTTTTATTTGTAATTTAAATTTTGCAACCCCTTCGTTGTTTCCGCTTTAGGGGGATAAACTAATTTCGTCGTTAAGCTCCCGACAAAGTCTCGCTTTAAAATGTATGTATGTATTTACAGGGTTGTTTGGAAAGATCATGCTAGGACAATCGAAGGCGGTATACCTACTATACTCATCGTTATTAATAACTTTTAGTATGGGGACAGTTATAGGTAGTTCATATATTTGACAAGTTAATCTTAAAAAAAATAATTTAAAACCATCTTCGATTCGCAAGGTTTTTTTTAGTTTTTGTACTGTCGCATGTATTTCGGTTCAGTCATTACTAGACCGATTTGTATATGACCATCTGTGAAGCCTGTCCTTGATCGGTAAATTTAACCCTGTATATTGTACGTCTGGTCTAACTTTAGCCAACCTTTTAAAATTGGATTAGGCTAACATCCATTGAGGATAAAGAGCCACTTTTTAAATTTCCTTTTTAAACTCTTGTGCGCATATAATGTTTTTTAATGTTTGCTTGACTTTTGGACGATCTGCTGCAATTATATTTTAGTGGAGACTTGCAAAAAAGAAATATTATGGTAGTACCTACTAAGCTGAATAGCTTATTAATTCTTATTATTTTACTGAAAAAAGACGAGGATCCGAGCACATCTGTCAGTAGTAAAATAGGAGTGTAAAAAATTTAATAAGTCTGTATATACTACGAGTAGTCTAGCGTATTACAAGTACATCCCAGCAAGCACCTTATATAGATAAGTACTAAGGTGTCTCAAGTGTCATCTGTAAAGGGTAATCGGTTAAGGGTGTATTAAGCTGAAGGGGGTCACTTTATTCATCCAACAACTTTCATTATGCTTATAAATAAATTTACAGCTGATTTGTTTCTTTAATTCAGGGTTTGTCCCATAATGGAAGTTGTGCGTATTGATGAGTATAGTAACCCCCCTTTCGGCTAAGTAGACCTTAAACAATAACCCTGTATTTATAGTTTTTGTCTGCGAGATGCATATTAATTAGAAGCCAATCTGCAATGTTAAATTTTCATCCTACCACTTCAATGCAACGAAGGCGAATAGTCTACATTTAGTTTGATCTCTGTTGATTTAATCAATGATATTTGAATTGTGAACACAAAATAATTAACAAATAGGTGTTAATTATTTTGTGGTAAATAAAGAACGAGTTTCAGCCCACCTCCAGAACAAAAAAAATTTTTATAAAAACATCCCTTCCAAAAATTAAAAGCCTACTCTTACTCTAAAATTAGGTCGACTTTTTTATCCTACACAGCTAGGCATTTGACCACAAGTTCGCACTACCATGGAAGTCAGCGATACTGTAGTCCTAGATGGAGCATGGTCTATAGGTAATCTCTCTTACATATTTTTTGTTGTTGTAGTTAGTCATTTTGTTTATGTTAATAAAGGCTGAAAAAAAGATGGAGCATGTCTATGCGACCTAGTTTGTATGTACAATCATTTTTAGTTAGAGAAATAAAACCATTATGATTTTGTTTTTTTTCCCGTTTGTGCTTGTAAGAAAGAGCCTGTATTTACATACGTTTTATACGTATATCCACTAACTAGCTCCCGCCTATGCCGGCGGCTGTCGAACCTCTTGTTCCAGGTGCTTCAGAAATGGTCCGCCGGGACATTAAATAAGTAGGTAGGTTTAGGTTAAGTATATTTTACAGAAACTAACCGCGATGTCCGTTAATTACTAATTAGTGATCGTACATACCAATGTGGGAACAACATTGATATCTGTAGCCATTCTTTAATTTAAGTACATTACCTGCTTGCTTGGATCGGATGGATTTGCGTCGGAGGTGTCTGTGTGCGTGTCTGCCTGTCAGTGGTATCGTAGCTCGCGAACGGAAGAACCGGTTTTGATTTTGTTTGTAAGGCGGATTAGTCGCAGAATGTTCTTAACTATGTTTGATGAAAATTGGTCCGAGATGGCCGTCACCACAAAATGGCTAATTACATATTTTTTCACAACTCAGTAGGAGTATCAATACAACGAGTAGAATATCTACACTATGGTACATTTCAAATCCAAGATGGCTGTTACCACAAAATGGTTTTTTTTTTGCCAGCGCTTGTTTTATAAGTAGTCGTTTATTATATAGGTACTGCTTTAATCAAAGGCGTAAAATTATTCTGTTAAAGGTAAACATATTTTAATGCTCCTGAAACTCTTCAAAACTCAAAAACAAACTTTTCCTTTTTCAAAATCACCTCTGAGCTTTCGACTAATCACTGTGCCCTCTTTTTATTGTACTTCCTAACAACTTGTCTTAACACTGGTGCAATTTCAAAATGGCTCCCGAAATAACACGCCAATAATCGTTAGCACCGATTGGAAAACAAAACTGTGATTATAGGGTATTATCTAGGATTCATTGTCTTGTTCTAACACGGGGAAGAAAAGTGGTTTTGTCTCGCTTGTCTCAAGAGGGGACGGGTGATAGAGTGACATTACTTTAACGAACTTTCGATGGTCGTTCAATGGAGATTCGATTTGCGGAACCTTCCATTTTTCGAGTTAGACTTTGAATTTACGAAGCAAATAGATAAATATCTTTAAAATTATCACCCTTACCTACAGGGTTATCGTTAGCACTTATTTACTAGGTACCACAGTAAGTACAATGAGGGTCACAGTACTGATGATGACAAATAATTTACAATATGAGACCAACAGAGAATTAACTACCTAAACTTACAAATATTACTTACCTAAACTTACAAATGCTACTTAAAAAAATTACAATTTGGGGCTTGCGCATATTGGTTACTTCTACGTGCCGCATCATTTTCGTTACGAGCGCATTGCGTTCAAACTCTATTTCATGTGCAAGTCTGTACCAAATAATTTTGAAATCGGCAAGTAATTGGTGCCCTAGAAAACTTTCCCACTTTTTGAGGTAATTCCCTCAATCAAATATCCCCGTAGACTAAAAATTTGTAGAATTAATAAATCAAGTTTCGTCAAGAATGGTTGAAAACGACGATGATGGTTCAGGAGATAGATTATCGTACTAAATCACGAAAGAAAAAAATGCTAGATCCAAAGCAGAGATGCTCAGTTCGTTCGCTCGCTCGGTCAAAATCAGTACCTGTCAGTGTAACCCAGTAAAGTCCAGTGAGTATTGCTGATGTATAAGCCTTTACATCCAAACAAAGTTTAGCTAGTCAATGCCATTAGCTTCCACATTCACGGAAACTTATTTTGTAAGCAGCAAACGTTAGGTAGTATCATTCCACAATAGAGTCGCCGTCTCGCCTTATCTCTAGTATTATTGTCTGAAGTTGGATGGCAGTTTTGTTGCAGCTCCCCACAAGTTAGACGTATCTTGTGAGATCCGCTTTACACGTTTCTATCCGATTGACCACGATACTGAAATGAAAAGCTCGAAATTTATATTATTGTTCTTTATTTAGGCTGACTGTATCTACAATTTGAAATGTCATCCTCAAAAATTGCTAGACTCGAAGCAGATACTTGGGTAGGTACATAAAAATGTTAATTACCACTTTATAATGAAAACAAGTCTAGTTAGTTGGACCAATTTCGCGAGAAGGAACGTGCTCAATGCAAGTCAGTAATTCACTGATGTGCATATTAGCATTAACTACCTACTAAGTACAATCTTTAACGGTGAAGAGTAAACATCGTGAGGAAACTCTTTTGTGGTAGAAGATTAATAGCTATCAAAGTTAGAAAATAAAGCCCCGATGTGCAATTTCAACATCAAATAGGAAACAGTTTAAGTGAAAAAAAAACCGCATTCATATCGGTTCACCCGTTAGACGGAGCTAGAGAAAAAAAACACACGTAAACAAAGCAGTATATTCCCACTTGTTCTGTGGAGTAGTTCTGTTGACAGAACTAGTGGCGGTCAGACTATTTTTTTTTTTCGTCAGGTGTTTAAAATCGCAGCATCTAAAAGTCTTCTTCTGAAGGGGTACTCATTCACTCGTGACGAATCCACTGCTGTAGCTAACTAATTGCTATAAAATGAACCGCTCCCGTGGGATTTGTCGCCCCGATTTCGTTTAATCGAAATTTTCTGCACAGAATGTTGCCAGGATGAGTGTCAGGTATTGTGCAATTGCAATTAACATTATGTTCTTTTGATTGACGTCGGTTAATTTCGTGCAAAATTATTTACATAACGTTTCTCTATTCTCAATTTATGTTTTTAATTTATGGTGAAGTTGCATACTATGTCATTCGCAAATCAAACGGTTAGTTTTTAGAACTTTTGTAATATGTGACAATGCTTGCTAAATAACATGTGTAGTGTAATGTGATATCTGTAGCTACACATTTTGACAATAAGTTGTCGTTCAGGCAGAAGATCGTCCAGTGTCCAGAAATGTCCTGTGTGTTAATATAAAAAGTCTCAACAGTGTGTTTCAACTTTATAGAGTCTGATTACGTCCAGTCACCTAAACCGTCCAATATGAAATGCTCTAATTCCGGTAATGTCCAGTGGTATCAATCATCTAACTAATATTTTGGACAGCCCGCTACACTTCGCTCCAGGTCTTGCCTAAGTATGTCCTTCGCCTTTGCAATGAGTTACTGTCTCTTCCTCGTCTGCAAAAGTTATTTTTGCGTAAACATTTTGCAAAAATGGATGTTCTGCGACGAAACCTTTTCCAACACAAATCAAACATAAGATGTCTATATGTAAAACTCATATATGCCTTTTGTTACACACGTATTTAATAAATCAATTAAAAGGCACAGTTCACGTAGTAGGTACATGTACCTACTAAAAACTGTTTTACAATAAACTAGCAGTGATCCGCGGTTTCACCCGCGTAGTTCCCCATTTCACTATCGAGATAATCCAATGGGGAACTACTTATTGAAGTCGGTTAAAAAGTATCCTATGTCCCTTCCCGGGGTCCAATCTACTGTGTATAAAATTTCATCCAGATTGTGGTTCTGTGGTTTTGGCGTGAAAGCGAGACAGACAGAATTTCTTTCGCATTTATAATATTATTATTAGTTAATATAGTTAGGATATATGTTTTGTATATAAATACACTATCATTCATTATGCAATACCACATAATGTTCTGTATCCAAGGTTTACAGGTATAACCGTGAAGTATGCGAGTCAGGTTAGTGATGCGCTTCCTCGAGCGTCCCAGCTATGCCGCGCCTGGCGCCTTCGAATATCTTGGCTCAGTTATTCGGTGTAGGTATGCTCTACCTAACTAAACTGTCTCTTGTTACTCTTTGATGAATAACTTAGTTTAAATTTACGTTGGGACACATACCTTTGGATTGTTTACATTATCACTGTC
The DNA here is from genome assembly GCA_947049295.1 of Ligdia adustata. Lineage (NCBI taxonomy): Eukaryota > Metazoa > Arthropoda > Insecta > Lepidoptera > Geometridae > Ligdia > Ligdia adustata. The sequence continues at coordinate 10,242,259 of OX346218.1, forward strand.
TCAAGCTTTATACGCTGGCTGGTTTGGTTGGATTGCTTATGTATTTAATTTAATTTTATTATGATGTCTGATTATGTATAAATATACCTACTTCGTAAAAAACTCATTTGAAGATGATATCATCAACCAGTCTGCGTCTAAACTATAATAAATAGCCTACTCCGTCTTAGGAAAATATATGCGCAGCATTGAGACACTGGAATATATTATATACTTAACGCGTAATTTGAATTTTATAAATGTAATAATCCTTCAATACAAATATTATCCAGATAAGATTGACAAAATCGCATTTAGTTATTTATATGCCTTGTTTAGTTTTTAAGTGCGTGACATATTTACCTCAGTAAAGAAAGAAAATAAGAAACGTTCTAAGATGTAACTTGTAAAACTATAAAAATCAGTTTATAAGATGGGGAATTGCTTGTCTTTGTAAAGCATTATTTTACCACAGGCCTTACTCTAAATGCCCCGCAGCGGTCTCAAGGCACGCATGCCAAGACAAACCGAAATCTTTTCAAACGTCCGCCATGTTGGTCTTGTTAACAAGCAAAACTGCACACTGGGGCCTCACCTGGAGCAATCGCCACAGAAAATAGACTACAACAGTAAGGGACAACGTCTGCATGAAGATATCCTGTCTGACACTTTTCCCTCCTTTTTGAGAATAATATCTTAATTTTAATATTACCTTTAGAAGTACCTTTCAGAAGTCTATCACACATGCTGTTCTTCCTCAATCCTCGGTCACAACACTGCAATGGGGTTTTACCTAAAGCGTACGTCACAAAAAATGTGCTATATAAGTAAAAGACAACATCTACAAAAAGAAAACACTATCTTCTCCTTCTTCCTTCTTCGCCTCAAGTCTAAAAAGCGTAACTCCTACTTCCAGAAGTCTGCACAGGCGTGTTTCGCCATCTTCTTTTACCTTTGGTAACATGTAACGTAAGCACTTATTTGTCATTATATTTAGCCACGTGTATTTCGTTAGTAATCTACCATAACTCTACTAACTAAAACTACTCATGTAATCATCAAAACTAGTAGTTTTCAATGAATAACTACCAAAATCACAAAAACTTTAACTATTATATAGAGAAAAGTGATAACGGCACAATTTGGCAGGCGCACATATTTGATTATTTTGATTCAAATAACAAACTAGTGGACCTCTATAGAAGTTATGCAGCAAGTAACAAAAAAAAAAACAAATCAGCTCAGTTGTCTATGATAAATGGGAGGCATACATTTAAAAAAATATTCTGACATACTCAGAACCCCATATTTTTTTAAATTGATTAAACACTCCTAATAGTGCCTTAGCATGCTTTAGTTACACAAAAAATAAAAACAATAAAAGTTTAGTAATTGTGCAGTAATATTCCTACTAAAGTTTAATTTCTGTGTGGAGAACATTGAATAGCCAGTAGTTAGCACCTTAAGGCTGTTTGAGGAACATATTGCGCCGCGCCATTTGCAAACACCCTGTACAACAGTTCCCAATAAGTTATGAGCGGTTCTGAGTTACGGTTACTGCCTTTGTACATACCGATATTCGAAGGGCAAGCCTTAAGTTATATTACATGGGAATATAAGCGCAAGCTATACATATTTAGTCAGTCGAACATCCCGTTTGTCAAACTGGTGTGACTATGAGCCGGTGACCATATTTATTTTATGACCAACTGCAATAAATTGTGAGCTTTTCAATTCGACTGCATTTTGTTTCATGTTTTTTACCTGGTTTCCTAGATACTCTCGGAACTGTTTGGGTTTTTATGGTTTGAAAGTGTATGTTTCTAATGTGGTTCCATATAAAATTTACCAAAATCAATCAGTATAGTCTTTAAATGGAAATAACTGTAAAATAGTGCACGCGTCTGACGATTCGAATTCGGTTGATACTTAAAAAAGTATTAGAGTAATTTCAAAAATTAGGATTTGTTGTTGATCGGTAGTAAATATTTTTAAAATAATTTTTAAAAATGTGACTACCGATAGAACCTTTTCAGTTATTTAGACTTAAAAATCAAACCTCATAACCGGTGCTCATAAAATAAAAATGGGATCACACGGAGGTCTATTCATCTTTTGAAACTTTTGAAAATAATTTTTCATATCGTTCCACCCGTCTCCGAGAAATTAGGTAACAAACATAAAAAAATACTTATAAATACCTTCTGATTTATGGAAATCAGTAGAAAAAAAAAGATTACTGCCATAAATTCAACTAGCGATGCAAGAGAACATCCTTCTTTTTGGGGAAGTCGGTAAATAAGAAAAGCACCGGTTAGCACTCAATGGTAAAAAAAAATAATTTTCTTTCTGCCCCATCAAAAAGAATGGCGAACAATAATCGAAGCCCTAAACCACAAGAAACCCTCCAGGTGCCAAGTTCGTAGCAGTAAAGGAAAAATGTAACGACTGTTCAAAGAGGCACCTTTGTTAAGATTATTTTCCAATGAAACATTGTTCCCATTTAGTAGAAAATAATTTAACTTGAAATTAAATACAGTAGAACCTCGTTAAGTCGAACCTCGATAAGTCAAAAACCTCCAAATCTCGAAAAAATGTTTTGTTCCCTTCCCTTCAAACACCAAAACCTCCATTACTTGAAATCTTGACCCTCTGTTAGTCGAAATAATCACCGAGTCCCTCCAAGCCATTTTGGTACATCTTTTCACTCTATTACTCGAAAAATTAAATTTGACCTCTGTATCTCGAACATAGCAACCTTTTATTTTACTACCTTTACAACTTGATCATTTGGAATTTATTACCTCTATTGTTCGAACAAAAATAAGTTACCGACTTTAAGAACTTGCCGACAATGTGAGTATACGATAATAAATGTATGACTCACGTAAACACGTGTTTGCTTGCTTGGTGTCAGGTGTTCAATTTTGCAAGTCATGTGTTTTCGACTATGACTGCTGGGACATTATCTGATGACGAAATTATCGATTCAGTAGCTTAGAAAACCGATAAAAATGATTTAGATGACATAGAAGACGTGAATAGTACATGCGCTCCATGTGTTTCCATCAAAGAGGCGCGAACCGCATTGAATACCTTACGTAATTTTATAGAGCAAACCAGTAACTCTGAAGAAGAAGAATTTTCTGCTCTTTATAGATTAGACAATGCTATGGATAGAGAACAACTAAATTATCTAGAGCAAAAAAAAATTACTGACTTTTTTAATGCCATATTTTTTATTTTAAAATGATTTGAAATAATGTTGATTTATAATAAATAAAAAAATGTTTGTCACCTCTGCAAGTTGAATTTTTATTTATTTTACCTCTCTAACTCAAAATTTATAAGAATAAACCTCAAACTCTTTATGTCGAATCAAAATCCGCCTAAGTCGAAATCCTCCATAAGTTGAAAACTCTATAACTCGAATTTTTTGGCGTCTCCCTTGATGTTCGACTTATAGAGGTTCTACTAGAACTAAAAATACGGGGTGTCAAATACCTACAGCTGATACGCCAATATAAAAGTTTTTTCTTGTGTTACATTATAAGTAAGTCTTACTCGTATTTTTAACCAAAAGAAATTATAAATTAGTTCAGATTCGCCACCACAAAATGGCGGTTTAAATATTTTTATTTACTTAGATTCGAGGGTATTTTTAATTTTAAATTTTACTTGTTGTACGTCTTTACTACGTATATAACTGAGGCATTTAAAACATGACACTCAAAGCAGCGGTATCTGCCAAAACTTAGCGATACAAAGTCCCATACAAGGCTCATATTTTCCGTAAAGCCCCGGGCGTTCGCAAATTCTGAACTTTGTAAAGATAACACGACTCTCCTAAGCCTTCTGAGCGTTGAGCCGACGTCTCGAGCCCTTACGTGCTTGAATAACTAAGTATGCTGTTTAATGTGTTTATTTTCTGTTTAATAGACAGTTTAATTGCTTTCACAAAACATTTTTGACAGTTTATACAAGTTTGTACACAAATGCTACAGGTAATAGGCTATATCTTTGTAATAAAATAGTTAACTGTCAGCCGCGGGGCTGCACGTGACATAAAATGGAATTTAAATAAGTTTCAAACTTTGATTCTCTATTTGACCACCTTAGAGGTTAAATTTTAAAAAAAATCCTTTCTTAGTACACCCTACGCCCCATAACTATGTACCTACCCTCCAATCAAAATTTCATGTCTTAAGGTTAATCGGTTTAGGTTCTACGATGATAATGATCTGTTAATCAATCAGTCAGGACATACCTTCATGTCTCCTCTATATATATTATATATAAGCAATATTCATATAGCGGTGGTGGTGACCATGAGTAATAGTTTCTGGTTATTCATTAGCTTAGTTCTTCTTAATGATAGAACTCATTTCAATTTAATCTTCGATGGCAGATTTTATAAATCAAAGATTTTATTACGTTCAGTTAAAGCCCATCTACATTATTTAATGCACCCAGTTGCTTAAATTTTACTAAAAGTGTATTTGTTGTAAGATCAATCAGGCAATTTGTAAGATAGTTTAGGTACATCATAACTGTAATTAAAAAATTAAAATATACAGGTTTGTAAACATTCAATATATGTGCTTCATTTTTATTGTATTTCATTTAGTTAATCTAGGTGAATTAAGTTCACGGAGCAATTAAATTGCTAGTGGAGCGAATGATGACTCAAAATTTTAACATATTCTAATTTCCCACATTATGGAAAAATACCACAATTGTACAACAATATTCGTAGAAAGAAAGTAACTGTAATTTATATTGACTAATATATGTTTAGATAGATTGCGAGCTACAGAGATAAGGGACGGGCGATTAGCTTCGATTTGTCTGCATCCTGAACTAATCTGTACCAAGTTGCTATTTGTCTTTGTGGAGTTAAGGAGGGGTAAACAGGGTTTACGATTGAATGTTGATCGTTATCGGTTTTGCTTTGATAGCTTTAAAAACTTGCCATAAAAGCTTTAACGCAACAAAGAGTCAGAATTTACTGAACAAGGCTCTTTACAGACTTGGAAAATGTTATCATTAAAAAAACGAATTGAAATCGAGATCACGATTTTTCAGTAATTTTTAAACTTTCTATTTATTAGTCTTATACTAAATAGACGCCGTATTTTAAACTTACGGTATTAGTAGAACGACGTCAATTCAGTCTAAGACAATTTAAATACACGCCGCGGGTAATTTAAAACTGGAGCGTATTTACCTACCCTCCAGTTGGTTTCACATATTGTTGGTGATTTTCGAAAGGGTATACGAGTACCTACTCGTATACCTTTTCGAACAAGTAAATAAATTTCCCATTCGGTCCAGGTGTCACTGAAAAATCGGTAAACATATTTATAAAAGGTTCCGACAAATGTAATATGGTATATATTACATTTGTCTATATACCATATTACATTTACCCTTCTGACGTTGGTTAAAATGTTATATAATCAGTCCGTTTAAGTTTTGCCATATACTCATATTTGGTAAATTCACCATTCTAAAGCATTGCGATGCCTATTCAATAAAAACTGTGATGAGACCTAGTGCAGGGCACCTGACTTACCGAACCTATCTATTCTACAGGGCATAGATAAAATTAAATAATTACTCTGCAAGTAACAAGTGTGTACTTTGTTTGTGAGATTATTTAAGGTAAAATCGAGGTATCTACACAAAATTATTAAGGTTCTTGACTGTAGCCGCAATTTTACTTAACGCTATCGTCACGGCACACCTCAATTAAATTAATTACCCTATAATGTAATCATCTGAAATTAAATTCCACCCTTTCGAAGATATCAAGTTGAGCGTAGAATAAATGCTCTCATTTCTCATTTTAACTGAAGCAAAACTTAATAGTTACAGGGATGCACTCAAGTCAGGGCTAGCTGAATAAGTCATTTGAGCTAATAATATTACTAATCAGCTGTGGATCACAAACGAGTGAAGTTGCTATGATAAAGCATAGTAATATAATGCAAGAACAATATAGTTCAATGAAATCAAAATTATTTTGGACGAGAAAACGTGTTAAAGCAACCAAACTCTCGAAAGCTATATTTAAAATTGTATTTGTATTTTTAACAATGTATTTTTTAAGATGAATTCATTTCCTTGAAGCTTACCCTTGCCCCGTCTCTGCTTAGGTGGAAAGGCAATAATTACGAGCGCTCAGTGCGAGATTCGGGGAAATAAATGAGAGTCGTTAAGAGACTCGCGTTCAGATATTTCATCCCCCCTGAAGAAGACGTTAACGCAACACCACGCCACCGATGTGGGATCTTCCCACGCTTGGGCAAAGAACAACTAGAAAGATTTTCACAACTATACTGAGTACCAATTTCTAGAATTCATTTAGGTAATTTTCAACCTAGCACAGGGCCGAAACAGATGCCAAATTATCGGAGACGTATAAACTTAAAAAAATATAAAAGGCAGGCTGTAGCTTGTGATGATAATGTCTTAAATACTTCTCTTTCATTTAGGTACAAAAATATATTGTTGCGTGCTTACTCTGTAAATTAAATGAAAATATAATTTTGATTTACCACGGATACATTTTTTGCTGTCAATGTGTATGTATATATTTACATAAAATTGTCATATCGCATCTTGAGAGTGTCTTTTTTTGGTAGCTTAAGTTTTTTATCACATCTGTATAATTAATCTTTGAGAAGGAGCAGACAAATGATCACCGTTCAGAGGCACACCTCACGTGTGTTTTTGTCGAAATGTAGATGTTCTCGCGCGAGACTAATGCCTTGTTATTGCCGAAGTGTGGAGAAGGACGGTATTAATTGCCTACCTACTTATAACGAGCAAAAATAACACCCACGCGGAGCATCTTTCACGCTGTTGCGAGAAATGAAGCACCTTTCAAATAGTTGAGAAAATCCTTCGTTATTTTAAAAACTGGCAAATATATTTTCGTAGTAAAGCTTCAATAAGTAAGCAGTAGGCGGCAGGCTATACAATATGTCAGTACTGGGAATTCAGAACGAGAGGTTACACTGAGTCATGGGGTGGCATTGCGTAGCTAAAATACTGCCACATGTGGTGGGCGATTAGTCTATTTATCTCAACCTAAGAATATTTTGTATACATGTAGGAAAATAACTTATTAGCAAGTTTTACACCACACTAAGGTTTGTGATACTCAATGATTACCGAAATTGTTGAGAACTAAGCAATCTGCTCTGCCTCTATGCACCATACGAGAGACTTATGTAAGTTATGAAAATGCGCATCGTAGCTTGAAACTAGAATAGTCTTGGATAGTGTGAATGTGTACATACCTGTTTATTTATGTTATTGAATTTCCGATGTATGGCTTAGATCATCGAAGGGTGTATAGTCTATGATTGCCTGACCAGCAACTTTGACAACTATCTTTCGTTTCCGCTTTCATATCGCAATGACTTTTCGGGTGTCCTAAGACTGTAAGTTCTTTCCTACCAAGTATTACTTTATTATATCTCGATAAGGTAACGTTTAATTTTTCAACCCAGTTCCCAAAACTATCAAATAGATTACAGGGACCTTTAATCTATTTTACCAGCCATATGTATCCAATCACAGAATAGTATTCACGGTTTTCGGTATCTAAATGCAATCACCTCGCGTAGGTGTCGATTTGCAGCGGCTTTGTGAAAAAATCGTGCTCTATATTCGAAACGCTGGCGTCACGCTTGCCTTCCGCTGGGAAAAATACAATATTGTGGTGTTGGTGTTGGCATTTCTATTCTGTGGCGTGACATAAGCCAATTTTATTGGTAGTAGGTATCTGTATCTGCTGACTAGTCATATTGAGATGTAGTCCTAAGGCTTCTAACTCTTTTGTATTCTTTATCTTAGATCTTATAGCCTTGCCCCAGATCATAATATACATCCGTGCCCAATCCACATTGTTTATTGAAAAAACATGAAAATCTTTAGATACTTATAAACATTATTACACATCAAAATTCTTATGGTGGCTTTAAAATTTAATTTATCTTTGGCTTAACTGAAGCATAAAAGATAATGGAAAATAGTAAAATAAAATACTATCGCTCATCTTGTTACAAAACATCATTTATTAGCGAATACAAAAATGCCTTAAGAAGAATAAGAATAAAACCTAGAAAATAATTCGTATTTTAAGAGAGCGTTTGCCTAATTTAAGCTTGATGTTCTTACCTTAAATGTTCAACTAAAACGAGCGTAAAAGGAATATATGCGATTAATTGAAGTCATTAGCGTGTAACACTCCGGACCTCGGTAGGGAATTCTGCGGATAATGATAAAATTTTATCGCTCGTACAATGGTGACCGAAATTAGCGGCTATTACTCCCTGTTCGTTCAAAATGTTCGGATTTATTGAAGGTAATTGATTTAATGGCCTTCTTTGTGCATGAATAATGTGCCAGTTGCGGTTTGGTTACGCGAGAATGGTGAGGATTGGAAAATTATTATTAATGACACTCACAACAGAGATCATCGCGATCACTTTTTGAATTTAAATATAGCTATATTTATTCTATAAACACTATGAAAAGCAAAAACGAACTACATAACCGTATCTTTGCGAGGAACCTGGGCAAAGACTGACTGACTTTATTAGTGAATTAGTATTAGTTTGTACTCGTTCAAAAATGTATGTCATTTTCTACCTCTTTCAAAAATATACTCAAATCGGTAATCAATTCGAATATCCTTTTTTTGGTTGGTTTATTTCTCGAAGACGGATGGACCGATTAGAAAACATATTTTTGTTTGAAAGTCCCGTGTGATCATATTTAATTTTGTCAAAATCGGTTTTAAGGTTGGATTTTTAAATATAAATAAATTAAAAAGTTCTATTGACGCCTGTTTATAGTCGAAAGTTATTCACTATGATGAGACAGAGAGAGGAGTGGAGAAGATTAAGGAAGGCCTAAGCCGAAGGTGCAACTTCTGTCGATTAAAATAGCTTAACCATATAGCAACATAAATTAAATGTGTATAGAATATTATAGTCTAAATATTAAATTACGTAAATTATTATAGATATCAAGGAAAATTTATGTTTGGTATGACAGTAGAAATAAAGGCTTTTTTATTTTATTTTCTTTATTAGTATGATGAGTGATACTTTCAGCTTCATACATAGGTACATATTTAATTAATAATATTCCATATACACATATATCAATTTTATTTAAAAAAATCTAACTTACACATTCACAAGTGCCTGAAGTCACGTTTCAATCACATATCAAGCCCTTTTTATTGTGTAGGCGCGAGGTCGCGGAATAACGGATATACGAATACGTGAAACCACACAACTAAATTATTCAAAGCAACGATACGTGTTTATGTTGCCAACTAAAAGAAAGTTATCCTTTATATTCCCATGTAGCAACCGGCAATTTTTACATTTAGTTCCATTTCATTTCTTTAGTGTCTGTGCGAGTATATCCTTAATTGCTCTTGTAAACAAAAAATATTTGTTTATTATAATTTTCTTCTATCTTTACTTTTAATCTCATAATATTTTGGTAATGTTTTTATATTTTTTTACTTCATTATGTATTTTTTTTACATTAATTTTATGCCATATCTATTTTACATTTAACTAAAATATCTAAATAATATATAAAAATTTGCTGATATCCACGTGCTCAATGTATGTTTACCAATAAAAAAAATCAGGTTTGTCACATTTGTCATTCGTTCTCAAGACTTAACACTAGAAACAATACCTCGTTATAAATACGACAGATCATCACACAAAGGTTTGTAGTGCACATATTTTCCGCGCTAAAAGCTAAACATATAAATACATATAATTATACAACCTTTGTACCAAAAGATAAACTAAATTCAAGTAGCAAACAGCACAAGCGAAGGCGACAAGCCGCGACGACCAAACAATAGGGTTGTATAAAGGCTGTAAAGGCAGTTACATTTTATAGCGGCAATCGCGGCGAATAAACCCCGAGATTGTACTCCAGCCAACAATTAAAGGGAAGAGATAAAGCCAAAGGATTTTCAACGACTCCTTTACCTTTATAAATCTGAGGATATCCGGGTCTCGTTTCGGTTATTAATTTTATCTTGCGTTTCGATAGTATTTGTTGGCAGGTTACGAGTTTATTGATTTGGTCGTGCTCATGTGGTATTCAGGTGGCTGACTTTTTATTTAAAATTTGAAAGCAGATGATTAAAATAAGATGAAAATTACAATCAATTGGAATATTAATCCAACTACAAAAAATAAATATTGGGAAACCCCAATTCGTTCTATTATTTTAAGTATTTCCCGATTTATCAGAGACGCGTCGATCGATTTGAGAATATTTATTTTGTAAGTGGTCCTAAATACATTTTATCATAATTGGTATAGCAGTGTATTACGTAAAACATCCGAATTGAAGTCGGTTTTTTTTTAATCACATATATAATATTCGCAATAATTACTTTTTATTTTGGCTCATTCGTAATTGATCTTTCCCAGTACCTGGAAATGTTATAATACAAACTCTCGAAAACATTATTAGTTCAATCGAAAAATATGTAACAATTAACCAGACACCTCAAGCGGGAAATCCCCTACCCACATTTTCCGGTTTTCCTTAATGAGTGATTTTCACGGATACTGCTACCACAAGTAACCCCCTAGGTAAGGTGACATGAATTTCCAATAGAATAACTCTATTGACTTGAAAGAAAGGGTGAGTTAGGGGGTGAACGACTCTTTGTTCTAATTAGTAAATAGAATGGAAACAATGATTCTGAACCATTAATTTTGAGTTCGTTTATTTTGTTTAAGCTTTAATCGCATTGAAATTTAATTCACGTTACAGAACTTATAAATTGCTTGGTGAGTAGGTACATCGAATTACTTACCAAACTAAATCACTAGCTTTTTTATACTAATAAATACATACATTAAGTTCAAAAACACAAACGGCAAATATCTATTACCGGAATTTTAGTAAAAATCTTCCCATTATTCGTATAATATAATGCTTTATTTTTGAACAAATTAAACCTCATTGTGAAAGGGTAAAATTTTAACTGCCTCCGCGAAAGTGTGGAACGCTTTATGAAAAAACTCTATCAAAAATGTAATAGCATTCCCCACTAGCAGGTACGCAATGACTTTGATATTTTCGACGGCATTAATTAAAAAATTATAAAGCTTCCTTTCTCCCCGCGGCCATTGTTCAGCCCCACAAAACGTTTACTATATATTATAACAGCAGTAAGGAAATATCTCAAATCAAATCAAATGACAGCCTCATGTGAGAGGTAAGCTTAGTATTGCTAGCTTGGTCTTGTTACGTCTTGGAGAGAAATGTACCTTAGAAAACTTTAGTTATACACTTAATGACCTTTAACTTATCAACAATACATATAAAATATGTGATCACCCAACCATTTTAAAGAATTTGTCATAGAGAGGAATTTATGTGTAAGATATAAATAGAAAGTTTGACTATTAGTGCTCCGTCATAATTATTGATAAGATAATTGCGTTTCTGGTACTGTGCGTCGGAAGGAAAATATTCTAGTGAATTTCAGATTTGGAAAAACTAATAATTATTATTAATGTCAAAAAATCTCATTCTCCTTCAGGCTCAGGGCCGAATTGGAGAAGACACCTAATTCTGCTCAAGGTCTACATTTGAAACATAAAACTTTGGTGCGTACCGTCCTTACTGTTATAAGGCTGTGACATTTTTACCGTGCAAAAAGATAAATAAGCTCACGGAGTGTAATGGCGCTCGCTTTTATTGAGCTGTTGTTTGATTTCAAAGGCTTTATCGTGCGCCTGTTTTATTAGCTATCGGTAAACGATTCTGTACGTTTTTAAACGTATGAATAATTGGTAAATCATAAAAAAATGCGGGCTTTCAGAGATACAAGTAAACATGTTTGATCGTGTTGACAAATTTAATAAAATATAAAATAAAATTGTCTATTCTATTTGTTAATACCTAATATATGTAAAAATATAAAATACGAGTTATTAACACTTTAATCTAATTAACGCAGTGTTGTAGAATATTGAATCAAGGCACTATAAATTTTTATTAAACATTAAAAAAAAAATTCAATACTATATAGTATTAGTATCCTAAATGTTAATCACATTTTTTTCATAAACACCTAAAAAAATTTCGAAAACAAAAAATAATAAATACGATTTTTTTCACGACACCAGTTATTTCTAATATCTGTGAAACCTCTGAAGTAAATATTTTATCATCATAACAAAGCGGAGAAAAGATTCGCCGATGATTTTCAGCAACAATGCTTCCCAGAGGAAGGTGGGTAATTATGATTGAGCACGAAATGGGTAAAAATAACGCGGAGTATTGTTTCACAGGTAATTAAGGTTTGTGGTCCCAAAGGGGATCACCTCCGAGAATGCAAGTCACACTAACTCTATTTACAGGTAAGTAAAATCTGCGGTTTTTTGTTGAGTCTTTCATTGGGTTTACTGAATAATGTTGTTGAAATTCAATGCAAAAAAAAAAAATGCTGTCATTTTGCAAATGTGTGGAGAGACATGTTATCAAATAACCAGTGCGTAGATCTTGTAAAAATATAGAGAAAATTAGTCACGAAAAAATCGTCAACTTTCAAATCTGAAAATCTTACTTCAGTAAAGTGTAACACATGAATAGACAGGCAAGCATTATGATATGCTAGATAGGTATTATGATAATGCTACGATATTAGATAAATGATATCCAAACGATGCCTAGCAGAAATTATACTAAGCAGACTTCGGTTACGTAAACTCCGTCGGGAGGTTTGTCTATTCGAATTAACGTTAAACCACGAGCTGAGTGTCGCCGCCATATTAATATTCATAATAAACGCTGCGCCTGTGCGCGATGAAACCAGACGTGTCAATTAATATCTCCAGATATTGTACTAGAGATGTTAGGTAGGTAAGTTTCAACTTCTTGATAATATTGTACTATGTAAGAATTATCTGCAGACGTTTAGATAGATATAAAATATAAATACAGTGAATATCCTGGATCAGAATATAAATTATAATAAAAGTATTATAATATACTATTAAATAAATTTGTCCAGTAGTTGAAGTATATTTAAAATCGCGAGCTAGCTTATTAAAAATATGCGAGAAAGTATTGCGCATATGACGTCAGTACCAAAACGTAAGAAGCATAGTCAGTCAATATTTGTGCATCCTGAGCTTGAGGCATGTTCTCACGTATTTGTGCAATGTGACAGAATCAGGAAGAGTTTGACGCCGCCTTATGAAGGACCATATCTAGTAGCAAGAAGGATGGATAAGGCGTATGTTATTAAGATCAACGGAAAGGAGAAAGTTATATCGGTTGATCGCTTGAAGCCAGCATTCACGTGCCATCTGTGAATAAAAGCAAGGACAAAGACAGCACGTATGTCACGAAGTCAGGGAGAGTAGTTAAGCCGGTCGTGCGGTTCCGTTTTGACTGATGTAAGTAGTTCACATTTGTATAAATGGGCAGAGTCCGGCGTAGATCCATCATTCACTGCAAGCAAACACAGGAAGCAGAGCAGATGAAATAATTTATAACGCGGACACATGTCTGAACCAAAAGGAGGCGGAACAATTGAAAGAACTCGTGCTGGAGGAATTACGATGGACAAGAAATATCGCCATGGTGCATGTTTTTAACATTGGTGATGTTTTTTATCTTTGGAGTAATGAAGGCGCTAGACAAAAGAATGAAGAAATTGGCCCGAGAGAACCAGCACAAGTGCACTGGGTAATCGCAAACTACGGGTCAGCAGGCGTCAGCAGATTCACACGTGCGTCACAGAGTGCGTTGGCCATTGTTGTCTGCTACGATCGGCGTCGACTCAGCAAAGTCGCGACAACGTAAATTATACATTTTATTATTGTTAGTTTTATAAATGTACTTGGATAGCATACGTTTTTTTTAAGGGGGGAGTAATGTAGCAGCAATAGATTATAGAATGTACGTGATTTACGTGACGATACGTACGTCTTCGCGTAAGTAAATTTCGTAAACCGAGTAAAACTGAAGGAATCTCTCCCAACCAACAACTTTTTTAATTAAATTTATTTATATGTGTGCCCAATAATGTCTGGAATAAATACCAATCTCAAGACTTACAAAAATAGGTAAGCCTACCAACAAAAATTAACTCAGTCCCGTTGCAATGGTGTACCTTTACATCTTTGGATATTACTAGCGGGATTACTGCGCTGAATGGCTATAGCCATTCTTTGAAGCACCACCAGCTTTTTCTCTGATTTTCTGATTGAAACAATTATTTATCCAGAGAGCATAAATTTAAGACCGCAAAACCTCGAAATAGTTAAGTTTCTATATCATATAGTTTGAAACCCCTTCCTTTCAGCGGTAGGACAAAACTTATAAAAACTTTTCTACAAACTTGTCTCTTTCGCTAATTCAAGTCAATTTAAATCCTCTCGCTTCGATCCCCGTTGCTTAAGATAAAGCCTTAATTAAGGGCCTTCTCGATCGATTAAGTTAAGCCGAGTTTAAATAGACGCTAACTCCGCGAGAAAGGTTTACTCCGGCGTGAAATGGCATTAGGTTTTCGCGCGTTTTATCCCTGGATATTACTGAGCGACCGGAGGGAACACAAGTAAGCTAAATTCAAATTCAAAATTCATTTATTTTACGCTAAATAACTCATATTTTATAATAGAACAAAAGACAATAATTTAAACTTTTCTCATTTAATATAGCAGTGTGGAGAATTAGATATCATATTTTTGTTTTATTGATTTCAATTTTTAGCTATCGCCAGCTAAGTAGGTACCTGTTTTGGTCACTTGGTCACTGGTTCACTATCATAGGAGCACCGGTGATTGGTTTTTATAGCGTAGAATCTAAGCGAAATTCGCCTTGACCGACTGAATCCAATAATTGGTACAGGATCTATAAAACTTGCCTTTACACCTCAGTATGATGATGCCTTAAAAACAGTCCATGTATTAGATGGTAAGTTTTTTATAAAGAATAGGTTTAAATAACTAAATCTCCTCTACAACCACGTTTTTAAAAATGCATGACACTAGATAACATATTGATAATTGGAATTGAATTGGTCAATAGGTACTAAATTGGCAGTAGGTAATTTGACTAAATATTTTAATTCCTACTAGATTTAATCTGCCTGTGAATGTGATTTTACCTTGTGCTGTGAAGTATTGAATAGTTAAAATGCAATGAGTAGCTTGTGGAAGAGCTGGTGTAATAACTGTATATACATACAGACACGGTATTTATAAAGGAGATTCAAAATAATAATCCACTTTTTTGCATAGTTGGATAAAATATATACCAATGTTAAGATTATATGTAATTAAAATATTTTTTTCGAAATGAATGAACTAGTAAGGATAAAAGTTAAAAGTGCACCAGTCTTCCTCGTTGCTTAGGTGTATCCGAAGCATTCATCCGAGACGAAAGACGAGTCGCTAAGAAAGGAGATTTTATGGTGGATTGACTTAATTATGCAACGTAGTTAAATTAGTAGAAATATTTGTGATTGATCAAACTTAAAGGATAAGTTACACGCTTACAGTATGCTTAAAAATTGTGACGGATATTTTATAGATCAGATCCTGATTAAATAATGAAACTGACTAAAATATGAATTGCCACCATATTTTAGTCATGATAAACATGACAGCAGGCGTTTATGTAGAACTGCAGTAAGTGCACACGCAACTTTTTCTTGACCGCATATTGCGACGCTAAGTAGTTACGAAATAAACAACGTCACATGCGGTCGCGGTATATGTACCATCCTTGAGCCTTTCTCTTTAAGCCTTCGATAGCTCAGTTGGTAGAGCGGTGGACTGTAGTCGGTTCAGTGTTGGTATCCATAGGTCGCTGGTTCAAATCCGGCTCGAAGGATTTTTTTTAACTTCTCGCTTAACTAAAATGTAGTGGCGTGGTTTGAGAAAACATTATCTTATCCAATAGCATACACTCTTGTTATTCATATTATGTGATGCACCTCTTATCTGTTTTTGTATTATGCACTTGAATTATTTTTTTATCTGCAGGGCATGAAGTATATTTAAGCATGGCAATAATCTCAATGATATGACATGTCGATGACGTTTTGAGGAACGTATGAATACTCATATAAAGTGCATATAATTTTATTGTCACCGGCTGCCTAGATTGACAGATAAATTCTTTATTCTAGACGTACAAAACATTAAAAACAAGATAAATTCTTGTTGTACGAGCAGCGGCCTAATTGCTAAAAGGCGAACTTTTCTCCGAATGGCCTACGTAAGTATTTCGGCTTGTTGCATGCTAATTTCATTTTAGTTATGTAACATGTATAAATCTTTTTAAATATACGAGTATATCCATGTCTGACTAGAGATCATTCCAGCATCGTGCTATATTAGCACCCACTAACCAACTTTTAGAAATAACACTATTTTTAAACTGATTAAAATGTTGACCTCTAACCTAAATAAGAAATTATTCTTATCTGTGAACTCAGATTTTAATTAATAAGATGGTAAAATTGATAACACTTCCACATAAACTGTACAGAAGTTTCCTTTGCACGCATTTCGACGACTACTAACGTCCGGAAACAGTGACGTGTCGTCTGGTACTGAAAAGTACCTTCCCCTAGCAGTAGTTTACAAAATTAAATGAATGGAAAACTATTTTCAGTAACCATTGCTTGTTTTAGTTTGCGCAGTCTAGAGCATTCAATTTAAAACATGCAATGCAGTGGTAACTAAGTAATTCTGTCGCACGTTTTACAGTCGCTGAATTGTTCCTAATTTGAATAGAAACTGTCGCGGGCGGCCAGCGCGATAGTCGTGCCGCTTCCGAACCGTCCGTATCAGACTACCCTCATTACGAAACAACCCCTAACGAGTTTCCAAAGAATTTCAACTTGTGAGTTACATCGTCTACTCACGTAAATGACCACGTTTACGAGTAACGGCCCGTACTTATCGATCGTATTTGAGTCGGTAAAATTATGTAGTTATTTCAGAGACCTGAGGAGAGTTCTTTTTGTGAATTTAAAACAGGTGCTCGTTATGTGCACCTGCTTGCTTAATGATTCTTACAACATTGGAATAGCTTAAGGCGGGAAGAGAAAATTAAGATAACAAAATAAAATTGTAAACAAACTAGGTTTGCAGAATATACATTTTCAGATTAGAGATAATAATATATTATAAGAAATATATAATTCATTTGCACATGCAGTCTTATTCGCCTATTCCTCCTACTCGCTTTTAAATTCTAGTTAGGTTAGAATTCTTGCTTTACTCGTATATACCGGATCATGAAAATCTTATAAGTCGTTTAAGTTTTTGACTATTGAGCTTCTATAAATAGTTCTATTGAACCTTCTCTGATAAGTTAATAATTTTCAGTAACCTTACCTAAGCAATTTATAATCCTACCTATCAATTTACCTGCCAAACTGCCTGCACATGAAAGATCAAACAAGGCTGTAGCTGTCTAATAATTCAGTACTGGCCCGTCGTTTAGCATAAGGTCAACTTGACATTTCGTAGAACATTTACGTCGACGTCAAATCATACTTCATAGTAGTATCAGCTTGTATATGTAAACAGTATCACGCAACGTTAATATTAGTGATGCGTGGAAATGGCAATTTTAATCCTGCATATCGATGATTTTTTTTTTACCATAGGAATGTATTTTGTGTAATTGTAATATGGTTTTTGATGAGGTTGGATTTAACTTTATAATAGTTTATTCTCAAAAATCATAACTTGCGAAAGCTGTTGTGTCTAATTAATAAATAATTTACGTAAGTATCCATTTAGAATTTTGATTTTCGATGAATTTTTCGCTTTCGTGTGTTTCGATATTAAAACGTTAGTGAAGATTTTTTTTCATGTATTAAAATAAATAAATTTAGAATCAAGTAGCAGACTACGTATATCTTTGAAGCTAATATAGTGAATTAAACAAAATACCTATAATATTATCGTAGTTTATCTATAGTTCAAATATCACGGACACCATCATCCGCGTCACTATTGCCCCACCTTTCAGCATAACAGAAGGGTGGAAAGTACTCTTATAAAATTGCCTTGTCAAAGGCTTTATTCAATTATTTATACTCAACTCGTGAAGAATGCTTGATTTAATTATAACAGGAATCCGAAACTACTGTTTGACATGAAATCCATTGTTGATTAGGCATTCATAACCATGAAATTTTAAATTTCATAAAGAGTTTGAAAAATTTCCTTAAAATATTGGAGAGTACGGATTTTTTTCAACAATTACTACTTTTATAGAGAGGATACTATTCCACTTCAATCAACGGAGGAAAAAATCTATTCTACCCTACAAGTAGAGATAGATCAGTGTTGATATGTGGGACTGCCGGACACTGCTTTGAGTAAAGCGAGTTAAGCAGCCGCTTCAGAAAATGGTTTTAACTTGGTTTCATTAAAAATGTTGACAAATAATTATTTGTACTTAGTAAAAAGATTCCTTCGAGCCGGATTTGAACCAGCGACCTATGGATACCAACACTTAACAACTACAGTCCACCGCTCTACCAACTGAGCTATCGAAGGCTTATATAGAAAGCCTAAAGAACTGCGCATACGCTTGCGAATGTGACGAATTTTACGTCACATTGTTTTGAAACAAGGTTTGCATTCTGCATTAACTTTACCATTTGCATCACTAAATAAATGCGGCAATCACTCTTAACGAATATGATTAGTTTAAGAATACAGTCAGTTACGATTAATATAATTTTGGTCCTTTTAAGTTACGATAAATTGGTTTCTTGTTTCTTATAAGCGTGCCCAATGTTTGGTCACTAGAAAAGGACTATTCTCCGGATTGAACATAAGGCAAGAAATTTTAATGATAATTTAAATAGTGCGTTTGTAGTCTTTATATTTTTAATTTGTTTGCATTATTGTCTGTGATTGTTTACCTAAGAAACAGCATCCCGCATAGGAAATATTGCATACTAATTTAGCATTCTAATAAAAAGCCGCAAGCGCTTGAAGTTAGGTAGATTTGATTATTGCAGTGAGCGAAACCGGCCAGTTGAATTTTTTATATACACCTACGTCACTATTGTGGCCACTGCGGCAGATGGAAATAGAAAAAGCTAACTATGAAGCAATTCCTTGTTTCACCAACATATCATGAAGAATAATAACTGCCTCACTGATGAAGTTGACAAGAATATGTATAAATGTAATTTTTGTGTCCTGATTTAGTTGCCTAAGAATTTATCTGAGTATGTTTTTGACCATGACAGCATTGGACATGACGCTTCTTCCAAATCTTTGCCGATTTATTTCGGTGTCTTCCCAGTACTACGATTCTATTCCATTGAAATAACGATAAGAACGTTTCAGAGTTGTTGGTACGGGTAGTGGATAATATTTATATAAATAATAATTTATCCACCCTCAAGGTACTTAATTTGAAATTTGAATATATATGATATTGAAACAAAAACTTCATCACCGTTTTTCACTTACGCTTAAGAGCAAGGTTCTTTTGGTAATTTTATATGAATCTTAATTTTATTATCTAAGTATTTGTTTATAAGACAAACTCGCATGGAGAAGGAATGCCATACCTATATCTGTTACTTAAAGATTACGATATCCATCTGAGATTTAACCGCACATTTCCTTAATGATAGTCAAAGGTAAAAAAGTTCCTTCGAGCCGGATTTGAACCAGCGACCTATGGATATCAACACTAAACCGACTACAGTCCACCGCTCTACCAACTGAGCTATCGAAGGCATACAGAAAATAGCAAAACATCGCTACATATACGTCCATGGTCAACAGACGCGTGTAGAGGTGAAAGGTGCTCTAGTTTTTATAGCGAAAGTAGATTGCGCACTAACCGCATTGCTATATCTTGTAATGACGATAAGGCACGTGCCCCCATTTCCTAACGACCTTGACTTTTGTATTGATTTAAAATAATATGTAGTTTAAAATCGATTCTTAATGAATGAAACCGGTATACAAGTAATAAAACATCTGTGTTTATATCGAAATAAGTATTAAACTATGATTGGAACCAAATGTCAAGTGTTAATAATACCCGCTCCAATAGAATTAAACGATAGACCCAAATAATACTTCTGGTTTTATTTATTCTACCTAAATAAAAAAGTTAGTAACAAAATGTATGTGTCCAAAATGTTAAAAAAACATCATATCTAAAATAACAGTTACGATTTAATTTGTGGTAAATAATTACTTTTTATAACATTAATCACACGACCTCGCGACAGATCACTTCCCCGATGTATAAACGATCTACGAGTAAATTTGGCGTACAAAAGTGAAGTACTGGATCGAGATATTTAGAGGAACGGTAAGAAGGCCTTTAAATGAAGTACTAGCCTGATATTAATTATATAATATTAATACATATAAACGATAAAAACATAATCATATATTTAAAATAGGGCATTGGTTCAACCGAACCTCTTAAATAAATGATATATAGGGTTGGTCGCTTCCTATGTTAATTCCATAATCAAATCTCAACTTATACCCAACTCTAGATTTTGTAAGGACCTGCATACAGTGCACCGAATCTCTATATTATTAACATATTAATTGAGTATTCGGAAGGAACGTCGGATCCTAGTAAAGCCGCTTTAACGGCGACACGAGACATTCATACATGATATAGGAGATTTGGTTATCATTAAGGTTCTAGGTTCTTGGTAGGATATCTTCATATTGCAAATCAGATTGTGAAAGTTTAATATTAGTACTGGTTTATTTTTTAATTGTTTCAATAGTCGCACTGACAATTCGTATATATTAAAATTTGATTGACCGAAGAGCGAAATGTCTCTCAAGATTGCTAAATATTTCCTTGCTTCTGTCTATTTAAATGTTAGATAGATAGATCAATTCTTTATTGCAGACGCAAAAAAAATACATGAGAAAATTACAAAATATAGTGCTACAAGTGGCGGCCTTATCGCTAAAAGCGATCTCTTCCAGGCAACCTTAGGATGGAGACAATTGTGAAAAAAATTGAATGAAATAGGACGGGGTATACAAAAAAGAATATACTTGATTAACTTAATACGTACAATCAATGCACACATACATTTACTAAATAGTATAATAATAAATCATAGTAAAATAAAAGAAATAAGCAAAGTAGACAATACATACAGCAGACAACTAACGATCACAAAGATGACACATAAAACTTTATTATCTCATCTTTGAATCAATGATGGAGCTTTTCTTATATCCAGAGGTAAGGCATTCCAAAGCAAGACCGACTGGACGGTAAAAGAGTATTTAAAAATGTTTTGCAGTGCGATGGCATCTTTAGAGTAAGGTTTTCCGATGACCGAAAAGGTTAAATTTAGGACGTGGATTCTCACGTACAGGTTGCATTATTTAACTAATATTCACGTTAGTTGGGACTGAAGATCCAAGCGGTATCCCTAATCTAAAAATATCTCCTAATGTATAAAAAATCATGTTGGTTTTTCATCATCAATTGTATTTTTGGTATCGTTAAGTCAAGAGGCTGGAGGTAATGAGGTCTCAAAAATATACCCGAGAGAAATAGAGACATATTATGCAAATTAGCTTCGTATGTCTAGTCCTCAGTACTTAAGTGCATTGATGTACATGTACTAGATGCGTACTAACCGCCTCAATGCATTGCTGCTTCACTTAAGGCCACAGCCATTACCTCAGCTCACTTCAAATCAATCAGTGCCTGGTGTGAGGCCAAGCGAGCGAAAGCTCTTCGAAAAATATTTCGAAATGGGTAAATGCGTCGTAAAAGTATGTGACTCAATCAATCAAAAACATAACAAATCCAGCGAGGTTACTTTCCACAGGTAAGTTTATTGTTTATGTGTGCATATTAATGTAAATAAAGCAAAACTCAAAACCGAAAAATATTTATGTAATTCATATTTGATGTTGCCCTTAAAAACATCGGGATGGATTCCCACAATAATGGGAAAATATCAATGCATAAAATAAATAACTTATTTACATCTGTTTTACTGTTAAAATAAAATATGAAGGGATTAGTTATTGTATTTGTTAGATTTCCTTTTTTTTACGTAGTAAACTTTTGACGCTAAAATACCTTGCAAAAAGTCCTTATTTAATAAATGTTTTCAACGAAATTTAGGATAACTTTCTACTAAGGAATTTGAGAAAACCCTAATTTAGTCCGATAAGTGGAATTCGGTCTACACCTCCTTGTAGGGAGACTCGTGCTCAGCAGATGGATGCCATGAATTAACACGCATAAAATATTTATTTGGTTACAAGATAGAGATTCCGGATATTTCGCACTAAAATGCTTTGCGTCAACTTTAATTATGCGAACTGCCAGATTGTAGAACTTGCTAATAGTTTCTTTATTTCCAGATATCTATAATGTTTGGTATTTTTCAAGTCCAAAATGAAATTGTTATAAATTAGTTTCCTCTATGCAAGCATACAAAACATACTACAGCTACATCGTAGCGTACTACATCTTAGGCCACTTCGTCACATCGTGCGAGTTGCAGACAATCACAAACATAAAAAAAAAGTATAAAAATAAGTCTTTTTAATTTTCTTTAGGGTAAAATTTTCTATGGTAGGCAACAGCAACCCGCAGCGCATGTTCAACTGCGCATAACCAAAACGGTCACACTTTTTTCGACGCACGGTAAGGAGGTTTTTCTACTCTATATATATAAATCTCTTTGCTTAAGTGTATAAGATATCTCGTTACAGCTGTCGGTAACAGCTGAACGAAGTTCTCAATCTGCAACTTATTCAAGTACAGCGTAGAGAACAAAATAAATAATTCGGTCGCAAAAATATGCTCAAGAGTGAACATAATTTAGATTACACCTACATCTCTTGCTATCAGTGTAAAAGATGTCTCGTATGTTGGTGAACGGTGAATGAAGTTCTCAACCTACAACGTAAGGGACTTACGTATACGACTTATTCAGCATACTGAACAAAATAGAACTTAAACCACTCCAAAGTGTACTCTGCACCTAGCTATAGGAAGCTTATATGTTAGTATGTACCTACATAATTTATTCAAGGATGCAATTCTTGAAATCCATCAAATTGATGTTGAATTGAGCTAAATCGTTCCACTCACAAGCGTTCGTCACCACACACCCTCAGACATGAAGACTCAGAAGACGCGAACTTTCGCGAGTTAATTCTCACTAAATGAATTATTCCTTCCCGTCGCACCCGACGTGGCGCCGTGTCTATTGACGGGGAACTCCCTTCGGTGGCAATACAAGAAGTATACAGTAAGTCAATACGACGGAATAGCTATTTGTGTATGTGTATCAGTTTATAATTGATTCACTGTCAGATACAAGTCTCAACGAAGAAAAGTAGGCCATCAACCATGATAACCAAATGCGGCTTAGAGAAGTATCCGATTTTGTTTTTTTGCCAGCGTGGAGAAAGATAACTAAAGCCGGGTCATTTCTAGCCTTCCCAGATAGGTAGGTTTCACGATGCTTTCCTTCACTGGTTATTTTATTGTTAACTGCAGGTCGACCTGTTCTAATAAAAAAACACAAAGGAACATGTCTGTCACGGGATAGAACAGACGCGTTCTAGTTTAAAAGAAAGGGTTTCACCGAATAAGCTATCATCACTGATGCAAGATAAATTAATGAGGGTTTGTGTTAAAAAAATACAACCTCCTTTTTGCTTTAGTAAAAATAGTACTATGACAGAGAACACGTTTTTACTACGATAATTTCTACTACCAAAGTAATTGCAGTAATGACTTAAGCATAGATTAGTCACACTGTCATTTAGTCATAGTACTAGTGTCCTATGTGTACAAAATAAATGAGTTCTTTCTTTTTTTATACGTTTATTTTGTTTAACTAAACGGCTTTTCACACGTACCTGATTGTTGGAACAGTCCCAACTATAGTTTCGTCATAAATGTGTTACTGCTATACGACTTTAATGTGACTAAACAGTTTCGTTCCTTGTGCTATTATTGTGAGCGGGAGGTTTGAAACTGTCGCATAAGTTGGAAGTTCTGTCAGTGTGCTGACACAATAGTGGGGAAGCATTGTTTGCTAACGTCAAAATTCACTACGGAATAACGGAAAAATGGAAAAATTGTATTTGGAAATATGAATTATGGTGTACCTAGAGAATGACTCAAAATACCTTCACCGTTTTACAAAAAAATGCTTCACTAAATATGGTTTAGATTTAGTAAAGGATACCTTCTACTTCTAACTACTTCTATATGTTTTCTACTTTATAAGGACATTATGCCTAAATTTACACGGGTTTTTTCGGTAATTTTTTTAACACACAGGTATATTGTAATAAAAAAGTGACAAACGACTTCTATCTTGCAGTTGTCTAACTACTGGCTCGATTTTGATAAAATTATATGGGACCACACATTAAGAATTGCAAGCGCAAAATATATTTTTTCGGTTAACATAAAATTAAATCTCTATTTTACCTATTTCAAAACAGCAGGAGTTTCTAAATTCATTGCTTTCGCATATATATTTTTCTTTTCATTATACACGGACATGACACCTAAATCGATTTCAAAAATTATTTCTCCTTTGAAAGAGTGTATATATAAGAGTGTATATGTAACTGTCCAGTCATTTAGCAACATTTTTATGTATGAATAACCAGTTAAAACTAGATGTGTTCTTAGTGCAGTTCAACGTCAACTGCACTCAGAACACAACTAGTTTTATTTTTGGTAACCTTATATTTCGCCTATTAAAAGAAAATTTAATGAGATTTTTTTTAACAACATAACATCATATGATACGTAACATGTCTAATGTCCTATACACACTTGCCTACATCATAATCACATTCGGTGGCAAGGGGCGGCGGCGAACACTGACATTCACTTAATTACGTAGATTACAAGTTGACATTTTCGTTTGGCTGTGCCACTGCGATTTAAACTTGACTGATATGGATTATGTCATAATGCCGGGTCTATTGCTTTGTTTACGTCTATAGTTTATTATATTGTTATCAATATAACAATAAATTGTTATGACGTTATAAGTTTAAAGCTGAAACACATGAGCTTTTTTTATTTCCGATTAATTCAACTTTAGGTATTGGTTTCTAGCCAACTGACGGCTCAACAGTACAACCAGTTTTAAGTCTGAAGTCACTCGTTTCTTTCTATAGAAGGTCTAGATTGTATATTTTGACGGATAAAATTGTTATTTTTTTAAAGCGCTAAATTTGCAAATACTTAGATATTATCAGATGTGCGAAATACCAAAGTTTGCTTGTTACGAAATATTATCAAAGTTTGCTTGTTACTTACCTACATATTATTAAACAAATTTTAAAATGAAGTTTTATTTTTCATTACTTGTAATTGGAAAGAAGTTTAAAGTTACCTTAAGTGCGGGTTGAAAGTAATACTATTCTGAGAGAATCTTTCGAGTTCACCAATAGTTGGAGAACCTTCGTCTTGGTACTACAGCTGGCCTAATATATCAAACAATTTATTTTCAGTATAATATTTTAATGACTTATAACAAAATTGTAATAAATGTAAAACCATAACTAGAATAGAATATTAAATTGCATAACAGAGCACAATTTAGGCGAATCTGTGTTAAATTATGTATCATATGACGAGTCCATATTTGAAGCGGTATTTCCTACCTATAATGTTGGTTTTGTACCTTAACATTATGATATTAAACATTTTCATATCATTTCTAAATAATATATAACACTCCTAGGGTAACAATACAATATATCTTTATTGCACACCAAAAATAAAAATACAGCCAAATATATTATAAACAAAACATTGGTAGTAACATTGATTATTTATAAAATAATCAAGGGTAGTACATTAGGCGGCCTTATCGATTTCTTGCAGGCAATCTTTGGTTGGATCGGACGTAGTGCAAACAGTGACGTCGGTGTTGTACCAATAAAAAAAGAGATGGTACAAATACTCTACCACTGTTCCACAAAATAAAACAGAAATATATATATATTAAGCACATACAACATAAATATACGTCGTATTCGTAATAATAATACAAATTAACAATGTACTATTATTATGTATAAGCACCTTTAAAATAAAGTATGTATTGTATGTATTTAGTACTGGATTACGTATCTAAATGTTTGACTCTAGAGTAGACGAGACTTAAGTATGACATGACCAAAACATTTTTTTGCCTATTCTTGACTGATTAATGACTAGCAACGATTACGCCCATAACATTTTCATTATGGGCATTATGTTAAAGTTTTCATCTACATAAATGTCGTGGAAAAATTAATCAAAGTCAAAACAGACAGACAAGCATTCTCTAGTGTGTGGGGCTTTTTAATTAAACACGGCAATGATCATTTTTCATTTCTAATTGCCGTTTTCATACATTTCACCTAATCGTCATTAGCAAGGTAAACATGGGGCTACGTTAATAATTTTATATTCATGGCAAACCTTGTTAAGAATAACATATTTGTTATAGAATAGCTGATGATATTATTACACGGAAAAATAATAATATTGTGTTCTAGGTTAAACATAGTAATTTGAGCTGGTTAGCTTTATGGGAATTATATCATTATATTATTTATTAATATTATATATAGCCTTAATAACTTCTTTTGATGTCTATATTGTTTTTTTAGATTCCCTTGTTCTAGGACAATATTTTTAAACCATTATAGCTCAATGAATCGTAACAACTACAAAGTACAAAATTGTTTATTTTTTGCCATAAAAATACAATATCAGATCGAAAATATACCTAGTAAAAAATTGCACAGTAAGCGGTCTTGGTCAATTCAGTTTTTTTTATATTCGTATAAATCGGAATCTAAGTCTTGAAATATCAAGATGTACATAATCAATACTATATTTATTAGTTTGGTACTTAATTTCTTTGTGTTAATTTTTCCAATTCACACTGACTCAAAAGCGTTGTATTGTAAAGTTTCAAACATGAATATTCCACTTCGTTTGGCATTCCGCAGTTGTAACTAAGCGTTGGAGTGCAATAAAACTAAGCACGAGACAATACAACGAGCAATAAAAGCAGCAAACTCGTAGTTACACAGTCGGAAGAGTTGAGCTGTGACGTCACTTCGCTTTCACGTCACGAGCCTGAACCCCGCTCAGTGTGTGTCTGAGCCTGAACGTTGCTATACATGAGCTGGTGATGTACGTATTCTCCGGCGCTGTGTATCGATGAAAAAGAAAACTCAGGCGGTATAAAAATAATATTGTATGAGTATCTTAGCAAAGAGGCGGTAAGATTTAAGATCACTAAATTGTGTAGATAGATACTACAGAAAAGGTAATTTGGACGAATTTTGTTCTGTTTAATATAAATAAATAAATATAGAGCAATGATATATTTTTGTAGTGTGATGTAGTGATTTTTACTAACCCTCAGCCGTATTTTGGGAGACTCGTGAGTCTTTCAGTTTTGTTTAAATAAGTGCTGATTTCACTATGAATTATTGTATGCGAGCGTTTACGATGCAGTTCGATAAGAAACCAATGTCTTCTATCTAGTCACAATTAAACAAATTGAATTGTAGTGAATGCAAATATCATTTGTTATAACCATTTTTTTTTTCTGTAGTTACAGCCATCGCCTCGTTTGTTGCCTACCTAAGAAGGTCTAAGGTGTAAGAACACCTAGGCCTTTGGCTAGAACATAATATCGATAAAAATGTGCATCCCTAACGTTAAGGTAAACCCTACCCTTAAAACAACAGCACCTGACACCGTAACGCTATTATAATATTTTGCTATCTCCCTGATGCGATCTTGACGACGCAGTGAATACCAAGTACAAGGTACATTTCATACATCGTGGCTTTTGTAACTCGCGGTTTGATTCCACGCCACATTTATTGGCGATCCTATTGGAATTTGGTATTTGATGTTTTTCGGTAGTGAAGTTTATTGTGTTTGTGTATTTTGCCGGTCTAATGTTGAAATAGTTACGATTAGGTATTGAATGAACTGTATAGAGAAAGGAGTTATACAGGTTATTTTTTATCAACAATAGTCAATAATGACGAAACTATCTATGTATTATGTATAAGTTTCAGTAATTTTTTTGACGTCGCAGTAGTAATGAAAAAATTAACATGACAACATCATGTTATTTTTTTCCTGCGAGAACACTTATTCATTCCTACATAGATTTCGGATGTATCTATCTGTTAAATATTATTGAAACGGTCGGTATATATGGCACTATAAAAAAATCTCCCTATTTTCACTTTCACGACTTTCCAGATATAAATTTTCAAAACAAATTTGTTCATAAAGTGAACTATTCGCAGAATACTACTTAGGTACATACATAGCCTCATCTTAAATATAAAAATCAATTGCTGTTCGTTTGTCTCGCTAATACTCGAGAACGGCTGAGTCGATTAAGCTGATTTTGGTCTTGAAATATTTGTCGTACTCCAGGAAAGGCCTAACAGGTGAGAAACATAAATAGTTGGTAGGCGGTACGAAGTTTGCCGGGTCAGCTAGTACACTATAATTATACAAATTTTTTAACAACTAGGCTAGGTAGATTATATATTTTTATATTTGCCTTGTGCCTTATAATGCAGACATTTGTTACGTCTACAAGGCTAGTAATACTCTAAATCAGGTGATAATAAGAATATCGTGATGTGTGTCGAAAACATGTGGCTAAATAAAAACCCCACGTATGTCAGTTTCTGCCACTGTTTGCTACGCATTTATTTTTTATTGCGGAGGGTTCGAATTTCGAATCGTATAGCGGTTGGATTTTTGTTTAAAATTGCATTTTTATATTTGGAACGCGATCCGCGGCCGTAGCGACACGCGGCGTGACAAATACGCGCGTTGCCGCCATGAATGACAATTGAAGAGATGTTTTTATAAAGACAGCACCGATTTTTCGTTTTTATGCGAAAGGAATTGCGCCATAAAAATTGTGTTGAAATGATGAGTGTCATTTCTCACTGTCAACTGAATGCGCTTTTATGGGGCTATTGTGTTGGAATGATGACAGTTTTGTAAATACGGGGGTGATGAACGAATGAGAGCGCGGCATTATCTTGCTACCTACTTAGATATCTACGTGATTCTAATTTTTGAAAACAATACTACAAACACTTAGTTGCAATGACAGCTTGTTGATTCCCTTGTGAATATAATTAAATTGAGAAATTTTATATCTATGTTACATACGTAAAGGATAGTATAGTTACTTTAAGCTAGTAAGTAGTTCTAACTTTTACGCTCTTAACTACAACCTTTACGCAAGTACCAGCTTTTGCTGGTATTTCATTTTTCATTTTTCATTTGTCGATTAGTATATGTTTGACTAAAAAGTCAAACATATACTGAAAAAAATGAAAAATAAAATATACCAAGGACGAAGAAGCGACGCTTACCTCGCGTCGCTCACGCGGCTTGATGTCAAAACAAAAATAAAATGTAGGTCTTCCAAAATGAACTACATTTGAAACAACAATTTAAATAAACATTCAAAATATTACAATAGAAATCAAAATAAATAAAAGAACACAAAACATACAACATTAAAATTATAATTAATTATTAAATATTAGGACTTACAGCTGTCACAATAAGTAATGTCCACTTATTCTGGAAAGGACAATCCTCCTTAGATTTTATCTTAACACTCGTTGTTGGATGGAAGCGACTGACTGCTAATAATCTCATTAAAGTCGTCGTCTCTGCGACATCAAATATGCGTCCTAATACGACGCATCCGCATCAGTGTCTTTAATACTCATGTTATTAGACTGTGCTAGTAGGTCTCTGACAGGAAATAAGTGATGTATTTTATAATCCATTGCTAGTTTTTACCTGCGGCTTCACCCGCGTTTTTTTGGTTTTCGAGATAAAAAACATAGCTAAACACTTTTCAGACCTCGAACAATATCTGAATTTAAAAAAAATCGACGCGTCACTCAATTAGATTAAAAACCAAACACTTTCGCATTTATTAAGAATTTAAAATTCCTAAATCATTTTCCCCCAAATTAAATGTACATATGATGTATAATATTCATCGAAAGCGAGTGAAAAACAGCTGTCGTTAGTTTACCGTGCGACCGTACAGCGATAACTCCTAAGCTAAGCCCCAGAGGCTACATTTGATTAACCAGACTAGACAGTAGACAGGCTCCATTGATTTACGGTTTGCTATCCTATTTTAATCCTTAGCACAAATCCACTTACGAGTATCTTAAGACGGATTTATAGCTGATCCTAATTATAATGTGTTTTGATATAATATGAATCAATGTTTTCCTAATATGACTCTCTGTCCCTTTTAAGGTGAAATATTTTTTGCAAGGGTAATAGGAAAAATACGAATCTTATTTCAATAAACGAGTAAATAGTTAATAACCAAAAACGCATAAAGAGATATATAGAATATATAGCAATTTTATATTTTTATTTATTTAAATAAATATATTTGTGTTAAAAAAGAAACAAATAGTACAGTGGTATTTAAACCTAATACACATAGATCATACGAGTATGATTTTCCCAATCAATAAATATATAGATTTGTGTATGTAGTTGCCCATGATTTGACTACTCGTAGAATCTAGGACAAAATAGTCTTAGCTGACCTACTCGATTCTCGGTTGCGCTATTTTTTCTTATTTGTCCCATGGGAATGCCACCTTTAAATTTTAGGATTCGGCGGTTTATCTTTTGGTTGTACCAAAAGATACCTTTTATATCTTTAGGCATCTCATATGCCGTCTTGCGAGTTTCAAGTCATTCCGCCGACGCAAGAGGGACAATAAACTGAAAAATTTCTTATTCTGTAATCTTCTCCATTAAAAAATACTACCTACCACATAAAATGTATGTATCTCTTAGAATGTTTGTTTTCATGAAACTCTGCGCAATTTGATAGCGCGCGTTACGATCAGTCGAGCGCAGTAAACGGCCGATCGACTGATGCTGGACCGTGGACGTTAATCGCCCTTTAGCGGCGTATTATTCACCGGCACGCGTTGCATCGATACAACCATTCTGTATCACCTAACAGAATCATTATCGTATAAGTCAATCCCAATTCACACGCAATATTGTTTCTTATTTCGCTAAAAGTAAAGTTTAAAATGTATTCGGTCCGTTGCTATAGTTACGACATTTTACTGCAACGGAAATCGTTTAACTAATCCATGCCAATATATTCTCTATTTCCCAATGAATAAAATTAATTCGTTTTTTGAAATCCCTTTAAAGGTACGACCGTTTGGAACTGTCGATGGTTTTGCGAATTTGTTTTAAGCTTTAGTGTGAAAAATATAGAGTTTATTTTTGGGTGATTTGTCAGTTGGGTGTTAGTTAACGTATTTATTTATTATTTTGATGAATATGACAGGGCATTTATTACTGCAATATCAACAGCCGAATTGCATTCGACAATTAATTATTTGTAAACATTATCGGAGACTGCAGTGTGCGGGGTCATAAATGGCCGTCCGTCTAGATGCTGATCCAATATTGATATTTAGTCAATAACGGTAATGGCTCGTGAATTGTATCGGCTGCAGTCTATTATGTCATAGCTAATAATTAGGTAGATGTTACATATTAATATTGATAGTGGTGCAAGATCATCTTAAGTATAGTTACTAAACGCAAATTACTTCCTAAGGTAAGTAAGAGGATATTTATCAAAGTGTCACTAAATTACTTAATCACTGTAAACAAAGCAAAATAATCTAGTTCGTATCCTAAAATACTTGTACTACCTACCTTAAACATTTTAGAAGCACCACCACTAACTAGCTCGCACTATCTTGTGAGGTTTCAAGCTCGTATAGAACTAGGTAAAAGAAACTACTGCTGAAAGTATATTATAGTATATAGCCCAATGTACTACCGATTTTTGTTCATGCCTGTATCTTATTGTTTATTTTGTTTTTGGTGTGCAACAAAGTTATATTGTATTGTATTGTATACAGATATGACGAACTGACTTTAATTCATTAGGCATGCGTTATATATTTTTATCAGTCATTTTGATTCAAAAACCGTACAATTGATTTAGATAATATTTATATGGGACTAAATAGAAAATTCATTTCGTTATCTTCTTTCGAAGTCTTTATTTAGCTAAAACGATTATCAAACCACCAAAGAAAAGACTAAATCAAAGCTCAGTTGTAGACATGTCGAGCTAACCTAGCGGAAAAACGCATGAATATACTAAATTATTTTGCAATATTTACTTTAAAGCTAAATAAATATTATCAATCCGAATTCGTAATTTAATAGCTGATTATTGTATGCACACTCAAAAAAGAGAAGGAAAATAAACTCACATCCGTGTGCACACCTGCTTTGTACATTTAAATGGTACAGATATTCAACTCCTGTACACAAAAACTTCTATATTTTCCGTTTTTTGCAAGTTTCCACCGCGGTGGCTAATCTGGTCTCAAACTATCAGCGCGCGCCACAATGGTGAAGCGAGGCAAGCTATCGCGGTATCTTCACGCTTAGCCGAGTGTAACCGGGCCCGCGGTTCCGGACGATCACGCAGCCTGATACGGTACGCACCCTGGATAGTTTTAACTGGAGAATAGTTGAGGAATGCTTTGGAAAAACGCTCATACTCGTAGTTAACGAAATAACAGTTTTGAAATTCAACATTCAGGTATTTCGATTTAGGATATGTGATATTGAGTCCAAAATTGTACAAGGTAAATAATCTGAAGTAAAACAAGCATAATAAATATCGGGCATGTGTGTTATAAAGAATTATACAACTAAATGTTCTATATTCAAGCCAAATTCATTTTAAAATGCTAACTTTACTAAAACTTCACAATTAGCGATTCATTTTATTGATTATTTATTTTATATTCATAGTTAATGATAGTGTAGTATTGTTGGAATGAGATAAAAATAATTCTAAATGTGATTATTCTAACTCTTTACCGCTCTAACATTTATCTACTATTGACCTCTAAGCTAATTAATTCTATTTAGAAGTCTTGATTTATGACTTACCCGCCCAAGCACTCCTTCTGATCATATATATAAACTTTACTTCATAAATTTCCCTAAGCTTTAAACTATTGATCTCAACATTTGAAACCTTCCCCATTGTAACATCGCATCTGTCGCCAAACAAAATGGAAACTGAAGCTTCGAGCATTATATTCAGAAATGAATATTTATAAAGGCTTCTGTTAATCCCGTATTGTCACAATTTTCACTGCTTGTGCTTATGTTTTGACTGATGGTAGGGAAACAATGCCAAGTTCCGAAAATATCTTATAGGATATAGAGGGAGAATTAATGTTATTAATGATTTTACAAACCGCAGATTTTACGTTATTAACTGACTTCAATAACGAGGTTATTCCCCGGTATATTTTTAATTTATCCCAATTTCTCAGAGACGATCTGCAAAGTTCTTCCTACTTCCCAAGTAGTCCGATATAATTTTTATCAATAAAAGATCCTGAAATATTCTTTTCAAATATTACCTTTAATTCTTGAAATGTTTCTTCAGTAAAATGACAAAATAAACTAATCATTTTGTATAGGTTTGTAACTTTTTCAAAAACTTTACAGAACTATAATTCAATGAAAGAAAAAAATGCAATAAAACATAGCTAGGTATATTTTTAATAAATAACGCAAAACCAAATAAATACTAAATGTTATAGTCTCATTTATAATGCACTATATAGGTAAAATAAATAGATCTTTTACAAATAGAATAAACAACTCCATACTCAACCTCCTAGCATGCTGAAAAAAGATCCAGAAAACGAGATTTCTTGCGTACCTGATTGTTTGAAAGGTCCAACTATAGTTTCGTTCACATTCGGCAAACTTAATCAAGGATGAAATGAGTCGTTCCTGTTCTCAACAATAGCACGTCTCGCGCTCAACCAATCAATCAGGCACGCGTGAAAACCCGTGTTCTTAAACAAAATGATTTTAGAATTACAGCAAATACTTTGTTGTCAATGGTACATCCGATTATCTAAAGTAACTCGTGTGAAAACAATGTTGTAAGGCAACTCTTCAAAAGAGGTGTAAGCAAAGCAAGTAAATGCAGCGCTACTCGTATATATACTCGTAGCATTAGCGCACAATAGGATCAGGAGATGTAGGCGCCAGCTTTCAGTTTGAGCCTTAGCTCTTGACGCTCCGCTTGCGAATCAAATCTTCCAAATGGATTTATTTAGGCAAACGTTTTGATACTGACGAGGACAAATACAACCAATGATCTTAAATCATCTATTTAGGTAGATATTAAAAGTGATAATAGCTGATTAAATAAATGATTTTAAATTTAGACTTTTGTCGAAGGAGATTTAAAAATGACTTTATTTCACAATTTTCGGGTCAACTAAAATTCAAACGCTTTTTTGTCAAACAGTAATTTGGTAGTAATCTGAAAAGATGGAAAGTTTATAAATAATATTTATAACTATTTAAATTTTATAAACTATATCTTTGTCAATCATCATAACATCTTTTTTAAATCAAATACTTATAGGTTCTATCAACCATAATTAGTTGATGGTATAATAGGTTTCAGCTTTACCAGACCTTACCTAATACCCAGGGAGACAACTTAGTAGTACCTTGCTTTTATGTAGAGAAATGATCATTTAACTTAATAAGATATTTAAAAAAAATCTAGTTACCTACTAGAACAAAAAGCCAAAGTATAACAGACACGGAATGTAGAAATATCTACGCAAGTACGTGCTTACAATGTACGTAAATCATGGCAACACTTGTAGTTAAAGAGATTGCCCATTTGTGCCGGGTCGTTTGCTACGTCTTAATTATCCCATCCATTATATGCATGTATATAAATATCTTGGGTGATATCTGAATTGGATACTAGATCCATCTTAGTAGCATCGACAGGTTCTTTTTCTTTTTTCGTCTAAACGAAGGGTTGCACACTGCTTTGACGACACCCAAAAGCTTCTGACTTGTAAAGAACAAATAATATTCCACATAAAGAACAGGGACATCTGAATCACGGTAGAGACTTACCGACTTATCTGAACGAACATTACTATAAAGAAACTACAAGTATTCTTTTCTGAAATTTCTATTAAATCTAGACGGAAACAATAAAAGACAGCACAGACAGTGTATGGTTTTTTTATATATACATAGGTTTGAGGTTTCCTAAGCCGAAAAGGAGTCACTATACTCATCCTAATTAACAATTTTCACTATGAAATCATCTCTAAGATCGAGAAAAATAAACAGTTGTTTCATACATTTCGACTTTTTCTATGGAACAGCTGTTTCTTTTTCACTAGTTGATCACATAATAAAATATGTCGTATTAATTTCGAAGTACCTACAGTGACCCTTAGTTCTGCTTAGTAGACTCCTAACCGATAAACCTTTAAACAAAAACTATTTTTGGAAAAAAATAGTCTTAGTTTTCGCCATACTCGTATTGCACCATAATAAAACTGTGCAATTTCAGCACTGCAACCCCGACAATGCACATATTTCATTCATCGAAGTAAAACGGATACTAAAATGTTTACATCTTTTTGATTGCCATATTTCACTACGCACCGAAAATGAAGAGCAGATCAAATTTATTTCATTTAATTAATTTTAGTTCGCGTGTTTACGATGAAGCACTCTGTAAATACGATGATTGTAGCGTGTAAACAATATGTGAGATTTAACAGTCAAATAGTAAAATATTACGTAGCTTCTACGATTACATGGTTTTAATTAATATTCTATTTTGTTAATTATGAGTTTTTCAGACTTAATTGTTTAAATAGGTAGTTTTTGATACTATATTTATACCAGTTTCTATAAGAAACTGGTATAAATATAGTAATTTGCTATGTACTCATAGAGTATGTAAATAAATATTAATTAAAACGTCGATTGACAATGTTTGGAATACCAAACAAAATAACGTTTTCTATAGTAACTATTCTGCATGTAAAGTATCGTGTTTTATTGGTACATACATATATTGGCTTTAAAGTTGACAAGTAAGATTTCTCACTAGCATCTGAGGCCAAGACACGACTATCAGTCATTTAGTAAGGCAAACCCCGGCGGCTTGCGGTCACCACATCGATCTACGTCATGCCCACTTTGGGCAAACTCAAGAGTTGTGGCCAGATGTTTCTTGGGATACGTAAGACGTATCACCTGTTTCGGTCTTTACAAATGACAAACTTTTACTGTTAGGTTTTATATGTGCAAAAAAGGTTTTTTTGTCTTCATTATGAATGCTCATACTTATCATTCAATATGGTGCAGATATTTAATATTGAACTTATTTGTAACTAAAAGTCTACATGTATGTAATTTAAAGGAAATCGTATTCTAATTATTAAATATTAGCTGCGACCCGCGGAGTTACCCGCAGTGTGTAAATTCGATTATCTCACGGGGACTTTCCATTTTCTTATGTCTATAAAAAGTAACCTATGTCCAGAATATAAGCTATCATGATGCCAAATTTTATATAAATTTGTTAATCAGTTTGTAATCACATACCATCCCTTTTTATTCCACATTCCAATGTGCCACATTCTTATCGATTTGCAAAGAAAAAAAAGGAAAAAAATTGCACTCGTATGAACTTGTGTTTTAGCTTAAGTACTAATTGAATTATATATGTAAGAAAAATAAGAAGCAAACTCTCAAAATGGGCTTTCTCCCGTCTTTTACGTTGTAAAGCCGCCAAAGTACTACGATTGTCGGATATATTTTTTGTTTGGTGTGCAGTAAAGTTATATTAATTCATCGTTTCAGGCATAGATGTTTGTTTGGTCCCCATCTTAATTACTGGTCATCATTTACGAATCCCACCTTTGGTTGCAGCTATTTTTAATAACAGTCATGTCAATCAACTAATCCCCGGCCACTCGGCCACAGTCCGTTGGCAGGTGACGGTGGCGCTGCCAGCGGGCCCCAGTGGCGTAAATAATTGATAAATTGCCACCCCGCCCTTACCGACTGACCCGCGCACTCCAAATTTACGACCATTTAATTGGAGTTAAACTCCCAAAACTAGTCTTAGCGAGTGAAATATAGTTCCCTCTGTACCCTCAGTTGCCTGGGTTTGGTACGCGACTGATTTAATCGCGTGATATTTGCGGTTGTTGCGAACAATCCAATGGGAATTTTGCGAATGAACCAGGCTTGCGGGCGTATCGGTGAAAGTTGTTGGTCAGTTAACGAAACCATTTAGGGTACACTCGGTTGACTATTTTGCCACATATAAAGAACTCATTGCCTTAGATATACTAGGGGAGTGTAGCTGCTTATAAAAATAAACATATTATAACATACACTGAGACTATACGTAAGCACAGTGTCCTGTTTGATTGAAAATTCGATTTAACTAGATTCGACATAAATCGTGCAAAAACATGGCTGATGGCTAAACATGGCTAATCTGCAAACGAAAAAGAACGACATCACATCTTTTTAAGGACTTTTTTGGTACCTAATTATTCCCTGAGCAGTCATGCACGCACTCCTGATTAATCAAGTTGGCAATTTAAAATAAACGCGAAAATAGTACAACAAATTTTTCTGCTTGCTTACAAATTACATGGCTGATGTTCCTAGAGTAGAGTAGAGTAGCTTCAAGTTGATTCATATCGTAGTAGTTTTCCAAAGTAATAAGTGAGGTATTAAAGGATGTGAGCAGAAACACAAATGTAAACGTCGAGTTTTACTTGCAAACTGATGTCAACAGTCAAAGCCCGAGGGCTGAATCTGGTCATTCTGTAACGTGCCGATTGGTATCGAATTCGCCCTCCATGTATTGCAATGAAATTGCCAATGTTACGTACGTATACCACGTTTTACATGATTTAAAATCTGATACCAATTTCGTTTTATATTATGTTGAACGTAAACACTTCTTTTCAAAAGTTCTGTCATTGCAGCACTACTGCCGCTGCTTTGACTCCAATTCTAGAGCCGAACTTCTTTTAGACGCGGTACTATCCGTTTGCTTCTTCTTAGAAACTTAAACAACTCGACCCTCGACAATTTGATATACAATTAGTCTTTTAATCAAATAGTTTGTTTAAATACATTACATCGCTTGATAGCGCATACATATTGAATGTGTGTATGCAACATCTACAAGATATTTGTGATTAATTAGCTGCCAGACAAACAAACCCATCCGTTTATTTTTTTCTGAATAATAACAAACAACACCAAACATAGATAATGGAAAAGTGAAAATCAAAACCAGAGTCTGACTCAAACTTTGTAGCTTTTAGTTCCACCATACATTTCCATTCGGCAATAACAACACCCTGGGATGTTATTAATTAGGCTAATATGATTAGTAGTTGCTCTCTTGCAAGTTCCGACAACTAATGATAGAGTTTTGCCGCATCAGCGGGTTTGTTTGGCGAATAAATAATATTGTTAATAAGGATCAGAAATAGAGAGCTTGGTAAATTTAACTATTGTAAATTTTGTTGTTTTTCTTCTCTGGTCTATGGTTTGTGATTAATTTAATTTCCCGCGGCATAGCACAAACGGTTGTATAACTTTGAAAAAATATAACATCATAATACTTCCAACGAGACGTTCATATGTTGAATTATGATTATCATAAAATATTAATTATATTAGAAAAAAATTCTATGTAGTACAGCAAAGTGTGACATGCTATGTGCAAATATGTGGTGAAAAATATACAACCTAGTAAAAGAAAGATAATTGTGTGTTGGCATCGACCATTCTCCGAGAAGGTTATTTTTCGAAGACAAGTGAAGACTTTCAAACCGCAATTAGGCAAGCGTGGTGGACTATTGCCTACACCCCCTTCATAAAAAAGACCCCTACCTAGCCGTTAGAAGCCATGGTCTGGTATGATATGATACTCGTAGGTACTAAAAAGTAAGGTAACGCGTTTATTTAAAATAGATAATCTTCTTGTTCATTGTTTAACAAACTCCCGTAGAGCTCATCGATAACTAATAAGAATCGAGCGTAACTTAGTGTCGTATAGCTCTATAAAATTACAACAAACCTCAAAAACATTTTTCAGCAAGCCGTAAGTTATGGAGCCGTGTTCCGGGAGCATAATAAATTAAATTATTTATTAATTTTGTACATTCTGTAACAGAAAATGCAAATATCGAATTATTTAGTTGAGTAAACAGGGCCCGTCCACGACGAGTGGTCGGGAACGGTTGGCCAAGGCAAGGCATGCGTGAACTTGACGCAGGGATGGACTTACTTTTATTGCTACTTTGGTTTGTAGAAGACAAAATATTGAAGTTAAATACTCAGGTCATGTATGTCGAAGAATAACAGGCCATCATAATCTGCTTTTAGGGGGATGTTTTCACATTTAGAGCCACTCTGCTTAGAGTAAGAGGAAGAAAAATGACAAGGTTTTAAAATAAGTATTCGAATTTTATATAACATTATTCAAACCAAAATATTCAGAAATTTAAGTTTTCTGGGACCCAAATCCCTTAAATTGTTCCGGAATAACGATTGCATTGCGTCATTATTGTCGTTTTTAACAGATTTGGCACTGACCTATCTATATCAAAAATACAATTATGACGCAATGCAATTGTAAAATCAAACTATTCAAATAATAGACTTGAGCTACTGGTCACGCGTCGCTTAGATTAAGCGCGCCATATAAAGTCAAGTTTTATGTTTCAAGTAAATATCTTGCTGAAGTTTTTCTGAATATTCTGTGTTAAGTGATCGTCCCTCAAGCCTTAGTCCGGCTCTGTGTGCCGCTGCCCGTGACGTGCCGTCCGCATGTTAATTCGTAACATCACTCGCACTCGCGGATGTTAATTGCACGGAAAACGTGCTCCTCCTCTACTCTACACCACTTGTTTCGACTCTGTTCAACACTGGTCGTGTTTTTGTTTAGGAAATTTTGATAGAAAATATGTAATAATTTATGATATTCGTGCTGAAATAATAAGTAAAACCTTTAAGATTAGAACAATAAGTGCAGTGTGTAAACAATTAAATTTAAAATTATTACTAATTACCTACAGTATTAGTAAAGTTTTGCCAGTGACTGATGACAATAAACAGTTAATCCAAAATTATTATTACAATAAGTATATATTTTTTTGATTTGGTTCAATACTCACTTAAATTTTATTGTTAGATATCTTGTGCAAATACAATAATCACCAACGCAGCATCAAATCTCATAGTGGTTTATTACTAACCAAATTGCTAACTTTTATACAGTACATAGTAGATATTAATAGGAAAAAGACACTCTAAAGTTATCTTTCTAAATACGAACCCAAAACTAACACCATCAAAAACCAATTAAAACCTGAAGTAATAGTTTTGTCCTCAAAATTATAAATTCAGCTGACACAGGGGGCTTTGAGCTGATACGGAATAAATTTTCAACTTAATTTAACTAGACAAACATAGAGGGCCGAAAGGGACAAACTTAATTTCCAGTATTGAGGTGGAGACCAATGATAAGGCAGTTAGTTCACTATTCACATGGAAGTGGTATTTGATGCGGCATCAGAAAAAAGAAGCGAAAAAAACGAAAGATAATTAGAAGTGATCATTATTGACAACTTAGAGCGTTGAATATTGAAATGTTATTTTTTTATATAAATGTTTAAATTTTAACTTATGTTTCATCGATTTATTTATCGTCGTTTATTAGTTTACTAATTTGGTTTAAATTAATGTCCGCACATCCTCGCATGTTTAAAATCGCGTGATACAAATAACCGGAAATTGTGAAAATAGTTTTTCAAATTTGTTATTAAATCACCACATCCAATGTCGTTAGATTAGCTCGGGTGCGATTTCGCGCTCGAGTGTACACCCGCATCTGACGCCGCGTACCACTCTCGGCTGCTAATT
The DNA here is from genome assembly GCA_947049295.1 of Ligdia adustata. NCBI lineage: Eukaryota > Metazoa > Arthropoda > Insecta > Lepidoptera > Geometridae > Ligdia > Ligdia adustata. The sequence goes on from OX346218.1 coordinate 10,283,224, forward strand.
CACGCTTCAAAGTATAATATTAAACGTTTTGTTAACGTTTTATTGAGAAAACTGACGTTTGTTTCATTACTTGGTTTTCTAATAGGTACTGATTTTCATATGTGCGTTGGTATGTGTATAGCTGGACCACAATCGGGTAAATGGGATTCTTTAATTGACAACATTATTTGTTTGGAGTTTTATATCATGTTATAAATATGAGTTTATTGCTAGAATCTAGAGGCGATATATTAATGACAGCAAGATATAAGTACTCGTACCTATGCTAATTGATCCATATTTTCATTTAAACAGCATCTGATTGTCTTTTATTTGTTTTCAGTCGTCGGCAACATTCTTATTAAATCCTCCTTTCACGGAGTTTCAAAAACCTCTCATTTGTTTTTTAATTTGATTTTAATGGAAGAATGATTATATAATGATATATACATATTCAGAAACATAGTGATCGGCTTGAGTTCCAGAATCCAATTTTTCAGTAAATCTTTATTGTCAGAAATTCCGATATGCGTCGATCAAACAGGTGCACAGTCAAAGGTCGTAATTAAATCAACGTGGCACTGCAGGCAACTAAACTACAGAAGCATAACTAATCGTAAAGTACAGATAAAATAGTTTTAGGTGTAGATTCATCTAGTTCAGTGATATCGAAACTTCACAAACTTAAAGTAGAAGAATGTAATGAGTATTTTTGTATGCTCACATGTTTTTATCTAAGATGCAAAACTAATAAGTGTTATAGAAGTGAATATTTGCACATTTGTCTAAGCTTCCATCGCAACTTAAAACCAGCAACAGTTTGATACAGTTCTTTTCAGTCACGGTTTTCGTGAGTTTTGTTTAAACAGAGTTTTGTATCTGGTTTTATGATTTTTCAACAGTAGTGCCGAGTCCACTAGCGTATCGGATGTTTTGAGTATTTTGAGTTATTAAACCGCAGACGGTGATGCTCGATTTACAACGTAACCTGCAATATTCCGAACCACACTGCACTTAATTATATCTGCACGAATCAAAGCTTGTTTCGGGACACGATACGAGCTGTTATTTATTCAACATTTACAACCGTTCCGCGTATTTTGACTATCTGCAAATCTATATTATTGTATTAATAAATATAAAATCCGGAGTTTGTAGTGTTTCTTTTATGTGTGCCTGAAATAAATGATTTTTGATAGCTTTTACTTGGTACGGAGACATATTTTTTACATTGCTAACAATTTATAGACATTTTAAAAACATCAATTTGTATTATAGTGGCATGCCATGAAAAATGCTTATGTCCAGCTGTAAACAATAGTAAGATGATGATGATGATTATTGTATTAATAATTAGCAAGATTAACTAGATTAAAGAATAAAAAAACATATAACGGCAAACAAATTGGGATTCACCCAAAGCCACCAATTTATATCTTTTAAACGCGCAAAATATATTTTTATCTTAAGAATTAATCATCGCAAGTTCAAAACCATCTTGTGTGGCTTTCTGTTTGGCATTGTACATATTAAGTACTGTCCCATCTGCATACCAACCTTCCGACCCTGTTGTTCAAAACAAGTGCCTTCTTGGCCATCAATTGTCACAACGACGGCATAAATTAGGACCCCTTCAGACCACGGCGAGCCGGGGGCAACCGAGATTAATGTTGCTATTAATCGAGTGACCAACGCAAGGCTCGCGCCAGCATAGGCCTGATAGAGAACGTCAAGATAGAGTACGGCTTTTGTTTAGATAATTATTGAAAATAGAAGAATATTAAAATTTGTAAAATATTTAAGGTATTCCAATAAAACGCTAGTTACAGAGCTATAAAAATGGTAGCGGATCGTGTCATGAAAAGTCTTTTTGGCGAACTAACGAACGAAAAAAAATAATGACGACAGCAGTTATATTAACAATACTGAATTTCAACACTGATGTACAGTCGATAAAATATTCCCTTGAACCTAGATGATGATTTATTCAACGTATCAATTGTAGGAACATACATAAACTCTATATAAAAAAAAACTATAAGCTTCTGCGTTATTTGTGTCTAATAAAATCTTGTTGTAATCATAATATTTTCAAGGTTCATTTTGATGTCAGCGTGAGATATCATAAATATTTTTGTTTTTATGGTGAGTTCTTCCTCACCACCTCCACACAGTGAGGTGATAATACCTATACCTTATTAATGATCTTTTTCTCAGTATCTGATTTTTCCGACACGGGCTTAGCCTTAGCCCAAGGCATCCTCAGGAGATATTGCCTCTTTAAGCGCTCGCTCGAAAGATATATTTTTGATAGACATTTGCAACAAAACAAGAGACAGAGATTTCTCAAATCTAGAAAGTTCCGTAAACTGTCGCGTAAGCCGCTGTTGTATGAACGCTCACGAGCACGGCAATACCGGTAGATGTTCAACCACTGACCACCAATTAAAGTAGTGACGAGGCGGCGAGCACTAGTGGTTACTTACACGCGTCTGTAAGCAACTGGCTCGTCTTCGTTTTACTAAACTTGAGAGATAGAGATACAGAGATAATTTTACCGCATAATTTATAAAAGTATGTAGTAGGTATAAGTAATTCTTCTAAAAAGCAGTCATTAAAAAGGCATTTTTTTTGTAGATATTACGTTGATTTATAAACCAAATTACTGTACCGATTTTGAGAAAATGTGCATGGTACTCACTAGAAATTTTACTCTTTCAAACAAAATAATTTTCTAAATTGGACAAGGTTCTCTAAGAATTAGGGACCATACACACAAAAAGATTCCGATGGATTGAGAACCTTCTCTTCTTTGACGTCGGCTTAAGAAAAATATTTATTGCAAATAATCAGAAGTTTGTAGTGGGCAGATAAAATTATTCTTCCTAGATGTCACAAAGTATTTTTGGATTACAAATAGTAATTTGAAATCAAAATGCTGCTGGTCAGTCAGCAACGTAAAAAAAATTGACCTACATCCCTGTGCTGATTACCGAAATATTTCATTATTATATAGTTTCATTCCAATAGTTCACTGTACTTTTTAAACATTCTCAGATACTAAAGTCGTAAAATCAACAGTTTCTGTTGCATTTATTAATTAACTAGCTGTGCCCCGCGGTTTCACCCGCGTAGTTCTACTAAAACTACTACTTCGAACTACTTTTTTTGAAGTCGGTTTAAAAGTATCCTATGTTCTTTTCCTGGTTCTATGTTACTTCCCCACCAATTTTCAGCCAAATCGCTTCAGCCATTCTTGAGTTATAAATAGTGTAACTAACACGACTTTCTTTTATATATATATAGATATAGATTACTATACTTACCTTTACTACTAACAATGGCTAAGGCTACATACTTACATTATGGTTTAATTAAAAACCAAAAGTATCATTACGCTGCCGAGTGAACCATAAAAGGCGTCTCACAATAAAGGACCTCACCTTATCATTTTGCCGATCTCATTTCACCGTCGGCGCTCACACACAATGACAATTTAATGTAATTTAATTTCCTAAACCCTATTTTATCGCTGGATTATTTGATCAAAGGGCTAATCGGGCACATACCTACAGTTTAGCCGAAGATAAACTTGCGACATGCGGGCGGCTGTGCGTGTTTAACTAATGACCGACTCATGGGGGTAGGCCAGGGTGGGGGTCAGAGACTGTATGTAGAGAATGAACAGTCAGTTATTGAACATCTGATATAACTTGGATAGAGAAGTTACATATTAGTGTGGTATAATGAAGTTTTATGCAATGAGCTTATGCTTACGTGTATTTAGTATTTCAGAACGTTACACAATAAATCGGGTGAAGCGGGATGTATGTTGGCATCCTCATGTTTGGGTTTAAATTTTTGGCTGCAAAAATATAAATAATTTTCTATTTTCAAACTTAGCATAGTTTAAAAATGTTTACTATTATATTTATTTATTATAATCTAGAGTGCGGGCCAAGCGATCAGTGATTCGTAAATTTTTCGACATTCGGATTTTTTTTATTTTGTTTCAGGAAGATTGCCGTGTACTACACCTACATGACATTCAGAGCATGACGAGTGTCAGGAATAACCTTAACTGAATACTTCGTATCTTTCAAACAACTGTCAAGCACTGTAACTGTCTTCAAATATATATACATGTATGGGTGGTCCAAGCGGGGAGGCTAGGTCCAGCGATATCATTAGCCACAGATGCCGCTGCCGGTATAAATACATTAAGTCTGCCGTCAAAATGTTATAGCAAGCTTCGAACGATGCACATTTCACGCCAGCACAGATTTGTTCATAAATTGTTTATTTAACTTTTTAACGAAATTTTGTTTTGCTGATCATAGCTGTGTTTAAATAACAGTAGCAAATTTGTTTAGTGAAATATTTGGTTTTGGCGATCACAACCGTATTTAAATAACTGATGCCACTGATGACATATGGCACAGAGACGTGGTGGAGAGAGAGCTATACGTGGAGAGTCTCTGAGTGATAGAATATAGGTACTTACTTAAAAATATTAGCTAGAGTTTACCGCCCATCACAATGCACATCGATTTTTTTGGAAATTGTTATCCTTCCTAGGTTTTGTCATTCTCATAATAACGTTTTGAATAGAATTAATAATTACTTTAAATCACATTGAATTAAGATACAAGATACAGTTCCAAAAATATATTATAGTAATAGCTCATAATATTCATATACTGAGAATCTGGATTTTGTGTTTAATCATATCTTTATTCGATATTTATTGGTAATATAATGATTGACAAAGTACATAACGTGATCTTCTTTTACTACATTTACTTTACATTCTTTAGCAATTTACTACTATTTTAACGGAAAATTTTAGCCGTGTCAGAAAAATACGATCAATCGTAATTCTATCGACGCTATCCCCTTTCGACAGTTTATCGAGAGCTGCATCAAAATCAATAGACAATGAAAAACAGCGGCCACTGCGTGGAATATGGGCCCATAAAATTCTATAAGCCCAATAAAATTCGTGCTCGGCGTTAGAACGTCCGCATAAAATCACAAAGTACATAAACATATCATAAGGCGGGATGTTGAAGTTATCCTTAGTATCCCGTGTTATCCTCACAAAGAGTGTTTTTTTCGAAGGGATTCACGCAGATGGTTATTTTATACAGTTGCAAGTTAACGGGCGGTTTTAGCGTTTGAGCGTTTGCCGTAGCTCGGCGTAGCGCTGTCGTAGAGAGCGCACAATACGGGGTTGGCGTTCAAAAATGGCGATATTTAAGAGCTTAGGTTTATTTTTTGCGTATACAAAACGGATTTAGAACATAAACATTAGCGAACATGTTTTAAGTTTTGCTTATTACATACAAAATCGTTACTAATTTGTGATAATTTAATATTAAAAATGAACTGTAAGAAAAATAAATAAAAGACTAATGTCATTTTGAACATTACGAGTACCTACAAAATAACGTAAATTGAGTTTAATGCATATAACATCATAAACATTTAATATTTGTGTTTATTTACGAGCTCCATTCCTCCTCGTTTATTGCGATATAATTCGGCAACTAGATATGATTTATCAGAACATCACTCCTGGTTACCTGTGAGATATGGAACACCCTTTATTACAACATTATAAACGTTACTATATTTCTCCACCGACCTGTTTGTTTCAATGTTATATTGGCATAGGAGTGTCAGATATTTTAACCAATTTCAAAAGTTGTTCGTAATAATATATTATTGAACTTTCTTTTATTAATGCACCGATTCTAATGTTTTTGCCTCGGATTCTGTTGAAATTCAAGTTGGTTTGTTAAAGTTTTGTTTGTTTCGGTCTTGTATTATTTTGTTAGTTTGTCTAACACCAAATATTTGGTGACCTGCATGTCTATCAATTAAATAAGTTTTAATTATAGCTAAAAGTAGTAACTAATTATAGCTAGTAGTAACTAGATACTGTATAAAATAAGACAGTAAAAGACGCAACTTCGCAAAGGCGTAGTTTTACTTTTTTTAACGATTTATCGACTAAAAAAATAAATGGCTCAAATTATAATCTAACTTACTAACACATTTAACCTAAAGCTTTATTTTTCTATTTAATATCCGTTCTTACAATTTAAAATCAAAATTAAATAATGGTCGTCACATAACATATTACCATACTCGTGGGACTCTCACCCTTTGTGAAGAGACTTCGGAATTGAAATGGATCGGAGTGGAGAGTCCATCGATCACGGTTGCCCCACATCTAATGCTTTTTTAATAATCCCACTCCAGACTTCAATACGTCAACCTTCATTAGAAAAAATGGTCAAGAAAGTAGAAAATTATTGAAATTGAGGTTCCGCATACTCATTTATGATATATTTTATTTAATAGAATACGTAAATTAGGTACCTATTTATATTTAATTGAGGTATGTAAGATAAGGTAAGACCATATTCTTTAGATTTCATAAATTAATGTAAAATTAGATATGATATGCTATAATTAAATTTTTATGATATTTTGAACTAAAACTTACTTATTGACATATAATGAAAATAGAAAAATAGAAAAATGATTTTGTCCTAAACACATTTTGTCAAAACAGTTAAAATATATATTTTTTTAACACTGAATACTAAAACTTCGTCTGACGCGAACGACACATCATTGTTCTGCGATAATATTCCGAATATGACAGTCAATTGACAGTTCTCGATAATAATAGGACAATCAAATCGATTCTCGAGAGAAGTTGTCATTCACACCGCTAATGGGTCGAGGGTAATGTGCGGAGACTTGCGGAGATAATATTATTGTGTCTGATGGCCTCGTTTATTTTTGTCTGACAATTTTTATGCTTTAGAGGAAAATCAGAATTTCATTTCAATTATTTGATATGTTTAACTGAGTAACATTCGATTGTATTACCCATGCAGACTTATATGATTTGTCAAAAAAATAATTTTAAAACAACTTTTGGTTTTTCTTATCAAAATGTAAGTGAAAATTAGACATAACTTAACACAATGACGTATTTGCTAGTATTAATAACTCATGATTGTAGTAGTTACATTGCGTCGAGCTACGTTTCGAGCGTAATCGCAACCCATCTTGAAAACGAGCGCGGAATGTCCTTTGCGAGGTTTCGTTTCGCATTTACGAGCTTGATATATAATCGTATGTTATGCGCAAATGTTTTTTATTGTTTTGGTCTTCAAATATTATTTTTTTACCTTATTGAATACCTCAATCCAATTCTTGCAATAACTATTATTACTCTTGTACCGTCTCATTTTCCCGTTACTAGGAACAAGGCTGGTGCGGCGGCAGAGTCAGCTGAAGGCCTCAGAAGTGGCAAATATAGTAATTTAGATAGCGGTTATATATTTGGTCAAATGCTGGCCTCTACCTGGGTCAGCGCATTAGTATTGCCACTCAACGAGGCAATGGGGCCAGCATTTTGGGTACTCTACCAACTGGCAGCGGTTTAGATTTAAGTTAGTGTTAATTATTGGGTATTGCTTTTGTACATATAGTTTATGACTTTGTATAGAGTAAGTTTTAGTTAAAATTTTATCACGTTTTATAAGTTTGTGAAATAAATATATACTCTCACTATTATTTAGCTTAAACAAAGCTTTATCCATGCATCAACCAACTATGCACGGAATTATTATAACAGTAACTGTCTATGCTATTGTCTAGCGTACATTATTCAGATGTCGCCAGCGGAAGGAAAGTAAGACAATAAAGGAACGAAGACAGGAATGCGAAGGGGAGCAAAGCGACCGGCGGCTGACCGTTATAAACAACGGTAACTATGCGCGGTCATTTTAAAGGTTATTTTACACTAGGATTCAATAACTTGCAGTTAATAATTGATTAAATTATACTTCAGTTTATGCACGTGAAACATATCTACACTTCACATTCCTTAGTGCGAAAACTATCGGTTATAATAACAAACATATCTACCTAACAAAAAGTCCTGTGGTTAACTCACCAAAAATTAAATAGAAATCTGTACTGTGATGAGGTATTTTCTGCTACAGGATGGAAAAGTGCCTAAACTTATAATTCATTAACTTATTTTTTTTATTACTTATATTTAATATAAATACTTCAAAAACAATAATCTCAAAAATCCCTCGTAGACAGTTTACCATAAAAATGTTTGCATTAATAATTTTTTTTTTATTACTGCCAAATTTTTAATATCGTATGCAGTTTTGCCTTCTGATAATTTTACCTAGGTAATGATTAGGTACTTTTCAGTTGTATACATAATTGATGTAATCCAATCTTAGTGCGTTTCAATCCTAAACAAGGAGCAACTATGTGCGGTCACCTTTATATTTCATGCAAATCGCCCACGGGAAACAGTTTTGTAAAATAATCGTATTGTATGATAAACGGTTTTAGTTATTTAATTTGCTATGGAAGTTTTTGTGGTGGAAAAAGTTTACGAACGGTTTTAAATAAAATATGGTTAATATAATGAATTATTTTATGAGCACATAAAACAACGAAATTAACATTAGCTTAGAACTTACAACACTACAGGTAGTCCCATACAAATTCCATTGAAACCGGAGTTTAGTTTTTTGATTAAAATGAAAAAAATTGTACAGGAACTAAAGCCGGTAGTCTGTTTTTTAAGTTGTTTACTTATTAACAACCTAGTACATGGTTATTGTTCCACGGATTCATAAAAAAATCTTTGCATCGAATTTTATACTGTAAACTACAACGATAAATTTTATTATCTTAAATTTGTCACTAAAACTTCTAAATTGGTGCACTTCCATTATTTTATTATAATAATAATATATTTTTTATTGTTTACTATGCAAGTCTATTTTATATCTTTTTCCTGTGACAGTCTATTTATATTCTTCCAAAATTAAAGCATCGAAATATTTCACTTACGCGCATAATAATGACATCACTTCGAACATAAAACCCCTTATCTAAAAACACATCAGCGCATTCCCGCCATAAATGTTACAAATAACCGCGAAACGTCGCGTCATTAAATAATATAGCCAAGATAAACTCGATTAATGTCGTTTTTACATCGAGAGATCGATACGACGCTTTCTAAACGACCCTAGAGCATTAAAAAGCGAGTTCAGTCGATGTATGTGATTCGAAACGTCGATAAGACGCTATCTACAAAAATTGAGTTACAATGGTATGTTAAATTTAACTAAAATATTTATTGAAAAATTCTATTTCTTATTTTATTGGCAGGCGCCTTAATAAATTTAGGAATTTAATATTTTAACTCTTTCAAAATACTAGAAAAAACATTTTTGCCGGACCATAAAAAAAATGAAACTATACTTACCGTATAAAAATGTACCTTAGGAAAATAAGCAGTTAATTTGGTTATAATTAAAGAAACAATCGAATTAGCACTAAAACATACGATATATTTTACATTTACATAAAAAACCAGCTTTTTACTCTAAAATGACTGAATAAATAGAATAGACACAGGCTATATATTGAATAGAACATTAGTATATTTTTAGTCGTAAGTCAAACTAAAAAAATTTAGTTTTCGATTATGTCATTTCCTTATATGTACAGAATAGAGATTGTTATTGAATTTTTAACATAGCTGACATGAGTATTATGCTGAGTAAAATAAATCTTGATTCTAAAAGAGCTGCCACCCAATACAGCCCCGCTCCATATTTTTATGTGACACTCATATTTCAGAGCTATGAAAAAGTTTGCCCCACCTTACATAATATTGGAAGGGCAAACATCTGTGCTGAAATCAGCCGGTCACTAGAATATTGTTTTCACTATATTAGATACGTGATCGCAATTTTTAAAGCGAAAAAATTCTATTTCAACTTTTGTCTGACGTTTTGGCGTATTTGATTATACGAGTGTGTATTCACAGTGTTACGAAGTAGATGATATTGGAGAGCTTGGAGTATCGATTTTTATCGAATATTGAAATATCGGATGATATACTTCACTTTTATGTTTTGTACGTTTTGCCTGGGAAAATTAAACCAGGCCAGGTGGAATGGATGCAAATCAAAGTCAGAATCTATATGTTTGTCTGTTACTAAATCCAATCCTTAGTTACCTGTATTTTTCAAATTTATTTAAATAAACACTCTACCAACGCAATCTTTTCTGAACCCTGATTGTTTTATACTAGAAGGATCACATATATGAGTATCAAGTAATGAGAAAGAAAAGCGTCCACCCTAGTCCAGGTAGAGAGCTTGTAGAACGAGTATTTTATTGCACCGGAAACTGCATGACCACACTTAATGTAGAAACGTGACGTCATGCGATGAATTATGGGCAATAATATAACGAGGATTTTGTTAAGTTACAATCAATCAGAGTAAATAATGAACTGTTTTGATTAATATATAGACTTAATCCTTCCTAAGTATTAATAATTAATTCATCATGCTATGATTCAAACAAGTTCCCGTTAACAAACATATGACACAAAATATCCCGTCTAAATGTGTTGCTAAGCGTAAATCTCGAGAGCAGCTGAACCGATTATGCTAATTCTTTTAGAATATTACTTGAAGTACGGGGATGGTTCTTACGAATAGACAAAATTAAAAAAAAAACCTGTAATGGTCTAATAACAACAATATTCTATGCTAACATAAAATCGATTCGTAATAATACTCAAAAGTCAATCTGAACTTTAAAACCATACCATAAAGTTTAAGTGTTAGTGGAGAGGTTCCGGGAAGGCAAAACAAATGAGTGACGTTAGTATCGTATAAATATTATTGTTAATATGTAACATTACTCATAAAGAATCGATCGTTAGGCGGTACGAACTTCGCCGAGTCAGCTATTTATAAATAAAATCAATTAAAAGAGCAAAAATTAAAGCATGCTGAGCACGCTGCCCTCTGGTGGTGGGTATTTGGAATATCTGTACATCTTAAATGGTCTATAAGTAATCTTTCTACTATATTTTTTTTGTTGTAGTTAGTCATTTATTTTTTTGGTAATAAAGGCACTGGCCCGGTTGTTTATTTAGCCAAAGATTAAATGAGTACAACTGACGTCAGATTTGTTTTATTGACATTGTAAAGCAGCAAACTCACACTTCTAATATTTTTCTGATTAAATTAACAAATTCATTGAAGCACAAGTATTGTTAGGTCTTCTATTTTCAGTAGCGGTGTATCTCACAGGCTGTCAGGTCCATGTTTCGATTGCAGGCGAGCAAACTTGATCCTCTCTCCAGACTGGCTTCGACCGGCCCGAGGATAACTCGATAGTTTATTCAGTGTGTGCTCGGTTTGATTGATATTGAAATTCTATATAGCTAGGTATATTTTATACGGATACCTGTTAAAAGTTAAAATGTTTGGATGAGTTCATTCTTAGTTTTTATCATGTAAATTACACAACATGTCATATTATAAAAGTCTCCGTGAATTGAGACCACATCAAATAATATACATTAATACTCCTGTAAACAATTTTTTCAAGGTCACTAATATTGTAAACGTAACAGCAATTTTTACATTATGCTTACCAGCATAATTTAAATCAATACTATTTAAATCAATAACAAGTTACCAAAGTAAAACTACTATATCCTTAACAGTGGTAAATAGTCAGTTCCATAGGCCTCGTTTCCGCTCTTGTCAGAACTAGTGACGATGTCGCCCTTCGCAGAGTTGTCAGGAAATTAATTTACAGATAACTGGCAACACTGTTTCTTGCATTGTCTTAGGTAGGTACGATGTCCTATTTATTTATAGAAGCAATGAAATGGAGCAATCGATTTAAATTTATTCTGCATATTGTACGTGTGTTAGAATTTAGGTTAAAGATAAACCTTTCTTAATATTATAGTTCTATTTTACGTTGAATAGTGTTCAAAAGTACAATATATGAATCAGAAGGTATAGATTTGATTATAAATAAAACGACAAGTAATAGAATGCTTTAGTAACTTAATTATTAAAATATGTATATTAAAATTATGTTTATATTGGTAAATGTTTAATCTTAAATCTATGTAATTATTATAATAATCATTACTTGTAAATTAAATGTAATGTTAATTCTTCCGGTTTATGGATGTAAAACGATCGAACGGAGGTAGGGCCGGCAGGTTCGGCGGACTGGCATTCTACCGCCAGTCGCCGACTAAGACAGAACAATTGTGTGAAATATAAGTGTGCAAGTGTATTAAACGTAGAACTATTTCAAGTTAACTCAAATGTGTTTAACTTTCCACTCCTGACCTTATACGTGTGAAAGTTGAGCATCAACAGTTTTACCACATAAAACATTTTTATTATACTTTATTACATAAACAACGTAGCTTTATATTAGTTTGCTAAGACATCACAAAAATATACCAGAACAATAATATAATACTATAGATTGAATATCAAAATTGGTTGTCATACAAGGTTTTGTGGTTGCATAAACTTCAACGAGGTATCTATAAATAAGTAATTATATCGTAAGACGGTGAGATTTTAATTGTGTATCAATGTTAATATATTTTTTTACATAATATTTTATTTATAGGTTACGTAGGTACGTATAATTTCCTAGACAATAATTTATAATATGATAACCGACCGACAAAAAAATTACGAGAAGAATTTTTCAAATCTGTCCCGGTCATTGATTATTAGGGTAGCATAAAAAAAACTCCGACTATAATAGTTGAAGATCTCTTTCTTTTTGGATTTGGTTAAAAATACTTACCCAAATTCACAGATTAAGTAATAATGGCAACATAACCCAAACACCCGCGTCAGCTACTTACAACCGCGCCATAAATCCTGCCTGTCCGAACTCAAGACAAATTAGGGTTGATTACGTTGTTAGTTAAACTGAAACCAATATTGAGTCGGGATTGTTTATACGTTGTTCGCTTGTTCCCGCTACTTCCGATACTCGGGATTACGTTGCTAAATATCGCTTTTCACAGAGTTGCAAGGCTTCAGTGTTCAAGGTAAACTTTCAGCGCTACTATCTGTACGAATAGATATTATCTACTGTCTTGTGATTTAAGGAATTGTGTATAATTAAGTGTGATGGGCATCTTTGCGCCGGGAATAGTCAGGTTATTTGATTAGTATGCAAATTTTTCATCTTATTTATTATTTGACAGTATGTTATATAATTTAAGTTTTGACCGAATATTTAGTTAGTTAAGTATTGATTACTTGTTAGCTTTACTTTAAATTGCCTAAAAAGAAACTTTCTTAAAAAGATCAAAAGTTTTTAAACTATTGTTGTTGTATTTTAGAAATACTTTTAAGAGATCGACCGAAAACACGGCGGACAGCATTCGAATCTGCATACTTATGAGCAAGACGCCATGTTACCTGAATACCTGATTATTTAGCCAGGTGCCTGATCATTCTGATATCTTTAGTATTATGTAACCACATTGTGGTCGAATAATTAGTTCTAGAATATGATCGAAATTAGGGTTTCAGAAAATAATTACTTTAATTTTTTAAGAGACTCGCATATAAAAGAAACTCCATTTTACAAACTTACCAACGTGAGTTTTTCTGTGATCTTAAAATGAAAAATATTCTCAATTCTTTGGCAATAAAACCGCCATTATGTTGCGATACTTATTTTCCTTCAGGCATAAAATTATTTATTTCAGTGTTTCAGTTGTAATATGCCTCGTGAAATTAGGTAACCGTTACGACAGATCTTTCTATCTATGTTATCTTTTTTTATCCTACACAGCTAGGCATTTGACCACAAGTTCGCACGACCACGCGATACTGTAGCCCTAGATAGAGCATGCCTAGTCTGGAATACACTGGCTCTCAAGAGGCTGCCGGAACACACCGTTAGGTTAGGTTATGGCGACAGATTTTACAACTTGAGGGACCCTTGAGGGGAACTTGAGGGGAACTTGTTATATTATATTATTATAACCAGAGGATACTACAGATCTTCCGATCAATAATAATGGTAAAAACTTTGTTATATATTTTATTTTTGAAGTCTATATTCTGATGACTTATTATGGACAGTCTCGGTGAAAAAGAAGATTTTGTTCTAAACTTTGACCGTCATTTAAACCCCTTAAGGTGTGTTTTTTCCAAAATTCATTCTTAGTGTGCGTCCACAACACCTTCTAACATACATTCCAAATTTCAACTCTCTACGTACAGCGGCTTAGGCTGTGCGTTGTCAGTCAGATATAGCCTTTTTATGTATTGATGAGGGAACATATGCATATAAATACATAGCGATCAAAATCTCTCAAATGTAAGTACAATATCTAGGTACTAGGTATGTCATATATTCGTACGGTCTCTGTGGTGTAACAGTAGACCGGAAGTCGTTCTCGGTTCCGTTCTCTTGTTCTCTGGCAGGAAACCGCGCTGCCAACTTGTGCGATGAAAGAAATACTTCCGAGCAACTCGTCTTTATTAGTCTTTACAATTGTTCTAACTCTTGCCTTTGAAGCAAAAACGGAGTGATGGAGTTGGGAGTTTAAAAATTTCGGAAGTTTTACTGCTTCAGGTTTGTTTTGTGTACAAATCATTTAAGTTTTTTTTGTTATTTGCGGTATTTACGTTTGATGAATAAATTTCGGCAAGAATCCGTTTTGTTAAATTTATTCTATATTTGATCATTATGATAACAATATTTTTATCAGTAGTTTGTATTTGATACATAAGATTAAAGTCTGTTAATTAAAACTTCCTACTGAGACTTGATCGATTTAATAACATGAAACAAATTAGTTAAAAAAAATGTTCTTAGTAACCCAAACGAACTCATATACAGACAATGCACTAAATGTAAATACCAGTTCAACTAAGCGCGTTATCTGCAATAGACATAGCCCGAATTAAAGCTTAGTCGGGAGCTAAAGCTTGATTTAATTTTAAAGCAGCGGCAGCGTTTCGGTAGCCTCTTAATAAATCTGCTACTTACCCACGTCCGGGTTCGATTCCCGGCGGAGCAGGCCGGAATTAACTTGTTAGCTTTTGGACTGACCAGTGGAAGTTGCAGTGAAGTTTGTAATTGGCAGTAATTTATTGCTATAATATCTACGGTATAGAAACAGGATATACACGAGTTTATTATAAGGGATACTTGATGTATTGTAATTGTAAAGTTCATTCGTTTAGGAAATTGTGTTATTATTACTCTTATTAACGGAAACAGTGATAGATATTTTCTAGAGATTTAATATTTCAAATATTTTTTTTAATATGAGCTCAAGTTAATGAGTCTTAAATTAAATATAATTATATTTCTAAACCATTTTTCAAAAGTGTCATGCATTGTTTAACATATTGCAGCTTTAGATCAAAATACCGGGTTAGAAAGTTACATGGTTACTTAGTTAATCTTATGGTTAATTAGAAGATAAAAAAGGTAAGCAATGTGAAACTCAATTTTGCCAATACTTCCTGATGACTATTACTCAGCTAAGAATAAAATTAATACAGCGCATTATAAATCGTTTATCGAAGCGGAGACAGTCACGTCTGGGCATGGGCCCACGTCGCCCACCGGTGGGTCGTCAAAGAGAACTAATCCTAACTATGATTAATTGAATTTCGGAGTGCCTCGTGCAATACCCCAGACTGGAATCTATTACTTTAGAGTACGGCAAATCTGTTACTTCAGAGAGTATCGTACAGCAAATCGGTCGCTCCGTAGTACGCACAATTTTACTCAGGTTCATACAAAACTTAATCACCTACAGAATGGCATCGTTCTGAAGGTGATTAAGTTGCTGCAGTTGATGTAAAATACACGTTAATTATGTTTTACTCGTGATATTATCCAACATCCAAACAAATAAAAAGATTAATAATATGTTTAGTTCAGGTGGCATTTCTGTGCTGCAGTGGTATAATAGTGCAAGTAGCATATCTACTGTAATTGCATTTATTTTTGTACCCTATTTATTGATTTGCAGGTGGATTTTAATACGATTATAAGAATTAATATAATTATTAAAGGCTCTATATTATTATTATAATCATCATATTTACAACACAATTATTAAACTTCTTAGCTGTAAATAATTAAGAGGTCTGTTTTTATTAATTAACATTTACAGAGAAAATGATTTGTTGTATGAAATCGTAGTGCTATGCTCAATTTCTCAAAGCAACGAGGGTGAAATGCGTTAAAGTTAGGAAGTTGGATATACCTTAACTTGACAGGTGCTTCACAGAGAATTTGAATTATCGAAACATAGTCCAAATGAACTTGCCGTATTTTTGAAAGAAATACAACGCAGGCAAAGATCTTCTTAATCCTACAAAGTCCGCGTTTAGTATAATTTATAATTACAGTAAATCCATGTAGTACAAAATCTTTCACTCCAACATGTATTATTGCAAATAATTTAACCATTTAGAGTTGGTCCGTTCGATCAAACTACATGTTAGAGTAAGTTACCATTTGTGCGCCAAAATACGCTGGTTCTGTTCTACCTAATACTCGTAGCACTTGATTAATGAGTAGAAAATATAATTCTATATTGCAACCAAAAACAATCGATCAATTATAATCATTAACAGATCGGAAATCCAAGTTAAACTCTGATTAAATTACCACTTAGATACATGGAAAAGCTATATTAATTAATGGGTATAGCATAAACATAGCACAGCTGGTCAGTTGTTCCCGTTAAGCAAGGGTCGGCCACAAGTGGGGACTAAGTTTTTGATAGTTTGAGCGGCTTCAGTATTTACTGGTAAAGTTAAGGGTCACTCGGTTCTCGAGGGAAACAAGGAGTTGCGTAGTTGGTTAAACAATATTTAGGGCAGTCTTGGAGACTATATTGGCTTTTTGCTGGAATTTAGTAGTTGTTACCCACGCACATTTTCAGTTTTACAAGTACCTGTCATATAACGATATATGGTAATTATTGATCGGGCGAAGACTCTCTGCTTGTAGTTTGGCAAGTTTTGCTCTCTTCTGTCAGTTTGGATGTTTATATTTTGTGTGTTTGTGTGTTAGTATGTGTCCTCGCTACTTACCTACTGGCGCTCAGGTCGTAATTTAAACTAAATAATCTTGACGAAACTCAGTACACGTATGAGTTTAAAAAAAAATTGTCGTCGAGATTTTTCATTAGGGGGTAATTTTCCCAAAGTGAAGGAAGTTTGCTACTTTGCCATTTACTGGCCGATTTCGATAATATTTGATAAAAACATGCGAAATACCACTTTAATTAATATTTTTCTTCAACTTGAATGTTAATATTTTGTACAAATTATTCGTCATGAATTATTAATATTCCTAAGTATGACATACTTACATGTTATTACTATGATCGATTGATTGATACATTATATGACTAAACATGATTTATCAGCTATTCTTTAAATCAGTTATATATTTCAAGCCATATTTAGTTATTTTATATATCTATGTAGCTTCCCACAATTCAAAGCACTACATTGTACATTGGCCCAAATTGCAATAATTACGGCCAATCGCAAAGAAATACTCGTATTAACCCTCAGGCACAAATAAACCAAGAGCATTTTCTAACTTACACAAGAGTTTAGAAGAGAGTTCGGATAAACAAGACTGCAAAATCGTTACACTTGTGTATAATCCTTAATTTCTTATTTTTCAAATTTTGTTGTACTTAGTGTCACTCTCTCACGACTAAGACGAATCTATCGACACCACTTACATAAAAATACGACAAGCCATTTAGGCTCTAAGGCGTGCCAAAGAAATATGCATACATTGACTCGAAAAACATAACTCTCCTTCTTTCGCAGTCGGGCAAAAATTCTTCAACACTACAAAACCACGTATATTCAGTTTGTCATTCAAAATGAAAACCAGTCGACGTTGCAACATGACAACACACTTGCAGTCTTGTGAACGTTCGGAGCACATTTGTTGCATAGTAAAACTGTTGATGCAGACTTTTGTTGCGCATTGAATTAATTTTTAAAAACAAGTAAAATTTAAAATTTAAAAACTCTCGAATTCGTCTTTTGTAATTTATTTTATTTATGTAAATTTATTTTACTAGTATAGCCCTTTCGTTTGATACCCATATTGAGAGAGTTGTGAAAAAACATTTCCGACTAATTTACCTTCCAAAAAAGACAATATCAATATCGTGTCATCTTTTCCGGAGCTCAGATGCCACAGACAGACTCACACACAGACACGTCAAATATAATAAATAAAACACGTTATAACTCCCCGTTGTTTTTAGGTCGGGAGTCAAATTAGGTATGTATTTGCATTTCTAAAGTGAAAAGTGTATTATTTTCTATTTGTCGAATGTATGTATTTGATTTTTAATGTAAGAAGTAACTATTATGCACTAATCGAATATATTTTCGCTTAAACATTATAACATACTTATTGAATTGCTTATATATTTTCTTAAATATTGACTGATTTTTTAAACCATTAATACTATTAGCTATGAAAATACGTCAACAACCCTAAATACCTAGTCAAGAAGTATCTGGCACTGGTAATTTTTTAACCAGTAGTTTATACAATGTGTAACAGAAAAGTGTGATAATACATGAAAGTGAACCTTACGTAAAACAAATTTTGCAAAATTAGAGAAAATATTATTGTGTCCTCCATAGAACTTGATTGATTACGTGTCCAATTTTTGTATAGAGAACCCAATTATTTATTTCGAAATTAGGGATTTTTTTACAACAATGTGTGCACCTTGATTGTTAGACTGACACCTTAAGTATTGTCACACTTTCTGTTACACGTTGTATACTCGTAGCACAGACATACGACGCACAAACATAAGACAAGGTACCTTAATACGACGTTTGAATCAATACAAATTATGATTCATATGCAGCCAGTACAAACATGGCGCAGGCATTGCGCTCAGATCACGTCCAGCCTCAGTAGTAATGGGTGTTTGTTTAGGCCACGTCCACACGAGCCAAACACCACTGTTGACATGCAGACATTAGCTAAAATCGACGGCACGCTTTGAATTCCGAAACATGCGTGATTTGCGTATTTAATGTCTGTAAGTGAATGCGATATTACGTTAAATTTCAGAGTACCTATATAATCATTATATAACTAAAATTACTAATAATACAATTAAAAGCTAAAATTTAAAGAACTACCTGGAATCCAAGCAAATAGGGCATTCGGTTTTTCACTATGATTAGATTATTTTGAGATAGTGCTTTTAAATACTTATGTTTATAAGAGCACAATATATATTTCTAAAACCAATTAACAAGCTGACCTTAATACGAGTAAAACATTTAAAAAGAAAAACGAATATATTCTATTACAATGATAATATCTTCAAATAATAACTCTATTCTATTAAAATGAAATCGTCATGTTTAATTGTCAAATATAATATTATTTTAAATAAAAATATTTCACTTTTCTATTCTATTTATGATAGGTCACGTACATATACAGTCGAACACGAAAGCGTTAGGAAATATCAGAAGAATAAATTAGGCTGTAGTTGTTTGAACACTTTCTCTTTAAATTCAATGAACTTTCGGTAAATAAAGACTTACATAACTACGTTTTATATTGTGTAGAACCGAGCAAAGTACATTAGTAATATAGGTAACATACGTATACGATAAAGGTAACTCATTCTACTATTTTTAAGTCACAAAAAAAAAACTAAAGAGCTTTACCCCTGAAACTGAGGTCACATTTAAAACTATTATGTATTATAAACAATGCTTCTTTAAAATTATGCCCTACACGAAAACGTATCTTTGAGTTAATAAGTTCGTAACAATTTTCTTCCCACTGTTCCATTAACTACTGACTCAGCGCCCATACGATGCCTACCGTCCACCGCAGACATCTGTTGTTTTAGGCCTCAAGCAAACAGTGGCAGCGTGACCGGTGCTAATACGATGTTTGCTTTCCATATTTATGGCACTGGACACCCTGACGTGCCCGCACCCGGAATAATTACCTCGTTAACGTATGAACGGTTATGTTTCGTGTGGGTCATATTTTTGAAGGTTTTGAGCCTGACTGTACTTTGTGATAGGCGCGTTAATGTTAGATGGGTTGAAATCAGCGAATGGTGTTTAAAATATTGCTGGAAAATTCATCTGTATTTTGTATATTACAAAAAAATAAATATTGTAATTAATTTGAAAAATAATAAACTAATTAAGAGATAACAAACCTACTTAACATGAAATTACACAAGTTGAACAATGTTTTTATGCAATATTTTCATTCATGTCGCATAATAGTACCACTCCTCTGTGTTCTAACGTTTCTTGCTTTATCTTTAAAAGGACTTGGAAGGCCTACAATTAAAAATATCCGATAGTGACACCTAATCTTCAATTTGTTTTATGTATTTATTTTTCTGTTCATACTATACTTAATGTAAGACAATTAATATGCATACTATTCCTTTACCTGATACTCCAAATACCATGATTAATTTACGACCCGAATCAGCATACCATGTAATGTATATTTTACAGGTTTGAATTATATCTGAGACCTCTCCATTACCTAATAATAATTCAAAGAGCAATCAGGCCCGACCAGCGAGGCAATCCGCAATAATTTTCGCTCAAATCTGACGTATACATGACCGATATTCCATAAATTTGCATGACCGTTGCCTCCCTGAATAAATTAACAGTATAGGTAAGGTACCTGTCCGTCGGAACCTCTATGAATATGTAAGACAATGGCTTCCAAATCTTAGGCTTCAATTAGGGAAGGTCATTAGACCCTTAGTTAATCACATCTGCCCCAGAGACGAGTAGCAAATGTATTTCGAATGTAGGGGATGAGATCTTGTGTTAACTATTTATGTTTATCTGAATGTATGTATTATTCATTGATAATTTTATGCTCGGTATTATTTCAAAAATAAATCTAAGTATTTGTCTCCCATTATTTACAAAAATACCTGTTTGGAAAAGATTAACACAATCTTTTTATAGACTTTGATTAAAATGTACAGAATAGTTTTTTTATGTGGTCTCGATAGGCAGTTCTCTAAACATAAATAATTAAAATTACTAAATACATAATTGCCCAAAGTAGCACTCTCCTGACAGTTCAAGATTAAGCTTGATTCAAACCAACCGATCGACGTGGTAACACAGTCATTTTACGCAAATTTTAACGTAAAAAAGTATATTCCAGAAATACTCATTGAAATTCCTTATTATTTCCTAAAAAGCAAAACCGTAGAAGATTCTTCTACGCACGAACGTAGAGACGTCTACGCTTTCGTAGCACATTCTACTCCGCCAACTGTCTCGCGTCTACACTTTACCTTCTTACTGATAAACGTATAATAAACTAGCTGACCCAGCGAACTTCGTACCGCCAAACAGTTGATTCTATAAGAGTAATGGTACCTTACCATCGTATAAATATTGACAAATATTAACATTAATATTTATAGGATACTAACGTCACTCAATTGTTTTACCTCTCCACTAAACACTTAACTTAACCTTATGGTATGGTATTAAAGTTCAAATTGACTTTTCAGTATTATTATGAATCGATTGTGTGGGAGTATAGATAAATTAAAAGAATAAAGATTGTATAGAAAAATATTGTTTTTAGACCTTATTAGGCAATTTTTTAATTTTTTTTTCTTCGTATGATGGTTCATACGAAGAAAAAAAATCTTCGTACGTCAAGGAATATTCTAAAAAACATTTAGCAAAATCAGTTCAGCTGTTCTCGAAATTTGCACTTAGCAAAACATTCAGAGATTATTTTTTTTATTATAGAAGATAGCCTCTACCACCTTTTGCTCTGTTTTACCGACGAAGAACGTAAAGCATTCAAACGAAAACAGAAAAATGTTCCAAGTTAAGATGCGGTAATTTAACACGACGTTCAACTTAGAATTTTTATCCCATATTAACACTCGCCTTTTAATTACACCGTAACAGTAATTCAGTTAGGTTGTAATTCGATACGGGTAAAGTGGCAGTCGCGCCGACTTTATGGCTGGCGGTTCGATTAAACGACATATAACCGGATTACCGTGACCGCCGGCTAAGTGGCGATGGCCGTCCAAACTGGCCGCCGCCGCCGTTCGTACGGTAATCAAGTGAATATGTTGCCTAGATACGGTGGACTGGAAGTAACGATGATATGAACGTTTGGATTTCTGTTTGCACGGAATGGAGCTTGCTTTGATGCAGGTTTTAGAACGGTGGGCTGGATTTGGTACGCTGCTGCTTGCTTAATGTAGAACTGCGCTTTCGTACAGTTTGAAATATTTGACTGTTTAATGGTAGCTTTATAAAGTGGAATATAGAGATTGTGTTTAACATATTATGTTGTAATTTTTGTTTATATGACCATAGTCGTATAAATATTCAGATACACATACAAACGAGATATTTAAAGATTCATTAGTACAAGTTTTAAACCACACTGATGTTAAATAATGCATTACTATTATTTTCAACAATCACAAAAAACACTTTTCTGCTTCATATTGTTTATTTTGAAACTGAAATGTATAATTGTATATTCATATAATATCTTTAGAGTATACTTTCGAGACAATCACTAATCCTTTCTACACATATCTAACCAGTTTAGCAAATTTCTCCAAATACCCTCACACTCTCACATGAAACAAAATTTTCCTAACCAATGAATAATTAAGGGACGCCTCCACTTCCACACATCTCCGGACCCTCTTAAGAGTTTGTTCTCGCACGTTTACAACTCACTGAAGTAATTAGAGAAGGATGAAATATTTAAGCGATACTGTCTTAAAACATTAATGATATAAAACAACTATTTGTGCTGTTTGCAATGTGATGTTTACGTAATTTTCTTAGAGATGTAATGTAACTTTTTAACAATACATAATTGAAAAAGAAATAAAGTCCTAATTAGCAGATAGCTTATATTTTTTCTTAATGTTTTTATTTTTATTTTTTAGAGATGTCCATTAAAGGTTAACTTTAATGAAAAAATATATTAAGAAAAAAATATAAAAATATCTTTTTCACCCTAGTCTTGGTAGTTTCACTTTTACCTAATCCAAACCTTGACTATCGAAAGTCAAATAGTTCGAAATGGCAGAGTTGTTTTGTATACTGCAGTAATTACTCAACATATAATATTTCGTCAACTCCTAATAGTCATAACGCTCTTGCATACAACAATTTAATACTATTGAATATTTATATATCGTATCTCGAAACAGATTGGCCAAAGTACCCTCAAGGCATAAACACAATCCCAAGATGCTAATAGCTCTCTGTTATCTTAGGCTAAGAAGATTTGGCGAACAATGCTTATCTTACAAGCAAAGGGACATCGAGGCTCGGCACTAAGTGAGATCCCACTTAAGTTGTTGCCAACATTCGTGATGTATTGTGTAAGAGTTGATTGTTATCATTAGCGAGCAATTGCTGATTAACCAATAGTCCACGATGGGGAATGAAAATATTTGCACTTACCCAAAGCTTGTGAACGTTGCAAAGTATGCTTAACTCTTTTTCAAAATAATTATAATTTCAAATTACTAATATAAAAACCAGTATAAGAATATGAAATTTAAGTAGCAATCTAAAAGAGGCATTTATTCATTTGTACGAATTGGATCATGGTTTTTTTACTGAAGAAATATGCCTACGTCTCCACATGTCTAGAAGTGAACAGACGCATCCAAGTTAAGACAATAAGGCCTATAAGGCCTTTGCCACACTTGACGGAACTTCCGTCGTTAATCTTCCGCGTCAAAAGGCCAATACATTGCATTGCACTTATTTTATTTACTTAAAACGGTATAAAATACTAAAAAAAATATACTAAACAAACAAACAAAAGATATCAAACAATCCCGATCTTACCTACCTGCCTACAACATGTAACATGAACCTACTCAAGCAAAATACCTAAAAGTTAAACCGAGTGCATATTTTCAGCGAGAGAAGCTGAAGCAAGTTGAAAGTTAGAAGTTGCCAACTTCACAACGGTATTGTTTAGATCCAAAGTTACTCGACGTCAAAGCAGAAGTTTTGAACGGTTTGCAATTGAAACGTTTGTGTCAATGGCTGGTTGTTATTTCGAAATGTAATTAATTTCAATTAAGCAATTAAAAGTTTGGCGCTTTTGTTGGGCAACGAGATGTCTTATAATTTATATGTACTCTGTATGTATATTATTTTATTATTTAGCTAGAAATATTTGTAAAGATTAAATTTCAAAAATATTGTTTTGAGAAACTTTTAGAAGTATAGAAGTGAATAAACGATTCGTCAAAAGACAAAATATCCCAAAATAGTACAATTACCGTCTGTAGCTGCTGTATCTGCAGCAAGTCAGTACCATCAGTCGGTGGAAATGAATACACTGACCTTCACTTCATTTAGTTAAGTTGTGAAGACTTTACTAGGGTTTCTGTGGAGATTTCTCGCGAACACGAACACCACGTGATTCCGTCTTTATATATCTTACCCACACTTGTATTCATAATTAATAAGACATTAATGTTCAATAATACATCAGCATTACACATCAATACTTGAACAATTACTAGCATTGCAATAAATACTCGTAATCAAAGACGCCATTTTTCACGCGAACGCCGGAAAAACCGGCAACGGCGGTTATTTCCTTCAATACCACGCATGACACTTTTTACACTTTTTTGTACCTCGAAATACTTTTAATGATGCAAAATTATTATGGTCGCAAGGTCAATAGTTACCAGAATTACTAGTCATTTAAGACAGAGAGAGTGTGTTTTACAGCCAAATTGCAATCAAATTTATATTAGACATATATTACTACAAATCACTGTGCGAGTAACATTACAAAGCACTGCAAGCAAGCAAATACTAGCAGTAGAGTTAGACAGTCATAGAGTCTGCATCACCTGAGCCGAAGTAATCTAAGGACCTACCATTGCACTGATTCAGTAAGCTTGTTTTAATATTACAAGTTTTTTGCCAGCGGAACTATATGGGTTACACATTAGTTTAAAAGCCCACAACAACATACTGCGAGCCTTAATATTTATCTATAATATTAAGGCTCGCAGTATGTTGTTGTGGGCTTTTAAACTAAAAGAAACTAGAGGGATAAACGAATCTCTATATCCCTTGGCCACGCCATCACGCGTGAACGGCTGGACTGATTTCACAAATATTTTTTTTTGTTGTGTTTGTTATTGTCAGGAGAAGGTTCTTATGACAAAAAATAAATAAAAATATATATATAATAATGAATCCGTTTGTTTCACTAAAACTCGAGCTCGGCTGGGCCGATATAGCTGATTTTAGTCTTGAAACGATTGTCCTACTCCAGGAAAGGTTTAAAAGGTGAGAAACATACATAACTGTTAGGCGGTACAAAGTTCGGTGGGTCAGCTAGTATTTAAGTTACATACAGTAACATATAATTACTAAGAAGTTACTGCACTTATGTATGTATGAATTTTTCTAGTTAACCAACGACCAAGATTAATTTTGTCAGCTGGTTTTTATATAATTGTTTAAAAAGGAATGTAATGTTATAAGAGCTTATAAACGTTAGATATAGGTAAATATGTTTGAATAATAATCCTTACTCTGGTTTATGGTAGCCTCCTTTCAAGTAACCTGCATTCCAGTTTCAAGTGCCCTCTACCGGGCGCAGTTTAGTTTAGCCTAACTTGACACAAAGGCGTGCCATTCCGTCTGGTTGGTGAAGGTGAAACTTGGCCTGCTGCTCTCCACTGCTCTGCTTGTCTGACTAATTTAATAAGAAGTTCAGCTAATATTCGTATTAGGGTTTATTATTAAGAGTAAAGTTTACGCAAAACTTTATGTTTACTCGGAAATGAAGTTAAGTAAAAACATAAGTGATTGTTTGACCTTTAATTTGCAAAATTCATCGTTTCCAAAATCGTAACGTTGAGCTTATAAAAACTCACTTAAATTGAATACATTTTAAATATAATGCTATCTGCCCGCAGAGAGCATTATATTTAAAATGTATTAAATTAAAAATACTATTATATCAAGTTAAAACGGAACATAAACTAAACCAAAAAATATATTTCCAAACCAAAAAACTATTTGTACCTACATACAATACACATATATGTTAATCAAATCAACTTCACTCAATTCGACGTGGCCGCAATTAATTCCTGATTGATTCACAAAGCTAGTTGGAATGTATGCACTCCCCCTCCCCCTTTTACCCCCATCAGCCTTCACCTGCCGCCGGAGGATCAGACAAAGATACCAAGTTAACGTCAGCTCAGGTTTGTTGTACAAAATTTATATGAAACTTTACTCTAGCACTGCGGGTGCGGTCTTGCTACGCCGAATTTTTAAGTTTACATTAATATTACGAGATTGAGTTAAAATTATATGTAACTATAGAAGACAGAATATATGTATATATAAATAAAATAGAAAGTGAAAGCTTTTTGATATTATGTTGTCTTTTGTGGCAGTTTTTTAATTTTATTTATTCTTTAATATTGTATTCTTTCAAAATTTAAACGAAGGAGAAAGTAAGCGCATGTGCTCGGTAGCCAAGGTTTGTTGGTTTAAGTTGTTTCCCGGATATTGTACGCATTCGAATATATATTGGTCATTAGAATATCCTTAGAGTATTTCTTAGTAAATTTTGCTGTAATCGCTCAGTTCGCCGCAGGTTGTTTTCCTAAACAACCTGCCGAGATCTTCGTACCGGCTCAACTGCTAAGATATTCCGAGGCAGCCGCTGCTTTATTATGTACGCTTTTTGCTTCTTACATCGTATCCCTACGTGTGATGATTATATGAGATTTACTTTGTGAGTGTTACGCCTTTGGAAAATATAGAACAATCAGGATTAGGGATTTGCAGGCGGCTTTTTGTTTTAAATTAGGACGACGAGAATAGTGATTTTAACAATTAAGTAGATACGTAGATATAATATTACGCATTATATCATATGAATAAATAAATGATTTATTTGTAAGAAACGTGCAACAAAATATTTAAGAGCTTACATATATAAATGTCGAAAATAGTGTACACTTTTGTAGAGTGATTGTCACAAACAGGCCCTAACTCAGGATTAAGAGTATGTAACTAAAGTAACGTTAGTAGGTACCTACTTATGTTCTGTAAGTTAATATTTGATAAAAGTTTACTACAATACTACTTATATATTATATTACTTAACTACTACTACTTCTGGCGTTGAAAGTTGAAACCTCTATAAAAGAAACTCCTTTCTTTTACCCTAGGGTTATTGTTCTCAGGCTATAATTTATATTTCGCATCTAATAAGCCTTCTTGACATTGACATTATAATTAAATATGTTAAGATACAAAAACAGTTAATAAACGTCACAACTTTATAATTTACAAATACAATATTCACAATCTTTCCCTAAACACGAATTGAAGTACTCTTTTAGTATTTTGATGACTTTCACTGTTGCTAATATTTTATTACCGTAAGCACGTTAAATTTAACTTAATCCCACACGAGACTCGCGTCGTTCCGACTTTTTTGGCAGCATTCAATTTTAATTTTCACAACGCTCACTCAATTTTACGTGAACTTTTAAAATGGTAATCTTGTTACTGCAGATGAGAGAAGCTTTTTGGCCATTGTGGTTCAGATTTGGATGATGTATACGATTCTCGCTTAAATATATAAGAATCGTACTTTAGGCATAAAATCCTTCGTAATATCCTAGATATTTTATATCACTAGCTTTCTCGGAGTTTTTTTTAATATCTTTGTAATAATTTTTTCAATAAAGTTTATTTTTAAATGTTACACCGTAATAGATTGACCAGTGGCCGATTTAGTTCAACTACCAAATCAGCACCGCAAGTACGGTTCTCTATCTATCGTTAGTTTTGAAATTTCAGCCGATATAAAAGGTCATTCGTCAAGTCAAATGGATTAAATATATTATATTGTTATAATATATTATACGTTATAGCATAACGTTTTATACCAGCCGTAATAAATATACCTATTTAGAACCGTACTTGAACTACTGGACTAATAAATAAAATATCCACGTTTAAGCATATTTCTATTATTTCTTTAACCATAAACTATAAGTAAAAATTGAGTTGAATTAAAATACAAGTCACAGACATCGTAAGTAGCAAAAAAGTGACTCACCATCCGTGTAATACAGGTGCTTGAAAAACTCGAGTTTTGTGTAAATGAGCGGGAGGGTAGCACGCATATGGTGGGAGGAAGCGACGGGCATAAATCTGTGCGACGGTGGCGCCGCGGCCGGAACAGGAAGCTCCAACGTCGTTTGCCGCATTGTGCTATCGGACGCCGGGCCGCGCGGACGTCTGTTGTGTATACCCACTTTATGGCGGTAGTAGAGAGATACGCGCCCTATCGCTCAGAAGCGCCTTTGTCATGCCACCTTTATGGCGAGGCTATGCTTGGATGCTTTTTATGCTACCTGATGGGTTGGAAATGTCAATGGGGAACGGGGACGGTAACTTTTATGGTAAAAGGTTTGTTTGTGACATTTTCAGACGATATCTTTTTGTACTAAGTGTTTCAGAACACAATCTTTTAAAGTTTCGTTGAACTGTTGCTTCGGGGCAGTTTATTTTTGGGCACGATTATGAAAATAAAGTATGCCGCGCTCTTTTGCCTATAACTTGATATTATAGTCTGCTGTTGTAGTTGCAGTTTCCTCTATGAAATCGCTTCAGGTAATATGCATACTATACATGCTACTTTGAGTTTAAATTCTTTTGTAACTGTTTTCCTCATAATTTGGCGCACATAAAAGTCATTTTCTAGTCTACCGACCTACTAGTTTTACCCTTTGTACCCTTTCAAAGGTGGATTACTAGATATTAAAGAAAAACAATTTTCGGAACCTTATATGTTTATTTCTGAAATCACTGTCAAATCGACCGGTATAGAATTTTAATACCAATATTCAAAAATAGGGTGAGGTTCCATATTAATTTAAAAAAATTGAGATTGATATTTAAATAAAAAATAACCAAAAAATATATATGTGCGCCTGCAGAATTGAAAACGTTTCATAACTTGTGCTTTAACTGCTTTTTAAATATTTTTACCAACTAAAGACTTCTTAATAGTTAAGAAGTTTGCTTTATACCTCAAAATTGAAAAAATTGTCTGCCAAATTGAATGCTTGTTTTTTTTAAAGTAAGTATTACTTCGGCCTTTAGGCCGCCCTCTGACTCGCGGCCGAAATGACCTAGAGGCGTTCAAAGGCAGTGGAAAGAACTGGCTAGTGAATTGGATGAAACTGGGCCGAAACTTTTGCCCAGCTGTGGGACAACGCAAGTTAAATACAGATTCATCTAAAATTAAACACTTACGTTGTCGCTTTTTCTGTTGTAGTTAACCGATATCACTTATTTACATAGTCACTTACGTTCTTCTTTAGTCGATAGTATAAAACACTTTTAGGAAAATCTGAACAAACAAGTTTGCATGCATTACTTACCTAGTTTATTTCAATTGTCGGTGGCTATCGCAATCACGCTTCACGCCCACAATATCGCTATCAACAATGAACAGGACGCGATGCCCCCGCGCAACGATCAAATTTGCATAAGCGTTTTACTGCTATTGTTCATTGGCGATCGTGTCTGGACTGTACGGATTTTCGATACATTTAGTAGAGAAAAAATATTTCTACTTACTATTAAAGTAAAAAAAAATTTTCCGAATAGATCTGGTGATTTAGCTAACTACTTATCCAAATAAATCATGTTGATTCTAAATCAAGCTTTAGATCATATAAATAATAACGACTAGTATGAGTTCGGAATAAATGGTAGAGTCGTAGAAAATAGAAGTGGTACTTATAACTGGTAGTAGAACTGCATCAGTGAATATAGGTATTGAATTTAATAGAGTAAACGAGTTTAAAGAGGAATTCTATTAAAATTTGCGAACTTTCTAATAACACGTTATCTTTGCCGCTCCAACCGTGGCTTAGATATATTCTATTCATACTGATAATACCAAAGTGTATATTTATCTCTTAAAACATATCAGTCGGGTAAATTCATGCATTTGCTTTAAATTCCAATAAAAATGGCATGGCAGTGCTATTTTATGAATAAGTATCCAATCTAGATTACATCAGGCTCCAGTTCATACAGTCCGGCCTTATTTATTTCTAAGTTATTGTACTGCCAATTTCTAGTACTTACAGATATCTTTACATTATACAAGCCTATTCACATAAAACTACAAAAATACGTTTCTAAATCGTCGGCAAGAACTTCGCAAAACTATTCTCGCAGCGTGAGTTCTGCTAGAAATATTTATGAAGCCAAGTCTCCTCAGACGTCATCAATCACAAAGTTATAAATAAAACAATAAAAGGTAAGAACTTGCCGCAAGTTACTGCAAGGGTCGACCACTTCTCGCCCGAGCGCAATATTGGCGGAGAAAACCAGCCACTTATTGGAATAATATGTAGATTAGAACGATATTAGAAATATTGTGCGAGATCCGTCGATACTTTATTGCCCGTTTGTGACGTGGTCAGTTACTCGTCATGGACTTTTGTTTTGGGTAAGCGTGAAATAGTTTAATTTGTTTTTTTATAGATTTTTGATTAAGATAATTTAAATAGTTATTTTTTAGTTTGTAGTACGTATGTAACTCTATTTAAAAATAACGACATCGTATTTTTAATTTTGTATTTGTTTTAATTTTCAAATAAGCTTATATTTTAAAATAATTAGTTTAACATTATTTTATATGAGAGTAATTTGCCCGAAATAAATATTTTTTATTTACTTTTTTGATTATGTAAATTCTCAAATATTTAATCGTAAAATAACTTTAAATACTGACCTAAAATAAAATCACAATAAACCGTAGATAATAAGATTGTCTGTTTTGATCGTTGCAATAAAAGATACGGATGCCCTTAACTTACGTCTCTAATGTAAGTTTTATGAAATCATTATTCCAAAACAAGTTTCAAAAGTTTCACGTAACCAATGCTCCAACACAATAGAACAACATATCATGGACGACGTTTGGAAATGGATTCGAAATAACTTATTTATGATAAGTCTTATAAATCATTTTCTGTAACGCGCCTCCGTTTGTGCGATAAAAGCGAACGAATAAACTTGTGTGCGATTCATAAACGAGATATCTTTGCGGTAGAGATATATACTCACCGAACTTTTAACTTGTATATTCTCTTGTGATAGAAACTTGTGGATTTTTTTACTTAGAGGTTCTGTTTTTTTGGACATATTCATAAATAATCTTATCGTAAATCAAACTTTCTTGCTAAAATGTATTAGGTTATGCGCATAGATTTGCAAAGCTTTATTTGTAAAGCTGAATTTTAATGCTTTTATAAAGCCATTGTATAGAGCCAAATTTAAATGGATTTAAAAACCCGTTTTAATGAAAATTAATAGTATGGAATATAATAATAATATTGTTCAAACAAACGATTCCAGATAAATTTACCTCAGATATAAGAAAAGTTGGCAACAGTAGCCAATTTTAATAAGATTCAAGAGATGATTTTCTACAGTCAACATGAACAAATTTGGTTCAGATATTGTCGAGATGCAACAAAGTCTGGGTTTAGGACTTTTCGCAGAATAGTCTTTGAAAAAGAAAATGGTCAACTATACTACTACATTCTATTCAAACAAATTTACAAAAAAGTTGTATCTACTTCCATTACGGCAAGCGCCGATATAACTTTTTCAGTAATTTCGATTTAAAACCAAACCTTGTGACCGATTTCCATAAATTTAAATGAGAAGGAAACTCTTATTAAACAAAAAAGTATTTCTCTATAGCACCTCTATAGCACCTTCTTTTTTTTTAAACAAGTTAAAATTCGAGATAAACTTAGCTAAATATCCACACTTTTCTCACAACCGCAGAGTAAACTAAGTGAACGTTTTTTCGTTACCTCATCGCCGGCCTATATGCCACTTATAATGCGTTTAATATTTCACGATATCGCCGCGAGCTCTATCGATATCTGCACAGTCATAAATAACTAACAAAAACTGCCGACGAGGGGTGCTCACTTTGAAATCAAATCTATCAATATGATATTAGGTTTGAATTGTTGGTTTTGTATTTAGATTTTTGTTCATTGTTATTTTGTTATGTACAGTTGAGATTCTGGATCAGAATTTTATACTTTTACATGGTCGTAGTGATTCAAGATAGAAGATATTTAACCACAGATAATATATTATGTCGGATGAACGACAAAATAAAAAAAAATTGGCTGATTTTGAATCGTAACATATCCATAGTTCGTGCCTAAGAATCAATAACCCAAATTATCAAATCCAAGTTACTAAAATAATACATCCAAAATATTATGGTTGCCAACATTCGTAAGTAAAAATAAATAAACAATTTAAGTACTTCTTTTTCTATTACTTCTACTTCTTCTTCTTTTTCGGACACACCCTAGGCGAATCGTAGTCTTTGCCTGCGAGATCACGGGTTCGAATCCCGAATAGAAAATGTATGTGTATAAATATCCCGAATAGTAATGTATCCATATTTATTTAGTTTTCTGATAACAAAAACTATCCGCTAATAACAATGTCCAATATCACCAACAGTTTTCAAGTAGGTACAATAAACGCAAGCGACAGCGGTTGACTCGGCCGTATTCAAAAGCGCTAAACGTTGAATTTATCGCGTGTTTCCGATTTAAATCGGCGAATTAACGACATTGCGCACCGCGTCGACTGTTTACTGGATTTATTCGTGCAATCGGACCGCGAGCACCATGCACCATGCATTCACTAATTTCAGTAAGAGCTTACCTACAATATTAATTTATTCAAATATTAGTCAGTTGGAGGTATTATTAAAATATTATCCTGAGTAAAGTGTCATGTTATAAGTCGTATACGTTGAACCGGTTTACGAGCGCAATTGCAGCTTATCACCAAGACAAGCATCGAGCACCAGATATAATCTCGGAGAGAAAACTTAGACACACCGCTAAGGCCGTTTTACTAGATATTTTTTTAACCTACTACATTACCAAGCGTTAATCAAAATAAGAGGCTGAAAACTGCAGTAGCGTTTCTGTTTTAAAACCCGATACGATACGATAACGATACGATATGTTAGGTACATATCAATCCAAAAAATTATATCAACTTAATAAATAAAGTTTTCCTTCGTAGCTCCACACTGCGATTTCTCCTGTATTATAGATGCAGTACACCCAGGTGTAAAAAGATGCGCCTCGAACTGAACGGCCAATGAAATGAGAATGTTAATCACTCCACAATGACAATTCACTACGGTAAAATAGGAAATACTGCTGGTATTTCTATAAGTTCAACTCATAATCTCTATTAAAAGTAGTTTTATATACCTACCTTATTCCCATGTTATTAAGTTGAGCCTCTGTTAGCAGTATGTATTGTGTCCGGACTACCGGCGACGTGAAAATTATACTTTGTAGGCATCCATGTATTACAGCCAGGGTGCAGTTTAGCTGATAGTGTACGTTTTTGTTTGTTCCTTAATTGTCGGTTGTGTCTGCGCCATTTGTGATTAGGATCTTCCACTGCTTTTTGCTGAAGAAAGCCAAGGAAAACTGAATAAGATTTATTTATGACTTGCCCTGCTATTTCTTGTTTTTTACCTGTAATGAATGCATGACTTAATTTTCTACTGTACAAGGTTTTTTACAACAAAAAGTACAAAATTCGAAATAATTGCCTTTGGTGTAGCTAGACGCTGAATAAGAAGAAGAAGGTGGGTTATTTATCTTATTTTATCTTGCAGCCCAAAGTTTTTGCTTCATAACCTGACTTCAAAACTGGGCTTATTCAAAAGCCTTAAGTTTGATAAAGAACAATTTACCTCATCGGCCACAAATCTCCACATTCAGCCGCCGTCATAGCTTAACGTTATCGGGCTGACACATTAGTAGCTGCGAATGGAACCGGCAGAGTAAGTTCCACTTTGTTTGGAGTTGAATTACACTGCTAATTAAAGTTGGGTACTCCTGAATTATAGGAGAATTGCTGTTGAATATGAAAGCCGTACTACATATAAAGGGTTATCGACTAGGGGTGTACTAAGCCGAAAGGGGGTCACTATACTCAGCCTATGGAAGAACTTTCACTAAATAAATCCGTACAAAAAGTTGATTGGTCGTCGACAAATTGTATGGAACAGTTGTTTTTTTTTCGAATTCAGAGTTGGCCCTATAGTGAAAGTGGTTCCTTAGGATGGGTACAGTGATTCCTTTTCGGCTTAATATACCCCTAGCCGATAACCTTGTATAGGAGTTACTACCGACTGCATTTCAGGAAATTATTTGGCATCGCTAAAAAGGTTAGCGATGAAAGAAGTCAATGAAATTTTGGTTTCGTTTTGACAGAGTTGAAGTGGCAAACTGTAAGAACAAAACCAAGATAGCTTACACTTGTTTTGCTTCTTTTGTCGCTAATTATATGCGCTAGTACCATTTTGTCGAACTTTAAAGGACTCAACGCTTTACGCTATTTTTTTTTTGATGGCAACCTTTACAACTGTTGGTGGTAGAAAAGATGCCACGATAGAGCAAGCGTAAGTATTAATTCTGCTCTGAATTAATGAGAATAACAGTGCTACAGGTCGGGTTTCTCCTTTGGGAGCCGATCATTTTAAGACACAATTTATACTGCCTCATTATACTTATATAAGGTATAAGCAATGGTATCAATGTTATGCCTATATTCTTTCCAAAACGCACTGCTTCCTAATGAAATTTAATGAAAAACTCTATCGTATTAGCCGGATAAAAACGTCGTGGTTCAGCTGCAAGCAAAGCTGACAAACGCTCATCTCGATTTACGAGGGCAAATCAAACATTTAGTCGGTAGCTGTAAATCAGGCTGCAGCGAATTTATGGCGAAAACACCGCCACCCGGGATAAGCACGTGCTATTGGGAAATATGGCGGAAAATATAGCTAGAGGTGATTGTGATCTGTGTATTGTACGATATGTTTTTTGTATTGTACTTTATTGGTTGTAAGCTCCGAGCTCGCAACATAGAACGTAGGAACGCACCTTATATACACACACACACATAATACACACACATAATTCATAATACATAATTATTACACAGTCATAATGAGTAAAGATGTAAAATAATCTATATATATTCAATAAGTTGTATATACAATACAATATTGCACACCAAGAAAAATGAATATAGCAAAATATATTATACACCAAACATTGGTAGAGTATATTGGGTGGCTTATTGCCTGAAGCGACTTAATTGGATTTAGTTTTATAAATATATATAAAACTAAGTCCTGACTAACGGACTGACTGATATTTGCTAGGAATTAACGCAGAGCCTAAACGGCTGAACCTAGAGACATGACATTTGGAGGGTGTATTCATCATAGGATGTAGGGGTGTACTAAGAAATGATTTTTGGAAAATCAACCCCAGAGGAGGTTCAAATGGACGTTCCAACCTGAAAATTTGTGCCGTCACGAATGTTGATATAATTTAGAACAATTATATCTATTTTGCCCCACCAGAGTCACGGCTCGCTGCTTATGTCAGAACTCTGAACCGTACTTTGAAACAACTCTTGACACTTAGAAATTTCCAGAAAAGTGACCACTGTGTTGTCTCTAAAAAGACACAGGCGAGCCGTCGCAGAACGCCCGCGGGTGGAATGTAGCAATTGTTGGAACTGGCTTTATCCCAATGTCGCTGCGTTCTATTTGCTCAACTCTACTTTAAATTCTTTCCCGTGCTCGTGATGCTTTATTCGAGTTGTTCCCGTTCATTGCTAGGGTTGGCTGATTAACAAGTAGTAGTTTTAAAAAATCTACCATCTTTGGAAATCTGAGGAGAACGAAAAAAAAATTTATGAAATCATCCCAGGAGTCACAGGAAAATAAAAGAAAATAAATTAAAAAATCAACTCGGAGCAATTGAGATATTTGTCTGAATGGCTAAAATACTGCTAACTTTTACAGACTTTAGAGGAGGAGGTTCTCAATTAGTAGGATTCCTTTATTTATTTTCTACGATTTCTCAGAGACGGCTTGACCGTTTTTTAATTTGGAAAGCGCTCATTTCCTTGTTAGCACCATATAAATCTTATGTAAATCCAGTCTCATCCAGGAGCTTGGTTTTTAAATCAAAATAACTGAAAAATTTGTCAGCTGCCTGGATAAAAAAAATGTTAAGCTGACGTTATGGTTCGACATTTTATTTATCCAAAGTTTAGTTTAGAAATGAAAGTCTAGAAATCAATGTGGTAGCCCTAAGTTTAGAGCTCTCCGCAGTACAGTGGCGCACTCTACCGCGAAAACGTTACGTAATGAAAACAACTTTTTGAATTAACGTCGCAGTAAGTAGTTTTTTTCCTTTTTCAAAAGGCTCCGTGTATCGTGCTTGAAGTTGAAAATTTAAAAACTCGTTTTGAAATCGTTTCTCGATTTATTAGCATGTTGCTCGCATGAGGGCGCCATTGTCTCATTTGCCGTTTGTACGTACGGATAAAACGGTTGAGTTGGTCATTTGAAAAGACGCTTTCTAACTTTCGATATAATGTGTAGGCTTTTTTAATAGAGAAATTTTTGTGTTTTTCCTTTTTACTGCAACCCTTTACTGTCCAAATAAGATAATTAATAATAGAACTTATGAAAGGTTAATAATGCTGTGCTCATATTTATTATTATGACTATGGTTTTTTATTTAATAATAACTCAAAATAATATACTCGTAAAAGATTCTACTTTCATCTACCTGGCTACTTGCTAAGAGAAAGTAAATTTGCTCGATGTACAAGTAAACTGAAAATCCAAAAAACCGCCGTCACTAAAAATAAATATTTTTCGCCATTTTGTATTTAATTTTTTTTATTGTGTATAGTAAGTCAAGCCCTTTTTATTAATACCCATTTTGTGGGATTTGTATAAAATGTATGAACCACCATTTTGTGGCGGGTGCTATCATGAAACGATTTTCATCACACAAACACAACATATATATAAATTACAATATTATTATACATTGTATAGATAAATAAAATTGCATGTAAGTAAAATGGTAAATGAGTTATGTATTGCATTTGTTTGCAATACGTGAAGAGAATCTTAAACTTTCCCTGAAATACCAGTGTTGTATCTAATCTTCCTAGATAATGTTCATAATAATAATATTACCAGGGCTTTTTCTCCGTTTACGTATATTAATATTAGGTCCTTACATATGAAATTGGCGTTTTGTCGTACTGGCCACTTTGATCTCAAAAATCTCTTCTTTGGTTAGGGATTCCAATTTCAAATTTATACAGCTATTTAATCATATATTTGTATTTCGAAAACCGTAATTCATTTGTTATGTTCTCGTTTAGTTTTTTCTTTGCGTCACGTAGTTTACAAAATGGAAAAATTGAAATATCCGAAAGATCCGATTTAAAATCCCTTCATTATTGTGCCGGTTGAGTAATGTAACGCAGCAGTTGACGCGCGTTTGTCGGTTTGCTGCACTCAATTCATGAGGTACCCACCTTTCAAGCTTTTTTACCAAAGAAGAGATATTTGAGATCAAAGTGGCCAGTACGACAAAACGCCAATTTCATATGTAAGGACCTAATACTTACAAGGCCTGAGTTTTTTTTAGTGATGTAAGTCATTTGTATCTTATGAATACTAATTTTGTAATACAACGCCCTGTATTTAAAAAAAAAAACGAAAGAAAATTTTGCTCCTACGACAAGAAAAATCTGATAATAAAACTGATATACCGTGAAATCCTTTAAAATCAATTATCTACTCAAACAATCACAGCTCATTATCCCATTAAGTTCTACTCTGTTTTCCTCACAAAGCGTGCACTTAATGGTTTTTTAAATATCGCAAAGAGCTCGAGTCCACACGTCACCGAACAAAAGCAGGAAAAAGGGGGGAAAGTATAATTTATTTTCGAGTTAAATCTTTTGTGAGAATAATATGACGTTTCTATTCGAAGTTGGCGGTGATTTATCGGCTGGTTTGTTGTGGGAACAGCTCAGGGAACCGGTTGAATCGGAGGTGTCGTTCGCAATCACTCGATGCCTTTGAGTTGGATTGATGACGTTTTTCTTTACGAAAAAAACGTCGCTTTTAATATTGGTTAACAAAATTGGTTTATAAAGGTACAAATGTAACTTAAAACAGTTGAAAGACAATAAATTAATATACCTAAACAAAGTAAAGCCGCGCAATTAACTTCATGAGTTTTTTTCGAAAATATACTAAGTCTATGAGTAGTAAGTATCAAAGTTAAATTGAACAGGCTAAATTTAATATTTATTAACAAAATGACAAAAACGAGATGGTGTGATAAGTTTGTCGTGTATGTGTGTGAGTGTGTGTGGCATTGAAGCACCAGAACGGATGAACCGATTTTGATATCCGATCTCTTTTACCGAGAAGAAACTGACTGCTGCAACACAGCTAGGTAAAGTAGCATGCATTTCTTCAATCATATTATGTACTCCGTATTTGCAAGCAATAAAACATTTTGTGTTTAGTATTTGTATTGTAAAGAGGAAAGGTTTGAGTGTATGTTTGTTTTTTGGATTGAATAGGCTTCGAAACTGCTGAACCGATTTCAAAAATTATTTCGCCATTAGAAAGCTACTTTATCACTGTGTAACATTAAATAAGCTATAAAAAATTAGACATCTGCATGAAACACCGCGGTGCCTAGCTAGTCAATTATAAAAATATTCTCTCCGTACCATAAGTTTACACAAACGAATATCTCACAATCAAATACAAACCAAAAAAATAATGGAGCACGAAAATTAAATTAAATAACCGGACAAACATGTCCAGTATGACATAAACATAAAATATGAAATCATTTTTTCTCAAAGCGCCCTAAAAACTGCAAGCGTGGGGCGGGCTCCGACGGGCGGGCGGGCGTCACGCAGCGGTGCCGAAAATTAAAGGATTCCACCGTCCAAAACAAATACGAGAATATTTTTATATTTTATTTTTGTTAAATAAAAAACGGGTCCGGATACGACAGGAGCTCTCGCAGGTGGGAATTTAAATAATCTGACACGGATTAAAAGGAGAAATATCAGCTTTTTGACCGTCGCCCCGGGCGCTCGCGGCTTATTCACAACATACTACACTGTACTACACTGGCTTTGTAATTAAAATGAGTGCAATAATAATTTCCGGTATTGTTATGGTTTCGTCTCGAATAGCATGCTTTTTACATCAGCATTAATTAAATTAATAATGGCGTCCAAACCTCACTATTTTCCGTGTGGTTGATATCTCATTACAATTTATAATATTGAAATTAAATTTTAAAACATTTACGGGTTTTATATTAATCAGATTTATACTCGGGTTAAGTTACTAATTCATAACACCTATGTCAAATCATGCAAATACTGTGTTGTTTTGTTAAAAAACAGCAATTCACACGTATACATAGATAAAAAAATATATACAAATATAAAATCACACCCTTTCCCTGATAAAGAGAAACCAAGACAACTAACTCTCATGGCTTCTCTTCACCTCACCGATGTGAAGTTGGCAGCCAAACTTAGCAGCTAATATTATCCGACCAAATAAAGATGGTCTTAAAAAAATAACTGTTTTAAGTCTTTTTGCAGCGGTATAAAGGCGGGAAAATTTACAGCAACTTATAATCATAATAAAGATAAGCCTGCAGGCGCCACGCATGATTATTTTGTAAAAAAGTTTCGATGTGATGTGTGAATTATTAAGTTAATAGAAGTACATCTTTGGCTGCTGGTAGATTTGGACCCTTTATCCCCCGAAATATGAATCAAATATGGATGATTATTAAAGCTGCATAATCAATGCATCGAACTAGAGTAATTCTAGAGCGGCTAAAAGCTTTCTTAACCCTCAAACAGCCACTGAAAAGCTTTAGTTATTTTTCTTAACTTGGTTTCTATTGCATGGTGGGTTCCGACCTTTCATCCCCTGAAATATGGGTCAAATGCAGATGATTATTATTGCTGCATAACA
This sequence comes from Ligdia adustata, assembly GCA_947049295.1. Taxonomy (NCBI): domain Eukaryota; kingdom Metazoa; phylum Arthropoda; class Insecta; order Lepidoptera; family Geometridae; genus Ligdia; species Ligdia adustata. Next base: position 10,323,205 of record OX346218.1, read on the forward strand.
AATGCATCGAACTGGTGCAATTTTAGAGCGGTTTAAAGCTTCCTTAACCCTCAAACAGCCACTGAAAGACTTTCGTTATTTTTCTTAACTTGGTTTCTATTGCATGGTGGGTTCCGACCTTTCATCCCCTGAAATATGGGTCAAATGCAGATGATTATTATTGCTGCATAACAAATGCATCGAACTAGTGCAATTCTAGAGCGGCTAAAAGCTTCCTTAACCCTCAAACAGCCACTGAAAAGCTTTAGTTATTTTTCTTAACTTGGTTTCTATTGCATGGTGGATTCCGACTTTTCATCCCCTGAAATATGAATCAAATGTGGATGATTATTATTGCTGCATAACAAATGCATCCAACTGGTGCAATTCTAGAGCGGCTAAAAGCTTTCTTAACCCTCAAACAGCCACTGAAAGACTTTCGTTATTTTTCTTAACTTGGTTTCTATTGCATGGTGGGTTCCGACCTTTCATCCCCTGAAATATGGGTCAAATGCAGATGATTATTATTGCTGCATAACAAATGCATCGAACTGGTGCAATTCTAGAGCGGCTAAAAGCTTTCTTAACCCTCAAACAGCCACTGAAAGACTTTCGTTATTTTTCTTTACTTGGTTTCTATTGCATGGTGGGTTCCGACCTTTCATCCCCTGAAATATGGGTCAAACGCAGATGATTATTATTGCTGCATAACAAATGCATCGAACTAGAGCAATTCTAGAGCGGCTAAAAGCTTCCTTAACCCTCAAACAGCCACTGAAAGACTTTCGTTATTTTTCTTTACTTGGTTTCTATTGCATGGTGGGTTCCGACCTTTCATCCCCTGAAATATGGGTCAAACGCAGATGATTATTATTGCTGCATAACAAATGCATCGAACTAGTGCAATTCTAGAGCGGCTAAAAGCTTCCTTAACCCTCAAACAGCCACTGAAAAGCTTTAGTTATTTTTCTTAACTTGGTTTCTATTGCATGGTGGATTCCGACCTTTCAGTGGCTGTTTGAGGGTTAAGGAAGCTGTTAGCCGCTCTAGAATTGCACTAGTTCGATTCATTTGTTACGCAACAATAATAATCATCTGCATTTGATTCATATTTTAGGGGATGAAAGGTCGGAACCCACCATGCAATAGATACCAAGTTAAGAAAAATAACGAAAGTCTTTCAGTGGCTGTTTGAGGGTTAAGGAAGCTTTAAACCGCTCTAAAATTGCACCAGTTCGATGCATTTGTTATGCAGCAATAATAATCATTTGCATTTGACCCATATTTCAGGGGATGAAAGGTCGGAATCCACCATGCAATAGAAACCAAGTTAAGAAAAATAACTAAAGCCATTCAGTGGCTGTTTGAGGGTTAAGGAAGCTTTTAGCCGCTCTAGAATTGCACTAGTTGGATGTTTTTGTTATGCAGCAATAATAATCATCCACATTTGATTCATATTTCAGGGGATGAAAGGTCGGAATCCACCATGCAATAGAAACCAAGTTAAGAAAAATAACGAAAGTCTTTCAGTGGCTTATTGAGGGTTAAGGAAGCTTTTAGCCGCTCTAGAATTGCACTAGTTCAATGCATTTGTTATGCAGCAAAAATAATAATCCTCATTTGATTCATATCTCTGGGGATGAAAAGTCGGAATCCATCATGCAATAGAAACCAAGTTAAGAAAAATAACGAAAGTCTTTCAGTGGCTGTTTGAGGGTTAAGGACGCTTTTAGCCGCTCTAGAATTGCACTAGTTCAATGCATTTGTTATGCAGCAATAATAATCATCCACATTTGATTCATATTTCAGGGGATGAAAAGTCGGAATCCACCATGCAATAGAAACCAAGTTAAGAAAAATAACTAAAGCTTTTCAGTGGCTGTTTGAGGGTTAACACTCTCACTGCCTCAGGATCCGCCGGCGGCCCCCAAATTATTTGTAACAGTAAGCTAGAGCAATTTTCAAGAAACTTTCCTAGCAGGCCAAGGGGGTCGCCAGTAGCCCCCAAACAGTTATTTACATCAAGCCATCTTTATTTACTTATAATTACTTCTCCACGCCAATCATTTTAATTGTCAGTTAGCCGCAGGCCGCCCCCGTGGCCTGCAATATATGCATTTTCCCGCCAATTTGTTGCGCGCCGCACGTCGTGACCTGATACAACATGTCTGATGACTCTGATTTCGATCCTGATTACGTGCCTACGTCAGATAGTTCTCAGTACGACACTAGTGATGCGGAAAATGATGAATCGTCGAGTAGCGACGCGGTTTTCGATGAAGATTTGGCGACGACACAGCGTCAATCACGACCAGTAGTCGGGTCCGAAAATCGTCCTAGATTGGAGTCAGAAGACAACTGGGAATTACCAACTGACTCTCATCGAAGACATTTTCCTTTTTCTGCAACCCCTGGACTCATTAATATTGCTGACAATTGTGAATCTGAACTTGATTTTTTTTCGCTGTTGGTAGATAGAGAAGTCATCGACCTTATGGTAAATATGACCAATTGTTACGCTAATAAAACAAAACTACTTACAGTTTTGAGACGTTCGAGTAGATTATGTAATTGGAAAGATTGTGATGAAGAAGAGATGAAGAAATTTCTTGGATTGTTGATATGGATGGGTCTAAAAAAACTGCCTAAAATTTCTGATTACTGGAGCCGTAACATTTTGTATAATAATACAATAGCTGGTGCCACAATGAGTCGAAATCGCTTCGAATTATTACTTCGTTGCTGGCATTTCGAGGATACGTTATATCTTGGAACATCAGGTGCCGATAGACTTATCAAAATAAGACGTTTGGTTCAGCTTATCACAAAAAAATTTCAAACTTACAATATACCTGATGAATACCTAACGGTGGACGAAACAATGGTTGCTTTTCGAGGTCGCATTATCTTCATGCAATATATTCCGGGTAAAAGGCACAAATATGGCATAAAGCTCTTCAAAATTTGCGGCGACGACGGCTACACATTTGATTTGATAGTTTATGAGGGTAAAAAATCTGTGCCTGGTCAAAATTTATCTAAAACTGCAGTTATGCAATTGAGTGAAAAATACCTAGATGCAGGAAGAAGTATCATCACTGATAATTTTTACACAAGTGTAGAATTAGCAGAGTCTCTTTTGGAGAGAAATACGCATTTGATCGGCACACTCCGGAAAAACCGAAAAGGGTTGCCGAAACAGGTTTTGACAGCGAAATTGCAAAAAGGCGAAATAACTGCAAGGGAGAAAAGAAGTGGAGTTCTAGTTCTAAAATGGAGAGATAAACGCGAAGTCTTAGCTTTATCGACGAAACACAGTATTGGATTTGTCACTGTAACGAGTAGAAGAAACCGAAGGAAAACTTCAATGAAACCCACAGTAATTGCAGATTACAATAAGCATAAGTGCTCGATTGATCTTTCTGATCAGATGGGAAGTTATTGTAATCCGTCAAGGCGCAGTATCAGATGGTTTCAAAAATTGGCGATTGAATTGTTGTTGAATACATCTTTAGTAAATGCCTACTTGATGTACAAAAAGAAAAAGAGGATCACGAATAAACTTTATACTATTACAAAGTTCCGTGAAAATTTATGTCTTCAGTTATTGAATTTACGTAATGCTGCTCATGTCAATACCCCTGATCAAGTTGGGCATAAGTTCGGAAAAAATCCTATGTCTGACCATCGCAACCGACTTGTGCGTCGTAAATGCATACATTGCTATGAAAATCTACGTAAGCAAGGAAAATCTAGCGTGGAAGCGAAAAATCAGACAAAAAAAGTAAACACTGTGTGCCTGACCTGTCCCACGAACCCCAGCATTTGCGCTTCATGTTTCGCCACATTTCATATAAAAAAATGATGTTTATTTTTATTTTTATGTTGTTTTTCAAGTTTGTTTGTTTATTTGTAAGTTTGTAATACTATAATAAGTAAATAAAGACTAATTTAAGAACATTTTACTTCATTTTATCCAAACCCACAAAAACGTAAGGAATAGTTCGATTGAGTTAGTTTTTTTTTTAAGTGGTAGAGAACTCTATTAAGAGGCCAATAGTATGTAAAGATTGTTTCTATTAACAGGTCGAAAGGTATAAATAATGTTTGAATTTAGGGGGTCCCAGCGGATCCCGCGGCGTACTGTAAAAAAAATTATGAGTACGCCGGCGGACCCCATGGCTTGCTGTGATGATTTACGTTTTTAAGGTTAGGCCTACAATAATATATCGATTGGGACCTGCAGGCGGGACCCATGGCCTCAGGATTCGGAAAATGTTTATATTAAGATGGCAATGAGAGTGTTAAGAAAGCTTTTAGCCGCTCTAGAATTGCACCAGTTGGATGCATTTGTTATGCAGCAATAATAATCATCTGCATTTGACCCATATTTCAGGGGATGAAAGGTCGGAACCCACCATGCAATAGAAACCAAGTTAAGAAAAATAACGAAAGTCTTTCAGTAGCTGTTTGAGGGTTAAGGAAGCTTTTAGCCGCTCTAAAATTGCACTAGTTCGATGCATTTGTTATGCAGCAATAATAATCATCCACATTTGATTCATATTTCAGGGGATAAAAAGTCGGAATCCACCATGCAATAGAAACCAAGTTAAGAAAAATAACTAAAGCTTTTCAGTGGCTGTTTGAGGGTTAAGAAAGCTTTTAGCCGCTCTAGAATTACTTTAGTTCGATGCATTGATTATGCAGCTTTAATAATCATCCATATTTGATTCATATTTCGGGGGATAAAGGGTCCAAATCTACCAGCAGCCAAAGATGTACTTCTATTAACTTAATAATTCACACATCACATCGAAACTTTTTACAAAATAATCATGCGTGGCGCCTGCAAATTTATCTTTATTATTTTTATACGTTGCTGTTAATTTTACGGCCTTTTTATTGCTGCAAAAAGACTAAAACAGTTTTTTTTTAAAGACCTACTTTATTTGGTCGGATAATATTAGCTGCTAAGTTTGGCTGCCAACTTCACATCGGTCTTCACCTCTGATCTTAAATTACTATTTAAGATGAGAGGTCTTAAGATGAGAGGTATTAATAAATTTATGTTTATCTTTAAGCTCATTAAAACGCTAGTCAAAAATTACTCTAAAACAAGCAACCCTCTATTGCATATCTTAATTTTCTAAACCTCAGCTCAAACCTCAAGCCAAGTCCAATGCATAAATTGCCATCTCTACTACCCCACAGGTTGGCAGCCGTCAAGTTGATTAATCACCTCTACCCTCGCCATTAACATGGAAATAGTCTGCAAATCGCTTTCTTAGCGATACTTAATGATACAGGATTTGCGGGATGATTGCGCGCCACGTAGCCTCAGATTAAGGCTCTGGGTTGGCTTAGGGTTTATCTTCTGGTAACACTAGCCAGTGAATTTGTTGTTATATTGCTGCTAGCGTTTTGAGTCCGTATTTTAAAGCAGAATTACTTCGGTTCAGCTTTTCATGGCTTTTAAAGCCTTTAAAGTTCATCACCCTGATAAAGTTCACCAAATGTTAACCAACGTAAAGTTTTCCAACGATATATTTAAGTAAGAGAGTGTAAAAAGTCGTATCATATATCAAAGTCAGTCAAACAAACACATTAGTTTTCTGAATCAAACACGCTCGGATGATTTGCTGTAAACCAATTGATTTTCTCGCTTGTAGTGAATCGTGAGTATAAGAAGATCCTCCCCTCTCTAACGTAATAATCCTTCCATTACGTCATCCACATCACTAAAAGGTGGTAGGCAAGTTAAAATATTTGTTCACCTATCCACCGTCCCAGAGGACTGTTGTTTCTATGAATAAAATAACAATTATAAGTGATCCCTACGCTCCGGAGCGTGCTTAATTCCGTTTGAAACAATATTCATCTGGCGATTTACCTTTCTGACACACATGCTTTGAGAATTGTGTACAAAATTAATAGAAAACTTCCTATTCACAACAATTTTTTTTCTCGTCGATGTTCCTGGTAGAATCAGATATAGATTTTACTAGTAAACAGTTAAAATAATAAATAATTGCATCTCACACATTTAACTAGGGCTGGTTTATAAAACCGTAAATACACACAATGTTTTAAGTTTTTTTAACAGACTTAGATAAGTCTTAAATAAGAAGTGGTCTCATTTATATTTTATTAAAATCGGTCCAGTAGTTTGGTTATTTAATCAAAATAACTAAAGAAAATGTATCGATCGTATCGGCGCCTGCGGAATGGAAGTTGCTATACTTTTTTTTATAATTTGCATCAGATTATTTTTTATCTTCGTTTTTCGGTTATTTTAGGTGTTTGTTACGACACAATGAAATAAAGAATGTTGTCAATCTACTCGACAATGTGTATCAAACTACAGTTGGGTTGTATAAAGTTTGTTCTGTTCGCCATTTCTACCATTATTTGATGTGGGATTGCGTCTCGTTGAATTTAGTTTTGATGACACACACCACTCTGCCATAAACGGTGGGTGACGGATTCATAATTGCTTGGGGGATTAAATTGGTTCACTGTAACTTATTTTATATTTAAGAGAGAGTCACAAATTATTCGTTACACTGACGAGCGTTTTTGAACACAAATAATATATTACATGTATAAAAATTTAACATAGTTTTGTATACATGCGGACATAATCTGAGTATTGTAGTAGTTCTCAAGTTCTTGAACGTAACATTAAATAATATATTATAAACAATTTAGATGAAAAATAAATTTTTAGTTTGTTTTAGTTTCGTTTTGCAAGTTCCGTAAAATAGGCTGATTTCCGATAGAGGTAATTAAGTTGCAAACATTTTAGAAGTTTTACTTCCGAAAGATTTATTTTTGCACATAAATTATAAGGGTAATGAACACCAAATGATTGGACGTGTACCAACGCGCAACGTTTCGTTATATAAAGTTGGTTAGTTATAAATTCGTTTTCCTATAGCAGTTAGCTGCATTCAAACCTTAGGTTGTGTTAATAAAATTCACGTGGGGATTAAAATTAGGCATACATCCTATACTATACAGGGTTATCGACTAGGGGTTTTAGTACACCCCTAGTCCATAGCCAAAAGAATGTTCCATACAAAAAAATTATCGCTCGTTGTCGTTGATCGTTGACAAAATGTATGAAGCAGCCGATTATTTTTTCTCGAATTCATACTTGGTCCCATAGTGAAAGTTGTTCCTTAGGATGTGTACAAAATACCCCTTTCGGCTTAGTACACCCCTAGCAAATAACCCTGTAGATGGACTTCATTTAAAATTTCATATTTTCCTATAAGTGTAAATTTACAACAGTATTTGTTTAACAATGACTATATGTTGTAATTAAATATTTATTTCTAACATGTTACTTACTTACTACAAACTCAGAGCGCACCTATTAAAGAAAAGCTATAACACGAAACGTTTAATAAATTACTGGGACGACCAATAAAACAATTACGGCACTTATGATGATCCGTAATAGCAGTAAAAATAACCGCATAACATAAAAAAGATCGCGTAAAACGCCGGCTGTAAAGTTGTTTTTACTTAGAGTTGTTTTATAGGGGCATAACCGTAAAGGGAAGTTTGTGGAATGATAGGCGATATTGGCGGTGGTTCCCATCTGCACAGGGCTTTATCAGTCGAAGTTAACTGCCAATCAGGCTGACTTGCCAACGGGAATCGGGATACGGGAATGTTGGTAGTTGGCAGGTCTAACAAAGTTTGGATTTTGCTATCTGTACAAAGTTGCAACTAAACTTTCTCAAATTCTTGATTTCAAATTGATATTTCAGTTTGTATACTGTTTAATATTGTCACTGGTAAATGGTAATGAAAAGAAAATACTTTCTTTCTTATATATATTACGACATAATTATCATCATTGTTTTCACAAACTGTATCAAAATGTGGTTGTTAAAAATTTACTAATTTAAAATAACTTACGACGTCTGCCACGCTCTGTGACAACTTTGTGAAGGTACCCGAAATAAAATTCGTATGTTATCATAGTATATCAAAGATTTACATAAATTAGTTAATAACATCCAAAACACATAATATTAGAAACAAAATTTGATTCTCGATATTCATTTTAGAAGTAACATAACCAACTCAAACCAGATTGAACCGCAACCCAGCTAATTCAATTCCCGTATCACTAACATCGATAAGCGACCACCATCAGAGGGTTATTTCCTTTTTTCTTCTCATCCACCCCTCTCAAATGATCGAGCCGCTTATTATTTGGCGAACGCGCAAACATTCGGCGGTCTTATCGCTGCCATTAAAGATACGGCTTCATTACGAACAGAGGGCCTTTGTGGTGCCCTTCGCTACTTTTTTCTATACAAGTATGTTACGGTGTTTAGGGCTTTCTTTTCTACTGAAATGAGGAAAGTCTTTGTTGTTTTTGTGCTGGTTTAATGATGTGATTGCATGGAATGAGTTGTATTATTCATTGAAATATTGAGGAGTGAAATATCTTTTATATTCAAATTCATAAGTTTATAGATAAATTAATTATTTCATAAATAAAACTCTTTTTATGGAAATACATTGTTAATTATAAGTTATATAGCTGTAGATTCTGAACAAATAGGATAATATAATAATGCTGAAAGTAATGAAATGTAATAACGCAGTTAGTTTTATCGACTTAGAATCTGTAATTTTATTAGTTGTAAGATTGAGAGGAGCACTTGCTAGCAATTTTGTCATTAAACTATACCTATATCAACCTAATTAGATATTTATACAGTCATGTAAATATATTTTAGGTGTGTTCTCTGTGCATTTTTCGATAAAACAAAATCAGTGAGTGAACTCAGAACACGCCATTTTATTTCATTATTTAACACCATTGTGCTCCCCATGCGACCATTTAGATAAAACTGCTGACTTTCATTTCCTAAACGACCAGCGTTTTGGACTTGTGTCAGTTGGTATTTAACATAAACTCTAACTGCTAGGATATGTGAATAAATATGTTGATGTAATAAAGGAATAATATGTTTGAGTCTTTATATGCATTTTAGTCTCATTGAACTATTATAGAGACCTTAAAAAACTTATAACTTAAGGTTGACGCAGATAACATTTAGCATAATAATATACCTTTCATAGTTTTGGTTAACTAGCATAAATGTAATTAGTTGATTTCACTACGTAGCTCAACGACATAACTAGTGGATGCAATTGGTACCTTTGTAATGTGTCCTAAGCCGGAGGTCTTCATTTAGCAGTAGATGTCTTCTGCTGATGATGAAGAAATTTACTGAAACGCTTTACTCACACAGATTTCTCATTTGACTGTATTTAGTCTTGTTTCATTCTTCTTAGACGCGCCAAAACCATTTAGTTCAACACCCATTTAATATAACAAACATGATTATAACATCACATACCTACCTAAACATAATACTTATGATGCGAGTACATACTTAAATGTATGTACGTCACATGATGAGCGGTTCGCGGGAAATGAAGCGGAATCTTACTGATAACACACACGTACATACACCCGTCCATACACACTCACACATCTGCAGCTCGCTAGGGTTGACTGCACAATGTAATGTAGGTGACACCTATAATTTGTTATAATGGAGTGTAAGCGCCAAATTGAATGAAACGTAGTTTGACGTGACCTACAAGTGTTATGAAATTTTGAAAGGGATTTTCATGCTTTTGTTTTCAATGTACGTATTTGATTAAAATACTATGCCCAGACATATTATATATTCGAAAGTGTGTTTGTTGGTTTGTGTGTTCTCCATAGCAACTGAGAGACGTATCAACTTGGTTTTTTGCACACAGATAGTTCGATATAATGCGGGCGTAAAAAGGTAGTATAGCTATAATTTTCCTAAAACTATGGTAATGGTAGGGTATTGCGTTCATGTATGACCAACAAATAGCTTATTCTAGAGTGTATATGGGTTTTACTTTCTAAATTTAAACATACTTCTGTGATATTTATAATTTAGCAACGCAACATCGTTTACACGCGTTAAACGTAATATATAAGAACAGATATTTTTCAAATTAGCAGTAAAGCAATCTAAAATAATGAACGTATTGTTAATGTTTATGATTTATTTATTTATTTGATCTGAACGCCTTAGCAATAGCACTTATTATAAAATTATACTGAATTTTATATTAAAAGTAAATTAGGAATAATAATTATAATAATGGTCTATAGGTAATCCTTCTGCTATAATTTTTTGTTGTCGTAGTTAGTAATTTTCTTAATGTTAATACGGGTGTTATAATATATTAGGTCCTTACTATGAAATTGGCGTTTTGTCGTACTGGCCACTTTGATCTCAAATATCTCTTCTTTGGTTAGGGATTCCAATTTAAAATTTATACAGCTATTTATTCATACATTTGTATTTCGAAAACCGTAATTCATTTGTTTTGTCCTCGTTTGGTTTTTTCTTTGCGTCACGCAGTTTACAAAATAGAAAACTTGAAATATCGCGTTATTTACGAGTACGAGTTCTACCGTGCTACCAGTGCTGCAGAAACGGCTCGAAGGATTAATGATGTGAATGGCGGCGGTGTCGTAAAGGAAACCCAGTGCGTTTTTGGTTCCAACGTTTTCGTTCTAGAAATTTCGACCTGCAGAACAAGCCCCGTGGACGGCCGGAGACTAAAATTGCTAATGAAGAATTGAAAGCTATTATGGAAGCAGATCTATCGCAAACCACGTCCGAGTTAGCTGCAGGCTGCGGTGTTAGTGATAAAACTGTTCTAATCCGCTTGAAGCAAATTGGAAAGGTGAAAAAGCTTGAAAGGTGGGTACCTCATGAATTGAGTGCAGCAAACCGACAAACGCGCGTTAACTGCTGCGTTACATTACTCAACCGGCACAATAATGAAGGGATTTTAAATTGGATCTTTCGGATATTTCAAGTTTTCCATTTCGTAAACTGCGTGACGCAAAGAAAAAACCAAACAAGGACAAAACAAATGAATTACGGTTTTGAAATACAAATGTATGAATAAATAGCTGTATAAATTTGAAATTGGAATCCCTAACCAAATAAAAGATATTTGAGATCAAAGTGGCCAGTACGACAAAACGCCAATTTCATATGTAAGGACCTAATATATATACGTTTACGTTTTAACATAAAAAAAATAAGAATTAGTCATAATTTTATTAGTTTTAAAGTCGTTAAAGACTCACAAAACATTAATAATAAATTAATAATTATACACAATTTTTCGCATAAAATGTCGCAGTCGGAATATTGATAGAGCGGCGTAAATACTGTTTAGTATCTTTTATGAAGAAATAAAATTCTTAGAAATGCGTTGAGATCACACATGGCGCGGAGAATCGGCGTAAACTTGCGATGCTCGATGCGGCACCGTCCCCTGTAGAAAAAATTGTGCTTGTGTTAATAATATATAGTCAAAGTCAGGATACATATTTTTCATATTATTCAGGATTATCTTCAAACGTGTTATAATATCCGCAGAACCACAGTCTGCCAAGACTTATTTATCCCACCGTATAACTATTCATGGCCAGCTTACGATCTCATATCGCGATCGAGAAAAGGGAACTTTCTTCGTGTTTCCCTTTATCTCTTGTAAATGATGGCTATCCTTCATAAAGCTGGCGTCGGAAAGATTGATAGAGCGGCGTAAATACTGTTTAGTATCTTTTATGAAGAAATGAACTGATCCGGCGTGAGTAATAAATGATCGAAGAGGGGTTTTGGTGCTTATTTATTATTAATTTAGTTATATGGTTTGCTAGTTTAGATTATGTTAAGGGGTTTTTACGTGGAAACGTAAAATAGGCATATTAAGTTACCTACTAGGTAAGTTTTTTATCGAAATCAAAATATGGAAATATTTAGTTAACAGGAAATATGAAATCATACAAATAATATAAAACCTGCAAATTGTGAGTCGCCTGAGGTCAAAATTGATAAGTTATAAATATATTTTTGCATTTGCCCGAAAAGTTAATCACAAAGCAAATAAAATACGAGACATTAAAGCATATGCTATAAGACTTACTAATTATCATAATATTACATATTACGATAAAAAGTCTGAATATACGTAGCGTACATAGGCTACTACCACACATCATTATTTACTTTTAACAGAACCTTGAGGACCAATATTATTGATAACTTCCTTTCGAATTCCGAAATGCGATAGCAAAATTTTTTTAAGCAATAGTCGCGTGGTCCCTGATTGCACGTGGATAGTATACCTACTCAATTTTTACTATAAATATTGAGTATTGCAAATTTTGTAAGTAGGCTTTTTGACATAAAAGATAAGTCAACAATTAAAACAAATAACAACATCATAAAACTCCAAGTGGGTGTAAAAATTTTACCATCTATTGTGCAAAATAATATTTATCTACTCAAACAAAACAAAGAGCATCTAGACAAAAGAAATAAAAATTTATCTCAAGCAAAACACCCCATAAAATGGAATGTTCTCGAGAACTTTATAAACGCGATAACGACTAAAGTTGTTCCGAACGATGTTACTCCGCTTACATAAACATGACCAATTGTTCCAGACCCTTGAACATGTTGACTGCAACATTGCATTAGAGATCTTGGTGTTGTGGACGTCGCGTACCTAGTAACTCGATGAGGTAAAAAAGAGGATATCAAGGAGTGTCCGTTCTTAGCTCCGCCCAATGAATGGAACGCCCCCAAAGATCCTCTTTGGAGTGAGACATTTCTTCAGTTTCAGTATATTAGAAATGATTCTGTGAGCGTGCGCTTAGTACTTAAATACACGGTTGGATATCTATGTGTGTAGCTATATTAGTCTTCACACAAACGCAATGTTACTCACACATGAATAAAGTTCTAGAATTAGTTTCTATCTTGTGTACATTAAATATAGGTATATACGTGAGCGATTAACGCACACATGGAGGTTCTATGTAAAACGAGATAAGAGTTCAGAATCTGTGGTACGATCAATAATGCTCGAGGAAGCTATTTTCATTTACGTGAAGAGTACTAACTAGACCGTAGTTAGTACTAATTACTATGACAATTCTTAGAATTATTATTGCAGTTTTAGTAATACGTCGAAACATAGGTATAAAAATTTCATAGAATTTCAGGGTATTCTTGTCAGTCCTCCACATGGTAAACACTATCAGCTGTAAAGAATAACTCAAAAAGGTATATAAAAAATCGGCCATGTGCGAGTCAGACATCCGCACGAAAATTACTGTTCCATTACAATTACTATACAACATTATTTCAAGTTTTTAACTGTTGTCATTATTAAATAATAAAAAAATAACTTCAAAAAAACTAACAAAAAATCACGTTTAAAATCACGTTTGCTGCGTAGTTATATTTTTTTCTGTTTTTAGTGCATATTAATACAGCAGCGATAGAAATACATCATCTATTAAAAATTTGACTGTCTAGCTATCACGATTCATGAGATACAGCCTGGTAACAGATAGACGGACGGACAGTGAAGTCTCAGTAATAGATTTCCGTATTTTCCCTTTAGGTACGGAACCTTACAAAGACCACACCATCTTTTTTATGTAAACTCGACTTGCAAATGAATATAATATCAAGATTAAACTGCTCTTAAATACAATATTACAACTTTGTTGGCTGGGCATAACTTTGTACAACTTTGTAAATGGCTTTCTTACACATTGCACTTGACTAAGAAGTTTTCGTCAGCCAAAATTAAATATATTATAGCAATAGTGAGGACGTATTAGGCAAGCCCAATAATGGAGAATATATCGTTGCCAAATTTGAATATAAAAAATTTTCTAACTTTGAACTCTATTAGGATTTGAATTTCTCAAAAATCCCTTCTTTGTACACCCCTACATCCAATAATAATACACCTTCCAAATTTCATGTCTCTGGGTTTAGCGGCATAGCTTGCTTTGATTTCTGGCAAATATCAGTCAGTCAGGACTTACCCTTTTATAAATATAAATGAAGAGTTTTTTTTACGGGAAAGTAGTTTAATTATAAAGTATACATATTTTGGTAATTATAGGGACTATACATACATAACCTAACAAACACTATATAAAGTTATAAACTATATGTACAAAAGCAATATCCAAAAATTAAAACTAACTTAAATCTAAACCACTGCCAGTTGGTAGAGTACCCAAAATGCTGGCCCCATTGCCTCGTTGAATGGCAATACTTATGCGCTGACCCAGGTAGAGGCCAGCATTTTGGTCTCGAGTAGCGTCAACTAGTCGCTTTGTTAGGGCTTTATATAATAATTTTGCTCCTGGTCCCCAAGGCCCGAGAGTTTCAACCCCAAAAGGCTCAAACATATATCCGCTATCTAAATTATTATATTTGCGCCTTTTGAGGCCTTCAGCTGACTCTGCCGCCGCACCAGCCTTGTTACTAGTAACGGGAAGATGAGACGGTGCAAGAGTGTCGACGCATGTAGCGTCCCACACTAAAGGCCGCCCCATCCTCCAGGGGATAAGTGTCATGCCGTCGGGTCTCTTACCATCGCTATGCATAAGACCACTCGGTTCTAGAATAGCTGCACAGTTAGCGGTGGTAAGAGCCCGGCGAAGGATATCGTTAAGGCTAGCGTGACGGGGTATCCTGCCTGCACTTTTCGAGCAAGATAAGCCATGGTGGCCGAGCTGGTCGACATTTGCGCCACACTGGCAGCGGTGTGGAGCACAACACGTTGCACCCAAGCGAAGGGAGATTGCGATTCTGAATGTAGTGTTGTCAAGGAGGGTCCCAGTATTAGGCGAAGGGAGTGCCTGTAACCACAAACCTGATTCCCACTCAGAAACCGCTAAGAGACGGGCGCGATCTGATGAGCTGGAGCACGTATTAAGGAGAAGTTTCCGCGCTTGCTCACAGATCGGCCGGTCCCACTGCTTCTGTGAAGATGGATTTTGGGGGTAATCAGTGTTTGGGCAAAGTACTGTCCACGCGATCCTAGCCTCATTCATATAAGCAACATTAATGACATCCGATGTCTTTGTCAGATTTTTTTCTATTAAAGTCTTATTGCTATGAACCGAGGACAGAAAAGCGGGAAGAGCTACGCCAGATATGGATCGGATACCAAGACCCCCCATTCTAATCGGAAGAGAAGCCTGTTTCCACTCTCGATCTGATAAATTTACATTTAAAATTAGAGCCAGAGTATCTTTAACAATTTTGTCGAGATGTTCAATAAGATCAGGGAATTTCCAAAGATGCGAACATCGAACAATGTATGTAAATTTAGGAACAAAAAGACAGTATCGCAAAATGGTAAAAGCCATGTGAGTGTTAATTTTAGATAAACGGTCCGAATATTGCAAAAAATTTTGAATTTTTTCTTCAATAAAAGAAGGGAACGATTCGTCTAGTATAGGCGAACCTAGTAAACGCAACGTGCTTTTGTTAACTATTTGGATGTTATGGGCTAATGAATCAAATTTTTGTACTATTAAGTGTTCCGTGGGATGATTATCAGGAATATACAGTTCACATTTTGAAAAATTTAACTCTAAACCAACATTGTGTAATTCCGATATCAGAAATTCTAAATCTGAAAATAATGTGTTAGCATCGCCACCCAACGTCCCATCATCCAAATACCATATATTGAGTTTAGATTGAAGACGTTGGATGATGGGTTGAATGGCGAGGCTGAACACAGCGGGACCAAGAGGATCTCCTTGTTGGCAACCAACGGCGCTGGAAATTTCGTTACCATGATAAATTAATTTTGTAGGAGATCCGTAACACTGCCAAAGAAAATCGTATAAATTTGGAATTTTGTCTTTTACTTGCGTTAACAAAGCCCCTCTGTCAACGGAATTAAAAGCGTTCTTAACATCCACCTTTAACAGAAAATCATTACAGTTTTGTTCCAAAAATGATCTAACAGAATGGACGGCAGCTTCACAACCACCACGTGAGCCAAAACCAAGCTGTATAGGCTGAAAAAGATCAGTTAAAACCGGTGCTATCTTTTTACAACAGATTTTAGCTGCGAGGCGACGATATGTCATACCAACCGCAATGGGCCTGATCCCACCGTCCTTTTTGTTTAAAGCGCATAGGTTCGCACCGTAGAGAATCTGAATGATATCGCCATTGACCTGACCTGAGAGCATCAAATTAACGAGAGATGTCAAATTCTTAAGAATGGTCTCACCAGCTTCTCCATTTCCACCGCTGATCAGATCTTTTAAGTGTTGCGCAGTCAATCCATCCAAGCCCCCGGCAGACCCACTTTGGAAGGAATAGACGGCAGCAGATACATCCTGAGCAGTTATTTCAAAGCAATCATCATCAGATCTCCCCGGTGCTACCGGAAACTGTGAATTTACTGATTCAGATGGATGTTTCCCCTTTAAAATCGAGAGTGTTTCGTTTGTTGATGGAGCAATTGTGTCACTGGAAAATAGTATACGGGCTGCACCTCTTGTGTCGCCATCTGTGAGCTTGTTTTCAACCAATTTGAAAGTAGTAGACTCAGATGATCTCACGACAAATTTTGGATTTTGAAATTTGTCCAAAACTTCAGGCAAAACATAGTCTTCCCTTACACTGTACCTCACGCAATTTTCTTAGACCCTAGTTGTAAGGGATTTGCGATTGTTAGATTCATTAGATATGTGAAGTACACTATATGGGAAGGACAACAAATGTTCCCAGGTAAGTTTTGTGTTATTAGTCACGACATCTTTCAGAGCCTGAGACAGAGCAGAAGCGACCGAAAGACGCGCACCTCTAGGGATTCGTTTTAGTACTCTTTTATTAACTTTATTATGAGACAAGGTTTTCCAGTAAGTTTCAAAACTAAAATCGGTAACGCCTGCGGCCACTGTTGATGGCAGCAAGCAATGATTTGGTTGACTGCTTGAATTAAATGTGGGTTCAAAGAGGGATTTATGACATTTACCTTTATGTATATTAAGTCCTCTCTGCCCTTTAAAAAAGCGTACCTGTGGGCAATAAGGACACTGCACCAAATTGTCCTGTGACACAACCGAATCAAATGTAGTATTTGTATTATACTACTGTATTATATTATAAAGCCTTTTTTACTAACGTTTTGCGTTGTTTTTCATACTTTATAATTTTCTCATTTATCTTTGTAAAAACCTGGTCAATATATCCGCAATAATTTTCTGATGATTTCGTTATACTTTTGGTGCTGAAAATATTAATTTTAAATGTATTAATTGCCGTTTTTATATAAAAATTTGTTTGTTTACATATTGTTGACAACGTCAATAATTTTCATTTGACGTCATATCTTTCCAAAGTTGTATTTTTTTCTATGAGAACGCGTAAGGTTTTATGTTAAATAGTCTAGTTTTACTTATTTTTGTATTGGCCATTTATAATATTTAAATTTAAAAATATAGATTTTAGGAAACGGGCTCGCGACTATATAAGACGTCGCGAGGCATTCTTCAGAATTATTTATTTTAACCATTGAAATAAAAAAGTCATACAGTGTTTATTGATTTGAAAAAAAGCTAAAATACCTGCAAAGCGTCACGTTACCCGGAAACGGATTCTCGTTTAATTTTTAATTCAGCCGGTTGGCAGCGCGGCGATGTCGTCGGCGTCTTCCTGCCCATGACTTCCGGTTGCAAGCGCGCCGCTTTTTTTCAAGGGTTGTATTTCCGGTTTAGGATAGGACTGTGGTGAAGTTACGATACAATGGACGCGATTTAAAAAAAACTTTTTATAACGAACTATGGTTTTCTATACAAATAGGTAAAAAACAAAACTGGACACACTTTTTAGCTCTGAGACGGAAACACAACAAAAGTTTAAATTAAGATTATTATTGCGTTGTATTATTAACATTTGTTTTGTAGTATATGACATTCTTTTTTGTGTAGATCTTTATATTTTAGATTTTAAGCCTTAAAATAGCTACCCTAACCTAAATATACAAAACCTAACCAAAATAACCTAAATATTACAAATATATGCAAAAAATGAAAATTCTACGCTATGTGAAGTATTCATTACATACTATAACTCTAAGTTATTCTAGAAGTGTTTTTCTTATTATTGGAAAATATAATGGTCAAACTATACAGTTCATATATAAACTAAAAAAATACAATCAAATTACAGACAAAATCCCAACTTTTATATGAGTACACGAGATGATTTATTTTACACGGTTGGATCACACTACAAAGTTTTGAAAAAAATTTAAGTACTGGTACTCAATCTATCGTGGAACGAACTTAAACCCATAAACTTAAATACATTATTAACTTATAAACAAACAAAAACTTCACTAACATTGTGAGCAAATTTAAAACAGTCATATCCACAGTTATACATCCAACATCATAAATGACTTAGGACTTTTCGAGATTATTTTTCCGCCGACGGCCGCATTTTTCTCGTCAGTTTAAAAATCTGCCGGATATTATCATTAATTATGCATCTTCTGGATTCACAACAGCCGTAGCTTTGGTTTTTGTGAATAGAAAGAGACAACGATAAGCTTATCGAATTTTACGGGCTTTAGGCATGTATATTCTGTTACTGGACACATTGACTGAAGATATAATATATACAGGGTTATCAGTTATTGGTGTACTAAGCCGAAAGGGGGTAACTATATTCATCCTAAGGAACAATTTTTACTATAGGGCCAACTCTGAATTCGAGAATTAAATATCAGCTATTTCATACAAAAGTTGATCGGTCGTTGACAAAATGTATGAAACAACTGATTTTTTTTCTCGAATTCTGAGTTGGTCCAATAGAGAAAGTTGTTCCTTAGGATGAGTATAGTGACCCCCTTTCGGCTTATTACAACCCTAACTGATAACCCTGTATAATATCACTACATATACTTAACGTTTATTATTAATCGTCGGGCTAAGGCTATAAATTGTTGAAAAATAATATGAAGTACCTACCTTTAACGGTGATTATAAATTCATAATCTAATTTCTTAATTTGTTTGTTTTAGGTGATATTCAAAATGAAAAATAATACAATATTCTGTTGACAAAACTTGCCTTTCCAGGCTTACGAATTTAATACATATTATTTATTTTAAATTTATTTGCATGTTGAAAAGTACTGAGTAATACAAATTATTGTATAATGTCACTGATATTGAAATAATCACTAGATAGATACTTAACTATAAACCGCTGTGTGTTATTTATATTTCACATAATTTTTTACAGATTTTCATTAATTTATCGTTACTAAAATCAGCTTGGAAAAATCAGCTTCCTCTTAGAATGTAAAAATGTACATGACTTTTCGGCTTCGTAGACACATAGCAATATTGGAAATAATCCTATGAGATTTTATTTAACCCAATAAAAATCTTATCATCTCTTGCTTAGGGACTTCACTTAACTTTGAAAGTTATTAATAACCGACAAGTCCGACAAGCAGGTTTCCTACGATGTTTTCCTTCACCATTTAAGCTAGTGGTAATTAATTATAATATGCACATATATGAAACACACAGAGGTGCATACCTGTCCCTGGGATTGAACCCGCGCCCTTACATTTGTGAGGCAAGGGGTTTACCGATTAGGCTTCCACTAACTTTTCAGATATGTAATAATAAAGTCAAATTAAGTTATTCATTTTATTCGTGCAAAGCAAAAACAATTCGTAATAAAAGGCCTCTCAGTTCACATAAACAAATCACGAAAAAAAAATTATATTTAATTTCCGAGTAAAGCATTTCAAAGGGCTGCCCTTGAGCGATTGATCTCTTCCTTCATCCACAAATCAAAGCAGCAAAGACAAGGGCTGGTTAATGCGAGGGCCGAGGGCAGAATGGCCCTTCGGAGGACGGGACAATGAGTCCTTGGAGATTTATCTACCTGGACTGTTGTAAATCTTGGATACGTCTGAAGTAGCACTTTGAAACTTGCCAGCTATTCGGAGTACGGGTAGATATTGATATTATTATTTGATACAAGTGATACTCTAGTCTGGTAGGACGATCAGCTCTTGTGCTCAATGAATTTGAAATTATAATAGTTTATTATTTAAACGGTTTTGAAATGAAAATTTCTTATGACCGATAATTTAATAATTTCTTTATTTTTCATAGTAAAAGTCTAAAGTCTAAACCTCCAAAAAAAACCTTACGATTTGAAAAGTCCCTCTTTTTGAAGTCGATAAACAGATTATTTATAAATGATTCATATCACGTCGCTCAAAATCGATCCTGGTAACTATATAGCTAAACCAGACCACTACAAGTAAATGTTAAAGAAGGTACGTACTAATTTAAGGCAATGTTTACTAACCGGACAGCAAAATCCCGGGATAAATCTTAGGTACCGCACAGGCCGCGAACCGCGCACAAATCATGACGACTCGAGACCAGTTGGACGGCTACGGGATTATGCTGGCATTTGTATTTTTATATAAAAAGCAGTAAATAATATAAGGTCCCTTAAATATAACTACAACAAAAACTTTCTTTGTTGTCACATCTAAAATACCAAACTAAATAATAAACGTAATAAAAGGAGTATAGCACAATCGTCATATCAATAAGAGCACTAAATGGAATCTACGATATGCGATATACCCTTATGATAATTTTTCTTGTTAATTTTATCAATCCATTTATTTATGTACAACATCAAATTCCTGAAGTATTTTAATAAACTAAACTTATTATTAGGCAATGTTACATACTTCTTTAAAATAATTACTAAGAAAAAAATATACATAAAACTTAATTAACTTATCTCCACAAACAAACAAAAAACTCAATCCGTCCCCACCGAGGTCACATTTAAAACCGTCCAAGCAATTTATTCTCCAACCCAGACGCATTAACAAAAACCGGCGGGAACTCGAAAAAATCGCGTAATCCAGGGCTGAACTAAGCCCAGGGGCTATCTAATAACATTTATTATGTCGGTTCCGGTCCCCAGCGTCCACTTCCGGCCGCTGATAGAGTGCGGCCATTTTTGCCGCCATATTTATTTATAGGTGTCGGTTTGGCGATAATGTCGATGTGGATCGTACATTACTGGAGTTGTTGACCGGAACTTGTATAGGGCTCTTAAATGACAGAAGCTGATCAAACAGCACTTAATAGCAATGAGGATAATTTCAATGAATTACCACAATTAAGCTTGTACTTTACTTTTAAATATTATAATTACCATCTCTTGACGAGATACTTTCACATTTTTTTTCCTGTATGTCCCTCTCAATCTGTCTCTTTATGGGGTCAAACAGGAACAAATTATCCCGATTTTGCGCCATCTAGAGTAAACGGTTGCTGTTGCCAGTATCCTCGGATCATTGCCGCACGGCAGTGAGTTAGACTTTTTGTTTATTTTATTTGTAATTATTATGAACACATAAGCCTTACATATTTCGTTCATCTGCTATAATGAAATACTCAAACGTATTTTTTTCGTATTTTTTTGTTTGCTTAGTTAATATTGTAAATTATATATTTCAGTAGCTGTGCTAATAAAATTCGCAGTCACAGCAAATAATATTTCCACCAACACGGTCCATTTGTATCCGTGCTGGCAAGTCATTAGTCGCCAGTTGCACGCGCGGAAAAACTACTTGCTACGATCGAACGCACGTATAAATCTCGACAACACCCGCTCTTTCCCATACTATTTGATTAATGGGTTACAGTTACAGAACTTCTTCGATAATCAGTAGTTCGGAAAAACATGTCTCATTTCTTTTTTAACTAATTATAGAAAATGCACTAATTATACATTTGGAGACGATAAGGAGAAGCAATTAGTGATGTACGTATATACTACCACCGTGGCCTAGTGGTTAGCAAATTTGCTTCTAGAGCCGATGGATCCCAGTTCGATTCCCGGCTATTACAGGTGTTCGAATTCTGAGTTTGAATATGTGTCTTCAACTCTGAGTGTGTTGCATGTGGTGGTGAACGTCCGACGGATTTTTTTAAAATGCTTTAGTGATTTTTCTTAATAGCATAACATCACTCAGTTTGGGCGTTTTAGATTTATATAATTATAGTGTACGATATCAAAAGATCATAAAAATTGTACTCAACTACAGCTGTGCTACTCACGGAAATTTCCGGATATATGAATCCGATTCAAAAAAAAGCGCATTATATAATCCGGTACTTTCATACAAACACCGTTATTTGCTCAAAAGCTTCAACGATACGCCTCGGTTATTTACCTGTAGCGTACAAATTGGCACCATGTTACACTTTCCAAATATAGTATGTACATACCTTGTAGCACATATGATGATAAGAATAGAGCTTAAATTGTCTAGTTTTTCAGTATCAGACTGTGGTTTTGTTTCTGATATGACGTCACTGTGATCGGGTTAAAGACATTGTTTTTTGGGAGAGTTAAGTTTAAAACATCATCTACTCAATTATAATAAAAATAGTCACATGGCCATTTCTTTTGAAATAACACATTGTTTGTGCTATATCATCCAGGTTAGTTACGCAAAAGTGGCTATTACCTAAAGTTAGAAGGGATACAACCAAATACAATCTTGATTTCGTTTTGATAGAGTTAAAACGGAGAATTATCAAAGCGAAACCAAGATGCTGAGACTTGTTTCATTTTATACATCGCTAATTTTACGCGATAGCACGACTACTTCCAAAATCAGTATGACAAGTTTTTACACACATGATAACTTCAAGCTCAATGTTTACTATGGGTACTAAACTTTTGACCAAAAACATAAATAAACTTGAACTGTGCAAAAAAAGTTTTACTACTAAAAATATACTTTCTTGACTATAGACGTGAATTTCAAATACGAGTATACCTATCTAACAAATGAACAAAGTTATTCATAAACAGTAAAAGTGAAATAAAATCGCACAAAATAGAAGTAATTCGAGCTAACTTTCAGTTAGCCAAGTACACTACAGTGAAACGTTTGCAGTGTAGAGGCAGTCGATACGATATCGCCTTGTCAATACTGGCAACCCTCCAGCTATGAACTATCGGGCATTTGCATGAGAATCCACTTGATACCGGCTAGCTTTGAATAATATAGCACGAGGTTTATGCTGTAAGAAAGTGTTTGGTTAGGAAGCGATTGACTCGTGGGAATATCTTAACATAAATATTTAATATTTAAGTTTTAGATATATTTTTAATTGTAATTTTTTGCACATTTTATATTAATTGTCACATACTAGTATGTCTTGGAAGCCTATACATTGGTGGCCATAACTGCATTACATAATATGAGATTATTTGACTTTAATAAAATCTTTTTGAATTTGAATTTTGAAAAGGTAATGTAAGCAAATTATCATCATCATCATCTTTATCCCCTTTCGTCCACAGCTGGACATAGGTCTCAATTCTGTACTCTGTATTCTAAGCCGCTTTCTGAAAGTCATTTTCGCCGTGACGTTTTTGCTGTTTATTAAATGTGTATTTCAGGTTGGGTGGTGAGATTTCTAACCACCTTTAAATTATTATTTTTAAGTATGTTTACGCATAGTGTATGGTTATTACTTTTAACTAAATCGAGAGTGACACAAAATGATGTATTAGTAATATATTTGGAAAAATGGCGTTATATATTATTACTAATAAGTTATTTTGAATTGAAAAAGTGAGTTAGCGGTGTTTTCAAAACTGTAACATTGAATAATTCCTAAAAATGGCAAGTTTGCTAAATTCGTTAATATTTTTGTGGTTATTTATCAATTATGATGTCATTGTTACTTGTGATTGCTTGTAATTTTCAATCGTTTTCAGTACAATAAAAAAGGTGGTTTCTTTTCTAACCACCGGGGCCTTAAGGACAGGAACATTGTAGGCCTTGACATGAACATTGAGTTTACTTGTAAATATAAAATATCTCATTGTTTTTCCAGAACGACAAAATATCTTTCTAATGGAAACGTTAAAAAAGGTCTGGTGGAAGACCTTTGGACTTTAAGAGCATTAGTAATACGAAATCTGATGACCAAAATATTTACCAACCACCTTCCACAGTGTTAGGAGATATACTGCCAGATTTTCTACAAGAAAATGCTCATGACTTCCAAACGGACGACAAAATACCGTTGTCTAATATAGCGGGTAGCTAAAACCAACCTAGACGTATAAATTTGGAGAACTTTGCATCATCAACAGTGTCTCCTGACACCGTTAATGATGCATCTTGCTGATCTTCAAACTGGAAGAACCTCAGAATAAAATTACCTAGTGTGTTACGGAATGATGTGGTTGGCAACACTCATACAGAAGTTTCGTTTAATTTAGACTGAACATTTATCTAGGATAATGAGCTTCCAAACAAACGTTTATGCTTCTCAGAGGAAAAAGTATAAATGGTGGCATATAATCTTCTTTCATATTTTCTGAACTGCTTAGTTATCAATTCTGTCTTGGTATAAAGAACTTCAAAAATATCATCACCCAGTTATGTTTGTATCTCTTTATACAAACGCCAAGAAAGAATTGGCCAGCAGGAACCGTATGGCAGTCTAATATCTGCAAAGAACCTATATAGGTTACGTTAGGGGACGTACATGCTTCCAAGATAACTACAAAAAGTTGTTAAGACTGATAGACTGATACGACAAATATTCTATCTTTGACTTTGATATACTAACCGCCACGGTGGCGGCTAGTATATCAACTGCCACTGACTATTCGTATCCTTCAAAGCCTTAACTGTTATTTTATTTTTTCATACCCAGGAACGTTTTTTACCTATATTAATAACATATCCGCATATATTTTTTTTAAATGTAAAGTATGAATAAGCGTGGCTGAAAGAGTTAGCAAATTAGTTTTTGTTGCTATTGTGTATATGATAATGTGGAGTAAATTCGAATGACATGGTTACTATGTCATGATTTAAGATTCAATTAAGTCATCTAATTCTCGGGCCTTCTGTTATCGATCTTCAAAAGTACAATGCAAATATGCTACTTACGTAGGATTGCCTACGGTAAGCTTTCTAAAGCGGCTACGAAGCTACCTACGAACCTGCTACACCCGTTACATGGACAAATCAAAAATTCACACTTCGGTACCCTAGACCCTAAGCTCGTTACGACGGCCACTAATTACACCCACAATTCCGTAGCTTAAAATTTCAAATTGGAACCCTCTCGCATGCCTCCGTCTCTCTCGCACACGTTTAAAACAACACCAACTGTTGCGATGTGGGTACATGTGCGTCCGTGTGCGTGGGTAAACACCGGTTTAAGCCTAACTGGCCTTAATGAATCGTAATGGCCCCTATAATTCGCGGCGTAACTAACTGGCCATGTGGGGACGCAGCCTCCCCTTTCCCCCGTTTCCCCCGGTGTTTGGAAGCGAGCCATATCGCGGGTATGACAGTGGCGGTTCTCTTTTTGAAATTTTCAGCCGACCGCGTTTTGTGCCGCGATTTGCGGTTACGTGTTTAGATTGTACGGCAGCCGCAAATTTGTCACGCGCCAATTTTGTTCGCTTTTGTTTTCATGCCCGATATCTTGTGCGGCTATTTGGCC
Source organism: Ligdia adustata (assembly GCA_947049295.1). NCBI lineage: Eukaryota > Metazoa > Arthropoda > Insecta > Lepidoptera > Geometridae > Ligdia > Ligdia adustata. Next base: position 10,348,675 of record OX346218.1, read on the forward strand.
ATATTTTTCTGCAGTTATTCGATTGTAACTACGACAAGTTTTACGCCTGTCTTTTACACTGATATATTTTTGTACTAACAAAAATAGCGATACATTTTATTTTCCAAGATGCAGCCTTAGTTTTTTAATTTCTTCGAAATACTAAGATAAGATAATGTAAGATAAGATAATGTAAGATACGAAATAAAAACAGATAACAAATTATTTCTAAATTATAAGTAGGAATTAAAAACCACAAGCTAGAACAAAATAATTATAAATTGTCTAACTACATTATGAATCCGTTACAACAGTTTACTTGTGGGTCCCAAACTAGGCGATGCCTGTATTTTGGTGTCCCACAAGTTAATACTAAGCTTAACATTTTTTATAATAAGCGTTATAAATTTTATTGACTTTTAACTATAAAAATTACAAGGTGACTGATATGTTTTGCTCGTGCAGCTGTGCAGGGTCTGCAAAATTTATGAAAAGCAAAGAGTTATGTTGCGTAAAGTGCAACAGCCGGCGCCCCAACTTTAAACTAAAGCCCGAAGGAGGTCGTTATTCCTTCTGTAATTTATTTAATTGCCCTGTGGCGGTAATTATTCATGAAATTACGGCAATTACGACTCGGAAACAATTATTTATTGTGCAAACTCGAGTTCTAACTCACATTTTATTCCATAATGCATCAACAGATAACGGCAAAACAAGTCGCGGCTGTTTCTTATGATGTTTAATTTGGTTTTTTGATTGTTAATTTCATATCAAATTAAAATTATTTATGTAACACGACGTCTCAGATATATCATATCTTATACTAGAGTTGATTTTCGTTAAAAGGCTTTTCATTTAAAGACCGCCGCACAAAATATAACAATGTAATGTAAATGATCTCAAAGTATAGTATCTCTTAGGCGGCCTAACGGAGTTTCTCGTTGTGCTGACTTAGCTAAAAGTACGATAAGACTAAAGAAGAAGAAAACTTATTACAATTACAAATTCAGATTTATTAAGATCAATTTTTTACATACCAACACGTAAACATCCTAAAACCTTCATCAGAATTCCATCTACCCAATCTGTGTCCAAAGGAAAACGAGCAAGAGTCCTTGGACATTGTCCGGCGCATATTAATCACGACGCCATCTGGTGCCGCGGACCGGACAACGCTTAAATTAAAACATTCGGAACAGTCCTATCCTCGACAACACTTGGTGCTAATAGCCGCTTCATTTCCTTAGCTTGGCTACAATACTTGTTCGTAATTGTGAAATTATTTAAACTATGGGACACATTATTTACATAATTTCACTACTTCACTTATATAAAAAACCTAGATCTCATGTAATTTTGTTTTATTTCATGTAGGCTTCAAAGATTAAACTTACCGTTTACTTCTACCTAGTTAAAAGTATAACTCATTGCCACTAAACATTAATAATAATAATAATAATAAATAACTAAACATTAGTAGAATCTTATTATCTCAACGTTTTACTTCTAATTACGCCTTCTTCAAGCGATCTTTTTTTAATGCAGAAGAAGTTTCACAGAAATATTCGTTTTATTCCACTAATTTCCTTAGATAATCCTCTGCGCAGGGGATTAGTGGAATTTTTGACACATTTTCAAAAGGATTGTTCAAGTATCGGTGTCAGTTACTGATTGTAACTGACTTTAAAATTAATGCAAACGCGGTAATAAGCCTTAAAATACTTACTAATTAAAAAAAAAAATATGTACAGGTATAGGTTAAGTCTCCTTACTTACTTCCGTAGCATCTTAGGCGAGACAACCTTGAATGGATTGCTATGTCTTGGACACAGATCTGGAATGCCAAAATATCCTATGGTTCTATTATACTTTCCAACCATCAAAGTTGTCCAACCAGTGGTGGTATGGTGGCATAGTGTAAAGTTAGTGATAACTGAATTGAAACATTAATAAAACTATGTTTGAGTTCTGTCAAAACGCCTGAGAACTTTATTTTTAAAGAAAGCAGTTTACTTTTACAAGTCCAACGCTCTTGGCAAAACGAAACCAAAATTGTTTCACTTCCTTTATCGCTAACTCTACGCGATACCACAAAATCATCATCAAACTCGACGTCAAGCGAAAAACTAAATGGAAATAATTCTCAACACTCAAATGGCGATTCTCGTAAACAGTGTCCATACAAATAGTGCACCCTTTGCCCACTGTACGTGATAAATTCATTTTTGGACGAAGGTTTAATTTGTTTGCCGGCGCGCCGCTATTTGCAAAACGCCATTTCTCATTGAACAGATTACGGAGATTACGAATTCATTAGGAACGATATATTTCTGGAGGCCTTAATTGATATTTTGTGCACATGTTGGGATCGGAAGGTAAGGAAGGTTAGGTAGAGAACTCATTTGTTTGTTGAAATTAGAGTAGGTATAAAAAAAAAACATATATATCAAATTTGAATTCCTAACGTAGCACATGCCGATTATACTAATAAATCCCTCGGCAATAACTGTATTAGTAGTTAGCAATATTACCTGCTTCAACTTGAGACCTAGCACCAATCTAAACTAGGTAAAGTGAATATATACCTACTCAATTAAATTTAGTTATTATATATATATTACACCATTAAATAAATAAATAACATATAAATTATACACAATTAAAAATAGAAATTCCTACATTTGTATGTTTTTATCCGACGTTATAGAATTGACGTGGTTCTAAATTTGTCAGAACCTTTTTTTTATTAAGGTAGATAGATACATACATAAAACATAGTTATTCCCGATTACCCAAAAGCAACCTACGCATGGAACATATAAAAAATCATTTTTTTGCTTAAAATGGTTTTATTTATTTAGATAGGTGCAGGTTACAGACAATAAGTTATAAACATATTAACACAGTATAGAAAAGAAAAGAACACTATAAACTTGACTAAGTAATATATCTTATGACACAGTTTAATTAAGTGCGAGACGTGTCATCGTTGAGGACACAAACGACTCATTTCATCCCTGATGAAGTTCAGCGAATGTGAACGAAACTATAGTTGGACCTTTCCAACAATCAGTTACTTAAACACCCGTCTTCTTAAACAATATGTTATATGTCTTACGTGACCCCATTATTTTTTTATAAAAATCGAGGCCTACTTCAAAACTCTAGAGGTCTGGTTTTTAAAACAAAATAATTGAAAAAATTTAGAAGCGCCTGCTTATTGTTCTTTTTTGTTACTTATTTAACCCAAAACGCAAAAACGACGGGGTGTTAAAAGTTACTTATAATATGCCTGTGTATGTATGTATGTCTGTGGCATCGTAGCTCTGTTACGGATACACCGATAATTTATGTTTTTTAAGGTGAATTAAATAAAATAAAAGAAAAACACTCCCAACTAGGAGTGCTAGAAATCTGTCCAATAGGGCTGCCGACAAAACATCCGGATTACATTTTTGTTTTGGTGTCGAAGATTATTTAAATTCATAGTTTTATTTGTTAAAAAATTGTTTGTCAGAATAAAGCTATATTCTATTCTATTTATCCAACGAATACTTCTCGGTAGCTTTATTAAAATTCCAGCTAGACCCCGTACTCAGATCCAAGTCAATCAAGTGCGGGCATTCCTGGCATTGGCTACGACAGCGCCACCGCACCGCGCGGCGCATGCTGGAATTAATTGCGGCCGACTCTGAGGTGACCCGTAATTATTGCACCGAACGTTGCTATGCTACTCGTGTCCGTTGCGAAGGATAGCCAATTTGTAATGAAATTTGCGGTTTTACAAGATTCTCTATACTATATTATATCAAACAGGGATTATTTTTATAGGGAATAGTTAAGCAAATTTTTTATACGTGAACTATAAAAATTAAAATATATAAATTATTTACGTTTAGATTTAAGGTAAGGGTTTAATAGGGACACTGTCATAAGGCGATTAACCCAAATGCCGCGTAGCACCAATTCGTTTGCTTACTGTTGCATAAGCATAAGACATTATTACGTTTCGTTTAGGGCTTTATTGCTATAATCAAGACGGCTCTAATATCTACACATATGCTATTTATAAGGAATTTGGGTTGAACCAGAGATGAATTTCAAAATCTAATAATCGATAATTAAATGATCTATCAAAGTAATAAATATAATCGACCTATAGTAATTATGCTAATCTAAATACCAGCGATGACAGCGATGAGTGGCCAAAGCCAGGCACATTTTTAGGCCTAAACTCTCAGAACTTTATATTTTTAACTTAAAACGTGTGACAGTTTAAATTCTGCAGGCTTATAAGTAATTTTGATTTACAAACTTAATCGTGGATCATACATGCAAAAAAACTGAGAAATTGAGAACTTTTGTTTCGGTTAGTATTTACTAATTCGTTTGATTTGTCACAGTATACATACTACTTCTACTATATACTAGTAGTAATATAAGCTATAAATAATAGTAATTATTTATAGCTTATATTACTCAGTGATAATTAGATTTTCCAATGTAAAAAGAACTGTTGAAATCATTTCAGTAGTTTTTTTATTTTATTCGTTACATACAAAAATACAAAATCTTCCTTTTTTTAATAATATAGATAGCAAAATAAAAATAAGATGGAAATCTACACCAACGCTTTAATACCTTTATCTTTGTTACCAAAAGCTATTTGAATACAAAATCCATAATCCTCATAGAGATATTAAATAGACAATCTTGATAATTCTACACCTTTACCTGAATACTTAATAGAAAGGTGATCAGTATTCAAAGAGAGTTTCTTCAGAACGGGTAAAATGATAAGCCAGAGATACACTATACATACTAAGAGACAGTAAATATACAACTAGTTTCCTAGTTACGAAAAAGTGATGCAAGTATTTTTAGCTAATTATATTGTGTGAATTGTGTTAAGCTTAGTTACTGCTATAGTTTTACCCTTAGCAGGATAAGGTATTTGACCCAGAAATTTTTTACCCTTATTATACGTAATTGGACTCTTGAGAGAGTTGACTAATCAACCGTTCATAGTAATTTTTATGAAGGTCGTCCAAGTGTCAGGCTTTGTAATGCCGCCCGAATTTATAAAGATGACATAGACAGTTGCAGATTTCTTAGGTGTCAGATATATACCTCTTTTTGACAATTTAATTACGTTGTATCATATTTCATGAACAAAGTTTCTGCACTGCCATCTAGGTGTCATATATCCCCGAACCCCGGTCTCGTTCGGATCGCGAGATATTTCTTCGGGATACTTGTGACTAATCGCTGGGATTCACCGCCGTCTCGCGATAATCCCGGACAAATTATAGGGGTGCTTATTACTGCGGGGTCGGGATCATTATTTAACAGTCAGTTGAGGTAAGTCTTATATTCGTAGGGCTCGAGGTTGTTGCCATGTATGATTTATTTTCACTTTCACAAAAACTATTTTTTTTTTTTATCGCAACGGGATTTCATGTAGTAACCACTTACCTGAAAAAATACGGTCGAAACCTCACCAAACCAAACACTAAAGCATCCATCGTAAGTTGTCTCGCTAGTGGGTACGTACGAGTACGCACGTATACATTCACAATAGTAAGTCGGTTGGTCGCCATTACGGCCCCGGACACCGCGCGTGTGCGAGCACCTAAAACTTGCACACAAATATATAATAGGTGGCAGGCTTTACATCCTAATTAGATAGGATATCATCCGTATTTTTTAGGTCTGTGGTAGTAAACTAACTCAATAATTTGAGTATTATAATATATGTATATTTTAAATGATTCATTAAATCATTGTATAATAGTATACTTATGAAAATAATTCATATATTGATTTGTTTTATTAAACAAATAAAGTTACAAAACTGAAAAAAAATGCAAAAAGAAACCACAAAGCGTATAAAAAGGAAAATAATAGCCAATATAAAAGAGGACAGTTCCCGTCACAAAGCCGCTGCGGGCGCGGTATTGACAGTAAATTTCATTCATGCGGCATTAGTGCCGCGCCATCACACTCAGCTATATCTGCACACAGCGGGACGGGATAGGGACCAGAGAATAATATTACCAGAGGTTCAGATTCCACACCGATACGTTTAGTTGGTGTACTATCTTGATATTGGACGCGGGCTCGATTATGACAGAAATTTAAACGCCATTATTGCCATTTGAATTTCTGCAATTTGATCAGAAATTTGCAGTTTAAACTGGTACGAGTTCCGCGGACGCGCTTTGATATTAAATTCTAACATGCGGTATTGATGCGCCGTCATACTCGGCGTTTTGAAGTCGCGGCATAAATACCGCATGGTAAGATTTAATGCTTGTGTCAACTTTGTCTGGAATATTATTTAAACAAGAATTAATATATAATTTTTTTCTGTTTTTCATACTCAGATTAACGGTACAGCGTATCATTGACGAGAGTTTAATGTTGTGTGGACTAAATTGTAGTTAATTAGTAGCAAGATACATTTTAAAATAATGAAATCAGTAATTCATATAATTCGTAGACTTTAGTTACTTTTGTGTCAAGTTTATTGTTTTGAATTTTCATTAAACTAAACACAACATTTTTAAGCAGATATTCATGCAAAATTTAACTCTGGAAGAATGTTCTACTCTCACAGTATATATATTTTTAATTGATATGGCTGATATGGATATTTGATATTTTAAACTGATTTATTCTTGGCACATTTCAAATATGTCTTTGAGTTTTTAGATTCATTTAGGGTCCATAATCAGCATATATGATATTTTATTTTCAAATTAGTTCTGTTCTACCAGCGCAATTTTTTTCAGTCTTGAAGCGCAAGATTACTGTCTAGGCTCGCGAGCTACCCCTACCTACGAGGATTGGCAGGGACTTATTCAGCGAGTTTTATTAACCACGAGTACGAAATATCTGTACTGACGTCCAAACCAAATATTTCTATATCCGTAGGCCTACGACGCTACGAGTAAATTGAAGCGGCGTAGCACATTCTACGGCAGGTAGTTACGCGACCGCACTCAAACGATTTAACCGGAACCACAACAAAGAAAATAAACTTTTTGAAAATATGTTGGCTTCCGAATACAAAGCCTTGTGGTTGCATATTTTGCAATCCGTAGACTTTATAAAAACATCGGTCGCTTCTTTTATAAGAACTCTAATCTTTTTTATATTGGCATGTATTTTATGATTATGGAAGAAAATACAAATAATACTATAATTTTTTTTATACGCCTATGTTTCAGCATCGAACAAAACGAAAGTTAACAGGGTTTGTCAACTTGATTAACGTCTATATCCAAAGATAAAACATTTAACAAATATTAACCCTTTCCAGGAGGATGCTAGATCTTCGTCTATAACCTCCATAACTATTTTTATTTTCGGCAAAACCATTATGAAATTAAAAAGATATACTAGCAGCGAAAAGGATAAAAAACGTTGACCCTAACGTATGTTTAGTTTTATTTATTTGTCCGTTTGCTATTACTATCAAATCCCGGAACTAGACTCGGCCGTTCCTCAAGTTAAGCCAATATTTGCCGGGAAGGTCAGTTTCCGCGAGTGACCCTTTAATTTATCGCCGAGGAAACTGAAGTTTATCGAAAGAACGAGAATAACTTTATTATATAGTGACCGGAAGCAGGGGACGGGATACGGATGTTAGAGACAGTTCGGTACAAAAGTGTTTGAAAAGGTTAGGTGAATTTAGTGGAGGAGCTATTAAAGACTGACTTTATTGATAATTTACAATAAATACGTGCGTAACAACCGATAAATTTATTGGAATAATTTGCTATTGATGCATAATATCGTACCAAATAAAAAACAATTCATAAATTCCGAAGTTAACTGGAATTCATCAATTCGGTCTAGTAATTTGTTTAGAATATCAAAATGAGTGAAAACATAGCTTAAAGATTCAAACTTAACCTTTAACTTTTTCCCTCATTATTTCAAATGCAATCTCTTTTGTACACGTCTGTGCCATTTTACGTTATACTATTTTTTCCGAGTAGACGGCATTTGTTGGGAATGATGAAATATGTCGCGTCGTCCACTCAACCCTCATTGTAAACACATTTCCCGAATGTCTCGCACGCGGCCGCTCGCCTTCTTCTACTGTGTAAGTCTTCTACATTACTCTAGCAACCGTTTTGATATAAAACTGTATTTTGTTACAAAAAAAATTGATTTTGCTAGATTGCACAACATAAATAGATATACTAGGTATATATTTTGGAATCTCTTTATTATATGCACGCATAAATAATACAATAAATTTAAAAGACACAATAGAAGCAACAAGCGGTTTCTTTATAGCTAACAGCGATCTTTTTCAGGATTATCGCTAATAGAATCTCTATCCCAACTGCATCAGTAAGCTGTTAGTACCTAATAATAAAAAATGCCAATTACTCAACTATGAATAATTGAGCAAGGGGTAATTATTGTAAATATATATTTAGAAAAAAATGTGCCTAAGTATCATTTCGATAGATAACTCGTAACTCGTGTACTCGTTTGCTTTTAGCGACAAGGCCGCCACTTGTGGCAATACTTGTAAAATTATATTTTTTTGTTTTTATGTTTTATGTGTCTAAAACAAAACGATCATCTGTCTATCCATCTCCTAAACTATTATTTACGTAATAAGGTTCTGGATAAAAAAAAATTAATTTACCAGAATCAAAATATATCGGTAAAAAATAATTTACTGTTATAAATAAAACGCTACCTATAACAAACATCTAATTTGCATTTAGTTTAAAGAATTCATACAAATTAAAAATTGTTCAATCACTTCAGCAAATCCTTTAAGCCATATGACTATAATTTTAAAATAAACAAAGAACGTAATAACTGTATATAAAGATGAGAGCACAATTTATTAAAGTATAGTATCATACGGCTCTTGACAAAATTTTCATATAGAGACTGTCGCTCAGGGTGACGGCTACCTCAGTCGAGATCACTTTGTAGCATTAAACGAGCCTTTATAGTAACCAGGGACTTTGTGCCGGACAGAAGACGGACGTACTACGTAAATATAACATTTGAATTTAGAGAAAAGTTTCTGTTACAATAAATCCAACGCTCTTTGATCAATAATTATCAAGATCGTTATCAAACAAAAATATTTTATTTTACAATGTAAACGAAATAAGTGTTACTTTTCAGTTATCATCAAATAAGATGCAATTTATATCAAAATAACAAATGCGAGTATTTTTTGGATAAAACTAAGTTTTTTTTCTTTGGAATAACCATAAATATGATTTAGCGAATATATATTATTTATCTTCTAAAAAAATTATCAATATACCTACATATTTGTAAAACGTACAAATTTACGTAGTACGTCCCTGGCGCGGCGTAGTGGAGTTCCAGTGAAGACGTCACCATGAATAAGCTCAGTGGAGCGTAACCGAGCGACAGTATCATACCTACTCGGGGCCGAGGCGGACGACAAATGAAACTTTATTGGACGTTTTTCATTTATCTGGAAACCCTCACGCTAAATTCATGTTAACATTGACCGGCTCGGTAAAAGTTTAGTCAATTCTGGCAAAATTTTAAATGAAGAAGAAATGGAGGTTGGTTTTTGTTATCAAATGCTGTCTTCAAGTTTTTGTGTAAAAAAGACGTTATTAGATTTTAAGTAACATACAATGTGGTCTTTAAAATTATTATACAAAGTTATCTGTGTCAATTTTTTGATCTGAACTACGCTAATGCGATAAGTTCATAAAATATTTAACTCATTTTCTCAAATTCTACTTTGGATATGGACATTGTATCCATAACTATAAGTGTTATGCTTAATAATGGTAAAATAGCAAGAGTCAAATACCTGCCGTTTACTTTGCAAACTTCACAGTACCCTTTCGTCCATATGTTAACATTTATTGACTCCAACACTTTCTTTGGCCATTTTTTTCGCGAACACCCTTGTATAGTGCCTCACAAACAATATATAAAGGGAACACGTGTTAACAGCATCATAACTGAGTCGCTTAACTGCCTAAGTTAGGGCACTTTGTAAAATATGACGCAGTGTGAAACGGGCCTTATCGCCTTGCTGATTTTGTTTTATGGTCTCACACGGCGGACTTTTGTATGGGCTCTTTTTTATGAAGTTAAGATAATGTATCTATGATTTTGTCAGAATACTCCAGTTTTTTTAATAGTTTAATGTTACCTAGAGGTATGTAAAGCTGCCTCGAGAAAGTGTGCGTTAACTATGATAATAATAATTACACGTTTTTAAATTTGTAGTTCCAGGAACCATAGCATATACTGTTTGCTATGCGACTTCAAAAATCAATAACCACTCGAACGATATTTTGTAAAATAATATTGTGTTTCGCATGCGTGTACCAAATATTACTAAAGTTGGCCTGTAAATGGCGCCGTAGCAATTTATTTCGAGAAAGACTCTCCAAAAACACACCCAAATCAATTATCGCTGACGACTAAAAATTCGTATAACCCAAGTATATAATAAGTAAGTAGGTATGGTATATACTTACCAAGATTTGTCAAGATTGGTTGATCACTACGGCCTGTCGTAACTGAGTACAAAATTTTCGGAGGCTGCAAACATAAACACAAAAACATACAAAATATATTGTATAATATAATATAAAATTTGCCTGCGCGAAGTAGAGACGCTTCGCTCACTTGATTTACTAAAATAAAATCTCTAAATGTAAAGGTAAACGAGACTCCCTTATGTCTCATTTACTTTTACATTTACATTAACCAAACAAAAATTAATTAATTAATTAACATTTATAATGTCTCTCAAAAACTGCACGAAATAAAATAGTATTTTAATCTATATAATATAATTTATGTGAAAACTTACTAGTATAAAGTTTGTATCAGTATTTTACGAATCAGATTGAAAGTTATAGGTTATTATTTATATATGTCTTGTAGGTACTAATTTTGTAAATATAATTTTATTTTGACTCCCCGTTAAAAGTTGGTAACAAAATCTCACGAATCCCGTCAAATTCCAGTGAACAAATTCCTGAAAAAATCAAACAACTTTTTCGCTCTGCTCTAGGCATTACGATGTATTTTTATTTTCTTAATTAGCTTCGCCAACACCGGCACGGCTTCTCTTCAACTTTGACCAAAGAATCCTTTGCAATGTGTATTGTGAAATACGATAGATTGGAACGCGCAAGCTTACCTACGAGCCGATTAGAACCTAGCAACTAACAAATACTGCCCTGACAGGTTTCCCTACAAACTATTGATTACTTTAACAACTTAAGGGCCATGTGTACGTAGCCAATAACTGTAACTACTCCACATAAATCGCGGCATTAATTTTACAAGTCAAATGTAACAATTTAGTAGTAGGCAAGTAAGCACTTAGTTATACGCCGCCGGCGCCCTCTGCCTCGCAACTTAAGCGGCCCTCCTTTACCGCTAAACAAATTTGACAGCTCCAAGTTAGGCTAAGTTTGTGTACACGTATGCAAAGTTGTACTTCCTTCGTCCTAATTGACGTTAACTCTTAAACTGTATATTTTAAGAGCGAAAATTCATTGTGGTTTTGTGATGTGAAGTGTAATTGTAAATTTGTCCCGGGTATTAAAGTTTCGTAGGACTAGTTAGCATTGTGCCCACGTTGAAACAAGTTGTCATGATTATTAAGGTGTTTAGAGTTAGAGTTGGCGTGTGATTACTTGGCGAGATTGCGCACGGCTGGCAAATGTGAATAGGGTCTTATCTGTGGCTTCTTCAAGTTGGGATGGATAATGGAACTGTTGAAAGAGAAATATATAGAGTATATATACTTAATATATGTATGAGATAAATGCTTAATATATGTATTACATTGCTTGACCGCATTAGTTATGTACAATAACTAATGCGGTCATGATATAAGTGGTTTTTTCTGTTTGACTCCTTAAGGGGACAGATTAAGGGGACAAACAGAAAGGAATTGTTATTGTAAATAACTTTGCTACAGGGCCAACTCAAGAATTAAAAATGAGCCCTTATTTATTTTGATATTTTATTACTAACGGTATAGAGGGAAAACATAATATAACGATTTATTGTAAAATTTACTAAACAGTACTCTATTGTGACAATAAGTATATTTATACAATGTCATAATTTTTTTAGGAACTATTTGCAAAGTTTTCATTTTCATAATTAAACTCCAGTCTTAATTTTACCATATCTACACATAATAATAACTTTCCACCTTTCATCTTAACTCTCCACCCCTGGGTAAGGATTACTTCGGAGCAGCTAACTCGTGATAAGATTTGAGTTTCACAGCATTTGAATTTGCATACAATACATAAATTCATACGTTCAAACTTGTTTCGGTAGTTCTTGTAGCTAACCTGTAAAATTTACGTTTCGTAACTACAAATCAGAGGGATTTTGCAAAGGAAACTTCTGGAGTTATATCATAGAAATATCAAATTAAGTATGAAACGGAATCAATCCGCAAGAACAGTTATCACTAAATCAAGGAATATAAAAATCTTAAATGATCTATAGGTAATCTTTCTGCTATATTTTATTTTTTATGTTATAGTTAGTCATATCCTTTTTGGTAATAAATGCACTTGCCCGGTAGTTCAGCTATCACGCAAAAATAAGAAGATGTACTTAAATACCCAAAAACATTAAGTACCTAGTTAAATTAATTAAATAATTAGTTGGCAATAAGTAAGGTTTATTTTTGGATTACTAAGTAATATTCTGAATTATTTATAAGCATTGCATATGAAACGAACCATTATCACATCCCTGCCAGCTGATTATTAAATGACGACCATTAAATTTTCGACAGGGGCCGTCAAAAAACCTTCACATTAATTCGGATTTAAGCTCTCCCAGTCGGAAGCTTTTAAATTCGCATAAATACAACATGTCACGGACGCGGCCGCAGTGCCTTTATCAATTACAGCAGAGCGCCAAAAATGTGGAACGAAAAAAGCGTTACATGACCGATCGTTTAATATTTACTCGACGTTTACAACGAGATATGTAGAGGGTAATGATCAGGACGTATTAGGACATATCTTTTTTTATATTTGAGTTACAGATACACACAATTTACGAGCATAAATGAAAACGGGAATGTCCAAAAATAATCGCGAAATTAAGGATGCCGGAATAAAAAAATAGCTGAATAACTCGTATTTAATAGATATGACTTAATTCAAACGTACATAGATGAACGTTAAAATCGCGACAACATAAGTGAACAAGGTGCTTTATATTAAAGAAAAGATGTTATAAACAAAAACACACTTTACATCTAATAGTTTTAAAAGTACCATGTAAACATATATATTTTATATTGTATCCTACAAAATATAGTGCAAGTATAAAATGTCGTGTATACGCAGTACCAATACGCGAGTATGCGACGCTTTGACCAATTCCGCGGACAGCATTCGAGTGATATGTTACATTCCGGATTTTTGCCAATACTCGGACCGATATTGAAGAGTGAAATACTGTTCGACACATTTTATTACATTTACCTGGCACTGTTTGTTGATGGGAATATGAACTGTAGCTGGTCAAAAAATGCGGTCAATAGTAGCCGTTATTTCGTGTTATTGGATTTTTGTGCACTTTGACATAGTTAACCTCTAGCGAGATGGAACATGATAGGTATATATTAACTATCCTCCGTAATATGGGCAAGGTCCTTTGTTTAGGAAAATGAAATGACTAACTAGGTACAACAAAACAATAGCAGCTAGATTGCCAATAGACCACTTAAGATCTACAAATAATCAAAATGCTCCAACCCACCACCAGACTATTATCCCTAATAACTCTAAATGGACATCTGTTAATTATATCAATAATTATGAACGTAAAAAAACATGTGCTCATTTGCTGGCAAACATGATAAATTGTAAATTACTCGTGAATGTGGGTTTCACAGTGCCTCAAGCTTAAATTTTAAAATGGCAGAACAACAGTGGAACTGAAATTCGAAGGTAAATAATGAGAAGGTACTCGTACATTAACATTGCAAAAATTGATTAATGTGCGGACGTGGAACCAATGTGTGCACAACAAGGGCAATTACTTTGGAAGTATTTATAAACTACATAATTAATATATAAGGCTAATTGTATTATTTCAGTTAGGATTCTCTTAAGAGTAGAGTTTGGCAACCATAGCAACGATTTTGTTCTAATAAAATACTTTGAAATATTCCCAAGAGATAGGTCTGCTGTTCCATAATAAATGTTCGTTGACGCGGGACGAACGAATAGAAGCATCGATTTTTATTATTGAGTATTTTCAAATGTCCAGGAACTGAAATTGTTGCATGTGGTTAGTTGAAATTGCCCTTAAGAGCACGTAAATTGATACTTAAAATCAATGTATGAAATAAGCTACTACATTAAAATGCCAAAGGATCAAAATTGATATCCACTAAATCGGTCCGGGCGTCTCTGAAAAATCGGGTAATAGATTTAATCATATCTAACAATAAATTGAGATTCTAATCCTATTTTAAAATCGATTGAAGCAGAAGTACACGATTCTAAGCATCATTCGCATTAGGCTGGATACTCACAGGCAGGGGGCTTGGTAAACGTATTGCTAAACGTATTGCTTGCCTAGTGGCATGCATTCCTAGGAAACATGGTGGCTAGGTGCTAAGCTCGTTGTGGGAGAGGTCAAGAACTTTGTAGAACTTTGGTTTTTCTTACAAGTCTTACTTACGAAATTAGTCTGTATGTGCGGACGGGTCTTACGCTTCCGTCTCGCATAACTGTGTCAGTAGAATTAACATTTAGGCAATAAGGTAATAAATTCGAATTTATAATACTACTAGTTAATTAAATGACTAGCCTGGCCCGTAATTAATACCTATTTGCCGATAAACACGCGTTTCGTCGTAGCTCAGTAATTGCGGCATTTAATGAAACGTCGCTCCTGCCCACTGCACTGCCCGGGGCGCGGCGAGCAGGGCGGGAATAACTACTTACTATGTAAAAAAATTAAACACTTGTACAATGTTAAATTTGTTTGTAGCCATGATGGTCGAGTGGTAAGTGGGGTCGATTGCCTTTCAAAAGGTACGAGGTTCGATCCCACGAAACATGCAAAAAGAGCCTGAGCTACCGGTGAAGGAAAACATCGCGAGAAAACCATAGCATGGTAGTAGAACGTTTCCTATCGCTCGTCTGCATGGCTAGCTACCACCCTCAAGTTGTAAAATCTGTCGCCAAGTACCTAACGGTGTATTCCGACAGCCTTCCTTGAGAGCCAGTGTATTCCAGACTAGGCATGTTCCATCTAGGGCTACGATATCGCGGACTTCCTTGGTCGTGCGAACTTGTGAAACCTGATCAAAAAAAATTCAGAGATTAGTGATTCTTGTCCTTCGTAACATTATTTAAATTTAGTTAACTTTCTTTTAACTTGAATGAGGAAAATTATAAATAGCGGCTTGCTTTTATAAACCTCCATTCTGTATACTCGTACGAGCATAAATAACTTTTAGTGACTTGTTGACCAATAATTTTGTTCGCCTCCGGGTGACAAAGACAACTTCCCAAAATGACAACTTCCGAGAACGTCTATTCTAAACTTCGTCGTAAAATTTCATATCAAAAATAATTAATTTGATTTTCGTGTATCTCTGGTAAATATAATTGAAATTGTGCAGTCAATGACACCGTAGTAAACTTACACATATTTGAAGGAAATTAAATATCTTCACTGCCGAAAACCACCGACAATTTTTTTTTATATGTATCCAAGTCTCGTTGTCAAGATTCGTAATAAACATACATACTGACAGACGAACGAAAATTAAAACCACCATTCTACAATCGGATCGGATCGGAATAGAAATACTGCAAGATGCCACCGGTCCATACTTAGAGATTTCACGCAAATCGCTTTGCGTCAACTTTACTTGTACGAACTGCCAGTCTACGGAACTCGTTAGTGGTTTCTCTACTTCCCGATAGTTGTAATTTGGGTCTTTTCAAATCTCGAGTGAATTGGTTTCTTCTACGTCAGGCGAGATGCGGTTGCATTTGACCGCATCTCGTCTGACGATGCCGGTATAATTCTGAAACAAAATGGTGTCAATATTGGTTTCGAAAACTTATTTTATGAAAACATATATCTCCTATAATGAAGTAATAAATCTTAATACGCAATCGTTCAGTCAATCATATCAATGGTAAATCAGCACGCGTGGAAAGGGTTCCGCCTAGTCATTAAACATGGAAACCTACCTCCGTCTCGCGTGCTAAACTCATATTAGATGTCATACCGAACCTGCTGCAACCTTAACTGTATGCCTACGATAGGCGGTACTATGGAAAAGACAGGTTTTTCCCGTTAAAATACTTTATAATTGTAGCGTTGAATTAATGAATATTATATTATTATACTTGATGTCAAAGTGTTTTGACTCTTTGAGTTAGTTTCAACCTAATAATATAACACTTAAAGGAGTTTAATTCATACGTTAAACTTACATTACAAGAAGACACAAGCGTTTGATCTGGCCCAACGTATAAGCATTGCCATTCAGCGTGATACGCTGCCTTCTGGTGGTGCGTTGGAGCATTTGTATTATCTGTAGATCCTAAATGGTCTATAGGTAATCTTTCTGTTATAATTTGTTGTCGTAGGTAGTCATTTCGTTTATGTTAATAAAGGCACTTGCCACAAAAAAAGAAGACACTATAACAAGAACTAATATAAATATACAGTTTATGGACTTAGAAGAAGTTGCATTTAACGATAAGGCAGCCACAACAAGCCTTGATTATGGGTTGTTACATTGCTTTCAATGTTGGAGATAACGTGCTTCTAAGAAAAGGTATATTTTACTTAAAAGTATAAACATAGATAAGTACACGCATATTATTATGTTATGTGTTTTTAAGTATTCGCTACTGTTAAACGTCGTCACTAATATCCTAGTAGTTCTGCGAACTGTTGACCTCGCCCCCACGCAAATATGCAATTTAAAAAAAAACTAGCTTTCAAATTTAAGATCAATGAAAACTCTGTAGAATTATCGGTTTTGAATTATTCTGTAGAAATATCTTATGAAACTACATTATACGAGTAAACTACATTTGAAATAGGGTTATTGTACTGAGTTCCAATTGGCTTCCAATCGTCAAGGTTGGTAGCCAATTGGAAACTGCAACCTGTACACAAGTAAGAAATTTCTTGTGCACAAACATTCACACATACAAACTGACAAGCAAGACTTAAAGCAGACACGCTACATAAAAAAAAACAATTTTTATAAACGAAACACTTCCAGTACAATACTATCTAGGACGGATGCATTGACGGTGCCATTTCGCCGAGATCGTCCGATAGCGCGCCACCATGCAACAATGGCGCTCTAAACGCCGTAAACTTGTGAATTATTAATCTCCTTATCGAGCTCTAAACACGGCTGCCTTCATGAAAAATTTAATAAATCGCCAACTAGATTTATAGCGGCGGAATTCCACGCAGAACTATGCCTAGGTTTTCAATGCGAATGCCATTTGTGGAAAGCGCTATTCATAATTATTCGGCTTGTTTTGTATGCCTCCGTGTTTCCGGGCAACGTAAAACACGGCTATTTTGTGTTTGCGAAATGTATCAAATTAACGTTCTAACGTTTAGGAGTTTAATTTGGTTTTGTATACCGACCTAGTTGTTTACAAAGACTTTAAACACATGATTCAACCGAAATAACTAATTTTTATTAATATTTTTTCTGTATTAATAAATCTTGTACATATTGTTCTCCATTTAAACAAACACAAGTAAAACGTTTGCTCACAAGACAACAACACAAGTGTAAAATGGGTAACGTTTCCAAAAAACCAAACTTTTTTGGAAACGCTACGCATAAAAACCCAACCAAATTAATTTAAAAACATCTCGATATAAATTCCAATCAAAATTATTATCTAGCTACCCTTTAACCAAACAACGGAAGGGAGGGAAACGGAGTCACAGTGAGCAAATTCGGTAATTTCTTTCGGTACTGAATAAAGATATATTAGAGGCCTGGACAGAGATAAAGGAATAAATTGTGGGAGCCGTAAATCAGAGAAGGATGGTTTTAATTACTCGGTTTGCGGTACTTGAAGATAGGAACAGGCAACACTGGAGTTCATATATTTACTTGTAACAGTCACTTGACCTAACTGGTCATATAAAGTTTACAACTTTAATATGGATTTGTTAAACGCCCGTTTAAACCTTTTTCTTATTATTTAGTATCTAGCACTGAAAGAAAAATAAGTTTAATTAAAATTAGAGCTTTAAGATAAATTAGAACGAGTGACCATGACCACGGAAAAAAAGTTAGACGATGCCCAATCTATACCAACAATATTTTGCATAATTCAATTTAAGCTTTAAAAAGAATCAAAACGTTCAATTATATAATACCAAGGAAACAGTAGATACATAGCTAACTGCACAATCCGCATCTTGATCAGTAAACAGCGACATACCAACTAACCAGATTGCTGATTGATTCCTGATTTAAGCTGCATACCAGAGCTGAACAAGCAAGCATGCGTGTTCCAGCCAGTACGTAGGACCAAGCTGTGTGCACAGAATTTTAATCAACATTAGTCGATCGACTGATACAGATACTCAGTGCTTAATGAAACAGTTGAGTGATTTGAATTGCCTCGTCGAATACGGTACGGTTGAAATAGATACGGTAGATCAGGACGATCATTGGTACCTACGATTAATTATCTCACGGAAACTGTTTTTTTCAGGTTGAACAACGGCTTACCGTCCGTTTGTAATCTAAATAAATGCATAGAGATTTTTTGGTATACGTAATATAATACTGAGTGAAACACCAGAATGCATTCTGGAAATGCAAGGAATTTCTTTGGTTAAAAAATTGCCTCCTTAAAGTTGTAACTATTTTGTTCTTGAAAGAAATACCAGTCATGTGGTTAATTACAGGTTATTTGTGTAGGTAATAGTTTGCCATCGTTTCTATCGATTGCTCTACGATTTTACTCATTAATAAAGTAAGTGGGTACAAGACTTACTAAATTATTAAAAAAATATATATCAACTACATACTGCGTCAGTTTCTACAGTTTCTACAGGCTGCGGCCAAATTCCTACCGTAAAAGACACGAGCGTTACAAAAAAACGCTAATTCACAAAGTGAAGTGGTCGCGTTACACGCATCGAGTATTTGAAATCTCTTTGATTCAGAATCCGAGCCTAGCGCCCGAGTGTTATTTAAATTATAAACATTATTTTGCCTTAATTAGAAGTTTTTGCAGTGCTTTCGTGGCGGTAACGGGCGGTAAATCGAGCCACTTTGAGTGCTGGATAATTAGGATGCAGTTTTAGTGCAAAGCTTGGAGAGGTGCTTAGGTGTGCGCCAACTGTGCCTGTATGGGCCATGAAAGCCTCTCGGGGCAATTAGCTCGGTCGGAATGTGACTCGGGTATTGAAGATGGGCTGGATTTGTTGGTTTTTGACGTCACGGCCCTGGTAGGCAAAGCGGGTAATTAAATGTTACGTTTATTTTTTATTTGAAATTTTGTAAATGTTACTCTTTAAGGTACAAGAAATAAATTGAATTCATTTAATAATGAAATCTTTATTAAATAATTTAACATGAACTAATTGTTATAATTAATTTCCATTACTTCAAAGATTGTTTCAATGAATTTGATAACATTTGTGAATTATATTGATAACAAGTTTTTTTTGTACTCTTTCTTGGTTATATTTAAAAAGTGTGTATCTTTTGAGGTATGTATGACTTCTATGTTCGAGTAAACAAAAAACGTTGATCATTGTTATTGATTATAACTTTAAGTAAACAAATTTAATGACGCTGCTCATTACTGGCACCATATCCGGTGATTTCAGTAGAAACGGCAGTTCTCGCAATATTTGTGGCCTAATTGATTGTATCCAAATTAGCACTGCCAGTGATGATTGTGGGGCTATCTGCCGAGTTGTGTCAATAATATTGACCCTGTAAATGACTCATTATCACTATTTTGTATGCAGTTTTAAAATGTGATTTTATTACGATATGGAAAATTCATTTTGAATATTGGTTTTAATAGGCGGCCAGTTTAAGATCAATTAGTGTAGGTACGTCTATTAAATAATAAGCGATAAGTGACTTAGACCCCAGTCAGATCTTAGATGAGTGACTGTGGTGTGGCATTTACAACTGAGCGCTATTGTGTTTCGGAAGAAACGTAAATTTGATAGTCTTGCTTGTTAGTTTGTCTCATTAGGATTATAACAGTAAGCTTTATCAGAGATGGCCTATTAACTCTAAAACAAGGGTGAGATACTCTACATATACGACATTGCAAGTATAGAAAGATAATTTTATCTATTATATTGCCTTAATAGCAATTTAAAAAGTATAAGATTTTCAATAATTTTGTATTTTAATGATTTTTTTTACTATAATAGATTTATATCTCTTCTATTTACCTAATCAGGCAAATGGTTTCTACTCGTATATGTACCTATGTACCACTTATGTGGTCGTAACACGTTTTCTGTAAGTTAAAGTTACCGATATGGGGTCGGTCAGGACCCACCTTCCTCATTCTTATCTCACTGTAGTCTCGATCGACGATTTAGATGTCTTTCAATGGCCAATGTGAAGACGTGAGGGTGATCTAACGTTTACGGAGGGAAAAATAATAGGCAGTGTTATTTTATACCTAGCAATACCTATAATAAGTTTCAAATGACTATAACTTTTTAATTAAATCTTTCAGTGATTTAAATTTATTTATCAGACTACTGAACCCCGATTATTAAATAATATGGGGCTACCTTACACAACATGAAAGTGCGATATAAATTAATATGCCAATAAAAATAAAAAGATTTGTAACAACTGATCACCTTATTCAAAGTCGTTTAATAATATTATAATAAGGAAAGATTTGTATTTTTGTATTGTTGGAGATAACAAACAAAAAACACTAGACCGATTTCAAAAATTCTTTCACCATTAAAAAGGTAAATTATCATTTAATAAAACAGACTATAAATAATTAGAGATCCGCGAGTTACACCGCGGAGCCCAGCTAGTAAGTGATATAAAGAAACAAAGGAATGAAGGCTCGGCACAGTAAAAATTCTCAAAGAGCATTAGATACATAAAGCATTAGCAGTTTAGGTGCTACAGTGAAACATACATATATAGACTGTCGAAGTCATTACCCTGCCCTAGCTGGCTCCGTACTGTTCAGCTAAAAATTATGTGAAAAAATACACAAGTGATAAACCACCAACGTAAACCAGCTCTTAGTAGTATGAAAAATCATACAACATGCATTTATTCCGCAAATTGCCACAGCATAAGTAGTAAACCGCGAACATTGACCCATCAATTAAGCACATTACACATTAATTAAGGTGTTAAAAAGGCCCATTATCAGGTTTATTTATGCAAGGCAGTACAGTCGCGCTCGTAAATCAACTGGAGAGACAATGCTAACGCTGTGGAATTAAAAAATACTCAAGCTCGCACTGAAATAAAGGAATTTGCACAATCTTAGCGGCGGTTAATGAATTACTTTTGCTAATTTTTCATTCTGGTGAATGTATTAAGGGCCGGCATTTATTTTCTTTAACAATCAATATTTTAAATAAAATGATATACTGAAATTAAATATATGTATCAGTTTTAAATTATTTAATTGTAAATAGAGTACACATACATATCTATTTTGGGTAACATTAAAATATTGGACATGCCTTTGACAAGTATTGAGCAGATGTTTCAGTTAATTTTTTGCTACAAATTCGTGGCTATCACTTGTGTAGAGATAAATACCCCTTAGGCAGATATTTAAGTTTATTCAATCACACTTATTTGACCAATATCCAACAGCGAATTCTGACATTCGATCTCTTGTTCTTTGATCTAGTATACTTGTTGTAATTCACTACATAAAAAATACTAAAACCAAATAAATTTGACACTCCGTAGCAAAATAGTTTAAATATAAAAGACACGAACATTCGCGAAATGTACTTTTCTCCCTGTACCAAAAAGTTAGAGCTAAAGAAACAGACTTAAGTCTAACTGATTATTTACCCTTTTAATGATATCATCTTCGGCCAGAAGACATCCACTGCAGAAAAAAGAAGAATCAATGATTTCCTGAATTCCACCTCTTAACAAATAAAACATCTTAGACAGTAATATGATGTACATTTTTGTGGCGTGCCCCTCTCTAAGACGTTAATTAATCATTGCAGATTAAACGTGAAATACGAGCGCAGATAACGAATTAAAAAGAAATTTAAATTAACGTACACCGCCTTCTTATTTGATTTAGTTAATGGTGCATTTAAATTAAGTTGAGATTTACATAAGGTAAGTATAGACTACTTTCTATTGAATTTTTTTTTGATACCTTCACAATTGCCTCATTAAGTGTTGAAGATTTGTTTTAGTTTCACAATTGCACAATTATTTACGAATTTATCTAGACATATATAAAGGACTTCAAAAGAAGGAGGTTCTCGTATTCAGTTTGTTTTGATTTTTGCAAAAACTTAAATAAAGGCCGATTTAAAAAAAAACGAAGTTTATTCTTTATGGTATGACCCATATATATTATTAGTAAAATCGATCCGGTAGTTTGGTTGTTTGGTGTATAGTCAGAGGGCTCATTACCTAGGTAATGTGCAGATTACTTGGCTGTGTTCGTTGACGTGGATAAAATTTTCTTACATTAACTAATGGTAAGACAGAACGTACAGAAAACGACCGAGTCTACGGCAAAGTGCTGAAAATAGATTATTGCTTGAATAAACCTCCCGAATGAAATGTTTGTGTTTATTTGTGGTACTATAATCAAAGAAATAAAAATCATTCTAAATTAACCTGAGAAAACAGTACGAAAGTGCTTCGCTCACTGTTTCCGCATTTTAACGTTGTACTATCCGGTAACATGCAGATGAACTAGATAAGGTGCAAATATTACCTATTTTAAGTAAAATTTCGTGCTTTAACTGGTCAAACCAGGTAACATGCAGATAACCTAGCCAATGTGCACATTAGCTGGTTTTTCACTATAACGGTGACATATAAATAAATCAATATTTCCCTGCTGAAGTCGATGCCTCACATTTCTTTGGTAGCTAAGTATTCGTACATAAAAACTTATCGTAAACTTTTTAAAAAGGTTGCAAATCAAACTTGACCTAACAAGGTTTATTTTTATCCCTACCCACCAAAAGAACAGCTATTTATAATTCCTAATAAAAGTTCGTTTGCATAGCTAATATTAAAACAAAGTACCGCAACTCCACCGCCGGTTCATTTAAATATTAAATACGCAAAAGATTTCAAAATTACGTTCAAAACTTCGCTCGCAAGTCCCACAGAGTAATGAAATAATCGTTAGAGATAGCAAGCGTCGCGCTGTATTTTCTTGCTAGAATATTTGAATAATTTCATACTGTGGTGTGGGATTCCCTTCATATGGATGGGTTAGAATTTACCTTACTCTCAGTACTCAGGTATTCTAATATGTTAACTTGAACTGAACTTGCACGTGCTAACAATGTGACGTTTAAGTGATGAGGGAAATCATTACTTCGCCTTTTTTGTGGGCCTACGTATGTTAATTTTTAACAAGTTAGTGGTAGTCTTGTCGGTAAACCCGATGTCTCGAAAGTGAAACGCCGTGGTTTTTAATTTTTTTAATGTACCTCTGAGTTTTTAATTTATGTGCATTTTATCTTTAACTACCACTTGCTTAAAAGAAAACATCGAGATTAAACTTGCTTGTCAAAGGTGAGTGAAGTTCCCAACCCTATGTTTTACCGCAGCGTGGTAGATTATGTCCTACACAGTCTTCTAGGAGAGATCCAGATCCTTGCCCAGCAGTGGAACGCTATAGGTTGATACATGCGTGTGTTAATTTGATTTTTCCTAGCTTCGTTATCTTCAACATTTACTTAGCCAGTGCTGAGATAGATCTTTTCTTATGTATAATACTCCCTGTGATCCTACTTTTCTTGTGTTTAGTGGATTGCAATACTTGGTCAGAGCGCTTATCGGATATATTTTATTAAAACAAAAAAGCAAAGGAATAAAACATTCACATTCAGTTCAGTGCGGCTTACACGTTGCACGTTAAAGGTTCTGAGCAGAAAATTAATTACTCAGGGTTAGTGGTTCTTATCTAGCCGAGGTTTTACATTTCTTTATTTAAAAATATAACGCAAAAATTATAACTAAAATTATTTTTATGAATTCGCTGCAAGGGTCGCATATTTAAAACTATTTTTGACGTGTACTTGTGATTTTTACTGCAAGTAAAGAAGTGCATTAACATTATTCATATTTGATAATTATGAAAAATCGTGACATTAAAAAACCCTAATTTACAAATATATAATCAAACAAAATAGTATCTAAAGAAAATCGACGGTTTCTCAAATATAAAAAAAGGAAAATTCCCCCTTCGATTTCCAAGACGGTCTCTGAAGTTCGAGTGTCACCCGTCGCTGACGCCAGCTGGCGAGCGACTGAGGTGTCAGCGCGTAGGCGTGGTCTACTCACGCCCACCGACGCCCCGCCCACTTCCAGACCCGCCTACCACCAGCGAAAAACCCGTGACAGGTGGGAGGCGCACAAACTAAAGCATCGTTAAGGACACTTTATCAAGTAATTTGTTACTTTCGATGAGAATTTAAAATGTATTTGTCTGGATATATTGCTGGCTGGCTTTGATAGTTGGCTGAAATCATGCTAAAATAGATAAGGGTCCGAGATAAATTACTAGGTCGATTGTAAATTAATTAAATTACGTAATATACGAATTCGAAGTAAGTATGTAAAAAAAATAACAAATGATTCAACAAACTAATAAAACATTTAGAATTTTTACAAAAGTACTGTAAAATATTTCTTAAAATTATTAAGACAGTCTCCCGTGAATATTTTGGTCCAGAATTTGATTAATTCCAAAGAGTTAAGAGAGCGTTACTGAGAAGCTTTGCTGGAATGTTTTTGAGAAAATTATTGCTATTAAAATTCTTTCAACGATGGAAATACCTGAGTTTTTAATATTGTATTTCATTACAATAATACACGATACTGAAACTATGCCACTAAAAACTAAATACTAAAATGATCTACAAAAAAAACATTAATACAGTAGAACTATAATAGTAGACTATAAGTAGTAATATACTGAGCTGCTTTATCTTTGAAATAGATATCATCCAGGCAACTGAAGCTCAGTTTTCAGCTTCCTAACGCTATACAGAAATGAATTAGCGTTAGGAAGCTGGATTAGCTGACATTTTTAAATAAGGGTCTTCCTATCGCAAGATCCAATCCAATCCAATCTATTACAAGTTTGAAGTGATTAATCATCATCACAATCTTCACTTACCCACTGCTGAGTATAGGTCTCCTCTTACTAGCGCCATCTTTTTCCAATCTCGTACTCACATTTTCCATGTTGAAATTACATTACTTACATAGTTCTAGGATAGTTTGGTCCCTTTGTTTGAACAGCAGAAAAGTATCGTGGTTTGTTCGTGTCAAAGTTGGTATTTCAACCCTTTGAAGGAATCAGAATAGGAGACATCTAGGAAAGGGCAAAGGGTGCCCTTTTGATGTAGGCGGCGTTATTTAAATTATTCCACGAAGTTATTTTAACTGGGAATTTATTCGTAATTAAAATATTAAAATTAATTTGTTCAAATATGTTTGCTATTCGGGAAATATTAAATGTAATTTTTTTCCTGAAAATAGCGTTTAAAATGTTCATGAAATGTTTGCTTAATATATTTATTTAATGACAAAATGTTCAACTTGTATTCATGGTACAGAGAAGCTTGACTCTACATTGTAACTGTTAACTATTTAAAATAATTACAAATCAAATTAAATTAAATTATTTGTTTGCTGGAAACGCGGTGTACAAGGTCTTACATAGATTTGCTTTAGAACATTCGTGTCCTGGCCTAGTATGGCATTAATATTGAAATATTATGTACGAGTACGTTGGTAATTTTGATCGACACAGTAGAGAATTTGTTAAATCGTATTGTGTACATATTTACCTCGACTTAGACTTATGTACCTCTACCAGCGAAAGTTTAACCATACAAAGAAGTTATGTCGTCATGTTTTTTTTTTGGTTAACCCTATTCTGAAGGCAATATTTTTGTAGAATAATTTTTAGCTTTGAATTTGGTTCTGTTTTGAAAATCCTATATAAGAAATAAACTAGATACGTAATGTCGTCAATAATAGGAAAAACTCACTTACAAAATTGCTACAAAAGCTAAAACCAGTACTAAACGCGCTGAAAAATTGAGGGTACATTCAAAATAACTTTTTTGTTCATAGACTTTCGAGCTTGGATGGGCAGCTCGCGCCGGATCATATTATAGCTTATGCGGTGATAAATCACACAACGCTCGCTAGACTAATTGTTGTTCTGACATAGGTGGGCTTGGAAGACAAATATTTGCTAGAAGACTTATACACATCTAGAAAATAAAATACTTTAAATCTATAAACATACTAGTGTTATTCTTGTGAATGTTTTTGATTAGGTTAATTTTTGTAATGTTATAAATCGATAACTAATTTTTTCGAATGACTATCGGGCAAGTGTCTTAATTAGGAAACATAAATGACTACATCAAAAAAATAGCTAATAGACAACTTAAAATTTACAGATCATACGAATGCTCTAATCCGGCGAGCAACGTGCCCAGTATACTAACGGCATTACCACGCTGAAAGGTAAAATTCTTTTACTTTGTGCCAGATAAATACCTGCATCTGGATCAGCATTCCACTCAGTACGAGTACACCAAGATACGATAACGATGCGATACATTAATGTCGTACATACTCGTATTTAGTTTTCGCATGTATTATCGTCGATCAGTTGGTTAATTGTGCGTTAATTGCGGCTGAATTACATGCCACCACACGTTGTTAAGTGCCGGAGATAACGCGCTTTACGCCTATTTGGCTAACTATTATAGGCCTTAAGTTTGTATAGAAGTTAGTATTGTAGTGAAATATGAAATAATACAAATAAACAAAAAACATTTTAATTATTCTATTAAATGATTCCTTGGTTAAATACAATCTATCCTGATGGTTAGTGAAGATAAGGTCGAAATTTTAGCAAATTTTACTAGTAAATTAATAAGCTATCAATTCGATGATTTCAAAACAAAGTTATGTTAAATTTCTCATTGGTCATTGGTATTAGGTTAAGTTGTTAAAATCCATGTAAGAGATATATAAATAATTACAATTATATCTGCAGCAGCGACAAATAATACAGCTTTTATATAAAAAGCATCAAGAATGTACAGAATAACTAATTAGCCAAAATAGTTCAACCTTCGCTCAATTTGAAGCTCGTTGACTGCAAATTATTTGACCTTTTTTTTAATTTCTAAGACGATAGATATTCTAGCTATTTTCAATACATCCTCCTTTAGTTAACCTAGAAAAGACAGACACCACGAGCCATATAAAAAGAAGTGGTTTTCAATCAAAATTCAATGAAAAATCACACTAAAAATAATTAAACAAAGAAGAAAGAAAGAAAGAATTTATTTATACCAAAAAACTGCTAGTACTAAAAGAGACTTCACAAATAATATTTAATATTTGTTAAATAGTATTTAAATACCATGATACTATGCGTAAAACTATACAAATCGAAAGAAATATTTGTGTAAAGGCAAGTGGAGAACGAATGCGAGAATGCGAAATACGAGAACCGGTCTGTACAAAAAGTGTTTTATTACTGGCAGCACCGCGGCTAGGTTCGTGAGGCTTAGAAGCGTAAGTACACATATACGCCAAATATGAATTGATATTCATTTATTATCGGGATCAAGTAAATAACATCTTTATTAAATACATTATAGAATGTGGAATGGTTAAATAAATTAAGTCCAAATTCAGGGACAACAGATGGATTAGGAGTCGAGTGAGGGAACAGTGGAATTTGTTTATCTTCCGTCGGCAGCTAATGTCGGCATACGGATCGCTGAGCACCGTTCTTGCTACAAATTGCTAGTAAGGACCACCATAAACTTTACACCTATTCTCTAGGTGAATGTATAAAATATTGCTATATTGAGCACTCCTAGCGCACGCGAGAAAACTTAGAAACATACACGTTCTCTTGTAATACTTCACGAAATAGAAATAGAAATTTATTTATTGTTTTCCTATAGGTAGTATTGCTTGAATTTTAATTCATTAATTATTATTGTATGTTCAGAATAGACATACTTTTAATACTACTAAGCATTTTACCCGATATTGATATATGTATATAATGAATTTTTTTCTCTTATTTTGGTTTAAAGCCACAGTAAATATAAATAATAATGATTAGCAAAATTAACTCTTACCGTCTTACCACAAAAGATTTGGACATACCTTAAGCAAGTAATAAGCAGATGTTTCGGTTTATTTTTTATTTCAAATCTGTTAATATCATTTGTTTAGAGATAAACATCTCTTAGACAGATATTTAAGATTTTACAACCATGTAACCAAGTTTAACCAGTATCTAACACATATCTTTGTTTTAGTCTAACACACATTTTAGTATATTTTATTTTTATAGGGTGTTAAAACCTTCACATTTAAACTATGCTTACTAATATTTTATTGTATAACACTGTTTGTTTGCCTCTTTGTTGACCGTCGTGTCTACACAAACTACATCTTCTATCCTAGCAAAATTATTATAACGACATTTTAAACGCTTATAATTAATTTTAATGGCTAATAAAGTATATAAAATCCAGACTATCACCGACCAATCACACAAAGATCCAGTAAAATGCATGCAATACATGATCCGCGTAGCAGTTTGCGCTACGCCGGCCCGTGCGTAGCGCTAATTAATCTACGCCGTAGCATCGTAGCCGATCAAACATTAGTAGCAGCATCTCGCAGTAATCTGAATTGAATGTTAACTATTTTTTCCACTGGCTAACTTATGAAATAAGTTGAAAACGAGGGGCCTCGAAAATGAATCTTGACTCACGAATCGTATCTCTTAGCCAATAACTCATATTTGAACTGAAATATTTCATGGTCTTATGATTATGATTTATAACCCGAAGTACTTTACAAATTTTGATAAAATAATTATTGGGACTATTTCGGAGAAAAATCAATTTTACATAAATAAAAAATATAAATCAGTTCAGTCGGAGGAATTAGGAAAAAACATAACCAGTCAGTGCAGTCAAATTGTGTACTTCCTTCTTTTTTTGAGAAGTTGGTAAAAAATAAATAGAGTTAAAACCTCCTTAAGAAGTCCTTTCCGCCTGATTGCAAGACAAATCTTGAATCATATTTTGCAATGTATCTCTTGCCGCATAGTGTAATTAGGGGTAAATAAATTTCAAGTATTCTTAATTAAACATTAATGCCGCTACTGAATAAACTGTATTTAGTAGCAAAAACGATTATTACATGTGCAACTACGCTTATGATGAGCTATCATCGTTATATAGTGTTATATGATTAACCTCAACATATTTATGACTGAACATTAGCAACTGTTCCAAATTCAAACTTGGTACTCAGTAGCGACAGCGATCAATGCGCGATCACAGCGCACTAATCACTCGTACTGACTGCGACACAAATGACGAGCCATATCGAGTGACGCGGGTGACGTCATGCTAATGAATTAGCATGGACACTGGACACAGCCGGTACATTGTGCTTAATGGCCATCGGCCGCGATTCAAACTACAGCTGCAGATTGATATCCCCTGAACGATTGGTAATTACTCGTACCTTTTGGCGTAAAACATTTTAAATTTTATTGTGAATCAAAATTTATAATTGTAAATTAGCATGCAGTGCATGAAAATGATTGTAGATGGTATCGCCAGGAGGGGGCGACCTAAGAAGATGTGGATGAATTGTGTGAAAAGGGATATGTGTGAAAGGGGAGTGAATGAAGAGATGACGACTGATAGAGTAGAATGGAAGAGGAAGACATGCTGTGCCGGCCATACATAGTGGGGTAATGTCAAGAAGGACGATGGTAAAATATAGAGAGTGGTGGGATACACACATCTTAAACACATAAAATTGACTTTGCCGCAAACCAAAGAAACAAGTATTAAACTTAAAACATAATTAAAACATTGGTTTTTGTGGAAGTTGACTAAAAAAGGACTTAATAGTTTTTTAATATTGTATTGTAGAGGACAAAATAAATAACTTTTTTAATTAACAAGTAAAGATAATTTAAATGCAACACGTACAACGTTCGTTATAGTTCTATTTTAACAAGTAAAGTAAAGTAATATTTATCGACCTTTAAATAAAGTTCGTTACAGGTTAGTTTTATTTTATTTGAATTAATAATTATTAAAAAAAAATACTTAAAAATCTCATTTATATACGATTACTTAATATTAGTTCTTATGACAAATATTTACATTATGATTGCTTTGTTTAGTTTTAAGTCATATTTTATTATGGTTGTCTGTTACACAAGAACGATGATTCCACAAGCTGCATTGACATATACAAGTATTCGAGGATTGCTTTCAAAAAAATTCTTCAATTTTGGTTTGAATGTAATAAAATTGAGATCAATTACCTATACAATAAGGTACAGTTACATTTAGCTTATCTATTTATTGGTAGGATTTATAGTAGTACTTTTTGTGTATACTACGAATATTTGCACGAAAAATTATCGTTCTAGAGTCGGTGTTTGTGTAATTTGAAATGTCCGGATTTGTTTTTTTGTATTGGCACCGAATGAAACGCAGTGTTGAAGAATTATTAAATTTGCTGTCTACGCATGCTACAACATTTTCCATTACAAAGTTCTTCAGAGTATCGTAATTTTTAATATTTTAGTGTCGCACATTCGGGTCGAGATATTTGTCATTTTCGTTATTTTGGCTATATTAGCTATTTCACTGTTAATATTGTATATCTCTTTGTCATGTGTGAAATTGTAACGCAGGCCAGTGATTATAACTTTAAATTTCCGTTCGTTACTATTTACAATATTATTCAACATTTTTATGTATTTTTTAGGATTATAGAGAGAGTTTTCATATCATTTCGTTATGAATACTGCTACGGTACCTGTACCAGTTAAATTTTGATTTTTTTTAAATAATTTTCTAATATTTCTTGATAACCAGCCGCTGGTTTGCAGTTATTGGTGGCTTGGCAATTTGTTTTTTCATATTTTTTGAAACTAATCCTTTACCGATGCTGTCTGAGAATACTTCAGCATTTGAGGTTATTTTGGTTCTTGAATTTTTACTTTTGGTCTCAGTAGGGTTGTTTATGTTTTTAGACAGGGACTTTTGCTCTAATTGTTTATTATTTTTTCATCGCGAGTGCATTAGTTTCTTTTAGTCAAGCGTGACATATCCTGGGTTGCACATTGCCGCTTTACATCAGGCAAGTTGCGATCAAGCTCAAATCAATTATTAATTAAAAAAGTATATATGAAAATATTTTTAAGTCCACGCGGACGTAAAATTGAGTCACAACTAATAAAGATATATGTAAATAGACACGAGAAAATCATCACATAGTTATGTAAAGGTTTGTAATAAACAATATCGGCATGGATATAGTTCATATATTTTCCATTACAGCGAACGACATATGTGTCAATTGCACATAAACAGTCGACTACAAAATTAAAACAGAAACGGTGTCCATTTACAAAAAAAAGTTGACTATACAAAGACTTAAGCATATAGATAGAGATAGTAAGTGCATAGGTCCGCTGAAGGCTTGTAATAAACAGAATCTGCGCGGCTATCGTTCAGATATTTTTCGTTAAAGCGAGCGATACACGGGTCAATTGCACCGTTCATTCACCGAGACAGGTTTACGAGCTCTGCGCCGTTATTCGGCGTTTATTCACACGTTCTCCTCTGTTATGGGTTTATGACAATTTTTTATGGCGGCACTACCTCATATTTTGGCAGGGTTCAAAGAGGTGGATATTAAAGCTGTACAATGGTCTGTTAAACTGCGGGGATTGAAACTATTGGATGAGTATAGCTTTATAATCAATGTTTTTTTATTAATCGAATTTTAAAAGAATGATAATGGCTTTTTGTGTGTATATTCTAGCATGGTGTTTTTTATACAGAAAGTCTAGTACAAATTCAAGCAACTTAAAGCTATCGATAAGTTTTCTATTGCTGAAAAGGTACTAAAGACAAATTTGAATTTCGTGATAAGCTCTCTGATATTTTTAGTCGTTTCTCTTGCAAGCATTCAAAACAGCTTTCAAACATTTCCTAATATTAATGTATTTTTTGTTGTACTAGCACAGAATAATTATAACATAGTACCTAATACTATAATAATACATGATTCGTTCGACGACCAGTTACGCAGCTGTAGCAACTAAGCCTTCATGATGAGTGGTCCCATTATTTCATCCTACACACACATAACCGCGATCTCTGTAAGCCTGGAGTTAGGCTTAGCATCGATCAGCTGGCGCTTGAATTACGTCATTATTAATGATCATTATTCTCTCAACATTTGTTCAAATCTAAATATACCTAAATGTAAAATAAAATCTATGCACAGTTTAAGTAATGAGCGAACGTTTGCCTATAAACGAAATGCCAATTCAGGCTAGCACAATAAAGGATCTCACGCAGGTAGGTACCATAGTTCGTAGAGGTAAAGTTTTTATTTAAATTATATTTCCAAGTTTTATTTAGCGTGGTGTAATACATGTATGTATAAGACACAGGACCAAAATGAGAATGAATAAGGCCAGATACAAAGAAATGTGAAGAAGCGCGTTTGCATCAAAACAACATAAGGAACATAGCGATAAGCATTTAACATTCGAAAATTTTAAAAATACACTCGTTTTGGTGATGCTACAATTGCTAAAAAAACAGGATTACAAAAGTGCGTGGACTTTATAAAACGCTTTTTCTGAAAAAAAAATGATATTCAACAAAAGTGTCGAAACAGAACTTGTAGAAAATAGCATTTTTAGGCAAACGATTTTTCATCTTTTCAAACATAATTGATTTCAAAACTATCTTTATATTTTTTTTTTATTGTCATTCGATACATTGAAATTTACAATTTTAACAGTTATATGACGCGTTTCAGCAGACGCACCCCTCAAAAGAAAGCTTAACACATGAACGTTTGAACGCACTCTGAATTGGATTGAAAGTATTTTGATACGACAGTATTCAGGATCAAATCCAACGTAAAAAATAAACTTCAGCTCTTAACAAAGGCATTTGTAGAAAATGATAGAAAAAGTTTAGTACTGGACCAATGCAGATGGCATAACTTGAAACAGCTCTAAAAAATTAATAAAGTTTGGTTGTAGATGATGATGACCATATAACTAACTACATATTGTAGTGTAAGTTGTTATACCGTTAGTTCGGTTTAACCTCAACGAGCTGGCTGGATCGCGTCATTAATAATGATAATTCTCGACGTTAGTCCGCGTCATTATTCCCGCGGATTAGTCTCGGAGGTGCGTGCGCGCCCACGATAACCAAATATTAACTCAATTAGTGCGAGACGGGACGGATTTGCGTGCAAAATTTAGGGTTAAGTCCGGCAGGTTACGCGCACTCTGTTGTTGGTGGATACATTCTATATAAAAGTATTATTCGAAGCTTAAGTGAAGTGGCTCTGATAGACGTTTGTTAACTTAAAAAAACATCTATTGTGGACACCTGACATTTTTTTTAGGAAGTACTCAACTAAGTAAGAAGTATACAGGTATAAGCAAAAAACTTAATATTTTTTTCTATGTACATACCGTGCTCAAAAAAATTGGTAACGTTAACTCTTTGAATTGATAGTAATTCCGATGGCATTCGACAAAGTGCGTTGATACATTTTTAATAGAAGAATAAGCATATGGAGTTATGGGCTCCAAGTTTTCAACCCCAAAAGGGAAGAAATATGTAGGCACATATTTGATCGAAAACATCTAAGAATCAATTAAAAAACTAATGAAAAACGCTTGGTTTCACCAGACTTATTAAGACACTGGATTATATTTCACAAGCTCCTATTTAGTTACATCTATCCCGTTGTTTAAAATTAAATCGTACAAGTTAAATTAGACCCACTTGATTGTTAAAAAGGTCTATTATAACTATAGTTTCGTTCACATTCAGTGAACTTCATCAGGGATAAAATTAGTCTTTCGTGTCGTTAACAATGGCACGTTTCGCACTCTTTTATGTACCTATATATCTTCGGATACAATACAATGATATTATTATGGTTCCTTAGAGCTGGTCTGGTGATGAAGATAGGAACATCTCTACTAAAGAACGTTACCCCACCGAGTTTGGACTCGAATTTTAACTATTATTATTTCTTAGTATTATTTCGCGTTTATTTCTGAACACTTATGTTATTTTTTGTAGCCATAAAATACCTTTTGAAATAGAACTTTGTGACCTAGTATGCATGAAATATATTTTAAGTTGACCGCTATTTACTGCATATATGTAAAATTAATAATTGAATTTGATTTTTTTAACATACTATTTTTTTTGATTTTTTTCAAGCTTGCAACGCACAGCAAGGCTTTTTTTAAAGGGTGACCAGAAAAGAAAACTTTTGGACGCAAATTTGTGCAAAGTTCTTTAGAAAGTCTGAGACTTAGAATATTTGTTATTTCTCATTATTAACTTTTATCGTCGGTATAGAAGGTTTGATTTTATTAACATATTTTACAAAAATAACTTTTCTACTCAAATAGTGTCATATATTATAGGATATTTGCAAATAATTTTATGTCACAGAGTTTCCAAAGAGTAGTTAACTAATTAATAACTATAACCATCATGTATAAAAACTTGAACACCGATATTTGTAATCAATACAGCCCTAGGCGGTACACGTCCAGCTAGCTAATTACGCACATTGAATTAATTAATGCCATCCAATTGTAATGACAAATGAGTGGCTAACAATGACAGATTGCATACAAGAGCACTGGCTGACTCAGCAGGCTGATACGGTATAGTGACGTCACAGATCACTCAAACTGTCATTTGAAAAGTATTATCGACCTAGCAAGGTTTTTGCTTCGGGTCTGACACAAGTAGGTATTAAGTAAGTAGGTAAGTAGTATACCTTAATAGAAACTAAGCTTATGACATTCATTAGATTTTTTATTTAAAAAAACAAACCAGTCACTTTTTGAACATAATGTGGAACCCCTGGAAATTATACCTTCTCGAATCAAAAAAAAATATTTTTCATTTGGTCTAGGCGTCTCATACATTATAAAAATCGGCCAAGTGCGACTCGGACTCTCGCGAATTGTTTCTTACCTGTATCTATACAACATTATTAATAAGGAGAAAAAAATAATCAGCCAA
Source organism: Ligdia adustata (assembly GCA_947049295.1). Classification (NCBI taxonomy): domain Eukaryota; kingdom Metazoa; phylum Arthropoda; class Insecta; order Lepidoptera; family Geometridae; genus Ligdia; species Ligdia adustata. The sequence goes on from OX346218.1 coordinate 10,384,096, forward strand.
GTGCGAGTCGGACTGGCACACTAAGCACTCCACTCGCACAACACAACATTCGTTTCAGTTTCTACCTGTTGTTATTAAATCGAGAAAAAACTTAGTAAAACACGTTTGTTGTATGGGAGCCGAGCTCCTGAAATATTTATTATGTTTTGATTTAGTTAATTATATTTCAAATAAATATATAACTAAATATTCTGTAAATATTTTAAGTCTTTAGGTGTTGCCGTCTGCAAAGCCCCCCTAAAATATTTATTTTATTCAGTTTTTAGTATTTGGTCTACAGAAATACATCATGTGTGAAAATTCAGCTCTCTAGTTATAATGGGATACAGCCTGGTGACAGACAGTGAAGTCGTAGTAATAGGGTCCCGTATTTACCTATTAGGTACGAAATCCTAAAAAGATTTCGATGAATAGGGAATGGAAATTGCTCCTCTTTTTTAAGTCGGTTAAAAATTAGCTTTCATTCATCAGTACGTATATTTTGAAATATTTCGCTTCGCGTATTTTACAAGTTAAATGTACATACTGTACATTATTGGACTACGCAATATTCATGGCGTTCTACAAAAACAGGCAATTTGTTCAGTCTGCTAACAATAACCCACAAAAATAAACTCGCAAACAACCAATTCCAAAACGCCATTCATTCCAATTCATATACCATTATTCCAAATTCTTAAAACAAACGCAAACTCAATCCAATCCGCGAGTCGCGGGTAAAGACGTCGAGTTTAACAAATTATTTGACATAATATCGTTAATTAGAAACCCTCCTTTGTACGCGGAGGGGTCGGTAATTAGGTTCGGAGGCACTGAATAGGTCCTTTTTCTGCTCGTTAACAGAAACAAAGGGGCTAAGAAGTAAACACGCCGTATTCGAGGATTTGCGTTCTACAATGAAAGAAAGAGTTTCATTTTATTTATTTATATTAGATAGAAGTAACCTTTGAGTATCAACGTATAAAATATCCTTCTTAAGTATCGTCATTAGCGAGTGATGAATTCATACGAGCGGTTCAAAAATAGAGCTCCCAAAAAGATGTAATTTCAGAAATAAGAATTACTTGAACTGCTTAAAAGAACCAAAAAAAATTAAAGCTGCCTTAGCAACTTCTCCTACACGTAGGTACGTATTATAGTACAAAATAAATATAAAGCGCAATTGGCTCATAGTCCTACTATCGCGTCACATCAAATCACACTTCACTCTAATATTATAAACATGAGTTTGTATGTTGTGTGTCTGTTTGCTCGTCCTTCACGCTTAAATGTCTTATCGGGTTTGGGTGAAATTTGGTAAGGTGGTAGCTTATACCTTGGATCAACACATAGGCTACTGATAACAATGTGGGGCGCAGCCAGTAGGGTATAAAAAGAAATTGTTGTTAAAATCAAAATAAAGAGCAGTACTTATCTTCTCAACTCTTCCTTTACCATGGTCTCGGTCCGCCATAAGACACCCTCGTGGTTTAATTGCAGCCATTGTTTCGGCTGATTTGATTCGCTATCTCTCTATAGGGCAATCATTATAACGAGCTTAACGCCCTCGTGCTATGGGTATACGGTGGTATCTGCAAAATTATATTTGTTTAATACATAGTGCCCGATTTTTTTATACTTTTTATATAGCTGGCCTGAATATACTAGTATTACAGCTACTTGAATATTACCGCCTCAATTCATTGTGAATGCTGCTGCTTACCTATAAGTTAATTGCAATTTCCTTTTGAAGGACCCATACGTGTATCTAATTACTTCATTAGTCATGAAACAAAATATAAAAATACAATGAAATAAAAAAAAACAATTACAGCCGTTCAGTTCTAGGGCTTTCATTTCTCCTTTTCTTCAGAAAGAATTTCCATAATCTTCGATTTATGTTTTACCTTTCACTTAGTTAACGTAATGTCATAAAAAGCATAGGCTTTTTATGACATCATACGAGTACTATTATAGAATAGTACTCGTATGATACATACAAAAAAGCTCAAATTATTTTATACACGAAGTTAGTTGAAATTAGTTGATCTCTTAAATGCATTCGAAAAATAAACAAATATAAGCTCTATTTGCTCGTATGCATAAAACTCTGTTATAATCTGTAGGCACATGATACATAAATTAACTCAACTTCAGCCACGCGTTTCTCAGATAGCCAATAGGCTAAATCAATAAACGCTATAACGTTTAAACTAAAGCGTGTGCGCTAGACTCAACTATAATATATAGGGTAATTATTTAATTAATTATTAATTAATTAGCTGATTTAATTTTATCGGCGTCCACAAAATTGTAAAATTACAGCTACGTCATTATGCCTACGTACGAACCTACTTTCCCTGACAATTCGTACAAACAACAACTTGCCCTTAATTGTGTTTGTGATTCCTTTAGCAAGCTCTTTTGAGTCGGCTCCAATTGAGAACTTTTTGAAATGACGTTAAATACGACCGAATCTTAGATGATTTACACAGATTACAAATGTACATTATACATTATACACTTTAAATAGATGTTAGCATCGTAGGAGTTTTTAATATTTCTGATAATTCGCAAACAGTAAAAAGGTGACTGCCTTAATTGCACGATTTTGGCACAGTCTGTATCCCGGCATCCCGTCTCCAAAATACCTTATCTTTTTTGGGGCAACAAAAAAACACACTCATACTGTAAACATACATATTTATGAGTTGGTGCAGTATTTCGTCTCTCTACCAACTTGAATAATAGGTTTTTTTTTAAATACAATCAAGCAATCCCACTGAATACCAACCAAGAGCAAATTGAATTGTTCCGTATCCGTGGTCTATACGGTTGTTGCCGAAACGGCAGAAAAACAATAGTCCAACCACCGTCATGCAAATATTCAATATCGAATACTTAAAGCCCATGCAAATTCGGAAAAACCTATTATAATCTGCAGCGCACACCGGTGGTCGCTCTTTTCATTGGATGCCTTTTGTCGCCGGATTCAATTAAGTTTACATCGGCGCGGAGGTCAGTTAATAAAAACCGAAGCCTACAAAAATTGGCGCGTAAATCAAGTTCAATAAAGTGCAGCACAATAGGACGGGATGCCGACGGAAAATGACGCCGACGGACTACGTCAAACAATGGCGCCTGACGTAATTGGCAAGCAATTGTGTGTCAGAGATCGCGGAGCCGCTTGCTTGTACCAAATATTTTTGCTTTGCAATCAAATCTATAAACAAACACGTTTTCTAAAAGATGTTAAAGTGCAGTTTTGCGTAAGTTCGCGTTTATAAGCAAATCGATTGATAATAAATAGGTAAGACTTGATTTGAAAGTGAGACCGCGGCAATAGCAAGTTAAACTAAGGCAATTATTAAAAATTACTGTCAAAATTGTCAGAATTTCCAGTATTTACTATGTATAGTAAATACTGTAAATTCTGACAATTCTGAAAATTATCAAAGCTCAGTGTCATCTCTAGCCATTTAGAACATAAAGCAAATAGCCAACAGAACCAAGGACACACATTTTTTACTTAACAGCTTTTATGTGAAGAGTTATTTAAGTTATCTTAGCTACATGACAACTGACGCATAAGTAGGTATGTTAGTAAAGCCATCGATGGAGTCGCCCCTACCCTTTCACATTAAGAATTCCCGTCTACCGTCGCACGTCGTCGAATTAATCGTCCGAGAGTCTCTATCAAAGTTTCTTTGCAACTTGTTAAGAGGCTCAACTGCCTTAAAACTCCGCAGATAATGTTAAACATTCATTTAAGTGCGCCCAAGTTCCGAATCGAGGAATAAATCTCCTAATTCTTGAAGCGTTTAATATTCATATCACCTCGCAGCGCAGCACTTGGTAGGATTTGGGGACAACTTTGTTCTCGGAAACGTTGGAGGCTTTAGGGACAAGCGATGCGATGATAGCTTAGAGTTCTCATATTTGAACGAGTCCTTGCCGTGACCTTTGCCGTAGACTTTTGTGTATGGGTTTGAATTTTGACATGCTAAAGTTTTTACGTCAAGAGTGACCTCGTAATTGACTCGGATCAGATTACTATGACGTTTCGTAAGCAAATGCTTATTCAGCTTTTCTTTCTTGGTCATGCGATCTTGAACATTTTTTTACTATTATAACATTAAAGGATTTTTACTATTATGTTTAATTATTCGTACATTTTACTAATAACTGTTTAGTTAAAATAAACAAATAATTACATATATTACCAATTATTACAAGTTTTATAAGTGTGTTGTTGCACTATATTAATCTCAATATTTAATTGACTGCCAAGAACAGGGTAGTGTTTCTAGATCACTCTTTATATTTAAAAGTACCTCGGTTATATTCGCTTTTGTTTATAACTCAGTTTAAATATTCTTGTTATGCTTTCATTAAAAAAATGGATGACTTTGGTTTCTGTAGAGGAAAATCGGAGTAAAACTCTCGTATGTTTCATCAGATTTCTTAGCAATATTACAATATTGCCACATATTTACAAAATTTTTGGTGTAGTTGATACGGGCAATAGACACTTAACTTCTTCCTAAAGGCATTACAATACTCTGAGTCGAGCCACCGCATCGAAAGTTCCAGCCAATGTTCGTATTAAGTAGATAAAATAAAATTTGAATGGCAATGCAGCCATTACCGTTCGTTCGGATCGGTCCCACGGGGTGCATCGCTACCCCGTCTATGCTGCCCTAATATTGGTACAAGCTTACCCATGTAAAGTAGAACTCATTTGTCTGACAAAATAACGTTGGCGTTTTTAAAACTGGTGAAATTATGACACCAATACTCATTTGAGGTCGTGTGGATATCTTACACAAAAGTAGTTTATATATATAGAAAAATTATTTATCTTGTGATTTTTTGTCAAAAAAAAACTTATAAAAAACCCATTTAGAGAAAAGTGGTAAGTGTAATATATAATTCATAATGTATAATAATAATATTAGTAGTTTCGGAAAGATCATCCGTTTCGAACCCAATTTGTCGCATTGTTAGGCGATCCTCTTTAGTCCAAGAACTTAACGATCACCTAGGATGTGTTTTCTGGTAGTTACGAGTAGAAACTAGTTTCCTTTAACAACATTGTAATAAAGCGTATTGTTGAAAATTGGCAATTGATAGATAGAAATATCTAAAACCATAAAACTTTTAATACAGACATTACTAACAACATAAATGCATCGATGAAACCTAGTGTACCATGCACTACCAAAATTTTATGCTCTGGCAAAACAATAAAATCGGACTCCGTAACGAATTGCCTATAAACATTGGTTCATCGCTGTTTTATAAAACCATAAAGAAACAAAGTGAATTAAAATGTTGTTTCAATTCTCTTAGTTAATCTAAAGTACTGCGGAATCTGTAATATACACTCTTTAAAGTATATATTACAGTACCTTCTTATTAGGGTAAACTAAGCTTACGATAAACAATGTTTTCATGAAATTACGAGACATTTTAATACTGTTTTATATCGATAAAGAAAATATTGAAATAATTTATGAGTACGTAATCCCTGCAACACGCTAACTGCCTTAGTCGATTATCTGGATTTGCCTTACATTGTTTATTAAATGTTAGAGTATTTGCAGAAATTTACAGGTTTACCGCTATTCAAGTTTTTGCGGTAACATGAAGTCTAAGCGCTGGTTACCACTGGCTACTGTAAGCTTGTAAAGCAATTGAGGGAAGCCGCCAAAACACGTACCTCGTTCATTGGCGTCGTTATAACTATACCAGTTTATATTGACACTTGGAAACCTTGACTTCTCTAGCAGTTTCCACCACGAAGAAACTCTTGTGCACGTTGAAAGGGGTCTTGGTAAGCTGGATGTGTAATAACAGCCTGAGCAGTAGTTCTGATGTAGCCACATCAGCGGTTCGTAACGACATCTACTCTCTTTGTGGAGATATCACAATGTTAGTGTGTTCTTACTAACTTTCAATGACACTTGCATTCGATTTCTAGGCTGTTCTATTAAACTAAGTAGTATACTAAGTAGTATTATATAAAAATGTAGTATTTTTACTCAAAAACTGTGCAATTTTTTTTAATGTGACATTGTGTTCGTTTAGATCACTTTTACTTGGTTTTGTCTCAAATATATCTTGAAAAATTTAACTTCCAAAAACCCAGAATAGTGGATCCCTAATAGAAAAGCGATCTCAAAATGACGAAAATTGTGAAACCTTAGAATGACGGTATCTGGCGATCGCACTCGTAGCATTAATGCTGTTGGGTTCCGACAAACATATTATAACATAGTGATTTATTTGTTAAACTATAGTACCTATATATGTTTTTATTCTTTTTGGGCGTTTGACGAAATAAATATTTCATTCATTTATACACTCGGATTAAGTTAAAATATATTGTGTAAAATTTACAAAACTCGCTATTTATTTGTTTATTTCCTAAAATTCCGTTGAATGTTTCATGGTTTATTCAGCTTTGTTCAGTTTTAAAACAGGAAAGACGTATAGAGCCGCGCTTGTCGCCGGCGCCCGCCCAGGCCGTGTTTCCGCCCGCCCTCGTTTTAAATAAACTGCATTTTTTATATTCTTACCTAGGCATTTCTACGGAATACGCTCAGACCTTTATGCATAAAAGTGGCTTTAGAAAGAAGATGAAAATTAAGAAGACGTTAAGTTGTCGATAAATAACATTACGGTACATTCATTGCAGCTAGTTTACTTTGAATTAATATCACTCTTGATTACCTTGTCTTGGAAATGTTTGTTCAACTAAATTCTGACTAATTCTGGTACCACGAATGCTGTAAAATATTAAGTTTTATTCCATAGCTGTCTAACAAAGAATCTCGCAAGTTAAAAATACTAATAGTACTGAAGGGGTAGTTTTAATACTATATAACCACGTCTCAAATCTACATAGAGCTAAAAACTGAAACGTAGGTTACGTAAGCAGTGAAATAGAAACGTCAAGATTTAAAAAAAAATAGTTTCTCTGTTTGTACGGGCTAATCTGCAAAACGACTGGACTGTTTGAAATGAATTTTTGAAGCTTATATTCCTGGTACATATACTTTTGAACCCGGTAAATTAAAGAGAAAGAATCAAATACGACGCGGACGAAGTTGCGGGCATCAGCTAATGTAAAATAAAAGGTGTAATCTTTTTTTCCTGTTCTCATAGGATACAAGTCAGTTTTCCAAGTTAAAGCCGCCAGGGGCGTTAATACGCGCTCTTAACCACCCCTTACATGAATAATTAGGTGTTCCTCGGATTTACCCTTATCAGTAAAACACGCGTTTAAATTTGCGAAGTCATTTTTTCCTCTTTATTGAGGATAATACGTCTCAGATGAGATTCTGATTAATGCTTTTAACTCAAGTAACTTTGTCAAAGATAGCGGGGAAAAATAAAGGGACGTGACTTGACTAATTCGCGTTTACGAAGATTTAACTGCGGGAATTACAAGAGTAATGGTACTTCACATAAAACCTTTTTATTGCTCGAACAGATCTGAGACTTTTTACTGGAGAAGAAATAAATTAATTCTTCTTTTGAACAGCTGACAGATGAATCGGTTGACGCCGATGCGTCATTGAGTTTTAGATTAGTACTTTAAATTTTTTGAAAAATATGAAACCGAAGTGTTGTTTTCTTCTTTTACTTTATTTCGGTAAGTTTAGTTTAACGTGAATCACATTTATAGCTAAGTTGTTTGTGAATAACTTAATGATATACGTTTACAGGACTAACGAGTAGCCCGGGAGTGTGCGCTAAAAATGATCATATCATCAAGAGGGGCACGCATCCTTTCATGGTAAGTGCTATATTTTTTATACTATGTTTTACTGAAACTATATTACAAAAGTTACTACTAAAGACGTCAATCTATCGAAAACCTTCAAAACGTACAACCACAGTATATAAATTTTCTATTCACGGATATAATTTGAGCATACTCGAACATACTATCGATTTAATTTCTTTAATTATTCATCTAGAAACTGTTTTTAGGCTTTCATTTACTACTCTGACTCATCAGTAGTAGACGTATTCGGCCAACGTTTCATTCGCTCAGCGGTGCTAATACGATCGGACTGGCTAGTCACTACTGCTATAGGACCAAGTCTCACGGACCCTCCTAATGGCTTCTTAAAGAAAACCCTCATGGCAAGAGCTGGTGCCATCACCATCGATCCTAAATTTACTCTAAATGAAGATGAGGATGAGCAAGAAAGGGAGGTACGTAGATATATAGTCACAAATATTTCTAGTGAGCAGTTTTTACTACATTTCCAACATTTGTGAATATATAATTAAGATAAGACGATCCCTTTTTTTAAAGCAGCTTAACAAATGTATACTGCCTTATTTGGCGGCCTTAACTGTTATTCACGTTCGTTATTATTGTGTTTAAATGAACTTAAACAAATTCTAGTATTAATTTCCTGATTGCAGTGTTTGCTAAATAATGCAGTTAGTAAGATAGTCCATTAAATACAAACGTAAGGCTATGTTTTTAAATTAAATTTACTTTTCCTTTCCAAAAGAAGTTTTTTGGAAAAAATAATTTTTTGCGAGCTTTTATTGTACTTATTATCTAAAGTCGCATTTTTATACTAGAACAGAGTTTGTTAATTTTACTATTTTTTCCCAGATTGTCCAAATAGTTCGCCCATACAATCACAGCGCGACTCAGTGGTGGACTACTGATATTAGTCTCATGAAAACTTTAATCCCCTTCAATCTGACCACAGCTGTCGGTATCAAGGCTCTGAATATCAAAGGAAATGAAGGCATAGACACCAAAACTTGCAACATTCTAGTTTATGTGGTAAGAATCATGTACCTAATAAATGACATTATAAGAAATCATTACGTATGTATCACTTCTGTTAGCTACAAGTCCAGAAAGATAGCAAAGTTTACAACAGGTAATTGCAAAAATCATCTATCTTTAAAAAGTATTCGCTTTCACGTAATCAGGTTTCTCCACGATGACTTTCTTCGCCGTTAACCAATTCTAAAATGCTATTATTTATTCACTGTGGCCTCTCACCTGAAAGGCAAAAGGTATGCCCATTACCTAGCATTTACTTATGTTGTATCTAAAGGGTAAAATACACAATACATTTCAGAAGAAATACAGCAATGGCAACAGTAATGACACCGAGGATAAGATTTTGATGATGTTATACGTAGACTTGCTTCCTCCGTCTATAAGCAACTGTGGCAGCCACTTTACGGCGAACACAATGGCTTGTGCTACGGAAAGCGAAGAAAACAGAGACGCTATGTATGATCCGGACTTCTGCCAGGTCAGTTTAAAAACGATTATAAAGCGTATCTCAGCACATCAACAATTTTTTTCATAGAGTGTTTAATCTTCTATTCTATAAAATTAAATGATTTAGCCAAACAAAATAGTAAAAGTAGAGAAGATAAAGCTCGTTGTCTCACTTACTATACTGATACAAACCTATTCATTTAAAATAGTGAAATGGCTAGTAAACCAAATGCTATTTTTGTAGTAGCCAAATGCTATTTTTTTAAATGCTTTTTCAGGGTAATAGTGGTGGTCCTCTCATTTGCGACAATGAAGTGTTTGGACTACAAACGTACATAGGAAACGATTGCAAACAACCTCACCTATACCAGCTGCTTTACGCTTGGGACAATTTCATAACTTGTGGCATTGAAAACAAATGCCTAGAAGAGAATTGTGGTGCCATTTGTGATGTAATTTATAAAGATCCACCTGAAGCTGAATTAAAAGTCACACCGCCAGTTACTCATGACACGGCGCGTGATTTAGTTGATTTTTTAAATATCCCGGCAACTTCTTTGTCTGATGTTCCCGTATCAGAAGAAACCTCTGAAGATTCATCAGTCACAGTGACTTCACCAACAGTAACATCTGTTTTCGTAACTAATGTTGAAATATTTGCTACGTCCCACTTACTCAAAACTGAAGAGACAAATATTAGTAGTGTTTCCGAGTTAACTTCGACGACAGAAATAGAACTTTTTACTTCACCAAATACAACAATATCGAGCAATGATAGCTCAAGTATCATTGTTGATACAACGCTGGCGGTAGAATCCACGGAAACATTAAAAGTGGAAAACATATGGACGCAAGAAACACATACAAAGCAAACCTTTCCTAAAGTGAGGAAAAATTCTTCGTCAGAATCTGACAATGAGACGACAAGCACGTCTTCTGTGGTAGAGTCGTCTAATGAGCCAAAGTTAAAGGTTTGGCCAAAGGGAAAGACTTTGCATGAAAATTTTGTAAAAGATGATAGTGAAAAAAGGAAACCAAACGTTGAGGCTCAACAGCATGCACCAGTATCGCAGAAACAGCATAAAAATAGCACATCGGATAGAAACATGTGTCTATTTCAAACTGTGTTTTTTGGTTTTATAGTTTTGTTATGTATGTAATTTGAGAAAATTTGTTTGAATATTATTAGTATATTTTTGTAACTTGATTTTTATTTAAAATAATTTCCTTTCTTTTGGTAGACAGCTAGGTCATACAATTCGCAACTGGTACACTTCTCAATTCGTGGACTTCGCAAATGAAGCACTGTTCAACTTTCTGGGCCTGAATTTTTTTTAAGATGAAAATTTTTGGAAAATTGACTAAAACAGCAAATAAGCCCATTGTCATAAATTGACTAAGTTTTCAATTTTCCAAATATCCACTCATCTTAAAAAACCTTCCCAGAAAGTTGAATTTGTCAAAAATAATTTCTTATAAATTTGAAGACATCAAAACGATGAATCCTAAAATATTGAACTGGCAAGAAATTTGAGTTACAAAATGTTGCATTTTCACAACGTTGAAATCATAATTCTTTGAATGTTGAATTTCTAAAACGATGAATCCCAGATGTTGAGCACAGTACACTTAAGTACTCCTTTTGCGAAGTGCACCAGTTGCGAAGCGTTTGAACATGGTGTACAAGTTTCGAAGTTCCCCAAATACGTCAAACCCGTATGGATTCGTAGACAATAATGAGAACCCTGTTCATATATCACATAATTTTACATCTGAACTTTCGGCTCATGAAATTCTTGCACTACCCTAACAATGAAGGCGGGAATTAGTTATAAAAGATGCGACGGAGCGGTGCGGCGAAGTTTGGTGAATAAGTAGAACTAAGTAAGGTTGCCAGCTTAACGCCTCGGCTGCTCTAATAGCATTAAAAAGTTTCCAGACCGTATTGAAGGAATATTTGTACGTGTATTTCATTTACCAGCTTTATTATTAAGAAGAGTAACATTCAGACAAGAAACAGCTTGCCCTTTTCTGTTTTTCTTTGTCGATAGAAATTTTTAAATTATAGTAGGAGTATATGCGCGATACGCAGCGTCATAGTCAGGCGTTAGTTATATTAAATAGTTAGTTATATTTTTGCTTTGATAGTAAGAAATATTTTTCAAGACCCTAACTTCGATTGTAGCTAAATAAAGGAAATAAAATGGCTATTGTCGTACTGGTGATACAAACTGCAGGTGTGACTACGAGTCGGTCAAGGTAAATCTCAACGTACAAAATAAGTAAGATGCAATAGTGAGTAAGTATAAAATAAATAAAATGCGTAATTAGTCAGGTACACTACCCACGTGCACGACTAACAAAATTTTCAAAGCATAATTTAACAACTTTTGACGCTGTTGAAACAAATAACAGAAGGATTGTAGACTTGGCCAAGTGTACTTAGCCGTGACTTGTGAAAATGCAAATAGGACTTTTGCAAGACCCCCTAAAACCTGGCTTGTCAGTCATCCGATATGCTAAGTAGACGGTACTGTCGTCAATCAGTAGCACAGCCCTATATTTGAAGAATACGAGCATAATGTTAGTGGTGTCACTATATAACTGACGCACAAAATATAAAATACATAAAGATAAATTGTATTCCTTGTTACCGTTAGATGGAGAGCGTACAGGGTTATCGGTTAGGGCCTTTATTGGCCGTGGCCCCTGTGATAGTCCCTGGAAGGTACCACGGGAAGTATTTTAGCCGTGCTCACTGAATTTAATATAAGCCAACTAAGTTAAAGTTAAAGGCAACGACAAAATAAAACATAATATATGCTATAATACATATATGAAAATAACAAATAGTTCCTATTATTTATTATGAGTCAATATGTAATGCTGGCCACTAAAGATCCTGACTAGTATGTTCATGTTTTTAATCTTATTATAACAGAGCACAAACGCATGGAGTATTATGTTTTATTTTATAATATACAGTTAAGTTATTATACTTACCTTTTTTAATTAGTTGGCTTATACTAAATTCAGGGACCACGGGTAAAATACTTCCCGTGGTACCTTCCAGGGACTATCACAGGGACCACGGGCAATAAAGGGGTTAGGGATGTACTGAGCTAAAAAAGATCGCTCTACGTTTCCTAACAAGTAACTATCACTATGGGAGAAACTCTTAAATCGAGAAAAAATATGAGCTAGTAGATACTTAAGAATAGATGGTTTTTATTAATTTTCTGTTTTATGTGTTTACATATGATTGATTTCTCCGTGACGTTAAGATGCTATTAGTAAAATTTAAAAAAAATACAGTCTTTACACACTCTGTTTAGTTTTAGTTCTAGTAATAATTGGTTTCAGTTGCTCGTAGTTGGAAGCTTGCAGTGGCAACATTCTTTTTAATCTTTAGTGTTAAAGGAATAAAGCTTTTCTCGTAATATCTACGTATAAAGTTAAAGAAATTCGATTTAAATTGAATAGAATTCTAACTTCCGCAGTGCACTGAATCGAAATGTATCTTAATACGACTAGATGTGTTTAAATTCCAAAAGGGGCGCGCATCGGAAAACTGTTATGCATATTTTAAAGTTAAATTTACTTAGAGCGAACCTGCGAAAGCGAATGAAGACTTCGGAAATATCGCTTTGGGAACTTCAAAATGTTTTATGATATTCCACGGACGTGATAACGTAAATTTGAGAATAACCCAGTCTAGTGGATGGAATGGTGAATGCTCTGTTGAATAATGTCATACTTTACCTCTATACGTATTTTGCATTATCTTTATTAAGCAGCTATAGAAGCAGTCATATATATATATTTTTTTAATTTTCTTACATCACAGCAAAGAACATTATTGTCATGACTTTTACCCGAAATTTTAATTAACCGCCTTCGCTAAACTTTCGTCGTTAGACGATTCCGAAAATGAGTTAACAAACAAAAGGAATTAATTCAACGATCTCATAAAAAGAAATAAGCAGTTCATAACTTTTAATAATTAAAACTGGAATAAAAATAGGAGCATCGTGGGCTTGATAACCAATTTGCGTAGGACTGGTATGTTTCAAGTTTGTTTGTTTGGAGAGGTCTTTGTTGTTTGGTTGGTGTTAAGAAGCCCGTTCCCTGGGTAAATCCCTAGCCGGAGGGTAAAAGAAGTGCCAACTGTCGTTAGCTCGTCCTGACCGGCATTAACGAGTGTAAACAGGGAATAGCTCGTTAACATAATAGCGTGTCTATTTATTGCGAAGGAGAAGCCAATGAGACAGTTAATTGGAAATCACAGGACAAAGTACAAAACTATTCTAAAGGGTTTTTGCTCTAGTTCTATAAATCATCAATCCAACATATTTTACCATCTCATAATTAATATCAACATTAAACATTGTGGGCTCTCTCTACCGTCAAGGAGGAAATACGATCAAGTCGATTGTATTTTTGTACCGACTTCAAATAAAAGAGGACGTTCTGTCTCGGAGACGGATGGACCGATTAAAAATGTCAGCGCTGTCACCGAAGGTAATCTAGATAAATGTCAAACATGGCAAGATGTAGGTTACGATGGTGACAAAAAACAATTTACAAAATATTTATCTGATAATCAACAACTTTAGAAGTTTCTAACATTCTCTTCATAATAGACGAAAATATAAATCTTAGATAGGGGCAGGAATATTTTCGAATAATACGAGTATGAATTCTAATAAAATGCCAACTATACGAGACCATTAAACTCTACCTAGATTAAATAGGAGCATCAATACAATATATAATAGTGCATATTAGGTATATGATAAAAGGATTCAAAACAGTAGGTAAGTCCAGATAACGTCCAACAGCGAACTAACTGGAACTAACAAGTTAATAAATCTCTTACACTTGTCGTTATCTAACCCCGCGTTTCCGTGCTATTTTAAAACTCTGTTTCACTTTGCTTTGTTCAGTAAAATATAACTATAGTTTTGCTGGCGTGCGAATGTTTTGCAAAAGCTTAGTAATACACATATTTACTAAATCGTCTAATAAGCAAAGACGGTTGTTATTCTATACTCGGTACTTGAATACCTCTTAGTCAAATTATACAATGTTGAAATAGAATGTCTTTTATGCGCACCAAATTAAAATGAAATTAAATAGTTTCTATTTTAAGAAAAATAGGCATTAGTACATTTTATTTATAAATTACCGCATAATCATTTGCATAAATAAAACCTAACAAACTTCTGAAACAGTGTTAGGGTGATATTTATACTCCGTGTGTTCCTAATTTTAAAGATATTATGTATGGAATTTTTAAAAGATTAGTATGGAAACGTAAACACCTTTACCAAACTCCAACAACAAAAAAAAATGAAATCGTCGAAAGAATAACAGGCCGAGTGATCATATCCGTTTTCACAGTCGTCTGGTAGGCAATTTTCAATCTCTTTTCCTATTTGTGACAGTAATAAAGCTGCCGGGAGAAGCAACAATCAATTTTGTATTTCAATTTATTCCCAACCATCCTAGTTCGTGCGGTGATAAGAAAAAGAAAAACGCGCTCATTGAAAACGGAAATTATTGCAAGAAGCCATCAGTGGTGTGGAGGCCTCCGAACACCCTGTTATTTTTTGCGTTTTGATTTCGGAGATTATTTGTGTGAGGAAATGTAAGGATTGATGCTTAGAAAACTGTGTTTCGTTTCTGCATAACATTTTCATTTATCATAATCAAGCAATCGATTACGCTTAATATTCATATTATGTCCAATTAACGTTATATGTGTTGCCGGGCGCACGGATCTCCCTATGAAAGAAGTGTAGAAGGGCTATAATCCACCACGCTATCCAAATTGCGGGTTAGAAATTTCACTTACCTTCGCAGGTTATTTACCTTCTCCGACAAGCAGGTTTCCTCACGATGTTTTCCTTCCCTGTTTAAGCTTGTGGTAATTAGTAATAGTAGGCACTTAAGTGAAAAACTCTGAGGTGCATGCCTGAACTTGGGATTGAACCCGCGCCCTTTCGCTTGTGAGGCAAGGGGTTCAGGTATATATGTAAATAGTCAATATGTGAGGTCATAATAATAATTATTCAAACAAATGTTGTATATGACTTAAATGTATTTGAAATGTAATAAATGTATTAACAAGTAAAATTTGTGGTATCGGCTCTCTGTAGTAAATATTCTACTAGTCATTTCTTATCAATAGTGAGGGAGATATTAAAAAATATGTGATGCGCCATTATGTGGCGGCAGCCATCTTGGATCGATTTTCATCAAACATACATAAGAACACTCTCAACTAATTCACCTCTCAAAGAAAAAAAAAAATCTATTTGGGAGTTATGATGTCACAAAAAGACACACATACACACGTCATACTTATACTACGTCGTTTTTACGTCAGGGTTACATATAATTGTTTATCTTATAGTATAAGTATTGTTGTACAGGTTGTAATTTTCGTAAATTATTTACCATTTCTAACTTTTTCAGTACTAAATGTGACTTTGGAACTACCGCGTATCCAGTTTGTACTCGTATTCCCCGTTCATTTCGTGTTTGATTTGTGGGCCCGTCGGCCGGTAGCGAGTGCCATTTTTCACGCGCCTCATTGTGTCGTTCACGCCTCGAAGACTGGCTGCCTCTCGGCCAATGATACACAGAATATGACGTGGACAGATAATTTACAACATTTCAAACTATTCACCTCCTATTCTTGTTACGATAATGGAAGGACAATGAAAAATTACGTACTCCTATTTTTTTATCTTATTCACAATTACGTTTTTAGAGTTTTTTTTTTTTAATATAAGAACAGTTCAGCATAATGTTATTATCGTCAAAATTTTCTGGATTTTTATTGTTTACCTAATTTGGTATGGTTCACAGATGACAGATACAATACTTTTTTTATTTTTACTGGTGGCACAAATACGAGATTTTTTTTATCCGTTTTTTTTGTAAATAACACTGAAGAAAGTGGATCTGGTATTTCGAGTATGAACTCTTCATTACATTATCTCGAAATAGTATTCGAATTTCTATCACTTTGCAAAAATTGAATGTTGTCAATTGTCAACAAACAATTTTCTTGATAAATATATCACACAGTCTCACCGTTTTTGGGATGTGTCAAAATGAATGAATATTTCTTCTGTTTTCATTAGCGTCAAGTATTAATAGCTTCGTAAAATTAAGTGCTTTCATGCTAATACCGATAATATCGTCTCGAGTTGTTTCTGTGTATTCGTTTTGCTGCGAATGTTTGGCGTTTGAAAAAGTAATGGTAACCAAAATGGCGTGTAGAACGGCATGAAAGTTTAACTAGGCCTTGTCAACAAAAAATAGTTTTTAGTTATTGTTTCGATATTTCCAAAACCAGCTTGCGTTACAAAGCACTATTGTGGATTAGTTTACTTAAATCAAACTCTCTACGACCGGAGACGTGTTAAGGTAGAGCCTCTGCTTTTCCTATTCCGCGAGCTGATTTTATAGTACCAAAGTTTTGTCCGGCCGAAACAACTCGCACCTCTATTTGCGAATGTCCGATTTGAATATGCGTTGTGTATGCGACACGCATGATTCGCCTCGGTCATTGTCTATTGCCAATTGTACTCAGTTTTCGCTTTTTATAGTGATCTATTGCGGTGGAAACAGGATACTTTCTCTTGCAGGGAAATGAGCTTTTGATCTCTTGCATCGGCTTCATCATGTCAGACTTAGTCTGCAATCTTACTTATCTCATTACCTGACTATGCGAGAAAGGTTACGTACCTATAGAACAAGATATAGAATGTTTACTCCACTCATTATTTAATCTTTATTATTGAATGAATTTGAAGTAGAAATATTTTGCTTGCTCAGTCAATAATTTGCCATATACTGATGGTTGTCAAGCAGAAAGTTCTAAGTGATATAAAAAAGTGGTGCATAAATGTTCTGACCAACTTGACCAGCTATAGCTGAAGCTAATGTCTACTTCTCCTTAATGTAATTTCAATCTGAAAATTTCTGAAGTATTTTTGACACTTAAAATAAATATGGGTTTTCTAAGCAAAGTTACGCTAACGATGGCGATCGTCAGTTTTTAAAATGTTCAGAATCGTATAATACGATTTCTTAGCGCTATTGAGCAATCCTGCTGTTTCCATGTCTACATTATAAAAATCTATTGAATATTGGTTCTCCACAGTTTCGGAGTTAAGTTCCTACTGTTATGTAATTCTAAACGTCCGAGTTTTATGATATTGATTAATTTTATTCATGTTAATTATGAATAAATCTTCTTTTTATTTACTTCAAAAAGAAGATTCTCACTTTGACTTTATTTTCTAAGAGTGTTACACGATAAATATTTAAAAAACGTATAAAGTAGTTTTGTAAAGTTTGAACGAGAATCGGGTAGGTTAAGTAAGTACTGAATTTACTTTACTTTTACCGTTTGTATGAATATTGGCGTCTGTATGATATCATAAAACTTGCGTTCCTCTTCCGTTGCACAATTTCTGATTTACTCGTTACATTTCTTAGCGAAATAATATCAGATAGCATGTGCATGTTTGCCGAGGCGAAATTAAAGATGGCATCGATAGCGGTTCTATCAAGGTGCTCTGCGACGACAATGGGGGTTGTGCGCCGGGAAATTGGGGTGATTTTTCTCCTCTTTTCACGTCCGCTACTTTACTGGTACCGTCAGAAAACGTAGCGTATCGTAGCAAACTTATTAACAACTGATATTTTACATAAAACAATTAAGGATTATGGTGCACTCAGTGGGTGGTCTTGACAATAATTCCCCTGTCGCTGAAACTTTGCAGTCTGATAGAAAAAAAATTGTCTTAGATCAGTGTGTACATAAAATGCTCACATTTCCTTGTTTATACATATACGTAACTGCAGTTTTTATGAGAACCAACATGAATATGTTTGAGAGATATTATAATAGTGACCTCAATACTACTAAACGTAAAATTTGTGCCCTCCGCCATAGAACCGCACTGTTCAGGAAAAGTGTAATGGGTATGGGACCTATGATCTATAACCACTTGCCTACGTCATTGCTTGAATCGGAGAATATCAATATATTTAAGAGACAATTATTTAATTTTTTGATATTGAAAGGTTAAAGAATTTCTGCAAGATAAAGTAGTTATAATGTAAAGGTGTAATTTGTATATGTTATTTTATCTGGAAGCATAATTTTGTCTCAATACTAATTTGCATGTTAGATTTAAGTAGTATACTAAAATTATTGTATGTTCGCAAGGACAATTCTGTTAAAACGTTAAGAATTCTACATTAAGACCAATTTCTGTACAGTTATGCAATAAATGATTATGATTATAATAATCTTAATATATCACAGTTTATGTTTTTTTTGGGATTCTTTCCTAATATTAAGTTTAACTTGTTATGAAATTAGTAATTGTTATCGTAACTCCACTTATTTACTGATAAACACGGCTTCAGGCCGGACTTTTCTTGGGTATCAGTGGGACCGTGGCCAACACTGACAGGACCTTTACAATAGAAATATGTACAAAAAATTCAGAAATGCATAAAAGGTATGAACAGAAAATGTCAACTATTTTAATTAATTATTTTGAATATCTGGGCTATTGTTATGAATTTTTATTATTATTATTTTTACTAATTAAACGAATCGGCCTTGGTGTACGTATGTGTGTGTGTCTCGAGGGTGTAGTGGAATTTAAAGATTGAGACAAACATGGGTGAGATTGGGAGGAGAAGTGGAGCCACACTTAAATTATCGATATTGCGGTATGATGATCCAAATTAGAAAACACTATTCAGTTAAAAATAATAACAGCTTGTCAATAATGGTTTTAACCCTATAAATAATGGTTTTTTTAAGTAGCCATTGACCAATTTTTATTCTTCTATCAACTGATCCCTTTTTTATGATACCTATATTTTGCCTTATTTGCTATCCCTCCGATAATTTACACCTAGACGCAGTAAGGTGGTAAGTGACAATGCTGCGGCCGACGACATTTTTATGTCCCTGATGTGAACTTTGGTCTTCATTTTTGTCCAATGAAAACGTCCGCCTTTCCGAATTTCCGTTCACATTTTGATGATAACGTAGCTTTGATTTCGTGACTTGTCCTTATGGATATTGTTATTTTATTTATACTAATATTTTTTTTAAATGTATCTATGTCTATGTGTCGCACTACTGGGCATGAATATTTCACTGTAGGAGGTGGGAAGTGTATACTTATATATACAGTATAATAGGTTTCCACCTAATAACCTATTATAGTGGAATCAAGTAAGTAAATAAAGAAAACTATAGTAGATTTGGAACAAGGCTTTAATGAGCTACATCTTTGGTCATATCATTGGTTATAAGAAAACCGATATACAGTTAAACCATTACAATTTTTTTACAATATTTAGCACTGATCTAACAGGGAATGTGATGAAATTACACTAAAGTCACCAACCAACAAGATTAATTACAAGAATCCATAAAAATATCGCCTTACTGTTTCCACTTAGTGCGTAATTATTTTCTTGTTTTTTTCTAAAAGAACACAACATAAGACGCTTTACGTAATTTGAAAAGCGTTTTAGTTTTGTAAAGCCACAAGTGACACGACGAGATTGCATGAAAATATATTGCATGCCTGCAAGACAAAAAATCCAAAAAGGCGGCTCTCACGTTTAAATTTAGGACAAAATACATTGCTTGTTGTACACGTTATACAAACTGTCTATTTTGGGTCCGATTAGATTTTAATTAATTAAAACTGTTTAACTTTCCATTATTTAAGCAATTTAAAAATGATAATGCTCAAGGAGTCTTTCAATACTGTCGCTCAACGCAAAATTTACTGAAATTGATTTTCTTCTTGCTGGCTTTGCAATAGAAAACATCATATAAACAAGTGTATAAAATTGTTGATAAACTAGGATTATAATATTGTTACTTAAAATTGTCAATGACTTTAATTTTCTTTTACCTAACAATTAACCACTATTGCACATTTCACAGGCTAATTTAGTGTATTTGTTGGTGACTTAGGTCAATTAAATGCGTTATAAGGTTTTTGTATAATTAAACAAAAATATTAAGATATAAATTCACACAAGACCTAATGAGATATTTCTTTAATTTTTAGTTGAATCAAACAGCAATAATTATATAATTAAAGAGATTCTAAACAGATTCACAATTCAAAATAATTTGTGTCTGTCTAAATAAACTAATTTGAACTACTTGTTTACATTCATAATTATAATTCAATACATATTTTTATATTTATCTAAATTTTATTCGAATATTTAACTCACGATTGTAATAAAATCAAAAAGTTACAAAATTTCTACTTACAGGGATAGCTATTTACATCAATAATACAAACATTTGAACAATTAATATGAAACTTAACAGTATTTTACAAATAGATACAAAACGAAATAACAAACTCAATGGATTTGCGAAAAGTAAGTATGGAAAATAATCGGCTAGGCCAATTTTGACTAAAACACAAAGATTCTTTGATCGATCAATAACTACACAGTACAGTTTCATATTCATACATTTTTTATTTACACTTTGAATTATTTTCAGTAACTTATCTTTTCTTCATCAAATTGCTGACATTGCAAAACGCTTCTAGATTGTTTGCAGTCTTTTTACCATACCAATGTCTAAACAATTTAAATACATAATCACACAGAACATATAGGCGGTCATTCTTAACAATGCCTACTTGATCTTCAGTGTACAAGATGTTAAAATTTAATTCTTAGGTACTAAAGCTATAAACCGAACAGAACATTTTAATAATATTTATTTACCTATCCTACTGCAGCGAATAGCTTCCTCTGAGATCAAATTCTGAGATTTACATGAAGTCCGTTTACTATACAATATCATTACAACATAATATCATACGTCAACGATGCAAATTCTTCTATTCATGCTATCTTAACTAAAGTTTGGCATTCACTTTGCTTTAAGTTTTAAAATGTTACACGAAACACTGAATTTTCAGAGTCAATTATTGAATTGTCAACATCACGACTGTCGCATATAGCGAACGAAATGTAAACCCGTAGTCATCGGTGTCAGTCCGAGCGACACAAATACCTTCACTTTTCCTTAAAATGTTTGTAAGTGAAGGGATGTCAACGGATCATTGTATAGTTCGCACACTTAGTTTTGATACTTAGCGTACGGGTGGGCCGCGTCTCACGCGCGATAGTCTCAGCTGGACGCGGAGAGGCCAAGGGGCTTGAGGTGCGGGGGAGGGGCGAATGGCGCCGGCGATGATCCTGACATGTTGTTGTTCAAGTCGCCGGAGCGGCTCGACCCATTCATCAAGCTGCTCATCGCGTTGCTTGTCTGCTGCAAAATTGATTTGATTTAACATGCTATTCATCACAATGCGATCACGTCGTGGAAAGAAACAAAATAATATTAGTTATAGTAATCAATGTCAAACGTCATAAAGATATCATAAAGATACTTTTAGAACGTAAGACGTAACAGTAGGTATCATTCGAAGTTCTTCTTAGGATAAATAATGAATATACATACTGTAATTTTCCTAATTAACAATGGAGTATCAGGAAGTGTTAGTCTATATTTACTTCTTGGAAAAATAACTATGCTTAAATAACGCAGGAGGGTCCGTAGGTCCGTTCTGCGTAGTCTATTGCGTTCTCCATGTTGGCAAACGCCGGCCTCTCTTCGTAGCTATACTCGCAAATGATCTTGTAGTGGTATTCTATGCTTAACTGTGGAGACGGTAGGTAGTCTCCTGCTTTAGATTCACTATTAGTGACAGGTTGTACGCCATGTTGGTCAACACTGTCTGCTTTTCGCAGTCATACTTGGACGGAATCTTGTTGTGTTAGTCTATGCTTACCGGTGGAGGGGGTAGGTGTGTTGTCTGTCGCTTTAGGTGCGCTAGCGGTGGCGGGTTGTACGCCATGTTGGCAAACACCAGCCGCTCTTCGTAGTCATACTCGCAAAGTATCTTGTTCTCGCACAAGTAGAAACGATCACCCACGCAGAATCTGTAAAAAAAAAGAAGATTTTATACATGTGAATATAAATCTACAGAAATTGAGTAGGGTAACAGGTATTCATAAAATTCTGCGATGATCATCGCTAAATTCACCGTGGTACTCGTACTGAATATTAATAATAATAATAATAAGTTTATCGTATTAATCAGATATTACTTAGAAGTAATAAACATTTATGCGAAACATTATAAATTGTTTAGTCGATAGTTTATCTGGAATTTGTACAGGGATGGGGATAAATCGAGCTATGCTGAGAAATTATATTAATTACACAGTAACAGTGCAACTTTATTTTGCACTGATACTGTGTAATGTAGGCAACGCGTTTAATCAGAAAAATATGCCCAATAATATTAAAATTTCTAGTAATAAGAAATTAAACAAAACTAAGATATTATGAAATTATTGTTGAAATAAAATTGTACATATATTTGTTTCAACATTTCAAATTATGACTTGACTTTGTTTGACGAGTCTCGGTAGAATATGAGTTAATTTAACATGGTCATATGATAGCGTTACTGAGTACATATTTAAAAGCACGTAACTTTCTTTTTAAAATAAGTTTTTATCTGGTACAACGAACTTAAAACGCGTAAATTATTAAAAACGTATCAATGGAGCCAAACTTGGCGAACTTATGTTGTTTTATCACATTTTTAGCTGTAGCTACCTTCCAGTTTCATCGTCAAGTCCTAGATATCTTTTAGATGTAACTCAATACGAATCAATCAAGCCCAAACTCGATGGGCTTATCTTGTTTAGTTTAAAATATGCTATAGCAATCTTCCATTTTCATCATCACACCAGCTTCATGGTACGATATCATTGTATTGTTACTAAAGATAGATAAACACACCAAATTTGAGTCTACTCGGACATCAGAGCGTGCATCTTATTAAAGTTTGATGATAATCAACGGGATAGGTGAGCAACAATTAGCTTGTAATAAACACTGTCAAATAACATAATAGCGGAATTCTCTAGTCAACCATTCGACAACAGCAAGTCAAATGCATTTAAAGCCGGAGTAAACTGCTCATAGTCGCTCAGTAGACAGGGAGATCCAATTAGTGATTCCGAGTACGAGCATCACTACCTACGCGGCGTTATTGAGGCTTCCAAGTAATTCTAATTGTAAAATGTTCACATTTTTACACTATAAAAGGAGCCGACATTATACGTCCAAGAGACGAAATACTATCAAAAGTGGAAAGGTCATCGCCAGTAAGGAGGCGCGATAACGTCACGCGAGCAGGCATCCCTTCAATGTGGCAAAACAAAAGGTATCGCCTTCGACTCGCCAGTGGCCGACCGGAACCGGCGCTGATAACACCGACTTTATCTCCCCACTCTGCTCCCCCACGTCTTCCCCCACAACCCCCCGCCACCCAACTCTTTTGTTTCACTTGTCACAAAAATTAAGCGCAATAGCTCCGCTACAAATGTCTCTTTTTTAAGGGGCCAATTTCCACCGCAACTCAGTCGATTTCGCCGCTCTTAATTAACTTTATTTCCTGTTCTCTTCGTTCCCGACTTTTGTTTTGGGCTTGTCGGTTTTTTTTTGTAGCTATTTTTTGTCTGCAGCTGCGTAATGGAAAAGATGGAAAACGAAATTTTAATGACTGAGTGCAAGTTAAGCTTTGTGCGAGGCGGCATTGTGTTGTGGCGTTGACGCCAACTTTGACGTTTTAGGAGCGGACGCTCTATTCACTGTTCCCTCGCTGTAAGACAATGGCGGAGCATCTACTGTTGCAGATTACAAAGTGGTGATAAGAGAAATTAACATCTAGTTTGTGGATTTATTTCACAAAGTTATTTTGTAAATTACATATATTTTTTTCGAACAAGACAGACTCTCCAAGGGATGTCACAAAGCTGCGAATCCCGATCATTACTCGCCACATTAAACAACACCACATTAAATTTCGTTATGTTTTGTTAACCTGTTATTTACTCTTTGGTACTTAAGTAAATATTTTAGTATAATTAAGATATTGACCACCATTTTGTCGTCCAGTATCTAAGTAAACAGTGCACGGACCTTATCTTTAAAAAGTTCGAATGAATTCATCACTCGCTGATGACTTTACTTACGAACGATTTTCAAAAAGTCGTGACGTCATTAGCGAGTGATGAATTCATTTCAAATATAAGGCCCGTACACTGTGTACTTAGATACTAATTATGCTAAAATATGGTTTTAAATGTGGTTTCTTTATGTATATGTTATGGTTTTTCTATGTATGTGCATTAAATATCATGAAAGCAGAAATAATTGCTTATCATTAAATGCTTGGATCACAGCACGAAATAATGCATCAAAACTATACTTACAAATTGTGCTAAGCGGGCAACATGACGTGATACGTCGCGAATGTTAATCAACTTCATATCGTGGTGGCACCGCACCGTGGAAGATTGTGACAGACGGATGGTAGGCGGCGCACCACTGCGGACCGAGTGTCGTGCGACGCGACTTCCGCGATTGGCCTCGTCGGACACCATCGTGGGACTAGGGTTGCCGCGGATGTATTACGCAGAAAATAATGAAAAAAGTTTGTGTTTGTCGATTCGTCTGCATACAATCGCTTTTGTTAAGACATCAACAGCGAATTTGTTTTAAGGTTAAAGAATTTTTTTTACTCGGGAGTTTCTTTATTATATCAGGAAAACAGTCTGTTTTCTTATCTTCTTCACAACTGTTTTTTTCTATTGAGCAAGACTGGATTCACATCCAGTCTTGCTCAATAGAATGATATACCAAGACAAGTGTTTAAAGTATGCAAGATTATGCTACGAGTATTTATTCTGAATAAAAGAGATGCTCTCTAATTTTGAATTTCATTATGTACTGTAGCTTTTTTGAACCACAGTAGATAGTTACTGTAAAGCATTATGTGTTTTTTTATTTAAATTTATGTCATATTTTTATACGACACACACTTAACTCATATTATGCGTTTTATAAGATATACTTGCGTAAATTGACGTAATATGACTAATAATCATTAAATTAGTGAAATCATGACAAAGTATCATGTCTCTAATGCCGATCCTTGCATACTACCAATTTTGCACAAGTAACACTCGAAGAGGCAACCCTACAGCAGTCTCTAAATAATTTAGCCGTTTAGCGATATTCGTCCGTGATACCGGAGCGGCGATCGGACAGCCCGCAAATTGGATTCAGATTTCTGCCGCCGTCCAAATTGATTCAAACGTGATATTTAATAGTCGGTGGCCAGCATTGTTTGGTAAACACACACACACACACGGTCACTCGAAATCTATAATCAAGTTTTATCACCAACCTTTTCTATTTGTTTATTTCTTTATTAATCGGTCAATGACGTTTATCAATATTTTTTACTCTGTGGAGTTGATAATCGATGATACTCGGCTGAATATCCTTTTACACTGATTTGATGATTATCAACACAGAAAATAGCTTCATTACTAATGCTGAAGATAAAAATAATATATTAGCTACCAAAAAGCATATTTATCAATTCCAAAATAATATTCTAAAACGATTCAATCGTTGCGTCGTCTGATAATTTTGGACGAGAACACTCAACTGGATCGTGCTATAAACATACAATATTCCTCAGAACTACTTCACAGCTCACAGGAACACTCACGGTTCCCAAACTGTTGAGTCCAGGCACTTTAATGAATATATAATTCGCTGAGATTGTAGCCGAGACATACTAACGTTGGAGAGGTCCACCGGTGACGTATAAACCATTCAGAGCGACTGCAATCTTCGCGGGGTTTTTATTATTTAAACGTAAAAGAGACCTGGAAATTGCCGTTTTCACAATACAATGTAGTGTGTGTATATTTTTGTACTTGAGAATAACCAGTTAAATTGTAAACTCTGTTAGAAGTTAGGCATATAGATAGTTTGACTTTAGATTAATTTGCTGTGCTGAAAACCTTGAATTATAAATAGCTTATATCTATTTTATTGTTTACGAACAAGTCATAAAAATAGTATTAGACATTCATTTCCGTGGTAGGTTTAATGGATAAATAATGCAATATTTTTTTTCTGATTTGTGGTAAATAATGCACTATAAATAAATAATAAAAATAATAGGTATAATATTTATAGGCTTTCGCTTTGCCGTAATTCAGCTAAAGCGACGATGCTGCTCGCGCTTGCCTAGATGAAACCGATTCACACGTGATTTAAATACCTATAATATAAAAAAAAAAACTAATGATAATTCATGGTAACTGACCTGTGATTGCACTGCTGACAAGCGAAACACTCCAAGTGGTAGACATTGCTTCGCGCCCGCATCACCATTTCGAACGCAGGGATCACCTTGTTGCAAGCGGCACAGTATCCCGTGTTGCCAAATAACCTAGAGAAACGTGAAATTATTAGATATGAAAGCATTGACTATATACATCGCATATAATATATGAACCAGGAATTTTATTTTAAAGTTACCTGCCACTTTCATTTTGTTTAACCCCCGACGCTAAAATAACGGGGTGTTATAGGTTTGACGTATCTGTAAGTGTCTAGGTTTGTCTGTGGCATCGTAGCTCCAAACTGGATAAACCTATTTTAATTTTGCTTGTTTTTGTTTAAAAGATGAATCAGTCGGGAGTGTTCTTATCAAAATCGGTCCAAGATGACCGCTGTCAATATGGGTCTCAAATTAAAGAGCTTGTCTAGTATAATATACTAATAAGCTATATATGATAAGTTTAAAGTCCAAGATGGCCGCCACCAAAATATGACGATTTAATTTTTATTAATTTGTGTCGGGTTTTTTACAAATTTTAAATTTGAATTGAGTTCGCACAGAATTGGATTTTCTCACATCAAGTGTTGTTATTTTTTTATCTTCTGTCCACCTTGAAATATTGTAGTATGCCAAGAGACATTATTAAGTGTTCCTTGTTTCCACAAAGACATTTGTAATATTTGCATCGGATTTAGGTACGCAAGCAACTAACTAATAAAAATATAATAGAATACATTTTTTTTGCAACAAAAACAACAATATAACCCAGAACATTACAAATAAAAAATATAATAAACTTAACTATGTACTGCTTTCTGTATCAACATAATAATGTTACAATATAATAATAAGTAGTAGTAGTAATAGTATACGTTACCTCAAGTAATCTCTCTTGCAGAGGATGAGATTGGCGCGAGTGTAGAGAGTATGGCCGACCTCCCCAAGTCTGCAGTCGCAGCACCCACATTTGAGGCAGTCTTCGTGCCACAACTGGTCCAGAGCCTTTAAGAGATACCGCTCTGTGATCACTTTACTACAGCCGGCACATATCTGGAACAATAAGTATGTTGTTTACAAGGCCGCGGTGGTCGTCCGTTTTGTGCATCTGCAACTTTTTTTACCTCCACACCTTTGCTAGACGAGCAACATCTAAAATCCAGTTAACTTAAAAATATCTCTTTTGAAGGTATTTTTGCCCAGAGTTGCCACAGCATAGGGTGCATCCCAAAGTCGGTGGCAATAATATTAAATATCAATAAAATTAGTAACATGCCACCAGTAAACTTCTAAAGATGTTGGAAATTAATAAACAGCGCGAGTGGACTGCTTGTCTACCTCAAACCGGTCAATCTTCTTGTTTATCTCTTCCTAATTTTACAAGTTTAAAAACTCATGTATAAGTGTTTCTCGCTTACCTGTGGCTGTGGAGGCTGCTGCTGTGATCCGTTAGCAGGTTGTTGCGCTCCCGCAGGCAGCGGGGATGCCCGGGCCTCCTTGGTCACCTCCATGCCGAGCAGATGCGACCCCAGCGTAGGACTGCCGCCGGTCGCCTGCTGCGGCGTTCGCCTCTCGCACTAAAAGAAGGTTAAGTTAACTTTATTGTGAGGAAGTTACATGTGAATTTTGAAAGCGATTTAACACAAATAGGGAATCCTAATAACGCCCCCAAAAAAAGTTTCATAATTTAATCTAATAGTTTTCGTAGAGCTGTGAGATTTTTCGGTCTAGTGCCACTTAAAACAAGAATTGAATGATTTTTAGAAATTTAATTCTCAGAAATAGTTTTTGCTTAAGTAGCATTAATATGCGCAAATTCAACTCTATTAGATGTACTTAGGGACGCATCATGTTTCGTATTGTTGTTTTTATTCCATAATTGACTTATTAAAATTAATCCAATTAGTCTTAAAAAATGGGCATTACGTTTCTACACCAATTTAATTTAATGGTCATACGATACAAATAATTCATTTCCGTGAATATACCACGAGTTAGTAGGTAGCTATATGAAAAGTGAGCACAAAACAATCCGTATCGATTTCCGCTCATTATTAAATCCATAAGTCACACCAATCAACTCCGAACAGTGCAAACTCACGGCGACCATATTAAATCCAAAACCATGAAATTTATCGCCTGTAATATTTCTCGAAAAATTAGCACAACTACTCGAGCGATTAATGAGAACGTGAAACACGACTCGCAGTTTCTGAACTATAACAAATTATGGACCTTAAAATATCGAATAAATAACAAGTAAAAAACACGGTAATTGAGATCGTGTCGACGAAAAAAGTAGCTGTGAGCAATAAAGTCAAGCACGGAGCGGCCGCGTCACGGTTAATTAATACTTTAAATACGATTCAATTTGGCAAGAGGCTCGCACTATTACAAGCGGATAGGGTGACCTTTCGGTGTTTTTTCCCCCGTACCATTTAGTTTTCTGGTACAACGGAGCCGAATTAGGAGGCAACGTGCCTGAAACAATGCCCGGTATTGTGAGGCCGTGACGAATGGCTCCGACTCTTATTTTTGTGTTTTGGAGAATACGTCCGATCGACTCCCGCGAATAATGGCGCGCGGATAGCAGGCGGAAGCATGCACACTGCGTCTACAAACTGTGTCAATGACTGTTTGTTTAATCAGCAAGAGGAAGCTAATCCACTTGGACTAGACTGTATTGCATCGAGATTGCTGTTAAAAGGCCATAACTAATTGTGACGAATCGTTTAATTGCACTTATAATAACAATATTTTACTGCCCGCCGTGCTTTTAATGAAAATAAGGTATTTGCATCGGGGCTCGCGTTTTACTGCGCCGCGTGCATGGAAGTACTAATTAGTGGTCATATCCCACATAATGAACGACGATAAATCATTGCAATACCACTTCAGTTAAAAGTTCTAGGAATAAAAGCTATGGGAAACATAAAACGTGGCGCGGATACGGTAATTATCCTGAACCAGAAGTGGATTTTAAATACTCGTTCACACTTGCCTTGCAAAGTTTACCTATTTATTTTGAAGTCAGGTGTGAGAATGAACTAATTTCGAATCTCATCTGTCCATTAATTTGCAGATAAAAGACTTATAAAATTTAAGCGGCGACTGCTAACTTAATTTGTGAATGCTGGATACTCTGTGTGAAATCTCTCTTCATTTAATTAAAAAAAAAAATTTATTAATTGTGCATGGCGTTTGGCACCTTGCAGATTTTTGGCTGTACCTACCTATAAGATAATATATAGAAAATGAATAATTTTTAAAATATCATTAAATAATTATCATCAGTATAAATTTCACCATTATGTGTGTCCTAAGGCGAAAAAGGTTCAATATACTTCTCATTACGAACAACTTCCATTATGGGACTAGCTTTGGAATGAAGAAAAGTTAATCAGCAGTTCCCTAAAAATGTTTACCGGCCGTCGACAAATTGTATGAAACAGTTTTTTTTCTATATTTGGAGTTGCCGTAGTGAAAATCGTTCATATGAGAATAAATTTATTGACCCGCTATCGGCTTCGTGTACTCTTAACCGATAACCCTGTAATGACATAAACAGCTACGTTATGAACGTAGCTGTTTTTACGAGGGTATAATACTTATTCAATGAAACTAATAAAAGCTTTTTTTTGATAAGATTTGATTTATTATCCAAAAATGGCAACTTTATACTTACGCACCTTGTGCAATGTGCATACGTGGAACAGTATCTCAAATATAGGTGTGCATTTTCCAAACATATCCGATTCAAAATTCAATCACACTCACGACCAAATACCCTTTGTGTCTACGTCACAGTACATTTGTTCGTCTAACGAGTTATGCTGTTTTTTTTTCAACGACCGCCGAGCTCCGTTCGTAAATAATTAGTGATTGGTGACAGAAACATGCCATGCCACTCAACAACTGGCAAACAGCGACCTTATTGTGAAACTTCGATTCGCGGTTGCTATCATGTCGATATTGCTATTGGTTTCAAATATTTTAATTTGTGTGTTTCAACGTTTAAACCGTGAAAATCACGTGAAAAATGCAGACGAAAATTTATTTCTAAAATGGGTTAAAATAAAATTTGCAATTAACATATTTTCGAAAACAGTTTATAGTTTAGTAATATAATTTGTAGTAATAAGCTGTGTTGTTAGTCATTTCTACTGCTTCTACTGTATGTCATGAGCTATCTTCAGCTCAAGAATTATAGCAAATCAATTCAAAGTAATATTTACATAAGTACCTACCTATAATACCTAATAAGGCCTTCGCAACTGGAAACCATGCCGAATGCAACCAGAGATTAGACCCAGGCGTCGCTGGCAAAACAAAAAAGTAAGGTTTACCTGCCTTCCATTAACGTGACTTTCGAAACGTCAATGTTTTATAGTAAACTAGAACCACAGTACAGTGGCATTATCGTAATATAATAAAAAAATTGTGTTCCACGGTCTTTACTATATTATTTACTCCCGAAGAAAATACGACTTTTTTTGAGCTAGTTGGTACACAAAATTAAAAGATTTTTTTCTTACCCAACACAGCTAGGATTTTGACCACAATCTCGTACGACCATGGAAATCAGCGACATTGTAGCCCTAGATGGAGCATGTCTAGTCTAGGATACACTGGCTCTCAAGGAAGGCTGCCGGTACACATCATTAGGTGCTTGGCGACAGATTTGTCAACTTAAGGGTGGTAGCTGGCTACGTAAGCGTTAGGAAACGCCCTATCACCATGCTAAGGTTTCCTCACGATGTTTTCCTTCACTAGTAGCTCTGTATAAAAAAGCAGCAGCTGCAAAGATATCTCAAATTTCCACATTGTAGTAGGACTTTGTTCCGACTGTATAATTAGGATCTTCATCCCACCAATTCGTTATCACTGAGAGAAGACTAAAGGTCGTTGTTTGAAAAAAGTCAAATGCATTAAAACTGATGCTTAAGCACTGTTTTCAAAATACTGTGCCAATACGCATGAATTAGAATTGAAGCAAACGTCCACCGAAAAGCGGGTAGTGGCGAAATACGACAACTCGCGAAAGTGCATTAACTTGTTTGGATGAAAAACTGATGGTGTAAAAAACGCTGGAAGCCGACCGTGAGCGTAAATTATAAATCATGCGTAAAGACGAATTGTTTGCCATTATCTATTTTTGTCTCCAGTTTTTGATTCAGACACTCAATAACTGATCCGGTAAAAACATTTTGGAATACATAACATTAAGTGTACTTCAAAAGTAAATATGAAGTTTGGTACTCATACACACCGT
This sequence comes from Ligdia adustata, assembly GCA_947049295.1. Classification (NCBI taxonomy): domain Eukaryota; kingdom Metazoa; phylum Arthropoda; class Insecta; order Lepidoptera; family Geometridae; genus Ligdia; species Ligdia adustata. The sequence continues at coordinate 10,415,939 of OX346218.1, forward strand.
TGTCAATTAAAAGATTATTAACTATTTTTTTCTAGACATGTTGTTTAAGCTTGATCGTTCCAGTAAGATAGAACTCTTCGTAACTTAAACCATCTCAAGCCTTCGAAACTCGTCAACGCAGCGGTAGAGCAAAGAGTAGAAACCATGAAACAGTATTCTCACATTACGTCTGTGCTTAATTGGCTAGTTATTAAACGAGATAAAACAGCGGGTTGTACACCAACAGAGCCGGGACAGGCTAAAATTGAAGGATGCTTGCGGGCCATAGGGAACCGCGTCCGGCGCTACAGCGTTAATCATTAACGCAGACGTCCGAACCCAATTATACGCCGCCACATACCAAATTAGAAACTATTTTCGCCCATTAGTGGCCAACTTCATAATCAATTACACGTTAAATTTTCACAGAGCTGTTTCGGGAGCTCTGTGTTTGGATAATCGGAGTTTGTGGTCCCTCGGCGTACTATTACGCGCCACCGCGAACTCATAAAGGTTTTTTGGGCCGGTTTTAATGTGAATGCATTTTCTGTTCAGGTAATTGCATTAACGTAAATTACTTGTGTTGCGGCACATTTTTGTTGGCATTCAATGTTGAATGGAAATTTTGTGGGCTGAAAAGTGGTGAAATGGTATTTATAAAATGAAGTTTTGAATACGTTGCTTTTATTTTTCATTGAAGCAAAGCTCTTTAGGTCGGAACTTTGTTCAAGACGCGCGGTAGATTCACAACTAAGCGTCAAGCGTGTTGCAAGTAACAACGTGACATCTCATATCGACTGCTTTCAAACCCTTTGCTTCGTAACATGATCTCATTCTAACTCACCGCAGAAAGAATCAAGGCGTCCTCTCAAATAGAAGCACAATTAGAAGCAGACAGCCACTAATAGCATTGAGTGCACTCCGCTAATCATAATTCATCAGCGAGATTAAAGAATGAGGGAGGCTTGAGTGCGAGAGAGAGACAATGAGATCGCCACACCTGCGGAAACGACGGCAAAGTAACGAGACGAGCTAAATAATTCAAACAACTAACTTTGTCGGGAATGATGCTCTACTTCCACTATTTTTTGTTGATACGAGTCCATTTGTTTTTGTTATTTACTCAAAGTTGATGAAACACGTTTAGATTATTTTTATCAGTATCAGATTAAAATTTAAGATTGATGTAGACTTCAAGTAATAAATTAAAAATACGAATTCAATACTTTTTTTTATTTTGGCTTTTACCGTAGTAAAATATCAGGATTGTCTTTCACTATGCATGTATTACATTAATTATAATAACCTAAATAGTGTATTAATCACTTAAAAGACTTAGTTTATTGAGAAAAATATTTTAGTAAATTGATTCACCAGATAATTCAAGCAGAAGCATAGTTTCTGATTTGTTAAATTCCGTAATTCGTATTTTCAATACAAACCTTTGTGTTTCGCTACGATGAAGTATAAACATTATAGGCAATACGTAGGCAAATCATTCCGTTTATCTTTCAGTTAATAATTGGAAATTGCGGTCAAGTAATCCATATAAATAGAAAGATATTTTATTCTAATTAAGCTTAATGGTTGTTAATTAAATAGCCTGTGCAATTGTGCGCAATTAATCGTAATTGTCTCAAATGACTAATACCTAATTATCAGATGCAGCGTGGGGGGCTAATTCGTTTGCAATTACGGGTACTGTAAAGCTAATTGGCAGTTATATGGTATGTTCTAAATAGTCAATTAATAAGTAGAAAATTTCTCGGCAAAAAACGTATTGAAAGTTCGCAATTAGTTTTTAAACATACCGATTTAATGATACGTACCTACTTATGCTCTTTTTTATTGTTTAGCTGATTTTTATATGTTCTCGTGGCTTGTGTACTTATAATATATGTAGCTCAAGGCCCACCGTTAATATTAAAGTTAATTACTAAATTATATCGTTACATTTTTATAACTTTCGTGATCCACGATAGTACATAAGTAGCTAGTAAACAGGTTTTTTTTCATGTCATATTATTCTGCTTTATTTTTACTCTAACCCTATTAACTTTATAATAGTCTTTAGTAAGATTTGTCTGTAAGAGATATTTCTTTAAGTATGTGTTTTATTCTAATTTCGCAATGGCAGATATGAAAGTGTTTGCCATTACCGTTAATTATGCGGGACAGTCCCATGACTATCCCGCATAATGTGCAGTGAGGAAGCATTATTACAACATGGTTAAAAAGTTAATAATTATACGTACGTTTTAACACATAGTTTTCCATCGCTGGGACGGGTCTCCTCAATTGCGGATTAGGACATCACTTACCGTTGAAATCCATTAAAACCTCCGACAAACAGGTTTCCTTACTATGTTTTCATTTGCTGTTTAAGCATGTGATTATTAATAACAATAATTTATGTTCAGACAAATTAAAAAAAACAAGGCTTGCTTGTTTTTACAGATCTAACTTCCATTGCCAATTAATGAAAATTTTATATTTAAATATAAAGTTTATATAACAAAAAATGATCAGTTTATATATGTTATCGATTGGAGTTATGTTTGAAGCTAATGCTTACAGTTAAGCGTTAGAAGGCAGGTAAAATTAAAAGTGTGATTTTTTTACCTTACACCGACACTAACACGTAAGAGAAAAATATGCAAAATAATACAATCTCGACAAATATTATTCTCGCTTCCTTGAATATAATTCCAAGTAGAGCAACATTCCGTGTGAAGTACCGCGGGACTTATTTAGCAGATTGCTTTCCTTTAAGTTGTTCTAACGCCTCGCCGGTGCACTTCTGACGATGTTGATCTTTAGAAACGCCTCGTAATTACACGCACTTGCATCAAGCGTTGTCTTATTTTTTGATGACGACGACGGGATGAGATGGGGCTTTCAAGATTTTTTTAATCGCCGCGGGAGCTAAGTTTACAGTTTAGAGTTATATAAACGACGGCTTTGATTAGTTTAAGTGCTCATTAGATGCACAGTCAATAGAATTCATTTAATTTACTTAAAAATATATTTATTTTAAAACTTGCCTAAGAGTCATGGTATCGTTGACGACTACCTTGTTTAAAATTAATTTACTGTCACTTTTAACACACTTAGGTCATAAGGTAGATAATTATATCGAAAAGTAAATGTACTGAATATAACATTTGTAACATCATCTCTAAAGCATGTGATTTTTTTTTTACCAATACCACAGCAACAAGCAGATAACACTCGAGATATGTTAATTAACCATTACCGCGTACTAGTGCAAGCCGATAGACTATAGCTAATTACAGCAGGAATGGACAGGAATGTCAGTAACATTATCAGGATGGGCGTCGCTTCGGTCACGCGGTCGGTCGCGAATCCACACTGGGATAATTCTAGAATTTCATATTTATAGAGGTGAGGTCAAGAATTAATTTTCCGGATAATTTGAATCGAAAACAGTTTTTGTATTGATATTATTGATTTTAGAACCTACAGATAGTAAAATTGTATTTTGATGGTGCCTACTTAAAGCTCGGTATGTACCAATACTTAATCAAATTTAAATAAATAAAAATTATTAGTGGTTAACCATTAATGTTTCAGTATTAACTCGGATGGATGCGCCAGCAACATTATGGTTACCTCTTCTCACCGCTACTAAATGCTGTTCAGTTTTACCTTGTCAATCAATAATAATTCACTAGTCACAACACAAGCCAGAAATGGTATCGATTTCAACTTCATATTCTTTACATGACAAGCAGTTATTGACCGGAAAGTGAGTTCGAACGATTAAGCCGGATATACGATCCGGCAGGTTCGCCTCTAGTTAATGCCCACCCATATTGGATTACCACCACAGCACCGCAATAATATAACGAAATTCAAACATTAATACGCTCAAACACAATCACGGATGGCCGCATAATCGAGTTAGCTGCTATTCGGTTAAGCCCCTATCACGTAATCTGCCCCATTGTCTGACAGTCGTTCTGCCGATCATAAGGGCCGATTATTGTGGCAATTTCGTGCTTATTGTTTTCAGGTGTCTAAAGCTCCTTGAATACAATGCTCCTGCGATCCGAGTAGGTACAACCTTATCTCTCATACGACGACGTCATAAAATGTTACAGACTATGTTTACTCGATATAAACAAATTAATGGGCCTAATTTCCTAGGGTTGTGTTATATGACGGATTAAAAAAAGAGTACCTATGTTTTTATTTATTATCTTGCTAAGTATAAAAGAGGCAAAAGTGGCCATCGTCGTCAAGTATGCTTGAACAAGTTATTGGTAAACAAGACCACGCGGTGTCCTTGTAGTAGTTACATTTAAGAACTTTGATGTACTACGAGGTGCCTACTATTTTTTACTACTCCAAAAGTGCACGGTGACACTTTTCAATTCTTCACAAATAATTCCAAGATATAGGAACCATCCATGGATAAACAACGTCCAAGTAACGGTGAACTAACCAATACTCAGGTGGAATATACGTCGGGAAGTTAAAAGTTTCACCTCGGTTAGATGCAGCTAAAGGAACAAATAAGTAGATAGAAGCAGTGTCAAAACTGCCAAAAACAAAACTATAAAGTTTGCTTTATAACGGGTAGATATCCCTTTATCTATTTGAAACGTCCGACTCAATTTGGATCGAAGTTCTTTTATAACTTCCACCCGAATGCGAGCGATCTTCTCCTCGTAACGTGGCATATCTTACGGGACCGCTTTCTAATCAGATGGCGTTTTAAAAACATCTAATTAAGGCAATGTGTTTTAATTAAAGCCGACCACTTAATGGAATAGCAATTACTTCAACATTCATAGACGTATTCATTAAAAGTTGTCTCTTAATAGCTTTGACCAAGTTACAATTTCAAATTAATGTTTAATTCTATTAGCGGGCGAGTATATCGTAGCCGAGTCTCCGTATCGGGATGTAATAAAATCGAAAGCATTTACGATTAGTAAAACACGCGTAATGTAGTAAGTGTCGCGTAACGCTAACGTTATGATGACGATGTAACGTCACCGGAGGACGATACTGCTGACGTTTTATTACATTATAAAAACAAACGTATCGTATTAATTATGAGACGCAATGCAGTCACATCCCCATTGATCGTAAAGAATCTTTGATGGCTGTTGTAAAATGTTCCAAATCGCTTGTCGTCATAATTTATGAACCATGTTTATGGATGAATTTATGATATCTGTCTGTGTTACACGACGACTAGAAGATCGTCAATGTGGGTGTTTTGTACTGTGTCAGAAAATGTAGCTTCCTTTATATTGATGGTCACTTTAACCGCTCATATCATTCCCAACATAGGACGAAAACGCGACAAATTTACATATAACACCGTGCTGTCTTTGTATCGATACCTGAACTGGAAATATATTTATCAAAATAAATTTAATATTGAATACGTGGGCATTGAATTCGAAAATAGTTAAAAGTATCAAGGAATGCTAGTAATTCATAGCCATTTATTAAGAAAGCCTTGCAAGTGCAAATACGAGTAGTAGGAAGTGGCATCGCACTAAAAGGATTTTGCTGATTAGCTGCCCCGGACGAAAGCGACCGATGTTTTCAACACGATGTAAAGGCAAATTAGTAAACGCGTCGCGGCAGGAGGGTAAAGTGAATTAGAGCAACTTGGAGCCTATTACGTGAAGTGAGTTATAAAATAAAGCCGCGGCGAGCAACTTCATACATTACAAGCCGATAACCAGACGAGACTTCTGAGACAAACCAGTCCCTTTTAGTGAAATTGAAAACTTTTTCTGTTACTCATACCGCGACACCGCTCCTTTTAAATCAATTGCCTTTTATAATTAACTTACTCGCTTATTGAAGTGCACTCGCTCGTTGACTCAATTAAAATTCAATCGGGATGTAAATCTATCTAATTGAAGAACGAGTTTTTCTTGCCGATATAATTGTTTTGTCGATAAATGCAGGTTGGCCGCGATCGTTTCGAGGTACTGAAATGTTCATTAGGTATTCATATTCTGGCGCAAGGCAATTGAATTAATAAGTAGTTTTCTATACGGCTTTAGTGTCACTTCAAAGCTGTCGTTTGAGTTGCCATTAATTTATTATTTATCGGTTTATAGATTATGTATATGTATATTTGATCAAGCAACCTACTATGACACTCGTAAAGTTCTTACACGACTTAATCTTCTACGGCATAAACGCTGGCTTTACCAAAATCAATTGTCAACTAATTTTTGTTACACGTGATCGAAATATATCAGTGACTCAGGAAGGACACATGTTGAAAAACACTTTATATACATAAGTTTACACGTACTTCTGCAAAAAAAAAAAATTTGCTCTGAAATAACTCTACATACTGACATAATGGGATGGGTATCAATTTAGATATTGAACAGTCCCCTATCTAATGCAATAAGTGTCCCCACAAGGAGTGCCACTTATCTAATTCTTATTAAACATTTATTAGATTAGACAAAAGCTATCGGAAGGTATCGGCGCGATGTTTTATTTATTACCTTTTATTGGATTGCTATTTTCTCTGTGTAATATTTTAAGCAACCTCCCCGAGATATTATTGGAGAGCCACTACTTCTCAGACAGATGCCTCTAGTTTTGAACCTCGTATGTTTTATATCCACGTTTTGTTATTTTAAAGTTCTTTTATAATCTTGGAAGTAACTAAGTTAGACATTAGCTGATAGGCTTTCTATGTCAATGCGATATTGAAACTTTACAGTCTCTACCTGTTATAACTCGAAGTATCAATCGTTTGTAAATATTCAAAGGTATTGTAGAACACGTTAAGGTAACTGACGTAAAAAGGGTGATGATGTAGGATCCATTGCATTTCACACTTCTGGTATTTCTATAGCTATATGCACTTGTTAACAATTTCCGATAGGCACAATCATCTAATGGTAATGCATCCCTAGTTAATCAAGCCTGGCTTCAAGATGCTATTCACCTAATTATATTCGGCATTGTCTAATCAGAGCTATGCTTCCATTAATTTAATTAAGCCCTCCCTGCGGTAGCTATGAGAAAATTGCTTTTATTTGTGGGGAGGAGCCGTTCATTAGCCATCGTATCCATTACATTTTAATCATTTTTAGTCTCTTACGTAATTGAGTATTTTAATGATAAGGACGATATAAAAAACGTAAGCCTATGAAGTGCCTTTCGTGAGTGAGTGATGTACGTACACTACACGTACACCACGTACACTAATTCTGTGGAGATGACTTTTAGTAGTGGTAGGCTTTTGCCAGTAGATACAACAGTCGCAAGGCTTAAAAGACTCCATCCGACTCGATTGACGAAATCATAGGCATAACCGAGATCCAACTGAAACCCATGCCATTTATACACTATTTATATTGATTCAAGCTTTCAGTACTTTATTAATGTTTCCTCAAGATGTGCCGTTGATCAATGCATAAAAAAAAATTACAAAAACATAATAATAAAATGTATCATAGGTACTTGAGTTTATCCACTTCCTGTTAGCAAATAAAAACAGCAGGATAACACACCCTAGTAAATAACAATACACTTAATAAAATTAAAAATCAGTAAACACGATCAGCTTACATGACTATTCTCATTTCAAAATTATTTTTGTGTAATAAAAAACTATAAATGCTAGAGTCAAATATAAAATTATGTACGCAAAAATTCTTGTAACAAACTTACTTGCAAACTTAAATCCATCATTATAAAGATTGCAGATTTAGCGAAAACTTTTCAGTTCATACTTCTGGGCACTCCAGTAACGCACTTGCCTGCACCATAAAGAAACTATCACTTCACACGCAACATTCAATGTCAATTATTACGTAGGTATGATAACTATTTATTAATCGAATGAACTGAGGAGACGTGTTTACGTTCAGAGCTCCATTCAAAAACTGAATGAATGAAGTCTCTGTCGGCTTCCTGCCGCCGATAACGACCTCCGGTTTATTAGATTACACCCACTTTGGCTTAAAAATAATTATAATTAGGTGCTTTTCTGTTCATTAGTGATAACAAAAACTTTTAGAGTCAATTTATGTACTTAGATAAAGTCAAATTTAAATGGATCGGTCTCTTTAGACAAGCGCGCGGTTCATAATTATTACTATCGTTTTTTATAAATTCATTATTCATTATTATTTTATAAGTATATTGAACATTTTTAAATGCAATTTATAAAAATATATGGTTTAGTAGTTTATCTTTACTCAAACATAAGTTAAAAAAATAGGCATGGGAAAATTAAATAGTATTTTTAGGTCAAGATATTGTAAAAATATGTAATCATCATATCTCAAAGGTATTCAATTACGTACACAAAGTAAGCTTTCCGAAAGAAATTCAACAAAGAATCCTAAACGGCATTGTTCCACAAAGATTTATCGAATCAGCAATACAATCTATCCCTGCCCCAATCGAATGTTGCCGACAGGTCATTTTAGTTTTAAATTGTCTAGAAAATCGCTAAATTAGAACAGATGAAGGATCACAGATTTATTTTTGGTATTGGTCACGTTTTCATGCGACGGCGAAGTTAAACAACATGAACATGTGAAAAATAGTGTGTAAAAAATAGACTATCTAGCATTCAACGAGCCGCGGCCGGTTTAGATTTGTATAATATAAATTTAAACAATTTATAAAGTGTTTTACAATTTTTATTAAAATAAATTACTACATTACGTTATTGAATAAAAGTTATTGTTTATTATTGTCAAAAACATTATCTAGTAGAAGTTGTAGTCACAATGTAAGGATGACTACCAAAGAAATGTAAATGGGCCAATGGTTTATTTTGAGGATTTCCAATTTTCCGAGTGGTATTCTAGTGCGATAGCTGATAGTAAAAAGTGTAATATTATTTTTCAATTCTCGTACAAAGGTGGTCGGCGGACGCGGGGGTGCTACGGGGTGCTCCGGGGTGCTGCGGGGTGCTACGGCAAATTGGTTGTATTGTCAATTTGGGCAGTGCGTGCCGGCGCAGATGAAATGTTTATTTTCAATTTCCGCTATTCTGCCGCCTCGTCCGCCACAGGATTAGGATGCCCAGAGCTGCGTACACTATCGCATAGTTTTTTGACGTCACATTCTAGTTTTTTTTTTTAAATTAGGTTTTATGACAGTGCTACATATCAACTATGTAGGTGTCATCTAAGAAATTTAAAGATTTTATGACTTATCACCATTTCTTACATAATATTTTATATTTTTTTTTGTTGAATCGTGTGGAGCAATAAACATAATTAGTATGTATTAGAAAAATAATATTAATATCTTAATACTACCCACTATAATAAAACCTACCTTACGTTTTTATATATCAGAGTTATTTAAATCTAAAAAATTATCATAGGAAATTTTCCCAAACTTCCTCTGTACGTTGTGTCTCTAGCTCTATCCAATATACACAAAAAATCTAAATAACCTTTACGCGACAATGTTATTTCACCTGCTCACTATCAGTCTATTAACTATTACAACATCAACCAGCTTTCACAGTCTTAATTGTGGGTTCAAAGTATCCGACGTTGGTGGCATGGAAGTCAAATATTAGCACATTTTATTAACCGTGTTTGCCATGCTTCCTTTGAACGGGACAGCGCCGGCGGCGGCGGCGGTCTAACAAGTAGGATAGGGTTAGTTCGTATAATAGCTCAATGCCTTGGGATCTTTGTTAACATAGAATATGAAATAAACGTTCAAATTGCTATCTAGATGATGCTATTGGAGTGGTACGTACGTGTGTTTGAAGGAATTCTTTCTGGTTTGTTAAGTTGATCTTCTGAATCTTACCTGAAACAATAAACAAGAAAACGTTATGCAATGTTAAGCCAAAGTTGTAGCAACAAACCAAAGTTTATCTTATAATTATGTTAATAATTAAGCTATATATACTTAATCTAACTATAATATATTAAATTATTATTATTAATTATTTAAAAATAACTTAATCTATAAAATATAAATACCTTCTGTGCTCTTTATATATCCACTCGATTTTATAGGCATGTTAGCGACTCTACGTTCAATGGCATCTTAGTTCACTGCACTATAATATCTGAAGATTGCCGGGCAATTTGCCTGGCATTTGTCCACAAAGGGCTCCCAATTGCCTGTCATTTTAAAAGAAAAGGCAGCACGTAAACTGCCGATAGAGCAGTTCAGTGTGCAATTTAGCCTACTTCTGGTAATTACTAATGAGGATGGATTGCAGTGTTTACCTACTAGTCTTTGTAGCTTCGGTTAAATGGTTAACGTACAACATACAAGTTGGTTAGTAGTTTATCTTTCCTATACATATGAGGATAGCGTGGTCATCTTACTCATAAATATAAGGCGCAATAAGCTAAACGTCATAAATATTTTACAAAAAATATGGTTACATTGATTTTAATAGGCAAATACGTAGCGTCGGCAAAATACTTTGTTTTATTAGGGTGTAGGTACAAAAAGATTCTGGTGTACATATTAAGGGAGATTATGATAAGTTTAAACTTATATAAAGTATAGGTAATTTAGCAAAAAAGTTAAAAGCTCCGTAACTGATAGTTTCCAACTTTTGGCAACAACTTTATATAGTTGCAATTAATTAATAATTTGACACGATAACCGAAGCGCACATTACGTTTAGGCATTCCCATGACAAATTGAAGTGTCTTAAACAACGCGAGCGCGTGTCATCGTCGACGCGTTACAGGAATACCGACGGGCGGCCGCGGCCGGCTTATTAACTCCCTGTAATTAAATTATTAGAAATCTCGAGCGGGACTAATTAATGAAGAATTCCAACATTTCGGTCCACCTATCGAGCTTAATTAAAATCGTGGATTTATAAATATAGGTAGAACGGAAAGGAGGAAACGTGGAGGACATGTCCACAAATAATTAAGAACATCCACATCCCAGTGTTGTTTTATTTTACAACAGAAATTTCACCAAGTAGTGATTAGTGGTCGGTCGGTAATAGAACGATTGAAGCAAAAGCTTAATATTTACAGTTATTCGCCGGCGGCGTGAAAATCATTTATATCAATTTAATGTATGCATAAAAGGAAAACACGCGCATAAAATTATCACTTAAATGGATTTTAAAAAATCATTCATAAACAGATCACATATAAAATGCTAAACCTATGCATATATAGGTATTAATTCAATCGTGCTCACATTTTAGTTTTTGTGACCTATTCCGTTCTACTAAAGCGACCAATACTGTGATTAAAATTGATAAAGCCGGCAGTGCGAGAGCTCGCCAAATATCGCCTCTATTAATGGAATGATCACTCGAACTAATTAAATTATGGAGGTAATGGTGCGTGCAAGTGATACCGAACCGACTGACCACTCGATACGTTTAGTGTGGCTATGGCAAATCGAGTAATTATAGCGATATTTAGATCAGCTAACTGGTTAGAAGCTTCCGCAATAGAAATAAATACTTGCAAAAATTTTATTTCTGGATTTTTACTAAGGTACTTTTACTATTATTATTATAAATAAGTATAATATTGTTATATAAATCTTATGTACTTATGTAAGCTCAGTTCTGTAACATTACAGAAAAGTTGGCAACATTATCATTGTTATGAGTTCTCGTTACTCGTTTTGGGATTCGTAAAAAAATAAAAACGTCTTAAATCCTGATGAACATAGTACAAACTGGTGACATTTCCTTTTCTGCTTATAACAAAACATGATATCTACCACACAATTAATATCGTTTCGGACACTTTCAATTTCTCCACGGTCTATATAAACAGGCATATACAAATTTATCGGGTCCATCTCAGTATGAAATTGGTGTTATGTGCATCTTACAAGCACCGGTACAGATTCTAATTAGATTCACATATAAAACTTCTATCTATGCAATTACAACCAAATGACCATGACTACACAAGAAGTCTAGTGACATTTATCCCACTAGCACCATGGTGTACAATGAGCCTAATAATCAGTTTTGAATTAGTGAGAAAAAACAATTAATGAGCATCATTATAGAAACAATATAAGCACGCAAAATCAAATAAATGAACCACCAGGGGTCCAATCAGCTGGAGTTAGTTATGAAAGAACTAAAAACAATAGGAAGCAAACTTGGCTTTGTTTTGACAATTCAGTGCTTCAAACCAAGTTTGCTTACTCTTATTTTCACTTGTCTCGTGTCTAACTCTAGCCGATACATTGCTGACTTTCGAACGACTTATTTACTTTTAACGAATATGATATAGTTCTCACTGTGTATGTATGTGCGTTTACAGGGGCATTAAAATGAATAATTGTTATAAAACTGATGTCTCATAATTAACTAAGCTAATCAAAAGTGCTTTTGGTGTGACGATGTCGCTGCTAGCGCTTTATTTTTTTGACAATATAAATAGTAAACAAGTGGCAAATATAATAGCAACTTATAAGTAGATTTTGCAGATATATGAAGAGATTTACCTACACTATTTGTTAGGTACTTTTTTATTCTTTAATCTGTTTAACATTTGAATAAAACGTTAGCCCTATTATGATATGCGCTATTCAGTTTGAATATAAATGAATTTTCTTAACGCTTAGTGCGAGCTTTTGCGATCAAAACTCTGCTCTACAGTTATTTTCAAATATGTGCCTTGCTATCTATTTGAAAAACGACTAACCAGTAACGTTATATTCAATAATCTTCTTCAAATATATGATATCTACCGAAACATCGAACCGAACGCTAAATAGTTGGACAGGAAAAATACTTAAACTGTCAGTCATAAAGATAGTACTTACAAAATTTCTGTAATTTTTTACATCTAGTGTCACAAGTGGTTAATTGAGAAAACAGTTGTAAAGCCGCGTGTTTTTTTTTAAGCGCTGTCCCGCTTTCCGCCGTGAAGGCAGCACTAGCGCTAATGACCGCTCGTGACAACCCACTCCCGCCATAAAGCGGTGCAGATTTATCGCCACAGATTATTTATATTATGTTTATTAGGCACCTCCCCGCCCCGCCTTGCTTTACCGCTAATTGAATTGCCCGGATTTTTATACGTAACAGCACCTGATGACCAGAGTTGTTCACATGACATGTGACCTCACGAATGTTATTTTTTTTGCATGTGTGTGACTTCATCCGCGTGGTATTTATTGTTCCTTCTCGTTGATAATATCGGTATCAAAAGTATCCTATACTCGTATGTTGACCAGAGATATTAGCTACCACCATACAAATTTTTATATAAATCGGTCCAATCGTTTCGGAGATTAGCCCGCACAAACGGACAAAAAACAAAGAACATAAAAAATTCTAAATTACTTCTATTTCACTTCTTACATCCCCGTGACTCATTTTTTAGCATTTTTTATTGTACACAAATTCGACCTCTGCCGTTTTAGTATACGTACCTATAGATATATTACAACAATATAACCTTTGCAGCAGAATTACACGTGCAAGTAATACGTGTTTACAGCAGATTACTTTTGTGAGTCCACTTCATTGGCGTTGGCGAACGATGTTAATATTGATAAACATCTTATCAGCAGCTTTGGATTTCAATATTATTTTTTACATAGCTCTATGTTTTTTGTATTGGATTATATGGAAGGGATTGAATAACGTAGGCTTAAGTGCTTTATTACTATATTAAACTAAAATTTTATTATTTACTTGGTAATTTATTAAAACTGTTTTAAACTGAAATCGACACGTTACCTATAATCTTATGAATATAATACGGTCGGTCGCGATGTAAACCTCTCTAATTAACATGTGTCTTCATAAATCACAGTTACAAGGAATACAAGTTATTTTGGCAATCGTACCAGTTATGATTAACAACGTCCCTACCCGTAACGCGCTATGATGAATAGCTGCTAAAAATAGCAGACATTTTATAATAGTTTCTAACTAATAAATGCCATAATATCTCTAAATGCCATTGAAAGCATACAGATACATCAATTGATCGAAAACGTTTAACGCAAAGCTAAATAAGTGTTGTTTATTCATGGGAAAAATACTGATCAAAAATAATAAAATGAATTAATGAATTTACTCTTTATTGCAGACACACGAATATCAAATATACAGGAAAAATGTAACATCTAGTGCCACAAGTGAAGAGAAATGTAACAGTTTAAAAGTTAATAAAAAAATTATAACTCTTATTAGATTTGAAGATAGTTATTAGAAGGAATTATATAATAGAGTATATGTGGTAGCTCGAGTTCGCATCAAAAAATAATACACAAGCAAATCTGAAAATTAGGGATGCTCTATCCAACTAAAGTTACAACGGCCATTGTTAAAACCCGTGGCCACGAAGTCCACGTTATCCATACACATCTGAATTCTGAAGTATCTTTGTTGATTTGTTGCGCAGTGTGTTCGGGGTCTAATTAATTTTAATTGGCTTGGATGCAACGCCTATTATACTCGTATGTTCGAGGCTTGGGCCAATTCGCTTGAGAAACTAAGCTTCGTGCAATATTGTGAGCGTAGCAAATTTAGACAACCCCAATTAGAGGTGCACCGAATGAGGATCTTCTTCACGGAACATCGACGGGTATTTCTGATTTGATTTTGTAACGAGAAATTATAGTGACTATGAGTATATGTCTGAACGATATAGAGCATCATGAAACATTGGACCCGCTGTCAAATGTTTGTTTACCAGAGACTTGTCGTATAATTGGCAACACAGTATTCTACAAATGTCAAATTAAAATAGTTAAAGTCCGGTTAATTGGGTTCAACACCAATTATCATTAATATTTAGTCAGTGTTGTCTCTAATTAGAGCTGGCAAGCGTTATCGCTACAGAAATAGGTACTTACACGATATTATTATTTATTATCTGCATAAAGATGCAGAACAAATAATATAGTACTACTAATGATTACATTCGTAAAAAAGATTCTGGTAAGTAAGTAAAATATCCTAAATATAGATTTAGGATAGTAAATAAAATTATTTATGTTTTATAAATAAATAAGCAATAAAATCCGCATATAAATAAAATATCCTAAATCTAAATTACAAATATAAATTTAGGATATTTAAACTGACTGACTGACACTTGCTAGCAATTAACGTATATTCTCAACCGCTGAATCTAGAGACATGAAATTTGGAGGGTATATTCATTATATGATGTGAGGGTGTACTGAAAAAGTTTTTTTTTAATTCAATCCCTAAGGGGGTCAAATAGGGGTTAAAAATTTAAAACTTGGAATGGAATATAAATAATATTGGGGTTTATTCTTTATATTCAATATAATGTTGCGTGCTACATCGCGGTTGACAGTTACTAATGTATAGATAAGAAGTAAACCGTATCTATTGTAAGTAATAATACTACATAATAAATGAATTTTTTTAACTCGAACTGAACACAGAGAACTCAAACAAAACTGCGCTACAAAGTGCATCGTAACGTTATATATTTTTTCTTCAGATTTTTAATAAGCTTATTTAATCAAGAAACATTTTTACCGTGTTCACACACATATCTCTCAAAATATAATCGAAATAATACTATATTAAAAGCATCGACAGTCACAATGACCAAATTAAATTAATACAATTGCGCAGTGATCTCAAAAACGCCACGCGCGTAGTTGCCAAAACACAATAGATTCTTGCACTTGCAACAATCGCACTTCGTTTTTTCGCTCGTGTGACTTCACTAGGAATCGGCTTCAACGCGACAAAATCCCGTTCAAAGCTTGTTTGAATTAATTAAAGGCTTAACAGCTCATGGAGCAAGAGTAACGCAATTGAGACGTAAACGCACGGCTCGCAGTAATCTGATGCCAGAAAACTTCATCAGAGCACATTTCTGCTCAGAAATGTGTGTGTGTGGACAGGATATCAAATTTTACCTGCAGCTTCTAATGATAAATGTATTACTTGAATTACAATGTAACGACACGGACACATATAACACATACAAGTTATAAATGAACATACATGCCTATATATTATTCGATATTTAGTTAATATTATTTTCTAATTAGAAGCGGCTATCTATAAGTACATGAACTAAAAACAGTAATATAAGTATCACAATCTCACAATAAACTAAGCAGACCAAGCTCTGTACCAAAAGCGTGAAACACCACTGATGCAACAAGTAAAGTTTAAATCTTGTTGGTAATATAAACATTTCTGTAAACCGATGCTGAGTATCTATTAATTATTATTCTCTATCTGTAAATTCCCTATTAATTAAAAAATAAAACATAATAGCCCACCTAAAAACTTTGATTTGTTACAAAAAAAAGCAAACCTAAATTTAATCGAGAATATATATGAATCTATTGTCAGCAAATATATTGTGTCTCATCCCTATTTAAACATAGCTGGAGGGCTGCAACTGATGTTATAAAAAAATCTGGCAAACATGCTCTTGTTTAATCTCATGAGAAGGCTAATTGTCCAACGCAGTGACGATGGCGGGGCAGGGGCGGTGTGGGGCGGTGCGCAGGGGGAGGGGAGGAGGACACGTGACCTGTCAGTGACAGGGAAATTAAAACATTCCTCTATTATTTTCATTTCGCGGATGCGAGGGCTGCATAGGGCCCTCGCACAAATATTCATATTGCATTATGAATACTAGAGATGATGGGATTTTGCGGAAAGGATTTGAATGTGGGAACTAAGCGCATAAATAATTTACTAGCTTTTGGCCTACATATTTTGTATATTTATATTGGTTTTCCCAGGTAAATGTCGATGTCATGGCACTGTCCGGAATTCGAACTATTCCTGTCCAAAAAATTAAGTCGGTCAGTCACTGCGTTGCTGATTTGATTAGTTATTTTTTGAACAAAGTCACATAGGTTAAGGAAGACCTAAAATCGTACCTATTACAATGAAAAAATAAATATATTTGTATTAGTACAAAATGTTATAAATAAATATTATACATGACTATACATTTAAAATGATGCTCAAAGAGCACCTAAGCAGTATAGATAATAATACTAACTTAAGTTTTACTCTCTTGGTGCTTACATTTTATAGGTATTTATAGGTAGTAAAAGGTAATACCCTTTTACTACCTATAAAGAAATTAGTAATAATCATCTAAACTAAGTTTTAATTAACAAAGTAGGTAATTAACAACATATACTAATATATAATGCATAGAGCAAGAAACAAACATTCAAACTACATAAGTACGTAAGCGAAGCCGTGCAGTTAACAAGTGGTTAAACGACTTAAAAAATACCCGACTGCAACAACTTTAGACCAATGGCTGATGAAGACGAGTCCAATGACACCTCACATATCGAAATCGGTCTACCAATTTAGGCTAGAGGATCACAAAGAGTTAGATGTACTACATACATACAAACACACTCTCAAAACACATTAGCTTCTCTTCTCTTTTCAAAATCTCAGTGTGATTCCTGAACAGTACAATGGCCCATATTTAATAGATGTTCACATTTATAACCGCCATATGATATTATCAAAGTAGCATCGGCTGGCGCCGGCGGCGTAGAAATTTAATAATTAAAAATCACCCCTAGTGCAGAGCGTACCCATATAAGGGTGGGCTATTGCATATTACCCGTTATCATTTTAATTAAAATTTTTCGTGCTGCTACTATACAAGCAATGACGGAATATTCTATCATCGCTGTTAAAATCGGTTCCGATGTATTTAATTTTTTTGTAAAATGTATCTATTATCGGTTGAATCGATGTTGATATTTCTTGTTGTTTGGTATGCTTCATTATTCTTTAACAAATGAACAAATTTCTTAAAGTTAGTGACTGTACAGAAAAGCCGGTGTGATTTACTTGATATTGTCGTCTTGCTCTAGGAATGTGGAGTCGAATGGGATGGTATGACCACCAAGACGTAATTAACGATATTATGTCGTAAAATAATCCAGTGCTCTTATACATGTGGATGTACCGAGACATGTCCCGATGTCTGTCACTGAGTTTGTTGCTTCTTAAATGCCTGATAGTGACAAACTTCATGCGCACGCGCAACGCAATCGTATCCAATATAATGAACGAGTGTTAGGGTTGTTCGCTTCCTACCGCTTTGACTTTCCCATATTACCTAACCTATCGTGATCATACAATATCTGTGCCTGTCCCAATACGGTCAGTTTTTCTTTCATAGAACCCTAAGCAAAGCTTGCACTTAAGTAACTGACGGGCTGCTTATGATACTATAAAATACATAGTAAACAGTTATCATGTCATACAAATTATTCTTTATAATCAGAACAAAATAGTCACACTTTCAACTTTTAAAATAACTGTCAAATGACATCGAAATAGTGAGAAAACTTTTCGCTCTGCCCAACATGCTAGGTTTAATATCTAAGAAAAGAAAAGACTATGCGCGATAATGCGCATATCTCCCGGCTACAATCAAACCCCGCAAATAAATTGAGAACCTCTCACAACTACTCATACATCATAATCGCCGACGCATCGCTCAATTTCAAAGCACGTTTAATTAAAATCCTCATACACTTGTATAGAAAAAAATAGCAAACATTCAGAGAGCTATTCCAATAGGCTAATCGTAAGTTATTAAACCTTCCAAGCAACCCACCTGATCGCCTCCCGGCTATAATAGAAATACCGGGGACTTATTATTAAAATTGCTGGTAAATTGTTCCCCTCGCCCCTCGGATTTCGCCGGTCGGTAGGGATGGATATTTGTCAGGTATCGAACGATACGGTTCGGTAGCTATAAAGATTAGTAAATGTAAGACATAGACGTACACTATCCGCTATTAATACCCGCCTAGTGATATAATATATTAAATTGTATGAGAAACACGAAAGCAGTGAAGGGTCGGTGATCCTCTTAAAGTTAACGCCTTGTCGTGAGATAGTAATTTTTATTTAAGTTTAAAAATTAAAAACTTCTAAGTGCAACTCCACACTCACAAACTACTTTACAAATTACAAGCATTAACATCAAGAATGTTTTATCGAAAATAATATCGATTGTCGATACCGAGTACTGTCACATCTCTAGTCTAAGGTGACTTATTGACGTTATGATATTACTCTCGTAATAATATTAATCCCTCGTTGTAACGTGTTTCGAAAATGAATGCAATTGGTTATAATTAAATTGGATTTAATAATATGGCGCGTTTTATCCGTCATTACAGATTCTGCTATTATCGATTAATAACTACGAATAGTGATTTATAAAGTGCATACTGCATTTAAAGAGTTACTGAGCTATTATAGCGTCGTTAAAACATCAATAGCTATGCTATTATAGGATTGTTATGACTTAACATCTAAATGACAAAAACATAGCTTTTTAAATGGAAAAAACAGTTCACTTTAGTTTTGGCTGGCATTGATCACATATGAAAGATTTTTTTTTATAATATAACAAGAAGTTAATAATATGTTGTTCTGTAAACTTAAATTGCATTTTTGCGCGACCTTAAAAAGATTTGTAACACAATATGGAATGATTTTACTCTTGAAATAAATAATATTTATTTCCATAAATAATTAAAAGCTGATGATAAACGGTCTCCAGCATGATGGTTAAGCTCTAAAATATCGATTAGGTGTTGTCGATCATAATTTAAATTATATAAATTCTTACTAAAATAATTGCTAAATCTCACACAATTTAGATACCTTATCCTTATTATGAACCTTGTTTTCCTCAAAATCGCATTTATATCCGACAGGAAATAATGAGATCCTTAGTAAAAACGTGATGCGACGAATTAATGTAGCATTGAACACTTTAATGTAAAAACTATTCAGTGAACCTCACGACATCGGGGGCTAAAAACGGGTCAATAACATAAAATACAAAACTTATAATCGGAGTATGCATAACTAATTAAGTCATAATTGAATTATAAATTTGACTAAGAATGATAAAAATAAAGAAATTTTTTTAACATAATATTAATTATCGTTATTACACTAATTCAATAACATTAGTAATTAATTATTTATTATTAGTATACTGATGATATTACCTAATAATAATAATCAGTATAATTAAATATTAGGTCCTTACATATGAAATTGGCGTTTTGTCGTACTGGCCACTTTGATCTCAAATATCTCTTCTTTGGTTAGGGATTCCAATTTCAAATTTATACAGCTATTTATTCATACATTTGTATTTCGAAAACCGTAATTCATTTGTTTTGTCCTCGTTTGGTTTTTTCTTTGCGTCACGCAGTTTACAAAATGGAAAACTTGAAATATTGCGTTATTTACGAGTAGGAGTTCCACCGTGGTACCAGTACTGCAGAAACGGCTCGAAGGATTAATGATGTGTATGGCGGCGGTGTCGCAAAAGAAAACACAGTGCGTTTTTGGTTCCAACGTTTTCGTTCTGGAAATTTCGACCTGCAGAACAAGCTTCGTGGACGGCCGGAGACTAAAGTTGCTAATGAAGAATTGAAAGCTATTGTGGAAGCAGATCCATCGCAAACCACGTCCGAGTTAGCTGCAGGCTGCGGTGTTAGTGATAAAACTGTTTTAATCCACTTGAAGCAAATTGGAAAGTTGAAAAAGCTTGAAAGGTGGGTACCTCATGAATTGAGTGCAGCAAACCGACAAACGCGCGTCAACTGCTGCGTTACATTACTCAATCGGCACAATAATGAAGGGATTTTAAATCGGATCATTACCTGTGATGAAAAGTGGATCCTGTACGATAATCGGAAACGCTCATCGCAATGGCTGAATCCTGGCGAACTAGCCAAACCCTGCCCCAAGCGAAAATTGACTCAAAAAAAGTTACTTGTGAGCGTTTGGTGGACTAGTGCCGGTGTCGTTCACTACAGATTTCTTAAATCTGGCCAGACGATTACAGCAGATATCTATTGTCAGCAACTGCAAACCATGATGGAAAAGCTAGCTGCTAAACAACCGAGGTTGGTCAATCGCTCTAGGTCACTGCTGCTTCAGGACAACGCTAAAATGAACTACCTATGAGATGGCAAAAGTGCATAGATAGCAATGGTACATACTTTGATTAAATAAATATATTATTATAAAAAAAAGACTTTGTGTTCCTCCCTTACAAAACGCCAATTTCATATGTAATGACCTAATAATAAATTCAACTTTCGCCAACAAGGTCCGCAGTAGGTTCGAGTTATTTTTTTATGACAATCTGAATACTTTCACCAACAAGGTCCGCAGTAGGTCCAGGTTATTTTTCTTAATGACAAACCTAATACTTTCGGTAACAAGGTCCGCAGTAGGTGCAGGTTATTTTTTTATGACAATCCGAATACTTTTGCCAACAAGGTCCGCAGTAGGTTCAGGTTATTTTTTTAATGACATTTCGAATACTTTCACCAACAAGGTCCGCAGTAGGTTCAGATTATTTGTTTTAATGACAATCCTAATACTTTCAGTAACAAGGTCCGCTGTAGGTACAGGTTATTTTTTTATGACAATCCTAATAGTTTCGCCAACAAAGTGCGCAGTAGGTTCAGGTTATTTTTTGATGACAATCCTAATAATTTCGGTAACAAGGTGCGAAGTAGGTTCAAACTTAGATATAAAAATATATACCTGTTAACAGTATGCTATTCTAAATGTATGATTTGTAATCTATATGCCATTGAATGTGATGCCAATAAATGTTATGATTAGTAATCGTTATTGTAAAAAAAAGATGCCTGAAAATTTTATGCTGGTATAAAAGAAATATCATTATGATAAAAGAAGTTATGCCAAAATAAAGTATGCCTAATGATTTATTCTGTTTGAACGTTATGCGAAACGAAGAGTATGCCACTTAAAAACTTTACGCAATTTTAAATGATGCCTTTTTAATTTATGCAAAATAATACGGACCCAGCACATAAAGAGGATGCTAGTTGATTACCAGTGACCCTATATAGATAAGATACAGTTATCAGGCCCCAATTTTTTATTTTTCTGCAACGCCTGTACCAGCTTTGTTAGATAGACAACTCTTCATTCAAAAATTAGCTTAACAATAAACTATAACGTAGGAAAACTTATAAACATACTCGTATACTATTTTACATTTTCAATCGGTAAAATATTTGAGTCCCACCACTAATACCGCGATTCAAGTCTCGTTTACTATCTATCCCGGGAATAGAGCCTGTCTAGTCACCACAGCGGCATGTAACCCAATCACCGACCGCTAGTGGTAATAATAACTATGTTATTGTACGGTTCTGGGACATTAATTAGGTAAGTACGTGGAACACGTCAGCCTGTTCGTTAATTAATTGACCGTATTATTGATGCAATGTCTAAAGCTGGGTAGGCACTACTCGTATTCAACTGCGTAGTTGTAACTGATGCGGACGCAGTAACACACGTTTAACTGTCTAAATTATTTTTAAAAGGAACATTTAGCAATAACAGGAGTCGCCAGGTACGGTTCCTACTAACTACTACTACTGCCAACATTTTTGGAATATTGTTAGCACTAGGTATATGGTGTTTGAACGAAATAAGGCGGGAAATAACAAGGGTCTGATCGCCACTAGCCCTTTTTCTAATTTTGTCTGTTTTTTTTAACCATCGATACAAATTGCGGATCTTTGTCATCTTTTTGAAATATTTTCCATTTATTAGTTGTTTGCCTACTTTTCTCGCCTTTTTGAATATTAACAAAATGTCCAAGAATGTGTTCTTAAAAAAAGTAGAAATTTGCTCTTTTTGGTACTGTCGTAAATAACAATCTGGCTAATAATAAAGTTTCATTACCCCTTCAGACGTTTTCTTAACCATGTCAATCAGCAATGTAGATCATATGAGCTCATAGTTTTGTAAATTTCGATTGACGTGAACTCAACTGGCATTTTGATTTACATATTTTTGTTATTTGGATTTACAAACCAAACAACTAGACCGATTTTGAAGAAACTTATATGCAACAACTCTTTAAAAAATATTTTTTAACTAGTCCAGGTGTCGTTGAAATAAAAAGATTAAGACGACGTACCTCCTAACCTCGTAACCTTCTTTTTTGAAATCGGTGAAAACAACTTACTGACACTTGGTTTGTAATCCGCACATAGTAATTGTAAAATGTTACGGATTCGACTTAGAAGCTATCAATGCATACTCTGCCTTAGGATGCGGTTTCAACGTTCGACTGACTGGCTGCGTAGGTATCCGTGAATCATGGGAATCGTGCCTTGTTATGTTCTTGTTACAAACTATTATTGCTTATTATGGAACTTGCTATTTGAATGATTGAGGCAAATGTACTAATGACTCCTAGGTTGGAACTAGGTGTGGGTTTTTATCGTGTGATGGTATGGAACGCTTTGTTGGTGTAAATTAGATGTTAGCTGTATTGGAATAAAATGATCTTCGTAATACGAGTATCAGATAACGTACTTTGATTTTTCATCGACGCCTGTACGAATTCAATTTTTTTATCGGTCTTTAGAATATTTTGATTTATAAGAAAAATAACTGAAAAAAATGCCTTCCGGACGGAAAACTGTTTTCTAATTCTTAAAAGTATTAATTGTAGAGACTTGCTGTTGCAAAATGCTCAGCATCGTAACCGCCAATCTATCACGTAAAGTTATCGATGAAAGAAGTGAAACCAGTGAAAGTAATCTTGGTTTCGTTTTGGCAGAGTTGAAATAACAACCGTAAAACAAAATTAGATTGCTTGCATTTTTATCACTTCTTACCTCGCTATCTCTACGCCATAGCACTACAGATAAGTAAGACATGGCATACGAATCGTTGAATCAATGCTGTCAGTTGAGGCGTGTTGCAACTGATCGAATTACCTGCTGATTAGCGGTACCATGGGCGTGTGTTATGCACTCAATTAATTAACAGGATTAGCCGAACTGTACCGCCAGTCTGTGACACTCCAGGGATGCCGACGTATAAAACATGTGTTCGGGGATTTGTGACGAACTTATCTATTTAAAGACAAATTTGACAATTGTTATAAATAAAAATGTTTGATTTCAAAAGTGTGCTGTTAAAAGCATTTTTAACAAAATATTTTTCGTCCAAATCCAATCGACATTGCGTAGACCGTATATTGCTATTATCTTTTAAAATTATTATTCTGCAAGCAGTGCATAATTATGAATTAGGATGAGCTTGGAATACGGGAAAGATCAATTGAGAATAGAAATAGTTTGAGTTAAAACGAGACAAAACATGAGACATCATAGGATGAATAAGGAACTCGCAAAAACAGACAATAACGGTTTCTTAAAATTTGTGCCATTATGAAAATACACGATAATCTTTACAACTGCCATAGCAAAATTAGGCCCAATCTAAAAACTGATGCACCTATTTGATTAATTTATGAGTATGCATTGATTCACGTGATCCTGATATTCAATACAAAGACGAATGAACATAATCAATTTAGTTCACGTGTTATATCATAATTAGATCGATATTTCCCAATAGCTACATTCATGATCAAAATTATCCACCTCTACGACTCACAAATCTCAATAACATTGATTTTATTGAAAGTCCAAATCAACAGCTTCCGAAAAAAGTTGTATGTATTTAATTAACCGTTTATTTTGTAAAGGAACGCTCACAATAGCTTATTGTGCGACGACTATTGCATTATTGACTGAGTGTGAATAGGGATTGATCATGAAATACAATTCAAAGTATTCTGTGTCTTATTCCGGAGATTAAGAGGTCAGTATTGAATGTGATAGAGAAATAAACCGTCATCGTAGTGATGTGTAAATATCCAAAGTGCATTCCGTTGAGTTTCGATGTGGTAGCTTGTAATTCGATAGCTTCATCAATGGAGTAAGCATAAAATGTAGACCGCGTGTTTTCTTGGAGCTCAGCTGAATTTGATCGTTTTCTTGGTATTGAAGTGCTTGTAATGAGGATAATTTGTAATGTGATCCAACAACTTGTAGCTTGCTACATAACATTCCGTTATCGTTATCACAAAATATTATATTACTTCTCCTAGAGATACTAATATTATACTTTAAGTTTGAAAACCAATTCCTGGAATATTAATATTCAATGCAACAACTCAATAAACATCATTAGTTGAACTACCTTTATTTCAAACTAGTTTAACACTACATTGAACAAGTGGTTAGAAGACACTTCAAAAAACTCGACTGTAAAACTTTATACCACTATTTTTGTTCTTAGGTGTATGTACTTATTTTAACTAACTTCAATAAAGGATCTTTTCTGAACCTGTGTAATTATTTTCCGAAGGATTATACTTTACAAGTGGTTCAAGGTTTAATATATTATAAGAATACATTTTATTAACATTGATCCATTAGTAGTAAAATCAAAATAGCTGAAAAAATTGTCTGTCAAATTGAAATCGGTTGTTACTTTTTCTGCTGATTTCCTAAAAAAGGAGAAGCTCAATTCGGCTGTTTTTTTTCTGATTTATAAGTATATTTTTTGTTTAAAAGAGGCTTAACTTATTTGTGCTCCTATTTTAATTAAATTAATATAGGTAAAGAGGTTTGATTTTTACATCGAAATAGCTGTAAGAGTTCTACGGGCGCTTTACATATTAGGAGTCGATACACACGTTTTATTTAAACTTGTTATATTACTTGTTGAATAAAGTTCATACTAAACTTACCCAATAACCTTTAAACTAGTATATGGCGTGTATTCACTAAAACTAGAACATACATAATTAATGCGATCCTACAACATAATAGATACATATAGCCAATGCAATGAATAAATATTTGAAACGCTCGCATGTTCCGATGAATAGGTAAGTATTGGTTTTCATAAAACATTACATATTGATAATAATATTTGATTAGCTCGCTTACTGGACCAGTTAATTATGTAGCAATTAGAATAACAGTTCAACTGTGTAATATGACAAGTATTGTTGAATATCTGTTACTATTGTTTTGCATTTATATTTAGTTACAATTTAGTACATAATACAAATTTGCATATTCTTTTAAGTTCGTTTATTAAGAGTATCCTTTGTGTTTTGTGAACCTGTAAAGTTTTCTATGTCTCAATTTATTGAGTTACTAAATTTTGCATATTATAAGACAAGTAAATGTTCTTGTTACGTAGCATTAAAACCGGAATTTTCCTAGTCAAGTTATCAAAGATCGTCAATGTAGTTTAAAAACTTATTCAACCTAGTTAAGTTAAATAATAGATATCTAAAATGGGGGTTACTGTTAATCAATGTCATAAAATAACTAATCATAAAATGTACCTTCAATCAAGTAAAAGAAAGATATAGAGATTTTGACGTGATTTCCTACCGACCTCCAAAAAGAGTGTGAGTGTGAGTTTAGTGTGTTTAGTTGGTTAAATTTACTTCATGTCAAAATACCCGGTATTTTCTGTGCCTTTAACAACACTATTGACTCAACCTTTATCCGTCCACAGGTTTATTCTACAAGGAGTAACCGGGAGGGCAACCGTGCTCAAGTTCCAATGAAGCGTCGTGTTTCAAAGCTGCCTGCTAAGTGGATTAATTACGTAGATGATCTTCTACGTAAATTAGTCTCGCAGACGTATACAGTTACGGGCTTCGTGAGCCACTTGCGGATAGAGGGAGCCACTTTGCAACAGATCATACTTGATACTGAATACGGTTATTATGTATTGTGTTTATAGCTGTTGTGGTTCTATTGCGATTTAATGCGAAAAGTTTGAATTTTGTTTGATAGCGATCATATCTGAAAAGAGTGCTCTAACTGAACTTTTCTCAATAGAAACCACTTTTAGCTAATTTTAAACTGTTCTGCGTAAGCGGCATATATTTCTAATATTGGAATTCTACAATAATTTGATTTCTAGGATCATTCACTCTTTCCCACTCATATTATAAATGTGAATGTGTATTGTGTGTTTGTTGGTTTGTTTCTCGTTCTCCTCTTCAGCAAGTGACAGATAGAAATCATTGGACATATACTTATAGTTGCACACATATTATAAAAATCCCAATTCACATGAAACTTGTGGATTTTTTACATAAATTGTAATTACGAGAAAGGGTTAAGTAACTTCTGTTGACTACTTTTTAGTTAAGCTTGATAAGAAAAATACTTCATATTTGATAAAGCCTAGAAAGAGATGATGTCTTGAATTTTAGTTCATAAGTTATTATTGTATGTTCGGAATGGACAAACTGTTAACTATATATATTTTAACCTAAGATCTTTTATGTAAGTACAGTTTAACAATAAATAAATTTATATTTTAATCATTCTTAATTACATCAACGTTTGTTTAATTTTCTTTTTAGATTTATTTGTCACACTCTAAATATATATATTTTTTTTTTGCATTTATTCACTAACGATGCTAAGTAAGATATAGTTTTTGCAGATAACCTAAGTGAATGTTAACCAATAAAATTCACGCTAATCAATATAATAAAGTTTATACCACTTTCTAAGCTGGTCAAAAGTAGTCAAACGTTGAATGAGCCATTAGATGCACAAATAAACAGCTGGATACCACAGCTGGACAAACAGATTCAGTGAGCCGTAATTTTTTAAGCGTTTTAATCAAATATTGGCTCGCGAACATATTTGTGCTCAATTGATCGGAAAACGGGGGCTTTATTACAGTTTTAGTGTACTGGCGGCAAAAAGTTATCTCGTTTCTCGAAATTTACAACTCTGTTATTGCAAGATTATAATTTAATCAGGCGGAGGACGTATGTAGACAAGTCAGTCAAATGCAGCGGCGTCAAACTCAGAGCTTTGGGGCCGCAATAAGCTGGCGGATTGATTACACCTGTCTATCACGATTAATAGAATATTGTGTGCGATCGGAATTGAATCAGTGGCCCATTGCGCCATTGTCACGGGTACGAGTACCTATAGGTCTGAATATTTAGTGACCAATTTAGATCGCGGCCCCGCACTGTTTAGGTTGGTAAGGATTGAATATGTGTAATTAGCCCTGCAGATAGTTACTGAGTCGCTTCTTTTATTAGTGGTTACAAATATAACTTTTAAGTTATATAGTGTCCGTGTTAAAAAAGGTTAAACTTATTTTTCTTTGAGCACTTAATAATAAGAGTAAGGTTTGACGCTAGGTAGGCGTACATAAAAAAAACTCCATCGTAACATTACACTGAGCATAAAATTAAATGCTGTGACCCTACTTGGATAAAGTCATCCTTAAAAAATTTACTGCATTATTTATATGAAATCCATTACATTAGTTAATCTGCTGTAACTTTTAATACCACTAAATCAACAAATAAGCCAACATCTCCCAACTTAACTGCAGCTGTCACAAACACTGCTAATGAATAAATAAACCAAACAAACAGATAACAAGAGATGCCAATTAAACAATACACTAATTAATTCCAAACATTGGTGTAGTGGACTTAATTAGAGTAGCCAGCATTATCACATGGACACACACACACACGGCAATCTAAAACACAATGGGGAATTTAATATTTCATAACAATGATTCATGTCGATACGTCCATATCGATTAGCAAGAGACAAGTCCGTAATGAGAGCCAATCAACCAACCAATTGTAATTAAGAGTATTTGATAAAATTAGCGGTGGTCTCAGCTTCGAGTGTTTACAGACTTAACTAAGAAAGGAAGACAAGTATTTTATTGCAGGCTTTTGTCTGGCTCAACGACATTGCATCACAAATCATTTTGCAATCGTACTGTATCTTGTTCTCCGTATTAGGTGAGATAGCGGTCAGTAATCCCATGTAAAAATTCTCAAGCGACACATCGAGCCCTCACAAACATAAACTACTTTACGACAATCTCATAAAAGAAGCCGCACTAAGTCGACTGCGGCTTTTTAATATCAGAGGCGAGAGCCGCCCGCACTGTCCCACGAAACATTTTCCATTAATAAAACGCGAAAAAGGAATATTACATATGAAAAAGACATATATCCGTATCGCCGGACCCGCCGCTATCTCCTCGGAAGGTAATAACTTCTTTACAAGTCCAAAGTCCGAGGGATTGAAAAGCAATTTCAGCGGGACACCCCGCCCTCGAGCGGGCCGGACTCGCCATATTTCTTTTTCGCCGCTACTGTAATTCGCCTTTGATTTAATCTCGAGAAACAAATCTTTGAATGTGAAAGTTTAGTGATAGGCATCAGCGGAGCTAGTTTCGTTGATTGGATTCCGACCCCGAGTCGGTCGCTCCTGCGGCAGCCGGCCACCGGCTTGCCGGACGATACCAGCGCTATTTGTCTGATTCTACGACAAGATTGCATTTCTCATTTTCTGAACCGAATTTTTGTCTCAGAGTGTTCTATTATTCGAGACCTAACTCGGATCTCGATCTGAGAATTTTGCATGCACATCTCTCTGCTACACGGAATAGGAAGGTTGGTATTTGGATGAGGCATTTCCGATATCCGAGAACGTTTCTTAGAAAGGAGTTTGAGCTCGGTATTTGCTTGAGCTCAGGGTAAGCCGATACAGCGTGTCCTCGTATTAATTTGTAACGTATCAGTGGTTACTGGGTAGGCTAGAAACGGGAGTAGAGTTGCCGAGTAGTGGGTGGCCGTGCGTCTCGCCTATCGCCTTACTGCGCACCGACTAAACCGCAAAATCTATACGCTACACTGGCACTGGCTGAAATACTACTTGTCTAACTATCGTCCTATCATTTATCTCAGAATTATTTGTAACTATGCAGTTGACCGCGCGAGTGAAAATTTGCTGTTGTTTTGTATGGGTGATGGTGTGTGATCATAATTTCCAATTAATCTTGGCAAATCTTGGTGTATAATGTTCTACGTTTTATGTAGATATATTTAAGTTTATGATCAGATATGAATAAATCAGTCAATTAAAAGCTTTTTTCTTCATTTAAATAAATAAAAAAATGTAAATGCCCCTTTCTTTAAATTAGTTATAAATTATACATAATTTTGAACTGACTGAATTTTTTTGATAAGTATATTAAGAGTCTATCTAGTTCCTATGATTCAAAAAACCATAGTTATTTTGTAATTGTTCGCAGGTTTTTTATAGACGACGACGCGACTTAAGGTGTAGCGCGCTTGCCTAGAAGAAACCGATTCACTCGCAACTTGAAAAGAGCAAGAGTATAGCTATCAGTAAATAAGTATTACAAAGCTCATCCATTTTTTCGGAACTTCGAGTCTGATCTTGTTACCAAATATAAAATTGTGAGTGCTTTATTTTAGATAACAAAATATATCCATATTGGACTCGTTTTATATTTTCGTAGTAATATAATGATGCTAGTAAAGAAATCTTCGTAAAACTGAGTCAATTTGAGTGTAGGCCGTTGGGCGCATGAGTGGGGCGTATAGGCCGCATACGACAAGCTTTGGGGCGCTAGAGGGGGCGCAAGGCACCGGTCCGGCGGCGATACCCGGATCCCGCAGATCGCTATCGGACACTATTTCGACCGCCTTATTTATATAATCTAACTTGTAAGGGACATACACCCTTTCCCGTGTTTCCTTTCGTTTTCCTTTTATATTGTTTTGAAGAAATATATTTTGTTTTAGAATGTGGAGTGATGAAACTTGCAAGTAGTGGTGGGAAATGCATACACAGCATAATATGGAATGGGCTTAATGTAGGCTTCTATGACTTATTGATAAAATAACGATAAATATTGTATGCTTCTATTGCGTACTAGCTGATGCCCGCAACTTCGCCCGCGTGGTATTTATTATTCCATTTCTTTAATTTACCGGGATCAAAAGTCTTCTATATGTTGACCAAGGACCGTCCACCATAAAAAAATTCATTTAAATCAGAGCATTCGTTTTGTAGATAAGCCCGTACAAACAAACAGACAAACGGAGATAAAAAACATCTGAATTACTTCTATTTCAATTCTTACATCCCCATTCTTACATGACTCGGTTTTCAGCAATTTTTTTTCATTCTACAGAAATTCGACCTTTACTGTTTTTATTAGATGTGTATTTTAACTCTATTCGATTACAAATTTTTAATTATGATTTGCAAATTTTTTTGCTGTTTACCTTTGATTGAGTAGTTGATGATTTACTGATTTACAAATTCATCTTCTGCTATTATTTATCAGTGGATCATCAGAATGGTTTTTTTTCTTCTACTCATAAAGCTTAGTAAATCAGAGAATGAACGCGGATAACATTACATTCTTTATTTTATTCGCGTAACAAACAACCAGTAGATTCATAGATATTTTGCGGTTACCTTGACCTCATAATATACCAAATAAATTTTCTATAATCTGCCACTTGCTTGCATTTTTTCACTTTGTAAACTTTTATAAACTGTTTTGAATGATAATTGATATCTGAATAAAGGGCCTTCTGCGATGATATCAAAAATGACATTGGAAATAGTTTCCATATTATTTATTTCAATCTTTACAAGTGTTCATAAATAAAAATATTTGTAATATTTCTTTAGTAAATCATAATTAAACGGACGGAGTTTGCATGTGTATTAAATTACAAGATAGGATTAACGTGAATTTCAAGTTTATAATAGCATGAGTAATTTTTCTGAATTTTCTACGAATCAATTCAATATGCCATACAAATAGCGTTTAATTCCGCAAGAGGCCGCGGCGCGCATTTTGTGTGCAATTCCGAGGGTGAGTTAGGGCGCGTTCACGCGTTACGCAAACCATTTTCTGCGCGAACGAAGCTCTATATTGAATACGATTGTTGTTCGAAACACTTTGCAAGCGGTACGTTTTTAAAACGTGGGTAATATGTAGTCGCAGTGAAGTCTAGCTGATTTTCTGTTTTAAACACTTTGTTGTTTACGTTGCTGTAATTTTTCGTTATTCTACGTACCGATATTTTTGTCAACACAAAAGAATTTTGAAATTAATAAAGTAATCGTAAGCTAAAGCTGACCGAAATAATTACCTCACGAAAACTTTGCCGTCTACTAACTGTCATGACTTCTTTGGCAGTACGGTTACCACGGAAACGAATCATATTTAATTCGTATCGTTGCACCTGCAAGAGCATGCAGACAGACAAATTTAATATGCAAACTGACAGACGAAAAAACATTTTGCCAGAATTGTTTGCTTCGCTCGCTCGGTTAAAGATACTGGTGTAATCAACAAATGTGTAAAAAAAAAACCTAAAGCCATGTAACAACAAAAGTATTTTACTCGTTGATATTATTTTGCTTTGGCCAAACTAAAGTAAGCTATTAGTACCCGGTAGTCTTCCTGTTGGCCAACGTATCAAATAAGTTGTTCCATATGAACTATCCCTCCGTATGATACATCTGTGCAAAGCATATCTATTTTTTATATAAGAATCATATGTTTATACAAAAACAACTTATACAGAATAATGACAGTAACTTACATGGAGCGACGTATTCTTTGTTTTGCTGCGACGTTTACGTCAATATATTTACTCGGTAGGTACTCATAGATGATATTCAGCAATTACCTGTAAAGTAAAGAAAAATATCTTATGAAAATAACTCTAATTTTAACAATATGTATCGGAAAATAATAATTCAGCCTCTTAGAACTGAAGAGCGAAATCACTGAAATCACGGAGGGAAGAATATATGAGTAAATTCGACATATTATCACATATTATTTTTACTTCCAGCTTAGTACCTATTAGATAAATATTTTTCAACTTCCTCGTAAAAAGCTTCTTATTGTATCGATTTTAGTGACGTAATGCATCTCATTACGCACACTCGCCTTTTTCAATTTACTATTATTGCACAGGTATAGTTTTTTTTTAAATGAATGATTTTCAACTACAAATTGCACTAATGAGTTTTTATGCCGCTAAAAATAGTTGAAAATTTTTGAGAAATGAATTGCACTTAATTAATAATGAAGAAAAATAATTTGAGGTTTTTTAATATACTACATTATTACATTTTAACTAATTATGGTTAAACAGAAAGTAAGAAATACAAAAACATAGGATTGATTTATTCTTAGGATTGGTAACAGAACTTTTTCAATCGCGCCTTCTTTAATATGCGACTGATAAAAAAAAATTATCGCGCTCGGAAAAATATCCTCGATTTTTCATAACTCTTTTTTGTTTACTGTTTTATTAATAATACCTTTTTTACTCGCAAGTGTGTTGAAAAACGTCGTATGACACTTGTGTGCATTGATCAGTACAGTACAGCCTCGGTTTCCTATGATGATGATACCGCCTCTGCTGTAATGATCAACTTTGCACACTTGTATCATAATGTACTATATTTTTACACTGCCGACTTTGATCCGATACAAATATTTCAATAAATTTGGGCAGCGTAATACTATTTTTCCTTTTCCCATCATATTACAATTGAGCCAGTCCCCACTATGAATACACTCATATTTGACATTTTCCCCGCATTATGCATTCTGGCAACCAATACATTCTTTGAACTCGTACCGAGAAATCCAAAATAACCATGTTACAAAATAAGTGTGCACGGCAGTTCTCGGAACGTAGCATTTTGCAAAAATCAACATAGCAAATGAATGGGAAAACCTGTTTTGTTAGTAAAATAATAAAAAACCAGGCGCACTTAAAATAGTCATATGAGGAAGAGGTCAATATGAATGATTGTAAGCGGTAGTGCCGGCAGGAGGCGACCTAAGAAGACAGATAGATCAGGATAGAAGAGGAAGACGTGATGTGCCGACCCCACGTCACTATGTCCTTATCCCACTGGATAAGGACAAGAACATGATAAGGATCATCTAAAATAATAGCGCAAAACTTTGAATCTAGTTTGACTGTGTCACAAATTGTGTCAAACCTTTAGAGATATTCAGTAACTATTTCAATTTTAACCGACTTCAAATAGGAAGGAGAAGTAGGTTCCAGATTCGGAGGAGGAGAATCACAAATTAATTTTTTTTTTGTGTGGTATGATTGTACCTATGTGTTATGATTTTTCAGATAGACGACTAAACTGCACCAGAAAATATTTTTTGCAAAAAAAAAATATGCTTCTTATTTAGTCTCTTAATGTTTTAATCACATCAATTTAGTATATTGGTTTCTAAAAAAAGTATTCAAAAATATGAAATTGTTTAAAAATTATGATTAAATAATATTGCATCTAATAAATAATTATTACATGATACTGCATCGAAATAACCAAAGCCAAATTCCGACCTACAGCCCAGCTGTAATAGTGTAATGAAAGCCTTACGTGGAGTGGTCAGATGACGCAATGAATGCGGGAACCATTCGACAAACATCATAGACCGATCCAATTAGAGAGCTAAGCTAAGCGTGCTCCTAGTTAGCTCTACAGTAATTTGTGCGGCTATTCTATCTCTCTACATTCACTTACTCTTCGTGTTACCGGGTAAGATAGATCATTTTTTTATTGCAGACACACAAAAAAATTAAATACAAGAGAAAACTTCTTACAGAATATGGTGCTACAAGTGGCTTATTGCTAGAAAGTTTGATGAAACTTTAACTAAGAAGAACTTCATTAGCAACTGCAACAAAACTTTACCATTTGGATCACCAAAACGAATCATTGCAGTTTTTAATAATGTTGGTCTTTTGGTGATCAAATAGACCAGCGTTATCGGCTAGAGTTAGGCATAAAATAAGAGATGACAAGAGCAAGCAAACTTGGTTTCGTTTTAACATTTCGCCGCTTCAATACTGTCAAAATATAACCAAGATTGCTCAGTCTTTTTTGACCTCCTTCATGTCTATCTTGCCGATCAGAAGGCAGATGATACAAATACTTTAATCCACTATTACCAGAGAGCAGAGTATTTAGAATTCTAAAGATGTACGCTTTAATAAGACTGATTGTGAAAAACAACTTTCTCTGCTCATCAATTTTAATATCTTTGTATTCAATTATTAGTGTGAAAGACAAGAGAAAACCAACACAAATCGTCTAAAGAACAGAAACTGTTTTTTTTATCGAGGAACAAACCAATTACAGTAATAAGTTATATGAATTGAGAGCCAAATGACTTTTCTGTTACCTTACTACTACGTTTACCGTTTTCAGAATCAGAAACTAAAGAAAGTGACTAAATACCTACCAATTTAAAATAATATACAAATACATACATACTAACGAAATAGATTAAGATACAAAGAAGATGTAAAAAAGAAAAGAAAAAACTAGATACCATTTAACTAAATACTAGTTCACTTAATACGATATAAAATACAATATAAGTACATCAGCAACCCACTGAAGCAATTACGAATAAATTTTATTTTCTTATAATATAAAAAGCCATGCTTATATTATTTTAATTGGAAATACTGCAAGTTATTTTCTTTATAATTGTGCTCTTTTACTTGGAGAGTCCAACATCGTCATCCTAACCCACATTTTTTTAGAAAACATTACAATTAATATTTTAAAGAATTGGAGCACAATTTCAGTTTACTAAATCGTTTTATTATTTCATTACATAATTTAGTTATTAATCTCTAGTATAACATAATTTAGATACAACTTGTTTTTTTCCTACGATACTTCTAAAACTAGCTTTTCTTAAAAACTCCTACGCTAGTCGGAATTATTCCGCGTAGGTATACTTACTACACAGAAAATAATCAAAGAAATCGTTTTGCAACCAAATATAATTGGAAAATAAACAAATAAGTTTACATAGAAACCATGTCATGGCGTTTCATCTTAAGTTATTTTCTTTAACGATGATACTCAAGTAACGTCAGACGAACGTGGGCAATCCATCGATATAAATTTATTTGCTACGGAGAACCAATTAGCTAGCTATATATAATATCAACACAATAGATTGCTGTCTAACTATGCAACTTATTAGCTTAATTGACTGGTCCTTAAGTCTTTTTTGAAAGTGAATTATTACGTACTTCTTATTCTTCGTGTACGTTTAAAAACTTTAGTGTTTGAGTATCTAAGTCGTTCGGAAGCCTCTGATAATAAATGGGGTAAAATACTTGTCTTTATTCATGATTTTACGTTAAGAAAAATATAACAAAGTATGTAATGTGGATTAATGATAACAGAATGTTTTGTTGCCGACTATGGTATGGTATAAAACATACGCCATAACAAATAGACTTTACACAAGTAAGGCTTTCGTCTCTATTTAACTTGTGCATACAATTGAGGCTAGAGTAAAATATCTCAATATAATATTTAAAAGTATATTCCCAGAACCTACATAACGCAGTGTTTGCGTATATCGACATCTGATCCGTTAGTTTCTGCCTAATATTTAACACAAACCGACGTATAGATTTACAAGGAAAGTCGTTCGAAGAATTCTCAGTCTAATTATAAGCAAAGTGCTCTAAGTATAGGTCAACTTCATCAGCTTAACATCCATTATGGTTCTAGCAGCCATCTGGATATATCAACACGAGCGGTCTCAAAGCGTCCGGGGACCATATTTCGAGACCCCTCACGAAGTATCGAGGTTGTTTAACCAAGTTGATTCAGTAGAGGAAGTGAATGACGAAAAGGATCGAGTTAAAATGGTCAGCTCATAGTTGTAGTGAGGACATAAGTGCCCAATTAGGCCATTTTATTTGCTCGCCGAAAGCACAGGACAGCTCAGCTTTGGCAAATAAATGACCACAGGCTTGTTTGAAGGTAAAGTGGCCTATTCGTTTGCATTGCATGGCTTATAGCAGTGGCTGATTTTTATAAAATACTTGAAATAAACTAGATGGATCTCAGTGGCGTAATTTTTGCGCTAACTTGACGTTGTTTCGTTTGCACAATGTAGGCGATATTGTGCAAAGTTCATTTGTTATGACCAATGTTTTTTTACCATGCCCGATCATAGTCCATTCCACAATATACTAGCGCTGCGGACTATAGCCTACACTTTCTTCATAGGGGAGACCCCTGCCTAGCAGTGGGACGCTATGAGTTGATACGATACATTTTTAATCCTAAAAAATTCAAGCCGTAGATTACTGTTTAATATAGTGCATTATCGTACTCCTTTTTTCTTTCAATAGGTACTCGTATTCCAAAAGTCATAAATCTGTCATTAAGATATCTTAATGTGTACCCATTGACATCTTATCTTATCAAAAATATTAAGTTTCGAGTGCTTTCGACTGCGCCCCTCGATTTTTTTGGTGAAAATAATTTGATACAGATATGAAAAAAGTTTGACCTTTTTTGGGATCTCGTAAAAGACAAACGGGGTTTCATAATTTAATGAAGTTATGAGAAACATGCTTGAAATATTTAAATTAGAAATCAAGCTTGCCATCGTTTTAGTCAGTCACAGGTACCTAATGTTCAAACTTTTTGAGTGAAAAGTTCATAATTATTATAAAATCCAGTCGATCCGTCATTTAGATGCTGAGTACAAGAAAGACAAACAAAAAAATTAACCAACAAACACACTCTTGCATTTATAAAATGTGTGAGAATAGGTAATTAATTTAAACTTTAAACAACAGTAATAACGTCAATTTGTTTTATCATTTAATAAAACGCTTAAAAAGTTCTATAATAAATTAACTTCTGCCTAAGACTCGTTCAAAGTTCACAGTAAAAAACTGGGGTGTTCATTTATAGCTCATTTTGATTTTTAGTGCTTTTCAAGTGGCCAAAGTTTTGTATCTCTTGAGCCCGAAATTCCAGAATAGATTTTATGCAAATTACATGATGGCGTGGAGCAGAGTAGCTGCGTTTATTTTTGGGGTTCCGTAGTACACGATAGCTTTTTCAACATGCAGGTTTGTTCACGATGGTTTCTTTCGGTGTCTTAAGCATTTGATATCTAATTCTTTATGTGTACAGATTACGATAATAAAATTACAGAATAACTTAAACCTCATCACATCTATATTAATCAGTAAGCTTACAAATATAAATACATACTTACATTAATACATAACAATATCATATTCTACCGTAATTAACCAATAGGTAATTTAAATTATTATAATTATAATTAATATATAAATAATAGGCAATTTAAATTATTATAATTATAATTAATATGTAAATAATTATAAATAATAGGTAATTTAAATTATTATAATTATGATTATTATGGTGAAAATGCTGTATTCAATAGTTACATCATACAATAAGAATATTTTTAAATTATTATCAATTTTACAATAATGTTAACTTCTAATGCTTAATAAATTTGCGATAGTAAATTTTTTATGTTTTTCTTACACGTGTTTCAATGTTACTACTTTAGCAGTAGATTATTGTTCATTGCTGGTTTTGTCAAAAACAAGAGGCTAAAGTTTATCGAACTAATTAAAATTATTGATAAGTATAAAGTATTTGTTATTGCTACCCGCATTATTAACTCAATACAATTTGTGGAGTCAATAACAAATAAACAAAATAGTTACGGAAATAAATGTTTTTATTTTGTTTAATATTATTCCTAGGTGAATTTATTAAAAAAAATTTTTCTTTATAAATATAGTATTATTAATGCGTGACTTGTTGTAAAATAATGAATTAAATAACCTCAGCAACTTAGACCCACAATAATAAAAATAAAAAGATAACGTGTCACGTTACATAATTCCATTAAAAAATGGGCCGTAGTTATATTTACGAATAATAGTTTTTTCGCGTGTTATATTAAAATTTGTGTGTACGCAGTTTGGTTTGATAATACAGGGTTAGGAATATTTTTTCGTTTAACTGTAATGTACCTTTGGAAATTTGGAAGACCAGCTTTTATCATGAGTTGATAACACTTGAACAGTGGCTGGGCATGGGTGTAGGTAATCCGAAGATTTTTTTTTGCAGTAACAGTACACTGATATTTACATCTTACAAAGTCTGTCTGACGTCTGAACAAGTATGCGTAAAATAGTGGGACAACTAACTTTGTTAGGTACACATACAAGATTTTCAGTTATTTTAATGTAAATGCCAAACTAAAGCACCGATTTCGATAAATCCAGCTAGAAAGTATTCTCTGTCAAACAAATAAAACTATTTTCCCAGGAATCACCAGAGGAACCGATTTAACATATATTTTCTTTTTGTAAAAAAGTCTGATTAATTGGGAACCTCCTTATTTTTTGAACGAACCACACTCTTTTTTATAGATACATTTTTTTCGACCAATGATCAAAAATTTCAAAAAAATGCTATTTAATTTTTTTATTTAATTGATTTTTATTTAAAAATTATCACCACCAAACATACGTACAAGTAGGTGAACTCTCATAACCCCTTACAAGTTTTTGACGTGTATACATTCGAATAGAGCTAATGAAGGAGGAATGTCTTAATTAGAAGTGTTTGTAGCGAGCCATAGGCACACATAGTGTACCGAGACGGGTTAATTACAACGATAACTCTTTAATTAACCTGCCTAATAACAGTGTATTTGCATCTGAGCCAATTAGGCGGCGGCTCGATCGATTTAAAATATTGTTTAGGTACCTATCTACCTACTTACACGACTACGCGCGCTTATATTTTAGATGATTCTAAGAATACTTGGCATATTTGCAGGAACAGAATTGTATAGTGCTCTCAATTATTTCTTGCTATTTTGGTAACTAAAAATATTGAGTAAGTACTGGTTAGCACCTACTTAATATTTTCGCATAAGGAATATCTACTTTGGAATCAGTTCTGATAACAGAAGAGTAAAATCATTAATTGTTTTGTAATACTTTACGCCAGCAACGGTCA
This sequence comes from Ligdia adustata, assembly GCA_947049295.1. Classification (NCBI taxonomy): domain Eukaryota; kingdom Metazoa; phylum Arthropoda; class Insecta; order Lepidoptera; family Geometridae; genus Ligdia; species Ligdia adustata. The sequence goes on from OX346218.1 coordinate 10,455,521, forward strand.
ACACCAACAATCAATATTTCACCAACCTTGTGACTTTTGTTAGAATTAGGAAAATCTGTGTTACTTTTTTTTCAAAATTATAATTTATCTTCTATCTATATATATAAAAGAAAGTCGTGTTAGTTACACTATTTATAACTCCAGACCGGCTGAACCGATTTGGCTGAAAATTGGTGGAGAGGTAGCTTAGAACCAGGAGAAGGACATAGGATACTTTTTAACCGATTTCAAAAAAAGTAGTTCGAAGTTAGTTTTTGTTTTAGTAGAACTACGCGGGTGAAACCGCGGGGTACAGCTAGTATATATATAAAATAGTATATCCTGACTGACTGATAATCGCTAAATAGGAATCAACCTAGAGCCTAAACCTAGAGACATGAAATTTGGATGGTGTATTCATTATGGTGTTTAGGGTCTATTTACACAAAAAAATTAAACATAAGTAAACTGTGGTGGACAAATCAGATTTCAAATTTTGAAATTTCATCATATTTAATTTTATGACACTTGCATGGCCGCGGGTGCTAGCTAAGTACTTATAACATATACGTCATTTGAAGTTCAAAACTCCGACATATTAGCAAGTATCAATATTCATACATACTGACAGATTAAACGTTGAATTACCATGACGTAAGCGATATGCTTAATAAAGAAGTAAAGCATTACTTAAACTTGAGTAGGTACGTACATTGCGTCTATTATGGTAAATAGTATAGAGTCACTAAAACTTTTTCTGCTTACCAGGATACTAATAGGATACACTAGTATTTTTATTGCTTACTTTTTGTAATTAAAGTCTCTTGCAAATGACTGATGTTGATTTACCGGTCATGGTAAGCTTTAATAGGATATTAGCATGCTTATGGCAAGCGGATGTTTGCCTTTAGAAGCATAAGTAATGTCATTTTTTGCATATGTACTTGAAAAAATCTTTTAATTGATATCTAGGCCCTTATTAAATGTTGTAATATTTAGTAAGAAATATGTCGATTGCAATTATAAACACAAGAAATGTTAATTTTATGCTTAATTATTGAAATATGTGCATATAATAGTGTATGTGCAATAATGCAAAAACATCCGATATACAGACCCTTAGTGGACTGTGAGTGGATATTAGGAATAGTAATATTTTTAAGTCACGAAAAAACTTATTATTGTTACTTCAAGCCTTTATTATTTAACACAGTTGCGTTAGCATATAAATAATCAATGCTTCCAACTTAGGCCACGTTGTCCTCCCTTGACATCAGGCAAATATTTTTATATGAGATAGGTTTATTATATTTTATTCTTGTACTAAAATTACATTTATTATGGAGTCGAGCAAGATATATTCAAGAAAAAAAAATGTTAACTAATTTCAGGGATCCCTAGTAAAAGTTATCCATAATGAAGCCCTCATCACTTTATTTCACAAAACACCGATAACCTATGGGTTTACCATATTATATGAAATGTAATGTTTTATACGAACGTGTCATGATTTAATACATATGACATTATGAAAGAACTTGTAATTAAATTAAATTATGTTGTAAGAATTCCATAAATGAACTTAACATTTATGGAATTCTTAAAACATTTGCATATCACATATAATGTAATATAATTTCTGTGTGTGCAATGAATGAGCAGGTCTGTATTTTTTAACCCCTCACGCAAAAACGATGGGATGTTATAACTTTGGCGTGTCAGGGCGTATGTCTATTTGTGGCATTGTAGCTCACAAACGGATGGACCAATTTTGTTCTTTTATATGTTTTTGTTCGTGGAGAAGTGTTGTCCTGCTTATATTATATGAGTGTAGTAAGTATGTGTGTATGTTTGTTACTCTTTCACGCCGAAACTACTGAAATGATTTGGATAAAATTTGCGGAGATAGCTTAGACCCCGGATTAACACATAGACTAATTTTTATCCTGAATTAACGCGAGTAACACTGCAGGGCGCAGCTAGTAAGCTATATTTGATGAAAATCCATGTCCAAGATGGCGCCGGCGCCGCTAGATAATGGCAAAGTACAATTTTTTCACAATTCCCTCAATATGGGTATTAAATGAAAGGGCTTCACTAGTAGAATACACATTATGATAATTACAAATCCAAAATGTCTGTCACAACCAATTCCAGGGTTTTAATTTGCCAAGTTTAGGTACTTGTTCCTATAATAAGGACTATCAAGATATTTAACCTGCTCACATGTAGGTATAGTAAGCAAGTGCATCTTCATTAGTAAATTCATAGTTAAAATTCCTTCTTACCACCAAAAGATAGACAGTCCTACCACTAATTAGAAAGTAATCATAACCTCGCTCATTAGGGCATCCTGCGGCGCGGCGGACGAGATAACCTCGCGGTGGCGTGACACTGAGGCGTTTGACGTACACACTGTTTGTACACAACACATGAACTATACGCGCACGAATAAATGTGACTTGTTTTATATATTTAAGACATAAAAAAAATTACTAATTCATTTATTTTAATTTTAAAACCAATTTACCGGACTTTTTTTGATAAAATTAATATGGGACTATATAAAAAAATATAGCGGAGCAGCCGTCTCAGATTTCAGGTAAAAATCATTTTAATGAAGCGGTCGAATTGAGTAGGTAGTACCTGTTTTAGAACCTTTTACTTGGTTTAGAGGGACCCTCTAAACTCGCCCTAAGCATTTTGGTATTGAAACGATGAGTAATATCGGTTTTGTTTTAGGAGAACTGTGTATATTTGAGAATGTTGCATGACCTATGCAGAACTCAACTCCAAGTTATGATTTAACTAGATATTTAATTATCCCTGAACTGTTCGTTTTTGCACTAACCTATGATCATTATTTATTTACTTATCAGTTAATATATCATTATTTACTTACTTATCAGTTTTACTTAGTAATTGAGTTTACCACTAATGAGTGCTTATGACGAGCTGCTTGCGTACGTGTTATCTTTCAAACTTAATTTACGTCCCAGATAACGTTTCTTAATTAGAAACTATTATATTAAGTATCGAAATAATGATGTTATGCGTATCATCTCCCTGATAATTATGAAAACAATTTTATTATCTTGATCATGAAGGTCGTTATTTGAATCATCTTGAACCATGTTATAGTCAACATTAGGGTTGGTTTAAGCTTTGTAGATTTGTTTATTCTTAAATAAAACTAACCCAAAGCGAGTCGACTACTAAAAATGGCTAGTACTTAGTGCTATGAATCTCCGACAAGCAGGTTTCCACACGATTTCTTCTTTAACTGTTGGATGATGAAATTTTACAAAATCGTGTTTATACCGAATGTCACAGAAAAACCTTTATTTACTAACCATAGTAAACTTCTCTATGGCTTATGCGTGAAGATCCCACCATGCCTCGTAATTAGATTTAATATTAAACAATATTTTAGATCTTCTAATTATTTGAAGTAAGGACCAACAAAGCAGTGCAACAAAATGCACCGGACGACCATCCCTAATTAAATAAGAAACAAGAGAGTGCCACGTCGCTGAAAAACAAGCCCCGCGAACAACCTAATTACTGGTGACCTTAGAACGTACCTAGGGTTGTCTACCAAACTAACATTTTTGTAACATTTTAACCTCAGCAGAAATTGTTAGAAGTTTTATATTTTCGATAAACACCGTGAATGGTGATCCGCTATAGCAGCGAAACTATATGACTAAAATATTCAGTTCAAAAATAACATCATCAAAATTCAATAGATTCTACTGACAGGTACGTTATTGGATACAAATTGGATTTGCAAATTAAGCCGTTTCGGTGAGTGATATACATTTTATTATTTTATTTTCGTTTTTTGCGTTATTCAGATAGTTACAATATTCGTGAGGGCAATATCGGATGAAATCCGTCATTGATTGGATTAATATCGGAACGGTTACCAATTAAAGAGTTATTTGGTGACAGATAATTTCACGGACGAGTTTTTACACCTGGAATATTGAAAATGTACGCTCTAAATGGTTAATCGAAAATATATTATGGATAACGCATAGTTGCCGTTGAATTTGACGTATAAACAGCATACTTTTCTCTTTTGCGCCGACGACGATGCGCTATTGTTTACGTTAGTTGGTACTGACCGCGCAGGCGGCACGAGTAGTTGTAAGGAAAATGTGCCACTGCAAAAAGTTGACTGATGATTCGCACTTAACTGACCGACTAGTGTTCTGAATAAAAAAATACTACTCGTGCGCTGCAGCCTTGTTTATAAACCATAGTAAGTCTAAGGCGGTGACGAACATAGTGCGCGGGCGCAAGACTTCTTTATCTACACAGTATATAGTTCAAAAAAAACGACTTTGCTAGTTTGTGTAGTCGTTTTGAACACATACGACTAAAATTACAATTAGCAATAATAGTTATGCGAACGGTAGACCTCGCGAGTACAATTGTTTTTGCATTACTTTGATCTCGCCGTATTTAGCATTCCAGATATTGACCTAAAATATCAAGAACCTCTTGATAGGATTATATAGGTTTATCTAAAATTTTGTATCAGATGAATTTGCTAAATATTATTAAAGCCGGTAAATGGCGCCGCCCTTTTTGGCTAAATATTCCTCTTTGTAATCTAAAATCCCTATACATATACGTCTAAAATTCTCAGTACGTACTTGTATAATTGGTTGAAATTACTCACTCGCGAGTACTAACATACACAACAACAAAATAGACAACACAGACAATAAAGCTATTATTGCCATAGTTGAAGCAGAAACGCTTCGCTCTTCGGTCAATTAATTTCTAAATATCAGCAGCCCTATTCACCAACATCCGTTTCTACGCTAATTTGTTTGCACCTAAGTACGATGCGCGGCGTACGGGGAGAAGGCAGCGGGCCAATTAGTGCGGCCCTGCCCCCCGCAGTCACACTAACGACGGCCCTGTACTCACATGTCACCTTATTATGCTTTTATACGAAAAATATTAGACTTAAAAATTGAACTGAAGTATATGGACGCATATTACTCGAAATATTCCTGAATAATGGACTTAGTCTGATATCTTAACAAGCTTCCATGAATTAAAGAGTGCTTTAAGTTAGCTTAAATTTCGTTATAAGAACAAGCAAACTCCTTATTATGGATGTCTTTATATATTTGAAAAAAAATAGTTTCGGTGTTTACGCTCGCGAAAATTCCAAAAGGTAACACAAAAATATCAAAACATTTGTAACAATTGTATTAAATACAATGATAAATCCTGCGTTATTACTCTCAGTTGTCAGTCCGTATATAACGTCCTACGATTAAAAAAAGGCAAAAAATACATTTAGATAACAGATTAATTTACAGATACGCGGTAGAAATTTATAAAAACATGTCTTAATTTTTGAGAAAATATTATTATGCTAGCTGACCTGGCAAACTTCACTTATGTTTATCACATTATAAACCTTCACTGAAGTTCGACAAATATTTCAAGACCAAAATCAACTGAATCGGCCCAGCTGTTCTAAAGTTTTTGGGTGACTAACGAACAGCATTTGATTTTTATATTTAAGAAGATTGGCAAAAAAACATTAAAATCACCATTTTCGAAAAGTCAATTTGCATATTTTTTGTCAATTTCATTGTATTTTATTTTAAAATAAGACCCACATTAAAAACATTACCGCGTTTCTGAAGAGCAATGTTTAAAAAAATTTTTTAATTTTTTGTAATGTCCCCCAATGTTGTCAATTCAAATTATCCAAAATCTTTAGGCTTTTCATTCCCACAATCTTTCATTCCCACAATCTCTGTAAGCGGTTAGACAGGTATCTTCAGTTGTGTTTCGTTTCCCTAAAATAACTATTTTAAAAACACCCAAATTATCATTCCTAAAAAGGTTTCCATGTGGGTGAAACATTAGAATAAAACTAGCTATTTTCGTATAATATATCACGCGAATCCTAATATTAGTGAGTGGGAGGTATTGCGGAGGCACCAATCAACTGATTAATTTGTATAACACCCTCACTAAAGCCTGCTATTAATTAGTCAAAGTTAATTAATGAGAATGCACTACGCTATTGTGCTAAAATATAATTTCACGATTGGTGTGTGAATACGATATGAGGCCCTTTGTTGCGACGTTCGTGACTTAATAATATCGGCTATAGAAATAATTGGTCAGTGTTTATCTGAACTATTTAAGGGCCGCGTCTACTGAAACGCGTCATAGAATTTTAAATATAAGACTTCATAAAAGTAACAATAATACTTAATGGCACAGAAACACGAGGTGATATTTTTGAAAAATTTTAAACTTAGTAGTTTAATAAAATTTTGAAATCAACAATTTCTAAACGTTCAAGTTCGAGATTTATCATAAAATTAAATCATTTTATAACTTTAAAAAATCTGTTTAAACAAACACATCGCGTTTCTGTATTCCAGTCTTTTTAGCAACTGTTCAGTTTTTGTAGTGTCACCAGGTGTAGTGAATTCTACAAATTCTCCAAAGTCGTAAATGCTAATTTAGCTTTGACGAAGATCCATTTATAAAACATGAACTAACATAATTATAAACTCTCAGTATAAGAAAGTATTTTTGTATGAGATATTTAAAATCACAATAAATCATAATCACAACACGCACCAAGTCTGCGTAAGTGACGTATTTTTGCTTTTCCAAATTCGGCTCTACTCTATACAGATAAAGTGTCCAACTTGGACAATCATAACTAATAGCGTTGCAATGCCTTACGATGAAATAAATAATTTCACTTATTTCATTTTCCGTCCAAATTTATTTATCATGCCTTAAATTATTAAAGTAACTTACTTCATAGGTTTGTCTGAAATCCAAGTGAAATCTGTCTTGCAATGAGCAAGCACTTGCTCATAGCAAGACAGACATGTTTTGATTTTACAAGCATTTTTGATAAATCTCTGTTGATGGCTGACGAGTTTGTACGCATTTTGCGGTTAGCAACAAACTAGCTAATTATACTAAAACAATAATACTACTAAGAACTCGTTAAAATCTCCAACTAAAATATAAATAGCGCTCAACATTGTCAAGATGTTCGATGCCAACGTACTACATCATTTAGCTTCGTTAATTACAAAACAGAAGAAGCAATGTTCATAATTAAAACGAATGAACCATTGCCGTAGTAGTGATGTTACTTTAATGAACCGCTTGCTAATTAGTGAATAAACACGCCGGATACGGGATTCTAATTGGCTTTTGGGACAAGCCAGGCTTCTGGTGTCTTTTTAGATACAAAAACGTTAACTTAATTGGCTATGCTCATTATTAGACACAATTACCAGTTCGTACTTATGTATCTGTTGTGTTTTTGATGTAATTGGTATGGGTAAAAATAGATACGAGTACTTAGTGTAGAGATTGGATATTTTTTGCTTGAGTTTATGTGATATCGAAATGCTCAATTTCTAAACCACTAATCTCATTACAATTACCCTATTCAACCGTATTCACCTCCATCTTATTTAGTTGTTTAGAATGGAAAGAAATATTTCAAATAATTCAATTATTAAGGCAATTAAATTAAATAAATTCGTTATGTATTATTTTTACTTCTTACATGTCATGAGAACTTAAGAATGTTTTAAAACATATTTATACACATAACATTTTATTTACTTATTCCGCTTTCAAATTACTTTTTTTTTTCAATTTAACAGTATACAGGTACTTATTTCATTTTAATGAGGCCTGCTAATTAGCAAATAAACATGATACCGGCTCCGCAGTCTAATTGGTTAAAGTACTAGATGTTCGCCCTTTACTAGTTTATTTTTAAACGGAATCGAAATCTTTTACGTTGTTCGTTATAAGAGAAATTATAGGAGAACATCGAAGCGTCGCTGTAACATTTGTTTTTATCTATAAGCATGCACGGAAGTCGGTAATCGTAACTATGAAGAAACTTGATTTGTAAGACTTTTCTGATGTTTTATGAGACGAAGTCCTTTTGATCGAGTAGAAAGACTGCGGGGGCCGTGTAGTCTAGCATTTTTTGTATACGAAATAAAAAATATTATTAGCTACTGAGAAGCCAGAGAGAAATTTGATATAATTAGAATAAAATTTCAATGAATATTACCCATTGATTTTTTTAATCCTTGTAAAAGATTCTTTTGTCAACAATAAACTGAACACAGTTTTTAAAATAACTTTATAAACTGATATGTTTAGATTTGTACATTAATATAAAATATATAATATAGGTAAAAACAATTTACGGATGATTATAAAATAGTAGTATATAAGCAAATAAATGAAAACACTTCAATAATATTGTCTTTTGTATAAATCGGCAATTCTGAACTACTTGACTTGACTTTTATGTAGGTATCTTAGAATTATATTAGAATTTAGGATGTATTATATTATATATCATTAGTAAATCTTAACCAAAAAATAAAATAAAATTCTGAATAGGAAAGAAGTATTACCATGGACTTTGCTTTTTACTTACATATTATATGTATAAACTTGTGCAATAATCATGTCAAATTTACCCGCACTGACTTACCTACACTTTGGTACAAAAAACCCCTTATTTTGGTGACATTATCGCACTGTACCTATAGTCTATGGCCTGAGGTCTTAAATGTCTTAAATTACTTAGAATTTACGAATAATGAGCTTTCCCTCCCTCACAAAGGAAAGAAAAATTTTCTTAATCTGTCCAGGTGTATTAACGTAATCTGTAATCACACAAATAAAAAGAAACCGATTAATTGAAAACTTCCATTTTTCTATCGACTTTCAAAAAAAACCGAGAGGTTCTCAATACGACTGTATTTTATTTAATGTTTTTACAAGATTTCTCGGTGACGAGTGGAGTGATTGGAAAAAATATTTTTTTGTTTAAGAGAGTCTCTCGTGTGGTCCCGTTTCAGTCTTGTCAAAATCGGTCAAGAAGTTGTCTTTTTAAATCGAAGTAATTGAAATAGTTATATCATCGCTTTCCGTGATAGAATCGGTGGTCACTTTTTTAAATATTTACTTAGATAGAATATAATGAAATTTATTTGTTTTTTCTTTCAAGTTGATTCAAAACGAATACTCTAGATTAGATATAAATACAACAGATAGTTTATATATTTACTGTTACATAATATAAATATCTATATGTACTTATATCTTATTTTTGATAATCTGCTATAAATGTATTACATATTACTATTTTGTGTGTAAGTACTAAAGTTGAATAATAAGTTGTAATTGATTTTTTTAAACTCTCTTATTACTTGCAGCGATTATCTTGTTAAAAGTTTTTTCGGCAGTTAGTAAAGATAGTAAGTACATAGTAATTCAGTTTTAAACATTATGACAAATGTAATCATTCCATCATGTAAAGTAATTTCGTCGCAAAAATAAAACACTAATTTGCGTTAATTTCTATTACTCATATCATATTTATATTTTTTATTGTACAGCATGATTGTAAAAATGTTAGTTTTGGAAATGGAAAAACTCCGAAAAACTTTCAGTTTAATCTGTAACCATGCAAACTTAGGACTTATTAAAACGTAAAACAAATATGAAGGTAAACTGCAAAACAAAAGATAAAAACTGCTAAATACTTGAAACAATATTATATTTATCCCGTATTTTTTCTAAAAGTAACATAATCACTCATACAGCAATCAAACAAATTGCTCTACATTTCTTGCACATCGAAATAGTTATTTTAAAGAACGTTGAAGATCATTAAAAGCCTCTTCAGAGCTGTCACCGCATTACACTAATTGACGCAATTAGAGGGATTGTCGAACGGAAATAAAACTCAACTCACCTTCATGAAACGCCGGCCCCACCAATTAGCCTAGCAACTCGTAATTACCCTCTTGAAAACACTCTCAACGATTATTAGTCCTCTTTACACAGGAAAAATAACACAACACTGGAGAAATGTTTGTTCATTTTTTTAAATAGGATTTATGAAAATGTTTTTTGTATACACTGAAAAGTTTTTCGCGATCGCGTGCGGAGAGCTCGGTTGGAGACGGTTGCACGTGCGCTTGATACGGGCGCCGGTGAGCGAATGCGCGGTTTGAGCGGGAGGAGGCTAGAATCTAGGGGGAGTGAGACCTTCCTTTTCCCGTGCGAAAGCTTCGCGCTTATGGAGCTTTTCGCACAACGCTGGCGCTGGCGGCACATAAGACCTTCTACCCGTGGGGCGACATTTAATGTAAGTGGGCAGATTTTCCGTGGCGCTGCGTTTAGGCCTAAATTAAAGTTATGACTATGTAATTTGCTGATGATTATTTTAAATATATCAACAAGTTAATTTACTAGTATTTAATTAACACATGTAATTCATAAATAGTATCAACCCACAACGTCCCACAACTGGGCACCACTGTCGCTTATGAAGGGAGTGTATATATAAAAAAAGTATTATTTTTTTAAACCTGTATTAGTAATATAATTCTACTAACATACAATAACAAATAAACTAAGCTTTATCTATCCTGGCTGCCTACATTTCCAATGAAAGCAATCAAAATTGTTTCAATTATACATTCCACAATGAGGGTTGCCAGTGCAGTGCTTCGAACCACCCATTTATCATTGATAAAACTAGCCGGTGACACCTCATCCATTGCATTGTGCCAACCTTTAGCAAAATATAAACTACTGTAACCCCTTGATGACCATTGTATGATTAAAGCAAGTACAACGATGCATACGAGATATCTTTAGTAAAGAGTGATAGAAGTGTTAAAAAGTATATTTATAACTTATAGCATCCCATTGCTGGGCATTGGTCCCAGTCAATAAGGGGTGTAGGCCATAGCTCACCACTGTGGCCACACTGCGGGTAAATAAAGGACTTAACTACGTGTAATAATTAATTAATTAATAGATTTTTTTCTCGTTCCTCCTGTTACTACATGACTAATAATTTTTCTACAGCAAGTAGACTGTAGACAGAATATTTTCCAGGATTTTATTATTTTAATATATATATATATTTAATTAATTATATTTAGTTCCGTACATGTCTTGTTAAATTTGAATTTAAATAAAAGTGCTGATTCCATTACAATCTTGCAAGCTGCATAATGCATATCGCAGACCGGTTATACAGCCCTAAAGTTACCTACTTACATTTACTGTCTCGGATAGGCTTGTTATAATTTTTATGGTGGCGCTCCTGTATTGAATCAATTAAGCCAAGTAAAAAGGGTGCAATAAAGAATGATTGATGGCGGAGACCATAATAGTTTTTAATTATTTTTTCAAGTGGGGATCTTGTAGTCAAGAGAATATTATTACAATCGGCAGGTAGGTCCGCATTAATTTTATCAATAGTGCTTTATGAAAGGTTTCTACGATCATCGTATATAATTTATATATTCATTTCTTAAATGTTAGTTTTAAACATTCAGTGTGCTCAAAATGTTTGGATTGCTTTTAACCGATATCAAAAAGAAGGAGGTTTTCAATTCGTCGAAGTTCTTTATCATGTATGTTACCCGATTTCTCAGAGACGTCAGAACAGACTCGAATTTCTGTTTTTTTTTAGTTTGATAGTGTGTACATTTTATACGAAAGAATATACTTTTCAGTTATATAAGTTGTGTCAAAATCGGTTGAGTCAAAATCGGTTGAGTTCTTTTATTAAAATGACTTATTTTTCTTTGTCTCTATGTGTTCATTACTCCTGGATGATATTCTGACTTGTAACGTAAGTTTTAAAGTCATTCTTTACTTTTTAATCAAAGTGTGACGTACTTTCGAGTTTGGTTTTATATTTAGCACTCAATATGACGATGTAAGTTTGTATGTATTTTAAAATATTATTTATTTATAAGCTATTATGTTTATGAAAGTGAGAAGATAATATTTTAATACACAATGTTAGTATGTAAGTATATGGTGTATTTTATACAAATGCAACTTTATTATACGACGACACTTCGACTCTACAATACCCATATAGGAGTAACTTGTCCTGAATACAGTCAATTTGTGTAATAAACAAATCGGAGCGAACGCCTTGCATTTTATTCCAATTTAGGCCCATTCAAATCGCGCCCCGCAAAAGGGTTGAGAAATAAAAAAAGTACTATCGATATATTGTGGATCAAAGTAATTTATGTTTAACAGAACCTGCAAATGTCGGATGTATCACAAGCTTAGTCACTTATTTAAAAATGTTTTATACAGACCGAGCGAGCAGAGCGAGCAAATTTTCTCTGCTTCAAGTCTGACAAATCTTCCTTCGTCTGTCAGTTTGTATGTCTATCGAAATATTTGTACTCTCGTAGAGGTCGTAGTTTCCAACGAAGATTCACAAAATTTCTTGTATAGGCGTCAGGTATTTTTGTTTATAAGGTAATTATTACAAAACGAGGGTGATGAGTTACAGTGCCAATAACTACTGGGTAATTCTAATAATATTACATATCACTACAGACTGGCGTAACACGCCATTAAATAATAGTTACAAATGTAAAGCTGTTGTAGATTTTTTTCGTAAAAATATCGTGGTAGCATGAGATTGACAGTTCGCAAAACGTCTGAGTGGTTTTAATTTCTTTATCATCAAGTCAGTAGTATATAACACCTTAAATAGTTTTCTATGTGAAAACTGCATTTTATTTAACATGTTTGAATAGTCCCATAATATTGAGAACTTATCAATTACGACTTATCTCACGCAGATAAACGTGTAATCATATCCCGCCCTAGATACGCTATTTCCTTACTCTAAGAAATTATAAGAATGTCTAATTAAGTAGTTTTCTTGTAGTGGCACATTAAAATTAACAGTATGGGTATATAAAAAAAACAAAATCATTTATTTCTTGTAACTATAACAAAGCATCATAACTTATGAAAAAACCAACTGGCACACAAATATCAAATATTATTAAGACAACAATCAACGGAAAATAATGTGTAAAAAAATAAAAATACAACGACTTAAAAGATGAGACAATGCACAGTTATTGTTACAAAGAATGAAATACAATGAATTAAAAAGACATAATAAGAAAAAAAAACTTAGATTGTACTTTATAACATGAGCTTCTAAAGACACAGAGAGCGTTCGTGAAATAAGCGAGCACTCTGAGTGTTTGAACGCTAGCAGAGCTGCGTAACATGTTACATTACGGCCTCTTTTAATAAGCAATCATCAAGCATTATTTTTTTACAAGTGTGTATGTTTATTAATAAATTATTTTAGTTTCCTTACCTCCTCAGGCATCCTCCGCTCGCCGCACTGTTAACAATACCTAGAATAGACGCGAGTGAAATAATATAAAATGACTTTGGACTTACTACCACATACATAACCATTAGAAGTCAAAACATTTATCTATAAACTGTTCTGTAACCTCTAGTATTTGCAGTTAGAAGTGACCCAAGATCTAGTAACGAGAGGCAAATCAACTGAATAACTAATTATTTTGATATTAATCTAGTTCATGGATTAACCACGTTTAATTAGTATTATATAATTTACCTATATCATCAGGTCAATTTACTTTTTAATACTTACTTAAATAAAACATTATTATATTACCAACTAAATTTAATGTAAATTATTTTTCTATAGCTGTTTGTGGTTGAGTCTACGATCCATAAGCTAGTTAATTAGTGAGTATTTTCTTGGTACTGTTAATTATGTGGTAAAAAGGCCATGTAAGTGTTGATTGTTGGCCTTGTAATTACGGCTTGGGCTAACATGTAGCTTTACTATTAATTTGACTTAATTAGGGAAATACTTCGACGAAAAATATAAGTTCTGACTTTACATAAACATACTTACTTAAATATAGAACGAAATTTAAATTAAAAAGATTGTCTCATGTTTTTGTAAATAAACAGATATATTTAACCGTTAGCTTATTTATGATACAATGTGATGACAAAATAGCGTTGTTTCTTAGGGTATATTACAGGATTTTCAAGTGCTTATCTTAGACTTCTGTAATAGGCAGTAATTTTTACCAATGATCGTAGAGACCTACAAAGATTATTGTAAAAAATTGCCGTTAAAACAACTCATATATTTATTTTAATATAGCAATCCCAAAAGAAATTTCAACTAGACGAAAATTCCAACTTTACAAACTAATTTCAAAATGTCAAAAAATATTTACACTCTAAAATTAAACGCATACTTACAATCACCGCAATGAAAACAGACACCTAACATCAAACACTGATTATATTTCATAGACGTCAACCTAACATGTCATTGAACATGAATCTAGTATGTCGATATCGACTAGTCGATAAATCAGACGGTACATCACTAGCGGCAGTGTTGCGATCCGTGCGAGTTAGGGCGGCTTATATTGACGCATTCGTTTCTATACGTGTTTAATTTATTGCTGAGTAACTCGAGACTTCGCTCACAAATCAAAGCTTATACGCATTTTGAAAACGCTTTTTGTCGAATGTTTCGGAAGCTCCTAGCAGTATGCGAGAACGAAGGGATTGGAATAGACCTTTATGTTTTGACCTAGTCGCGACAAACTCGACTCTCAAGAATTTTTTTTCTATAGATGGCCTCGGCAATGCAAAATTGTATCTCAGTTTGTTGTAAAGATTTTACAATCACTGAGACACTATTGATTCTATTCAGAGTGTTTTCTTGTAAAATGGAAAACCTGTTTTCTTTCTTTTATATAAAGGATTTTTAATAGCTGCACCCTATTTGGAATTAAATACGTCTATTCAATATAAGTAAACCATATATCTACACAACAGTTTTACAATATACCTCAATAGAAGTACCCTAATAGCTTAACAATATTATCTGCATGCCTTTTATGACTCCAGTAGTACTAGATTACTACTTCAATATACAACGTGTAACAGAAAGGTTTGACAATACTTAAGACTAACCAACCAATTGTATGAGAATTTTGGCAAAATTCCAGAAAAAATACTAGGTAACGTGATCGGTACAGTTGTATGGAAGACGCAATCATTGTTTCTCGAATTATGCCAAAATTTTGTTCTACAACGGGTTCACTTTGATGGGTAGACCCTTAAGTATTGTTGCACCTTTCTGTTACACGTTGTATAAATACTGGTCCTTACCTTTCTGTCTTATTGTAATAGTTCAAACATATTGCAAGTTTAATTTGGCACAAAATACTGAACAAATTTACTTTTCCTAAAAAAATTATCAACTTGAAAGATTTAAGACTGGTTTATCCGAAAGTCGGAAAAAAATGTCTGAGAGTTTCCGAGCCTGCTTTCATTGAATTCGGCTTAAATCAATTAATCATTCTTATCGGGTTGTTTCCTTGGAGTTTTTCAACTGTGGGCTGGCCATTTAAACCGTGGACTTGAGAAAGAGACCGAAAGCGGTACAAAAACGGGTAAATATTTTAAGTTTTCTTTTCTTTAATTGATTATTAGTTAGTTTGTATTTGTAATACTAAAGCAAATAAAGAGCTTGATCAACTCCCCCGGCGGGAGAGGACTGTCGGTATTGAGGTGCGCCGCTCTCCCTACCTTCCGCGGCCCTGACGGGATCACCATCGTAGAATGGTGCACGTGGTGGGGCCGCAGTGGTGTTTATCTGCTGTGATTATTATCCTTAGTTTAGTGGCAGACGGCGGGGCCACTAATGACCCGTCGCAGGAGGACCTCGGGCGTCGTCTGACGCCCACATGGTGGTATGGTCCTCGAGCTGGTTTCGGTGCGTCATGTGTCTGGCGTATCGCAACGGGGGGCAACCCCGAGGGATGGATCCGGCAACGGACAGACGGCAGTGAGTTACACCGTGGAGTTTTAGTGGGTAAGAGTCCCACATAATCGCTCTGCCTCCCCGTGGTTGAGCGGTATGCATGCAGCATTTCTCCACGTTAAAAAAAAGAATGGGCTAGATCAACTAAACAGACAAAAGTTCCGTCTTTATGTGCAAGCCGAGCGCCTATTTTATTTACAAGTAGTATTTTTATAGGCCTCGTATGTTATGAGGTTAACTACAGAATTCTGAATTCTATTATTTGCTTAAATAGACATTCTATTATAATTCACAATTTATGACCAAGCGAACATTACTTCAATTCTGAAAAAAATTGGTATCGCATTTCAGTTCGCATGTTCTTCTGGATGTTAGTATACGCGTACTGGAGAACAAAATTTTAGCTGTTGTTGATTATTGATTAGGTTATTTATTCTAAAGTTTCCTAGAACATGCGATAGTCAACTTTAAATATGAACAATTATAATTTCGGTCCAGAAATCGCCAAGAATGTGTAAACCAAATCAATACTAAGGTTACCGTAAGTATTAGGTCGCAAGGTCAATTATTCGCAGAGCATTACTAGTTTTATCCTAGTGTGTTCTAAGTGCGATGTCCGATAAATACCGCTTTTAGTCCGTTTGGTCCTAGGGAAACCGTAGCCGTCGTAGGGTGAACGGGGCATTGTAGACCGTTTGGCCCGCGCACTATTGTGCGACAGGCTATTGTCGGCGCCCATTGTGGCGTGAACTGATGACGCCTCCCCAAACTGACGATTAGTCTTGCAGAATACGTCCCAAGATTTGGCGATTCAACTAAATTGGCTGATCGATGCCGCTGTCAGATTTACGCTTTGATAAATCTGGAACTGGATGCTTTTTGTCAAATTTGTACTTTGTAAAGTTTTAATCTGTGTTTCAGATGTGTCATCGATCTTCTGAAAAGCTTATGCTTTTGTATTTGTATGTATATATTAAAACAGAAAAGTCTAATACTTACTACATTGTCTTAGAGATTTCATACCCATATGGCATAATTTATCTATAACTAGCTGACCCGCCGAACTTCGTACCGCCTAACAGTTATGTATGTTTCTCACCTTTTAAACTGACTTTTCGCTGGAGTACGACAATCATTTCAAGACTAAAATCAGCTATTTCGGCCCAGCCGTTCTCGAGTTTTAGTGAAACATGTATAAGTATGAATGTCAATATTTATACGATGGTAACATTACTCTTAAAGAATCGACTGTTAGGCGGTACGAAGTTCGTCGGTTCAGCTTGTTACTCAATAGAACATTTTCCAGTATTGAGTCTACTGGCCATTATACATGACTGAATGTAAAATTGTATACCTCGTTTAAAACTCAAATGTTTGTCAATGCTAATATTATAAACAGATTTTTAGTAAACACAATGAAACGCGAGCGAGTATTAAGTAGGCTAGTAATTTAACGAGCACCAACCCTCCACCCAACGCTTAGCAAAGAAAACAACGAAACTGGTATTTGCATAAATTAAGGAGGGCACCTTTTGCCAGTTTACGAAGTGTGCTAATGACGACTTAAGGCTCTCACGCGAACCGATTCGGAATCACGTGACGCGCGCCTGCTTGTATCCTGAAACGGGGGATTTTCGACGAATTTGAGGGTTTTTCCTGAGATTTGTTATTCGTAAATGAGTACTTTTCGTCACGTAGGTACGGTGAATTCGAATATGAAGTTAAGAACAAATACGAGTGTGAATAATATGTTGTTTCCTGTAAATTTCCATGTAGACTGTATTTTAAAATTCACAAGCTAAGGATTGGTACATCGGTAGAATAATTTGTCAGCCAAAGGTTTATGCAAAATTGGTAATGTATGCAAAATATATATGGATGAGAGACATTCAAATTTAAACAAAACGAAACTGTTTATGATTTCCAAACAGAAACCAAATTAAGTATGGTTAGGTACTCGTAGGTAATGTTATGCGGAACATTACCCTGGCTAAAGTTCCCGTTGCTTATTTGAATATTGTTTGCTTGAATTATTTCGACAACACGCTCCCGCCTTCCGACTTTAGCGGATTTCGAAATAATAACCTTTAAACTTCCACTTTAGGTGTTATTACGAAATTGATTACAGCATAATTATTGTTATCTAAATAATCTAGTGCTGATATAAAAATATTTTTCTTAGTTTAGCATTTAACTGGTTAGTACTTAAAAAGTGGTTTACAAAGTTAAGAAATTCGTAAAATCAATATGACGAAATGTATATAGCAAAATTTAAAATTACTAAAACGAAACTAACAAAATTTAAATGTGACTACCGAAGATTAAAAGAGACAGCGGTTCATCAGTCACGTATATTAATTTGGTTATTTAGTGACGTATTACAAAAATTGTTCTGGAATCTAGATTTTTGATTTTGTAGGTTTTTTTTTGTTTTCGTAGTAGGACGAGAGAGAAAGGTAATTTCATTCATGTCAAATCTCCTTGCTCTAGATATGTGGAAATGATAAAATTGTCTGATCGTAGTAACTAGTACTACGATCAGACAATTTTATAAACCTATACTTACTCTATCTCACACTTACTTTTTTTTTTACAAAATTAGTGTATTTCTAAGATAAAGGTTTCAAATGCCATTGTTGTCCTAAATTAAATTTATAACAAACTATTGTTAATTTAATAGGACCTAAGTACAAGGACAGAAAAAAGTTGTGAACAAAAGATTTGTAACTAGGTAGGTAGGTAATCTCAATTGAAGGTAGGTAATTATTTTATAAAAACTCGCATTGCGATACAAAATCAATAAAAACCGTTTACCTACTTTTACAAGTGCTGTAACCGTGAGCTTGTTTGTTGTTAATAATCTATTAAAATTGTAACAAAAAGTTAATAATGAGATTCTAGTCTTATACAGGGTTACTGAACGGGCAATTATTCGTTGTCTTTTAAATGGCAGCTTCAGATATTCGAAAGTCTATCTTTATTCTGGTACACTCGTATGTTTAGCGTAGCCTATCGCGCATATCATACTTGTTCTAGTGTTCTTAACTACTCGCCAAAGTTACACAACGTTCAACCCGACCAAACCGTTTTGACCTTGTGATTGTAGAGTAACATTTACATCTAAGCTACCATGAGTCGGATAAAGTGATATTATAGGTGCGGTTTGTTTGTCTTTTAACGTATGCTACTTGCAAATTAAGTACGTTAATGACTATGGGGCAGCTTCAAAACCTTTCAAATAGAGCTATTTATACAAAAGTGAAAAATAAATGTATGATTTTGAAAAGAAGCGAAAAAAGCCAGCTATTTAAGTGTTAAATTATTTTTAATGATTAGCCAGTGGATACAGACAAAATGTACCAAAAGGCTTGTAATGTAATCACTCAAAATGGTGAAATTAATATAAAAAGTATTTTTAACGTAAAATGTCAGAGATACACAAAATAACATACAAATATAACCAATTTATAAACGTTATCGATAGGGGTGCATTGGCTGAAACGCATCATATAAGTTTAAAAAAAAAGACAGGCACATCAAATGAAGTGAGGTAGTAAGGTAACCTACAGATACGTTATGTAATTAATAACAATTACTTCTTAGTTTAAAACGTCGATATCGACACTTTTAAGATGAATTTAATTTATTTTCACAATAGAATATCTAGTGAAAAACCAGACGCATTTTTGTAGACCGGTCTTTCTAGCAAATGTATATATTTTATAGTGTCACAAAACGTTGTGAATCATTCTTAAACAAAATCTGTTATGACACAAAAAGCTTAAAAATCGTGCAAAACGAATGAGAGCTACCAACGTGACAAATCGCGTCATTTTCTACGGGGATTGTTGTAATGAGATGATCGACCGACCTCTCCCCATATCAAAAGCGGTAATCCGGCAGTTTTGTACCGCATGGGAAACGTAAACAGTGCCCGCCAGCCATTGTGATGGGTATCATAGCTAATCCTCAAATTAGCTGATAAATAGCCAAACAGTTCCAACTAGCAGCCAATGTATCGTTATATTATTGTAAGAATTATCTAAGTCGTTTATACAACAATAAAAACTTCGACGGCATTTTCCATACAACATTTTAAACCACTAATAGGCATCATGCACTTTTATACTGCTAAGCACAACTCCGCTAATTTAAGGTCTAAAATTTATTAGTTTAAACTAACCAGTCTCAACATTTATATAGCTAAATAACTCCTATTGGTCGCATAATTCAAAAGATTGAAATATATAACTGCAGGCTGTGTAAGAACCTATTACCTACGTGGTTACCTACCTGACATTTCATGCTTTACAATGATAAAGAAATATTTAGCCAAAAAAAATTTATAGATAATCCAAAATGTAGTAAACGAAAGAGAAAAAACCGTGAGTGCATTTATGAATCAGCGTAAAAAGGTCTCTATTCAACCACACAGCTTGACATTGATTAAGGCCCTTACACATCACCAGTGACCGCAACAAATGGCCAACAGAAGTAAGTTTCCCTCGACTTAGTTTCACTCGCCGCCCATTTCCTAAACAGCCGTAATCGCAAACAAAGCGAAGTAAAAAGAGTCCAGTGAGCCCACGTCACTACACTATTCAATCATCTAGAAATGTATGCAGTACGTAAGATCGCGCGTAATCATCATTGTAACATTATTTTTATTATTCAATATTTTTACACATACAATGATTCTAAGATGAAATAAGAACACACCCATGATGAATATATATATAATTATTAATATCTATAATATAAGTTAATTTATTAATATTTTTCACCGATTTTCCGTATCAAGTTTTATTTTCTTAATAAAGCCTTAAAATCGGCATTCGAATTCATCACCCAAAGAACATGCTATTATGTAATTTAACAGCACATAGACAACCATTCATAACGAATGAAAAATGTTATATCCGTACGATGGTTAGTGAAAATTATAATACTGCGCGCATTTAACTTAAGATAAGGTAACAACTACCTTCTGTCTCGCTAGGCTTGGTAGAATTTGGTAAATTTCCTAAAGTTAACGTCAGTGAAGAAGTTTTTAATCACTGAGATTTACCTTCGGTATCTAAACGTGGCTGCTGGTCCACACTAACGAGTGAAAGCTATGCTGGGAGTTTCTGTTAGTTAAAAAGTACGGCAGAACATTGTACTTACGAGCTGTTTGATGAAACTATGCCTCAGTTTCTTGACTGTGAAACTCATTCGCTGTTTTCCACCACACCGCGCTGCCCAATCGTCCATTCAGCACGCGGCGGGGCCATAAAATTAAATAAATCCGTTATTTTTCAGGCTGAGAAATGCGCGGGTGGGTGCCCTGCGCCGCCGGTCAATCGGCCGGCACGATAACGACGCACATTTGTAAAGATTTTGCGGCCCACGCGCGCTCGAGACTATTCGTCGGAGTACTGGCCATACGTTTGAAATAGAGGTACAAACTAGCAGAGGTGGCAGCCGCCATATATATCTGCCTGCTATTATTCCATTACATATAGCATACACACCAAGTGTTTAACAGCCGTCAAGGCTAAAAAGAGAGATAGTTCACAATATGCTTTTATTGGTGGACTGTATATATTATACGTGTGACATAATAATAAGTAGTAAGATTTTGTTATGTCACTGTCTATGTCCCGAATAAATACAGGGTTATTGGTTAGGGGCGTACTAAGCTGAAAAGAGCTCGTATCTTAGGGAACAAGCTTCGCTATGGCACCAACTCAGAATTTGAGAAAAAAACAGCCGTTTAATACATTTTGTCTGAAGAACTCTTTTTATGTAGCCATATTTTTTTTATAGAATTCAGAGATGGTCCAATAGTGAATGTTGTTCCTTTGGATGAGTACAGTTACCCTCTTTAGGCTTAGTACACCGCTAACCGATAACGCTGTATAATAAAATAAGAAGCAGTCCTTAAAAAAAGACAACTGATTTCAATTCGGCAGGCTCAATCTTAATGTTCATCTTTAATTTTTTTGATTTAATTTAGTTTCAAAGTAAACAACTAGACCGATTTTGCTAAGATTGGTATGGGCCTAAACGCGTATGTACTATTTATATCTATATAACATCCAAACGAAATTTCCAGACCGGTCCAAACGTAGTTTTAAAATCAGGAAACATAAAATAAACTATGAAAACTTCTGACAAATTCATAACCTTCTTTTGAACAAGAAATGTGTTTGTCTAATCGTAATTATTTTTTATCTCTAGTTATTAAGGTAGTGTTGTAAGGTACTCAGGGAAGTAGTACGGTAAAATTATTTCTGACAGTCCAATAAGCTAAAATTATGGCACTCAAATAATTAATCGAGAAATAATTTGCAATAGACACAGTTTTATCGAAAAAATCAAGCGACTTCAATAAAACCAGTCTGCATAAACTTTAAAACTCTATTATCTTAACGAGTGAAATTGCGGAATGCTACCGGCATACCCGCCCGTAAAGGCTAATCTCGCATATCAAATTCTTTTGGCTTATTCTGCAGAGGAGTTAGACATACATACAAACAAAAGTAAAATGTATAAACTTCCAAATGTACAAACATACTTTCGAAAAATATTACCCTCCTTTTGGGAAGTCGGGAATAAGAGATTTATCAACGTTGAAGTTTCAAAAAAAAACACCTGTCATTTAAAAAAAAATTACGGTGTTGTTTGCATAGTGAGGTATAAAATCCAAAATATCTCGATCTACTGGAATTATTACTACATTATTACCTTTAGAAGTATTTTTAAATTTGAGTGTCTCCTCTACATGTTTTCTAGTTCTACATAATAATCCAAACAGTAGCCACGGAGGCTGAGCCGCGAATAAATGAAAATTGATTTTAAGATCGCACTGCCAGAGGGCGACACTTTGACAAATACACAGGCCTTACGTTATTGCAAGCAAACACACTACACACTGATTGTTGTTTACAAGCCAGAAACGTTATTAGAAATAAGCTATAGACCTGAATGTGTATACAGTATCACATAAATCGTATCACATAAATGTTAGTCATCTAGGCTCCTTGACCACATTACAATTAGATTTAAAAATAACAAATATGTTCGTGTTATAAAATTAAAGTGTATACATTCATAGAAACACTAAGGCCGCTATCCCACTGGCGTTTTATGAACGTTGGAGAGACGCGACATTTCGCGTGGCGAGCATTAACGTCCGCTGAAAGCGACGTTAACGTCGCGCACAAGATACTATATGAGGCGAGAACGCGACGTTGACGTCGCGTCTGCGCAGCGTTGGCGCTCGGCAGGCGTTGGAGAGCCAACGCCCGTAAAACGCCAGTGGGATAGCGGCCTAATAAAACACAACTTCGTTAAAAGTGTATATTCAATTCAATTTATTTATTGGCCTACATATGAATAGATTGTGATATTGTAAAATATACAAAAAAATATAATAAATACAGGTTTGACCAAAATGCTCGTGCTGTTACCATATACAGCTGGTATAATGGTATGGCATGGCACTGATATGCAGCCTTATATTATCAGAGAATATATAAGTTACCATATAATAGTAAAGCCGGTAGCATGTTCCTCAGACTGATGGTAGAAATATCCCTAGAGCTTAAATTATGATGATGATGTCAAAATGTTCATCCCACACAAATATTCATATTGGTGGTTCAAGCTTTTATTGCTTTTATTACCAAAATCAAAATGACTAACAACAAGAAAAAAAAATAGAGCAGAAAGGTTACCTGTAGACCATTTAAGATCTACAGATAATCCAATTGCTCCAACCCACCACCATCGGGCAGCGTGCCCAGATTGCTAGCCGCATTACAACGCTGAATGGCAATGCTGATACGTTGGACCACATAAAAACCGGCATTCTGGTCAAGCGTCGAATTGATCAAACGCTCCGATAATTTTAATGAGAATTAGACAATTCGATATTAATCAATTTTCGAACCAGTCGTCAGCATCATCAGCTAATAAATTTTTTTCTCTTCCTCAGCTGGACATAAGCATCTCTCATGGCACGCTACTCGGCCCTTATCTGGTCTTCTCGTTTCCACCCCTCAGTATACACGACATTACTGACATATAATATGAACAAAGGTTTATTTTCTAAGAATTCTGTAAATGAATATCGAAGTTAAACTAGTTGTACAAAATTAAGCAAATTAAATTTATACCTTCACTTTGACTACAATAAATTCTTGCTTCAGTTATGAAGTAAATTTCTTTCAATATCATTTTGTAATGTAATCGATGATGCAAAATTTTAAAGTAGACGCCAGAGACTAGGTCTGAGTACTATTATTTATTCTCTGGCTAGGCATTCAATTCAATTTCACCTCACGTAGTCTGCATCAAAATAGACGAATAGATAAATTAAATACGCGTTAAATCTTTTGTAACACGGACGCAAACTTGAATGGGGTTCATTCATTCAATTTAAAAAATGGAACATAATGAATGACTCCGAAATTATGCGGCGTGAACGCATTACTTCACGAAACTGATTGTGGAAGAAGTAAAAAAAAATTACGTGGGAATAAACGGTGTAATGAGTTGAACGAAAAAAATCGGCTGTTTAATAATGTTGAAGAAGAGGGATGTGATTAAAGTTTGGGGCTTAATATCCGGCGGGGATGCGCGGAACATAATGCACTTAGAGGTGGCTGTCAGGGCCGGTTCGCATTATTAAACAAGTTAACAGAACAAAGATCTGAAATTAAACTCAAACCGCCTGATGACAATGCTGAAATTTAAAAATACTTACGAGAATATATATTTTTTTACAGTATTTAATAAATAGGCACTGTAATTGTCGAATTAAAAACTAGTCGGTTATTCGGTGCTTAGGTACTTAGTTGGTATCGCACTACTGCAGATTTATTTCGTCATAAATCGTATAAAATATTTCGAAGCCAAGGGTGTATTTCAACCCTACTAATTTGCCACATCAAACTAACCACTACCAAAGAAAATAACAGTGGCATTAGGGATAGCATAACTTCGATTGTACAATATGTCGTTGCAACAACTTTGGACTTTTTAGACCTTATGCGATCGTCTTAAAGACTATTAACAGCATGTAAAAAAGAAATTTTAATCTTGTTGTGTTTAGTAAAAGGGAGATACGTGTGTATGACGTAGTGAAGTTAAATTGAAGCAGCAAGGACACTCCGAGCGGATCTAATTAAATGATAAGTGCGATCTTAGATTAATGTCCTCTGTAGGAATAGAGAATAAAAATGCTTTACATCACAATCTAGGTCTGAACGTTTGACCAAAGTTAATTAGAAACTGCGGATGAATGTAATATCGGAAAATGTGATCTTTGCAGATAGAAACCATCTTCTTATAGTTACTCGTTTCTAATAGCGAAACTTCGAATAAGAGATTTTTTTAAGTAAAGATCGGTTTAGTTCAAACCTTTTGTAAGCAAATTGTGATAACGAGTATTATTGTAGTTAAGAACACATTTGTTTCTTATATTGTTGGAATAAGCTTAGTAATTTTTATAATAAGAGGGATTTTTTATTATATAACTTGACATTACAGCGATAAGCGATGAAAAATTGGGTATATGTGACAAATATAATCTAACTTAAACTTCCAAAAACGACCACAAACGCTCTATAGATCTTTTAGGGTCTTTAATCCCTTACCACGCTTGTAATTTTAACGATCGATTAATTTCGATGACTTAATGAATCATGAAACTATGGTTGTGTGAAAAAATAAAGAACTCCCGTGACAACTACTTAAACCTTGGGAAGGCTTTGTACCTACTTTGAGTTTGATTGGGTTTTATTTAAGCATTTAATATCTATGTGTCTTATCTACTGGTATTAACTACCATGCTGATTTTAAACCTGAAATCATTTTGTAAGCTATCTCGCGATCAGTTACAACCGCGAGATTCAACTAATAATCTTAGTAGTCTATGCAACTCGTGCTTTTTCTGTTCTCACGACACTTATACTGACTATGTTAAATTTATCTTTATTTATAATATGGTTTAGTCACCGAAGCCACAGTTAATGGCGTGTAATCCTTAACTCGTATTAACAGCAGATTTAGGGTCGAAACGACTATGTCACGATCACGTCATATTAGCTGGTGCCCCATTGATTCTACGATTAGATGAATTTACATTTGAATGCATTGATTCGATAATTTTTGAATACAGATGATGTCTTGAAAGAGAATCAACAACGTCAAGTCTTGCAATGTTGACTATATAATTACTTATGAGTATATTTCGCAAGAGAAATTAAAGTTGAAAATTTAAGTAAGCTGGAATCAACTGGTTTAACTGATAATTTGTTTTACATATTTTCTTTCTAGTAAGTTACTGACCCGAAAGGGGTGAAATGAATATTTACTTCATTTGTTTTTTGTTATGGTCTTTTTCCAATCCAGAAAATATAAATCTCGGCATGGTTGAGACATGACTGAATATTGTATTTAGCGAAAAAGCCGTCAAGTATCTACTTACTTATTTTGTTGTGTAAAAAATAATAAATTTATCTAACCATTTAAAGTTACGAAAGTAATTGGCAAAAAGATTACAAATGTAAATTTGAAAACAACAAAAATAGCGGAATACATACTCCTAAACAATAGTAAATAAATCGGACGCAATGGAAAACAAGTGGATAAAAACGACTTAAAAAAACCGACTGCTAAATTTTTAAACCTGTGTATCATTTTAATGTACCCAGTGTCCCTCTCACAACTAAGACGAGTCTTACCACTCACATAAAAATACGACAAGCTTGGCTCTAGGGCGTGCCAAAGAAATATACATACATACATACAATATACCTACTCTCGAAAAACATAAACCTCCTTCTTTCGCAGTCGAGATCTATTCACAGTACAACCGATTCAATATGCTACAAAAAATTGCGTTGCGTATACATATTTGCACAGCACTCGATCACAGGCGATGCAATCGTTAACCCGCGGTCGTTCATTACCGTATTAAGAGCAGTGAGCTCAGTTGCGGGCCGATTGTACCCGCAGATCGACGATAAGGCGGCGCGTGCGAAATGATCGCGCTTCGACATTCGCGGTCACACTAGTGAGCAGTGAGGTTAGGGGTTAGAGCTTAGAATGTTCAGATATGTACCTATTGTGACATATTACGAGTATATCATACGTGCTACAGTAACAGTACTAGTTAGTTCTCAAAAATATACTAGTTTAACAATTCTTTTGATTCTTAATCACTTCACATCACACTAATATTAAAAAGGCGAAAGTTTGTGTGTGTGTTTGTTTGTTCCTCCTTTTCGCTCAAACGGCTAAACGGATTTGGATAAAATTTTGCACGAAGATAGCTTATACCCTTAATTAACACTTTGGCTACTTTTATCCCGGAATATTGAAGTGTTCCAATGGGACGATCTCATATCTTCTGCGAGTAAAATCGCGGTTCGCAGCTAGTTTTCAATAAAGTCATAAATGTTAATTAAACAATTGAGAAGATATAACAAGAGAATCCAAATAAAATGACATAATAATACCTTTTTTATTGAAATAAATCCGTCAGTACACCAAAACTATTTAAACCACTCTATGGCTCTAACGTCTGCCTCTGTAACCTGTAGCGTTAATAATTTCACTTCTAGAATAAGAAAAAAGTACCTACGATATTAATTTATCCATGTTTTTATATTATATTTTTCTAGACGTCTCTACCACTTAATCTCTCTGCAATTCTACACAGGGCATGAAATGGCAGCACGCGCACCGCACGCGACTCCACCCGCGTTTATCTACTTTCGTGCGTGTGACATTTAGACCGAGGGTCATAATGACCACAGCATCCGACGGAGTGCGCATGCCCCGATTGAAGTGTTATTTTATGTGATGGCGATAAAAAGTTATATACGCTATAGCTACAAAGTAACCGGTAAGAAGCAGCTATTGTGATTTTCTTTTCTTATATTCTTTGTTTAGATTATTTTGACTGAACATAATTCGTTTAGGTAAAAAAATATTAACGTGTATGCAATGCTTACCTAAATTATAAAAATACCAATTAAGTTCATTAGTTAATTATCACATCATTGTAACGCATGTTTCAATATTCATATCTTAGATACTCGTGCCTCGTTCACATAGATAACATAACGTACACATAAGTCATGTAGGCAGTGGTGATTCGGCATCATCCTTTTACAACAGAGGAGGAGCGAATCCATTTAAAAGAGCTATTGGGAAATTCATATCGATGTGCGAAACCCCTAACTACACGATCAAACGCAAGCCTATCCTGTATATAAAAAGTTACAGATATAAATGTGCCAAATACTCACAACATCCATAAACAAAAACATCCCCAAGACAAGCTATGTTCATAATAACATTACAAACGCAATAATCGAATCGAAGCGAGCGGAGACAGGGATAACCCGTGCCGTAAATACCTGCATAGCTCACCGCCCCCGCTCATTTGCTCTGCCGACATTTTAATAATCGCATATTTTTTAATGCCGCTGGGAGAAAATGAATCGCGACTGTTGCCAATTTTGTATATTTTATATTCTTTTTATTTTATATTACACTGTATTATGGATATAAAAGAGCTCCGTCTTCTTCACACTAAAGCTCGAAATAATGCTTCGCATGAAACATAGGAATCGTACTAGGTTCGTTCATAATAATGCAATCTACTATTACGACGGTAGGTTACAAATTATCTTTAGTGTATGCGTGTTGTATCGGTATCAATTAAAGATTTGACATAATTTTTATGCGCCATAAATCAAATCCAGAAGAAATAGTCTTGTAATAAAAGTCCCAAATGTAGCTCGTCTATATACATTAGGCGAGTAGCAGTTAATCGCACGCCTAATATTTTGAAAAAGCTCTTAAGTATATGGCTGAAATATTACAATTTTTTAGTAAGTATTATTTAGTAAAAATGCTGGCTGCAGCGCAAATTGCTACAACCAGTATTTTTGACAATTATGAGTCGGGTCCCATTCAAACACAATACTTAGTATTGGTTGAAATAATTTATATTCAACATACACAAATAAAAATAAATAATTGCTATAATATTTAACGTAATTCATGGAAATTTGGAATATGACCTGCATGCTGTACTAGTCCTACGACACACATTACAGCGCATCCTACGATCCGCGCTCCGTGTCTTCAGAATTTTAATTAAATTGTTCATTGGCTCAATTAAATCGATTATTAATCCCGTACAAAGCCACGGGGTGTAATATTGCGATTGATACGTAAAACCGCTTTAATTAATCCATCCTATAATTTTACGGTATATACTCTCTGATAATTGTTAAGCATACCATACTGCCAATAATAACAAAAAAATCTTATATTTTTTCTAAACGATAATAGGAGTGAACAATGATGCTATTCTATGCTTTAAGTGTAGCAATAGTTAATTTTGTCTGTTGGTATATTAAAATCTGAAAGCTGCATCAACGAGTTTTTAGAAATAAATACTTAATACCTAAATACTCATGTAGATAAATCTTATCAAATAAAATGTAAGTTCCGATTTATCCTGAAAACCGGTATTTTGTAAATAGCAAATTTAATAAAAGTGGTAGGAAAAAGCTTCAGAAATCACATCAGAGTGTCCTCATAAAATGGGAAACCTAGACCTAACATGGTTTACTTGCCTAATTGATTGCTCCTGAAATATAATTAACTAGGCGACGTTATTAACGAACTTTGCATTAGTTCTTCTAGTTACCTACAAGGGAAAATGAAAGGAAAATACACTACTTAGACAAGAAACCAATTTGTTATGGGTAGAAGTTTTCGGATCCACTCGTCATTATGATAACTATGAGTACCCTTTTTGCGCAGGGGTGCAAGACGTGCCATCGTTGTGGACACGAACGACTCATTTCATCCCTGATTTAGTTCACCGAATGTGAAAGTAAATATAGTTAGTCCTTTCTAATAAACAGGTCCGCGTGAAAACTTGTATTATTTAAAAAATAAAAAAACGCGCGTTAGTTTCCTAGCTAAAATTATGATATGAGTTGATCCCAAGTCTTTGGTGAATTCTTATCAACCACAATTATAATGATACACAGCTGCGATAGCCTAATGTACTGTTACTTTGCTGTGTAAATGGAGATCGTGGATTCAGATACCAGTTCAGGCCTGCACTCCTTTGTCTAATCTACACATAAGACGAAATGAAAACCTGTGATAACTTAAGGTGATGGTTCCCAAATAGATGCGTTTTTGTTACCATTTTCTAGCATTACCGTATACTGTGCCATGTTGGAAGTTAATACATCATGTAATGCATATTCTCAATTAAAGCATGATGTTTCTAAATGCTTATCTTAGTTTACCAAACCATTTTAATATATTTTTGACGAACTCATTATCTCATTATTTTGAACATGTTTCTTTCGGTATACGTGGAATGTCAGTTACCTAACCCAGCGAACCTCGTTGTTGATAAATAATGTCATCAATGATAAAAGCTGCCAACTGCTCACGATGGCGGAATTTTGAAGGGTACAACTCGCACGATATTCAACGAACGAACTCGAACGATAGTTTCTACGAAATTTTCTCAATTTTTTTTGATGTTTTTCGAGATACGAGAAATTATTTTTATAATAATTAATGATAAATCGAGTTATTATTATTCGATATTGAGTAAAGATATATTTGAATTGAGTAATTACTACATACTTTACCTTCTGTACAATAGTAATCTTTGACCTAACTTTCAGAAAAGTACGATGTTATTTCTCTGAACTTACATTACTCTATGTCAATATCCAAACTGTGCATAAGACACCATCTATCTATACAGTTGACAAAATTATAGACGGCAGGCCAATGCCCGCTCATTTGTTTCGCCCAGAATCAAACAGATGGCATGGCATAGGTAAGTATCAGTACATACTATTATTTATTCCGTGGCTCAATTCTCAATTGCGTTTGTCTATACCCGTCGCCTTAACACGTTGACGCGTAAGGAAAACAGAGTGAAAAAAACTGCTTGTCTAAAAAGTTTCGTTAATAAGTGAAATTTCCAACCCTACATACACAACACTGTTGAGCACTGCGGGTGCCCAACAGTGTTGAGTATGTTGTGTTGAGAATGTCCAATTGCGCTGTTTAACGAGTTGGATGGACTACACATGACACATCGTACCTACTATTAGACCGTAAAAAAAGCTTATTTAATTAAACCTAAAAAGGAGGAGGTACTCAATTCTCAATTAGTATTTTTTGGTGACCTGATTTCTAAATTTTATCATAATCTGCCCAGAAGTTTGATTTTAAATCGAAATAACTGAAAAAGTTCCATTGGCGCCTGCGGTCATGGAAGAATCACTTTTTTAAATCGAATTAAAGAATTTAAGGGAAAAGTATACTCATTCTAACAACATAAGATGTATCTAAATCAGACCATGCCAATCGGGTAACATTTATATAACACAGATTGCGATTAATTGCGATTCTCGTCCTTCTTTTTAATTCGGTTAATAATATAAACATCATATGAAAAGCAGAATGTTTATTGGAAGCATTGGATTTTGTCACGTCTACGCGTCTATGTTAGTAATTGGTACGAATTGCTAGCAATTAACCGAGACTATAAATTGCTACAGTCTCCCAGGGGCGTCATCGATGGTTAATTTATTGTTTTTCTTGTCGATTAGTTATGGTGTTTATTGACCTTAGAAACATAGTAGTTTTCCGGAATAAAGTAATGCTAATGAGGTGGTTATTTTGATATACCTAAGTTGATTTGAGTATCTTAGTTTTATTTATATATATGTATAGCGACAAGTAGGTATGTAAATTAAAAATTGGTGATACCCCGACAACGCCAGTTTGTGGTGACGGACATCTTCGATTTGAAATTCATCGTAGTGTATAGTGTTCTACTAGTCAAACATTTTCATTTCATACCCAAATTGTGAACAAAATATGAAAACCGTCATTTTGTATGGATGGATGGATGGATCCTGGAACGATTTTATCAAAAATAGCTCTGAACACTCCCGACTTCACAATTCACTTACAAAAAAAAATATAATCAGTTTATACGTTCGGGAGACAGACACACACGGACACATCTAACAAATACTCGTACTATCCCGTTTTTTTCGCTGGGTATTAAAAACCAAACTTAGCATAAGTACTTAAACTTTTCATTGGGTCAAAACAAATTAAGGGTTCTGCCTGTTAACCACCTACAATATTCTGGGTGTACCAGGGGCGCAGTAGTTTCATGTAGGTGAATTTATGCATACTGTATACCTCTATGCAGTAGGTACCTATTATATAACATCTATCTTAGCAGCGTTTCTTCGCACTTTACTCCTGTTTCGGAATTTTAGGCTTCTCTGTTCTCTTTTTATGTTTTCTTATACTGTAAAAGAAAATATACCTGCATTAATTGTAGTAGGTATCCACATTATTGCACCTAACTGATAAACTCAAGCGATTACGAGCATGCCTCAACCCGGAATCTAGCTGACTCTATCTCTCACTTCTGATGTAAGATAATATATATATATATATATATATATATCTACGGATACTGGGTTAAATGCAGATGGGTGCTCCTATGTAATAGTGATCCACTATTTATTAATTTCAACCAAACCTTGTCTAAAAATAACACTTTCAAGCTTCTAACGACAAAAGAATCAGAATTCCTAAAACTCTCGAGCTCAGTAACACATGTTCTAAAACTTCAAGTGCAATCAATCTTAGCTAGGCGAAGCTCGCACCCTCGAGGAAAAAAACTTGTGCGGGGTTGCAGATTTATTGGTGTAGTTAGAATTATCGCCATTTGCAATTCTTGCGAAGAGTTTAAGCAAACAAGTGAGATAACGACTTGTGGGTTGCATTGTAAAAGGCGGTGTCTGCACGCATTCTTTGTTAGGATATGAACTTTCAAATTGAAAGTTTCGAGATTCATTGACTTTGTAGTGGCAAGAATAAAGCGCAAACGATTGTCTTATTCATTTACTAGCTGTACCCGCGACTTCGTTCGCGGTTGCTAACCTTACTTACATATATCAGTGGGACTTAATAAATCAGAAAATGTATATGAGTGGTCTTTTTGAAAGTCTTATCATTGTAAAAGATACAATACGATAGCAGTGTTTTGAACTGTAAATTAGATTAATTAAACTAATACAGAAGTTTGCACAATTATGTTCACCATGAGTGGACAATTATTAAGAATTACAGATTCTGCATAGCATTTACGCCTATTTCATTTTGCAAATTCAGCACTTATTTTAACTTATAGTATTTTTTTTTTCTAATGTGTTTATCCCGATTGCCCATTTATTTTTTATTCAAGACAGGTAGGCATTTGACAACCAGCTCGCACGATCACAGAAGTCAGCGACACTATGGCCCCTAGATGGAGCATGCCTAGTCTGGAATACGTCTATAGCCTTTCAAAGAAGGCCGCCGCAACATACCGTTATGTGCTTGGCGACAGATTTTTCAGTTTGAGGGTGGTAGCTAGCCAGGCAAGTGATGAAATTGCCCTGCCATCATGCTATTGTTTCCTCACTATATTTCAACGGAAGCTGAAGCTCTTCTTGTGTTTTACGGATGAATGAACCTCTTACCTCTCGCACGGCAATCTACTCCCTTTAGCTACTCGGTCACCATCGCTACAAAAAATTGTGGACGCTGTGCTCATACACGTAGTCATACACATAAAATAAAAAAAACAAAATAAAGCACGCGTTACCGAGCTATAGTAAAAGACGACTTTTCAGACTTTTCAGGATGACTTTTCAGGTAGAACAAAAATAGGGTCATTCAAATCAAATCACGCGTTACTGAGTTATAATTAAATACGACTTTCATCCCCCCTCCCACGGGAGCTCCTTGGGATTTTTGGGATAAAAAATTGCTAAGATCCTACCTCATGATATGAAAAAGTCCAGAAACAGACAGACAGACAGAAAAATGAAAAAAAATTATAGATTTGGGGTCTGTATCGTTAAGAACTCCCTCCGCGAAAGATATTTTTAAAATATACTTAATGTACAGAATTTGACCTGTTACAGTTTTATTATAAGTATAGATGTACTATGTAAATATCATTAGTCTTATTAGGTTGGTATGCGTCTTCAAATCACGAACAACTAAATAGTTATTATTTTAAGAAACAATCAACATGATATAGGTACACGTGAAATAGCGTCCCGAAAATAATATTCGAGATTGTTTAGATATCTGAGTAAAATACCTATTCTTAACTTGATGATTTCAAAGCAGTTGTCGTTAAGATTTACAGACATAAATTACATATATTAAACACCAAAAACAAAGAAATTCTTAATTTCGTATAGGTACCTACTTACTAACGTTCTTGCTCAAATAAATCAGCTGATTTAGTCCGAGTAAACTAGAGTGAGTACTACGCTTTATGCCATCTCAGCTCTCAATGCTATCAACAGGGTTATATCCGTCCGACTGAAGGCTTCGATAGATGACACCCCAGGGACTACTTAACGCTTTACCTCCGTGAACAAGACTGCCTGAATTTTGCCAATTTTTCTCCGACGAAATAGGTAAGCCAAACTTTCGCTAAGTTAAGGTGCGTTTCTTGTTTAGTAAAATATGGGGTAAACCATTGAGTGTACATAAGTATAGCAAAAAGAGTAACTTAATTTAATTTTTTTTATTAATTTAGTCAGAAGAACTATCTGTCTGCTGAAATACCTACCAACTTTTAAGTGATATTTATCAACTTTATTCTGTATATTTTTCTTTAGTTGTAATATCTCGTGTTTACTAATATCTTCAGCCTGAGTTGTCTGATTTAAGTAGAATTGTCATAGGTATCTAAACTGAATACTGTTCTAACAAAACGAACTCTTGTCTCTACCAAACCTCATATCCGTACCATTCTTATGAATAGTTCCAAATCACGCATCCTCATCTTTATCACCTAAACAGCTAATCACCAAACACGCAATCACAAACGGTTACGGCTACAAATAGCCATTCCGATCGCCATTACTGTTCTCCCCGTCCTCAACCCTCCAAGTTAGCGGCCGTCAGGTCTTTAGGACCCAAAGACATTAAAGTGAACGTACGGAGCTCGTACAGCGATTATCTTAGAGTTAACCCGCTCGTTACGATCCTTATTTGCGGTCTCGTAGACCGAACTATGTAGCGGGATAAAGCGAGCTCACACACGTTGGTTGTGGGTGTACTACGACTGTAATATTTTTGTATTGATATTTTGCTACTTGAGATTATTTAGATGAACCAGTTAGAACTTATCTGATTGAAGAGAGGGTTGTTAGGGGGCGTCCATAAATTACGTGAGGTATTTTTTTTAATTTTCTGATGGTGAGATCTCGTGAGATTTTATTCATCCCCCTCCCAATCTCACGTGAGATTTTTCAAAATGTGGGTTTCTTACGTAAACTCGTTGGATTGTTATCGTAAACGAAAAAATAATGCTATGTGCTTTTATTTACAACTAGTTAAGACTAGTAATCAATATTGCTGAGAGTTTAATTATAAGTGTAATAAAAATTTAACAATAGAATACTTAAATCGTAACTACTGTGATTTAAAAAAGAATATCTATAGGTACTTTTTCTGTCCATGGAGAATCATGTGCGGTCTCAAGAGAGACTTGGAACCAGCATGTAGGTACATACGTTTTTTAGTATAATCATCTGCTCCTTCAACTTCGTTCCGATCCACTCTAAGCCATTGGCGCCTGCGCACAGTAACTCATTAGCTCGTCTTGTGACAATCCGTGAGGGTCGCACTTTGTGGAACATACGGGCTTGCTTGGCTGGTGCAATGTGGTGCACGCATAAAAAATTGATAGGAACGAACAGCAATGTACCTGGAGTAAATACTTGCTCAGTGTACCATTCTT
Source organism: Ligdia adustata (assembly GCA_947049295.1). Lineage (NCBI taxonomy): Eukaryota > Metazoa > Arthropoda > Insecta > Lepidoptera > Geometridae > Ligdia > Ligdia adustata. The sequence goes on from OX346218.1 coordinate 10,491,127, forward strand.
CGGCTCGTACGTTCTCTTTCATCGAGTCGCAAATTCGGCTGACAGTGGCGCAAAAACAAAATTGCGCGATATTGCCGAGACCCCCCCTCCCCTCTGAGTGAGATTTGGTAAGATTTAGCTTGATCCCCTCCCCCCCCCCCCCCAAGAGTACCTCACGTAATTAATGGACGCCCCCTTAAATAGGGTGTATTAAAAGGTATTTACAGTTTCAGTAGGTACCCAGGTACCTACCTACTTAGACAAGACTGTTGAAGATGAGTGTTTACTACAGAACATGAAATCGATAAAAATAAGGAGCCAATTCTACCACTCAATAATTTACTTATGCATAACCTTGGAGTACACATACATTATTGTCTTACGATATAAAAATTATTGTTTACCCACTTACCATCTCTAAGTAAAGACGCATTCTGGACACTGCCATTAGAAATCCGTATAGCTACTGGCTTTAGCGTCTGGTTACGATGCGTCTCGTATGGCCGCTTTGCGTCTCCTCCAAACGATTCCATGATATTGCATCACCTTCACAATCGAATTCGTCACGTCAGCTTTAAACGGGATTCTCAATTAGGAATACGAATAGGTACTTGTACTAAGTCGAAGAAGGGATGCTGTACCTACTCATTAATTTAGATAACTTGTAATTACTGTCTCCCACGGCGTTGTACGTTGAAGTTTTAACTTTGACCCCATTGTTGAATCCATAGCGTAATGAATAAAGGTACCCTCAAAATTTCTTATTTCTAGGTACAGCGGTATTAGAGTGTTCGTTACCTATTTGCGACCATTCATCTACGACAATCATACCTAATCATGTTCTCAAATTTTGTGAATTGAGTCGATATTATATCGTTGTCGCAGTCGATATAATAAAGCTGCGGCGGCAACATTGACGGAAGCAGTTCGACAGAGATGCGATTTATTTGAAATACTTCTATTTAAAATCCAAATACTAAATACCTATTTTGTGTATTGCATTTAAATGCCTTTTAGTCAAAAGCATTTTGTATTTTAATTGAAACACCTTTCGAGATGTATTTTGCATCTTTAATATTAATTTCAAAATGCAAAATACTTTGTGATTAAGTTTAGCCAACATTACCAGTCAAACAAAATAAAATGAACGAATGACGCTTGTATTACCGAATTTGACCGATAGAGGGAGGCGCCTAATAGCCATGCGAGCCCTTTTTTCTTCTCTGGTCAGAGTGCGCGCAACTCCGCTGACGCAGACGATTCGATTTCACGGATTTATTGTTTGCTGGTGCTGGTGAAGGTGTTACTGATTTGATTTGATTACCTATATTTATGATATTGAAGTGTTGTTGTTATCCCTACAATACTGGAACGGCTATGTACTGTACTACAAGAAAATAATTTAGATAATGTAAACATATACGTGGCGCGGTGGATTTGGTGTGTGGTGCTGATGTTTAACAATTGTAGCAAAAAAAATCTGAGTACTTAGGTTGCGTGCGTAATTTTACTCGGTAGAGAGTGAATGTCTAACGATTCCGGTCAGAATTAGTGAAAATTTCACTTGGCGTTTCGGAACACCTACCTTTGGGTAAAATTCCACCTGACTGTTTAAATATTCACCCTAGTAAAATCAAAGTTCAATTTCACTCTGACCTTACCTTATGTCTTCAAGATAAAATGCCAAGTTTATATAAGGTTGGAAAATGGCGAGCTTAGAGCGGACATTTTAATTTGCTAATTTTCGAGTAGCCATTTAAGAATTATACATTACGCCAGATTAAAATAAAATTCATTCTCCTGTTATATAGAGATAAGAGTGCGAAGACAATAAGGGTTTTATATTAATATCACATAGGATAACATTATCCCATCACAAAAAAAATCGGTAAATAGTATAAATAAATAATAATGTCATGTTATTAGCCATTTTTTGTTCGGCTCGGCATAGTGACTCTATTTCTCATGATAAATATCTAAAATAACCAAAAATATCTGAGACTTGGTCAAAAGATATTTTATTTCAATAAAGTATTTTGAAAACACCTGTTCTGCAGTACGAGACGCCAAACTATTTGGTATTTTCCATTTGAAGTAATAAATCTGAAAATTATTTTGCATTTTGTATTTAAATGTTTTTTAAAACCTTTTTGTACATCTCTGCAGTACTACGACTAGTAGACTATGATATCACAAAGTTGATGAGTGAATATGGAGAAACATATTTTTGTGCGGCTTACGCTACGAATTGCACTGCTTCAGCCATTCTAGATGCCATGAATGGCTTTGCGATAGAACATGTTACTTTTGTCGCTAATAATGACTACGATACCAAATACTTAAGACTCTCCCATAGTAATAACGTGAAAATGACTGTCAGGCTCAATACAGTGTCAAAAAATTACTATGTAAGATCAAGATTACATATCCAACTCAAAAACAGCTAAAAGAACTAGTAAAGGGCGTGAATTCATATACCAACTATAACGTTATATATCCGCACTGCTCGACGCTTTACTCTTTGAATTGAAAAACTCCGAATCGAAAAACAGTGAAATAAAAAAACTCAGAATAGTGGAAAGAGGCCGTTTCCTACTTGCAAAAAAGTGGAAAACGAAATTAATCGTACATTTTTATTTACAATACTCTGTATAGTAGGTAGGTATATATTACATATCAATAACGCCGAATCACCAGTAGTTTCCTAACTTTGCAATATAACGTACATACTCTTCACCAGCTTGAACATCTCGATTTATTACAGGTATAGCATTTTGCAACAATTCACGTTCGTAATCACTAATGTTGAAATCGTGACACGCCTGTGTGATCCCCGAATGTCCGACAGTCGTAGGCCCTGAAAAAAATCTGGTACCGAAGTGAGGGTTCACCGTATAGCAGTTTAAGACTCTGTCGCGCCCGCAAGCAGCATCGACAAGTCCATCCACGAATTCGTGGATAGACCAAGCCACTGCTATAAGGGCAGATTCCATGCCCTTTTTTTGCATGATTACTTCCGTGCCCGCTTTTCTTACAAGCCTCGTCAGTGTATCAGCTTGGCGCGTATCTACGGTGTAGCAACTGGGGCTTATATTTGAGAACAGGGGTACTATAGTCTCATCAGAATGACCACCAATAACTGGCAAATCTATATCTCGAGGGTTTACGTTCAGAGCGTTACCGGCTAAAGTTCTGCTTCTAGCATTGTCAATGTGTGTTATCCCGAAGACCTTGCACGGGTTATAGCTGTTGTATTCACAGAGCAAGGCGCTAGCAAAAGGTATGATACAGTTGATTGGATTGGTAGAAATTGCTAGGAATGCATTTCGGTTGTTATTCATCATGTTGCGGCATAAGTTTTTGATTGCCAGCGCGTGGTCTGCCATCATATCTTCTCTGGTACGTCCTTGCTTGCGACGAGTTCTATAAGCCATTAAGATAATGTGCGATCCTCGAAGAGAAGAGCCTAAGTTACATTCTCCAGCAAAAGCTTTTATTCTTGGGCCACCTGGAACATGAGCGAGTTCCATCCCAACACCCTTAACTTTGGCGTCATCATCGTACAAATGTAAAGCTTTGACTTTGTTATTCAGTTTCAATAATAGTGAAACATTAGATCCGATTTCACCTGCAGCACCAACAACCGATATCTGAACATTCCTTTTTTGCTCCAAAAAATTCTTAGTGCGTTTGTGTTGAGTAAAGATAATTGTATTAGCTTCACGTATGCTACGAGTAAGCATGGTCTTCGCTGAGAATTTAGAAATACATGTACAAATATAATTATGTAAACAAATACTTACTTTAGAATTTAACACTTGGCACCTAGGTACGAGTTGGCATGTGCTTGGCATACCTACATTATCTCCATGTCATATATTTTTTTGTCTTTGGCAAGAAAAATCCAAAAGACAATAAATATGAATAACAAGCTTATTTAAAAATAATGGATTTAGCAAGGACTCAGAGTGCAAAATAGTGTATCACGCAAGTGGTAAAAGACTTTTCTAAAAAACTGATTTTGACAGACTACATGTCAAAATACCTTTTGCCAAATTCCTTGCATCTTCTCAACACCTTTATTGATATTTTTTAGTTATTTACAACTAAATCAAATTTTTAAATTAAGGCGTATGTGTACCTCTAAAATGCTTAGATACGTTAGAACTTTTTTCACTCCGGGGGCTGTATTTGTTCGACATTTTCAAGTGACTGTTCTGGGGGCTGCTAATGAAATCGGACAAACCGTGACCCTTCTGTTACGGGGTCAGCCTGCTGTCACTAAGCTAGTAATACACGACTATCTGCCAGAGACACCTGGAGTTCTTCTGGACGTGTCGCATGTACCTACCGAATCGTCTATTTCTGGCTACACTGGCGAAGAAACTCTTGATAGAGCACTCAAAGGTTCAGATCTAGTCATAGTAACTGGAGGAGTCGCCTTCTGTCCGGGTCAATCGAGAAAATCATGCTTCGCTGCAAATACAAACTTTATCCAAAGAACAGTGGCGAGAATCGCAAAAACTTCTCCACTACCTTTCGTCGGCATCGTGACTGAACCTATCAACAGCATAATACCTATGGCCGCAGAAGTAATGAGGCATCACGGATATTACGATCCAAGGAAAGTATTCGGCATCACTGGTATTAATTCACTTCGCGCGCAGTGTCTTTACGCGATGGAGAATCAACTGAACCCGCGTAATTGTTTCGTGCCAGTCATAGGCGGTCACTCGGATCAAACTATAATTCCTCTCTTGTCACAAGCTAAGCCAACTTTGGAAATAGATGAAAGTAAAGCACAGGAATTCACGTCAAAAATACGAAAAGGTACTGAGCTCGTTACAACAGCAAAGAGGGGCTGGTCGCCGACTTTGTCTGTCGCTTATAGCGTCTTACTGTTTGTTCGTGGAATTTTGCATGCCTTAGAGGGGCATCCGACCAAAGTGCACGCTTATGTTGAAAACAATGATTTCGGAACGTCTTTCTTCTCCGGGATTGTAAATGTGACTAAGAACGGAGTGGCTGCAATGCAGAGATATCAAAATTTGACGAATTACGAGTGTCATTTGCTGGAGCAAAGCATCAACGAATTGAGAAGAGATATTGACAAAGGAAAGAAAACTTTACAAGTGACTTCAATAGACTTAGTTTAGACGTGGACTTATCTAAATTTGTTGTTTGCCTACATTTGCTGTATAATTCTCGCGCGAGCTCCAAGGGATCTTAGAAAAACAAACAGGGCTCGACAAGCACACTCTAGCGGACTTAACATGACTAAATTATTTAGCGTCGTTTGTCGTATGTATGTATTTCTGCGTTATATTATTGAAAACATTAAAATACATTTTACGAATTTACGAATATTTATTTACAGGAAATCCTGGCTTGCAAAAAGTACATTATTGTACTGTTCAACAATCTAGGAGCAACTATTCATATCACAGTGAAAATATTAAGAATCGATTGAACAATTACACTGAAATTGTTGTAGGTTGGGTTAGACTTAAGACAACGTACAGAAATAATTAAGAATAAAACAAATTCACAATTTAGTTCGTCAACTTCGTTCACGTTACGCCTTTGCTGGTAGAATAGTATATTAGTATGGAGTACTTAATCTTTGTAAATGGTTATGTACAAAGATTAAATACTCCATACTAAAGGGTTCTTTTGTGTAAAGGGTTCTTTTATGTCTCAGTGTAAGTAGGTGACCTTATAAAAGTTGCACTGACGTTATTCTACCTAGGCGGAAAGTAGAGGTGAGCCTTGCATTTCTCCATATACTTTTAATTACCTAATACTAAATACAACTTTTCAATCCGCTGGAGCGAGTTTGATCTCGAATACTATTTTGTCATAATACATTTGTCATAATGTATTTCGATTTAAAAATAACTTCTATAATCTTTTAAAACTTTTTTGCTGTTGCGATGGCGCTTCCTAAAACATAATTTTATATTCCAAATTCAAAATAAAATTCTTATAAATGTTTCCTAGCAAACACTGCGGTCGTAACATGAACCAAATTAGACAAATTATACTACAAATAATCGATTATCATTCTCAATATATATAATTACTAAAATCAACAACACCAAACAATTTAAACCTTAGGAGGTAAAAACTTACAATCATACCAAAAAATTAGGACGTGACGACTTTTATTTTAGGCGCAGTTATATCATATAACTCCATATCGCTTGCAGACAAAACGTCGGTAAATAAAATAACGAACGTTCGGTTCCTTTTCATTAGAATAGTAATCGAGATTAACAAAAAAATATTTTGTTTCTATTTTTTATACTGCAACGTTTTTTTCAGCACACTCAAGTCAGAAAACATGTTTGATACGCAATGTTCTGTTTCTTAATGTTTCTTGCTCTGTAGGATAGTAACATATAAAAATAAATTTAAAAATTTCTATCTTCAACAGGTTTGAAGATATAAATTTCTATATTTAAAGGTTTGAAGATATATCGTATTGCGCGAGCGAGACTGAGTTATGAGTAATAGTTACCGTGACTTGACTACTTAACAACATAACATACACAAAATAATATCAAATATTAATTAATCAATTTCATTTCACGGTATTCAATATTTCGAGTGGAGTAAGAACAAACAATACACATTGTTAGGTGATAACAAATAGTGGCTAAAAAACTGTAATTCCAACTTACAACCTCTAAATAATAATTATTATTTAATTCTTATAGTAAAATATCGAAGTAGGTACTTTGATATAATATTTACTTACAATGACCGCAACCAAAAATTAATAATAATCGGTACATCGTCAAAAACATTCTGAGCGTACACAATAGTACATTATGATAGACGTGTGATTAGTTGATCATTACAGCAGAGGTGGTATCACCGCACGAGCTGAAGGCGAGTGCGATTAGGAAGCCGAGGCTGTAATGATCAATGCAACGTGTAACAGATTGGTGTAAGTCAGTCAAAAGTAAAATTTTGTAATATTTTAAAAAAATGTTTTCAATACAAAAAATGGTCACGTGATCGGTCAAGTTGTATGGAGGACGCCTTTTTTTGTTCTGCAATGGTTTTACTTTGATGGGTAGACTAACACCCTTAAGTATTATCACACCTATCTGTTACACGCTGTATATAGACGAATCAAGAGTAACCCCCTTATTCGTTTTGAAGGCAATTTTTTATTTATTTAATTGATTCAAACAGTTCATATCTTTGAGTCAGTTGACCAATTTAATTAGTACAAGAACCATTTTCATCAAATCAAAGTATCAACTCTTAGCAGGGGACTGCTAAGAGTAACCAACAAATTTCAAATTTCAACGGTAGGGATACCGTAAAGTTGTTTAGGATAGTGAGAGATTTTTTGGTTACTGTTGCAGTCTATTTTACTGATTCTCATTTACTTAGTTAATAGCTTCAGAAGGCGAAGTTCTTTGTATGCAGCTTTGAAAAAAGTTATTTATATCTTATATCCTAAAAATCATTTTTCATTATAATGGTGCATGTATTTAATTCTTGTATTTATAGTAAAGGACGTTGTTTATCAAATATGAATTCCGCTTACAAAAATAAAACAATATGGTGCTGACTGCTTATTGATTCTCTCGCCATCTTTAATTAACGTTACTTAATAAATGTAACTAACTGCATTTAGTATAAATAATTGTGATAAATTAAAGCAGCTCGTTTGGCCTTACTCCACCACTACATAAAAGAGGTCCAAAAAGCTGGACAATAATTGATTAATCTTTACACACATATCTAACAGTCCAAAAAACAGCATTATTTTAATTTAACATTACAACTACACTTAATTAAGAATCAAATACTGAACACTTTACTTTTGGCTATATTAATAATATGATTCAAAAAATTGATTGAAAATGAATTCTTAGCATTAAAATGTATAATAAGAAATTGGGACTAAATCAACACGACAACTTCACAAGACTTAACTTATACAATAACATTAAACAAGTAACAAAAGAGATTAGTTTCCTTCACTTCTCATTTTGTGCCAATTCGATTATTTACCTAAATACCATAATTTAGGTGATATGTTTTATCAAATTTCATTAAACGATTGAAATTAAGATAAAAAATCGATATCGAACTAAGTAATTAATATTTTAAAATTATCAGGATACAAACACCATAATCAGCAAAGCAAATAAAAAGACCGATTTCAAATACTAACGTAAGAAAGTAAATAAGGCAGTATGGGAATCTTAATTATTATTAATTATAAACTCGAAAACAGCTGGACGGATCGTGTAGCAGTTTTCGTTCTTGGAATCTCCTTTAATGTACAAGTTTTCATGAAACTTTTTATACAACCACGATTGGAATAGATTCAGAAAGTTTTACAAATAGGTCGACATAGACGATAGTTTTGCCGTCTTGTTAGGCAAGTTAAAAAGAGACAAAATGCGTTTAGCTCCCTCTTAAAACCTTTCATATTTGGCCCAACAAATTTACATAAGATGATAACGAAGTCGGCCATGAGAAACAGATGCAATTTTTTTTTAATTGCAGATTGAATGTCACTAAAGATGTTTCGGTAATACTAGACCCTGACAGATATACTAATCGTAAGACTGATTCGTTAATGTTACACGTTGAAATTAAATAACTTCACCAATTCATTTTATTAATTTATAATGTTAATATTCCTGCAGGAAAAAAAAAACCTGGTTAAATTGATATACTAAATTGTACTGCCCGATTCAATTTTGGATTCCTTTGCTTGCTCGGTCATCAAAATTGAGCATACAGTTAAAAAGCAACGTTGCACTCTTTTATAACAACTTTTAAAATCGAATAATGGCTGTTACTAGTCCTAGAAAAATAATTTAGATTGTTTATAACCAGTAAGCTCAAATATGTAAGCGAAATAACAATACACGCAATATATCTGTTAAAAGTTGTTCAATTTCAACGTTGACAAAAACTTCGCAATAGCAATATTTTATTTAACAGCAATTTGCTGAAAGCTCACGCTCAGTCTTAAATACTACCAGAAGCAAAACTGTGTTTAATCGCTAAAACTGTGATTGCTTTTATATTTTTACAGTCTCTTAGCTTCACTTATGCGTAATCTAAAATTAAAAATGCGAATGTGAGGTTTAATTAAACTAAGGACTGTTTCCGTAACTAAATGTAATATCATCCTCGTAACATATACCTTATTATGGAAGATTCGATATTGATACAAAACCTAGTTCATTTATTCGCGGTCCTTTAGTTTGAGTGGGCCGTCAACGCGACGTATTTGTCAAATCAAATCATTTATATTTTCATGTAGGTACATTGCAAATATGCTCTTATAATGCGTCTTTAATGCAACTTTAACATAAACATAACTAAAATTTAATATATAAAAAACAATTGCTGTTCGTTTGTATCGCTAAAACTCGAGAATGGCTGGGGCGATTTAGCTGATTTTTAGTTTTGAAATTTTTGATAAAGCCCATAATAAGCTCATTGCTTTAACTAAATACGGTGTACCTTCGAATCACTGACTAGTTCCATATATCTGCAGAGATCTGCAGCGCCAGTACGGTTCTATATCCATAGTTAGTTTTGAAATACGAGCCGGTATAAACTCATCGATCGATCATTATCGAGGGCTAAATACACATGTTGCGAATATCGAATGCAAGGACTCAAAAGCCGTTATACTGACGTTTGATGTCAAAGGGATTCAATGGATCAAATTGACGTCAATCAGTTATTGATACTAGATTCAGTACTTGCACAAAAGTTATAGCATGACATGTTATAGTCCAACCGTTATACAAGAATTATCAATATACAAGTAGAACCACACTCGCACTACTATACTATTAAATATCGAAAATAGCGTTCTAACTAAATAGATTATGCGAGCGAACGTGTCAGTCTATACTTATTTCAGTAAAATATATAGGCATCTGGAACTCATTACGTGATCCACATCAGGCTAAAATATACATTTAACATTTTGTCTGCAATTACTTTTGAGCGTAATTCAAATCAACTAAAACATTGTGTTTCGTATGACTTTATAAAATTTAATAATCTGACATTGTTGGGATTAACCCAATTTTTAACTATGAACTTAGGTTCTCAAATGTATACTACTCACAAATTGACTATCGACCGAGACATGTGTATTTATACTCGAAGGTAATTCATATCTGCAACCTGAAAATGAGAAAATATTTGTAAAAGTATTATTAACTTCAGACTTCATGTGGAAGACACGTGAATGAGTTTTGCAGTTATTTTGCTTTGAAAAACAAACTTGTGGACTATTTTTATTAATAGTTATCCAGGAGCACTCAAACAACCTTCCGAAAATAACATACAACGTTTCTGAACATATCGTATAACACAAAAAATACAATGTAATTGACAAACTCCTATTTTTTTAGGTAGGTTAAAATAGATCACTTTTACATTCACAGGATTACTTGTGTCAGTGAATACATATAACCGGCCATTATATTAGACGATGCCCTGGCTGACTCTAATTTTTTGAGAGTTAACCCTTGTTCAGGAATAGGATGTCAATTATAAAATGAGCTGTCTAACGGGATTTTTTTCATATCTAATAATAGCAAATATAGCCGCCATTTTGTTTAAAAAAAAAAAACAAATCTAATACAGGTGATGACCTAATTAAAATTCTGTTGAAAATGAAATAATGATTCTCACCTCATTCCTCGTTGCTTTTACTAATCTCACTGCCAGATTCACTAATCGACGTCGACGATCGTATGCTTATCGATGTCTCTTTGAACTGGCTGATGAAGTCTAGAAGCTTCTGCAGGTTCCTTTGTGTTTTGATCTGGTCGGCTAACAGCTGTCGTTTCTCTGTGTTGTGGTCGTCGAGACTGGCCTTCAGCGTGGCTGCACGCGTCTCTAGCTTACGCAGCTCTATGCATAGTTTGATGTTCTTCTCTTGAAGGGCTTTGCGTTCCACGAGTTTGTCTAGAAATTAGAAATAAACTAAGTAAGTTTCAGTCAGGCTACTAGAGCGGTTGCATTGTAGTGTAGGTTTATAGTACAGATGATTAGATGTAGTATTCATTTAAGTATATTATATATGTGTGCGCACTTAGATATAATTAGAAATGTAAGTCATTAGATTCATTCATTACACGGATTTAAAGTGAACAAGGTTATTTTTAGTTAGGAACTCCCAACATAGTTTTAGTTACTTTAAGCATAGTTGTGTATCGTTCATACAAATGAAAAGCTCACTGTTCATGAAATTTATTAACAAACATTGTTATTTACATTATAAAATAGCTTTAATCACAATAAAGCTCTCAAAGCTTATTTACATATTTACGTTTGTTATGTAGTTAAGTGAGTGTTGTGTATTAATGTATTAATGTTTTAATTAGTATAAGTTTGGTTGCAGCAATCATTTATATGTTTGTAAAATATTAGTTCTGTCCATCCAATGGTTGCCTGGAAAAAAACGCTTTAGGTGATAAGGCCGCCCATTACCTATATTTATGTATATTTTTTTGGTGAGCTATAAATATCCATTCATTCAATAAAATACAGGTTAATCAGGTACAAAGTTACTTTCCACTCCTCCTCTCCTCGTGAGGAAACCATAGCATGGTGGTAGGGCGTTTATTCCGGACTAGGCATGCTCCATCTGGGACTACTTCAGTGGTCGAACGAGCTTGTGATCAAATGCCTAGCTGTGACGGATAAGAAAAAAATGGAAGCACAGGCAATAGCCTACTTGGAAACATAAGCCTAATATAATATAAATGTATACAAGATTATTTGTCACTATTTTTATTGTGAATTTGGCGTAACAACATTTCTTAAATAAATAATTTAATATTATATTGTATATTTAGTATTACCTCTATAGTGGTGCGTGTGGTCGGTGAGGTGCGGCGGGTCGGGCGCGGGGGGCGGCAGGTGCGCGCGGCACGAGGCGCAGCGCGCGCCCGACCCGCAGCCCGTGTGCTGCCACGCGGAGCACGCGCCGCAACACACCAGCAACGACGCCACGTCTGAACAACAACGTATAAAGAAAAGAAAGAAAGAAAACGTTTATTAAGAGGATCGCCGACACTTCACTGTTTTCGTGTCTCTGATAGAATTTTCGTTCCAGGGCATACCTCTTTGCATGCCCTACATTATAACGAATTTTTTTGTTATTGGTATCAATCGCTTCACTATAATGTATTGGCCTACACGTTTTATTGTTTTGAAAAAGTTATTAAATTCTGTATAATAAAAGCTTTTAATAGTAGGCATCGTATCAGCACAAAAATATGACTGCATAGAAAACTTGTAACTTTATAGTGATATAAAGCCTAGTAAATAATGTGTTAGCTACAAAAAAAACACTGGAGTCGGACAACATTGAAAGGTAGAAAAGAGCTATATCTTATTGTATGGACAAGTTGGCGGTGTATAGTCTTAAGACACTACAACAAAAATTACACAAATAATACATAACGACATTAACACAACATTAAAGGAAGCAGTGTTTTACTATCACTATAGTGACGAGTCCCTTCGGTCTCTTAGGTCCAGTTCCTGTTACGTCCAGTTTAATCTTATGTCTATTTCTTTGAACGTCTATTCCGTGAACGTCTGTTCTTTCGTTAAGGTTCGTTTTATTCTGATTCATGGACATGATCAGTAAAAAAAAGTAAAACAGTAAAAAAGTTGTTTATATTGACCAGTACTCTCACCAGTCTTCGTCTGTCTTGCAATTAATTAACACCCTGATAATATGTTTATTAGATATCAGATCCTACTTGGACGAACAACCTGCTTGAGATAAAACCGAAGGGTGACGAGTACGACAAAAAAGAATACACCTAATTTTTATTTAGACACGTGGTTAAAAGAGACTTCAAAAAAACCAGACTGCTAAACCTGTGTATCATCCTTTTTGTTTTTGACGTACCCGGTGTCACTCTCACGACTAGACGAATCTATTGACAACACTCGCATAATAACACAATCCGTTTAGACTCTAGAGCGTGCCAAAGAAATATACATACATACACTCGAAAAACATAACACTCCTTCTTTCGCAGCTGGGTAAAAACTAATGCGTGTTTGTTCCATTTTGATTATTTTTTATTTTTGTTCTGTTTATTTAGAATTATACACTGAATAATGCGCCAACTACAGTAGAGCCACGCTAATATAGACATGCGAAAAATCTGGTTATCAGGGTGGCAACTGTCCGTAGTCTTCAAATCTTTGGTATAGGGAAATATGTATATCCTATATACTGGTAGTTCCGCGAATTGTCAACCACGATATTTTTCGCGACTATAAAAAAAACTTCAACCACGTGACCGGCTTTTATAGTAAAAAGTCTTAATTATAGTATTACTTGTTCTACAAGTCTGCACCTAATATTATATAAACCGGCCAGTAAAGGGCGCCGTAGCAAACTTTTCCCCTTTTTGGAAACAGTACAGTGATTATTTTTCACGTTCATAAAGGTCGCATTCCGTATTTCTGTACTGTAATTTTATTGAAATCTCCACTCCTCCACTTTTTTGGAGACATAAAAATAAAGAAAAATGTCGAGACTCGGCGCAGAGACGCTTTGTTCGATCAATCGATAGATTGTCAACAGTCCAAACCAATGTATTATTTTGCGCTTGTGTACTTACCACTTCTGTCGCATACTTGGCACACTTTCTTCTGCGGTGGATACACAGGTTCCACGCTGAGGCTGGCCGGCAGCGAGGCGGCCCAAGATGGCTTCGAGCTGTTCCAATTGCTACCTATAAAAAAAACATAGTTACTAGCTACATAAGGAACCTGGCATAACAGTTTAACACACCTATGTAATATTAGAAACATTATTTTGGGATGCCAATATGGTTTTGTTGATTCTGTGTTTCGTCAAGTATTGGCTCCAATGCGGCCTGTAACACTAACTAAACTAAACTATCCGTCTTTTTCTCAATGAAGGAGACAAAATGAGAGCCGTCAATTTTAGAACTGTTTTAATTGGGTTCGTTTAGGTAGGAAGTCTGGCATCTCTGAATATAGGTTATTGTTGTGTAAAAATGGTACATTGACAGATTTTGTGTAAGTGCATTAATGTGGGTAGGAAATATAAATCCATTAATTAAATATTTTAAATAATTAACTTCTATGCAAAAGGTAACCAGGTAACAAGGTAACCAGGTTCTATAACAACAAGAAAAACTAACATTTTGTCATCATTTTAGCGAAAGAGAAATAATCTTTAATTTTTTACGATGACAAAATGTTAGTCATTATTGTGGTCACATTGAAAAGTACTACTTGGAGGTATAGTTATACGTAGCACTTTTAAGAAATATAAATCTTTTACAAATTTTTCAGTTATTTTTTTTTTTTTTAAACCAACTACTGGACTGATTTTTATAAAATTGATGTCATAACATCGGAGTTCTAGAAATAAGAAAAAGTTTATTCTGATCTGTCCAGACCTCTTAAGTCATAGGGTAACATACACAAAAGATTTTAATAAATTGAGTATCACCTCATTATTTTAAAGTCGGTTTAAATATAGTATATACCTTTATTTTCGCTTGAGGACCCTGAAGGTGAACCCTCGCGGGAAGACTTGTTTTGGTTCTGCAATAAACAAATAAAATAAATTGCGCACATACTTAAATGGATGGACCTAATAACTTTTACCATGAGAATAACTTAGAAACAAATGATCTGAGGTCTACACATTTGAAAAATGGGAAATATAAAAGGAAGAAATAGTATATTAGTAGTCTGAAAGAGATCGAGGAGAATTGTATTTACTATCTGATGTTTTTTATTTGTGGTGACAATAGTTTTGTGTATTTTTTGGAAGAAATAAAAATATTTTTTTTTACAAACTACGTACGTGGTTGATACAATACTATCCAAACAATAAAAAAAGAACCTATTGCACTACGAAAAAAAAACATATAAACAAAAAATGCAGATATACCTGTTACCTTGATAAACATCTTACCTGTTGTTTACGAAGTTTGGCGGATCTCGTTTGAGGTGGGTCGCTAGTCGACTGCAGATATGGGAAGTTGTTGTATTTCTTACGTTTCTGAAATTAATAATTTATAATAGTAACTACTACATACTGACAGTTCTGCTAAAAGCTAAAAGTTGTTCACAAGCTTTATAACAATTTACATCTTGACAACCTCTGAGGGATTTATTTATCCTTGAATTTTAAAGAATGACAATCAACTTCAATTCTTTGCATGTAATTATAACCATATCATAGCTTCATTAGGTTGTCTAGAAATGATCGCTTTTTAGCGTTAAGAACAAGTTTTTCTCATTTTTTTTACATTTTCTACATGACAATAAAAGATCTATATTATATGATATATGACATATTTTTTGCAAGATCTATACAAATGAATACTTACAGGCATCATATCATAGTTTCCATATAAGAAGTCATTTCTATTAGTGCTTGTTGTAGACCTCTTGCGACGTTCACTTCTTTTCTTGTCTATGGCTTCTTTCTGGGCTGGAGTCACAAGACCGATGAGCCTGTAAACAAAAGTTTGTCATACATCATAATCAAACTAGTAGACAGATCCCGATAAAAATGTAGAATGAATAGAATCTACTAGAAATAGTTCTTTATCAAATAAAAAAGAAATTTCCAAATCTATCCAGGAGTAACTGATAATAGTCCAGTCAATTTAGACATAAAAATAGTAGTTAAATAACAAAAAGTCCCGGAGAGCCAAATATTGGTGGAGAGCTGGGGTTTATCATAACAAGTAAAATATCAAAAATCCCCATCGATCCTATGTGTGCTACAAAAGTTATTCGGGGTCAAAGGTCAAAATATGAGGTCTTTTTAATTTTTCTCGAAAACGGTAAGTTTCATCAAAAAATACTTCACAACAAAGTTGTAGATCTTAAAATTCTCTACAAAAATGGTCTTCATGATTTTTTCCTACTAATTACCATTCCTGATATATCGCGATTTAAAGTGTCAGATTATACACGATATGTACACATTTCCACGCCACCTGTGAGGTAGTGTACTCGGCGCGTTTTTTTTACCGTGGTTTCCCCTGTAGGTTTGCTCCACTAACTGTCATGACAATTTTAGGGAACAATACCAGTCAAGTTCTAGATATTACCTTTTTATTGATATTGATTGTTGGATTAACTATTGTTTTGATTCCTTTAGATATTTTAATAAGATCATCTTGAAAGTCTACTTCAACAGTCATGTCTTCCTACATTTCTTCTTCTTCCTCTTCCTCTTGCTGGATGTTTATAAATTGTTCAAATGTGGCTGAGTCATTGGTCTCTTCATTAAAATCCCAGGAATCTCCTCTATTGTACTCAATTGGAAATTTGAGCAAGACTGATGTAGTTGGTAAACAAATATTATCTGGTATTATAGACAATACTTTTCTACAACATAGAGTTCATAATTTAGATAAGGCTAAGGATTACTATAAGCAAGCTTAGAACATTTTGCCAGGCTTAAAACAAAAATATTTCGCTCACTTGAGCTATAAATTAAAATGTGATGTTATTTATAGTTACCACATGAAGGTTTCCTTCGTAACGGTGACGCCGGGCCCTGGCAGGGGAGGTGGCGATGGCGTCGGCGACATTTCCACGTCTCCACCGTGACTGGAACCTGACTCTGACCTGTTCTGCCATTCTGAACTCGACTGCTTGGTGTTACTGTGTGACATTTAAATATAACTTCAAATAAAAGGGATTTGTACGGCAGGTCTCCTTAAATATTCATTTTAATGTAATTATTTTAATAAACTAAGTATATTCTGAGAATATTTCGAGCGCCTACCTGTTGCCGTTATTAATATCACTATTTAAAAAATTAAACAATGCATGTTTTTTGTAGTTTCAGAAATTTTAAAGACTTGGTTTTAGTTTCAAATTTAAAAAAATATGGTTTTAGTATTAGGGTACCGGTTTTAACATGTGTGTGAATTATTACCCTACTACTAAGACTTTACTGTCCATCTGTCCGTACATCTGTCTGTCTGTCTGTCACCAGGCTGTATCTCATGAACCATTAGCACTAGACAATTGAAATTTTCACTCGTGATGTATTTCTGTTGCTGGTATAATAACACATACTAAAAACAGAATTAAATAAATATCAAACAGGGGTTCTCATACAAAAAAAACAAGTTTTTTTTAAATTTGACTTTACTCTCTGTACCTAAAAAAATAATTTAACTAAATTCAAGAAATGTTCTTAATAAGGCTGTCATTTTTATGAGTTATACCACAACCAATGGACAACTGATTTTAATGATTCTTTTTTATTGTTTTTAAAAAAAAGTTTATAAAAAAATTTAGTAAGAATAAAGCTTTATATTGCAAAGAAGCAGACACACAGGCTGCTAGAATATTGTACTATGGCATGTTGTATAGATTATACTAACTAATGTCCAAGTACCAAAATATTGAGAGAAAATAAAAAATATTTTGCTCATACTCATAGCAACACAAATTTTAAAATTGTTAACTATTTATAAAGTTAAAAAGTAGCAAACTTACATTAGAGCTTCCTTGACTTTATTGAGTGCATTGGTAAAATTATTCCTGCTATCATGTACAGCATTTGGCAACTGTGAGAAACTCCTCGGATATCTGTCTCTTTCTTCACTTCCACTGTGATTTGAATTCTCCTTTTCACTCAACTTAGTATCATTGTCAGAATCTGATAAGACCTGTTTCCCACAATCATGGTTTTCAGATTTTATTTGTATTTCATTAAGCACTGAAGGTTTGAGGAGTGAGACGGTACGAGCTCTGTTGCGATATTGGACCTGGTGATCTCTTAGTTGTTGTGCCACAAAATGATTGTCATTCTCTATGTTTATCTGCTTGTTTTTAGCTTTAAGACGTTGCTGATACAACTCTAGCTCTCTGCGAAGACGTTCAAGCACAACTTTCTGTAATAGAGTTTAGTAAAAACAAATTATTATAATAAATTTAACACTGTAAAATTTAAAGCTGTATTTATAAAACTGTGTTTATTTTGATTTGGCATTTAATTATATATATAAAAACTGTTAGTTACCTGGGTTTGGCCAATAGCAATAATATCTTTTTCAGCTTCCTGAACTTTTGTTTTTAGGTGAATATTCTGAAAAATAGTAATAAACACTATAGTAATAAGTAATGAAATGGGAGGCATTCCGTCATACTTATCAATGTATAGGTCGATATTTATGAAAAATAAAAAAGCTTCCCTTACATTTTCGTCTTCCTGAAGGCGCGTGACCCATACCTGGCAAACCAGTAAAACAAAATAATATTAAAAGTGTTTACGAAAGTAATATAACTTTTTTAAGTCAAGTCTCTACTTTTTTTAAGTAAGCTGTACGAACCTGGTGAACGCGAATCGCGTTTTTCAAGTCCGACTGGGTTTTCCGTATGTCTTCTTTTATTTCGTTAGACACTTCCATAATCTTAGAGTATGAGTGTTAGTTGTTTTCTAAATACTTCGTCCATTTACGCTTTGTTAAAAAATGAGTTATAAATATAAATTCAAAAAGATATGTTTATTCACGACGACTCTCTCAGGAACTCTTTTATTCGTTTAGAGGTAACGCATAGCGAAGTCACAACTAAAAACACTTTTTAGAACTACACATATTTCGAAATAACACTAATCACAAGTTTTTTCACTAAAGCATAGTAATTCACGACTTCTTTTGTACTTTGTCGCTTTTTTTCTTGAAAAAAAATTTAGCAAGTCGTAGCGAAGTAGTAAAGTAGGCATACATTTAGATTTCAGCAAAATACCAGTGTTGCCAAAATAAAATAAAAAAACTCCAAGAGTATAATTACATTTACTCTACTCAAGACTAACGAAGAAAGAGACAGATCCTAGTCATATTTGTAAATGTAAAGTGATAAAGAAGAGAAATATTTAGTAACCTTTAAATAACATTCGTTCGATAAATTCATTACGAAGCAGTTAAGTTACATTTGAATTATTTTATTAATTGCGGCTAGCACTAGGCACGCTGCCCCCTGTTGGTGGGGTGAAACATTTGGATTATATGTATATCTTAAAAGGTCCATAGGAATAGGTATAATACAAGCTATATGCTGTCAATTGCAGTGTTGGTCCTCGAGAGTCATGCCAGAATTTATTTTAAGAATTAAAAATTCTTCCTTATCCATCAATATATATTTCTAAGTAAAATATTTATATTTGTATAAATATCCGGATCTTTTTCTTAAACTTGAATCTAAGTGTACGACAAATTATATTTAATGATAATGCAAAACGTTTAATTAATGAAAAAGTGCAGAAGGTTGTTTTTGTAAGTGCACATTTAACCAACGCAGTACACAATTAACCACATAGCGGTACGCATTGAACCGTGGTCCATTGTTAAACACTACATAGTTAACAATTCAATGTAAGACATCTTCCACCAGAAACTTTATATAGGGATAGCTAAGGGACCTTCTAGTGGCCACAAACTGCAGTGTAAATGGTCATGATATATGTCATTAACAGCACGGTCATGCATTATATAGCCCCAAACAACTGTTTTTGTAAAGAAAACAGCCATATTGTGAGAAAATAAAAAATTGTCTTGTGTATTTTACATTGACGATGCCAAGATTCGGTTTTCTGTTCGGTTAGTTCTTTCTAACAAAGAAATAATTATCCAAATCAAAGCACGCATTACTGAGCTATAATTAAATAAGTCTTTTATCCCCCCTCCCACAGGAACTCCTTCTGAGTTTCGGGTTAAAAATAGATAAGATCCTACCTCATCGTATAAACCTTAAGCATACCAAGTTTCATTAGAATCCATCCAGCAGTTCCGAAGTTATGGAAAGTCCAGAAACGGACAGACCGACAGACAATGTGACAATGTGGCAGTGACAATAGCTACCACCCTCAAATTCGAAAATCTGTCGCCAAGCACCTAACGGTATGTTGCAGCGGCTTTCTTTGAGAGACTATAGACGTATTCCAGACTAGGCATGCTCCATCTAGGGGCCATAGTGTCGCTGACTTCTGTGATCGTGCGAGCTGGTTGTCAAATGCCTACCTGTCATGAATAAAAAATAAATGGGCAATCGGGATAAATACATTAGCAATAAATTAACTATGGGTTAAAATAAGTGCTGAATTTGCAAAATGAAATAGGCGTTAATGCTATGCAGAATCTTTAGTTCTTAAAAATTGTTCACTCATGGTGAACATAATTGTGCAAACGTCTGTGTTGCTTTAATTAATCAAATTCAAAGTTCGAAAAACTACTATCGTTTAGTATCTTTTACAATGATAAGACTTTCGAAAGGACCACTGATATACATTTTCTAATTTTTTAAGTGATATATTTATGCAAGGTTAGCACCCGCGAACGAACGCGATAGATGTGAGCATATTAAACTAAATAATGCAAAACTTATAACCAAAAATTATTAATGTAATTCAGTATTTGGTGTTGCTTTTAAAAACATCGGGATGGGTTCCCACAATAATGGGAAAATATCAATGTATAAAATAAATTGCTTATTTACATCTGTTTTTCTGTTAAATTAAAATATAAAGAGATTAGTCGTTGTATTTGTTTGATTTCCTTTTTTTACGTAGAAAACTTTTGACGCTGAAATACCTTGCAAAAAGTTCTTGGTAATGAATGTTTTCAGTGAAATTTAGAATAACTTTCTACAACCTAATTTAGTAAGTGGATAATTCAATAAGTGGAATTTGGCCCACGCCTCCTTTGTAGGGAGACCCGTGCCCAGCACATGGATGCCATGAATCAACACGCATAAAAATATTTATTTGGTTACAAATTAGCTACAATATAGAGATTCCCGATATACGGACTCGGATAAAATGATTTGCGTCGACTTAATTGTGCGAACTGCCAGGTTGTAGAACTTGCTAACATAGATTGTCTATTTCCAGATATCTATAATGTTTTGTCGCTAGTAAATTGGTTTCTTTTATGTAAACGTACAAACATACTACAGCTACATCTCAGCGTACTACATCTTAGGCCACTTCGTCACTTTACATCGGGCGAGTTACAGAGAATCACAAACATATAAAAAACGTATAAAAAAGGTCTTTTTAATTTTCTTTAGGGTAAAATTTTCTATGGTAGGCAACACCAACTCACAGCGCAATGTCAGCTGCCCATCACCATAGTAGTTACACTTTTTTCAACGTGCGGTAATGAGGTTATAAATCTCTTAGAGTTATAGAATATATTTTTACTTGCATGTAACCTGTGTAAAATATTTTTTCCTATCCCTATTTAGGTTAAGATATGCAGATCTATAATAAGTGTTACATTAACACCTTTAATTGTACCACATCTGAAAGAAAATAAAGACCTTGTTATATTATCTGCTATAGTTTATAAAAATTGTAAAAATGTTTTGAATGTATTAAAATTAAGATCCATAATAATATCTGGTAAATTATTGTACATCAATATTGTGGTGATATTACTGTCTAATGACAGTAATTTCAATTTATATTAATAGTTGTTGTTCATCACCCTGAACTCTGATTACTAATCGTAAGGGGTGATCTAATTTGCTACGGCGCCATTTACTGGCACAATTAAAGGCTTCAATAATATTTAGCACTGCATAATCAGTCAAATAGTCGTCAACATTTAAAAATATATTTTATGGTCGCAGGGTCGATGGTACGCGGAGCTAAAAATAAAATAAATAGTATTAAAAAAACTGATATTGCTACTTTTTTTGTGGAGGTCATATTGTATTTAAAATGTATCATAGATTTTGTATTCCATATTGAAGGAATTCTGAAAACATATTTAATCCACCATTTCGTGGTGGCGGCCATCTTGGACCGTTTTTTATCAATTATACCTACAAGGTAGATAACAACATTCCTGACTAATTCACTTTTCAAACAGAATTAAAAATCGCGTTGGCACAGATAGACACACCCTCACACATACACACACGTGTAAAGTTCAACACCCCTTCATTTTTGCGTCGCGGGTTAAAAATGGTTAGGTATGTTTATGTACGCCATCCCTTAGCTATCCTATATAAAATTTTGCTGTCAATGTTTTTAACACAAAATAATAAAAAATTGCAATATGCTGTATATTTACATCTGATAACATATACAGTGTTCTTTTCTTCGAGTAGAAAATCTATTTTTACTTCATTTAACTAAGCATTGAAGTCATTTTCCTGGCAAAAATACTGATAAAATAATTTGTCACATGACAACCGTCGCCATTCTCATAGAGGATCATCACTACGCTAATTCCCATCCAATGTCAGACCGATACGCTTATGGCTCAGTTTGACAGATCGGCTTCGTTACCGTGGGGACATTTTTTATAGCTTGAAATATTTCCATGTTATTTTCGTTCGCCGAGAGACAGACATAATTGTCAACATTTAAAATTTATTCACCCCCCATTTTTCTTACATTCTGTGTAAAATAAAAAAGGAATACGTTATTTTTCCATTATAGTAATAGAAAATGTGGGTAAAAAATTTATATGAGTAAGTATTTGTAAAAAGTCATCTATTTTTTTTGTTCTGAGGTAGGTTTCCTCATTCTCAATTTTATATACTTACTCGAAATTTTAAACTGTATCCATTTGACAACATTTCTTCATATTTTTGCCCCCGTTTTTATTACGATAATATAAGGTCTCTTTAATACAAGTCATAATCATTTACGTGCATGGTTGCCTGGAAGAGATCGCTTAGAGCGATAAGGCCGCCATTTAAGAGCTGGTATATCTAAGCTTATGTCTAGTCATCATTATTTTATGTATTTTTGCTGGTTTTTCAATAAAGAATAGACTAGTTTATTTATGCCAAAGCTTAGCGTAATATACAAACTTAGAAATTAACTTAAATAATGATTGAAAAAGGCTAGTGTAAGTAAAGATATTCCCTGTCTTCCGAAGATTTGTCTTGTTTTATCTTAATAGAAAGATAAAATGAAAAATAAGGTTAAAAAAAAATTGTTTTTTTTTTATTTCAATGAATTTAATATTTACGTTTTTGAGATTTGTGTAAATCTAAGAAAGTACCGAATAATTATAGTCTACTTAGTTACTCTTAAATAACGAGTTTAAAGCCATATATGCTAAAAAATTATCTCTTATTTTTTTAAGGTTATTATTACCATTCTTCGACAAAAACAGTAAAAGCTATTTGTTTCAAGAGAGAGAGAGAGAGAGAGCAAGCTACGGGTTCTTCTAGTAGTAGCATAGTGGTTCCTGATTCTATGCAAACCACTGTAAAGAATAAAAATGATCAGCTTACTTTGACATTGACAATAACATTTACATATATTTGATTAATTTATTGAAAGTTTAAAATGAAGCTAGTCTAGAGGAACGGAATTGAACGGATTAAATAAAAATTGGCATTGGAAATGCGCAACGATTTTGTAGCTTGCTTATTTACAATTTGGTTTGGATTAGGTGATATTACTACAAGTGTTATCCTCAATAGTGTGAAATCGCATAACCTCTAATCTAAGATTTTGGTTTTTACTATACATGCCCGCCAAACGAAAAACGATAGTAATGATTCCCCGTGTCTGTTAACGCCACGCACGACGACAACGTGAATTTTTGAATTTTCAACATTTCCGCTGAGGAGACACCGAAAGGAAGCAAGTACCAAGATGTCCGTAAAGCGGCAAGCTACTTCAGATCTCAACCATGACAACTGGAATGATGACGATCCGTCAGATGAAAAAGAGATGGGAACTTTTAAACCAGCCCCAAAGGATGTTGTAGAAAAACGAGTTATAAGGACTGCTAAAAGAAGAATCCCAGTCTCAAGCCAGGTACATATTTATTTTAATGTAATGGCGGTTGCGAAATGCGATGCAGACGCACTGTTACATAAAAAAAACACATATTTTGAATACTTATCCTGCAACTTCCAAGGCATACTCATGTTGCCTATTTATTAATCTATAATGAGCTTGTAACTTTTACTATTGTCACAGGTTCAATCCATTACCAGACATTTATTTTCTTACTGGTAGTAGTATAACCAATGGTTAGTGGGTCAGCTAAACTAGGTTTAATAGTAGATCTATAGGTCTGATTAAAGACAGCTATCATATAATGTTAATTTATTTGCATTTTTAAAAGCAACTAGTCTGTACATTATGGTCAAGATAGTTTTGGTACTGGTATTAACCAATAGTCTGGTATTAACCAATAGTCTTAATCAATTAACTTTTCACTGTGCTTAGTATAAGGGAGTTAATTTTGAAGTTTCTAAGTGTCTTCTAACATCTGCAAATAACTAATTACACTTTAAACTTGTTTAGACTTGTTCTTGGTGAGTTACTGAAATCTGTTTTAAAAGCTGGTTTTAATATAAGCACATAACCGTTTTAATAATTATGAGTTTATTAGTTTTGGTATATTGTCTATCAAATTTTATGGATATTGTTTAAATCTTTTAACCTTAATATAGATTAGATTAAACACCTTGCCTATATGTACTTGACACTAGTCTTAAGGAATCAGCTATGGTTATGGAGTGATAGTAGTAATAAAACTAAATTACATTTTTTTTTTGTTTTAGTCAAGTCAAGGTGTATTCAGTGGATTTGGTGGATTTAACAAAGCACAACCATCGTCATTTGACTTTTTGGCAAATTTGACAAATGGCAGTAAGAATACAAATGGATCAACAGGTACCACTAATTCAGAAGCAACTGAACCAGCCAGTCTATCTGCTTTGAAGCCTGCCAACACCCAAGCGGCTTTATCTAACAGTGGTGGTCTGTTTAGTGCTCAAACTACATCTTCACCATCTAAGACTTCACAACCCTCAACATGGACATCACCCTTTGCATCTTCAGTCAAGACAACATCTTCACTCTTCTCTACTACAAATGCTGATTCTGCTATAAAGGATACACCATTTAAAATTCAGCCAGTATCAAGTTCTATGGATTCAACTAAATCTGCAGCTGTTGCAACAACTTCAGCTAACAATGATAGTAAATCATTATTTTCATCAACAAATTCTACTCCATTTAAAATCCAGCCAGTATCTAGTACCACGACTGCAATGGTACAAACATCTTTTGGAGTCACCACTCCTGCAATCAAAACAGACATCTCAGAAAAGAAATCAGATGAAACAGGCAAGCCAAATGAGAAAAAAATTAAGTATTTCTCCAAATTAAAAGGATTAAATGAAGCAGTATCGGACTGGATCAGCAAACATGTTGTACAAACTCCTCTGTGCATACTTTCTCCTATTTTCAGAGACTATGAAAAGTATTTGAAAGAAATCACAGATGAATATCAAAATGATGATAATGAGGAAAATGATAAAAAGATGGATACTGGTGCTGCCACAGCAAATTCAGAAAGCACGAAAACCTCACCTTTTGGCTTAAAAAACGATGGAATACCTGCATTTTCAAGTCAAGATTCAACAACATCATCATCACCTTTCACCCTTTTCACAAGCAAGTCATCGAATGACACAAAACCATCTGCACAATTTGCAAATAGTTCAACTCCTATGAAACCTCAAGATACCAAGATATCTACACCACTTGGAAGTAAGAATTCTGATGTGTCTGCATTTAATAGTAGTCCCTCAAAGCTGGACACAAAAGCATCTACACCTTTTGGCACAAATAGTTCATCACCATTAGCCAAACTAGAATCAAAAACATCTCCATTTGCCATAAATACTGGCTCTGTTCTCCCAAAAGCTGATGACACAAAAACTTCGACACCTTTTGGTGTCAATAACACATCCACTCCCTTTAATAGCTCTTCAAACAAAGATACAAAAGCATCTTCACTATTCACCGCAAATAATACAGGTTCAAATCTTTTCAATACTCCAGATCAGGATAAAAAAGTAAACTCCCCTTTTGCCATAAGCAACAGTGATACACCGAGCAGTAGCCCATTAAGTACAAAATCATCTTTATTTGGTGCTCAGAATAACATTCAATCTACTCTTGAAAACAAGCAAGCCTTTTCTTTTGGCATAAAAACATCTCCCAGCAATATCTCAGCGGCATCAACACCCAACTCAGGGTTTTCGTTTGGTGTGACATCATCAAGTCCAACATCAACATTTGCCGTCTCCAATGCTTCTGTAAATCCAACCTCCACAGCTTCATTTTCATTTGGATCTGGAAAACCATTCAGCTTCAGTACGAACAATGTGCAACAATCTAGTGGAGAAACAGCAGCCACTGAAAATGAGGATGAAGAGCCTCCAAAAGTAGAATACACACCAGTGAAAGAAGACAATAGCGTTTATGAAAAGAAATGTAAAGTATTTGTTAAAAAAGATGGCAATTTTGTTGACAAAGGTGTTGGAACACTTTATGTGAAGAAAATCGAAGGAAATGCCAAACATCAGTTGCTAGTTCGTGCTAATACAAACTTGGGAACTGTACTTCTCAATTTAGTTTTGGCTGAAGCTATACCTACACAGAGGATGGGTAAAAATAATGTAATGTTGGTCTGTATTCCTATTCCGGGTGCTGAACCTCCTCCTACTCCAGTTCTAATTAGAGTCAAAACAGGAGAGGAGGCAGATGAATTGCTGGAAACATTGAACAAATATAAAGCTTAAGAAAGCCAATATAGCATACTTTGAAGTGTATTGGATTACAATTTGTAATAGTTATGTATCTATAGTATATTTAGTTATTTTATCAAATAAAACTCTAACATTAATTATTCCTGTAATCATCATGAATTGTTTAATTCTTGTTTTCTTGAATAAAAATAAGTTGATTCATTACATGGTGTAAACTTGTGATTTAACTAGAAAATGTTTAACACTAACACTTCCACATCATTATTTCTGTCGCAAGCTTTCCGTATTACCTAAATACCTAATTCGAGTTGCGATGTTTTCGATTCCGCTCTGAGGCGCTACAATCGTTTGCCAAGTTTCCGCTTTTCACACCACGTTTGAATAGTTTATTAATTGACTTATTCACTAAATTAACTCATAACTTTGAGCGTCAATTATCTTGTTTAATTCAGATTATTCAATAGGAATCGTTACGCACCGATGCAAGACATAATTATGAGGCCCAGGTTGAGACGCTAGCATGTGAGGCACCATGCCATGCATGAGGCACCATATTTCGAGTTTCTGTGTACCTATGTACGCACCTAGGTAGAGGTCTCGGTAAAAGTTACTATTGGCAAGGATGCGTCATCGCCTGCGCTATCGCCAATACGACGTGGCTTGGGCTCGATATATCGTAAAGAAGCACTTAGATATATATGTATTTCATCATAGGAGCGTTTTTAATAAAGCGCTATAAAGGTAAGGTCTGGTTCAGGTAGCATTTCCGACCGGATTCCAAAAATACAAACTGAATTACCTACGCAAAGCTTGTTAGAAAATTCTGAAAGATAACATAAAAATCTACTGTATTTACAAGTATATAAAAGAAATAATCGTATTTAAAAGTTTGAGGTTTTGTATCAGTTTTTTAATCCAGTCATAAACGGTTCCTCTGAATTAGGTACCGTAGCCTAATTGAGAGGAATCGTTTATATTTTATTCTTAAAAAAATCTTAATTTAATATAACTTTTTTCCTGCTGTTAGTAAATCTACCTAAGAATGTTTCAGGTTTTTTATTCCTATGAGAGTTAACCAATCCACGCGGCTGAGTTTGTTGGCCTTATTGTGGTTCTAGAATATTATTATAATAGGGTAGTAATTACATAAACTGATAAACATGCAATTATGTCAAGCTGTTCATTTGTATTGCCCGCTTGATTCCGATAGAAAAATAAGTGTGACTACACGCCATCGCCATCTAGAGTATAATAATAATAAAAACAGATATTCGATTATATTTTATACAATGAAATTATAGTTAGAGAGATATTTCTAAATACAGTATTTTACCACATGGCACTGAATATGAAATAAAATTTTTGTAATTGTTTCACAAGTTCACCTAGAAAGCTAGAGAGAATCCATTATAATTTTCCTTTTGCTATGCAAATGGTTATACATTTTTCTTAACAGCGCCATTACAGGCTTATATGTATGTAATAAATAAGAATAAGGCGTAAGGGGTCTGTTTACTATGAAAATTATACACATAATTTTATTGCTCGCCATGTCTTCGATAATCACTGAAGGTTGAATAAATCCTTTGACCAGACTGCCCAGAGTCCAAAAAGTCGGGCAACAAAAAATGTATACAAACAATTTTTACAATGGTTTACAAATTTTGCAAATTAGTTTTGCTTTCATAGTATAAAACTTGACACTTTAAATAATATAATTGACCTCCATTCCTTAGCATACCTTAAAAATAATCCTGATAGAGATAGATAAACTAAGACTAACCAATCAAAAATTTTAGATACATTTCATCAATTTGCAACCTAATAATTCATCATTTATAAAAAGATTTTCCAAAGGAACAATAAAAGGACCAGTATTGCACATATTTGTGTTTCAATTACTTAGAAATAAAACAAAATGATTGTACAGTATTATACACCAGGAACCAAGCCGCTTTTTGTTTGCCCAAGTCCCATCTGTATTCTATGCATATGGGTTTCTATATGATTTTGGAACAGGCTTTTGTGTTTTGGGTCTAATTTCATTTTGATTTGGTCCATTGTCCCTTGCAACACACTCAACTCATATGCATTTTGGTCTGAATCTGCCAAACTCCTTATCTGTAACATAAGGGCTGTAAGGTCTGTAATAAGACCTATTAATTTTGGATCTTTTACGGATCCTGTGTTGTTCTTTTCAACAATCATTGCAGCTTCTTCTTGACATTTCCCTCTAAGATGTGTTGGAGCCAACATGGCAGCCAAACTTGGCCCAGGAGCTATCTGCTGGCAATGCTCTTGTATTTCATTTATGTACCCTTGGAGGTCAATATTCATTCTCTCTAAATCTATGACACAGGCAGCATATTTCCGTTCAAAATCCTCTGGCATTTTTTGACCAAAAGATTTTCTTTTCTCAGCTTCACAGTTAAAATCTTTTAATTTTTTTATTTCAATCTTTTTAGCATGTAGTATCCTCTTCAATTTTACGATAAGCTTCAGGAAAGCAAACGGATAAACTCCAACTGCCATGTCTCCTTTTGCTATATCTGAGCATCCAATCATGGGATCTCCTTGAAATCTGTTGCCCTCTGTAGATAAGCCCGGATGGCACCAGCTCATCATTTCTTGGATCACATTACGGGGCCTAAATTTCTGTGTTAACATAGCTAGATTGATTGTGTCAGGAGGATCATTGGATAAAACTTCATAATCTGGAACTGAATGTGTTCCCAGTTTAGGACGCTCAAAAGTTATTCTGTAAGTGTTGTTTGATGTATCAACTGCATCTATGCTTCCAGTGAAAAGTCCATCCTGGGGTTTACGAAGTCTCGCTGTGACCTTCGTTCCAACAACTAGCTGCATAGGGATTTCATTAGGCAAATCTTTTACATTGATGTCAGCCATTTTTCTCTGTTGTATGTAACGTATCAGTTTACGCTTTCTTTCTAGCTCTTTCCGCTCTTCCTCAAAGAAAGCCTGGGAACATCTACGAGGTTTACCCATCATTCTTCTGATTTTCGACCACTGAGTCTGTGTTAATTTACGGTTAGTAAGTTGAGGAAAAGATTCTTTCAGACAAATCATAAAATCATTTTCTCCATCAAATAATGCCTTGTCAATATTGCTATAAAAATATTCAAAACACACCCATTTATGTGCTTTAGGAAGTTTTAATAGATTTCTGAGTCTCATTCCAATCCTATGTCCTGATTTGTGGTCTGAATTAGAGGAGCCACCACTTTCACTTTTGTCATCAGACAATTTTTCTAATTTTTTACTTTCTCTTTGAATTTTTGATGGTGATTTCTGTTTTTTAGCACTTGGCGGTTTGCTATGTGATTTATACAATATCTTTGGAGTTTTCTTGGGCGACTGTCGTGTCGGTGACGTATTTACAAAATCATCTACAAATATAAACCTGTTTTTCTTTCGTATTCGAGCTGGCATGCCTCTTGCGTTGAGTTTTTGGACGGGTTCACTTGGCGCTGGTTTTGGCGGCAACTTAGTACCTACCCTATGAAGACCTAAAGCGGCTGGACCAAAGGCCGGCGGCTCTTCTTCCTCGTCAGGAAACTCCATATCCATCGGTTCGTCTTTGACTCTGTATTGAGACCTTGAAGGCTTGTAATCTTCATCTTGCTCCCCTGTGAAACATAACAAAGAATTTACAAATTGGTATCAAGGATTTTGCCTCATGACTGCCTTTATTTTGTAGCAAACCCTATAATTTACCAAAGCGATGTATAAGTCTGCGTTAAATTACAAATATGGAGCGAATACTGTGCGCCAAATCACAATAAAATTTGAATTTTTTCAAATTTTGAATACAGCGAACATTTTTACATTCGAAATTTCATGTGGCATAATATGAGTGCGTCAATGAAACAGTATAGTTATTAAAGTTCGATCGTAGAAGAAATTATGGAACGAGAATTGTAAAATCTCATCTCTAAGAATTCTATAAAAATAAATCACAAAACTTACTTTCAGATTTATCCGCCATGTTGATGTAGGAACGAAAATTTTATACAATCGTTGTTGAAAAGATAGCGCCAACCAAGAAATATTTTCACACAGAATAGTAATTCGTTCTAATGCCAGAGTTCGTTCCACTAAGGTTCGAGTCTCCCGAGACGCACAAGCCATTTGATGTAACTAAAGAGAGCAAAATTGAACTTTGACTTGAAGCGGAGACGTTTCGGTCGGTCAACTCAATCGTAGTTTTGAAACTGTTGTTGATTTTTTGCATATTTATAAAAAAGCAAAAATACCTAACTTTTTCTTTTTCATATTAGTAATTCTTATTGAAGTTGGTGTACCGCGAGTCTTGTGCCTAGAGATGTTTGCAAGGGCTATTTATTGGAAACGTTAGGCTACATTTTATACGCTGTAATATATTCGTCCGATTCGTTGAACGCCGTTTTGATTATCGTCGCAACTACGCGCAACGAATGCGACGGAAGCGGAGCGTGCGCCGTTTTACCTATAAAATATAATAGTAATTAAGTTACAATATCAAACATTTTGGAGCTGCTGTTCGAGCGATTAGCGATATTGAGCTATATTTATCTAACTGAGGATATGCAATTATATCGTCTAATGAAGTATAAAAACACGTTAGTAACTACAATATGATAAAAGAAAAAAAGGTGACTTTATTTTAAAAATTATTGAGCTTTCTTTTGTTACTTAAACAGGCTTAGGACTGTCGGACTTTTTAAATATGACACATACCTAATATAATAATAATTTATTCTGCATAGAAAAGTAGTAAGGCGTACTTCAAAGTTCATTGATTTTACGTAAGTACAATGGTCATTATTTTTTTTATTTAGTTTTTTTATAGTTATTTACAACATATTTACAGTGTTTTATTTACACGCGTAATTTACTAGGTCACATAAGGTAAAGCTTGCAATCCGCACTGAATTAAAAAATGTATCTAACTAATGTATTAAACGCGGATCATAACATAACTACCTACTTAATATTTCAAAAGAGTTTTAAAGCCGGTCATATCATCGCTGGACATTGGACATACTGATTCAAGTGCTTAACTTGGAACGTGTTATAACCTAAACAACACAATCAATTCCACAACTAAAACTTTTTAAACAGCTACTGCTTGGTGACACAAGCAGTGGCAGTTTAAAAAAATAACATAGCGCTCGCCAGGTCGAATATATTTAAATAGCAAGTTGTTTGGCTATTTATTAATAATAAGTTTTTTTATCGGCTATCTAATATAACGAACACCTCTACTTGTACCCCGCGACAGGACACAAACAATGGGCTTTCAGGCATCAGTCCACTCAGGCTGGGAGCTGGGGCTCTCTGCCTCCAGAAAGTTTACTAAAAAGGCGCTTTCTGTGCCCCTGGTCTTCGTGTCGATATCTTACCGCGCACACGCCAACTTCACAGGTAGCCATTCGTTATCTGCGTCCCCCTCCAGTCTTGGTCAGGGCCACTCCTTTCCACTCAACTTCTCAAGGTCAGGTCCTCCACCAATCCTGATCGCGTTATTTCTCCGCCATCCCACCGAGTTCCCACCTGACACCCTATAAAGTGTGTTTCTAGGTTTAGCGGCCTACTCTCTACGTTGATTCTTAGCAAATATTATTCAGTGGTCATCGCATCTTCGAAATTCATTTAATCCACCATAACGTGATCCATCCACAACAACTATAACTAAGTTAACTTTTAAAACTTATCAGAGCGTTTGATTGATTTAACGCGTAACCAGAATGCCGGTTTTTATCTGAACGTATAAGCATTGCAATTCAGCGTGGTAATGCGGCTAGCATGGTAGGCACGCTGTCTTCTGGTGGTAGGTTGGAGCATTTTGATTATCTGTAGATCTTAAATGGTCTATAGGTAATCTTTCTGCTATAATTTTTTGATGTCGCAGTTAGTCTATTTATTTATGTTAATACGGGCACTTGCCACGTTTATGTAAAAAAAACTATAACTATAATAAATAGTGTGATCATAAATCTGTCGCCAATCAAGTGTTCCGGCAGCCTTCCTTGAGATGCAGTGTTTTTCAGACTAGACATGCTCCATCTAGGGCCACAGTGTCGCTGACTTCCGTGGTCGTGCGAGCTGGTATTGAAATGCATGCAAGACATTAATTTGCTACCCGAAGAAAAAATTACTGGTATCATGTGATCACACTATAATTTTAATCTGTGAACATACATTAAATTATCTGTCATTCTCATTTTACTTGTTCATTCTATTCTCTTTATCTATGGCTTTGTTCAATGACGTAAAAAGTCAAAATGTGATAGGTGACGTTGCGATAGTACCTTAATATTAATCTGTGGTGTGTTGTAGATAGATGTGTGTGTTTGTGTCTGTGGCTGTGGTGTGTGTGCTTATTGTGGTTCCGTATTGCAAGAAATTACAAGTTTAGCGACGAGACGAAGTTTTTAAAATTGTTGTAGAAGTTATATTCTCGCATTGTACTTTGCGTAATGATCTAAAATGAACTATCAAATATTACTTATAGTTCCTTTGTTGGTTTTATTGTTCATAGAGGAGTCTAATTGTAAGTAAACACAAGTTATAAAAGTTTCAAGGTAAAGTGAGAGTGAGAGTTGATTGTGCAGTTTTACTACTTGACTCACAGTATTGTACTGATTATTTCACTGCTATTTATTATTACAAAAATAGTTCGATCGTACGTATTATATCTATAGAAATGATGGCTTTCAGGAAATACCTGTTACCTGTTAGTTTTAGAAAGTTTTTAGTAGGTTCTTGTGTGACATGTACTTTAGGTGTAGGTAGTTAGGTACTTAAATATTAGAGGTGATCGGGTGAATGCGGAACCATTGACCTATTAAATGTCATATTTCTTTATTCCTTAAACCGTAAAAAATATAGAGCATCTCACATACTTACCTGCCTACTGAAATTCAACTCCACCCCACTTTGCGGATTGAGTGGTTACCACGCCTTCAATTCGCAGATCCATTATCAGTTGGATTAATTCCTCAGACTATGTAAATGATTTCCAGGCTTGCACAAACGGTGCATGAGATGTCGCTCTAGAGGTGAGCTTGGGAGCTGCGGAGACCCATTCCCATTCAACATTACTGAACCTGATGCCGAAGCTGGTATTCATGTGGTTGCCTGCCCATCTGGATGGTGTGGCAAACTTTCTGAGGGAAACCCAAGAGCTTTCAAAGCTGATGGTAAGATGCAACTTGGTTTATTTTTGGAAAATTTATTTTATAACTTAATTGTCCTTTCCACTGTCGTCTCTGCATTTTAAATACCTACAGTAACTTTTTAGTTTCATGGGTGGATGCACCAGGTGGATAGCAAGCACTCTATCTAACTAATATCATATTGGATGGCCTCTCTGTGGAGGTGTAGAATACAAACTACCCAACAAACACATGTTTATATTTAAAATATTATAAACTGACCCATCAAACTTTGTACCGCCTAACAGTTACATATGTATGTTTCTCACCATTTAAACCTTCACTGAACTCTCTCAAACATTTCAAAACCAAAATCAGCTAAATCAGGCCAGTCTGTCATTAATTTTAGTGAGACAAACTAACAGCAATTCATTTTTATAAATATGTGTGAGGATTCCATTTCCAACATGCCCCACACTAATATGTCTCAGACATTACTTCACTGTCACACTATGTGCAATTGTAGTGCAGCCACAGTAATGCTACTGGAAACCTTAGTCTTGACTATTTTGATAAAAATATTAGATTATTTTTACATTTGCCCTACTCACAAAAAACATGTGAATATGGTGTAGTGTAAAAACTATATAACAAACAAGATACCTCTAGAACTATGGTCTTAGCTCTTGGGTATGCAAATCTCATTAAGGCCAGACACATAATCTTTGGTTTAGTTAAAAGTTAAGGCAATGCCAATAATGGTTCTTATTTGCATAAGTAAATAACAAGAAGTGTAAGTCCCTATTTTATTATATGTAGACTTATATGACTTATATTGCTGGCCTCTATATATTCAAATAGCAAGTTGCTGATTTCACATATTTTCCCAGAAAATTAAAATGCATGCCTGGAACTGGGATTAAACTCCCACCCTCATGGTTAAAAAGCTTGGAAGGAGTGGCGAGGAGACCAAATAGCCCTTCTGCTAACTTTAACCTAAATAATCCAGCACTACTAATTGCATAATGATTTATATATTTTTTTTAGTAGGCAATAGGCCTGTGCTTGACGTAGCTTACTGCAATGTAGCGCACTTGCATAAAAGAAATCCATTGAGCTGAAAAGGCCGAGATAATAGCTTAGGATACCTATCGGGAAATAGAGAACTTGACAGCGAATTTTACAATCTGCCAGCTCGCACAATAAAAGTGGATGCAAAGCATTGTGTGTGAATCCGAGGAACCTCTACAATGAACTACTAGGTGTCATACATTGCCTCTAGTAGTCCGATTGTAAAATGGGGAAGGGTGAACTAAATCTTGAAATTCCAAGCCACACTCCCTGATATGTAGTAATATTTTATAATTTTTTCAGATTATGGCGCTGCTACTGAAAGGATGTGTCTTCAAAGGGCTCCAAGTGATTATGAAGAGCGTTGTGCATACACCATGTGGAACCATAAAAAGGTATACATGTGTTTTTGCAACGGTGATCTTTGCAATTCAGCAATCACCATATCAAAGTTACCGTCCCTGCTTTTAGTAACTATATTAGTAACTGTGTATAATATTATGTAGGTGAAATTATTATTGTGATATTTTATAGAATTTTTATAGATTAAGTAAGTATGGATGCATAACGCCGAAAAATTCAAGTAAAGGTACTGAATTACATCAACGAATTTATGTGAATATTGTCAGACTTGATTTTTGCATATTTCAATGGATGCCTATACTCTATGACGGCACTGTGTATCGATTCTAAGTGTATTATTAGTTATATTTTTTTTGTATAGATAGAACTTAAGTATAATTGTGTATGTAAATCCTTTATGTACTATGGATTTGGCAATGTAAGAGATCTGATTACATTTTAAAAAAACTTACACATAATAGTATATGTAACTTACGAGGCATAGGCATTGTTATCTCGATAATTGTTTGTCGATATATCTCTCTTGATAGTCCAATTTCCCATTAAATTCCTCTTAAGTGAAAATGACAACACATATTATCGTAATTTGGTGCTTCTAACTGTTATTTAATTGCTTGAACAGTTACGTTGTTGAAAGATAAGATTAATTTTATATTGATTTAGATCTATATATATATTTTATATTGGTTTTAGAACGTATACACCTTGATAGGTATGTAGGCATACTCGTATATACAAACAGGTTAACTTGTATAGTTGCTCAAATATTCTAAAGTTCCTTTGTCTACCTGCTTTCGTTTTCTTTTTACAATAGACTCTGTCTGCTATTTAAATTGTTTCAGTATAAAGATTGCATTTCCTCATAATGGTAGTTTTTCTGATTCTGACAGAATTATTAGTCTGTTAATATTAAGTTAATTACTATATCTGAGGTATTCCGCTTACATCACATGACCGAATTGTCTGTCAATTTGGAAGGTGCTGTTCATGGAATAAATTTCATTTTTAATCTTCAATTGTAAGAGCCAAGAGAATTAAAAAAATTAAGAATAAATAGTTTGCTGACAAAAACAGCTATTATGGGGCATTGCAGTTGTAATTCTGAAACAATTCAAATAACAGACCTAGGTCTTACAGTATATCTGTTTGAGAGTATCTGATGTTATAGTCTGAGCAGACCATGATGATAGGCTATGTGGCAGAAATCTCAAGGTGTCGTATTAAAAAGGGCAGCACCTAAAATAATTCTCATTGTGATAAATATTTATGTAAGGTACATTTTACTGTGAGACTTATTGCGTCCGTCCTTAACATATGTTTAGATTTTCTAAAGTACTTTTGTATACCTTCTTGTTATATACTCGCACGAAAGTAGGTGCAGATTTCGTAAGACAAAATAAATGGAAAAAATATTCGAAAGTTACTCATAAAAAATGAATTTCTAGTATATTTTCTAAATATTTCATAATTCGCATAAAATATCATGAGTTTGTGTTCGATGTAGATTTTACATGATATAATAATACCAAAACATATTTTTTTTCATACAATAATTGTGTGTAATTCTCCGTCTGGGTCACGCCTAAAGATTAGTTATTTTTGTATTATAGCAATAATTTAAATATAACAATGCATGATAATTTATATTATATACAATTTATTTTACATGACTTCGAGTATTTTACATAGAATTATATTCATGTTTCTATTATAATTAGTTAGTTTTATTCATCATACTCTATAAAACTGCCACGTGTGACGTATGCTGCCGAGGTTGTGCGGCTTCAGGTTGTTTTTAACTCTCAGTTCTTGATTGGCGAGCAGCGACTCTGTTGACATACATTTTAGTTAGATAAAGTTACTAAAGTCATAAGAAAATACAATATAATACACAACACTTTATTAGTTAGGTCAGAAGCGATTTCATCTTTAGACCACAGTATCTTACTGAGTGAAACTGCGGCACTAAACTAGAATTGCCTACAAAAATGTTTTTTTTTTTAAATAAAAATTTAAATACCTATCTCATGAAATATTTATAATATTTTGAAATGTATTCTGCAGATAAAGATGAATCCAATGACACCCGCACATCAAAATCTGTCTACCGTTTTAGGCTATAGATGGTCACAGAAATATTAGAAAAATTAGAGATACATACGAGTACAAACATACACTCGTAAAACATTACCCTACCCTCATATTGGGTAGTTAAGGAAAAACTAGATTGAGACCATCGACAAATAATACCTATGCTTGGTTTTAAATGATGGTTTTATAGCTAGTAGCTAAGTACTGTTAATTAGAATATGGTCCATACACTGATTAGAAGAAATCACTGAATAGAAGTCTTCCTACTGAGTCAAAATGACATGCGGATACGGTCTTAAATCAGGGCTGACGAGGGTTGCCATGTTTTATCTTTGTAGCAAGCTATACTCGGAAGTTTCTCTTTGAAAGACTGACATTGCGTAATGTACTACGTATGGCCATACATTATCTATACTGAACTCATAATTACAGGTATAGAGTCTGTATTGTCAATATAGCAATACATTAAATAAACACAAGCGCACTCAGATCTCCGATGGTTCTTTTTCCGCGCAAATTCTACTGTACTGAAGGTTTGTTAATTATTTTGTGATACTAACCGATGTGGGGTATATCATGGAAATATAGTTCTCCGTGATCTTTCGCTCTTGCAACTGCTGCGATTGCTTCTGAGCCTTCCAGCAAATAAGGGTCGAGAGGATCCGCTTCTGGAATTTGAGAAAATGATTTTGATGAGTGAGCTAAAGAATCTAATATTAACTTAAAAACCAACAACAATTAATTATACTTAATAGAAAAAACTTTACTAACTGACTTGAAATCAACACAGAGTCTAAACCGCTGAACCCAGAGACACAGTTTAGTGGGTGATCAAAGTACCCAAAAATAATTACAAAAGCCGCCCATATTCACCTAGTTATTTCCAAGGTTAACAAATTCCACCGATTTTGTCACTACAAATTACCTGGGTGATTGATTACTCAGGTGCTTATTACAAAGTAAATAAAGTGAAATACTTATACACCTTCATTAAAGGATGTAGGGGTGTACTAAGAAAGGATTTTTAGAAGGGGTTCAAAGTTACAATCGTTTTTATATCCCATTTTAGGCCGTGGGCAACGCCGCGGTGATAGTCACCAGTCGCATTAATATCAGTCGAGATGCGTTCTAAATTAAATACAAGCCAAAATATAGTTGGGGATACCATACATGCAACATTCACAAATCACTACATCGCTCTACTGGGAATTAAACCCGGAACCGCTGGCTCTTGAAATGACTACGACTATAGTAATATAAATATACTCGTATATTACAATTATGATAAGGCGGTCATCATCTATGCAAAGAAGTAAAGAAGATGAGGCTCATATTTACCAGCATCAGAGCGACGGCTCAGAGCTCCGAATCTCGGTGGTGTGATGGGCGGGAGAAACAGACCCTCAGGCCAGAGCGACTCGGGATCTGGTGAGTCTACTTTGTAAGGAGATGCGGGCAGCAGCGGTATCGTGACGTCTGTAAAGAAGTTTTATTAGCGAGTTAGCGAGTTTAGAATGCATACACTACATACGCAGTTATTTTAATGATCGACAGGAATGTTAGTTTTAAAATCCCTGCAATAATTGACGCAAAGATAAATATTAAAACTGTGTATATGTTTATGATATTGTAAGCGTAGCTCGAAAATCGAGAAAGGAATACTTTAAAAAGTTATAAACCGACTTCAATTCAGCAGGAAAATTTTGATTTAGGTTTAAACCAAACTTAAAGACTGATTTTGACAAAATCAATAAGGAACGAGCCGGTAAGTCATTTGATACTAAACGTTTTTTTTAAATCGCTGGACTCCTTGAGATGTCGGGGAACAAACAAATAAGTTTCTGACGCGCTTAGAACCTCTTCCTTTGTCAAGTCGGTAAAAGCAGATTTCGACATAGTATTATTTTGTATGGAAGAGTTTTTAACCATATATGTTTTGTGTCTAACCATATCTGATCGAGTACTTAATTAAAGTACCAAATAACTAATCTACCCAGTAAGTCGGGACTTGATTTATTTCATCAATGGAAACGTCTTAAACAAACTACTTTGGCCACGACAGTAACGATTTTAGGTCTCTCTTCTTAGAACGGATTGTATGGTCCAGGGCAGGCATTTCTTTGAGTACCTAAGTAATTTGTCCACTGGAAGTCCACGTGCTTGAAATTTCTCTCACCACTTTGTTTTTAAGTTAAGATGCTTGCCGAACATTTATTGATAGCTTTTAGACAACTAATTAAAACTTTTATTACCCGTACTGACGTATCTGTTGCGATTATTCTGCCACGGAGGTGAAGTTCTCGCTGTACTTTTCCTTGGGAAATCTTCGTCGTTAAACGGTATCGTTGGCCGTACTCGAGGATATCCTCCACCACGTGATTGTGATAATAACGAGGGATCTGAAAAAGTAACAATAAATGCTGTGACTTCATAATATAGAAGGAAAGAGCGTCGGACTCTGTATACACTTCTTTAAGAAGAATCTTTTTTGTACATGCTTACCAAAAACTATCTCGTATCTATTTTTGGTAACTGTACCTAAATTCTAACAATAATTATAATATGTTTGACCAAAAATTAAGCTTGAATTACCTAGCTCGTATAGATGACGCAGTGTTTCGTACTTGTGTGCAGTCATTGCACACTAGTATGAAAAACTGTACGAGCTGTGTGTAAGCGAGCTACATTTTGGACTATATTTATACCTAATGCACTTTTTTTCCCACAATAAAATATAGATAACACCAATCCAGGATTACATTAGAGAAAAAAAACTTGGCGTTAGTGGTAGTGGATGGGCAGAATCCGTATTATTCTGTATAGTAATATGTACGAGTATACGAGTATATACAGTGTACTTTGATTTAAAATATATGTGGATAGAATAAATGAATTGAATTTGCAAAGTACTGCTGTGAAGGAGTATCAGTAAACAATGACAGCCAGCTTACCTCTTAATATATGCAGGTGCCTAGGTATGTCAAAGAAACTTACGCCGAAAACTAGTAAACGCCTGTCCCGGCCGCTGGTACGTCCTCCTCCCCGTCGGCAATGGATCCCCGACCCCGTGGCTGAAACTGCGCGCAGGTGTGTTCACGCTCACGTGGGAAGCCCACTGGGTGCCTGCTAAGACTTGTGTGGTTAACTGTATCAGGTACAGCCAGACTGTGCTTTTGACTGCTAGGGCTTGTAACACCTGGAATGTAGTTTTTTTTGTTTATTTCTTGTTTCTGTTAAACCGAGTTCTTTTCAAGAAAGTGATTACTCGTACTGATTTCATTTCAGTTATTCCCATTTTAAAGTCAGACCTATAGACAGATTGATTAAATTTAAATGGGAATAGAAAATATAAAAATTTACCTAAACACTTAAATTTACTTAAAAAAAAACCCATCCAACTCACTGCCTTGTGGTAATGTTCCCAGGATGCTGGCAGCGTTACCTCGCTGAATAATCAAACTTAAATGGAATTAATTAATTAACTTAATGGGAATTGATTGATTAGGTAATCATATTTAAAAGTTGGCCCTTTATACAATTTAAAAAACTCGCAGCTTGAAATATATAAAAACTCTATGCTTATATCTATATACACGATGACGTTTTGGTTTGTGGGTCCCCCTCAACAAATGTTTTATCGAGGTCGTTTTGCGATAAATATTATTCTGGGGAAGCTAATGGTCTATATGAAATAATTTTGCGACTGATGATTACTTAAGTGTCACTTAAAAAGTTATCATTTCACCAAATATTGTGATATTGTGATAATAGAAATTAAAAAATGTGTCTAGTTTAGTACCAATATTCATTTGTAGGTAATAATTAATCCAATATGTCCGTTAGGGAAATACTACCAGAACTTAAGTCGTTCTTATACTAAAGTAGGTATACCTACTGGTATAGCTACCTTCTTCAAAGCCTCAAATTTGCCCTGGCTAATGATACCCATCTTACGCATCTAATAGGTATCCGTGTATCTACTCTAGATTCTTCCATTATCATATTGTTAAGCTTCGCCATAAAAATTCATGATACGAAACGAATTATACCAACCACATCAAATTTACACTCAAACAATCTTCGTGGTAACTGTGTAGCCTATTCATAACATTGTCCGTAACCAAAATTTAACTAGATTAACTACTTGAACTTTAAGGTTAAGGCACAAGGTCATCTTTATTGTCATTGAGTTGATCCGATGGAACATGATAACTATATTTATTGTGTGTTTTATAGCAATTTGGAAGTAATGCATCGCGCATATTGTATTCACACCGCCGTTTTTATTATGCTACTTAAAATAATAATGAATGTAGGTATTTTAATATGATGTTTGCGTGCTGTCACGGACTTGTAGCTTATTTACTGTTCTTGATGCAGTGATGGAGATATTAGATATTATGTTATTTTTGGCAGGAATTTGGTTCCATTTCTTTCGTTAGGTATGTTTATTGTTCTGCCTAGATAAAGTGATTTGGCTCTACAAATTGCTGCACAATTTAAAATTAATGTGAATTATTTTTAGTACTTCTATATCACGTAATTACTCTTAAAATTGGCTTTAGCCCATATCTAATATTTTATAGGTATGAGCACCAGGCGCTTCAAATCGATAATAAATAGTAAAAACCCTCCCATTGTTCAAATAATTACAAGGGAATATCGAAAAAAAGGATATTTGACATTTTCTTAGGTAGAATTAAGACAGGCAAAAAGAAAAACAGCAAAAAAAGTATCTCATAATAAGTACAAGTGGCGCATGGCGGTAGGTACTCTTTCGCACATCCACACCAGACCTCCCAGTGAATGAAATGTGTTTATTTAAGACCTCTTTCATAAAAATGACACGAAAGTAAAGTAATAAGACAAAATTAAATGTCTGATAACTTAATATTCAGTAAAGCTAATTGGCCAAAACGTACTATAATGTAGGTATAGCACAAAGCATATTTTTTATTGATTGATTAATCAAGGCTAGAAACCAAGTAAGTACTTATCGTGTAATCGCTAATTCGCTACCTAAAACGTTCACTTTCAAATTCCACTCCAATCGTTAATGTACCTTAACTTCCATAACTGTCTAAATAGAGTAATTACCTTCTATCACGATGGATCTCCCAACATAATCTAGTCGAATCATTCAGTGATAGCCTTGACATTCCAGCCCAGACTGTGTAAGTATCTTAATCTATCGCTAGGCACGAGTAGATTTAACACTGAAAGCGAGATTGTTCTAGGCAGTGCATTAAATCTTCGTGCTCTCACGCAGTATTGCAAAAGGCTCATCACAATTGGACCTGCAGTGGCGAAACAAGGAGTTTGTACCTACACGTGGGATTCGAGACCTGTGTATTATTTGCTTCTACAAGAAATTTACTTGTATTAATTTGTTCGGAACGGTTTATTATGTTTAATATATACTGTAGGTTAGGTACAAATTTATATTCGTAATAGGTAGACGTAAGTAGATTTAAAACAAATGCTGTTGCATGCTTGATGATAAAAGATTGTATACACTTACTTAAAACTAAATAAGTAGGGTAGGTATCTGCCAATTTAATTGATACAACATGGTATAGGTCAATGAAATCCAGTTGGTGCAGAACTATTAAGTAACAGATATAACGATAGGTAAGTTTATATGAATCGAAAATTCTAAGCGTGTTAATTAAATAGTTGACAGGACTGACAGGATGAGAGTTGTATGGATAGATAAAGTTTCTCGTCGTACTCTAGAATACCTATTATCTGTCTATTAGTCTATTAGTCGCACTTGGTAAAACATTAATTTGCTGGTTCCATAAATAGCAAAACTGCAGTTTACTTAACTAATAGACATCAACTGACAAGCTCCATTGAAACCGATCCACGCCAATAAATCAATAGCGACGTCTTTACTCAACTCGAAAACAATAAATGCTAATGTTAACGGTACGTTCTTAACACAGCCGGTTAATTATTAAACGCTAATTGTTATTTTTATATTCAAGCTCTCGAAATATTACAAAAGCCGTACCCGTGACCTTAGTACAAATAACAAATAGGCGGTTGTAACGACCTACAATACGGATTATCGTAAAAATAAAGCTGGTGTTACATGATAGAGCTCAACCGCCTGCAGAGGTCAATTTAGTCTCTCGTAAGTGGTAATTACGAATGGGCCAAGTGCGAGTCGGATTCGATCACGAAGGATTCCCTAGCATTATACAACCTCTTGTCGTTATTAATAACGAGCAAAAATATACAAAAAGTCACGT
Organism: Ligdia adustata; assembly: GCA_947049295.1. Taxonomy (NCBI): domain Eukaryota; kingdom Metazoa; phylum Arthropoda; class Insecta; order Lepidoptera; family Geometridae; genus Ligdia; species Ligdia adustata. The sequence goes on from OX346218.1 coordinate 10,534,637, forward strand.
TTGTTGTATGAGCGCCCTATATACTGTTATGAACAGAAATACATCAGCTGTGAAATTTTCAGCTGTTATCTGTCACAGTTCATGCCCGGTGACAGACAGACGGACGAACGGATATAAAAATTATAGTAAAGAGTCCCGTTTTTACAATTTGAGTACCGAAACCTAATATGGTAGTGGTAGTGCAACTCCGTAGATCAGCTCAACATTTATCGAACTGAAACTTTCATAAAACAAATGATATAAAGAATGTTTACAGCTTATCTTTCTCAGCTGTTTTGCGTAAAAGACAACTAAAAGACGTTTACAGCAAGGCGAATAAATAAAATATTGGGCTTAAATTACACAATTCGGTTGCAACTTGCATCTCGATTCTGTCAGGCGCAGCATCTTGCCACGAAGCAATGTCACACGAAGAAACGAGTTTGTTCATGTTTCGAAAACATGACGGTTAATGTGACTCGGTTAACCATAGGGCCGCTAGTGTAACATAGGCTTAACAGATCATCTGAGATGAGTTAATGAACATTACGTGAAAGAACATAATGCGAACAAACCAAGGTGAACGCACTACAGTTATTATCAAGTGGTGCAGACAAAGGAAACGCGGATGCCTCTTGATTGATACCGTTTCATTAAAAAAAATCGATAAGTTCGAATTTTATCACGAATATCACGATTGCGGAAATAGCACTCAATCATTTTCATATAGGTACTTAGGACGCTATCCCACTGGCGTTTTACGAGCGTTGTAGAGACGCAACTTTTCGAGTGACGAGCATTAACGTCCGCTGAAAGCGACGTTAACGTCGCGCACATGATACTATTTGAGGCGGGAACGCGGCGTTAACGTTGCGAGGTCGCAAGGCGAACGCTTGCCGCTAGAGACTCGCGACCACGGAACAGAAAAAACAAGGGAAGTGGTACTCGTATCTCCTGCCTGTGTCACAATTAAGCGGAATATCGCAACATTCGCGGCGGCTTTGATTAGTCGTTCTTAGCTACGTGAGCTAACAAGACGTTCCGCACTCGCATAAAAAAAATTGTTTAAAAATAATTCATGCCCTGTTGTGCAATTATTACGTGTAAAAATGAAAGCAGGACGAAAAATTTATCAAATGGAGGAGTATCGTATCACCGGTAAGCTAAAATCACTGATATATTTCAATTTAATATTTTTTTTCAAATCATCACAATAATTACTTGGTTGAAAACTGAAAATCAACCTTAAATATATTGTATTAAAGTCCAAGTCAAAACTTAGTTAGGCAGACAGCAATTCTAGAAGCTACGACGCTACTCATTTAGGGATGGGACATTATATGTCAATCGTTTATCGATATCGATACAATCAAACAAAACAATATATTATTTTTTATTGCACATTGGCTTAAAATTTCAGATTTCCTCAAGATCCATCTAAGGCAGAAGAATGGATTAAAGCTACAGGCAAACAAAACTGGATGCCTTCTAAATCAAGTACCATCTGTTCAGAACATTTTGATGAAACATATTTCCAGATTTCCAAAAAAGGTTACAGATATTTAAATGAACATGCTGTTCCCACTCAGAAAATTTTAATTTTTCATTTAAGTACAAAATATGTTATATTAACCAACTCCAAAAGAAGTAGGGTTTCAATTTGACTTTATTATATTTACGTTATGCTATAGCTTTGTTTTATTATTTTACAGGATGACAAAAATGAGCCGGGGCCGTCTAGGAAACGGCTTCGGGATACGACGCCGACAAAGGAAACCGGTAAAGATAAAGACTGCGCATTGACTAACAGTCCTACGTGCTCAACTCCAAGAAAAAAAATATTAAAGATGATGTTACAATGGACTCAAAGTAAAATAAGGAAACAACATTTAAAAATCAAACGCCTACAAACTCGGAATCGTAGATTAGAAAGAAAAATCAACAATATTGAAGAATATAACAATCATCGATTTAAAATTATCGACCCTTGATTCACATCCTTATCTGAGTAGCAACAAGTGCATACCAATATGACATTTATATTTTAAGTGATAGCGTACTAAATGGAATAAATTGTGTACAGCGCCATCTAGTGATGAGTGGCATAACCCGTTACTACTTGCTATTATAATAAATAACTCATCAAATATCAAACCTAACGTTTTTGTTATAAGACTTAATTTTGAAAAACAATAGTTCAGCCAATTATATTATTGCTTTTTATGTGTTGTGATGTATATTTTGATTTACTTATGTGTGAGTTTGGCTACACCGGTACCCGTACTGAGTAGTTATAAGGGCACTTCCCTTGTTTTTTCTGTTCCGTGCTCGCGACGTTGACATCGCGTCTGCGTCAGCGTTGGCGCGCGGCAGGCGTTGGAGAGACGCTAACGCCCGTAAAACGCCAGTGGGATACCGGCCTTACCTTTAGTGGTAGCCGTTTATAAGAAGTATAATACCATAGAAATATAATATAGAGATTAAGGATCACACAGAAACATGGCCCATTGGGTTCTGTAGTAACTTCTCGGTCTGCATGTTTATTCATAAAGTTAAATCTACAAACTGCTCTAAAATTTGTAGGCAGATAGGAAGGTTTTAATTTAACTAACTTACTTAACTAATTTGTCCACTAGCTCACAACATAAAAAAATTTCTAAATTCATAATTTGTTGCTTTAGCTCCTTAAATAGAAATCACGATCTAATAAATAAAATTAAAAATTTGTTTAATTTTTAATTATTGCTTTTGTACATAATAAATAAATAAATTTTAGTGTACAAAGTTATAATCTATATTATAGATTATAACTTTGTACGGCGTACCTAAGTTTTATAAGTTTGTGCAATAAATATATGTCATATAGGACATTACGTTATTAAGTCATAATACATATGTAATAGGTACCTAGTAGGTATCGTTTCCTTTTCGAAATTCCTGGTAATAAATCAAACTTTTCTTCGTAAAATTTCTTGTTTTCCTGAATTACCACTTCTCACCGACTTCTCAAAAAGAAGGAGTTACTTAAATAGACTGTTGTTAGGGTTCCATATCCAAAGGGTAAAAACGGGTCCCTTTTACTAAAACTTATCTGTCCGTCTATCCGTCACCAGGCTGTATGTATCTCATGAATTGTGATAGCTAATCAGTTGAAATTTTCACAGATGATGTATTTCTGTTGCCGCTTTTGCAAAAAATATGAAAAAAAACAAAAGAAATAAACTTAAGAGGGCGGTCATACGACAAACGTGAATTTTTGCCGTTAATAACGACAACAGTTTCAAACTTTAATTAATGTTGCAAGTATAGTTAATGGTATGAAACCCATTCCAGCGCGTATTCGACTCGCACTAAGCTTATTTATATAAATCAAAATAACTGAAAAAGTTGTAACGGCACGTGCCGAATTGATGTCGGTAATAATTTTATAGTATTTTTAGAGTTGTTAAACATACCGAATCTATTTATTCATAGATTTCTGCACCATCACAGAACAAGCTCATTACAGTTTCGCAATAAACTAGGAAGGGAAATATTCTATACTTAGCTACTTCTTACAGGCTTGTTATAGCAATCAATCGATCAGCTTGTCAAACCAGAGCTTCGCCAACTCCTGCGGAACGTGACTGCAGACAAAGCTCGCAATTATCGATTCACCGGCCGTTTTAACATTACAACATTTAATGATCGACTTAATGTTCTGTCTCTATCAGGCTTCTAGTATTTGAAAGATTTAGATGTAGTTTTTTAAACTCAATATCTTTTGCAAATAATTTAACAATTATCTGACTTTATAGGAACTTGCTCGAAGGATTTATCTACATATTTCTAATCTAATCGATCGAAAATTTACATGGTAATAATAATTCTACAATGAATATGGTTTGATGCTAAAAACCAAGCTTTCGGAGTCAACAAGCGCGATTTTTCTGATCCGAAATGCGATTTTTGACCGAGATGTTGACCGTTTTGCCACAAAAGATTTAGACATGCCTATTCAGCATTTTTTAGATCATTTCTTTAAACAAATCCGCGGCTATCACTTGTTTAGATATGACCATCCCGTTTAAGTTAATGCAACCACTAAACCTTCTCTAACTAGTTAAGTGCTCTACTCGTAGTATTTTGGTTTAGTATTTTGTTCTAGTATATAGCAAAGTAATAATTGAGCTACCTATTTTATTGTGGTAGGACTATATAATGTCTGTTTTCGGGCCTGTGTGTATTGTGCATAATATGTTTAATTATTGTTGTTGCATACTATTCTCGACACATGATACGAGTAAAATGTTATGGGCACATGAGTCTAAAAACGTAATCATTTACAGCTGAAAGTGTCCTTTTTTGTGGTTTGATTTTCTGCTTTGGTGACCAATAAGAGTCCATACGCCATCGTTGGCTGGCGCCTAGTTTATGGCAATCTTTGGCCAGCGACAATCAGGCATCCGACTGACGTGACCTGCCCAGCCCCATTATTATTTTTTGTACTTTAATAAATCTACTCTTCTCGATTATCGCAATACAGACAGTGCATCATAGCAATATCGTATAATACAAAGTTATAGTAATAGTAACAAAGCGTTGTTTGCTAGAATTTGTCACGAGGCATCACGCCGAGATATCGGATCAAGAGCAGTCACGAATAATCTCGGTGTATCAAGGACGCAGCTGCGATTTAACAAGTATTCCACTTAGGACATTATTTTTATGGACAAACAAGGTAGGTTACGCACATATATGAACGATTAGAATTCTAATAAATTTGTAATCAGAAAAGCGAACTTTCTTCTTCTTCAGAAATTAACCAATGGTAGATAGACTATACCCAATAATCTCTCTTTAGGGGAAGCCTGGCAACAGATGGACCCATATCAATTGATAAGAATGTTATCAGGCACATTCAATTCACTATAATTTATATTCAAAAACTTGCTCTAAACACAGACTAAATATAGTACATCCGTACTCTAAGTAAGATTTCGTATGAGCAAATCATGGATGCAAAAGTGGAATACCTACCTACTTTAGATTTAAAAGTCTGTTAATGGAGTAGCTTTATAGATTGATACGGACTTAATTGCGACGGATGTCAATCTGATAAGCAAAAAATTACACATCTACAAACGGAACTATGTTGGTTACTATGTACATATTCTGTGTATAGAGTAGGTAGTGTCGTAGTATAAAAGTTGTTACAACAATAATGTATGTATACGCAATCGTTTATTTGTTGTTAACGAAAAGTCAATAGTGCTTTTAATGTATACTGTTGTAAGTTCGATGATTTTAACACAAGAAGTGTTTCACAAATCTCAAATTTCAATCCGAAAAATGCAAGACGCGAATTCGCACATTGCTCATTACCTGGAAAGTGAAGTTATACCTATCCAGATTAGTGTTTATTCCGAAGTTGCTATTTTACAACATTATTAAGAACTTTTACAGTTTTTTTTAAAGGGGTACTAATTATTATTTGATACCTTCAAAAATACGGCTCTACTTACGCCTAACACTTTGACTCATTGGATATGTGGGTACTGGGTATATATTTAAGTACTTAAGTATCTGCAATTGTTTTACCGAATTTTCAGGATTATTTCTTTTCTTAAAATGTTATTCTTTAGGACTTCAAAATATTCCTCATATGTTTAAAGCGTTAAAGATAGAGCACGGCTGACATAAAGGGTGTACAGTGTATAAAGACCAATTACTTACTACTATTGCGTAAAAAATAGGAAGGTGTACGAGTACCTAGCACGTAATACGAATAGGTATAGTTATGCTTCAAGTTTCATAAAAATCTGAATTGGATATGCAAAGAAATGATTCGCCGTGAAATAGATTTCATCGTTTGAACTTGACCGGTTTTCACATACCTTTCTGGCGCAGCACTAGGTGACAATAACCAAAAGTGAAGCGTATATGAAGCAAAGTTCAAAATTATTAGCTTCCGTAGGGTTGTACCACATCACCAACGATACTGTTAAAAATGATATGCAATAATACATTGCTGTAGCTCGCTAAATAATAAATAAATAACTTTACGGTTATAACTACAGCTGCACTGATATTCTGCAGTCACTCATCTAATACTAAACGCTAATTATCGCATATTTTTTACATGAAAACAACACATCACTTATAAAGAAAAGTAGAGAAAAACTACGTAACTATTTATCGTTTGCCTTGAAGTATTTGCAAGATTAGTGAGCTCGGTAGGCTCGGAGTCCCGAGCCTGGCCGAGCCGCGAGCTCTCTGAGTCATGCCTCGAGGCTTTAAAAGAGTTCGAGCCTGAAAAAGAGCTCTTACCTTCAAGTGAGCTCGAGCCGTAGAAAGAGCCGTCCCGTTGAAAACACGGCGATGACGCGTCTTTGGTTGGAAAGTCATTGGGTACAGTATACAGTGTGATGGAAAATGAATGTCTGACCGGCCACTGGGGCATACCTGTCGCTCCATAGGTACCAGCAACAAAATACAAAATATAAAAGGAATGAATTTTTAAACTTTATAACAAAAATAGAAAATTATGTTTCCGTCACTACACGTCACTTACACGCTGTATATTATATTCAAAATATAAACACATATATAAAACCGTGATGAGTGTGTTTTAAAAAAGTAATGATACGAATCACCTAGGTGATATAAATAATTTATCACAGAATTGTAAATGAGAAAAAATATATAATTGATTAATTACTAACTTAGTAGTTTTTATGAAAATATTTTTATTTACTTATTTATTACCATACTAGGTTTTGCCCACGACTTTGTCCACGTGGACTTCTATCCCGTGCGGGAGCACGGGAACTACACACAATTTCATATAAATTATAGCCTATGTGTTACATATTGTGTGCCGAATTTCATCAAAATCCATTCAGTAGTTTTTGCGTGAAACAGTAGTTAATAAACATACATCCATACAAAACTCTTAAACACTTTCGCGTTTATAATATAATGATAGTAGAATACTCGTATTAGTAGGAAACATTGATAACACATAATATCAAATCCACTCCACTTATTTTCATTCAGCGTCAATCAAAACTAGAGCGCAGTAAAAGACTAAAACTAAGTTACTAGTGCGCTAAAAAGAGCACGAGCCCTGAAAATACTTTGAGGTCGATCGAGCGCTCAAAAAAGGCTCGAGCTTTTAAAATTGTCCTCAGTATAAATATATATTTTTTCTTTTAAGACTTGGCAACCCTAAGCCCACGTCAAGCCTACGCTACAATTACCAACTTCTAACAAAACTGCCGAAACTACACTACTCTTCGGTTTTTTGTTCTTCGGCATTTGTGTAACTTGTGTGAGAACAGCCTACGATTAGAATTAGGTCTAATTCTCTCATACAGGCTGTCATAAATACGGTGACTCTGTTATTAAATTTTTAATGCTGCTTGCTGATTTTTTAAATCTTCTCTTTCATATGACTATTAACGGATTCCTTGAAATATTCCATTGGCTTTTTCAGCACTTTAGTCCCCTGGGCGATTCTTTTGGTATTTTATATCATCATCATTATCACTCCACTGCTGAAATAAGCGTCTCTTATGGCCACTCGGCCTACGCTGGGTAAGCCAATTTAGGCTTTTTGGTATTTATATATTGGTAATTTAAAATAATACTTCTGACTCAATATCAGCAATGATTGCTTAAAAGAAGGCTAGACAATATAATCGCAGCTTTAAGAAAATAAAAATGTTGAATCTCAAATTACAAATGCAGACTACGCGACCTAATTGCAACATAGGTATATTTAATAGGGATGTCTTGTTATTCTATAACAAGTAGTTAAGTCTGTGTTAAATTAACCAAAGTGCTTCGTTAGCAGTCTGTTGGTTCTTAATACCAATTAGTCCATAAGTACTTGCATACAAGACAAATCTATGCAATTTGACTACAAAGCAATTCAGGCTTCAGCTATTGTTTGCTTACACTTTGATCACAAATCTTCCTATTAGTTCGTTGCTTTTAACATCTTAAATTCAGTAAATAGGTACCACTTAAAAAATATAAGTATCGAAACAAAAGTCATCCTAACTAATATTATAAATGCGAAAGTAACTCTGTCTGTCTGTCTGATTCGCTTTCACGCCATAACCACTAAACCGATCTGGATGAAATTTGGTGCACAGGTAGATTGGAAAAAGGACATAGGATACTTTTTAACCGACTTCAAAAAAGTAGTTCCCCCATTATCTCGACAATCCAATGAGGAACTACGCGGGTGAAACCGTGGGGCACAATTAGTAAAATATAAATACTAAAAAATATAAAAGAATACCAACTAAAAAAAAACAGAAAAATAAAATATATTATAAGTGTGAAGTTGAAAAGTAAGAGTTAATATTTATACGAGTAGTGGTGCCGTTTTAAATAATATTTGAAGAAACGTGACCACTCGAAATCGACATGCATATACACATTTTCAGTTAATTTGATTTAAAAACCAAGCCGTGTGGATTGATAATTAATTTAAAAAAAATAGTAAATTAATTATAAGACCTGACACGAGCACATATACTTAGGTACCTACTTAGTATTTTCCATTCAAACAATAAATATGGACCTAGGTGCCCCTGAGAAATTGGGAAAAGCACTGTCAATAAATATTTAGAGTCGAATTATAACTTCCTCATTTTTTAAAGGCAGTTCAAAAATCCTATGATACGTAAAATGCCTAAATCTCAAACAAAGGCAAGACCTAAGTTAAGGATCATACCAGTCAAGCCAGTTTGTTTGACCCTCCCGACCTCAAAACGGTTAAGTTTCCTGTCCCTTGATAATTATCATACAGGTAAGATATATTATGTGACCGATCCGACAAGTCCTGATAACAAACATAACCGGAACCGAGCTCTTGATAAGCTTTTCTCCTCACAGAAAAAAATGTTATTTTCTGTAACAATGTTGTATTGATAACAATGATTTTTACGTAATAGATGTCTAATATTTAATTTAACTAGCTTTTTCCGACAGGGTTTTTTTTTCTAGAGAAGAAAGTAACCATGCAAAATGTGGAGAAAATCAAGTGGATCCGATCAGCTGCTGAGGAGAAGAACGACAAACAAACACACTCTCGCATTTATTTATAAGAGATATTTGCGCACGCCGTAATGGAAGATTTTTTTAATAATAACTTGTAGTTTAGTTGAATATGCAAATCACGTACAGATTAGCGCACGCACGGTTTTCCTCCATGCATTTGCAAAATGTTGACTGGTCTCGGGTACCTCTAAATTGCATGACATACATAAGATCAATTTCAATATAAAATATGTAATTTATCTACTTTAACTCAACAATGTAAATGTTCTATTTGTGAAACGTGGACACCGATGTGAATGGAAAACTTTATTCACGCTTAACTCAGACATTCATTTTGCGAGATGAGTTATACGAATGACCTAAAATGTAACGACGCAAGTAGCATATATCATTGCAACAGGACAAAAATAGTTATGTATAATTTAAATACCAATTTAGAATTTTCACCAACTTTGAAGTTTTTAGCGTCGAGTCTTTTGGAAGTCGCTTCTAACCACTTGTCTTCAGATATATTTTGCAGCCACTTATCAAATTATATCGTACAGACACTCTCTAATTCAGTTACTGACACTGTTGAGATCTATACATCACAGCCTTCTTTTTGTAGTTACACAAGCAGTACGGCTATTGGAGAGTTAGGCATAAAAATGGTGAAAACAAAAAAAAATTGGTTTCGTTTTGACAGTTCGCCACTTCATCGCTGAAACTTAAACTAACTCATAATTTAACAAGTTTGCTCATGTTTTCACATCTCTTATACAGCTTGGAATGGGACAGATACTTAAAATTAACATGGATAAGACGAAGATTATGTTCAATGTTTATGGCTGTACCCGTACTGGTAATTGTTGGAAACTATGCTCTCTAATTGTTAATAACTATAACTACCTATGTAAATACCTATGCCTAACTAAAAATTAAAGGTTACAGTTAAATAGTTGAATTATTGTTTCAGCTAGGTATATGTACATGATCCTACGTCGAAAAATATTTTTTTTATTGTTAAGATAAGCTTAAAAAAGGGTTAAAATAACATAGGTAGATTCATAAGATCATCACGAGAATCGGTATCTATTTTGCAGAACATAATACTGACGCCCTCTATTTAGTGTCGTGCACTAAAAAATAGGATTTAGCACCTAAGGAGCTTAGTACCTAACTACTTAAGGCGACGGGTATAGACAAACGCAATTGAGAATTGAGCCACGGAATAAATAATAGTATGTACTGATATTTACCTATGCCATGCCATTTTGTCAACTGTATAGATAGATGGTGTCTTATGCACAGTTTGGATATTGACATAGAGTAATGTAAGTTCAGAGAAATGACATCGTACTTTTCTGAAAGTTAGGTCAAAGATTACTATTGAACAGAAGGTGAAGTATGTAGTAATTACTCAATTCAAATATAATTTATTCATTATAGAATAATAACAACTCGATTTCATTAAACTTTTATAAAAATGATTTCTCGTACCTCGTAAAATCATTAAAAAAAATTGAGAAAATTTCGTAGAAACTATCGTTCGAGTTCGTTTGTTGAATATCGTGCGAGTTGCACCCTTCAAAATTCCGCCATCGTGAGCAGTTGGCAGCTCATATCATTGATGACATTATTTATCAACAACGAGGTTCGCTGGGTTAGGTAAAACTTACTTAAAAAAATTGTAAAACAAAAAAAAAAAATTGCATATTTTATTTATAAGTCTAACTATTTTGACCGATTTTTATCAAACTTATATGAATGATTTTTTTGTTAATTTTAGCGTCTCTAAGAAAACAGAAAAATACTTAAAAAATACAATAACTGAAATAATAAGTAAACATTTTATTTCAGTTATTGTTTTTTTAAAGTATTTTTCTGTTTTCTTAGAGACGCTAAAATTAACGAAAAATTCATTAATATAAGTTTGATATAATCAATCGAAAATTTCATAGTTACATATTTTTATTATGGCAGCTGCTCCTGACAGTGAAAAATATATTTTTAAGATCTCTTTCCGTAGCAACCATCAGCTATAACATCTATGATGGCAATGCCGTTCGAATTCAGCCTTCCGATTCAGATAAAAACATTTTTCTTTTTTAGTACCTATACTTACTTACTTTTTACGTAAATAAAATATAAATTTTGATTGTTTCTATAACAAAAACAGTAGGTATTGATTACTGAGAAAAAAATCCTCGTATTACCATTTGTTACAATAAGTTTTTGTAACAAGACTACTCTGTGCGTTGAAATTCGAAATTGAAATTCTGTGCGTTGAAAAAATGAATAGATGCAGACGAGCGTTTGTTTAGACTCAATACATAGCTATGTGTGAAACGAGCGAAGCATCTCTGCTTAGAGGTACATTTTTATTTTGTCTGTCAGTTTGTATGTATGGATGTTTCTCCTCAAAAAATTTCGTAATAGCGTACAGGTTTCCTCCTAAAAAGCGTTTACAGTGTAGGTGCTAAAAATATAATTGTTTTTATCTGAATCGGAAGGGTGAATTCGAACGGCATTGCCATCATAGATGTTATTGCTGATGGTTGCTAAGGAAAGAGATCTTATAAAAAAAAATATTCTTCACTGTAAGGAGCAGCTGCCATAATAAAAATACTTAACTGTTTACCTTTTATTTTAATTATGGTTTTTTTAAGTTTTTTTCTGTTTTAACGTTAAAATTAACGAACAATTAATTCATATAAGTTTGATAAAAATCGGTCAAAATATTTATAAATAAAAATATTCAATAAAAAAATTATCTAAAAAAAGTAAATTGGCGAAATCATCGATGAAAGTTTACTTATAAAGATTATAAGAAGTGATATTTTTTGTTTTCGATTCTTCTTATCTCCCATTTGTATATTATCACACTTCTACAAGTAGTGTCAAAATTACGGCAGAGAATGTTTCTAGTAAAACACAATCGCTTATAAGTATGTTATTACGCGCACGAGGTAATTATCCTAGGAAAGAATATTATAAATAATTATTCTCACGCTGCACTAGATGAAGTCTGACAACGTCGCGTACTACGCGAAGTGGCAGGGATGAGGCGGGCACGCATGCAACGTCGCATAAAACGAACGCTACCCGCTAGCTAAGCCAAAGTGCCTCATTAAAATATGTGCTAAGTGCCTAGTTAAATATATTAGCAACGTGCTTTTCTAAATGAATACTTTTTAGTAGGCTCTTATAGCATTTATCTTTAAAACTTCACTTACCTATCATTCTGAGACAAAAACAATACATTAGCCTGAAGGTGCCAATATTTCGATTAATCTACATCAACATTACAAAGTAGACATTCCACGTATACCGAAAGAAACATGTTCAAAATAATGAGATAATGAGTTCTTCAAAAATATATTAAAATGGTTTGGTAAACTAAGATAAGCATTTAGAAACATCATGCTTTAATTGAGTATATGTATTACATGATGTATTAACTTCCAACATGGCACAGTACGGTAATGCTAGAAAATGGAAACAAAAACGCATATATTTGGGAACCATCACCTTAAGTGACTGTCATGTTCTGATTGTGTAGAAACTGATATAAGAGGTAAATTGGTTAGGAAATACAACGAATATGGTTACTTGATTCCAGCTAATAAACGGATATCATGAGTTTCAAATTACATTAAATTTGATAAGGCTTCATAGAATTAGATCTCAAATTTATCGATATATAACGTACGTTGTCATAATACCTATTAATTTACATTTTATATCGCGATGCACCAAGGAAACACAAATATAGGTTTCGTTATACTCAGCCAGCGATAATCTGTTTAATTCGAGCAATGTGTGAGAAAACAGATTCTAAAGCAAATAAGATTATCTAATATAAGCCTATAATTGCAAAAAAATCTGTAACGAGATGGATAAATCCTATAATCATGTGAAAAATAATAGATAGATCTGCGAACTGTGGACGTTGTCGTAACCGCAACAAATTTTTTAAACGACCCTTGCCCGGTCTATGCACCGATATTTAAATATTTAGAATTTATATAAGGATCTGTTCAGCATGTTTTGCCAAATATGTAATATTGAAATCGAACGGTAAATGGTACCTCACAGACTTTTCCCATTTTCGCGGGAAATACTCCGTAAAATCAAAAATCCCCGTCCAATAAAAAATCATGCAAGTCCTACAAGAATACTTAGTTTTATCAGGATTCGTTGGAATACGATCTGTATGCAAAAAGGAAATGTCCATAAATATTTATTTATAAAAAATGGGCTAAGAGCTACTAGTTATTATTACGAAGCTTAACATTAATGTTATAAGGTAAAATTACTATTATTTAATAAATATTCGTATTTACCCCTGAGAAGCCTTAAAATAACCATCGAACAACTTCTTCTTAATAATTAAAATGACAAGGCCTTCTACTTGTAGACTATGTGGCTGACGTATTTTGACCGAATAAAATTATGGAAAAGTACCTAGGTCGTTGAATTTGGTATTTTATGGGAGGTTTGTGTGACGTGATATGTCGTGACGTGTCATAGATTGGAACTAATCCATTCACTGCGAATGTAACATTGGAATTGCCAATACGGCTATCATGAAGTCATGAATCTTTGTAGAACACCCTTATTTACTCGAAATAAATAAAGCCTGCTCATGCTGGTAATCGAGATAAATTGAAATGTGTATCCACAACTTGTTTATTTATTTCGTCTCCTTCTTTTTTAGGTACTTTCATATGTATTTTTAGATAAATAATTTACTAGTAGGTATATAGCTGCATTGATTCAACTAGGTACCGGTTATCCTAACATTTGGAAACTTTTAAAATTATACTGTACAAGAGGATTTTGAACTTAGTATCCTTAGTAACTAGTTTTAAAGAAGTGTGTAATAAAAAAAATAAGTTCAGGATCTCTGAAGCAAGGGCGAGGCACTTCTATTCTACGAAGAATAAAAATAATTAATAATATTATATATATGTGATTGTATGGACCACATTACATCATCACAGATGGCACCAGCAGTTGCTTTAAACCGTAGTTTAAAGTACAGTTTTCGCTGATGGTATGACGTTGACCGCATTGGAATCGGCATAGAAGTAATAAGTGCTATCGGAAATTAAATTTGGGAAGAAGGGCAAGATGAAATACTGCCCTTCGAGTTTCCTATATAAATTTAACTGATTCGGTAATAAACAAAAAACGGCATTGAATCGACAATGCTTTATCTTGCTACTTTATATGTTTACTCCTTAAGGTAATTAGGATACAATATCAACGTTACCACGACTTACATACGTACTCAATACCGCAATTTCTTAGGTCATACATGACTAGATAGGTACGATTGAAATGGAAATGAACTTTCACACGAAACTAATTCAATTGCATAAGCTTATCGGGATGACTCAGAATACGTCGAGTAACATTCTTGCAATCCAATAAAAGCCAGGATCTCGCGATTACCATTTGAGCCTATACTTATGGTTACAATAACAATAAAAATAACTGCATTTTGGAGGATATGACGAAAATTATTGTGCGTTCAAAATTGGTTTATGTAACAATCGTTGTGTGGTCTTTAATATAATAATATAGGAGGTACCTAAGAATATGTTAAAATCAGTTAAGTTTTGCAGAAAATTAACTCCTTTATCAAGACGTAGTAGGAAATAAAATGGCTAACATACATATATGACAGGCTATAAAAACGCTAAAATTTATGTTTCCGAAATCAATTATGTCCTTTATTAAAGTTTTTTAAAATGTATTTCGCCAGACGTGTGGTGGAATAGAAACCTACTTCGCTTTGGGCAGTCTAGTATCCCTTAAACCTGCAGTATATGGGTAAATTTGTACCTATGTCATATTAAACGCCAACATTTGAGTACACGTCACATTTTTTTTAAATTAAAATAACAAACTAATTCTACGAGTACATCAGTCAGCGTGCTTATACTATTGGCACTGACTTACACAACACTTAAAGAAATTTCAGATTTTTAATTGCAGATTAATTTATTGTATAAATCTAAATTTTATTTCCTGATTCATTTGTTATTTATAATTAATTTAGTGTTATGCTTTAGTTGTCAAATGTGGAATATGTTTATTAAAGAAATATATATATGCCCCTTATATATTTCTTGTTGTGAACTTCATTAGAATTCCATCTAAACATACACACATATAGTTACGAGTTGGTAAACTTGTCATTGACAGGGAAAGTAACATAAACACAAACGTATACGATCGGCGACGTGTGTTAAATAAACAAACTCAAAGTTAATGCCGACTATACTTAGAAGCATTAGAAGGGTTTTAGTAAAGACAAACAAAGATTTCTTTATACAATCTATGCAATCAACATAAAAAATAAACAAAAACAGTGGTGTTTGACGAAGCCAATGTATAAAATATTCTGCTACATATCTGACTTCTGATGAGTTATATGAAGACATACCTACTGCTCCCGTTTGCTTTGCTCTAGTCGGGTATAGTTTATACTCGTAACAACAAATAAAACTACTAACAAATGGTCAAGTCTCTGTTTTTAATATTGTCATTTTGCCCAAACTTATTTCCTTTTATACCGAAACGTCAAAGACTTGATTGCATTTTCCACCAATTGGGATAGTTTTATACGTACTCGTATTATACTCGTAGAGCTAAGATAACCATCAAATTCCCATTAGATGCCTGGTCGATGTCTTTTAAAAGTTGAGATTAGAATTATCGTATATGGTTAAAAGCACAAATATCAATGACAAGAGTACATTTAAGACCTGATGAACATAATAATCTAAAATTACGAGTATCTTCTAATTGATTGCAAATCCTTAGACTCAAATACTCTAATAGGCACCATCAATAAAAAAATAAAGCGACTATTCAACGCTTCAATTAATATAGAAATCAAGAGCCAACAAATAAATTAAATTAATTACATCAAATTGCATCGAGAGAAGCTCTATTAAATCGTGATGCCTATGACAGACGGACTCAGGAATGTCTGGAGGTCTTTTGCACCATTAGCCAGTAAAAGGGACCTCGTTTATAAATTTTAACTAATACATCCGAGGAAGTGGAGCAACTAGGCTGGCAATAGAGTGATCGTGATTCGCGTCACTATAATCTACAATGGAAACTACTTATATAGCCAGATGCTGTTCGATTTATTGCGAAATACGACCTTCACACAGTCACTTGATTCCCCGCTCTATATGAATGCATTTCTTCAAGATGCAGCGATGCAACGTGCTCTATTGTAAATCACACTGAAACGCTCAAGACATCTGTATAATATACGTAATACTAACACCGCTTAATTCCGTTCACTTTATACAATTAGCCACGGCATTGTCTCTTAATACCTGTTGTAGCAATGTAGAGGAGATTAGAAGTTTATTAATCGGAATTGTGAAGACTTCTTGCATGATGATACATACTTTTTGTCTGGAATGTTGATGCGATAAGAGAAAATGCTTAATGTTAACAATAACGAAATAGATTCATAGCAAACAGTTATCGCGTTGAATTATTTTTTTCAACTAAATACTGCAAGTACCTAATGAAACTAAATTGGCTATTACAAAAATATGCTTATTATATTGATACCAGTGACTAGGTACATAGTTACCTCATCAAACTTACAGATAACTCTTGATTAGCTTATATACCGCTAATTATGAAGTTATTTATTGACCAGGACGCATCGAAACTCGATTGAAGTACTCGTGATTGCCAATTATATAAATTAAATTCATCTGTAAATTAACCTACGTACATACTCTGCTTTATAAATAAACACAAGTGCGTAAAGTCTTTATTAACGAGTAGTTCCCACTGAATTGACGATAGTCTAATAAAAACGGTATGATTGATGGTTCAGTTATAAATATTATCTTAACATCAATAAAAATAATGGGATTGACAAGGCTGAGACGAAATGTAATTGGTATCTATAAGATATGGTTTTTTTGAAGGGCAACAAGGTCGTGCCGCAGAAATTCGGCAGTGAATCCGTTATTACTTATCATCACTAATTACTACAGATTACTGGCCTACTGGTATATATACTGCGTTATTTCTAATTGGATAACAGCTTATACGGATGTCAAAGCAAATATGTTGCTTATTAAGAAATTTGTTAAGAAAAGTTAAGATTTTTTTGATAAAGATTCAGTTGTCACAGGCTGTGTAAGGTACAATCCGATCCAAATACCGTTATACACAATATCTCATTTCAAATGAGCCAGTTTTTTATTTTGCCTTTTCCTCAAGCATATTCGCCCATGGTAGGCTTACTTTTGCCCAGGAAAAGAAGGCCAGAATGAAACGAACGATGTTCGATTCCTAGAACAGCATTAAATCAGAGCATTGATGGGTTTGATCCGCATCTTCGAATATTGTTAGTGGGACCACGTTTCTACGAATATTAACGAGATTTTTTGTTTTTTTATGAGATTATTAACTAAGTTATTACTAATAGCCCGATAACCCTGTACTGATCACTAGTAGTGAGACTGGTACATATTTTATTAGCATCTGAAGGTCACTCATCACAGCGTGATGAGCTAGATTGATATGATGGAATCTAACTATCCAATCGAAGATAAGATCGTGAATTCTCCGACATAATGAATTGGTAGGGAAATAAGTGGCCACTACTTATTGTAAGTTTGTTTCGTAATGAAGTAGGCACAGTGTTTTGGTGTTAAATTGAAGGTTTTATATTTAGACAAATGGTGTGATAACCTGAAAGTCTTTTTTTTAAGAATAATGCTTTAGAAAATTCATAGCAGTGGACCCTAAACACAGCACGAGTAAGATAATTACCTACCAACTATGGTTTAGCTTGAACATGAGCGTTTAATTTATGACTATTATACTATCACTGCTTTATTTCTTTGTACACATTTTGTCGTTCAACTATTATGAAATATCGTAAAATTGAGTCACAGTATTTTTGTGTGTGCTTTTGAAATTCAACTCGATGTGCTCGTGGTTAGGGCGTCAGCGCGCAGCGCGCTAAACCTTCCCTATTTCTTCTCATAGATATCAATCGAGGTCCTCATTTTCCGAAAATCCTTAATAATACTATGTCAACATACCGAGCTCAAAGATCAAAATAAATACAAAATTGCATGAATAGCTACTATACTATACTAATGATTTCATCGATAAAGATATTGTTTTCATGACGCACGGATTATCTAAAATTAATTTATATATCCTGGATATTATACTAATTGATCTAGTCTATAAATTGAAGCGGATAAGAACCATCCATAGATGATCCTAATCATATGCATGTTTGGTTAAATATTACAAAGCGTGGGTGGATACCATAGCCTAGGGTTATCACAGATATTTAACATTGAACTGACAAGTTTTGGCAAAACGTGGTTGCTCTAAGGCATATTTTACACTTAACATAATGACAGAGTTATCTTAGGTGTCTAACTATCTACTTATCGAAATCTAATCCTAATAGATTATCACATTGGAGGGCATAAGCAGCAAAGGATTGCAGGCTTATATTTTCGTAGTGGCAATACTAAATAGGTTTATTGAATTTCACTTCAACTTTTAATTAGAAAACAGTGAATCAGCTATATATACGAGTATACTAATCTGTTTCATTTGAAACCTTTAAGTTCCTTAAATTAAGAAATATATATTGCTCTACTAAATGTCGTTATTTTAATACTTATGTTTTACACCTGTTTTAATAATGAATTGTAAAGAAATACTTAATTATGAACAAAAGTAGCAAATGGCGGGTTGAGCTTTTTCACAAATATATTGAACTTCTCGGAGAAACGGGTTTTTTTGCGATGTTTTCTTTTTCGTTGAAGTAAGTGACAATTAATTAAAGATTCTGGAGAGAAGGTAGAATTACGGAATTCGGAATTTGAACTCGCGATATCGTGTTTAAGGCTAACTTTCTCTGTTATTTATAGTTCTCTTTCTCTTAAAGTTTTTCTGAAGTACTATAGTGCAATTTTACTAAAAAGTATGTACGTATCGTATCTACGAGTACACGTCGTTTTTCAGTGCTGGGCTATAAAAAGTGAGCAAGTGTTAGTTTAGGCCACCACCCTGGCCGAAAATTGCGGGTTCAAGTGTATGTATACAACTTGTATTTTTATGTATTATAAAAAATCTGCTTATCAAATACACTTTATTTTCAATGTCAAGATTATTTTGTAATAGTTTTTTGTAAAATACGTAGGTACTAATACTAAAATAAGTTCAATCGAGTAAATTCACTTAAATAACTGTTCTAATATATTACATATAAAGTCTAGGAAGAGCTGTATTATTATAGTCGTAAGGTAATGGATCTAGTGGTCAATTTACGGTTTTATATAGAAGATACGTAAACAGTGGATCGACCTTACATTGTTTGGTTTCGGTCCACTCGGAGTGGTCTAATTACCAACGATCCAGCATTGTTTATCGATGAGACCGCCCAGTATTGATAGACGTTAAGGACACTGTTTGGAAATAAGCAGGAAAACTAATAGTATCAGTTATAGGTACACAATACTTTCCACTGGGAACAATATTTAGAGTAACATTATACTGAGAAAAGTATTCATGGTGCAAATTTCATTTTAGAATTGGATTACATGTACCTATATATCTACATGGTTATCGATATAGCATCGCTATCAACAGCTTTCAGTATGGGACCACCCTAAATACGAGAAAGAAAAACAGCAATTGCATGGAATCGTTTGTGGATGTATGAAACAACTTATTTATTTTACTCGAACTCAGAGTTTCTCCCATAGTAGAAATCGTTCATTAGGATGGCTATCATGATCACCATCATCATCCAGAAGACGTCCACTGCTTAACATAGGCCTTTCCCTTAAAACGAGATTACGAACGAAATGCTGCCAATTGGATCCACTGGTGATTTGTGACTTTTACTATCTCGTCGGTCCACCCAGTGCCTACCTACACTACGTCTTCCGGTTCTTGGTCGCCACTTAAGAAACTTTCTTCCCTATCAGTTATTGATTCTTCGAGCGATGTGGCCATTTCAGCTTGCAAATAAGACGAGCTATGTTGGCAACTTTCGTTCTTCGGCGAATATCTTCATTACGGATTCTATCGCGCAAGGATACTCCAAGCATAGCTCTCTCTATTGCAATCTGATATACGTATAATGACTGATAGGTATAGCGATCCTTAACCGATAAACCTGTATACAATATATTAACAAAATAAAGTATGTTAATGGTATATGATTCAGCCAATAAGGTAAGGTGGCACAGACCCTGGACGAGCGCAAAAATGATCAGATCTACAAAAGGGTTCGTAGCAGCATACTCGTTGCTCTATTTGTTGTATTTTATCTGTTATTTTTGGTAATTTTTGCATTTTGGTTGAATTTTATTATAACACATCATTTGCATATCGTTCGGTAATGAGCGTGTTGGCAGTAAACCTTCTGCATGGGAATACAATACATGATATAATATATAGGTATACCTGTATATTGGGGAACAAAAAGCTCAACTCAAACAGATCATTGCTTCCTTGTTATTTTAACACCAAAACCTTATGATCACAATCTATTCTCTATATATATATTATCTATCTTATGGTCTCTTTAGATTCGGAAACATGTTGTTATTACTTACATAATAGCAACTTTCAGTTACCAAAACTTATGAATTACAAAAGTTGACGGAAATACACTGAACACTGTGCGTGGACATTGGACAGGTTTCTTTATTTTTATTCTTTGTGTTTGTATACATATGTATTGTACGATAATAATTTAAGTAAATGTTAATTAAAATATAAAATGTAGAATAAAGAGCTATAAGTAATGTACGAAAAAATAAAAGAAATAAAATAGTTTTTTTGTAAGTCATTTCCAGTAATGCTGTAATTACTTAGTAGAATTTATTTGATATGGCCTTTTTGCTGCATCGGGATCAACATTAACCGTGAATTCCCAAGTTCAAATGGAATGCACGATCATAGCCTGTCAGTTTTCCAGTTGGAAAGTGTTTCTACTTCTAATAAATGAAATAAAATAATGTATGTGATGAACACACATTAATCCTTTACTTCTGCTTTTCCTATCCTTATGTATGAATATATGGTTTTGTACATAACGGAGTGGGCGGAATAACCATCCTAGATCGAGAGCAGTCAATTTTCCAGCACACAAAAGTGCATTCACTTACCATTTTTATTATGGGTTTCCAACGTAGTAGTTTATCACAAAAAACTTCTTAAATAAAACTTAAAAAAATAGATTAAAAAAGAAAAATAAATAGTTGAATTTTCGTAACAGATTGTTCCCGCCAAAACGTAGGCGGTCGGTACGCATGCGCGGCGTCGAAGTGCGTATCGTCTTCTGTCTGATTTTCGCGCGCAAGCATCGAGCTCCATTCACCGGCATGGCTGTCCCGCAGCCAGCGAACGTGATGAGTTTAATGAAAGCACAGGCGGTTGGAACTTTCAACCCGTTTACCAGTAGGTAAGAGGAAAGTAAGCGAGATGGGATGATACAACATAACGCTCAGATTTCCTTGTTCACCTTCACTGTTGGTCTCTAAGTGCATCTATAAGTTTAATGTGGTCTGAAACTATGCAGGCAAACGTTTAGACGCATTGTGCATAGGTATGTGCCTACAATAAAATAACAGGTTACAAACCAGGATGGTAACGTGTTATTGTTGTATCAAAAACCAGGTTTGCATTACTTTCAAACAAAATGATTACAAGACGTAGTTATATCGAGACATTAAAATAGACTACCATATGTTGAGGTAGGTACGAGTCTGTAAAATTAATACAATGATCTAAGTAAGATTTTTCTGCCAAACCGCATTTGCCGCAATGATGGAATAGGTCTGTGTCTCGGCCCTCGCTAGGTAGGTACATCTATATTATACTACCCTTGTATGCACAGTTATCCCTATTAACGAATATACATATAATACTTATCATAATAGTTCGCAGTATAATCCAGAATAAAATAAGGAGTCAGATTGTCACGATTTTATATTAAATTTAAAAGCTAGACTGCAATACAAACTCTTTCAAATAATTAGATAGCTGTTTGGCAGTTTATCGGTATGGCATTAGATAGACGACAAAATGACAATGGCGGTAATCCATGCAAGCGAAGTTGCAACGAAATTAACAATTAAGTTTTGATATTTATTCATTTGTATCAATGTTTAGTTTGAAATCAATACAAAGAAATGCTTCTACGGGTTTCATAAAAATACTCGATTTTCTATCCACCGAAACCAATCGTTTATATGAAAGAATAACCGAAAACCTTATTGTCAAGCTTCGGATGCAATTCGGCAGTCCTAGACGCATCGATAAACGTTTAGTATGAATACGGATGAAAAGACTATTCAAAATGCATATAAATTAATTAAGTGAAATAGTAATTCTTCTAAAGACTCCATAGAACTCATCTTCCAAAATGGAGGATCCTATATCAGCAGACACTTCTGAGGCAACTAGGGATATCAATCCTGAACCAGAAAAATTAGAGGAAAATCAAGAAAAATTTGAAGATGAGCCTGAAAAAATAGAAGGGAGAGAACATGGAACGGATGGAGAAAAGCAAGAAAAGGGTGAAACAGAACAAGAAAAACTTGATATTGAGCAAGAAAAGGTTACTGTTGAAAAAATTGAAGCGGGGCAGGAAATAATTGGAGAAGAACATGTAAGAAATGAAGAAGATCGAACAAAACTAGAACGTGAACGTAAAAACGTAGAAAAAGAATATCAAGAAAACATAGATGTAGAAGAACAAACGGTACCAGAGCAAGAAGAAAGACACGCTGAAGAATCTGGTGAAACTGTAAGAAAAGAACTTGTTGACGGGGAAATTACTGACGCTGAACTAGATAAAGCAAATGAAGTGAAAGTTGAAGCAGAATCAAAAGCTACTGAGGGAGAATTGTTGGGTGAAGAAGTGCAATTTATATATGAAGAACCACCGCCAGATCCAGCAGCTCCATATAATTTAAGTGACTCTCAAGAAGAACTCAAATTACCATTTAAATTAAGGCCGGATCAACTGATAGAAGTTGAACATCTTTGGCAAATGTTTCAAGACTACACACCTGCATACTCAAATCTTGACCAGTTTATCACCGCAAAAGAATTAGTTTACATGCTCAAAGCTCTTTTATTAATGACTTATACTCCAGAGCAAATGACGGAAATGATAGAGTTTTGCGTAAGGCCTCCACATCCTAAAGGGCACATAAATTATGAACAATTTTTGAAAATTGTGACTATGCGACAGAGAGATTTTGTAATGGAAGAGCAAATTCGTCAAGCGCTCTGTGTGTTCGACCCAACTCACTCAGGAATAGTGAACAGGGAAGAAATTAGGGAAGCTATGACCACACTCGGTATGAAATTACCTAATAAAATAGTAGACAACTTTATTAAAGAAGTAGATATAACCGGTGACGGTGAACTTGGTATAGAAGATATCGTGGGCACAATGTGTATAGATTTGAATCAGGAAGACTTGCAGATGCTTAGAGACCAAGTGAACCCTCCCGTTGTAATAGAGGAGCCCAATGTTGATAAATGGGAAAGCCAAACTGGTGTCAATATACCGAGAGATGACTCTAGGAATGCCTAGCTGAAAGATTATAGATTTTATACAATAAAGTTTTACTCGTACTAGGGCATAATCGAATTCAGAATTTTGACAGGTTATAATAATGGCAGTACTTACTTAGATTAGAAATCTTTGGCAGCACAACGCAATGACACAGAGCTTTTCTTATCATACTATTAAACAGCCTATACGTATCTAAGTTAAATATTCTTTCTGTGAAATAATGCCTTCAGCAAGAGTGATATAAGTGATATATGACTGACTTTTACTATGCGACTATCACTATCAAGCAGGCAGAACTCTACTAGATGGGCGAAATATGTGACAAGGGCGGTAAAACGAAGTGGGTGAATTTATGGCGCGTATAAGAGCAGATAGATATAAGTAAAGGTTAATGATGATGGTGACTATCACAATTTTTTACCCTTTGATTACATTATTTTATAATCTTCGTCAGTACTTTCAAGTAATTAGCTTCGTCATCATCAATTTGGGGACATTTATTCCTAAAAGTATTTAAATATTTTTCACATGGTTACAAAATATTATGACGTAAAAATATTTTTTTATTACTATGGATTTGGTTTTTATGAGGTCCAACTCCCCATATTCCATATATCCCTACTGACATATTCCCACTCGTAAGTAACTCTATGAAAAGGTACAATACAATACAATATATCTTTATTGCACACCAAGAAAAATATATACAGTAAATATATTATAAACAAAACATTGGTAGTACATTGGGCGGCCTTATCGCCTAAAGCGATTTCTTCCAGGCAACCTTTGGATGGATCGGACTAACTGCAAATAGTCGTCGGTGGTGTACCAATAAAAAAAGAAAAAAAAAGAGATGGTACAAATACTGTACCATAAAAAAAAAGAAAATACATACATACATACATATATATATATATATATATAGTAATATTAAGCACATACAACAGCTACATACGTCATACTCGTAATAATAATAATACCACACAAGATGTTCCACTTAATTAAGAGAAAGATAATGAATGTTCAGCAAGTTTTTGAATATAAATAGCCTGTCTGATTGATAAAGGCAGCGCGTTCCATAGAAGGATAGCTTGCACAGTAGGCAGCACAAGGTGAAGGTCACGTGATGGCCGCAAAGAAATAGAGTGGGAAGCAGTTAAAAAAACAAAATTGTTTTTTAAGTAAGAGGGAGTGGTAGGATTAAATAGTTCTTTATAAAGAAAAGACAGAATATGAGAATTACGGCGAAGACGAATAGGTAACCAATTGAGCCTTTTACGGTATTCAGAGATATGGTCATACTTGCGTAACCAGAAATTTTGTAGACGTTCGAGCTTGTCGAGTTGCTCTTCGGTTAAGTCTAAATAGCAAGCGTCTGCGTAATCTAATATCGGGAGAAGGAGAGATTTCACAAGTGCAGTTTTAGTAGTAATCGGAAGGAAATTACGCAGTCTTCTTAGGGAAGCTGCAGACGCAAAGATTCTACGACTGACTTCTGCAAGCTGGGGACTCCAGGAAAGCGTTCGATCCATGATTATACCCAGGTTTTTTACGGTCTCGCTTATACTAATAGGAACTCCATCAAAAATCAGTTGAGGAAGATGGAACCAGTCTACTTTAGAGATCATACGAGAGCTCCCGATGATAATAGACTGAGTTTTTAAAGGATTAACCGTAACCCGTATGATCATGATGATAAGGTAGAGGGCATGTACCTATACCAAAAACTAATATATGAAAATACCACCATAAAATATCTTGGCGGCTAGTGCGCTGCGTAGACGCTGCTTTTTTGTAGTTTTATTTTTGAAGCTGCAATGCTTCTGGTAGGGTTTTTTTTCTTTTAATACATGGCGCCATACGATTTGTATATTCACCAGCGTCAAGTTTATCAGTTTTCAAAGGTATTTCTCAACGAGTAACACCCCCAACTGTAACACTAATTACTATTTATTAATCAATCAAGTTAAGTCAAATAATCAAATAATAAGTCATCGTGGGCAAGTTAAAGTCATCATGTACCGTAAAGCGGTATAAACTTTACCAGGGTTTCTATGGAGAATCACTACTTTTTCAATAAATACACAGACAGGGACGCACTTTTTTCAGCGAACGCGGTAAACTGTTCTTTTGATAGGGATTACAAATCGAGAATAGCTAGCTAAATATGCTTTTAAGCAAAAGTTATAGAAAACTAAATGTCAACGTCAAAATATCTAGGTTAGGTTGTTGTGTCAAAGTCAAAGCAGCATTTAAAATTCAAAACAATTATAAACTTGCTGTGTGATGCCAAGCGTTACTCGGTATTTTAAATTTTATTTTTACGAATAACGACAGCTAAATTATAGTAATAATGAAGAGTATTTTTCTAATAACAGTTATTTTAGGTACATTTGGTACGAGTAAGTACATCTACGTCAATGATATTATTGTTTACAACGGGGTGTGGCCCACTGAAGTTGCGGTTTAACAACGGATTTGTTAGCATTATCCTAACCATTTGCCATTGTTGTTAATAGTGAATACCCCTATTTGAATATTATAAAGCCAGTGTTGTATTATACCAGTTCAACAAGTCATCGTTACCTAAACAATTATAGTTCGGAGAAATAATCGTTTAGAAAAAATATGTTTTGTTTAATAGTCCTATGTAGCCCTGTTATTCGAATGAATTACCGAAGTAATAAGTGGAATCGACTACAAAAAATCCAACTTTAGACCATTGAATTTTAACGAGTGAAAACGAGGATGCAACGGATTTAGCCTATGACCATCAGCAGCTAAAAACAAATCCAATGCCACATCGCGCGGTTTACCGGTTTAGGCTGTAGAGAATCATAGAGTTGGAGATACATTCAAATATACACAAAAACATTTTTAAGACAATTACGTAAAAAACTAATTTGTTACAGAAAGCTTTAGGTCTTGGGTTATGTCCCGACTGATCAACGAAATATTCTACATTGATGTATGATCATTGCTACTGACTAATAATCAGAGGTTTCTTATTCTGACTTCAGGTTTAGCAATATGGTGCTACCAGTGCACAGCAGCTACTCCTGGGTGCCAGGAACCATTTAACTGGCGAGGAGTTGGTTACCTTGGCAACCCCTGTCCAGATAATGAAGACATTTGTGTGAAACTTATCGAGAGGAAAGGAGGTATGTATGCTTTTTGATTAAAATATCAATTTGTTTATGGAATTGCAATATTTTAAATTAAATATTAATTAAATGCATCTGATTTTCGGCCGATCCCTGCTGGTGTTTTTATTCAATACTTTAATTTAGTTGAATATAAATCACCAATACGATTTTACATTAAATTGATGGGTAATAGTTATAAGAGTGCTACAACAATAATCTAACAGTTCATTATGGTGAGTGCAGTACATTGAAAACAGAATGTCTTTCATCAGAAAATAAAAGAAATTTCAAATACAAATCTATGTGTTTGAAAATGAATTGCTGTTTGTTTGCCTTGCTAAAACTCAAGAATGCCTGCACCAAACTGGCTACTTATGAAATATTTGAGAAATATCAGGGAATGTTTAATAATTTTTTTTAGTCATATTAAGTTTTCGCCACATTTTACACAAATATATGAAAGTGATATAAAGATTAAACTTGTAAAAAAAAAGAATTTAAAATCATACTTATTAGTGTGCGTGATACCTCTGGAGATAAAAACATTGTTTTGTAGTAGTGACAAATCTACATCTTAGGGGTTATCACATGTCAGTAATTAGCGAAACAGAGTTATCTAGTTATGTTTTGTTTAAGTTGTGATATAATCATGTTTAATGTGGGTTACGATAAGTCCCGCACTGGCATCCCGGTTGGCGTGTGTTGTGTATTTCAGCCTGCCAGCCAACCCGACTCCTTAAATTACCAGAGCATAGCCATAGGGCTCTGCCACAATAGTTCCAACCAAGTTGCATCAAATGTTGTGATATCAGCATCATGCTGAACTATTATTTACTATCAACTTAACATTTATTTTGTCCTTTTCGTTACTTCATTTGATACATTGTTTTTAATGGTATTATGGTTAAATTGTGATTTATTTAGATCTGTTACTTTAATGTCATTGATGGAACTATTTTCATATCAATAGTTAAATCACAAAATATAAGTATTTTAGTATCATTGTACTATGATACACTAATTAAAAACCAACCATGGAAAATTAAGTGTAGTTGAAATAAGCAAAAATCACAGAAACAAATAAAAATCGTCTAAACAACTGAACAATGCAAAAATATGTAAAAATTACAATGAATAAAAACACGATGAAAGATAAACATTAAAAAAATAATTGGATAAATCTAGCTGCCCATTTTATTACTTTCAATTCATATCTTTTTATTTACAGCTCAAGAAGTAATAACAAGAGATTGCTTGAGCAACTTCAAGGCTTTCCGGACAGACATACCTGCAGATACATATGAGGGCTGTAGACTGGCTGCAAAGGATGTAAACCTGGCACATTATGTCAATAATAGCATAAAAGAGTTGGATATCAAAAGGTAGGCTAATAGAGTAGTTAAAATGTAGTTTTGCTCAGCAATCAAATGTAATTATAATAATTTTAGAATGAAAAAAGTAGGTCAAGAGTCTGGTCTCAGATACCTACTTCATTTTGTACTTTTAATATCTTAAAGGGCTTTATTTTGAAAATTTTTTAATCATATAATTCTTTCCTAAAATCATTTTAGGTTGAAAAAAATCTTCGTATGATGCATTAGCATACATTCGGGTTATGTGGGATTATTGGAAGATCTGATTTTTGATAAAGGGTTCCAGAGGCATTCACTGGTGCTATGGTCCTAGGGAACTAATATATGAGACAAATAGGAATCAATTAGAATTTTTATTGCCGAAAAAGAATAGCATGTTAAGCCTGATGAATATTTTAGTCTTGTTGCTTCAAATGCCTACTTAGTTTTCAAAAGGTCATAAAGCTAAAAGTATAGGTGCAGTATTGTTACTTATGTGCACTATTGTTACTCTCAAATACATGTATAACAATGTCAATGTCATCTATTGTGTGTAAACACAGGAAATATTATTTCAGGGACTGGTACGATGAAACTCTATGGTGTTTCTGCTTCCTCGATCACCGGTGTAATGCTGCATCAACAGTCACCACGACAACAGCATTACTAATTGGATCAAGTATGATGATATTAGCTAAAATAGTTTTCTGTTGATTAAATAGCTTTTATACTAGCTGGTAAAGTATGCTGAATTAACAGATCTGTCATAGTACTGAATCATTATTAAATTAATTATATCACTTGCTTGTTACACACGATGATAGTAAATTGAATCCGTCCGAACCGTCGAACCGTCCGCGTCGTTTCAAGCGCGCTCTCAGCTCATTTACAGGATAAGCCCGAAGCATACTCCCCAAATGAGAAACCCAGATCGACGGATTCTAATTACTATCGCGAGTTATGTCGGACTAACATTTTAGTAAAAACATTATCCAAGATTTTCTTATAAGTTTTAAAGACATTATATTATAAAACACATACAAAATTTATGAGCATTACGAGTAATGTTCATACATACAATAGACTTGTTGGATTTTTGACATAATATCTTAGGCATAGTTTAAAATGCAGTAAACTGCATTCTGGCCAAGAAAATACCATAAATGTGATCAAACGAGGGCACCCATAGCAATTATGCAAAAAATGTGTAGTTAATATAAATGGGATATTCCTTTATGTACTCTCAAAATATGCTTTAGAATTTAACAAACACGTTGTTGTCTCGTTATTTACACAAATTCTGGATTTTTCTATTCCCATCAATTCTGGAAAGGTGCTTACTCAAAAGATACCACTCTGGAATATCTCAAATTGTCTCATTATTCCTGCATAATGATATCAAAATTGGGAACTGATTTTTTCATTAATTTTCAATTATTATTCTAAAGCTAATCATTGAAATATCATTCCAATACTATGTTTTTATGTATTTTGTTTACTGATTGATAATTAATTTTGATGAATTTAATGAATTTTAAGCTGGATAAATCAAGACAATATATGATTTACTTTGAGACATGTTTATTAGTAAAGCTGCTAGTCTTAAGTTACTAAGACAAAATATATTAGTAGAAATACAACTGACAAAAAATATTCTTGACAATAAAATTCTCAAATTTTAATACTATTATGTATTCTATTTTAAGAAACTAGACTGAACATGTGAATTTGATTTTTGATATATATTTTATTATTTTACTACGTGTTCTAACATTTTCGTTGTGGAGAAAGTGGCAGCTATTTTCTCTATTTCCTTTTTAAATACTATGTTTAAGTACAAAATGTCTGAAATATATGTTTACTTACTTGTTTACTTATTCTAATGTATATACCTATGTGTGCATTTAATTGCAATAAAGCACTGTATCCGTCCAATTTGTAATTATATTTAGGAATAAACATTTACCTGTGTTTTTAATGTTCTATACTTTTATATATTTATACAAACTAGTTTTTATATTGTGCGCAGTCTTTTATTTAAGTAACTAATTATATTTCTTAAATAAATTAAATCATAGTTTTCCTTAACACATTATCCAAGGACATGCATGCATATATCGGAAATGTAAACTTCATATTTATGATGATTTATGCTGATGATCATGGCCATAGGGATGAAGAAGCAGCAGAAAAAGTTAGTGGCTGTGAACCAAGTCTATGACTGGACTAAGAAATGGAGGATAAAATTAAATGAATCTAAATCAATTCATATAGACTTTGGTAACAAACAACACCAGTACTCTCCCATTTATATCCATTGATATAAATTTTACCATTATATTATTTTAGGCCATTGCCAGATTGAGAATTCAGCCAAATATTTAGGAATGACTCTTGACGCGAAACTTCGCGGGAAAGGACACGTCAAGAAGAAAAAAGAACAGCTGGAGCTACGCTATAGAGAAAAGTATTGGTTGATCGGAAGAAACTCTTCGCTATTAATACAAAACAAACTGTTGATATATAATATGGACGTATGGTACTTATATAGCTGTGGGGCTGTACACGATCTCCATGGGGACCTGCAAATGGAATTCGTTGACCAGGTGATACAAAAATATGCCGAAGCTCACAAAACCGACTCCACCACCATGTGAATGTCGAGGTTGCTCAGCTCCTCGACCACACTCACATAGCAAGAAGACTTAAGAGAACGAAACCGTTTGAGTTAGTGTTTAAAAATAGTGATAGTGAAAAATTATAGTGTAAGTGTTAAGACTAAAGAAAAAAGCGTCTTCAACTTCTTTCTCTTTCTTCTCAGTCTTATTTAACAAAACAATAAAAAAAGTGTTGATGGACAAATTCTTAGAGACATTATTGTGTAGAATTTTAAGTTAATTTAAATTACTTATTAGCCTTAGGCTAGATTGTAATATTTCTAGGAAGGCTCTGGAAGGGTCTCCCTTAAGAAAAAAAATATTATCGGTCTATTATTTATCGTATAAAATTAATTTAAACAGCGGTGGAAATGGAGAAGCTGGTGAGGCCATTCATAAGAATTTGACATCTCTCGTTAATTTGTTGCTCTCAGGTCAGATCAATGGCGATATCATTCAGATTCTCTACGGTACGAACCTATGCGCCTTAAAGAAAAAGGACGGTGGGATCTGGCCCATTGCGGTTGGTATGACATATCGTCGCCTCGCAGCTGAAATCTGTTGTAAAAAGATAGCACCGGTTTTAACTAATCTTTTTCAGCCTATACAGCTTGGTTTTGGCTCGCGTGGTGGTTGTGAAGCTGCCGTCCATTCTGGTAGATCATTTTTGGAACAAAACTGTAATGATTTTCTGTTAAAGGTGGATGTTAAGAACGCGTTTAATTCCGTTGACAGAGGGGCTTTGTTATCGCAAGTAAAAGTCAAAATTCCAAATTTACATGATTTTCTTTGGCAGTGTTACGGATCTCCTACATCATCATATTAATTTATCATAGTAACGAAATTTCCAGCGCCGTTGGTTGCCAACAAGGAGACCCTCTTGGTCCCGCTGTGTTCAGCCTCGCCATTCAACCCATCATCCAACGTCTTCAATCCAAACTCAATATATGGTATTTTGATGATGGGACGTTGGGTGGCGATGCTAACACATTATTTTCAGATTTAGAATTTCTGATATCGGAATTACACAAAATTAAAAATGTGAGTTATATTTTTCAAAATGTGAACTGTATATTCCTGATAATCATCCCACGGAACACTTAATGGTCCAAAAATTTGATTCATTAGCATAACATCCAAATAGTTAACAAAAGCGCGTTGCGTTTACTAGGTTCGCCTTTACTGGACGAATCGTTCCCTTTTTTTATTGAAGAAAAAATTCAAAATTTTTTGCAATGTTCGGACCGTTTATCTAAAATTAACACTCACATGGCTTTTACAATTTTGCGATACTGCCTTTTTGTTCCTAAATTTACATACATTGTTCGATGTTCGCATCTTTGGAAATTCCCTGATCTTATTGAACATCTCGACAAAATTTTTAACTCTGGCTCTAATTTTAAATGTAAATTTATCAGATCGAGAGTGGAAACAGGCTTCTCTTCCGATTAGAATGGGGGGTCTTGGTATCCGGTCCATATCTGGCTTAGCTCTTCCCGCGTTTCTGTCCTCGGTTCATAGCAATAAGACTTTAATAGAAAAAAATCTGACAAAGTCATCGGATGTCATTAATGTTGCTTACATAAATGAGGCTAGGATCGCGTGGACAGTCCTTTGCCCAAACACTGATTACCCCCAAAATCCACCTTCACAGAAGCAGTGGGACCGGCCGATCTGTGAGCAAGCGCGGAAACTCCTCACGTAATAAGGAGGCTTAATACGTGCTTTAGCTCATCAGATCGCGCCTGTCTCTTAGCGGTTTCTGAGTGGGAATCAGTTTTGTGGTTACAGGCACTCCCTTCGCCTAATACTGGGCAACATTTCGCCTAATTCCTTGACAACACTTCATTCAGAATCGCAATCTTACTTGGGTGCAACGTGTTGTGCTCCACATCGCTGCCAGTGTGGCACAAATGTCGACCTGGTGGTCAAGTCTGTGATTTGAATTGTCTCAGAATTACTATTGCATCGTGCCAAAATGGCGGTTTTGACATAGAATAGGTTAGAGTTAGTATTAAAAATCTTGTTTTGTTTAATACTAACTGTGGCCTATTCTATGTCAAAACCGCCATTTCTCGAAAAGTGCATTCATCAATTATTTCGCCAATTGTGAACCATTCCAAAAAATATATTTTTTTTTAATTTTTTCACTTGTTGAAAAAGTATGACTTATTTATGACGTAAAAGATATATATATATAATTTTGTCGAATACAAATTTATTAAACCTCGGCCATATTAATACCATTAACAATCAAATAGTTTTTATAATTTAAATCAGTGATTTTAGGTAAGTATATATTTCAAAGAATGCGTGAAATAAGACTAATAGGTACCTACGCGAAATTCTGTCTCGTAGATATATAGAAAACACTTGGTGTACACACAAAAAAGTACAAGAAGAAAGGCTTATTTATAGCAGTGCCTTATTGCTAAAAGTGATCTCTTCCAAGCAATCTTTGGATGTATCTACTCATATCATAATATGTATATTCTAAAGCGGTGTCTATAGTATATATTAAATCTACGATGCTTACACAAGTAAACATTAAACCTTACAGTAAAGCAAACTGTAATAAAGTTACAATAAGACTAGTAATCAAACCGAATATGGATAGAAATATGCCCGCATCCATTTCGTACATGTCGTACACGGATAACTTCGGAGGTGTTTCGTCTGCCATCTTCAACATCTTCCTCGCTTTGTCCCTCAATTTACCTGAGAAAAGAACATAATTACAATGGTAAATTAAACTATAGAAGAGACACTTCTTCGCTCCCCACGCATAAACCCGTTCCTATTAACCACAGAAGTTAGAATTAGAAATTGAATTTCCTTCGCCAGGTGCGAAGGAAAATTCATTTAGGTGAGATAAATATTACGCTATGTTTGTTTGTGTCAAAAATGAGGTTGTTATTTGTGCCGTTTGAAATTTTTTAACCGTAAACAATTAATAATACAAATGTTACAATATAGTTTAATGTAGGTACTTTCTCTGTATGAATAATCATCATCATACTCTCGTCTACTGCTTGACATAAACCTCTCCCAAGGTACGCCATTCCGCTCTATCCGGAGGTTTTCGTCTACAAATCCTTGCTTTTATTATTTGTGGGTATGAATTGATAATGGTATGCTATAGTTTTTAATTCTAGAGTAATATAAATATTTTTGACATCGCTTTAACAAATATTTTTAGGAGATCATTTACCTACTAATAGGCACATGTAGTGCAGTCCCGTTTTTACCCTTTGGGTTCGGAACCCTCCTAGCAAACAACATTTTTAACATTACGTTGCTTGTATAGTTGACGTTAGGTATAAGTTAAATGAATAAAATTTTACTAAGTATATTACCGCTAGAGTATTCGGCCATCACGGCGATAGATAGCCGTTTAGTCTCTTTAACCTCTCCAAAGAAAAGTTGAAGTCTGATACCGATAAATATGCCAATGAAAATATCGATGACCGTAAACATCAGCGTCGAAGATATTTCCATTAAATCTAGTGACTGAAACAGAAATAAGTAAATCTATGTAGTCCGAAGTTTAAGGACTTTATGGAAATTCTGCGCATAAGGTATCCTCAGGAGATGTTGATTCTTTCCGGTGAAACATGTCTCACGGTATAGCGTTCCTACTTATTACATTTAACAGTAGATGTAGGTACTTACATTCTTTTGAATGGAAAATAAAATATATCCAAAAGTACATAAGCTGCCAAGTACAAGTTTTAGACAAAATATGAAGAGCTGAAAAGAAATGCCGATATAACTTGTAGCTAGGTACTGCGGGAATTAAATGAATCGAGATAATAATCATTTCTCACTCACCTGAAATCTATACAAGTTTTGAAAAAAAGTAAACATGTCGAATAACTCTTTTAAATAGATGTGTGTATCGCTGGTTAACAAATCGTGTGTCTCCATAGCTAACTTTTTGATATTCCTGTTACTAATTAATTTTACGCTCGTCGGTTTCATTATCTTATTTTTAATCTGCCCCAAATGGTTTCTAATAATGCAATTCAAAAAACGAGTTCTCAGGAAAAAATAAACGATAAGATTGGAGCAATAAACAAGCTCAATCATTACAGTAAGCTGCCCGTAAACGGAACCAGCGAAACTAAAAGATAAAATATCCATTTTTATACATGCCGCCATGAACATCACAAAGAAAGCCACAAGAAGCATAATAATCGACGTTTGATTTATCCTCTTCAAAATCAGATTGAGATCTTTAATCTTCTCCAAGCCCATAATGCGATCGACTTTCTGCATTCGTACAAAAAAGTCTGCATTTTCTTGACCGTTCACAAATCTCACGTGGAATATTGTACACACATATGTGAGAAAACCGCACCATACAGATACCACGGTTAGATTGTAAATAGCTCCACCTTTGATTCGTTCATAGTATATCTCGAGGACGACAATGTTTAACACTAGTGTGATCAAAATGCAAAATAAGGTGTACGCTTTTTGCTGGCGTGTAGGTGCGCTTACGAATTGGTCTTTAACTTCAACTCGGCAGCTGCCGAAGATAAATTGCAGCCAGTGAAAGAATTGAAAAACTCTAACGAACTCTTTGTCCAATATGTCTCTCGATAGATACTCAGGAGAGTGAATTTTTGTTTCTTTCATCGTTGTTTATAGAAATTATACGTGGATGAACACTAAAGCATGCAATCTTTTGATACGAGTTTCACCTGATAGACGTTAAAATCTTAATGATAGCTATATAGCTAATAGTATATATTAAACGCAACCGAATATGTTAATATTAGAACATGAGCATAACTTTTATAACGAAGCAAACTGCAAGAGGACGATAGTGTAACTGGCAGTAAAGGCAAGAAGGTGTAACGGCAGTCGAATGTTTAATGTAAAAACGTCGAATATTGTAGCTCGACGACGCCCTTTTAACAGCATTTTCATATGTTTGACGTTCTGTCTGGATTCACCTAGAAATAATAATTTTGTTTACTGAAAATTAATGTTTATTGACTATCGATATCTACAGGGTTAATGGTAATCAGGTAGGCATCTTCATAAGGCACTGAAATAACAAAAAATGCTACCTACATTAAGAGTAGCTTCTAGCTACCATAAAGCAAGAAAAATATATTTTTTTTTTTGTTTGGCAAGTGCAACACAGGGCTAGTTACAAAGAGGAATTATGAAACTCCAAGTTTCATAATTCTTCTTTGTTATTAATTAATTTATGTTACATACATTTTAAGCGCAAGTCAACGAACTTTTTGTATTTAAAGTGTTCCTTTTATAACTAAAGTGGTTGCTCATGGTCTCATGTCTCAAGAGCTTTTAACAACAATAACTGAGAAACAATAATACAACCATGTACATGTAGAGTAGTCATATGTATATAATAGAGTAAATCTTTCTTATATAGAGTTATCTGTTACGGGTGAACTAAGCCGAAATGGGGTAACTACGAGTATAAGTAGTCATAATTATAAACAACTTTAATCTTGGGATCAACCCCAGAAATACTTAGTGAAAAAAAATCAGAAGAGCGAAAGAAAGGTTTAACGACAATGTTATTTTATTACATACACATTTCCATACAGGTCAGGTGCATCAACAAAGTATTCTGATTTGGAATATAAATGGATATAAACAGTTTGGATCAAAATAAAAATAAAAATGTTGGATGTTTGTATGGTGCATCTGTAAAATGATTACCAAACGTTTCTTTTGTAGTTTTATTTAGGTACATTTGATATTTTCTAAAATAAAGGAATATACCTACCATAGACAAAAAAAACAGTATTACGACTACGCGAGCGAGACCAAATTTTGTTATATGACCGCGCCTTAACCTGCGGAAGAAGCCACGGGCAAATGCAAGCTATTAAATTTGAATCTACATCAGTCAGCCATATCAGGAAATATGATGTATACTGCAATAGTCATGTAGTATACGTAGAATTTTTACTTAATTATCTATCAAATGTTAATAACTTTATTTTCATGAACCATTTAAATAATTGGATCTCTTAATCGAGTTACCTATATAAATATGTACACTACTTATGTACATGGTTTATTCCTAACGGATGTCAGTTCGTATATTACTGATGGTAGATAAACGTCACCTTTAATTAATGTAATTTATCACTTTAATTTAACGAAATATTTAATGACACTACCACGATGTAGGTACACTACCACGATGACATGAAGATTTTACTAAGTAATTAAGTCGCACTATTTACATAAAAAGTACCTAGCGGTTTAAGTAATTGTAGAGAGTTTTATCACTGGTTATTAGTTTGTACTTATTAGAAATTTCAGGTAAATGATATTACAAAGTAACAATGAAAACTAGTTGTAGTCAATTTTCATACAAAGTTTAGTACTACGAATTGTATGGAGGCTAAGTTACTGCAAAAATTTCGGCTTTATTTAAGTACTTTGGATTAGCTTAGTGCTAATAGAGGTTTGTAGTGATTTAACGGAACCTGAATTTTGGTATATAGGTACTAGTTGCGCTACGCGGTGTTACTCGCGGATATAAATTTTTTTCTTGTAACAAAGCTACGTTAAGTAATCAGCGAGTAGTTTTTATGTTTATTCTTTACATACAAAAAAATACAAATCTTTCCTCTTTATAATATTAGTAGGTGTCGACATTTTTGAAGATCTTTAATTCGCAGTATGTGTACCTACATTTTAACCTAACCTTAACCGGCATGTGAACCCATCGTTTTATATTACATACCTTCAAGTAAAGAAATGGCCGCGATGCATAGTTCCTCACTTGACTCCAGCTTGTTTGTCAAGGACTGTGTTACAACGCACAAGGTTAGCATTAACGCCATCGACACCGTAGAACTTGGTACTGTACATAAAAATGACGGTAGATTCACGGACATCTGAAAAAGTAAAAGCATTTGTAAGCTTGTATACCTAAATTTTGAGGCGCCATAATAAATGCGAAAAATATAACATTAAAAAATGTAAGGTGTCAGTCACAACAAAATTAGAGCATTTAAAAATTTAAGAATTCACAATTACACAACAAAAAAAAAACCGTACGATTTTTTTCTCGAATTCTGAGTTGGTCCCTTAGTCAGATATGTTCCTTTAGGATGAGTAAGGTCACCCCTAGACGATACTATAGTACAAAAAAAGAGTCTATAAGTACTTAGGTATATTTTTATTTGAAACGAGACGATGCGCCTGGTGCCGTTGTATTTCCAATAAAAATCAAATGGGATTTCAGGTGCTAGAGATATTCGTAGATAGTTGTGATTTATCTATGCTCTTTAGGAATAGTTAAACAATAGATATACTACAATTTCTCGTTAAATTACCTGCTTTTTGAAAGAAACTACCAAGTTCTGCATAGTAATCAACTGCCACGCCAGCATTTGAAATGTGAAAAAGAATATCTGCAAAATTAAATTCATGTAGAGTACGGCCAACGAGAAACACAAAAATTTTCTTAGCCAAACTCAAGTCAGAAAACATAAATACTATTTTAGGATCCGCCAGAAACGATAGGGGAAGTACGTACAAAATGACATATACAGACAAAATGACACAGTCGACTTATTTCAAAACTGGCGCAGCTTAGCGGTACGAGAGACACTTGTATATATGGTTTCCGTCATGTTTTGATACCTGCCAATCACCAGCCGCCATTACTTTAGTAGTTCCGTCACAACAGACGTACAGAGTGTTTGTTCGAACGAAAAAAGATTATTTATGTTGATTCCTGCCTAATTTTGGTGAGTTTTATTTTACTATTTGCTTAGAATTACATGTTTTTTGTAAGCATTACTTATTTTCCTTGCGATTTGGGCAAGTTTTTATACTGCACGTATAGTGTTTTAATCGTATTTAATTATGTTATGGTGCAGGCAAGGACAAAATGACATATAGACTTATCGGGTAAAATGACATACCTGTCTTTTATCCATCCATCGTCGGTTAATATATATTGTTGTTATTTTTTAGTTGTAATGCAGCGTGACTATAAGAAAACGACTAATCGTCAATTTTGGACTCAGAAGTCAATGAAAAAAATAATAGAGGCCGCTCCAGAATAATTTTCCTCCAGAAATTCAAAATGTTTAATCATAAAAAAAAATGTTTAATCATATAAATTAAAGAGTAAAATATTAAAATCGGGAGGGTGGTAAAGAAGCCTGTTCGCAATGATGAAGATTTTCCCAGTGGTATCACCGACGATAAAGAAGACTGTGAATAAATAATAAACAAAGAAAGAGAAAAATGTGCGTGCATATATTGTAATGAACTTTTTTCGCGTTTCATTTCTCGAGAAGGCTGGTTGAGTTGAACTAAGTGTTCTCTATGGGCTCATGTGTAATGCACAGACGTCCCTAAGAAGGCCAAAAACATTGTTTGTGAACATTGAAAATTGATCTAAATACGTTTTTTTCAATAGTTAATTTTTAATTCTAAGATATTTAAGGTAGTCAATTAATCAGAGAAGCTTATTCCTAAAGTTACCTATTGTGACAAAAAAAAAAGTTATGACTGATAACAAAACCCTATGTCATTTTGTACGTACTTCCTTATTGACTCAAGGTATTACATAATCACCAAAAAGAAAACAATCGCTGTGTATCGTTTTCCCGCATTTGACGTATTTACATTTACATATTATGAGATTTGCATTTACATATTATGTGATTTGCGTTTTCATAAATGATTGGTCTCGCTGTGCAATTATTTATCTAAGTTGCGTTGTATTGATATAACTTGAGGTGGGGTGTGAGATTCAGGCACTAGCGGCTAGAAAAGATCCGTTTTGAGCAGTGAGTTCAACAACGAAAACGTTTTTGCTTCTACCCACTTGTGGTATACAGGTACTGACTTTACTATTAAATCTTACCGCATGTTGAAAGACGTCCATAGTATCAGCTAAGCATTCTAAAATATAACTCATTCCATATACAAGATCTTTGCCAACTTTATTCTTAGATTTCGGTTCATCATTAGCAGAGGAAAACACGAATTCTTTTTTAGAAGCGTAAGCTTTTAGTTGCATAAGCTCATCATTTACATATTGAACTCGAACAGAAATAAAGGTTAATATAGAAGAGACGTGGAGAATGATGAAGTAGCTAGCTGTACTAGACACTGATGCTACAGATGCGCATGGGCAAGAATCGCTTAGGAGATACTTATTGAACACTGCCAACCAAATTACGATAAGACACACATCCCTTATAGCTCTCAATGCGGATATCTTGTACTGTTTCGAATTTTGACGCTTTGCATCTTCCATTTTATTCAGTATACGATCGATTCTTTGCAGCTTAACGTAGATTTGGCTCTTAGAGTGATCACTGAAGAACGTGCTTTTCCATGCCAGCCCTGCGTTTGTTACGCCGTTTATGACAATTCCTAACTTCAGTGGTATATCAGTAGATAGAGAATCGAACTGGGTGTTACAATTGATGACGCTGTAAGTAATGCATGCCAAATTAAACAACCACACGATGACACTATATGCTTTGTACCGGGCTGTTGGTGGAGTAATAAATTTATATTCGACGTGTACTCCGAGCGTGCCAAGAAACCTTTGTATATAGAAGTTGGGATGAAAGATATTTGCAAATTGATCGTCAAGCATGTCTTGGAATATTATGTCTGATTTTTTGAGTTTCTCCATAGTGTGTGGTTTGACCGACCTCCATTTGTGAACTGGAAGCTACGCCTATATTTTAGTAACAGTTTTTTCCCTTAAGGGAATTTGTTATTTTAATCCAAAACTTTGTGTACTTTTTCCTAAAAAATACTCTATTTAATCCAATTACGATGTGATCAGAAAATGGTATACATTTGAATACTGTATGAGTCGATTAAAATGCCATTATGTACCTTTTAAGAGAATATAACAAAAACACAGAAATTAAAAATGCCGGGGCAAGTGGTCATCACAGATGATTCGTTTATTGAAGATAATTTGATCAAAAGCCTATCTCCGCTGAATCTAGTGCAAACAGCTCTTGGCTCCGCGCGGGTCATCATTAAAAACAACAAAGTCCGAAGCCCTACTACTTTGCACATAGTGTATTCTTTTTTTTGGATAGTACTTAGCACGCTGTCATGCCTAGTTTTCCAGGTGCATTACTACAAAACATTTCCCGAAAAAGATCTGCTATTGTATGTATCATGCGCAATTGGTACAGGAATGCAGAATATTTTATATATAACAAACACATTATCAAATCGCTTCTCTCACAGAGAAAACAATGTTAAAGTTTATGGAATGCTACAAAAAGTGGAGCACACACTCCGATTGGAAAAAAATACTTACTATAGCGATTTTCTTTACCGGTTGAATGTATTGATAATAATGAATTAATAATAACTATGATTATTGTTGGATTTTCTGGTGGTTACATCGTTCATGCAGTTGGTTTACTTGACGAGCCTCAATTGGCGATGATTTACGCATTAGCTCTTATATCAACTTTCATGGACAACGTTTTATTTGTGAGCATGGTATATTTCTTATCAGTACGCGTGAAGATATTTAACAAGATTATTAAAAATATAATTGATAACTACAAAGGAACCGTTTTGAAAAAATACAAAGAGATGACACTGAAAAAGTACCTATATTCATTTATTTATCCGAAAGTACAACAGTCAAGTACAGCTAGCTTTCCTCGTGAGAATTGGATCAAATGTCTCCAAGAGTTGTTAAAATCTTATAAAATGATTACTACAATATTTAGTTTTTCGGTACGTTAATTATTAAATTCTTACTTCCTGATAACTTGTTTAGTTATAATTAATTAATTGATACGATTCTTAAGTTTATTTTTCGTCGTAATGTTGTTTGTTTTAGATATTCACCTTGTGCCTTACTGTATTAGTTGGGTCGTTTGTAGTTATTGCAGCTGATTTTGTCGGATATCGCACTGAAGTAAGTATACCTATTAATCAAGTTAAATACTTCCCTCCATCCATCCAGAATTATTGTGTATATACGGGAATACAAAATATGTTTAAGTTTATCAAATTCGCTCAACATTTGTTCTAAGTAGAATCAACAGTTCGTACAATCGATAATTTTTAAAAAATTTACGTAAGAAAAACATATGAAAAAATAAACAAAAGAGCAAATGATAGTCGAAAACAAATCTGACCATGGATACCTCACGGAACTATCTAATAAAGGTCCAGTCAACAAAAATTATAGTCGGGATAACAAATGAAAATAAATCATAGTCAGAATATTAAATTATTA
The DNA here is from genome assembly GCA_947049295.1 of Ligdia adustata. Classification (NCBI taxonomy): domain Eukaryota; kingdom Metazoa; phylum Arthropoda; class Insecta; order Lepidoptera; family Geometridae; genus Ligdia; species Ligdia adustata. The sequence continues at coordinate 10,576,690 of OX346218.1, forward strand.
TTATAAAATAAAAAATGCATGTCGCATTATGTTATTTTATGATAATATTAATTTTTCGTACATATAAATATAATTATTTCCTAGCAAAAATACGAAAAACTAATATCCTTCTTGAAAATAAAATTGACTATGTAGACTAAATTACTGTCAATACTTTTAATTCCTCAATAATTTAAGGTTTTTTGTTCTCAATGATATTGTTATTAATCATTAGGCATTCTATAATATCTAATAGTTTCATTAAAAAATCTTCCAGAATATGCTTAATATTTTTGTCATTAAATATTATAATACTCACCTTCTTTTTTACGATCAGCGTTCATACTGACTCTCAGTTTTAGTCAAGTCTTCTGGCTTTTTTAGTGCAGACACAATCTTTTTTTTGTGCCAGTTTCCCACAATATTTTATTGTAAGGTTTAATATAATTATTTTTTTATAGCGAATAGGCTTACGCTTGACCGCAACTAGCCTGATGTAAAGTGACGATGCGGTCTAGGATGTACGCTTGCCAAGAAGAAACCGATTCACTCGCGATTATTGACGAGTTAAAAATCGGCGTAGAGATGGCAGTAGAATAAGGCTCAATTTTGCTGACTTGAAGACATACAATAAAATGTCAAAAGTTTTAGAGAAGGTAATGCATATACGATTAGAAAATTATTTGAATTCCATAAACTTTATGTTTGAGCGGCAATACGGATTTCGATCTAAAAGTAATACACTTACAGCTTACCATTGACCTAGTTACTAAAATTAAACATAACATTGACAAGAAGAATATAGTCTTAGGTATATTTATAGACTTAAAAAAAGCGTTCGACACAGTGAGCCACAAACTGCTTCTCAAAAAATTAGATACGATCGGAATCACTGGAAAAGTCTTGCATATGTTCAAATCTTATTTAGAAAAGAGAACTCAGACAGTTAAAATAGACCAAATCCATCAAAGTGACCCACTGCCTATTACGTGTGGAGTTCCACAAGGCTCAATTCTAGGTCCTCTGTTGTTTTTGGTCTATATAAATAATATACATGAGCTAGGATTACATGGACATATCACGCTTTACGCTGATGATACCTGCCTATATTATTTTGGTCCATCTATAGATGATTTAGTTTCCCGAGCCCAACATGACCTAAACAAATTGCATGATCGGTTCCAATATAATTTACTGACTATAAATATTTCCAAAACGTGTTATATTATCTTCAAAGCTAAAAATAAACCCATACCACCACATACACCTTTAACAATTAATAATATTCCCTTGCAACAGAAAAATCACGAAAAATATCTCGGCCTACAGATGGATACACATCTAACATGGAACGCTCATATTGAAAACATTAAAACTAAACTAGTAACAATACGCGGCTCTCTTCGAAATATAGTTGGGTGCTTTCCTCGTAAATTACGTTTCACTATCTATAACGCTTTTATACACACACCTCATATAACATACTTAATTGAAATAAGGGGGAACGGTGCAAAAACAAAACTAGCCGAACTTCAAGTACTTCAAAACAAAATCATTAAAATGCTATTTAGCTATCACTATCGAACGTCAACTAAAACTATTTATAAAGAGACTAAGTTGATGAATATTAAACAGTTGTTCATTTACCACAATTGTATTTTTGTACGAAAATCCTTAAACAAAAATGTTCATTCAAATATCGTATTTCATAAAAGAAAAAATGTTGGTTGCCCCTCTCGGCCTACAACTCTTCGAGCCAGTTTTCTTGTTATGCCGAGAGCTCGAACAAATTACGGTAAAACAATGGTGACTTTTGTAGGAGCGAAACTTTATAACAAACTACCGTCGGATTTAAAAAATATTACCTCGTTTAATATTTTTAAAAAACAGTTAGCCCACTTCCTTATTAATGACGAAACACTCGTATAGCATTAAAATTTTATTTTCGAATTTCTGTTATCTCTCATAAATTTCTCTGTTGTTTCCTGCTTACTACCTTCCACAAACTTTGATAAACTTGAACATTAATATCACCTACTGTTATACCTACTGTGTTGTAACTACTATTTTATATCTAAGCTTTAAATTAATTAGTATCTAAGTATTTAAGTTAAAACGACGACAAACGTCTCTATTATAATATACCTTAACTATGTTCTCATGTAAGTGATGTAAATCTTGAATGAGAATAAATGTCTTTAAACCTAAGTCACCAGCGGGGAACTAGTCAGAAAACCGCGGGGATGCCCGAGCCCAAACCGAAGATATTCATCCTACCGGCACGATGACCCATCTCCGGGATTTTTCGCTAGTTTGTGGGGCATTCATGAGGGGCTAGCTCACGATTGGGCCCCCTATACTGATTGCGGTCGGCCAGCGGTGCACCGTGCCTCGGATCCCTCTACCCTTCATGACTAGCTACCCAATGCATCAACAGAAGTGTACATCAAAAGAAACGGCCATAATCAAATATACCAACTACTATACCAACATCTTCAGATTGTGTCAACGGACAACGCGCCGGAACACGGCTAGGCCGCTTGGCGGCGCGACTTTGTCCGTTGGGTTGTCACTAGCCACAGCGGAAGCCTACCTGGTGGTAGGCTTCCGCTGTGGCTTGAATTCAACTCTTATTCTTCACTACGGTCGTAATAGAAGCAAAAGAAGTTTGTGTTTGTCCTTGTATAAATTGGTAAATTGCCCCGATTGCAGAATTGTATCATTGTACAGGCAGATAAAATGTGTAAAAATCTTACAGATAGATTATGTGTAAAGATCTTTTATGTAATCTGAGAGTTGTACAAACTGATAATGTACGGATGTCGAAATATTTTTGTACAAAAATATCATAATATTTTTTATAATTTAGAAAATGTTCAATAGCTTGATGTACTCGTATGTAATCCAAGTTATTAATATTCATTATCTTTTTAATAAATAGTATGATAAATGGCACTGGATACGAGTACTTATATCGAGTAATTAGGTACTTGATTCTTTACAGGTATACCCCCTTTCTGCAAGAATTACCCTAGTTCTCTGGTCAATGCTCTACTATGTCCAGCTGATCGTGTCTGCTGTTATCAACGATTGGTTCATAATGGAAATAAAAAAAATGAAGCTGTTGTGCATACGTCTCATCTCTTACGACTACGATGGTGAATATAGGTTATTCTTCTTAGACCTCATTTTCAAACTGACGGCTGACACCAGCAGTTTGTAGATGTTTATTGTTTATGTTTATTTTTTACTTTATATGTTTATTTTATCTTTTTAGGTCCTTATCAGAAAACAGCAAGCGATATGATCAAGATCATTCACTATGACACACCTGTTTTTGTTGTATTTGGCATTTTTGAATTAAATAAAAGGCTTCTGCTGGAATTATTTGGGATCATTGCTACCAATGCGCTAGTTTTAGTGCAGTTACTTATATAGTTCATACGCTTACCCTTAGAGCCTACCAAAAGATTTTTATTTGAATTGCAGATGGTAAACTTCAATAAATCTTCAGGGATTTCCAGCATATAGGTCAGCAGTTCGCTCCCACTGCTCCCACTGAACTCTTAATATCTCCAAACACACATGCGAGCTTTAATAGTTATTTTCGTTCAATAAGTACAATTATTTATGGCTATTCCAGTTTAAACTAATGTTCGATAAGTATCACATTTTATTTATGTAAGTAATAATTAAAATAAATTAAATAAATGCTGAGCTTTGTCTAACACTACAAGCTATTTTATTTTCACTACATTCTGTATTTCTATCACATTCCAGTTCTTGTAAACTGGGTTTGGTTGTTTTAGTTATATTTATTACATAAGTTTCTACAACCAGACCTTTAAATTTTAGGCTGGAGGCTAGTATTACAAAAGTTTAAAAACACCTAATGATGAAGTAAAACTAAAACCTGATCAAAAGGCCAATGCCAGGGGCTTAGAAACTGATACTATGGCAAACCAATACGCCGATTTCAAGGAGCCTAATAATCTTTATAACATTATAAAGATTATTAGGTTTACCTAGTATCAGATGAAAATATTTTCATCTGATTACTTAGTAGTCTACTGAGGTACTTATTACATTTAGAAGAAGCTTATCAAACTATACAAAACTCAATTTACAGTTTGTTTTATTTAGTTCATGCCTTCTATATGCTAGTCAGCTGGAATTCTCTATTAGTATCTAACCTAAATGAGGTCTAACTTCAGAACGTGTTCACTCCTCACTTAAAAGATATAGATTCTACATAGAATTTTGCTACATTTTAATTTTGAATTTATCTAGTCGTTGTTTTGTGTAAAATTTAGAAAACTTTAATATAAGCATAATATTAGTCCAGTCAATAAGAGGGTTTGACCCATGGACATTCAGTATGAACAGGGCTGAGTGCACTATTTTGTAAGCGCCAAGTTTTGGATTTAAGTAAGTCCCTGTCAGTGATGTACAAGACTCGGGGCGTCCAAGTCCTTTTGCCTAGAGCTCGGTGCCGGCTCTCTTCGTTTATATTGCACCCGACGACTCGGGAGTCTTTTGCAGAGCTCGAACCATTTTGAAAGCTAGAGCCCTTTTGAGCGCTCGATCGAACTCGAAGTATTTTCAGGGCTCGGGCCTTTTTAGCGCACTAGTAACTTAGTTTTAGTTTTACTTCGCTCTAGTTTTAATGGATGCTAATGAATAAAAATAAGTAGAGCTAAACCACAATAGATTAAGCATTTACGGTGGACTTAATAACATATGTTGAGTTCTAATATTGGACGCTCGAGTCTGATTTGCAGGGCTTTGTCAGTTCAATAGCGAGTTCTCTGAACTACAACTCGAGCCTTAAAAAAAACTCGTCTAAAAAGGTTCAAAAATAGATAAAAAAACCTTGAAGCTTGACACTCAATAAGGGCTCGAGGCGAGATTGCAGATACATTTGAAATATCCAAGGCATGCAAGCTAACATTCTGTTGACTACAAACCTTAGTAGTTTAAGCGACTTTTTATGATTCTTGCTTTTATGTGTCATAAATATTTCCTACTAATATTTTTAATTCTGTCATAATATTATAAACGCGAAAGTTTTTAGGATTTTTTTTGATGTTCAGGTGTTGAAAACAAACGGATTTTACGATGTAATTTTTATGTTTATTATTAAAAAAAATGCCCAAATAAAATGTCATTTTTTTAGAAAAACTTATAACTTACTTAAATATCGTATGACGGTAACATAATTTTCTATTTTTTTTTAACTCATTCTTTTTTTTATTTTGTATGAAGAGAGAATTTTTTTGCTGGTACCTGTGTATGCCCCAGTGGCCGGTCAGACATTCATTTTCCCACACACTGTATTCTGTACCCAATGACTTTCCAACCAAAGACACGTCATAACCGCGTTTTCAACGGGGCGGTTCTTTATACGGCTCCAGCTCATTTGAAGGTTCGAGGTCTTTTTCAGGCTCGAACTCCTCGAAGCATGGCTCAGAGAGCTCACGGCTCGGCTAGGCTCGGGGCTCCGAGCCTACCAAGCTCACTAAACTTGCCATTCCGCCTCGAGGCTTCAAAAACAGGACTCGACGCCTTGAGTCTTGTACATTATTAGTCCCTGTAGCCACTTAGTTTCATTTGGTCAACGTCTTCTGAAGTTCGTTGAGAGCAGATAACTGCCGAAATAGTGGCTTCTTATGCTGGCCTGAAATGCAAAAATCACACCACGACACCATAAAGCTTCAGGAATCACTTTTCACGCGTAATTATAGGTTTATTACTGTATTATGTAATTAATAAAAATAAACATAATCCCGTCAAAAACGTTACATGTACAAAAATGCACAAGACTTGCAGCACAAAAAAGTTGTGAAATCCAATGTTAACCAAGTCGGTTTATTCAATACCTATGTATCTAAGGGAGTAAATATACAACCACTTTGCCGGAAATTGATACTTTGTTTATTAGCTGATAAAATTTTGTAGTGACCATATATATGTTCCGTAATAAATATAGTGACTTGACAAACGCACACTGCAATGCATCCAGAGGACAGCGTGCCAAGAATGCTTGGCTCATTACCACGCTGAATGACAATGCTTATACGTTGGGTCACATAAAAACCGGCATTCCAGTCACGCGTCGAATCGATCAAACGCTCCGATAAGTTTTAGAAAATAAGATGAGCTCCAGATCCCCATGGCTCTCAAGTCTCGACTCCAAATGGCTCAAATATAGAACCTCTTTGAGGCTAGCACATTTGCGCCGCTTGTGCTGTTCGGCTGAATAAGCCGTCGCCCCTGCAATATTATGTGTCAAAGGAAGATGAAATGGCGCTAATGTGTCAACGCATGTCGCGTCCCACACTAGAGGCCTACCTTTTATGCTTAGTTTTTCAGGAACATTACTATAAGAATATCTTTTTTTATTATTTCGTCCGTACCCAAAATTTAAATAACATATTTCAAAAAATTATGGAATCTTGATCTATTAACGTTATTCTATCTAACTATAGAGTTTCAGCGACAGAGGAATTATTGTTAAGGTGTCCATGGAGAGAATTTCCCCATTTAATGGGCTATTTTAACTGATAAGTCATTCATAGCAAAGATGCAGCAAAACTCTACACATCTTACTCAACTTCAAAGCTTTGTATGTTTTTTTTACTACCTAAAACATTTCGTCTAATCATGTTGTCGATTTGATGTCCTAATGTTATTGTAAATATGTTCGAGTCCATTAAAACGCAATTAAAATCATCTATCTATTACGAAACATTGGTTTTCGTTTTAATCATGTTTCAAAAACAGAAGACACAATAATGTCGCAGGAAGTGGCCATCGCTGATGATTCGATTATTGAAAATAGTTTAATTAAAAGCCTATTTCCGCCGTATCTAGTGCAAACTGTATTAGGTACCGCTCGCGTCAGAATCAAAAACAACATTATTACAAGCCCTACAACTACAGACATAGTGTATTCTTTTCTTTGGATAGTACTAGGCACGCTGTCATGCCTAGTTTTTCAGGAACATTACTATAAGAATTTCTTCGATAAAGACTTTATTCTGTATGTGTCATGCTTAATGGGCACGGGGATCCAAAATATTGCATTTGTGACAAGTATACTTGCAAATCGATTCTTTCAAAGAGAAAATAATATTAAAGTTTATGTTTTTTTGCAAAAAGTGGATCGAATACTACAAATTGAGAAATGTACTTACTATAACAATTTTCTTTACCGGTTAAATGTGCTAGCTGTTATTATGATTATTGTTGGATTTTCTACTGGTTTCATTATCCACGTGGTTGATTTACTTAACAAACCCCACTATACGATATTTTACGGATTCGCTCTTATATCCATGTATATGGAGAGCCTTTTATGCGTTAATATGCTTTATATCTTAGCAGTACGCGCAAAGATATTGAACAAGATTATCAAAAATGTTATCAAAGAGTACAAAGGAACCGTTAGGGAAAAAATCAAAGTTATGACACTGAGAAAGCTCCTGTATTCATTAGTATGTCCGAGAGTACAACAATCGAACACAAATAATTTTCCTCGTGAAAAATGGATCGAATGCCTCAAAGAGCTGTTAAAGACCTACAAAATGATTACTAGATTGTTTAGTTATTCGGTACGTTTATTTATATGTATACGAGTATGTTTATGATTAAGGATAATTTAATTGTTTGTATTTTACCTACACGTTTATGTTTCAGGTATTCAACTTATCGCTTACTGTGATAGTATGGTCATTTTTTATTATTATGGGCGATTTTCTCGGACAACGTAGTGGAGTAAGTATTTATAAGCACCTATCTATGTTTATTGTGGAATAAGGGGAAAATGGAAACATCATCCTAACCGACTCAATTGTCAAACCCCATACTTCACCTACCTCACTGACGCAGCATGGATGGCGGCAAATCATACATCTGCCTGGCCCACCAGAGCTGTAGAGGTCCCAGAGACCTTGGGGTTTAAAGCACCCCTAAAAGTCTGGTGCAGAAGGCAACGGGAAACAACTGCACTATACTCCCAAGAAAATCGACGAAATTAGACTGATAAAAAAGAGTATGTTTTCGGTAAATTGTAATTAGACACATATTGTTAGACTATTTTCACCAAGACGTTTAAGTAATATAACTAAAACAATTTATCCGGATAATTAAATGTTTTTTTTTAAGTAATAGCTCTTTCAAATTATCTTAATGATTTCAGCTATACCCCCTTGCTGCGAGAGCAACAGTAACTGTATGGGTAATCTTCTACTACTTTCTGCTGACTGTGTTAGCGGTTATCAACGACTGGTTCATAATGGAGATAAAGAAAATGAAGCTGCTTTGCATTCGTCTCATCTCTTATCACTATGATGGTAGGTAAATTTATGTAACTGTTCCGAAACTCAAGCTCTATTGGTACGTAATAATGTAGGTACCTACTGCAGATCTCTGATTTGGATAGGGTCTCCAATGCTTAACACTTATACTATTAAAAAAGATAAACCTTGTTCATATTTATTTAATCACCGAACTTAGGATTTTAGTTAATTTTCGTTTTCGTCTTTTCAGGGCCTTATCAAAAAACAGCAAGTGACATGATCAACATCATCCACTACGATACTCCTGTTTTTGTTGTATTCGGCATATTTGAGTTAAATAGAGGACTACTGCTTGAAATAGTTGGGGTCGTTGCTACGAATGTGCTAGTTTTTATACAGGTTCTCATTTAGTTAGAAATTGTTTCTTGTGCTTCTAGTTAATTTGTTAAGGTCTATGATTCTTATTGGGTTAGAATGAAGTATGTTAAGTAAAAAAATATGTTAGATAATATTAACTTAACATTTTTGAGCTGTTCGACCTTGGAATGGAACCTTTTTGTCTGCGTCAGGTAGTAGATGATTACGATGAACTTTTGTGTGAAACGCGTGATATGGAATATGTTAAATATGTTCTTCAAAAATAGTGACCCAGAACCAAAACCCAGCTCCCCATTCTAAATAAAGACCCAAATCTAGATAATATTAGACTAGAAATATTAAACAAATATACCATCATTTTCAGCCTTATCGGCCCACTCCTGGGTATAGGTCTCTCCTCTCCCTTAAATAAATAAAAGAGTTTGAATATTTTCGGATTAATTGATTAAGACGACTGCTTCGTTCAATCACACGTCGCAACTAGGTGGTAACCCTCAAAGAGTTACCTTATAGACCCCCATTTATATCGTAGTATACTCGTAGTAGGTATTTACTGAATCTTTTAATAATATTAAATGATAGTTGTTCGTTTCAACAGAAGTATTCATTTATCTTAGAAATAAAGTATTTCGTAAGTAAGTTTACGTGAGTAATTTTTAGTTTATTTTGTTTAATGAATCACGTAAATACCCAAATAAATTAGTACATATTTTCTACGAGCAATTAATTATGTATATTCATGCACATTAGATGTAACTCAGTATACATATTATTACAGGCTGTCTCACCCGAACCGTTATTCGTGACATAAAACGTATTATTTTATAAATAAGTTTTTAACTTTAAACCCCCTTTTCACCCCCTTAGGAGCTAGATTTCCAAAAATACTTATTTAAGATAACCCTATGACATATTCATTCTCAAAATTTCATATTTCTTGCTGGGAATCAACGTAGAGACGTTTAGGCTCTACGTTGATTCCCAGCAAATATAAGTTAGTCAGGTAGGACTTACTCTTTTATATGTGTAGATAAATAATTTTTTACTTATTTGATATTCTTAGGTAAATATTAATTTTTAGAACCAGTTCACAGTGTGCAATGTTCCAGTGTGACTTGTTGCGAATAAACCATTATAGACAGAATTCGTTATGAAATAAATAAATATTCAGCGGATGTAAGCATGAAGTCTAGGCACCTAGTATTTAGTATTTGTTTTAAATAAAATATTCATGCGTAGTCATGAAAAATAATTCATTCCTATCAGAAAACTCCATTAAATCAAAATATCAAAACGATTTACTGTACTAATTCTATGGTGAATATTGTATGAGACGATCAAAATCCTATCATTATTATCCCTTCAACCTTATATTCAAAACTATTAAGACACTGTTACTAATAGTAACGTTACTATAGTAGTAGAATTACAAAAAAATAACCTAATCCTAAAATGTCACAGCACGTGGCCATCGCTGATGATTCGTTTATTGAACACAATTTCATTAAAAGTTTAGGTCCACCCTATTTAGTGCAAACTGTTTTAGGCTCTGCACGTGTCAAAATTAAAAACAACATCGTCACAAGCCCTACGATTTTACATATAATGTATTCCTTTCTTTGGATAATACTGGGCACGTTTTCAGGTCTTGTTTTTCAAGAACATTACTTAAACACAATGCCTGAAAAAGAATTACCAATGTACTTTTCATGCCTGTTTGGTACAGCTAGTTACCGAATAATATACAATACTGGTACCGATAAACAAAAACAAAAATATTTACTTGCCATGCAATGTACAACACCAAGTGACAATGATGAGACAATTATACGCAATCGAAGATGTTAATGGTCGATGTGACGTAATGTACAACCCAATGCGTCAGACTTAAACGAAGGCTTTTGAATATTTCCACTGGAAGGTTTTATGATGCCATGTATTATTTCAAAATAACTTTTTTTTTTCAAATTAACATAAAAAGTAGACACATTACGTATTTTTTGTAAGACAGTAAAGGGAAACACATGGCATGAAACAACATAGGTAATAACAAAACAATGTCTATTTTTAAACCCTATAGGAGCGAAAGAGTTCTTGGAGAATCACTTACTCACTCACTCATTGACTTAACAAATAAACCTACACTTAAAATTATAAAAGAAGTGAAGGTTTGATTGTATGTAAAGAAATAGGAAAAAAAATTAGGGGCTCTGTTTTATTTATACCTATGTATAATTACAAACCGTCCTTGATATTTGACGCCTGCCTGTATTAATCTATTGTTAATATCCCTATAAGTCGATTATAACTATTAACAACGCTATTAAGATTCTATGAATTAGTATAAGGTTATAAATACAGACGGCTGAAAAATGTCAGAGGAAGTGGTCATCCCAGATGACTCGTTCATTGAAGACGATTTGATCAGAAGTATAGCGCCGCCGTATCTAGTGCAAACAGTATTAGGCTCCGCTCGTGTCATTATTAAAAACAACGTCGTCACCAGCCCTACTGATTTGCATATTTTGTATTCCTTCCTTTGGATAATACTGGGTACGCTGTCAGGCTTAGTTTTCCAGGAGTATTATTATAGGACTTTCTTCGGAAAAGATCTGATCATGTATACTACATCCTTATTGGGTACAGGATTGCAGATCATAGTATTTATCGCGACCACACTGTCGAACCGATTTCTCCAAAAAGAAGACAACATTAGAGTTTATGTTATGTTACAAAAAGTCAATCGAATACTTGGATTGGATAAATGTACCTATTATACGGATTTCCATTACCGGATTAACGTATTCACAATAATTATGGTTATTATTGGATTCTCTGCTGGGTTCATCGTCCATGTGGTTGGTTTGCTTGACAAACCCCTTTATGCGACGTTCTTTGCATTTGCTGTTGTGTCTGTATTCAGCGACTGTCTGTTATGCGTGAGCATGATATATTTCTTAGCAGTACGCGCAAAGATTTTTAACAAGATTATCAAAAATCTTATTGAAGAATACAAAGGAAGCGTCGCTAAAAAAAATAAAGTGATTACACTGAAAAAGTACTTGTACTCATTAGTATATCCGAGAGTACCACCATTACACACACCTAATTTTCCTCGTGAGAGATGGATCAAATGCCTCCGAGAGCTGCTGAAGACTTATAAAATCATTAAACAACTGTTTAGTGAAACGGTGCGTAACATAAACTTTTACGTAAAATGATAGGAGTCTTCATGGGACAGAAAAATAGAAAGTTTAATAGTAAGTTAGTGATCTCGCTGGATTCTTATTGAAAAGATTCGAATTGAAGCTTTTTGTTTTTATGTGATCCATGTATAAATTAGGGGACAGAGGCTAAAAACAAATAGGAGTAGATCATTTTGCATTGTTATGCACCACACTATATTAGACTGTGGCAAAATGTCCTTTAATATTTTAATATGTTTCAGATATTCAACTTGTCAATTACAGTGTTAATGTGGACGTATGCCATTATTGTAGCTATTGTTATTGGTCATCGCAGTGGAGTAAGTACACATTTTTATTTCATATTTACAAATAGTACTGGGTTGACCTTGGACCAAACTAATTTTGCGATTATATTTCTAGTTTTTCAATCTGAGAGCAATAAAAACTCTAAAAGAAATTCTTTGCCTTATGAAATGAGGTTATTGTATTAAGTTTCCAATTAGCAGATGTCACTTTTGACATTTTCAATACTGACGGGAAATAAATAATGGGTTTTGTTAGCATGGATACATATTTCTACCACTCGTGTATTCTGCCATAGTAATTTAGACCTTGTTTCATGAATACTAAAATCTATTTTTATAGAATCGTCGTGATATTTGCATTTTCAACGACTTTCTCTCTTCTTTGAGAGAAATACCCGACCAATCGAAAATCGCCGATGAAGAAAATTCTAAAAATTCGTAGAAGTCAAGATTGGTTGGAAACTATGAACTGTACCCAAGTACGATATATACATTTTCTTGCGGAAAAACATCCATGCATATTAACTGACAGGAGACATTTTGCTAGACTCGAAGCAGAGACGCTTCGCTCGCCACGTCAATAAACTGCGAATATATATGATCTTAAGCTTATACAGAATTTTGGTTAGATGTATACTAAGCCGAAAGAGGGTAATTATACACATCCTAAGGAATAACATTCACTATGAGATTAACTCGGAATTCAAAAAAAAAACAAGTGTTTCATACATTTTGTCGACGGCGGACTGGAACAGCAAATTTTTTCGATTTCAAAGTTGGTCCCATAGCGAAAGTTGTTCGCAATGATGAGTAGGCATAGTAAACCCCTAACCGATTACCCTGTATGCTGAGGGTACGCTGCTGAGGCACCTACTAAGGATTTGTATACTAACTTACCGTTTAATCTGTGACTCCGATACTAGTCTTTGTCTGTTCCAGTCAGACATAATATTTAATAGACGGTCTGTTCGCTTGCTTGCGGATTCGTAAACTATTTCGAACCATCCATAGACATACTACCTACTTACCTACTTCATAAGGCGTAATAAAGTAACACCATTCTAATATGACGAACACTTTTCGGTGACACTGCCCTGAAACTGACAGAGACACGAACAGTCTGCAGTCTACTGTGCGATGTTTGCTGTTTCATTACAATTGTATATATACATACCTACATTCCAATAAGATTTATATGTACCTAATAAATAGTAAATCAATGTTCTTTTCGTACCGTTGGACTGCTTGCTTGGTATGCTTACATTGGAATCTATGGCCAGGACTAATGTTTTTAGACATACGTAATTTCCTACGTTTTTTCCAGCTATACCCCCTTTCTGCACGCATTACCGTAGGCACATTGGCAATGTTCTATTACTGTCTGCTAGCTACATCAGCTGTTATCAACGAATGGTTCATAATGGAGATAAAGAAAATGAAGCTGTTGTGTATACGTCTCATCTCTTATAACTACGATGGTAGGTATGGTACGCCGCTAGGACTACTTTCAGTTACTCTTATTTTAATTAAGAGATTAAACTTCCAGATTGATTTTGATATAATTTCAATAGGATCGAGAAGTTTCATTAAAAACGGAATTAAAATCTGTCCAGCCATAAAAAAATCAAAAGTCTAATTGAGTACCTACTCGTAATTTCTTCATTTTGGAATTCGGTAGAAAATAACCTCCGTGGTCTGGGTGTCTGTCCCAGTTACTTTGTGGTGGTCCACGAACACTGCGTGTTTCGCGTAGTCCAGTCCTTGTCAGCCGCCTTCCGCGAGTAAGAGTTACGTCTAAACGCCTAGGTACTAATCAATTACAGTTCTGTAGAGGTAGACAGGAAATTGGAAAATCCGTGACTTGAAAATATCTAGATTATAGCTATAGAGAAGTAGAGAAGCAGGTAACGAGTTCCACAGTCTGGCAGTTTGTATAATAAAAGATGACGTAATGTTTTTTAAGTGCATGTTTGCATATTTTTATGTATGTATGTCTAAATCTACGTGACCCTCTCTAGCCTAACTAGTTGACCGATTTTGTGTGCAAGGTAATCAGCCTTCATGATGGTCATAGGCTATACAGGCTTCCCCCGGTTTCGCCTGTTGAGATAGTGATCTACATCTTCAGCTGGCGGGTTTTTGAAGGTGCTTCTAACCACTTGTTACATTTGTAGTGGAATATTCTAGTTGTTCGATATCTTACCACCACCGCCAGTGACACTGAGAATTCGCATAGCTCTTGAGCTAGTTTAACGAGCTTTAAATTAGCTAACGAATAGTACTTAACGCATATTTCATAATTTTCAGGTCCTTATCAGAAGACTGCGAGTGACATGATCAACATCATACACTACGACACGCCCGTTTTCGTTGTATTCGGCATTTTTGAGTTAAACAAGAGACTACTGCTTGAAATATTTGGGATCATCGCCACCAATGTCGTTGTTTTTCTACAGTTTATTGAATAGTCTAAAATCACGCTAAGCGCACTTTGTCAGTCTCGATTGCGAAAGGCATTCAACTGTCGAAATCTGGTTTGCCAGTACATAGTATCTCTGGCAGAAGCACCTACTATATCATCAGCTTACTCTCGTCCAATGCTGGACATTAACCTCTCCTATGACACGCCATTTGGCCCTATCCTGGGCTTTTCGTCTCCACCCCCTGCATTACTATCTTTTCACTTTCTCTCTCACACACACAAACTATTAGAGAGATAAGAATATTGTGTATTCTTATCTCTCTAATAGTTTGTACAGGTAACCTAGCGCAGTGTCACTTCTGTTCACTGAAGAAAACATTCTCCTGATCGAAAGGAATTTCAACTTAATAGCTTCATAAGCCGGCTATTAACTCTTTACTAATTTTAATTGTATATTCTAGGTTGTAATTCTGCTATATTATTTAATTGATTGTAATTTTGACTCTAATCTTATTCCAATTGTCATTTTTATTAATTTTACTATTGTTATATCTCTCTTGTACTTTTCAAAAATCCTAAGAGCGCGCGCAATTCTTATTACAATCAGCCCATCTTTGTCCGGGTGTCCAAGATACCGGCATGCTGAGTTTGGAACCCGCCAGCAACCCTCGGTCTTGACGGTTTTTAGCACTTTGACCTGCTTAGAAAAGTACCTTCTTTTTCTGTTAACTAACCTTAAGACTTATTATGTAATTTTGGCAAATAAACGTTTACTTCTAGCAGGGCATCCTACATTACGTTTACCGGTTCGCGGTCTCCACTCAAGAACTCGTCTACCTCATCGATTATCGGTTCTACGGCATATATGACCGGCCCACTGCCATTCCAGCTTACTAAGATGTAGAGCTATGTCGGTGGCTCTGATTCTTTGGCGAATCACATCATCGCGCAGAGATATACCGAGCACTTTCCATTGCTCGCTGAGCGGCTTTAAACTTTCGGACCAGACCAATTTCAAGAGTAGAGCCATGAACTGCAAACCAACAGCAAAATATATTATCCCACAGCGAGGCGTGAGACAAGGGGATGTAATTTTCCCGAAATTGTTTTCAAACGCATTGGGGGATATATTCAAGTTGCTGGACTGAGGTGGACGAGGTATAAATATTAACGGCGAGTATATCTTTCACCTGCGATTTGCAGATGATATCGTAATAATGGCGGAATCGTTGGAGGATTTGCAAGAGATGCTGGATAGCCTAGCTGATTCTTCCCAACAAAGCATCGGTCTTCTGACTGACTTGGGTATAACCAAGGTTATGTTCAATGAGCACGTTGTTCCAAGGCCTACTACAGTTCCCGGCACACCACTTGGGGCCTCATTTTTGAAGCGTTCGAATGAATTCATCACTCGCTAATGATATTACTTACGAACGATAACAATGCGATTTTTTGAATATCGTTCGTATGTGACGTCATTAGCGAGTGATGAATTCATTCGAACGTTTCAAAAATGAGGCTCCTGGACCTTATGATCTTGGGTGCGCAGTGAGGATTATTAGATCTCTGTGGCGCGGAGTAAAGTGCGATGCGGGTATACGTCAATAAAAATTGTATATGTGCGGAAATACCCCCACAGATGGAGTATGTGGGGCTCGATAGCCATTAGATATTTACCCTCTGCCACAACGTGGGGGACGTTCGTGGGGGCAGACGGCAATAATTCACTACGTCGCTTTTGGTTTATAATGTTTGCCGGGTACTTTAGAAGTTTCTAGTTATCATACTATAACATATTGAGAATTTAATAAATAGTCTTTGGTTATAATGTATTCTTCACGAGACTACAGGGTTATCGCTTAGGAGTGTATTAAACTAAAAGTGGGTTACTGTACTCATCTTAAGGAACAACTTTTACTAAGGGACCAACACTGAATTCGTGAAAAAAAACTGGATATTTTATTTTATACATTTAATCGACGACCGATCAATTTTTGTATAAACAGTTGATAATTTTTTCGAAGTCAGAATGAGTCCCACAGTGAAAGTTTCTCGTTATAATGAGGGACCTCTTTTCGGCTTAGTACGCTCCTAACCGATAACCTGTATAATATTTTCATTTTTGCTCTTAGATTCATTAGCTTTATAAAAAAATCATAGCTCACTAGATGTAATAAAAGTACATAAATACATAAACAGTTTTTATTACAATTATAAGCACATTAGCTTTACTATAAAGATATAAATCAATTTATATACCTAATAAACTACCTAAAAGCTTGTGAAAATCACCAACAAAGCAAAACAAAATAAATACGAACTAAACTTCCTGACGTCTACAAGAATGCCATGTACAGAATACAGGGCTTCTTTTACCCGACTGCCCTAAAAGAGAGTAATGTTTTACAAGTGTATGTCTGTATATTTGTATGTAAATATGTACCTATGTCTCACTCTTTTTGAATCTCTAATGATGCGCGAGAAGTCATGTCATTGAATTCGTCTTCATTTGAAAATGGTCAGGCTATATACCACTCGTAGTTAGATCCCGTGGTTTCACACGTCAAAATACAGTAGCAAAAGTGAGAAGTTTTCGCACGCTACTAACCACTTGATTACCTACATTTTATTTAGAAACCTAACGCGTGTTTGATACATATCGTTTAAGAAGACGGGGTTTCACGCGTACCTGATTGTTCGAAAGGTCTATCTATAGTTTCGTTCACATTCAGTGAACTTCATCTGGGATGAAATGAGTCGTTCGTGTGTTCTTGGCGAGACGTGTCATCGTTGAAGACACGAACGACTCATTACATCCCTGATGAAGTTTATAACATTTATTATTACATGTTTATAATCACGTAGTTTTGATTGGAGCATCAGAATAACGGTTTCATTGGACTTTGATCGTAGCTACTCGTTAGTAGGTACATGTTATATACCTATAGTTTTAGAAATAATAGAAGCAAAATTTTGACGAAAGAGATCTTAGATTTACTAAGAATCTAAATTTGACAGTAACAGTACTAGCAACAGACAAACGTATCTACATAACAATTATTAATTGAGCGTGCACTTTGATAGATTTGTGCACCTAGTTTCGATAGCTGCGATATCAATGAGGATCTGTTGGTCTTTATTCATATACTACAATCTAATAAGTATTTAAGTATAGATTTTTGTATTTTTAATATTCCGAATTCATAAACAGCAGCCATCGTATAAGATTGGTTCCTTTGCTTTCTGTCTTAAAACAAGTCTGAAATAATGTATGTAAGGAATGCTTCTGAAAATGCATATGTGAATTAGATATACTTTACTCCGTGTAATTGTGCGTAAAATATTGTGACTATATATGTACACTTACGAATATTTATCTCACAAAATAAATAACCATTTTTATCTTTACGACTAGTGTAGTATTTTTCAGTTTCAAGCCATGGACAACGTGATCAACGTACAATTTTTATTTTATTTCGATACCAGATCATGTTATCTGTGAAGACAACTATCCGTGATTCGTGGAGAATTGACTCTGTTCACACTATCCGTGGATACAAACCCAAATATAGACTTTACTAGTTTCGCCCTGCGGTGTTACCCACTTTAACACAGTATAAAGAGTAGCCTTTGTGTTAATTCAGGATTAAATGTATCTCCGTACCAAATTTTATCCAAATCGGTTCAGCAGTTTTTGCGTGTAAGAGTAACAAACATACATTTATAAAATCTTACAAACTTTCGCCTTTATAATAAGTAGGAAGTAAGATAGGATAGTAAAATAACTCTAGTATAATAACTATTGAGACGCCGAAGAAATTACTGAAGGAAATATAAACTACACCACGATACTTGACAACTTGATAAAAAAGCATTATTATTAGTATCACTAATTATAAGCATATTAATTAGTAAGACACTTTTACTTCGATATATTGCGACAAGTCATCAAAACTGCCCAAATTAACAAAGATTTTAAATAAAATACGATGACCTAATCCCAATCAACAAACAGATGGCGCTATTCTAAATTCACAACATTACTATAATAGATAACAAAGTTTCCAAAATAGTCAAGGACTTTACAAGAAAAATGGCGAAAGAAAATGGTATCATTCAGTCTTTTTAATGTGGAGCTTTCGCCATTTTTCCGAAATATTGTCGGTTTTTGTACATTCGGAGAAAGATATAATACCAGAATTGGATTAATAACAGTTACAATAAAAAAAAGATAAGTAATGATTAGATATCGATTTTTACTTCTAATACAAACTTAATAATTTTAAAGTCTGTATATAATTACCAATTTATCTTGGCTCTTTAGTATCCAACCAGACACCATGATAGGTTAATGCAATAAGTAGTTGGCATCCAGTCCCTATACATCCTATGTACGGATTTTACAAGTTAAGGACAGAGTAAATGGGCTTTTGAACTCCGTTTAGAAAACTAAGGTATTTAAAAACTTATGAAAATGATTTCAAACTTCATATTTAATAACATCATAAACTCCGATAAAATTGAGTGGAGATTTGTATATAGAGTTTTGTAAAAGCTATAAAATCAAATAAACATGTAAAAAAATTAAATCGGAACTAGGCACGTAGATTTTTTTAAGGCAAGTCTTCAGAGAACTGTTCTTACAGTTCTCTGAAGACTAGCCGTGCCGAGTTTGGGATCAAAATTGCACTGAACTTTCATAATTTAAGAAATTCAAATTAGGTAGTGTGACGATTAATAACTATGAATTTTACCGCAACAAGATGGCCGAAATCTATTGTACAGATGTACCGAAAAACTTCTTAACGATCTTAATAATCGGCGGCGGACCACACATGAGCGATAGCACATAATCGCTTTATGAAAATAGATTCTCGTCCTATGATGAACATACTCAATATTTTCGCCCTATGATGAACATACTCAACTTTTATTTTTTTTTACTGCACCAAAAGTCTATTGTCCAAATGTACCAAAAAACTATCTACTTATAAAAACCTTTCGGTAGTTAGTAAGCGAATCGTCGTTCACTACTGAAGCCTAGTTTCTCAAGTGCAGGGTTGCAGGCGAAGTTGATCATCGGCGGCGGACCACACATGAGCGTTAGCACGTCATCGCTGTGTGAGAATAGATGCTCCTTTATCATATCCTCATTGATAAAGCCTGAACTGTATTTCCATCCTGAAAACAAAAAAAAGAAATATTTATAAAATACTTAAGAGATAATTGGATTGAATTCGATTAATTGTGCGTGTATTTTCCGACATATTATATTGTAAACTGGAATTATACTACATTACATACTACTAGTATATAGAGACAGCCTGATCTTTTTATATCTGTTTTTAAATGCAAGTTTACCTTCCGTAGGCCTGTCGACAGTGTACCAAAGCTTGAACTGTTCCGGATGTTCTTTTTCGTATTTCTCTAGTTCATTTCTCAATAATATGTCTTCTTCAGTCTGGTTGGCGAATATAAGTCGCAGCTCGGTGCGGTCATCCGCTTTACTGCAGATGTGGCGAATTAATTGTAGCATTGGCGTGATGCCGGTACCGCCTGGAATAAGAAACTTTGGTGTTATAAAGAAAAGCGAAATATTTCCATATTCACTCGTAACATCGTGAGGAAATCGGAACGATACAGAGAGCTAGTAAGAGATGAAACATTTAGGAAGGTCTCAGATCCGCTCTTCGGGAAGAACCATACTCAGCAGCGTATGATATAGTAAAATGCAACACAGAAAATTACCAACAACCAACTACTACAATTCAGCTGACTAGAAATAATAAAGTTTATTTTATTTCCTTTAATTTTACTTTTAAATTCCATAGAAATGCACACATGTTTGCTAGAAACTCGCGACCTCCTTCAGTGAATTACGAGGTTATTAATAATTTTCGCTATCCCTTCAACAATCGCATTGTTAGATATACTGAAAGACGCCACCACCACTGCATGTAAAGAATCCACGGACTCGTTCAAAACGCTATCCGTCTTACCACAAAAGATTTGGACAAGCCTATTCAGCAAATGTTTCGAATCCATGGTTATTACTTGTTTAGAGATAACCACCCCTTTTAAGGCTATGCGACCACATAACCTTGTTTAACTAACGTCTAGCAACCAATTTTGTGTCTCGATGTCTCGCATTTTGTTCTAGTATAATTTTGAAGCGTGCTTAATTTCTAGACATTTCTTAGAAAAATATTTATAGACATAGTGTAACTATGTCTATAAATATTATACACTATAATATAATAACTATTACATTATAGTGTATTTTTTGTGGTAGGACCGTATTTATATGTCAATTTTTACAGAACGAACTGCAGATTAATCTTCTCGACTTCATCTAGGACAGCCTACATCTTTGGACGTAAAACGTACATAGTAAAGCGGTGGAGACTTTACCAGGGTTTCTATGGTGATTTCCCGCAAATACGAAAACCACATTATTCCGTCTTTATATCGCTTGCTCATACATGTGCATATAAACAAGACATTAATGGTTAATAGTCCACCTATATTGCATATTACAACTTGCAGAATCACTAGTTTTGTAATAAATAAACTGACAGAGACGCCATTTTCCAGCGAACGCGGAAAAACTCTCAAACACTGGTTAGACAAGGTTTGTGGTTGCATAAACATAAACGGGTTGGTTATCTATAAACAAGTGATAGCCACGGATTTGTATAATTAATCCGCTGAATAGGCATGTCCAAATCTTTTGTGGTAAGTAAGAGAGTGTAATGTTTGAGCTAGTCCTAACTAAATATAAGGCGCAACTATTTATGTCGTTGACTCGATGCTTTGTATATCTATAAACATTATATTAGGAACATTTCTCAGCGAAATGTTTTTAGGCCAACCCCACCTGAGAATTCCAGTTAAATATAGACAGATTATCAACAGAAACACCTGTACCTACTGTTCAAAAACATGCATCATGATTAACTAGAATATTAAAAGACTTCATACACTGAACAAAATTAAATCGTATTATAAGAAAATAAGGTTTAGTTTTGAATGCTGATCAAGGCTTCGTTTTAAAATTTAAATAATTTATTTTTAGTGTTTAGAGGTTTAGAAACACAGAGGTATAATTTTGATGCCATTTGACTATTGTATTCATATTGTGGAGTATTATGGATCAGTCATAACGAAGAACCTAGATATTAAATTATTTCAACAGAAGCATACGAAAATGTGCTGTAACTTATAACAATAAGATATAAAATTGATTGAAATGTTACAGCTACAAATGGCACACAATTATAAATGAGATTTTGCCTAGAGCAATGAAAGCTTGAAATAGAAAGATTTGTTATAACAAATCTTTCTATTTCAAGCTTTAATTGGTCTATTTAGGAAAATAGATAGCAGCAGCTGTTGCAGTTTAACGCATCAATTGGCTTAACAACTAGTAGGTAGATATTAAGTGTAGTCTTTGTAGCAAAGGTAGAGTACTTAAAGTTGTAAATTACGTTCGGATTGCTTGTTCACTTTTATACTAGTTTAATTATCATCTGATGGCATGACATGACAGCTGTCATGTCGATTCGACTATCTAAATATTAAGCTGCGGATCGTTTTATTTTTTCAACACGGTTTTATTAAAATATATAGACACCTACCAACTTGTATGACGACTTGATGATTCTACAATATTTACGAAACATATTATGTGACACTAAATTTAATTCCTAATTAAATCATAGATTTTGAAACCATTTTCAATTGATAAGATTACAGAAATACAAAGTCGAACCTAACCACAATCTCATAGGATTAAACATATGTCATATTGAACTGCATGTTAAAATAATGAGACTGTCGTACTGAACAATATTAATTTAAGGCGGAAGAAACACAAGAAATTATGATTTTAATTAGGTAATACACAAAATCGAACTAGATATATTTTCTTCTTTCTCTCGGAAGTTAACGCAAGCATCCAGAACAAAATGCTAGGCACATCAACTGATATCAAAAACACTAGCTGCTGATAAGCAAAACCAATGACACCCTTAATAATCTTCACTTTAATGTAAAAGGAACATTTTGACATTGATTTAGAAGCTATATTTACTTGTGTTTATCATTCGTGATCCATCGTTGTTTATACGAGTAGGTACATTTAGTCAAGATTAGTGCGGTATATAAACGACTGATAATATACTGTTTTATATCGATTTGATCACATCTCACACTGATGTCATAAAGGCGAAAGTTCGTATTGTATTTGTTTTTGATACTCGAAGTTCAAACGGTGAATCAAGTTTTGTGTATGTTGGCATCAGTATAAATTACTTAGAAGTTAGTCTAGTCGGTAAAAATCTAGCCTCACAAAAGAAAAAGCGCGTGTTTATTCGCAGATTTGGGCTTGTACCTCTGAGTTTATCACTTATGTGCATTAATTACCTACCACAAGCTTATACGGTAAGGGAAAACATCGTGAGGATACCTGCTTGTCGGAGACGTTTTAATAGCTTTCGAAGATAAGTAAAGTACCCAATAGACTATGGCTTTCACCCTTCATAGAGTAGACGTTATAGACATAGGCTATTTTTCATGCCAGCAAAGTGCAGCGTTCCCTTAGAACGAATCATTCGTATTCAACACTCATTTCACATATCACCGCAGGGCATCAAGTGTAAAAAATATAGCATTTAGATATAATCGGATATTATTAGATTAGATAAGACAAGGTGACAAAACGTGGCTTTGTTGTATTTAGTGGTTATGCAATAGATACTGATTAGGGCTTAACACTTACCTAACACAGCTTTGTCATTAAGATAAGCTGGCAAATATTTTAGATAATCGTAATGCGGCATCTGATTGTTTGTCAACTCATAAATTACACATAGGTTTAGTAAATGCGTCTAGGAAGAGTTCTACTACTGGGCACAGTTATTCCGTAAGCCATGCAAGTATTCCATTGTTAAGAGCAAGTTACCTAGGTACCTCAAACATCTCTAAAACAGAAACCGGGTTTCCAATTCCAGAATGATGTTCTTCGTGTTTTTTTTTTCTGTATTTACCAAATAAAATAAAATATAGCTTTCTGGATACATATATAATATGTATATTTAATATATAGTGTTTACAAACATCTTCACATACCTATAGTACGAGGGCGGAGTGATAAGTCTGGTAAAAAATATTTTGGAATAAAGTTATCGCAAATTGCATGAAACCTGTTAAACACTCTTTTGAAGGACTAAATTAATAATTTCAGCCAGTAACACCGGTTATTTTTTTTTAACAGCCATTAAAGAAAAACAATTGAACGCATTTTCGCAAAGATGGAGAAAAGTGAATTTCTTGTGTTAATTAATTACTTTTTGAGAAAAAAAAACTATTACGGAAACAAAACAAAGCTTGATGAATATTACAGCGACTCCGCACCGTCAATTAAAATGATTCATAAGTGGTTTACTGATTTTTAATGTGGTCGTACAAGCACAAGTGATGCCGAACGTCCAGGGCGCCCGGTTGAGGTCACTACACCAGAAATGATCGCTAAAATCCATGACATAGTGTTAACGTGTGCGCAATATCTTACACCAACATTTAGATATGAGGAAGCTCTCCGCGAGATGGGTGCCGCGTTTACTGAATGTTGATCAAAAACGCGACCACGAGTGTGACCACTTCGGAAGTAGGTTTGGCGTTGTTTCGACGGAATAAGACGGAATTGTTGCGACGTTTTGTAACAGTAGACGAAACGTGGATCCACCACCATACACCCGAAACCAAACAACAATCGAAACAGTGGATTACTGCGGGTGAACCAGCTCCGAAGAAGGCCAAAGCAGTTTTATCGGCCTATAAAGTTATGGCTACAGTTTTCTGGGATGCCCGTGGAGTTATCCATATTGACTACTTAGAGAAAGAAGGGTGAAACGATTAATGGCGCTTATTCTGCAATTTATTAGAACAATTTCACAGAATTTTAGCTGAAAAACGACCGCATTTGGCAAAGAAGAAAATCCTCTTTCACCAAGTCAACGCAAGAGTGCACACCTGCGCGATTGCCATGGCCAAATTTCATGAGTTACGCTATGAGTTGCTTTCTCATCTACCATATTCGCCAGATTTAGCCCCTTGCGATTATTTTCTGTTTCCGAATTTAAAGAAATGGCTTGGTGGAAAAAGATTTAGCTCCAATGAAGCAATCATGCATGAAACCAACGCCTATTTCGAAGGGTTGCCTAAGTCTTATTATATGGAGGGGATTAAAAAGTTAGAGAGACGCTGGATGAAGTGCATTGAGTTAGAAGGAAACTACGTTGAAAAATAAATAATATTTTTTAAATAAATATCACTCCTTGTTTAATTTTCACCAGACTTATCACTACGCCCTCGTAACATGCTATAGGCCGACATGGGGTAAGGTAATTATTTTCTAGAATTTCTGTATGTTAGAACTTTGCATAAGCGTACCCTACATATGTTTTCAGACATCTTTTGCATACCTAGCTATCGCAAAAGTATATAATGTCGATGCAAGGTCTTAGCGTTGGTTACTTAAAAATGTTGTATGAAGAAAATTATAGCTATGAAAATAGAATGGTTGGATTTGATTAGCATATAGATCTAGTCTCTGAGCACTAATGAAAATATAAAGAAATGTATCTTACCAGCAATCATGTTCAATTTCTTTGCCATCACGACGACAGGCGGGTCTTTCCTAAGTTTCTTGATGAGAAACTTGCCATAACCAGCGTACTGAAGCCTACCCGACGGGCCTCGGACGTCTATTTTCTCGTTTAACTTCATGTTTTCCAAGTGCTGCGACATTTTGCCACCGTCGGGAAACTTGGGGTGCACATTTTTGAAGTATACCTGAAACGATTTTTAATCACCTGTGAAACATCTGAGAGACAAGTAGGGGTATATTTTTAAAGTCGGATACTAATTAATACAGACACAAAGAGAAATATGTGTCAGACTAGGATATGTGAGACCTTTAAATTAGAATGGTATTGTAGGTACCTTAATAACCAGATCCACATAGCCTTGCTCTTCATCGCTGGACACTGGTGTGTATGCCCTGATGACCAAATCATCGTCGATCTTAGCAGACAGGTGAATGTGCTGCCCTATAGGCAAACCTTTAACAACATAGACAAACAAA
The DNA here is from genome assembly GCA_947049295.1 of Ligdia adustata. Classification (NCBI taxonomy): domain Eukaryota; kingdom Metazoa; phylum Arthropoda; class Insecta; order Lepidoptera; family Geometridae; genus Ligdia; species Ligdia adustata. The sequence goes on from OX346218.1 coordinate 10,602,408, forward strand.
ACATTAGTGAGCTACCAGTGACAGAAAACATCATGAGGAAAACATAGCATCGTGGCAGGGCGTTTCCTATCGCTCCCCTGGCAAACTACCACCCTCAAGTTGTAAAAAATTGTCGCCAAGCACCTAACGGTGTGATGCAACCTTCCAGTGCAATCCAGACTAGGCATGCTCCATCTAAGGATACAGTATCGTTGACTTCCGTAGTCGTGCGAACTTGTGGTCAAATGCCTATCTGTGCAGGATAAAAAAAAAGTGATGGCTATTCCCACACATATAAATGCGAAAGTGTGTTTGTTGGTTTGTTTGTTTGTCTTCTACTCAGCAACTAAGTGAAGGATCGACTTGCATAGATAGGCAATTTTTGTGTCCGGCAAAACAATCATAACACGGGCGGAGCCGCGGGCAAAAGCTGGTTTCTTATAATATATATATATAGAGTGGTATATATTATTCCTTCTCTTTAATGTACCTGGTCAACATATAGGATACTTCTGAGTATCCTATATGTTGACCAGGGATATAAGCTACCGCCATACATATTTTCATTTAAATCAGTCCACTTGTTTTGAATATTTAGCCCGAACAAACCACAAAATTAAAAAAAAAAACTATTTCACTACATACATCCCCCTGACTCGGTTTTTAGAATATTTTTATTTGGCATATATTGTCAATTATAAGAGATGTTTGTTGCATTCCCTTTTTAGGGTTCCTTAGTACAACAAGGAATTAATGAACCCTTGTGGTTTTGCTCTTGTTCATCCGTCTGCTTATCTGCTCCTTTTTACTTTAGCAGTTCTATCAAAATGCACGAAATTTATATTTTATGGGGTTTCCATACATGTGAATAAGGACAAAACATTTTATTTCACCCCTAAAAATTGTATGGGGTATCACCAAATTGGTCTTTTCATATCAATCAAATCAAGTCAAAGTTTCATACATCATTTTTTTTAAATTATAAATTTGGTCCCCTTGGATTTCTAAACTATAAAATATAGAATAAAAACTAACAGACATGGAACAAAAAAGGGCTTAAAAAAGGAATCAAAAAAAATCTTTTGAGCGAAAAATAAGCGTGACATAATAACAAAACTGTACGAAAATTAACTTGGCTATAATGTTACGGAACCATACAATATGCGTGTCTCAACATGCCCTTACAAAAATTATTAATAATTATTTTGCCATGTAGAATGTTTAAAGAGCTTGTATGTGAAGTTTAGATGGGGCAGATACACTTTACATACCAAGGTATCTCTACTGGTAGTGATGTGGAATTTCTACTCTGACAATAAGCACATGTGGAAGTTATGCACTTTGTCAATTTAAAATTAAAGGTGGCCAAAAAGATAATCACATACTTCCAAAAAGATAACACAACACTGCTAATATGTATGTCCAGTTTCTTATTAAATCCGTAAAAAAGAAATAAATTATAATAGAAGAATTAAAAAATAATTTTAAAAATATTTATATATTTATATTTATAATATCTGTGTTTAAATTGAATTTTAATATGTAGGTAATTTAATTTAATTATGCAATATAAGTTAATGTTTAATTATTAAATGTTATAACTTTTGAGATAATAAAGTTTGATTAATATTTTGTGTATGTGACAAAAAGATCTGAAAATAAAATAATTTAATTTAGTTAACATGTGATTACCACACCCACTAACTAATATACTATCAATGCTTCAGATTGTTTTAATTTATTCCAAGTGCAAAAGTAGTAGGTAAGTTACATAATAAAGGTAATGCCCATAAAATGTTTAAAGTTGTTGTCTTTAAAGTTATTCACATAAATATGGCTGCAAAAAAGGTATCAGCAAACACTCTCTAATATAGTCTGATCTCTACCTTATAAGTTTATTAATACTATCATTAAGATTGTATAACATCTTATTGCAAAAGTAATAAAGTAGGTAGGGTAGTGAGCACAAGTTATTATTTCTATTATATTGTGATTTGCACAAATATCTTTGTTAGGTATTCCCTTATCATATTATAATCATTCACAACATGGATGATCAGATCAGTGATACTCAGATCCATTAATTGGCTTAATTTTTTGTGGTTGGGTTATTTTGAAGCCACATTAAGCATTTTTGATGATTTCTTACAGCCACTTACCTAGCACATGTTCTGCAGAGGGCAGTCCGAAACGGAACCTTCTTGTATCATGACTGATTTCTTCCCTCTCTATTAGAGGTAGCTGATATTTCACATTAGCGTCAACAAGTGTGACAAGTTTCTTCTCTTTCTTACTCTTCTTGCCCCAGAGGCAGTTAGCGAGGACTGTGGTTAGGACTACTACTGAGCCTACACCGATTATGATGGGCAAGACCTGTAAGAAAAGAGATGTTAGAGAATGAACTCTTTTGATAGCTTTTTTAGATATATGCCTTGTCTATATTGTCCCCGTAGTTCGAAAAGTGTATTTAGTGATAATCTCATTTGAAAATTTAAAAAATTAAAATGAATATTACTTTTTATGTAACAGATTTTCAAGTATCTTGTGTTGTTTTCGCGTAAACAACTATTTTTATCTTTATAGTTATGCAATTTATTTATCAAGTACTTACGCATTACAGCAGTAATTTGTGAATTAAACTTTTACTTTATATGACTCTTCTTAACTATCAACCTGAATTCATTTTAGTTAGTTTTCGACTTGAGTTAGTTATTTTTTTATAAGTAACTTTTGAAAAAAAATCTGGTAGTTCATTTTGGATATGCGTTAGTTATTTTTCTCGTGGTCTAGCGCTACCAATAAAAAAACTAAATTGGCTTAGTCTATTATAGAGTAATGTATACAAAATTGAATTGAGAAATAAGTAACTACATAATAACGTTTATAATTTTCATTTTTATCTCAACAAAATATTCACCTTTGTCATTACGTACTTAGTGAACTTTCACATTTCATAACTCAGAAACTACGACAGCTACAGAAATGAGAGTCTGATGGTTAGAAAGAGGTTAAAACTTATAAAATAAATAAAAAAAAACACTAACTCGAGTTCACGACTTTTCACTCTATGGGGACGATATGATGGCATAACACGTTTATATGACTACACAGGTAGCTTATACATAGGATCTACTTAATGACAGCAAGAATGTTATTATAAAATTAATAATTATTTCGATGACAATAAGAGAAACCATTGAAATTTATTTGTATAAACAAATTAAAACAATATTTAGTAACTCATTATCTAAGAATTTATGTGATTAGTAATAATTACTGCAGCTTCTTAATATTTCTGTACAGAATAGTAGATATTGAAAGGCTGAAAAGATTTAAAACTGATCATGTAAGTCACCTTGGAAGTTATAACTTGTTAAGAGGTTATTATTTTGAAGGTCAGTAAAATCACTTGTAACTTGTTTTTATCAAGATACCAGGTATACAAATAGCTTTAAATGTAGCCAAATAATGGAGTTCATGATAGGAATACATACTGTTGTATTTTCTATAGCATCAGTTACTGCTGCTTCTAAATTACTCATGATGTCAACAATCAAGCGAAAATGAAAATCGGACAACACACACACCACTAGCCACTACTGTAATTCAATCGAAAATGATCAAAATTCACTGTCCTAACAATGACTGACTGTATTTCGATTTAAATGTGAACCTTGAACTCCTCTTATCTCGGAAACGGTGACGTATACGACATTTACATTAAGTCGGAATAAGCAATGTAATAGCTGGCGGTTCATTCGCCCGAAAAGAAAAACAGTCGCTGAGAAAACACAAACTAACCACACTTTCCGAGTCACTCATCTTGCTACGCTGTTTGATCACCAGTTATTTAATAAACTCATGTCTGGCCTGTAATGCTTTGGCATTATCGTTTCCATTATCAAATTGATAACACATCAATGAAAATCCTTATCGTTTCGTCCTAATGTAACCTATGATATTTACGGACATGATTACTTACGAGCTTGGAGTTGATGGATAGCGTCATTTTCTCTCGATTTATATTGGAGACACGCAATATAGAGTAGAATGGGACGGCTGCACGGCTGGTTATTGCATAATAGACGGATTTTCAAGAAAGTATCACAATCAAAGATCCGACACTGTATACGAACGGTGTTGGGCTCGAGCGGCGAAGTCGATGAACTGACTGGCAAACACGAACCGTTTTATGAGAATGTATTTTTGTCAGAATAGGATAAACGTAGGCCGTTGCCTTCGGGTGTTTTCAGTGATGAAAATAATCCTAAAATAACTTTACTAGGTAGTAGGTACTTTAAAATGACCAAACAAGCAAACTTTACTTTTTACGGATTTTCTTAATCCAATAAAAACTTATGTGGAGTGCATATGACAAAAATGTAAGTACTTGGTTATCTTGGATGGACAACAGTATACTTTCGTTATATTAGTTTACGCAATACATACACACTTTAATTTTTTTTAAACAATTCGAAATATTCGCGCTGTTATTTAGATATCAGCTGATTGAATGACAATGACAACATGCATGTCACTCGTTGTCTGCTGTCAACGTCAGCATCTATAGAGTTAAAGTACTAAAGAGTCATTCATCGAAAATAACAGTAAATGCTATAGAGTTAGCTATAGAGCATAGGGCTCCGTAACTATTATTATAATAGTAGTAGGTATCTCAATCTCATTGCTGCAAATTTTCTTTACTTTAACTTTAATAGCCAGTGAAACTATATTGCACGATATAGACATCATAACGCTTTTTTACCTATAAGTACATAAAGATTTTCCACAAATTAAACAGATCAAAATCTTTTAAGCATAACAATGTGCTGATCAGTGAAAAACCAACCACGTGGAATGATTATTATGATTCACAAAGACTCGTACATTTTTATTCTACTTATCCTATTTATTTAGATCTATGTGAATTCGTACCGGATTTATTTTACCCAGCTTCAAAAATTATAACAAGAATAGACCAATCTTTAGGTGGTTCAGTTTAACAATGATATGGGCAAGTTGGAAACTTATTCTAGGAGGGGCGTACAGATGGTCGCGGGACGGACAGAAATAAACTAGGGATTCCTCATACGGAACCCTAAAACATAATTTGTTATAAAAGTTCTCATTGTCAACCAATAATAATTAATAATAGTATGTAGCTACCTACATATGTAACTTCTTTTAAGTAATACATGAGCTGGACTGGGAACTCAAAGCATGTGTACTCAGAGATTCAGAGGATAAAACCATACCGAGAAGAGTGCAAGGTTCAGGGAGTGCCCATTTACAAAGTTTTACGCTTTCATGGATGAGTGCTCCCACAAAAACAATTTATATTAAATATGACTACAGTGCTATAGTGTGCTATAGTGTAAATGGAGGATATCTTTAAGTCTTTTAACATAATTCCTTATTCTTGAGTCGAAAATATCAAGTTTAAAACCATTACTATTCGTTAATAATTCGTAATATTGACGTGCAAACCTAACAATAGGATTATAGTAAGATGTGTTGTTTTTGTATGTATGAAGCGAAAAGATTTGTTTTTTTCGCTCTTCGTGCAATATTTTTAATATTAAATGATATTTGAGACAACAAATTGCGGGTATACTGCAGAGAGTATATTATATACAGTGGTAAACCTCCTTACCTTACCGCTCGTCAAAAAACGTGTAGCCGCTACGATGACTCGACGACGTAGCTTTGAAATCACTAATCATTTGGAAATAAACATATATCTATCTCGCTCACACAAGTACCAGGAACACTATGATCGCTGATATTAGACAAAGATAAACACATAATCATGCAGTGGCCGGTTGGAGCTGCCTACCATAGAAACTATTACCCAAAATAATCAGAAAAATAGATTTATCGTAAGATTTTTTCGAGCCTTTTTGTACCTAAGTAAATGAAATAAACTTAAATACCTATTAAAGGTTTTATATGATTTTTAAAAGATAATGTAAGCATGGCTAATAAATAATTAATACAGTTTAAGTTTTCTACTATTTATTTTTAATTTTCAAACGTGGAATATTTTTTCTCATTTTCTGTTTTCGTCACCCGACACCCGTCTCAGTTATTTCGTCTATCTCATCATCATCTATATGCTCTTCTAGTATAAACTCCGCTGGGTTTTCAGAATAAGAGTCGTCCTTAAAAAAAATGTTTAGATCTTGAAGTCAAAAAACACTACTTGATTATTTCTGGTTCAGTTTTTCGTTAAGTTCGAAAGTTGTCCTAAATTACTTCAAAACAGTTTCAACATCTCAAAAACCTTTTGTACGGTATTTCAGCCTAAAAAGTTATCAACGAGTATAAATAGATCATTTCATTCAAAACAGTTAATCGTTTAGTAATCAATCGATACACAATTTAACTAAATTATATTATAGGCGTTCGTTGCTGGGAAATTGTATAGAATAGGTATTTTTTTACGATTTAATCTATTACATTTTTACTTACAACAATCATTTGAATTGCATTAATAGACGAAAAAAAAAACACGGACATTTTTTGGTTCAAGTTTGTCTTAATCTCAAAATGCTTTGAACAAATGATTGTGAATTTTGTAGGGATCCAGTCAGTCTCTTTTCTTAGTAATCGGATTACTTTTACCCATATTTCACGGCATGCTTCCTCTTTAGGTACTCTGATATTTTTGTTGATAAGTAAAAAAGGAAATCAAACAAATACAATAACTAATTCTTTCTTATTTTAATAGAAAAACAGAGGCAACTAAGTAATTTATTTAATACATTGGAAATTTTCCCACTTATATGGGAACGCATCCCGATGTTTTTAATGGCAACACAAAAACTAAATTACATTAATATTTTCTTGGTTTGATTTTTGCATTATTTACATTAATATGAACACTTAAACAATAAGCTTACTTGTGGAAAGTAATCCCGCTTGATTTATTATGTTTTTGCGAGCATGAGTCACATTCTTTCACAGCGCATTTACCCATTTCGAAATTTTGTTTGCCGCGCTTTCGCTCTGTTGGCGTTACACCAGGCACTGAATTGAAGTGAGCAGAAGTTATGGCTGTGGCCATCAGGTCAGCAGAAATACATTAAGGCGGTTAGTTCGCATCTGTAAATGTACATCAATGGTATACTGGTACTACTGAGTTAACAGTTTTATACAAATATATAAAATCAAAGTACTTTCTACGTGTTTTTAATGGCTAGACATTATATATTTTAAGTCTAGTTTCATAATTTAAATTATTGCGGCCTGCATGCTGGCGATAGGAAAGTATTCTTAGACACTTTCTTTAATAAAACAAAAAAGCCATTTATTTCCGCTACAGTCACATATCAATATCCGCTTATTATTAGGTATATCAATTCTGGTATATAGCTCATAACCTTTACTATAACAATAATAATAGGTAAGTACTTTCATATTTAAGAATTCCATTAAAATATATCAATTATAATCAATTAAATATTATTTAAGTAAGTATTTTTTTTTCATCTTAATAATTTGTGATGACGTCATTCTTCAGCAGTCGCTTCTTTGGTGTAGGCCTTCCCCAATGTTTGTCTGTCTCTGGCTTGTCTCATCCAGTCTGTACAGCATTTTTGCTTAAATATGCTTAAAATGACGCTGGGAAGACCCCAGCGTCTTTTTTGTCTTCATCTGCTTCTTTTGTCTGCTCTAGGTATTATTATTTAGTTTAGTTAAAAGAAAAGGTAAACTATTTTCATGTTAACTTAAAAAATAGAAACAAATTTCGAATAAAAACTTTATTATCAAAATTATCGTTTATTTACGTCTAGTTAATAATAAGATAAAAAATAAATTCTACACTGTAGAAATATGGGTACTTAGAGTACCTATGTATGCATAGTCTAATCACGTTATTGTAGAATTCACTACCATCGAATTATTCCGGACAATTTCTCTGATACTTTGCGTCACTCCTGCTACGAGTACAAAACTCCCAAAAATTATTAGGACCATGTCTTTGTATAAGACCCATTTATACTTTCCCAAACCACGTTCCCACTTGAAGATAAGGTCTAGGATAGAGGGCGCAATGAGCCCTAAAAACGAGTAGAAGAATGCACCTTCAAGCCCAATCACTTGTTCTAGTTTCGGCAAAGTTGCTGCTGCTATTACTGAAAACAAAATTAAACGAATATAAACAAATGCTAAGTGCCTATAAGCAGAACTTACGAAATACTTTAAAAGAAAAGAGTGGCAACAGGTTCTAGACGCTTATACAAATGTTCCATATTTCTAATTGAAAACTAGGCTGATTTTGTAAAATAAGATGTATGAGAGCACTATGAAACGTAATAAGAAAACTATTAGTGTTCCTACATGTTCCTCCTATTCCTACGGAATACTAAAACTTCCGAGAGGAGTTACTTAAATCGGGTCCAAGTCTAACGCTCTTTAAAAAAACAGGCGAATTGAAATCCTCTTATTTAGGAGACAGTTGAAAATGTCATTTTCAATTTCAGTTTCAATCAGTTTAAGTGTCACATCCGCAATTCGTTGAGTCGGCACAAGCTCAGTCGAAAGCGAAGCGCTCTGTGTTGATGTCATCGTTGTACGAAGTTTTTTTAATTATATTCGAAGACAGAACTCAAGATATTCTTTGAACCTTTACTACTCGTAGATTGGCTGTTCGTAAGATTACCTAAACCGCCTGCCCATATATCAAACCCTAGTACCTACTTCATATCCTGAGTCCTTAGCTGTTACGCTTATTTCTTATAATGACTAGTTAAGTCATTATAAAGTACCTACTAAAGTACACGAAACTTCCCATACTAACCAGTAATAGTAGCGAAGAAAGCCCGCATAGCGATTTGTGCATGTGCATGGTACCTCTGAGAGACATACGACTTTGTGTTTCTCCAGACAATCTCCATCGGTACGTAAAATTGCAGCGTGTAAGTGAAGAATATTGCCAACACGATAAACGCTTTCGCCATTATGCCGGCACTGAAATTGAAAATAGGGTTGTAAAAAAGTTAAATATTATAATAGGTATACAATGCTCGTCAACGTTGGAAGGAAACGCTGTGTTAGCGATATTGTCTTTGAAAGAACAAGCGAAGTGTTTCTGCTTTTAGAAAAAAAATTACTTCGTTTGTCAGTACTTATGTTAGTAATCGTGTAGGTACATAGACTTTATTCCGGCAGGACTACAATTAGAACTAGACGCCTAATAGAATAGGAAAATTAGAAAAGCTTCCTAACCAAATTAGCTAACGCGCGAATATAGATAACATAAGTATTATGAAAATATTTGTGTTATGGTTTTACTTACATTTGATCAGTAGGCAAGTTAAGTGTGATGCTTCCTTTAGCCTCATCTCCATACTTCACGTAGCCAAGGAATCCCATGATCATGTACAAGAGGACCACCACTGACATGGTTACATTCAAGATGCCAGGACAGCCCAGGAAGTGCTGAGGCTTAGCCATCGTGTTTTCAACCGGCAGGACCACACCTATGCCTTCCATTGCGAATATAACTGTACTGAAACGAAGGGCGGTTAGGTTAGAAAATTACTACTGTATCTATGTACTAGTATAACTTTGTACCTATTTGGCGTTATTAAGGAACTTATCCACGTTTAAGAATCGAATGATGAATAATATATTTTCTTTTATTCTGCTTTGAATTTTCTGAAAATTCTGATATCCTTAAGACGGTTTTTATTGGTTTTCTAATGTATTTTCCTCAGTTACTCAGAGACACCTGACCTAAGCAACAAAAATCTTTTGAAAGGGTCTTCTTAGGTACCGTAGTTGTTACATGATATAAATTTTATGACTATTGTAAAGAATTGGAAATTTTGTGAACGCATTTTCATAGTTTTTAGCGATGGTAACTTTATATAAGCGACGCGCACGCCACTGGCGACAAAATATATAAATCTTTCTTGTGAAGAAAAATGGCGACGTACAAGCACGAAATTAAAGTGATATATTATAAAGTCATAGTTTTATGAAGTGAAACCCGTTACTAAGCCCCATAATAAACCCCCTGTCTAGAAATAGGGTCAATAGGAAAGTTTTCCCGACAACTATACAAAATAAAAGAGCGTGTCTATTAGAATCATAAAATCTCCGGTAGAATACAATACATTTGTTGATATGACCGTATACCTATATATTAAATTATTTTATAGATTTTTTTTGAATTTGTATTATGTACGTGTGCCTACAGCTCTGTTTAAATTAGATTACTATTATTATTAGACGGATTTTGTAAACATTTAGTACTCCGTTCCACACTTATACACTTGTAGTTCATTTCAGACTTTTGAGAGCATATGTTACAATGAATAACCATGATTTATTTACAACCACGTAATTACATAATCACCGAAGAGACCAAGTCTTACCCGATAAATAGAGGCAGTTTTCCAATATCGACAGCCATTGGCTTTGAGTCAATCTTAGGGAAATCCACACTAATAAAGTACAGGCAAATCAGGAATGTTAGAACCAATAGAATATTTGCGAGACCGGAGAACGGAGCCAGATATTTAAGTGCTTTTATTTGCGTAAATAAGAGGATGGGCACTAAGAATATAGCGTAGTACATCTCATTTGTGATCACAGAGTCCTCGTAGTACACATCCACAATCTGAAACAACAGGAGAACGTCTATAAACGTCAATTTGGTATAGACAATTATAAACCACTTATGTGTCTTCAGAATGTGAAAAACGAGTGGTTTAGGTATACCATTCGTTAGTTAGCAATCGTTATGAATTTCACAAGAATGCGACTTTTGCGTAAGTGACGTCATTAACGAGTGATTAATACATAAGAGCGGTTCAAAAATAGAGCCCCTGTACGTGAGTGCGAAATTTCTTGCGGACAAACATCCATACATACATATACGAAAAAACATTTTGCTAGATTATCGTTCGCTCGCTTAAATATGTAGGTGAACAACTAACAAAGATGCATTAAAATAAGGATTGATAAAATATGATATCTTATAATATAATCTCTTTCTAAATTAATTAATTGTGTAGTTTTTAATCTATGGGGTAAGTACCTACCTGAATTGAAGCAATTTATTATTATTATTTTTATACGATTAATTTAATATAATCTCTATCGAAAATTTGATTTTGACAGATAAATATCTGTAAGGGTTATCAGTTAGAGGTGTAATAAGCTGAAAGGGGGTCATGACGAACAACTGTGTGACAAAAATCTGATATTCCCTATATTTTGTTGACGGCCGATGATTTTTTTCTATTTAACAGCTTTTTTAGGCTTAGTATTTCAGATGATACGGTTCGTTAGCTAGTCATAATAAAATATTGTTGGATAAATTGCCGACAAAATTTAATATTTCCACTGTATTTCGTAGCATACGGAATACTTAGGCGTTAAAATACCACACGTCTAGACGCTTCGTCATCACTACCCATTCAAAATAACCCGTTGGTACAATGTCTGTGTAAAAAGTAAGTCTTGCAGTTGCATTCCAATAGAGAATTTTGTCAAGTGTCCAACATACCTGCTTTACAGAGTCGACGAGTAGGATGACATACACTGCACAGGCGCCAAGAATGGTGAAAGCCATCGCCCAGTCTATAAATATCCTGAAACACGTGGAAATGCTTGTCAGCGGCATGACCATCAGCGGACAGTTCCTGGTAATTAGAGGGCTCCGAATCTGTGGGCGTCTCTTAGTGGGTAGAGTTGATTGGAATATATCACAAGTCCAGAAATAAATCTGTTGTGTTAATGTTATTTGTTTTGCCAAAAGAAGTATCCGTTTGTTTGAGTTTCTAAAACTTTTAAGGTTTTAAATTTTTATTGTAAGAAAAACTATAGAAAATAACATCCTAACCCGAATTTCATGTGCTAGTTTGTATGTAAGTTTTGTACCATGAGTCGTATCTTTATTAGATATATCAATATATTTTCCATTGTATGGTTTTTGGTAGGGTACCTATTATCAAAGACCTAGAATTTATTGTGCAAATTTCAACATAGTAGTACCGGAATTACTTATTTCATTGTTAAACATGAAATTAAATATGTAGGTTACTTAGCATATTACAATGTGACATTTATTTATTTATAAATATAACTTGTACTTAATGGATGTAAAATAGTCCTTGTAATCGCATTAGCTCGTAATCGTATTTACTTATATTTATATCAAGGCAAACATTTAAAACGATTAATGACACGTGAAGGTTTGTGTGTTATACGCGATAAAAAGTCTAGTTAAGTAGGCACAAGGTAGGTAATTTTTTGCATGAAGGTCTAAAATATTGAATATTTTTTGTGTGTACAAAAAAAAGGGAAAAGGACCGCCACTGTTCCAATTTGATAAAAGCATGTGGAAGGATGTGGTCTTTGCTTTATATGCAATGGAAGGAAGTTAATAACTATTAGTGTATGTGTATATCGGTATGTGTAGAAGTATATCTGGATTGTAGCAGGTGAAGAGATAAAGAAGAGTAAGCTGTCTCCGCCTTCCGAAACGGGAAAGTGGCATTACTTTATGTATGTATGTTAGGTATTTAAAGCTATTAATTTAATAATTTAATTATGTTAATACCAACATAAAAAATAATAAGTAATATTAAGTAAGCGGTATTACCAATATAAAAAAGCAAAATAACACTTGTGATAGATAATTCTTTAAACAAAACTTATCAGTCATAGTATAAACAGTTATGTTTACAAAGTCCAGTGACGTTTAATAGGATGCTATTTGTACGGAGAAGCTAAGACTATGGTAAGAATATTATTATCCAAACACAAGAAAAATAAAAAATAATCTAAGAAAAGCTAATAAATAGCAAAAATGATATCGATCTTGGTAATTTTCCTCTTCAACATGTGAACAACTTTTCATTGCGAAATCGAACTAAGGTATTATGTGAGCATTTCAAGTATGCTGATGATGTACGTACGATCTGATACTTATATTTAAATAGTAGCATCATGCTTATATTGTGTAATAAGGTACTAATTAACTAAAGTTTTATCTTAACCTTTTAAAGGTCCGAGGCAGACGCTATACAATGTCTATTAGATAGACAGAGAGATAGAGGTAGAATTAGAAGAAAATATATTATTAAGTAAGTTATAAAGTAAAGAAGACTTTGGATAAAGCTGAAGATGATGGAAACGTTGAATATTATAAGTAGTGGATATAAGTTGTAATACGATACCTTGATGCTCTAGATAGTTTTCTTAATCGTTTTGGCCCTGTTGCAAATACAGCTTCTACAGTCTCGGCATATCCGAGAGAAGGCACTTTAGATACCCTTGATACGTCTTGTGATGTTTTCACCTGCAACATAGCAATGTATGTTTTATAATTGCTCAACTAAATCTAAAAAGTAAGAATCTCTAAGTACGAATGTCAATACTAGTGTAGCAGGTTCCTGGACTTATACATCGTTAATTATAGAGATTCCACACATTGGCACAGAATGCTAAACGACTACTTTAACGTGCAAAATACCAGATTGCAAAACTCGATGTTGTTGGCTTCTGAGTTTCCCTGTAACTATGACACTATAACTACTATCTGTGTCCTTTTGAATCAGTTATACTAGGCAACTGTGTTCCATTTTGGAAATATCTTTACTTAACATTTACAGTCTTACCACAAAAAACTCTTAAAACTTTTTAATAAAAATATACTAGGTACAACAAAATATTAGGTCATTACATATGAAATTGGCGTTTTGTAAGGGAGGAACATAAAGTCTTTTTTTTATAATAATATATTTATTTAATCAAAGTATGTACCAATGCTATCTATGCACTTTTGCCATCTCATAGGTAGTTCATTGATCCCTTTACTAAAAAAACCATTAGGACGAGAATCAATGAAATCTTTGAAGGCGCTTTGGACTGCCCCATCGGAGTTGAATTTTTCCCTTGCAAGAAGTTATCCAAATTTCGAAAAAAATGGTAATCTGTTGGAGCCAGGTCCGGGGAGTACGGTGGATGTCTTAGACATTCCAATTGAAGCTCCTCTAATTTGGCAGCCGTCTGTTGTGCAGTGTGTGGTCTAGCGTTGTCCTGAAGCAGCAGTGGCCTAGAGCGATTGACCAACCTCGGTTGTTTAGCAGCTAGCTTTTCCATCATGTTTTTCAGTGGCAGACAATAGATATCTGCTGTAATTGTCTGGCCAGATTTAAGAAAGCTGTAGTGAACGACACCGGCACTAGTCCACCAAACGCTCACAAGTAACTTTTTTTGAGTCAATTTTCGCTTGGGGCAGGGTTTGGCTGGTTCGCCAGGATTCAGACATTGCGATGAGCGTTTCCGATTATCGTACAGGATCCACTTTTCATCACAGCTAATGATCCGATTTAAAATCCCTTCATTATTGTGCCGGTTGAGTAATGTAACGCAGCAGTTGACGCGCGTTTGTCGGTTTGCTGCACTCAATTCATGAGGTACCCACATTTCAAGCTTTTTCACCTTTCCAATTTGCTTCAAGTGGATTATAACAGTTTTATCACTAACACCGCTGCCTGCAGCTAACTCGGACGTGGTTTGCGATGGATCTGCTTCCACAATAGCTTTTAATTCTTCATTAGCAACATTAGTCTCCGGCCGTCCACGGGGCTTGTTTTGCAGGTCGAAATTTCCAGAACGAAAACGTTGGAACCAAAGACGCACTGTGTTTTCTTTTGCGACACCGCCGCCATACACATCATTAATCCTTCAGCCGTTTCTGCAGCACTGGTACAGATAAAGTGGCCAGTACGACAAAACGCCAATTTCATATGTAAGGACCTAATACATAGACATCGAATGTCAAAATTGCTTGTTAAACAATTATATGGATGCATAAACTTCAAAGGGGATTTTAGTAATTAGTGAACCAACACATCTGCTCAATACTTGTCAAAAGCATGTCTATATCTTTAGTGGTAAGACGGCTAGTATTTTGCATACCTATTTGTTGTTAAATCACATAATTAAATATATAATAGAACCAGGTATGTTCATTTCATTTTAGGTTTCAACTCATAATGTTCCACTGCTGGGCTCGGGTCTCCTCTGTGAAGTAGGTGTAGGCCAAAGTCCACCACGCTGTCCGAATTACGGATTGGCAACCTAATTAATCTTCGATAGCTATAAACCTTCTCCGACAATTGTTTCCCACGATGTTTTCCTTCACCGTTTAAGCATATGAAAATTAGTTATAATATGCACATGAGGGAAAAACTCAGAGGTGTCAAGCCTGAACCTGGGATTGAACCCGGGTATTTTCTTTTGTGAGGCAAGAGGTTTACCGACTAGGTTACCACTAACGTAAGTATGTTCATACCATACAAAAATACATAAAAAAGATAAGTTGAGTAATTTTACTTTAACCACGTCTTGGAAGTTAGGTACTCGTAGTAAATATACAAATATTTGTGTAGGGACCGTTTACCTACTATCTACCGTTTAACTTCTGGCATCACTTCCCTCTGTTTTAGATTACATTCGTCATGTACCAGATATTGATTATTTATAAAAATGCTAATAATCGAGGTTAATTTACCAATAAATAAACGCAATGCGTGCATATGTAGCCCAATATTATGGTGCCGAAGATCCCAACAACAGTACCGGCATTCTTGAAAGCAGCTGGCATAGCTAGGATTCCGGAACCAAGTGAAGATTTCAGAAGATTTGCGAAAGACCTGACGTCCCTGAAAACAATGATAGACATATTGAGGGAAACGGACAGAAATAGATTGAGTGATTTAAAAATAAAGAACCGAAATCAATTTCCTTTGTTATTTCCACGCTTGTTTCAGCAAGAGAATACAGCTCCAGATTTGATTCGATAAGATAATTTTCAGTTGATCTCTCTCACGGGAGATAAGTGATGAAATATAGTGGTTTTAAACAATCAATTGACGCTTTAAAGATCGGGTTGGGACGAAACGAGATAACTTCAAAATAACCACACAACTCGAAGTACAGTGGAAATTCTGACATTACCAACCTACTTTACAAAATAACCAATAACATTATGCTCGTCAAAGTTAATGAAGTTAATGAACTGCTAATGAGTTTCACGTCAAAAGAAACCATTCAAGAGACGCGGTTTCTTTTTTAGATGTTGTTTGTGATATTTGAGAAGATATGAATATTCGTCCTACGTTTGTGAGAGAGTTGGTTTTAATTAGAGCAGCGTAAGCAAATACCAATAAGCTCGCAAATTAAAAGTATTCTACAATATCTATTACCTAAAACTATAGTTTTCTTAATTAATTATATAATTAAAATATGATAAGTCTTAGGAGAGCAAGGAAATATTACATATAATAGGTATTGAAAGGCTACTTACGAATTAGGATGTTCGAGCTTTCTGTTAGCAAATGGATCATAGCTGCTCTGTTCGTTGTCATTCTCTTTACACTTGGTGTTGATAGTGCTTATTGATATCGTCGAAGGGTACATCACATTATCGGTTATCACAGCTCTGTTGATATAAACAAAAAAATATGATCTTCATCTTATGAGTAGGATGTTGCAAATTTCTAATGATGATCTTTATTCATCTTTAGAATCGTCTGCTCTCTGAATGTTAAATATTATTTTCTCTTTCGATTAGAATAAAAATAATATTTGATGCATTAAAAAAAACATTGTCTATAGGCAGGAAATTAAGTCATAATATAGTGGCTTTATATAACTATAACAGAATATATTTATATTTTCTTAACCTGAATTAACATTATTGAAGCACGAAAAGAAGGTAAAACTAATAAAGAATACAATTAATGTTCTCTTCATGCATATGAAATATGCGGTGCTATTAAAGGATTTTTTGATAAAAACACGAGATAAAATGTAATAAAATCATAAAACTTTATTAAACATTTTGTTTAAGCAAGTTTTATACGAGACGTACAGATATGTTAAATCATATCTGCGTGTCGTATAAGACGTTAGTATTTGTGCAAATAAATGCTTCATCACTGAATCTCTGCTTTAGTAGGTTACGGGGATTAAACTTTTACGAGATAAACACATTTATTTTATTTGCGACTTACTATTTGAATAGTAGGGGGTTCTCAATTCGAATTGAAATCTTTTTTTAATGTTTGTTTCCAGATTGTTTTAATGACACCTGGACCTTATACTCATAGTACTACGCCATCCCCAGTCAATCAGTACCTTAGTCAGTAAAGTCAAACATCCTTATTAATATAAAGCTGAATAGTTAAATGGGCTCTTGTAAATTGTAATGTGTTTATGGAAACCGGATTTATTTTTTAATCGGCGTTCAAAACCTGTTTGCTGTCTAACCATAATACAAAGTAAGGTTTTTGTTTGATTAGTAATTGACTAGTACATAGACATAACATAAATCAAATTGTAATGATTACTTTTAGTCATCGCACCACTTGTCTTATAGTTACTACTGGTTTTGATTCATCTAATAATGGATTTGAAAAAAAATTTATAATTCATAAAGAAATATAACTAGAAAAAATTTATCTTTATAACTGAGGTAAGTCACTATCTATATCACACTGTCACATAATATATTAAAGCGAAAGTTTGTATGTGTTTCAAATCAAATCAAATCAAATATAACTTTATTGTACACCAAAAATATACATATACATTTCAAACAGGTATCATAAAACATTGGCAGTACATTGGGCGGCCTTATCGCCTAAAGCGATTTCTTCCAGGCAACCTTTGGATGGATCGGACTTGATGAGAAACACACGTCGGTGGTGTACCAATAAATACTAACAAAAAAAAAATACACAATAACCCTTTTACTATAACTATCTATATAGACAAATGAAACCAAAAAAAAAATAAATAAATAAAAAAATATACGTACCAATGAGAGATGTTAAAAACATAGAAGTTTCGACTAATAACTTATTGACAGATAGTAGTTGTTCAACAAAGATAGTGTTTGTTTGTTGGGTACTCCTTCACGCTCAAACGGATGAACAGATTTGGATGAAATTTCGCACCAGGTTAGCGTATGTCCTGGATAAACATCAGCATATTTTTTATCCCGGAAAATACAGTATTATTATAGGATAATCAATGTTCCGCGGGTAATACCATGTGTCACAGCTAGTGTATTCATTTTTGTAACTCCCTTGAAATCATGCTGATTACATCGCAAACAAAGAACGCATTTAGAAAAAAACCCTGTCATATTATGTTCCCAACCAGACACAGTGTTATTATTGGGTTTGTTACTGGTTGGGAATAACCCTATTTTTTGTGTCGATACAAATTCCGAGATGCAAACTAAGAAAAGAAAAGAAATGGTTAGAAGCAGCTTCCAAAAAACCCGATATAAATTTCAGACCACTGTATCTTCACGCATGAACCCGCGGTATAGAAAGAAACATACATATATACAAATACAAATTATACATACAAATTTACGAACATACACTCAAAAACATTAACCTTCTTTTTTCCAAAACCACGTACTTACAAGCCAACAAGTAAATTTTTTTTAAGCCTTATAAAAATAATTGTTAGTTCCGCATGTTTAATATTTGTATCAAACCTATTTACTCAGCACATAAGAAAGAAAAAAGCCCTCGACAATAAATAATTAAAAAAAAATTTGCTATTTTGTAGCGGCGCCCATTCTAGATTTATTATAAAAACAAGCCTGACTAATTCACCTTTCAAACATACAACAAAAATAAGGAAATTCAAAATCGGTTCATCCGTATGCCACGATACCACAGAAACACAAATATGTATGTACAAAATATACATTCAACGTGGCAATGCAGCCAGCATTCTTGGAACTTTCCATTTTACTGGGGGATTATTACTAGATTAGTTTTATAGCTGTGAATGTTTTTTTTCCTTTGCTTTTTCTGTTTTATTAAACTTGTATGTACATGTAAAACTTATAACACCCCGTCATTTTTGCGTCGAGAGACAAACCTCATATGTTTGTATATACATATTTTATAATAATAGTTGCGTTCCGTGGTGTTTCCCGCGGATCTCTATTTTTTTTTCTATTTTTCTAGTAATAGCATATAGCCTATGTTACCCAAAGGTAATGTAACGTTTTCTAATGGCAAAAGAATTTTTGATTTCGCTTAACTGCCCTTCGCGATCTCTTAAGTTCTTAAGTTTACTCATAACATACAAAAATGCATATCTTCCTCTTTATAATATTACAGCGTAGATATTATTATTTACAAAGAGCGCATTAACGGAAATAGTTTCGGTTGCAAACAACATTTTTATTTTAAACATTCACAGACATTGTGACCTACTTAAAAGTTTCTTTCTAATGTCAAACACCCGCGCTAATATAGCTATGTATAGTTCAACGAATAGGACTGATTTAAAAATAATACGGTTTGTATGTATGAGTATAAGTCCTTGAAAATCTGTTGACGCGAACACGAGACTTATTTCGTAATTTGGCACCGGTTTATAAGGTTCAGTGGACTTTGGTGTTTTATTTCCAAAACGTGTAACTATTTACACGTTTTCGAGTTTTGCGATTTTATACTTTTGAGTAGTTTTCCAGGAACTGAAATGGTTGCCTTGGTATATATGGATGTCTCATGGTCCTGACCATGTCACACTAGGTGGGATCGTAACAGCTTGTGATTATTTCACAAAAACAGTTATACTTGAATTTAAACAAATTACTGAGGTGTAGGTTGAAGAACTTAAACTCAAGTCGGGCTACTTGCAAGCTATCTTAGCTTTAGCCTATCATTATTTAGTTCCTACACATACTTAGACTTTTTATTTTTTAAACGTGGGTGGTGCCTTTATAAACAGAAACAAAATAACTAACTAAGAACAAAAGTTCTTATACTATGCTATAACTCCTACTTTGTTGATATAGAATCAATGTGTAGAGAAGTAGGAGCTACCTACTTCTTTCTTTGTTGGTATAGTCTATGTGTAGAGTTACTAATTCATGCGGAATCTTTCATAACATCTGATGTAATTTATAGCAAAGTCAAAAAGACCGGTTTTAGTTTGAAGTTGGCATAGTTATATACGGAATAATCGACATGTTTGGTTCTCAGAACGACAAAATCTGCGCGGCATTCGAGGAAACATTTTAGTACGTATTTATAGGCTAGAGCCATTATTTTGGCGTTAAGTAGTAATAGGGTCACTATAAATAGGATTTAGTAGTTAACCCCAATATCGAGAGAAAATTGGCTGCTTCAGACAAATTTAACTTTTGACAAAGGATCAGCTGTATCTATGGAAACATAATAATCATTCATTTTGAATTCCACGTATTTTATAGAAGTATAAGTAACATATGAGTCATATTGCAAAAAAAATTGGGAAATACAATACATATAAGCATAACACGAAACTTTTAATTGTCATTGTTTGAATTCAATGAAATTGAAAATTAAACATTATAGGGATTTAATTCAACATAGTGGTCCTATGAAGGCATATACGTACTTTTCAACGCTAAGTAAATGTCACTAAAGCTTGCATTTTTACTTAAAGCCATTTCAATTTTCGGAGTTGCTTACTGCAAAGATTATCATTCATAAATATTGAATTAGAACTTACGTAGAGCTAAACTCCTTCATGCTATAACTATTCGACATTATCACAGCAATTATTATTTTAATTTACATACACATATAAATAACTAAGTTTTATACTTTTAGCACAACCACCGATTTTTTTATGTATTTCGTCAAGTATTTGTTTGTTTATAGTCGGAATTTTAGTTTAATGATGTTGCGTGCACACGACATCTTGGATTGAACGCGACTCGTCAGTGATCGCTTCACTGCCCGTCGCGATCTCTACACCTAAATATACCTTGCGATGCAAACGTATCGTCTGGCAGCAGTCACAAAACGCAGCCTCTAGGTGTGGCGTTTATTGACGTACGAGTACCTACGCTTGCTTTAGTAGAAAATAATTAGATATTAAATATTCCATATTTAAAAAATAACGTGCAGTCATGGAACAGCACATGTTCTTCTACTGATTTATTAAAAAGTAGAATTACCTCCTCGTCGCTTACATCAGGCGAGTTGCGGTCAAACGCAAGACTATTGTATAAATTACTGTTGGTATTGGCTAAAGCAGCCCTAATAAGACGTTGTGCGTATCGTATAATATCACTATACTAGCGACCCTTCTATATCCGACCTTTATGATTGTAATAGATTCGAGAATGTTAAACTATCGCCTAACGCGTTTTGTGTCTAACTAGACGTTTTGCGGCCGAAGCGCTGTTACTGCGTTGTACCCGGCGGCCTACTATGGCTGTCGTCATTCTGTCACTATTTATTGTTTATGAATGAGGCGACGTTATTTTTCTGACGTTACATTGTATGTTGCTTGGAGATTTTTCCCTATTCGATTTTAAATAGGAGACTGTAGATATAAAACAATTACTAAAATAGTTAACAGCACATAATACTTGATATTCTTACTCATAATACTCGTAGGTACAGGCCTTGATTATTTATATGCTAGGTTAAGTAGTTTACCTCAGTCTAATAACAATGTCTGTAACTGGATTTTTAAACGTACCTACGATATTTTTGTGCATTTGAGATATATATATACAATATACAACTATGCGTAGGTTTTCTTTGCTAAAAGAGTTTACGATTTGCTACTCGTATCTCAACGTTGGCGTTTTTTGATGCTTTTAAATATATCAGTTTGATTGCTTTTTTATACTCTTGGCTCCTGATAAAAATAATCACTCATTAGAATCTCATTCGTAAAAACGTCTCAATGTATGTTTTATAAATAATCTTCTGTCATGCGAACTCCTCCGAGTTTTTGCTGTTACTATAGCTGCGTCGTGCCGTGCGGTGTTACGTGCCTTGTTTATCTCGAGCCCTAAATATTTTTTACGTAGAGTCAAACGCTCTATTTATTTATTTATCATGACCAACAGCTTAAAGATAACACATAAATATAAGTATAATACATAATATGGATAGTACAGCCAATAAAATATATAATAAATAGGTAAATTTTGAAGTTTGTGTGAGAACATTGTATTGTAAGGAGATCAAAATACAATGTGCCTCACGATGTATAACCATTTTTCGCGAATTAAAGTTCACGTATAGTTAAATAACTCGCCTATTTTATTTAAGAAAGGATTATCTAGTATGTAAATAGATGTCCTGTCCTTCATCTAAATATGTCCTCAGGGATATAGTCTTTGATTAATATGGCTAATATGAAATGTTTTTACCGACTTCCGAGTAAAGTAGAAGGTACTAAATTCGACGGTATAATTTTTATGTTTGTTATCTGATTTCTCGAACGGCGTGAAACATTTTAGTATATCGTGTTTGAAACGTCTTCACAAGTAGTCGCATTCAAGTTTTATCAAAGTCGGTCCAGAGGTATGATTTTTAAATAGAAATAACTGAAAAAGTTCTATTGGCGCCGTAACGGTAATCACTTTTTTCAGAAAATACCTTTTTTTTTTGTTTTTGATTTTTTGATGAAATTTTCCTAATTTCATATGTTGTGACTAATAAGAGATTATTGCAGTGCAAGTGTTTGCCATGTGATTTCGTCGCAATATCTTATTTTACGTTTTGGCACCGTTGGTACCTTAAAATATATATTTAGTGACAGATTTTCCGTGACTATCCTATTTGGCATATAACAACGGCAGAAGAGGTATGGAGTACCGGAGAGGCCGGAACCCAACAATAGTAACGAAAACAAGGTTTTCTTTAGATATTTTTAACTTTTCTCCCACACGCAAATTTTCAACGGTTTGTCAGATATTATTTGTTGAAAATTGTTTTTTTTTTTCATTTCATATTTAAAAACAATATTGGTTGTTTTTTGTCCTTGGAATTTCGTCACATGCAAACAAAAACAAATCAGAAGCGGGTTCATAATATTATTTTGCCAAAAAAATGTATTTATATGTAAAAACTTGCACGCCTTAAACTAATGCAGTACAGAAATAAAGTACAGCTTAACCTGTTTCTAGATTTTCATTAACTTTAATGGTCTTGCTAACGGACTAGTATCCTCTTAAAGGTAGCTTCTAATAACAAGCAACCACAAAGCAAAATACGAAAAAATATTGCTTTTACATGCAAAAATCTTTGACGCGTGGCTAAATGTACGGAAAGGTAGAAGTTTTAGTTTTTACAATTTTTAAAGGCTTAGAACAAAAATTGCTGCTTAAGATCATCAGAAGCCACCCTTAAGAGGATGAAAGTTAATTAACAGTGACCCTATATATTATTTTTAAAAGCTATTAAAGTTCACGATTATTTATGTTGATGAAAATCTACTACACATTTTTAAAATAATCTATTGTTTTAGTTTATCGTTAATTTCTATGTAGATAAGAGCACAACGATCAGCAGTAACCAACATTAGGTCTAAATTGCAAACAACATGCGCACTTACGTCAAAGAAGATAAGATCTTGCGTCCTGCATGTTTATAATAGGTATGGTCAACGAAATATACCAACAGTCCAAATTAAGTACTGAATGAAACTTAGTAGCAAATCGTAATGTGCTATTTGCAACGTTCAACTACGTATTTGGCTCCACAGTTCTCTAATGATAAGTGTATTTTCTCAATGAATAAATGCAGCGTGACTTGCTTATAAATATGCTTGCTTGCGTAAAGCCGTCTATCACGCTTTAATGAGAATTATTGTAAATATTCCTACCGTAATGATATTAGTTTCAGTCCTCGTAAAAGTATATGTAAATTCTTAAAATAGTAGTGCATCGCTTTTAGGCACATAATACGCCATTACGTTGGTACATTCGCTCTTTTCACTTTAAAATACCACACAAACGTATAAGAATAAGTTTTAATTTGACATTAATAATTTTAAAAGTACCTACCACAGTACTGCAAACGTATAGATATTTCCGAACATTATTTGTATTATAATTTAAAAAATATGGATTAGGTTTCAGTTCTCCAAATATCTATTTAAGTATTTTTTTCATATTATTACCTCTTTGAAAACAATTTATTAAAAGATTTAGCGATATTAGCCTAGGTACATAAAAGAGGTATAGACTTTTTTACACGTTTAATGTACACATGGCTTCATATAGGCGAGATCTAAAAACTCCACTAATACAAATTAAAATTGATTCGACAGTAAAAAAAAATGACATGGCAACGGTGTACGAATTGTAACGCAAACTAATTTTAAAATACTTACGTCCACCCCCACATTTTAGTCCGATTATTTTATAGCTGAGCAAAATACGACGCCAACTTTCTCGCCGTATTTATATCACTTATAAATCACGTTAATATACTTTCACTAAAAAATAAACAAACGAATGACATTATTAAAACATACAACTCCTGCGCCTTTATCGACTGAAACTAATGTAACTGATTAAATGTGATGGTTCGGTCCATGCGCCAAGTGCGAGAGTAATGTAAAGAGACCGACCAATAAGTCTAAATCGTGATCGATGTTTTATGAACTTATTAATTTCTGCGAATGATATTTTCTTCAAAGTTAATAGAAGTCCCCAACCCGCAATTTGGCCAGCGTGGTGGACTATGGCCTACATTCCACTTCATAGGGAAGAGCCGTACCAAGCAAAAGGACGTTATGGGTTGATACGATATTTTCTTAGATTTATGTAAAACGAAGTGGAACGACACTAGGCACATATATGATAGCCGTGTGGTTTTTTGAGACATCAACTGTGAGACTAGGCCATTGTGTAGCCTAAATTTCAACTCTAGGGCGAACTACTCCATCTATATCCATACATATAAAATAAACTTACAATCGTATTTTTTTCTAGTGGGCACTTGCCTTTATTAAGAAAATAAAAAAATTAAATTATAAAACAACCTTCGCTATATTAACAATGCACGGGCATTTTACAAAAAGCCTAATTTATCCCGTGGCCTATGGCTATGACATATAAATTGGTCACGTTTCTTTCTGATGTGTTGTATGACCGAATTACCTCTTAATCGAAAGGCACCCATCAGATATTGCCGCAAATGTGAGGTCAATGGTAACAATCAATGCCAATTTGGTGAAACATCGTCTCGCAGAGGTCTGAGAATATTTACGTTTTCTAAGGATATTAGTTTTGGGATACCTAGTTAGTTCGATTTTTCCTGGTTGTCTGCCGCAATATTTATTCATTTATTTTGTTACTACCCTTTGGAGTTGTTCTCCTCAGCCTTAGGGAGACAGGATTGTTACATAATTATTGGCCCCTTGCGAGAATTTCACAGGAACAGATAGGATTTTTTTTCTTGATTGACTCTTCTTTACATTGGAAAATTCATTTAGTTATTATTAAAGGCTGTGCTTCACCACAGGAAAGGTATCTACGACCAATCCTGACACATTTGGCTTCATTTTTATTTATTAGCTTATATTGAAAAAACTGAACATATTATAAACAAAACATTTTTAAATGAAATCTCTTCCGCTATGAAGCGGTTCTCTGAAATGACCTCTGAAATGAATGAATGATGGTAACTAAATAAGTACTGGCACCTGCTTTCTATAATATTTCTAACTTAAAATACTGACAACTACTTTTATTAGATTTTCTGTTTTCAACAGAAAGAAAATAAAATAAAGTAGCTGGAGAGCATTAGAATAACGAAAATGCTAGTGGGAGAGTATCCGAAGCAATTATGTAGTCCTTTAATTGATATCTGTTATAGTCTATATCAAGCTAGCTTACATTAGGTATATTATTATTATAGCATAATTCTCGATAGCGATTGAGTTATCATATTAAGGCTAGGTTTGATTCTATATGGTACGGACTAAATTTTTCTCATTAAATTAAACGCAAAATTTGTATTACACAGTATTATTATGAAGTTTTTCTAAAATATCCATTATAGTGACAGACATTCCAGATATGAGACATGCAAAACCAAAAACAACAATGAGGCTGTTTTTCCAGAGCACCCAGTTGAACTTGCCCAGGTCTTGCCAGCGGAAGACAGTTTCAACAACTCCAGGGATAATGAGGCCGAGAAGAGAATAAAAGAGTGCGCCGACTATGTTGATGATTTGCTCCAGCATAGGAAGAGCAATGCCGATTCCACCTGAAATATATGTTAATTTATTCCATTTATAAATTTCAAAGCTCTTAATCACTTAAATACCGAACAAAAGATCTAAAACAAAGTGTTAGTAAAGCTATCTCGGCGTTACCTACCATGATGTCGCCATTAAGCTCTTGATTCGTTCAGCAATAGGAAATTTCAAAAAGCACTCAATGTTTTTGAATTAAAAAAATTACGTTTTAGTTGGAGACTTGTGTATTACATTTAAGGGCTACGCTACGTATGTGATCCGTGGATTCTTATTTCAAAGTCATTAGCGTCGCTAACTCAGGCTCCAACACCGTGCACTCGACTGTAATAACTACGTTGATTTCATGTAAGTATAATATAAAACTAGCAATTTCTTTTCCGTTTATTGTGTGATAGTTATTCATAGTATAGGCAGAGTGGCAGGCCCGCGTATAAGGCTCTCGATATTGAATATCATACACGAATAATTGTAATCAGTTGGTGACTACTACAACAAAAAATTATATCCGTTTGTATCCTATAGAGTTCTTTTTATAAATAGGTAAGTACACTTTACTTATATTGTAACTGATAGTATTTATATTGTCGTGTTCACTGCCTTGTAGCGTAGGTACCTTTTTAATTAATAATATGACCATATGACGTATTGCACACAAAAATAAACAGTACACTTGTCATTTGGTACACTTTGAATTTGATATCATAATATTTACAGCTATAATTATCATACCAAACAAATGAGTAGATAGAACTGGGCCTTAGCCAAAACAATCTCGGAATGTATAACTGAAACACTGATGCTGACACAGAGATGCTTTCAACTGGTTATAACTGCTTCGTTAAATTTTGCATTATTGCCAAGTAAATGGTGCATCAAAGGTACTTTTCAGCTCCAGTAAGCTTTGTAGCGTCGTGTTTGGAATAAACAAATATCTGCACTTAATGGTTTTTTGTAACTATTCTGTGTTGGTATATGTACAAAAAAAGTCACGAGTCAGTTATGCTTTACTAGATATTCCGTATATTACATATAACTGTTGCGTTTATTTTTGTAGTTAAAATGTATTAATACTAAATATATTAGCTATAAATAAGCCTTATATATTGGATTAATAATAATAATAAATCTTTCAAATTTAAATATTAATGTTTTTACTTACCACAGAATAACACAACAGCTATCCTCATGAAGATCTGAATTATATTATGGAATCTTTCAGCGTAATATGGCTTCAGGAATCTTGTCATTGTGTCAATGACCACGTAGAAATGTAGCGGATAAGTAAGGAATATCGAAATAGCTATGAAAAATTTCGCGCATACTGCAGGCCTGGAAATATATAAATATTCATATATTTTACCAGTGTAGTAAATTCTATATAAATAGGGACAGAAATGTTACTTTTTCTACATAAAAAATAACAGTAGGGCGTGTATATACTTTAATATTATCACAATAAAACATGAGACTACCTACAATGTATTAAATAGCTGGGTGGAATGAAGTTTAGAAAAAGAGAAGAGAAATAGAAGTGTGTCAGGGTTGCAGTTGGTTATACTGTAAAAGATAAGCAAAAAATACAGTCTATATCCGCAAACAAAGATCTTACACGTCATCTATAGGCAAGTTCAAAGTGATGGAACCTCTCAGCACGTCTCCGTATCTGAAGTACCCGAAGAGACCCAAGACTGTGTAGAGAGCCATGATAAGAGTCATCGCAATTACTAGGATGCTGGGACAACCGAGGAAGTGCTGTGGCTTCTTCATGGTGTTCTCCACTGGCATCACCACACCAATGCCTTCCATTGCGAATATAACAGTGCTGGAATAAAAAAAGACGCCTTGCAATTATAGCTTCTAAATATAACTACAACACCAAAAGGGCTCAACTAATTAAAAGCAAGAAATAATTTAAGACTTCAAAGCTCTTTTGTCAAGTTAAAAAGAAGTGATTAATGTCTTCCCGATGCCGATAGAACTTTTTCAGTAATTTCGATTTAAAAAAATTCCGGGAACGATTTTTATAAAATTTTATGAATGGGCGTAATTGAGTGTAAAAACTTTTTTTTTAAAATAGATTACTACTTTATTGTATCTAGCTCCTTACACTAAAATGCTTAAATTAATGACTGAATGTTAGGATGATGCATTGGTCGAAATTTGATCAATTCTGCATCGGTATTGGCCTCTACGTATTGATATAAATCAGACACATAATAAGATACTTACGATAAATAGGCCGGGAACCTCGCCGGGTCACCAACCATTCTCTTGTTGTTAAACTCAATAGGGTCTCCGAAAATGTAATATAAACAGATTGCGAAAGTTGCAATCAATAACACATTGGCGATGAGAGAAAATGGAGCCAGCCATTTCAGGTGCCTGATTTGGACCATCAGGCAAAGTGGTATTAGAATCACTAGGCAGTAGTATTCCACAGGAGGACTAGACGATAGCACATATCTGTCAAATGGCTAAAAAAACATTGAAGTAGAAATTACGGTATTTGGCTCGATTCGGTCCTGCTGAAGTGAACATTAGAACATATTAGATGATTATTTCTATGTTGTGGGAAGTGGCATTTTAAGAAAGTGGAATTAAGTTTAGTTTGGCGTTAAAAACTGACTTCTAAAAGATGAAGTTATAAAGACAACAATTTCACGCAAAGTAGGTACTTAGCACTGATTTGTTAGTAACTTGTTGAAAACTTGAAGAAGTATTTTATCAAACAACGTGTGAGATAACTAACACCGTGCAATTAATCATGACGTAATTCTGATTGTTATATTTTTTATTTTAAACAGTAGGTTTTGTGAATTATTATGGTTAGTTACTACAATTAATCTCTATAGAGAATGATATTGTGATGATTTCATAAGTACCTGTTTTAATGAATCTGCTATTAAGACTGTAAAAATACAAGCTACTCCAATGTATGTAAAGGCCAGCGAAAATTCAGCAAATACACTGAAAACAAAAAAAAAAAATTTGAATGGCAAGTAAAGCTGGAAAGCTTCAAAACAAAACAAAGTTTAATTAAAAAGCTGTGGTCATAATCATAAGGGTAAGGCATAGAGAAACAAAAAGATAGTATATACCGAATAGTCATAAATTGTCGAATCTGTCTGACAACTAAGTATCGAAAGATTTTGCATCGATCCATAATGCTTTTTCTATTAGTAAAAGTTTAGATACTGTTAAGCCTTAAATTATCATATCTTTTTAGAATCATGATAAATAAAACCGTTAAATAAAGCAAACATCGACCCTTGGAGCAAGATTCAAAATGGTATTGAGTTGGGATGGTTAGAGCAGAGGTAGGGCCAATACCCAAATAATAGCAAGCAGAACGCTGATAAGGTTAAATTAATTAAATTATGGTCTCATTTACGAGTAGCATAGCTAAATAATTAACCATTGAAACCTCATCAAATATAATCTATCATCCTCGCCATGATTTTGTTCTGCGTTTGACATATCACCAAAATAAATGATAAAAAGTACTCACTATGCTGCATTTGCAAGACAACGTAAAGGTTTTGGACCGTATAAAAATGACACTCTGCAAGTTTCTCCATAACCAAGCAAGGGTTTTTTTATAAGCTTACAGCATCCTCTGGAAGTTGTGACCTAGAAGTAAATATTGTGAATGTGTTATAACACACGCGTACCAGTTGAAAGTCCTTTCAGTTTCAGGTAAGAGTAATGTAACATTTTCAAATTAGCTTTATGTCTGTTCACTGGTAAAACGGAATGTGTATGCACTTGTAAAGTCGTAAACATTACGTCACTAAAATCATCATAATTCAAGACCATTTAAAAAAATATAAATCCAAGTAAATAGGTATTTTATAGTAAGTAATTGAAATTTTTAAGTTATATATTATTATATATTTCGTATTATTAGAGTAACTCTTTTTAAAAAAAATACTCTATGGTTAAGCTTTTGAATTGTATACAGTGAACTCTATTGTATTGTAGGTATATATACAATACAGTAAATACAAAAAATAAATTTTGTTGATTGAAAATATTCATTATAACCTATTTTTATAAGTTATAATGAATATTTGTTATGAGAACTATAAAAAACATATATTATATAATCGTTCTTACGAATATATGAACACAGTGGCCGCATATAAATGCTATAATAACAGTTCCTATTATTCCAATTAGCCAGCCTGAGTTTGCGAAAGCTAGAGGCATAGCCAGAATGCCTGAACCAAGAGATGCTTTCAGGAGATTGGCTAATGATCGGATATCTCTGAAAGAAAAAACAAAATATTAATATCTGTTATTTTGATTGGCATCGTTTCTCTTAATTCTATCGGTAAGATACAATCAAATTCGCTCTTATTTAAGAGAGACGGTGCGATTTATATTTACGTTGTATTTATCAGCATACATATTAGGAGCAGCTTCTGTTTCCGCTATACACACTCGAAAACTCACGAAATAACACATTATAGTTGGTTATTTTGTCGTGGATTTTCAGTTTAAATAGATAGTAGTATTGTTTTATAACAAAATTATTGTATACTAGCTGAGCCGCCGAACTTCGTACCGCCTAACAGTTATGTATGTTTCTCACCTATTAAACCTTTCTCCTGACAATAACAAACACAACAAAAAAAATAGTGAAATCGGTTCAGCCGTTCACGCGTGATGGCGAGACCAAGAGATATAGGGATTCATTTTTATATATGTATATAGATAAATTATCAGAAGCCTGAAGATTGCCTACATCAAAAATTATGATCCCCATTTTTATTACGACAATGGAAAGATATATGAAAAATAATATTTTTATTTTATTCAGAATGTAACTATTACATTTTCAGAGATTTTTGAAAATCTAAGAAAAGTTCCTAATAATTTTAATCTCGTCAAAAGCTGGTAAATATGTCATTAAGGATACGTTATATTTAATTTTTAATTCCATTAGAGTACCTAATTAAAAACTGGGAGTCAAATATTTTACGGCCTAATGTTTATACTTAAGTAATGCAAGGAAATAAGAAATTAATTGTTTTACTTACGAGGTCGGTTTCTCAATGTCCCTGTGCTCAAAAGGATTGTAATCTTCACTTTTCCCAATGCCTTCACTTTTTCCATGACCTTTTTCTCCCACTATGTCTGTCACCTTATTATCCATATTTGCAAATAATTACATATATTTTGTTACAATGTCAATAGTATTTGCATTAATTTAGTCACAGTTGTCTATCGACTAAACTTGCGATTACAATAGTGTTTACCTTTATATGTAAAACAATAGATAGTTGGTTTACGAGTTATTCTTGTGTCACGGAGTGTGAAAGATCCTCAATAAATTAGTAAATGGGCAGTGGAGCATCACTTGAATGAAATATTACTACTATTCTTGGAAGGTTGATTTTCCTCTGTGTGACGCTGTGGTTCTCATGTCATTGCGTTTTACAATCGTAATCTCTTTTATCATTAAGTTAACTAATCAACATCTTGATGGAATTACTAGAGTTTGTTCACAAACAATATTTTATTAGCATATATATTTTGTCGCATTTTTGTGACACAAAAAGAGATTGAGATTAATGTTTGACTAATGTTTAGTATGTACGTTGAGTAGATTATGTGAAGATATACATCACAATTTATTTGAAACTAAATGAATGTTACTTTGAAGAAGCCTGTATTTATTTCATTCATACTACAGTAAATACATACCTATAATATTTCATAAACTAAGGATTCTAATACGAAAAAATAAATGGACAAGAGATAAACAAAATCTGATTAAACCTACGTACATGCGAAGTCAATTGTTCGAAAACTCGATTCTACCAGTAAAACAACCACTTGATATGTACCTATGGTAAGTGTTTACTGTAAGAAATTTTCCTTATGGGATAGATTAATATTCAAAAGGTGTTTTACATAATTATACAATAACACATACCTAAACCAAAATGTTTGGGCTAAATAAATAAACCGATCTCTATGTAACTTAAATGCTTTATTTATTACATTAGTTTTTGTTCCAGTATTAATATCTTACATGGTATTAATTTAGATTTTTTCGTTTGTGTAAAATCTCGATAATGTCCATTATTGTAACTGTACATCCAGATATTAAAGCTAAAAGGCCACACGCTATAATAAGGAGGTTTTTCCAAAGCACCCATTTAAACTTTCCAAGGTTTTCCCAACGGAAGACTGTTTCTATAACGCACGGGATTATAAGACCAAGTATTGAGTAGAAGCAAGCGCCCACAAGGTTGATGATTTGTTCCAGCAGAGGTAAAGCTATGCCGATACCAACTGAAAATATAAAAAGAAAACATATGCTTCAGAATCATCCATAAATATTATTTATCGTATTTATATAAGAATTCAATTTCGTCCCTAAAAATGACTAAGAATGTACCTTATCGTATTGTAATAGGTGTTTAAAAACAAATTAAAAAAAAAAATGTGACTCGACACAATGTAGCAATAAGACTTAGCACAAAAGGCAGTCTTATTGCTAAAAGCGATATCTACCACACAACAATTGTAGTACTCAATGAAAAATGTATACATACTAGAATTAGTTTTTCAATTATATAATAATATAGATTATAATTATAATAAGATAACCTGTATCTGTTAAAATATTCTGAATTTGTGTATAGCACATGTGTTATTAATATTGTGAAAAAGATGCTATTTAAATAATTCATTCGTAGAAAATATGATAAATCATACCACAACAGCAAACACCGATAGTCCTAGCCGCCACCTGAGTAACCCGTTGATACTTTTCCTTGACGTAGGGTTGTGTGTACTTAGTGAAAATGTCTATCACTACGAAAAATTGTAGAGGATACGTGAAGAATATAGACAATGCAATGAACACCTTTGCACATACTGCCGGCCTGAAACAATGCAAGTTACGATGGTTTATTCCCATCTGTACCCCAAATCACCATAACTGACTAAAGTTCTTTTGTTTAGGTTGTTTGACAGAAACATAAAAAATAGATATTGGGATTCAATTCAGGACATGCGCCTATATTTTTTTTCCCAGCTATATTACAAGACAAAATATATATATTTTTAACAGATTATTATAAAATTTATACGAGAATGTCATATTTGATGTTGCATTATAGATACCTTATTGGTATCTATAATGCAACATCTCGAGATACCGGATTTTAAATAAAAATGATTATAATGATCGGCCTAAAAGTCTCGGAAAAATAGTAGAACATATAAACAATTCCGAGTATTTCAGAACCTTCTTGAGCTGACTTCACATAAGAAAAATTAAAAAAAAACTAAAATTAAATTTAACTTGCCCGGCGCTGGACACGACTTTCTTGTTAATGAAGGACTATGCATTGTTAATAATTCTGACGAAGTTTGAAGACTTTACTAATATTCGACAATCATGTTTTCACACGATGTACCTATGCCTCCAACGTTAATGTTTATTATTGATAATTATTGCCTTAAATACTGTCAAGTTATTTGACTTTAAATTATACGCTATGTCTACATTCCTAATTATTTTAACTTATACATGACATGTTATAATTATTAAGATGATGCTATATCGTGAAAGCAGGCGTTAGAATCGCCAAGTTTATCCTTGCAATTGCGTTGCAAAATCCTTAATTATAATAATTTTGATATTTTTAAATCAATAATGAATCGGTTTATTCTAGACAAGCGTGCTCTATTTTAGGTGGCATTTTCGCATTTCATCAGGAGAGTTGCGGATAAAATCTATTCTGTATACCTCGTATATTAAAATATTAGAAATAAGAATGTAATACACAAGTTCTTAATTAAATTACAAATTTCAGTTCCTATAAACAAATCTTAAGTTATCAGGGCAGTAAGTTAGTGTTCGCGAGGTAGTCTACTTTATCCACAAATTGATAAATAACCTTTATCATTACTATTAACAATTTCCACTTTGTCATAGGTAACATTATAGAAACGGTATTCATGAGTGTTTAATTACTATGATTATCACTTGAGATTATTAACATGATGGCTAAAATCAAGGCTCTACTTTCAGGTGATTTTAAAGGTCTTATGTTCTTTAAAGACAGTGATCTGAAGTATCACGGATTAGTAAGTATGATTGTTTTGTTTACACTTAGCCCACTTCAAGCTCATCAGTAGACCGTTTTATCTTAGACTGGTTTATACACTAAGCCGCAAGGCTTATTGTTCTCATTAATTTAAATAACCTTACTAACACTGAACTCTAGATAAAAAAAAATTTAACCGTAATGATAGCCGTTGCTGAAACAGGTATGAGACTAGCGAATGGAAGAAGTAGGTACATATTTTTTTAATAACTGAATATATTGAATTGAAGTCAGTTATAACTTTTATGAAGTCGTTTACTTGTCATTTCTAAATACTAACTAATAAATAAATGCCTAGAGGAATGAAGGCGCCTGATGATGCTCATGTTTTTCACTGTATAACACAGTGGAAGACTGAGCATTTTAACAGGCGCTAGAGACAAAATAGTACTAAAAAAATTAACTAACCACGGAAAATCTTTATTTATTTAATGAATTTTTTTATCAGCCTGCAAGTTAAATAATTGTTATAAGTAACTTGCTCTTACCCATGGCTTCGCAAGCTTTAAGCTTGTTTTTATGGGAAATATGTAGTAACTCAGTTGCTTAGTTGAAAAAAACCTACAAACCAACAAACACTTCCGAATTTATAAAATGTGGGGATGGGTATAGCATAGGTACGTTATTATGATTATCTATAAAGAAAAACCAAAGGCTCACCAGTCGTCCATCGGCAGGTTCAAAGTTATAGAACCTCTCAGCACATCACCATACCTGAAGTATCCGAACAAACCCAAGGTGCTGTATAGAAACACAATGACTCCCATAGCCACCACCAGCACGCTGGGGCATCCAAGAAAATGCTGCGGTTTTTTCATTGCATTCTCTACCGGCATTACTACTCCAACGCCTTCCATAGCAAATATTACTGTCCTAGAAGTTGAGTAGGAAGGAATTTAATATGTACTAGAATACTAGAATAAGTCTATGTAATAAAATACAAAAAATGATTTAAAATAATGTTTGTATGTATGATTATTAATATAGATAGAAAATAATAATAACTTTGATGGCCTTTATGTGTGGATTTGACATGTGTTATCTTGCATTAAATTAAAGATTAATTATGTATACGCAATCATGGTTTAAAAAGTGTTGTTGTATTTGATATTATTAAATGAGCAAAAAGATACATATAGGTTTAGTGCAATGTTAAGTGATATAGGTACTTACGATATGAATGCCGGATATCTTGCCGGGTCTCCGATAACAATTTTGTCCGTAAATCTTATTTCATCTCCAAAGATATAATAGAGGCAAATCAGGTATACAGTAAATAAGAGAATATTTGCCAAAAGTGAAAATATGGCTAAAAACTTGAGATATCTGATTTGACATAATAGAATCAGAGGTAGTAGGAATATTAGGCAGTAATATTCTACCGGCAGGTCATAAGACAGCGCGTAACGATCCACAATCTGCAATCAAAACATTATCCGTCTTACCACAAAATATATGGACATGCCTTTTAGAGAATACCGCCCTTGGTAAGTTTAAGCAACCACAAATCATTTTTAACCCAGTGTCTCACAAATAAAAGTTTTTGATGCTGGAATTGATTTTGTCAAAATGTTATTTTTACAAGATGGTGCCTCTTGTCAAACATTCAGTAGTAGTAGATATAGTATAAGTATACAAACCTGCTTAATAGAGTCAGCTATAAGTATTGTGTAGATGCAACATACTCCCACGTATGTAGATACCAAAGAAAATTCTGTGAAAATACTAAAAGAAAATTAAAGGTTATGTTAATATAACGAGTATATATAGATAAACAAATTAATTAAACCAACTTTATCTTTTTGCTCAAGAACATTAAAATACACGGAAACGTAATGATCTGAGTTACAATATCGAACAATTTTAAGAAGTTAAGAAATGTTTGGTGTATTTCGGTTAGTTCGTTTCCTATCGACTGAAGTCTCGCATGAAAATAGTATAGCCTGTAATAAAATAAATCAATAATTTATGTAGGCGCTTTCTGAATTGAAGTAGGTTGTAAATTGGATACGATCTAATTTTTGTTTGTTTGAGTGTGTAAAGAACGCAGGCTAATATACCTATTCAAGAAGCCTACAGCTGTTTATACAACAAACTTTTATGAGCTTGAGAGCTATGAGAACAAAATAACTTATTTTTCCAGTCATTTTGTTTTACAAACATATTTTGGATCTATTTTAATAAAATATGTATCTTTTCATTTCATTGCAAATATAACAAATAATAAAATATAAAAATCCCTGTATATACAGGGGATATACTAAACCGAAAGGGGGTCACTAAAGTCATCCTGAGAAACAACTTTCACTATTAGACCAACTCTAAATTCGCAAAAAAATCTGCTTTTTCATACATTTTGTAGACGATAAGTCAACTTTTTGTATTTAACAGCAGATTTGTAGCTGTATATTAAAAATACGAAAAAAACATTCTGCTATTATGAAAACGGTTAATTACCTGGCAAAGTTAGCCAATGGCCTGAGACACTTTGGTCCGTTGGTGAATGCTGATTTGCAAGTTTCCGCGTAGTCTAGAGAAGGCTTCTTTTCTATTTTACAACAACCTCGTGAAGTTTCTACCTGAAAATATTCAGAACTTTGTTTTACAGAGTAATTCGTGACGTAAAGGGAATAACTTTGGACCACTTTTTTCTGTTTTTAAAAACGGAGGTGCTCATTTCATTTTTTTTTTATTATGTTATGTTCTACAAATTCTCAGATACTCCCAAAAATTCTTTTGACTTTTGTTTGAAAATTAATTTTGAAATCAATCTCAGTACAACATTTTATACAGGCCTGCCAAATAGAAGTCAGTTACCACTTTGTTAAACTACATACCTAAAGCTGTCAGCTGTCACCCGCGGCGTTGTATATACGTGACGTAAAATGGATTGTAAAGAAGTTTCAAACTTTGAACCCCCTTTTAGACCTCTAATATCCTTTCTTAGTACAACCCTAAACCTTATATTGAATACACCCTCCTAATTTCATATCTCTTGGTTCGGTTTAGGCTCAGCGTTGCGTCTTAGCGAATATCACACAGTTGGTCAGGACTTTACATCAGCATATTTATCATCAGGACATCTGACACAGACTGACTACTAAATTATTTGCTTAGGAAGAATACCATAAATAGGGTCGTATCCTGTATAACTTGAACATTTGATTTTTGTTTCTTGCTTCTAAAGAGCTTTATATATTGGTAATATAAAGCTACATAATATGCTGTCAGTCTAATACTTGACGTCTAAAGGTAGGCGGCATAAATGTTTGACGTATCTCTTTTCATATGCATACGAACAATTTTTCTTGGTTCATCTTTCATGCATGAAAAACTTATTGTTAAGAATAAAATAGGAATATGCAAATCTTGAAAACAATTACTTGTATAGGCTGTGTTGAAGTTTCCTCATATTATTGAAATTAATAAGATATTTCGTACACTTCATTCGGAAATGGATGTGAAAATAATAACACAAAACTGAAACAAAGGCACATCAATTCATGTAACATATTTTTCACGTAAAATTGTTTTGTGCTTACTGCATAAGACTACCTTCAGCTGCGACAATAAAATACGCAAATGACATATTTAATTTTTTCGATTTAAAAAATGGAGGAAACTTTCATTTTGCTGTTCCGTAGGTATCGTTCCGATTTTACAAAGACGCCTGTACTGGTTTCGAATAGAAAAGAATAGAATTCGAAAGATATTTTTTAGTTAGTTTTTAATAGTATTTTTTTTAAATCGATCAAGTAGTTTCGTTGTTAATAACTGAAAAAAACTGAAACATAACTGATAAAAAAAACGTAAACGCACCTGCCGATCGCAAGTCGGCTTTTACTGTTTTAACAGTAATACATTTTTATCTTACCAATATATGAATACAGTGTCCACAGATAATGCCGACGAGAATCGTTCCTATGATCCCTATACCCCATCCTGAGTTTGCAAATGCTAGAGGCCCTGCTAACAACCCAGAACCGAGAGAGGACTTTATAAGGTTAGCGGCAGCTCTGACGTCACTGGAATGTAGAAAAAAACAACCATAAATCTTCACGTGAAAAAGTAGAAACTGGAATAAAGATAACAAATGCATTAACTGTAGAAAACAGTGACTTTAGATAATGTATTAGTAGTATTTTGTGATGTTTGTGTAGTGTGAAATAAAATGACCAAACACTGGACTGTTACTGGCACTTAATGAAGTCTTTGACCTAAACATTTTGAGGCAAAATCAACAATAATGAGGCAGGTACTGCCTTCAAAACAGTAAGGAATATAATTGGAACTAAAGGACATGCAATGCGGTAACAACTACTCAATGTAATATTTTACTTTATAAAGATTTAATATCAATCGATAATTTACTGCGTTTTACCACAAATTTATATTGTATTTTTTATATTAATTTCTATTGTTTTTTTATAAATTTGTATTATATTATAGTACTAATACTATGTTTTATTTT
The DNA here is from genome assembly GCA_947049295.1 of Ligdia adustata. NCBI lineage: Eukaryota > Metazoa > Arthropoda > Insecta > Lepidoptera > Geometridae > Ligdia > Ligdia adustata. The sequence goes on from OX346218.1 coordinate 10,641,051, forward strand.
ATAGTCCAGTAGTGCGCCCACCGCACGCATATTTCATATAAAATATAGTTCAGTACAAATTTTCAAACTTATAAATGAAATTATTCTTGTTAAGAACTACAATCAGTTTTCAATCTTTTAACAATTTAGAAGGTTTGCGTAATTTGAGTTGTAAAGTCTCTAATCCACGCGGAAACGCTACCTTAATCAGGCTGCTGAGAGTGATTTAGTAAATAGAAAGCGCTGAATTACCTTATATTATTTACTATTAGGTACATTTATTTTGTTCTGATATAGAAAACTAAGTTTGCACGAAAGTAAATGAAATTAATAATGCAATATTAACTCTATTTAATACAAATTTCTTATTCTCTACTGACCGTGCTATAAAATGCAGATTAAATCATTTAAGCTCCTCAAAAATACAACTTAAGGATAATAAAACTTAAGAATTATATTAATCATAAATAAACTGCAAGTCTCATGAAATGAAGATAAAAATTTAAACTTACGAATTAGGTTTTTCGACTTTGCGATGAGCAAATGGATCATAATCGCCTTTGTTAGATGGATTCTCAGTTCCTTGAGGCTCCTTTAAGTCGACGGTCATCGTGCACTAGTCTTCATTCAAGTGTGGCCTCAAATTATCACTACACGACTACAATATAACTTAACATAATACTAAATGTTTACTACATAATATTCTAGAATGATTTGTACCAATATTTTTGTAGATAGTGCTAAATAGTAGAATAACTCTTATTGAGTTGGTAGATTTGACTGGAATTTCATTAGAGGATTTAATCACGACTATAATAAAACCAAGATTCAGTCCTACCACATTGATGATAAGACGGAATTGACAGTACGTAAAATTGCCGAGAGGTTTATTTAGAGCATAACATTTTACGAGGCAATTCAAGAGTAAATTATTTGTAAATAAAGCAAACTCACGTTTGCTGTGCGATAAAGTAACGTTTCCGTTACGTTTTACGTTTGTATCCTGTAACAGCCTTCAGCTGACTGACTACTTACAATACTTGCATGTTTACATAGCCTTGTCTGAGTATGTAGCTCACTCATTTTGGTACTGAATTCTTAACAAAACCACTTATTACTTACCTACTTACGTCTTTTGTTAAATGAAATACACTACTATCTATAGGTATTTGAAAACAGGCGCGTACAGCTAACGGTATTGTTCTCAGACAGCAATAACAATTAAATTAACAATAAAAAGCCTGCTTTCATAGATGTGCTATTACGTCATATAGTAATGATTCACCATAGTAAAATATGAAATTTATCTTGCCGCTATATTTACTTCCGCCCTAACCAACGGGAGGTAAATCATATTTTTTTTGTCATTTACATAAATCTTCTGAAAAGGTTACATAACACAGTTAAAAACTAGTAGTATATTCTAATGTAACTTAACTGCTAAGTTAACAATTCTTGGATTATTTTAATAACGATTGCAAATATAAACAGTCTGATTGACTGGCATAGGTTGGTTCATCAATTTTATCTGCGCCAAGCAAAAGCAGATTACTCGAATGACTATAATCATGTCTCATTTCGTCTAATTCTAGTCATCTCATTAGAATAATGTCGCAGTTGATGAAACTGCACTGAGCGCACGCAATGTCATCTCTGTGCCTACGAGCGCAGTTTAGTTTAAAAAATTTAAGAGCACAGAAGGAGTAATGAGTACTTAATTGAAGTACTCATTACTCCTTCTGAATACTATTTCAGAACAATATCGTAATTTAATTTTAATTAATTAACATAATTTTGACGCAATTTGAGTTCATCGTAATTTTTTATACAATAGCTGCCATGAAACTATTTTCTGGTATTCCAATTTATCTTTGGAGGCGCATAATTTTAGGTCACATTACTATCGGTAAGCTTCCTAAAGATTTGCGGTTGGGTAGTAAGTATACTGAAAAAATATAATTTTCAACCTCAAAACGCTTCTAAGGAACCGTTCGCGTTAGGACCATGGCCGTATACTACTAAACGTACTTTAGAATCTATTAAAGAAATGATTTCTTTTTGTTTCAAGAACAGGTACCTACTAAAACCTCGACATTTATAATAATCATCATCTTCGTATAAATGGAGTAGTGATGTCACGTGTGTCGCTGAACATTTGTATTTCAGTATTATAATAATTTAAATCCAAAAAGCAAGCTTTCCTACTGAATAGCACTAAACAACTAAGGTTTAATTGACTTCTGTATAAATTTATTTGTACAAACAAAATTTGGCTATCATCATGACTCAATCGAATAAAACATTGAGCGAATTATTTCTACTATGTCATAAACTGTGGTGAAACGTTTTTCATGAAACGTAATAGCAAAATGAAAATTAAGCGGCAGAAAGCAAATATTGTCAGTCTTTTAAAAAAATATCACTATGTAAAGATACTGTTTTTTACACAGCTCTTACTGACAATTATTGTTTAGGTGCTGAATTATATTTATAATTGATAATATATCAATTAAGTGTCATGGTACGCATATTTTACGTATCGGTATATTCGAGTTTATGTTCAAAAATTTCATACATAATCTTGTTTGAGTTTTATGCTTCATTTCTTTAAACATAGTGTACGATTTCCCTCAGAATAATATTCCAAGAGAGCATACCCTTTCAGCCTGAATAGCTAACGTATATAAAATTATAGTGTCCAAAAAAGTTTTAGTTATTCCTTATCATAAGTATAGTGATCTACTAGTATATTAATTATCAACCCCCATACAAACAATTAATTCGTCTCTGCTACTACTAATTCTGTAATTAGATTAGACTGAACATTTAATATTACCTACTCATATAGTATAATGTATTAATTATAAAATAGGCACGCAGTTGTCAGACGATATACGAAATGTATTTAGGATAAACAGAAGTTATAAAAAAAAATTAAATTTTAAAAACTTTTTATTTAAAATATAAAAATACTGGTAACAGTTATAAGATATTTTACATGTCCAATGTAGTATCTTATTTTATTATAACAAATAAATATAAAACCATGTATTTTCTTTGCAAATAATAATTTAAGTATTTCAGACCTATTGTAGCAATTTTTATGTCAATAACCATTAATTATAATTAGATCTCGTATTCTTGTACTAATCGTAATATTTGCATAAAAAACTACAATTAATTTTTTTATACTTTTTATCATAAATATACATTTTAAGTCATATTTCATACTTTAAATGTACTTAAATGATTTGGAAAACCATTAGAACATAATTTAAACAATAATGCTCTAAAGTATAAAAATTAACAGAATTTTCTCAAAGCAAAGATACATAATGCTATTAACAAAATAGCTTACGTACTAATGATTGAGAGTTATATTGCTTTATAATACAGGCTTGAAACAAATGTAAACTGTAAGCACACGCACACACAACATTATGCATAAAACATACCTATCTCTCTATATTTGTTCGTTGATAATCCAGATCTGAAGGTTAGAATTATGTCTATTCTTGGTTTATGTTTTGTATAACCTTATACTAAATTATTTTCTTCTTAGTCGCTCGTTTCGTATATATTTTCTTTTCACTTATGAATCGTATATGTCGTAATTTGCTTTCGGCCACCAAGGATTTCTGGTGGTAGATTTAAGTTTCTGTGCACGATTGGCAATATATGGAATAGTACTTTGTCTTGGGAGAGACAATGAAGAGTAGCTCTGGAGCTTTGGCTGGTTATTTTTATAGAGCTGCTGTCTAAAAGAGGCTATAACTTCTGGTCTAGGAGACGAGCTATATAGAGGAGGTGACGGAGTATAAAAAGACGTCGGAGTATACAGGGTTGGGTCTGCAGGTAATGGACCAGCTGTGATCAAATTGCCAAAAGCTTGGTCGTTCAAGACCAGCGTCTGCGGCACATTTTTGCGGAATGGCGTTGGGGCCTGAGCTTGCAAATACTGTGGCTGCTGATCACAGACAGTTCCTTGAAGTAAAGTCTGCAGAGGTGCTGTGTAAATTCTGAAATTAATGTCACTGTAATCTAGTTCAGCTTCAAGGAACACGGGCATACGGTCAGACAACACCCAAACGTTTCGCTGATCATCTATCTTTACATCACTGGGAAATACTAATCCCACGTCATCCTTATCCACCAAACCAACATTTTGGGGTTTCATTGGCAGGTTGGAACTCCAGCATCCAATTGCGTTTTGATCGATCAAGCTAAATAGCTGAACGCCAGAGTCATCCATGACTTTAGCTGTTGTATGACTATCGGGACCACGCACTCCCAAAACTTTAAAGTCTTTGTAAGATCCTTTAACTTTAGTTTCATCTCGGAGAATGCGAGTCGACACAGCGAACTCCGTGTTACTGGATAAAGGCGAGAAGTAAAGAGTTCTGTATCCATCATTGCCAATAGGACCTGAACTGATTCCGAAGATTCCCTCGGCTCCCCATTGGAAGTTGAGGCCGGCGATGTTAAAGTCACCGACAAGGGGATCAGGGAAAAAGTAACTGTGACTGAATCTCCAAGATTTGTTTTGTTCCCAGGAATAAGCGATGAGACCATAACCTAGTTCGTCTGAGAAATAGGCAAAAGTGTCGTCACAGCTGGAGCCAATATCTAAAGCAATATTGGCGATGAAGGTAGTTGATACGATGTCTTCAGGACGGAACACGTAGCGACGGATGCGCTGATCCGTGTTGAGATCGTAGACGTTGAGGGAATAAGGGCACACGTTCGTTACGTTGGGATCTGAAAATAATAAAATAATTGTGATATAAGTTTTGTTTTAGCATTTAAGTCAATCTTTCACTACCTACACTTTATTTAAGTCATATCTAAAAATACTTTATATTTAAAAAAAATCAACACTATAATATATAAGAAAAGAAATATTTTAAATGCTATTACTAAAATTAATGATGCAAATAGAGTGTAATTAAACTCACCGTATCCGTATGTGCCGGTGTCCATAACCCACAATCTATCACATTTGTCAGCTTTGACTCTGTAAACTGTGTTGAGGCCGGATTCACAGTTTCCGATCTCATTGCCCTCGTAGCTGGGGTAAGGGTTCAGTTTCGGCGACGGGTCGTAAGGGGCATCTAGTGGAATGTAGTTTAGCGTTGCTGGTATACCTGGAATTGACGAGAAATGGATTCGTTAGATTTGTAATGGCTTATATTTTGAAAAAGGCATAAAATTCATAATATCGGTAATATTTTAATCTAGACTCCCTTGACCGAGAAGACAGGACAAACTGACCAAAAATTAAAACGAAGGACTTTATGCGTACCTACTCTGTTTTTTTAGAGGATACTACTTTGGTCGTCCGTCTGTCTGTTTGGAGGGGCTCCTCCCAAAAAGTCGCAAATAATTTGCCATGAAGCTATTTTATTGCTAATTTTCATATTTCCAGATAAAAATTCGGAGGTTAATCCCTAAAAAATCATCTAATCGGTAAAGGGTTGTAAAATTAAAATTAAGAGGGAAAAGGAAAAATATATTTGGTAGCTGTATTAGGAATTTTGATGCATCTTATTTAAGCATATATTTGCCAAATTCTGAGTAACAAGTTTGCCTTCACGAGGTCAACTGTTCGCAGAACTACTAATTGCGAATTACATGTATATGACTTTAAACATAAAACTTCGTAATAAAAGTATAAAAAAACCTGTTCTTTTATCTTTTTGCAATTATTATAATTATACTTATTTTACAATAATAAGACTTCTTAAGGTGATGGTCCCCAAATAGATGCGTTTTTGTTACCATTTTCTAGCTTTACCGTATACTGTGTTGTGTTGGAAAATAATACATCATGTAATACATATACTCAATTAAAGCACGATGTTTCAAAATGCTTATCTTAGTTTACCAAAACATTTTAATATATTTTTGAAGAACTCATTATCTCATTATTTTGAACATGTTTCTTTCGGTATACGTGGAATGTCTACTTTGTAATATTGAGTTAGATTAATCGAAATATTGGCACCTTCAGGCTAATGTATTGTTTTTGTCTTAGAATGATAGGTAAGTGAAGTTTTAAAGATAAATGTTATTAGAGCCTACTAAAAAGTATTCATTTAGAAAAACACGTTGCTAATATATTTAACTAGGCACTTAGCACATATTTTAATGAGGCACTTTAGCTAAGCTAGCGGGTAGCGTTAATTTTATGCGACGTTGCATGCTTGCCCGCCTCATCCCTGCCACTTCGCGTAGTGCGCGACGTTGACAGACTTCATCTACTGCCACGTGAGAATAATTATATATTATATTCTTTCCTAGGATAGTTACCGCGTGCGCGTAATAACATACTTATAAGCGATTGTGTTTTACTAGAAACATTCTCTGCCGTGATTTTGACACTACTTGTAGAAGTGTGATAATATACAAATGGAGATAAGAAGAATCGAAAACAAAAAATATCACTTCTTATAATCTTTATAAGTAAACGTTCATCGATGATTTCGCCAATTTACTTTTATTAGATTTTTTTTATTGAATATTTTTATTTATAAATCTAACTATTTTGACCGATTTTTATCTAACTTATATAAATTAATTGTTCGTTAATTTTAACGTCTCTAAGAAAACAGAAAAAACTTAAAAAAAAAACTGAAATAATAGGTAAACAGTTAGGTATTTTTATTATGGCAGCTGCTCCTTACAGTGAAGAATATTTTTTTTAATAATATCTCTTCCCGTAGCAACCATCAGCTATAACATTTATGATGGCAATGCCAAATTACAGTGTAGGTACTAAAAAAGAAAATTGTTTTTATCTGAATCGGAAGGCTGAATTCGAACGGCATTGCCATCATAGATGTTATAGCTGATGGTTGCTACGGAAAGAGACCTTATAAAAAAAATATTCTTCACTGTCAGGAGCAGTTGACATAGTAAAAATATGTAACTATGAATTTTTCGATTGAATATTAATTTTATATTAATATTAAATATGAATTTTTCGTAATTTTAGCGTCTCTAAGAAAACAGAAAAATACTTTAAAAAAACAATAACTGAAATAAAAAGTAAACATTTTATTTCAGTTATTGTTTTTGTTAATTCATATTAGTTTGATAAAAATCGGTCAAAATAGTTAGACTTATAAATAAAATATGCAAAAAAAAAATATTTATTAAAAAAAATTTAAGTAAGTTTTACCTAACCCAGCGAACCTCGTTGTTGATTAATAATGTCGTCAATGATATGAGCTGCCAACTGCTCACGATAGCGGAATTTTGAAGGGTGCAACTGGCCGATATTCAACGAACGAACTCGAACGACATTTTCTCAATTTTTTTTAATGATTTTACGAGGTACGAGAAATCATTTTTATAAAAGTTTAATGTAATCGAGTTGTTATTATTCTATAATGAGTAAAGTTATATTTGAATTGAGTAATTACTACATACTTCACCTTCTGTACAATAGTAATCTTTGACCTAACTTTCAGAAAAGTACGATGTTATTTCTCTGAACTTACATTACTCTATGTCAATATCCAAACTGCGCATAAGACACCATCTATCTATACAGTTGACAAAATTATAGACGGCAGGCCAATGCCCGCTCATTTGTTTCGCCCAGAATCAAACAGATGGCATGGCATAGGTAAGTATCAGTACATACTATTAATTATTCCGTGGCTCAATTCTCAATTGCGTTTGTCTATACCCGTCGCCTTAATTGTATGAATATACTTATGTGGCACAACACTTAGACTTATCGAAAAACCGATTTTTCTATGCATTAGCCGCTTTCTTAAGTTTGCATAAAACAACCAATCGGTTCAAATGTTTTTGATGACTTTGTTTATTTAGCAAATATTTTCTATGCGATATCTAAATAGGCAGTAAATTAGATTATCTGCTAAGAAGATATGTAGAAATTTTTGGTAACCAATATCCAAATGCAGCAATACAATTTTGGTCGAGTCACTAGCACCTTCGCTAATGGGCCAAGTGCCAAGCGTAAGTAATAAGCGAGCGAAGCGTTTTTACTTCGGGCAGGCAAATTTTTCTTTCCTCTGTCAGTTCGTATGCTTGTAGGTATGTCTCCTGAAAATGTTACCTAAAAAAAGGAGAAAAATTGCAACCGCGCCATATACTGCCGATTACACTAATATTTGGTACATACATGCAAAACACAACATAAATTAAGATTCCTGAATATAAAAAAATTGGCCTAGTGGTGGTCGTTTTTTATAACAATTTATCTCTAATCCGGCTAATTTTACTCATCTCATTACAATAATTTCGTATTCGATGAAACTGCACTCATGGACGTGCCATGTCGGCATTGAATTGACAAGCACAGTTTGACAATATATAGTATTGAACTTCGAAATAATGAAGCAAACTATATAACAGATATATATATATAACATAGTTATTGGAAATTAAAGAAAATGTGTGGCAAGCATTCGAGCAATATTTCATAGATCCAAATCTTATCAGGCGTTATGGTGAAATAGAAAATCTGACGAACCTACATGAATTTATTCTAATATTTAATACTAAAAATTCGAAGTAGTACTGTTAGAATTTATCTTCAACATAATATAACCTTTTGGATAAGGAGTTTCTTAAAACTAGGTAAATATTGCGCCACTTTTTTATCCGACTGCCCAAAAGTAAAGTAATGTTTTTCAAGTGTACCTATGTTTGTACATGTATGTATGTAAGTATGTCATATTGTATGGTGCACTGTAACGTGGATGGTATAATAGTCTTCCTAAAAATTGGGTATTTATTGGGTTCCGAATAAATAAAATAAAATGTCTTGTTATATATTAGCTAAATAATTCAATCCGCTGTGTCTAGTCTTTGTGACCCTCCGCAGCCTAATCTGGGAGACCAATTCTGATGTGCGAAGTGTCATTAGATTTGCCTTTATTCCGCAGTTTCAAACGTTAAGATACATTTTTATAATTATTGGCGTTCGGTTTTTTTGATGTCGCTTCTTACCACTTGTTAAGTAATAGATAGCATTGCGTTTGATCGCAACCGCAACTCGTCTGATGTGAAGCGACGACACAGCTTAAAATGTAGCGTGCTTACTTAGAATAAGCAGATTCACTCGCGACTTATATCAGTTTCTATATTAGTTATCAGAAATGGTTAACTCAGGAGCAAATTCTTTTCAATAAAATATTTTTTTTTTGTATCCTGACACAATAGCAAAGCGCTGCAGAGCCAGATCTATACTTGTGATTTGTATAAGAAATATTTACAGGCGTTCATGCTAACAACATAAAACTTTCTGATTGTGCAAGATATACTCGTATGCATAATGATACTAATGATATACGTGCATTAACATTTTTGTATAATTGAAATTAAACGGGTATAATTATGACTCAAGTGATTTTAAATTAACGAATCTGTTTATACGTAACGACAGCTTAAAACTATATTTGATATTAACCGACTTCAAAAAGGAGGAGGTTTTCAATTCGTTGGAATAGTTTTGGTATGTATGTATGTGCATATAATCTGGGGGCACGACAGTGTCCCCGCCAAGTCTCGCACGGCACTACCACCTTTTCTCGAACTGGTTCGAGCGATTTTCGACCCCCTGTCGTTGTGAGAGAAGCTAGAAGTTCAAATTTTTTATGACTAGTAAAAGCTTATATTTATAGACATATTTCGAAATTACATGAAATTTGGATGAATACTTTAAGAATTATAGCAAGTTAAAGTTCCTTGATTCTGTCACTGACTCACTGACTCGCCAATTATCAGAATTCAAAGGTACTTCAAGCAAACCTACAAATTCAAAATTTTGAACACAGTTACTGTTTAGCCTATATAGTAGGGGAAAAATCTGACTTTTTAAATCTCATCAGATTGTATGGAAATACAAAGTCACTTTTAAAGCTGAGCGGAAAAAATTAAGTACAATGTAATAGAGCTCAAATACATTGAGATGAGGTAATATTTAAATGGTTACTACAAAATGTTATCAGCTAGTAAACAAAGTATCAATATATGACAAAGTGGTTGTATATTTACTCCCATGGATAAAAAGATAATGAATGAACCGACTTGGTTAACATTCTATTTCACAACTTTTTACGGCAGAATAACTATGCTGCGAGACTTGTGCATTTTTTACATATAATATATGTCATCATATTAAGTAAATAGGATTGTCCTTTTGAATAATTAATTATTCACTAAATATACTAAAACACAAAATGATTGTAAAATATTGATTTATTTACACGAAATCGTCTAGAGGACGATGTAAATGTATCGGTTGTTTCGATTGTCAAACTACCGGAACCACGTGGCGTATTTTGAAGTTTGGTCTCAGAAGAATACAATGAAATGTTTATTCTACAGAGAACCCATCACTCTTTAAGTTTGGTAGCCTAAAAATGTAAACTCGAATAAAGATCACAATAAAAAACAGACGCTAGTCTGAATGTGGTATGACAATATGGTTGAGAAAACTCGTCAATACGTATGTAGGCATCACCTATTGTCAAAACCTCACATGATGTTGTTATGTGTTATGAATTAATTATGATGTAAGCTCAGATTTTCGAAAACCTACCATAACACCATTTAAAATGATTGCGACTTTTACTATGGAAAATTTGTAGCTCATCTTTAGTTGTATTATTACTTTTTATGTTACGTAATTGGAGATAACATGGTGATAGTTTTTTGCCATTCCGATACCTTTGCACATAACATACATTGATTTTCATTTCTTAATAATTTACACATAATAGAGCTTTTAATTAAATGATGTACCTGCCTAGTTACTGTGCGAGTTGTATTAGAGATGTATAAACACTGCCGAATACCCAACCTAACATGGGGATAGAATATCTGGATTCATCTTCGAAAGAATACGTACCAATGCACTTTTTATTTGGCACACCTATCATTTAAGAGAGACTTTACTTTTAAATGACGAAAGCAGAATATTAATATGCCTACTAATAATGGACCGAACGAGCAAAGCGGGTTTGCTTCGAGTATGGCAAAATGTTTGTTCGTCAGTATGTATGGATGTTTGTCGGTAAGAAATTCGGTACTTGCGAACAGTTTGTAGTTTCCATCCAATCTTGACAAAACTTGGCGTAAGGGTTCTACGAATTTTATTCAAGAGATGTAAAGATTCATAAGATAAACTAGGAAAGTCTAGGTGAAAATGCACAAATCAACACGATTGTGTAAATTTTAATACTTGTTATACATTAACCACATAACTACAATACTGTGACAGTCTCTCGTTATATAGTTATCATATTCTTTGGAGACAATACAATTACACAAATCAAAAATTTTGGTGGCCAAGGTAACAAGCAGGCAGGCTTTGAGATTTACACACTTTTGACATGTTTTTCATCATTTGGAAGCATTGATGTAGGAGTTTTCCCACGTTCTATGTATTTATTGCAACACTATTAATTCTATAAGCTTAAATGTGTAATATTAGTAGATTAGTAACTATTAATGTCTTGTTTATGTGCACAAGTGTTGGCAAGCGATGTAAACATGGAATAACGTGGTTTCTATGTTCGCAGAAAATCTCTATAGGAACCACCAAACTAAAGATTTTGCCGCTTTACGAAGGTACGTGATGTGACTTCAACTTGACCAAGATGACCTATATAACTTGATATTTGACTTAACTTGATTGATTAATCACTTGAAAATAAAAATAGACTTTACGCTGGCAATTAAATCAAATTGCGCCATGTATCAAAAGAAAATAAAGCATATATGTAAATGTTGGACTCCTTGTAAAAGAAAATTTTTCTTTTATTTGACTTTAGAGCCTCAAAATTATCCTAGATGCGAGGTCAACAGTTCAAAGAGCTACTAGTTTATTATAATGTTATAAATGTATTACAATATACAGTATTGTATGTAATAAGCACACGTTAAGTACAAAACACTCATCGTATCAGATGCTCCCACACAACAAATAATGTATGATTATGTGTTGATGATTTTATTATTTTATTTATAACAACTTTTTGCTACATTACAATTTATCGTACTTCTCTAAAAAATAAAAGACATATGTAAATTTTATTTCGAAGAGCCGTAATGTATATTAATATAATAGCACCTAATGGTATAATTATAAGATTTTGCAATCGCCTTACTTAGCGTAATTTGATGTACGAAATTTTAAGCATTTAAATTTAGGAAATAATACTTAGTGCTAATTACTATGTGTTATGTAAATTTTAGTAATAAATATTTATTTAATATACCTAGGAACTCCTAGTCACGAGGACTTGAATCAATAACCAGCTAGCCGGAGTTTTTTTCATTTATGAAACAGTGTGGACAACGACGAGAAAAAAAATATTTGTCTGTGATATCGATGAGTGTGGAGTATTATGCAAAAGTGCCTCAATTTATAGCTTTTTTTGTTAAGGTGGCTCAAAACATTGCCTAAGTTTTTAAGCCAATGCTGAAAATCCTTGACATGATCTAAATTTTTTATCCTAAATACAATTGAGCAACTATTTTTTTGTTTTCCTAAACAGAAAACAGTTAAATAGTTTTGAATCAAAGTACTAAGTACTAAGTCAAAGTAGTACTTCTGAGAATTATGATAATTTCCGCATGTTCTTTCCGAACATTATTTTTAATTAGCTTTCGCCTGCTGGAGTATATTTATTAAAACTAAACTAGCAAAAATATTTTTAGCTAGTTTTGTTTTGGCCGGATAAGAGCGACCATCCACTACTAACAAACAATTCTAAAATTCGTGGCATACAAGTTATGCCTTATATTGCCAAGATAGTTTGGAAACTATGACCTGTACGCGAGTTCCAGACAGACATACAGATATACAGAATTCGATCTGCTTTATATAAGTATAGATTCTTTGACCGAACAAATATTTATGTAAACATAATTAGAATTTCCATTCAATCACACCTAGTTCATGACATGGTCAATATAGGTTAAATCAGAAACTGTTTGTTCACTTTTCTCGATGGCATTGTGAAAATTTCTAATCGCAGTTAGAACGAGAATAGACCTTCCATGAATAAGAGGTAACTCTTCATTTCATCAATTCATCACCGCTTTCTATAAAAACAAAAAAGCGATTAGATGTTGTATAACCATTGCGTAGTTTAATTGTCGGTGATAAATTTGATGGTACAGAAGGCGCGGTTCGTTTATGATTAATTTTAATAACCGACTATGACATTGACCTACTTTTTTCTCTGTGGAAGTGGTTCATCAGTTGTTGTAGTGTTACATGCCAAGTGTTCTCCCTCTGTTATGTTAGGCCTATGACGTAAACTCACACCTAATGCGATTTGCGAGTTTATGACAAATTATTCTGATTTTTATTATTACACTCTTGTGAAATTGAGGTAGATTTATAAGGTGTCGTAAGTTAGTTTGATACTTACACAATTATAGGTTTTTTTGTAAGCGCACCTCCGAGCCCACATACGTGAAAAGGCGTCCGATAAATCCCAGGTTCAGATATGCACCTCTGATGTTTTCACTCTTTTGCATATTATTATAATTTTGTCACATGCTTAAAATATTACAGAAACATTGTGAGGAAACACGCTTGTCGGAGAGGGTTTACGAATATAAGTGAAGTCCCCAACTTACAATCCATTTGATTATAGATTTGATTTTGATAATTCTTTCGGTGCAGTGAAAAGCTACATTATTTCTGAATGATAGGCTATTACATATATTATAAAATTATATTTGAAAGGGAGTTTCAAATCACCATGGACAGTAATTGATTAGAAGAAATGTAGATAGCTTGATAAGGGTGGAACACACACGGAAATAGATTTTTAGCTTTTGTTTCAGTTATCGTTACGCAGATCCATTGACCAAGGCATTTCTTTGGTCCGAATTCAAGTGTCCGCTCAATATCTACAGGGGTACCTTAGGTCAAAAATGCACAGTAATGTGGTATAGTTACAGTGGGGAATTTAAATCATATAATTTGAAAGAAACAGGTTGAGATGGTATAATAAGCAATCATGTGCTTGTCGACTTTTATACGACCTGCTTTGACCGTAGCACTTGTTACTTGAGGTTTGACTCAATGCGCGAACAATTTAAAACTGTTTTGATAGATGTAATTCCTAACTAAGAATGTATATCAGTCAGTACAGAAAAAAACTGAACATATCAGAAGAATGCATATAGGTAAAGATTATAAGACGACAAAAAAAGATTGAATGTATATTTTGGTTTAGTGTGAAATAAAGCTAAATTCATCCATTTATTCGATCTAAGATTTTTAGGTTTTGGTAGAAAAAGTGATTCATAACTTTACTATTATTATATGCAAAGTAATTTTTTTTATCAAATATTTAGTGCAATGTGTCTATCATAAGGTCATTAACTTAAGACTAAAGAACTCATAGCAAATGTTCTTACTCATATACCTGCAAGCGGCTTTAGGGAAAACTCTCGTAATAAAAAACGCGTTCTTTTGTTAAATTCTTTGTAAGGAAAATGATTGTCGTTTTTGAGAAATTAAAGATACAATCAAGACGGTTTTATTACAAGTGGGTTGGAGCATTTAGATTATCTGTACATTTTGAATTTATTATATGTAATTAATTCATCTGCAATTTTTTGGGGTATATAGTAACTTCATATTTCTTCATAAAGGCACTTGCCCAGTAGTAAGATTAAAAGAGTGTTTGTGATATTTAAAAAAAAAAAGCTAGGTACGTTGGATATGTAATTTATTTAAATCAAATTTTTAGCTTAATTTTTTTAGGCTTTTAAGGTGTTGTTAGTAGTTTTAAATTATTCCCCATTATTCCGTTTTACTTAATCGAATGTGTGTTTTTCGTTCAAGGTTAAAGTAAAAGCACTGCAAATATTCTACTTTTTATTTAGCGTTGATCATTAGAGCGTAAAATGTAATACGTGGTAAATGATGCAGTTTAGTAGACGTAATTGGTAACGGTTATCATTTCTTTTTTTCAAAATACGTTGCATATTCATGAATTTTATTCAGACCATTAAACTTTAATAGAAAAAGTTAAGTAAGCCGTTAACTAATAGTTTTACTATTAATCGTATGATGGGTGTCACTTTAAAGGCAGCTGAGGCCTGGTTATAGCATAATCACTTCAAGAGCCGGCGGTTTTGCGTTCGATTTTTGACTGGGCAGGTGCTGTATGTCTATCCCGACATAGAAGAAGTGTTAATGGGAGATCCGAATTTGAAATGTTATTCATTTATATTTACAACTAAATTCATACTAGGTAGAGATTGCTAGTCAGTTCTTCTGTTTCGAATAGCTAGTTGATGTTTTTACGTACACATAATATCCTACGTCCTCATGTAGGCAAAGAGTCCATCTATAGTACATAAGCACTATGTCTGCACTTGAGACTTGCTTATACATATTGAGCTTCATTGCATGACTGATCGGTATCATCTTTATATCGAAAACTCTTTTAACATCGAAAATATTGGCCCATTAAAGGCACACTTCTATACTAATATTATAATGGAGAAAGAGATATGGGGTAGGAGGGGGGGGGGGGGGGGGGGGGGGATATTTTTGCAAGTAATGAATAAACCAAAAACTAATGGCTATAAGCAATTAGAGATCCGCTGGTGACACCGTAGCGTGCAGCTGGTAAATAAGACATAGAAGAACTAACCAGTTTATACGAGAAATCAAAGAAATTCATAGGATAGATAGACCTATATTTTACGTGTTAAAAACTCAGTTAAAAGTTTACAATTACAAAATAATGTTCACTGAGGCCATAAAATTATATAATTTTCATTAAAGGATGTGATAAATAACATGAGCAACAAGGTAAATGCTTTTTACGTTTAATTGCACTATAAAATGCTTAAACA
Source organism: Ligdia adustata (assembly GCA_947049295.1). Lineage (NCBI taxonomy): Eukaryota > Metazoa > Arthropoda > Insecta > Lepidoptera > Geometridae > Ligdia > Ligdia adustata. The sequence goes on from OX346218.1 coordinate 10,656,903, forward strand.
TTGAAATTGTTTAATTACAATACATTATTCGAGACCACTGGTTTTTGATTGGATCATCCTTGTGTAATAAAACTGGGTCAAAATTGTTAACAATGTGACTGAAAAACAAGCCGCTATTTATTTTTTCCCACATGATGATTTATTTGTGTAACTGCCACCAAATTACTTATCTTGTTTGTCATCTATTTAAGCATTTATATAATTTGCATAATATAAACATAAATCATATCGTAGCTTACTATTATTTGCCTATTTGTAAGTTGTTATAATTTTTCTCAGAATTGTCTTAAGTTGCATTGTTGAAGACATATAATCGTTATCGTTATATATATAATCTCTACTTATAAAAATTTAGAGCAAAGTCACCCAAGGACCGAAAGTGTAAGACGTCTTTGTTAATTCTTTCGTCTTCCACTTCACATAAATAATAATCAAAATAGAAACATGACTATGTCTTAAGAAAGCTGCAACTGTTATGCTTATTTTAAATTTTAGTAGAGAATAGGATGAGAAACTATTATAGGACTGTAATATTTTCAGAATCTGGTTTAATTTTCAAACAACTTTTTTTGTTAACCCTTATTATTCTGTTCCTGGGCAAAGTACCCATAAATTACTTCTACTTTTCTGTTTCACAAGACAGTTACTTCCAAATGCTCTCAAACTCCACTTAGTTATATGTATAGCTATACTTGTTATCACTTAATGATATTAAATTGTTATATTTAAGAGGGATGAAACATTTTAATATTTTTTTGGTTTTAGCTGGTTAGAAAACTCGATAAATATTCCATTAAAATATCTAGTTATGAAGGCATCTAAAAATAACATGTGTAAAATAAAATAAAATGTACTCACCAGTACGCCATCTAGGCACTGTGACGAAGAGTTTGTTCTTCCACCGTTCGATACCCACAGGAAGAGCGTTTTCGGGCTGCAGAGCTCCGGATAAGATGGCCTGCTGCCTCGTGTAAGGGTCTGGGTAGTTCCAGTCCATGGCATTCCATGAGAACAGCTCTTGGAGCTTGACTGAGGCTGATGCTATGGACACCAGCCCGAGGAAGATTAGAGCTTTCATCGCCATTTTGGATCTGGTGACCAGAAAACGTTTTATGAAAAGGCTAGAGTATATGATCATGCGTATTGAATCTTATCATGATATTTATAGCCACTCACAACAACCCTAGTTATGATAAAGTTAGTATGTATTTTTACTTTTATTCTAATGAAGCTTCATCGGTGTAAGCCGATATTTAATGGCAAAAACAGGAAATAATGTTTTACCATGTCAATAGTTCTATTTTTATACTTTAATGTATATGTAAAGTCCTTTAGACCCTTGGAAAAGTAATAAAGACTAGCCAATATAGGCCCATGGGTTGGTATAAAGACAGAAAAAATCATCTATAGATTCTGAATGAATTAAAGATAAAATAAACACTGTAATCATATTTTTGAGTGTGTCGGTACAAAATATTTTAAATCACACCACACTAATGTCTAAATAGAAACATCTCACAAACAAATATTATTTATTATCCTTTTACGACACTCATTCCCATCAACCAAGTATAAGACCTACTATCACTGCAATGCCTCAATTCAGCATCACAAATTATTAAAAAAAAACATATTTAGATTAAGAATTTCGAACACGATATTCAAAAATACTTAATCGGGTAAATAAATGCAAAACGTACTTGCAACCAAAAGTGGCCAGTGTTCGCGACAGGTCGGATTATACTGAAACTGACCGAGTCACCCCCGACTATATAAAACCAAGGTTTTTCACACTCCTACCCAAGCTTCGACACGTAGACGGCAAGGCAAAATTGGGCGGAGACCTCTCACTACCGGAAACTCAAAATCAATAATTTATTCCAACCATTAAACGCAACAATTCAAATTTCGAACTTTAGAATTTGAATATTTGTAAATTTTAACAGCCTACAGATTTTATTAAACATATTAGATGAGCATTTTATACAGATTTTAAAGTAGGTTCAAAATTTGATGATGTAATAAGGTACATATTAAACTAATTTAGGTAAGTGTCAAGTCACGAAATTGTCATAAGTTATGTTATAAGTTGGCCTATTATAGCTGTGTATAGTTTATTTTCGTAAAATACAATACTACTGGTAATTGGCAACTGGCATAGAGCACTTAGCATAAAGCTATTTAATTTTTTTTCACAAGTATTATTTTAAAAAATAAATATAAATTAAAATTAATTACACATATAAAATGTGTAATTAATTTTTATTTATATTATTACACAAAAATACAAAGATCTTATCGAAATGGTTGATTTCGGTTATAACATTCAATAGACACTATAGCGCTCGTAAAGGAGTGAACCTAACCTCAATATAAGGTGACTGAAGTTTAGCATTTACTACAGAGCACTACAGTAGACCATATGACATGTTGTAGGTGATAGTCGCTTATTATTTTATCAGTCGGCCATGAGAAAGAAGGCTTTTCTAGTGGCCTAGAAAATCTGACACTGGAGCAAGCCTACTGTGACACAGTGTATACAACCGTTCTTTTTTTTCGGAGTTGTCTTTAAAAAGTTTTCATTATGATGAATAAAACAAATATTTTGGCATAGTATAACCCTTTACCGCTTAACCTGTATTCATCGTTGCGTAAGCTAATGCAGCTTACGCAACGATGAATACTCAGAGGTACATGCCTCAACTCGGGATCGAACTGATATCTTCTTGTTTCAAAGGGCTGTCACAGTTACTAGCGGATAGTATAGGTACTTATACAACTACTTAGTACTGTGCGTTGGCTCCACACGATGATTTTTCGTGTCTTGACGGCATACTTTCTGACTAATCAAGTGCACTCGTCTCGAGCTTGATAGTCCGTGACTTCTGATCTAATTTACGGATACCTCTCAAGAATGCGTTAGAAACGGCAGCCTTATTACATATATCTCACTTGTGTTTTCTGTCAGTTGAGTGTTGACTGTTCAATGAGTAAATTTTGGCGGATATTGAGAACAAACTTTTGACTTAACTAAGTACGTACTTGGCTGTTCATAGATAGATTATTGGTTAGAAGCGAATTCACTATTAAAACCCGATTTCAGAGACTTTAGACCACTGTTTTTTTAAAAGTGATACCACGGGATACAATTAGTATAGCCTGTCATACTAATTACATCCCGCCGTCATCGCCACCATCTGCAGATAAAGACAAAGCCAATGATGTCTTGCACATCAAAATCTATTAACTGGTTTAGGCTGTAGAGGGTCACAAAGAGCCTGACTTACATACAAATATACTTATATATACTCAAAAAACAATAGACAACTTTACCTGACTGACCAAACCTCCGTTTGGTCAGTCAGGTAAAGTTGACTATAAACAGTTCTTTTTACAGTCAACGTGAAACCAAGAACCAAACAAATCTTACTAATCTAACTTTACCTCCTATTCTAGATATTTTATCACTGTTAATATTTCCAAACAATCCACATATCTAAAACTAGTAATTTCGCGAACTGTGGAACTCGCGACTACGATTTTTATAAAAAAAAAACATGACAACCTCTTGACCGTTTTATATATATATCATATTCAGGAATCATAATTAATCTTGTGTTCCTCATGTGTTTCATAAATTTCATTGAAATTGGCAAGTAAATCGCGACACAAAAATTTTACCCCATTTATTGAGAAACACTAAATCAATCAAAATCCCCATCTATAAAAGTTCAAAAAATTGGTAGTACCCATTGACCAAGTTTCATCATGATTTGGATGCAAATTACAACCTGTACGCGAGTACAATTTTTTTGCGGACAAACATACAAAGTTACAGACGAAAGAACATTTTGGCAGAGTCAAAGCAGAGACGCTTTGCTCGCTCGGTCAATGACAACGTTTCTACATTAGTTTAATTGCATATGCGTTAGGCAAATGGAAATAATACAGGAATTTGAAATTTAATCACTCAATTATTGGTAGGTTGTGCCGGAAATCAGTAATAGCTAAAAATCTACACAAGAAACTGTAGTAGCACAGCACCTCAATGCTAGGAAAATTATGACTGCTTGATTACAACAAACCATCGGGAAGGGATTTAATTTTTACGAATGTAAGAAAATGCAAATAAATACCGACGAACCTCTCACAACCAATGCAATCGTGGTATATTGTAAAACAATGATGCCCAGTATTTTAAAACTACCGCGGTTGGCCTTTATTTATAAACGCATTGAAACTTTAAGCATCTTTCTACAAATTTTGCTGAATAATTATTATTAACAAATACTAATATTAGCCATTTTTATGATAAGTAACCCAATATGAAAATTTAGTGGCAACATTATATTTTACCATGTTAGTTCAACTAATAATGTCAGTATACGACCGTACACTAATTTAATTTTTCACACACAAATAATTTTCTTCAACAGTCTCAAATTAATCGTGAGTGCGAAATTAATAAAGTAAACTAATATGTAAAGATAAGATGATAAAGTATAAGAGGTCTTTGCGTGAGTAGGACTAGCGAGCAAACTCGCAAGCAGTAAGGGTTGTTCGCTTATTTCCTCATACTTGACTACACGACTGCTCGCTTTTGTTACACTTTACATTACACCTCTAAGTACCGACAGTAATTACGCCGGTCAGAACCCATTTTTATAAAGTAAATTATGTGGGTAATTTATTTGAAGGAGCACATAATTATTGTATTTGTATCACTAATCGTTTATGAATATTGTCGAAAGTGACGTTGAAATGAAATAAGTTGGATTTGTTTTACATTAGTTTCTCATTATATTATGAAGAAACACTATTGGCAAATAAACTTTCAAGAATAATGTAAAATTAACGCTCCATATCCGGGAAAACAACTAAATATTTAAAAAATTAGAAGAAATAAAAATGGTTCTTGACAAAAATAACTTTTTCCTCGCTAGTTTTTTTCCCAAGGATGTAATCTTAGAGTTTACTCAAACAATTTTACGGTAATTTTGCTACAGCTTAACAATATTTAATTTTATTATTTTTTCGATGTATCGAATTAGTAACCATGGGTACTAACTACTATTCTTCTTTGTTGTCCAGTAAAAGTTTTTATTGATACAATATAGTAATAAATATACTAACAATATTGTGTAGTATAAAAGTAAGAATATCACACAAGTGTGGCCCATTTTAGGAAGTACAGTAAATCATAAATCAGTTCTCAAAATACTTTCAAATATCGTATTCGCCATTAGAACGTTATGTCCTTGATTTCAGTCTCATAACCTGTGTGTGTATATTGATTATGGTGTCAATATCTGAAATCGGACATTACATCAAACATTATTAATGACTTACATGTTTTAGCGGATTTCCGCAGACACATACTGGAAATACTCGTAAAAGTTCTACGCTCCCGCATCCTATTGGAATAAACTCTTTTGACTTGGTTTGAAAACATGTTATTGTTTTGAGATTGTAATAATTAGTTACGATCGATAGTTTGTAATAATTAGTTACGATTGCTACTTAATTAAAAAAAATTATATTGACACCTTCAATGACCGCGGTTCATATATTATGATCATATAACTACTATTAATTGAATTAGACCTAGAAAGGCTTTCAACAACAATACTGTTGAAAGCCTTTCTAGGTCTATATTAACATTCGTGGAGAGTTTCAAAACTTAGTGAGTTAACACTCTGACGACCTCTTTGGTGTCGCAGTTATTCTCTTTACCGAGTTCGATTCTAAGCTAAGGCAGGTAATCGGATGGTGAGTTTAGTTCACCATCTCGTATGTGTTATTGTGTATATCTCGTGTATGTGTTACACAGAAGTAATACTGGTGGGAATTGCTGGTTAAATGTTACATTATTTTGATGGTTCATTACTCTTACTAAATCTATGAAAAGTTTTATGGTAAAACAAGACAAAATAACTGTTTACTCCAACAATAAATGTTTATTCCAACAACAACCGTTAACTCCAAAAATAACTGTTTACTCCAACAGTAAGTATGTAAAAATTTATATATCAGTCTAATTTGTCATATCAAAATAAAACATTGTTCATTAACCTAGAAATAGGTGAAGGTTTTCTAGAATAGAGACGTAGGCTTTTATTTATGATCGCATTTTTAATTTCAATCTTGATTAGGTCGTTTGTAGTTCAAAAACGAAAGTCTAGGCTTTGAAGGTCGATGCGTGGTCAGCTTTTGGCTATAGGCAATATTTTTAAATTAGCAGATCAAAATTGATTATGTACTTACTCATTCAATTCAGTCAAATAGAAAAATAGTACCCAGGATATTTTGACGGGTAACCGCGCATGCCATGTACTCATAATACGTATTGACCAAACGAGCAAAGAGAGCAAAGACTCTCTGCTTTAAGTCTGGTAAAATAATCTTTCGTTTGTTTGTATGTCTGCAAATTTAATAAAGTTAAGACTGGAAATTGCCGCCAAAGAAAACACTTGCGTATTTATAATTTGGGTGCTTATATTTTTGATTAATTCAGTTCCACTTCAATACATAAGTAAATAATTAATTAATAAATAACCAACTATCGATATATGTTATTGAAATGTTCATTTAATAATTTTACAAGTTACTACACATATTAATTAAATTTAGCGGCGTTTTTCAGTCCCAACTATCGTTACCAGAAACTTGACCTTTTAATAGTACAAAAGCTCTATCAGCTGACATAAATAAAATGTTAAATTAAAAGAGATTAATATCTAAATATCAGTTGCTTTTAATCCTGTAACAATATACCAGCTCTTCATAAAGGTCTCATACAAAAAACTAAAAGGAAAGGACATTTATATGCCAATGTTACATTTTGATTTGTTGATTGAAGATAAGCGAAACAGGTAATTGCAAAAATCGAATCATAATCATCAGACTCTTATTTTCCTATCTATTACAAAAATGAGATAATCCTGACCTACCGAATGATATTCACTACGAATCAACTAAAGAAAATATGAAAAAAGTGTCTTCGCCTCAAACAAAACAAGAAGAAAAGTGTCGATGGACAAATTCTTAAGAGACTGTATTGTGTAGAATTGTAAGTTAAATATAAATTACTTATTAGCCATAGGCTAGATTGTAATATTTCTAGGAAGGCTCTTGAAGGGTCTCCCTTAAGCACAAAAAAAACCGAATCAACGCAGAGCCTAAACCGCTGAACCTAGAGACGTAATTTGGAGAGTGTACAGTAAAGGGATCAAATAAAAAAATATTTTTGGCAGTTCAAACCCTCAGAGGGTCAAATGGTGGTTCAAAGTTTGAAACTTTTTTAAATGTTTGATACTTTTCTGAATGATATTCGCTACGAATCAACTAAAGAACAAAGGAGACGAGGGTGGATAAATTTGAATTAAAATTTTTTGGTTGAAAAGGTACTCACTAAGTGCCATTTATATTTTATCAAAATTAGTGAAGAGGCTTGATTTTGAAACCGAAATAAGGGAAAAAGTTCTATCGGCGCCTGTCGTAATGCAAGTCGTTATTTTTTAAAGAATTATTAATATTCTATTTATTTAATTATTCTGTTAAAAGGTAATACTTGCAGGATAATAACAAGGTATGTAAAGATCTGAACTGATATATTAAGAACAAGATAACAGCAGCAGTACATTAGGATAAAGTTAGTGGGTAAATTCCCACTCAATCAAATTAGGTAACTCGAAGTTCTGCAAACTGTAGACCACACATATTTATTATAGAATACAGGCTTGCGTTTGACTGCAGCTCGCCTGATTCATATCAGCACACGATGCCGCCTAAGATGGAGCACGCTTGCCTAGAAGAAACCGATTCACTCGCGACTTGAAAATATCCAAAATATAGCTATCCGAAAATAGAGAAGAAGGTAGCGAGTTCGCACAATGATAGTAGACGCAAAGCATTACGTACAAATCCGTGTAACTTCTACCATGACTGTCTACCATACTGGTGGCGTCTGGTTTTGCCTCTACTTATCCTGTATAATAGAAGCTGCACGGCAAATAGTGCTGTAGATTTTAAGATCTAAGTAAATACTTAGCATATACCCAGTAAGAAAAAACAACTGGGATTTACTAAATTAAAACACTCCACGTTCATTAAGCGTAAATAGTATTATGTAAACTATTTCTAATGAGTCAGATGTTTGAAAACTAAGGGACTTACGAGTATTTTGTAATTATTTTGAGTCGACCTACTTTGGCAAATTATGTTTCCGTTTTTAGTGTTCTGTTATTCTAGCTAGCCTTGAGACGTTTTGTCCATGGGTCTACGTTATTGTTTCTCCTTTGCGTAATGTATTTGTTAATTATTGTACTGATGGTGTTCTTCGATGGTCATGTTGATGCTTTCTATTGTCCGCGACGACTAAGTTAATAGTAAAGAAAGATTTTTTTTTTGTTTTGAATGAACTAAAACTTTAAAAACATTGTCAAACTCTTTTCTACGTAACCTTTTATTCTATAAACTTTTGTGTACGATATATAGGATATATCTAACACACAGTTTAACTCACTACTAACTGACCTCAAAAAAGGAGGAGATACTGAGTTTCAATTTATGTATTTTCAATGCATGTTCACCAATTACTCTGTCTTTAGTAAATTTTTTTTTTTGCGCCTTATATGTTTATGCGAAATCAGCTTAAAGTAGTTTGTTCTCTAAATCAAAGTAGGTGTAAAATTGTATAGGTGCCTACCGAATTGAAGTCAGTTGTCACGTTTTAAAGTTCTGTTTGTCTGTATCTGATATGTAATGAGCATAGAGCAACACTGACCTCCGCGACGCCCATAATGAGGATATTCGCCGAAAAGCCAGAGTCACTGACATAGCTCATAGGATTTGCAAGCTTAAGTGGCAATAGGGGCTGGTTATATCGCTCAAAGAACCGTTAACTAATCGGGAAGAAAGGTTTTTGAGTGGCGATTACGAACCGAAAGACACAGCGTAGATAAGCCTCGTGCTAGGTGGACCGACGCCGATGATCATGAAGATTTGATATATATATATTTTAGGAAGTTTTGATAGTTAAAAAAATACAACACTTAAACATGCATAAGTTTTCCTTTACTAAAAACTAAACTAAACCCATTTTTTCCATTTTTGTGTTTTGACATCTTTGTTATCTATCATTAGTGTAACTCGCATGCGGTTCTAATTAGAATAAATAAATAAAATAAATAAAAAAAATTACGGTATAATTAACAAACATACGGCAGCAGAATAACTGCTTACCGTCAATAACAACAACCGTTTGCAACACTGTTGACTGACTGTGATCTAATCACGAATGTAAGTAGCACCAATTGATTGAAGTGTGTTGAAGTCATTCCCAATTTACACCATGCGGAAAATATTTCAGCTCGATGTTCTGAGTATAAATTACAGGTTTTTATCTAACTCTCATTGTTGGCGGGACTTGAAAATCTACTTTATAAGTATTAGGTAACTTATTGCGTTCTTATCATTTGATAACAGAATGAAATAGACTGAATCGAGTTCACACGCTAATTACGAGTACTCTTGTTATCAGTCAGTTAAACAACTACATAATACTCATTATAGTCACATTTCTTAGATGCTTCCCAAGAAGTTTAACGAACCTCAAGCTGTCTAGGATGGGTGAACTTAGGATATACACGCTTTTATTGCAAAACGTTTCCCTGACATGGAACCTAACAGTCTTTCATAAGATAATACTCAGGACACAATCTGAATGCAGGTTTTGTAGTTATGCTTACAGTGACTAAGGCTAACAAAACATCAATAACTGGTCGCTTAAAAAACTTACTCGAGTTGAATAAGAGTACTAAAAAAGGTAGAAAAGGGATCGACTATTATCAGTTACATTCATACACAATACGATTACAACAAAATTATACGTTACTATAATTCGTAGTCTAGGTATTTGTTTAGGTATACGTTACACATAAATCATGATTCCGTCACGTAAAAAATATACTTCAAAGCTGGGTAGTGTGCAATAAAGAAAAAAAATATACATCGCGTTATTGTAATTTGATTTATTTTCGTGGGTGTTTGAGCGTGAAGCCACTTTTGAATGACAGCAGGTTGATGAGTTGTTAACATGATTAGTGTTAATCATTATCATAATTAAAAACGTTACTGCTACACACTTAACCGCAATAAAAACATTTGTACTAAAATCAATGCTTCTTGCAGTTAGGATACCAAAAGCTTTTTTTTTACAGAAATGCAGATATGTTACGAGTATCATTATCATTTTTAAATGAATCTGATTATTTTTTACATTTATATGTAGTCACTGACATAATATTACGGCAACATATCAGGTCAATGAATTTATTTTTTAGTTTCGTAATTTTACCATCAATATTTGTGTGAAGAATTTTGAGAAGCGGTTTTATATACATATTAATTTATTTCCAAGTCTAGACTTAATGCAAATACAGATACATAAAAAAAATTGGTAGCCGACTATACTAGACTAAACAGGTTAAATAAGAAGAGATAAGACGCATGTTTTTTTTTTGTAAAGTAACAATAGTTAAGTACTTAGTTCAATAAAGAAAAAAAAAATTAGAGCAATATTTTAAAACAATTGTTCAATGTTTATTTGGTTACATATCTAACTAGGATTTACACTAGAACAGTTTGGCTGGCTGTCTTAATGCATTAATTACTATAAGATATGATCAGCATGACGGGTTACATATTTTTCATTCAAACAAAGAAAAAAGTAACACTGGTGCAAGCATTATTGGCTCTCGGAAAAAAATAGAAATAAGGTCAAAAATTTATCTCATTATCATTACCACCTCCAAAACGAACAATACGATTTGGAGGTGGCATTCTCACATATCTTGCATTCACATACTATATATTATGTTCACTAATATCTTGCATACTTTTTTTTTTCTAGCAACCTATATTGTCTAGGCCAGTAAAGTTTTTCTAATTATTAATCTTTTTTCTGAAAGTATGCTTGTTTATATGTTGGTTATCGCGTACCTACTTAGAACCATTTTTTAAATTTTTAGTCGTGGTTTTTCCGATTTCAATAATATTTAGCAGAGACATGGGTTACGCGTACATATTTATAGCGTAAAAAAGTTGCGAAAGAATATGTTTGCAGTCTAAAACTACTTATTATTGTAATAAAACAATAATAATATAGTCAGTTAAATAATTCTGAAATATGCCCTCTGACATAGCACCGAATCATTAAAACGTGAGGTAAAGTATATAGGTAGACAGACACCGTTTTCTTAGAAAGTTGTTGAAAAACAATAAATTTGATGAACACCGCGACCTTACTCAATTAAATCGGCAATATATATCAAGTTCAACAAGACATTAATAATGTCTAGAGTTTCCGGCGAGATGCCCTTGCGACTCTATTTGGGAACGCCCTAAGGCTGCCATTGAGAACAGTAGGCTTTTTTGTACTTATTTCTGATTATTACGTAACAAGAATAGTTATAGTTGTATTATTATAATATAAAGCGGAATTTTTCCACCTTACCTTCAATATAGTTTCACAATCACCAGATTTTGACTGCGCGAGCTCTTTCGTAAAATTATTTATTCATACAGATTTTATAGTTGAAGTATTAAAGCTCTTTTGATTTGAGCAGTAATATTAACGTTAATTTGGAAATATATACATACGTGTGTTCTCAAATAATTACTGGTGAACAATGCTCAAATTTTATTAGAAAATTGTAAACGCGATGTGTTGAAAATATCTTATTTTATTTGACAAGACACGTGCTTCCACGCCTCTAATGAGTTAATATATTACTTAACTAATAAATAATATTCTAACATTGCATGTATTGAAGCAGCAACTCTTATATACTTTCTTTTGCGTTACGCTACATAACAGACACGCTAAGACATTTTGGAAACTTCCTAATATTTATATTGCAACCCAGCTGCTAAACAACTCGATTAAAATTGCATGTAATGATAATTATGTAGAGGTACATATTAAATTGGTAGTTAATGGTAATATTGGTTTATTAATAAGACCCTTTGTACACAAATCTAAGATAACCGACGAATTTAGTCTCCAAGTGACTAGCGCAGTGCAAATTCATAGAGATTTGTACACACGCACGATCCGACATATTGCGTCTTTATATTGTGGCAGTAGCTAGAGACTAAAATCGCTGGCATTCGGAGTTTGGAGTAGCCTTGTGTACTAAGAACCTTACTGCTAATATTAATGATAGTTTAATTTCATTGTACTCATATACATATTTTAACAGTTGCCTTAAATTGAGTCACCACACAACGAACTTAGATGAATAGTCGTAATTTGAAGGCTTCAACAACAGAAATGGTGGCTGGCTGGCACTAGGTACGCTGCCTGGTAGTGGGCTGGAATATTTGTAACTATTTAGTGGTTTTAGGTCATTTTTGAGGTTTCCGTACCTAATAGGTACTAACAAGACTCTATTACTAAGACTTCGCTGACCGTTCGTCCGTCCGTCAGTCACCAGGCTGTATCTTATGAACCGTGATAGCGAGACAGTTGAAATTTACACAGATGATGAATTTCTGTTGCCACTAAAACAAAATATACTAAAAACAGAATAAAACAAATATTTAATCTCGAAGCTCTCATACAAGAGACGTGATGTTTTGCTCGATTTTAATAACGGTAACTAGCAGACGCTTGAAATATTCACACAATATTTAGTTGTTTATTTACTTTGAAAGTAAATAATTAGATCAAAATAAACTATTTAAAAAGGGCTTCGTTGCAACAAACACAATTTTTTGCCGTTTTATGTATTGTATTAATAATGTTCTATAGATAATGGTACGGAATCAATAATGCGCAACTCCGACTCGCACTTGGCCTATTTTATCCAGTCATTTTCTGTTGTAGTTAGTCATTTCATTTTCCCTGTAATAAAGGCAAGCGCCCAGTAGTTATACGATATATAAATCAGCTAGGAGCGCTATTTTTGAAACGTTTTCAGTTGTTATCTGTATTTCTTAAATGGTCTATAGGTAATCCATGTGTAATTTTTTTTACTAAGTAATTTTTATAATAAAATCACTTGTCCTGTAGGTAGTTTTTATAAAAAAATATACAAGCGCTTGTTAGCGAATGTACCTCTGTCTGTGCCAGTTTTTTTTATAGATTTTTTGATGTTGTATTTTTAAAGGTAAATACATAAATATTGCTTGTATTTTATTATACAGGCTTAGAGATAACCTACCGTACCTAATTAATGATAGATAATATGGAGTTTTGATAATCAAGACCAATACTTTTGTAGTCTAATGTCTGGATTTCCGGGTTAATGTCATAACACAAGTTTTCTTGACTAAAACACCTTTTCGGAATCGTTACATTTTCTAACAATAACCTTGTGTACGAATACTATCTCAAGTTCAGCGATCTGACCATGAAAAAAAACCTGTTCAATAAGTTCAAAATGGTTTTCATAAACGAGTTACGAAAGATAAATCAAAAACCTTGCCCTAGCACTAGGCCATATTTCATGTTTTTTTTTCTATGAGACAGAACTACTTTCACAATTTTTTGGTTTTGACACACGCCGCGACATTGAGATTGCGCAACGTTTTTGCATTTTATTCGAATAAAATAGAACACGTTTTGGTTTAGTTAGATTATGAAAGCGGTTTTGCATTTTGAGAATCAATAAAAATTTTGGACGTAAAGTTGTCTAGCAGAAAACTAGATCATAGCTGGTTACTTAATGTTGACAGTTACAGCAGCTATGTATAATCTCCACGCCATATTGTAAATGAAAAATTGTGTATGTTGGTACGTTTGTTCTTTTTCTCTTCAGCAACTTAGAAACGGATTTACTTGATTTTTTGCATTGAGATAGTTAGAGGTCCGGAGAGAAACATAACAAATCTAGCTTATTACACTAAGAGAACTTGATGCATTTTTTATGATTTAATATTTAGGTACCTAATATTGAAATGTAAAGTAGTAAATTGAAAAAACTTTAGTCACAATGTAAGTCACCGAAAGCCGTTATTCATCATGACAATTTTTATTTTTTTATTTACAAAATAAATAGATTGAATTATTTTAGCTCTCTGAATATACTGTGTTAGATTTTGCGTCATCTGGTCGCACATAACAATCATCTAAAAATGATCACCGTGGTGAAATTGTATCTAATGTAAGAAATTACAGAACGTTAGCGGTTTTCCAGCGAAATTGGCGTTCCTACATGGTAATGCTAATCTAATTTCTGATGCAGGCACTTATTAAGCGAATTCACGCGGAACTTAATCATTTGATCTCTCTATCTAGTCCAGGGCCTAAAGATTTTTAGTCCTTCCTTGTCATATAGGCGCAGTGCCTTGTTCTACTAGAGTTTCTTATTTGAATTGTGTACGAATGAACTAATGTAGTGGCCAGTGTTAAGAGATGCGCATAACATTATTTTACATTACATATAGCTCGAAACAGTTACAATACCAGAATAGGCCATGACCTGCGCAAATCTCACATGCTTTTCAACTAGATCGGTGCGACAAATGATCAGTTGTAATGATTTTTTTTATCCTACACAGCAAGGCATTTGACCACAAGTTCGCACGACCACGCTAGTCAGTGATACTGTAGTCCTAGATGGAGCATGCCTAGTCTGGAATACACTGGCTCACAAGGAAGGCTGCTGGAACACACCGTTAGGTGCTTGGTGATTTTTTTACAACTTGAGGGTGGTAGCTAGCCAGGCGACCGATAGGAAACGCCCTACCACCAAGCAAAATGATGACCGCTTCGGGCTATGTATTTGTGTCATACCCTATTTATGTATAAGTAACGTTACACCCATACTTAGCAACGAGTATAGTCGTTACTAACACACCTGTTTATGTTGTTCCACACAAGTGGAATTATTGGGTTTGTACAGGCGTTATATTTTGTATACTTTTGTTATTTTGACAACCATAAAGCGTCCATTCCACTTGAACTTCATGAGCAGTCAATCAGCTCTCGTTATTACCATTAATCCCTCTAGATACTCACTGTTACTGCTCCTCTGGGTGTTCTATATTCTATATGGATATTCGATGTTCCTCTTAGGTACATTAGACGTGTGAGGTCGTTGTAAAATCCACATGCATTAGGCTGTATGTATAGAGCCAAAAAATGTTGTAACACTTTTGCTTGTTAATTCGATATGCGTCACTTAGCACTTACGTAAGCATTTTCGAAACATTACGTTCATTAAGTGTCATCTGCTTTCTAATGAATAAAATTAAATTTTCGGTATGTTTTTTGTCAAGTTTCTGTACGGCATATTTTATTATATTATTTTTGTGTAAGTAGTGACACATGAACAAAGATTTAACGAATGTCAAAATCAGATAAGGGTGCATACAAAACAAATGAATATTGGGGGCAGAAAATCGTTTTTCCTAATCAGTGTCGCTTCAACTAGCAGCGTCCCACAGCTGGCACGTGTCTCTCCTATGAAAGGGAATGTAGGCCGTTGTCTATCATGCTGACCAAGTTGTGTGTTGGATATTTCACTCATCTTCAATAGCTAATACGATGTTTTCATGCGACATTTGAGAGAGTGATACTGATATGTGCATGAGCGATAGATTCAGAGATGCATGCGTGAGCTTGGGATTAAACTCGCGCCCACTCACTTGTGAAGCAAGAGGTTTACCGACTAGGCTGCCACTAATCAGTGTACGCCGTTTTAAATAAACAATTTGCTTATTTACAAATATCTATTGCAGCTTTTGTTACCAATTATATAATCTATATTTGATTACTTAACATGATTTAGAAAACCAATATCCCAAAGTAGAGATACACCATATTTAGTAAACTCATTCTTTCCACAACTTTTAATTCGTTGTTTGTATGCAATGAAAAAATATTCGCATCTCATTTATGAATACAATCTAGTTCTGAGCGAGCCGATCCGATACCATCCAGTTACTTCGGTAGATCGGACACGATAATATATAATTTGAATTTTAGATCGGTTACTTATACAAGATAACGTATCAATGAATGAAACGCCGATGAAGACGATAACTGGCTTTATCCGGACAAGTACTTAATTAGTATTCTAAACCACATTTGTAGAGCCCAATTAGTAAAATAATAAATCTCTTTGATTTAATTAATTTTTCAAGATTAAATTATCTTTATACTTATTTTGCGATCGTCGTTATAAAAATCTTTGTGCTTGTAACTGGGTAGATAAAAAGCAAAGTCCGTTTGTTCGTCGGTCAATTTTATTTTTCATTAGTATATGCCATTTTTATTATTGACATGAGTTATTTGCAGCTATTGTACCTTTATGACTCGTGTTTCAACACCGCCCAAAATAGTACCTTTAAGTTTTTTAAAAAAGTAGGTTATTAAAATGGATAAATAGTCACCAAATTACGTTTCCTAAAACAGACCTTGTTGCCGAATGTATACAGAATGTCATATAAAAATAACCTGAACCAACTGCGGACCTTGTCGGCGAAAATTCGGAGTGTCATAACTTGGTGACCGTTAAACCATTTTAGAAACCAAAAATAATATTTGGTGATGTATATAGAATAGTACAATGGCGCCACAGTTCCATAAGTTAAACAATAAAATTAACCAAGCGATAAGCTTTGCTTTGAGCCAGGAAGTATTCTATTCTATTCTACGAGTTTGTAGTTTCTTTTTAATAGAACATAATTCTCGACTGTGGGACTATTTCTCCCAAAAGAGAAGAAAGTTTGCTATGGTGCTATTAATTGGTCAATTTCTATATTATTTGGCAGAGTGATATGGAATACAACTTTTTAAATAACTTAAATTTAAATATTTTATATGAGAAAACTCGGTCAAGAGGTAGATTTTCCTATGTCGTAAAAATATTGTGGTTGCTAAGACAAGAGTATGCCGAGCTACTTGTTACTATTTTGAAATGAGATTGCACTAGTAATATTCACAAAAAGATTCAGTCAACCTGTATTGAGGTACTTACCTATAATAATGGAGTACTTAATTTTGCTCAAACTATTTCCCACTAAGCAAGGTTAAACAAGATAGAACTAACCAACTATCAATTAACTTAATGGCATCCTTAAATAAAAACCATGTGATTTTATTATGATCTTCAGATTAAAGCGGGGCCCTTAACTGGGAACAATGGTAAATTAAGAATTTTTATTCGCTTATCACGTTTTGTAGGGGCTATTTTACATTACTGACATGACTTTATTTCGTGTTGATTGGATAAGTAAAACAAAGATTTATAGTTATTGAGAGAAGTAGAATAGCTTTTAGAGAGAATTAAATAACGTAGAATAGTCAGCAAAAAAGAAAACGTCCAGGCCGCCTTCGAGCAGATCGTACTTGTGAGTGTATAGGGGTTGTAAATGTGTCTATTGGTTATCAATGCAATCTTGTCTTTTTCTTCTAATCTTTTAAACCCTGTGTCGCCATTTATTCACTATACATACATTTTAATTAATGCCCTAGTTTAATGTAATTTTATGCCTTCCCCTGATCCTATGGGGTACGGTTGCTTGTTTGTTTTCTGCGGTGCTCACTTGGTTTCTGCAATTTTCAATCGTTTTTGCGATTTTCATGTCTGCGTGATTTCAATCTGTTTCTGCGATGCTCAATTGTATCTGCGATGTTCACATGTTAAAATATTTATATTGAAGTAGCCCTGCCTGATTTCAGTTTTACTGTAGTAAGACGGGTAATTTTTTATTGCTGTTCTCACAACTGTCAACTGCAGTATTAACAACGGTTATTCATTTACCGTTCTTACTACCAGTAGTAAGTTTGGTAGTGACACCGATAATAATAATAATAACACGAATAATCTTACTATGTGTGTGTGTATGGAACTAGCTAGTGTTATAACTGAGACAAATTTTGCTCGAATCGTTAACGGAGGGACAGGAGGGAATATATGTAACTTGTTACCTATCCTTTTGTCCGCAACAAGATGAGATCGCTTTTTTATTGTAGTTTCTCTTACATTATTGCAAGGGGAATAAAAGGAAAATTGATTCTTGTTTGTCACCTTAAAAATATCACAAGGTGACAAACAAAAAAGAAATTTCTTTCTGTCTCCTTTTTAGTCGTGAAGTTACAGACAGGATTTTTTTCCCTGTTTGTCACCTTGCGGGGACAGGCTGGGGTAACAAACGGGAATACGTCCCTATTTTGGCTTAAGAAAATCAATGATCGTAATTCAGTTATGATAAACTAACCGAAATACATCAAATAAAATATACGAAATATATAAAGTTATATTTTTCTTACTTAGAATCAAGAAAACTTTAGTTTCTTACTTGCGAAAACTAGAAGAAGAAGTTTTTGTACAAAGAGTCACAACTTTTTGAGAATAATGAAAGCCAACAATGTTATTTGACCGGGCGAACGAAGCGTTTCTCTGCAAATCTGGCAAAATGTTCTCTTGTCTGTCAGTTTGCATGCATGGAAGAAATTTCGTACTCACGATCACAGATCATAGCTTTCAACCATTCTTGACGAAACTTGGTGTATGGATTTTGCGAAATTAGATTTTTTAGTTATAATAGATTTTCTACTGAAGGGTATTCATGCCAACATTGAAAGATGTTTGCTACGGCACCATTTACCGGCTGATTTTAATAATATGTGGTACAGATATGCAGAACACAACATTAATTAAGATTCATAAATATAAAAAAAAATGGTCAGGTGCTTTTTTTATTAAGTCGTAAAAATCATCTAGTAATAGTAAAGACTAGGGGTTCGTGTAAGTTAATGCCGATCTACTCTATTAAATTCTGTGGTACGACCTATTAACTATTATGATAGTGAAGTGTCTTGCATTAAACCGCAGTGACTGACACTCCTTTATCGTGTTTCTGTGAATGCGATTTATTGTTTATAAACGATTTACCTCATTAAACTTTTCATCACATCGTTATTTATAAAGGATAAAACAGTAACACGCGCTAAGGTCACACTAGTATTTTTACCTCTGTTATAACTCGTTAAAATAAGTACGTAGAATAAAAATCTAGGGTTCCGTACTTACCATTATCTAATATACAAAATTAGTTCAAGTTTCTATCTTTTATCGTTGTTAGTAAAGAGCAAAAAAATTAAAATTCACATTTGTTGTATGGAGCGAACTTTTGAAATGGAGGCACCGTCCTTAATTTATTCTATTATTAGTAATTATTGTTATAGCGGCAACAGTAATAAATCATCTGCGAAAATTTCAACTGTCTAGCTATCACGGTTTATTAGATACAGCCTGGTGTCCTGACCGAAGGACGGACAGACAGCAAAGGCTTAGGAATATTTTTGATTTTTGATTTTAGAGTTATACCTATAACAAATCCATCAAAATCAATAAGTTCATAAAAATACTATGCCTGGAAAACAAATAATAATTACACAAATTATGGATTCAGAACACTCCTTTTGTTAGTAAGTCGGTTAAATTTTGTAATGACGTGTTCATAACTTCGCAAATTTATTCTCACTTAAAGTAATTTTTCATTTGTGTCTGTTTTCGTTAACAAAGTGTTTTTTTATCAGAACAAAACATTAACACAATTCAATTAACTGAGGCAACAAACGATTGGCCCGATACTTCCTACGACCTACTTATTTACTGAGCTACATGTTTAATAATACTAGTAAAAGTCCTGCGCTGTCTTTTTTATAATATTTTACTCAGACGAAGCCAAATTGTAATATTATTTCTAGACCAGTCGAACGGGATTCTTCTTTTCCTTTTGCTTCGCCCCAGTCGCTTCTCTAAGTTTTCCTATTTAGGAAACCTGTCAACACTTCAAGTCTAGGGTCAGACCCGTGCATGTATGTGGATGACCAACATTGACTTCTTTTGAGAGTACCTAATGAGAATTCCCGTCTTTAATTTATGCGCATAAGAATTCCTGACGTACGTATATTGATAAAATAGTAACTTAGTAGTAAACTTGATGTGCAAGTACTAAAATTACTTAGGTATACAATATTTTTTGTTATAATGCATAGAGAAGTAGTTACATGATTTTGCCTATAACATGGTTTGTTGGAATATATTATATTTGATACTGTATCGAAATGTTGTGCATATAATTGTATAGGATTAAAACATACATGATAAGCATTTTTACTCGTAATTACATCGCTTTAGCTATATTAAAAATGAAGTTCAGTACACTTAGAAAGTAGATGAAGGATCACTAAACATTTTCATGTCATGTTCGCATTAAAATGTAAAACTTATCTTTCGCAAATATGGAACTATTTAGATCTTTGTTCCAATACTAAAAACGTGTTTGTAAAAAAATGCGTGTGGCACTCGGGGACTGCCGCGGTTAAGCTATTGCATACGCATACGTCTAGTCGCACGCACACAAACACCGTGCCGAAGTCTGCCGAACTGAAACGACGTTAGACGAGTGTTAGGTTAATTTTCGTTACGAAATTTCTTGACTCGGTCGCCGCACTTAAGCCCTCGATAAAAGCTATGCAATAGCCTAAAAAATTATTTATACCCGTTTTATAAGTGTTATCTAAAGTAATTGTAACGCCTGTTTTTACAGTTTCTAACACATCGTCTAATGATCATTTTGACAGGTAGTTTATCACGATATAAGTGTACGTATATTCTAATAAGTTGTACCTAATGTTACCACATTTTATAAAATATGATAATTGGTTAGAAAATGGTTTTGAAAGTATGTATTTATCAACCTATACCATCCCCATTCCACCACCAGACAAGTAGAGTTATTATGGCCAGACGCCCCCGGTACATAGGTTGAGGTTTCATAGACTCGCACGAAACGCTTTGCGTCTGAACGAACTGTCAGATTGTGGACCTCACTGTCTTGTTCTATACTTATTCAATTCAATTCAATTCAATTCAATGTCATTTATTTCGATATTATAATCATATTGTAGTTAAAAAGAGATAAGATAGTCAGGCATAAAACATCAAGGGTTAAATTTAAAATTTTACATTCATAGTTAATTGCTTGTTTGTCAGTATGTGAACCATACAGCAATGATTCACATACTGACAGTCAAATCTAGTTGCAAATGCACTTAGGATGATGTTAGAACTGTCCCGAACCCTGCGATATAGGGATGTGCACCGCTTCCGTATTGTGGTGTAGAAACAATCAACTCCCGAAACGGCGAACATCCCCGACGCGCTGCAGTACCGGGGCAACCCCATCAACACCCTAAATGCATTATTGTACTGCACGCGGAGGGCGCTATACTGTTTTAGCGAATATGACACCCACATACCGCTCGCATAGAGTGAAGTACAAAATGCTCTAAAAAGAGCAACCTTTACATCCCCCGAACAGCGAGCAAACCGGCGGGCAATCATATTAGCCCTCACAGACAACGCCCTCCGCTCCCTCTCTATGTCTGCATCATCTCTCAGATCGGAGGTCACCAAGTGCCCAAGATATTTAAACTCTTGTACCCTGTTCAATTCTGTTCCATTTAGTTTGATAGGTGGAACAGTATCCGGGCACTTGCGACCGCCGGTCCGAAAGACCATGCATTCACTTTTCTTAACATTGTAAGATAGACCATGACAGAGCACGAAACGTTCACATATTCTCATCAGAGCAGATAAACCACATACAGATGCGCTCAGCAGCACCATGTCGTCAGCATAACTTAGGTTGTTAACACAGATTCCGTCAATATGGCAGCCGTCACGTGTCCTGCTGAGCTCCTCTATTAAGGCATTCACGTACAGGTTGAAGAGCCTCGGTTAGGTCAACCCCCCCTGCCTCACCCCGCACTGCAGCCTGTACGGTTCAGATAGCTTACCAGACCATCGAACAACATTAACTTGGTTTAGATACCAGTACTTGAAGATATGGACTAGTTCTTCGGGCATGGCAATGTCATTTAGCTTTTGCCACAAGATGTCGATAAGTCGATAAGTCCAGAAAACACGCATATATCGGAGTACTTCTCTCGGTATAGTACTTGACAGTTTGCTTTAAGCACAGAATAGCCGACTCCGTTGATAGTCCCGACTTGAAACCAAATTGGTTATCATCAATATTTAAGTATTTATCAAGTTGAGTATTAAGCAAACTGTCGAGCACTTTTGCCAATATGGTAGCTAATGAAATTGGTCTATAATTTTTTTTATCACTTGTCACCATGTCACCATTTTTGCTCTTAACAATTGGTACCACCAAGGTTCTCATCATCTCTGCGGGTAAGTATGAGTGCCCCAAACATAGACTATAGAACATAGCAAGAAGTCTAGGTAGATGAACCCCAGCATGCTTTAGGTGCTCAATACTTAGACTATCATGGCCAGGAGACTTCCCCCGTGACATCGAGTTAATAACTTTTCTAACATCTTTTGCTACAAACTTGGTATTCATCTCCTGCCCATGCTGTCCACCTACATTGACAGACCTTGGCGGCCCCAATGGCAACGTTATAGCTGTAATCTGGATATTTTCATGACGCGAGTGAACCGGTTTCTTCTAGGTTCTTGGGTAAATCACAGTTTCTCCATATTATTACATTACAAGATCGCAAAACATGTTATGCTCGTACAAGTAAATCTCTAATAGTTACTTCAAAACTGTTACATTTTCAATAAGGCTTGTTTTATCTAGCTGTGACATGCATTTAAATAGGATTTTAAACCACGACGTTCTTTTAGCTATAAATTATTATTACAGCGCATAACCATCTCTGGAACAGTTTTATAGCGTCGTGTAGTTCATAGGAAATACAAGTTTCTCAATATGCAGTTGAAAATGTTTGATGTTATATATTCAAAAGTTAGTGTTTTTTCAGAAAGTTAGTATCTTTATCAGAATTTACAAACGTTGAAAACATAAGTTATTAGAGTTATATTATATATTCAACGTTTAACTCTAGTAAAATACTCATTATTAACATTATTATTTTGGCACAAGAGATATGGACCTTATATCCAAAGAGTACCTATATAATATCGTCTCGTCAGAGCAAGTAACATAGTATGCGTTGCTATGCCAAAATGTTCAGGAACTTTTTCCTTATTCGGGTCTTACACAAAAAGGGCTTCTTTCATTGATAGTATTTATCTTGTTTAGTCATAATCACATAGATATCAACAATCTTAGCGATTTAAAAGGAAAAACACGAAACATGTGGTGGTATTCAGAAGCCAGTTCTAATCTGCTCTTATTCATATAACGTATATACTTTTAAATATATTACGAACTGTATTTTAATATCAAATATTTGACTACTTATATATCGTAACGAAATTTTCCGATTGTCCTACTAGTTGTGACGATTAGGTTTACCCATTTATAACAAAAAAAACTAAATTATTTTTTCTTTTCGGTGTCCGTGTCACTGTTCTGATTTACTCATCCAAAAAATAACATGCACATATGTAAAGAAAACAAATAATTAAGGTTGCCTACTTTGTTACAGCCCTGGAATTTCCGTACTTTATTTATCTGAAAACTTTTAGTTCTTCTAAAACCAAATTGCTATTTACCATCGCACGAGTCGGTGATCAAAGACTTTCATAAAAAGACACAAAAAATATAATGAAGTTCAACCAGCAGAATTCAGGATGATATTATTTTTAGCCGATAACATCTAATTTCTTGGTTGAAAACAGTCGCTGCTACCTTTTTCTTACAAAAAGTAAACAAGTATCGCGTTTCAGCTGGCCTTAACGATTTTAATGAGTCCGCGTTTATTGTCAATTACATTTATTTATTCAATGTCATGTAATAATTTCTGTGCATCGACATTGATTGTTTTTGTGTGGGTTTAATGAGAATACAGTAATTTAACAAGCAGACTAGTTCGTCCGAAGGGGTGGGTAAGAAAATTTGGTTATTGTCACATGACAAACAACCGAAGTGCAGGGATTACATAAATAGTCTAGTCGACAATGACTTCAACATTCTAAGAGTTAACGTTAAAAATACTCAATTTAAAAGTATTTGACATATGCTTTTTACTTTTATTTTATCAATTTACGGTCATCGGCGTGCTCCCAGTATTTCAGAGTTCGATCAAGGGACTGCTCTGATACTCTTTTACCTAGTAGATAGTTCCATGGAAATATTTTTCGGTTTCTACGATCTTCTACTGGTTTCACATCATCGTCAAATTAGGTAGTTGGCTAACAGAACTGTTGAGACTACGCTGTGTCATCTTGGAGTATCTACCAGTATAGAGTAGGTATAGTGATTTGGTGATGGGGAAACCAAATTGATAATGTTGTGCTGACGTTCTCCAAGTAAA
This sequence comes from Ligdia adustata, assembly GCA_947049295.1. Taxonomy (NCBI): domain Eukaryota; kingdom Metazoa; phylum Arthropoda; class Insecta; order Lepidoptera; family Geometridae; genus Ligdia; species Ligdia adustata. Next base: position 10,681,180 of record OX346218.1, read on the forward strand.
TATATCCGCCAAATATCCAACTTAACTGTCTCTTTTTATATTTTGAAATAATTGGATATAAGAGATGCCTTTATCGAACCCAATCAAGACAATGTTATCTATAGGAAGACTTGGATACGTGTAAATAAGAAATGTAAAGAGTGATTTTCTATATAAAAAGATACAAATTGTAGAGGATCGGATGTTTCAAATATTTATTTTACCAATATTTTTCAAAACTGGGCACTTTGTTTATAAGTATTTTTTCAACAGTCGCTTACAGTACGACAAAGTTACTTGTCTGTAATACAATATTGCAAGTATAGATTGTTCTGCTGTCAGAATTATATCAAAGACAAATCTGTTTATGTAATCTAAAATATTTAACTTCCATGACTAAAGATAAGAGAATATTTTATATAAAAAGGTTTATTATACATTCAAGAAGGAAAAAAATAATTTTTAAATAAATTTAGTAGCTTGGGTATACACATATTTCCAACTAGTAGCTACGTATATATTTTATGTTATTACAAACAAGTAGCCGGTTATAGGGTCGATTACTGTGCGAGAGTTGCGAGGTTCGAAAGATAGCAAAACATAGCGAGGATATAATGATATATATAGCGTTAAGAGATTTTCTAACGCTTGCATGACTACCACCCTTAAGTTGATAAATTTTGTCACCAAGCTCCTAATGGTGTGTTGCGGTAACCTTTCATGAGAGCCAGTGTATTTCAGACTAGGTATGCTCCATTTAAGGCCACAGGTTCTGTGGTCGAACTTCTGGTGCTGCTGGCTAAATTGTGCTTAGCTGGCTTGAATAAAAGAAACAGAAATGTAACACCAAAGTGTCTCACATGTAAATAAAATAAATATATTGACACTCTTTTTAAGTTTTATATGACCTCTGATATTTAAACGGGCTTAGATTAAAATGATTCAGCAATACTGTGAAAAAAATATAATTTTTACAGGTAAAATTTAACTATTAAGGAAAAGTTAAGGATATTGGACAAAATCCTTTATTTAACTCGGTGCATTTATTTGCCTTTTCCTCCCCATTTTAATACCTCAGAAGTTTCGAGAAATGCAAATCAGGCCGGATTTAATTATTACAGGATACAAGAGGGGTTCCTCGGCTTTTTCCTTGGGTTATTAGAAGAGGTCGCTTTATAGGGTTGGGCCACGTGCCCGTCTGGGGCCAGCAGATGTCTTGTGACACCTGCCTTTACCACTACTCTCGTCACACTCTATCCTACACCAGTCAAAATACATCCATCCTTGTCTCGATGAGCTTATTTTTATGTAATTTATACAAAGTGACGGTAACTAGAATGGACCTCGAAGCGGTTGTAATGACCAGTGCCTTCCTCGGGTATTAATTACATAAGTGTACATAGGTCGAGTATGTACAATGTGACAGACAAAGAACTTTCTTGTAGTACGTTCTGAGTAAATATAACGAACACGGCATTTACATAACCTTGAAAGAAAAGTGTTTTCTACACTCGTAGATACATGATAATATATCATGATCATCATTTACCTTTACTAACCCACTGCTTAGTATAGATCTCCTTTTGGGTGCGCTATTCTTTCCGATCCTGTGCTAATGTCATCTGATTAGTTATTACAAGGACAATAGCGCTCGTTGTATTTATACTGATGATGTGACAGAGCTACACGTATAGTTGATGAACAAACGACATCGACGCGCGTTTCAATACTTTTATAGCTCAATAAATATATTTCAATACTTTTAATGCTAAATGACACCGTATAGACTTATATTTAGGATTTATTGTTATCTATAATAAACGGTAATCTTCAATGATTTGGTTTTAACAATCTAATCCCCATCTTGCAGTTTCACAAACGTATTTATTGCGTTATTCAAAAATGACTTACCATTATAAGAACCAATGAAACTTATGTAAGAAATTGTCTTGGTGCTTGTCGTTAGAGACTCAAAATATAAAATTTTTGATTACTCTGTACACCAAGTTTGTATTTTAGCTAAGTAATTAAGTTAGCAGCGACCATAACTGATATTGATTACAAGGCACTAATTTTCAGCTTTTAGTTGTTCCTGAGAACAGCAGTTTAAAAATCTTGTTTTCTATAAGGTTCCAGTATTTAATTTTTACGGTTCGTACAACCCCACGTATATAAATGATAGGATGTTGTTTATTATCCTTACATAAACATTCATTCAACGACCACACTCAGTTTTTCCCTTCTCGGATCAGCACCACCGAATCTAAATGAGTGAACAGGAATGCTCTTCAGTATTTGCTAATGTTTATATAATTAGATTTATTTAGGAGATTCCAAGCAAGCGTCGAGTGACCGACTCGGCTTCTGCAAACTCGATCTCGAAGCGCAAGCGCAGGTGCAACGCTTATTCCATTAAAATTTAATACAGATGTCGCGTGCACCGCCTTTTTACTTCACGACGCTCCATTATAATTAAAGAATATTATTTTGTCGTAAAAGTGAGGCTATACTGCGTTTGCGCGCGCCCGCCACGCGCCGGTCAACGGGACTTTCGGATATAGCGATTACTTCTTTATCAGACGCTTAATGAATATCGAAACGGTCACCGGTGATTGTTAGTATGATAATATTATTATGTTAAGATTGCGAATAATTTGCGTATTACTTAATATTTTTGGCAGCTCGTGCCTTGAGTGCTGCGCTTTAGGAAGAAAAGCTGCAGAATGTTTTCAGAGAAAACAAGTAGCTGTACTTTCATACCTCGATCGGTAATTCGGTAATCGGTACACGTACTCCTCATCTCAATTATTTAACGAATGTCGTACAGAGATTGTCTCGTTTATTGGAGCCGATAAATCGGCTTCGTTATCAGTGAAAGAAGATGACCCATTAAATTAACACAGGAACCAGCTTTTTGCATTGACGTTGACGTGGGTGGGCTGGAAATTAAACGACTTCGTTAACGTAAATTAGTATTGCAAAGATTAAACCCAAAAACCAAAGCGTGGAAATTGGAAGGACAAAGCTTTAATCAGTAGTGTTGGAAGATGTAGTGCTTTTTGTAGAGCTAACACTAACATAGTCACCATATATAGGGTCACTGGTCACCAACTAGCATCCTAGTGACTCCATATATAAAAGTTAGTCACATCTTAGAATTTTGTTACATTTACAATGCTGGAGGTGTAAGCGTGCGTTGCCAAGGAAGTTTATATAGCCCTACTTCCTTTATTGAAGTTCACCAAGGATGTTTATATCGTCCTACTTCCTTTATTGAAGTTCGCCAAGGACGTTTAGATCGTCCTACTTCCTTTATTGAAGTTCGCCAAGGATGTTTATATAGCCTTACTTCCTTTATTGAAGTTCGCCAAGTTTTAGATTTGGGGAAACCCTTCAAAAAATGATTTTTACACATATAGTAAGACAGCCACTTGATCACGATTTGTTATTAAGTAACTTAGAAATAATTTGTGTTGCATATTATTATAAGTTTTTATTATTTGGCGTATTTGCATACGAATACTTGCCAATGATTTAGATGATAAATTTCTACAAAAAAAAAAACAAAGTATAAATATATATAAATACGTGACAAAATTAACATAGATTTAAGTAATAAAATAAATACGCAATAATAATTAATACTTTAAAAATTGACAACAAACTTCAATTCGCTAGATGTTCATGCGAATTTTTAGGTTAGATTTAGTCAGGTTTAAATAATTATAAATTGGCTCTATCCAATCCACGTGACACTGACAAATCAGCGAACATATATGAAAAAATTAAAAGAAGTGAGAACCTTCCCCTTTCTCTAATTCACATCAAAATAATAATGGTTACAAGTCTATATATTAAATCTCTGCAAAATCGTGCTTATAACATTATCAATCTCGATTGTTCGGCTGATAGAGTTTGCATCTCATAGTCTGTGTGAACTGTCATTGTTTTAAATGTGGGAGTGCAGTTTCCCTCCGCTCGGCGCGGCGGTCCGACAGGGCGCCGCGGGCTGCCCCGCCCTCCATTGTACCTCCACAATGCCTCGTACTTCACACACTAACGAGCGCTTCCAGCAAACCAGACACATTTGTAAAAACCGCAATAAGCGTACCATTTCGGCATATTGTTTTGACATATAATAAATATTTGCAAGATTACACCGTAGAAGATTGCGCCCTGATTTGAATATCGATCGCGATCTGATTTAGAAAGTGCGATCGCGATGTGACACGATGCTCGATGTCATAAATCTTTTATGGGTATAAAAAATCAAAATAAATGTATTTGTTAGGAACATGGGAGAAACTACTATATAAAAACACACAAGATTATAGAGAAAGATAAAAATTTGTGCTTTGAAATCAGCATAGAAATATGAAAACAAAATCTGTTTTTATTGAAAATAGACTTGTATTTGACTGAATCTCGCCTGATGCATCTCGCATGCCATTAAGGAACCGACTCACTCGCGGCTTGTAAATACACAGTTTCATAATCTAGCAGTTTGTAAAGTTGACGCACGTCTTTACAATCATTCAATTGCATTGACAAATTAAGTATGTTTGGCTAGAGTTGTAGGAAGGAAAATGGTCGCTATTCTCATTATAATAAACAAGTTTTCCTATGAATCCAATCCGTATTCATATACGGATTGGATTCATAGGAAAACTTGTTTACATGTATTAAGAGCTGATTTTATTCTCATGAATAAAATCAGCTCTTAATACATGTCTTAATACATGGCCCGTTTTTATGTAAAACCACTAATCTATTTGTTACTAAACTAACCCCTTATCCCTAACTTAGTAAGAAAGAAATCATAGTAGCTGAAAATGTGACTTCAGATATTTTCTTAATATTCATTTATTTTGTAATTTGATTCCCTAAAACTTGCATATCGCGTATTTTGCAAACTCTAATCTTAAGGACTGATTTACCAGAAACTGTATTTTTACGTACCTACGAGTTTTGTCGTGTCGTCTGCTATTATAAATCGTGTGTTGTAAATGGAAGCAGCTTTGTTCCCGCCATTATTGTCTCGTCCAGTGGCGTCCGGCCCGGTGCCTGGCCGCTATCCGTCCCGAATTACACCCGGTTGCGTTCGGCAGCTCTCTGATTCAAGCTTTCGGAAGATTTTATCGAACCTCCGACTTTGATGCAGGCTATATTGAGCCCCTTTGATTGTGAGATAAGAAGTCAACTTTTGCTAGTAAAGTATCTAAACATAGTTGGTTATTTATAAATAAAATTCAGCGCAGTATTTTGTATTTTTTGTGTATTTTTATTAAAGTAGTTAAATATTTAGAAAAAAATATACTTTTTAAGGTTTAGAAAATTTTAGGTTGAAATGCTCCACTTGAACGAATATGGTGATGATTAAGAGTAAAAAGTTACAAACAATTTCATCTTGAATTCTATATAGATTTCAACATGGTTTAAATCAAGAATTACTACAGGTCACTTGTGGAGACGTTTACAGTACTAAATTTGTTTTGTTTTGTGTTGAATGTTATCAACACATACATAAATAATTCCCATGTAACCGGTAGCGTATTCGACATAATAGCAATTACATGCGTGTTTTACACCTAGGACGTGGCCCAGGAACTTGATATATGAGTGTAAATTAGTGCTCTATTGCACTAGCGCTGGTGATGGCCAAAATATGATGAATGTGAAAAGTTAATTTTAACTTCATTTAATTAAATTCAGTTTTGTGCTGTGACATTTGTTTGCTATCAGTGTATTTATTACTCGTAGTCCTTTCAGAAAAGAATAGCGTTAATATACTGTCAGTTTGAAAATGTGATATAATATTAATGTTTCTTAAAAAATTACAATATACGTGATTTTTCCCACTAAGTCAGATCCATGCAAAGGTTGCCTCCAGGCAACCTTTGCGACTTTAGGCGGTAAGGGCGTCAAAAGTACTGCCAATAATGTTTTCATGTAATCTGTATTTAAGGTACATTTGTTTTTTGGTGTACAGTAAAGTTATATTTAAATTTGAAAGATCTTAAAGCTTAACCAGCTAATTAGATCAGTTTCGATTCTAGCAAAGACGTGGAACTGCCTTTAATTACGCTGTCGCCTAACAACAACCAACCCTTTACAACGTGTTTACATAATAGTTACTTAGCCGTTTAATAAGCAACTAATATGCCTAATGTGAAAGAACACCAAAGGTAATCCAGACCTGCATATCCCGAGTCCCAGTATTCCTGCAACCGGCGGTGCACGTCCGACAAATTGTAGGGTTGAGGCCAGTTAGCGCCTCGGAGGTGTCAAGATTGCAGTAATTTGCGAACGCTGACATTGGCCCGCAGCCACTGTCGTCACGTGTTACCGTCTAAACCACTGCTCAAAACAGTTGGTAAGCTTCACACAGAAGTCATGACAAAAATCTCGCAGATATCATAATCATTTTCATTGTTTTGTGTCTGGATTTTGGCCTCCGTCTGATAAAGCTTTATACGCGATTTCAACGATAAATGATGCTCTTTATAGAGTTGCTGATAGTGTGTCAGTTTTTACTGAAATGCAATCAGTGATTCTGGTTGTGAAAGTATGTTGTGATCTAAACACTTTTATTACCACGTTTACAGCATTAAAATGAGAACGAGTGAACGTCACACCCGATATGGTACCGCCGAAAGTAGGATTAAGTAAAATAAATAAAAAATGTATACTGAAGCCGAAATTTTATTGCTTAAATTTTGATGGCATGTTATTAAAATACGCATACAAATATGTAAGTCTGCGAAGATGTTATGGTTATTCAAATTCCAGTTGAAATAAATTTAGGCTTTGTATTAGTAAGTAATGATGACTGCATATTTTTACTACGTAGGTACTCAGCAAAAATCATAACAAAAGATCCTTATTAAGGCTTGAATAAGTTAGCATATGTAACAGAGTTGTATATCTGACATGACCATGCTTTAGCATTCTTTCATCTCTGACAACTAAGAACTAGGTACCTATGTAGAAACAAAAAATGTATGTGTATCAAAAAATAGGGTACTAGTAAAACTTTTTCGTTACATTGGCCAAAGACTAAATTATTAAAAACCGATTCATGGGTTGTCGGAGATTACTGATCACAAAAGTTACAGATTAAATGTTATTCAATATGAAACGTGCTCTAGAGCACATGTCTCATGATTTTAAGCAGATTAGAGTCACCTTCCAGATTTTAAAAGTACCTCACTTTGAATAAAGTCATTCGAATAGCGGGGCATCTTATGCCTGCCGTGGGGAAGGCATAACTTATGGGGACCTAGCTTGCGCTTTCTCGCAGAGCTATACGCTGGAGCCATCAAGACCCAGAGAGTTCTTTTCTATGGGCGCACTCTGCGCCCAGGGCCGTGATTGATTCCTTTTCGTCTTCCATCTCCTCCTCTTTATGTCTGTATATTCTTAGGTCTAAGTTATAAATATATCTGTAGCTGTTTATAAAATACGTACTACGAGATATAATATAATGAATGAAAACTCCAGGCACACAGCACAAAAACAAGCGATCAAATAATACAACTAATTCAGTATAAATTTCAAGGAAAATTATTTTAAACTTTAATATTTTACTCGTTTATCTGAAAGCCTCTAAGTGTGTCCACGAATCTGTCCCTTTTTGCCGGTCTGTCCGACGAATACGCATCAAACTTGTATTCAAAACTACAAAACATAAGTCATATTAAAATGACGACTGGTGTTTTTGACGTTCACATTCAATTGTATTCCATTTGATAACGAAATATCTCACTAACGAGCACGGCGGGGGTTTACAAAAATATGTCTCTAGAATATTGTTTCTGAGGAGGTGCGCTTCTTCACACATTAATAAGCCCGTTTGACTTTATGATTTCTCTAAACATCGGCCATAAATTGTGGATGCATCAATACATAAATGTCGTATAATGTATATCGAGATAAATGCCCTTGTTTGGCGGACCATTAGGCCGGCTTAAATGGTATAATCCTATTGTGTTTTTATGAGTCTTTGAATTCTGTCGAACGCCGCCAAATTGACGTCCACTTGAACTAAGAAATGATTAAAAGGCAATGAATGTATTTATTTAAACTTTTGAGATTAAATTTACAATATAAATCTTTAAATACAGTTAAATATGTGGTTAATCGGAAGGTTTTAAGTTTGTTTCTTTGGGAATAAATCTAGTCAATCATATCCATTGAGTATTATTGGTCGGTATTAAGTTATGGATTGATTTTACTCGCCAACATTCTATTCAGCAGTACACAAACTCAACAATAAATCAAAATATTTGCAATTTATCTGTTAATATATATCATAGCTTCATAACACAAATGTAACTTGTAGTATTTGTATTATACTACTGTATTATATTATAAAGCCCTTTTTTACTAACGTTTTGCATTGTCTTTCATACTGTATAATTTTCTCATATATCTTTGTAAAAGCCTGTTCAATATATCCGCAATAATTTTCTGATGATTTCGTTATACTTTTGGTGCTGAAAATATTACTTTTAAATGTATTAATTGCCGTTTTTATATCAAAATTTGTTTGTTTACATATTGTTGACAACGTCAATAATTTTCATTTCATGTCATATCTTTCAAAAGTTGTATTTTTTTCTATGAGAACGTGTAAGGTTTTATGTTAAATAGTCTAGTTTTACTTATTTTTGTATTGGCCATTTATATTATTTAAATTTAAAAATATAGATTTTAGGAAACGGGCTCGCGACTATATAAGACGTCGCGAGGCATTCTCCTGGACAGTTCTGCTCAAGTTTTCTTCCAACTACGTACTACGGCCACACCCGGGCCAGGCAGGCCCACCCGGGCCAGGCAGGCCTGGGAAGTCTGTTGGCGCGACCAGTTTTTATTTTGAGAATTTTTCATCATACCATCACAAGTTCTCAGGAAAATAAGGGAATGTGGATAATGAGACATAGACACACAGTATACATTTGGATGGATGGAGCATTCCTTAAAGTCAAGGTCGGTGCAACCTGAAATATTATTCATCGTTCCGATACTGGAGCTGCCACCTTCGGATCTTCGAGCTGCCACCCTCATCTGTGAATTGCCACCTTCATCTGAGGACTGTCACCTTCATCTGAGAACTACCTCTCGGTCTATGAACTACTCCCTCCGTCTGTGATCTACCACCAGAGTATTGTGACCGGCCGTTTAAAATAGGAGTAATTTTAAGTTCTTTAGTTATAAGGTAGTATTTTAATTTTAATCTTTTTTTGCAGTTTGTAATTAGTAAATTAAATATTCATTTGTACATATTTTCTTCTTTCTTTTCCTTCAAAGTTAGGGTCCTACTGGTAGGGTCAGGTAGGAGCTAACTTCTTCTTTTTTTTTTTAAAAAAAAAAAAAAGAAGAAGTTATAGTTATAACGTTACCCCTTTTATCCAAAGGGGCAAGGCTATAATTAATATAAAGAAAAAAAAAAAAGAAGAAGTTAGCTCCTACCTGACCCTACCAGTAGGACCCTAACTTTGAAGGAAAAGAAAGAAGAAAATATGTACAAATGAATATTTAATTTACTAATTACAAACTGCAAAAAAAGATTAAAATTAAAATACTACCTTATAACTAAAGAACTTAAAATTACTCCTATTTTAAACGGCCGGTCACAATACTCTGGTGGTAGATCACAGACGGAGGGAGTAGTTCATAGACCGAGAGGTAGTTCTCAGATGAAGGTGACAGTCCTCAGATGAAGGTGGCAATTCACAGATGAGGGTGGCAGCTCGAAGATCCGAAGGTGGCAGCTCCAGTATCGGAACGATGAATAATATTTCAGGTTGCACCGACCTTGACTTTAAGGAATGCTCCATCCATCCAAATGTATACTGTGTGTCTATGTCTCATTATCCACATTCCCTTATTTTCCTGAGAACTTGTGATGGTATGATGAAAAATTCTCAAAATAAAAACTGGTCGCGCCAACAGACTTCCCAGGCCTGCCTGGCCCGGGTGGGCCTGCCTGGCCCGGGTGTGGCCGTAGTACGTAGTTGGAAGAAAACTTGAGCAGAACTGTCCAGGAGAATGCCTCGCGACGTCTTATATAGTCGCGAGCCCGTTTCCTAAAATCTATATTTTTAAATTTAAATAATATAAATGGCCAATACAAAAATAAGTAAAACTAGACTATTTAACATAAAACCTTACACGTTCTCATAGAAAAAAATACAACTTTTGAAAGATATGACATGAAATGAAAATTAATGACGTTGTCAACAATATGTAAACAAACAAATTTTGATATAAAAACGGCAATTAATACATTTAAAAGTAATATTTTCAGCACCAAAAGTATAACGAAATCATCAGAAAATTATTGCGGATATATTGAACAGGCTTTTACAAAGATATATGAGAAAATTATACAGTATGAAAGACAATGCAAAACGTTAGTAAAAAAGGGCTTTATAATATAATACAGTAGTATAATACAAATACTACAAACTAAGATCTTTGTTTAAGACGTAGACATGCTTAGATACACCCGACGTCACTAACTTATCTCACAGCACAAAGAGCAGCAATTGATCACTAGTTACGCACATACCTTCGATGGTGAATGCGGCTTATCCTCAGATATCGATGCTGCAAGTCAGGCCAGTCAGCGGCTTTCATATTTCAATACATACATCGGCAGTTGTCAAAACGCCTGTTAAAGCCCTTGGTCGGTGCTTCGGCCGACCATCCTTCATACTGGGGCCATTCAAGTAGGGAATGTTGCCAGGGTTTTCAAAACTGCACGTTTGTTAGATATTTTGTGTTAAGGTATATTTCAGATCCAATTATAGCAGTGACACTTATAATTTGACATTTTAAGGGATGTGACAATTGAAAATTAAAATCGGTAATAATCGATTTTGGAATCGAATCAAATCTGAAAAAGAATACTCGAATGGCAGTCCATGTAAAGTAAAAATAGATAGGTATACAAACGCTTTATAGTAGACACACAAACCATAACAAACGAGATCGTAAACATGACGTGGAAATTTAATTGATCTATAATTACGTATAAATACCAGATGTAACCAGTTATAAATTTCGTAAGTTTGTTTAGTAGTAGACTAAGTAAACAATTTGAATAAATATATCGTAGCTCTGCATTTTTTCCAATATTTGGGGTAATTTCAAAAGCCTTTGCAACATTAAAGTCTGGTCGACTGGTGACTTCCTTAGATTTATGTCCTCACAGTCCCGGCGGCTTCTGTTCAAGTATCGACGAGTTCTCACCAGAGCGGTCGGTCAATCCTTTGAATTTATTAGGTACCTACTCGATGCCTTCACTTATATGCAAGTTCGCCTTAAACGCACTGAGGTATTGTCTGATTACTGATTTGTGGAGATTGTGATCGTGTTTTATGTTATAAGCTGATATTGTATTATGGAGAACTGATAACTAAGCAAAGTAAAAGTAAAAAGTTTTTTATTGTTTAATATTGTGTATGGTATGTACTTTTAAAGTAAAACAAATTAGTAATGAAGATAGTAAAATACCTTTTTGAAGCTCTGTGCTCCACATTAGGTCTCCTGGAAGCCTGTATTGTACAGCAACAGATATGTAACGTAATAGTGATAACTATTAAGAGCACTTACAACTAATATCTATGCTAAAAATAGATATTAAACCATTAAGGTGAAATTAAGACAAACAAAATAAATTTAAATATGTACAGCAAAACAAACAACAGTTTTTTCTTTTAGGTTACTGAGTGACATTAGCTTGACAGAAGAAGATAAGTAATGTTGCCAGTAATGTACAATACAAAGCTAAGTTAAAAGTTGAGTAATTCTAAGATGAATTTTATTAAGCTAATTTGAGACGGGAAATGGATTAAATTTTTTATTTTATTATTTTAATTAACTGGACGCTTTTAAATGAAATTCTTATCGCATATCTAACTGCTGGACTCGGGTCTCCCTATGAAGGAGGTGTAGGCTATATATTACAACATGCTGGGAAAATTGTGGGTTGAGGACTATATTTATCTTCGAAAGCTATTAATTAACCTTTTCTGACAAGCAGGTTTCCTCATGAGGTTTTCCTTCACCGTTTAAGCTCGTTGTAATTACTTATAATATGCCCATAAGTGAAAAACTCATATGTGCATGAATGAATGAAATTCTTTTCAAAAGGAGACTCTTTGGTCACAGGGCGTACTCGTGACATAAAATAACTTTTATTATAACTTTATTACTGTTCTACGAGCTGGTGACGTTGAGAAACACTTTTGTTTTCAATGAATAAAAAGCATTTATATTTATTTTTATCATTGAGCTTTTTTATTCTTAGGTAGAGACCCTTCTCTACCAAAAATTAAGCAAGAAACTGACGAATTTTTTTTTTTAAGTTTGTATAACCTACATACTAAGTTTCGCCAAGATAAATTCTAAACCTGTACACGAGTACTAACATCGAAAGAAATATACTGACAGACTAAAGCAAATTATGCCACATGCAAAGCAGATTCTTCACTCGCTTGGTTGATAAATATCACTAAATATATACATTCAGTGAAATAAATAAACATCTATATCAAAATCAACGATAAACTTTTAATTAGATTCAAAATGCTTCATCACAATCCATATTAACGTCATGACATTTTATTCCAAAGCGTAGTTAATAGATTTCTTGCTCCTACACCTCTACGATCATGACCGTCAGGGTTCCCTTTATCACTACATGAATTACGATACAAGTAACATTTTATTAAGCCATAACTTTGAGCGGAACGAAACATAACGTTATTTTATTTGGAGTCCTAACATTCCTAATTACATAATAGTGAATGCTGCCAACAGTGTGGATGCATATTTAAGCACCTTCATCTTCACCTCTACACAGTTCTATGATCATTAAATTCCCTAGATAATATCTTGAAAAACCGCTTTTATGATCAATCTTTATAACTGTTCAAGTACGCTCAAATATAGATTGGGAGGCTATCAATTACTCGCCTTTTAAAATACTTTCAATCGTTGACACATTGCTTACGACTTTTTAATGCGCCTTATCTTTGTTGCGATTCAATTTATTTAAATAACGAATGCATAAACCTTTAGTTCGGTTATTCCACAATCGAATCATAAATTGAGGCGAGCGAAAGGGCTACATGCAACTTTGCTGCGTTCTTGATAAATGCTGGCCCTTGTAGACAAATAGCTGATACTTCTTAACAAATTGCCGGGAACCGCGGAGAGTTACCCAGGGATATTGGTGGAGGGAAGAATGTAAACGAGCTGCTTCATGTAATGAATATTAATAGACGAAGAGACTGAAGTTGTCGCGCAAAAAATGGTCGGCTATCTCGAACACTGGTATTTAATTCATTTCTTCGTAATGATAGCCACTAACCAGAACGCTGTAGAGTTTTTAGATTGACACCGCTTATAGCGTCGTTAAGAGGTTTAATTTTATAACACTATAAAGTTTATGTAAAATAAAGGTTATTATTACCTCATGATGATTTTACGATTGATTGCTCAAGTTTAATTTGATGTTTGATAAAATCGATATTATCAATTTATTTTTAAAAGAGATTCAATCTCATTAAAAAATACTTATTAATTTAACTAACAACTTACTATTGAAGTCTTTCTTTCGGTTCTATAGATGAAAAAGTAAAATATTATATTTATTGTATTTGGGTGGTAGTCACGTAGTCTCAGTACACGTGATTCGGTAAGCCGTATATATAATGGTAAACACTTTTCAATTTTATTGCCGAATCTATTTCGAAAACAGTAGATTCTTAGCAGTACGAGTATGCCGCAGACTGACGCTCGTGCCGGCGGCAAGACGTTGAGCTGAAGGTTTATTTAATCAAGGAGCAGTATGGTACTGCCAGAACCCCGCGGCAGAAGTACGCAATGCCTGCCGTCTCAATCTCGACTGCCTCTGTACAATTGCATTACACCGTAGAACACAGATTTCAGGTATCAACAGTGCATGAGTACCTAAGATTTAGTTTTATTATTAATCATTCATCCCTCCCGAGAGCCTCCTATATTGCCGCAGTCATATGGCAAGAGTCCAGATAGTCTTATGCTGGATCCATGGCGTTGTCTTGTCTGGGATGCAACATTAGTTTTTTGCATTCTGTCCCGCATATGACTTTTTACCGGTTTGTTTCGAGACCGCGGGACTAGGCTTGAAGCCAGAATGTTTAGAACTGAATTGAGTCGTTGATTAAGGAAGTGTAGACGTGACCCCAGATCAGGTCGTATGTGATCCAACGTTAATCTTTGGGTATATCACGCGGCAATGCGTCGAGCGTGATTTATTTATTTTGGTGTATGGTTTTGTAGTTATTTTATGTTCATTTTCGTCACTTGATTTAACGTAATTTATAATATTATAACATACTTAAAAGACTTATGATTAAGTGCAACAAGCTGTGGCCTTATTTCTAAAAGCAATCTCTTCCAGGCAACCTTTGAATTGACGAAATTTAATTTGATAATTGTATTGTAATTTAATTTTAATTTACTTTTAAGAGTATATTTTCTTTATTCTTAAAATGCATGAGCAAAAGGATTTAGAGATATAAATAATGTCTTTACTCTTTTTACGTTACGTTATGTATTTACTAGAAATAGTGTAGGGTTTCAATTTTAGTTTCCAATATCTGAATAAAATCGAATTTTTAGGTTGCCTGAAAGAGATATTATCGCTTTTAGCAATAAGGCTACCATGTGTGGAACGTCATGTAAAATTTCATGTCATGTCATGTAAAATTTAAATTTTTATGTTTTGTGTGTCTACATTAAAGCGTTCATGCATTTATCAAATTTTAGACATTTGCTCAAGTAAATTATTCATAAATTTTATTTAATGCTTACGTATGATTACGAGTATTCTTTCGACTTTGTCAGATTATTGAATTAAGATACGATATACATTGCGACATATCTAATGCTTCATATTCATTCCATCTGAACGCTGTTTGGAAGAGTTCGCTTTATTAGCTTAAAGCACTACTATTAATCATTATTTTTTATACTTACTGTATTTTATATATTCATATATATTCATTTATTTACGCAACTCATATAAATAGTTATTATAAGTAATAACATGTTAGGGGGTAGCTTAATATAACAGAGTACAGGCCAAGACAGTGTTCTTATAGTTAGGTGTTCTTTCATAGTATACTATGAAAACTAACAATAATAGGTAATTTATTTATTATATACTATCTATTAAGTGAATTAAAAATATGTATACATATCTATTATACTATCACAAAACAAGAAATGTATATATACTAAATAAAATACTACTATTTACAACTTATTCTAGATTGAGATGATTCTTTTATGGAATGTAGAAGGGCTTTTGTGAAAAATTGACGGAGTTTGTTTTGGAAAGTAATCTTTGGTTTCATTTTTAATTGAATCAGGGATTTTATTATAGATCTTTGTTGACATGTAGTATCTTTTGTGTGCACACAATAAAGTGTTTTCGTTCTATCTACCAACCAGGGTGGAGTCAGACGCTCACAGACTTTATAAAAGATTTTCAAAGGTACATTTTTGTCGTACTCGTATTTACATATTTGTTAAAACGGATAAGCTTTAGTACTGTTAATTACAATACGTTGTGATTGTATTGTCCTCGGGTGATAGAAGTTTTAATGAAATTTCTTCACGGCTCTCATCGGATTACAATATTGCATGTTCGTTTCAGTAGTTGTTTTACTGTTTGCTTTCGCAATCACAGTTCCTGTAAGTAATTTAAATGTAATTTTGTATTGTATCTTAAACGTTTATAACTCGTGCTTTTTAATCTTCTGGTCATTGATTGAAATAAATTAAATTGGAAGCGTTAAATTTAGTACATATTTACGGGTTCGTAGTAAGGTAAACGTGGAGAGCGCGTGATAATCATGTGTTATAAATATCATATATAAAGAGTTATTTCAAAAAGATAGGTTTATTTAAAAAATGTGACTATTTACAGCAAAACATGAGCATTAGCTTTCATAATTATAGGCCACTTAAGATCTACAAATAATTCAATTCCTCAAATATACGCAGAATGTAAAAGCTGTACCAACCCGACAGAATGGAGATCCAAAAACACGTTACATACTTACTCATTCAATTGCACACAAAATGTAGTATATCT
Organism: Ligdia adustata; assembly: GCA_947049295.1. Taxonomy (NCBI): domain Eukaryota; kingdom Metazoa; phylum Arthropoda; class Insecta; order Lepidoptera; family Geometridae; genus Ligdia; species Ligdia adustata. Next base: position 10,697,315 of record OX346218.1, read on the forward strand.
TATGCAAATACTTTACGTTAGAAATGTTGTCGATAGTACAAGCAAAATTTAGGGATAAATTCGCCTCCGTCTAGATAAGTCACACTAAAGTTAACCTCCTATTGTTCTTTTTCTCAGTTTTCGAGGAGTCACGGTGGTTTCGCTCGGAGGGTAGTATAAAATTTGTATAATAAATGAGGGGCGTGTCTGGGATCCGTCACAGTGGCGGAGCTTGTGTGGTGCTAGATGGGTGGCCTTTATTGAGCTTCTGCCAGATTTCTTCTGTTACATCAAACTTAGATATTACAAGTTAAAATTCGTTATTAGCATTCGTTTGTTTGTTAGTATGTTTCGATATTTTATTTTAAATAGCGATCTATAGATAGATTAGTTATATGAAATTGAGTGTGTGTAAAAGGTATTGAACTATCAAGTCAAGTTGTTTTAGAAACAGCATAGGTATAACAGGTATAATAAATTCATATTTTAAATATTGCTATAGTGAGCTTGCTTACTTACTTATTGCTTACATCATAAAACACAAGAAATGTGTTCAAATTGGCTCATAAATTGGTTTTTATTTATGAAAAGGTTGAAATGACAATGTTATTTGTTGAATATTATATTCAGGTGAGCCGATTGAGATGTCAATTATACGAGTACGTGTGCCATTATTCGTAGACAGAAATTGTATGATAAATTATTATTGCCAACGTGGACATATATATATCTACGAGTATGTATATTATCTCATAGAATAAATATGCCAAAACGCCAAGTTTTCACGCTTCTAGAAGAAAAACAACTCTTAATTAACTTCTTCAATACATTTATGCGAAACACCTTAACAAACTCAAGTTTATCGAACGCTGTGTTTATTTATCACTGTTTGTTTATTTGGATTACGTTAATAACACGTGTTTTGTTAAACGTTTGGATCTCATATGGACGGCTCAGCCGAGAACCCAGCCACCTTAACCAGAGAAACAGCCACTTTAGCTGAAGCAACAGCCACTTTAGACCTCGCAACATAGAATTAAGCTATTACTTATCCTGCCAATTCACTCGATTTTGGCAAACAAATAAACGATCGCTAAACTGTTTGTTTGGTGAAATCGATCTTGATCCTTTAATATTTTGCCCAGAGAAGCCAATTTCAGAATTTACATGCCTTATATTCTCTAAAAATTGCAGTCTTTGTAAGTCTTTCGATAGAAAACTATAGTATGCACACATAAATAATATTACAACAAACTTAAAAGACTTATGATTAGGTGCAATAATCTGTGGCCTTTTCGCTAATAGCTATTTCTTCCAGACCTTTGGATAGAAAAAACTAAAGCATGAACAGTGTAGGTAATGATAAATAGTCTTCAACGAGAGATCGATAAAAACGAATGTTTTGAAACTACGCTCTTAGCAGAATTATCAAACGTTCAAATATACAACCTTTCTCGCTGGTTTTTCAAAGGAATTACCTCCTAACATATGTCAGCCCGTCTTGCTCATCACTCCCATATACGTATGCTTACTAAAAGGTCTTTCTTTCTTGTCACTACAAAAAATTAGTCATGAAAGCTTTAATACAAAACTTTAAGAAAATGTATTTAACTGGGTATTTGAGTAGTAACATTGTTTTTATAAGGTAGGCACAAAAACGCTATGCAATAGCTAGATACAATTTAATCCGGTAAGCAATAAGTAACAGTAATAAGCAAGTAATTACCAACTTTAAATAATTCTAAGAAAAACACAGTAGCAAACTAAATAATTAAAATTTCTCAAGTATTAAATTTACTTACTCCCAACTGCTATTACAGAGATCAGCCAACCATCGGATCCAGATATGCAAAATCTGTTTGTTTTATCAAAGCGAAGGAGTATTAATTTGGTATTCGATTTGAAAGATGATCGTACGAAATGGATACATCATTTGCTATTCAAATAGCTGCAGGGTCTGTAGATAAAATCCAGGAATTACAGTGAGGTTTTTTGTATTACTTTTAGGTTGCAATATGGAAACGTCCGATATACTATTTATACATATTGTTTACTATCGTTAGTATAGGAATAATATACCTATAAGTTGACGGTTTACGCATATTAAATAAATAAAATCAGAGCTGATCAGACGGGCAAAGAGCTATGAATTATCAATTTATAGATTTATGTAAACTTCGACAAAATAATAAACGATATAAATTTGTTGATACGATTGTCCAGGCCAGTGCCCAGCAGTGAGATATTATGGGTTAATATGACGTGTGTTGCGATACAGGAAAACTAAAACATCAATTTGAACTTATTTATTACAAGAGTTAGTATAGAGCTAAATAATTAAAAATATATTTTAAATGCATGTGTATGGGAAACGCATATTGTATGGTTCCGTAGTATTATATCATAGATAGGTATCATACAATTTATGTCATCATTTTTAGTATCAATATTTCCGTTTTAGGTTTTTTTATCCCACATCATCACACGTGAGGGCCGCCCTATAAATATAAAATGATTATTAGCGAGGTCAACAGTGCACAAAACTACTAGCATAATATAGGATGTTATTCTTCTGCATTTTAAGGAGATATAAAATGCTACCAGAGAAAACATTTCGATTTTACACCAATTATATTCATATAAATATATAGGGAATGTATTGAAGTAAAATTGTTCATAAAATAAAGGTTTTACATTAATCCTCTTTTTTATTAAACGTGGATTTCTGCCCAGTTAAAAGTGGGTTACCATGATATACTGACATTTCTGGATTTGAAATTATTTGACATTGGATATTTTGGAAACATTTGGATGTTTGGATCTACTGAGATTTCAGGAAAGTATATTCTGGGGATGTCACCTGAGTGCCCGATTTAGTTAAAAAAATTCGTCACATTTGTAGCTTGATAAATATTTATTTATTATCTTTATTGGATTCTGTCACATTCTTGATTTTCTTTATGCCCCAAAGCTAACCCATTTCGTTGGTTTTGATTGTCCCGTGATGAATGCCTTGGCATTGGTAACCCAAAGAGCAAACGCAATTAGTCCAGATCGTATTTCCGACAATTGCTCCAACTTCCAACATATTTTAATTAAGATCTGAACAACTACTCTCGATGATTTATGTTTGTGGTAGCGTAATTGTGGGTTCTTTAAACCACGGGTAGTTAACGTCGTTGAATATTAAAATATAATTTGTACCTATATTCGCGCAAAAACAAATACAAGAAACCCGTCCATTTAGCCTGTTGTCTAATTAGCTGCAGGTTTTTGATTTGTTAATTTTCTTTTGAAATTTTAAATGAAGTTGCCAGGATGTGGGAATCGTAAGAATTTAGCATCGGAAGAAGTCGTTGTATATTCAACTGTTTACGGGGCAATAATTAAAATTCATTAGACGGATGTACTACAGTTGCTTGTTAACATTGCGAAACTTTTCTTTGTAGCATTCAAGCGCTGATTAAGTTAACAGTCTGAATTAACTGAAACCCTCAGTTGAATAAAAAGCTAGACAATAAAATTGATTAGTGCTACATGACAATCAGCTTTACATAATCGCTAGAAGAGATTGCTTTTTAGCAATAGTACTGCGTTTAACGTAGTTAGAAATCTCTAGCGCCTGTTTTTGTCGTCTGTATATAAGTAATTTATTTTAATATTCTACAAAATAAAATCTACATTGTTCTTCAACGCTTTTTCATATACCTACATATTAATATTTTGGTACATAAAAACTTGGGTATAGTTTGGGTGAATAGAATAATGTTTTGTTTCGGAGTAATAAATTCTGACCGATAAATGGTTGGTGGATACAAGCAATTCACATAATTACACTATCAGTTTCCAGTACTGATTTACACTGTGTGAACACAGTTCGAGCGTGTGAATTTTGACACCTTAATAATTTGTTGTTTGGTTTAGTCAATAAAGTTGTTTCGGTTTGTTTCGAAATGATTAATCGGTTTTCTGCATTCAGTTAGTATTTATATTTATTTGGTTGGAAACTTGCTTCAACAGTCAATACATTAAGGTAATTGTTAATCTGATACTACGAGTAGCATGAAAAATCATAGAATGCACATACACTTACGTCCAAGTCTACGTAGGTTCGTTACACGATCTGTAAGGTTACAGATACAAAAGCTTACTGTCATAGCTCCCCACTAAGATTTCTCTTATATTGAGAATGCCAGAACGCACACTAAGACATGATACAGTTAAACAAATTCACAATTTGTATTACCTGTATAGGTTACAAATGGATAACGGGTAGCTTTCTGATGCCACAGCAAGCACTACTGCTAAGCCACGGCCTAATCTAATCATAGTCAACATTGAACAAAATCTTTTCAACTACTCAACTACAAATGTAAAGCACAAAAAGGCTTAGAGACGATAAATTAGGCAAAACCCGCACCAGTCCTGATCTTTTGACATAAGATCTTAAGTATTGAGTGTCGTAAGAGCGTTTTAACATCTTTATAAGAAGGAAGAATGGATAAAAAATGAAGAGAGTGTCGTATGACTTGACAAGGGATGGGCGCTACCATTCATTTGTTGAGGACTTAATAACGATATGACTTTTATTAAAAATAGGAGATTTATTAAAGTAATATGGTATTTTAACAGTCAGTCAGTACTGCTACGTAACTTGTGCATATTATATGGTTTTATTTATTCAGAAAGATGTGTCATACGTGGCCTTATTTATTAATATGAGGTATTAGGTAGAAGCATATAGATAAATATTTATTATCTATAGATTACCATTTTATTTGACTCTAAAAAGGTACTTATCTATGTTATTGTGTTATTAAATTTATTTTACAGAATTATTAAATCAAATGAATGCTCCTGCAAGTTGTAAGCTAAAGAATAGAGTAAATTAAAAAAGTACAATTAAGAATTTTAATCAAGGGCAATAGAGGAATAGACGTACCCCAAAATTGAAAGGAGATCTTAATAATTACTCCAGTTTGAATTCCTACGTCCAGTTCTATTAAAATACATACGATACAGCTTGATTCAACCCAATAAATTTTCACGCTACATCACAGTTTATGACTCTCCTACTGTTCCAGTAACCATGACCTTCAACGGTAGATTATCTATGCTTCATATTTCACGAATTATAACGGACAGACCAAGTCAGACCACCCCGTAGATACAACCCATAATGATTAAACACATTTGAATTAATAACGCGTTGAGGCCAATTAGGTAAAGAGAGTATTCATAAACATTTTAAACGTGTGCTCTTTACGTTCGATAGAAATTCACTGTGCCGGTGGTCCTTGATTAAGAAGTGCTATTTTGTATTTGAGAGAGATTTAAAGATACGTGCCTACTAATTAAATTTATGTTAACAATTAGTAAAAGTTACGGTTACTTGTGAAGAAGGATAACGGTACATACGGTTTGTTGCCTTCGAGTGAGCTATTAATGTTAAATAGCTCACTCGAAGGCAACAACGAATCTATCTTATATTTGTTATGTGGATGAGTCTTGAGCTGTAAAGTTTATTATTTTTCATATATCTTCGATTACTTTTATGTCCATTAAAAAAAGTAATCAAGCAATATTCGTTTAATAATATTGTATTATAGATACACTTTTCATAAATACATTTTTGTGTTTATGTTAGTCATATTCTGATAATTTTTCACTTTAATCTGAAAGTAATATTTATCAAGCTCAAGTACATAGCCTAGCAATATTACATATAGTTATTCTACGATAACTTCTGGATCAACAAACTGCATAGTATAGGTAGATTTTTTCTTGCACTGCGATAAGTTTTTCTGAAATTTGACCAACCATAATCAATTGGAGAAGCTGGCATTTTATTCGTGTTCTAAAAAAATACAATATGCTAATTACCATATAAGTTGAGTTGTGACCATGAGTTTTCCTTAGAGACATTTCTTCACATATCAGAATAATATGTTTTAAAACCTCTGTGTCGAAGCGTCACCGCTTCTATAAGTCGGTTATAATTATTGTCATAATCGTAAACTTTTAGTGCAAGGGTGAAGCCGACGCGCGTTGCAAATTTAACCTTCTGTGAAAGATATCTTCTTCTTCAGTCAGCAAATAAGGTGATTCGCAGTAATGCAACCGAGCAATAATAATTGGAATCTAATAATATATTTAGGACCTGTCGATAACTTTATTAAGCTCGTAAAAAGTTATACTCAAATTATCGGAGTGAGTTGCAATGAGATGCGTTAATGCAAATTCGTTTTATGTGGAAATTCCAACTTTTTTACTATTTGCGATAATGGAATATAACAGGAATATGACATCAACGGCATCTATCAAATTAACACTGGCAGTAATAATATTTTTTTTAGTGGCATTCCCAAATTCGTCACAAAAATTTTTTTTGTGACGAATTTGGGAATGCTACTAAAAAAAATAATATTACTTAAACATTACTGTATCTTTCCATACCCAATGAGTACCGTGCAAGAAAAAAAAGTCCATTTAATTTAGTTTGTATTTAATATGCTTGAAACAAACGGTATATCTCACAAAGTTGTAAAACATGAGATAATTTAACGAAAACTTAAACGATTAAAAGTTTTACTATCGCTTTATTTATATACCAGACTGCACGGGTACATGGTAGAGGTTCTACGGGGTCACGCGAAACACTTTGCGTCTACTTTTATTGTGCGAACTGCTAGATTATTTAATTCGCTTTCGGCTTCTTTATTTCCTGATAGCTATAATCTAAGTCGTTTCAAATCAAGTAAATCGGTTTCTTCTTGGCACGCTTGCCTCTCTTAGGCCGCATCGTCACATTCTATATAAAAAAAACTTGTTATTTTCTTGACCTAGTAATGTTAATCTAGGCCATTATTTTCAATTTAATTCATACAAGTTTTTAAAATTTCTTTATACACTGCAAGTATACAAGGACTAACATTATTTATTGAAGCCTTCGGCTTTTACAAATTATATTTTAGTGAAAGCCTTTCCTAAATTACTCTTCTAATGACCCGAAAGCGCTTATTATGACCACGGATCCTTAATGACAGTCCTTGTAACACTGAGTTATGTAAAGCAGTTTATTTCCATTATGAACAATTAAGCCGTTGGCGTTCTACTTATCTACTAGGGTTACCATACAAAAAAGGTCATGAAAGAGCCTGATACATAAAAGTTGCTAAACTTTTTAGCAGACGGTTAATATATATAAACAGAAAAAATATTATTACGCTGTTTTATAAAAATCTATATCCTCGTTTAAAAACTATATAATCTTGAGATTGTCTAAGTCCGGTTGAAACTCTGTCATGAGCCTAAAAATCTAACGGTAACCCTATGGAAAGGACTTATTCGTTTATAGTTTCTTAATTGGTTTTATATTTGCGTCTCGCCACGGGATGCGCCGCGGATCGTGGGGAATTGATAATGTTTATACATAATTTTATATCACATTAAAACTTTCTAAATTTATTTTTTTATCACAGCAAGAGATATTGTGTGGATGAAGGCATGGCGCGTGCCTCAAATTTCTTCTCAGGAATCTATAATCAACCAAAGACTTAGCTATGAGACCAAACAAATTTAGTTTGGAGGCTTACAATTATTCAAAACTTAGTTTGTTACAAGAAGGTTACAGGTTACAATGTAAAGTTCTTGTGAATTCTAGTTTGATCCCTTAGCAATGTTAATAATGGTCATTCTCTTTTAATTCACTATCAAATAATTAAAAGCTATATAAATTATATTGCATATGATTTTGAAAACAATCTATTATGAAAGTATATAATGCAAATATGAAAAAATCAAACACTATTACGTTCACTGGATAAAAATGTATGTCAAAACCACTTCTTTCAATTACATTACACAGTTGCACAATAGCAAACTTCTTAACATCGTCTTAATGCGACATTAATAGGATAAAAAAAAAACTTCAAGTGCAACATATACAATGTCCACGTGTGGTGCGGTATACAAACATACGTTGACAATAGGATGGCCCCCTAAAAAGCTAATATGTCAATGGGATACAATATTGCACAACAAAGCCTATTCTCGTAGCAATGTCATGCGTATAACTTTATTAAATAGAATTGATATACTCCGCATAAAGAATAATAACGTTGCAGACTAAATAAATGTGTGAGTGAACTTACTAAAAAAAAACTTTATTGCAATATTATTTGAATTGCGTTTACTTTAACAACCGAAATTTGAATGAATACGTTTTTTGATTAAAAATCTAGTAATATTATTAAAGAAAAGCAGTCAATTCAATCACGTTGAAATTGATTGTTTGGGAGTATTGACCTTAATCAATACATACAAAAGCAAGTCCAATATTCTGCGATATACAAACTTTATAGAAAGGGTAACATCCGCTCTGGATGAACATCCGGAAAGGTGCTATTTCAAATAAAAGCTCAAACATAATTCGTCATATTATTCAAAAATAAAAATCAGTGCAAGATCGGGCAGATGCGAAAGGATTGCACACACACATGGTGGAAAGGTGCGCTATGGTTGCAAGCTATGACTTGTGCCAAAGTACCACTTCTCTGCGCAAACAATTCTTCATAATATGTATAAAGTTTGCATCTGTCACGTTACGCATCAATATTTCTGACCCTTTCTTATTCCCCGAATACTTAAGTAGACTTTCAAATTCGCGGATATTATCACGGAATTTTAAGTCAATATATTAGTGTTAAACCTACTTCATATTACTTCATTGTCTCCAATCCTGCTACAAGATATTTATAACTAATTTAACCCCACACAATATTAATTATAGAGGTGCTTCAATTAAACTTGAATTTTATTGAGATTTAACTCGGACTATGCTCGCACGCATTAAAAATCTGTGTCCGCAAGTGCATTCGATTTAAGCTCATAGCTGTCGTATCTCAGCAAACAAAAAGAAAATCGCGATCGGGACCAGCAAAAACTTGTAGTCAATAAAGTGGCGACGTAACCGAAGATGTTCAATGTAAAACGCGTGGCGCGGTGTCTCTCAAAGCGGTCCAGTTTAGCAATTAAAGTTACATCTTTATCAAAGACATCCCAATACGACGGACCACCGCGGTTCATATCTGCTAAGAGCCTTTTAAAAATATTAGCTAGGCTTTACTTGAAAACGTAATGGGACTGTCAGCTGATTGCGCGGACCTATAATCCCCAGAATGAGTTTATTACGACTACTGGTCCAATTATGCATTAACTTGTACATGCAAATTGCTGAACGAGAGGAACAAATAGAAGCGATTTTTGCATTTTACACGAACGCGTCTACCCTTACATGGAATTTAAGATTAGTCGATACTTTGATGGTAAAATAAAGCAGCGATATTGCCATCCCGGTGAGTGCAATTTGTTCTACTCCATTCAAGGATTACCGTAAAATATTTTTGAACGATTATCGAGTGACGCTTGATCAAAATGCATTTCCATTTTAAAGTATACAATAGGATTCTTTCAGTTTATTGTACATTTCGTTTTAAAATCGCAAAATATACGTGTGACAAAGGTTGTAATTATCGGTTTTGGTTCCGTTGGCTCCTTCATAAGGCTTTGTTCGTCTGGATGTCTCTATTTTGCGATTTTCTAAGGTGTGGGCTGGCTAAATGTTATTTGACGAGAGTATTGTGAGCACGCCCGTGGCGCTTTTGTGCCTTCAGCTTTATTCCGCGGTGTATCACTCCCACAATTTTATTATACCTCGCGAATTCACTTGCAGGAAGAATATGATGGATAGGATGTATGTAGCGTCAGGGGGCTCTATTGTATGCATGTGAGAAGTTATACGACTCTTGGGAGACATTAAAACATATATGAAATATTACCACGAGTATTACGCTATTAGATAATTATTTTCAAGCAAATCTACTCTCTGTACTGTTTTAAATTTCCACTATTTTTGTCACAACTTATATCTACGGCATAGGTCTCGAGATTTTGTTATAATTGTGTCACCGATATCTATGCTGCACAAATCTAAATAAGTATAGATATTTTAGTCAGAAATTTGCTTTCTATAAAAAGATGTTAAAATTAACTTAAATAACATAAAAAATAATAATAATATGTAGTTAATTCTTTAGTAAGATAACATAAAAAAATTAAACAAAACAATTGTTTCGTGTAAAGCACGTCACATTACCAATCAGAATATTTTTTTATCTTAAATTTCAAATTGTAAACAAAGCAAAGAAACCAAAAGCAGGTACCACTTGAGACTGAATGGCACAAAATTAAATATGAATTGCTTCTCGGAGGCGACAGCGAGTCTATTAAAATCAACTTTAGCGCCTTCTTCAATGGATGATTGAATGCATCTAAACAATTCCGTCCTGGCGCAGTCAATGGCATGGCCCACATAACTTTTTTTAGCACAATGGCTGTGACAATGGTGAGCCCATTGCTTTTGAATGCCGTGTAAAATGCAGTACTTCGTTCAATATTAATATAAGTTTTTCAGTTATTCACTGAAGGCAATGCCGCCCAGTGTGCGGGTTGCAAAGTTGACCAACGCTACAATATTTCTATAGGGACATTTTACACAATACTGAACTCTATTACTCAGTTGTAACACTGAAATTGGTACGATGTGATTAAAAGTTTATTTTGTTGTAGGTATTCCTATTGGCCATGGTCTCTGTTGAAAAACAAAATACAATAAAACTTGTTGTTTGATTTTCACTTTACTGACCGTAATAAATTTCAAGTACTGTATTAAGCAAAGCTGTAGGGTTCCAACTTGTCTTCGGCGATTGATTGTAATGAAAGTCGTATTATCATACTTGACACTAGATATTTTCGGCGCCAGTCAACTAAATAGTTTTAATAATCATGATATGGAATAAAATAATTGTTTACAATATCAATATTTTTATAGCCTGACGACAATTAACTTTTAAGTGTAATACATGTAATAGTTATATTTATATTTGCTCGTGTGTTTCCTGTACTTTATAACTTTACTAATTGCAAATTATTATACAGTTTTGATTTGTTTATTTATACTGCTGACTGCTCTGAAAAAGATTGGTCAACACATCTCTAAATAAATTCATTGGCACGTGTATAAAAGGTCCGATCCACAATCCCTATTTGAAAGCATATTCCAGGTAAGGACCGAAAAAAATTGATTTGTGGTGAAGCGGGGGGAACGATGGGTCCCTATCCAATTTTTTTTACGAAAGGTTCGCCCATAAAAGCGGCGCGGGAGAGCCTCGGAGTCCATTCATTAGACAGACGCTGAGATATACGAAACGTTTTCATATTAACTCACAAACTTACGTAATCACGATGTTACAAGGACTCCAACACAAACCCGTCGAGTACTCGTACTCTCCGAGGATGGTGCAGATAGCTCCTATGCCTGAAAAAACATACGATGCTGATTTGCAAGTGAAGAAATACACCTACAAGAGCACAGGCAACACTGGTGCTCAAGCAACTTCGATCGCTAGAAGAAACGCTCGTGAGAGGAACCGTGTGAAACAAGTGAACGACGGATTCAACGCGCTGAGAAAAAGGCTCCCCGCAACGGTCATCGCTGCTATGTCCGGAGGTTCACGACGTGGTTCTGGGAAGAAACTCAGCAAAGTGGACACATTACGAATGGTCGTAGAATATATCAGATATTTGCAAAATTTGATTGAAGAAAGTGACGCTGCTCTTGGGATTACGAAACCGCAAGTAATTGAAACTCAAATGCCTTATGAAATTGATGAAGGCATTTATGCGGGCTCACCTTTTTCGTCACCGGTGCCTTCACCTTCTGGGTCGGATTGTTCTTCGGGAGTTTCGTCAGCTCGTTCAGCAAATGTGTACATGCCCTACCACCAACACGAAGAACACAATACTCCAATGGATGAAGACGATTTGCTTGATGCCATATCGTGGTGGCAGCAAAAGTGAATTTTCGATATGCGGCTACTTTAGGTTTTCTAGTCAATTGTGCCTTTTAATAACAACTAAAATAGAAATGTTAGCGTTGAAATATTTTATTGTAAATATACTTTTGTGAAAGTGTACATTTATATTTCTAGAAAGTAGTAGTATTAAGTTTTAGGCTTCAAAATGTATAGAGGCTGTGATGTAATATATTAAAACTTGGATTATGATTATTAGTTAGATAAGACTGATACTTTTGATGTTATCATAAAGCGACTATTAAAATTAACTTATTTTTTATTTTAAAACACTACAATTTTTTGTGGTTATTTAAAACTTTAACTTTAAGTATATATATATTATACTATGGTATTACCACAAATAAAATTGAGTTCAATGTACTTTATAAATAGTTTCCCATAGTTTACTATTGCCTTTTTAATTATTTGACTATTCATATATATTTATGTTATTTTATTCGAATTGACATCTGTGCCCGTTAATTATAATATAAATGTAATAGTTTACATTTCACTTTTTTATGTGATTTTTTATTCAATACAAAATTGGCACTTACATTATTTTATTTACGTTGGTACTTATAAGATTAATTTCATGTTCGTTGATGGTAATGAAAGTTCATTTGCTAATAATGTCACGTAAAGGTATTTTTTTACATAATATATATTTTTTCTCTAAATAACTACACGTTTGTTTTTTTTTTTCGAGACAATAATACACACGTCGCTGCTGGCCAACCAAGGGCCGCAGGGTCTGATTAAGCCATCGAAGCTCGGTCGCGACTCGGTACATTGTTATACGAGATTAATAGTGTTCGCTGAGATAAGAGGTGGGAGCTAAATGCATTTGCATGTGCGAATGCAAAAAGACTGATAAAGCGACAATGAAGATCGCGTTCAATAAGAATTGTAACGTTCACGCTTGAGACACACTGTTTTAAAGTTAAGCCTGCATCAACAATGGCTATTTTGTCTGTTACATCAGATTTTAGCTTGGCAAATTTTGTTGTCATTTAAGTTTAGAAAACAGTTTCTGTCGATTGTATAAATAATTGAAATGTATTGCTTCTAATCTTCGAAGTTTTCTTCGTTTTCTTTGGTAAATATTTCCTTTTAGTGGCCATTCCACATGCGTTGTGTATATCATGTATACCATATACGTATGCATACCTAAAGGTGGCATAATCATAAGCAATAACTTTTGTGTTAGGTGTTTGAAAATTCCGTAAGTTTAAATTCCATATATATGTGTGGCTACGCGTTAATGATTTGAACGAAAATATTTTTTTTAGATTACTTGTTTATTTTATTACTTATAGTCACCACAAGAGAATGCTCGTTGATTATCCTGTATACTGTATTGCATATTAATCGTAGTAAGGTAAACCATATATTAATAAATAAAGTAAAAAGCTTCAACTATTCTATTCATTACTTGAAATTTATTACTTCTTGTCAAAATGTTTGTTTTAAAAATTAATTAACACTAGATTTAAATGCTTCTTTGTTTTATTGAAAATACAAGAAATTCAGCTAATAATTGCTCGGCTAAATATTTCGGCTAGCTCACCCCATATACTTGCTTTCTTTTACATCGGTCCGTGTGTAGAATTAACAAATATATTCACCGCCAGATATAACAGTAGATTGCAGTTTACGATTATTGAAAACACTGATAGAAAGGGACACTAACGAATGTAATCAACCCTAACTCAGGTATAAAGTCACCTAATTGCAACGCATATTTTTACGACCAAGGAACCGACGTGGGAAAATGGCAGATTAAAATTGCGTGTTATGCCATTCAAACATACAGATTACCTTTTTGATCTACGATTAAGCACTTTTCATTTTTGCGCCTTTTACGAGTAGCTTCCGTTTTCAAACAATGTCTTTTATGAGTTTCGATACTTTTAAGGCATTTTTTGTGATTCCGGAACTATTAAATTGAATCGGATACATGTAGCTATTGTAATAGGTTCCTAATCTTGTTACATGGAGCACGTGGGCTTTGTTTGCGTTCGTGATTTTTGCGAAATCTGAACGATAGTGAAATAAACATCTGCACGTTCCACGATACTGAGGTAAGCAATTTTTGATATGCTTAGTAAAATCTTAATAATATATTTCCAACAAAAACTTCTTAACTAGCAGTTCTAGGTATTATAGACCTAACTTATAAATATTAGGTCCTTACATATGAAATTGGCGTTTTGTCGTACTGGCCATTTTGATCTCAAATATCTCTTCTTCGGTTAGGCATTCCAATTTCAAATTTATACAGCTATTTATTCATACATTTCATATTTCAAGTTTTCCATTTTGTAAACTGCGTGACGCAAAGAAAAAACCAAACGAGGACAAAACAAATGAATTACGGTTTTCGAAATACAAATGTATTAATAAATAGCTGTATAAATTTGAAATTGGAATCCCTAACCGAAGAAGAGATATTTGAGATCAAAGTGGCCAGTACGACAAAACGCCAATTTCATATGTAAGGATATATACCTACTATAAGTTACCACTTGATCGGTTTATTTTTAAAATATGTACTCGCAAAATTCTCACCTTCCTGAGCGACTATAAAAACCCCTGAGAATAGTATAAATAATAATAATTACTCGTAATAAATCAATTAATCAGGAAAACTATCGGTTGAAAAAAACCAGACTCGAAGCAGAGACGCTTCGCTTGCTCGATCAATTAGTAGCAATTACCAGATATTTTATAAATTTATTTCTATGTACTATGTGTGTTACTACTATATCCTACCTATATCTAAATTTTGCTTGGGTCATAGCATAGTTTAAGTGATGTCCTAAAAGTGTTTAGACGATTCAATCGATAGTTAATTACATATTTTTTGCTGCTACCTCAAATGTAAAGAGGCCCGATAGTTTATTTACTTCATAATCAGATTAGCAACAATAGCAATTTGATAATCTCTGTACATTTTCTGTTACCAATCACCCCTCTGTGGGTGCCATTGTCTCTTCATTTCACTTGACTTACCTCTCCAACAACCGTAATGCGATTGTTATTGTTAATTTGTATCATCCCATTTACAATTGAATAGTTGCATTCATCCGTCATACTTTAATTAATCTTTCACTTTCACTCATTTTGTTTCGTGTTTCTCCTTGTTAGTTTGAAAGGAAGCGTTGAAATGTTATTAACGAAATTAATTGATGTACTTTTTCTCGGTAAATTTGAAAGTCTTTAATTGCCATATCATCGTTATGATACTGCTGACAATTGAATAGCTTAGTAATTGTTTACTATATTACGTACTATATCGTGCGTGTTTTGACACTGCTTCTTTCTCTAGTTCTTTCTGTGACTGACGGTCTCCGACCTAAAGTACGATTGATTGTCAAACTAAGATTAACAACTAGGTCCTGCATTTTTACATATCACCCGGTTAACAGTAGCGCTCAAGTAGTAAACACCCATTCAACTTCAGTTGAATTATTAATGAGTATAAAAAGATTGGTGTTATGTGAGTAAACATATTTTGTTCATTTTATATCCCAAAAACAGGTAAGTACATCTGCCAGCAGCATGAGTTTTGTTCAATAGAAAGCAATTACAAATTTCTAATTAGTAGCATCACGATTCAAATGTGACCACTTGACCGCAAATCCATAAAGTATCTGGTTGCGCTAATAGCATATATGAATGGTGAAACTGGACACTCGCATGTTTTCAACAGATACTTATTTTATCTAAGTTATAATTTTATATTATTGCATTTTATTCCTTCTACCCCAAATATAAAAATGATGTGTAAAAAATGTTGCTACTGCAAACGCTTGCTCTGACGTAATCGGAAGATGCACTTTAGATGTGCAATTTGAGAATGATTTCCGCATGAAATGCATCAAATAAATAACGCTCATCTTTTGCTACATTTTTTCTTTATTTCCTCTAAAGTTTTACGAAACCACGGTAGAGCGTTTTTATTCTGCGGGTTTTCTCTGTATGTGGGTCTTTTTTTTGCAATTACTACTTGAAAATGATTGCTCAATGATGTTAACCACGTAATTCAGTGGTTTTTATCCTTCGATTCAATAAAATAACATAGAATACCTTTGAAAGTAACCGACGCACGTTTATTACGGTTTGATGGCACTCAAGTTCAATTGAATATTTAGAAAATCGGTTCCCGTAGTGTTTGGTTGGATGTAAATTGTACAAATAAATATTACTAGATCACGGCGATTTTATGTACTGTTGTATTTTATTAACGAATAAGTTTACAGATGTTTAATGTTCGAGCATATTCGTAAAGATGTTTTTGAGCGTGTGCGTGCATTAAATTCATGGTTAGAAATGACTTGAAATATTTGAACTCTGTTATTGAAGCACCAGAGTCTAAAATAAGAAAAGGAAATTCTCGAAGAACATATTTGCATAAGAGATGTAGTCGTTGTTTAGAAGGACGGTAGCAAGTCAGTGATTTACTAAGAACACCGCTGCGTTTACCATATAAGGTGACCTTTGTATAATAAGTTACTCTCAATAGATATTCATTGATTATTGTACGAGACATTATCGGAAAGAAATAAAATTGGAAATGAGGATTAGTTATTGCTACGAGATAACATGTGAGGTTAAAAATCTATCTTGTTCTAAGTATTGTCGTTTATTATTTAAAAGCGGAAACAAGAGGCAAATAAAAAATGAAATATACTAACAATAATCGTGTGATATTTTTTTGTAAACTGTAGTTTTGTAAAGTAACTAGACAGATATACCTATCTTAGTAGGAAGTATACCTACATTTATTTTGCAAGATATGCCTTCGTTGTGGAAACGACCGACACATTTCATGTTCATTTCATTTCCCTCATGAAGTTCACCGAATGTGAACGAAACTATAGTATAGGGCCTTTCCAATAATCAGGTACGCGTGAAAACCCTTCTTGTTAATCAAAAGGTGTATTAAAATTTTCTATTTATGTATATTTTGCCTATCACATAATAGATCTATAGTTACTTAAAAAATACATATAATAAAAGTATTAGTATGTTCAAATTTCTACTAACTTTTTTGCTGCTTCAGATACACCTTTCCATTCATATTTTGGTGACAAAAAATAATTTAAACTAGAGTAAAAAGCGTGATGCTCAAAACGTCGGCGTGAATCTCATAAAGGAGGATTATAGGTTGGAAAGGCTTAATGCTCTAGGATTCAATTAGACGAAATAAGCTTAAGTGGAGAAATATCCGCTGTTTTGACACCACTCAAATTAAGAGGGGAATGCTTCCGTCAAATTAGTGGCAGTTTCGTGAAGCGACAGCCTTCAATAGAAAATCAAGAGCGGCGCGTTATTAGCATCCGGATTTTTTAGGTTTCTGTATAAATGTACAGCTTCATTTTTAACAAAACAAAACATTCAGCTAAAAATAAGGCGATAACGGACTTTAATTCAACCTGCAAAGGTTACGTTATAAAACATGCTGTCATCTAGGTATAGTTTATAGATTTAAAAATATTTATCAAATTCGGTAGTAATGCGTGGTCATACATAAAAAAATTACACGTCGTTGATTTGATAACTCCCTGTTTTTCTTCGATTAAAAACTATATTGTACATTATATAGTTCGTATTTAGTCATTATGGTTAGTTAACCTAATTAAGATATTATTTGCAAAATGCATGAATATGTACCTCGTAAAATTTGCAAAAGATTAGCGATCTAGCACAAAGAAACAGATAGGTACAGTTAGTTCTATGAAGTATTTTTCATATATAAATCGACAATGCACTTGCATCGTACTAAACAAGTGTACTGCGTCAGAGATAGTATTATCTCTTATGCGTTGGCGCGTATTAACACTATGCGGGCTGTACATTTCACACATCTTATCACATAGATATAGGGATGGTTTTTGTTTGTCAGTTTTAGCTCATTAGATACTCTTGGTTCATTGTCAAGAGTATTCAGGACGTGACAGACAGTTAATGCAGGTATTGAACTCTGTAGTGGAAACGTTTTGTGATGTGTTGGCGCTTAGGCCGTATTTAGGCAGTTAGTTAGTTGTACAAAGAGTTGGTAAAAAAACGTCCCAATTTTGAGCCACAATTGGTCTGTAGCGCCACAGGAAGTTTTACATGAAAAAGGAAAACTTACATTATTAATACTTATATTGGACAAATTAATATTTAAGTACGTATATAATTTTCTATAAAAAATAATCTTGTGTTAATGATATTTATTGTTTTTGGAGCTTTTTTTTTTTTGATGGACTATAATATAATTTTTAGAACTAATATTACATTCTATCAAGATTTAACGAAAATTTGGTATATAGAAAAATCAGTCAAGTACTATAATAAATATAATATAATATAAATACTAAAATAATATTTACTGAAGTAAGTAACATGTTCGAATTACTCAAACTCTGTATGTCTAAAATCTAGGTATTTTTTGTCATCCGTTATATATATAAAGATCAGCGTTTGTTAGCGGTGCGATAATAATACATTCGATGATAGTCTTTTGACGAATGAACTAGTTTCATTCTTGCACTTTCGAGCGTGGGAATACTAAAACTGAAGGACGAGCACTTTAAAACCAATAACAATTCTAGTAAAAATAAATGTATGTCTCCTGGTGACAATTAAAAGTAATTAACAAGTTTACCATAATAATTAATTAATGATATCAAAGTGAGGTCAGGTCTCAATCTCAATTGATAAAAAATATAGTTAATATACCTTGGGAATACTTGACTAATTAATTAATACTTGACATTTCTGATCTGAATTAACCCAAAAACATTACACTTAAGTGAATACGTGAAAAAAATATGCAATAGGTTCCAGTCGCCGGAAAAATATTTAAAATTATCAATTGCTGGAACTGGACAACTGGAACTGCGGTTCCAGTTTATTACGGTCCCAGTCGCAGCAGGAAGCCTCAACAAAATTACTCATTGCAAAGGTAAAATAAATACTAGTTTAAACGATTCTTCTACAATATTGTTCTACTACAATCAGTAATTTATGTATTTAATTTATAAGTATATAAAAACTCCTACCATACTGATTATTTTTGAAAAAGCTTATGTTCAGGGATACGGTCATTTCGACTCTGATAAAATAAATGTATATACACGTACCATAAACCAAGTTTTTGAAGTTCCCACGCAAGTACTGTGCGAAAACTTCCGTGTCAGGTGTCTCTCCTATAGAAAGGGTTGATTTACGGGTTCCCACTATTATTATTCTCTACGTCGATTCCTCTCAAGTGTCAGTAGTTTTTCTAACTATAAAACTAATATTGGTAAGGTCCCATCCTCTTCCGCTACCTTTTTTGTCCGTACAGTGCAATGCATTTAATTTTAGGAAAGATGCTACTTTATTTGATCTGCTTTTAAACTTTTTACAATGTCACATAATATCAAATTTATGTAGAGGACACAAAAAGTTTATAAACTTATGATATCATAGTTTACTTTGATATAATTTAACCTCAATATAGAAGACAGTTTACATATTTTTCGATTTTCTTTTTGGTTTCGTGGTACATAATTTATAAGATTTTAACCAACAAAATCTATTCATATCGTGTCTTCGGAGATAGATGCATCCTAAAACTGATAAGTATTCAGTATCGAAATAGTTTAGAGCAGTGCTTTTGATAACGAATGAGACCTTATACCACCCAAAGGCGAGAAATCTAATTTAATTATAATATTATCTAATTAGATAAAACGTGCACTATAATGCTTGCATTGCATCTTAGTTTATTTATTTGAATTTATTTATTTTTTTTGATTGTTTAAGTGGAAATCTTAAAATGTCGACGTAGAGTATATTTTTGATTGTATTTATATGTAAATTTACAGTGTCTGTTTCGTACAGAAGTGTCGCCCAAGTGATGAATGGACAGGCGTTGATTTAAGAGGGTACACCTTGAATGAACGAGGCCTCGATATTGTGTTTCTTTGTATTCTAGCGTTAATGCAATAAAACTATAAACCTGAACTACCACTCCGGTTTTTGCTGTCTGATTATTACAGCGAAAATTTATATAATTCTTCGAAATCCAACACAAGAAAAAATACACCTTGAACTAATTGAGATATCGGTTGGGAAAAAAACAAGATCAGATGTGTAAGATCGTATCGTGAACATATAAGACAAATCGCTTCCAACTTTGTCAACCTCAGGGTGCTCAAAGAAACGCGCTTGTTCCCCATTCATCCATTTTTTAGCTCTCGAGGTACAAATTAACAAAAGCCGCGGTCAGGTTGCACACAAAAAATAACGAAACAAGTTTTTCCAAAAAATTCCTTCTTCAACATGAAGGTTTTATAGCATTTAGTACTTTGTTCATATCTATATTTTATGATTCAGGACAGCTTAGCGGCGTATAAAAGGTTAAATCACATCGGTGTCTTTTGTCCGTCCTGTGGGTGATCTACTTTGACAAAAGTGTTAACATATACATCCATAAAATATTTTGACTTCTCATTTAGTAGACATAAGCGGACAGCTTATTTTTTTATGGGGAATGATTTATATGTATATTTCTGGAATCATACCTCGCATTTTAGAACGCGATATTCTTTAGTTTTATTAAAGTGGTGTTTAATATGTAAAAATCTAAATTATTAAAAAAAACTTATCCCGCGTTAAATACAGGCACATTTTCTATGTTACTCATACTATGTTGCTTATAATACTACTGTTACAAACCATTATTATGTGTTCAGTTATAGGAATAGAAAAACTTAAGGAAGCTTTTGAAATCCCCTCTTGCTATTTAATTACAGGTTGCCCTAGTCTAATGAAAGCGGGCATTTAAAACTATTAGAATATTTTATTCTGAGGGTGGTATTTACCCTTTACCCACCCCTGTCAGGCTCGAAGCGTTAATTTAGCTAAAAGTATGATTGCTAGCCATTTAACAAAATGAAATTAATTACACATATTACGCTGCAGGGCAAGTCCCATTTTTGAAGTAATAAGAGTTGTATATACTTTAGAAATTATAAAATAACAGAATACTTTCTACGGGCCTTATTTGAAAATTAATCGAATTGTAATAGAAAAGAAAAGTTTCATAAATTTTTCAACAATATCAGTGTTTTCAATTCAAAATCAACAAACAATGATAATATCGAACCGCGGACCGCTGTCAAAAGTTATATTTATTTTCTTTACAAATTCATAGAATCTCTGCGAATTGAGCATCGAGATGTTTGCGGGGACCGTGCATTGTGCGCGCTTGCTCATACAATGGGCAACCCTTTGGCGACACAATGCGCGTCACTAATCTAGATCATGTGCGCTTTTGTCCCGCTTTGTGCATACGTCATTCGCCGCCCGATATCTCACTTGATGTCGATTTATAAAATATTACCCGTTTCTTCATCCCCGTCCAGGTAGCGGCTCCCACGAATAACAATGCAAAAAAGTTTAAATTCAATAAATCACCAAACAGGAAATGAAAAGTTACCCGCTTCCTAAATAATTTCTCCGTGTATGAAGTATATGTGTGTAGGATTAAAATGTTTCATTTTAAACTGCTCCTGGTTATTTGTACGTATAACTTTCTCCGTAATCGTAAATTACGTCCAATCGGCGGCGTTCGCAAGACGCTGTGTGATTAGAGTGTGGAAGGCGGCTATTAACGCATGTGCAACAATTTCGTCAATAATTATGTAAAATATTGGCAGTCGCATGTGTGTTTACTGCTTATTACTTTGTAGCCTACAGCTCGGACTAACGGTGCTAGCTCCAGCATCCGACAGGATGCATCAGAGTAGTTCTAGTAGTCAATTGATCACCTTATTATTATATGTTTTTATAAGTAGGTTAATCATGTATAGGCGCAATGTTACTCGTATGTCTACTCATTTAACATGCATAAAACTTACACAACAATCCTGTCTTCATCCATTGTATGTTAAGCAACGTTAGGAAGTTTTCAGTTTGATGGCTAGCTCTTCCTTGGCTTTAATCAATACTCTCAAAGTGGCCACGCCACTAAAAGGAGTTAACATACGAGTTTATTTTAGCTCTACCTAATAAGCTATCACTATTTTACATTTAATAAAGTATAGACTATGATTTTAATAAATCAATCAGCCAGTTTACTACTGACGTGTGACTTTCATCCAGACTTTACTTTTGTAAGTCATCATTATATCTGGTTTAGAGAGGCTTCTTAGCACTACGTATGCTCAACACAGAAACAGCTCTCTTATCGAAAACTTGACAGCTTATGTAATCACTGTTGGTCGACTCTCTTACCAGATATCCACTCCACTGCATCCACAGTTCTGATATTTTGCAATCCGGGCTGCGTGTGCCCAAAGGACATCTTCCAGTGTCATCCTCGTCTGACCGCCACTTAATTGGTACGAAAAATTCGATGTCCACCTCCTAACTACCGGCTTCGTAACAGGATACCAAAATAAAATGATCGGCCACTTTATAAAACGTATGGTTAGTAATAATTTCGGTGAATTTTAATGGCGATGTAACCTAACTGAGTTATGGAATTATTGGACGATTTTTACAGGACGTGGTCGGTCGTGCGTACGAATTTGACTCGGACGTTTCGACAGAAATTTAGTATATGATCCTTGCAAAGAAGTATTATAATATTTTTGACGCTAGGTACTTTTATTTTTTTGACACGTCTTTGTTTAAATATTAAGTTGAGATTTTTGTATTTGTTTGTTTTAAGATAAGAACAAAGAGATGAATATTAACATGCAGATAACCAAGCTCTATTATGTAGTGTGCAATATGTACGGTAAGTAAAACAATTCACGGCATGATTTCCACAAATTTACACGAAACAGTGATGATATTATCGATCCTACTTTTATTGTAAAAACTGCTATATATCACGAAACCTTATTCCGTTTACTCTGTTTTCGGATAGTTGCAACATGGAAAACAATATCTGTCGTTATCAGATGATTAAAAAACTACTATAATAATAAAACGATTCGCATTTTCATTTCATGTGCATTAAAAATAAGAGGAGAAAAAAAATATTTTACATTGATCTGCAGTTGTATCATAAATTACCAAAAGGTCAAGTTTAGGTGTGAAAATGACAAAGCGATTGTTATCTGAGGTGTAAGACAAATCGCTTCCACTTCAACCTGTCCCAAGCGGACATCTGACAATGTAACGTTGCACAGAGATTTAAATCTAAATTCTTAATTGGACTTTTGTCTATAGACAAAATATATATATTAAACTTATAAAAATTGCAGTTTTGAGCATTACTGTTTTAGTTAGTTTGACTCTTTATTGCCGACAAACAGACCAATTAATATCTTGTACATGTTACCTCTATTAGCATATACTTGATATCGGCTAGGGGTGTACTAACCCGAAACGGGGTCACTATACACACTCTCATGAACAACTTTAATACAAAAAGTTGATGGGTCGTCGACATAATATATGGAACAGCTGATATTTATTCTTGTATTCAGAGTTGGTCCCACAGTGAAAGTTGTTCCTCAGGATGAGTTTAATGACCCCCTTTCGGCTTAGTACACCCCTAACCGATAACCCTGTATATCATATTTGTTAAAATTTAAGTGCGTGTTGAGACAAGTATTTTTTAGGTTTCATGCAATTATTACGACCTTATAAGTAATCAACCAAGGTTAGTCAAATGATAAGCTTTACAAAAAAAATATTTTTTAAACCCCGCCCTAATTTTAAGAGACCTATTTGGCGATACCCCACTCGTATCTGAGTTGTAACTTGTACTTAATGCATTTTTTATTCAAAAGTATACATACAGACTGGATTTTAATCGGATCCTTTAAGGAACGGTTTTACGAGTGTATTTTAAGAGTATGAATGCATTTAGATAATGGTATAATCACGTTACGAATAACTGGTATTCATATTTAATAATACAAGCTTATTAGTTTTGTATAAAAATTATGAGAGGAGATATAAAGCAACGCTATAAACCGATCGATACGTTCTTATTTCTCGAAACAAAGCTGTTAAGCCAATTTATAAAACGAATACTGGCTACAAGGATAACAATTGCTTTCTATACGAATAGAGAACTTATCATATGTAGTTATAGTGTAATACTATTACTATTATAACGTGGGTTTTTACTAGCACCTGATTGTTAGAACGACCCAACTATACATTAATTAAAATATAATATTTGGTAAACTGAATCAAGGTGTTTATAAGGAGTAGTCACTTTTTGCACCTATATCGTATATTATATAGACGTAAACTAGCTGTAGTTGCTTTACACACGTCAGTTTTCTTAAATACAAAGTTAGTAATTATCACATTGAATTTCTTAAATTATATTAATCTATCCATTATTCCTGCATCCCGTTAAAATGTACGTCTTAATATAACATTTAAATGTTTTTGTTTTGTAATAATATTCGTCGTATTTTTTGCATTTGTATGAAAACTTGAGTCAGTCGAGCAACCTTAAAACAGAGGGGAGATTTAAAACACCGCAATCTACGGATTAACGAATGCTCCCGGCCGCTGCAGTTGTAAAGCCTACACACTGCTTATAAGAATGTAGAATAATAAGAAAATTAGTAACTTTGCGAAGTTAGATCTCATCAGTTTTTAGACCGGTTTAGTACGTATTCGATGTTCTTATTTTAAATGGAGTGCTGGATATTTCGGTGAAAAATCACAAAAATCGAGTAAGTATCGTCAAGGTAAAAAGACAAAAATTAAACTATGCCAGACTTAAATTAGAGACAAGAGCTCGTTATGTATAAAAAAAAAACATTTTTTTTTGCGTAAATATGTTTTTCCATTCACAAAAACCAGCGGGCAAGCCGTATGTAGGAAGCTTGCTTAGAATACCTTCGTGCCAGATCCTGTCAAAAGCCTTCGAAATGTCGAGAGAAACGGCAAGCGCTTGCCCGTATTTTTCGTTGGCTTCACTACAGATATGAGTTGCGTATACTAGAAGATCCTCAGTAGACCGATTTCGGCGAAACCCGTACTGTCGGTCACTGAGAAGATCATTTGCTTCTAGATACGCCAGGAGCCTGCGGTTCCGGACACGTTCCATACTCTTGCAGAGTATGGACATGACCGAACAGGATCGGAACGACTACCTTTTTTAGGCACAGGTTGCACGTTTGCAAGATTCCAGGATTTCGGCACTTGGCCAGTCACAAGAGAGAGACGATAGAGACCCGTCAGCACAGGAGACAACTCAGACGCACAGTTCCTCAAGACTATTGTCTAAGCCACTGGCATTGCTCACGTTGGATTGCGTAGCGTTGTGCGTACCTCTATCTGGCGAATGCAAATTTCCGACATTGTAGCCGTTTTGCCAGCTGTAGTTGGAGGAACCACGCTACCAGCATCTAGATTGCGAAGATTCTGCCAGGAATACGACCCATAAAATGACCGCATCCACTGTGTCCACCAGGTCAGGAATCTACGGTCTTCCAATTGACGGAGACACCGGCAGCAGATATCATCACTGGTGATATCTGCTGCCGGTGCACAAGCTCACTCCAGCGCGGGGTTTGAAATTGTGCTCAAGAGTGTAACCTGGGTATGATAGGTACGCCACATCAGACGGACATCCGATCTGCATCTCCGTAACGATAAAAAGGTTTGATTTTTCGGTCTCAAGGTGGTGGTGGACCGATACAAGGTTAGAGTGCAGCCTCCGTATGTTCGTAAGGTGATAGGAGTGCAACCGCTGTACTACCTTTGTTTTATTATTACTTTTTCATATCATGCGAGTTGTAATCGGTGAAGAAGTGGCAGTAGAATGAGACTCTACCTTGTAGACCTGCAGACAAACTAGACCGAGTTCCATCAGAGGGAAACCAGTCTGGAGACCTCGGGGAAACCCGAGTCCCCCGAAGATATTCATCGTGTCCTCTCATCCGGTAGTCAACCGGCATGATGACATATCCCCGGGATTTTTCACGAGTTGGCGGGGCAGCCTTTCATGAGTTGCTAGCTCACGATTGGGCCCCCTACTAACTGCGGTCGGCCAGCGGTGCACCGTGCCTCGGTTCCCACTACCCTCCAGGACTGGCTACCCAATGCAACAACAGTAAAACGCACCAAAAAAACAACAACTGTAGAGCAAAAAAACAACAACTGTAGAGCAACTATTCCGACCCACCTCTTCAAATGGCGTCAACGAACAACGCGCGGAAACACGGCGAGGCTGCTTGGCAACACGGCTTTACCCGTTGAGTGGTTACCAGTGTGTTAACCGGTATAGGGGTATACTTCCACGGACGAAGTCGAATTGATCCCAAAGGCTACTTGATCCCAAAAATCGAGTTTGTTTTAGTCACCAAGAAGTCGTTTTAATTTGGTTGCTCATAGAAAATGAATAGTTATCTTGTAAAAGTACCAAAGGTACTTTTTATTGTTCCGTAACCAAAGGATAAATACGGAACCCTATTCCTAAGACTTCGCTGTCCATCCGTCCGTTTGTCGGTCGGCTGTATTACATGAACCGTGATAGCTATACAGTTGAAATTTTCACAGTTGATGTATTTCTGTTGCTGCTATAATAACTAATACTAAAAACAGAAAAACCAAATATTTACGGGAGTCTCTTATATAACAAACGTTTTTATTGCGGATTTTTGCTGATATTAATATCGGCAACGCATGAAATATTCACAGAATATTAAGTTGTATATTCACTTGAATAATAAATAATTAAATCAAATATTCGAGGGGGGCTCCTATACAACAAACGGGATTTCGCTCGGTAACGACAACAGGTAGAAACTTAAACCAATGTTGTTTAGATAGAATGATGTGGAACCCTTCGTGCGTGAGCCCTTCCACTTGACCGGTTTTATTTGTTTATGTATCAAGGACACTAAAGTTCGAGTTCGCCAATCCGCTCGTCCAAACGTACGCGCCCTAGCCAGGGGCCACCGCGAACCGCCCAGGAAGCGGGACTCAGCGCGAGAATACGAAATAAATTCCCTGGCAAGCGTAACAAAGGTGAAGTAAAAAGGGAAGTGCAGCCCTCGAGCAAGACGCGGTAACGCACAACGACGAGATTTATTCTCGCGAGAAATGAGAAAAATTACGCGAAGGAGAAAAACAAGTTGTCAGCTCCGTGCGATATGGCGGCCCTGTTTACACTTGGTGCGTAATGAGATTTTGATCAGAGGTAACGAATGTGGGTACGCTTATTCATTCTTTGATTCTGATGTTTTTAAGCTGGAAGCGTTCTGAATATGTTGTGCATCTGTACTATTTTTATTTTGCCACTGTTACTGATTATGAGTCTGTTTTACAAAAAAAAAATCATATACAATATATAAAATTCAGATCTACATAGAATTTTGCGCCAAAGCAATCGCGAAATGTATTTTTCATCCCACCATCTCGGAAAGAGTATTTTGTTATTCGATATCTGACAGCAAAAGCCGTTTTTATACGCTAGAAGATAAAGTGTTTAAACTTAACCAAAGTGTTTTCGCCATAACAATTGTAATAAGAAAAGTGCCGATGCACAAATTCTTAAAGATATTATTTTGTAGACGATTAAGTTAAACTAAAATTACTTATTAGCTAGATTTGGCTTAGGCTAGATTGTAATATTATCAAGGAAAGTCTTTACGGGATATCCATGTGCAATAAAAAAAAAAGAAGATAAAGTTAATTTGAATTTAGAATATCGTGTGCACTAAGTTTGTGAATTAAAACCTCATTCAACATATTTACTTCTACCTCTACTCGTATTATGGTGCCGAATTCATCATACAACCTTTTATATTATGTTAAAAACTCAGACTTGGAACCTTTTTGCTGTACTTATTTTTAAATTTGTATTGCGCGCGCATTTTCACGTCATATTGTTAAAACCTTATGTTAAAAATATGTGAAAAAACTAAAATGAGCGTACCAATTTTTTTAGTTGTACCATTTATGTAGTCATTTCCTCGCTGCGGTGGGTTGAAAAGTTACGTGTTGCACTCGAGTGCAAAGATTTTTCCCTTGTGCTCTTTTAATTCCCTCACTAACGCTCAGTATTTTAATTTTTGAATCTTCGCTCGTGATTCAATTTTAAAATCCTTCGCTTGCTCGGTCATCAAAAATGAGCACGCGGTTAAAAAGCAACTTTGCACTCTTGTCTACTCTCACATCTGTTTCAATTCGGTTAAAATAACTTGATTTTTTACTTAACTCTCGTACGGTTTGTATTATATCGAGTTCTCAATAAAATTTGTAAACATCATTAATTTTTCTTCTCCCTGTAGACCGATTATATCGAAAGTCATTGTGAGATAGCCGGTGCTTTTACCGTGGGAGCTTTTTCTTTACCTTGACTGTATCCGTTCATACCGCTCACTTGGCAATACATTTGCTCTTTTTGCTCTTACGCATGTTAATGTATGTTAACTATCACTTTTACAGGGAAGTGGGGGGTTAACTGTGAGACCTCCATCCTCTATGGGTGTCGGAGGCTCCTAATTGGCAGGTTCTTAACTTTTATGGTAAATAAATGACACCGTACTACCGCAGTTTGTTTAGAGCCAGCGGCGTAATAGCTATGTAATAGACCGAGTAAGCAAAGTCTCTGCGTCTCTGCGTTAGCAATGTTTTCTTTCCTCTATTCGTCAACATCAAAAAGCAGGAAAGCTTGTTATGATACTATTTACCAGTTCATATCAACAATTAGTTTTAGTGACATCCGGTACTCAATTTAAAATTATTTTTTGTGCTGTTAGCACACCTACTAGTAACTAACCGCGGGAAACAACTATAAAAAAGTAAAATTCTTCGTTGGAGGTATAAATCACACACTATTCAATAACGACAATTGGATCCTAAGCTGAAACGAAGATAATCACAAATAGGTCGCTTCGCACCAAACCCAAATGTCCAGAACCTTTCAGAAAAGAGGTCCAAGGATTGCGATGCAAAAATATTGTTTTAATAGCTCCTGCTACTTTTTACTGTAAGTAATTACAATATATTTTACTTAAATGACACTTTAAATTATGGTTTATATTACATTTAGATACGAATTATACTGAGTTATATATATTGCTCTACAATAGTGTTCGCATTAATGAAATCGCTTTAGGCGATAATGCCGCCCAATGTATGTTTTGTTTATTTTTTTGTTTGCTGTATTTATTTATATTTGGTGTAAAATAAAAATATATTGTATTGTATTGTAAAGTTCTTCTTTCTTGGTTTGTTACAAATCAGCCGTAATTTTTACAATCATCGTAAAACCGTAGCATTTTAAGCTTGTTACGGTCTAATATCCTAATGCTCCTAATTGGATGCATATCTATCCTGAATACTAACAAGCGGTATCGGTGCTTTACCGGACTTTAAACGGTCATAAATCAAGAGAACAAGATCAGGATAAAGGCTTTTCTTTATGAATGTAAAGCAAAAAACCTAGCTTACGTATGTGTAAAAAGAGATGTTTGTCAGGATTAATGTAAAGGTGTTTATGAATGTTGAAATTTATATTAAAAGTTTACTTGGTAACTTTAACAAAAAAACATTTAACAATGGATTTTTGTGAGTGGCACCTTTATGCATAGATTTAAAAAAATATAGATACAAAATAAGTCAAGTTCCCAACCCACGTTTGATCAGCGTGCTACGGCCTAATGCCTTTCCGAGAGACCCGTGCCCAGTCGTGGAATATATTATGAGTTGATACACACAGAGATATATTTATTGAGACAGATATTATTATAAAAAAAATGTGTTCATTTTAAATGACGTTTAGACACTCCTAAGAATAGGATCTAAAAAAATCTAGTTTCATATAGTAATATAATTCATTTTGAACGAAATCAATACGTCTCCGTTAGCAAAGCAAGGGTATCAACATTAGTTAATTCTAAAATGTGACCCAAACGGTGGCCCTCCACCACGTAGCCCAGGGCTTAAGATTTTCATCTTTATCTCTTTTTTCGTTTTGGCTTTCTATAATTGCCATAATATTTCAAAAGTTTATTACAGCGCGTGAAATATTGTAGTCAAGGGTAAAATTTACTCAACTCTAGTTAGACAGTTTTATAATAAAAAAACTAGGTTATGACGTCGTTTTACTGACAGTTATTTTCCTTTCGAATAGTTTTAACTAAATATTATAAAATAAAATAGACAAAGTTTTTTTTTAAACTTTAAACTTTATTACTTTTAATTGTTTTTTTTTCTTTTAAAATTTTCTGAAGTACATGTGTAGAATATAGTATTTGTATCTGTATTTATTAGATTGCGAGAAGTTACTAAGAGTAAGTTAGTTTGGTATGTATTAATTTGTATTTTTAAAAGTTTTAATACAAACCATTATTTCTATAATAATTAGCAAGTATTATATTGATATTAGACTTATCAAAGCTTCTTTTTCTTACTTTATGCTAAATTACAATTTATTTTACTATAAAGATAAGCATTCTTCGTGAGAAGTAGCTACTTGCAATAGTTTTTTTATCATTGGAACTATGTAGCCTTAACATTGCAAAATAATATTATGTCTGGTTTTTATTTTAAACGTTAATTCTATAATTCGTAAAATGCAGTCTAAAAGTTTTTCTTGCAGCAAATTATAACTAAATTTAAATACAGTATAGTTCCAGGAAGAGAAAAATTGAAGATCTTTTCCGAAGACAGATGTTTACGACTACTACTTATTAGATCTTAATTTAATCTACAGAAATAACCACTTCTTAAAGAACTCTTTATTTAAATCATTTTGCACCATGCCAAACACAATGCAAGTGCCAAAAACTAAATTATTCTGTTATAATTATCATTAGCCGGTTAAGGCCAATAAATCTCGAATAACGAGAGATTTATAGGGGCCTTATGGCGCTGCCGTGCAGTGGAGTTCCCACGTCAAGGCTCCAGTAATTATTATGGAGTTTATCTCGTGGACAGTATTAAAACGCAGTAAGTGTCAGTATGTGATAGCTTATTTTGGATGGTTAAGAAAGGTCATACGACACGTTATGCGATTGTGATTCGGTACATAATTTTCATTAAAAACATTATTATGATAGAGCAGGTCATATAAAATATTGTTAAAGAAATTGTTTGTGTACGAGAAGATAGCAAATTTTAAAGACCTACATAAAAAAAAAAAAATAGTATACAAGCAATAAAACAGACAGCTTTTTGTTACAAATACACGTATGAGCTCAAATTAACGCATTTCGAAACGAGACTAATTATATTATTTTTGGTGAAAACTTTTTTTACCCAATAAATAACCTTAACTTACAAATTGATCAACATTGATAAATGTATTATTGCTGTCAATAATTCAAAACTAATCCATAAATTTGGATCTAGGGTGGTCTAAAATTAAAAGTTATATCCACCTAAACCATTCATTAACGGAACGATAGATT
This sequence comes from Ligdia adustata, assembly GCA_947049295.1. Taxonomy (NCBI): domain Eukaryota; kingdom Metazoa; phylum Arthropoda; class Insecta; order Lepidoptera; family Geometridae; genus Ligdia; species Ligdia adustata. The sequence goes on from OX346218.1 coordinate 10,728,597, forward strand.
TTTTGCACAACCCATTTCGTTCTATGGATACATCCTGAGGCCATACTTGATAAAGTCGTCCCAGACTTTCTTATCAAGGGGTGAATTCTTTTTACAATTGGCGCCATCCAGATTAAGATATAGTCTTCTTAATGTGTTAATTAAAAAAAAAAATATCTTCGTTCGTGCTCCGTTATCGACCACTTAAGTAAACGGCGATAGGTACTCGTCTTATCGCGGTTTTTACACTTTGAAAGCGTCAAATTAAATCATTGATATTGGTATTAATATTTCGATACTATATTATAAGTTTTTTTGTAATGTGATGCTGGTTTCGTAACGTTAAGCTTTTAAAATATGTATTACTAAGAAATCTAGTAATGTCTGTCTATGTGGTGACTGGGCTGGGCCTTAAAGTTCTACTCGTAGTAAAGAATAGAACAATGTTTCGACGGTTTAGCATATTTCAGCAATAAAAAAGTTTTTTCATCCGCCGATACATATGTTGGTCTGTAAACTTTAGTAAATAAGTTAAATATTACAAAAAATGCCATCATTTCTACCTCTGACACAACTATGTGAATAAAATACTAATACATCAAAAACTCATTAAATCTCCACCGCAAACGATAAAGAAATAGATAACCGAATAGACGTAAATGCCAGAAGTAAGATACGGAATCCCTTAGAATCAATTGTGGACACAAAAAAATATTACTCGAGAGTAAATCACAGATAATATGAACTCCTGAGAGTTTTTCGTCGGCCATAAACATTTTACAGTGTAATAATAATATTTTATTAATACAAAATATTTATACGTGCGTATTGAGATGTCTCCTTCTAACTACTTGCTTCAAGATTTATGTCCAAGTCCGAATCTTATAGAGAGGGATGGCTCGTTAACACCAATGTAAACGCGTTGTATAAAAATATTTTATTTAAATAACATATTTTTGAATTTGATAGTTGCTGCTGTTTACTTTACGACTATCATATTGTCATACAAATCTTGACGACTTAATAAGATAGGCGAGAGGTTTAATAAACGTCATAAATAATAGTTTATGAATGTTAGTGTCTGTAAATCAATCATGGAAGTTGTTTGTTCTTGTTTAATGCGTTGAAACCATTATAACAGTGTCAGGAAGCATACACTTTTAATTGGAAATTAAATTATTAGGCGCAAAAATTTATAAATGTCGAAATTTAAAAGAAGTTTGTATCGTTACGAATATATTAGTTTAATATTTAATATATTACTTAACACAATGTGTTTCTATTGAACATAATATATTAGCGTCTTCATTAAGCTCATAATTTTAAAGAACTAGCTACGCTCTGCGGTGTCACCCGCGTAAATACTGAATAAAAAGTAGCCTGTGTGTTGGTCGATTCTATCTCGATACCAAATTTAATCTAAATCGGTTTAGTAGTTTTTACGTGAAAGAGTATTAAACATACATCCATTCTCACAAGCTTTCTCTTTTATCACACTAATATTATAAAGATGAAAATTATTTGTGTGTGTGTTCCTCCATCACGCTCAAACGGCTGAACTGATTTGGATAAAATTTCGCTTAAAGATAGCTTATACTCTGCATTAGCACATACTTTTATTGGTTACTTTATATCCCAGAAAACTGAAGTGTTCACCGGGGCGAAGCTAGTAGTATCATAAGATTAAGTCCGTTACTAAAAGCTATGTTATATCAGAAGACTTATAAAAAATAACTACTCGTATAATAAGAAGACTAGCAACATTATGCGAATGAATAGGTCAGTCATTATTGTCATTAAAGTAAAACGACAAGATACTACCGTACTGACGTATCTACTGTGGGGACTAATCGCTATAAGAAGTTTCTCACAAAACCTTTACTTATAATGATATTAAATAAAATACTGGATATACTTGCGATATATTGTAAGTCTAATCCGCCGACATGAGTTCAAACATTCCGCGGCTCATCTTCAGAGTTTCATTAAACTATTAATTAACCTTTTTTTAAATTCTATGTTTAAAATATGTTTCATAGCAAAAGCAAAGAGTACATCCTTCGCTTAAAAGCACTTTGTATCATATATTTTTACAAAAACTAAAAACACCTGGTATAGCATGCGACTACGCACATTGCATCAAAACTTTGCAGAAAGTTTCGAATTGCACAAAAGGAAAGGGTAGTGAAAGGTTTTGCACTAATTGTCACATATTTCGATGCTATTGACCGTAAATCTACTGAAGGGTTTAGTTAGCAGCTTTCGGATGTCTATTATGATTTATTGTGCAATGACATGAGTGTTATCAGCAGATGTTTTGCGCATACTTTTAAAGTTTTCATTTCATATGTTTAATAATGACAGAACCATTACCTACTGCTTGTTTTTTTTTGAAACAGTGGTAAGTAGCATAAATAGCAGTTTTTTGCAGTATAGTCTCCTTTAATTTTGAATAATAGCGTCGGAGCAATCCTGGATTCACGCATGTATCATCTACCTCTGAGATCACTCGCATGCAGATTAAAAAGTTGATTGTGATTTGTTTTCGTTAAAGGAGGTTTTCTTCTAAATGTGAGCTGGGGTTCTATATAACCCCAGCTCACATTTGACACATACATTATTTTAGGACGATTATGTGTTGATATGGTATGATGTCCGGCTTTAAGTAACTTGTTTGCTGGTTAATTTGATTAATATTTAATTTATTAAAATGACAAATTAGCCTGTATTTATTGTTCATCAATAGTGAGTATTTTCTTTCATTGTCATATAGTCAAAATTTTACTCGAATTCTGAAGAAAATATCATATTTATGATCAGTTTAATTGTCTCGTGCTACTTTCGCGCATTCCGCATTTGTGGGCCGGATGTCAAAAAAATTCTGCCGGCGACGTCTTTTGGATAGTTGGACACGAAATTGTTTTGGAGGTTTAATTATCACCATTGATTACTGAATAAGAATATGATCTTTAGTATAAGTAAATTGTTGTATGTATATAAAAATAAGCTTAGCGCTTGCGTTGTGATGCTTTTATTTTTTAGTTTTAAGAAAGATTTGTAACTGTCATAAAAATGCTTGTTTGTGTCGAGATCAGTCTAAATAATAACTAAAAAGAGCACACATAGAGAAAAAAAATGCGTGTTATTTGAGAAGTCTTTATCAACACATTTTTAGTCCGTCTTAACAATAAAAATATAGTAAATAATATGGTAGAAAAAAAGCAAAATAAAAATATGATCACTAGAACAATCTATTTCAACCATGAGCGTTTTTTTATAGCCAATAAATATATTTTTACTTTTACTCCATAAACCCACACTTGAAGCTTCATATTCGTATCCAACAACTTTGCATTAGTGTACCTCCCTACAATAAAATAAAACATAATTTTACGTAGAGTAAAGAAATATATCACCAACCTAAGGTCACATCACAGCGTCAGTTACTTGACGATGATGGGTGTGAGTTTGACAGCCTACTATCATATGTAAAATGTTAGTTTCGATAAACCATAAAAACTGTTAAAGATTATTATTATAATATCTTAAGTGGCATAATATTAGAATGAACAATATTATAATAAAAATAACAATACATTATTAATATTATTTTTTGCTAATACCCTGTATAATAATTATTATATTTATCTGAATACGCATTTATTATGAACAATTAATTGTACTACTTTATACATGCAATTTAAAGTGACATAGTTTTATCTATTAAGTTTAAGAGCACGACAGTACACCGATGACAAAGCAATGGCTTGTGCCGCGCGCGGGCACCTGAGGGACACCTTGCCGCAATCCTTTACATCTGCCCGTGCTACTTTACCTTCTTCTACCTTCGGTTTAATTGAACCACTTGGAAAAACTCATACTCATATCAAGACTTCATAACTGCATTTATAAATTCTTAAGAACTCTCGTAATAACATATAGGTATATATTGTGTTGCATTGAAAGAAGTCTCTTTCAGGAGGACTTTCCTGAAATAGCCCTTATGAACATTTATAGTATCCCTTGAATCTTAAAGTAGCCCCAAATGCTGCATGGTAGAAAAAAATCCAGTAATTTTGTTCATACTTGATACGTTTATAAGTTACAAAGTACTGAATATGTGTCTACATCTAGCTTTTAAAAATATAGAAAGCATTTGAATAATTGTAACAAAAACATAATGGTGAGCAAATGCTTGTCCCATCCTCAATAAAAAATACTCTTCTATTGTAGCCTTCCATATAATTCCATGCAAACTGATCGCAAATTTCATAATTATCAGCGCTACCAAATCTAGCAATTCCGAGTAAGGTGGAATCAATTTCATGGTAGAAATCACTATTTAATACAATTCTACCAGGATGACATGTTTTGTAAACAAATGCAAACAATTTGTCTGTTCGAGTCTGAATTTTGATCTTATCAGGAGCTATTGTGGTTTACTTCGGATATAGATTACTTTAACTGCATTGACAGTTTTATTTTTTGGTGTAATTGTTTGTATGTTTGTGGTCGAGATTGGAATCTCTTGTGCTTGGGTGTTGGTGTGAATGTTTTTTTTTATCGAGTGTGAAACTCTTTTCCTATTGTACTGGTTAAGAAGATGTTTGTTATAGAATGGATGAAGTACAGTATTTGTAACAATGAGTTAGATGTATTGAGAAATGTGATATCTTGATAGGTACTTTGTATAAATCAAATAAATTAAAAAATAAAATATGTATGTATTTACTATGTATATATATAAAAGAATAAGTCTTGACTGACTGACTGATACTTGCTGAAATCAAAGTAGAGCTTATCCACTTAATACAGGAAATTTGGAAATAAGACAGGAAAATTGGAGTTTGTGTTCATTATCAAAAAAAATATAAACCAACACCTGAGATCGAATGGGGTTCAAAGTTTGAAATTATGAGGTGTTAAATAACCTGAACAAATCTCTAAAAGAAAAATCCACAAAATCGCGTTCAATATCGCGAATAGCCATCAGAACAAAACAGTTTGGCCATCACTGCATTATGCGGTGCACTGCGTTTGCGCACAAAAGGACACAACCCTTTGGTTGTCACAAAGATATTTTTTTGTTTAATCTAGATCATATGCTTTGTGCATCGTCATGTCTTCTGCGCTATTGTGCACTACTATATGCCCTGCCTTTATTGTATGAAAATCGAACAAAGCAATTTCTCGATATCTCACTCGATGTCGATTTGAAAGAAATAACTGTTACGATGCGGTTTTGTTCAATGTAACTAAAATCTCTTTGAAATAATCTGAATTGATTCAGATTAGTTATTGTTCAGCAGTAACTATTGTTTTTGACTTTCAGAAAGAAGCAGTTAGCTGCAGTAGACCCTGCTCCCTGATACCTGTCACTTAGAACGTTGCTGATCATACCTTTTTTATCTAGAATAGATTTTATAATCAGATAGCGTTTTTAAACGATGTACAGTAAGTACTCTTAGGAGATATCTTTAACCTCAACATCATAGTTCGAGAACGTAAGATTGAAATGATAATTAAAAATGCTACAATTTAAAAGATTATGTTGTATAAATTCTATAAAAAAATTGACATAAATTAACTGATAATTTATGTCAAATTTTATAGTAGTGCAGCACGGCGTAGATAAACGTTAGCAACTAGAGAGATGGGTGAATACAATTATATTATGATCACAATGTTTTTAATTTTAGTACATATTAAACGTGTAGGCGTTAATCCTTGTCGACAATCGTTATCCTAAACATGCTTATTTATAATCGTAGCGTAGTTAGCCTGCAGGCTAGCGGCGTCCGATCCTTTGTGTGCGGCCATACATCACGGCCTCTAAGTAGACAGTATATCAACCAAGTATTTTATATGTGGTATAATAGCTGTATAACGCGACTTTACTTGCATTCAATGGCAAATATACAAGTTGTTCTTTTTAAGTAGTCTTTCCCAACTCAATACTTTTTTGCAATTTTTTAAACAACAACTACGAATATGAAAATTGACGTAGGTACGAAGAAGAAATTGGATATATTCAAAGCAGTGACGCTACGCTCGCTCCGTCAATAAATTAAAAGAGTGGTGCTCACAAACTAATAATTAAAGAAATAAAGATGACGTTTTTATGATACAAATGACAGTGCAATAATACTCGTACTTAGTAACAAAATTGAAGCATATTTAAAAGAGTATAACATCAATAGATACAGATTAAACATCGTTGTGGTGACAAAAAATATCTTGTCATCAATTCTTTTATTGGAACTCTAGTAGTATTTTACTTACTTAGAAGTTGGCAATTATTATACAAAGCCGCGGTAGCAACTATTAAATATAAAAAATAGGAATGCTATATGTGTATGAAAATGTACAGAATTAGGATTTTAAATTCGAGCTTCAAAGTTCAAATAAAAAGCTGCTCTTTTTAATTCGGACAAACAAACGCACTACCCCTCCATACGAATGTTAAGTATATAGTTATATATTTGAGAGTAATTAGCCCCGTGGCGACGGACCTCCTCGATTTATTGTGGTAGGCCGGTAATGCGGCAGACAGCCGTGTTGCCGGCTTTTGTTCTACACTCAATATTCAATTGCGTTATTTAGAACAATGGGGGGTTATTAGGATATTTTAAGGAGTTATTTGGAGGTAATTGTCGCTTCTGTAGTGTAGATCAAACGGCTTGTTATCTTGTTACGAGTATCAAAGTACCTACCGCATGGATATTCAATTGCGGGTAGTTGTAGCTTCAATTGTTAATAGTGTATGTACTCGTACATTTTGAAAAGTTAGGAGTATGAAAGTGCTTTGTGTAGTTCTGTGAAATCTTAAGGCTTAATTTAAATTGAATATTTTATTATAATATAGGTATTATCAACCTGTTCTCAAAGAAATAAAAATAGAAATAAATACTTATATTGCAGTAACAAAAAAGTCGTCTATTATCGGTTTTATTTCTCAGCTCAGTATAATTTTATCAATGTAGATAAGTAGGTACTCAGACAAAAGACTTTGGATGTCGCAGAAAAAGAGTTATCAATAAACTACCGCACGCCGTCAATTAATTAAGCTACCTTCCTGATATGAGAGGCGGCAAAACGATAGACAAATAAAACTTTTTTCATTTTAGCATGACAATAAGCCAAAATAGACCTTGAGATTATGAGAATAAGAAAAATTTAAGGATTTTTAAGTAATAGAAGACGCTTTAGCTACCGTAGGCGACAGCAAGCGATAACGTGCGCTGAAGTTATATCGTAAAACATCATTAGCAAGATAAAACTCTCAAGTAGATTTTACTTAAACCGTAGCACAGGAAGTGACAAAGATATCAATGCAAGCTTGATTAATGCATCATAAAATCAAAAGTTTGAAGCCAGAAAATATCTTAGAAAGGAATTCCTTTTGGCAAATTACAGCGTGAAAGTCCTATTATAACCCAATTAGAAAAATATATGTTTGAAAACAGTAATTTTCTGTCAATTTATAAAACAAACAACAACAATACAAGTTGTCGGGATGTGTGACATGAAAAAGTGAACAATCGGATGAACAAAGGGGGGTCTATGTTAGAGAACTTAATTTTACCTACACCCGAATCAAAACCTCATCCCGCATTGTGTAGTTGGGTGCTAACAAATTCTTCTTTGTTGTAACCCCGCCCACGCCTATTATCAGATATGTTTGTATGGCACGTCATTTTTTATCAAAACAATAAGAATTTTTTATCGACACATTCAGTTTGGTCTCCCACGTGAAGTAAAATTATAATTTGTCAAACTCCTAATATCTAAACGATCTAACCAACCGAGCAAACATAAATTAGGGTAGACGGTTCAATTGAAAGTTTTATTATTCATTTGGTGTGATGGTTGTCATAATAATTAAAAAGACAAGTGCTTTATTTTTATGTGTTGTTCTTATTTTGGATGATTATTGTAATACTTATGGCCTTATTATTAACGCGTCTTAACTTTAAACTTCTTTTGTCTGGTTTTGACGCGTGAAGTTTTCCATCGGATAAAACAAGACAAAAGACGTTTAAAGTTAAGATGGGTTTATTAATAAGGCCAATAGTTGTATTGATAACTTTTTGAGATATTTGAACAAATATTTTAACTTATGCTTATAAGACGCTGAGGCAAATCATCAATTAAAGTTATTTAAGATCTATGCTATTAAGGATGAAAATATAAATAATGTGCGTCTAGCAAAAAAATATCACCATACGAAACCACGAGATTATAGATAGCATCTTAAGTAAAAAAACTTGCAAAAAAAAAAACAACAGCAAAACTTGCAAGTTATAAGTACAACCCTAATTAATTTACAGATTGCTTTTTAAAATTTAGAACGCATTTTTTGTGAGAATAAAAAAAACTATTCAAAATTATATTGAAAATTCAAATTGCAAAATGTATTCACTAATTATAAATAAAATCTTATATGCTTATTCAACGTCTTAATAAAACGCTACAAAATTACAGTGATGTTGACCTGAAATTCGGCCCAAAAACTAATGCCAGCATATCCACCCACATTGGTTATAAATTAATAGAATCTGCCCTCATCCCTGTGTCATATAATAATGTTTGATTGGGCTTGTGTGAGGTATTTTTTATTATTTTTGGTCACGATGGCGTCGCACGTCTTGTGCAAAGCTAATTTTCTGACTACATCGGGGCTTATATGATTTGTGATATACCTAAAATGATTCGTATTGTTTATCGATGCAAATAGAAAAGAGTGTAAATATATAGCTGGCTTTCAAAAATATTTACAAGCGTAAACAAACATTATGTCATTTATTGGTGCGTCGGCTAGTTGGGTAAATAATGCCGCTGTGCACATTAAACATTTGACTATAGTTTCATACTTCCAACTGTTGAGTTGAATTGAGATTGTATTATAAAAAAGTGTATGCGTAAATAATATATGTGAAAGCTCAGGCATGAAGTGTTTCGATAATTTTCTGACTTGCAAAACCTATATTATTAAATAGCAGCTGTCTCCCGCAGTGTTGCACGCTACATAAAATGGAATATATTCTTTATAAAAAAGTTTAAAATTTGGGACCGTTATTTTAGGATTATTAAAGGTTTTTGGAAATTTAGCTCCTACGGGGATCACCTCTTAGCAGCTAAATTTACAAAATCTGAAGTTACAAAATTTGAACCTCTATTTGACTGCCTTACGGGTTCAATTTCCAAAAATCCTTTCTTAGTACATTCTTACACCCAATAACGAATAAACACACAAAATTTAATGTGTTAAGGTTTTGTGGTTTAGGCTCTGCGTCGATTTTTAGGTAATATCAGACAGACAGTCAGGGCTTACTCTTTTATTTAAGTAGATATCTAAATTACTAGCTGATTTAAACACCTCTTTGGGTAGACATGTGCCGTGGGATGCTAACACAACGGATTCGTAAAAAATGCTGAGTACCTAAAAATACCTACCTAATTGTTACTAATATAAATTTATTAGCTGCGCCCTGCAGTTTTTTTTTATTTTAAAATTTCTTTATTGACATAATTAGAAGCATAACTAAGTACATAAGTGTACATAAATTCCTAGAAAACAACAAATTCTTTACTAAATTGTTTTACAATCACATGGCTCATTCAAAAATCTGTAACATTTAGATTGAGAATAATATTATGCGCCCTGCAGTACTGCCCGCGTAAGATAAGTATAAAAAGTAGCCTCAGTGTTAAACTAGGTTCTAAGCTACCTCCGTATCAAATTTCATTCAATTTAGTTCATCAGTTTTCTTCGTGAAAGAGTAACTTACACACATCTATACATTCTTGCAAACTTTCACATTTATAGTACGATGATATACCTATCCTACTTTCTACAAACCAATGCCTAATTCGTAGGAAGTAGGACAGTAAATCTTCGCCTATAGTCTTACCTAAAAGTATTAAAATAAGCCATACCTATTCTTTCAGGTACTAACTAAAGGCACAAAAAATTATATGAATAGATACTCTGATTATAATTATATTTTAATTTGATATTTTATAGCAATTTAATAGGTAAAGTGGCAGTTAGTAGGTAAAGAAAATGATTGCAATAATTACCATTTAAACCATTTTCTTTTACCTATTTATTGAGCTCAAAATGATTTAAGGAAAAAAGATCAGGGAGTTTTGTTGTAAATAAATGTAAAGTTTTCAGTTCAATAAATAATTATATTTCTTACACATAGACTGTAGGTACTTATAACTAAATTATTTACAAAATATCAACCGGCTCGTACTTTACTCATACAGCTAGCTGCAATATCTAAGAAAGCTTATTTATTAGCAGGTAACAATGTACATTTTATTATACTACATTCTATACATACGTGCACAAGATTAAATTGATTTCAGTAAAACATCCTGATTTTTTTATAGAGTGTGATTTGAATAAAACAATTAGAATTAATTATGCTAACTGCAAACATAAATCAAACAAAGTATATAATATCAGTCATCTTTGTAAGTTTTTTTTGAGTTAAAGTTTTTGTTACGAAATATGCTAATTAAATGATGCTTCTTGATTTAACTTTACAATTACGGACACTTTTGCTTATTTGGGACAAACTCAAAAGCCTAAATCTATTTTATTCAAATGTTTAAATGCACTCTCCCAGTCTTGCTGCGTTTAAAGTCTAAAATGTAAGGCACTAGCGGTTCTGACTAGATATACAAGAGTCTTTTCGTACTTATTCACAAGTTAATACGTAGTTAATGCACTTATTCGGAGGGACTCGTCCAATTTGATTCTGGTTATCACATTGACCTGTTGACAAAAAAAAGCACTCATTAGATCAAATCGAAATGTTATTATTAAGTACATAATTTATATAGAAAATTATCAGTTCAATTTTACAAATAACTAAATAGTGAAATATATGAAGTCAAGAAACAACTACTTCAGTAACTCTCCTTTCAATAATATCAACATTTACTAGAATCAAAATTAACAGTTATCAATACTTGCCAATGTTATTTTTGCTGCCACCAGGAAATGACGTCTAAAAGCTCATCTTCGTCCATCGATCCTAGGTGCGGTTGCGTCGATACCTCGTATCGATGTTCATTGGAATACGCTGAAGAAACACCCGAGGAACATTCTGAAGGTGCAGGAGAATCAGGTTTCTCGGAACAAGGGGACCCACTGCCATAGAAAAAGCCGTCGTCCATGTCCATAGAAGTCATCGGCTGTGCACTGCTATTACTAGGTATATTTTCTCTATTTTCCTGATCACGTGTAATTCCCAAAGCTGCGTCACTTTCATCTAGTAGTTGCTGTAGGTATCGTATATATTCAACTACCATTCTCAGCGTGTCAACTTTGCTCAGTTTTTTCCCCGAGCCACGACGCGCGCCACCTGATAGGGCGGCTACCACTGAAGCCGGCAGGTGACGTCGAAGCGCGTTGAATCCATCATTTACTTGCTTCACACGGTTCCGCTCCCGCGCGTTACGCCTAGCGATTGAAGCGGCTTGCGGTCCGGTGTAAGGGTTCGTCCTGAAGTGAACTTTCTTTCTATACTGATGGTTAGGTGGTGTATCATGTGTGACGTAATTTTTTTCAGGTGCGGGAGCTATAGGTACATTTCTTTTTTCGAGAGGCTTGTTGGTAGAGTAGCCGGGCGCGACGAGCACGTAGTTCGTCTGCCCCTGAACGATTTGTAATTCTTGCAGCATTTTACGTGTGTGTTTACGCGGAAGAAGCGCACGCGAGCGGTCAGCGCGGCGAACGGGTGAGCACTGAGGCTTCGCGGGAGCTTAAGGAGCGAGCGCGGGCGACGGAGCTTCGCGTACAAGTGAGCCGCCGGCGCACGCGCACGCGTTATATCACCTGCGCCGGCTGCAAAAAATATAAATTTTAAAATTCTCTTCCCCTATTATTTTCGATCATCCCTTCCCCTTTGTACGTGCGGGTCCGTACCTGGCGTGGTGGTTAGGGGGCAGCGAGGTGAGGGGGGAGAGGATAGCTAACGCGTGCCCGTTTTTTTCCCGCTGACCACTGAACGGCTGAACGCTGCAACATAAAACTTGAAATTAATGGTATGCCTAGAGTTGTGCGACAAGGACGTGTTTGCATAATTAGCGATGCTTATTTTTACAATAAGTTCGATTCAACCAGGCGCTAGTATTTTTTATACGCCAGCTGTTTATTGACATAACTTTGTACAACAAAGGAGTTTTATAGAGAAGAAAAAATATTTTATAATCTTATCTCATATTATGTTAATACAACATTAGATATTCATTAAAATTAAATTGAAATATTTCAAACATTTTTAACTGTAATCGGCTTTCATCTCGTAACAATTTATGTAAGTATCGAATCAATGTCGTTTCCAGAAACACCGTCACCGCGCCTGTTTAAAATTGTTCACATATTTATCAGATAATGTTCAACAACCTTACACATATTTAAACTTTCCAAAGCCTCCAATTTACTTACATTCTTAACGATGGATTATTTAATACCAATCACTTGTAAGATTTAAGCTAGACTAAATATTTAAAAAAATAAGAAAAAGTAAAGTAATTTGCTTAACTAAGAAATTCTGGACCACTGGCTTCTGGCTTTTCAGGATCTACTTTTTCTTCAATACAAAACCATGTATTGCAAAAACCTATGAAACTTAATCATTTGGACAAGACACAACCATTAAAAGCATTTGTAAGTACTTTTTCCAATTATTATCCTTGCGTTTGATCAAAGACACCGCCTGACCGAAATGTGTTACGAATATTTGGAATTCTATTTGTTCAAATCTAATTGAATCAAAATGGTGTTCAAAACGATCGGTATTCGTTTTCATTAGTCGATTTAATGTTATTTACTTCGTTTTATGACCGGGTAATATGGCTGAGGTGGAATGCCGCTGTTAAAAAAATATACACTGTTACTTTGTAACGAGTGTACCAGTATGAGATGTGTTAGATAATAATTATTTATAGATTTTATTGGTTACGTGGCGTATGTAATAGTTATGATATGAGTTGTAATTTAAAATAAATAAAAATAAAACTGCTACAAGATATGCTCCGAGGCATCGTTTGGCAAGACTTTCTTTAAAAAAAAACAATCAAGATTTTTCCTGTCAAATATGTTAAGATTAGTGACTAAAGAGACGATGAGAGAAGTAATATTTGATTCTGTAATCATAAAGCAGTAAATTTAACATAAAATACTTTAACCTTCTTTGGTCTATCTTGTTTTTATTTAAATGCTTTCTGAAGGAATATACTTTTTGAATGAAAGTTAATATACGTATGAGGGTCTCAGGACACAAGTTTTAGGTACCTACTCGTTTGAATGGTTGTGAAGTTTTTTTTTTTTTAAATAATTAGATACATATTGTTTGAAATATATTTAGGTGATTACTTATTCTTATTTTACTGAATAAGTAGATGGAAATGAAAACAAAAATACTAATGCTAATGGTTATGTGATCGAAAATTATTTATTAGCTTATCGCATATAAGATTTAAATTGATTCGAGGTAACAAGACAGCACTTTGTCCAGTCATCTTTAGGGCGAGACCCTAGGGTTGTACCCTGATTTTATACCGGATATAACCTGAGGGCAGGCGCTAATGGGTTCCGTAAATAACCGTTTTTTATTCGATTATGAGTGTTACGATTATTACACGTAATCGATAAATCGGTACCGTTAGGGTTGTGTTTAAAAAGGGAGAGGGGAAGTATCAGAGAACTTTTTATAAAATATAGTGAAACAAGTTCTGTTTATCTTTATTTCATAGTTAGGCCGAGTTGTTCCTTACTTATCCTTTATCGCCAAGCTCGAACTTATTCTTAACTCAACCCACTGTATTTTTTAAAATGATTTTATTTAATACGGTGCCATGGTGAAATTTAAAAATATAAATTACATATTTTCGAGTGCCTTATCATTGATTAAAGAACAGAATAGGGCTAAAATCTATTATTTATTAATTCTAAAATGACATCGATAATTGCAACTTACAAATGTCATTTCATGTGTATAAACATCAAGTCGGGCCATACGTAACAATAATTTGAATTATTTAGTCACGCTGTATAATCATGAATATATATGTGTGTAGTCAAGACACATGAATAGCACTAAAGTACTTATAAAGATAAATTAAAACAATTGCTAATGTTTATAACGGAAGTTCCGATGCTTTCTTCTGAATCTGGTAAATTAATTAATTTAGTAATCGCGAATCTGAATTGATATATACCTATACGCATAATTTTTGCAAAAGCCTAAGTATGTAGGTATATTGTTCAATAATTTTCAACTGTTGCCGTGGAACCAATGCTTGAAAAAAAACTAATAACAACTCTGCAAGCGATACCTTGGTTCCAACGCCAAGTTAAAAGTTTTAATTAAGTCCTGAGATCTTGCTCTCAATTAACATACAGACTACTTTATAACTGACATCGAAAGTGTTACAATATTTACACTATGGCGTGTGTAATTTTAAATACAATGTTAGCAGCATATTAATGGTCACTATGCACGACCAGTTTCGTTTGCATCAGTTCTGCCTGACGAAAGAATAAACTATCTAGTTTAAGTTAGTCTTAATCTAGAACCATTATCGATTGCCGATGCTAGGCTAGGTTTAGAAGCTAGCTTTAAGAGTTCTGGGTTCGATTCCCGGTCGGACCAGGTGTTTAAACCACTAGTTTGGATGTCTCTCTTCGGGTCTGGTGGTCAAGTCTGTTATTTGAATCGGTCTGTGTTGTGTATGTAATTGTGAATGTTCCAATTACATACACAACACTTTTTACTCAACTGCGAAAGAAGAAGGGTTATGTCGAGTGTATGTATGTAAGTACGTATATAAGTATGTATGTATATTTTTGGCACGCTCTAAAGCCTAAAAAAAGTAAGGATGATGCACATAATTAAATATTTAGCTGACGGGTTTTAATCAATTGTTAGCCTGATATTGTGAGCGAAGTTGATACTTAAAACTGTAAGTAGGTAAAGGAACAACAACAACAACTTAGGATTATCGGGTCAACTTTTTTTTAATTTACTATTTAGATATTTATTATTATATTTTATTATTAGTTAGTAACCACGGATCTAGCAAACAAATTACTGCGATTTAATGCGTTGATTCGCATTTGTTTAAATTGCACTGACGTAAACCTAGTCTGCATATTAACCTCTTTGTGTATGACGGGCTTAATAATTTTATTTTTCCAGCTCTTGTATTTAAACAAGATAATTTCCCCTGACGACATGTCAACAACGGAACGTCAGCAATTTGCCTCCCTGTCAAGGTTAATTGTAACTTGCGTTTTCACTCTTGTAGAGAGATTAAAAATAATTGTTGTGAAGTGTGTTAGTGTATTTTTGACCAAATTCAACATTGTTGATAACAACTGTATGTTGTTTTAACCTATATAATATTTTTTGTAAGTTTTATAGTCATATTATGTTTTGTATTATGTCGATTGCCATTCTAATTGTAATGAAATATCTATAACTAGTAGCTGTCACCCACAACGTTGCTCTTGACATAATTGGCATATAAAGAAGTTTAAAACTTTGAACTTCCATTTTACACCCCAAGGGGTTAAAATTCCAAAAATCCTTTCTAAGTACACTACTGAATACACCCTGCAATGTTCAGCGGCTTAGGCTCTGTGTAGATTCCTAGCGAAGGTCAGTCAGTCAGCCACTTAGTCAAGACTTACTCCTATATATATATATATATATATAGGAGTAAGTCTTGACTAGCGAAGGTCAGTCAAGACTTACTCCTATATATATATATATATATATATATATATATAGGAGTAAGTCTTGACTAAGTGGCTGACTGACTGACCTTCGCTAGGAATCTACACAGAGCCTAAGCCGCTGAACATTGCAGGGTGTATTCAGTAGTGTATATATATATATATATATATATATATATATAGGAGTAAGTCTTGACTAAGTATATATATATATATATATATATAAGATACAATGTTATACAGATGTATAACATTGAACTAACTAGTACAACACAACATAGTCAAAATACAATAAATCAATAATTTTATTGATCAAATAGTTCGCAAGTACATACATTTGTTTTGGAAATGAGATGCGTCACAGTACTGACATTCTCTATTTTTCCTACGCGGTTCAACCAGCTGTTCTAAACATTAATTTTAACTATTTTTCCACGCGGTAATCGTATTTGTTTTACCGGAAATTGTTTGACATTCATCAGGCGAGCAATTACTCGCAAATAAAACAATTAGGTGAAACAAATGACGAGAGATGAACGTGGGACCAAGGGGGGCGTATGGTGGATGTATGCTGATGTGTTGATTATGGGAAAATTGTCATCTGCCAAGTCACGGTTCAGAGCTTACAAATTTGTTACCAATGTACTACCAATGTTTTGTTTATAAGTAATATATTTGCTGTATATATTTTTCTTGGTGTGCAATAAAGACATATTGTATTGTATTGTATTGTTACATAAAATATTTTACTGCTTCGCGTAAATGTGAATAGAAATTATTTCCAATTACAATGTCGTTCACTAGTAATTATTTCGGTCTAGTGCTGGTATCCTTAAGAGAACAAAGTAAGGGTACGTACTAGTGAAACTACATCGATAGAACTAGTGGGAAAGTTATAACATTTGATTGAAATGTTAATTTAAATACCTTTAATAAATCTAAAAGGGATACACTATTTATGTTATCTGATATCAGCACCATCGTTTGTTTTAGAAGTTAAATGCTGTAAGAATATTGTAGCAACTGTATTTCTGCTTTTCTTTTCTAGACGCGTTTGTTTCTTTTTATGTACTAGATAGTAAGCCTCACTCCATTTTGAAGAAGCTATAAAAATCAACTATCCGTTTTAAAGCTCATTAAACCTGTAATCTCAGTAGTAATGACTTCCAGTCAGTAAGTGGTAATTCTGTGTTGTCATGCTGCGGCCAACTAACCTGTATTACGATGTGGTAGCTCTTGCTCGATTGAAGATCCCACTTATCAAACCATATTGATCCCATACTTAAGAATTACATCGGTCAATAAATCATACATAGTCATAGACGTGCCGACATCGATAGCACAATACAACTACCTGATTCGTTTCCAATAGGCATCATTTGATTAACGACTTGTTGAGTGAGTCCCATTCATCGCAACGTCAAAGTGTGATCGTATTAAGAATTAATAAAGATAATGTATCATTTCATATCAACCGCACTCTCACACAACAAAAAGCCGAAGGCATTCCTGAATCAACAAGCTTTAACTTATGAACGCGATGATTCGCGGTTTTATGTTAATATTTTCTGTTCATAACACAGGCTTAAAATATTCAAGAGCAAATAGGAAATTAATGCATGAAGCAAAAAGCGTGCCTAGCTCACGTAGAAACGAAGTCATCAGAACCGTTTACATTTTAATAAACCCGTTTTAAGAAATATTCGAAGCAGAAAAGTATTTATAAAATGCATTAAAATATACTTGTCCTCCCACTTGTATTTTAGATCAGATACGGCTCGTCTTTAGGACGTCCGAAATGCAAATCCGCCGTCTGGCTGGCTTGTAAAGCAGAGAGTTATCGGGCAACACATCGCGTTCGGTGTGTCTTTGCCACCTACAAGTGACACAGTCGCAGACATGGCTGGTGACGTCGGATGCTGGTCAGTGACGCGACGTGCGGACGTCACTGACGCGTATATTGGCATGGTTGTTGATGTCGCACCGACACCGATCGCGATCACGATACGGCCAGCCGTGATTGTGCATTGTAAGCTCTGCGAATATTGCGACCGGTCGATTGACGTTCGAATTAAAGATAAACGTTCGGAAGTACAATGAGATGTACAACGAAAGGTGGTTTAATTTCGTTCTTTATTGTTTTATTGCAGGAGAGTTTGATATAGTATCTGCTTCCTGTCCTGTACCTGTCTTGTAATAGTCAGTGTGTTGGATGCGCTGCGACCGCTTTCATATCAGTGTCAGCTTTCTTGTTTTCTTTCAAGCTTGTATCGATCTCTTTTTAGTCGTTTAACAATTTATCATTAGCATCGGATTGAGTGGTAGATACGTTTGATTTAACAGTCAGTGGAATAAAAATGTTCTTCAGTTTGATTTGACAACATGCAAACTTTGTAACGAGTTAGCGTGTTCCGTTTAGTAGGTCATATTTCACTTGGTTCTTCAAAAGGCAATAAATAAGGCTAGTTGAGGATATTCGGCTCATTTGCCGACAATCAAATGCTGGTTCAATTCGTTTATTGGTTTACGACACCTCGTTAGGTGCGGTGATAAGATGGCCCTTAAATAGGTCATTACTATTGTTCCTATTGTAACGTTAATTGTAGGTGCATTATTTGTCAGTAGGATTTAGTGAAATTGATAGAAGTTTGGGTTCGGAAATTGCCATAAATTGTGATCTATAATGAATGATATTTCAAGTTGTGCTTTTAATTTTAATTTGAGCCTCCAATTCATCACAATCTTTGTAGAGAAACAAAGTATGAGCCCAGTAGTGGTCGGATAGGTTGATATATATAAAGAATATTACCATGTTTGAATATATATTTTATTACGAAAAAACTTTAAATTTTGTACCAAGATCTAACAAAAATATGCGGCACTAGGTCAAGGATCGTTAATCACTAGATAGTGTGTACCCGTGTTACCATAAAAATATTCTGTGATGCTCTAGCTAGATAAATGAATAGCAATAGGTACTTTTCTTTTGTACTTATTTAAAACCAAAATCAAGTACTAGTGTATACTGTTAGTACTCATACGAATACGAGTGTTCAATCAATCTCCGTATAAATTATAATGCATTTCATTTTAATAGAATAATTGGGCTACAATCTCAATCAGGAAAATAAAAGTAGGTAAATATTGTGTGACAGAGCTGCTTTACTTTCAGTAATATATTCATCAAGTGTGTTCCGTTTTGTTGTACAAATAGGTACTACTAACTACGTGTAAGTGGTCGGACTGCTTGTAAATAACTCTAGTACAGAAAAAGTTAATATTATTGGTCAGCTTGTAAGAACTGTAATGTGACAAATTTGTTTACATATTTATGAAAGATTACAGACATACTGGAGCTCATAACTATTTTTTTCAAATATTTATTGTAAACGTTATTAGTTGCAAACCTTTCAATATAACTTTACAACCATAGAAGCTCGTAGATTTTCAATTTATTGAATTTTTATGTCTGTGCCCCAATTTCTCAGGGCTTAAATACTTTTTATGTTCCGAAGTACTTTGGTTCATAAATCCACTAACTGAAAAATATAAAGCCTGTTTATCACATTTTTTTAAGTATAACTTGTGTTGTTATATGCAATGAGACAGTTAATAATAAGCGAAACTTGTCAGCGAAAATAAGAACACCGAAATATTAAATAAACGAAAATCTAAACCTATCTGACGTGGTTTTTAATAAATTAAATTCGATAATAAGTCTAAAATTCTGAACTAAAAAGACCACCCTAAAGCCATTTCGTCTCATTTGTTATCAATCATATATCGAAATAATGGGCCATATAATTATAAAAATTTTGAAAACTGTCACATAGAAATAGGCCTAGTGCACGCATTAATACAAGGTTTGCAGGAAAAATATCCTAGAGAGAATTTTAAAACAATACAAGACAGCATGGTTAATTCCAAATTCCTTATATATAACCTAAAGACCCAAAGAAAACTGGTGCACTTAGCACCTGTATCCCATAGAATGTAAGTCAAATAATATATAGAACCTTATCCCTACAATTTTAATTGTTATAAATACAGCTTTAATTGCTCTTAAACTGGACATTAATGACCAGTAGTTGTCACCCACCATCCTTTAAGCTTTTTTTATGAATCAAGGAATGTTAAAATGATTAATAGGTAAAAAGTGGAAAAACAAGATCAAGTTGGAAATGCCAGTTGAAGAATGATAAACATAAATAAAATGTCGAATACAGATTGGCAATAATACTTGTTGCGTGTTTGATATTTCGTACCGTTCCTTTGCGTAGCGGGCAGCTGGTGAAATTTTTATGATGATTTTTAAATAGAAATATTATCAGGACCCGTTTTGGTTATGCGTTGGCCATTTAACCGCATACATGACAAGCAAGTTTGAACTTTATTTTAAATGTATAAAAGGCTTATTTTTTGAGAAAGACCAAGTAAAGACCAACATTCTTCATGTACCTTCGTACCTACATGTACGAATATCCTAATTTGTAATTAATATTTAAAATAAATACTGTTAGCGTAGATGTCTGGAATAAATTGGAAATTAAGGATACATTTCTTAGTCATTAAATCTAGATGCACCCAAAACCTGTAATCTGCTGCGGATATCGAACCAAAAACTCATAATTACACCAATTAAAAAAAATATAATTGTTCTGTCCAAAAACATACATATGAATAAACAAAAAGTTGGTAAATGCCGTGTGCCTTGATAACAGTCTTTAATCCTCAGTGGGCAGTTAATCTGATGAAGCCGAAATATTGATGGAAGCGAATTTCTCGTTAAACGCCGGCCGGAGTACCGTTGAGGCGCGTGGCCGGCGCGCGCGCGACCCGCGCTTGCGCATCGCTTGCGCGCGCTGATAAGGCTGCCTATTGACGACGACTCCTTTGTTGGCAAATATTAAAGATGAGTACATAATTTAAGAGTAATTACTTGGTCTGTCAGTGTATCCTGCACGAGTGTCACTTAAATAAGCTCCGTCAGTGGCTGTCAAGCTAAATAGATAAGCTAATACGAGTAAAGCTAACTTGTTTTATTATAAGAAACAATTTAAAAGTATGGTGTTTGTTATAAATTAAATAATGTAGAGTTTCATATATGGTTAATTTGATTTCAGCAATATAGCGATCAATTTTTAACCAACTTTCATAAAAAAAGAGGTAATATTTTCGTCCCTATGTAAGAAAAAGGATTCAACTACTAAATAATGAGTGATTCTTACTTACATTGCATATTTAATATTATAAATACTCCTTACAAGATACCAAGTTGGCCGTGAGTGGTCGTCCTAACTAGGCCCTTAATTACATCGAGGCGTTATCGAGTAAGAATGTGCACACGCGACATCGGTATTAATTTTAATGAAAGAAGTGTGCGCCCGCGTCGCCGCAGCCCTGCTCCACCTGCCCAAGTCATCGGCATACTGAAACTGCAGCACAAGAAATTATATGGAGACGACATTATCTCTCTTGGTTTCAAAGTCTTTTTTTTTATAGGAAAAAATGGATAACTAAAAAGAATACTATGGCATTACTATTTACCGTAACAATTTACACTTGTTGTATTTTGCATGTTTTGAAAAAGTAAAGCGTGTTTCTATATCATGGTATACAACAAAAGTTACTTAAAATTAGTAAAGTTAGTATTCGATAAATAACACGTGCCTACTTACAATATATAATTATGAGATATATGTCACGATCACGATAATTGTACGTATTTAACGTTCAATTAATATGTCCGTTGATCAAATGTTTTGATCAACGGACAGTACAATGACGGCTCCACTGCTTTTTAGAAGCTAAAAATGTCCGAGAAAAATGTTGTGTATTAAAGACATATGCATCATTCCTACTTCACTTTAAAATGACTCTCGGTCCAAATGAATAAAATAATTATTGTTTAACGATGCACACAAAGTATGTAATACTTTTGATTTCACCGCAAATAAATATGAAAATTTGGGGTTATCTTTAGTAATTAAAAGTGCACCTGCCTTAATTTATGTAGTTAAAGCATACGGTTCTATCATGAAGGGCGTTTGTACAGGAAAAAGCCAAGACATAAAATTAAGCTAAAACTACTTTCACACAATGATTATTCGATCGGTAGGAATCTTAATTGTTAATGACGGAAAAACACTAGGACAATGTTTTATACATGTATAGAAAACGTCAAAGTTAATCGATGTATTTTGCGACCTGCTTGCATAGTTTTTAACTCCCGACGCAAAATGTCGAAGTACAATGTTTTTCACAACTCTCTTAATATGGGTTTCAAATGAAAGGGCTAGTAGAATACTATACTTACACAATGATAATTTTGAATCCAAGATAGTTCATAAAAAAAATTGACTTGTAGAAGTACTAAATTAGCTAAAGCATCATAAAATTATTTTCTCTTTTTCACCCAGTTGGATAGAAATGGCGACGACCTGTACAACATTTTACCGATCTGGCAGTAGTAAGTAACAGTGACAAACAGACACTTTTTGTAAGGATATTCATCCAAAACAGCTACCATTTCAAGAATATCCAGTCGTCAAACATGGCAGTGCTCCTCTAAGAACACTAAAATATATACTAACAATGTCTTCCTTTCCAAGATTTCACAAGTGCTTTACAGCTAATACGTTACAGTTCGCTCACTGACAATGACCGACCGAAACGTCAGCGGATAGTCAAACACTCATGCACTTTTCGTCTAGAGGGGATCCGACCTAAGGGTTCACGTAGCCTCATCATTGAAACCCTTGCCTCTTCTCGACGCTTAGGTCACGGGTTTGATTACAGATTCATGCTCCTCTAAACTTGTTACTCATGTGTTGATCTTTGTATACCTAATCTAAAACATCTCTAAAATACGTATACATACAAAGGTATATAGTACGTCGGCATTACAAAAAAATCTGTCTTTAATATCTAGCTTAAGTTTTACCAAAAAACTTAATACAGCCGTTACACTTTTTAAACTGTTTTCTAGTTAGAATACAAATCACTTTAGCGACGATTATGAATGAGGAATGTGTAGTGTAAATTGTGCAGGGCAGGTGCGATAATACATCTGCGCGTACGCTGCCCAGAAATTGACCCCCACTACATTTCCTAGAATGAATATTACTTGATTATTTTAATCAAGACTCGGTATATCAATCAAAATGGTCAGATGACACAACGGAAACTGAAAAAACTTTCGTGCACGAAACAAGTAAAGATTTATTGTTATTTATCACCGGATGGTATCCATTTTTGACGTTAAAACAACAAGCTATTTAATATAAATTGTTCAAGAAGATTACATAACGAAAAAACGTTTGTCTTTCATTAAATTACAAGATACGAGTACAGTTAAAAACGTATTTAAAGATATAACCTGAGTCATAACCAAAATAAGCCAAATGTGAGTCGTGTGTACGAATTGATAAATATGTACATTAAACTAAGTAACTAAATCCTTAATTATTGTGATTGTAAGCAACGATCTGAAATAATAAGTCAAAGAAAACAAACGTATTGCTTGAGTGATCTAGAAGCGTGACAAAATTCTGACGTTTTTTGAAGTTGACGAAATTTGAGTTCGCATTTAATACATGTTTAAATCATAAGTATTAAAAGTTATATCTATTTTGGAAAAATGAAAACAGACTTTTTTTAAATTTATATTTATACGGGAGTCTACCCGAGAGACCACCCTTTTGGCAAAATATTGATGAACATACACAAAAAATACATACAGACGAATATAGAACCTCCTCCTTTTTGGAAATCGATTAGCAGCTAGACATAAGACCACAAGCTTGCACGACCACGGAAGTCAGTGACACTGGGGCTCTAAATGGAGCGTACCTAGTCTGAAATACATTGGTTCTCAAGAAAGGCTGTTAGAACACACGGTTAGGCGCTTACTTAATGTTAATAACACCTTTCTACTAGTTTTCAGTGACATTTTAATTTTCTTTTAACATTTTTAAAACTCTAATATTAACTTTTAATGGATCAGGTATAAGACAAAGTTAATCAGTAATTTAAATATTTCTTCTAAAGTAAACATTTCCATTTCGGCCGCTCGTTACGCCTAAAACCAATGGCTTGATTTGCTGTAAGTACACCTAAAACCAATTAGGACCTTTGTTAATGACATTGAATTTCCATAAAAACTTAAGTTAATTTGGAAATGTTTCCACATATTGGCATAACTATAAAGAATACGATTTCGCTCGTCTCACAATCAGGTTAGATATTATTTCTTCATTTTGTGATAAACACGCAGTCAAAATTCATGTCGTCTTGTTGGGCACCGTTGCGCACGCCTCTTGGGCAGCTGTGTCCTCATCCTGACTCGCTAAACCTCTATTATGGACAACTCTCGCGTAAACACCCCGCAGACCACAGATTGATTATTAGGAGAAGAGAAAGAAATAAGAAGGTTAATAAATCAGAAAAATAAAATGAAAGCAAATAAAAAAACCTTAAATTTAAATAGCATATAACAATCAGTAAAACGTAAAGAAATTATTTCGCATGGAGTCTACGGGGCCCAGAACTCTATTTTTAATTAACCTGGGTTTCGCCAATTCTAGGCGAAGTTTTTTCTCAATTCCCATTACTTTTCCCTATAACAAGCCAGTTCTTTCCAGACTATTAATGAAATAAATTCCATGGCTGAAAAATTCGACTCTATAATGAATTTGCATACTAACCAGAGTTTACATTAGTATTCTTTAGGCTGTAAAAACCGTTTAATGTCAATTAGATCAGATGAAACTCGGTATTAGGTACTCTAGATAAACAAAATGTGTTACATATTAATAAATTACCCGATCTATCAAAAACTAATTCAGTGCTCGAGTGCATATAGATGATCGGGACTGGCGTCAATTTATTCTTGAAATTAACCTGTCCCGTGCACTTAACGTAACAGGACACGTTTCAAATAAGCCTGGACGTTTTGATACGTACATGTTATTTTGTCGATGAGAATGAAAACGAGCAATATCTTAATGGTGAGGCAAACCTGGCCAGAATTTCTGAGTGCCAATTATCTGAGACGAAGTGTAAATGAGTTCGAGTCTCGAGTCTTAAATGCTTCTAATTTAGAATGTTAAAACATATTATATTTAAACGAGAATTATTTCGGTAGTTTTCAAAGATATAATAATCCGTCTACATAAGAAATGAAGGAAAAAATACACAAATACAAATTATCTGTAGCAAAGTTTAATAAAAATATATCCTAAATATCATAAAAACATGTATTTGGTTAACAAAAATAACTATGACTTGATTTAATTGATTTAAAAGCAACATTAGTAAACGCAAGTGAACAAAATTACTATCATAAACTGTTAACAAATATGTAAGGTTCGCGATTACCGTAAAACCTAGCGGCAGATTCAATCCAGATAGCTTGACAAAAGTTTGAACGTGTAAGCACGCCACCATACATTTGCGTTTCAAATTCATCATTTTCAAAGAAATATAAGCTCTATTGAAATACAATATAAGATTAAAATAACATGCGTAGTTAGTCGTTTGAGCTATATTGAAAAAGTTGTCGAAGCTAAAGAAGTGAGCTCGATACGAATCTTCAACTTACGTTACATTCAACACATCTGAACATGAATGTAACTACTGTTTTTATTCCAAGAAAATGTTTTTTTTGTGACAATGGTTTACTTTCCATTTATATTTGAGGACGTTGCTAATCCTATTTCTCGAAAAATTTTGATTAGCTTCATGTTCATTGCAAAACATTACAGCTACTAGCTCTAATATCTAAGAACGTTATTACGAATTACGAATTTTACGACAAAACTTCAACAATTTCACTATTTTTGTAATTATTAAAGAGTTGGAAGAAATAACTCTACAAATCTAGTATGGGTAAAAAAATATATACATAACGACGTAAAGCGATAAAATAGTTAATATAAGTACGTTATTTTTAAATATATGTTATTTTATGTATGTTACTCGATTTCTCAGTGTATCGTCGCATATTTATTACTTGGTAAATTATTCTTGAATCATACCCTTTATATTTTGTGTTCTTATCAATTTTGTATAATACGAGTAAGTACTTCAGTTTGGTTTATGAAAAAAAATTAAAGAAAATTTTCTTGCCTTATAAAGTCAGATTTTACTTGTTTGTTTATTGTTGTGCTCACAAGTTCATTGTCCTATCTTTGTAAATTCGAAACTTCGAAATTCTATACTCGCGATTTATTTAACAGATATCAGGTATTTTGAAGTCATCACAAGGTGCACTAGTATACGACATTTTTTTTAAGAATCAAGTAAATACGCCAATCACCAAGAGACGCCAGGCTGAGGGTCTTCTTGAATGTTAAATTTTTATTAGTACTCAGTAAAGGTAACGTATATATTAAATCGCAGCTGGATAATCCAAGGCTCTGGTTGTCTTGATTTTGGAATTGCTTTACATACGTAACTGTCTCAATATCAATTGAATTTTATTGATGGAGCTACGCTAGCGAAACGAGCGTAGCATCTTTGACTGAAATCTGGCAGGCTTAAACGATATTCAATTTCAAATAAGCATGTCCAAAATTAATCTGTCAAGATATTGTTAAGATATAAGCTCTTAACGGCAGGTGACAGTTCACTACTGTGGGCGCTAAGCATTCAATAATTTTGTTTCTACTGCATGTAGAGATCTCACTCCAAAATTGAATGTGTTGTATCAATAGTTATAACGGGATGGTAACATAGTCTCATAAAAAGTGTAACAATAGATTTTATTATTTACAACGAGAAACACTACTTAATATTTAGTACCTATTTACTCGTGTTTGACACTTACTATACTAACTAATCACTATTAATAAATACGTAAGTATTAACTTGTAACTAACTTTCAAATAAATGCGAGTAAAAGTTCAAACGCACCTCTAATACTCAAGAAAAAAGCAAAAATAAACAAAATAAGGACAAGTTGTATTCGTAATTGATTATTCAACAAGTAGATGTTCCAACCAGTTCAGACTGTCTTATAGCAAGGCTTAGCAAACAGACCTTCAGGTGCTGATGAATCTCTCGCAGTATAAATCAGAGCAGCCGTTATCGATGAAGCCTGCGCTTCACAAAGGATGTAGTAATTAAAATCATGAACAAAAACAATTAGCAAAAGAGTCTATACAAGATTCTGTTTCTCGATTTCGTTTGGTT
Source organism: Ligdia adustata (assembly GCA_947049295.1). NCBI lineage: Eukaryota > Metazoa > Arthropoda > Insecta > Lepidoptera > Geometridae > Ligdia > Ligdia adustata. The sequence goes on from OX346218.1 coordinate 10,755,529, forward strand.
TATCTACATGTAAAACAAATAAAAAATTAATTTTGGAAAACATATGATACACGGCACAGTGGACGTGAAAAGAAGAACTGATAGAAAAAATAAAATCTTTTTTTTTAATCATGGAAAATATTAGCAGTCTATTTACACGATCATATTTTGATTTAAAGAGCTTATCTGAAGTTAGATTTCAACAGACAAAAACAATATTTTTGTTAAGACATAAGCACGATACGTAATCATTGATAAATCAATGAATTCATTGAACTCAGCGCAATACACTAAATTACATTAAAAATGAACGAACAAACTTTTCATTTAGGTATATTGTCTCATATGGCCGCACTTACCATTACGTAGATTCCAGATAACACCCGTAACTGAGCTCAGTGTAAATATTTCTTACCGACAACATACTGGCAACTGTAAAATAAATCCAGAGGTGCTGAATGCAGTTAAGCAAAGATAACGCCTATGATAGCGATGGCTACTTCGAATAGTATACCGATTCGAGAAACAATTCTATTTTATGCGCCGCCGTAATGAAAATTAAGAATAGCAGGCTCTGGCTGTAGTTTTGTAAGAGTAAATTAAAATTGCATGCAAATATGTTGCAGACATGCTATTCGATTAGTTATGTTATTGTTTTAGGATCTCAAAATCAATTCGTTTTTATGTCTGAATATAGAAGCTTTACGTACTTTACGTGTACTAAGTAAGCTTAAGTAAATTTTCATAATATAAAACTTAACACCTTTTGGTACATGATTTGCACCGCAATGACCGCACTAACCCGAGCGCCCCCGGCAGCCAAACAAGTACAACACTACAAAACAAACACAGACATCAGCGTGGGATCGAATCGCGGATTTTGATATCTCAATCTGTGGGTCAGAGACGCCGCGATCACGACACCCTTCGGTGGTCACGACGAGATATTAATTGTTAACGGACGTATGACTTACCTGCGTAGAGGATGTGAGAAGCCTCATCTATAGTCCTCTTATAACTCGAAGCACTAGCAAAAGGAAGGAGTTTATTGACGCAGTAAGTACTACAGCTATATGATTGTCTGGTTAATGGTTATATTGAATGCGATGCGAGAGGTTTAGCAAGAATTGAAGAAAGTAATAAAAAAAATGGACAGTAGTGTCATGATTCGTAGCTTAACTGTACTTGAAACGATCCGACACCTAAGATGCCAATTTTTATAAGCAAAAACAAGATATGATCAAAAATTTAATTAATAAATTTAGACTGACTATAAATATGACCAAATCACACGCACAGGGCAAAAGGTCCCGGATCGGAGTCGATATGCCGCCAAAATTAAATACTGGACACACTTGCTCAGGGCTTCAAGCAATAAATCTGCAATAAAACGATGTCTGACTTGAACATTGTGCAACCAGATAAGTGATCGAGATTGTAACACTTTAAAGATTGGATGGCGAATCATTAATGTAAATCATTATTGAAAGTCCTGATACAGGGTTCATCAGATTATAAACTCTGAAAAAAAACAAGAATATTGTGAATATCTGTCAAGTCATATATGAATATGACTTTTAGGATAAATATTTTACAATTAAAGAAAAAAAAAAATGAAGTAAGGAATAAATTAAAAGTAGCAGTCGTAGTTGAAATCTTAAATTTCCATAATGTGTAGAGTAAAATATTTTCATACCTGCCTGCGAGAAACAAAGCAAGTGACCAAATAATTTCTAGAACAGAAAATAAATGTCATGTATAAATCAAAACCAATCGTACGCTGCATTTCTCGGTAAGATATACTAAGTATTAAAATATTTAGTTGAGAATCATGTACTATGTATGTCCATGAGCAATGTTACCTGGTTAGCAGCTCTTCTACATTGCGGTTAAACCAAAGATCAGCACACAAAAAACAAATAAAACTAGTTCAACCTCTAATGAGTGTGTAATTACGTTAGTCTCGGAGGGTGGCTCACTGCCGGCGGTCCAACCCTTACCTGCCAGGGTGCATCCATCATTAGAACGAGGACACTCTGTATTAATCAAGGCTCGCGAGGTCATTAAAAAGCTGGTTTTGATCGTTTGCTTGCACAAGCATGCAATTACGGCAAGCAAACGCTATTTGTCCTTTAGATATAGATAGATGGACATGAAGAAAATAAATAAAGGAAACCTGATTATTTTTTGTTGTGATACCTAGGCAATTCTATCAGGAGGGCTGACAGACAAAAATAAACTATGAGATAGACAAATTTTATTTGAGTAAGCAGGTTGTTTACGAAGTTGAGAGATTAGCACAAGATGTTAAAGTATTATTTATATCCTAGACAGGGCAAACGAAACGCTTTTGCTTCGAGCCTGGTAATATGTTTTTGCATTTGTCTTTCTGAAATGTTGTACTCACAGTTCGTTTTTATCCAATCTTGAAGAAAGGTATACAGGTGTTGAAGTTTTTTTACTTGGTACATGTTTTGTTTGGGGGAGTATTTCCTTCAAAAACGAAGAAAGACAATGGCACGAATTGAAGATGTCTATTGGTCGCTATGGTTACCGCTGTTGTTAGGATGCTGTTAATGATTGCCAAGGATTTTTAAGCTATTATCGTCGTGTCATAACTCAATGTTCTTAAAATTGCAAAGTTATTGTGGTCGCGTGGTCAATAGTTCGCAGAGCTAGGTATTAGATTAACTAAGTGTAGGTACTTGTAAACTTCCATCTCAGGACAAAATTTTATCCTAGGTATCAGCAACAATGCGTTAATTTAACTATCTATCACTCAGGATCAAACTTCCCTTGGATATTTCCAAGGGACGTTTGATCTTGAGTATCCTAAACTAGTTTAGTATACTAATATTGTTGATGCACGTATTTTAATTTATTTTTTCAGAATCAGAATAAGTCTCAGAATCATTGTTAGATTCCCTGTTTTAAGAACTGCTACTATATGCACAATGCATGACTTTAACTTTAAACTTTGTAACATCCAGGGGGTTGAAAACATGTGGCTGTGATTCATCAAACTCGCCCTCGTCTGTCGATAAATAACCCTAAAGGCATAAAGTTCATTAGTATTATTGTTCCTAACAGTTTGTGGTATAAAACTATTAAGAAGGGTTTCAAATATTGTATGGGGAGTTGATTTTTTGCTAAATGATAAGTTTTTTTTGCCACGGGGATTACACCACTCCATACTCACTTATGTATATTTCATATAATTAGTATGTTATAATTTTATTCTTATTGATACTAAAGCAATATTTTAATTTTGTAAATCAATCATTAATTATTTAAGGCAGACAACTAAGCCTCAAACACATACTATCATTAAACATTAAACACGAAATGCGAACTAATTAAATCAATTCTCAAATAAATAAGTACAACACTTTTTTCACACTTTTTCACTTTCGTATTATGTCTACTAAGTCTACTAAATTGTAATTCAGTAAATATCACCGAAGCTAAGCATTACTGAAGTTTGCATCGACATAGCTCTTATGTGTACATATATATTAGTTAAGTAAATAAGGAAGTGCTCAGGCGCGTGCCATATTCAGGGGTGGCCAACAATGGTTGCTTTCAGATCGGTTCATTGGCAACTGGGTCCACCCACGCAAGTTAGATAACAAGTGGACAGTTTAGCACATCTGCCTTATTGATAGGGTTATACCTGTAGACTTTAGTACTTGACTGCCGTTTGGTATTTCTTAGTAAGTAAATAAGTCTGAGATAGGTAAGTTTTGGTGTGGGTTGGCACGCGACTTTTCGGCAAACTGCTTTAAAGATTAGTGATTTGATGTGAGTGAGATTTTGTGTCTGATTTTCTGTGGTTGGTTTTTTGTAAAAAAAAGATTGGTTAAATATGATTGGTATACGAAACATCACGTACCAATTTTGTTTTTTATATCATATCAATAATGTAACGTGTTGGCTGTCAGTAAGATTTTGGTTTTACATAGTTGTATTTTTGATATTGAATATATCAAATTATTGCTCCCTGTTAAGATTTCACATATACAGCACACCTAGATTCTATTATTTATTTTGATTTTCTGCAAGTCGTCCCAAATAGGCCGTAAGTATGTGGGACGAGTTAACGAATTACTCAAATTTTAAAATATTGTGTTTGTAAGGTTGCAGCCTTGCAGTTTGCAAAACTAATAAAAAAAAGTCTAATCTAATAAGGCTTACGGCAGATGATCAAAACTATCTCATTCGCTAATTAAAAACGTACAGTTTCATTAGTTCTATGAAGTGAGTCCACGGCCATTCAAATTAATAAAAGTGACCGATCAAATTTTTGTTTGTTCAATAAATTCGTATAAGTGACGAACCCGAGAACTATTTGAAAGGGTTCCGGTGTCATTTACGACGTTGATCTTGCTAACCACACGTAATTACTTGGGATTTCAATTTACTTTATTATTTATTTATATATGCGTTATCATGAGATTATGAGCGATGGCTGTTAGAACATTAACTGAAACAGAGCGACGGAGACTTCTTGTTGTACTCGTATGTTGGAATATTATATATATTTGGGACAAAATGAAGTAAAGTACTTATAACAATTCTTGTCAAAACATATAGGTAAATAAATATCTTTAGTGGCGGTATATAGATTTTGTGAATTTCTTTCGTTTTATTTATTAAAATCTATTATATTAACCAAGAGAAAATAAAACAAAAGTTGAGAAAGGTATAGTGGTCAAAATCATGTTCTGCAAAAAAAACTATTTTATGTATAAAACAAAAAACACTCACATGAGACGCAAATTAATGTATAATTTGATGTACTTATATCTAAAACAGTATCACATTCTTACCACTGAGCGTGTCCACACATTTTCTGCTCTGACCTTACTAAATTATCGGTACCTATCCTCTATCTATGATTAAATGCATTATGTTTATAGTCCCGAATTGCTCTAGCATTAAATGGGTCTAATAGGAAACGTTTATCTTAATTCTAGTCTCCGTCAAACGTTTGACGCAACCCTAATAGCGCTTTGACTCTTTACTATGAAGGATTTGACAAAAAATCTACGTAGGAGGCGATATTAAAAGAGGTACAAATTGTGTGTTTATAGCTTCAACGTAAATTCTCAGAAATTTGCAACTCGGGTTTTACAATCTTAAGAGATTATTTTAGATCCTTGGTGCTACAATTAGAAACTACGTACGTGCTCGCTTATGGGTTTCCCGTGAGGTGCGTAGGTCAATTTACCTGAAACATGCTAGCCAATTTGTGTAATAACCTACTTCATTACCGGAAAAAAGAATTTCACGCAATAATAAAAAGGGCGAATCCTACCAATAAATAGATTAGCTAAATGTAAGAAGCAGGGGCTTTATACCAAAATACTGATGTATAATAAATTACCTAATAGTGTAATGGATCTCAATTTTATTACATTCAAACAAAAGTTGAAGTATTTTTTTGAAAGCAATCATTTTTATAAACTCAGCGAATATATGTCAATGCAGCTTGTAGAATCATCGTTCTTGTGTAACGAACAACCATAATAATATATTATTAATAACTAAACAAAGCAATCATAATGTAAATATTTGTCAAGAGAACTGTTAAACTAGGAACTAATATTAAGTAATCGTATATAAATGAGATTTGTAAGTTAAATTTTTTAAGTAATTATTCATTCGAATGTAATAAGACTTGCCTGTAACGAACGTTATTTAAAGGTCAATAAATATTACTTTACTTTACTTTACTTTACATTTAATTCTATCTGCGCTACTGGTAGAAAGAATTAAATGATATTTTAACGATATTTTCCTTCAGTATGTGAAAATTAAATCTAAACGCGACATTAGGGTGATTAAGAGGAGCAAGCTTGAATCCGGGTTCGAACTCAGGCTTACTTAAGAGGTAAGCGTTTGTGAATATACAACACAATTTACTACCTTAGACACTGGAGTTTACCTACTTAACAACACAGATTGGGAAAAAAGTAAAATATAAAATCAGCCTTCAATTCGGCAACAACGGTAAAAATGACGATCTAAACACGCCCTCAAATAATAAGAGTAATATTTCAGTGTTGTGTTATTCCGCTGTTATTTTTCACCACTTTACACGTAAATGAGGTGCCTCCTGCAAAAAAGAATCAATTTCCAAAACAAACATTAAGGAGGCAAAACAAAAAGCTCCTTTTCATATACCTTCTAAATTAAATTTAGGCGTGATTAACTCACTCGAGGCGTTTTCTCTGTTCATCAATCAAAATATGGTCACGAAAAGTGGAAGCAACATTTACTTCAAACCTATTGTCTCTTTCTTTTTCAAAAAATATTTTGTAAGTCAGAGAGGGATGGTAGAGTTTGGATTGGACGGTATTCAATTATATTTTTCAGAGTTCACACGGAGTCTTGACGGTTAGCTTCAGAAGCCTTTGGGTAATCAATTTTGTACACAAACTGGGGTTATCAATTGATTTTTTCGATCTAATGACTAAAAATAACATCTGCCAACATTGGTCGTTAACGTATACGCCAAAATTTTACTTTGTTTTTATTTAAGTTTCGATTTTGTATGAAAGTTGGGAGCCACGTGCTAATATCATGTTACAAAGACCATTATTGGTTCATTTAGTATTTTATCCACTTAGATATTTAGATTTACTTGTCAATACTTGCAATAGACACCTATGCCCTGCCTTATCACTACGCATTTGCCCTAGAAGCAAGACACTACTTATTGATCGTATAAAATTCTACTTAAGACACGTTCTTATTATTAAAAACGTCTTAAGGCTAAACATCTTTTGTCTTGTTTCAGCGCGTGACATCCTTTATTAGATAAAACAAGACATACTATGCTCAAAATAGAGATGCATTTTTATTACGATAATGGAAAGATAAATGAAGAATAACGTATACCTGTTTTTTTTTATTTTACTCAGAATGTAATAATTACTTTTCTAGAGATTTCCAAAATCTAAGTAAAGTTTGGAATAATGCTATTCTCGCCCACACAAAAGTCAATTTGCATGCCGGTGTCCCAGTGCGTCGGCGCCCTTGTTTGCTTTGTACCTCTATAAATCGGACTGACACATTCCTAAACCGCGAGTAGTTAATATTTATTAGCCGAGAATATCTCTCCTATTATGACAAAAATACTCACCACGGGCGCTAGACAAACATTAATTAGATTAATCGATTTGTAATTCAACGGTTTTAGAACACGATAAATTTAGTTTCTTTTTAGAGGATTTCTTCCTGGGTCTATTATTTTACTGTCCAAATAAGGAAAGTACATAGTGATTTTAAAATACAACAATTTATTTTATCATCTAATACATTCGTTTATATTATTATTCGAATACATATTTTGGTTCTAGAACTAAGACAAGGCATATTTAAAATCATCATCATCATCTTTCTGACCTTGCAACACTACGTGGGGTCGGCAAAGCTTGTGTTACTGTGTTCCTCTTCCATTCTACTCTATCAGCCGTCATCTTTCATTCACTGCCTTTTCACACCACTCATCCACATCCCACCCTGCGCTACCATCTACAATAATTGTTTAACACATATAGGTAGAATGTTGAAAACAAATTCATCCATATTCAAATTTACTAACAAAATTGATGGGATCGATCTGCGTTCGCAAGCAATCGATTCCACTAAACAATTGCGAATCGCGAATGCATACTGCGACATTCGATTCATACAAGATAGACCGTCGATTTTCTTAAATCAAACGAGTCCCTTGTGATCCCGTTTTGCATCCGTCCGGACGTCAAGATTGCTATCGAGATTTACAAGTACCGTCTGTGGGAGCCCTGTTTCCGATTGATTCGAATATATTTATTTCGAATGTTCGAGTTGTAGATCGGTGTGTTAATTTCGGCTTACGTTTGTTAAACTTGGATACACCAAATATATGTGAACAAAAAGAGTCTACAGCTATTGAGCTTGGCTGCAAAAGCTCGCGTAAGAAATGCATTCATGACTTATGATTACAAATCTGACATAGGTGAACATTGAAGAGATTTATCAAATATATTCAATGCATTAACAAGTGGAAATCAATTTCACAAATAACACTATCACAAAACGAAACAAAATCGAGGAATCGCGTAGAAATCGGAATAACAAAATGTTCATAAGTGCGTTAAATGTGAAACTGCGTATCACCCTTTCGTTCTCGTATTGATACGCATAAAGACATTTCCGGGTTGCGAATGCGTCTTAATCAATCGCACAGGAAGTTCGCATGCTTCATTAGACGTATTAAAATAGGGTATTATGCACGCGTATTATGGACCAAAGTTTGCATTATGATAGAGTTCTTTTTCTGAGCCGACATTGCTGGCCTTTTGATCCTAAGCGCTTTAGTTTTGCTTCATAGTTTAGTAAGCTATACATTTATTTTGTGATAAAATGTCAGTATTTAATATATGTTTGATAAATTAAATTTTGGAGTTTGTTACATTTAAAATTAAACCATCTGTCACGTTATTTACATCCTATCATTTTGGATACTTTATAGTATATATTTTCTCAATTATGCGGTAGTATTTTTTTTTTGTACCATCGAGACAACGACAAGTAAATTTTATAATTACTCATTCAATAATCTGGATTATTTATTTTGAAAGTGTATATAAAAATGATGCAATACAAATAAACATAGCTCTATGATGCAAATACATGTATAGTTTATGTGTGAAAGTCATTATCAAGATTTAAATATAATCGTCTTTAACTTTAACAAAAACATAGGTTGACGGGTCAGTCACAAAGTTGCTCACCCTAATGTCAGAGTTTCAAAACCTCCCGCTTCTGTCGTCGCCTAAGACTGTTATCTGATGAAACACAACCGCTGGACAAAAATTTAAAGCGTCATCGACAGCGCTTAGTTGTCGAAGTCGATCCACCGTCACCTGACTGCGTTGAACACTAACATCACCGGTAAATTGGAAAACACCTAAGCTAATTGTGTTACAAGCGCTGCTTAAGCTGAAAAGATGTCGGCGATACTTTAAAGTATCATCAATCAATCAAAACAAAACTCACAACTCCGCACACAGATCTGCAATCCTTCAAACATAAATCCGACCGACATCCCAGCAATAAGACTAATCACATCTTTCCGCAGGACGTTTCAATCGGACCTCTGATCGTTAATTAAAACGCAAAAGAACATCGTTCATCTAGTTCTGACTGTCCTGACCGTCCTGATTCTCCGTCGCTGACTAAATTATGTCTTTATAGTGACGGTGCTGTTATCTGTGACCACCATCTCGGGTGATCGAGAATACACGTCAGTAATTTGTATCTGCCCTCGATATGTTACTGATGCGATTTGATCGGGACAATGTGGTATTTGACATCGTGTTTGTTTTGGGGACACACGGTACCTTATTTTAAACAATTTCGTGACTTATTATATTCATCTAACAATATGATAAAAGTGACTGATATTTTTATATTTTTGAGTATCTTTAGTTGTTATTATTATATTTGGAATATTAGTTTATAATTTCATTTTGGGTTTCCGTCTAAATTTATTTTTAGAGCTACGTAACCAAACTATAAAAGGTAGAAACTGAACTAATGTTGTAATATAATATTTCAGAACCTTCCGGACTCGCACTTAGCTGATTGAAAAGGCTAGTGATGAATTTAATTTCCTTTAAAAGAATTGAAATCTCCAATTCAGAATAACACTTCTACAATCATCATAACAGGTATATTTTATCCAACTAACTATTTCCTTTTATATAACCTGATTTTTTTGTTAAAAAAGTTCTATGGTTTTTTTGTCTTTTGAAAAATTAAATAAAATTTTAAGTTACTTTAAAATAATATTTATTTGTTGGACGCCCTAATTTTACGTATGTAAATAAAAGTATATTAAAAATATTGAAATTCTCGAAAAATAGTATTTTAACTAAGAACCATTAGTATGATTATATGGTTAAGGAAATCCTAATATTTATAGGATTTTCTAATTTCAATAATTTCTCAGCCAAGCGAACATATTCAGCTTACTTTTTTCTGCTTTGATCATTTTTTGTTTTTTTGACCTTAAATGGAGGTGCAATAAGTACCTTATGATCACTGTTATTTTCATTAGGTCTCATCTGAGCCTGATTTGCAGAGCAACAACTTTTTTATATTAAGTCCAGTGTCCAGTATGCACAAACTATATTTGCGAAAGAGATGTATGTATACGTCCCCAGCCCCCATATTATTAAAAAAAGTCTCAAGTTACAGGCGCCAGTGGGCAAACCGCAATATTTGTTTAGGTCAATAGGTATCTTTTAGCTATATGAAATGTGTGCAATGGCATGAAATATTACTATTTCATCTACATAAAATAATTATTCCCTAAAACATCTGAATGTGTAAAAAATGCAGATTAAAAAAGCAATGAAATCATCAAAATTCACCGCGAATAAACCAGTGTAATAATTAAAAAAATAAATCGTTTCAGTCAATACGGTATATACGTTTTTGCTGACTTTAAGGATTTATTTTAAATTGTTGCATCAGTCGGAATCTCAAATTTTGAGAATTATGGACAAAAGTAATTAATCATTCATTGTCAAACGTCTAATCTATCATCAAACATGAATAAAGAGGAGTACACACGTGCTGAAAAGTGTTTTTGCAAAGTATCATCTTACCCTGACCGTGGAGTGCCCCTATGAATTGCATCACTATGCACTCCACCCTTTCATTCTGTCGTATTGTGCAATCGATACGTCATCTGCCGATAATAATCCTTTGAGTATATGCCGACAGCGTTCAACTGAGCTAAATCAGCTGGAGCAATTTATCAGGTAGGGACAACTAAAGAGTATGCCAATTAAAAGGTCCATTCTAGATTATTCGAATAGTTATCACACACAACGATACATTATGCTACAACAACTGTCTTGAAAATCGTATATTATAGGTATGTTAAAATAATCATTTCATTGGCGCATGCCAAAAAACCCTAAGCGCACCTTGCCAAAATTTCTATTAAAATCATAACAAAAATATTAATACAACCCTTACATCTGCTACCTTAGGTACCTTCATTTGTAAGGACGGTACAAGTAGTAAGAATAGTATTATTTAACTAGGCCAAGGTGCAATCTGATCGATAAGAGTCCCTAACGAGGAACGTGCCAAATTTGGACACCTTTACCTTCCAACTTTAGGATCGCGTTACGCACATTTCAGTCGAGTCAGTGTGCGATGCCACCACCTTGCTCATTCACAATTGTGTGCCATAGGATTGTATTACAATTATCTTCATACGTGCTCCGTAATTAAAGGCCCACATCGAGACAGTCCTCTATAAAATACGTACAAAAAACCCATCGGGATCAGCAGATGCGAATGCATTGCAAACAGCGCACCTCCAAATCAATTTCAAAAGTAATTCAATAACATAATGTTGATCGGTGAGTAAAAATAATATATAGCTTCCTTCCACCTTGAAGTTTGTTTCACTTGAGTCAAATCAAAGGGGATGCGATACAGTTATATCTAAAACTGTAACATTTTTTGTTAATATTAACGGTGCACTGCAAGACCGTTCTGTGATATCAAATAATGGAAAAGGTAGCGGTCTATCGTTTTATATAGACGTCTTACGAAGGGAAGGTAAGGTGTTCAAACTGAGTAGCGTTTGTTCCGTTATATCAATAGAGATTAGAGGCACGCGTCTTTGCCCCGTTAAAGAGATCCGGTCGATATGTCGGCGTATTATTGATCTGGCTGCAAAAGACGCGGACAATGGTTTAGGGATAATTTAGCAAGGAAACGTTCAGGTGTAAATCCGGCCACTTCAAATGACCGCAAATTTAACAGATCAAAAGAACGAACGATTGTTATTAAAGTCAGTATTCCATCGACTCAAATCTTTGCGGTCACAATCAGTTTCAAAATTCAGATATAAGCACTTAGAACATAGATACGATTCCTTTTTCATCATTTATTATAATACATGTATGTGATTGAATACTTTTTTTTCACGTTTTATGTGATGCTATCAATTTGAACAGTGTGAACAAAAAATAAATAACAAGAACCAGAGAACTTAGTTGGATTTCGATTGGAAATTGATGTGATCCATCAGTAACAGCATCGAGCAAAGAGTTCCGACAAACTTGATCCAATTACCACAGACTTTATTAATTGAATATGAGATTCCCGAAGAACAAACCAATTAAATTGAACTTAGTAATCACACAGTAGAACGTCACTTAACGTGTTTTGATAGCGAAGTTATTCGGTTCGTTAAATATATGTAATAATAACAAAACTTTTTACTTAAAACTGTAACCGCTTTGATGAAACTTATCATAGTTTAGTCGTAAAATTAATATCAGCTTTTAAGGTTTCGTAAATTTTTCGTTTTATATTGAAAGCTGAACAGGTAAAACTGGGTTACGATGTTGTCAATCTCTTCCTAGAGACCAAAAGTAATTAATATCTATTTTGTGCCCGAAGTTCATACTACGTACCGGTAAATTCTTTTACGTGGTCTACAAGACTTCATAAGGGTTTTGCGGATTTTACTAAAAAGGCACAATAAGTAAGTGAGTAGATAGAATTTTTTCTTATTGTACACATAAATTAAATACTAGACAATTTTATTTACAAAATGTAGTGCTACAAGTGGCGGCCGTATCCCTAATTTATATTATTTGATTTATGTATTGGAATATTTTTATTAAGCCGTTATATTTTAAAATCGTCGATATGTTTTAGGTTCGAGACCGAGAGGAAGTGCTTTTATTATTTAACCATAGGAGTATATTTTTTTTTGTGTTTGCCATATCTATAGGTTTTAATTTTCTTCATTGCCTAAATTTGGCTATTTAAATTAGATACATCACAGATATAATTTTTTAAATCAAAAGTTTTAACATTGTACTCGTAAAGTAAGTAGCTACGGAATGACCACGTTATCAGCTCTCACCATGCACCGACGATGCGACGATAATCATTCATAGTATTAATTTCGATAATTCTGACGCCTCACCTTAGATACAGAAGCCGATGCTTTTAGCTTCTATCTCACAACTTAATTTATACAGCTTGAAATTATTGACAAATGAATCGAGTCGTCGATACGCCCAATCGTAAAGGTGTTACTTTTAGTAACCTAATTTTTTTAGATTCTCTTTTTTAAAGCAGCTTCGTTGTTTCTCAGCCTGTCGTATATTTTGATAAGATCTCTGAACTAATTTCTGGAAGGGCTTTCTTAAATAATTAGCTTGTTTATTTTGTTAACAAGGGGTTATACTCGTAGTAGAAACCGTTATTTTTCGCCTTAGCTATAAGCAGAACGGCTTTTTGCTGTTTGATTTTAATCTTTTGGTATCGTCAATCAACAGTGTAAACCTTGACTCTTGAAAACATTTACATCAAACATTTTATTTTCTGAGTTGTAAATTTCAAACGTTGTATTACCCATACCTGGCAAAGGTAAGCCACGAAAAGCGTTAAGAAGCCCACAAATTTCTTACCAAAGCCGTCAAACCGAACCAATCGATACAAAAGAATCACGTCAAAGAAAACAAACAAAAACAGGATTTCTGTGTAATCCTCTTTTCTAAGCAGCTTAGGTAATAGCTGTACGTTTCATATTTGTTTAAAATCAGCCGATAAAACTTGAAAACTTCCGGTTGGCTGCACCCGGTATAATTGGTATGCCATTTATTTCCTTCTCGGTGAATTGTGCTCGAAATTGTAAAGTCGGATGCGAATTTACGATTCTTATTGTGTCACGATATAAATCTCTCTAATGGCACGAGCGTTTTCGAGGCGTGAGTGATTAGTAATAATTTTATTATTGTGAGAAGTGCCCTCTGTCACCAATGTTGTACGTTCAAAGATTATTTATTGAGGTTGACCATGATTGTTTGCCCACTTCGAAATTGCGTGTCTCTCTTTAAAAGCGGTGAATTTTACTAACTGAAAAAACTGCGCAAATTGTACACAACAATATTTAAGTATTATTCTCTTATGGGATGCTTGCGATAGCAGTTCAAATAGATACTATTGTATCAAAAACTCTGTGGGGGAGCAGCAACACATCCGCTTCCCCAAAATGTGCTGCTACTATTTTGTATTGCAAAAAAGATTGTTCGGTGCAAAAACCTAATGAGAATAACGTCTGCGATTTTAATCTATTGTAAAAATCAATTTCTCACAATAGGCGTTAAAATAAGAAACACAGAAGATACAAAAAGCTATTTATCAATTTTACGCTGTTTTATTCTTTGCAATGGGTGATTATATTAAAGTATATAGCGATAATAGTGACGCCAATGGAATTTTGTTTCATGTCTTTAGTAAAACCATAGACCTATATAATATGGTCGTAAATCGAATGTAAATAGTAGGTATGCAAAACTAACAAGTAAAAATCATCAATTTAGTTTTTGTTAATAAGAAAAAGACGGATATTATTTTTAAAATCTGTCAGTTTAGAAAGTATAATAATATACAAAAACTTATATATAACAAGCCAAACGTTAGATTTTTATCACTAAGTTGATTTATGCGTAATCATTTATTATCGGATGTTATATCCAGTTTTCATTTATCATAATCTTGATTTAAGTATATCTTGATATAAGAATATCATCCGCCATGTATATTATGTATAACGTATTTACTTTTTTCTTCATAATTAGTTGTGATAGGTTTTTCTAAAAATCCATTATTGATATAATATTATTATAAAATTCTGTCTAATTTTCTCTTAAATATGTTTACATTTGGTAAATAATTTCTACAATAAAATAATTAATATATTTGTGCAAACATGCATGAGTATAGTTCCGATGTCATTCGTTCGTTGAACTATCCAAATTCAGATTATCACAATTCATGTTTATTATTATCCTGAGCAATAGAATAGCAACTAAGCTGATTAACCGTTTCACTCCTTTGGCGCCAAATAAATTAGGATCGCTAAACTCTATAACGGGTTTCGTTAAACCCCAAAAATGGAATTTAGAAAAAAAAATATGCACAAAAACTCACCGTGTCCTATTGACCGTGACGCAACAATTGTTTAGCAGTTTGCCGAAGCTCTCGAGTCCGTCTTGTTGACTCCAAAATTAAACACGGGAAAAAAATCTAAAGGTCCTTAAGTAGATCGAAGGGTTCTATTGTGAATATTGTGTAATGCAGCGAGACGACATCGCACAGGGCTCCGAAAAGTTTCACCCTCCAATTCCATGTAAAGAATGAATAAAAATTCAAAACTTTTTGGTAAGTCGTACAGGTTTGCAGGTAGAACCCTTTTTGCACAATTCCCGTAACCGACGACAAAAGAAACGCTAGCTGTTGTCGCCACACTTGTTGACGAATAATATCAAACATAACCAATTTCACGTCTGGACGACCGCTTCAATAGGTAAGTATATGTAACTAATTTTGTCTATCAATACACATCAAGTAGATAAATTATTTTACGACACGCAACCGTTTACCCTAATCTGGCATAAAATAGGCGGTTTGTAGTAGCCAAAGGCTTCAAATTCCTTAAACGAAAACTTATTCTGCCATGTGAAAAAAAGTACAGAAGCAGTTTACGAATCAGTTAAAAGATGAACTTCTATATTATATCAGCAAAAGCTAACTTGTAGCATATTATTTGTTTTTTATTACTAAACGTTCTTATAACAACTTATGAAACATATTAAGAATTTCATTGTTGACATCAATAATCATAAAGTTTCTTTTTTTATAACATCGATTGTAGAAGATCAAAGCTGTCTATCGATTCTAGAGCGAGACTAATCGAGTCACAATAGCGTTAATATCATTATTACTGATAAATAGCTATTTAAGGACTATAGAAATAATATACTTCTCTATTTTGATTCCAATTGGTAACAGAGATGGTTGAAGACTTATCACAATGACACTAATTATTCAATAAAGGTACATACATTTCTATAAACTTGGTTTCATAGTGACTATAATATTTTATTGTTTGTAAATTACTTTTTATATACTTAAATATTAATTTCTTCGAAATAGTTTGTTTTTCTTCGTACGTATGTTTGATGTAAAATACTACTTTACTAATTCGAGATACATTGCTCTATGAGATTTTAAAATTATAATGGCAATTGCTTAGTCATCATTTCATAATTGAAAGTAAAACTGATTTATAACAAACAAAGTAACTAAAAGAAACAATTCAAATACGATCGCGATAGAGGAACAAAGAAATCAAAAGTGAAAAGAGCGGAAGTGTAAGTAATACTTTTTTTTTATTGTTCATTGATATTTGATCTACTACATACATACATGCATGTATCTTTACCAGTACCTTTTAAGAAATATCACCTTCCGGAATAAAATTAGTAACATAGTTTGCTTTTCAACATCTATCTTTTAAATAAAATCTGCTGACCTCTAAATCAATTCTAACGACATGAAAGTTTTGCCAGATTCAAATCAAAAACTATTAATGCTTAGTCTGCTCAGACAATCAAAATTATTTCTTTATTAACGTTATTATTGTACATAAATATATATTAAAGATATCAGAACAAATTGAAAACAATTTTTCCAAAATCCAACCAAACTCCGGAAGCTAAGGATTAAATCCAATATAATTTTCACACGATTGCTAGCGATTTTGTATCTGATTGTCCAATTTGGAAGTATCGGTTGCGGCCACAAATCATAAAAAAATATTGAGTTTAAAATTTTGGTTTAAACAAAAAGTCGGCTTGCTTTAACACGAGGCGGGGCGCACATTGCCTTCCAAAATTATGGCAATTTTGACACCTAACAAGTGCTAAGTTTTCACATCTACCCTGTAATTTGAAGAGAACGTGTGCTGGTGGCGGCATAAAGGGTAAAACTTCGAAAATCTCGTAAAGCCAACCGAAATACGTGCTCGTCATAAAAGCTCCCAGATCGTATTATGCTTGATTATCCAAGTCTCATGTTTTATAATAATATCCAAGTTCTGCATAGTCATTCTATTTTAATGATGCATCCAATCTTATCAGAGTTTCTCCTGATCTAGCGCTCTGTAATTTTTGTAAAAAGGTGCTGATTATTTTTGTGATAGGCAATCTTGTGACGGTACAAAGAAAGTTCGTAAAATTATTGGATACGTTACGAGCTACTTGTGCCTGGAAAAATCAAGCAAAATCTTTTTAATACCACTTTGGCTTATAAAAATTAACCAAACACTTTCACTTCAACATTGTTCAGATCCCATTTTGCCCAAACATTTTTTTTTTTGGATATCGGAAGGAGTATCCTACAATCCACAGACTAACTTTTTTGCTATTTTACAAAAAACAGTAGCAAAAATGAAGAATTGCTGATTGCTCGGCAGCTATTACGATACCGTATAATTTAGAGGTAAGCCTATGATTAAAGCTCTGCCTACCTGTTAAATTAAATTAGGCTTTTTAAGGGTGGCGCTCGCGCATACCACTGCCTATTGCATTAAAAAAAACTAGTAATTTAAAAAACGAACATGAAAGTATTAATTTACGGACTCATCGATTATTAAGGTACCCGCGTGTTAATGGTAACAGTAATTATTTCATTTTTTAATTCAGAGGCGGGGATACTTTGATTGCACTAATATACTCTGTAGGCATTTGTAAATCTAAAGTTAATAGTAAACAATTTCTCATAATGGCAATTTATTATCGCATATGATAAATAAAGAGCTTGATATATTTTTTTATAAGCACACTTATCAATAATTATTGCTGTTTTGCTTAGACTATTGTATATCGCAGAGATGGGCGGCAATGCCATTCTAATAGGGTGAACATTTCGACGACAGCTCGGTATGCAGCCTGTCTCTAACTCATTAGTTTGTGTTTTTATTAAAAAAAAATCCCGTTTATTAAAGTCGGCGAAAATATAGATGCTTTTGATTTATTTTTAGCTTAAATAAATGCGTTGCAATCTTTGTATTTTGTGTTTTATGGAAATGTTGCTGCGGTGCCGTCTGGGGCCTCTGCTAAGCTAGTTGAATTACTATCGCATGATACTTACACATGGTTAAAAAAGGGATCCACAGGGATAAACAAGTCAGATTTTGTATTTTTTGGTAGGTTTAGTTTGTATTGCCACTGATGAACTGTCGTAGAAATTCAGTAGAGCCACAAAACGGTATGATTCTTGTGGTCAAAGCCATCGTGTTTCGTCTGCCGTATATGTACCGAGTAGTACATATTGAGCACATTGGCAGGTAAATAAAAAAATACATATATAACAGTAAATAACTAGCTTAACGTAGAGAGCTATGGTTGGCAATATGGCCCGGAGCATATGCAAATCACGGGCGCAATCTATGTGCATGGGCAATATCGCAAATATTTATCGTGTGTCAATACAATATGCCAAAAGAGTATGCTTATTACGCTTTTTACAAATGTGTGTGAGCTCCGCGCTTTGCGATGGAACAAGTGATAGAAGGATGTCTATGAAACCGAAAATACCAACTAATGCAAACCAAAGTCACACAAAATAAAAATAACTTAAAAAGCGCGTTGATGTCTTTTCTATGGAAACTGTGCCCGTTGATGCCGTTTTACGGTAAAAAAGTGATTTGCCAATTGCTTTTTTACTTTTAAATTTTTGCGATAAAACAATATCACGACATCCAGAAATTGTGTAGCCTTGGGATAAGGCTTATAACTAATAGCGGAAATTATGTCAAAACTAAAATTGTACATTGAATAAAATTGCTCAATCAGTTAAATGAGTACAGTTTAGTTTCGAATTGTAAAAGGATGAATAAAAAGATATACAGGTATTTTTAGTTATGTTAATTAAATAGGCCTAAATAGTCACCTTTATTATAAACGTAAAAAATAATTATATGAATCAAGCGAATCGTTTAGTTTGAAATAATATTTGTTATCGTAATCTCTTACAACTTATACCCTGGTCTTAGCCCTACTTAGGTCTTGTTAGTAAAGAGTTACAACGTATTGTACGACACAATGGGAGGAGGATCTGACCTGGGGCATCTTTGTGGCTCGAAACAACAGTAAAGTTACGTATACTTCGATGACACGCGTGGAATTTTCGGAAATTGAATGAGTTGTATCAATTTACAATACTTGAGCAGATGTTTTGACACGTGTTTATTTTTAGGTAATGTTATATTTTTTTATAAAAAATAAAAGGATTTTAAATCAAACAAGTTCTTCTGAATAAATTGCGTTTGATTTTCATAAATTAGGAGTAAACTCAGAAAAAATAAATATTAATTGCATATTCTTAATCACGAAATCATACAAAATTTACTTTAATGTAAGATTCTGAATAAAATTTATTAGAAATAAAAGTTTAGCGTCATTATTTTACCAGACAAATTAAAAGAAGAGAAGGTGTTTTGGAGTGCATCAGCAAATTTATAATTATCTACAAAAACCTTTATTATATTAACGTAAAATTTTATGTAATACGACTAACTATAATTACAAAAACAAAACTATTTATTGTCACCACAAAATAAGTGCTCAACAGTCGGATTTTTTCAAGTGACTTGCCACTGACTGCATTAAAATTTAGACCCACATAACAAGTGAGATCGTGGCACGCAGCCAGTATAACCTTTAACTATCAGAAGGTGAAGATAAATCTGTAAACACCACTCACATAAAAACACGTCATGCCATTTAGGCTCTTCGGCGTGCAAAAGAGATGTACATACATACACTCGAAAAACATGACCCTCCTTCTTTTGCAATCGGGTAAAAACAGAACATTAAATAATAAACACAACAGAAAACTGGCACAAACGGCGGTCTTATCACTTAAAAGCTATCTCTTCCAAATACACTTTTCCATTATATTAAAATAGTTTAACGTTACGCAATATTTTTTAAATAACATAAACATAACGTAATATTATATAAACAGGTTTTCAAAGTAGATTGTATGACTTTTTCAGGAAACCTTGAAAATTTATCTCACGCTCTGAATAAGCATCTCAATAATAATTGCAATTATTGCCTCGATACCGGTATTTAAAACCGTACTCTCGTGTGCGTGCCTGTAACTGATACGCATGTGATCACGTTATCAAATGCGCATGATCAGCCGCATATCTCTACGTATGCGCAAGATCTTAGCCGCTATATCTCTGTATGCGCATGATCTTTGTTATGTATCTCTTTGAATCTGAAGACGCTTACGAATCCAAAGCGAATCTCGCGTTGCAATCGATCGTGTAGGCTTTACCTACGTTAATGATAAGGCTATTATTATCATATCTAGAGGCTGTATTACACTCGTATAAAGGTCGTCTTATGTAAATATTTCATTTTGTTGTAATATAAGTTAGCACCACGACGTAGCGTGAAAAATATTGTAGACAACGCAAAGTTCAGCAACAGAATTGTTTTAAAATAAACGGGTAACTCTGGACGAGAATAGTTTGAAGCAGCAGCTATCTAGGCAATATCAAATAGCTGCTACTGAGAAAAACAATATCAGAAAGTCGCTTTGATCGAACATTGGATTGCCGTACATGGCATGACGGGTAGCTCGGGCGGATCGTCATATGCCTCGACCATCCGTTTAAATGGTCATAATTGGTTAAGCCGGCTTTAAAACCCAACACACAGTCATTAGAAAATATCTTCGGAAGCTTTTAAGCGCTCTAAACTTGACCGACATCTTGCGGTGTTCCTTGAAACTGAACATTAATTGTATCGTCGCGTACGCTGTCACTTTTTCTGATATAACATACGACTTTATTTATAAATACGTCGGACGAAAAATGATAAAAACACGCTCTGCTGTTGTGCGCGAGATGTGCGTGACTGAATATTCAGGACTTATAATATGCAATGCAGGTCCCTAGGTTGTTTAAGTCCGCGCGTTGTCAGAGGCGATGAAGTGATAAAGTTGTTTATTGATGATCTTTGGTTACATTAATTGCCGGCAGCAGCGGCGGCGCTTGTGTTGTCGCGGTGTCCGTTCGAGTCGGATTCGCGCGAATGACAAAGATCCTCCGCTCGATATGTGCGAGCGCCGCCACCGGCCGCCTTTGATCTCATCATTGACGAGTTCGACGACCAATCAAAATATTCGTGGGAAAATTATCATACGATTCTTACCCGAAGCTGCCTCTTATCTTTTCAGATTTCTTTAAGCTGTGCCTTCATAAGTTGCGATTCACTTATTGAATGTCAATTTTTAAGTAGAAGTTATATACGTGTACAATGGCCGTCGTTTTTATTTCGTATAAATTCAAGTATTTAAACACAATCAATCCAAAAAAGCCCGTCATATACTTTAGAATAGTTTCTCGGCCGCTCGACGTTATTTTTTGCCGATATTAAATGTTGTGTTTGCAATATAAGGCGGTGGTATTCGGCCACCCTAGGATTTTTATTTATTTTTGTTTTCACGATACGTTTCGAATAGTATGTGGTATCATACCGAAAAAGGAAGTGGCATCGAGAACGTGCCATTTTTACGTTATAAAATAGCTTGTCAGAATAGAACGCCATCTCGATCAAGGTCATTGCACATCTCCTTAAAAGTTACAATTGATCAAGGGCAGTCATGGGGTGATTAGAAAAATAGGTCCTGCTCAAATTCGGAAGAGTACTTACCCATATTTAATTATAATCAAATCATTTTTCAATACTAGCTAAGGTTATAATATGTATGATGCAATAGAACAAAAATAAAGTTATACTTTTTATTACACTAAGTGATCAAACTGTACAGGTATGATATTTATTTAATAGAGCTGTTATAGTACCAATTGTATTCCAAGCAACAATGTACACATATAATGGTTTTATGTTCAAGTAAGAGAACTCTTACTAATTTCATGAAAATAATAAAGTTTAGAGAAAATTAGTAACCATCAATTAGTAATTAGTAGAATACATATCTTGAAGCAAGAGTATGCCTATGACCATTATTAACTTTGGATACTAACAACTAAAAATTACAAAGTGTTTTATTAAAAGACTTATTGTTAATATTATCTAAGGTATTTAATTAAAAAGATCCCATTACAAAGCCCTAAATGTAAATAATGGTTCTCATTGGGTATAATTAAACTGACGTGCGCGCGCCGCAGAGTCGGGTCGTTCACACTGCCACGCGACCTTCCAAGGACATCCGTTGAGCTTTACTATGCCATTTGTCATTATAAATATGATCATAGAATGTTATGCGTTATAAATATTTATGAAAGTGTATGCTAGTGTTTATTAAGGGTGTCGTTGGTAGGCTCTAGGACTTAACAGGTTATTATGCTTGTATATGTTATACTCATAAGACGGGTAAGTTAGCTGTATATCTGGCTATTAGTGTCAAGTTTCTCATAGAAATAACTAGAGTATTGTAATTGGCATGTTTTTTTAAACTGATTTAAGATCACGAGATATCCTACTTGTTTTTCATTGAAGTAGGCAATATATAAGTACATATTGGAACATGGCATCATGACATGCTTTTCCTATAGTATAATATACTGGGTACTTTGTTTTGGTACTCTATGACTTAAAAGCTTTAAAGCTTCTGGTGTGGGTTGCTTAGTATTAATTGATCACGTTTTTAAAAGACATATTATATTTCCACTTACAATGTATTAAGCAAAAATTGATTAGAAAGTTTATATTGTATTGTTAATTTTGTTTCAATTTGTTATGATATATTGTATACTCCTGGAAATTATTTTATTGAAACACGATCGCAGGAGATTACGGGTTCAAAATAAATAGTTATAGTTCACAAACATAACATGTGTAACTATATAATAAGCTTTTATTAGCTAAATTAAATATTTAATACTTATTACCCAGCTGCATGATTATTTTTGATGCAAAAAGAAACACTATTTAACTAAACATTGATCTCAAGTTTTACTTCTATTATCGATACATAACTATGCGTCCATTGGACCAGTTTTATCAACAATTAGTGTAATTATTAAGGTTTTAGCAGGTGCAACTCCTTATTCCGACTAATTGTGAGTACAGAACCCACAGAAGCAATGCCTGCATATTATAATACGGATAAAACATCGCCAATATAAGAAGTTAATGATAGACTATTCTATTTGAACCTGTTTTTATTCTAACTAGTCTAATCTTAATAGGACTGACGGACGGACGTGCATAATTGCAAGTTGCGACTATTAATATTGTTGCTTATTAGTAGATTCAATAGGATGTGTCGATTGTATGGATTATACTCGTACTAAGGATGTGAAGAAATCTTGTTTGTTGTATAGGTAGGTAATGGCAACTATTTTAAGTATCATTACGTTTTTTACTTATTTAATATGTTTATAGAATCTTAGGTACATTGATATACTTATTATGTAGTTAGTGAATGTTACAAGTGTTTCTTAATGAGTTTAGTACTGATTTCTTATTACTTTATAAGAGTAGTTAAGAATAAAACTGATGACCTAGAGATGTCTATAGGTAATCTTTCTGCTGTTTTTTGTTGTTGTTAGTCATTTTGTTTTGGTAATGAATACACTTGCAAATCAATAAAAAAAAACCTTATTACATGGTTAGTGAATGTCGCAAGTGATTCTTTATGAGTTTACTTACTGTTTTTTTAATTTATTTTTTAAAGTGGTTAATTATAAAACTGATGACTTAGGGACTACGAGTATACAATATTATAAAAATAAAAACATGCGTTTGAACGACTTTTTCATATTAAGAATTCTGAACTACCAAATATTGAAAAAAATTCGTAGCAAGTATTTTTCCTAGTATTTTCTACAAAGGAGATATTTCCCTAATGATAATTATCAGACAAATTAAATATAAAAAAAAACCTCTGAATCTGTATTACAAAGTGTCATCAAGATTGATTGAAAATTGTCAGACTGGAATCAGATACGCTTCTGTCAATTATTTATCAGTAGAAAGTGCTTATGAGAAATTTGTTGACATTATATAACATAATAATACGAGTACAATACAACTCTTTATAAGTGAATTGCTTATATTATTTTCTCGGGTATCTATGAACGACTTAAATTATAACTTTTATAAACATTTAACATGGAAGATTGAGGTGACAAAGGATCTCCAAGGGTCGATTAATACCTGGCACGACCTAGCAAGTGACGGAGAAAGGCACAATTGTATCATTGTGCCAACTAAGACCTTTCATATTATGAAAAGTTAATTAAGTTTTACATGTCTGCTGTCCAAGTTAACATCAATTTTTTTATTCATAGCCTCTAATAGTACATTTATAAGGATTATGACCATGTACTATCGTACATAAACATTATTCCTCAGTAAAGTTTCTTCATCTTTGCGATACTCATGAAATATGAATTTAACGTCATGACTATACAAACACAATGTTGTTGAACTAATTAGACACGAACAAGTCAATCTACTCACGATCGCTCACTAACCCATACGAAATTATTGAATTGTTATTTATCTTGTTGACACGACGATAAAACAAATGAACATCAAGATCAACCGTCTGACTGTAACAAGTCCGATTTCAATTTTAATTACAAAAAACTTGACATGAGCAATCTTATATGAAACGACTGGTTTCGTATCGATACATTTTTAATACTAACGCCTTTAATAAAATGCGTAGGCGGAGAGATAATTTACATGTAGATGGCGCTTCAGCTAATAGATGTCCGATCGTCAGCTGTTGTTACTGGTTTAGTTTTGCATACTATCGACCACACTAACCACTAATTTCAGCCCCACATGGCTAGAACTTAGTGGAAATATATTTTTATTGCTTGAAAATTGCAATGTTGAGTCGTTTTTGTCTTATTTGAATTAAATGTGATTAATGCACGCTCATACAAGACAAACTTTACTAATATTTAAATGGTTGATCACTGGAAATCTATATAAAACGAAAAGATAAATTATGTTTTTGTCACAGAACATTGAGCCAATTGAAAAATAAACAGTAAAAACACAAACGCCGAAGTTAAACAAGATGCAAAGAACTTACACAAGTCAAGTCTCTTACTACTTTATTACTCAGTAAGGTTTTTTGAAGCACATTATTCCCAATTAAAATCACCGTGTAGTATTTGTTTACTATTGGGTGATTTTAATATAAATATTTGTGATTAATCTGTAAACCCGCAGTATTACAAAAACAAATTAATCGAAATTCCGGAAAATATCGGACTTATAAAATTAATTTATAAATATATTTTTCATCAGTACATTAGTAATTACTATAATCGCTAGAATACATATGTTAATTTCAAAATCCTCAATATTTAAAAAATAGAACACAGCATAAGTATATACAAAAAAAACATAAGTTAAGTAATTACCCAAAGCAAACCAAACAAGCAAATAGCAGATGTCAAGAAATAAAGCAGTACATATCTTTCTCCCGTCGACTCCATGTCTCTCCCTGATACATCTCAGAACTACATCCCAACATTAGCAGCGTCTATTTTTTACGTCAAATGGGAATACGGGCAACGGGTCTGTAGGTGAGCGATATAAGTGGCTTGCGGAATTCTAATGTATGCAGGTAGGCCCATCTATGGTAGACCGGACTAGCTTCTTTACAGTGTAATGCAGTATTATAAATTTCAAGTTTTTCACACTGCTTTTACTGTACTGGAGCTTTTACAGTTTACTCATTTGATTTTTACAGACGAGTCAGAAAGCCAAAATTACGAATATTATTATCCAGGTATAGAATATCATTAACACAGGATAAAATATTAGTAGTGAAACTTTACTGTCTTATTTGGCTGAACACTGTTAACGTTTAGTTACGTTTTAAGAAAGTAACAAATGAGCAATGTGAATATGGTGGTAACTGAAGCTTGAATTGTTTCTTGTTAGTATCAAAAAATTTTGAAGGAAGATTAAATACTGATTAATTTGTACACTGTATGCTAACGTCAAGGAACCCGCATTTTAATGTCATTTCAAATGCTCTTTGCTGCTATAAAAATCATTAAACACATCGAGTAATTCCAAAGCAAAACTTATTAGTATTTTTATTTAAAATTATTGTAGAGACCTGCTGAGTACTCATTTAATTAGACACCGTTAAAGTAATTACGTATTTTAATATGATAAAATATAATAAAGTGTGTTAAATATAGAATATTAATATGCGTTAGAAGTGAGAGACACAATTAAAATGTAATTAATATCGTCTACAGTTTTTTAATTGAGAAAAGTGGTGTGAAACTATATTTTATAAATAAGCATTCTATAACAAGTAAATTGTATATTAGGCAATAAATTTCAAAGTAACTATCGTACTATGTTGCTTGCGTTGTAAATAAAATTGGTGCCTATTACATACGATCATCTTTAGAAATATGCGCAATCAACTTTGTTAGCAGCGAAAGTGTCTACAATCTTCATTCCTACGCCGTCTAAGGCACACGCGCACCTGTTTAGCTGTCCATCGGTCACTCAGCCCACTGTTTATACCAGATATTTGCATATGCATGCCAGATAAAACACCTAGATCATAGGCGAAACATGCATGACTAATCTAAACTCGGCATAGTTTTATTCTCAACCAGTCTCCAGTGATGTTAATGCAATCGGTTTTATGCTTTTACGTTTAGTCAGAAGGATAAACGTTCATTAATTTATTACTCCCGCATCTTATAAAAAAATCCATCAATATACCAAACAATAAAACGGAAAAAATCTCTTTTATTCTTTCAAAATTAAGTTAGCCCACATAAAAGAGGTTTGTTTAAAACATTAGATGTTTTAAGATGTTATCGTCGGTGTTTGGTGTCAAAATTCTCGCATCATGCCGAACACATTTAGATGTCGCGATACAGATCTCTACGTTTTGTGTTCAGCGATTGCTTCGTAAACAAGAATAGCGGGAGTCCACATAAATCATTTTTTATCATAAAAACTGAAATCGAAAAAATCTGGGAGGCCGCGGGATGAGAGACTAATGTAACTGTGAAAGTCGGATGCCTGCGCCCGAGAACGGGTTCGCTTTAGGAATATTTAAAAAGCTGAATTATATGTATTTGCGTCGTGTATTTAACATAATCTCGCACACGGCATCGTCGACGGCGACATGCAAAGTTGGAACACGGGCCCACCGCACAATTATGTCATTACGTTCTTTAGCTTCTGCGAGTTAATTACAAATTGAACGGCTTTGTTTGCTTTGCGGTCGCACGAGGACGTCATGCGTACACAGCATGGTGTATCATTTTCTTTAAAATGCATATCATTTTGTTGACACACGTTTCAATACAAACTATATTTTAAATGACTAGCAAGTGTTGATAACTGGTTTTGCACGGGAAGATTGAAAAATGTCATGCGAATGATTTGCCCGTGGCTGTTACTAAATTAACGATAGGTAAGTGCCGTAGCGGGAAACCAAAGTACGACAAAGTTATTTAAACACTCGTTACTGTCAAGGGTTGTTTTTATGTTTGTGACTATGTTTTACATTGTAACTTTCTCGATTCTACTGTAACAATAAGTAATAAGAATCAGTAATACTCGACTTTTTTAAGTTTCAAATGTTGAAAATAACTGGTTTCTTCTAAATGAAAAGTAGAGCAGATTCAGATTATCCCTTTAGTAGTTAAATTCACAAACATAATTATATTACTTATTACGCGGCGTTTTCAACGGCATAGTACACAGACGCTATGGTTCGTTGCTGAAAATATAATCTTATCTTTCTTTTACTTTCATTTTACTTTTTGAAAAACGTTTATGAATGTGGACCAAAGGATGATGATCTGGCAGATCAGTACAATATTTGCACATTAATTTCTCATTTCATTCGAATAGTTTATCCTCGTTTTAAATCGAGTTCACTATTTTACCCTTCATATAATAATTCGATCAATTAATATTCCGAGGAAGTTTTCATTACATTTTAATGGAACAGGAGCGGGTTATCTTGCCATCGCTAATTTTATGTTTTAATTTACGCGCTCGGTTTGTATCTAGGCGACATTCATCTCTGCATAAAAATATTGTCTTATCAGGGAATAGATTTAAATGCGATGAGAAAATATATAATTGAAAATTAAACGAGTTATAAAACGGGTTTGTTGCGGTTTATAAATTTATTTTTTTCTTGTTTTGCATACTTTGCAGTAGTCGTGTTTACAAGATCAATCAAATATGGTAGAATCTTACTAAGGAAAGGATTGTCATGTTTTATCTTTGAAATCAATTAATTGGCAACCAGCCGTACTATCATTATGAGTATTTTGTACAGTCAACATTGAACATCAAATGTTACCTATTTTGTTTTAACCTAAAAGAACACGAATATTTGATTAATTAGTGTAGTTATTGTAATATAACTACACTGAAACATTTTTTCCCTGTATTTTACAAGAATAATGTGATATGTAAAGCGTTGACCATTAGGTAGTGTCATATCCTATGATATAGTAGAAGTAAGCTTGCATTTGTTATAAACTCTCTTGAAGTTGTAATGCATAACCGAGGGTAGAATTATGATAAAACATATAATTTTATGTTGCAGGTAAATAATAACAGCTATTTGGTTAATTTACTGGTTGTATGTAGATACTGTTTAATTGAATATTTTAGTATTGTATTTTACGTGCGTTTGTCTGGTATCATAGCTGTGGTAACTAGCCACCTGGTATAAACTGCTCCCTACGGGCAATCATACAATAATATTTCAAACATCGCTCAAAAACTAGAAAATGAAATTGATTATCTTTTATAAATACATTTCCTCGAGGCGTCCGTGTGAATATGGGGTTATTTTTTTGTTTCAACTGAGCGTTTGGCTTTTTCTAACTCTCCTCTAATATCTAAAGAGTAAACGAGATGGTTATTAAAGGGTAGGTCTGTTGTATAGTCGCGATCCTTGATTGATTAAGTAAGAATTGCCCGCAAGTTAGAAGGGAAATTGAATTCTACAAAATTAAATGATACATTATTGGTCATTAGGAATGGTTTGTTTACAGAGGCCTTTAAAACATCATTAGGAATTTGTTTGAATTTGATAAAAGAAAACTTACATACATTAAAAATTTTAGTTATCTACCGTATTACCGTTGCACATGCAACGCTACACCATTTATTTATTTTATTTATTTTATTTATTTTATTTATTTTATTTATTTTATTTATTTTATTTATTTTATTTATTTTATTTATTTTATTTATTTTATTTATTTTATTTATTTTATTTATTTTATTTATTTTATTTATTTTATTTATTTTATTTATTTTATTTATTTTATTTATTTTATTTATTTTATTTATTTTATTTATTTTATTTATTTTATTTATTTTATTTATTTTATTTATTTTATTTATTTTATTTATTTTATTTATTTTATTTATTTTATTTATTTTATTTATTTTATTTATTTTATTTATTTTATTTATTTTATTTATTTTATTTATTTTATTTATTTTATTTATTTTATTTATTTTATTTATTTTATTTATTTTATTTATTTTATTTATTTTATTTATTTTATTTATTTTATTTATTTTATTTATTTTATTTATTTTATTTATTTTATTTATTTTATTTATTTTATTTATTTTATTTATTTTATTTATTTTATTTATTTTATTTATTTTATTTATTTTATTTATTTTATTTATTTTATTTATTTTATTTATTTTATTTATTTTATTTATTTTATTTATTTTATTTATTTTATTTATTTTATTTATTTTATTTATTTTATTTATTTTATTTATTTTATTTATTTTATTTATTTTATTTATTTTATTTATTTTATTTATTTTATTTATTTTATTTATTTTATTTATTTTATTATATAGGTATATAGTAACTAAGTACACCTTATAACTTATCATGCTTCCCTAAATTCTGCACTAGGCGCACCTGTGTTGCAGAATTTAGTCTCTAACGTTTCTAATGTTTATTATTCTTCTTAGAAGACGAGATTTAACCAATTAAATTATTACTGCACCATACAGTTAAAAACCTACCTATAGAAGTTCACTCGGTCATGGATGTAAATGTATTGTAACCATAATAAAATCTGTTTTTCTAGCCCTTGGGAACAAAACAACAGATTATAAATTAATTTTAACCCGAGGAAATTGCGGTATTAGTTTCGGATCAAAGCCTATTATGATCTTTTTTGTTAAAAGCGACATTTTTTGTACAACACCCCGTTTTAAATTTGCTTTTAATAAAATGTGAACGCAATCTAAAACACAATAATGATGCGTTGGCTTCTATCATTTTATCCTTTTTTGTTTTGTAGGTCTGTGCAGAGATTTAAGTATAAAAAAATCTTTTTCTCATGAAATATGTTCCAAACGGTTTGTAAATTTCAAATAAGTTTTATCAAATTATCTAACATGTTAATAAGAATAGCCGTTTGTATAATTCCAAAAGTCGTAATATTAAAGTATCGCAGAAATTGAATTAATGACGTGAAGAAATAACAAAAAAAAAATTAACAACCGGCCGGCATAGGGATTGGCGCCGCCGATGGCTATACTCATTTTGGTGGATTTTAGTTGATGAGAATGAATATTTCCGGCGTTAATTTGTACAGTCAGTCCAGTCAAATCCAGACCATACATCATCTTCAATGATGATTCACCTGCATCCGGTATATTTCAGTATGACCCAGTTTTATTATTTATTAGCATCATCCCGCAGCTTATCTCGCGTTACAAAACTTGCACATAAAAGCCTGTGTCGTCTCCATTTTTCAGGACTTAATGTGGTAATTATCGTAAATTGCAACCCTAAATTCTGTATACATTTACATTATATTAGGAATTGATTTATTATTTTATCACACTCTTAGTTATAATTATGTTATTCATAATAAGTAAGGGTACGTCAGAGTGTTTTGTACATATTATATACGAGCCTAATATGACTAAGGTTCTACTACTACTATTAAGGCTACAAACTAAAAGAGACAACCCTCCTCATTTGGATTTTTTCGTCAAGTACAAGTGACTCGACCAAAATTGGATCACTGTGGATGGGATTTCTATATCTATTGATTATCACTTTAGAAGAAAAAGTTGGAGACCTAATTTTGACTAAGTCGAAAACCTACAGATACAGTGATCTAGAGTTTTTGTACATAACTAATTTTCTTACTTTCCCTTTCATATTTTTATTACACATTGTAAAATCTTTAGCAATTTGCACCAAAATACTCTACCTTATAGGATACACCTGCAAAACATTGACAACATCTGATTTATTCTGAGAGAAACAATACCATGACTTCCCTTGCCTCATTCAGGATGTTCAAACTTAAAAAGAAGAGTCAAAATAGGCCGAGGGTAGAATCTTTGTCTTGTTGGGCCATCCATCAAAATAAAATACGCATTACTAAGATTCTAGGGAGTTTTGACTTTGCAGAGTAAAATTGAAAATGTGATGACAGTGACAGATCTACTTTGTTCTACAATTGGAAGCTTTATGAGACCAATTTCAAAAACCTCGGAGTTGATAAGGGTGAGGATAACATTAGTTATATAATTGTTTTTTTTTTACAAATATTCATGTGATTGAGACATAGGGTTTACACCATTGATAGTCGAATTCTTCGAGTCTTGAAACCCAGCTCTTGGGGTGGGTTTCGAGCGTATTCGCTGTTATTTTTTTATATAGCTTGCGCTTAACCGCAAATCGCCTGATGTAAAGCAACGATGTCGCCTAGGATGTAGTACGCTTACCGTAGAAGAAACCGAATGACTCGCAATTTTAAAAGACCAAGGCTATAACTATCATTAGTCATGTTAGAGTAAAATAATCATTATTATCAGCTGTTATATTTTTTTGTGTATTTTTAATTAGGATCACAAGAACACATGAATGGAAATGCTGACACAAGAACTAAATAATGAATTATTTATTAAATTAAAAAAATCAAACAATTTATACAATAAGAATAATAAGCACCAAACAAACTTTTTAAATCACACAGAGTATTTACGCTAAGTACGTCTGTAAGTACATCTTAACAGCTCCTTTGTTTAAGTTATTGCTAACAAATTCCATACATCGCGTCGGACAGAGGTGGTGGAGCGTCTTGTACAGGCGGCGCGAGCGCACATACAGAACCTTATATCAATTAAACCAGCTTAAAATGTAAGTATTTACTCTCGTACAGGGTGTCCATAAACGCTGCGTTAAAGTTGTCATCACAGTATTTTTTTTCAAGTGCCAACATTTATACTTCTGAGCCTGATTCCTACGACTCGTGTTATATGAATCAACAAAGGGTCTATTCTACTTCAATGCACTGGAAAAATTCATGGATGTACAATGATGTGTTTATAAAATGCCTATATTATAGAGGTTTTGAAAGTTTTTTTTTCAGCGAAATATATAGTATGCTTTGGGGCCAATGCGCCGCCATAACATTTGCCTAGCATGCCTAACAATGTATGCAAAGCAGTTAAACACACAACAAATTTATTTTTCTTAAAACATAAAAACCTAAAACACCACAAACATCTCTCAGCAAATTTCTAATTTTGTTCTATATGAAAAACAGATGATACTTATCCGAAGTGGTTTTAGGTTAAAAAGAACATATCGTCATAAACTTCATACATTTACTATATATCGTGTGTATATATCGCGTGTCCGTATGAAACTTTGACAAATGGCCACTCTCCATACAATGAGTGTCGAGACGCGGTGCTTTGATCGCTTATGTCGGCGCTTACCAAAACATATACCGTACAAAGCAGTTACCAAGTTAACAAAAGTATAGATCATGCTTCACACTATCACATCACTATAATATTGAAAGTTTGTACGTCTGTGTGTTTGTTACTCCTTCACGACCGAACAGCTGCACGGATTTAGATGAAATTTAGCACCAATATTGCTTATATCTTGTATTAATACATATGTTACTTTCCACCCGAAAAAAATGCAATACAAATCACATTTTCGCGGGTAACACAGCGACATCATTAACGAACAATCAAGTGCACTAGATTTATTGCACAGTTGCAATGAAAGAGAAGTTCAAAATTACATACACCATTATGAGAGCTTATGTAATTAGAATGTGTATGGATATAGTACAAGTATAGAAATCCTTGCAAAGAAGTGGAACATTTTTCCCTTCTTAGCATTATAATATCGGCGAGCTTCGTGACTGCTTACGATTGTATTTTAATATTACCAATACCCGTTACCCACAAAGCGAATAAAAATCTCATAAAGCGATAAACGATAACTACATCGGAAATTTCGATTTATAATATCCTTACATCTCAATAGGTGATCCGAACTTTATATAACGCAGGATCGTAACTGTTACTTAAATGTTTACAATTTCCTCCCACGGCATGGATTAAAGAGATTACAGTTCTGTTAACATAATATTTTCCGAGCGAACCGTATCTGTTATAGATAGATATGTGTTCTAATTGAAATACATTAACTACACTATGTTATAGTTGCGTGATTGTGGTAGACGTAAATGTCACATTTACCACGAATATTTAGATAGAACGAGCAATTGGAGACGTTATTTTTAATTATATCTTTGTTAATCTGAATTTTGTCGGCGTGTTAAGACGCCGAAACAGCTTTATGTCCCATAAGAAAACTTAATGCGTAATCCAATTCGGATTTAGGAATGTATAATTGTACAATATGATGAGATCTCAGAGAACAGATAACAGAAATCTTAGTGCTGGAAGTTGAGATGTACATCGTCTATATAAAGGTATAAGAAAGTTAGTCCTGACTGACGAGATTTGGAATTATACTAAGATCGGATTTTTGGAGATTCAAGCTCTAAGGAGGTCAAATTTAAAGTTTAAAACATCTTTATATTCGATTTACACCAAAACGCCGGGTGAATACTCTAGTATTTAAGAAAATACACGGCTATATTTCTTGTTTATAATTGTTATTTTGTGAAGTGCTTATGTAATATAGCAAGTATATTTTTTCCTATCAGATATTATTACTATCAGTTTTTAAGAATTATTGACAATACGAAACGATTAAGAAATAATACCAGAACCAATAGATGTCGAGTTTAGCGGAATTCAAAAGTGATATCACCTTTATGCAAGTAGCTCATAAATATTTCCCCTAAGATTTTTTCTGTAATAGGTGAAACGCATTTTCCTTATAACAAGTAAACACAGCAATATGTTACGTAAATAAAATGAAGCCTAATTAAACAAATTAATGCTTTCCTTTTTCAGCAGTAAAAGTCTCATACGTATTAATTAAAAGTGTCATTTATAGAGCATTTGTGATCTGTATCTAGAAATACAAGTTTCTTCAGAAGGTAAAGATCGATATCAGTCGGTCACTGCATTAAATTGCTGGAGAGTTTAATAAAAATGTTTAACCAAAAAAATACAAACCGAATGTAAAGATTTTTTCATGATAGTCTATTGCAGATTTTCAACGTTAAGTTTTTTAGACTGTGTAGTGCTAATAGTAATTACCATAAGCATTGTATTTAAATACACTAGAAAAAAAACATAAACCTCAGTGGTATGGGTTTATCTATAATCAATCACGTTGTATAAACAACTTTTATTTATTTTAATATGTAGTTTCCCACGTAGAGCTTGTTGACTACGCCACGCGTAACTACGTCATCTTAATTAGCCTAGAAAATCATGAGTCTGCCAAGAAAGAAGCACTAAAATGAAACACAAACTTAAAATCTTGCTTATATTCCCTAGTTTCTTATATAATGTCGAGTAAAAGTAGACTAAGAAGATAATATACTACCGCAAATTTGCTAATAATTGTTCAATTAAATACATTACTTGATTGAAATGACTTTGAATCTAATACTGGCTCTTACAAATTAACCCGAGTCCAAACCACGTGTAACTCAACGGAAATAAACACGTCAGTGTTTTGTTTTTCCTGCACCTGACAAAATTGCGGTCTTATTGTGAGTGCAATTATTAATTTCGTATGCTTCAAATCCAATAAGGTTTGAGTATTCTTTAACAAGATTAGATACGCTTGTTGAGTCGATGATGTTGTTAGCAACGTCGGTTTTTATGACTTTGTTTGATTTGAACGCGCTTCTTTGATTTGCAAATGCAATTTCAAATGACGAATGCCAGTGTTAATTTTTATTTTATTTATTCGTAATTTGGTTTATACATATATTTTTATTCAGTAAAAGTTTTCGATCAGGTTTTGATCAATTTGTGTACTTATTATGAAAATTTTGTATTTACTTTCTCTTTAATTATAAGCTAAACTTTTCTAAATTATGTTACAGTAGTAAACCAGT
This sequence comes from Ligdia adustata, assembly GCA_947049295.1. Lineage (NCBI taxonomy): Eukaryota > Metazoa > Arthropoda > Insecta > Lepidoptera > Geometridae > Ligdia > Ligdia adustata. The sequence goes on from OX346218.1 coordinate 10,790,759, forward strand.
TGCGCTTTTCTTTAGTATTTGATAACTTAAATATTGCCTAGCAAGGTATCAAACGGGGGCCTACAGTTATTAACAAGACAATCGTTAAATCATAAAAGAATTTAATAAATTAGAAATGATAACAATAAGAATTCTAATAAAGTGGCCTTCCAAACAAAATTAAATTATAGGTATAACTACAAACTTTAAAAAATTGCCTGCAAGGCAATAAGGCAAAGCAATAAGGCCACTCAATGTGCAACCAATGTTTCGTTTACCCGCACTTATTGTGTACTTATACTTTAATTTTTAGATAAATTTCTATTGAAATTATTATTTTTTACAAAAAATGTTTTATACGTTCAAGACTACGAGTAAACTAAAAATATCTGGAAAAGTAGGCTTTTTCTCGATAAGACTGTTTCCTATTGTATTATATTATCTGATGTTAAACGTTTGTACTGACATTAAACAATTGTAACTAAATAGACTTTAGAATTGATAAACCCTTTTCAGTTGGATCATCAGGTTTTACTAATATATGCAAACAAAGTATTCTGGTACACTTCCTTATCCCCAGGACAGTGGACATGAGTAAAGATGTCAGCACTTTCCCACGAGTAATGGATCGACTGAATCCGCGCTATCAGTTGGGTTGAGACGGCTGGTTTTTTTTTAATGAGCGTATTGGCACGATTCATTTTCAATTTTATTCAGACAAACCACACATACAAACTAGTGGCTAGAAGCGAAATCTAAAACCATTACAAACGGCGGTACGCAATCAGTACAGCAATCAAATAAAGACAAATCCAATGATGACTCGCAAAAAAATTAGAAAGTCCATAATAAGTTACTATTATGAACTTATTATATTGACTATATATAGTATAACATTGTCGTGTCCGTTGTAAAGATAGGCGTATTAGATAATTTCTTAAAATGTCCTCTTCTACCTATGATAATTCTGTTTTTGACCAATTCTTGTTACGCCCGGTTCTTCTAATGTCAAGCTATAACTGAATGACATACGAGTATATTTCACAAAACTTATAAAACATGATAAAATTTAATTAAAAATTATAGGATAAAAAGTTAGATTCTACTTGTTGTTATGCCTACTATATTTTTGCATGTGTAAATTTGTATGAAATCTTGATTCTGCCGACCAACCTTAAATCAATGAGCCATAAGCGCCAAAGTGACTAGTATCCCTGTTAATGTAAACGGACGCGATCCATAAACAGCTATCTGATATCGGACATTGAGATATTACAAGTCGCATGGCTAAAGGGTGCGCTGACGAAGTGATGTAGCGGAAGGACGGCAAAAGAGTTCGCCGTTTTCTTTTTAAGCGACTTCAAAAAAAGAGTTTTATTTATTTCTAGGTTCATTTTTAATGTTTGTTTCCTGATGAAAAGTTTCAATTTTTTTTAAAACGGTATACTTAACAGGCGGTTTACATATTCATTTAAACAAAACCTGTTCTTGTAGTTTGGTTTATATTCAAAAAAATTGCCTGCTGAATTGAAGCTCCTTGAAGCAATATCTTTAATTATCTGCGGTTTAGAAAAATTGAAATGTTTCGTCCAAACGAATGTTTTACTATTTATCAATGCGATATCAAATCGTAGTTATTGTATTTTGTAAATAAATTTGATCCATCTCAGATTTTACTGCACCGCTGGCTATATTTGTCAGGCTACAATAGGAATTGAATTAAATGAACAAGACAATAATTAGAGTCATTTTGACTGTCCCATGGATCTATAAAAGTATTCACAATCTTATGATCTACGTCATCGTTCACCATCATCCATAACTGAGTGTCAACGCACCATCGATATGAAGTGACGAATCGACTCGGCGACTCTTTGTACCTCACAAAATACAATAATCATACGACAAGATAACAACATTTTGACAAATTAACGGCGATTTAAATCGGTTATTATTATTATTTTTATAAGTATAGCTGGTAAAATTAAAGAACGAGTGAATTTAGTTTCGTGATTTAGGTACTTGTATCTGTTAGCGGCCATAGGTACGAGTATGCATACAAAAGTTATAATATGTAATAAACTTTAATTTTTAGCACCAATTACCCATGATATAGGTATGTACTAGGTGCGTCTGCGGTTTTACCCGCAGTAGATATTTGATCACCCCTTGAAAAACCTAAATTTTTTTGAGACAAAAAGTTGCCTATATTTTAATACAGTATCTTATTAAACGAATAAAATTAAAAAAGAGCCAATATTAAAATTTTACATAAGCTGATATGTATAAGCTAATATGTAGTGAATTCAACCACTTTACTCAACATAAATCAGTAGTTACATGTACTACCTTGAAAGAAATGTAAACCGACATCAATTCGGCACTTACAAACTTACGTGACAAAAATGTCGTCTATGTGTACTCAAAGGAAATTTATTAACAACATTTGATAAAATGTATATGACACCAATTGGAAAAAGTTGTGCATTGTTGTAAAATGTACCTTTTCGAAATAAAACAGGAATTTTTCAAATCTGTCTAGACATCACTTTGAAATCGGGGAGTACCTACATTCTACATTGTCTTAACGTAACATTTAACATACCAATTAAGATTTTTTTCCTAGCTGATTATTTTAATCGCAAAGTTAACTAAAATGTAAAAAAAATAAACTTTACAGAAGGGAACGAAGTGGTATGTCGCATTTAACATCTGATTAATTTTTTCATGCCAAGAAGTGAAGTAGATTATTTATCTGCTCTTTGATCGTAAATTAAAACAGGTTCATTAATGATCATAACTTTTAATTTATTTCTCGTTCGCGAACGTGTCGATGCAAATATTGTGGGTATAGTTTCGTGTGAAGAGAATTTATGGCATAGATTGCGATATATGTATTAATAAGCGTTTTAATACTATTTCTCTGAACACTCGAACAGCAGAAATAGTACAACGCACGCAAGCACCAATATAAGTTATACTAGCAACACAAACGCAATAAAACGATTTAGGTAGTGTACATTAATTGGACCTAATTCTACTTAACATTGGTCGAACGACCTGTAAGCACTTTATAGGACACGATTCGCTCTCGTACCGGCGACGTCGAATCGCGATCAAACAATGTTGTAGTAAAAATTTACTCGATTACAACGCAATTTACCAAAGATGGCAAACTGGCTCTATAAATATTTATTGCCACCTCATATTCCCTTGTGCAAAATTATACAGCTCATCGCGAAACCTTTTTTTCGTATTATTTTCGACTACAATACAACTCGCTACTGTTGCAAACAACGATTATAACTGGCCACTTTATTATAAAAAACTTCAAGCCTACGTGTTCTTGCCCTGTCAGAGTAATAAATTTCGTGCGTGACATCTCAAAATGATAGGATACATGTAGCCGTATTACCTACTATAAATCAGTCCGCTGATATCATTTCATAAATAAAATATTTATGCGCTTGCACTTGAAATTTTACTTAAGTTAATTCTATTTTTATCACGTAATTGAACACACGTTTTTCTCCGTTTACACGGTGCTCTCGCCGGATTAATTCACTTAATCTGATGAAAAATGGTGTTGAAACAAATATCTAAGGTTGTTTAACAAATGTTTATGGCCCACGCGATACATTTGGAGTTTTAATCTGGTGATAGCGGGAGGCCGGCGCCCACCCAGAGGTGTGGACATCTCTGACCAAATCGAATTATAGCACTAACCAAAAACATTACTAATATTTCAACAATAATATATTCTTAGCACCCTGTAATAAGAGTCACAATTGTAACTAATTCTCTCTTAAAAAAGCACATATATTGTGGCGATTAAATAAGTTAAACCAAAGCAGATTAGTGGCATTGGAAGTCCATAAAACATATTTGTATAATTTCTTTGATGAGGCCATTCATTTTAGAATTAGAAGAAAAGTATCCCACGGTACTAATATATGAAAATTTAGTTACATTACGGTTACATAACATTAAAAAAATTACTAAACATTCATTTGCAGTTGAGTGTCTTCATATTATTATCAGTTGCATCACCGAAATATCTGCAAAAAAGGTTTCTTTTGTAAAGAGTATGAATTAATTTGACACTTTATTTTATAAAACTTTTACCATCACCCTATATGAGTAAAAAATTACAATAAAATAAAACATGTCGCCATGGAATGTTTTCTTCTGAAATACAAAGTTTCATCGTTTTCCAAACATTGTAAACCATCGCACATTGAACAGTAGTGACAAAAACAGATCGATTTGTATCGCCTACTGTTTTACCATCCCTATACGGGCATCTTTTTTCCTTACAAAGGTCCCTGCGACACACGTTAATCATTTTTATAGTTTGCTTGGCGTGTACACATGTAGAATCACGCGGCGCCTGGAATCCATTCATTCGATATTATTTATTGTGATTCAAAACAAATAAGATCAAAATTCCCGCTGTGGTCACTTATTTATAGATTTCAAAGGGCGAAAGTGAGTTATTTTAAAATATTCATTGATTTGTGTACTACAATTAGAAGTTAAATTATATAAAAAAAAACTTTATAAAGTATTAATCTACAACTCAAAAGTTTAATTTTAATTCTCTAACTTCAAACGCGCAGTTTCAAAAAAACGCTGGCTTATGTAAGATTTATTTAGAAAAAGCTGATTTCATTCATTCTATTGTCAATTTAAAATAGAAACACTACGTTACACTTTTTTTTAACCTACACAGCAAGGCATTTGACCATAAGTTCGCACGGAAGTCAACGATACTGTAGCCCTAGATAGAGCATGCCTAGTCTGGAATACAATTGTAAAAACTGTAACGTAGAAAATAAATGAACTTACTCTGAAGTTATTGAAAGGCTTGTACACTAAGAAAAATTATAATAACACACTAATAGCTGCAAAATGTATTTGTGAATAAATATTTTAGATATTACTATTGGTTAAAAAGTAAACAGAGAAATGACTTTTTAGTTTTGTTTGCATCTTAAGATTTCTGTACGCAAACAGAAAATTCACCGTAGCTGACAAGTTCTTGGCCTATCAGGAATATTGTTAGCGTGGAAAGAGCGGAATTTGCATGTGCTTGTTAACGCATTGCGCATACACACAGAATGACATGCGTCGTCGGCCGCTCTGATTGTCCACCACTCAAGCAGTTTACCTCCAGCTAAATTTGAAGTATCGCAAGTACCGTATTTTACAAATTAAGTGCCTGACTGACGCGGCATTTGTAAGCTTTTTCGTTTTTTGAACGGATGGACAGGACAGTATCTTACTCTACGATAGGGTCTAGTTCAGACATAAGATTGATCTCTTGATAGTGAAAGGTGTGAATAAAATATAATTTATTCTAGTTAACTATTGATCTGGTTACTATCCACACCAATATTATTTGTTGTTAATATACGTTACACTAAAGTGACTACATATAAGACATGGCTACATCATAAAAATACAAAAATGTGTTTATGACTGAACTGAACCCTATAAACTGCTTGCTATTCTTATTTTATCTCGTTCGTTCGAATTAATCAAATCTGAGTACCGAAACAACCATTAACAAACCACTTTAATAGTCCAATTTAAATCTTTGCATCGAATGCGTCTTGAACAATCAACTCGGCAATCAATCCTCCAATCACAGGTTTGATCGAAAGTGCGTAAACGTCACTTAGGGTTGTTAACTACGGTACGGTGAAGGTGCGAATGATAAGACAGTGCCGTCTTTTAAATGCTTGGACCTTGCGCTGGAGACTTGACCTAGTGCAATTGTTATAGTGGTTGCTATAATATAAACATCGTCTTGGACAATATTTTTCAACGAAACAAATTTCTTTATTGGCTGTGTTTTTTATTATCTTTATTCATACCTCAAAGAGCTATTATTTAAAACACTTCTTCGTTAATTCTTTTTTGCTATTTTTCAAACTACTGATTCGTTAGATCAAGTCATTTGTGACACGTAACAGAAGATAGAAAACGTCCTAAAATCAAAGAGCCGAAAATTAACTTTATGAGTAAGAAATCAATTATATCGGCTAAATAGCGCCGGTGAAAGGTTAATGTTGTTTTTTACAGCCGTTTTACGATGTTCTTTATAGACATCTTCGAAACACTAAATTAAATGTAAGATACGGATGATACAGATTTTTTATTCACTCCTTAGGATACTTTGAACTTCGAAAAAAGCTTTGCTACTATCCGAGATTGTCTTAGTGTCCGCATGAAAAAAAACACTAGCTGTACAGAATTTTAATAAGATATAAGTTTTTACAAAAATTTAAGTAGAATATTAATTTCCTGCACCCTCGCTTCGGACCGCCTACATAGAGACGCTCTAACAAAATTACACACTCATTAGTTCTACAGAATGTTTGTTTGTTTTTTAAGACAACCGGCGCCCAAGAACTAACAAAATCAGTCACAGTCTAAAGTAAACCGATTGGGTTGCAGGGTATCGAGAAGAAATCAACAGAAGATTTTTTGTTTTACCCTTTAAGCGGTGGCTCTTAGAGACGTCGGCTATCGATGCTGACAATTGGGGTAATTAAAGAAGTAATTAAATAATTTCTCAAGGTAAGACGCCCGACATGGATGTTAGGACGTCCGCGGACGTTGACAGATGAATAAATGTGTGTTGATTGGAATTTTAATGGGCGTTAATGGGCGGGACAATGATGGAATAGTTGGAGACAGAGATTTTATCGTCTTTATCCGCAGATTCGAGTAGAAGATAAGCCGGCGTATCAAAGGCAAATTGCGGTTAAGCATGTCGATATTGCAAGGGTGGTCTTTAGCAAATATGTTGCAGTATGTCTAAAGCGAGCATGTAAATGATGGGCAATTTCAAATTTTAATTAATACCGCCTTCACCTCACTACAAAGTTGTAGATCTAATCTAACATCATTGCGGAGCTTTTGGCTTACTAAATTTAATGTAATGACAAGGGCTACTTATAAAAGTGTTAATTCATGATGTAATAAAACTTTAAAAAAAATAACGTTAGAAAATGCATTTTCTCACTTTTATTTTATTATGTCTAAAATATATAAATATAAACCATAATACAGTGAATTATGAATAGATATTATAGTATCAGAGCGTAAATACTTTTGATAATTAGAATTTTTTAAATGTTCTAATCATTGGAAAACACCCCAATTATATATATATATATATACGATCATCATCATAATCATCCACAGCCTTTACTGTCTCATTATTGGGTGATTATGTCTTTCTCATTTATACGATACAATCAAATAAATAGATATTAATAAATATATATTCGAATCTGAATAACAAAAACAATGTCGTCTCTCCCAATCGCTATACGTGAGAATTTCCTCACGGATGTATCGCTATTAGCCCCTAATTGTGGGTATATACCACCCTCGTACCAACATACGAACAAAAACGTTCCTCTACAAACACTGCGTGTTTAATTGTGTCCAAACTTCCGGCGAATTGATAATCACACAAACGTTATATCAGAGCGTAAATCACCATAATCACCACGCGACAGTTTTTCGCGCGTGAGAACTCATAAAATGCAGAAATCATTTTTATTCAGAAAAAATTTTCTAAATCCTTTCTAATCCTGGGCCAATATCGTTCACTGCAATCCTATTACAGTTGTAACGTAATTCGTAGTATGAATAAAATTAAATGATGTTCTATAAAATTTTAAGAACAAACCTAAAAATATTTTATTTACGACATTAACATTAAGACAAAATGAGCAAATCTATACTTTGTTTAAGAACACTCGAAAAAGAAGGAACAAATTAATTAATTAAAACAAAAGCAAGAATCCTGGGCGACCAACTAACCAAAAAGAAAGAATTTCAAAATGTGGACAAATATCCGCAATTTGTATGGATGGCTAGAAATTAGACAAAGTCAGGAAGGAGGCAAGTGGCGAACAGACCTATCGTATATTATACGAGTACGCTCCTAGTATTTTGAGGTTAATAAATTATTTTATGTAAAAAAGACCTACCTAGCTAACTACTTAAAACTTTTTTGAATATTAATCGACAACGCAGGTGCAATTATTTATTACATTTTAATTTTAGCTCCGTACTCAACTCAAAGTCTAAAATTTTTCAGTGTGGCTTCTTGTATCGCCTACGAATAGAAAATAATGTTTAGTAAAAATTAGATCACTTATAGAAATTCGTACTAATTGTAACTAAATTCGTGATTAATATCAATTATATTACAATTTAATTGTACCCTAACATAAATGCTGTCTTATAAGATAAATGATTCGTTACAGACTCGTGTTTTGTATAAAACTCAGCGGAAATCACATCTAATGGTTTCGGGAACTCAATGTCCGTTGCTGGCCTTCTGACATGGAGGGCATTTATGGGTGACAAATCCCTTCACATCATTCCAGTAATGACTACCAATTTTTATCGTGAGAATTTGTCACCGCTACTTCCTCTTTACTGAATAAAGTATGGTGATTTCCCGTATAAAGTATTTTCGCCTCGTAAACATCAGATTCCGCCATTTATACTCATTGTTTACACATTTAACATATTTCCTGGTGATTTTGAATGAATTTTTATTATAATGCCAATTGACCATTCGTCTCACGATGTCTTTAATATAAATACGAGATAAAACGCTTCTACAATACTCTGACTGCATACAAATTAACATGATGTTTTGTATGCACCAATATTATTAAAAATGTGTTGTTTATTTGAACCATGTAGCTGAAGATTTTTTAAAGGCATACGTAAATATACTTAAAATATAAATACTACATCTGTTTTGTTCAGTTGTTGATATCCGATCTTGGACAAGACGCGAGTCGCAAAAATGGAAGCAAATTAAATGATCATGAAACCATCAGCTGTTTGGCATTAATAGCGTATTTAACTTAATTAAAATATGAAAGACACTCTTTGGACGTAAAGTATCGATATAAATAATGGTGGAAACAGGCACAAGTTATTCTAATTAGTTGGTACACAGTTCCAATTAGTTCGATGCGGTATCGGATGTGCCCGCGCCGCGCCGTGTGGCTCGCTCGGTGGTTACCATAAACTGCACAGATAAAATTTAAACCCTTTAATGAACTCTTGGATTGCTTTATTTACATAGAGATAAATAAATTTTCGGCTTTCCGTTTGCTCTGTGGCTGCTTTCGAGTGATTTATACGCGTCTTCTAATACTGATTTCATCTGGATTTTTACGATACGAAATATAGTTACATACAGTCCAAACATGTCGTAGTGTTTATATTATATTTAAGCGGAGTTTATTTTAAGCTTGAATTTGCTTATCAGATTTTGCCCTGCGGAAGATTGTGCACAGGGTTCTTATTTTAATGTCATTACTAAAATCGTATCCTTTTCGGCCGTTCGTCGTTATGGGATCGAATACGAATCGAAGGTGATGAAACGGCTGTGGCAGTAATAAGCCTAATGATACCCTTAGAGAAAAGGTGTTAAATCGTTTATTGGAATACGTCTAAAACATTATTAATAGCTTTATAACAAGCCGACGCTTCGTTTTAGGTGTGAACCTAATTTTTTTTTATATAGATTACCGTTTTTGTGTTGATCTATTTTTCCATGAAATAATGCGATAAAAAAAAACAATAGGTGTAAAAATTTCATATGTTTATTGTTTCACGTAGGTTTCTTGGCTTATCAGTGATTCTGCGATATGAATGGTAAAATATTTAATTAAAATACCCATAAATGATTGCCGATTATAAAATAATTGGCAGTAACGAGGGTAAATAACTTATTAAAATGAGCCCCTGAAGCTGCTGAATTAATTTTGAGTTTATAACTTGGCGCTAAAAGTCATTCATTAAGGACTCCCATATTCTTCAGGCACGGTAGCATGAAATCAATTAAGGTTTTATGCGTTTAACAGCCTAATTATACTTAAGCTATGGGCATTGAAAAATACGAAAATATTAAACAAAAATAGTTACGTCAAATGCTGCTGGTTCATATTTAGTATCTTGCCGTTTTCGTCAATATAATAAAATGAGCTTTTATACTAATTTAACTATTCAAAATTTTATATAAAATTTTTAGATCCTGTAATACCTACTTGAAACTAATTGAGTTCTGGAGACAATATTTAAGAACGTGGTCCGAATTGGCCGAAGCCAAAGCAAAATAATATGACTTTTTTATGTTGTACTTTAATATATTAGACATACATTGATTTTACGCAACTTGGAGTCTATGCGTACATTGTCATGTCTTGTAATTCGTGTGAAAGACAATGAATATATGATCAAACGTACAAATTTTATAACATTTTATTTGTAAACACCACTTATCAAATTACATTTCATAATTATAACCATGTTCGTCATCATTGGTCCAGTACACCACAAAACATAACCACATCTTTAAATTAAGTAGGTATATTCATAAATCCTTAATATTAAATGTAAATAACGGTATCTCACAAGATGAGAGGCTCATTACATAATATAATTTCTGAAACCACAACGCCTGGTTCAGACTAGTAAAGCACAAACCACAAGGAACTTACATCAAAATCAGTTATCTTCTTCGGTTGAATAATATAAAGAGATAAAAACTTAACTTTACTGAACAGTTTATCTTCTTTCTGAGAAGAAAATATATATTAATATATAAGAATATATATATTTTTTAAATTAGCGAATCGGTCAAAACTCAGGGTATTACGGTTTATGCTTCTGATCTTTGTTATATTCTAAAAAGTAAAACTCAGCTATTTACGAGTATAAACATCCATTATTTTCTTTAAAGTAATGAATCACAAGACGGATAATTCGCTTACTTGCTGATAAACATTACGTTTTCTAATAGCAATTGCAATATCACACCTTATTTCGAATTATTGTATAATAAACCCGGATTGAAAACATACGAATAACTCAAGTTTATGTAGTTTGAATAACTGCCAAGTCTGTGACTCTTCTCCAGGCTGTCCCCGAGTAGCCTGTAATTACAAACTTGTCCTTCGAAAATCTTAAAGATGAAAACCAACGTCAGTTATCAAACTTTGATAAGTTAAAGTTAACAATATTTTACAAACTAAAAGCGTATGAGACAAACTTCGCGTGATCCTTGTAAACACGTGCGTGGGCCCGGATAAAGTGATGGTTAATAATACCCTAATCGAAGTTTCTGCTACCGCTATAAAAATTCCGCATGCCTCGAGAAAACCGTTGCTCTCCGCCCATTGAATTTTGTGCCAATGTCGATAATTCCGGGCTAGTGCTTCGGACAAACGCTGTCCACTGGTGAATTGTGGAGCCATCAATTTATTATTGAAATCAGGCGCGCGCATGCTGTGTTCCTGTTCTCGAAATTGGTTATAAAATTGGCGACCGCTCGTGCCGCGTGTGTACCTTAATGACACCAAAAAAATGTGTACATGTCTTTACTTAACAATTTATGAGTCAAAATTGTCTCATAAATGCAGAGCAATTTGTCTTTGTGTTTAAACTAGGTATTTAAGAAAAATGAAACATTAATTGCCAGATTTGCCCAATAATGTTAAATTTAGGTAATTAAACGGTGATACTTCAATTAATTGAAATTACACAAATAAGAAAAATGACTTAGTTGCTTACCACTATTTAAGATCAAAATTACTATCAGCAACCAGTCTGCGAAAATTTTTACACCATTCACTTGTTAATTTGGCTTTTAGTTATCTTGGTCTTGTGTACATGTGTTCATAGCACTAAATCAGAAGCAATGAAAGCAAGTTAATTCAAAGTTTAATTTCTATGCACTGTAAAAGATTCAAAACTGAGATAGTATTCAATTCTAAAACGCAGACATTGAAATTAAATATGTTTTTTGCTTAAAATGTGGTACAGTAGGATCATACAAAATAGGTAATTTCAGATTTAACTAATTGAAAGCATTTTGTATATGTACTAAATTAAAACTCTATATATAAACTAATAAACATTATAATATATTAATCTAACGCTAGTTAAACCTTAATAACTGACTTACACTTAGGTTCATATAAATACAAAAATAATTACACTTACAGCAAAATGATGGAACGTTAAAAAAAACTTAAAATAAAATTTGAAGGTAGGCATCAACTTACGCGCTTTCTTACTGAAAACTTTCCGATGTCGCACGTGCCGGTCTGTGTAAGCGCAGATGTACCCGACACCTGCCTCAACATCAACTTCTCTCTTTTACACTTCCCTCTAATCATAATTCTATCTCACTCTTTCAAATAATATTTTGATTTTTAAGGAGTTACGTAAAAGAAAGCTAGAGCCTCTGTATTTTACTTATGTGACTTGTTTGTTAACAGAACGCAGTCTGAAATAGTTCTCCACTCATTAGTATGCTTGTGGAAGCTCCTGCCATGGGCCCTATGACCATGTTTATCGCTGGTGACTTGTTTGGGAACTTGTTCCAGGCTGTAAGTAACATAGCTCAGATGTGGGTACGTAGGTTAGTCGTTTATTAGTGTTTGTCGGTGCTATAAGCAAGGTGACGTTTTTGTGACTTCGCGCAAACACGTCTTGGGTTTTGTTGCTACTGGAAAGCAAAGACGCGATCAAATACTGTCAATACTTTCAATTTCATTTTATGTGTTTTAATATCTATCGTCGTTCACATACGGACTTCATATGTCTATGTATGAACGACGACGGATATCGCTTATAGGTCAGAACACTTTTTGTGACGTTTTTTAGGATTCCGTATCTACAGGTAAAAACGGGCATACGTATTAGTAAGATTTCGCAATCCGTCCGTCCAACTGTCCGCCTGTCCATCCTTTCATGAAACGTGATAGTTAGACGTTAGATGATGTATTTCTGTTGCCGATATTAATAACTAAGAATAATTCGTAAAAAAACACAATTCGTTAACAAACGTGATTTTATCAGTTATTTGCTCGATGTTAATAGTGACAGCACGTAGAAACTCAAACACTCAGGTACGATGAGTCCGACTTGCGCTTGCAAATAATACGATGAGTCCGACTTGCACTTGACCAATTTTTATTAAAAACTTTAATGTTATGTTATGGAATCGAAGGATAATCTAGCTTAATTAATATGCCTTTTACATTTCTTAGGCTAATAAAACGATTTTTTTTATGAACATTAATCTAAAAAAATTATCCACGTTAAGAAATGACCTGGAACGTGTTGTTATTGCGACTTAAAATAAGTATTTTCTCTGCAATAAGCTACGGATGGTTTAAATTCTTCATTTGGCACAGAATCCAATTTTGCCTTGTTAGATCTTTCTTATTTAGCACCGAATCAAATGATTACAAAACGAGGTAGCTCGATAACTTGAGCTTGATTAATGACTTAAGATTGACAAAGGCTCAGCACGGAGGACCTCTCGCGGTGATAATTAGACACGAGGAAGCTTCGAAATGGCACTGACTGAGGCATTGTAATATCATTGTTAAAACTGGAACAACCTAGGACGGGGAGCATTTATAGTTAGTACAATTGTCTTTAAAACAATGAGCGGGTAAGTTATTGTTATATGTACCGAAATATTAATACATATTAAATTTAGTGACAGGTGGTTGCTCGTATTTAGAGTATTAGACTTTTAATTGGTGACCCTAGAGTGGCATTATTACAACGGATGATATTTGTAGACCGTTTGTTTTTATTAAATATTTAACGTATGCTATACGTTTGTATCATTATACAAAAGAAAGTATGAATTCAAATGTTGGCGTTCCTTTTAATTAATATTTTAACAACAAATTTTTAGTATGTATGCATACGAATGAGATATCACTTAGCTTTTAAGCAACATATTTAGTTTGTCTTAAAAGTATAAACAGTGATATACCAAAACTAAACAGTAAACCAAACTTTATTAGTAAAGCTTCTGAATTCTATTATTTCGGTTGTATCCACCCCGAAACCCATTGTGTTTTTTCTCCAACACAAATTATTAGATCTGGTCCTTTATAGCATGAAAATTCGTTAATTAAACAAAAATATAAATCCGTCTATGGTTAACGCCTTTTTTCATAAAAGAATATTGCCGCTCATCAATTTAATAACTTCTTGATGTTTAATAATCTTTTCTTTGGCCGTAGCTTTGGACTATGACTTTATTATGGTAGTAAAAAAATAATTGAGGCTTTAGTGTTCCTGTGCCACCTATAACAATTAACTGAGCATGTTTATTGATATCAAAATAATATGATGTGTAAAAATAAATGTATGAATTACATAACTTATGCAATGAGCAAGTAAATTAAATTGTAAAGAGTGATAACCGAAAGCAATTCAGCCGGCGCTTCTATAATTTTTCAATTATATTGATTTAAACCAAACTACTGGACCGATTTATATAAAAATTATATGAGATCATTAAACAAATATACTCTTTAAACAAACTGCCCAAATATTTGTTTTTAATTTTTTTTAAGGTTTTGTAAAATTTATGTTTTTTTTATGGACTTTTATAATAACATTAGAATCAACCTAAATAAAATCCACTAAAATCAACTGACTGATCAATTAGGTTTTGTAGAAATATAAATAGTCACACATACTTACGATGTAGTTTTGTCTTTATTTGTAAATTTAACGAGCCCGTTTTAGTGGTTCGATCCCTAAGTGAATTACATTTTAATTGGTATTATCGTTAAAAAGCTACGTTTACTGCGCCCTCGTAAAGTCCTAAGCTTTAGCCGAAGAGACCACCTCGATAAAACGTTAACGGCTGAATTCTAAAGTTACATAGTTGACATTTACTTACGTTATTAAATAAATCAGAGTATGACAACTAAAATTTTTGTTATAAACAGTGTGAATCAAGATAACAGTGTGAATCAAGATAAGAATCAGTCGATATAGCGGATAGCTCGCTTAAAACAACCGATATCAGTAGCAAAGTTATAGTATAGCAAAATTAAATAACTTTTACGTAAAAAATATTAACTTTTAATGTAAATATTAGACTTGACTCACGAGAAACGCGAACTACCATATAATTAACTATCGAATACTTCTGTATGTATACTTTTTGTATGTAAGCTAAGAGTCCAGAAGAAAGCAAGAGAGAATTCTTTAGAATCGTCAAAAAAAAGTTTGAAGTGCATACATAAATTCGCTGAGACGTTACAATTTAATTAAGTGGTGTCATTTAATAAAACAGATCGACGGCGGCTTCCTTTAGAAGATGTTAGTGGTGTTCACGAGTGGTTGGGCTTTAACAGAGAATTAAGTTTTTACTTAAGACTGACATAATTTTAATGACAAATATTTAATTTATCTAATTAAAAAAAAAAAACAATTTAATAATTGTTTCTGGTTTGTTCTTTTCTATAGTTTATAATTTGTTAAAAAGTGTCTCTTGTGTCTAAAATCTGTTTATTATTAGACACAAGAGAGATTGATAATGATTTTGGATAGATTAATTTAATTTCTAATATTGAACAGCGCCATAATAAACTACATCCTAAATTTTACCTCAATTCAAATGCCAACCATCCATTACAAAGCAACAATACAAACATCCTGGTTTTATTTCATTCATTACAAAGCTCAATATAAATGACTGAAAGGTTATCAGCACCGATCTTCCTAGCCACCGGGTAAGCGACGTCTTAATAATGACACGACGTCTAAAATAATCTTGAGACATATCGCTACGTACCGAACTTTTCAAAGGAATATCTTAGAGTATTTTGTCACTGTTTAACTGATTCAATCGGTACTTAGAATCGTTACTACAAAAAATAACCAACCCCAAAGGGTTGATACAAATTTTAACTAAAGGATCGAAACAAAAAATGGTTCGGTAACGAATCGGATGTTAATTTCTATAATTTGATACGAAACTCGATAGAGCAATATTAATTTGTACTGTCACGACAACGATCGCCGCTAATAAGACGTTTGATGGGTAAAACCACACGTAAGTACTTGTTAATAAAGTCAAAACAAAGGAAAAGCGAATAGAAACGTATAATTTGTGAGATTTAGAAAATAAGACGTCAAATCAATCGTTGTTTTATTTCGAAAGAGGTTCGTGTCTACTAGAAATTAAACTTTAAATTGATTAAACTGCTTAAGTAACATCTGTTATTGTAATAAGCTTCAAAAACAAACTCGTTGTAGTAAAATATTCGTGCAAATTGAATAAACCATTACAAGTATTGTAAAAATATGTAAAAAGCACGTTCGATTTACATAAACAGAAAAGTCGGCAAGTCTTCGTTGGTGTCACATTCATTACTGTTACTTTTACGTCTTGCCACCCAACGAGTAAAACCGTTGAATGAAATATCAATTAGAGCACTTTTTGGATTATGAAAAAAAACTCTTTATTTCTCAATTTCGCTAAGTGAACTCGTGGGCCGTATATTGGCGTATGTCATTTGCCGTTTTTGCATACAAGATGTCGACGGTTTGGGCGGTAAGGTAATGAGGAAGTTGAAATATTTATTACAACGTATCTCTGTTAAGATGTAGCTCTTTTCTATAATATGCTTTTACAAAAAAAAATAGCAACTTTTGTCGAAGGTATTTATCAAAAAATATCTATGAAAATCGAAATAATATCGTTTTTTTTTTTAATTTAATACAGAATTATGATAAAAAGAAAAGATTGCATTCGCCTTAAGGTGTCGAGTATTGCTTGATTTTAACCCAGCGACATTGTCGATGTGTAAACAACGGACCTCAGTAACACGTATTTTTTGTGCTTTGATTTATTGTTTTACGTTACAAAAGTATGTTTTTACGCCAAGCCACACGCAGTTTGCGGTTCCAATATGTAAAGTATGGCCAGATTGAAATAAGTATACGATTTAACTGATTACCTCCAATCCTTTAGGTACTGTTGCGTCAAGTTTACAACACAATATTAGTAAGGATTTATTTATATACTACACTCAGCACGATTCTTATGCTGTATATGTTTGGATTCAATTGAACAACCCATTAAAAATTTTAGTTTCATATAATATATGAAAGGGTATATACAAATAAAATGCTTGAAACTTTTAGAGCCTACTTCAACTTCGATATACGAAATGGAAATTACAGATACTAAGATTTTATTATAAAGCTATAAATGTCGTCAGTTTAATGTCTGATCACGTGAAATTATTAAAAGACATTATTACAATATCAGCACACTCGCTTCTTCTAATTGGCACCTTATTTAAATTCCTACTGGCGATTATTTCGGAACTGGACTCGCACACATGTTGCATATCTGGTTTCTGTGTAAAATCTACTTCTTTATTAAGTGAGCAGCTTTTATATTCGCGTAATGGTAAGCATACTCGCTAAGCGATCCGGTAATTCTCTTGGCACTTTATTTCGTTAGCTGTATTAACCGGCCCGGCTTCTCTTATGTACCTACACCTAAAAAAAGAACTTTTTAATCTACCTTAAGTGCGGCCCCTCATCGATACCGCGCTAAATAAATTTAGATTTTTATGAGAGGAAAGTGGAGTTTCTCTACTAAAAATCTATTATCGTATAATTCAGAATTTAATGCGTAACGTCATCTCTTTCCAGTAATTTTTGTCCCGACAAAGTAAGATGGCAAATTTTTTTATGAGGCACATTGAATTGAAAATTTTGTAATTTTAACGACGAATAGATAATTGACACTCAAGTCTGGAACGCCCCGCTGACTGCAGCCGACTTCACGTGGTGCCTGAGTCGAATCGGTTTCCAAGTTTTTACCGTCTAACCCGACCATTTGTAAATTAAAGGGAAATGTGTTATTTATTCATCGCCGTAGAGGCACACCCGCCGCGGGTTCATGTTAATTGATCGGCATTTCATTAATACTCTCATTGTTGTGATGCACTGTCTTAGGTTTTTTCTCCAGTCTCCCGTAGTCGATCACAAAATTAACCGGTTAATTATGATCCAAAATATCATCAAGTCGATCTCTCTGAAGGTGCCGGGATTTCTTGTCATTATCTCGACGAGACGTTAATTCGTAAATCGGGCCAATATGAGAACTTTGCACTCGATAATACGGCTCAAAATAAATAGATTTCAGAAAACACCATCGATTTTGCATTTTAAACGTTGCCGTGGCAAAAGTATTCGGTATTTGTGGTACTTTCGATACTAATCCGATTCATAAATATGGATACGATACGCATTCTAAGTAACATTAAACTTTTAATTAGTCGAGATGTCTTCATCGGGTTACAAAACAAAAAGCGACGGCGAAACCCATGTGAACTTCGCTTTCGGGGTCCAGTTTATTCATTTACGGCGTCGTAAACCTTAGATTGCTAATTAGTTTTATGGACATTTTATTTTAGTGACAAGATAGCGCTGATCTTCGACTGCTCGACTTTACCGAAGGCTAATTATTTGCTTATAAAAACTATTTCATGTTTTATTTTTAGCTTTATAAAGTAGGCAGTGGACATATGTGATGTTTCTTGTTCGACGCGGGTGGCGTCAAGTACAATCGTACTCTCGATACGTATTACCGGTATTATTAAGCGCATGCCATTTCGGTTCGTCCATACTACTATTTACCTTGATATTGGTTGGTGTAAATTCACTTGTAAATTGTATAAACTAGTAAATAAGTACAATAATATTTGCATAATGTATTTAGTACGTTCTTTTTAGTTCTTAAAGTTTCATTTATGAGCAAGACATATATGCATTATAGATTTTTTATTGATTATTTTTAATATAAAGGGCTATTACATTATTACCAGGCTACAATCTCAGTCTTTTGTCAAATCGCAAGCAATACGGTTTCTTCTAGGTAAGCGCGTTACACCCTCGACCACATCGACGCATTACTACCTACAGGTGAGTTGCGATCAAACTTACGCAAGCCTAGGTATTGCTTACAAAAGAAGTTATGCTTATAAAGAAAAAATCGACTTCCATTTGGCACGCAATAATTACGTTACTAATAATTTCTTCTTAGAAAACTAAAAGTTCTATCGAATAAAACTAAATTACTAGACCGATTGTGATAACATTTATACGACTATTTCGGAAGTATTCTAATTATGAAAGAGTTTTTGAATCGATTTATAATTGACGAATATATCAATTAACACACACACAAAACTTACATACAGACAGACATAGTACAGCCTCGTTTTTAGAAGTCGGTAAAAATAAAACAAAAGCGCAAATCTAAAAACAGCATTTTTTATAACTCAAATTATCCTCTTCTTTCTTCTATGATATATAATAAATACAGCTTTAACAGATAACTTATTTATTGGTTCGTTGCCGGTTGCCTTCATGTCATAAAAACCAAAGAATTTTTTTATTGGTAGTGTTATTTTGAAAAACTAATCTAATATTATATCCAGTTCTTGCGACAAAGTAATCGCTTTTAACGTTTTTTGTAATATTTAAAAGGAGCATTTACAAATGACCAACAATCATTTCAAATTACACATGTCTCCTAAGTACTTGGACTTACTTTTTTGCAGTACAATAAACGAAGCCACGTGATTCTCGCCAATTGCCGAACTGCTACTTAAAAAATTTTAGCGTGGTATAATTATGGATCATCAGTTTGATATCGGCGTATATCTTTGTAATTTTTAACGGAACTCGAAAAAGTTGCAGGTTATTTTGCTATTTTTTTCACATAGTTAATTAATATCTTTGAATATTAGCTATATTTACATTTTAAATTTTATTTTCAATGCAATATTTATATTATGTCTTTTTGCCATATAAATTTAACTGCAATGTAAAATAACATGTTATCTAAAAGGTATAAATATCAAAGAATTTTAAAAAATTTAGTCACGCGTTGATGTCTTTCTGTTGAATAAAAAAATGCGAGCGTGTTCCATGTCTTTTGAGTAGAGTATAAAGCTAGAACTATGTCTACCATAGACGTTACATGAAGCATTTTTATCATGTGTACCCAACTAGTTTTTATAAGCTGCCGTTGTAGAGAATGAGTAAGTAATATAACCAGTATACACACCCTTAACTAACAATAATAATAAAATAAAATACAATCAATATTTAAGTGACATAAGCGGCGGATCATTTAGATTTTTATATCATTTTCATCTTATACTGCACGCACATCCTAACTACCAGGGAACAATAAAATTCTGGCGCCAACAGGCTCGACTCAGATTATAACACGTTCACATAATGAAAGAGAATTGTCGCGACGTGATAATGCGTGACGAACCTCTTTTCTCTCATTTTTTGTTAAAAAGTAAAAGTATCCTCTCCCATAGTGACGCGTATTCGGAAGCTCAAATTGCTTCCGTGACTTGAATTTGAATTGAAAGGAAGATGCAATCTCTTTATGAATGAAATTAGAGGTGAACGGCTTGGTGTTGTTTTTTCTTTGGCGCCAATATGGCGACGATGATGTCCAACAATGACATTTAGTTGAATTTTATACAAAATTGGCTTAATAGGTATAATGATGATTAAGTATCATTTATATTTGTAGTGATAATACTGTCGTAACCACAAAACCGATGCAGAGCTAATAAAAATACTTATTCACTACATACATAACGATGTTTATAAAACTAACAAAGATAAATTGTCTAACTAGAAATCAAAATGCTTTCATATTTCAAATAAGACATTTTTAACTCTAGCCTAATTCATTGTCTATTATTCTTATTGTACAATTCAATCCATAGATCCACCTTTAACATAACAAGTAGCGTAGAGCATGCGCAAATAAGCTGTACAAATCTAGCGCAAATCTAAGTATTACTCCGCGTAGTTAAACCTTCTCTTCCGCGATTGGAGGAAAGTTTCCTAGTGGCCAAATCACAGCCAATAGGAGCTGTCAATGTAACAATGGGCTTTGCTACGCCTGCTCTTACTGTACTTGCTTAAAATAAACTTAGAAAATAGAGGCCTCTTTTGTAGCGGTCAAGTTTGCTATGTTGGACTTAGCAGTAACGCAACTATGACGTTTGTGTTTTTTTTTATTATATTGGACTGTAACAAGTCGTTTAAAAATATTTTATTTGGAAACTAGCACTACTTAATCTAAAATACATTTCAAGATAATATTTATCTTCGATGTTATTACTTTACTATACTCGTACATATTTTGCAAGCAAAATTCCAATTAGAAATTAACATAATCCAATATGTTTAGTGAATGTTACTACAAAATAAATGGACGTTTCTATTTATATCTACATAAGTTATTTAGAGAAATTCCAATAGGATGGTGTTAAGTACAGATTTTATAAAATGTTTTGTCATTTGAATATGTATATTAGACTGTAATATTAGATATGTTTATTGTTATATTATGACGTGTGGAGTGCTAAATAGGTTTTGTTAAGTTCAATGGAGTACCTACTCTAATCTAATGAGATTGTAGAGATTATGCAAATATTATGATGTTTTGCTGTATATTGCATTACTCTCTGCAGGGCTACTTGTAGAAGATTTTCAGGACTTTAATAGAATTTCATATATATTTTAATATACACTAGTTACTATAAACATAAAAAGGAACACAAACCCTTCGTAAAAAATAGTTTAAATACGTTAAAGGTTTAAGTGTTTTTAAGATCCTCTATCACTTTAGCTTTGCTTATGTTTCATAAACTTTACGTACGACACTACACTAAAGATCCGAAAGATATTCGTTTGATGAAGCTCCGCCATTTGTTTGATAAATGAATAATCGCCAGAGATGATCGTAAAATAAAATAAAATAAAATTCCAACACTATGGTGTGCGAACTTTATACCGTGGAAATAAATAAATAAATAAAAATGCCGGCTTGTTTAAATACGGCGCTCGCATCCTCGGACGGTACAGTCGCCGTTCAAAATTTATTGCAATATTAATATTATTAAAATGACATTTATTGTGTGCCAACCATCGTGGGTGCTTAATAAGAAAGCTCGCTTATTTCTCCGCGGGCGTTTATTAAGCGACTCGGTAGCTTGGACGCCGCTAAATTGCAGACCATTTTCTTTAGCATGGTCTGTACCGAAGCTAATGTTGCACTAGAACTACTGCATTACGAAAGGAGTAAAAGGTGCCCATTATTTTAACTACTACTCGAGCTTAGAAGTAACGTAGAGCCATCAGGAGCCTTTTAATCAATGGTAGGTCGGGCAGCCTGGAGCGCAGCAATGCGCACGGCACACCCGCTTTGCGTATGTCGCGTGGCAACTCGCTATTAACTGTGTCGGCCCACTCGCTACTAGTCCAACGCGCACAATAAATTACACGAATTATACATCGCGGCGGCGTGATATACTGTGGAATCGCAGCCGCGCCGTTGCATTCGTGTCAGCGGTCGCGAAATTATACACTCGAGCGCGATGTTTGCGCCTAACCGCCGCGTGCCGCCCGCGCCGCGCCGCCGCGCTAATGCCTGCTCACACAAACGCATCGTATTTTATTTGTGATTGTTATTTCGTAAATGATAGGCCTCCACATGGCTAGAAAAGTTATTGCCGGTAACCTAGCGCTTTTTACACGGAGAGCGTCGGCCAACGTTTGTTTCGATGACAATCGGAATCTGTCTGTGTCCGAGAACGTGGTATTATCATTTATATTGCGTGTAGTCGCCGCTAAAACCCTGATGTTACTTTAGCTGCGTGCATAATTTTTTAAATAGCTTTTTAAGTAACTATTAACAATCGGTGTATATAAGATAACGACAATCTTTATAAAAAGTTTTTCTTGACATGATTCTCAAAAGCGATGCGTTTAAAATATCGATAAATCTGCAAGGTGACGGTATAATGACTGCGTGTATACGTAGATTGATTATATATCGATCGGGTCGGTAGAATCTCACTAGGTCCACATCAGAATAAAGCTGCCACTTCCGAGCCATTAAGTCAAAAGGCTTTGTAATCAAATTACCCACAGTGTGTAGATTAAGTTATCAAGTGAATAATTGCCAAGTTGTGATTGAGGCGTCGATATTGGCTTTGTACTTGCGGCAAATAAAAGAGCGGTCGTCAATCAAAAATTAATCAACCCGATTCCTGCTCGTTTAATACGGCCGTAATAATGATGTTTAAGAATAAAACTACGTACATGCCTAAATTACTTGACTGTATTGGTAGCTTTATAGGATCATCTCTCAAATTTTTACTATTTTTTTAACTGATTAATGTTCTAGCAACTACGCATATTTTGTTTTTGAGGTAAAATAGCACAGATTCAGAGTTCTTGTTATTACTACAGGCTGACTTATAAAACTATTAACATTCGATAGCTGTATAATATCTGTCACTAAGTTTAAGCGGTCGACGTTATATTTCTTTTTTATGAAATAAATATGTTTAAAACTCTAATACGTGAAAGTTACATAAATTCTTCTTCAACTCCAATTACTTAATATTTTGGTATTATCCAGTTACATTAAACAATTTTATTGAGTATGAATAAAAATCCGTCGGTGTTTATAATAATTAATAAAAACTTGTTGATTTTTAACAACATCAAGTTTACGGGTACTTTTGTAGTCGGTTAATTGCATTGATTTAAGTTTTTAATTAATTGCCTTCATCATACATGGAGCGTGAAAATTGTAGCTTACCTATTAACAGAGTTGTTAATTGGGTTTTTCATAGGCAATTTACTTACCTAATTTAATACATATTCTCACGATGAATTTAGTGGCGCTGTAAATGTTCAAGACACCAATCTATTTATTATACTTTCCTATTAATATAACCTATTACTGACTTCCCAAAAAGAAGAATAAACTAAAATTGTTAAGTAAGTAACAAATCTTTTTGAGAAATTACTATAGCAGTATCAGGCAGTGGCAAATATGAAAGTAAAGAAATGTTAAGACGATTTGAATATTCTTTAAAACAGTCAAATAATTTATTGCAATTTGTAGGTGCGCCATCTTTTGAAACTACAAAGTATCTCACAGAAGATAATTTACGATATTCATCCCTCATAACCACACCCAAAAACTACCCCTTTGTAAATGTCACGCATCGACTAGCGCCATCTGCTATACTTGTACGTAAATACGAAGGGGTGGCTTACAACGATGCTATCGATTTTAGTTCCTGCGTTACAGGGGTTGATTGTAGATGGCGTAGTGCTTTTTTATGGAAATAACTCATGCTTGGTTTTTTATTTGTAGTTATCGTTACTTGCATATTTCTGGACCAATATATTTTGATTTAAAAAGAATAGCTTTAAACTAAAATAGTGTTAGAAAATTGAACGAAGGAGATAATGTAATTAGTTAACAAAATTAATATTTAATGTAGCGTGAATGATTGTTTTAACAGTAAGAGTTTTATTAAAGTTCTGATTTCTTTGCATAATGGATTTTTATGATGATGATGGTATGTCGACGTCTCATCATGTTATTTAAGAAAATTTTTGTATCTTGCCTTCACGGAGTAGTTCTTAAAATCTAAACCTAAAACAAGCTCTTTTGAGAACGCGCAAAATCAGTTATAAGGTAAAACAAGTCCATCCTATCCACTATCGACTACAATACAAAATCAAGTCCTTATAAACACAGGTGTAGTTGCGACACGAGACATTGCCTTCACCTGTCTTTGCCTACCTGCTCACAGACACCACGGGGTCAAATATGCCAGTTGACCAGTTTATTTTAAACCGAGCTTAATAATGGAGGATATTCTGTATTCGTCGGAATATTTTTTAAATAATTTAATATTTTTATATTTGTATGTATTTTAACAGATTTTAAAAATCTTTTTTTCTTTTAAAGGTTACTAGATATATGTAATAGGTACTATCCAGTTGTTTTCATACAAATTTTATCAAAGTTTAGTTTATAAATCATAATAAGTGTCAATTTAAAGTCAGATTTCTACCTAGAAACTACAAACTACTCGTATTTAGCAACGCCAAAATATTTTATATGTTAGTATGATACGGAAAAGTAGATACACGCAGTTAACTGGTCAGAAGGGTCAAATCACATGGGTCTAATGTATATCCTGACCTTCAGTTTTATTTCATCTATATGTAATTGGATGAATTTACAGGTAATTAAATTTTTATGTGTAATTCGATTAGAACCTGGAATGGCGTTGTTACTTATCGAGATTTATATTTGATTTCATTAACTTTAATATTTTTAATTCGCTAGCTTAAGCAGAAATAGTCTGCGTTTGTTAACTATAGTTTATTTTATTTACGCTACTTTTTTCAATCAAAGCTAATAATCGAGTCAACAGTATCAGGTTACAGGTCAGTGGTCAAATGCATAGCCTCTAAGTTGTAAAAGGCTGCATTTATTAAAGCTTAAAATAAGAATTAAATGCTTTGTGCGTCAGATAATAAACAAGTATGCATGCAGACATAAACGTCACTTACGCAAAAGTATTTAATGATAATCTAAGCCCCAGCTTTAGCATCTGCTCCATAAACTCGAAATAAAAAGTGAAAACTATAAAATTTCTAATGTCCTACGTGCTACGGTAAGAGTGAAGTCATCAAATAAAGTGGCAATGGCGACCCGCGATACACCGCGGGCTGGATTACGCCTCGATGGTGAGTACCGACACCTGCTGGTAAAGGCTATCGACTTTATACCAACCAGCTGGACCAGCCACCGATTAAATAAAATAAGAAATCAGTAGACTACAAGTTCTCTAGTCATTTAAAAGAATCGCTAATTGCTACGAGCGTAGCGGCTCTACGTGTACGACGACCCGATTGCGGTCGGCCCATTACTTTATTGTCGTATACGAGTAGCATCCACAGAAAACAACAGCGGCCCTTATCCAATATCTTTGTTATACTTGTAAATTATCACAAAAAGTTCACAAAGCCCGTTGTAATAAAACAAAAAGAGCGAAACATTAATAACGCAATATCGTCCCCGATCGGTTTACAGCGCCTATTCTCGCTAACGACTTCTAAATAGACGACGCGAGCGGATCTCGTCCACCGAACATGGTAATGGACGGGATAATTACGATGCGACGTGCAACAATAGCAGCGCGAGCTTACCACTCTATGGCATATTAAGCGCCGGCGTATTTTGATCGGGGAACAAGTAGCGAGCGAGCGCAGAGGCGGCGGGCGGCGCGACGGCCGGTCGGCTGGATCGACGCAAGCGAAGCGCGCGCGAGAGGCCGGTGCGCTGCTTGCGCCGCGCGCGCGCCGGGCACGCGCCCCACTCCCGCGCCGCCCGCCGCCCGCACCGGCCGCCGCGCGCGCGCTACTTAGCGTCGGGGGTGCGCGCCACCTCCGCCAATCCACCGGCGACCTCCGCGGCACGCACACGTGCGCTTCTTACTCTCTCTGCACTTTAACGAACTCGCGATGCCCATGGCTACCGTACATAGTTATCAAAACATCAACGTAGATCAGAAATTGGTGCATCTGCAAAATGCACCTCGCAGACTCGCCCCGGCCCCCATCGATCCGGCGCGATGTAAGAAGAAATCTTATCTGCACCAGCCTTATCAGACTCAGCCGGCTTCCGTGGCCCGCAGGAATGCCCGCGAGCGGAACCGTGTGAAGCAAGTCAACAATGGATTTGCGGCGCTTCGGCAGCACATCCCTTCAGCAGTCAGCGCAGCCCTATCAGGCGGAAGAGGTGCTTCGAGGAAATTAAGTAAAGTGGATACCCTACGACTAGCTGTGGAATACATCAGGAGCCTGAAACGCCTATTGGAAGAAAGCGAAGACGGCTGCTCTGACTCACAGATGGGCATAAGTTTGTCTACGAGCGGGCCTCAGACTCCTCCTTCCTCCGAAGAATCTCATTCCCCGGCGCCTTCCTTTGTCTCCGAAAGCTCAGCGGGCCCAAACTGTCAAGACGCCTACGATGCCTACGAACCCATGAGTCCTGAAGATGAAGAACTTCTAGACGTCATATCCTGGTGGCAGCAACAGTGATCAAAGGTAAGCTTTTAAATATATAACTTTACAAATTGTTTATTGACATACTCAATAAGTTTATATTATTATTTTACCCAAGTTTATATAATAGAGATGTCTGGTTTGTTAATTAAATTAAAAGCTTGTTTACTTTGGTCATTATAACGAAATTTTTCTTATCAGAAAGTTTGTCTCCGTGGATAAATACTAAGACGATGATACAAATAGTTATAATAATATATGTATTTAATGTGTCGAGATTGACTATTCTATATATTATTCTTATACATTTTTAAGGATAAATTTAATGTTTACTTGATGGGTATGATTCAGGTAGTAGTTTTTTTTTTTGTGCACCTTTTCGTTACGGTTACCTACAGGTATCTTTTATGTTGCACAATCCGACAGATTCTCGCTCTATGATGCAAAAAGTAAGCTCGTAAGCTATTGACAATGAGCATTGAACCATAACGATAGACATTATCTTTTCTTTTCACATTCGGGGACATAAAAGCGCGTGTTCAACAATGGGGAATCCTGAAATATGTCACTCTTATAAAAACTTATCCAGTTAGGTAAGCTTTTTTATCGCCATAGCTCGTTTTCTATGCGCAGTTAAAAATATACGCAAGGACCCGCATTCTTTCGTCTCTCACAACAATAGCCGAATGGCAATTACTTCTAACAATCTTGTGGTTTGCCCCGCATCTAGCGAGAAAATTGCACATAAAACAGATCTATTCTAATAACATGTAGTTTCTAGAGACAGTCTCCGACTCCAAGAGGAAACATGTTCTCATAGTTTTTATATTATACTCAAATCTGTTCATCCGGTCAATGTCATGGACACATTTCACCATATGTTCCAATTTTACGGATTAGCGAAACTGGTAGCGCCGCGACTAAAAACTAAATTAATTCGCAAAAAACGCAGAGCCGTCTAGGCTATTAATTTATTGTACCGGAAGACGAAATCTCTAGAGGAAATAGAAGGGCGCGGAGCACGGCACACGTGTTACAATATTTGCTAAGCTCTAAGCAAACATCTGGTGATACCAGTTTAGTGTTCATGGGATTTTTTTACACGACGCACGATACGTTGTGGCTTCCTTATTCTATCGAAGAGATAAACGTTTAGGCTATTCGAGTGCCGAACGATTAAATAAAATGGTGTTTCCTTTTTCCCAGGAACCGTGCATTGCGGTGATCAAAGTGCGGCCAGAGCGGCTTGGTGATTATGAAAAAAACGAGTATTCCTCAAGAGTGATCCGAACGAGGAGCGGGAGGACTCAAGAGAACCTCTAATTAAGCGCAATCAGTATATTCCTAATGAGAGGAGATAATGGTGGACTGTAACGACCCCATCGATGCATTCCGAGCGGCTGAACACCGAATACCCACTGCATTTCATACGTCGACGGAATAACACTTCAAAGACTGAATTGATCATTTATTTGTTCCACTTTAGCATTTATATAAGTGATCAGATGACCGCTGTGCCTTAGAGTAAAGCCTTTATATTTTGTAGTTAGATTTTAAGCGTTATCTAGTCATTGTATAATACATTTGATAGTTGTAAGCGTTCGAAGCTCATTAAATATTAAAAGTTTCGTTACCCACATCAAAAGACATGCATAAAGAAGTCCATGTTACTGTTTATATAAAATATATCGAGACAAAGACTTCCAGTGTATAAAGATAATTATTTAGTACCATAAGACAGATTCCTAATTAGATTTAACAGATGATAAGTATGGCATACACCATGAAAGAACGTTGGTGAATTTGTAAATAAATCAATTTAAACCTATGTTACTGTGTATTACTTCGAATTCCTTAAATATAATTCCATAAATGTTAAAAATAATTATCTATCTATAGGTCTAATCTACCGACCAAATAGATGAGTAGGTAGGTTGTAGATTATAGCTATATATTTGTAGTACAAACCTAGTTAATATATTTAAAGTATGAAAATATATTATTTCGAACGGTATCCTCTTTGAAAATAAATAAATAAGCAAGTCATATATAATTTTCTTACAAAACACCATGGTTGTTTTTCACAACTGGTAGAAAAAACCCCAGAGATATGGTCTTCTATTACAACTTATAAGTCCCATGGCGGAACTAGCCAATTGAACTTAAAATTTTGGGATGTCGAGAAATCGCTTTCTTGATCCGCTTACAATTAACAAAATATATTAACTAAAGCTTATAACTATGCTTAACAATATTTATTTCGCTAACACAATATTCATAACCAAGAAAGTTATATTTCCTATTAGGCACGTTAAGACCATTTTGTTTAGCGAAAATCTATTCGTTATTAAATTTAATTATTTAGTTGAAATTTTAATTGCGGTACTAATATATATAACTAGATACTAGAAGTGGTTGCAATATTTTTGCAACTATAAAAAAAGAACGACACCACTTGAATGTTTTTTTTTATTCAGGAATCTCAATTGATTTTGTATTCCACCTGTCTGTACTAAATTATTATGTATTATCGATATTGGCCAGAAAGTGGCACTATATAAAATCCCCCCCTTTTTGCGTAATAACCCAATAATAATAAACAATAGAAAATCCCCGACGACTTATAAATTTATAAAACCTATACACCAAGTGTCGTCGAGATTGTTTGGAAACTACGACATGTATGCAAGTATGAAATTTCAAGAGACACAAGCATAAGAACTATCAACTAACAGAGAAAAGAAAAATTTGCCAGACGCAAAACTGAGACAATTTGCTCGCGTGGCTCCTTCGATCAATTAATAGTATTTCAAAGGTTTAGAATTACATGATGAACCTTCCATGATAATTATGAAAAAAAACACTAAAATCCAGTAAGAACAGGACATAGTTTTCCGAAATAATAACAAAAGTTTCAACGTTTCCCACGTGCCTAAGCTCAGATTACATTGTTGCAAAAGAAAACATAATGGCACACGTGAATGAAAATGGGGACCTAAACATACATTTAATTTGAAAAAGACAATTGGGATTGCAACTACAATTTTGGTATTATGAAAAACTGGATCACGTTCCTTCCCCGCCCACCGAAATCAAATTGCAATAGCAATTTTTGATAACGAAAAAGAACAAACGAAGAGAGTCGGGTCCTTATGGGTGGATATTTCCGTCCGTATCCCTAATTGTTGAAACTTGTCTTGTATTCTAAATAAAACTTATATCCAAGACACCTGTGGGTATAATTCAGTGTTGCTAGTTTCAGATTACTAAAATTGCTGAAATTATTTTCGTACTTAATCAGGAAAATGTATATTTGTTGAAGTTATTTATCAGACTGCTTTGTAATTTTTAGATATTAAATATTTATTTCTGTGAGGGAAGATATTACGCATAAGTTTATATTATGTTGAGATAAGTAGGTATACTTGTAAGCTTACTGCCGCTTCAATTACAGAAGATTCAAATTGTCTCTGAACAATTTAAAACCACTATTACTATTTTATGAAATAATCATTATAAGGCTTGGTTTAGACAAATCCACGTCAATTTATTTTAATTACCGTCAAAGCCATTTTTTGTCACTGGCCGTTAGGCATTAGGTACAGTTCTTCCAAAAACAGGTTCTGGACAATATAAGGAAAAAAAATTACATGAAGAGGCACTCGCACTTATCGAACGTGCACGTAACTAGATAAAAATATTATTTTAAGACAACCTCCACACAATCTGTCAGACTTATGAAGCTTGCAAGAAGGCTTGATGTTAGTTCATTATTTCAATGTAGCAACATTTATAAGCAAATCGTTTTACCGGTCATCTATTTAATCCCCTTTAGTTTTAATTGTCGGTTACTATGCTTGGATGCATCCGTTTGCTTGAAACCCGTTCCTCATTATCTCGTCCGTCTTAGGTACTGGTTATCTGCCAACTGTATGGCGGTACTTATTGTTTGAGATGCTTATTATCTATGCGCTACCTAATCAGCCTATATTGCCTTATTAGATGACTTTGTAAGTATACGAAACTTAGTACTCGCAATAAATATATTTCAATGTACTAAGTAGCGTAATATAATTCGTAAACGATATTCGTAATAATCTAATAACCAATGGATATCGCCTTTAGGGTCGAAAAACTGCTGTTTTAAATATGCGTAAACCAGCTTAGGCATAATTTACAACCGTTTTTGAATTACCTGTAAACGAAACTCAACAAATATAGCAATAACTTTATAAAACTTTAATTGAATATTGACATCAACTTTTGCTCTATATACAAACATGTAGGTAAAAATAACAAGATCGTCAGTATCACAAAAGCGCAGATTTAAGTATACCATGCGCTATTATAAAGTAGAGCAGTCATCAATCTTATCCTTTATATGGGTTCTACATTTGACAGCCATATCGTATATCGTTTTTTGTAATTTCATTTCTAAACTAGATTTTTCTATCTACATCTCACCATAATCATACCTAGTTTTTTTTTCATCTTTAGTTAATTAGTTATACTTAAGATGGCCGATATTTTTCAGCAGCTAAACTTTTCAATATTTTATTCTCGGCTATCTTCGCGCTGCTTCGGCTAAGCTCGTGCACTTACGGGGCACGCGAATGACGCGCGCGGCCGCAGCTGCGCGGTGACCATTTGCGCAGAACCGATTGTTCCAAAATTGAAATTGACCCTACCCGTTACCTGTTAAATTACTCTTATTTTAAAATTTGAGAATATTCGAGAACAGAGTATTTTGTTTCCGATCTCAGACTAGGCTTTATTCAGACTTGTCTTGTTTGTTAAAACAATAGAACTGTAGGATTGTTCGGAAAATTGCACAATTTTCTAAATCAATTGCTTACATTGGTATTTTGCTCCTAAATTTATTTTGATATGTTGCCTTTTTACATTTTCATAAATTGTGTCTATTTTTTCAAACAAAATCGCTATTTTCCTTATCGGTTCCAATATAATAATTATATCATGTTTTACATTATTTATCTTGCGTGTTTATTATGGCCAAGTGTAAATTTTACTGACGTGAATTCAATAACTTCCTGTATACATTGCATTAAGCCTCGGGGGTGGTAGTAAATGGAAAATCAACTGTCATTATTGGATGTTTAATATAACACATCGTACTAATTGGCCTTAACGATTTGTTTTTTATGCCTATGCTGCACAAATGTTTTAGTTAAGACTGTTTTCATGTCAAATACAGTTAGAAGCAACAGTAAATTATTTTTCGATCCACATTGGTTTTTTCCTGGTTTCAACTGTCATTTTTGAAATATTTAAGTGATACCAATATGCTTCCCATGAAAATATTTTTCACATACTACTTTCAGTTTTTTTTATGCAGCTAACTTTTATCTTGCTGCGTTTGTATTTTAGGAAAATAAAATTCTTCTTCGTATTAGCGGAGAGGTTTGCTCTGATGACAGAGTTTTCATCCAATATGCCTGTCTCATGACCACTGAGATGACCTACTACGAGTATCGTTATTCTATGTTTAAAACCTGGTCCCTACATTTTTTTAATTGATCGACGGACTCTTAGACTAATGAGTTTTTTTCATCATTCTTAAGTT
This sequence comes from Ligdia adustata, assembly GCA_947049295.1. Classification (NCBI taxonomy): domain Eukaryota; kingdom Metazoa; phylum Arthropoda; class Insecta; order Lepidoptera; family Geometridae; genus Ligdia; species Ligdia adustata. Next base: position 10,823,142 of record OX346218.1, read on the forward strand.
CATATCGTTCTAGCGCTTAGGACTAAGCGCTAGAACGATATGAACACGAAATGAATTTTTCCTCTTTACATTTTTTTACTTTCAATACGAATACATACACAAGCTGTAAACGGACAGTGCAGATAAGTTGACACTCCTTTAAACAAATTATTGTAGCAAAACTTCCCGAATCTTAGTTGCACAGCTTCTAACAGTTTATTTCCTTCATCTAGCTACAATTCTTAAAATAGCCAGCACAAAAAAACAGCCATGCACGCTCCATGGTACGTCATAAATTCAGGGTTGCCATAAAAACGTAAACGCAAGTGCCCTAAGGGCCGGCGTCCTTGACGCGAGTGTAGCGTTTCTGGCAATAAGCGTGTGACCCAAATCTCTGGGGCATGTGCAAGCGCAGTCGCATATGGCGCACCGCTATTTTTGAATATCGAACAAGTTCAAGTGCTGGATTGTGTTGTGGTAGGAAAACAAGTGCTTTTTTGTCTGCGGTCAGGGATTCTTTTTTTGATTTTGGGAAGTGAACATCGGGATGTATGTTATGTCATGAGAGTTAACGAGCTTCCTGTGTAATTTTATTTCAGTATTATTAGTACATATGATATAAATGTTAAGAAGTAGTCTTTTAATGTATAAATTAATTACGATGATAATTTGTTATATATAAGTATTAATTTAATATTGAAATATGTTTTAATTATGCATGTGATGGAAATATATGGCTTTTTTGTTTAATTAGTTTCGAATGTCTTCCTAATGTAATTTTTATTTTACATGGCATTACTCTGATCCTGGAACAGAGTTGTATGTGCAAATGAATTATTAGCGTTGGCACCGTGATTAGTCATCCTTGCTGTTACTCGTTTGTAGAGCAATGCTCACACTCGCCTAGACTTTTTTAGAATTGGAGAAATAATATTTTTTGTTATTTTTTTAGTATATACCATACCATTTTGTAACTTTTTTTAAATAAATACTTTGTTTTAATTATTACCAAGGATAAATAATTAATTTATTTATAAAATCTATAGCTTGTATCTAATTTATAATGCCTCAAGGAATCCGCCAAAGCTCCCATCGCCATCAGTTCATAAAAGCCGGCCTAAACCAGTCTAGCTGAAGTTACAACGCTTTACAGTAACAATACGGAATACCTAACAAAGCTTACAACCACTAACGTATCTAGATAATGCCCCATTCATTGACTATTTAATGAATCAGTCGGCACAGCTATAATATAAATTTAAAGTCGCAATAAACCTTTTTAATGACCGATAATGAATTGGAGATCCGAAACAGGTAGTTCTTTTAATTTTATTTGAAAATATTTAAGATTCTTATAAAAATATTTGTGTCACCGGAGGGTGCTAGTTGATCTGCCGATCAGGATCAGGGGTTGCTACCCTTATTAAAGGTACCGTAAAGTTACCAATTTACTTTTGGATCAGTTGTGTCAAACGTTTTACATTTTTGGTCCATCGTTAAGTTAGCAGGTAGAGATGAAAGAAATGCCTCGACATAATAAATGTATAAAGTAAGATCGATCTGGGTACAAAACACTTACGAAATTATTTTTGATTATTAACCTGTTATGGCTGATAAGAATGAGTGCACTACACTTTATTTTATTTATTAATAACATTATATTTATTAATATAGGTTACAGTTTGTCTAGACTTAGCCTAAATATTGTAATTTTGCCTATCATTACAACTATTAGATGGAAAACTACAACAGATTTTATAAATTGCTAAAATGTGTAAAGTCACTGTATGTTTTCGTTGTGTAAAATTTAGCATTGTATTCTTACATTAAAAATGAATTATTTGTTTTACCTTTTCTGCAGCAACTTAAAAATAATAATAATAACAAAAGTTCATGTATTCATCAAGCCATGTATTTACGTATAATACATTCTTAACTGAAATTTAATTATTCATATTTAACAATTTATTATCAAACGCGAATCTACAAGGAGTATGTACATAAATAGTTTAAAAATATACACTATAACAGAATCTAGAATAAAGTGCTTACGGCGTCTCTACTCACTTTGCTATCCGAATAAGAAACCGGCTTATCTTAAAGGGGCGTTCGTGTCGCGCTATTCAAATAATTAGAGTCGATACCGCCAGTGGCTTCAAATTAAACCACATAAAATCGAAGGCGCAAAAAAACCTTCACCAACAGAGATATATCGTGCACTGACTGAGCATTTATATCTACATTGTATGCCCTATTCAGTAATTTCTACGGCCAACCTAAACGTGAGTTATGATATAAGTTTGCCGGGTGGAGAGTTAAATATATTGAAATTAAACCACTTGACCGAGAACTAACGAGTTGTAATTGGGATCGTTTGAACTGTAGAGAGAGTTGTAGGTTTTAATGGTGAACTTTAATATTATTATAAGTAGTGAACTGGGCCTCGCAATAGATTCACGTGCTCATCCAATTTATTTATGGGTTTACTAATGTTATAAAGAGGAAAGATTTGTATTTTTGTGTGTAACGAATAAAGTTAGACATTACTGGACAAATTTCAAAAATTCTTTCGCCGTTTAAAATCTATATTATCATGGATTACTAAACCGCAAAGCCCAGCTAGTCTAATATACTAAATTCGAAAATTTTATGGTCCTACACACGCATTTCAAAAGTCGTTTAATGACTTACAATGACACAGTTTTTAATCACATTTTTTTGCTCATCCAATGCATTGCACATTTAAGTAACTGTTTTTTGTAAAATATACTAGGTACACAAATTTTAATAAATCCTTATAAGGTCAGTCGCACTTCGGAGATAATGTTTCTCATATTTCTGAAACATCAAATAAGGATGCTCTTGACCAAATTTGGTAGAGTTCGAATTGTCGATGAATGGAACCTGATTACGATTATAACGTGGACCGGAGCGATGACCCGTCCGATCCAGGTGTAGAGTGACAGTAAATATTAACTTATCAGTAGAAGTCGAAGAAATTATAGTTTATACACTTAACGAAGATGCGATGATAGACTTTAGATTTTTCATTAAACTTGTATAAAGATAAAACGAAATTTAAAACGTATGCTGTTTGGAACTAAACTTTTTTTTTAAATTACAACAATAACTTAATAAAACTTTATAATAGCTATGTCTAAGGTACATTCCGAAATACATTATAACAACATAGATTGCGTCTATACCAATTGTCATAAACGACAAAAGTAAGAACAAAACTATAAGCATGTGTATGAAATCTAAATTCTATGGATATTTCCAGCTGAATTAGTCACCTACTTATAAAATATAATGTGTATTGAGTATCTGTAGACAAGATTTTTAAGTGTCAAAAACTTCACGATAATGTCTAGTGCTGTAATAATAACATGAAAGTCATAACGGTAACTATTGAAAAGTAATTGTTAAAATTTATGAGTTATTTCTTAACCAAGTAGTTATGGTGTAAAGTAATAGAACACTTTGTAAATGACAAGTGGTAGTGAACGAGGAAATTAATATATTTTACAAACTGATCTAGTAGATCACAGCCTAGTGCTAGGGAATGCACTCTATGGTAACGTAACTAGTGTATTTAGCGTCAATCAATAACGCTGACCTACGATTATGTAGTATAGATTGCGTTTGACTTCAATGAGCGTTGGTTTATCTATTGAATCAAATAATTCTATTGCGTGTATGAGTCTGATATTTTTATCTATAAACGAACATTTTATTTGTTTTATTGTTTATATTGAAAATGATCGGACAAACATTCGGCCTTATCTTTATTAAATCTTTTGGATCTACCTTTAAGGGGGCTAAATAGGAGTTTAAAGTTTGAATCTTCTTTATATTTCATTATATTCCACTTGTGGCACTACATGTAAATTATATTTTTTTTGTTTTTATGTTTTGTGCGTCTACAATAAAGCATCTATCTACGAGTATCTATCTGTCTATATGCCGTGGGCGACAGCTGCTTGTATACTTGTAAGTCCTGACTGACTGACAGTCACAATCAAATCAGTCAGAAATAGTAGGGAAATAAAGTACATAAAATAGGGTATTGTAAAGAATAATTTTCGGAAATTCATCGCCTTAAGGGGTTAAATAGGGGTTCAATATTTGATAATGATTCATAATTTATTTTATGGCGCATGCTTGCGTATTTATTATGCGCCGCGGACGACAGTTAACAGTAGTTAATAATCTGAACCGCTTTTGTACTTTTGTGTTTGTTTGAGTTATGTACATATTACCTTTGTTTATAGAAATCATTAAGTTTTTACCACCGCCAATCACAAAACTACGAAAGCAACTGACAAATCGACAACTTTTTGGTAATTAAAGCAATCCAGAATATTCCATCGATATTTTCATCCTATTCACAGGTTTTGCTCTACAATTACGCGAAGGTATTCTCATCAGCAGCGGCAAAGGCAACATGTCATCCTTCTTGACTCTAACGAAGGCTTGACTCAAAAAACCCATCGTCTCCGGTGGTCCGACGCTGTCAGTGCGACCCGTCACTCAGGACTCAGGCGTTGTCGTTATGCAGAATTAGATAACTCACAATTACTAGAACAATTGCGGATAATACTCGTTTTGTATAGTCAAAGAACTATGAAGCATTTTCTGAATCCTATAAGAAAATATAAGTGTTGCGGTATTTGAAAACCACTGCCACTGCATTATTTCAGTTTTTTAATAATTCATCGTAACAGGAATATATCATAACATAATGGTTTTTAGGTATTCATGATATATAGTTACATGTATAGGTATACAATATTAAGCATACAATGAAATTAAATTACTTTTACCTGTTTTATTGCGTATACCATACGTGCCTAACGGTTTCAACTGTTTAAATCTCAATCTATTGGTTAATTATACAATAACGAGACCAATGGATACCTTGATTGATTCTCTTCGTCATTTCTTAGCTTGTCGGTGTTGCCAGTCACTGGAAAACTTTTCTAATTATTTGCGCTATTTTGTTGGAGGCTTGTCACAAATGTGCGCTGAGCTGGGATACCATTTAGTGCCGATATTGGCCCAAAGCTCATTTGTCGTGCGACTAACATGGCTTGCCCAAATTATATGTTACAAATATAATAGTGAACTGTTATTATTTTTCCTGCTGCGAGTAATATTCAAATATACAGTTTGACCCAAAATGTTTCACCAAATACAAAGTACTAAACAGTTGCATCTGCTATACGACGGCTCTATAGGAAGCCACATAATTTAATTTTTCACGGCTATTAGTGAAATTCGATCCAAATCGAGCTTACACTATCATTTGCCTCATTGCAGTTCGAGCCGCTACGGTACTTAAACCGTATTAAAACGCTAACGTGTTGGTACTGGAAGCTGCTCATTACCATCGGCACCGCCCAGAAGTGTGTTGTGCGATGGAACACTCGATTATAATGCATCTGATACGAGGTAATCGTAGCGCAGCTTTTCCGCAATCATGCAATCGTACTAAACATCTCAGTGTATATAATGAGATGAACAGAGGAAAGACGATGTTTTACAAAATGTTGTGGCTATCTAACAATAATTTCTTATTCAGGGTTGCTTTTGTTTAAAAATATCTAAACACTAAATTTTGCTAGTTGGATAATTATATTACTAAAAATATTTATAATTGAAGACCTCAAACATTAAAACTAATCTTTCATAAGAAAACCAAATATGGGATAGCTACAAAAAAATGTACTTACCTATACACATATTTATGGATAAGACGCGACGTTGTCCTTCAACGTTGACACTAAGAATAGGTATTTATTGTAATTTTTCCCGCCGTTAAATCTTCAGTACAAAAATATAAAAGACATTCTCACAGTATTAATATGAGCTCTCATCTTGATTAACTGCTTTATAATCACGAAGCAATCTGATCGCATTTATCAGACACTAACGAGCCGATAAATTGATCACCATAGATATACCCATTCACAAACAAGTAACATTACAAAAATATCTGTCCAAAAGCAATTTGTTAATGGTATTCCTAAAAGGTAGCGCTCATCACTATAGTAATCGCCGGTATTCGTTATAAATACCTTCTGGATCTCTCCGATAAAGAAGGTACATTTAACAAACTGTGGAGATAACATACAGGATATACTAATTCAAATCCAGTTTCAAATATCTTGCTCTTCAAACTCAGATAACGCTATCTGGATCGTCGTCCCCATAAAGCTTAATAATATTTTATGGCATGTTTCTTAATTCATCAACTTTAATAATATTCGAGTGAACTCGTAGCGCCAGGCATTATTATCTTTATTTTTTATGATACTTTACTTTTAAACCAACCTAAAAATAAGGAGGTTTCAATTCGATTTTATTTTTACTACCCAATTTTTCAGTGACGATGACACCTGCACCAATTTGTTCAAAAAGATATTTTCATACAAATATTCACATATGGTCTTATAGTAGGTTTTTAATTAAAATTACTGAATACCTACATGAATACGTGCCGATTGAAGTATGTTGATCGCCAAGCTTAGCATAGCATTAACTTTTAAGTAAGTTTCACTTGTTCTGCCTGAACATTTTAGCAATAGTATGATTTCAATTATAACAAAATCAATTTTACGCATCAAGAAAGCCCGGTATTTCCGACCGCACCATCCTGGTCCATACGCCACAGAAAGTCATTGACATTCAAATCTATCTGACAGGTCAATGTCTAAGGATAATCGCATCAATTTTCTGTTCCACTAACCATGGTAAGGCACGAGCTATATCCGATGAGCTGCGACGAAGCGTTTCACTTTGTTTTGTGAAAAAGGTACATCGTCTTTGAAATTCCGATAGACTATTACGAGAGCAATAAAATTTTCGATGTTGGAGGGGACCACACCAGTCGAGGTGTTGGTCTTCGAATTGAAGCATCAATAATTAAGGGTTAAGAGCAAATTGTTTCGTGGTTCCGGTATTGGAGGGCCATTGCGAGAGTACTTTGATTGATGTTCTGCTACTGAATATTGAAGATCAATTTTGTATGCGGTAGAGCTACCTAGTACTTAAATGTTGTGAAAGGTTAATTTGTGGCATGAATAAAAAACTACGCTTTTTAAACATGCTAGAATGTATCGTACTGAGATTATGTGTAATTAGTGGGCTTACTGTTAAACTTTTCATAAGACTTAACCTCAATGCATGATAATGAAGAAAGGAAATTAAGTGAAAACACTCTAAAATTGTTTAGATATAACCAGCAAAACACACTTTTCATGTTTACGAGAACTTTGCATATCGCGGTTTATTTACAAAAATCATTATTTACTCTCAAAGAAAGTGACAGTTGAAACAACAAGAGCAACACCTTGGATATATCTTAATCATTAAATTGACCATGACGAATTGTAATGGTTATAATTGTCATTAAGGCAACAAAAGACGCGGCTAGCTGGTAAACCGTAGAAAATTGGAGGTAAAATAAAAGCAAAGCTCACGGTACGTACAAGTATACACAAATTTGTTCCTAAATCTATTCCTATGAAGCAATTTGAAAAGCAGTTTCATTCATAAACTCAAACAATGTTTCTTGTGCTAAAAACGTTAGGGAATATAGCGTAATGCAGAAATTGAATAACATATAGTGATTACTGGGAATATAAGGTATCTGTGATATGAACTATGGAGTACTAAGCAATAAAAATTACTATTCTCAATATTAATTTCTATAAAGCGCGAAATTCAGGAATTGCCAAAAGTATTAGTAAAAGTATTTATACTATTTATTATGAGAAAATATGTCAAACATATTTTTATAAATGAAAACCTATAATGGTTACTAGTAATTAGCGCAACAAACAGTAGCAGAGTCTAATGACTAGTTTATGCAGAAGTAATTAAGAAAGAATCATTACCAAATGGTATACTTAACAAAAAAACAAGCTTTATTTTAACAGGCAAAGCAAGACATTAACGTAGGAAACGGAATCTTATAAGCGGGAACAAAATTTTAAAATCTTAACATTTCTTTTTTGTAAATAACATATTTCCTACACTGCATCAACAAAACACGAGATGATAGTTAAAGATATCATGATGCTATTTTTTTTTTGTTGTAGTTATTCATTTCGGTATTCCCGGTAGTTATATGGGTAAACAAAACAAGTTTGACTTTTTCTTCATAATTAAAATTCAATACAAGTCCATGATTTAAGCAAGCTGATTGTACATTAGTAGAGTACAAACGTCATACAAATTAATAATTTATTAATTGAAAGATAAAATGAAATGCACCAATTACTCAATTCAAAACGAAATCAAAATATGAATTTGAGATTATGTTTTAATTTACGCAGGAGCACTGCAGTATGAGTCTTAATTGCACCATTACTTTTAATTTAGTTCAGTCCTTTGAACCATTTTTCTTCATACTGCATCGGAGAGAACGTTCACACTATGACATATTTAAGAGAGAGGTAAATAGATACTTACATTTCAATCACACATGAGAAAAAAAACTTCTTTAAATCATGAAGATATCACACATTAATGTGTGATTGTCCGACAAGTTGCTGACTTAGGTTTATTTTAATGCAACTATAATTGTTTCTGTACATTATGGCGGCTGTACACTCTCTGCGAGACATCCCAATGCGAGAGTGTACAAGGCCTCGCCTCAGTTGTCTCAGAGTGTCTTGCCCGCGCTCGCTCCCGTGTCGGTTTATCGTGCCCAAGTTAAAGGGTCTCGGCATGTCTCGCGAGGGAACCGAGAGCATTGCTGTACGGCGCGTAACTGATTATACATGTGGAACAATGTAAATGAATTCATTTATTTAGAAATTGTTTGCTTTGGTAGAATATCAGAACAGACTGAATTCCCTATGAATGAGCTGAGGAAAAAGAAGGAATCCTTAGTAGGAACGTACAGAAATACCTATGAAAAGTTAAATATTCTTTTAATTTAATAATATTAAATTATTTTTTAGCGCATAGGGTAACAGCAAAAGTTGCTTCTAATGTGTTCATCCTCTCGGCGTTTGCAACCGCAAGTGAATAGACGAAAGTAAACATGGTATCGCTCGTAAATGAGCCTCTCGGGCGAGAGTGCTTGGCTAGAGCTGACGAGACGACTCGAGAGTGTACAGCCGCCATTAAATGATTTTTATACCACCAATACGAGTATAACGACGTTTTCGTTTGCCCGCGCAAACTTACTTGTGATTTTTCTATTATTATACCGCTCAAGAGATTGTTGCTTGAAACATGTTATTATTTCATATTAATATATACAAGTATATTTTTAATGATTTAACTATATATATTTAATAAATAACAAGTTTTGTATAATATTCTTAGTACTGTATTATGAGACCAAAGGTTTTAAGGCCAAGGAGAAAAATATTTAAAGTAGAGATTTGAAAGTGTTATACTGCAAAAGCATTCTGTTCTCATTAGACTTTTATCAAGATTAGCTAATAGTGTATTGAAAACATTTTTGAACAAAAGTGAGAACAATAACCTATCAGACATAGTGTGAACTATCTCTGGTGCGAATGGTAGCAGTCACGCATGCGCCGACGATTAATTCAAACCAATCAGGGGCTGATTACACGCATTACGTGCTTACAAACTAACACATGCGTCTACTACTCTTCTTATTCTAACTGCATAAGATTTACTTTAGCTTTCAAGGCTGAGTCTTTGATGGTTGAATCCAGGAGCGGGTTGGCTTAAAGTAGATTTTACAAGCATTTCACGCAATGTCACTCGCCATCCAGGGAGGCGTTACGGTGGATCTTATCCCGCGGCGAATAGTTACTGAATAGACATAAATCTATATTATTAAGCCTTATTATCCAGAACTTTGACTTTGCCAAGCCTGGGACAGTTTTAATTTGGATTTGCGCTTGTGATTATTGGCTGAGTAGTGTGTTTAATGTTTTAAAATTTCAGTTCGAATAGACTTAATCATATATCTGAACAAGATAAATAAATGCATGTAGATCACATAATTATCTTAATCTAGGTCCTTATTCCTCTCTAGCTGGTGAGGTGACTGTTTTGTTAGTAAGGTCATATTATTTATTATTATTAGGGTTTTTTAGTTCTTTATTGCATCTAAATGTTCGTCTAGGATTACACAATGTGATGCCTAACTATAACATAAGGACATTATGAGGGTTTGGCAATGTGTATGCTACTTAAATTCCTTAAAATATCATTAATACCATATATTATACAATAAAAGCTTAAAACTGTATGTTAAAATAATATTATCTAAGTATATATATAGTCTGAATCTACAATGATACCTGTCGTAAGTATTTGTTATAAGTCATAAATTTCAGTAGCATAAATACAAATGCATTTTGAGCCTATGTTTCCACAATGATTACCACACCTTTTTAAAATAACCTATTATTATGTGACTATAATATTTGAGGACACCCACGTTTCTATAAATTACTTCCGATCACGAGAGCATTGGCACGACATCGATCACCCATAAATTGGAGAACTCGATATAATTTGTATTCATTTGGTGAATCTTATTACTTTTAACAATTGGACCTCCTGCGTGTAACCGTCACCGTTTGAGGTCTCAATTTGTCACTTATAAAGCCCATATATGACTGTTTGGGGTAAATGAGACGTCACCCTGTGTGGTCAATTTCTCAGGAATCACACCTTCCTATACCACGCAGGGTGCCGGACATAAGTTTTGTCACTGTTTAGAGATATTGCAGAGATAAAAATAATCAGGCTGACCACACTACGTATGCGAGTAATATTTCGGAAGCGTATACAATCTTGCTTCAAACGATTTTTAGCTTTATTTTAGAGAGTCTAAGGATGGGATTGGCAAGAGAGACAAAACTGCTATTTCTAACAAAAACAATTTATCATCCCGTACCCAAACACACTTTTATACTATCTGATCTACTTACTTTTACTACTTTTTGCTGCATTGTTTTCCGAAAATAATGGTATTTAACTTTTTGTTTCAGAACCCGAGATGCGCAAATAAATTTTGCCAGAAACACTCATGGTGGCTTATCGTTATCTTGACATAGGATGGTGGTCCCTGAGATTAGAAGTGTTTAATCTGCTCGAACATCCTTTCGGTGTTACGAGATTAAAATGCCCTAGAAGTTGCTAACGGAACTGCAAAACAAGAAAAAGCGTTGGCTTTTGTGTGATTTCCTTTCGATTTCAACCGCGATTAAATCTTTCGATATCATTAACGAAATCGAAACCTACGATGCGTTGAAAGTCCTGGGTACAATGGGCGAGTACAAAGCCCAGCGACCGCGCAATAAAGGCTCGCTTATTCTGAGTCCAATAAAAAGTAAAATCTAGAGGAAGTGCACGGCGGGCGGAAATGCAAACTGGCATTGTGCGAACTTGCACGTGTTCTGTTCCGGCGCGTTGTGTGACGCTGCGAGACCACGCACCGCCGTGAAAGCCTCCGCTAAAGTTATTGCTATACGTACCTAAGTATTTTGAATACGCTACAATAATAATAATTAAGGATGCCTGCAGTGCTTGAGGTAACAATATATTTAGTGAGTATATTTTTCTTTGATAAAACTTCTATACTATATACATACATGCAAATAGTACTTAACAAACCTACGTAACGTAAAATGCAAGAAACACTTAATTAGGCAGGTATCTAAACAAATATTCATACATAAAAAAGATAGAATGATGAGATGAATTGAGAAGCCCCCTCTTCGAAAGTGATAATAAAAACTGTTGTTAATTTTTATTGAAATGTGTATATGATATCGATAATTGTTCAAAGTATTAACGTTTAAAAATGTAAAAGAAATTTCAATAATGTTGCTATAGTTTAGAAAAAAATATTACTTACTTTTTAAACTGACCGCTTTTCGAATAGAAGTGACCACAAAGCCTGTCCGCATAAAAGAAATCTACCTTCTTGCCGATATATCATGTGCATCTTCTATTAAAGTTTTTTCAAAAGATATACGGAACAGTACCTACCGTTCCTTGGAGCAGAATTTCAATAAACGAAATTTCTGCAAAAAATCTGTCGGTCGCTCAGCAGGGTATGTTTGTGGCTTTGTCGCGCCCACAACTTGACAAAAGGCAAATAAGAGAACACTGCACATATCTTGTAAAAAAAATACCATCTAAATACGGTCCTATTGAAGTTTAAAAGCCGTAGAGAAACGCGTATTGTTCGCAGGTCGAATGCGGCGGCGATATTAGATTCGTATTATTTCGCGATACCAAGTGCAATCTTCACATTCAGAAGAAAAACCGTTAAAATCAAGAAACATTCCGTCGTAACAAATAGCCATTACTGATTTTCAGATGTCGCGTCGATAATTTTATTTATGCCTTCTTAAATACAATATTGGATGACCGCAACGTCGGCGAATCAAAGTGCTTTAATCCATCAGTGTACTCGGGTACTTGTTTGTAGAGCGTTGGAGCAAACATCGTACTGGATGCGTTCAGAACAAAAACTGTAAGTAAGTTCCTTATAAACAGTGAGTTGTTTACTTCATGGCGGCAGCGGTTTCGTCTTTTTTTCGGTGTTTTTTCGTCCACCGCGGCCCAGGCCCGTGGCCGAATGTAATTCGACCTGATCGTATCTGGACTGTTTTTGTCGTGTGGTCAGATACAGCTGTCCTATAAAGCGCCATGTCTGAACATTGTTTATAGACAAGCGCCATTATTGGACATTGGCAATTGGACGAGCTTTTATCTTAATTTACACGTGCTTATTTTTTTACTCGAAATTAAAAAAAAAAGTATGGGAATGATACACGCTAACAGAAAAAAAACTTACTTTCTTTTGTCTCTATAGTCAAAAATTGCGATAACCTTTAAAAGCTTCGCTCTATTAAAAATCGTATTAATCAAGATACATTTTAAGCACATATTTTTTGTTTAAATTGGATTTAAAAACTAACATTGGTTTTGCTAAAAAACGATGAGCTATGAATAAAATCTTAATCAGCGGTCAAAGATAAAGGGATAATAGGGCAAAACCATTGATTAAAATAAACATGGTCCTAAAAATAGGCGGGCTGATTAATTTTGTGGGTGAGGCAAGCACACCCGAGGCTTGTGAAATTGAATTGGCAAAGAACATAGCTAAACTTGACGCTATCATCTGGATTTATACGTTGACCATGAGGCATGATAAATGTCTCAAAAATATAACAAAAGTATAATTTTGCTTTCCGGTAAATACAAATTTTTTAATCTCCAAACACATAGTAATTTAATTTTACATCTGCATTTTTTATAAATAGGACTACATTAGGCTTCCATTCTATCTAAGAGTATGTACTACTAGTAGACGATGATGGTCAAAGATGAAGCACACATTCCTAAATGAATATCAAGGCCTTCTGACCTTGAGCAGCTATAGCCTAGATACTAGTACAATGAGGATACAAGTAATGAATAAAGAGTAAGTAAGAAGTCTCCTTTCTTTTTTTTTTAATTTATTTTTTCTATTTATCTACGACATAAGATGATTCTTACATACGACAGTCTATATATTGTATATAGAAGTCACGTCTACGATGTATGGGTGGCAGATGCATGAACGATCACTAAACAGAAGATCACGTTTTTTACTATGACTTTAGAATATTTTGTATAATTGAAGTGTTCCTATTACCTTTCGTCAAACAGTATACACCTCAGTAGCATGGTCAACCTACACTATCGTTTAACGGTTTAGAAACGCGTTATTAATATTTATGGTAACACAAACGATTGTTGTTTTTTTCTTATTTGTTTAACAGCGCGGGGGTTACAGGTGCTGACTTTGATCTCTGCCGAAAATATATCAAAAAGTAAAAAACCTACAGAACTGCACACCGTGAAATTTAAATTTGAAGTTATAGACCTTACGTCGTAAAAGCTAAGAACTTAATCTGGTTTAAAATTACAAGACAGATATTTTGTTACGTCTTAATTCACATTTATCACTACATGACGTAACGTGTACTCAGTAACAATAATACTAAATTGATAATTAAATGAATTGCATGATCTATATTTCCTTAGAATCACACCTCATTTTACAGTTCATAGTTTATTATTACCATTATCAAAAAAATACGCAACTCCATTTAACAACTTCATAAAATTAATTAAATATTATCAGCCTGAGAAGATATAGATTATATTTATAACCTTTCTCAAGATACGTTTTTTAATACAGCCACAATTATTTAATAAAGTAATTATTAGCTATTAATTGACCCTTCCTAGCTGCTTTATAGTAGCTTTGTACTTCTTATAGCATCTATTAGTAACAATTAACGTTATTACATTTCTTTTTTTTTGTACAACGTGTAGAAAGAATTAAAATATATTTATTTCCGTACCCATGTTCAAGTCGGAAAACTGATGTAACATTTTAAAAAAAAAATTTTGTCCACTGGTGACAAGAGAGCTGGCTCATTCCTTGCTCAAATGATATCTGTGGCAATTCAACGCGGGAATGCAGCCAGCGTTCTTGGGATTCTGCCATCCGGACATTTTTTTTGCAGACTTTTAAATCATTTTTACAGTCTAGGTTCTTTTTAGGTTACTACATATGTATATATAGTTTAGCTAGAGTGTTTTAGTTTCGTGTTAGAGATTCCTGTTTTATTTTAGATTTTACTACAATTGAATAATAAAAACATTATTATTATATTTTGTCCACCCAATCACGACTTTTTTATTTAATATATGAATATGTATTGTATTATATGACTTGTTGAAAAGATCATTTAAACTCGAAAAACTGTTTTTTTTTTTACTAAATTTCACTCGATCTTTTATCGCAACGAACCTCTAACTCGAGTTCTTTTCGTCCCGATTTTATGAGGCCAATCAAGCCATTAGTCCTATTAGAGACCATTATGTCTATTATTATATTCCAGAGAACCCGTAGGAGCATGGCATAAGTGATGATGAAAAATATAATCAACTCAAAACAGTATGTGTAACATTATTTTATATGGCCCATAATATCTGATTGGATTTCATTCACTATGAGAAAGTGGCTTCTGCTAGAGAATCAATTGCGCTCTTAATCATGGGAGTTGATGAATTTTTATGGCTAAATATATGTGACTAGTTTTACTAACTAGTTAGTAAGTGAATTCATAAAGGTCTTATCGATAATGGTGGCGACTGACGGGACGCGTACGAGTAAGCACCTAAGGTTTATTGTTACGGGTATACGGGGAATGATATGACGTCACAAATGTATGATACATTATTCTCGTAGTTATCTTTTCTTGAAAGCGTTTATCATATTCGTAATCATTATTAAATAAAACTAGTATTTTGCATCAATCAATAAGCATTCTGCTACAGGGTATACGTTTTCCCTATGAGTGAGGGAGTGTAGACCTTTGTCCACTATGCTGGTCATATTGCAAGTCGGGGGCTATTAACATTTAAGATGAGCAGATTCTGATATATGTAGAAAAATAGTAAGTGTAATCACGCGTATACCCAAAGTATTCATGCTCACAAAAAAGCTTCTTCTTGTGGCGGCGTCGTGTGTCGGGTTGCTCTCTTCTCTCCGACATGGTTGAGGAGAGTGATGGTTGGCACATGCGTCAACTCGTGAACGGATGCTGCTTGCGGGGGCCGGATTGTTCTCGGTATGTAAGTGACTTTCAGTATTCAAAATTTGTAATAATGATTGCTTAAAGTTTAATTAACTAAGTAGTTATTCTTTTAGGCTTATAAAAGCCTAGAAATTTAAATGTAATTAAATTCAAAAATAATTGTATAACTTCGTAAAAGGCACGGAACAAGCGTCTGTGAAGCCTAAATATTTAAATAAAAAAATAAGCAGATTTTGATGATTTCCTTCGCTGAAGCAGAAAGTGGTAAATAAATTGCTAATTTCATAAATTTACTAGTTTATTTTTCTTCTTATCAGTATTCGTATTAACGGAGTGGTCAAAGTTCCTAGACCGCCCCATGACCAGTATTTCAGGGATCCATCTAAAACCCCCGCTATCATAGTACTTTTTTACTAGCTTAGTATAGTACTAGCTTTTTTCATAAATTTTTTCAGTATGTTCTCATACGAAGCAACAGCTGTTTATTTATTTATTTTATTTAGATTGTTCTTAACCAAAACCTCTACAAACAAAAGCCATTTACAGAAGTACAACTTTGTAAAACCTATGCACGTAATTGAATATGTTGGTTGGTACTTTAAACAGTTGTTAAACAAGCCTCAGTATTTAACATCTGGTGATGTCCACACGTTTTTTTGTTAATTTATAAGGCTTCATAGTATGTGGCAGCTCGTGGCATGTTATTGTCATATTGTACTTTTTTCATACCATGTTAACACCTGTTATAATAATCTGTAACTGGCTGGTTCTCACTGAGATATCGATGTGTGATGTCTGTCAAAATGATTACCAACTTTGCTAAAATAATCGTAAGTGAATAAATTCAAATCACTGTATTGCGTCGCTCGGTTCTAAATTGCATATTGCTGGAAGATGCATCCCGTTTTTAATATATTCTTTAAATACACTTTCACGTAAAAGTGTTCGTTTTGGATGGCTTTACACGTAATATGTCATTACGCACATTCTCTCTTTTCACTTTATATTGCACAGGGCTATCATCAGTTAGAAAAGGCTTTATTCAACAAAACAATAAGTTTTATTTAAGTAACGATAAGAAAATAAAAAAAAAATATCATGACGTATAGATTGCTGTTTCTTAATAAAATGAAAAATAATGGTTTGTATTTTTTACCGCTCCGAATTATAAGAAAAGTCTGCATGCCATAGATAAAATTATCGTGCGCGGCGGCACATCTCAAAGTAATATTATTATTAAAAATTAAATACGAATACTTATCTAAGAATAATTAAAAATCCTGTTCTCAGGGTGGTGTTTCATTATTTTTATTATCATTAAATTAACCAGCAGCCACATAATTGGCTACACAGTAGTGAAATATCGCAAATAACGGAGCCGGTACGCGTCAAGATTTTAATTTCGCGATAGTAATCGAATAGCCGGCACGTAATAACACAAGATACATAATTGGAAGCCATCATTGATTTGTTAATGGTCTCGTTAAAGTTTATTCGAATTATTTGTAATGATTCATGTAACTATCGGGACGGATCGAATCCCGCCTTCGTCGATTCCACACAAATGCAATTTGTGAATTAAATATTATATGCGAATTTTAACACGCAAACTGCATATAGTTTATTTAGTTAGAGTATAAAGTTAATGTTTCTGTTACTAGAAATAACTTAGCTCTAGTGACAATCTAAAATGTTGTCAAACTCTCTTAATATACTAATTACTATTGATCTACTCGCAAAGTATATTTATTCTGAATTTTTAGAATCCGTAGCAATAATTTTGCGTAAGTTATGGAAGCAATTATCTTTTTGTTATTATTACAACACAGACGAAACCCGAAGTACGAACCTTCAATAATAATTAGTTTGTTAAAACGTGAAAGTTAAATAGTTTTGGACTGTTAATAAAGTCAGAGTGGCCGAGCAATATTTTAAACCGTAAAAGGTTTATCCCTAATTAAGACGTTTGTGTCAGTATAAAAAACTCTCGGCTCGGACTAACAACTAAAATATACGACAGCTCTGCCCTCTCACGTAAAGCGACCGAACTAATAGCAGTCTTTATTTTACCTAAAACTTATTGGATATTCTCTATAAAACAGGCCATTAATAGATGTTGATTGGTCAAAGTGAAAGGATGAGAATGCTTGACCATGCTCACTCGAATTTGCATTTTGTTGTATCACCGAACCCTAATGAGGTGTTAGAGAATTAATTCGATAGATCTCCGGAGAGATAGTCCGATCGTAACGATAAAACAGTGATTCGAAACTTTTCATTTCACGTTTAACAGGTGACTTCCGATCTAAAATTTTCATTGGATGTGAGCCGTTTTAATTGGTCAAGTTACTCAATGGTCAAAGTTTCCGGCGTGTTGCTCATTCAAAACGTCTTCAATTACTACAGGACTATTAAGTTCTTTAAGAGCCATATATCTAATCGCCACGTCAGTGATACAGTTTCAATCGCCGGTAATAATGGCCACTGATCATCGCTAACAAGCGGCACGTGATCATTAGAGTCGTTGAATACAAAGCTAGGAGCTGGAAGAATATCTTCTTCGCCGGCTTCTGATCTATATGGCTATCTTGCCTAATGGCTCCACGATGACTTTCTATAAATTAATAACAACAAGCCTTCGGCCGCCGATGATTGAAGCGGACTAATGAGGAAGCACATCTTCATCTCCGTGCATAACAATGTGCTTGTGTTTTTATTAACTCATTTTTCTTTTATTTTATAGATTGGAACTTCTGGTCGCGTCCGGAATTGATACGATCTCAAATAATAAGTGCGTTATTAAAAACGCCGAGCGTCTTCGATAAGAACGTTAACTGCTATTGTTTCGGACCGTTATTTAATAAATTGATTTCAGCTACTGCCGCATCTGCATTAAATCACGGTCGTAAAGAGCTTTGTTACGGCAATCTGTTATATTTTAATACGTCAATTTTTGTATGGCGTATACCATAAATATTTTACAACAGAGCAATGGTTTTACAACGGTGTTACTTCCTTCGACCGTGGCTGGCGGCAAATTCGATGCAACCGGAAAGAATTTGTTACGCCATAATTGCAATGTAAAATACATCGAACTACATTTCGGAAGTCAGATTTATGACTTAGAAAAAAAAATCAACTAATATTATTAATTTCTTCAACAAACACAACTTCAGTAAGGTGGTTCGCAATGCAATCTAGTTATACTTAACTTTAATGTTAACTACTACAATGCATTGTAATGAACAGCCTACACCCTACCTACACCCTTAGCTAAACGGTACTGTTGGTATCCAAAAGCTTACATCATTAAGCTGAATACGTTAGAAAGTCAATGAATATCATACTAAAAATAATTTAGCATCTTATTGAATCGTTTCATTGAAAAAAAGTATAGATGGCATTTAGCTCCTTTGTCCTCTGATCAGCTGTTCGAAAAACAGTAAAGCAAGGTTCTTTGAAGTGGTGATCGCAAAGGATTGTACAGAACCAAAGCGTGCCCAACGGTTTGAGACTTCACACATCTGTTGCAGTCATTGTAGCATTTATTTATGTAATGTTAGCAACAATGAACTACACACTCGAAGTGCAAATTGTTATCTAGTGAAGGACTTCTGTTGACAATAGTCACGCCTCGAAATTTCCGTGTAATTCTTCCTTTTATCTTTCCTTGGCATTGTGGTGTCAAGTTGGCCATTTATTGTGCATTATTGTTTCTTCAGC
The DNA here is from genome assembly GCA_947049295.1 of Ligdia adustata. NCBI lineage: Eukaryota > Metazoa > Arthropoda > Insecta > Lepidoptera > Geometridae > Ligdia > Ligdia adustata. The sequence goes on from OX346218.1 coordinate 10,842,455, forward strand.
GGGGGACAGCGCCAGGAAGGCGTTGTGTTTGCTTTGATACCGCTTTGAGTACTGTAAATTGAAGAATGATTTTTATGCTACTACATAATTTAAACCCTAAACAAAAACACAGTAGAGTTGTAATTCCATACGGCTATAGAATGAACATGTAACCTTTTAAGAATTTTATGCAGGTGGTAAATTGTGAATGAATTGGTTTTGTCGCGTGACAAGTGGCACATACCCTATGGTAGAAATGCTCTTAGATATGAATTTTCAAACATTTATTATGTTATTACCTATTTTAATGTTAGCTTTTTATAATCATTTAATAATCAAATAATGAATAAATTTATAAGTATAAATATTGTAGGAAATCACATGCCAGCTCTTTGACCAAGAAATATAAAAAATAAGAATGTTACATTACTTTACTTTCCTGAAATCATTATCCTCAATTAAAAACTTTCGTGCCAAACAATTACTTCAACTTGATTGTTGTTATAAATTTAAGTAAACAAAAGAAATTAAATGCACAATTTTTTAATCTCATACCATTAAAATTGCTAAAATTTACGAAGTAAACGCCTTGAATTATAAGAAAACATATTTTTTCACTAGAGATACAGCAAACGTATAATATTACCTTTCTGTATAGATAGCTATACCGGGTTATCGGTCAGGGGCGTTCTAAGCCAAAAGGGGTGCGCTTTACCTAGTCTAACTACAAATACAAGAAAAATATCGGTCGTCGACACAATGTATGAAATAGGTAGCTGATTGTTTTTTCTAGGAATAAGAATTGGTCCCATAGTAAAAGTTGTTCCTTAGGTTGAGTGACCCTCTTTCGGCTTAGTTCAACCCTAACCGATAACCCCGTATATTGAAGTATTACATACGCTATTATACCTACACATAAAGAAGTAACTATAATAGTTACACGTACCTATACCATGTAGGTAACGTTACTAGTAGAATAAACAATGAACAAGCGTGATGAATGGTCAACTCGAAGCTAACAATTCTAAATTTAACATTACAAATTGGCACAAGCGAGAAGTCGTGGAATTTATTTATAGCAAAATCAACTTTTCTGTCATTATCGGACGTCAAGAAGAAATTAGAAAACAATACAACTACGAGCAGGTTACTTTAGGTTACTTGGAGTTGGTCTCTTACCTTTAGTAATATATTCCTGTCAAAAGGATTTCCTTTTACGTATTATATAAAGTTTATGTAACTAATTTTTCTCATAAGAAGTGGGGTAGGGTGTGGGACGCGACATGCGTTGACACATTAGCGCCAGCTTATTCAGCCGAAAGGCACAAACGGCAAAAATATGCTAGTCTTCGTAGATGTTATATATTTGAGCCATTTGGAGTCGAGACTGCAGTGCCGGGCCGTAAGGACCGCGAGCTTATCTTATTTTCCAAAACTTATCGGAGCGTTTTGATGGATTCCACGCGTGACCAGAATGAAGGTTTTTATCTGGGCCAAAGTATAATCATTGCCATTCAGCGTGGTAATGTGGCAAGCATTCTGGGCACGCTGCCCTCTGGTGGTGGGTTGGAGCATTTGGATTATCTGTAGATCTTAAATGGTCTATAGGTTATCTTTCTGCTATATTTTTTGTTGTCGTAGTTAGTCATTTTGTTTATGTTAATAAAGGCTTTTTATTATTAGGTTGGTTTAGCGAATTCTCTAAACGTAAGTAAGTACTTAATAAATTATAGATAGAAATGGTTCATCGGCGTTTAAGTTTCTAATAATTTAACACGATCACCAAAGTCCAGCAGCGTTCAACGTGCTCAGTTTTTGACTGAGTAACAGTAGGTGTACAGTTAGAAAAAAGTCTTAGTTACTTTACTTTACTCGGTTGGAGTTTTTAAGACAACAAACGCAACACTCTAGGCCCTTCCACGCTTTCATAAGCCCTAGTGCTCCCGTCATTACAGCCTATGTAAGGGATGTAGACCATATCCTCTCCGATAAATAGGATTCCTCGCGATGTTTTTCTTCATCGTCAAAGCAAGTAGTAATTAATTCTAATGTTCATATAAGTGATAAACTAACAGGTTAACGTCTAAGCCTGAGATGGTACCCGCGCCCTTTAACTTGAGAGACAAGTGGTTTTGAAAAATAATAATAGTTAACAGTGCCGTTCAATGACATAATAATCTTTCATGTAACTATATTAGTAGAAAAGTATCGTATCATTCACTAACATAAAGACATAATCGATTTTAACGATTTGTTATCAGTACAAACTTCTCGGTAACACTTCCTTGGTCGCCGAGTCGTGCCTTCGTATCTAAAGTAAATGTTGACAGAGCGTGGGCGGTATATCGATTTAAAAGTAATCAGTATCGTAATAACATCAATAATATCACAGAAAAGTGCTTACTTTATCGTAGTACTTATACTAAAAGTGCTTATTCAGTGTGTGTGATCGAACAAATTGCGACGACTACCGATGCAAGACCGAGAGTTTGGATTTGATAGTTGTAGGTTTCTGTGAACTATATAGACCGAACTTCTTTGTATACAGAGTGATTGGTGAAATACTTTGAATATTTACAGAGGAAAAGCAATAAGCAAACCAAACTGCACGTCAAGCATTCCGGGCTTAAACCGAAATATAAACTTACATATAGACTTAGGTTAAAGATTTGATTTTGTATTTACATATATGTATTTGTTTCAATATGAAAAATTTGATTGATCTCATAAAAGTTCAACTAACAAAAAAACGTCAATTCGCCAAACGCTTATGCAAATAAATAAAACCAAACAACAGAAACAATCATGATAAAATTTTAATAAAAAATAAACTCTATTAAATAAAAGAAGTATTATTTAACTCAGCACGATACTTTTAATACCTAATCGGAAACATATAAAAAAATATTCCTACGTATTCAGAACCTCCATAATTGGTCGGTTAAACACTGGTGCTTCGTATTAACACTGTGTACATTTTGTACCGACTAGATAGATACGCATAATTATATATAAAATATAAGAGTATCACATTATGCCATATTTATCTTTGTCCTTCGTATTCGTGACCGTGACCTTTTTATCAAGGTTATCTTATCTAACTCGTCCTAATCTACAAAATGTTCCTACTCACCTATTTAAAAGACGATAAGCCAAAAGTTCCGACTCGATTACCCACCTTATTAAACACGGTTATTAAATTAATTTTTATTCTTAATTCAAGCTAGCATTATTGTATATATTTTAAAAAAAAACTCTGTATATTTGAATAAATTGAATCCTGGAATCCATACTACATATTTTTTTAAATAATGAACTTACATACTATATTGTTCCATTTATAAGCTTATAACTATTAAAAAGTTAGTATTGATTGATAATTATAAGGTCAGAATTTTGATGATCGGCTAGGAACATTTCATACAACTAAGCTATGACCTTGTTTAATGAGTACATATTTTTATTTTTAAACGATACTATTATTGTCGTGGTTTTGAAATTTAAACAAAAATTGCTTTTATTTTGAAAGAAATAACTGAAAAAAAAGATATAAAAAAAAAAATTGGTCAGGATTAATTGGAACTTACTACTAGTATAGGAGTACGAAATTTCTTGCGGACTAACATCCATACTTACAAACTGACAAACGAAAGAAAATTTTGCCAGACGCTTTACTCGCTTTGCTAACTTGGTCAATAAACATCTCATTATATGTAAAGGCTATGGGATTACGTTAACTAATCCTTTAAACATTTTCTCATCAACACGACATTACAATACAATACAATAAATCTTTATTGTACACTAATAAAAATAAATACAGAAAATATATTATAAACAAAACATTGGTAGTACATCACTGATATCAAACAAACAAAGCGACGAGATAATTATAACGAACATTATAAGAAGAACCTGAATATCTACCATTAAATTTCCTGCAGTACGCACTGTTACGACGCTATTTTATATTATATTTTATAACTAAATAAGGCATTTCTTTTCGATTCACGAAACTTCTTTGCTAGTTTCAACATTATTTGATTTCTTTGACTAAAAATGTGTATTGACATACTCGTAGTAATCGTACGGGCTTTTTAATAGATTGAACAAGCTTCTGTGACAAACTGCTATCAAAGTTATTTAACTATTTTTTTGTCAGCACTACAAAATAGGGAGTCGTAGCAGTAAGTAGTGCTTGTATCCGAAAATTAAAAACAGAAAGGTATTAATTTTATAAAAAGAATCAAAAAAGACCTTGTATGATCAAAATGACTTGATTTCGAACATAAGTAGTCATGATCAACAATTGGTAGTAAACTTGTATTGTATAATTCAGAGTACTACAGTAATTTGTGACACTTACTAAGACTCCAGATAAACATTTTCAAACAAAATAGCGAAACTAAGACGACAGGGCGACCAGCTCAGCGTACCAGACGGCAAATTCATATAATCAAACATCTGAAGATCCTCAGATACTATCTGCCTGCCTAATGTTTACCCACTTACAAAATCAACAACGCAATTATTTAAGAAACGAAAACAGACCTTTTGTAGCAGTACAATACGTGACCGTAACAAAGGGAATGTATGCTGAAATTGATGGCAGCCAACAAAGAATTTTTAGAAGCATTGTAGACTATAAATAGCTTCAGGACACGTAGGTTAAACGGCTGAATTGCGCAACACTAAATATTAACTGTCGGGAATATTAAATAGAAAGTGCTTAATTGTCAGGGTTAGAGTTTACAATTGCGTGTAAACGATGATTAAGGATAATGTTGCCAGCATCATCCAACTTTACTCAAAAACTAATCTTGTTTCATTTACATTATTTTCACTGTCTACGTTATAAAAATCAACAACATTTAAATAATTCTTGAACGGCATCTACCCTAGACTGTTTAGGTTTATAGATAAATATTAGTGACCGTGCATTTGAATCTAATTAAATTGTATCGTCACAAACTTCATAAGCTTATTATTTGAAAACTTTTAAATCTTAATACGAGTATGAATTAAATTAGCTAAAAAAACCAGCTTAGATGGAACTAATAATTAAATAATTTGCGTATTTTGTATGCTCTCGAATATGAACATAAGTAAAGTATTTTGTGCCGTCTAATAATAAATGCTAATAAGGACTGAAATATTACAATAAGTCCAGAGTTATTTCATACATAAGCAAAGTGCTTGTGAAATATTCAGGATCCTTGTGGCAACACTGAATAAGAGCCATTGTGAGTCTTGAATTAATCTCAATTTGCGCTCGCGTCTTGTCACGGTGTTTGTGTAATGAACTGGAGCAAGTCTGTATCATTCATTAGAGTCGGACACTTCTATACAGTTAATTGTTTGAACTTGCTTGGAGTAAGGGTATTTCGAGTATGCCCCAGTACTTTGGACCGTTTTTAAATAAACATATATTTTCCGGAAACCAAATAATACTCGTGTCTTGAAATAAATTTGATTATCCTCTTAGCTGTCGGGAAGCAGAGTAGCAGGCAGTTTCAGTGAACATTGGAAAAACAGAACGACTAGATACAAAATTTAAAATACCTAAAAATAAGCTTAATAATTTTGATCTCATTAAAAATGTGTGTATCGATATAAAATTAATTTAAAACTTTTTCATAATAGCAAAACTAGTTGAAACATTTGACTATATTGTAATATTTTAGTCATTTTAAATTATAAATTTCAGAGAACATATTGCCATTTAATAAAATATTGAATATTATCAAGTAACTTGTAGTATTTAGCTGAACATTGATAATTATAAGGTTGCAAAAGAGTTTGTAGAACTACTATTATATGTTGACACCATTAGAATACTTTTTTAGTCGCTAGAAACATTTTACATTTTGGTTTCAACCTAATGGAGGACGTACGAAATATACCCAAGAATTAACATCGTCTCAACTAATCAAGGCCCGGTTAACAACGTCCGGTGGCGGCCGATGACTCGGCTGGTGATGCAATTGTCCTGCAGAACTCGTCTTCAATTGGAACTGCTTCCGATTGAGTGTCAAGGGTATTCGATGGATGTGAACCTGCTCGATTGATAGTATGAGTAAGCTTTAAAGTGAGTAAATGTATGAGTGGTGTTCAATAAAAAAATGAGACGCTGATCGATTGATGTCTTTGGAGACTATTTAAGCCAACATTTCTCACAAACTACTACTACGAGTATAAAAGCACATTACCTAGAAACACTGGTGTATATTATTTAATTCTTAATAATAAAATGTATTTTTTAAATGAGGGAATGAATTGTGATGACGTAGGCTTCATGCAAAATTTTATTCTTCATCGTTATCCATATACCGTGGCTGATTGGTAGAAGATCATAGATCTCTATGGAAGAATATAAATTTATCATCCGTTTTAGTAACGGATTTAAAAGCTTTTACATAAATTTGTTTTATCAAAACGTTATTAATAGCCATTAATAATTAATGACTGAATATTTTCCTAAAAATATAATTCTTAAACAGTATACAATGCCTCGATATCATAAAATTATCGTTTACTGATAACGATCGTGCTATACCGGTGCTACATCATTATAATCTGATTTTCTTTAGGTATTGCATATAAAATAATGTGGTTTTGTAATATGATGCAAAGATTATCGATAAGAGGACATCCCTAGTACATCGGTACTGCACGAACATCAATTAAAATGGTATCTCTCTAAATTCATTCATGTTTCGTAAAATTTTACGCAGCAGCAGTGAATAAACTTTGTGCAAACATTAAAACTGAGTTATTAGTTTAAATAACTTACGAGTATTATGACTATAAAATGATTTTGGTTTACTTTGTTAAAATACTTGCATATGCAGTGCATCAACAGGTTTATAGATAATGCATCTTTTGTGTCAGTCGTTACGTCGGCATAGTCTGAGCACGGATTTATATTTAATAGTATTTTATTCGTTGAAAGTTGAAAAAAGCATGGCGAGCCTCACGCCTACTACCTACTGTATCTGGAGAACTATGACCAGCAGTGACATGCGATGGGTGCGATTCGAAATGGTTGATGTCGATATTAACAAATTTGGCAACTTGTTCTAAGTATCCGCAAGTAGATCACACTTGTCGAAGTTGGAAATACTGGCTAAGTTTCTATATCAGACCCAGATCAAGAATAGCTAGATATTATTTGGGATTTTGGGGCAATTAACCAACGAACGTATTCCATACTACAACGATCAAATTGATTTGACAACTAAGACCACAGTAGAGCTTAGGGTAAATGAATAGCACATATATTCCGAGCTATGTTCTATAAGCTACAAATAATGATACTTAGATCACTGTCTCCTTACTTTATTTTGCTTCAGTTCAGTCACTTACAATTCATTCATGATGCGTGTTCTTTGCTGCGACCGCGACACCGCGATGACATCGAGACACAAACAAGTGATACAACCTGTTTCTTCATTTTCCTCGAATTTCTCGAGTCTTCATGACGAAATAATAATTTTTACTTTTTCTGAAACTGCTGTCGTAATTTTGACATTGTTGTTTTTGAAACTGGATTCAATTGTAAAGATCGATTTCGATATTTTTAAAACACATCACACGTGAAACGATTTTCACGACATACAAAACAAGTACAAAAATAAAATGATATATATATGTTTTAGCGTTTAGCGTTAAAAATTGATTCCTTTACCGAATTATTACTTTAAGAAACAACCTAGGAAAAAATTAGCAAGTTGTATTACAGTTAAACCTGTAGTAGTAATAGCATCAAGAATTATTTAAGTAGTATTTAATTTTATTGCAACTACAAACTTAAATCGTTTAACAGTGCACTCCTATAAAATATCAGGAATGTAGAGTTGGACAGGAAAAAAATCATGTGACAGGAAAACACCACTTTACTGACGCAAATACTTACTCAGAGCATCCTTAAGACAGCTCTGAAGTTTATTATATTTCCCGTAATTACTGTAACAGTATACCGCCCGTTTTAATTGTGGCTAGTCACATAATTGTAGTCTGTACATTTACAACCAACTTACTGAAGTGGCCATTACATTACCTTTATTTACGTACGTGATATTTTCTAAGACTTTAGTTAGAGTGCTTTATAATTGAATTAAAACCTACAATAGTAAAATTTACTAGCAGCCTATTTTTGTAAAAATAGAGCTAAATGTTTTAGTTAATTCTGGTTTGTAGAGCATTTTTAAGCATTTTTAAAGCGATATAGACAATTCCTTATAGAAATTATACTCGTAGTAGAAATATAAGAGTTATGATAACATAAAAGCCGATAAAATCACCAAATAAACGAAAAGCGCAATTTGCTGCTGCCTTTTATTTTGTCACAGTAAAATCATCGAAAAACAATTTATCACCGAGCATCAGAGTTAACACTCGTAAATAACCGGAAAGCTGTATAAAGGGTAGGCTGTTGGAGAAACCCGTTAACTGAAGCGAAACAAATACCAACCATCATAAAGCTAATTTCAAGCAGATACCCATCTAGACATTGTAAGAGGCTTATAAAGAACTAATTATTTTGTGCAGCTACAAACAAGGCAGGCTGATCAAAAATTATAATCGTAATATGTTCCTGTGCAAAACAAAAACTTTTAATAAGCAACAAACGAGATCCATCAAACATCAAAGGTATAAGACGCTTGTTAAAAGCTCATATTTTGAAGTAAGTATAGGCTTCCGTGAAAAGGCAAGCGTAGCAAGCTTTTGAGAAAAACCTTAATTTCAATTGCGTAATTTTAATCCTAAATGTGCGTTGCTCTCTACTGTTACCAAATATCCTATGAAAAAAATATGTTGGAGTCATCTTACATTTTACATTTTTAGTATTCATCAAAAATATACATTAATGGTGCTGATAAATGTATCCTCAAGTCATAAAATTACGCGCCGAAATCTATTGATTAAAAAACGATAAATTCTCTATAAGTACCTTACGTTGAAAGGCTAATAATACGAATTTCGTCTAATACACTGCTGACCTATTTATTAAAAAATATCTGCACTTTATATCTCTTCACAAAATAACTGTTTAGATTTTTTGCGGCTTCGTATAAGACACCGAAGTTGTTCCATAAAATTACCTGCTTTTGTAGGATTTTTCTTGAAAGAAACGCAACTTCGGCAGTTTTGTTAGAGACAGTTACAATTTTGGCCGTTATAATTGTATACAATTTCATTGTGCTTTAAAAGATTCAAACGAAACAGAGCAAACCATCGAGCTGTGCGAGCAAATTTTGTAAATAATAATTAATACTACTGTATTTTTATATAACATTGCTCTTTTAGATGTGATAATTATGCTGTCATAGAGTATAAAACGACAAAAGGCGTCTTAATAAAATTGTTAATGTTTTCTTTTATGTATGAAAAGTACGTTTTATGCGTAGAAAGTCTTCTTACGTATTTTGTAAAATGTGAATTATTTCAGCGTTCTACGTGTATTTCTTTTCTCCAAATGCTAATTTTATAATTGTTCCTATGTATAATTGTAATTGTTTTATAAATCAAGACAACAGGCTGAACTTGTAAACATGATATTATTATCCCATTGGAAACTAAACCAACTAGAATTATCTGAACACTTTCCAAAGAAGAATATTTTATACGTTATGGAACAGTCAGAGTCAATTTTAAAAATAGGTGAATTAGTTGTCTCCATCCAACTCTGTCCTACACATACCTACCTGCCTACCTTCACACGGATGGCACAGCACTGAGAAAATCCGAAAAATATAATCTATAATCCATCGACAACACGTGCACAGGCCTATTATTGATTTTGCCGTTTTTTGTCGGGAACTGCACGGTTGCCTTGAGCTTCGACATTGAGAAAATACAGGGGTGCCGTGTGAATAGGTCTTATTATTAGATTGCGCAATGACATACGAGTTTTTGCTGGACCAGTCGCGGGGCGAAGGAATACGTAGTTTGTAAGGTCAAGAAAGATGAATCTCTATTCATAGTAAAATCAGTAAAATGAATGACATTTGGTGCTGAAAATGTGAAGATGTTATCTTGGCCCAAATAAATTAAAGCAAAAATTTCGTTGAGTTTTATTTGTATTGGGGTCTTTAGTCGCAAATTCATACAATCTCGAGGTCAAAGCGGTGGTTAGAGTGACTACTTAATAAGGTATAATGATATCTATTATGTTATACCTATATACATAAATTGCGCGTGAATCACGAGTGAATCGGTTTCTTCTAGGCAAGCGCGCTACATCCTAGACCGCATCGTTACTTTACATCAGGTGAGTTGCGGTCAAGAGCAAGCCTATCGACTATAAAAAAAAAATATCCAAAATATTGCTGTATTTTAATCATATTTTATTGTACATAAGTATATACAGTATGTTAATAACTACTCACTTTATTATATTCCTTTTGTAAACATTCAATTCAAGCTAACGAATTCACAAACATCCATATTGATTTTCAAATTTCCAGTAGCTGTAAAAAATAATTGTTAATATTTGGACGGATGTCAACAGACTTTCGACCCTTCACTCGATGAGAATCCCGGAAAAAGAGTTTAGAGTTACTAGTGAAGGTATGTTAGTTAGCCCTTCAAAAGAAAACAAATATTTAAATTGACTTGTTTGAAATACCTTTTCACTTTCAATAGAACTCTGGGGAGAGTTATGTTATGTTTTGTTCCTATTTACTTATATATTAATGCACCGTGCCAGCGAAGCGTCTCTTCTGCGGGTCTGCAAGTCTTTTTTCGTGTGTCGGGTAGGTTATTTGCCGAATAGTAAGTACACATTTGACAAAATAATTACCTGTTCTTATTGTGAAAGTGTTTTGTATCGAAATTAGAAACGCACTTATGTTCTAATTAAAGATACTTTTTAAAAAACTATGCTGGTAATGTTGAGTTACAAAAATTAAGAAAAATAGTAACCAATGATACCTTTTTTTAAATTGTCAAAGTATACTTTTATCTCGTCAAATCAAATTGAATCCGAAACATTTTCTATTTTCAAATTATTTGTTCAAATTACCTATATAATATCATCTAAATGAGGTGCGATAAGATGAACTACATAATTTTATCTTAAAAATTATATGACACAGTACCTCAACGAATAAAAGATAAGATGAAAAGATGCGTCTCCTCGAAGAACAAGATTATTTTGACGTTTTTTTATTTCATCATAGATTATTTGGACGAGTTACGATAAGAGCAAACGAGAAGCTTTAGAGATGATGTCAAAATAGAACATATTGAAATTAGTTAAATCAGTTTTGAATAAGATATTGTATTTCTACTTATTAGATCACAATTCAGCCTGTTACAGCAGCTAAACTGACAGTTCTATAAATGATATCCGTCATTTTCTTACTTAAGAAAACAAAATGAGAGGCGTCAACTTTAAACTGTCATATTAGGTAAGTTTGATTTTTTTATAGATCGCTTATTGTTTGCCAATACGGTGGAATGACTGTTTCACAGTAATTATAATCTTGAATAACTTCTGCTGAAGAAGTCATTCTGAAATTTCAGTTATAGAAGATTATAAAGTAACAAACTGTATAGAAGAATAAGCTTATCTTTAGATAAGTTATTTTATCATATTTTTAATAACTATACGAAATAATGAGATGAAAACAATTTCGTAGCGAAAGAGAACTCACACGATTTTTCTACCAGGAAGGGTGATTCAACAAGCCGCTTTACAAGATTGATGGCATAATAAAATCAAGTTTTTATAACCCACATTATTACTTTATAATCTCAAAATTTGACTTTTATCTTTGAAAAACTTGTATTTTAGATAAACAGTATCTGACGACACGATCATGTTGATTAAACTCAACTTATACAAGCTAATTAAGAACTAAAAATTAAATTTTTATTGCTCATTTTTACATTTGGATGATAAATTATTTTATGATTTTTATGTGTGCATTATCATGTTTCTACGTCGTAGAGAGCCATTGTATATGCATTAAAGTCTATATTATGTTATTTACGGATGTCGTAAATTTAATTTTGATAAAAAACCTATATTCTTTTCTCACATAAATTAAAGCCGAGTTTCAGTTAAACTAAAGTTCCTACGCAAAAAAATTTAAAGAATGCCTGTAATTTGAGTGACATTGGTATATTTGGACAACAATGAGAAAAATTTCAAATCATATCAATAACTGTGGTTTCTCATATTTTCCACAAAAACTACAGCACATATTTAAACTAGTTTGAGAGCATCCGCTTCACACCGATAATGTTATTCCTGTGATGAATGGAGTGGACGGTATGGGACCACTATGCGACGTCCCGTGCCCGGAATCGAACTAGTGCACTACCAGTTTTTGCAACCATAACGTTGCGCTCATACATGCACTCTTACATGCCTATGCGTCATTTTTATGACGTAATATGATTACTGTTCGTACTGAATTAATTTGTGAAGATCAACGATTTAAAGAGGTTCCAGAGAATCGTGTAAAATATTATACCCCTAATAAATTATTGAAATAGAGAAGTTTAAGAATTTACTATTACGATACTGCACGTCGATTTGTTTATGGTATTCAAAGTGGTAATTAATACTTATAAGAAACAATTAATGGAGATACTTTCGTGGTTACAGTTAACTGTGAGTTTATTTTTTAAACCTTTTTGTATAACATCGATATACTTATTTGGTATCTAAGAAGTACAATGTAAAATTTTTGATTCAAGGAATTACATAAAACAAAAATAACTGCTTTATAATTTTGAGAGCTCTATTCGTTGATAAGTCTGCAACATACTCGTATTACGTAGTCTCTCAAGACCGTACCACCCTTTTTGTATCAATGGAGAATCTTTTCCTGGTCGACGAGACGACAATCAGGAATGCCACATACCGCACCGTCATAAAATGTAAATGTCTTCAGTATCTTTCATTGAAAACCCATGAACAATTACAAATAACGCCGCGTTACACAGAAAACAACATTTTAAGAAACCCGTTGCCGTAATAAAACGGTCATTCTTATGTTAAAACATGACAATATCAATCAATCATAACGGTAATGGATGTTAACAGCGATTCGGAAAATATTGAACCGTAATTCCGATTGTTGGAAAAAATATTTAATGTTCCACGTGTCATCGCTTCCAGTTGTGTGTGACATGTGCAGAAATCGATGTTCGCCATTTTCACCTGTTCTGGCTATCGAATAAATTGATGGAATATGTACAGGTGGTCGAATATATTGACATCAATAAATTATTCCATTATTTATAGGTGTTTATTAAAAACAACATAGATTAAGTACACCAAAATTGTATAAATAATAGATACAGATACAACAAAACATTAATTTAAGGCCCAAGTTTTATTAATGTTAATATAGGACTTTGGCGACCAATATAAAATGACATGTGAAGCTTCCAGACATTTTTCCCTTTGGGTTGATCAGACTAAATGAAAAAAGTCATGTTGGTGCAATACAATTACGCATAATGCATAATGTTCATATTTTTTATTACTAAAATCTGTAAGAATGTTTTAATTTCTAAATAAAAGAATTAGAGATACCTTTGTATTGTAAACTAACTACGTATGCAAAATAATATTCATTTTTGTGATTAAGTTTTGTCGAAACTTTCGATCGGACGTTTTTAACAAGCAGCGTTAATCTTCTCTTATAGAAAAGAAATACTATCTCACCATTCGAACCGATGAATACGCAAAAATATTCAAAGAGATAATTTGCAAAGTGTAGATTACAAAGCAGTCCATCGGTGTCAATATCAGCTTTTACTTTCACAATAAGCCCAATGGAATCACTAACGCTAAATTTAACTTGCGACATGCTTGCTAACGCGTCGGCAAAGTTACTGATATTCAAGGAACCGATATACCCCATTGTTATGCCTTTTACAAGAAGTTTTTAAGTCTGGGTGTAATGTTACAGTTTTACACGGTACGTTATGAATGTTCCTTTTAGTTGTTTTGAAAGTTTTTGGGGTAAGAGTTCTTAAGAATTGTAAGGCGTTCAAAATTTCTATGTTTTTTTACCCGACTACGAAAGGAGGGTTATATTTTTCGAGTGTATGTATGTGTGTATGCATGTATGTATATTTCTTTGATAGAACCTAAACGGCTTGTCGTATTTTTATGTGAGTGGTGTCAATAGATTTGTCTTAGTTGTGAGAATGACATTAGGTACATTAAATAAAAAGATGATACACGAGGTTAAAGATTCAGCAGTCGGGTTTTTTCGAAGTCACTTAGTCTTCTAACCACTTGTTTCTATACTCGATTACATATTTATGTACTGCTTAAAAAAATTGTCAACCTGCACGTGAGTACCAACATTCAAACATTAACTGACAGACGATAGAAACATTTGGCGTACTTAAAGCAGAGACACTTAGCTCAGTCAATTAACATATTCTTCGATTCACCAGAAACTTTTTCCTGTCAGCTTAACTTTTTGAAGAAAAATTTCAACCAAATGCCATCTCTCTTCCAATCTCCAGTCAATCGGGACCACCACGTAGAAAATAAGACATCAAGACAAATTGAAACGGATCAAAAGGGAATGAAATCTCGAACATTAGAATCGAACGTTCTGCGCGATTGAAATAAATAATACCGAATACATGAGTCTTCCGATATTGCGAACCTTCGAGGGAAAACTATACAGGTTGTTCGATAATATCAGAATATTCGCTTGAAAAGTTTCGTAAATAAGTCAATAGTTTTGTAACTTACCATATTGGGTCACTGAATGTGATTTGCAATTGTGAATAAGATTGTTCATGGCAATTGTAAAATCTTTTACTCAAGCTTACTTGGTATTTTAGCACGTACACATGTTTAAATGAAAACATATTTTAGTGATAGGTATTCTGCATCGTAGTCAAATAAAATTGAGTCATACTATTTTGAGAAAGCACAATAGTCATTTCGAAATAATCTCTAGAACTTTTATTATTTATCCAAATTATAAAACGATACATGCCAAATACAAAGAGAGTAACAACCTAAGGAGGCACAGTATTAACGAGACAATCTTACAAAAACAAAAGACAATCTTGAAACCTTTCGGTTTACTTTAAAACACAAAAATAATGCAATCATTTACATACCTTCCGAGCAAGCTTAGTACTCGGACGAAAATCAATAAGCTATCGATAAAAATAAATCACTCCTTTACGTGAACTGTCTTCAAAGTTCAATCGCAAATGGTGGGGCCACCCGTTACATGGCTTTCCCCGGTGGTCCAATCTTCAAGATGATTAAATTAGGATACAAACAGATATAACATGCGAAATGATATACAATGAACCGAGTCCGATGCGCATAATGAAGCAATCAAATAGGTTTCATTGTGCCTCCGCCGATACCAGCTCTCACAGGGAACGAATTTAAGATTAAGCTCCAGGTCGGAATCTGGAATTTGTTAAAGTGTAGTTAGAATTACAATATTTTTTATATAGGTACAAGATGCGCTACTTTATGCGCGAATTTATAAGCGATCAGTATATCAAATTTGAGTACATATTCACAATACATTTGATGTATCAGAACCACCAAAGTTTACGTTAATGTACCGCATCGCGAGGCGTGGGGGTTGCCCGCGATTGCTTTGCATACGTTAAGCCTGTTGCGATGCTTTGTACAAAAACATGTTGCATTTTAAAATCCTTTTCGAAAGCAAACATTTGACGTTTCGAAGGAAATTGAGCGGAAGAATGTTTTGTGATTCTCTTTGGAGGCACGAGCGTACTTACGCTAAGCTGACGTTCGGTAGCGAGCGCGACGAATGGAATGAAACCAGCTTGTCCGGCGGTCCGGTCTCGCCGGAGATGACTTAAATCATCATTATTGATTTACTTCGATCGCAGATCGATATATTTTAACATCGCCAGTCGGTCCGTTGCATTATTCTGGGACATTGTCAATACAGGCGCCTTTGTTCGCACCAAAATTTATAAGTTAGACGTGTGTCCATTGTGAAGACGCACTGTAAAGGGATACTACAAAGAGAGGTATTTTATACCGATCATAATCCTGACGTGCGGTCAAAATGTGTCGAAGCGTTGAAGATTTATATCAGCGGCCGAGCTTTTAGGCCACTGGGTCATATTTTAGCATGATCTACCTGATGGTTGAAAAGATTAATAATATCTGTATTTAGCGGAATAAAATATTATTCAAATTTTATGTTTAGAATGTGTTTAATGCATTACTTTTAGCACCTACAATGATTTTTGCTATTCCGATTTCAATTCGGGTAAGAGCGTTTACGTTATTTATTCTTTTCTGGTTTTTAATATACAATTTATTAGTTTAGTTTTGATATAACAATTCTTATAAGCTGGTGTTTATATATTAATAATATTTTTTAGACATGCCGATCTACTAAAATAATTACAGTTGATCTTTTGAATGGCAAACATCTTCCATCCAACTGATTTTCAAATAAAATTCGTGATTGCTAATCACATGGTCAATAAATTTTACACAAAACCTTTTACGATCCCTACATACACTTCTTCGCTTCAAGCATATCTGGTCCCGCCCAAAGCTAGCGCGGTATCTTTTTACTTTTTGAATAAAGAGAAAAATGAAAGAAACGGACAGTACTAATTTTATTTATTACATCTTTTACGACATGTCAAATTGCGGATTACTAACACAAATAATAATAATGGGTACAGAAAAAACCAAGCAAACGCTTTTTCACTTTTCGACTATCGTAGTAAGTTTTTATACGAGCTAATGATTTTTATTTTCAGCTTTTCGTGTGGGTATTGATTTACTCACAATGTGAATAATTAGAAATTTTATGTAGCATCACTTATAAGGTTTGATTGATTGATATGACATGTCACGAGCGGACCCACTGGGTGGAGAAGGTTCTACATACTGATGTAGATATAAATAAATAAAACACTCGTTATACAATTAACTCCGAACATGAGTGTGTTGCTTTTAGCACACTGCACTAACAAAAAAAGAACAGAAATTTAAGCTTTTGGATAAAGAATGCAATTAACCAATAGCGTTCTCTTGCTCGGCAGCATCCTATCATGGACGGCATCCCCCATGAAGGGCTTTATTAGGCCTTTATCCCTGCGGGTTGGGGGATTTATTTATTTCAAAAGTCCTAATATCTAATTAATACTATAAAAACATTCAGTAATAATATATCACTGGTTAATATTATTCAATAAACACAAGCTGCAAGGCTTGTGCCACTACCAAGCTGTTTGTTATCAAATTTATCAAAGAAAAGAGTAAAGAGTTATATCAGCATTTGACCGTATTGTTACAAACCACTCGAACTTCTCAACACCTTGTAGATGGTCAATAAGCCGATAGTGTACGCACCCCATTAAATGTATCGTATTGGTAAGTGACTGGACTAAAACCGCCCTTATAAGAGTTGACACACGGTCGATGAGTTTGGTGAGTGTGATGTTAATTTTAGATAGCATTTTAATTGGCTGAAAACATCCGTAGTAGTTAGTTTTTAAGTGATAAACTTGCGTTTCACTTAAACTCGCCAGATGTAATATGAAGATATGGCCAAAATGTAGCACACTTGCCTAAAAATAAAACCGATTCACCCGTGACTTGAAAATGTTTAATTTTAATTCACGGAGTTTTATGAGCGTGAAATTAAAATTTTACGTGATAGTATAAAACAGTGTCAAAGTATATTTAATTCGTAAAAAAATTATGAAGTAACAGAAAATAAACTAGTATTCAGCTAATAGTTGCAGTCACGAACATAATATCATTACTAGCCTCTGTTAAAAACTTCCCATATTTTGGGAGTAACATTTCCTAAATTGAAAATTTCCGCAGACTAAAATATACGAAAGAACTATATAAACCTAAAAAAAATCTTCAAGAGGAATAAAAAATGTGTAGTGCAACGAGTGCAATGCAAAATTATTGTAATCGTTTCATATAACGGACATCACAATGTTTTTAGTAAAATACATAAAAATATCCTTTAAATAAATTTTAAGATTGGGAAGTTATAATTAGCAAAGATATTGTTTTTATGCTATGATCGTTTGTATGGCCGGAATTTCACTTATGCGGTAATTCTCAGATTTACAGCGTTCCAATCTGCTTGCTCGCTAGCCTGTGTACCCGTATATCACGTTTCTAACATCTGTCTAACCCGTGCATGCGTAATCAAAATAAAAATATTATTTTAGTAGATTTATTCGATAGCGGCAGCAGATGCGTTCGTTCCTTACTCTTTTTCTTCAACCTTCATTGTGTTTGGTCGAGAGTCGAGGGTCAATATCACGGCTTCCGTTCACTGTCCTTGTTGTGTCTGAAAACATATTAAATGTCTGTCGCCAATTAGGAAATATGTATGAAAAACATAGCGACAATGCTACAAATCGAAAAATTTGAAGTTGCGATAAAGAGGCTAAAGATGATTATAAAAATGCAATAGTCAAAATGTGCCCTTTTTTTCTTCATCTGATTTCATCAACCGCTTTGATCAGTGATCTAAAATATGGCCGTAAGCGACAATATGCTAAACTCATAGAACGAAATTAAAATCTTGGCTACGAATGGGCAGGCTAGGAATAGGGATGTAGAACAATAACAATTATTGTTTTGCTAATACCCGGTTTTCATTTTTGTATCTTAATTAGTATGCAAATAATAAATATGTCTTTGTTCTAATGTTTCAGACTCATTTTTGCATTTTTTCACCCCAAAAGTAGAAGTTACATCTTCAAAGAATATAGTTGAGATAAACATTAAAAAAAAGAATGGAACTATAGGATTAAGGTTAGTTTATTAATGTCATACATATAGCCTCAAAGACCAATTATTGTTGATAGTACCCTATCAACATTAATTGGTCTTTGAGGTTAAAAGAGTTTCTATAGGTAGTTTAACCAGCTCAACATGGTCAATCAGTCACGGATAGTAGAATCACGAAGTATTCCACACTTGACCTATGAATTTTATCATAATAAATTAAGCTTGCGAAAATACTTGTTTTTTAGCATTTTGATAATAAGGATTAAGGATCTAGAAATTTTCAATACTAAAAAAACTTTTTAAAATAAATATACTTTCTATGTTTTTTTTACTTCTCATAAATAATTTAAATAAGGTTTTTAGATACAAAGATACGAGTAAACTAACCTTTATAATTAGCGTCAAGTAGTCCTACTGCAAAATAAAAATAATAATATTGATCTAATGTTTAACTCATTGTATAAACACATTTTGCCATAGATACGAGTAGATGAACTGTATTATAGAAATTGTTTAAGTATGGAATAAGAGAAGAGGCCCTTAGTGATGTCGCTCGATGTCACCATTATCGCAATTTACTTCTTGCTACGACGAGGATATACGAGTAGCTGCACTGCCACGTAGCGCCTTATTCTTTGTAATGTTTATATTAATTTAAATTGACCTTTGAAGTACGAAATTCCCAATCCATTACTCCAAGGACAGTTTAATGCGCACTCCGAGATTCTCACCGCAATAGACACAGTTTTGTGGCAAAATCCACGTATTCCCAACATACTGAACATAGGTGGTAAATTCTTGAAAAAGAAAAATTGCTTTCACGTCCATTCGAGCACATTTTTTCATACCATTACTGTCTACTCCCAGTCTTTTTCATTTTTATTCACTCTTAATTAAACTGAATTGAAAGCAGACGGGTTATCACATGTCTAGGTGTTAAGGACTAATTGATAATTGAAATGAATGGATACCTTTCGGTGGATGGAATAGTTCTCTGCTCGTGTGAATGCAGCTTAATCAGAAGCTACATTTCAAACGTCGTTCTCGGCGATAATTCCCTGAGGAATTATCCGGTTCATACTCAGTCTGCGCCGGGCTTACTAACGAAAGAAGAGATTACTCCACAATCTCATTACTGTCAGGCTTCCACGGTATTTAATACTCAGGATAAACAGAAATACCAACCGATGGATTTTCGCGTCTGTTCTCATTAAAATGCCACTCAAACGGTTTTCATATTAAGCCGCAACCGTGCATCATTAATTAACTTAATACAATCAATAAACTAAAATTAATTTAAATTCACAACTCTAATAAATACTCGAATAAAAGTCATAAGGAGCCGGTTTGAAGACGCCCCTTTGATATTAGCAATACAACAAACACGTATGCTTGATGGAAGCTGTTACTTTAAATAATTAAAACAGTATTATTTTATGAGTATTGTAATTTACAACGCGACCGATGATTTTATTATGTGTTGTTTGAAATGCAAAATTAAGGTACGCAGCAAGAATAATGGGATCTCGTTGAAGTCTTTTGTGCTGAGTTTTTATCCGCCATTGCTCGCTCACTTTCATTCATAATGTTAAAATTCCGGGTAGCGCTTTTTTTGCACGACTCTGATATGTTATATATTGAAACTTTATTGAGTTTTGATTTTAAATTGAATGTAGTCGTTAAAGAGTCCATTGGGAATCTGAGCGTAGCGCGTTCAGAACGCGGGCGTCTGAATTACTGTCAGCTCCAACGTATTAATAAAAAATACTGCCGGTTAAGAGTGTTAAATAACGCAAAAGGGCGGCAATATTTTCAAAATAATTACGTCAATAATTGGCACGCAAGAAGAGAGTTACTCGTAGGAGTTCGTCTCATTATTCGCGAGAAGATTTTACCACCAACCGTGCCAGATTAATCGTTTTAAGTATATCATGATTTTATATTCCAACGAATGGTGTCCTGGCGTCAATTATGAAGCAAAAATACTATCTATTATTCATAAGAAGGCTCATTGGTGCTTATGCTAAGTGAAAACCATATTGCATTCGTGGGAATAGAAACAGAATGCGGTGCTGCAGCATTGTATTTTATTTTAATCACTATATATTATATACTGCAGTACATTTACAACTATGCTAATAAACAATAATTCGTTAAATTGTTTTTTTTAATCTCTTATTCTTGGTATTCATCTAAATAATTGTATTTATAATAAAGGTGTAGTGATTATCAAAGTATACTCTAGGGACTTTATTTCCATTGATAGAGGTTTATCTTCTTCCAAAACCAGGTCTTCTAGGTGTTTTTTATCATATTAACTAGTAAAAAAAATTGTATGTAAATTTTTACAATCCAAATACTGCAATTTATATTTTTAATGTGTTTTTGGGAAATCATAAAGCTTCTAATGTATCAACAACTTTAATCTCAAAAGCTATAAAAGAACACGTTTTGAATGCTCTCAAAAAAATCTGTCACAATACTATTGAAACATTACAATAGTATCCGTGGATCTCCAGATCTCTAACATTAGATGCAACAACAACCAAGTTACATTGCAGTCATTTCCTTTCATAATAAAATAGAAAATGGCTCACTTTATATTTGACCAACTGAATCTTTAAATTGGTAATATCACTTTGTGTAAACTGTGATATGTTGAAGTATCAACAAAGAATACTAGCATTATAGATATCATCAAACAGTGACAATAGTATCATGTCTATGTTGACACCTACGGAATATCTTGTGGTCGAAATAGTTGAAGACAGATCGCCAAAAGATATAATTTAAATCGCAGTGATCATATCTATTTGTATTCGTGAACTGTGAAATGAAAACCACATTCATGACAAAAACCCTCATACAATAAAGTTTTTTTAACAAAACTTTCAAAAATATTATTTATATTTATAAAAGATTAAGTGCTGACTGGCTGATTTTTCCTGACTAACCTTTGAACCTAAAGACATGAAACTTGGATGATTCATTATAGTGTATAAAGATAGAGATATGATGAGATGGATTGAATTTTTAAAAAAGGATTATGCAAAATCAACCCCTAAGGTTGTCTAGTCGGGGTTCAAAGTTAATAACTTTTTTATAAGCTATTTTATGTTCGGGGATAACGCTATGGGTGATAGCTACTAGTTTTCATCATTAAGCGAATAGCTATGCATCAGCTAATAGCGAGTGGTAACTTAACAAATTAATAGACGCACGTCAAAACACGGGGTTCAACAGACCCTGTCGATAACAAGATAATTATTACTCAACTGCACTACAACTGAATAAGAGCGAATTATTGTTACAAGAGCAAAAATTCTTAGGTAATATTTGTATGCGTATGAAATAAGGTAAAAAATCACTAATTTTGATATGTTACACATATTCAAGGAGAGACCTATGCTCAACAGATGTGTACGAGTACTTCAGTACTTTGACCAGAAAATACGACCAGGCTAAACCAATCTCAGTAATTAAATACTAGTCATGTAGTCGTAAGTAGCTACTCGAAGATATATATAAACCTATCTCTACTTATTAGTTCAGGCGTTTATAAGCAGTTGTTATTCAAAGGGTGCTTTTATTCAAATACAGCACTTATTTGCATTGAGGGATAGTAACGTGCTTTTACTATCTTTGAGTACTTGTAAACTGTTTGTAGGGTGCCCAACGTTTAAGAATTTTGTCTGTCAAATAGTATTTTATTGCAAGAGATGATTAAATTATTTTTTCATTATATACTCACACAAAGAAAATGACTTTACTTAACATGTTAGTATTTTGTAAAATAATACTATATTTGAGGTACGATTGAAATAATTTGCTACTACTGAGAGCGTTATTTTGCTAATTTGCTAGGAATAAAATGCATAGGAATAAAATGTAGTATGAAAGACTGAAAACAAAATATACTTAGGTACATCATTACACAACCAACCTTTTTTTTACAAATTACATTGTAATATAATCGATCAATCATACTCTTGAATTGGCTACAAAGCGGTACATTTATTTGACAATAATATTAGTAATTATAAATCCATTTGATTAAACGAATTATAGGAGCGACCCAATTCATTAAAAAATGAAAAATTCTACATCAATTATAAGAAATAACGTTTCCTATGTAACCAACTATACAACAGGAAATTTTCAGCTGTACCATATCTACGCTATGCCTCAAAGTATTTTTCTAAAACAGCGACATAATCACTGATTGAACACAAACCCTCAAAACTACTTGACCTGAAAGCTGAAGATTATTTTCATAACAAAATTAGTAAATTTTTATAATTTGAAGATGTTAGTTTCCGACAGACTGAGTAAAATAAAAAGACTCTTAATGGTTTTTATGCCCGGGATACGATTATTTTGTTAATTAAACTTACAGTTGTTCGTTAGTTAATCTTACATGCAGCTTATTTAACTAAACAATTACAAAGCTTTTTACTGTGATCGCAAAAATAGAACATCAGATGATAAATAAAATAAGATAAGATGGCCATCTTTACGCTATTAACTTGTGTTTTGTTTATAAATTTACTAAAGTACGATTATATAGATTTAATTTAGAACCTAAAACTTTTCTCATGTAAGTGATATTATGTAATTTTATGAGAAATAAATATATAAAAAAACAAACCAGACACAAAAACACTCTTATCGCTTAAAAAATTGTATAAACGAAAATCAAGTATTGTTTTAATTTTTTATTGTGTACCTCGAGTATAGGTCGAGGAAGAAATTAATAATTTGATACATTTCTCACTCGTGGCACTATTGTTTATATTTTGCGTTTATCAAACATACTTTTCTGCATGGTGCGCCTTTATATGGAAACCCTGTTAAAAGGAGAAAATTATATTAAAAAAGCAACGTGGCGTTAACGGACACCCTACACTATCAAACAGTATAGCTATGTGTTGTGGCCTTAAATTCCCTCAAATAAGGGGTGAAACACACCTGCCCCTCACCCTCGCTGACACGCGACGGTCACAAGTTGCACTGACTAGAACCAGCGTAATTAGACCTATTCTCTCAATATCACAGTGACTTATGACCGGTCAAAAATAAGTCAACAGCAATAATATTGCAGTAAAATTTAAGCGTTTAATTTATAACATATTTTCTATAGTGCTGTACTTGTACTAGCTGTAATCATTTGCGTTATTTTCTGTATTTATCCTACAGGAACACAAATGTTCTACATATGATAAAAACTGTCTAAGTTACCGATCCACCATGCAATAAACTTTACAAAAACCTCGTTGTTTGGTTGTTAGGTTAAAAATACAGGTACTCATGTATATGAACTTTGTGTGTCCATAGTTTTGTTGAACTGAAAGCTTTTGCTTTGCACAAAAGCAGGGATCAACTTAAACTAGTCAATCCAACTTTAGGGTGCTTTCATACGTGCTCCAAAATCTAAATACGCGTAGCCTTGCAAAGCAATGTGCATTGTTATGGATATGGTGCACGCATCTGAATCAAGTTTTAAGGGTGAATTAATTATTATTATTTTACTAAACTGGTTTTGTCGCTAGTTTTGAACCAGTCCATTGAATTATAACAGGTCTTAATTTTGGCAATTCATTTAGAGCAACTTTTAGGTTGCACGGTAACCGCGTTTACAATTTTTACGTTTCAACAGCTTATAACTTAACAGAATTGAAAAATTTTGCCCTGTCTCTTTGTCGTTTTCATAACAACAACGAAGTTGCTAAGGGCCTGAAAGGATTTATTTTCTTTTGTTGGGTAACGTTATAAAGTTAAATGGAACTTAATTGCCTAGTGGCAAATTAATTAGAAGCTAGTACTGATTCGGCTCCGTCACTTGGCGTAAAAAATCTTTACAAAATTGGTAAAGAAAACCATTTTGGTTTCGAATTAAAAGTTATAAATTATAGTAAAAAACGTATCAGTGAATTGAATTGAGGTAATGTACAAGTAAACCGTAAGAGGTTTGATAGCATAGACGATTTATTCCTCATGTTCTGTGTATAATGCTTTCCCTTTACATCTACACATTCTTCTACCAGCACAATAAAGCAAAGCGTTTTGTTTAACACCACAAAAGACAAGCGTATAAATATTCTACCACCATTCTACAAATGTTTCATTGTTTTATGGGTTCCCGAAGTGACGGTGATCCATTGAGCATTGTGTACCGTCTAGAATTGGCAAAAATGTCGTTGGAACCTATTTATTGTACTCCAGACACCTCTCGCTACACAATCTACATGAAGTGTTACGAATTGTTGCGAACCTATTTTGGAGTATTTTGCATGTCAAGCGTATTCGAGCGTCAGTCGCCTTGAATATCAAGTCATCTTACGCATTCTTTAGCAGAAATTTATTTAACCATTAAAGTGGTTGCAAATCCAAAATATGCCATTTGATTTAAATTTTACAATGTAATGTGCCTACTTAGCTATTCTTTTTACGATAACAAAAGTTAATGTTAATTATTGTTGCAAAGTAACGCTGTAATATGATAATTTCAATTACAACAGCACAATTACATTATTCATGAGTTATATTATTTATACATCCATTGTGTAACATTCCGATTTGCCTCAACAATGCTCTAATTTTTCTGTCATTGTTATAAAATTGACAAAATAGACACCTAAATTCTGATTACAAGTATTGTCCACTCTACTAAAACGCGAGGGGTTGCATATTTTACGAATTTTTATTTCATGGTCACTGGACACACGTGCTAAATAAAAAATGCCTTTGTATAAAATAATGATAATATTGTATACAACCGCTTGAAATAACAATAATTTGGAGCGAATGGCGATCGACGCGTGGCAAACATGCGCAATGCGCATGTATGGACAGACAGTACGCATAATATGTCCAAAGTACAGTAAATGAACACAAAACACAAAAAAAAAATATATCAAAATTACTATAAATATTTGTTAATTTGTTAGTCAATTTTAAATTTCCATGATTGTGACTTAACACACAACTAACACACGTGGAAAATTATTTAATTCATAGCAAGTTATTTACGTAGTCAAAGTTTACGGCACAATTTTTTACTTATACAGCTTACGACTAACTTATTCTTCGTTTATGTATTGGAGGTAAAAATGTAAGACTGTAAGTAATATAATATAAGGTCTTATTTTCTAAATCTTTGTTTAAATGTATGTATTAAATCAAGTCTGATATTTTAATATCCTAAAAAAAATTATTGATTATTATATTTTCTATTTTCACGATTTAAATTATGTTCATTTTCCAATGGCAACAAATTTAAATTTGATGTTGATTAAAAATTTAATATTTAAGTAACTTCCTATGAAATGTTTAATTGAGTTACTGTTTATACTACTCTATATTAGGGACAGGTGTGAGGACAACCCTAATGTGTTCATGTAGTGCAGAGGGAAAGGTTTGTGAGGGCTCTGTATAACAATTTCCACTAGATTATAATGCATAGTGGTGCGTTGAGCAAACAGATTTACGTATTGCAGGGGGTTATGGAATTTATAAAAAAGTCAACGCAATCAATATAGAGCTACAAAAATTATATTCTTTTCTATATGTGTAATTAAAATTATTTAAACACATGATTTAGATTTTCTAAAGCATTGCTTAATT
This sequence comes from Ligdia adustata, assembly GCA_947049295.1. NCBI lineage: Eukaryota > Metazoa > Arthropoda > Insecta > Lepidoptera > Geometridae > Ligdia > Ligdia adustata. Next base: position 10,868,829 of record OX346218.1, read on the forward strand.
AGTATTATAGGTACCAAGTCAGATTTTTAAAGTACCTAACAATTATTATGTTACAAGTTTTTTTCTACTACTTCTTATCGTATGTTATGAATAGAATTTTAACAAATAATAACTAATTTTAAGGTTCTAGTCCTTTCCTTGTGCACAAAAAGGTGGTTTATTTTTGTAGTAATTTTTGACTATTAATTTAAAAGAAGCTATTGTTGTGTAAATAAAGTTATTGGTAGGTACTACTAACTTTAGAAACAGGGACTGCCAAAAACAACGGTTCAATTACAACACAAGCCCTAAGGTCACGTTCAGAATCCGCCTTTCTATCCGCTAATTAACCAGAACCACAGATATAATAATCTGACGCTGGATTGTTTTTGGTTCATGGGCAAAATACCAGGATTATGTGAACACACTGTAATGCAAGATTTTAAAAACCAATTGTAAATTGAAAACCTGTAGTAAGATACGAGTATGTGGATGTTCGGTTGCTCTTAGCTTAGATGGTCAAACTAGTGCAACCGTTTGGTGGCAAACTCACGATGCTCACGTCTGCTTTGTTATCACGCTGATTACTCAACAATACAATGTTCAATAGTTGAATGTTTTCAACCCATAACGCCCCACTGCTGGACTCGGATCTTCGCTTTGAAGGGGGTGTAGGTCAAATTGCGGGTTAGTTACTACTATTATTTTCGAAAGCTATTTACCTTCTCCGACAAGCAGATGCATGCTTGTACCGGGATTAAAACCGCGCCTTTTTGTTTGGCAAAGTTTATCGACTAGGCTACCATTTAACAGTTTCCTATGTATGTATGATGTAATTAATTAACTGAGCAAAAAAAATTATGCGTCTCTGCTTCGAGTCTGGCAAAATGTTCTTTCGTCTGTAGGTTTGTATGTATGGGTATTTGTCCGTAACCAATTTCGTACCCGCGTTAGACACATGATAATAATAATTGATGAGTAAAGTTAATCTGGCCATTTTACATTGTTTCAAGGCCATATACTAAGCTGGTTATTGCAAAGATTGTAAAGAGAGCCAAGTAGTAAGATCCATGGCATCCATGCTCTGTGGCCAAAATGGTTTTGCAGGTATGTACGAGTACAGTACCGAGAGGGGCAAAAAGCTGTTTATGCGTCCGCCCTACGCAAGTTTCACGCCGGAACACCGCGGGCGAAGACCTAGAATAGGCCAAGGATTTGCCGGTCCGTGTTGCTTTTTTCTTATTTTGAACTTTTAAATACTTACCTAACGAATTCGCTGCTTCAGTATTAAAATATTTTCAAAAGTTTGCTGAAATCAGACGATTCAAAGTCTTTTTTACTTTAACTGTGATCAGTTTGGGGTTTCAAGATGAATTCAAAAGAATTCAGAAAATTTCAATTCTGAGTGGGGAGGAAATCAAGAAAAAAAAGCAGTTTATTCTCGAATTCAGTGTTGTACCAATAGTATAAGTTGTTCCTTAGAATGAGTTTACTTTTTGGTATAGCTAACACCTCTAGCCGAAAACTCAACATTATTATTAATTATTTGTCATTATTTTATTATTTCTTTAAGATTGCAATTCGTGATACTTTTATCTAAACGGCACAGTGTTACGTAGAATCAGCAAAATTCATAAATTTCACACACCTGTATGTAGTACAAGTATTTTGTGTTTTACCTATCCCGTTTATCAAAAGATCCCGATTAATTTCTAAAGATATAACTTGAAAGAGAAATTTAGAGTAATTTATCGTTGTTATTTGTATTTATTGAAAGGTATGTAAAAAGGCTATACAGTGTATGTCTGCGTGTGTTTCGCAACTCCTCACGGTAAGTTCCAGTTACTTGTTTGCGATGTAAACTCGGTAGCAAGCCTGAGGCAGGCTAATTTTGCAGTTAATATATTCGCACTGATTGCTGGGACGGGACACTTTTGTTTATTTATATGGAGACGCTTTAATGATGTATGGGATACATGTTGAAACTAGGCTTAGCTTGCGAATTGCATTAAAATAATCATCAGAATTCAAAATATTAAGTGCAATATCAGAAATGGATTTCAACAGTAAAAAAATTTTATTTGACACTAAAATATATATTTTTTTGAATACGTATTGTAATACTAATATTTTAATCTTGAAAACAGGTTATAACTTATTACTTGACATCAACTTAAAAAACTTTTTTTGAAGTGAGTAAGAATGAGCACGACGAACCTACGACCTTCAGAAGTTGCTTGTTACTGCCAACCCTATATGAATGTGGAACATTTATTAGTAAGATTTAATACGTATAATAATTGTTTTTAATTGAAATGCAAGCAAGACCAAGCGGCTCGGTGTCGCCGAAAGGTAAAAGTATTTTGTAACGATACATAAAGGAGGTAGCGCAAATTAATACTTGTACCTATGTTATCGATACGTTTAGAAGTTTATTTTCATTTTAAAGAAACAAATTTTTGATTTTAATAATGAATTCTAGATTTTATGTTTTTGTAATTTATTACCAAATAAATGTATGCACAAGGAAATAAAGGTTTTGGTATCATTTTGACGAACTTACCTATAACTATTAAAAAACTTGCCTCTTAATAAATATTCCTCAAATTTACGTTCCAAATATTAGAACAAATTTTACATTTCGTGTTTTTAATTTTCATTGCTCATTTGTTATTATGGTCCATTATAATGTTTATTTTTTCTCTGTTTTTGCGTTAACATCAACGCTAATTTTAATTTTATTTTTTAATTACTATAAAGGTTTTCTGGTAGAGACCTCTCTTAAGCAATAAGAGTAACTTTTATGCCAGTTAACCTTTTTTTTTTGACGTTGCATCGTTGTGATTACAATGAAGAAATCTTGATTTATTGAAATCTTTGCAAATTGTTCCTAATTGTAAAAAATAATAAAAAAAACTAAATCCCAAGACCTAAATCATCCCTATAAATAAAATAGAGTAGCGTTTAAAGCTGTTTCGTATCAAATAAAAATGCATAACGAGTGCCCGATGTACACTTGCATCTACTCGTACTCTACATGCGTGCACGCGGCATGCCAATCACTTGGTATTAAGTTATCAACTAGCGATTTATTACGAATATTACGAACAATAAATGTCAACCGATGGCGTAAAACGACTTATAAAAAAAAATACGTTCAAAAGAAACGCCCTCTAGTTATGCGGAAAGTTGTTTATTAGTTACCGTTAATTAATTAACGATAAATCTTCATTTATCAGCAGATTTTCTCGATATGTCTTGTTTAAGAATTTCGAAATGTTATGGCATTATTTTTACATGATAATTGTTTTTATAAATACGACAAGCAATTTTTTTCAAACATGTCCCTACATTGACTTTAAAACCAAACTATTGGACCGATTTTGATCGAATTTATCATTCAGTAAATCAATCAGTACAGCCGTCTAAGTAATCCATCACTCCTACTCTCTAAGTCTCTAAGTAACTCATATATAAAAAATACAGTTGAATTAAGCACCTACTTCTTTTTTTGAAGTTGGTCTAAAATTAAAATGTTGCTAGTGATGTTTCGAAAACAAAAAGATTTTGAAGAATCAACATCCATTCCCAATCAAAGCGATATAATACGCGTAAAAAATATTGAATCCAACGACCGATCGTGGGAAGTGGCAGCAAAAAGGGCTGCCATCTCATTGTTTCCTCATCAAGATTGATGGCGGAAGCTACATATCCCACATTTTCGTTTTATTTGTCATTTCCGTAGAAATCCGATTAAAAAATATGAAATCATATTTAACGATGGACGATTAATGCGCTTTTAATTATATGTTACCGATTTTTACATTATATGAACTATAATTAAAATTAAATTCGCATTCGAATCAATCATTAATCATACAGATGTATTAGCTAACTAAGTAAGTAAAAACATGTCTCTCTGTCGAGGGTGTAGCTAAAGCTCGTTACGATCGCATTTAAGTAGACTGCGCGAAAAGTAGGTGGATCAGAGGCGGGCAAGCGAATTCCCAAGCTTTGGAACTCGCTAATGAACTGAAAATTTACGACTTTTTGAACGTCTTCTACCAGATACGATTTCATTCCTGCTTTTTGTATGGAGAAGCGAGCTGGTACGGCGCCAGCATGCATAATGTGCTTGTGGTTCACACATTCGATAACAGCATTCTTCGATACCGTTTCTGTATCGAAGTGATTCACATTGATGCTTACTTTACTGATTGCAATTCTTTGTAATTACTTTGGCACTTTTTCTCTTTCGCCGACTCTGTAGTTATAAATTGTTTTTAAAATAACGTTTTAAAGGAGAATATTTATAAGCTTACTTCATGCGTAGGTTGTTTTCTACGAGCGATAGCTGAGAAGGATTATGTGAGGCTTCTAACCTCAATGTTTTAAATTTGTTTTCTTTGGAAATCTTTAATTAATCGTAGTTAAAGTCTTGTTTGCTAGTTTAAGCTATTCTCGACGTTTAACTTTAAATAAGAACGTGAATCAAATGATAAACTGCAACTAAATATTAGTTTTTAAAGAATTAAAAAGCTAGTTCTTGGTTTTATCTCAATAATTAAAGGTTTATCTCTGGGTGGAAGCGCCGTCAGAACTTTATCAGAACGCGTCCAGCCTGTGTTATCTTCATTACGAGTCCGCTGCGTTTAATTCACGTGACCATTAATTTTAAAAGCTGCCGCGTGCGTTTGTTAAACCAATAATTATCTTTACGGTAATACGGCATTAAGCTTCCAGTGCTAAGATAAATCATCGGCAAATCAAACGATGATGCGCCAGACGGATTTAGGTACTTGTCTATGGGGCAGTTTGGCCCCAGAAGTAAGGTTGTGGAGAGCGGTTTTGGAAACTGCCATACAGAACTACATAAACGTTCGTACGTCGTCATTAGCTTGTGGGGGAGTGAAGGATTTACACGTCGCTCTCCAGCGGGACTAATATGACAACGTTACGTGGCTTTCAGGGTCGTGATGACCTATTATTCTTATTTTATTCGGTTTCAATACTTTTTATTCAATATCTGATTATCATTTTACTGATATAATTCGTATACATATATGAAAAACCCCTTACATAAAAATCAAATGAACTTTCTGGCTAAATAGATGGCCAAACGTTTACAGTTCTTAAAAATTTAATGCACTGAGTACATCTAAGTAGCCCACTGTGCCCCCGTTCTAGTTTCGTCTATGTCTAATGGGGATAACCTTCAGGTATGTTGAGATGGCAGATTTAGAGCCCTGCGTTTACGGTCTAGCTAGTAATTGTCGGTTCGAGTTACTCTGTTCTCGGGTAATTATCTTTTTGTTGCACCACTGTTATTGAATGTTGGGAGAAAACTGATTACAAAAGACTATGTATCTATAACCCTTCCAAAATCAGTACTTAATTCTGTTTATAATGGAGCTAGATTATATAAATATATTTTTCTATAATCACACATTTATACAGGATCACTGGTAGTCAACTTGCATCCTCTGAAAGGTGGCTTCCGTTGACCAAACTTTACCATACGTACTTTTGAAAATACTCAAAAAAATACTGACGCGTGGCCAAAATATTTCGACAGTTGTAAAAATACAAGTATATTTTTATGTATACTCCTTTATAATTTTACCCTATGTTGCTATTTACTATTTTTTTAATATATTACACAAGACTCTCTTGTGTTAAAGTGGTGAAGCTACTTCAGTAGACAGACAATTATTAACCCTCTAATGAAATGATGTTATCATATTATGCAGGGCAAAAAAAATTTCTTTTGTAAACATAACATAAATTTGGAACATAGTTGGCACAATTTGAGTACTTAGCTGTTAAGAAAAGTCTAGCTCGCTTCATATTTAAAATACCGTAATAATTATGAAGCCTCATATCTAATTTTACATTATTCTGATGAAAGGGCCGACTGCGGCGAAGAAATTTAGCGTTAATTGAATTCGGTTATCACCACATTTACCGAGTTTTATAGCGAGAAAATTAATTCATACTGAGAAAAGGCTATTTACTGCGTCGACTTTATTTTCATTACCTTCAATCAAGGCGCGTTTTAAGTGACACTAAAACTGGTAAAACAATCGCTACCTACAATAATTGCAAACATAATTTAGCGTCCGTGTGGCTCACTCGTGCCAAAATCACCACTTTTAATGGAAGCTTGGCGCTTGCAGAAGCACTTTTAGACACGTTGGCAACTATCATTACGGGCTGAGAAAATTAAAAATACGTTTATTTTTACAGTATTTTTATTGTAATTAGTGGTTTTGAGAGAATGCGAAGTCAATACGAGCTGAGCTTTTGATTTAGCCGTATATTGGTTTGTGCGTTCTCTTTTAAGAAGTTTCACACGATCAACGTACCTACATGCTGGTACGGCTTTTTTCTCTCACTTCGTATTACAATCCTAACACATTCTATGTTGCTTCTTTTACTTCAAGTTTTCCACTCAAAATACGCTTTTCTCAATCTCACTCCTAAACTTGTACTTTCCTAAACGTGTTAAATATATACATATATAAAGCATTTTATTCTTAAATTTAGCATCAACTGATCGTAATAAATATCTCAACCCTGCCTTTCTTTCGGAGGGACTTAGTTAGATACCTAATATATTCTCCCAGTTCCTACAAAACTGTAAATCAACCGATATACTTTTTCACTCTTTTGGGTTCCTTATTACAGTCTTGTTAAAGGCCAGCCGCCTTTGCTCTTTTAACAACATTTCATTACGACGTCAATCGTCGTCCAATAAACAGCTCCAATATTATCACAAGAAAATAAGTACATACATAGTTCCCAGTTAAATCGTCAAGCTCGCTCATCATCTTTTTTACTTTAATAATATAATAACTCCAATCAATGGCCCTTTTACCGCGGAATTCAATCAATAAAAAATTGAGCGAGAGAATTTTGTGTCCTGCTACGTTTTGAAGGCACACGTAGTCGTCACCCTTAATTGCTTGTCAACAAATTCTTGAATGGACAGCTTTGCAGGGCATACGGGATTCTTCTTTTTATCCACCAGAAATACTTGATAAACAAGTCGTCAACGCTTAAACCTTTTTGGTGTCACTTTGCTGTACGCTAAAGTAAGAATTAATACTCTGGTGGTCCAGCAACTTATTAACGACATAGTTGCATGTTGTTAGAGGAAAACAAGAGGAAAATAAAATTAAGCTTCAATGTACCAATAATGAGTAAAGTAATATCTTAGTTTATTGCATATATCTATCTTTAACTTTTACTTTTAAATGTAAAACAATTGTAGAATATGCCTTTATATGTATTACTTTTTGTCACTCGAATAATACAAGCGTGTGCATTAAAAGTATATAAACATTCGGTTCCATTCAGAAGCAAAAAAAAAACGTTAACTTCAAGTCATCTCACCGTTCTCTAGTTCTTAATTAAACCGGAGATTCCGTATCGCTTATTAAGAAATAAATGGAGCGCACACCTTCGAAACGAGAGGGAAAAATACAAATCGCAGAGTAATCTTTAGTTACCTATTTACATATATACGAATATTCTTGCGAGCTGATCTCGAATAGGATATTAATATATTAATGAATTCAAGAAGGGCTTATTTAAAAGCGTGATAGCCGTCATCGGTTGTGTAGTCATGTCGTTTGTTTTCGTGTGATATCGGCAAATATCGTCGTATATCGGCATTTGAGGACCGGTCGAGCGCGGCGGGTGCACAAGCGCTGCCACGCGCCACGCAAACATGTCGCGCGTCTCTGTTCTCTTTTTACTGACTGTACCTTTTCTATGGCTTTACCTCAAGGAAAATGTAACCATCGTTTCTTAAGATGAACTTAACAAAGTAACGACGGGAGACGTTTTGAATGTTTTAGCGTTTTGAACTCTTATTAGACTTATACAATACAATACAATACAATATTTCTTTATTGCACACCAAAAACAAAATAAACAATAAGATACAGGCAAGAACAAAACATCGGTAGTACATTGGGCTTATAACTTACTTATAATTCTAATAAGTTTTTGTATTAACGACACTCATTCTATTACACTTTTTTTTACCTTATGACAATACAAGATAATTTAATATTTTTATTTATCTTATTTTTTGTTTACAATAAAATGATCATTTATTTATCTATTTTGTAAAATCAGAACATGAGTCGTTATGAGAATATTTTTAAACACTAAGGTGGCTAACGCGTTTATAGACATTGATATCAATTGAAGGAGACAAGGAGCCGAGGAACACTCCCTCGTAAAGTTAGGGTTACCAGCAGTTACCACCAGTGTTAGGGTTAATTACGTACAGCAGAAGACTAGAGCAAGCTGATGATTATGTAAAGAAAACACAAGCTAAAGAAAGAAGCGTATAAACTTAATTTAACACCCTCATTACGCTAACTTCATATTCCATAAAAGTCTTGCTTTAACAAGAAAGGAATGAAACACTCATGAATCAGCTGGTACTGTCCGTTTCTATTGTAAGAGCTGAAACAATCATGCCATCAATCACAGTTAGTCGTTTTCTACACGGAGTATATTTAAACAGCATTTCAACTAAGGGTCTAACTGGACAATTAAAATTTCTAATCGCCATTTCGGTCGATTTTTTTGTTTTGTGTAGTTTTTGTCGTCCGTGTGGCTGACAGAAATAGATTGCAAAGAGCGTGCACTTATCTCCTAGACGGAATCCTGAACGACCTTCGATTATTTGCCGATGTCCATCGGTACAATAACTACCAGTCAATAACCACGTCCAATTAAGTTTGGTAGCGCCTCTGAAACGCACACGGACAAGTTTTTGTCACGAGCCATGCGCGGACGCAGCTTAATTGGCGGATACTCGTCATTAGGTATGTGCAGTGCGACTTTGTGCGGTTAGATTGATTTTTTTATATATATATTAATACGCATGTTATATTTGTTTATTCATACGTGTCGATGGTTTGTTACGAAAAAAATCAATGAGGCCGCTCAATAAACATTTCGCATTAAAGCGGCTATCTGCATGTGCATATCTTATAATATGTCATACTACGAGATACGCCGCAAAATTGGCACTTATCGTTACTGAAGGGAAACGGTTAAAACGAAATCTTTACTGGGATTGCTCGCGGCAACGTCTATTTTTGTAATGTAACTACTGAAATTGCAATCAAAAGTCGTAAAACACTCGTTGAGGTGCTACAACTAATGTTTTTCGCGTTTTGTTATACGATTCTGCAAACATCGCTGATCGATATGTAAGCGCATCCAATTACTTCTCTTGTCATTGAAAAGTTATTTACAGTCGGGGTGTGTGTGTATTTATCATGAGATAAGGATAAGTTATTGTAATATGCAGTTGAAAATGCATCTGCGAAGGCTATAATTACATCGATTAACACCTCGGAGTACGTTATCTGAGACAAATGCCAAATACGGTTGCCGCTTGCCGTTACCGACCGACTTCCATTCCATGTCATATTATTTTTTAAGCTCATGTGAGTTGACTTTTAATGATGCCTAAAATCTTTAAGTATGACGAAGCTAAATGGAGTAGCTATCTCCGTTGTACTATTTGTTAATATTCTTGATTGTTTTCAACAAATGATAATATATAGTGCTGATAGGAAAGAGCTCGAAAAAACACTTGAAGAACTCACAGTACTGACCGCGGTATTCCTATCGTCATTAACAGCAATTAAGGCTCATATCGAGCCTTACCCGCATGCACAACAAAGCTGCATAGTTTCGCGAGAATAGCACTACACAAATTGCCACATCAAACGATACGGCGACTTAAATAACATAGATTACGTCCAACGTGCGAAGCTTTAGGGCATTTTGAAAGAAGCCGTAACGCGAGTGCGCGATTTTTGTCGCAGCCACGAGCATTAGCCGATGTAATGGATATGATCTAAAACCTGCTGCGGTCACATTATGTCCATAGCTCTCCGAACTGGTCCCAATATCGCTTATTATGTATCGCTTTGTGTTAATCATATCTTTCGCTGCGTATGGCGACCGTGGCGGCTACCGGTCGTCGGTCTATTAATAAAAGCCGGGCTTCGATCGGACGGAATGCTCGCAACCTGCTATTGTACTCTAGTGGTTAAGGAATTTGTCTTTTTAATCGCGCTGCCTTCACTATGCCCGGAGCCTATTATTAGGGTTAATTGGAATTATTAAAGTTTTTTTTCACGGCAGCTAGGAGTTTTAGCAGATCGTAGTGATGCATGCGAGATAGCTTCAAGAGTGAAGCGAGCTTTTAGATTAATATACGGTTAGAGCGCATGTTATGGAAATTTTAATAGAGTTAGCGCTAACCACAGCTCTGGAGACGAGCGCATCTTTCACTTACTTTTATCTCTGTATGTGGCTCCGTCTAAATTTAGCGCGATCATTTAGATTCCGTGTGGTTTATATTTATAAAAGATAGTGTTTACTGCGTAAAGTGGCAAGAATATTATGTCATTGTAATTTTATTAAAACACATAACATTATTATTTAACATTTTATGAGTACGCTATGCGTTTAGTGTATTTAAATATAGGGCTATATCCCGTAGCGGCGCGTTCGGTTGTCATTTTATTGTCGTTTATTTCTTATTGGAAACCAATTGCGACAAGTCGGCGTATCTTTGGCGTATTCTCAGCGTATCATTTACATAATAAAGGGTAATTAATCCGGGACCGTGACGGTGCGCGTATCGTAACTCGTGTCGACGTTTATCGTCAAATTGCTGGATTCACACCACAATTAACTTCGGTCGTTCTGTTACTTCGGTCGAGCTCCGTTTTTATGTCGCCAGTTTAATCGATGCTCTGGCTATGTAAGAGTGGCTACAAATGTAATTATCTTCGATGATCTCAAAAATTTTATTATTGCTGGACTAATACTGCGTTTGGTTACATTTATTCTCAGGGATCAGGGGAAGGCGAAAGCACAGGTAGGACCTTAACTTGCGATGATTGTATTGTTTTAAGTTATATATGAGACCCTTACTTTAACCTCCTTTTCTCAATTCGATGAAGTATTTTTATGTATGTTTCCCGACTTCTCAGAAATATCTGGATTGATTTGAAAGATTTTTTTTTTGTTTGGATGACATTTTTTTAACGTACATTCCAATTGGCCTCACATAAAGGAATTGTTAAGGTTTTGGCTAAAACGGTGTATATCTGCGAAAATTCTTTAAGTTGTGTTATATTTTGAATCAATAAAACCTGTATCAGTTGCCTACTTCATTGCGTACAAAAATATCAGATTTTTTGTTAATTGTAGTGAAATAAGGTTGACTGATTGATAGATTATTGATTAATAATCTCTAACGTATTTATGTTATCATGTAAACTTTCCTGGCGAGGCTCCAAACATCTCTTTTGTCTAAACCAGTCTGGTATTTAATCGAAATACCTTTTAATTTTTCGTAGTCTACTTACATAGGTGGCATTTTATTTTGCAACGTAAGTTTTGCCTGACAATTAGCGTTATTTATTACTTTATTTAAATATATATATTGTTATATACGAGTACATACATAGTCCATAAACGACTACTATAACTACTATTTTATTAATTGTCATGATGTGTACCTATATAATACATTTACAAATAATCAAAATAAATTCGACTGTAAATTTTATGTAAGTATATAAATAAATTACGCCACTAATCAAACAACCCACCACTTCCCGTTCATGGTACAAAGACGTCCACAATACTCGCAGCATAGCCACACTGAACTGCCATGACCATCCTTTGCACCAGGAACGAACTAGGAGTGGAAAATGTTAAATATGAGCTTTGCTCTATTTTCCTCGGCATCTGTTCGCTAACAGCCCTGAGTATTACTATCATAAGCATTCCGTTTGTATGTACGCATACTGCATAAATATGTACCTAACTAAATATGCATAGTAAGTAATCTATTCAATAGATTGAGATACTAATATAAATATTTAAATTGATTTCACTCTTAAATGGTTGTGAAGATAAAAACTTTGTAGTTATGGCTAGTCGTAGGTAGGCTTGCAACCATAGTATAGAAATGTATAGTAACGAAAGTTCAAAACAATGTAGCTTTACTGCTAAAATTTGCTAAGTTTTATTATTATTTTCAAAAAGGAAGTTTTGGTCTGCTGGCTAATAAGAAACAAATGCCATAATAATATCTTTAATTTATATATTTGGTTATATATTTTTATACTTTAATTTTGATTTTTTCAAGCTATTATTGGAACTTTTGATCTCCTAACAGATAGAGAGTTTAGAAGTTTTACTACAGAAATCATTTAGCTCTTTCTAACTTATGACAACCTATCTTAAAATTATACCTTCACGTAACTTTTACTACTGCTCAGCTATTTTGTTCTATGTCAAATAAGAAGAGTAAAGTTATTGGAGCGTGAAAGGTTGCTTACAAATTCATTAATATATCTCTATATGGATTAGATTTAAGCAATGCATTAGATATATAAGGCCCGGGGCGACGGGGCGTAGCATGTTTATCTATTATAATCTCAAAAACGCTCTTTGTCATTAACACAATATAAATATTTATTTATCGATGGCCTGATATGATACTTAATTCAGAAGCGATTAAAGTTAAGGCTCCGCTGTTGTTCATTTGTAGCAGACATTTGGTGAAACAATAATAGAATCATTTGATACCGAGTAACATTAAGGATTTCTAAAATCGTAAAAGTTTGACGTAGGTACTTTTCTCTCGAAGCAAATTGAAAAGAGACGGAATAGAATAGCTTATAAATGCTTGATGTATTTTAGATTTCATGAATTATTGAATGGATCCTACTATCAATTAAGACTTATTTACTCATGTCAACCTATACGTTCCATTGTAAAGGGGGTATAAGGCAATATAAACAACTCGCAAGTTTACCAGATGTCCAAGTCCAACTCCGATCTAATCCAGGCCCGGATACCATGTTGGTAGTCAGCTGACTGCTAGTTTCTCCTCGGCTCTATTGTAAGCCATAATAATAAAGAATAATGGATAATCGATACGACCAAATAGATACATGGAAATATAGATTCAAATGAAATAGTTAAATCTGAAGCTTTTGCACTATACAAAATTTTTTTGCATATGTGTATTATGTTTGCACTTTAAACAAATTTTGCATTTTTATATTCCATTACAAAAATTCGTACTACTTCCTATTAAGTTCTACAGCTCGATTGCCCGCAGCGATGACCAAACACCCTTAAAACAAACATCTCTATTAATTCAAATCTCCTTAAGAAGAATCCACCAGATATGAGTATCCATCATTTCAAACGTCCATCCGTTAATCGATATAGTTTCTAATATTAAAATCGATACGTAACTGACGTTGCTGGAATCGATTTAAGGGCTAATTAAAATAAATTGTTGTGTGAGAACTGACACGGGAGCTCAATAATTGAAATTGAATATTATGATAAAACAACCACACGTGATTGTAGACTGCACAGAAACGCACTTAAAAATAAGAGTAACATAGGTAAACCAACAAGCAAAAGTTAAAATATAGTTTTGCAAGAAATTACTTACCTGTAAACAATGCAGTGTGGTTATTTTAAGTCTACTTCGTAAATCGATACAAAAATAACTACTAATAACCAGGTATTAACTGTACTTTTTATCATTTATTGCTTATACATTAATAAATAGGATTTATGTCTGCTAAATGCATAAACTGCTATTTATGTCTACTTTCTTCTCAACACCATTCGTAAAAAGACCTCATTAGATCACAAAATTATTAGGATTAGCTCGAGTCTGAATTTATTTGCTGCATTTCTACCGATATACTTTATAGCCTACTTAACTTAAACCCACATTGTTAGCATTGAAATCGGTACTTTTGCAAACAAATTTCCAAAGAAAAATGAAGCTGTAAAAAGGGATAACACTGTATTAAAACCCGTTTACTGTCAGATCAAAACTTTGTAAGCCTGAAGAATGTAGACGGTAGAAATGTCGACGGTAGAAATCAGTATCACACTAAAAATACTAATTTACTTTGATTTATCTCAACGGCTCTCTTGTTTTGTTTTTATCTTTAACGAAAATTAGTTTTCATATAACAATAAAATATTTACATACAAAAGAAAGGTTGCCGACGAATGATAAACGCATCGCAAGAGCCCTAGAGGCATCTTACTCGATATCTGTTACTTACAAATCACTGCTTTATCGTTACATCGATCGTAAAAAATATTGATATCAACATAAAAAGCGGCTTAAAAACAATAGAGTGGATCGATTGAAAGGATTCTCGCGTCAGATAACGAGACTGTTAGAAAAAGATATGTATTAATAATGGCTTTATAGTGACCGTCTGTGAACTGCCGGTCATTGTAGACCGTGTCATTAGGGCAGAAAGGGTTACATTTGGTAAAATATCAGTTACACTACGGAGAGGTAGCTTTTAGTAACAAAAGAGAAATAGTAATAACAGTAATGCATAACAAGTGCAGGAAATCATACGAAGAAAGAGCAGCAATAAGATCTTACCCGACTACTGGTACTTAGGTTATTTTTACAGAGGCAAGAGGCGATTTCGATTTCCCAATTCACTTTGGAAGAAAAGAAATAACAAAAAATATTTATCCACAAATAAATATTATTAATATTTTTTTCATACGAGTATCTCTGTGTAATATAGAAATATACTCCGAATTATTTATACCAACCGTATATATTCAATAATTTTATTATATTATTAGACTAGCTGAGATCCGCGGTGTCATTTGCGTATCTCCAATTTTTATAGCCTACGTTACTACGCGAAAATGTAGCTTTCTAACGTCGAAAGAATTAATGAAATAGTACCTAATTTATAAGATTATTCGTTAAATACATAAACGTAAATATTCTCTCTGTTTATAATATTAGTATAGATTAATATCGATGTTGTCTATGATTACATAAAAATGAAAAAAAAAAAAAAACGTTTTGGACAGTTTTACAAAAATACCAAACAATTACAATGTCGCTATAAATTAAACATTTAATCGCTATTATTTATAACTGACCTACCCTAATTTGTCGAATATTAATTACACGATCACGTATCAAAGAACAAAACTATGCCAACGAAGCGCTATAATTTACAAAAATATTATAATATTATCTTTTTGTAATCTAATAACTAATTTACTTGATTGGATTAAGACGTCAAAGCGCGCTCTGCGTCTCACGGTCGGCAAAACAGATAGAGTTACAAACTACCGATGTAAACGATACTTTTATGATACTTTTGAGTACATGAGGAATATTTTCTAACTTAATATTATACGTATAATGATGATGAATCGATTAAGTTGCTTGTTTATGAATTATTTATATGCTAAAAATAATTATGTGAGATTATGTTGTAAAAATACATATAGGTATTAAATTTTCTAGTATTATGAGTATTTAGCTCAGTAATAAAATGAACACTATTTTAATGTTACTAAATTATGTTCTTACATATTCTAATTAAGTTCACAAATTATGTCTCTGAGTTTTTGCTAACCTTACACTAATAATAAAGGAAATTCCATTCATAGACAGAATTGACATGTCACAGATAAACTAAACAAGGGCAAAAGAAAGGGAAAAAATATTTTAAAATGACTTTAATATTCACAGAAACAATCACCAAAATTGACAATTCGTATGCATTAGCTGACATTATAAGCGAAATAATCTGTGAAATATTAATTCATTAGAACTCGTTAAATATTTAAAACAGCAATGTAGATATTGCAAATGACTTAATTAATATTGCAAACAAAACATTCTTGTCTAGAAATTGCAAAAAATCTTAAATAGCACAAGTTTTTTTTTTAAATTCATGTCTTTTTTGAGATCAATACTCAAAATGATCTTCGTTTAGGTATGGACTTTTTTTATTTTCGGCAAAATGACCAAAGAGGCTTATCTCAAAACCGGAATGTTATCAGTTGTTCTGTTGTCTTTTTAGCAGCAATAAATTGATTAAATATGCCATAACTCTTCGCTTCCTAAGATCAAGAGCGATAAATGTTATTAGAACATGGCTGGTAGAACTTGACGTTATAAAAACAGGTGGTTGACAAAAACTGCCGAAGGTTTGTGCAAATCTTAAAAAGCAGTCGGAGATCTTTGAGTTTGTTGTTCCTTATCTCAGTGTGTTTTGTAAATAATGAGCGGTCGCGAACTTGTTAACAAGCTTTTGAATGGTTTAATGCTTAGATCAATACAAGAAATCGTGTTTAGTTTGCGTATCAAATAAATAATGATAACACATATATAAAATATTACAAAAATATTATCTACGTATCTCAATGTAAAATTTATACAATTATTTACACAGTACTACTGCTTACTACCTACTTATTTTTATGTTTTGTTTTAATTACTTTCAGCAATCTTGTCTACCATAAAGTAGGTAGATAATTCGCAATTTTAAAGGTTATCAAAAAGAGAAGGTATTTAATTTGGACTGTATTTTGTGTGTTACCAGATCTTTCAGTAAAAATAATCAAATGTAAATGTAACTTATAATGAAAATTGCACTTATTTGGATAATTTTCTTATTGCTTGAAAGAGTGTATAAGGCTTCTCATGTTGGTCTTATACAATTCATATTATCGAATTCGGTCTAGTACTTTGGTCTGGGTATCAAAATTAAATTAAAAAACTACGTGTAAACTATTTGAAAAAGCACCTTTTGAATTGAAGCCTAAAAATCTCAAAACCTTTTTTAATATTCCTAGATTTCTTAGAGCCTATTTCTATCATGACAAATTATGAACCTATACGTAAATTTTTGATCTCTTGTATTCAAAATTACAGAATTTGTTCCTTGTTTCTCTATTGCCTAAATCTTTTTACCTTTTGCTTATCGAGATATGCCATAGTTATAACCAATATTAATCAACACATTGATAAATTAAAAAGTCATACAATGTACGTCCCTAGTGGGCGTCTGCCACATTTTGTGCTCGATTGCTATATTAAAACGAACTTGTCAGATATTGTACGTATTTGCATAAGCGATTGGCGGTTATAAGAGCGGTGTGTGTGGCACGCTCCTGTGCCTACAATTATAAAAGTGATATATAAGAGTTATGTACACGCTATAATAAACCCTGTGTCATCAGTGGACCAAATTGAGGTTTCAGGAACAGTCGTTAAGGATATGATAAAGGGCCGCAAGCAAATGCGTCGCGTTGTGTCAGTTTTTAGGCGCATTACTGAATCCATCATTTTGATTGTTGCATTTAGAGTTTCATTAATCTAAGTCAGGAGCAAATCAGCTACTTGTTTCTTTCAGCTAATTACAAATTAAGTTTGTTCGGATCTTGTACGTTGGTTGCAATGGTTGTTATTATACTTGTTTCTTATGTTTTATTAATCTGAAGCTTAAAAAACTTAAAAAGCGCCTTGTTTTTATGACCATCAGAATTGTGTTACTAGTGCAGTAATCGTGTAAGAAACATCAAAAACATAGTCTACTCAGCTAATCGAGAAACCCTTCTCCGAACCAAAGGCCGGTTACAAAAAAAAAGATATAGACTGAACTCTAAATAACACCTTAAATTCTTCTGTTTGGATGAAGCAATCAGTCTATATATATAAATATATGTTTTAAAAGCAATTGCGTCCCGCCTCATATTTGGCGTACAAAGTTTCACCGCTAATTCTTTCTTTTTTGGACAAATGACATAATTAACTCTTGAATGAATTATTACTTGATATCGAGTAGTAAATTAAGTGCAGATCGACGCATCCCACGGGTATTATTTATGGGTTAAATTTGTCTCCGACCAGCGGTGGGTGTCTCATTATACCTGCCGCCGACAAAGACACCAACCGACCAGCATTTGTCACTCGAACAGTTGCAAATAGCGAAATTCTTTATTAGTTATTTGCATGTTCTCTACAGAACCACGTTTGTTATAGCACTAAGTTTAACAGGAACGGGAAGCGAATGGGTGGGTGAATTTAACTAATTTGGCAATGTATTATTTTCACACGAGACGCCAATAGGCAAAGCTCGTAATAATTGACCTCGAATGCACAAACTTTTAACCACTATACATAATTTACAGGGTTATCAAATAAAGAAGCACTGACCTCAAGGGGAATCATTTCAATACTAGATTCATAAAGGGACCAATTCGGAATTCTGAAGCTATAACCCTGTACAATAGTAATTTCTAATCTGACTGTGCATGATGTATTACAAAGAACGAGAAAGTACCGTGAATATCTAATATTATCTGAATCAGTACTTAAATTACGTCAGTATAAAGTGCTGGCTGCAGAACATTTTGCGTTACGGTTTGATATTTCGCCAACTTCGCCAACCTACGAGTATGAACGGAAAGATTCGTATTCAAAATACATATTCGGGACTATGTAATGGATGTTTTGATATATTAATAATTAGTTGGAGACCGGATTACGGACCGGATACCGGCTTAACAAAATATTATAAAAATCTGTCGGTAAATAGCACCGTAATTAATTATCTATTTTAAGAGCAATTATTGCTCAAACCGAAAACAGCTGAAGCTAAAAAAGAGCAAAATAGATATAATGCGAGCAAACGCATCATTAACAAATGCAGTTGCCAATATGGTCCAAAGCTAACCTGAGTTCAGTTTACTTCTTTTTGGAAACTATTTAAATGAATTGAAATACACTTACTTATGAACAAAAACTTTAACCATGACAAGTACTAACTGACGATTAACATTCTGAACGCGAGCAAAGGACATCGTCAAATGTACCTCGGCGCGTGCACCGCTTCCGCGATATCTCATTACCGAGATGAGTATCGATGACAGTATCTCTTACCTTCCATGAAAATTAATTTGCAATTATGATTGCATCGTTACGTAAATTGGTTAAATTTAAACCGTCTTTCCGCTCCATTTAAACGTCCTGAAAGAAAAAAGGTCCATGGCTCCGAGGTCAAAACTTAGAGTGGTATAAACCAGTGGTTCGTATGTATTTATATAAGACGCTAGTCTTATGCGCCTCATGGTTTGACACGTGCTAGATATTTGATCATCCTTTAGGAACACTTCAGTTTTTCGGGATAAAAAGTAGCCATGTGTTAATTAAATGTATAAGCTATCTTCGTGCCAAATTTCATCCAAATCCGCTAAGCCATTTGAGCGTGAAGGAGGAACAAACAAACACACGCACACATACTAACTTTCGCTTTTATAATATTAGTGTCATACTCTGTTTGGAGTGTATTTCTTCTTTTAAGAAAGTTTCTAAACTGCCCGATGTTTTTTTTAATTTCCTTCAATTGTTTCCTTTCAACCGGGACCTACAATTTAAATTGTCATCCATGCCGCGGTAACGCTCAGTTTTAATACAGTTAGTTATCTATCCAAAACTGGAATAATCAAAGCTTTATCAGTCAAAGGATATTATTACAATTTTATCAAAACATATATTTCATGTTTTCTCCAATGAGAACCGAATTGTTCATTCATTTGATAGCTGTTTTTTTTTTATTTCGTCTCTTGTTTTGCGCCTTAGTTTCATAGTCAAAATTGTTCTTAATTGTGAAGACTAGGCCTTATTTATATTTAAGTACATCGCTTTCTCATAACCTGGTACCTGTGTAATATACATTGAATATTCTTATTTGTACCAGTTCAAAAATAAATTAATGCCATATTGGCAAATACGGCTATCATTTACTGCTAAGATTATGCGTTAATTGGAAACAAATTAAACCAGCCGTCGCGCGTCGTCCTTCCTGTTATAGAGGTCCATGCCGTCTAAATAAAGACTTTTATTAAGACACAAACTGAACCCCCGCGGGCACGCGCGTGTTCCGTGAGTACACGCCTTTAATTATTTATTTAAAGAAACGGGACATTCGTTTATGTTCATTTGACAACAAAGTTGCTAGTTGTTTCAACTTCTTTTGGAATTTGGGTGTTGAAGTCATTTTTCTCTTTGCACCACATTTACTTGACAAAGTTGTTGACAGTAAAGAGGGAAAAGCTAAATAATGTTTATGAAGATGTTAAAAAATATTTCTTGCGCATCTTTGTTTTTGCTTGAAAGGAATAATTCTCTGATTGGGAGGTACAAATGCAAGCGGATAGCTTTTACTTTTCTCATTTATTCAGAAGTCATTATGTCACTTCACAATGGGTGTAGAGACTATTATCCGCGGTTCACATGCGTGAAACGTTCTCATGGAGTACTGAGACCACTTACCGAGGATTCCCGAAGCAGAGATCAGTAAATAAGCCTACTTTACGACCGCGCCGGTGCGAAGGCGGTATGCCATTGTAGGCCATCGATGGCCACACTTTATTGGCTAATTTTATTCAATTAAATTGTTCAGCAGCTTTATTTTAACGCCTCAGAAATTACGGCAATAGATAAAGTGATACACGACATTCGAAAGGAAGTGATTTACAAGGAGCTTCTCCGGTTAAATTTAGGACGCATGTCCAGTAGAGCTAATACATACTAGCTAGCAAACTTTATATTCTTGTTCTATAATTTTACTGAATCAAAATATGTAGCAAGCCACTTTTAGGAATAAATTACGATTAATGAAAGTACATACCTTACTGCGTTAACTTATTTAAGGGTACCGTCTCGAAATGTACACGACATAATAATTTAAAAAAAACACTACATTCATTGTATTTGATATATTTATACGGGCAATGCTTACAATATAGTGGATTCTTATTTTTTTATAAATTAGTATGCGCTTGTTTTCGTGCTTTTTGACACGCAGCGTTTAAGTAGGCAATGAAGACAATGAGAATGTAATAATGCTGAGATTACTTTGTTATGTATTTGCACTTGTAGTAATCTAGTAACAGAACAAATTAGCACTGAATAAGTTATTCTACAAGCTTCTTGCATTGGGCTCAATCCTTAACTCTATGGCCTCTTCTACTGAATCTATAAACATAAACTAATACGATGTTGCTCCTCTTAGCTGCTCACTGACAGCAACTTAATGTGAAGGGTAAAAATGAACGTTATATGTTAATTTCGAAGAATATTGCCGCGGGCGGTAGCTTCCAAACAGTGAACGGGTCACATGCTGAGAGATTTCATCATAATTCTGTCCTATTGGACAGAACTATCAAACAAATCCATCCTTTTGATAAAACGTTGACTGTTACTGAGTTCGCGTCATGCTGACAAGACATTTCACGAATAGTTTATAATGTATTTTGTGGATGGAATTTATTTTAGCCGGTGTTCGTATGCGTGATAACATCGCGCGTTTATGGATGTTGACATGATTTTCAAAAGGGTTGTATTGTAAAGTAGTCGGCAATTAATCGGCATGATGCCAGTTATTGTTAGGCATTCATTCTGATCCTCCCATCAAGTTATTAACGACTCCGCGTGGTGTCTGTTTGATTTTACTAGGTAGGACTATTAACAATTATCTTTTTATGAGACGCCAATTAATTTATAGGTAGGTACTTATATTTTAAATGCTTAACTCGTATGAATAATAATTCAGAAGCGTTCAAGTAATATTGTGTAATGTAATATCTAAACGTACCATACTTTTTATTAGTCTTTTGAAAACATTTCATCTCCAACTTAACTAAAATATTGTTTTCTTTTAGTATCGTAAGCTTCTCTAACGTTATCAGCAAAAAATTTTCATTCCATATTCCATTCTATCCATATTATTATGAAAACAAATAAAATTATATTTAATAGGCTCGTGAGAACTGTCGCCAACCACCCACTGCGGGGGTTTGTTAAAACATTTAATTGTGACGCTAAAACGACCCCAAAGTTTTATTCCTCGTAAATCAATGGCTTGTCCACGACAGTTGGGGGATGGTTTGTCTGACAGCCGGAGAAGTTACGTTTAAATAGATGTATCTGATAACCTGCTGAAATAATTTTAATATTTACTACCTTTTGTCAAATAACAACAAATTAAGAAAATTAAATAATTCATAACAATTTCTTGCTAAAATTACTTAGGACGCACAGCATACTAGTTATTTCTTTCTTTGTTTACATTTTTTCCCAATAAATAGGTAAATGACAGAGGCATATTCTGAATTTTTTTCTAACCTTTATCCGACAATCCAAAAACCCCAGTAAGCTTGATTTGTCCATCACCATCGAATCGTGAAATATTTTCGTACAGCATAACGGTGAGATGGATCAGTGCCTGCGCACCGTCACATCGATGTTTTCGCTTCCAGGGTTCCCTAAACTTGATATGTTTACCACAATGCGATGAACAATTAGATAAATTGGACGTAATCTTGATAGAGTAAGGTATTGTTCTGATATCAACCATAAATAGGAACAGAACCATTCATCTTATCGTACCCTTCTGAATTTTAAATACTTATACGTGCGTGACAAAAAACAAACAAACTAGGTACATGTTTTATTTAATTTTTATATATATATGAATATTAGAAAAAAAAAACATTTTAAATAATTTATATTATATAGGGCTATTGAAAATAAGTGTTATTTTCACGGAGTTTCAAAAATTATGAGCATAAGTTTATTATTATTATACTATTTTATATTGTCATCATAGCAATCAGAAGATTTTGTTGAATTTGTTAGCTAATTAGTAGTGACCATGTATTAATGAGACATAAATATCATGTCTACATTCCAGTTAAAATCATTCCCAAAAATATATGATAATACAGAGTCATATTAACTTCTCAATCAAAATATCACCATACATCGGAAGCTCTATCCGTCACAGCCCGAGAGTCATTCGGAATCCATCATTCACTCAAAACGAGATATTTAAAAACTAAAATTTCCGAGTCAATAAACGTGACTGTTTGTTTTTCTAACAGGAAATCTATTTAGTTCTGTAAAAAGTTAGTAAAAAATAAAAAGGAGCGTGTGGGTGGCGGTGGCGGGCTGACGACAGTTTAAGTAGATGTAATATGATGCCGGCCATCCAGTAGTATGTGTTTTTCTTGCGCACTCCGAATTGTCGGAAGCCAATGAGGTGATGATATTATTTCGCTAAAGGACCGTCGGGTAGCTTTATGGCGTCTAATGTGTACGGAAGTGGTGTTTAGCCACTAAACTGCATCTTTTTTATCAGCTGGTACCACAGTTCTCTTAAAATTAGCTCGGAAATGGTTGAAAACATCGTCGTAAATGCAGTTTTACGAGATCGTTTTGGAATCTTTCTATTTAAACTTCTTCAGGTATTTGTGAAATAAACTTGTTTTATTGTTAATAAAACTGAAAAATTTGTTTCAGTTCAAGTAGATTTACTATTTCTATGCATATCTTGATTTCCATATTCTACGAACGATGACTAAATTCCCTAACTCCCTATTCGATACTATTATTACTCAGTCCTATGACGATAATTGTAGTGATTTCTACTTTAGATCAAT
Source organism: Ligdia adustata (assembly GCA_947049295.1). Classification (NCBI taxonomy): domain Eukaryota; kingdom Metazoa; phylum Arthropoda; class Insecta; order Lepidoptera; family Geometridae; genus Ligdia; species Ligdia adustata. The sequence continues at coordinate 10,892,187 of OX346218.1, forward strand.
GACAATCGAAACACTTCCTGTTTCAATGTGTTGGTGCATAACGTTAGGTCACGTGGCTAAACCCTCGATACAACCCCTATTTCTATTTTCTCTCCCTTTCATACGCATCTCTAGATTGGGTGGTTAAAAAGAAATAGCTGCAAGGTTGTGTGTGTAATAAGGCGCGAGCTCGAACATCTGCCAGATTCAGATTTTTTTAGTCGGTTAATTTCAAATAGTGTAAGTAATAATAATTTGAAAGGTTTGGAAATTTATTTATGTGTTGCTATTGGCGTGTTTCATTAATAAAAGCTACATTCTGTTTTTATTAATGTAAAATAATAAAATCTTTATTCTGGGTGATTTACATACTGAGATCAAATATCAGAAAGCACAAGAACTTAAAACTAAAATACGGATACAATTTGTCAAATTGTCAGTGAGTGTGTTCCAAAATAGAAAAGAGATTCTTAAATTTATTCTTTAAAATATATTTAAGACAACTTCATCTAAATGTACTAAAAGACTCTGGAAAAACGAAAACTCGTTTTCATTTAACCAACATTAACGGCGCGTAACGGTCTTTCCATTGAGAGCCGGAGACCAAATTGTACAGAGCAACTTTAACAAGGACTTGATCTTGCACTTGACAAACATTTATAACTGCTAAAATAAAAGTGCATGAACCTTATGATATTTGGAATAAGAAATATAATGTGATGGCTGATTATTGTACCAATAGTATGAATATTGTTATAATTTTTTAAGAAGTTTGCAAGGAGTTCATTGAAAACGAATGCAGTCCGGAGTTAGGAAGAAAGGGCAAGTTACCTTAGCTCTCACTTGTTGAGTGAAACAAAGAAATTGAAAAGAGTATTGTGTCTGGACCTTGCCAGACCAATAGAACTGACTGAGTACTTTATTTTTTATTTCTGCTCCAGATATGAATGGTGTGAGACACTTTCACATGTTGTATTGAAGGTGCATATACTTTGAATTTGCTCTATCAAATATAATGTTTTGTCTGCTAATAGCTGGAATATAGGTAAAGTATGTAAATTATCCAAAAGAAATGCTTGTGTTTTTTCATGTTATTCGAGCTTATTGATTTGTTACGAGTAAAGTTATAGCTGACTATAGATCTAAATCAAAGATCCTAGATCGTTATAATATCTAAACCAACCCTAAAAAAGCGGTAACATATACTTTTTACGATTTAAAAACAATAATTAAAGAACTACATAATTATATTAACATTTAATGTGCCTAACTACAAAGAATAATAGTTGACACATACGCCGTAATTATTTGCAAAATTTGTTTTAGATTAAAAAAAATGGGGTTTTGAGTAACAAGTAATGGCAAAACGTCAAAATCAGCAAATTGTAAGCCGAGTTTTTGGAAATCTTCCGGACCACCACATGTCGAATTTTTATTATGTTAAAATCTAAATATAATAATATGTTTAATTTTTATAGAACCTTCGAATTTGAGGATAATAAAAAAACCTCATAACTTTCGCTTTTCTCAGATGAGGAAATTGTGTTAACTCGGTAGGACAGTTAATTTAGGCAAAAAAAGGCAAACATAAATTAAAATTGATCACTGAAGTAAGTAAAATAAAACGTTAAACTCGATTAGGTAGTGAATGGGTGAGAGACATTATAAACAGAATATTACCGTGGGTCGGATAACACGATATTATTATAATGTAGCTCCCGGTTGGTCAGAAAAGTGTCTAAAAGTCTGACACTAAGGCGAACCACTCCGAAGACTATGCAATGATGATGATTGTAATAAACAAACCCAAAACTATGCAACTATACATATTTATATAGTTATAAATATGTACCTACTTTATTCAATAGGCACATTCATACCGTCCCCTTCTACGTTCCAACTGAATAGTTAGCCTAGCCGTCTAGATGCAGCCAAAGGAGCCAGACGTGTGTCTTTGTGAACATGACCTTAGCTTATAATTTTCAAGTTGAAGGTTCCCTTTTGTAAACGTTTTATTAAGTCATAATATCCCGCCTGCTTGGGAAAGCCCTTTATAAGTTTGCTAGTTCACCTTGGCCGCAGTGCAAATAATACGTTGGATATGTAATGTTATTCATTAAAGAAGCATTTTTATCGATCAATCAAACTTTAATCTTGAATCCAGCAATAAGATATGATAAGATAAGACAATACTTTCAGATCTTTTCTAAATTCGCTCGACTTGCCGAAAATGCTGACATTGTAAATCATAGAGTAATTAATGTTTACGTCTTTCACTTTGAAACATTGTTCAATAGATGTGAGAGAATATTTTATTTGACATATTCTATATTTTACAAAATTTATTTCAAGGTGTTAGGTAGGTATATATAATGCATCTTGCACTATATAACGTCTATTTAGATTAAGACGTTGTATGTCGACAGTCGATAAATACAAGTTCATAATGAGATGGGAAATATTGTGACAAAAATGTGAGATGAACACAATGTTGAGATTTTGGAAAATGCTTACCTACTGTCTTAATAATTTACTGTGACATTACCCTACATTGAGATAGGTTAGGTTGGCATAGTGACTTGCTGCCGGCCATTCAAAACACAGATGTGAAGGAAGTGAATGGTGGGCACAGGTTAGTAGGTTTTGTTTTGTTTGTAATCGTCTAGACTGAGAATTTTATGCCTTGTATTTATCAAAATAAATATCGACGCCACCGCTTTAGTTCATTGTGATAGCTAGGAATATGAATGAAGAACAAAAATATTGCTATGCTTATTATGACAGGATACTGACAACTATTAGAAATTGACAACCTACTACAATTCGGTAGGCGCCCATTTATAATCTTTATTTAAAACTAGCTGACCCTGCAAACTTCGTACCGCCTAATAGTTACTCGTATTTATGTTTCTCACCTTTTAAACCTTCTCTGGAGTACGACAAACATTTCAAGACCAAAATCAGCTAAATCGGCCCAGCCGTTCTCGAGTTTTTGCGAGACTGACGAACAGCATTTGATTTTTATATATAAGACTAGCTGACCTGGCGATCTTCGTACCGCCTTACAGTTATGTACGTTTCTCACCTTTTAAACCTTCCCTGGAGTACGACAAACATTTCAAGACCAAAATCAGCTAAATCGGCCCAGCCGTTCTTGAGTTTTTGCGAGACTAACGAACAGCAATTGATTTTTATATATAAGAAGACTAGCTGTCCCGGCGAACACCGTACCGCCTAACAGTTTTTTTATGTTTCTTACCTTTTAAACCTTCCCTAGAGTACGACAAACATTTCGAGACCAAAATCAGTTAAATCGGCCCAGCCGTTCTCGAGTTTTTGCGAGACTAACGAACAGCAATTGATTTTTATATATAAGATTTAAAAAAAAATATCGAGTCGATGTGCATCTCTACCAAGCAAAAAACAATTATTAAAATTACTATGTGTTATTTTAGCTGTTCATTTATACATAGTTTTAAAATTTGATTCAATTATACCAAGCATCAGTCCGAAAAGCTAGTGATATGATAACACAGTAACAGTTTTAGACTTATAATTTTCATACCTAATTCAAGGCATTTATGGTGATAGCCCTGAAATTACCTAAAATAATTAAAACCACAAGCTCTCAATATAACAACTGACTCCGGAAGGGTTCTTTCCTATGTTTTGACATATAAATCCACCACATGTTCCCTTGTTCTTCATCCAGATTGCTACGCTTTCCCCCTATCGGATCACATATGGTCTTCCAGACGATCTAAATATAGGAGCTAAGTGCACTCTTTTACAAAAACGAAGTTCCGTAATACTACTGAAATAAAGTTCAAATTTAAGATGCTATTAGATTGGAATAGTGTTCGGTGATGCCTCGAAATCCACATGTTTGCAAGATGCTGCACCTCATCTTACGGAGAGATTTGTGAAAAAAACCTGCGACATCTTGTATTACAGGATGCACTGAGCTTTGGGGAGTAATCCACAAAGCGCAGGCAGTGTAAGATTTCTTCATTAGTTTTATTTTTAGGTTTATCTTCTCCCGTGTGATAGGAAAAAAAATATTTCGGCGCGATTTTATCTGTCCCGCGTGGTCTTGAACGTCGGAATTCTGTAGATATCCTAGTAAAATATTAACGGCAAAGAGTTATTTGCCGTTCTAAAGACAAAGTGCCTTTATTGTTTAACCAATGAAGCGCAACGTTACCTGCTCGAATAATGAGACAGGCGTTGAGTTGAAGGCTTTTAGAGAGTTACATGAGTTACGAGAACTATTTTTGTTTAACCGACCGAGTAAAGCGTTTTAGCTGAAATCTGGCATTTTTTATTATCTGTCAGTGTGTATGTATGTCTGGATCTTTGTAAGAAGCCAAATAAAAAATGGTATATTATTTTTTATTGTTGAAAGGGAATACTTTTGAAGTTTGAAAATCCGTCCAGAGGTTTGATTTATAAATCGAAATAATTAAAAAAGTTCTAGTGGCGCCTGCCGCAATGGAAGGCAGTAATCACTTTATTAATTAAAAAGGTCTTATTTTCTGTTGATTTCAATACTTCTAACTAAGGTAAGGGAAGAGCGCGGAGGTTTACTATTCATAAAAGTAATAATTATATAATTTGACTGTAGATAAATTAGACTTAGATTCAGTGTATGTAATTTATGTATGAACACACACCGAATATATTAATATTTTAATTATTAAGTGTAAGCTCTTTGGATCTTATATTGATAAGTTCTGATAATTACGTAAAGATTTTTTAAAGAATCTGAGTAACAAAAAATCTTGTTTGGATTTTTTTATGCAATAGACCAAGAAACGAAGGCAATTTAGCCAGTCCTTTCAGTCGATAGTTGAATAGGACGGCGCGTGCCGACGCACGAACAAAAACCAAAGGGCAGCAGCTGGCGTGTGGGAGTCTACCGCACACATGCGCGAGCGCAACGTACCCTTACACTGTGAGAAAATAGTATGAGCATATGAAAAGTTTAGAAAAAAAAGTTGTTAGTTGACAGATTTTTGTTTGATCATTCGTATTATCTACGCATTAGTCTATTGCTCTGTTAATGTAGATATTTAGTTGTTTTAATTCTTCTACTTAATCAAAAGTTGTTCAGTCGATTTGGTAATAATAGTAATTATTTATTTGGGTAAAACTGCCAGTATCAAATATCAGTTTGTACTAACTGGTGAACTTCTGTGAAAGATTAATATTAAATATATAAGGAAACTATCAACATTCTTCTACGGGTCTCGCATTTTTCAATGGCAGTGTAACTGCTAGTAACAGCAAATAATCTAAAAGAAAAGGAAGGAAAGTAAATAAAAATTTAAGTTCAAACATACACACACAAATACATCATAACTGTATCAAACAGTTTCTACTACGACAGATAGGTACCTGGATGCGTTAGTAGTGGGGTGAACACATTGTGTACATGAATTGAAAGCGGCTCCCCATTCCGCCCTTTGAGAGAGCATGTGTGCAACTAGTAATATGTAAGTACCCCTGTTGATCCCCCCGCGATATCCACCCCAGGTGCGGCCGCGTGGCACGCGCCATTCCCGTCGCGACCGGCGCTCTGACGCCACCTAATCATAACTACAGTTATACCTCAGCCAGCATACTTCTAGACCAAAACCATACGTGACCAATTTACTCTGCAAACCGTAATTAACAAACTTCAAATAAACATACCATGTGAAAAAGTCAATTTATTCCGGCGTAATGAGTTCCATCGATCTCGTCGTCTTCCGCAACTCACCACTCAGCAAGCAGGTGCTCGTAAACACCGTGAATAATGCCGTGAACATCTCTAACAACGACGCGAATCAGAACGTGAGACGTGAAATAATCATTGTGCGAAAGAAGAAGTTGGATACGCCGACTACGGTTTCAGTGTCTTCGCTTGTACACGGTGTAGAACCTGTGAATGTGGTAGTGAAGAAACCGCGGCTGCGAGAGAATAGTGTTGATGAAGCTGCACGATCACCTACTCCTCTGGCAGTGGCGAGGCGAAATGCGCGGGAACGGAACCGAGTGCGTCAAGTAAATGACGGGTTTGCTGCGCTCCGCCGACATATCCCTGAAGAAGTTGCTGCTGAATTCGAAAACGCCAACTCCAATAGAGGAGCAAACAAAAAGCTGAGTAAAGTGGAAACTCTACGGATGGCCGTGGAGTACATAAGAAATTTAGAAAGTTTGCTGAACATCGGTCATGCTGATAAAGAAAACGTAAATCGTGCGTCTATGGAATCATTTCCATCTCCAGCGTCCTCATCCCCTAGAGACAATAGCCAAGAAAGAAATTATTACATGAACTCTCCAGCTATTGAAGATGAGGACGTCGATGAAGATGAATTCAATGGTTCCATGCAACAGATTCCTCAGCAGAAATACATCGAATTGCCATCTACGGAAGGTTTTCAGATGGTGTCTACTCCACATCTCTACGAAGAGGACGATGGATCTGGACAGCCTTTGACTCCGTCTTCTGATCTTCTTAGCCACGAAGAAATCAGTTCACAACTGCTCGAGGGTCATTTTCCTTTCCCGAATTCAGCTGAACAATTCACAGTGATACCGGAGCAAAAATACATTAGTGAATCCGATGTTCAAATGAACGATGGTGATTTTGAAGTCAAATACGCTGACATCATACACCAACAGATTCCTTCATACGAAGACTGCGGAACTGTTCCTATAGAAACGCTGAATCCTGGCCTCATTTTGACTCATGATCAGTATAAATACACCGAAGAAGAGTCTTTTGAAAACGAAGGGTACAGCGACGTCGAATTAAAAAAAGAGCTTCCAGACATTCACGTGACACCTGAAGATAGAGAGCAGTTCGAGGAAACTTTGAAATGGTGGCAAGAAAAGACAAGACAAGTTCGTTCTATTACCAAATGTAACAAAGAAAATCATTGAGCGTAGATTACATTTTATTTATAGTAAAATTCTAGTGTGTGTACTTAATTTATTGTGATGTAAATATAGTTTATGAAACATACAGCTGTGAGTGCCAAAGCCTAGTTAGTGGCCAGGCGCCGATGCAAGGTGTGCTTTGACGGTTGAAGTAAATGTCTGTGCACTTTCAACGATTCTCGTAACTAGTTGTAGCGACCGTTATCATCAAGTTTTAATTTAATCCTAGATAATATTCATTTAATTTTTATGTGTAAAACAGTATTGGTTCCTATATTAAGTTTGTTTTTAGCCTAGAAACGTTTTTCCTGGAAAGTATTTTGAAAGAAATGTTATGCCTATCGTGTCAGGCATTTAAAACTGATTATATATGAAATTTGTGCATGTTTCGTCTCAAAGTTACGGACCAATGTAAAAAAAATAGCTTAATGTAAATAAATATTTTTAAGTATATGTAATGACAATAAAATTGTGACAGGAATATGACAATAATTTTACATTTCAACAAGTTGAACGTAGATACATTGTGAGGGCACCATATGATACAAACTAATTTAATCTACCTTAGTGCCTTAGAAAGTAATTAATGGTCTTTGTGATGTTAGTTTGTACTTTTTACTTCTTATTTTAATTAAACAAGCGTAATTTTATGTTTTTGTTTTCTATTTCTTGTTCTTACAATTAATCTTTTATTATAAACACACTATTATCAACGTATTCCGCTAATTTTAACCCCTTCAAGATAAAAACTTTTTATGGCAATGCTATCAAATTTGAGAGTAAATGAACTACTAAGAACCCTTTGCTGTCATTTAATTTGCCGCTCGATTGGGCTGCACTAGACTACGAGTAGAAGGTAGGTAAACGATAGTTAAGTTAAGGTAAAAAAATATGTTTAATTTAATTTTAATTTACTTATAGTAATAAAAATAATCTACGGTAATTCTAATTAGTGCTAGAAAAAAAAGCTTACATGGTTTTGCGGGTTAATCTGTATTCAATGTAGTACCTACTTCTAAAGACGGTGTACCGTAAGTATACTACTCCTTAATGACGTTTTTTGTCTATATGGCTTGAAAATTAATACTGTCTGTAATATTCATATTTCGTTTTACTGGATGCTATTAAAAACTTAAATAAAATGTATTAATAAAAAATTATCAAATATTTGGTAAATTTAACCAGGACCTACCAAAAATATCGATGGCTACTCGATGGATACTGTCCTGTCATTGTTAGCCTGGGTGATGCCTATGCGAAGAGCAAATAAGTTTTAACTACCGTTTACCACTACATGGACAGTGCAACCGGTCCCAAAGCAGCGGCCGTTAACGGTAAGCCGATATCGCTATTATGATTGTAATGCGCCGCCGTTACTCGATGTAAAAAAGCGCCCGATTTCAAGGGAGCACAACGGGGTGATTAGGATTTTGGGGTCGGTTTTTAAATTTGGATTTTTATGTGATGGACCGTGAGGAGTGCTTAAGAGAACAATAGATGCTGATGACTGTGGAGATGGAGTGATCGATCGAAAAGGTGACCATGTTACTCGAAAGACGAAGAGTTGATTATATACTTATTTTTTCGTAGCTTTATATTACGGCATCTAAATAAGCATTATTAGATATAGATCATTATTATTTTATGAACATACTGATACACATGCCATATTGAGGAACTGAATAAGATATATTTATCATAAAAAATATTGTTTGGCTAAGGATTAAATTTGATAAGATTAAAAAATATTGAGTACGTGATTGCTTGATATAATTATGATTCGTTCTCGTATATCTAGGTAACTGCGAGAAATATGACGTTAGTGATGAGTAGTGTTAACTATGTACAAATATATAGTGTTTAATTCATCCCGCAGCATCAGCTAGTATCGTAGTGTTGCCCCTTATTTCTTGAGATTGAGAAAGTTACACGTATGGTACGCTACTGGTTTTTGCATAACAAAACCACGGAAGCAATGTCCCCAACTATGCAAACGATTTCAAAGTTGGTAAACCTTACTATACGACTAAGTTCTTCTTCGTTACGCACGCCGCTTCGTTTCCGGGGTGCCAAGAATTTTAATTTCTTATACTTTTTCATGTATAAAATATCGCCATATTTTACGGCTTGGGCGCGTTGCACGCTCATTCGGCTTCCATTTAAATATTTTCCGGTTCATTCGTCAGGCCTTTTTCGGATGATTGAAGATTTTGATATAAATAACACTACCTATAAAAAATTTATGTCAGCCATAACCACAGCAGCAAACCAAAAATAATAAAAGTAGCGATACATCAGCTTTTTCGGCAATTTCATTAAAAGTCACACAAGTCTAAATAAAGTCAATTATTAGCTAAAACTAAGATTTCTAGCAAACTGATTTAAATAGATTTCTTCTTCAGTTGCTCACGCGTCATTCGATTGGATAAACATGATACCTACTTTAAGGTCAAGAGTAATAATGCATTAAATAAATTATCTCGTGATAGTACAAGTTACTGTTGCCAAGTAGTAAACCTAAATTTTTTTTTTAGTGACGCTATATTTATTTTTTAGTTTATTTGTTTAGGTAAGACACCTTGTTACCAGTAACAAGGTGTACTTGGTATTGGTTACAAGGTGTACTAACTTATAACATGATGACACGAACGACACATTTCATCCCTGATGAAGTTTACCGAATGTGAACGAAGCTATAGTTGGACCTTTCAACCAAATACGCTTGAAAACCCGTCTTCTTAAATAAAATGGTTGAAGTATTGTTGCTAGTGTATCTCAGCTTATTGTAACATTCTATGTCCTGCTCTATCAGTATCCGTTTATTCGCCATATTCGACGCAATACCATTCTCAAAATATGCGCTCAAATATTGCTATGACTTTTGCAAAAAAAAATTTGGGTTGTTCTGGTTATGTAAATATTGCATAACATGCTATTCATTAGATTTAATTTATTTTTAGCCTTGCCATTTTTATACACTTAGGTATCCTATTACAATCAGGAACCAAATTTTGAGTGTCTAAAATTAAAAAAATATCATACACTGTTGGTTTCAAACTAGTCGTTCTGCAAACTGAAGACCTCGACCGCCGTCAACATTTTTTAATGAAATCTGGATAACTTGTATTGTCAAGATTAGTTGATAATAGCGATATGTACGCGAGTACCAACATTCAAACAAACAGACCAAAAAAAGAAAGAAACTTTTTTGACACACACTTCGACACTTCTGTCTGTGTCTTGGTCAATAAACAGCAGTTTATAATAAAAATATTATTTATGTTATATACATATTCACAGGTCAATTAATTATAACGAAATAAACCAAAACCATCTTCCGTAGCTGTTATGCTATGCTTGTTAGCATCAGAATACTTATCTAAGACTTACAGCATGGTTGCTAGTAGTTGCATAGTTTAGCTTGAATTCTTATAACCTAATTAGTGTAATTATTAATGACGGAGGTGCAAAGACATTAACAAAATATAGATTTTTTTGTAAAGTTACTCGTAGTCTGAATCAAGTAATTTAATCTGAATTAAGATAATACAATAGAGAACACAATAGGGTTAAAATGTATATGAAATTTACCTAACATCAAAGCATAGACTATGTACAGTATATGAGTTTTTGTTTCACGTAAATACATGCAGTATTAACAAAGTTATCAGTACGAGAAGTTTAGACCACTTTTTTAAACTGCCGAGCTTCCCGCCAACTTGTGATGACGTCATACGACGAGTAACACGCCCGCGCGCCATTCTCCAGTACTGAATCTCATACGAATAAAGACACTCTCGCGCTACTCTTTGTTTAGATTCTGTCGCCTAAATAAGACTTACATGTGCCAGATAGTTTGTTGTTGTCTTAGTATTAATTCGTATTATTTTTCAATACCGTTCATGGAAGAAGGATTCCAGAAAGGCCAGTTGAACAATCTACCAAAAGTGGATAGCTTGATGGTAGCTTATTAAGCTACCATCAAGCTATCCACTTTTTGTATAAAAAATAAATATTTTACGGCTGCTAAAATACGTAGAATTAAAATGAAAAGTAAGCATGTCTTTTAAGCAATATTTTTTACATATATACTATAAGTTAGATACTCATAATTAATAATAAAACGTCTTCAGATTTTATTGGTAATCCATGATATTGTAATGTTTTATAATTTGGGTACCTACTTACGAATATGTATCCATTTTATTAAGTTGGCCGGTAAGTACCTAATTATTAAAAATAAAACGAGTTCTGTTAATTTAATAAAATACATTCACTATATGCCGACAATATGCCGAGTGACGTGTCGTTGTACAGGTAGGTACCACGATACGTGTACAACTTTGTAAAAAAATACTACATCCACCAGACCATATTTTTACTTTTAACTGATTTTTTAACATACAGGAATTTGTTAATTTTAATAATGTTGAGTTGTTTGTACCAAATAACATTGAAATTGGCCAGATGATGGTGCAGTAGCATGTTTCAGCTCTTTTTGGGACTAAGACACCAACAACTAAAAAATTCTTCAAAATGATCCTTACACTGAAGGATGACACAGTATTTGTTATCACTATTAGACGATATTAGCCACTAACAGGATGCGCGTTATTATAATATACTGCTTTCAACGGTAGCACGAGCAGCCAGCGAACGAATTGGCCATACCTGCCCGTCTAGTCGTATGACGTCATCACGCTTTAGAATGCCGTGTACGTTTTGAAGTTATGTCGAACAAAAATGCGCATTTTGATGTTAAGTTTCTTAGCTATTTAATGATAGAAAAAAGTTAAAACACAGTTGTTCTCGTATTTTTTTTTTGATTATTATATCAATTTTTATAAAAAAAAACGTTAGTCAACTCCATTAGGCTTGCATTCAGTGCTTTGTAATAATTACGTACTTTTGGATTATGTAAGCTTAGGTTTGTTATTTTTATCAATAGTTTTATCGATACAAAGTAATACAATGTACAGTCATGACTCGGATATACGTACGTAAAAACATTGAAGTTGAATTTGCCCTCTACGCAATTCAGAACGAATTTTAACAAAGTGATAACCTTACTGTTTGTAAGAGTAAGATAGGGTTAAAAAAATTTGATAAGTAAGTATTTTGCTATACTAAGTGTTCTGATAAACATTAGACGTAAATACTTTCAGTGCTCATTTTACTTATCAGTGATGAAAAAAAGAATCATAAGAGCCAATCGGTCTATACAAAAACTCAACAAAGAAATTAGCTCATTTATACTATTTAGGAGCAGTTTTGCTAAAATATTAGCTGGATAGCTTATTAAGGTAATAACGGAAGACGGCCCACCTCTTTGACTACTTGACACTAGCAAAAGTGCAAGAGATTCGGCCAAAATTAGATCACTGTATTGGGTTTTCTGTATCTATTCAGAACACCATTGATTTAGTATCTCTAGTAAGGTGGGATTAATGATATTTCGCAGAAACTCAAGCTTTAAAACTTGATATTTATTGTGCTTAGTATATAATACAGTATTTTGTCTAAATGGGCCTTAGCTAAGGTAATTTAACTATGGACATTATTCCCAATCTTGGGACTGACCCTAAAGCAAGTTCATAATTAATGTGTATAAAACCTGATTAAGTATTTCTATTGTTCATAAAAGTATATTTTAGCTATATCGTAGAAATTAAACCAGTTGTAATCAGTCGTCATAATTTAATCAAACATTACCCTGTATAGTTACTCAGCAAAGAGACGATAGGTACTAGATGCATTTGTCATCATTAGCGATATCTTTAAGATAAACTACGATAAGAATATAAATCATAAATACATACACGAGTCTGGCAGACATGAGTTACAGTTTGTATTCTTTATAAAACATGTGTTAGCTTTATTACATAATAGCGTCAAGGAAATATATAATCTTATCATCGCACTTTCACGCAAGCGTTAATTTCTTGATCAACGGATATTAATTAATTAAATATCTGCAGCATCGACACGTGTCGTGAGAAAACTCGTGTCGATTGTTTTTGTTGTGTCTCAGTTATCATTGAGTAATATATTGTTTAGTGTATTGTATGTAGGTATAGATTGAGATATAAGTATGTGTTTACGGTCAACCCACGCTACAGCTAAATTAGCATAAAGACTTTCGAAAATTTTAAGTATTCACAAAATTTGGTTGATGGCTAAAAACTTGATCTACAAGTACATACATACAGGTGTTGATTTTTTTTAAACGATTTAATATTTGACGTAAAATTAAATTTAAAGTTTTAGGATTTGCCACATTCTATTTTACTTTATTTTGTAAATGTATTTAATAATATCAAAATTACGGCAATTGAACTTTTAGAAAGTGTCGATTCCTAAGATTGTGGTTAATTTCATTAACTTTTTACGAAAATTTAAAACGTGTAAAACTCACACATCAAAAAACTTTCATAATAGCATTTGTGCTTTTTTCTTGCCTCACACTGATTTGTACCTACCGACAAACAACGCAAATTCAAACTATTATTTATAATATATGTTTCTCGTATAAAGTTTTTGAGTATAATGTCACACATGATCAACCAAATTTTCCAGACATCATTTAGATGATAAGAACTCACTCACCACAAAACAAAAAAAATAATCTAAAATCTTAGTTATTCAAAATATTTAATTCAAAACCAGTTTTAGTATACTAAACATTTAATTTTGAATTCTCAAAAATCGGCTATAAAAAATTTAATTTATTACGTTTAAAATGTTATTATATGCAGCCGAATTAGCAGTCGCCATCCTTCAAGATATATGCATACATATAAATACAGAGTTAATACCACAGAAGAGAACAAAATATCTTTCTATTTTCTGTCGTTAACATTACTTACGATTATAGCAAAGATACTCGTATAACATGGCCACCTATGCCTAAGTAATATACTACCTTGTTTGATTTATAAGTTTCACTACTAATTATTATTTGTAATGATATACATTAGATGACATTGCAGCGATGCCGCGTGACAAATAAGGTCACAATAATGATACCCGTTCATTGAACTTCAAAAAACAACGCTTCCTACCCAAGGTTGCAGCTAATTTCAGTTATGTAAATACCTAAACTAACAGGACGCGAACTGTCGACCTGGCGACCACGATATTTTTGCGACATCGTAGAAATATGACAGCCACTTACTTGGGCTTTTTTTTGAAAATTTTGGTATTTAATTATTTTTGTCTTACTCAATTATGTTCCAAAATGTATTGAAATCGGTTTGTATCGTAATAATCCCGATGGTAACTGCCCCCTTATTGGGATAAAAGGAAAAACAGACCTTGTACAGAACCCTACGAAAAGCCACACAAGACAGCACAATAACTAATTTGATTATTACTTGATTATACGAGAGAAACAAAAGATTTTTATTTTCTATTTATCATTATGGCAAGTAATAGATGCTAGAACAAAACATGAATTTATGCTATATCGAATGGTGAAATACTCATTTAAGGGGCTGTGAGCGGCTAATTTAATTTCAAAATCGTGAGCACACATATAAAAATTTGTGATTGCCATCTGGTGGCAGCTCTAAAAACCAGAAATTATACGAAAATATTCTAATACATGTCGCGCATAGATCAAAGCAGTAAAATTATGGATACGGTAACTGCCGACGGTTTGCTATATTGCTAAGCAATATGCGGTCCACACCCGAACATGCTATCCGATATCATTATTAAAGTATACTTATGATGTGGAAGTTTAGGAATCTAGCATAATAATAAAAATAAAACCCACTTTGTTATAATAATTATATAAAGTACTTATGTAATTGAGACCATTTTTTCTATAAATGTAAGGAATAAGATAATGCCACTAACATAATAAATCAAAAGATTAGCAAAAAAAAATTAAATACTAGTGTTTGTGTGTATATTTGTTACATATTCACGACAAAATGGCTAAATGGATCTGGATGAAATTTGGTATATGGAGGTAGCGTATACTCTAGCGTATACATTAAATATTACAGAGCGTGTAGCATTTCAAGTTACCTATGTGGTAGAAGCGTCATAAACTGCTCAAAAAGTCCGTTACGATACGTCTTCGACCCGCTATCCTATTGTTGTTTTGGGGCACATACGGCGGCCAAAATGATTTGATCGTTATACTAATTTACTAGATTAGATTTATTTAATAGATAGTTTGTATGATCATAAAGAATTAAGTTAAATTTACTTCAAGACTGTATAAATTGTGTATATTACTAGTTTTTCTTGCGTTACAATAGGTATAAATTAAACGGTTTAAATTATATGAACGATAAAATGTCCTATACTACAATATTTTAGAGTTAACTGATATTGATCTAGAAACCTAAATATCAGTCAGATAATTAAAATATCACTTTAGTTTATAAAAGTATCAAGATTTTTTATCTTACCCATTGCGATCCAGTCTAAAGTCAAAGAAGCGTCTCTATTGTTGTGCAATATTTATTCTTGCGCAGATCTCAAACTTCTTTCAGCGAGGTCGCTTCTATTGTCGCAGGGTTCATGGGAACCAGCAAAAAAGGGATCTAAAGTCTACCTTTAGGGACCCAACGAATAATACAGAATAAAAACTTTTCAACGCAAGCTTTAAAGCGCAGTGAAACCCACGTGTGCCTATGATGACGTACATTTTTGGAATTATAATCTGATGGTTGTATGCTCAGTATGCTGTCGCTGTAAAAAGGTTTGTTTAGTTTTGTAATTAACAAAAAATTACATTCAGTGGCGTTGTTGCTATTTCTGCATGAGGATTTTTGTTAAGTTTTTAAACTTGCCCATGGCTCGAAAAAGGCCAAAACTATACAATATACATTATATATACATTCAATTTATAGTAACCAAGTCAAATTATATGCACATTTTGACACTGACAGGTCACAATCGACGCATTCAATAAACGAATTGAATACATCGTTAAATCTAGACACGAAAATTGTAGACTGTATTCATGATAGGCTATAAGCAAAGATTTTGGAAATGCAACCCCTAAGCGTGTCACAATTGTTTAAAATTTTACTTTTTTTATATTCCATTTCATGTCACGTACAACGCCGCTAGTGATATACTCGTAATAGGTACTAGTATTGATACAAGATTTGAAAGTGTTATTTTAAACTGTGACTTTATTAGATATTTTTACTTTTTTCAATGCATCTCATACAAATGTATGTAAGTACATTCAATCAGATCTTACCTGATTAAATATGTACATTTATATTTCTATTGCCCATCAAATTCGAGCAATTATACTTTTGTTAACCGAATATTATGTTGTGTCTATACAACGTGTATCAGAAAGGTGTCACAATGCTTAACAGTGTTAGTATACCAATCAAAGTGAAACCATAGTGGAACAAAAATTTTCTAAATTAAAAAAAAACATGCGTCCTACACACAACTTGGCCAATCACATGACCTAATAAAAAAATTTAATTTAAAAAAAATATGTATAACAATGGATTCACATTTATGGGTAGGGATATCCGTAAGTATTATCACACATTTCTTGTTTACAGTCTTCATTGCACTATTTACAATAAGTAAAGTTCATTATCACACATTAACTTTACATTTATACCGACTCACTTATTCAAATCTTTTTATAATCTACTAACACAAATATTATTTTACATTTTTTTCTTGTATTTTCTCGTTTGAGAGAGACCAGATTGTATGAGATAGGAGACAGAGAAATTGCGCTAAGTTCCTGTGCTTGCCATACGGCGTACCAGCCGTCATCTGGCAGTCCGCCACAAAAACTCCAAATTAACTACAGAGTAAGCCAAAAGCCAGAAGTTGAAACGTCACGGTGGCATATGTTTTTGTTTATCTGTACGTAATTGGTTTAATTCGATTTGAATCGTTGGTAACTTTATATATAGGTATGTTACTTTACTGGAATATGTCAATAAACATAATTTATCTTCTGGAAAAAAAATCTGTATTAAGATTATAAATAAACAATTTTCAACAAGTGACTTCAGCAAACCTGACTGCAAAAACTTTAGACCCTCGTATCTTAACAACTGAAATCTTGAAATGCAGTTAGTAATGACCGGACAGGAGAAGACGAATCTATCGACACCAATCACATAAAAATACGACAAGCCGTTTAGACTCTAGGGCGGAACAAAGAAATATACATACATACACTCGAAAAACATAACCCTACTTCATACGCAGTCGGGTACAAATTAAATTAATCAATTATAATCACAAAACTGTTTACTATAAAGAAAGTGTTCGTATTGGGTCACGTTAATTCTAATTTTAGTAGATTTCACAGTGAAACAAACTGTAAAAAATACAACAATAACCGAATTAACAACACATATAACGTACATACAGCGTGTAAGAAAAAAGTGTAACAATACTTAAGGGCATTAGTCTACCCATCAATGTGAACCAATTGTAACACTCAATTTTGCAAAATTTTGTGTTTGTTTTCTCAAATGTAACTAGTGGAACTGAAATACTTGTCGTATTTTGCGGAACAGCACAAGCGGCGTGAATATCCTATAAATGTCTTTTGGAAACCCTTATTTGTATCTCAATTTAGAATTTACTATTTCCTATCATAATTGATGGTTTTTTTTGCCAAACTGCCTTACAGAAAGGTTAAGAAGGTAATTAAGTTGTACGTTTATGTACAAGCACATTAGTTTCTACTGCACGGGGACTTGTATCCTCTATGTAAGAAGGCAATAGTCAACTACGGTACCCAACTTGTAAGTCAAGCAACTTCTCGCGATGTTTTTCTTCCAGGTTATTGTTTCTAATATGCACATACCCGAAAAACTCACAAGGTACATGAATATTAGATTGAAACCGCCTCCTCTTGCTTGAACATTTAATTAAAAGATTGTCTGACCGTACATTAAAAAAAAATATGGTTTGTCCTGTAACCGGAAGAAAGAATTTTAAAAATAATAAATCCGGCAACTGGGACTGTAGGTTGAGTTTATTACAAGCCGAGTCGCTGGAAGCCTCCATTATAGTTATTGCCAATAATGTCCAGTTGTCAGAAATAGGCAAGACATTTTATATAAATTAAAAATTTGGTGACAATTATTATTTGGACATGATGGTGTAGTCTAGTAAGTGTAGATCTTGTGGTTTATTATTCAACTTAGCACAAGTTGAATAATAAATCACAAGAACTACACTGACATTTTATTTGAGTCTGCATTTTAGTGTGCCTTATCCTTTATTTACCTAGTCTTGTTTGGAATCAGACTTGCAAAGGAATTAAGCGTGACGCACTTCCCATTTCCTTTAAAAAACAATGGTTTTAATAATTGACCGACAGACACCTACGACCTATTACTGACCCGCTGCGACTTTTTAAAGAGAATTCACGAGTTTTATTCATTTTGTTTCAATACTTGGTTGAAACGTACCTGATCATCGCAACGAGTGTGACACTGAGGGAGTCACAATCGCCTCATTACAATCACTCTGATAAATTTCACCGAACGTGAGAGAGCCTATAAAACGATCAGGTATGTGTTGAGACCCGAATTATAAAATAAAATTATGCTTTCTTTTGGATCGCTCTTTTAGTTTTTATCTAAATGAGTTATGCCGCGGGTTAATACTAGTTAGTCGTTTGTAATTCGTCTAAGACACTCACACAAAGAAAAATAGAATAATATATAAATTAGCTCACGCACGACCGCCTCACCTGTTTAATTTTACAATTTTTTTGAAAGAACCGTAACGTGACACCTTAATTATTGTAAGTGTATCTTGATATTCCCAAAATATTTATTATAATTGGCAGTATATACATTATACATAAATAACTAATAATATTTCAAAAAAATATAAATATTCTAAAATTTATATTCGAAATGCCAGTTACATGTACCTATCACATTTCGGGTTTTGCTACTTTTCGAATTAAACCTACTTGTTTTTCGGAAATTAAATCGTGAGAATATTTTGGTGTACCTACACCAAATGTTCTCACGATGCAGCATACACGATGCAGCGTGCACTATTTTGTTCACACGCTGAACTGTTGTTCGAAGACACGTACAACTAGATTAATTTCATCATCATCTCCATCATCAGCCTGTATTCGTCCACTGCTGTATATAGGCCTCTCCTAATGAACGCCACCGAGCTCGGTCTTCAGCTATCAGGCTAGCAGATCTATCAAGTTCATGGCCTCCGCTTTTCGCTAGTCATTTTTCCACCTGTCCGGCCGGCGTCCTACGTTACGTTTCCCTAAACGCATCAGTCGTCGCTGTCGATGTCGGTTTTTCGGGATAAAAGATCAACCCACTGCCACTTGAATTTTCAGTTTGCTAATTTTTTGAGCTATATCGGTTACCTTGTTTCTACGTCGGATCACTTCATTGCGATATACGCCACTATAAGAGAAACTCCGAATATATCTCTTTCCATAGATCGCTGAGTGACTTTAAGCATGTGCACTAGCTTGACCATGAGTGTCCACGTTACGGCGCCAAAATTATGAAATATATTTAAAAAAAGTTGATGATAACGCACACGTCTAAATGACGGCAGTCAGTGTTATATAAAAGGTTTGAAACTAAGTTTCGTTCCACAGATACAGATTATTTGATTTGATGTAAAAAAAATAAACTAACCGCTTATTTGGGATATAGCATTCAAATATTGTTCGTAGGTCAATAATTAGAAAATGGTTTGATTTTTTAGTGATAGTAAAAAAAACAATTGTGAACATTTTCAAACTGCTGCCCAAAAAGAGCGTGTCATAATGTTTTCAGGGTTCATATATATATATATATATATATATATATATAGAATATATTTGAATGTTTTTTTATTTCTCATTGATTCACTCCAAAATTTTAGTGAAATCAAAAAAAACACGTGACATTTTTTTTTTCCTAAATTTTTTTTGAGTTGAATTCCTTACATCAGTGCAAGTGACAAATAACAATGGCTATATTTTATATCACGCTGTCTGATGTTTTTTTTTTAATATATATATTTTTAATTATTAGTTATCAACGCTACTCAAATCCATCTCTTTCCTATCATTGTGTCTTGCCAGCGCATTGTTGACGATATCAACATACAATCAATGTTATCTAGAGCCTCTTTCAAGGCTGACGTAGTTCACGGCTAAATCAGTGTATAGATACTATAAAGTTATTTAGAGTGATCAGGCGTTGGTATGGCAACACTGGTTACGAATTTACTAATATAATAGATATTTTACCAAATTCAAAAAAAATATCTCAACTCATGATAGCTACTATGTAGTATTGTTATTAGACAGCACGTTACCGTAGTAACCTATAAACATGTTCGTTTGGTCTCTCTTCCGAAAAAGTACAGTTCTTTTTGGATCTTATTTCACGAGAAATAAATTACATTATAAGTTTGTCGTGATTTTGGCATTTTATACAAAGTTCCGTCTCCTCTTTTTAATAACTCTTCCCTCAATCAAAAACACCTGACAATTGAAAAAAATTTTTGAATCAAGTTTCGTCAAGATTTGTCACAAACTACGACATGTACGCAAGTACGAAATTTCATTAAGGTCTAAAGAAAAAATCACCTAAAAAGACATAGTATTCAAAAAGACAAACTGAATAATTTAATAAAACATACTTTGAGGAAGTAATTAAACTTCCTATCGAAATATCTTATACGAGTAAAACAAACAATCGAATTGAATAAAACAAGAATTATACGATATTTATCATTCACTGTGACTCCTCCCACTTCGAATGCTGCTTTTTACATTCCTGGACAACATTTTTTTTGTTAGAGTTTTTTCTTTATCTAATTGATAGCACGTGCATGGTTTCCTTTCAGCCACGTGGCCTATTGTTAATTATAAAATATAAATTCGTTCCGCCTTATGATACACGTAGTATGCATAGAGAACCATATAGACATAGACAACTCTGTGCAGGAACTCTTTGACAGTTAAATAGAGGCAATTTGATGATGCACTCATTGGATTTCGACGGAAACTTAAATAAATTATTAGCTGTATAGGAAGCTCTACACGAATATAGGTAGGTATATAAGTAGTATACAATATTACGTACTATAAATATGAAATTAGTTATATTAAAGAAAATAAGGTAAACAAATCAATCTAGAGTGGATATCCTAGATTATTACTAGATTATTAGATTACTTTCTATTGACCAAAAGACAAATGAATCGGTTTCAAAGTATTAATGCAGGTATCTAAGTAATCGTAATCAATAAATGTTAATCATTGTGTAGAAAAACTTAGGTTGTCAATATACATTGTGCCCTTGAATGTGATTTTTTGCTAGTAACAAAACTGCGTAGGCCTATCACATTTAATTTGTAGCAATTTGGTACATGATATATTTTAATTTCAAATTATATTGACAATTTGATACCATAATGATTGCCTAATTTTTTTTACGACAAATGAATGGACACGTTATCTAAAATTTGAAATTTATATCTAGCTCGTGGTATTTATTTAAATGAGATATTCTCAAGAAACTCATAACAAGAACACGCCAGCCTAAGGTCAGTAGGTACGTCAACCAATAAATAGGCCTATAACGTTACACAACCATCAATGATAACTTATTCAGGTCAGCCATCTGTTACTTTTAATAATTACTTCCTTAAATGTTAACTTCTATAGCTTCTTCTATACTTTAAAATTATTTTCTTCGTCCCAGATTCACATCTGGGACATCACTGACGAACTCGAGTATTTTTTGTGGCCATGTTTCAACGTGAGAAAGTTTGGAACAGATTTCAGAAAAAAATTGGGTATATGCTAGCAAAATTTTACACACGTGGCATGACAAGAATAGTAATAATTTTAAACGCGTGCCACCATAAGCAATCAACTGTGAAATGGACTCACTTGTACTTATCGAGCAAGCTTAACGAAGGAGAACTCCCCTTGGTATAAAATAGTATTTATTACCTTAAAAAACACAAATAAAATAGTCGGTTTTTTTGTTCCAGCAAACTTTTAATGGTTTTGCTTTGTACTGTACAGTTTTTTTTACATAATTATACCTAATTGTAAAATAAAAAAGGATTTGAAACAGTAAGCAAGCAAATAAAAACAGTCACAACTGGAGAGATTTGAACTATCAATATTTCTGGTAACATATTATGTCGTAATGTCGGCCAACATTGATTGGCTGGCAGTTGCGAAACTCCACGATCGATTTTGATTATATGCTTTGCTCTACTATACGCACATTACATTGAACAAAATGAATAATTTTAAAAATAATTATGAGCTTAATATGTAACTTTATATAGTTTTTGTTAGGTTATGTATAGTCCCTTTAGTATTACTAAATACATACTATATATATTACAATATATATATATATATATACCTAAAGCGATTTCTTCCAGGCAACCGTTGGATGGATCAGACTAAATGCAAACAGTATCGGTGGTGTACCAATAAAAAAGAGAAAAAAAGGATGGTATAAATGCTGTACCACATAATGAAATAAATATATATATAGTGTCGCTTTAGGTACACCACCGATACTGCTTGCATTTAGTCTGATCCATTCAAAGGTTGCCTGGAAGAAATCGCTTTAGGCGATAAGGCAATTGTACCACCAATGTTTTGTTTATAATAATATTTTGCTGTATTTTTGTTTTTGGTGTGTAATAAAGATATATTGTACTTACATAATAATAAATAGTCTAGATACATTTTACGTTTTGTTTATTCTACTGTCTACATATTTTCAAATAACAGTTTACTTGTATGTACAAGTATTATAAATTTAAACCGTTACATTTTCTTTACTTAAATAATATTTATGTAAACTATTGTGAGTGAACTAGTAACATGATATTCTATTGATTCATAATTAGCTTATAAAGTTGCTTTGCTAAACAGCTTTGTTAATTAGTTATACGTCATCTGGTTACTCATTTCTTAATAATAATCATTATGTAATTTTTTGTCTTTATTGTATACATATGCAAACCATTTGCTATAATAGACCAAGGTAGTCAATTTTTGAAGCAAAATATAAAAATGAAAGGAAAAATAGTTTACTGGCGATCTGAGGTCGGGAAAGGGAAGGGGGTGAGTTTTTGAGGGTATGAAACGGTTTACCTCGATTTCCGGCAAACTATAAGTAATATGGAAAAAAGTTAAATGGCAACGTTGTAGGTAATAAAAAGATCTAAAACTTTTGTATTCACAGTTTTTTCATATATCCTCAAAATTAAGTTTTTGGTTTTTTATTTTTATCTTTTATAAAACATTCGTTTTATCGTTTTTTTTTTCACAAAGTTTGGTGTTACTTGTTTACCTTTATATGTCCCAAATACGCTGTAATTTTTTTGATTTGATATATTTTTTCTTTAACCTGATTTTGTATGAATATGGAAATAAACCTAATTTTCTATCGAAAATTCACCCGTCGAAATATCAGTTTTTACAAAAATTGGTATGCTTCCTGTTTGTTCAAATCTCAACTTTCCGATGGTGAAAAAATAATAAAATATTACTTTCGTAAATCTTCTCAGAAAATCTAAAATATTGTAGATGTCATATTAATATTGTTAACTTATTTGTTTGTTAATTATAGTGAGACCCTGGTGTATAAGTACTATTTACATAAATAATTATGTTACATCTAAATAAATTAAATACATATACTGAGTCCACACATGTGATGTTTCAGCATGATATAAGTACACATTTAACTGTATTTAAAACATATGAAGTTTTAATACAATGCAAGTCAACTTTCTCAAATAACACAATTGTATCAATTAAAAGTACTAAAATGTCACTCTACACTTATATAATGTCACTAACTACAATTAGACAACGTTAAGTTAATACAAATTGACATACATGCATAAAATGAATTCCAATCACATCTAACAAAGAGTGTGTAACAGTCAAACTAACATGTGTTTGACACATAAATCTTATCTATCTAAATAAAGTGCATTAACTGGCCTGTTTGTTTAAAAGATGTTGCAGAGCACATGATAAAAAGGAATTGACCAGCCCAGTCGCTCAGTACTCCTTTTACACATTAGATTTCATTAATTTCGTTTTGACAGATTTCACTTTAGATCTAAAATAAGTCATCACTTACGGAATATAATAGAATAACGATCAATTTCAAACACATAAATTATTTTGTAATTAGTTCTAGCGCAATAATGATAAGTCAAACACGACCTTAGACTAGCCACTAGGTTGTAATCAATTGTTATCATCGACTATCTTACTAGGTTAGACATGTCATAACTGTTTGTTTCATCAATGCCTTCCAATATTATTGTTAATATACAGACTGATATGCGATAAACTAGTTTAAAAAATAAATTAAATTATGGTTGAAGTAATCCGAGTATAGAATTATATCATCAAGCGTAATCTAAAATTTTAAAGGTTTGTAAGAGTGTCTATATTTATAAACAGAAGCTTTGTTTATATTCACAAAATTTTATTGAATATTTTAAACCATATAGGTTTCATTAAGTTTAGTTTAAATGTCATATCGGGTCATCTGCACCCACACATGAGCGTCGGCCCAACTTCACAAATAAAATATTATGTTTCGGACAAACTAAGGACATGACTGATTCCATAACCTCAAGACTTGAAAAACATCATACGCCACTTAAAATATTTTTGCTACCTATTAATTCTAAATCTGACTTAGTTGAACCTCTTTTACCATGCCTAAAGTGTTCTTCAATTTGTAATAATGTCTTATCTTTGGTTTCTGGCAAACAATAATAAAGAAATATTGTTCCTAGTAATGTAGAAACACCGTAAAACAAATACGTTCCTTGGTGACCTATCGACTCAAACATAGCGGGAGCAGTCTTTACTGCGAAAAAGAAAGCAATAGATGTCATCATTACACTGATACCAGAACCAATTCCTTTAGTTTCTGCCGCAAATAACTCACCAACCATGTTCCATGGTAGGGGAGAAATACCCATATTGGATACAACGATATAAAACGCCATCAAACCCAATGAAATAAAAGGTGAATGGTGGCGTATGTAATCATTTTTGACTAGATATAAGTATACCGCTAATACTATTAATGATGCAGCTGTAAATACTCCACTGAAAATTGCCATCGGTCTTCTACCAGATCTTCTCAAAAAAATACATGCAATCACTAAGGATACACAACGTAAAATATCAATGCTGATCATAGCAGCGTCTGCATAACGTTTGCTAGAATTTTTCCCGATAAGCTCGGTCATCATATCTGTTGTATATGCGCAAATAACGTTGACCCCTGATAACTGGCATATTATAAAGAAAACTGTCATTATACCAAGTGGCTTCCAAAACTCAGGTTTTTTGATGTTTTCTCGTAATGTTTCCAGCTTTCCTTTTGTTTTATCTCTCTTTGCCAAATCTGTGATCATTTTGTCCAGTTCAGATTTCATGGCAGGACTTTTTCCTCGGTACCATTGGAATGCAGCAACGCATTCGTCGGTTCTGTTTCTAGAGGCAAGCCAGGAAGGTGATTCTGGTGCGGAAAAGCTTATTATTCCGCCAATCATTGGAAGTAATCCGCATAGTAATGAAACGTAGCTCCAATGGATGAACGTTCCGAGCACGTGAGAGAAAAGTACGCCTACTGCTATGCCTAGTGATAGTGCAGCAAGAAACAGCCCTCTGTAAGACGGTGAACTAATTTCTCCAACAAAAACTGGGCCAAGGGGTCCGAGCCAGCCTTGGCAAAATCCTGTGATAAATCTTCCAAACAGGATTAATCCCATAATGTTGTTGGAAAATCCAATGATGATCCATCCCAACGTGAAACATGTAGACAGCATTATTTGTGTTTTCCGTCGTCCAAACCTTTCCATGAGATATCCAGCTGTTAAGTTTCCGAAAAGTAGAGCCAGGGATGATATAGCAGCTGCAAATATAAATAAACTTATTATTTCAAAGAACACTTTATTATCAATACTCAAAATAGAAGACAATTAAATGTATATGTACCTATCCATGATATAATTTCGGTTGTGAATTCGTGTTTCCCTCTGCCATGTTTGAGTTGTGGTATTAGAATTGCAGATATACCGGATGTAGCGCCTGCAGCCAAGTTCACCATAAATACTCCTAAAGTAAGGAAGGCCTAAAACAAAATAAAATTTTATCATATACAACATCCTACCTATTGACTAAATGACCTTTAAAATTGGCAAAAAATCATTATTGTGTGCACTTTCATCAGTGTTTCTGGAGCCTGATTATAAATATTTGACACTAAATTTAATAATTAACCGTAACTCTACATAATGTTTTCTTACGATTTTTGTTAGTATTGGTTTTATCAGTAATGTATAATTAAAATATTAAATAAAAATATAACAGTCCCATTATTTATCAATACGATAGTAAATGGCCTAGAACACCGATGCTGATAACGAATTACATGTGATTACCAAAGTGAATGCGAACCCAAAGTTCAGTAGACCAGCAGCACGTGTGAGCTATTGCAATCAAAGAGTAAATAAACTGAGTAATGATCTAGTTTTAACTGACATAATGGTAATCATTTTACGAGTACGATACAAGCTACTTATTGTACGTAGCGCATTACGCATGCACGTATCCTTTTAACATTATACATGTTGGGTTCATCGGATTTAGTCGCACACAACACAAATGAATTAATCTTTTATTGATTTGAAATTTTCAATGATATCATATTCTTAGAGATGAGATTATAATACCGTTGATATAAAATATACCTTGCTATAATGATACTTGTAAACTAAAGGAATTGTTTCGTTTTCAGCCAAGAAGGTGTACGCCTACCACAAGATGCCTAAAGATGTATTAATAAAACCTGCATCACTTGCCTCCTTTATTGTGTACAAAAATATCTAATTTCTGTGAATTACTGCATCCCTGGTCAATTTTCGTATCCTGGGTTGACTCCAATGGTCACATTGGTCTATCAATTGTACGTCATAAATGTCAAAATTGACACATCAAAAACGCAAAAATCACTTTTTGGGTAAACAAGGCAAAAATATTTATATTTGAAATTTATTTTGTACACTGCAATAAGTTACATTATTTTTATTTTTGTTGAGAGATTAAAGATTAAGAGTCCCTAACGTATTTGTAGTACATAGTAGTATATCATGTACACTGTCCTAGCCGGGGCTCCATACATTATTGAAACATCTCTTATATGATTTAATGCGTATTTTATATCATTTAAAAAGTTTAGGTTAAAAAAACAATAAAGTCATGTTATAACATATGCATGTATATAAGGTACATAAATCAAAGTATATGTTATAATATGGTATCCAAAAATATTGGATAAAAAATAACTGTCAAGATCTGATGAGATAGACTAGTATG
Source organism: Ligdia adustata (assembly GCA_947049295.1). Lineage (NCBI taxonomy): Eukaryota > Metazoa > Arthropoda > Insecta > Lepidoptera > Geometridae > Ligdia > Ligdia adustata. The sequence goes on from OX346218.1 coordinate 10,919,488, forward strand.
AAGTATTGTACGAGTATATACCTAAAACAATATTAATACTATATTTCATCATAAATTTATATTTATGATTTTATTGATTATGGTTCTATTGATTGTGTTGATTGATATTTCAATGCTTTAGAATCAAAAATCGGGGTTATTTTTTATCATTTCAGGATATGATTATGATGCAACAGACCAACAAAGTAATTCTAGTTGTTAGGTGTATTGGTAAAAGAATACCAATGAACAATTATCTATTTCCGATTCGTTAGCACTTATAACTGGTAATAACTTCAGACTAACAATTATTCTTTGCGTAATTCCACTCCACACACGGTTTTTTATGTTAGTATTAATGAGTTTTTAAACTAAACACGTCCATAAATATTTTTGATCATAATTTTTGATCGTCACAAAAATAATCACTGAAACACACACCTGTCTTTTAAACGGCGACCGTTGTGTATTATAAATTTCATGTTTTGTTTCACTAATTTCTTTTCCCGCACCATTGATGTTAATTTTTTCTAGCTCCGTCAGTGGTTGGTTCTCCATGTTGAGAGGTCTGAGCTATACTGCAATACTCCTAACCGTATCGTCTATACCGCGTCTTGACAGTCTTGATTATCTTATCATTTAAATACTTGTTCACAGTAAATACGACAAAGTTATCTTTGCCGCACGAATTTGTTGAATTCCGACTGAACAATGAATGCATCCAGTAAGCTCTGCGGTTTGTTGTCATACGCTCAAAGCAGGTTATGGTAATGCCATTACAACCTTATTGGTAACTGTTCATGAATTTGACCCTGATTTTGAAAAAGATTGTGATAGCATTCATAAAAGCTCGTGTGCAAGAGTAGGGGCAATGCCCCAGTTGCAATTGCTTATTTTGTAACATTATATGCGTTGTGTCACGTATATATATATTATTATTTTAAATGGTTATTCAAAAGACGGAAGTGTCTGTAAGAATATTATACCTATGATTTATAGACGGACGTAATGCATTAACTAGGTTGAATATTCAAGATTATTAAGATGATAATTTTAACAGAGCTTAGCTTCAAAGTTTAAGTATTGCGTAACCTTTGGTATTTTGTCGTGTTTTTGTTTACATCCACTACAACTTATTCAACCTTGCATAAATAAGGATTCTTGTCATAATACACTCAACATAATACATACAAGCTGGTTTGTGATTATTTTTGATTGCAAAAAACCTATATTATAAATAGTTTATTTATGCGACCTTCTAGCGATAATAGTTTAAAATTTGTTTGGTTCTATTAATAAATTACCAATGTTGATCGTCTTCTGAAAATTCCTTCAAAAAGTTGTAGTTTTAGTATCAACAAACAATGGAAATAAATTCATTGATAGACAAAATTGTTTGTATAATTATACTTCTAGGTTTTAGGTCAAGTAATTTACTTTGTACTTAGTTTGAAGCGGCCTATAATATTATTTTAATGCAGACGTCAGAAAGAGCAAGGACTTAGATATAGATGTTTGTGTCTTAAAACTAGTTTCATACAAAAAAAAGAAAGTTTTGTTTAGGTCACGAGGTAGATGTCCCTCACAAAATTTGCATATCGAAGCGGTGGATTGCTTTAACTCACCTCAACCTTGTCTGATACGATTTTTTTATCTATTCTATTTTATAAGTTAACAAATTGTACATAGTATTTTATTACAATAAAACTGCACATGCAGCAATCATTCTGATATTATAATTATCCATAGCAATAAAGATAAAACCAAAAATTTGTATTATCTGAAAAGTTATTATCTATTTCAGAATGACTGACATCATCGCAATCATGCTGCAAAATGTATTCTACATCCTTATTTTCTTCGGCACGAGTTTACTCATCTTATACCGATGGCAAAAGAACTCTAGATTGTATAGGATAGGAAACAAGCTACCGGGACCACCTGCATATCCAATATTTGGAAATACTTTAGAAGCTATTGGAAAACAACCGGATAGTAAGTGTTTAAATTTTCCAACCTTAAGTTGCTGTCAGTAAGTTAAATACTATAAGACACTTAAAAAAAGATTTACATTATTGTGAGTAAAAATCAATAAGTTAAGTATTTGGAGCAAATGTAATAAAATTATTAATTTTTATTTTCAGGAGTAGTAGAATTAGCATTAAATTACGAAAAACAGTACGGAAATGTCATTCGCGCATGGATTGGAACAAAACTTGTAGTTTTTTTAATGGATCCTGATGATATTGAAATTATTTTGAACAGTCACATTCACATTAATAAGTCAAAAGAATACAGATTCTTCAGGCCTTGGCTCGGTGAAGGTCTACTTATTAGTTCTGGTAATTGTGTACTAGATGATTTATTTACTTACTTAAATTTGAAAAGTATGTTTTAATCCCTTTGTAAATATTTCAGGCAAAAAATGGAGATCACATAGAAAAATAATTGCGCCTACTTTCCACATAAACATTTTAAAGTCATTTATGGACGTCTTTAACAAAAAGAGTGTTGATGTGGTAGAGAAAATGAAAACAGAAATTGGCAAAACGTTTGATGTTCACGATTATATGGGGAACGTCACTGTGGATATTTTATTGGGTAACCATTTTAATAACATTTCCGTACATAAAATTTATTAAATAAGAAATTATTATCGATGGTAAGTTTCATAATGTTGTAATCATATTTTTAGAAACAGCGATGGGTATATCCAGTACGAACGACAACGAAGCAGGACTGGACTATGCCAAGGCTGTGATGAAGTAAGTACGTCTTATAAACTAAAAACAAATATTATAAACGAAATCATGACTTTTCAATTAATTTGTATTTTTCTAGAAATCACTTTGAGTTAATGTTATATATTTTCAGGATGTGTGATATCATACACCAAAGGACTTATAAATTTTGGTTGAGACCTGATTTTATTTTTAAGTTCAGTTCTTTTTTTAAAAAACAAATCGAACTTCTTGGAATCATCCATGGACTCACAAATAAGGTAACAAAATATTAGGCACAGAATTAATATACTTCTTTTTTCAACATATTTATGTAATATAGTCACCCATTTGCTATTTTTTCAGGTTATCAAAAGTAAGAAGAAAACTTACTTAGAAAATAAAGCTCGTGGCTTTATACCACCAACGTTAGAGGAATTGACTCAAACTGAAATAACAGATAATGAGTCAGCATCTAAAACGGTATCTGATACCGTATTCCAAGGATATCGTGATGATTTGGACTTCAATGATGAAAATGACGTCGGTATGTTAACAGTAATAGCACATTATGATGTGACGTACAAGAATTTTCTTATTAATTTTCATTAAGTTTCATTTCCAACCGTAATAAATGGGCATAAACGGCAATACATCTTTAACTTACAATTGCTATCAAGCCTGATTTACTAATAAAATGGCTTTAAAATTGCTTTACTCCATAGAACATAAATTGTTTTTAAACGACAATTTTTTTTACAGGCATTAAAAAACGACTTGCATTTTTGGACCTTATGATTGAATCTGCTCAAAACGGTACAAATGATCTAACTGATCATGAAATCAAGGAGGAAGTAGATACTATTATGTTTGAGGTACAAATATAGTTGCACCACATCATTCTACTACATGTTTATACATGAAAGGTCTAAGGATTATTTTTTCTTAGAACTGGTTGGATACATGCGAAACTTGGAAAATTCATAATTTTAGCTTACTAGCTTGTAAAACTTTATCTTATACAATTATATCTAAACGGCGCCACTTAGCCGTTGACAATTATTTTATGTGACGCTCATGTGCTAATCTCTCTAAGTTATTATTCTATTGTATACTTGAACAAAATACTATTCGTAAACGTTTTTATTGAGAAAAATAACCAATGTTTCAGGGCCATGATACAACTGCAGCAGGGTCAAGTTTCGTTCTATGCCTTCTGGGTGTCCACCAAGATATCCAAGCAAAGGTTTACAACGAAATCTATGAGATCTTTGGGGATTCAGATAGACCAGCTACTTTCGAAGATACCGTACGCATGAAATACTTGGAAAGAGTCATATTGGAGTCTTTAAGAATGTTTCCACCTGTACCTGTAATTGCCAGAGAGTTGCAAGAAGATGTGAGAATCGGTAAGCATAGAAAATATGTACAAACAGTTATTTAATTATGATTCATTATTTTAGAACGATAGTGGCAAGATCATCATGACGTGTCGGTGTTTATTAAGATTATACAATTATGATGAAATCTGCTATTGGTTTAAAGTACAGTGTTATAAACAAATGACGAATTAAATTAATTCCGTTGTGTGTAGGAAGGCATCCTTTATTGCTAGTTATTTGTCAAGACACAAAAATGACTCAATCAAGTGTTATGTTGAGTCAACTTTCAACAAAGGTTTTGCACAAGTTTGGCCAATGATATTTGGTTACATAACTCATACATTTAAATTGATATTTGATCCTATAGAAACTTTTACTTCAACATTTTATTCAAACCTGTTATTTTTTGATTCATTCGCACATTCCGAGATAAACAACTCAAAATTTTCATACAAGTGAACAGGTTTCTTCTAGGACACTATACCTTAGGCCGCAATGTCGCTTTACATGAAGTTACGGTCAAAGGCAAGCCTTAGCTTTCATGGTATTTTTGTGATGTTCTAGTGACGAACAACTACTTGTTACCTGCTGGTACGACTGTTGTGCTTGGCATATTCAAGAGTCATCGCAGCCCAAAGCACTACAAGGATCCTGAGGTGTTCAATCCTGATAATTTCCTGCCAGAGATCGCTGCAGCCAGGCATTACTACAGCTTCACACCGTTCAGTGCTGGACCCCGGAGCTGCGTCGGTAAACATACTCTTCTCCGTTAATCATTTGCATGATGGCAACAAGCTTTATAATGACGTGACGCTTGGGATATCCCAAATGATAAATCAGTATCATCACACTTTACACTAATATTATTAAGTCAAAAATCTGTATGTGTGTGTGTGTTTGTTACTCCTTTACGCTAAAACGGCTAAACAGATTTAGATGAAATTTGTCACTAGGATAGCATATCCTGGAATAACATATAGGCTACTCTTAATCTCGGTAAATTTTAAGGTTTTCGTGTAAGATAATGTAGTAAGATATAATTTATAGCCTAGCTGAGCCCTTTGGTAGTGTGTTGAGGCATTTGGATTATCTGTAGATCCTAAATGGTCCATACGTACCTAATCTTCCTGCTGTTTTTTTTTTGTTGAAGTTAGTCATTTCGTGTTTGGTTATAAACGCAATTGTCCGGTAGTTAGCTTAAAAATATTGTACTTAATGTAAATGATATATAATTGTGAAATCTTTACCTATGTTTACACTGTCGCGCGTATTGCTCGCGCGCTGCGTGTGAACAGGGTGGCTCAAATATTAATCCCAGAAAATGCATACTTACGTTTTAACCCATAACGTCCCAATGCTGGGCTCGGTTTTCCTCTATGAAGGAGATGTAGGCCATAGTCCACCAAGCTGGCCAAATTGCGGGTTGAGGACTTCACTTCTCTTCGAAAGATGATTAATTTTCTCACGATGTGTTCCTAAACTGTTCAAGTATGTGATAATTAATTACAATATGTACATGAAAAAACACGTGCGTGCCTTTACATAGGATTGAGGCGAAGCGTTTACCGACTTGGCTATCCCTAACTTACCTATTGCTATTATTTACTCGAAGTTACATACCTATTGCTATCGAAAAATTACGTAGTAGACCTAATCTTTACTTTGGTTTTGTTTTTAGGTCGTAAATACGCCCTCCTGAAGTTGAAAGTCTTGCTGTCTACAATTCTTCGAAACTACAAGAGTGTGTCTGATATACCAGAAAGCGAGTACAAGCTATTAGGTGACATCATTCTCAAACGAAGCGATGGATTTAGGTTAAACCTGGAACCAAGGATAAGAGTACCTTCTAAGTAATTATAAATAAACAATTACCAAATTCATTGTTAGAGAAACTTTATTTTAAGGTAATAAATTATTTAATGCCCTGACAGGATGGATTATTAACATCTAAAGTTTTAAATGATTATGCATTAATTTAAATCTTAATACTGAAATACCAAACAATGTATGTATCTTGTTTGTTTTATATCTAATAGACTAGATGTACACCAATACAGTACAGTAGACACCAATGTACTTCCTGGATAGGTTTTATTAAGTTCTCTGTATTATTATAATTGAACTGTACCAAACATTGTGATTTACCAATAAAACTTATTCTAGGATTTTAGTTTTCTTTTCTATTTAATATTGAAACTTAACAAAACTCAAAATTGTAGTCCGTCCGACTGGCTGTCATTTCACAATTCGTGAAAGCTAGATAGTTGAAATTTATACAGATGATGTATTTCTTTATATTAATAATGGCAATAGGTACACGCTCGAAATATTCACAAAATATTTTCTCTATTCGCTGATTATTTTAGGTATGGAAGCCTAAAAAAGTTCAGACAGTTTTTTTTATAATATATAGTACAGTTATGGAAAATCTGCTTCGACCATTTCGTTGAGGAGAATAATATAACATAGTTTTAAAACGAGTAATAAGAACAGATTATTTATTACAAATAATTTTTGATACATAAAAATGATACTAAATTTCTTAGTTTGATTATGCAAATTTTGATGTACGAAAACTTTTACAGATTGAAATAATAATAATTGAAAAACCATTGAAAATGTATTAACTTAAATCAAACCAATTTTTTTAGAAATAAAACTGAGATAATGCAAGCGAGAGGGCGTAGCCTTCGAATTCTGCAACATAATTACATAAGTACTAACGATACGAAATTATATGATATCTTTTATAAATGTACGTAGGTACATGTCTAGGGAAAAATACATTAATTACGTTATCCGTGTTAATGAGTAAATTGAAATGGTACAGTACCATATATTTAGACTTATTTATGTATATGTAATTTTGGAAAAAGAAACGTTTTCTTGTATATATCTTGAACACTAATAATATCAGTAATTTGCATAGTATATTGTGAATCGCACAATATGTATTAATAACTAAATACATATTATTTGTTCTTACAGCAGAATTACACTCTAAAATTTATTCATCACATAAAAATTAACAAGGGGGGATATATTATAATTATATATGGTCTTTATGACGTCGTTTTAGGCTTCATTTTAAATTAACATACATGCAATACGAGTATTAGCGCCTAAACTATTTCAAAATGCAATCTTATATCAAAGGTTTATTTGAAATGCTCGCTCATATTAATAAGGAACTTATCGGAGAAAATAATCTAAAATATTTATTTTTACAAACTATTTTATATCATAATTGTGACTGTTGTTCTGTTCCTCTAATGCCTAGTTTATTAAAAATATAATATTAATTATATAGTTCTTTAAAGACTTATTCACCCAAGTAAGTAAAATAACTATAGCTGTTCTTGGGATATAGTTCTTCCCTTATAACCTTTAACACTGCTTATTTTGTATAATATTTGTACATTAGTAATTCACAACACTCTATATTGTATGTGTATAAAAGTAAACATTGACAGAGAAAAATTATACCGGTTTCCTGCCTTATTATAGGTACCTAAGTATCGAATTACATACGATGGCAACAACTGTTATATTGTAAAAGCAAATTCATCAATATCGATGACGTGTCTTGCGACACCTATGTAAGACATTTTACAGTGGTTACTTAAAAACTGTGGGTTGCACGCAAAGCTGATAAAAATTAATTAAAATATCAATATAAATTTAAGCAAATAACTACTTTAATAAAATAAGAAAGTAATACTCAACACTAATATCTCTCGTGTTATTTGAAGAATTGTAAGTATTGTTTATTAGTCTTTAAAATAATAGTAACTAAACGCAGTTTTATCCTTCTTTTTTAGTATTGAAATAACCTCTTTAGCTAGTTTTTTGGGATTCGATAGCATCAAGAACTAATCAGAAAGAGGTCACTGAATTCGGTCAGAGTTCATGAAAATAAAAGGTGCTAAGGTACATAAGTTTTTCACCGTCGATTAAAAAATAATGAACTAGTTTGTATTCTTGAACTCCGAGCTAGTCCCGATTGTAAAACGTTGTTGGTCATACATAGGTAATAAGCACAGTAACACTTGCGGCGTAGTAAACCCCCAAGTGATAATTGAATTATTTTGATATTCCTATCGGTATACAGAGTAATCGGTTAGGGATGTACTAAGCCGGAAGGGGGTCATCATAATCATCCGAAGGAACAACTTTCATTATACGACAAACAGTGAATTAAAAAAAAACTTTTGTCGTTTCATACAAAATGTTTATCGGTCGTCACTAAAATGTATGGAAGCGCTTACTTATATTTCTCGAATTCAGTTCATTTCAAAAATTCATTATGTTTCTATTTTTTTGTGTAAGTACAATAAAGTTACATTCGTCTTGTACTTTCAGTCAAGATGACGGCGAATGTAGAGACGAATCCCGGCTATCTTTTAAACACGAAGTATCTCTTATTCTATCTCATATTACTACTGGCTACAATTCTCTGGTTGATACATCGATGGCATCAAAGTTCCAGAATATTCATACTCGGCCAAAAAATTCCTGGACCACCACCTGTCCCTTTTTTTGGAAATGCTCTTTTAGTACTTGGGTTAAAACCAGATCGTGAGTTAATACAATAATTATCTAATGTATAAATATTATTACCGTGATATCATTGGTATGATCTAACATTAATTATATTTACTATGACTTTTCTGGACCTAACGTTTATTCTGCTAAACAATTTAGCACCTAGAACTTTTAAGAAAAAAAATCCGGAGTTTTGTGTATTGCAAGTTTCGAAAGATTTTTGGACTTTGCGTATTATGTAGTAATCATATTTATTGAAATTAAATAATATTTATTATTGTTCGTCGATTTTAAAGAAAAAAAGACTTTAATGGTTTTCAATCCTACATATCCTCGACTTAAATAATTTATTATATTTTTTTTTTCAGAGATTTTGCCACTTGCAGTACAGTGCGCAAAAATATACGGGAGCGTTGTACGCGCTTGGCTAGGTCATAAACTAATCGTATTTTTGACCACAGCAGAGGACGTCGAAGTCATTCTCAACAGTCAAGTTCATATTAATAAATCTTCGGATTACAGTTTCTTTAAACCGTGGCTTGGTGACGGGCTTCTTATTAGTTCTGGTAACTTAAATTTACTTTCAAAAAATAATTCCCAATCAAATATTTTAAAAGTCTTTTAAGAAAGTTACTTAACCTGTATTGAAATCGATCCCGTGACTGCCGTTATTAATACCATTTTGTACTTGATGACACTATTTACGAAAATTATTACTTCAGGACACTATTTACGAAATTCTAACTTCAGGATCTTCTATTTCAGGACAAAAATGGAGTTCTCATCGTAAAATGATAGCACCAACGTTCCACATCAACATTTTAAAGTCTTTTATGGATGTTTTTAACCAGAATAGTAGAGCAGTAGTCCAAAAATTGAAAGCAGAAACGGGAAAAACTTTTGACGTCCACGATTATATGGCCGGAGCTACAGTTGATATTCTACTTGGTTGGAATGAGTATTTTTTCCCTTCGATATTTGAGAGCAAAAACCGTTTTTGTCCGCTAGAGGCACATCGCGTGCACTAAGTTTGTGAATTCAAACCTATTTACTTCTATTTACCTCCATGGTGCCGAATGTATCATACAACCTTTTTTAATTTATTTGAAAGTCAGACTCGGAATCGCAAGGTGTACTTTTAAATCTTATTTTTTTAACACTTTTTCTTTTTATGCATGTAGTCATTTCCTCTGTGATTGCTTCGCTGAGGTGGGATGATAACTTACGTGTTGTACTCGAGTGCAAACATTTTTCACCTCGTGTCCTTTTGGTACCCTCGCTAACGCTACGGATTCTAATTTTAGTATCCTTCGCTTGCTCGGTCATCAACATTGAGCACGCAATTTTAAAGCAACTTTGCACTCTTGTATACCAATTAACTATTATATACTTACATTATATTATAGATTAGATTATAGGCTCAATCTTGACAACAACTCACATATTGTAAAGCGACGGTGGCCTAGAAGGTGGCACGCTTGGATAAAATAAACTTTTTATTTTTATTTGAGTAACTGCCTATATTTTTTGAAATACATTAATTTATTTATTTGTTTTTCAAAAATAAATACAAATGCCATCTTACCACAAAAGATTTAGACAAGTCTACTGATCAGATGTTTCAGTTCATTTGTTTAGACAAATCCACTGCTATCACTTGTTTAGAGATATTCTGTTCTAGCACATTTTTAACAAGTGTAAAAAGTTTTGACATTCCTTTGTAAAATAATAGTTTAAAGCATGATTTTTCTTTTTTTTTTTTTTGATTGGCCACCACACTTTTTGTATTGTACCAGTTCTCAAGTTCTTTAAATTATATTTACAAATATAGTTTATGGTATGATGAAGTTATTACAATATCCGTAATCCAAACCATAAAATATTGAATAACTGCTCACACAGCTCAGTTTAAACATAAACTATCATTTAGATTCACCAAGATTCTGACTGACTCTATATTACATACATAATTATGTAGGTAGTACAAAAAAAATAGAGATCATCGCATAATCCATATACCCCAACTCACATCATAATTTCTAGCGGAATAGGATTATTTTCACAGAAACGGCGATGGGCATAACTAGAGAAACTAAAGGTGGTTCTGGATACGATTATGCTATGGCAGTTATGAAGTAAGTATACCATAAATTAAGAAAAATTGAGTTAAGCATTATGAAATCCATTTTGTTTAGAAATAATGGAAAATGCCACTACTTAGCCAGCTCATATTACTTAAATATGTTGTCCTAAAACCCTACATCAGCATTCCTTAAAACATGTTTCTAACAATATCTTACAGAAACAGAAATAATTTTGCTGATTACATTTTTACAGAATGTGTGACATCATCCATCAGAGGCATTACAAATTTTGGATGCGAGACATCAGCATTCTTTAAAACATGTTTCTAACAATATCTTACAGAAACAGAAATAATTTTGCTGATTACATTTTTACAGAATGTGTGACATCATCCATCAGAGGCATTACAAATTTTGGATGCGAGTTGATGCCATATTCAAACTGACTCCATTTTTCAGAAACCAAGTCAAACTTTTACAAACTATTCATGGTCTTACAAATAAAGTAAGTGATAAACTGTGAATCTACTTTTTCCCTATTTGGTAAGGAGATGTAAAAGTACTTTCCTTGTTAAGAAAATACGAGTATGAAATCAAAACATTTTTCATTTTTCTTTCTCGTTTAGAAGGAGTGGCTCGAACCATTGCTAGTTTTTAAGGCTTTCTGAAAGCCTCTGACATGGCCTAAGATTGATAGACAGGAACGCCATGAAAAGTCATTATTAGGTCTATACCAAGGTCAATACCACTCTATAGTCACCCATTAAAACCTTAACAGTGCTGAACGTTGCTCAACTTCGGTAATCCAATTGTTAGGACACCACAGAAGACTTTGTTATGAAAGCTGACTTTATTGACTTTTAAAAAACCTAAAATAAAAAAAAAAACTTTAATTATTAGAAAGATACTTTATTTTTTTTTCCTTCAGGTTATTCAAATTAGAAAGGAGGCTTATTTGGAAAACAAAGCACGAGGCGTTATTCCACTTTCAATAGATGAACTCACTAAATCGACGACAGAAGACGAATCGGACGATACTAAGACTTTTTCAGACACTGTCTTCAAGGGATATCGAGATGATCTAGATCTGAATGATGAAAACGACATTGGTAAGTTTTTATATCTATTATTAAAGCAATCGTATTAAAAAGTATTTTTCGCATTCACTATAATGAATATATTCGTAATAGCACACTTTTGTCGATCCCAAAATAATTAAAGAGTTTGAACTTTGAACTTTACTTTTCAGGTGCAAAAAAAAGGCTCGCATTCCTAGATTTAATGATAGAATCCGCCCAAAATGGAACTAACAACATAAGCGACCATGAAATCAAGGAAGAAGTAGACACCATCATGTTTGAGGTATATATAAACTACAGTTCATTTCACAATGATGTTGGAACGTTACATTGAAGAAACTTTGCTACCTTCTTATTTAGTTCTAAGTCTAATCACTGTCCTCGTTACTCATAATAAGAATTATTACTACGTATTAAATAGTTGAGGTAAATAATAATAAAATAATATAAATATGTATGTAATAAAATAAATATGTAAGAGGAGCGGCCATACAATGAACGTGATTTTGCCATTATTTGCTCGATATTATTAACGACAACAGGAAGGATTAAAGTTCTTAATTCTATATACATAATGGTGTATAGATGGTCAAATGGTATGGAACCTTTATTGCTCGAGTCTTGATTTCACTTGGCCGATTTTATAATTCTTTACTACCTGTGTTATTGTACGGTGTTACCCGCGGATCTTTAATTTTTATAGCCTATTATGTTACCAGTGATAATGTAGCTATGTAACGACTAAAGATTGTTTGAAACAATCCAATAGTTTTGAGTTTTTTTGCTAAGTACGTACATACAAAAATACAAAACTTTCCTCTCATAATATTACTATATATTATAATCGTATTAGTTTAAATTAAGTGTTTTTTTTTCTGTTTTGTAAACTTATTCCGGCTATAGTAATGCGAAACATGTCGTAGGTATGAAGCTTGTGAATACATTTCTATTTTCCAGGGTCATGACACTACAGCCGCTGGGGCAAGCTTTGTTCTTTGCATGTTAGGTAATCATCAGGACATACAATCACGTGTGTACGATGAGCTACATGAAATCTTCGGCGACTCTGACAGACCGGCCACTTTCGCTGACACTCTTCAAATGAAGTACCTCGAGAGAGTCATTTTGGAGACCCTACGGTTGTATCCGCCTGTACCTATTATTGCAAGGCAATTGGCTACTGATGTTAAAATCGGTAAGTTTATGAAAATCAGCAATTAGAGAATATTAAATATTAAACACAGGTTTAACCTTTCTCAGCGGGACCGTGGTGTAAGAGTAAGAGTTGGTATTTAAACATCTAGCCTATAGCGATGAGTTTTTGATTAATTATAAATGAGCTGTGCTAGGAAATACGTGACTTTGGAGTCACTAAAGAACGCCTCTTATAAAAAAAAGTAAGAAGTTGCGCCTAAGTGAAGAATTTGTTGTTTTTCCCTGTCAGCAACTAATGACTACGTGATACCTGCTAGTTCAGCCGTCAGCATCGCGATCTACAAGGTCCACCGTGATCCGAAATACTTTGAAGACCCTGAGGTGTTCAACCCTGATAACTTTCTGCCAGAAGTTGCAGCAGCCAGGCATTACTACAGCTTCATACCGTTCAGTGCTGGACCCAGGAGCTGCGTCGGTAAAAACACCACATTATTATTTCTTATTCTCATACCATATTGAGGATGTGTATTTCACCTTTCAAAGAAAAAAAACAAAATCATAATCACATACACACTTTATCCATTTATGTAGAAATCAAAATTATTATTACTCGTCCAAATTTATCCAGTACTTCTTCTTCAATTGCCTTTTTTATATATTATGACTTGTTTTTGATTTTAGAATTATTTCGTTTGTTGATTTCTGTATTTTAAGATATGTGTTGTACAATATGTACGTTTTTTAATGTAAGAAGTGTTTGATTAGTGGTTCGATGCCTAAGTTACACGTGCGTAATGTCACTGCCCGTTCCCAGCGGAAGACCAGCCCTGGCTGCTGCTCCAGCTGCAGCTAGCATTTATGCTGAGTTAGGTTCGGGTTCCGACAAACACATTATAACATAGTACTAACTTTATCTGTTAAACTGTAGTGTATATATGTTTTATTTTGTTTTTGTGCGTTTGACGAAATAAACTTTTCATTTTTTCACTTTCGCACCCAGAGTCGTCAAACTTATAACACCCCGTTGTTTTACGTCGGTTGTTATAAAGAGTACCGACATATATAGATTTTTTTTCTTGACTGTCTTTATGCTAATTGGTAATATTGTTCTCCCAATTAGCAAGAAACGTTAATTGTTATTTAACTCTAAACCAAAAGCCTTAGGGCCTTTAAATTTATAAATAGCTAAACTGCTTCGAGAAAAAAGTATCAATAAGTTCTGGAGTTAGTATTAACATCATAGGTCTCCCCTACGATAGGGTCATTCATACACCGTTGCGATGGCCAAACGCGAGTTGTGGGCTACCATAAATTCTCAAGATGTTTTCTTTGACGCAGCTCATATCAGCAATTGATTTAAACATCCGGCACTTACTAACTAACAAATAGCAACTAAATTTGTAAGTACAGAACTAAAAACATTACAAACTATTTTGTATGCATTGGACCAGCTTGGTATGTTTTAAAAACATCTTACAAAATGGAGTTGGTTTAATTTTGGCTATACCTGAGGAATAATGGCTACTCTGCTGTTGCGGACGCCGAGCCCGATACCTGCACAGGGCGACGGAGGGACGCGGCGCGGGGCGAGACAGGGGCGGGGACGTGCAGGTGCGCGCCGAGTGCAAGCGCGGTGTCTTAGTGACTAAGTGAAATAGCGTGCCGACCGTATAGATATAAGTGATTTTTGTAAATAAATGTTGGTCATCAAGTCCACCGATGGCTACCGCGCCATCACTCAATACCTCCGCGACCGGGGCGTGGGCTTCCACACCTTCGCCTTGGAAGAGGAGAAACTACTCCGCGTAGTAATACGCAACGTCCCCAAGGAGATCCCCGCGACTGAGGTCAAGGAGGATCTCCTCCGTCAAAACCTCCCCGTTCTAGAAGTCCACCGCCTCACCGGCGGCAGGACCAAAACCCCGTTCGACCTAGTCCTTGTGGTGCTCGAACGGACCCCCGCTGGCAAAGCCATCTTCCAAGTGAAGACGGTCTGCGCCCTGTCGGGAGTCTCGGTCGAGACTCCGCACAAGAGGACAGGACCTTCGCAGTGTCACCGCTGCCAGTGTTACGGGCACGCAGCCCGTCACTGCAACTCCCGTCCCCGTTGCGTCAAGTGCACGGGTGACCACGGGACCGCCGACTGCACTAGGCAGAAGGACGATCCCACCCCGCCCTCCTGCACCCTGTGCGGAACCGTCGGGCATACCGCGAACTATCGCGGCTGCCCCAAGGCCCCCCGCTTCCCGAAACCCTCCGCCTCCAGGCCCTCCGGCCAAGTCTCCAACCCAAAACCTAAGCCAGCTAAGGCCAAACCCTCCGGGGCTAGGTCGAAGCCGGCAACTGCCCTACCATCCTTGATCCCGCAACCGCCCGTCCTACCCACACCTGCCTCACAGCCGACCGCTCCCTCAACCCGCCCGACCTCGTATGCCACGGCTACATCCCAGCCGCGTCATATCGCGTCCCCTCCTGCTCCCCGTCAGGTATCCCCTCATCCTTCGCACTTTGCGGACGATGAATGCATAAACGCAGTCCTCGGTATCTCCGCCCAGCTCCCACTGGGCGATTGCATCAATCTAGGTCGTCAGATCCTGAGCAACCGCGAACCGGCGGCGATTTTACGCATTCTTGCGCAAAATCAGGCCACCGTCGCGGCCATCCAGGCCTTCCTCGCCGCAACCCCGACCCGTCATGGATAGTTCAACCAAACGTATTAGGCCCCGATCGATCAAACTGGCATGGTTTAATGCCAACGGACTTCTTAAGGAAACGAGTGACGGAGGAAGCCAAGTGCCACTCATCGAACAATTCCTCCACGACCACCAAATCGACGTCCTACTAGTAAACGAGACCTTCTTAAAACCGGGCAAAAGGGATCCCAGGATCGCCAACTTTTGCCTGTTCCGTAATGATAGGCTCCACTCTGCCAAAGGGGGGACGCTTATCTATTACAGACGATCCCTTCACTGCATTCCTCTCGACACGCCTTCGCTTCGTTATCTCGAAGCTTCCGTATGCCGGATCGCTCTAACTGGCCATCAGCCTATCACACTCGCGGCCTGCTACCACTCTGGTAACAGGCGTTTCGATCAGAATGACTACGAGAAACTATTCGCCTTAGGGACATCCGTCATCCTCGCCGGCGACTTCAACGCCAAGACCCTCGAGTGGGGTTGCAACGAAACGAATAGCCACGGCAGCAAACTATTTAGTTTAGCGGATGACATTAATTTTGATGTCATCTCGCCCTCCACGCACACTTACTTCCCTCCTCAGGTAGGCTACCGCTCCGACGTACTTGACATAGCACTCCTAAAAGGCGTAACACTCCAGTTGCGCTCTTTAGAAGTGCTCCACGAACTTAACTCCGACCACAGACCAGTGCTCATGCATCTAGGCCCCGACCCGACGGACAGACCGACCGCGACTAGGACAGTAGTGAACTGGAACCATCTAGGGACAGCCCTTAATGACATCAGCTCACCCGAACTCGACCCGATACCGGATGATATCCAATCCCCCCAGGACGTCGAAAGATCGATCGACTCCCTCACTAACCACCTCCGCACCGCCATAGGCAAGTCGTCGCGGCAAGTACCAGTCGAAGATTCCCGTCGGCTGGTCTTGCCCGAGGACGCGAGGGAGTTACTGAGAGAGAAACACAGAGCCACTAGGGCATTCGGTAGATGCCCCACCGATGAGAACAGAGCTACCTTGCGGCGTTACGAGCGCCTCGTAAAGGCCCGCATTCAGGAGCTCCGGGATCAAAAGTGGGATGACACACTCGCAGATCTCGCGCCTACGCACCAGGCTTACTGGCAGCTGGCGCGCAACCTAAAGTCAGACAAAACGGTCACCATGCCCCCCCTGAACCGCCCCGGTCAGCCCCCCGCGTTCGACGACGACGAGAAGGCAGAATGCCTAGCAGAGAGTCTCGAGGCTCAATGCGCTCCGTCGCTCAGTTCGGTCCCCGCTTCCCATCTTACTATGGTGGACAGAGAGATCGAACATCGTAGCACCATTCCCCCCTCGATCCCCCTCGACCCTATCACGACTAGGGAAGTTGCGCTTATTATCCACCGCCTCCGCGATAGGAAAGCTCCCGGTGCCGACGGCATCAGTAACAAAGTGCTCAAGCACCTTCCCCCCGCCCTGATCCACCTCCTAGTTAGCATTTTTAATGCTGCCATGAGCAACGGCATGTTCCCATCCGCTTGGAAAACTGCCGATGTCATCGGCATTCACAAACCAGGCAAGAAGGCGTCAGAGCCCTCTAGCTACCGCCCCATTAGTCTCCTTAGTTCCCAGGGTAAAAATTACGAGCGACTTCTACTGAATCGCATGTGGGCCCACGTCACGGCCAACAACCTCCTTCCCAACGAGCAGTTCGGCTTCAGAGCCCGACACTCTTGCGTCCAACAAGTACACCGCCTCACGGAGTACATCCTAGAGGGTTTCAACACGAAACCCAAACACTTTGGCAACCCCCAGGGGACCGTAGCGGTCTTCCTGGACGTGGCCAAAGCCTTCGATAAAGTCTGGCATAACGGGTTGATATACAAGTTGTATCAATTCGGTCTGCCAGACCGTCTTGTCCACATCATCCAGGACTTTCTCCGCGACAGAAGCTTCCGCTTCAAACACGAGGGTGAACGTTCACCTCCACACCCCATCAGAGCGGGGGTCCCCCAGGGCTCAGCCCTGTCCCCGCTGCTCTTTTCACTCTACACGAGCGATATCCCCCGCTACCCGGGGGTAGAGCTCTCCCTTTTCGCCGACGACACCGCCCTCTACGCCAGAGGGTGGCACGTGACTCGACAAATAGCTCTCGTCAACCGAGCGCTCCTCTCCTTGGGTAAATGGTTCCGCATGTGGGCCATTACCGTTAATCCAGAGAAAAGTGCAGCCGTGTACTTCACTCCGCGTAAAAAACTCCCGAATAGGTCCCTACGCCTCCATGGCCAGCCCATCTCTTGGGCCTCCTCGACCAAATACCTAGGTGTTACCCTGGATAATAGGCTCAACTTCGAAAAACACATCACCACGGTGCGTAACCGCGCGGCCTTCTTTCTAGGCCGTCTCTCCCCCCTCCTGTGCGCGAGAAGTAAAATGTCCCTTAGAAATAAGGTGACACTTTACAAGACCGTGATCCGCCCCGTCATGACCTACGCCTCTGTTGTCTTCGCACACGCGCCCTCTTATCAACTGGATAAACTCCAAGTCATTCAAAACCGCTTCATCCGTAGAGCGGTAGACGCGCAATGGTATATGCGCAACTCGGACCTCCACTGCGACCTCGAGCTCCCCTCCATCCGTCAATTTATGAAGGATGCCTCGCGTAGGTACTTTGACTCTGCTCCCCACCACCCGAACCCGCTCGTGGTTCAAGCGGCGGACTACTCGACTGACCCGAACGGTCCGCCCCCCTTGCATAGGCGTCCTAGACACTTCTTGGATGATCCGGACGACCCCATTGCAGCCGTAGTATCGGCCGCCCTGGGGTCGCCCGGCCCACCTGACTCGTCTCCTAACACACATTCCGTTTTTGGTACTGGCCCGGGCCACCAGATTCGACATCCATTCCGACGATACAGAATGCGTCCTCGCCGGCGAGGACGTGGTCTCTTACGACCCTTAGGGTCACCCAGTTGATTGATAGGGCCCTAGGTCTTTCCCCGTCTGGGAGGCCAGGGCAATTCGGTCAAATAATCAAACCAGTTGCCTAAATTAGCTAGGTTTAGGGTCCAGGCCTCTCCCCGGGATGCCATGGACACAAGTCGATCTAATGATAGGGCTCTGGCGCGGGCCAGGGCACCTCTCTCCAAAAAGCGTCGTTCAGATGCCAATCAAGTGTAGGGTCCTCGTGAACTCTGGACTCAGAGCTCCAGGACAATCAGGTCAAATAGTCACTCAGATTCATAGGGCTCATTTGTCCTCCCCCTCAGGGAGGTCTGGGCAAATTCGCTCTAAAAAGTTTTAGCTAGGATGCCACCAGTGGCTAGGGCCCTAGGCACTCCCCGTCTGGGTTGCCAGGGCAGTTCGTTAGTCCAACTCTGGGCGACGGCTCAAGCCGAGGTTCGTGCCGTCTGAGGCGCCCTTGTGCTTGTCGCCCCAAAACCAAAACCGCGGCCCAGCGCACTAGCGCTTGCCAAACGTCCGGTCAAGCTGTCCGAGGTCGTGTTCGACCAGCAGCTCAGTCCTTTCTAAAAAAAAAAAAAAAAAAAAAAAAAAAAAAAAAAAAAATGTAGTACGCATCTGGAGCTTGAACTGAACACACGTCTTTTGATTTTGCCTGACCATCCCTAAGAACGAGCCAATATACAGTCCACTAAGAAGATAGAAGAACAGAACATTCCTGAACCGTCGAAGTGCCGGATTTGCAGAGAACCACAATATTTCTGGTCCTTCGACGTCGGATCTGAGGAACAACCACAACATTTCTGGTCCTTCGACGTCGGATCTGACGAAGAACCATGGTGGTCACAAGATCGGAAGCGGAAAAACTGAGCGCTGAAGAGCTCTTGCGTATCGAGGAAGAGAGGCAGCGGAGGCAAAGCCGATTCCCGCCGGCATCACCTTCAGCAAGAACGGGAGAGGAGATGCTGGATCAAGGCCCATCGACCCGGCCAAGCGGAGCAACGGCTATCACCATCGCCGCCAGGATGGAGGAGCGACCCAGCTCGCCGCAGCCTTCTAACCACTCGCATCGATCGCGGCGTACGACGAACTCGACGCTGCAAGTGCGATTGGCTGAACTAGAAGCTGCTGAGAAACTCGCCGCCATCAAACACAAGCAACTGGAAATAGAAGCGGATCTCGTCAAGAGGAAACTCGCCGCCCAGATCGCTGCGGCCGAAGCCGAAGACGAAGCGGAGAGAAGCTTGAGAGATGAACCTACTACGAACCCAGAAGAACGACGTCAGCGTATCAACGAGTGGTTACGCGTTACCACCATACGGGGGGAGCAAGAGGAACCAT
Source organism: Ligdia adustata (assembly GCA_947049295.1). Classification (NCBI taxonomy): domain Eukaryota; kingdom Metazoa; phylum Arthropoda; class Insecta; order Lepidoptera; family Geometridae; genus Ligdia; species Ligdia adustata. Next base: position 10,939,413 of record OX346218.1, read on the forward strand.
CGCGCCTGAATGAACATCGACAATCGCGTCCAGCAGTGCACGAAGTCCCACAGCGTGAGCGGCGAGAACGATCGATCACTCCCGGTCACACACGCAGCTACGGACCTCAGATCGCGGAAGCATTGGACCGAATGTCGAGACCTCAGCGGCGATATAACTGTGATTTACCTAAGTTTAGTGGCAACCCGTGTGAGTGGATACGATTCAAGGCAGCAATGAAGGAATCGACAGAACTATTCAGAATCCCGCCCGCCGAGAACGTGTTGCGCCTGCAAGCTGCACTTACCGGAGAAACACTCGAAGCCGTCGCCTCTCGCCTTATGTCGGACAAGAACCCCGACCAGATCATGAAGGCGCTGGAGCAGAGTTTCGGGTCACCGGAGGTGATAATTGACAAAATAACTGAAGACATCAGAAGAGTGCCGAAACTTGGAACGTCGGCGAACGAACTCAACAAATTCGCAGTGAAAGTGGACAACGCCGTGGCCGCGCTTCAGTGCATGGACCGTCGTGGTGTTTTGTTCGACCAGTGCCTTATAAGAGAAATCATGTCGAAGCTCACACCGACACTGCGAAATAAGTGGTACGAGTACGCGCATGTGAACGACGGCACCCGTGAAGCGGACATAGTGATGTTGTCGGAGTTCCTGATGCGAGAGGCCACTATCGCACTTCGTTACGCCTACGAGCTGCGGGCCGTCGGGACTCCGAAAACAGAAGTGAAGCCAAACGTGAGTGCAGTTCCGAAGAGAAGACCAGCCGTCTACAACACCGAGCAAGAAAACAGTGAACAACTCGACCAGTGTGTGAAGTGCAGTGGACATCACAAGTTACCACAGTGCCCACAATACCGTGCGCTAGTGACTGAGCGGCGGTGGGAGTTTGTGAAAGAAAAAGGACTATGTTTTCGGTGCATCGTGAAAAAACATCGACGAGCTTTCTGCAAGGGAAAACTGTGTGGCGTCAACAAGTGCAGCCGCCCACATCACCCGACGTTGCATCAAGAGGGACCTGCGCCGGCCTCACCCGAACGTGCCGCGCAGTCGAACGAGTCAGCAAAAACAAGTCACGACGGAGTGGTACTGTCTGTAGCCGCATCAAACGCTACTGCCGGCCCGCGAGAAATACTGCTCAAGGTATGTCCCGTCATTGTCTCTGGTCCCAAAGGCGAAGTGGACTCCTACGCGTTGTTGGATGAAGGCGCTACTATAACTCTGATCGACCACGAGTTAGCTGCGAGCATCGGTGCCGACGGACCAAATCAACCACTGAAAATGAGCGGAGTCAACATGTCTCAACGAGAGCGAGATAGCAAGCTCGTGACCATTCGCCTCAAGGGAAGAAACGAGACGGAGCAATACACAATCAAGGCCCGGACCGTGCGTGATCTGCGACTCCAAGAACAAACGACGCCGCAGTCACTCCTTCAACATCGACATCTGCGAGATCTGGAACACGAAGTCTGCTACGATCGAGCGCGCCCGCTCATCTTAGTTGGTGCCGACTACTGGGAGCTCATCGTGTCCCGAGAGCTACGCATCGGTGCGCCCAACGAACCGGCCGCATCACGGACACAGCTGGGATGGGTGGTGCACGGAACCGCGCCGCGCAGCTTCATATACAAGAACGAGAGTGTGTTACACGTATACGCACCGGACCAGCGTGTACGTGAAAGCGAGACACACGACCAACGGCTTCATGCATTAGTGGAAGACTACTTCAAGATTGAATCCCTGGGCATATCACTCAAACCTCGAGTGAGTGAAGCAGATGAACGAGCACAGGAGATTTTCAAGAACACAATCAAGAAGATCGACGGCGCGTATGAAGTGGGACTACCGTGGCGCAGTGATGACGTCGCCATGCCTGCTAGCTACGGCGCCGCCCTGAACCGTCTGAAGGGGATCGAAAAGAAGATGGACCAAGACCCGAGCTTCGCGGCAGAGTACAGCGCGCAGATCAACAACCTGCTGTCCAAGGGCTACGCGACACCGTGTGACGGCACCGAGACACAGAGCGCCGTCAGCTGGTTCTTACCTCACTTCGCCGTTAAGAACCCGAACAAGCCCGACAAGCGACGTCTAGTGTTCGACGCTGCGCACCGAAGCAACAACGTCTGTCTGAACGATCGACTTCTGGAAGGCCCCGATCTGCTGCTATCGCTGCCGGGAATCATCTTTCGTTTTCGAGAGAAACCTATTGCTGTGACTGCCGACATTCAAGAGATGTTTCTACGAGTCAAGATACGACCCGACGACCAGCCAGCGCAGCAGTTCCTGTGGCGAGGAGACGACCGAACGAGCCCGCCGCGCGCCTACAAGATGACGAGCATGATCTTCGGCGCAGCTAGCTCTCCCTTCCTCACGCACAGTGTCCGGAATTACAACGCAAGTGTGCACGCACTAACACACCCGCGGGCACACGCCGCGATAACGAAGAGTCATTATATGGACGACTACGTCGACAGCTACGACGATGAAGATGAAGCTCGCAACACTATTCGAGAAGTGCAAGACGTACACGCCGCGGCAGGCTTCACGCTACGAGGGTGGAGTTCGAACGCGCCGGCGGTGTTGAGCTGCGTCCCGGACACACTGCGAGCGAACGCGCCTACTCTACTGGGGGGAGCCGCGAGTTACAAAATACTCGGACTCTTCACGAACGCCGAACAGGACGAGCTAGGCTTCAACACGAGCATGCATCGCGTCCAGGAGGAGGTGCGCACTCAAGCCCTCGCGCCGACGAAGCGGGGAATGCGGTTGGACTTCACAATCGTCGTGTCGCAAGTCGCCGGGAAGGCGAAGGTGGCTCCGCGACGAACACAGAGCATCCCTCGACTCGAGCTGCAGGCCGCCGTCATCGGAACGAGACTGGCAGCCATGATCCTGGAAGAACATCGCCTGAAGCCCGCACGAACAATCTACTGGACAGATTCAACGACGGTGCTTCACTGGATACGGAATGACCGAAGACGCTACACGCCTTTCGTCGCTCACCGCCTCGGTGAGATCGCCGAGACATCGGAAAAAGCGCAGTGGAGATGGGTGCCTACAGCGGAGAACGCCGCCGACGATGCGACAAGGTTTTCGAGCACCGACATCGCCTGTGAAGACCGCTGGTTCCGCGGACCGAGTTTTCTACATACGCCCGAGACTCAATGGCCCGCCGAACGCCTTGGGAACGAAACTGAGGAAGAGGTTCTACACACCACCGAGACCGTCGAGGCGAACTACCACTGGCTGCCCGCACCCGATCGTCATTCACGCTACGAGACGCTAGTACGCACGGTTGGACGCGTGCTAGCATTCATCGACATGTGTCGGCGCCGATCTACGCGCCTGGAGCTACGACACATTGAACGAGCAGAGGAACTTTTAGTGCAACAAGCGCACTGTGCCGCCGGCCACGGGAATCGCGAACGTGTCACAAACGATCTGCGACAGCGATACTGGGTGCTTTATCTGCGGCTTACGGTACGAGCAATCGAACATCGATGCAAGATCTGCCACGTGAGAAAAGCAAGACCGAACGCGCCGACGATCTACCACGGGCTCGTCCGGCGGCCTGCCGACGACCGGACCATGCAGCGAAGCCGATCGACGAACGTGGCGCGCCGGATAGGCGCTCGCCGACATCTTTTGGAAGCGATGGGTACGGGAGTACCTGCCGACGCTCACCGCGAGAGGGGAAGCAGCCGGGAGCAACAAAAACATCGAGGCCGGAGACGTCGTCGTGGTCGTCGACCGAGCGCTGCCGCGGAACGTGTGGCCGATGGGAATCGTCCAGCGCACTTTCACCGGACCCGATGGCGAAGTACGCATCGCAGACATCCGCACGAAGACGGGAATTTTCCGCCGTCCCTGCTACAAGCTCGCCGTCCTCGAGAGGATTCCCGAGGAGGGCTCCGCGAGCTGCGCCGGGGGGAGGATGTTGCGGACGCCGAGCCCGATACCTGCACAGGGCGACGGAGGGACGCGGCGCGGGGCGAGACAGGGGCGGGGACGCGCAGGTGCGCGCCGAGTGCAAGCGCGGTGTCTTAGTGACTAAGTGAAATAGCGTGCCGACCGTATAGATATAAGTGATTTTTGTAAATAAATGTAGTTGAAGAGGAGGGCGTAACCATACAGACCATGAACACCACACCGGCACCGGCGGAGGTCGCTCGCCTGTCCCCTGATTCCTGAGTGACAGTGCTGAGCTCGACTGATACCGCGGTGCCCTGTGAAGATACCGGACTAGACACCATCCAACCACGAAGACCACAACATGACGTCCAGGAGAGGGCTGCTGGAGAGCGCGAACATCGCCCCCCCCCCCTGTAGATGACAAGGCGTGGACGGAAACAAAAGACGGACCTAGTAGAGGAAACAGAGAATCAATCGCGGACCCGGGTGCAGAATGCGCCCACCATCAAAAACTCCCTGGGGCTTGATGGCCCCAGCGTCCAGCCCGGGGAAACAGCGAGAGCTAGACCCCCGTACCTTATGCCTCTCACGGGGGCATAAGACGCCCCGCGATGCGATTCGATTAAATAAATGTAGTACGCATCTGGAGCTTGAACTGAACACACGTCTTTTGATTTTGCCTGACCATCCCTAAGAACGAGCCAATATACAGTCCACTAAGAAGATAGAAGAACAGAACATTCCTGAACCGTCGAAGTGCCGGATTTGCAGAGAACCACAATATTTCTGGTCCTTCGACGTCGGATCTGAGGAACAACCACAACATCTGCCCTGTTACCTACCCTGTTATAAATATGAGTGACGCGTTTTTAACTCTTCTCTGTAGACGTCTTAGACGCCTAGTGACGCTATCGAGGTTGACTCAAGCCTTAAGTTGAAAATTAAAAAAAATAATCTGTGGTATTATAATCATACATACTACGTAGAAAAGTGCTTTCAAAATCTCTAAAGTGCTCTAATAAAATCAATTTTTTTCTTGCAGGTCGCAAGTACGCTATGCTGAAGCTGAAAGTGCTGTTATCGACCATCATCAGGAATTTTAAAAGCATATCAGAAGTATCTGAGAAGCAATTCCAACTCAGAGGAGACATCATCTTGAAGAGAAGTGACGGGTTCATGTTACGCCTTGAACCCAGAACGAAATTGTCATCAGCGTGATAAATAAAACTAGATATAAAAATGCTTTGTTCTTTATTCACATTTAAATATATGAAATGATGCAGTAGTGTCTTGTAACATTTATTCATATGAAATGGCTATGTTTATATGTAACCTAACATTAAATTGCTTTGAAAACTTCAAAATTTCTTCCTGGTTTTTGACAAGATGGTTATTGTGAATTTTTTACATAGATCCAGTTCCAACATATGAAGTCAATCCTTTTTACTGATCTTTGTTTAGTTTAGTTTGAAATTTAAAAACCAACGACCGGTCACCTTCGCTTAAAACGTAGGGGTCAGGTTACATAAATTCCCACAGAGCTGAACTTTTTTCCAATGTTCGGTAGCCACTTAAAATAAATTGTGAAAAGAATCTTTAAAAAAATAATTAAATGTGTTTATTCCATACATATATTTGATAACATGATAATTTCAGCTAATTTATTATCGACAGGTACTGATTTGTTGCCTATTAAATAATAAAATAAAACATCTATTGTGTATCATATTATAAAGTGGTCGTAGATATCGTAATTTAATTGTAATTGTAATATGTGTTCTAAATTTTAGTAAAATTAATGTAACAGTTTACAAACAATCAGCAAAGTAATAATAAATATTAATTAGCTATTTCATTACAATATTCATTTTGAAACAAAAGGCTATTCCGAACATTCGTGAAAATTTTCAGTTATGTGCGAATATCAGTGATAATACTTGCATGTCCACTTGATCGACTAGTTTTCATCTTGGCTTGCCGTGAAATGTGGCATAGATTAAGAAGTGCTTTAGCATATCTTCACCTATGACACTAGTTCGAGTTTCAATATTTGATATAAGACTACCTTTTTCTGCCTGTTTTCTAAAATAAACCACTTATTTCCGTCTCCTTTGATATATAATTAAAGTTTTTGTAAATTCACTAGAGAGCAAAACCAGTAATATGTCATAATTCTGATAAAAATATACCTACCTATTTAGCAATAACTTGATTTCGATATTGGGTATTTCAAAACTATTATAAGATAATAATATGTCTTTTGGGCAACTAAGACACAATAATTATGATCTTGTCAAAGGAAAAAAGAACAATTTTAGTGGGACTTAAAAAGCTTGTTGTAACTTTTCCTTGCTTTTTAAGCGTCTACAATCAGTTTTTATAAACAGATAATTTAAGAAGTCGAGAAAATTTAAAAGTAATTCCACTAATTTCTGAAAACTACAAAAAAATTCTTTACTCAGTCTTACAATCTTTCATAATAAAACCAAAATTCTTATCCGACTGCCAAAAAAGGGTTCATGTTTTTCAAGTGTATGTTTGTAAATTTGTATGTTTATTTGTAAGCTGGTAGAGCGATTTTAATGTGTGAAATGTTATCATTGAATTTGTCTTGCAGTTAGTCATAAGCTAAGTTACATCCTGCGGCTTTATTTGTAAAGAATCGGTGGTTTAACGCTTTTGCACCCTGATTTTTTCGAAGTTGCTTCTAAACACTTTTCAGCAAAAGCTATCGATAACGCTCCCTAGTTTCTCTACTACGAGTCTGTAAGTATATTTAGATGCTGGTAATCGCATACAGGTCGTGGAATCAATCTTGTTGAAACTTTGTATAACTTATAGTTAGTTTCTACAGATGTTCAGTCTTTTGGGAATTTTAATTAAGGGAGTTTCTCGACCAGTATTAAAAGGGGTTTGCTACGACGCCATTTACAAATCTATTTTAATAATATTATTTTTTAGCAATAACATGCAGCACATGGACTTTAATAACAATTCATAATATGAAAAAGTCATTAGAGCTTCCGTCTAATTTTTGCTTTGAAACCGCAGTCTACATTTACGCAATACAAATAAAATTGTAATTATACATACTCTGTCATATTTCAATATTATTGTATGGTAATAGAGTGTATAAATTAAACATCTTAAAATTATTTTCATCCACTTGAGTAAATAACATTCCTATATACAATGAAAACGTAAATTTGACGTTCATGCCTATTATAAGAATGTATGTATCCGATGCAATATGTATAAGCAAATTGTAGAGCAGTTATTATGATTTATAGAGGTATATAAAGCAGTACCGTCAATTAGAAATCTCATTATCTGTTCTTTACTTATTCTATTTACTACTACGTAATGAATACTTATAACATTAACTTGTATAGACCGTAGTACCTAGAGGTTCAATAAATAAAATCAAACTAAATTTTTATTCCATAAAAAGAATCCATTATGTGTGTATCTCAGTGGTTTACGTAAGTTTTTTATTTTTATTAAATATTACCTAAAAAAAATCTGGTATATCGCTAACAGCTTTAATACAAAATATTCAAAATTAAGGAAGGTCACATCTTTAGTAGAACAAACTTGAAATGTTATGATAAACAAATAGGGGACCACTTCAAAACATACCTTTTTAAAATACTTTATTTATTATGTTATATTATGTCCAAAAGCTGGGAAATTACGTCATCTGGGAAACTTTACTAAATACAAATAGTACTTAAATTAATAAATACTGAGTTAAATTCGGCGGCGGCGGTGGTTTTTTTAAAGTGCCTCTTTTGAAATCGGCTAAAATTGTTTTTAATCGAGATCAAAATAACACCGCAGCTTATAAATAATCGCGTACTTATATAAAAAATCATCAATGATTTTTATGTTTAGAAACATTTTTTTTTTTTTGCAAAATGTTAAGAGTCCATAGTTTTAGCTTATGATCTACCAGAAGCCATAATTGAAAGGATTCAAGTAGTTGGTTACCAGTGACCCTGCATTGTGTATGAAAACTATCGACTCCGTTCATGCCTGCGAATCATATATATCTATGAATATAATCAATGTAGGTATAATCTCAGTTCTAATTTTTCATCTGTATTGCGTAAAGGTAAGTAGTATCTGAACTAGATAGAGTCAAAATACTTAGAAGTACTTTATTTATAATTATATTATAATTATAGGAACTGTAAACTGCAGTAACTTACGCATCAACTGTCTATAACTACTTAATAGACACCAAAGAAGGTTGCAGTGTAATATAAACTTTTCTTTTTTTCCTCCAGAAAATATTTATTTGATTCTTAAACACACTTCCTTGTAAAAGGCTTCTTATTGTATCGATTTTAGTGACGTAATGCATCTCATTACGCACACTCGCCTTTTTCAATTTACCATTATTGCACAGGTATAGTTTTTTTTCAAATGAATGATTTTCAACTACAACTTGCACTAATGAGTTTTGATGGTGGTGGAAAAGGTGGAAAATTTTGAGAAATTAATTGCACTTACTTAAAAATGAATAAAAATAATTTGGGATTTTTTAATAATATACTACATTAACATATTTTAACTAATTAGGTTTAAACAAAAATTAAGAAATACAGAAACATAAGATTGATTTATTATTAAGGTTGGTAACAGAACTCTTTCGAAAGCGCCTTCTTTATATACGCGCGCTGTTGTAAAAAAAATCGGGAAAATATCTACAATTTTTCATAAGTCTTTTATGTTTACTATTTTATTAATAATACTTTTTTTACTCGCAAGTGTGTTAAAAACGTCGTATGACACTCGTGTGCATTGAACATTACAGCCTCGGCTTCCTAACCGCCTCTACTGTAATGTAACTTGTATCAGAATGTACTATTACTTTATAATTCTAAGATACTTAATACAATTTTCAGTGTACAGAATATAACTAACTAATATTATAAATACTAAAGTAACTCTGTCTGTCTGTCTGTTTCGCTTTCACGCCAAAACCACTAAACCGATCTGGATAAAATTTGGTGCACAGGTAGATTGGACCCCGGGAAAGGACATAGAATACTTTTTAACCGACTTCAGAAAAGTAGTTCCCCCATTATCTCGACAATCCAATGGGGAACTACGCGGGTGAAACCGTGAAACCGCGGGGCACAGCTAGTAAAAGATAAGATTAATTTTGAAAAATTCTAAAACACCGGCAAAAGAAAGCAATTCGCAATTTTGTGGTGACGAACATGTTTTTACATATAACGTATAGTATTCTGTTAGTCAAGCCCTTGCACTTGATACCCATGTTGAGGGAGTTTTAAAATTATGTAATCCACCATTTTGTGGCAGCGGCCAAATTGAACCGAGTTTCATCAAACATAGCTGAAAGCACGAACGAATACACTTTTCAAACAAAAAAAACAAAATCTAAGTCTGTTCATTCATTCAGGAGCTACGATGCCACAGATACACAAGCACACACACGCGTATTTTTTTTTTAAACGGAGGTTAACGAAGTGTAAATTCAAGAGCACTGCTCAAATATTTTAGACGAAAGCAGTTCCCAAACTTGCTATTTGGCCAGCGTGATGGACTATGCCTACACCCCTTTCTTAGAGGTTAATACTTATGTATATAATCAAAAATAAAACTAACATATAACTTACAACAATTTAACAGTCAATTAGTTAGGTACTCAATATCTATTACCTCGTCATATCAGGAAGAAACGTTAATTCATTTACCTACCTACGTAAAGCATTACATAAGAATCACTGTATAAACATAATCAAAATTACTTAGTCAAAACAGCTAAAGGTGAAGCCGTTAAACTTCAGAAACAATACTTAACTTGATAGAGGTGGTCGGGAAGAGCAGTACAGGGACCATAATTAAATTAAGGTACTTGAATTAAAAAAATTAATGGAACTAATCAACTAATATTATGGATTATAGCATTTTAAGGAGCACTATGTTGAATTCCTAAGCAGTTAATTTATAGTCACAGCATGACAAATTCTGCAAACGATTTGAATTCTCAACTGATAATACTAAGAATAAAAAAATGATATTATTGAAACATTTTACTACGAGTATCTTATGCACTTACTTACTCGTACTAATTTAAATATTGGTTGTCTACATTCGAGTGATAACAATTTTAACATAGGCTATGTATTTTCCGATTCTTTCCATTACACTAATGATGAAACTATCACGCCATAGTATATGATAGGGTGATATTGTGTCTTTAAATAATACGTAATTGTCAGCAAGCTATATATTTATTTTGTTTTAAATATTGAATAGCCGTTTGTGACTTGGCTTGGCAGCCTGTTATTTACTTCGGGTCCATCTTGTGAATGGGTCGGACGCTTTTATATAAGATGAGATTTGACATACTACGGAAATGTGTACCCTCGTTTAACCTATGGAATTGTGTTTTGGGGAAATTCTGTGAATGTAGAGTGTACATTTATGATACAAAAAAAATGTTTAAGATGCATTATATAGACTTCATAGTAGAGACTCTGTTAGAAAAGTATTAAGGAAAAATTTACAGTTAACTTTGACTAGCATATTTATTTATTCTTTGACAAGCATATATAGATACAAGTTAAATGCTAATATCTCACAATGTACTAGTAAAATATTACGTAGAAACACTTTTAACTTTTAACAGCCGTTAAAATATACAATAGGCATCAACCATTAAAAGGAAATACATTTAAAAATGTTGAAATAATTGCTTATTTTACAATAAGCATGTTTAACCTAAACGAATTTTATAACGCCACAAGTGGATTTGATCAATATTATAAACTTGTCTTGTGTGCTCTGTTTTGTAAAATTGTAAGTACTAGTTGATTGATATTTAAAATTATATCTATTAAAATTTTTTTTATTCTATAAACCACGTCGTTCGCTACATACTGGGTTATTACATAAGATAAGACTTCGTGATCGACCCAATGAAGAAACACAGAATTAAAGTCAGAAATATTGCGCTAGGACCAAGTCATTCAGGATAAGTACAGGACCACCGAAGCAAAAGACCGAGCCGTCTGTGAAAAGGAAAGAGAGTTTTTATCCACCTAAAAAATTTAAAATATAAACATAGATATACTATATTTTTACTACCGGGCAAGTGTCTTTGTTACCAAAAACAAAATGACTAAATAAAACTACAACACAATAAATATAGCTAAAAGACCATAAAATAATAGATAAAATGCATTATTTGCAGCAATATGACACCCGTAGTAGATGAAAGTCATGCCTATAACATCAGCACGCGGTTTATATTCTACCCGCTTCTGTTCCTCGCTACTGGTCTATGGATCTTCCACCGATGGCAGCAAAAGTCACGTATGTTTAAGTTGGGGGAGAAGATCCCCGGACCGGCTGGCATACCCTTCCTGGGAAATGCACTGCTTGTGCTGTTGAAAAAACCTAGTGGTAAGTTTACTACAATAGTACTACGCACGATATAATTATCATAACATTTAGTTGACAGATTGCATATTACGAGTACATATAGCGAATCCGTCTACTTAACTTGAGACCATAAATGTCAAGCCCCGCTGACGTTAAGTAAACCGATGTTTAAATACCGATAGGAGATATTATTTGGAAATATCTGTTTTTTTCCATAATACAATAAAATCAAAATGTTAATTTTTTCTTAAACTTTTTAAAAGTGTCAAATTCACCGTTCATGAATTAAATAAAATAAAAGTTACAAAAAAATATAGGATTAAAAAAAAATTTGCATACTTGGCAACGAATTTCTCATAAGTTATTAGATTTCTGTCCCGTAAAATTTTACCTAAGCAAGAATCCTAAGCATGGCTACTAATATTCAATAATCTGATGATTATTCAATATTAGTAAATAATCATCAGATTCACATATTCAACAAAACATAACAGGGTGACCCAAAACTCAACGTCAAGCGGGCACGGAGCAAGAGGTGGGATCGTTATATAAAAATTCCTTGTCGGTTGGTCAAGTTATAACTAGCAAATTTATGAAATAGACTTTGATAAACATACTTAAAAACCGCAAGCACAATACTAGCAAAAAAAGTTCCAATATTGTTAAAACTTTCGTGTTTTTTCGTGTTAAAACTAACTTGTGATTGAAAAATAAACTCACCTAGCTTCATGTGCCACTATAGCTGACTTATTCAGTCTACATTCTTAATATTCCTTTGTAAAAACATCATATTCCTTACTGCACAGAACTGGTAGAATTTGGCATGGAGTACGCTGAGAAATTTGGCAGTGTTGTTCGTGTGTGGATCGGCACGAAATTGATCATCTTCTTGACTGAGCCAGAAGATGTTGAAGTGATTCTCAACAGTCAGGTCCACATCGACAAAGCCACCGAGTATAAGTTCTTTAAACCCTGGCTTGGGGAAGGACTGCTTATCAGCTCAGGTAATACAATTTTCGTCTCATAAGCATTAAGCGTAATAATGTCGCTTACAGCTAAGCATGCAGCCTTCTGGGAGAAAGTAGGTGTAAACATTTATATTATGTGTAGATCGTTTGTTTTCTATGAGTGATGTAACTGCACAATCTTTCGTGATTTATTATTTATTATTTATAACACTGTATTTTCAAACTTAAATCGAGATCATTGATTGATCAATCAGATCAGATCCAAAAATCAGCACATTTCAACAATCAGCTCATTTTCGTAATTTACCTAAACATTAGTGCAACACTCTGAAAACCTGACGCTCTTTAAATTATTGAAAAACATATTTCGTGAATCTGTATGTTGTTATATGATGAATGTTGCCTTTATGTTGTTTTTCAAATTATATTGATTAACATAAATAATAAATAATAAATAAATATTGGCGGACATTTTTCACACAGCGCCATCTAGCCCCAAACTAAGCAGAGCTTGTACTATGGGAACCAGATGGTTGATATATACTACATATACTATTTTTAAATACATACTTATTATACATAATGAACACCCAGACACAGAACAAACACCCGAGTTCATCACACAAATGTTTGTCCAGAGTGGGAATCGAACCCACGACCTTCAGCGCCGAAGTCAGGGGTACTAACCACTGCGCTGTGAGGCCAGTCAAGGAGAGAAATGGCGTTCACATCGCAAAATGATCGCACCTACTTTCCACATCAACATTCTAAAGTCTTTCGTGGATGTATTCAATCAAAATAGTAACAGCGTTGTGGAGAAAATGAGACCAGAAATCGGCAAAACTTTTGACGTCCATGACTACATGAGCGGCGTCACTGTTGACATTTTACTCGGTAAGATTTTCCTTTATTTAAAAGATTGTAACTATTTAAGTAGTTATAATAACAGAATATTAATTTTGTAAAAACTATATTTCATAGTTTTAAAGAGCACTATCTTTATTATCAAAGCATCTATTAAATCTCAATTTCTTCAAAAGTTGTCTAGCAGAAATTTTGCCAGCAAGGCTTACTTACAAACATTTTATAGGGTTCTCAAAAGGAAAAATGATTTTGGTCATTAGTATTATTATGATTTTGCTATTTGCCTTTTTCGGGCACACGTTAATTAATCAGATCTACAGTTTTATTCTGAGTAACTAATCAAATTTGTAAGTCAATGTATCTAAAAGATATCACGTTTTATATAGCACGTATTAAACTTATTTTGCCTAAGGGTACTTTTTGTTTGCTTAGAATCATGAAAATTAGCATGAATGGATTAATAAATGTAAAAAAAAATTGTCAGCAGCAATTATGTTGTTTAATAAGAAAATAACATGTATAATTTTAAATTAAAGGAACAATCATATAAAATGTTATTACCTACAAGTTTGTACAGAACCCTTAGCATTCGAGTCTAAATCGCACTTGGCCGTTTTTCTCCTCTTTTTATTTACTACTGACTTCTAAGAATTAGGCAATACCTACTCAATTCGACTGAGTTTTTTTTTAAATTTGTCCCTATTTCTCGGAGATGACATGGACTGTATTTTTTTTGTTAGAAAGGATATGGTCTCATCTAATCTATACTTGTCCAGGGGTTTCGTTTTTAAATCAAAATACCTGAAAAAGTTCTATCGGCGCATGCTGTAATAGAATTCGGTATTCACTTTTTTACTCTTGCTTTTGTGACAATAAAGAGATTTCGTTTGATTGTCAAAATTAAACTTTTATACAACTGTACACGGATAAGTCATGATTAGCTAAATTGACATTCGAGCAAACAATGACTTATTCGTAATAATAAATATCCTTATGAATAAATGATTATATTATATGTAAGTATATATATATTTGCGATTGTATCCAAACAGACGATGACTTTGTATTACATACTATTTAGCTCATTAATATAGGTAATTAGCAATGATAATTAGTGCACATGGGTCATTGTTAACCTTTGATTCCTTTATTGTTTAACTTGCATTTGCATTACAAATTAATTACCACTACTTGGATCATACTATGTAACCAAAAATATCTTTGGTTACATAGTATTTAGAACTCAGTTAGTTTTAGAACTAACGGAGCACAACGAAATGGGAGTAAGCAAACAAAATCAAAAAGTATTCTTGTCAATACTGATTAACCAGTAGCGTATCTGCCTAGAAGAGAGATTTTCTGGTTAAGATCTCTACTCAAGAGAGAAATCTTAACCAGGAAATCGCCCTAACGAAAACTAAGACGAGAGGATAATTGTTAAATTTAAATATTGTCAGTAAAGTGCCTAGGTCCGATTGCTTTAGCCCAAGCCTAAGTTATCTGCACCGAGTCTTTGTTTAGCTGCAAATAATCTTAATCTAGAGCAGCTATTTTGGAAAAGTAACTTTACTTAATAAGTTCTATCGTTTGATACAGAGACTGCTATGGGAATCACTAGGAAAACTCAAGATGCATCAGGCTTCGATTATGCTATGGCTGTCATGAAGTAAGTACTAATAGTCAAAAAAGAATTACGGAGTGATTCTCATTATTAAATTCAATAACTAATTTAGGAATTCGCGCCTGTCTAACCTTTGTTCAATAACTTTTCTTTACTAGACTTAAGTGGCATGATTTCAATTTACATCGAATACTTCAATGTAGGCATGTTGCTACGATAAAAAATTTACTAGCTCTTCTCATTGAAGAAAAATTGAATGCCAAAATGCCAAAGAAGACAAACACAGCTAGACTTTCGAGATAAAATACGATCAGCATCACACGAACTGATACCTGTAATTAGACGACCTAAATTTTGTTAAGCAAGCAAACAAATTAAAATAGAATACCATGAATAATAGCATCGAGGACAGCCACATACGATTAAACCTAAGATATAACAAAATGCTAATTGCAATTGTCATCAACAGGATGTGTGACATCATCCACCAAAGACATTACAAACTCTGGCTTAGGTTTGATGCCATCTTCAAACTAACACCTTTCTTCAAGAACCAAGTCAAACTATTGAGCATCATCCACGGCCTAACTAACAAGGTAAAATTATAAAAGCGTTACATATTTTTGCACTAAAGTATCTGGATAGCTATATATTATATTATATTTTAATATAACCTTACCCTATATGAAACTTTAAGGAAAAAAGTGATGTCTCTGATTGTAATGCTTTAGATCTTGTACACGTATGTTTGAATGTTGTTAAAATACTAGCTGTGCCCTGCGGTTTTACCCGCCTAAGCTTAATTATCTTACGGGAACACTATTATTTCAGGATAAAAAGTATAATATTATGTCCGTCTTGGTTTTAAGCTACCCCTCCAGTAATTTTCAGTCAAGGCGGTTCAGCCGCTCTTGAGTTACAATTAGTGTAGGTAACTAACAAGTCTTTCTTTTATACATATAGATATTCTGCGATAACTCAAAAAATGACAATCAGGGTAAAGTTTTCTGTTTAAAATGAAAGAATTTGGGATAATATTTTACCGTTATGATCGTTTTTGGTATATTGAAGTAGAACACAGCATATACGAGTTTAAAAATAACTGTCAGAGGAATAATCTGTTTATCGAAACGAGCATAATACGAGTAGCACAATTCCAATGCAGATTTATAAACAATTCATTCAAATGGCAAAATTTAGGCCTCTATACTAAGCAATTTTTATTGGGTATATATTATTTAATTGAGAACGAAATTGATCAAGGCTCACAAAACGACTGGTTTTTTTCTTGCTTTTACTTATTTGCTTATGGAAACTATCATTTTACAGGTTATTAAAAGCAAGAAGGAAACTTATTTTGAAAACAAGGCTAAAGGTTATGTTCCTCTTACAATTGAAGAGTTAACCAAAACCGATTCCAGCGACATTGATTTTACTGGCAACTCCAAAACTCTATCAGACACCGTGTTTAAGGGTTACCGAGATGATCTGGATTTCAACGATGAAAACGATATTGGTAATAATTAAAAAGTATTATCGATAAAGAACTTGGTAACAGAAGTCAAGACTTTGTACTGTAGTACAAACTATGTATATATCAAATCTCTGATCAATCCAGCCATTTCTTTGTATGCATTAAATTGTATTGTTTAATGTACCACATATTGTTTGGAAAAAAACACTTTTCATTGATTTTCTGTGGTTTTCAGGCAATTACATTTATTTGTGTATCATGCGAACGATTTTTGAAATTATATGTAGGTATATACTTATATATTTCTGTAGATTTGAAAACTAAGAGTTCATTCCAGCTTAAGCTACAGTCTATTTCTCTAATTTTTTACTCATATACAGATTTAGTTAACTAATTTTTAATCAGTCTTATTGAGTAAGTTGACAATAAAAAAGTTAAATAATTATTTATTGCAATAATTGCGTGGCGCAATAATAATCTAAAAATAATTGATAAAATCTAACTAAAACTGCCCATAAACTATCTTAACTTGATTCTGGTTCCTTAATCCAAAGTGTTATTTAATAATAATTGACTTATATTAAATTGTAGAGTAAGGCTGAGTTTTCATGCAAACGTATTTGCGAAAATAGAAATATACCTTTTAAAAACATACGTTCTTCTGTTTAAATTGAACATGTAATTGGATTTTAACGAGTTATTTTGACTTAAAACGTAATAAATTGTAGTATTTAAACTAGTGGTTAGAAGAAACTTGAAGAAACTTGCAAGAACTTTTCACCACTGTACTTTTAGCAAAGGAGGCTTCCACTGCGAGATTTAACCAGTATAACCTCTGACCATCTGCGGGTAAAGACCAATCCATCATCTCGCAGCTCAAATCGGTCTACCGGTTTTGGCTGGAGAGGGTCACAATGAGTTAGATATTCATACAGATACACTCAAAAACATTACCTTCCTTTTGGGCAGTCTGGTAATAAAGCTACAAAACTTTTGAATAGATTACATGAGACGATCTGTGAATGCTAAGTACGTTTTAAATATTATTTACGCGTTTCTTGATAATAATTATGTAAAAAGTACTATGTTGTTCAAAAACTTAATATTTTCGCAAATACTTTATTATCGAGAGCTGAGCCTACACTATTAACCTTAATATAGGTAGGTACATTCAAACTCAAATTGAAATATAACTTTATTGCACACCACAATATATACTAAATATATATATATTGAAATATAACTTTATTGTATATATATATTACATACAGACTTCTTAAAACATTGGCAGTACATTGGGCGGCCTTATCGCCTAAAGCGATTTTTTCCAGGCAACCTTTGGATGGATCAGACTTGATGAGAAAAACACGTCGGTAGTGTACCAATAAATACGAATAAAAAATACACAATAACCCTTGAACTACAACTGTCTATAAAGTCAAAATAAAAACAAAACAAAAGAAATTCAATACTATAAAAAATATTTTTAAAATAATCTGCATATACCAACAATAAATACATATTTGTACCAATAAGAAATGTAAAAGAAAAAACATAGAAGATTTGATTAATAACTTATTGAAAGATTTTTCTTCAATATATTTATGATTACCTTTCTGAGAATAATAAAAACTAGATTGTACGAGTATCAAAATTATATACAAAAAATAATAACTAAGATCCTAGTAGACAGAATCCATAATTTTAACCGGTTTCATAAAAAAAATTACAGCCTGTGTTATTTGCATTCATATACCTAGCCGAAATATTTTTTTTATATTTTACGGCTCAAGGTCGGACATCTTTTTCAAAACCGGCAGTTTAAAATTCAATAATTTTAAATGTTGTATCGAATTCAAAAATCTTCAACATCCGTATGTTAAAATTATTTAATTTAAAATTTGGATAAGCTTTTGACATTTTCTAAGCGGGATTGTTTATGGTATTATTAATTACAGACTAGTTTTTACTATTTATTATACTATATTTATTATTTACTATGACATCGGTCATGAAATCAAACTCTCGGCTGCTTCGAGCAAAGTTAATGAATTTTTGTTAACATTTTTCAACAGAATATGTGTGACCCCTAAAAAAATATTGATGTCTATCAATCGTACACAAATGCGTTACTGTAGCAGGTGTTGAATAAATTAATTGAATTCCAGGTGAGAAAAAACGTTTAGCATTCTTGGACCTTATGATCGAGTCTGCACAAAATGGAACTAACAATATTAGCGATCACGAAATCAAGGAAGAAGTGGACACTATCATGTTCGAGGTAAGGAATTCTTTTCTGGTAGATAATTATAAGCTGGGCGACTCGGTTTAGCTCGTACTGATGATGGCTAAAATTGTCTACATACTATTTTATTTAACCTAACTAGCTGCTGGGCTCTATATCCAATTTTCATAGTGTATGTTCCTCAACCCAACCTCAATTTTTGAAGTCGGTTCAGTAGTGTCGGAGCCTATTCAATGCAAACAAACAACTAAATATTTCCTCATTACAATATTATTATTTAGTATAGATAGGTGTTATTCGAACTAGTGCGGTTTTATCTTCTACGTTTTCAAAGTGGCTTTGAATGAAATCGATTTTATCTCCAATGCAATAAATAAACATGTGGGCTTTAGATTTTGAAGATAGTGCCAAGAATTACATCGAACGTAATATTTCAGAGACTAATATATTTGATAATGAGATGCAATTACAACAGAAGAAATAACTAATTACTAATTACGAACATAAATAATTACGAATATATTATAATTTTTTTCTCAAATATTTGAAAAGATCGTCTATTTTCCTATTTTTTCTCCATTAAATGACCTCATGTAGTATGACATTAACCGGCTCTATCGAGTTGTCGAGTATTCTAAGAGTCGGAGATACTTACGTGACCATAAATTTTGCTGTAATTTTTATGAACGATAAAACATTATTAATTTTTATTTTGTTGGACAGGGTCATGACACTACAGCAGCGGGCTCTAGCTTCGTTCTCTGCTTACTTGGCATCCATCACGACATACAAGCAAGGGTTTACGATGAGCTGTATGATATATTCGGTGACTCTGATAGGGCATGCACATTTGCTGATACACTCCGCATGAAGTATCTCGAGCGAGTGATCCTCGAAGCTTTGAGAATGTACCCACCAGTACCCATCATTGCCAGGAAACTAAATTGTGATGTTAAGATTGGTAAGTATAAAATTTTACGGGAAAAGCATTCACAATTATTAATGTGTTTTTATTAATGCCTAGACTTCCTTAACTGTTAAGACATGAGATTAAAGATAAGTATGTGTCTTAATCCTTTTTTGTCTGTGGTAAGAAATGGTCTAGCACAAAGATAAAACAAGGTAACCCTTCCAAGTAGGAGTTACTACTTTTTTTGGCATAGCATAAATTATTTTGTAATATTTATTTTTATTTTTGAGATTCAAATTAACCGTCAGTCAGTCTATGCTAAATCTTACGTCTTCCCACAAATATATTGAATTTAGAGTGATCAATTTTGAGTTTAAAAGGATAGTCCCACATAAAGTTTATCAAAATCGGTCCAGAATATTGTTTTAAAATCAGAATAACTGAATAAAATATATTAGAGCATGTCAAATCGAAGTAGGTTGGCACTTTTATTAAAGTGGTCCTTATAAATAACTTAAACTTGTCTTCCTTACTCCAGCAACCAAGAACTACGTACTGCCGGCCGGTTCTACTGTAGTGATTGGTACTTATAAAGTGCACCGTAACCCGAAATACTACAACGAACCTGAGAAGTTCAACCCTGACAACTTCCTACCAGAGAATGCTTCCTCAAGACATTACTACAGTTACATCCCCTTCAGTGCGGGACCAAGGAGCTGTGTGGGTAAGTTTATGAACTGATGTTCAATAATGTCTTTAAACTTTATTCGAGGCTTTGGAAGCGGAATCGATTTTTGAATGTTAACAATTCATCCAATTTCATCAGACATGTACATTAATAGGAGATCCTCTTTATTATCTGCAAGAATTGTAGTTGTACAGATGCAGCAAGTTTTGTAGGTATCCTTAATTTTTTTTAACTATCGTACATCTTTTTTATTCAGGTCGTAAGTATGCTATTTTGAAGCTCAAGGTTCTGCTTTCCACAATCCTGAGGAACTATAGAGCTGTGTCTGAAGTTCCTGAGAAACAGTTTCAGCTCCAAGCGGACATTATCTTGAAGAGATCCGATGGATTCAGACTCAAAATCGAACCAAGAAAGAGAGTTCCATCAACAGCTGCGTAATTTTATTTTGACATATAAATATTAACGACAAACTTTGTTTAAGTTGATTTTACTTAAGAAACAACGGTAATATATTGAGTTATGTACAAAGGTACATCAGTCGATATATTACCGTTGTCTTTCTTAATAGTAAACACAAAGGTGTTTACTATTTTTTTTTATGATGTATATTTTTTAGAGTTTATTCTATAAACTCGTAAAATAACTGGTTTCCTATTTGCGGTTATATCCTTAAATATTAGGTTTTTTAGATATATGTATTCTACTCGTATGTAATGTTTAATTTTACTATGTACAATGATGACTGTGTTTATATTTGTACTAAAATCTAAGGATATACCTAACATAGCGCTAACAAAATAACATAGCTGTGCGATCACTAAATATTTTATAGTGTAGAGTTTAGTTACTTTAAATAGTGTGGAAAAGCTTATTATTCAATAAAAGGCTTGTACCTATAATAATTATTATTTTCAGTTGTCTTCTAAATATATTAGTTATAAACCTTTAATTATGAGTTCCTTACTATAATTTGAAAATACAGACACACACCATTCCATTTTCATGCAAATGACTCAAGTGGCACACAATTAATTGGGTATGTATTGAACCTGGATTAATTATTTATATTAACCACCCAAGTAGTAGGTAACAGTAAAGCTTGGTGATAGTGAATGAAGGATACGAGTAGCACCAAACACACAAACTTTTCCGGCTATGCTAAGGTTGATTCACTCATTAAAATCAATGTTTAGGACGCATATTTAGCCAACATTTGATTTTAGTTTAGTACATCTAAAACGAAACAAAGCAGACAAATTCCAATGAAGCAAATTTTCATCCTCTCTAATTAAATTCTTTGCATAACTTCTTAAGAGCAACTTTAGTAGGTAAAAGAGGATTTAAGGGCAGATGACACACATACCTAATATTAAATCTAAAACGAAGTTTAGGGCCATGACGAATACTATTGCCACACTGAATGGCAATGCGTATACATTGGGCCAGATAAACACCAACATTCTGGTCACGCGTATCGATGAATGCTTCGATAAGTTTTAGAAAATAAGATGAGCTTCCGGTCCTCACGGCCCTATAGTGTCTACTCTAAAGTTTTATTACAGCGTTGTAGTGGCGAACTATCAAAACGAATCGAGTGTATAAAAAGTTATGTCCAAGATAATAAGTAACATGAAAACGCCTGATAATTGTCTAAATTTAATCCATTGCAACAACAGAAGTGAAAATATCATTAAAAATACAGGCAACTTCTACCTAAATCGTTTGTTTTAATCGAGAGCCTAACAATGCCTCGTATCTGTTGTTTTTTTTTCCATTTCGATTAAGTTTAAATTCCTGTATCAATAAATAAAAGTTAAATAGCTAACGTCACTCAACAACTATACAACTTCGAATAATAAAATAAGCATATTTTGTAATTCAAATTCCATTAGGCCTATGATGTTATGAAATATTATCATAATAAACAACCGGGGTTTGTATAATGATTGCAAATTAACAAAGACTGTATAATAAAAAAAACGAGTCAGCTATAATACATAATATATTAACCTGGAAGACAAGAAAATTACGAGTACAAGGACAACCTCCTTCAGCCTAATTTATTTATCTTAAGGTGATGGTTCCCAAATAGATGCGTTTTTGTTTCCATTTTCTAGCATTACCATATACTGTGCCATGTTGGAAGTAATACATATACTCAATTAAAGCATGATGTTTCAAAATGCTTATCTTAGTTTACCAAACCATTTTAATATATTTTTGAAGAACTCATTATCTCATTATTTTGAACATGTTTCTTTCGGTATACGTGGAATGTCTACTTTGTAATGTTGAGGTAGATTAATCGAAATATTGGCACCTTCAGGCTAATGTATTGTTTTTGTCTTGGGATGATAGGTTAGTGAAGTTTTAAAGATAAATGTTATTAGAGCTTACTAAAAAGTATTCATTTAGAAAAGCACGATGCTAATATATTTAACTAGGCACTTAGCACATATTTTAATGAGGCACTTTGGCTTAGCTAGCGTGTAGCATTCGTTTTATGCGACGTTGCATGCGTGCCCGCCTCATCCCTGCCACTTCGCGTAGTGAGCGACGTTGTCAGACTTCATCTAGTGCAGCGTGAGAATAATTATTTATAATATTCTTTCCTAGTATAGTTACCGCGAGCGCGTAATAACATACTTATAAGCGATTGTGTTTCACTAGAAACATTCTCTGCCGTGATTTTGACACTACTTGTAGAAGTGTGATAATATACAAATGGGAGATAAGAAGAATCGAAAACAAAAAATATCACTTCTTATAATCTTTATAAGTAAACTTTCATCGATGATTTCGCCAATTTACTTTTTTAGAGAATTTTTTTATTGAATATTTTTATTTATTAATCTAACTATTTTGACCGATTTTTATCAAACTTATATGAATTAATTGTTCGTTAATTTTAACGTCTCTAAGAAAACAGAAAAAGCTTAAAAAAAACCATAACTGAAATAAAATGTAAACAGTTAGGTATTTTTATTATGGCAGCTGCTCCTTACACTGAAGAATATTTTTTTTACAAGATCTCTTCCCGACGCAACCATCAGCTATATACGCATAGCATAGCTAAGTATCAGTACATACTATTATTCATTCCGTGGCTCAATTCTCAATTGCGTTTGTCTTTACCCGTCGCCTTAACATTTGTGCCAATGAACTTGTTTAAAAATATTTATGCCCTAGGCTAACATAAAATTAATTTGATAGGTAACTACTATTCATATAATTTTCTTTACATATTTATTATCTCTTTTTATATATTTACACGCAGAATAAATAATCATGTAGTAGGTAGGTATACATTTTAATTAATTACCAAGATTTTTGAGTAAAGTAGCTCGAAGTGTAGTGTGTAGTGAAAAAGCTAAGTTAATAGAGTTAATAATATAGATAGTATTCAGTAAATGGGTTTTGCACAATTAGTACTTCACTTTTCATTTACTGTTCTTTTATTTGATTTTTCTAACTATATTTTTCAGTTCATTAGATATACAACGTGTAACAGAAAGATGTGACAATACTTAAGGGTGTTAGTGTAACCATCAAAATGAACCGAATATTTCAAATTTAAAGAAGAATTATTTGGTTTCCATACGAAAATTTGTCACGTGATCGGCTAATTTGTATGGAGGACGCAATATTTTTTTTTTCTATTTGTACACTGGGTCACTTTGTTAGGTAGATTAACACCGTAAAGTATTGTCATATATTTTTGTTACAAGTTGTATATAAATAAACTAAAACTTAAAAAAAACTATAAATAAAGTGGTTCTCAGCACCTGAAAATATTTTACTGGTGAAAAAGTAGCCAATAGCATTCTCCGGACTTCTGTCTGAATACAAAAAGTCAAATCGTTCCGGTACTCAGCCGCTACGGAGAAGAAGGACAAACAAACTAACAAACTCACAAACAACAAACACACTTTGACATTTTTAATATGTGTGGGGATAAAAGTAATGGGGTACTGATATGATTGTGATCTGATAAAAGATAACTTATATCAGATCACGGTATTAAAATAAATTATTTCTTACATAATTTATCTCTAAGTGTAATCTTCCTAAGATTGTAGATGTAGAATTGTAGAACAAGGTGAATAATGAATAGACTAATCTTCAAACTGATTTTTAATTTCTGGGGGTAAAAAATGATTAGCCTTCTTAGATCTCATGATAGAGCCTGTTTATAATGAAACCGCTAATAAAACTGACCATGAAATTAAAGAAAAGGTTATAAAGGTATAAAAAGGATTTAGTTATAAAATTTATTTCTAAATGATACTAGAAGATTTCAGAGCCATTATAAAAAGCTACGACATCCAGATTATAAACTAAATTAAAAGATGACAAATGATAATTTAACAAATTAAGTAAAGTTCCATACCAATCTGAAAAAAGAAGAGAAAGTAAGCAAGTTCTAAGCTTCCAGAGCCATCAAGTAGTTGATCTAACCCATCAAAAATGTCATCTCAGATATATATTCCATCGGTCGTTCTTCTGGTTCGCTTCCTTTAAATAATTTAAGAGTACTTAGTTAAAGAATAAGTAAATCTTTCTGAGATTTACTTATTTACGTTTGAGGTTAAACGAAGTTAATGATAAAAATGTAAGGTAACTTATTTTTTATTATTCATAATGATTAAATATGTACTAAATATGATAAGAAAGTTTTTTTTTTTTAATAGCCGTAATGTATCTACACAGTATTATGTCTTGCCACTTTATCGAGAATACAACACAAAAAACGTTCGTTGTCGTATTATGAATCTCAATATTAGGGGGTGGTCTCCCTTACTATGGTGGTATATTCCAAAGCCCGTTATACTGACTAAAATTGTGTTTTATGGGAGGATGTTAAATCTTTAAAAGGTTGGTTAGTCCTTAATCTTTCCATATTTTTCAAAGGGATTGAACTGTTTCGTCAAGCAGATATCCTTTCGATGTATTTTGCACACTCTTTATAGCATGTGACAATATTCATACACAATGACCTTGTTTGATGTAAAAATGCAAAATATTACGTATTAAATAGATTGTATACATACAATATTCATTTTATGTTTTTTTAAAGTTCAGTGAAGTTGAAGATCAAGGATAAGTAGCATTAGAACCGTTCGTAGAAAATTAAATTGAATACTGGGTGGGCTATCAAGTCAAAAAATCTAGCATGATACTGAGATACATGTTCGTATGAACATTGTACCTATTGCAAATGTACCTTATTTTCAAATTAACGAATTTAACTCGCTGACGATTCAGTGTACTTTTTTATTTTCTGTATTCAATTCATTCATCATAGTTTTTCACGTCAATTCTATTATTTATAATAGGTACCATCCTAATGACCGAGCTATAATTAAGCCTTGATCTGACCTTGTCCTTGCCTCTTGTTGTTATATCGCCAGACAGTTGTAACGGAGTACATTGATCCTCCATCAATTATGTCTCTACATTTCCATTGGCCATGAGTTATCTGCTTCAATTGTATAGAATGTTGTGTTATAGGTATATTTTAATTTATTTTAGCATGTAGATTTTTATTATGTATCTTGTACATGTAATTTTTTTATATTTATATTATATGCCCAGGGTACACTTTAGAGCACAATTTTAAACCCCACGCGGGAATGTACTTGTACGCCCGGCACGACATATGCTGTCAGCGTCTCCGAAATTTGGAAGTTTGCAGATACTCTGTTACCTAGGTTTTGGTATACACAAGTATAGAGAAATCCTCTATCAGTGATCTCAGTGATGCAGCGGAAGCGGCTTAGCAAGCGTACATATCAGCAAAATTAGTGTTTCTAGGGGATTTCAATGCCCACCACCAAGAATGGTTATTATACTGAGACGCTGACCATGCTCGGAGAATGAAGCGAAAGCTTGCCTTAGCGTTAAATCTCGCTCAGCTTATTCAAGATGCTACTCGGGTTCCTGATGTTAAGTTGCACACACCTTATTGTTTGGACCTTCTACTGATAACTGATCCAGACCGATATTCAGAGCCGGTTTCATCGCCTTAATTGCAGCAGATTGGGATAAAATGCGCTCTCTCTATGTATCTTATCCTTGGCAGTCCGTTTGCTTCTCTTCTGACGATCCTTCGACTTGTGCAGACGCCGTGACGGATGTGCTACGTTTGGTTATAAAATATTGTACTCTGACCTCTGACCGGCACAGGTCGCCCGTGGTTTGTTTCTCGATGTGGTCGCGCGGAGATGTTAAAACACGAGGCACTCCTAGCCTGAGCTGATGTTCAACACCGTAAGGCAAAAAATTTAAGCCAGAAGAAACATTGTGTTTAAAAAACGTATAGTAATATAGTCCTACAAAAAGGTATTAAGGAAGGCACGTTTCGATCATATACGCCGAATAGGGAACCAACTGGCTTCATATACAGCGAGTAGTAAAGCGTTTTGGTCCCTCGCTAAATCGGTCGAAGCAAGCTTCTGCCGCCTCTCACTGTCTCCAATGCTAAAGCCTGATAGGGCACTGGCTCATTCTACCAAGGAGAAAACAAACTTATTTGTGTCTCTGTATACAGAGTTCTCACGTCTTGATGCTAGTAGCGCAGTACCTCCATATATATTTGGCAGTATGACAACAATGTCTGAAATTCGCATTCGCCAAATAGAGGCCTCTTCTTATTGCATAGCGTTGTGCCTACACAACGCTATGCAATCTGTACGTGAGCTAAGCTAGTGACCCCGATGGAATACCAGCAGTAGTCTTGCGAACATGAGTGTCTGAGTTGTCTCCTGTGTTGACACGCTTCTTTTGGTTCTCTCTTGAGACTAGCCAAGTGCTGAAGTCTTGGATGCTAACAAACGTGCAACCTGTACCTAAAAAAGGTAGTCGTGTCGAGAAGCGCTAGCCATTTCTCTCGACATTTCAAAGGTTTTCGACAGGGTCTGGCACGAAGCAAGCTTACTACATACGGCTTGCCCGCTGGGTTATGTGGGTGGATATCGGACTTTCTGAGTGAGAGACTGGTCAATACTAGTAGTCATTGACGGCTGCTTGTCAGACCAAATGGCTATAAATTCCGGGGTCTCGTTCGATAATCTCAGCAACTTTTTTTTCAAGGTTCAGTAACTTAGAGAAGCGTTGGTTGAGCGTTTGAATTTGTCCCTCAAGGCAATCTCCGATCGGCGCGATGCCAATCTAGTTAAATTCAATGCTGCTAAGAGCCATGAGCCTGCGGCGTGTCTTTTTTCTCCAAAATTAGACATATCTGCTGGTCCCTACTTTCCCAGTTGTGTTGCTCTTACAGACTACCTTGAGCTATTAGGTGTCACGCTTCGGCGCTCAATTTTGGCACGTACATTGTGTCTAAAGCTTATTTAGCTGCCAAAAACTTGGTGTTCTCTAGAAGGTGTGGCGATCTACTTTACGTCGGAACAGATGCTAACCTTGTATGAAGTACAAGTTCCATCGTGCATGGACTACTGCTAACATCTTTGGGATGGCTCAGCTAAATATCAGCTTGAAGCGTTGGAGTCTGTCACGAGGAGAGCTAAGAGAGTTATAGGCAACGATGCTCTAGCCAAAGCTAACTTTCAAAGCCTTGAGCATCGTCAAAAAGTGGCTAGCCTATCGGTTTTTTTTATCAGATACATTTCGGGGAGCGTACCTTGGAATTGCATTATCAATTTTCCCCATGCCCTTTTTTCAATCGGACTAGTATAGATACTGCAAAATGCCACCGGTACATGGGAGAGATTTCAAGGACTCACACTGAACGCTTTACGTCTACTAATCTTGATCTTTTCAAATTGCGAGTAAATCGGTTTCTTTACCGGCCTCATCCTAGACTACATCGTCGCGAGTACATCAGGCGAGTTGCGGTCAAACGCAAGCAAATTTATAAAAAATTAAACTTTATGTATTGTATAGTATAATACAATATACAGGCTCTTCTCAACTTCTAATGAAACAGATTTGTATTTTCATTATAACGTAGTATAATTATATCTTCTCTGGTTACAGATAAAATATAATTGTATGTCATAAAGATTGAACGCGGGCTTAGTGATGTTGTCTTGTCAATACAATTAAGATTGGATAATACTCTGTACAATAAGAAAATATAACACAATAAAGATAATAACAAGCATTACCTATGCAATTTATTAAACGATGGACATTTAACTGTCTTTTCAATTAAGACCTCATAACTTTCTTATCACTCTAAAAATAAAGAAGTTCATTAGAATTTATTATAAACATCTATATTTAGAAAACATATTACATGAATTTTTTGACGCAACTGTAGGTATGTTGTGTGTGGGTGGTGAGACGCAAGTCGTACCACAATTGAAACAGTCTACGTTCACTAAATATAGCAAAATATTTAATTCGACACGTAACAATTATTGTTTGACTCCAACAAAGAAAACAATAAAACAAGTAATGTAATGTGTCCGGGCGGCACGCGATCGTCTAGTAGGTACAAACATTCAATCCAGACTGTCTGATGGACGAAAGCGCGCGGGGGCGCCGTGGCGAGCTTGCAGAACCGGTCTCGCGCAGGCCGTATCAACGAAGAAGGGACGGTTCATGCAAACATCACCATTCTAATATTATTACTTAATATAATTTACTTTTATTTTTTAATTTATATTTGTTAAGGTACTTATATATATATATATATATATTATGTGTATTTATGTATGTATTTAATATATACAGGGTGTCTCAGCGCCGATTTTAAACTTTAAATATTTATTTAAAAAAAACTAATTGTATTTGAAATATTTTTATTGCTGTAAATTATAATGTATTGTTGCGGATTTTATGTACGGAATATTACACCGAGACACGTCGTAGAACGTCAACTGATATGGCTCTCACTTCTGTCGTTATTTTAGCCTTCAACTGCTCCAAACTCGATGTATATAAGGGGTATCATAAACTCTTTCTTTGAGATAACCCCATAAAAAAAAGTCAGCTGGGCTTAAGTCAGGAGATCGAGGTGGCCACAATATGTCTCCAAAGCGGCTTATGATTTTACCCGGAAACAACGCTGTTAGTGTGTCCATGGAGACCCTAGCTGTGTGGGCTGTGGCCCCATCTTGCTGAAACCACACACTTGACTTGTCAATATCTTTTTCTTGCAGTTGCGGTACAAAAAAAATATTAATCATATCAATATACCGCTCGCTCGTCACTGTAACCGTTGCACCTCGGTCATTCTCGAAGAAAAATGGCCCGATGATTTTCTTCGCCGATATTGCACACCATACAGTAACTTTGGGGCTGTGTAATGCTTTCTGATGTTTATTGGATTGTTTGATGACCAGTAATGGCAATTTTGACGATTGACGTACCCTTCGAGGTGAAAATGTGACTCATCACTAAAGTAAACACTGTCGATCCCATTTTCCTCTGAAAAAATATCTAACATATTCTGACAGTAAATTTTTCGCTTGTTGTAGTCTTCTGGTTTGATTTTTTGAACTATTTGGATTTTGTAAGGATGTAATTTTAAGTCTAAGGCCAATATTCGTAGAAGACTTGAACGGTGAAGGCTCAAAGAGGCAGCATGTTTTCTAACTGATCGTTGTGGATGCTCCGCGACTGCAGCGGCGACGCGGTCGATGTTTTCAATCGATCGCACAGGTTTATTTCGAGGGCGAAATGAATGATTCAGTAAACATCCTGTCGCTCTAAACTTTTCTACCCACGACTTAATTAACTGGATACTCGGAGCGTCACTTAAACGGCTGATTTCAAAGCGGTTACAAAACTTGCGCTGTGCTTGACTCAACAAAAACTCATTGCAAAAATACGCCTCTACTGCGTACGCGCGGTGCGCGCCAGACCACTGCGACATGGCGACTAACAAATCCGCACTCGTCACCGACCGAACGCTACCACTCCCCTCCCGCTAGCCCCGCAGGCTCCCGAGAAATTCGTGTTTAAAGTTTAAAATCGGCGCTGAGACACCCTTTATATATGAACAAATATATAGGTAAGAAATGAAGTGTTAATATACTATTAAAATAAGTAAGTAGATAAATAGATGAGCCCACACAACCTCTAAGGAAGCAAGGTTTTTTGATATCTTGTCCTAGATTTAGTTAGGTTATTTATGCTTACGATGATATGACTTTGGTGCTATTTGTGGTATAGCGTTGTTGTTGATAGTAGTTAATGCGGTCGATGGGGGCGAAAGAGATTCAAAGTTTGATCCCACGAAATACACAAAAAGAGCCTGAACTACTGGTGAATGAAAATAACGTGAGAAAACCATTGCCAGCTGCCTACCACCCTCAAGTTGAATAATCTGATTCATTCAATTTTTTTTTAAATATTTTAGTCGTCAGCGATTTTCGATTGACGGTTCTCTCAAAATATGAAAATTCTTTAAAAATGCTAATACCACGATAATTCTTTAAAAATAGATTTTAGTACCCATGAAACAAAGTCTAAAATACTGTGTTACAATACGAGAATGGGAGAAATAAACATCCATGGCAACAAAAGTTGTTATTTAATTCCCTGAAATATTGAAAATGTCATAAGTGGCATAAGTTTCATAACAGATGCCGCTTTTGTCATTTCCTGAAGTCATTAAGAAGTCAATAACCTTATTTCAGTAGGCAAAGAATATCTTTTACAGAGTTTTTATTGTTCTGAGATTCAGAAGCTAGAAAACATAATCGCAAATTTTGTGTGGTCGCGAGGTCAACAGTTCGAAAATCTACTAGGATATAAATATATCTGATTTTTTAAATTTGAGGGGTAAAACCCAATCTGCTAACTCTTCCAAAATATTTTTCCGGAATTTTGAATAGCATTGAATGCACGATGTTTTACTATAATAGTACAAGTAAACTCTATGGTGGAGTGGTATATATTTTTATTCAATATAATAAATTGCATTAAATTATACTCAACTAAGTAATTAAATTACATAATTATCGGTAGGTATATTAAGACAGTTTGCTTAAACACGCTTTAACACTTGTCTTATTTTATCACTATTAAGTATACGGAAATAAACTTTAGCTACTTAATGTATGTTTAGTCTATAGCTGCTGACTCATACATGATTTTTCCTTTATCTTAGGTTAACGACCACAGAAGCAACGATAAATAAATCAGGCGATTTATTTTTATATAATTTATTATAAACTCGTATAAACCTAATAAGTGGTAAATAGAGAAATTTATCACATAACTACTTAACCTCATTTATAAAAACTTCAACACAATTCTTATGGAGAATAATATATAAAGTCTGCCTCCTGAGTAGGTAGGTATATAATATAGATACTATTAATTTGAATAATCTATTCGGCGGCGTACCACTTGCTAACTGGTACCATATAGTTTATAACATGCAGTCAACTAACGAGAATAATATTACAAATCGACCTTTACTATACCTAAAAACAAAGTCCTGAATGTAGATAAACTTCTAAACAAGCACGCATCAAAACTTATAACTAATGTTGATCTAAAAAATACCGTTACATTGTTACAATATGCATGTATGCAGTTTTTTATAATAATTCTATGAATTACTTTGCTAATCACTCAATCAAGCTTTATTGACACAAATTAATACACTATTTATGCTGAAATCAACTTACTAGGAAAATATACCTTTACTCTGCTCCTTAATGTTATTCTTATGGCAACTCGCTGCAACGACTTTACAATATTAATTTAATATCAGTCAATAGTTTTTTGTTGGATGTTCTTAGTTTTAGCGCCAATATAATATACGTTTAAAGCACAATTGGAATGTATGGACGGCCTTACTATTTTATGGGAGTATTACTAAACTAACCCATATAACAAATTCGAAAGAACCAATAGTTCTATCGTATTTGACACAGTACAACCAAAGAGATGTAGCTCTAAGATCTAGCAGCTGTTTTTTCATTAATTATTATTCGACCAGTCGCACGAAGGCCATCCGATTTCTATTTGCATTACCGACGCATATAATATCTTGCTAAATTCCAAATCCATTTACCATTTCAAGAAGGTGTCCTACTCTTCCTATAGACAATGTATTCTATAGTCCACAACACTACACACACTAGACAGCAGAAGCTCATCGCCAGGAAACAGTAGATGTAGCTACCGGTGCCTTCGTAGATGACACCTGCAATAAAATAAACATTTTATTAGAGGAATTAAATCAATACTTATATATTTGTTGTCCGCCAATAAAAACATTTTATTTTTTATTTTTAATACGAATCTTGTAAAAAAACTTCAACAATGTCATTATTATAAGAAAGTTATATGTCATTATATTTATTTAAAGTCTTAAATTTCAGTTTCTTTGCAAAATATTAAAATTCAAAGTTGAATCTAGTGAGCACGACCCGAGCTACCCCATGGGTAGCTCGGGTCTAAAACTACATCTAAAACTACATCTCAGAACCATGACTTCATTTTTTATTTTATTTTAAGGCAAATTCTATTACAGAGTTTGCATTGTACTGAGGGCTACTCAAAGAGCTTCGTAAAAAACTTTTTCTTTAACACATTTTACATCATTGATATTGTATTGAGAATAAATGCCGATGTCGAGGCTCTTGCTATTAGATTCGTGTGTCCATCAAGTACAAGTTTATTTATTTTGTGTCACTACCTACTCGTTCCTGAACGAAGTTAGTATAGGAAGTTGTAGATTAGGAATGAAATACTAAAAAAAGAACCAAAATTCCGGTTTTATATTACCTAGCGATAAAACTCTGATGCTGCATTTAATTTGCGTAGTCGAAAAAAATATCTGATACAAGAATACTTGTATCGCACGCGATAATCACGTGAATCTCAACATGTGACAAATGAAACAATCTCGATGTACTAAAAACAAATGGGCTTAATATGAATTAACTTGCATGAACGTCTCAAAGTTTACATTTAAGCTTGAAAAGGGCTTGAAAAGGCTTGCTAATTTTGTTTTTATTTTATAGACAAACATACTATTTTTATTTATTAGACAAGTTGCTTTGTAGGAACTTGTCAAATTAAAATGAATCATAACATTTTAATAATACATTTGGTTAATTTGAAATAATGGCCAAATGGAATCAAAAATTAAGAAAATCAAATTGCTAAATGGCATGTTGTGTGTGTACGTTTCTCTCACTCGGTAGTCTAGACCTGCCCAATATTACCAACCCTACATAGCCTACTCTAAATATCTGCATCTATCATTAAATACACTTTCTGAAAAAATATTTCTGGTGGGGTGTACAAAATTATATTAATACGTTGACGGTGTATTAATATAAAATCTGCACAATCCATAAAGTGAGAATCATGCTGTAGTCTTAACTAAACACACAAAAAGATACTTAATTTTATAGTTTTATACTTTATCATAAATCTCTTGATAAGATGAAACCACGTTAACCTGCTGATATACTTGTTTACTCCATTTTCCTCGTTTAAAAATAATTTCTAATGCTGTATTACAAATTATGCATAGGTTTACATTTCTAGTTAGTCACAGATATAAGAACATTCTGATAATAATTGACTTACTAACTTTTTAACATTGCACGTTGAAAGTTTTAGGGAAAGAGACACACCTACTAGATCACGTACAAAGAAGGCACGTAAAATTCAATTAATCTTACCTATAAGAGGATCAGCCATTAGCATCAGTATACCGGAGAAGAGAATATGTAGAGCTAGAGCTGCAGGAAACCTGTCGGGGGCGGCGGTGACCAGCACCAGAGGAAACAACACCTGGACAGAGCATCGCACCAGACCCGAGACGGCTGTTACACCGAACACGAACCAGATTTCACTCGACGTTACTAGAGCTGGGACAAAAATACAAGTAGCGTTAATAGATGAAAGCATGAAACATGTATTAAAAAAATATCATAAGTGCTAAGCTTTTATCTGAGGATTTCAATATGTGCTTAAATCTTTCTAGATTTCTTTTTCAATACTTGTTTCCATAACTTATATGTTATATAATTAGAAAGATTTAGTAGAATCGTTAGGTATAAAACTATATTACTTACTACCACAGTCTGATTTTCGTACACACACAATAATTGTGCAATTAATTATCTAATTCAAGTATATTAAAGACTATTTAGTTTTGGACAAGGTTGAAACATCGTAAACAACAAATATCGTAAATTAGTATACCTATTATTACATTGTTTTTTCCTGGGCTGTTTGATTACCTATAATTTTTTTATAGCTACCATCATAACCATAGTAGGCTCGTTATTTTAATGAATAAAGCTTAAAATGTATTATTATATATCTTAACATCTTATTCATTACTTAATGTTTATAGTTTAAAAGTGCTATAACATCTTATCATTAATACTTTCTAAATTCTGCAATTTATTGCGCGTAGTAAGGTAACATGTTACTAACAATATTAAGACATAATAATAAGTTCATGACAATAAGTTAACTATTATGGATAATATTTCAACGCTTCTTTACTAGAATATTTAGGTTAATAAAAGCTCCAGTAAAAAATAATATAATAAGATTAAGTAGTACGAGTAAAACTCACCTATTCTCAATAATATAGTGATGCAGGTGCCAATGAAGAAAATAAGTCTGCTATCTACAGAGTAAAAGTAGGTAAACACAGCCAAAGAGAACCTCGCAAAGAGATCTGAAATAGCTCCCACCATTACACAAGACGCCACTTGCATCTGAAATATTCAAACAATTTTTAACTAAATAGACAACGTATTTTTCAACAGCAATAAAGGCAAATAATCGATAAATAAAAAATACAGGAAATTATTATTATTATATGTACATACTTAATTAGGTCGAATAAATAATTCACCAGAAAATAATATAGATCAAGCCATATCATCAATATAATATAAATCTTAATAGAAAATCCCGAAGAGCTATGAAACCAGCACTACGAGTATGGTTTTATATCAAGCGTTAGATTTAACAATTCGAGTCGGTATAGACGCTAATACCGATTCTTATCAAATATATCAATCATTATCGAGGGAATGATACACTTGAATCAAATATCAAACCCCGTTATACTACCGTTTGCTGTCAATTTATATTCAAATTAATGTCTAATCAAATTGATGTCAGCTAGTTATCATGACAGCATCCGCAGGCAAAAAACATTAAAGGACAATGTTTCCAACCGTTGTAATTATCGATAAAGAACCCTACTTGCACTGCTTATCGCATCTTTATGTATCTGTATATAATAAGTGACCCCTATCACTTATTTATGGATATGTTAAACTACGCTGAGGATTTATAAATTTTGTGTTAAATGGAAACGTCACGATGGGCAGGATTCAAATTTGCATCCCATCAGGTAACACACGAGAAAAAGAAGATAAAATGCAAACATACTTGTGTAAATCCATAGGAGAAAAGAAGCATGGGTTCCATGGCAAGGTACGTCACATCAGATACGAAAGCAAACCCAAGGCCAATTAAAGTGCTAACGAATCTAGGATCCTTTAGCAAGTCTAACTCCACATTATCATAAATGGTTTTTCTAGAACAAAAACATAATAACTTGTCAAAAAAATATTTCCTGTCTGGCTGGGTCTAACCGGCTTTTAGGCATATGCAATAAATATAACAAATATATTATATATCATACTGTTACGTTGGTTTTTTAGACGTATGTTTTGAACAGCGCTGCTAATCCATTTCTGATTGTTTGTGGTTTTGGTGGTTAGTGGACTAATTCAAATGTAAATAAATGCAATGTTATGTAATATAATGCAACCGTTTAGTGAGATAAGATTAGACAACTATTTATTAATAACCAACCTAAAGTCACATTAAACCGCTATTAGAAAAGAGGTTTAGAAATTTTTATTAAGTATTTTAAAAAAGTTAAGTTAAAAGATACATCGCTCTTGGACATGAGATTTTTTATCTCGTGTAACAATGACAAGTAAAATAGTCTGTTCACTTTATCAATTATATTATGTAATTGATTATTTAAATATAAGTAAAATAATAATACCATACTCACATAATACTTTTCTGAATTGACTCAGTACGTTTTTGTGCCTTGTCTTTTATTTCTACATCATTTTCTTCACCTGACAACATTTTTACTATTGATTCATCGTTATTTTCGTATGTTAGTTTTTTGACATCACAAGGTGAGGTTAATTCTGTAATGATTTGTTATATTATATTCAAAGGGTAAGAGTAGGGAGGAATTCGGTGCTGGGTGGACATGTTATGTGAGAGGTTCACGCAAACACAAATAAGTATTAAAAAGTGATAAACACGTCACACAACAAAAAACATACCAATTTCATAAATGATGATGGTAACATAAAACAAAAATGCTACCAAGATAATACTTCAGTTAAATTTTATTGATATCTGATATAACTTTAGTTTATATATCTTATTATTATAGACCTGCGTGTTCTAAAATTTTACGGAAAATGTACTTTCTACTATGTTGCATTCTAAATTTCAATAGCGTTAAAGTATGTAAAACTTAAAAAATTTAGCTAGGTTTCTTGATAAGTACGGACACTTTCATCCACTATTGATGATTTCGTTACCTATACTAAAAATAGTTATAGTGATGTAAAAACCAAAAATTTTAAATGGCGACTACTTAAATAAATACACTAATATGTCAGAGCATAATAATGTTACATTCTTTCAACATACCCTGATCTGTAAATTCATTAGATTTAATCAAATGCCATTCCACGGGATGCATGACAATCATGGCGAAGACTAGATGCAAATCCACTGCCATTATCAAAGCCAGAGTCCATCTGAACCCATACTCGTTCAGCAAGAATGTCACTAACATGGGGAAAGTTATAGATGCCATGCTGCTGAGCGTCTGATTGGCACTCATCATAGCCGTTCTTTTCTTGGTAAAGTAACAGTTAAATGCTGTGAAGCTTACTGGTATCATGACGCCGAAACCGGCTCCTGAAATAACGAACATTTTATTTCATAGTTTATTATCTTTTTACAGACTTCGCGAAAAGAGAATAGGTACTCAATTCGACGGTATCATAACAAGCTACCGTTGAGTGTACTCCGAATATTCCGCTATTTGGGGGCTATTAGGGACTACCAGACCGCCTTATGATTAGTATAGTTAATACTTAATCCTATCTATTTATATTGTACTCATAGGCATAAATCATTACGGAACATTTATATAAAGGGAGAAGTCACTGACTACCGAGACACAGTTTAAACTAGTTCGGTGTCAGTGGATTCATTTACTGTATTTTGTAACCTTTGTATTTTGCCAAATAAACACATTTGATTGATTGATTGATTGATTGATTGATTTATTCAGCTGGTGTACATCTGCCTAAATTATGTTTAATTATATTTTAGGATTATACTATTTTTACGGTACTTTCGTTTTTTCTTCAAGTATGATGATATGTAAATTAAATTAATTAGCCGAAATAAGTCGGGTTGCTCAACCGTATAATATGTATTAAAATTAAATTAGATATCTGTGGTTTTTCTGAGCAACATAATGATAATTAATAATAATTAGTCTACTTAACAAATTTAAAGACATGGCTCAAGGCGTTTTCATTTAAACGATTAACAAAAACCGTCATTGTTTTATTTCTAGCTAGTGTCACTTTTTTTCCTTTTCGTGCCCAACGGAGACAATTGTAAGATAATAATAGTTGAAGCACGGATTATTAATAAGGTTAAATACTATCTATTATAACTAGATTAGGTAATCTTTATACAGCGGAACTAGGAACTTAATTATAAGGTCTGTGAATAGAAATTGACTGTTGGAATTTATGTAATTATTATTATCGGGGATAATATACAAAATAAAGAAAATTGATATCAACTAATGAAATGTTTTTGAATTTTCATAATTGTAGAGGAGCTACAATAATAGTCGGACTTTTCAAACTTAGTATTATACTTGTTGATAAATACAATTCCGCTCTAAAAATTCAATCCTCAATATTTAGATTTTCTTACTGTTATTGTTATTTCATTCTTTTGAGTTAAAATTGTGCCTTTAGGTATAATTCTATTTTTATTCAATGTTGAATGAATTAAATATACCTAATCGAATCTTTTAGCAATAACTGAATATAAATGTAACTTATGAAAGTACCTACGATCAGTTGCACTCATTGGTAATATATTATGTCACCAATTTTTTTTACTTACCTCGAACTACTCCAAATGTGAATACTAGTTGGTAAGTTTTTTGGACGAATATAGTCAATACATCGCCGAGCACGAACAGGCCAGCCCCGACCAGGCCAACTTGCCGGAATGAGTATTTTTTTAACGCTATACCAGCTAGGAACCCTGAAAATAAATTGAAAATTACAATATGCGAGTCTTAACACGGACTTATGTTGAGCCAATATTTTTGATTACCTATCTGTATATTTTCTTGGTGTTGAATATTCCATTGTTTTTTTTTTATATCTATTGCAACATTATTATAGTATTTGTTTTATTATGTATCTAAATTGTTGATTGCGAATAATAAACTACAGGCCCAGGTCTAAATTGAATTCAAATAAATGAAATTTCTAAATTGCTATTTCCTAATATCAAAAACAATACAAGTACATAAGATAAAGGTTATTTTTGTTCTATTATATAACTTTTCACGCGACCTAGTCATTAGAAAAGTAAAACTATAACCAAGATAATATAGATGAGAGATACAGTAGGTGATAGGTGTCTAAGTATGGGTCAGGTTTCATTATATAAAGACTGATCAATACCACAACTTTTACTTTCTCATCTTACAGTGCCTGTTTGCGGATATAGTGATCTAGATCTGCTCTCACCTTGGAGAGCACTAGATTTTATGTAAAATTTATCGACTGCAGATCGAAAACAAAGTTAAATTGAAAGGTTGAAGAAAGATCGGTGAATGATCTAAGCTTTGCACATACGAGTCTAAATGGATTTAAAAAACATAAGTTAAGTTAAAAGATCCTCATTTTTTTCTGGACTATGCCCATTAAGCGGTTTTGGGTTTTCTAATTTTATGCAAATTAGTAAACACATAGCTAAAACAAATAAAAAGTAAACAGAACCTTTATAAGCTGAAATTTAATCCTAGGCAATAGTTACAAATCAAATAAATATACAAACTAAAAAGTTGTACTCGAACGTAACTAGCGGAATACAATTCTATATTTGCATTTTCATATGTACTCGAGTCTAAAATTACTAAGCATATTCACAGATTAACAATGTGAGCTCTAACGAAATTGCGGAGCATCGGCCTCTTTACCCAATCAGCGGTTTTGATTAAGCGATTTGTGCCATAGTTTATCAATTAGGGACAGTAGAGTAACTTGAGACTCCTTGATCGATATTAGAACTACCTACGTTTCTATATTGTAATACGATGCTCTACGATATGCGTCAGAGGATAAAATTGAGTTAAATGCCGCTGCTATAGGCCGAAAGCTATCGAATATCAATAGATTGATAGAATGGGACAATCAAATTGAGAAAAATTATATGGTAGTTACTGTTATATTACAGCGGATCAAAGGTCGAGCGTTCGAGCGGACGTACGGAGAATAGGGGCTACCAAAAATATGAATAAATAAACTTTATAGTACATAGGAGAAAAACAATTGTTAATAGAGTTTTGGTCCCTTATATCTTAGTTCCTAGTTGCGTGGTTTTATATCAGTGAATAGAAAGTAATCTCCCTACAGATATCATATTGTAGACTACAGGCTATCTATACAGGGTTATCGGCTAGGGGTGTACTAAGCCGAAATGGGATCACTATTATACTCATCCTACTGTACTACTTTCAGTAAGGGACCAACACTGAATTCAGGAAAAAATCAGCTGCTTCATACGTTTTGTCGACGACTGATATTTTTTGTATGGAACATGACTTTTTTATCTTCTGGCGCGTGAATTTAAAGACTTTCAATAGAGATATATCTAAGGTTACCTCATAGGATTTTAATAGTATTCAAAAGATAAAATAATCGATTATTATTTGCAATGAACTGCCATACAACACAAAGTATGGTGTGGTGGCCAAACAATAAAGAAAAGACGAAGTTTATTTGCTTATACAAAAAGAAAAATATCAGGCAAAAACATAAAAAAAATTACATTAAAACTCTAATGTTCAAGTTTGTTAAATGAGCTGTAAAGTATTAGTGATTAAATATCTACTTAACTTCTTATGCTAATTATCATTGTTATAGAATAATCGATGAGAGTATAAGAACTGTAGAGTTCAATGCTAAAGGAAAACCTCGTTATTGGCAATAGAGCCTATTTATTAATTAAAAGATATTATAGTTTGTTAATTGGTCATAAGGAAACATTGTAGTAGTTGATTAAAGAGGAGATATATTATGTACTATTAGGTACTCGAATAAACTGAAAACGTCCGTACTGCAGAGCATTAATAACTTGTACAACCAGGTTAAATTTTATAGTATTTGGATATAAAGAAGTAAGTTAATTTTATTTCTATTTTATTCATAGTTTTATATATATTATAAACACTGATGTCTATTATACTAGTTATTTAACAAGCTAGTGATAATAAACTTAAAATGTTAACTTAAAAATATTATATATTAATAGCTCGTAAAACTAAAATGTGCTTCAATCCTTAAAGAAATATATTTAAATAGGTGAGACCAAAACCCCAAAGCTTTGACTTCAATTACAGACAAAGTACCTTCTGTACATTAAAATATAGTCATACTAATTTTGTGAGGTTTATCTCTGAAATATAGAATTCCTATATTCCACAACGAAAGGGTTTTTATTATGCCCAAGGTGGAGACTAACCATGGGAGTTAGGTACCTAAATGTTCTACCGTATCGTATGGCATGAAAACCATGAATTCTGACGTCTGAGAACATTCTTGAGGTGGTGCATAATCGTAGCAACAAACATACAATGCAATCGTCGAAGTCGAATAATGTAGAATTAATCAGAAATGGCTCACCTGCTATTGAAAGCGCTCCATTATATACACCTATAACGAGCGGCACTCCACTGCCGCTATCTTGTTCTAAGAAAAAATTGTGAAACAGAATCCCGAAAGCGTTCGAAGATCCAAACCCTAACATCTGAAACAAAGAAAAAACTTATTCATACAGGACTGAGTACCATACAGTTATGCGGCAGCTATGCCACTTCTATATCCGACAATCTTATACATTAGAAGTAAAATGAACTAAATGTTTATCTTATTACGTTCATTTGTTTAATAATATTTGTGTTTTCTGTCATTTTGCCATTCATTTTTTCTTTGTAAATGTTTATTTACTTTATTCAAAAATAAGGAAATAAAATAATATTCATCAAAACAAAAATCTGAGTACTTAATGAGCTTAATTAATGTGTGCTATCTCTTTATTTTAATGTTTTGCAAATTTTAAGTACCTACTTATTTGTTTGTTTAAAAGTTACTTTCCAATAACAATGACGATTGTAACCGGGTTATCTTACTGACTCTTTATATTGTTATAGCATCATTGACCCGAGGTCGCTTCTGCAGGGTTGTCAGTAAGGGGTGTATAATTTATAAGTACTTATATCAACGGATGAAAACCTTTCTTCAAATTTATGCTTGGTTCCTTAGAATAATTCGGCTATCATGAAATAATGTACTTTAGGCTCTGTAGGTACACCCCTAACCGATAACCATGTTAGCAGCATATCTACCGGGTTATTGGCTAAGGGTGTACTAAATCAAAAGGAAGTCATTTTAATTTAACATTACATCCAAAAAAATGTGAAATGTATTTAAATATATTTATTCACCTGAGCCTTAAGACCGTTTAAAGTTTTTCAAATCCTTCAAGAGTTTTGATCGTTTTGTAGAGTCGTATTTGCATCGACTAGGTAATGGTACAATCTATGTTTATAAATATATATTGTTACATTACCTATGTATAGTCGATGTATTATTACAAATAATAATACAATACACATTACCTATACATAGCCAAGCATAATGACGTCGCCTATGACCATAAAAAATCTTGAAGGATTTGTAAAACTT
Organism: Ligdia adustata; assembly: GCA_947049295.1. Classification (NCBI taxonomy): domain Eukaryota; kingdom Metazoa; phylum Arthropoda; class Insecta; order Lepidoptera; family Geometridae; genus Ligdia; species Ligdia adustata. The sequence goes on from OX346218.1 coordinate 10,981,529, forward strand.
CTAAACGAGCTTTAAGAAATCCTGAACACCGCTGTCTTGTTTTATACTATTTTAGAGACACTATAGTAGGTTATTGGGATATCGATTTTTAGCCTATACTCCACTATAGCCATAGTCCACCACGCAGGCCAATTTGCGGGTTGGGGACTTCACTTATCTTTGAAATCTTCGTCTATATATGTATGCCCAGGTATTTATAAGACTTTTCTTGTCCTAGTATAGTGCACATACATATGTTAGACTCTTCTTCATTGCATGTGTGCAATTTTATGTAGAGATGTTGCTGTGGGCTTGTTCTACTAGAAACACGAAATGCTGTAATTTTAGTCTTATTTGCGTTCAATGTAAGCTAGTTGTGCTGCAGCCAATCTACTACTCTTCTCAAACCATCATTAGCTGCTTGGCCAACACTATCCTTCGTATTTCTACTAAATACAATAGCAGTATCATCAGCAAAAGCAAACAATCTGGCGTCTTGTAATTTCATATTACAGAGGTCGTTAAGATAAATCAAGAATAGAGTAGGACCAAGTACGCTTCCCTGTGGCACGCCGAATGATACATCCAATGAGTCACTGTACTGGTCATCCACTTTAACTCTCTGCTTTCTATTCGTAAGGTATGATTCAAACGATCTTAGGGCCTCTCCACGAATACCAATGCCTTCAAGCTTCCTAACAAGTATGGGCCTTGAGACGGTGTCAAATGCCTTAGCCAGGTCAAGGAAGACACCTATAGATCTACATCCTGAATCTAAGTTTTTAGAGACATGATCCACTAATGCAATAACTGCATCCTCCGGTGACCTGCCAGGCCTGAAACCATACTGACTCTGTGAAAGAATTTTATTATTTTCAAGAAAAAGCACTAATGTTTTGTTGACTACCTTCTCCAGTATTTTCGTAAGAGAGCTCAGCAGAGAGATCGGGCTATAATTGGATGGCTGATATGCATCTCCTTCTTTGTAGATGGGGCAAACATTTGCTTCTTTCAGTATATTTGGGACACAACCTGATTGCAAGCTTAAGTTACAAATACGGACAATGGGTCCTGCAAGTACATGTTTGCCTAGTTTTAGTAAATGATTGTTAATATTATCGCCACCAGGTGCCGAGTTACTTTTAGAGTACTTATAATTTTTGTTACTTCATAGGCATTAGTAGGGGCCAAAAATAATGAACTCATAGGTGGGTCACCAATGGTGACTTTATTTTTGAGGTCTTCTTCTGTTACTCTAAGGCTTGATAAAATATTTTGAGCGTGTTTTGGCCCTATGGTAGCAAAATACTTGTTAACACTATTTAACGCATCTTTTGGGTTGGACGCAGAGTTTATTAGGCTAACATTTGATGCCTTGACTTGAGATTACATACATCCTTTATTGCACTCCATATTTTTTTGCTGTTGCCGTTGCTATCCTCTTTTAATTCACAGTCATTTGCGTCTTTTAAGTTCTGCAATATATTGTTACATATATTTCTGTAATTTTTATATTTCATTTGTACATTTATGTTACTTGGATCTTTTTTGGACAAATGATTAAGTAAGTTATTAACCTTCTCTGACAAGCAGGTTCCCTCACGATATTTTCCTTCACCTGGTGGGATGTGGTAATTAATTCTAATAAGCACATGAGTGAAAAACCCGAACCTAGATTTGAACCCACGCCCCTTCCCTTGTGAGGCAACGGGTTTACCGACTAGGATACCACTAACTTCTGTGACTTAGTGTGCTGAAATTGTAATTCTAATTCTACAATAAATCATCAACGTTATTTAATCAAACGTAATAGTTCATTTTAATTACTAAATAAATTTCCAATAAATACTTAATACAACCATAAAGATTTCCATTCTTGTTACGATTTACATAAGAAAATCAACTTGACACTAAGGTTGATTAATATTTCTTTAACAATATTTCTTAAAACTGTACTTTAATTTTAGTTTTAATAATTGTTTACTTTACGAGTGTAAACCACAATAGTTTAAAAATAATACTTTTATAGACGATTAGGAACGAATAGGTAATGTAACATACAAGTAACCTATATAGGTTGTAAAAACGTAGACTGTGGGATACGTTTAACAACGTATATTAGATAAGTATATTTGTAAACCAAATACATGTACGTTGAGGTACGTATCTACCTAAAGTACAGGCGTATATTAGTTTTTCGGTTTTCATAAAAATGTGAAAAGTCTGCTCAGTCCAGAAAGAAATGCGATAAAATGATCAAGTTTTTGATGATGACTCTTATAGTTCTAGAAATATGAGTAAGTCGCTTAGCGTGTAGATACACCTAGACGAGGAATGGGGGAATTACACAAACAGACCAGTCGAGATATTGCAGGACAGCACCGGTACATGGTAGAGGTTCCACGGACTTTGTGACAACTTTTATCATACTAACTGCTAGATTGTGGAACTCGTTACCGAGTTTTCTATTTCCCAACAGCTAGTCTGGGTCTATCTATTTCCACTACGGGAAAGGTCTATTGGCAATAGACATCAACTCGTTAGTGGACAGAATCGCTCATGGTCCGATTGACACGTGCCAAGAAAATGATCAATGAAACGGAATGAATACTTTCCAATGATTCATTTCAATCACAAGTTGGGTCCATAAATCACAATAACCTTTGCGTCAAGATATATCTCTCACTCACACTATAGCACCTTTATAGTACCTACTGTCATAGGTACCTACTCATCTAAACAAACAACAAACTGAAGCAAAGTACCTCAACTGCAATAAATTCGAGCAATAAATCTTAATAGATTAGTTACCTAATAATATGATGAAAAATCCATCATAGACACATCGTTTTTGTGGCCCCTTCAGTTGACCGTTGCTACGATCGATGTAGGTACATATTAACCTATAGCACTTAAGATAAATATTGTTGCTCGTATTATTGCCGCTTTGTTCATCGACCCTGCCTCAACACAGCCATGAACCTGATTTATTTAAGTTGGTATAGGTCGTAGGTACTTGCCAGACGCCAGAAAAAAATAATACTGATCAAAGTATGGCCTGAGAACGTTACTTACAATGTAACTGGCAGTTGTAATTGATAGACTGCAATGATGAGATCGTTTATAAATTGAAACAGAGACAATGGCAATTTGTCTTGCCCTTCAAAATTCAAAATTCACCCTAATTATAATACTTATAAATTACTAGTACTTATGATGACTGGTATGTAGTTCATTGGCCCGAATGGCTGGTCATTATTATTACGATTTTATAGATTATATCAAATCAAATATAAAAAAGAATTGATGAATGTGTTGCTAAGCGCAAATTTCGAGAGCAGCTGAACCGATTTTGTTATTTGTTTTAGAATTATCCTTGAAGTACGAGGATGGTTCTTACGAAGAGAAAAAATTAAAAAAATGCCTGATAAGGTTTAAAAACAACACTTTTCTATACTCCCCTACAATCAATTCATAATAATACTAATAAGTCAATTTGTACTTTAATACCATACCATAAAATTTAAGCGTTAGTGGAGAGGTTCCGGGAAGGCAAAACAATTGAGTGACGTCAGTATCATATAAATATTAATGTCAATATTTGCTGACCCGGCGTCCCGAATACAAAAAAAAGAATTAAAAAAAAATATAAAATTAAAGAATGTAAGGCGGTACGAAGTTCGCCGTGTCAGCTAGTAATAAAATAAAATTTTGTGTACTTCATTTAGAGCGAGAATGGAGTTTATAAGTAAATAACGCAAATTTAAAAATTTTGCTCACTAACCTAGCACAACACAAATTAACTTATTAATTTAATATTATGTAATAATCTTAAGTATATAATGAATAATTTAGATTTTAAATGTGAGTCATGATCCATATTGTTGTTTACCTTACTCACCTACTAAAATTTAAATTAATGCACGTCTCACATTTTTTAAGAATGCGGAACCTACTATATGTGGCATGTATACAACGATGTAGGCACAAGTTAACATTTTAATCCATCGCTTCTCACAGCTAAGTACAGGTCTCCCTTATGGAGGGGGTATAGGCAGTAGTCCACCTCACTGACTAAATTGCAGGTTAGGGACTACACTTATCTTCGAATACTTATTAACTTACTTCGGTTATGGCTAGGGGTGTACTAAGCCGAAAGGAGGTCATTATTTGCCACCCTAAAAATATCGCATGGTGACACACAAAAAAAAAATTCCTTTCTGTCCCTTTTTTAATCGTGGGGTGACAGACAAGAATTTTTATTCCCTTTAATTTTTGTCACCTTGCGGGGACAGATTGGGGTGACAATTAGGAATAAATCTATACTCATCTTAAGAAACAACTTTTACTATGGCATATTTTTTCTCGAGTACAGAGTAAACTTTAGACGGACCGAACAGAAAAATGTAAGCGAGTGTATTTTTTTATATTTACTTAGCACATGCAAAATTATACCTACCTCGGTAGATTACTACTCGTGTAAGTTTACTACATGCCCGGCGCTTGGTTAGTTCTACATCAAAGCATGTATCGCAGACATCATATATTGAACTCCCACTCTGTCGTTCTGCACATTATTGTATAACTTACGATATTTTTCACTCCCTATAAGTTTACAGTTTGACTAGGGACTGAAGTTAACTAACTATCTTGAAAATTTTCTTCTCAGAGATAAAATTTTTCCGAAAAGTTGCTTTCCTTACGATGCCTTACATTATAGCCGTTAAAGCAAGTTATAAAAAAAATAGGTGTGGTACTGCTCTAATAAACATCACGTGTAGCCTGAAAAGTAGATCAAATTCGCTAGCTCTAGAAATTTGTACAAGTTAGATTTCGTAGGTACATTCATCTACGAGTGAATGTTGTCAAGCAAAACGTAGCCTATTTAGTCATAACATTTGCTGCATTGTATAGTATGTTCATTTGAAAATATTGCAAAAAATTATGCAATCAATTGCAATTTGGAGTTTGGCTTAAGATACAGGTTTGCTTTAAAAAATAACAGCATAAATCCAATAATCCAGCTAAGTCATTCTTTCCTATGGGTGTAACTACGTTCTCAATCATTTAATGAAACCATTCCTACCTAGACTGACAACATTATTTGGTCGAAGACGAAGTACGTAGTACACTGTACTCACGTACGTGTTTCTAATATTTTGATAATTCGCAGTTATTTTAAAACTCATTATAAAACATATAATATAAAAATAAAGTTATAAAATCTAGTGACACAAACGGCGACCGTATCGTTAAACAACACGAGACAACTTAAAACGACAACCATTATACATTACATTATACGTAAAAAAAATGTAGGAAAAGTTGCATATAAAAATACTTACAAAAGTAAATCCAACACCAAGTCCGACCACATACCCCCACCCACCATCGGGTGGTATCATCCCTTTCTGGCTCTTCTTTTTAGGGTTGCCTTCAATATGTGCGAAAGCTTCATCCATTTTAACTTATATTGGTTTTTAACGAGGATTATTTATAATTATGTGCCTTTTAATTTATATACACCATAGTTTTTATTTTTGTTTTAAAAATATTTTACTATTGTTAGGTTACGTACAATTTCGATTGCATTGTCTAATAAGCTATGTCGGTACCGGCACGTCCTAGCGAGACGCTCCTCTTTCACGGACTATCTACCTACTCCACTATTAAACTGATAGCGTAAACGTGTTTGGTTTAATTAGATGAGACTTTAATATAGTCTGTCGTAATTTCGCTGGACATCTCAAACTATATACAGAGCTGTTTTTATGGTTTAGAGGAATTTGACACCAGTGTCCTTATTATACAATTAAAAGATCAACGACTTAGCTTGTGCCCGTATGTCCTTTTAGCGGAGCTTTAGCTTTATCTTTGACATATTTAAATCGTAACCTTAAAGCGCAGAAACGCATATTCTTGATTATAAAGTAGGGTATAAAATAGGCACTTAACCATAAGGCCGGAACACATCTTGATATAATTCAAATGAAAATTCAGAGTATTTAGACTTTATTTTTTGGTCTTTTTTATATGTTAACTACTTTATCGCTAGATGAACCGTGAGGAATTTTTTGCCGTGTCGTAATGAAATGTTCTTAGACTGTTCTATAATAGAGCAGAGAAATATTATTTACTTTTTTGATTTATTTTGTATTTGGGAGAGTATTTAGACACTTATTGTAGGTTTACTTAATCATTTTGTATGTCAAAGTATAGTTGGAAAGTATCTTATTACTCGAAATTAGAGTAGGCAGTACTCTGCCCGTAAAGCGTGAAATGGGAAACCTTTGAAATAAGTTAATCCGACCGAATATAAACGTGTTACGTCGGATACTTCCTTGTTGTCTCCGAATACGTCGAGTAGGAATTCGAATAAAGACAATTTCCTAAGAAAATTTGAATACACCAAGGATAGTATATATATTTAGCAGGGCATAATTACACCGGTCGATTTTTATAATATATATATATATATATATATATATTAGCAGAAATATCCGGTAATCAATTTAATGTTAATCAAGTGGGTCAAGAAATTGTTTTAGTCAAATACTAGGTCGCAAGGGCAAAAAAAGAAGTTTACTTCTGTTTGTATCTTCACTGTAATTGTTACCCTAGGGGTAAAAGAAACTTACTGAGTACCTTAACGGGGACCGACCGAGCGAAGCGAGGAAGCCAATAACTCGAGGGATTAACAATGTGTTTTAAATTAGTTGTAAAATTGATGGTAAAATTTAAGCATTCAATTATACCTAGTAAGTGAAAAAATGGCAAATGAAGATCAGATTGCCGAAAAACAAAAGGCGATGCCTATTTTTATTGCGCTGTAGGCAATAGAAAAAAACGTGGTTCAATAAGAACGTGAAAATAGAACTAAGTAGTTTTTTTTATTGTCAGTTGAAAACGATCTTGTCTTGGTCTGAAATGTATGAAGCCTCTTTAAACCAGTCTCTCAGGCAACTTCAACCCATCTTTCCGAGTATGAGTAATGAAAAATGAGTTTTATATGCAAGCAAATATACGTATGAAATGCGATATAGGTAGGCACAACAGGTTTTATGGTCCCAGCGCATTTAAATTTTGTCGTTCTTTATGTGAAGTTATAAGATTATTTTTTATGCTGTGTTACGCAAAGATGCTACAAATAAACTTAAATAGCGTTGTCTAGGAACCGACTACACATCTTCCAATGGAATAAAGTAGACTGTTGTGAAAATATTTTATTGAACCCAGATGATAGTACTGCTTCCCACTCTATTTCTTTGCGGCCATCACGTGACCTTCGCCTTGTGCTGCCTACTTCTACCTCAACGAACTCTTTCTTTCATGCATCATTTACTGTGCAAGCTATCCTTCTATGGAACGACCTGCCTTTGTCAATCAGACAGGCTAAATCCCTTCTTATATTCAAAAACTTGCTGAACATTCATTATCTTTCTCTTAATTAAGTGGAACATCTTGTGTGGTATTATTAGTACCATCTCTTTTTTTTTTATTGGTACACCACTGACGTTATTATTTGCAGTTAGTCCGATCCGTCCAAAGGTTGCCTGGAAGAAATCGCTTTAGGCGATAAGGCCGCCCAATGTACTACCAATGTTTTGTTTATAATACATTTGCTGTATATATTTTTCTTGGTGTGCAATAAAGATATATTGTATTGTATTGTATAGTATCTCTACATAAATACCAAAATAATCACATAGATTATTTTTAGTTAGGTACCGTAATTACCGATTCCCTACATTATACCAATTCGACATAGCGATGTGCGACGTTAAATTATATACCTAAGAAGGTGCCTACGTAAGATATGCATTAGTTAAAAAATATATCATTAATGACCATTATTATAATTTTAATTATAACTTTTGAGGGCTTGAGCGACAATTTATTCATAGAAGTCTCAAATAAGAGACCTTTCGTCACCTATAAAACTAGTTGAGCACGAGAGCAACGTCCTTGGAAAATAAAACTAAGTAGGTATATTGATTTAATTTTTTTTTTTTTGTTTCCCGGAGCTAAACTCGTTAAAAATGTATAACAACTGAAAAAAGCTGACCATAAGCACAGGAAACCGAGGATAAAAAAAAAATGCTGGTATATCTTGAGATCAACGAGAGACTTTAATTCGGCAGGCGCTCATAGGTACAAATTAATTAGTTATTTTGATTTACGACCACAACTCAGCGATGCCTGGACCGATTTTAAGAGAATTTGTATGGTTTTGAGTTTCCCTTTATTCTCTGATTTAAAGTCGGTAAATATTCCGGAGAGTCCGTCTTATTCAAACTTATGCATATCTCTTGAATAACCTTTTTGTCCTCCGTACAACCAATAACCCATGATTTCCACCGTCATGAGGGCTAAGTCCTCTAATACGAATTTTAAGAACTATTTAGAGATATAATATTGAGGGCCCCAAACTAGGTAATGTCTGTGTTTTAGGCAAACGCGCCAGACTAAAACTTGATAAATAAAACGTTGCGCTTATTTACTTACACATTCACATATCTACACGGGCTTAACAAACTTCTTCATTATCTAGGAAATATTAGCAAAACATAACTGCATTAAAAGCGCTTTAGAAATCCACTAATTATTTCTTATCATTTAATTACTACACAATGTATTTGAGTACAAAATTGATTAAACTAAACGGTATATAGAAATCTCCTTTACCAAAGTTGTCTGTAAAGGATCGCTTTTTAGTAATAAGACCGCCTTTCGTGCCATTGTTATCGTGTTTATTCTTTAATGTTGTATTTTTTGATGCCTTGTTTTGTTATTTTGTGGTGCCAATAAAGATTATTGTACTTATTGTAAACTTTGTAAATTACGTAGGTACTATTAGACCTGCACAAAGCCGGAGGCATAAGGAGGCATGCAGAGTTCTTTTGTGAATGTAATAATTATTTTTAAAAGTTGGTCTTTCACGACCGATTTGCATGTCCTTGTCCGCATGGGCGAACGAAATCGTTTTCAACGATGCTGCATGTCGTAGGTAGGTACTTATCGTAACTGTACTGCATGATCAATTTGTGTTATAATTAATAAAAACTAGAATCTCAATCAATCAGTGATTCTGCTTAGGTAATTCTAATAGCTACGAAAATCTAAACCTATCTCGTCTTTCTCTTTACTATTGGTTCATTCATTATTCCACGTGAGGTAAATAACTTAAAACCGATTTAAATTCACAGTTGGAGATTTTGGCATTTTATTTTGGTGTAGTTATATTAAGATCCAGATAAAACAACTAGGTAATTAATTATTTATTACAAGCTATTATACTAGTTTAAGCTAGATCTTGGCCTTCGGAACTGGATAGCTGACGTCATGCAGTTTGCAAATTGTAGGTGGTGATTCTACAGAGATACTATTAATCATAAAATATTGGAATCTTCTTAACGGTGGTTTCTAATGACCATAAGCATAACTTTGTTGTGACTTTTGAAAGTTATCAAAAAAAATTATTATATGTTAAATCATGATACTAATTAATTACCAGTAACCCTGAATAGTAATTACCTACTGAGACCTTACCTTGCCTACAGAGACCGATCGTCTACTGCTATAGAAGGGTTTAAATGTACAGAGTTATTAGTTTTACTGCCAGGTTGTAGAATTCGCTGCCTGTTTCTCTGTCTGTGCATAGCTATCGGGAGTAAATCCGTTTCCTCAAGGCAAGCACTCGGCACATATTAGCCGCATCGTGGCTTTACCAGCTTTTTATCAAGTGAGTTACGATCAAGCGCAAGCCCCTAATGTCTATAAAAAAAGTTTAAGTCTAAGAGTCGTCACGAGTTCGAGCACAACAACAACGACAAGCAGGTTTCCTTCCGAGGCTATCTGCAAGCCCAAGCTTGCTTTCGTAAATTAAACATTCGTATACACTTTTAACTAATCATATTCAACTCGGCCGATTGTTACTAATCGACTAAAAACGTTTCCACTCAAATACCTATCCTATCCCTACTATAACATTACTAAATGTGAATGTAAACTTGCTTGTTAAGTTTTCACGCGAAAACTTCTTAACCGATCATCATGAAACTTTGTATACATATTCTTGGAGGCATTAAAAGTAAAATAGGATACACATAATTTGAAAAAATATATTATTTTCTTACGAAAGATAAAAAAGTTATCCACGCGGACGAAGTCGCGAGTAACAGCTAGTAGTCTATACAACGTGTAACGGGAAGGTGTGACAATACTTAGTCGACCCATCAAAATGAACCCGTTGTAGGACAAAATTTTGCAAAATTCGAGAGAAAAAAATATTGCTTTCTCCATACAACTTAACTGATCACGTGACCTATTTATGTATGGGAAATCTAGTATATCTTTCTCCATACAACTTAACTGATCACGTGACCTATTTATGTATGGGAAATCTAGTATATCTTTCTCGAATTTTGAAAAATTTTCCTTTACAATCGGTTCACTTTGATTGGTAGACTAACTCCCTTAAGTATTGTCACACCTTTCTGTTACACGTTATATCTGTAAAAGAGTAAGGACTTCTGACCACCTGACTGACAGATGACCAGCTGCGGCCTTAGAGAGTGGCGAACAAACCAAGCAAATTTAAAAAAAATATTTTGTAAATATTTCGATGTAGAATATTTTGAAACTCAACTTGTGTTTATTCATGTACATACCTTTAGCATTTCTCCTCAAACATGACAAATACCTTAATCAAACAACCTGCACCCAGATTCACAATGAGTTTCCGCTCGGATTCGAAAACTTTGCAACACGAATGGGAAAAGCCGCCTCTGCTGATAATATTATACGGTCTTATTAATAAACGCGTCTTAAGTTTAAACGTCTATTGTCTTGTTTTATCCTATTGAGATAATCACGCGTCAAAACAAGACAAAAGACGTTTAAAGTTAAGAGGTGTTTATTAATAAGACCGTTAGTTTGTACATTGATCATAAGGAAACATTGCAGTATATAGTTGATACAAGAGTAGATATATGATGTATTTTAAAGTATTTTGATATAGGTAGGTACCTAAATAAAAGCAGTAAGTTTTGTATAAATTATAAACTCAGAATGTTAAGATAATCCATAGGTACTTATAATAAAACTGTAACAGGTCGAATTATGTATTAAATTAAATATATTTTGAAAATTTCACTCTGGGGTAGTGTAGTTATCGATTCTAAACCTGATGCTGTAACTTTTTTTATTTTTGTCTGTCTGTCTGGACTAGGCATCTCGTTGTAATTACTGAATAGATGTAAATGAAACTCGGGATGCCTACATATAATTTGTACCTACCATGATACAATATTATAACATTTTTTTTATCCCAAAATTCACCAGGGTTTCTGTGGGAGGCGGGATGAAAGAGATAATGACATCTCAAGTGATAACTCAGTAATGCGTACTTTGATTTCGATAATTATTTTTTTGTTAAAAGAACTAACTGAAATTATTGTTATCCAGAAAATTAGTGAGGATTAATCAAATTCACAGTACAAAACACTGCTGTTATCACTTTGGGTAAATTTTACAAAAAAAACTCTTAGATTCTTAAGTCCTGACTAACTCACCGATATTCGCTAGGAATCAACGTAGAGCCTAAACCACTAAACCTAGAGACATGAAAAATGGAGCATTCATTCGTACTAGAGTGTAGTGGTGTTCTAAGAAAGGATTTTTGTAGATTCAATCTCTAAGGTTGTTCAAAGTTTTAAACTTCTTTATATTCCATTTTATTTCGCGAGCAACGCCGCGGGTGATTGCTACTAAATATACTAACTAGATTACTCCTAAAGCGATTTAAAAAGATTATGTAAAAAAAGACATGTTTCTCTGTATCCAAAATTGTATTTACTACAATAACTCGGACATTACGCTGTTCATATAATAATTTACAGTTTAATAATAAAAATAACATGTATATATGGATACTACAATATATCTAGCATCGGTTATTTATATCGAAAAACAATAATTAAAAATGCAATGTAAGTACTAAGAAATAAATCATTATGACTCTTGTACTTCTAATTTCCATCATTGGCACATTTAACAATAATCGCACATAATACATATATACATAGAGGGTTATAATGACGTTGCAAGCGTCACTGGTAATTTAGCTAGTATCCTTTTAAGGGTGAGGCTTTGGATGACAATAAGCATATAAAATAATAATAATAACTTGAGCTTCAGGACTTTTTGAAATACGAAAAAAAACAATTGTTCGTTACATTTGACCGCGTGTCAATTTGTGTTTTGTAAGGAAAAGCCAAATTTTCTTCTGTGATTTTTTAAATAGTTCTAGGTGTACAGTTTTTGCTTATGATTATTAAAAGTGTCACCCTTAAAACTCTTAAGGGTGATGATTTTAAGTTAAGAGGGTACTAGTTGATTATCAATCGAATACCGAACCGATAACGGGACATTTCAACTTCGAGTTCGTCAAATGACGAATTTCATATCGATAAAAACCATTATATGAGGTTATCGGAAGCCGAGAGGAGATCAATACACACATCATTACGAACAACTTTAATTATGGGACCAACATTGAATTTGGGTCAAAAAAATCAGCTGTACAACTGAAAAAATTAATCGGTCGTCGGCAAAATGTGTGAACAGCCGGTTTTTTATTTAATTTAAGTATTGAAAGTTGTACCTTAGGATTAATGTAATAATCTCCTTTCGGCTTAATATACCACTAACCTATGAAACTGTATTACAGTTAAATGAACATTTAACAAAATAAAACGGAGATATCAATAGGTGACTCATTTAAATAGATTGGTCATAAGGATGAGTAAAAAGATATCTTCTTGGCTACAGTCTATGTTTTAACGCTATACAGTTAAATTTCATCACAATTCAGAATCAATATTAAATCTGTTATTGATAAAAACAACGCCTTTTTTATAGATATTATGTCAAAATACAGATTTTAAGTACCGTGTAAAGTTAACTTTACAGTTAATTATCATAATACTAAATTAAGAATAAGGCCTTTTACAATAAATGTTTCATTAGTACGTTTCGCCGCACGATGAACTTACGTTCTTGTCATTATAGTATACAACATTTTGAAACAATATAAAGTTGCGTTTATTACTACTTTACTAAAGGTACATTTTTACAAAATGTCAGTAAATACTTCATAGAGTACAATTAAGTATTATTTGGTCAATAAAATCACACATCAAAAGCACTACACAGCATCTGGAAGACCGAAATCACATAAATATTAACATAGGAATAGTACGTCGAAATGTCAACGCATAGAGTCATAACTTTCTTTTGCTCTAAATTGATTGATGACTTATTTCGTTTAACAATACGGGTTTTCACGCGTACTTGAAGATATTTAGTTATCTAAATAAATTTGATGACTTTTTAGATTGTATTATATTTTAGTTTTACATTTTTTATAGCGTAAAGTTAATTGAAATAACATTTTACTAAAATTTATAGACAAATAGATAGACAGGTCTGTCATGCGCAGTACATAAAGTGATTTTTAACTACCTTTAAACGATTTTTTTCCCCAAATTCGAACACATACTACATAGTCTAATCTAAAAAGCCACTGGATGCGCCTTTAAGCAGCCCTCATAGCATGGGCAGTGTAAAAACAATTATATGTTTTATCCACTTTTGAGGGACATCTTTCGAATATTTCTAGTTGAAATCATCACTCATTGCCCCTCTGAGCAAGCTTCGTTGTGAAATTAAATTTAGCCGTGTTCTATCGTGTCCTTGTCTTTCCCGGGTGATAAAAGCCCATGCTAGAGGGCTGGTGTCCTTTTCTCATTTCAAATTAGCTGTATTCTATATTGTATTTTTCTCTCCCCAGCGATAAACCCTCAAGCTAGGCCTTCTAGCGTGGGCGGTGGATAAAATATATATATATTTTTAAGGAAATAATTTATTTCGATGACACACACTTCTAAATCAAAATGTTAATCAGTGTACGTCAAATATCTTCACTACAAATTTGTCGTTTTTTATTTTTCCCTTTCCTCTGGGATAAAAGTCTATACTAGGCCTGACAGTAGGGCCGACAAGCCACACCGTTACAATTAAAGTTGCTGTAATTACAAAGAAAAATACATTTATTCTAACAAGGTTGTGTATTAATCGAGTCAGTCTACATTATTTATTTCTGTCGAACAGCTCATAATTTATCGATTAATATCTGCCCAATCCTAATGGTAAGTAAATAAGTCATTCGAATACATAACAAACACATAACTAAGCGCATATAGTCAATAAATAAAAGCGCTTATATACGAGAGAGACAGTTCAGAAATAAAACAATATACATTTTTGTCATGTTTAGAATTCAAACCATTCGTTAATTTTCTTCAAACTAATTATCAAACATAATTATATTAATAGAAGAGGCGGCTCGACACATTGTCTAAAGATTTATAGTTCCAAGTACTAAATATATTAAAAGAAGTTAAAAACGATAATCTAAGTTCGAAACATATAATAACTAGCAAATAGAGAGTAGCATTACGTTTACGTACTTTTTAAGTTTTAAATACAGTGCCACTTTAAATTTAACACATTTAGGAGTTCGTATCATCCAATTAAAATTTAAATATCTATATATAAAGTCTATGTAAACTCTCTAAAACTGTTTTGTAGTCCCGATTCAATAGGTGGACTTATATTTTTCAAGACTGGAAAGCGAGTCATAGTTACAGTACATTCGCTTACATTAAGTGCGTCTGATATTACAACTATTGTCGCTTCCCTTTGCGTTCTAAAAATACATCTACAAAATATTATAATACAAACAGCCATCTAAAAATATCATATTGAAAATCAACGTCTAAAAGGTTTACTATTATAAAGGGTGAAATTTCAAAGGTTTTAACGCCACAGGAGCATTATTTCTAAAAGTTTCATACTCATTTATTTATGTTTGTCATAAACAGCTTAAGAAATAACAGCACCGGTTATCTTTAAAAACTTTAAAACCTTTAGAATCGTCCAAATTGTTTTTAAAGAACTACAAAATATACAAGTTTTACGTTACCAAGTCACTGGTGAAGAGAAAGGGACTTATACTGAGCGATCGGTTCAACAATAGACGTAGACTCTTCAAGAGGTAATATCAGGGTCACTGCTCCTATTTAATCAACTCCTTTTAATGGTAAATTCTGATGTAAATAGAACTTATGTTCTAGGACTAGATTGAAAAATCGCAAGGAAGAATTAACAGATGTTCAGTACATTTTGCTGCGCGTCAACGTTCTTTTAGGTTAGAATAGCAATTTATCCCGAATTTTCAAATGTCATAAATGAAAAGTTATTGCTAAAGAAAATAAATAATACGATTTTATACTGTCTGTCAATAATCTTTTTAAACGACCACGTAGCTGATTGTTTTAATCAATTTAAGGGTTGTTGTAATAAAAATAGCTTATATGGGGACTAACCCTATTTACTACAGTCAAAGTGCCTAAATCTGCTTGGTTTTGCCCAGCGTAGAGTATGAACCGAGAACTCTGAATAAAACGTCCCATACTTATAGTAATTTGACACATGAAAATGGAAGATTCGATAAAATTACTCAGTGCGATTAACTTTTGTCATGATTTCTTTTTAAATTCAAGCCTAAGTACATCGACTTTGGAGATAAATTTTAATGAAATATAATACATCTATTATAAATTCTTTTTATATTTTTGATATGATACTGATATGGAATTTTTAAGCAGAATAATATAGCATATTTGGATGCAGTATTCCAATCTATTACTTATTAATTACTATTTTTGTTTAATTTGGGTCCAACGCAAAAAATAAATCAAAAGGTGTCAGACATTATCAGTCTCGATTTAATTCTTTCTTCAAAATGTTCGTTTATATACACTGTAAAAGCGAAACGAAAATAACTGTTAGGGACAGTTAAGAATACTTCTTCCAAGAATATTCAAAGTTCGTACCATTCTTATCTGAGTTTTATTTTACTAATTACATTTCAATATTCATTAAAATATATCTCCGTGGGTGGCATAAAGCTACACGTAACTTCAAATATTGTCTAAACAATAAATATTTAAATATTTATTACAAGTTCTCAATTATGGAACATTAGCACGGGGTTCACAAATCAAGTTTGTTATGAGCAAATTGTAATCATGTGTTTAGTATTTCGAACAGATAAAATTTAAACTTAATAATATAATGGCTACATCTATTCGCAGGAATATTGCATTGAACCACAGTTCATGGAACCAGGATCATGGGTGTCAATTCTGAAAGCTTTAGACGACAGGTTGACACAAAATGAGGATAAGCCTAAAATGTTTTCGCCTTTTTAACTTATTTGGAGGATCTTCAAACATTTAAGAGTTTTGGAACTGCTTTTAAATATCTTCAAAATTAGACTCATTGTGCCCAAAATTATAAGCAACTTTAAAAACACGGGGTCTGTTACAAATTTTAAATACACATTTAATTTTAAAACTTATACTGGAGGAATCACAACGTCGACGAGTGGATCCACAAAAACAAAACAACATAATTAGCGCACTTTTAAAGATTTGCAATTATAGGATTTCGAGTATATGAAGACAGATTAAGGGCAATGGATTTTCACTTCACAGCCAAATCCATATAACGCTCAGGCCTCATCAAACACACGCTAATCTAACACGAAGTACAGCATTTCATCCCTTCATGACTATTTTCCTCAACGCAACAGTATTTTAGATTCTAAACTTGGACGTGGATATGAGAAATTAAAATTTCATCCTAAGACACGCCACGAGTGTCGTTCGCTGTGAATTTGATAAGACCTGGTCTGGGCTCAAGTCTTCATGATAGCCAAAGCTATGCCCGTGGGCTGGGTACTGGTTTTGTTGGTCAGATCAAACCATGGCCTAAGCCGCTGGAAATTACCGATAGCCATGACCTAAGCCGATATGGCCTAAACTGATCCATATCTTATCATGAGGCATCAGTTTAGGTCTAAATCGAATATCTATAGTCTTAATCGGAATCTAAAGCCTAAACCGGTAGGCACGGTCCAAACCAGTCCATGAGCCATGGCCCGTGCCCGATGGCTCATGATACCTTCAACTATATCTGTACGATCTTCCGTCTCCGTGTGAAGGCGAGCGCGTACTCGATGCCCCAGACGAGCACGCAAGACATTATCATTGCGTTTTGTACGTGGATACATAATGAATAGCTGTTAGTGTAGTCTCGTACTGAACCTGAAAATTAAAAATATATATATTTTTTATAAATTTTCTTCGTTATCCGTTTCGATTGATATAATTTTGTTATTAACGCTGCCAGTATATATGGGAACGTTCGGGTAGTGTGCACGTGATAGACTTTTAGTTTCATAAGATTGTAATTTTACGCTAAAATAAAAAATGAAATCTTTCAAAAGTACAATAATATGTTTTGCACGTCCCGGAAAATGTTGCAATTTTTTTTGTTTTTTACATAATTGCGATGGCATTATTTTTGTTCCAAAGTAGGTACAATAAAGAGTTTTGCACGTCTCGGATCATGTTGCAAATTTTTTTTTTTTTTTCAAAATTACGATTGTTTCTTTTTTTAATGCATTAAGTCATTGACCAAATCGACATTACGATTAGAAACTCACCAATGAGCGGTCCTATGAGCACGACTAGCACGCCCTTACTGACCATGTGCAGTCCGAATGCGGCGGGGAGCTTCTCCAGAGGACAGTACTCGGATATGGTGAGAGTGAAGTTACTGAGACACATGCCGCGGAAGAACCCGCAGATCGACAGCCAGATCATCAGCGGCACCCACTCCGATTGTTCGGCTAGTACTAGAGTTAAACCATAAAAACTGATTAGTTTTCTATTATGTAATACTAGCTGCGCCTCGCGGTATTACCCGCTGTAACTTAATTATCCGAAGCGATCATTAAAAGTATCATATGTCCGTCTCCTGGTTCTAAGCTACCTCCCCATCAATTTTAAGTCTAATCGGTTCAGCCGTTCATTACTTAAAAATAGTGTAACTAACACGACTCTCTTTTAACAAGACAAGTGTAATAAAAAGGTGTGAAAATCCTTAACTGTTAGTCTACTCATCAAAAAGAACTAAAAAGTTTTACAAAATTCAACAAATTATTGTAGAGTCCTCGCCATACAATTTTGCCGATCACGTGACTAATTTTTTATGGAGAACCTAATTTTTTCAACTTTTTTTGTTAATTTTGTTGTGCGATTGCGTCACTTTGATGTATAGACTAACACCCTTAAGTATTGTCAAACCTTTCTGTTACACGTTGTATATAACGTAATACTATTAGTACTTCTTCATTCACTGCCTACTAAGAAAGAATATGTCGAAAACCGAATAACTAATGCAAAAAATACGAAAAAAGAAGTTTGGAATATAATTAAAGAAGAAACGAACAAAAATATTAAGGAATTAGGTCCCATTCCTAGGATACAAGTGGTAATGATAAAGTATTGCAAGGAGACATTGCAGAATATGTAAGTAGTCACTTTACAACATTGGCTAAACAACTTGCAACTAACCCTTTTCCTAACTCTAAAAAAGCTACGAATTTTCTCGAAAAAACTTTACAATAAAAACACAACTTCAGATTTAATTCTGTCACTCCTAGTAAGATGTTATTTATAGCAAAGCATAAAATAAAAAAGTCAAATACAAAAGACTTCTATGACTTCACTGGTACCTTTCTGTATGATTTACTGAGCCCCTTAAGCGACCATATCACTTACCTGATAAATAATATTCTCCAAAGTGAAAACTATCCTCAATCTCAAGTCCAGACTTACACCTTCACACAAAGGCAAGAGAGCAACATCCGATGTAAAAACTACAGATCTATCACAATCATCCCTACGCTCTCCAAACTAGTAGAAGCTGTTGTGTCAAACGCTATAATGCTACATTTTAAGTGCCATAAAATCATAAGTGACTCACAACATGCTTATAGAAGTGGCCGATCAACAATGTCTGCATGTGAGACTTCTTAATGCACGTCTCGAAAGAAAAAATAAAGTAGCTGCATTTGTGGACTTATCCAAGGCCTTCGATTCTGTTAACCATGAGCTTTCGACAAAGAAGCTGAGGGTGTATGGAATGGACGAACTAACACAAATGCTCTTAAAATCATTCCTGAAGAACAGAAAACAAACTGTGGAATTAAAAATAAAGAACAAAAGACAAAGACCTAGCCCAAAATGTATAAATATAGGAGTCCCGCAAGGGTCATCTTTAGGAAATATACTATTCCTTATCTTTGTAAATGATTAAACCAAACTAGAAATCGACGGCAACATAATTCAATACGCCGAAGACACAACTGTAGCGCTCTCTGCCGATTCTATGAAGAACTTAGACTTAAAAATAAAAGTTTCTTTGTACAAATTAAATTACTGGTTAATAGAACCGAAATAGCTTAAGTTGAATGCGGAGAAAACCAATGTTATAATCTTTAATCCTAAAATAGCAAAACAACCAAATATTTCGGTAACTACATTTGATGGTTTTAATCTATTTTGTACACAAATTGTCAAATTACTGGGATTTGAAATTGATCCAGCACTTACGAAAAGACATAATGAATGACATGCAGAATGGCGAAATGTGTATATGCTTTGAAGCAATTGAAAAACATAACAACCCCAGAAAATCTGAAGGAAATATTCTATTCATATATACATTCTATAAAGTCTTACGCCATAATTTTCTAGGGTTACTCAACAGATTTTGAACGTGTATTAAAGATGTAAAAGCGAGCTATTAGAGTACTTGCCAGTGCAATGTTCAAGGATAGCTGTAGATACACTTTGAGCAATTTAACATTTTGACATCTGTTGCATTATACATATTTGAGACAGTAAAATATACAAGACTAAATCTAGATGAATATAAAGGGAACCAAAACAATGACGAAATAATTGCACGGAAGAATATATCTATCTAGAACCTATCGCTTGTAGACTTTGTATAACCAAGAGACTCCCAAATGGAATAACGATACAGACATCTGTTCTATAGATTGCCTAGTTACTGTCGCGCGAGGCGTTGCACGCGACAAAAAATAGTATATAAATATGTTTCTAACTTTCCAACGCCCATTCGAAGAAAAGATTTTTGGTTGGATTACCAAAAATATTTTCTCATTACACCCCTTCAAACTTTTCATATTTCTGTATTGTATCAAACTACTAAATATGTATATGATACAGGTTTTAGTTATGAAAGCTTATTATCGAAACCCCTAAATTCTAAAAAATAAATAAACAAAATAACACTCACCAGATCTAGTCGCAGCCAAAAAGAACGCCGACACAAAGAAAATCATCTTTTTCGATATAGTCGTACGATCAAATATAGGCGGCAATATCAAACGCACCAGAATATCGGTAATCGCAGTCATAGACAGACAAAACGCCGTATCATTCATATTGTAGCCCAAACTTCTTATAAAAAATGGCGTCAACATCCTAAATTGCAGCTCACCGCTCCAAAACAACGATAAGCCGAGTAAAAGGTTCAAAAACGACCAGTCTTTCAGTAAATCTAAGTCCATGAGATCTATAAACTTTCTAAGGAAGCCTTTGCTTTTCTCTTTGTCTTTCCCGCTCTCCGGTTCGGATTTCTTTATGGCTTTCATTTGTAATGCGCCGTCGTCGGATTTCTGAAAAAAAAAATACCAAAATTGAATTAACATTTATCAGAAATGATGTTTTCTTTATACGAAATTATTCAGTCCGTTAAGAGTTAAGAATAATGCGTTCTTATTATCCTGGACTGCGGTACAAAAAAGGTCAGTGTTAATAGTTGATTGACGCAAAACCAATTTATTGTTATTTGAGGGATCTATGTCAATTTCCAATGCATCTTATGAGTAACAGTCGCAAGGCATTGGCTGAACAGTACCATCCCTGTATAGTCCGATGTCGTGAAAATAAAAAAGAAACCAACAATAGATAATTATCTATTGCATTTAACAATATGCTTTGTTCATGAAACAACATTTTGTCAGACACGAGTATTGCGGTTTTATTTAAAAAACTAACGCGTGATTGATTCATATTGTTTAAGAAGACGGGTTTTCGCGAATACCTGCAACGGTAACATCGCGTGCGCGGCGAGCTGCCCAGCGCAGTGCGAGACGTGTTATCGTTGAAGACACGAACGAATCATTTCATCCCTGATGAAGTTCACAGAATGAACGAAACTATAGATGGACCTTTCCAACAATCAGGTACGCGTTTAAACTCCTCTTCATAAACAATACTAGTATTTCAATTAGTCATACATACCACGTCTAAATATAGCTGTAGATAGCTGCCCGTAAAGTCCATATTAGATATGTTGGATATGACGGACACTTTCCTCCGTCTCGCAGCCTCGCTCATGCTGCCGCTAGAGGTGACTCGCGGCATCATGCCGACTGACGCAGCGGTTGTCAGACCCGAGTACAGTTTGGAATTGGAATTATTCTCGAAGTCTTGCAGAGGTTTGTCGCAAGTTTTCGCACGTGGTAACCCTGTAAATGAACAAGAGAATTACGATTGAAATGATGAAAAAATAAAATAAAAATAATTGCGGTATATAACAGACAGTCTAATGTTGTTTTGAGATGCGATATGGACACAGTGCTAACGGTCAAGCTTAGGGTTTACTAAAGCGAACGAAGATCATTATAGTCATCATGGGGAACAACTTTTACTGTGGTACTCTTTATAATAGTTACCAAAGAGTTTAGCTTTTGTTAATTAATACATTCCACTTTGTTCACCTGAGTGAGCACAGATACAGTACGCATATACGTACTATGGGTGATTTAATTCTGAGGTAAACAAATTATACGAAAGTTTTGTGGTAAACAAAACACCTGGGTGTTATCAACCAGGTGCAATAAGTCGAAGGACATTCGAGGACAGTTTAATTTCCACTCTGATCACCCATGTTACGAGTACATCACCCAGATGAACAAAGTGGAATATACCGGTGAATCTTCTCAAACGAGAATACTCCAGTTCAACTTCATCAGTGAAGAAAAACATTAGAAATTGTCTGTGAGGGTTAGAATAGCTGAAATTCAAGACTGTGTCCTACACTTGAGACGTGTGCACAACAAAGGACGATATATGGTTTGATACTATATGCATAAGTTCCCTAAGTTTTGCCGTGTAAATGTACGAGGTTCTATCGCATATATTTCGATCCCACGCGATATGCAAAAAGAGCCTGAGCTGCCAAAGAATGATCATCGTGAGGAAGCCATAGCATTGTGGTAGGGCGTTTCTATAGCTCGCCTGGCTAGCTACCACTCTCATGTTGTAAAATCTATCGCCAAGCACCTAACGGTGTGGTTCGGCAGCCTTCCTTTAGAGCCAGTGTATTTCGGACTAGGCATGCTTTATCTAGGGCTACAGTATCGCTGACTTCCGTGGTCATCCGAACTTGTGGTCAAATGCCTAGCTGTGTAGGATAAAAAAAGTTTAGTCCCAGAGTAAGCTGTTACCTATAGTCCTGACGGACGGATGGTTGACGGTTGTAAAGGACCGCTGCGTCGTCAGCTTGGGCAACTTGTTCGCCGGGAGGGTCACGAGTGGGTTGATTTCAAACTTGTCTTCGTTTTCTTCATCGCTCTCCATAATGCACTCCATTTCCTTAAATCAACAATAATAATATATCAATAAATCTGTAAAATATAATCATTTTACTACTATTGTGTGTGGTAACATTGATTACAATTCAATAATTTGTTAGCGATAGGAAAATTACACACGATCAATAATTAAGCAGAATTTATTGTGCGTCATCTATGATCGGAAATACAATAGGTATGCAACTGCAAGATATTTTTTTAGTAGCGCTAATAACATAGTTAGCCGAGAAGTTTTCAAGCTGTCATATTATCCTACCAAACGAGTCCCATTGTTACGAGTTGGGATTTTTTTTTCCCATCAAGTTACACTGTTAGTATTACTGATTGGGAACCCACTATTGCCGATACTGTTGTGTATGGAGATTACTTGTCTGGGCAACTAATTACCAGTGACCATGAATCTTCTAAACATTGAACCAATACACTAGACTAAGTGTTATACGACATTTTTTATAATGTTTGTAAACTATTTGTATATCAACCTATACAATAACTAGATTAACTCATTTTTAAGAAACTGTTTTTAACAAGGAGTTGTTTGAAGCTACTTCAAAAACAGTAGTAGTGGTGTAGACGTAACGAGCGAAACCGCGGAATTCAACTAGTACAGCCTATGACCATTTACAGATAAAGACGTATCTAATGACACCTTACACATCAAAATCAGTACACCAGTTTAGGCTGTAGAGCGTCACAAAGAGCCGATACAAATATACAACAATACACTCGAAAAACATTACCATTCTTTTGAGCAGTCATTTAAAAATACAAAAATTAAAGGACCTATTACGAAAGCGTTTACAGTTCCACATGGAAGAAACTATAAAATAATTCAAACACCTCTACCGAAGCCATATATTTCTTTACGTGGTTTAACGAAGCAGTTCATGCCAGACGCAAGTGCGTAATCCTCTTTAGTTACAAGAAATAATTCACTATCGTAAGTTACTCTTGTACATTGTTATACGAAGTCTGTACATTGGAAGCGTGAAAATCATTTAGTTCCTGCATTTTGTTCACAAAAGTACCCCGCGTAGTTTTAACATTAAAATGACAATGACATCATATTTTCCGTTTAATAGTCGTAACGACGAGTAGAAAACAAACAATGAATATTACACACAGCTTTATGTAACGTATGTTTGAACAATAAGTTATTTATTAAAATTGATTACTGACTTACATTACGATACGATATGATAAAGAATCATTTTAGATTTTTCGATCTAAAAATCAGAGTTTTGGGCCAATTTAAAAAAAAATGAAATGGGACCATTCGAGAAGTTTATAGCAAACTAAAAAGAATTTTTCAAATTGTTCCTACCGTCTTTGAGATATCAGGGTAAAAAACATTAAATACAGTCGAATTTAGTACCTCTTTTTTGGAAGACAGTAGAAAATAATGCATTCAAAGTACTCAGTATGTGTCTATATTTGCGGCCATTTTAATTATTGACAGTTAAGATATTTGCATGTTTGTATATCACCTGAAATTTCGTATTCCCGTACAGGACATAGTTTCCAATCAATCTTACCGAAACTTGGTGTACATATACTTCGAACTTTTAGTACTCTTTAATAGTCGGAGATTTTTGATTGGAGCGTATTTCTCCCAAAAATAGGAGAAAGTTTACTACGAAGCCATTTACTGGCCGATTTCTATGATATATGCCACAACATTAACCAAGATTCCTTAGTAAGAAAAAAATTAATCAACTGTATTAAAAAAAATTGAGAGAGTCTATGAACGACGAATAATCCTTACTTTTACAGTTTGCATCTCGCAATCGACCGGCACCTCTATCAGATGCCGTTCCACAGGTTGCAGCATAGTGGAGCCTAGCACCGCGTGGAAAGCCAGAGCTCCCAATATCACCACCGCCCATCGGAACCCGTACTCTGCCAGCAGCAAGTTGACGAGTTGCGGCATCACCATCAGCCCGAACCCCGTACCGGCCATAGACAGCCCCACGGCTTGGCCGCGCTTCTTTGAGAAGTAATGGTTCAGGGACACGAATGATGACGCCGAGGCGAGACCTACGCCGAAACCTGGAAGGTGTACACGTAATTCTGTTATGAGGGCATGTACAGGCATATTTGCACTTACTGAAACATCGTGTCGAAGGAGACGGCAAAAAGCGCATTTCGCGAGTTTGATTTAAATTAGTTCTTGTGCAGAGTTGTGTTTTTTCGTATGCTCATCCCAAATATTTATATCGGCCGGTAAATGTGATCGTATATAGCAAACTTATCTTTTTTAAGGAAATACTCCCCCAATCAAAAATACCGGAGGAAACTAAAAAAAAACTTAGTATTTGGTAAATCTACTACCACCAAGTTTTGCATTGGTTGGACAACTCAAGCAAACATACTGGCTGATAAAAGAAATTTTGCCAGACTTGAGACAGAGACACTTCGCTCGGTTGGTCAATTATCCCGTATTAGCTTTGGCTAGCTGTTAACTTCTTATTAGTGCCATAAAAAATTTGGCACACAAGTATCATAGTTAGAACCAACCGTGACATTGGATACGAAAGTGATTACGACAGTGTAAATGCGGGATTAACTAAGACTGTCTATAAAATAAGAAAAAAGTTTGGATTTGTCGATAAAAAAGTTTATATCCACCTTCGAGAGACAAAATTTGAAATACCAACTCATAGGCTCCCAAAGCATATTGCCTTTCCCTTTTCCCTGGGATGAATGGCCATGCTAAGTCTACTTAAATTCAGCATTCTCCGGCAACAAGATAAAAATCTTATGAATTGCCGTATCCGTGTGGCAATAGTGATAAAAATAAAAACATAACAATTACGAACAATTATCGAGTGTGTTAGGAATTAACTAATGACGTCTATGTTTACGAGCAGTGGTTTTATTTTAGCGAGTACTTAATTATAACCAGAGTAACTGTAATACACACATGCGTGGTATTGCTCAGGCATATTATTGTTAAAATAGATTCATGTATGCCTTCACTTCCAGCTATGTATTACATTCTAAACAAAAGCGTAGCAAAGTCATAAGTAACTGAAACAAGACATCTGATGTAATTATGGTCTATATGTTTAATAAATATCAGATACGCTACCTGAAAGGGCTCGTCTGCAGAAACGCGTGATAGAACTTAAAAAAATATAAGACTCCATACATTAAATGAGTTAAAAAAAATGGTCAAGTATAAGGAAAATAATATATATGTGAAAAATATGTCATCAGAATGTTATTGAAATTAGTTTTTATTAAATATATATCTTGACCAAAATGTCGACTTTATAAAAGTTTAATTCTAACATATTTGATTGATACTTTCTCTCAAAAAAGATATTTAAAAAAGGGGGACGCGGTGAAAATGGTGTAACAAAAACCAGTGAATTCTTCAAATATTAAAAAGTTGAATCAATGCACACTTAATATTTGTACATGTTGCACCCCGTGTCTAGTGCTTCTAAATTACTCCAACTTCTGTGTAACATTTTGTAAAGGAGTTGTTTCATTTTCGGCAACGACGGTGTACATCTACCAAAAATTGCCTTAAGATGTAGGTATTAATGAAACTTGCATTAGTTGCCCACTTTAATGTGTACAAAAATATCTAAATTCGGTGAATTGTATTGGAATTATGGCATACCTGGAAGATTTTTGTATCCTAGGTTGATTGCAATGGTCTCATTAGTCTATGAATTGTAACGCCCATTACAAATGTAAAAAATAGACACCACAAAAACGCGCTGATCGCCTTTTTGCTTAAATAACGTGGAAATATTTTGATTCGAAATATATTTTGTACATTGCGATGAGTTAAGTTATTTTGAATTTGGTTGATAGATTAAGGTATCATGTACACTGTCTCGGCCGGAGCTCCATACATTTATAAGACATCTCTTTTTTAAAGTTCACTTTATGTCGAACATTGTTCTACACTTAGATAAATAATTGTTATGACGTAATTAATAGACAGCGTTTTCTTAATTTTATAAGACAACAAAACATTACTTAAGTTCATGTAGGTAAGGTCCTAGGCATCCGGTCCGGTCATCAAATAATGTTGTATCTATTGTACCTAACTAGAAATTATGTCTGTCTAGCCTAGCTGTTAAATATAAATACACGTATGTGTAACCTACATACCTATTTATATAATACCAGCCGATGCCTGCGACTGCCTCCGCGTGGTATTTATTATTCCTTCTCTTTATTTTATCGGGATCAAAAGCATCCTATATTTTGATCACGGATAAAAGCTACCACCACACAAAATTACATTTAAATCGGTCCAGTTGTTTCGGAGATTAGCCTGTACAAACAGAGAAACAAAAACCCTGAAAAATCTAAATTACTTTTATGTCATTTCTTACATCCCCTAACTAACTCGGTTTTTAGCATCGACCTCGACAGTTTTATTATATGTATAGATATGCGAATACCAAACACGTATAGATATAAGCTATGAGTCAACATAATTATTATGAGTTAAATAAAGGGCATTGTCACTTTTGGCATGCGTCAGAGGTTGCATGCAAATGTACGTTTTGTTACGTGCACACTCAAACAATCTATATACAATATTACAATACACACAACAGTCAGTATTGTGTTACAAATCTGGTCATTCACAATTAGATAACAAAAAATCGTTAGCCATAAAATATTATAGACTCTTCACATGCATTACCTTGATTAACGACGATAGTAAGATAAGTAGAAATTGTTGAGAGGTTATTACAGAGCCGCTTTTGTACTAAAAGTATGCTCTTCAATATGTGTAACGATTATGTTATAGTAATCAGCGTTTATTGCTATTTTGAACAACTTCCAAGAAGAAGTTACTCAACGCGATAATTTTTTTTAATGTTTATTAGCTGATTTCACGGATACGTCGCAACAGATTAAAAAAAAAAATTTTTTTAACCATTGTTCCAGATGTCAACGCATAATGTTATTTTAACAGAATCGGTCCAAAAGATTGGTTCGGAGCCGGATCCGTAATAACTTTTAAGTATAACCAGCCCTAGTCTATAGGCTAAAATGACCACTGTAATATAAATAAGTGTGTAGTAAACGTATACACAGGTTTACTAACACAGATTTACATAACAATTGGATGTGCATTACGTAAGCTTTCGCTAGAGTGACCGTATTCAGCCCAAATACGCCGTGAAAATTAATGACACGCGGCTCGTTGGGAGCTAAGGTACAATTATACGTAATTGTCATACAAAAGTACAAAAACAAAATGTTTATTGTACACATACATTATCAATAACAGAGTTAAAATGTGTCTCTGGCTATTAAATTAGGCAGTAACTGTATTATAACAAGAGAGTAAATATTGACACTAAAAACAAAACAGTCAAATTTAATAGTGGTAGATATAATAATAGTGTCATGCGACGGCGGGCATACGACGGCCACTGGTCTACACTATTATCACCCCCTAGATCAGCTTATTGCGGGTTGGGAACTTCATTAGTCTTCTAAGGATTATTACTATAACATTATCTGAAAAGCAAGTTCTCTCACGATGTGCCATCATTGTACAATCGATTAGTATAGAGAACAATATTTACTCTCAGTCGCGCGCGGGCGCTCGTTGTCGTTAGACGCGTCGTCGCGATAACTGCTTACGGCTCGAACCGGTTTCGCGCTCAAGTGCGAAATATGGAATGCGGAGAGGGTTTACCGTTGTACCTAAACAACCAGGATGAAAATACCATTGACTGTGAAAGTGAAATGACGATTAGTACCGAGGATATTAGACAAGCTTGTTTGTTGGAGGGAACTTATACTGTCGAGTCGGAAAGGCCCGTCAAGCGGAGAAGTAACGCTAGTCCCGACGAGACATGGACAACCGTATCATCACGCAAACCGCGTAAAATGAGCCGCGTAGATATGAGTCGTGACGGAGACGAGAATAAAATTGAAGTTAGTATTACATGCGCGGAGAACTTACCAAAACAATTTGGCTTGGCTAAAATGTTGAAGGCAGAGAATATTACTGACGTGATACACGTGAAATATATAAGCACGCACAAAGTGTTAATACACTTTGACAACGAAGAGAGTGCAAATATGCTAACAAAATCGAAGGCATTTAACGAAAACGGTTTCAAAACTCAAAAAACCTTGGAGATTAGCCAGTCGTTCGGAGTAATAAAAAATATTGATATAGATTTGTCTGACGAAGAAATACTAAAAGGTCTTTCCTGTGACATTAAAATACTTTCTGCAAAGACATTGAAGCGTAAAAATACTTTTGATGGCAAATGGGAATTTGGTGAATCCGTGAGAATTTGTTTTAGTGGACCTTCAAGGCCGTCACATGTATACATTTATGATACTAGAGTTGTGGTAAGCAGTTACACATATCCTGTTACTCAATGTAGCCAATGCTGGCGATACGGTCACGTGGTTAAATATTGTCCATCACTCAAAGTAATCTGTCCCAAATGCTCTAAAAATCATGCTAATTGCGAAACTACAAACTTTTATTGCAATAATTGCACTGGAATGCATATGGCCATGGCCAAAATTTGTCCAGTTTATATCAAGGAAAGAAAATTAAGAGACCTCATGGCAGAAAACAACTGCTCATATAAAAAGGCCCTAACTATTTACATCCCCTCTTCTAAACCTACATTTAACCTGTCTAATGATCCTATACTGCCAATTCCTCGTTCAGTGACCAACATACAGCGAGAGTATATAAACCAACACGTTGCTTCACAGTGTCAAATCACTGGCCAAACGACAGTAGATAGTATTAATACATCATCTGATATTACTTATGCTAATATTACGAAACTAAATTCTGCTAAAGCAAAGGAAGTAAACAAAACCGAGAAAAGAAAAATCAAGAAGGTGAATGAAGAGGAAAATGATATTTGGTCTAAATGCTATATGTCAGGAGTTAGCGAAAATGAGAATAGAAACGGCGAACAATCGAGTCAAGCAAAGAACGGGAGTATAAAGGATAAGGTGTCGTGGCAGATTATATTTAAAAAACTAAAGAGGCAATTATTTGAAGCGGAAAATACGTCAATAGAAGACAAAATTAAAAGTTGTTTTGGAATTATATTTGATGGAGTAATATCATTTATTTGGCAGTACATGGTTGACAAGCCTGGTTGTAACTTAATAAAACAGTTATGGATTGCAACAACTCAATGATCTTTTTAAATGTTTTACAATGGAATGCACAAAGCATTTACCCGAAGAAAACTGAACTTGAAGCTCTTTTAATACAGGAAAGTATTCACATCGCTATCATAAGTGAGACTTGGCTTGACAGAGGAAGCTACTTTCGAATAGGGAATTATAATGCTTTTAGATCCGATCGCGCTGACGGTTATGGAGGTGTCGCTATTATAACTCATAAGTCAGTTAAAGTTCGTCGTTGCAATACTCAAATTTCAAACGCGGATATGGATGTGCTTCATGTCGAATTACTTAATTGTGACCAGCTTAAAAATGTTATTGCAATATATTGCCCATCATGGGTACGTACTACTTCTGATGATTGGGAACAAATTTTAGGTATAGCTAGTAGGAATACATTGATTGCAGGGGATTTAAATGGGCACCACCCGAGCTGGTCCTCTTACACAAATACCAGGGGCCGACAAATGATTGACCCAATATCAGATAGCAATTTTATCACGCTAAATGATAGTACACATAAAAGAGTAAAGATAGTTAACGGTAGACCTCAACAAACTTCACCTGATCTTAGCTTAGCTTCTTTAGATATTGCTTTTAAATTTGAATGGACAGTTACGAATGAGAATTTAAATAGTGATCACCTTATGTTAAAAATAAAATTTTGCATGTCACGTTCAAGAAGGGGTAATAAAAAAAGGCGTAATTTTAAAAATGCTGATTGGTCTAAATACAGATCATATTTAGAGACAGAATTGAGCGATAGTACTTTGCCCAGTGATCACCAAGAAGCATATGATGCTTTTATTAATGCTGTTAATAAGGCTGCCGATTATTCAATACCAATCGTTAAATCATGCGAGAATCCCCTTCAGCAGCGAAAGTTTACACCAAAGCCATATTGGAATCAAAATTTGTCTAAAGCAGTAGCTGAGAGACGTAAGGCGTTGGCAGCTTTTAGGAAAAATACAACACCCGCTAATTTACAAGTGCTACAGAATAAATTAAGCTTTGCACAAAAACTGATTCGAGATAGTAGTTCAAAATCTTGGCATAACTTTTGCGATAGTATGGATAGTGTGACATCATCCAAAGAAATGTGGGCTAAAATGAGGTGGCTTAAAGGTTATGAATCTCCCAAAATCTGCATATCTGGAGAGAAAGCTGAGGAATTACTGAGTAATTTAGCACCTGATTATGCTAACCCTGCTGTTCCCGAGTTTGTTAGTCGTAATGTGCACTTAAGTTCACCAATCTCGGTAGCAGAGCTCACAAATTCAATTAAACAGTCGGATACAGCACCGGGTATTGACGATATATCATACTCAATGATTAAAAATCTGCCTGATGTCGCTAAGGTAGCACTGGTCACACTATTCAATAGATTCCTCTCTTTTAGTTTTGTGCCGATTCAATGGAAAAACATAAAAGTAGTCCCCATATCAAAACCGGGTTCAAACAACGGTTCTGTTTCAAGTTTCAGGCCCATCTCCTTACTCTCTTGTCCGTGTAAAATATTTCATACTATCTTAACACGTCGTCTAGAATGGCATTTCGAGAAAAACAACCTTTTCTCAGATGAGACGATCGGATTCAGAAGGTCCCGCTCCTGTATGGATAACTTGTCTAGATTAGTCTCAAGAATACAAATGGGATTTGCCAGAGGACGTCCAACAGTGTGCTGTTTTGTTGATATTGATAGTGCGTATAATAATGTTAGCGTTATATGTCTATTAAATTCTTTAGATTCCCTTGGGGTAGGTGTCGTTATTTGTAGGTATTTATGGGAATTTTTACACGAACGTCATTTATTGATTGAGCTAGATACTGGTGAGACTCGAGTCCGGATAACGGGTACTGGTATAGCACAGGGAGATCCACTTGCACCGTTGCTATTTAACGCAGCTACCATTAAGATATGTAAGAGCATATCAGACGTTCATGTCTCACAATATGCGGATGACTTCGTTCTTTATAAGGAATGTAAGAAAGTAGCAGATGTCATGCCAGTTATGCAACATGCGTTGAATTCTTTAAATGCTATGGTAGGAGAGGTCGGCTTATCTGTATCTCATAAGAAAACTAAAGTGTGTATATTTACCAAAGGGCAACCAAGGCTTATGAGTAGGTATAGGTCAACCTTAAATATAAATGGTGACCTAATACCACAAGTAGAATGCGTTAAATATTTAGGAATATGGTTTGACAACAATTTGAAATGGATGAGACATATAAATGAAACACGGGAAAAGACATCACAATTTCTAAATGTCATCAAAGTGCTAGCGGGATCAAATTGGGGAATTCATCCTAAACATCTGAGGCGCCTTTACATTGCAATCATCAGAAGTAGGCTTGATTATGGCAGCTTTTTATATGATAATAGTGCAAAATGTCATTTAGAGAAACTGGACAAGGTTCAACACCAGGCCATGAGAGTAATCGGGGGTTT
Source organism: Ligdia adustata (assembly GCA_947049295.1). Classification (NCBI taxonomy): domain Eukaryota; kingdom Metazoa; phylum Arthropoda; class Insecta; order Lepidoptera; family Geometridae; genus Ligdia; species Ligdia adustata. The sequence continues at coordinate 11,013,784 of OX346218.1, forward strand.
TATAAAAACTACTCCGGTTCATGCCATGGAAAGTGAGTTATGCCTGCAGCCATTGTTTATTCGAAGAAGATACTTAGCAGCAAAATTCTGGCTAAGATCAAAATCCATATCCAACAACATCACCATACAAGTCTTCGAAAATCTTAACAGTTTTTGCAATTTCATTTATTGGAGACGGAAAACCGTGCCATTACTCGTAGAAACTCATAGGAAGTATAATAATTCCCTTATTCATTGTAGTACACTTGTTCCAATTTACTCCTTGAGTAAGTGGATCACTAGCTATAATATGTCTAAAGTGATAAAAGTTAGTGTTGAAGGAGTTAATACTGCAAAAAAACATTATAATTCTGTAGATTTACATTGCAATCTATGTAATGAATACTTGTATAGAATTTATGAAAGATGTTACAAGGTTTACACAGATGGGTCAAAAGATAATAATATTTGTGGTGCAGGTCTGTTTGATCCACAAACGGATACTCGCATTAAACTAAATGTCCAATGTGCCGAAATATCAATAATGCACTGTGAATTGATCGCAATAGCCGTGGCGCTAACATACATTGACTCTTTAAGCATCGGGAAGTATGTTATCCTGACTGACTCAAAAAGTGCTCTTTATCATTTGATCAGGCTGACATCTGGAATGAGAGGACATCCAATTGCGTATGTTATCCTTGACTCCATCTCTAAACTTTGTACATCAAATAAAGATGTGACTATCCAGTGGATCCCGTCACATGTTGGAATCACGGGGAATGAAGAGGCAGACCAAATAGCTAGAGAAGCAACCACTGATGGTATCCCGTACACCTGTCTACCATTACATAGCGAGCTATTAAGTAAAGTAAGACTAAATTGTTATCAAATGTGGCATGACTATTTTGACAAGCGCTCATATGAAAAAGGAATTTGGTATAAAACTATACAAAGTTTGCCTCCTCGTTGTCCGTGGTTTGAAGTTATATCCGGTAATAGAATGGATGTGGTACAGCTGCTGAGACTTCGCACCGGACATATTCCGTCTAATAAATTCAAATATCTGATGGGAATATCTGACTCACCAAATTGCCCGGAATGTAACATGATAGAAGACGTTCATCACGTGTTAATGGAATGTGTTCGTAATGAGGCTCAGAGGCGAAATTTATTATTTATGTCTAGCAAAAAGGTAGGTTTATGTAACAGCATTCTGGCTTGCCCTCTGTCTGCAGAGGCCAAGGAACTGTTAAGAATCTATAAATGTTGTATCACTTCAACTGTATAACTATGTATTGTTTTGTCTTAACGGGGGTGGCATAGTCACTGCGTGACAAAACCCCTTTAAATAAATAAAGATTAAAAAAAAAAAAAAAAAAATTTACTCTCGTGACAAAATAAATTGCTTAACGTATATCGTGTTAGTAATGTAACCATCTGACAAAGATCGAAAGACCTTGTCCCTGACGAGAAGCCTACGTGACCAACCAAGCATCGTGTATTACGTAGAATGTTCTGGAAGTATGACTGTCTGAACTCCACTGGGCTGCTCGGTTTATAGTCCAATACTGTCGACATTGATTGCAATTAATGTAATTTTGTTCTTCAAGTACAAGGCATGGCGTATATGTAGCGTAAAATTTACGTGGTTCTAATAATAAGAATATCGTATTTTCCACTCTAGGACTAGATAATTAAGAAACATATTCGTGTGGAACATTCGCGATCACGCGAGTAACCCTGCTTGGGATAACTACACAAGGTCATATTAAAAGAAATTAATGTCCACGTCAGACCAGTCAGGCATCTAACTTCAGTTTCTATCATCTAACTACAATCTCGTCTTAGGCACTTTTGCAGGGCGCGGGCAGTGAATTAAATGTAGTTTAGCAACGTTCGAGAAACTTGAAGAATAGGAAAAAAGCACTACAATATCTTTGCACACACAAACATATGTCAAGCGCCAATTCGAAAAAATTAGATAAGATTAATTTATTGCTTCCCACATACAATGTTTTTGTGTAAAAGACGTCAAACATCTACAGTTTAGTTTTTGGAATTTGACAGCATTATTTAAAAAAACACAAACTTATAATATATTTCTAATTGGTGCCTATAATCTATTAGAAAGTTATTAAAAATGATAAGGTGATATTGATTTTAAGAATTACCGACATCCCCAGACGAAACATTTATGCTCAGAAGAATCCGATGGGGAAAAACAAATATTTCCAACATGTATGTTATTTTAATAGCACGGAGGAAATTAATGCGCGAAATAATATTTCGTCAAAAGCAATAGCGTAATGCTTTATGGGAATGGTCCGGTAAAACACCAGTAACACAACCCAAAACAATAAGAGGGCTAACTGCAAACATCAGAGTGACGAGTGCCACGCTATGTTTTCAATTGTCAAAACTCAGGGTGTGAGTCCTGCTATTATTTCTGAGACAACCGGGATATCAACCTATGGTATATATATTTTTATATATTTTAAAAAAAAGTTAAAAACCGACTTCAACATGGCGCGCTAAATTTTTCATTCGTTTTGATTTTAACATTACCCGGGAGCCATTAAACAGGTTCCGACTAATTGAGGGTTTTAATAACTTCCTAATTTTTTGAAGCTGTAGTTGAAAATATAAAACACTTACCTCCTAAAATACTGTAAGTGGCTAATATATGTGCCATGCTGTTAGCCGGCGCAGTGAACAGCAGTCCGAGGGCACATATCATCGACCCAACGAAGCACACTTTCCGATACGAAAAAGTCTTTATGACAGGTCCCACGAAGAACCCGGAGAAATTGACCACAGAGTCCAAGGTACTAGCTATCACTGAGGCACCAGTCGTCTTCACGCCCAGCTCGTCCAACAAGTCTTTGAATAGGAGACCAAACGACGGTTCCAAAGACCGCGTTGAAAACTGTAAAAGAAAAACAAAAGAATGATGAGAATTTACTGTGAAAATGTTATCATTTGTTCAAAACGTATTTTATTGTCAGACAATATTATAATAATACTTTTATATATACTACCCAGATGAAAGACTCTTCCTCAACACCACGCTACATTTCTAATGGACCCATTGCTTTGCATAATATAAGCAATTATTGTAACTCAAGTTTTACGTATTTTCTTCGGTAAAGCTGATATAAAATAGCACAGGATGCTGTAGAACTTGGAGTTTATTTATTCGTAACGTAATACATAATAATATCTAACTAGTCAATACAAATAAAATGTATCATAGAAAAAATAAATAAAAATAATAATAAAGAACCTAATCAGTGAAAAGTTGCACAAGGTTCAAAATATGTATGTATGTAAACGACTTTACTGTTCAATGTTGTTACTCATAGAAGACATTCAACGAGGATACAATATTGCCAACACAAACAAACAGTTACTTGTAGAATCTAATTGGTATCGCAATAAACTGAACATGATTAGCATAACGGTAGTCCGTTTCCTAGCAGCGACAGCAATCGTTAGCAGCTACCGCCTAGCATTGCTTTGAGAGTTCCATCAAAGGAATAAATGGCATTGATTATACCTATTACAAACGTGTTCTGGCATCGTGAACTTTTTAGGAGCAGAACAGATGCCAGACAGATGGACACTCACAGACACATTATATACTGAATGGTAGGTACTCGTCGAGCAATAAAATATTCGGTAGGCACGAAATAGAGGTCAATTCCCTAAGTAAAAATGGGTTGTTCATGATTGGTCTTAATAAAAAAACTTAGCTCATCCTTAATCCGTATTCGTAATTCGTCCTAGATAATATGATCTTAATGATTTTTACTAATGGTTTTTAACTAAAACATCAATAAAGCTAATTTGAAAGTGTATTCAGACACGATTTAGGCTTGTGTTTTGCGAATCAAATATCATGAACCCTTATAACCTAACAATTGTTTGGTTAATGAAAAGCAGACCTTATTATTGTACTTTTTTATTTGTATTACAACAGACTTTCAAAAAAAGGATAAAAGAACCTAAATTTGTCGGAATATTGTTCTTAGTCTCTTATAACAAACACAAACATTTCATGTGTGTAATTTTTCAGAGACGGCAAAAATATAATTTTTTGTTTATTATTTTGTAATATAAGTTTTGCCTGCCGAATTCCTATGATGAAGTAGGTTTTCTCTTTTTTTTAAAGAAGGTATCACTCGTTTGTCTATCAACAACATGTGTTATCTAAGGTTCGATAATAAAGTATACATTAGAGGACGTGATAAAAACAAAGTACCTATTAACATAATAAGGTCACTTTGCTGCAAGGAATGTTGAAGGTAACAAAAGAACCGATTCAGTAGATGTAACAAAGATGACACGCAATTGAACTAAAGATGATCTTTACCGGAGTATTCATCTGATAATATAGTTTATCTAATCTACAGAGGCATAGAGATAAACTCTTGAGACCACGTCAAAAATTTTCCTTATAGGCCCATCAGTTTCTAGGCCATCCGAAGGCCTGTGACATGATAATATAAAAAGAGAAAAAAATAAATGGATCTTCCTCCTCCATCAATAATGACCTCTCCTCCTCTTTGAAGTCAGATAAATAGAATTTCAGAGAAAGTAAAAAATGAAATGTGACATTTGCATGAACTTTATACTTTCTTTTCTAAAACTTGCGTTCTACGAGTCACACGTATGTGAAATCACAGTACAACACTCTTATATTATAAATACGATAGCCTGTATATATGTCGTTTTTTGTTTCTTCGCTGTAATCAGCTAAACGAATTTCATCAAAAATTTTAATATATGCTATTTTGTATCAGCGGGTAGCACTCAGTTATTTCATTCGAAGATCTTTGTGTATACATATAGACGCAGCTGCGTTAGTTTCAGTTAATCGTTTTGTTATGTAATTGTGTCAGTCGGGAAACATGTGACCGCTTGGCCAATGGACTGTAGGTAATTGTTATGTCGATTGTGAGAATCCATCACAACATTGAAGTTCTAAGTCACAACAAAATGAAACTGGTATATTTCCTACCATATTTACCACAACAATGTTACTAAATAACAGTAAATAATCGCTATTCTCACATTTCGAATGATGCCAAGGCTAACTAGTCAATACATATTTCTTCCAGCAAATCCTTGAATAAACTTGGGCGACCGCAATTGACCGTATTGCTGTGAGACAAATTAACTTAAAATAAACAGAGGTCAAAATTACTCACATAACTTAATCAAAATAAGGTCGTATTTTGCTGCATTTTCAAACTTAAGTACCTGTAGACAATGAAAATCTAACGGCATCTGTAATCGAAAGACTCTTTCGGAATCTACGACTTATACTTGAATATAGTTTAAATCACGTGCAAGTACAGTTTAAGAAATCAGGACAGGCATATAAAGGTGAATGCTAGATATAAAGTCAGCAAGGTGCATCGATTTTTAGATAGCGAATGAACACATACACTAACCACAAAACAAGAAATCATCCAAAAAACTTCTGAAGTTCCAATCTAGGACAAGATCAAAACGAATTCTACATTAGCACGGCGTATAATGGTTGTCTACTGATCGTTATTTGTATTTAAAAAACAGTTCAACGCCCTGCTTGCGAAACATATTACAAACGATAATTGCTGTGTCGGCACATCAATGTTTACATAGTGTGTTTCATATAGCATTTCATAAAATCATTATTAACCGAGCGAGCAAAGCGTCTCTGCTTCTTTTCTGGAAATTTTTCTTTCGACTGTCAGGTGTTATGTTTGTGTTTCTTCTAAAATTTTATATTTTTAACCAATGTGTCTAAACTTAGCGTAGCTATGGATTCTACAAATTTTCAGTTTGCTACTGCGCCACATAATGGTCGATTTCAATAAAATTTGGTACAGACCTATTGAAAACAACATTAATTGGGATACCAGAATTTAAAAAAAAATTAAATGGTTGTCGTTTTCTCATACAAAGTTTAAAAAAATATCGTGGTCGCGAGGTAAAATATACTAGCAGTTCCGCGAACTATCGCGGAACTACTAGTATATTTTTTTTATTTTTGATATACACCGTAAAAGGTTATAGAAATTGCTTTAAAGTCAACTATTCGTTCACTAGACTTTACAGTGATAATTGTCAGTTAAAAATTATTGGTAAAATTTGCAAATATTGTATGCATTTTTCAATATCAAATCTAGAGTGGGCATATTAATAGCAAGTCATGCGTGCAAATAACAATCAGAGAAACTTATGCTGTACGTATTATGAGAGTGATTAATTATAAACCAAGGTCGGTGACATAAGAGATACATTTTTTATACGATCATCGGTCTAAATTTTAGACCCACCTACCTATCTAACTATTTAAAGCTGTTGAAGCGACCACGTGTAGCGTAAAAAACTCAATATTATTTCTTGTGTTATACACCAAAAAAAACAAACACGTTTGCTACCTATACAACTTTGAACATGAATTTGGCTTATACACTTTGCCGTCGTTAAAGAAATCCATCAACGTAAAGCAGTTACACTGGTGGAACACCTTGAGGAGGTCAAGATCATCTTATAAGTTTACATATATATTAATATTAAAATGTACAAGTTAACTTTCGCATAAAACTAGACCTAATCAACGTTACAGCATATAAAATTGAAAATAACGCCATAACAATGTACATTCCTGTCGTTTAGTAAAAGATCTCCCTGCCTCTTTACCATAGGCACTTACGTAATAGAAAAGAAGCCTTACACTAAGGCTCTTTATATAGAACCATCAATGTCAAGTGGTCATTTTATGGTAAATGACGTCATCCTTTCATTCCTTTGCAATCTCTAGGTTACGACAAGGTTATGTAAATATTCTAATTTCTGTAAATGTAAGTACAATTTTTCACAAATTCGCCAACTTGGTTTCAAATTTTGTTTGCGTATTGGACATTAGCTGTCTTCCAAGAAGCGTAGATGTTACGAATAGTATGGATTTTTTAACAAGGAATTACTACTTAATAAATAAATACTAACAAATTTTACTAATGACTTGTAAAATTTGGATAAATTACAATTAAGTTTACACTTGTAAGTGGTCTGTAAAAATTTGTGCACACGTTTGGTAACGGATATTTTTTAGCAGTCTGTGCACCAACGTATCAAAGATAAGTAAGCAGATTGCTTGCTTATTGTAAAATTAAGACGATCCTTGTAGGCACAAAGGTCGTCTTTATTTTACAATAAGCACGTACTTACTCTCTTACTCGTACTCGTATACCTGCGAGTATATACCCCCCAGTGTATATAGATCTGTCATATTGTTTAATGCTATGTCCACACAATTAGCGAATACAGAAGTCGTTGTGCCGAAACATACCACCGATAATGTTAGATGATATCGCCCGAGCTCACGTCACACGCCAAGACAAGTTTGCAGATGACACTTTAAATAAAAACTTTGAGAATATATTGGTTGAATTGATAATGATGTCTACTCACATTAACTAAACTAACTCCCAAACACACCATCCAGGCCCAGCCGCCGTCTGGGGCGACCTTCTTGGTAGCAGGTGGCAGCTTACCATCACCTTTGCTCCTCTCCACCGTCATTTTTAGCCTTTGTCACCTAAGTACCTGAAACAAGCATAATGTTTTTTACTCACCCACACATATATAATGATTGGAATTAACTTCAAAATAGGTTCTGTGTATGTATGGGTGTTCATTAAAATTATAATCTTTAAAAAACAATTTTCACATAACTGGACACCGATCTACGCTAATACAATACAATACAATACAAAATTTTTTAATAACTCCACAGTTACAAGTCACATAACGTAATATTGCAAATTATTGTATACTTAACTACAGTTAAACGTATTTAATCGATAAAATAATACAACTGTAAATTATTATAATAGGTACAATATTAAAAAGAATAATAAGTATCTACTAATGATACTCATACATTTATAGAATATATAATAAATTAAGAGAAGAGGTCGTATTTGAAGTCTGTGTAGAGGCCATACCCCACCATGCTAAACAAATGCAAGTTGGGAGCATCACGTATCTTAGAAGAGTTCTAGCCTACCATGACAAGCAAAAAGATATCTAACGGTATTATTTTTCCTTCACCATAAACTTATCTCTAACAAAAACACTTTGCATCTATGTTAGGAGTTTTTAAATATTATTCTAATAAAATATGTGTATATTACTATACAAATTTAAATTGGATCGTACAACTAACGTAAACTTTATGCAAATCATTCATCAAAACGGGAATTCGGAATTATTTGTAGAGTAAGCGAGCCGATTAAACTGACATCTCGTTTACAGAGCAGACGTTGAAAGGTACAAATTCCAATTTTGTTTTTGCAATCGTCTAGTCTATAGCAATATTTTACCTTACTAGGTTCACAATGTGAATAATAAATATCAAATTTATAATTCACATTATATACCCTAGTACTTAGTGCATAATAAGAAAGAGCGTCACCAGTCGCTGGCTCTACAATATTATGTACTCACTTACTTTGAGCGTTATGTACCTTACCTACGTGAATACTTTTAAAATGCTGGAATAGCATAATGTTTTTCTTTATTTACGTCTTTATTTAATTTTGTCATGTTAGTACATTTTATTATCTAACTAATATTTGGAGATGAGAAAGTAACAAACGACAAGGGCCATACTACGTTAGTCTAACTACGCGTCACTAACGGTTTTCATCACGTCTTGTCAATTTACTTCTACTTATATTATATATTTATATACACATGCAATTTATAGCCTACTATACTATGTACTGCATAATCTCAGTAATTTCAGTTATACTTACGAGAACTTCGTGTAGGTTACTATCCTGAGTTATCGCCACGAGATAACCAATGTTTTGATCCGTGAGCAGCCCACCAACTGGTAAAATTAAACGATTTGACGTGCGAGAAAAGAAGTCAGAGCGTCATTTTGACTACTTACATGTATGTAACATGTATGAAGCACGTGCTTTAAGTCATGCAGGCACCACGTGCGTCGCTCCCAATGTTTTGTTTGCTTTTTCATGCGGTCTGTATGTCGGGTGTAGAGACGTGCTTTAAAATTTAATATTGTCGCGATTTTTTTCCTTGTCTCGAAGCCACGCTCATTATATGGCCTTTTAGGTGTTGGAATCTATTTTTAAGTTACCTTCATGGTTCATGAACAATAATATTTTTTCATATAATTTTTTTTCAGCTATCATAGATTGCACTACAGTAAGATCTGTAGAAACATCAATTATTTTGAATGAGCACAAGCAAAACCAAACAATGTTATGAGGTAACGTTAATGTAAATTAAATAAAAACCATCCAAGGCCGTGTACTTATATATTTAGCATTTGAGACACGTTGATTCCTACTTATTCACCTACTCATGATGTAATTTTTTGGCACACAGTATCCACTAGTGAATACTGAATTTAGATAAGTTGTCAGAGAACAGATGTGCCTTGAAATGAATGCCTGTTTAAATTTATATACATATAAGAGTAATAAGTCCTAACTGACTGACTGTTATTTTCTAGGAATCAACATAGCCCAAACCTAGGAAAAGCCTAGGAATCAATATAACCAAATCCGCTGAGCCTAAAGACATGAAATTTTGAGGGTGTGTTCATGATAGGGTGTAGGGATGTACTAAGAAGGATTTTTTAAAATTCAACCCCTAAGGGGTTCAAAGGTTAAAACTTTATATTATACAAATATGTCGCGGGTAATGCCGCGGGTGCCAGCTACTAGTATAGTATTTATAAACTATCAACGAAACATTCATTATTCATTTATATGGGAATTTACGTAGGCAATACGAAATGAAATATCAACACTAAGTATTGAAATTTCGCAAAGATCCGGCTTGCATAACGTTTAGGTAGAGTAGTAAGAATATTTTCCTAGTAGGATTATCTTTACATTTGTTTTTACGTATATAGGCACCTACATGGGTGCTATACAGTATACGTAAAATCAAAGTGAAGAATGCAGGAACCCGTCAAGTACCTACTCAAGTTTCTTCAAGGTGATTCAGTATTATACTGAAATAATAATACATATTATGATAAGTAGTGCGATTTCAATTAATGTTAAAGAGAAATAATATTGTCTACAAATTGCGTTCAAAAATCTTTTTTCAAATACATATTGGAGAATTTACGAAAGGTCTATCGTCCGATACTGATATGTAAAGAATTTTGCTAGAGTTAAGAAATTCTAAATATAACAATGTCATCTCATAACACAACCCGCTTTGACCTCGCACATAGTGTTCTATGTCACCCACCACGTATGTGCTTAGTACATACAGTTTTAGAATATTAAACCAGTTGTCTCAGTTGAAAGCTTTTCCTTATTACATTAAAAGAATTTTCAAGATTATACTCAAAGCCGACACATTTATTTATATTTATTGAATGAGAAAAAAGCTTCCAAGTTTTTAAAGTGTTAATTAAATGACTCAATAGTGTATATTGCTCTCTAATTTTAATTTTAACGTTTTATACTTAAGCTAATTTACTAACAAAGTAAAAAGATTTAATACAGTTAAGACAGAAATAAACCATTAAAGTTATTTTTATTTCCGTTTTAAAATAAAAATTATATTGAAGTAAAAAGTCATGTCTTAGCATTTTATGAAGCTGCCATTTAAAAATTAACTATAGGTATTCAGACAATGTAAGTAATAGCTAAAAATTCGACAGAGAAAATTATGTAGACACTATTATTCTTTAAAATTTAATTTTTTACCAGTTGCTAACTCCGGCCGAACAAGCAAAAACAGTCGTTCGTATACTGCTTACCATAGGGCGATAACCCAGGATGACGTCAGTATTAAGTATTAACAAAAACTGCACAATTGATATTTCGGAGACGGCGGGTCTCAGTAAAAAACACTACATTAGATTATAGACATATTACACATATTATATTATCAAAGTCTCTCTCGATCGGAGTACGCACGCGCTATTTTTGTCGGTGTAGACTAAGACCTCCATATATTTTTCAGATACTGTAGAATACAATACTTTACTCCCAACAAGTTCTTAACAAATGATCCTATTACTTCCTGGTTTACTTTATAAATAATCTGCTCGGTTAAAGTTATCGCTGCATAATATGTAAACCTGTCGTCAACTTACGTCAATGAGCATAATCGAAGGTACGGATAACGTATGACTGTATACTTGGCATCTCTCAAATCTAGATCGTATACAACAGTTCAGGGTAGAGTATTGATTGCAAAACCAAACAGGGCGCTTCAATAACAACATTTGAATGCACCAATTTCAAATGCAGTGTTCAGTCATCGGGTGGTATCGCTTTAAATCGCGGTCAACGAGGTACTTACAAAAACCTATCGTCATGACAAACACTGACAATAAACACTTCGACTTTTATCAACTCAATATTATTGCGCAAGAAAAAGAGCTATCATAATCACGTGAAGAAAAGCACCCTCCGAAGTGGTTTCAGATAAAAAGGTGGCATTGATTTGATGAAAATCTAGGGCGATTTGTATGATCAACAATTTTACAATGTTTGGAGTTTTTCCTTATGTATCAAAAGACCAAATAAACACGTGGCATTTTTTTACCTGTGGTATAGCGGATTGCGTAACCAACCAATCAATTTACTAAGATATTTATATGCAACATTAGATATTTTTTATATTTTGTCTAATTTTAAAGGTTAGTTTTACACGTGCTAATCGAACCAGTTGGCCCATATCCAGACCTCCTCCATAACATATTTGAAATACGTTTTTCAAAGAGCACACTATTAGAAAAATATACTTTATTTAGCTCAAATCTACCCAAACAATTTAAGTAATTGTAAGATTAAAGAATTATAAAATGCTACAAAGGTTGAAGACATCGATCTAGTAAGCACGTGGCTCATGACTGAAGCATGATAATATTGGTGATACCCGGCGCGACGGCGATCAGTTATGTTTGATGATTATTGGCAAGAAGTAACAATACGGTATCGACTCCACGCAATGGAAGACCAATATTTTTAGTGCTGGATAGAGGATAATAAAATATTGCGGAAACATCTAGACATCTATCAAGTGGGCACAGGAATTCATACTCTCTCCAAATTTTACATTTGCAGAATTATTCTGTTGTATTAGTACTATTCTATCACTCATTGTTTACATGCCATACTCGTATGACTCCTAGATGCGCCTGTACTCTTATGGTAATGTATGAGTACGTAACTTAATGCCATAAACATATTGCTACTGGCAAGTTATCATATTATGTACACCTGTGTGCCCAAAGTATGTAAACAAAAGTGTCTGCTAACTTTGCCCATAACTGAAAACTGAGCCGCAAAACAATTTACTGCCTCGTGTAGAGAAATAGCGATAACATGCGGTCGGGAAATTTAAGTAAGTACGCAGTCAACCTTCTACATAATGAAAGTGGTGGAAACAGCTATCGCAATATGTTATAAAAACACCAAGTTTTTATAGCGAAGGCTTCTACTCGTTTTTTGATACTCAATGAAAGTGACTATTAAATTTGTTAATTACAGGGGTCTAATAAGAGTTAAGTCTAAAATTCTATTTTTGGTTCATGTTAATGCTCGTTCTTTAAAAATTAAGGTCGACAACCAAAATAAGGTTTGTAAATTTTACTTGGAAGTTTACAATTACAAAAAAATAAGAATAGTGCCGAATTTTCACAATACGATGCGCAAACTGTTTCTGCGAAAAATTCTTTAGATCTAGGCAGCGTATGACATCCGCTGAAATCTAGGACTTGGCGGAGTTTCTAGGTGACTTTCTCTCAACTGATCACTGTTTCCTAGACTTGGAGGTGCAAATTACATCTCATCGAATAAGTTTTGTTGTAAGATAGAAGGTATGTTTTGAGTAAGGAATTTTCGGTATTTTCATATTATGTCAGATGCATTGAGTTAATTAACACACATATTTTTATTCGGTACCTACTACTAATTATACGGAATTGGACGGCAGTACACACTATGAAAAGATCATATGGCCCACTATGAAAAGATATATTATTTTCATCAGGTGAAACTCAAGATGGATCGCACACGCGCTCTTTAACTTTCTGACTTTAAAAAACCTTAATCTATATAACTCTAAAATAGATCTTTACAAGATCAAACTTTCTTATTCTGCATTGAGGGGATACTTGCACTGACGGCCGTCCTGGGGTGTATTGTGCATTTCCTCCAGCAGCTTACCTTTGCTAGTCAAACTATTTGAAATAACGGAGTACTGATAAAAATATTTATTCCTTTGATCAGATAAAGACGCTGAATCCTATTTTATTCTATGATAGGACAGTCGGGCGTAGTTTTAAGAAAGGCGTTCGCATCCGATTTTTAAGGTTATAGTGTATTTTACAGATAGGTACTGGGGCAGTAGCTTATAAACAGCAATAAACCTACTTCGTTCTAATTTCACTCGTTTTATCAATGACATGTTGCAATTTTAGTGCTGCAACTGACATCAGTAATAAAAAATGTAAATAAAGTACTCTACATATTGTACCTTCGGTAGGACAAAGGCATTTGTCAAAAATAATATAAAAATAAAATCATAAAGAATCTTAAATAAAAACGATTGTAATTCCAAACACAGCACTGGGCTATTGACTAATTTAAAACTAAGATAGTATAAAGGCCTAATCTTATTGAACATCTCGACAAAATTGTTAAAGACACTCTGGCTCTAATTTTAAATGTAAATTTATCAGATAGAGAGTGGAAACAGGCTTCTCTTCCGATTAGAATGGGAGGTCTTGGTATTCGATCCATATCTGGCGTAGCTCTTCCCGCGTATCTGTCCTCGGTTCATAGCAATAAGACTTTAATAGAAAAAAATCTGACAAAGACATCGGATGTCATTATTGTTGCTTATATGAATGAGGCTAGGATCGCGTGCACAGTCCTTTGCCCAAACACTGATTACCCCCAAAATCCATCTTCACAGAAGCAGTGGGACCGGCCGATCTGTGAGCACGCGCGGAAACTTCTCCTTAATACGTGCTCCAGCTCATCAGATCGCGCCCGTCTCTTAGCGGTTTCTGAGTGGGAATCAGATTTGTGGTTACAGGCACTCCCTTTGCCTAATACTGGGACCCTCCTTGATAACACTTCATTCAGAATCGCAATCTCCCTTCGCTTGGGTGCAACGTGTTGTGCTCCACATCGCTGCCAGTGTGGCGCAAATGTCGACCAGCTCGGCCACCATGGCCTATCTTGCTCGAAAATTGCAGGCAGGATACCCCGTCACGCTAGCCTTAACGATATCCTTCGCCGGGCTCTTACCACCGCTAACTGTGCAGCTATTCTAGAACCGAGTGGTCTTATGCGTAGCGATGGTAAGAGACCCGACGGCATGACACTTATCCCTTGGAAGATGGGGCGGCCTTTAGTGTGGGATGCTACATGCGTCGACACTCTTGCACCGTCTCATCTTCCCGTTACTAGTAACAAGGCTGGCGCGGCGGCAGAGTCAGCTGAAGGCCTCAAAAGGCGCAAATAATTTAGATAGCGGTTATATGTTTGAGCCTTTTGGGGTTGAAACTCTCGGGCCTTGGGGACCGGGAGCAAAATTATTTTTTAAAGCCCTAACAAAGCGTCTAGTTGACGCTACTCGAGATCAAAATGCTGGCCTCTACCTGGGTCAGCGCATTGGTATTGCCATTCAACGAGGCAATGGGGCCAGCATTTCGGGTACTCTACCGACTGGCAGTGGTTTAGATTTAAGTTAGTTTTAATTTTTGGATATTGCTTTTGTACATATAGTTTATAACTTTGTATAGTTTTAGTTAAAATTTTATCATGTTTTATAAGATAGTATAAAGGTAACAGTGAATTTAGTTGTGAAATTTCTAGATTTTCAAGTAAAATTGGAGACTTTTGCTTGTTGTTTTTACCATGTTATAAGTTCCTAAAATAATAAAAAAATTAATGATTTATTCATAAAAGAGTATTCTTTTATATCATAAACCATCTACAAGTTATGTGTCATTAGGGCCTTAATTACAAAATTTATTTAAAACTTGATGCAAAAAGGTCATGAAAAAAATTATATATTTAAATATAGGAATAATATATAGTAAATAACTTACTTCTTTAAAGAATGCCCTTAGATTAAGAAATGTTTAAGGGAATTTCATATACATTACATATTATTCAACAAAAATCTTAAAATGTCTCCGGTAATAAATTACAAAATGTGCAATTTAGCCCTTGTCTTATGAAGGTACAATATAATGCAGAGAGTGTAAAGGTCATTATTGTTTTAAGCAATTACTGGAACAGTGGCAGACGAATTAACATTACATACATGATTAAGCCACAAGCTCAATAAATCATACAATATATACGAGTATAGTTTAGTTACAATTTCCAGCTTCTCATTTTTGTATATGTACAAAACTTTGATCAACCAATAACAGTTGCAACTTCATCTATTGATTCTGCTTTAGATCGATCGATTAGGAGCCCGATTAGAATTTTTTTTCTTTTATAAACAATAGACGCTTGACCAAAACTCACCAGATTGTAATTAATATTTAATTTTAATTCAAAGTTAAACAACGATGCAGCCTCGGTTTCGGATCGGAGGCAAGCATGCTACGTAGGATGTAGCATGCTTGCCTCGAAGAAACCAAATCACTCGTGACTTGGAGAAACCTAGATTATAGCTATCTGGAAATAAGAGAACTAGACAGCGAATTTCCCACCTGCATTATGCACAGTAAAAGTAGACACGAAGCGTTTTATGTTTTTGTCTGTGGAACCCCTACTTATACCAGTGTGATGACATCCCTTGCTTACTTATCTTGAAGCAGTAAATGCAATTCTGCCTATCAAAATACAGGAAACAACATTTTGCTGGAACTAAGTACATAAATTTACAACAGAACACAATGCAAACTAATTAGTATTAATTGGTTAAATGAGTGTTTCCTTCTTAGTTAAAATATAAAGTAAACAAGTGAATGACATGTAGTGGTGACCAGCTGTGGCCTGGCTATATACAAGGTTCTCTTGGCATGTCAGAGATTTTCAGGAGGTTGATATGAATTCATTAAAACAAGTAATATTTAAATAAAAAATGAACACGGACTTTAATTTAACACACAAAAAAAATCTTTCATCTATGCAAGTGAAAGAAAAATAAAACTTGGTTGAAATCAGTCCAGTCATCTCTGAGATATCGGGGAACATACATTAATAAACATGCACCAATGAATTGAGAATATAGGAGATATTCTCAATTCATTGGTACATGTTTTTGAAGTTAGCTAACAATAACTAGGCAAATTACAAAAATCCATCCATGATCTATCCTGTAACAAAATTAATCAAATCTGTATTCATTTTAGTGTATGTTGTAGTGTCATGTGATGGATTTCATATCTGAGTTACAAAAACTCAAAGTATATCTCTACTAGTCAAGCAAACCAATTAGTTTTCAAGCTGGTCTTAGAAGCAGTCACACAGGGACTGAATGTTCAGAGTCTTATCGACTACAATTCATCACCGATATCTGCATATGCTGACGATATTGTAATCAATAGCCGACTCCAAAGTAGTATTTTAAACTACACAGCAACTCTAGTAATGGAAGCTGCTAAATTTGGATTGCTGATTAACATGTCAACAATATTATCTAGGTACAAGCAGGTAGACCATGTAGCCAGAAAATATGACTGCAAAGGGCAGTATCATTACGGGAGTAACTAGTTTTAAATACCCAGGTGCCAATCTCAACCCCCAGAATTTGATGGAGGAAGAAATCAAATCTAGAATCGCATCACAAGTGCTTTTACATGTGCAAAAAGCTCCTGAAAAACTGTCCAAAAAATCGAAATTGGTCATGTACAAGATGATATAAGATATATAAACACAAATTCAACAGGATGAACAAAAACTAGGATTGTATGATATGAAAACTCTGCACAAAATCTTTTTTGAGATTGGGCCATAATTTGATGGATTCCAATATCTGCAGTTGCATTTTTAGACATTACACCACAACTACATAGAGCATAATGTGCTAAATTTATGTGAATATTTGTGTTGACTAATAGTTTAAATTACTAGTACTTTTTACTTTAGTTTACTAGATAAACGTATACAAACGAATTTTTAAAGGTCTTTTGGTAACTAATTTTCGAAGTAGAACTAAAATTGCACTTACGTCTTCAAGAGAATTTCCCATAAAGTTCTGCTATCACAGGAGCATTACACTTTCTATACAGTTGAGAGTGTAAGATGAGAACAGTAAACTTTTTTCACTTTTAGGTAGAAAAAGTCAAATCTGGCACTCGCATGAGCTCGCAGGATGCAGACGACGAGAAATTTTATTTCATTGAACCTCGGAAGATATAAAGCTCAAAAATAGTACATCACAAAGAAAGTATTATAGCAGCAAATAAAAATTAAAATAAATCATAGCCCGTATTTCTAAAGTACACAGACAAAAACACAAGGACTCCACGCACTAAATTCTATCAACTGAGAAAGTCATATACATTTTATACAAAATAGACGTCAAATGTCAAATGTCAAAAGATGCGTTGAAGCGTAGACAGATAAAGAATAGATCAGGGTTATATGACATATCAATCACAAAAAAAAATAGTTTTGAGTAAAATGTCCGTCGAAGTGAAAATGACAGAGTGTTCGATTTTTCATTCCGGAACGTATGGCCGGTTATTTGTCATTAAGGAACTTTCAACTTACGGACGTTATCACAGATAATATCCGTAAGGTGGATACAAGACCGGATACCATATATTTATATTTCACACAGGTCTGCGCACATTAAAGGTCATGAGTCGCGGTTGTGACCTTCAGTTCATTTTAACTGATCGGAAGTCCGAAGCAAATCTGCTATACCTACATAACAACAGGCGGACGCATATTGGCACATTACCTCGTCTTACAGGTAGTTGCACGTGTCGCAACTGAGTGATTTAACTAAACTGTGAGTTTAGTCATTTATTCGTTCATCTAAATTACTGAACTAGTCCGCTGTTATAGGTGCCTGTATGACATTAAAAACCCAAATTATAAAAATAAAAAAATGTATTGATATGTATTTGTTCAGTAATTAAGTTATTATAATAATTTCTCTCCCCAAAACCATCCTATGGATCTAGATATAGCGTGTGAAATTTCCCAATTTTCTAGTATTTTCGAATTTATTTCATAGTACCCTTATGTTTATTTTTAGTATTTGTCATGATGAAGAGCACAAAATAACCGACGTAAAATATTAAAAAAACGTCGTCACTATAAAATTGCCCAAGTGCGAGACGGACTCGCACTTTATTATTTTACAACATTATTTTACAACATTTGGTCAGGGTTCTCGTTATTATTATCAAGCAAAACTCCTCAAATTTTTATTTTATGCTGTTTTTAGTACTTACCTATTTGTTTATTATGTAAAATACACAAGCGTGTCAGATTAACACATGGGAGATTACTGAAGGGGAAGGCATCCTGAAGGGTATATCTACTAAATAAAAGCTTTCAATACAGAGGCGAGCTAATATGGCAGCACGACAAAATATTAATAAAAAACATTGTTTAGCTGAAATACAGCTATGCATCAGATTAAAATCCGGTAGGTTAAATACTAGCAAAATTTTTAGACTATATTTATTTTGTCTATAGTGTAAGTTTTTCTTTAGGGTAAATATAGTGATACCCTAACCGATAACTCTGTATTTGCTATCGACACTTTGTGGAGCACAGAAAATATCTTAATTGGTTTACGTGTTTTTTTTATCTTTTTGACAATTCCTCCACCACCAAAATGGGAAACACTTCTAATATTTTCTACTACCTATCATCTAAACTTCAAAGCTCAACGTCTCCACGAAGCTAAAATAATTACATACTTTGCACTCTGGGCTCCGGATGAAAATATCAGCTGTCTTGCTTACGGTTCATGAGATACAGCCTGGTGTCGGATAGACGCATGAACGGACGGACGGACGAACGCACGGAAGGGCGGACAGCGAAGTCTCAATAATGTGGTTCCGTTAAAGTAAAGTAAAGTAAAGTAATATTTATTGACCTTTAAATAACGTTCGTTACAGACAAGTCTCATTACATTTGAATTAATAATTACTTAAAAAATTTAACTTACAAATCTCATTCATATACGATTACTTAATATTAGTTCTTAGTTTAACAGTTCTCTTGACAAATATTTACATTATGATTGCTTTGTTTAGTTATTAGTGATATTTTATTATGGTTGTTTGTTACACAAGAACGTTTTTACCCTTTTGGTACGATACCCGAAAAATGTCCAGCTGTGCGAAGGCGGGACGGGCCGAAAGTAGTATTAAAAATTAATATTTAGCCGTCATTGCAGCAATAGCAGTTGCTATGCATATGCTGTCTTGGCAATTCGAATGCAAGCTTACTCTATAGTGCATTGCTCTATGAACCTCGACTGGTAACTTTTTTATATAAATGACTTCTTAAAGCAATACATATTTCCAGAGATAAATTATATTTTATTGACAATTTGTTTGCAAGTATGGATGTTTGTCCGTGAGAAATTTCGTACTGGCGATGATGTACAAGTCGTAGTTGCCAATCAATCTAAACGTATTATAGAGTACTGGTTCTACAAATTTTAGAAATTCTAAAATTTAGTAGAATTAGTACACCAAGTCGTCGGAGATTTTTGATTAGCGGGGTATTTCTTACAAAACGAGGGGAAGATGGCGCTATCTACTGGCCGATTTCAATAATATTTTGTACAAAGATACGGAATACAACATTTACTAAGATTCTTCTTGAATTATATCGCAATAAAAAATCGTGGTCGTGAGGTCGACAGTTCGCGGTACCTACTAGTATTGAAACTTTTAATTCATATAACAATAATTATAATAAAGCTTTATTTAATTCCGTGCATTATTAATACAATACAAAAATATCATTAATATAATAACACAAAAATAAATTAATATTACACAAAAATTATAACAAAATAAAATATCGTAAATCTTACGTTGTATGCATGGACCCCTTTAGGTTAAAAGCCTCCTCCAAAGAGTTCCATATTTTTTCTCTGTCATTAGCCAAAAGGCAAAGGTCGAAGATGGACAGCCATTCCATCTCCGACCTGCTTGCTGTCTTTGCCAATTCGTCCGCCCATCAAGTATGTGGCCGGCCTTTCGCTCTAGTGCCTGTTGGTCCATTTAACAGCTCTTACTGTCCAATCTTTTATCACCATACCTAGCCACGTGACCTGCCAACTTAAGTGAGAAAGATAAAGCGTCTGTAATTTTTGTTTTTTTGCTAATATTGACATTCCTTATTTTTTTTATGTTGTATACCTAGCAATATAATTTCGAAATCGGTCCATAGATAGGTGTGGCACAGCTTCTTCTTCTTCCAATATTTTATTCCAAAGTAGTTCAGATAACTTTGATCCATTAATAAAAACACGGTGAGGCAAAAGTAACAAAACCATTTTTAGCAAATTACTGAAGCAGGATCTCAATGAGCCTGATTTTTTTCGATTGTATCCGTATTTCTCTTGATTTTTTTTTTTACAAGTTGAACATATTTACTCTTAAAAAATACGCGGTAATTGTATCGTCATCATGAGAGCCAATACTAACAGACCAAGACTAATTAATACCTTAGAGTACCAATAAGCGCCTGCTTGTTTATGAGGCACTTCCCGGCAAATCAGTTCAAGCGCCTTTTAAAAAAATATAGCAATTAGGCTTAATTAGCCAAAAAAAACTCCTCTTTTTTGAAGTCTGTTCAACACCCATGCGTATTATATTTTCAATTGCCGAGCGATGCCTCCCGTTTCATCTTGACATAAATGTACACGTATGTTCGTCCGCATGTCATGCTTTTCTCATCTATCTATACGTCAATAGAATAAAAAATAAATTATGCTGTTTCTATGACTAGGTACTCCGATAAGGATTTTTGTCGGCTAATTCCACTATAATCGTCTTGAAAAATCCATTGTCGATACAGTTTTTGGAAAAAATCCAAAATGGTGGAGTAGTTAGGCATAGGCAGGTGGGCTCTGATAGTCGGGGTAGTTACTCTGCCTATATGAACATAAATGTTGAAGATTATTGGTGGTCCATTAGAATTAATTAAGTGACAAATAGCTCTCCACTGTAGTACGGTCATATTGGTCCTATGTGACTCTACGGTGTATCAATTCGGCAGCTGTTACCCTATAACCATCGATATAAGAGACCTATTAAGAGAAAAATGTTTTTCTTCGGTGATGTCTTCAACCCAGCAATGTATAAAAACAAACTCGTGTATGTATAAAAACAAAGAAACTAAAATAGCCAAGGCTTTTTTACTTAGCGACTGTTAGAAGGTATTTCTTAACTGTTCTATATAATTGACCGACCGAGTGAAGCGTCTGTGCTTGGGATCTAGCAAAGCTATCCCTTCCTCTGTCCGTTGGTATACTTGTGTGTTTGTAGGTAGGTATGTCTCCTGAAATTTCGTATTCGCGTACAGGTCGTAGTTTCCAACCAATTTTGTCGAAATTTGGTTTATCATACACAAAGCTTCGAATTTCTAAGGTTCTACGAATTTTTAGAATGTGTTAGGCACACTGTCCACGGAGGCGTAGCTTCATAGACGCGTATTCGTCATTATACGCTTGGTGTACGCTTGCTTGTAGCTTACATACAAAAAGTGTAACTCTGTCGACGGAGCGGCAACGTCGCGCTCGCGTCGCTGCACGAAGGCTTCATGACGCCTGCCGTCCGTCTAATGCTGTCATACGCCGGGGCGTACATGGAGTAAGCGCACGTGTTTTTTATTGTAAAAAATGGCGGGAACGGCTGCCAAATTTGTTCAGATAGTAGAAATATATCCGTGTTTGTATAACAATAATCTTGCTGAATATGCTAGAAAAAATTTAACTGAAAAGGCTTGGAGTGAGTTGGCGAAAGAAATACAATGGACGGGTGAGCATTTGTTCTAATTTATTTTATAGTAAAATACATAACATTTATTCAAAAATGCAATTATTCCACTGCCATGGCAGAGCAACATTAGGCTGCAAAAAGTAATTTGCTAAATAATTACGTAAACCGTTAGGCGTGTTTACAAATGTCATGTTTGGTATCAAAATTGGTACATGTCGAATATTGGACACATTAAAACTGTCTGTAGTCGTTGTGTATTGCACACCATCATATCTTCGTATGTAATTATGCAAAATACATACGCACTGTATTATTGAAATTATTGTTGAGTATTTACGACATGATATAGCTTTCAGTAGTACTTGAAACTTTTGTGTCAGCATACCAAAAATGCATTCTATACTTTTACGTCCGCGACTTAACCTATAATTGTAAATTCTTTTCACATTATCCAGATTTCTTACTGAATAGGGTCTCAATAAATTTCTCCTTAAAGGGAATGCATTATCTCCCACAAAGTAATAAGGAAAACGATTGCCGGTGGCATCATTTGGCAATGCTGTTGATTCAGTTGGAATGTTCAAACCTTCCCTTTCCAACCAATGCCCAAGCGCTGATACTTGAAACACGCCGCCATCACTATTCCGTCCGGCAAATCCACATTCTATGCTGGTAAAATATCCATCTGCATCACAGCATCCAAGCAAAACAATAGAGTGATAGCCTTTATAATTTGTAGTTGGCTGAACCTGTGTTTGGAAATTTCTGTATCTTGATATGCTTACCGTCGATCGAACCCAAGCAGTTGGGTAGATTCCAAAGTTCATAATACCTTTTCGCAATTTCTTTCCATTCATCAGTAGTTGGTACAGGCATGTATGCATTCCATATTATTTTAGTTGTTTCTGATATTACACGCGACACGGTACATACTCCTCGGGCAAAGTAAAGTCCCAATGCTCGAAACGAACAGCCTTTAGCTAAATACCTGAAAAAAATATGTTATTAGTTCATTTATATTAAATAATAAAAATCTGATTGTTGCAGTTAACGATTGCAAGGAAAAATGGAAAAATATTAGAAATGGTTTTGTTAGAAGTGGATCGGCAACTACAAAAAAAAATATTATTTACATGACGAGATGCAGTTTATATTACCATACGTCAAACCAGTAATTCACATGAATGAAAGAGGAAATTTACCAAATCCTGAACAATCAACTCTAAATCAGGAGAGACCTGCGTGCCCCGAAGAACAATCATATGTTGGTCCTAACAGGAATATTACAGAAGAAACTGAATCGGAAAATCATTCCCATGTTGAGAGGTCGACATTTCAAAAACCAAAAAAAAAGGATTAAACCTGTTAACAACGAAGCTGACAAAGCTTTTGTAGACTGGTTAAAAACAAAAGAAAATAAAACAGATGACCCACGAAAAATGTTTCTGCTGAGCTTGCTACCCGACATACAAAGTCTTACAGATGAACAAATGAGTGTATTTAGAATTAAAATGTTGATGCTTTTGGAAGAAATTAAAAAACCAACCTGTTCAGTTATCCAGCCACAGATAAACCAATTCAGAGTCTATTCGCCGATTTCTCCCGGTAACTCCCACAGTTCACAAACACTAGCATCCACACCTTCTCCAATAAATTATTCTAACGACACACAAGTTTTCTCTGACTATTCACAAACACAAATTACCACATTAAACTCTATTAATTATTCACAAAATATTAATGATTTGGAAGATTTTACAATACAATAAAAGTTCACGGATGAGACATACATGTTATTTTTTTTAAACTGATATTTTGGATGTAAAATATAAACCATTTTGATTAAAATATTGTTTTACTTACCGCAACGTGATTAATATCCTTTCATCTGGGCTAACACATTCTCGCATATTGGTATTCTGTTTTTGTAATAATGGTCCTACGACATGAAGTAAATTTTGATAAGTTGTTTTACTCATTCTATAGAATGAGTGAAATACACTGTCATCTTCTAATAATTCTCTTGCCGCTATGAACAATCTACAGTTGATATTTCTTTCTATATATGGATGGGTCCAATATAATCGTCGTTTTCGTCGACTTCGAATGTAGTGATAAGCCAAAATAACGTCTTCGTCGTCCGACTGCATTCTAACAAATGATTGACAATGTACGCTTGCAATACGCCTCATGGATAGAGATCAGTACGCTGGGCTGCTTAAGCTGCACGGCGTATTTTGAAGCGTCTATGAAGCTACGCCTCCGTGGACAGTGTGCCTTAGTAATATTTAGTGCAGACATGCAAAACACAACAAAATGAATTAAAATTCCTGAAATTTAAAGAATCGTCGAATCAAGTGGCTGTCGTTTTATTTATAAAGCTGCAAAAATATCATGATATTCGTGTACCTTTTGGTGGTCAATTTGTCAAACTACTAGTTTATAAAGAATGATAAATACACTTAAGAGAAGGGCAATTACCATTATTGCCAAAAAACGAAATGACTAAATAGAATAGAATAGAAAACTCTACCCTAAATAGAACTTTTCTTTAAATAGATTCCCTATAGACCATTTAAGATCTACAGGTAATCCAAATGCTTCAACCCACCACTCCAGAGGGCTGCGTTCCCAGCATGCTAGCCAAATTAACACGCTGAATGACAATGCTTACACGTTGGGCCAGATAAAAACCGGCATTGCGCACTTGTCACGAGTCTAATCGATCAAACGCTCCGATAAGTTTTGGAAAATTAGGTGAGCTCCCGGCCCCCACGACCCTAAAGTCTCGACTCCTAAGACTCAAATATGTAACCTCTACCGAGGCTAGCATATCAAAACACTATATTTCATGTACTCGTATGTATAGGTGTGTCAACTTTTTATTGAGTCTGACAGGAATTAGTTTTATGATCTTTTTCTGCGTTTATCGCTGTACAAACTTTATTATTAATAAAACAATTAAACACGTTAGATAAGTAAACAAACACATTCTGGGTCGTTTCGCAGAAGCACGCCTGTTAATCGTGTCACAGGTCTGCTATTTTGTGTGTTTTATTTTAGATTTTTTTACACAATTTCTTCGCTCTACTGCCGGTAGTCTATCGCTTGCGTTCTCGCTAGGCTAAGCTACTGTGAGCTCAGACTGTTTAGTGAACTAAAGCTAGGTTTCTAGAGTTGCATCACTGCGTGTATCTATCACGGTACGTAGTTTGAATGTCTATTAATTTTATGCGACTCCCGTTTCGTCAACTTGTGTTTATTTATATATTCCTACTTTTATTCCGCTGAAATTTCTAACCCTTTAAGAAGTCGTGGTTACTACGGCCATGCTATATTTGACTCTGTTATGCTTGCTTATAGTAAACCACAGTGGCCTACCCTTTGTTTCAAGTTATTGACCATTCAAGTTGATCTTGAGATCTTATTTTATGACGTGATTCATTTAGCTAAAAAAATACATTAGAACATTTGTGTATTAATTTTATTTAGCTTGACGCATAGTGAACAGTCACCAAAAGTTTCTTCTCGTCGATGTGAACAATCAACTAAAGTAGTGGTAGCCAAGATAGCTCCAACCTAAACTCATTGGATTTTTAGGTTTTTAGAACAACTGCTTCATCTATACTTGTATAATCAAAAAAATGTGACTGTCTGCGCTATACGGATTTATTACGTGAAAAATGATATACTACCGGGCAAGTACATTTATTAACACAACATAAATCAACTACAACAAAATAAATTTTGAGTGTGCTATAGGTAAAGCGCATTTGAGATTTACAGATTATACAAATGCTCCAAACCACTGCCAGAGGGCAGCGTGCCCTGAAAACTAGCGCATGTAACACCGCCATTCTGGTCACGCGTCGCATTGATCAAACTTAACTATTATACCTACTTAACTAACTACCAAACACGATCATAAAGTTTGTGGTGGGTGTGGTAATTTTTGTATGCTCTACAGGTATTAATGGCGCCGTCCTAGTAATGCCTATACTTAAGAAAAAGACTAATAAAAGAAAATATAACAAATGTGCCGCTTAAAAAGACGAACGATCGTCAAGCCAACTAGGTAGGCGCTATCACCGCTTGACAATAAAATTATGACCTCAATCATATGATATTTTATAGACATATATGAATCACGTGGGCAACATTTGATAGATACAGTGTATACCGTTGCTTAATTAGATATCTACAACCTAAGTATGAAAATACACGCCTAATGATAAGATAAACCGTGTTAAAAATCGACTTCTGTACTAGTGGTAGTAAACATATCTATCAGCATTTATAATTTT
The DNA here is from genome assembly GCA_947049295.1 of Ligdia adustata. Lineage (NCBI taxonomy): Eukaryota > Metazoa > Arthropoda > Insecta > Lepidoptera > Geometridae > Ligdia > Ligdia adustata. The sequence continues at coordinate 11,040,025 of OX346218.1, forward strand.
TTAAATACTAATTTATTCGTATTAAAACACAACAGTAATATTGATTAACCTCCCAAATCCCATAGGTAAGTACAGGATGCTCTCATGATGTTTAATAGTTACCTAAACACAAAGAGTCAGTTATTTTTAATTTTTGTGTTAACTAGATTTGATAACATTAAAAAAATATAATTGATAATTATTTTTCTAACCGTACAAGCGTATGTTTAAAAATATGGCCTAGAAACCGATGCCCAAATGAACAGATGCATACGAGTATTTATCACGTTTACTGTTTAATTAATTTCTGCTCAATTACATTTTATTAACCTTCGTAAATTATTCGCTTAAATATATTTCAAGTTAATGAACTAAAACTAATAGTATTTTTGAAATTACTAATGGATTAAAAATAGTTAGGTACTTTTGATTGCGGCATCTAACAGCCAGTTTCACAAGGACAACCGTGTTTGGATCCGCAAGCTGCTCATTTTCTTCTTGGACCCATACACTTACAAATAGCATTTTTCTAAAAAAAATATAAATATTTTTTATTGTTTTTGTCACGTAAATCGCGGTTTCGTTTTCCAGAGGATGTCGAAAGCAAAAGCCATAAAACCCAAATTGAAAAAAGATGGTGAATTCATCCCGCCTGATGGTGGATGGGGGTGGGCCATAGTTTTCGCCGCTGGATTTTCCAATGTAAGTATGCCCTTAATAATTAATTTATTTATTTTTACTTTATTTCCTTTCTTGTATGTTTATTATTCAGACTCTTGGTTGAGGATGTACAAAGCTAAAAGAAGTCACCGTAGGTACTCATCTTGATAATTAAATTAAATAATGATATAATAAAATCCTGTATATAATTTTTTTTAAAACTTCAATTACTCGTAAACATCGGGCGATGTATGGAACAGCTGATATATTTTTTCTGTATATTGGGTTTTAATAAGATTTTATTCTTGATTTCTATATATATCTAAAAACCAGACAAAACAATAAGGCATTAAAGATAATTTAGTGATGCTTGGTTGCAATTTTAGAGGTTTCTGCATTTTCGTCTAACTAAAAATGGGCCAAAAAGCTAACAAAAGCTTTATAATTATGAGTACATACGTGCATTTATATTGAATATATTTGTATAAATTAATAAAGCTATTGCTGTTAAACTGAACCTTTGCAACTGTTTTTAGAAATCGAAATTACGTATCTACTTTAATGCAAATAATTTACCCGAAGTCACTAACTACCAAGTAGCAGTTTCGCTCCTGATTAATCCTAACATATTATTTTCAGCTAGCAGCACTGCCAATCTTCCAGCAATTTGGGTTGCTGTTCCGGGACAAGTTTGAGCGCATCGGCATCAGCAGCTCGCAGACCACCACCATCATCAACATGCACTCGGCGCTGAACTCTTGCGTCGGTGCGTGACGCGTCGCATGGTAACTTCCTAATACCATACCGGCGCTGATACTTAGATCAGAACTTTAGGAAACCTTATAAGAACTGCATGGTTTGGGGTAAATTTCATATACCTTAGATCTGCGGCAACGCCTTACCAAGTTAGCCAGATCTGCAGTTATCCGAAAATAAGCCTAATAAGTTTTTTCTGCGCCTTAAAGGAGACGTGCGGCAGACCCAGGCAATATCTAAAAAGCCATTCTTACATTTAGATAAGTAACTAAGATACAATATCTATGAGTAATCATTAAAATTGTTACTAAGATATTAGTTGAAGTTTGCCTAGACTCTTCATTAGAAATAGTAGGGTTTTATCAGTGGTTTTATCAACCATTTTGATGACCTACCTATGGTTCAGGGGTGTATTTAATATCAGATTTATGTTAAATCAGTTCATGTTTGACACAAACACAAGCTCTGATAACGCTATCACCCTTCCATTATCTTTCGATTCATCGTGTTTAGACAGAAATCAAATCATGGCAAGTATGGCAACTGATCAAAACACAACATAACAGGAACCACTTTTTATCTTTTATTTCAGGTCTTGTAAACGGTCCAGTATTCAAAACCTTTACTTACCGTCAAGTTTCTCTGACTGGAGCCTGCCTGATCTTCGTATCGTTGATGCTGACAACCTTTTCCAACAACTTCATGATGTTTTTAGTATCGTTCTCTTTACTTTACGGTATGTTAATGGAGAAGTCAAAAATATTTTATATATTTTAAATAATTTTTAAGTACCGATAGGTATATTTTTGATTTTAAAAATATAATATTTTGATGTGCTCGTTGCGTATTTTCAGGTGCAGGTTACGGCATAAGCAGTTCGGCCAACGCTTTAGCTTTGAACACATATTGGAAAGACAGGAGAAGGCTAGCAACAGGCCTGTCATGGACTACGACAGGACTTGGGCCCATGTTGTGGCCATACATTATTACTGCATTGTTTTCGGCTTTCGGTGAAACTGGAGCTATTCTCATTATTAGTGGTATCTCGCTTCATGCCGTTGCGTTTGCATTATTACTTCAACCAGTTGAATGGCACACCAAGAAACCCTCGCCAAAAGAATTGCAAGAAGATAAACTAACATTCCCTGAAGTTATTACTAGTGAAAAGACTGAAAGTTCTGAGAAAAAACTAGAAAATGGCTATTTCAGTTCTCGTTTAAAAAATCTTAGTGCGTTTTCAAGTCAATATTTATACAACGAAGATGATCCCATTAATCCAGGTTATGAAATAACCGATCCTGGTGTTCCTATGATGTTAAGAGCCAACGATGGCTACTTCAGTAATTCGAGGCAATCTAAAAGTAGAATATCATCTAGAGACGCTTCAACTAAAACTTCGAGGTTAAATTCTGAGAAACCTTCCATGACAAATTTGTTAGAAAACCGTTCTCGCAAAGCTTCGACATTGTATCTAAACGAATCAAAGAAAAATTCGTCTACCAATTTAGGTACATTAGCGCAAGAGCGTGAGACATACAAACCAATCACAAACTTGGTCGAAAATCGTTCCCGTAAGTCTTCGACACTGTACTTAAACGAATCCAAGAAAAGTTCATCTGCTAATCTTGGATCATTGGCACAAGAACGAGACACATACAAACCAAAACGCAAAACATCAATTTCGCTTGAAACACAAATTCCTGAATCAGAAATAGAAGACTGTCCTACACTTAAAGCCCCGCAAGATTTAAAAGCAGATGAAAAAGCAGTGGTTGAAAAAATTGATCCCACGGAAGCAAAAAACATTAACGAAAGAGCTCAAAAGCATACTATCGCTGGCAAATCAAGTAGAAGTATAAAATCATTTAAAATAGATGGACAATATGGGGAAAAGTACAATAAAGACAATCATAGTAACATTTCACTCAAAAATCAGTATGGAGATAAATATCAAAAAGATAACCACAGTAACATTTCTCTTAAAACCCATCAGTATGGTGACAAATATAATAAAGATAATCACAGTAATGTTTCTCTAAAGAATCCTGAAGATGCTGACGAAAAAAAGTACTTGAAAGATAACCACAGCAATCAATCTGTCAAAACAAAGCAACGTAGAAAATCTAATAATTTCAACTATGAAAGTGAAATATTAAAGCAAGCTTCCATAAAATTGGAGGAATACTTGAAAGAAAAGGAAGACAACCAAAACGAGAAGATGAAGTTACTTCTTGAAAAAATAAATGATTCAGATGATGACGACGTTTTCGATTCAAAGGAAAAAGAAGAAAAAGTTAAAGATGCAGAAGAGGATAATTTGACATTTTGGCAGAAAGTGGCACTATTTTTTGATTTAGATTTACTAAAAGACTTTACTTTCGTCAACTTGATGTTAGGAGTAACATTAGCGAGTTTTAATGAACTTAACTTTTCGCTCTTGACTCCGTTCATTCTCGGAGACTATGGGAAAACTAAAGCTGAAGTAGCTTTTTTCATGTCACTGTTAGCGGGAATAGATATCAGCATTCGATTTTGCGTTCCATTTATTGCTGGCAAAATTGGTTGGGACAATAATTCCTTCTTCTTATTCGGAGTTATGACGATGACGATGGGGCGTGTTGGTAAATTTCTTTACAAATTCGATTTTCTAGGGTTCTTGACTTATTAATACTATACTTGTATTATTTTGTTTGAGGGCTTTCGGTATCATAGCATGCCATTATTTTGAGCTGTTTCAATGCGTTAGTTATTTTAAACATGATCAGGGATCAAAATGTTAATTTTTATATTTAATATTTGTTTTGAGCCTAAATTATTTTGTTTTCACTTTGCAGTGCTTGCACACAGTCAAGAGCCGTGGGTAGTGACATTGGTGGCTGTGATCATTGGTTTTGGTAAAGGATTGCGGACAGTGTTTATGGCACTGGTCATCCCAACTCATGTACCACTTCATAAACTGCCAGGAGCTTCAGGATTACAACTGATAACAGCAGGAATTGTGTATATAGCTTTAGGACCAGTAGTTGGTGAGTACAATAATGAATGTTGTACAGCTAATGTGCAATATAGTCTAATGCCAAAGTTGCCATCATGTGATGGAGCGGCTTTAGATCTCAGTGCATAGGTTAAGGTTATCAACTAGGTTCAACTGGTTATTCCTTCCGAAAATTTTGCTACTATTATCAAGCGCAAAAAAACAACCTAGACTCGCGGTTAAGATTTCTTTATATATTGAGACTTGACAAATCTTTGAAATATATATAGAACGGGAATCCTTCGTAATTAGACTCGACTCTAAAAGTTCTAATTAGATCGGGGGCTTCTACCTACCTTATTATTATAAAAACCCTACAGGTCAACTCAGAACCTAGTTAAGAGTACGAGTAAAACAGTCTTTCTTTCTCTTGAAATCCTATTTTTTTCAGGTTGGATAAAAGACAATGCTACAACCGCACAGACTCTTTATTGCCTGAACATTTTCACGTGGCTGACTGCTATTTCTTGGGGAACGGAAAAATACATAAGATCTCGAAGACAGGGAAAGTCTGAAGAGGCGCTAGTTAAGGCTTGATTTTTAGTTACAAATTAGTACTTTTATTAGTTTTGTTTTGTTATTTTATTGCTATCGTTATACATTGAAAAATCCTGTTTTCTCGGATGTAATTATCACGTGTGTTTTTTAACAAACTGTAAAAAGTCTATCAGAAGGAGGAAAAATGTTTTCTTACAATAAAAATTTCGAACGCTCCAAGAAGCTTGGGCTGATTTAAACTTTATTGTGTATGAAAGAATGTTTTACTGCTCAACTATAATCTCCAAATACATTTTGTTAAAATCGGTTTAGTACTTTTCTATATAAATATAATTGAAAATTATACTTTCTTGCCGATTTGCTTTACTGTAGAGCGATCACAGGATAACTCTGTTACTAGATTCTTTAGCGGAATATCCTAGAAACTATGTCTATTTAATATGTGTTAATTTAGAAAAAAAAATCTAGAAAAAAAATCGACCATTAGTCATGATGATAGAACAAAGTACTGCGAGTATAATTTTATATGGTGTTTATAAAATAAAAGTAGATATATAGAAAGACTTTTGTAGTTAATAAACTACCTCGCAATTCGTCGTAAATGAAAATAGAAACGTTGTTTATTTGTTGCAATGAAATAAAACTATTTATTATAATTAACATTTTTATTTATACCTGAGGAAACAGTCATAGTGAACTTATGAAATGGGCAGATACAGTTACAAGGTCGTACATTTATTTAAAATACTACTACATATATATTAAGTTTTTTACTTTCAACAGGAGGATCCTGACAATTGACAAAATTTCAAATATTTGACACCCTATTTTTATTACGATAATGGAGAGACAAATGGAAAATAAAATTCCCCTATTTTTTAATTTTATTATGAATGTAATAAATACGTTTTTTGAATTTTTTGTAAATATAAGTTAAAATGAAAATTGAAAATACGAGAATAACATTATGCGGAGTCCAGCATAATGTTATTCCCGTCAAAAGCTTGTAAAAAAATGATGTCATTGATTATCTGTATTTTTGTTGTTTGTTTTGGTATCTTTTTGGTATGGTTCACAGATGACAAATACAATAATATTTTTTATTGGTGACATTTAACGGTCTTAGCATAATTACGAGATTTTTTATTGCAGTTGTTTTGTAAATAACTCTGAAGAAAGTGAATATAAATAACTGTAATTTTAGTATGAGCTATTTATTACATTATCTCTAAATGACTTTCGAATTTCCGTCACTTCCAAAAATGAAATAATGTCAATTGTCGAATTATGGCAAAAGATGTGCGATATTCTAAGTAGGTATTTATATTCAACTGTCACGCGGACAATTTCTGATAAATACTGTTTTATAGGGCGTTACTCAATTACTAATACGCGTTGATAAGATAAGTACTTCTGTTCAAGTAGGGAACTAATTGCACATTGATAGTAAGTAATCTTTATACTGTGCAATGTTAATTTAACAGGACTAGATCTTAAACGTTGCAAAAGTCGAATCCTTCCACCCGAGTTTCGAGCCCATTCGAGGCTCGTCACGACCAGCGAAGTTTTGTTATGCGCATCGTATGAATTCTGAAAAATATTTATTAGATGGTAATCAATATAATGTGACCACCCTATAGTGGAGATTCAATTCACGTACCTATATATCCAGGATCACTGTAATAACTGCATCCTGTTAAGTGTGGCGTCTGATGATCATAAGCTACCATTTTTGTTCTAGGATATGGGAATATTCCCAAAATTAATTCATCTACCAGTATTTATATTTATTGACCTTGTATATAAAAGAGTAAGTCCTGACACACTGACTGATATTTGCTAAAAATCTACTTTAGGCCTAAACCGCTGAACCTAGAGACATGAAATTCGGAGTAAGGATTTTTGGAAATGCGAAACGTCAAGGAGTCAAATGGGGGTTAAATCTTTTAAACTTCTTAGTATTCAGTTCTATGCCGCGGGTAATAGTTTCTAGTACCCAATAAAATATAAACACATGTTTATTTGATTCTCCGACATACATATATAATTAATAGTTATTTCGGTTACCTATAATTCCTTACTTTTTAAAGGTAGTAGAACAAAAATATATATGTATATAGATACTATTATCTATATTACTGATGTCAAACAACATACAATAAACGCGAGTGCGTGAACTTTGCTGTACTATAATTATGTATCTAGCTTTCTATATATATATACGAAGGAGAGTGTAAGCCATAGTCTACCAAAGTGGCCAAATTGCGTCTTTAGGACTTTTTATAGTCAATAGACTTGTGCTTGACCGCAAAGTAAGCTCACCAGATGTAAAGTGACGATGCGGCCTAGGATGTAGCGCGCTTGTCTAGAAGAAACCGATTCACTCATGATTTGAAGACTTTACTTACCTATCTTTGAAAGTTAACCTTCTCCGACAATTAGGTTTCCTCACGGTGTTTTCAATTATAGTTTAAACTTGTGGTTATTAATAGTATTATGATCATAAGTGAAAAATTCAGAGGTGCATGACCGAAACATTGGCCTGAATCTAGGATTGAACCCGCGCTCTTTTGCTTGTGAGGCACGGGGTTGACAGACTGAAGGCTGCTACTAAGTTAGCGTACAAAATAACCTGTATACAAAGATGTTCTTTAACCAGATGAGTGACCTCTGATTTAAAACTAATCACACCAAATTGTGATGGCAGTTGTGCCGTCAGTTGGCATAGTAAACAAAGAGTAGGTCGTCTTATTAAATTGGAAATAACGAAGCTCATTTTTTAAAACTTTTAACTTAGAACGTTACTTGTCTACCTCTAAAGAATTAATTTACAGTGTAAAATATATTTACACCGGAGATGAATCACGATCTATCTGCGTTTTATTGACACTTCATCAGCCTCCTAGTTCTTATAGTCTGTCCTTATAGTGATTATTTTTACTGAAAATAGTCATAAGTTAGACCGCAAAGTGTCGATGTGCCCTAAGATAAAGCACGCTTGCAGCAGAGACCGATTTACCAGAGACTTGATAATGCCCAATTGATTGTTGTCGGGATATAGAGAAGCCGGCAACAACAAGTTCTAGAAAGAGGCAGATTGAATACCATAATTATGTTGCCAGGCTTGAAGCAGAAACGCTTCTCTCGCTCAGCTAATGCTCTTTTGGAGCACATTTATTTTATCTAACCTTTTCAGTCTTAAATGTTAAACGATTTCTTTTAATCCCGACGCAAAAGTGACTGTAATATAAGTTTGGCGCATCTTGTCTGTATGTGTGTATATGTGAACGTATGAACTATTTTGTTTTTAAATGATAAGGAGCGTTCTTAGCTAAGTATGATATGACCACCGGACCAAGATGGCCGCCGTCAGAAAATGTCGGAATACATATTTTTTCACAACTCCCACAATATAGGTATCAAATGAAAGGGCTTAACAATTAACAAACTTATACCCAACGATAAATTACAAATGCAAGTTGGCTATTACCATAGCATTTATGGTAATGGCCATCTTGGATTTCAATGTTGGCGGTTTTTTTAATTTTACTTGTATTCAAATATAAATCGACATGTGCTATTCTAATAGTAACCATTGGAAATGCAATGCTTGTTAACCATTCAGGAAAATCATCAATTTTCCGCGGAACATTACATCGCGTTTATAGTAAATCTAATGGTTATTAAACTGAGTACTGGATAAGCTGGTCATTATGAATGGATGTCAGTTACTTGGAACGTGATGAATATGGATTCCACTGTTTTGAATCACGTTGGGCTCGTCCGTTAGTAAGTACATAAACTTTGTAAATATGCCAAGAGTTTATCAGTTTCGCTTGCATCGCAGGCTGCAGTGACCGCTATTATTAACCGCAGTAATATTATTTTTGTTTGCTAAAGTTGCATTTGTTTCGTAATTTATAATGCCGAAAGCTAAAGAGATAAAATTGAAAGTGAAGAAAGAGGGTGAGTTTATCCCGCCTGATGGTGGATGGGGATGGGCCATAGTCTTCGCTGCAGGATTTTCAAATGTAAGTGTACCTACCAATTTGATTTATAGCAGATCTCAGTTTATAGCATTATCGCTGGTCTTTAGGATATGAGACAGCTCATATATGGTTCAGATATGGTTCTTTTATTCAGAGGATATAAAAGCTTTATCTTCAGATCTGTACAGATAATTTATTTTACGTAAATCGTGTCTATACTTTGCTAATTGAAATTCGTAAAGTTTGTTAAAAGATACAAAATTATGACAATGAAAATCAATTATATATCTAGAAAAAAAGATAATCGCATTTAAAAGTTAAAGCTTTTGTACAAAGTTCTGTGTATTTCGTGGTGCAATATTTCGAATCCTGAATCAGCAATTTTTGCTACACACATTTACTTATTATTTTGCATAGTAAAATATAAATTACCGGTTAAATATCTATGTCAACTAAGACCTGAAGTTTCTTTAAAATCGGGGTCTGTTTATCTAAATTCTTTAAGGGCAGTAACAAATAAACATAAAGGAAATAAAATCTGTAATCTGCAAAAAATCAATACATTACTTTGACATTATTACTTGATATATTACCACCTGCTTAAATTGCATTTTACCGAAAACAGCAAGTCATTTTCATGCATTGTCTATTAGTGTTAAGAAAAAAAACCACAACCTAATCATAGTTTCGTTATATGAACATGTTTTCAGAAACTTAGTTATGTTTAATCAATCACAAAGATCGTTTGGTTTTCGGAAGCCAGAATATTTTCCTTAACGTTTTTTTTATGTCATGGCAGCTTTTTTACGTAGCTTACTTACCTACCTTACTTATGCAAGCTGCCCTAAGGTATGTAAGGTAAGTTATATTTTCTCTGTTCCGTCTCCGTTTTGATGCAAAATAACATGGAGAGTTCAAATGTAAAAAAAATATGTAAACTCCCAGTTTTTATGCTAACTAGATATATTTTTAAGTAAAAAAATTTGAATGGCACTTCGCCTAAAACTCGGCAATGAGAGTTTTAGCACAAAATATCGTGCGCAATATACTTAATAGTGACGTTGCTTCTTTAATAGTAGATTAGTAGCCAAGGGCTGTAAGGCATCAATTGCAGCCCGAGATATTTAGGCGCACGAGCGCAGCGAGGGCGCCTATAGTTCGAGGGTGCAATTGATGCTTACACCCGAGCTAACTACTCTGCTTTACATCTCGATTGTGAGGTAAGAGAAAAAAACAGGCATTACAATAATAAAACATTTAAATTGCTGCTTCAGCTTCCATTTTCATTGAATCGGGAGTGCAGCTTATATCTTCATCACTTGCAGAACTCAAGTTTTTTTCCTAATTAGCACGTAATTATAAAAAAACCCAAAAACAAACAATATTTAAAATTAAAGTTTTTTATTCCCGCCTTTTTAAATTATTTTTTTCAAGAACGAAATTGAGAATATAAACAAATATACAAATCGTATGGTGCCATTAATCAAAAGAAAAAAACGAAATTGAGCTTCGCCGTTCATACTCATTATACTCATACGAAGACAAGGCTGAATAGCGAAGCGACCTCTTTTGTCATTGGGCTGAATTTTTTTTTTTATTATTTTTATTGGGAAGTATTGTGCTGAATGCATGATGTCTATTGCCAGTATGATGGTTAGATGTACGCGAACTTTTTGAAAGAGTGAAGTTTTTTTTTTATTACTTACCGCCCTAGGGATTTTCCAGCTACATTATTACCCTAGAGCGCTAATTGGTCACTTACAAGCCTCATTTGGGGGTAATAAGGACCTACTTACCGAATATGAGAGATGTAAAATAAGCATACATATAGAGTTATTACGTTTCTGCCATCTTGAATTGATACTCTGCCCTACTTTTATAACCGACTTCTAAAAATAGGAAGTTCTCGAGTAATCGGAATCTTCGTTTTTTTAGTTTATTTTATTATCCCTTATTTCTTAGAGACGACTAGGCCGATTTGAATATTTCTTTATGTTTGAAAGGGTGAAAGGGGAAAAATTTTATACCTAATTGTTAAGATCGTTTTAGTATTTTGATTTATAAAGTCTCTATTTACTTTTTTTAATAGATCTTACTTGGCACTTTTTATCCAGCTATCAGCCTTGCCGGTTCTCCAGCAGTTTGGGCTGCTTTTTCGCGACAAGTTTGACAGACTCGGCATCACCAGCTCGCAGACCACCACCATCATCAACATGAACTCGGCGCTGACCTCTTGCGTCGGTGCGTGACGCGTTACATGGTAACTCTTCGATACCATACCGGCAATGATTTTGAATCTTTAAGGCCTTGAGAAAACTAAAGCTAGAAACGCACAGGCAGATTTGCAAAACACCTATCTACGCACTTTGCAAGCCTGCCTGTGCTAGAGGCTATTCTTAGTTAACGTATGGTGGCGAGGCGCCAAGTATGCAATGCGGCCGGCCATAACATTGTAGAACGTTATTTTTTCTAAAGAGCCAAGCAATCCTTTAGGCGTTAAGCAAGCCTCTCTCTGTGACGACATTGCCTTAGTACAATAATAATGCACTCGTGCACTGGTAACGATATTCATCGTTATTGACAGACATAAAGACGAGAAAATGTGGACAAAATTTTATAGTTTATTTTATAGCTCTGCAGATTAAGAGCTGAGAGACTGAACACTCGGATAATATACAACTCCGATACTAAAAGAGCATATTTAGAGAAAATCTCAGCCTTTAATTTAATATATTATTATCTGTTTTCATATTAAACATTATGTATCTGGCCAGTGATGACTGACTGTCCTTTGTCCGATTTTATCTGTGTTTATCTATCTACACTTTGATTACTAATAAGTGGACTAATAGCGGTCAAGTGTCTACAAAATGTATGAATAGGTACGTACGTGATAATTCATCCCTTGTTCACTTGGATATTCAATAATAGCAAGCACGTTAGACCATAACTGAACTACTCAATAATAATCGTAACAAGATTGCAAAAACTTTAAAAATCCATTGATATCTTTACAACAACACCTCGCTGATCAAAATCGGTTTACTGGTTTGCAGTTTAGAGGGTCATATACAGTTTGACATAAAAACTTACAAATATACCAATGATATTTAATGTACTACCTACATAGTATGTTCACAGTTCGTAATGACCGCCTCGTGAAGCGCTTATACTAAACCAATTTTCTTTCGTCAGTGTATCATGTTATAATGTTTGTCTGTATGTGGATACAACTTATAGAAGATAGTTGTATTTTTCAATGAAACTTAGTAATTATCATAATATACAACGTTTGGTTATCTTTTATCTGTTGGGCATTTGCCAATAAATTGGAAAGTTTTTACGTCCCAATTCACTAATTTATTTCTGTAATATTTGGCAGACACACAGTGGGAATGCAAATTACAAACTTAAATGCTAGGTAGGTAATAAAATGTATAGGTTAATCATCATCCCATGCTGGTTGTTTTCATCTTCGGTTCCAACGGAAGATTAACGCTGGGTATTTCAACCAGCTTTATATTGAGTTTGGGCCGGTTTGTGCCAGATAACATAGTACAATTAAGACTTTATGAATTGTGTTTTGTAATGTTCTTTTCTGAATCTATTTTACTTTATTTTTAAAATTCATTTTAAATTTTAATAAAGTAAACACCAATTTTATTCATGAATTCTTGAATGTAAGTTCATACGTGTAATGTTATTAGTTAGTATATAACGTGGATCACGACTCACGAGGAACGTTGCTGGTAAAACGATGTGATGGTGACAATATATTCTACCTTGTTTCAGGTCTTGCAAATGGCCCAGTATTCAAAACCTTCACATATCGTCAAGTGTCTCTGACTGGGGCCACCTTGGTCTTTATATCGTTGATGCTCACAACCTTTTCAAACAATTTCATCACTTTTTTATTATCCTTTTCAATACTTTACGGTATGTTAAACAGAGCTACTAAAAGGAAAACCTTTTAGCTACATAGTATGAATGCCTTGAAATAAGATACTATGTAACTAAAATGTAGCGTATATTGTAGTTAAGTAATAGTGACATTAATTTCAGGAGCCAGTTACGGCATAAGCAGCTCAGCTAATGCTCTAGCATTAAACACATATTGGAAAAACAGAAGAAGACTAGCCACGGGCTTATCATGGACTACGACAGGACTTGGGCCCATTGTTTGGCCCCACATTATTACTACTCTGTTTACCGTCTTTGGCGAAACAGGGGCTATACTTATTATTAGTGGCATATCCCTGCACTCTATTGCTTGTGCAATGTTATTACAGCCAGTTGAGTGGCACACTAAAAAACCACCACCGAAAATAGAAGAAACGAAACAAATCATACCAGAAACATTGACGAGTGAACAAGATGAAATATTTGAGAATAAATTGGAAAGTGGTTATTTCAGTTCAAGGTTTAAAACTTTGAGTGCCTTTTCAAGTCAATATTTGTATAACGAAGACGATCCCATTAACCCAGGTTACGAAATAATCGATCCTGGTATTCCTATGATGTTGAGAGCAAACGATGGCTATTTCAGTCAATCAAGACAATCTAGAAGTAAGATACCATCGAGGGATACTTCTACCAAAGCTTCTAGACTACATTCAAAGAAACCTTCAATGACAAATTTGTTAGAAAGTCGATCTCGAAAAATGTCAACATTGTATCTAAACGATTCAATGAAAAATTCAACTGCCAATGTAGGATTACTAACTCAGGAGCGCGAGACATACAAACCATTAATAAATTTGGTTGAAAATTGTTCGCGTAAATCATCAACCTTGTACTTAAATGAATCCAAAAAAAATTCTTCAGCTAATCTTGCTGCATTAGTTCAGGATAGAGACAATTTCAAACCAAAACGCAAAACATCGATTACACTTGGAACACAGATACCAGAATCAGAAATAGAAGACTGTCCAACGCTCAAAGCCCCACAAGATTTAAAAGCAGATGAAAAAGCAGTGGTTGAACAAATTGTTTCTACAGAAGCAAATAAAATAGACAGAAGAAGTGAAGAGTATACCACAGTAGGCAAAATCAGCAAAAGTTTAAAATCATTCAAAATGGATGGGCAATATGGAGAAAAATACAATAAAGATACTCATAGCAACATTTCTTTAAAAAATCAGTTCGAAGAAAAATATCAAAGAGACGATAAATATACCAAAGACAATCACAGTACTATATCTCTAATAATACCTGACGACGGCGATGAAAAAAAGTACTTCAAAAATAATCATAGTAATCAATCAGCAAAGACTAAACAAAGACGAAAATCTAATAACTTCAACTATGAAAGTGAAGTACTAAAGCAAGCATCATTAAAATTAGAACAATACTTGAAAGAAAAAGAGGATGATAAGAATGAGAAAATGAAAGTACTTCTTGAAAAACTTAACGATTCGGATGAAGTAGGTGAAGTTATTGAGAAAAATAAAAATGAAGAAAATGTTAAAATGAAAGATGAGACCAAAGTGGAACTACTGACTTTTTGTCAGAAATTTGCACTATTTTTTGATTTGGATTTATTAAAAGACTTTACTTTCATCAACTTGATGTTGGGAATTACATTGGCTAATTTCAACGAACTTAACTTTTCAATTCTTACTCCGTTCATACTCGGAGATTATGGAAAAAGTAAAGCTGAAGTGGCATTATTCATGTCACTTTTAGCAGGGATAGATATCTGCGTCAGATTTTGCATTCCATTTGTTGCTGGTAAAATTGGTTGGGACAATAATTCCTTCTTTTTATTCGGAGTTATGACGATGGCGATGGGAAGAGTAGGTAAAGTCCGACAATTCAAAAAGTAATTTAGATCTTAAATAATGAGTTGAAATAAATCGTAAAGCTTACACAAGTGGTAGTTCTGCGAATTGATGTACATAAATATTGTGACATGTGTGTTTTTGCCAGACTGCGTAAGAAAGGCATTATATTTTTTGAAGATATGTACTGGGCTATCGTTAAGGGGTGGTCTAAGCTGAATACGAATATTACGAACAATTTTACGACGCTTCAAATCACTTCTTAAGGCTTTTCTCTGTGAAGTAGTAAATATTAAAATTCTTAACTTACTTAACTCTACAGTTTTGGCGTACAGTCAGCAATCATGGATAGTGATATTAGTGGCTGTGATGATTGGATTTGGTAAAGGACTGCGAACAGTGTTCATGGCACTGGTCATCCCAACGCATGTACCGCTTCACAAATTGCCAGGAGCTTCAGGAATACAGCTGCTCACAGCCGGGATTTCGTATTTATCTCTTGGACCAGTAGTTGGTAAGAAGCTAATAGGAATAATTTAATTATTATTTCATTAATTATTAATTATCACATAATATTACAATTATATATGTATAAATAATATAATATGAGATAATAAATAATAAACTTAAATTAACTCCATATTATAATGCGAGCCTGTAGAAAAAATAAGCTGTTATTATCTTATAAATAAAAATCAATAGCTGTTCGTTAGTCTCGCTAAAACTCGAGAACGGCTGGGCCGATTTAGCTGATCTTGGTCTTGAAATGTTTGTCGTACTCCAGGGAAGGTTTAAAAGGTGAAAAACATAAATAACTTTTGGCGGTACGAAGTTCGCCGGGACAGCTAGTTCAGAATAAAAATTTTCCTCTTGGTTTTACGAAAATCAAAATACTTTGTCGTTGTACTTTATACTCGTAATAAAATAGAACCGATTGTTTTAGCGGATCAGGTCTGCTATTTGAATTGTGTCACAATTGCATATTGCCGTTATGACCATACACTCCTTTTATACTAAACTAATTAACTTTCTAAATTAAATTAATGATCATGAATGAGGTTACGGTAATTTTTAATGTAAAATATTTGTATTAAAATTAGTATCTACGGAACAATTTAACTAAATAATCGGTCAATAACTATAGCAGTGGTGCAATGCAGCCGACACATACCTTTGAAGAGGCAGATCCTAAACTTGCGTCGGTCCTTGAAAACAAGAAAAAATATACAATAGATGCTTTTACATTTTCAGGCTGGATAAAAGACAATACCACAACTGCACAAACTCTTCACTGCTTGAACATTTTTACGTGGCTGACGGCTATTTCTTGGGGAGCGGAGAAATACATTAGATCTCGAAGCCAGGGCAAGTGAAGAATAATGTGTTGCTTATTTTCTACTCAACATATTTGTAAATCATATTTTTATAAAATAAATATTTTGAACTTAAACATAAACATTTATTCTAATACGATGATTTTTGTACATCTTATAGTGTGGGCTCTGCCTTTTACTTTAGTTAGTAACTGTGTTGTAAAAGGCAGGGTCTTCCATAGGTTTATCATACTTAGGTATAATGACGTTTTACAAACTTGTTTTTAATGTTCCCGGTTACCCTTTTGTGTTTAAATTTATTTTGCCGTGATCGTAGTATAATCATTGTCCCAATTTTAGAAATTTCTAGGGTAGTTTTAGATTTGATTATACAGTGATGAGGGTGTTTGATGATTTTTAAGCAATAGTTTCTAACAGTTCAATGTTCCTACTTGCTCTATACCCTTCCATAGTAACACGTACCAATCAACCAACAGAAAATATAATTGTTGTTTACAAATCATAACTATCTACGTGAAGATATGAGATCTTATGTAGACAAGGTCTCATTAATAATGCAAACGGTAGTAGTAATGAGCATCCGACAGTTGAACGATACTAATCGAATTAAAATTCGAGTTTGTCAGTAAGTGGATATCCTCGAACGAGTCGTTGCACAATGAAGCTAGTTAGCTGACTGTCGTAGAGGTCGCGAACGCGTCAGTAGGGTCAAAATTATTTTTGTCAGTTCCATGCGTGCGTTCACGCACATATGGTGAAATTCAACATCAACACAAATTGCTGATTTATATTCAGCTGATTTACATTGTTATAGACGGTGTCGATTAATTTAGAACTATCTATGAAGATGTCTAAAGCGCCATTTGTATTGAGTGTGATATTACGATGCGACTGTTGATTAAGTTTGTGTATTTTGTGAGAACAGTTCCTATCCTAGTGTAAGTGAAAGTAGTCAAACCTACGTTGATAACTAGGTAGAGTAGGTACATCATGGAAGTGGTCTAAGTGTGGTAGAATAATAGGTACGTTAAATATAATCTGCATTCATTTGAACTTGTCATACATTCCACTAGATTTTCGTGAACGCCTCCGTTTGTATTTGCTGCAATGCAATGAGGTACCGTCTAACTATAAGATATCTCAAGGCATAAAAAACACAAAGAGTATTTTAGATAACTATATCACATTACAATGATGATCTTATTTATAAATGTTGTGATTATTACCGCCACCTGTTTATCCTTTTTTATTGAATTAATAATAGCGTCTACTTAAGTTTTATGTTTATTGTTGGTTATTCCCGCACTGCCATCTTATAATGTTGGTACCATTTCTTTACTTTAGGAATATTTTTATTTAATTCCATTTAAACTTTTAAGTTATCACAGCAACGCTTAAGATCATTGAAAACTTAAAGAAGATTATTTTAAAGCTTATCTTCAGTATATCACGTCTAATTGAATGTAATTATTAGGTTGCGTGACTAAATTATCGCTATTATCTCACGTTGTGAATAATCACATATGTAGTGTAGTAAAATACTCTCCGTTGTCAGGTTTGTCCTAAATACTGTTACCTATAATTGTTTCAGTTAAACAAACAATATAAATAGTTTTTGAATGAGTTAAAGAGAAATAAATCTGCTTTACTAATATTCAAAATAATAGTTATTTGTTATACAAGAGTGCAAAGTTGCTTTTTAACCGCGTGCTCATTTTTGATGACCGAGCAAGCCAATTATTAAAAAATTATAATAGAATTAAAAGAGCACAAGGTCAAAAATCTTTGCACTCGAGTGCAACACTTTACTTTTCATCCCACCTCGGCGAGGAAATGACTACATACGAAAAATAAAAAAATTAGTCACTCATGTTAGTTTTTTCACTTATTTTTTGTTCTTCTGCCCTCGTTTGAGGGTTTGGCTTCACACGGTACTTAGTTTTAACATAAGGTTTTAACAATATGACGTGAAAAGATGGCGCGCGCAAAACAAAATAAAAAAAAATACAGCAAAAAGGTTCCGAGTCTGAGTTTTTAACAAAATAGATAAGGTTGTATGATGAATTCGGCACCATAGAGGTAGAAGTAAATAGATTGAATGAGGTTTTTAATTCACAAACTTAGTGCACACAATATTCTAAATTCAAATTTACTTTATTCTCTAGCGGATAAAAACGGCTTTTGCACTTAGATATCGAATAGCGAAAATACTCTTTCCGAGATGGTGGGATGAAAATGTTAGTATTGTACCAGCTCCTCACAGACCAAATCTGCCTTGACAAATCGTTAATTAATCCTAAGACCAACTTAATTTTAGTTCGACAAAAGTTGATCGTAAATCGTTTGCTAAAATGTCAAATTTTAAATTGTAGCTTTACAAAAACATTTTATTCATTATATATTTTAGTGTAAATTAGCTATAATATGCTCCTGCTCTAATACCTTCACATTATTCCTAGATTCGCTATAAATAATAGTTACTAAATAAAGCATACAATAAAACTTCGCCGTTTGATAACAGGGACATTACTAAAGTCATTGCGATAACGTTGTTGGAATATTTTGTCCTACGTTCTCATTTCGTACTTATACTGTATAGATAGTACATGTCTCGTAGACACTGTGTTAAAAGTAAGCAACTTGTGAGGTCAATAATCCTTTTAGCCTCTCTTGAAACAATTCTGTAGAAGGCGATCCTAGTGCTCAAAATGTGGATACGTTGTGACTGGACGCTGAATTGGACTTTGCTTTCATAGATGCTGATGGAAGAAGTGGTGTAAATTTAGAAAGACTAAGCAAAATGTCGAACAAAGTGAACAATGTACTCAAAGTACCGCCGGACGGTGGTTATGGATGGGTCGTAGTATTTGCCTATGCTATGAATAATGTAAGTATTTGAATTTTTCTTCCATGCTGAATAGTTGTTTTGTGAAACGAGCAAAGATTAGGATAATAGTAAGATGCTACACATGTATATAAACTCTAGTGTCACAATAGTATAAACTCTACTTACGCTATTGATGACACGTAGGTATAAAACTGTTAACTTGTAAATAGGTTTCTAGGCGACGGATTATTTGATTTACCATCAGCGCAATCTCACAATTTGTAAAAAGGAGAAAAGAAAATTAAAACAAACACTAATGTTCCATCAATCATCACCTATGAACATATTATATTAAATACCTACATATCCGTAAATTTAGGTTAGGTACATGTAGATATCATGTAATTATGATTTCACAAATATGCTTATCAATACATATATATAACTTCTAGCATATTAAACATCTAACAAGCAGTAATGATAAGATAATTGAATGAAAATTATTTGGAAATTAGAGCATTGTTAGGAGTCACATACAAAAAAATCATTCAATCATTTTCTGCTAATAATATGACCTCAGAACCAAATAATATGTTGTTTTGGTTCAGTCATATTATATTGTGCCCAAAACATACACTACCTAACTAATGAAACAGGCAGAAGACAGTTTTC
The DNA here is from genome assembly GCA_947049295.1 of Ligdia adustata. Classification (NCBI taxonomy): domain Eukaryota; kingdom Metazoa; phylum Arthropoda; class Insecta; order Lepidoptera; family Geometridae; genus Ligdia; species Ligdia adustata. The sequence continues at coordinate 11,059,554 of OX346218.1, forward strand.
TATTTGCATATATTAACAATGGAATTTAGTTGCTTGGTATTGTTTACGGCTTGGCGTCCGTCACCGTCGTCGTCAGTTTGGTATAATTGTCATGCCACAGAATAGATAGCTGTGCAACTTTTCATCTGTGCCAAGAACATTCATTATGTACTTAACGAAATTAAATATAATTAATGACTGAATACGACATTCTCCATGGCTCTTTATGTATTACTAATAAACTATATCATTATATCTTTCACCGTTATCACTATCTTCATTTGCCTTCATTTCACTCAACAGATACTATAATTATACTTGGCCAAAACACCGGTAAGCAAAAGAAGTAACTAGTAAAATAAGACTATCATTTTTAAATTCTCATTGTTTTAAATTATTTATTATTATCATAGTACTCTACGGGTCAAGCTCTTTCATTTGATACCCATATTGAGGGAGTTGTGAAAATTTTGTACTTCAGCATTTTGTGACGGCGGCCATCTTTGGCCGATTTTCGTGTCAAGTATAGCTAAGAATACTCGCGCTAATTACCAAATTTCTTTAAAAAAAATTAAAATCGGTCTATTACATTAGTAGCTACGATGCTACAGACAGACACACACACACATACTTACACTGTAAAATTGAGATTCTGTTTCCACAACGTAAATGAAATAAACATACATTTGATATTCCAGGTTGTAGTTCTTCCTCTTATTGCCGGCTTCGGACTGGTGTTTCAAGAAGCCTTTGACGACACAAAGCTCTCAGCAACTCAAGGGACCTTAGTAATTATACTAAACCATAGTATAGGCATGCTTCTATCTTCATTTGGAGGTCCGTTGTTGAGACGTTTCGGATACAGAAAAGTAGCAGCATGTGGAGCTCTTTGTATATCCGGTGGTCTTATAATGACTGCTGTGTCTTCTAGTTTTTGGATGTTTATTCTATCCTACAGTATTATTAATTGTAAGTATCATTTTCTGTACCTTAGTTTTTTTATGTGAGAATGTTCTCAAGATTCTGTTATTTTTCAGCAATGGGGGTTGCTGCTGTAATGGCAGCATTCAGTTTAGCAATAAATTCATTTTTCAAAGAAAAGAGAAGTAGAGCAATAGGAGTTGGAATGTCCTTAACCGGACTAGGAGCAATATGCATGCCTCTACTCATGAGCGCACTTATGTATGCATACGGCTGGAGATATGCCGTACTTATACTTAGTGCCATCTGCCTTCATTCTTTGTTAGCTGCTTGTCTCTTAAGACCAGCCAAATGGTACTTAAAAATACCAGTCACTGCAGAAGAAATGATACCGTTAAATAAAGAAAATGATGCGCCGTTAATAAGTAAGAGTGTTACTTCTACTTCGAAACCAGGTATATTTATTTATATATCGTATTTTTTTTATATCGGATGTTTGGATACATGACATACCTACTTTGACTTTTATTGTAATTACTTACTATTCTCAAAAACAAGTTATACTACCAAACCTTTGTGTATGTTAAAGCTGATATATATTTGTTTTTCGAGTTATCGGTCTCGTAATAAAAACCTTTCATAAACAGTAACTGTATCTAGAATATACCCTTAACGTATGTCTGCAGTTCATCTAAACACCTTATTCATGTATAACAAACATATTGTAATATTGCTACAACTAAAACAATTTCGCAGGTTTGCCATCGTTGTCAGAACTAGAACAACCTATAAGTAATGGTGTACATCCATCTAAAAGCCTTTCAATGAGATCTTTAGCAAGTAATTCTAGTCTACAAACAAGAAATGCCATATCTCACCCGGATATACTCACTAAACATCCTGAAACTCCTATAGCGGAAACACGATATAAATGGTGGGAGTCTCAAGAAATCAATTTGGGCAGTTCAATAAACATTTTCAATGACTCTGATATCAATAAGAAAGTTAAGGAAGTTGAAGCAATAGATGTTGAAAAGGAGAAAAAGAAATCTTACACACAGAAGATAGTGGATTTTTTTGATCTAACTCTATTGACTGATCCTATATTTGTGAACATATTGTTTGGCCTGTCGATAGCAGCTTGTGTCGAGACCAATTTTTCTCTGTTACTTCCCATCATCTTAAAAGATATGATGAAATTTGAGACAAGTGACATTGCTAAGTTAATGGCGGTCATAGGACTCTCAGACACTTTATTTAGGTTTGTGGCCCCGTTTATTGGAGAATGGTGCCATAAACCCCCGAGAGTTATGTACATGGTCAGTTTACTTGTGGTCGTGTTCATAAGAACTAGTAAGTAATTTCTGTATATTGATTATGATATAGATAGCGTTATCGTTAATATTATCATTTATCAGTCATTGCTTCTTAGCTTAGGGCCGTAATAATTCCTACTGATGAATATTGTAAGTCTATGAGGCAAATTGATTAATTTAGCTTACATTTAACCCCTACACTTTCTTACAACTTATAATATTTTTTTCTATCTTTAAATCAAATCAATAATCTTAGAAAGTAAAGGTGTTAGAAAGAGCGACATACATAGTTGATAAAGCGAGCGGGACAATTTTTCATTTCGGTGTTTCAGTTGATATCTTTGTGTGTTTATTCGAATTTTATTTCCATATTAGTCGCGTACAGGTCGTTGTTTCCAACAAATCTTTACAATGCTATTTTTTAAGATTTTAGCCGTCGGGGATTTTGTTGAATGGCGCTAATGTTGTTATCATTCTGGTCTATTTCAATAATATTTGGTACTAACATGTTGAACTTGTGTTAATTAATATTGTTATTAATTAAGATGTCTGGATATGAAAGAAATCGGTTGAAAAAAATATCGCAATAGCGACAGTTTGCAGAACTACTAGTCGAAAGAATTCCTTATCACGGTGAACATTTTTAACATAATTAATCCTAAAAGCTCTTGGTCTTAGATACAATTAACAAGACCCCGCACTTCTATTTGATGGGTTACCTTTTCATCTATTAAACAAGATAGCTGAAGACTTGAACGGTACATAAACTTTGTAAATGAATGATTAACTTTAATTGTAAAAAACTCATAACTTTATCAGCCTTCTAGGATTGTAAATAATATGTGTAATAATCACAAAACATATAATACCCATTCATAAGAGTACTCCGTAAATACTTAGGTACTACTACATTAACGTACGATATGCATTATCGGATCATGTCGATATCTATTTAAATACTATTACGTGCGAGGTCGTACACGTACCAAAAGAGAAGATATCGTAAAAACATTGCATGCGACTATTAAAAATGTTATTTAAATTATCTGACACTGAATTCTTTCTACATTGTAACATTATCATATTCAGAAATTATCTGAGATCCGTATGCTAAACTATCATACTCTTATGTATAATAATGTTCTTTTTTTATTAACTAACGTTACCTTTCCAGTGATGCTGTTTACGAATTCGTTCCTCGGCATGTGTTTTGTAGCTCTTGCTATGGGAATAGCAAAAGGCGTTCGGACCGTCTATATGAATGTAGTCATACCCAGCTACGTTCCTATTGAGAGGCTTGCTTTTGCCTCTGGCATCCAGATGTTCTTCAACGGCATCACTATTATTTCAATCGGATCTCTATTAGGTATATCCTATTTTAACTACTATTAGATTTAGCGATAGTTCTTTGCAATCAACTCTTTATAACACGAAATTATGTCATACACAGTATGTAGAAGCAGCATAATTTAGTATATTTTTAAAATTGATTAGTCCTAAAATAATATAACATCAATTAATAATGTATTAATTCATGCTATTTTTAATATTTCAGGACGAATACGTGAAGCTTCAGGGTCGTATGAAGTTCCTATAATTGTTTTAAACTTTGTCACATTAATAACTGTTGTTATATGGAGTGCTGAGTTTTTGTATTTCAAAGTAAAGAACAGAGGTAAACTTGAACAGGACGAAAATGTCTGAATAAAAATAATTCGTATCAGTACTATTTCTAGGGAATTATTTAATGTATGACCTAGGAACTTTTGCTGTGATTGTGACATGCTCAATCTAACAATCTAGCAATAAAAGTGTGTCAACATAATTAAATTAATTAAGTCCTCTCACACTCGCTACGTCTGAGTTTTTAGATAGTGAATTGTTTAATACTCGTAAATGCTAGGTTTTATGCAACAACTATTATCTTATCGGTGCCATCCGTGGGTTGACATTATGCATTTATCTTGGGTAATTAGTCATCGTTTTCACTCAATGCTGTAATGTCCCCGAATGCAAATATTAATACAAAAGTATACGGCAGTCATTATTTTTTTTAATATTATGAAATAAAAATGTTCGTTCAGAATTTCTTTTGTTTATTTACAAGATTATAATGCTACATTATATTTACAAATAGCCGTTAGATCTAATATTTTCTAATAATAAGTCTCGTGTTCATACATACAATTGTTAGCTCGATTAATTACTATGTTTGAACATAATGTAGCTGGTAATGGTATATCTATAGCAGCTATCTAAACTACAGTTATTAAATACAAATCTATTCTTATTGTTGTTGTCAAATATTTTTATATAAAAATAGGTGATATAAAAAATATAACTTTAAAATTTGTAAAGCCCTGCTTTTGTTGTCCTAATCTATTGAATGTATAATAAATATAATTAATGTTGATCAAATTAAAAAGAACACTTATACTAGAGTATTCTTTCTAATTTAAAAATAATGAATTTTCATCTGTTATATCATAAGACATCAACTAATGTGGACTTTTGAAATCAGTCACATCTTTTAAAACATACAATTCATAATGCAGATCATAATGAACAGTTAGTACGAGTAAATTAAATGGCAAACACACAACAGTGAATAGTCAACTTGTGATGCTACCTAAGACAACATAAAAACGTCGTCTAAAAATCACTTTATTATGAAAATTGCCGATAGGCAGGAAGGAGCACAAGACCATTGTTGTTTTCTTATAACTAAATCCGCAACACGATATGGGTCGCTATAAGTAAAAACCACTTTCAAGTGTACATTCGTCACTGTTAATTCACTTCACTTATTTTCTATTATACTTGTAGTTCGCGTGTTTGAAACGTTGTTTATAATCACTAGGAAGTATTTATTAACAATACACTTAATTTGTCCGATGCTTTTTCGCGCAATCGTCACTTATTTGTTTGTACGTTTATGTCGATTCGTCGTACCCTGAAACAAATTATATTGTTTAGTATAAAACTTAAGTATTGGTACTCGTATACATGAATTTTCAAATGGTATACATCCTATTGATTGTATCTGCAATAAAAGTGGATTTCGAATTATAAAATACAACGTGTGGTAAAGGTATAAGGTGTACCTTTTTGTATAAAGGCTTGATATATTATTGGGATCAATACCTACTACATAAAATATGTCGGCGAATGTCGTTTTTTTTATAGTAAGATAAAAATAAATTCAATTAAACGCAACGCTGGAATGGAATTCAGAATTGTGGAACTGTGATTCAGTATGATTGTTGGGTGATACTATTGTTATGCAATGGACTAGCTCAAAACATTTTTTTTATAATAGTTATACTATAGCGATGGTATTTTTTTTATTTCATACAGACAATAACACTGTAACATATAATTAATTAAATTAAACTTTAGTCAATTGATAGATTATATTAAGGAGTTATAGTTCCTTATTATTCCTATTAAAATATGAAATGTTACACTGGTACATTAAAATTCATCCAAAGAATATTATAATTATAAAGAAGTGCAAACTTACTTGAAGGTGCTAGAAGAAAGTAAGGTTTTTGTTTAAGATAATAAAGTGTAGATAGCTAAAGTTATTAATAGAAATGAACCTCTTCCGAATTAGTTGATACTCTTTGTACAGAGTTTCCTTGTATTGACGTACTGTTATTTTTAGTCTCCAGTTCGTTTACTGAAACAGATACATTTTGTTACAAGTTAGATAAGAATTCTGTTAAATATGTTGGTAAATAAATAATTTAAAACCAATTTCAAAGATTAAGATGCTGCTCAATTCTTCAGAATATTGTTACTATGTATGTTTTCGGATTTTTTTGTCTGAAGTCATTCGGTATGTATTTCTGATTGTTTTTTCTGCATTCCAAAGCCTTTAAAATTTCCTTTTTAAAATTTAGTTTTTACTTTTTTTAAATTGTCACGAGTATTTAAAAGCTACTGATTACTTACTGCTTTGGTACCAGCTTCTTGAAAATCCATATGGTGAATCCGATTTTACAGACTCTATCTTTCCACCTGATGTGAAGCCAAATGACGGTCGATTCATAAACCTGGGAGACTTCAATGTCAGGTTGTCTGACGAAGTATTGTCGGTTTCTAAGCTTGTTTTCTTTGATTCGAAAGACTCTACATCGTACCAGTCTTTGGTAACATTAGGCGCGTCCCGCCAAGGCTTCGATGTAACTACGTATACTTTTTCTTTGGTCAACGGAGATATTGACGTTTGTATTTTACCCCACGGTGCGGGAGTAGTAGTCATAGTACTACTCATGGTTGTGCTTGTTCGAAATGATGAAGCAGCAGTATAAATATGCAGTTTTTCTGTATCATCGGATTCTTCGTTTTTTGCGCTGCTATATCTACTCTTTGTTCTTTCAATATTGTTGTACTCTTTATGAGGTTTATGAGTATTGTTTTCAGTCACCGTGTGATGATTACTACTAGAGCCTTCGTGATCGTAGAAATCATAGTAATTGTTTGTTTCTGTAACGTAGTTTGTGGGTATCGTAGTTGTGAAATAATCGTCAGGAATTTTCTTTGCGTGTTTATCACCGCTTCGAGATTTTTGAGGAGCTTTGAATTTTGAGTATTCTTTTTCAGTCCAATCGTCAATTGTGTGTTGTAATTTGACAATGTCGAACGGAGGTTCTTTAACATCGTACAAGTCATTCAAAATTGCAGCTGAGTGAAGCTGTTCTGATTCAGAGTTATATCTTTCTGTTGGATTGGGCTCATTTGTAGTAGTGGCAAGAGTGCTATAATTTTCTGTTATTGTAGAATAAGGTGACTCCGAGTTTGATGGTACCTTTCTGCCTATGTATGTCTCTTCGGAAGAATTAGACCAATCTTGCTGGTCTTGATTTTGATTATTATTGCTGGTAGTGTATGGAACTATGATTTGAACAATTTTTGGTTGAAAATTTACTGGTGGTGGTTGAATTTCTTCACTGTAATCCGTTCTGCTTTCGTCCCACGCACTTGGCAATGTTGGAAGTGCTGCTGTACTCGGAACATCATCATACATTTCATATTCGTTATCGTTGCCTGGAGTAGAAACCGCAAGGACGAAGTTGCCATAGCTTTTGTGAGGTGCACTTGGCTTTAGATACAAAAGAGGCGAATCAATATTTTGTAAATTATTCTCAGTTCTATATTTATCTACGTCTTCGTCTTTTACACCCCTTAAGTCTGCAAAATTTGGTTTATGGTTTGAAGGCATGTTTGAATGTAGTCCTAATTCCGTAGCTATTCCATTATCGTAAAGATCATTTCCAACTTCGGGACCAGTACTTTCGAAACTTGAATCAGGGATTGTTTTAGTGGCTGATACGTGGTCCTCAGAGGCTTGGGAAGAAATATCTCTTATTTCATCTATAACAAAATGGTTTGGAATGTTTCGATAAGCCTTTGTTTGGTTGTTAATTTTCATGTTCTCAATATCAATAACCGGTGATTGAACGTATGTGGCAGGATATTCAATAGAATGTGTGAATTCAACTATAGGTATACTTTGTGCTACATCAACATTGTTTGGCTTCTGTTGCATATGGTTAATTCCTTGCAAAATATTTGAAGGAAATGGTGCCGCTATAGGTCTAAAAGGCCGGGCATTGAATATTGGTGGCAAAGGTGAAACACTTAGATTCGGCAATGCAACTGGTTGTAATGTGTGTATGTTTCTTCCTCTGTTTAACGTAAAAGGTGCGGGGTTTGCTAACGCCATTGACATGTTAGGTCTTTCTGGTTTTACTTGACCATTTGGTAAAACTTCGGTTTTAATTTTGGTCGACTCTGCAGCAGTAGCCGAAACCGGGTATGGTACATCTAAAGCATAAGTATTTTTTATAATTTCTCCGTAAGAATTTCTAAACTCTGTTGGTTGTGAAACATTAGGCAACTGCTGTTCTGTTGAGGGACCATTGTTGTTTAAAATTTCGATATCAGTATTCGGTTTTAATCCATTATTTAAAACTCCTGGATTGTACTGGGTAACAGGCGGTCCATAAGTCGTCGCTGGTAGAGGAACATTATAGGATGGCGAGGAAGTTGAATATAGTAAATTTGGCGGACCGTAAGTAGGATGGTTGTACGATGTTTCTGATACTCCTTGTGAATAATGAGGCAGAAAAGATGAACTCGGCTGTCTTATCGATGAACTAGATACTCCGTATGTAGAGCTTGGAGGTGAACTATAGCTAGATGCCGTATATGTAGAGCTTAATGGATTTTGTGATGAAAATCCAACTGTATGCGTTGGACTAGGAGGACCATATGTTGAACTTATAGCGCCAATGGCACTATTGAAAGCCTGATTTGGTGGACCATACACTGCATGTGGTATTCCCGGTGACAATTGCGGTATTCTTATTTGTTCATTGTTCTGTTGCCCAAAAGGCTGAGGACGAAATTGGGCAACCTGTTGCGGTTGAGCTGTTGGACTCGGCGGCCCATACGTAGGATTGGAGTTTTGACGTATATTTTTGGCTCCTAAATTATATCTAATTACTGGTATCCATGGCACTAAATTGCAAGGGTTACAATCTTTCTTTACGGGGACTACGTTATTACTGCTATAAGCGGTTTCAGCATCGTAGTTAGTCTGTTGGGAAGGAAAAAGCCACGTAGAGACTTTATGAAACAACGACGGTGGTGGCGTCGTCGTGAAAGGTTGCGGGGGAGGAACGAAGTTGAAATTGTATTGCTTATAAAAAGGTGCTGGAAATTTAAAATCTGTTTGCTGTGAATACTGGGGTGTTTGAGAAAGGGGTTGAGATTGAGGGGGTGGTGGGGGTAAGTACTGGTATGCGACGTCAACATTCTGTCGTTGACTTCTTCCTGCTCCACCGTGAAATGGCACAGGCAGTATTTGTGATAAAGGAGGTGGAGGCGGTTTTAGAAGTTCGCCAAAATGTGATGCACCATTGGCGTTGTTGCTGTATGCAGTGGTGATATCGCTTCGACACCTTGCCACCGCCCCAACGAAGAGAACCAGGCATATCTGAAAACAGGAGGAAAATTTTATATTGACGGATTAAAAATATATTTTCTCGTCTATAAATTAGATTTCTCAGCCTTTGCTACAGTTGCTAAATGATAAATGTTTATCTTACAACGAATTTAACAATTAGTTAGAAAATACAGAGAAACACAGCGTGGCATACCGAAGCTATTGTAGAAACTTCCCACGAGTAAGCTATTCTTTGCACTTTTCTCTTTTCTCATAATATTCCGTCGATGGTTGCGATCGGAAGGCGAAATGCATTGAATTGAATGATGATCTAGATTGGTTTGTATTAGAAATTTGTAAATGATTAGTGACCTAAATGAGTTTTCTTATTGTATCATACATAACATAACGGAAACACCGCGGCTCTTGGTAATAGTTAGCCACCGCCTGAAGGAAGCTTGTGGTTATCGTATGAAAACTTAAACTTTTACGTCATGCAAAAAAATTGTAGTATAAAATATTCTCACTACTATTGAAATATTAAAATGATATGTTGCACACGTAATGCTGATGTGTGATAAGTTACAAAAGTTAAAGTTTTCTGCAAATATCGGAATTTCGATACTTTTAACAACTAACACAGATAAGTATTTAAATATACTTTTTTGTACTGTAACAGTAATATTTTCAAAATTAGGTGTAAAAATAAAAGTCCACATCTCTATCTTTATTATGATAATATTTTATAAATACTTGTTAAATTAGATTTTACTGCTTATAATAAGAAAACTCACTTATTAAATACTCGTTAATTGTAGCAGCTTTATTTACTATTTATTCAATTACAAATTAACTAAATTAAATTGTTAAGCTGTAATAAAGGTCTGTCTTATGATAACGAAAAAATTTAATGCAGGAATATTGCCATTACCAGTCCTAGACATGTACAAATGAAATCAAAAAAATTTAAATCAAAAACTTTAGACCAGTGTATCTGCAGATAAAGATAACTTCAGTGATACCTCGCACATCAAAATCGGTTTATGCTGTTGAATGCTTGTGACCTACCTTTTAATGCTTTATGTGTACAAATGAACATACAAACACTCGAAACCGTCGAGTTAGAAAAGAAATAACAAAGAATTTCATTGTTATTTCCCAATGAAATCATTAAAATACTCGCTTTAGTTTGAACATTGATTAAAAATGTAGACGAGAACACAGAAAAGCTACAAATTGGCATGCAGAGCACTCATGATTGTGTAAAACGCAACATATTTTCGCAACCTGATTGAAGTCTGATCACATACATTTCGGACGTTTCGTATTATCGACAAGACGTGTAGAAAAGTGAAATTCATTTGACAATATGCCCAGTCATGCATGACTCTTGTCGGTATCCCAACTATTATAAAGTTATAAAAGCTAATTGCTTATAAATATCCCTATTAACAACTTCCGACCTAATGTTTACAAGCTTAGATAATTTCTCTGACGAGATGTAAGTAATGTAATTTGTATAAACTCTTGCTTTTAACCATAATTGCCTATTATATGGCCTTACTCAATAAGTAAGTAAGGTCATCAAGTCAAATAGTTAGCCACTGCCAGTTCGCACGCTCTTCAAATGTAACTTTTACTTAATTGTCGTTTAAAAGTAACAATGCTTTCTTCGTACCTATGACATAAGGTAAGGTGCTGTTTGTTTCACACGATTTGGGATAGTACGAAAGTGAAAACTAGGCGAATTCTCGGAATTCTAATTGCAACGATGACTCGTTCTCAATCCTAGTATATTAGATATAGATGTTTATAATTCACACTTTGACCTATTAGCCAGAGAAATATAATACAGTTTGATACGTAGGATGTTGGTGCTATATTTTTATTACCCGACTGCGAAAGAAGGAGGGTTTTTCGAGTGTGCGTATGTACATTTTATTGGCACGCCCTAGACCCTAAACGGCTTGTCTTATTTTTATGTGACTGGTGTCAATAGTATTAGTCGTGAGAGTGACTGGGAACAATAACATTAAAAAAAGGAAATAAGGAATATTTGTTGTAATAAAATCTTATTCACTGTAATATAATCGTAATAAATAATCTTCAAAAAAAGAAAATGTTTTCAAAATACAGTGTGGTATTAAAATAAAGATTTTTTTTCACGGTGATTACGGAATAAAAGTTATTTGGTGTAATAAAATTACCTCGAAAATGGTTTTCAAAATACATCGAGTGTGGTATAAAAATAAAGAATTTTTAACAGTGATTACGAATATATATGTTATATATATATATATGTGTGTGTGTGTGTTTCATTAGAGTTAGGAATAGAAAATGCTAAGTTTAAGATATACAGGTAAAGGTAAAGACCACTTGTTTAACTCACATAACATGTTTTATAAATATTTCTCGTCGATTATCTATATATATATATATATATATATATAAGGCTAAGTCCTGAATACAAATTGACAGGTCCTAATTAACGCAGAGCCTAAATCGCTTAATTTAGAGATACGAAATTTGTGTAGTGTATTAATTATATTAACCTAATTTGACAGTTCTATAACTGCCTCCTCTCTTTTTATTTCCAAAGGTGAGAAAAGTATGGATATATCTTTAGGATCTCTTAGTTTAGTCAGTGTGACTAACCGAATTGGGGTCAATATACATATACGTGTACAAAAAGTATCACAATTAATATGATGATGACGACCCGAGTTATTTTTAATGCTAGTTTTCTGAGAAGTCTAATATTAAGTATCACTAGTTCACAAAATACGGTCTACGTTTAATTTGAATATTTTAAGTTATTGTAATTTATTTGACATCGGTCTTTATCCTTTTTGAACACAATAACAGCTCTGATTGAGGTGTCAGAGAGTGATCTCAATCATGAACACTCGTGACTTTCTTTACAAAGAGGACCTTCGTCATTCGAGCTTTCGACTCTACTTTTTGTCCGCGGCTGTCTATCGACAGTAAATTTCCTTTTGTGTTATTTTTACGTTAGAGCAAGTTATCAAAATACCTAACGCATTTGAAATTATAGTAGGTCTATGAACATGTTCATGTTGAGGTGCTGAAAAGCGCAGTTTTAATAGGTAGCAACCATAGTTGAAATATGAGCAAAATTTCTTACTAAAACACAAAAATGATTGTAGTATTATCTATTTACCAAATGTTACTCTTTGTTTATTATGTCGTCTCAATTAAAATTACGAAATTATTTATTGTCCCGTTGAAATACAACATCAATCTCAAAAAGTCTATCTGTCCCAAAAATTACAAACAAAATCGTGAAAATTACCCGACAAGATCTTGTGTAAGATACTCCTGTTTTAAGTTATATTATTAAGTACTTAAAAGTGATTTTTTAATTTCGACCTAACCGCGATCATAAAGATAAACAAATTACAAAATTGCTTATATTTGAGATTTAATCCCCTTAAGTTGCATACATTAAGACTGGACATAAATCCATTGTAATCATGTTGAATATATAAATTTCATTAATTTATAATAATAACAAAAGTAAACCTAAACTATAATATATTATATGTACTTAGTTCTTCATGAGCAAAAGTTTCTAATTTTTGGCTATGTCACGTTATTGCAACAGTCAGTGACCAGCGCAAGCAAAGAGATCGAAAGTATATAAATAAACCTCCTCTTGAATAATACATAGGATTTCTAAGCGAGATGTATGTTTTGCTTTTACATGACATTGCTTCTAGGTTGGGCCGGACGTGATGTATGGTACCCACCTGCCTATTGTTCATAGGGGCTGGTCTACCTCGTGTATTGGTCAGTGGGGTTCTTGCGTAATAGCTACGGCAGTTCATATAGGGATTGCCTTTTCTTTATGAGAGTGTAATTACCTATATTTCATTTATATTATAGAACAAAGCATGAACCAAGTTTTCTTCTGCTGAAGCTGAAGTTGAAGCTGATCTTGCAAACTAAATTTGTCTACATAAATTGACGAAACTTGGTGCAGATTTTTTTGTCCTCTATGATTTTGAAAAAAAAAGTGATAGTTTCTTAGTCTCACTTAGGAGGCGATATAAATAATGACAAAAAGTCCTTACTTAATGGAGTTAGACTTAATAGAGTTATGCGTAAAACCAATCGTGTGGTTAAGGTTGAAATTTAGATCAACCTTTTTTTGAAGGAAACTAGTTGCGAGGAAAAACTCACATAAATATACTACTAAGCATACTATCAATATTAGTAAAAAATAATGTACTGTAAATGTGTAACAACTAACATTAATTTATACTGACAGATTAAAGCTAATTTTGTAGAACTTGAAGTAAAATCGCTTTAACTGGTAGTTCACAATTGACTCTCGGTCAACGATAATAATATTCAGTCTATTGTCAAAGACAAAATATGATTTTTTAATCTTCAATACGGCGTGCAACAGCGGGTACCAATTTTTCAATTAAATTGATAAAACTAAAATGGAAAGCACTTAATAAAAATTTATATGGGACTATAGTTGGTAAGTATATACCCCTTTTAACTAGAATTAGAATTTTTCGAATGGTCTCAGACATTTTAAGTAATCAGGAAACAAACATACAAATCCGATGAATGGATGACCTCCTACTTTTTAAGTCAGAAAATAACACTAAGAAACTAGTTCAAAAAGTGTGATGCTTCGTAGGCTAACCTTTATATTAAATGCAAAAAGCCAACGACCTACGGACAGTATAAAGTGCACGGTACGAACTTCCATGATTATACCGATAAGGCAAGTTTCTCTAGCATAGGGCAAAGGTCCAAAACCAATTAAATAGATGCCTATACAATCGCTAATATTTGAGTCATCGTTAAATTAAATAATTGTTCCGGTACAGTAAAATCGGATTTTCCACGTTCTAGTTTTCACACATTTTTAGATATTCCGGATTTCCGTATCCGTACTTACTTTTCATATTTACTAAGCCTTGTTACTCATGACTTTCTTTACTCAGAATATTGACTCATTGCATAATTATAATTTAAGTTTAAATGTTTATAAACTTTTCCTCATTGCACTCACGTCAAATTACTTGCTTTAACTTCAATGAAACAAAATTAGTTTAGGAATGTTTCTGTTTAAAAAAACTTCTGCAGAAGAGCTGTATCTGATGTTTATCAAGATATTTTTGGCACAGTTGTACATCACTAGGGCTATACCGATACCAATACCATACAATAATAGTGTTACTGTGTTTAAAACACAGTAAAGAGAAAAAATCCTTATGGTACTTAGAATTTCGACAGCAAAGCTTTTATGCAAAGTAAAATCAATTAGTTCATTGACCTAAGCACTCCACCAAACTAACTACAACGACTCCTTACATGTAAGAATCAAAGCACGTAAGTAAGTGGTTTACATCAATCCGAGCTTACATCACCAAACGTACTCCTCGTTTCGGCAAACAAATGGCCCTTCGTTCGGCCCACACTTGCTGATCACGATTTCGCCTACCTGGGCAATCAATAAGACCGTTTAGACACGACACCTCCATCGTCATCTTTTGTCAACAATGCTCTATCAACAATGACTGATCTACGAACCCGCGTGCCGTCTCGATGGGAACTGCCAGAGAAAGTGAAGCTCGTGACTCAAGAGTCACAATGTGAACTTTGGGTTAGGATACGAATCGGGAAGCTTTATACATTTACGATTTTTTTTTTTCTAGGATGACAGAGAGTTTGCATGTTGTAGTGAGCGAATGCAAATTTGAATAGGAAATTTATTTGTTTGTCTTTGAATTAAATCGATTTGACCAGTAGATACTGTTAAATATTCGGGTTGTTTCGTTTTCTCGTACTAAGTAAAGTACGAGAAAACGAGTACGAGTATACATGTTCAATCTTAAACGTTATTCATTTATAAGCAAAGGGACAACACCATCACTTTAGTAAACTGGGTGACAGAATTC
Organism: Ligdia adustata; assembly: GCA_947049295.1. Lineage (NCBI taxonomy): Eukaryota > Metazoa > Arthropoda > Insecta > Lepidoptera > Geometridae > Ligdia > Ligdia adustata. The sequence continues at coordinate 11,074,667 of OX346218.1, forward strand.
TCAATAGAGCGTTACTAGCCTTGGAATGTATTCTCGTATTAGGGCGTATCTTCAAATGTAAACATGCTGTCCTTTCCAGTTTGTTCAGGTGTCAGTTAATGTGATGCTGACGACAATGTCTTTCAAAACTAGTGCATATTAGAACAATAGCTATTTAGATACATCCCTAAGTAGCTATTGCACTATGTAACTCTATAAGGCCGTTAGGTAAACTGCCATTGCAACAAATAAATGTAATATTATAAGTATACCTAGGTAGAATGACAAGAAAATGATTATGACTCGTATGGTTAGGTTGGTTTGATTTGATTAAAATTAATAAAACGCCGATTAAGGACCACTTTTTGAAAGGTAAATTTCTCTAATCCGATAACGAATACGGATGTAAAAACCAGCGTTTTCAGAAACCCATTTATATAAAAGTAGTACCGGCACTTGACCTTTAACTAGTTAACCAATTTAACGTAAATGTTACTGATCATGTATTTAGATAAAAGATACGTAAGTAATATAAATATTTTAGCTAATTTGTTTCAGTCATTGTTAATCTATAGTCAGTGTGAAATAATTTTATTAAAATAACCGATATAATTAAATTTTAGTGTAAGTATATATTTTTTTTTAAATTATTTCTAGAGATAATCAATCTTTCCTCCTTTTCACTCACCTAAAATCACGCATTGACGTGTTATTCTCGTTACACAATTGACTCAGAGACTCAAAGTCTGGATTTACTAGTGATAATATTATGTTAAAAGCCTGTAGGCGATACAGAAAGCAGAAAGTGGCATATAAACAAATGTGATCATACATAAGCACAATAAAATATCAAACAAATGACCTCAATTATTAAAACTAATGGGCTACATCACGAATCGTGCTTAGGAAATTTTGGGAATGATCATGCGCATCGCTTAGGGTGAAAGGTCTTGACATGTGTAAAATTACGCATCACATTACATAAGCATACAACTGAATATAAAATTCTGTTCTATACGAATAATTTTTAACTGTCATTGAATTTAACATATACAAAGCATGACAGAATAACTTCGGGCGTTTTATGCAGTCGTGTTACAAATTATGCATGTAAAGTTGTAATTTCGCTTGCGTCTTGAACATTTTTATTTTAGATAAGACAGTACGCATGCGCAATTCGATCATAGATACAAATTCATGCTAAGAGCCCTTGTGTAACGGCAATTTGCGAATCGTTCTTTTCCGGTTATTGATTGGCACAAAAATGAATCAGGCAAGTGCATTATAGTCGACGAAAATGCCGGAAACGCGATGGCACTAACAAGTGTGATTCATATCACGTTACAAAACATTTAAAGTACACTAGACAAGGCATAATAAAGTCATTGTATTGTTAAGGAATCTAGAAAATTGTGTAAGTACATTATGACTTCATTATATTGTGTTGTTTGAGATTTTCTTTCAGAGACCTAGACATTTCCAGGGCATTTTTGATGAATGCGGTTGATAATATCTACTAACAATCTAACACGTAGAATTACAAGTACAGCTGATCTTCTATCATCGTAGTGAACCAGAGTCTAAATGTAACATGTTATGATTTCTTCATGTGTTCTATGAAATTTTATTTCAGAGCTTTATTTTTTCTACTCTCATTCTGTGCCTTATAATTAGTGTTTGATTCATGTAAATTCACATGGATTTTAATTTTATTTTATCAAATCGTTATTTACAATCGTCTAAAGTAATTTTCACATAGCGGTTAAAAGAATTAACGTCATTAATAATGTAACACTCACTTAATACTAGTAGTTCTCTTTGACTGTTAAAGTACTGTTTTACAGTGTTATATAACATGTTTTAGTAAAAAACGAGAATAATTACAGCTGTTGCTGTTCCTAAATAATTTTCCACTGATTGCAAAATTAGTAATACGATCCAACATTAGGTCGTAAGTTAATCATTTATGTATACGGCAGCCATTAGTTATTTAATATTGGTTATCTACGTTGTCGTTTCGTGATATGCTGTCGGTGTACACCTTATTATTCAATGGAATCAGGAAAGTGTAATTAAATGCGTTTTGTAGGCCTGGTTCATATTTTCTCAATGGTTTACTTGATTAAATATTGCGATTTACAGAAATAACAAATCTGTTAATCTACTAACAACTCTACTAAAATCTACTAAAAATCTTGTTGACTTGGTGATGTGTTTTTTGTTCTTGTTAAATCTAAGAAGCATCTGTTTTCTAATTTTTTGTACCAAACTTTTCAAGCTAATACAAGAGCGCGCGTAGTCTTGAGAACATAAATAAGTCCAATACAGAAAGGTAAGGGATCTAAGTCCTTTCTCGCTAGAATGTCTAGCCACTGACTCAACATACTTTATTATTAATCGATGGCGTCTAGAAGCGTCTAGACTATAGGTAGACCACTTTGTGGAATAAAGAAGTACAAATAACAGTCTTGAATTTAATGTTTTTATGTAATTCACTACCTCAAGTCACAGAATCTCATAACTCTTTGCTCAAGTTTTACATATAGCATAATGTAGATAATCTGTAAAGAAGGGTCTTTTTGGTTAAGCATAATAGTAACTTGACCAAGATGTAAGCACTCGTAGTTTATTAGACTAAAGACAACTGAAAAATATGGTATACCATCGACGAGAAAAATATTTTTGGTCTCTGGTGACACAAACTTACGTAACATTGTAGAACTTCATGAAATCGATGACATGTAGAGAAACGATTCTACAAATCTTCGTGACGTCTTCTCCTCTAAGAGTAACCATTCGGTAACACAAAACAAAGATATCTAACAATTATATAAATTACCAGCTTCATCCATGAGAATGGGGCATTTTTTCGAAATGAACACTCAACATTGAACGCTGTATCTTTGCCCATGTGAAATGCGCTTTCACGGGGATTCTCACACACTGAAGAACAATGATCCGAGACATCAAGTGCACTGACATTATCAACTATATGCCTTCTCAAGGTGCTTTATTACACCTGTCTGGTATAAGTAGCGACGTGGCGGAAGTGAGAACGAACGGCAACTGTTTATGCAACTATATTATTAACTTCTATTCGGTGTCATAGCGCCCCCAGTCTACGAGCTGATTCTCTATGTAGACACAATACGTAGTTTACGTGGAACGTTTATTACTCTATTTGCTGAGTGGAACTTTGTAAGTTATTGTGTAGTTGAATAGCTGCTGGCGTTGTACAGTCGTTATCATTGTCCATCTAACAAGTATTTACTGCAATAACTTCAATCTGATATGAGTTTTCTTGTCTACATGTTTGAGAAGAATTTTGCATAGAAGTTATCTTGGGTTATTAATAGTTCGCTGAAAAATACCGTCTTCGTCTGTATATTTTATTAAAAGCCAGAGATTCAGGTATTGATGTGTATTAAAGGTGGGTTATTAATTAAATAATTGTTTCACACTCATAGCTAAAAATATCATAATAAAGTCTCCTTGACTTGACTACGACGACTTGATTTTATAACTTGATTATTATATAAATTTTAATTTTAAATAACTTCAATCCGCAATCCATAGGGTGTCTAGGTCAAAAAATAAACAAGAAGATGAGATCATTTGTCTGTGTATGTTCTTTATCTTACTAGACACTCTTAAATTACTTCGTATTGATGAAGGAAAACATCAGCCATAATATCTGTTTGATTAAATTATATTTTTTTATTATATTATTGCAACTTTAGGAACTGGAGTAAGTAAGATTCTTCATAAAATGATATGATGAAATTAAATTGACTTTTATTTGAACAGAAGTACAATAATTATTTAAACATGTAAATGGACAAAAAATTTACCTTTATAACATGTTGATATTTCAACAACGCATTCTAAATATATTTTACCTGCGCTATACTAAAAACAAAATTGATAGCTAGCTTACCGCTCTTGAAATAGAATCAGTTTTGCAGACCACAGCAGTAGCCTAGAACTCGTTAGGTCATTCAATATTCTACTTTATGGAATAGTCTTGTCGTAAGTAGTATTTATATATTTATGTCAATAGGCTACCCGAGCAATACCGAAATTCTCGGCCAAATATATTACCGCATTATAAGAATTCTAAGTAGAAAGAACTCGTAGAAATGGAAAGTGATGCATGCCACAAGTCGGATGTTTCCCGCACGCACAATACTACCGATATTATGTATTAACATAGTCGGCTAACCACTAGTAGTGGACTGTGGAAACGAAGACTACACTTTATAACTATATGCGTAATATATTTAAATAGTTATGAGATGTATACGAACTCAAAGCTCATTTCTCTTGTGTAGGAGATGACAAGGGACTACGCAAGCACGCAAACAACACTTCCCCTATTACTGAAGCCATGTGCAGATCGTTTCTATCCGATGCCTGTCCTGCTTAGAATCAAACTCGGGACGGCTGACTTTCGCACCGGATTAGTTAACTACTGCGAAACTATTTGGAAATTATTTACATTATATTTATTTCTCTTTATAGGTATAGTAAATTAAAAAAATGATATTATACCGAAGACTTAAAGAAACAGAAAATACCTTAAAAATAAACAAAATATTTAACTCTGACAAATACTCCTCTAAAGCTACAAGTAATTACGAAAAACCGGAACGTACGATTTTTCCCAGAAGAAAACGTATGTGTTTTTGTCGTTTTCTATGACGTATTGTTAAGTCATGTGCAGTGATAACGTTTACGAAATTTCCCATTCATCTCAGACCGGTTTCGAATTTCTCTCGAAAACTAATGTTTAACACGAACTTGAACTATTAAAACCCAGAGCGGCACGTTTTGAACAACTTTTGCCAGAATACGTTATATGTTTTATCACCCACGTTGTTTTTAGTAGACATAATTCATGTTAATTTCAATAGCGTGTTCGGGAGCTTATTGATAGTAAAATATTGACAACAATGACATAATAATTTACCGTCGTACTTAAATAAATCTAGGTACTACTAGGTACTTACGTATACTTACACTTAAACTTAATAACTTCAACACTAATTGGTTTATTCGGACAACAGTCCAAATTGACAATTATAATGCGTAAATAAAAATAACTCGGTGTTTGAGATTTGTACATGTAAACTTGAGTTCAGGCCGACTTGATAGCGTCATACAGATTATGATGATCTGCTATGAAAATGTATATAAGTAAGTAGACTAGTCTTTTGTTTCAATGAGCTGTAATTTGGTCAGTGAAAACACTACACAATATGATTGATGAATTTGCGATAATCGGACACAGTAATCTTCCTAAACGCTTTATGTAAAAAATATTGATTACTTATCCTACTTATATTTTAAACGCGAAAGTTTGTATGAATAGATCTTTGTTTATTTGATACAGCAGGTAACAAACATACAAATTGAGGAAATAAAAATTAGCCAAACTTTATAAAGCTTTTACCAGTTTTGTATACCAAACTTGGAGTATGTGTCCTCGTATTTTATAGGTACAGTAAAAATATGCTTTTGTGATCACATGTATTGAAAATTTTAAATCATATAACGCCTGAATAAAGTTGTAACGTGCGTGGTTTCTAATTGGTCTTAAGAAAAGCTCAACTGACAATACAAAACAGATTCCTTAAGATAGTTTTTTTTATTTACAGGCAATAAAATGCCTGAGCAATCCGTCAGAAACTCTAAAAGTGATCCATTAACATTTAATAGTAACACTTCACAAAAGTGTTAAGCTTTTACGATAAACTGAGCCTTATCGCTTCAAAATCCTTAAAGGAATTTTAAACTAAGACACAAAAAATACCCGTACACTATTTTAAGCTAAGTAAATATTCCTTGAGTTGAGTAAACGTACCATAAAGCTACCTCTTAACAAGAAAAGTAACGAAATTATGTTGGGAAGCGCATTTTAATTCAAATGAATAGGAGAAAAATTAATACGACTTAGTTTGGGACGCTAATTTGCTGCGATTACAATAATCCTTTCCGGTCTTGTAGATATTGCATGGCATACTGATACGGAAAAATTCATAATATAGCTATTTAGTTTTCTATAGCAAACTAAATAGCAATACACAAAAATCTTATTAAACAGTTCAACTTGACTTATATAACTACATAATACTTAGAATACGAAATAACGGACTTGAACAAATTGCAAATTCTACATCAAACAAGAACAATATTTTGATCCCGAAAAAATGTATGTATATCACTACCTTAACTAAGGAAACTTTTAAGCTTAGGCTGATTGTTTAAGAAATGTTTTTGAGAACACCCAAAAGGTTTAATCTTCTCTCCGGCATCTGTTAGTTTTAACAGCTACTTGTTAAAAGCCATCCGGAGATAAGGGAGAGTGCACACATTATCCTATGTCAGTTCATCGTAAAGCTGACACCAATTACAAAACATTATTTTACGATTCGAAACTGGTAAAACAAACCATTATGACTACAATAACCAAGTTGCGTTTAAAAAAAACTAAAACAATCTTGCCTAAAAATATCTTATTTCGTATAAACATTTTTAAGTACCCAGTTATTTGATGACAACAACCAAATTCTAGCCAGCAATTGGATAAAATATTTTAATTCATACACATGAATTCCTAAAAAGTAGAACGTCATTATAATAGTTTATCTAATCATTTCCTAATAGCATGTCGGATAATATAATTCCGGTATCTTACATAATATCTATTCCAGTTCTATTCATGTCTATGTTTATAGCGAGTACGTTAAATAGCATCCGTTATAGTTTACTTTCTTACTAGATAATTTCAAAGTAAATACAAGGAAGTTATTAATTATTAAATCATGTAACAAGAACTAATGATAGTTATTCCGTTGTGCAATTTGCAATATACAAAAAACACAAATTGATTAACGAGTATGAATAAAACTTTCTACTAAGGAACTATTTAACAACACATAGTAAACTGACTGGGAAGTATTATTAAACACATTATCAACACGTTTTGGTTTTTATTATCTTTAATTCGTTTATACGCAGGCGGCTCAATTATTTTACCGCCTAAGAAATGCGGTGGAGATTTATCTATTTTGAAATGAGCTTTCGACCCGACGGATAATAATCTCCTACTCGTATTTTATAGCTTTTAATTTCCCAACAATGTTCTGTTCTGACAAAATAATTAGACTTAAAAGCTATTTGGTTTAACCTGTTTTAAAGTTATATACAATAGCCCACTTATGGCTATCACCATTGAAACATGTGAATAGTTTACAGAAGGTATACTAAAAGTTCTAATCGTTATTTAAATCTATATTATATTTAGTCAATGAAATAAAATTGTGTGATTACTCACCGAGGCGGCTGCCATGTCTCCGCTATCTTATAAGATCCACTCACTGTCTATATTCGATCATCACTTAAGTTTTGTCACCAAAATCACCTTACATGCCGGCAATCCTCAGTCATATCATTGCGTCAATAACACGGGTCACTCTGATCGACGCATCGTACGCGCGTCTCGATAGCAAATGATGAATAAGTGGTAGGTAAGGCACGAAAGAGTTGGTTCCCACGTGAGAGAAATGTGCGGCGCTACAATGAGTGAATGGAGCTTGCGCGCGCGTCGAAAGGTGGGCAAAAAGCGAATGAGCGTGAGCGATGCGCGCGCTACGAACCCCCACGGTCTATACCTGCTGACCCATTTTACATGCTCACCACTGGGTATTGGAATTTCTAACCCTCACCCGATTTAGGGTTCCTCTTATTGAAGACCAATATTATATGACCGACGTAAAAATATCATGGATTTGACGGTAGAATTCTGAAAAGAGCGTTAATTGAAAGGTTGACGACTGATAGAACAGCGTATAAGAAATACTATATATAGATATAATAAGATTAATAGTTACAATGTGTTGTGCAAACCCCACATACATAGTGGAAGAAGAACATAAAGATCATAGCTATAGAGAAATAAAGACGAAAATGACAATTCAAGTTAGTATAAAACAATATAAATAAATTTTATGTCAGCCATAAGAAAGCGAGTCTATGAGCAAAAGTTATGAGCTAAGATTAGAAACGAGATGAGTTCATTTGACCGCCAATCTATTAAGTTAACATAACGATCCGCACACGGAGACCGAGTACTTAGTACGTAAAGCTTGTTGTGGTCAAAGGTTGACTTTCCATTACCATTTGCTATTTAAATCATCTGTCAGTTTTCGGACTCAGTCAGTACTCGTATTTTGTTCCCACAAAACTGTAAGTAAGTACTACAACATCTTGAAAGGTGAAACATTTAGCAACTCGTAGATGTAATAATAGCTTTAATGTGATACCCGTGATATAATTGTTGGGCAATTTTTGTCTGATAATAATGGTCTAATATTCTATAGTAATAATAAATTTAAAATTACTATTTCCCTGACTCGGTATTTATATATTTTATTTCAGGTATTCCTCTGTTAAATTAAAAGTGCAAATTAAAACAGTATTTTTTTCAAAGAAAAATCCATATTCTTTTCCTATTAAATAGTGGTCATTTCGGATCAACCCTACAATACTTCGACCCTGTCTACAATTTAATACTTTTACTTTTTTCTATAATCCAGGAGACGTGACCAGACCACGTCGGGACGCTATGTCCCGGAATGTGTCTTATTACACATTATTACGTACAACTAAACTTTTACTTTTATATATGAATGCATACAATATTATTAGATAAGCTCATTTTATGACAGTTTTAATAATACATCACTGAAATAATACTAAAGGTTGTTTGGTAAGCTGATATTCTTACAAAGACTATGAGTTCTCAAAAACAATTAACTTAGGTAAAAACTGTTTGAGTACATAAATGAATGCGTAATTTTTAAAAAGTCGATTTTTCTATCGTAAATATTAAAAATATACAAAAATATTTCTTCACAAAAAAGGAATCTTGCTTTAATTTATCTACTTGCTACATGAAAACCTCTAAGTAATTTAGTCAATTAATTTTAACAATCGAGCTATTTTTCAACAATAATATATGACAAACTATTTATGCCAACCTTATGGAAAACCTTTGTATGATCTCTCAAACGAAACGAAAAAAAATTAAATACATGCATGTATATAATAAAAAGTTTTCACTTGTTTGAAATATTTTATACTGCGTAACAGATAATGAGTTAATGGAATAAAAAATAATAAATAACTTAGATAGAATCTTGCAGGATCATTATTTTAAATTCTTATTCTGTACACTTTCAAGATTGTTGAATTCCTATTATGTGTGTTTTACGGAAGTTGAATTACCTAAATATTGAATTCCTAATTACTAATCACGTGTTAAATCACTACAAATTTTGTACGCCATTCAGTTCTTTTTATTGATCATTAATAATCAATGTCTAATTATATAAACATTGGAGAACATTATTGTCGCCAAATCTCGTTAAAATGTGATTTATGTACGTATAAAACTACGCATCATAAGTTCCGCAACGTTCCCGGAAGAAAAGAGTTCAACGCGTGCGCATATTCAACGCGCCGCGTTTGTGCGATTATCGTAATACGCCCATAGCGTGCGAGGTTCACATTTATACTATTTGTAAGTACATAAACACGCATGAAATTGTTTGCGTAATAATTAGTTTATTGTATTAACATTTCGTTTATCATGTCAGTATAGACTAATAAAATATAACAAAAAATGTATGGTGTGTGCATAAGTATAATTAATATTGAATAGGCAGTGAACTCATTTCTTCCGTGATCGTGGTTATATGAATGAACATTGGTGCGTTAAAATTGCTGAAGAAATGTTTAGCGCGTAAATTAGTTATGGCATTCCTGGAAGATTTATGTATCCCATATTTACTGCAAGGGTCACATTAGTCCATGAATTGTACCACGCGCGTTATGCGCTTTTTGCGTAAATAATATGGCAATATTTTGATTCAAACTAAATGTCGTACATAGCGATAAGTTACGTTATTTTGAATTTGGATGATAGATTAAAGATTAATCATCTCTAACGTATTTATGGTTGTCCTGGCCGGGGCTCCATAAATATTTGAAACATCTCTTTTAAAAGCGATTGGTTATTCTGCAAATTGACATATTTTACGAATTAAGTTACTCGTATTCAAAAAAAACACGTACCTTAAGTAGTTTTTCTAAGAAGGAACTCAGGTTAGTAACAGTATCAAATTAATCCAGATGACTTTCCATGTATTGCAAAAACACCTTTTGAAACCTTTTGTACCAAACAAACTTTAGCCAATTTTCTCTCTACCATCAATTTCGCAAATGATTACGAGTCCGTGCGCACATCTTTCGAAGATTCCTTATTCCATCTGCTCCACAGTGAAATTGTTCAATTTCGAAGTGCAACGAGTATTATTTACTAAAGAGGCGACTTTCGCAACTATTAGGTGTATTCTCATCACGAGCCTGATATGAGACGACTTTTACTTGGACATCAGTTTGCTCGTGCGCATTTTGAAGTACCTACCTCCTTGAAGAAAGTTGCGTAATCGGCGAGCTTCTACAGAAGTGTATTGGAGGCATATGGTAATATGAAATGCATTGCGTAATGTCGGTAAAAAACAAAACGGAGTGGCCCATTGAATGTAAAGTGCATTTTGATAGTCCAGCCGGTTGTGGTTCAAATAAAATTGCTATGAAAAACTCATAGGAAAAAATCTTACACAGGACTTTTAAATAGGCACTCTAAGTTGTTAGTTTTGCACCTTTTCTAGACTTTTAAGCCACTTAATCATACTAGTTACTCGCCATTATTAAGTAAAAAATAATGGTCAATACTTCGATTTTAGGCTGGGTGGTGATACATTCGATATATTAATCTATATATTCTATACCCATGGATTCCAAAATACCATGAAAACAAATAATTATGTAGAAACGCTATATTGACATTTTGTAATTGTGATTTTGTTGTGAGTTATACCAACCCCCATTTGTGAGTTATACCATTTAGGTCAACTGTAAACAGAAAACTACGTGCAAATGGCAATAAAATGATCCCGGTGCAACTGGGTCCAAGAATTACGCAAAAAGAACATTAGCTGCATCTTACGCCTGACCCCATCCAGTTACGTGATCGCATCAGTAATCAGGCAGCTTGCACCAGCTTAATTTATATAGTTTTATTTACAAATTTCTCGAACATTACTACATCGAGGAAAATCGTGGCGAAACTAAGTACCTAAGAATTAGTGATGCCTTCAATATTTCTAGAAACAAAATGTTATAGCCGAGTGTAGCAGAGGCGTGTAAAGCAGATAAATAGATACTCGAAAAAGTTTAAATAATATTTCTTAAGCTATCTTAATGACAAGTTTAATATGAACTCTCTATATTTAAGACAACTTTAATCGAAAATATGAATACAATACAATCAAAGAATTCTTTACTGTATCACGAAGATACAACATCAAAGAACCGATATACAGAAAAACTAGCACAAAAGGCAGAATTATCGTTAAAGAGCGATCTCTTCCAGACAATCTTTGTAGTAGTGTATACCTATATAATATGCAAGGTGGGCTAGTAGGTAATGTATTTTAGCTATAACAGGAATGACTTCACATATCATTTCAAATCATATAATATATCAATGTGCTTATCTAGAAACCTATCAATAAATTAGTACCTAAGTACAATATTTATTAGCTCTATTATACATACATTTCTCGTCAGCTACAAGTTTTACAATGATGATCACAGTGAACCAGTCTTATCTTGTTGCTTTATCAGCATATTGTGACAACTTATGAATCAATACCTAAATATTAATGTAAATCTTAGGTTAAAACCTGTTGACCCTCGTGTGGCCACCTCGCTGGCTCTAGAAATGAATCCTTAGTATGAGTCAGATCACATTCTTCCGTCGTTACTATCACAGTGGCATGTAGCTAGGAACTGTTTGTATTCTGTGGTTAAGCCATCACAGCTATCAATCTTGCAAGATTAGACAAAACTGTTGATTCACGTTCCGACTGAAGCAGACGGATACTAGCACAATGTATTTGGCGTAAGTAGTACACGAAGCATTTCTATGACAAAGTTTAGGTTTCTGACAATAAATCAATGCATAGCCCGACCAGATGTTTGAGTTGATGACCGTGCCGTGCCATGACGATCTTACTTTGAGGTCCTGCTGGTTTGCCATAATAATAATCTTAGTTCATATAGGAGGTCTTAGGCGGCTTTAGATACCATACATTATCAAGACAAAGATCTGTGTGAAAATAAGAAGTACCATATATTACGAAGACCTCTATCGTATTCCCAAATTACACATGATGTATTATGATAGACGTACACAAGTATAATGTCTATACCTACATGACTACACGATTTTAATAAGTGATTTGCTTTTGTCGCAGCGTGAACAGTGCAGCTTTATAAAGCTCTGCGGGGAACTGTCCGCTACTGACCGACAGCCAACGTTTACAACTGACGTCCACTCGAAAGTTGTTAAATTGAGTGAAATGTTTGGTGCGATGACTCTCAGATAACTCGCGACTTACACCAACAATTAGATAAAAGCATCTTTGAGGTATATAGTTGGGAAATAAAGTTCATAAGCAGTATGCTAATATAGAGATCTACAATTATGAAATAATTGGTGAATTTATCACAAATACTTACGCATGTATAATTAACATAGTATGAATGCCAATATACAAAAACTTTAGATTTATAGTAATATAAAGTAAAAACTTTATATTTATATTTATACGGATACTAGTTGTCAGATATAATGAAGTATAACGGCTGGTTCACACATATCAGTGAAGCCACAGTTCCGATACAGTACCGGCACAGTGCAAAATATTCTTCCGTACATTGTCTATGAACGCATCCCCACTTGTCAGTGTCAGTAACGACACAGTGCTCTCACTGTCAGTGCCGGCACCGGCAATCACGGACCTATTCGCTGTTGACGATATTCTTTGCCGGATAACTAATGCCGTGGCATCAAAACAAAATGGAGGACGAGCGATTAATCGAATTCGTTCGTGAAAATAAAGTTCTATGTTATTTATTTCATTAATATTTTATATATAATAACTTATTTTTATCTTTAGCTAAATCTTTGTACAATGTCACGAATTCTCCTCCTGTCTCTCTTAATCGCCATGCTTCGTGCACCCATTTTCTCTTTTTTTTCTTGATGTTGCTCTTCTTCTTCGTCTAAAGCAATAGCTATCACAGCAAGCTCCGTAGTATTGAACAGAGTCAAAGCAACAATTACGACACTTGGCGACGGGCAGGTTATCACTGAAGCTACGTGAAGACTACTGTCTGACATGTGTTTAACGAATCACTGACGCAGTACTGTAGCACTGATACGGAACTGCGCTGACAAGTTGCCGGAACTGTGGCTTCACTGATATGTGTGTACCGACCTTAAAGAGTTTCAAACTTTGAACTCAGATTTTAATGGTCAAATTTCCAAAAATCCTTTCTTAGTACATCATTCATTCTATAATGAAATAATTCCTCCAAATTTCATGTCCCTAGGTTCAGGGGACTAAGCTCTGCGTTGATTGTGACCTGTCAGTCAGTCAAGACTTACTCTTATATATAAATATCACAAATGCATGTGTAACATAGTCTATAACATGCATGCCAATATGCTACAACTTTACGAGTAAATTCTATAGGTATTTAAAAAAAATTACAACCCTACACCTAAACAAGTTAAAATAGAAGTACCTATTATTTAATTTGTAGAATGGATCTAATATATATCTTTTTGAAATTAATCTCTTCTGTAATCTCAAGTGTAAAATGCTCTTATCTCTGTCTGATAAACATAACTAATGAATATCTCTATCAACCTGATACTATTATTTCCGCGGCTTTCTTAACCGATTCCGGAAACGGCAAGTTAAGAAGCGTGTACTCGGTGGCAATGAAAACAATAACACCATCGGGAGCAATCACAGACTCTTACCTTGAGACCACCACAAGAACCATTATTGCTATCAACCTAATTTAATACGTACTGATGAGAAAATAAGAGATAGTTTGCTTTTTTATTGGAGTGTAAAATGCAAAGCGTAATAGGATGATTTGCCAGACAAATTCGACCTTGATTCTGAAGTGTGGGAGCAACTCTCGAGGGCTATTGTATGATTTTCATTCACTTTTTACTACGAGTTGAGGCAACATCACGCTACGTTAAAGTACCTTTCTTGTAGCTCTTTGCAACTGTAGCAAGGTTTGAAGCCATTAGAATTAGAGTCATCACATGGCTGACTGACGCCAGTCAGTAAGAAAGTTTAAAACTTTGTACCCCCATTTGATCACTTTAGTACCAACATGGTAGTCACAGACTGACTGACTGGCGTCAATCAGTCTGTGACTAACATTTTGGTATATAGGTATCCACGTAGAGCCTAAACCTGCTCAACCTAGAGACATAAAATTTAGAAGCGTGTATTCATTATGTGGTATAGGATTTTTGAAAATTCAACCCCTAAAGTGATCAAATGGGGGTACAAAGTTTCACACTTTCTTGCATTCAATTGTATGACGTGGGCAACGCCGCTGGTAACAGCTACTAGTATAATATTAATTCGTAACGCATTGCAGATATTTTTGAGGGAATTGGAAGAATGATCTACGAAACATTTTACCTGAGTAGTAAGGATGAAAAATGTGCTTATTCGTTTGAGAATAAAAAATGTGCTAAGTGTTTTCCGATCACTAAACTTTCTTACATTGTATCTCCAAAAAGGACCGAAAAAATCTATTAATTTATGAAAATTCAATTTATCTTTTGATTTATTAAAATGTCAAAGATCATTGGGATGTCAAACTTAAAAACAACCGCATGAAACCAAAAACTGTGTTTAATTATTTATTCCAATGTATATTTTTGATAAGTTTATTTACAAATGTGTGTCCATTAAAAACATATCAAGTTCGCCGTTTAAATGCATCTAGTTACCTAGTGACGAGCCTACCATACATTGACGATGTAATTTTCAGTAAGGAAGTAGTTAACTCTGTAGACAATAAAGTAAAATCTAACATTAATACACCAGTAATACACCTAACTAGTAAGAAATACAGAAATATTAATAGCAAAAGGAAAACTACTGTGAAAGGACACTCTCCAACGTTTAGCAAACCATTTAACCTGATAAAAATCCATAACAAAGGAAAGGCAATTTCAAAAAATAAAATGCCATGTACAGACATCGTGAAAGCAAGAAATGACTATTTCCGAAAATTTTATCTAAGCACAGTGAGACCTACTCGTATAATAACTAAACACCATGCGATAGAAGAAGTACACGTCAACACTCTAATGAACGCCAATAAAATGAAAGTATCTGATATAGTGGCGTATAATCTAGATATGGCCAGGACATTAGCGATGCTGTTAGTTAATAAAGGTCATGAAATACATGAGAGACATTTGCGATCAAGAAGATTTGTTAAAAAAACAAGAGAAATATAAGGTGTGTTTGATATACACTTTTATTTTATAATATACAGCTGTGAAATATTCGTTGAAAGTTAGTTTTTAAATTGTTAAAGATATTTCTCAAAAAACATTGTATACTTAAGTGGAAGATTTCCATACAACATGTATTTATTGTTAAAGAGACATTGTTGTACTATTTGTAAATCAAATGTTAACACAATTCATTATGCTGCCAATCAATTTGAATTCCGCAACCACAATTTGCTTTGATTAAACATAAATTAAGTCCAAAGATCAAGCCAAGGTTTTAATAAAACACAGTAGAACTAAATTACTTTAAGATATAAAATGGATAGATAAAGCCTCTATCATCAATTTTCTTACATAGAAATTAAAAAATATTTTTATTTACGTTACATTCTCGAGTAAAATTTAGTGTTTCTGTAATTTTCAAGTCATTATATCAATGCTAAGTAGTAGTACATGTATAACTGGTTGTACATACACTTGTTGTAGGATTGAAGACAGATGTACTAGGACATGTGTACTCATATTCAAGATAAGTCCCATTACTAGCCAAAACGCAATAATAATAAGTCTGGCATGTAGTATCTGACGAGTTAGCGAATCTCCCTGCTGCAGTACAAGTGAAAGGCGACGTGGTGGTACAGTTGTAGTCAGGTTCACATAAAGTAGTGTTGGGATTGTAGTAAGTATCAGTGGGACAGTCGTAGGTAGTCTCTGTGTAGGTCCCGTTAATTTCAACACATTCGATGTAGCTCGAACAGTTCGTGGAGCTGGGATCGGCAATGTATCCGTCAGCTGTACAAACAGATGTCGTATTCGTGGTATTCGTGGTTGTCACATTGCAAACGTAGTTCGTCGAAGCTGTGCATAGGGCAGTGTTGGGATTGAAGACTGATGTGGAGGGGCAGACATAGTTGTATGAGAGATAAGAGCCAGTAGAGCTGTCGTAGACGCAGAGGGTGTAGTTTTGGCAGGTAGTGTCGGTATCGTCAGCGAAGCGGCCTGCTGAAGTGCAGTTTACGGCTGCTTGTGCTTGCCATGCGATACATATTACCTGAAAATATCATTATAGTATAAATAGAATTAAAAAAAAAATATCACAGTATCTCAACTGATGATCTCTTAGAGATATACTAGTATGATTTTATATGTCATTGTTGGTATATATATATATATAACTATACTTTCTTATACTAACACTATTATAAATTCTTCAATAATATTACTCACCAAAAATACTATGATGCTCGCTTTACCCTCCATTTTGGTGTAATGCACATACTCTTACGGTAAATTTAGATTTTATACCCAAAGGTACAATAAACTGTATACAACCCCATCCTAATCGGATTAATTTTATTACTCCGATAACAAGAATTATACTTTCATAAACTGGTAAATCACCTTGTGCATTTTTCATGTGATGTCTTTGCACAAAAAGCTAGTATCATATTATGAAC
Source organism: Ligdia adustata (assembly GCA_947049295.1). NCBI lineage: Eukaryota > Metazoa > Arthropoda > Insecta > Lepidoptera > Geometridae > Ligdia > Ligdia adustata. The sequence continues at coordinate 11,091,578 of OX346218.1, forward strand.
GTGAAAGTTTGTGTGTTCTTTTGTTTCTTACTCCTTCACGCTCGAACGGTTGAACGGATTTGGAGGACATTGCGCACGTGAAGTTATTACATAATATTTGCTTATAACATGTGGTCCTGGATCTGTTAAATATTATTCAAGACTAGCTTCACCCCACGATGTTATCCGCTGTTATTTGACAACAAACAAATAAAGCATCAAAAAAAATACAAATAAAAAAGTACACAAAAAAAAAGTAGTAGTAATAGTAAAAATGCATTTTCCAGGATTAAAAGTAGTCTATATGTTAATACAGGACATAAGCTATTAATACATGACATAATCAAATTACAGCGGATAACATCGTGGGGTGAAGCTAGTTTTGAATAATATTTAACAATTCCATGACCACATGTTGTACATTAACACAAGTGTTGCGAACTTCAAAAAATAAAAAAATTTGAATTATTTTTTTCTAGCTCATGCTATTTTATTTTTAAGTTCGCGACCCTTGTGTAAATGTTCCGTTACAATTTCTAGTACTTATTCGTTTAGTTTGCAATAAACGAAGCTTAGCGTACTGTTGACTTGATGGGATTATCCTGAGATAAATGATCTGAGTACGTAGCTATTGTGTCCGCGTTTTATTCCAAGTCTTATACAAAAAATTTGCTCTACAAATAAAATAGATAGATATTCATCAACCTCATGTCCATCATAGCTTATTGTTTAGAATTTTAAAAATTTAAGGCACATTTTTTGTAGATACTAATTATCGTATCCGACTTCGTAAAAGGAAGAAATTTTCCATTTATCGGTACTTTTTCCCAAATTTCTAGCTATGCCATACTTGATTTAATAAGTTTTTTTTGTATCTATTTATGTTTGTAGCGCACAAGGTACAGCATCCTATTATTTTAAGTTGCTTACTTTCAAACCTTAGATAGATTAAATTGTAAGCAGCCAATGATATTTTGAAAATTACTCTCCCTAGCAAACCATTTTTTTTCTTTTCATGTCTTTGATTAGATTGCTAATAATCCAATGCTAATCCAGCTATTTTGAAGATATTAGGAAACAGGGCTCTACCTAAATTTTCTATGATAACTATATCCATGATGTTTTTGTTTAAAATGATGTCAAAATTTATTGCATTGCTCACACAAAAAGAATAAAACCCTAATCGTAACGTGTTGGAAAGGAACGGAATCTAGGTAAAGCTAGAGTTGTGTTCAAACAAAGTTATCGTTTTTATCTTGCGCAAACATAGTGATGTTCGTTGCTCGATGCAAACGGTTTTTATATTCTCAATTACTACTTAATTTTCTACAAGTACATAGATATTTAGCATTTCTGTCTGTGATAAATTCAGTAGCTCATGAAACAAACGTCTTTTCACCTTTTAGACAAGTCATAGTCTATAGAAGATGTGAAAAATAACTATACATATGCAAAGATTTTCATGTAGGTACTTGTATATGAAATATAGAACTATGTTTGAGAATTATTTCAGACTAATCTACTTTTTCGTGTTATGTTGAATGGTAAACATTTTTTAATATAAATATTCTTGCAATTGTCCGCAACTCGCCTGTTGCAAACCGACTATGTCTAGGATGTGGCACGCATGCCTAGGAGAAAACGATTGACTCGCGATTTGAAAACCGAGATAATAGCGACCGGGAAATTAAAAACACAGTAGCGAATTCCACAGCCTGGCCGTTTGCACAATAAAGCTGAGTTAAGTTCGTTTACTGTTAGTCTGTGAAATTAGTACTAGTTCGATTTTAGACAGGGGTTGTGAGAATTAAATTATATAATTCCAAGGCGCACTCCCCGGAATGCACATATTTACAATTTAAGATAGTAATATTGAAGATTGTTGTAAACTAAAATATAACTTCGTATCGTATCAACCCAGATCGTCTCGCTGCTGAGGCCACGCCGCCGCCGCGTCGGCTCTTTCACTGCTTGCGGAATGGAGACTTTCCTACCTCTTATATGGAACGATTAGTTGTATTTACTTCTTTGGGGTAAGTATATTAAAACCATAATAACGCGGACAATGGCATTATATATTCACCTATAAGCAAACAAGATGAAGATATAAGTATTATTCGGCTTGTATGACTGTTATATTTAAATAGCTCGTGATTTACTAAACAACTTTGAATTTCTATCCAAAATAAAAGAGCTCGGTGAAAAGGCGAGACCATGTAGATAGATAGAAAACTCTATATTGTATGCACATATAAATAATACAAAAAACTTAATAAAACTTGTGATTACGTGCAACAAGCGGCGGCCTTATCACTGATAGGAATCTCTCATATAGACCATGCTACGTTGAAAACTTCAACGAATCTAAGTATTTATCTATCCACATCACTAATTTAAGGTTTTCACTCATGAGGTATTCTGCAGTTTCCGCTTTTATCTCTACAGATATGATGAACAATAAAATACTTATGTTAAAAAACAAAACGTCGTCATAAAACAAGTAGCCTTACCGTAACACGGATAATTTTGTTATTATATACAGTGCCAGAAGTTTTTTATGCATAGTTTCAGTTGTGTAAAGTCGTTGAGATGAGGTTGGTGTGTTTGATCGTGTTTTTTGCTGTAAGTATAAGTATTCTTACCATTACTAATATTATGTACTGATATTTACTTCATTTACATAGGTAGACGTTAGTGCCTGTGAGGACTCGTCGAGACCAAGTAAATAAATGATATTAAATGTATGAGACTGATAATAAACTAAATGATGTAAGGCGCTATGTTTATATTTTATTTGCATACATCTGTTTTCTTTTTTCTCTACTAACTTGCCGGTTAATTTTGTTGATAAATATGACTAGTTACAAAAAAATATTCAAATTACCTCTAGGTTCAAAAATCAAAGCTATCGGGTAGAGGGCAAAATTTACTATTACTTATTTCATCGCTTTCAACTTTACTTCAGTACTAAGTTATCACTTGCTGTTACATTTGATTCGATCTTTACACATTAATTTCGGGAGAAATACGTATTCAAATATTAAATATGTTTATCAGTCATCAGGTTACCATAGTACATACAGGCTTTGCCTAGTTTGGCACCTAAAGACCTTTGTATGGATATTGTCCCATATTATTATTACTCGTGCATTCTGTCTGTACTCTCTATACCTACCTACTTACTACATATATACATCAGATATCCGAGTCGTACATCAGATTTACACATTATAAACCGTCTTAACGCCCTCATTTAGATAATTGTCTGCGTCATTTATACTTTTGTAAATTTACAAATATTGTTTTTATTTCAGGGCTTATGCCACAGCGTTAGCAAGGCCACAGAGTGTACAGCCCGCGGAAGATACCCGAATAATGACGTCGAAAATTGTCGAGGGTACACGATGTGTCTTTTAGGAGGGAGCAGCGGCTTCACTCAGTACAAGCTGACCTGTCCACTCACCTTCGTGTACAGTCATTTAGAACAACAGTGCACCAACTCTACAAGCTACCAATGCTTGCCCAGTTATACTTGCAACACTACAGGCAACTTCGAAAACCACTTGAGCAACGATTGCTCGTCATACGTCGCCTGCGCTGCTGGAATAAGTGGAATCGTGACAGCAAGACAAGTCGCGTGCCCTTCAGGTGAAGTGTTTAACCCTTTAAACGCAGCCTGTGTAAATACCTCAAACTACATATGCAATGCTGGTATTATAATTACTACAGAGTCTGTCACTGAAATATCAACCACAACAGAGGTGGTTATAACTCACAATGCGACTTACGATGTTCAAGTGTCGGGTGAAAACGGTTTTGTAGTCACGAGTAGTGTTACTACGAATAGTGCAGTCGATGTTTGTAATAAGCATGCTTTATTGTTTGCTCTGTTGGTATTAGTGATCCGGAATTAAATATTTGGTATATAATTGGAATGGTATTTTATTGCGATACATCTAGGTCTTCAACTATTTGACATTACACTTCATTAAACTGTGTTCAAAAATAATTATTGTAGGTTCTTAGATCGAAGCAATAAATAAGTATAATTGATCTCACTATCTTGAGTCATATCTACGAGCAATGCCAAATATTAGAAGACCTTAACAAGAAATTAAGAAAAAAAGTAAGTGTACCGTACTAGAAGTAGGCATTTAAATAGCTAGAATGAATCTGGGGGCACGGTAGAGCCCCCGCTAAGTTGAACGAAACAGGCACAGCCGTATCATCCTCTTCTCGAAGCGGTTCGAGCCATTTTCGACCCCGCTGTAGCTTCGTTGCGGGAGAAGCTAGATGCCCATATTTTTTGTGACTAATATAAGCATACATCTATAGATACATTTCCAAATTACATGTTTGGACCATTAGGTACTTTAAGAATTATAGCAATTCAAAGTTTCGTAGTTTTGCCACAGTTTCACTGATTCACTGAGTCACCGATCATCAGAATTCTAAGGTTTAAATTTAGAAACACAGTTTTTGTTAAGCCTATAAAGCAAGGAAAATATATGATATTTCAATTTTTTTTAACTGTTTCCGAGATAAGCAATTTCAATAAGAGATTTGTAATAATAGATAAATTTTATTAGATGGTATGTAATTAGAAAGATACTTTTACAGTCGAATGGAAATTAAATAAAAATTGTGTAAAAGCTTTATGTTGATCGCGAATAGTTTTTCATTATATATAGAGATGGGGTTGGAATGGACGAGACGAGATAAGGTGGAATTTGATGTGATGATAGGGCATGAGATGTGATCTGATTAAGATGAAAATAACGATAGCAAAAACGATAGGGATATCGATCACGATAGCCAAATACTACCCTGGAATGCTCTTCCATTGGCTATCAGGCGTGCGCAAAGCCTTGATTCATTTAAAGCTCAGGTTAAGAAATATAATCTTTCAAGTATTGTTCACTAATTTTTATTTTGTCAATCTATTTTAATTAGTGTCCTGTTATTTCTTAATTGAATATACTTATATATATATATAAGTAGTTAGTTGTTATTTTATATATGATATTATTATATGTACATTTGTATTTTTTATTTAAATTTCTTATACCTGTTTTGCACCACCGTCTACGCTAAATTTTATTATTATATTCCATTCTTATAAAGGTTGTCTGGAAGAGATCGCTTTTTAGCGATAAGACCGCCTTTTGTGCCATGTTATTTGTTTGTATTCTTTTTGTGGTGGCAATAAAGGATTCTTGTATGTTACTACCCAAAAAGTACGACTCAAGTAGGTACTCGAGTACTACCCAAGTACTACCAGAGTTCTACTCGAGTATTACCCGAGTTCTACCCGAGTATTACCCGAGTTCTACCCTAGTACCACCCGAGTACCTACTATAAGAGTTTACTCGAGTACTACCCGACCGCTACTCGAGTACTATCAGAGTTTACTCGAGTACTACCCGGGTTCTACCTTAATTCTACCCCAGTACTACTCAAGTGTAACTTAACTGCAACTCTACTGCGATTCTATGATAAATCGTGGCATCTCGTGACAACTCCCGTGTAATAAGTCTCGCAGTGCAGATTTCCTGCCGTAAAAAGTTGTAAGATCGAATGTAAACTAGGACGGTTATTTTAGTATTTGTCTACCTATTAGAGAAACTTTACCTTGTTATACATATTATACGCTAGTAACCTAACAAAAATTTAAGTAGGTAACTATACATATAAATATTATTTATTAAATATTAATTTTCGTTATAAATATAGCAACTATTCTTAATTTTCTTTATAAAAATTAACGAATATAGCACATTGTGCCAGCATTCATTGTAATGTACCTATGGATAGCTTCTTAGATTACCTAGAAAATTACGTTGCTGTGTGCGTTTGCCAAGTCACTATATTTACAAAAGAAATAAATATTAATAATATTTGTACAGTTACTTAAAATAAATGTTTGCTTACAAGCGGGGTAATACTTATGAGAAGGTAATTGGAAAGTTTCTGCAACTCTGTTCTATTCTGTTCTATTCCAATCCAATCCATTCCGTTCCATTCCATAGGTCAGAAGAGGCAAGCGGTATCTGCCGTTTCTATATAGTGTCAATGTAATGTACAGAGACGTTACGGAGTTTTATAGTTTTATAAATTTGTCGGTTGCAGCAACGTTAATGCATAAGGGATTAACTTGTTAAACTTCACATTTTCATTTAACCACATCGGGCGTGGTTCAATGTGTACGCGTGAGTGGTTCAATGCAGACATGTGAAAATGTTGGCGATTCAATGCACAACAACTCGTGGTTAATTACTTACTAAGAGGTGGACACATTGAGCCAAATCTGTTATCTAATAAAAAGGCTTATATATCTCTAACGAAGTATTTTAAAAAACAAATCTTAAAGATAGGTAGATTAATTTCAAATGATATAGAAATAATGGATACGATAATTGAGTTATAGTTATGACGAAATAAGTTCTGAAAATTTAGGTGGTTCACTGTTGAATAGGACATGACATGACTAGAACTTGAGATTGGTATCTGGATTTAGTAGTAACACTAGTTATCATGATCATCATCTTCCTGACCTTATTCCATTAGGTGGGGTTGGCACAGCATGTACTAATTACTGAATGGTTTTTGGCAAGATGTTACAACCGGCCGCCTGACTGACTTTAACCCTCTTTGGGAATGCTTTTGTTGTGGGGTATCCGCCACCACTCGGTGCCTATTAATCCCGCTAGACGTCGGTCGCCAGAGCCTCAACCGTTGGTTTACAGAATACACCACGAGCAGGTGAGAATGACATTTGGGATAGAAATGATGTTAGCACAAATCCCCTTAATCCACTAACACTAGTAATATACGCAATTTTTAAATTGAAAATAGTCGCTTGCAAATATACAAATCGTATTAAAAGAAAAAAACTGACTTGAGTGTTTTGACATTGATAGTAGTAAAAAAATGCACTTGCTTGACAGTGATACTCTAATCCAAATGTTTGAGGTTAGAAATTAGGAATACAACAAATAGTAAATTTAAAAGATTAGAACATTTGATGATTTCACTAAATCAAAATTGGGTGGAACTGTATTTCTTCATAAACTAACTTCGGGATATTTTACTTGTATATAATGTACTCAAGTATTGTTTTACCCAGGTAAGATATCCTAAATAGGTTATGTTTACAAGATCTGATGGTCAACAGTTTTACTAAATTTATTATAAAAACAGGCAATGGCAAAGGCTCCAGTGCCTTTGCAGGAAACTAGCTACCTTAGAGAGCCAGAAACTTCCGCAGACGAGTGCGCCGAGTGATGGGATATCACCTCCGCCAAGGATTCCCAGAGGACCCACAGATATCTTGCAAGCCCTTGCAGCTACAGTAGGTCCTGATCCTACCGCCGCTCACTACAAGTATGTTCATTTTAATTATGTCAACTGTAGGAATTATCATAAACTTTCAAGTGGGTCTAACATTTAAGTTCTCATAATTTTCACATAAGCTTCCAGCAAACTATAAATAACAACCTTACTTGGCTTTTTGTCCAAAATTTATATGAGTATTGTTATGTTCTAGATACCATGATGACCCATACCTTATACCATTATCAAACTACCGTAAGCGTGCATATGCACTTTCTGCAGAAGCTGGCAGAAAAGCTGCTGCATGGATAAGAGATGAACATGCAGACCTGTTTACTAATAGAGAGTGGGACCGTCCTGGCAAGAAGATCATACCTTATGTAAATGCTGACCCCAAAATAGAGGCCTACAGCCCTAAGCCTATTTATACTGATGAAAGTAAGGTAAGAAAAGCATTTTATTGGTATTGTAATTCGTAAATCTTAGTCTTAGTTTATGTTGACTTCGCTATTGTGTGACATCCTAACTAACTGTTATTGTTAGACAAACATTATGCGATCTGACTAAATATTAGTTTTCATATTTTAACTGTGGCTTGTGGATTTTATCTATCAATCACTTATTTTATAAAATGAATGATGTTGCTGGTATCGCAGTAAGATGTGTAATGATTACAATAACAAAACAAAAGCTACATTCAGATTAAAATATAAAGTAACAAAATCTAAATTTGGATTGATCCCTGAAAATGCGCTCTGCACATTAATATACAGCATTCTTTGCTATGAGATGTATTCAAGGGAATTAAAACAAATTTCTCAGGTTACTCAAAAAGATCTCAAATATACTATCCAAAATGCACTACTCGAGGACTCCATTAAGGTGTTCCAACTTCTGGGTGGAGTGGAATCTGTGGATGATGAGCTGAAGCTACAGTTTCTCCAATTGTTGAGTTTCTACAATGAAAAGGAACCTGAATCTATGGAGTGGCTTGAAGAGAGATGGTTTGCTGCAACCAGCAGGGAGCGACATGCTATGACTTGGAGGTAAACTTAGAGCTTAGAACTAACTTTTTACTTTTTTTTAATAACTAACTAGGCAAAGTTTAACCTCTATCTCATCATCTCATGATCTCACCTATGTACCATAAGTGGAAGACATCCTGCCGATCTTTTGGAAGTATGATAGTGATATGGTGGGGGTGATTACTTTAATCAATATTTAAATGAAAGAGGTCTACTATGGCTCTATATTGTCTTACACTTAAATTTATTTCATACAGATTTTCAATGTGGCCTATTTAAATTTTTAAGTCATATCTATATGTCAAAACGAATATGTCTAATTTTTCAGACTGGGAGGTCTTGCAGACAAAATCTTCACATCAATGGAGCCAAAGACATCTGAAGCTTACTGTGCCATCATTCAGGGCATGGCCAAATACTATCAGGCATGTCTGTATTCTTATTATATTGTAGAACATATTGAGTAGATACAGTGCAATCTGCATCTTTTGTTTATTAAGAACCTGGGAGGGCATGCCGAAATCAGCAACATAATAATTCAATGTAATAATATTTTATGATATTATGGCTTGCCTATAAGTTTTATCAGATACATTTCGGCAAGTGTGTCCGGGAGAGATACTGCAAGACGCCACCGCTATATGGTAGAAATTCCACAGACTCGCACTAAACGCTTTACGTCAACTTTTATTATGCGAGCTGCCAGGTTGTGGAATTCACTGCCAAGTGCTCTATTTCCCGATAGATATAATCTCGGTCACTTCAAATCACGAGTGAATCGGTTTCTTCTAGGCAAGCGCGCTACATCCTATTAGCTATAAAAAAAGACAGACAAAAATGAAAAAACTTACAGAATCGTGTTTGGCATCGATAACTACATGCCCTATGAGTGAAATTTTCAAAATATATATAATGTACAGAATTCGACCTCTTACAGTATATAAGAGATATTATAAAAGCGAAAGTAACTCTGTCTGTCTGTCTCATTTTCACGTCAAAACCACTGAACCGAACTCGATAAAATTCGGTACACAGGTAGATTGGATTCTGGTAAAGGACATATACTATATCCTTATGACCGACTTCAAAAAAAGCTACGTGGGTGAATTCGCGGAGCGCAGCTAGTAATAATATAAAGTGTGTTTGTTGGTTTATTGATTTGTTTGTTCTTGTTTTCCTCTGTAACGGAGTTACAGATTGACTTGATTTTTTTGGACAGAGATAGTTCGAGGTCTCGAGTTAGGCTACTTTTGTCCCGGGAAAACTTACATGATGCAGGCGGAACCGCGCTTAAAAGCTGGTATTTTATAAATTCGGAAGTGTGTTTTTTGTTTGTTTGTCTTTCTTCTCCTCATGAACTGAGTAATGGATCGACTTAATTTCTTGCACAGATAGAACTTGTGGTGTGGAGACTGTCTTAGACTACTTTTTTTTCTTACAAAAATTTACATAGGTATATGTGGTAAAATGCTTTTGTTTCTAACAGGCTGAAAGAGCACATCAACTGGCCCAAGAGGCAATAGAACAAGGCATTCCACTGTCCACTGGAGTTTATAATTCTCTGCTGGGATGCGTCGGATTCTTGAAGGAAGGCACGGCGTTACGATGTGAAGCACTGAAGAAACTTCTCAGCGAAATGAATGAACAGGTAGGTCATATAAAATATAGACAAGTTTTTCCATCACAAATACAACTATTTGCCTGATTGGTCAATGAATCTTAGTGTTACAATCATGTTACACAGATGGATGCAGATTTCATAAGTATTATAATAGAGTGTTTAACACTTGTAAAAATAAGTCTTATTATCTTCTAGATGTCCATACTATTTATTTCAGTTAACAACTGAACATGTCATGCGTACGTGATGTCTACATTATGATACGGGATTATTTACTGGGGAAACAGTACTATGTGTGATTCAATATTTCGAGTTCAAAAAAGTATCTTAGATCAGTGTGCCTTTTAAATCGACGGATTCTTCCGAAGAGTACTTTTTGCCTATGATCTATAACGGCTTGCCTACGTCATTACATGAATCTGATAACATCAATATATTTAAGAGAAGAGATATTGATCGGTTACTATTCGGTTCGGTATTATAATTTCTTCAAGATAAGATAGATGAAGTAAAGATGGAAATATCATTTTATTTGAATATATGCTTAATTTATAGCTGTTTTTTTGTCAATAGTTTTGCATGTTAGATTTAAGTTGTGTAATTATTGTGTGTTCTCAAGGGCTATACTGTTGAAACGATAAGAATTCTACAAACATTGTATGTTAACACCAATTACTGTACAGTTATGCAATACGTGATTATAATTATTCTTGTACTAAATGTATGTATGAATGAAAGCCTTATACTTTTCATGTTTTTATTCTCTATGGGGGTGGTATGTCCTGCACTGACGTCCAGCTTCGGGTGTATTATGCATTTCACCACGCCAGCCTAACCAGCTGAGCTCTGAAATAACAGCCAACTGTTCATGGGTACGCTATTATTATTCTCGTGTAATTATCCCCAGGGTCTAACACCGAACGTAGGGACACTGAACTCTTGTCTCCGTTCTATATCAGCGTGGGGTGGAGGCAAGCCCCTACAAGAGCTGGCTCTAGGAGTCGTGGCAGAGTTGAAACGGTTCGGCATTCAGCCAGGACTCTCCGCCTATTACTACCTGCTCTGCCTGTTCTGTAAAGAGAGTGAGTATAACAAGTATTGATAGTTTTTAACGTCTAGCTATCGTAAAATGTCAGCTATACCACGTGTAAAAAAAATTTTGGTTCTCCATTCAAAAATTGGTCACGTGATCGGTCAAGTTGTATGGAGGATGCATGTTTTTTTATATTTCTTTAAAAAATGCGTCATGGTCATACAACTTGATCAACAACTTTTTCCTTTTGAAAAAAGTTTGTGCTACAATGGTTCAATTGTCACACCTCTTTGTTAAACTTTACTTAAAAATGTTTCAACAGTATACAAATATATCGGTTAAGCGAGTACTCACCTGAAAGGAGGTCGTTTTATTTATCCACAAGACCAACTCAGAATTTGAAAAAACAAACAGCTGTTTCATACATTTTGTAGGTAGGAGATTAACTATTTTATGGAACAGCTGATTTTTTTCTCTTATTAAAGGTTGGTCTTATAATGAAAGTTGTTGTTAATGATGAGTATAGTGACCTCCTTTCGGCTTAGTATACTCCTAACCAATTACTGCATATTATTTATTGACAGGAGGCCCCCGAGTAGACATACTCAGCTCCATCCTGACCGACCTAGAGAGTAGAGAGGAACTGACCCCGACTGAAGCAGCAGATACTAACTTCTTCATCACAGCCATGGGCGTCTGCAGCGATCATCTACAGGTAACAAGTCACATCACCAATATGGAAAGTCATAAAACTATTATTATAATAGAAGAATAAACAAAAAGCAATTTTGAACAAAAATAGAAAATACAATAGTAGGGAAACATGTTTTTTGTGACGCGTTGATCCCAACTCAGCATGTTGCCGTCTGTAAACAACCCGCGCTCGTCTGCCGCTGGGACCGACAGGTGAATAGCAACAAATAAAAAAAAACAAATAATAATAATAAAGAAAAAAAAGAAAGAACACATTAATTTTGTACACACAGGACACTAATACTACTACAACTAATTACTTAAGAGTATAAACACTTAAAATAATAAATTCAGACGAGTTGTAGTGTCCCGTGCGTCGAACAAGGTCAGCGCTCAGCATGATGCTGGGGATTGCTCTTCAGCGCTGATTTTCAGCGTGACCCTTTAGAGACGCGCGGGGTCACAAAAAACAAATATATATACATAAATAAACACCAGAAATACTTTAAAATGAGCGTATTAAAAACCTGAATAAGAATGTATGCATTGGTACAATATCAATGATATGAAATAAACAAATAGAGAGTAAATAGAGAATAAAAGACTAGCAACTAAATAAATTATTAGATGAATATTATTTTTATTAATCAATAGAATTATATATATTTTTTACTAATTCAGTTTAGTTATATTTATAGAAAATTGATTCAATGCCACTACATGTTGGAAAGGACAGATAAATAAATAAATAAAGTTCATGCAGAAGCACCAGATGAGGAAGAGAAACTACTTATTCTACGAAGATTTCTGCATCCCCAGCAGATACTTTCTACGCTTGATTCTAAAAGTGTATTTATTTTGGATTAGGCGTAATAAAAAAAAATCCGAGTTTCACATACTAGAGAAGGTTTTCCCTGTATATTTGATGTTTGTGTGTCTGCAAATTTTTTTAATTCATTTATTCATACTCGTAATATAGCTGAAGTATGAAGCAGCTGATTTCTTTTTTCTCGCTTTCAGAGTTGATCTCATTGTGATAGTTGCTCCTGAGGATGAGTAAAGTTACCCCCTTTCGGCTAACTAGACCCCTCACTGATATATTATAACATCATTTTTGGTGATTCCAGGATATAAACATGGCGGAGCGTGTTCACGCGTTGTTAATGAAAGGCGACAACTACAAGCTTGCGGGCGACGCTTACAAAGAAAGCATTTATTACAGGCATCTCATTACAGTCGCGTGCAGGTATCTAACACTCTCATTCAGTTTGTTCACTCGAAACAAATAATAACACAGACATAACCTGGTAGCCAGGATCATCCACCAGCAACATGCTTTTCAATACGGCCTTGTCCAATCCGAAATGCCGTAGTATTAATATTCACCGTCGCCAGTTCTCAAAAATAGTCGTGCGTTGCTCTGCTGGGGCCGCTATTTCATCACGGGCAGAACTATTGTTTGTAATAAATCAGATATCATGCTGGTAGAGCGGTTCCAACGCAGAGCAGTGCTCGTCGATATCACCATCCCACATGACGGAACCTCGTGAAGGCCGAGAAGGACAAGGTCAGCTAGTACCTTGACTTGGCTCACGTGGTTTCCGCCATGTGGGCGGATGATTCTCCGACCATATTTTCGATAGTCATTTCGGCATACGACCTGATAGCTAACAGTCACGACCAAAATTTGAAGACACTCGCTAGATAGTTGGATCAGGGGTCGGATACAGAGGGTGGTGATCCTCGATACGGCACGTATTGTCAGGAGGTTCCTCCCTCTGTAGTTCCTGCCACCGGTAGTTTGGGCCCTGCTCCGCTGCTGGCGGCACTCTATTTTTAATTTTCTTTATAATATTTATGTTTTATATTTGTATTTATATTTAAATGTAAATATAAATATTAAAAAAAGAGAAAAAAGCGGCCTATAGCAGTATCCCGATTGGACCTATGGGCTAATAGCCTGGCATAGGTATATCTGTGCAAAAAATCATGCCAACCCGTCTATCAGTTACTGTGAGCGAAGAAAGACAAAAAAACCAACCAACACACTTACAATTCATAACATTTTAAGCATCGCAAACACGTTTATCACTTTTAGCTGTAAGGCGTCCTTGTGGCACTAGATGTATTATTAATCTTTTCGTATTTTATCTACATAAAGACTCCAGATATCTAAAAAATTTTTATCTTATTTCATCACAGACACGCGCCGTTTGACAGAGCAACATATTTCCTCGACACGTTCATACCAAATATATATGTACCGGAGCCGTCTGTCATGGAAGAGGTAACTACTGCCCACGTACATATTGACTGGCCGGTTGGCACAGTTGGCAGCAACCCTGCCTTCTGCGCCGCTGGTCCCGGGTTCGATCCCCGGACAGGTTCCCCGGCATTTTGTGTGCATGAACATGTCTGTTTGACCTGTGTCTGGGTGTTTATTATATAAATAGTGTAAGTATTTAAGTAGTATTTATGTATATGTGTTTCAGTCATCAGGCTACCATAGTACAGGCTTTGCCTAGTTTGGGACCTGAAGACCATTTCGTGGATGTTGTCCCTTATTATAAGAATATAATATTTAAGCGACGTCTCCACCTATTTCAAAAATATATAAATAAATTTGTAAAGTGTCATATTTTCCAGTTGCACAAAGTCTGTTAATTGATTTTATTCAAAATAACATTGCGTCATAATGGTTGTTTTGTCATAGAATAAGTCGAGAGTTAGTTTCGAACTTAATGACTACCAAAACTGTAAAAACCACCAGTAAAACACATTGAATGCATGTAACAATTCAAACAACAGACTTCAGGCACAGTCGGTCAGAACGATCCAGTATTTTGTGAATAAAAATAATTGAACCACCTGTCAAATTAACAATTTTTCTACCCGACCGATTTGGAAAAAACATTTGTTGTTTGGTAGGGTACCTCCCATGTAGTCCCTAATTAATTTGTACAAAATCGGTAAAGATATTTGATTTTAAAACCCAAATAACTGAAAAAGTTCTATCTGCACCTGCTGCTCCTGCTGGATGTCGGCAGTTACTTTTTTATAAATAATTATTTTTACCCGACTGCTAAAGAAAGAGGGTTATGTTTTTCGAGTGTATGAATAATTCCTTGGCACGCTCTAAGAGCCTTAAGCGCGAGTGACACTGGGTACATGAAAATAAAAAAATAAGAAATTAATGATGATTATACACAGGTTTAACGATTTAGCAGTCGGCTTTTTTCGAACTCGCTTATACCCACTTGTTATAATGTAATATACAGGGTTATCGGCTAGGGGTGTATTAAGCCGAAATGAGGTCACTATATTCATCCTTATGAACAACTTTCACTATGAGACCAACTCTCAATTCGAGAATTTTTTTTTTGTTGTTTCATACATTTTGTCAACGACTGATGAACTTTTTGTATGGAACAGCTGATCTTTTTTCTCGAATTCAGAGTTGTTCCCATAGTGAAAGTTGCTCCTATGGATGAGTATAGTGACCCCGTTTCGGCTTACACCCCTAGCCGATAACCCTGTATATGTAATATTTTTTTTTTAAATAAAATTTAAGTTTTTTAAATGATTGCATGATTTGTTCAGATTATCAAAGTACTAGAGCTGAACGGTTCTGGCGACCGGCTGGCGCAGGCGTGGTCACAACTCGTCATATTCGGACACGCTAAGAAAAACAGACTTATTGAGAAATTACTTGATGCAATGTGCAATTGTTATCACTTACAAGGTACGCAGGTGTTTTGGTCTTTAACTTATTTCAAAAATAACAGGAGGTTGTCAATGCGACTGTATTTTTTTTTGTTTTGTGTTTTTTTTTGGTTACTATTATCCACAGAAATTAGACATTTTTGTACACAATGAAGTAAGCAACTGATGCAGGTTTTGTTAATATATAATATTAACTACATCTTTAGGCATTTTTTGGTTGACGTACACCGTCCTGGCCGAAAATGGAACAAGTCCTTTGTTCTAGTAGTTTAGTTTTTAAGACAACATGACTATTAAACGGACTGTACTGATAAAACTTTTTTGGGGAAGCGATGCACCACACAATTATTTCACTTTAAGTTTATTCCGTACATGAATCCATTACAACAATTCACACTTAGTCTAAATACATACTCGAACACTGAAACTATAAAAAGACTGGTCTGACAGGCCGGTGGACGCTGACAGTTGACATGATATGTTAATTAAGTTAAGGGCATAGCGATTTGTTATACTAATGAGCGAGTTGACACGAACCGAATCTCATTTCCTACTAATATTATAAACCAGAAAGTTTATAAGAATGTAAGGATGTCTGTTTGTTACTCTTGAACCGATTTGTATGAAATTTGGAACGGAGATAGCTTAGACCCTGGATTGACACAGGCTACTTTTTTTCCTGTATTAACGCCTAATTATTATTATACCACTTGCTACAGGCGTCTATGTAACAAAAGTAGGTTCTCACTTTTTAAAGTAATTTATGTTATTATGTAGCTTTGCCTTTTGAGCTTATATGGCTTACAATTCCTATAACAAACAACCGGGACATTCAATACGAAGTGTTTGAATCGAGTGTGATAAGATTTACCATTGACGAACATTTGATAGATCCATTTTGCTTATAGAACCTGAAATCCAAGCCAAAATGCGCACAGCCGCATCGGACATCATGAAATACGGTCAAGCCGCTGAAAACGAGGAAGAAAGCAAAGACCTTAGATCGCCTGTCACACAAAAGTAAGTTTAAGAATGGTAACAACATTCACTTTACAGTATGTAACAATGCTATCACGATTTTACAAATGCTATTGACATGATAATCCAGAAGACAATTTGTTTGCTATAAGTACTAATATTTTATAACTTAATCATTTATATTAAATCTAAGTGGTAACAAACTGTTATATACTTTAAAAAACCGGCTGCTTAGTCTATTGTAGCGAATGCAACCAATATAGCCCTCACCATCTCTAAATAGAGACAAATCTAATGACACCATTGCACATCAAAATCTGTCTACCAGTTTAAGCTGTAGAGGGTCAAAAAGAGTTAGATATACATACAAATATACAAACTTACACTCGAAAAACATTTCCCTCCTATTGAGCAGTCAGTCAGAAATAGTGTTCTTTCGTATAATCTATGCTTGAATTTAAGTGTATTCTAATAACAATCTTACGCAGAAGCTACCGAGAAATATTCGATACTTAATTATTTAAAATATTCGAGTTATTTATTTATACGTCCTACACATTTTATTTAAAAAAGTGGTTATTCTAATTCCAAATAAACAAAGTATTAATAATTCAAGTATTAGTATCTAACTTAACTGAATTATCAGTTTTAAAAATATAGCTTCTCTCACGAGGATACAAAGAAAAACCCCAACATTGAGTAGCTTCAATTCAAGGATGAGGTGAAAAAGTTTTGTCATATGTGTGATCATGACTTGACTGCATGTATTACTGTCTATCTTGCTTATTTGTTTATATTTTACTATGATATAGGTATTATTATACTATTTAGTAAGTGTATGTATTGATTATAACATTTTGTGTATTGAGGATATTAAGTATAAGTACTCTTTATTGTATACCCCGTCCTGTTTCATTTCATATTTTCACAATTGTCTACATCCTAAGGTTGCCTTTAAGAGACCGCTTTTTAGAGATAAGGCCGCCATTTGTAGCACTATATTATTTTCTTGTATTTAATTTTTCTGTGTTTGCAATAAAGAATTGATCTATCTACGAGTATCTACAAAAGAGACTCGCTGACATTTTAATGATCAGGGTAGTTAATAATACTTGTTCAAATTACGGATAACATCAGAGGTGTCCTTGTTTTATTAATTAGACATGTTGATTTCAGACTATCAGCAGTAGCGTTGTCGAACATAATCGAGATATGTTCAGACAGCAAGGACAAGGCTGACCCCGTGTGGGAGAGCGTAGACTTCGCCATACAACGGCTCAAGAACGAACAAGCGGCGGGCGTACCTACCAGACCACAGGCTTTAGTAGACGCCGCGCAGAAGGCCGCTACTATTGGGAAACAGGGCATCGCTGCGGTAAGTTATATTGTGTCTTAATTGTAAAAGAATAACGTTCAATATCAAAGAAGTAGTCGAATCGATTACAACGGCCTAAAAACGAACAAGCAGCGAACGTGCCTACTAGAACACAGGCTTTAGTAGGCAGTAGTAGTAGAAGGCCGCTACTATTGGAAACAGTTCAACGCTGCGGCAGGCGCAATTGTTAAAGATTAAATAGCCAATCGTTGTAGAAGAAAGTCGATATTTTAATAATAGAAGAGAGGGTTAAAACAAGTGTTGCAAAAAAGCTTTAAAAATACATATATAATATAAACATAAACATAAAACATAAATTGTTTTATTGACATATTAAACATAGCCTAAAACATATATCGTGTTACAATATAGGTTGATTAAATGTAAGAATTAGGCGTTCAGGCGTTAGTAGCGGGTTCCAAACACAGCTGAACCGGAATCTTGGAGACCCATTTTGAGGACTTACCAATTCTACGATATACGCGCACGTATTAACAACAATATAAGAAAATCACTTGTATTACAATTATTAATTATCATTCAGAAACACTAGTGTAAACAAAATATACAGATCATCAACAATGCAAAAGAAAAGGAAAGCAGGAATTGTTATGTTTATATTAATTAAAGACCTTGTTAATGTTACGTGTATGTTTACGACAATTAACTTATTAAGGTAATTATTACACTATAAATATAATCAATTACCGTAACAACGTGCTGATCCAAGACTTATAAAAGAATATTTCCAGATTAACAAAATTCAATCTTCATAATCAAAAGCCGTGCCTAAATATCCTAAGATATCGTGGTCACAGGCGTATTTTGTATAAATGCTTACAAAATCGTCGCATATTTAGACAAGCTATAACTTCATCATCATCATGATTACAGTAATTTCCTTTATGATCTATGCATATATCTAATATGCAAATCATTATTCGTTCCAGGCAGCGGTGTCCTACCTAGCGGAGTGTGGTTTCGAAGAGGCGGTGTCGGCCAGCAGACAAGTGTTGGGCGTCATGCTGAACCGACCTGAGGACGAAGTACAAGCAGTCCTGGACAAGGATCCCAACACCATCGCGAGTTCACTACATCCAGCTGCATTGGCCGTCGCTGAGGCTTATCATGTGTAAGATATACTAACCTACACTTGCTTTTCTACTTCTTTGTTACTTCCTTTAACATAGAAGCTGGGGAAAAGTCGTTAAAGGGAGAAAAATAGAAGATAGAAATAGTGGCGCATCGGGGTACTTACAAAAAAGTGTTTTTTTTTAATCTTGCTTACTACAGATATTTTAGAACTCTGGATTTGACAGCAAGAAATCGGATATTTAGTACATTTTGATGACACCCAAGAAACTTCCTATAAGTTTGTTTCGGTTATTATTCCATCGTATTGTAAAATGTTTGGAAGCAGCGTATTTCTTTACTCGATTACTAGTTAGTCTTATTCGTATTTATTTGGTACAGGTATAAATCCCGCGGCGACTTTCTGCCATACGATTGCATTTCGCAATTATAATGTGATCTTTGTTAGTAACTTTGTTTTATCATCCCTTGTAAAATCTTAAATATAACTCATTATTTTTAGTTTAACATGTCAAGAGTAGTTCTTTATAAATAACTAGCATACTTAGCTTAACAGAAAGTTGCTTGGAAATTCGTTTTGTTTCACCAAGTTAGTTGGAAATTGCGATCAGTAAGTAAGTAGCAATAATAAGAAATTGTTATTATTTTGTGGTTGTTATATTTTCAACCATAATTTATCGTACGATTGTCGGAATAATAACCTCAACATATTTATCGGTTTCGGTTTAATGTTTTGTAGTCACTAGTAGTATTTACTGGGTTATCGGCTAGGGGTGTACTAAGCAGAGAGGGGGTTACTATATTCATCCTAAAAACTAAAAAAAAAACCTCTATGGGACTGGGATAAAAATCAGCCAGACCATACAAAATGTTGGTCCGTCGTCGACAAAATAAATGAATCAGCTGATATATTTTTCTCAAATTCAGAGTTGGTCCCATAGTGAAAGTCGTTCTTTAGGATGAGTCTAGTAACCCCCTTTCGGCTTAGTACACCCCTAGCCGATAACCCTGTATAATCATTTGTAGGTATAAGTGTATATGACTTTTTATAAGGCCGCCCAATGCACTATTACTATTTTTTCTATTATTCTGTATATTGTGTTTGGTTTGGAATAAAGTTATAATTATTCATTAATTTTATTATTGTCTTCCTTCTCTCAGGGCTAAGACCGGCGGTGTGCCTTCCCATCGAGATGCTTCATCATCTACCAGCTCGTCAGACAGTGACAGCGAGAGTTCTTCCGACGATGACCAATAAATATCTCACCTGTATGTATTCATAATATTAGTTGTTACTTTATTGTAATAAATGCATTTAGACTTATGTGTTTGTTTGCATTCAAGTAGCCATTAGTGATTTGCGATCGAAACTGCTGAAGTTAGGTCGTGCAAATAAATAAATTATTGGTAGAATCTTAATGTAGGCACATGAGTAATTAATACTTAGAGCTATAAAATTGATGGTCCAAACCTGACAATGCCTTTAATTCGGACCCCGACCTTATTTAAAGTTAGAGAAAAATGTGTCCCTTATCTACACATTCACGTACCTATCTGTCTATTCATGCCTAACCTAATTGATAAACTTTCTTCATAATAAATGTATTGCAAGAACAATATGTATGCTTACGTATTTAACATGAAAAATAAATATTTCCCAATTACACCTGCTGTCTAAAAAAAAAGATATCGTTTTAGACGATAAGACCAGTCAATGTCTCATAATGTTCTTAGTGCTTATCACACTGAATATTGTAAAGGCTGAAGTTTGTCTCTCTGTATGTGCGTGTGTGTGTTTGTTATTACCCATTCACGCCCAAATGGCTGAACGGATTTGGATTAAATTTGACACGAAGATAGAAGAAGAGCTTATACCCTAGAATAACACATAATCTACATTTAATCAAGGATAAATTTAATGTTCCCACGGAGTTATCAAAAAACACCTCGAAGTGCAGCTAGTCAAAGTCAAATATATAATGAGAAGGCTATTTACCCCAATATACACGCTATATAATAGTATCATTCATCATCTCATAATAGTAACATTTCTGGCAGCGATGATGAAGGTAGTAAACGCTGCATAGCACAACTCCAGGTCAGCATTGCAGCTCTTGATGCCCAAGCTGTAATAACGAACGAGAACGAAAGGTTGAGGCTTTTACAGAGCGGAGAGCAAGATCTGTAGTGAAGACCAAGCTTGACAGAGAGTGTAGCTAAGCAAGAAGAGGCCATTATAGTGTGGCCAGCCTTACAGCTATTAAATCCACACAACTTTGCTGACGTCTTTTGTAGTAGCTTAGATGATATTAAGGTTGAAGTAAGTTGTCAAAAAAATCCCCACATTAAATAACATGTTTGAGTCTAGTTATTTTGTACGCAGTACCTGAGGCAGTACCAATAAATAAAATTTTGGAAACAGTGAGTTCAATGCACCCACGGAAATACAGTTTTTAAAACAATGAACAATTCGCCGTTGGATGGCGAAACCAATTGGTTCGTAATACATTATACAGGACGCAATTGTTTTAGTCATCTGCACAAAATTATTGCTGTACAGTTTTGAAAACAAAGGATTCCCTTCAGAATGCATTTCATGAATACTCGAAGCTTTGTTTTCTTTCTTTTAGTTTATTTTGTCGTAATTACCCTTACTCGGGCAGGGCGGATATAAAGGTTAGGTAGTTCTAAATTTTTGCCTCTCATTTTATTTCCATAAGTTAGAAAGAAATTAATATAATCGAATTCGAATTGGGGTCAGTGATGTCTTAAATTATTAGTTTGTGAGACTAGGCATAAATGCAGATCTTAAATTACATGGTAACTTTGTTAGTATCTTCCTTTACGGGTTCATACGAGTAGACCATGTAGATTACAAATATACTTTTAGTATAGTTCATGTATCGCTAAGGTGTGGTAACACTCAAGCATGTTGGTCTAATTATCAAAATGAAGATTACAAGTACATTTGCCCAAATTCAGGAAAAAAAATTACTCTGTATACTCTATACGAAATTGACCGGTATCGACCTCATCTGCGAGTTGCTCACTTAAAAAGTTCATCATCCTTTACTGCTCATTATCACGCTTTTCTCTTACACGTTGTTACGTCATTTCTTCTTTGCTATTTACTCGAATCATAACATCTACACATGCGCCATTCAAACGCTATAATTAAAATAATAGAACAAAACAAACAATTACAAGTACATACAATTTAGACAGCAGAGTAGCCGCTCTCTAAACGTTCACTCTCGTTGACCTTCTTACCCGTTTAAAATAGTCGTTAGCGATTTTAGACCGTTCCCGTAACCTGACCCACTGAGCTAATATGAACGGCACACACTGGCTCACTTGTCATTACTCATGTGTAAGGCTACAGGGTAATTATTTATCCTTTAGGTTAGAGAAAGTTGAATTTCACTTTTCTTAAACGGACTAAAGAATTTTCCATCGATTAGTAATTAAAATGTAACTCGGAAATAATCAGTTAATTTTTAAGAAGGTAGGTATATAGTTCAGAGTTTTGGAGTAAAAGTGACTTATCCAAAAAATACTCGGACACCTAAAAAAATAAACAACATTCAACACTCATAGCTCACCACTAGGATTTTTTCGGTGTCGTGGATAACATTCTCTATACAACTAGATTAGAACAGACATTCAAACTCATCTCTCAAACCGGGATCACCGGCTCTAAAAGCGAGTACCTATGCTTACCCTAGACCACGGCTAGTAAGAATCACCTTCTACGAATCATCGGTAAGGAACATCTCATCTCATACGAAGTTTTGCTCTATTCACTTTTATCATGTAACTATAGCCTAATCACTTGATAATATAATATCTCCTATTTATTTTGAAACACGGCTCTGAGCCGAGACCTTTATGGGGCGTCATTGGGGTCGCAACCAACAATGACTGGCCCTTTACAGTTGTCGGTAGGTATATAAAAATAATAATTATAAAAATATAGAGGTATAAAAAAGTATCCGCGAAGAATAAAAACTATTGTCAACATTATTATAAAAATCTGGGCAATTTGGGAATTTTTGATGGTTTCCTACTGGGATGGAAAGAGGTACGGCACCCGCCAATTTTGACAAATTATCTGCAATATTTCTGAATGTTATCAAAATATTGCGACGGGAATGGAATCGGGGTACGATTTTAGACGACACCGACAGACGGCTCTGTGGCGAGCCACAAAGCCGTCTGCGTTTATATCTCCTATTATGCTCTCAGACCACAAAATACCTGAATATCTACTGCCATAACTATGTAGTTAAAACTCCCAAACACTGAGATTTTATTTGTGCGTGACTACAACACATTTGTAGCCACACGACCAAGTTTTCTCGAAACATAACTTACGAGTATACTTTAAACCAAATCCTAAGCATGAATTTACCGTTACCACATGTCTGTGACAGTATAGATGTGTACTCGTTTCTCCATATTGTCACTTGGAGGTGCTAAAAACTATAATTACTGCCCGTAAACTATGGAGAAAGCAGGCGCATGGGCTTAGTCGCATTTTGGCATTTCTCTTAGTAGCTACGTAAAGTGTGGTTTTAAAAAATGTTGCCTAATTTTCGTATAACGCTCGTGACTTTATCGGTAAGTAAATTTTATTGTATGTAAATACGTTCTTTATAGATATGCATATAATCAATGAAGTTCATATGTATTTTGAATTAATTTGGAAAGTCTTGACTTACGAGTACCTATACCTACCTAATTATTAAACAATTACTTCAAATTCTCCAAAGTAAATGTTGTGACCCAATGATTGCTTGGTTATTTCATAATAAGTTACTAACTACTATTTGCTGGTTTTATTAAATGCATGTTAATTGCCCTGTTTAATTAAATGAATGCAACGTACTCATATATAGAGACAGAGAATATCGTTTCAAAGTTTGATAAACTATTTATTTATTTACGTATTTACTGTAGTGTTATTGTTACAGATTTTAACATATCAGGCTGGAGCCATCGGCTTCAATTCTAGACATTTAAACTGCGGCCCTTACGGATTCATATGCGAAAGAAACAACAAAGTCAGACTTTGCGAGGGAGAAAATCTTTTTGGGCCTTCTTTCTTATGCCCACCTAACACTGTATGCAATGAAGATTCCAGCGATGTCTGCGAAAGCACAGTGAATTATATCGATTCTACATTTACAAGAACAATTCGATGTCATAGAAATGAAAGAATCGCCGATCCTAACGTCCCCGACTGCAAAGGATACATTCTCTGCATTCCTAACAAAAACCGCTTCCAAGGGATCAAATTTAAATGCTCTGGAACTACAATCTTCAATGGCTACACGCGAACATGCTCCGCTCCTAATAAATACAAATGTCCTGTCTCAAATACAAGTAAATCCACTCCGGAACTATTCGAAAATGACTACAGAAGGATGGATAGCAGTCGAGGTAATGTCAAGACTTCTAACGCAAATGTTGACCGGCGCGGTATCGACTGTAAGAACTATAAGTTTTCGATAACTCAAGATCAATCCCCCACAAAAGCGACTTACTTCTGCCCATCACGACCAGTCAGCGGAGAAAATTCTATCCGATGCACGGTATTCTCTAACCAATTCTGTATAACATTGGAGAAAGATAACGAAGATCAGTTTATCCAAGAAAATGCTGCAGCTTTCCGCAGACCGCGAGTCAACGAATAGTGTTTGTTCTTAAGATTTTTTAGTGAAAGTAATACAGACAATAATATATATTAATTTATGATTATTTAAAGACTGAAATTAAGTCATGGTTCAAATAAAATTATAGTACCCATAGATAAGTAAAATTAAACGATACAGGAAATAACACATGCGTTTATTATATTCTTAAGCTCAAACACAGGATAGTTTAGAATATAAATTTATAATAGAATTAGTACAATAGGTAATTCGTATTATCTATACAACTTTCACGACATCGACAAATATTAGACTAATACAATTACGTTAGTAAACAAAATAGCATACCTACTCATAAAACGTTATTTAACATATTATTCACTGGCAGAAAGTAGGCAGGTACCTATGTGTAAAAGATATGACATTGATGATTCTCATGTTGACGATTTGGTACATTTAACACTCATAGCTATCAGCGTCTACGCACTTTTTCTTATCTTTGTGGAAGATTTCGTCGCTATCGCACTTTTTCCTTTTTTGTCGATATTCAGACTTATCGGATTTGGTGCACACAAAGTATTTTCTGCAGTTGGATGGATGTGGGAAGCGTCCTTCTTCTTCACATTTGAATTTCTTTAGTGGCTCGTCATCTGTAACTTGCTTGACCGAAGACATACTTTGTTCGCTAACACTTCTAGAGATATCGCTTGTGGAAATTGATTTCGTATTCAGAACACATCGAACGGAAGTCTTGTTGAGCCGGTAGCCCTTCTGGCACAGTAATTTAAATCTAATAAAGTGGCTTACATTATTCTTCACGCATATGTAATAAACATTATCGTTCAAAAAATCACTAAAACGTCCTTCAGTTATGCATCTAAATTGGTTATTTCTTATGCAATGCGATAAATTCTTGGTGCACTGCTTATTAATTTTACTAAATACTGTGTTGACTGGACACGTTCCTTCTATGATGTGACTGTTTCCTATGCATATGTAGAATTTTCTGCAGTCATTCTCATCAGCGTATTTACCTCGCATCTTATTTTTACATCTGAATTTACTCTTTATATTAGGAGTAGTTGATTCAAATGTCGGTAATCCACTTGTTTGCTTATCCACCGCAGCTGTTGATATTGATAGTGACATGTTACGGAATGTATTACTTTGATCATTTGAGATAACAGTTTTATTATTTGCTTGGATGATACTCTTGTTTTGATGTTGTGATTTATCGTTTGATGTATGACTGTTATATGATTGTTGATATATGATTGTTGATGGTGTGCTATTTTCAATCAGCGTGTTTGTGGGTGTCTCTTTAGTGTACCCGTTGTCGACAGTATATACGTTATTATGAACGGTAGTGATATTATTCAGTGAAAGTGGTTCCCGGTCTTTGTTATCAGCTGATTTTAATGGATTGTTTTCTAGGTTAATCAATAGTTTTTCCCTAGTTCTTACATCCATTTGCACATTATTATTATTTTTATCATTTGATAGTGTCCCGGGAATGTTTGTTGTTTGTGCTAATACAATTTTATTTTGCGGTGGCGCTAATTCTTCCGTGGTTGGTGTTTTTATGAAGTAATTTACATTTTCTTTATTTTTAGCGGTTCCTATAGCTTTATGAGTTTCCTTGTTCACGTTATCTTGTAATAATGCGTTAATACCAGAATGAGTTTTTCCTTTCTCAATGGCAGTATCTACTAAAATATCAGATGTTGCTTTTGTAGAAACATCATAAATAATTGAGCTTACAGGCAAAATAGATTCGGTATTAGTTTCAATGCTCTGTTTATTTTGGATACCTGATATATAGTTACTAAGTTGTATTGTATCAGTAATTGATTCCAATGTGGGTGCAGTGGTTGTATAAGATTTTTTCTCTACGAAATTTTTGCCTAAATTGAATGTTTCATCAGTAGAGGTTTCTACATATATATTTTTGTCTAAGATAGCCCCAGACGCTGAATTATAAAATGGATTAGTGACACTCGTTTCTGAAGTTGATGTTTGTACACTGTAAGAGTTTTGAAAAATATTAATAGATCTGCTATGTACTAATTCCATTTGACCTGGACTTAGTTGAGCAGTCATGTTGTTTGATTTGATTTCCATTGGTAAAGGTGATAAAAAAGTCGAAGGCTTCAGTTGTGCACTCGTAGTAGTATTTTCAACTGACAATATACGTGTTGGCTTTGTTGCGGATTTTTCAATATTTGCTACGCCACTCGATAAGCTTCTCTCATTTATATTCTGATACATGTTTGAGTTGTTAGTCATAACAGTGCTTACATTTATTGTTCTATCTGTTGTCATTGTACTGTTTTTAAAAAATATATTTTTCAGTACAGCATTTCCAGTTCTAAACTGTTGTTCATGTGTGTTAGTTTGTGTATGTGTGCCATTAAAATATGTGTTTGTATTATTAGCTGAAGAACGTGATGAATTTAGTTTAGTATCATCTAAAAGATTGGTTTCTTGTTGTTGGTATTCTTTTATGTTGATGACGTTTATAATAGTGTTATTATTATTATTATTAATGCTTGCTGTTACTGCTATTATGTCTGGCATTCTTATCATATTGTCTGTTGAAGCAGGTACTTTAGCTTGACTATTTAAAGAAGATAGCATATTAACGTTACTTTGAACATTTGTAAAAGGAAAAACAGGTAAACTCTTCGAGGGTTTTATCTCTGTTGTGGTAATTCTCTCACCACTTGTTCCTTGCATGACAAAGCTATCAGTGACCGTCACCGGTAAATCCGTTACTACATGCATATTGATGTCTGCTCCGGTGATCGATTTTGTATTAGCAGTTGTAGATGGTTGCGTATTCGAGAGTATAACATTTCTCGGTAATACAATATTTTGATTATTTGTTTTAATTATAGCTGTATCATTTAAATCTTTCTCTTTTAAAATGACATTACTACGGTTTTCTGTTGCAGGTGAGTCTGATGTCACAGCAACGGGTATTGCTTTCTTAGAAATAAAGCTATTAGTGATTTCGCTCGTTGGATTATAATAGGCCATTGCAGGTGCTGCAGTTGTAAGTTCTAAATCTGCACCTAAATTAAATACTATAGGATAGTAGATGGATGGGGTACTTTCTGGTAAATTAGTTGTGCTGGTCGTTGTAGGTTTCACACCTGCATCTGTGCTTAAACGAGTAAAATTTGTGGTATGCTTCGTGTTGGTATTATTATAACTATCGTGTGCCGGAAGTGTTAAACCTAGCTTTGGCTTAACTTCATCACTTTGCATAGTAGAAACTTCAATATATATTGCAACGTTATCCTCATTTTGTGCGATTGTTTTCTCGCTTAAATTATATTTAGTTGGTTTGTTTGTAAAATTTCCAGATCTACCTTCTCCGGTATAATATGTAGATACAAGATTAGGCTTGGCAGTTTCCTTTACAGTTGCAGGCAAATCTGTAAGTTTTGTATCTGTTTCATTATGTATTTGTAAATTTTCTAAGGAAGTCTTATTGTGATCAACAATCGCTGTAAGAGAAGACGAGGTTGTTATATTAGCTTCTGTAATATCAGATACTTTATCTATTGAATTTCCTGTCTTTGGATATGAATTGTCAATTTGTATGCTAAAATTTCGCATCAAGCCTGTTGATTTTTTAACTGTTAATTGTGTTTGATCATAACTCAATGGTATGTTAATATCAACTGCTGCCCCAATTTCAGTTGTTTTGAGACCACTGACTCGATTAAATTCAATTGTAGTATTTAAATCTGATCTGTTAAACTGAGTTGTCGGGATATCTTCATAATTAGTTGATACTTTTTCAGTCTGAATTTTAGCGTCGCCTTGTGGGTTATAAGTAAACTCTAAAATGTGTGTCACATCATTTGAATTCATAAGTATTTCTAAATCATTCAATGGCGTTTCCGTTACAGTTCCTTTTATTATATTTGCTACTGTTGTTGAAATGATTGGTTTCGCCATAAATTCAGGTATGAATGTTGAATTAGTTCCAGGTTTTAAAATAGCATCAGTACTACCAAATAAAACATTATCAAAATTAGTAGATAAAAGTGGAGATTCCGTTGCTAGTTCTGATAACGTATTGATAGTATACTTTATTTTATTGTCTTTAGTTGTTTTATCTGGAATCACCTTAATTTTCATATTTTCGGCAGGTGTGGTGACAGCATCAATTGTACTTGTAATAGCCAGTGTTACTCCAGGTTCAATGTTCTGTGAATTTACGTTGTTTTTATCTCCTGGAGCTTCAGTGGAATCTAAAATATTTTGAAACTGGGCCTTTTTTACATTATTTTCTGAATAATTTGACTTAATTGCCACACTAATGTTGTTTGTCTTAGCCGAAATTATTTTTTTTACATTGTCAGTATTCAGATGATTATTATCATGAGTATCGATTTCGCTTAAAGTAGTATTTATAGTAGTGACGGTTTCATTGTAAGTTACTTGTTGTTCATCGTCTATGTTGTTATGTTTTAGCTGTTCGGTAGCTGATATTGTGTCTTGTGTAGTCGCTAAATTATTTGTCATAAAAAATTGGTTATTGTTATGATCAGTATATACAGCACGTGTGTTTCCTACAGTTTCAGTAAACGTTTTCGTCGTCATAGGTTCATCGGGTAGAATTTTAACATATTCGAAATTGATTGCATCAATATTAGCATCCGGTTTATTTTTAGTAAAATTTTGTTTTATAATTTTTGGCAGTTCACTCGCATTATTCACGATATTAATAGATGGAACATTTCTTAGTATATCAGTTACTAAATTTCCGATGGGTATGTCGAATGAAGGAACACTTTCTAAATTACTATTATTATCAGATGTTGTCAATATCGTTATTTTTGCTGTGAGGTTATTATTTATTATTTGTTGTGCATCATTAGCCAAAGTGTAGTTAATTGGGGTTATTTTTGATCCCACAGTAACATTACTTTTTTTATAACTGGCTTCTGTTAGATTCACACTAAGACTGCCTTGAATCACAGCCTCTGTTGACGAGTTGGCAACTGTTAAAGGAGGTATCTCGGTGAAAACTTTTCCTGTTGACGTAATAATATTACTATTGTGATGTTTTTCGGTTGAGTTTTTATAATTTGCATCTATTGAAGTTCTTGCTATAAATGTCAATTCTGTTTCTTTGGAGGCTTCTTTAGTTGTAACTTCACTTACATCCCTAGAACTCTGTTTAAAGTTTAGTTCAGAAGTTTTTGGCAGTATAGTAAAGTTTCTGATCAAAACGTTAGTTGTGTTTTCTGGTGTGACTTCAGGTACTGATAAAACCTTTAAATCCTTATTAGTCGGTATTGATGACACAGTTACATTTATTCCAGGAAAAGTAATATTATCTTTATAGTCACTAGTTTCATTTAGTTTCACAGTGAGATTGCTCAATTCAGAAGTCGCAGTATTCATTTTTTCTGACGTCGAAAAGTTCGCAATCCTTTGCTCTTGATTTTCTAATTGGTCAAATCTTGTTATTATAGAACCAGTTGTAGCTTCCAATATTACCTCTCCATTTTCAAAATAATCAGTCCCGTTTGTAGCTACATATATTACGGAACTTGATGAATTGGTCGACATTATATTTCCGGCGTCATTTTTAGAGACAAAATTGTCGGGTAAAGTTGTGGTATTATCAAAATTAGATGCGTCTATATTAACTTCCTTTGTACTTTGTGTCAAATTTGTTGCAAGGGTTATTGGTTGCTTAGTAACACTGCTCATAACATCAAACACGGTTTCATTACCTGGCAAAACAGTAGTAATGTTTCTAATTAGAGCGTTGGTTGTGTTTCCTGGTCTGCCTTCAGTTGATGATAAAAACTTGAAATCGTAAATATCCGGTATTGACGACACAGTTACATCTTTTTCTGGAGTAGTAATATTTTCTGATGTATTAAGGGTATTATTATCCACATTATTATTATCGGAGGTCACTGGTAAACTTACAATTTTATTTATATGTGTATAGATAGCACTAGTTTCATTTTTTTTCTCAGTTTCGTTGTTAAATACTAATGAATCTATTAAAAATGAATCTGCCAAAGTAGATGTCTCTGTAATGATTTTTTCTGTCGTCGAAAACTCTGCAATCATATGTTTTTGATTTTCTAAGTGTTCATATTCAGCTTGTTTGGTATCAGTTGTAACTTCCAGTATTTCCTCTACAATTGTATATTTGTCAGCCCCGTTTTTAATTACATGTTTTGTGGAATTAGATAAATTTGTCGATATTACTTTTACTGTACTATTTTTAGTGACATCGGTGTCGATTTGAGTTGTGAGATGCTCAAATATAGATGTTTCTACATAAGCGTCCGTTATACTTTGTGTCAAGTTTTGTTCAGGAGTTAATGGTTTCTCAGTTACACTGCTCATTACATCAATTAATAATCCATTTTCTGGGAAATCGGTTGTGAAGTTGTAGCTTATGGCTTTAGTTGTGTTTTCCGATTTCAATTCAATATTTGTTGTATTTTCAATTGATGGTAAGAACTCTATGTTGTTTATATCGGTATATGATGTCAAAGTTAAACTTTTGTCTGCATAGGTAGCATTGTTTTCTCGTAGTGTTAGGTTCAAACTGTTTAAAACTAGTGGTTCTATTTTTAAATTTGCGTCTGTTGTAATGAATATCTCATCTGTAACACTGCTTGTTGTTGAAACATTTACAATATCTTGTCCATAAGTATTTAATTGGTTAATTACAGCCGATATATTGTTAGTTTCATCTTTTGTAATATCTGCGGCTGCGAAATAGTCAGCCTCGGAATTAATTGCTCCTATCACTGGTTTCGGTGCATTTTTATATTCCATTTCTCCAGTAGATTTTTTAGTAATAACTGTATTCGATGGCAATGTAACATACTCGAAAGTAGTTGCATGAACATTGACTTCCGGTATGCGTTGTGTGAAATTTTGTTCAGATTTTATTGTCATATCAATCACACTATTTAAATCAAGCAAAGATGAATTTCCTGTCATACCAATTTTTCCTCGGTTTATCTGAGTTACTGTGATATTTTTATTTTCGACATTATTTGAAATCTCGATTAATGATTTCTTCTTTAAATTGAGACCATCTATTATTGAAGACGTATTTATATTTATTTCGTTATTATTTATTACATTAGTTGCGATCTTATCGGTATCATTAGCCAATGTATCATTACTTAAACTTACTGTTAGATTAAAAATAAAGTTATTATCAATAAGACTAGTGTTAATTTTGTTTGGATCACCACTACCCAGGCCTACTAAATCCATTGTTGAATTTTTTGTAACCGAAATACTCGTATCAGTAAGCACCATTTCGGTTGTCGATAACTTTCCAATATCTGGTCCTGGAGTAATAGTCTCCACTGCTAGGAAAGGATCAGTTACTTCAGAAACATTCTCAGATAATGTTGTTGTTCTTACAGTATCAAAATATTCTTCAAACGGTATTGCAGTAGTCAATAATGGAGTAAATGTAGTTACTTCACTTACGGTGGTACTTGCAGTGGTACTGCTCGGTTTGGGTGGTAAAGGAAACTCGCATTCATAATGATTTGAACTTCTGCACACAGTAGGTGATGGACATGGTATGACGACGTTGTCAATCGTAGTCGATATCCCAGTTCCAAGATCCACACAAATCATAAAGTGAGTCGAGTTGACGCAGTGAAACGCTTTGCCTTTGCAGTTGAGATTCGTCG
Source organism: Ligdia adustata (assembly GCA_947049295.1). NCBI lineage: Eukaryota > Metazoa > Arthropoda > Insecta > Lepidoptera > Geometridae > Ligdia > Ligdia adustata. The sequence goes on from OX346218.1 coordinate 11,123,792, forward strand.
CTTGTGACGTTACTGCCAAAAGCATCTGCAATCAGATACGAGTACAAACTCATCATTGAAGTAACAAGAGTCTTTTATCTGTTTCTAGTAAAAATAAGATAAGTAACTTACCAAAAATAAAATTCCTTTTAGGTCGTTTATTATTTTCATCGTGAAAGCCATTGCCGCAAGTTGTAGGTACTTTGGCCACTTTCAGTCGTTTTAACACTTTCTTCGTGTCAGTCGTTTATCTCGTGTAGTTTTCATTCGAATGTGGTTATTTTGAATCTTACGTCGTAATTTTAATGAAAGATATAAACCTTTGTTTGTATAAGACGAGTCATTGTCTTTACATAGTAGATTAGGTCGACGTTAGACAAATAATGTTGACACCTTATTTCCTGCGGCCTTATTATTAGACTATTTTTAACTGCGTTGGTTTTGCTTTGATTATCAATTTAATTAAATCTTCTCACGATCTATCAATTCATTATCTTACAATGCTCTCTATCATTCATTCATTAAATTAATATATTTCCATTAAATTATTCTTTTAGAATAATAAATATATCAATTAGTTCCTTATCTTTTATCTACGATGTTAAATATTTGTTACTCGCGTGATTATTTACGTGTAGCGTAGAGAACAAATTCTAAGAAACGCGTCTATTTAATGTACTTGATGTAATGTGCCTAATTTTAGTGAAGTGACAAGAAAATTCATATTACATCCTAACAATCGTATTGATATGTATCAGTAAATATGATTACGTGCTAACCAAAGAAAAAATGGGGACGAATATTTTTACATAGAAAATCCAAAAAAAAGTAATGATAAGAAATAAGTAATTCAAAATACTAAATAATACTAATATTCAGCAGGTAAATAACTCAAAGCATCACTGGATACAGAAAAAGTTTTCGATGCATTAAAGGTTGCATACATCATAATATTAAAAAAAAAAAATAAGGAAATCAAAATACTAAATAACACAAATAACGTTAGTAACATAAAGCATCAGGAAAATTAAATTATCGATGTAGTATCGCGTGCGTCAAAAACATGTGCTCAGCAATTTTACACAAATATCTCCGCAGCCCAAGTGGTCAAGTCTGTTATTTGAATTGTCTCAGAATTACAATTGCATTGTGCCAAAATGGCCGTTTCAACACAGAATAGATCAGAGTTAGTTTAAAAAAATATGTTTTGCTTTTAAATCTTATTGAAAAAACGGCCATTTTGGCACAATGCAGCTGTGATTCTGAGACAATTTCAATAACAGAATTGACCACCTCGTTTTCAGCTATTGGCAACATTTCAAATTTATTGAATCTCCATTTTTATTACCATAATGGAAAAATCAAGTGAAAATAACATATTACTTTTTTTATTTTAATCAGAATGTAATAATTATGTTTATAGAGATTTTTTTTAATCTAAGTAAACTTTAATTTTTTTTATTCTAGTACAAAGCTTGTATAAAAATAACAAACATTGAACAAAAACACATATAATTGATGACAACGTTACGAGCTTAGTACGAGAATAACATTTTTCAAACTTTACTTAGATTTTCAAAAATCTCTAAAAAATAATTATTACATTAATAGTAAAAAAAAACAGGGATACGTTATTTTTCAGTTAAAAAGTGCAAAATAAATGCTAGACCTCTTTTTTAACTGCTTGCCAGTGAAAATCACTAAAGAAGTATGATTACGTCATTGATAAAATTCCTAACATAATGCGACCCAGTCCCAACTAAAAGTTATTGAACTCGGCAAAAACAATATTTAGAAACAGATAACGTATAACAAGGGCACAAATAGTTCTTTAGAAATAATTTGATAAAATTTTGAGTTTTATTCTTAAATCGGTTAGGGGTGCTGCTCAAGTTTCCATACATTTGCTTATCGAATACTTTTCACCACACAGCGTATACCACTTCTATCAGCTTTCAACAAATTACCAGCATAGCTGCGTTATTCCTGCTAAGCCACATGTCACCTATAATTACCTATGTACATACCTAAAATATGAAAATAATTCTTATCAGAATACACGCAGAAAGCTGAATGTAACTGGTGTAATGTTTTGTAATATGTACTCGTATTATACGCATGTTGTGGGTAGCCGGAAGACGTCTATTTGCTTAGTTAATTTTATTCCGAACGGACGCGTCTTTAGATTATTACATACGAAATGCACAATGTGACATACATGTCATGTAAGTACGACTGATTAATAGGTTCTGACTGTTGATAGATAGGTACTCGCTAATAATGTAAACGTAAGGATATAAATACATTTCGTATAAAATTTATTCAAATATAGTACATATATTTACATTCATAATTTAATAATAACTTGTTATATATTATAACTTTAAAAAATAATATTAGTTAACGATATTGTCCACATAATCTTATCTGAGCCAACGCCTACCAAGTCTCATGAATCTCACTTTCGTTATATATAACGATACTGCAATTAACACAGCCCAAACTATCATTATTCCAAATAACGTCACGCCCAATATAAACATAACAAACTGTAACCCTCCTTCTGAACCAATCACGAAAGAAACTCCAACTATGAACGCTGTTAAAATACATCCAGAGACAGTTTCAAGAGTACTGTGGAGTTTGGGCCACTTCCTAGCACCTAAGAAGTCTTGAATGGTTGTCTCCCAAGAAGAAGTAATGGCACCATACCCAAATCCAGCGACCACAATGCCTATGGAAACCATATCATGGTTGGTCGCTTCTGCTAAAACTGCAATAAAACATAAATTGACAATGTAATATATGAATATATGAAAAAAATATACGAGTGAATCAATAAATAACTGAAAATAATAAATAACTTACCAAAACACGCAGCTGTCGAAATCATCAAGCCGATAAGAACAATATACTTGAAATTCTTTTTCTGTGTCTGCACCAACCAAGGTGTTGATAGCAGGAAGCATATCCAAGCAAAAGCATACAGTGACATGAAGAAATTTGATTCTATCGCAGAAATTTTCGGATGCATTACAGAAGCGATCAAGGGTAAAAGTGGCAAAAATATTGCTGTCAGACTAAGCTTCGTGAACGCTAATAACAATGAGGGATAAAATTTCCAGCAAGATAAAGATCTTGTTAAGGGCTTTACAAATGTGTCGTTTATACTGTACATGAAGTATGATGTCCTTCGTCGTATTCTGTAAATTTTGTACGAAGGCATCCAAATTCTCCGCCTCATGCTCGCGTAAGCTGATTGACATCTAAAGCTAAATGAGTTAAATATCTTCTCTCTTTGTATATCAGTGACTGGTGAAACGTTGTCGTAAGTAACTTCAACTTCAGAAAAATCTCTATTATCGCTATTTCTATCACTTTGCGAATCTCTTCTGAATTGATTGGATATGCAATCATCAAGATTGTCCCCTAAAGTACTCAGTCTTTTAATGGCGACGCTAAAACGCTTTATGTTGTTCTTGTTTTGTTCTGAATAATTCTCATCGTCGCTATCTTCGCTTTCTTCTGGTATTTCAGGGAGTATTTCAACTCCGAAAATATTTCTTCTCTTCTCTTCTGGACTAGGAGGCGGGGTTATTGTTGCATCATTTTCGTATGCTGACTCTCCGTCTTTACTGTCGTGTTCTCTGTGCAAATTGTCATCTGAAGGGCTTTGCCAACATTTCTTACCCATTTCGTGCAATTGTAGATCTGTCGTATAGAAATTATTGTCTGCATTTTCGTTGCTGAATATAGCGTATGTTTTAGCTAAATCACTGTATCTTGAAAATGATACAGGTCTTCTAGTAGAGTCATCGGCTTTCAGAAACATGATAGCTGGCAGAGTCTGCAGCATGATTCCGCTTATGACAATGTATGCATATGAATAATCGTAATAATCTATCAAAGCCGATAATATGTGAGGGAACAATGCTTGTCCGATAGCTTGTGCAGCGAAGCATAGTCCTCGAACCATTCCTAGCCTAGAATCGTATGTGTCAAAAACAACTGCATCGACTTGGGCTGATATTAGTGACGATCCGAACCCTGTAACGGAAATTATTAGAATATTATCCACATCTAAAAATTAAATAACAATTTCTGAGTGAAACGACAGTACATACCACCAAGAATGCCATATATGTAAGGCTGCCAGTGATAGGGCACGAATGCACAGGCGAATAGACTAGTCACCACAGCTACAAGTCCGGTTGCTGCCATCACACGATAGCCCATCGGACCTCCCCACGAATCTGCCGCGTCTCTACACCAGCATTCTGAAAAAATAAATAATTCTCAATTTAGACAAAATAATGCTACATTAAGGTCTTACGTCAACGGGTGGATTACTTGGCGCCTATTTTGTTACTTTTGGTTTGGGCTTAAATTTGATGTGCTTAAAAATATGAATGTAAATATAAATCAATTTTGATACCTGTCATTAGTGCTAGCATACCTAACAAATAAGTCTTGCCACTATTTAGGTTGCTATTCGTGCTTGTTTTTAATTAACATGGATCTTACGTGTAAGACTGTAGGTCAGTATGAAAATTGTAGGTGTGGAGAGACCGAGCCATATCGGTACTTCGTACTCCACTAGGTGTACCAGCAACACGCCGTATGACAACACAAGGCTCGGGACGCAGATCTGGAAAGTAAATTAATATACTCATATACTCATGGTCAGAAATTTTATAAATAACTGAGCCTAAAGCCAGTTCCTTAACTAATTTTAGGTACTTATCTTAATAATTAATTAATTTTATTAGCTCCAGTCGGTAAGAGTGAGGTATTATCGGGGGGCACCGGAGTGCCCCCGCCACATTGAGCGTCCTTAGAGCCATTTTTGACCCCCCAGCTTCGAAGCAGGAAAAGTTAGAAGCCAAAATTTTCTACTAACTAATAAAGACTGTACATCTATAGGTAAATACAATTCCTAATTACATTAAATTTGAATCGGTACTTTAAGAATTTATTGGTATATGCAAGTTAAATTTCCTAACTTTTGTCACTGATTTATTTCAAAGGCTTTGTAAGTATGGTTATGTTCCTTATAATTAATACTTTGGGATAAAAACATTTTATCCGAGTCTAAATGAAATCATATTATGTTTTTTTATGGAATTAATTACGCCTCAGGTTAGTAATAAGCTTTAAGTAATAATGTATTTATCGGTACCTTCACGTAACGTAAATATAGTATTAAGCACCTTTTATCTACCAACTTCCAAAAAAGAGGAGGTACTCAATTCAACTGTATTTTTGTTTTCTTTTTATGTTTGATATCTAACTTCTCAGAGACGGGTGAACCGTAAGGAAAAAATAATCAGAGGTTTAATTTATACATCGAAATTACTGAAAAAGTTCTATCGGCGCCTGTCGCTTGTCCCTTTCTTTTCAAAAGAGTTAAGTACAGTTAAGCTAAAATAAGATACAACAACTTAAAGCTAGCTCGGTGATTTGTTGTTGTTTATTGGTTTTGTGTATATGCAAAATAAAATACATATTTTTTACGAACGTGCATGGATATGTAAGCTCTTTGAAAAATTACAACATCCAAGGAAATTAACTAACAAGGTCAGGTCATGTGTATCGCGTATATACATATTAATTAATAAATGCAACAGTAAGTGCGTTTACGTCCATAGTGAGCTACGGCAAACCAAGCAAAGCGAATGATATTGTTACGTCATACTAATACATCAGTATATTATCATGATCGATCTCATATCAAAAATATTAACACGTTGAGATTTGCTGTATGTATACTTCACTGTATACCTAATAATAAATTATGACATGTGACTTTTACACGTAAAGTTCTTGTCTTTGTAATTAAATATGCTGCTCCTGTCTTATATGACAAATTATGAATACATTCTTACTTTTAGAACAAGTAAGGATCTGAGGACCCTTCTCTATACGTTTCTACAAAAAGTAAGACAAGATAAGAGACAGCTATTTTTGTACACATAGACTAGGTTATTCCAAATTCAAAATGTCTTTAGTAATAACTTTGGCGACGCATTTCTTTCTAAAATATACTAAGATGAAGTAATGACTGTCAATATTTCAAGAATTTGAAATACGACGTCTTTAAAAGTACGTAAGAGTACAATAACACCGATCTTCACATGAACCATGACATGACGTAAGCTCCTAAGCCAGATTAGATAAGGTTATTATAATGTACCTAACTACTATGGGAGTTCCTATTGCTATTCAGTGCCTAGACCACACTATATAGTAAGTATTCTTAGCAAGTTTATATTATAAGCAAATTATACTTAAGGAAACAGAAAGAAAATCTATCTAAAAAGATTTCTCTTTTATTTACCTGTAAACCGTAAAGTAACTAAAAATCTAAAACTAAAAGTCTAAATTAGATATTAATTAGAAAGTAACATTAAAATTTAGATGATACCAACTATTAGATAGATAGTTCAAAATGTGAGATCTAAATTCTTCTTTGTCCTATATTAATACAATCTTTTACATGGAATAAGTAAAAAAAAAGTTTAATTTTCAGTTTTCAAAAATTCTAAAATTATGTACGGTATCATACCTACCCGAACATTTTTAGATAATCAATCCTTCTTAAAGATTACCTACAACTTGTGATACAACATGTTCTTTGGTATAAGTACGTACATTTAATACCACGACAGATGCAAGAAGTGGCCAGCGCCATGACGATGGACCATGGAACTCCATCTAGGTTTCGCTATATTTAAATATCCCATCCATTGTCACTAGAGATATTTCAAGGTCTGCCACTTCACGCAAGCACTAACATAATCTTTATTTTTGAAAGGTGAACTTGTTTAGAAATAAACTAACACACGTAAGAGAGCATTCCGTCGTATTGACAGGAGTCTATACTTTGAGCGTGTTATCAGTCCCCAACGCGTAGGTTATTTTGTCTTATCTTATCGTCCCCAGAGAAAGAACTCAATGCAACTAATTGGTGTTATTGCTGATTTAGGAGTTTAGTAAAGGTAGAGAAGATACAATAAGGTAGTTGATGGAATGTCCTGATGAGGGCCTTGAAACCCAACCTTAACCTTAAATAATAAGTATTGCCGTCTGAAGAACATTGACTAGATAGAAAATGGTATATGCACTTGTTACTTATAAGTACTACCTCCCTATATATCTTTACCGGTACGAGTAAAAGCATATCAGGAAATACTTACACGCAGAAGCTATCAGGAAAACAGAATTCAATAGAAGTATAAAGTAGGTCATTCTAAAAGTCTTGGGTCGGTCTAGACCGTCTAGAAACTCGACACAAGGACGAGAAACTACCTACATATACAGAGTGATTCAAAATTGCCAATCATCAAGTAGGTCATTCTAAAAGTCTTCGGTCAGTCGAGACCGTCTAGAAACTCGACACAAGGACGAGAAACTACATATACAGAGTGATTCAAAATTGAGTGCGTACCTATATTTAGTATTTTTAAAAACTCGTTATTTTGTTTAACCCACTTTGGTACAAAATTATTGAGAAAAATTTCAATTGAAGTCATGCAAAGTGAACGCGAAACTCGTGATAATCGTAATTATTGGTCCGAAACTAGGTCACGGTGACAGCAAGCGCGTTCGCATGGCCCACAGTTAGGAATCGCGCTTAGGTGAACATGTATCCCAGTATTTTGTAAACAATACTTAACGCAAAAAAATATGTGGTTTTAATTAGAAAAATATGTTATATTGTATTCATTAAAGTATTTTTTGAATTAACTCTAATGGATTTTCATAGCTGTATTCCATTTTATGTCGCGGGCAAAGCCGCGGGTGACAGCTACTAGTACCTAATACAATGATAGGTTAGGCATTTTACGTATCTGATTGTTTTCACCAGGTGAGGTGTGGGTGAAGGCAGTGAAGAGCTTAGGAACCACAGCATAAAGACAAAATATTTTTCGTTTTCTCGCATTGACACTAAAACAAAGTGGAAAAATCCTAGGAACTAATTAAACAAAAATTTTAGCTTATAATGTAAGATAAAGATGGTAAAAGTTGACTATTCACCACAACGAACATTGTGGATAGCAAATACACAAACCGTGCTAACCCTGAACCCTTGCAAGAAGAACAAAAAAATATATAACAATGATATGAACAGCTCAAGTGAGTTTTCCCGCGTTTGCTGAAAAAATGCCTTTTCTGTCTGTCTATTTATTGCAAAACTAGTGATTCTGCAAGCTTAAATATATTGGTGGATTATTAACCAACACATTAAAGCCTTTCGAAATACTTAAATAAACAAGAAAATGAATATTTTTTTATTAATAGTGTTGTTTATTTGCAATAGTATGGGCAAGCAATATAAAGATGGAATAACGTGGTTTTCGTGTTCGTGGGAAATCTCCATACAACCCCTGGTAAAGCCTCCACCACTTTACGAGGGTACATGATGTGACTTTAACTTGTCCATGATGACTTATTACTTGATATTTGACTTAACTTGATTGATAATTAACTTAATAATTGATAAACTTGACGCTGGATAATAAACAAATAGTATGGTGCCATATAAAAAAAAACTCAATTAAGTGACAGTGACAACTTTTTGACGTTGACATGTATATGTTTGTACTAAACAGCTGGCGGATTTTTCAAGATTTTGTTAATTATATGAAATTAAATTTTGAATAGCTAGCTGAACTGCTAAATTGTAATAAATTCTCTAGAAGATATATAATTTCCAAATATAATGAATCAAGAAGTTCTAGAAGAGTACTCAAACTCAGTTAAAAGGCTAAGAAAGCAGTGGCTAGATGCTGGACTGACTGAAGAAGAATTTAAGAAGTTATACTTTGAAACTCTGCAGTCCACAGAAAGACCAGAAACTATACAAATGTTTAGATGTAATCGTCTAAGCAGATATACCATTTTTGGATTGGTTATTTTACTTATAATAGCAGTTATCTTCAATTACAAAACTTTGTATAGTTGTGCAGCCTGTAACCTCCAAGAATATATTTATCCAGGACTTAGAATGCTAAGAAAGCTTTCTATACCTTTTATATCAATTTTTCCTTCACTGACTGGTAGGTTAAACAGGCAAATTACAAAAAAAAAACATACTTACATAGAACATAATTTCTGCCACCGACCTAATTTGCTTAGTATATGACCTTATTTCTTTTCAGCATTTTATCATGAAACATGCCTTATTCAAAATCCATTTTTCACTGTAGTGGACATGGATTGTTGGCCTTGCAGTACTATAAATAGTGTCAGAGAAGTATTTGATCCCAAACCAGTTACAGAACAGCATACACCACCCTTTTATTATGAGGTAAGTACCAAAAGTAACTTTAGTACTTGACCTCATATTTTGTCTGCATAAGTTAAACTAGCCGCCACCACCAGGTAGTTAAATTTTGTTTGTTAAATTCAAAATATGGTTCTTTGTTTGAAAAGCAGGATATGGAACCCAGGTCTGCTACAAAAAGCATACTACAAATTTTTGTAAAAGTACTTGAAAAAAATGAATGTTCTAATTACAATAAAATAAAATTATCAATTTTTCTAGACTGACCAAATTGCAATCAACATGGAAGAGTTAAAAAAGTTATACCTAAGTAATAAAAAACTATTAGACAATGAAGCACCAAAGATATTAAGTGAAACTAAATCTTACGTTAAACCCAATGACATGTTTCTACAACATCAAAATGGAGATAAACACTTTTACATTTGGTAAGACAGTTAATAATCAGTCATTAATAACCTGTAGCAGTATCGCATAACATTAAGCACTAAAATAGTGGAAAAAGTGAGAGCAATGTTGGTTTTGTTTTGACAGAGTTAAAGAGGCTAGCCAAAGAATAACATTGTCAAACCAAGATTGCTGTCAATTGTTTATCAACAACCATAGAATCAGCAATCCCTACTGTGTAATAAAAATACTTGATTGTCTATTAGCAATAAAGTAAACATCCTTTTTTAATATTTATTTTCAGGAAATTTAACAATATGAATGTGGCACAGGTTCTCCGACAAGTAATACCGAGGCCAAAAGTGGTACCAAAATTTGGTCAAAGCACTGAAAGATTTATAATTGTAGATACCAGTCATGGATCATTTCAAACACCTGACACTGAGTGTAGCTTCTCATTTCTTCTGTCTCTGAGTGGTAGCAGGACCATTAAACTAGTTCCTGCAGATGAATGTAAACATCAATGCAAAGCTATAAAAGTGGATCTAAAAGAGTCTTATTTATGTAAGGGATACTTTTTCATTTTTAGATGTATTTGGAATTAGGAATGGAAATAACTACTCACTATGTAAAATCAATAAAAATATAGAAAAGCAATGTTTTACTTCCACTTTCATATTCTGAATATTATCATTGATCTTTCAGTATGGTACAACTGGTGGTATTGGAGGCCCGTGATTCAATCATCAAATGGTAATGAGACATTTATTGCTCACATTGGATCATACTGCTAAGAAAGGACCATAATCTGAAATAGTATCAATACATTGAAACACCAGGATGGAATGTAGAAACACTTATTTACTAACAAAATAAAATTAACTACAAATACAACAGTTACAATGTTTTTATTCAAACTTTTGTTTTAGTTTGTCCTTCAGGAAAACGGGAATGAGAGATGTTAGTGCAAATATTGAGAGAACAGTCACAGATGTCCAGGACCATGCATCACTAGTTGATGTCAAAGTGTGTAATGTTTGTCCAGCTTGAATTGCCACAAAAGATGGCGGAGCCACACCTGCAAATAATATTATAACATTATTTTTGCATAAGAATAAGAAAGTTGCTACTCTGTATGTAACATGGGAGGTTGTGCCCAGTTGCCACTCTGAGCATGTGGGTAGGCAACCTCAGTGTGTAGTTTGTCACACAGGCAAAAACTTTACAATATCTTGTTGGTCTATCACTATATCTTTGTCATACCTTCCAGGAGTTTTTACAACTTACTAGCAATATACATAATTTACTGCCAACATTACAGGTCACAAAAAACTTACCAATAAATGTTCCCAATGCAAATGGTACTAGGGGCACACCAATCACAGGTGCTGACATGTTAATAAACCAATTTGGTAGAAATGGAGTCACCCTCAAGAATATAATGTAGTTCAGGAGGTTATCTTTGTGCTTTTCAACAGCCACTGCCCATTGTGCTGCTCTTTCTGGGAAGAACTTCTTTACCAATTTCTTTCCAAGAAGATTAGACAGGAAGAAACACAGACTTGCTCCTATGGCAGAGCAACAGCATACTAACAGTAGAGCTAAATAAAATGGAAATAAAAACCCTGAGAGAATGCTCAAAAATATTGAACCTGGTATTGCAAATGTTTGCAAGCTGAAATGTTCTAGTCAAGAAAATTAATGGGTACTTATTAGTATTATTGTGAGCAATAAATGTATTATTACAAACTTCTTACACATCAAATGTTTCATGATACTTTGAAAAAGGATACAAAATATATACTAAAAATACTCCAAAAAGCACTTCATAAAAATATTTTTCTTTGTAGCGGTCTAATACTAAACCCAATTGTTTAGCATCTTCAAGGTCCCACGGCAGATGTATATACTGTTTCTCATGCCTGTGATAACACAAAAGATCAATCTCAATTGTTTGACAATGTTCAAGTTAATTTATAGAATACAAAGAAAAGTTGCAAAACAACATAAATTATACATGTTTTTCTTACTCTTCTAAATCCGGAAACTGTTTGTATAATATTGCTAAAGCTATTATTGATGATACAAATATTATCGCAACAATAATTAATGCTTTGGAAGTTGATATGCTGCCATCATTTGGGATTTTAGTCACAATGTCTGCAATGGAAACATTAAGTGAAAAATCAATAAAATGTACAACATCTTGCAGGTTTATGAATAGGATAACTATATACATATTTTAAATTTACAAACACAAAGTATATTTTTTATATTTAAAACGACTAGGATTAGGAGCGGTAAGGAGAGAAGGGATATAAAATAGGATAGGTACTTTGAATTGGATAGTATAGTCCAATACATTCAGGTCGAATGTTGTAATTCCTTTTTTCTATGTTCGTGGTGCGAACTGTAGATGATATTGAGGGAACTTGGACGTCACCTCGAGACTTCTTCACGTGCGAATTCATCCTTCACTGTTCTACTATGCAGATTCTGCTGTTCGTAACCTATTCTATGCAAATAATACTACTGTTTTTTTATCAGTGACATTCATAATTCGGTAACAGTTCGTTAATAACCTATTTTTACTAGATACATTAATTAAAATATAAGCTACACTCTAAAATAAAATTATGTATGAATAAAATTAAAATTCGGAGCAATTCAAATAATACGTGACAAGATAAATCGATACTCTGACAGTGACATTACATGACAGCTGTTGTGTTTTTGATAATTTCTCAACGGGTAAGCAAAAGCTACGAGGATCACACCGCCTAACTCTCAGAATAATTATTTTGATGATGACTTGTTTACAATTCTATGCAGAATTGACACGAAAACCACTCTAGCTTACTTCATCTATTGCAGTTGCCCAATGCCCACTCTTGTGCTTATACCTACATTATAATAGTGTTACATGCTCCTAGATACACGTAAATTCCCTGCATATTTTAATATAATTGCAAAAAGGAAATGTTTAGGTACTTAGGTATTGTAATTTTTAATTTGGATCAGTATATTCTTATTATTATTATTTCCTTCTCGCGATTAAAAGCCATTATGCGTATGAGTTCTTTTATGTGTATTAAATAAAAGACAAATTACGTACCTATTTGAAATAAGGCAACGAATAAATGAGAAAGCGCTGAGAGACAGATCAACATGTTTTTTTTTGTTCAAGGGCTGAAGACTGCCCTTATTACGCTTCCTGTTCTTTTTTGTCAAGACACTTGATACTTAACGCGGGTGAAGTTTTGGGCAAAAAACTAGTTAGTTATAATATCACTAATACCTACTTATTACACAGACATCAGACACAGACAGTCATAATTTTTTAACAAAATATAAAACTTATGACACTCAGATGCGTTTGTTGTGATACTTACCAAGATTAGGTACCTATACCAACCTTTATTTTTTAGTACCTAGGTAATACTAATTACTAAATAGGTACAATGAATTAATGTGACGTACCTAAGTATAGGTACAATTACATCACAGGTATAATTACATCACACGTAAAGGACAATTCGTTGTATAATGTACATCCAAGGTACTTAAGTACTAACAATAGAATGGGTAGGTATAAAACGAAAAAGTACAAATTTAAAAAAAATCAAGTCGTTAAGGCACTATACTGCTGAGGAGATGAAGAAGAAACAAAATAAATAAACCAAAAACATACTTTCGACAGTTTCGTATGTATAAAATGTGTGGGTATCTTCCGAAAGCGTTGCTCAAAATCTTGCTTGGCATTAATATGATAAATTTCTAATCATTCAAACAAAACGAGACACATTTATCTGTATTTTTATTTTAATCGTATCGATTTGTGGTGAAAACACTAAATAAAAAAAACTAATTCATCACTTTTATATGTTATGTGTACAACCCAACCTAAGCCTAACCTACAATATCTTATTATAATTTTATGTTTATTTACCCCAGCCGATACAGTTTTCCTCTTGAGATTCAGAATTTATACACATTAACACAGCAATCATGACATGCATGCAGCACTCGCCACTCGGTACCAACACAACAAACAAAGTTTTCCCGCCCATCAGGTACTATAAAAGTTGAGTAAAAGGGAAAAAATACCAAATACTTTTCAGTTTTGTATGACTTGTACATTAAGCCATATTTAAAATAAGAACATTATAAATTGCTTTATTCAGCACAGGAATTGATATATAGACTTGGAAATAATGCCATTTTACTGAACTGAAATACTGATCAATGAACAACGAAGCTTTACCTACGTACCAAAGCATTTCCAATGAGGGTTGTCATATAAACCTCATCAAGCAAGCGACCATTCGTTACACATTTTCTGGAGTAAATGATACATGTATTTACTACTAATCTATTGAACTTGAAATCATTATAACCATTCTCAATCAAAAAGTATCGCTACCCTAATATGTATTGAATATGGTAAAAGAGCAAATATCCGATCGAAAAAATCCCCATCGATACGGAACGGCTCCTTTCTTGAATCCTGCGCTAACCCCAAAAGCCAACTATCGTAACAGCGAGCACATTTCCTGTGAGGAGGGATAGTAAAAGCATAGAGGATTGCATCGCATCAGTAATGAGTACCGCGTCGACTGAGGAAGACGTTTCGTGACGCTATTCAACCGAGTAAACCGCGCATTCTTCCTAACGAATAATATCAACCAAAAAGTGCATTATCAACGAACGCTTTCATGGATTTAACCAAGTTTACCGACTGGATTTTAAACAGAACTTCAAATACGAATGTGAAATGAGTGAAAGTGCCTTTCTAACGAGACCTTATTGAGATGAGGTCCTTAGTGGATACTTAGTCTACATGATTATAAGCAGTAAGGTAACTATCGCACTTAGTTAAACTTATCCCTTCGTATAAGATTAAATTAAAATGTACCTAGCTAAGTATATCGTGTAGAAAAATATTTTCTCACACATAATCCATTGACAACATTCTATGCGCATGCTGCATGCCAGTCCCCAGAACTATAAATAAACTTGGAAACTATAAAAATATACACATTGCATTCATTTTTCTGTGTATATTTCTATATAATATTTCTCTTAACGCGGAATCTGCGGAATAAGGATCGAAAGTATTCTCCTACGCAAATTTAGTTACTTAGGTACTTACCTAAAATTATTCATGTACCTACGCGGAACAATAAATTTCATTCTCTTCATTAAGATTTTATTCTTCTACGAAAGCAGGTTTCCGCCAGATCTTTGAAGGTTGAAAACGGTTTCGGTTTAAACCAGGATTTAAAGCGACTCTTCACTTGGAAGTTGCACTAGGTTTTCACTGCAGGCTGTACCTACTTGTTAGCCTAAAGTACCTACTGTTCTAACTCTTAAATGCAATATCTCTTTAGGTTGTAGTTATGTCATGTCAAAATAGATATTAACTAGCTACTCCCGCGGTCTCACCCGCGTGGATCATGAACATTATGATGATGGTGAAATTAGCATTAGCATGTGGCATTATTAGCATCTGGGATACCTTATTACCAAATTTTTGGCAAAATTGGCTCAGTTATTTAATTACAAACGCTTTTTAAAAATAAAAATGTGACCCTTGAGCTCTTAATTTTAAATACATATTTTGGAAAATCCACGTTATCCATAACACGTTATACCTAGTACAAAGGCATATTTACGCCTATTTAAGTAATACACGGTATAAATTCAGGTCATCCGAAAAGGTACTACTTATTGTAATAATAATACGCCATAACTATTTGTTTTATTTTTACTAAAAAACAATAAATATCTACTTACTTACTCGAGTCGTGGCCTTAGAAGGAATTAGATATATTCGATGGGTATGTAAACCAGAGTAACATCTTAAGCCGCCCGTTGTCTAGCCCCGTTAAGTACTTGCTAAGTCTTTTTACTTTTGCTAACTTTGATTGAATACAAGACTGAAATGCAGATGGATTTTCAATCTCATATTGCGAAACCGTTTGCAAAGATCCGAAATCAATTTCTCGAAAATCTCTAACTTTATATGTGACTATCAACAGGTGATGCGAGGTGATATCCCCTGGCTGTGCTTCGCCCTCTCTGCTCTAGTGGCAGTGGGCACGAGAGCCGAGGAGCTGTGCAAGCGGGGTCAGAGCTGGTGGAACAGAGAACGGGGCGTCTGTCTCCCTTGCACCCGCTGCGACCCAGCGAAGCACCTCGCCGTCCATTTTCCTTGCGAGCTCCATCGCGACACCGTCTGCCAGTCCCTATACAATGTCCGCCTCTGGCCGTTTGACGCACATAACGCAAAACAGGACAATGAAAGTGAAGTCGAGTATTACGACGACGTTTATTACGACAGTGAAGTGATGGACAGTGATGTGGTCGAGGACCAGTGGAACTTGGAGACGTCGAGCCTGACGCTGGCCGCGAGTGGTTGTGTGGTTTTCTTCGTCGTTGTGCTAGTTTTGTCGCTCTACCACGCGAAGCAGTGGAGGGTTCTCAAGCAAGCGTTGAAGTCAGGTAATTGTCAATCTGCATTACTTTTTTAAGAACATAACAAAAAGTGCAGGTCGATAGGCCCTTTACCTTTTTTACGCATGAGCTATTGAGAAGTTATTAATTACCAATTGGTAAACAAGCAGAAAAAGATAGTAAAGAATTTTAGTCAGACATGACAGTGAACCCCAAACTTGCATACATTCAACCGTCGAATACTCCTCGACAACTTCTGTGTAAACTTGCTGTCTTCTGTTGAAGTACCTGTTGTGTCTCCTTGTGTTGGCAAGTGAATTTGTAATTAACCACTCGCCTAAGAAATGAGATTTCCTAAAGAGATCTCTCATTAGGAATCGAATTGGTGACACTTCTTTGCGTAGGTTTCAATATTGTAAGCAGGTCGGTATAGCTTTATGGGCTCCTGTAAATATTTCAATTGTGTGGGTTCTGCAGTATCGACAAGTAGTCAAAACTTGTCGAAAATGTGGAAAAACTGCTGGTGCTATTGACTGTGATTAATAATTATTATATTTTAGAGATATCTACATAAGTATTTACTTATTTTAGTTTTAAAACGCATACGCAACCGACGCAGAAGCTAAACAAATTATTTGTCAAAGAAAAAGCTCGCAATATGATGTATTGCATAAATAACAACTTGTAACCTGTCTCCTAAAACCCCAGAAGTTCGAAATAAATATTTCGCGTTGTGTAAACATGTCGTTGGACACGCATAAATTACGGTTTATTTATTCAGGACGAACGATCAGATCATGCGACCTCCACATCGTTTTTATAATCCACACCTTCACGCATTACGAATACTAAGCGATTAGAGATTAGAGGAATCGTAAGCTGAGGGGTTTCTTTAGTTACTTTGAAATATATTTTATTCAACCATAATATAAACCGCTCGGATTTATAATGTAGGTACTTTTAAAATGTGCCTTTTCAAAATGTTTACTTTTTCATAACAAGCGATATCGTTTCCTATCGGCCTTCTATACCTACGCATTTATGATAATGGAAAGATTTATTGTAATGCAACTTCTTAAACCAAAATTTGTGAGCGTTTTTGTAACTAAATAAACGTTGCTGATTAGGTACCACCTAATATTCTGGAGCTTGATTAACCAAACGTTAGTTAAATTAAGCGATTAGATTTAAAAACACGGTACCTAACAACACAACGTACTAGCTATATATAACTCTAAGAGTTAACTTCTCAACTTCCAGAGTGTAAGCTTGTCCTACTTCAGACGTGTAAGAGTATGGCCGAAAGCACCAAACCAAAACGCACGATCCGTGTGGTAAACAATGCTCGTTTGTTTGTACATGTGCGCCACTAAATCTGACCTGGGTAGCGGTCTACGGTCTAGCGGACCGCCCAGTAACAATAGCTAACGGCTTCTTATTGCATTCTAATTTCTATTATAGGAGCTATGTATTAGATGCTCGGTGCTATTTTGTGGGAACGCCGAAGATGCAATAATCCGGTAATAGTATTAGCTTAGATAAGCAATCGCAATGAGGTAGATACAAATATTCATGCAAGATCGACTTTTGTAGTAGTAGGTAGGTATTTGAATGTAAGTTAATCAGCGTTCAGTTGTCTTATCAACTAATAGAGCCTCGATACTGGGCATGGGTCCCCTATGAAGGCAGTGTGTGCTACCACGCTGGCCGAATTGCGGAAATTCACTTATTTTTGAAACTTACTTTCTCCGACAAGTGGTTTTCCTCACGATGTTTCCTACACTGTTAAAGAACGTGGCAATGACTCGTTGTTCTAATCTACACGAACTACTACTACGACTCAACCGAAAACCGAGATATGAACTCGAGACCTTGCGCTTGAAATTTGAGCTTTCCCTCACTAGGATATCAGTACCACAGCTTTTAAAAATTGTTACCTAACTATCAGATACCTAGCATTCAAAAGCTGATATTAAAATATGAAAGTAACGCAACTGAAACGCCCTAGCTTTCGCTTCGGCCGTTTATTCTCTGATGTTTTGAATTCTAATTCACAGACGTGCAAGATCTGACTGCGAAGCTAAGACTAATGGAATCTGGGGGCGATACTGCGGCAGAGCCGGTCGTGCCCACCGATCACCACATCTATTGCAACATACACGTCGGCAAGGAAGCTTTACTTGGTAAGCTATATTTTAACATCCTATAAATAAACGTCTCTCTTCAACTTTAACGTATTTTATCTTGTTTTCTCTATGAGACAAAACAAAAGACGCTCAAAATTGAGCCGAGATTTTTATAGCAACTACTCAGAGCAAATAAATTCACGACAGCTGGATGTTGGTCACTTACGTAGGTAGATAGCAAAGCAATGACAAGCCTCCAATTAAAAAAAAAATATAAGTATTAGTATATTTCATCCTCACTTTTTTTTACTTCTGCTATTGTTTTTTAAGTTTGCTTTTATGGATTTAAGTATATAGTATTAAAATTCTAAATACCTTCTCCTTGATATACCTAATAAAGTATGGAAAACATACTTTCTACATAGCCACAAAAGTCGGGGTTATTTGCCGACGGCTATTATATTATATGCTACGACGAAAAGATTGTATGCGATACAGTTCTGAAAAAAATTTTCGATAACGGACTGCTCTCTGAGAGAAAGCAAGTCTGTGCACCCGTAGCGTAGTGGCGCCATACTTTACACCCGCCGAGAACACGTACCTACTAAAATACATTATAAACTGTCTACTGCACGTCGCCAGTGTAGGCGGGAACTCGATTCGCTTGTTGCTTTCAAACCAACTGTCTGGCGTGCGCCTGCGCCGCCGGCCTCTTATTTATTTTTGATCCAATCGTCCTCTAGGTCAGACTGCAGATAAACATTGAGCGATATCAATAACTCTGCTTATACGAACGATGATCATCCACAAATATGGAGCGCAACGTTACCGTCGTATAGACGAGTATGATTGAAGTTGTAGAGCTAATTAATTGATTTATTATGCCACTAATAATACTGTTAGTCGATCGATCATAATATATATTCTGTGCAGAGTGGTTGTCTAATACGGCATCATGAGCGCAGATGCAACGCCATAACATCGTTGTGATTGAGGCCACGGGATGCCATCACGTACCGCAAGTTGCTTGTCGAACAAATTTTAATGGTTCTGTTGATATAATCACTTATTCCTGACGATGCTTCGACATGGAAAACAAAGTAACAACAAACGCTTTCCAAATTGCAAAACATGATTGCAGACTTAAGGGCCAACCTATCAGTATAGGTACAGCTACCAGAATATTTTCTACCTGTAGCAGAAACGAATACAATATCAAAGGAAAAGCTAGGCTAATCTTAGGTCTATCTCAGAATATCTAATAGACAAGGTGAAAAAGTGATTAGACTAGTAATAACACCCATATTTTATTCTATCTAAAATCTGTGTGCCCTATATGTGGAAGTGCTTTAAAGTATTAACATTCGATTTTTCCCGGTACATTTTATATTAATTTATTGATCCGTGCAGTAGGTTAAAATTTTAATAAACGATCTTGCTAAAAGCTCGCCGCAAATTTTATGTTCGTGTATTATCGAGCTGTTGAATATCCATCAGCACTCGAAGGATGAAGAATGTAATTATTGGGCGACCGAATGAACTGGATAATCTCGAGCGAGTAGACAGGTAATCGACCCAATGGTGAGTTCGGCTAGGCGTAGTGTGCACGCACGTGCGTTCATTATCGAGCTATTTGTAATGCAGTCCCGTCGTCGAGGACCGCCCATGCTTCCGGCCTCAGGGCTTCACTGGAGCCGCCGGGAAGGTCCCTACTTCCTGCTCGCACCGATTTTTGACAACAAAAATTTTTAATTAACAATAAATAGCAGCGTCGATCGATGATTTATGCGGCTGTTGAACTTCGATGGGTCAAACAACGTTCTACCTACATACTTTTCTTTTATATATATTTCTACTGATGATAAAATACTATCCTTGGCAATCATAAATCAAGCAAACAATTTAAACAGGTATTAACTGGTGAAAGCCCGAGCCGAAAGGACTTATTCAATGAACTCTTTTGAACCCAGAAACTTATTATTCAACAGCAGCACGCGTGGGATAAGACTGTGTAGATTTCCAATTAAAAATCAATGCTAAGCAGTAAGCAGAACATTACTTCGTTAACACAACCATACCTAAAGAGATTTTACGATCTTCTGTCGTGCGAGACTTGCGGTCGACTGTCTGGAGGGCATTTATTGAATAAATGTACCTACCTATCCTATACAAAAACATCTTTGAGCGTCTTTGATGATGTTTTTAACCCCCGCCCAAAACACGACAGCGTGTTATAAGTTTGACGTTTCTGTGTGTAAATTAGAATAAGAAATATTATTGGCCTTTGAAAGAAATTTTATTAACGTTCGTTACAGGCAAATCTTGTTACATTCGAAATATCAATTACTTAAAAAAATATATTATATATTTACTTTGTGATTTATTTCTTTAGTTAGGTATCAGTAATATTTTGTAATTTTAATTATAGTGGTGTGTGTGTGTGTGTGTGTGTGTGTGTGTGTGTGTGTGTGTGTGTGTGTGTGTGGCCTCGTAGCTCCCAAACAGATGGACCGATTATGATAATATATTTATGTTTGAAAGTTCCATTAATCGGGAGTGTTCTTAGCTGTTTGATGACAATCGGTCTAAGATGGCACAAAATGGCGCAGTACCAACTTTTTCACAACTTCCTCAATATAGGGATCAAATGACGTCTCATTAGTAGAATAGTTGCAGGAGTAGCTTAATTAGTAGAATATTTATACACCATGATAATTCCAAATCCAAGATGGCTGCTACAACAAATGTTATTCAAAATATTCAACTTTACTTGTACTAAAAGTACCTACTACTTGATTATCCAGTCCAGATAGAACATGCTTAAATAAAACTAGTAATGGAAGTTAATGTAGCCCTCCCTCATCGTGACACGTCCAGAGAGTCGTGATCACGCATTGACAGTTTTGTTATGTTTGATGTTAAATGACAATAAACTCAAATTAGCTTGAGCATTACATATTTTCCCAGGCGTAGCTCTTTCTTTAAAATTTATTGTTTTACTTGATGAAGTGGCCAAAAATGGGTATGATGGCAATTTATATACACCCTTCGTATAAATTTATATTTATAATAATTTTTTTTATGAATTTCAGTGAACAATTACTATCGCTATAGTAAGTATAGTTATTACCTAGTTAAGTGAATTTCCTGCTAGAGCTCATTCTATGTCGCAATATGAATTCAATAACACTTTATTAACCAGAGCACCTGGGTACAATATTTCGTGAATAACTACTTCCTTAATACCCAATTTTTTGTACCTTCTCAGTATACCAACCGGGAAGGAATGTTATAATTAAATGCGGATATGGATTTGAAACGTGCGTCACAGCCGGTAGCCGGCCCATTTCTCTCTAGTTCGCAGGAAGCAGGCCGCCTTTCCACCATGTTCGCGAGTCAATAATAGAATCCATCGGAACTGTTTGTTTTATCGATCATAAACACAAGAGCGATCAATGACGTCCATCGATATTTGAGTGTTGGTTATCGATGTATTTTGAGCACAGTTTTCACACGAGCTGAAAATATCTTGTGGGCTTTTGTGCTAAAATTCAGATGTTTAAATTGGCAAAAGTCCGGAATTTGTCTTTTGGCGATGAATACATGATTTCGTCATTCTGCTTTAGTATTATGTTTAGTTAACTTCAGACCACGTAGGTAAATTACGTACCTAAATTTGTTATTAGGTTTCCACTGTCTACAAACAGGAACTTCAGCTACGTTTTGAGTCTAAAACTTGACCAGTTACATTGTTTTAAGCCTTTGACCCTTTATACACATATACGAGTATCGTTTAAATATGAACGAACTTATACTAAAGACCTTAGGAAATAGATAATATAAAATAAATTCTTGCATACCTAAACCATCGACGTGATTTTTTTTCTCAATACATACTTGGTCTTCTAGTATAAATGTGCATAGGTACATTATTAGAAATAATAAACTTCTTTCAACTGCCCAAGTAAAAGGCAAGCTAATAAAAAGTAAGTGCTGTAAAGTGCTACTTTATTGGCGTCAGGGCCTAAATAAAAAGGTTTTCAATTTCTTATGTTTCTCTTTACGTTACAACCATCCCGACATCAATTTCCGAATCTTGTTACAATTAACGATACCGATATCAAACAAGATAAGCGCATGGGAACAGAACACTAACAGATAGTAACGCGTCTGTGCGCGGAATTGCAAATGAGAGTGAATTTCCTTTCCTTTTTAGGCTCCGGAAGTTGCTTCGATAGCTCTTTATGGCCATTCGATGCCCCTTTAGCATGCAAAGCTGCCGCGATGTCAGTAACACTGAGTTAAACTTGACATCAAAGTGCATAGTAATGTTAGTGTTAAAGCGACCACAAAATCAAGCAGAATATTGCACATTTCCATTCTAGGTTCGCTAATTTAGGTATTTACAAATCGCGATTTGAGTCAAAATTTATTCTTGGGAAGCACGGCCCTTTGGACAGTTGCCGTCAAACTAAAGCCTATTTTTGTAAAAACAAAAGCAATGAGCAACTAAATTGATGGCGCTATTTCGAGGACTTATAGCATGATACAAAACAAGCGCGCAATACATGCCCTAAGCACCGTATCTAGCCGTAGTAAATTAGATGAAGTAGGAACATACGATATGCGGACCGGACGCAATCATCACGGGTCGACGGAGACAACGAGATCGTAAACATGGCTAATAAATACCACTATAACGGTAGTCGCTACTAACATTGTCTAGTCATTTGCGAGAAAATCTTAAATTTATGAACTAAGACAGACGTTCTTAAGACAAGCATGAAGATTTGATCCAATTGAATCCTGATTACTTCAGGACATTTTAAACTCCTGTACCCCGATTGATTTGGCAGTACTCAATGTGAGCTGGTATATGGATATCTATATATGTAAGGTATTTTTATTCTTGGCATCAAAACAAAAACTATACTATCTAGCTCAACCGATGTTATAAAACATTGGTGACCTACCTCATTCGTGACGTTTTCTAGGTTGTTGGCTAGTCCACGGCTAATGTACATATAACGATCCTCTCGTTATTGCATACGCACGTGATTTGCGTACAAACGCAGTATTGAGAATGCATTAAGATAAGTACATATTCCCACCTGCAGGAATAAAAGACCGTTGTCATTGCGATTATCTAGCAGCTAATATAAATAAAGACGCATTGTCTCCAGGCCAAACATGTTGTAGTTAACAACTTGAGTTTAGCTAAGACATGACTTAAGATCTTGTTGATGCAATGAATCTACGTTTTATAAAATAGTACTTATTTCTTTAATAAAGACATCATGAATGTTTCTAAAATGTATGAAATGAAAGAAAGATACTTGAAGCTGTCAAGAAAAAAATGTGACCAAAAAGAGCACCACATTTTAAATAGCTTTGTGGCTCGACATTTCAAACTACGTTCAGCCCTTATCTTGCCACAAATACTTCATCGTACGCGACAGTCTCGGCGTCGAATGATTTACTTGTGTTTATGCATCATGCCCGCAAATAAGATAAATCGCGTCTCGTTCGCAGACGCGCTGGCAAGATGGGCCGGCGGTATGAAGGTTAAATCTTAAAGCGAATCTGCTAGTGTACGGTTTCTGATTTCCAAGAAACAAATGTAAAGCGGGAAGTCTATAATTTGTCGAATTTTACGCTAATAACAAAAAATACTGTTTCTTTTTAGTTTCTGCACAAAGTTTTGTGAAAGATTTCCTTAAAACATGTACGCGGATTGTTGTTTTTTGCCTATGAGTGACAAAATCAATATCCCTAGTAGAGCGGACAGATGCCCCTTGTTTGCTGAAACCGATAGCTAGCACGCACGCATGTTTATGTTCGAACTCAAATGAAAACAAGCTAAAATTATTCTTGTTTATACGTGGAAAACTGCTCGGGGAAACGTGTGTACACGTTCCAAGACCATAAGTTTTATACTTTATTGAAACTGAATAGAACACGCTTTATTTTCATTGCACATGGGAGAAGAAAACTATGTAACGATAAATAACATGTAGGTACTAAAAGTATTTATTGTAAACTTATTTTAATTTAAACTAGCTGACCTGGCGAACTTCGTACCGCCTAACTAATGTATGTTTCTCACCATTTAACCCTTCCCTGAACTTTTACAAACATTTCAAAACCAAAACTAAATCGGTCCAGCTGTTCTCGAGTTTTAAGCGAGATAAACGAACAGCAATTGATTTATAAATATGTATATAGATAGAAGATTGAAACTTACGAGGAATATATACGCGGATAATAATTTCCGCAATTTTAGCATCAGGTAACCAAGAATATTACCTACAGCTGGTGTCGATTTAGTATTCTACGCGTGCGCCCGCGCGCCGTAAACTTAAATATGGTGGCTACAAACCGCAATTAGCATCGCCTCCATACAGATGAACTTTTTATACCGTAAATGGATGGTTACGCAACACAACACATTTATTGCACATTTAAATTTGCGCAACATCATCACTTTTAATTATTTTACTAAAAAAGATTATCTGTTTGTTCTATGACTTAATAGGTACCTATAATTATTTATATTGGTGTCTAACTACAGCTACCCAGACTGAATACAAGCAAGTCAACGGTTTTAGAAAGCATATTAAGTTTTGGAGCACTTTAAAGCCACCAAGAGGCATGGACACAAGTCCTTCCGTATAGATGTGATTTCCTGGAAAATACGCGGCTGGTTCTCATAATTTTGATACCTAATAACTAAATTACAAGCGGAGATTCATAGAAAAACATTAAATTTACTTAGTATTATAGGTATATTAAAGCTCTTAGAAGCGGAAATTTTCTGTATTTTTACACTCGTATCGTGTGCAACCGTTTTTATGAGTTAAGATACTGAAGTGTTTTTTTTTGTTTACAGGTCCAACTTCAGGCAAAGGACTGGGAAACGTGTATACACAAGAGAGACACCCTACCTGATACCATCCCACCCTGACTCAGTACAAACTACGACAATATTTAGCTGACCTCGCACTAATATGAAATAGTGAATAAGGAAAATATATTTTCATTATACAAACGCGACTTTTTTATTGGCAGTCTTCGGAGTAAAAAACTATTTGGAGACTATAATAAACACAGTCATTACATTTAAGAATTTAATGCGAGCCGCGCGTACATTCTGGGGCGAACGGAGTGACGCGAGCCCGATCCCCAAATAGATTTGACCGTAGCTCGTCTAGCGCGTATATTAAAAGAGATGAAAGCATTAAGAACCCTATTTTGTAATGTTTAAGATGCATATTGAAACGATCTTATAAAATCGACAGGAAGGAAGCGTTTCTTCAGCGTCAACATCTAGTATCGCACCTGGTTAGCTGAAATACCACATCTGAAAACATGCCTGTGGTAATATTTCATAGAACTTGCTAAATATCCTACTAATTAAGGTCGATTTACACTGCGTACAGTAGTTAATTTCTTAGGCAAATAATCGGTAATAAAACTAGGTATATCGAATAACATTACAAAAAATATTTATGGTTAGGCCTTAAAAGTTGGTTCAAGATTAATCTACAAAAACGTAATGTAATATTTCTTTAAATATTTTGTAGTTTAAAAAAAAGAAAATTCGGCCAAGAATGTGGAAACTGACATATGGAAATTTTCAAAATACAACTTTTGAATAAATTAATTATTTTTTTCCTTAAAAATACGATCTATTTAAAAAACTACGCGTTTCTGTAGATCAACCCTTTAGTTTTTTTTTTAACCCAATTTTATATTTTTTGTAGTGTCAGCAAATCAAGTGAATTTTTGCAATTAAAATTTTTATTTGACGCTGACACGCCTCTATGGGGTCAACTAAGACAGCAAGTTAACTCGCTAATACTCGTCGAAGTGTTAATCGGTCCATAGAGAATAGCTGAGCAACAAGAGCTCTGAAAGTTTGCTGCCTCTATTATAGTCCATCAGCTTAAATAATGTTTTAAGCATTCTATTGAAATAAAATGCCTCAAGCTATTTTACGAAATATTATTTATTACCGTAAAGGTATACGTTTACTCACAAAAGAGAACAAAAATATCAGTTATGTTATTTAAGTATATTAAATTACGTTATAAACTACTTAGCAACATTAAAAACATACCTTATATCTCAAAAAATAATTTACTAACAAACTTTGAATGCCACAGAGTGAACATACAACACTCACATGTGTCGCGTTTAACAAATACTTCCCATTTGTGTTCTTGACAGTGAAATTTTATTATTTTAGAAACAAATTAGAGGTAGATATTATTTAGTAAATGCCAACAAATTTCACTAATTTATTAATAAAAAAATTGACTCGCATTTAGTTAAATATTGGTCCCAAAATTATATCTACTTAAAAGCAAAACTTAGATGGTTACATTTTAATAGTTTAAAATTCGTTGAACAGTGGAAGGCTATTCAGCAAAGCAGATGAACAATTGAACACAGAGAAGGTCGTTATATAAACTACACAATATAATACTTATGTATATTATTATGGTGACAATACCATTTGTACAACATGGGGTAAGCAAGAAAATTCATTTGGTGTAACTTTATAAATAAGTAGAACTATGAGAAGTAGTAACCTAACCAACGCGGCTGGAACATTAAAGTTAAAAAAATCTAAAAAGTCAGTTTAAATGTGTGACATAAGCTAAATACTTGTCCATTTGTTATCAACAGTGTCCACGACGAAAACAAATTCACCAAACGTACAGTCAATGCTATTTTATTTCCATTGGATACTGTTAGTTCTAAAACGAGCATCACAAATCAATAGTTTCGATGTGTTGACATTGAACAGATACTTATTATTACTAAACATAAATACAAATGACAACAAGTTAGAGGGCGACTGGTGGATTCTATTATGAATTTAGCAGTTTTACAGTTTATCCGCATCTATATCAAGTTCAGTATCAGATTTCGTTTAGAGATTACTCTTTTAAACAAATATGTACTTAGTTTATTTCTGATGCTGAACAGAAGGATTTTGTTTGATTTTGACAAATTAGGCCAAAATTGGTCGTTTATTAATTTCAAGCAATAGTAACAGTTATTGATCACATTACTGCTTATATCAAAACATTCACTTACCTTGCAGCAGTTACCATTAGGTTTTGAAAATCCCGAATTTGGATTTGCTGAATTACAATACAGACAAAATTTCAATACTGATCATTAAGCAATACCATTCTTCAGAGTAATTTAGGTTTTACAGAGTTACTCGTAAAAAATAGCAACCTTTCAAATATTTTCTTGACATATATAATTGATAATAAAAAAAAAACTGAC
Organism: Ligdia adustata; assembly: GCA_947049295.1. Lineage (NCBI taxonomy): Eukaryota > Metazoa > Arthropoda > Insecta > Lepidoptera > Geometridae > Ligdia > Ligdia adustata. Next base: position 11,151,329 of record OX346218.1, read on the forward strand.
TTGAGAGTATAAGAAAAACGATTAGCTGTTTCCATTCGCTCCACAAATCAATGGATAGTGCAACAAACAATTTAAGAAAGCCTTGAAAACTCTTAATAAATAAAAAAATATGAACTAATTTGCATAGTATACCTCGTTATGACAAATAAAAAGGTTGCTATCTGATTACCAGTATCGGTGAGTGGTGCACCAAGTTAAAAGAGGTCACTGTACTCATCACTATGTGTATAACCCTGCGTAGTTTTGGTATGTATTCGCTAGTTTCCACATTTGCGTGTTCCTTGCGGCGCCGGCGCGGGCGCGAGTGCGGGCGCGTGCGCGGGAGCGGGCGCGGGGCGCGCGGCCGCCGGTGGTTGGTACGCGCCCACCGGGAACATTGGACGAGCCGGGATCGTAGATACGCAGTCGAACCTGATCGCAAACGGAACTTCTCGATTATTCTGTACATATTTCGATACAAACATTTCATAATTTTATGAATATTCAATACAAGAGGACGAAGCATCTAAGCTTTAAGTCTGGCAAATTATTATTTTGTCTGTCAAATTACGTGTTTGTCAGTATATTCCTACAATACTGTCAAAACTTGCTGTTGGGAATTTAAGACTACAGGAGTATTTTTCCCAAAATCGAGGGAGATTGCTATGACGGCATTTACTGGACACTTTCACATTTTTGGCAGAGAAATGTGTCCCTAAATAGCCTCAGGTGTCTACCCGAGACCATTTAGGACTATTTAGGGTAGGAAACTGTCTGGTTTCCTACCTAGTGTATAAGTAATTAAATTTATCTTATAGACATGTCCATGTAGCAGTGACGTCGACAGGGCTTCACTGCCAAAGCGCCCTGACTTTGATTTTCAGGGAGCAGGGAAGGGCTCTCATAATGGACGCAACTTGTGTTGATATGTAAGCCTTTTCGCCTCTGTGTGAAATCCGTTACGAGCTGCGGCCATTAATACTACTGCAGAAGCTGCTGCATCTCTTTCTGGAGATTATATTTTAATTCTGCTTGTGTAGAAACTTTTGGTCTATCGAGTTCTAGTACCAAACAAATTTTTATACAAATATTCTCTAAGCATATAAATTAAATTTATCTTATTGGCCTTTGGCGACAAGAGCGACAAGAATTCCTTGCTTAAATTATTTCAGTAGCAATTCTACGGCGTGAATGCAGCCAGCATCCTTAAGACATTGCCACATATCAGAATATTGATAAAAAAATATCAGTTTAGGATTTTTTAAACATAATAACATGGCCATTGTATTTTTAAGTTGAATAAGAATGTAGAAAACTGATTTGTGAAGCTACTCATATTATCTATATATTATCAAAGCATAGATTTGTTAACATATGTATACTAACTTGTTGTTCTTGTACTTGTCTGGTATGGCCTGGTGCGGCTGCAGAGGTACGTGCGAGTGCGTGCGCGCCAGCTGACGCAGCACTGGCTCCAGCTCGGCGAACGTGTAGCCGGTGCAAGCAGCTAGCGCCTGGAATGTCCACTAAGTTTTACAATACGAACATTGAAGAGTCTGTGGGTTTGAGGTTGCTCAGCGAGTTGTACAAGGAGTTATACTTAATATTTATATGCAAAAAAAAAACAGGTATAATATTATACAAGAACAAAAGTAGGTACCCAACAACAGTAGCAAAGAGCCAGTTATATCTGTAGAAGCACCACTGTGCACAGCTAAAGGGCACAAATAAAATAGTCTCAATGACTATAGTCTCGATCTTTTCAGGTCACGAGGGATTCAATTTGTTCTAGGCAAATGCGTTACAACCGCGAACAAATAAACTGAATTGAACAAGAGAGCTGGTACATTTTAATAAAATTCAATAGTCATACAATGCAACACCACATGGTCATCATATTCTTTTTACAGTTTAGATTCTTAGGCTAAAGCGGTGATAGGACAGGGCAGTGGAAAGTATGATGTTTATAACCATTTTATCAAAGAAAAATCTTTCATAAGAAAATATTTACAATACAGTTGACCCCATGTCCAATCTATTATAACTTAAGAACGGATTCACCTATCCAAACCAAATGTTTAGGCTTTGTTGGGACTATTTAGCAGATGGTTTATGTGAAGTTTGTACAAAATCAATCGAGCGTTTCTTAATTTATCACATTTTTTGTAACAAATGAATTCAATTATAACAGACAATTTTGTTAATTGAGATTTTGCTGTCAAATTGAAACTATTTTTCAGTGTTGACAGTACAAGCGTGTTTATACGTAGAGAAGCATGTACCGGTCCGCTTTTTATTGATTAATTCATGATAATAAACATTATTGTCATATTACAAAATACTTTTTTGTAAAAACCGGACTAAGGGGGGTTTTAGAAAGTGCTCTATAATCCGACAAATAGGATGGTCCGTCATTGCCCTGCATATCCGGATTGCCGAGGATGATCTATTGTAATTTCTTTTGTTTATAAGTCACCTGAGGCCAAGCCACAGCGATGCAATGCGGATGAGCGCTTGCAGTCTTGTTGTCGTCCCTCTGAGTTGTCTCTCTCGCGTCTCGCTCGGTTCTAGTCTCGGCGGCGCAGTGTTCGCAGAGCAGGCAGTGACGCGTGGTGGCGAGCGCGCCCGCCGCTATTATAGACGGCTTGTACTGAAGGTATGGGTCGGCTTCTAGCAGGCACAGTTCCGCGATATACTAAAAATTAATAAAACCACACTGATATTTTTGAATTCTGTATACATGTACTCTTTCTTTTATGCATCATTTACTTTAATGTATCTTAAGTACTGTATGCTGGCCTGCAGTGGAACGCTTGTCAGTCAGACAGGCTAAATATCTTTTTACCAACTTCCTGAAATATGAGGTGGGTCTCAATTCTACTCCATTTGTTTTTGTATTTGTAACTTGATTTCTCGGAGACAGCTGAAGTTATTTGAAAATCTCTTTTTTTGTTTAAAAGGATATACCTGTAAAGTGGTCTCATTAAAATTTTATCAGAATCTGTTGAGTATTTTGGTTTTTAGACGAAACACTTTTAAAAATAATGATCGGCGCAGTACGGAAACGAAGTCGGTAATCACTTCCTCAAGAAGAACTTGTTATATTCGAGAAATTATAGAACAAATTGCTTTTTATTACCGAAACCCTTAGGTACAAATGATTAATAAACTATCATGTCTTAGATAATCCAATAATAATAAAATACCGTGACTGATTACGAAACACGTTGTTTTATGCGGTAGTAAAAAAGAGAAAGACTTGTCCGTGGTCTTATTTGTCTTACAAGTAATGGACTGTATAAGATACTCACCGAAGCTAAATTGAAAGTCTTCTTTGAGAGTCCATTTGAGATACAGTAGTGTGAGAGAAAAGCCAGCGATGTGGGTGTGGAGAGGTCGAAGGATAGCACCTTCAAGATGAGATGTTCCATGCGAAGCACCTCACGCTTTGTGTACGTGTCATCAGTGATGTAGACAAACTCGGACACCTCTGGTGGGTATACCTCCTCGTATTTACTGAAAAGATTATAAACCACTGTAATCTTTTACTACTCGGACACGTTTTTGAAAGTAGTCAGCACCAGCAAGTATTTATGACAAAAAAAAAGAAGTACAATAGATACTAGTCATATTATACATTCATACACAAAATGCGTTTTGTTATATTGTATTTTTCGTATGTTATTTAGACCCCTTGATAGAAAGTTGTGTATTTGGCATAATACAGTTTACGTATTATACAGGAAGTACAACTTGTTGACTTGCATAATATTACTTAACATTCCCCTGAGGGGTCCAAATAACATACCGAAATGCTTTTTTGTCAGTAAAGGAAAATGGTTTGTTTGCATAAAATTTGTTTCCCCTAATTGAGACAGCAGTAGAAACTTTTGAATAATAAGAGGTTTCAGAATTGACTGTGGACAAGAAACATTTGTTGTATAAGTTGCTTGTATGGATTTTTAGTACCCCCTGATTATCTTATTGAAACGAAATTGTTAGGTTCTAATATAAGGCAAATCTAAGAAGAACTTGTTGAAATTGACAAAGCTAAATTAATAGTATTTGCTGACACGCGTCATGGAATGCGAAGGCCATCCAATATTCATTAGTTATTACATTTAAGTTTATTTGTAAGTCCTTAGTTTTAAAGCCCAGATAACAGCTACTTTTAATGGATGTGACGCAAACTTTTTTACTAAACTAAATTTGTTAAATTCAATCCTTGTTCATTACACATTTTAACTATAATTACCTACCTATTATAAAAAAATATGTGATCGGTTTAGATATTAACAAAATATAAAAAGTATCCGGTTTTTCTGGTGTTTAACTGATTTTATCTTTTATCTATAGTTATGTACTGTAGTCTGATAGTACCTACATGAGTTTTTTCAACTGTGTGTTGTCTAATGAGGTGATATAATTTATATATAATTTATTTTACTCATTAATCAATCAATAGTTCAAATTTCTTTAATATTTTGACCATTTCATTAAAAAAAAAGGGAAAAAAAACCATTTTAATAAGAGCTATCAGCTAGAGATCATAGGTATAAAAATAGGTTCATATTATCTATTACTTTTTACATCACCACATAACTAATTTTCAGGTTTAAATAGACATTTGAAAAAAAGAAGTCATCCAATTACTTATCAACACCACACCAATGCATGTGAGATAGCTTGTTAAAACAATTTTTATATTATACTCACGAAGCGATGTAGGTAGCAGCTGTGCCCACTAGCTGTAGTTTTGTTCGCACCACACTCATGTAGGACAGGAATCTGTCTACATAAGAAACAGCTAGGTGCAATGTCTCGCTCTGCTGGTTGTACTCATCACACACTTCTACAAGCCAGTCTACAAGGATGGAGCGCATCATGTAAGTAATGTCAGGCTGCTTGCGCATGTAACGAGGGTTGGCTCGATTTTTTACCTAAAAAACATAGACAAATTAACTTTCTCAACTCTCAAAATAGTGCACAATGCAATTTTTTTTACATGGTTTAAAAAATATGAATACTTAACAACTGCTGAAAGTTGCAATAAATTCTTTTTAAACTTAATAATTTCAATTGCAATCTCAGGTGTATTTTTCTTGTTGCTATCAATAGATTTGCAGACATCACCTCAATCAATTTGTAAGTCATTAAAATTGTTAGAGGGTAGACCATCACTTTAAAAGTACTGTTTATTTATACTAATGTGGTTAAGATATGTTGATTATCTTTAAAAGTACTAGATTAGAGTGCCTACATAAGTTTATTATATACATTATTTAGGCAATAACTTATTGATCAGTTACCTCAATCTCTCTCATATACTCGTATATATCTTGCTGATATTCTACAACATGGAAGAACATCTCTCGATCAGTCTGTGCTGTAATGGCATCTTCTTCATCTTCATCGATCAACTGGCTCTCATTCTTTGATATTGACATTGATAACACACTGGAGTCCCCAACAGACATTGGCGATTCAACCACTTCATTTTTTTCAATAATCTTTTCTTGTAGTGGTTGTCTAAGAATAAAACATATCCTGATAAACATCTGTACCTGATCAGTGACCTAATGATGCTGAGTTTAAATAGTCAACATAGTTTTATCAGCAATATTGAATGGATAATAAGTAGGTCAGAACCAACAGTACAAAGATCAAATTCATAGAAATGAGGTTATCCATACTCACCGCAAAGGAAGTACTTCTTTCTGTTGATCTGGTTGTTTTTCTGCCTTAGCACACAAATTTTTGGCATTTTCAGCAGTATTTGAGAAGATATTGTCCGTCCTGGTGTCCTTGGCAACGAAGGGCTTAAACGTGGGCTCGCGCTTCTTTACCTCTGCCTCTGTAGGGTCATCCTCGTAGACGCTGAAGGCGCGAAATTGCGCCACGGGGGGCACGATGTTCTTTTCATTTTTAATCTGCCGTACTGTCCTATTCTCATCTTGAACTTTACTAGTTACATTCGTCAAACCGGGCTAAAACAAATAACGAACCAGGAAATAGATAAACATTCGAGTGCAATCAACATTGGCCAGCTAATCTACGAACATACCAGTTTACTATTTCGATTCTGGTGGCAAGGAAACTGACTGAGGTCACCGAGGGCACGACGCTGACTTGCTGAAAATATGCCTCCTCCGTCTTTCCTAAGCGCCAAGGCAGCATTTTCTTGATCTTCGTGAATTCTGAACGCCATTGTAGCTTCTTCTTCCGTAAACAACCAACGATAAAAACCAGATCACAAAAATCGCGGGCCACGCGTTTGCAACAAGGCACCAGAAGTTGAATGATTGCTAGTCAATAGTACCGAAAACACATTTTCTAATAAAATAGAGAGTAGTTTTGAAAATGCTGTTTTACAAATCCAAAATCACCCTCAAACGCTTTTGAGACTTCAACGGACAACAGACATTTTGGAAATTTTCAGCTGTTGCAGTTTACATTTGTCTATAGTCTATGATAATTTAAAAATCAGCCAATAGCTAAGCTTCTAATAACGTCATATTCGTCTATGGTTGAGGATTAGAAATTGAAAGAGATTTTAATCGATTATTCGATCGATCGTTGGAAGACTGAGTTCGAAAATAAAGATTATATGAGTACTGCGGACGCGGATTTTTGCACATGTGCAAGTTCTTTTCTCTAGAGATACTTGATAGAATTCAAATTTTATATGTCATTGTCAACCAGATTATTCAAGTACCATTTGCCGAAGAGTATGTAACCTAAGTAGGTAAATGTTTATTTCTGTCGTTTTAATGTTTACGTGCCATCGAAACAATTTCAATTTTTTCAAACAAGAATTGGGTACCTACCTAATTTTAAATCCTGAACTAAGTTTATTAACTGTAGCAAGGAAATACTAAAAAATGAACAAATTAGTGGTAGTAATTTGTTTTACTATAGTGGTCTATATACATTTTAGCAATGCGGTTCGTGTTTATAAAAAAGCCGATGTCTTGAAGCTCAGGTTTGTGTTGGAATGAATTTATTTTCTCTTCTTCTCTATTATGAGCCCTTCTTATTGCCCGTCGCCTAATTGACCCTAACAGAAATATAGAATTAATTATGTACTAAAGATTACTTCTAAGACTTATTTACTTACAGAGAAGAAGTGCGTGAAATGTTCCAGCATGCATATGATAGCTACCTCCGTTTTGCGTATCCCTATGATGAGCTACGCCCCCTCAGTTGTGATGGAATGGATACATGGGGCAGCTACTCGCTCACTCTCATAGATGCACTTGATACTTTAGCTATAATGGGAAATTACACTGAATTTAACAGAGTTGTTGACATCGTACTAAAGAAAAAAGATTTTGATGCAGATATAAATGTATCAGTGTTCGAAACGAATATTAGGATAATAGGAGGGTTGTTAAGTGCTCATCTTTTGTCACACAAGTAAGTGTTTAGTTTGACGAAATCCTTAACTTTAGTGTCTAAAGAAATGAATACTAGCCTACAAAAGAAACAGTAAAATATTTGACATGCTGGACCTTCCCTCAATTACTAGCACATGTAATTTTGTGTCTTTTTATTGTGGTTATTTTTATGCATTTATTAAAGCAGCTTAAAGCTGATGTAGTTAACTGTTCCGATTTTTTTTCTTAAGTTCTGTGTATTAAAATTGTTCAAGTATTACAAAATGTCTCAGTAGGTTGCTTGCAAACCTATAGTAAATAGTATTATATGATATAAAAATTTCTTATAATTCGTAAATTGTAATTGTCTTCATAACAGAACAGGATTGAAATTAGAACCAGGATGGCCATGCAACGGACCTTTGTTACGGCTAGCTGAAGATGTGGCTCAAAGATTACTAGCTGCCTTCGACACAACAACTGGCATGCCATATGGCACTATTAATTTGAGATCTGGTGTACCTCCCGGAGAAACCAGTGTCACTTGCACTGCTGGAGTTGGCACTTTTATCATAGAGTTCGGCACTTTGAGCAGGCTTACTGGAGATCCATTGTATGAAGAGGTATTTGCTAGTTCATAATAATTAATAATATAAGTAATTATATTTTTTATCCAGAATGCAGAGAAAAATAACTTGGTGTAGTAATTGTAACCATTTCTATTTCTAATTTATTTAAATGTTAGTAAGAAAAGGGTTCTTAATAAATGAGTAAATTGATTGACAAATGATTGAACCATTGTTCTTTGTTTTACATCAGGCAAAATGCAGTTCATTGTAAGCCTTTTATTTATAAAAAAAACTATTGACAAATATATTTCTCTCAGTTAATCATTTTTTCTGCAGGTTGCCTACAATGCACTGAAGGCACTTTACCATCGCAAATCGCCTATAGGTCTGGTCGGCAACCACATTGATGTCATGAACGGAAGATGGACAGCATTGGATGCTGGCATTGGAGGTGGTGTTGACTCATATTATGAGTATTTAGTAAAAGGTAAATATTGGTATATAAGGTAAGAGTTTTGTGTTGTTTTTGCTGCTTTCTATCGAAAATGGTCAACATAATTACTAAAACAGTGCATCCTCTTTAACTGCTTATGATAAATTCTGTAACATTGTACATCAATTTTCTCTGCAGACACAATAAATTCAGGACGTTGCTTTATTTAGCTGTGTGGTTTCTAGGGACTACAGGCATTAGGTCACACATTAGACACTTATCGTAACCTATAACAAAATGTTTTGTGTGCTATCCTATGTTGCTTAGGAAGCTTTGTGGCTGTGGCGGCCTAGAAGAGGAATGCAACATACTTGTGGTATTTTATTTATTTATTGCAACACATATAAATTCGAGTACTCAACGTAAACAAGAAAGCAGCAAGGTTATAAAATTTTTTTGGATTTTTCGTTATGTTTTCCTTTGAAAATGGGTGAAGTGGCGTTCTTTACCGTCCAATTTCAATCAAATATAAAAAAAATACGTTCAGAACTTTTCTTACCTACCATTTTCCAAAAAGAAAGGTACTTATTTCGACAATGTATGTAAACCTAATTTCTCAGAGACGGGTTTTGTTGGTGATTTGAAAAAATATTTTTTTGTTTAACCTCCAATGTGGTCCCATTCTAATAATATCAAATCTGTCAAGAGGTTTGATGTTTAAATCTAAATAACTGTAGAAGTTCTATCGGCGCCTGCCTTCACTCAACTCGGTAGTCCCTCTATTAAAAAAATAAATATTATCCCTAAATCATTGTGGTGTTGAGGTTGCTTAACTACTAGTGTTATTACTTACAGGTGCAATCCTACTAGAGCGGCCCGAGCTGATGTCAATGTTCAACGAAGGTCGCGACTCCATAGAGAAATACCTGAAGAAGGACGACTGGTTCGTGTGGGCCACCATGGTGCGGGGACACGTCACGCTGCCAGTTTTCCAGTCACTGGAGTCCTACTGGCCGGGTCTGCTCACACTCATTGGTAAAACTTGTTTTTTTTTAATATATTTCGATAGCAACTTTGACTAACGTGATCGGACACATTTTTACCGCCTTATAGCTTTATGAGCTCTGTATAGGAGACCTTTGCTAATGGTATCATTTGTTAGGAAGAGGTTTTATCTACCAAAATCTTTTTATATTGTATCTTTTTACCATATTTATTCTTAATAAAATTTTGTTTTAGTGGCTTGCGTTTTACCGCATCTCGTACTTTTACTAGTTAGCAAACTACTCCGTAAAGCGAATACGACCTAAGATGTAGCACGGTTGCCTACAACAAACTGATTTACTCGCGACTTGAATACGGTATTGTTGTTGTTTGTACTGAACTGCAAATTTTTATTCTCCTCCTTTCCAAGTCGCTCCTTTCAAAGTTTTTATTATCGCATGTTCCTCATGAGGAGGCTTATACTGATAACTGACCCTTAATACAGCTTATTTTATAGTATAGCGTATTATTCACAATTAACACATCGTGTGCTATCAATACAGCTTTACTCTAGTGATCTATAAACCTGGCAACCGGCGAAAGTTCCACCTCTAGAGAGGGTTACCCCCCTCAGGCCAAAGTTGATAAATTCTATTATGGACCTGTAAAACCAAAACGTAGTGAAAGTTGATTATGTTCCTTCCTTTTAGGCTTTGTATTCCCAAACTGATGGCACTGTAGTATATTATGCTCCTTGTATAGTATAGATTCTTGTACACAGGCGAAAGCGACACAGCGATGCGTATAATCCACAATTATCACAGCGTGTGGCGTCAATACGGATTTACTCCCGAGGTTTACAACCTAGGGACCGGTGAGGCGTCTACCTCTAGGGAGAGTTACCCACTCAGGCCGGAGTTGATAGAGTCTATCATGTACCTGTATAGAGATACTAGAGACCCTATACTGCTGCAGATGGGAGAGGATATACTGAGGAGTATACAGCATAGTGCGTGGACGCCCTGCGGATATGCCACTGTAAGTATCATGAACATTATTGCACTCATATGTAAGTTAGTTATTGAGCACGGACCCGTTACTGCCTCATCGCATAAGAGTACATAGACATGATAGACATTCTGATACGGAGCGCATGCGCGAGCGTATCATACATATTTTTTTTTCTATTTATATTTTTTGTCTCCGAGCCTGTCTCCAAACAAAAGATGGAATTACAAGTGTCATCTGTCCACAAACTGAAAATCGGGTATACTCGTATAAACTTGTCTTCTGTCCAGATGGGATTTAATCCTTTTTTGGTTTAAATATTTAGTGTTGAAAAGTTTTATCATGCAATTATGATTAATATCTTGAAACGTATATCACGCGTATATATAAAATGTGAAACTTATATAAGGTGTAGCTGTGCGACTAATCAACTTATTCCAGTGGAATAATTTTGAAAATCTCACAGCATAGAATAGTGGTTAGCATGGTAATGAAAATGCCGCGGTAAAACTACGGCAAAGCCCTATGTGAGAATTTTATTTTTTATTATGCAAATTACTTTGGGCTACGCAAAACAAGGGTTGTTACACGTTTGATAATTATGATTTTTGACATTTAATTGGGTAATATATTTCGTATGTGTGTGAACCTCATCTAGCACCTTAACAAATTTTTCAATACCTATATATTTATTATAATGCCCATAGGCCAATTTTTGTTTAGAAATGCGTGAAAATCGAGTTTTATCGACTTTACAACCTAAATTTTCGAATGTAGTTTTAAATAAACATTATTTGGATATTTCAGATAAAAGACGTCCGTGACCACCGCAAGGAAGACAGAATGGAGTCATTCTTCCTCTCGGAGACAACCAAGTATCTGTACCTATTATTCGATCCGGACAACTTTATTCACAACCCCGGAGTCCACGGAAAAGTCATAGATACACCCAACGGTGAATGTATAGTGGATATGGGAGGCTATATATTTAACACTGAAGCACATCCCATTGATCCGACGATGCTGTATTGCTGCCATGAAGCAAGACAAGGGTAAGCTCTACTGACCTTAAACAAGTGGCTAAAGCGACTTCAACCAACCCACTTTAAAAACTTCAGATAACTGTATCTTGACGTCGCGCGACAAACGAGAACAATCGAGGGATTCTTCTTCATTTGTAGATTGTCATAAGCCATACTAACCAGTATGGCTTATGACAATCTACAAATGAAGATAAATCCAAAGAGAACTCGCACATGAAAATCGGTCTACCTGTTTAGGCTGTAGAGGGTCACAGAGAGATGGACATATTTATATACAAACTTACAAACATACACATGTAAAAACTTTATACTCCCTTTTGGGCAGTCAGGTAAAAAGAGAAGATCTTAATTTGGGTGTTTTAGTATTATGTATATGTTACACATATAACTTAGTGGTAGCCTAGCGGGTAAATCTCCTGGCCCAGCTTCAGACATGTACTCCTGAGTTTTTCACTCATGGCGATATTAGAATTAACTACCACTTACTTTTAACGATGATGAAAAACATCGTTAGGAAACCGGCTAAGCTAATAATAATAGAAGACAAGTGAAGTCTAAAACTCGCATTTTGGCCAACGTGATGGACAATGGCATACACTCCTCTATAGAGGAGAGCCGTACCCTACGGGACAATGCTAAGAGTTGATACATGCACCACATTTATCTAAATGAATGCCCTTTCCAGGATCAACATAAGCGAAGTGCACGCTGTGTACAAAATATTAGAAGAAGAAGATAACATCAAATTCATGTCCATGATCGACGCTACCACGCAGAAGAATGAAACCAACGACACTTTCAAAGAACCTGAATATGAACCGGACGTCAATGACGTCAGTGCGCCCACTGATCCAGAGAACAGACAGATGGATCAAAATCAAGTTCTAATAAAAACTGAGACAAGGACAGGATACGTGAATATAGACGGGAGTGAAAGAGAAAAGGTTGACAACGAATCTTTTCTCAAAGAAATAAAAGAACGGGTTACCGCTTTCAACGGTACGACCGAACAAAGCGGTGTCGGTAAAGCAGAACTTATACAAAATGTAGATCCGACTGCTGCTTCTGAAGTAGAAGCTCCTAAAAATAATATTGAAGTTGATGATATAATAATTCCTCGAGAACTAGAAGACATAGCTTTGCAGCTGCCTAGTACCTTTAAATCTAAAGGCACGTTTAAGATGCTCCCGAAAGTTATACAAGACTTTCTCAATAGTGATTGGAAAACGAGACCGAAATGCGAGCCTCAAAGGTTGCTGGAGAGAATTCGTAAGGAGAAGAAATACCCAGATCATCCCGATGTTGGTAAATATGAACTTTTATTGACTCCCGCGCCGTCATTCTTGCAAAGGATATCGTTAGCGGGAGAGTTCTTGAACAAAAAACAACTAGATTAGACGATTGTAAGTTTTTAGACTGAAGATTGAATTTATTATATTATATAGCCTTGTGCTGTGCATACATAGTGTGAAACAATGTGAGTACTCAGTTATTTAATTTATTGAAGTCTATGTTAAGTTTGAAGAATGCAATAAAATACTTTTTTGTTAAATATAAGTCTTATTCATATTTATATAATCGTAAAAAAAACATTACAAATAATAATATTTGCAAATAATAATAATATTTGAAAAAAGCTGTCAGGCCCTTCAACCTCTTTTTGTCAAGATGTGGACTTTGTTTACATTATTACAGCATTACATTTGCGGCGTCGCCGCGACATAAGTTAGAATTAAAAAAAAACAATCTTTCAACTCCCCGAAATTAGACCCACTTAGGTTGTATATCCAAAAATCCTTTATTAGTTCACCCCTAACCTTCTAATGAATACACCCTCCAAATTTTCATGTCTCTATGTTCAGTGGTTTAGGCGCGTTGATTCCTAGTAAATATCAATCAGTCAGGTCTATAAGCTTGTTGAATTCGTTGGCGACTATATAGATATATTATATATATTTATTCTTCTAATTAACTATTCTGGTATGTAACTTTTATTACGTAAACCAAAGGTTACATTTTATAAATTAATTAGTCGACGATCTTTTAAAATTCAACAATTTTTTTCATCCAAACTTATCGTTATGTAAGAGTTTTTCATAGAAGAATAACTTTTTATAGAAATGACAATGACAGAAAGCAAGAGCGAGGAAAAAGCTGTCAGGCCCTTCCGACCTCTTTTTGTCAAGATGTGTAAATAAATTTCAGTGTTTAGATTAAAAGAAAAACCACAAAAAATGCCTGTATACCCTGGAAATGCGAGCTCGCCAACAGATCGAGACAGTACGTTGGGTGGCTTCTGCATGACCCCTTCTCTATACAGATGTCCGTGGTATAATGACCGAATTGAAAACAACTGCATCAGAGGAAAATACTTTGTCCTCTAAAGGTTATAAGCTTGTCGAATTCGTTGGCGAAGGTGCTTATGCTAAGGTATAATCCAGTGCCTTTTTGTGTTGGTTAACACTTTGTGTAGTCTTATGATTTCCTCAAGTGAGTTTCTTTTTTAAATCCAGGTTTACTTAACCCAATATACGTCCAAAGACGATCATAAGGTATCACTCGCTTGCAAAATTATCGAGACGTCGAAAGCTCCCAAAGATTTCGTCATCAAGTTTCTCCCGAGAGAGATAGATGTGCTCATTCGCCTCAACCACCCTCACTTGATTCACGTGCACAGCATTTTCCAGAGGAAAACTAAATATTACATATTCATGAGATACACTGAAAATGGGGACTTACTAGGGTATATTCTGAAGAACGGTTCCGTTTCGGAGAACCAGTCTAGGGTGTGGATCAGGCAGCTAGCGCTCGGTTTGCAATATTTGCACGAATTGGAGATCTCGCATCGCGATATCAAGTGTGAGAACGTATTGTTGACGGCCAATTACAACGTCAAGATATCTGATTTCGGTTTTGCTCGTTTCTGTGTAGACCAGGATGACAAGCAGGTCTTAAGCGAGACCTACTGTGGTTCTATGTCGTACGCTGCGCCGGAGATTCTGCGAGGAAAGCCTTACTTGCCGAAGCCGACAGATCTGTGGTCGCTCGGCGTCGTGTTGTTTGTGATGCTGAATAAGTCTATGCCCTTCGATGATACCCGAATGCGGAAGTTGTACGAGCAGCAAATGGGCAAGAAGTATAGGTTCAGATCACGTGTGGCCAGCACTCTATCCATAGAGTGTAAGGCGGTCGTGAAGCATCTTTTGGAGCCAGACCCAGGCTTGCGATATAATGCCCAGTCAATCCTCATATCCGAATGGGTAGCTATGGATAGCAGACTTACTAGTAAGTTCTGTAATTTCGGTGTTTTTTCTTTTAATGTTTCGGTTTTCAATTTGTTGTTTTTTCGTAGCAATGAACGCTGTTGAAGCGGCAGCATTGAAACGCGCTAAAGAAGAAAGGAGACGGTTGTCAGATTTTCATAAAGCTCCGCCGAAAAGGCAAGGAGATATTATGGAAGGGCCTAACTCTGTATACAGGGTTCGTAATACTTTGAAATGTATGAATCTAAAAAGAACTAACACAATAATACTAATGTTAAATGACTTACCTACTACAGGCTAGTGAAATGATGAAGTCGTTAGCTAACGTGGTGACAAATAAAAATATATAAGAAATATCGATGTGTAGATGGAGGGGAAATCTAAGGTATAGTTAATTTATTCCGCACTTCCTAAATCTTAATAGGACACTTCAATTATTTAGATATATTCAATATGATATTGTGATCCATGAAAATGATATAAAAAATAGTTAAGCCAAGAAATATTTTAGTGCAAAGTAGAATACTTGAAAGATCCATACATTTTTTGATGTCATTGGTCTAAGCGTACCTAGACGTTGCGTTAGTATTAGCTACAGTTAGTACACAATATAGAGTAGACACTTGCTTAAGTTTTTATAAGTGTTTTTAAGGCTAGAGCTTACAGCTTCACCACATAGAGGAAGAATTAAAACTTTCCGGATCAGAACAATTAACTCTCGCTACACGAGGATACAAAATGATTAAGAAAGTTAACGAAGGATCGTACGCAAAGGTACGTATCTAGGTTCACCACATCGATTAGGGACTTTGAAAGCAGAGTTTCTAGCAGCCTGATTTAGCAAGCTCTGATTCAAAGGATTAGCTTCGACAAGTCTTCCGTCTGCATAGTATAGGTACAGAGAGAGTTGATGCAAAGCTTGCTGAATCAGGCTGGTGTTATCTACCTAATACGCAATACCACTTGCGTAATTAAATACGATGTCATGAAGAAGAGAGTAGGTACTTAATCAAATGTTCTTTTTTATATTATTGGTGGATGGATGGAGTTTGGCTCAATAACGTTTCTTAGGAGTAGTCCAGGTCCAGCTGTAAACTAAAATTGAATGTCAATTAAATAAATTCACAGGTATACCTGGTTGAGTACAGAAATCCAAATAAAAACGACAAACAATCAATATTGGCATGCAAAGTGATCGATACGAACACTGCCCCGAAAGATTTCGTAAAAAAGTTCCTTCCCAGGGAAATAGACATGCTGATTAAATTGAACCATCCACATTTGGTGCACACGCATAGCATTTTTCAGCGGAGATACAAGTATTTTATATTCATGCGTTATATGGAACACGGAGATTTGTTGGAACATATTCTGCAGAAGGGCGCCGTGCAAGAGGATCAGGCGCGTATTTGGACGAGGCAGTTGGCTCTCGCTGTTCAATATATGCACGAGTTGGAAATAGCACATAGAGACATCAAATGCGAAAATGTGCTGTTGACGGCCAATCAGAACGCTAAGCTCTCGGATTTTGGTTTCGCCCGCATCTGCGTAGACAAACAGTTTAAAGATGTGCAGAGCGAGACGTTTTGCGGGTCTCTCTCTTATACCGCCCCGGAGATATTGCAAGGAGCGCCATATTACCCCAAACCTACTGACGTGTGGTCGTTAGGAGTAGTGCTCTACGTGATGTTGAATCGAGCCATGCCGTTCGAGGATAAACACATAAAGCAACTGTACAATGCACAGATCACTAAAAACTGGAAGTTTCGGACCCGCTACGTTGATACTCTTTCTGAGAACTGTAAACTATTGGTATCTAGCATGATGGAACCGAATACTTTGAATAGGTTAAAAATTGATCAAATAATAAACAGTGAATGGGTCGCCATGGATTCAAGATTACTAGGTGATACACGCATGAATGATTAATATTAGATATCTATCGAGATCCTGAACTTACCTGCACTAACTATTAATATATGTGTCTTGACTTTAAGAATGGACAACGCAAGAAACCCTAGCATTAAAAAAGGCGCGAGAAGAACGGGTTCAGCTTCAGAAGCTCTGTAACGATGCAGGTGGTCCTAAATCAGGGAAGGAAGTTTTACCTAAATCTTCCGTCATTAAGTCTGACGTGGAGGCCTCATCATCTTCTTGGTAAAATGTAACCATACCTATCCACTATATTCATAGTTAATATGTTTTGATTAAATGTAAATAACGGTATATTGTAGGTATGTGATATTTGTGCTCACACTTCGCAATCTATTATACTATGTAACTTTTAAATAGGTAGGTACACATTTCTACAACACGATAAATATACCCATTTACCAATTTGTTATCAGACTTTTTGGAAATGAATGTCAAAGGAAGTAAAAACAACATGTCACATTTGTCAACATGTTCTAACGGTTGCAAGTACTTAATCCGTTTTTGTTAAAATAAAACAAACCATGCACAAAACTAACAGATAAAGCCTATAACCATGCCAATATGTTCTCAATCCGGGTGAAAATGAAAGTATAATGACATAGACCGGTATTAAATGGGAGCTAGCGACAAAGCCGATCTTAGCACAACAGAATCCGATATCGCCGTGTTGACAGAGAAGGGATTCACTTTACAGAAACTCATTGGAGAAGGTTCCTATGCGAAGGTAATGTTCCGAGCTAGCTACGTTCACGCGTGCGTTTCATTAAAAAAGAGGAGGATTAACGAGTGGTGTCCCTTGCAGGTTTTCCTATCCACGCGCTTGGTGGATGAGACTCGCCAAACAATGATGGCCTGCAAAGTGATCGACACGGCGAAGGCTCCCCGGGATTACCTCACAAAATTCCTCCCTCGCGAACTAGACGTTCTGATTCGCGTAAACCATCCTCATGTCATCCACGTATCCAACATCTTTCAGCGCCGAGCGAGATATTTTATCTTCCTCCGTTTCGCGGAAAACGGCGATCTGTTAGATTTCCTCACTCAGAACGGCGCCGTGCCGGAAAATCAAAGCCGGCTGTGGCTGCGGCAGATACTGTCCGGGTTACAATACATACACGCGCTCAACATCGCTCATAGGGATCTCAAGTGTGAAAATATTCTGATTACAGAGAACTATAATGTTAAGATAACTGATTTCGGCTTCGCTCGTAAAGTTCGTCAGAGGGACCGCGACATCCTGAGCGAGACTTATTGCGGGTCTCTTTCTTATGCGGCGCCCGAAGTGCTCAAAGGCGTGCCTTATCTGCCCAAGCTTGCTGACATGTGGTCCATCGGCATTATACTTTACACAATGCTCAACAAAGCTCTACCTTTCAACGAGACATCAGTGAAAAAGTTGTACGAGAAGCAGGTACATTCTGTACAGTTCCACATTCATACAAACTATTTTAAGCTGTATCTATACTTATTCATGGTATCAAATCTAAGCTCCAAAATCTCGGCCATTGACCGTTATCTAGCCATCCTTTTACTCTCTTTGAAAGCCTAAAATTAATGATTACTTAGCGACGATGGTCGAGACTTTTGAGCTAAGCTTTGAGTTACTTGAGCGCGTATGACAGGTGATGCGAAAGTGGCGTTTCCGCACGAGCGTTGTGAACACGCTGTCGACAGAGTGCAAGCAGCAGGTGACCGCGCTCATGGAGCCCGACCCCAAGCTTCGACCCACAGCCGGGGGCGTGTTCACCGGACCATGGATCGGATTGGACCCTCGGATCGTCAGTTAGTACACCTTACCTCTAATTGGTCACCAATGGTCATTACCTACCACTTGCTCTAACGGTGAAGTAAAACATCTGGAAGAAATCTGCTTGTCGGAAAATAATAGCTTCTGAAGGCAAATGAAGTGCTCGACCAGCATTTGGCTAAATGTTGGACTACACGCCCGATTTATGGGAGACCTGTGCCCAGCAGTAGGACATCAGATTGGCCGAGCGAGCGAAGCGTTAGCTTCAAGTCTGGCAAATTTTCCTTTCATTTCACCATCAGTACCAATCTCGACTAAACTTGTTTAAATAAACATGTGTTCAGGTTCTACGGATTTTTAGATTCTAGGTTTGGAGATGCGATGCAGGGTGCTTAGAATCACTTGCTAATCGAAAGAACCACATATTATATACCTAGTGCATTTAAAAAGGAGGCAAGACAAATTCATATTCCTTCTCAATCATTTTCAGAGTTAACATATCTGGAAGAGACTCTGTTAAAGCAAGCTGAAGAGGAAACTTTCAAAAGAGAAAGAAATGCTGATGAAGAGAGCGAAGTTGAGAGGATAGCCGAGCTTAGGAGAAAAGGTCGGGCTAAAGGTAAGTATTTTTGAGTACCTAGTTGTATCTTTACGATACAGGGTTATCGGCTAGGGGTGTACTAAGCCGAAAGGGGGTCACTGTACCCATCCTAAAGAACAACTTTCACTATGGGACCAACTCTGAATTCGAAAAAAAACAGCTGATCCGTACAAAAAGCTGATCGGTTGTCGACAAAATGTATGAAAAAGCGGTTTTTTTTTCTCATACGAACTTAGCTTACAACAGGTTACGGTGACTACAATAACCTCTTTGTACACCTCTAACCTAACTGATAAAACTAGTTGATAACTCTACGTCACCTTAAATGCGAAACTTACATATACCTACCTTATATAAAAATAATATAGTGAAAATATATTGTGGCTTCACTTGTTTCTTCACCTGGGTGAAAAAAATGAAATTAAAATGTCCTCATTTAATCTTGGACTTATTGCACCCAGGTGTGGATGTGAGACTTTTTTTGAGTTGTTTTAAAAATGGCTTTTGTTTCTTAGTTTACTCAAAATTTCAGTTTGTTTTCTACATGTTATATATATAACATGTAGAAAACAAACTGAAATTTTTTTGCTTAATGATTTCTAATTCTACATACTATAGAAAATGAAACATTTTCCACAGAGGGCCTGAAAATACTGAAAAACTTCGAAGCAAACTATCCCAAGTCTCAACAACTGTTCGACAACAATAACTAAGATGAAATGAAAAATCAGATCTTATGTTCATCCAGTATTTATTAACATTTACATTTTTATTCGAAAGTTTTGTAAAACTTGTTTAAATACATTATTGTACAAAGGATTTTTGTCGTTTTAATTTAATGATATTTGTTTTAAACCGATGGCCATATTACTTGTCCATCCCTTGTAATGATATATTACGAAACTATGGAAGACAGGGAATATCGTATGGGCTCATAATATTTATAAACATTGGCACAAAGTGTTAGGAACAGGATTGTGAATTAATCTAAAATAGATAAATTATAAAGCCGTTTAAAAATGTGTAAAATGTATCAAAACTGTGCAGGAAACATCTCCACTAATTGTGCGAAATGTATGTTCAGACAATCGTAATATCAAGTACAAGAAATAAGCATTGCGTGGATTGTAAATCAGCGGCGGATCCAGGGATCCATTAGACTAAGCTTTCCAATTCATTCAATTCAGGCTCGCTTTTAACACAGTACATTTGTTAGCTAAGATCAGGAAAATCCTGGATCCGTCCCTGTTACGAATAAATATTTCTAGTTAATATGTATGATCTTAATAGTAAAAACATCCAGCCACCACAAAATAACTGAAGCAATAAAAAGACAAAGAGAACAATAGAGTAAGAAAGAAAATATTCAAATCAGATTATAATTAGTGAAATAAATAATCAACTATTACAAAACTTGTACATAGGACAAGTCACTCAATATTTCCTAAACAAGTGTTACTTATATGAATAAACTTAATAAATACTTTCATCAAATACTAACAATGAAATATAAACACGGTTAGTGTCCTTAACTAGTTCAGATAAACGTTTATTCATTCAACTTTATAACTCTTACAACTATGAAAATTATTAGTAGCAATAAAATGAGACCAGATA
Organism: Ligdia adustata; assembly: GCA_947049295.1. Lineage (NCBI taxonomy): Eukaryota > Metazoa > Arthropoda > Insecta > Lepidoptera > Geometridae > Ligdia > Ligdia adustata. Next base: position 11,171,884 of record OX346218.1, read on the forward strand.
TAATATTGTCGCCAGTCAGTCGATTTCTACTAAGCTACATATAAAATGCGATAAGTACTTCTACGAACACTTACCACCGCATAGTCTTCATACAAATGTATCCCCTCTACAAATCAATGTTTTTTTAACTAGGGTTCTATTTTCTTAATTATGGTATTACGTTTCTGTGTATAAGCCAGGGAAATGTAGGTATATTTATAAAGAATTAGGAATTCGGATTATCGAAGGCATATTTAGGTACAATATATGACAAAAATTTCAACCATAAGAAGGTGAAAAATAAAAAAGTTTGTATCATCGAACATTCGAATGGGAGCACTAAGATTGGGTTCGAAGGAAACATGTTTTATGAAGGTTATTTGGCTTAAATTAAAAACAATAGAAATTGTGCTGCTATCGAACTGAAATTAAAATAAGTACTTTCAACGAATTCAACATATATAAAAATAGGCTTCTAGCGAAGGTCCAGTTAAAAGAACGGTAGTGAATGCGAGCGATTCATTTCGACGTTTATCGTAATATACGAAGGTTTATCGATTAGCTGTATACTAAGTCGAAGAGGTGTCTTATAAACACATCTCATAATTAGAGAAACAAAAAACATCTGTTTCACATTTTGTCAACTACCGATAAACGTTTTCTATAGATTTTTTTCGTTTCAAGGATTGTTGTAAGTATAATAAGTAATACAGTTGTTTGTAATGATGGATATGGTGAACCCCCTTTTGGCTCAGCATAACCCTAACCGATAACCCTGTATATATATATATATATTACTTCTACATAATAGGATACTGTGAAATATTTTTGTATAAAAACCACTAAGTGTCGTATGCTCATAAAAAACCGTCACAAGTAACGTATCACCTGTGATAATAACGCAGCTGTACTTTACTGAAACTATATCACATAAAAATTGTAAAATGATAAGCAAAAATATAACGCCACGCCACATATCCATGGAATGCCTACCCACTGCTTGTTCTGATTATTTGGTAAAATGTTCACTTTATTTATCAAAAACACACAACATTCAATCAAAACGCACATAAAAATTATTATTCTTTACTCAAATCATAAATAATTACAAATTAAAAGAATTTAAATATACTAGATACCTTTGTTTTTAAATACTTCAACCTTTTAGAGTTCATTTTAAAATCTACTAACAACCAACAATCATACTTTTGGCAGTTTATTTTATAATATGTAATAATTAGTATTCATTATTGTATTATTTTAATACAATTTTTAGTTTAAAACTAATTCTCCTCGGACACCGTTTCGTAGGCTTGAAAAGATGCTTGTAAATCTGCGATATTGCAAAATTTCAAGTTAGCACCAATACTTTTAAGAATACATCGATTATACACGTAAATTGATTAGTCGTTATATTAACTCTGTAAAAATTTATTTGGAGAAAAACATATCAGTGCCTTACTGAAACAATGTCCAAGGAATTGACCCCTATTCGGCGAGTTACATTAACTAAACTTACAGTTCTTAAATCCATTCCAATAATCCATTCAAATAAATGGATATAGTTATCCATCCCTTTCTCACTTAAGAAAACAAAATAAGAGGCGACATTTTTAGAACTGTCAAATTAGGTTAGACTAAATAGGGATCATTATGTTGTGCAATCGTAGCTTATAACGCTCTTGCGCTTCGTTTATTAAAAACTCGATCAACAGAATCGAGCATGTATACATTATATTTATTAGTTCCATAGACTGCCCATAGAAACGATTGCTTGAGTGATAAAAATCGATTATATTATTATAGTTTTTATAAACGCGTAAGATTAGTTTGTCTCATATTTTAGCAGAATGTTATGGTCATGTACGGCTGGTCCATAAATCTGTTGCGCACGTACTAATGTACCTACTAATAACGTAAGTAAATTATTGTACGCAAGTAGCGTGCGTATGATGCGTTAATGTGCGCGCGAGTCGTCACGCGGGGGACAGACAGCCGACGCGACGTCCGCTGCCGCTACTGATTTTACTTTCATCGTCTGTGGACATTAAAACACATAATAAACAATCTGCTAAGAACTTGATATATGGCACAATGTACGGAGAGTGATAGCCAATAAAGAAAAAAAACTAAGTACATCGCTCTATTGCTCGCTTCTACTATGGCCGCCATTATTGCGCCCTTACGTTACTTATCATCACCATGCTATGAACAATTTAATAGTACTTTCAGTTCAGTTCATGTAGCCTGAAACTGAGTATATTTCGTTGCAATAAACTGATTAGGCCTGGCTATAATTATTATCGTTTGGTAACGAGGTATTTTATATCAGAAATCAAATATATTTTTTACTTACTGTCTACACGGTGAAATTAAAAACTTACAAATAAAAGAAGCACACCACCAAGCCAAGAGCAAGAGTACCAAAACCGATACATTGTTAATGTTTTTAAAACACACACCAGACTATGTACAAATTGTGCTTGAATTTGCGAAACCACACAGTGCGATAAACATATATATTTACAACAATTAAACTAAACACATTACTACTCGTATGTAAGCTACATACAAACCTTTTTTAATTTCATTTACATTACATACAATACACAAATTTATCAAAATTATGTGCAATGTACATAATAAAAAATCTACTAAATACTAAACGTGGTTCCGGATAGGTAAATACTAAACCGAATGTGGTTTACTAAACTGATCATGAAACCAAACAACCCGGTTCTACAAATACAAAGCTGATTTATAAATAATTTTCCCAGTTTTTTCTTATCGTTTATCAGAGTGATCCCATATTTACATTTTCATGGTGAGTACAGCAACACCTTTTAGCAAAGTACGATAACCCCGTAAAGTTGACCCTAGCCCTAATGACGCCTGTAAGGCGGTTTATCCTCAGGAAAAGATAAAATATAATACGAATTGTCAAAATTATGAAACGGCGACGTTTTAAATTAGAAATATGCATTCGACTGCGAAAGTAAAATAATAAAAAAGAAAAGCGACGTGTATCTGATTACTTTTTTATAAGGGTTTTCGAACGAATGTTATTAGAAAAGTCCATCAGTTTCGTTTGCATTCGGTAAACTTTTGAGGGTTGTATTTTGAGCTAAAGTTGGGAGACCATTTTTACAGTATTTAAAGTACCTACTTCTCTAACAAAATCTTAGCTAATATTTATCGAAATTAATATAATCTACCATTACGACCGATTGACTCGATATTTTACACAGAGTAATTCGAGGTCCAGAGAGTGACATATTCACTGCCTTCTTAAAAAGTAGCGACATTGCCAGATGGCCGCCATACAATAATGTACAGCCCGCCCATCGGCGGGCTCGGCATTCCGATTAAGTCATTAAGTCACCGGCGTGCTTGGCATGAAAATTTAGATTTCGACATGAACTGTTTACGTGTTCTGTATCGCGTGTAAAGCCTGTATGTGCAGTTTTTTTTGTTTGTTTGATTTTTTAAGACAGCCAAACACACACACACACACACACTATCGCATTTATTATAAGAAGTGGGATATACACCAAAAGGTGAAATGGAGGATACAATTTATAATACATATGAAAAGGTCTGCTAATACTTGATGCGAAGCTTAGGCAGGCTCGGCATCTCAGATTAGAATCGGCTTTTTTTCTACAAATTTCAAGTATCTAGAGACCGTTTGAGTTGACAAGTCACCAATTAAGAGACTAATGATTATGCTACCTTTGTACAGTCAAAATACTGCAGCCCTTTAATTTAAATCAGTGGGCAGATTAGACTTTAAATAAACTTCAAAAAGACATGTTTTTGATAAACAAGTGAAAATAAAATTTTGCCGAATTCCTTTTAATTAATTAATTTTATAAATTAATATTAAATTAATAAACAAATCAATCAACAAGATCTCATCACTTTATGACGTTATTGCAATTTAAAATTGAACCGTCTTGGCATGAGATTTAAAAAGTTTGCCCTCCGAAGGGCGGGCTCGGCAGCGAATGGGTTAACTATTTTTCATATTATTTATTTATATAAATAAATATGAAAAATAGGTTTTTAGTTTATACTAAAAACCTATTTTTCATATTGGACAGTAACGTTTGCGAGCGATCATACGAGCAGTTCAAAAATAGCTCCACTTGAAGTGTGTAACCCGTATAATAATACAAAATTGATGTAATCTATAAGTGTCCATCGTTTGGCATTCAGCGCCTCGTGCTAATAGATGACCTCATGGATCTTTTTGATAATAATTCTGCATTGATCCCGGTTTGCGTTGTGGAGATGCTTGTGAATGCTTCTACATACCCTTTTTAGTATAAATATTTATATAATTGTGCCATTAAAATTTGAATAAGTGTTTTTTTACTAAAGAGTAAAATATGTTGTTGTAACTGTAGACAAGGCGGTATTGTCTCAATGGCTTTAGCCTGCCCTATGGGCAAATATTAAAAAAAAAAATGTAAAACTAACTGAATATGCTATCGGCGTCCACGCTAGCCCCTTGCCTGTATTAGTGTGGTTAGTGCAACTTACAGGCGACAGTGAGACGGAGAGATCACCTGAGCCGTCGTCGTGCAGCGGACACACCAGCTCGCCCAGGTCGAGCTCGTCTTTGCTCTTCTTGCGCTTCAGAGAGAACTGACTCTTCTTTGGTACCTGGTTCATTTATTTATACATAATGGCTGTACGAAGCCGGTTAGGTTTAGGTTGGTAATATGTACGGAGTACATTATTAAAAAAACTCGCGTGTTTGATTCATGTTTTTTAAGTAGACGGGTTTTCACGCGTACCAGTTTGTTCGAAAGGTCCAACTATAGTTTCGTTCACATTCGGTGAACTTCATCAGGGATAAAATAAGCCGTTCGTGTCCTTAACGATGACGCGTCTCGTTGAAGACACGAAGGCTATAGTTGGCCCTTTCCAACAATCTGGTACACGTGAAAAGTCGTCTTCTTAAACAATACGGAGAACATTATAGCTTTCGCAACTTCCTACATTACATAATTACATAGAAGCAGTCCGCTTTGTCGCGCCGCCAAAGACACGTTGAGTGAGAATTGGTACACATTTTTATTTTTAACGTTTAACTACTATTTACTTATGAAGTGACGATCTTAACTGGAATCGTACAATGATACTCGTATACAAGGTGTAATATAGAGGTGGGGTAAAAGTTAAGGAAGTTGGTCAACCGCTTCTAGAACAACGGCCTTATTAATAAATGCGTCTCTATGTTGAGCGTCTTTTGTCTTTTAAGGCGCATGACGTTCTCTAACGGATAAAACGATAGAAAAACATGGTCAAAGTTGAAACGCATTTATTAACAAGGCAGTAAAAGTGTGCTAATGACAACCTCAAATATCATGACACCTTTCTGCTACAAGTTATGTAAAATTTTAAGTTAAAACAATCCAGATTATAGTTTTAGAAACAATGAAGCCGGCAAGAAGTTCCACAATCTGGTAGTTATACTCATTACATAATTATATGTACAGGATTATCTGATAGCGGTGTACTAAGATGAAAAGCGGACACTATGGGGTCAACCTTGAATTAATTAACTTTTTTTATGGAACAGCTGATATTTTTCTCGAAATCAGAGTTTGACCCTATAGTACTTAGTAACTTGTTCCTTAGGTCGAATAAAATGACTTCTTTCCGGTTTAGTACACCTTTAACCGAAAGCTTTGTATGTTGCTGGAAAAGAAATTAGGATCATCGGATGTCGATCATCTGAATAATATTTACTCTTAGTATGCATTCGTTATAGTTTACCTTATATTTGGTAGTTGCCGTGAGTGGTTGGTAGCCGAGCGTTTGTTCCGCTGTTCTCTTCTGCTGTATCACATCCCGACCCAGCAAGTCGTTGAATCTAAAAGTACGATATCAATCAGTAAGCAAATATATTGTTTGAAAGTATTTCGTGACTCTAAAGATATTTCACGCTTTTTGCGCCTGATATTTGATGTATACACATTATGATGATGCACTTTTCTGATGCCAGGCAAGTGAAAGCAACGCTCTAAACATTCCAACATAAAAAAGAAAACAAATGTAAAACTGCATGTAAGACTGTGAACCGACAATTTTTTTCGTTAGTGAACGACAATTAACTTGAATTGATTGAATCACATAGCTGACTACTTATGGAACACTAGCTGCGCTCCGCAGTGTTACCCACGTAAATTTGAATAACCCACTGCATTTTTCTGAGATGAAAATTAGCCGCATTAATCTTAGACATTAGCTATCCTAGATAGTGTCAAATTTTATCGAAATCCGATCAGCCGTTTGAGCGTGAAGGGGTAACAAAAATACATAAAAATTTTAGTGTTTATAACACTATTAGGACTTGCTTTGGATATAACATATAAGCTCGTTAGCTTCTTTTAAGAGCATATTGTTCAACAACAATTTCTTTTTAGAAAAAAACTTTCAAATCTTAATGATTTTGATTTAAAAATTAAAGATCTAGACCAAAATCTCAAACAAAAATATTATTTGAAATCAGTTCATCCGTCTTCGAGAAATCATGTAACAAACATTTAAAAAAAAAATACCGTCAAATTGAGTACCTCCTAGTTTTTGGAGAAGTCGGTAAATAACGGGTGGTCGCGTTACACCAGCCAGCGGCTAGACCTCAACTCGCCTTAATTTAGTACCTTTGTGTTAGATGTCTCCGCAGCAGTGTCTTGTTGGCGGGAATGTTCAACAGAGCCGCGAGCAGCTCGGCCGTGAAACGAGGCTCTAATAGCATCAAACCTCCATGGACGCCTGCAATTTTACAACAAAACTAAATAACATTTTTTTTTGCACATATACAGGAATAAACTACGTTGTTATTTTACATGGTTGTCATGTTTTTTTTTTATTAATTTGTTCAATGATGTACTTATAAAATTATGATAGTCGACCATTATAATCATATAACAGAAAAGTAATAAACTCAACCAAAAACTGTGTGACGTGTTTACGTACGTTAACAACGTTAGAGCTAGTTAGTAATTGCTCCTCTGAGGTTAGACCTAATTAGTAATTGCTCCTCTAAGGTTGGACCTAGTAAGTACCTGCTCCTATGAGGTTGGACCTAGTTAGTACCTGCTCCTCTGAGGTTTGACCTAGTTAGTACCTGCTCCTCTGAGGTTGGACCTAGCTAGTACCTGCTCCTCTGAGGTTGGACTTAGTTAATAATTGCTCCTCTGAGGTTGGACCTAGTTAGTACCTGCTCCTCTGTAGTTGGACCTAGTTAGTACCTGCTCCTCTGAGGTTGGACCTAGTTAGTACCTGTTCCTCTAAGGTTGGACCTAGTTAGTACCTGCTCCTCTGAGGTTGGACCTAGTTAGTACCTGCTCCTCTGAGGTTGGGCGCGTACTCGGCCAGGTCTATCGCCTTGAGCCACTGCATGACCCGGTGCGAGGACCAGCGCGCCAGCTCTCCGGGGTCAGCTCCCTCGCCCCCCTCGCTCGCGCCCCCCGCTTCTTCCCCTTCAGCAGCGCGGCGGATCATCACGTCCGGATTGAACCGATTATCGCGGAGTACTTGGATGCCTGGAAGCAAATAATTCACTCTTGAATTATCAAGCGGTGGTGGAGCTTGTCGTGTCGAGCGCTGTACATGCACTCTTAGTAATGTTATGTGGAAAGAACGATAGAAAATGTTTTTTCATATTTTTCGTCCCTGAGATAAAGCATACTACTCTAAAATATATGCTTATTGGCCGGACGAGCGAAGCGTCCCTGCTTCGAGTCTATCAAAATATTTTTTCGTGTGTCAGTTTGTATGTACAGACGTTTGTCTGTATGAAAATTTCATGCTTCCATACAGATCGTAGTTTCCATCCAATCTTGTCGGCACTTCGTATATAGGTTCTACGATTTTTTTAATCGTCCATCGGAGAGTTTGCTTGAAAATGCAAATCCATGACAATAGATTTTATTACTCGCGGGACAAGGTCTAAAATACTGTCTGTACCTGTGGTTGAACATATCACATCATATATCCTGTTGAATAGGCCGTAACAAAGACAATATAAAAAATATATTTAAAAAAATGACAATACGTAGTTGACAAAGTTTGCGTGATGTCATTTTTGAGCACTTAGAATGTTAAATTATTGTTGTCACCAGGTCAATAGTTCGCAGAATTACTACAACTAGTATGTCTTGTAATACGTATCACATCAGAAACTGCAGTTTTTTACCCTACTGAGAAAGAAGAAGGGTTATGTTTTTCGAGTGTATGTTAGTATGTGTTTGGAACGCTCTAGAGCCTAAATGGCTTGTCGTATTTTTATGTGAGTGGTGTCAATAGATTTGTACGGAGTACATCACAGCTTGTTACTATAGGCTGAGTGAGGGAATCGCCACACATGTTTACTGTGAATTGTGTTAATAAACTTATAACTTTCAACTACTACTATTTAATTACTATCAACTGTGCGTCTTAACTGGGACCGTACAAGATTCGTCTTAGTCGTGAGAGTGACACTGGGTACAACAAAATTTAAAATAATAATTAAGGATGACACACAGGTTTAATGATATAGCAGACGGTTTTTTGGAAGTCGCTTCTAACCACTTGTTTACATTTCCTAAGGCGTGTGCCAAGCATGCGTACCGCAGGTCGTGGCGAGCTGATGCAACAGTAATGCGTCGAGCGAAGCGCCAGCAGTAGGTTGTCGCACGCCGTACACAATCACTTCTTGCCAGCGAAGCGCCCACGGCGGATCGAGACTGAGGCTATGTGAGCAAAGGTTTGTATTTTGAACACTAACCTCTTCTAAGCGCGAGCGCGTGCAAAGCGTGCGTGACCTTCAAGTGGTGATGCAGCTCGTGGTGCGTGAGCCGGTGCAGTAGCGACGCGTCGAGCGAAGCGTCGGCGGCGGGTGCGCGCGCGCCGCACACGCCCACGTCCTCCAGCCAGCGCAGCGCCCACGCCGTGTCAAGACGGCGGGAGAGGGTGAGCAGCGGGTCGCCGTGACCACCCTGAGCGTACACGAATGATCACACCACTTATCTTTCTATCATGATATCACTCTTACACTATCACATTAATCAGAATAACAAGATGAGAGTATACTTCTACACTAAACAAAGAAGAAAGATTTGTATTTTTGTATTAGGTCATTACATATGAAATTGGCGTTTTGTAAGGGAGGAACATAAAGTATTTTTTTTATAATAATATATTTATTTAATCAAAGTATGTACGATTGCTATCTATGCACTTTTGCCATCTCATAGGTTGTTCATTGATCCCTTTACTAAAAAAACCATTAGGACGAGAATCAATGAAATCTTTGAAGGCGCTTTGGACTGCCCCATCGGAGTTGAATTTTTTCCCTTGCAAGAAGTTATCCAAATTTCGAAAATATGGTAATCTGTTAGAGCCAGGTCCGGGGAGTACGGTGGATGTCTTAGACATTCCAATTGAAGCTCCTCTAATTTGGCAGCCGTCTGTTGTGCAGTGTGTGGTCTAGCGTTGTCCTGAAGCAGCAGTGGCCTAGAGCGATTGACCAACCTCGGTTGTTTAGCAGCTAGCTTTTCCATGTAGTCTAGCGTTGTCCTGAAGCAGCAGTGGCCTAGAGCGATTGACCAACCTCGGTTGTTTAGCAGCTAGCTTTTCCATCATGGTTTGCAGTTGCTGACAATAGATATCTGCTGTAATCGTCTGGCCAGATTTAAGAAAGCTGTAGTGAACAACACCGGCACTGGTCCACCAAACGCTCACAAGTAACTTTTTTTGAGTCAATTTTCGCTTGGGGCAAGGTTTGGCTGGTTCGCCAGGATTCAGCCATTGCGATGAGCGTTTCCGATTATCGTACAGGATCCACTTTTCATCACAGGTAATGATCCGATTTAAAATCCCTTCATTATTGTGCCGGTTGAGTAATGTAACGCAGCAGTTGACGCACGTTTGTCGGTTTGCTGCACTCAATTCATGAGGTACCCACCTTTCAAGCTTTTTCACCTTTCCAATTTGCTTCAAGTGGATTAAAACAGTTTTATCACTAACACCGCAGCCTGCAGCTAACTCGGACGTGGTTTGCGATGGATCTGCTTCCACAATAGCTTTCAATTCTTCATTAGCAACTTTAGTCTCCGGTCGTCCACGGGGCTTGTTCTGCAGGTCGAAATTTCCAGAACGAAAACGTGGGAACCAAAAACGCACTGTGTTTGCTTTTGCGACACCGCCGCCATACACATCATTAATCCTTCGAGCCGTTTCTGCAGCACTGGTACCACGGTGGAACTCGTACTCGTAAATAACGCGATATTTCAAGTTTTCCATTTTGTAAACTGCGTGACGCAAAGAAAACACTAAACGAGGACAAAACAAATGAATTACGGTTTTCGAAATACAAATGTATGAATAAATAGCTGTATAAATTTGAAATTGGAATCCCTAACCAAAGAAGAGATATTTGAGATCAAAGTGGCCAGTACGACAAAACGCTAATTTCATATGTAAGGACCTAATATATAGGTAATGAATAAACTTAGTTTTTAAAGTTATTCGTTACATACAAAAATACAAATCTTTCGACTTTGTTTAGTGTACAAGTAGAGATACTCTCATGTTGTTATTGGACCGAAAAAATCTTTTGGAGTTAGAGAGTTACAGTATAACTGAGTAACATAGATTATACTTATGATTATAAAAAAATAGAGATTAATTCAAATCCCTACTAAAATCAGCGCAAGGTGTAATTTTTTGCCATAAAATGTCTTTCATCACATGTGCTGCTGTTCTTAATATCTACAAAAAACTTCCACCCGTGCGGAGCCGGGTCGGGCCGCTAAATCTTCTTATAATATATATATATATATAATATATATATATATATATATATAATATATATAAATCTCGTGTCACAATGTTTGTCCTCAATGGACTCCTAAACCACTTAACCGATTATAATAAAATTCGCACACCATGTGCAGTTCGATCCAACTTGAGAGATAGGATAGTTTAAATCTCAAATTATAGTCGCAATTTTAATTTATTGCTTATTATTTGTCTGTTATTATTTGATAGTCACAATTATCTGTTAACTCCAAATGATTCTAACAGATGTCGATACCTTTCGACTGGGTTGAGTAAGTAATCAATAGATGGCGCTGTTATGGTAAATCTACTAAAAACTTTAGCCACAGCAACGCGTGGCCGGGTCAGCTAGTAGTAATATAAAAATTAATACTAATGTATTAATGTCGCCGCTTGTTGCATTGTTAGAACAAGTAATAATAGATTAATTCCATTATTAAATATGTCTTTCAAACTATAACATAACCCGTTACCCGGTGTTAGGTATTAGTAAGCAGACTAACCTCACCGGTTGCTCTTGAAATCTCAATACTCGTAGTCGCATAGATTGTACATACTCGTATTCCGGCACTGAGCCAAAGTTCACGCAAGGCCAATGTACTTGAGGCAATAAATACTACTATACAGATTTCAAAATAAAAGTATAAGAATATTTTTATGAACAAGCAGTTGCATTACTACGAAAGTATTTAATTTGGTAAACGGTACTAAATTTTGAAGCTTTTTAATACTTTTTAACTGATTTTTGAGAAGGGGATTGTCAACTCGTCGGAATCTCCCATAGGTTCGTTCTGACCGTCCGTCCGCTCCTTTTAACTTCTACAATTATTATATTTATCAAAATATGCAAGCCTCGGAAGAGGGTATATATTTGAGCCATTTGGAATCGAGACTTTAGAACCGTGGGAACCGCGAGCTAATACTCCGAAAGTTTGTCGGAACGTTTGATCGATGACCAGAATGCCGGTTTTATAACCCAACCTATCAGCATTGCCATTCAACGTGGTAATGCGGCTAGCATTCTGGGCACGGTGCCCTCTAGTGCTGGTTTAGAACATTTGGACTATCTGTAGATCTTAAATGGTCTATAGGTAATCTTTCTGCTATATTTTTTTTTGTTGTAGTTACTCATTTCGTTTTTAGTATTAAAGGCGATTGCCCTTTTTTACGTATCTATGTTTGTACCGATTTCACGGCTACGACTGGCCCGATTTAAATACTAATATAAAATGTTTTACTGGATCAACATATAAATTTATCAAATCTGTTCTAGTAGATAATTTTAGTTTTGACGATAGTCGTGGTACTCGTAGTATGCTTGTTTCGATATCCGACAGATTCATTTTTTTATTCAATGTGGGAATGATAAGTCCCACACTGACATCTCGCTTTGGGTGTTTCATTGGTGTGTATTTGATTTTTAACTTCTTAGAATTATTACTTGTTGTATAATAGCTGAATCACTCACCAAGAGATCAGTAAGCGCCAGGACAATCTTCTTCTTATGCATGGGGTGTTTGATAGCGAGTTCCTTCTCGATAGCTTGATGTGAGGCCGCCGCTATGACGCCCCTCGCCTCGGGAGTCGCGCCGAGCCAACTACGTAAGGGACCTACGTATATCTCTAGGCCAAGGCTTTCGAGAAAACCGCACGTGGTCTCGCAGTCCCATTGCCGGACGTCTGTTGTTTGCCTGAAATAAACAGTAAAAACACACATGATTGGGCTCCGGATCCAGTGCTTTTACCACACGGATTGCAGATTCGATATTGTACTACGTGAAGTGCATTATCGAATCTGCAAACGAATAATACACACATTACATACTTTTTGAGTATAGAAATCTTAAAAAATAAATGATTTAAATAGGGGTAGGAAACTGAAAATGGCACGTACCACAGAATTTGTTGAGTGTAGTTTAAATAAAAAAAAATGCCACATTTTTAAGACAAAATACGAATCACAAAATACTACACTGCAACGCTACAGCGAAATATAGACACAGACTAAACGTATGAATAAAAAGTTAAAAATGCTTTAGCTTAAAAATGACTTTTAATCCATTGATGTTTATTACAGTTTAACATTAATTTATGAATAATTCAAAAGTTAATAACCAAAAAAACAACCTTATGTTATGGTCCGTTTCTTCTTTTTTCTCGGTTGTAATGCGGTAGGTATAGTCTCGATCATCTTGGTACGTTACCTATCTTTCCACTTACCAAGTTATAGTGACAGGTCTAAATACTCTAGGAGTGCTAGCACTAAGCAATGATCATGGTAGCTCGCCTTTTTCTAATCTTATACCCAGTCGCGCACTTCGTGTAAATATGACGATGTTTCTTATTCTTTTTGGTTGTAATGTGACGAAATAACAGCAAGGGTCTCAAACCTCTACTTACGCATGCATTTGTTCACTTACCAAGGCATAGTGACAGGTCTAGGTACTCTTGGAGTGCTAGCTCTGAGCGAAGACCGCGCTAGCTCGTCGCCTTCCAATCTTATACCGCCGCCACTACCGAGTCGCGCGCGCACTTCACGTAAAGATGGCGACGGACTACCGCGGGACACCACCTCTTCTTTCTCAGCTGTAAGCGATAGCGATATGTTTTCGTTGTAATTGGATAGGACATAAAGAAATTCAATGTCAACCGATATTAAGGTTGGATAAATTTAAATAAGGGACAGACTTTTTAGGTTCCTGAACAAACGTTTCACATTAAAACAAGCGTAGGTATACCTAAGTAATACTAGTATCAGCTAGTAAAAAGGAACTTTTATTTTTGAAACTTCTTGTAAACAAAAAAGATTCACTTTTTTTATTGACAGGCAAATTGTCACGAGAGGCAACTCTGTTAAACATTGATTGAAAATAGGTAATTTATCATATTGGTATGTTCACCTTAGTGATTAAAGTTCAAGTCAAATGAATTATTAAGCTAAGCAAAGAAAGTATTACTTAAACGAAAATATAACAATCCTATTGATTGATAGACAATAATACAACATTTGTTTTCTTTTCTTAATTATTTCTACGCTTAAATGTACACATAAATACAACATCGACAAAGCAAAGCTGGGCCGGGAGAGTTCAGTCTAAATGAGTTTGCATTGGTAGTTAAATAGGGACAAGGAGTAAGTTATATTATACAATGAACTCGGTACGGAACATTAGGCACAGTTTCGTTCCCTAAACCACTGAAGTGTTACTGCAATAGCTGAGAATTATATAAAAGCACAAATAAAGTTTTATACGAGTATAGAAGTAGCATCCATCACTTATTAAACGTGAAGTGAAATTTATAAAGACCCCGATTCGGTCAGGCCAAACTTACTAAACTAGCCTAATTTGACAGTACAAAAATTGTCTCCTCTCGTTTTCTTTAATAAGTTAGAAAAGTATGGATATAATTTTAGGATCTTTTAGTTTAGTCAGTGTGACTGGCCAAATTAGGGTCAGTAGCTCAATCCTTCAAATGTAGCTTGATCATAATGATAATAAAGGAGACGACATAGGCCCATTTCGGTCACGTTCCATACTCTTGAAGATTATGGAACGTGTCCTGAACCGTAGGCTCCTGGCGTAACTAGAAGCAAATGATCTTCTCAGTTACCGACATTACGGGTCTCGCCGAAATCGGTCTACTGGGGATCTTGTAGTATACGCAACTCATATCTGGAGTGAAGCCATAGAGAAATACGGGGAAGCGCTTGCCGTTTCTCTCAACATTTCGAAGGCTTTTGACAGGGTCTAGCACGAAGGTCTTGTAAGCAAGCTTCCTACATACGGCTTGCCCGCTGGTTTCTGTTTATGGATATCAAACTTCTTGAGGGACCGGTCAATACGTGTGATCATTGATGGCTGCTCGTCAGGCCAAATGGCTATTAATGCCAGAGTTCCTCAGGGTTCGGTGCTCTCAGCGACCCTTTTTTTGCTGCATATCAACGATTTGTTAAAACCATGCACCTTTGGGTACACAGAAGACAGCACGGTCGTTGAGAGTTACATTTCTTCCCCAATGCCAGTGCGGCTGAAGTTCAGTTACTTAGAGAAGCTATGGTCGAGCGATTGAACTTGTCTCTCAGGGCAGTCTCCGATTGGGGCGATGCCAATCTGGTCAAGTTCAATTCTGCTAGGACGCAGGCGTGTCTGTTTTCCGCCAAAAAGAGGCCATTCCAGCTGACCCCTACTTTCCGAGATGTATCCGTTCCCTTAAGCTCTTAGGTGTCACGCTGACTTCAACGCTCAATTTTGGAGCGTATATTGAGTCTAAGCTCAGTTAGCTGCCAAAAAGCTGGGTATCTTCTCGAAGGTGCGGCGGTACTTCACGTCGATACAGTTGCTCAATCTGTGTAAAGCACAAGTTCGATCGTGTATGGAATACTGCTCGCATCTTTGAGATGGATCAGCAAAATAGCAGCTTGAAGCGTTGGAATCTGTTGAAAGGCGAGCTAAAAGTCTTATAGGTAACGATGCTCTGGCCAAAGTTAAACTTCAAAGCCTCGAGCATCGTCGAAAAGTGGCTAGCCTATTGATCTTTTATCGGATACATCATTAAAAGCTTTGGAGCATGGACCATCGACGTAAAGTTGCCAGTCTATCTGCTTTTTACCGAATTTTCCACGAGAAGTGCGCACAAGAGCTGTTTGATCTTATTCCCCCTTCACCATTCCACCACCGTACTTCCAGAAGATCGGCAGGACGTCTTCCACTTATTGTCGATATACCACCAATTCGTACCAAACGTTTTGCTTCCTCTTTTTTTAAGAACAGCAAAACACTGGAATAACCTGCCTTTCTCTGTGTTTCTGGATAAATACAACCCGGGTGTTTTCAAGTGCAAGGTGAATAGGTTCTTACTAGGTAAACGTGCTACATGTTCACTTACCATCAGGTGAGATCGTGGTCAAACGTTGCCTAGTTAATTGTAAAATAAAAACATTTTGGGGAGTGTGCCTTGGAATTGCATGAATTAATCCCCCCATCTCCATTCTACAATCGGACAAGTAGAGATACTGTAAGGCGCCACCGGTTCATGGTAGAGGTTCTCCACGGACTCGCACAAATTGCTTCGCGTCTACATTTATTGTTCGAACTGCCAGGTTGTGGAATCCGCTGCCAAGTTCTCTATTTCCCGATAGCTATAATCTCGGTCTCTTCAAATCGCGAGTGAATCGGTTTCTTCTAGGCAAGCGCGCTACATCCTAGACCGCATCGTCACTTTACATCAGGTGAGTTGCGGTCAAGCGCAAATCTATCGACAATATAAAAAAAAAACTGAGTAATACAGACATAAGTTCAGTATGCCGACTTTTGCCATTTTTGCCGATTTTGGCTTTGTTTGTGTATTTCAATAAAGCATATAGCTTTATTGAAATAACAGTTGCGGACCGTAGTAAATCTCTTCAGTCTGTTTAATTAAATAAATTTATACATAATCTAGTTTCGATACCGACTATTCTACCGCGTGCCTCAACCATGTTATTCATAATTATACTGAACAAAAACATGAATTACTTTCATTGCGATAACGTGAGACATAAAAAGGACACGTTAAGTCAAGTAGTAGATAATATTTATCCGCTAAGCTTCAGTAGGTAAGCTAATCTATCAATAGTTTAGTCATTGTCATTCCATACAGGAGCCGGGAGGTCGCACGATATAGGCACCTAGTTTTAGCACTGACTGTCCTTTATCGCGCGTCACCACCAAATTTATTGCTTTAATGAACAAAAAACATGTAATAATTTGATTTTGCGAAGCGAGCGGCACATAAAGAAGCAGAAGTGAAAGTTTCTGCTTTGTACAGTGGATTTAAGAACAACAGTTTAGTACAGGCCGTTCCATACAGAAGCGGGGAGGGTCGCGCGTCATGCGCCATGCTACCGTCACCGCAGAGACCTAGATTCGGCACCGACTGTCCTCTACCGCGAGCCACCACCATGTTGTTGATTGGTTTACCGAACGCCACGCGCGCTTCTGTCGTGAGCACCGATGACCGTGGTAGCGAGGAATACATGTGGGTGTTGCGCTCAATTTGACGACCGTAGTTTGCCGGGGGTGTCTGGAAAGGGCACATTTTTGTAATAAAAATCATCAACTATAAAGAGCTGATGTTTATCAAACGACATATGTAATAAGGTTTGCAAAATAAATACCTAAAAAAGAAGCTGAAAGTCTTATTGCTGTGGTCGGTCACTATAGGGCAGTTCGGACTGCTCCACATATGGACGACCGCCATGGCCTAGTTGTTTTAGCATTCTCGCTTTAAGAGCGTGCGGTTCCGGGTTCAAGCCCTGTTTGAGCCAGGAGTATGAACGATGAGTTTGAATACAGGACTATCGGTAAGGAGACTACTAAGCCTGTATATGTGAATGTTTCATGACAACTACGAGACAGTAGAACTTCTAGTGGAAAGATGTGAAACGTAATTTATATAATTTTGTGTTACCCTAGGCGGAGCGGGTCTGGCGAGCGGCATCGAGGTGACAACCACCCCGTCTGGAGGCGGCGACCGCTCCAGGATGCCCCTCTCTGCCACTCGCAGGCGCACCTCACTTAACTTAGACAGAAGTTCCAGCTTCTGAGTCTCTAATGATGATCTTTGTAACATTTCCTGCAAATAGAAAACGATTATTATTATAAAAACGAGTTCTTTAAGAAAAGTTACTACCGAATCCCATTACGGCAGATGTCGGTAGATATTTCGATTTAAAAATCAACCCTGTGGACCGATTTGATAAAATTTTAATGTTACCACGCGGAACATTACAAACATAACATTACAACAAAATTTGTCGAATTGAGTACCTCTACTTTTTTGGAAGTCGGTGGATATTTTTATTCCAGTCTTAATATTTATTTTATAGAAGATAGGATTATGTTTGACCGCAACAATGATGCGTTTTACCGCAATACAATATTAAAATTATTTTTGTCTGTGTCATACATATAATTCAAATCGGTCAGTAAATGGCGCCGTAGGAAACGACAAAATAACTTAAATTTTGACAAAATTGGTTAGAAACCACGACCTCTACGCGTACTACTGTTAGACAAACATACACAGAAGACAACATTAACACAAGAACTTTTTTCTTGCCAGAATTGATGCAAAGACGCTTCGCTTGCTCGGTCTTATAACATACTTTCTTTATCGAATTTATGTGTCGAAGAAAGCGTCAGGAATTAGAAAAAATAGCAGTCGCGTTATAACTTCAATCAGTACAAAATTGCACTGAAAAAAATATTCATATATTTTTCAATACAAGTTGAAACCAAAGATGAAGCTTCTGGTCATCAGAGCATTACTTGTAACTCTATGTTGTATATTTACTAATATTTAATTTGGAATAAATTATTTGATTTTATAAATTATCGGCGCAGCTGTTCTTTAACACATCATACCTAAAAGTATGATACTACCAAACTCAATGGTACTATTATAGTCAGGACAAACAACGGTACACCAGTAAAGTGGCATATTATTTCACCGATCAAATACATCGTAGCTCGTCAGCTAACTAACGATGGATAAACAAAGGCGCGATCAAAAAAAGCTTTCAGGTTATCCATACGAATACTGTAAACATGGCTCTAGGCCTGCGTTTGATGATATCTGTGTGTACCGGACTTTATCTTGGTGTTTAGAACACATGAACATCTGGCTATCGCGAGCTAGTTAATAAGTACAGTTAGAAGCGATACGAAGTATAAAGTTTTAAAAAATCTATAAAGAATAATTAATTCACCGTAAAGACAAGTGTCCCGTCGCACTTGTCATTAATTAAACAGATTGAGAACGGATTTATGATATCGTTGAACAAAACAAATAGAAGTCCTTGCCGCCTGCCCGTTACCTATGAGAGCTAAGTTATGACCTAAGATTCATCAAGACTATTGTAAAGAGATTTCTATAGTCCCTTTCAAATGGAGAGCGAAAAAACCCTGTAGATACCACGAAAATCGGTAAATGCGTAAAGCGACAGGCGCACGATAAATAACTGCATGTATAATAATATAATAATATTGAATCGGTTATTTTTGGTGCTTCCGTGGTACCTTTACGTCCACGTAAATTTTTCGTACAAATGTAGAGCGAATAAAACCCTGTAGTTTTATTCGCTCTCCATTTGAAATGAACTATATCTACGTGACCATCCTCAATCACACCGCCGCCATGGCGCTTACCTTAACGTGAGTTAGTGTTCGAATGTATATTATTGATAGACAACTAAAAAACTTACTGAATTATATTATCGGTTTATTTTTTATATTATTTTTACTTTTAATCATGAATACATATGTAACGTAGCTGACTGTCCAATTTGTGTATACACTCACCAGTGTAAATGAGCAACGGAATTAGAATAATTTAAACTAGAACGTTTATTTTCTCTCGTATGCGTTGTTACACAAGATAGAACTTCTGGGTCTAACAGAAAGTAACTTTTGATTTACAGTTTTAGCAACTATATTGGAAGAATGTGAGAAACAATCTATGAAGGAAATTTACTCAAGGTCATTGGGAAAAATTAACCTTACAATTTGCATGGTATTTCATAAATGCTGTGTCGTAAGTCAAGTCCATTTAATTTTGCAGATGAATAAGTATGTGTCGTTTTCGTATCTTTACTATATTGGACCAATAATTAATTTGAATGATAACTATTACTTGTACTGAGCTTGTATTTTCACGATGGAATGGCTAAATCGACTCTGATTGGTATTAATTGTTAGATACAAATTTATCTAAAATAAGCCCAGAAGAAATACATAGGGTATTTTACTCCTAATTATCATATTTAATTCTTCACGCAGGTATGTATTTGTGCTAACACATACAGCATTTAAGTGGTCGTCATTTCTATTTATAGTGTATTAATATCCCGAGGTTTTACTGACATATAAAACTAATATGGCAACGGACAGAGTATATACACCGCTACCGAGCCATGTGTTAGGCATAGAATAAATAATAGTTCAAGCGGTAAAGGTGAAGTGAAGTAACACATCCAACATAATTATTATTATCATTATTATTTCGGGCATTCCATTACATCCCGCTACAACATGCGGATAAGGAGATTGAAACCAGAACGCGCAATAAAAGCAAAATAAAATCCGACACGAATAGTTGTGGCAGCGAGCGAGGAAATAAATTTTCAAACACATCAAATCTAAATTGAACGCCAGTCACGAAGAAGAAAGAGATTTGGAAAAGAAAATAGCTAGATAATGCGACATACTTTGAATGCTCGAGTCTTTGTTTGACGTAAATAGTACGGTCGGAGATCGGCCTCATTCCAGCATATAAAGTTGTAAAGATAACGTAGTTTGCAAGTTATTTAGAATTAGTGCTGTCAAAAATTTATATCATGTGTTGTATAAAAGCTAAACTCTACTAAATTGCATACAACTGCACTAAGCAAAATCACGTCATAGATAAACCCTTGTTTAAGTCAAAACAGACAGACTCAGGCATGGCGCAGGAGAACATTAAAACATCATCAAAGCTGACATAATGACAAATTAGAACGCCATATACTTTTCCATTTGGTTAGTTAGTTAGTATTCTGTTACTTGCAGTTCTCTGCAGGCGCTATTAAATCTCAAACATAGCTTCAGAAGTCGGTTAGTGACGAAGTGATTTCATTAGGTTAGTACTCTAGTCGACAAAGAGTTGGGACGCGCGGAGGCGAGGGTTTGCGGCTTGCGGCCCACAGTGTAGCGATCATGATTATTCAATGGCCCCATTCCTACCATCTGTGACATGCTGAATGCTAAGCAGTTTACGTTTACCTCATTCAATGAACACCCAGGTTTGTTACTACTATATATGTTTTGTTGGGACCAGGATTTAGAGACTCGGCAAAGTAGATTCTTAACATT
This sequence comes from Ligdia adustata, assembly GCA_947049295.1. Taxonomy (NCBI): domain Eukaryota; kingdom Metazoa; phylum Arthropoda; class Insecta; order Lepidoptera; family Geometridae; genus Ligdia; species Ligdia adustata. The sequence goes on from OX346218.1 coordinate 11,192,592, forward strand.
TTCAATTGTTCAGTTAATTACCATAAACAAACAAATAAAGAGCATAGATATCACAGACTTTAACAGGGCCATGGTCAAGTGGTGGTAACGATTTTAAAGCAGAGGTTTCACTAAAGTTCTGTACAACATGCAAACGAATATCTGTTTAAGTTTAAAATAAAAACTATGTAAAATACGACACAGTCACATTTATAACTGCCTGCGCCAGAAATAAGTTACATATATAGAATAGAATATACTCATGGCACGGGCCTAACGTACGAAAAATAGTAGCAATTAGTTGTACATTTCGTGGTAACACTACCATGTACAGAGCCTCCTAGTATTAATTAATACTACTACTAGCTAGAAATAATAAAATAGTTCATCATAATTGTCAAAAAAAATATAACATGATCGCACTAACTTCGAGTATGGGACAAGCAATTCATTTTCTGACAGAAGCAGAATCGAAGATAATAAACTCGAGTTATGCATAAAACAAACGCTTGTCTGAGTGGCACAGTCTTGGGTTTGTTGGAGAGATCGTATCTTTGTGGCACAGTTAAACATAGTGCTCGAAGTCTCTCGGCTGTATTTAAGTTTCATTAAAGCATATCGCTTCTGCTTTTACGAGTACAATTCTATTGAAAGTTAAACTCATCGAAACTTGCAAACAAATCTTTGCACATAATGTCCCTGTTGCATGGCCCACCTATTTCGCTTCAGTAACTAACTTTTGTTAGTTATAAATACTGTCTTACAGAGCTAAAACATATATATACAAAAACAATTGATTGATCCCTATAAGTCTACGGAATTCTCTAACATCCATAGTATTATATCCAAGCACCTGCCTCTTGGCTAAGATTTTCTCGTTAACGTTTAACGTCTCATACATCAAGAGGTATCAATAATGAAATCTATGGAAAATTCTAACATTCGTAGTTGCTGTTCCAGGATTTACCTTTTGCAATCTCTGATCAGCATCGTCCAACCGTTGTCTGGTGTCGAGCAAAGCTCGCTCCAAGTCCGCCATTTTCTCACTCTGCGCTGCGATCTGTTCTGATAACACCTGCACTTGTAGCTGCAAACTCTCCTTGTCCGCTTCGAGTCTTCGCACTCTTTCCTCTGCATCGTTCTGTATGAAAGAGCATACAGTTAAATGAATATTGGTTGAAAATGTAACCGTAGATGAACGTTACACGACCAGGGGTGATATCGCGTAATGTTAACGGCGAAGTGAAACTAGTAACAGCAATCTTGGTTTGTACCTTCAAATCTGTCAAAATGAAACCAAGATAATTGTTACTTGTTTCACTTATTTCGCCCCTAACAAACTTGATACAGCCACAGAACAATAAACTTATAATCTCTCATTAATCATTTCACGTAATCTTTGCTTATTCAGTTAAAAAATGTTCTCAGCCTGAATAATGTGAAATCCATAAATAAGTAATTAAAATTTTATGTTATTTTACACTTCTTGTTACCAGATACTGCAGTCTACTTTGAGACGAATTGTTGTTTTGCTTAAATTATACCTACTTGTAAGAATAGCCATTAGAAAAATCTATTATTCTAGTAAAACAGGTAAATAGGATTTAATATCATTCGTAACACAATAACTTCAGTTTTTACAGTCTCTATTACAATTATTAAAGTAATTTAAATTTAAATCACGTTATAGGGCAATGACAGGAAAGATACGGTCACTGGCTAATGGCACTGATAAGAAGTAAAAATAAAAACATTATTAGACCTATAGTACAACATCACCAAAAAGCAAGGACGATGATTTTTGAGGAGATATTTAATATTAGGCCTCGTTTCGTATGAAATTGGTATTTACGAGTCCATTACATAGATTGAGACTAATGTTTGTCAAGGTTGTTTTATTTGCCCTATCACTGTACAACATACTCAGGATGGTTATAATCGTAATATTAATTCGTACTGAAATATATGTTTGCAAAAAATTTATAAGAACAATATTAATAGAAATGTAATGAATTAGTACGAGTAAGTAAATAGTTACACACCAATCGACACTAATAACACTGATCTAAGCCCATGTAGACCATGAATAAAATAATGCACAACTAGCTGTAAAAACACTTGAATGATTAAAATATATCAAATATCAGCGAAGAAATAAAGTTTATTTACATTTTGCAAATTGCATGGAAGTACGGCAACAAAGAAAATTCAGAGCAGTGAGGACGTCCCAACTATGAGAATATTTTATGCACGTAAATTTAACTGTAAAACGCTTCGCCGGGCCGTTGGTATTGTTCTGACGAGCTGAATATTAATTGTACCTTGTATCTATCAGTGCGCGGTGCGGGTGCGGGCGGCAACGATGGGTGTGAGGGCCACGAGCGGTCGTGCATGTAGCAAGGCGGAGGCGCAGGCGGCCCGTGGCACCAACACATGGGGGGCCACCAACCGCCCTCCGGCCATCGAAAATGTTCATACGAGTTCCAACGCCTCTGCAGCTCCGGAGGCGTATCATCGTTTCGCGGGCGACGAGATCGCGGCGATGCACGGACGCTAGACTGCACGCTCGACGGATGTTGCGGTGGCTTAGATGTCAACGATGATCTAGTCTTTCGGTCGCGGTCGCTGCGGTCAGACGGTCGCCGACGCCTGTCGAGGCTCGCCGACGAGAACTCCTCTGTCCTAGCGTCCATCGGCGTCGGTTCCGCGTCGTCTTCGTCGTCGTCAACTATGTTTCCGGTCGGCATCCATTTGAAGTCATCATCCCTTCGAGTAGAGTTGTCGAGGCGTCGGCTAGGTGTCAGCGTGCGGTAGTTGTTCTCCCCCCGAGGTTCCATCCGGAGGTCATATCCGTTGCCGTCCGATTCTTCGCTCGAAGTGCTGGATTCGGTCCCGGAAGAGTTGGCGCGGTTCGCGGAGACCGCGCCCTCCGGCCACGCTGAACACTTCACTGTGGCTTCATCGGGACTCTCCGAGTCGCCGCCTGTGAGATAATCGAGTGTGAGAGCGCGTTAAATTCGCGACAGCAACACGTTCGGTGCGAACTCGGACTCACCCATCGGCGAGTAGAGGTAGGAGCGCACGGCGGGGTGGGCATAGCCCGCCGCCGTCCGCTCCTGCTGGTCCTCGTCGAAGGGCTCCGTAAGGTACTCGCAGTCGGACATGAGGCTGTGCGAACGCGACACTGCGCGACAAGCTCGCGGTACGAGTCACCTATGTGTCGCTATTTACAGTTTGGCTTCGGTCCAGTGTTACGCTACGTCAGTGACTCGTCCGCTATCGCGAATTACGTACTCTCCTGTGGGGGCGGCTCCTCGCTCGACTGAACGGAAGCGGAGTCTCGTTCCGACGCTTCCGACGCCGTGGACACGGGACGCTCGCTGTAGGCGGAGGCGCGGCGCGATCGCTCCTCGCTAAAGGTCTCCTCCCTTATTGTTGGTACATTTCTGTTCTGCGAGACGGACGCGCGTGATTTGGCCGGCCGCGGCTTGTCCTCGGCGCCAGAGCGGTGGTTGAGCGCCGCGATGGTGGCTGCCACGAGTGAGCCCTCGCGGCTGTGTTCGCGCATGTTTTCGTTCAGAATGAGCAGGGCTCGCACGATCAGGGCCGACGCCCGCGCCCGGAAATAGATCGCGGTGTATGCGCCTGATGCATTCCGGACACCCTTCCCGCTTTGAAGTAATAGTAAAGCGGGGTTTAAAAAAGCTCATCACGTAAACATACCCATTCCTCCGTATTTTATATGCGTAGTAGGAAACGGTCGAGTTAATGACATGACAATAGGTTTGTTAACGCACACGTAATTAAACAAACGGTTGCGTGCGATGCGAGGCACACAGGCTGACACACTCACCGTCGATGTCAGTGTCGGTGTCGGTAGCGGCGGCGGCACATTGACGCCCTCGTAGAGGGAGCGTCTGGACCGCCCCCACACGCCGTACTCATCACACATGGCCTTCTCCGCGTAAAACTCATTATATCTGCTCCAGGAGTACGCATCCCTACAATTGTCTGATATAATAGCGTGCGGTTCGACGAAATTAGGATTGTAGGGCAACTGAGGCGGGTAGTAATGGGGCGCGCTCGGCTCTTCCGACTCGAAATCGTTAGATCCTCTTTTGGGAACTAAGCAATTCATCTTGAATGTCTTTCATCTAAGACTTATTACTCTTTTCGTACTTTAATTAACCATTACCTGAAAAGATTAACACAATCAAATGCAATACAAACCGAGACTTTCAATCCTGTATTGCCTACCTATACAGTCTAATATTTTTGACAAACTATAGACGTTAAATCTACCACCTTAATAAGAGAATATTTATGAGTTATTTTTGAATAGTTATAACCAGCCGATGATGTAGAAAGCCGTCGTTAATAAAGTCCCGTAAGGTTCGGAAATAGCTGACAGCTGGTCGATCGAGAATATCCCGCTGGAGAATTTAACGTTCAACAAAAGTGAGGGGAGCACGTGTAGTCAAAGTTTCTAAAAATAGTGTAATGTTTAGAGATGACAATAGGCGTTTACGAGGACGAAAAGTTTTGTATGCACATAGTGCAACAGGCAAACGAAAAGCTTTGTTTTGAACGAGTGACAAACACAAACCAGTCAAATGTAAAACAGAGACGCTTGTGTATTGTATAGACCGAGTATTTGGATATCATTACTTATTACATCATTATAAATGTTATTTGCGATGGTATAAACTCCAAAAATCTTAAAAGAGGCAGCTATATATCTAAAATAAAACAGCAAAAAATTTATTCACGACTCCAATTTTTTTTACATATAGTTTACACTACGTAGATAGCAAAAACTTTTTACACACTATTTCAATTCAGTTTTCTATTTCAGCTAAGTAAGTAAGTGTGAAGAATGATAATAGCATATTACTAAACTTAGCAGAAAAACAGTTTGAATCGCATGATCGTCGTACGGTATAATTGCAAGTAGCGGCATCCATATTCATAAATCTGTAATGTTATACCGTGAGTGGTTTATTGGCGGTCATTACCATCAATTATGTTACTTGCGTTTAGGCGGAGTTGTTTCTCATAAATTTGTAATTGATGGAGTACGTTCACATAATTTCATGAAATGAGTTCAATATATTCAAGTAAATATGAAGGAAAATTTACGTGGAATGCAATAAATATTCTATCACGCAGTTTTCTGTTCAGATATTGGTCGCTTTTTAAAGCAATGTAAGACGAGATGAAGACTAAAAAAATAGCGTACACAATAATACCCAATAATATTGAGATACTGACATTTAGATGGTGATTGAGAAAACTACAGAACCCGAAAGTAGATATGTAGATATAACTGTTCATAACAGCAAACTAATGACCACTTAGTCAAGCAACAATACTGCAAAATCTATTATAACTAGCCAGCGAACACTAAGTGGAAGAACTCTGTCGCATGTGCAAGGAAGAAAACAAACCACAATAGCTTAGGCCTGAAGTTGACAGCAAATGACTACCGCGTAGGCCAGCCTAGACGCTTGTTGCTTTTACTTACTTTGCCCAGGGAATCGATTTGTCTAGCTTGTTTGAAACCGATAAGTCTGCTTTGCAATGACAGCATTCACTTTACGAGCTAAAATGTCTTATTAAAAATATTTTCAATAATAACCAATGGAAATGACTAATCAAAACTTTAGATGTGGATGATCGTTGAGATAATATAGTAAGAAATTTCACATAGTACTCACCCGAGGCCCAGTTTAGAACTCTTCACTTATAGTCTGTCTTCACTTTCGTAAACTAACCGCAGCGCTGTTTAATAACAAGCTATGTTTTATACACACACGTTTAGTTGTAAGAGGCGACAAAAGCACCTGCACTCAGTATGCGACTAAAAGTTTCTAACTGCTACATAGACTTGGCTGCAGCCGGCGCCGGTTGGTCGTTTCAGAGTGGACTATTAGTGGAACAAGAAAATCTTCTCGTATAAAAACAAAGCGGACACAATTAGATATAACTGATACGCTGTAAATATAGCTACACTATAAAATGTAGTGAAAACTACACAAAAAGAATTTACTCGTAAAGCTGCCAAAGAGAAACGAAACTCATCAAGTCGGAACGTGAATTGATTGTAATGCTAAAGACCTGTCAAAGTAATAGCCCTGCAGAACAACACCTACTTTTTGACGACAATACATTTTTTCATAATACAAGCTTATTGTGCAAAACAGCGGGTCGACACCCTGCTAGGTGAGCGGCGAATGGTCCTGTGCGGGCGGTGAATATAAATATATCTAATTTGTTAACCATAATAATACACTGATCTATTTAATTATCGACCGATAAAATAGGGAAGCCAAAACGTTTCCTAGAGAACGATAATGTGGGTTATAAGTTATTTATAACGGGAACAAAGATTTCGTAAGGCGCATTTTACGCGTATTTAGATTACGTGTTAACGTGAAAGAATACAAGCAAGTAAAACTAATTTAACTACGGAAGTAGTAAAATGTTATAAAGAATGAAATGAAATGTTACATTAACCTACTTATAAATATTTACAAAAGCAACAGAAAAAAGCCAAAGTAAGGTGTTCCCTGTTTCTTGTTAGACTGATCGATCTGCGGTCTTACGATCGACCGCTTTGGTGGTTATGCGGTTAGAGTTAGGTGTTGGTTCTTTAGTAAGAAAGTTAGACAAATTTACTTTATTTATTGAACAATAAGTAACAAAGTTACCCAAGAGCCTTTATACCTTGACGGGGAGTTCACAATGACACCCTCGAGTTTCAGTATCGAGTTTTCTCTTACAAAGTCTTTTTGAATTCTTGCTTTTAATTAACTTACTGAAAACAGAAGAGTAATCAATTTACTGAGAAAATTTTCAACATGTTCCTTACAGTTGGCTCCGTAAATCTCTGTACAATACAAGTTATTAATGTGTTTTTATTAAAAGTTATTATTAATCTACTCGTATACTTACTCGTATAATAAAACTGTAACAGGACAATTCTGTACATTGAATATATTTCGCGGGGGGTGTTTTTAACGATATAGACCCTTAATCTATATTTTTCTTAATTTTTGTCTGTCTGTCTGTTTCTGGACTTTCCATAACTTCGGAACTGCTGGATGGATTCTAATGAAACTTGGTATACTTAAGGTTTATACCATGAGGTAGGATCTTATCTACTTTTTATCCCGAAACTCAGAAAGGGTTCCCATGGGAGGGGGGATGAAAGTCTTATTTAATTATAGCTCAGTAACGCGTGCTTCGATTTGGATGATTCTTTTTTTGTTAGAAAGATGTACCTGAAATGATGTTATGCGAAAAATTTGTGGGGGTACCCGTGAGAGAGGGGATAAAAGTCATATTTAACTAAAACTTGCTAACGCGTGCTTCGGTAAGGATGGTTTTTTTTTGTTAGTAATGACTTACTCAAATTATTGTTCTCAAAAAAATACTACTTCATTTTTGTAGTTGTAGCTACATAAATATAAAAAGTTGTATCTACATAAAAAGTTTTAGTAAGGAAGGTTTTACTATTGAAATTTAATTTGCATTGTCATTTTTTAGAAAGGATTTTCTGAAATCATTGTACTGCAAAAAATACGACATCGGTATTGTAGTTCTTTATTATTATTTTTTTGAGTTTATAGCTGCGGCATATATTATGATTGTACATATATTTATTTTTTTGTAATAAATAAATAGGCAAGCGGGATACATACATTAGCAAAACAAAAGACTACGGGTTGAAATGAGTGCATTCGTAAAATTAAATAGGCGTTTATGATATGCAGAATCTTAACATGCCGGACATAATTGTGCCAACTTCTCTGTATCGCTTTAATTAATAAAATGTACAGTTTAAAACACTGCTATCTTATTGTATCTTTTACAATGATAAGATTTAAGACGGACCACTGAAATTATTAAAGGTTAGCAACCGCGAACGAAGTCGCGGGTACAGCTAGTATACAAATACGATAGAACTGAGACAAATACATTTACAGTATAGGTACAAAATATATATTTACAAAGATTACAAACAGGCGAACTGAAAATTTAATTTGAGAAAAACGCACTTTACTTAAGGGAAAATTAGTTATAGTGCGGGTATATTGACATCATATCAAACTATCATATAACCGAAGTAAGAAAGGACCAGGACTTAGCAGGACCTTCCGATTCCTAAGTTTCTATTAGGTTCTATTCAATTAATAAGACAATAGTGACCTCAGAGTATTGTGATCGAGAACAGAGAATCTGCAGGCTGAACAAACGTATTTCATTTCGTATTATACTCGTAGTGATTGGTGATCCTAAGCAAACAGTGAATAAGGCATAACGACTATACACAAAGTCTTGCCACTAAGCAACCCATTATAGCATTTATTAACAACGCTCTTTTATTTGCTAGAAATATACTACCAATAATAAAGAATCTTTTTCATTATGAACGGAATAATTTATACCTTCCATTCTTCTACGTGTTCCAGAGGAACTATCAATTCACAACATTGTATAGTATCTAAAAGTGCATTAAGGCTTGGCTTCTTCATAATCCGGCAAAAAAAATTTTTCTTCAAATCTTGTTTCAACAAAGCCACTCAACCTTGAAGTACATCTCTACGTTGTAGACACCACAGGATTAGATACCAGCCCAGGCTAAAAGCAAGTAAATAATAATTTACAAGTGACCTACAAAAAAAAACAATATGGCAATAATGAACGGACGGCGCTGTAGCGTCCTGAATTTTAAATTACTCTTTGCACAAGCGAATCGCTGAGCCGGCATACAAACATGGCAGATGTCGATGTGCACACACACATTATTCAGACCTGCACTAGGCGTAACCAGGGTCCTTAAGTTCGAAACATACATTAGCAAGGATTCAAGACGACTAATAGAGCCCTAATTAGAAGAGAAAATCAGTTTTAACGCTATCGTCACAATTCCCAAATTAATTATCGTGTTAATAAAATCTTAACCGTAGCACAAGAACCACTTAAACTAGTAATTTAATTTAAAGGAGCACAATCCTCCAGAAATTCTCTGCCTATGCCCCGGAACGAGGAGCCTCAAATATTGACTCTACCGACTTGCTCGATCAAATGGAGCTTTAAAAGCGTTGAAATAAGCTCGACTAGATGCAAAAAGGTTCAGTGTAACTTGCCAGACGAGAGCAATGTTGTAAATTCATGGCGCTTAAAAACTGCTTCCTAGTTTGTATTAATTTCCATTCTCGATTTGCATACCTGTGCTAGAGTTAGATAGGATGTCGATTTGTAACAAACAAAATATTGTAATCTTCAAAATGTTCTATATCCAATCGGATGATATTTTTATTTTGAATGCCGAAATGGAATACTCATGCACAGTTAAGTATCGATATGCAATAACAATTGACATTCAATTTCTTTGCGAGCAAATCGCCGGATCGGTTCGAATCAGGGACGCTTTTGTGCAAACACGGATTTATTTCTGCCAACGTGTTTTCTTTTCGGACCTATATAGTTGTAACATATGGATTTATCTTGAACATGCAAATCTTACAAAAAATTTATTACAAACGAGTACACTACCGCCTATGCATACATACTACGTACCGTATTACTGCGGCGTAATTACTTTAAAGTCACTGTATAATTCAGGTCAGTGTTCATAGTTCAATCTATTAAATAGACGACACTTTATTTATATTTTTGTACTTATATGTATTTACCTCAGTAAGAAATAGATACAGGCTTTGTATACCTGTCGTTCTTCAATCTTTTAAGAGTAAGTACATCAAAGGCTCTCAAACCACAAATAGAACGTTTCAGAAAATCACTAAACTTTTTATCTATTTCGTCAAGTTTCCATCAAAGGTCACGTAATTCAATAATGCCTTTCAATTATGAATCATTCGAGTGGAAGGTATGCCGAAGGAAATTCTTGAGAGGAAATGGGTGGCAGGGAGCGGAAGCAAGCGAGAGCCTACTTTCACGCCTGTCTCGCTGATGAGGCCATTGCTGGAGGGCACGCTAAAATGACCCTTAGCTGAGAGCTACTTTACTATTATAACTGCCTTCCTTGAAAAATATTTTATGTATAAAATAATTATTTTATTACTTACTAGCTGACCCGGCGAACTTTGTTCCGCCTTAGAGGCAATAAACGAGCATATTTTGGATGTATTTAAGTTAAAAGAAAAAAGTATCATATGTCCGTCTCCTGGTTCTAAACTACAGCCTTACCAAATTTCAGCCAAATCGGTCCAGCTTATCTTGAGTTATAAATTGTGTGACTAACACGACTTTCTTTTATATATATAGATTGGAGTAGCCAAAAACGTGTCCATGATAAGTAACGAGAGTTTAACAAATAAAACATCATTAAAAGCCTAAGTCTAGATAAAATTACTACTCGTATTTTCGCCTAAATGTCATATCTGTCAATAAAATCAGAATATGTATTTAAGCAAAAGCTTTAAATATATTTTTAGGAAAGATCAACAGATATCAAGCCTCGACAATGCAACCCTTTTTTACCGACTTCCCAATAAAGGAGAATATCTCAAGTCGACTAGGTTTTTTTAATGTTTGTTACTCGATTTCTTGGCAACATCTGGCCCGATTTGAAAAAAATACTTTTGTTTTAATAGGTATGCTTCATAAGTGATCGTCAATAAGTCATTTTAATTGAGTAAAAATTTAAGTTTAATTTGGTCCAGTAGTTTGGTTTTTAATTAAAATAGCCAGAAAAATTGTATCGGCTCGTGCTGAATTGAAGTCGTTAATAACTTATTTTTAAAAAGATCTAATCTTTTAATCGATAAAAAGTCAATGCTCGACTTGGCTACCGTGCTCCCGATAAAATCTTTTGCAGATATTGCTTATCTTTTATTCGAAACCACACACAACAGATTAGTACCATTGACTGCATATCCTGCATATGCAACATTCATAGAAGCGAGAACATCGGGCTACCGCAGAACGGTATTGTGGTCCGATGAGCGCCAACTGCCCGATATTATACCGCCACTGATCCCGCAGAGGAAAATCAAATCAAATTGCATTCACGTGCCAAACATTAGCATTAGTCAATCATGATTGCCCGCGTAGCTAGTGTATTGAGCTTACTTCTAAAATTTGTTGAAATATTGCACATTACGTTTATTTTATAGACGATGAAAATGGGAGTGCAATCAATTTCAAATCCGAAACAATACCATGCATTGCTACGAATTTTATACGAGAACAAAACAAAATGTATGAAACAAGTATGGGCAATCTTACCATTCCCGATGCAATATTAAATCTTTATGAAATATTTGACTCTGTTTCCGGTACGCGTATCAATATATTTTCCGATCATAAAGCTTGAGTATCTCGTCTTCCGATTTTGAAATTGCTGCTATACGAGTAAGTATAGTAGTAATAAAGTGATCGCAGTACTTTTATAAGATGGCACAAGGGAATTCACAAAGATAAATGAATCAAAGCCATAAAATGAAGTTCCCGTAAGTAGGTTAAATCCAGCACATGATTAATGAGTTCTCGTATTTCTTCTTCGCAAGTTACGACTGCAAAATTAAGACGCTTCGGGACATCTTCAAACTTTTAAGTTCAGAGCAAATCGACTTCAAATTATTGTTACAAGGAAGTCACATTACAAGGAATATATTTACGGAAATTTATTCCTTATATTTTTTACTGAAACATTAACAATGATGTATACAAACTTAAATAATTGTTCGCGCTACAAATCTGCAGTATGCAATTCATACGATGGAATGTCCAGTCAAGCTAGAGATGAGATATTCGTAATATGTATCGATGTTGCAATAACGGTGCAAGTTTCAGGTGGGCGCCAGAAGGGGGAAATTCTAATTAGCGCTAATGGAACGCGTTCCTCTGGCCTGGAACTAGGCTACGGCTTGTAAAATTAATTTTATGAAATACTGGCTTGCCGCGTCCTACGGCACGATTTTAATGGGATTTTGATCAACACATTTTAGTGCCAACTTTGCAGGAAAAAGTTCGAGGTTGCAGTAAAAACAGGATCAAAAATACGAAACAAGAGGTACGATGGAATTTTTCCGATTGAGCGTGTGCAAATTAGAATAGAATAGAATATTATTTTATTTGTAACAGAAAACAGTATATACATAAAAAATAAAAACATATTTAACCTTAATTACTGCTTTCTGTCACAAACCGGCCCCAACTCAACATAGTGCTGGCTGAAACAACCAGCGCTGATCTTCCCTTGGAACCGGGAATTAGTTGCTCCGAGTATATTATTATTGTTTTATGTTATCGAGCGAGAATATCTTAAAGATGAACGCTTAGAATATCTGCGGTGCCAAGTTCCACGGCGCCTTATATCATCCATGCCGCAATTACCACATGTAGCGGCCATTACCCAACCAGACCAGGCGTTGTAAAACATGTCTCTAAAGTTTTTGAACTCTGTCCGCGCCGCAAAAGAAACATTTTTCTAGGTAACTACTGCACCAAAAGAGAACTTCATAGACATAAATCGCCAAGATTTAACGTAAAATAATAAAACAATTTCGATCTTTTTCGGTCAATTCTAACACTAAATCCAATCCCAGAGCAGTTTAGTCATTGAATCGTGAACGAGAATTTAATTTAACATTTATAGGTCAGTAAATAATTTGCTATCGCATCGGCAGGCGCCGGCCGATTGAAAGCAACTTGGTTAAAGTGGTTTCAAATCGCAAGGAGTTTCGGAAGTCGTAGGTAGTTACAGTTACTACAAGCTAAGAGCGCTTGTGTACTGTAGCTTAATAGGGCATTCAGGGGAGAGGTTAGTTACCCCGACGAGGGAGGCAGCCGTCAGTGCTGCAATGAATGCCTAAGTGATGCATATGCACACACCACATGGGATCCTTTCATTCAATGCAGCATCCTGGTCAGTGAAAGCCTTTTCAGCACATACGTGTCACCTGGTACCCTAGTGCGCAACGCTGCATATCAATAGAAACGTTTTTTCAGCTTTTGTTTCAGTTTGTTCGACATGGAATATTTTTAGCGTGAAGTTAGTCAGTTTTTAATTTCCTGTTTTTGAAAGGTTAGCTCGTGATGTCTTTTAACATGTTGATTACTATTATGATTCCATAGAAATTGAGGAACCCTGTTTTCCTGTCCGGTAACTTTCCGATGACCTTTCCAGGTAAAAGAACATATGTATGAACATATAACATGTATCTTTGTTTATTTACTTTAAATATCTGAAATATACTTCGGATACTTGATCGAATATTTTAAACTGTGACTTTTTTATCTTTAGTAGCATTTTAGTAACATAGCTAAATAATACAACAAAACCGTTTTTAGTACGCTGCTTTTGAAATAAATAACCTCAATCGCAGATAAATTATGTTCCAATTCTTGTGCCAAGTCGTCATATATTTGGCCAGTTATTTCATGACGTTGTGGACATATAACACATATCAAAATTCACATATTTCAGCAAGACTTTCAGTTAAGTACGGCATTTTTGAATGCGATAAAGAAAACTGCTACTTCAGGGACATTCAGGGTTGGGAATAGCGACGTGATAAACGCTTGTAACGTCTCGCAGGGGATGTCGGAAACACATCCGTTTGTAGAAGGACATATGTCATTCACGCTCTTTACATAATAAGACAGCATTTATTTGTTGCTTCGTTATTTGTCAAATACTCGTGCGTTTTGAATAACATGTGCCTGACATAAAAATAAACAAACAACAAACGTATTGAAGAGATTACATAAGCTTATAATAAAAGTAAAAAAATATAAGTAAAAACTTAAACCGTAGAACTTGACGTTGACCGCAACTTAGCCACATGTAAAGATACTGAGGCCTAAAATGTAGCGTGCTTGCCTAGAAGAAACTGATTCACGCACGATTTGTGTATGTACACGAAAATACCCAGATTATAGTAGTCTAACCTATTTTTTAATATGTTTTATTAAAATGAAATACAAAAAGAGAACAGAAAAACTAAGCGACAACGCCCAGATTTTCTCTATTCCAATACCGGAAACCTGGTTTTAGAGGGCTTCATATTGTACAGAAACATTTCATGAATGTACCAATGTAGAGCAGACCAATAAAATGATGCTAGTACAATACATAGTAGTTACACTTTACTAGTACATTGCGTAAATGTAGTCGCCTACACGTCGCGGCCCGAAATTGAGGATGTCGCAGATAAATCCGCCGTTTGGAGAACTGTCGTTAGTGCTAGTTGGTAAACCGTACCTTGACAACTGAGAATTACCGCACCATATCCAAGAACACAAATAAATATGGATAACCTCCAAAACGCATGTTTTAATGACGAAATACTGACAATCGATGGATCTGACTAGAGCTTTATTACGACTGCTTCAATTCAGTCGGGATGTTTATTCTCATCTGACACAGAGGCCACAACAATGGAACATTTTTTTTTTTCATCTGTCCCGATGGTCACATCGGCGAGGCAGATGGGAGTATATCAGTGTAAGGGTAGGGACATGGAGATGAAAATCACTAGCACAGGACTATGGTTGCGTTTGTTAATGACAAAATATATGACGTAATACATATTTTTTACATGAAATACTGTAGTAAAATCATATACTGTAGAAATTACACTTTCAGACACCTGCAAAGGCAGTTCAGAGGTAAACCAATTACCATACAAATTGTTCCGAACGGCAAACAAGGGAAATTCCATTAATCGAATCGGTGGTGAATTTTGCTCCCAACTTCCACTTGAAGGGTATCCCGATTCCTGACAGGCGAAGTACTAGAGTTTGCTGCAAACCGATAGCGTTTCGAAATACCATGAATATTCAACTATTCAGCGAACTAGAACCAACCTTGGATTTTGACAAAAATGTTTTAGAAAACATTGTCGACAGAGCAATGGAAAAAATACATTTATGGAAACCGAAACTCGTATCCTTATATTAGATGGCAGAGCATTACATTATTTTAGCTCTTTATTAAACGGCAAGGTTAGTGATAGCGAGACAGTACGGCATAAAACTGATGTTAGAGTGACTACGGTCGTTAACACGTTTGTTTAAGTCAGCTAAGATTGTCGGTGAAGTTCATAGCCAATAAATGTTAGGGAAACGTGTCGACTGCAATGTAGTTAATCAATCAAGTCCAGCTTAATCCGTGTCCGACACGTCTCAATCTAAGCTCGAGTAATAACATAGACTGATTGCATCCCTGTTGGCGTCCATAAAGCTGATGAGTATTGGTTTGGTTATTGAAATATTTGAAAAGGATTTTTCCATTTCTATATTATCAAACATTTACTGCCTTATTAATATACGCGTCTTTACTTAGAGCATCTTTTGTCTTGTTCTATCAAATGGAGAACTTCACGCGCCAAAACAAGAAAAAATGACGATTAAAGTTAAGACACGTTTATTAATAAGGCTGGTAAAGTGAAACAGCAACGATTTGACCACAACTTGGGTATACATTTCAATACAAAACACTGACGCTGTTGTTTGATGGTTTTTCTGAGATATCATTCTACCTAAAACTAAACTAATCTCACCACTTATGTCAATCCATCGATAAGTTATGAACCGACAAACAAGTTTATTTCGATCCGCCCGTGCCATGAACGACGCGAATAAAGGAAGAAGATTTGATTTTTAAGACAAATTGCAGGCCAGAAAAAGCCGCCAACTGTTGTTAAATAATGAATTTAGGAAAGAACCGAAAACGCTATATTTATTGCAAAAATTGTAAGTAGCAGCGAATGTTGCCATTAATATTAATTTGTTATGGAACAATCTTAAACAGTTTGCAATAATTTGTCCGAAAGCATCGTAAACGAGAATATCGTTCTCGGCAGAATTTATGAGTTCCTGCCGTGGGGAAGTCTCGTCGCGAATGAATTCACGCCAGCGAGCAGGGCTGAGAGGGTGGTGCAATTAGAACCCTTCCGTACAAAGCCTCCAAAGGCTTTCACAGCTCGCGGAGTTTTTAGCATAAGCCACGCAATGGCTTGCATGAACACCTGGGGACCTGCTTTAAATGTTATAACTGACGTTTGCAGCTAGCTACTCTTTAAATTTATAAATATTAGAGTTCATAATTAGATTGAAAGTTGAATACTGAAAACAAAGTTTCAAGTAGGATCAATATTATAGGTACAATGTTTTACAATTCACACAGATATTATTTATGATGTAGAAATTGTATGTTCTAAAATCCCATTTTCGGAGTTTATTTCACTCAAATCGCAGCAGTTACGTACTTATACAGCAGAATATGTATAAATCAGCCAAGTTAATAGAACAAGGAAACCTGTGCAACGTCAAGCTCAAACACGAGAACCTGGAAGTTGGGTACTCGTCCTAACTTCGAGCACACATCGGTTGTGAATTGTTGGAGTTTGTATGCAGCAAGAATCCAACGTGACACGCTTTGCTAAACACAATTGACAATGAAGTACTGTTTACACAAACAGGACAAGAAACACAATCAAGTATGGAAGTTTCCTAAGCATTTTGACCAATCAAATGGGATAAGCGCAACGCAATAAAAATTTACACAAATAAGTACTTTTAAAAAAAATTTGATCACCGACTTCAATACTACTGATCCGATTTTAATAAATTAGACCACTTTAAAGGCCGTTTGAAAAAAAAATTCAAATCGGCACAGCCGTCTTCGAGAAATTAATTGAATAAAATAACGATACAGACAAAATTAGTGAGTACCTTCTCCTTTTTATAAAGTCGGTAAAAAGCAATTCTGAAAGAGTAAACTGACCGAAAATTTACAAATTGACGCTTTTCCAATATCAGAAATCTATACTTCTGACTGTAAACTAGTATAATAAGAGTATTTATACTTTTCAAATTGGGTATTTACTTATTAAGTCAACTTTAATTAACAGTATGACTATAAATTAAAGCGTAGAGCTATTTAATTGTACCAAAAGTAAATACATTTTGGCGGAAACATATTATACGTAATATAAACATTTAATACAAATCGTCAAAATAAAATAAAATCACAATTAAATGCACGTCAGCAATTAAATAGCCCGCCTTTGATTGTACCTGTTTATGTAATTATCGGATATTATAAATATATACATCCCAGGCATTATATTATAAATACGAAAATGGTTTGTAGCGAAATGAAATAAAAATATTTATTGGCCTCATTGTCACTTGTTATACTAGGCAAGTCACATTACAATATTTTAGCAATGTCAAATATATGTCATAAATTATAAAAATCACTTAAATACAAAATATAAATAGAATTATGTACTTTCGATAAATTACCGATTTAATAATACTTTCAAAATAATTTACATTAATTTCACTAAATCCAATAAAGTCATAATATTTAGTAAAATTATGTTTGCTCGTTCAAGAACAAAGAATCAGTCAGATTTATGTTCATAAATTCTTCAACCGAGTAGATTGAGACAGACTCAAAAACTTGCTTTATTTTCGTTTAAAATCATTGACGTGAAGGCATGGCATGAGACATTTTTTTTTAAATATTTAAATATTTTATAAAAAAAACTTGTTTTCTAACTTTGCCTAGGCGTTTGTTAGGCTTACAAACTATCTCTTTTCGTCTGTAAATATAAATATCCTTATCTTCATAAATCTCTAAGAAGCAATCATAAATATACAAAGAATATAACCGTCATTATTAAATTCTTCTCTTAATTCTAATAGTTTTTTTGAGCTCTTAGTACTTTTATCACATTGTTACCATTTCCCCAGACAGATATTGCGTATCTAATTACAGGTGTAATATACTGACAACATCGCAGACTTATAAAATAATGGCTTTAACTTCACCAATGCATTTGACATATTTTTACACAATTATGCAATATGCTTTGAATGGTATATTTTCTTCTTAGACAACATTACTATGACTTTGATCTGCACTTAGTATAATACCGTTAGCAACAAACCACTGTTTTAATACACTGTTTTTAAAACTAAGACTTGTATTATCAAGTAGGAGTTGTCCGAATAAGTATTTGTAGTTTTAACTCACTAGAGACGAGAGACTATGAGAGAAAAAAGTATCTGGGAGATAAGACCCTCTGGCAACATTCATCACATAAAACCCAAAAAGTACGTACACAAGAGGATCAACCTTTCTCTAGCACTTAACATTTAACTTAGGTTTTGCCTTAACGGTTTAAAAAACTTAAAAGCTTCCTTCAGATAATAAGTTGATTGACAGTAAAGTTAACAGTATCATTATAGCTGAAAATAATGGACAGCAAATTTATATAACATAATTATTGCCAGTATCTAATTATTTATGAACGTACGAGTTGGACTGTCGGGAGACCTAGCTATCATATTATTTAGATATTAAACATAGTTTGCTATTGTAAACCTTGTCATACTAGAACAGTTTCCTTACTTACCCGCACAATTCTGAGGATAATTGATTTACAATCGTAGACCGTATCTGAGGCAATAGGACGGTTCCAACTACTACCGTCTACTTTCAACTCTACCATAGGGCAGCAAAACTTCACATTGTAGCATAGAATTAATAATAATAGTAAATTATGGCAATAGTTTGCTCAATACTTGATCTTTAATAAATGAAAAACTAAGTACTTTTCATCCCATAACCTCCCATGGCTGGGCACGGATCTTACCTATGAAGGGGCTGAGGGTCAGTTTCGTCTATTAAGTCTATTAACTTCCCCGACAAACACGTTTTATCACGATGTTTTCCTTCATCGTTTAAGCAAGTGGTTATTAAATATAATATGCACACGAGTGAAAAAGTCTGATGTTGTTGCAGGTACTTTGGATTGAACTTGCGTCCATACGGTTGTGAGGAAGGGGTTTGCCGACTACCACAAACTTACGTTATGGTAATAATATCCTCAATATTTGATCTTCAAATGATAAATGAAGGAATCTTGAGTCAGGTTTACAGTCTATAACATACACCTGCCCTTCCCGGTTTACTATGGAAGTAGACATCTTACATTATCTTAACAAGTCACCTACTAGAGTTAGATACATTGTTTCCACCTGGGCGTCGGTAGAGGAACTTGAATTGATAGGTTCTCCAAGTTTGCGGGCTTGATAAATGGTACCGATAAAGGCGTATATTTCTTACCTACGCATTCACTACGTTTTGACAATGATGTAGTTACTTAGTAGGTATAAAGTAAGTAATCGTACTCGTATTTTGGTTTTGAATTATTTGGGAAAGTTCAGGGAAGGTTGAAACATATATAACTATTAGGCGGTACAAAGCTCGCCGGGTTAGCTAGTATACAGATAGATAAACACATAAAACAACAATTTTACTGCAGTCACATAAAACAACAATTTTACATTAAGTGCCACAAATGGCGCCGCAAGTGGTAACGTAACACGGCCGAAGCCGCAGGTAAAAGTTAGTAATGCATAAAGTACAAACCGTATTGTGCAGCGCGACGGAGTTGTTATTCTGCTGCAGCCACCGCAGGATAGCGCTGGCTGTGGTGAAGTCAGGTCGCGGGGGCGGCGGCACGGCGTGCTGCAGCGACGAGGCGAGCTGCTGCGCCAGCTCGAGCGCCCGCGCCCGCGCCGCGCGCCCCGCTCCGCCCGTCGCGCCGCCACCCGTGCCTCCTGCCTCTGGAATACATACCATTCAATTAATAACACTTTTCTTAACAGGTGTTGAAAATAACCCGACTGCAATAACTTTAGACCACCTGTATCTTAACGACTGAAACCGCGGGATCCAATCAAATATAGTCTAAAAACATCTACAGATAAAGACCAATCTAATGACACCTCGCAGATCAAAATCGGTCCACCGGTACATAGAGGTTCCATCGACTCGTACAAAAAGCACCGGGTCAACTTTTACTGTGCGAACTGCTAGATTGTGATTTATTTCTCGATAATTATAAGTAATCTGGGACTTTTCGAGTCGCGTGTGAATCGTGTTTTTCAGGCAGGCGTGCAACATCTTAGGCCAGATATCTTAATAACAAGCGAGATGCAGACAATCAAACGCAAGGCTTTCTACTACAATACAAATATAGTATAATAACAATTACATATTATATTATCGCAACAATCATATTTTATATTTATTCAAACGAACCTTAATGCAAATTAGAAACACTGCCCAATTCCAGGAAGCTTTTACATTCATTCGGGGTTAGGGCAAACTCTCATTTGAGATCTTCTATTCCGCTTTTAAAAATGATAGTTAAAATTTAATTATTTCGGTTTTTCGTTATCACAAAATTAATATTAAGCTAGTAAATAATTGTTCACCGAACGACGCAGCAGCGTTGACTGAATGCAGGTGAAGCACGTATGTGGAACTAATGAGATTTCATATCAATATCAGGTGTTAATTTACGGAAGCTATTCGATATTGTGAAATGCTCCAATGAGCAACGAGTTCACATGATCTGGGTATGGTTACATCACGTTATACATATGCGAAAAGAAACAGCGGGTCAAGCAGGTCAGATAATGTTACCCGAGGGTAAACTTGATGGTCTATTAACGGTTGGACCAAATTTCACAGTCAGAACAAAATGCACTTTATATTCAACATGATATTTATCTCGACTACAATATATAGAGGAAAAACGTTCAGATTTGTGGATGCGATGGATATAATATGTAGACGCCTAGTGGACCTAAATCTCCAAAGTTGTCATGAAGTAAGTTATCATCTAATTCATTACCATAAAAACACACTCGCATAAGAACCGCTACACAAATCTCTTCGAAATTACTCCACTCGCGCAAATTGCGCGGAGACCGAGTGAATTGCATCCGCCCAGGAACAATGACGCTTTTGCTTCGAGCACAAAGAGCGAGAAAAAATCTTTCATCATTTCAGCCTTCGTTATAAAACGACGTACTCACAGGCATCTCGAAACCGCAATAAGTATAATAATGTCTCAACTTTGAAAATGTAGATCTGTTTAGTACGGCAAACTTGTCAGAAAAGTTTGGAATTTCGGGAACTTCATTCGTGTATGTTTTGGCACGCGTACATCTTGGGTAATGATATCGCTTAACTTGGCTTCTGTTTGGTTTACCGAGGCGTAAAATCAATATCCTGGATATCCTTTGTCATAGGCATCATATCACGCACGATTGGGGTGTAGTGGGGTGTTTAGCAGTGGGACCTTTACCGAGCTGCCGGTCGACTCGCATCGCGCGTGTGGTAGTTGCTGACTGGACTCCAGACCTCCATAACTCTTTGCTAGTGGCTCCAAGAAGTTGTTGTGTGTGCAACGGCCACACCCCGGTAAGCCACGTTGACCCGTGGACTAAACCTAGCAGAGGGGGCTGTGCATTTCAAATGTGTACAGTCGGGCGGGTGATCCTCCGTACAGCACATGAAGACTACGTCGGTAAAAAGAGGCGAGCACCGTCAGTATGGCAAATGATTTCGGCGAACTTAGCGATGTAGCACGGCAAAATAATTGGCCGTAAAGGGCGTGTATTAAGGATCTAGAAATAATATGCGGCCAAATTACTGCATCCTCTATCTCCTTCCAGTCGTATTGGTATCCAATCCATTGGTTCTCGGGGATGAAGGACGAGAGAGTGGGTTTGCACCAGCGCAACTGCTTGTCCACTTGATTAAAATCACGCGCAGATGACTTTGGCGAAATTTAACTGGCTATTACGAGATTCAAAAAAAAAAGTCCTGCGGCGATGGAGGTTTGGTGGTGGGGTGAAGAACATCGATGTGTTCTAGTCTCAGCTGAAGCTTTGCACGTAGGCGATCAGACGAAAAGTGGTCGCTCCTGGAATCGATTGAGGCGGGAAGACGGGTTCGGCAGCACGTCTGACGACAAAGCAGCCCTATTTAGGATCACTCTGCTTTCCCCTGCATAGGGGAGGGGCCTAGAAAAGGTGGCCTAAAAATAGTCCGCTTCCATACAAACCAGGTGTCAAACCGCGGGCATCTGGGCATCGATATAATGCGGTCGAAAGAAACAAAATTCTAAATCTAAAAAGAACCTAATAATTGGACCGTGGAATGTTCGAACTCTATTGGACGATAGTAACAATCTGTGTCTTGAAAGGAAAACTGCTCTGATAGCGAGAGAGCTGGCCCGGTATAGAATGGATATTGTCGCACTTAGCGAAACGCATCTCTGTGAGAGTGGTAGTCTACGTGAAGAATTAGGAGGATATACCTATTACTGGAGTGGAAAACATGCGAGAGAACGAGCTAGAAATGGTGTTGGGTTCGCGATCCGCAACAAGCTAGCAGATATCTTAAGTGAACTTCCTAAATGTGTCAATGATCGTATTATAACCCTTAGAACTCAGCTTGAAAACAACTTACACCTCCATTTTGTGATTGTCTATGCTCCGACACTTCCATCTCCGGATGAAGATAAAACCAAATTTTATCAAGAATTACGCAATGTCCTGGAGCGCATTCCTGCCAAGGATAAAATAGTTTTGTTGGGAGATTTTAACGCGCGTGTGGGTGCTGAATCAGAACTGTGGAACGGAGTGCTCGGTCGTCATGGAATTGGAAAATGTAATGCAAACGGCTTGGAGCTTCTGACGCTGTGTGCGGAGTTCGATTTATGCATAACTAACACCTGTTTTCGCTTGGCGAACAAATTCAAAACCACGTGGATGCATCCGCGTTCACGTCACTGGCACCTTTTGGATTATGTGATCGTCCGCAAGGCTGACCTAAAAGATGTTCATATAACACGTGTTTTAACAGGAGCTCAAGGGTGGACTGATCACAGACTTGTTCGATCCAAGCTATAACGATAAAGATGCCGCGTAGATTCTGTCATAAAACCCCTGTGAAATTAGACACTACGAAACTAGTCCACTCAGGAATTATTCAGAAGGATTTGGATGACGCTTTTGGTGCTATACCATCTACTTCTATAGAGGCATCTATTGACGATAGATGGCGTGACTACGCGGAAAACCTCCATGCATGTGCTCTACAAGTCATTGGCAAACAGCACAAGAAAAACCAAGACTGGTTTGATGCCTCAGACATGGAGATCCAGAAGCTTGTAGAAAGTCACAGAAGTTGTAGTAGTCACGAATACTACAGACAGTGCCTGTAGTAGTCCAAGTCATATCCAAGTTCCAAAAGAGGTCCACCGCTGGTTGATTACAATACGCACTACAACAAAGTCAGTTTGTGGGCTATGTCATAACACAAAAGGAATTGATAAATGGTCATGTCAGGACAGTAAGGGACAGGCGACGTAAGATAACATTTGGATGAACGAGTGGAATTATTATTATACAGAGTATAAAATAAAATTAAAGAAGCACGTGGCACTCCACCTAGTCTAACAAGGATAACATACATATAAGTTAATACGTACGGTGCGGTATCTGAGAATCCGCAGTATCATCACTGAAGATTCGATGAGTGCAGACATCGAGCAGCCACCAGCGGGTGACGTGCTCTGGCAACTGCCAGCAACCAGGCATCACACACTATCACATCACACTATAGACTAACATTACTGTCACTGCGCTTTCTTTTACTGATTATGTAAATAGGTTCAATGAGTTATTGGATAAGATTTCTTCATGTTCGAAAATTGCTAAGGAGACTGGAGCATCAGCATGACCACGACAGTTTAAACGGAGCTATCTCCTCATACTAATACAGGGTTAAACGAATAAGCTTACCAATTTATAGAACATATCCGTCCAATATACTTTAGATAATTATTATTTATTACAAATCCAACCTTACTTAAATCATGAAATCAGCTGTCATCGTATATCGGAGCGAAGGCTAATGTTATGTTATGTAACAGCTGATAGCTTAAAGACTACCTACGAAAAGTACGACATTGGACCTTTAGACGTTAAATTTTAAGATAAGACATATCTTTATTAAAAAACCAGCTTAACTATAAAAAATATAACAAATAAAAACTTACAAATATATACTAGATTTCTCAATGGCGGCCTTATCGCTAAGAGCGATCTCTTCCAGGCAACCATGCACGTAAATTAATAATATAAAATTAGAGAGGCCTTAAAATATTACATTAAACAAACTTATTTGAAAAATGAACAAATTATACACACAAATGGATACACAGATAAACAAATACATATAATATACGATACAAATTAGGAGCATGGAAATACATGATATATAAATTGTAAATTAAAAGAAGAAGACACAAATTTTAATGCTGTAGTGATAGGTGGACTATGAATGTTTAAAGCGATGAGCACAATCGAACAATAGTATACAATGTAGTAAAGTAAAATTTCCATCCTTCGATTTAGTTCAAACCAAAGATATAGCTCTGGTTATCTGTAAATATAGTGGTCTCTAAAAATATTCTCTCGTAGAAATACACCAGGACTCAGACACCTAAATAACGCTATTGTAAGTGTACAATATACCGCGGAATGTACAAGTATAAAGGATCATTCTCATCTCATCCGCTTCATAGTGGAATCCAATGCTAGAGCCGGGAAGAGGGCTGTCATATGACGTATTATTCACAGGGTTACACAAACCTTAGTATATATCTTAAGTTTTTATTTAAAAATAATGCTTTTGTAGGGTCTACAGTCACGATACAGTTTATATTCAGATTTTGAACGTGCTAATATTCTACGAGTATCTTCTGCAGTAGTTCACATTAGTAGACAACGACTACGGTCTCTACAAATAAAATAAAAAAGGTCTTTTTTGAACTGACTATCCTTAGTTTAGATTCCATTCACCAAACTTTGTAATCTTATCTCAAAGAGCACGCTACGTGATCTCCCGCGAGATTTTCACATTTCAGTATTCTTATCGGTCATTCCATTTCATAAGAGTATATCCTGTTTTCACGTTCACACATTTCTGTACGCTAGGGAAAGTAATACAATAAACTCGCGCACGATGAGACATTTCAGTTATTTGTTTATTATTCTTTGTGACCCGCATGTTTCGCGACTTTCCGACTAGTATTTGTTCTATTTATTTGTTATATTTCAAACATAAATTTCCCTACGTTTTGATAGCTTTTCATTGACTTTTTAATGGCCTGTTTTTTTAAATATATTAATGTAGCATATATTTTCAACACTATTACATATAATAAACATTTCAGGGAATCCAAAGATTCTGAAATAAAAATTCAGAAGAGACCGGAGACAAAATGTCACCGAAAGGGACACCAAAATGCTCCTTCTGAACTCAACGTACTCGATAGGACCTATACGTATGGTTCAGGGCTGTACCATAGATAGAATTAAGCACAAACTGATATTTGCGTAGAAAAGTAAAGAAAACCTACTA
The DNA here is from genome assembly GCA_947049295.1 of Ligdia adustata. Lineage (NCBI taxonomy): Eukaryota > Metazoa > Arthropoda > Insecta > Lepidoptera > Geometridae > Ligdia > Ligdia adustata. The sequence continues at coordinate 11,217,853 of OX346218.1, forward strand.
AATGAGCCTAGAAAATCCACTGACAATGGTATAAAAGGGCAGCCCTATTAGAAAATAGAGACGACGACAGTGCTGATGAGAATACCAAGTACACATATACCTGTTGAACAAAGCCCGGCTACTGGCCTGTATCTACTCGTAGTTGGAGGGACTGGATAGTGGACACCGCAACGCAACTGGAATGGTAATTACGGAACTTTCTTCCCATCCTACTCGTAGCCTCCCGTCGGCTAACAAAAATAATGAAGCTTGCTGACCCGAGTCTGGAGGACTATCACAGAAGTAATCGTCCAGACCACTTTTGACAGACTTCATTATAAGCATTAGATGCCTGTTTTAATAACGATTTGTTTATGCTAGATTTGCTTCTGAAATTATGACTTATGAGTATTTATATATTTACAGGTATATTTTATAGGAGGAGGCAAAGCTTGAGATAATTTAATTATAGTACTTACATTACATGAACTGTAATTTTTATTTATAAACCTTACTACTAGATTGATTTCGATATAATTTATTTGAGACAAGAAAATATACTCCGTCAAACATAATAAATAGTTATTTGTTATACAGGAGTGTAAAGTTGCTTTTTAACCGCGTGCTCACTTTTGATGGCCGAGCAAGCGAAGGATTCTAAAATTGAATCACGAGCGCAGCGAGTGATTCAAAAATTGGAATTCTGAGCGTTAGCGAGGGAATTAAAAGAGCACAAGGTGAAAAATCTTTGCAATCGAGTGCAACACGTAACTTTTCATCCCACCTCAGCGAGGAAATGAAAAGTTAAAAAATTGATTCACTCATTTTAGTTTTTTCACTTATTTTTAACATAAGGTTTTAACAATATGACGAGAAAAGATGGCGCGCGCAAAACAAATAAAAAAAAGTACAGCAAAAAGGTTCCGAGTCTGAGTTTTTAACAAAATAAAAAAGGTTGTATAATGAATTCGGCACCATAGAGGTAAATAGATTGAATAAGGTTGATACTTCACAAACTTAGTGCACACGATATTCTAAATTCAAATTTACTTTATCCTCTAGCGGATAAAAACGGCTTTTTCACTCGGAAATCGAATAGCAAAAATACTCTTTCCGAGATGGTGGAATAAAAATATTATACATGAAAAAATTAAACATTATTGAGAAAGATTCCAATGAATGGAGAATTTGAAACTCTTTGTTAGTTAGAAATAAACTGTATCTCTCATCATCACTAAACCAATTTCAAAATTCAAATTCCAGAGACCAAGAAGGACAACAAGGGTCAAAAAAGGCAGCAGCCAGCAAATATTTGTAGAATTAGAATGCCAGATAAGAACAGCCCGAAAATGTAATCTCGGCACCATCTCACCAAGATTAAAATTTCCTTGTTTATTTACGTAGAAAAATGTTGAAAAGCCTCTGGAGGTTTCAACATAATTAATATAATAGACAGATACTTTGTTTGAAAGGTTAGACAGTTAATGGAAATGAAGTAAGGGCTTTTCGAGATAAATTTAACTCTACAGACTTCAAATAAAAATAATAATACCTTTATATACAACAGCGGACGAAAATATCAAACGATAAATTTAAAAAATTCTGTATTATAAACTGATTCTAGACTGAAGTTTATCGGCTACCGGCTGACAGCATATTGACGCTGCTGGTTGAATTGCCGTGCATCTAGGTTTGTTAAAGGATGCAGAATTCCGAATGCCTGTCATAATATTTTCATAATTCCCTTTCCTACATCATATGTTAATAATAAACCCCAAATTAACCCGTTTGCAAAAACGTAAGCAGTTGTGGTTAATCTGTTTATCTTTTGGTTCAGGTGACCCAAAACAGAGCATTATCATTATAGGGAACGATAAAGCTGAATACCTTTAATACCTGCCGGTTTACAACTCCAAGAGTTTGGGACTTGTCACTACCTTGACTTTGACTTGAATTTAACAATGAGTAAACGATAATTTGGCAATTAAAGCATTTTAATAACAGCAGAACATTAATTTTACTTCAGAAGAATGTAACGTGTAAGTATGTAAGTATTACATTACGCAAAATAAGTTATATTGCCATTTCACTAGCCTCGTTAACTATCATCTATAACACTAGGTGGAGACCCGTGCCTAGGAGTAGAGCGCATTGATTGATGTTTACATTAGCATCAAAGCGAGAGCCTAATATTGGCTCTTGATGTCATGTTCGGAATATAACTCGTTTACAGAAGAATCTCACGGTACGTTTTGTCTACTCTAAAAGTAATCGTCAAAAAGAGCGCTAGTTTCGTTATTTTTGTCTTATACTTGATCCACTTAATGAGCGCTTCTTTTGTTTGTTTTTCTTAACATTTTATCCCTAACCAGTTCCTAAAACATAGCTGCATCCACACATTTTGCCAGCAAACAAGATAATAATAAGATAAAAGCAGAGTACACAATTACAGTTCTCTTCACGAGGACTAGGCGGCTGGGATATAATGTGTTGTTTCCAAGTTTCCAACACTGTCCGGGAAAAGCGTTTTTAGTCAACAAGGATTGTGGTTGCCAACTACACTGCTGAAAGCTACAATGTACCACGTATTTATGTTAAATGCGTTGCGGTGGGCTATGCAGCCCGCATAATTCTCAAGGAATATCGTTTTTGTATGTCGGGATAAAATTTTTGCTCTTCTTCACATAACAATAAAACACAAATACGGTAAAAAAATTGTAAAAGACTAAGTTTAACGGTCCCAAGACGCAAGTTCTGGTACGTCTGAAGTAGAAAATTTTGGTACTCGGTTTTTTTTGTTCGAATACAAGTAAAGCTTAAAAAAGCGATAAGCCTACTTCAATTTAGCAGGCAAATACAAGTAATGTGCCACACTGCTCACACACACACACTGTCCCAAATATTTTAACACAGGGCGAGCCACGCAGCATATACGTAAAAATAACTAATGACGTGCAAAATATATTTTATCCGCCGTAGGCATAACATGACATTCGTCGAGCCCGTTTCGTCAAAAGAACGACAATACACCCGATATTCGGCCAAATCACTATTTCTAACATCTCTAATGTACAGTTCATTCATAATGGTGACTCTAGCACGGTTAATTAGACCGCGCTCGGCTTCTGGGATTCCGTAAATATTTAACCCCGTAACAAATATTATTTTACACAGGACGCGCGCGCGGAAGTTGACGTACTTTATTCCCGCGGGATATTATCTAAAGCCATTTGTTAAATATGTAAGGTATGACTGAAGAAGATTTCTTTACATATTTCACAGTACCTACTTATAACAGTAGATAATATTAAAGATCTATCAGTAGACGTTAAGTATACCTACATAATGTGAATATTTCTTTACAATTCTAAATGTATGCAGAACATTAAAAATAGGTACATGCTTTAATATGCACATGTTTTCCAACATGGTTACAGCTAAGTTCAAATTGTGTGGAGTCACACTTTATGCACTTTGAATCGTTCACGAAAAGAGTATCAGTTTGTATCTCGCTCATCTTCTCATCTCGTGTATAAGAACATGTGTATAAGAATAGATAAGATTCAAGGAGTCTTCAATCTTATCTTTCATATCTCCTAAAATATTTGAATATTTTAGAATAAAAACATTTTCGTGTTATCATTGTCGTCTTTGAAATTTACTGTTATTAGAATAATATGTGCATAAAACCCTACGAATATTAATTTTTATGGTATTTGTTATTTTAAGCTTAAAGTGATTCTTTATGTATGATACCATTAATAATTACTTAACTTTTTGTCTGTGACTGTACCATTATAAATAAATAAATAAAAATGGCTTAGTATAGCCCACTTTTCGCCTCCGCTAACAAAGGGTTGTGAGTAGAGTATCCGCCATTCAGTTATCAACTTCTTCACAGTTGGGAGTCGTCACTAAAACCGCGGGATAAATACGTCTTCATCATCAGATTATCCTAATCCACTGCTGGAAGTAAGCCTCTCCCAAGGCAAACAACACAGCTCAATCCTGAGCTTCTAGTTTGGTATCAAACCATAGTTGGTACTATGGTTTCAGCATTCAGTATTTACTAAAACTAAACTATCCTTTTTTTCCCACATCGCGTACTAATTCAATGATCAGCCTACTGATCCGAATCACAACATGTGATTGGCGCGTGACAGCTCAATCGAATACGTATCATGTGTCTTGCTTTCCAACGGCGTGATAAAACCTCTTACGTGGCGAGTTAGTCCTAAAGAAAATAAGTCGAATAGGTTCATTCAGATTCCTTAGAACAAGGGAGCTAGTTTCTTTTCTTACATTTTTCTAAAGATATTTTTTAGCATATTATTATTAAGGTACGTGTTTAGATTTTACAAAAATCTGGTATTTATAAATATTTTTAAAGTTAAATCAAATCAAAAATTATGGAATTCTTATGCCAACTTTGTATCACAAAATTTATATGTGAAAATGGAAACCAAATTCCAATTCCGGATAATATGCGCCTTCCTGAATCATTGTAGCAAACTACTAGAAACTGATGGGACTCGCTTCCGATGAAATAAGAATGAACATATTGTCCTATGAGGCATATTATCCCTAATATCTCTAATCTAATCTAATGAGGGATCTACATTGCCTAATCTGTAGGCTCCCGAAAAACACGCCCAGTTTCAGTTGAGTAGTATAGTGAAATAAGCATATACCATATCCATACTCTGGTCAATATAAAAATCCAAAAGTCAGACAACCGGCCAGACAGTATACATGGGACTTAAATGCAGCAGACAATGTAAGAACCCTTCCACGTTAATACATATTCAGTTTTCTAACGAGACTGAGGAAACAAGTCGTATTCTCCATTTTTCAAGTGGACATGTGAATTCAGCTTAATACTTTATTACCTTACGAACGACGTAGTCGACTACAATATTAATTTTCAAGAAAAGATATAAAATTTATATTATAGTGAAATCTTTTAGATTTAGATAGATAAACAACAAGATTTCAGATTTTAAATATCTGTTGATATACAATTTTGTTAATATATATCTAAGATAAAATTTGTACATATAATATTTATGTCTACTACTATGTAGTTCCTAAAATCGCATTCCTCACATCCGAAAGGTGTGACATCCTATGTCGTTAATGGTGTTTCGCCACCTTCTCCTATCTTAGACCACAAGCAGCGTTTTGTACACACTGCTTAAATATATACATATATATATTATTTCTGACTATGTATTGAAATCCCTGACATAGCCGGGTAGTCCAGAGCCTGATAGTAATCGCCACAAATACTATCTATACCTAAAAACGAGAGTCTCGTAGTACAAATACGCTATAAAGTACTTATAACAAAAAACAGTAGGTGTGTATTACAATATCGCTCGTAATATTATCGTGCGCGATACGCCACGTGATGCCACGGTCGTGTTCTCGCGTAACGCAGGACTATGCGAGCGGTCCGGGCGGAGCGCGGCGGCTTACTGCCGGCAGCGGCTCCCCCTGTTCAACAGTTTGCACCCTCTTGCGAAACCTCACCCCTATTAGCTACACAATCGCTACGTAGAGTAGTCTCCAGCCGCCTTTTGTGCGCAAATCTACAACTTTATGAGTCACGCGTATTTTATGACGACACAGTGGCGGGAGCTGTTGGCTGGGCAGTAATCGGGCAATACTATGTTTGGCTTCTTATGACTGCCTTGGGTAGATAAGGAACTAGTTACCTAAATTTTTTTTATGATTTACAACTAAAAATACTCCGTGGGCTCAGGATAGGCTGACCCAAAGATGGTTATGATTCCTTTAGTTTGTTTTTTGTACTTTATTTTTATTAACTCCAAATGTAAAACAAGGGTATTAAAAGTTTATCCACTATGCATGTGTGTCTATTTACTCAGATAAAACATTTAAGGGTAAATTTAAATGTTTGTTTTACCTAAAACTAAGCTTTCTAGCGGTGGTTCTTATTCATGTTTTATCAAAATCAGTTCATCTGTTTCAAGATTATCAGCTATTTTGTTACCTACAGTAGGGATCTTAGGCGAACATAGAATCTTTTAAATTCATCTAGTGCTAAGATAACAGAAATTAGACATGCTAAAAAAGAGAATATAATAGCAAAAGTAATTCAAAAACAAATGATCATATAGGTATCGAGGAATTAAATTTATGTTGAACCTTGTTAGTCATAATGATGAGAAACAAGCCCCTTTATTAATTATGACTCCCTTGGTTTGTGGTGGCTCACTAAATAGGTAAGCAACTACTTACAGAGTTATGTAATTATGAATAATTATATTCCTAGAGCAGTATAGTTAGTTTGTTTATAGCATAAGAGAAAGAAAATGTTGTGTCTAGAGAAAAGCTCTTATATCAAATAGCTCAACACACATTTTATATGGTATTGTTTATTTAACAATAACTTTAGTTCTTCCAAGGCCCTTTATTAAATATTATGTAAGCGCTCTTAAGAATGCTTTAATAACTATATGTTTAGGAACTTAAATAGTGCCTCTTTGTAAAGACAGCCTCAAATTCTCACTTCTCTTCAGATGTAAGAATTTGAGGCTTTTAAATGTGTTCTATGTGATTTCATCATCAGTCCTTATCCCACTACGTGAGGTCGGCACAGCATGGCTTCCTCTTCTATTCTACTCTATAAAACATCATCTCTAAATTCAGTCCCATTACACACCACTCATGCAAGTCTTCAGTTGTTATATTATAAAGAAAGAGTTGTCACTGTTCTGTGTGAACTACTACTACCATGATCTAATTATTTTTGCAAAAACTAGCAAAATATTGCAAAAATAACAATCTATAATACACAAACTTGTAGTGGTTTAGTAACATAAAACCACAACAAAATGAGATCATTTAGTCTTTAAATGCCTTCTGTAAATAGAAAATATCACCAGTGAGGTATTTGCACCTATAGCATTTGTAGAGTAAAAGTATATTCACCTTGGGAGATAACTCAAGATAAGAAAAGAAAGAATAATTTACATTTCTATTTTGGTGAATGAACTATTACCTAAAAAGGAGATTTCCATATCATTATACTTATCAGGTCACGGGTTTAGAATAAATTAAAATAAAGCTCAAATGGAATGTGTATGCCAAATCAGGAAATGATGATCCCAATAGTCAACAGACCATGAAATGATCATACATGTATGAGTTGTTGATATCTACTCATAGCTTTAATTATGATACAAAATTTAGTTAGTACCATCTGCAACGCATACTTACCGGCTATAATGCCATCCATTTGGAGCAAAGCAGCCTCCAACAACTTTGCTGGGTCGGAGTCGGACAAAGTTGGGTTATTGTCGCCATCAACCTCTGTAGATTTTCCCATTACACGGCCGCAATCTACACTTCTTTTAGTTAAATATTTAACTCACAATCAAGTATTAAACTAAAGGGATATGCAAGAAAATAATAAATAAACTTTTTGTAAAAAGTCAACTTTTTGTCAACAAAACTTATTTGACTTGACAGTCGATAAATATGTCTCTGACAGTGACAACAAAATCACGCCATTTTTAATTTAGATATACTTTTTAGATTCCTGCTTCACACATTTGTTGTATTCAACCGAAGAGACCGCCCCGCAAATTAAATATCAGATTCCTAAACGATTAATCTGCCAGTATTTAAAATAACAATAAGTGCTGTGTAATATGTTTCAATATTTATTAACGAGCCGATCCCAAGTAAAACAGAAGAAACCAGTTTATTTGTAATCATTGCACTTTTTTGAGCAACAGAGAATTATAATATTAATCAGATTAAGAACAAACTATCATCAGACTCGTGCTCAGTGGTAATAATTTTTATAACATGCAACCATTATTCTCCCATTGATGTATATCAATGAGTAGTCCCTCGCGTGACGTTAGAAATGGGTTTTTTATATAGACGAAAAGGTAGGCTTGCATTTAACAACATTTCTCCTGATAAAATCGACGATGCGGCCTAAGATAAAGCACACTTAACTAGAAGAAACCGATTCATTCGCGATTAGAATAGACCCAGATTATAGCTATCGGGTTTTCGGGAAATAGAGAAGTTAGTAACAAGTTCCACAGTCCGGCAGTTAGTACAATGAAAGTTGACGCCAATGACGCAAAACGTTTAATGCGAGTGCGTGGAACCATGGCCTCTACTATGTACCGGTGCCGTCTTGCGGTATCTCTACTGGCTAGCACAGAAAAATACCAGATTCTAGTGTTTTTTCCTATGCTGCTAGTTAGTCCGATTGTACAATGGTGATGGGGGAATTAAATTATGTAACCTAAGGCACACTCCCCGAAATGTATCTAATAAAAAACCGAAAAGACATCCATTTTTATTGAGTTATTCACAATTATTTAGATTTAGTCTGGCATTTTGGGAGTTGATTATATTTGGATTGTGCTCTATGAACTAGCACTAGTTAAATAAGGAATAGGGTGTCTAAGTAATGAAATTATACCAAATAGTGTATGTCATAGTTTATTATTCATTAGACCCTTTACCAAATTAATATAAAGTAAATAAATAGAACTACACACTTGGTAATAAGTACCATTTTTATAATTCTAAATCATCTCAAAGACAACATGAGAAGAACGATATATTATATTATCAACTGCAAATAAACTTTTCTTTATATAAAACAAGCAAACAGCCATGTTGTAAATAAATATGCATCTCTCTATAAATATTAAAATCCTTAGATTTGATATATAAATGTGTATAAAGGTATTTCAACTATGATGTGCCAATATGATATGGTCAAAATTACACACTTCTAAATTAATTCCAAAACATTTTTTTACTCAATACATATTTTTATTACTGATCTAAGGCACAACGATTACATAAAATATTGAATATAGTAACTAGCACTCAGCAATCAATAAATATTTTTTATATTAATTCTATATATATCTTCAGTAAATAGACTTCATTCGATAAAATTTATACAATAAAGTATTTAGTAATAGTTATTAATAACATAATGAAGTTAAATAACAGTAATATATCAACGATACTCTCATTATTACAATTGCTTTCAACCATGTTAATTTGTCTACCTTACTTTACATACATAACAACTTAGAATATAAACAAAAAAATGTTGGTAAGCTGTGTTTTGGTATTAAGGTGAGGATCGCTACGCTAAAATGACGTTATTAATCGTAATATACACAAGTGTGGAACTGAGACTTTCATCTTAACTTGGCCTGTATTATAGGCGAAAATAGTATGACGACGTACATCAATGCAATTCCCGGAATTAAGATTTCTCTACTTAGAGTAGAGCTGTTCTAAGTTATAACCGTCGAGTATTTATGTCAATAAACGACAAATGTTTTGAAAACCAAGGGTTAAACCTTGGCAACCTCTGCTCTAACTACCACAATGACTTGGACGTATGGACTGTAATCCTTCCTGTAGCATAAGGATAATACCAAGGAGAAGACACAAAAACTTTAATATCAACAGAACATTATAGCCGTATTCATTTTACGGCATTCCTTCAACACAAACCATTTTTTTGTAAACTTTAAATAACTACAGTGGTGATATGAACATTAAAAAGTCAATAAGCGCGTTCGATTACCTATTATAGGGCACCAGAAGTAAATTATGAAATAAATCATCACAAAACATTCTCATCGAGATTTTTCAATACTGCTTAATTACACTGAAAATAATGTCTCTTTCAAATATCTAGAACAACGTCCAATACTTTTAAGTTTATGTTTGTATTTTACCACGCAAATATAGATGTTTTTAAACCTGCCATTGGAAATGTTTATTTATAACTTAAACTTTCATTACAATAAATTTTAAACTCTGCCCATTATACAACGTGTAACAGAAAGGTGTGGCAATACTTAAGGGTGTTAGTCTACCTTTCAAAGTATATTTCAAATATAAAAAAACAGGTTCTCCATACAAAACTTAGTCACGTGATCGATCAAGTTGTATGGAGGACTCATCGTTTTTTAGAATATTGCAAAAAAAAAAACTCTTATTAGTATTGTCACACCTTTTTGTTACACGTTGTATAAAATTCGAAAATCATGAGTTTTCAATATAATTATGAGGACGAGGATTTAAAATCAGAAGCAAACCCTGACCAAAATATTAAGCAGAGAAATATTGCGAGGAACAAAGTAAGTACTACATAGATATTCCATTCCGAGGATCTGGATATAGATGAGATAATTTTTGTCACGGTTAACGCCAAAGAACACTCAAAAAATATATGGCATTTAAACCATATTACGTTACTTCAAATGTGTAGTGATGATTTGGAAAAGTCCAACGGTAATGCAAACGCCTAACATTTTGGTGTTATTTTTTGTCGTTAACGCTTATAAACATACCACTTGTACCACCCACAGTAAGTTGTACAGAAGATAAAATTAATAAATTCATTGACGGTTACAAAATTTTCGATTCTCTTTTATGAGATCAATTCTCTGCTCAACCGTTCGGTCGCAATATTCGATTGCACAGTTTAAAAACAAACATCTCTATTTGTATGTCGATTACTATTCGATTCATGAAACATTGTTAACTCTTACGATCTGTCTAAATTACGTCTAAAATCTATAAAATATATTACTCTATTAAATATTAAAGGCAATATCTATAATTAAATGGACGGATTAAGTAAAGGCGCCCATTTCGGGTTACCGATTAGTTATTTATTAATAGCTCGTAAATCTACACTTAATATATAATCGCGGCGCTACGCGGGGACCAATAATATTAAACTCCAAGTAAAACCAACAACGAATCGTATAGGATATCTATAAATAAATAATAAACATGTCGTTAAGGTAACTCACTAGGTCCGGACGGACTGCCGACTGCCGCGCGCGTCTACTTACTTAATACCAATTCAGTAATAACAAAACAATCATATATATAAATAAAATAAACTTCGTTGGTAAACGTAATTTCAGTTCCATCTAAGTCAATTTCGTAAACTTATCAGGCAAGACCACAACCGATATTAAGTACTTAACAACTAAAGGAATGTAAATCTCAGTTAAAAACGAATGGAATGGACCGACTGATTTAGTTGCACATAAGGAATGTAATGTACAAAATAATTATATTGTAACAGCTAACAGAACATAACCACTATTTCTAATGTACATTGCAATGGGATGTCAATTTGGACTCCCAAGTTTTAAAATATAGTTTATATTTTGGTCAAAATATACACGAGCATCTTAGTTGCAAGAAAATATGCAAACAGACTGCCAGCTGCCAATGAGTTCAAAGATAAATACATACTAAGTTAAACTTAGCATATTTCGTTACTTTTCAATGGCAAATAAATTATATCGCCAAATGAAAAAAAAAAAGCAGAGTCCCGTTTCAAAATATTTTTAAAAGGCAGTCTTGTATTGCAATGTTATCATGCTACAGCGTTGCGCGTGTTCTTCAACATACCTACTAGGTACATACATGAACATGTTTTAATCATAAACCGCAAGGTTGAGCACGTTTTCCTTCTACACTTCTATAACTATACAAATTACCCGATCGTTTCACGCGTGAACTCTAAACGAGAACCGAATTGTTTCAATACATTTGCCGACCACTCTCGTAGGTCATGTAATGCGTTGTAAAAGGCACCAATAAAAGCACTTGCATGCATTTATGCTGCTTGTGAAGATACAATGGAACAGTGTTAAAATGCCGTTGTGCGAAAATAACACACAATACGCTCTACAGCACTTGAGCTTCCTTGAGCAATGTGTGCTTTTACACTATCGTCAATACCTTAGTAATATTAAATTTATATTTACACCATTCTAAACTAAAAATCCCACACATCAGTGTCGTAGTCAACTATCAACAATAAGTATTTTTAAGTACATCGTGATTTAAGATTTATGTATACCGGCGTATACGTTTTAGAAAAAATAAATAAGTAATAAAATAAACAACGTAATAGAAATTTAACTTTTACACAAAGTATTTAGTCGTGGACTCGCATTACATGCATAAAATAATGAGAAAAATAATAAAAACGGAATGTAGAATTTATAATTCCTGTCTGTACACGATCACAATAATAAACAATCACGGAAATGCAGGCTTTGCCCTTCAATAACTTGTCAACAGCGAAATGTAAAAATATATTAATTTGTACACTCTTCACCATAAGTTAATAAACATTTTGTAAAATTCACTATCGCACCAAAATACTCTAATATAGATTTTTAAAATCACGGTTATCTTGTATACAGTTAAGTACTATAAGGCGAAATAAATAAATATATCTTCATCTTGTAAGATTAAGTAGGTAGCCACCACTTTCCCCACCAAAGACCCGAGTACTTAATTTCAAAATCGCGGAATGTATTTCGTCACAATTTGGAATGTATCAATAATTTCCGCTGAAAATCCAGCCCAAATCTCAATAACTTATATACTTTTACTCAAACAATAATTAGACACGACATCGAATTTAGTTCTAAGTTACCGTCACGTCACATCGCCTCGATTTAAGTACTAAAATATCCGTATAAATATCCTCTCACATTACCTATGTAATATATTTACCACTAAATAAACCTCAAAATAATTTGCACTTTCAATAACAGCTTCGGGGGGACGTTCAGCGTATAGCAGATTCGAAGCACTTCCAAACACCAGTGCCTTATAAATAGAACAATAGAACAGACAAAACAATAAATAGGCGAAGTACCTTCGAAGTGCTAACGTGGGTATGATTGTAGCTATCGACTTATAAATCACTGGACACGAAACACGCCTTACAAAATCTACGGGCTCAATCAAATCTATAAAGCGCTAAAAGAAATGTATGCAATCTTAAGTTTTGTTAAGAAACCATTCATCATGTTGGCAACGAGAATAAAGAGCAGTAAAGCACTATATTTTTGGGCTGATCCATGGAATGCATTAAGACGTGGCAATTCGTACGACAGGTTAAGGTAGAAAAAAATATATCTAAATTACTTATTCAAAGTTGTAATTGATAATGTATCACCATATTAGTATCGCAAGATCTAGTTTCTTTAAACAAAGACAACATACATCTATATATTAAACTCGAATGAAAGACCGTAACCGTAGCATTTTCCCAATCACCATGTCCAGCGTTTTAAAAGTCCAAGCAACATCATACAATAAAGTGCATCATCAAACGTAAAGTCAGTGATCGAACGGCCCCCCAGCAAACAGTCATTGGTGACTCTTGCTGAGCAGATGCGAGTTGAACTCGTATACATTGCAGCACTGCTCGCCGCATATATTGCACTTCCAGGGGTTGGAGTCGCAGTGGCAACCCTTGTGTAGGAAGTAGAGGGTGGAATCTGGGAATGTGATGGAACAGAATGTACATACGAGTGAGGAGGGAAGCATGGCCGCCTCGCCGTGAGTTGACGTTATGACGCCGCCTTCGGATGGTGACGCGCGGGATGCCTGTAACAATACAAAATTTAAAAATTATTATTATTATTATATATAATTTATAAATTATTTTATGTTATGGGCGTTATGTTTGTTTTTCCGAAAAAAATATCTTTGTACCTCAAACTATATTTGTGTAAAAAATCAAGATGATCAGGCACTCAGTTGCTGAGGAGAAGATGAAATAAAATTGTTAATGTGTAGAGTCAAACGACTTTAATTAATCTGGCAGGAGCCTATTTTTCAGCTACACGTTTACCAACTATAGTTTAGTTTTTTTCTAAAACCAATTTCGATAAAATGTATATGAGTCCTACTAGTATGTGAATGTACTTTTTTAAATCCCGCTGTAACTAAGAAATAGGAAAACAATTGTTTAGATAGTATAAGAAATAGTGTTTTATAAACGTTTTAATTACACATTTATAAAACCGTTGAATTTAATAACTTCATTGTTTGAATCATTAATCATATGCTGACACTGCGAAAAGGAGGTTGGGGAGTTCACTTATCTTGGAAGGCGTCTTAGCCCTCTCTGATAAGTATGTTTCCTCATGACAATAAATTAAGCTAGTTGTTACTTTGGGAATCCATTCTTGATACGATGTGTTTTTTTCTAAATTTTACTGAACTACTGTTACTACTAAAATCTAGTGTTTTTCCACTTCATTTTGGTGTCAGCGCGAGACATCAATAAATAATCTTGACTGTATAGTGTGGTTCCTCCTCACCATCTGCATTTCTCATCTTATTATTTTTCTTTTTCCAAATATCTGACTTCTTCAACACGTGTTTCGCCTTAGAAAATAATTACTAGGAGATGTTGACTCTTCAAGCGCTCGCTCTAAAAGCGGCCTAGACCGTTTAGTAAATTTGTGTACTATTTTTCGTCCGAAATCGTATCGTATACCTACTTCACAAGAGGTCTCATATAATTTTTACAAAAACCGATCCTATAGGGGGTTCATAAATCACACTAACTGAAAAAAAATCCTGCCGAATTAAAGTCGGATTTTCACTTCTTAAAGTTATTATTTATCATAATTCTTATTTTTGATTATGTTCCGCATTTCTCTGCCAAATATTAAAACTACTCCCATATGCGAGTGCAATCCAGATAAACACAAACTGAACGACGAAAGAAAAATTCGCTTCTAAAAACGCTTCGCTCATAATATGTACACTAAATATAAATAAAATCTAAAATCACGTCTAACATTAGCTGTCCTAGGTTACGATAATAGGACTTGCAAAATATATTGATAATGGGCGCCGCGACCGCAACACTGATAAGTGAATGAGTCATGATAGAACACGATAACTATACAAATAAACAGGATGACACGAATAGATTTTTACCTATCTCGTGATAGTTTCTCTATGACCTAGCGTAGGAAATATACTCTTAGAAATAAACATGAATTATATAATAGAGAACCATAACATGGGCAGCATGGGCTTTGGTATGGCACGGCTTCTGCATTTGACGTCTCCAAGTCATGAAATCTTGTAATAAAAAAATTGCTTTTCTTTTTTAGGCTTTGCCAGGAATCCAGGACCCCATTCTACATTTTGTATTATTATTCAGCTGTAGTAAGTAATATAGTTTGTTCTGGTAAGAAGTACTGACTGGTGTTATGGGTCGTAATGTAACGAGTTAGACGGCGAGCATATGTGCAAGTCAGTACGGGGAGACAAGACGCTCGCAGCGAGCTACAAACCACTGTTACAAGGAGATTAACACAACACACAGTGTAACGTAACATGCTCGCTGCGAATAGTATGTTACGCAACATAACGTTGGTCATTAACCACCTTTAGGATTACTGCCGACTATAACGGTAAGATTGATATTTGGCATTTGAGTGATTGTAAAAAAAGTTGTTATCATAATAGACACGCTAGGATTGGACCACAGATCGCCTGATGAGATATGACAGTATAAGAGATGAAATTATGATGGGCCATTGTACTAGGCAAGGGACACGCTTACGAAAAAGAAAGCGTTTCAATATGAAATTGAAAAATCCTGATTATAGTTAACGGGAAGTCGCCAGTTCCACAACCTGGCAGATCTATATATAAGATATACATTATTACGATTACAAATCGGTGATAATCCGCTTCCTATTATGATAGTATTATCAAATCTTATGCAATAGGAGTGGAATATTATAATAAAGACCCAAGCCGCAAGGAACCCAATGCAATTGATTGCTACAGCATTTCATAGGATCGCCAGTACTGAAAGAGAACGAAAGACTATTTGAAATGCATCGCGTATAATGAAATAAGTAAGTAATTGAATTCCGAAACTGCCAAGACCGTGTAAGGTTACCAAACGACCGGTTAACTATTACCGCATGTTTACGCAAATGCCCAAAAAATATGTCCGAAGTTCATATATGTATGTAAATTTCTGCATTCCGCTACAACTCTTAAATGCCTGTGTTATTCATGCAGTTCAATTATTAGTTCGGCTTTTGGGCAGCATAAAGTTGTATTTTTTTGTATACCATTACACCACCGCCAAAATAAGAATTTAATGTTTTCCTAATTTATAATACCATAACTTCTAAATGCTTTAGCAGATTTGAATGTTTGAATACTTTTTCGACAATAATGTCTATGGCGATTTCATATGTCATTTGTAATTTTTTTATATTGATAGTTGCAGTGTCTAATTTTTAATATTTGTGAGAGATCTGATGCAAAAATGCTATATGGGCAGCTTATACAGCAGTTTTTAAACGTGAATATAGCTAATAATGATAATAAAAGATTTGTTTAAAAAAGCAAAATGTCGGCTGAATGGAGCCATTTGTAAAGTTATTTTTTTAACGATTTTTATCAGTGAATTATTTTTTACTATGGGTTCGTTTATAGATGACCATGAACCGCATGATGGATGATCAACGTCCGCAGATGAGTATGTACGTCTATAAGTATTGACATACGTTGGAGCCGCGGGCGCGTGCGCGGCCGCGTGCCGATATGCGCCGGCGCAGGTCTTCCCGCAATAAGCTCTTAAGCGGCGACACCTTGATCAGTGAAGACAGGCTCGAGGAGACGCCGCGAGCCTCCCCATTGGTCTCAGCGTCGCGCGGGTCGCCTCCGCCGCCGTCCTCGTGACCGTGCGGCTCCTGGAAATCACCACCGCTACCATTTACACTTACTGTACCGAATAAATATGTAGACCGCGCGCGAGTTCCAAGAAATTTTTGATAACCGAACCAGCGGGGCTCGCGTGTGGCAGTGGATATAATGATGTTTATTCACCTTCGACTAAATTTGGCCGACTTAACAACATGACTACTGGCACTGAAAGTATACAAGGTATGAGATTTCAGCCCTTTTTATAATTGCTGAAAACTTCTTGTGTTAACTGTGAAACACGTGTCTAGGAAATTTAAAAAGCGATTACCGACTTCAATTGGATTTAAAAAAAACGAACTTATGAACCATTTTTGATAAAATTAAAATGGGAACACCTTGGAAGTATTAAAACCTTCCATATATACAAAAAAAAATCAAATACGTTCAGCTGTCTCCGAGAATTCGGGTAACAAACTTAAAAATAGGTCAAATTGAGTACTTCCTCTTTTTTTGGTACGTCATTTAAAAAGAGATGAAAGGTGTTAGGGGTGGTGATTATGAACCACAAATATCTGATAAGTAAGAAGTATTGTAGAAGTGTGATATTGTATTAACCCGTTAGAGAGATATGAGCGTGATGTTGTATTTACCTGTTAGAGAGATATGAGTGTGGTGTTGTATTTACCTGTTAGAGAGATATGAGTGTGGTGTTGTATTTACCTGTTAGAGAGATATGAGTGTGGTGTTGTATTTACCTGTTAGAGAGATATGAGTGTGGTGTTGTATTTACCTGTTAGATATGAGTGTGATGTTGTATTTACCTGTTAGAGAGATATGAGCGTGATGTTGTATTTACCTGTTAGAGAGATATGAGTGTGGTGTTGTATTTACCTGTTAGAGAGATATGAGTGTGGTGTTGTATTTACCTGTTAGAGAGATATGAGTGTGGTGTTGTATTTACCTGTTAGATATGAGTGTGATGTTGTATTTACCTGTTAGAGAGATATGAGTGTGATGTTGTATTTACCTGTTAGAGAGATATGAGTGTGATGTTGTATTTACCTGTTAGAGAGACATAAGTGTGATGTTGTATTTACCTGTTAGAGAGATATGAGTGTGATGTTGTATTTACCTGTTAGAAAGATATGAGTGTGATGTTGTAATTACCTGTTAGAGAGATATGAGTGTGATGTTATATTTACCTGTTTGATGGGTATGAGCGTGATGGAGGGCGTGATGTTTGCAGGCAGGCCGGCGGAGAGCGAGCTGCTAGCCACCGCACTGTCGCCTGACTGCGGCGAACTACCGCCCTCACCGTTCATACGAGAATCTGTACATACACAAACACATTTTATTTCAATCTTCTACATAAATATTCTGTGGTGGTATCGCGTAACGTTACCGGCGGATGTAATGAAACAAGTTACAGCAATCTTGGTTTCATTTTGTCACTTTACCCTTTCAAGTCTGTCAAAACGAAACTATATTGCTGTCACTTATTTCGATGCTTTCGCCGCTAAAGTTACGCGATGCCACCTCTGCACAAGGGATCATTAACTTGGCTAAGACTAACTTTGGGTGTAAGTACGACCCTGGCTTCAAGTTTGCATCTCTGAGTTTTTCATTAATGTGGATTTGAAATAATAACTACTTGCTTCAACGGTATAGGAGCATTGAGATAAATCAAAAATATAAAATCATTCGCTTTCGAAGATAAGTTGAAGTTCCCAACACGCAATTTGGCCTCCTATCCTCCTACCTCCCTTTCATAGGGGAGACCCGTGTCCAGCAGTAGTTCACTATTGGTAGATACGAACGGTTATACCGTGTTGTGATATCTGACTAGCAAACAAGAGCAACTCAGAGAATAACATGTCTTAGTACATTTGGTGGTATAAAATCTAATAAAAACCAAGAAATCATCGATAAAAATAGGTGGGTAGCATGCAAAAAGTGAGTACCACACAAGCAGAATTTTCGCTCATACCACACTGTAAATAAATAATGTTAGACAGTGATAGATAATCCTGTGAATGAACACTCGCTTCACATATGGAAAACCCCAAGTCTAATCTCCATAATGCACCTTGAGTTTTTAAAATCATGATCAGATAAATACTAATTCACTAGTTTGCATCGATGAGGCTATTCTAAACCCCAAGTCTAATCTCCATAATGCACCTTGAGTTTTTAAATTCATGATCAGATAAATGCTAATTCGCTAGTTTGCATCAATGAGGCTATTCTACGAAAAATAGTATTCTGAAGAAGGCTTGACGTCAGTCAAACAGCCTGGTCACATAATAACCGACCGACCCTATTCAGTAGTGATAAAGAGTAAAGGCGCACCTAAAGAAATACGTCTTGTCAATGTCCTCTGAAATTGAAAAACATCGGCACGTGATCTTTCGCTACTACTAAGAAATAATGGAATTAACTCACAATACATAACTATGTTCTTTTGCTTCATAAACTTTTCAAATATTCCAAATTTCGTTGCTCATCCTTGTAACTCAAATACCACGTATTATTCAAATGATAAATTATGCTAATGAAGTCTAGGATACAACAAAAATAAGTCTGGGTTTAGGAGCAGGTAAATCTAGTTAATATTCATAAAGAACGCAAAAACAATTAGAGGTCAACTTAATCCCAAATATAAAATCACGACAGATGAAATCGAAGGAACGAATTATGTATGGATTGTTTTAATTTGTGTTAGAATTCAATGAGGCTTTTATATTTTATGTATTTTGTGTGTTGTGAGAAGCATTTCAGTGCTGTATATCATTTGTCACAGAATCTGCGAGTTTTATGACTAAGACAATGGGATAATATTATTACGTCATAAGAATATAATTTACTCAAATAGGTATCCATAATAATGTTATTATCGTAAACTTTATCGCATACTACGTAATTATTATATGACACAACATTAAAACCAGACGTTTAAGAAGTATATACCAAATAATCAATTCTGTTATATCACTGGAAATACCCTTCTTTGATGTTAAGTTACAAGTAATCTATCAGATGGGATAAAATCAACTAAAAATCCCACATGACTAATACGTCGCCGTTTTATTGCCATTTTTGTAATAATTGTAAGTGTATGTTATCAAGAATATGGTCAGAATATTGCTGCAATCTTTTCCTACCAGAGTAAGGATAGCTAACAAAAATGTTCAAAATCAATCGTAAGTAAAAACACACTTACCTGAGTTATTCAAGTGGTTTTGTCCAGGCGAGAAGGTTTCGTTGTTATCGGCCATGGAGATCTCTACGTGAGGGGTCAGGTAATGCATCGGAGGCGTGGCATTGTCCACTGAACGAGCGCCGTTGCTGTCTCCACTGTCGGAATATGCAGCTGCCACGGACACTGAGAGCCCTGAGCCCAACGCTCCGAGAGCGTTTATAGCTGCAGGATCCATAGTGCCGTCGGCATACGCAGCGTTTGCAATGCCGGCAGCGAGAAGGGAAACCGAGTTGTTGCCTGGACCTGGGTTGTCCAAATCAATGCCGTGTCTGTAGAAATCAAACTAATCTGTAATTTCAATTATGTCGGTGGACATTTTTAAAGTAGGGCTACCCAGGATTGCAGAATAATTGAGCATTGTTATGAAGACGGAAGCAGTTCTTCCGGGCGATAACAATCTAAAAAGTAGAAGAACAGTTCAAAGAAAGACATTTTTGGAACGAGACGATGTGAGCTGTTAGGACGGTAGGAAGAAGAAGTTATGTAACAAATGTGCAAACCACAAAAGGTGGAATGAGGATATGAAAATGACTATGATTCAATCTGAAAATATATGAAACGACAGAAAATAAATGAATACTTCAAAATGTATGTGTAAATATTTCGTGTCTCTAGAAGAATAGAGAGGTGTGTTTACCTGTTGAAAAAGTGTACCCGTAGGCTCTTCATCGTAGGTGCACGGTAGCTGCATAGAGGGCAAGTTTTAACAAGGTCATGTTGGCCGACGTGCTCGTTTTGGAAATGCGCGCGCATGGCAATCTGGCGCTGGAATCCTCTGTTACAAATGGGGCAATGGTACGGCAAGCTCTTCGTATGTGTCGTGAAATGTTCCGCCAGGTGATCTTTTCTGAAGAATCTTTTTTGGCAGACGCGACATTCGTACGGTTTGACGCCGGTATGTCGCATCTTGTGGCGACGCATGTTAGCGCCGTTGGAAAATTTCATGTTACAGACATCGCATTCGAATAGTTTCCTGTGCGGTCGAGCGTCCGCATTTTGCGCGGCCGCGACATTGTTGTTGTCCGGTGAACACTGAGCCATGTGAGTGGTCAATGCTCTACTGCTGAGAGTGCTAAAGCTATTACATGTCGTACATTTTAACAATGTACTGCCCCGTTTTGGTGTTTCCTTGCTGACTGTTGGTGCCTGAAAAGAAGTTTGACATCTTACATTCTACCTAAAACAGCTATGGATCTGTTATGCTTTAAAATTTCTCCCTTTTATGGGCTATTATTTGCTGCTCAACGTCAATTTCTTGGCAACGTCAACGGCAATAGTCAAATAACATATAGTCGATTGTAGTGTTTGCTTAATAATAATTGAACATGCCAGAATAGGTATATGTAATCGCCCAAAATTTTATTTTTATTATATTTGAATTTAATATCACTATGTCACACAAATACCTATGTCAAATTTTATATTTCATATAGGTATATGATATATAGTCAGCATTAAGTTATGCAATGGATACTGTTACACTTCAAAACAACTTTAATAGTGCTTTTCAGACTACTTTCTATTACACATACTATAAGATAAAGGTTCATATTATGCAAATATATGGCGAGCCAGTATCTAGGCATAGATAAAATCCGAAGTGAGGCTGGAGAAAATTACCCCTTCCTTTAAGCATTTCAAGCAGTTTTGCTGTACGTGTGTACAGCAAAACTACGCCTAGGAGCTATCGCGCCATTGGCTGCGCGTCGAACAGAAGGCAAACCTCCAATCGCCAAAACCGCACCACATTATTACAAAACAGGCATTGTGGTTTTATAAAGTTCCATATATACTTTTTTATTTTATCTAAGCATCCAGGATAACAAACTCAAATTGGAAGGGGAAAATCATTATATGATTGGTTCATCAGGTACCACTTATGGTTTATCTTGACTAGGGCTATTTAACAAAAATTAAAATAGAAGTTTTAAATACTTGAGATAAAGTATAAAGAATCTAGCTTTAGAATTTATAATGTGTGAATGATACAAATGCATGACCCATGTATTTATCATGACTGTGTATCAATACTGGACAGGCTACTACTAAAACTAATGCAAATATTTCATCACTCATGTTGTTCTGTGCCATCATCAAAATAGAAGTCTCTACTTATATTCTAACAAAGAAATACTATATAATTTTTATTGGCAGAAGGGAAGAATATTTCCCAATCACACAATACTGTTAAGCCAAATAGAAGAATTTATCCCTAATGGTTATAATTATTATTATTAATGATTAGTTTTTAAGTGACATATAACTTTATTAATTAAGGTATTTCAAAGGCCATTAGCTATACTATAATGGAACACAGGAATTTCACAAATGACTGATGTTATAAGTCATCAATATTTGAACTGGAAAGTGAGTTAATGGTCACTGTATGCACATTTGGGCTCATAAGTTTGCTGAATCAGCATTAACCCAGATACAAAAGTAATGTGCTATGAAATGTTTTTTACAGATATTAAGAATCAACTATATTTCAACACACTATGCCAGCAAACTTAAAAAATATAGACATAACAATGACAATATATATGTTGATTTATATTTAAAATAGACTATCACAAGTCTATTGTTTAAAAACTTGTTTACAATTAAATGCTTTATATTGATTTGTTGCTAAATAAAAGTTACTACACTTATACAGCAAAAAATTTACTCAAAATTGAATAACCTTCTTATCAATTGTTATTCTGCAATCTGGGATAAAATAATAATAATTATGTAAACCTAAAGCTTAGTACTGGAAAAAATTATAGGTTTACGATAAAAATACCAACATAGGAATATACAATAGGTAACACAAGTTTCAATGTCATCATCCCATTTGATAAGATTAAAGTTTATTATTCTAAGTACATTTTATAAAAGTGTTAAGGAACAAGCTATGATTTTTATGATCTGTCTCCTGTCTTTTACTAGGTAGAAAATAACTACAATCAGTTATACCTAATTTATCTTGTACTACAAAACCTAGATCATTTTAATTTTTACATCAAAAATACTACCTATGCAATGCTCTGTACTGTTAATGCATTAAATAAACATCATACAATTATAGTTCACCTGTGCCATTTGTCATGCACCTATGGGCAAGTACCTAATCATAGGTAGCAATTGACTTAAAAAGTATGTTGGTTACTGTAATATTGCCTTCAAACTACAACAAATAGGTCAGAGTGAGGCTTAGCAATTCAAGGGTAACTTATAAATGGTATACATAATGAAAAGCATATTTACCGGTTCATTTTTCACTGCCGATAAATTCGGCGACACCGTGCCAGAGTCGGCCTCTGTTTCTCCTTTTGATGACATCACATTACCAGGTCGCGGACTTTCTGAACATCACTCTCCCGCCCTCCAAAACTACAAAAACACAAACACAACATATACGAATGCCCCGATACAGTAAATTAACAACGCGACTCTACTAAACCCACTTAATGATGTTGAGATTACGGTAAATTCACTAAATAACTTGTTTCTCAAAGAATGGCGAGGTGACCCATTTACGAAAACATACGAATTATCGACTCGCGCTAAACTTTTACAAATGCCATAAATATAGCATCCGATGTTCATCCCGAACTATGATAATTAATTGAACTCAAGATAATAGCAAATATACAAGTTAATAAATAAAACTCACGCTAGGTTGATACGTCGACAGCCAGAACAGCGGTATTTTAGGGAGAGATCGCTATGTGGCCTAATTCAATGCTCAAGCTCAATGCACAAAATACGTGTTACGCGTATAACTGTAAATACACAATTAGGTATAGAAAACTATGAATATTATTGATTTTACTATGGAATTAAAACCCGCATAAAATTAGGCTTAATAATTAGGTTTATTGACGAAATTATAAACTTTTAACCCAAACCATTTTTGATAAAAACTCACACACCTGTGAATATTTTTTTCTATATTTTCGTTTTGTATCCTGGCAAGTCTTTTAATTCTACAAAACGTCACGTACATTTTTGTTGATCTCTTTCAGTCCAATAGAAGAATCGTTTGACGTCTCTTTCACTCTCTATTCGACTTGTATTCGATTTATGTACATAGTAGTTAAAAAAAACCTTATTTGTCTTTTTCTTACATGAAGCAGTCTGTGGAATTATTGTTGACAGCTTTAACCTTTTCTTTTCTTTATCGTTCGTCCGTTCATTTGTTTTAGTTCATTTTATTTCATTCACTCTATTCATTCATCGAAGTTTGATTGAACGTGGTGTGTAAACAATAAGTACCTACGTTGTGACGAAATTAATGCATTTTGTATTATTTGATTCGCTATTTTGCGTAAATTTCTTTTTTCCTTACTAATATATCAATTGTATTAAATGGTCGTTTATTGGTGTTGTAAAAGTATCGAAAAGAAAAAGGTGATTAAACAAGTAAGGTGTCATGTGCAACACATAGAAGAACATTTCCCTTTCTCGCGTCTTCAGTGCTAAAAATATGTGTTCTGATTCAGCTAAGAGGTTCTTCAGTCAATGGAGGCTTTGGATAAGGCCTCTTCTTATTGCTGTATACGTTATATTGATAATAGTGTTAGTGCCTATATTGATAGCTCATTCAATAAATAATGGGTTTAATAAAGCTGATCAAGGGGCTTTGGTTGGCGGAGGCTTCGTACTCCTTGCTCTCCCCATCTCCATTTGGCAGATCACCCAACACGTAGTTCATTATACGAAGCCTTTTCTTCAGAAACACATTATCAGGTATGGTTCGTAATAATTTAATTCAATTAGCTACTATTGTATAAGTATTAGCTAGAACAACTAGATATAATAGTTAAAACGGATACTTTACACAGTATCTGGCTACATATTACACATTATTTATTTCATTTAAAAAGCTAATAATTAAGTGAATAATTATTCCCAAATATGAGATATAACTAATGGAAAAAACCCAATTAGATTTTTAACAGTTTTTACTGAACTAATAACAGGTCTAGGTAGGTGGCCAATGACCTTATAAAAAATGGTGTGTAACTTTAAACATAATTTTATTCCAGGGCTACAAATGTTATATCAAGGCCATATTATTTGATGTTAAATTGAATGACATTATCTTATGAACTGGTTATTTGATCTCTTAGACATATATATTTCAATTGTTATGTAGTTTCATGACTCGGCCACATCTAAAATCAAATTTTAGTGGAAATAACAGAGCATTACTAGTTTACTTATATTGTTTATTGAAGTTTAGCTGAACCTAGTATAATATATCTACAGTGCCTAATCTAAATGATATTTTGTTAAAGTTTTTAATTTATGAAAAACTTATTAAGCAAGTGCATAATTAATGAATATAACAATAATCTTGAGATATAAATAATTAATCTATTAAGCATATAGTTGAACCGTCATGCTTCAATGATGTTGACCTTGGTTTTCCAAACTCTTGAACTTTGTGGTCTAGATGATAAGAACAAATAAGTTATGAAATTCTTGATGCATTTTAAAAATGTGTTCTACTAATAAATATTTACACTTATTAATAAACATCAACTTTGAGCATCTTTTGTCTCATTTTATCCAGTAGAAAATGTCATGCGCCAAAACAATACACAAGATACTCAAATTGGAGGCATGTTTATTAATAACGCCATTAATGTTTAATTTAACCCCCTTAATTATTGATTTACACATGAAAATGCCATTATATCTACTAGTTTTATATCATCAATCCACTTTTGGATATTGGTTATAGAGAGTGTAGAAGCATAATGGTGTATGTATGATTAACTCTGTGGCTCTTGTGCAAAACGATATATCTGGAAAATCACGACTTTTCAAGACAGCAAAAACAAATTTCAAAAAAATATATCTAGTTTACTTTATGAATTAGCTGAAAAGTAATAACTAATTATGGTTCATACAAATGCATATTTTCATACAGCAAGGAATTTGTTTTGATATAATGCATAGAATATCAGCAAGACTGAAAACAATGTCGAGTTGTACCAAATATAGTTTCTAATTTGAGTTTTATGCCGTGTCTAATGATATAAATAGAATTATATCATTTTACACGTAAGAAAAGCTATTGGTGAAAATTGATATTTGTCAATTTTATTTTAAGTGTAACATTGTTATTTTAAATGCAACAACAACAGTTCCAAAATAAAAGAAACTAAAAATTAATAGAGAATTAACATTTTTCGATCAAACATGTTCAGAAACAACATTGCACGCACATGTATTATTTAAACTAAAATTCAAATTTTAAAAGTTTTGTGTAAGATGGTCTATCAAAAGTTGTATCTTGTGTAAATGTTAAACAAAATGTGTAATTTGGTACTAGTTCAGTTAAAAAGAATAAGAAATGAAAATAAATTGAAAATTGTAATTATTAACCTCTTAATCATTTTAATTTTTACTGAAAAACACTTTTTGCACATTGTAAGACATTAGGCACATTGAGATCAATAGGTAGTATTCATAAATAATCACGTCTAATATTCTTATTCTACTAGAGTAAAAAACTTAGTATAAATAAAATGAAAACAGTTCTCGTTGAGATCACAGCAAAGGCATATTACAATAATCAGTCGTCAATAATATTAATCAATAAACTTCATGAGGTAGATACAACAGTAGAATCAAGTCATTACAGATATTTAAATCAGTTATGTTAGTATTTAACAATGTAATGATCGGCAAATCAGTCTTAATAGAGCGTAGTTAAGGTTTTAGTCAGTTTTACACAAAAGTGCTCGATAAAACTCATGAGCACTTTTGTGGATGAAGGAAAGTGATTGGCAAAGATCTTTCTTCTCTATAGAGATGGAAATTTCAGATAAGTAGTGCTTAACTATATCAATGGTAATAACATCGTAGTTTTTTCCTCGTTTTGCATATCACAGACATCACCACCACCACAAGAGCATGGTCGCTGTCAGCTTCCATATGCGTGTGCCCTGGTACAAAAAACACCAGTCCCTAAAATTTTAAAATTGTTCTCATATCACTATAAATTTTAACTAATAAAATGTTTTACTATTGTAATGCCGGTTTTTCTCTACTTACCTCACAATCGAGATGTAAAGCAGAGTAGTTAGCTCGGGTGTAAGCATCAATTGCACCCTCGAACTATATAGTTCGAGAGAAATATCTCGGGCTGCCATTGATGCCTTAAATTGTATATATAGTGTATATTATATAGTAGATTAGTATATAAGTAGCCCTTATATAGTAGATTAGTAGCCAAGGGCTACTAATCTACTATTACTAACAGAGTTTTGCAAAGTAAGTTTACTTTTCAAGAATTTTATTGTTGTTTTCGAATGACCGTAATGACTATCAAAGCTTGAAAAACTGTTGATGTGAGCTTTGATTTCTACAAGTTTATCTTCTGGTATATTGTTCTGCTATTTCTTCGTCTTTTTGTGGTTGAATTGGACCGTACTTAAGTTTATTTTCATAAACTGATTGGAGAAACCTATTAGTTTCATCGAATGTTCTCAGCAAACAACCTTTGCAAATCTTTATTTTTTTATATACCATCCGGAACATGTCTTTCGTTTTTGGGTGATGTTTTTGATGATCCTTTTTTCTTTCTTACTAAACTTTTTCCACGTATACAGCTCTCTTAACAGGATTTCCGAGGCTCTAATACTCTTTAAAAAGTTTCTTTCTATATCTGTTGTCTGTGCTTCGAAACGATCTTTACATTTCAGTCGGCATATAGGTACTCAAATCTTGCATTACTCGAGCTTTTTTAATTTTTCCTTTGTTAGTAATATATTCTAAACCTCTGTTTCTTCAATACTGTCTCTTGATTCTGTCTTCTCTTCTATCTTTATCGGATTTTCTTGGTTTCTTTTTTTTACCTCCTAGGCGGCACTAACTCAGCGGCTGCGTTAGTACATATCTTGCCCTCGCTTCACCTCACCCCCGCGCCAGGCCTCACAAGTACGAAGTTATATCATATTTCACAAAAGTGTTTCAATAAAATTTGTTTGAAATCATTGATATTTTGATATAACACAAATTATATAATTGTTATTAAAAAAAAAAAAATTGTGTTAAATAATAAAACTTGAATTGTACCATAATACACAAAAAAAAATATTTTTGTTTTAAAATTATTTTGTTTTATCTCGAGTTGTATCAAAAGTTGATACAAAACGGTTTTGTGTTATTGGAGATAACTCTAGTTGTATCAAAATACCCAAAAAAACGTGAAAAGTGAACCATTTTTTTAATACATCTTTTGTTGTATCTTTTTTTACAAAAAATTAAGTAAAATTGTTTTTTTTTCATATGATATAAGTTCCGATAGATCATTACACACGAAAAAATCGAGTTAAAGTGCAAAAAAAGTGCTAGTTGTATCATCTTATCTCCGGAACTAATAGAGATATCGACACGTGAGTTAGACCAAAAAAATTGTATTTTTTTTTAATTTATATACGTGTAAAAACACGTATTTTGATATAACTCGAGTTAGATCGTTTTGCACAGGAGCCACAGAACTATATGGTAGACTAAAGTCTACCACGCTGAATAATTGGAAGTTGGAAACAGACTATAACACTCACATGAACCTATTATGTATTGTAGTTACAGAGCAATATGAGACAAATAGACAACTCATACTTATAAATAGATAACTAACTTAACATAACTTATAGATAGATAGACAACACTTTATTTAAAAACCAGCTTAACAATAAATAAACTATAACATAGAATTTTTTTTAGACATATACTAGTTTTTAAATTACGGCCTTATCGCTTAAAGCTTATAATGTAAAGATGCCAGGTCACACCTTTTAATTATCATTCTCACATAAGTTTGTTTTATATTATTTCAGAATACTATGGATGGTGCCTATTTATGCCCTAAATGCATGGATAGGCCTCGAATTCCCCGAGCAGTCTATTTATGTTGACTCTTTGAGGGAGTGTTATGAAGCTTATGTGATATACAACTTTATGAAGTTTTTATTGAACTACCTGAACGAAGATCATGATCTCGAAGCTGTGCTCGAAACGAAGCCGCAAGTTTATCATATATTTCCACTGTGTTGTTTAACACCGTGGGAAATGGGAAGGTAAAGAGAATTTTTTAGTTAAAAAATATATGTCACAATAAAATGCATATTGTAAAATTGGCCAAAAATAGAGAGTAGTGATGATATCTAGGCCTTTTTAAAAATGTCCATAGGATCAATGGATCAGAAAGGCTTGCAATTGTGAAAATCGGTGACATGATGATTGATTATAAAACAAATTGTTTTTATGTTGTGTAGAGCATCAATGCTTTTTACATTGGTTTACAACATATAGTTATAAAAGCCATTCCCCTTCATACTGTATTTACTTTAATTGAAGTTTTGAAGTCTTTTTATTTCTAAAATATCCACATTTCTTCTTACTTCATGGTCCTTGAAGTAAGAAGAAATGTGTTATAAATAAAAACTAATAAAATAGTAAAATCTATTTCAAAAAGTAAGCCATTTTGGTAAGTCTTATTGTATCGGTAACTCTAACTCAGCTTTTTATTTCCAGAGAGTTTGTCCACAACTGTAAACATGGAATCCTACAGTACACGCTGGTCCGACCCATCACTACCGTCATATCTATGATATGTGAACTGAGTGGAGTCTATGGAGAGAGTGACTTTAGCCCCAATGTAGCCTTCCCCTATATAATAGCCGTCAACAACTTTTCACAATTTGTTGCTATGTACTGCCTCGTGCTGTTCTATCGGGCAAACAAAGCGGAACTTAAGCCTATGCACCCTATCGGAAAGTTCCTTTGCATAAAGGCTGTGGTGTTCTTTTCATTTTTGTAAGTATATATAGTAAGTGAAGTATGCATAATTGCTGTCTTATATATCCTTAATTCTGGTCATTTTGAAACCTTTTTGTATTTTCTAGAATTTAATTGGATTGAAATGCAAAATGAATTCCATTCCACCATTCTTGAAATTGCGTGGTGGATTAAAAGCTGCTGTAGTATGTAAAACAAAACGTATTGGGTTCCATTTTAAATTAACAACCAACAACTGTTAGGGCCTTATGCTAAAATGAGAGACTATGTGGACTGTAACTGAATGATAATAATACAAGAAAAGTTGACGTCTATTTTAGGTTTAGGAGTGCGAAATCGATAGAATTGCAAATGATTCTCTGTCTTCGCCGCGATCAGCCTTATATATGGCAGCCGCGGGGGATCGCGGGCTGCGGGCGGGTAAGGCGCCTCCCTGCACCTTATGTTGTCTCCGACATGCCTCCCCGGAATCCAGCTCGAAGGACCACTTGTTAGGGCCTTATGCTAAAATGAGAGACTAGGTGGACTGTAACTAAATTATTATAATGCGCTGATAATACAAAAAAAAAGTTGACGTCTGTTTTAGGTTTAGGAGTGCGAAATCGATAGAATTGCGAATGATTCTCTGTCTTCGCCGCGTTCAGCCTTATATATGGCAGCCGCGGGGGATCGCGGGCTGCGGGCGGGTAAGGCGCCTCCCTGCACCTTATGTTGTCTCCGACAACAACTATAGAATATCCAAGATGAGTGCATGAGAAATCACCATGATGATAAGGGGCGCGTCTACAAAACGTTACAAAAATGTATACGGTCCGATCAGTAAAAGATTAATCGACAAAAACGCGATACAATTTTTTTGTATTATATATTGGTAAAAAATTAATGAAATTTGCCAATCATCAAAAACCACTCTTTCTAAAACTTTAATTTCTACATATTTAGGGTATTGATATTTCTCTCAAGAGAAGTTGTATTTATAAAAACTCCACGCGTTTCTATAGACCAGTTTACTGGCAAGGAAGTTGTAGTCGTGACTAGTGAATCCTACGCAATTTAAACTATGTATCACCGCTTTTATTATTTTCCAGCCAGGGCGTCATTATCAACATTCTCGTGTACAGCGGCGTTATATCGACCATATTCGATATATCTGACTCGGATAAGGTCAAAATCATGTCTTCTAAACTTCAGGTATGTATTCTTTTAAATACAAGGCTAAGATACGTTTATATGTATTGGCGTACGACCAAAATTGAAATTGACTCTGTTAAAAGTATGATCAAATCATTGGCGAAATGATACTTTTTTTTGTATGTTATTCAATAACTGTGCCTTATCAACATGCGAATATGAACTTCTTAATTTGTGCATTGCAGTTGTAAAATTATTAGTTCTTAAAAAAAAATTACTTCGCTTCGGCAGGCACCAATACAATTTTTTAAGCTATACTAATTTAAAAACCAAACCACACTGCTAATCATGATAAAACTGGATATAAGAGTACATGAAGAGTATAATAGTCCCTTATATACAAATATAATATTTATTAAATTGGTTCAGTCATCTTTGAGAACTGTGGAAACAAAAATGCAATTGAATCGAGTCCCTTTTTAAAAGTCTGTTAATAATAAATAAGACAGTGTTTATCACGAATCAAGGTGTGTTAACAAGTTTGCAAAATTCACGTCCATAAAGCAGCTGTTCCTTTAAAAATAAGTAAAATGGAAATTACTGAAAAACTACCGACATTTATTGCAAGATGGCTATCTTAGATTAGACTTATAAAAGTAGCTGGTTACCTTTAGTAACCGTGATTAATGATATACCAGTTTATGAGAACTATTCATAATAAAAAAAATACAATTATTATTACGAATTATTTCTTCTGTGCTTAAACTATAAGACAAGCGATGTAATACCAAATAATGTACTAATCACTTTGTAAATTTAGTTTTTTTATTTTAGTTACTTTATGATGATAAAGGTTGTTATCCTGTAAACAAGCGGTACATACCCGATACCCGTAAAGTATCTGCGACATGCGATCATGCCGTGTATTGTCGCTAGTACAAATCATATTATTTTTTGCGTTGATCTCTACAAAAACAGCAACCAGTTTTCTGTCTTTAACAGGCCTATTTACAAGATCTAATACCCTTGAACCGGTTTTTTATCATCATATCATATCATACTAATTTAAATGCTCACGTATTGAGCTAGATGAATTTGAAGAAATTGTAATAAGTTGAAATGTTTAATACTTTAAGTTTAAACTGTTTTTTAACTTTAGTAATGAGCATGTGTTATCAGTGTCTTGCCCATGACTTCATTGACATGAATAAATATTTGTTTCCATACCCTATGCACACAGCGTTCGCTAAACAAGAAGCGAACGCATAAGCTCTAAATCCCGGTTCATAGTTGTTCTGCTTACTCTTTTTATATCAGTCAGGGACGTATTGAGCTGAAGAGGAGTCACTACTGTACATCAAAATGATTATTTTCCAATCATATCAAATAAACCGTATCAATATTCCGGAATACGAGAAAATATTAACAGTAGGAAAAGTTTATTGGTCGTAGACGGTGTGTATGTAATTTTATTTTGTCGTGTATCAGATAGGTCTTTTAATGGATGTTGCTTATCGTGAAGAGTAAAACGAGCATGTCCTTAGTATACTTATAACCGATAATCCTGTATAAAGCACCTACCTTTCGGTTCACCACTTCGCAGAACTACTACTCTACATAACTTGTGAAATCGACGATTTTGCTACTCTAAAAATATTCACTCGGAATAATAAACGTTATTTCTAAAAGAAATTAGTTTCTGTTTACTTGACTTGTTTATAACAAACTCCCAAAAATATTAATTTTCGGCGCTGACAGACGTATATGACAAGCAGACATAGTATTTTAGACCTTATTTCTTGAGAAATAAGGTCTAAAATACTAATTTTACAGTTTTTTTTAAAGTAACTTAATTTTTTACGAGTTACTCCCCTCTAATCTAAAATCCCCGTCGACTGAAAATTCGTAGTAGGTTTATAGGTATACACTTAGTTTGAAAATTCGTATTACGTTCTAGCTGTACCTACTAAGTACGAAATTTGCAGCAGAGACCCTTCGCTCTCCGGTCAACTTGGATCTTGAACTTGACGAGCAGTTATTATGATTTTCAATAATTGATAATTATCTCGATTGCAGGATTTCCTGATCTGCATAGAGATGTTCCTGGCGGCCATCGCCCACCACTACAGCTTCTCATACAAGGAGTACGTGTCGCCGCTGAACCCGTCGCGCTCGTGTCTCGGCTCGTTCCTCGCCATGTGGGACGTGTCCGATGTCAAGAGAGACATATCGGAGCACCTTGGCGTCGTTGGTAAGATACAACTAGCCTAGTATTTCCGTGAACTGTTGACCTCGCGAACACTATATTTAACGCAAATTATTAAAAATAAAACATGTTTTGAATGTTTTGTTCCGCATATCTATGTATTATTGAAATCTGCCAGTAAATGGCACCAGAGATAAATCCCACTTTGTTGGGAGAAAAACCCCTATATCAGAAAACCCCAACATCAAATAACTGAAAAAGTTCTACCGGTGCCTTCTGTAGCGGAAGTTGGTAACCACTTTTTTCGAAAAGAACTTGTTACGTTCTTGTCTAAGTACATTTCTAACCGATAATGCTTTTTCACAGGAAGTACATTCAGCCGACGTCTCCGCGGCAAGTCAATGTACCACATGGCTCGCGGCTACGACGAAAGCTCCCGACTAGTAGACAGCGAGCAGCCCGTGCCGTCTAGTTCTGCGCCCAATCTCACCGTAGAGCCGCCGCCTGTACAAATCAGGCCTTCGTCATACGGCTCCATAGGAAACGCATCACTTACTGCCAGCGAAGAAACAGAACCGCTGATAGACGATTCACGACCGATCGACCCTAAAGTATAGTTTCGAATTTAGAACAAATTGAGAGGGGCACTATTTGAAAATGCCGTAACTAAACTGAGCGAACGACCTTAGATTTGAATTTAGAACGAATTGAGATGGACCATGATTCGAACATGCCGTAAACATGTCTTTAAGTACCAGGTGGTCGAATTGATGACTGTTATACTTTGTGGGCATTTTTATGCTGATCACACTTTACTAATATACTAGTGTACAATATATGAATATATTATAATATAGCGAACTATATGGAAGGATAGAGATTATCGTATAGTTTATTGAGATTAATCAACTTTAACATTTTTTATGAGTATTATATTCATAACGAGTGTTATGTTGATACAGAATTTTACTGTTTATTGACCTCAGACTTCTTCTAAGAAACAGCTGTTTTTTTTTCGCGATTTCAATATTGGTCATATTCCGTTCATCATTGGTATACCTCTATAGCCATCCTTTTAAGGGTAGGTAAAAAAAGGCAATTTTATTACTGTCAAATGTAGTTTATCTGGCTTGTCCGAATCCTGGTCAATGTGGGTGTTGTGATTTTGTATGAACTTTGACTGAAAATGTGTATTTTTCACGGCTTATGCATCACATACTGTCTTCCTCTGAAGTCAGGCTTCAGTGTAGGCAATAATTGTTAAGAAAGTATTAATTGTGATGATGGTAACTTATGTATTGTAAACAAAATGTTAACTTTCGGTTAAGTACTTATTTGAAACAGGCCAATAAGTAGTTTTTTTTTAAACAGCCGCTTTGTTACTGATATGAATAATATTTATACGCAAATGATAGTGTGTAGAAAATATATAATATATTATGATTATATTTTAGAACTAAGTTCACATACCTAATAATAACTCTTCTATTTATACATTACTTCACAAATTCTAACTATTCTCACAATTTTAATATAACTATATGACTTAACCAAAGTTTGTGCCCTACATAAAAACATATTGTTTATTTATTGTTATAGTTTATTTTTTTATGATCTGTAATAAATCTTTCGATGTAAGTACATATAGTACGTTAGTTCATATTTTGTGATATTTTTTCTGTACATGACTTTGTAAGTAACATTGTTAAGTTTTAGAAATAAACAGACATACATCTTGTTAATATTTAGTTTTAATATTCACGTGCTTTAAAACACCATTAATCATTTATTACAACTTATTTACATTTATATACTGTAGTTTTTGTCTTTGCATCCTGCCTGTTTTTTCAGTAAAAAATAATTATAATATAGGCATAAAACAAAAAAATACAAATAAGAAATTGATATGATTTATTTAATAGAATAATTATATCTTATTAAAATAATGAATAAAATGAATTTAATAATATATTTATAAGGTACACAGTGATAAATGCTTTTATTAAAATACTGTCAAAATGTGTCTTATTGTCAAGTAAATGAATAAAGTTATAAAAGTGCATTATAATTCAAGCTTACTAGTTAAATATCATTAACTTGGGGAATGTGTACTTATGAGACGTTATAAATGTACTTTTGGCTTTACTGATACAATATAATGTTAATGAAACAGCAGAATCAAATACGTCCTTTACAATGACTACAACTACATAAAAATAGGTAAGAAAGTAAGTACATATATTTAAGTTTGGGCCACTCGATGTAAATGTTATTATAATGGCCATTAAGCTATTTTTTTATTACTAAGATTGATAAAATACTGTTTTTATTTAGTAAAAGAAGCTAGTTGAGCTGTAGATTACATTTAACGTAAATTATTTGTTTAGCAGATATATAAATTTTAGTAGAGCCTCATAAAATTATGTTGACACTCTTCTTGGCTATGCATAAGTAGGTGATATGCTACCACAACTAGGGAATAGTCCTCATAGGAATTATAGTTGCAATATAACACTCACATAATGCTTTGCATCATTCAATAACAGATATTATTTGATGGTTTACAATTGTTATCATGTTAAATATAAACCTTATCATTCCTAGTATTGCTTGCACTGATAAGATAACAGGCGACATTTACCATCTACGAGTTGTTAACTTTATCACCTTTTAATTCATTTCTTGTACAATTGAAATTCTCAAGCGCGTTAAGGCCGGCTTTTATACTATTCAACTCTATTCTGTTCCACAAGGACCCCATGATCAAGTAATAAAAACACAATCCTGTTAAAATAATTTTGATAACATCGTAGATAACGTAGTTCGGCCAGAATCCTACGGTCCCTATGAGAAACATTAGTATAAGGCCACCGGTTAATAGGAATAACTTTTTGTTTTTTGATATGTTTGTGTAAGCTTCGTCACATACTTTCAATGCTTGGTTGATGGTTTCATCGAATGCTTCGTCTTTGCTGATCTGGCGTAGCGATACAGAAGGTTTCTTGAATCCCGCGGGCTTCAGTCGCAGTTCTAATGTTACTGCGTTATGATCTGAGTAGGAGAATGGTTGGCCTGGAACTCTGTCTTCGAGTGGGTTGCCGAAACATACTACGCTTGGCTGAAAATAAAAAAAATACCTATACAATAGTAAATGTCCTGAAAAACAAATGATTAACATTTAAATGTACACTATGAACAACTTTGCGTGTTCTTGTACAGGGCGAATGCGAAACAATTTATTAATTTCACTTCCTTAAAAAAATCTATTTATGTGGTTATATATAATACGGCTCCCGAATACTAAAAAATAGAAGAAATGTTGTTTGATGTACGAAAGTAGTCCTTTAGAGGTTGTGTTTAAGATCACTTTTATTCCTTAATAGATGCGCAGCGCGGTTATTTGAAAATGCCTTGGGAACACTGTGTTTTTCCCGATTAAAAGTAGACAATGTGTAAATCCAAGATTTAAGCTATCCTGGAACCAAATTTCATCCAAATCCGTAGAGCCGTTGGAGCGTGAAGTAGTTACAGACACACTCATATGAACATTCCCTTTTATAATATTTGAATGTCGTGCTACGTGCAGGTGTCCCAAATGCTTTTGCCCAAGGGCAAAACATTATTTTGAACTTTTTCAGTTATTTCGATTTAATACCCAAACCTCTTGACCTATTTTGAAAATAAAAAGAACTTTTTAAAGAGGTCCAATCTCTGAGAAAGAGAAATAAACAGAAGCAAATACACAGTAGAATTGAGTACCTAATTTTTTGCATTCGGTAGAAACACAATGTTTATCTCACCTCCCACAAGTGATTGACACTGAACAAGATGTGGTCAATCCTCTTTCCTTCAGGGCTGTGTTTGACTTGCTGTGGGTCCGAGTAGCTGTTGTTAGAGTTGTCACAGGTCCCTGACTGTTTCCTCACTAGCGGGTTGGTGCCCACACACACCAGTTCAAACGGGTCCAATAATGAGGGTAACTGGGTTATTATTCTGTAAAATAGTCATATGCAAATAGTTCTGCAAAGACGCTAACATGTTTTGAGGCTTAAAAAAAAATAACCCCAAGACCTATTTTGAACTCTTATTTAAGGCATAAAATTTTGTGTAGGTATATGGTGCTAATAAAACAACTGAGGTATAAGTTCAAAAAGCTCAAAGTAGCGCTTAAACCAAATAGTCTCACCCTTCGATATAATAAGTAAGTAGCTTACTTAAAAGACAGGTCTCCAGGGCCAGTGTTGAGATCTCCAGCCAGTATGGACACGTCGGCCGGGGATGACGTCAGGTGGATGAACTCAGCCGTGGAGTGTGCTTGAAGCACTCTGTGAGCCAGGTAGATGTCATCTACATGGTACTCTGCATGTAGCTGGAACAGAAGCAAATTAAATATAGTTAACTTTATTGAGAAAATATTCATCCTGTTCCATTATTGGCTGTATAGGGAGACAAGCAGGAATAAAGTTTTTTTTTAGTCCTTTTGTAATTTTTTTAAAGGGACAGAAAATATTATCTTCTCTCTTTAAAAATATCGAAGCATGACAAACAGAAAAAAAAAAACCTGTCTCCTGTGTCATTATGGCATAAAAAAAGATGGAAAGGATTTTCTCTTCCAATTTTATTCACTGTAGATGAATTATGCCTGTTGTATGGATGATTTATGAACATCCCACAGCTGGGAACATAGTGTAATATACTAGCAAAGTGAATGTTTCTACTGTAAAAGGAGGTTCTTACAGGGTATTACAGGTAAGGGCTTCACATAATTTTTAAAATCTATTTCCAACAAGCAAGTAGGGTTCCACATGATTTTACCTTAGTATAGTTTATTAATTTTTTATAGCTTTATTTTAGTTTAAAAGTAACTCACATGTGTACAGTAAACATTGACTAATCGCTCCCCACATCTGATCCTGCACAATCCAACCCCCTTCCCTCCGAACCAGTCGCCATGGTGCACCTTGTGAATGTATCCATTTAGGGGCCATTGGTGGAAGAATATATCTTGGATTAACCACTTAGAGAACACACAGAGACCAGATCCTAGCACACCACTGTAAGAAGCAGAAGTTTAACACTTACATTCAGATTTGAAGGTTTTAAAACAAGGTTATAGGTTCTCCACACAAATTTTGTACAATTAGATTATCTAACTTCCCTGCCCTCAATATTGTATTGCAAACAAAATTTTAAATTATAAAATTTTCTTAACCATGGTTAAAACAATGGTTGGCTTACAGAAAGTGCTTTCAGGATCAAGCATTATTCAAATTCGGAGAAATGTTAAGCACTACAAAGGACTAATTATATATTGCAGTAGTGATAATTACACCAACTAATTGGGGACATGAGTGTGGAGGCTGAAGTAGAGAATACAGGAGTGGGAGTGGCATTGACTGAGCAGTCCAGTTAAGATATCAATTGTTTGACTGTTGTTCAGATAATCAATACTCTACTGTATGTATAGTTTTAGTAACATCATTACTGATTGTCTTATAACAGATGCTCATGTTGGTATGAACAATGGTTATATGTATGAATGAATGAATACTGAAAATCAAGAAAAAATATTACCTGTAGAAGTAGTGCGAGTATGGTAGTTTATCCTTGAGTGTGTCCCTTAGAAACAGAAAATCCTTTTCACTCCATACTTCTTGCAGACAAACTATTGTATGAGTACTATTTACCAGATATCTTGCGATGGCTTCAAACCTCTCTTTTCTATTTTTGGATACAACTGGAATGCCCCTGAAATTTATTTTTGTAGCTTAATTAATAATATCTACTCCAAGTTTTGTCAAGTGTACAAAATCCGTTAATTTTCAATTGTGTCCATTCTAAATATTTTACTTCTGTCAGCACATATAAATATTTTAAAGTTTTAGTTACATTCTTTTACTTTTATGAACACAATAAAGACAATAATTCATTTTATTTAACCCCTCGACTCGGAATCCGTATGAATGTATACGCGTGACAGTTGGTAACGGTAGACTCGGAACGCGTATTAATGTATACGGACACCCTACCAATTCAAAAAGGTCTTCGAAACGTATCTTTTTTAATCTGTAGGCGAATAGTTTGTATAGAAACAAAAGAGTAGAATACACCCTCTTTATTTTGGTGTATAATAACAATGGTCTTTTGTTATTGTTTCTTAGCATAGCCATTTTGAAAGTCGGCAGTTTTGTGGAAGTGAAGCCAAGTGTTTGTGCGTGTTTAAAAATTGTTTTCTCGTAAAAGGTGAGTAAAAGCTATCATAATTCTGATCATGCCATATGTGGTGACCTTTACACTACAATAATGAAGCACTGAATACAATATTTAGTTAGTTTTTCGTCTAAAAATAAAGACGCGTCGAAATTGTTTCGTGCTTTGAGTATTTTGACGGGTGATTTTGAAGTCAAAATGTATTAGTGCATGATTTATGTACAGGAAAAATTGGAAATAACAATCACATAATTGTATTATTGACTATATTTCTGTTCAAGAAGTTCTAAAAAAGCTAAAAATACCATTTATTTTTGTCAATGTTCAAAATATCGGTTTTCTCTCCGCCATTTTGATTTGTTTGGTCTTAGAGCTGGTTATCGATCAATATGGCCTATATCGATAAAAATGTCGATAAATTTTGAAAGAAAAAAGTTTTTTATTATTTTTGTCTTGTTAACCCACTTCAAAGAAAGGAAGATGTTTTCAATTCGTTAGGGTCTTATTCTAATTTTTTTATTTTTCGTGGTTTAGATGTGGAATCCCGATAACGAGGCCCCCCAGCAATTTCTCGACTTTCTCAATGAAGAATATTTAGACTCGGATGACGACGTCATTGAAGAAGTCGATAATGAGGGCAACGATTTGACGACGGAGCTGGAAAGTTTGAATGTTAGTTAAATTTTAAGATTTTTTATATAATTTTATTCAAGATATTTTAAGATCACTTTAATCAACTTTAAAAAGTACCTTTTATTCTATAAGTTTATTTTATTTAGACTAAATGACACTTGTTCCCATTCAAATTGGTTCAGTTGATTACATTTTGTCATCAGTTGTGTCTGTGGTGTGGTTTCTGTTGTTTTTTTTTCCGTAATATTTTCACCTAAAAACTTCACTTAAAATTCCATTTTATCGATATTTTGCTGTCGCACTTTTCTACGCATAATAATAACAATATTATATCGACATTGGTATGCGGTACTATTTTTTCATTACACTTGCGAAATTTATCGATAGCATGGTACATCACTATTGGGCTTTGGTTTTTTCATAGAAATTTACTGTGGTTTTGGTTACAATTATCTTCTATTTTTTGTTAGGAACCAGCCATAAAAGAATAAAATTGAAATAAATATACATATTTAGCTATAATTTCCTTGTTTTATTTTATCCAAATATCCTTCCCATCATGAATAAATATCAAATAGGATATCGAATACGAAGTTGATAGAAATTCCGGTAAATACCTATTACATCATGAATGTTGTATATTTTTGCAAAACAATGCATGTTATCACAAAATAAATAGATATCTTTTTGAAATAATTAATCATTTGTAAATTTCGGCCAAAGATTATTGACCAATTGAGTATATAAATCTACATTCAATACGGCGGCAGCCGCAGCAGAGCTGACATATTGTAACGATATTATACCAGTTTTATCGTTTGATAAACAAAAACCTATTTTTGTAGGAGTATAACAATATATTAAATAATACATAAAACATCCAATCGCTTGTAAAAGTTACCTGCAATTTTGATAAAAAAATAAAATTTCCACCAAGATACCTTTTTTTACCATATCTCCATTTCTTCCTAGAAATTAAGACTGTTTAAGATGTTATACGATGTTGAGTTTGAAAGAAAAATGTAATAGCGTTATCATATAATCGACTGTTTTTTACATCAATTAATAAAATTTGATAGTTTCTGAATAATCGTAATTTTTCTAAACGTCTGCTATGACAGCGCGCAAGCCGCCATTATGCGTGCGAGCTTACGGGTGTAGAGTTTGACAGGCGTCAATCGAGTCGAAGGGTTAAAGAGATCTTACTTCAGTTTTAAAACTCTTACCAGCAGTTCAATGTGAACACATTCAGTGCAAATTCCTGATTTGTTTCTTCGGACATTTTAGATCTGTATACCTACATACACTGTTTAGTACATGAGAAATAAATGATTAACCAAAAAATTATACACAAAGGCGAGTTTTACTCAGTAAAACAAGTATTTCTCGCTCTATTCAAATCATATTTACTTACAATCTACTTTTTCTTTTGATATATGGCACCATACGACTTTTATATTTGCCAGCGTTAAGTTTATACATTTTCAAGTTATTAATCAATCAAGTTGAGCCAAATATCCAGTAGTAAATCATGGTCAAGTTAAAGTTACAATGTGTAACTTTAATACCTACTTGAATCACTAGTTTTGCAATAAAAACCCAGAAGGAGGTGCCATTTTTTCAGCGAACGCGAAAAACCCAGACCTTTTCTAAATGGCTTCATACATACGCCAAGTATATCTGCCAGTGTCAAAATGCTGCCATTTTATGTGACCAGGTTAAATTTTACGAAAATACCGAGAGAATTCCTAATAACATTAAAAACAGGATTCGTATTTATTCACAGGACCAACTTGTTAAGCTCTTTCAAAGCTTCTAACTTGAAATTTGTAAGATAAATTATGTAAATTTAAAGCCTTGATAAAATCCCTAAACCGACCACCTGGCAATATTTTAACGGGATCTTGAGTGATTAACTTTCTTCTTAATTAACATATAAACTTCGCCTATAGGTATATAGATCCGTGAAAGATGGCATATTAAAACAAAATATAAACTGAAAGGATCTTAATTGTTTTTATCCAAAAACTTGTACATGTAGATACTACGAAGTTTGGGCGCAAAGAATAATAAATACTCCTTAGGCGCGTTTTCAGTCGAAATATAAACTATTACTTGGCTATTGAATCTACTGAAAACAGTTTTATAATACTTTATCTGTATTAAATATTTTTTCTTTTTATAGCTTCCAAAGTTCTTTTATAGCTTCATACGATTGGTACATTAATAATGCCGCTGCTTTATTTGGTTTCGTATTACTAAATAACAAGCAACCTCTAAAGCACCTAACAATCCTAACACGAATAGGAATAGAACGATCTATATAAAGATCATTTTGCTTTTAGGGCATTTGCATAGAGCATTTTACAAAAAACTCCGATACAAAATCAAAACCGCAGCATGCAATGTTTGAGGATGAATGTTTTATTTTATAACAAAACATTTAATTTTATGAACATATCTTACAGAATTAGTGATTTACTTAAATAATGAACTAAACTTCGTAAACTACAAGCTATATTGTGGCTATAGAGGTGGAAGATGTTTCTAAAGAAACTGTCTTTTCTTTTATCTCAGTATTAATAGCAACATGTTCAACAGATACTATTACAGATCCTCTTACATTATCATCATTTTCAGACATACTTTTCTTATTTTCTGCCACTGTTTTTTGAGATTCCGCTTCAATTATATCTATAGAATAATCGTTAGTATCTTTACTGTGATATTGCTCATCTAATCTGTTA
Source organism: Ligdia adustata (assembly GCA_947049295.1). Taxonomy (NCBI): domain Eukaryota; kingdom Metazoa; phylum Arthropoda; class Insecta; order Lepidoptera; family Geometridae; genus Ligdia; species Ligdia adustata. The sequence goes on from OX346218.1 coordinate 11,260,367, forward strand.
GTATTCCTATTTTCAAGTATATTTTCTCTCTGAGTTTGCATATCTTTTACATGAGTTTCCTCATTTTTAATGCCGAAAAGGCCAGCGAGTTTGAAAGCAGTTGAATTATTTTTAATGCTCCCTTTGTCTTTTCTCTCTTTGCGGCCCGTTTGTTTTGTTTTCGGATGTAGTCTTGCTAATTTGTGTTTCATAGATAAATCCTCCGACTTGCAGTGAATTTTCAGATGTTTTTTTAATGTTGTCTGTAAAAACAAAGCAAAAAAAGGGTAAGTATGTATGATATGTATCACATGAACATTTTCAGCGTCTGGTGCTGGTCTATTTTCTTTCTTCATACACTTGAAGACATTGAAGCTATGACCTTCAATCGACTTTATTCCTTTGCTTTGTGATAAGGTGTCCAAATCCTATGTGAGGTACGTACGCCTATGCAAAATCATTGCATACAGAAACAGGTATGAAGCTTATAAGAAGAATAAACAAACAGTCAAGAAATTTGACCTTACCTTAGATGATAGCTGAGCTTCACATATTTGACAAGTATGAGTCAGCTCCATGTGTTTCATCGAAATATGTTGTTTCAGATTGCTATTTCTGGAGTACACTCTGAAAATGTATTACATAATAAAAACAATATCTCATCAAAAATGTTTTGTATTCCTTTCCTATCATTATGATCTATAATTCTGAATGTTAGAAGAGGTGGACAGACAAAACTAGTAAACTGATGATAATGATGATTCATGAAGACCTTACTTTTTGAGGTTGGTTAATAAATATTTACACTTTAAGAACATTATAAGGAAGCTAAATACTGCCATTTTGACGCTTCAGATCAGGGTATATTCACTTTTCAGTAACTATTTTTAATCCGATGCAACTTACGGCAAATCTGATTTTACAAATACGATTATTTAAGGTAGTGCTACAAAGTATTACCCAAAAAAGATGAGGCTACAACAACTCCATAGAAAGTTACCCAAACCCCTTTAATCACATAGCATAGTAACTTACCTGTTGCAGTCCTCAAACCAGCATGTAAACTTTCTTGGTTCTGCCTTGACCAATGTGTGTGTTTTGACATGGTGCACTAAATGATGTCTTTGTTTGAACTTTCTGCTGCACTCATTGCAATTATACTCTATAATAAATTTGGAAGAAAAATATGTACATTATTCTGGAAAAAAGGTGAAGGTTAGAAAAAAGGACAAAGGCCTATGTCCCACTGTGAAATAATCAGGGTAGTAATGATATGAGTGAGCAGAAATGAATCTAAAGTTGAATCAGGATGAGCAAAAACTGAAATTTAATTTCCTTTGTACGTTGAGTGCTGCTAGAGTAGTTGATATGATCATAAGACCACTTTTGTACAACTGCACATGACAGCTCCTACATCAGAATCTGTTTTAGTTGCCTTCAAAGAAAATAATGACAAATTATTACAATAGTCAATTAGTCCTTCAACATCAAGACCATGTACCACCATAATATGTAAATCTTAATTTAACACCTTCCTTACACCCTGCACTAACACGTCCCTAGGATTGTTTATCTGTATTATTACTTTTACCAACTTCTCAAAATAGGGGGTACTCAATTTTTTTTTTTTATATTCTATCAAAATCGGTTAAGCAGTTTGCATTTGATATCAAAATAACTGAAGAAGACATGTTGATTGATTCATATTAAAATATTATCTGTGAAATCATAAAGTTTTCACCTTTGACATTATGTTCTTCTTTCTTGTGCTTCTGATATTTAGACCATTGGTTAAATGTCATGTCACATCCATCACAATTATAGGTTTTGTGATATTTCATATGCTTTTTTCGTTCCAACAGTGAAATAAATTCTTTATCACATAATTCACAACTGAAAAAAAGATAAAAATAAATATTATTTTGTATTGTAACAGTAAAAAAGAAGGAACCTCTTCTCTGATTACTCAGGCAACTGGACCTTTTACTTTTATTTGAAAGAGTGTTTTAATAATAAATTTTAATACATTCTAGGTGACATATGATCTAGTAGTATAATTTTTAAATCAAAATAACCTGCCAAATTGAATTTGGTTGTACCATTGTTACAGTTGGTCCAAGTCTGATACTTGTCTTACTCTGGGTGGTCCATGCTAAAGAAGTTTACTGTTACTAAAATCACATAAACATAGTCTAAGATCTCACTATAATACAACCTTCACCGAGCTGGTTAATGGATGATGCATATTTACTTGCAGCAATATTTCGATTTTTAAAACTCGACAGAATTCAGGACTGATTTTTTGCAGACAACTCTTTACCACCATGTTCATAATAAAATAATATTAGGTCCTTACATATGAAATTGGCGTTTTGTTGTACTGGCCACTTTGATCTCAAATGAATTACGGTTTTCGAAATACAAATGTATGAAGAAATAGCTGTATAAATTTGAAATTGAAATCCCTAACCAAAGAAGAGATATTTGAGATCAAAGTGGCCAGTATGACAAAACGCCAATTTCATATGTAGGGACCTAATATTTATTTTAATTTAATTTAACCGACTGGTGCAAGTTACTAATATCAATTTACCTATTTATTAATTTTCCAAATATGTATTCCTGCAAGTTATTATTGGCACAAACGTTTTCTTAGCGAAAAACTTAATTTTACCAATTCCTACTCAAGTGTTGTGACGGAAAAAATAGACAACCTAACTTTTGCATATTCTATGGGCTGCATACTTTCGATTGGTATGGGATTTGTCTGTTAACCAAATCAGTGACATATTTAAAAATTTTACATTAACAATACATTACAGTGAAATTTTTGAAATTGTTAATCAACAATTCTGGACTGTGATTTTTAGACAACTTTTGCTAAATATTTATAGATATAACCAGCTTAGTAAAGGTTGTTTTTTGGTGGGATCCTATATTATAAGAGGGATCTCTACAAATTCTATTTTTCAAATTAAAATTTTCAACATGCCTTTATAATAAGCCTTAATTCTAGTGGGGAACTTACCTAAAAGGTTTCACAAGGGTGTGATAGTACATATGGGTGAGCAACAAATGTTTCTTCTTAAATTCTCTTTGACACACATCACAAGTGAACTCTGCTTTAGACACATGTTTTATTTTAATATGCCTTTTCAAGTTTTGACGATTTGAAAAATTTTTCATACAGTTAGGACATCTGGAAAATTTTAACATTTTAGTTTTGCAATGATCACATTCATATGAATTTTTCATTTCATATAATTTTTATGAGATTGTATTAGTATAGGTCTAGCTGTGTATTGAAGAAACGATATGCAAGATCTTAACATTTTACCTGTGAATTTCACCAAAATTTGGTTTTACATGCACAGTAAATAGATGTCGATCAAGATGACTCTTGCTTGTGTAAGATTTTTCGCAGCCTTCTTCACCACACTGGAATATTTTCTAAAAAAGTACATAGGTGTTAATTTCCACTGTTGCTAGTAATACTGCTAAATCTCTTACTGCAAATAACACTCAATGGAAACTTATTTACTCAAAACAAGCTTTTTCCTAAAGGCTTAGCTACTCTCTCCGCAGCGGAGATAGTGAATGCTTAGTGGCCGATGCAGAGATTTGATTGAGAATTCCTCGACAATTCAGATAGGAAGATGATAGATAATTTCCATAACATTCGACAAATCTACACGCATGTAACCAAGTGAAAGGCGTTAAGTGATAGTACTACTCATTTGCAGAATTTATACTGCCTGCAAGTACCGTTGCCACTATTAACAGGTCCCAAACATTGCACGAACTAAGCCAGAATTTCAGACTAGAAGAAAATCTTGCATAATAGAAAATACTATTTAGGTAATTACTAAATTGAATGGATAGGTACTTACGATGTTTTGGTGCAGTAACAAATGCTGCGTTAACCTATATGGACGGTTAAATGAGGCACCGCATGTTTGACAAACGTGTCTTTTATCTGATTTTACTTCTGCTTCAGTGTTTATACTCATGATTTTCGAAATATATAATTTTTTAAACGTCTCAATACCAAAAACTCATGGAACAAAACCACCCACATTCATTCAAAGGCTATGACAGCTTAAAGAAAAAAAATAAGATAATACAAATACGGGGGTCACATTGATATCTATACCTACCATGGGGGGCATGACGAATGACAATCCGCCATCTTATTATTGTGTCAGCTGTCAAATATATATATAGATTCTTGGTTTATGGCTTCTGCGACAGGTTGTCACAATTCTGCCAGTGTCCGTTTCATGGTAGTGTCATAAACTTGGAGGAGGTGTTTTTTACTAATAATATGAACGGTTGATTCTAGAAAGAGTCACACAAATTTTGAAATGAAAAAAAAAACAGTCCCAAGAAGACTAAACCAAAAGAAAAATAAATTGTTAGTAATGTTAGTAATACAGTATAACATATTTTATTCATATGTACATATTTACAAAGAATGTTGTACATTATGATGGGAGGATAGGGATAACAGACATTTAAAGGAAGTAGGACGAGGAATAGAAGGAGGGAGGATGTCGTACAAAGAGGAACGAAGCAAAGGACAGCAGAAGAAAATGTGGTCCACATTTCCTTCATCCAACCCACATTCACAAATTGAGTGATTCCTTATCCTGAGTTTGGCCTAATGGACAGGCGTGCATGCATGCCCTAAACGTAGTCGACATATGGTAGAAGTGGTAGGTTTATTTGCAGCGCGTTGTTGAATATCAGCATAATATTTACCTTTTATTTTTTTTGAGTCCTCCCAGTACTTCGACCAACGTTCCAACATGAAGGATCTTGGGAGTAAACAAAGATCATGGGAGTATGTACTGAAATGTTCTAAGAAACCAATGCGAGCGGCTGATTTTGCACAGGAATCAGCTGTTTCAATACCAGGAATTCCGGAATGACCTGGGATCCAGGCGAGAACCACATTGATATTCTGTTTGTGACATTCTAAAAGGGATTGCTTTATTTTAAGGATTACCGGAAAGCGGAATGAAGAACGGAAAAGATTTGAGAGAATAGATTGTAGGTAACTTTTGGAATCAGTGAAAATAATTGAATTATTTAAGTTGTGTGATTTGACATAAAGAATAGCTTTCAATATAGCAACCGATTCACCAGTAAACACAGAAGAGTAGGGTGGACATTTAAAACTTAAGCATATTCTAGAGGATGGTATCTCCATACAGCTGCTCATACAGTACTGGTTGCTGATAATTTTGATGCATCTGTGAATATGATACGCCAACCAGCATATTTCGATGTAATTTTCTGGTTAAATAACCCTCTGGGGTTGATGGAATCTTTCTCTATGTCAAAATGAAGCAAAATATTGGGTTGAAATACGAGAGATTCGTAAGGACTAAGGTACAGGGGATTAGAAGGGAACTGATTGAGTGGAGAAGGAAGTTGGGTAAATTTTATGAAGCTTTGAAGAATGCATGGCTTTTTGTTTTGTTTTTTTTTTTTTTTTTTTTTTTTTAATGATAAATGATTTTTTATTGAGATAAAAACGATTATAAATGTCAGTTACAATTATCTCACATATTATACATAGTTAATTATACTACAAAATCAAGAGAAAACTAAAGAAAAAAAAAATAGCATGCACAAATAGAATTAAATATGAAACAAAGTATTAAGTAGGTATATTAAAACATTAATGTCAAATTATTAAAAACAATTGTTATACGAGTCCACCTCGCTGTCTGGCTTTTTGATTCTGTCCCACTGGTCTAACAGACCCTCACAATATGTCAAAAATACAGAGCTAAGTTTTCTCCAATTGTCAAAAAATATGTCACAATCAGGGTTGGCAACAAGTAGTTCATTGAGGTGCCAACGAGCGCGATTTAGTGGGGACATAGTTCGCGCTAGCGTTCGTTCATTGCACACATGGAACAGGTTCTGCGGCCGACCACGTCTGTTTGCCGGGACACCGGGCTCGTCCGGCACGAACAAAGTAAACAGCAAGTTGTGTAAATGTAATGAGTCTACAGACCCTCTAATCACTTTACAGCAGATAGTGAGCTGATCGAGCATCCTTCTCACTTCAAGGGAAGTATAACTAAGGTGGCCTAGCAAGAATTTCGTCGGGTATAGGAACGGGTAGTAGCCATATACTTTTTTGTACAGGGCTCTTAAGAAGACTTTTTGAACCTTCTCAAGCTTTCGCGCGTAGGTGACATGGTACGGGTTCCAGACACATGCGCTCGATTCCAGCTTGCTTCTGACCAATGAGTTATACAAGATCTTAACAACCTCCGGATTTTGAAAATCTCTAGCGTTTCGTAACACAAAACCTAAACGACGGTATGTCTCTTTAGCGAGATCTGATATATGCTCATGAAAAGTGAGTCCTCGGTCGAAAGTTATACCCAAATCAATATAAAATTTCGGCTTAAATTCTAATGAACGAGAAGAAAAGAGGTAAAGAAGAAAATTTAATTTAGGGATGAGAGGGTGGTTAGAGTTTTGAATAAGTTGGAATAAGAATCTATCACAAAGGAATTGTCTACGAATATTCAGAGGAGGCTCACCGCATTCAACCTGCATGGCATTAATAGGTGAGGATTTCATTGCTCCTAAAATTATTCGCAGAGTTTTAGATTGAATTTTGCAGATCTTATCTTGGCCTGCCTTGCAAAGGTTCAATAGGAATGAGCCATAATCAAAGTGGCTTCGGATTATAGCATTATAGAGTAACTTTTGGGAGTATGGGTGAGAACCCCATCATACTCCTGAGAGAGAGCGAAGAATGTTTACATTTCTCTCAGACTTTATAGCTACATGGTCGAAGTGTGGGGTACCCGACATTCTCGAGTCCAGCTTAATACTTAAGAATTTGGTAACATTTACTTGAAAAATAGGTTCATGGCCGATAATTAATTGAACTGGAGGCATGACTTTTTTTGTGAAAACTACAACACGGCTTTTGGAAGCAGACAGGGATAGACCATAACCAAGTAGCCAGTCATTGAGGTACGATAGGGCCGAGTTTAATCTGTCTTCTATCTCTTCAATAGAAAGGGATTTAAGATAGAGTGCTATGTCATCATCATATTGAAGAATTTCAAAAAATGAGTATACAGTAGACTTTAAATCACAAGTATACAGACTATAAAGTAGTGGGTTTAAGATTGATCCTTGGGGAAGACCCTTCCAGACTGTAAGAGGGCTTAGGTAATGGTGATTAGATTTAATGACCACAGAACGTTCCATCAACATATCGCAGATATAACGGACTAGCTTCTCAGGTATACTCAGCTGATTGAGCTTGCTCCTGAGCACTGGAAGCGGGACACTGTCATAAGCTGACGCAACATCAAGAAAAACTCCGACAAGGTATTTCTTTTCCTGGAATGCGATATGGATGTCAGCAGTAAGTATGCTTAAACTGTCCATGGTACTGCACCCTTTTCTAAAGCCAAACTGTGACTTGGGCAGGATAGATTAACCATTGTAGTCTCTGTTTGATCAGATGTTCCATGATTTTAGCTGGTGTGGGAGAAAGTGCAATCGGGCGGCTACTTTGTGGGTCGGAAGGGTCTTTGACTGGTTTAAGGATGGGTATTATTATCTGAGTTTTTCATTGCCCTGGAACTATGCCATGATCGAAGAAATAATTTAGAATAGAGAGAAATACTTGTCTGGATTTAGTACGATTTACTTATGAAAGAATAGGGGATGCCATCTATTCCCGGAGAGAAGTCTTTGAGTCCATTGAGAACTAGGTTTAATTCTTCCATGGAGAAGGGTGGATCCATGTCATCCCGGGATGGAAGGAAGGTTGGACTAGAAGGAATACAATCAAGAAAGGGAACTGTAGGAGGAGCGAGAATATCTGAGAAGGCTTCTAGCCATGGAGCGGGGTCGTTAGATGATATATTTTTTACATTATAGGTACCCCTAAATCGTGAATTTTGTTGCCAGATAAGAGATGGCGAGGTTTTAGGGGACATGAGTTCACAAAATCTAATCCAATTACTTTTTTTCTTTTTAGATGCAAGTCTTTTAAAACTAGCCGCGGCTTTTTGATAGGCTATGAAATTGTCTTGAGTCATGCTGGCATTATATTTTCGCTCCGCTTCCCGTCTTTTACACACTGCCACGGTACACTCGGCGTCCCACCAAGGAGTAGAGATTCTAGATGCCTAAGCAGTTTTTTTGAGAGGAATGTGACTGTAAGCCGCAGCCATAATACAATCTACAAACATAGTATATGAACCAAGAAAGTCCATTTCTAAAGGGAAAATGGGTGATGAGTTCAAATTGACTTCTAACGAGGAGAAATATGATGGCCAGTCGGCAGAAGAAAGTCTGTGTTTCAACAATGGAGCTGGACTGATAGAGGGAGTGAATCTATTAGCAATAGACATTAAAATAGGAAAGTGGTCACTCTCATGACTTGAAGAGAGAGTTTTCCAGGTAATAAGAGGAGAAAGGGTTGGAGAGCAAAGAGTCAGGTCTACAGCACTTCTCGGATCCTGGGAAGGGAGTCCTTTATGGTATAGAATAAGGTCACCACTATAGAATATTGTTTGGGTGTGTTGGTTGATGAGTCTATGTGGTGTCGCTGGCTAATTGAGGTGAGTATTCTATATGGGGTCAATTAAATGCAGTTTAGACTTTAAGACATGCGCTTTATTAGAGCGCCAGCGAGAGACTGGCGTGACGGTCCGTGAAACGTAATACAAACTTAATATAAACAAACTACGCCTAAGTATATGTGTGATGTAGGCGTGTGCAGCCTGCCCTACATCTATATCCCCTTAAAAAAAATACATTTTTAACTTAATTATAGACATAAAATAAAAGTTAGTAAAGCTAAAAATGTATACAATAATAAATGGTATAACTACATTGTTTATATTACTCAAAACTTCACTTTGATGATTGTATTCGTAGCGCGGGCAGTGTCGCGACGTAATCAAAGATTAGTTTATTATTGTATTGAGTCGTAGTGTCGATGACGGGATGAAGTATCGGTGGGCTCATGTGTTGAATCGAACAGTTCTCTTGATTGTTCGACCGGACCGAGTCATAAGTGGTTGCGAACGATTGTCTTTGTTTCTGCTGGTGTTTATGGTTTTGGGTGGCGGCGGTGCGGCTGAATTGTCGTCGGCTGGTTGATGTTTCGCCGCTATGTCGCATGAAGGGTCGGGTGACCCGTTAGGCTCGAAGCTGTTGGTAACGTAAGCTGGTTTAAGCCTATCGAGTGAGATTGTGACATCCCGAAAACCCATTTGAATGGTATAGTGTTTTAGATGTTTGTTTAAAAATTTGAAGGGGCCTTCGTAGGGTGGTGTGAGAGCTTTGCGGGCCTCGCGTCTTACAAACACGAATTCTGCTTGTTGTAAGTCTTTATGTACAAAAACTTTGCGGTGACTTGTTTGGTTGCGGGAAACTGGTCGTAGTGAATCCATGGTTTCCATAAGTTTTCGAGTATAGTCTGTGTCGTTGATATGCTTCTCAGATGGTACGAAAAAGTCTCCTGGTAGACGGATAGACTTTCCGAATGCCATTTGAGCTGGACTGTACCCGATGTCTTGTTTGATTGTGGCTCTCAATCCTAGTAGAACGAGTGGTAGTTCTCGGGACCATTGGTTGGTGTTTACGCATCGAGCAATTATTGCAGCTTTTAATGTGCGGTGTACGCGTTCGATTTGACCGTTTGCTTTAGGATTGTATGCTGCGGTGTGTATTTTTTCGATGCCGAGTATCTTAGTAAGTTGGGTGAAGAGTTGTGATTCAAATTGTCTTCCTTGGTCTGTGGTGATTCTAATTGGACAACCATATCGAGAAACCCAGTTCTCTACAAATTTGTTGGCTACTGTTTCCGCTGTTATGTCTTTGGTGGGGATAACTTCTATCCATTTTGTGGCGCGGTCTATAATAGTGAGACAGTACAAAAATTCTTCTGATGGTGGTAATGGTCCAATTAGGTCTATGTGTACGTGATCCCAACGATCAGATTTTTCAAAATCGCCGAGAGGTGTAATAGCGTGTCTTTAAATCTTTGATTTTTGACAAGGTATGCAGCGTTTCACGTAACGAGTAACGTTGGCATTCATACCTGGCCAAAAGTACCTATCTGCGATAAGTCGTCGTGTTGCAGATGCGCCCGTGTGGCTTATTGTATGGGTACTTTTTATCGCTTGTTCTCGAAACTGAGTAGGTAGATAAAGACGGGCTTTATCAGTAGATGTTTCGAATGTTAGTTTATGTTGTGTGTATGGTACGTGGAATGATTTAAATTGTAGGTTTGGATTTTGCCGTAAGGTATCTATCTCCATGTCTTCAATTTGGCTCTTGAAAAGTCGCTCGTAGTCGAAGGTATGTGGTAGTTGGATCTCTTCTATTCTTGATAACAAATCTGCTGCGTTATTTAGCTCTCCTTCTATATAGTCGATTTTGGTACAAAATTGCGCTATAAAGTCGAGTTGGCGTAAACGTCGTGGTGCATCTGACTTCGATTCTTTTTTTGTGAGTGCATATTTTAATGATTTTTGATCTGTCAGAACCGTTAAGTCTCTTGATTCGATCAGGTACCGAAAGTGTCTGATAGAAATGTATATAGCAAGTAGTTCTCTATCATATGTGCTATACTTTGTTTGTGCGTTCGTAAGTTTTTTTGAGTAGAATGCGAGTGGTTGTAGTTTTTTGTCTACCAATTGGTGTAGTGCGGCTCCGACGCAGGTACTTGATGCATCCGTAATTAAGACGAGTGGTGCGTGCAAAGTGGCCTCGCTTATCATTTGTTTACATTTGTTGAATGCCTCGACAGCTGCGTTGGTCCATTCTATTTTTGATTTGTCTTTTTTCTTTGAATTGTGTAAGTATTGGTCGAGGATTGCTTGTGTTACGGCGGCTTTCGGCAGGTTGTTGCGGTAAAAATTTATGAGGCCGAGAAAGCGTCTAAATTCTTCTATTGTTTCTGGTTGTTTATAGTCGGTGATAGCTTTGACCTTTTCTCTGTCCGGCCTTATGCCATCACACGTCACATGGTATCCGAGAAATTTGAGCTCTTGCTTGCCGAATTCACACTTACTTGTGTTTATCGTGATGCCGTATTTGTTGAGTCGTTTAAATACCTCTTCTAGGTCTCGAAGGTGACTGAGGTGATCTACTGAAGCAATTAAAATGTCATCGAGAAAAGTAAATGTGTTTTCAGTAGTTTTGAGGACTTCATTAATGAATCGTTGAAAACTTTTTGCGGCGTTACGCATACCGAAGTTAATTTTTAAGAATTCGAAGCTTCGGAATGGTGTGACGATTGCGGTTTTCGGAATGTCTTCGTTTGCGATTGCTATGTGATGGTATGCGCGACTAATGTCAATTTTTGAAAGTATGGTCTTGCCTTTTAGTATATACGTGAAGTCTAAAAGTCTAGGGATGGGATAGCGATCAGGTTCTGTTACAGCGTTTAGACGTCCCCGCATGGCCGTAGTTCCCCATTATTTTTTTTTGCGAAGTGAAGTGGGTTGGCCCATGGGCTCGTGGAAGGTCTGCATATACCTAGTTCCATCATGTGTTCGAACTCTTGTTTGGCGGCCATATATTTTTGTGGGTTTAGTGGTCGTGGTTTTTCATATACTGGTGGTCCACGCGTGCATATGTAGTGTTGCACGTTGTGTTTGGGGATGTCTTTGAATGATTCTGGTTTGGTAATATCGGGGTATTTGGCTAGAATCTGATGGTATGGGTCGGCCGTGTTGACCGCTCTTATGGTGGCATCAGATTGCTCGGTAGTCAGCGAATTTTTTGCAATTTTTGTGATTTTATCTACTAACTTTCTACCATGTAAATCAACCATTAATTGGTTTTTGGCTAAGAAGTCAGCTCCGATGATTGACTGTTGAACGTCTGCCATTATGAATGTCCAGCGTAGTGGACGCCGGAGGCCTAGGTCCAACGTGAGTGTTTTTTCTCCGTATGTTTTGATGGGTGTGCCATTGGCTGCATATAAGGTGTAGTCAGTGAGTTGTTTGTCACCTTTTTTACAGGCTAGTACAGAAACATCCGCACCGGTGTCTATGTGAAAACGCATCCCACTTGACATATCCGTGATGCATAGGCGATAAGATGATTCGACACCAACGCTCGCCAACGCGGGTGTCGGTTTTAGTTTAACGCTTTGCTACATTTATCGTCTCCGCATTTTTTTGCGTCGTCCCCGTAAATGTAGTGATAAAAGCACTTGAAATTGGTGTCGCCAGGTTTTGCTTTTGTGATCTGAATTTATCGCGGTTTTCCCTTGCGCGTGATTTAGAGCGTGACCTAAATCTATTTGTGTGATTGTTTTGCTCACGCCGGGATAACAATGGTTCAAACCTGCGGTTCATGGCGGCGATTTCTTGAGTAATTTTTGCTAGCTTTTGGTCGATCGACGGATTTATGCTACAGACTTCAGTGGACCGTGATGTGTCGATAATTTTATCCGCGATTTAGGCGATGTCGTCCAACTGTACGTTGTTGCAGGCGGTTATCACCGCTCGCACCGTGCTGGGTAGGCGTTTGAGCCATAACAGTTTAATGGTTTCATCTTGGATTTTGTTGCGGCCAAGTTCTTTCATTTTTCGGAGCAGTTGTGACGGTTGCTGGTCCCCAAGCTCTACTTCGTTGAGAAATTTGTGCAGTTGAATTGTTTCAGACTCCTCGTACGCGTTAATTAGACGGTTTTTTAAAGTTGTGTATTTATTTGACTCGGGTGGGTTCTCAAGAATGTCACTTAACTCGTCTCGTCCCAGCTTCGCTACCACCAGTTGGTACTTGCAGAGGTCCCCTGAGACTTCTGTGGTGCGATGACGGCTTCGAATTGGTGAAACCATAGGCGCGGCTGGTTTGTCCAAAAATCGGACAAGCGGGTCTGCAAGGTGATGGCACTGGCTGCCATTTCTGCTGTGGTGTGGCTGCTGCTGGGATGCTGTGAGGGCGCCGGCGGCAGTGGCGTATTGGAAACGTCTACCGCGCCAGCTGCCGAACCCATGATGATTTTGTGTTGCTCCTCCATGTTGGTGATTGTGGGTGTGGTTGTAGCACTGATGATTGTCTTTTGTTTTTGCACTAAACTGATGTTTCAGTTTGTGTTCAATTAAACGCGAGTCACTGCTACTAAATATCGCAAGTGCTCACGTCGGGGTCACCACTATAGAATACGGTCACCACTATAGAATATTATTTGGGTGTGTGTTGGTTGATGAGTCTATGTGATGTCGCTGGCTAATTAAGGTGAGTATTCTATATGGGGTCAATTAAATGCAGTTTAGGCTTTAAGACATGCGCTTTATTGGAGCGCCAGCGAGAGATTGGCGTGACGGTCCGTGAACCGTAATACAAACTTAATATAAACAAACTACGCCTAAGTATATGTGTGATGTAGGCGTGTGCAGCTTGACCTACAATGGGTAGGAGAACCATCGTTCATTATACATAAATTACACTTACTGAATACTTCCAAAAGGGAAAGAGCATACAGCCTATTATTTCTCTCCCTCACAGGAGACGATCCCCATACAGTGTGGTGGGCATTAAAGTCTCCCATGATCACCATAGGGGGAGGCACCGATGAGAGGAGAAGAAGAATATCAGGTATTAGTGAGGAGTTAGGACGGGGTAAATAAATAGAGATAAAGGAGATGTTAAGGAATCTGACACCAACAATATCTATGCTAGGGGGATGAGATGGGAGAGGAATTTGGGAAAAGGGGACTTATGCTGACGTTGTTAGCTCTGTTTCCAGTACCAACAATTTATCTAATCCAAAGACATCCTCTAAAGTTACAAATATTCAACGGCCTCACCAAACATGATACAAAAAGACAACTTTACTAACCGTCGTTCAGCTGCAAAACCTGTTACCAGTGCTATGACCGTGTGGCTCATAAAAAGTTATTAGTGAGTTTAACGTCCCGCCATCACAAGACGGCTGTGCTTTTAAAAGAGATCCGTTAACTATGTCATCTACAGATATAATTCAGCTTCTTATTGATACCATAACTAAGTCGAATATAAAAATACCGTCCATCGTTGCCCCTATCTTTGATATGTTTGATAAATCTAATTCTACTAATAATGACGACCTTTCACAAAGTTGTTCAAAGTAATTGCAGAATTTCAGTAAATAAAACAGATACGTTTTGCAAGAACGTGCTTCCTTTGTCAAAAAATTGCTATTGTATAGACATCTATACAGTTCTGTAGTTTATCGTGATGTAATATCATATAACTGTAAATATTTTACATAAATTTGTGTAAATATAATTATTTAAATATCCTACCTGTAATATATTTCACTTTCGTATCACAATAGTTATATCCTATTATGTCCGCGAAATGTACGTTTCCCAAAATTTTAATAAACACAAACCTTGTTCAAAAACAATCGTCACACCAATGAAAATTATAGCGAAGATTTACTTGAAGATGGCAAATGCACTAGCCGTGTAATGCCACAACCCTCGTAAGAGGGAAGAAAAAAAATTAGTATTTATCTGTGGTTTTTATGGAAAGCAAAATCGTAGTATATTTGGTGATACCTATTTCTTGATTTCAACAAAATTACGTCATAAATACTGCTATTTAGAAACATATTTTGTTAGTAATATCACCTTCTCTTAATAAAAGCCTGAAAACATTTCAACACAAAATAAATTCAGTATAACTGAACAACAATATCAGCTGACGTGCATAAACAAAGGGCATGTCGTTCAGTGGAGTGTTTGCAAGTGTTTTTCGATAAACAATAATTTCTTTAACAAAATGGATGTCGACGGATCATCTATTCCCGGCGAGATAGACCAGAACTTACTTCTCCAGTTTAGTTGCATGAATACATCAGACCGTGATGAATTAATTAATCAAATGCAGAGACTACTTGGCCCAAATCTAAACTATTATACAGCCAGTTTCTTTTTGGATATGAGTAATTGGTAAACGAAAATAAGATATTATATTTCCTTTGTATAAGTTACAGCATATTTATTTACTTAATTTCTGCTGTATATTGTTTACAGGAACTTACAGGCTGCAATTTGTACTTACTTAGACCATGAACAAATAACAGAGTGTGTGTCTAAATTACCGTGCATGGTTGTCAAGTCTGGTCCTAGTCTGATCGCTACTGTTCCTCCAGGGTCTTGGTACGTAAATATTAAACTTTGTATCTAATTTGTATAAAAAAACCTGACAAAATTGGCATCTTAAAATATAAACATGCATGCATTTATAAAAGTACCTACTTGGTTTTTATTCTTTGACCATATAATATTTATATTAGGTCATTATATATTTTTTTAAGTTTTCTGACTGCGTACAGCCACTGCTGCTAAGTACTAATAGGTCTAGTTTTTTTTTCCACTAAGTACTTGTGGATAGAGTTGAAGATTCTGTGTATTATGATAAAAGACACAAGGTCTGGAGGAAGAAGATTTTTGCCCACTGGGATATTACAACTTACTAATAATATTTCCAACTCAATACAGTGTATTTCGGGTATAACGACAATGAAGGGACCACTCTATTTTTATCGTTATATCCGGAAGTTGTTACAAGCAAAGGTAAAGAGATACAGACACGTACACATGTGTAATTTATATTCATTTATTATTGAAAATATTTGCACACACAGTAATATTAGTTTGCTTCAATTTTTTTTTGTGCTAGTGTACGCTGTAGGGTGTATTCTATTTTCATTACTTCTTCAATATCTATAATATCCTTTCCATCACCAAATAAACAGTGTCTTTTAAGCTCTGTTACAACACCTAACACATCCTTAGTTGTAGGAATCTCACCTTCCTTGCAATCTTCTTCTTCCTCCTCATTTTCCTCATTTCACATTCCTCGTTGTATGTGATGGAACAACAATTTCACTATCGGACAAATCGCTAGTAGTGATAAGTTGACTGTCAATATCAACATATGTTGCCCAGTCCGCAACATTTGTTCCGCTTGATGATTGTAGTCGGTTGTGCCAATGGTATGTCCAATTCATCATCGGAGTCGTCGTCAATTGTTGTGATAGCCGAAGATTTACGAAACCCAGCAGGTAGAAAACACTTTTTGATCGTATCTGGAGTCACTCGAGCCCACGCCGTAGTTACCATTTCAATGGCATCTAAAATATTAACGGAAAACGGGCCTGCCGAGTTTTCAATGTCGTTCATCATTTTCTGTACTAAAATCTTCCTATAATGACTTTTGAGTGTTTTAATTATCCCTTGATCAATCGGTTGAATCACTGATGTAGTGTTTGGCGGTAAAAATGCCAGTTTTATTTTGGTCAAATTCTCTATTTTAGGATGAGCTGGGCAATTGTCAATAAATAAAATGATCTTCTTTTTGTTATTTCTTAACTGGGAGTCCCATTTGCGTAGAACTTTTTCGAAAATCTTTGAAGTCATCCAGGCCTTTTTGTTTGTTTCGTAATCAACTGGCAAAGATTTAACATTTTTGAAACATCTGGGTTTTTTTGCCTTGCCTATGACCAATAATTTTCTTTTTTCCCCTGCCATACTTGATGCAACAAGCACGGTGATCCTATCTTTTGATAATTTTCCACCAACGCACTTTTCCCCTTTAAATTTCAAGGTTTTGTCAGAAGTTAACTTAAAAAACAAACCTGTCTCGTCAGCGTTCCATATTTGGCTATCAGTATAACCTTCAGTCAACTGTTTTTAGCCAGTTGTCACAGTCACTTTGCGATACACTAGCGGCTTCTCCACAAACTTTGCCTACTACAATATCGTGTCGTTGACAAAAACGGAATATCCAACTTTCCGAACATTCAAAATCCATTTTTCCAAACAGTCTGCCAAATTGATTAGCCTTTTTTTGCAGCAGACGACCGCTCAAAGGTACGTTTTGGCTACTTTGGGCTTTGAACCACATTAGAAGGGCATTTTCGATATCTTGATGCGTCGGTTTGCGGTTTTTCTTAATTTTTAAGGATTTGGATTCAAAGCATTCTAATATTTTATCAAGGTTTTTCCACATCGTAGATACTGTTGAATGGGAAACTTTGTACTCTATGCACAAATCGGCATTGTTTTCACCGTTTTTCAATTTTGAAATGATTTCCGCCTTTTCTTTAACAGTGAATGTGCGACTAGCAGCCATACTTATTCAAAAGTTTACTAGACCCAGTTGCTACTCAGAATATCACTTTGTAACTGAACCATAAAAGCTCCGAAACCCTACCTACTTAGTTGATATCTATAAACAAAAGGTAAAGGTCTCCACACTTGCTGATCATCTGTGTGCAATGGATGTAAACAAAAGATAAGAAATGTTTGTGAAAGAAAAAAATCTTTGTGTCTTTGGCGGCCGACTCCGGTCGCAATATCTGCATGGGATTTCTAGGAATTTGTTACAAATGATTTATTAAAAACAGTCGCTACACCCGAACTCGGCGTTACATCCAAAGTCGCTATAGCCACATGAATTTTGTACTAAAGTATGCTTTAAATTCAAGGGACTTAGATTTAACGTCGCTATAGGTAAATGGTCGCTACAACCAAGGTCGTAATAAATGATATCCACTGTATTTATTAATTCCAGTTTTGAACAAAGTTGGACATTAGAGAACTCGGGACCAGAACAATGGCCAGGCAGTTGTAGGTTAATCCAAGTGGGAGGTGAATCACTAGGAGCTTCAGCATTTTATGTTCCACCCTTACCACCCAGCCACTCAACAACTGTGACAATGAAACTGGTGGCACCATCTACTCCTAACACATACAAGGGACACTTTCAGCTATTTACTGATAAAGGGGAACAGTTTGGAGGTAAGAGTTATTATGTACAAGATTAGTAATGATGATTTTTAACATTTTGGTGCTATATAAGAACTTTTCCCTCTAATATTTTTAGAGCCATTATCTAATTACGTCAAAATTTTAACTAATTCTATTTGAGATTTTAGTAGAACAAGGATAATTGAACACACATTACATTATTTTTTACCACTACCAAATAAGAAATAGGTTCTCAATCCAAGTAAACGTTTTTATTATGACTGTGTTATGCAAATACTCTACCTATAATTAAACTATTTTTGTTTTTTGTATGTTATGTACTTTATACTTTAGAGTTGGTTCCATTTTATCAAAAATCAGTGCAGTAGTAAAATATAACTTTAAAAAATTTAGAGGTGCCTTCCAAATAATTGGTTGTTACTATTATGTACTGTATGTCAATGCTATTATGTACCTATTATTTTTCAAATTAAATTAATTTAATTGTCTTTGCTGTTTTGCCTAGTCTAGATATAGAATACTTGTATGTACATGGTATGAAGTCTTGTTACATAATGGTATGTAAATATTATGCCAGTGACAAAGGAAAATAAATTCTGCCTGTATGTCTGTTTTTTTTTATTGTTTTAAACAAAGATTGCCCATCTCCTTTGTGCTAATAAAAGTTTGTTATTTATAGAATGTCTGTGGGTGACAGTCACTGTGGAGTGTGAAATGACAATGGCCCTTGTTGAACAACTTGCTGCATTACCAGTGCCTAGCGGTAGGATGGAAGATACAGTTATTCAGGTTTGTTTCTGTTAAAGATCTCTCTTCATACAAAATATATAAATTTTCAACACAAAAATATATTTGAAATTTTTACTTATCATTGTGATGCAGCAGATCACTCAGATGTATCAATCACTCTTAAAATATCACATATATTTATTTGGTCACCTACAATTAATGATAACATAATATGGTGGTTTATGTTTTTCTAAACACATGTCTATATGGTTATGATATTTTGTCACTGGTTTTTAACACTAAGTAATTTTTGACAGACAGTCCTCTGTCTCCATGTTTTAAATATTTAATTTGGCTTGTAGTTATTGCAAGTATATACCTGATAAAAAATACCCACATTTAAATTAATAAATAAAGTTATGATGATTTAAAAAAAAAATTTGGCTATGGTCTACTCGTCTACTTAGCATACTTGCTTAGAGAGCAAGCTTGCGGGTTAGATTCCTGGCTGTGCTCCAGCCAGTTTTAGTATAACAATGAGTTTAAATATCTGTTTTTGGGTCTGGGTGTTTTAATCATGAACATATTGTAAATGTTGTATGGCATCTCCAAAAGGGAGAAACTCTAGTGGGAAGTTATAATGTGAAAGGTTATTTCTTTATTTAAATGCATAAGTAGGTACACTTATGCATTAATAAACAAAAACACATTAGGGTGGCCCAGAAATAAATGTCAAGCAGGGGTGAGCGGCACGGGGTGAGAGGCGTGATAAAAAGTGAATAATGAAATGATAGTAAAACATGGAAGACATAGGGGCTGACCTAGGAAACTGTGTGACGAAGATGATGATAATATTGTTTTTACAAGTGATATTTTTGCATAAATGTATTAATTATTGTGTTCTTTTCTTCCAGCCTCAATCACAAGACGACAAAATGTGTTGACTGGAGAATAAACTTTTGTATTGCAATCACAAGGTTTTTTCAATTGTGAATTATTTAATTTTCATACATAGCTTTCAATGATTTTATCTGTAATTTTTCCTGTGGAAAGTAATATTCCTTATTTAAATTGCAACTTGTAACAGTCAAATTTAATTTAGTTTCTATGAAATTTACGATTTAGCAGAAGTTATAAGGTATAAACTTCAGCACAAAATTTGTTAATTCTGGATTTATTAATACTCTCATACTTATTTTAGATATTTACAAATGTATGTTTGTGGACTGATTACATTTACTTCTAATAGTTTTCACCAATATAAGATCTTCCGCATTGTTTCCGTCGCGCAAAATATGCGTTCCCGATGTTCTGTAAGTTTATACATTTCCTTCCCTCTGCTAAACCTTGAGCATGTTCAAAAATTAAAGTATTGTATTCTTCTCTGTCTCGTAAACTTCTTCACATTTAGTGATAAGATGGTTGAATAATGGTTATTGGCTTTTGAGGCTAGGTAAGGGAATGTTTGACTTGAAAGGTCCAGGTCGACTGCATTAAATATTTATATTTTAGTAAATCACATTTCATTACTAGAAATGCTAGATATTTATCTTGTTTAGATAGTGTTTTACTATCATATTTAATTGTTTGTAGTGTTTTTATAAAGAATATGATACTTAATGTACAAATCCTAATTATTTAAAAACAAATTTACATTGCTACATCACTTCATAGGTATTGTATTCTCACTTTGCAAAATCTATGTATACATTGTACAATGCTAAAAAAGTATAGATTGCATTGATATGATTCATAGTCACACTGGTGTTACTATGACTTGGTCACCAAAAAAAAAACAAGCGTGGAAATTTACGACTAGCACCTGTATTGTAAATTCATCCACAAATTTTGTAGCTGAGAATACAGCGCTTCTATTAGGACTAGTTCAGATAATATAGAATAGTTTTACTGTTTTCATTTAGTTTCCTGAAGATGTGAATCATATATCCATAATACACAGAATTGGCTTTTCTTATACTGAGGTTGGCTTGGAACTATACAAACTACCTTTTTAAGGCTCTGTAACCAATGGTGCCACTTTCTCTGGTTAGTGCAACCACTTGAAGACAAGTGAAACTAGATTCAACTATTGTTTTACTGGTACCACGACTGTATGAGTATGTATGTATAGAAAAAATATTTTAGTGGACATTTTCATACCTACAACTAGACTTCAGAATTCTAAATGAAATTGCAGCACACACCACATTTAGCTGAGTAGATTATATTATTATTGTTAAATAATAACTAGTATATGTAATGTAAATGATTTTTGAGAATAAATTAAGAATTGCCATTGTAATGTTTATTATGGGGAATTTATTTTAATAGTATCTATTATTAAGGTTGAGAAAAAAAGCAATAAAATAATATTGTTTGAAATTTTGGCCTTTTTATTTACTTTAATATTATAATAAAGTATGTAAATCACTATTACTAAAATCACAAGGCACAATACACTTATAGTGACTATTAAATGTTTTTAATCCTGCCTATAAAATACTTGTAACAGGTTCTTATGTGTAATAGAAAAGTGCTGTCTAATAATAGTCTATCAATGAATGATAATACATATAACATGCTATACAGACTTGGAAAAAAAATGTTAGAAAGTTTCTTACATAACAGTGCTGTAAAAATACATTGCCTTGTGTCAGTCTGGATGAGGTTAATACAAAGAAATCTATAAATTACATTATGATTCAAAGTCAGATGTAAAGTCAAGGATGAAAATGCAGAGGTAATTGGAATAGATTCAAACAGCCATCACCATATCAATTTTAGGATGAGGTGTATAATTTTTAATGATAATGTCTTCAAGTTTAAAATCATCAATAGATTCAACCTTACGTGCAAACTCTAGTGTAGGGAAAGGCCGTGGATCTCTCTTTAGTTGTGTCTGCAAAGGTTCAATATGATTGAGGTATACATGAGTATCTCCTGTTGTATGGACAAACTCACCAGCCTGTGGACAATAAGATTATGTCAATGACCGAGCGAGCAAAGAGTTACTTCAGGTCCGGAACTTTTTTCTTTCCTCTGTCAGGAAGTCTCTGTTCATGTTTATGTTTCGCAATTTAAAATTTCACACTCTGCAAGTACAGGTCGTAGTTTTTAGTAGTAGTAGAAACTTGGTGTATAGGTTTTATAACTTAGAATGTTTTATTCATTGATTGGGAGGATAATTTTCCCAAAAAGATAGTAAATAGTACAAATCAAGCAAACTTCCCCAGTTTGCTTGATTGGTGCTATTTACTGGTTGTTGCCCATAAATATTTGGTACACACATGTAGAACTCAACATTGATTAAAGTTCCTGAATATGAAAAGAATCAGTCAAGTGGTTGTAGTGTTTTCTATAAAGTTACAAGATTATTGTGGTTGAAGGCAACAGTTTATGGAACTACTTTATATCATTAGCAAATCATTCCTGCTAAACTTCCACATAATTCATCTAATAGAGAATTAGTTCAATTTGAGACATGAGTGCTAAAGTAATCATAATGGCTTCATCTGTATTTTTTATCAAAGCTTTAATCTGAAACATTAGAATATGTCACTTATGACTACTTTCCAAAAAATTTAAATATACCCATATAAAATATATTGAAAATATCCAATTTACCTCTAGTCCAGTGACATGAGCTATCATATGAGTGAGCAATGAATAGCTGGCTATATTGAAAGGCACGCCCAGTCCCATGTCAGCACTCCTCTGGTATAGTAAACAGGATAATTTACCGCTTGCTACGTGGAACTGAGCAAGGCAGTGACAAGGAGGGAGGGCCATTTGACTCAGGTCAGCAGGGTTCCAGGCACACATTAATATTCTTCTGTCAGCTGGATTGCTCCTGTAAGTTGTGGACATGAAAATTTTAACTTCCAAATATGCATTTTTAGCCAAAATATTCCATATATTACAACTCATAGTTTCTTTTACATAAAGTGTGTGTATAACCACTACTTGCTTGAGGTAAAGAAATGAGATAAGATGGAGCATACTTGCCTGGCATTAAGTAACATATGCATTAAAATTTTAAAAAGACCTTAATTATATTTGAGTTATTCCAAGTGATGGGTGTTACAGTTTGATACTTTTCCTTTTTACTGTATGTTTTCAAACTGACTTATTCCATAGTGTTTTAGGTAAATAGTTACTCACTTCAATGTGTTAATGACATTCTGTAATTGATCAATTCCTTGTCCAGTATAGTCAGTCTTGCAATCTATGTATTTGGCACCACTATGTCTCCATTGGAATCCATACACTGGCCCCAGATCACCTACAAATATATGAAAAAGTTATTAATTCAAAAAGTTGTAATTTTTTTTATCTCTAACATATCATCAAATACTAAATACAATTTGGCTAGTGTGTGGGGATATGGCATAGGTATCAACACACAAGAAATCAATGGGCAATTGTGAGATGTACCTACATTGGTTGATATGTAATACCAAAATAAACATATTTTAAGCCATCTATTATAGATTGGTTTAATAAAGTAATTAGAATGGCTAAAAGTTTTGTACTTACCTTCTTCTCTATCAGTAAATCCTAAATTATCAAGGAAAGTTCTTGAACCGTTGGCATCCCAAATGTGTACTGATTTTTCAGCAAGCACCTTGGAATCTGTACAGCCAGATATCATCCACAGTAACTCTTCAATAATACCTCTAGTAAACACTCTTTTTGTTGTGAGCAGAGGAAGGGTGTTGTTCTTCAGGGTGTACCTCTGCATTGCACCAAATATTGAAAGAGTGCCCACACCGGTCCTGTCTACCCTTTTATCACCTGCAGTTTAGAGATTTACTATTTAAATAATATACTCATTTCGTAATAAATTATTACCAAAACATCCTACTTACCGGTAGTAATTATTTGTTCCACAAGGTTCAGGTATTGGTATTCATCATGTGAAACATTACCATTTTTACCTTCACACATATTTATATGAAGGTTTGCAGCGTAATAACGTACTAATTTTGTGTATTTCAGTAAATTTTTGCAGTTTCCGAGTTCAACAGAGCAACTTTTAACAAAAAGGCGCGAATAATGATAGTTGACAAATATGTCCTTCGTGACAGTGACTTTGTTCCACGAGTATTCGTTCAAAAACAATAATTAAAAAAAAAATGTTTACCGGTTGCTTAGCAATCACTTTGGCTGCCAAAAAATAAATAATAAATTGAAGAAAATAAACATAATCTATTTGCACAATCTCACAAAATTAAATAAATATTCGCTTGAAGTATGGTAAATGGCCTTTGTTGTATCTGCAGATTAAGTTGAAAATATCGCCTGAATACATTGTAAGTGTAAGTATCTCGGTACTATACTTATACCTATACTAGATTTTTGGTCATTGTTGGTGGTACCTAGGAAAGAAATTAATGCATATTTTAGTACCAGCATAGAAAGCAGACAGCCATTTACTATATATTAATTGATATAGATAGTAGGTAATCTTTCAGAATCTCCAATGCCGATACTCGAGGCACCCCGCGAAGAACTAGGCAGTGTCCCGCAAACGCCTAGCGGAATCGCGTCGCCATCAGTGTCAGAAGATACAAGCCTAAGCTCTGCTGCAGAGCCACCTACTAATATTAGACCAACTCCTTTGTTTAGGTATGATTTCTGTAGTTGTATGTAAACTAGTAGCATCTTATCAAAATTGGTCCAATAGATTATTATTGAATGAAAATTAATACTCAAAGAATATTAAATACTCAAAGAAAATTAATACTCAAAGAATATTAATTTTGATTCAACTTTTACTACGGACCAACTCTGAATTCGAGAAAAAATAATCAGCTGGATCATACATTTTGTCGATGAGCGTTCAACTTTTTGTATGGAACAGCTCTTTTTTTTTTGAATTCAGAGTTGGTGTCATAGTGAAAGTTGTTCCTTAGGATGGGTACAGTGACTCCTTTTCGGCTTAGTACACCCTTAGCAGATAACCATACGAGTAGATGTCAGTCCAAATCGTGAGTTTTGCGTGCCAAATTAAGGTCAGGTTTCACTCTTTGATTACTTATTACTTGCATATAAAACTACGATCTTTACTTGCGTACTAAAATACAGACACTTATGATAAACCTAGGTACTTATAGACGAAAGAAAAATTTGCCGTGTTACCTACTTGAAGCTGAGGAAACTCTTGTTTGGTCAATTAAGGCAGTTTATGTCAAATGCATTCAAGTCTCTAGGTGTGATACTTATTTTCATCACGTTAAAGGGCACTAGCTAGGCCTCTGCCCGAACCGGCTCAGCCGCCAGGTCAGGAAGAGTTGGAGCGGCGACTGCCCGGGTACCAACGCATCGTCATACCGCGGGAACTGACACTCCTGGAACTGCTGGTAATTATTATTTCTCATTATGTCCTAATATTACAATTATACCTACTTAAAGAAGGAGGAGATTTTATTGGAGCGTGAAACATTTTGATAACTACAGTAAGATACTTTTCAATCCTCTTAGATTCACGTAGCGTGCTTAAATTTCCGATAAAAAGCTTGAGCCTTTCATAGCGTTATTCAGAGCAGTATCAGGAAGTAAGAATTCTTACATTATAATTAGAAAATTAACTAAAAAAATATTAAATAAATTGCGGCCGTATGATACCGTTTTAAATTACACAAGTATGAAATGAAATACATTTTTGGGAAGGCTACGTGTTAATTTTTTTCGTCAGACAATACAATTATAAAAACTATTTATTGTCACCACAACATAATAGAACATCAGACATAAATACCGAGACATAATTGCCGAGGTAATAATGATCGCCAAACCTGGTAAATCAGCACATGAAACAACATCATATAGAACCCATATCTCTCTTACCGATAATATCAAAATTACTTGAAAAACTGTTACTGAAAAGGCTCAAGCCAGTGATAGAAGATTTAAAACTTGAACCTGACCATCAGTTTGGATTTCGAGAAAAGCACTCAACAATAGACCAGGTGCACAGAATAACAACCATGATTGAGAAAAGCCTTGAGGAAGATAAAGTCTGCTCGTCAGTGTTTTGAGATGTGGCGCAAGCATTTGATAAAGTTTGGCACGAAGGTTTGATAGTAAAACTGCGAAACATGCTACCAAAATCGTACGTGGATATTCTGGAATCATATATCACAAATAGAGTATTTAGAATAAGACATGAAGATGCCTATTCAGATCTAAAAAATATAAAAGCCGGTGTATCACAAGGAAGTGTATTAGGTCCGGTCCTGTACCTGTTATACACATGTGATATACCACAGCCAGAAAATAACACCATTGCAACTTTTGCTGACGATACTGCAATTATGGCCGTAGGGAATACTCACGAAGAAGCTGCAGAAAAAGTTCAAATGGCTGTGAATAAAGTCTATGACTGGACGAAGAAATGGAGGATAAAATTAAATGAATCCAAATCAATTCACATAGACTTTAGTAATAAACGACACAAGTATTCTCCAGTTCACATCAACAGTCAAGTAATACCATATGAGAATACAGCAAAATATCTAGGCATGACCCTTGACGTGAAGCTTCGCTGGTAAGAACACGCCAAGAAGAAAAAAGAGCAGCTGGATTTACGCTATAGAGAAATGTATTGGTTGCTTGGAAGAAATTCTCCGCTGTCAATACATAATAAACTGCTAGTGTATAAACAAGTCCTGATGCCAATATGGACTTATGGTATACAGCTGTGGGGTAAGCTCAAAGTAATAGGCTCATGATCCAAAGATTCCAGAATAAAGTACTGAGGGATATTACCGATGCACCTTGGTACATAAGAAACAACGATCTTCACCAGGACTTAAAAGTAGAATTCGTTGAACAAGTTATAAAAAAATACGCCGAAGCTCACCAAAACCGGCTTCACCATCATGTCAATGTCGAGGCTGTCCAGCTCTTCGACCACACTGACATAACTAGAAGACTAAAAAGAACTAACCGTTCGAGTTAGTGTAGTGTTAAAAGTAAAATAGTGAAATATAATAGTGAAAGTGCTAAGACTTAAGAACACATGAACAAAGTGTTTTCGCCTTAACAACTGTAATAAGAAAAGTGCCGATGGACAAATTCTTAGAGACATTATTTTGTAGACGATTAAGTTAAACTAAAATTACTTATTAGCCTTAGACTTATGCTAGATTGTAATATTATCAAGGAAAGTCTTTACGGGTTCTCCTTGTGCAATAGAAAAAAAAACAAAGGGTCTTATCGCTAAAAAGCGATCTCTTCCAGAAAATCTTTAAAGGTATACACTTGTTGCGCTGTCAATTTTAATTCAGCTGTTATGGTAGAAAGAAAGCAGCGGCGCAAGGACCGACGAAGAAGTGCTCCAGATTCGCGAGGCGAAGCTTCGTGTCGTGGCTGACAGGGTTGGCTTGAGACGCCTCGATGTACTCGCTCCGAGGCTCCGTTCCTTGACTTTGGACGGAAGCGCTATTGCCACTTTACGAGATCTTGGAATCGGACTAGTGCATCTAAGGGTAAGTTCCTTCCGTGAGTAGAACCGTGAAAGTACTTTGAACTTTCTTTGAACAATTAAAGAACTAAATCACCATTTACTTACTTGTAAACAGTTCAAAAAAATCCAGCAAAACGAGAATCGATCCAGCGACTACGATATCGGGCTTGCAATTCTTTAAAGGAAGTACCTAGTTAAAGAAAAAAAAAATACAGCATCAAACACTTCTTGAGAGGTTGCCCATGGAATTCTAGCTGGAGCAGATCTCCAGAAGAACAGGACTTCCAAGTCCTGCTGTTAGTTTAGCTATTAATATTATTTTAATATTTACCTATAATCTACTTCTAGTCGTTGAGTATAAATCGCTGCGGCCTGTATAGTCTTGATGGAGTGTGGGGCCTTGGTGCTTTAAGAGAACTTAGTGCTGCAGATAATAAACTGCAAGAACTACACCCTCTGGCAGCACTACAAAAGCTGCACACGCTTAACTTGTCTGGGTGAGTACTACATAAGAGGCTCAATGACCCTTCACTGTTTTCGTGTTTCTGATAGAATTTTCGTTCCGGGGCCTACCAGTATTTGATGTATGATGTATTTTAGGCCTACATGTTTTATTATTTTGAATAATTGAATTCTGCATAGTAAAGGCTTTTAATAGGCATCATATCAGCGCAAAAATATGACTGCTTAGGAAGCTTAAGGGTGGCTTCTGACTACCATTAAGCAGCAAATTTTGTTCTAAACTTTTGAATATTTGCTTTTCGAAACATATAGTTTATTGACGCGTGGCCAAATGTATGGAACATCTGTTTTTTTTCTTGCGTATTTTCAAAAGCCCTAGAACAAAAGTTGTTGCTTAGGGTCATTAGGTCAAAAGCCATCCTTATAAGAATGCTAGTTGAATGCAAATAGGTATTGTAATGTACGTATGCTTAAAATGTAGGTATACTTAAGGTATACCTATGTATATTGTGTTATTTACTGTTTACTATAGTAAGTATCAAACCAAAAATATATACTTATCGATATACCGATTCAAAAGCCTAGCTAGCTAGCCTAGATGAATAGGGGCTAGCTTATTATGCAGACAGCCAGATAATCATAATAGACGTATTGGTTTCCCTATAACTATAAAATGACTAGTGATTCAGCCTCTCTAAGCAATCATTGCTTCACTTATGGCTGCATCATTACGTCAGGCATTCTGGTCAAACGCAAACATTTCAGAATTAAATAAAATTGTACCTACATTATCAAATAATATCATAATTCAAGTATTTATATCTTTCAGAACCCACTCCAAATTTCGCTCAATAAGTTAGCCACTTTTCAGTGATGTTCTTCTAGGATTTGGGGTCTATATAATATGGATAAGTTTATATTTCTCATTTGGTTATTTTCCATATTAAACACAGTTCTTCATTTATGTACATAAGATATCAGATCGCCATACGAATTTTCACAAACTAACCAGCAAAATCATCTTTTCCTGGCACCAGCAACCCGATATCAGACGCCAGTCGTTTATGGACGTTAGGCGTGTGTGGATCTCTCCGCCGCCTGACGCTGACCGGCACGTCTGCTGCTGATGGGCCTCACTACCGCTCGCAGGTAGCCTCGGCCCTACCGATGCTAGTTTACTTGGACGATCTGCCGATGCACAACGATATCGACTGTAAGGAATAGTGGGCTCTGTTATACTTGTATAGTGTATACTTGATAGAATAGTTTTAATGAAATTGAACGATGAAGTTGAAGGCAGTAGGATCACATTGGATTACATTAGCGTGGTACGTGCAGAAGGTAGGTACTCAATTTGACGGCATTTTTTGGGTACTTTTGGGTTTTCACCCTCAATTGGCACAGTGTTACTCGTTGGGAATTACATTTAAAGTATTCCCAACGAATAACAGTGTAACTGGTTGTTTTATTTAGGTGCCAACGAGTCACAGTGTTACAGTTGGGGGTGTTACTCGTTGGGAAGTAGGTACCCATTTATAATGTTTCTTACATGATTTCTCGGAGACGACTGGACTGATTTAATTATTTTTTGTTAAATAGTATATTCTCGAGTGGTCCCATTTCAATTTTATTAAAAGCAGAGGTTTGATTTGTAAATCGAAATAACTAAAAAAGTTCCATGGGCGTGCGCCTGCTGTAGAGGAAGTCGGATAATAACTTTTCTAAAAATAATTTGTTTATGACCAATCCTCAGATGACTCGGACGATTTATTCTTCGTGGCTTCAGAGTCCGAAGGTGAGAGTGAATCGGTAGACCTTCCTGTGGCTGAAGAACTACCCCCAGCTGAACCGGAGGTCAGACCTTCCATCTCCCAAAATCAGGTGTTTCTGTTGCCCCATTAACGTTCTGCCTCTGCTGCTGCTACTTATGCAGCGAGCAAGAATTCCTAAGATAACGCTTTAAAATAAGCCTTGTTTTCATTGCCTTGTTCTTCATCTTCCCAATCATTCAGTTGTTGAACACTTGCAGCAAGAGTAGCAGTGGCAGCAGGATTAGAAGTATCGTTATCACTTACTTGTCTCGTAATATATTTTTGCTGACTTGTGCTGAATATAGACGCCTGTTCTCTGGTTTCCACTATTTTTTGTAGGAAATGTACCTATCGGTTACATTATCTTCTATCATGTGACTGCGATAGTTTCGTAAAGTTAAGTCTGGTCGAGTAGGTAGTAACTTAGACCTCGAGATCTTGCTCTGTAATTAATAAATAAGAATGAAAATATTTTGTCATACGTATGTGTTGAAATTTAGAGGTCCATTTCATGTACTCTCTTGTTGTGGTTGGTATATAGACCTGTTTTCGTACTCAGTTGGATCCCATGCGCCTCGCGTCCGATTCCATGGAAGCTAGTGGCGATGCCAAGGAACCTTATAGACCTACAGTCAGAATCCTACGCAGTCGCAGACCCGCGACTACAGAGAACGCTGGCGTCAGGCCGACTAGACCCGATGTACCAAGGAGACCTCGCACCGCCTTGGAACGGCCAAACATCGACAATCCGACCAGGCTGCAGATATTAAACACCCTCATGGGTAAGTCTTAAAAAAAGTTTCTTATTCTACATAATATCCCAGTCCAATATCAACTGGTCGTTTTAACCAGCATTATGTGTTGGCGCCAGTTTGTTTGTGACAAGAGGCATGTACCTAATATGTTTAGTTTGATTCACTCATTCTGTTGCAAATAAATATTTATCTGTCTATTAATGAAACTACAGGTAACTATTCCACAAGAGTAGGACAGAATTAGTATCGATCAAATTTTGCTAGAATTTCTTTCGGCCTCTTATATCTAAAATGCTTTATGGGTTTAAATCAAATTACGTTATAATGCACTAGTCGGTCGTATGCACGTTCTTGTGATTAAGAATAAGTCTTTTTAAGAATGTCTCTTGTTGCTCAAGATAAAGAATGGCGTTGCAGCGGCAGTAAGCTGACATCCCACAATGCTGTTTGTGGTAACTTGGCTCAAGCTTTACGGAGATCGACATCAAACCATCGAAGTCGAGGTAAAATGACGATTTCTTTATCTACCAAATATATACGAGGGCGGCACTGAAAACTTCGAGAATCAAGAAAGTGACACAACATTACGAGGGCTGAGTGATAAGTCTGGTAAAAATTTTTTTTGGATTAAAGTTATCGCAAATTGCATGAAACCTCCATGTTAAACACTCTTTTGAAGGACTAAATTAAAAAATTCAGCCAGTACCGCCGGTTATTTTTTTTAACAGCCATTAAAGAAAAACAATTGAACGCATTTTCGCAAAGATGGAGAAAAGTGAATTTTGTGTGTTAATTAAACATTACTTTTTGAGACAAAAAACTATTACGGAAACAAAACAAAAGCTTGATAAATATTACGGCGACTCCGCTCCGTCAATTAAAATGATTCATAAGTGGTTTACTGATTTTTATGTGGTCGTACAATCACAATTGATGCCGAACGTCCAGGACACCCGGTTGAGGTCACTACTCCAGAAATGATCGCTAAAATCCATGACATAGTGTTAAACGACCGAAGAGTAAAAGTGCGCGAGATAGTTGAGGTAGTAAGCATCTCAGACGAACGTGTGCGCAATATCTTACACCAACATTTAGATATGAGGAAGCTCTCCGCGAGATGGGTGCCGCGTTTACTGAATGTTGATCAAAAATGCGTGCGTGTGACCACTTCGGAAGCAGGTTTGGCGTTGTTTCGACGGAATAAGACGGAATTCTTGCGACGTTTGCGACGTAACAGTAGACGAAACATGGTTCCACCACCATACACCCGAAACCAAACAACAATCGAAACAGTGGATTGCTGCGGGTGAACCAGCTCCGAAGAAGGCCAAAGCAGTTTTATC
Organism: Ligdia adustata; assembly: GCA_947049295.1. Taxonomy (NCBI): domain Eukaryota; kingdom Metazoa; phylum Arthropoda; class Insecta; order Lepidoptera; family Geometridae; genus Ligdia; species Ligdia adustata. The sequence goes on from OX346218.1 coordinate 11,291,699, forward strand.
GGCCAATAAAGTTATGGCTACAGTTTTCTGGGATGCCCGTGGAGTTATTCATATTGACTACTTAGAGAAGGGTAAAACGATTAATGGCACTTATTATGCCAATTTATTAGAACAATTTCACAGAATTTTAGCTGAAAAACGACCGCATTTGGCAAAGAAGAAAATCCTCTTTCACCAAGACAACGCAAGAGTGCACACCTGCGCGATTGCCATTGCCAAATTTCATGAGTTACGCTATGAGTTGCTTTCTCATCCACCATATTCGCCAGATTTAGCCCCTTGCGATTATTTTCTGTTTCCGAATTTAAAGAAATGGCTTGGTGGAATAAGATTTAGCTCCAATGAAGCAATCATGCATGAAACCAACGCCTATTTCGAAGGGTTGCCTAAATCTTATTATATGAAGGGGATCGAAAAGTTAGAGACACGCTGGATGAAGTGCATTGAGTTAGAAGGAAACTACGTTGCAAAACAAATAATAAATGTTAAATAAATATCACTCCTTGTTTAATTTTTAGCAGACTTATCACTCCGCCCTCATACTATTTAAAAATGTATTTATTGCTTTTCAAAGTATTCTCCGCGAAATTGGACAGATTTTTCCATACGATGGAACCAATCATTGAAGCAACATTCCATTCGGAAGTTGGGGTCTCCAAAATTGCCGTTTTGTAGGCGTCCACAGCTTCTTCAGGTGATGAAAATCTCTGACCACGCAATTTATTCTTTATTTAAGGGAAAGTATAGAAATCATTAAGGCTTAGGTCGGGGCTGTACGGCGGATGGTCTAATAATTCTATATTTTCTTGCTCTAAAAACTCTTTTGTTCTGTGCGCGGTGTGAGATCTCGCATTGTCGTGATGGAGGATGATGTGGCGGTTGCAGTTCTCTTTACGGAGTTCAGAAACGACCTGTGGCAAACAAATGCTAGCATACCATTCTGCATTAACCGTTCTTTGTCCCTCAAGAGGAATAGTCGCAACATGGCCGGTTTTGGAGACAAACGTAGCCACCATTTTTTTGCAACACTCCGTGAACGAACAATTTTTGTTGGCTTTAACTCATTTTCGAACACTCAAACTCGTGACTGGTTTTTTGTTTCGGGTTCGTACGCGTATATCCAGGATTCGTCACCTGATACGATGTTGTATACAGCATTTGAGGATCCCGCGTGGAATCTTTCGAGAGTTCTGACGCACCAAGTAACGCTTAGCTCAAGTTTGCTCTTCACAGAGCGAATGCGGTATCCATTGCGAAAACAACTTTTTTACATCTAGTTGTTCATGCAAGATTAGTATTTGACTCATGCCAATGTCTAAAGTTGCCTAAATTTCGCGGTATGTCACATGTCGATCTTCCTCAACCAGCTTACGCACAGCAACAACATTTTCTTGGGTGACTGTAGTTTTTGGACGACCTTGACGGGGATCATCACTGAGCTTGACACGTCTACGTTGAAATTCAGAAAACCGCGATAAATTGTGGTTTTGGATGGGGCTTAATTACCAAATGCAGAAATCATCCGGTCAATACACTATTTTTGTATTAAACCACTTCGAAAGTCATAATAAATCATCGCTCTTGAATTTTCTCGAGTCAATTCCATTTTTTCAACGACTAAATAAATTTGACAAAACCTTGTGACAAGACCGAGAATCTTTTTTTAAATAAATAAATGGTATTCGATTTTTAAAACCAAGGAGTTATCAATTAAAAAGATTTTAATATGACAGGAACAGTGGAAATATTCCATTCCCGATATATTTAGTGCGGCCCTCGTACAGCTTATTGATCTTGCTATTTTATGACTTTCCTTTATTCATTGTTAAGAATATTTCTGCATAGATAACGTTGCCTAATAGAGTGAGGTGGAAAATATTGCAATGAACTTACTTGGGTCTTAGCACACAAAATATGCAAATAGTGATCTAGTAGGTACTTAATACATATTCGATAGCTAATTTTATTATTAAGAAATTAGAGCTTACTTAGAGAGATCGAAGATCGACAATGCCTACCTGGCATACCGGGCCGCTACCAAAGCACTTCTGGCTGCTATAAGTAATGCTCGGGCACGATCCTGGACGGAGCTCATTAATGGGTTGGATAGGGGCCCGTGGGGTCATCCGCAAAGATGATTCTTGGTAGATTGCGTCCATGGATTTTACCACTAACGGAAACACTGGATTCAGCTTTTGTAAGCAAAGTAATTGGCACGCTATTCTCTAGATGAGAGTACTCCTGACATCCGAGATTTCATGCGATCTTATCTCTTGGTCTAATGAGAATGGGGTACTGAGCATGAGATGAACCGAGCTGTAGATCTTCTCAGAATTCGAAATAGAGTACCAGGACCAGATGGAATTCCAGGTCGAGCGTGGGCGTTAAGCCTGTCATTCGCTGGCAGGCTTAAGGCTCTGTTTAACAGCTGCTTTCGCCACGGGACTTACCCAACAAACTGGAAGAAGGTCAAGTTAGTACTGCTAAAAAGATTTTCCTTCTTCGTACCGTCCCATATGCTTGCTAGACGAAGCTGGAAAATAATTTGAAAGAATAATTGCCTCTCGATGTACCCAGCACCTGCAGCGGAATGGGACAGACTTGTCAGACTATCAGTATGGCTTCAGGCAGGGTCGTTCAACAATTGATGATATCCTTCGGGTACGGACTGTAACAGAGACAGCAGCAGTCCATGGCAGGAAAACGCTGGCTGTAAGTCTAGATATTTTTAACGCTTTCAACTCACTTCCTTGGAAAGCAATTAAAGAGGCGTTGGCGCACCACGAAGTCCCTTTGTGCCCGAAGTCCTGCAAAGTATTGTCGGAGCCTATCTCCAAGACAGAAAAATTCAATACGTGTGCAAAGATGGTATACTTCATACCAAGAACATATATTGTGTGGTCTCGCAAGGGTCTGTTCTGGGTTCTCTTTTGTGGAACCTTGTTTACGATGTGGTTTTAAGGTTGGAACTTCCCATGGGCGTTAACATGGTCTGCTATGCTGATGACACTATTGTATTAGCAGAGAGAAAAACGTTTGAGGAGGCTATTAGGCTTGCTCGAACCATATAGATAAGGATTGCCAGAAAATATCGCACGATATCTTTTGAGGCGGCTACCCTTATAGCACTGTTTTCACCCCTGGATATTTTGGCCGACATGGACTCTCGAATCTATGAGAAACTCCGCCAAGGGAATGGTACAGCGTCTATAAATGGGACTCAAGTGCGAAAGCAGGAACAACTCTACGCTATTGAAAAGTGGCTTCTGCGTCTTCAAGAACCGCGTAACGCACAACAGCGCGCAGTAGAGGATATCCTGCCTAGCTTCCACGCTTAGCTAAAGAGGAAAGATAGGGTTACTTTTCGCCTGACCCAGGTACTTACAGGGCACGGCTGTTTCGGCGATTTTTTGCTCAGGATCAAGCGTGAACCGACTCCACAGTGTTACCATTGCACTGAATACGTGGAGTCAGCACAGCACACCCTTGCGGAGTGTAGAGCATGGGAATCGGAGCGTCAGGAGCTGATGGACGTAGTGGTACCAGATCTCTCATTGCCACAGCTGATCTCGGTCATGGTTTCAGATAGGACTGCCTGGAACGCAGCTACTCACTTTTGTGAAGTTGTTATTTCGTAGAAGGAGATTACGGAAAGAGAGCGAGCGAGAGCTGATACAGCTCACAACGGCGCCGTGACGAAGGCCGATCCCTTCATTAGCCCCGTGACCCAGGAACCGGGGTCTTAGAAGATGGTCTCGGTATACCCTGCTAGTCGTAAGCAGCGACCAAACAGGGACCTCTGGCTCCGGTGCGTTCATTTTGAGATCCCGGAGTCCTCGTCTAGCACAGGGACAGGCCACTGAGGGGGTTTTAGTGGGCGCAATCCCACATAACCCTGCAGCACCCCAAGGTTGCTGGGATCTTGTGAAGATTTCCCTCCCGATACCAAAAAAAAAGGTACTTAGTAGGTATAGGACACGAGACGACGGACTATGAGATGGAATTCATATATAACGTTATGCATATATTTATATCGTCTCTGCTTTTACTTATGTTCTTGTAGGGTGTGACGAAGATAGTACCTACTCATAACATTTAAGTAAATAAAGACCTTGTCCGTGTAGCGCGTCAACATTTTCTCTTTGTATTGTGCCGCATGCATATTACAAAAAAATGTGCTAATAAAGGATAGTTTCGTGAGAGAGATCTGCCTACTGACCTTCCTATTTAACGACTTGTATACTTTAGATGTAAATGTCAATAACTTGTATCTACAATACGGTATGGTTACATAATTGAGCATGTATTTTGGTACTTCATACGTCGGTCTAGCTGGTGGTCACTGGTCATGTCAGATATAAACAAATATGTTTTTGTAAATACCATGCACATTGACAAAGATTCTTACTGCTTTGCAAAATTTAGTTCACATACAAAAAGCTTTCCTCAACCAGCCAGATTGCAGTGTAAACTTAGCAACATACTACTTTTAGAAAGTCAGTTAACATTTAATGGTAAATTCAGTTACTAGAGCATGATATCTGAGCCTATCCTAGTTAATTGGTAGATAATACACGGTTACTAAGTTGTAGGTAGATTGTGCTTATTAACTATCCTTACTTCCAACAAGGCATGACGGATGTAGATACTGCTTGTTATCGAAATCTAACATGAGTCATTTTTATTATACAACCTCACTTAACGTAGGTGATCTGTACAATAAGCAAGCCAGCATGCATAAGATTTTGCAATTTACAACTCGCGTACATAAAATATAACCACTTATACCTATCATTGTAAAATGTAAAATCTAACCGATTTTACATAAAAAGTACGTATAACATTTTCTTTTATTTTCCAATAGCATCAGAAAAAGAGTCGATAGAAGACATTTTAGAAGACGCTTCAAGAACTGTAGCCGATGAGATACCACGAGCTCCAAGATTGGAAGATTGGATCAAGTTTAAGGAAGAGACGGGGTAAGATATTATATTCGTAGCTTACGAGGCGCTTATTTTAACTGTAGGTATGTTTATTCGAGTATTATATCATACCAAAATTACAGACAACGTTTTATTGTTAAGTTAGGTAATCAAGAGTATGCTAGTAGTGATGTTAGTTTGAAATCCTGGGGAACATTAACAGTAACTAACGTGCCAGTCTGCCAGTAGGCTATCATAGTTGCAAGAGTGAATCAATTTAAAGTCATAAACCTATTACAGATATCAATTTCAATTACAGAATCGAGATCGATATAGATTTCAACAAGCAAAGAGACGAGTTCGACTCCTCGAAGGCTATCGACCGCCTTGAGCAAATCGAGAAGGAAACGAGGGAAAGATTCAAACTTGGGGACCGTTACACAGATCCGAGCACAAGCAACACTGCCCCTTTGAACTTTAACACCATTATGAGTGACTTTGAACAGTGGAAAGAGAATATTACACCGAGGGAGCCCGCCGGAGATGTGGACAGCCTTTTCAGTAATCTCGATCTAATTGAAAGGAATATGGAACGAATCTCTGATAATGGGTCACAATCAGACTCGTACGAGTAGTAGGTAATATCTAGTAAGAAAGTGACCGTTGTGGTAAACAAATAGTGGGTCGTAGTTTGCGGACATGATTTGCTTTTGTTTAGCATATACATATGAAACATGACGCGCCTAGATTGCGTTGTGTTATTGTCTAGTATTTACATGGTTGTTTGGTTTTTGGCTGACTGTACTGAACTCTCTGCCCAAAAGAAGAGTTATGTTTTTCGAGTGTATGTTTAATGTTTGTGTATCTGTATGTAAGTATGTATGTATGTTTAACTCCTTGTGACCCTCTTCTACAGTTTAAACCGACTTTGAAATGCGAGGTGTCTAGTTGCATACCGCGGTTTTACTCTTTGAGATACAGTGGACTAACGTTTTTGCAGCCGCGTTTATTATGAAGTCGCTTCTGTTTTGAAAAGAGATTTGTATGATTCGTTAGATTATAGCACACTGTGAAATCCATTAACCTATGTAGTATGAAATTTCTTACCTCATAGCCATTAAGAAAGTACGTACTTAAGTACCTATTTATTTTATGACATATCTAAACGGAAAAAAATGTTTTCTGCCTCCTGAAAACTTATTGTTCGAATTATAGGCTTTAAATTTCATGAGTATTTTTGATAACATATTTTTACAAAAATTGTACCTTTGTAAATAAAAACACGATTAGTTTCCTTCTCTTGTAAATAGTTTTAAATTAGATGGAAACTATTAACATCGCGGATTACTTTTTTTGGACTATTTTCAAATAATAATTACCTAGTATGTAACATTGACACAACTTTACACAAAACTGCCGCGTTCAGCGCGTTATGTAAATGCACCATTAGTAGATATAATAACCGGGTAGATCCGCACCTCCTTTGGTTTTGTGCAATTCTGACAAATAACATACCTAATGCACTTCTCAACTTGCGAATTCCCGGTTCCTGTTGCGCATACTATGTACCTATGTTGTTGGCGCAATTTTAGTGTAGGTAATAGTCGTCAATCGCTAGTGCTAGACACTACACTCGCTAGTCGTAAGTAGCCGGTTGCTTGGTGCTAATCGTCACTCACTAAACAACCATTCGCAAGTCACGCTAGTTCGGCACCATTTCCTAGTCATCAGTTGCTACTGACATGATATTAGTGATTAGTTATTATACAGGGTTATCGGTTAGGGTTATACTAAGGCGAGGGGTCACTATACTCAACCTAAGAAACAGCTTTCACTATGGGACCAACTCTGAATTCGAGAAAAAAATCTGCTGTTTCATACATTTTGTTAACCACTAACGACGACGAAAGTTAAGCAACTTTTTGTATAGAACAGGTGTTTTTTTATTCTCGAATGCAGTGTCGGTACGATAGTGAAAGTTGTTTCTTAGGTTGAGTATAGTGACCCTCTTTCGGCTTAGTACACCCCTAACCGATAACCCTGTATTAGTCAGTTATTAGAAAAAAATAGTACCTAAGTATTTTAGATAATCGACACAGATATCATATCATATACATACCTTTATCTACACGTCTATCTATCTATCTACCTAGATCAGTGTCAGCAATAGTACATATCCGTTACTGTTTAGCATTATTAAAATTGCATGATGTAATGTATATTAACTTTATTTAACTTTCGAAATTTGATAAACAGTAATAAACTAGAAATTTGTTACTGTACCTACTTTCGAAATTACTTCAATCAAAATCCTTTATTATTAGTAATGAATCTATATTGATGTTATGCCAATGACCTTATTGATGTAGGTATGTTATTAAACTTGGATAAATTAATTACAATATATTTACTAATTTTCATAATTCGAGTTTATGTTCTACCTACTGTGTGTGTATTCATTAATTCCATCCCACCAAGGTGAAGGTTCTAAAAACCTGAATAGCCTGAATCTGGCCAAAACGAACGCCCGCTGATATAGAATTTTAATAGTCATTAATAAGAAACAAGTAGGTAAGTATTTTGGTCCTAGGTCCTTTCGGTAGTGAGTGACGACTGTTAGATGATTAGAATTATGAAAGAAGAGTACATTAATATTTAAATGTTCGTGAGATTATGACATGCTTAAATCAGTGCTTCGAATCCATAGAACCGGGCACATTCGCAGCTCATCTCCAAAGACGAGAACGGAGTGACCTCGCAGAGGACGTTGGAACCCTTGTCGACGGAATAGGTTTAAAAAACAATCCTGAGATATTTGACAGTGTCAGTGTGCCAGCTTCTTATACGAGTACCTACAGTCGTAATAGAAAAAGGAAAGGAACAAGGGGAAAAGTTACTAAAGAGGTCAAAATATAACGAGGACATTTTACCGTTACCTCATAGCATGGTGATAGTACAGTAGGTAGGCACGTACGCCCAATAGTCTACAGGTTTTGGAAACGGCACATTTAGAAGTACGTAAGACAACGAGTTCGAAGCCCCTGGCGCATGGCGAACGAATCTGAGCTAAGGCATATAGATAATGACTATTATTATTATTTTCAATTTTATTTTAGTGAATTATGGCAGGACAAGTAAAAACGAGTACTTAGGATACCTCATGCCTTTTATTCAGTATTTATCGTCTTATTATAATTAAGTTTCCATCTTCGTTATATTTTAACACTCTCTATCGAGAGGCTGATACCGTGTAAACCGCTTATTAACCGACTTCCTTCCAATAAGGAACAGGTATTATGTTCGTCTGAGGTATTAGATTTTTAGAGGTATTATTATTAGATTACCATAAGTTATATGCTGTTGTTATAAAAAAATATTTAACTCTGTTCTATCGTCATATTTACCTAGAGCAGTACATACATCAGCTGGTTGTTGCTATATGCGTTGCGTGGCATTGCACAGTAAATAAAACAAGTGCTTTCTACAGTATAGAAATTATGCAAGTATAGAGTATGATGAACCATCAATTGCGTATAATACGATGATTACTAAAAGATTATGATGTTTGTGTCTAGACTGGCAGTAGCCGTGAATAGTATCTTGCCTTAGGTCATCTGCAAACTGATGTGGCTTGAAACGGCTTTCTAAGAGAAACAAATTTGCCTCACCACAATAATTATTCATCACGTCCAATACAGTTTCAGTTCTGCGAAGGCTGCCGTCCGCCGTGGCCGTCTTCACGTTCATTTTAACAAGTAAAATAAGGTGCTTACAAAATGAGTTCGACCATTTACCGGTTTTTGTGGACAAATGTTTTAACTGTATATTATTCGTTTTTAACGTTATTAATGTTTGCTGTGGAGTATTTGAAGAATCCCTTTAGAAGTCCGTGGGAGCAGAAACTGAGGTTGGAACCTCCTAGCCAGCTTTCGGACCCTAAATATGGAGTGCACAAGTATATCAAAGTTAACGTGAGTACCTACCTACTTTATCTGTATAGTTATTGTAGAGAAAGGTACATGTTTTATATACTTTAGTTATAAGGTACCTAGTTACATACACCACAGTTTTTTTTTGTATAGTTATGCAATAGCTAATACTTATTTTTTTTTTGTTCAAAACAAGCCATGTCATTGAAAATATGAAACGGAAAGGAATAACTCGACGATAATACACGTTTTAGTTTTATACATTATCGCAGAAACATATAGAGCTGCTACATTTAAGATACCTACTCGTAGCTCCAATTTTATAGGTTGGTAACTAACTAAATATTACATACTTACAAAAAGATCAATCAATGGTTTTAGCGGACCGGTTTAGTATTAAAAAATCCACTTTGTAAAAAATCATGAATCAAGGATTAAAGTGGTCATAGAAGTGCAAAAAGATCCGTCTATGGATTTTTACAATGGATTTTAGTGGTCCTAGCGACTTACGACTTAGCGTATATATAGTATCATAAATCGATGCCCCGTCTACATGTAGGTACCTTATATAGTAGGTATACGACCAACGCATAATCATAACTACAAAACTGAATAGGATTGACGCCGTACCATCCATCGTCTTCCTGGACAACCCAGAATTTTAGAAAAAAATTAGCTATTACATATATTTAGTCTATGTTAGTGATAAATATTTCGTCTCCGTTTTTTGGCATACCGATATCTGTGTTGCGCTAATAGACTGTTCCATATTCAAAATCTCATAAATGGTATAACAGTTATGCATCTACCTGCTTCTATAAATTGAATATTACGAGTGCATTACCCAGTAACATAGTGCAACAGCGTGTGCAATAAGTTGCACTAAATAACTGCATGGAAACGTTCCGCTTTCTGCCGCTGCTATCATGATTCTTCCGGAGAGTTGAATAAACCAGAACAGCAGGTTACCTGTTTTCACTCTCACATGATTTAACTTGGATACTAGATAGATCTATGACTATCTAGCTCACCTATAAAGAAATATGAACATTAAATAGTGCGGCTATTTTTTCAGACTATCTGAATCTATATAGGTAGGTACACTCGATGTGCATACTTGATTATCAATTAGAATTGTATGCACTCCTACCGATAACCCTATTATCGTTGTTACATTTTATAGTCACCGGCTCATTGTTTATTTCATACAACTGTCACTCGCGGCGACGCAAAAATAAGTTTCAAACTTTGAACCTCCATGGGATGAAGGTTCAATACTTCTTCTACGCTTTATAATTAATACACCCTCTAAATTTCATGTCATTTCGTTCAGCGGTTTAGGCCCTGCATTGATTCCTAGCGAATATCAGTCAGTCTCTCATGACTTATATACTCTTTTATATATATGGATATATAGATTCATTGCAATGGCATTGATAGCACTTTTGAAGTGTTTGGTTTATTTTTAACGTTGATTCACTGTAAGCAGTGCATACGTAGAAAGAAAGATGTTTTACGTGTTTCGATCTAGTAGTCTAGAAGCGATATATAATAGCAATTATAGTATGACGTTAGTACCTACAGACGGAAAAGTTGCAATATCTGTAGATAATCTATTATTACTTGAACGTACCGATTTTAATATATGTAGTCTTCTCTGTTCTCACGCTAATATGCGCCTGCGGTTCAAAACGGAAAGTTTTTTTCTGGTGCGTGACACGAGAAAGTTTTGTTGTCTAGATTCTAGATGGAAAACTGAACTTTTTCTACCTATATATGAATCTAGCTTTCCATCTGTTAGATTCAAGCATAAGGAACAGGAATCTCTAGTGGATTCTAGTACCGTACTTACTGATCACATTTTTAAAATCCAGAATATGTCTACCTGATCCTAATAAGCAGATTGTGCATGATAGGTAACTATTAAAGTTGAGTTTTTCCTCAATTTTTTATTTCGAGGTCATGGTTACGTGCCTCCGCGATTGAAGTACCTACCTCTCCGTAGGTAAATAGATTCCAAATTATTAAGTAAAATGAATGAATTTAAGAAATTTAAATTTATTTTTTAACTTATGTAGTCTTTTTACAAAGGATTATTTTTAACAAGAAATGTTAAAAGTACTTGTTATACCTACTTGTTGTGTTGGAACTTGGAACCAATTAAGTTATTTATAACGTGTGCAAATAATAAAACTCTAAATAAAGAAGAAAAGTACCTATACTATCTCTACTTATTTTTTGCAAATATTAAACCCAAGGTTATTTAAGTAGGTAGATATATGTTACCCGATACGCGCAGTAAGTTCCACAATCTGACAATTCGCACATAAAAAAATCACGCAAGTTTAGTCTGCCTCTACCATACCGTACATGAAGTACATTATATAACTTTAGGGCACACTTTAAAAAAAGTTAAAATCGATATAAATTCGGCAGGTAAGTGGGTCAAATTGATCTTTTAATTTTTTTTACATTGTTAGTTAGTTTTGCCTCGATCTTTCTTAAGATTCCATCATTAGATCTTGATATGATGATAGGACCATCTTGGACCCTTTCAAACTAAAATAGATATCGATGGACATACGAGTACACAATTAAAATTGAATATTTTGTAAAACCCCTGACATTTGTACTAGCTGACATCTTGAAGTTATCATAATGTTATTGTATCCTACTAGTAGAGTCCTTTCATCTGATTAAGAAAGTTGTGAAAAAATTCGTTCTTTGCCAATTTGTGGCGGCGGCCATCTTGGACTATCATCAAATATATTATTAAGTCGACTACTACTACACCTTTAATAATAAAAAAAAAACAATATTGTCACACACACACAACACCCACACACACACCCACACACACCCATACACACACACACACACCCACACCCACCCACACACACATACACACACACCCACAGCAACCCACACTCACCCACACACACCCATACACACACACACCCACACCCATACACACACACATACCCGCACACACACACACACACACACACACACACACAGACACGACAAACTTATAACACCCCGTCGCTTTTGGGTCGGAGGTCAAAAATACATTCAGACAAAAAACGGACAGGCTTTGATTGGCCAGGCCTTGGCTAATGGCGTAATTTTTTACCTATGATTTTTAACCTTCATTCTTTCTAGGGATGGGATATATATAATTTGCTTTAGCCCTGCCAAGTTTATCCCGTGTTATGTTCTAGACACAGTAAAATACACAGTTCTAGAGTCTTTGCAGTCGAGTTTTTGTAACAAAAACAATTATAGACGCCTGCCTGCCTATTTTTTTATGATTTGTTCTCTTGTATTTAATGTTTTGTGTCTGCAGCAAATAATTCAACTGTCCATCTATCTTATCTAAGTCGACACTTATTAGATACCTACTTCTTCTCGTAAATCGTATAAATTGTATGTAATACTGTAGGCAGGCTGTTAATTATTTGATGTCTTTATTTATAGCACATAAAACTGCATTATGTGGAGAGAGGCGACCCTGCTAAACCTTTGATGATATTTTTACACGGTTTTCCTGAGTTCTGGTACTCATGGAGACATCAGATTGTTGAATTCAGCAAGGATTATTGGTAAGAAATAGTATACCTACCTACATTGTTTTACGAGGGTATACTGGTTATTAGGAACTAATTACTTTCTAGATATAAAAAGCCCCTAACTAATACTTTTTTTGGAGGAAAACTTTTTTCTCAGAACAAATTGCTCGAAGAGAGCCATTTGTTCTGAGAAAAAAGTTTTCCTCCAATTATCGCATGCACTAAGCTCAAGTGGCTGGCTCCCTATCCGCCTTTGCCGGGATTCTCACATACTGTCTCTCCTTTATAATATTTTATTTAACCCTTCTTCTCCACGGTACCTTCAGAAATGTTTCAAATTTGTCACACTACGCATTCCTATACATTAAAGTCATCTGATAATCTCCTGTTATCAATCCCACCTCATCGCACCGTTTCCTATAAGTCCTCTCTCACTTTAAACGCTGTTTTGCTGTGTATATAGTAATAGTCTACCGGCCGATATTAGGCGTGCTCCATCATTAAATATCTTTTAGCATCGTGTCATAGTCCATTACCTATCACTACAGCATTAAAATTTGTCTTCTTTAACTTAGTAATTAATTTATGTATTGCCATGATAATTATTTTTATCGTATGTATTTATTTATTTATCTGTGAATCCATTTGTATGTATTGGTTGTATTTTATTTGTTCATTTATTAAATATGTTGATCAATGTCATATTTTAAAGCCTCTTATATTTTGTATTATTCATTTACGTGCGTGGTTGCCTTGAAGAGATCGCTTAAAAACCTAGCCATTAAAACCTATATATCTATAAGCTTTTACTTGTTATAGGTAATTATTAATTGTTAAACTGGTTTTTTAATAAAGAGTTGTCTAATCTTATATTATCTTTGCATTGCTATTCGTCCAACTGTCCAAATTGAGACGAAATTGACCATACGCGATGAAACGGTTTCAATGGTATTATTATCCTTTTGAACACAGACTACTTAAATAAATAAAAAGAAACCTGAATATATTGGTAGGTATGTTGTATTATGTATCTACTGATATATCTGTATAGTTTTTGTTTATTTAGTTTGGTTCTGAATCATACCTTATTATCAACATAAACTGTATACCTATTAAACAGCATATTTAAGTAGGTACTTTTTTACCTACCTAAATATACTGTTTATTAGGTGGGTACATAAGTACCTACCACCTACTTCTTAGAACAATTATTTATCACATTCTACGAGTGTAATATTCGGCAGCATGAAAATTATATATAGGCCGAAAATAAAACTGAAGTGAATGCAAGCAGGCTTAACAGACTGTTAAGCCTGCTTGCATCATGCAAAAACAAACATAAGATAGTGCGACTTTGTTTGCTAATATTTATTATCTAACATAATTACTAACTTCTCGTAGCTCTTAAGAGCCTTTTAACACTTCCTACTTTTGTTATTTTTCTTATTTTGTTACGTTCTCTTTCTTACAAGTAGGTATAAAAAACGGAGTCGCTAAAAGTTAAGCCGCGTTTACAGGTAAGCTATATTATTTATAATGTATTACATACCTTGTTTTAGGTGTATAGCCGTAGACATGAGAGGTTACGGTGACTCTGAAAGGCCAGAGGGAGTCGAACATTACAAGATAGAGCTCCTGGTGGAGGACGTACGAGATCTCATTCGGCAGTTAGGTAATAAAATGAACAGTTTATTGCAGCATGAAGGATGAATACCTAGTTTATAGTGAAGGTGTGGGAGTACATAACTTAATTTGTAATCCTCATCATTGATTATTTATATGCTAATCATATAGAAAGTGTCAGTAATGGCTAATAGCCATTTTAGTTTAGATTGGGATCGAAATGGCATTTGCGCAGGCTGTGCAACAGAACCATATATTTGGCTTTACTTCCTATATTTGTCTTTTAAGATGTAGAAATAGTCAGGTTCGTCATTTAAATGAATGGTCTGGTGTACATACTTAGTATTGAGTAGGTAGGAGTTCCTCATTGTATTCAGTGAATTAATGTACCTCAGTCTCCCTCATGCAATCATTCCCGGCAGTGTTACATAATAATTATCTCGTTAATCACATGTCATCACCTTTGTACCTATCCTTTGCTCTCGTTCATCTAACCATGATGTACCCATTTCAATCAGAACCAGCTGTACTTGCCTTACTATTTTTCAGGTGCTCAGAAATGTATCCTCGTAGCTCACGACTGGGGCGGCTTGATCGCAGCCAGGTTCCGTGACGTATACCCGGATTCCTTGAGTGCCTGCGTCTTGCTTGCCAGCGCATCAAGGGAATCTTACGTGCATGATATCTGGGCCAACAGCAAACAAAGACTGAAGTCATGGTAAGACGAACAAATAATTTGTTCTTTGCACGGTTATAGTCAGGGCATCATCAGGAACAACTTTCTCTCTGCGAATAACCCGTAATTTAATTTAAAAAAAAAAACGAAATATCTCACACATTTAGTCCATGGCCGATAAACTGAAACTGGAGGTTTTTCTGCATCTAATTTCGGGTTTGTCCCAAAACTCATGTACAGTGACCACGGTGTCTCTCTTTCGGCTCAATAGTAACTCCTTTAAATGATCTCCCTGTATCATCACAGTTACTCGTGCCATGATTCGCTGGAACGGAGCTTGATGATGAGGAGCAAATGATTACTCATTTATATTGGCAATTAAATTCTACAGAATCCAACTAACAATTTAGGATTGTATAAACGAACACAATGTAGAGTACTTACTCGTACTTCTAAGTAAATAGGTAGGTAATTTATCTATCCCATTTACCTACGTTGAATGCATCATGCAAAAAACTCAGGTAGGTTTTAGGTACCCTGAGAAAAACTTGTTACAACAAATATTAGGTACGCAATATATAGGTAACGTTATGAATGACAACGCATACCTACGTAGGTACATCACTCAATAGGCAAGCAAATCAATGTGCCTCATCATGATTTGTATGCCACTTGGGTGCCATTGACGCATCTAAATCCGCTTTGATGATTAGGCACATAGCAGCTATGATATTTATTTTACCTACTTCCATTGTTACATCACAAATCGTAGTTTCACCATCAATGCTCATAATGGAAAAGGCGCAAATAGACACCTGCTATGATGCCGTGTTGTCGCATATGCAATGTCTAGTTATATCTATTTTGAATTGTGATTTTAGTAAGATTTCATTACACAATCGGATGCTGTGTGCTACGTGCCATCAAGCTAGTTTTATTGCGACAAGTTTGCTTGATCGCCAATCGCCGTATCAAATGGAATAATGATTGGCAATACCTAAACAGTTAAAGCTGTAAGTAAGTACAATGGAATATACACATTTCATATGCGTAAAGTTTTACCACAGACGAGATGATTTGCCACACGCGATATGGATTTTTCGAAAATACGAGTAAGTAGGTAGGTATATATCTAACATAAATCTTAAAGATAAATTATTTTCTAAACGTACATTAGGTTTGTGAGTACGTAAAATTAAATATCTGTTGATATTGTATTATTCATCACATGCAAGTGCAGGGTTCTTGTGAGTAGGTATTTATTTTGTGGCATTACTCATATTATAATGATGCATAATGCTGAAAAACTATTAATAATATTAATTAATCGAAATACAATATCTAGAAACAGCAAATCTGTTGGTAGCTAGACCCCAATATGTTACACTTTTATACTTGCTTCAACGGAGAATGAAAAACATCGTGAGGAAAGGAGCTTGTCGGAGGAGATTTAAAAGCTTTCGAGTGAAGTCCCAAGCCTGCAATTGGGTTTGCGTGGCTCAACCCTCCGTTTTTTGAGTTGATATTGTTATACGATAAAATTGGCTATTTACAGCTTTTCCGTTTCTTAGGTACGTGTTCATGTTCCGCGCTCCGGCTCTTGGCGAACAGCTGATGCTGATGAGCGATCAGGCTGCCTACGACAAGTCGATGTTGGTCAAAGGAAAAGATAGCACCAACCGACAGGACGTCGAGTGCTACAAGTATTGGTTTGGAAAACCCTGTAAGTCGTACTTCCGTGTCTTATTTACTTTTATTTTGCGTTTTCAATATTCAAACGACTTAATTTCGATTACTTGTTATACCTACATTATATGCGTACATAAGTATAGCTACATAGATGAGGGGACAATTAAGGTTGAATATTTATATGATTTTGATTTTGTATTAGCTCTGCTCTACCTGCAATATACGGAGATATTAGCTAAAGGTGCATTTAGTCAGAAGCGTATATGAAATTGTAAACCTACATTTTTACACATTCGTACATGTAAGTAATTACTATATTAAAAATGAAAACCTATTTGAATTCGGTAGGCACAACTTACAAGAGTTTCATCTATGTAGAAAATCAAAAGTTATCTTGATAGAATAATACTAGACCGGTACAATAAATATAGGAGCAATTGGAATTCAAATAACCTTAAAAAAAGATTTTAAAATTCTAATTCTTAAAAAAATATCCAGATCACTTCACGATTCCTTATTCCTTCCCTATAAGTACACCTAAACAAGTAATACTTTGAAAAAGTGGAAAACTATTCGGCAGGTAAAGCTTACGTTACAAAACAGAATGTCATCAATGTAAAAACAAATAGGTATTAAATTATTATGATTTAAAAAAAGTACTGGACTGATTTTGATAAAATTTATAAGACATTGATTAAAAATTTGAACCAGATTAACCAAAAATGTTTTTTTTAATTAGTCCAGCCATCTCTGAGAAATCGGATAATAGTTATGAAAAATCTATATAACGTGTAACAAAATGGTCTGATAATACTTTATAATTGCAAATTTAGGGAAAAAGATATTGGGTCATCCATAATTAGAACTTGACCGATCACGTGACTAACTTTTGTATGGAGAACCTAATATTTTTTTCGAATATTGCCAATTTTTCTTCTACAATGGGTTCATCTTGATTGATAGACTAACACCCTTAAGTATTGTCACACCTTGTATATAAACAAGTAAATTTGAAAATTGAAGATTTGGAATTATCGTTATGTACTCGTATAGTATTCTACTAGTCAAGCCTTTCGTATAAGTAATACCCATATTGAAGAAGTTGTGATAAAAAATACTACTACTTATATTTCTTGTACATATCTACAATCTACAGTCGATTTTCAATGTTACAAGCTTTGCGTAATTCTAGTTCCAAAGTTTTTGAATCCGGTCAGAAACCCAACCAAAATTAGGCTGCTGGTCGGTACCTGCAACACAGCAAGCTTTCTTCTGAAGGTTGTAATTTTAGGCAAAGCTTATGGTTAATTATTTCTGTTTCAGTGGCATTAACACCGCCGATAAACTATTACCGAGCTAACTACGCATACTCTTTCCCTGCAAAGTTCCAGAAAGAAGACGTGCCTCTTCTAGTCGCTCACGGTGAAAACGACATCTATCTCGAACACAGTCTCTTGGACACCATGAAGAAGGAATATTCCACCATCGAATGCACAATCCTCAAAAACGTGGGCCATTTCATGCAGCAAGAAGAACCAGTAAAAGTTAACAAGCTCATTAGGGATTTTCTTTCTAAGAATAATCTTTAAGTAATTATTTTTTACTCATAATTTTTTCGATACTGAAAGAATGATTAAATTTTTTATAATTAAATGTTGTGCTATTATTGATTTCTTTAATCGATGTTCAGGAGAAATTGGCATAGTTATTTTTTGTAGGCACTTTATCGGTGTGACTTTGAAAGTATTACATCTATAGTTAAGATAATAAACGATGTAGACCGGTAGGTACCTACTATGATTGGTAGGCACGAGTGCCATGTTTTAGACCTTGCAGTAGGTAACCGTCATTGCCTGCTAGCGAGCAAATAGGTGCTCACTTGACAAATTGACAAGCGATCAAGATAGTATGATGATAATTCGCCAAGAACCTAATGGTGTGTTTCGGCAGCTTTCCTTGAGAGCCAGTGTATTCCAGACTAGGCATGCTCCGCACATACAGTGTCGCTGAGATCCGTAGTCAGCTGAGTGAGTGAGAGCTTGTCATTTCGAACGCCCAGCTGTGCCTAAAAATAAATTTATTTGGGTGTTTTCTACACCTATTTTGGTTACAAAAACTCCCACAGTGGCCTTCCTCAGTTCTTAGCCTTGAATAGCTCCGGGGTCTCTAGACGAACTAATAGTTAAATAGACGAAAGAAAACAAAGATTCGAAGCAAAACACTTCGATAATATAAATACTGAATAAAACTTGTATTAGAAACTGCAGATAAAAACTAAATAGAAAAAATCCAAATTGAATCTAGATATTTTGCAATTAGTATTAGCATAGTAAGTAAGTCCTGCAAGCAATCAAGCAAATAATAAAAGTTCGGCATTCAGCTGAAAGAATATTTCGCAAACGCGGGAGAAAAGAAAATCGCGGCAATTTTATTTTTTCGTTTAAATATGACGTCATATCAGAAGTCCATTTGCCAGCGTCAAGTTAAAGCTATTCATGTGAAATTTATTACAAAATTGTATTTATGCACGCCCGAGATAGGTAGACTGTTGAAACCATTGACATACAGTAGAACTGTATGGCAATGGTTGAAACTACTATACATAAATGCAAAATCCTATGAAAACCAATAAAAAACATTTACAATAATTATGTAAGTGGTGGTTTACTTTGTGATTATCGTGTTCGTGGGTATCGCCATTAAAAAAATCTAGGAAATTTGGTATGTTAATGACTTAATTTTTGCAAAGATGGCTAACTTCAATAATTTTTAATTTAACTTGATACCGGCAAATATATTTCTAGCCGTATGATGCCATATAAAAAAACATGTCGTTATTTTTCTTTCTTGATTGACCGACCAATGTAGGTATTTTACCAGTTCTCAAGTTCATAAAAACAATTATTTAGTAAATCAAATCAGAAGTTTTATGAAAATTAATATTTTGATTTGTTTCGCTTCTTTATATTTAAAAATAAAGCCACAATATTTCGTAATGACAAATATTTTAGATTTTATATTAAAAGCATTGTTCAGAAATACTACAAGGTCATCTTGATCAAGTCCTGACAAAATGAGAAGGCGATTCATTCGATTTTTTTTCTTCTTCTTACAAACTGCCTTCACGAAGCTTCATCCTTTTTTGCTATTCACAATGATTGTTTTTAATTTACTATCATTCTAGGTCGCTTCAAATCTTCATATGAAAGCTAATGGCTGCCACACTCAAATCACGAAACAGCTGATGTGCGTCGTTTGATATTCCCTACAAAATTAGTGTTTTAATTCAATAATTTCTATTCATTTACTTAAATGATACGACATTCGTGTTATTATTCTATGTGGATATCAGGGTTAGTACAGTTTACGCTAAACGTTTGTTGTTGACGCTGATAGTTGTGGGTTTTCATTGCTGGCTTTTTCAGATGTCACTGACCATACAGCAAATAATTCTGGACGCAAAAAGGCTCGCAGGACGCCTCAAGGACCGGGAGACCGAGGCTGATGCGTTGTTGACAGAAACTCAGACTGCATACAGACAAATACACACGATGAAACAGGTAATTAATGGGAGCCCATTGAGGATGGTATTATATACGATAGTAATGAAACCAGTACACGCACTGGTATCATTACTCGTACCTATTTACTTCTAACATTCACTTTTATAAACGTTCCACGTATGCATTTGTTTGAGAATTTGGATCATATGCAAATACATATAATGCACTTGCCTCCTCCCATATTTGTATATACCTACCTACTTCTATTGTGAAGTAGAGTGACCTTGAAAACGGAAGCATTAGTTGTGTAAACAGTTAAAAGTATTCAGTATTGAGCAAATATATTCCACATCTGTTTTTAATTATTATGCCTGTTTACATGTGTAAAACACATTACTTCTGCTGGAATAGCCATCGAAAATATGCTTATAGGCAATGTAATGGAATAGATATTCCTTTACATGGCATAATCATATATTTGATATAATTAGACATATTTTCTGGTATCCTTCTAGTACAAAGAAGAGGTAGACACATTAAATGAAGCATCAAGAGAAAGACCAAGAGGTGCACTAATTGCCAGTATAGAGCGAGAGTCACGTCTAATGCGGGATGTGCAGCGGGAGAATGGTGAACTGAGAGCTGCGTTAGAGGAGCACAGACGTGCACTGGAGCTTATTATGTCCAAGTATAGACTGCACACAGAAAAAAGGGTTTGGGAGTCAAGGATAGACTTTACCGCTGCTGTTAATGAGAAGCAACAAGAGGTAAATATTAAAATGTTAATCTTCTTCTATCAAAATCTTTTGCTATGGAACAAATAAAAAAAAAAATTTGCAGAGAAATAATGATGTTCTATATTGGAAGATGAGTGACTCTGGATATAAAACTGAACCAACAAAAATGTGATGGCCAGCTAAGACGTCTGTTGGCTTAGAAACTTAAAAGCATGTTTATTAATTGGGAATAAAGAAACTTATCCTGTCTACATTTATAGAACTGTAATTTGTGTAAAGTTAGAAACCTGGAGAAGATATTGCTACAAAGTCCTGACAATATTTGTAAGAGTCATATTTTTTGCTGTGTTTTAAACAAGAGTGTCATTCACGTTTTCCTTCAACAGCCAGTTCCCACTGTTATTATATATCCATTATGATTGTCAGATGCTGAGGCACCATATCCTATAAAATTGTAAATGTACCAATACTATGCATCAAAACTAGATCTTAAATAAAATATGCTAGTTCCGCTGAAAATTGCTTAAATTCATGTAATCCGGTCCCTACTCTTTGTATAATGAATCAATAAGTGATACATCTCCTTTTGCACAGGGTGTAGTAGTTTCTAGACATTGTATAAGTTTTAGATTGCCTAAAGCCTTCTGTTGTTGATATGCTGGCAACATATTACAATTTGCCTCAGTGAGAAATGCCAGTGACATCATTATTGTCAACTCTGCTAATAAGCTTTAATTGTTAATGATTCCAGTTGATAAGACAACAAGCTGAGAGAATCAATGAAATGACTAGCATCATGTATAAAGCTGTAACATTAGATGAGAACAGTGAAGCACGGAAAGAGGAGGAACTTTACCAAAGGCTCATTACAGAGAATAAGGTAAATAGCACTTCATTGAAATGATAATCAATAGTTGATTATAAAGTTGTAAAATGTACTGTTGAATTTATAAAAGGGTTAATGGAAGGTAAGTGGGAATGTAAATTGTGTAGCTATGAATATTTTTTTAAACTGTAAAGCTAATGTTTCAATCCTCCATCAACATTTTCTTCTAAGAATTTTATATGAGAAATCAGAAATGTCCCACGGAGTTACGTACTTAAAAGGTAATAGTAATATTGAAATCATTTAAGCACACTATTTGAGACATAGCATCAAGGGTATTTGCAAACTATTTTCTGTGTACAAGTTCTATAAACCTATCATGTATTGGGTACTGGCAACCAGAAACTGTGCCAAAACAGAAATACACCTAAGTTGAATGAACTCTTATGAAGTTGTGGAAAGAACTACATTACCTATTTCCATAATTTTGTTCCATTGTTAATAAGTTGATCAACTTAATGTTATAACTGATTTATTACATGCTTAAACTGTTATAATATATATAGAAACAATTGTACTGGTATGTTTTAGTCATGTTAGGGTCGGGGAATGTTTACTGATATTTTGTTTGAAGTGCTTTATACATTCCTTCTGGGTGTCTACACCAAGCGCCGCCAGGACGTTTGGAACGTCTAGTTTGAGTTGGCCCTGTAGATTCCATTCCACTCGATATTGCACTTACTCACTTTAACGGACTTCTAAATAAGAGGAGGTTTTTAATTCATCAGAATCTTTGTTTTTTTTTGTTGTTTTGGAAAACAACTTTAAATCATTCATGATTTAAAGTTGTTTAAACACACTAAGAGTTCCGGTGCCATTATTTATAAACAACATTCGTTCAAGTTTCTATCTGTCGTTTTAGTTAATATAGATCAAAAATTATGTTTGTTGTAGCCCACCTTAGTTAGAATTTTTAAAACAGCAAAAAAAAACCACATTTGTATGAGAGCCCACCTTAAATATCTATTTTAATCTGATTTTAGTATTTGTTGTTTTAGCGACTACAGAAATACACCATCTTCATGGTTCATGAGATAGAGCCTGGTAACAGATAGACAGACTGACATCGAAGTCTTAGTAATAAGGTCTCATTTTTACCTTTTTGGTTTCTTTTTGTTTGAAAGGGTATATCAATCCCCGTGAAGTATTATATAAATTTTATCATAATAGGTCTATGGAAACCAAACAATGGAGTTTGCATTTTAAATTAAATTAACTGAAATAATGGTATCAGCGCCTGCAGCGAATAGCAGTCGGTAGTCACTTCTTTTTAAAATGACTTTTGGCTTCTGCAATAATTATAGAGGGCTACCAGATCCATTTGGGACGGCTGGTTTGCGTCAGCCATGTGGAATCTATTCCATTCTATGTTGTATCTTATTCTTTTATATAATCCATTTGCAGGGGTTGCGAGAGATGCTAGACTTGTCTCGGAGGTACGGGTCGGAGCGCGCCGTGGCGCCTCCTACGGAGGACAAGGACGTGCAGACGGACGGGCCGCCGCTGTCGGGCGCGTGACAGCCGCGAGAACATGCCCCGCGCGCGCAGCCCCCGCGTTGCAGCCCATGAGCGCTCGCCCTCGCCGCGACAACTCAGCTCTCTGTCGGCACGCCTCCTACAGTGGATTGCAGTATTTGTCCATTCTATTGTCTTTTACATAGCAGTGAATGTCTCGAACACTGAATTTCTATTAATTGTTTAAATAAGTGGTCTAAAAGACTAATTAATACTTACCGTGTGTGGCCCAACTGGCTTATTGTGGATCATTTGGAATAGTGATATTACTGTTATGGTATCGCTTCATGCCCCACATGAGTATATTACTAACGCTATGCATTCACAGAATGTAAAGCGAACATCTCAGACAATGTATGAGCCTCAAAATTGCACAATTTTTATTGTTAAAGTACATATTCAGTCGTGTCCTTCTGCTTCATAATAAATGTCAAAAAGGCTCGAGTCAGTTCATACAGTAAAAATTAGAAAAACCGAAACCATATGCAAGTATATTTTTACTTATTCTCATGGGCCACTGTTGTGTAAGACCACAGATCGGAGACAAATAATGTACGAACTTGTGCCTTGTGCAATTCACTTGTGTTAGTGTTTAACGTGTTTTCGTAAGATTGTTCCCTTGTCCCTTTGTTGTAATTTGTACCGTGTTTGTATAAACTGAAGGGTCGTGGCGACAGGGTGCGGCGTTCCTATAGTTCACCGGTCCAGTATATACCTTGTACTTTATTGTTACTCGCTGATTTTGGATCTTAGGTCTTTTGACGTAATGTACCTTTCATACTTCGCATTTTGCCAGCCAAAGTGTGAGCAACAAACAAACATACAGCGAATGTCTACAAAATGTTACTCTAAACCTTTTATTTCTTTCTGTTGTATTTGATGTTGAATCTTTATAGGAGTGAATCTACTTGGGCATTTCTTATTAGAGTCCATCAAGTTGATGTGTAATGGTGAATGTGTTGTGTTCAAGGGTCAAACTTCAATGTAATGCCTTTTTGTGAAGCTAATTCACGCGTTACGGCAAAAACTGTGATCTTTAGTGTTTGCTGTTAAGTTTTATATTGGTTGAATGACGAACATCTATAATCACAAGATTCATCATTTATCTCATCTTTTAGTAGGAATTTAGCGTTCGTTCTTACGATGGTATCCTCTCATGTTTTTCGTCAAAATAATCGTTTAGGTAGGAAGAGGTTCCAGACCTCAGTATTTTTTTAATTTAAATATTATTGTGTAATGTATAATTAATTTAGGTTATGCACCTTTAAATCAACGATTTGTTATAATACTCGACCCTTACCACAACTACCTTATGAATTATTAAACTTACTAAAGTTACATTGTTAACTCGAACATAGATTGCTCGAATTTCGCTTAGCATTTAACTCTTATTTTTGTAAATACAGTACTGGCTTGTCTGGCAACATCAGTATATGGTATTTTAAAGGTTGGAAGATGGAAGCAAGTTAAAGATATAAGATTTCTTTAAAATAATACACAAATATGTTCCAGCAAAATCTACAAAGATTCATTATAGAGTCAACTTTCACAGAGTCAATAGTCTTCTTACATAGAAGGTAAGACTAGGTCAGACTTGCAGTGCAAGTACGGATCTATAGGTATGTATATGTATATATACGGCCGGTATAAAACTTTATGCTATAACGTTATTTGCTAGTACGGATCTTGCCATCGAAAACTGATTGATGTCAATTGGATTAGAAATCTATTAATAATCCATTTGACATTAAACGACAGTTTAACGGTTTTTGAGTCCTTGGCTTCGAAATTTACATCCAGTGTATGAAGCCCTCGATAATGATCGGAATGAGTGTTTATACCGGCTCGAATTTCAAAACTAATATACCCGATAATGTAGAGAGCCTAACTTGCAGTGCTGGCATGACAAAGCTTAAAAATGGGCAAAAAATCTCATATTAGTTGATCACTCTGAGAAACTTCGAGAGGTTTCCTCTATATGTTTATGAGCTGAATTGTTTTTTATATCATCATACTTTATAGCTTTTTTGTTTGAAAATGAAGAACAGATGACAAACAATACTTAACAAAATAGTTGGTTCACTTTGTACTGTATTTACAGTCTAGCATACTTTGATTTCACTCTGTTGGAGCGTAGTTAACGAAATCACTATACTTATACACATATATAATTATATATATATACTTAGATAAATACGCGTCATCTGTTATGAATGTTGTTCGTGCGGAGTGACTAGTGGTGTATCGATCGGTAAAAAAATTTCTTAAATATGCAATATTTTTTCATGCGACTTAGCTGAATCAGCTTTGAATGTTAGGTAGTAGAATGATTAAATCGTAGAGTCACTGTAGTTAAAATGATATGTAAATCTTAAACTATGCCTGGGGCATATAAATATTCAAGCAATACATATAAATACAAACTTTGAGTATGTTGGAAGAGTTATTTTGAAGGCGCATAATGAAGTTGCGTAAGTGAAGAGCAAGTTTTAAAGCAAGTCTTGCTGTTTTGTTCACTAACCAATAACCATAACGAAAAGCACTTTGTGTTGGCACATAACATTTTTTCTCTGACTTAACCCCTCGTAGTTTGAAATCGTTTCAGCCCCATGGCACTATCTATTATACACAACTGGTTAATCCGTGGGTACTATTTCCATTTATACAACTAAAGTCAAATAACATCACAAAACCCATGGTAAAGCTAATCAACCAGTTGTATAGAAGGGAATCAAAAGTACTCATGGCACAACCAGTTGAGCTTATTAATTGTGCTGCGGGGCCGGAACTATTCAATCATGCACAATATTAGAGTAATTAAACTTGTTGCTCACCCGTTTATGTTATTGTTTTTAAAATTGCCTTATTGTGCCCCTTCAGAATGATATCAGCATTATAATAATTAATTATGAACTAGTATTATATAGACTTAGTATTTCATTCCCTTTACATTAAAAGGGCTGATTTGTTTTAGTGAAATTAATTGCATGAATGAATAATTATTAAAAAATTACCTCAGCCAAATGATCTTTATTTTGTAATTCATTAAAAGTAAGCATTTTAAGGTAAACCTTATTTCCGTTATCTAAGCCAAAGCCCCGAATATATACTTAGCACTGAACTATCCTCCACTAGAGGGATTGTACACAAGCAAGATTTTGAAAAATATTGTAATTTCAAGTTGTCTTTGTAGTCAAATGCTGTTATGGTTAAAAAACAGTATTACAGACAGCAAACAATTTGGATGAATCTGCTGCATTTTTTCGCTTGTGTGCTTAAAGTTGTATACTTTAATCACAAAATTGATTACTTAATTTAGCTGCTATGCGATTTTTTATTAATATTGTCATCCCCAGTAGAGAGTAAGATCCTAAATAACTGTGGTTGATAGATCTTAGTCTTGCTACAAAAATGTTTTTAAACTAAGTTTGAAAAATTATTTAGTTACAGTGAACAATGTTAAATGCCCTTAGAAAAATATACTAGAACAGAATAACAGAGATCCAATGTCAAAATTGATTGAAGAGTTAATGGTTAGACGGTTAAACAAGTTTATGTTGTACGTAAAGATCTGGCTAAGGGGGTGTTTGTTTATATGGCGCGGCTTTGTAATAAGAAATGATCTGTAACATCTGTTCAATGCTTTTCAAAGACATGACCAAATCTTTTGTGGTAGAACATTAAGAATCCTAATCAGTTTTTTTTTCATTAACATGCTTTAGTCTATCAATGAAACTCAACATGCCTGTGCAGTCATGCTGAAATATTGGAAACACTATTTTTTTACCATTGTATAGTAGAACTGATTCAATTGTATAAAATTTTATCAATCAGTAAGAATCGTAAGAAATTCGAAACAGTGCTCAAAAATATATCTTTTTTGTTACAGTTATAGCACACAATTAATTCTGTTATTTCAATACTTCAGTAAGGCGCATATAGTTACTAATGAGGTTTCGGTTATCTTCCCAGTGTAAGGTTTTTGTTAAGATAAAAATTAGTTAGTGCTTTAAGTATTTTATTACCATTGTAAATTTATAATGTACAAGAGGAAGCACTTGCACAAATAAACATTCACAGTTGAAAATACTAAATATTTTCATTGATTAGTTTATTAGAACAAAATGAACTTATGTACATGTTAATAGGAACCAAATGTGAGATTGATTACTCGAGTTTGTTTAGGTATTTGTTGATAATCAGCATGTTTTACAGTTTGTTAATCATAGATATTGTTAAAAATTGTACCTATTGTAGTTTTTGTCCAAGTAATGTTATCTAGAAGTGTACCTATAATCTTCATACATCACTCTCATAATAGGGCTAAAGTATTTTTCAACATCTACCAGATTGTAACTAATTATTTTATGAGAATACATTAAAATTGGCTTCATAAGAAATTGGTGGTATGAATTTTGTTACATTGATAAACCTAGGTTATCATATTATCTGACCCATTTGAATACAATCACATAAGAGATGAGACAAGCAAAATGTGTTGGAAACTAGAACTTGATTTACACTAGCAAATGTAGAACAGGACAAATATAGAAGTAAACTATCTGCTTAGAAAATTATTGTAGAACAAAGAATGATTGTATGTTTTAATGTAAAGAATACTTATTACAGAGTATCCTAAAATATTACAGCACTTTTAATCTAACATTTTCTTACTAGAGAATGAGAAATTTACATTCATAAGTACACATTTCTGACACAAACGGATGCACTTAGTACATCCATTCATTAAAAACACATTTTTACATTTAAATAAACTGTATATTTGTGAATGTAACGGTAACATGAGATGAGAGTCAGTATCTACACAACAATGAATACCACTCATGGACCGCTTCCCTCAGATCATACCCTGGTCTGGGTGTAATCAGTAGGGAACTTGAAGGAATGCTGGCCAATAGCTTGTATGTTAGGCAGGAGTCCGGCGTTGGGGATGATGTTCCACGAGAGAGTCAGGGTTACATTGTTGTGGGCCCTTGAAGAAAACAAATAGGTTACCTAGTTATACAACCACTAAAGATAAGCTAATCCATAATGTGTTACTCTCTTCTAGATCTCTTTCGTGAATAGCAGAACCTAACAAAATAATATAGAATATAATTATTGAGTTAAAGCATGTGGTAATTATTTTGGAACTATATTAAACATGGTCTTTTTAAGTTATATTAAACAAACCTATATGGGAATAAACTCTGATTGTCTTTCCATCAAGAGCACTGGCGACCCTTACGTTTATAAAGAAATATCAGTGAACTTTTTGCCTCTCAAAGGAGAGGGTGCAGGTATTGTTTGAATTATAAACTTAGTTGCATATTAGAATTAATTACAACATGCTATGAGGGTGTAGGAAAACATAGTAACGAAACCCGCTAGTCAGAAAAAGCTTATAAGAGAATTAGTGAGAGCCATGTCAGTTTACAGGTTGATAAGAATATATTTAAAAGTTTTACTTTTGTTTCAAAATTTTGAAACAAATGGTTCATGTGCTTCATGGCAAAACTATTAAAAAATGAAAGGAACTATAACACTCACTTGAGACCATTGCCATCATCCCAGAAGTAGTACTTTGTGTTCATATTCTTAAAATCTAAGAGAGCATTTTCACCACGCAAGATTATCTTGTCCCATAGAACTACTTGGTTCAGTTCATTGTTGGGAGTAATGTATTCCGCTGTTAGGTACAAGAACAACTGCTTTACGTTCCAGTTGAATAAATGGGTGAGGTCAGTCTTCAAATCAAACGTCAAGAAACCTAGATCATTCCGCTCTCTAGATGCTCCGTAGTCTGGCACATTTTTTCTGCAACCAATTAAGAGTTATAAGATAGTGTTGTACAGTAATTATATACGTTTTTTCAGTATTTACTTACACCACTACTTTCACTGTGTTCATTTGAGCGGCAGTTCTGTAATCGACGGTCAATGTCGATAGAAAACATAAAAATGTGAGACATGCTAGTACACTTAGTGTATAGGTTAGTATCGCATTTCCTCTTGTTAGCATGGAATACATTTTTACCAGATTATTTTTTCAGAATTTAGCAAAAGTAACTGTAGCGGTGGCATGAGAAATTGATTCCGAAAATCTATTTTGACGTTTTGTTGACGTTGCCATATCGGCGCATGACATCTGGGACACGTCATTTAAACTGTCAAGCAAGTTTGGCTATGGTTTACAATATACCTTTTCATGGCATGGAACGATTACTAAATTGCCAGCAACCTTGTGATTTGATTGAGATTTTCAAGTAGTCTTAGCGGAACATGGACGTAAAGAAAACCGTCATAACCACAGATCATATAGTTGTATGTCCAAGTCATACAACAACTAAGATATTTTACTGTCATAAGCTCTTAAGACGTAAGGGTTTAACTGTGTATAGTTAACGTATTTATTATGTTGACAACACTGTTATATTATGGTATGGTGGTTTTTGTAAGTTTACTTATTTAGTACTAATAATTTATTATTTACGTACTAA
Organism: Ligdia adustata; assembly: GCA_947049295.1. NCBI lineage: Eukaryota > Metazoa > Arthropoda > Insecta > Lepidoptera > Geometridae > Ligdia > Ligdia adustata. The sequence continues at coordinate 11,321,247 of OX346218.1, forward strand.
ATTGAGCTTTCATATAAAATATTACTACCTAAAATGGTAGTAATATTTTATTATAAAAAATTAATTAACTTTATTATATTACGACTGTGCCCTTTCCCCACAGACACTAACCGTGATTAACACAGTGGGCAGCAGCTAGTTAAGTTAAAATATTTGAGTATAAGTCGAAAATATCAGCTTAAAGATATTGTGATCAAGACATTAGACTAAGTGCATTGTTAGGTATAGTTTCTATAGGGATTTGCCGAAAGCACAAAAACTACGTTATTATTAGGTACGCGTTTATATCATTTCTAGGTTGTATATTCAAGTTAATTTACAGTAATTGATAATTAATAATCACCTTTATCATACATTAATAGGTACTTTGAAAACAGCTTAAGCTTAATAGGTATTTCCTTTTATGTATATATCTACTTAAGAGTTTTTCATATTTTATGAAATTAGTTTAGCAAGTATACCTGCTTAAGCGGTACAAAAATGAAGAAGCCATTTTTCAGCTAAAGCGGGATAGCATATTTTTTACTTTTATAATTCGGCATTAACATAGTCAACTGGAATCGAATCCCTACCATTTATCATTGATGTTATATAATTATTATTTAGTAGATAGGTACCCTCCAGTGCTCATTATCGACTAAATAAATGAGGTCTTGTAAAAGTAGGAAAACTAAGAAGGACAAGCCCTGCTCATAATACCCATACCTTAACATCTAGTTTACGGGAATCGTTGTAAACGTAAAAAGTTTTACTAGTAAGTGACGGAGACTACTATAGACGTTACACTTGAATTGTTAACCTCTTTCTTTTTCAGGTTGGTTAACTAACCAACAAACATATTTTTAAATAGAATGTCTACCCTGCACAGTGAAGACGTTTCACCAGGGGAGACACGGCTCCCAAAACAAGTCTGAAAATAGAAGGTCTGTTCTGTTTCCCCCGCATAGTTTCCAAGATTCTTTTTCTAAGATATAGACTACCTTTTTCTCAAATTTTATCTAAATCGGTTTAGTGGTTTATGAATGAAAGCGTATCAGACAGACAGATATAGTTATTTTCTCGTTTCTAATATTAAAATAAATAAATAATAAGTAGGAACTTGTGGAAGAACGTGTTCCTACTTATTATGTCGCGATCTTGACCTATTTAAAATGATTGGCGGGAAGTGGCAGAATTGCCCAGGAGTGGGACAGTATAGGTTAAAAAAAAAACAAAATAAAATAAGTAGGAATAGTAGTGATTTTGCTTATGTTTGCTCATCTTCTCTCTTCTTCTTCCACTCTACTTATATGTACCAAAGAATATAATACTCGTAGGTAGTTTTTTGAGTGTCATAAAATCACATAAAACAGAAAACAAAAGAGTTGTTGCAAAAACTGGCTTAGGTATGTATAAACTACAGCTTTATTTTCACCAAAAACTGGGCAGGTCCTTGTTAAGCATTAGTACTGCGGTCAAAACAACCGCTGTCAACGACGCAGCCGTCGAAACTGCGTTGTTACACGGATATCCACCGGCAAGGGAGCGGCAGAAACATGCTCTTGTCGAGAAACTGCCATTGGTTTGTGTGTAGCATCCACTAGTGATGGCGTGACCTTCCATGTTCACCGCGCGAGCGCACATGTGGGTGGAATTTTCAACTGTAAGCAATAGCGGAAACAGATATGAATGTTTTATTCTCTGGTAAATGGTAGCTAGCCTAGCTACCCCCTCGGGAAACCTTTCTAGCGACGACGCGAGGTTCGAACCTCGCGTCTTCGTCGCTAGAAAGGTCGACGACGCGAGGTTCGAACCTCGCGTCTTCGTCGCTAGAAAGGTTTCGGATCATTGTTCTTATCATGAATTTCACAGAGCAGTTATCAAATATTTTCCAATTACTAACAAAAGACCGCTTGGTTACTACCAGCAGCTTCACGTATTTCATAAAAATTAAGCACCAATTAAAATCAGTAGCTTACAGTAATAATTTATAATGATTTAGTTGCATTAATTCTAAATTTGATTTCATCATGATGATCATTGTTTTTATGATGGTATTTCAGACAGGCTCTAAGAGTTTCATCATAGTTAGTGTTTCGGAACTTCGAGTTTCAAATACCTACGTACCTCTACCATCAAAATAATAGGTATAAGTGGCGCAGACATCGTTGCTAGCTAAGACACATGTGGCTTCCTTACTGTGGTTTCGCCAAATATATTCTATGTCAGGCCATGTTCCATCGTCTGAAAACAAATAATAAAAAACGTTTAGATAGGCAGGCTTACGCACAAAGTCAGTGTTTATGGTAGGTATTCTTGCTGGGCTTTATTTTAAAAGTTGTATAATGATGAATGATAGTGACATCCTTTCGATTTGCTACATCCATGACTAAGGCAATCTTGTCTGGTAATGGGATTATGCCAGGAGGAATTATTTTAAATTCTACAATACCTTGCAATTAATTAATGCCTTATTAACTTATTGCATAATAAACATATAATAAACAAATCGACCATGGGAAAGTGGGTCTGCGTAGTTCAAACGAAGCTCATACTTGTTTAAAAGGTAAATAACTCACTTCTTATTTGATAAACTTTTACCAACCTTGCGAACTGGAAGCACATAGCTACCACGATACTCATACATAACTTACAAGAGACGACAAGTGGCTGGAAGCAAGGCACACCACTGGACAGAGGTGTGGCGTCCCGGTAAGTTGCGTTCATAGACTCGCTCTCATTGATGAATCGTTCACCCAGCCATGTGAACTAGAAGCACATAGCTAACACCATACATAACTTACAAGAGACGACAAGCGGCTGGAAGCAAGGCACACCATTGGACAGACGTGTGGCGTCCTGGCAGGTTGCGTTCCTAAACACGCTCTCATTGGTGTACCGTTCACCCAGCCATGTGAACTGGAAGCACCGACGCACCGCCGATGTTGTTGTAGAACCTTGCGCTTCCACAAACGAATCTTTTGAAATTAAAAAGGCGTTTTATGACTGCTTATATCTCCGCATTAACCAGATAAAAATATTACTAAGTAGAAAGTGTGTTTGTAGGATTGTTATTGAAGTCCCTGGCGTGATATTGGCTTTTTATCTCAGGAATACCTACACACAAATTATTTATACAAGAAATAATCTTAGTGCAAATTATGTTTAAAGCTATGTAGTCCAACTACTTCTTAATACCTGCTACTACCATACAACCTTCTTAATACCTAGGTATCGATATTCGAAATGAACAGAGTACCTGGTTTGTAGTTAAGTAGACCAAAATACCAATTTTTAATTATTTTTTTTACTGTTCATGTCAACGTGTTTTATTTTTGCAGTAACATTTTCATTGAGTAAAGGCAGTTTAAAATCGAACTAAAAACAAAAAATAGAACTAATCAATAAAAATACTTACAAGACCCGACGATCAACGTTATGCATGTCAAAATTCGATACATTTTATTTAACAAAACTTGAATTTAGTATCACTGAAACCTCATTTTTTTCACATAAGTATAGGTCACTTCCTTTGTTCCAATTATTTGTTTAATCAGTCTTATTGTTTGAATTCGATTGAATTTGTTATCGACGATTATAATAATTATTATCAGTGTATTCTTCACCGGTAAACGGGGCGGCCTGATTGAGCAGATTCATTAGATAAGATAACATCGATGTCGAAGTGTTTGTGGCATGCGATGCGACGACATTGTATGAAAGGTTTTGTGACAAACATTTTCATTTGCGTTTATTAAAGGTAGTTGAAGTAGGTACTACATAAATACTACATACTAATGATATATATTTTTTGTATTGCAAGTACGAAGAATTTTGAATAGATCATATTGCCTTGCCTACATTTTTATTAGGCACCGTGAGGCATGAGGGTAACATTCGCATACCTACTTTGTAATTAATCCTAGCCTAGGCAGATTTCAGTAATAAAGCAAACGCTTAAATAACCTTAACCTGTCTAATCTTAACTTTTCTGTCCGGTATTGTATTGCCAACAAACAAACAACAACAACAAACCTTCCTCTCTGAAACAAAAATGGCTATCCTTAATTTTTATACTTAGGATACACATGCCCGAACTGCCATGTATTAACATTTGACATTAATCATGTATCCGTGCAACCAAGAATCAAACCCTGGTGTCTATCAGTCAGCAAGACATTCCACTCATCAGCTTTACAATTTATCTTCCATTCTTTCGTCGCCACCACCACTAGTCGCAGTAATTTGGCCTAGGATATAGACGTGTAGTATCCTTACTTGATTATACTAAGTACCTGCTGGGGTATGTTATACACATGACTCGGGTCCCGGATCGATCGCAAGCAAATCCTCTCTCAATTGGTCGATAACCGGCTCACCGCCGCGGATCAATTTCATCCTTTTTCCGCGAAATAGAGGGTCCGCATTGATGGAGGCATATTGTCATTTGCATGATAGTGCGGCCTGGGACCGAGGGTCTACCATCGGCAAACATGCAAAGAGAAGAGCTCGCTGGTGAGTTTTATCTATAAATATTTAGTTGAGTTTGTTTAGATTTGGCTTTTATACACGATTTTATTTTGCCGTAGTAATATAATTGTAAGTATTAGCCCAGACATGTATATGTCTAATATTTTAAAGGTTGCTTGTACAGGTTCGATAATTTTTATAAGGTTTTTTGTAGAAACAGTTTATAGAAAATGTTCAAAAAAGGGCTTTTAGTCTAAGAGCCCGTGAACCCCAAACCTTTTTTTTACGTGGAGAAAACCCCCTGGGGGAGAACCCCAAACATACGTTATTTAATAAACGTTAAAAATTTGTCAGCGTATGTTCCCAACACAGGTAAACAATGATGGCCTAATACAAATTTTATGTCATCGTGGCTTTAGCAGGTTATAGAATAAAAGCTGATTTTTGTATTTAATATTTGGGTATAATTAGATGATGTTGCCTCAGAAGCCAGACATTTTTGATAGCTCTATACGCTTTCCAGACAACCAGGTCTGGGGTTCACGAGTTCTTACTCTATAAGGGATTATGACAACAAAAAATATCATATTTGAGCAGAGACAGTCTCTAGAGGTCTACAACTAGTAGTTGAAATAAAAGGAAGGCAATAATTTAAAAAGTTTTTAGAAAGTGTAGGTAGGTACAAACTCCACAAGTACATAACAATATTACTCGCGGTATTTATAAGTACAAAAACTACGAATATATTTTTGTTCTTTTTTTTATATAAATAATAGGCTTGCGTTTGACCACAACTCGCCTGATGTAAAGCGACGATGCGGCAGAAGATGTGGCACTCATTCCTAGAAGAAACCGATTTACTCGCAATTTGAAAAGATCGAGATTATAGTTATCGGGTAATAGACACCAAGTCTAAGTGTCTAAGTCCATGGACACCTGAATGCGTGTAGGTACGTAGGTTTACATTAAACCGTGAATATAGTGCAATATTTATGTCATCATGATCGAGAACCCGTGATACTGCAGTCTCGCTCGGCAAGCGGGATCGCGGACGGTGCACGTCGAAATGAAATTATTCCCGCTCGCCATCGGCGCAAGATAAGCCGATTTCCTCTAACCTCGTTCAATCAGCGCCAGAACCGTCTGCGAGCGCGGATATACCTCAAGCGCTGCTTGTAAGCCTATTTTAGAGAAATTAAACAAAGTAACTAGTACTGACAGAGTGTAGAGGTTATTGCAGCATTTTTAAGTATTAGCGCTCTTTGGTAATGCTATGATATAGCTTTTGGTAATGCTATGATATAGCAATGCTCATATATTGTGATTCAGTCTACGGAATAAACTCTTTTAATATTTCTATTTATTTCATATGAGCATGGATAGATATTCATTTTCAATTAAAGTCTTGGTTAAAGTGTAATAGGCGTTTGTAAGTCCTATAATTTAGACATTACGTCAATGAGCTTACAAATCCACAATTCTATACATAATATTAAGATAGTCTATATAGAAAGTTGTTTGGTACGTCTACGCCTTCCTTACGAACTACGAATTCAATGGTATAAACATAATATTGCTTGTCTTCAGTAGTATTTTTCTATTAAAGTTACGAGTATCCTAAGCTAGGAACTGAATACAAAACAAATCTTAAAGCAAACCTGCAAATACGTGAGAGAGACTGCACAATGGGTTTTGTGTTCATATTGTGAGTTTCCAGTCTGTCGGTTGGAATCAGGCTTTCTTTCCTATTTTGTGCACAAACCCTGTCTCTTCACCACTTCGCTAAGGAGATAGAATAATATTTTACCAGACAGCATTTGTCCTTCGCTACGACAAAGCGACGGCGTAAAAGCTACCTGTAGTATGTATGTTGTATAAGTTTGAAAAATACCGATATTGAGGTAGCGTTATAACTATTTCTTGTCCTTCTGTATGGTTAACTAGTGCACTTATGAACATACCTTGATAAATTAAAACAGTTGTCACGTACCTAACCTCCAAAAAATATATGAGTAGGTAGGTCGGTCGAAATTTGCAGGTCTGTATTTTGCTATCAAAAAGTACAAAGGATTTTCAGAAAATTCCGTGTGCAAAGCCACAGGCAGCGAGTAAACCGATATTCGGTACCGTACTGGATATCAAATTAGCTTTTACAAAACTTACTGACATGTACGAGGGAGAATCTATAATAATATTTAACAGGTGTTTTCAACAACAAAGCGAATACAACTGGGCAACTGAAATCAGATAGCTTGCGAGACAGGTGTCCGATCCACACGCCGTCGTACATAAGCCAAGACAATGGCCATCCGACGAGACTCCAAATCTGATACACTGAATAGACGTCTCATTACTGAATGAACGTCTGATCAGTTGCCATGGCTTTCTGCTTATGTTTATTAAACAAAGACGTTCACGTAAAGCCTAAATGGAAACAAGTCTAGAGGGCGTTACGAACTTTTCCTATTAACATGCGCGCTTATTTAGGATACATACAGAATGCCTATGATGAATATTATACTTGCTGCCAGTCTGCCAGACAATTAGCTACAATACGAGTATCAAGTAATAGACAATCTAGATTCAAATTCGTGTACATTGACAGATGCCGATGATGTAGAAATTAATAAATAATTATCTTGTTAATTACCTTCGAGCCTATGTAGCCCTAGTAAGTACAAATAGAAGTGTTTTGACGGATATTATTTATTACAAATAGTGTCTGAAGCTATGTTCTTGGTAAGCTCGGAGAATTAAAGGTTGTTTCATAAATCTTAATGTTCTCCAGACAATGCCTAGGTAGATAAACTATAAGAAAATGCGCAGTTGAGCATGAAAAATGTTTACACAAACCACAGGTAAAGTTTCCGGATATGCGATACTCTTGAGCTCCTTACAAGCTCGCTTGCTGTTTGTTCCTGTCCTTCTGTACACAAGTATTTTATCTTCAAATGTTCTGCAATATCATATCCGGTAGAAAAATCTTGGATATCGGTTTCCGTCATACATTTTCTTTTCTTTTGCAAGTCCTGTCACGTGGATATGTTTTTTTCCTAACACAGTTACGCATTTTACCACAAGTTCGCACGACTACGGAAGTCAGCGATACTGTAGCCCTAGATGGAACATACGTGGTGTGGAATACACTGGCTCTTAAGGAAGGCCGGAACACAACGTTAGGTTAGGTTAGGTTTTACAACTTGAGGGTGGTAGCTAGCCAGGCGAGCGATAGGAAACGCCCTACCACCATGCTATGGTTTCCTCACGATGTTTTCCTTCACCGGTAGCTCAGTCTCTTTTTGCATGTTTCGATAGGTACTTATTGTAGGTAAATATAATTTTAAGGCCATACCTAGAGTCTTTTTAAAAAGTCACTTTGACTCGAACGATGACAGGCTCGGTCAAAGTGCATTGTTACTGACTCAAATAAAAAGCAGTATAAGAAAATCAAATAAAAGAAAGTAGGCTTATTTTTAAACATTCAAATAATGATTACCGACTGATTATTATATACTTAGATCGGTGATTGCGCGATCAAAGTAATGTCTATATACCGGGATATCGGTTAGAGGTGTACTAAGCAGAAATGGGTACACTATACTCAACTAAGGAACCACTTTTACTACAGGAAAAAATAAAATGATTAATAATATGAATTCGAGGAAAAAATAATCAGTAGTTCTATAGAAATATTATCGGTCGTAAACAAAATAAATGTATGAAACAGCAATTTTGTTTTCTAGAATTAGATTGAAGTTGACCCCAAAGTTGATTATTGCTTAAGATGGCTCCTTTTAACTAAGTACACCCCTAGCCGATAACCCTGTATAGTAATGTAACTAGTGTATAATCTACCTGCTGTTTTATGGTGACGAATCAAGTTCCCTGTACAAAAATATCTACAACAATGCCCCTCGCCTTGTTCATTTGTATTAGAATTAGATAAGTGCAATCTATATACTTATATATAAGTAAGTCGTGTCAGTTAATATACTATTTATAATTCAAGAACGGCAGAACTGATTGGGCTGAAAATCGGTGAGGAGGTAGCTTAGAACCAGGACACGACTAGAATTCTTTTTTTTAACTTAGTAACTTAGTAAAATATAAAATCTGCTTATTTATTGCCTCTGAAGCTGAACAAATTTAGCCGGATCAGCAAGTAGGATATAAACGTCAGAGTTGTCATCTGATATTATGTGTATAAAGTTAAAAATTTGTAGCACATACTCGTAGCTACTACGAGCGTAGCAAGTGTATTGTCAAATCTAGCGCGAAGTAGGTAATCGTATAGTTTTTAAATTTATCAGCGCTTCTAGTATTCGTGAATTCAAATTTCCATGACTTTACCGATACTTAGGTACTTATGTTAGTGCGTCTTCTATAGATACATGTACTTTTTACAACATTTTGGAATCTCATTGTCGTACCACCGCACACGTAATTTCATTTCATAACTGTTAGAAAGACGTATTTTCCTGGCCGTAAGAGTCGTCATCATTTCGGAAATAATCTTTTGTGTTTCCTATATCCTACTACTGTTATAAACTACTACTATTCTAACTTAGAGCTATAAATAAAGCAATAAAATTATTTATTCACTTTTATTAAACTTACACTTTAGACCCATATTCGTAAAGAAATGTACAAAAGTATAAAATAATGCACTTACTTTAGACACGTACAATATTGTACAAGTTACAATATCTACAAATTATTAAGTAGAGGTGTAAAAGTGATGTCCACATTTATTAAGATGATTATTAATTCTATAAACATTATGTACAACTTTATATAAATTAATATTTACAAAAATATAAATTTTTAGTCTTATAGCTAGTTAAAACAAATCGTGTTACATTTCGTTCTTACATTTAGGTATTACATACAAGTCGGTAAAAATTAGGTACTAGAGGTATATAATATTCTCACATACGCATTGCGCCGAGCGCAGATAACTTGAGAAGAAACACAACTTTACAGTTTTCGTGTTTTCACAAAAGCCATAAATCCTAACGTTCTGCTGCTTGCACAGTTTACTGCTCGCCCACTCGCGATATATTTTATAACGTGCATTTAGTCGACGCACTGATTTAGTTCACAGCAAAGTTTTGGCCTAATTCACTTTATTCCACTGTCACATTTCAACTCACTTTTATTTGTCCGTACTATACACTGATATTATTATTGTGAACAAGGCGAATTACCTAGTCTACCTAGCCCACATAGGGGTAGGGAGCGAAAGGGGCGGGGAAGTAGCCGGGGTAGCCCGCACTCGGCTGCACCGGCACGGACGACGTAATGTAAGACGTGAGCACTGTCGGCACAACTTTAGTTGTGAACAATGTGGTGTATAGCGTCTTAGCGCCGAAAGTCAATTTCAGAACTTGGCTGTCAGTCGCAGTAACTTCGGTGTTCATGACGACCGGGGTGGAAGTTACGGAGAATTGCTGTGGGAAAAGCGGATTAATCGGCTGCAGAGGTAGCGCTGGCAGGCTACTCGTTCCTATTTCATATTCAGTTTTAGTGATAGTCGCTACCGGCCTTGAGATCGTGCTTTGAACTGTGCTTCTGCCGTCGAAGAACGGAATGACGTGTGATTCATAAACTGTCTCGTATTTCAAAATCGGTTTTGATGTGGTGACGACGTTCGGGATTTGTGCGGCGGCAGCAGGGTTCAAAAGTCTCAGAAGAGCTAGTTGTTGCGCCTGCTCGGGCGTCAAAGCCGGCGTTACATTTGGCGGTTCCGTTACCTGATTTACCTTATTTTGCCCGTGAGCTTTCTTTAACCTCAAATGGTTGTCTGTTCTGTATTTTTCAACTTCGGTTAAGTCAAAGTCTGACCCGATGTTGGCGAGGTCTAAATCGGGCGGGAATGAACGTCTAGGCACTCCGTCTTCGTCTTCATTGCTGTCACCAAAATCTAATTCAAGATTCAGTTCCGAGCCGGCCTCATCCAAACGTCCGTTAAAGTCTTTCAACGTCTTGCTAGGAATGAATTGGAAAAAGTCCATAGGAGGTAAGGTCTTAGTTGCTGTAACGAGCCGGGTGATTTCATAAGTCTGTATGAATGTCAAACTACTGGTAATGTTCACGTCTCTTACGACAGGCAAAATATGAGTCTTGAGCATGTGTTGCGTTGTGCTGAAAGTTTCTGTAACTGTCTCGAGAGGTGGAGTTTCCATGTCTGAGGATAATGTTATCGCTGGGAGTGTTGCTATGCTTGAATCTAAATTATGGTCTTTCCCATAAGGAGAAGCAGTCGCTAAGATATTTTCTGTCAATGGTTCGTTAAGGGTACTTTGTAAATTGACTACTGGAGTAGGTTCTATGCGTTTCTCTATCGTGGAAGTTACGGTAATGATACGAGTGTTTTTAACGCGCCCAACCTGAAACAAAGAAATATATTTACATGGATACACAAAAGTAATTCAATTTGAAATTTTTGAATAATTGTTTAAATCCCTAGTAAAGTATAATAAATTTTTGAAGTCAAGATAACCTATACCTTCACATTAACACTTGTATACATGTTGCGTTACCTGGAAAGTGTAAGGAGACTTGATAGTAGCGATTTCATAATAAACATCTCGGAATTCAGCTGGAGTTGATATTTCGACTTTGATAGTTTCTACCGGAGGTGGCTTTTCAATGGAGTTATCCTCAGTGTCGTTTTCAAGCAATGTTCCTGGCCCGCTTTGGGATCCTGATAATTCGAGATCGTTGTCTGATCGAGCTTGCAAGGATAGTTCGTTGGATTGAGGATCATCCAGAAGTGGGTTCAAGTTAGGTGTCGTTTGTGATTCGTCTTCGCCCATGATTTTTCTGATCGTCACTTTAGGTTTAGGGCTTGTTTTGTACTGCCAACGCCCTGATCCAGGAGCACGATTCAGTTTAAATTTATAAACACTGGTAGAAGGAGCTGGCGTCACTTGTTCCACAGGTGTGGGTTGCACGCGAGGTTTAAATCCACGCCTCGACTCGTTATTATTTGCCGGAGTTACAATTGATTTCTGAGCACCACTTCGCGTAGTCTTCCTTCGATTTGAAAAAGAAGAAGGCGTAGAAGTTTCACTGAAAACAGAGACGGTTGCAGGTTGAGGTTTTTTTCCAGGTCGACCGAAACGTGTACTGCAAATAAAAACAAATATCGCATTAAATTAGGTCAATGAATGGGCGGCAAAGCTATCACTGAAGCCCTCACATGCAAATGATGAGAAGCCGGGGGTCGGTTATACAACGACGATGCTGCTACTGCTGCCTGTAATGAAATAGCTCCGGCGAAGTATGGTGATGATTAGTGAAACCTGAATTACCTTGGCGTTCTTTGGGCGTGTGCAGAGTTCCTATTACTTTTAAACTTTTTAGTTTGACTAGCTGGGACATTGTCGTGGCCTTCATTGTCGGGGACATTAGGCTGGGAACGATGGCGGTTTTTATAGGAAGCTCCATTACCGGTCTGCCTACGAGTAGTTTTACCAAAATTGTCGTCATCTCCAATCGAAGGAGTAGGCTCTAAGTTGAATCGGTTATTTTTTGCTATAGCTGGAGCTGCGGTTTTTAATATTCTATGTGTTGGGCTAGGGGATATTTTTCCTCTGTGGCCGCCTCCATGTAAGATTTTTGAGTTGCTGTTAAGGACTTGAGCGTATTTGCCCGAAATGTATGTTCCTATAACGCTGGTTTCGTGGATTGTAGTAAGCCCATCTTTTACTATAGTTCCTCCGAGAGTAGTCACAAGGCCGATGGGATGTTCGTCATCCTCAGGAGGTGGAGTTGGTTGATGGTTTCTGTTTTTGTGGCCATGTTTAGGTTTTTGACCGTGAGCTTTAGAAGGCCTAATGTTTATAACTTTATAAGTTTCTTCTACAAACTCTGAAGGCTGTCTTGACAAGAAATCATATTCAGGTTCTCCAATATTGTTGTTTGTTATCAAAATAGCGGGTTCTTCGTCGGGTTGACTGGATTTTACATTAACAACGCTGTTGACTTTAGAACTAATAATAGATGCTGGTGGGCCTTGCTTTACTTCCACTTTACTGCTGACAATATTAGTTACGCTCTTTATAGGATCGTTTTTCTTGTTCTTTATCGAAGATTTATTAGTTTTAGGGGAAGCAGAAGGTTTCGGTGGACTATTTTCAATGATTTTTGAGGGACCTGCTACAACTTCCACCTTTGTTATAATTTGTTTTTGTTCTTTTATCACAGATTTTGGGACATTAGGCACTTGGTTTTCATTTTTAGACGATACAACGGTTACTGCGCTAGAAATTGGAGCTTGAGGAGGAATTTTGTTTGTTTTGCTCTTATCCACAGTTTTACTAGGCTTAATAGCTTCAGGCTTGATGCTGGTCACGGAATATGCAGGTGGTTTTGTTTCAATGATGTTTTCCTGAATAGGCGTTTCCGTGCTTGGTGATTCTGAAAACATAATAAATAAATACGATGAGATTTAATATTAACAAAAATACAATTTGCATTGAATTAGCTTAATCTTGGATACAAGAGCCTTGTATATCACGGTACAAATAAAGGTATAAGAAGGGTCATAAGTTTGACTTTTCGGTATGTGCTATCGGAGCATATAAACGAAGCTCACGTAATCAAGATGGTTCTTAGCTATAATTTATGAAGATTTTTCAGGCGTTTGATGGTTATCAGCTTATTTTCTCTCTCTGGTTCGAGTTATTACTAAAGATAAGTTAAGTATATTTTTTAGAGTTCTGCAGTAATACATAGTAACCTAGTTTTCTTTTGTCCGCCCGTCTAGACTAAAGGCCTTGCTAACTACTGTCTAGGAAAATTGATCTGGACGAAATGAACGTTTTAAATTATTAAAAAACCTAAATCACGAATATTTATGAAATAATTGTATTAATTTTAACTCCGATGTAAAATACTACGGAACCCTACAGTATACTGTTGTTCACACGCACTTGGCATATTTATTTAAGGAAGATTTATAATACAAAAAATAATTGTAAGTGTTATTATTATATAATTTTAATTTTGAGATGTTTGCCTAATCATATATCTGAATAATAATATACAAAAATAAATATGAATTAGGTGTGATATGACCTGGAGGTGGTGCTGAGTGAGGAGAGAACACCATCACAGTGTTGCCGATTGTGGTCGTGAAGTCCAAAAACCCGTAAACAGTCTGCGTCAAGAAGTTTCCATCCGCGGCTACCATGCAACCTGACAATTACAAATATTTGCTATAAATACTATTAATTTGCTGTAAACAATTTTAAAAGTTAAAAAAAATCATCGTATAGTTAGTTATTTCCTATTTTGTTAGCTTTAAATTGCGAGATCTCGTCTTCATTTACACGTGTTTCGTCATAAAGCTGCTGGGTTTATGTTATGTTCGTATAAACGCTACCTTTGGAAGCTATCTGATATGACTTCTCTATTTTATGAAAGGATCAGCTTATAGTGCCAAACATTCAGGCTTATCACGCCACTCAAGTAATAAGTCATGCTCATGGCGGGCACGTTTCATATCGAGATCACTTACGGAGGCTTTATGTAAAGCTCTTTGAGAAAAGTGCTGATAAGAGCGGAGTCAGGAGCACCGTTACTTCAGTACCATTGAATCTTAAATGATCTGTGATACTGCCTTCATATGGCTTAAAAAGGGAGGCTGTTTACAAACAAAGCCGTTGGAGATACTGTTGAGCTAATGGCCTGAGAATATGGTTTCGTTAAGTCCTCGATAGGAGTGTTTGCTGAGCCCTTCAAGTTAATGTGAACTTGTATGTGAAGCTAAAAGGGCCTTCACATTACAATTTAACGAGCGAAAAGATAATGCAAGTTATTGAAAACAAATTACGTATCTTATAAATAGATGCAATAAAACTAGATAGCACATTTTTTACTCCTCGTGTGCTGTGCAGTGTTAGGCAAAAAATATGCCGTAATTTGCACGTACATGACCGAATTGCTATTTCTGCCATTGTCAGCGAGGATAAATGAATCTGCTATATCTATAAGTGTTCCTCATATCCATAAATATAACGAGATCAAAACAAACAAATACGGAGCCAAATACAGAGGCAAATAAATATGAACATAGGGAACGCGTTCAAGTTGAAAAGTGAGTAGTGAATAACAAATTCAGACGGGGTCGCGACACTATATCCGACTTATTTCCGAGCCATTTGCTGGCAAGTGGACTGAGATAGTCCACCTTAGATACGCATCGAGGGCACCCGCTATTCCAATCTATGTGTTTTCAATTACTTAGCAAGAGACCGCTTTCTGTACCTATTAGGTATCTACTACGAGAAACAGTTTTCTTTACTGGATCTCAAATAGCTACCTTTATGAAATGGTCCAGAAAGGGTTTGAGATTTTGCAGCTGTTAAAGTAGCAGTGAGAGCTTTTAATCCTGCAGTGAGTTAGATTACTCGTTAAAATACGAAAACATAGAATGTTAATACCAGAGTTTGTTCGATAACATAACACACGCTGTGTTGGTTGAGGCTGAACTTTAAATTATATTTGTTGGAATACCTATTACGCGTTTAATTACGTACTCGTTACGCATCAGCCTATAGCACCCCACTCTTGGACTCCGGTCTCCGATATGAAGGAGGTCTAGGTTATATTATCAACCAAATTGCAGGTTGGAAACTTCCCTTATCTTCTAAAGCTAGAAACCTTCTCCGACAAGCAAATTTCCTCATGATGATTGTATAGCAAGTCGTAATTAATTATTATATTCACACAAATGAAAAACACAAGAGGTGCATGAAAGAACTTGGGCTGAAACTCACGCTCTATTGCTTGAAAGCCAGGGAGTTCACCGGCTATACTACTGACTTTCTTACACTAATTTATTTAGTCAGGTATACCTAAGTATTTCACTCTTAGACGCGTGCGTTCGTTGATATGCGGCGACACACACATGCTTATTAGAAGCGAATACATTCCGAACTCAGGTACCTACTAGTGTGCAGTGCCGCGCACATGCAATAAAGCCTTTTCATAGGGAAATGAACTTCATTACATCTGAGCGCCATGGAATTGCTCATTTAAAACCGACATCGTAGAAATAACTTCCTCATAATTAGTTGACTTGTGCGTAGCATTGCTTTGCGTGTAGTGTTCATCAACTAAGTAATGTGTTTACCACATACCTACCAAAAGAGTTGGGAAAAGTTAGTTACAAACAAAAACTAGAGACAAACAATACGATAAAAATACTGAACCTGTCTTATTGGCACCAAAATGGTGTCAATAGGAGAGGTTTATCGACACGGTTTCGGTGGTTAAAAACTGCGTACAGTACCTAACATCATCCAAACAAACTAACAGCCGTAAGAACATTTCTCCAGACTCGAAGCACAGACGCTTCGTTCTCTTGCTCAATCAGGAAGATAATTAATAAGTTCTCGGAGTTATCTAAATATTTTTAAGCACTACTTACTTAGGTGGGCGGCTACTGCCAAAACGGTGATGACTCGAAGCTCCATGGCTCTTCAGATTCAGATCTCAGGAACTGTGTATATTTATCACTGCTTGTATATGTGACGCGTGCGCATCGTGCAAGACGACTGTGATAAAGACCTGGAACAAGTAGAAGGTAAGATTATTGTACTCGTATGTAACACAGTACAAAAACAGCAAAAATCTTAATTATTGTCTGTGATAACGAAGGTCCTTATCCACCGTCATTATTATTCATCCGGCAATTAGTACTGACCAATCGTTAATAGTGAACGTATTATTAATTAGCAGGCAGTTTTATTAAGAAATGGTGGATAATGTAATGGTAACTAGATATATTTATTACATAAGCAAGCAATTCTCCGGTTGTAATAAAACTGTAGGTAGAGTGTGTAAAGTAATCTACAATTTTAGATGTGTATATTGCCGCAAAATGTATAGGTAATGCACCTAGACCGTACCGTCTATTGCAACCCTTAGATGATTCGGCTATTTTTATAAACCTAAAAATTACTGAGTTCAGAAACAAGTCAACCAATAAATTGGTAAAGTTCGCCAATTTGATCTTAGCTATTACATAGATTGTCTAGAGGTATAGGTTCCATAAAATGAGTTCGGCTAATAATAGCATGTGAAATTCAATCGTCGAATTGTTGGGCGCGTGTATGTGTGTATTTTTGATCCAGTGAGCTCTAACCTCGACGAAATAACAAATAGAAGAGATGGCTTATTTTTTGTAAAGGCTTATGATAAAAACAAAATTATCATCAATAAAATGTAACGGTGCGCCATACATCAATTTGTTTCATGTACATTGTACAATGCAGGTGACCGAGGCGCTGGCTGCGGCGGTCGCATTTGTTATGTTAATCCCGATGCGAACGAATATGAAATTGCCAGCTGACCTCGCTAGCTGAAGAGTAGCTCCCGGCCATTTTAACTGAAGCTATGTAAAAGTTTCCAACAGTATATCTTAATGTTTTATGTCGAAATTAAACATTCATGTCACTTGCAAAATGTTATCATACATGTAGAAATTTCAGATTTTTGATTTTTTACTTCGAGTGGAAGAAAAATAGAATTTAATTTCATGCACACGAAACTGAAATTTAAACACAGTTTAGATAAAAAATATTATATTATATTAGGCAGCTTTATCGTTCGAGCTGATTTCTTACAAATAACAATTGATGCAACTTACATAACGCTCCTGAACTAATTAGATAGAACTAAGTAAGTTCAATTAAAGAAATTTTTGTTAAAGCTTCTACGAGAAGCATACAATAGTCAAATGCACAGTACAAATACTGGTATCAAGTAGCCAATACTTATGGTCGTAAAACTATTGAAAATCTTTAGACAGCTATTGTGAAAAACCCTGCAGTGAACTTTAAATCTACGTAAGGAAGAAACTTGTGTAACAACGGAACACAAGAATATTACACGTTTGAAAAAACACTAGCACCGGTGAAAAACACACACACTTTACATCAAAATTTACATATATTCATTGGACTCGAGTCCAATAACGGCTACAACATTTGTCCTGTAGTTTCCCAAAAAATAAACAGTCAATATTAGTCGATATGCAAAACTTCGGGCGAAGCACCTCCGCAGGTCGCAGCCTCATTTCGGCGGCGAACCAATTCATTGTACAAAACCAATACTGCCTTCAATATAAACATGTTTACCGCAGAACGGTGGACGTAACGTAATTGTTCTACGATATTAAATTGTTTTAAATTTAAACCATTTTGAGAATATTATTTATGCAAGCCGATTTATCGATGTGTTTAATTGCCTCTGTCGTCCGATGGTAACGATCAATCAAGTATTATTATATATTTAGAGGTAAATTAGAATTATAATAAAATTTCATCGAGACACTTGTGCACGTGCCTCTCTTAAAACGTCTTAAGTAATAGCAATTTTGATTAAGTATATTATGTCGCAGAAATGATTGTACATCACGGAAACATTTGAGCATTACAGAAATAATTTAACTTCACCCAAACAAATGAGCATTTCTAGACATTTTTTTTTAAATTGATTTATAAAAAATGAATATTTGTTCAAAATATTATAGACTATAGGGAATGGTTACCAAGTTCACACCGTCTTCACATTGACTTCTGTATCCCTTCAACATACAATCTCATTTTGCAGCTGAATCTCAATTCTACACTATAATTATTTTTGCATTATCTGGTATTGTTAAAACTAATGAGACAATGTATCATTCGCCATCTTGCTAGTGGAATGTGGCTGAGTAGCCGCAATTGCGATGGCAATTCACGACTCTAGTCTTTGTGGTGGCCTGGCATTTGTTGCCGGAATCTGAGGGAATGATCTTTACGTTATTTATACCTATAAATCTTAGTTTAGTATTGAATAGTTGATTTATTCACGTTTTGTGTATGAGTGATCGGGTCTTTATTTGCAATGTATAGGACATCAAGACAACGTATTAAGGTAGAATTTTATTTTTATTATATTGTTATGATATGTAGGATATGTGTCGAGAGCTTAAACAAATCTAACGATATCTCGCAATTAAAACACTGTTTGAAATACATAAGCGGCTACTGGAAAGAGCAGCAAGTTAATTTATAAGAAACATAGCTTAATTAAATATATTAAAATGTTGAAATTCTACTTATAAAATTAAATGGTTTGATATATTTAATACCAACAAGAAAAATAATGAACAAGATATTTTTGAAACAGAATTCGTCAATGATAATGCACAATCAAATTACGTGGAAGCCATAACTCATACATAACGATGATATATTTCGACAATGTGCCAAAACCATTAGCCATGGTAATTACCAATACATAGAGCAATCAGCTTAACTAGATCACATAATCGTTAGATGCATTGATAATATCCATTTAATCATGTCTAACGCCTATTAACTTACTAAGCCTAGATGATAGTTGAATTGAATTTAATGTCCTTTAAAATGGTTGATAAAAACCGAATCATACTATTGCAATTAACTACGCGTAATCTATTCTTAAGTATAATTCATTTTGTAAATTACTGGAAACTCGGTCACACTTATCTCCCTGACAGGCAGGTTCTATAGTAAGTTTGTGGAAAATCAATAAATACAATATATGTACGTAAACTTGAACAAGCATGGCAAGCTTTTCTTTTTTTATAGTATATAGGATTTCCTGCTTAATTACACCCTAACACTTGAATCCTCAATGGGAATCCGTGACCGCCAGCCTCGAGCCAGCCGCCAGCTTACATGCTCGCTCCAATGCCAATTGGACTCGGCAAGCATTCAAATGCTCTCAATGGCAGAGACTGACTGAGTTCGAAGTAGGCACAATGCATGCCGTAATACTGAGTTATTGGCTAAAAATTACCTGGTTGAGCCTTATTTTGCGTGAACGTATTGTTAGTTTGGTAACCAAATCTGCTAGCAGCAAGGAAAAATAAGTAACATTTGTGTGAAAATGTTATTCATTTGACATGGCAAGATGACATTATATTTACAGTATAGATAAGGTTTAACCATTTCAATGTCAAACCGACCGACAGATAGCCCTCGCAGGTACAATACTGGGGTTCCAATTACAATATTAAAACAGAACAACAAATTCAAAAAAAATCTACTTTTCGTTCAAGGAATGATTGTGAGGATGAGAAGTGTCGGCCGGGGGCGACCTCTTGAAAAAAACTTTTTGCTTCGAAAGTTTTCTTAGTAATATTCTATAACTCTGTAGGTAGCAATGTAACTACATACTCGTATATCCGTAGGCAGTCCCTGGTTCGGGAGAATTCAGCATGTTGCTATGTTGAACTCCACACGTCTCGGAGGACTGAGCGCTTGATTTCACTTGCCTAATGCAATGTTACATATGGGAACTTGAATTCCCTCTCGATAATAACTTGGCTAAACTGCAATGAATTTAGTATTATGTATTGTTTTAAATTTCAATACCCTTTGCTTTAATTGACTGTCAGTTTTTGTCGTATTGCTAATATTGCATGCTTATTCAACTAAATCAGGCCTCAAACAAGTCAACCACTCATTGATTGCCTTACTTATAACTTATATTTATTTCTTTCACTATTTTGCTGCCAATAATAAATACAATTTGGCTATAAAACAAGTCAGAAGCACGGTCGTGTTCGGTACAAACGTAGGATTTTGCAGGGCTTAGTTTTTATTTAGAGTTGCAACACAGTATTCAGTATTTGCTCGTATGGATTCTGTACGAAGCCTTATTTACGATCGGTAGTAAAATGGACCGAACATAAGTAATCCTAGGTATTATAGGTATTGCGAGTCTAACACTGAGTATGGGCTTGAAAGACCTAGAGTCTTTTGTGTCACCCTATTGAAGGGCTGTATGAATGTAGGGTTGTGCAAGTCTCGGTAATTTATAGTTTTGAAAGGTTTAACTAAAATGTTTTAAAGGTATATTATACCTTTGATATTTGAGTAAAAACCTTTTGTTACATTGTTACCTTGTGTTACATATCTTATTTAGGTACCTATTTATGAGTAGTTGAGTAAATAAAATATTTAGGTATACGTAAATTACAGGACAATTACGTAAGTTACTGGAATTTCTAATTAATTAAATAATAGTAATGTATCGAATCTTTAGATTTTGCTAAAAGTCATGAAGAGCACTCTTGTACCTTGTTTAAAGTTTGGATTTTATAACGAAAGTGATATTGAATGATATGTGAAAAGTCAAAAAAAAATATCCTATTTCGTAGCCCTAGCCTAGGAGTAAAAGACAGGAGGTATATGTGATCAGAGCATGGTGTTTAAGTATCTGTGTGTGTTTAGTCGCAAGGTTGGCGCGGCTATGTCGTCGGTGATGTTTGCGGCGTCCGTCTACGCCATTCACGATGTTCCCTTCATTGGACGCGGTACAGACAGTGAAAAACGCCTACCGATAATATTCAATTCTTTTTATTTAACTACGAACTAAATCACAAAACTTTAACGCCAACTTTATTTAAAAAAATAAGTGTTTACTTGCAAATACTAAGTCGAAGGCACCAACCAGATCATTGAAAAATTTAAGAGCTTACACAGCTAAAATCTTCCATAATTTTATGGCGCTCGGATTGTCTGGGCAAATAGACAACTATTATATTTGCCCAGACAATCCGAGATATATTCTACTCGGGTTAGAAGTAGTGTATCAATAAGGCGCACTATCGTTTAGGCAGAGTGCCTTAATGTCAGAATTTTTGCCCGCCTGCTTGAACTCTAATACGATTTCTTTGAATACAGAGGTGGCCCACATATTGTGGCTGTAAAAAAATATTTTTTTAAATGAAAATAAAGAGACACGTTTCTATGCAATACCTTGATTCAGAAAATAAACGATAGCTGCCGGAAACTGATCATAATAAGGTTAATGCTTAGGCACGCTAACTCGATCTAAATAGGTTTTGGACGTGCTCAATAAAATGACACTGGAGCATTTTTTGCTTTGTCTAATTGTATTGTTATATCATTGTGACAGTAATGT
Source organism: Ligdia adustata (assembly GCA_947049295.1). Lineage (NCBI taxonomy): Eukaryota > Metazoa > Arthropoda > Insecta > Lepidoptera > Geometridae > Ligdia > Ligdia adustata. The sequence continues at coordinate 11,342,670 of OX346218.1, forward strand.
CAGCTTATAAGTGGTCTAGCATCGGCGGTCAAATAGCAAGGTCTGCGAGTCAAAGTCAAAAGTCATTGTATCACAAATACGTTCTAAAAACTAGCCTTGGCACTTGACATTCTTGTTGCTAAAACTATTTGAACTTTACTTGTGAGGTTTGAAGATAAAGAAACAAGTTACATTAACGTTTGAGATAATGTAAATAAAAATAATTACAAACGACTTTGAAAAATACGAGGGCTAAAATTTCAGACCACTGCACAGTAGCCTAATGAGTGAATCCGCGGGCCTACGAACAGCGAAGAATCAGATGCAGATGAAGACAAAGACAATCAACACATCGCTCACAAAAAGAGTTAGACTTACATAAAAAATACAAACATACACTTTAAAACACTACCTTCTTTTTGGACAGTCGTAAAATAGTAGTTAGAAGCTTCCAATTTTTTTGTGTTTATTATTTTCATACCGGTCACGGGGTGTGAAAAAATTTGAAAAGGGTTAATGAACTTATAAGCACTAACTAACAACTGTTAGTTTAAAATGAACCGAATTCTTAAATTTTTGAATTTATTGTGTGCAATGGGCATTCTGTGTTGAAGAGGAAATTTTAGGCAGCAGATTTTGTTGCTAACAATAAATATTGTTTTGTCAAAGTTACTTAATTTGCCGACCGTATTGCCTGACCAAGTGTGTATTCATCCCTCTATTCAAACAAAATTTAATGAGGCGTACGTCTATACAGGAAGCTGTCTGCGCGCGGATCATGTGGATTCTCTCCCAACCATCGATATTAATGGATTAGGCACAAATTATTCCCGCATATCAACGTTTCTCCTTATACAATATATTATTTCTTTTTATCAAAAACCTTGCACAATAGAAAAGTAACATTACCATCTGTATATTGTTTGCCAACATATTCGTAATAACCGGACAATGTCGCCAGATGTCTTATATCAGAGAAGGGAAAAGAATGTTTCCTATCGCAAATATTAATTACGAAAAAGGGAAGCAGTACCTACGTACCAGAAATACGAGACAGTTTCTCGCAGAAATAGGTACTGTAACATTTGACATCAATGTCATTAACTTTACCTAAAGCAAATATTTTATATCGTGATAAATTGTTGGCTGAATAGATCGCTATCAGATATAAGCTGCTTATTGTGATTCTAAATAATTATAAAATAATGATTTTGTAATCACTAATATTTTAATATAATAATTTAATAATATTATAGTAAGGATTTTTGTTTTTAACTGAGGTTTCCTGGGACCCCAGCCAAACCACTTGTGGTACTGCTATTAAGGTATATTATAACTATTAAGGTATATTATAATAGAGACGTTTGTCGTCGTTTTAACTTAAATTCTTAGATCTAATTAATTTAAGGCTTAGATATGAAATAGTAGTTACAACACAGTATAACAGTAATTGATAATAATGTTCAAGTTTATCAAAATTTGTGAAAGGTAGTAGGTAAGGTAGTAGCAGCAAACAAAAGAGAAAAGAGTTGTTTCAGAAATGTATGTAGCCCTGATCAGAACAGTGTACATGATACCATAAATACGTTAGGGACTATTAATCTTTAATAACCAAATTCAAAATAACGTAACTTATCGTAGTGTACCAAATTAATTTCGAATCAAAATATTTCCATGCTATTTACACAAAAAGGTGATTTACAATTTATAGACCAATGTGGCCATTGGAGGCAACCTCTTATGTTTTGGTAACTAGACCTTGTTAGAGGTCTTAGGTCAGCCTAGAAACTTTTACAATACAGCTTGCCACTCTATAAAACTATAAACTTGGAGAAGACATTTATTTATTTATATTAATTTGTTTTGTAAAGTACGAGTATAATGCTAACCCGTTACTAATTCATGATATTATTTAGAAGATGTTCAATAGTTTCGTGCTACAAATCAATGCAGCAATGTCACAAAAGATGCCACCATACTCGTAAATACGCTGTAATCGCGAACATTGATTTTTTCTCAACTCTATATGAATGGAACATTCTCCCGGACGCCCCTAGAGTAAATTTGATTGCTTTTTTACTATCCTATTTGTCATAGATTATTCAATATTGGACGTTCAAATAGCTTTAATTGAGTCATTGACTGGTGAGTCTTGATTACTTAGCAGAAACCATTCGACAGCGCTTTATGAGTTAATTTTAGTTACATGCTTCTAATGGTACCTTCATGTACATATAGTATACTAATTAATTAATATTTTACGTTTTAAAGTATCGGTATATAATGCATCACTGCGTTAGTTATTTTGTACAACCTATGAATATTTTATGATAAAATATGCTTAACATCATATGTAACAAAGTAACATATAATAATGATTTTACACGTAGCCAAATCTCGAGCGTTTTGCGAAAAAGATAAAGTAAGAGTCTATGGGAACAGTACGCCTAATGGTGTTTTCATGTCATAACATGACAATAATCCCATACAAATGCATTCTTAATGGCGGGGGCGGGCGTAAATAAGGATTCCAGGAACGTTTCTCGTTCTCCCATTCAATACTGAAAGCGACTGCCTCGAGCCTCTTTCGAGATTTCCAGACGTCTTACAAAGGTTTTGTGAAATGATTTGTGCTAGACCGAGCAGAGCTTGAGCCGAGACAGCTATATCAGTAACTGTACATACAGATATAAGTGACACAAAATAAAAAATGCTGTTTTTATCAGGATTGTATCCTGTAGTGTTACTTGTAACGAGTTAATATGAAAGGAAGAGTAATACATTAAGAAAATAAATTAAGAGCAAATGTAAGAATCTCTGTTTAACAAATTTATAAAAAAGTTATTCACCATGACCTAGCCAGCTTACAGAATAGAAAAATGTCGTATACATGCTTAGATATAACTTAGCACTATGCGTGTCATTATTAAAAATAAGCTTATTCACATAATATAAAACCTAAAGTTTTTTAAGCACAATATAACACAACCTCAACTATCATTATTTTTATTTCTATCTGAATTTAGAAACAAACAGATATACTTTCAAAGCATTTAATCCTCGCCGAGGCGTGTGAAAAATAACAACGTGTCATATCCTTACAAACGCTCTTCGCAAAAGAATATCTTGAAATATGCCTTTATTATGTTACTGAAACAACTTTGAACGAGACAACATTATACAAGTTTTAGTCTTCTGCGAAAATCAGTCGGGATAAACTTACACTAGCTTATAAATATCACTAACGCATCGTACTCTCCATCCAACCTACTTTGGTAGAGTTACTGTTGTTTTCCCCATAAAAACATGGCAACGGACAATATTTGTGGAAGCAAGTAAAACAAGTTTGGTAAGGGGAGATCGACATGTAAATATTTGGCGATCGTCGGTGAACTAGACTAACGTTGCCGTTGTCCGATAATTTATGTTGGCAACGGTGCCTATTGTCGGGCAAACAACGGCTTCGGGACAAATTTATATTCCAAGTTGTAGCGAGCAGGACCCGCCCGCGGCCATACCCTTTTACACAAAACTGTTAACTGATACGTAAATTAGAATCTCGGTGTTAGTTCAGTAAACAAATCTTAGGGCAAAATTTATCGATCGATTTATAAATAGTAATTCTGCGAAATATAGTAGAAAAACATCTGAAAAATAACCTGTGTAACGAGCTTCGTCAAGATTGGTAGGAAACTACAACCTGTACAAGAGTACGAATTTTTAACTTAAAAATTACAGGCGAAATAAAAATTTGCTATAAAATAGTTCGGTTAACAAATAGGGTTACCAGTATGGAACCGAATAGTTCTGAGCTCGCGCCGCGGCTTGTCATTTTGGCTGCATCCCAGACACGTTTTGCATTTTATTCAAAACGTTGACGTGAAGGATAGAGTTTTATTATTTTACTACTCTAACGTGATCCGACTGAGCACCTGAGTTATTCCGAACCACGTGCCTCTTTCAGATACACGGATTCCGAAGTCTTATTTACGGAATATTTCTCTAAAAGAAGTCTGTGGTAAACCTTGTGGAGTGAAAACCATTCAGTAACCTTAGGAAGCATCAAACTTATAGGAAAAAAAGAAACGACAAAATTATTCAGTTAATACTCCTACTATATTATCTCTATCTAACAATAACGAAAGCAAAACGATATAGTGAAAACATACCGCTACACAAATAAGCAGGCTGTAACATCAAATTCTCGCGTGAACTTTAAAAACCAATTCCGTTTATGCATATTTATAATAGCGAGTAAAACGCGAAGTTAACATTGTTAAACAGAAATTGAATAGGTGCGGCGAGTGCCCAAAATTTATTTTTGATTTCATCTCGTTTGGATGCAAATGTTTTGCGGAGGGCTGTGAATGAGATCCACACTAACGTTTATATTGAGTCCTGAAAACACAACACAGTTAAATGCGTTTAAGCATGCATTTTAATAAATGTATTTTGAACATTTTACATGTTTAGTTTAGTTAATGATATTTTTTCTTGACACAATATTAGATACATTACATAAACAGTGTAGAAGCTCTAGATCCAAAAATAGTAATGATGCTGAAACGTAAATGATGTTATTTTATATTACCTCAAATTCACCTAGAGTTTTGTTTTTGAACATGTACTTACTTAGGTACTGGATACAAAACCCATACCAACCCAAAGCTATACGGATTATACCGCAAGTATCCTAAACCGATAATTCAATTGAGAGGGTGACGAAAATTAAACTTTGTATTATTACGTATTTGAATTACGAGTACATCCTGTTTGGTTATACGTTTTGATTCGCCAGTAAGGTGTATACAGAGACTTAGAACTTATAACTCATACTATATTTAGGAACGCTTCGCATCTATAATTTCCCACAAAATACATAGTTTCAAACGTGTGTTTCGAAACAAAACCTTCGGTAAGTTCCTAAGCACGATTATTGTTAAAATGCTGCTCCTCTGATGTTTCGTAAGGCGGTACTGCGAGGCATTCTGATCGGGAGTGAGTCATGAGGACGCGATTCTAGGGCGCGTCGACACACTTTACTGCAGAGATAAGAACAATACATCCGAAACGCGAGTGCTAGCTTCGTAGTTTAGCTATGTACATACTAGAGAGTGTTGAAATGTTTTTCGAAAGAATGACACACAAAAAGATGTCGGAATTAAGAGTGTATTTTCTAATTAGACCGAGACTGAAAAAAAAAGGATGAAAAAACTATATTTTTCAAAAATAATAATAATTACTTCTGCAATTGTAGCATAAATATTTTCAAGGTTTTGGAATGCATAACGTATAAGATATTTTTTATTGAAACGAACTATTGCTAACATTTACTATAGGTAGATAGCAAATTTAATCGTACCGTTTAAAAAAATACTAATTTATTTTCATTGTCAACCGTCCGACGTTACAAACATGTTAATTTACTCAATGTGAATATAGCCTTATATATAAAAAATAATACCACCTGCAACGCCTATAATAATAACCATAACTTAAGAAGTGGTAAAAAATACAATCCAAGGACCCGGATTGAGTGAGGTCAGATTAGTCACAGCATAATCCTATGATGGAATTCATTACGCATAGATTGATAGCCACCTTCAAATAAATCCATCCAAATGACGTACACCGCTTGTGTTCGAGTATGCGAGCCGATTATGCGAATTTTTACCCCACATGGGGCACGAAATTTATTCAAATTACGTTTTACGGCAGATTAATCGTAAAGAAATTGCTTACGGCTCGATTAACTGGAATTCGGATGCGGGATTTATATGAATATGATTTCCAACAATGACATACATGGAAATATAAGGAAGTAGGGACTCGGTCGGTTATATTCAATCCGAAAATTCAATGCGCATCTTTATTAAGCTTAGATCCGTATAAAATATTAATTGAATGCTATTTTTTATCAGTAAGTACTATCTATAAGTTACTTCTTTTATCCACGAGTACCTGACACAGGTTGTAAGAGTAGAGTCCCAGAGAGGTCTGCGAGGTATTGTTAGAGGCGATCGATGCGTCCGCGCCCAGACAAAGGACAGGGGAATATTGTTTGTCACAAAATTTATTATGGCAGCGGACAGAGCGGGACGCTAGCCGTGAGTAACATGCCCGATATATCAGCTAGAGCGCAAATATATGCGTTCTGTCTCCACAGTAAGAGCTACGGCGTAGCGACCGCTCTACATTGTATATATGCTACGCTGCGTCTGCTAGCTGACTGTCTGTCTTCGTACATATATGTCAATAATGATGGACGAGCATCTACGAATAATTTTCGGTTTTGAAAACATTTTGAATATTTGCAGATTTTAGTTGCCACTGGTACTGGTAGCGGTAGATCATATAGTAAATCAAGTAAACCTGATCCGAACTTTATTTAATAGCTCGTCTACCCAACATATACCCCCAAAGAGTTAGTGATAATGATTGATGGATTGAAGAAGAAACCATATTTTATGACAATCAAAAAAATAAATATCTACTTTTTACCATTACTCCTCACAAAAAAATATATTCAGTAGCAATATTTTTAAACAACAAATGTTTACAAATATTTATCTAAATTCTTATGAAATCCTTTTTACATAAATATCGTATCCAACAGCGAAAATGTTTATTAACTTGCAGCATTACGGGAGTATAAAAAGGTATGTTTTCTCTGTCGTTGTGTAAGTAATGTATGTGCCATTCGGCTGGTTTGAATAAACGCTTGTAACCCGAGCGTTAACCCTGAGGATAAACATAGGACCTGCGTCACAGTTACACTATACGCAGTTGTACGTTTTACGTTTACTGTCCACTTATTTTAACTACGTACACCGTATTTTACTGATCAGTTCAAATTTTATCGTTAAAACTAATTAGGAATAAAATATGAATTGATTACATTCCGAGAGTGCTATAACGTAATAAATATTGCAATTATAAATAGACGACACATATTATATGTTACATTATACAATTGCAGGTACACCTAATTAGGTACATCTGTTTAGTTTAGATGAAAAGAGTTTTGTTAAACCTGGTCCCACACACATATTCTATTTCGATCATCTATTTTTATGACGGATGTTTTCTTTGACAATCTCAAAAAATCTACAAATCTCACGTACTGAAAATTAGTTGTACATAACTTGTCCACTGAAGTAAGTCCCGCATTATTCGTCCGTCTCTTTTGTAAGTCAATTCGGAATGGTTCGTAGCTGGCCATTATGCGACTTGTTTGCATCCTTATTTTAAGCTAGAACAGTATTTAAATTCTATTATCCAATTTACTCTGTTGTTCCGAAGAATGTGATACTTACGTGGACGATGACCTTTGCAAAGGAGGAAGTTAGGAGGGGGAGGTTTATAAATCGCTGGAAATGCGATTGTTGACTCAAAGTTTAACCCAAACTGAGCTTTATAGCGATAGCGTGAGCTGTACTAAACTACTGATTATAATTATCATATAATCGATTTAATTTCATAAGAAATTTGCTATATTTAACTCTGTATTTCTGACATGAGAAATTTAAGCAACATCAACTACCACGTGTTTTTTTTCTTTTAAATATTTATAGAATCATAATTAACCTATATATTATACCAATTCACTAAATGAAAAGGCAATTAACAGATTTGTATTATTTATCGCTAAAAGCATTGACTATGCAAATCAGGAACGATGCTTCTAAAAGTAACTTAGTCGGCGACATTCAATATGGTGGCGAAAGTAATCAATTAGACGGCAAAAATCTTGGCCACAGGAGCCGCAGCCCTCAGGCATTCTTTTCCACATTAACATACTTTTATTGAATAATTCATGTGCATTAAATTGAATAACATTTAAATTCATTAGTCTGGTTCGCTTGTTATCTGAGGACGCTCGCAATTATCATTTCGGTGTTCATTTTTCATTGTGGCACGCAATGTAAATAAACATACAAACAATTTATTTCATATATTTCTCTGTTATAAAGGAGAATATTTAGACCTATCTTTCAGTAATTATTATCATCATAACAGTTTGACGCTGGATTTTATTATTTTGTATTATTGTGGGTAGGTATTTTCATTTCTTTTGAATAATGAGTTCAAGTTGGAAAAAGATTGCTTTACCTAACTAATCAGAATATTGTCGCTGGATTGTTTTTATCGCATGTTAAATAGAAAGGTAATTAACCAAACATCAGGACTTTATTGAAAAAAAATCAAATAGATAATCTAAGATTATTTACTATTACAAAGAACTCTAATTGTACACAGCTATCCCTAACCTATGTACGACCTAACTTTATACGAAATAAACATTGGAATTTTAATTCCTGGTTTATAATAGGAGAATCTTTGCTTGATAAGATCAGATGCACATAATCTTGAATTAATAAGCCAAACAACTTTCAAGCCATCATCTGTTTCAGTAAGAATTTTGAAATTCAGATCTTGGTCGGTTGGATTCCACCCTTAATGGATGAATAATCTACTCTCTGCTGTCTCAAAATGGACCCTTGAATATATATTTTGCTGAATCACATTATGACATCCTCGAGCGAGCTCAAGACTGTCAGTAATCCGATGTTCAAGTATCTCTCCATCTCGTAAGTATTAGTATATACCTACGCACCTGTAACTTGTTAAAGCACTTAATACTCGTACATTTAGATTACTCGGGAATAAAGTACTTACTCCAAGTTATTTCAAGTCTACAGAGACATATCTACTTTAGATAACTGAATAACTTAATATCGGCTTCGTACTGTATGCGAGCTTTTAAGCTCAAAGTGCTCCTTATCTATATTCGAGCAAATCTTCTTAGGTGAGTTTACGTCTCGCTTGACAGTTATGTGAATAATGTTTTGATAACAAATTACACGTCGTAAGCTCTGGAAAATTCTCGATTTTTTGGGCTTAATCGGCTGTAGAAGATAGTAATAGAATAACTTTGTTGAATAAGCAGAGCATTATATTCTAGTGCTTTTGTAGTTTCAATGTAGTTTAGATACTTTTATCGTCGTAACATAATCCGTTTTCGTTGTAGATTTTATAACAAAAGAACAGAAACATTTCGAACGAATTGATTCTATTACCTTCAATGTTGTGGAAATCGAAATGTTATACTAAAAACAGCCTTGTTCTACGTCGGATATTGAACATGCCGGACAAACAGACGCATATGTTACATTTTTACTATTGGCACGTCGTCGCTCGCTATATTGCCTAACCCGACGGGTTTTATTTAAAGTGAATCCGAATATTTTCGGCCTCTATACATGTTCAGTTTACATGCACACGTACCGATAAAACAAATATTTTCCGTACGCTGCGAATGCTTTCGGCTTTGTAATTTCCCCACGAAAAAGCGGTGCGTTTTTCGCGAAACAAATGGAGATCGCAGTGATGGGAACTTGACCTTTTGTGAACAATGGAAGTTATAATAGGTCATGGGTCGATATTTAGATATACGCCGAGTGCGCACTTGACGTGTTTTCGTCAAGAATGGGCTTGGCATTAGGTTCTGTTTGGTTAGTCCCACTGTTAATTTGTTATACATGAAACATAATGACTACAAACTTTTAATTAGTATTACTACACAGGGTTATGTCACCAGTTATATATACACTTTAAAAAATTAGTTATTAGCCGTTTCAAAGATTGATCTAAATTCTATAATACAATTAATGGTATAGTTAAAATAGGCTGTATGTCTATTGTTCGTACTTATTTATGATATGGTGAACTGTAATATGGATACATAATTAAGATGTATAAAAGCCTATTGTAATAATAGCTGACATATCACGTCAGCTCAGGATCTCTGCACATTTCGGCATCGTATTATTAGCATAGAAGATAATCCACACTAATGTACATTAACCTATCGACCTGCAGGACCTGCGGTTTGCATTGAAATTGATACAAATGGCTCGAATTATCTGAATATACGCTGGAATAAAGGATTTGGATTAGGTCGTACTTAGGCAAAATTAGGGGCAAAAACAGCAAACTGCATGCCACACATAAAACTAACTTCTAGTAATAAAATACGTTTCTAGTAAAAAGCAATTATGAGTAATTATATATTGCAACCAACAGACTACCATTTGCAATATATGTTATTCTGTGTTACGTTATTATAATTCGTAAAATAATATTTCTTTTCTATTTTTATTAGGAATAAATTTTTGCCCTTTTTGTGCGAATAAATCATAAAATACTTGTTATATCTCTGAAAACGAATAGTTGCATCGGTTTTAAAACAGTAAGATACTATTATAGAGTGATGTGACAGACTATTTACTAATTATATAATGTGTTCTTTATATTCTGCTGATTTGAGTCATCTTAACCTTCGTCGTAGAGGTGAAGCTGTGTCTATTATTGTAGTAGTAGCCCAAGTTCCGGTGTATTTAGCAACGATTCGTAAAGTATAATATGTTGTAAGGAACCTCCCAAATACATAATCATACAAATTAATTGTAAGAATGACATGTAGCAGGAAGTTGTTTAAGTGTTTTGGATTTGCTAATGGCTGGTATAATGACAGGTATCTGACGATTCGTTCTATATTTTTATAAGTAATTGAGACTTTATTCAGTTACTAACTGTCCGTTAATCCCCCTATTAATAGAACAAAACGAGTGCTTTGCTTTGTTTTTGATGTAAAACAACAACCATTGGTGCTCAATTTAAAGCTTGTAATAAGCGTGTTGTTGTTAGCATCAAAACTTTGTGATAAATTAGCTAGTTAAGTAGACGAACATTTAATTAAATACTTAAAATACAACAGCATAAATTGTACAAGTGATAGTGATGAAGTGTTAGTAATCTAGCTATATTAGAAAACTATAATTTATTTTATTTATGAAGACTAATCGTTTTTATATAAAATAAAAAAAAACTATCTCACCTAGATACCTTGTAATCCAATGTACACGATTTACATATACATAATTTATAGAGAGTTACAAAAAGACTCACAAATCGCTGTTATAAATTGTATCTATAATGCATTGCATTCAACTTATAGATTCGAGTTCGTTCATCGAACGTACATACCATGGTCTGCGGTTCGACTAGTACTCATCCAAATAAGTCTGCGTACTGCGTAATATAAGCTAACTTACAATAAATTCAGTAGGGATACACCAACTATTTATAATCAAGCAAGCAAACCGAATGTGCTTCAAATTCAAATATAATTTTATTGTATACCAACATAACAAATGTACACTAAATACAGATATCTTACGAACAAGTCCAATAAGACGTTTTTATCTATCAGGCAGTATGTATATTTTTCTGGTTGTTAAGTTGCCATGTATGGGTCGTTTAATTCAACTAATCTTTATTAAACTTGGTGGATCTAAAATTTTATAGTCGTCGGGGGTTTTCGATTCGATCTAGATGTTTCCCAAATAATTACGTGCTTTTTCCTACGGTTGCGCTATTTACTACGGTCCGGATTTACTTGCTAATTTCGGTCGTGTATTAAACTAGCTTTTACTAGGTTTTGACCGCATTATATTTGTTTTCCGAGAAAAAAGTAGCCTATTGCACTCTCCGGACCTCAACATTACATAAAAACTGTAGAAACGTACAAAATAAAAAAGTTTGTTATTCGTTGGTACCCGGTAGTGACTAAAATAAGTAAAAGTAAATACAGCACACAAATAAGTAGCACATTAAGCATAAATTTTTAAATAAAGTTTTAATTCTATTTTTTATGTATATATACATATTTAACACATACAGGTGATGCTCAGTCCGAACAGTATTCTATGTGTGTCTATAGTCTATAACTGTAGTTCTTGTAGTATTAGAAAAAAATATTATGTTATGTTAGGTCTACTAGTTATGCTAACAGTAGTCGAACTAGTTCTGATAATAGATGATTTGTTTTGCCTGCTGTGCTACCAGTTGTAAGCCAGAATTAACTTTATCGCCATTGCAATCGAGTTTCGCTATCGAGCTGCTGCTAAGGTATCTATCTACTCATACTGCCAGTAGTTTTTGTTCATGTGCATGAAATAGGCCTGTCCGTGCCAGCGGAGCGGCGACCGGCCAGCTTGGTTACATGGGGTATGAATACGATCGATGTGACCACTACACCAACAGCCATACCAGAATAACGACCTTAATTTTTACCGAAACTGTTAAAAGATACCGGCTATAAAATAAACGACTATTGGTGTGGATTTTCGTACAAAATTCACGTGAAACGTTCAGTTTTTGTACCTAAAACTAACAAAGAGTATGCCGAAAGTAATTAAATTAATGATGAAATTTAATCGATACGTATCAGGAATATCTATTGAGCGCGAATTAAAGCTAAATGGAAATCAATTTGATTGTGTTTTTAAATAGAGATCAAAATAGAAGCGATTACCCACTTTCTAAGAATTACCTGATAAACGCTCATTCCGATCATTATCGAAGCCTTAATATACTGGATATCGAACGTAAGGACCGAAAAACCGTTACACTGACGTTAAATGTCAAATGAATTAAATAGATTTCCAATCAAATTGCCATGAGTTGGTTATCGATGACAAGATCCGTACTTGCAAAAAACGTTATAGCATAATGTTTTATACCGCAGTAATAAATAAACCTACGAGTATAATTCCGTTTTTTTGTGATAAAGGGTCCATACAACTTTTATCAAAATTTGTCCAGTACTTAGTTGGTTTTTAAATTTAAATAACTGAAACTTTTGTATGTATACGCGGCTGCCGTATCAAAGCCGGTTGCCACTTATTTTTTTTATACAAGACTCAAATTATTTACCTAAACAAAAAATTAAATCAAATACGAGTACCTAATATTCCATTCAAGTAATTAGGTGACTACAAGACGTATGATGAAATTCTACCGTGAACGACGAACATATGCAAACGCCAACTTCTTAATAATTATAAAAGGTCTCCTCATTCACTCGCAAAATAGTTCTCATAAACTTTCTTTAATCAAGATCTACAACGATCGTTAAATATAAATTAAGAATTTTAAATAAAGCTCTTAATTACTCAAAGGGACTTAAGCTTTGTGAATTCAAGAAACGGACCCGAGACCTAAAACGGTTGGTAGCGAACTCTATGGAGATAATATTTCATTTGGAAAAGTTGATAGCACCTCAGGAATTAAAAGAGCTACAAACGGAGAAGAAACTAAGTAGATACGACAATATTCTTGCCAATTCATAATGGACGTAGTTAAATTACTATATTTATAGAACGTGACAATTTTTTCTTCTCTGCACGCGGGCAATGAAAATATACTAATATAAGGTCGATAGAGATTATTATTTTTCACAAAATTTGTGAAAAGTTTCTCGGTTGTCAAATTCTTTCACGCCGTTATATATAGCGTTCGAACGATGTGAACATGGAAGTAACTGACGCTGTTGCTTTCGCTTGATTAAAAATATCTACCGCATCGCCGTCCATCACACGTCATCGCTCTTCGACTTAGGAAACTCCCGTTTAGATTATAATCAGACCGAAGAGTAAACAAACTTTTCAAGCCACGTGACGAGCATCAGAATCACGGAGCATTCCAATTTCACGGCGTGACGAAGAGGCCTGCTCATTTTCCTGAAGGCTGCGGATATTTTCAATTTTCCCAGTGGTGCCCTCGTTTTTATTAGTTGATGTTTTGTCTTGAATACTAATCGAGGATTAACATTCATGTGACCGTGCTTTGCTTATCTGCGTTGTGTGCATTGAGACTGCGATTACGAAGTCTTTTGCAACCTCTTTGCAACTATTGTGTTGATGTTTTTGAGTCTGTGGGTCACGTTTGGATGCTAGTCTGCATACTGGATATAACGGCTGGTCACGAATTAGATTTGAAAATTCAGCAAATACCTATGCTCAGCAAAAATTATTTAGGTAACTAGTGCAACTACGTGTTGTGAGTAAGTGCGCAATGTAAATATTATTTAATTTAAAGTTTTATTGTAATACAGGAAGATTATTGCTAAAAAAGAAAAACATAACTGACAATCAAAACTACTGCATTAAATTCTTTAGTTATAGTTGAGATAGAACTTTCACCAGAAGAATTGTCTACTTTCAGTACGAATGTTTAATAACTACTTTAATTAAAAGGACCTTGGTTTTCATAAATCACCACTTAAAATGAAGGACGAGGTTACCTTAATCTGGGTAAAAATATTCGCCAGAAAACGCTGAATGTAATTAAATCGACCGACCTTTCATTAAACTTCACTCTGATATTATCAGGCATTATGAACTCTCACACAAAATCCTCTTTATTACCGCCGACAATTTTATATTGCTTTCATAAATCAAAGTTTTAATTAAGTCGGTTGTTCAACGCGTAGAATCTACAATCCTTTTAGCTTTCTATACAGTGAGCTTCGTCTATACATCGAAGCCTAGATCGCGACCGCTTTATTATAAACGCTCAAGATCTAAAGCTAACATTTGCGTAGATTTACCACTATAATAATCTGTAGTTGATAATTTTCGACAAGCAATTTAATTGAATTGGAGGTTACACGTATATCTCACTTGACAAGATGTTAAGTTAGGTCGATAAATGTATCGACAGATAAGTTTACATGTATTAGGAAACAATTATTATTATGTTCTTTGTCAGCATTGTTGAAAGATTAAGGATTAGAGCAGATACTCCGTCTCTTTATCGGTTACAAAACAAAACGTTGATTTATTTCAATTAATTATAATCAATGAATTTTATAGAGAAATGTTCAATGTATTTTACCGACTGTCAATTTCTGTATGTACTTCCGAATCAAAAAAACAAGTATGTTGGTTTACTTAGTTAAAGTCTAGGAACAATAGAACTCCATCTCAGAAACGTATCAAACCGGTAAATTGCTAAGCAAACAACATGAGTCTTACGAGAAGCCGTGCATTCGCCCCGTTTGCCTTTGAATTAGATCATACATTAGCGACTGTAACTCACGGTAATTGCGGAAGCGGGGTGACGTCACATTATCCGCAAGTCTGCTGGCTTAGTGTAGCAAGCATACCAGTTCTACAACAGTGGGATCAGGCTGATCACTTCAAATATACATAATATGTGTAGTTCAAACTAGTTTTACTTTAGTTCAAAATAGCTGTGGATACTTGAAGATCCCGTGGACTTCAATTTTCCGAGATATGTGTGTTTAGCTTATGTGTTAATCCGAGGTAAAAGCTATCTTCGTGCCAAATTTCATCCAAATCCGTTCAGCTGTTTGAGCATGAAGGAGGAACAAACAAACGCAAACATACACATACAAGCTTTCGCCTTTATAATATAAGTGTGATCAAACGCATAAAAAGCATAGCGGTTTATCTAATATGATGTTCAAATCTAAAGTAGATGGAAGAAAATTTAAAAGAGAATGATTAAACGTATAAAAGGGATTCAGTTGCACTATATTCTTTTAGATTTGCAGTAGCGACCAACTTTAAGATTATCATTTAAGAATCATCATCCGCAGCCTTCCTTATTCTATTGTTTGGGTATAGGGCACACAATTTTTTGTCCCTTTAGGAATACTATGCTAAATCCCAAACAATCATTTATTTATTTAGTTTATTGGTCTATAAAACAAGATAATAATTACATAGATCTTGAAAATGCATTAATGTTGGATATCAAAATGTTTACAATTGAAAGCTTTCCAGCCTACGACTATGCCAGGAAAATAACAAGTGGCAGAAGAAAATCACAATTATGACACAAGTTCTCATCGTAGTCAGACTGTACCACCGTAAGGGTGGTAGTGAACCAGCAAGTCTAGCGTTGTAATTAAAGCTGAACTTAATCTCCCGTCACCGTCCGCGAGTGAAGCCGACTTAATTAGATTTTTGATAAATTGTTCCTACTAATAGCTATTGTGTATAAGCAACACTTTAGCAAGCCTGCATGCTAAATAAAATTCTAGCTAAAATATTCTAAATCATATAAGTACTCACACACAGTACTTATCGACCAGATCATATTTTTTGGCGTCAAAATGCTTTAGTCCTTAATATATAAATTTTAGGACCTATTTGTTTCCATAGGCCAAAGGCCTCTAACATGGATAGCGTAGGCCTTCGTGCAACTTAGAAACTCTGACACCAGGGAGAACCACTATTCTAATAAATAGATATATATGGACATGACATTGCATCTTTCAAGGCGTAGTCCTAGTTTAGTCCCGGATATAAGGTAAATTCTTGCTTATGCAGGAACATTCAGTAGAGATATCAAAGTTAGCGAAGTTTTATCGTAGATCAGAGGAAGGTGAGTTCCAACAAAGAGCAAGAGTAGTAGATGAAGTTGCGAGTTGCGGGAACTTTAGATATTCTAGTACTTGTCGGCGAAGGCGACCAAAGCTATGTGATCTATGAACAGGGATAGTTCTAGTCTAGAGGTAAATTTTGTAACTATGCTGTAAGTGATACATGGAAGGATTTTCGAAAGTTTTCCTTAACTGAATAAAATATAATATGCCAATGCGTCATCTAAAATTGTGATTTTAACTTTTTTAATTATGGCTTTCAGTTTAGCTGCTTTTCATCACTATGAGTGTTTACAAATTTCAGTTATGTGTGTTCACCGTATAAAAATCTTGATCACCTTTACTTTTCAAATTGAAAAAGCATGCAGTAACTAAAACATAGGGGTTTATTTATTTCTATACGAAGGCCTGTCAAAATCATAACAAACATGATAAAGATGTTCACCGTGAAGTACAAAAATATCGAAGCGTTGCATAACAATAATTATAACAGCCGTCAAATTGTTAAACTGGCATCCGACATCTGGATCCTTATTCAATGCTCAATCGACCCTGACTCGAGCGGTATTCGAACTGACGGGTAAGTGGTTCGAGTATTCCGACGTAGGCAAGTATCACAATGGTATACCCCTGTCCCTTCCCTTACCCCTCTGGTTTCGAGCTCGTACCGTACTTTGCAGATAACCTTTGGCCCAATATTTTGATTGAATCGATGTAATATGACAAGGCCGGAGTCATTGTAAACCTATTGTAAGCGGACTCGACTTGGGTCCATTCAGACACCCAATTATATAGATCGCCGAATTTCAAAATACGTCTGCATTAATGATTCAGTATTAATGAATAAATAGTGATTCATATAATATTTTCCATTATGATGTATCATTAATAGTTTCGTCTTATTCATTAAAAATAATTAATCACATTACTTACTTCGTATGTCTCAGTAAGAAAAACATAAAAATACTGCTCATTTAAATGTGTATCATTGTGTGTTAGTATGTAATTCAATCAGTATAAAAGTCTGTAGAGTCGTTAATTTTCATTATACATTTCAGGGTGTACCGATAAGAAACTTCTTTTAAGCAATCGGAGACGCCGCTGCCGGAACACGGAAAAGGAAACGATGACTTATCTGTACATGAATTTACAATGCCGGGAAAACAGAATAAAGTATCACAAATTCAAATTAGGCACAACAAACATTTCAGACCAAAACTTTAACAAACCAAAAAAATAATCTTATAACGACATTAAACAAGTACTGTTTTTGATAAATTCTATTGGCTCAGTTACTTAGCTGTAAGATAGAAAGAAACGCCTAAGTTTTTAAAGGTCATCACCACATGAAACAAAGACCAATTGTAACAATTAATTATTAACACCCTGATTTGTAATTATGTCTGTCAGCTTTCACGTCATGCGTCAGTGAGTTCACGTTCGACCTTTTAGGTCAAGTGTCATCTCAAAAATTAACGAAATGACGACACAAAGGTACTTCAAATATTGTATTATTAGAGCACTCTTCAATTTATCATTTACCCTGACTTCATTTAAGCGTATTGCTATTGTTTATTGATTAAATCAAAGCGCCAATCTCATCACCTCAGATCTCCTCTGTTGCAGTTTTCGTCTAATTGAATAAAATCATTAATAAAATAGTAAATCTCTGCTTTATATACAATTCCGAAAATGTATAATACAACTTTTATAATAATAGCCTCGATGTTTAGTATTTATAAAAAGTCAAGGGCATATATTGTTTACAACCCGACGCAGGCGTCCAATAGAAAATATTGGCAAAAGGAATGATCGATGCTCATTTCGGTTGGTTTCAAAGGCGTTAATTGGTGTTTTCACATGGCTATTAACAGTGTGTAGGTTTTTCGTGGGTCGATGCGTTCATTATTATGACTTGACGAGGTCAGAAATCACTCAAGTTCGTGAAGTACTTGAAACGTCCGTAGTGCGTAGGGCTCGGAACGGAACGCACGGAGGCTGTATGGTATGACTTGCGTAGTAGTCGTGAGTAACCTCGACGTTATTGATATGGTAGGGTAATTGTTACCACGACTTCTGTTAGCGCACACATTAACAAATGAATGGAACGTTTAGAGCAATTATGTTTGTAAACATAGGTTTGGAGGATGACGTGTGTCTATTGATTGATTTGTTACTCAAAGTAATAAAATGATCTCGTTATTGAATTCATCATATGATTGTCAGATTACGGAATGGCAACAACCGATTATTAATTGCATAACAATTGTTAGTTTGCTTAAACTTTATTAAATGTGCAAATGAAGTAGGTATTGATTAATTACTCTCTTTGCAATTGCAAATGCGGCGATGTGAAGAAAGATCAATGTAATTTCAGCGCACTCAGTGGAATAAGCAGAAAATGAAACAAAGCTGTATTTTTACAACGTTCCTGGCTAATAGATTTTTTTATTCAAGCCACGATGCCGAGAATGAGTGGAGGAGTTTTTTCGAATTAAAATTTGCATAAAGAAATTTCTATTACGATGAGGATTAACTTCAAACTATACCTTGGAGAGGCAATCATAGCGAAGCATTCGTGCGCTACCTTGCATAAAGCGTGCTTCAAGTAATAAAAAGTGCATATAAACTTTGCTAACTTACACACTTCGCCAGGAAAATAAAACGACCTGAAAAATAAAAAAGAAACATCATTATAACTAAATTTTACAAAAACCTAAAAGTAGGGTGTCTTTGGTTTCAGTAGGCACTGTAGCATTTCCATACTCGTCTTGCCTTTAAAAAGCCATAACGATTAGGTTGAAATACAATTTCTTATTTCAGCAATGTGCCTTTATTTCTAGCCCAATAAGGTTTAAAATATCACGAAAGTTTTAGAGTTTGGATGTTCTTGTGCATTTGTAAGTTGCATTCACTAACGAGATGAACCCGTTGACTTGACTGTATTTGCACGAGCTGGGGGTCATGATAAACAAAAATATAGAAATTCAAAAGTTGCGCGAGGCCCTGCTGCATCTAGGTCGAGTGTTATAGGAGTGTTTGAGCTTTCTGGCGGAGGCAAGTTTACTCAACGCGAAGACTGCAAAAATGTTATAATTTGAGCTCCTTTTACTTCTCAGTTTTGTCTTTATTCAATGATCGGACGTGCGAAACGTCTGCTCTTATATCTGGTAAATATTTATTTCGCCTTTCACAATGTTTGTAAGGATATCATACAGGTTATATTTTTTGACTAGGTAATTCTTGTTTCGTCTTACTTATTTTGACTTGACTTTCCGCAGAGATAAAGGCCCATGCTAAGCCTGAAGATAGGCCTTTTAATAATTAAGGTGAAATAGATATATAAAGCTATCTGCACAAATACTACCAGATCATCATCAATCACCCAGATGTAAAAAGAGCATTAAGCAAGCGCATCATAACATGTCATTACTTCGACGTAGTTAGATACAAGAGAATGCTCGTATATCAGTAAGAGATATAATGATACGGGTCGAGCTACAAGGGCAAACCAACAATATATAAAAAAAAACTTTGTTTGGCTGAAATGCTCAAATGCATCAGATTAAGATAAGGTAGGTTTAAGTACTAGCTAAACTGTTTAATGTCAATAAAAAAATAAATAATTTGAGTGGAACGTTAGGGAGTGGGAGGGATTTCTTTTTTCTAATCTGTTTTCACACTTGTGTGGCCTGTATGGCTTTTCTATCTAAGACACGCTGGACCACATATAATATCATAATCTAACACGCTCGAATATGTCTATGTTTTTGTTTCCTTGAAAAAAATATGTATCCTTCTAGACGCTTTCTCCACCACTAAAATGAAAAACACCTATAACATTTTCTACTTACTATCATCTAAACTTTAAAGTCCACTAGGTCTCTACGACGGACGAGTAACTACATTTTAGCACCCCGGGCTCCCCTACTATTAAAAAGTGAAAACCGACGTTATGACGGATGTAATTTTATTGAGATTCTATCATCAGATTCTGAATTGATTATAATGGGCAACCTCAGGAGTAAACCATTTCGAAATAAAGAATATTCTCCTCAATCGGTTCACAATTGGCGAAGATAATGATAAACGTACAAAAAATACATATAGACGACTATGGAATCTTCTCCTTTTTGCTAGTCGATTAATGATAAATATGAAGCGTAGGTAGGTATGAGTACTGATAAAGTATACATTTATCTCAATAGTGTCATATTGCATAGCGTCCCAAATCATCACGAGTACCATTTGGCTTTCTTAATTTGTAAAGTAAACGGAGTACCCAAAAAATATTTTTAGATTATATTGTTTAGGCTATTGAAACAAGTAGCGAGCCCAAAATTGTAAGTAAATTATTTTTGTAAATCGCTCAACAACTTATTTTGTTATTTTTTCCATAAACTCACATAGATAAGCCGAAGGGAATATGAAATTAAAATGAACCCGTACGCAAAGTTTCTATTAAATGTTACATAAAACATTAAGCCGGATTTTCTTGTAACAAAAACAATGCATGACGTGGAATGCCTTGGATAGTATTTTAATATTTTGCCTTCATGAATAATTTATTCGTGTATCGAATATTGGCTAAATTGCGTTGTGATTCTATAGTGCCTACGTAATTAAGCGGGCTTAAGTTTAAACATAGGGAAAGACGGTCTGGTGATATTTGATACTGTCGAGGAAAACATGCAAATGAAAGGATCCCGGGGTTTACTGCTCTGAGCTGAGATGGCACGATAACTCGATACCTCCGCGCATTTGTACATGAAGTATAAATTCTCATAAGCTGGAACTATCGCATATTCGTGGGCTAATGTTCTCCGACGTAGGTACTCGAGTCCATAGGGTAAACGCCCGAGACTTATGAAATGAATCAAGTGTGGACTAAATTATACAATATTGCAATGAGACTGTCTCTGTGATGGCAACCCTTCATTAAATATAATGATGCTTTATAAATTGGAAGCTGGGATTCAGAATATTGCACGAATGATTTAATCTGCGATAGTGCAACGTGAGAACATGAATCGAAGTAATCTAAAATACGATTGATGCAGAATAATATTAACGAAACCTTTTAAGAAAACATCGACTCGTACAAACTCGCATCAAATAATATATAAAATTGTAATGAGACTATTTTTAGAAGAATTTGCAGAAAAAATTAGATTTAGATTTCTATAAACATATATACCTAGTTCTAACTAGATAATAGCATAGTTACACTGTTTATAAATATTTGCCTGTGATGTAGTATATGACCTATATGATGAATATTTCACTTTATATCCATAATTATATATCATATATGTTAACAGGCACAAATTATAATATTCTGTAACGTTCTCACAATTAACAGTCTATCTTTTCATATTAAGATTTTGACTCTTTATAAAGTTCTATGCGAACAAAGAGACGCGTTCATTCTGCAAAACAAAAGCTGGGTTTGTCAGACTCCCATCGAGTCTACAACCCAGTCTATCGAATAAAAACAATGTCTTCATCGGAGCCCTGGTCGGGGTGAACAAACCACCGGTCGCCGTCCCACAATACAATGCAGGAGCAGCGCACGGGTAACCATTTGTATCCAATCCTTTTTACTTTAATTCAGGATGAAATTTGAATAAAAAGTCGCGATGCGAAGCGTCCGACGGAAACGCTACACTTGGTAGTTTTTGTAAATTGAAATAGAATCCTTCGTTTTGCATAATCCATCTTTGTTTTACTTTTGTCGTAGTACGATCAGAGTAAGTATATATACTCATATTATATACGTTAACCATTTAGTGTAGTGAAATATACGGAACGTCACTTAATCTTTTTTATTTTCAATGTTACTTAATTAACATATTTTATTATGACATTAGGTATATACGTAACTAATGTCAGTCTAAATACAAGTATGCCAAACTTTCAAAATTAAAAATGGAAATATAACAAACATTGCGTACCCTGAGAGACAAATTTTAGCATCTTATGCTAAAAAATATGAACAATTTCAAATTACTGACGTATTAATGGTCATTTATTTCACGTTAATTTTAATACACGTTAAACTAACGGTAGATTAAATTTTGGCCCAATATGGTGTCCCTACACTTCGAGTATCATCGAACGTGTTTAATCGATCTAGATGCGTGAGTAGTGGCGGCAGTCGACAGTAGGCACGTCACTACAGTTGACGGAGAATTACCCTGTCAGCCTGCTGTCAGGGCCTCAGGAAAGAAATGGCAACGGGCGGACAGGAGGTTAGTTTATTGAAGGGTATTGTATTCAGAAACAGTAAAGGATTTTCGGACAGATTAGGTAGGTGAGAACAAAAAACTTAGCCTGACTTAGCACTAAAACGGGGTTTATGCAATACATATGTAAACATTTCAAGTCATTTGCTTCGCAGTCTTGAACGAGATAACTCGACCTTGAGCCAGTTTCTAAGCCTTTGACAAGTCTACGATTGGGTAGCGAGTGTAATGCTAGTTAATTACGAATCTCAAAAATTATGAACGAATGTCTTACTTACACTTATGTCGAAAAGACGTGTATGCATGGGTAGTAATTATTACAAAGTTTCCATGTGGTAAATATAAGATGTTTCTTAGCTCAGCCCTTTTTCCTCATAAAAATGAAAAATAACAAGCAACAAGGTAAGGCAGAGTGCACACTTAATGCATCATAAAACCCGCAATATGCGTGCCGCGAACATAAATGCGGGGCCGCGAGGGTCCTCGTCGCGCCCTGCCGGCTCTTTATACCTTCGGCTATGATGACTTGCGTCAAAATGAATACAAAATTGAAAGGACAAAGCCTTTACGTAAACTATTCCAGAAGTTTAGGAATGCAACTTTAAAAATAGTATGTTAAAAGGTTTATTTTGGTCGACAATAACATTTTATTTAACTTGAATGATACAAAGTTCTTAGTTGATTTTTTGCATATGATTATAACTCATATATATTTATGACATAAATTTATGATGCATAAAACACTTCGGCCGTAAGGAAACCGGGGTTACTACGCTATATTTATTAAAATATTAACTTACAACATAATTTAACTTGCGTCTTATATTATCAGTATACTGTTTGTCAGTTTAAGTTAAATATCCAGTATGTAGAAATGCGATTGGTTACCTAACAGCACACTAGGTATAATTTCCAACAATACTTTCAGCATTTGGGGCACAAGGCGGTTCTTACAACCTAAATCGTCCCTTGAAATGAAACATGCATGCTCGCGAATAATGACGCTGCAACAAGCGTGACGCTGAATAAACGCAGCGAGTAGATTAGTGCCGCGTTTGTATCCTCGCCCTAATGTGGGGATTGTCGTTGCATTAAGAAGTATTTAATTTTTTACGCGAATTATGCGGTTTCTGTCACATATATAAATTTCGAGGCACGCCCCCAGTCTTATGAGCTAAAGTAACGGCCGCATAGCTGTATGTAAAAAAATACGGAGCTGCGTAGACTTCTGCAAATTAACATAAATGAATCATTAACTATCGAATTCTACTATATATTTTTTTACGTTTATATCCTGTTGAACCTCGTGGGTATACTAATTAAAACATGAAGACACTAAGATAAGCTTGCAGCATTGTAAAATTAAAAACTAAAAGCTTTCGATACCTAAGAACTTTGAAAAATTAATGAAATGTTAACTAAAGATACAAATGCAAACGAACCAAGTATTGTTTTATTTCCTAAGTATAAAAAGTACGTTAATGAACTGTCGCATTCCCTTGCCATGTCAGCTGTGTTCGATCTATATGCGTTAATTTGAATACAGATTGAATCAAAACAAGATTGCAATCAGGCTGCAACGCAGGCTGTGCCTAATTCTTGGAATATCGTATAGAAAGGGCGCCACGAGCCACGATCCGAGTCAGCCTCCGCTTCATTTGGCTGCATTATTCTATGGCACGTCGCGTTCCCGCCACTGTCACTCAATCGCGGGGGCCACCAAGTAGCAGGTAAAAATGACTTGACATATTTATTTTTGTATTATCCTCAAGATACTAGGAATTTAAGATGCCTATTAGGTTTATAGCTCATCTAAAAGACCTGCTGTTGTAATGACACTAACTAAACTGTGGCGCACCCAATTACCATCCAAAACTGCAAAATGTAAAAAAATAATAAACTTCCACGGGTAAAAAATGAGCTTCGTTACTGTGGGTTTTCGAAAATGTCAAAAGTACATGTGACAGAATAATAAATAACAGCCTATGAAAACAGGCTAGTCTTGTAACATTTTCTATTCGTGTTTCTATAACAGTATTTTAGAGCTTTTTACGCGAGTAATAAAACTACTTTTATGAGTCGTAGTAGTTTTTGCATTTTCAACGAAACTTCCCCTTTGAAGAATACACCAAGTTTCGTTAAGATTTGTTGGAAACGACGACATCTATCATCTTACATCCATACATACAAAATGACAAACGAAAGAAAAAAAATCCAGACTCGAAGCAGACATGCTTCGCACGGCCGGTCAGTTAAAGATGCGATTATAGTTAGACTAATCGAATTTTTACTTGACTCGATTGATTGTAACTAATACGCGACGTCAGTAGGATTGTACCGGGAAAAAAAAGTAAGGTTATTTCATCCTCCGTTTCGAGAAGTACTCGTATTACCATGCCTTTTTTTTAGAATCCGTCGTACTTTTCCTGGCCTCAGTGATATACATGAAATTTATGTGCTGCGGATTTTGTAGACTATGTAAACGCTTGATTTATCCTCTCTAATTTAGAATAGGATGCAATTTGCAGGATAATCATGTTGTTTTATCCTGAACGAGTCGTCGGTGTGATTATAAATAAATTATGGACATAGGATGGTATTGGATTGCCCACACGGTATAATTTTGTTGTGAACAATGAGTTCTAGTTTACATGTTTCTGATTTGATTCTGAATAGTATATTAAAACGATTAGGATGTTCAAGCAAAGGATAATACTACCTTTATATTCTTAAATAAAGACACGCGTTACTACCAAGAAAACATGGTAAAGAATAACTTAAAAGAGTTTCATAAAAACTATAAAACACGCTATAATGAGATATACTATTATATTTTGACTGTTGTATTGTCATCGGTCATTGATAAGAGTGAATATTTTCAAATAAATCTGACGTTTTAAGAGTTAATACCTCATTCATAGATTCTTTTATATAGTTACACAGATATATAGGTACATACCAAGCTAATAAAAAAAATATTAAAGTATAGGCCAAGTGCGAGACAGACTCGCGCACTAAGTATTCCTAACCATTATTTATAGAACTATAGTGCAAGTTTCTATCTGTTCTCTCCGTGGTTTTTAATATCGACCAAAAAACGGCAACAATCACGTTTGTTGTGTTGTAGTACCTACTTATTTATTATAAAAAACGTTTGTTGACCCCCTAAATATTCATTTTATTTTGTTTTAAGTAATAGTACAGTATAGTTTGTCGTTATAATATTAACATATATAATTATTTACTGTCTATTTACTATTTACGAAAAGAATCGCAATGTGATCTTCGATTCCATAGTAATCAGTACTAAAATTTTAGTATATGAGTATAAAATCCTCTTAAATGCCAGTCCTGAATACCTGGTGATAATAGCCTCTGTTGTGACTTCTGACCTCAATGAGTTCTTATTTAGATCATTTTTCCAAAAAGACACGAATAAACCACCGACGAAAAACATATTAAAATACTTTTGTTTTCAACGTGCAGAGCTAGAGTATCGAAATGTGTTACGAATGCCACTTTTCGAACTGAATTATATCAAAATCATGGCAATTCCAACGTAGTGTTTATTTTGTATGGAATAAAGACGAGAGAGCGCACAGCGGCCAAGTAATTAATCAGTAGGCAACTCACGTATCGGCATTCAAAGCGTAGGTGCACTCTGCATCTGCAGTTCTGTACCGACTCCATCGAATGTAAAACCAACAGAGGCACAACCGTCCGCTCTCATCCTGTCTGACGCACAACTTTGAACTTTAAGCTCACTACATGAAAGGCTGTATTGTTTTAATCATACCAAACAAAGACATTTTAATATGATTCGCGTAAAGTTTCGATTTGTCAGGCGAGTTGCGTGATGCGACGATGAGTTGAAGTGTTTTTGAATCGAGTTTTGATTGTGTTTCCTTTCGCGGCCCTCTCTAAATGTAGGTCGTCGTTATACATTCGACTCACGAAACTACCGGCCCTTTACATTTCCGACAATTGTGATACTATTTTGAGCTTTATTTCCAAGGTTATAAAGCTAAACTACAAGAGATGGTAGCTTTTTTCAGGGTTGTACGAAATTGTCGGCACGTCAGAAATCATCCACTTACCCTTTATGCGGATTAGAACTTGACAGAAAATATATTTTTTGCGTCAGCGTAAATGGGCGTTTCGCAATATATAATGGTGAAGTATAGAATTCTGATTGTAACTAGAGTAACCTCTTTTGATGGCGAGTGGTGCGGTCCATTTGTGTTGTAAAAATGTCGGCCTTGTTTAATAGTATCTTCTGTCGCTAGTTTCCGTTATCATTTTCTTTTGGTTTGGTTTAACATAGAGCTAAAATGAGGTGATGTCAAAACATCCGCTGAGAACTTTCACGTTTGCCGAATCAATACACGATCTCCTGCCTCACCGCAACTGAAATTGCACGATGCTGTGAGATAATCTGAAACTGCGTTGATAACTGCATTGCTCATATCCGCGGCACACTTATGGAAATGAGCTTGTAATCTAATCGCAAACACGCTATGATTTGCTTTCAATCACCGGAATGTAGGCCGCTGGGGAATGTTAGCTGGGTGAAATATAAGGGGGTGGACCCCCATGCGGATATAAATGGATGAATTTACCATGACTGAAATGAATTCAGTTTTGGTTAGAAATTATTCTCTCACAAAGTCGTTTATTCATAGTAGCAAATGAAAGCAAAGCGCTGGCGAGATTTGAAATTGATGAACATAATTAGGTACATACAGGAAGGGACAAGACTATACCTTTATAACCATACAATATGTACCTTTATTGACCGAGCGAGCGAAGCGTTACTTCTGAAGCAGTCACGCTTCGCTCTAATATTTTTTTTTCTTCTGTCAGTTCATATGTTCGTGTGTTTGTGTGTCTTTCAAAATTTCGTACAGGTCGTAGTTTCCAACAAATTATAATCTTGACGAAACTTCGTGTATCTATGTATTGATTCTAATTTTTTTTGAATATTTTGGGGATTTGGGTGGCATTGTAATCCAAAAAGGGAGGAAGTTTGATACATTTACTGATGTTAATAATATTTAGTTATTATATTTAGTACAGACATGCGAAACTAAACATTAATTAAGACTCTTAAGTATAATAAAAAACTTAAGTGGTTGTAGTTTTTTATCAAGTTGCAAAAATATCGTGATCGCGCCTTCGGCAGTTCGCGGACTTACTAGTTACTAAAATTTGTATGACTAACTACAGCTATAATGAGCATAAAGATAACCTACCTATTATAAGTATAGATAAGTAAAGATCTACAAAAATAATTCAAAGCTGGTAGAAGTTAGCTTTGATTATATATTTTTTGTGGTACTTAATTCTACTTTGTTGCAATGTAGGAAACCAGTTTTCAAACCCTTTTTACGTTCTAGGTAAGAAGCGGTATTTTTTCGGTAGTAAAAGTTTATTGTTATTTTTTTTTGTGGTACTTAATTCTACTTAGTGGCAATGTAGGAAACCAATTTTCAAACCCTTTTTACGTTCTAGGTAAGAAGCGGTATTTTTGCGGTAGTAAAAGTTAATTATTATATATTTTTTTGTGGTACTTAATTATAATTTGTGGCAATGTAGGAAACCAGTTTTCAAACCCTTTTTACGTTCTAGGTAAGAAGCGGTATTTTTGCGCTAGTAAAAGTTTATTGTTATATATTTTTTGTGGTACTTAATTCTACTTTGTGGCAATGTAGGAAACCAGTTTTCAAACCCTTTTTACGTTCTAGGTAAGAAGCGGTATTTTTGCGGTAGTAAAAGTTTATTATTATATATTTTTTTGTAGTACTTAATTCTACTTTGTTGCAATGTAGGAAACCAGTTTTCAAACCCTTTTTACGTTCTAGGTAAGAAGCGGTATTTTTTCGGTAGTAAAAGTTTATATAATTACTTGATATTTTGTAAGGAAAATAATGTAGGTTTTAATGTTATGAATCTAGTCGCAGGTATGACAATATCAAGTACAGCATTGACCGGTGAGCAGTTGGCTCTCCGTGTGACAACCAGTTGGTAATTCCCCTGCCTGCGGCTCGGGTGGGACGCAATGATCGAGGCGGGACACGCACGACGCCGTCATTCCACAGGACATTCACGGCACCCACAGGATTTCGGTGTCACTCATCCGCGTGACAGAAAATTGGAAAGCCATTCCCCGCCAGTTCCGTGCCTGTATTATTAACGAGATTCTTCGCAGGTGTTTTTCGGTACGCCCATCAAAACAGCGGTATTATGAGCGGTCGTGTTCGTTAGCTTTGATTTATTCAGTGCCTGTCTTGTTACGAAAGGTCGGATTTGTTTTCTTTTATATAATGTACTTTCTATACGCACATTTATATTGGCTTTTATGGAATTCTATCACCAGCGACAAAGTACGTATTCAAGCAATGGGAACATTTAAATTAATTTAATACACTACTTGCCTTGTTGTATCAAAATGTGTAAAAACACTTGATAGGATTTATAGACTGATACGTAAGTAAGTTCAGATTTGCTTATGTATTGTTACTTATGCCTCGGGTCTTAGCTTCAAGCTTTAGTATGTAATTATAAAGGCAGTTCTAAGACAATAGTAAATAGGCAACAGTCATTATAAACAAGTTTTAAGTAGCCCAATGCGAAACAGCTTGCCAAAATATATGGCTGCTACGTGGAAATAACCTAGGTCGGCATTGCAACTTGGATATTTAAGCTAATCTATTGAGGTTTTCCACAATTATCGGGCTAGATCGAGGCGAGGCCCAAATTTATAACGGCATAAACTTCCGACGAAAATGGCTAAAGCTTGCTTTGCTTAACTGTTACGCTTTAAGCCGAGTTCGCCACGTGAAATTAGTTTTTGACCACACGTTATACCTGTACGTGTTATATGCTAAAATGCGAACATAGATCGCGGAACTTTTGTGATTAAAGTAATTGTTTTATTCAAGTATATGTAACTTAAACACAAAAGAAAACAAAAATAATAATAATAGCTATATGATCACTCACAGAGCTATAGTAAGATACATAGATAGAAAAATACTTTATTATATACACAAGACATTAAAAAAATATAATTTTACATGTAGTTTTACAAGTGGCAGCCTTATCGTTAAAAGCGATCTCTTCCAGGCAGGGTAACATAATTTTGTGTGCCGTCTAATCGTCATGATATTAGCCTTTTACGTAATGTGTTTTCATGTGTGATATTAGTATGTTTTGATGGCAAAATTAAATTGAGTGATGGTAAAACGGTAGACAAATTTATTAGTTGATTTATGAACACGACACTGGCTTATACACAAATGTGTATAGCAATAATCTAGAAGAATAACGCTGCTGTTCGTTGTAGCACTGTTCTAACGGCTTGCCTATGGGCCGAGGTTAGTTGGACCAATCACCACGTGTCTGTTAGTCCAACAGACTGGACAACGCATTTACACCCCGCACCCGTTTTATCGTATCGTGGGTCATCTGCTTCCCCCCGCGGGGGAAGTAGGATACCATCTGAGGTTACAACTCATATTGGGGCTAGGCGCAGGGACTCTTGGTCCCCGGGCACCCGTTTTAGCAGGATAAATTTTTTTCAAAAAAGATTTACTTTAGTAAAGCAGATGGTCGTTAACACCATTTTTTTAATATGGCCACAGGTGACAGTGTATATTATTACCTTACGTGGAGTCGTCTACATCGTAGGGACGCCATTGGCCCGGAAACTGACGACATAAATATGATAACTTGAGAAAAAAATTCAAATCATAGTTTTCAAATTTATTAGTGAAAGCCATGCTATATATTTCAGTGTAACCCAGTATCACAAAATAGTTATATTCATAAACGTCTACATTAAAACTAAATAGGTACTCTAGATAAAAATCGTTCTCTACTATCACAATTAAGCGATTAAATCCAAAGAACCTTGTACAAAATTACAGGTTATAACAACTTATGTTGAAATAATATGCACATAGTAATGTAATTAACTGTAGCCTGTGATTAATTGTGCCTAAAATCACTATTTTTATAATAAATAAATATTTTAGGAAAAGCTCACGTGTACTTGATTGTTGGAAACTTCTAACTACAGTGACATTCAGGTACGCGCGAAAACCCGTATTTTTATTAATATGATATTGTTATATTCATCGCTACGTTAATGATTCAACCGTAGTTATCTTGTGTCATGCTAATAATGTTGATTGTTATGGTTCATAACTGTTGACAAGAATTCATTCAATTCATTCATCTTAATCAACTCGTATGAAAAGTATTTATTAAATACTCGTAATGATTCCTAGAACCATTAACGATATCGATCTACCAAAGTGAAAAGAGGGTAAGGATGGTTTTCGTTAAAATTAATTAACACGCAATTGAAAGTCCATTATTGACTCCAACACAATCGTTAAAACATAGAGTTTGAACGATACTAGATACGCGGTGGAAATTTTCATTATTACCAATACCTGCGTACTTGGTATTGGTAATAATGAAAATTTCCACCGCGTATCTAGTATCGTTCAAACTCTACGTTAGTAGTACTTATTGAACGACTAAAGTTTATGTGGTATTGTCAATGATGACAAATCCCCATAATAAAAAATTAAAAAGACTTTTTGATGATTGAAAATTTAGTCATCATCAGGCTGTCGTGGGTTAATGTGTAAATAATTAACGAAATAAATAAAAGTATACTGATTTAATAAAAATAGATACGTTATTTATTTTAAGTACTTCAAAATTAGCTAACCCCATTCATGTTGTTTATCTTTTTATATTTTTTGTGTTTTTTATTGTACTACGTGTATTTTCCATACATTAAGTATTTTGTACTCTTGATACTTCAATCCCTAATAATAGCTACTTACAGACTGGTCGTTAACAAGCTTTAATTAAAATCGATGTGCACCCCCGTCACCGTCAGTTAATTACGTTTTACGAGTATCGTACTCAGATACGAGTATTTTACGTTGTATTGCTCAAATTACAATAAATGAAATGCCGTGAACAAGCACTGGAGCCAGCGAGAATAAAACTCAATTAAATAGCTTTGCTAGCATTCATACGTGCTCTTTTATGAATGCGTTTTGTTTTGATGTACAAAAAGTGATATGGAAAATATTAGCGGATATATTTCTATCAAATTGTTTTAAAAGCTGTTTATAAATAATGTACGTACTCCAATATTTCCCATGAATGGGTTTATTGAAACCACCACGAACAAAATTGAATAACTTCTGAAAATGTTGACTTTATCACGGTAGCTAGAAACCAAAGGTAATACAAAATTCCAAATTTATAAAATGCTTATAGTATTTCATAAATTTAAGTAAGTAATATAGTTACGTAACTACTGCTTTTGAAAACTAAGTGAAGACATGAATTTAAGTGTTCCATAGAATAGTTCAAAGCCATTCAGATAGAATCTTACAAAGAACCTTACAGAGCGACCAAATTCTTTCAGTCTTTCAGGATTCTGTCTGAAGCTAACGATATGAACTGTAAAGACTTGCGGAGTAATTGCTGCAGCGTCAGCAACGAACAATTGAGCGGTTAAATCAGTGTTTCTAATCTCGTTACAGAGGTTAAAAGATCTTGTGTATTTGATATCTTGTATCTAAACTACTATTTTAATGAACTGTATTAATTCTAATCTAATTTAATAGAAAAATAAAATAGAATAGCGCTTCCTTCGCCTCACCTGGGCACATTGCTAGACGATGACTCTCTGCGTGTGGCGGTGGCTTTCCGCCTGGGATGTAAGGTGTGCGAACCTCATATTTGCATCTGCGGTTCCACGGTGGAAGCCAATGGGCATCACGCTTTGAGTTGTCGTCGCTGCGCAGGGAGGTTTCCGCGACACCATGCTCTCAACGAAATAGTCCGCAGAGCCCTAATTTCAGCCAATGTACCCTGCATGTTGGAGCCGCCAGGTTTAATCAGGTCCGATGGCAAAAGGCCGGACGGGCTAACGTTGGTCCCATGGAAAAATGGCAAGTGCCTCGTCTGGGACGCAACATGCGTCAATACTGTGGCTCTTAGCCATCCGGGCCGCTAAACACTTTCACCAGCGGCTGCCGCAGAAGACGCTGCAGCTAAAAAACATATGAAATATGCGGTCATGAAAGAACAGTATCACTTTGTGCCTATTGCGGTTGAGACCTTGGGCAGTTGGGGTGCTGAGGCTAAGCAGTTGGTACTAGATGTAGGCCGTAGAATCAGAGAAAGAGGTGGTGACTCCCGTTCTGGCTCTTTCTTGGTTCAAAGGTTGGCCATAGCCATACAGCGCGGTAATGCCGCCAGTGTTATGGGCACCTTTGCTCCAGGACTGAGTCAAAACGGGTAATTTAGTTAACATGCTTACCTATTTATGTAAGTTGTATTTCTATTTCATTTAGTAATTATAATGAATATGTATATATATTAAAATTTTGTTTATATGCATATTTAATTGTAAACTTCGCATAGATACAATTTTATTTATCAAATTTAATATTAGTTTTTAATATATATTTATTTATTTAAATAGTATAATGTAATCATTATTTATATAACAAATAATAAATAAAATAAATTAAATACTTAGCATATTTTAATTGAAAGTCTATGAAAATTTAATTTGATTCTCCATAAAAAATAAGTCACGTGATCGTTCAAGTTGTTTGACTTAAGGACGCAATAACTTTTTGTCGAATTTTGCAAATTTGTTCTAGAAGGGTTCACTTTGATATGTAGACTAACACACTTAAATATTGGCATACCTTTCTGTTACACGTTTGTATTTTTGTCTTAGCATCAGAAGCATTATGTCCAGCAGTGGATTAGGTATAGCTATTGATGGCGGTGACATGTAATAAACTAATTTTTACCTTTCATGGTACATAAAACTAATAATATTAATATTGTTCCTTATTTCACGGAAAACAAGTGCATAGGCATTTTTGTAAGTCTAGACTAATTCACCACCTATTTACCTGAAACCAAAGCAGATCGTTAAAAACCATTCTCTAGTCCTAAAATATTATATTGTTCTAGAATATATTATGTACATTTCAATATTATGATACAAATCAATTTGCACAAAAGTATACCAATATTATTAAGTTTCGTATAGTTCAAATTGTTTTAAAGTATTTTAGTCATACATTTTATGCAAAATAAATTAAAAGGTCTTACTACCATACCGGAGAGGAAGCCAAAGAAATTCTTTCCTGAGATACAACATTTGATTGCTTTACAAGTACTAGCTTCAGTTCAACGACTTCCGAACTAGTAAGCTGAGTTATTTCAGACATTATAATGATGACTTGTTAAAATAGGAAAAAACCGACTGCCCAAAAAAGGAAGAGGTACCAACCCAATTCAACTGTTTTTTTAAACATTTACTGATAACTTAGAGACAACTGAACTGATTCGAAAAATCTTGTTTTATTACAAGTGACCTCACATGAGGTCCCATTTAAATTATATCAAAGTCGATCCAGTACTTTGGTTTTCGGCGCGTGCCGATAAATATAGATTTGTAACATACCTATTGGAACAAAAATAAAAATACTGATTAGTGTCTTATTTAATAAAACTACCTTAAACAGGATTCATTCATATATTTATAGATATTCAAACTCTAGGTACTGCACGTTAAAATAATCACAAAGGTAATTGGAATCACAATATATATATAAATAGATATACTAAAAGAGCGGGAGAGATACTAGTACTGACCTATCCCCCCGAAGGCTCTGCCAGAACTACCATTCCTATCGCTCCTTCCCCAGCCAGACGTCAAAAACTTTCCCTTCCTTACTTAGCAGCAGTAGTTAACGTCCGGGAGATCGCGAAACAATAACTTCAGTATCCATCGCAGTCACGGAGTCGATTGAAAGCCATACAAAAACTAGGTCAGTTACAAGTCTTACTAAAAGAAAATAACATAATAAATGAATATATTATTTAAAAAACCTAGTTATTGCAAAAACGCGAGCTACTCATACTAAAAATCATAACATTCAAGTATTGAGTTAATCGGTAATTAAAAAGTAAAGTGTTACTTAATTCGATTAAAAATTACATTCCGATTTCGGCGACTAAATGTAGCTGCAAATTCTGAAAAAGCTTTTATGTTCTTAAGTCTGTATCAAAATTTGAATAGAAAAATAGTTAAAATCTTTGCGCATTAAAATAATTTTGTCCAAAGTCGTGCAATTAATTGGCAAAGCGATTACGCAATTGTAATTAAATTTCCCGTGGGATGCGCCACGCGATTTCTATCGCAAGATCATGGCGGCTTCTAAACAAAAAGAAATTTTGATTAAGTATTTTTGAATCTTTTTTTAGGTAGGCCGGAAACTGATGCTAGTGTTTATACATCGTGTTCCATTCGCGTGATAATTCTACAGTAAAGCTCAGGTACTTACGGCTTAGACTATTGCATAAACTTTATAACGTTCTAACTATTCTAAAAAACCAGTAGATGCAGTTGACTGCAAATTAAGGTAGTATATTTTGCAAGATAATTACGTTCAAGTCTATTATTGACATTCAAATTAAAGAGTAAAATACATTAAGTAAACTTTAACATTGGCTCCCTAATACAACTTATTTATTTACTAGTTACAGCCTATGAAAGTCATCAATTTACTGTAATAGTTACTGGGTTCATAAACAAACTTTATTTCTTTGTGATTGTAATGTGGTTAAAATAAAAACGATGCAAACAATTCGTACGCAGAAACACTGCCTGATTAATGTATATCTTTTGCTATAATTCATATAACATCTTTCCGTAATATTATAGCAAAATATATAAAGCAGTACACCGTATAATACATGGGGTTTTGGAATTGTTTATAGTAATGCTCTTCCATGGCAACTGTTTACCTACAAAGTTTGTCGCTCCCGCTAATCCCCAACTGACAAAACAATGCTCTAGTTAAAATTCATCAGCATTCACGCGTTAATTACTAACGGATTACGGAATATTTATTGAGTAATCGCAACTCAGCACCGCAGAGGTGGGATGCGGTGGCAGCGGTGGCGCTCGCTCTCTACTCAGCACACCAGCACAAGTACAACCCAGCCGCAGCCAGAACGCGGTGAAGCCAGAATTAACACGAAATACGCGAAAACAACGCTCATAGCATTCAAATGTGAAATTGAAAACTGGCAGACTCCGCGCCATTCGCACCGAGATTAACTTAACGAAATTATACAATCAACCGTGCATTCACGGCGAACCGACGCTCACGCTGAATAGCAAAAAAAT
Organism: Ligdia adustata; assembly: GCA_947049295.1. Lineage (NCBI taxonomy): Eukaryota > Metazoa > Arthropoda > Insecta > Lepidoptera > Geometridae > Ligdia > Ligdia adustata. The sequence continues at coordinate 11,378,407 of OX346218.1, forward strand.
ATCACATCTGCATTCAGAGCGCGGCTCGGCGCTGAAATAAGCGCGCGGCCGTCGCTCTCGACTTAGATATTTCATGTGAGAAAATGCATTTTTACCAGCGAACCTTTAGCGCACCCGGCGGACGCGTTCGCCGATAAAATAAACACCACAACGGCGCTAGTTTTCAGATTCAGTTGTACGCGAGCCGTATGCGGCCGCATTATACGGCACATTTTCTAAACAAATTGTTTTATCGCCACTTCTAAAGTGGATCCGCTTCGTTGCACGTGTAATTCTTCTCGGCTCGCATACAAACAGCCTCTAAGGAGGCGACAATCCTCACGGCGAACAATAAAAATATACATAAAACTAAATTTGATACCCGGAAACCGCGGACCCAGCCGTGAGGAATATGCAATGGCCAGGTTCGGGACGGGGTCGTTTCGCAACACCGAGACGAACGAAGTTGCTTTTCTCGTCGTTCGCGACGAATGCGTCAATTCGTGTCGATAGTTTCATTGTGTCGACAGATAGACTCGTCGTCGTGCGGTTCGTAAAGATGAAAATAGGGGAGATGTGGAAATGCACGCGTGATGAAACCAGCAATGCCAGGTAAATTACATTGTACCTACGCGACGCGGGCGAGATGAAATTGCGTAGCACTATCCGATAATTCCTATCGTGATTTCCGATGATGATGATCGTGACAGGTATACTTATCGACAAATAAATACATCGAGAAAATAATACTACATAATCTCTTCTCTACCGATTATATCAGATAACTATCAGATATAATACAGATAAATATATAGTCGCTGGGTACAAGTGCTCAATAAACTTGATCATTCATTTAGTCTATGCAAAATGTTAACTTGCATTATGAATTATGCAGAAAATACAAAATATATCAGTGTCATAGAGCATTTCATTTCATGTTTGTTGCATTATTCACTTATGTCAGGTTAATTGCATTTTAATGTTTAGCGCGCGGACAACAAAGGAGTAGAGATTTCCAAACTTTTGAATCGACATAAATATAGAACTTTTTTATATCCTAAAAAAGAGTACACGAGGCACGAGTGAGACCTGAATATGGTCTCAATTAAATACAGCATGAATTTCTTCCCCACAAAAAGCTATAAATATTAAAATTACTAAAAGCATACATCGGTTGGGCCTTGTCACCTAAAGTATAATTTATTCCAAACAATCTACATGAATAAAATTAATTGAGAATATATATATATATATATATATCTTTGTATGTAACTTGTTTATAGTTAGTGTTTTACAAGTGATTAGAAGCAACTTAAGACAAACCCGACTACTACATTTTTAAACCTGTGTATCTTAAACTTAGCATTTCCTATTCCAAACTCCAGTAAAATATACGAGTTATATGATATATCCGTAATCACCGTTAAAATTCTTTAATTTCATACTACCCTCGATGTATTTTGACAACATCAATTTTGCCAAAGAAATATTCATACATATTAACATACCTACATTCGAAAAAATATAACCCTTCTTCTTTCGCAGTCAGATAAAAGGAGGTGTTCAATCGCAACTTTGAGAGCTGCTGACGCTCTCAAAGCACGTTTATAAATATTCATAGGGGTGTGTTTTAAGCGTCCCAAATGCATATACCTCCCAGTCTCCGAATAAGATTAGCATAGGTTTAAGAGAACAATACAATAAGTTGCGATGTTGTATACGTTAGACACTGATACTAACTCGTATAATTGCCGTAAGAAATTAGCGCGCTCATTCCATACCGCTGTTCCTATCGCGGCCTTCAGGCATCATCTAGAGGAAATTTCACGACGAAACTATCAAAAATCATTTGAAAGGTAATGGAAGCCTGGGCAGCGCCCTAGCGGTCGTGAGCTGAACCATATTATTTCCATACACATCATATTATTTCCATTTACTTCATATTATTTCCATTTACTTAATTAACCATCATTTTATTTCTGATAATTACGTGTACAATTTCTGGTAGGTAATGTAAGAAGCGTCAAAACTGACCAAAAAATTAACGACGGATCAATCCATCAGAATCATTTAACAGTCTTTTATCATTACATATTTTACGGCTGAAAAAGTAGTTCACTTCATTTATCGAAACATTTTATTCCCTCAAGATTTCAACGTTATGATCACCTGACAGTATAGAGTTGTGATATTATAAATTAACTAGACAGGTAATAGAGTTAGTAACCAAATTTATTGCCATGCTTTTGCGTAACAGCGGCGCGATTATAAAAGTGAAATGCTTTATGAGCGTGTTAATCGGTAATTTTATAACGAGATACTATGACTTTTATGGTTAATCATTGAAAGGTTACAGCTCAGTCTGATCTTAACGATTCGATCATTTCATTTTAGGAAGTAAATCACTATAGATAATCCAAGTGATTGACAGGTTCTCATATCTTGAATTTTGTGTCGATATGGGATAAGTTCCATTATTTTGGTAACTAGCTTTCTAAAGAAATTGTCGACATACGGTAGCTGTTAGATATACAGTTATATGTCAACAAAGATTTATAATGTAGATAGTAAATCTGCTGTGGATAATGTAACAATTTCTTATTGAGAGATTAAAAATGCAAATTGCAAACTTATTTCAGAAATTTCAACAGGGAAAATATCGGTTAAGAGGTTGTATTTTTCTATAAATACATACTTTTATTTAAAGTTGTCAAATAGCAAATTACTACAATACCTAAATACCTGAATAATTTTTCATCCCACCATCTCGGAAAGAGTATTTTTGCTATTCGATATCTGAGTGCATAAGCCGTTTTTATCCGCTAGAGGATAAAGTAAATTTGAATTTAGAATATCGTGTGCACTAAGTTTGTGAATTAAAAACCTCATTCAACCTATTTACCTTTTCTACCTCTTTGGTGCCGAATTCATCATACAACCTTTTTTATTTTGATAAAAACTCAGACTTAGAACCTTTTTGATGTACTTTTTTTTTAATTTGTTTTGCGTGTGTCATAAACTTTTCACGTTATATTGTTAAAACCTTATGTTAAAAATAAGAGAAAAAACTAAAATAAGTGATTCAATTTTTTTATTTTTCATATTTAGTCATTTCCTTGCTGAGGTGGGATGAAAAGTTACCTCGCTAACGCACAGGATTCAAATTTTATGATCACTCGCTGCACTCGTGATTCAATTTTAGAATCCTTCACTTGCTCGGTCATCAAAAGTGAGAACGCGGTTAAAAAGCAACTTTGCACTCTTGTATAACCAATATTTATTATTTCTAGTGATAGTATAAAACAAATACAAAATAAGTACAAAATAAATGAGTTCTTTCTTTGTTTCACAATTACTGTATGAAGTAAGTGTAGTAAATGAGGATCCTGCCTTTGTAAATTTAAAATAAATTATATTTATATAAGCGTGTCTATCTGCAAACTATTAGCATGATAATGATCAAATTACCCGTTTTCTTCTTTTTTCCGTTTTAAAGTTCTTTTGATCATAATCTTTGCAATTTGTAATTCAACAAACTAAATAAAAGACGTTCAGTAACTTACTAATTCAGCTAAGTACAGACTGTCACAAGTCACAAATTGTTAGCCAACGGCTAATTACGTACCAGGTTCAAAGCACGTGGGAGCTTCCCATGAGACCATTGTCTTCTGATCGAGTGCACTTCTTAACGATAACGTACCAAGCGCGAGCATTCGCCACGACTCCACAACGTACTCTTGCATTGTTCTACATACTATGACGCTCCTACATTATCTCCATCCTGATTAATAACAATTCACGCTGCAATGTAAAGTGAATTACAACGAATCACGTTCATTCAACGCGTTGTGAAATTCCTACAGTTTCTACACTAGGTCTGGCTGTTGGGCAAACGCCCTGTGAAAATAGTAGAAATCCAATGTCTCAAGGCAAGATCGCTTTCTGGTTACACGTCTGTGAGCAGATATTTTACAGATTAGTGGCATGATTAAAAGTGATTATCTAGTTAATTTCCGCTGCAACACGATATTTAGTGCAGTCAATTTGTTTGATATGAATCGTGATTACAAAATGTTTGGTACTTTTACTAATTCAATAATTTAACATAATTGATTTCTAATCTAACAGAGATCTTTATTTTCAGCTCACTTTTGTTTTTGTTATAGATATATGACATTTAAAGACGTGCGCCAACTTATCCAATTTATATAAAACTAGCTGTGCTCCGCGGTTTCACCCGCGTAGTATCCAATTTACTATCGAGATAATCCAATGGAGAACTACTTTTTTTGAAGTCGGTTAAAAAGTATCCTTTGTCTTTTCCTGGGGTCCAATCTACCTGTGTACCAAATTTAATCCAGATCGGTTCAGTGGTTTTGGCGTGAAAGCGACACAGACAGACAGGCAGAGTTACTTTCGCATTTATAATATTATTAGGATAAATGTCATAAGTGCAACTATTACAATATTTTAAAATATGTCATGTCTATAACATTACGTAGGTATTACCAAGGGTATTACTTGTTTATACATTGTTTAGACATTATCATTAAGATGTCATTGTCGCACATACCTATTATAATTATATACAATAATGCTAAGTGTTGCTTCTTTTCGAGTCCTGACCTTGTATGCACATTTATTCTGAGTAACGTCACTAATAAAATGAATTCAAAACTTGTACGAGTGTGTGTGTGTATTTTATTTCTATACGCCATAAAAGCGATAGAAATGGTAATGGAATCTGTGTTCCTATTACCATATAATAATATTATTATTTAGTCTGCGCAGGCCCTAAGGTTATAGAATGCAATAACCTGAGGGCCTGTGCAGACTAAAAAATCATCAGGGTATATATTTAATTAGTATTTCAGAATAGATCACTACAATTGCATCAAATAATGTACACGTGAAATTAAAAGAATCGTAATTCGCTCTTAGTTTATATAATATATCGTATCCGCCAAAAAGGTTCTTGTCCTGCAAGCTTTCAAACCACTATTACTTCTACTATGTATTTGCTGTCATTATTACCACAAGTTATTAGCTTGCAGACTAAGTCGCGGGAGTAAATAAGAGTCTAAATAGTTAAGTGATTCTAAGCGAGCTCTTGATGATTACGTTGTATGAGGCAAATTAAGTTTTACATAGTTAAGACAATTAATGAAACTACTCACGTAATTGTTAACTCGAAATTCTGGGTGGCATTGAGTATAATCAAGATGTCAAAAGTTAAGTTTTATTAGTTAAAACTTTGATCGCATGTTTGATTAAACCAATTAATTTACCTAGAATGAAATACACAAAGGAGGTCTGTAAGGGAAGGAAGGTCACAGAATAATTTTGAAGCTATGGCCAGGCATTGTCAATGAGACTGGAGTGTATCGAAAGAGTTTACGAGGGCGTTAGACCAATGGAGGTGGCGAAGCGGAGAGAGCGTCACCATACTTATCCTAAGGAACAACTTTTACTATGGGACTAACTAGGAAACAGAGAAAAATAATTCAATGTTACATACATACTTAAATTTTTTCGACAACCAATGAACTTTTTAACGGAATAACTCCCTTTTTGAGTTCGTACAACCCTAGCCTACAATTAGCCAAAATCAGTGCAATAACCAAAGAAAAAATCACATCACACTAATATTATACAGGCGAAAGTTTGTATTTGTGTGCGTTGTTACTCCTTCACGCTTATACGGCTGAACGGTTCTGGATGAAACTACAATTGATAAAACAATTGAAAGATCAAATATCCAAAGTGGGTAAAACCGCGAGACGCAGCTAGTATTATCACACTTTCTCGCAATTTTAATACATTGCTTTTACAATTCTCAGGTCTTCGTAACCACAGGCTCAATGTGCCAAGAGTGTTGTGCTAGGCAATTGAAATCAGAAAACTACTGCATTGGGTATGTTCTACCAGCTATTGTTAAATTCAATATTCTTGTCATATTATACTAGATGTGCTCCGTGGTGTTATACATAGATCTAAGTTTTTATAGCCTATGTTAATCAGCGATAATGAAACTTTCTAACAACGAGAGAGTTTTTGAAATCGGTCCAGTAGTTTTTAAGTTTATTTACTAAGGTAAGTCATGAGGTGTTTGTAACTCAAACTCTTGAATTATGGGACTGTAAAATAATCAAGATAAATTGTACTGTCGAAATTACTTTTTAAAAAAAAATTATAAATAAAAGTTACCTTGGCTATATTGTTTTAATATTTAACTAAAGTATTAAGTAAATTTTAACGCTTTTCTGGTTCAAATATGTATACACATCCTTTATGCAAATGAGGCGCAATTCTTTTCACAAGAAGTGTCCTCGACAATGAGCTAACGTTCGTTGCATGTTTTGCGACGAACAATTGTTTTCGAAATATAGCTACTTTGGACACAAAACACGACTCTTGTTTATGACTCAAGGATCAAGCATTCCGGCTAATATATTTGAACTTGGGTGAGTAAAACCTTACGAGAAAAAAAACTATTTTAGTTCATGAAAACTCAAAATGTCATTTTACTTGTAAAAAATATATAATACTAAAAATATATTTTCCATACTCGTATTGCTAAAATCTAGAAATACTAGCTGTTTGTCACCCACGCCGTTGCTTGAGACAATAAAACATAATATATAATATAATTTCCAATAACCTTTGCTTAGTACACCTCGACACTTTTTAATAAATACACGCTCCAAATTTCATGTCTCTGTAGATTCAGCGATTTAGGCTTTGTGTTAATATTAGTATCAGTTAGTGGACTTCTTCTTTTCTATATATTAATTTCATGAAGTTAAACATAAAAACAGTAGGTTTACAATAAAACTGTGCCAATATCCACGCATTTTTTCATAGCTATTGTAAAAGTTAGTCAGGCCGTTGGACAAAGCGAATCTATGAGTATTCCTTGCTAAATTACGGAACCCTACAAATGAGAATTATTGTATTATACTGAGTTAAAAAACATTGCTTTGTAAATAAAACTTGTAGATGCACGCTGCAAGGTTACATTTTGTTTAATTAGCATTAATTTATTGTTTGTAGGCGTCTAGCGCGAGATGGGTTCAACTCCACTTATAAAAACACTTTAAAACTTTACCATAACAACTTTTACAGTTTATTCCTGATAATAGTGAGTACAAATTTCAACAATTTAGCTGCGAAAAGGTTCTACTTGAACTTAGAATGATGTTAAGATGAATTAGATACATCCTCTAGTCATGCTATTGTTTATGGTAAGTGCACTGAGACTGATGGGTGCTTTTAATGTAAATCTTTAAGCAGTGAGTAAATTGTGATATCATATTAATCTTGAACTGTAACCCGAATGCGGCTAACCTCTTACATTACTTTACTAGCCTCGCGGATATTTTTTTTGTTATTGGTAATCGTTTCATTTCTATTAACCAATTATATGAACAATTCCTTCGATGCAAGATAGATAGATAGATAGATCAACGCTTTATTGTAGACACTCAAAATATAACAATACAAAAATATTAATTTACATGTAGTGCCACAAGTGGCGGCCTTATCGCTAAAAACGATCTCTTCCAGGCAACCTTAGGATGGAAACCTTTGAAAAAAATGTGTATAGGACGGGGGTGTACTTACAATAAAGAAAGCAATCAATACTTAAAAACACATACATTATATTACATTAACTAAATATAAAATACAAGGAATGGATTAAAAATTATTGATCATTAGAGAAATATGATTGGTGATGAGGCCGCAACACGTCGAACGTGATTTCTACAGTGGTGGAAGAGGATACCACAAATAAACAATTCCTAGGCAAATTTACTTCTCTATGGAATATATCCATACTTCCGTTTACGTTTGTAGTCATGTTCTGGACTTTGCTGCGATTGTTCCTACTTTGTAGAGAATGTCACTGAAGCCTGATTAGAGCCAAACTGTCCTCGACTGTCGTCGGCAGCTGTGCATAGCTTACTGAATTTTCGAGGCCTTTGTCGCTGCTTCCTTAGAATTCAGTTTTGTGGCTACTGATTAGTTGTTTATTGTGTATCATAACAGACAGTCCGGAGTCTCAACTAGGACTTGAGACAAACAATAAAAGTATTTTTAATAAATTATAATGTAAAAGTATTAGATAAAATATACTAGAAATCTTTGATTTTTTTTATTTAAGATCAGCAGAGATGTCTCTAACTGGAGCCTTATAGTCTTGCATTGGCGCGTGATGATCTATGTCAATTAAATCCAGACAAAAGTCGATCAAAGTTTAGATGCGTTTATTAATATACCTACAGCTGCTGCAGTATGCTATAACCTCTTGTTGAATATCTTTGAAACATGAGTCACGAGACGTTAAAAAAGAAAATTATTATCGCGTAATATTCTGAAAAAAATCTCGCTCTATTTATAGGCTTTATCCAGTTATTTGCAAACAGGTTCAAGTTTGCGATTATTGATAACGAAATTATGTCATCGTGTAAGTGTATTCCAGTGATCGATGGCACATTCTAGCAAAAAATCGTATTGACGGATCGTGCCATTGTATGGTAAATGTATTTACAATATTCTGCTTACTCATGAGCTCAGATGTTTGAGTTGCGAAGGTGTTTGATAGGCTGTGGCATTTGAGGTGACAAGTTGTTTATTTGATTTTGAAGACACATAGTTTTTTTGGCAAATAAACTTTTAGTGAAAAGCTTCGGCTAACATCTCAAAAGATTCGATCCATCTGGTCCGATCAGAGGCTGTATTGGCACAGTATGAATTCCAGTTATAATATAAATATATTATTGTTCTGTAACACAGCACGCATTGTCTGGAGGTTCTTCTCATAGTAATCCCTACCACTTCATCAATATCATGGGTACTGCCTCGATGTTGGGATCAGTATGTTTCATGAAACAACTAAAATTTCTTTTATTTTTCATGCATTTTTTGTTGTAATAAATGTCTGATTTTGTATTTTTGCGGTAAAAATAAAAATAAATGTGATTTTAAATTAAATAACAACTTGATAATTAAACACGTCTATATCATCGAAGTTTTGAGCCCGAGGTATAATTAAATTAATTGTTATTACACAAAATCAACAGTTACAGAATTTAGATTGATATTGGAGAAACTAATAGCTCTCAACTAATATAACCAAAGTTAAGCTTCAATGAAGTAAGTATTTGCATTTCATTATGCTAAAATTCAGACCAATTTCGTTAAAAGAAACACTGAATCACTTAATAGGTACTTACTTTAAAAAACGTGTGCTGGAGAGCTTCACTCAAACTTTTATTTAACATTGGCTATTTAAAAATCATTTTAACTCATTTCAAAAATTCAAAAATAATAAATAATTACTCATTTCAAATAAAAAAAATAGCCGCCATTTTTTATCAAAAGAGCGCTACATCGCATTAAAAAATATTTATATAATAGCCACATTTTAAAATATGAATGGCGAATGCATTATTAAGACAACCGAAAATTATTTTAAATTTTATATTAATGTACACATTATTAAAAATATAATTTCAGTGAAATAGAGGAAGATTGTTTACAATAACTATATTTATGCGACATAAAGTTGAAATCGCATTGGCAGACAAGCTATTCTTACGGCGCCATTTAAAAATTAACGTTTGGGTACGAAACCCTAAAAATAGGATAAATTTTTTCAATTTGATGATTTTTAATTATGTGGAAAATTAAGCTGTTATAAAAATAATTTAGATTGCATTCAACCCGTCGTCGTGATAGGCTTTCCCTGCTCTGTAATATAGTTAAAAAGAAATTATCGACGATACGACACGACACGTAACGTACCAATTTTCCGCCGCGCTGGCAATTTTCCTTTAAGGCAATATATAGCAATTCAGTAATATTGCAAATTATTGTATCATGCTACGTTTATACTACTTTTGCTGTGTAATTTTCATAATGAAGCAATGAAAGGGGAAGGGGCAATCACTCGGTCCTTTAATATTAATTTTCAATAAACGCAAGCTTAAACTTTCCAACTGAACCGATTTTATCGTCGTATGCTTACATTGAAAGGCATCATTAAAACCCTATCACAAAAGTGTCGATTTTTTTTCACAATCCCGATCAGAAATAAAACAAAGTATTAGTTTTGAGGAGTATTCTGATATCACGGATAAATACGCAAATACACATTTTACATGAATAAGGAGTTTATTAACATTCCTTGAAATACGGTTCATCCATTCGTTTTGCGAATCCCGATGAAAATGGAATTTAAAATAAGAGAACACAAAGCTAGTATTGTCATTAATACTGGAGCAAGGCAAAGTTTGGTTTGGCGGCATCTTCGACAGCCGCTGCGAATGTAATTAATGGGCTGGCTAATAAGCTTCTTTAAAGCTAACTATACGATTATTAAAATTGAATTAAAGGCCTACAATTAAAATTTTTTAGTTTCACTAAGTTTTAAAGATTTAGACCAGTTTGGAGCAAGACAGAGTATATTAGCTTAACATTAAAGAAGCTTATCTGTCTAATGAAGCTAGCTGCGTTTTTTTCCTTAATTTTATAAATATTGTTATGCGTTTCATAGGTTAAGAGCGTCAATTCAAAGAATATATTATTATTACACTATGAACCTATCTCTATTATAATATAACTATCTCTATTGTACTCGTAATATACCTATTTCGGCTTTGCACAGTCCAGAGTAATATAATTGTATAAATCTTTTTTGAAGTTAAATACCAAGATGATTCTGCTATAACTAGACCAAACTTTGTAAAGCTAATATTCAAATTCACGAGAAATATAATAAGTGGGTAACGTGTCATTCATTTTGATGGAGGAACCAACGATTCTAACTATTATGTTCTCGCATAACATTTTATTGCTACTTTACTGCCGTTTGTGAGGAGTTCATTTTTACGTTCCACGACTACCATAACGTCTAGACGTAGAAAGTAACTGCTTTTTTATGAAAAGAAGTTAGGTGAGGCAGTAATGAAGCGTGAAATACGAGTATGGCACAAGATGTTTACCGTAATTTTTATGACGTTCATAACGATATTGCGTACTAAAATAGTTAGGAGTATAGTTTTAACTTAAGTGTCTAGTTTGAGCAAAAGTACTTAATACGTCCAAATCAAATATATTAACATAACTGTCAAAAATAAGATAAATACGAAATACTACATGTATGCCTGCACTTAACTTATAAAAGTTTTATACATTGCATAAAAATGCCATATTTGTTCTGTCCTCTCGTAGGTACTCCAGTTTATTTATTACCCGACTTCAAAAAAAGAGGAAGTTCTTAATTCAAAGGATTTTGGACTGTATGTTGATGATTTATCAATGAAACCAAAACTGATTTAGGAAATTCTTACTTACTTTGAAATTTGTTGTTAACTGATGATGCTTCCTAAATTTTATCGAAATCAGTTTAGTAGCATGGTTTATGTTTTAAGATAACTGAACTAATCGTATGACTTGTTTTATTAATTGATATATGCCATATTCTATCTTTACGAACGGAGACGATTTTCCACCGATATTGATTTAGGATCGTTGCTTGTAAATATATATATATCGTAGCAACGCGCTGGCAGCCGGCAGATCGTGTGCGCGTCATCCGGCCCTGAATAATGACATCGGGTGACGTTTAATTTCGGATACAAAAGGCTATTTATACTGTTTACCCTAATCCATTTAACATACCCGTTACGCGCCTGTATCGGGATATTGACGGTGAATCTTTTAACGAGCTATGGTAATTATGTTAGAGTATATAAACTTATTTGTGTGATGTTATTATGTTGTGGTAGCTCCATTATAGTTTAAGTATTTTGCTAACACGAGTACGAGTAGTATATATAAGGATCACGACTGCTGAAATGTTTTGATAAAATAATTAATTTCACATTGTTTGTGAGTGTCGCTATTTAACATCAATAAGACTATGTCTCTCCTTATTTTGTATGTCTTAAACTTTTTACATATCTTTACTGATGACTATGATAAGGATGAATCAATTCAATTCAAAATCATTTTTATGAATCTTACAAACAAGGTTTAAACATAGAATACTTGGTTTATAAGTTAAGAAGTATGACTACAACGTCAAGTACGTCACAAATACGTCAAGTACGTCACAAATACGTCAAACTTATAATACACATCTGAAAACACTATAATAATAATATTATTTATTTTTTAATTGAATGTTTGCAACCCTAGTCGCGATATACAGTATGATGGTATTACGAGCAGGCTGCATCCACAATCGATGCGATAGATGCAAAGCTTGCTCGACTTAATTAAGTGGCTCACTATATAGAGTGCTCAAATGGGTATGTTATGGCCTGATTAGTTTCCGAACTGTTAGCCTGTCTGCGATATATTTAGAGCGTACCACACGTTATTAATGGATAAGCAACGTAAATGCTGTTTATGGAGGCATTGTTTAAAATTCTTGCGTATAAGTATTTCTGATCTGCCGTATACAAGTAACATTTATATACAGCAATGAATTCGTTTCTATTAAGACTTTGTTATAAAATACTTCACTATAAATTAAAAGTCTAGCAATGATCTATAGACGTGCGGCGTTATCTAATTCTAGATAACGCCGAACTCTATGGAAGCTATGACTATTCTTCTTCATCGTTTAAACGCTACCTGAAGAGCTTATGCATGCCCAAAAACTGCAATTTACTCATTGAATGTTTGCTCCGTCAACTCTTTGGCAAATTCTATAACAGCACGTTTTGACACTGACGTATTAACACCAACTTGTAAGTTCGTACCTGCCTTTTCATTTCACTCGTCTTTCTGCGAAAAGTAACTTATAATCAATCAGTTTAGTCAATAAATTTATAGAGAGAGACGAGTGATTTTGGTGCTGAACTGATCCAGCGAAAGTGTACCGGCCGTCACAGTCAAGTCGGCAGTTGGCTTGCTTTTTGACTGCTTTTTAAAAAGAATGCTTTTTAACGAAGTTCATGCTTTTCATCTATAAAGATATATAACGTCACCTGTCTATCTCTATAAAGGTTGATTTTAAATTGAGTGCGTATATTTAGTATAATGTAAGATTATTGAAAAATTAAATACCCGTGTTTTTTGTTTAACACACTTTAGTACCTAAATATTATGAAAACTTCAATTGAAGTCATGCAAAGTGAACGCGAAAGTCATGGACACCCTAAGCCGCGACACCGTCTCGGTGCAAAACTAGGTACCTAAATGCGACGGCGAAGCACGTTCTCATGACTCAGATTTGTGTAATCGCGCTTAGGCTTAGGCTTTGGGGATTATATTTCCCAGTTTTTCGTAAACAAAAATGTAAAAAAGTATGATTTGTTTTTAGCAAAATATAAGAGTATTTTATTATAATCGATGCTTATTTCGTGGTAAAAATATACGCATAAATATAATATTCTAGCATATAATATAATAGTCTATTTAAAATCTTTCCGTATAACTGTCATTGCCTATATTATTGATCATCAACTGTAAACAAATTAACAATTAAAGCATTGTTTTGACTGATTAACAAACCCTCAATGTTTATTTATGTTAGAAGTGAGACAAAGCTTTACGTAGGAGTAAAGGTTGTCGGATGGGCGTACATTATATTACATATTTACAAAGAACATAGCAAAACTATAGGTACTGCTGTGATTGACGAGCTATTTAAATGTTGAGAAATTATAAATACAAAAGTCTTTATTGTTTAAATTTCTTGTTACAGAATAATTTGTAAAACCAGCAAGGGAATTTTCTGTTTGTTTATTTTTATTCATAATATTTTATCGAATAATATCGTAAATGAGATTCAGAACGTTGAAGTCATGCTGTATGCATATTAAATAATTGTTTAATATACACAACAAACAAAATTTATCCAATGTACATCATATTATAATAAGAATGTACGCAATCTATGGAGGAAAACTACCGTGCAGGCAATAGCTATAGGTAGGTCGTAGATTACCTACCTTTGTCCCAGACCTTATTGTCTCATCAAAAAGGCCCGGAACAATTGCGTTCTATGTATACCCCATGTGTACTGATTAATTCCGGGCAGTCAACCAATAAAATAGATTCTCGTAGCGACATTACATAGAGTTCCAGCGGGATTTTACGTCATCATAACAATTGACTGAGATAGATTGTAGGGCCCGCAATATTTTCCGATTGTCCACTTTTTACGGCTATTCATTTTCATCTCGTTTTTGTAAGTGCCTACATGGCTTTTTTATGCTGTCGTATGTTTTGTATGCGGTCTGTGTACAAATTGTGGGGGCGATAAAATAGTGCGGAATATATGTTTGTTAAATCTGAATTTGAATTTTTACTCGGACAATCTGCGGATTTTATACAGCTTTTTTATTTTGTATGTAACTCTTTTATCTAGGTATGAAAAGTTTTTGAAGATTATGTTTTTCTAGGATTATAACAATAACTGTGGTTGTATACAATATACACGTAAACAAAACTACTAGAAAATTATGTGAATCGTAATCATTTGGGTCATCTTAGTAAAATTATAATTCAATACAGAACAAAAAATCCCAGCATTGTCTTAACTTAAATATAACCTTCAATTAGGCAGATGTTTAACTACCTTTCAAAAATAATGAGCTTACAAAGCAAGTTAGCATAATGAAAACTTTTCCGTTCATGTCAGCAGTTTCTTGGACTAATTTTATTCCTCTATATACATATTTACGTAATATATAGTTGATAAGTTTATAAAAAAGTCTCAGTTTATTTACAGTTACAGAATACAGCTGGTTTAGGTTAAAGCTAATTTTTGAGCTACTCTTTGTAATAATATAAAAGTTTTGGTAGCTAATATTTAAACTAGATCAAAGTGCGTATTTTTATACTTGTAAGGGTGTTCAGTTTCATTCACACGTATGTGAAAAATATTTTACATATTAACAAAAAAAAACGTTCTTGACATATTGGGGAATGTGTTTAGGCGCTGAAATAAGCGCGTAGTTTTAAAAGGCAACATTTTTATTTAATCTCGTAAATAATTTATTACTAAACAATAAGAAGAGTTGTAATAAATACATACTTACTAGTATAGGTAAAAAATACGCTATTTTATAATTTCAGCTCGGAGACTATTTTTAATGTGTTAAGAACTACATTTGTAGTAAATATCAGTGATTTTGCAAATAATATTGTACAAAAATTCGAGCTTAATGATTTATTAATTTATTTTAAGTCTTGTTTAGCTAATTTATTTACAAAGTTTGGATTCTGTTATAGAGTAATTTTGGATAAAATTGTTCTGTAAGTTCTATTAAATCCTAATAAGATTCCAGCAAAGTTTATAGAAACAATACATTATTACTTCTAAGTGTAAACGAAGTAAGCAGTACCTAACTGAAATTAAATTATTTCTTAGAGGTGTCTAGTACTAATAACAAATTCTACTCACCTCTCAAGAAATATTTCGGAAGGTCGTCCCCTCGATCGTCGAAACTCTGCAAAGAATATTAAAACAAAATGTTAATAATTTTCTCCAATTATTTTTGTTTCCCCTATTGGGAAAGGGAGGAAGACGTTCACTAATATTTCCAACTTTAGCAAAGGACAGCTCTGTCCAAAAAAACAATCGACGTGACAATGTGTAGAAGCAGTGTATAAGTGGTATTTTTGGATTTAACATATCTTACTAATTTAGGGTAACTTAAACTCTTTTAAGTCTAGTCTAGTTTATACTCTTTTTTCCGGGATTTCTATTCCCTAGTATATTTCTAATTTAACTACTAATGTAGTGCTACTGTCATAACCGTAACCACGAATTCGTGAATACTTCTTACTTGTATTTTATATACCTATATGTATAAATCGATAGATTTTAATACAGATGTTAGGCGCTGTACAAAAAAAAGAATACTGGAAGAAGCTTCAGTCAAAATTAATATTCTATATACAATATAGAGTACAATACAAGTATACGGCCGATGTTATAAAGAACAGAAAAAACAAAAGAGAACAGGTGTTTTGATTTTTTGATTAGTGAGATACACTAATCAATTCTTTTAAGAACACGTACATAGATTAAAAAGTTTTGATGAAGTCTGTTGAGTTTCCGGACAGATATTTTTTTATTGCGGTTCACGGAAATTAATCTAGAAGTTGTGTGGGCTCGGTAAATACGTAAAATTGGTTATTGATTTGTATCTAAAAATAAATAAAAAATAATTTCCTTGAAACATTTACTGACAAAATGGCTCAGATTTTTTTTGACAGTAACGAGTAAGGAGATTATCTTAATTTTAGCATAATTATCAAGATTTTTTATTGACAAAAAGGAAGTAAAAAAAAAATTGTTCAATACATTATGGACGTGTTCTACTTACACATGCATATTATTGATTTAGGACTATACATACGTTACATGCGTTATACATAGGTACGAGTAGTTTGTACATTTTGTCCGTAGGATAAGATTAATACCGTTAGACTTATCGTTACGTTTCGTTATGTTACGTTGTAATTAAGGGCAATTCATTTTAAAGATTGAATTAGTTGTAGTTAATTCGGCTAAAAGTCTTACTGGTTATCTAGATCTGAGTAAAAAACCAGCTGTCTCAGTTTTATTATCTTGGCTTTATAATGCACCAGATTTTTCAAGCTAGAGTACAATTTTCGTAGTAGGTCGTTGGGCGTGCAGTTTAGTGTCACAACATCGAATTATTCATGAACCAAACAGGCTCCGGGAGGTGGTCTCTTCTTTGTCATTTTGTAACAAACAACTTGCATTATCGGTACACAGAGCGATAACGTTGTTTTGTATACTGCATTGCACGCGCACGGTACACAAAACACTTACATTTGAGTGGTATTCATTTAATTATAGTTCGTATTTACATAAACAAGCTCTTAATCTTTAAAATTGTATTTTAGCGGTATTATTTACTATGTATGGTCAAATCTGCCGTAGTTTTCGAAGGTGCAATAAGAACGGTATCCCTTCCACCAACCCTACCTAGGTAACATTTTGTCGTCAGCATGAATGCGATAGTTAAGTGTGAAAATAAAAATAATAAATTTATAATAGTTTGTAAGAACTTTTTATACGACAGTACCATTGTACTTTTATTATGCAAAACACGAGTGCCAATTGTAGACGAATGTTTCAACGACTGAACTACATTTCTTTGAGGCAAAAGGTTATCTGAATGTAGGTCTCGGTGTGAATATTTTCAAGGTCTTACGCTTATTTAGGTAATAGATTGGTCTATTAACTCGGGAGATAAGATTTCAATGGGTCGAGACAGTAGAGTCGGATGATGGATAACTCTAGACAGCGATAAAATATTTCGGCAGCAATTCATTTTATGTGTCCCTGAACTAAGTAGAATTTGTATAAAGCTAAAACAGATAGATCATAAATTATTAATTTGAATAATCTTCTTGCGATAATTAAAAGATAGATCAAATTTATATAAATAACGTAACGAAGCATCAAGTTTCAAATATTGAAAATAAGATTTCTTCTTTAAGATAAAATATAGTTGCCTGCTCCGCTTGCCAGGGCTCTCGTAATTGATTAAATAAAAACTCAGTATACGAAAACCACTAGAAAAACAGTGAACACGATGCCTTCTGTGCATTGAGAACGTATTAGAAAAAAAGTCAAGGTTATCGTATATACTAAGAAATCGCCAATGTTACAAATACCTATCAATCTCGACTTTACTATAATGTAGCGATAATGAATTAACTTTCTGTATCGAAATAACGAGATGGCCATTATTTCTACAATCATAAAACAATTTGCCGCAGTGTAATATATTATCAATCAGTATTCATATGATTGACCGCCAGTATTGCAATACAGTTGATTTACATCTGGAATATTGATTAATTTGTATGACAGTGTGATAACAGAACAGAACTATTTATAGACTTACAATAGTGAAAATTGCGCCAGCTTTATAGAGGAATAATTAGTATAGTGTTAAACGTATTATTGTAATATCAATGAACATATGGATGCGGGTTTTCATCACATGTTCGCAATAATTTGTTGTGTAACAAAATAATATGATTATTATTAGAGAGCACGAAACTTTCTTTTTAAATACTAAATCAAAATACTTATAGCCGATACTGAGGCTTTAATATTAATTTAAAATACGTTTAGCCGATATGGAGACTCTAGAACTAATCTAAACTACGTGTAGCCGATTTGAAGGCTCTAAAACTAATGCCTAACACAAAGGATTATACTCTTAACATTAACCTACATACTACTCGGTGGTCCGTTTAGAGACACCTTAGTCAGCTTTCCACAGAAGTGCAAGTACTGCTGAGTAAGCCGTCTCTACATGAGAGCAGAAGGGCCAGGGGGATGCATAACTAGCTACCCGCCTATCAAATACATGTGCACAACGAATTTCTGCAGGAACCCATATATTTTTTTTATAAATGTGTTAATTTATTAAGTAGTAAATGTCACCCGCAGCGTTGAACGCAACATAAAATGGAATTTAAAGTAGTTTTAAATTTTGAACAACTTACATTATAGGAGTAACGCTGAAAAAATTTCGGGTTTCCCGTAAAAAATAAATTATAAGTCGCCGTCGACAAAATGTACGAAATAGCTGATTTTTTTTCTCGAATTCTGAGTTTGGCTATTGCGAAAGTAGTTCATAATTCATAGGTGTGTATCGTGACCCCGTTTTGGCTAAATGTACTCCTAACCAATAACCATAAACACAGGGGTTAAACACTTGTGTTTAAAGTTATGAATCCGAGTAGTATATACTCATGATCTGAAGTTCATAATAAGAATATACAAGTATAAAGATCATCATCAACTCTGTACGGCTAGATTATCAATAATAATTAATCCCTATATAGCAGTGTTCGCTAAGCAAGATAAATTACTTACATGTCGGTATGTATACGTAAAATTTATTCACGTGATTTCAGTATCACCACAACTGTAGAGAACTGTCACGTCAAATTACATTTAATTCTAATTCATATGAGAGTATTAAAGTGATATTACACTTGGGGGAAACAATTCATAATTTTATGTCCATCTACACTGTCAATGTCTACTGTAAAATAGAACAAGTTTTTTTAAGCTATTGTATAGCTTTTATCGCGATCTTTGAGCGCGGCGACCGAACCAAGAAATTCCGTTACGAAAATAAACCTAACACTCGTCTAACGTCGTTTCAGTTCGGCAGACTTCGGCACGGTGTTTGTGTGCGTGCGACTAGACGTATACGTATGCAATAGCTTTACCGCGGCATTCCCCGAGTGCCACACGTATATTTTTAAATAAGTTGTTACAGTCTGCCATTACGGCGGGGTCCGAGGTAACTTTTTCAGTTATTGTGATTTAAGTATCTAACATCTGGACCGAGTTTCATAAAATTAAAATAGGATCACACAAGACGTTTCTGGTATATTATATTCTTGAATCCTTGGATAAGTCAAATAAATGTGCCAGTGTCTTTTGTGATCTTTCAAAAGCTTTTGATTGTTTGAGGCATGATATATTGATTTTAAAAATGAAATATTACGGATTTCAAGGCCCTGCATTAAATATGATGATAACTTATTTACAGAACCGTAGTCAAATTGTCTCTGTAAATGAAGAAACTTCTACAGAGGGTATGATGTCAATTGGTGTACCACAGGGCTCTATTTTAGGGCCAGTCTTGTTTTTGATTTATATTAATGATATAACCAACGCATTGCCGAGTTGGGCTCATATAAATTTATTTGCAGATGATACACATGTGGGTATCAGAGACAAATGTAAATTTAAATTAGACGATAAAGTTAATGCAGTTATGGAATTGTTAAAGGAATGGTTTGACGCAAATGGTATTATTCTTAACTCTGATAAAACCATATCAATGCAGTATCAGTCAAGGTTGGGTATTTTTGGGAATTCTATTAGTAAAACAAATATATTTCTAGGTTATACAATTGATAACACTATTAGTCATAAATCTCACATCGATAAAATTTGCAACAAAATGGCAAGTGGTAATTATGCTTTATTTAAACTCAAGCCATTATTAGATAAAAAGTCACTCATCTCTGTCTATTATGCATACGTTCATTCTATAATAAGATAGGGGAAACGCTAAAGATATCATAAAAGTTTTAAAATGTCAGAAACAATCTATAAGAACAATGAATGGTTTGAAAAAACGTAGTCCTGCGAGAATACACTTTAGAAATGATAAAATAATGACAGTTATATCACTTTATATTTATAGTAGTTTATTAGAGGTACACGAGGATAGGGAAATACCGGAAAAAAGAATTTCACGTAATAATAAAAAAGGGCGAGTCCTGCCTGTCAACAGATTATCTAAGTGTAAGAAACAGGGACTTTACACCAAAATATTAATGTACAATAAATTACCAAATAGCGTGATGGAACTCAATTTTAAAATATTTAAACAAAAATTAAAATATTTTTTTGAAAGAAATCCTTTTTATAAACTCAGTGAATATATGTCATTGCAGCTTGTGGAATCATCGTTCTTGTGTGATGAACAACAATTACAAAATGTTAGTAATAGGTAAAGAAATAAATGACAATGTAAATGTATAATATAATAACTATTTGTTCTTAGAACTATAAAAGTATTTATAAGTTAAGTTTCTTTTTAAAGTAATTAATAATTAAAATGTAACAAGACTTGCCTGTAACGAATGTTATTTAAAGGCCAATAAATATTTCTTATTCTTATTCTTATTCTCATTCTTTCAAAAAATTGATCAAACTATTTTTGGCAGTCGGTAGGAAATCTGTTATATTTATTGGAGATAAGTTAACTTTTTTATGAACAGAATACCAAACACAAAAAATAAATAAAAATGTTTATAAGTATAAACTAAGTTATTAATAAAGGCTTGTGTTTATTTTTAGTAATGGCTTAAAATGATTTATTCTACTTTATAATAAGTATCTATTTTACAATATTACTTACAACTTTACGAGTCTTTATTTGTTATAGGTACCTTCAAACTTGTGGTGTTATTCCTTCAAAGATTTATAAAATACAAAAGTGTTATTACAAAGAGATGTATTCTAACCTTAACCTTTTACGTAATCATTATTAATTACTCGTTCCTATTGGGTTTCACATTCGAAACACTTTGTAGAGAAAATCTGTATTCACGGAATTTCAAGGAAACGTCTTTGATTTCGTTAAGGGTAATTAAATAACAATATAAGGCTTCTTACGTTTGATTAGAATTTCCGTAATGTTTTAGTTAGGATTTTACATAGAAACTTTAACGAATTTGTGACGTGCATTTTACGTTATTTAATTGGCGTATTGCGAACTCATCAATATCGTCGTAGACTATCATTTGTTTCTATTTACTATTCAAAAACTTTGAATTCAACTAAAACGTTTACTATGCACACATGTAAAAACGTTTTTATTTAAATATAACAACAGATGTTTAATTGCAACGTCTTTCCATTGAGTGAACCTGGCGATTATGAAACATAAAATACAATGTTTTTATCTAGTTTTTGGCTTATGGTGTCTCGAATAAACCTCTAGTATAATATTTTTCCTCTACTATGTGTCCCTATAATATGTATCGAAATCAGAACATTTTACTGGCTTACATCCAAATATTGCTCAGAAGCAAGTCAACCTGCAATTAATATTATTTTAAACCAGAACATAAGGCATTTGCCTCGTGATACGACAACATTTACTTTGTGTTACTAGTCTCTACCGCGCGCTCTGTTTGGGCGTTTTGCCAGAAGATTTGTAAATGATTACTTACACAAAATCGCAAGGCAGCGTTCTTCTGTCAGATAGAAATACGAATTAATTTATTACATAGAAATTAATTATATATGTGTAAAATTATGTTTACAAAGAGTAATTACTAATTTACGAACAATTGTTACTTTATCAAGTTTTTTTTCTAAAAGAATAATCACTAAAACTTTGTTTCAGATTCAGAATTCTTATTCACATGTCTCAGCAAAAAATTATTATACAGACAACAAATTGGTAGATTCGAAACAGAAACGCTTTACTTGCTCGATTAATAAAACTTTAACGTTTTTAAGTTTATAGATGATTTTAGTCTTACAACTAAAACAACTTTCTCGAAATACCTAATCCCCATATAATCAATGTGAAAGTATGTTCGTTTGTTTGTTTGTCTTCTCCTCAGCAGTTGAGTGTGGATCAACTTGATTTTTAGCACAGATGTAGTGTAGAGACATGAGAGTGCCATAGGGTACTTTTCTCTCTCTAAACATACAAAACACGGGTGGAGTGGCAAGCAAAAGCTAGTTTTGAATAATTTAAAGGTGCTATACATTTTTAATTCGATCTTTTTTTACTACCTCTGAGTTTTATCGGTGCGTAAATATGCACTTCACTTTATACTGTATTCAACTTACGACAACGGTTAAAAAACACTTAATAGGTACTAGTATAATTTTTCCGGCGCAGAAATTAACTGATGCATAAATAAAATGACTAATGAAGTATGTCATTTTTTATCATACTTTAAATCCAATCACCATGAAACCTCTTTTCCTGCAAACAGTTTCCTGTTTTTCTAGTCAATTTAAGATGAATTTAGGTATCGATTTACATAACTTTACAACGATTTGTTCTTAAGTTTTTTTCTCGATGTTTTTATCGGCTTTTATGACGTAATCGCTAAGATAAAATCACCTAAGCATAACTAAATTGGTAGTTGGTTACTCATTCACTAATCGCAGTTAAGAAAAAACGATAAAAGAAAAAATTACTAGGGATCGTGTTTTTATTTGATGCCATCATAAAACCTATACAATAATGTTTATTTTTGGATCTTCCTACATAAGTTCAGATAAGATCTCTGTAATCGTCCATGTCTGGCACCTATACAATGTTTTGTTAAAAAGATAAGAAGCATCCACGATACGATATAACCGGATATATCTTTAATTATCTATCGCTTTCCAGTGCCGGATGTATTGTGCGTAGGTTATAGTCTACCATGCACCATATTTAAAAAGTTTTGCTCATCTTCGACTAGCAGAGAAACAAGTAGTTAGAAGCAACTTCAAAAAAAACCCTGCTGCTAAAACTTTATACCTCCGTTTTGTAACATGCTAAACCTCGTGTTGCTACCTGTATAAACTATGAAAATTTGGACACCAAACAAAATACCCGATTAGGATGTAGGAAGAAGGTCACAAAGAGTTAGACATACGTACATACTTACAAACAAATATACAAACATTCACTTGAAAAACAACCATTCTTTTGGGCCACCGGGTGTAAGCTAACTTTACATTGCAAAGTCATTAACTTATGCCTTGAAATTTTAATTAAATACATAACAGATATACAAATTACTATCTCAACCCTGCGAGTAAATTATAAACTTTTATACAAAGGTACTAGTAATGTGATATTGAAATTACAAAGTATAATTAATGTGGTTGCAACAATAGGCAATGTCGAGCAATTGGCCACAATGCCAGGTCACGACATGACAGATGGACAAACCTTCGATTAGCTATTTATTGCCAAGGTTATGTCAAATGTCATTCTAAATTAATGCAGCAGGTATCTAAAATATGGTTTTCTATGCCACAAATTTATTTGCAATCAGTTACAAACTTTTACGGGTTGTGATGCAAATTCGTAATCTCAATTCTAATAGCCCACAATATGTAAGTAATTAATAAAACTAGTTTTTACCTGAAGATCTAAGTAAACATGTTTACCATTTTTTAAGTAAGACATTGTTCTTTTATAAGTTTGCAAAGCAAACATAATCGTTGCTAGGTATCAAGATAAAAATGTGAATAGTTTTGCGTGAGAAATAAAATTGCATAACCTATCTAGATAATTTATTTTACTTGAAGAAAGCTAATATACGACTGCTAAAGTAGGTGAGGACACTTCCGTGTCTCCCAGTTCTGATAAACATCAACTTCATCATTAGGAAAAAAAAACTTAGCCAGATTGGCTTGTTTTATAGATAGTTGTGCTATTTACTAGAGTGCTTGTTGTATAGGGTAGTTTTCTTTACATGTAGCACAATTTTGGTATCAATTATTCTGTAAATTTTGTTGGGTTCCATAATATTCATGTGATGTGATGTTTTCTCTATTTATATTTAATTGGGTTTTTTTATTTTAATTACGTCTAAACTATAAAAATAATTATCTATAGAAATTTTGCAGTTTACGTTTTGTTTTTCTGGATAAGCAATAGGTGCATGGTACTCAATGTTTTTATACTCAAAGCTTCATCTGTTTCAACCATGTCTCAATTTAGACAATTTAAACCTGATTTAGGACAAATTCACTGACTGTTACCATCAGCGACTATTGCTTAAGATAATGGCTGGGATGAATTAGCAGGGGGGATGCCTCGTAGAAAAATACAGGAATATTAGTGTAGGACACGACGCTCTCATAGCAATCATAAAAAACATATAAGTAATTTGCTTTATTATTTTTTACGTAAATTAATTGTTTTTTAAAACTGATTACCTATTGAACAATCCCGTGATGTGATTGTAGGAATGGTTAGCAATGTCACAACCAACATAATGACATAATCATAATGCTCACAGTCGCTTATAATGGTGAAATCGAAAGAGAATAAAACTTCGTAATCACTTTCTATTGTCATATTAGCTTTGAAAGTATTTAGCTAATAAACAGCTTTGAATTAAGAGCTAATAATATGTATAAGCGTTATAATTATTTTTCGGTTGAAGCTTTTTTACAGTAATTAATTATATTAATATACAACTCTTACGAAATCATAATTTAAAAAATAATAACTACATCTAACTTAAATAATTTTTTTTTTGTAAAAAGATTGGGAACAAAACCGTTTAAAAAAGTCCGTATTAAATTGATGTCTGTGTTACTCAATGTAATGTATATGGGGAAAATGATAAGTATTTCAGAACGTAGGAATTAGTTTTTATCAATAGCCTTCTACATTATCAAAAGGGATTAAACTGAGTGAATAAATTACTAACGTTGCAGAATGATGTTAATATACATTATACTCTGTGTAGGAAAAGAGAGTGTTTTAGAAATTACTCAAATAGATCAATTCCGTGATATTTAATGTGACAGCAAATCGCATCCAGCTCTCGACCAAGACCTGACCTGAGACGAATGTCAACGTGTTCTTATCTATGGCACGCACGATCTATTGTTACAGTGATACGGACGTCTAATTGAACACTGATAACAATCAAACCGATTATGATTGAGTCCAGCTACCATAGTAAACAAACACACAGATTACTCACAAGTCGCTGACTGACCATGAGCATGCATATTTGCGATATTATCACAATGGGTGTTAATTTTAAACAATGGAGGTTATCAAGATTAAATGTGCAATTCGGTTCATAGCCGAATGATTTAACCGTTGGTTACAGCCATAGATTACTACTATAATCTACTCATAATCCTGTAATGATTACTCATAATGCTAAGTAGTGTTTGACGTTTCGGTTTTTCACGTTTTCACAAAAAGGTAATTTCTTGGAATAAAAGAAAATGCTGTATGCCACGGCAAAAAACCTTGCGAAAATACATATATTAGCGGAACTAAAAATGCTTATAAGAAACAATATTATACCTAGAAGTAGAGTTTTAAATTTTACCACAACTAGAATATTATATTCAAATAAAATGAAACCTTCCACAATTAACTTGTATCAAACTGCTTGTTCGTGATTTTATTGCTAACCCTTGACCTACGTCTGGTTTGATGACTCGAATAACGTCAATGCTCGTAGTGTTAAGCATATTGAACAATATTTAACGTTCGTTCGGTCATAATGTGAATGTTGACAACAAATATGATCTCATACCTGCAATCATTGCAATGTGGACTTATTATATTATTGCAATTTTTAAATTGCAGCCATTGACGGGATAAAGAAAAACGTATTTATACACTTAAACATTTACACGCTTGATGTTTTTAAAATAAATTGTCAAAAGTCAAAGTTTGTGGGTGTGGATCTGTTTTCAGACTGAGTTATTTAAGAGTATATTCTATTTTAGTTTTTTTTTTAAGATATTCATAGATTAGCTTATTATTGCGGACACACTAAACAAACAAGTCCCGAAAACAATAACATTAGTGTCATAAATCCTTCGTCGCTAAAAGCGATATCTTTAAGAAAACTTTGAATGAAGATACTCATAGTTTTATTTTCCTAAGACGAGGTATATTATAGTATAGCAGTAACAAGTAAGTACCTTACACTAATACCTTCCATAATGTAAATTTGAATATAGAAATATTGAAAAAAAGAATAGAGAACATATACAAGACCGTAAGTAGGTATCCAGATACTATGCAATACTTCCATTATATTTTAGCAGTGTAACTCAATAAAACGTTTATCCCACCATTTCCCAAGAATCCAAACAATGGTTATGCCAATATAAATTCACGAGCAGAAATACTGTTTTACCTTTACAGCTTATGTCACGACTTATTGGCTATAGCGATAGACGAGCTAGTGGAAATCGCACCTTTCCAACTTATGCTCGAAGTTTAGTTCAATCTTCACTTGCTTGACGTCATCTCATGTTTGGTTTCTACCAACTTGAAGCAAAGTTGAGAGTTGCTGTCCTGCACAGGAACGTAGATTGCATGGATATTGAACGTCTATATTTGATTTCATGTCAGTATCTATTACATTTACTTCTAACAGAAATAAATAAGCTTGTATTATGAAACTTCACTAACTTTATGAATTATTATTTACTTAATACAATGACTTACAGGCGTTACAAAGATCTCAATCCAGGCCAGACAAACTAAAAAAAAAAATAAGTTTATTTTGTAGTTTCCTGAATTGGGATCAGAATCTGTGCCGCATTTAACCTATTTATATTTATATTAACCTATTATTATTTATATTTACCTATTCATATAATTTCAAAATAATACTAATTATTTATCCTTTAAGCAAACACACTGTTAAGTTATACGCAGACAATATCTTGTAAGTTTTTACGACTCATTGTATATATTTCATAATAACCCTGTACAGTCGTCAGAAAATTACAATAATTCACTAAGTTCAAGTTATTATTAAGTATGATAGACAATATAAGTTTTAACTTAATAAGTAACAATGGTTCACAATGAAGGTCAAGTGCTTGGAGCCCTTTGAGCATATTTTAATTAAGTATATCTTTAAATGATATTTTCAGAACTGTCTAAGATTATAGAGTTGTACAAATTATTGTGATTAATATTAATTTATCAAATAAATATATAGTGGCGGATAAGTTGATCTCTTAAAAAAAATATGCTTCGTTTTAAAGACCTAGTCGGATTAAATTTATAACTTTTACAAATTGTCAAAAGCGGAGCAAGTTTCGTAGTAGGTGTGTAAACGTGTATTAACATAATGAGTTTTACTTAGGATTAGTTTTACTGATATATTAAAATAAATTACTTGATAAGTTCTCTAAGACCATGCTATCCATTTATAAAAAAATATACTCAATAATCTTTTCCGCCAGTCATTCAATTATTTTAAAAAACCTGTATGAAAATTATCTAAATGATATATTTGAAGTAAAAATGATGAAGAATGACATATTTTTTTCTATGTGATAGCAAACTCAGCCTTGTAAATTAGAACCAGAAAAAATTTACGTATAGACTTGATTATCTTTTATTAATTTGCTAAAATTATCCATGCTGTGACAATAAAACATTTCGTAATATTTTAACAACGCTGTCCAATATCTGATCTATTTAGACGTTAATTACTCGATCTGATTAAAATTGTGACCCTTTGTAAGCGTAACAATACTAAATGACTTCAATTAATCAAACACCTATCGAAATTGAATGTCAAGAACCGGCTACCGACCGCCATTTGTACACTTGAGACAAAATTAAACACATGAATCAATTGTCAATGTGACAGGTCATTTGCTTACCGCACATGATTGTTTGAACGCCCGATTACGTCAGATAAAGCCCTAAATACTTTCGAATAGAGGGTCACTCTATGACAATGAACTCAAACTGTCGACCACCTGATAATTGAAAACACGATTGTTTGCAGCGTGCAAAGTTATTGTTTTGTTATTATTGCTATAAACTTTTGTAGGCTATTCCAAAAGGTTAAGCAGACAGGCCCTCGTAAATACCAAGGAGATGTTTTTTAAAAGGTTCTGTAAAATATTGAATCTCGATAACGCCAGTATTATGTTCGATCATTATCGAACAATAGAACGAATCAATTTGATCCTCGACTTGAACGATGAACCGAACGCCTTGACTTCGGTATCTTTGAAGATCGGCGTTGATGCTTGTTTGAGACTGTCAAGAAAATAAAAAGTATACTGTGAGAAAAATTATGCAATGTAAACGTTTTTGTTCGGTACTCCGATAGATGCCGTGAAAAAGAGCATATTGAATGGTATTCCTCACTCGCATGGAAACATTTTAAAAACTTTTGCAACGTCATTGGCAAATAAAGCTTTGAGAGCTATTCATATATTTTCAGCATCTATTCGAAGTTGATATTTGAATTGCACCTTGTAGAATATTGTCGGAGAGCGTGTTTACCTGTTTGTCTAGCTAGGCAGAATCCTGGCTGTGTTTGCACTTTATATTATTGTTTGAATCTACTGGACTGAATATTGCATGCATTGGAGCTTGAAATTGAGCTTATTTGCAATATCCGCCGTCTCAAACGAGGTATAAATGTATTTAAGTAGCACGGGGGCCTTGTAGATTAATATTATGTCTGATGTACTTATTATTTAATCAAGTTTCATATAACAGTTAATATACACGACCAACTGATGATTTTGTGTGGCAACAAAAAAAAATGACAAAAAATGCAGGGTTATCGTTTAGAGATGTACTTAACCGAAAGGGAATCACTATAATCATTATAACAAACAACTTTCAGTAAAGGACCAATCCTGACTTAAAAACTGTTTTGCATAGAAAAAGTTAATCGGCCGTCAACAAAATTTATGAAACAGGTGATTTTTTCCTCGAATCCGAGTTGGTACCATAGTGAAAGTTGGTCCTTAGAATGAGTATACTTAGTGAGTAAATACGAGTACATCCACCACACTCCTAACTGATAAACCTGTACATTCATGTTCTGCAAAAGTAGATACAAATATGTAAAACGTAACGACGATTAAGTAATAAGTTAGTACTACGATTAGTTAAAGCTTAAGCAGTACATTTATTAAAAAATACAATAGATCCAAGTATCTTTGAATGGAATTTTTATTTGCAAATGCTTCATAGATCTAAACTAACACCAAAATACTATGGTATAACTCGTATGACTCGTTGTACCTTTTTGGATCTGGACAATTAAACTTTCAAATCAAATTTTAAAAGTAATACCCTGATTGAAATTAATATATTATTATTAAGTGTCTGCTGTTTTCAAAGGCTACATATTGTATTACTACTACTATTAATTCTGCGGTTTATCTACGAGTATTAGAATAATGTTACATTACAATATGTAGCCTTTGAATACAGCAGACACTTAATACTAATTTTAATAAATTGCCATCAGGGTATTTTTATAACAATCAGATAAAACTTATTTCCTGTCAATTAAACTATACATTTATGTACCATAACAAACAAGGTCAAGATATTTGAAGAAGACTACCGAAAACATGACTGCCAAAGATATCAAAATTCAAATTCAAATACAAATTCAAATATAACTTTATTGTACACCAAAAATATACATATACATTTCAAACAGATATCATAGAACATTGGCCTTACATTGGGCGGCCTTATCGCCTAAAGCGATTTCTTCCAAGCAACCTTTGGATGGATCGGACTTGATGAGAAAAACACGTCGGTGGTGTACCAATAAATACCAACAAAATAAATCTATATAGACAAATGAAAACAAAAAATAAAATAAAAAAAATGTACCAATGAAAGATGTTAAAAAACATAGAAGTATCATAAGAACATAGATATCATTAGGGATGAGAATTTCTAGTCCCATAACGATCATTTTAGCCCTTAAATCATACAAATGTTCACTTTCACTCATTCCTTACCAGTAATTCTTCACATAGTTACTACATATAGAATCCAAACCTTTTAATGTGTCCTTACAAGTGTTATTAGGTATATTATACCTAATAATACCACACTTGTGTTATGTTAGAGTGTCTATCAAGTATCGATCGATATTCTCCAATTGTTCATATAAAATAGGATAAAGGTGAAATGTCCGATCTGTTATGTAAGTATGGACCTTGAAGCTTGACCCTAATCGTGAGCGATCGCATTGACCGCGGGTGGTGCAAATGGTGAGAGGCAGCGATATTAATAATATTTAATTTGTATCTTAAGCTTACGTTAATTCATACTCAATGTCTATACTCAATAACTTAATTTTTGTAATACGTTTTTTGTATTTTATTTGTTGTGATTTTGATTTTTGATGAAAGTTTTTTATCCTACATAGCTAGTCCACAAGTTCCCACGACCACGAAAGTCAGCGATACTGTAGCCCTAGATTTAGCATGCCTAGTCTGGAATACACTGGCTCTCAAGGAATGCTACCGGAACACACCGTTATGTGCTTGTCGACAGATTTTACAACTTGAGGGAGGTAGCTAGCCAGGCGAGCGGTAGGAAACGCCTTACCACCATGCTATGGGATCCTCACGATGTTTTCCTTCACCGGTAGCTCAGGCTCTTTTTGCAAGTTTTGTGGGATCGAACTTCGTACCTTTTGCACGGCAATCGACCCTACTAACCACTCGAGCATCATCGCTACGTATATATTATATTCGCTATATTGTATTCACACTAAAATGTGCCTTAGAATCTGTGATTAGTTGAGCTTTAACAATGCATTTGGATAAAGTGTTTATCTGATAAAGTGCATTGTAAAGTAACTTCACTTTGTACCCTCATCTTTATTTTGTCATTTTACAAAATATAATAGTCATTTAACTCTTGACTAAATATAATTTTCGAAACCAACGGGTGGAACATTACAATCGATAGATAATAAACATAACAAGTTATTCAGATTAGCTTTACTTACCTATCAGAACAATAAATCAACAATTACTAAGTGATTTCATTTTAATGTTTACTATTTGAACGATCTAACTTGAAAGTCAATGTCAAATGGCCATTATAACTCAGTTGAACTTTATTATCACTATTGAAATGTAAATTCTAAACGAGGCGTGACATTTTCAATATCTTATCCCACATTCCTTAAGCACGACGATCGTGATCGCGTGAGCTTCAAGTAATACCTAAGTAATGTCTAAGTTCTATCGTGTTTCCCTAGATATATCAACTTACATTAACTATTGCGACTGACAGCTGAAAGTGCCGCGAAGGGCAAGTAATGTATAAGGGTCTTAACAAATGACTCATGTAACAAATTATGCTATTCTCGTTTTCTCGTAGAATAAAATTGATGGAGGTTGTTTGTCTATATTCAAAGAGTATACAAGTAAACACAACATGTAATGTAAAAGAATCTTCCTAAATTTATTTGCCTCGTGATAAACTTTAAGGTTAAATTTATGAGACAAAAACTAAGGTACTCTTTACGATGTATCTTAAGACGATTATTTTTTTAAATAATTAGGTACCAAAAGATAATTCGATAAAAATTACAAAATATAAAAAAAAAGTTATGGGTTGTTTTGTTCAAAAAATATTTTCTTATTATTTTATGTAAAAAATTATGAAAGCATTATTTTTAAAAGTTAGTTACCCAGCTTTCTACAAATGGCTTACAATTTTTAGTTAGGTGACCTGTGTGTTTATAGCAATTATACCATTGTATTACGACTTTACTGACGTTAATAATAAACTAGAACGGCTTACTCATTCAGTCAAAATTACATTAGGGTTCTTAAGTAAAACACAAAAACAAAGGAATACAAGTAATTTTGAAAATTATGAAAAACCCGCGACATTTGTTGTGGCAGCTATCTTACATATGAAATTGTCATAATGTATAATATTGTTCTAGTCAAGCTCTTTCATATGATAACCGTATTGAGGGAATTGTAAAAAGCTGTAGAAAGCTCATTCTTTTCTTTCTTTTCAACAAACCATCCACATAAAATGAACTGAAATGGGTATTAGATCTATAGATCAAATACATTGTCAATGTTCATGACCAAATGTTGATTCAGAGTTTCGAACAAGCAAACCCAGTCATCAGTAGTCTAGCTATTAGCCGCACGTCACATCGTAGGTAAACTCGCTGGCGGAAATGACATAAAGCCTTGAACAATTGTGTGTTTAACACAAGACAAATGACCTGAATTAGAGCAGGTAAATATGCTTTTGTGAACCAATTGAAACTTCATAACACAAACTTGGCTGTCCGACTCTTTGTGTGGCTGACATTAACAAATTGCATACTCCAAAGGAAATGTTCCGTATAAGTATCCACTAATCATATATCAGGCGCACTAGTAGTAATATTTATATTATCAAATTCATAATTAATCATATGTGTAACTTTATACTGCTGTTGGTTTAGTTAAAAATAATGAATGGTTTGGTTTGATACACGTATACCTTTGAGAGCGAGACTGACATAAATATAATTTACTTTTATTTATTTTAGGAAATAAAAGTAACACAATGATAGTAATAATATATTTTATTTACTACTCAGCAATGATCATGACTTTTAACACTATACCTGGCGTACTCTAGCATAAATTGTTACAGTGCAGGGTAATACCTATTACTCGTATATGCTTCTAACACGTTGGTATCTTATAACCAGTAACCTGTACAAGCGGGCAAATCTAGAATATTCCAATTACGTCAGTTGTCTAAAAGCTGAACAAATGCAAAGTCATTGCATTCCTGCACGAAGATGCAGTATAAAAACCGAGTTGAATAATACTATTCACCTTGCTAACAATAGTCTGAATGATTTGCGGCTTCCACGCCTATTCACTAATTTATTGTTTCCAACTATTTTTTTCCAGTATTTTAATTCAATTATACCATTTCCGTAATGCCTATTTTTATGCATTTGCAATTGCCTATTTACAAGTTAGGTATTTAGTTAGGCGCAACTAGTTCCAAATTTTATGCTAAAGCTACTTTGATACAGATGTTAAATATAGTCTATGGGATTAATAGCATCACAAAACAAAATTCTTAAGTAAGTATAGTGTCACTTATTACTTCGATAGAATCTGGTTAGTAACTACCTTTATGGTATTTATTATGTAACTATAGCATATATATCTAAATTTGTCTTCTAAAAGCGGATTAACACAATTTCTGTTTACTGCCTGGCCCAAAGCTTGCAGAATTTCGAGCTGTCACACGACAAATCGGCAACTTGATGTGTCGTCCCAGCGGATTATGATGCAAGCCATGTCATAAGTTTCATAACCTAGAAAATTTGATGCTGGAGCTACTTAGAGTAAATAGGGTTATTGGTGAGGAATGTACTAAGCTACAAGAAAAGTACCCATAACGTTTAATAAAGTGTCAACGTGATGTTAAGTCATTGTGAGTTTTAGGTTTTCCGTTAGAGCTAACTTAAGTATAGAAAAAAGAACAGCTTTTAAATTGATAAAAAGAAGAAGAAGTAATCAGTCATTGTGAAAGTATATAATAGAACAGCAGATTACTGACATTTCCGCTAGAAATTAAATGAAGTAGGTCTCATAATTTTATTATATATGCATATTATTGCATATTATGAAACAATGCGAATGGCTTGATTTGTACCAGAAACATGCCATTTGCTAGATGTCTTTCAGAATGAGTGGCAAAATAGTATATTTTATTGTATTTGGTAATGAATAAACTTAACAAAAACAGATTAGAAAGCAATTTCCGAAGTCACGTTGCTGGCAAAGAAAGTCAGACGACGTTAATGATTTTTTATTAAATTACTAATTCCGTCTACCGAATCAAAAACAAATAATAAATTTCAAAGAATCTCTAGGAATTTATATTAGATACAACATGCACGCAAATTACGTCTAAAACATAAATGTGTTTCACTCACAACATACTGGTTTCAGCAAATTTCTCGGACAGGATTTAACTCTGCGAATATTTCCGCATATTCATTAAATTTGGGTTCTCTCAAAACGCAAATTTGATTAAAAATATAAATGAAGCCAGTTTTAATTGCATGCGCGTGCGAAGCGGACGTGAATTAACATCTCCGAGGACAAAGCGGCGCTTTGTTTAACGAAAGCATTACGCGATTTACCTTGTCTTCGCTTTACAAACAGGCACATCCTCTCTACAAGGATTTATAGAAAATAGATGATATATTTTATAAATGTGTTTGTGTGAAATTAATGTGAGTTTCAAAATATTCCTTCGGGTTTGCTTTCGTATTACTTTGTTGTTAATTTTTAACATAATACTTTGATTATTAAAATTAACTTGAAGTAGAATGACTTTATTTCCAAGGTAAAATATGTGTTTATTTTTGTATTTAATTGAACTATGGATTTGATGTGCATTTTTTTAAATTAGATATTTAATATTTTTCATTAACACACAATTCATGATCGTTACGAAACTACTGTACAAATCATACAGTTTTATGCTCATTCTTTCAAGTTTTTTAGGATTGTGGGAATAGGTTCCATAAACATATCACACTCACAACACATCTATACACATTGAAGTTGTTTTTCACTTTAAGAAGTGTGAATCGAGTTTGATTTAAGTACTCTGGTCCAATTATGAAAAGAAACATTAGGATGCCGTGAACATACTGACAACTCAGTATAATTCTACCGATTTGACTATATCAGCTAATCTACTAGTATTTTTAAATAAATGAGTGGGTATTTCCAGGTTTTGTTTGTTTACGTGTGCTAGGAAAAGTGTTTGCAGTTAGGTTGTCGCGCTCGCAGCGCCATCTCACTGCTAGTCGTAGGGAACCGAGTTCATTGGAACACGACAAACCGATTGCCGAGCGCTCGTGTGTAAACACCTTTATTTATTGAATTAGCTCAGAGCCGTCTCGCTCGTGTGATCTTAGCTTGTTTCATTACCGGCTTTATTTACTTGCCTGCTATCTATCTAAATTTATATAATATTGACGGTTAATTGCTGTTTCTTTCTTCCAAAATACTTATGTGAAAAGGAAATTATATTCTGTTTACACAAATAAATATAACTCCTGCACAATAAAAACACGGTGTATTGAGTTAAAACGTGGTAACTTTTACTATTGGATTACTTGAAATTTGAATAAGAGAAAAAATATCAGTAGTCTTCAGAATTCACAAAAATCCTCAATTAAAATCAAAATTACTTACAAAAAAAAAATACTTCAGCTGTTTTTTTTCTTTCCGTAATTAAGTGTTGGTATCAAAATTCAAGTTGTTTCTATTTATATAAGTACCTTTTGAAAATTTAATCGCATTCCATTTGATAACAAATATATCGCTCATATTGTTTTATAAATATTTAAAACTGGGAAGCACACTATTCTTGTAGATAAGCATTTCAAAATTTGCATTCAAAACACAACACATCACAGTTTTTACAAATAATGTAAATACAGACAAACCATAGTTATTACAGAAATATTTCGTCTACAAATAACTGATGTGTCTATGCATGTCTATGGATAATTTTATATCCGAAATATCATGTTTTTTACATGAGTTTAATTCCTATTCTAAGATAACAAATAACAACCTTTCAATATTTAATTCCTATTATTGGTACTTACATAAACGTTAAATACACGGAATTTTACTTGGAGAAAAAAAAGTGCTTTGCACCCTTTCCCACGGTGGTTAGGTCTGAGAAAATCTCCAACTCGTATTCCTTAATCATTCCAAGCTGTACCCACTGGGCACAATTCGTCTTTTCCAGCCCTGTCCTGTGGTGTAAATATCCTTATTTACGGAATTAACCTGAGGAAACCGTCTTGGGAGCTCTGATTCGGTCGTCGACACCTAATATTTCTTTTTATTAAAGCCAATGTTACTACTGACTTGGTTACTAGAAATAAAGTCCCTGCATTATATGCTTTGCAGAGTTAAGCATAAATTCCTTGTGATGAAATAGGTGCTCGAATATCAGACATTACTATTGTACATTGCTTATATATTAACACATCAGTGTTTCAGGCATCAATAAGATGGAGACAATTTAACTGTTAGCGATATGTTAGCCATTTGTAAATATGATAATCATAACAAGTTATGTAAGAACATTCATTTATTAATTATGTTTTGTGTATCTATAGCAAAAACTTAATCAATCAGGGTCACTCTAGACTCTAGCAAAAACTCATACGTACTGCATCCCATAAACTAAACAACTTTGTACTACCTATCTACTATTTTTAAATTAGTTCCGATAGAACCACCAATGATTGTGTAAATTATTCCTCCATATTTTTTTGTATTAGCTATCTTTATGCTAGAAATCGTTTTTAACTCGCAGCTCTCCACTTTTATTTCTCCCACACGAGTTTGTTTTATGTCGGTGTTGCTATGGAACATTTACAAACACGTACAGAACATACCCGAAAAAAAATAGAACTTAATTTATGTTTACAATTTAGAAACTTGCCTTATATTTATTGACGTCATTGAGTAATTATAAAAATATTTCAAAGAACTATATTAACTTAATTACAACATTAGATGTTTAAGGCTAGAGCTCTAATTACATATTCAAACAACATAAATCATTAAAACCATATTATAAACACGATACTGCGTGCTTAGAAAATGAAAGCAAAGAGAAAAGCCCCAATAATAACTGTAGTAACATGTGCTTTGTAATTTTTGGCAGAAATTACACCAATTAACATAGATTTATTGCTGCACGGTAAGCTCAAACCGGCTTTTATCTCTTTTATAGCTCAAATGACTTATTAACCGAGCCAACTAGAGCGTATTTTATCAATTAGTCAAGACGACTTAGCCCAGCCATTGATATATGATTGTATTACGTACCCACTGATATAATTTATACAACTCCGATGAATTAAAAGAGAAACTTTCAAAGGATGATTCTCAATCTCCATAAAAGCGAGCGAAAGTCGCTTGCGTAAATATCCAAAGAAAGGCAACTTCCATTTTTGTTTTGCAAAGAATTATCGGAGTCATCTAAAGTCGATTGCTTTCCGCGATTCGACAATACTCGGCGCGGCTTTTGCTTATTACGTTACGGCATAGATTTGGCCGTGACTCGGAATGCATCGGAAAGTTATTGACTTTTGATAATGAACAAAACCAGTTTGCGGCGAGCTGACCGAGAGCTGGCGGCCCCGTTCAATACCAGATGCACTCACTCACATACTCTCCCCGGGTGACAATTTCACCTTCACGTACGTACATTACTCGCTTAATTAAACAACTAACCTCCACCGCTCCTACAAAACGGGTAACGCAACGCAAACCGACAAGGCTATTGGCTACATTCTGAAAGTCACCGCGACGCAGTAAGAGATAAGTTTATGTTTAACCGACAGGTCTTAGTTCGCCGGCAAAGGCTTTAGCTTGTTTTCGATGCAAAATTGATAAGAGGAAGGAAAAAGTAAAGTCACTTTGTGTTGATAACCAATAGCCCGGGGCTTTATGACTATGAATAAGTAACGAGGGAAGTTTAAAGACGGCCGCAGTGTTGATGGCTTCGAGTTGCTTTAAGTTTTTTGATTAATGACCGTTTATGACCGCGTACCGTACCATCGTAAATTAATATTTATTGCATCTCTGTTTAAGAAATGAGTAATTTATGACATAATTATCTAGCGCGATTAAATGTAAACAGTCGTGTTTGATTAATTTGATGTACCTACTTACACGAGTTGATTAGCGTTCGTTAATTAATCTATTAATGTGATAAATTTAAAATCAACATTACATAATTTTACAAAATAAGTGCTTAACGATACTGCATATTTTTATTGTCTCTTTACTATACGTCTATTGTTACACTAACTACTCTATGTATAAACGAGTAAAGCGTTCCTATAATAAAATTGCTTGACACGGAAAACTTGTGGTTTACGGATCACGACCAATTTCGCAAAGTTTGCTAGTATCTGCCTACAAATTTCTTACGCAAGTCTAAAGAAATATACAATTTTTTCTAATACAATTTTTCATAGGCCATATTGCACGCAACAGGTCAAAGATTGGTTTTCAGTACGAAATTGACTCAATTAGATTAGTAACCACTTGTTGCGAAAGGCCACGATTTGTTTAGGATCCAGGGCGCTTAGAATAATTATGTAAATTTATACATCTGTTCGGTACACCTATTAAATGGATGAATACACTCACGTGTTGTAATGAGTTAAATATGTGTATACAAGAGAAAGGTTTAAATAGTACGGTTAAAAGAAAACTATTGCTACAAAATAATGACTCGAAACTATTGTGAAGAAAGATATACATTAATTTTGGTCGGTGCTTTCTAAATAATGCGACGATAGAATCGATCTTTCTTGTGACTAGTATAATGTGACAACTCGGCGTATGCGCATAATGAAACGGTCAGAGATTGTGGCATATTTATCGTTACGGAAAGGCTCCGTGACGGTTCCGGGAAGGAAGCCATTGTTCTCGCCGCGAGAGGCGTCCGCACTCGACGTTTATGAATCTTATGATAATACCCCTGTCCACATAACACCCTATTTACATACCTGCACATTTCCATTAACAGACTACATAAATAACCTTTTCGTGCGATCTACGACCGTATTCACCATTCAACAGTACCGTTTCGAGAGAAAACGTTAATAACAGCATTTGGCGCGCGTTGCCCCGCGCTGGACTCTCGTCTTGCTTTTGCCCGGACCGTGTTATTTTCAAAGCGAAAATAGTCTTGTTTAGTCGAAAAAGGAATTCCTCGAGTTGAGCAATAAACTGTTAGTTGTTTAAAAGGAAATGAGGGGGTATGAGAGGAAACTTCTCAGTTTTCTTAAAGTTGGTTAGGTCGTCGCCGGCGTGGCGTGCATTAATAAAGAGATTGCCTTCGGGCGCGCAATCTACCTGCCATCTACTCGTCTGAGAAGCCTTAATTTTTCACGAGTCGTTTTCCACGTAGCATAAACGTTTTCTGCAGGGATTTATTTCAACAAAACACCTCGTTGTTTGATATAATCTATGGCTCAGGGCTGTTTCTGTCATTGTTTTTGTTTCGACGGCCTGGTGACTGAGACGTCGTGATGTCTAGCAAAGGACCCTAATATTTTGTATCGATGTATCTTTTAATTAACTTGTTATAGAAGCTATCTTGAAGGTATGTATTAATATTTAAATATTGAAATCGTGTAAATATTTGTTGCTAAAGTCTAGTACAAATAACAATTAACGGTTTCAAAAGCATAAATAAAAAAACAATTAACGGTTTCAACCACAATATACACAAAAGATGGCATAGTAATAAAGTAGCAGTGGGAGGACGTAGGCTGAAATAATAACCTTGTTTATCTAATCTTTAATAATACAACAAGGTTTTAGTCCCAAACGTGCCGAAAATCATGCCAATTAAAATGTTTACTTAGCTGCCTTGCGCCGCTTGGTCTGGCTTTGTTTAATTCTAACTTATAATAACAACATTTTCCTTAAACTACGTTCATTGCCCGACCGCCGAGCGCTCGATTGCCACAAAGAGGAACGTAACGAGCAATGGCCCGTAAGCACCGACTAAAGTACCGGACAAATAGATTTCAGACTCAAAAGCTTCCCCTTACCTTTAACGTTAATTACTATGTAATTGCCGGGAATGTACGTGACAACTAAATGCAAGTCTTTGTTTTGTGGGAGTTAGGTAAATTGGGAAGCTAGAGTTAGTATTGGAGTAGATAATTGTGTTAGATGGTTTCTAAGTATCAAGCTGGAAGATTTTTTGTTAATGGGTAATTTGGTTTGACAAAATCTAGTCACTCGAGTCCACTCCAATATTCCATATCTAAAATTCAGTGTCCATGCATCCTTTCGGATACATGGACTCCACGGTAACCCTGTTTTCGTATCCATGTGGATACCGTGGACTGTGAAAGTGTTAATACTCCTTTCAGTGAGACTCTTATCCAGCAATGCGTTTAAAATACTTTTTACAAAAATTACATACTATTTATAAAAGAGAATGAGATAACCCATTTTATCTCAATTCTTCAGAGCCTTTTCCATGTACATTGTACATATAATTATATGTACATTTGATTTCTCAAAAAAGGCAGAACCAATATAAAAATATTTTTTTTGTTGTTTCCAATTGAGTATATAAATTTTATCAAGTATACGGTTCTTTGTATCAGTATAACTTTTAATTTGCTTTGAATAAACATTGATGATATTTTTGACAATTTTAATTCTGTTGTGTAAATATCTATTAATTTTCAATAAAAAAACTTTCTTCATTAGTAAGGTTTATACTCTCGAGGTGGTCCCATATAAATTTTATCAAGTCGGTCCAGTATTATTTTTTTCCATTATATCTTTTAATTTTTTAATAGGACACATTATTAGTAACGTAAGTTTTGCGTGTAGAATTGTTTGTTTAAAAATAACAATATATGAAGTAGGTACTCACGCACCGGGTAAGTATACGGCGCAAGCGTGTATTCATATTAACCCAAGCCCAATTTTTCTCCATAAGCAGTTCGTGTACAATTTGAGTGGTAGCGTCTCAAGTAGGCACTAGTACCGGCTGCCATAATACGAATAATCGAATCCATCGGTGAATTTATGAGCGATTCAAAGGCGTTCATAACGACCCCTCAATTTCCTTTTCACGTTGAATCTATTCACGGGGCTAAAGCATTTCCTTTCGGAGCTCCCAATCACGACGATGGTGAAATATTATTTGCTGCAGAAATACAGATTGAATATCATTTTATGAGCCACCCGACCCGTGGCTTCGCAGGGTATCATTTTGGTTTATTAATCTTCGTCGACAAAAGGAAATCATGTCGAATGAGAATAGGGAAGGAACTGGCCACGACTGAAAAGGAAATCCTGCCTTTCATTCAGCCGTGATGACCCAATGATGTCTACTATATACTCGCACATGCATTTTGGTCTTTTGTTAAAATAAGCTCTAGAATTAGACAGTGTTTAGTCTAAGTATTGCGCATTTGCGTTAAAAAATTCCGTAGAAGCACAAAATAACCTTTATTTCAAACTAGTAAAACTTTCACGTCAACGAAAACTATCAAGTTTTCATTTGCATATTATATGAGTAATATTGTTCATTTTGTTTGTATATCACTACAAACCTAATGCACAGTATTCAAATCAGCGTAAGCCCATTTTTTCAGGTGCATAAATAATTAGCCTTGACTGTACATGTGGTAACCAACTATTAACTTAATTCAATAACAAGGTTTGAAATAGCTATTAGAAAACATAAACGGAGTTTTGCGAAATGCCCGCGTATTTTTTATATGGAGTTACTAGAGTGCAAGAATATTCGCCGGTTCTAGGCGTAGTGGCATTGACTTTACTCGTATATCTTTTGCAATTTTGTATATAGCTCTATTTTTAATGTAGCAATTTTTGCGGCCACAGAAGCATGAAAGTACGTGAGACGCTGCCCCTAGTATGAGTAGAAGCTAATGAATTTAAATGAGAAAATAAAAAACAGAATAACAACAGCCAATTGAGTTATAGGATTATCATTTAATTGCTGTTCAGTGTTACTACAGGAGTCTAATGGCTTGTGTATGATATTGTTGTGAGGTTGCTAAGAGTTAATGATGGTATTACATA
The DNA here is from genome assembly GCA_947049295.1 of Ligdia adustata. Lineage (NCBI taxonomy): Eukaryota > Metazoa > Arthropoda > Insecta > Lepidoptera > Geometridae > Ligdia > Ligdia adustata. The sequence continues at coordinate 11,420,141 of OX346218.1, forward strand.
CTTCATGTAGTTCGGTATTCTCGATTTTTAATACATAATTACTTGAGAACTAACTGTGTTATTAATAGACCCATCTAACTTGAAGCATCTTTTGTCTTGTGACATTCTTATTCCACATTTGAAGTAGCTCTTTCCGATAAGCGTTTTGTTTAAAATAACAAGTTATACGAGTACTTTAAATAAGTCAAAACCAACTTCCATTCGGCACGCAAAACTTACGTTACTAATAATTTCCTACTAAAAAAAATAAATATATATTTAAAAAAAACTATTGGACTGATTTTGACAAAATTAATATGCGACACCTCGGGAGTATAACTTTAAAAACTAAAAAAATTTTTTTAATCGGTTCACTATTGGCGAAATTATATTATAGAACATAGAACCTACTCTTTTTTGGTAGTCGGTTAAAATTACAGAATTTATTGAATTTTGTGCCTAGCTTAGTAGGTGCTTAAATCCTTCTCTATATTTCTACATTTTTTTATTTGCATTACGATTATAACATTTACCTACATAACCTACTTATAATTTTGATACTCTTACTTGAGACGTTTTTAAGACAAAATAAACAAAACTTTGTAGAATAATTGAAGCAGAACAATAACGTTATATGGCGTGACTTAATGAGTGAAAGTGGTGATAAAAACTCAGTTACGGTTCAAATTAGGCGTGCTGTAACGAAAGAGAAGTTACGATTTTAAATAATCAGAGAAAAAGAAGAGTCCTGCGATTATCTGATTTAAAGCATTACCCGATTGAAATCTGTAATCTGGGGGCAGTACCGTGCTGCTGTTACGACGAACGAAGTAAAGCGGAAGGACACTCGTACCTTTACTCGAAGCGTTACGTCGTTTTGTTGAACACTTATAATTTAGGTTTGGATTATTTTATATAACGCGTAGCGCTCGTGCTTTATGGTATAAATACTAAGTTATTTATATAAACTTCAGCATTCGTTATTTGTTAAATGAAATGTTTCTCTGCACGCCTGAAACACGATGTATAATATATTAAATTACTAGCCGAGCACTCGTCAATACAATGAAAAAAATGGTCTTGTTACGGTTATTAGACTCTATAATGCTACTTCATTACCTCTAATTTATTGCTCATGACTTTTAATGTCTGACATTACAAGTGCCAAAACCATTATCGCAATATAATTCGATTTAAGCACTACTTCTCTTACACCTGAATTGGGTTTAATAATCTACTTAATCATATCTAACTATATCATTTACTGTTCCAAAAATGATAAAGTCAATAAAAAGCGTATTATTGCAATAAATTACCACACTTATTACTTCTGATTTTGAGCTTAGTACAGACACAAATAGCTGCATAGTCACTTCGCAGTATAGTTTGGTAATCTCTTATCGGGCTATAGAATCATATATAACACTAAAACGAGGTATTTACATGTTTTACAAGAAGTTTATAACTTATGAAAGTTTTAGGAGCAGGGCCTGCGTTATGGCTGGAAAAATCTATACAGGTTTTGCAGCAGCAAGTGTATGTTATTAGCAAGTTAATATCTGGGCGATGCGTGCATGTTGTTGTGTCGAATTTTAAATTAACCAATAATGACTCTATCTCTAACTGAACGAAGGGGATAAGCGTGGGATTGCACTCACGACGTAAATAGATAGATTTGGGGCGGTAAGTCGTCTTCATCTCGCTGCCTATACATGTATGATGGATCAGATTGGCCGATTAATGTTCTAGGAATCAACAGTTTAATTCTTCTATTATGCATACAAAAAGATATACTAAAATAATTATAGCAATATAACAAATATAAGCAATCAATTTACGTTGGTAGGTAAAGCAACATGTAGGCAGCATGCAAATGTTATAAATTTACATACAGCGTAATAACGTCGAGTCTAAATACCTCCTAATAATTTAATAATTGTCTATTATTTCTTACTGGCGAGTGTTAAACTGGCTTTAGCACCTTGAATAAGTTGCTGGCTCCGTCATTTCCCTTTCCTGCACTAGAACTATAATGTAATCGTTAAATAGACTACGATGCAACAATTAACGCAGAACCCATGAAGGCTGAGCTCTCTTTAATCTGAACTTGCTTTGTGAAACCGATGGACTGATTGTTATGGTGATTCGTTTTGTAAGCTTCGGGGTGGTGAGATATGTTGCAGCATTAAACTATTATTACAAGACTAGGCATAGCACGAAGCCGTTCAACTATGTAACTACATGTACAGAAACTGGAAAAAGTCTGGAACTATTATCGCATTTGTCTTTTGGGTACATTAAATATCTTTGGGTTTTATTGACCTTTGACGACAAAAGTCTGTAATTTTAATGCTCGTTTACGTTAATATTTAATTGATATTCTTTATGTTAATTATCTTACAGATTGGCAGAAGACATCTCAAATGATCGGCAAAATACTTCGATTTTAGAATGAAAAATACAAATGCCTACTTAAAAACATTAAACATTTATAGCATATAAAACAAAAACACATTTCACAATCGACTGTTAGAATTGTATATGATTCTCATTACTGCCACCTACTTTGGAAATCGACACAGATTTAATGTAAACTAGCGTATCGTTTACAAATAATTGCGTAAAATAGAGTATGCCAATTTACAGTTAATTTAGTATTTGTAAATTTTTTCATTGTACGGGGTTATCGTAGTGCCCTTTCATTACTGAAGTCATTGTCCTTATTATTATAAATATAACACAAACAAACTGTTCGATTTTTTCCCGCTTGTCCCCGCGATCTGTGCACATAATGGGACGAACAGGCATATTGTTCTGCTTATCTCCTTCTCAGCCATAAGGGAACAGACAGTACCAACCACTAATATGTCGAACAACATAAACAATTAAAAATGTAATATTTGAGAAGAATACTTACACAGGATAGCTATTGAAAAGCTTTGTTCGCGTTACTGAAAATATCTTAGAATAAATGAAGATTACATCGCAAAGAGTTACATATCGCAAAGAGTCACATAGTACAATATCATGTGGGTGTTTTGGAGAGAAGGTTATCTGAAAAATCCAAACGTTTTTAGAATTTGTGGTAGCAAGTTACGTTGATAAAAAACAAACAGAATTGAAAACGAATTAAAAATAACAACAGCAAAATAGTAAATTTTAGACACTGAAAATATTAAAAAAGTATAGTTATAGCCTGAAAATTTAAGAGTTTCAATTTTCAAAGGTAGAGAATCAAGTTTTGTACTTTGTTTTTTTATCCTCAGAAGTATATGCAAAAAAAAGTAAAATTGATATCATTTCATAAAATGTTAAAAAGTAGAGAACACAAGTAAATCTTTAAATAAATGTAAATCCGACTTCAATTCCACATTCTTTTTAAATTATAAACTAAAGTTATAGATTAAGATTTGATGAAATATATACGGGATCAATTAGAATATATCCTTTCAAAAAAAAAAAAACTTTATCCATATCGGCCCGGACCGTCCGAGAAAACATGTTACATACGAAAACCATTCTACGAATTGAGAAACCACTTCTTTTTTGAAATCACTTAACTACTTATTAACCGTCCATCTTGTGTCATCTATTTACACACGATTCAAAAATTAAACCGCAAGAGAAAACAATACCAAAAATATAAAATATTTAACAAAAATAAGCTATAAAGCCACAACAATGTCAAACTATGACAAATTTACGATCATTCATCACCAAAGAACCTCTGTGAAGGGTCAAGAAGATTCACGTCATCGTGCCATGGACATTGGCCTAGTACTGAGCTGGAATGCTAATTATTATCCACAAGTATAGTACCTACTAGACAAGAACCGATCTTCGCTTGGAACACCACAAGACACATTACGGCTTGGTAGAGGTTAAAAAGAAAACAGATGTATAAAGTCCGGGAAAAAAATCTATCGTTATGTAATAAGGTAGTAATATAATATAATATAAGTGTAATAACTATGACTATGTTACATTTAGGAGAGACGGAATCAATTTAAAATACTTCCATGTATCCATAGAAAAAAATACAGTTTTGCACGTGTTCCTGTGTTGTGTATTTGGACAATGAAATCAATCGTTAAAAAAATCTGTTTAAAACATTCCTTACAAATTTAACAAAATAAATTATTTCATTACAATGACAATCCTATAGATCCTATAGATAAATCCTATAGACGTATACAGGTGATGATGTCTTTAAAGCTGAAAAAAAGCTTAAAGACATGCGCTTCGTTATTTTCCCTTTAATAAAACGTACTGTATATTTTATAGATAAACTGACAGCTCAACTGTGATAGTCATCACACTTTAATAGTTATCAGTTTTAGGTCCGAAGATACTTATTTCCCTTATAAACATATCATTGTTTCTGTATCGTAACTTCTTATCCAAAATATTTTATTTCTTTGCTATAATTGGCATAAGTATGACAATTATATATCTATATAATTGGCCTTAGTTATGCCAAACGCCTTTTAAGAACTCTTACACAGCGTTTGTCTCTGAAATTTTCTGCTGGGATGTCATGTGCCAGCCTTACGCCAAGATAAGATCCCCTAATGGCCGCAAGCAGACGTCAAATGAGTGTGAAACATAGGTACTTTATTTTTCATTCTACTTCAGATTACGTTTATCACGTTTCTTGGAATGAAATATTGTGTTTAATGCATTTTGTAGTAATAAACAAAAAAATGCACTTAAAAAGAGTCTGAAACTTTTTCCAGTGTTTATTTCTTTTTTGTCTTAGATAGATATAGACGCATTAACAAATCCACATTTAATAAATTAAGAATACAGCACAGAATATGACGCCATCTTGCAAAATATCAACTTAAGACACGAGGAATTTCACTGCGAAAGAAAAAAACCTGTCTATTAGATAACTGAAGCATTTTTACGAAACCGTCTCACACTAATATGTAACATTTCTACAAAAATGAATTCAATGATATAAGAAGAAGTGGATATATTTTGTGACACTTTTACTTTCGTAACTCAACTGGCACTTATGAGTGAAAGTGTTAGCTTGTTAGAAAATGTCACCGTGAAATAACATTGTCCGCTGACAGGTTGTCGTCAATTTGCCTTTAAAAGGTTTCTATACACAACTAACAACAAACACAAACATTGAATATAGCTATACCTAATAGTATGTGCATTTATTCCTAATAATGAGTGGTAATATATTTAGTTAATGTGATATAATGTCGGTTAATTAACCGAATATATTAATTTAGCCAAAAATGCAATAAGAGCCTGAGCTACTGGCGAACGAAAGCATCGTGAGAAAACTATAGTATGGTGGTGGGGTGTTTTGTAACGCTTTTGATTAGTATTTAAGTATATTTATTTTGAGTTTTGGAGAACTTGATTAAAAAAATTATAATTAAATCACAGTAATACTTATTTAAGCAAAAGCATCCTAAAAAAGCATATTTTGGACAAACTTATCCCTACATTCGTTTAGATTATCTCTGAGCCTGCGCCTTAACATCGGAATGCAGGATTAGTCCATAACTAACGATATCAACAGCATGCTATTTTGACATTACTATGCAAATTGCATTTTTATTGACAGCTATTCAGATTACGTGTCGTGGTATTATGTCAACAGCCATGTCATGACCTGCAATTGTGAAATATGATGTCACAGAGTGTCGTGTGCCATTGTTGTTTTGAATAATTGCCAAGGTGATTGCTCAAAAATCATGAATGCAATGTTCAAGTACTCGTACCTTATAAGATTGAGCTTAACAAGGATAACAGACTCGTCCGAGGACTTAAGTTTACAAACAGTGAAGCACAAGTGGATTTATACTTGAGAAATATTTGAAATATTGAATGCAACTTTTTACCTGTAAATATAAAGCTATAACTTTTTCAAAATAAATACTTATGTAGTAAAAAGATAAAGCTTTGAAGAGCATAATATGTTAAATTTATATAATAGTAATATAAATTCAATTCAACGATTGCTCAGTTATTTGATTATATAATGAATTTATATCTAGAGGCTGCACACTACGAACATTATAAAAATGTGCGAATTTTAGAGTTTTTAAGTAAAACATGACGAATTCTCAGTTCTGTTAAGCTTATCAAATAAACATTCAATACGTACATAGTATCAGAAAACATCGCAACGTATCGCCTTGAAGTTAACAAGCGTAAATTACATAAAACCGTAACATCCACATTATGAAAAAATGCTCAATTATCCGGATAATGTGAAATCGGCGCAAAAATGTAGTTAGCCCGTAACTAGACTGTGACCACCCGAATGCCGCCTTCGAATTGTTGTAATCGTTTACTAATAAGGACTACTTTACTTATAATTATTCTTAAACATAATGTGAAGTGGAACTGAATGTTTATATGTCATATAAATTTATCTCTGGAAGTACACGTATTTTATAAAACTGAAGATGATTAAAGCAATGAATCGTTGTGGCCGCATTCTTATTGAAACTTTTATGAAAACCTATTCCATTTTTGATCAATAATTTTCATAAAATTTTCATATTTAGTATTCTCATAAATACGGTGTCCCGCAAGTCTCACAGTCTACCAAATAATATTGAATACCTACGGTCAGTAAAAGGCGGCGTTGCAAACTTTCCTTTCTTAAGCTAAATAATCCCCCGATCAAAAACTGCGATATGTAGGTACATGAGCACTAATGTCCAGACAAATATATATTTTAAGAATATATATACATGAGGGAAAAATCTAATGCTAGATTTTAAGCAGAGATACTTTGCTATCTCGGCTAATTATAATAGTTCTAAACTAGCAAAAGCATTTTAAATCCGGCGATAAAAAGGATTAAGGAATTTTCGAGCCTTTCACTTAATATCTTTCAGGAACAGTGATCTCTTTATAATGCATCTCAAGAGTCTAGAAAATGTCAGGCTCATGAATACTCAGTACAATATCCATCTGGTTTGATAGTCCGATCCGAACGGCGGCGCTGCGGGAATCAAATCGGGCAAAGTGCACTTACCGAAATGTATTCGATGGAATTTCTCGATACCTTCTATAAATTATATTGAAGTTACCTAACAGTAGGAACCAAGTGAGGGCATGTATAGCTGTCAGTTGTAAACTACTGCCGCCCCCTAGCGGTCGTATTTTACACCTGATGACGTCACACGGTCATGCTCCCTGTGGGTAAAGCATACCCTCGTTTCCTCTAGCGTTATGTTAATGCTTGCTGATTTTAGAGGTTTATATCGCCGTAAAGTTCAAGTTTTGAAGTAGTATTTAATGTATGCGAGATTTTATTATGGAGAGAAAATTTTGTTAATCGAAAAGTAACTTAGCTGTTATATTAATAACGAGTAATATTCTGTTATATTAATAAATTATAATATTTTTTCTGGAAATTATGTTTGTACATTTGCAATTGCAAACTTCAAGAATACGATTAATTACGAACGTACAGTGCGCACATCGACCCTGATTTTGATAAGTATCAGTAAATAAACTTTCCTTGGTGGAAGAAATAACATCCTCATTATCATTTCACATGAAGAATTACTCAGAATTAGTGTTGTAGTCAAGTCCTAATCTTAATTCAAGGTTTAATTAAGATTAGGATCAGGTAGGTACTTGTTATTGGCAACTGCGTTCATGTCAGCCGACGACGCCTCTTTCATCATCCGAAAAAGCATAGCTTCGAGTTTTTCATTCACATACTATGCCAATGTCCGTCAGAATTTCAAAACTGTTTTGACCACCTGCTTGCTTCTACCGTATCTAAATAATAGTTCACGGCAGTTGTGTGTGGCCAACTTATTCTTTTGGGACCTCTATGCCATTACAGAACAGAGTCGTAAGCCTAATGTCATATTAAGTAGCTCGTTGTTTTACGTCGTTTTTACCTAAAGCTTAGGTAATGTTTAAGTATCTTTTATTCTTTGCCATTCTGTTTTGTTTTCTAACTTCCTGCAAGGTCTGGTTTTTACGTGATCTACTATATATCGTATTCTAAGGTATCACAGTTGTTAATGTCCCCTTCTATTCCATAAATCTACCGTGCTTCAATAACTTCAACTTCGTTGGTCGGACATGAATAGGCGAGTATACGACGAGCATGTGACTGCAACTCATGTGATGAAAGAAAAAGGTTTTGTGTTTTTCGTTTTCACCTTGATACAACCTGTGTATTCGGTGACGTTATAATTAAGATCAAACCGATGCCTACAATTACATGATACAATAATGCCTTGGGCCCGTAGGTAATCGCAAAAAGCGGTCAGTCTATCAAGTTTTTATACGATCATTTACAACACTTTTTATTAATGCTATAAAAATTATAGAACACAATATCTTTGATTTCTTAATCAGAAATTCTGAAACACTATTTCTCCAGAAATAATAATTCGGCAATCTAACGCCTTCATATGAGCAGTTTTGCCATAAAAATGATATACGAATACCGCCGAGCGCACATTGCACTACGAGTGCCATAACAAGGTGCAGCGGTACTCAAACTTTTAGCCAAACGTACCCCTTATTACGTGTATTTGACAATAACTGTAGTGCGTAGTTATCAGCGATACTTTGCTCGAATTTTTAATTCTTAAAAATATAATGATCTTGTAGTATTCATGATTCACTTTATTTTATATAGATAAATAAACTCTTATAAATTTTAGGTTTTTCTATACTATCGCACAATGATACGTTGCGTGCTTAATCAGTAAAAATTATGCTTGCCTATAAACCCATTCATTACTGCACCTATGGTTTCATCTTGGGTTCCAACGCCAAATTAGCCTATCATAATTTTTTATATCTCGTTATAGCCTATATCTACATATAATACTTACTCGTAAAATATATGTAGTATCCTTGGTTGGAAGTTCTTATATTTACATGACACATACCCCGTGGGGTACCAACAAAATTTTGAATACTTTTGTCAAAACACATGATATAACACTAGCTCGAAACGATAACATAACATAAATTACAATGCATAGCATAAAATATAACACATGCTATAATGCAAATGTTAACACGTAAAAGTGAAAGATTTAGTACATTCGATTATCATTTTTCACATATGTTATGTAAAATAATTGAGGAACTATGACTGTATAGGATTGTTAGATGAAAATGGAATTGCAAAACGAAACGGCCTTTTTATTTAAATAAACGTGTATCGTTTATTTTGACTATATTATAAGAATATTTTTACAGTTACATCAGTAATTTTAATAGACCACAGCACTTTGTATCTTCTTTGTATGTTTACATAGTACAAAACTAAGAAAAACATTAAAGTTCAAGTTTATGATCTTGAACAGGCATTACTCGCACTTGATAGAGCATTAGCCGTTACTGTATAATACACATGTTGATAGATAAGCTTTTAAATTATATAATTAAGCACCTAGTCACGCACATAATCTACGTACTCATATGAGTTTTAGTTGCTATTGTCGATTGAGTACATAATGTTATGTACAATGTAAAAAAAAACCGGAGGAAACAATATCAAAAAACACTAATGACACAATTTTTATTAAAGTAGTGATGTGGTAAAATAATATAATATAATAATATGGGACAACATCCACACAAAGGTCTTCAGGTCCCAAACTAGGCAAAGCCTGTGCTATGGTAACCTGATGACTGATATACATACTTATTTACATAAATAGATACTTATATAAATATATATATATATATATATATATATATATAATAAACACCCAGACACTGGTCAAACAGACACGTTCATGCACACAAATATTTGACCTGTCCGGGGATCCATGACAGGAAAATAAATCCCTACTACGTGTAACGTAACGTAACGTAACGTAAGCGTAACGGCAAAGAGAAAAGTCCTTTATCACTACTACTCGTAGTTAGTGGCAAGCACTATCATGGCGGATACAATACACTCTACCGAAAGTACATTTTAGTATTGAAATTTTAGTCTTCTCAAAGACTTCTGATATGGCCTCAAGCGAATTGAAATGTTAATAGATATACGGTAGATCTCAATTGTAAAGCTTCTACTCTTCATTTAGAACAATCAAGTTCGTTCTTAAACTACAGTAGTTTTATCACATAACTCATATTAAATTTACACATTTTATAAGCATTACACTGCTGATAATTCAATCATAGGAAAATCATTAAAAAATGTCACGCACATATTGAATTTAATCTAAATAACCGTTTCTGATCATCACACACTCTGACAGATGTCTCACATGGTATTTATATGTCATGCGTAGATTGAGATTAAGTTAATTTGGTAACGGAAATTTATCACAGCGCAACCTGCCAAATGTCCTCTTTATTGACATTCGAATCTACCTTAGTTTCAATTGTCTTGATAATCGTTGTAGGTACGTATATACGCAAAGTCCAAATAAAACAAATGAAGGCTACATGCAACACTATAGAGTAAGTTCTCTTTTTAGTAGCGCACTAAACCAAATAAATCTTATACAACATTTTATTAATTTGTATACAAATTACAATATAATTATTTAACATGTAAACCCGGAGGCTGAAACGTAACATTGTCAGTTTCAGCGAATTTTTAACAATAACAAAGGACCTTTGAATAGGATATACAAGTATAACTTCCTTTTATTACGATTTTTTACATGGCCTTCAATAATGCTACCCAATTTTTGCCCGTTGTCTAGTCTACTTTTTTTATATATATTTTTTTCCAATAATGTTAGTACTTACTTAAATTCATAATCATTTAATACGTCAAGAAGATTAACGATGGAAGATGATAAATTACTAAAAAAATATTTATAAGCACATGGCTATACCTAATAGACGTGTTTATTAAGACTGCTATCAAACCCGTATTTGTAAAGCCAGAGCTTTTGAGCTTCACCAAATATGGGGTTGTACAGTTTTGAGCCTGCATACTAGACATATTGGTTAGTGATTGATCGTTCCCTTTTTTCTTATATTTGACATGTCATATTTCCTCCAGCATAAAGCTGCGGTCAGTCTGTATCTCGTTCGTTAATTTCCCTCGAGAGGTCGCCGCACGTCGCCGGACAAAATCGAAGTTCTTCCTATGTGTACATGCCTTATCGGACCTGGATACGATCACTGTTAGTAACTTTTGCGATAAATCTGTTCCCGTGTAGTATAGAAATTATTTGGAATGTTCCAAGCTAGATTGTTTCTGATTATAACATAGGCCGTTTGGTTGCGTAATTTTCGCTGAATCTGAATAAGCACCTGATACAGGTGAATGTTGGTAGGTATACCCACTTAAATTTAAAGGGTTTATCTAAAAGAAATCAATACAGAATTTTGATAACCTCATAATAAAGTACGTAAAGTCCAGATATTTATGCTAAATTATTGCGAAACACGTCTAAGGTACAATAACCACAAAATACTTGTTGAAAACAATTAGGTTCTAACAATGTTCAAATTTGTTAGGTTATACATAAAGGCAAACAAAAATACCTAAAAATAAAATACACTTCAAGTTAGATGAAGTCAATTTATATATTGTATTGTGTGCCATTACATCAGGCCTAAAATCGTATAGGTGTTGAATTACTTTTAAGAAGTGTTCATAATTTACAACTCATCCTTTTCTTCACCGTGCCTCTTACCTACAGTCGGCATTATTTGTCTCAACTTAGAACGACTTCTGTTTGTTCTATGGAGGGGAAGTCACCGGAATTCCTATACATTTGATTTACGACTACACAGAGTTTCAAGCTTCTTTCGCTGCCTCTCAGATACTTTGATCTTCAGATATATTTTTTACTCTAAAAGTATCGTTTAACTCGAACTTAAGTGAAAAAAACTCAATTTCGTTTGATGAGAATTTTTATAGGAATTCCTTTTAGTTGAAAGGGGATATAATATGCAGTTACAGACAACATTTAAACTCTATTTATTGTAGCAATTTTAGTTCTTGTTACTATAACATTTTTAAAACGTATTTGTTCAAAATAATGAATATTTTATTATATTATTTAACTTTACATACCAGTAAAGTCTGTGTAAAATAGTAGTGCTTAAATAAAAAAACGCTCTACAGAACGTTTATTTCATTCATTCCGCAACTCAATCCGCAACAAAATAAAACAAATATCACCAAACCCGTTATATTGGAACCTGAAATCTGGCAACCAAACGCCAGACAACAATGTAGCGAAATAGTGGAAGGAAAACATGTGGACGGAAGCCAAACCAGGATTAACAAAACGAAGGTAGCTGTCCCAGTTAGATTAACTTGCATGTCTTATTTAATTTGGCTCGCGTACATCGGAAACTATCTGCTGAAGCCTCGGGCGCCGGGCGGCCGCTGCCGGCGGAAATCAAACTAATCGATTTTCATTTCGCCGACAGGAAATTAAATCCTTTGAGAGTCGTTCTCGATAACGGATTTCAGCTAAGCACGACACGTGTTCGGCTATTTAAGTTGGCTTGGGGCGGGAGCTGTTGGAATATTTAGTCACTCGAAGGAGTTGGCTTGAGTGTTTTGTGAATGAAGGATTTGTGACTTAGTCTGAGCTATTAAATATTTACTACCTCTGAAACTATACCTAATATACCAAAAAATCTTTAAAAAAATGTGATGATGAAAACCTATTGTAATTTAAGAAATAAAAGACTAAGCTTAGACAAATCTGTAGTACATGATGTACTTAGCTTTGCCCCGCGATAAAAAGTTGCCTGTGTAAATCCAAGGTATAAGCTATCTATCTACATGCCAAATTTTATTCAAATCTGTTTAACCGTTTGAGCGTAAAGGACAAACAAACAAACACACACATGCAAACTTTCACATTTATAATATTAATGTGATTGGCTTAAATATAGCAATCTTAAGTGGCATAAGTTATCATAATGACTTAATGATAATATAACTTTTAAAGAGTAATTAAATACAAAAATCTCTTGAACAAATACAATAAAACTATTTTAAACTTTTTTGCTAGCTTATCAATGCGGGTTCACAGCCTAAACTTGATTGAGTATTTGTACGTTTATAGCTAACGGAAAATGGATTATGATATTGTTAACTTTCACACAAGACAAAGTAAAAATAACTTCCAACATCTTTAAGACTATGTAGGTCCTTTAATTATGTTGTATTATGTCTCGCTACGTGCGAGGCGAGGCGAGTGCACACATTCAGGAATGAACAGATTTTTCACTCAATACTCTTTGTGTAGTGGTGTGTGTGAGGGAAAAGGGAAGAAGTATTATTGCCCTTATATAGTTTTTTGTACCATATTATAAGTTACAGGTATAGGTATCATTTTTTGAGCGGACTCACCAGATGAAGCAGCGGTAGTTGATCTATTCTGTAACAAATAACAATACAAAAGTTAATTACTGTATGTTGTTAATTAGTTGATACACTAACAAATAATTTGAAGAATAGATGATTAGAACATTCCTTAATAAATCAGTATAATAGACATGGTTGGGTTAGTCAAGTTCAGGAAAACACAATAAAAGTACTATCAGTACTATGTGCGACAGTACCTTTCAGTAGTTTTCAAAAGTAAGTTGTTGCTTTTGACTACAAAGAGGATGCTAGTAGATTATACGTGATCATGTCTTCGAAAACTCTACGGAACAATGTTGAAAACATCGCGAACGTCTCAATATTAGTTAAGTCGACGGAAAAAGAAAAAAAAGAGAAAGAAGAAGATCATGGGCTTAAATGTTTAGTGAAATTTCGTTAATAAACTATTATACTATTTTTACGAATGGGTCAATGTTACGAGTATATAAAAGGAACTCAACAAATTTAATTTCTACCGTTTCATAATTACAAAAAAACACCATATTAATAAAATCCAAGGCTTTATAAAAGTAAACAGTTCACGGCTCTGACATAAAAGTGACACAAAGTGATAACGAAGTGACAGCTATTTTTAATTTACCTATCGTTAGCATGTACTCACAATTTGACTGACAGCCCAGCCCTGTAGGCTATAGGTATTGAATATAGAATTGCTTGCACAGTAGTTCTTATACTGTTATAAGAACTACCAACTGTGCATTTATAAGTAAGTAAATCAAAGAGTAACTAATAAAAAAGTTAACAAACCACAGTAAATCCATAGTCGTTTTACTTATAATCTATAAATTTCGATATATTTCACAAACGTGTAAGTAACGATAAAAAGTTATATTCTACCTTTATGAACAAAAGCATATAAGTCTAATGATTACACATATACATAGATTATGTTTAAGCATCTGATAAAATATTCAAAACATATTAGCGAATTCTCTTGAAATAAAAACACGATAAAATGTATTTCAGAAAGTACTAAATCTCATTTTATCAGCGTATTTCACTTTTATGTGACAGACAATTTAGAATTAATCCTGTTTCTTATCAAGTTTGAAGCTCGAAAATCCTCTTTTTATCAGACACTTTAAAACCCTTTAGCCAGCAAATGAACCCTTTCATCCTTTTGAGGTGGAAGGTATAAAAATCTTTTTCTTTATTGGTTTATATCTATTAGTCACTCAGAAGCGATTATGTCGAAATTTTAATAGACGTCCCTGTCGACTCGTTTCGGCCGTTTTTGAGATGAGACGATTATTGCAAATAGGCTTATATCGATTGATTTTTTTGAAGAGAAGATTTGCTGATGAAATGGGATAAATATGTCGCTTTTGCTTTAAAGGTTATATGAAAACAAATTGAATTGAGTTTTAATCTTTTTTAGATAAATAATATCGTTACTGCTTTGAAAACTTGAGTAATAACATAATTCTGAAAATTTTATAGTTTTTACAAACTAAGTTATGATAACAAGTTTCATAAGAAAATTATGACTTACTTTTTTAAATAACTGACCTCATTAACATAAAAAAAATATTCTACTATGCATCATGCTATGCCAGTATATAAGTCTCTTGTCTACCAAATAATATTATCTAGCTATTCCATAGGTTATTTGACATTAAGTGCAGAATGTGTCTGGCCAGATCTTATTAAAATTCATCCAAGTAACACAAACAACAAAGTAACAGGGTTTCAACAAATTCAGCTACCTTCGAAAAGCTCTTAGTAAATTGTAGTGCCGTAGTTAAAAGAACCCATGCGCATCTAGCAGAATGTTGACGATGATGAAGTATCTTAACGTATTGCTTAAAAGTCGCAGTTTTGAATCCTGCCCCAAGTAATATTATATAGTTCACTTATTACTTGAACTTGTACCTCAATTGAAAGATAAGAAAGATTCTGACGAATTGAAAAAGCTCCTCCATTTTAAAGTCAGTTAAAAAACAAGGTAACAACAGAGGTTTATTCGCCGATGTAGTATATAGTATTTATTATTATATAATTATATACCACATAGACGTAACATATTAGTTTACTATTACTTGTATCTCAAAAACAATTATGATTATAATGACCATTATAGGTATGCAATATAGATAATTCAAATCTCATACAGCTAGTGGCATTACCACAATTTCTAAAGTAAACATTAGATCGCTTGTCAGATTTTCTTAGCTAGTCATCTACCGTTGGTCGTTGAGGCATAATATCAGTATGACGTAACCACAGTGATCATCAGCCGCGTATTATGCGAGGCCAGAGGTCGCGGAGAGAGTGTCGAGTGACCTCCTCTCGACTGTGGTGCCACAGTTAATATACAGGAAACCTGAGGTTGACAAAAATACTGTTAACAATATACTGTTGTCAGTTGCTCATGTTTAAGGGTTAATTATGTTTTTCAAATCGTGCTTTAGCGTGCAAACTAAACTTAATATGTTAATAGATTAGGGCCTTTAAAGATAATAAAAGGTGAAAAAAATAATAATAGCAGGATGAAGCACATTAGAAATGGAGGAGAATATTATAAAAATGAATGGAAAATAATTTACGGGCGATCTGAGGTCGTTAAGGGGAAGGGGGTGAGTTTTAAAGGGTAAAAAACGGTTTATCTCGATTTCACCCGTCAAAAAAATTGTTTTTTTCAAAGAGTTGGTATGCGTTCTGTTTTACATAAATTATGTGGTTATGTAAAAATGTGTCAATACAAAAGTTTTAGATCTTTTTATTTCCTACAACTTTGCCATTTAACTTTTTTCCATAGGGATTTTAGTTTTGCCGGAAACCGAGATAAACCGTTTTTTACCCTTAAAAACTCACCCCCTTCCCCTTCCCGACCTCAGATCGCCCGTAAATTATTTTTCCTTTAACTTATAATGTTCTCCTAATTGTCCAATGGGTTTCATCCTACTATTTTATTTTGTTTCATAAATTATTGACTCTGGTCTTATTACGGTTAAAAAAAAAACGATTGCTATATCAAAACTTAACGTAATTTAAGATAGCGAAAGCGGGGTATTGGTTATATTGGTATATCTATAATCTAATGTTCCCAGCCATTACTTATGGCACTGAAAATAACAGCTTTCCTTGAAACATTAAATTCAATATTGAAGCCCAAGTTGGCACTGACTTAATTAATTTTCACAAATCAAAATAGGTGCTTACTCGTCGAAACTTTCCTAAACTTTGTTGCTCCTACATTGACCTCGAAACACAACAGAGTCCATTTCAATATCGCGAAGTCCCAAGCACGAAGCTTATTAATTAAACTTGTTTCATTCGATGAAACTGAGAATGAGTTCCCTAAATTAATCAGAGACTCGGTACTTATTTGAATAAGACGTCAGGAAAAAGGGACTTCTCGAGGAAAACTGTGGGGAAATTAAATTTCATTCTGTTTGTGAAGCGAACCGATTAGCATAATACAAGTCAAGATGAGAAGTCGAGCCGGTCACATTTCGCCGGAGTAAAGTCTTTACCTGGGACTTGCGTTTGTTTTACTTGCTCTACAGCGCACACTTTCATAAAATTGATATTTTCACTTGAAAGAAATATACCATTCTATCTTAAATCTCAATTCACGGGTTCCGGAGTACGTGTACTTGCCTTTAAAAAATAAGCCTTTATTAAAATGATTTATGATACAAACATATATCAAATTAAAATAGGAACTACTTATTTTTACACAGTACCAAGTATTTAAATGGTCGAGAAAACATCATAATGTATCATATAAATGTATGAGTTATTGAACTAGAAGAAAAATATTCAGTCGTTCTATACATTTTGTTTGAGTTCTACGAGATATTGAGTTTTATTTGTCATTTGTGTAAATTGTGCGCGCTAATGATTACAACGATCATTTGATGTATGAACGAAGTTCATTCGACCAGCATTCGTATATTTCTAATCAGACAAAATATTTTTAAACATTAAAAATATACGAGTAACATGCTAGAGCGGGATTTAGAACAACAACATAACAAAAAAACTCAGTAAAAAATAATCGCAATATATTTTTATGTAAGAAATAATAAAACGTCCTAACCAAAATTGCTCACAGATACTATCCAAAGAACAATACGAGCTCTGAATGTGACAATGACAACAAACAAAACATAGCGAAACATAAATACAGGCAAGACAAACAGGGTCCATCAACAGTTTATTCGGCTCGTAACTCGAACCGAGCTTTTAGCAGATCACTCCGCCTTGTCAATTGTCATATCAAGTTCTGTTTGCTCGCTGTGTACTAACATATCAGCGGCTACATAATTTCTGTCAGATCCCACGACAAACTTCGTAACTCGACCATGATTTGTATGAAATATCGACAAAGTTGACGGAGTTACATTTGTATGGCTGTTATAGTGTCGTATTAATCTCGGCCGCTATATGAAGCCTGCCCGGGGCAATCGCAACTGAAAACTAGTTCCGCTCGAACCCTCCCGGACTTTATGGTGGCAGTTTACTAGTAGAAGCCGTATTCACACCACGAAGTACGAGTTTACGTTTATTGGCTGGCACCTAATTTCTGATATGACACCTTATTGTCAGGGTAATTTGTTAAAATTTGCGATTTAGTTCGAAAGACGGAATTGAATGAAGCACCAAGATTCCACTCCACTCTGAAAATTTTAATGAGAAATTCGTATCTCATCGCTTGGCGGAGGGCGGCAATCTTCAGCTTCAATTTATTCTGTCTTTACTAAAGTTTCAACTGTTACAATAGAATTCCTTTCGGCGGCATCTTATTTGTATATCAGCCGGGTTCAAATTATAAGGTAATGTGTTGAAGTTGGCCGTTTGGAAGTTCTGTCGGTGGTGCGGATTGGAATTATTACCTGAGTGTTCGCACCCGGCCGGCCGCTAATGCTAAAACTCCAAGATTTATTTCGGTGGCCAGATGTCGGCAACAATCACTATGACAAATGGCTTTAGTGCGTGACTCTAAATTTTTACAACTGTTTCCCTTAAGTTCGGTCAGGATATTTATAAGGTAACCGACCTTACAAATATATCGTTCAACCTAAAGTTCCGTGTGAATGAATTATGTCGTGATGTCGTGAATACCTTCACGCTACCTATATGGGCGTCATTTCTATCTAGATTGCCGTACCTTGAAGGTTAATTGAATTATATTAATTTTACCTACGTATATACGTTGTAAGCGGGAATATCTAGTATATAATTAATTTCAGTTGAATTAATGAACAGATTGGATTATTCGTAAGTAAATATATATAGCATAATAAAGCTTCAGTAGATATTACTTGCGGTAGTGAGAATTACGGTAAAGTTCTAAGGAAACAATCAGTAAAGCTAGAAAGTATTTTGATAGAATTTTTTGTATCAGAATGTTTAGGAAACGTTTGATTATTGTATAAGATTATCGTATCATTAATATCGTATATTAATGGCGGATTTGATTATTAGTTAAAATGATAGCAATTATAACTTTATATCTCGATACTGTTGTACCTATGATGTCATTCAAACCACAAACTCGGAATGCGTCCCAAGACGTCGACAAAACAAATGTATTACCTAATGTTACATGAGTTCGTGACATGAACTCACGCTGCTTCTCTTTGCTTCTTTTTATACACAAATAGTTCAGACGCACGATTTGCTACACTAATGCACGGCATGGTCATATTTCAGTTCTGTTCCGTATTTTTGATAGACAATTTTTAATTAATAGAGCTATAGTCCTTTATTTGTTTGTAACCGCATGAGTCAGAAATTAACAGCAAGGATGATTAGATACTCATAGCGCTCCGTTATGCAAGCGATATAGAGTAACAGAAATATTTTAATATTGGTATATGTATTATTAGCCCGTATATTCCGGATATAAGAATAATATTTAAGATAATTAAAAGTCACTAAGTAATATCTAGCAAAAATATGACAGGCATAGCGTAATGTTGAAATTCAACATTCATACATAAAAGTCACTACTATAGTAGTAACCCAATGTTTATTGTAAGAGTAGGTACTAATGTAGGTGCATTCTTCACTAAAGAACGCACTTATTCGTTGAATTAAAATATTTGAATTAAGCAATTTTTGAGCGATAAACGACGTTAGTAGTCGATTTAACGCGATATCGCATCACCTGCATGAGTAAATAGCTTAACTATTCTAGAACAAATTTTAATTTAGTTGTAACTGTATTAAGATTTATCATGCTATGCGTTGCAGTATTATGGGGATTGGATTTATTAGCATACGAATTTGCTTCGCTTCCGCTTACGGAGTTTGGTATGCACAATTAAAACTAATTTTGTATGGTCTAGCTGTATATAATCTTAATTCTTATAATTAATAAATTATTGTCTCTTTAATTTCATACACATTGAAATTTGTTATTCCACGATGTAATTACTTTTTCTGGGCTTAATCATCACTAGTAACATTTTGCTTTCATGTACGTTACAGTATTGGTAGTTGCAAAACAAAAAAAAAATGTTGTCTTATTTCTTCCGCAGCAATATAGGAGTCCTAACATCAATATCACACGTAACAACATACAGGAAATAACCAGCGACACTCGATACATAATGCCATAACGCGGGGCGCGCCGATGCGATCTTGTCACTACGAACCAGGGGTATTCCACTTTGAACACTGAGCGTTCGTGCATGTATAAGCTGAGCACTACAGTTACTTACCTCATAGATCCCCATATTTTATTAAGACAATAAAAAAGGTCAGATTCATTCAGTTAAAGCTGTCACATTAATGCAGCCGCAATCGAAGCAATGAGTTTTAAGCATGATGAGGAAACAGAAAATAGAATAATATATCCAGCAATATGTCAAGATGATTTAGTATGACTGAAATTTTAGAGATGATACTTATAATAAACCATATAAATCAAATCACATCGGTAGGATTTGAACATGTCTCGGGGGTAATATACGCTGAATATTCAGCAAATCGATAACCACCTAATATAAAATTAACGGTTCACAATAATACCGTTGTGCTATCCATGATATTAGAATTAGTTGACAAGTGTTAGTGAGCTATCTACTAATCATAGGTGCTTCAACAATTAGTGTACAAAGGAGAATACTCTGAAACCAGATACAAACGAGTTCCATAACTCCAACACACGATCAACGAAGAAAGTAGGTAAGCGCCGAGCACTGATAACAACTCGGGAGCTTTTCTGTCGCCGTGGGAGAGGAAACAAATTTGTTTGGATTAAAAAACAGATCTGTGTTATGTGAACAAAGGGTTTTATAAGAGTACTTTCTCTCTTTAAAATTACTTGCAATACTGTTAATAGTTAGACTCTACGTACTTTTAACTAAGATAAATGAGGCTAGATGTGGTCAAACGCAAGCCTCATTCATCTCAAAAAAAGCTGAAAAAAAGGTGATTGAACTACGATTATTACGTGATATTTTTGTACAAATACTATGTTATAAATATATTTTTTCATCGCTTGTATCAATGTACAGAAAAATATAGATAAATTTAGCTTAGTGACAATGACTGATAAAACAAAATATAGCTTTTGTTTTATACAGTACAGACAATTTGTACACGGGTTGATTAATAAGTGCAATAATTTTAGGGACAAGTACACAACTTACAAACATACAATTGTATATAAATTTTATGTTCCTATTATAAATAGATGTATGAAGTTGATATACTAGAATCTTCTTGCTACTCTAATTGAGTAAAATATTTTGAAGAAACAAGAAAACAGCAGGCCAATTGATGACAGAGTGACACATATACCTTTTAGTTTAACTATAAAAAAGGTCAATAAAGTCATGTTCTTAAGTTCTTTAAAAAATTATTTAATAGCTTTATTTTTTTTAAAACTAAAAAATCTATATTTTTTTATTCTTGCACACAAAGGTAGTCGTTTCGGTAAATAAAGTATCAAGCAATAGCCGCAAAACACAAACAGCCGCAATATTTTCACGGAAGCAAGCTCACCCCATCAGTTTTTCAAACCACAAGTGATTGCAGGAGGTGGTCACTACACGGTTAGCTGTTTAATAACTGTGGTTGGGCATAATAAGACATAATTTATATGTAGAATATACATTGCTTATATGGATAACGAATGTACATTATCTGATTATATTGAAAATGAAAATAAAATAGATATCTAAACTCTCAGGCCAGCGCCATTTTCATAGGAATACACTGTACCAAGTTTGAATAATTAAGATAAAGCAGTTGCATAATAGATGAGTTTACTATGTGTGTACAAGTCACCTTATCATATTTTTTCTAACCGTATGAATGAAATAAGCCTTAATTACAACTTACAATGCAAAGATAGGAGAGAGCTGCCGACGAATGACATCAATATTTATCTAACGTCAGTCCCGTCAAACAACTAACATCATGGATCGATTCGTTCCCCAAATATATTATTCAACCGCCTGTCTTTGAGATCACTAGATAAATGAATATGTCAATCTTAAACCGTAGAGAGTAGAGACGTTATGTTACGTAAGCTGTTAGAGAATTAATTGAATGCTAATTGAAATTAATTAACGAATTAGAATTGGACTAGTGTTAATAATTCTATTTGTTATGTTAGATTTGTCTTGCGATTTGAGTATGTTTTACGTGATATGAGAATTTCACCACGACCGGTTATGTTGAACTGTTGCATAACAAAACCGGCAAATTGTTAGTCTAACTTCATCACGCTTGCCCATAACTGTTTTAGGACTAACCTGAAATTTGAGCTTCAAAGTTTTTATACTTGTTTTATTTATATATGCACTGCAATTTCTATGAAAACATATTTTAAGACTTTGAAACCGTGACCCGACAATACTTACACAATTGTTTGCCCGTTGCATAATTTGCAAAGGTAATAAATAAATAATGTTTGACACTCATAGCTCCCCACTAAGATTTCTCTTGTGTCGGGAATGTCATGCAACATTCACAAACACATACACACCTAGACTCGAACACAGGCGTTCAAACTTATTGTTCGAGCACCTGCGCCAACCGGAACACGGACCCTATAGCACCATACAACATACCACGCAATACCACCTTATATGCTTAAAAAATAAATTGTACTATTTTTAGTACATATTTAATTAGTAATATAAATAAACTAAAATTGCTTATGCGCAATAATAAAGCTGCGCGCGCGCGTTGATGTCTTTTGTTTTCAAAGTACGTGTCGTGTACGGTATAGCGACTTTTTAGCCTTTAAATATATTGATAACTAAGATGAATAACCCTATTTCATCTAGGTACGAGTAAAAGAAAGTATCTACAACTGTTCCTAAATAAATATCATTATTCGTTTGTGGCTTCATTACTACAGTTAATTTACATTAGCATAATCATCGTGAGGAAACCACAAACACACAGAAAGTTAATACTTTTCCAAGATCAGCAAGTTCCCAACCCACAATTAAGCGAGCGTGCTGGATTTTTTCTTACATCCCCTTCCCAGGGGAGACTCGTGCCCAGCATTGGAACTCTGTGGGTTGAAACGTAACGTTAACATAATTAAATCACAAAGAGTTACCTCTATTATTATCAAGTGAACTTGCTTTGAACTAGCTCTTAAGTAATAAAATGTGTCTATTTAGTATGCAACGAATGACAAAATTTTAACATAGCCCCTTTCAAAAGCGTGCATTGAACTCCTTTAAACCATAGCGGCGATCTAGACCGCGTTACCAATGTTACCATGCCATTACTCGCCTTTACGCAAGTGTCATTGCCGCCATTTGCATAAGAACAACTAAGCAATGAGCAGGGAACTATCGCAATTATTGTATAACCTCTCGGAAAACTCCTTGATACTTAGCATATTAATAAATAGGCATGTAAGTTTTGTTGCAGGATCTTGTATGACTTTATTTATGTTCGTGTGAAGTCAATGGTTATATATTACTGAGTTTTTTTAAAACAAAATAATAGGTACTTAAAAATTATAAATCTTTCCTAAGTATCCAAGAAAAAAGACAAAGATCTCAATCAAAGGCCACGCATATTTTGAACTTTCATATTATTTGCTCGAATTTGTTTCAATCACAATTTAGCTAAAAATATCAGCATTAATTTAAATTAAACATTAAATCATTCACAACTCCGTTGAAATTCATGCGTTGAAGTCGTAATAGAGCTAGGAAATTTGGTTAAATACTATTCAAATAATGTGTAAATTTTGTTGTATCAAAATTTACTATGTATACTTACTTATGTATACTTTTTGCCCTGATTCTTCTTTGTTTTAGATATAAATTAAGTTTTTGCAGATGCTTCTTTAATAGATTATATAAACACTATCTCATAACCATTATAGCCTTCTCAAGCCCCTTGACCCTAACAATTAATGCGCAGGATGCTGATTCAGAACTAGGCTTAGATGTACGGCTTATACGCAGGATGTCAATGTGATTAATAGACATAATAAAAGTTAGAATTGCAATGGATAATAATTTATTTAAATGCAACCAACGCAGTGCTACACATAACAAAGGTCAGTATGAAAGGAAACACGAGCGGAAAAGGTTAAAGTTTAAAGGAAACGGTAAGATTTCTAATAGAATTTTTTTAGGTGTCTTACGCGGCAAAAAGGGTTATAAGTAAAGCTGGAGTTGCATTCTGTCTACTTGTCCGTTTGTCTCTCCGTCATTTCTTAGTAGTTTATCATTGTAGTTTTCATATGGATGTTTATTTTATTTTTGGCACGATGAAATAGTAAGTTTGTGTATTTCTAATGTTGTCATTACATTAATATTAATAACGTTAAGTTTTTGATAAAATGACTGAATATTACTAGTCAGCTGGTAGAAAATATAAAAAAGTAATAAATCGCCTTATAAAAACTTATCAACTAAACGTATAGCAAAATACGTTTAATATATACAAAAGAATCTACAGCTAAGTTGGTTTGTCATTATCATTAACATAAACCATACTTGACGTTTGTTTACTTTGAAAAGGATTCTATAGTTATATTTCTATAGCTCATTATTCAGGTCAGGGTAAAGTTAGTAATGTAAAGAGGAAAAATACGTAAAGTAGTATGTAATAAATACGATTTAATTAAATAATATAAACTAAGCATATAAACTACGGTTACATAAATTTAGTTTGAAATGACCTATCGGGTGAATCGAACACTTTTGCTTTGAGTTTGCTGAAACGTTATTTTGCATGCCAGTTTGAATATATGGATGTTAGTCTGAAAATTTCGTACTCGCGCCCGGGTTGTATGGGGTTTTTGATTGGGAGAAGATATCCGCAAAACTGGGGAAGTATAATGCAGCGCCACTTACTGGGTCAAAACATAAATCGTCTTTAAATAAGGTTGTACAAAATATAGTCACATCAATGCGCATTTCATTCAAATTTATTAATTAGGCCAGGCCTGACTCAGTCGTTGAATGGTCATTTTGTTATTAAATTTTGATGGATACAACAACTAAGCAGCATAATATATACTAATGGTACCGACCATAAAATAATCATAAAACTTACGTGCTGACAATAAAATGCAATTATTATAATATACCTAATAAATTATGTATTGACAAAGCCCGTCTCTTGAGATATTACATAAAGTGACATTAAATTACACCATAAAATTGTATAAGGAGTAAATTACCAAAGAAATGGGTAACCTTTTGAATTAATGATAAAACACTGAAGTTATTATGGTGATTTAATAGGTATATTACATCCTAGACAAGTGTTATTATTTCTATAATGTTTGCGGAATGATAATAATTTAATAATGGGGTTGTTAAGTCATATTTATTATTCATAACTATTATTCGTCGAGATCGCTGAATGATAGCAAAGTATACGTAGTATTAACGGAATTTATGCCCATCTTAAAATTAATTGGATGCATTTCAGGATGAATAAATTTGATACAAAAATTAAAATGAGATCGACTGCAACCGATACAAAAACACAGAGTATGTACTATATATAAGATAATTAATGTCGTTATTATTAATATTGTCAAATTTAGCTTATTTCTAGAAGTTTTTTAAATACTTCTAACTAACCAACACAATTTCTTAAGGTCACAATTTTGTAAAAAAGTGGTCCCAAAAAAAATATTTATTGTTTTACAATACAAAAAAAACCAACAATATTTTGTGAAGGCGTCGTCTTTTTTCTCGCTATGTGAAATTAACACAAATCACAGTTTGTAACAGAAAATCTAGTATTCAGGAAATGGATGTTTGTAGATTTAAAAAAAAAAAATTAAAAAAATCTAAGACATTCTTTAAAAGAACAAGCTTTAGTCTCTTGAAAATAAAACTTTCACCTAGTTTTACAAAAAAATGTAGTATTGTCCCTGGTTTTAATGCATAGTAAGATCTTCAATCCTATTCCTAATCGTAGCTAATATTATCAATACGAAAGTAGCTCTGTCTGTCTGTCTGCTTTCACGCCAAAACAACTGAACCGATCTGTATTAAATTTGGTATACAGATAAGGACCCCGGGAAAGGACATAGGATACTTTTAACTGACTTTAAACAAAGCGCTGGTTAAACCGCGGGGAACAGCTAGTTTATTATAATGTATGAACAATGGTTGTATATTGTTAGCAGTTAGAGCTGTACTAAGCCAAAAGCTAGTCACTATACTCATCCTGAGGAACATCTTTACTACGAGATCATCTCAGAATTCGAGAAAAAAATCAGCTAGCCTATAGAAAATTTTAATCAATCGTCGACAAAATGTATGAAACAGAAGTTTTTTTTTAATTCGGAGTTGGTCCCACTCTGAAAACTGTGACCTGAGATGAGTAAAATAACCTTTCGGTTTAGTACACCGATAATTCTGTACAATAATATTTACTTATTTTTATAGCATTATAGCTAACAGTAACGGGTCCATTTTTAAATTAAAATAGTTGAAGTCTAGACGGTCCAGCTCGTGTTATAAAAGCGCTAATACGAGAGGAGGTTGGAGGTCATAACGAACTCCTTACAGCGGTGAAGAGTGGTTTGTTCAAATAAAGTGGCCGTTCCACCGTTTTCTGGATGCCAGTTTTAATCAACTTGGCTGCGGGCAGTTTGAAAGATTTGATTTGAAGTAGATAAGCCTTTGAATATAAATTAGGTATATTTGCAAAAATATACTTATATTCGAATAAGTCATTCTCTAAATCTTACATTGACTATCTTCTTACCTTTACTACGAGTACAAATTAACAGCCTTGACTAGATATATTATTATTTAAAGCAATTAGTAATTTTCGGTGTGCACAATGAAAGGTCACATGAACTTATTATAAGACCACGAAATGATAAACAGTTTCTATTATTTTATAAAAATATTTACATTTAATATAAGAAATGACACATGCTGCAAAAATATTTGAAAAGCCTAAAAGAAGAAATTGCTACTAGCAATATATAATAACGCTATCTTTTATATTGTTGTGTACTTTTTAGAATTATGCCTGCTTACATAATGCCTTTACGCATACCTCACAACCTAATTATTATGTGGACAAGCTTTATCAAAGATCAAAAATGTGTTTTTAATTAATTAAATACATAATTATGTGAAGAAACGAAAGTGGTAGAAACAATGTCATCAAAAATCATACAATGCACGGTCCCCTCGACTACTATAGATAGATAGCTTCGATAGAAGAACGTAACAAAACGACAAAAAGCGGGAAAAAAATAATATATTCCTGAATTATTATTAAAATATTATGTAGCCTAGCTTCTAGAATTTGGAAAAAAACGTCAGATTTGACTGTATAATGCTACAAAAATCATATGAAATATTCTATAATTCGGATAAAAATACAATATTCATATTCGTAAATATATAAGGCACATTAATATTAGCTTAGCTCCATACAATCCAAGCTATTTAATGCTTAATACGTTATTATGGTAGAAGTTACTCACGTAACTAACTCACTCTTATGTTTAAATTTAAAAGTTTCTAAGATCGTATTAAAATTGTGAAAGAGAAATAAAAACTTTTCATACGGAGTAAAGTTTAAAAGGCGAGCTAACATTTTTCAAAATTTTATAATGCTTCTAGCTTGAGTAATTTCAGTGGTGAAAACCCCTACTTACCGCCCGTGTGTTGCTAAGAGCTCTTGCGAACGTCAAGTGCACTCCGAGCTTGCCTGATTAAGTCTCGCGACGCACCGTGGCCGAAATACTCTTCAGAAAGCGTATTTCCTAGTTTTTAAATCTATTAAGACTTAAAAGATTCACGGTAGGACTTAAAATGTTTATTATAAATATTATTTGCTACAAATTTAAGCCTATACTCGTATGGCCGGAGATACTACAGCTTAATTTAAATGTCAGAGAGACCCAATTTTCAAAGAAAAATTACAATGTAATTGAATCCAAAGAATAGAATATCGTCATGTTGTGGCGTATTCCACAAATTGAAAATAAATGATCACAACAAATACAGCATTTCTTAAAATTCATGAACAAACTCATTAATTTCTGTCATTGGTGATTGAGATAATCTTCCATTTTGATTTTCCTTTTACCATCAGAGTTTGGTCAGCAAACCTAAGCTAATATAATTTGCACAGCAGAAATATTTTTGAAAAAATCTACCGTGATCACGCCTGTCCTTTGTCTGACGGGAAATAGATTTAATTTCCGTTTTCTTATCCATCCGATCTTCAAAAGAAGGCCTGCTTCCTATCAGAGCCGTGCACATCGGGATGAAAATTAATAATCCCCGCTGAATTTAAAATTATTTCATTTTTCCCGAGCTTAATACTCTCACATACTTTTATACCTTTTTCAAGATACATTAAAAGATAACGGACTGCAAGATTATTGCTAAGTGGCCAGGTACAGGATTTTTTAAATAGCTTGTACGGTCAATGATTTCTAGGGAATCGGAGATCTTAGATGAGCCTGGTCGAACCAATCGGAGGAAAAATAAAGAGAAGAAACAGTTAATGGAAGACTGAGTTTTTAACTACTTAAAAAGTTAAATTGATGAGCCGTATTATTGTACCTGAGAGAATATTGACTTTATAATATTTAAAAAGGTTTACAAAGTGCTCTGCAATTTAAAGTGTAAATTAATGTTGGGAATGGAACCAGGTTTTATATAGGGACTCGCAAATGGTTCTTCTTATCCTGCACGCCACATTTTATGGTTTTAAAACTCTCATTACCACATATTTTGCACCCGTTATATCCTTTGAGTAGTATTTATAATTGTAATATTGTTCTATAAAAAGGCGCTACAAATGAATGCTTGGTATAAAAATTCCGGCACTCTGCAAAAAAATAAATATAATTTGAACGAAGATGTATTGTTGTGTTTATATTGTACCTTTGTTTTGATATAAATCTACACAAAAACTTAGGTACAATAAATACAAGGAAATAATATGCATATAAAATATTTCTTAACTTGAATAGCGTTCGGGTCCAATACGTTGAATTTGCATTAAGTACTCGTATCACTACTAAACGAAGTTTTCTTTTTGGAATTCAACATATTTTTAACCGAACCGATAGATTTCATTTCAGCTTTCTATAAAACTTTAAAATGCGATTATCGAAGTTCCTGCCGCTTACTGGAGTTAGCGTGCTATAAAACCTAGACGCAATTAGTGACAAGTTCGAATTGGTGTCGTCTTGCGGCAAACAAGACGCGGTTGCGCGCCGCCGGTCCGCAATTACCAAGATTTGGGTCCCGTCCGGCGGACATCAACGACCAACTTGCTCTTCAAACTTGCCACTTCAAGTTATTGCCCGAATCAGAGTAGAGCTGCCAGCTTGGACCAATTGGCAAGGGACGTTTTTGATGTACCAATGTTGGAGGGAACTGGCAAGTTTACCTACTTAGTTAACTTGTAAGTATTTCTACCAATTCTAAAAAGTTGAGAAAATAAAAATATATATTCAGGGCTATTGGATAGGGGCTTATTAAACCGAGAGGAGGTGACTATACTTATCATATGGATTTCTCTTCGATAATTGGGTATACAAAGTTTTTATAATTTTTGTTTTATATTAAAGGCAAACGCTTGTACCGATTTTGATATGGTAATCATAAGAAATATTTATACCATTTCAAACAAAAGTAGGAGTGTTGTATGAGTAAGTTTACCGAATAGCATTGTAGTACGCTAATGAGAGATTTAGAAGTTATTTTAATTTTACTATGCTTGACAATATATCGGAACCGCAAACTATCATCGAATACGTCGATCATACACACTAATAAATGATTATTCAACTAAAAATAATTAAAACGCGTAGTTGATGCCGTCATATGAAAATTACACGCTTTCTAATCATTCATTTCTTATGGTAGCCCTTTAATTCGAATATTTATTCGGTTCATGCTTATTAACTTTACAGTTACATACTTTTAGATATGCAGTTGCATAACTCAATAGTGACTGGTCACCAGTCAATTATATCTTACAGACAATAAAGTCATAAACAAGAAGTGAAAATTTGGACTTAGATCTGCATGTACAAAATGTGTGAATTTCTTCCTTACAAGTTAATCAATAAACTGGAATTTGGAATTGGTAAAATATTTTAGGTGCAATATATTCAGAGGGCATCAAATTTGGAAAACTTCTCAGGTCTTAGAAGTATTTCTCAGGTCTCGGAAAGCAAGATTTTTATATATACATCTCTTCCACTCTTAAAAATTAAGGTTCTTAATACACCGTCTAAGCAGATGCTTAGAAGGTGAACTGAGAACCTTAATTTTTTTGTCCATAAGTAAACAAAAAATGTTTATAAAATATGCTTCCGGGTCATAAACAGAACAAAAATAGCAAAAGATATGAGTCAAAGCAGACTTCAATGCATGATCTAATTTTACTAAGTAAAGACAGCCATGCAACATAAATGTTGTAGTCTGACCGTCTGCCACCAACTTTGTCATTACAGAGAGTCCTTACCATTAATTAATAATCTGGTACTAAATCATCATAATTATGTTTTAACTGAAGATACTTAACTGTAAAATCTTTTTGTTGACTTAACGTGGCTCACATTGAGTTTTTAGTCTCTTAGGAGCTGAACAATACGTAAAAATCATTTAGCGATTTTCATAACCCTAAATTAGGAATCACCATCCTACAAATAGCTGTACTTTTATGTTCTTAAATAGATACATATAAATTCTTTGTCCACCTAAAGAATTCGAAAAATACGTAAACCTGATACTACTTAACCACTATTGTACAATGAATTTGCATTGAAGTGTAGTTGTAACCTTTATCTAGGCCGCGAATTCCCTAAAACTTCTCGAGCGCGAAGCAAGGCCACCGGCCGGTACGTAAATGTCGCTTTCATTGGAAAGTCGGTGGCCGGAACTAGCGGCTCATGCGCTGTATGAGCGTAACTCAGCACAACGGCCTTAATGCGATCTTGCGAGAGTAGTACAACGCCTTATGATGCACGCGAAGAAATTGCTGAGGGGAGCGGAAACCAGCTGGCCTGAGAATCTTTTTCCGTATCGATGCTCGGATGCAAGGAAATCTGTACATTTTAAAATTTACAGGTGGTTTCAAATGTATTCCATTGCATTCCTGATATTTCTAATGAGAGTACAAAGGTTGCTAAGCGTGTTGAATAAAATATGTCATAGGTTACTTACTTACGTCTTTGTTTACATTTACAAAGTATCTAAATTCGATTACACTTTGAGGTATCTGTGATGAGTCAGTATGTTTATTTTGTTGTTGGCCTTTATTAGAGTCATGACTTATGTACTCGTATTACTATAATGAACGTTAAGGATTAGCTCTGTCTGTCTATATAGATGTAGAGCCCAGAAACTTTTGAATTTCATTCGGAAATACCACGCAGAATATTTATTAGAAACAGATTGAGATATATCAAAACATTTTTTTTATGCAACGTAAACAAATATTAAAACTTATTTTGATCTGATTAAAAACCAGAAATAATATATTACATAACCCTACAACGTGCGTGCCTCCACTGAGGTTAAGGTTTAGGAAGACATCGCGGCCGTCTATAATAATCTTCTAATGATGTCATTATTAAGAACAAAATCATCGTTAATAGTTACATAACCTATATCATTAATAATCGATGTCACATTTTACTTTGGTATTTTACATTATGTGATTGGCTTGTAAGCTTAAACAATTAAAACAAAGCAGTTTTCTAAAAGTTACGATTAATCGAGATTGACACATCAAATTGTGGTAACAATGATCGATTAACGATTGCTAGTTTCGATTTAGATTAATCATTAAATTTGTTCATTTAGATCTAGCGTAACTAACTTAATCTGAAGTGTGTAATACAGATTTTAAAAAGGCAGAAAACCAAAGTTTAGGATGAGGCGCCATTTTACTTATTGCTGCGCTAAATGCGCTATCTAACACAGATAGTCGAAAAGGTTTTAAGTATTAGTCACTAGTCAACAATCTATGTTCCAAGCATGCAGTTTAGTTTTGCAGTTTTTTATATTCTTTCTTTAACGTTATATTGATAAAGCGAAGGTTGTTTTAGGTACAAGATATAAAATAGAAGTTTTCCATCTGTACCTGCTATTTTAATCTTTTAAAACATTTAATAGCGAATAAGAAAAACGGTTTGAATCTGTTACATAAAACTGCGGATATAATAATGTTCAGAATAACTGCTATGAGAAAGCGAGCTATCAATTATACATCTGATCTGATTTGTTTCATAATATTTTAGTGCACCAAGTTTTTTAGACCTTTGGCTTAAGTATTGATCATAATTAAAACTCACGGTTATATTTACACCAGGAAATTTACGTCACTCATTAATTTTATTGTAAGCAATGTTATAAGTTCATATTAAGGCTGGAGCGGCGACATATTCAGCGGAACAGCACAAGCAGTGAAAACATGTCTTGGAAGAGGTTACTTTGAGCCATTTTGATTCAACACTTTAGGGACGTGGGGACCGGGAGCTCATCTTATTTTCCAAAACACATCGGAGCGTTTGATCGATGCGATGCGCGACCAGAGTTCCGGTGTTTATCTGGCCGAAATTTTGCCATTCAGCGTGGTAATGCCGATAGCTACTAGTCACGCCGACATCAGGAGGTGAATTGGAGCGTTTGGATTATCTGTAGATCTTAAGTTGTCTAAAGGTAAGCCATCTGCTTAGTCATTTAATTTTCCTTAATAAAGCCACTTGTCCGGTAAAAATAAATAAGTTAAGTATAGTATACTCAGTGAATATAAGTATAAAGTATATATGTATGACGTATATAGGTATTAACGTTCTAGATTACTAATTTCGGTAAAGTATTACAGCTCCCAAAAATACGTAGTTTGACCTGTATATAGGGCCTGAAACACACTGATTCTTTTTTAAACTTATTTCTTATAAAGCATTGCCAATATTTAAAGGATAATTAATTTTTGGTTTAGTTTATTATGTTCCAAAACAAAAAGCTAAATTCCGCATAGTAAGCTGCAGTTAATATGCAGTAAAGCGAAGTCGCTGAAAAATATTCCAAAATAAAGCAAAAGCTTTAAAGAGAAGAGGTTTTCATCAAGCACGAAAGTTAATATATTTTTACCACCGCTTCAGTTATATTCCAGATGAAAAGATATTTTAGTGATGCTATTAAGATTCTTTTGGAAGCGAAATTTACAAATAAAGTAGTTATTGCCGTGGGAAATCTTCGCGGATAGCGCAGTCCCAAAAATATTTTATCCAGTTTACAAATCCCGCTCAGGATTACTCAATGATGATTGACTCAGAAGTTTTTATAGGTTATAAACAATTTACTTTATTTGTTACTGTTACCAGTAACCCTGTATATTTATTTAGATTTACTTCCGAACGAAACTCTACCATATACATTTCTAGCTTTTGACCGCGACTTCTACTGTTATATGTGTTTTTACTAAGAATAAAAATAAGCTTATAGGAACGTTAATATGATTTTTAGTGAAAAGTAAAATTATTAAATATGAATAATAAATTCATAACTTTTATTTCTTAGGATCAAGAAAAATACTAACACGACTGATGTCCTACAAAATCGGAATTACTTTAACCGAACGAATTTCGACTAAGATTAAAAGCTCGAACTTTGGAGATATCGACTGCCTCGGGTGCATCATTTTCCTCCAATCCAAGCGGAGTCAAGTTATTTTCGTATGTATTACTTAACAATCAGCTCCGCAGTTTCCAGTTTCGAACCGAGATTGGCTGGCGCTTTTTAATTTAGACGAGTTCTGGATCAAGCTGTGTACGAGATTGGAGTTTCTCTATGGTCTGATTGGTGTTATTATCCGAGTCTGACTATGAAAGAAAATTACGGACGCGAGATACTATGTAGCAGAGTTAAGTATAGTACTAGTAATGATACTAAAGTATCTCATAGAAATGCTATCTTTTTTAAATAATACGTCTCAAGAAAGTTGTTAAACTAGAATGGATAAACAATAAATGAATTGGTAGCTTTTATAGTATTTATACCGTATTTTTTATTGTATTTTTTATTTGAAACAATAATTGATGACATCTTATTATTTTATTGTTATGTGAGAATTTCACTCGAAAACAGTATATCGAGTTATTCTATCCTATTATGTAGGTATCCGAGTTTATTTTACCGTGACTTCTTATTATCTTAGCTGATTTCGATACTACGAGAAATTGTTAGGCTATACCTTAAAACTGTGGCTAAAAAAAAAACGATGTCTCGTATATATACCAGAGTTGTGTAGAACGAGAAACCTTTTATATATACTTACTACTTCTCGGTCTGTCAATCCAACAATATAGAGAACAAAGATTAGAATTCTTTATACAGTTGCTCTCCAACATCTACTATCAAAGTATTCTTATGAGATTTTATACACTTTTAGTTTTTTAAAACATCGCTCGCAGTCAAAACCGCTGAGCGTAACGAGGGCGGTTTCCTACTATAGCCTGTATTTAACCGATAAACTATTGCTTATAGCACATTATGTTCGTAAATTTGTTTGGTATTCATATATAGTTTCCATTTAACCAGCAGTAGTTTGACAATAGCTTGTAAACATGGCCGTAATGACAACAAACCATAAAGTGCGTATGCCGATACATAAACAGTGGAGCGTAAGTTTTAATGATCGTTTTTCATATAGTATAATGAATTTGCATTTTTGTGGGTCATTGACGGTAAAGTGTAGGTAAACATTTTCACAGTGGAATTACAATCAGTAGGCCAAATTATTACATAAGAGTATTTAATACAATTTATACTTTAGTTTTATTTAGTTTTGTAGCTGTAGTTATTAATAAATGATTAATAGTATAAGTTTGGTTTGGTTGTACATATCGTTTTTTGTGAATATAATGATTCTGTCCAATCAAATGTTGCCTGGAAGAAATCACTTTAGGCGATAAGGCCGCTAGCATTCCCGTTACGATGTTCTCTGGTGTTGGGTTATTACATTTGAATTATTTAAAGATTTTATGTGGTGTATATTTATCTGCTTTTTTTCTGAACTCGTTTTCCTTCAGTCAATCATTTTTTTACTAAACGCACTTGGTATTACAACAAAAATATGAGATGTAACAATAAAATTAATTTGCTAAGCAGACGAATGAGACGAATCACTTATATACTACTGTATACATAAAATGAGTGATATAACTGCTGTCAATCCACTGTGACATAGTCGGGTGACTAAGAAACCCGTTTGGACTCCTTGATCTTGACATAGATTTTGCTGAGAATAAATCCTTTACTGTGAAACCTGTTGGTCTGTGTTTATTCACATAAATGCAGTGTATGTAACTAATGTTGAATAAATTGGAGGAAAGAATTTTACCAAAGTTATTAGACTTAACATTCACTTTGTGCGAACTGCTAGACTATGGGACTCGTTTCTGACTTTTTCAATCAGCTACAATCTAGATAATTCCAGGCCTAGGTTCATCGATGTAGGCGTTCTGTTGATTCCTAGCAAACATCAGTCAGTCAGTCAATTAGTCAGGAGTCAATCTTTTATATATACTTGTACACCATTAACAAGCATTTATAGTCAAACGTACAGTTGCTGCGATTTTTTATAGTTTGTCTACTAACTAGGTTAAGCTAGTAAAACTGTCTCCAGTCACGGAAGCTAGACCCTTACGTTACATCTTTATATCCATCTAAATTGTTTTTAAGATGCCATTATCAAAAAGTCGCTTTTGCATAACATTCACTTCTAGGTAACATTATAACGGACTTGCAAGTTTGCAAACTTGGAGTAATAACACTCACAGAGATTATTTGATACAAATTTCAATCAAGATCGTAACAAAAACCTGATTATTTCTATGATAATAATATAATACATTTAAAAGTTTTATGTTCTTGTATTTTTCCGTAAATTTTATATAGACACTGGCTGTGACCGCGGTAGCAACCGGATATTCTCTCGGAATCAAAAGTAGTATATGAGTTATACTACGAGTATGTTCGTACCAAAATTCATCTCAATGTGTTCAAACGTTTTAACGTGAAGGAGTAACACACAGACACACAATATTAGTGTGAAGAGTTTATATCGATGTTAGAAGCATCAATATTAACACACAAGAAAAATGTAGATGCGCAAAAAATACAACTAAGTATTTACGAGTATGTAAATGTAGTGTAATTGTACCTTTGCAAAAATATTTCATTGGCTATCACCAACCATTTTGGTTACCAGTTTAACAATTGGCTTACAATTGTATATCGTGTATAGATAAGATAATATATATCATGTAAAAAATTATGATGACGTAACAAATTACACCTTTTTATTTATGTGGTAGAGAGCGTGTATTCTCGGCCCAGGTAAGCAAAAGTCATTCTTCCTGACATCATCGATATAATGACGTGGACCTTTTGGTTCACTTTTAAAACGGTATGTGCTTAAAACTCGTCAAAGGCAGTCGTCGTTCGTCGCTTTACATCAGACGAGCTGCGGTCCAATGCAAGCAGATTATTTATTTAAAAAAAATTGTTCACATAATATCTGCTAGAACAGAACTCATAGATATTCTAGTAATTGTTTATGTCAGTAAATATGCATATTGGTTTCATGATATAAAATATTTTATTACATAAGATAAAGCCTCATACAAAACTTAATAAAATAGGGAAAGTTAGGGTCTCCATTATTATAAGATTCCATCTAATAAAAATTCCATAGCACAGACTAATATATACAGCAATCGGTAGACATTTTGCGCAATATTTCAGACTCCTTTATTACTACACTATGACAGAGACAAAGCAAATTGTACGCAAAAAATATATCCCTATCTTGACCCTAATAAATTGTGTAAGCTAATATTCGGACCAGGTTTCGGGCAACCGAACCCTAGTTGTTTGTTCTAGAGATTAAGTGAGACCTGTGCTATAGTGTAGCTTGAGCTTATTAATTTTGTTTTGTAAGATTTATAGTTCAGTCAAAACTAAATTGACCAAGCGAGCGAAGCGTTTTTGATTCGAGTCTGTTATTTTTTTTCTTTTTCTGTTCGTACGAGTTAAGGCTGAAACACAAGTACAGTTCATAGTTTACAACTAATAAAAACGAACCTTTTTTGGAAGTTTTAAATAGAAATATTCTCTAATATTTCATTTTATTAGAGAATCCTAAGTGAGAAAGAGTCGGTAAAGAGATTGTTGAGATTGTAAAGTATCATTAGGATTAAATGAGGAAATATTAACTTCGGCGGACGTCAAGTTATACAAAGATGTTTATGCTTACAAAGTCTACCGTACTCTAAGAAGACTATATTATTTATTAACTACTGGACCGATCGAACAAAAAAATAATCTTTCAAATCAGTCCAGTCATAATGGAGAATTCATGGAACATATATGAAGAAAGATTCCGACGAATTGAGAACCTCCTTTGTTTTCGAAGTCGGTTAAACCTTACATTGTGCAGAACATAAACATTTTTGATTGTATCGTTGTTTCAAGCAAAAATCAAGTTTTCCGATGAGTATGTCTTAAAAATAGTACAACGGCAAAGCCATGTTTATTTTTTGGTTGCAAATCACGGCTAGATCGAAAGTACCTATTTATCCGAATGTACTTATCTCCAAATATCAAGAATAATATATATACTAATACTGATTTTTGCTCGTTTCTTTATTGCTTGTTGCTTTACTGTTGACCGTTACGTGTGATAAATATTGCATCACGTAAGTAATACAAACTCATTTATTTGCAATCATATTTTGTTATATTTTTAAATGAGAAAGCTTTGAGATTTGTGATCGTGATATTTCTAATAAATTATTTGGAGATGAAGGGAGTTACATTACGCTACTCGTATTTTATTTCATAAAATATGTTTTTCGGTATAAAGCTGTTTTTTTCTCTTTTATTCTGCGTTGGTCCCATGTCCTTGTTATAACAAGTGCATGGGACCTTTTTAGTTGAATACATATCTACACGACAATTTCATATTAGCGGTACACTAAAATTATTGATGAATTCATAGTGGCAAAACGTTTGTTTTTGCAATTTACGAAGTGCTCATCTATTAATTTTTATTAAGTTTCATGATTGATTGCTATGTGAGACATAATTTATTGATATTTCACAGAATTAAACTGAACTACACAGTTTTTTAAGGTTTTGCTAAATAAATTAACCACCCGTTAGTTTAAAAACAACCGGTTCGCATAAACAGTGTTTCTAACGAATCAAGTCAAAAGTTCAGGTGTGGGAGCGTATCACAAGATCAAAGTTAAACATAATCTAACCAGGCCATCCAGACAATGGTTATGACATGTAGACCACATTTTCATTTTATTGCAGTGGTCGGCATCTTTACAACACTATATTACCAAGTCAACATTGTGACTACAATGAAGTTTAGTATTAAATAAACAACCAGTTATAGCGTTCGTGCTTGCATTTACATACTGAAATAGAGTTAGCAGTTATTCATTGGGTTATTTTATTTTTGAAATGATTCTCAAAGTTTAAACTTTGAAATATTTCTAGTAATAGAACTTTGTATTAACGGTCGTCCCATAAAGGAAGAAGGTACTCAACTCGACGGGTATTCTTTTACGTTTGTTACCTTATTTTTCTGAGACGGCCGACCCGATTTAAAAAATAATATGTCTTTGTTTGATATGGTATAATTCTGAAGTGTTCCTATTTAAATTTTGTCAAAATTGGTCTTGTGGTTGGATTTTTTAATAGAAATAACAAAAAAGTTTTATCTGTGCCTGATAAAATGTTAGTCGGGAATCTCTTAAAAAAACCTTGATTTGTAGATCTAGGGTACTAACTTGTAGATTAGACAGCTACTTTTAGGCGGGTAAGAGAATAGAGTGAGTCACACAGACTATTTGAAGAAGAAAAAGAACAAGCATATTACGAATATGTATGAGCTAAAGTAGCAACCTCATAATGTCGATGGTTTCTAGTGAACATTAGAACGTAAAAAAATTTTTGAATGTCCTATACAAATATTAGATATACTTGCTCTTATAGTGATAACTCATTAGTTTTTTACTTGCTAAAATGTGGTTCACTGGTAAAACTATCAATTATTACATTATTTAACCTTCAATGTAATCCTGAGGAGTATTCAGCATAACCCATCGAAGGCTAGAAGGCTCAGACGTGTCAACTTGTCACAATAATCGTGGTTCATTTGCAATAGGCATTATTTGCTTCTTGTGAATGTATCTAATAACATAAATGCAAAAATTGGACTGTTGGTTATTAATTCCAGAAATTTTAAGATTAGTCAAACCGTCGATAAAAAAATAACTATTGTTTTATTATCTTGTTAAATTCTATGTTTTTATGTTTCCTCGGTTATGGTATGCAGGAATATAACTCTGACTCTGATGGTATTTTAAAAGTGACCACTCTGACGCAAAGTTTAACGAGATATCCAAATCATGGTAGCGTTTAGTTGAAAATGCCACACCCTGATCATCCGTCTGAAGTAGTGACTGAACAACACGCGAGCAAGCCCTAACTATATATGAGCACCGATCTAACTAATTACTTTTGAGTCGATTCAACAGTATGAGGACATATGAGATTGAACTAAAGAAAAAAAACCTAACCAGTCCCATTCCGGACTCTTCATCTTCACTTTTTACCCGCAGGACGCTGTTCCGACTTTGCTATATTTATGCTGCACATAATAACAGCTTAGAACTTCCTGGACGGCGCTTTTAAATCGTGGTTTCCAATTGGGAACTCGCCTACTCTATCGGCCCAAATTAATAAATTCCTATTCAAAATATAAATGTCTACACGACAAACAAAACCGCAGGGTTTGCAAACATTTCTATAAACTAGTTTTCTCTATTGCAATCCATTAATTAACGCAGTACAGTTGCAAATGCGCTTTTATGTTTTGTATAGAGGCCGTGCCATCTTGTTTGCCTTCTTTACTATAAAGAATGAGATTACAATCTACCGACTATTGCTTACGTTTTTACTTATGAGTAAGAATTACATTATACTTATATGTGCAGGAGTAATGAGATATTATGTAGGTATTTAGCAAATGTAGAATTTCAAGAGCGCTAAAAGAATGCTTGTACTAAATGCTATATGTCCGACTTTAATGGGAGATATCTTTAATAAAATCCCGTTTTACTTTTTAGACTTAATATTCTTATTAAGGATCATAGACAATGGACCAGTAAATGGTGCCTTGGCAAACTTCCCCGTTCTTTCAGGAAAAGGCTGAACATTTCTAAAACCATGTAATGACTTTGATACAAAGTTTTTTTTTAAACTACGACCTGTACGCGAGTACTAAACATTCAGGCAAACATACAAAACGACATACAAAAAACAAACCAGAATCAAAGCAGAAACGCTTCGTTGGGTCGCTCAACTGTTAATATGTATCCCAAGAACGTGTGAATTGTCTGTATCGAGAGTTCCGATAGATATCCTTACTTGAAACAATAAATGAAATTCCTTTTATGGATCTCATCGACACAAATGACGACAAGGGAGGTTAAAGTAGTATTTTTAATGATTGATTAAAGTTATCAGCGTGGATACAAATCTAATTGACTCACCGATGTAAAAAAATTCATTGATTATTCAATATGTTAGTAAACAATAGTAGTTCTGGCAGTTGTTGAATTCGTGACCACATCCTTATTTTTTTACGCAAATCAAACGTATCACTTGACATGCTTTTCATAATTATAATTATTTTTTTTAAATTTGGGATCTGCCAATCATCTTCGAATTCTGGCAATTATTAACTCCATAACAAACCTCAACATTTTGGTATTATCAACTTTATAAGAATTCAATTCAAAATTTTGGCAAATTCAACTTTCTGGGCCTGAAGGTTTTTTATTGGCAGAAATATTACTTCAATCTAAAATCGCCGATGACTAAAAAATCTAAAACTCGTGAAACTTGTGTACTAAGTGTCGTCAAGATTGGTTGGAAACAGTAACAAGAATCTTCTTACTGACAGGCAAAAGAAAATTTTCCTATACTCTACAGACCAGGCAATATGATCAATCAGATTATATGCCTACACTCAGTATTAATAATGCACATACTTTTGCATCTACATTAAAATCGTCGGGTTCTTTACTTATATATGCAGAAAATTTGGCTCTTTGCCATCGAATAAAATGAATAGTAAGTACAGAACCCTTGGCAACTAAGGGCGGCTATAATTCTTGCACGAAACGCTATGAAATATTCAGGAAAAAATAATAAAACTTAAATATTAAAGTAAAGTAAGATTAAATCATCATGAGAAACAAATTTTAAATATCTACAGTTTTTAACGTTTAATTAATTTTGTGAAGATAGTAACATATTTTTTAGAAATGTTTTATTAAGAGTATATGAAACGATTACTTACTCAATACCACAAGTATAGGTATTGAGTGTTAAAAATACCCAAAACATGATTTATTTGTGCGAACACTTTCTGTGTTCGCACAAATAAATACAGGAATCAGAAAAGGCTTATAAATAGCAATGCATCAATGGGAGGCCTAACGCTGCTATCTATCTTTTCCAGACAGCCTTTGAAGATATATAATATTTTACCATTAAATACTATCTCTTCTATGCAACCATATGATAGAGTCTGTTCACAATAATAACATATAATTAAAACATATGATACAAGTAAAAAATCTAACCTGAATACAGATAGCAGATAAACAGATCAAAAAACCACGAATCATATTGTTAACAACACTCATTTATTTCTTACTTCGACTTTCCTCACAAAACTTGTTAAGTACTTAGTTTTGAGAAAGGTAACAAAACAACAAAAGCGAAATTCCGAATTCCTCGCGTCACCCATTTCAGAAATTGCACAAGAGGAGAGTAGCGAAAGACGAACTCAATTTCCCAAATGCTTGTGTAGTGAATTCTAAAAGTTCGGCAAAACCTCAACTGTCACATACACATTTACAAGATATATAGTAAAGTTACTTATATAAGTTTTAACATTGTGTACGTGGGTTGAATATCTGGAGATGTAGGAGCAGTGAACTTCGGCGGGTGCATTGACTCTGAGACACCTTACTCGCAACGTGATTATGTCAACCTAAAAGGGTGCTTGAATTTAAAACCTTTTTTAGGAAGTTTCTGGTCCTTCTTCTAAGTTACGATTTTCGGTTATTGATGCTGCAATCTTTATTACATTGTCAGTGCATTGGTTTCAAAAAGACGAGAATAGAAAAAGAAAAATAAGAATAAATAAGCGTGATAAAGTAAAGTAAGCTTTATTGTTCAACTGTGCCACGAGATCTTAAATTTACATAGAATAAGTATCAACAGCTGTGTCCTTTGCGAACGCACAGTATTTGTAAGTCTATTTATTTATTATATTAATATAATTTTGTAGTATTTAACATGCAAGAGCCTATATCAAAATTATTATAAAAATATTAATATTAGTTTTGGTATGCTTACAATTTTTTGAAGTACCTAGATATTAATTTTAACTCTTGGCAAATAACAGATGAGCTAAATAATTACATTTTATTATCAGACCATACATATCCATTAGGTAAAAAAAGTCTGAGTGTCAATGTTACAAATATTATAGTAAAAATTATAACTATGTTTGTTTGAAGATAATCCCACCGTAATATACGATTGAAAAAAGTCATATAATTATGATCCCCAATATTTTTAATCACAAAGAATTACCTACAGAACAAGAAATTCATG
The DNA here is from genome assembly GCA_947049295.1 of Ligdia adustata. Classification (NCBI taxonomy): domain Eukaryota; kingdom Metazoa; phylum Arthropoda; class Insecta; order Lepidoptera; family Geometridae; genus Ligdia; species Ligdia adustata. The sequence continues at coordinate 11,462,639 of OX346218.1, forward strand.
CAAAGTTTATTCAAGACCGCGCCAAGAACTTTAAACGCCAGGTTCGATTTAGTAACCGTTCGGATGAATATTGAACACTCGATAAAGTAATTGAACCGAGATAGTTCGAGCGTAACTTTATATTTTATTTGCATAGAGAATTACATTCGGTGAAGCAAATTGTTGCAACTATATTCTGCACAATTATTTAGGCAATATTTTGAATGAAGCGTCTATATCAATTACTTTGCAAGTGTTAATGAGTTTGATGTAAATAATAATTTCCCGGATTAAAATTCTTAACGATAAACAAATACATCGTTTAATTAATTATGAGAACAATGTAAATCTCATGTAGACTTGTCACCACTTTCCAGCAAAGAAATTAAATTTATGGTATATAGTTAGAGCGTAAGTTCCAAAAATATATTTATATAGAAAATATGATCTACATTTAGGTTCTAGAGCAAACGTTACAAATTGTTTTAACCATTTACGTCGTCACCTGTTGAAACATTGTCTTAGTACAAGAATATGGTAATTAAGTTAAAATTAAGTACAATCTGAAATCGTTTCATCACTAACGCACCGAGTCGCTTAGAATTAATGTATGTTGTTTAGGCAATTAGCATGTATTGCACTTAATGTTCTGTTATGTTTTTCACCATAATAATGTTGTATAGAAATATTGAGAAATATGAAACACACTATAAGGTTGAGAAATATTTTTGCACTATCCTAATGATTAAACTTAATGTTATAATAAAGAAGGCTAGCAATTATGGGCTCGGTAATTATATTAAATTTAAAATTGTAAAGTGAAATCAAGTTTTCTGAAGAATAATTTTATGTTTCTAAAAATATTAATCGTTCGATAGCAGTACAGTAATTATTATGAAATAAGTTTTTGCTGTCAGAATTTTTGCGCTGAACTTTCAACAAGTTTCGACTGAATCACTAATCCAATTACGTTTAATTATTGTGAGTAGTAATACAAATAGGTATAATGGTATTTTTGATACTTTGTGAAACTGAGGTATTTTATTACGAAAGTAGAGTTAGCTCGTCAAACTCTGACCAATATTTATAGGCTTGTAACTTACTTGTACTCATACTTACTCGTTGCTTGTAGCATTTCTATTATTATTTGACGAATTCATTCAAATTTTATCTTCCTTATACAATTTAGTATGAAATTGCAAATGTGCTTCCTGAACAATTCACTTTAATTTGCATGCGGTAAATCTTATGAAGTAACGGTAACCGATGCGCTAAGTTAAATATTACGTCTGACTTTCGCTCCGCTAAGTCGATCAGTTCGATTGAACTGTTGAGGCATACACTTATATTAGTTGCATCATAGTCCGCTATGTGGCGTGTGCTATACCGGTCCCATACTTATAAATGGATATAGCGTGTGTAGAATATGTTACGAGCATACTGGCTGCTACTTTCACATGCCATTCGTCGCGAATCTCGACGCGCGTGACGATATGGTCTTCTTTTTAGACTTGAATGGTTAGTATTTCACTTTGGATATTGGTCAATCAGTTGCTGTTTATTTAGATTGATTTGATTTTATGATAAGATCCAGTACCTATTTTATCTCTCACTATTCGAAGTATGTTTGTGTTTTAAAAGTAAGTACCTCATTTTAGATTTTAAAATGTACCAATAATTTCATGCTCTTTTAATGCTGCTATTTCGATAATATTCTGACAAAAGATTTAGAGAAAAACAAAATTGTCTAATATTAGTCAATTTATGCTTGTATAATCAATAGAATAATAATAGATAGTAAGTAGACCAATTCGTTCTTTATCATACCTGTGTAATCAATAAAACATTTAGGAAGAGAATTCTGTTTTTATTTTTATCTAGCGCGCTCGCGATAAACACTGATTTCTAAATTATATTACATTGTTTCGAAACTAGATTTTGAATAGAATTTAAAACTTAAGAGCACCTATCTGAGACTTGGGGAAACCTAAAAATACTAGCTTTTGTTGTTGACAGTTACGTAATAGAAAATCTTACTTGTATGACAACTATTTTCATTAGATCAAGAGATGTAATAATAATAAGATATACCTAATACATAACAAGAGCTTATGAAATATTACAATAAATTTAAGATACAGTAAGTACTCATCTAAACGAAAAACTGCGTAGTAATAGTGCTCAAATTACATCAAAATTAAAAGGCATTGCTCAAAATAATGTAAAGAATAAGTCTCTTACTTAGACTATTAAGATATAATATTTCTACTATTAACTAAACAAATATTTTAATAGTTAGTAGTTTAGGTACTTCGATAAAATTGTTTTTCTTTTACTAGTAATCATAATATTTAACAAAAGCTGGTAACGCAATATTAGCCAGTTTAAAATATATAATAAGCGTAGTAACTATTCCGTTTCTGTTAAAAGTCTAAACTAGTCTGCGCAGTTTACGTAATTTAATATTCATACACTACAATTAAAACTATTCGCAATACCGTATTCATTGTTAGGTAAAAAATCTAAAAATTGTTTCTATAAAGGAACGTAATTTAGAGCATTCACAGTTCAAACAAACTTAGCGCATACACCGTGCTAAGTGGATGATTTATGCAACTGGTCACCAAGATTTTATTGCTGTAAACATGGCATAATAACTTACAGAATAATAAAATATTATAGAATAAAATATTAAAATATATCAGAACTTATTCTAACTGAACCAAACTAATACTTACTTATGTCTAGGTACAGAAGAAATAACAGGTATAGGTACGTTTGTTTTTGAAGTATCTAGGATTCAACGTATAAATTATATTTTATTTAGCATAATGTAGTATTATAATTTTTAATATTGTCTTTACTCCTTTTTTTCCAAAGCAATATAAACTTTTTTATTTAATTTGTTTACTGAGATTATTTGAATTTCAATATTGACATTGAAATAGAAAAATATTTATTTGCAACAGATAACAACACAAATGAAAAAATCTTAAGTAAATATTTAATAATTTAATTGCGCTACAAGCCAAACCGCTCAACAATAGACAAAAATTTTGTCTAAATCAATCGTACGGAAAAGTAATTAAAATTGTATGCAAACGAACCCATCCGCGATTAAGATGGTCGCGGTTGCATAACGCCGTCCCTCGTTTTTGTCTACGAGCGACAGTGAGAGTATTTTCTACGTTTTGTGGGTCGCGATGATCTTCGAGCGTGGGATAATGGGGCCAAGTGAAATTGAGTCAAGTGTATGACTGACTGACGTCGAAACATAGTTATTAACCGACTAAAATAAAGAAAGATATAAATTCGCCTGTTCTTGTACTTGTACTGTGTACTTCTATATTTTTAAATCACCTGGAACGATTTGAAGACTTCTTTTTGTTTTACTTTTCAAGTGCTCCGATATAAAATTGATCAAAATCAGTGCAGTAGTTTGGTTTCTATATCAAAATAATTGGATTAACTGTGTAAATACACGCCTGCCGAATTGAAATCGGTTGTTGCTTGTTTAAATTTTTATAAAAAATAATAATTTAATATTTGATAAAATCATCAAACTTAGATGTATAATAAAATATAAAATCACAAAGAGTTTGTCTTTAGCGGTAAGACATCCGGCAGTTGTGGCAAATCATGATATTATTTTTTAATTTTGTGTGTGCCCACAATTAAGAGCTATTTTTTTCAATGTATAATTGTATTGTAACTACTTGTAATAGAACTTTCTATCACTTCAAGAAGCAGAAATTACAACAAACTAATTAATATAATTTTATAAATAGGTACATAGGTAATATTATTTCTTTGTAAATAAAAGACTAGTTATATTTTCCGTTAATGGTAAAATGTCAACCTTTTTTTTAGCAACGACAGGTAAAGAGTTTATATCGTATAAAAGCCTTCCGTTATCACCTCATTTCTAAAAGCTTAGGCACTTTCCACCCCTCTCCCATTACTTACCTATATCTATACCTACCCTTCCTAGAGTATTCACAAACCATCAGGATATTTTCGCTAATAGCGGTCGTGTTCTAATGGAAATTCGTAATTTCGCGAACTTGCTAATAGGATTTCGTCCGTTATGGCTCAACGATGTTACACGCTTCGAGCGAACCGTATCGGTCTTGTGAAATGAGGGTAGGCGCAAAAAACGCCCGCTAAATTGTTGGGCACATGCTAATTTAGACGAAAATCCCATTTACACAACTCGTTATTTTTGGAACTCTTAAGGTGCTATTTACGTGCATAGTCAATATTTGAAAGTATTTTAAAATCAGGATTTTAGTATTATTTTATTTACGGCAAAAATAATACATAAAAATTACAAATCACAAAAATATTATGAACTTCCAAAATTAAATTTATTAAGAGTAAGAATAAGAAATATTATATAGACTAAACTAATTATCGTTATTTAGATTTTAGAAAAATGCTTACTTAAAATAAATTTGATTCTGGTACAGAATTAATATTTCTTTTTTAAATCCTAATTAAATAAGTAATATTTATTGTTACTAAAACATGTATTCTATAACGGTAATGTGTTAATAATTTCCAGTACTGAAAATATGAAGCTACAAGATATATCAATCATATTAAATTATAAAATCCTCACTATTATTTACGATACTAAAATATAATTAAACTAAAATGTATGAAATGTACTACATATCTCGCTCATCAATAAAATACCTAAATAAATAAAAGTAGCTAACCATTAAAATAAAATTACTAGATACCTCTGCGCGGATGATAAACAATTTCTCTAACTTTCTTTTACGTAAACACAACTTGTTTCTTAACTTTTTACATCTCTAGAAGAAATTGCCAATTTAATTATAACTCGGCAACCGCCTGTTGTTTTATTGTCTAACCTTTTACGGAAATTCATTTATCAAATACATCAATTTAAATCGATTTTAGGACATCAATATATCAATCGATAACGATTCTCGCATTTATTATCCATCTGTTTGCGATCACAAATTGCGTTAGAAAATTAATAATAAAAATACTTACAGCAACAAAATTGAACTGACACTGTCACAACCACAATTTGAGTTCACAGTTCACAGGTCGCGTAACCGATCACGAGTCGAGTAGTGAATCGAGTTTCTAAGTTCGTTCTGTTCAAGAGCCGTGGTCACACTGAACGTGCAAACGGAAGAGCGTGCGTGCCTGCTTCGCCGAGCGTTCACCTAAAAGTAAAACCAAAAGTGCGCTCGCGCAGCCTAACACCCTAAGGCAAAAATTAAGGTTAAGGATAGAAAGAGCAACGGTGGCGTAGCAATATGCTTTTTCATAAATCGATTCGATATATCGTGAGTACTATAGATAAATGCTAATTGTGTGCGCAATTGGACCGTGAGAGTGTTGTGCTTAAATCGTATTTAATTATTAGATGTGTGTAAAGGTTGTGAAAGAAATGCTATTTCTAAGTTATGTCATTAACATTGGAACGGTAACTAGTGATGCGTATTTTATAAATTATATCAATTACAAAAATCAAGAAAAAGAAACATAAATTATATCCAAAAATTTCTTACTATTACAATGAATATTTATTCTATTATTCGATACATAGATATCGAATAATAGAATCACCAGTAAAATATAAAAAAAATGTGCTAAAAATATTGTTATGTGCTATAAGTATTGTCACGTAAATCAAATGTTCTAATTTATATACCAACCTAATAAAAATATTAACCACAAAAAAATCAGGTAGATACCATTTTTTACAAACACGTATCGATATTACTGAGGTTTTTTCTTCTATTCAAGTACAAGTAGATTTTAGTAGCGTCGCCGAAGTAAAGACGTGCGAACGTCTTAGAGGAAATCATGTTATGATAATCTACAAGCAACTAGTTTAGAAGCGGAACGAGTAAGTACTTTATCAGAAACATATCATTACAGGTAACAACTATACAGACCATACATAATCTAAAACAATATCGCACTGCAATACATTTGGCAACGTTAGAAATTGGCCTAATATTTTGTCACCAAAGACCACTTATTCAACGGCGCGTGCTTACGATAAATTGATCTAACTCATATGTTGTACACTTGTTATGAAAGCGTAAGTAGAACAGCTTGTTTCATATTATATTCGCAAACCACACTTTAGAAAAAACCACAATTGTTTCTAAACGTAATCGATTTGTTGCAGAATAGCACCATTCGAAATCGATTACTAGTAGAAACGAAAGCGAATATAGTTTATTAATATTTTGAGCGACCATTGAGCAAGTTTCGGATGTTTTGTTCACTCGACGTTTTTATAAAGGGCGGGCAAAAAATACAAATACCGGTCGTATCTGAAAAAACGTTTTGTGTGGGGCTTAGGAAGATAAAATAGGGAATATAAAATGTATGCCACTTGAATTAGATACGCGGCTTATTTACATATTTTTATTCGACATTCAGTACGGGCATTTTAGCGGAAACTTTTGGGGATTTACATTTTTTCGCCTTGTTATTGTGGGGATTATGTTGTAACAAACCAATCGCTTGAAAAAGTACCGATCCAATAGTAGGTATGTTGATTGTCGATAACTGATGGTAGCGCATTGTTTGTACTCGTATCTTACTTGAAAATAAAAAAAAACCTACGCTCCGTTCATAAATTGCTAATTGTTATCACGGTTGCAGTCAATAATGCACAAGAAACTGAAGAAAAACTTAGTATTATTGTTGAATATTAACTTTTCCTGGTTGACTTTTTCAGAAAATATTTCGATGCGAAAATATTGTATCTTCCATCGACGCTATTTGCGCTCACATAACTCTTAAAATTTTCCACATTAGATGCACCATTCCTCCCGCGAACGGTCGTTGTACGGTAGACTCCGCCATCAAAATGAATTATGCCATGACTATATCACCATGAAACTTTTTCTCGGCAAACCATTCTTTTTCGTAGTCATATTTTGCTCGTTTTACATTTTTAATCGCCCGCATCTAGCAGAGACGGACACTGGCAATTAAAAAATATTCTATTATGACTGTTAGAAAGCGGAAGCTTTTTGTCATTCAGGCGCTTGATTGCATTTAATGGGTGGATGCATAAATGCATGCTCGTTATGGGATTTGTGACTATTCATATTTTACTCGTTGGTATATTTCTACTATTCTTAATTTATAATAGTTTTCACATTTAGCAATGCACAAGTAATAGTGTGCAAACATTATTGTGCAGTATTTTCTAGTTAGATGGTTACAGAGGAATGATATTACCACTTTTTGTTGGTTTTTCAGCAATAAAACATTTAACAAACACGTATTTAAGACATGTATATATATATATATATTAGGATCCAAAGTGTATGCGTAAATGCTTTGTTCTTGAAATAGTTTGAAAAACGCAAACTAACTAAATCATACACGGTCTTATCTACACGTAAATATCTCATTATCTTTCTTATACTATAGGTATGTTTATACTAAGCGTGGATCACACCTATCTAGATAATTTTCTATTAAAAGGTTCCCGCTCCGCTGGCAATATCACACACACACACTATCCAAAAAAGGAAATCGTTTTCAGAATTTTCGCAGTATTTTTGGTCCCTGGCAACTAGCAAAGTAAGATTTATTTCCATAAATTGATTTCATGATTTAGGGGACATTGCCAGCAGTGTCGGGAGTTACCAAACTTTTATCCTAAGATAATGGACGAGGCAACTTGTGACAGTTTTGACGGATTCGTGACCACTGTTTTCGTCAGCGCTTCAACTTGTCATTATTTACTTTAAGTTGCAGATAAGTTCCCACTGTGAGTGATGCGATTATAAATAGCAATCTATTAGTTTTACTTTTACTAAACGCTGTCAAGATAAAACCCCTTAAAATTTTAATATTGCGTTATGACTAGGACAATTAGCTATTTATAACTCGATAATCCACTCCTACTTACATTGATTCTACGGGGAAAAGTGTCAGGGTTGGAGCATTTGTTAAGTCTGTGGGCTCCGCCTACTACAATAATAGCTTAGGTATTACAAAATAATTAGGTTGTGTTTAGGCTCAGTCACTAAGTTATACCGCTAGCACGCTGGTTACGCTGCTCTATGGTAGTAAGTTTGGTAGAAAATTTGAGATTATATACTTATAAATCTTTAGAAATGAACCAACTGCTGAAAGGTTTTACTGTAGCTAATAAGTCATTGATATGAAAAATCTAAATGCTTTTGTACACTGCAGTTCAGATTTTTGCTTCATGATTCAACTAGGTACAGCTTAGACCATTTACAATAGGATGTCGTCCTAGATATATGGCTCAGATAGTCTCCATCTATTTGATCTTTTCATCCAGTAGAGATGACATCCTGATCACAATAGAATTTTAACTATAATTATATTCCACGTTAGTTCAAATAGGCATATTTTTAAATATTTCTCTATAACTAGTTCTTCATTCGAAGATGGCACGAATTTGGTACGAATATTTATGTAAATAGGCTTTAAATCACAAATAATTGCAATCCAAACGTGTTGGTCGTGAAGGATTTATACATGAGATTACAACAAACGACCAATAGGAAGATTTAGGTATTATTGTTAGAATTTTGCGACGGAATATCGTGATGTCGTGTCTGTGTTTAACTTTGAAATATAATTTTGCTACAGATATTAGGAAATACATCGTGAAGATATTCACATGGGTAATCTTCACCAGTATGATAATCATTGTTAAATATGGAAATCATAAATCCATACCAACATAATAATATAGGTGTTTACGTAACGACTAATACTAACTAACTATACTACTAATTAATATAACGAATAAAACTAACGATAATTGAATTGAAAAAGTTATTGGTAAATAAATAATATTATTTTTTCCATAATATGTGATGTACCTACTTTATAAAAGTTATAGGTAGAGACATTTAATTTTACTTGGTTATGTATCAAGTTATAACCTTAGATATTAGATAAAGAGGCTGCTATAGTCGTTTCTGAACAAAGATTTTAATGCATGGAAGTCTACGCTAAAATCTATCAGCTGATTTGGCATAAAAATAACGTTTGATTTTTCATTGTGATCAGAGTCGTTCAGAGGGTGTTGGTCTCGAAGGCATCATTAGACGTTTTCCTCTCGACGCCAATTAAAACGATTTCGGTGTGATAGACACAACGACTGACGCCTTTTCAATAATTAAGTAACTACTCTCCGAAACGCAGACTGGATTTAATATCCACAGAAGGAAATCAGCGTGTAAGTCAATTCGTATTGAACTAATACTTAACTAAAGATTTATTTCCAAAATTTTGAATAGCAGAATCTTTATTTTTGTATTTGAGTTCATAGACAAATAAAAATATGAGATTTATTTACTTGCTTTCAAGTTTGGTTCAAATTATCGAACAAGTGGTTATTTGCTGGGTTTTTTGTAATAATTGTTGGCTGTTCAAATTTAATTTATGTGTTTTTGTTATCAATTATATTTACATGAGAAATGATTTTCAATTTTATTGACAAATTAACTCTACTAACAGCGCAACTAACTAATATGTTACTTATAACACATCAATTTAACAAAATGTTATATGAAAATCAGTTAACAGATTCGCTACACCTATTTTGCCTATTACACAAATCGCTACATAAAAAATAAAAACTTGTGAAATTATGTACGTGTTTTATAAGATTATTCTAATTACAGTATAGGAAAGGCATTGTGTACATTAATTTCACAAAACCGTGACCTTGACAATTTGAACATAAAACTGGTACTACTCAGAAAGTTCACTGAGGATAAAAGAAATCAGTTTTATTTAAACTTTACTCGTATAAATTATTTTCTATAGGAGTTCTCGGTAAGGGATCTAGTGAAACGAAAAATACATACTTCGTCTGAAACAACTTTTACTATGGGACAATAAGGAAAATCGGTACAGCAACATTACGTACTAAAGTTTTCGAAATGTTTATCGAATCTAAACGATAATATTGTAAAAATAATATCTTCTGGATGTTTCTTCCTCTAATTTGAATTAATTGTTTCAAAATTAAAAAAAAAACACTGTACAATTTGTTTGGCAAATACGTAGAAACAGAAATTGCATTTACAGAAATCGGCCACAGATTAATATAATACAAAATGCCAGCTCCGTCCATGAAATAACCTCAATCTCATTTTGTGGGTTTATTTTATTTTACGTCATAGAACCGCCATCAATCAACTCGACTCGCGAGCTAATTATCGGGCTGGGTCAGGAAAATTTGGATTTTTTCCAATAGCTCCTACTTTTTTTAAAATTAGTTATATACTGGGCATATCTAGCTTGGGTTGGGGACGTGATGTTCTGAAATCACTCGAGTTTGTCTTTTATTTTTACTGACTAAACAGAATTATATTCGTCTACAATTCATACAAATAATATTCTTTAGGTCTAATATTTTAAATAACTGTACTCCCTAATTCTTGCTAACGTACGTCGTTGTACTAACTGTTGACATTGGGAAAAGTCATCATACGTTCCGACTTAAAAAACATAGTTGCTTACTTATTAAGAGAAAAAAAATCTTAAAATTGGATACTAAGTATCGTCATTTTTTTTAATAACCTTTACGCGAGTACCAACAACTATACAAGAATAGAAACTGACAGATAAAAGAAAAAAAATTCCCTTCACTCGCTCGGTCAATTCGGTAATGGGAACATTAATTAGCACATTTCTGAAATATAAAAAAAAGATTTGTATATGAAAAGTAAAGGTGATAAGTATTCTGACAGTTTGTTAGTAGGCCTCCAGTACGTGACAATATCTGCAGCGTGAAATAATTGGTATCCAGCTGGGTCAGAGTTTAAATTCGTGAACAGTTTGAAATTTAGTAACCTCTTATTTTCGAGTAATGCAGTTGCAACAGATTGATGGAGCTGGATGTTTTAAAACTATTTGTTGCAAAAACTAACGTGTGTTTTTTTATTTTATAAAACAAGTTTTTACAAGTACCTGATCGTTGAAAAGGTCCAATTGTAGTTTCGTCTACATTCGGTAAACTTCATCAGGGTGATAGCAGTGAGTCGATCGTTTTCCGAAGGGTGGTGAGGTCTTGCATTGGCTATAACTATAGTATACAAGTTTCAAGTGTTGGAAGATGTTTTATGACTCCAAATAACTTACTGATTGATACATTACTTCCAATGAAAGAAAGACAGGTTAATTACTCTTAGCATTTTTTTTCCCTTAAATAATAGAACTGGCATACTTTGACTCTATTTCAGCTTAAGTACACTCTCTGTTAATACTCTAAATTGTGATTTGGTTAAAACTAAGTAGACCTGAACAGAGAAACTGTGAGGCGCGTCTTCTTTGATAGGATAATTTTAAATGTCTTCTTAAATTGATCACAATAACTAGCAAAGCATTGCCCATGAAACTTTCGTCCTTTGATAAGAATTACCTTGTAGCTAATAATCAGTTCGTTAAATAACCTTTACGGCCAGAAGATGTCTATTGATCGACTTTTAACAACGCCTTATCGCTCTAATTACTAAATAGACTATAATAAGACGACCGCTATTGTTAATATTTAACTTGCTTTGACGCATTACTCTGAAAAGTATTTAAACATACAATATGCTGAAAATGCTTTCATAGTTTACGTAGAATTGCAAAAAATGGGTGTTTCGATTTACATTTTATTTTTTTGTTCAGTTTTTAACTCAGGTATGTCTGCTGTATATTTATTTGATTAGAGAAATTTCAATTCAAGTTAGGTATTTATTTACGTATATCGGATATGCAGGTTTATTTTCAATAGTCGAGTGGTGGCTGGCAGCTTTTTTCATCATGAGCCGTACCTGAGTTACACGTTTCGGACACAATATATTCGGACACTTTGGCCGAACTGACAACTTTAGTTTAAATACTTTTTTCAGAGCCGTTTCGAACACCCATAATGAACACTGTTATGTATAGTCAGTTAAAAAACATAAACTGTAAGGATCAATCCACTGGATACCTTAGAGATATAAATTAGTCTAGCCGTTTGGATGACACAAGTTAATAAAGAACATACTACGAACCCGAATACATACATAAAACGTATCTGGAGGTCATGGCATACCCATAGTAGTTATAGTCAAATAAAAATTATTTTACGCGTTCAGTGATTAGAAGCGACTTAAAAATAAACCCGACTGGTAAATCTTTAAACCTTTTCATCCTTCATTTTGTTTTTTTGTTTGTTGTATATCTCTCTCACGACGAATCTATTGACAACTCTTAATAATACGACAAGCAGTTTAGGCTTTAGGGTGTGCCAAAGAAATATACATACGTACAGAAATACAAACGTACATACATTTCGATTTTTTGAAAGCATAATTAATGTTCCATTTATGCTTAATAAAATACAAATATATTTTTTTTGGATTTATAACTTCCTATAGGTGCAGTAACAGTCGTTCTTCAAAATCCGTCAACAATCGTCTTAAAAGAAACCATTGGTTTGTTTGTTTTTTAGGTGCGTGGACTAAGAAGCACAGCCATAGAGAGTCATCCGATGGTAAAATAGTAGGAGGCTACAACACCACCATCTCTCAGTACCCGCACCAGGCGTACTTATTGCTACAGAAAGGCCAAGACCTTTATCAATGTGGTGGTTCTATCATCAGTAGTAAAGCAATTCTGACAGCAGCGCACTGTCTAGTCGGGTGTGTTAAAACATACGTATATTAAAATAAAAATAATAACCTCCAAATTATAAAACAAAATTGTAATATATACACATGACTAATGCTACGCATGGCTACGTATTCTACTAAAATATATATTTTTTAACAAGTTATGAATAATATATACATAGATGCGACAAACCTAACTTGTAATAACTAGAAAAAGCTGAACATAATAGGAAGAAGGACGGCAATTATGCGTTACAATCAGTGCTCATACGTTTATTGTTGGCCCGGTAAAGGTAAAATACAAAAACTGAAGTAATTTTACAAACTCTGGTTCCAATTAAATGTTTAAATCATTTGATTTTTATAAAAGGTTGCACAAAACGGCAAAAAAGGCAGGAATCTCGGTCTTTTCAAATCGCGAGTGATTAAATTTCTTGTAGGCAAGCGGGCAACACCTAGGCCGCATCTTCACGTTACATAAGGCGAGTTTGAGTCAGCAAGTCTATCTATAAAATTAATTTGCTGTTCGTGTGTGTCGCTAAAACTTAAGAACAGCTGAACTGATTTAGCTGACATTGGTTTTTAAATGTTTGCGTAAGCTTAGGGAAGGTTTAAACGGTGAGAAATACATAACTGTTAGGCGGTACAAAGTTCGCCAGGTCAGCAAGTTTATTATAAAATTCAGATAAACCACTTTCTAATTACAATTTCTAGAGTACAACGAGTCTATATCCGTATTGGGAGCACAGACGCCGATAGTGGAGGTACCCAGTACCAATCGTCCAGGCTTCTCATACATCCGCTCTACAACGCACGTACTAGCGATCGAGACGTCGGAGTGATAAGGCTTATGAAAGACATGAAGATAGATGGAAAGACATCGAAAATAATTAAGCTATCAGAAAGAGGAGCCGATGTACCTGCTGGCTCTAATGTCACTGTATCCGGGTGGGGAACAACTAGTGTAAGTCTATATTTCATTAGCCGCGGCCCGCGATGTTATAATTTGATTATCCCTCGGGAACAATGCATTTTTCCGGAATGAAAAATATCCTATGTGTATTAATCATGTCTTAGGAAATCAAATCTTGGTGCCAAATTTCATCCTTATCCGTTCAGCAGTTTTTGCGTGAAAGAGTAACATATAAATATTCGCGTTTATATTATTAGCAATATTTAACCACTTTTAAGAGAGAGAGAGAGAGAGAGGTTCTTAATTTAAAATATATAATTTTTCGAATATTTTTTTACCAGTAGTAATGTTACCTGATTTTTCAGAAATAGCAGACCGACTGTTAGTAGACTTGCAAGTTAGTCAAAATCAGTCCAATATTACCTGTGTTCTGTTAAGAGGAAGTAAAGAGCTAAACGCGAGTTTTCTAGCCCAAAAAAGTGTTTAGTGCACTGCAAGAAACCAAATAAAAAAAATACATTTTATTTTACAAGATACATTTTATTTGGTGGTTGTTTTCAAAACACAATTCCATTATTTTTGCTCGATAGAAAAAAATCACGAAAACACCTCTAAAAAAATTTTTAACGGTTGAAAATGGCATGAAAATGTTGGCTAATAATTCTGAAATTTTATCAAATATTTCTTGTAACAATATACTAGTTGGTGGTTGTGCTGTTTTTTTTAATTAAATTGGGTCTTGGCAAAAACCCTAATTTTGTTATTTTCAAACATTTTAGTGTGCGTGTGTGCGTGAGCGCCCGTGTACAGACAGTCACGGCCGAGGCCTCTAGCTAGACGGACGTGTCGCGCTCTCCGCAGCAAAATATTCGCCGAGATTTGTGCTTATTTTCCTTAGGTATTTTTAGTTTAGTCAAGTTTTACGTACTTATATTTTTTTTTAACAGTGGAATACATAATATCTTTTAAATAATAGTTTTGTAAATATCGTGTGCTGATTCGAGGACTAGTTATGGGAAATAAATCAAAACCCTGCGGGTCTAAAAAACGTTTCTACAAAATAAAAACTCAAAAAATTAATGACAAAAAAGGTATGTACATATATCGTATTATAATCGTCATAATAATGATCTTGTTTATCTGTGGAATTTTTACTAGTTGTAATATTTTCAATGCATAGATGCCTGGAAAAAGGCAAGTAAACAGTTTATTTGGTCATCCATTCGCAGAACTCGATAGTCTAGTCTGTTATTCAACGGATTCGTGTGACTGCAGTCGTGAGTTCTGCTCTTGAATACAGAGTTCTGCTTTTTCTTCATGTTCTTTTTTCATTTCTATATTTTTTTATTGTAAAATATTATATAAAAATATAACTGTATTAAAAAATATATATATTGCAGAAAAAAGAAACCAGACAACGTTGACACCGAAGATATGTCAAATGCGTAAGTACCTACAAATGCTCAAACCGTTTTATTTATAGTATGTGATAATCCAAGACAAGTGTTTTATTTTTACAGAAAAAGACCGCGGCTTTTAACCCCCGACTATGTCGAAACAGCAGCTTCATCCAGCTGCGATATCGCTTTGGTATGAAGTACGAAATTAGTTTCATGCATTTTATATAATTATAAGTTCACGTTGCAATTTTTAAACACAATCGTAACAACTTTTATACAATTTATCAAACCAAGTAGATGACCCCAACCCTTGTAAGTCTTGTGGGCTAGCTATTTAAAAAATGTTGTGAAAATAAGGTAAAAAGCATGCTCTGATCAGACACATGATTCATACAGCTAAAATGTTTGGATGCGGCATATCACGATTGTAAATTGTAGGGATGGTGAGGTACAAAATGCCGTATAGGTATTTGATGTTTGATTGTAAACAGTAAAATAATCGTAGGAATTTTTGATTCATCATCATCATCATTTCAGCCCTTATCAATTCACTTCTAGACGTAGGCCTTCTTATTCAAATCAAAATTTTATTTAAGACAACATTACAACCCATGTAGCTAGTAAATAATTATTATTCGGTCTTGCGATTAAAATATAAATATATTTTTTTATTTACTTTAATGTTCATGCTAACAACTAAATATATATAATCGTAATATATATAAATCTCGTGTCACAATTTTTGTCCTCAATGGACTCCTAAACCTCTTAACCGATTATAATAAAATTCGCACACCATGTTCAATTTGATCCAACTTGAGAGATAGGATAGTTTAAATCTCAAATTATAGTCGCAATTTTAATTTATTGCTAATTATTTGACAGTCACAATTATCTGTTAACTCCAAATGATTCTAACAGATGTCGATACCTTTCGACTGGGTTGAGTAAGTAATCGATAGATGGCGCTGCTATGGTAAATCTACTAAAAACTTTAGCCACAGCAACGCGTGGCCGGGTCAGCTAGTATTTTGTAATTTATAGATTTGAACCAGTCTCACCACAGAAGTTCCAGTCGGAAAACCCAACAACAATCGATACCCACTACAGTGTTGAAGTAAGTTTTTCTCACCGCCGTCATTGCAGTAATCATCATCATCATTGTCACAGCTGTCACTGTCACTGACGCACGTCCTTACAGTAGCACACAACCATGCTTTCGAATATCATCTTAACTGCAAAGCATATTTCTGCGAAATAGGGAAACTGGAGCAAGAAGAGACACCACAGGACTTTAAATTAAGTTCTCTGTGGCAGAGGATCTAAACAGCATGAAAACAACTATTATGGGAAAATTAAAAAAACTGATGATGAGCGTGCGACGATTGAAAGAAAAACCATTCTACAAAGAGCAAATGGAGAATGGCTTGAAATGAGGCGATCTCTTTTGACTGCGTCTAATTTCAGCAGAGTTATGAAGAGACGAACAATTACACCATGTGCCAATTTAGTAAAAGATATACTGTACCAGAAAAATTTAGATAATGTGGAATCTATTGGTCATGGCCAAAAAATGTAAAAAAAACTGCCCTTGCTCAACTGGCTGTACAAGAAAACATAACCATACAACCTTGCGGTTTATTTATAGATAAGGATTTAAACTTCTTGGGCGCACTCCTGATGGATTGACTGGAGACAACACTATTATTGAAGTGAAGTGTATAAAGATACAACTGAAAACAAAAACCAAGGAGAACAGGAAACCAAAAACGAAGATAAAAACGAAGAGAATGCAGAAGAAGGATTAAAAGATATTGAAAATTATGAACAACAATCGCCAACTCACACGCGTTACCTTCATTTAAGTCAATTTTAATATGTTCGTTAATAAACGTGAATATAACAAAAAATGCAAAAAGTGCAAATTTTTTGCGTTTTTAATGAGGAACTTAATTTGGGTTAGTTTATTCAAACGTCAATAGAGAACACTATGTCTCTTAGCTTGTAAATTTGTCTGCTACGCTGAAATATAATTTATATTTGCATCCACTAGTTTTTAAAATAGAACTAAAAGGGAAGCGTTTTTTAATGAAGTTCCTCATTATTTTTACTGAGATGAAAAAATATGGTATGTATGTATTCATTTATTTTCTCTAGCATATACAAGCAGCACCCAGCATTTTTACCCACTAACCTACAAGATAGGTTAAATTATCGGGATAAAAAAACCAGGCTGTGTGTTAATCTAGAGTATACGCTACCTCCATACCAAATTTCATCCAGATCCATTTAGCCATTTTGTCGTGAATATGTAACAAATATACACAGAAACATTAGTATTTAAAAATTTTTGCTTATATTTAATTTATAATGTTAGTGGCATTATCTTATTCGTTACATTTATAGAAAAAATGGTCTCAATTACATAAGTACTTTATATAATTATTATAACAAAGTGGGTTTTATTTTAATTATTATGCTAGATTCTCCTAAAATATCTAAAACTTCCACATCATAAGTATACTTTAATAATGTTCGGGTGTAGACCGCATATTGCTTAGCAATATAGCAAATCGTCGGCAGTTACCGTATCCATAATTTTACTGCTTTGATCTATGTAAAATATGCGCGACATTTATTAGAATATTTTGGTATATATTCTTCACGATGTAGATTAAGCAAGTAGTTTTTAGAGCTGCCACCAGATGGCAATCACAAATTTTTATATATGTGTTCTCATGATTTTGAAATTAAATTAGCCGCTCACAGCCCCTTAATGACAAAAACAACTAAGTAAATCGTACAGGCACCTGTCGTAATACTCGTAAACTCGATTGATACTTTTTAGGGTTCGGTACCCAAAGCTTAAAAACGGGACCCATTCCTAAGACTTCGCTGTCCGTCCATCCGTCTGTAGGTAGACGCTTGAAATATAAGTACGCAAAATATTTAGTTCAGTTATAATAAATATTTAAAGGTTAAATATTCTGCCATAACAAACGATATTTTTAGCAACTTTTAGCTTAATATTAATATCGAAAACTGGTAGAAACTTGCACTAAAGCTGTATAAATAACCTTTAGTGCGCGAGTTCCACTTGCACTTGTCAGATTTAATTTATAAGTATTGCTTGTTTTCGAAAACAACATCATTTAATTTTGCAGGAAGGTGGCGAAGTGAGCAATACACTGATGGCAGTGACTGTTAACGTAATTTCCAATGAAGATTGCAGCAAACTTATGAGTGGTATAACGGCACGTATGTTCTGTGCTGGAGTGCCGGAGGGAGGGAAAGACTCTTGTCAGGTTAGATCATTGTTAAAAAATCTTACAAAACCGTGAGTTGAAAAAATGAGTTAATATTCAATTATCATGACTCCGGTATTAAGATTGTCTTGCTTCCCAGCAACGTCCTCCCTAGATTTTGTCACATTTTTCTGTTGTAAGTCATCCTTCTCGATGTCACACCAGCTATTTTATCTTTGGATTTTTTTAGGTTGGAACATAATTATGAACAAATTTAAAAAAATACAAAATTATAAGACAAGCGAGAATCAAATCCCTAACTACAGGACTAGGACCTCTAGTGCAATTCTTGTCTAACATATCCCCTTATCTTGACTCAGCTTTAAAATGGAATCCCTTTCCACCATCACTATAAAAACACAACATATTTTTAAATGAAAGTGATTACCAACTTCCATTATGTCAGACGCCGCAACTTTTTAAGTTATTTCGATTTAAAAATCAAACCTCAGGAGCGATATCGATAAAGTTTAAATGGGGCCACTTCAAAAAACAACCTATCAATCAAAGTATTTTTTATCGGTCTAGCGGTCTTCTAAAATAAGGTAACAAACATAAAAATATACCGTCGAATTGAGTACCTTCTTCTATTTTGAGAAGTCGGTGAAAATAAATTAGGTATATTTTGTAATTTCAGGGAGATTCAGGAGGTCCAGCGGTAGGGGATGACGGAATCCAAAAAGGTGTAGTATCGTTCGGCTACGGATGCGCCCGAGAAGGCTACCCAGGAGTTTACACGAAAATATCTGAAGTTAGAACGTGGATTAGAATGGCTTCACTTGTTTAAAAACTAGGCTATATTAAGTAGGTTTCAGTAGATAATTGTGGTACAACGTCATAGAACAACGTGATTTTTGATATATTTTGCATTCATTTAATTTACTTTCTAAATTGATTGGCCGTCAAATTATTAACGTCATGTTACTTATTCGGATGGAGAGTTTATTTCCCCTTACGACTTTTTTTAGTTCATTTATATGAACGAAGGATCTAGAAAATACTTATTGTATACAAAAATAAATAGATCTAGATGAAAATGTTGCAAATGTTTTTGAAGGCTAAGCAAATTTGTCTATAAGCGAAAAACATTGTTTGTTTGTTCATAAGACCAGTATATTAGAAAACTCATCCAAATCGTTTCTCTTTTGCTTCTTAAATATTGTTTATCTTCATAATATTTTAAACAGTTGAAGTTGTAAGAAAATTTTACTTTGATTTGCTTCAAAATTGCTTTCAGCAACTCACAATATTGTGCTCTAGAACAAATTTGTTTGTATAAAACTTTAGATTTGCTGTGTACCACAATATGCTGCTGTTGACTTGAAATTCACGAATTTTGATGTTTCGAATAACGTTGAGTTATATTAAAGGCACTGTTTACTAAATAATCTTGTTTCATTGTTTTGATTTCGAATTGTTTTCTTTGCATCAAATTATAACACTGGCTAATTCTATCTCCCAGTATAATAATATACTTTGTTTATTAACGAACTTTCTATCGAAGATTTAAGAAGAAATATAGACAAGAAAATGTAACTATTAATCTTTAAACGAGATTTTATTGACCTACGTTGCGCGAGATATTTGGTTATCCCATAGAAAGATTTAATTTTTTCGACATAAAAAATCATACTATCTGTGAATCCAGGAAATAAGTTATTCCGATAAACAATTTCACCCAAATTTTTGTAGCCTTTTGAGCGCAAAAGGGTAATAGACAAACACACACTTTCACCTTTATATTATTAGTATGATAATGACCGTATATTCATTCTAAACATTTTAAGCCTGTCGATTTCTTACTAAAGATCGAATACCTTACAAAGTACACGATAACATATTCATTAAATATAATATTCCTACAATACTTTCGAAATAATATAATTATTCAGAGTGAAAGATAAGCCATATAAGACATTCTTAAATAGATATTAAAAACGAAAATGCCGTTGAAGTTCAATATTAGTTCAAGTTTCTTCCCGTTGTCTTTATGAATATTGAGTAAAATATTACATTTCTTGTATGGGTTGTTTTTTTATTTAAATATTTATTTTATTTTGTTTTACCCAACTGCGAAAGAGCTATTTTTTTCGAGTGTATGTATGTACGTATATTTCTTTGGCACACCCTAGAGCCTTAGAGCCTACACGGCTTGTAGTATTTTATGTGAATGGCGTCAATAGATTCATCTTAATCGTGAGAGTGACACTGGGTACATAAAAATAATAATAACAAAAATAATAGGTTTAAAAGGGTCAAAAAGAAAAAAATTACTGTATGTCACATTAAAAATATCGCAGAGTGACAAACAGGACTAAATCCGAGTTTTTTTGAAGTCGCTTCTGTCCACCTGTTAGTATTGGTTGTTATAGCGGAAACAGAAATACATCATCTGCGATGAGACTCTCTAGCTATCACGATTCATAAGATACAGCTTGGTGACAGAAGACGAACAGACAGCGAAGTGTAAGTAATAGGGTCCCGTTTTTACCCTTTGGAGACGGAACCTCCATTATGTTTTACCAAAGAGTTGCATTCTCGACTGAGCGCTACCACAAGTCGAATGGCATGTAGAATAATAAGTAAATTTAATTTCAGATCTGTCAATCTTGATTAAATTGTTTCACCATTATGAGAATCGCAACCACTTAGTAAACATCGCGGGGAAATCATAGAATGGTGGTAGGGCGTTTCCTATCACTCGCCTGGCCAGCTAAATCCCTGACTTACGTGGTCGTGTGAACTTATGATTGAATGCCTAGCTAAAAGCTAAAAATACGTACAAATTAGTTTTTACCAATTAGTGTGACCGCAAAAAGACCACGACTGACAATCACAAAAGCGACCACCTAAAGCTAAAAGTGACTAGCGACTGTGGCAAGTGATTGACACCTGCAGTCTAGTCGGTGGCCGCTACTTTTTTAATCGTTGTTAAAGTATAGGATTTATTGAAGCGAAGGGAAACGGGGATGAGGTATCGCAAATGGCAAATTTCGGCATTTGTGGCGGCAGCTATTCGTCGATTCAGCCATATGAGAAGCGAGCTGCAAAGTTTTTGACTGGCAACCACCGGCGTCAATTGTGTGTATCGAGTCCATAACTAATATTAAGAAAAACAGGTCGGTGGTGACATTTTGCCCTTGTTTATTTTTTGTTGTTGTTGTGTTGGTCAACAATACACCAACGTGTACCGTTAGTGGGCAGACGAAGCTATCGTGTAACGCGTATCTGGTGTCGGCAATATATGAGCAATATGTAAGCAACGTGTGCCTGTACACGTACATATACGATATAGTATTGCGGTAGTCTCTAAGATACTGAAATAGTCAAACTCCGATACTTGATATTTCAGTAGCTTCATATACAAATAGCCTAAGGTAAAATCCCAAAGCATACCTACTCGTATTACCTAAATCGATACAGACACAAAAGATAGGTAGATGTCAATCTACATGCAAAGTAAGTCCGAGCAATGCACAACACTTAGACACTGCTCACGGACACGATATCTCGGAACAGCGCGAACACTTAGAGTTGTTCAGCTAGAGATAAGTGTTTTTGTTGCAATATTATAGTTATTATTTGTTGCCGTGCCCCGCGGCATATATTTAATTATCCATAGGAACACTTCACATTTCAGGATAAAAAATTTAATCCAAGGTATGAGCTGTCTTCGTGCCAAATTTTATCCAAATCCGTTTAGCCGTTTGAGCGTGAAGGAGGAAGAAACGAACACACACACACATACACTCACATATAAACTTTAGCTTTGATAATATTAGTGTGATATTGCCGATCATCTTTTTTTCTTCTCTCTCTCTCCGTTTTCAATGGTAAATCAAACGTTTAGATAATACGAGTGCCACTACATCGATAGCTTTTTGTGTATATGCCAAAACTGATAGGTATGAAAAGTGAAGTTAGTATACATATATGTGTTTGACTTCTGTACTATCTATCTTTTGTGATACATAATAAAGATACACAATATTTATTTACAAGACAGAAAACATCTCTATCTAATTTTCTTAATTCATCTAATTTTACTTTTCTGTCAAAATTATACGTTTTTAGAAATAATTTCTACAATCTATGCTATGTTTAAAGGTAATTACTTATATACTATGATAGTGATAACTGAGACATTTAAAGTATAACACGTATTTGCCAATACTTAAAAAGGCTTTCATTTTGTTTCAAGCTCATTTCAGTCAGAGGTTCACCAACAGAAATGAAGTATTTTTTCCTGATATTGCTTTTCTGTGCACTGTTGGCAAAAGGTTTGATTACTTGCTTCTATATTGTGGTTACGATTATTCTTTTATTAATCATAATCTTTATTCGCATCCTTTTTACTACACACTGCAGAGATTACTTACTAATAATATGCCATCTGCCCCGGTCATATTGTGCACTAATATTTTAATTGAGTTGTTTTTTTTTTCAAGATTATAAATAATAACATTTTTACTAATGTATTTCACTAATCATAGATTGCTACTCGTAGTATAACCACAATAGTTACTATACCCAAATTTGAATAACATTTTAATAATAACATTTATTTTGTATAATATTGTTGTATATGTATTGTTTCAGATACTACAGCAAAGAGACGCCACAAAAAACATCACTCGAAAAAAACGCATGGTACCAAGATTATCGGAGGCAATGACGTCTCAATCCAGGAGTATAATTATCAGGCTTATTTGTTCATAGATGAAGGGGGTGATGACATTTTTGAATGCGGCGGAGTTATTATAAGTGGTTTTTACATATTAACGGCAGCTCATTGCTTCGAGGGGTAAGTCATTTTTTTGTTCAACAAAAACGTAATAATTGGCAGGAAATGAGATATTTTGTACCCATACCATACATTTGGTACAAAGTTTTTTCTGAAAAACTATAAAATAATATAAACGCTAGCTAACTTTTCTTTATACTATAGAAATCGTCACCGTCTACACTTGGCGTAAAAAAAACACTACTCCTAATTAAATTACAGCAAACTTTAGAATTCTAGTTCTAAACACTCCAAAAGTATCAACCAACTGCAATTCCGTAAAGGCACTTATATATTTTTTTCAGTTATTATTATTATGTAAACTAAACTACCGAAGGGATTTTAAGAAAAAATACGGGACCACCTGGAAAGTATACCGACGATGTGTCTAAATATTCCTAAAAAGTAAAGACATACATTGAAAAAAAAAAATGTTTTTTGAAGTCGTTTAAAAGAGAAATTGCAGAGATAACTGATTTATTTTTTACAATTATAGTGTGATTCAGTCTGTGACTACCAGGATTGGTAGCAGTAACAACTTCGAAGGCGGAAGACAATATCGCGGTGAATATGCTTACCACGAAGACTACAACACTGTTACTTTGGACTACGATATCGCCTATTTTAAATCTCATAGGGAAATGAAATTAGATGGCATCCATGCTAAAGCTATAGCCATAATAGAAGAAGGCACTAGTATTCCTTCGGGTACTATGATCAAGATTAGTGGTTGGGGTGACACTAGCGTAAGTATAAAATAATTAAGATTGTATTATGCACAACAGGTTGAAAAGAAAAGAAATGAACCTAGGCATTTGTATTCCACAAGGAACAAATACCACCAATGATTTGATTGAAATGAAAAGAAAAAATACGCTTACAAATTTTTTATAGTTGATTAACGACACAATTAAATATAATTAAGGTGCTTAAACCACATCAAGTATTATAGGATTACATAATTGTGACTTTGAATAGCTCAGTTTTTAAGGTGTTAATATTATTTGCAAAGAGATTTCTGTGATTGTTTTTCTGAAGGAAACAGATCACATTATCAGTGGAGACAACTCGCTGTTATCAGTGGTTAATTTAGTCTGATCACGCACTTGGTGGATACAAACCTATGATATCAATCTATGTTTATAATCACTCATCCATCACCCATCAATACACCCATCGTTACAACGCATTCTTATATTGCATATTTGACTTTACTATTAGGAAGACGGAGATGACTCTGATACATTGAGAGCCACTGAAGTCCCAACGCTGTCGAACGAGGAATGCAACGCTAAACCAGGTTATGCTGTAACAGAGAGACAGTTCTGCGGCGGGTTTAAGGAAGGCGGAAAGGATCATTGCGATGTAAGACTATACTTTTATTAGACAAGTGTGTGTGATATTTGGTTCTACTTCACGCCCAAACGGCTGAACAGGTTTGGATGAACAGAGTTGTTTCAAAAATGTAAGAAGCTCCGGCCTGGACAGTGTACACGATATCATAAATACGTTAGGGACTATTAATATTTACTATATCAACTAAATTTAAAATAACGTAACTTATCGCGTCGTACAAAATTAATTTTGAATCGAAATATTTCCATGTTATTTACGCAAAAAGGTGATTTATGCGTGTCAATTTTGACATTTGTGATGGGCGGTACAATTTATAGACCAATGTGACCATTGGAGTCAACCTAGGATACATTAATCTTCCAGAGATGCCGTAATTCCACTAAATTAACAGAATTTAGATATTTTTACACCGGCTACTAGGCTACTTTGGATCCTCGAAAACTAAGTGTTTCCATTGGATAATCTAGTAAAAACTAGTAATTCATATTGCACATGTGCACATAAAAACGATTTATTTTTTATCGTTTTTGCAGGGAGATTCCGGTGGTCCAGCTGTGATAGCCGACAGTAATATATTAGCTGGCCTGGTCTCTGGTGGGTTCGCTTGCGGGAAACCAGATACACCCGGGATATACGTGAACATCACCGACCCACCGATCAGGTCCTGGATCTTGGAACATACTGGAGTTTAACAAATTATAAATTAGGACCATACAAATTTAACTATTTGTAACGAATAACTATTATTATTTTTTGACTAAAGAAAATGTTGAATTGAAATGTAATTGTTGATTGTTTTTCTGTCATAAACATAACTTTCTTAAATACTTGTTTGGAATACAAAACATGAAATATTGGCCTAAATTAAAGAATATAAAATTTTCAGACTAATTATTTTATTTTATTACTGTTGCTAACCCGAACGTGTTATATGGAAGTCGGTTTTCGAAAGTACTGGACCCAATTACTGAGACTTTGCTGTTCGTCTGTCCGCCTGTCCTTCCGTCTATCTGTCACCAGACAGTCGCCGTCTATATTTCATAAATCGTGAGAGCTAGACAATTGAAATTTCACAGATAATACATTTTTGTTGCTGCAATAACAACAAATACTAAAAACAGAATAAAATAAACATAATATTTAATATATAATTAATAAATATAATAACTTCCATACAAAAAACGTGTTATTTGTTCCGTTTTTTGGTCTATATTGTCAACAACTACAGGTGTACGCCTTAAATATTCTCAGATATTTAATTTTACTCGTATATTCGCTTAAAAAATTAATAATAAATATAATAGATATTTGAGGTACCATACAACAAACTCATTTTTTTGTTCGATGTACTGATGTTAAAAAGGCAATGGTACTGAACACTTTGTGCGGAATCCAATCGCACTTGGCAGATTTTATTTTAAAGTATTACTGGGAGACTAAAAGACTAAAGTCTTTAACCAGTTCATACTACCTGTCATGATATAAGTAGCCGAAAAGTGAAAACTCATAGCAGGGCTGGTCCGGAAGAGTAAAGTTGCTTAGAAAGCTACTTATGGATAGAGCTAAGGTCGGTATATCAGCGCGATCGTATTCAAAATGAAGTAGTTCACCAGAGAAGTGACAGTAGCTCTAGATATGCCGTAGAACCAACAACCGCTGAGGTAGACAAGTTCTCGAGTGGAAACCTCGAAACAGTAAACATATATGTAAGATGCCCTGCTAGTATGTGGATCAATGATATACGAAAGATAGCAGGCAGAGAGTCGAGACGAGAAGCCCAGGATAAGGCCGAATGGCGTGCAATGAGACAGATTTATGTCCAGCAGTGGACGAGACTAAACAGATGATGATGATGACTTGTTGGGAGAAGAACTTTTCCAATTAAAAATCAGACACACGCATAGACATCTACAACTCTATCAAAACGAAACTAAGATAGCTTTTATACGCCGATAAATACAACATTCTGGTTCATTCAACATTACTAGTGTCAGAAACGTAATGTAATGTGAATAATAAAGATATAGAATTTAATTAAATTATAATAAACTAATTTTCAATTCAATATTAAAAATCCCACAGTAACATTTTTTTTTCCTATATAAGTGTTAAGTATAATGATCCACCTATACTTACAAAATTTCCAAATTCATTATTAACTAGACGTCCCGCCGGCCGAACTTCGTACCGCCTAAGAGTGTTTTTTTAATACTTATTCTGCTCTTCGCGACGCCGGGTCAGCAAAAATTGACAAATATTGACATTAATATTTATACGATACTAACGTCACCCATTGTTTTGCCTTCCCGGAACCTCTCCACTAACACTTAAACTTTATGCTATGGTATTAAAATTCAAATTGACTTTTAAGTATTATTACGAATCGATTGTATGGGAGTGTAGAAAAGCATTTTTTTTAGACCTTATCAGGCAATATTTAAATTTAGCTCTCCGTAAGAACCATCCTCGTACTCGTCTCTTCAACTCGTCGTTCAAGGAATATTCTATAAAAAGAATCAGCAAAATCGGTTCAGCTGCTCTCGAGATTTGCGCTTAGCTACACTTTCAGCGGTTCATTTTTATATTATAAGATAAATTCTTAGATTATTTTAGATCTTTTTTTGGTATATTTAATAAGGTGATGCTGCTGATCGAGTTAGAACCGAAAGGAGAAAGATTTGATGGTTCAATATGTAATCTTATTTTTAGGGCTATTAACACCTTTTTTACTTATTAGTGCTTAATTAACAGCTACCCACTTTTAAAGATCTAAATATTCCTAACTTAATTATGTTTGAAAAGGTAAGAATAAAAAAATGCCGTAGTATACCAATTATAATACATTTTCGAAATGATTTTTGACTAAGGCAACTAAGGTCTAAAATATAGTATTTTTTTCTATATTATTTACAACAAAAAACATTGAAATAACTTTCTCACGAGCTACAGCTAATTACTCGCAACAATTACCTTTTAAAATTATAGGGATGTGTAGCAATTGAACTACTATTACGTCTGCGTTTATTGAAATACCCATAAACGGTATAGTTAAAATAAAACGTTTTTAATTATACTTCGTGTATATTTAAAACAGCGTTGGCTTCAAAATTTCTGTTCACGTCTCAGTTGGCGAAATGAATATACTGTCTCTAGTGTTACTGCTGGGTGCAGTCCTCGGTAGAGGTAATATCATGTGCTGTAATCTCATTAGTTTTTATTTATTGGCGTTAAGATAAATAATACCTTTTCAATAATGGCTACTAAACTATATTCAAAATATATTACTAACAACTACTACTATTGACTACAAAAATCAGTCTTCAAGTATATTACATTTTCTTTGTAGATGTTTTGGCCAAGAAGCGTCATAAAAACCATGATCACAAAAAATCGCATGGTAGTAAAATTGTTGGAGGCAACGAAGCATCTATACAAGATTTCCCTCATCAGGCTTATTTGCTGGTAGATGAAGGGAAAGGGCATTTGGGATACTATTATGAATGCGGCGGTTCCATACTTAGCACACGTTACATATTGTCGGCAGCTCATTGTTTTAAGAAGTAAGTTAAAGCTGAATAGTCATCAAAAATTGATATTTATCAATTATTTTTCATATCAATATAATATGATCAAATAATAGTAGCACTTGAAACAAATTTCTGAACACATTTGAAAATGTTTGTGTGTTTATATTTTTGTACGTACATAATATTACAAAAAACTGTTAAAATGAAAATTAAATAGATATAAAAAATAATAATAAAGAAACTTTTATATTTCACAGCGCCGTATCAGCCACAGCAAGAATAGGAAGTACCAATAAATTAGAAGGCGGTCAAAAATACGAGGGCAGTTTTGAATACCACAAGAATTACGACAGACCTACTCTGGACTATGATATCAGCTATTTTAAATCAAACGAAGAAATGACTCTGGATGGCGTCAATACTAAAGCCATCGCTCTCATAGGAGAAGGTGAAAGCATTCCTTCTGGGACTATTATTAAAGTTAGCGGTTGGGGTGACACTAGTGTAAGTGATTTTAATATATTTTTTTTTAGATAATTACACAAACAATAAATAAACGTTAAAAAGAAAAGGCATGTTGCAGCTGAGAAGCAGAATATAGCGTTTTGGCTCGATTTGTATTCGTATATCTGCAAAACAACTTTTCTTTCGTGAGCTTGCACTTAACCGCAATTCGCGTGATGTAAAGCAACGACGCTGTCTATGAAATATAATTATGTAGCATACTTATCTAGAAGAAACCGATTCGCTTGTGACTTGAAAAGACTGAGATAATGGATATCGAGAACTAGAGAACCCAATAGCTAGAGAACCCAATACCGGCCCGATAATTTTAAAATCTGGCAGTACGCACAATAAAAAATGATACAAAGCGTTTTGTGCGAGTCCTTGGAATCTCTACCTTGTCTATTCAGTTTGCTTGCAAAGTAAGCGCGCACAAACATCTTTTACTAGATTTATATTTTAAGTTATAAATTTATTAATCAGGAAGGCGGAGATGATTCTGACACATTGAGATCAGTTGAGATCCCGACGTTGTCAAATGAAGAATGTAACGAGGAACATCCAAACTTCGTCACTGACAGGCAGTTCTGCGGCGGGTACAAAGAAGGTGGCAAGGCTCATTGCCAGGTATATTTTTATTTTGAATTTAAAATAAGTTTGCGCTTAACGTCAAATTATCTTGGTATGTAAAATGTAATGCGTATGTTATCTAAAATGAATCATTTTATAATTATGAAAATCTTGAATATGTACATCGTAATCGTAAATAGTAGTTTCTAAGAAACCGAAATATTTTTTCGCAAATTCGAGATTTTGGTAGTACGCACATTGGAATTAATATTCATTTCAGTTTTTAAGTACTTAAGAAAACATAGAATACCTATGTTACATTATATCAGAAAAAAAATATTTTTATTTCTAGGGAGACTCAGGTGGTCCAGCAGTGATAGCAGATAGTGGCATCCTAGTGGGCGTGGTTTCTGGCGCAGTCGGATGTGCCAGACCCGACTCACCAGGCATCTACGTAAACGTCACAGACCCTCCCATCAGATCCTGGATTAAAGAGCATACTGGGATTTAATTGCTCGATGATTTATATCGCGCCCAACTGTCATTTTTTACTCTCTGTAATATAAATAAAGTCTTATTGTGTTTGATAATTTGAAAGCATTATAAAATAAAGGCACTGTTTGCAATATGCAGCATTTTTTATAAATTAAAAACCTGTGGTGTATTTGTTAGTATTAAACAGCCTCATAACCTTCACAGACTATAGTCGACCCGTGTCCGAGTGGTTAGCATACTCGCTTAGAGAGCTGAAGGTCCCGAGTTCGATTCCCAGCCAGAGCAGATTTCTAACGATGAGTTTTAATATCTGTTCTTGGGTCTGGATGTGTTTTTTTTATGTCATACATACCTGCTTATGTCGAGAAATCCCAGCAAAAAACTACAGATGAAAAACGTTATTTTTAAAGATTGTACGATCATTTGCTAGTACAGCTAAGCGTCCTAATGCAGGTCAACTTTTCTTTGAACATGTCAAAAGAAAAATATACTTATATAATATTTAAGTTTCGGTAGTAAGCTTACAAAGTATAATAAATCTTGAACCTTGACGATGGAAAAAACAGATCCTGTACCAGATTAAAACGACTAGTCCGTTAAAAGCTGTGCATAGTGACAGCTTCTCTAGCATCCAAGGCTAGGCAAGGATTCAAAATCAGAAGATTACAGCAAAGCAAATATCCACAATGAGCTGTTGCTTGTGACTAGGTTTTTCCAGTAATTAAGTTTAAGTCTTTGTAGATACAAAACGATGAATATTACTTTGAAGATATTTGACCGCGCGAGCGAAGCGCCCTTGTTTCAAGTATAACTCAAGTAAATCTATATAGTGCGTGTTGAAAACACGCTTCCTTAAGGGTTCTTTAGCGGTTCATTTTAATTAGGTATTTTTTTAAACTAGTTAATAATGTATCTTCCGATTTCTTACAGAGAAATTTGTATCAAGAGGTTAAGAGAAGAGAAAATTAAGACCTTTAGTCGTACAGATATTACAAACTTAGAATGTAATAACATTGTAAATATAGTTTTAATCTCACATTGAGTCTGTATGCCTCGATGGTAGAGCTAGAGTACTCCACATTGTATAATTTAAGACCATATTTTTTACTTAGTCTCACAGATAAATAAAATTTCATTTCATTTAATTGCATTACAGTTAAGAAACACAAAAAAATACAAACGGGGATCACTATACACATGAATACGAACGATTTTCACGAATCCAACCCAACGCTAAATTTTAATTAAAAAAACAGATTTTTCATATATTTTGTCGACGACCGATCAACTTTTTCTATAAATCAGCAGACTTTTTTTCTTGAACTCAGGGTTGGTCCCTTATTGAAAGTTATTTGTAATGATATGGTGAGTATAGGAGTATAGTGACCCTCTTTAGAACACCCCTAACCGATAAGTCTGTGCTTATACTGATGAAGAAGCCTGGCAAAATTTCAGTAGCAATACACACTGCGCAATTAAACGCCTACATGAAACATTTTAGCAAGTTTAACAAATATTCTTAGTCTACGAAAAAGTAGTCACGGGTATCAACTACTCTTCATATTTATATTTTACAATTATTTATTTCAGTTTTACAAATAAAAACAAGTACTAACTTGTAGTAGCCTGGTAGTTAGTTCGATAGTTAGGCGATATGATCAAAGTGCTACAGTTTTCTAAACAAGCACGTGTATCATTATTATTATAACACACTTGCAAGCTTCACATTATATTTTTACCAGAACAATTTAAATAAAAGCCAATAATAATGGTGAAATTGGTCAAGTTAATGCATACATTTTAAAGATACTTATTTATTACTACAAAGTAAACTGAAAACAATAATTTACACAGGGATAGTACCAACACTAATAGCAGGGGTTTATAGAAAAACTTCACTGTTATCATCTAATGACTACGATAAGACTTAATAATATAGATACTTGAAATAATAATACCTTAGTAATTTTGCTACTACATATATAAAAAGAAACGGGCATACATTCTGTCTCAGTTACAATCAGTAAGATGAAGTATATTTTTTTGCTACTGGTATTATGTGCTGTTTTTGGAAAAGGTTATTTTCTATTTTTACCGCTTATGCTTTTTTTACTGCTTATTTTTTTTTATTATACTGATATATATCTTAGCAGAAGTCTCCTCCATACATCTTTCTTCACATTTTTAAAAAAGATTTTTTCTTTATTAATATTTGGACCGACTTTATTTTGTAAACAATATTAAAATATTGTAAGACTTCTCAAACATTTTGCCCTCTTTTTGATATTTTTTAAGATGTTATGGCAAAGAAGAGCCGTAAAAAGCACCACAAATCTAATGGCCACAAGATTGTCGGAGGTCACGATGCAACCATTCAGGAGTATCCGCATCAAGCCTTCTTGTTGCTAACAAAGGAAGAAAACGATAATTATCAGTGCGGCGGAGCTATCATCAGCGTTTTCTTCATCTTATCAGCTGCGCACTGCTTCGCGGAGTAAGATAACAACCAATTTTGCCTATTTAGATTAAATTGGAAAGCATGCCTGAAGAAATCAAGATGGACCGGCCATCCTGCAAAACAATTATGGAATATTTATATCAGGCTATAGTGTTACGATAGTGAAAAGCTCATAGGAAGTGTTACTTTTTATAAAATAACATCAAGTAATACCTCGACTTAATACTTACTTTCAGCGGCGTTAAAAAAGTTCAAGCAAGAATTGGAAGTACTGATAAATTTTATGATGGACAAGAGTATCCTGGTACTTTTGCTTGGCATGAAGACTACAATTCTATCACCAAAGATTATGACATTGCTTATGTTAAGACAGACCAGAAAATGGCCTTAGACGGAGTCAATTGTAAAGCTATTCCGATAGTAGAAGAAGGAACTAGTATCCCATCTGGGTCAATACTGAAACTAAGTGGTTGGGGAGCTCTCAGTGTGAGTATACTAAAAGTAGTTTAAAATTATAAAATTCAAATAATTATAAAAATAATCTAAACATACAACGTGTACCAGAAACGTTTGTAAAGGTATTAGTCTACCCATCAAAGTCAGACCATTGTAAAACGCAATTTTGCATAAATCTAAAAAAATATATATCTTTTTTGGATTTTGCAAAATTTTCTTCTACGATTTGTGAACCCATTTCATTGATTGGTAGACTAGCTAACACATTTCTATTACACATTGTATAAAAAGAGTAGTTTAGACTAAATGAAAATTAGCTAGGCTAATCTACTTAAAACCTAAACCGCTGAATCTTGAGACATGAAATGTTGAATGTGTATTTAATATAGCGGGGTGTACTATGAATGAAAGAATTTTAGAAATTTAATCCCCAAGGGGTTCTAAGTTTGATATTTGTTTATATTAAAATTTGTCGTGGGCAATACCTCTACTAGTTTTCTCAATTTTTTTTGTGTCACTGTAAAGCTTTTATTTTTGTCGGCTTTTATAATACATTTAGATTCTACTGCTATTACATAAGACTTCTTATTTTGTAAACGATGTTTTAGGAAGGCGGATCTACACCGGAAACGTTGATGGCAGTAGAAGTTCCCACTTTATCGAATGAAGAGTGTAATGAGAAACAAACTGTTACTGACAGACAGTTTTGTGGCGGTTATGAGGAAGGTGGCAAAGATACCTGCCAGGTAAGACAACACAATACGTGCACTTGAGCTTTTATCTTAACTAATATTATAAATGCGAAAGTAACTCTGTCTGTTTCGCTTTCACGCCAAAACCACTAAACCGATCTGGATGAAATTTGGTGCACAGGTAAATTGGTCCCCGGAAAAGGACATAGGATACTTTTTAACCGACTTCAAAAAAGTATCCTATGTCCTTCCCTCATTATCTCGACAATTCAATGGGGAACTACGCGGGTGAAACCGCGGGGCACAGCTAGTTATAAATATATCATAATACTATTTCCATTGCGAACTCCCTCGCAGCCACATTAATATTGTCATAAAAAACCCTACCCCTCAAATGTTTTTCATATATAGAAAGAACTCTATAGTTAAGACTTCGTTTTGAAAATCATTGCTAAATATTATTAAAATCGGCTGATAAATGGCGATGCCGGAAACTTCCTCCGTTTCGATGGAAATACTCTTCCAACGAAAATCCTTCAGACTAAATTAAAAGAAACTTAAAATCATCAGAGTCGATACACAATCTTCAACGTCAATATTGGTTGAAAACTACGACTTGTACGCGATTACGTAATTTTCATTCTTAGATTCCACACATATAATACATATAGGTTACTAAGAAAGACAACCAAGCAAAAAATAGCAGACTCAAAGCAGAAAACATTCGCTTCCCCAATAAATGCAAATTTTTGTTATAACTATATGTAAGTGAGTTGAGGTTTACAATTTGCTTATCTTCAAAAGCTTTTGACCTTTTTCGGCAAACAGGTTCCCTACCGATATTTTCTTTCACCGTTTAAACATATAGTAATTAATTTTAATATACACACAGAGGGAAAAGCTCAGAGGTGGATGCCTGACGCTAAGAATTATTGATAGATAATTTGACCTGCGTGGTGGACTGTGGCCTGCACCCATTCTAGGGGAAACCCATGCATGTGGGACGCTATGAGTTAATACGTAAGTAAGTAGCTAGATTTTGTTATACCAATATTTTATTGTTTTCAGGGAGACTCTGGTGGACCGGTCGTGTTATCTGACGGCAATATTCTTTGCGGAGTGGTGTCCGCAGGCTATGGGTGCGCAAGACCACACACTCCTGGAATATATACCAACTTGACTGACCCACCCATAAGGTCCTGGATCTTAGAACATACAGGAGTTTAACAACCACGAAAAAAGAAATATAAATCGTCTAACTTGAGTCTTGACTTCTTACTGGTTATTACGTAATCTGATCTCTAAAGAAACGGGACTGATAGTGGAATCTGTTTATTTAATATTAATCAAGCATTTCAAATAAAGGCACTGTTTACAATACAATTTTATTTTTTATACATTACATTTTAAGTATTTCTTTTAAATTAGTAATTATTTTTTTACCAGTATATCAGGTAGCAAGGGATCACAAGCAATTTAAAAAACCCGACTGCTAAATCTTTAATCCTGCGTATCACTTTTTTTTTTTTTTTTAATTTTATGTACCTACCCAGTGTCACTCTCGTGACTAAGACAAATCGACATCGACATTGACATCGCTTACATAAAAATACGACTGGCCGTTTAGGCTCTGGGGCATGCCAAAGAAATATTCATAAATACATACAAATAAAAACAAGAAGAGTTATGGTTTTTTTCTTTCGCAGTCGAGTTAAATATAAAGACACATGGGTTTTAATGATCGTTCTGTAATCATTTATTGGAATCATGAAATTAACTAACTGACAGTGTGTCTAGTCATAAGCAACATTAAAAATCCGGGCTGTCATATGTTGACCTCTTAGAATATAGACAGTCTCTTAAAAGATTTTAGAGACTGTCCATATTAGAAGTATTAAGATTAGCGTTACTGATAACTTTTAACTTTAGTGTTAAATACTTTCAAAAATTATAAATCCTAGAATTATGTAGATTTGATATAATTTTAGTGATATAAATCCAATATACCAAATTTAATGTGTTTTGGCTCATAACTCTTTGTTAGATCAAAGGTGTACAGATCGTTGAAAATCACAAAGCGTTTTAAATTTGAACATCTTTTGTCTCGTTTTATCCGATAGAGAACGTCGTGCGCCAAAACAAGACAAAAGACGCTTAACATTGAGATGCGTTTGTTAGTTTGTAAGATTATAAAAACAACAGTAATGAAGTACAATTCGCAGGCCATACGAGTAAACGGCCAACACGATCTCGAGTTCCCAATATGATGACAGTTCGAAATGAAACATAAAGTTTATTCAAACCTGTACATAGTTTATACGTTCCTTGTAAAAGAACAGAAGAAGAGTGAAAAAAATCGAATAAGTATTAGGAAAAAAAAACAAGAAACTACAAAAAACGCGAAAGGAAAAATATCAGAGTGAAATCCCGGTGTAAAACCAATATAGCTTATGGGCGAAACATAATAAATAAAAAAATACGAGTGCCGCGGTAAAGCTATTGCACACGCATACGTCTAGTCGCACGCACACAAACACTCTGCCGAAGTCTGCCGAACTGAAACGACGTTAGACGAGAGTGATAGGCTTATTTTCGTCCCGGAATTTCTTGATTCGGTCGCCACGCTCAATGCCCGCGATAAAAGCTATGCAACATGTAATGTGGTCTCAGATAATTCTAGATCTTTTTATTTTTAATTTGTATGTACACACATAAAAAGAATAAATTTATTTTTCACATATAGTCGAGTAATAAGCTGCATTAACTTTAACCAAGTACTTTCAGAAAACTTGGCTACAAATTCCGTTTATACGAAACATGATCACGGTAAAATTATCGGAAGAAATAAGGTGACTATAGAAGATGTTCCGTGCCAAGCATATTTATTTATCACGCAGATAAATAATAAACACGTGCAATTAGGAGGATCCATAATCAGTGCTCATTTTATCCTCTCAGCTGCTCACTGTTTTTTAATGTAAGTTATGTTCATAATATAGTATGCTAGTTGTGCCCTGCGGTGTTACCCGCGTTAATATAAGATAAAAACTAGCCCATGTGTAAATCTAGGGTCTAAGTTATCTCCGTACCAAATTTAATTCAAATCGGATTTTTGCGCGAAAGGGAAACAATGTATCTTATAGTAGGATATACGTAGAACAAGATCGTGTAAGAGATACTCGTAGCACCTCAAGTAGAAGATATTTTTTTCGAAAGTCCAAATAGATATTTAGTTTGGGATGTATTCTTCTTATGGTGTGAGAAAAAAACATTAAAACGCTAATCTAGTTTTATAATACTTCTGCAATTTGTTACTTGATAATATGTATAGGTAAAAGTTAATTACAAAATTATTATGTTCACGATTTAATATTAAGAGCCATAAGAATTCATGAAATAATAATGCTGTTTAGGTCCGTTAAGTTTTATGCAATAAAAAAATGCGATATATTTTATTGCGAACCTTTAGCCGTGACTATGGAAGAATTTAAATTATCAAGTTCATTATGGCGGGACTTCTAATATTTCTACTAATCTTTTAGTGTTACCTTAGCCTAAGCAAGAATAGGCAGCTCGGAAGCTAGAAGGAGTGTTGAGATGATGCACCATAAATACGACACAGTTACTAAAGACTACGATATATCATTGATGAAAACAGCTAATAAAATGCAATTGGATGGCGTTAAAACAAAAACAGTGATGGGTCAAGTACAGATCGTACATTAAACAGCGCGCTTGGTCATGTCACATCATAAGACTACGGGGGGCTGAAAAGTAATCAAAATGTTCAATATCATTATAAATAATATAAGACATAGCTTGATTAAGTTAGCTCTATTTCAATTTATTACATTCGCCAATAGATATATACTTAAGAAAACGCCAAAAAACTATACCCTGCAAGAACTGTTATTTTAAAGATACAATCATATTATGATACATTTTTTTTTCTTGGGTGACTCCGGTGGTCCTGTCGTATTTTCTGACAGCAGTCAAAGTCGGAATAGTCCAAGTCGGAATAGTGTCTGCTAGTTATGGTTGCGCCAAGCCTGATAGTCCTGGCATCTTAGTAAGTCACTGATCTCAGAGTTTGGATTTATAAATACAGTGGCCTATAAAAAGTTAAATAAAATCGAATTCCATATTAATAAACGTTTGAAAACGTGTTGAAATAAAACAAAACAAGCAGTGCTTTAAGCTGAGATTCGTTTGTTAATCACACTTCACACTAATATTATAAATGCGAAAGTTTGTTTAAACGGCTGAACAATTAGAATGAAATTTGGCACGAAGATAGCTTATAGCCTGGATTAGCACATAGGCTACTTTTTATTCCGGAAATTTAAATGTTCCCATGGGATGATCAATTATCCACCGCGGGTAAAACCACGAGGCGCAGCTAGTAAGATATAAGTTACGATTCTAATCAAACACAATACTCGTATGTTATAGCTATTTCTGAGCTATGAAAATTTATGTTTTAGCTTGACGTTTAGTTCGTACAATTGTTTTCACTTTCCTTTGCTATAATTTATGAATCAAATTTATTTAACACCAAGTAAATTTTCTGCCGTTTTTTTAGAAGTCCAGCGTAGTGGAGTACGGCGTTCAACTCTTTTAAAGAGGAGATCCGCACTTAATAGTGGACGCTATGGGTTAATGAGTGATATGAGTGAAGATACGAAACTCTGAAATAGCTGCATAATAACTTATGGAATATATATTTTAGTTCGTATTTAGAACATATGTACTTTTTTATGATTTTTCACACTCAAAGTGAACTTTTAAACTCGGGACTAAGATTTCTCGTGTGTCGGGGATGCCATGCAACATACACAATACACAAACACACGCACAACACAAATAGACCTAAAGACAGATATTCAAATTCATCATTCGAACATGGGTCCCAGCCGGGAATAGAACCCGGGACTGTCGGATCTTGAAGCCTGCATGCTAGCCACAAAACCACAGCGGTCGTCGAAAATTTTTTTTTAATTAAGAACTTGTGACACATTCGCTGATTAATTATCGAATTAACATGACTGAATAAAAAATAATCGGATTAGATTATTTATACCTAATTCAGTTGAAGGCTTACAAAGGTAGGCGTCCACATTTTCACATCGCACGTATGGAATGCATCGCATCAATACAAAAGAATACTACAATTCGTATCGTAGTATTTTTGTATAAGAAGTTATACAGATGCGTCTATATTCGCATCATACCAATCGCACGAATCTACCCGTCGAATATCAAACGTCGATGCCGACCAAAATTCAAATGAAAGTGGTGTCGGCAATCCAATTGCTGGCAGTTGTGTCTTCAAATCCGAATGCTGCTGATACTCGGGACGCATTGTAAATAATAATCCGTTCGAAGTGATGCGTCCGGTACTTACGACACAATAATATTGACGCATACCTCAAACTACAAAAAAACTACTACAAAAATTTCACTCATACTAGCCCTAACCTTGGGACATGTTACCGACGACAATAAGAGAAAATGACATAAGCATACTTCTAATTTATAATAGCTACATAAATAATCGTTTAAATTTGGAAAAGATATATTCATTTGTCATTCAAATTGTGTAGTATATTAATGTAGAATGCCAACCCTTGTATGTGCTGGACTTGAAAATCATAAATTTTAGTTTGTGATTTTTCTGTCTGTAATCGTGTAGATGCCCTTCACCTATTTGCTGTTACCGTATTAATCAATAGTTCACTAATTATCTTTGAAAAAATATTCCAAGTATGTCTACCAGCATTGTTATTTACATTCATGGCAGGTGGTAATTATAATGTTTAATTTTAAAAATATAGTTCTGTCTCGTGGATTTCTTTCACGTGCTACGATTCGTATGATTAGTATTGCTATAATTAAGTAGGTTTAGGAAATAAGAAAGTTAGTAAGATTTAAAATATTATGATAGATCGTAATGACATATTGACCTATATAAAAGAATTTAAAAAGGTAGATTCTCAGTTTACCTCTATTTGTATTTGTATGCATTGTTATCCAAGTAATCCTATTTCTTAGAGATGCTTGACCTTTTTTTTTATCTCGTAAGGTTCAATAAAAAAAAAATCATATTCGATAGTAATTTGATTTTTTTAGAACAAATTATATGAATTTCTACCGACTCCCAAAAAAGGAGGTACTCAATTTGACTATAATTGTTCGTTACCTGATTTCTCGCAGACGGATGGACCGATTTTAAAAATCCTTTATTCTTTGAAAGGGAAAAACCTTTCATCAGTCCAAACGTTATATTTTAAACTGAAATAACTAAAAAAGGTTTATCAGCGCCAGCTGTATGAGTAATAAATGTTGGCATTCTTTAAAAAAAAGTATTATCTCAAAATATTACCAGGGAAAAACGAATGAATATTATCGCTGAAAAACTTTAGATAGAACCATAATGACAATAAAGACCACTATGAATAAACTTGCTTATTATTACAACCTCGACTTATCTAATTACCTACGGCTAATTGCCGAGATAAATGCCTGTGTTAATGTTCCGAATAAACCAGCATAAGAGTTAAAAGGTATTTATAGTAGCCTATTTGCAGCTATCAGCTACATTTCACGCAGTGCATCATGAGGTACTTGGTCAAGCTTGCGTTAATTTTTTGTGCAGTATTCTGTTACGGTAATTTTCTTATCTTCTTTTTAGTTTATCATTAAGTTTCCACTAGGATTTTTCCTGTGCTGGGGATGCCTTATAATATTCACAAACATTTATAAGATTGGGTTAATATTTCTTCAAACGGTTTTTGAGATAGAGTCATAATTATTATACACTGAACAACGATAAGTGTCGTTCGGTACCTAAGAGTGGATTTCTCCTAGTGGGCAACGGTTTGTTTAATATTGATATTAAAACATTAGATACACCGCGCCGGAAATTCGTCATCGCGATTCAGAATTTGAGACGACGCGACATTAGCGCATCTAGTTCGAGTTTGAAGCAACTTTATCAAAACTACGATAAGTGCCTTGAAATTTTGTACACACTGTCTTAAATCATGATTTATAGTCGTATTCGTAGACCCTGATTTTGAACATTTTCGCGGGTCATCATCAGGACGAGCTCGGAATGTCTACAGCGAGGTTTGCGTCTCCGTCTGAACTGTGCAAAATGAGATCCCGAGCTGTACCAATATAATTAGATAAAGAGGAGAGCGATGATAACTTTACAATTGTGTTAAAAATAAATGCTGCCAATGCATACTTTTTTTATTTTAATTCAATTGTATTATTACGTATATGACAAATCTATTTCACATAATTTTGTACCAATAATTGTTTTATTTCAGATTTTATATCGGCTCGTAGACTCTTACGAAGTGATAATGGAAGGATCGTCGGCGGAACAGAAGTTTATATCCAGGATTTTGCTTATACTGCTTACATTTTGTTGTTTAACGGAACGGATACTTTCGAATGCGGAGGCTCTATCATAAGCGATGATTTTGTATTGACAGCAGCACATTGTCTTGAAGAGTAAGATGCTTTCGTTTTTTAAAACGATTATTATTATACAATAAAATCAATGCTGTCTAAGTGTTAGTCAACTCGTGGATTGCCATAAGCCCCTGTCATTAAAATAATGTTGGTTTTGTGTGTCGTGTCGTGCCTCTCCTGGTAAATCCCTGAAGGGAGACAACAGAATACTGCTAGTGTTCATGTCTCCCTTGTACGGGGGAAATAAAGACATTCTATTTTCAAACGCGTTTTTCGGTGCCCAGTCTCCTGGTGTCTTCCTTGGGAAGTCAAAAGATAGCTGCAGTTGTTATATCTTCCCTCTGCGGGGAGATAAAGACCAACGTCACGCCACGTCAACGAAGCCTTGCATGATGGTTTATTTTTCTGGTCATATTTTAAGCAAACTATTTTCAGGCCTTATAAACGAGTATAATACGAGTACATACGCGGATATTATTTATACGATCTTTGATTTTCAGCATCATGAACGTTACAGTAAGGATAGGAAGTTCACAAGCATTTAGCGGTGGCAGGACTTACGAATCTAGTTGGTTCGCGACTCACACTCGATACAATCCTGACAACTATGACTTTGACGTAGCAGTCATCAAGATGTCTGAGGCAATGGATCTGGACGGCACTAACGCGACCAGAGTACCTCTCATTCGAGGAGGAAGAGTCATTCCTCCGGATACCAAAGTGAACATTACCGGATGGGGTGCGACTAGTGTAAGTGGAAGACGAGGTATTTCTATGTCTGTGGTATTCTTGGTGATTGTTTTTCTTTGTTTTTATGTAAGTTTGTTTGGATGATAGTTTTGTATCAACCCATAGCGTACCACTGCTGTGCACAGGTCTCAACTATGGGTGTAGTCCCTAGTCGTCCCAGCTGGACAAGTTGCAGGTTGATACCTCGTTTATCTTTGAAGGATTCAAAATTAATCTTTTATGATAAAAGTTACTAACTAACCTTCTCCATTAAGCAGGACCCAAACGATGTTTTTCTTTACCGTTTAAGGATAATATAGTGGAAACGGAGTGGAGAGTATTTCTACAAAGAGTAGTTTCTGACCAATTGTGACGAAACTTGGCATACAGAACATATTAACTTATGAAGCATATTTTGTTCTGGTGAGAGCCAGTGTATTCCAGACTAGGCATGCTCCAATTAAGACTAAGGTTGTTTACAAAAATATTTTTAAATAAAAGTAGCCAGCACTACCTAAAACAGGTTTCTTTAAAATGTTTTCTTTCACTGGCTCTATTACACTGGGTGATCCGGTGGATCCATCCTGTGGGTGGTTATGAATCTGGGATCGAACTTTCTAGTTTAGGCAAGAGATTCACCGACTAGGCTGCCACAAAATAACTTTCTTTTGAATACTTCTAGGAAGGTGGTTCGGGAAGTGGTAACCTAATGGGAACAACTGTCCCGACTCTCTCCAATCCTGACTGTCAAGACCTACTCGGAGAGGATACAATAACTGATAACATGTTTTGCGCTGGGCTTACTGAAGGTGGCAGAGATTCTTGTCAGGTAATTTTATGATAAATAGTACTTTTTTACAAGTAAATTTGCATGGTGACATGGGGTAGACAATCACATACCGCTAAGACCCCATATAGTAGAAAATAGGCACGGTTTTTAAACCCCAACGCCAAGATAACGGGGTGTTTTAAGATTGAAGTATACGAGTATGAGTATGTATATGAGGCATTGTAGCTCTTGAATCGAGGAATCTATTTTGATTCTTCTTTTTTTGTGTCGTCAGTGTTTTGCTTATAATTGATGACAATCATTCTAAAATGGCCGCCGTCACAAAATGACGAAATACATGTTTTTTGTCGAGGGAATTTTTATTTTATTTATACTTGTTATAGTTTTACCCATAATTTGATATAAAAACAAATTAAGAGGTAGGTATATAAATATGTAATTTATATCTTTATTCTATATTAATAATTATGTAAAGAGGATTTGTATTTTTATATATCACTGTAACAAATAAACTTAAAACTACTGGATCGAATTCGAATATTTTTGAATTATTTAAATCTAAAATAAAAAAGAAATATAAAAAAAAAATATATAGCGCAGTTAATCATTAAACCTGCTAACTAGTCTAAACCAGATGTAGTCATAAAGCTCCTAACCCAGTTAAAATTGTATCTGATTTCAGGGAGACTCCGGCGGCCCAGCTGTCAGTGGTGGAAGACAGTTAGGGATAGTATCAAGTGGGTTCGGATGCGCCAGACCCAATACCCCTGGAATCTACACCAATATCACCAGCATGCCCATCAGACGGTGGATCAGAAGAAATACGGGAGTTTAAGAAAAACATATAGTTACGAGTACAAACCAAAAATGACAAAATAAAACAACATATTGGAGCGCTTTATCGGTGCAACGTGTGACCAGAATGCCTGTGTTTATATAGTTATAAACATTTCCATTTAGCGTGGTTACTAGTTATGCCGCTAGCATACTGGATACGTTGTACTTTGGTGGTGGTTGGAGCATTTGGAATATCTATAGACCAAAAAAGATTTTCAGTGGTTTATATAGGTATTTTAAGTGCTTAATTTTTGTTTTAGTCGTAATATTTTGCATAAGACATTAACGGATTGGTTCATATTAGGTAATAGTATACTGTCACACTTTTACTACAACAGTCTTACTATAATAATTATAGTCTAGGATGAACCATTCTTACTTAAAATAAACCGAATAATTTGTAATTTAAACTGCATACGCATCAGACAAGTTGCGGCAATTTGTCAACAAACTATCTATTGTGAAAAAATATAGTGATTTTTTTTGCATAAAATATACTGCACAATTGTATTTATTAATAAACAATGCTAGAATAAAAACTAAGAGAGTTTCTCTAAACGTATTTTTATTTTTATGATTTTATACTAAATTTTCACGTTAAAAATT
Source organism: Ligdia adustata (assembly GCA_947049295.1). Lineage (NCBI taxonomy): Eukaryota > Metazoa > Arthropoda > Insecta > Lepidoptera > Geometridae > Ligdia > Ligdia adustata. The sequence continues at coordinate 11,506,174 of OX346218.1, forward strand.
ATTCCTGAAAAAACGAAAAACAGAACATTAGTTTTATTGTAAAAAGAAAATAATCACGTATGACAAATTTAATAAAATCCCTACTCATATTATAAATATGAGTATAAGTTCATTTGTTATGCTTTCACGCGAAAACTACTGAACCGATCACCATGAAACCTTGGACACATATTCCTGGAGGTATAAGACGTAACATAAGATACTTTTTTACTGAAAAAACGAAAATATTTTTACGAAAAGGAAAAAAAATTAAAAGTAAGTTCTAGTTAACACTAATGGTTATGTTAATTATTTTCTTCCCATTATTGGGTGAAATACCTACTTACTCGTAATCCTCAAGTGTCAATCACTCAATTAATACATAAATTTCTATTTCTTTTTATTTGTATCTTGCGTAAAGCACAATTTTTCGTATAATACTCGTATTCATTGACGACACGGACTACAGGAAACATGAGTTTGTTTTTATTTCAAAAAGACAAAAAAATAATGGTAAATAAATTATAATTGGAATAATCCTCCTGAATAGTTCAGAGCTTATAATATTTATTTATTATTATTAAAGCTGCTTGATAAAACAAATGTAGGAACATAAAAAGCAGACTCCTGTCGTTATGTGGTAAGTCTTTTTTAAAATTAATATTAACAACAGTTGCCGTAGAAATTTGTGAGCTATTGTGAAATTGACTAAGTCTTGTAATGAATGTATGAATATTTTTTTTAAATATTTCATTATTTTAATAATTTATATATGAATTGTTGCAGTTATTTAATTCATCAGTCATTTCGGTAGTTATTTACTAAATTATTTACGAAAATCAGAAAGATCTTAATTTGAGAGAATAATTAATGAATGCTGTTGTTACTCGTATTATGAGTTCTTCATAACATTTCTGAGAAATATTTCTTCTAAGCGTTAATGAAAGGCTTTTAATAAATAATTGGAATAAACTTTTAACAATTTTATTATAAGATTACTAATAAAGGGTATATTAGGCTAATACAACCTAGCGGCGGTTTTAGGAACATTTCACGTGAAAATTTAAAACAATTTTAGAACGTAACGTATTACAATGCCTATAATACAAATTTTAGAATGCGTTTAAAACAAGCTTTCCCGCAAAGCTAAAAGTGTGAGTTCTAAAAACGTGATTTAAAAACTAAGTCACTAACAACTTTAAGCATTACGCCGGAAAAAATGGACAAAATTAAAATAACAGAAAGGGCAATACTTGCGAATGAAAACAAGTAGAAAACAAAAAGTTTTTCTCTGAATGACAAAACTCACAATGAATACTAACGCGGAATACCTTAGCATTTAAATGAACGGGTCCAGCAAACTCCTTGTATAGCTGAAACTTTTTTAATTTCGACGAAAGCGGCCAGGTGCTGAGCTCACGTCAGTTACAATTTTGCTAGTGTTGCTCCAATTAGCTTTAGCCGGATCGCTAAATATCAGGAGATTTCAGGTCACAATAGATTTATTTGTAGTTGCTGACTGTAGTACTGTACTGACTGTAGTTTGTAGTAGCCGATTGTTGACCTAGCGACCACCGTCTTTTTTTCACTATGCAAAAAAACCCACGTTTAAATGTATTTTTCCTAAATTTGGGATTATACTTTAAGTTTATGTTCCGCAAGTTTCTGCTTTATAATAAAAAAACAGGAACTGGCAACGTTGCAAACTTCTTCCCTTTTGTGAAGGAACTTCTTTTCAACAATTTGAATCAAATTTGGTCACTTAATAGTAGACGACATAACTATAATACCAATATGTGCATTACTGTACTTATAAATATTATGTGTCCCTACTTATAAATGAAAGAAACATTTCAGAGACTTGAAGCAGATACGTTTCGTTTAGTTTGTCCCAATCTATATTCAGATAGATTTGTGTAAAGGACCTCATCTCTAGTCACGTCAACTTCAATTCGACAGACGATCTGCACCTTCCTGAATTTCAGAGATAAGAAACACTCATTTCACGTAGAAATGTGATCGTTTTCTTTTTAATTGAGATTCCGTTGATTAGCTACATTCGAACTTGTTCAGGCCATCAGCGAAATTAGTTTCTGAATTATAATTGGGAAGCTAAAATGTTTTTTTTTGAAGCTTCTATTTACTTATTTAGGAAGCCGACTGCTAGTGCTTATACATATTTTTAACACGTCAAATAAAAAATACTACTAGGATTAACTAAAACCTTTAAAAGATTTTGGAATAAATAAAAATTATTTTAAACCTTAGTGGATAGTACCAATGGACAATATATATCAATTAAAGTTACGGTACAATTTTTGTTTGCAGCGCCGTCTACGCAAAAATTAATTTTATTATTCATACATACAAAGTTTATCTGGAAGAGGTCATTTCTCAGTGATGATACCACTTTTTGTTCGTGTTTTCTGTTGTATTTATACATTGATGTTCAATTTTTATGATGGTAATAAAGAGTTTTGTAATTGTAATTGAACAATGGAAAATAAATAACCCAGTATTTAAATTGCAATTGGGAAACACTAGCAAAAACTATTGTTACTTCTGCATAAAACGTGTTCTTAGTGACGTCCCTTACGACATTTTATTAAGAAAAGGTGAATAAAGCTGTTATTTAACTATAGGCCTTGTTTAGCATTGCTGCCGTACCAGACTGGACGAACGAGAAGAAAAGATAAATGAAAATGTAATTAAGCACAAGGAAAACTTTTAAGAGAGCGTTAAAAAGTTTCTTAGCTTGCGCTACATTATTTATTCCTCTCCGAGGGGTAATCTTGTTATTTGTTTGTCTGTTTCAATTTTTTTTATTCTTTTTTAATGCATATTTATAAGATTAGTAATTCGGGCTGAAGTTTTATTAATGAAACGTCAGGATGAGATTAGAATAAGTTTTCGGCGTTTATGAGAACAAGATTAACCGAGCCTAAAAATAAACAAAAATACGAGTGTTTTTTCATAGATGTTTACTAAAAACAATATTTTAGTACGCGTTATTAGTTATTTAAACAATTATATCTAAAAAATAATACAAATAATGTTAAAGAAATATTTATTTGCTATTTAAATAATATTCTTATAAGAGAGCAAACGAAAGAACTTACAATTACTTTAAATAATTTTAAGACAAGTACAAAGAAGTTTTAAAAAAAAATATCGTAACAAACAATATCATAAATAATATTCAAAACATAATCCATGACAAAAAATTTGCATTAAACAAATATCCAGAAAAACGTATCCCAATATTTCCATTACATTTCTCTTTTTCCCGACATTCAAATAAAGATATCAGGTTTCTGCATCCATTTGCGAAAGGGAGAGTAATTCAAGCGGAACAAGAAAAAGGTGGATCTTAATTGCGAAACAAAATTACGACGATACTGGAAAACCGAGCGATAGAGGAAAAATAAGGCCCCGGTATCTACCCTTTTTTAATGTTATGTTTACCTCAAACGGTGGCAACAAACACATTTCTTATATAAGAATGTATTTTTAAATGCATTCCTATTCAATATTTTAATATATCTGGCCCAATGTATAAGCATTGCTATTCAGCGTGGTAATGCCGTTAGTACACTAGGCAAGCTGCCATCTGGTGGTGGGTTAAAACATTTGAATTATATGTAGATCTTAAAACAAGTGGTCTACGAGTATACGTAATCCACGTAATATTTTTCTGTTGTAGTTAATCATTTCATTTTTCTTATTGCAAGATAGACAGATAGTAAACGATGTTCAAAAGATGACATATATATGTTTTACAAGGTAAGGAAAATATTGTAGGTAATCAAATATCTTTGAAGACCAATATTGTTTAGAAAATAAAAGAGTTTTATACTCATTTTCGTATTTTCTTACATTTGGTTCATACATTTTTATTATTCAATACAGCTAAGCGTTTGTCCAGTAACTCGCACGACAACGGTAGCCAGCAACACTGTGGCCCTATATGGAGCATGCCTAGTCTGAAATAAACTGGCTCTCAAGGAAGGCTGCCGAACTGACCGTTAGTTGCTTGGCGACAGATTTTATCAACATGAGCTAGCAAATAAGGTGACCGTTAGAAAACACCCTACCAGCTGTGTTATGGTTTCCTCAAGATGTTATTCTTCGCCGGTAGCTCAGTTCTAGCGTCTTTCGTGGAATCAAAACCTCTTTCCTCTCTCACAGCAATAAACCCCACTAACCAATTGGTAACACTTGCTACAAAAATATATAATAATTAAATAACGAAACTTTCAGCACCACGTGTGTATGTCATCATACACCCTAGTGCAACTCTCACCGGCCAGTGTACATCTGGTTATACACCTGGCCAGGAAATGTCATTTACGCAAAAATATAGCGTTTCCCACAAAATTTGCTGCACTTGGCGCTGAACGTGTACAATTCTTCTGTCTTCTATGACCCTTGTTTCAGTTGCAAGTGTAAAAAGTACATGTCATGTCGTATTTTATTTCAGAATTAACAAGTTATTGTGTTAATGTTGTAATTAATTCTAATCATTGCACTATCAATTTACAATAAAATAAGGGAGGGCACTTTGACGTTTTACTATTCAAGCACTGGGAGATAGTTTTGATGACCTATACGTGTTGTATTGTACAACAGTTGTTGCTATTGTATCGGTAATTTTTGTACTTATTTTTATTTCTAAGTTAGTAAAGAGTAAATGTATCTTTACTTTTGCCGCTTATATTTAGTATATCGGGATGTATAATCGTACCGTAAAGCAGCCCTTTGGTTCCGTTTAAAAATGGAAGGTAAAAATTAAATTCCAGCTTCAAAAGAAATACCAGCACGCTCTTTATGTCTCCAAAGAGGCTAATTGCCACGGTAGCTCATTTTAGGAGAAGGAAAATACATTTCTCGCACATTTTCCTTCCAGTTTTGTGCGGTCAAAGAAAAAGAAATCACGTTCTATAATTTATTTTAAATTAGAATTGGTTGGGTTTTTAGAAATAAAATTATAAGTTACCTATATTAATGCACACATCAGTCTCGAAACACCGACAGAGAGATTTAAATATTTCTTTTAAGTTTTTTATAAAAATAAATATGTATGTAGAAGTATAGGCCATAGTCCACCACGCTGGCTAAATTACGGGTTGGAGACTTTACTTATCTTCGTAAATTACTAATTAACTTTCTCCGACGAGCAGGTCTCCTCGTGATATTTGTCTTTACCGTTTTGAGCTAGTGGTAATTAGTTAGCTGAAACACTCAGAGGTACATATACAATACCTACTTACAAGTTCCATACACTGTAACTATAACAATCTTTACAACCTAAATTAGCTGTGCTCAAAACCGTCAAAATATCATGTTTCGTTATAATTTTCACGTCAGCTTATAACGAGTCTATCAAAAACCTATCACGAAAAAGGTAATAATTTATCTCTCAATGATAAAAAATTTAATTTCCTCTTGTGCTAGACAGACGACGCAGAAAATGGCGTATTTTAGGGTCCTACAATCAGGGGTAGTAAAATTATTTATGTTTTTATTAAGTAAACTAATTTTCTTGGATATATCGTATCGTGGCAAATTTTGTTACGAAGGTAATTTTACATGTTTGTCAGGATGTAGTACTCACGTACAAGATCTCTTTTCCTTTTCCAACCAATCTAGACGTAACTTGGTATGCAAGCTTCAATAGTTTTATTAGTATATATGTATATGTATATTATGTATGGGTATATATTTAAATTTAGTTTATGTAATGAGAATGTAAGTGTTTATATTTGTATATGTGTTTTTAAGTATAGATTACTTTCTTTATTGTGGGCACACCCCCGTCCTATACATTGTTTTTTCTCTAAGGTTTCTATCATAAGGTTGCCTGGAAGAGATCGCTTTTAGTGATAAGGCCGCCACTTGTGGCACTACATGTAAATTAATATTTTTGTATTGTTATTTTTTGTGTGTCTACAATAAAGCGTTGATCTATCTATCTATCAAGCTCTGCACAATATTTGCAATATGTTACTTGTCGGGTATTTTTTTCCCATAGTAAGGGTCGAAAGTATGTATGTATATATATTTCTTTGGCACGCCCTAGAGCTTAAACGGCTTGTCGTATTTTTATGTTAGTAGTGCCCATAGATTAGTCTTCTGCTGCCTACGGTCATAGACTATACTAGGTTCATCCCACAATTCCACTTGTTAGTTCCGATACGTGGGTCTAAAGTTCTTGCAGTCGGGTTTTTTAAGTCACTTTTAACCAACTCTTTCCGGCCTTAAAAAAACTTTTATTATATGATACGAATGTTAAACGGTTAAGAGATTATCTTTTTTAAATAGAATGAATAGAACAGTGGTCGCTAGGTCAACAAGGATTACACAACCCAGTACATAAGAATATATTTTTGTACAGAACCTTTGTCACATATACAACGTTAGGTTACTGTATGTAGTCATTTTATGTGTCATATAAAAAAAAAAACTAGTAGCAATTTTACTCGAGTTAGGTTTCAAACGAGCAGAAACTGATAGAATAAAATAGAATAAAAGCACTTTAGAGCTTCATAATAAAAACATCAAAGAGCCAATGATCATGTTTCTAATATTTTTTTAACAGATAGGTACTCATCTCTTGAAAATATACTTAGGTAGTAAAGGTGAATCTTGTATTTTTATTTACGGGACTGCGTCCTACATTTGTAATACAGAAACTTAAGTTATTTTGATTATATGTCATTCATTTTTATATATAAATGAAAGATCTTCGTTTGAGGCAACTAGGTATGTAAGAAACAGTCTAGCAACGAAGATGAATTGCATTAATCTAGTAATCATTTGAAGATTAGTAACCTGCAAAATCATCACGTTAAATTTCTTAGGGAACAGAATTAGCGTCAAAATTCAGATTATGAATATGAACCCGATGTAATAAGCTACTGAAATTTCAGAATGAAAACGTTCATATAATATAATTAATGACTCTAGCATTGTTTCTATAAACAAACAATGCTAGAGTCACTCAAGACTCACAAGAAGAATAATAAGAGTAATAAATTAAAATTAATAATATTATTAAGACTACCAAGCAAACCACTTACTAGCTGGGCGAAAGATGTGGCAAAGGCGGTAGGATACAAGAGGACGACATTAGCACAGGACCGGAAAAGATGGTGCGCGCAAGAGGAGACCTATAATACTCAGCAGTGGGTAGGTGAAGGTTGATGATGATGATGAAAATTAATTAAAGACAAATAGAAAATCAAATAGATCTGTCTTAGACTCAATCAATTAGGACGTTGTCGTTAAAAATAACTACGTGACGGTGATGATGATGATTAAATTTGGGCAAAAATAGACATGATGATATCGCGGCATGCACTAATAGGTAATTTCAGACGGTTTAAAAATATAACTGAATGGCTTAAGCCATGCAAATGTGTTAATTTTAGAAAAAACAAATCTATAGTAATCCGCTAAGCAAAACGCAATCTCCTTTACAAAGAAACGCAATTTGCATTATAATAAGGGCATTGAAAGCGTTCAAAGCTTTGAGTACGATTTGAAAGCAACTTCATATTTTATACTTAAACAAATAAAATATAGTAAGGACTCCATGGAAATGAAAAAAAAAACTTGATGATTTTGAAACTGAGTGACAGACGGCGTTGAGCTTGTAAGTACAAATTTGGGAGCACTTTGTCGCCAAAGTTTCTTGAATAACCATGTATAACTCTGTTAAGTAATTGAGCGTGCGAGTGAAGCAAACGAAACGTTTCTGCTTCGAATCTGGTCATTTTTCCATTGTCCATCAGTATAGCGGTTTGTTTGGAAATTTTGTGTATGTTTGTAACTAGACTTTTCGACATCCTTTAGTTGAAGTTTCGAAGACCTTTAGTCTTATTTATTATGTTTTTGTTATTGCTAAGATCAAACTATACTCTTATTACTAAATCAGACTAAACATAAATTGGTAACCTATTATCAGGTGTTTGTAAACTTCGTGATTTCTTTGCAAACGCTATTTTTGATCAAAATTATTAAAAAGTTATAATATAATCAGAAGTATACTTTGAACTTAAATATAGTTGCTTTGGATATGATACAAATGTATAAGATTCCATACTGCAAATAAATAATAACCTAACGTCACATTATACACTTCTACGCTTATGGAAAGTTGAATGAAGGTGGTTCAAAATGTATTAATTGTATTGTGTTACCTTAGTCAAATAATGAATGTTTTTCTAATACCATACATAACATATTTATGTTACAAAGATGATTTAGTTATACATACAATACAAACACATTCTTTTTTTATTTAAGTTCTAAATTAAGACTGCGAAGGAAGGAGTGTTATGTTTTTCGAGTGTATGTATGTATATTTCTTTGTCACACCCTAGACCCTAAAAGGCTTATCGTATTTTTTTCCAAAAGTGCCACAGGTACATCCAAAAAATAAATAAAATTAAGGACAATACACAGGTTCAAAGATTTACCAGTCGAGTTTTTTTGTAGTCGCTTCTAACAACCTGAGGCTGAGGTTGTTTTGCTTGAAGATTATGGCTAAGTCGATTTAAAATGGTATTTACATCCGTATTCGTGTTAGCTACAAAATTACTAATTCCAATGGAAAAATTATATTACTAAAAGAGTTTGAGACGCAAAAGACCAGCAAAGCGTCTAAAGCGATTTCAATTGCTTGACATCCTTTGTCTATCGGCTCTTTAGTCTATGGGCTGGCAGTTATGAATGACCAACTCGAAGCGTGGCCTAAAAGTCACATTACGAATGAAAAACCGCAGGATTCCCGTAATTGAAAATTCCCTGTGTAATATACGACTTGCAATTTCAGAGAGGAGCGTTCAGGCCACTCCTGTAGGCGAACACATTTTTCTCCACTCTTAACAATATTATTTAACGCCACAAATTTCACCATTTTTCTTATAGACTGCGATGCCGCGCAATTTCATTATGATAATCGCACATTACCTGCGTTGTTTTATACAATAACCGTTCGAGCTCTTGAATAGAAATTTTATTTAAGTACTTTGAAGTATTTTAAGGGGGTAAGTAATGTACAGGAAAACGTGGAGAACTAAAACGTTTTTGAAATGGTTACTGTGACGAATTTTCTACGACAAAACAATTGTTTTCAGGGTGCCATATCTGTAGGCTCAAAATTGGCCTATAGTACTAAGAACTTCACACTCTGTCCGTCTGTTCATTTGTCTGCCACCGGGCTGTATCTCATGAGCTGTTATAGCTAGACAGTTGAAATTTTCACAAATGATATCTGTTGCCGTTATAAGAAAAAAAAGAATAAGATAGATATCGCAGGGAGCTCGATCTACATTACTTAATGCTTTACGCCGAAGAATTGGCCGATTTTTTCATTAAGATCATTATAATTTTAACACTTAAACGCTTCAATATTTCAAGAATGTCTGATCTGAATGAGTCTCATAATATTTCTCTCTATCAAAAGATATTGCATTGAGAACTCTAGTTTACTAAACAACCATAATGTTGTGCTGTAGTTACTACTGATTTTTTCTCTAGATCGAAACAAACAGCTCTGTAATTTCCGGTCCAATCCGATGGACACTCAATAAACCCGAAGCAGTTAACTCCGTAAACTTCTTTCTAGGGTATCTAATGAAACTTGGGATTTCTCGCAACACGCTCAGTTCATAATTTTCACGTATGTAAGGGTTTCCTATTCATTGCGAGAATCAAAAACAAAACTTATACTGCCAAAAATAAATAGCGCGCTTAGCTTGAGAGAGAAAGCCCGGGTATATATAAATGTTAGCTATTACTTATTAATTTGTAAGCGTCCGATTGCTGGGTCTGCATGTCTTCTATGTAGCGGATGCAGTTTTTTCTAATAATAATAGCAAACCAATACCCACAATAATTCGTTTTCTAACACGTAATATTAAATTAAGCTAAGTGCGCATTGAATACGCGACTTAATGACTAGTTCTACATTCGTAAAGAGTTACAATAACGCGATAAAAAATTCATTCAAACCGCGTACTAACAGTACACAGAAAAATAGCATTGAAATATAATCCTCAAATATCCACTTAGCCTATACGAGATATGGAAAATAAGAAGTCTTAAAGCGCCAGATATCCACAACTTCCTTGAACTTTACTATTGTTTACAAAACAAACTTCCAATGCAAACGAACTTTAAAGTTTATCAAAGCTTTGTAAAGGCATCTGCCTATTGGAATACGATTTTCATTACTCAAGTTGCGCCACCTTTTCCGTGTATTTTCCAAATCAGTAGATGTATTAGAAGGTATGCGTCCCCTTACCCCTTTGAAAACTTCGTAAATACCAAACCGGTGAAACTGAGTCACCCTTATTGAAATCAAAGAGTTAAGAAACTCTGAATTGAGTGAAACTCTATTCAGATTGCTGACGAGCGAACAACATTTTTTGAATAGGCCAGGACTACATAAGATATATTTTACGGATGACGACTACTGGGGATTTTCTGAAAACCGTTCAAATCAAGTTTGAGATTTGAAGTAGGTATCCAAGTGAGTTGGTTCCATGGCATATTCGAAAAGAGTGCAGTGTTTCAAACGGCAAAAGGTTTTGCTAACTTGATACAGCTGAGTAAACTGAAATTAAATTAGGTCCTAAAATTATGAATTTAACGTTGATGATTACGATAAGATTATAAACTCGAGTTTACAAATTACAGTGAACATATCGTTAATTCTTCAAGCTCTAGTTTTGGATTCAATTTACCCATAATGTCGTCGCAAAAGTCGCAACTGCTTGCATTTTTGATCTAGAACGTTTTATATCTACTTACAAATGAAATTCAGTTTTGAGGGCAATCTCACTTGAGTCTCGTTATTACTTTTTTGTACAATCTGAACGGAGGTAAGTTGGAGATAAGGAAATGCGAGTCTGTCAACTTTGAATGGAGTTTGTGCAAGAAAATAACAAAGCCTCCGGGAATTGGCATAGGTAGAGGTATACCTACTGCTTATTGAAAAGTTGTTGGTACCTTAATCTTTTATCAGCTATATATATATACAATAGCTAGATTTTTAGCTAGAATGATGCTATCATGAACAACTAGCTGTTATTTAAGGTCGTATTTTTCAATTTATGGGTTACCATAGTAAATTAACTTTTGATTATTATATTGTTTTTGGTGTTTTCAATACTAAATAAAGGAATCAACACATATTTAGCCATTATAGGAAATATGTTTCCTTTTAGGTAATTTAGACTTTATAAAAATGAAGTTTAACGATTCTACGGATTTTCAGCACCTAACTAAGTAATTGGTTAGGCCTATAATCAATTTAGTGGCAGTATTATGTCCAAAGCAATCATATGAAAATGGAATTATGTTATGATCTTCATACTATACGAAAATAGTATGTACTGGCACTGCCTAGATAACATTGTCAGAATTTTAAGGCAGTAAATCTAAGCTGTCAATTATGAATACAACAGTTAAGCTGCCCAATTAAACTATCTCGCGATAGTAAGCAATACTGTCAGCACTATCTAAGCTAAAGTTTGCGTGACTAGCGATACTGCTCTGATCGTTTTGCAGTGAATTGTTTAGGTATATATAGTAGTCTTTGCAAGTTAATTTATTCAATTATTTATTTAAGTCAAAATAATAAAATAAAATAAAAAGATGCTAAAACTATATTAAAGTACTTACTAAAATTTTAAGATACATAAAGTAAATTATATACAAGTCAATATACAAGTGAAGTTTTCGGTTTGGGGATTAGGATGCTAAAGGAAAAGCACAGTGTCCATTATAATGAACCGCTTTCATATGAAAACCCGGAAAACAAGAGAAAAAAATCATCTGCTTGAATGAAAATGAATTAATTAATAAACATGGAAAAAAAAAATTGATTAAAAGTTGGTTCCAACGTGAAAAATGTTTAATCATCATGAGTACACACATGACCGATAATCTTTACCTAAACCTACACGTTCTTCTCTCTTTCTAATTTTTTCTCTTTGTAATCTTTACCTAATCCGGCGAATGGGTTTGAACAAAATTTAGTACTGCCTGGTACTGCAGAGTAAAATAGTCATAATTTTGATTATTATCTCCTTATTTTAGGATAACACACCTATTTTACGACAACATCCCGATATTTTAATTACCCAAAAAATTCATTTTTCGTAGTAGGCCAGACGAAAGAAAAAAATGCTAGACTCAAAACAGAGACTCTTCGCTCAGGGTGTTTGCTCATTCAATGAGGACTGTTTAGTTTTCGATTTTAGTAGAAGTCAAAAGTAAACTTACTAGAATCTATTGCATACTCGAATACTCAAGTTATGTATGAATACTCATTGTTATGCACGCATTAGAACCACTTCAACTGCAGTGAACAACTAACAAGAACTTTATATATAGACCTAATGAAGAATGTTAACGGCAGTTTAATTATTCATCTGACCACCCCTATTATCTCAACCGTCTAAGTCGTTACCATAAATAACGCTAGTTTTTGTGAGACCAACGAAAACTTTGAGTATCTGTCTTATATTTAGTAGAATGGTAGTAGTGACCTATTTTCAACTTGCGCATTAGAAAGGGTACTCGTATATTATGGAGTTGGAGCAATGAAAATGTTTACTTTATCGATGCATTCAAATTGGGCAGATTTTTAAACGCGTGAGACAAGATCAAAAACATTATAGATTAATATGTTGTCAAAATCCAAGTCACGTAAAAGTTTTCTAGCTTTTCGTATGTTAGGTAATTTAAATTGCCGCATTACCTCTAGTGTCGAGTGTAATAAACATATCAGAACGTACATGCAATCTGATCTTACAACAGAGATACAATCATTCATTAATCATTGAAATCAATAAAATACCATTTGATACAATAAACGCAATCAAATGAAGTAATGTAGCAGAATAAAGCTGTTAAGGTAATGCTTAACCTTATTACTTAAAGTAGGGACAAGATAATAGGTCACTTTTGACAGATGTCAGTTTTATATTCATAGTGAGGTGACCTGCTTAAAAACATCGATTAAATGAATGAATCGAATGAATCGATACAGACTTGAAACATATGTGAATTTTAAAAATGATCATGCGAATCCCTGTCCCATTATTATTTTTTCTTTCATAAATTAAAGGAGCAAAATAAGACAAGTACCTACGTAATTTAACAAAAAAATTGCTTTTATTCACTTGAACTATCGGAACTGCTATCTTCATCACTGCTGTCAGCACTCAGAGATATTATTAATTCATTTTCAATAATATTGTCTATTCTCACATCTCGTTCAAAATCTTGTAAAATTATTTTCTTTGTCTTCTCCACGACTTTTCGCCAGTCTTCTGTAGTGACTTCTGCACATGCAGTTTGTAGCAGAGTCATCATTTTAGCAGTACTGAAGGGTGGTTCAGTATTGTTCCGCGCTGCATGACCCTTTATTTGTGCCCAAATAAGCTCGATGGCGTTATACTGGCAAAGGTAGGGAGGCAATCGAATAACTTCGTGTCCATGCTCTAGGGCTAGTTCATCGATTACATAGCGGAGCTTGGACGGCTTAGTTGCTTTTACCAGATTTAACAACTCAACTTTTAATAAAGTTGGACTTGCCTCCACATCATTTCTTACCAGCCACGAGACACTTTCTTGCTTTTTATTTGCTTGAGTTGGTGGTTTATCAACTTGTACAGAATGATACGGAGCATTGTCTATTATAATTTTCGATGGGTTTTCTAAGCTGACTAGCAGCTTCTCAAACCACTCTTTAAAAACATCAAAGTTCATTTCCTCATGGTAATCTGTTGTAGTTTTAGAGGCGAATGCGAGGAGGCAGTCTGGAATAAAACCTTGAGAAGCTGATCCCGCGTGACATATAATAAGTCGGGCTCCTTTTCCCGATGGAACTTTTGAGGTGGAGGCCGCTGTATCATCGGTCCATGTCCGTGCAACCGTATGGTTCGCATTCAACCATGTTTCGTCAATAAACACGACATTGTCCCAATCCGTAATTTTATTTACCTCACGTAAGAATGTTAATCTCTTCAAAATAATATCGTAGCGTTCTAGCAGGATTTTCCGCTTGTCGGATTTTTTAAATCTAAAGCCAATCGATTTCAAAACCTTTGATAGAGACGATTTGCCTCCAAAAAATAAACCTGCGCCTTTTAACGAACTCAATAGCTTTTCCCGTGTAGGATATTCTTTTCTCGAGTAATATCCATAAATGTGGTTGCGAATTGCAGTAGCATCAAAATTATCAACGTCAACAATTTTCTTGTCCCTCTTTCGTTTTTTCGGTGTACGTAAAGTATTATCTTCTGAGCCTGATGGTCCGTATTTCTCTTTCAGAATTTGAGTTACTGTATTCTTCCCTATTCCCAATGCTTCGGCAACGCGTTCTCTTGGTGGTTTCAATGGTAAAAGAGGCCCATCGTTAACTGATTCACGTCCAAAATAATTGTACAATTTCAGCACTAGTTCGCGAGATTGACTGTTTAGAGTTTTCCCCCGTTTCGACATAGTAAGACTGTAATGTTTTTCTTGTTTAATAATCGTTAAGCAATCGGAGTCCAATTTATAGCCAGGTAAACGTAGTCAGTAAGATCAGTTCAATGAAAAAGCCGGATCAGAAGAAAATAACAGAGAGCACACCAAAAACGCACAGTCACTTCGCACAACAACAAAAGACTGCGTCATCATCATGTTATGGCGACATGACATGCGTCATCGACAGGCACTGGTGTTGCCAGCAACATCCACCTAAATTGCACCCAACATCAATGACCTTTCTATTTAGTTATTTTTTTGTATTTTTATAGTTAGTTAAAAGAATAATAAATATGTATAATTAGGTTTTACTATAATCACAACGTGGTTATAAATTTATGGTGATTTTTCTTCACAAGTAATCATTGCATTCGATTCAACTTACAATCCTATCAGCTTTCGATTTTTAGAGTAACATCCCTAGTGTTTAAAAAGAAAAAGGGTTGACTGATGCAACATTGTAACGACGTTCAGTTCTTTAGATCAGAAATTGTTTATTATGTTTAGGATGGTTTATTAGAGAAAGCAAATCGTAAAATTACTCGTATCGGTCATTATTACAATAAATATGTAAACGTAATTGAAAAAAGTTAAGCAATTGTGCAGTTCTTATTTTATGCCCGCCGTTACAAGGTCACGTTGTTGAATTTGGATGAAATGTCAAAAGTGACCTATTATCTTGTCCCTACTGTAAGAGGTTATTGTTTTGGTCATTAAAACTTTTGTTACATAAAATAATATAGGATAGAATAGTATTGTTCTAAACTAGTATTGTAAAAAATACGTAAATCTTTTTTCCTTTTAACCAACTCCAAAAACTGTGGAAGTCTTCAATTCAACAGAAATATATTTTCTATAATCTATCTATGTAGAGAGCCTGAGAACGTTTAAAAGATTTTTTTGTATGAAAGGGCTAGATTCCGTTTCCGCCCTGTATATTAAGATTGTACAATTTGTTGGGCCTGTAAACCAAAAAAAAAAATTGATATGGACCCCTGCAAACCGAATTTGGTTGTCGCTTTCGTAGTTGATATTATTAGACAAATGAAATATATTATGTACCTACAGCGACGTACAAGGTATATTTTTTTTAAAGTAAATCCTGCTGTTTATTGTGCATTATACATGGATAAACAACTACGCACATTGAGTATATAACGCATTGCAAGTGTTCTTGTCACTTTGATTAAACAATACGGGTTTATCTTATCACGCGTACTTAATTGTTGGATAGGTCCAACTACGCGAATAGTTCTAAATAACATTTTTGTCACGTTATATACCAGTACATTTTGCCACTAACTAGACGTCTATTGCAAATTGACGATAGGTGGTGCGTATTGACGTCTATTGATTGATTATACCTAATGTTCGGTTAATGCACATTCCGTGTAATCAGTGACAATCGTGGCTAATTCATGGCGAAGGTAAACTGTGAGGCGGTTTAATCATTTTAAATTAGTAGTTACGTGTTTCAAGCATGTTTATTGTTGAAAAATTAAGTAAGAAATCCTTCTTCGTATGACGTATACTACTCGTATTACGGTTTTAAGGCCACCCGTTGCATAACTGCGAGCCCAAGACATGCAGCTTTTAATTTAAGTAAGGTATTAATCAGATTACGGGTATATAACCAGGTAATAGTCTGAGCTACCGGTGAAGGAAAACATCATAAATAAACCATATAAATGTTCGTCTGGCTAGAACAGACGACTAACAAAAATCTGCACCAAGCAAATAACAGTGTGTTCCGGCAGCTTTCCTTCACCAAAGGTTTCATCCAAAGGTTGCCTGGAAGAGTTCGCTTTTAGCGATAAGGCCGCCACGTATGGCAATAAATTTAAAAGTTATATTTTTGTATTGAGCCCACTCATACATACACTAAAGATAAATAGTTCATATTTCACCACTATAATTCGATTATAATCCAAGAAACTGTTCTGCAAAAAATGTTAAATAGGAGACATCATTTTTTGCGCCAAACGCGGCAAAGTTCATAAATTAGTTGATTCATGTAACTTTCTGTATGTGACACTTTACAGAGGCTTTACATTGTAGTTTCGGTAAAGCACCGCACGCGACAGGTATAATCCCGGGGCGCATAACATATTCAAACAACCACAAAACTTATATTATTTTCTCGGCATCTACTTGAGTGGTTTATCCAAAGTTTTGAGTGCAAATATAACAAGAGTCCCGACATTTTGAATAATGCAAATATCTTATAGTAAGGCGGCAGAGGTGAAGTTTGTTGTGCACTCTGTACAAGCCGTGTTTGTAATTTAATGCATAAAGATAACGGTGCAACTACTTAGATGCTTCGGAAAATTATTTTAGAAACGTTCGAAGTTTTAAGTAGCTTTCCTAGAAACTTATAATTGTCGAGATTGCACATGTCTATCAAAGTGCATCGTGCAACTCTGTAACTGCAAGGCTTACTTTTTATTATATTTTTGTAATATTATATCGTTTTATTGGTATATCATTTAGGTACTTATGCTGTTTAATCACTGAGTTAGTTTAATTTGTTTAATACGTTTAAAAAAAAGTTGATCAAAGTATAGATATCAATTGTATTTACATTCTAATAAGCGATCACAGAAACTCATATTACTTAAAATTAGCTGAATATGTTAATTATCAAACTTAAAAATTAAGATAGCTTTAGACTTACTTAGATGTGCAATAACGAGGCATTACTGCAAATCATACTACAAATACTTACACTGACCTGTTTAATATATTTGCTGAATTCGAGTTGCATTACTAAAAACAAATATGTTTGTGAGTATATATTTTGATAGTTTATTAATGAAAAAAGTAAGAAGCTGAGAGATGTAGCTGGACAAATCCAGCTGGGAAAAGATACATTAAAAAAATAAATGACGTCTTTAAGTCAAATAAAATAGAGATTACACTAAAGATCCGAGTGGCACAGCCAGCAATGGAACATGGCTTGCGAGGTATATTACTCGTGGATCAAATAAAGAGCAAGAGGAGACTTATACTCAGCAAGGGGTAAGTAAAGATTGATGATAATGGTGATGATTAGTAAGAATAAATATTATCACTGCAAAAATACACGAGTAATATACATATTAATCAGTAACTAAGACTATTGACCGAATTATTTTATAACTGGTTTATTTACTTACAGACCAAACAACATCATTAACGATACATGATAGGCGTTTAGTAATACATAAACGAGTTTTTGCTTAATTAAATACAAATATAATGAAGTGTTATAATTGATCCGATTGGTCAAATAAAGTGTCTGATAAGTGATAGATTATGTAAGAATTAAGCTCAAATTATTATTTCCTTGTATTAATTACAATCGTTGAAGGTTGAGTCTACGCATAGAGATAGTTCGTTTGATATCACACGTTGATTTCATCATCACGTTTGATTAGGGTTTTTTACTAGGTGTTTTCTAACCGAAAATATTTTTGACTATTACCGAGTTAGTCTCGGGTTAAAGTTGTTTGCCATAATGTGTTTAATTAAATTGCCTTTCGGCTTAGTGCCCTGAATGATAATCGGTGATCCTTATACAATGTTCTCAAAAGATACATACCGTAAAGAAGTATAAAGAACCTCTACTAAACACACTAATAAAATAAATAAATTAAATAAAAAATAAAAATGTAATAAAACCTTAATATTTGCAAATATAAAAGCAAATCAACACACGATAAAAATATACAGAAAATAAAGCAGAACTTGGAAAATTCTAGCCAATTATAGAACCAGCTCGGCCACGATCCAGGTTTTAAATAACATCCTGCAGGTCTATGAAAGCGTCGAATACGAATTGGATTTTTATGGACATGCGTAAAATGGACCGGTGATAAAAAAAGGAAAAAGCATAGCCTAGTAAATTTTAATTTACGGTGCGATTCTAGTGGACTACTATTGACTTCATAAACTTTCGTTTGTGAACAAATATATCGCAGTAGCTACTGATAATGAATACCAGTAGATACCAGATAAAAACTGACCAGACGACAGATCTTAACAAAGTAATTATTTATTTAAATTAGTGTATATTATAATGGTTCTGGAACAACGATCCAGTTGCAAAAAAGAGACATCACTAGAAAGAAAATGTATCGCTTATTCAGACACCTATAAACGAGACCTGAATTTACAATTCCTAACTAAATCTCGTTTTCGAAGACCACCGCTGTCCCTAACAAGCTTTGAGAAGGCCATCTACATTCGTGAAGCAGAATTGTCAGCAAGTTTAAGTATGCAGGGACTGAGGATGCTTCAGTGTAAGTTATTTGGAAAACTTGGAAAACGAGGCTGGTTTTGATCAGATTTTGTGTTATGTATATATTTGATTTAATTTACACTCTACAAATATTAAGTTACTTGGCAGTTTGAACTTGCATAGCAAGATTAAGAAGTGGTATCTCATTTTAATAATGACAACCAACATTATTTCGGCAGAACCTATAAAATATCATTAACAAACGTATTGGACCTAATTTGATTAAATTATAGGTATTTTCTCTAGGAAGACCTACAATCTCAAACAAATGAACTTTTCAAATCAGTTCAAGCGTCTTTAATAAATTGGGGAACATACATAAAAAATCCAACTTATAATAATTTCCTCTTCTGAAGTCTTTCAAGGGTATCCCTTTGCAGTTAAGTAATTTAGACATCTTATCCAATATATACGTAGTAATATACGATTCCAGATTCTATATATTATTTTCTTTCTACTTGGCAGTTAAATACGAGTATAGACTTATATTATTCAGATATTCTTAAGTTTACTCATGCTGCATTTATCTACTACACATTGGGGACGATAAAATTGAGCAAAAAGGTTCGCTATTATTCCATTCAATAAGCAATTGAATAGAATCCTGGTATTGTCATGGGAACAAAATGTATATGGTAAACGTAGTTAGCAAATAATCGATGTTGCTATTGTTCGATATTTATCCGACAAAAACAACAGACAATACGAGTTATTTAAAAAAATATAAACTTATTGCACTGGCTTGCTAATATTTTTAATTATTATTTTTGTTTCTAATACCGCAATACATTTGACATATTATATACTAAAAACCGCTGGCATTTTTTTTTCTTGATTGGCCACCACACTCTGTGTATTGTGCCAGTTCTCAAGTTCTTCCGCTGGCATTTAAACGGATCTTCTATAATTTTATAGAAAGTATGAAGAGATCATCATACAGGGTTATCAATTACGGGTGTACTAAACTGACAAGAGGACACTATACTCATCATTCCGAACAACTTGCATTAAAAAACCAACCCTGAAATAAAAAAAAAACAGCTGTCCCAAATAAAAGCTTAGTAGTCAAAATATTTGAAACAGCTGATATATTTTGTTGAACTGTATTTGATAATAAGAGTATAAGAAAGATACAATATTATGCAAGTAGGTTCAACTATTTTTTACAATAAATTCTTTAGAGCAACAGTCATAAAATTTGATTATATTCTCTCTTGCATTATATTGAAATCTAGGTTACGAACTATATAAATTTCATTGTATGAATTGAATAAGAAGATCGTGTTTCCGACTGCTACTGCTAATACCATATTTTTACATAGTAAACGTAAGTTTAGACTATTCGCTTTAGTCACTTAAATAATGCTTTTAAGTAAGGTTACAACTCCTAAGACACGAATAGTAAAGCTATTAACCAGAAAATATGACGCAATTTCACATAAAAGGCTAAGAAACAATAGACACCTGCGACCTCCGTATAATGATGGATGGCGACAAATACGAACACGTACGGAGAACATTTCCCCACGTGATTGGAGATTTTATATTTAGATAACAGATATAAATTATATTCGCTTTAAATGAATTATTATGGTTGGCTGTGGAGGCGGCTGAACATAATAACACCTACGCCTAAATTGTAATATGTATGCAGGTATATACTATATATACCTGCGTAGGTTAAGGATTTTCTTTTTGAAAATGTTATGCATGAAATGTTCTTGCTTATAATTACAAGTATGTCAATGTTTCCTTTAACGAAAATCATTAATGAGCAAGCCTATTTTAAGCAGATTCTATGTTGTCCTTAGACTGTTGTTCAGATCTGTATATTCATACATGGTTGTCGGTTAGGGTTGTCATGAACCACTTTTAGTATGTCACTAACTCAACTTACATAATTGAAAATAATATCAGCTGTTTCATGTTCATCAGTTGTTCCGACAAGCGTCCTTTTATCTGAAATGTTGGGTATGTTGGCCGTTATAATATCTGCTAAGTAAAATTTTTCGGCTTGAGAGACCCCAAACAAACAACTTTATTAATTTATTAACAAAGAGCTATACAATTCAAAATACCGAGGTCGAGTTTAAAGAAAGTGTGGTAATTATCATGTATATCGATGGACTGATTTTAATAAAAATTTTATGGTGGTCGTTTATATCCCTGGTAAACATATAGGATACTTAAGATCTTGGTAAATTAAAGAGAACTAATAAGAAACGTAAACGAAGTCGCGGGCATCAGGAAGTAACAAATAAATAGGTACCTACATAACGAAACTCACGAAACATTTCTACTTTTACTAATATTACATTTCGACAAACCAAAGCCTAAACCAAAACCTCACCTGAAACAAACGCCGGAAACTCACCTCCATCTGACTATTTATACTCTTTGATCTATGCTGCGAATAGTTAAGTAGGTAACAAAGTTGTGAAATTACCAGAATACTCCACAGGTTATCAGCAAGTTTGCAAAATATCGCACGCTTCGGAAGTTCAACGGCTTTTGTTGTTAGAGTACATACATTGGTTACTCACAGTATATAGAAAGAAGTAAGATATCGAAGAAAGACAATACTCAGTTACTTTTTCAAACAATAGTCAATCTTGTGTTATTAAATAATTAAAATTAATTAATTAATTGTTATAAATCAACATTTGGATTATATGTGGATCTTAAGTGGTCTGTAGGTAATCTTTCTGCTATAATTTTTTGTTGTCGTAGTAAGTCATTTTGTTATAGTTAATAAAGGCACTTGCCACGTTAAAACAAAAAAAAATTGTTAATCAATGTCGCTACATTTTTAAACACCTTTCTACACTATAAAGGAGTAGTAGGTCATCGATGTTATCATGCGCATCCTGCTTTATCCCATTGTTGGGTATATTACATATACTTAAGCTATTTCCTTGCTATAGGTTATGTTGGTCATTGTTAGGAGTCTAGAACTTCTATTATCTTCGAAACCTATAAAACTTTTGCAGCAATAAGCTATTTTTTTTTAATTATGCTATGAGAGCAGTACTCTATAGTACTTATTTGAACAAAATGTCAATCACTCGCCCACTAGAACAAAACATCTACAAGTATTTTCAAGGATCTATTTAAACAGTTTTCTCTATTTATATCAATCATCAATCAATCACATACTGATTTTGTACATTAAATCACTGTGTTTAAATAATTAAATTACATAATTTTCTTCTATCAAAATTAATAATAAAAATATATGATTAAAATTTAAAAATTGCTACACTAGCATTTATCTGTGAGATAAAATATCAGCACGCATTAAATAGTCTAAAAATGCATTAAATCAGAATCAATAATTTAAATCGTTAGAATGTATGTTCGTATAATTCAATGGTATCGATAATACACATAGAAATTTTATTAGAAAATAAATGCAAGGAGCTACTGGATTATGTTTACGCTTGTGAGCTTAGATGTAGGAACGGAGCAAAATATATCAGAATATTGTATAGCAAATCCAGCTTATAGAGTTCGTTTCCGCATTTATCGCATGTGCACGCTTCCCTATCAAATAGTGTTCTTTTACGAAGTACTCGTAGAATGAATAAAGTACGCTTCTAAATTTTCATCTTATTTTGATAATTCAAAATATGAGTGTTAAATAATTGATTTATGCTACTATGATTATTATGTATGTCATAATACAATGTGCTGATAATGACTTTTATGATTGTGATCCATGGTACCTAAATAAATAAGTTATAGATAAACGATTAGCCGGACACGACTAATAAAATTAACAGAATGCAATTGAACAACTTTTAAGCATAAATAAACTAGTGAAACTTACATTCATATCTACACTCGTTTACACACTTATTTTCTATAGCTCATTAAATAAATGACTCGTAATTGCTTGAAAATTGCATTTACTTGAATTATGGATATTACGTAAACGTGTCAGCGTGCGGTGACTTTCAAACCACATCCTTTAGATACAAAGCCGTGATAGCTTCGCTCTTTGAACTTTATACCACTGCTTGGGAATTAGAACCCTTACTACTAACAATATCGTCACACAATGAACTAGTTTTCCTAAAAATATGCTGTTTTACGTTATGTAAATAATTTTACATTTACACTACTTCAGTTATTCTGTGACTAGGAATACAAATAAGGACTCTCTAACGCATCTAAAGCAATTTCTTTTGTAAAAATACTTGGATTTCTATAACTATCACATCCGATTCAAAACCAAAAATGCGTACTGTAAAATATTTCATTACTAATAACCAGACAATCACATAAGGGAGATTTGAAATCGCCGAACGAGGGCCTTTACCAGTAGAATTATGATTCCTGATTGCAGTATCGGTTGTCTTATGTTAACAATGATATGCTATTAAATTAAGACGGCCAAGTGCAAGTCAGGCTCGTGCACAAAGGGTTCCGTACCATTATCTATATGACATTAGTTCAAGCTTCTATCTGCTGTCATTATAAGTATCGGTATATAGAATAAAAACGGAAAAAATTACGTTTGTAGTATGGGAGTTTAAACATTTATTTTATTCCGTTCTTATAGCGCCAACCAGAATACATCATCAAAAAAAGTTAACTGTCTAGTTTCTAGCTATCACGGTTCATAAGATACAGCCTGGTGACAGACTGACAGACGGACAGTGAAGTCATTGTCATATAATCCCGTTTTAACTCTGAAACGTACACGATCATGTCGCATAATATGGAATTTCGACTAAATCAACATCTATAAAACACTGGAAAATTATAAAGATTAAGCTTTTAAAATGTATTGTCTAGATTATATACATAGAAATACTCTTCTAAATTGATGTCAAGGGTCCTAAATATACGATACTTAACAAAGTCACGTCACTAATAAAGAAGATTAAGCATCAACAGATCTCGATATAGAAAACAAACAATTATATCTACACATGACCATGGCCATTATTTAGTCTATAATGTGACCTTTATCAAATACTCAAGGTCCATCTATACAAATTGCGGCTATAGTGTGCAAACAGTTGAGTCTGTCAACTCGTATTCATCTCAAAGTTTGAAACCATGGTACGGGCGAACGATCGTGACGCGCAGACAATCGCTTTTCGAACTTCCCTACGGGCTGAGTAAATCACTGTCTATTAGCCGCTTGCGCACCGTGGTAGATATATCCAGGTACCAGATAATGCCAGTATTCAGGCATTGCCTTGATAGTCCGCTGCTGACGTGGTAATGTATGGTTCAGGAAGAAAAAGTAATTTTAACGGACTTTACAATAAAAGATCTTTTCGAGAAAAGTTCTCAATTTTTCCCGAACTAAAGTACTTTTACGCAAAAATACATTAATTTTCCACCTGTGAACGAAGAGAGAAGTAAATTATGTTTAAAAAAATATATATGAATAAATATCTTCCAGAGGTTGCCAATTTTTATATTTGATAGGTTCCCCTAAGGCAAATATTGTTTTAGCATTTTTGATAATTTAAGTGCGCCTTGTAACTTGTATAATCTTAGGTGAATCCGCCTTTTGTCCCATGTTGTTTATTTTTTTAATTCTTTTTGTATTGTATTTTTGTGGTGACAATAAAGAATTATTGTATCGTATTGTGATGAGTCTAGTTGGAGAATCAACAGCGTGATACCCTCGTCGGCGAATTCTTAAGTTAATTTTTACTAAATTACTGTGCAAATTGTGAAATATTGTAGCTTGACTTGTCTAGTTTAACGTGACTATAAAGATTTCATTTTACAAGTATCTATATCGCAGAATCTCTGCGCATGAGACATAAATGGGGTTTACTTTAACGTTGATAATGCAGGAAAAAACTGAAAGTAAATTGCTGCTGCGATCTCTAATGACTGCATTACTGGTAGCGATGATGATGGCCGAGAGCGCAGCTTAGCGCAAGTCCAGGCTATCACAGCGTGGTCAGCATTGCAGTTATTGATGTCCAAGCTGCAATGGAATAAGAGCTGAGACCGAAGGCCAAGGTCTTTACAGCTCGGACTCCAAGAGCTGCAATATGCAAGAGGTCGTCAACGAATGTCCACATTACATAAGTAAATTTAAGTTAAAATTTAAAGACTGCAACTGCTCTTAGATAAGAGAAGCTTGGCATCAGTTATATAGATATATAATCGAATAATCAGGTAACTTTAAAGTTGTGACTATAGTTAGTATTTCGTTAAGTATTTCTGATACTCAGTGGAAATCACAAGAAGAACCAAAATTAATCAATTCACCCAAAATTCCGAACAAAGATTACCCTAACATTGTTTCCAGCGAAACGCATAGAACTTCACCCTGATTTCGGCCAGAGTACGAGTAGGAACTATAATTCATACAAACTTACATCTAACTACGCCCCTCAAAGCTATCAAACTCCGTGCCGTAGACAATCCAATCGTGAAGTTAGTTTAATGGCGACTTTTGCGTGGAAACTTTGTCCACAGAATGTTCGTGCAATGTCAAACTGATCCAGACAATTGGAGCAATTAATCGGCTTTCGTAGTTTGATTTACGCGTTGATTATTATCGGAGTTTAACCGCGGGTTAGGCTTAACGCTCGGGGCGTTATTTAGGTAAGTAGCTCGACACGTGTTCGGTTATACTCCTAATATTTAAATTTCACGTTATAATAAACAATTGTGCAACAAATAGCTTATATTCTAAGTTAAGACTATAAGTTGTTTGTCAGAAATTGTTTAATTTTCAGTTTGTAAAAAAGGAAGAGTTTCTCAATATTTTTTTCAATATTTTATATCCCCTGGTTACTTAATGAAGTTTAAACTTATTTAAATGAAATTTGTTTTAAAGGGAAATACTTTCCATTTGACCTTACCTAACCTAAACCTTTACCTTTACTTTTTGATCAAAACCATTCCAGTGGTTTACAGAAAATATCAAAATTACTTATAAAAAAAATATGTTCAGGCTTTGATTAAGTCAATTCTATTACGGGTTTTCATTTAACCACCTACCATGTCATACAAAAACTAAAAAAATACTGTAGGCATATTTTGAAACCTTTAATCTAGGATTATCATTAGTTGTTCATATTAATCATGACACTAATGAACTTAAAATTCTGAACTAATTAATTTTAGTTTAAAAAAATATTGAACATGCC
This sequence comes from Ligdia adustata, assembly GCA_947049295.1. Lineage (NCBI taxonomy): Eukaryota > Metazoa > Arthropoda > Insecta > Lepidoptera > Geometridae > Ligdia > Ligdia adustata. The sequence goes on from OX346218.1 coordinate 11,532,112, forward strand.
CACTCCATTCAGCTGTAGCAAAATATGTTGTTTTTAATTACATGTCTTTTTAAAGTGAATTAATCAAGCCAATAAATACCTACTATTTATAAGTCAGGTAAGTGACAAAGTGGAAACAATCTCATGAGTAACACGAATACATAAAAAGAAACTAAACTTAATTAAGTAGAATATTTTAATATTATATCAAAATGTTAAATATATTTTGATTTAGAAAAAAACTACTGGACAGTTTTTATAAAATGTACTATTAAAAAGATAGTATTTCAAGCAATAAATAATATTCACAATCAGTTCAGGCGTCTCTCAGAAATCGGGAAGCAGACATTAAAAAATTGGAATTTAAAAGGGTAAGATAAGATAAGATAAGAGGGCTTATAGATTGAAAGTTATTTTTATTCCATCCACAAACGCATTGAGTTTGAGATTACAGCTATGATAAATACACAACACCAGAATGTATGTTGTAGTCAAAGAAAAGCCGCTTAGCTAAGCCTTTTATCTCTGTGTATCCACATGCCCATTTTAACTGTCATCTCGGGAACAAGTATCACCCACTTACGCAACAATTTCATTTTACTACGACTATTACCTACCATTCCAGCTATAACTCGCCACACCAGTTAACAGTTGTCACTCAAAAATAACTGCGAGCCATGGATGTGTATCAAGAAAGATGCGTTCATAAAACTTAGAGTATGCTTTGTCGACAGGGTAAGCATTGTGTTAGAGTTTTTAAGCCATCTAGAGGCCTAATAGAATGTAAATTCTGAGTCTTTCTCCCGAATAGCAACAGATGGGAATTTTAGTACCATTCGTTTCAGTTTAAAAAATCAGGACAAATGAGAATGTACCTATAGTTTTGTAACTTGTATGTAATGTACCTAAAGGTAACTTTTAACATTTATTATACATTTCTTTTCTTTTTTTTAAATAAAAAATTGGCATCATGACCCAAATTTGAATGGTTTTTGGCTAATATGTGAGCTAGATTAGTTTTGATTTGGTGCTTTACAATTTCGTTTTGGTCCCTCATGACGAGTAAAAGTGCATGGTTCCTTAAAAAAGGAAAATAGCCCCAAACCCTGACAGTCTCTTCCTATTTTGGAAGTTGAAAATTTATCATAACTGGCGTTAGACAAGTCTGAGCTTGCAAGGCAAATTTCTTGTTAGTAGTTGCTACCACCACAAAAGAATCTATTTGTCTTATGCCGTATCTTTCCCCAGATTACCTGTGGAAGGAAATATCATAAACCATGTAACAATGTAGTTGGTTTACAAAGTGAGACATAATTTCGAACACTGTGCTTTATTTGCAGCTATAAAGTTAAGATGACGGTATGGGATCTGTATAAAGCGACATTGTCGACGCAGTGCCGAGTTTTAGATTCCATTGAATTAAATAAACTCAAGTTGCAATTGATTATGATTGTTTTCGCAATTATTGCCGAATGAAGTAATTTTTGTAACAGAATTTATATTGTCAATATTGATGCAGTAGTTTAGAAGTGGGTTCTAATAACGTGACGCTCGCACTGGCAGCGTCCATAACATTTCTTCATTCATTAATCAGAAAATGGGAAATACAACTAAGTATACTTTAGTTTTTTATTTTATTTCTCTTATTTATATAATAATTATATCATTAATTATTAATTGACTCTGCTTCGAGTCGAAATAAATATTTTTTCGTCTGTCAGTTTGTATGTTTGTGCGCGCACAGGTCGTAAAATCTAACCAATCTTGACGAAACGGCATCTACGTATTTTCAGATTTTTTAATTTATTGTATGTATTTATAATTAATAAATACATACAATAATATTAGTATCTATTTTGGGACTGGCAATTATTTTCTTGTAATCAAATATTTGTATGTCTCTTTAGATTTCGTTCTTGCGTACAGGTCGAAGTTTCTCACTAATCTTGACCAAATCTAGGATACAGGTTCTACAAATTTTGAGCATCTTTTAGACGACGCAGTAGGGGGTGGGGGAAGTTTGCTATGGCGTCGTTTAAAGAACCATTCGTGTGCTATCTATCTAGACTATTGAGTTTAGAGTTTTGATATCAAATTTCAGCGAAAGTCAATCTGACATTGTATACCAAACGCAGGTAATTTTGTAAATAACCATCAAAGGAACCAATTCATCCCTATATATTAATTATAATTAATGATAATTGAATTTGGATGTCGTACTTTGCGTCTAACTAGATATAGATTGTATTTATATATATCAACTATTATTTACCTAGATATTATATTCTAGTTAGACGCAAAGTACGACATCCAAATTCAATTATCGTTAATTAATATTATTGTTAAGGCGTCGAGGACGTTAATTAGATCATCTGAACAAGCAGCAGCTACGACTTAACAATTATTATCAATCAAGCATGTTCAATAACATGAGCCATCAATATATATCATTAAAATGTATAGGGTGTATTGTGTCGTAAGATATTTATACTAATTAGATCTTTATATGACAGCTGGTTCTACAAAACTCCACTGCACATAAATTAAATTATAGATTAAAATTCTATCGATACAAAAATTAAGAGAAGAAAGAACTGACTTAAATATTATTATTTTATATTTTTATTTATTAAACAAACTGATGAGCTGATATTAATAAAATGTATATGGACAACTAAAAGTATAATAAAGCTTTCAAACAAAAAGTTTTTCAAAGCGGTTTAGAAGCATCTCTGTAAAATTGGGCAAATTACATTAAAAATCTAATTATTAAGTAAGTCCTCCTTTTTAGAAGCCGGTAGGAACTTCTAACGAATATTTTTAAATATTTTAGATTAAAATTTACAGATAAGTAATTAACGAAATTTCGTTTTTATTGGTATGCAAATAAAAATACAATTCGCTAGTATTGTAACGTCGACTAAAAGCATACCCAATTTCTATTTCGACATCAACCAATTTAAAAATCAACTAGCCGAAGTACACTAACAGTTATTTATTCTGAAAGCAATAAAACTGTCACGTCAAAAACAATAAAACAAATCTAACTAACTTTAGTTTCGTTTCGTTCGGTACAAGTACATTTAAACCAGAATCAAGCCGTGATTAGCTCAAACAAAAACTTGATGTAGTGGTAGATAGCTGAATTAAGGCTAAGATTGCAATGGGCTAGGTGAATTAGCAAGCCTATACTATGCTATGTAACGTAGTTTACTTAGTTTGTGCGGACTAGTGTTTAAGATATATCATTTTTCTAACGACTTACATAAAGAGGAGGTACTCGATTCGACGGGTCTGTTAATTTACCTGATTTCTTGGACGCGGCTGGACCGATTTGAAAAATTCGTTCGTATTTTGAAAGGGTCCAAATAGCTGTTCGGGTTTAATTTTTAAATCAATTTAACTGATAAAGTTCTATCGGCACCTGCCGTAATGGATGTCATTAATCACTTTTTTTGTAATATTTGTTATGCTCAGAAAGGACTTTATAAACCCGAGTGGTTTTTTTTTACCACTGTTACTTAATGACCCCTCGCATATCAAAATCGGTCTATAGCCGTTTAGGCTGTACAGAGAATTAAACATAATATATACTTCTTACGAACAGACATATATTATGAGAAATATTACACTTTTTTTTGGGCAGTCGGGTTAAAATAGGTGAATTCAAGTTTAAGTTTCCTTAGTCAACATTTTTGAGTTTTCGATGTTAATTGAAGTAAGTATGATAAGACACCTGTTTATTAGTTTAAATTAAGTAGAAGATGAATACCTATATTTATTTATTTTATCTCTAAAAAAAAAAAATATGTCGTATAACCGGACTTTGGATATCTTATAGATTTGATTTGTATTTGTTAGAAACACGATATAAAGTGCCTTAATGGCGTTTCCGCTAAGATACAATAGTAATATTAAAAAAAAATTGAAATAGAATCTGTAGTCCTAAGAAAATTAAGTCATAATCCTTATATAGAACTCGCACCAGCGCTCCCTATTAGCAGAACTATGATTTGTGAATATAGGAATAGTCAATTGACTTAAAACTCAGACATTTTTGACTGCTACTAATCAAACAAATTTTCAATACATGAGTGAGATTGACAATTTGTCGGATAATGTACAGGTTCTAGATATAACAAGTTTGCTATCTGAAATCCGTATCGTGGGGATTGCCGGCAAGTTTGATTGTTTCTTGTTTGCGCAACCGAACACGAATGCGGTTGTCGACAAAGGCCGATGCGGGTTGAAACATCTACCATACGACCCTCGGGTTATACTGGCTTATTTATCCACATTATTCAAGATTTGTGAAACATTTATTCTGAACATTTTGAATAAACATATAATTTGATGTGTGATTATGCTGGTTTCCCAAAATAAGAGAACGCGATACTCAGTTTGACTGCATTTCACTATGTTTGTTATCTGATATTTTTAGTTTAGCCTTCGATTTGGCAGGTACCTGTGTGTAATTTTGATAAAAATTATATTAGACCGCCCGAGAAGAATAAAAAATATGTATATATCGGCCTCTGCGGAATTGGACAATACCAAACTGCAAATTTTTCGTTGTAATTACTCATTTAATTTTTCTTTTACTTTCTCAGTAAGATCACCAATGAAAGATTACCAAAAAAATAAACAAACCAGTAACTCTGTATAATGTAGGTATTAGTACACCAGGAGTACGTTCCCAAACCCGCCAGCCTGATTACACCGAACTAGAAAGGAAAAGTGCCGTGAAAAATTTCTCAAAGGGTGGCGGTAAAGCGAATATGAAACGAGAAAAACGGAAAACACAAGACACAATACAGTCTCGTAGACGTTATGAAAGAGGCGTCATGATGCTTCAGGGAAACGAATAAGAAGAAAATTCTGCAAGAGCAACTTGAAAAAGATATGGGGCTTTGACGCTGCAATACTTTTAATGCAGGATTATGCGGATTCATGGATAAAACTGTATTAGATGTATGTGGATTATGTAACTGTATTACAGGACACTGACATGTTAATACGGATTTATGATTAACGTATTTACTAAATTAATCATTTAATAATTTAATCATGTATTAATTACTTAATTTAATAAATTAATCATTATGGCGCGAAACAGTCGGTATATAATAAATAAGTAAATAAAATAAAATGAAGAATATTCAATTATTTGACTTTTGAATAATTTGTTATTTATTCAATCTAATTAATAATGTTTTTTTTATTTAATTATCTTGCGTTAATTTCAATATATTTAATGATATCGCTTAGGAATGTACTAAGCTAAAAACAGAAATCATACGCTAAAATAATTTAAAGATTCATAGCTATTTAAGTTTAAAAACTACAACTTGTACGTAAGTATTACGATAAATCCTGGCAAACTGATCAACTTAAGACACATTTTCCAGACACAAAGAGAGAATCGTCTGAGCTAGATCTCAAAAAAAAAATGTCAAGTACATAGTCAGTTCTTTTATTTTAAGATCCAAAATTTTTTGTGTCACAAAGTCAACAGTTCAATAAATGTAGTAATAGTAGTTTTATTATATTCTACATACATAATATTATAGTAATTATCAGATTATATTTAAAGACGTTTGTAGTTTTCCCGACGAAAACCCAGTGTAATCCACAAAATCTCAGACAGACAGAAGCTTTAAGCCTTTTATGTAGTCTCGATGCACGGTAAAGCGCATCTAGAGTTCACATAAAGGGTTTAAAACTTCTCCTAGCTATAAATAGCATGCAGATCCCGATATCTTAACATCATTAGCTGTTCAGGAACAACACAACGCTAGAGGTAATCAGGACCTGATACCATTTGCATACAATTGCTACGAGCTTATTACTTTTTCTTAGGGTTGGCTTTTTGCGAAATGTTGTACTACTACATGTTTTAATGAAAAAAATTACTAAACCTAAGAAAAAAATAATTAAATGAATAATCGTTCACTTCGTTAAGTTTACGTAAAAAGATTATTATACAAAATATTCTAAAATATCGCTGGCGAAATTTTTTTTATCGGCACATGTAAATTTAGAGTCAATAAACACAAAAAAATCATAATTATTTCGCCGACATTTGTTATACTCGATAAGCAAATGAAAACAAGTTAATTCAAGGCATAATTATTAAAATAAAAGCAATTTAACAAAACTTTTGTACTTCCAAAATTTTATATTTTATACCTTGATACAAAATATATTTTCCTGCCTTAGAACTATTATTGGTGTTTCTTCAATTTTAATGTGAAAATATATTTTTTCGCAATTGTATTATTACTGAGAAATGGTATGAGACACCCCTGTAATATAAGTGTAACAGTTAGCGCGGATCCAGTTTAGCTAAGAGTCTAGTTCATATAACTACGTGAAAGGTTAATGTAACTGTGGCATTGCAGTTATTACTGTCTCTGGTTTGAATATTTCTAGTTATAATGAACTCCACTGTACAGTTTCTTTTCATAGCTGCAAAGGCGCACGTTCTCATTTGGTTCAAATAAACGGAGCATTTGAAGACAGCTGTGCTCTAATTTCTAGCATGCTTAATTCGAGATCCGACGGTAACGGGTTCGACTCACGGTCGGGGTAGGTGTTTGAATGATAACTTTGAATTATCTTCCTTCGAGTCTGAATGTATTGTGTATGTGGTTGTGAACATAATATATGTATCCTTGTTCGAGTATGGACTGTAGTGTGAAACGTAATTCATTTATTTCCATAGTTACATGTTATTCGTCAGGAAGCTGTATTACCAGGCTCCGACAGATCTTTCCGTTGTATTTATATAAATAAACGTATATACGTAAATTATTTACCAACACTTTAGATTTCGTAATTCAATTGACATGTACTTTTACGTAAGTACGATTAATAAAAATGGCCAGATTACAAACGAAACAAAACTGTACTTTATTTTATTACACCATTGTGTTGCAATTGAATAACGAATAACATAAAATCATAGTTGAATGAATATTACATCAATTATTATCCGCAAATTGCAGATATACTGATCTGTATTGTTATTTATTACCTCGACCAAAGACTTATTGTAATGTTACTAAAAACTTAACTACTTAGCTTTTTAAATGTTCACATAGATCTTGAAACACCAACTGTTATCAAATGTTATTTTTATTTGTCCTTAGTTATATCCGTTCACAGCACCCATTTTTAAGGCACAATACATTGAGACACACATTATCACACACTCTTAAAGGTCTCAGAGATCTCAATACATAATTCATTCGCATAAGTTCATATTGAACCCGAAATCGGACATGTTTTTGTGTGAAACTGACAAGATTTACACGCCCAATGATATAAATTTATTTAATAAGTGCACAATCTAATAAAATTAAATAAATTTGATACAAAAAGCACTAGCTGTTTCGACGCAACGCCGCGTAGAATTATTTTTATTAGAACCATGTGTGACCCTATTTTGTTCACAGGATTCTGTACATTTGGTTTTGTGAATTCTTCGCCAATTTATCTATTAGTTGATCAAAAAGTGAAGAATGTTGAAATTTGTAGCAATTCATTAGAACAGGTGTTTGAACGCGGTACGTGAGTTTCATAATCATTAATTTTTGCGTACCATAACGTTCATTTTATAATATTTACATTAACGAGTATCAATATATTATGTTACACAACGAGTTTTACCGACTTCCCAAAAAGGTTTAAATAGAAAAAGGTTTTAGAATTAGATCCTTTTTATGTTTATTACTTAGTTTCTCGAAGACGGATAAACCGATTTGATATATTTTTGTTTGATAGAGTATACTTCTGAAGTATTAACATTTTACTTTTTTTTTAAACGGTTCAGTGGTTTAATTTTTTAACTAACTGAAAATATTCTATCTGCCGTAATGGAAGCCGGTAATCATTTTTTTAAAATAAATTGTTATAGAGATTGAGTTTGTGCTTTGAAATCTATATTATTGCCACGCTGCAGAAAAAAAAATACCCAATTCGCTCTCAATAGTAAACTAATAGGTTTTGAATTCTTTAATCTGGCAGTTTGGACAATAAAAGTAAACGCGAAACGTTAGAACCTCTACCATGTACCAGTGACGTCTGGCCGTATTTCTACTTTTTTGATGGTGAAATAATGGATGGAGGGATGGAGGAATCAAATTCTGTAATTCCAACGCACACTCTCAGAAATATACCTCACCTTATTCAGCTGGATGACGTCGGGGATGGATCAGTTAGTTGACAGAAGAGCCCTATCACCTAAGAGTTATCTTGGTTCCCAATGTCATGGAAATTTTGTAGGTATATTATATAATTTGAATAGAAACGTAGGTACTTAAAATATATTTAAATATCAACCGAAATTCAAGTTTTACATCCGTTCTTCTACACGTGAGCTATAATTAGATCTTATAATTAACACCTAGATGACTAAGTTAGGTAAGTACTTAGCACGAGACAGCGTCGCGCCAGTAATTTGCTACTTTGTTGCTAAGTATCTACTTAAAAGGTTAGAGTCACTTACTTATTTTCTTGTCCATATTAAGCATATTGCAGGCAATGATTTTTCCTGTTTTCTCGTAGGTAAATGCTGTAAAAAAACTAGTTGTTAATATTTTTCTGTAAAACGACTGGCCGGGATCTTTAATACGAGCTTTTATTTAGTTGCATTGTTTGTAAGTGTGTATGGGTAAATTCCTGAAACTATGTATATTTAAATGCATCATTAAGTGAGTGGAATTACACAAGTATGATGTAACAAATAGATACACATATCTATTTATATTAAGTTAATGTTCTTGTAAATATTAGTATGTAGTTTGTGAGTAGATTTTTTTAATATATACATCCCTGTATACCATAGACATCATGTCCTACACAGGCATTTGACCACAAGTTTGCACGACCACGGAAATCAGTGATACTGTAGCCCTACATTGAGCATGCCTAGTCAGCAATAAATACATTGGCTCTCAAGGAAGGCTGCCGAAACACACTGTTAGGTGCTTGGCGACAGATTGGAGAGTATATTGGGTAATTATAAGAACCGTGGGTAAGCGCATTGGGAATATTAAATGTAATGCTCATCCAATGGTATATTAATAAATCAATTACAATTTGTTTTAACGTTTAGTTTTTGATGATAATGCATGGTTAGTTGAGTAAGTGTCGTCATTCTTTGGAAAAGATCGGACTAGATAATAATAAGAAAAAAAATCTTTAACAATAATTTAATTCAGAATAGGCGGTCACATTTTTAAGGAAACCTGTTAGATAAATATTTTCCTAACCATAATAAAATTTGGTTACTAGCAAATACTCTATGATTGCACTAATTAATTCTGCAGCCGGATCTCGTACCATAACGGGACAAAACAACTAATGCTTTTGTAGAACTTACAAAGATACCGAGGGCTTATAAATTATAATTTTTATTTTTTTTTAATTTTAAGACATGCTATATCCAAAGGCACAGTAATATTATAGTTATGACACTTTAGTTAGTGCTGGAATTTAGAATGAAATTGTGTAGTAAGTCTCTGAGACTTAATCAAACATTATCTATATTGTTGAATAACCGCTAAATTTAACGTGTCACGCCTTTGATTAAAATACTGGTAGATAAATTCGGTAGACTAGTTGTTTATTGATTTAGTAGCGTTTGTACTTACAGCACACCTGGTATAGGTGTGATGGCCAATTACCTAGTAATATTCCTTATCTTCTTACAATTTATCGTGTCATGTCATCTATGGATAGCGCTCAATAGTAAATGTTTAAAAAATAGCCTCATTGTTACAGTACCTAAAATAACTCAAACCAGGAGATCTTAATCTTATTATTAGTAATATCGAACGTAACCTATTCTAACCTTTTCGAATCAAAAAGTTGCAGTCAACACTTTTTTAATTCTTTTTACTTTTACTGTCTTATTAATAAACGCGTCTTAACTTTAAACGTCTTTTGTCTTGTTTTATCCGATGGAGAACGTCACGCGTCAAAACAAGATATAAGATGCTTAAAGTTAAGAGGCGTTTATCAATAAGACCGTAGATGTGAAGCTTCCACTAAATAAAACTACTTCTATACAATACAATAGAGTAAGTAGTACGCCGTGACTGTAGCTCTAGTTAAGTAATAGGTTAGCAGAACGGCCCAGCCGAAACTTGTCCGATTAAAGGCTAACTGCTCCAAAAGCTCAAACTTTGGGTGCGGGCGTCCTGCCTAACCTCGGCGAATACTCCCACAGTTTGGTAGTAGTTCACAGTTGCTTAAGTTCAGCTTTGTATTAGCTTATTAATTACTTACAATATAATACTGTAATTCTTTAACATATTGTAATTAAAATCTTAATTTAACAATTTCGTAAAATGAGGAGTCATTTTATTGGTAAAAATTTGTTTTTATTTATTTTTTCCGATTTAGTAGCTGTTAGTAGTTTGGTTTCGAAATAAAAATATATTTAATTACCAAGACCCACTACAGCATTTGCAGGTAGGTAGGATACATAAATAAAAAACAATAAAAAGCACGTTGTGAATTTTTTTCTCGTCGATAATTGTGAACGATAAAATAAATCCAAACAAAAACTACACATTGAGTTTACATGAATTTATTATACTCTTTTTGAGGCACTAACATTGCTTACAAACTCAAATCACGCACAAAATTACGTACTGCCTACCTAATTGTATCGCAAGCCGGTCGCTATTTCGCAACATTTTCAATATCGCCGTTTGGAAAGGCGACTAATTCAAGCTAGGATTTCCTATTATCCTATTAGAATATTATCCGGTCAGATAGATCGGAAATGTTCGCAAACGATCGGAAACAGTACGCCTCCGATATTGACAATTATTTCGTGTAACGAATGACCACTGTCGAAATTCGACCGTGGACCACTTACATTTTAGACTCAGTTAAAGGTTTATGCAGTTGCTTTATAGGTTTACGGATAATAGAAAATAGTAATAATTGTTAAAAAATTACGTAATATTTATTATTAGTTTGTGGCCGCGGGTGTGTTCGCTTTGTGTTTGTTTTCCCGGGGAAAAAGTAGCCTATGGCTCTATCCTAACCGCCAACTATCTATATCCTAAAAATCAAATCGATCGATCACTCAGTTACCGAGGAACTTTTGAATTTATAAATATGTGTGGGGGATAAATGCATGTTCGAGATTTGACTGTATCCAAACAAATACATGTTTTTTGGAAGAGGAAAAAATGTTGGTCTGTTTCCGTTTTCAGATCATCTTCCAAAGACGATAATTTTACTAGTAAAAACTACGAGTACCTATGTGTCAGTGATTTGATAATTTTTAGTTCATTATAAGTAATATTTTTTAAATATTCTTCTTATCTAAAACGCTATAACGCAACTTAAAATTAGACATAATTGGGTTAAAATTTTGTACTGTACAGACGTTTTAAGATACGGTAGTTTACGACCCACTGTAACACGCATATCTAAAATAATATTAACATTATCTTTTATTAATTGCCGCAGCGCCCGATTGATTTCAAACGGACGGGATAATGGTTTATCGTGTCGAATGGGCGAAATTGTTTCGCAAAAACAATCACGCACCGTTATTGGAGTTAATTGCTCCAAAGTATTTTAATAAAGTAATTTAGCTGGAGCGTTTATGCGAGCATTTCGTGAATTCCCGCGGGCACCTGCTTCGGCATTCGACCATTGCGCAAGAGTTGCCTCCAAGCACGTGCTATTCAAATTGAACGGTTCGATTTTAATTTCAAATACAGAACAGCTCTTTGAATGGCTATGATTCACTGTTGCAGTTGGATCAAATTTAACTTTTGATTTAAGATAGTTGCAACGTCATGAATTTTGAATAAAGACTGCGTACGCATAGATCTATTATTTTGTTTGGAATAAATAAGAACAGCTGTAAATAAATTTACCAAGATTGTGTCGAAACACGCAACTTATCCTGTTTTAGTAGTATACTAGTAATTACGAGTATATCCTAATTTATTTTCATAGTTTTTTTGGTTTCAAACATATTCCTGTTATTCTGTTACGGCGAACATACCTAAATAAAAATAATATTCGTAGTAATTTTTGTCTTTGACAAAAGGCTGTTTACAATTAATCAAGCGAAATAACAGTCTAATAGAAAGTATTGCGTAATTTAAATGTAAAAAGTTTTATAACTCCATTGAAACGCGGGCCAAGCAAGCCAAATTGCAATTTACGCCACGTGCTTCCAAATACCTTCAATAGCCCAAACCCAACCAGGTGTTAATTGCTATACTTTATTATCGCTAAACTTCGACATTCTACCGTCGACTCAGATTATATAATAGTTGCCAGTTCAGGGTGAAATTCCTCTAGCGCCTGTATTATTAGATCGAATATTATGACAGCGAGACACACAAGCCCTAAATAGTTAAACTTTAGGCTAGAAAACTGGATCCAGTTATTGCAACACTACCAGTTATTAGGGGTACAAGCCTGCACAACCTTGAAGTGCCTGTTACTTAATTATTATGCCAGCCGAATTTAATGCTGCCCGAGATACCTATTTTTGCGGTCAAGATAAAGTTTCTGCAACGGAACAGAGGTTATTAGCGTTCATAAATATTGGATCAAATTATGATTATCCTTTTATGAATTTCAATTCCGTATTAATTTATGCGAAATGTCAGTAGGTGATTACTAAGTTAGCTGTTTTGTATGCAAAATCGTTTTCCTAGCGACAAATTGGTTGCGAACCACGTGTGAAAATCAATATATATTGCTGACTTGAATGTTGTACGATTTGTATAGCATTTTGCTTTATTATCTTGGAGTAATTTGCAATTAGCACCTAGAATTTACACCTGTTACTTGGTCTCAAACTCTAGTTATTTAACATAAAACAACATAAATTGAGCTGATGATAAAGCTAAAATGGAAAGGGAATTAGTAAGCTTTAACATTGTTGCACTTAAGACTATAATTTTATCGAATTTGACAATTATATCAAGTTTAATGACGAACATACATAGTCACAAAGTCTCATTACCTTATCTATCAGTTAGATAAAGAATTTATTAGTAACTGTAATAACATAGTAATAGCATAAATTGTGTCCTAATTACAGCTTGTCAAATTCATGCAAAAGCTTTCGTGGCACGTGGTCGTTAGGTCTATCAAAACGAGCTAAATATTGGAGCAGCTGACGTTATCGTACTAATTTATGAAAAATAAGAATGTTTGTAATAAATAATCATATATACCTAGTACAATAATGCATTTTTAGTGATATGAGAAACAACTTTTTAGAGAAAACAAATCAGCTGCTCCTTACAAAAACTTGGTTGTCGACAAAATGTATAAAATAGCAGATTTTCTCGAATATAAATTAGTATGAAAGTTGTTCGTTAAGATGGGTATAGTGACCCCTTTCGGCTTAGTACACCCCTAGCCGATAACCCTGTATATACATACATATATATATATATATATATATATATATAATATAGTCTTTACTAAAATGGATTGTATGAACTTGGTTTCGATTTGACAGTTCGCCACTCCAGCGCTGTCATATTGAAACCAAGTTTCCTTGTTCTTATTTTCAACTATACTTCATACCTAGCTTAACCCTATAAGGAGGTTAGACTTATATACATTGAGTATAAGAGAAGCCCATTAAATATCACCTAACGCTATAATTATTTAGAATACCACCTACTTTTCTTCATTTGAATGAAATGGCTAACTCTACTGTCAGAGTTTTTAACCACTTAATAGGTCTCTGATATGAACTTCAATTGCGGTCCTTATACAATAATTAGCTATTAAATCTTAAAATAAACATTTTTAAACTAACAAACGTTACTTACCATTAATCATCAGCTGCAGTCTTATGTCATTGTAAATTCAGAGCTCGCCAAAGAGTAGGTTCCAAAATGTACGGAACCGTTCCTTGTAAATATTTTGGTAACTAAATGCAACGGTTCGAAGCGTATTCCTTTGAGGGATCTCGACGGGACTCGATTTCGGATGGCTTACCGTGCACGGCTACATTAGATCCTGTTTAGACTGGTGTTAAATAAAATCACAGTAAATGCGTCTTGAATATGTAGTAAATTTTGCGTAAATATGACCCGATACATTGAGATTGATACTAAAATGTGACCAAACTTTCTCACTTACAAATAGAGTGATAATCATAGAACCGTTAGAGATAAAGAAATTTAGTTTAGTTTTCTTAGTTTGTTTTTATCGAATAAGAATAAGTCACGGCATAGTTTTTTTTTGTTTTAATTTTTGATTATGCCGTATCTTATGCCAATTTATACCTGAATTATCTGACTGTGGCACAACAGCCAATCTTATCGCTAAAAATAAAAACTTCCAGATAGCCTTTATAGAAATGGAATACATACAAACAAACTACTGGACTAGATAAATGTTACTCGTAGTCAAATTTAACGATTTATGTAAAGCACACCCTTATAAAAGTAATATATATTTCAAATCGAACCAAGGGCATCTCTAAAAAATTTGGTTATACACACAAAACCAACAAAAAACTCCGTCAAATTGAGAACCAGCCGTCAATTTTCGGAATTTAAAAAGTTGAAAACGACGATTACCAATTGACGTGGCTGATTGTAAACAATACTGTATCGTATTCCTAACAGAAAGCAAATAGCTCATCCTCCGGATATAAATTCCCCAGCTAGCGTTGCACTCAAGTGATATGATGGTAGGTGACAGCCGTCATTTTGCGTCGTACAAAGCTCTCATGAATATTTGAGCGCTCATCATCATGTTCAGCTTGAGATATCGGATTTTACGCTCGAGTAGTGATATTAGGAGCACCGGCATATACACAGGGTTATAGGTATACCCTGCTTCTTCTTCTATTTTTGAACTCAAATGTAGAATGAGAATTCTATGCTAAGTCACCGGTTTCCTGCCTCTGACATACATTCGCGATCTGCATGCTTCCTGAGGTCATCAACTCACCAGGCAACTCTGCACTAAGCCAAAATGAGGCCATTGTATCTTATAATTCAAATTTATATTTCTATTGAATTATGAAAATAATGAAAATCATATACACAATAGAAACTTAAAAATATTACTAAAATATTTTGGAGAGATGAGATTTTTGGAGAGATAAACGGATAACCTAATTCAAACCCAAAAAATCAAATGTTTTATTTAATTTGTGATAATATGTAACGTGAATTACATTCAATTATTTATAAACTTGAATAGACAGTGTCGATAAGATAATTTAATTATAGTTTACCATGCCTGCCTGCCATCATCAAGTTAGATACGAAGTTAAAATGTTTCTCCATAATGAGTGGGTACAATGATGGTCTTTCGCTAAGCAGAGCGAGTACTCTTATAACCCTGTATATGTATCGGAAGCTTAATATAATGTTTGTTCTTAGAGCGGGAACGGAGCGAGCGGAATGAGCAAAGCGTTTGAAATACGCGCGCGTGGTTTGGTAGAGCACACAAAACGCTTAGCAGTATCTCAGGGATTTGATAAGGACTTGAACTTCGGTTAGCGCTTGGTAAGCAAATTCTGGAATCTTCTCATATTTAAGAGTATATTTTTTATATCCAAATCGAAATTTACTGATAATTCCTTTTATTATAATTCGACATGTGATTGGTAAGGTTGTTAAACTACCCATCCAAGTGAACCCATTGTAGAACCATATTTTGATAAATTCAAAGAAGCATTTGTAGTCACCTAACATAATTAGGCGAAAACGATATCGAAAATGCAATTTTTAAGTGGATTTCTAAAAATATTTTATCATGTTTAAAATTAACATCAGAAACAACTTTGGACTGTGCAAATTAAATAGTAGTTTGCCTCGCTTTAAGAAATTTCAGATTCCCATTTATTCATAAAATATAATTGCGAGAAAAATAAAATATTACACACATAGTCATAATACTTTTTAGTTGAATATATTCATTTATAATGGGTAATTAAGGTCCTGTAAGAACCTCTGCAAGCGAACCTGCGGGAAATGCTTGTTATTAATAAAATATTGCCAGGAATAAACAAAGAGCCACGAGCGAAACTCTGATATCACAAAGTTATCATAGCTACAAGCTCGAGTCAGCTAAAACTCAAAAAAAGCGTTGTTTTCTTGACAAAGTTTTCTTTGTTTTTTCAACTCAGTTATGCGAGCAACTGAAAGTTATAATGAGTTTCATGTTTATTACTATCATTCTTTATATATAAACGTGATTCAGTTACAATAAAAACATTAGCTTCAATTAACTTTACGTTTATAATACTCCCATAATATGTAACAAGACAACTTAATTTGTCTAAAACTAAAGATAAAAAACTACAACGTCTACTATAGGCTGCTTTCAATCAAAAATTCATAAATGAATTCCAAACTGATCATACTACTCGGTACGGTTGGTTAAATTAGCAAAAGAGGTGAGTGTAACAGTTTGAAAGTGTCCCCAGTGGCGTCGTATAGTCTCATGCATAATTTAGAAGGAATATTGACCTCTCACTGCGGATCCTAACTGCTAATATTCATGTAACTTGTGACCAAACGCAAACCCTGACGTCACTCGTTCAGTTTTAGTAATACACCTAAATACTCGTGTTAAATATGATCAATTATGTATTTATTACGAAGTAGTTTCACAGGTGCCCACGTTGTAATCTTAGGGGCACTAGCAGTACTAGTAGTGACTATGTTGTACCACTAGTACCCCTGAAATATTAACTACAGATTGTCTTGTTTTCTTAAGAGACTTTTATAGCTCTTTGCACCACTACTTAGCTAGTACCAATAAAAAATATGACGCCTACCTTCAAGTGTTGCTTGCAACCATAGTAAATTTATCTTGTTCCGACGATAAAAGAGGATTGCGCGGTTGTCTATTACTTTATATCTACCTGACAAAAACTGTCTATTTTTACTGACATTTCCAAGTTTGAGAGTTATAATATGAATATTGCCGAATACTCAAACAAAGTTACTCGAATATAGAAAATGAATATCAACTTCAACCGCGGTACTGGCTTTGACGTCGATGATCCTAAAACTGTGGTGGTCTCATAAACCATCACAAAACAATGATTATAAAGCATTTGGACGATTACAACGGCTTGTTTAGTTCGGTATGCCAACCACACTAAATTGCTTTGCATAATGTCAGTACTTAACCAGTAATTTGGTAATCTGTGTTCAGCCGGCAACGGTAATTAAATGCTGGTGGGAGAAATCACTTGCGAACCCAACTTTATCACGTAATTACGAGTTTGTAGGCACATTACCGTTTTGCAAGGAGTTCGTGCTCGTTCGAGGTTGGTAATGACATGTTTTTATTGGGATCATGTCAAATCGTGACATAATAAATAACGAAGGCAAGAAAAACTTTTATATTCTGGGAAAAATAAAAAAGGAGAAGAGAAGAAAGTAATTTTTAAGAAACTTGCGTTTGTAATCTGCTGCATCATTGATCAGGTATGGTGTCTATTGTCATTAAAAACCATTTCACACAATTTAATTCTTCTTAACTTTACAAGCAAAAGCACGTTCTTCCACGTAAAATACCGCCGCAAAATTTAATTTCAAATCCACAAGATATACGCTAATAGAGTTTCCTCCAGCTAGCAAAATGGCCGCGATAATCAACTGACAATAATTAAGAGCAGTCAAACTTTCCCGACCATTTTCTTCCGTGTCGGTGGTAAAGTTTAAAATTGCTTTACCTTGGTTAACGCCGGGTTCCGTTAACGTAGAAAAGATTCGAAGTGCGCTTCATTAAAACAGAGTTGGACCACCGACAATAGGTGGATCGCAGGCCTCGGAAGCAATTAGTGAGGGAAGAAACCAGATGCGCCGCAAGCATTGCGAATAAGTACTGCCTACCTGCCTTTCATACTGGAACGCAGTTGCACTGAACTCAATGAATTGACCCTGCTCATTCATTCGCCAACAAAGCATCTGGGTCTTTTTGTTTATTTAGTGTTTTTTTTTATTTATGCAGTATGATACAAACTCATTCGATATTCCTAAGATTGCTCACCCCATTTCACGGCAATTCGATTCAGACCTTCAAATAAATAACTCGCCGACAATAAAGCTGATCGACTCTATTTTATACAAATTTTGCAACTGCTTGAAAATTAGCCTGTCGAATACATTCACGATCTAAATCCGATTTCGACGCCAATTGGCCCGATAGTAACTAGTTTGTACACAAATACGTAAAATTGGCAGGACAAATCCTATCGGTGAAAAAATGCGATTTAAGGGAGTGCCGATTTTAACGATCGCTCAGCGTCGATCAGCCGAATTATTTCCGATTTTACTAGTGTACGGTGGATCCAGATTTGCAGATAACGAGTGTATGATTAATATTGAAGGCACCAACTGCGCGAGTCGTGATTAACGGCGGCCAATCAACTGCTTCCAATAATACCGATTTATTCGGCGCAGACTTTTCGTGAATTTTAATTAAACATGCGGCGCGAAAGCGGTACAGAACGATGCTATTTTATGACCAGTAAAATTAAATTGGTTCATTTAAATATATATTTTTATACTTTTTAGTAGGTTTGCAAAAATTTATGACTTACCTATATTGCAATTGGCGCCTTTTCTAGATTTCTACGTAATTTACATTGTGTTCGTCAATTACATTCCTGAATAAAAATTGAGATTCAATTCAATTGAGAACGTCAATTCAAACAGATGATTACCTTAAAATAAAGCTTAACCAAATATTCCATTCGGGAATAGCGAAACAAGCGCCCGAGCGCGTCTGAGTAAATCCAATTTTATTACGCTAATAAAAAGCAATCCAATTAGAGCTGGAGATTTTTTACTGTGCGAGGTTTGCAGGACCCTCGAGTGAAGTGCTGCGGCTACAGGTCCCAAATGTAACTGTTGGAACGAGTGTGCGTTGGCAGCTTCCAGAAAAAGTTGGGGCCTCGGCTCTTGAGGGTGCGGGTGTAATGTGAAGAATTATGTCACGTCGAGTAGCTTCTGTACGTGATGCCTGTTTTCTCTAACAATCTCTTGTTGTAGAGTTGTTTTGGAAAGTGTGCTAGTTGTATCTAAGTATGCATACTGTCCTAACCTAATATTCGCTTGATTGTATATATTTGATGTAATTTTGGCAGTCTATTTTAGTGCAAAAAAAATTGTTCCAGTATGACCTAACAAAAATAAGGAATATACTAGGAGCATATAGGAAAATAGGATTAGCACAGGATAGGATTAGGAAGATAATAGTATAGGGTTAGGATTTCTGAATGTCAACAGCAAAATATCTGGTCCTCATCGCAGAAGTATCTTAAACTTAATTAATGCGTCTTGCTCTTGTCTTGTATCGTCGTCCAGATAACAGTGTCGAATACTAATTTTCATTTATATGCTAATTGGCGGAATTTATTTCGGACAATAGCCGAATGAAAACGTCACTTCATGTCTTGTCGTGTACCATTCGACAGGTAATACTTAACTGGCCTGAAGGCATACGCAACCTTATCAAGCTGTTACGATCTGGGAACGGATTAGACTTTGAAAACTCTACCGTTTTACCTCTAAAGGTTTACCATGCTTGCAACAAGTATTTAGCAGATGTTACTTTATTTTTTTACTACGAATCCGTAGTCTTCAATTTCTAAGAGATAACCTGTTTTTAGTTAATACTACAAAACCTACTTTAAACAGTGTCTGATAACCAATTTTGAGATCCGATCATTAG
Source organism: Ligdia adustata (assembly GCA_947049295.1). Classification (NCBI taxonomy): domain Eukaryota; kingdom Metazoa; phylum Arthropoda; class Insecta; order Lepidoptera; family Geometridae; genus Ligdia; species Ligdia adustata. The sequence continues at coordinate 11,551,810 of OX346218.1, forward strand.
TTAGTATTCTGTTCTACTCTTAGTATATTTTTTGATGATGATGTTTAAATTTTCGACATTGTTTAGCAAAATAATAGTTTAAACTCTGTTTAAAAATATATTTTATGGTAAGACCGTAAATGTTACTGTTTCATAAATGAAACTTAAAAAAAAAAATGTGACACAATACCTCCCAGTTTTTGCTAAACCTTTTTCTAAAGCACGCGGAATAGTCTGTAGGAAGTGAAGCGTGCATAATCTCAACCACATCGTGAACCTCACCACATTACAACTCCATCGAACAAATAGTAAATATATTGCATTCGGACGTTTTTTGTACTATTATGTGAAGTTGTATGCCGGAAAAAGGATATTGTAACCTTAGACATGGTAGAGCAACACTTATGGGCGGTGTCCGAGGTCATTACGATTGTTATGAATGCCACTGATTTATGTGTGATTTACATTACCTATCAGAGCACTTGTTTTAGTTGCGATTCATTATTTCCTGTTGACTTCTCATATAGGTATTTGCTTCTTTTGCTGGACTCGGTTCTCCCCTTAAAGGTGGGTAGACTATAGTCCACCAAGCTGGCCAAATTACGGGCAGGTTTCCACACGATGTTTTCCTTTGCCGTTTAAGCATATGGTAATTAATTATAATATGAACATTAGTGAAAAACACAGATGCTTGCCAGAACCTGGATTTGAACCCGCGCCCTTTCGCTTGTAAAGCAACGGGTTATCCGAGTAGGCTACCACTAACTTCTCTTTTCTTTTGGTTTAGGTGTGATTTATTTCTACAGTTTTATTTTCTACTGTCAATTTATTATCAATTATCTTATTGTATAAAATTGTACTACAGCACAACGTTAGTAAAATCACATAAACTAAATAATCTTCCGCTAACTCTGCGTACCGTGTATACATTACTTATTTTTGCTCTACATAATTTAATCACACTAATATTTTAAAAGCAAAAGTTTGTGTGAGTTTGATGTCAAAACTTCACGCTCAAACGGCTTAGATTTACTTACTTAGATAAAGACATAGGCAACTTTTAATCCAGTAAAAGTGCAGTGTTCTCGTGTGGCAGTCAAATTTCTGCAGGTAACGCCGCAGGGCACAGCTACATATATATGTTTAACTTAAAAAATAGCACATTGTCTATAGCTAATTCATTCAACGACGCAGATAAATCTCATGTATACAATATAGTCGTTATTTGCATAAACGATAAAGTTTCTGCGTAGACAGCATTCCACTAGGCCGTAAAAAAACCCAAACAAAACCAATGACAGTTAACAGTTTGTTACCGTCACTTGTGACCAGACAAAAATGACACACGCACAGTTACTAACACTCGAAACAAGTACATGCATTGTAGCCCATAAAATATCGGATAAAATCAGCGAACCGACACTGGACATTCGAAACAAAAATATACACTACCATGTTCGAATCCAATATGTCTATTTGGCAAAAAAATATAATTGGGCTGGTCCCTGACGAGATAAATTGGGAGCTCGCAACAGCGTGGGGCGAGGTCTTTTATTGCACCCATAAAATATGGTTTGAATAGAAATGGAAATGTTTAAATGGATTTTGTTAATAAATGTAACTTGATGAAATAGTTTAAGCTGTTTATTCAGTGCTTTGAGGGTCTGAGTTATGAGCTTCCGTGTATGAATAATTAGAAATACAGGGCTAAAACGGACTTACTACAACCATCTACATATTTTAGACTGTCGATAAACCTGCAGTTGAAGTCAGCGAATTATTAAACTATTACTAAGGCTACATTATATACTTGCATGTTGTATGTAGTGTATGTCAGATATATATAAATAGAATATAGGCAATCTAAAACAGCTTTGTGAACTAATTGTAAGACAACTAAGATGAGAATTAATTGCTCCATACATGTAAGTTTATTGGAATAATAGAGCTATCAAAACTTTGTCTAACTTAGTATTATCTAGTCAATAACTTCGCTCAAGCTGTTCCTTAGTGTTTGGATTACCTTAAAACTTATTGGTAGCTCTAGATATTATTATAGTTACAGCCTCCTCTAACAAAGCTTTATTGGTGTGACATTGACGTTGGCGATAGGGCGTTATTGGCGAATTTGACGTGCTAAGTTTTACAGTAAACAGCAAAGAGTTTCATATATATAGAGAAAAAAACCTCCTTACCGCGCGTCGAAAAAAGTGTAGACGTTTTGGTGATGCGCAGCTGAACATGCGCTGCTGTTGGTGTTGCCTACTATAGAAAATTTTACCTTAAAGAAAATTAAAAAGACTTATTTTTATAAGCTTTTTTTATTTTTGTGATTGTCTGCAACTCGCCCGATGTAAAGTGACGAAGTGGCCTAAGATGTAGTACGCTACGATGTAGCTATAGTATGTTTATATGCTTGCATAGAAGAAACCAATTTAAAACAATTGAATTTTGCACTTGAAAAAGACCAAACATTATAGATATCTGGAAATAGATAAACTGTTAGCAAGTTCTACAATCTGGAAGTTTGCACAATTAATGTTGACGCAAAGCATTTTAGTACGAAATATCCGGAATCTCTATCTTGTAACCTAATTAATATTTTATGCGTGTTAATTCGTGGCATCCATCAGCTGGGCACGGGTTCTCCTACAAAGGAAGTGTAAACCGAATTCCACTTATTAGACTAAATTATGGTTTTGTCAAATTTCTTACTCGTAGTAGAAAGTTATCTTAAATTTCGTTGTAAACATTCATTAATAAGGAGTTTTGTAAGGTATTTCAGGGTCAAAAGTTTTCTACGTAAAAAAAAGGAAATCAAACAAATACAATAACTGATCCCTTCTTACTTTATTTTAACAGAAAATATAATGGATGGATGTGTAATGTTTTTGAGTGATTGAGTCACGTACTTTTACGACGCATTTACCTATTTCGATATATTTTTTAAAGAACTTTCGCTCGCTTGGCCTCACACCAGGCACTGATTTGAAGTGAGCTGAGGTAATGGCTGTGGCCTTAAGGTGATGGTTCCCAAATAGATGCGTTTTTGTTTCCATTTTCTAGCATTACCGTATACTGTGCCATGTTGGAAGTTAATACATCATGTAATACATATACTCAATTAAAGCATGATGTTTCAAAATTCTTATCTTAGTTTACCAAACCATTTTAATATATTTTTGAAGAACTCATTATCTCATTATTTTGAACATGTTTCTTTCGGTATACGTGGAATGTCTACTTTGTAATGTTGAGGTAGATTAATCGAAATATTGGCACCTTCAGGCTAATGTATTGTTTTTGTCTTAGAATGATAGGTAAGTGAAGTTTTAAAGGTAAATGTTATAAGAGCCTACTAAAAAGTATTCATTTAGAAAAGCACGTTGCTAATATATTTAACTAGGCACTTAGCACATATTTTAATGAGGCACTTTGGCTTAGCTAGCGGGTAGCGTTCGTTTCATGCGACGTTGCATGCGTGCCCGCCTCATTCCTGCCACTTCGCGTAGTGCGCGACGTTGTCAGACTTCATCTAGTGCAGCGTGAGAATAATTATATATAATATTCTTTCCTAGGATAGTTACCGCGTGCGCGTAATAACATACATATAAGCGATTGTGTTTTACTAGAAACATTCTCTGTCGTGATTTTCACACTACTTGTAGAAGTGTGATAATATACAAATGGGAGATAAGAAGAATCGAAAACAAAAAATATCACTTCTTATAATCTTTATAAGTAAATGTTTATCGATGATTTCGCCAATTTACTTATTTTAGATAATTTTTTATTGAATATTTTTATTTATAAATCTAACTATTTTGACCGATTTTTATCAAAGTTATATAAATTAATTGTTCGTTAATTTTAACGTTAAAACAGAAAAAAACTTTAAAGAAACCATAACTGAAATAAAAAGTAAACATTTTATTTCAGTAATAAAAACAATAACTGAAATAAAAAGTAAACATTTTATTTCAGTTATTGTTTTTTAAAGTATTTTTCTGTTTTCTTAGAGACGCTAAAAAAACGAAAAATTCATATTTACATAAAATGTTTACTTTTTATTTCAGTTATTGTTTTTTTAAAGTATTTTTCTGTTTTCTTAAAGACGCTAAAATTAACGAAAAATTCATTTATATCAGTTTGGATAAAAATCGGTCAAAATAGTTAGATTTACAAATAAAATATGCAATTTTTTTTTATTTATTACATTTTTTTAAAGTAAGATTTACCTACCCCAGCGAACCTCGTTGTTGATGAATAATGTAATCAATGATATGAGCTGCCAACTGCTCACGATGGCGGAATTTTGAAGGGTTCAACTCGCACGATATTCAACGAACGAACTCGAACGATAGAATCTACGAAATTTTCTCAATTTTTTTTAATGTTTTTACGAGGTACAAGAAATCATTTTTATAAAAGTTTAATGAAATCGTGTTATTATTATTCGATAATGGGTAAAGTTATATTTGAATTGAGTAATCACTAGATACTTCACCTTCTGTACAATAGTAATCTTTGACCTAACTTTCAGAAAAGTACAATGTTATTTCTCTGAACTTACATTACTCTATGTCAATGTCTAAACTGTGCATAAGACACCATCTATCTATACAGTTGACAAAATTATCGACAGCAGGCCAATGCCCGCTCATTTGTTTCGCCGAGAATCAAACAGATGGCATGGCATAGGTAAGTATCAGTACATACTATTATTTATTCCGTGGCTCAATTCTCAATTGCGTTTGTCTATACCCGTCGCCTTAAGTGAAGCATCAATGCATTGAGGCGGTTAGTACGCATCTAGTTACATCAATGGTAACATCAATAACTGTGTGTCTACAATTTATGTAGATACTTTTATAACAAATGAATTTGGCATAAAATAAAGTAAAATTTTCGTCGTGTTAATGGGTGATTAGCTCGTTATTTCTATTTAGCAATTATACTAAGGTTCCAGCGCCGACTTGGCTATCGTAGAATAGCATAGCTAAACCAAAAAAGTGTCATCAGTTCATCATTCATCAGGTTGCTATAACAACAACGCTAGTACTCATTGTAAGACCAAAGAGTAATAACTACATTTTGTCAAGTTGGATTTTCTACATAAATGCATTTTGTGAAATAAGAGTTTGCATTTTTTTGTTCCTTTAGAGTAACTGCTCGTGTGCATTGACAACTTACTTTATTTTATGTAGTATGTTTCTATTTCCCGATAGATATAGGTAATCTCGGTCTTTTCTAATAGCGAGTTAATTGGTTTTTTCTAGACATTCTAGGCCGCATCGTCGCTTTACATCAGGCGAGTTGCAGCAAGCGCAAGCCTATTAGCTAGAAAAAAAAAACATCAAATTGTTTTTTATTTTCTATTAGGTATCTCAATGATTTCATATGGTGACATGTACACAAAATTTGCAGCCATCTTTCCATTTTTCCTCACATTTCCGCTCCAATAACATGAATCTCGTCGTCATATTCGACAAAGTCAACACATCCTATGCCTCCGCACGTTCTCGCCGAACATCAACACATTTACTCTAAACTGGCTCTAAGCTAAGCATTACTTCCCTTATTTTCTACGAATCTCGATATAACGCTGTTGTTTTTCTATAGGAAGTCTTGGAAACATTATCTTTAGAGGAGCTCTCGCACAAGATTAATGGTAATGGGCTCAGAAGCCACTGAGGTGACGCTCAGCCGTACCGACGTGGAGAAAAATGAAAATATTTATGTTTGCCAACGTTTCAGGAAGTTTGCTTGAGCACTTTGTAATATTGCGCTGTGCGTTGACGTGGGGTGGAAATAATGAGCAATGTGTATTCTCCTTGATTTAAGCACATGCGCAATACTGTTTATTTAATCGTCGTGATTTAGAAAATATTGTTGTTAAAATCAAACTGCCTACGATGCGCAGGACCAAAATCGCAGATTTAAATTTGGCTAACTTATTTGCTTGATCGTGGTTGAAGCATAACCAATCAGTACCGTAAGCGTATCCAAACCATACAATACTGGTTGCACTTTAATAGCATATATTCAATAAAGTCATACACTCTATATACCTGCATAAAATCCTTAGGTAAATTAATAACAGAATTTATGATAAAAGTCTCCATATTATTTTTTTCCAATAAATCGGATGAAAATGTTGCCTGACATAGAATAAACATCCATCCTACATTTACAAAATTGTACGCAAACTACCTGAACTGCCATTAAATTAGCATTAAACGTACCTAACTAATGCACATGCGATAGGTATCGCAGACATCCTTGCACAAACTAGACTAGTTCTGATGCGGAAAATGTTACAAATAGTGAAAGAAAAAGCTTTGTAAGGTCAGCAGGATGCTACGTATGAGACACAACCGATGAACTCAGCGGTTTGCGTAAATGGTAACAAGTTAGTTTGCTAAGTAATTGCGTGCCTAATGGCTTAATCATATTGTCACGAACAGACACGTTTGCTTTTCAGATTGTGTGAATTGAAAAAGTGTGTTGCAAAATTTGGGGAGGAATTTAGAACACTCGTAATTGGGCTAGTTCTAGTAATTTGATTTTTTGCTTTTGATATGTCACAAGCGATGCGGAGAATAAGGCGCAGAGCAAAGAGATTTTAATAAAGAAGTGATACTTGAAGATGCTCGTTTATAAACAGCAATCCTGCATACCTTATAGAAGCCGTTTATATTGGTAACCTCTTTCTTAAAAATATTATCATACTATAGTAAAATGGGTATCGAACAATAACATAAATATAGTAACAGTGTTACTCGTCGGTAGTTTTTTTACCAATGAGTAACAGTGTTACTCAAAGTGGTGTGACTCAACGGGAACAAACGTATTTTTCAGTTAGACTAAGTATAATCTTGAAATCAAATTTTACGACCTATATTTTTTAGATTACAATGCAAAAAATAGTACTTATGCTTACAACTGGTCACAGCATGGGAAGGCCCATGCTGTACTGCCTGTGCTTACATATAGTTCAAAATCCAATTTGTAAGCAGCTGAGTTATTAGACTGTTACTCTCTACTCTCTCCCTTACTTACAATTTTTTTTACTATGCTGCAATCAAAGTTCAATAATGAATCTGCTGTTGTCTTTGTTTGAAGTCATATTTTAGTAATTTCTCGTAAAAAGTCTAATTCGATTTATACTAAAAGGCTGAAGGCCAATAACTTCATGTAGCTAAATCTCTGATAGTATAATACCAAAATGTAAATTTGTTTATTTGTCCTTCGCCAAATAAAATCTTTTTATTTATACCTTAATAGTAGATTAGTACTACCAAGGGTAGAAAAAAACCGGCATTACAATAATAAACCATTTTAATTGCTTCTTCAGCTTCCATTTTAATTGAATCAGAGTGCAGCTTATATCTTCATCACTTGAAGAACTCATGTTTTTTTCCTAATTAGCACGTTATTATAAAAAAATCACAAAAACAAACAATATTTAGTAAAAGTTTTCTATTCCCGCCTTTTCATCATTTTTTTTTAATTGTTTTTTCAAGAAGGAAATTGAGCTTCGCCGTTCGATATTTTAAATTGATGACTATTATACTCATACGAAGACAAGGCTGAATAGCGAAGCGACCTCTTTTGTCATTGGGCTGACTGTCTATTGCCAGTATGATGGTTAGATGTACGCGAACTCTTTGAAAGAGTGAAGTTTTTATTTTAATTACTTACCGCCCTTGGGCTTTTCTAGCTACATTATTACCCTCGCTAATTGGTCACCTACAAGCCCCATTTGGGGGTAATAAGGACCTTCTTACCGAATATGAGAGATGTAAATGTATATAACCGTAAATAATTTGGCACATAACCCAAGTAACTCTAAGGAATTTATACCGCACGTGGCATTAAATTACATTAAGAACTGTGTTTTATAGTTTTATGTAAACTTTGTAACAGTTATCTTTACGACAAAAAAGCTAAAACACTTCCTTAGTAGTTACGATAAAATTCCCCTAACGTTGTAAAAATGCTTTGCTACTTGCAACTTTGTTATAACGACGGCTAATATAGTAATAGTTATTAGCCGAAATGCATTGTAGCAGTCGAAGAAATATTTAATTAAACTAAGCATGATATTAAGCAACAGTGTTCAAGTAGATTAAATTTATTTACGATATGGCACGTAATCTATATACATTCAAGAGTAAGTCCTGACTGACTGACTGATTGATATATGATATGAAACCGCTGAATCTATCAAAATTGAATTTGGAAGGGATTCAAAGTTTGAAACTTTATATACCTAATCTATTTTATCACTGGCAAGTACAATTATAAAAATTATAACTAATGTATGGAAGATTCTCATGATCTTCTCACAGACTTCTCTCCAAGCAGTGTAGGCCTCATAGTCCATATCAATAATTATCTATGGAGTCATATATAGAGTAACACGAATAGTCACATAATGCCAAGCGCTGGGCAATCACGGGATGGAAACTTAATCTGTTTTTCAATGTCCATACATTCTATATCAAGAAGCTTTCTAATCCATCATTAGTTCACGCTGTGATGACCAAAATACTCATCATCGATGATCTACTTTTACTTTGGAGTTAACCCTGTAACCAAAAAAATATCACATTTTAACCCCCGACGCAAAAACGACGGGGTGTTATAAGTTTGAAGTGTCTGTGTGTGTTTGTCTGCCTGTGGCAACGTAACCCCCGAACGGATTAACAGATTTTGATTATTTTTTTTGATTGAAAAGTAAATAAGTCGAATGTGTTCTTAGTTATGTTTTATAAAAAATTGGTCGCCGCCGCAAATGGGTATGATTCTCAATATGGGTATCAAATTTAAGGGATTGACTAGTAAAATCACTGTGATAACTCTCAAATCCAAGCTAAAACCCCCAACATCGCAATTTTGGTGGTGGCGGCCACAAAGTTGCGAAGTCTGGGGTTTCCTAATATTTTAATTTTATTTGTACTGTTTATTCGTACATTTAGACGATAGATAATTAACTGATTAATAACAATGAGAAAAAGGGCACTTGTTTGGACTACAATATTTATAATTAGTAACCCTGTACACACAAGGTACACAGCGACGGTGATTTGTCTTCATTAATTGTATTTGGGTATGTACCGACAACAAAATACGTTCACTTGTATCAATTTAATTTACAATGTTATACCTCGCAGCTGCAAATATTTGACCACTGATTTGTTCATTCACAATCAACTAATTTGCTTTTCAATAATATTTCAATTGATTTGCCGATAGAATTTAACATTCAATGTAGAAAAATAAGTGTAATAGTGCTAGTGCACACACAACAAATACGTGTACATAGAAGTTTAAACACACAGGTAAATACTAGTAATATGCGTATGGTTTCTTGATTATTTATATAAGATTTAGATTAATTTATTTATGAATATATACACTTATAAGTTAGTTAATAGTATGTTTGTACAAAAAATAGTACATAAGTAGTAGTTTATGTAGATAAACTAATTTCTAAAAATATGTAAATAATATTTTTAGATAAAATATATTAAATTATCATAATTCACAGTAATTTCTGTAGTTTAAATGTCGAATCTCGTCAGTTCTATAAAAGCCTGCTCGATTAGCCATCTATTTAGTTTGTTCATGAAACTCTGCAGAGATCACTTCTGGCAAGTTATTATAAACATTCGGTCCCATGACGTGGTCCCTATGGTGGACTTGTGAGATTACGCGCTATATTAGCGAACTTGTGTCCGCCGCGAGTGTGGACTCGTGCCTGTAGCCGCGCTCGGAGTATTCGGCAAGGTTAGTAGTATACAGCCACCTATAAATCAGTATGGCGAATGGACGCCACATGTCGCACAGCACGCTTCTACTATTATATTTATAAATAAATATCAGCTGCTAAATTAGTGCTTTTGACATACAACATTAATAGGGTCTAGCACAAGTTGTACCCAGAAGCTTAGAAGAATTTAAAATTGAACAGACATGACAGACAAATCAAATTTCGAAACACTGTTATTAATTAATAATATAATAATAATATGGGACAACATTCACACAAACGGGTCTGTAACTATGGTAACCTGATACTTTTTTTATCCTACACAGCTAGGCATTTGACCACAAGTTCGCATGACTGAAACTGTTTAGCCCTAGATGAAACATGCCTAGTCTCGAATACACTGGCTCTCAAGGAAGGCTGCCGGGACACACCGTTAGGTGCTTGGAGACTTATATACATATATACATACTTATATATATTATAAACACCCAGACATAGGTCAAACAGACATGTTCAATTGTTCATGCACACAAATGTTTAACCTGTCCGGGGATCGAACCCGGGATCAGCGGCGCAGAAGGCAGGGTTGCTGCCAGCCACCTGCGCCAACCAGCCAGTCAAATTAATAACATTGTTTCGAGGTAAGGAAGGAATTGGAAATAAATATTTAATTAACTGTTTTTAAACATTGCTTTCTTGAATTTGTACAGTCTTAATACAAAACTACAATTCAATCTTAAAACAAGATATTCATTAAAGAAATGCATTAAAAATATACATATTTGGTTACTCTCTTCGCGGAAATGAGCGCTGCATTGGCTTCGCACTTCAATTCCGATAATAAATCGGTCTCTCGTTGGTAGTTCGCATGTTCGCAGCGTCACCAGTTACATAAATAAATAAAAATAATTTATCGACACGCCTCACGAAATTATTGGCTCATCATATATGAAAAATTGTTGAATGTCGCTCATATTTTCCAATCGAATAGAGTGCAATAAGTACTCGGTTATTTATTTGTTTGCTTTACAAATGATCAGACCATCAGCGAATGCACCTTTGAGTATATTTCATTGCATTTTTTGTTTACCGGAAATTTGACAAAAAAATAACAATTTAATTTAATATAAGTAGGTACTCGCTTTTGCGATCATTTCAAAATTATAATTGATACATCACTTTTTTACTGATTATCAAACATTTTTTTAATATATTATCAAACTTTTAATATTCAGTTTTTGATATGGCATTAATATTTTTTATAAGAGTACTGTCGGATAGTGTGAATGTGCACTTATTTGTCTATGTATTAAATTTTTGTGCATGGTCTATGTATTTTATGTATAACAACTTTGACAGCTCTCTTTCGTTTCTGCTTTCATATCGCAAAGGACGGTGCACCCGTAGTCCTATGACTAAATTCTTTTCTACCAATTAATAAACTTAGTTATATCTCGATAATCCATTGCATAATTTATCAATTCTAGGTCCCAAAACCAGTGTTTAGTATGTCCACAGTAGTATAAGATCACTATAATAGAATAATGACATTTGCTATGGGAGGAGGGCGCGATAATATTTGAATAAGTGACCATCTAAAACACCATGATTTGTTTAGATAAGTACTCGAGAATATTACTCTTACGAGTACAAGAAAACGAACGTGCAATCACTTTCGATAGCATGTAATAAGTACATAAAGGATAACAATAATAATATATTTATTTGCTATAATTTTATTATGTTCACAAGACAATATAATTCTAGCAAATATGATACATCTTGCCCTACACCTTCTACAGTTTGCTTATTTTTTCAAAATACATTTTATTATTGAATTTTATAGATTCGACGCGTGACTAGAATGCCGGGTTTTTTTAGCCCGATGTATAAGCATTGCCATTCAGCTCAGTAATGTAGCTAGCATGCTGGCACGCTGCCTTCTGGTGGCGGGTTAGAGCATTTGGATTATCTGTAGTCTATAGGTCAGCTGTCTGCTTTTTTTGCTGTAGTTAGTCATTTCGTTTTTCTTAATAAAAAAAGTTGTAATTAAAGTCGTCTATTATCTATATAACCTAGTACGTTACAGCGATATAAATATAAGGAATGTATAATTATGGAATGAAATCTTCACATAATGTAAAAAAGCTATATTATTAATAAATGTAGTTACTAAGGTTTTGAAGTAGCATAAAAATTAACTAACCGCCATGAGCACTAGAGTCAGATTAAAACTAACCGAATTTCATAAACAAAATAAAACCTGGAACGTGCAAACGCGAGACTCAAAATGGGATGTACACTTAGTCAAAAGGCTTTCCTCTACGCTAATGAGGAAGCGAGAGTGAAAACCACCAACATAACAACATAGATGACGCAAGAAATAATCTGATTTAGCTTTCATTTCTTTTTGTGATGCGAGGGTAACATAACTAACCAAAAAATTAAAAAAGTAGCTAAATGAATCCTATTAACATTAGACATAACTATAGAGACAGTTTTGGTAACAATCCAAAAAAATATTTTCATGTTTTTTTTAATAATTCCTTCGATTGTTATAAGAGTAATCTTATCATAACCTAACACAATCGTAGTATTTGTAAGAACAGACTTTTATCATATTTTTTGATCTTATTGATAATCGTTATTTATGTTAAGCTACTTTGCATAAATATTATGACAACTAAAAAACTAATAGGCGCTATTATAACCAAATTGTGTCAAATTAAGAGTGTTGAATACCTACTACTCACGACGCGAGTACCAACTGCTTGAAGCAGAAACGGTAAATGAATCAAAAATTATCAAGTTATAAACGTAACTTTTAGACATACTTACATTAGAGATAGCTTGGAGCTAAAGTGGACAGACCTAGAAGTCCTTATGAGACATGTCTTTTCTCGTTGACTACAACTATGCTATCTCTAGATCTGCGCAGAAAATTCTCCCCCTTGAAAAGGAAATTTCAGTCCAACTATCTCCCGCTAAGCGCACCGCATTTTTAAACGCGGTCACACCGATTTTTTAAAGCCTCGTTGGATGTTTTACTTTAGCAAGGTGCATGTTTAGTATTTTTTCAGAGAAGCGGTGGCTGGGCTGGCGTAAAATGTGGCTAAGCAAGATACTTTTATTTTTCGTTTAACAGTCTGCTTTTTTGACAGCGAAAGAAAAACAGCTATTGCGTTTAAACATCATCATATTTAATGTACTCAAAATACAGTTTTACTGTAAGATCACAAAAAATATATCACAGTTCTTAAGTAATTTAGAGATTGGTTGGTGGTCTCTGTACATATGAGTAGATAAAAAAGTAAAAACAAAACACGGATCATGTTAATCATTATCCCGTCAAAAACATTATATGTACATAAATGCACAAATCTCGTGCACTTTTTCGGTCGTAAAAAGTTGTGAAATTTACAAAATTACTATAATTATTAAATTACTGGTCTAATTTTATCAAATTAGGAAATATGTTTATAGATGTGTTACTTTACCAACATTTGGGTTACAGGGGAACACCACAAAGTTACAGGGGGGTCTAAAATGGCTTCAACCCTTTCTAGAAAAGGATGGTACGGCCGTGCTTTATTTTGCGCGACTTCGCGGACAGATATTCCATTTTACTTACGATTTGATCACTGTTTTGTTTTTATCAGACAAAATAATTAGAGTATCATAAAGTTATTTAATTTTTGTCTTCTATTTCGGGGCTTTATCCATTATCCCCCTAGAGATAAGCAACGCTTAATTTTAAACTTTCCAGATCTAATTTTGTGCGTGGGACTTTACACGTTCTCATCATTTGCGGGAAGAAAAGTTAATACCGAAATTTCGGTTTTGAAACAATTTGTAAGGAATTTGTTCGTAATGAAATTCATAAGTTTGAACTCAGCTATAGGAATACACATACTTAATATGTGCAAAGTTTTGAAACTCTGGTTTGTATAATTGAAAGGTATTACTAATCTGAATTCGATATACACAACATGTATTTCATGTTATAAAAATTAAAGTATCACTGTAAATTTATTAATTAGCCACAACGGGGCTAGTCTTAAAAGAGCGATTACCGACTTTCATTATAGTATGTGCCGATAGAACTTTTCAGATATATCAATTTAAAAATTGAGAAATTTCTAAACCAATTTTTATTATTTACCTGGGGTTAAAATATATATACCTATATCTTTCAAATCGGGCCACCTATCTGCAAGAAATCATGTATAACACCCAAACAAAAAAAAACAACATACCGTCGAATTGAATTCCTCCTTAAGGGAATTTGATTAAAAATATTGTGTCACTGGTATTAAGGGACTAGTGTGATAGTATTATTATATATTCTCTGCTAGTGTGAAAAAATAGTTTCAGTTGTTTCATCATGACAGAGACATATACTAATCATGGGATAACTCACTGGCACTAGTGGTACATTTAATTTTTTTTTCGTCAAAATGATTTTTAATAACTTCCAAAGAAAAGAAGGTACTGAATTTGACGATTTTTTTTTCATATTTCACTAGCACTGAACGTTATACTTGAATGTTATACAGTTGTCTTGGTCCGTGATATGTTAAAGCGAATAAAGTAGACAACAATAGCACAGAGATAGCAGATTCCAACTAGAATTTTACAACCGTGCTAAAGAATATCGTTGAAGGCAACAAAGCTAGTTTAAGATATGTCGTAACCCGCGCAGATGCCTTGATCGGTATATTGTGAACTTACAAAACTTTCCGTCGCAGGCTGCAAATTCAAAATTAAACAAAAAACTGCCTTATTGTCGAGAAATTAAAGAATCGTGTGTTTTGGAACGACCGCAGAAGCTGTAAAACTTTATCGGCTCTTTAGTAATTTAAGGCTTTATATATATCAGGGCGCAAAAGCCCGGATAGAGCGGTCCTTGGATGGTCCTAGGCACGTCAACGTCATAAAACTGAAGTCCGGCCTTTAATGATAAGTATCCGGGTTAGGACATCTAAACTACGGAATTTAGAGATTATTAGCAAAGCGTGGTTCTTCGTTATCGAAAATAAGTCTATCGCAGTCGGTATTTTAGTAAATTTATTAGGATGTCGGTATTCACGTACGTGATGCATTATTTAACTAATTTTTATGACTACATATATAGGTACAAATTTGTTACCAAACTACTATCTTATAGGCGGTGTAGGCCATGCTGGAAGTGGCATTCACCACGCTGGTCAAATTGTGGGTTGGGGATTTCACTTATCTTTGAAAGTTATTAACTTTCTCCGACAAACAGTTTTCCTTACGATGTTTTATTTCACCGTTTAAGCATGTGGTAATTAGTTCTTATATATTTGCATAGTTTTCAATAAGTTGTTACTTTTAAAAGGGAGTAGAACGATAAAATTACCTGAACTACATACTCTGGTCTCATACGTAGTCTAAATATTATAGTTCCAATACTAATCTAACATTTTAATAGAGATTTTTTACATAACAGTGAGAAAGGTAGGATTAAGGATTATGCTACAGCAGTATGTGTCATTTCACATGTATGTTTCATTTCACACTGTGACACCTTATTTGACTTTATAAGAGCCGTTCCGTAAATCCCATAATAGGTTTTATAGACCATTACCATATTCAAAATGATCACAAAACTAAACATTCGTATAAGTATTACTATCTGTCTGTATCTGTCACCAAGCATCTAACGGTGTGTTCCGGCAGCTTTCCTTGAGAGCCAGTGTATTCCAGACTAGGTATGCTCCATCTAGGGCTTCAGTGTCGCTGACTTCCGTGGTCGTGTGAACTTGTGGTCAAATGCCTAGCGGTTCAGGTTTAAACAAAAACTCGTAGTATGTGAATCTAAACTTATGCTAAAAATTTAAATGTTTACTTATTTTTTAATTCAAAATAAATATGCAGACCATTTTAGTCACCGATAAGATAAATACTATTTTATAACCCTCTATCGTGAAAATAAATTGCAAATTGAAGTTTCAGGGTCTGCTTCACAAGCTATTAGTGTTTAGTACTTGTTTGCGGGTGAATGACTTTTAAACGAGAGGAAAATTCAAGTGTAGAGAGCGTTTATTTACTCGCTCCGGCCCCATACAAAGCCATAGTTTCGAAACTATTTAATTTTGACGAAATTATTTTTAATATTTATTTAAGTATATACGAGTAATATGTAATTAATACTTGAACGAAACCATTATTTTCTACCGCCTTTCAAAAAATATGTGGAACTCAATTCGACTGTATGTTTGTTATCAGATTTCTAGGAGGCAGCAGGTCGAATTCAAAAAAAAATCTATTTTTGAAATTGAATTTTTGCCCAGTTCTCACAGTGGCTAAAACATCACAAGTACTAGGAGACCAGGAAATATTACTCATGCATACTGCTGGCAAATTAGTTCCTAAATATTCTGTAGAAGAATCGACTGCCGCTGGAGTGAGTAGCAGATAAACAAGAGACCACTTAGCATTACCTGGCAGCCGCTTCCAGTGTAATTTTTTTAGGAGAGGCTTATATCCAGCTGCAGACTTCCATAGCCATCAAGTAAACTTTTTAATTGCTTCAGTAATAATCTTTCTAAAGAAAAAGTGATATTTTTATTTCTTCCTTTCATTCAAAAGATTTTGATAAATGGAAAATATTCTTAGTCACGATTCAAAAAATTCAAGGTGTCTGGGTGGTTGTTTACTCGTAGTATTAAAATACTGATGATATGATTGCCGAATCATATTGTAAGACATGAATAATTTGTTAGATATAAGTAAAGAATTTTCTATTTGTATGTGAACTTTAAAAGAAAGTTATTGAGTTCGTCGAAATAATATCGTGTACCTGTGCTGTGACGAATATTATATTCGTCAACGTTATCCTTAAATCAATGAAATCATAAACCGTAATAACACATTTTCGGTTGTATCAACATATAATTTCAATACCACACCTGTCAGGATCCATTATCAACTAAATTCAATAGAAATGTAGGCTGACATCGGCTTTAGCTTTTATCCCATTATGAATAAACCCGCAGGAACACATGATGTGATGTCGCTATCAATAGATAAACCCTTTAGGCGTAAATACGTACACATAAAGCTAGTGAGTATCAGGTGTCATATAAATGTAGTGTTAGTGTAAAATAATGACACCCTTGGAAGAGCGGCCCTAGACACAGGTTACGATCATAATATATAAATTTGTTCATGCCATCCCTTATACTATTAGTTTGGTGAATAACTCTGACTATATTTTTTTTTATTTTGTTTCCTTATTTGCTTAACATGTGAATACATCACCATCGCCTTTTTTAAATAATAAAGGTTTCTGTCTTTCTTATCTCAAAATTGTTTACTTAAATCAGATATAGATTTACCTAACTTTAAGTAAAATACTTTGATTAATGCAAGTCACACAGCATCTAGCATAATTATGCTAAGCTAAATGAGATGGAGTAGATCAGTATAGTGGAGTTAAGTTAAAAAATTAACTTATTATTTGGAATAAACTGGTTTTATTATTGTTGTAGTTTTCAATATTTTAGAAAGAAATTTGAGTCTCTGAAACTATAGAAAAGGTTATTCAAAATATTTATGCACTCTCTGAATACTGTTCTACCGCAACTTTGTGGTATAGTACCTTTTTAAATAATTCAAAGACTTGCATAACGTTTTTAGGGCTTCGCACTCAAATGAAGCTGTGACGGGTTTAGTACGCACGTGTTACCCGCGTAGTTTAAAACAATTGCTATGCCATAACCATCGCTGTTTTAATATCATATATGTGTTGTTTTTTCCAGATATATGGGTATATTTATAGAGGCATTTACTCATGTCGTGCACTGTACATAGCATCATATCAGCGCGCCCGTGTATGTGCCAGTTAAATGGGCTATAGATCAGACCCTAACAGAGTTGGGAGCAGATGGTTTTCGAAACTTGTAACATCATAATAGATCTCAGGTAACATAGGAAATAACAAGACATTTTCATCTAACAAGAATGGCCATTGTTATGAAATTGCATAAATTTCAATTCTGAATTTCTTATGCTGTAGTGGATCGCTGTTAGGGATGATGCCGTTGCTTATTGGACTGTTATCTTCATTTTTTTTATTTACTTTATTTTTAGTAAGCATCCAATAAAGCTCTGTTTATCCATTCTGTCTACAGTTAAATTGAAATCAAAAACTTTGATTTTTGCAGTTTAGTTTGGTAAGTACCTAATCTATGTTTTACCTCTTAATACTAAAGACTAACTTGCTTTGTGTCTGTGTAAAAAATACAGTTTTTTTTTAAACTCTTGCAATAATGCTATGTAAATTATTTTCCTAGAAAGTATGCATGTATATAACATGGATATATTCCATGCAACCAATAAACGGATCTATTTTTTTTATAAATCTCTGAGTCGCGAGTAACATGCGATGGGCAAAGTAAGATAACGAGCACCCGTCATTCCACTGGGTGGCAAGTCTTAGATGTTCTCTACAGGATAGCTGCAGGGACGCTGCGTGGTAGGTAATTACTGAAATTGACGATGCTTTTAGTATAATTACACATCACTACATATTCGTAAAGTGAGTAATTTCTGCCACTTCATTAGACTAATGTCAGAAATGCTCGTAATGCGGCTTCAGCGGGCTTTAATTATGTTATATCTAATTACGCGCAGTAACGTCCCATAGGAACGGTTGATGAGGTGTATGACAAATGTATGTTTGTTTTTATTTTCTGTCTTTTTTGTCTAGTTTAGTTTCTCTGTTTTATTTTAATCAAAAAAAGGAAAGTGTAATTTGTTTTAGTATTTATATTTTGTAGGTGTTTAGTAATGTATTTAGTAAGACCAATACAAATAATCACTAGGTACTAAGATAAATTTATTTGCATATATATGAGTGTGAATTAAATCTTACACAAAAAGAGAGCTTTGTTGTTAACTATCAATATACAATCATATAATCATATCATTATCCATAACAATATATCTTATTCGATTTGTTTTAATGAGAGATAACAGATAATGTTAATGATAAACGTTTTCTGTGATGGCATAAACGGCGATATTTATCAAAATGATGGTTTAAAATTGTAAAAATAATTCAGTATTAAAACATAAGATTATTGTCATTACAGAGAACAATAAGTGTATTAAAATAAACCAGACTCCGCGCCAGCGGAATTACATAACGTTGCACAAAACAACACAATCCGGGGATTCCAGGACGGTATTGTTTTCCGATTGTCCTAAGCTGCACGATTATCCCGGGACCAGATGCATTTGCACAGTCCGCTGTAATGAAACACCATCAACTGTGTGAACGCTGCGCTAAAATGGCACTGTTTACCCCCGAGTGTAGGAGTTAAAGCTATACTGGAACTGACTTTGTTTTGGCATGGAGAATTGGGAATTTTTCTGTCCGGTGTACCCGAGTAGACGATGGGGATATAGCAAAATCAATGTATCAAAGTATAGAGTGTATGATATATTTTTTTTAATAGCCTTCAACCACATAGGTATGATTTAGCATAACCCTATAATTAGCAGCGGTGGTTAATCTGCTGTTAATACCTTACTTACTTTTTGAAACATTCTCATTTTTCTGAAAAATAAGGTTAAATTATGAAACGCGTTTATACACTTGCCTTAGCTTGTAACTATTTTATTGGTTTTTGTTTAAAATTACGTAAGTTATTCTACTGAAACAGGAAATTATTCTATTGTGGGCAGTGGAAGGTCCGTATTCAGTGTTGTCATATATAATTCAGCTAATATAATATGGGACGATATCCACACAAAGGTTTTCAGGTCACTAACTAGGTAAAGCCTGTGTTATGGTAACCTTATGACTGATATACATACATAAATATATAATAATCAACCAGACACAGGTCAAACAGACATGTTCATGCACACAAATGTTTAACCTGTCCGGGGATCGAACCCGAGGCCAGCGGTGCAGAAGGCAGGGTTGCTACCAACTGCACCATCCGGCCAATCAATATAAAAGCTATTCCGCCATAATACTTTAGGCGTATCTAGCTAAAGTTATATCAGTGCTTTGCTGACCACTTACGAACTGCTTTCTCAAGGGGGTCGTGAATACGTAATGTGATAAAACGATGCATAGCTAAAGGAACTGCGGAGGCAGTCCGGCCTGATTACCCTTTGTTGGATGGAACTTCCAGGTTGTGTATGAATAATAAGTATCGCTAATATTAGTTTGTTCCGGACTTAGGCTTGGGTCGTTTAGAATTGACCTCATCTTGTGTCGATGGTGACTTTGCATAATTTGTCAAGTATTAATTTTTTAGGACTCCAGGCGGTCGCAAACGATGTGCATTTTCGCTAACACTGACAATATCTATACAAAAATGTTCTACTAGACTTATAAATTAGAAATTGTTTGGTCAACCGCGATATTTAGTGTATTGCTACTGTTTTTGGTACTGGTAATATGTGTAAAAGAATATTGACGTGCCTAAAGCGAAGATGATCACTAAAGCGTTTTAGAAGAGTTAAAAGGTAAGGATATAGAAAGCTGTAAGTAACAAATGCTTTTTTTGTAGAAAATATGCTTGCGGCTGAACTTAGCAACAGTGCGGCCAGTAACGCTTGCCCGCTTGCGTAGAAGTGAAACCGATTCTTTCGCGACTATATTTTTTTTCTTTGATAACGATTAAGAATATGAATGGGTTTAAATAACTTTTCACTATTTTTAGGTATTGAACAATAATAACAAAATTATTTCAAGACAGGTATCGATATGTCTTATTACACTGTACATTGAACCTAAAATGTATTCTGAAGAACGATAGCTATTCCATTCATTTCAGCTAAATTATTCCATACCTAAATTTACTTTCATGTTTATTATTCAGTAGCGATTCAGCCATTAGTTTTTACGAAGCAATTTGAATTTGCAATAATAGTAGAAAGAACTTTCGCAGTATAAATCTAGATTTATATGCCATTGGAAACGAGAGGATTACAGTCCTAACCGATACCTACTGAATTTTAAGACTATACAAACGCCAATAAAAGTACGGTTAAGTTTATAAGCTTTGAATAAAAACCCAGACAAAGTATCGAATTAATGTTGGTATTGTGGTTGAAACATTTAAACATTGCTTTATTCGTATTTATTACTATTGGATTCGCTAGCTTTCAATGTTATTTGACTGTTTTTACACTATGTTGTGATTCAAGTCAATGTAAAATTTCAGAGAGCAGTAATTACATCGCGAAATGTATAGGTAATCAGTGATATTGAGAGCAGGAAAACCTAATAGTTTTTTCATTCGATTAAATCTATTTATATTATTTTCTGTAAACCTCAAGGTTATTTTACTAATTATGTAACTTCAAAACACTTGTAAATAATAATAGATTTATTGAGTAATGAAGCATTCATTAAAAATATGTGTATATTATATCGAAGTAAAACCAGTTTTATATATATCCAAATAAAATTGGCCAGTAACACAAAATCTTTCGTATGCTAAGTACCTACTAATTAGTTCAATTCTTCTAGATGTTACCATTTGCTATTTGCTCTATTTCCAGCGTTAACCTTTATTTAAGTATTATGTAATGTATATACCTTCCTCTCAAACATACAAGTCGGACTATCAAGATAACAATCGGTAGCGAGCCAGTGTCAAAACCATAACAGGCGAGTTGATTTTATCTATGATGGAGTGTTTTTATCCAAACTTTAATTATAACTCTGCTCTAATTAAACGATCGATAAATTTGTGTTCACAAGCGCGTTAAAATTACAAAAAAATGCAGGTTTGGTAAGCGAAGTTTGGTTTGTCAATTTAGTATTCGAAGTCAATTCAATAAAATAATCTTTTGATTGCGCACCAAAAGCATAACAATATCTTTATTAGTCGCTTATACAGCGATATCTTTATTAAGGTTTACACTTAATATAGTAGTATTCATAATATATCTATTTGCCTGGTAAAGAGAAGATCCGTTCTGATAAAAAGATGTAAAGCAAACTCTTTAATCCTGACTAAATAGCAAGTTGAACAATTACATTAAAAAAATAGCTTCTTCTGTAGTGTTGTGGTTATGTGGCCGTATTGAGATCAGAAAATATCGTGTTCGATTCCCGGCCGAGGCATATAATATCGATGGTAAATTTGAGTATTCTAGTGTAATCACTAGAAAATGATTTTATACTCCACGCTTACGCGTGGAATGGAATATAAAATATTTTATTCTTCCATACTTTTAATTACTCGAAATACCTATCAACTAAAATTTAGTGTGAATAGAGCCTTACTTTTTAAATCTAAACAATTAAAGTATAGTCCAAACCATAAAACAGGCGGACGTTAGCTCGATGTACACGCTTCAGCAGGCAAACAACGCCGTTGTCACTTCGAGTTGTGTCACACAGATTTTGAACACTTGTTTTGTGGTTGTTGTTTTTATGGACATTTTATTGTGTTCCGCGTGGTAACAGATGTAGGTATGGCTTGGTAAATTTTATATGACTCTTGTCCAAGGGTAGTAGGGTTTATTGAGCATTGACTATTTTAGGATTACGTAATACGTACGCATACTTAAATTAAATAGAATGTTTTAGATTGGCTTGAATGTACTATACGCTATACTTGTGTTATTCTCTAAAACAACAGTTGGTCATTGATAGTGGTTCTGTTCATTAATAACTGATCAGTTTTAAGTATACTTAAAATTAGTTTAATAGTATAATTCCTCTCTTAGATTTATTCTAGCACTATCTGTACCTACCCGCGACATCGTTCGCGGTTGCTAATCTTGCATAATTATGTCAGTGGGACTTAAAATTAGAGAATTAATTTCAGCGGTACTTCGTATTATATGTAAGAACTGTAAATTTGAATACAGAGAAGTTCGCAAAATTACGTTAAGCATGAGCGGACAATTCTGAAGAACTAAAGACTCTGCATAGCATTAAAGCCTATTTAATTTTGCGAAGTCAAGTTAGTCCTTTCTTACAAAAAAAAACTATGCAAATTAAATTCAATAGTAAAAACTTTGCTTCTACGTTTTATGTAGACGTCCAACAAAAGATTTTTTTAAAAACTACAAAACCGATGTCGTTTTTTTGCGGTACATTTTAGTACTTTCTAACGAAAAGAAATGATCAAAATAGGCGCTCCCGAGTACCCCAGCAGATTTTTGGGATAACATCATTTCAATTAGTTACTTCTAACAAAAAATAATCATCCAAATCTAAGTACCCGTTACAGAGTTACAGTTAAAGACGACTTTCATGGCCTCTCTCGCAGGAACCTTTACTACCTTTTGGTGTAACATAAATTTCTGTTAGTCCTTTCTAGCGATAAAAGAATCCTCCAAATCGTAGCACGCGTTACAGAGTTGTAGTCAAATACGACTTTTATCCCCCTCCTACAGGAAGCCCCACCAATTTGTTAGACCTTTATATATGATAACATTAATTTTTGTTAGACCTTTCCAACAAAAAAAAAAACATCTAAATTGAAGCACGTGTTACCGAGTTAAAGTCAAATACGACTTTGATCTGCCCTCCCACGGGAACACCCACTAATTTTTGTTGGGATATTATTTATTTTAGATATTCCTTTCTAATAAAAAAGAAATCATCCCAATCAAAGAACGCGTTCATGAATTATAATAAAATATGACTCTCATCCTCCTTCCCACGGAAACTTCCGCTGATTTTTGGAATATAAAGTTAATAGGATCCTACATCATGGTATAAACCCTAAGCATACCAAGTTTCATCAGAATCCATATAGTAGTTTCAGAGTTATGGAAAGTCCAGAAACAGTATTAGTATCTGTATCATTATTAAAACGTTCTGCAATAGAAATGGTTTTAAAATATATTTAATGTACAGAATTTGACCTGTTACAGTTTTATTATAAGAATATAGATGTTAATTTAGGTAAAGAGAGTTTAAGTCTCTATTTTTTGTATAAACTGAGAGTCATTAAAAGATAGTTAAATTGCTAGTCAGTTGATAAGTATCACGCCTAAGATAGCTAACAGTTGTAAGTTGGACACTTTGTAAAATATAATCAAATTTATGAAAATTTAACCCATTAAAATTTATGAAATTCGATAATTTACTTATTAGAAAAGTAAAATCCCTAATCAGGAATATAACGAGCACACTATTATCCACTCATTTATATGTGAATTCAAATATTTACCGTAGAACAAACACATAATATCAAAATACATTATGCAATGATGTTATCTCAAAATTATCAATATAATAATTTAATTTGCATGTCATATTAACAGACGTACAAAAAAAAGTATCGATCATGCGATACCCGCGTACCTATATCCTGTGCTAATTATCTCCAACGCAACTGTTCGATCAACCGTTTGCGTACTTCATTAATGTTAATAGACAGTTGATTAACAATATTGTTATGCTTGAATGCCTATGTCAAGGCTAAAATTGTTGGCTCGCGATATTATGTAAGCATTTCACTGAAGCCTCTGACAAGATTGTCAAAGCTGAATCCTAATCTGTCTGTTAACAGCAAGCAGTATGTATAAGAGTGACGTCACTGCAAGCTCATATCATATGACCTTTTTACTTTAGTTCGAAAAAAAACAAATAGTGAATGATAAAACAGCTTTATCATAATAAAAAAAGTTTCGTAATGAGCACAAAAATGTTACTAATAGGATTAAAAAGATAGTTTTGGTGTCTAACATATTTTTACTTGAAAAGACTGTAATCCTGAGTTTGGCAGTCAACCCTCTGATAACAAGAGCAAGTTTAGTATCCCACCCTTCTTTCCGTGGATCAGAAACTAAACGAGTAAAATTTTAGGTCCCGGTTGATTGTTTTAGTTTAACATTCGCATGTCATGTCATATCCCTTGGGGCAGCCAAGGAACTCTGACATCATGGCAAACCATTCGACATATTTAAAGATGATTTTTCTTAGACATTGCACACATAGAACCTCTTTTAGATTAGATACATTTAATTGTTACGAATCACATGCACCAGTGGACGTACCGCATAAGGTTAGCGGCGAAAGAAGTGAAACAAATCTTGATTTCATTTTGACAGTACGCCCAAAAAAAATCTGTAATAAAGAGTAATTCTATAACGCTCTCTGGTATACATACATCTGGATCACATACCTAGCACAGTTAATAACATTTCTGAATTATCAATCAATCAAAACAGTACGTAGAGCTAACCCGCTAACTGGGAACTAGTCTCCTTTATAAACGCCATTCTATCCATAATAGGTGCACAATTAAAACGCCAGCAGTTATAAATAGTATGTACTTATAGTACTATTTTCAAATCACATCCTTTAATTTGCCTGTCCTCATAAGTTCAACACTTATATAACCATATAATCTAATTGGTTGGTATTCTATTCACTTTAAACCTTATCGGTTAAGTAATGATGTCAATAGACATTCTCAGGCTAAATCAGCGATTAGTTCAAAACGTTTTAGTTCAAACAGACCTTCAGTTAAAGACGAGCGTAAGTTGCATACAAAGTATAAACATCGCAAACTTTTTTTTACTAAATACAGTAAAATAAACAAATCGTTTAAGGGTATAGTATGCAATAAAAACTTTGGTTGTGAGCTGCTCGGATTTTTTCCTAAGAATTGAGCCTTACTAAGATATTTTTAGTTCAATAGATCATGGTTAATTTACAATTAAATATATGTATAAGCTTGTGTAGAGACACAAATAAATCAAGTAAAGCAAAATAAGAATGATAAATGATTTTAATAACATATTCATGTCAGGATATAGAGTAACGCAACTTTGCACAGTTCTACGATATACAATTACTAAAAATAATTTCGGAAGGTAATTGATAAATGGTTTCAAGAAATCAATTCTTAGATCGATGGAGTAATTAGTAGCTTAAAGTGTTTCCTGCCCCTGTGTTCTTTTTATGTACCTACTGCTGACTTGTCAAGGAAAACGCCCATACACAAAAACAGTAATTATTCTTGTTGTATCTACGAGTTACGAGTATAATTGATTAGCGTTGAACTAAGCAAAAAGATCTAGTAATGCACTTTCCGTGAACAGGAAACATGTCGATAAAA
This sequence comes from Ligdia adustata, assembly GCA_947049295.1. Classification (NCBI taxonomy): domain Eukaryota; kingdom Metazoa; phylum Arthropoda; class Insecta; order Lepidoptera; family Geometridae; genus Ligdia; species Ligdia adustata. The sequence goes on from OX346218.1 coordinate 11,577,649, forward strand.
AAGTATTTTGCAATTATCTAGATTTCATGTGTTACGTATTTTTTGTAATATGTATTTTAATAGGATTTGCTAGGCTCTTTTTTTAATATAACTTTTGAAAACATTCTATTTTTAGTGACCAACCACTAAGTTTCTTGTCTAATGCATTCAAAACTTTAATGCAGAGATTTTGGTGCCAAACATTTTATTATTAAACTCGCTACAATAAGCAACACAAGGAAATAGTACAGTTTTTAATGGTATCAAAAGGTACTCGTATGTAATTGTACTCATTGAAAGGAACTTCAAAACAATTTAATAGCTGTGATAATTGTTCATCAGACCTACAAGATGAATTGAAAGGCAAATGTGATAGGCAATATGTTATAGCCTTTGATATATAATTATAAATATATAATTATATAGCAAAGGCTTAAGGCTAAAGGCTTAAAATTATTTCTGTAAGTGTTACTTTACAGAAATCATTTTAAGTTTTAATAAATTAATTAAATCCTGCAAAAAATTCAAAAGTTTCTTATTATTTTGCTTGAACCCTTCCTTTATTTCCTTTCCATGGCATTGCACTTCAATGTTGTAAGTACTTCCTGCTATAGCGTTTCCCCTACATCATTAAATTCTTCATAAGTTAAGTACTTATTCAGTTTCCATATCACCCCTGTTTGTCATCACTCAAGAGTATGTATTGCAGATGCTGCGTCCAAAGACATTTGAAGCAATCTGCAAGACAATATAAACTTTATAACCACAGCTATAGGTTCAAATTTCAAAGATAGTGGTAAGATGCAGTTAGTGTGTTTGACTTGGATGTCTGAGTTATGTTTGTTATGCCATTGGCCATGTTTACGATGTGGCTGAGTGTTTTGTTATATTCATATATGTATGTATAATGTTAGTAATGTTAAGTCCAAGTCTGAGTAATCATACCTAAAGTTTGCTATAACTTTTATAGCGAAGGTACGCGTCGAGACCATAACAGGTTTGATGGGTCGAGTCACAACAGCCGGTAATTAAAATGCTTTTACTAGATGCAGACAAATTTAATATTATAGTGAGCCATTTTAGGACAACTAGGTATATCAAATTTGTAGGATGCAAAGCTGAAATAAAAAAAGAACAGTTGTGATGTGCTTGATCAACATAGAACCAATTATTTAAAAAATAAAAAATAAACTCTACTAGAACTAAGCTTTCATCGTTAGCTATGAATGCAAAAAATGTAATTGCAATTTATAAACTTTAAGAGGTACATAATTAGTAAACGCTTTAAAATGACTATAAATGTTCAATTATTCTGACTGAAATAGCTAGAAATTTAATATATTAGTGATATTATGACAAAAAACAATTTAAAAAATTAATCTCAGCATTAAAAATATTTGTTATTCTGATTAAAAAGGTAACTAACGTAGGTAGCCAACAAGCTAATGAAAAGATAGCACAATCATCAGAATAACCGGCAGTAATAACTCTGGGGTAATAGCGACAGAAAAAGTCTGAAAAAGTTCTATCCCCCGAATGCACCGCACGGAATTTTTACCTACGGCTTACAATTTAACTGGAGTAGTTAATTTCAGTGGAATTCAGTATATGAGTATCAGAAAAAGAGGTTCTCTGCGTATCTTTAATCTTTTAACTTGATTTAATAATTAAAAAAAAAAATTAATGTTTGCCACTTAATTGTTGGCTTTATTTTTAAGCAGTTCTGTACACTTAGCTCAATATTAAACGTGCAGAGCTCTTGCAAAGCGTGCAATACAGAGTTGGTGATTGACATGGTTTTTATTTAATTGAGTTGCGTAAAATATTGGAGGTCCTTTTTAAATAGGTTATGACTATAGCTACAGTAATGACTAATATAATAGATTTTCGAGTAGGTATTGCTTTTTACCCGACTGCGAAGGATTATGTTTATCGAGTGTATGTATGTATATTTCTTTTGCACGCCCCAGAGCCTAAACAGCTTGTCGAATTTTTGTGTGCATGATGTCAATAGTCGTAAGTATAAAAATTTAAAGATTATTGGCGCCAAAAAGTAATCTCATAAAATATGTTTTTCAAAATACATGGAATGTGGTATCAAAATAAAGATTTTTAACAATAATTATGAATATATTGTATTGGACGTTGGAAAAGGAATTACTAAATTTAAGAATCAGCAGTCAGGTTTTTTTGAAGTTGCTTCTGAGCACTAGTTCGTTTAGCACCTACAAATCCAAATTGGCATAAAACATTTCTTCAAGTCTAAGTCTTTTCGAAACCTAAGTCTCTCTTTGTACAAATATGTACCCCCAAAGGCTTTGCCGCTATCGGCGTGGTGCATAGAATCCGCCATTAAATCCCTAACAATTGGAGTGGACGGTGGTGAAGCGATTTGCAGCCACTTATGGTAGCCGGACGGTTTCAGTGGCCATTTACATTTTTCATCGTAGTCTTTGGTCAGTTCAATTTGTAGGTAATTGCAATTTACAATTGTCCACCATGTGTGTTATCTCGAATGTGAGAATGAAGGTCGAATGCCAGTGCTACGGTTTTATGTTTAATGAAAGATTTAGTTATAGACACGTTTTAGTTATTCTGATAGGTTTTTCTTTTATGTTAGATACAAAAATAAAAGTATTGACGACTGTTGTTGCCAAGCAGTTGAAGCCAGCTAAGAACAGGCGAGGTTACAGACAGGGTTTAGAATGTGTGAATCATAAAAAAATTATAGACATTGAAATTCATAGCAGTTGACAAAGTAATAATAAAATCGGCTTAGTGCGAGTCGGACTCCCGCACTAAGGGTTTCGTACCATTATATACAACATTAGTGTAATGTATAACTGTTGTCGTTATTTATATCCAAATACGTTATATTTCTTTTTGGAAAAAATATTACCGGCTTTCATTACGGCAGGCGCGCCGATTGAACTTTTTCAGTTATTTCGATTTCAAAATTAAACGGCTTACATTTAAATAAGACCACTACTGTAACAAAATAAGAATTATTAAATCGGGTCTAATATCTCCAAGAAATAAAGTAAGTATCAAGTTTCATAAAAAAAAACTGTCATTTACTACTGTCTAGCTATCACGGTTCATGAGATACAGCCTAGTGACACACAGACGGATGGACAGACAGCGAAGTTTTAATAATAGGTTTCCGTTTTTACCTTTGTGTACAATATTTAGCTTTAAATATTCATTCAATATTTCCAATACTACTTTATAACATCAATATTTTCAATTTTTAAAACAATGGTACTTAATCGAAAAATACTCAAATAGATCATACAGAAGATCATAGTTTCCTATTACCCTAAAACATGAACCAACATTATTATGTATATGTAGGAAATCTAAGATATACCGTCGTCATACAGCGTGCCAACAGATTTTGCACCGCTTGGAAACTAGCCATAAAAGTTAAAGTTGATTACAGAGTTTTGCATAACATTATCCTAGACGACGACGTCTATTTTATCTACAACCGTTTCGAGGGTAAAATGAGATGCGGTATCATAACCCAAGTAACCACATTTAGTGTTAGCATTATGAATGTTTATATTTAGTTTTACAATTATGATGATACGAGAAGAGCCGGCACGGAACGCTATCGTTTAGAAAAAAAAGTAGGTACTTATTTTAAAATGCATACATATATTAGATGTATATTTTGAACCACCATTGGAAAAATATTTGAAATAGCGCTTTTTGCAAAAACTATACTGACTGGAATAAAAATACAGAGTTGTTGGTAACCTATTGGCATCTTCTTAAGGTATCCTGTAATATCTGCAAGTAATCATATTTTTTTCTAGGATTAGATTCTGCCAGAAGTTTTATAAATATTCAGCCGCAGGGCAATTATCGGTAGAATGAATCATTTTGTTCAGCTCATTTATTTCTTGTGTATATTCAAAAATGCTAGAAAAAGGTGCTTTGCTATCAAAAGTTACCCGTTAAGAGGATGCTAATTGATTACTAGTAACCATGTATACTACATTCTTAGAGATAAGGTATTGTCATTTACGGTTTTCTTCAAATTTAGTGATACCATTTTCAGTATTTTAAATTACCTAGGGATAAGCTTAACTTAATTTAAGAATATTTAATAGGTATGAAATTTAATCACGGTCTATAGGAGCGTATGACAGAGAAAACTCAATGTTCTTATATTCCTGCTAAGCCAGCAGGATTGTACCCTGCTGACTCATAACAAAGTAACTAAAAGTGCAATTTCGTTAACAATATAAAAATGTTGTTTTCCTTATTTATATCTTTAAACTCTTACCACAAGAAAACATACAAGATAGTAAACGTAAGCCAAACTTCCGTCATTCAATAGTATTCTATTCACAAAACTTTCCAAATCACCCTCGGAATTCCCTTCCCTGATAGAATCAAGCAATAAATCAGGTAACGATACTCTATCCTTATCAGTTGGGTTAGATACACACGGATGAACAATAAGGGAAGTTTGCCGAACCCTGACTTGGTTTCATTACGATTGTTTTTCTGAACGACTTCGCTAATTGATCAGGAAGTTGGGGATTTATGTTGATGTAGTGTGCACGGAATTTTTTTGCAAACATACTGACTACACAAAAATATACAATGTATATAATGCCATCTGACTTGTAAGTGTATTTTAATTTCATAAAGTAGCCAAAACATGGAAGTGTTGCGGCAAAAAAAAAATTAAACGTTTAGGTACAGTAATTTAAGGAATCGGAAATTGTTTATAAACGGATTTTTTGTGTGCCGATTGTTGTATCGTGCTGAAAGCTTGCGGCTCGAATTATAATTAAACCATTTCATTATATTTTATATATGAGTATTGGTTCAAACTTCATATTTAATTTCTACATGATTGGTTCTGGCATAACAATAATATATGACTAATACGCAGGGGTGGCTTCGTGTCCAGTGCCAGCCAGCCAGCCGCCGGCTAGTGGTGACACCGCATTAGTAAGATCCTTTATGCTTATCATTTAAAAATTACAAATGATAGTGCTACTAAGCAGGGAACTGAGAAAACATAATTATCAATATATTAAATAAAGTTTTTGTTTCAAAAAAAATCGACAAGTACGAGTATCTTAGACCAGTTAGATATATTGATCTAACCACAGCCACTGTTTTGTGTCCTTGGTCAGGTTTGGATAATTAGAACTTCGATGCCTACTACTATTTTTTAATGGGTGAATAGAAGAGTTTTCTGTTTAGTATAATCTCGTTAGGTTTATAGACTAACAAGTTTGGAAACTCAAATGGACATCATTAAAACTTTACATTTAAAAGTCAAACATCGACGTAAGTCATAAGACAATCATTGTCATAAATTGTTCTCAGAATCATAAAAGATAATGTAAAAAAAATTGCTCGTTCATATTACCACGAGGAAGAAACATACAAAATGCTTATAAAAAAAGAAATAGACGATGTGGTAGCGGAGAAGTTGGTGTGCTACGGGACTATGATTCTCATAATGGCGTATTTGATGAGGTTCTTACGTGGGATGGCTAGCAGAACATTTCGGAGACCAGGAGAAACAGAAATCTGTTGTCATGACGAACGATCACGATCAAGGTCACACGTTCCTTCTCGTACTTCCATTCCTGCTTCTTGTCCTCGTTCCGAAGATAAAAAAGAAAAGAACAAAAGACCGAAGCGTCGACGACATCACACACACAGAGACACAGATCGATTTCTGCCAGAAGATAACGAATCCACTTCTACTCTAGATGAACCCATTGATATTTATAAATAATTTTAGTTACATTGTGGTGGTATCGTTTGATTTATTTCATGTGATTTTGAGATACTGAATCTTAATATTTTATGATATTTTTTAAAGTGTACGTAACATGTTACCTCGTGGTAATACATTTTTGAATAGGTAATTTTGTATTTTTTTAATAACGTCTGATGTTTGTTTATTATCTTAAATTTAGCTCTCGGAATAAGGTAACAAGTAGCGGTTAATCGATCAATCCAAAATTTATTTATTTCATTACAACTCCATAACAATAATAGATACAAGATATCGAAGTCAATATACTTAGTGCTGAGGTATTTCTGAAGTTAAATGCTTCTTCTTACCAACTCGTATCCATGTATAATTTACATAATGGTACAAATGAGAATTCTAATTTGAGTACTAGCAGTAGTTCCATCATTTCATCTGTATGGATAAATGGAACTAACGCGAAAAAACATTCGCAGTAGTACCATCATGGAACCAAGTAATGGAACTAGTGCGATTGAACCAAAATTTCTACAAAGGTATCTACGAGTATCCATTTAACAGTAGCTTAGCTTTATAGTATGTCTATCATACGATGTTAATTCATAGAATATCTCATTAGGTAGGCACAAAAATTAAAAAAGGTATCAACGACTTCAGTTTGCATACAATTTTAGCGGATATATTTTTTCTATGTATACATTGGGAAAACAATTCGTAGTTTTCCCAATATTTATTACTTAAAAACGTGTAGATCACTTTTCCTTATTTATTGTCTCAAGTGAGAAAAAGAAACAATAATATTACAAAACTCTTTAGAGTCACCACAAAAATAGGATATCGAATAATAAATACAACAGAAAATCGACACAAAAGGCGATCGTATCGCTAAAAAGCAAACTCGACTGTGACCATTCGTTAGAATTCTCTTTCTACAATCGGACTAGTAAAGATACTGCAAGACGCCTTAAAATATATAGGTATAGAGATCCCACGGACGCAAAACGCTACTTTTTATTATGCGATGTGAAAATTTGAAATATACACTGACGAGTTCTCTATTTCCCGATTGTCGCTTTTCATCAAGCAAGTTAAAGTAAAGTAAAGTAAAGTAAAGTAATATTTATTGACCTTTAAATAACGTTCGTTACAGGCAAGTCTTATTACATTTGAATGAATAATTACTTAAAAAATTTAACTTACAAATCTCATTTATATACGATTACTTAATATTAGTTCTTAGTTTAATAGTTCTCATGACAAATATTTACATAATGATTGCTTTGTTTAGTTATTATTAATATTTTATAATGGTTGTTTGTTACATAAGAACGATGATTCTACAAGCTGCATTGACATATATTCGCTGAGTTTATAAAAAGGATTGCTTTCAAAAAAAATACTTCAATTTTTGTTTGAATGTAATAAAATTGAGATCCATTACACTATTAGGTAATTTATTGTACATCAGTATTTTGGTATAAAGCCCCTGCTTCTTACATTTAGCTAATCTATTTATTGGTAAAATTCTTTTTATTATTGCGTAAAATTCTTTTTTCCGGTATTTCCCTATCCTCGTGTACTTCTAACGGTAACTTCTAACGTTACGGTCAAGCGCAAATATATATAAATATATAATGAATATATATAACCAGTACTTGATTTTCTTTTATGCGGTGATAACTATATTTTATCTCTGGTCAAAGACAACTTTCGTTGTATTCTATAATGAAGATGAAATCTGTCAGAAGCAGATGATGTAACATACTCATATAAACAATGTAATTATTTTCATAATACTAGGGAAAAAAAACCAAAATGCTTGTAAAAAAAGAACTTGACGATGCGACCATTCAGCAAATATTAGGCTGTGGGATCCTAGTTCTTGTGTCAGTATTTGTGATGAGATTCTTCCGACCTATGGCTAGTAGAAGGTTTAGAAATGTCGCAAATGGAGCGCCTAGTAGAAATACCTCTTCAAGTCTGCATGTACAGGATCCCTCTAGACCGCTATCACCTTTCCCGCCACCTGAAGATAAAAGAGATAATAGACGAAAGCCAAGGCGTGGACGGCATAATAGAGGTAATGAGTGCTTTCAGGTAAAAGAGAATAACTCTACCACACTCGAAAATTACACCGATTTATATGGGTAATTGTAGACTCATTTTAATCAGAAATTCCTAGTCTTCAATCTAGTTATCTACAAAATATATGATCATTTGAATGGTGTGTAACTAAGTGAAATGAAATACACCTCGTGGTAAAAAATAAAATTCTGAATGTTTTTGACATGTTTATGTTTATGATATTCTGTTAGAATCACAAAACTTACTACAGTGCCTGTAGTGAATGGGGGCAACTTGTTTTGCAGTGTCTTAAGAAATAGTGGAGTATTTGTATCAAGAGGTGAATTATTCTCAGGCAGTTCTTTGATACCGACGTATACTTTGAATTGACGATGTGCAAAATCTCAAAATATCGACTAAACTAGCGACTAGACTAATCTATTCATTAAGCGAAAACTCTAAAGCCTCATAAAACGTAAACACTATTTTATTTGTAACACTATTTCACTAAATATAAATTGAGCGAAAAAACACAAATAATTAAGTATGTAACGTAATTAGAGTAACTAATATGTGCCGAGTTCACCGGTAGGTTCACCATGGAATTGAAAAGAATAAGGTCACAGAGCTCTTGGTGCGTGTGTGCGATTTGTCAACATTACACGAGCAGAAAAGAGGGCCGAGAGCTGTGGTTACACGATGTTTACAAGACTGTGATTGTTTCCTACTCGGAGCTGAGTTGTTCCATATAACAAAAATTAATTTTTATCAAGCACATGACTAGCTTTTATAAAATATTTTTCAAATTCAATAAGTACTTATCTTCCTTTTTAACATAATAAATAATATATCGTAAAAACTCGCACTGCTATCATCAAAACATGCAATTAATTATAAATTTAAACAATTATAACCAAGCTCATTAAAAACATCCCAAATTAAGTCAAGTGTATAAAAATATAATAAAGATTTAATTTTTTTACAATTAAATGTCATCGGACTTGTCGATATGGTTGAGTTTATTTCATCGATAAAGATTGTCAAACATTTAGTAATTAATCATACTTGCACATTCGATAATCATTAATTAGCCATAATTATACGTAATTAATCTAAGTACTCTTACTTGATATAAGTAAGTAGAGAGTGTTGTTACTTACGCTAATTAACCTAGACTCAGGAATGGAAGCAGGAACATCACACGTTTATGGTTGCATTTTCTTAGCAGGTTTTAACACGAGAATTTTACCTTTTCCACACTTAGTTTTAGCTGGCTGCTAGCTAAAACTTTGTTGTCTACTTATATATGTGATATCTTATACTTGGGCTGGAAGTTAAGGTATTCTTTTGTTTAATACAGAATACAACACCAATGATTATGGTATACCCATTCATCCTCCCATTTTTTTACAGGCAAGACCAAAACTAACAGACTTAGATATTATTACTTATTTAAACAATTTTATATAAATCACTTCACACTTCATTACATTATAATACTAGTAAATAAAGCTATTGCATTAAAATATAAGTAAATATAGTCATTAAGTCAAATCCTTCAATGAAGCCCTTAAAACTTTTCTGTATTAATGAAGTTGTTTCTAGTTGGCACCTATTGAGTCTTGGAAAACGGTGAAATATAAACTTTGGATTTGGACAAAGGATTTGATAGTTGCGGTTTTACAACCAAGTTACAAAATACTGTTGCCGTAAGCGTAGTAAATACATCAGCGGCTCTACCACACTTAACGCATCATTACGTTACTTACTGACTTCCCAAGTCTGAAGGAAACTCTAACAGACAAGGGCCAACTTCTTGACAAATGTCAAACGCAAGAAGTTGCGGCCAAGAGTTACCGCACCAACGCTGTTGCGACCGCAACCGAAGCTTGCTTCTGACAGTGGATAGTTTCGGAATGATATAGGAAGCGGAGCCAACAGCTGATATAATATTCAGTTAATATGCGGACACATGGTCGTGATAGTTAGTGGCTGCGTTGGTCGTTGGACGGGCATGTGAAGGGGCTTAGCCGCAATTGGAGAAACTGGTGTGTGGTATATTGTTACTTGTAGATAGCTCTTAAAATGAATTGTAGTTGTAGATACATTGATGTTTATTATTTTGGTTCAAAGTAGAAAATGTTTTGTTCTCCAGTTTTGTTTAATTAAAATATTTTACTTTTTGCCTACATTGTGGTATTCTTGAGAATAATCTTGAGAATACCAAAATGTAGTTAATGCATGAATATAATTATGATGGTGTGTGGGTCGATTGCCGTGCGCGTGCTACAAATTTCAATACTACAAAAGACGCCAAAGAAGCCTGAGCTACCGGTTAAGGAAAATATTGTGAGCAAACCATAGCCTACTGGTAGAGCCTTTTTTAATGCTACCTGCCAGCACCCTCAATTCGATAAAATCTGTCGCCAATCACCTAACGGTAAGTTGCCATAACCTTACTTGAGAAACAATGTATTCCTGACTAGGCATGCTCCATCTATAGCCACAGTATTGCTGACTACCGTGGTTGTGCGAGATGCTGGGCATATGCCTAGAGTTTCAATTAAAATACAAACATACATAGTATCATACAGTAGGTACTTTACTACAATAAGTTGATCAATTTTTCAAACGAAAAGCAAAACTTTAGAGTCCGTTAAGATCGTGATCTTTTACGATTTTAAAACACAAAATATACTTATCCTTCCGGATGAGTAAGATTGAAAACAAAAACACATGTTCATATACGAATTCAAATCAAATCACGTCATTTCCCATTTGTGGACCACATCCTCAGCGACGCTCTCCTAAATAAATAAACGTACCCGCACAACTTCTCGGGGGTCCCAAAAGAGACATCAATAAGTTACCATCCAACACCTTGACCCTCAGTCCGTGGACGAGATAAGTTCCCGGGTAACATCAGGGTAGGGCTAAGTTAGTTTGCCTTTGAATTTAAAGGGTGACAAGCATAATTTATTATTAAAACTTTGAATCGATTACTGAATAAAATACTCTACTGTACATTGACGTAAATGCTAATATACTCCTATAAATCTACGCATTATAAATATGGTACATCAGGGTTGGAGGAGGCCAAAGGAGGCTTTATGTCGTAGAAACTACGCAGGAACTTAAGTAAGAAAATTATTATACACGTTATACAAACTATAAACCTAGAAATATTTCAAAAAAATAATGTATCAGATAATTTTATCACATTATTTTTCAAAAATCTACTCATACATTTACAACAATCTGCTATAGGAGTATATTTATAGGTAGGTATATATCTATAAGAGTAAGTCTTGACTGACTGATAGTCGCTCGGAATCCTAGAGACATGAAATTGGAGGAAGGAAGCTGTTTTCAATGTAAAATAAACGGGTGTAGGTACTAAAAAAGGAGAGCTTGATACTTTTATGTATTTAATTATTTTATGTTGTGGGCAACGCCGCATGTGACAGCTACTTACTGCTTTATAAATAATTTGTTCAAAATAAACACACTTTAAGCATATTTTCCTACATTACCAGAATTTCCGTAATATATTACATCTCATTACGATAAAATAGGGAGGGTAAGAAGCATAACATATGTATTTTAGTAAGTTTTCGTATCATATATCCAAGGACAATATTAGATAATAATTTATACTTGCCACGTCCACCGCGCGGTTGAATTATTCTCCCTAGGGAAGCTTCCTCGTTTCGAAGTTACTTGTTACACCTGTTATCTTCTTTGGATGTGAACAGGTTGAAATATAACTATATCGCTTCTAGTATAGCTTGCTGTCACTGTTATGGGTCACTATTATACTAATCATGGTGAACAACTTTTTCCGCTACAAACTGATCCTTAGTTACTCACGACTAGGCATAAAAAATGGGAGCCATTTTTGTTAACGCATGTACAAAACAATTTCATAAACAATACCCAGAAGTTTATATTCATGATGGCTCTTCCAAAGCGTGTCAGTTGTACTACCGTTGCACATGCAATTAAGTTTATTTGCATATCTTGGTCCAGCTTAGTTCCTACGATTAACCAGTGTCTATGGACAAAGTACTGAGCTAGTGAGATTATAGTTTTGCTTCGGTTTATGCGAAGTAGGTTGCTGAGTTGCAATTGCTTGTCCTTTGTATCGCCTTTGATACAAAGCAATGGTTGCAATTTCAGTTGCTACGTGAGTTGTATCTACTCTTCGAACTGAAATGTGAATTAGATTATTGTATTTAAACCACATAAAATCTTAAGTCTGTGCAAGGGTGACAATAGATATCAATTATTTTGAATTGATATCTATTGTCACCCTACATTCATTACACAAAAGCCAATCAAGTCCAAGTTGAACTCGCGCTTAGGATTCCATACAAACTTGTAGGCAAAAATAAAACAGTTTAAATACATTTTTAAACCAAAATTATTTCTTGATAACTCTCTTTAGAAATCTGGAGAAGAAAGAACAGTGAGAGGGTAAGAAACACTCCGTAGTCTAAAGTTGTAAACATTTTGTCATTTCCTGTTGGGATATTGAAAACTTAGCTTAACATAGCTAAGTACAAGTAAGTACGAGTATAACCAACAGCGGATGATGCTAAATGCACGCTCGCTTCCATTTTATAATTAAAGCTAATGTGAAAATAAGTGGACGGAAATATCTTTTCGACGTAGCTACAAATTAGAGTGGCACTTGGTTGCGCGACTTTAGAGCTAAGCACTTAGACTTTCGACGAAAATTTCTACATTAATAATTATTTTAAAGTTGAAATATTAATTAGATGTATTTTACCGCACTGTCCAAACGGAGGGTTATGTTCTTTAAGTGTATATTTGTATGTATGTCCAACTTTGTGTCACTCTCTACAGCCTAACCGATAGACGAATTTTGACGTGCGAGGTATCATTGAATTTGTTTTTGCAGTCGGGTTTTTTTAAGTCGCTTTTAACTTGTTTCAAGTCAAGTTCACCCACGTATATTTTTACCTCGCTTATTAATTAATTATCTTATTATAAAATTTACTTAATTAACTTGTGCGTCACCTGATCCTGCTCGAGCTGATCCCGCGGGATGCTTATTTATTATATACCTACACGCGCTTTATGCTAATAATTTTTGAAAAGCGTATCTGTATCAAACAACTACGCAGGTTTATCGGCTAGGGGTGCAGTGAGCCGAATGAGAGTCACTATACATACCCTAATGAACAGCTGTCACTATGGGAGCCACACTGATATCAGGAAAAAAATTTTTCTGTTTCATTCATTTTGTCGACGACGGATAAATTTTACTATGGAACAGCTTATTTTTTGTTATCGATTACAGGGTTAGTTTCATAATGAAAGTTGGTCTTAATAGTGAGTAAATGTGCAGCCCTAATCGGTAAACTTGTATAATTAATTTTATCAAACATAATATTAGGACTTAACAAAAATGGTGTCCTTTGCTTATTGCTTTTTACCAAGAATTGTGGAGCTTAGCACATTTTTGTCCCTTACCTAGCGCCTTACAGAGTAGCAAGAAGATTTCATAGCAGAAGTAAAAAGTTTCAGGTACTACTCAGTATATTGTCAAGGTAAAAGTACATTGATCGGAAAAGTACTGTGATGGCTTATGTATTTATTAATGGTACAATATTAATGGAGAACAAAGACTCCGATACTACTCCCACGTGCTTCAGACTCCATTTAAACACTTTCCGTCTTATTACAAATCATTAAATTAAAATTTAAATTATCTTATTACAAAACGAAATTTAATGTTAGTCCGAGGGCAAAACAAGAAATAAAGGTAGTCTTTTCAATGTCTTGATAATGATGAAAATTAGTAAAATCTGCCATGACCGATTGTCTATATATTGCAAGATCGAGTTTGTAGCATATTCATACTTATTAATGAATATTAAAATAATATTATATTCTATCTATTACCCCATGAAGGACATTTAGCTGACCACAGGGACTAGTTACCTGTGGAACATTAGTTACGTCCCGGCGGCTTCCAACAGTTCTGTCACATGTAATTACACAAGTTAATTAACCACCTATAATTAGATATAGTCGGAATTGCAATCTAAGTAAAACGCTGCATACGTGTTATAGTGGCAGTTTTAGCAATACCTGTTAACTTGATGACGCGTGTATTTTTATCCGGGACGAAAACTGTGACATATCAAGACTTACTTCTATATAAGTAATAACATTATATTAAATTAGATAATATTAAATTATTCATATTCATTTTATTAGTAAAATCTTTGTTAGAGAGTCATAATTAAAAGTTTGAACGTCACGCTAGGTCTAAATATATCCGTGGTGTAATTTTAATTTTATTTATGGGAATATATTAAGTATATTTTGTACATAGTTTAGGAACAGAAATGTTAATTAAATATACCAGATAACTCCTGTAATTAAATTTATACTATGTTTTACTAACAACATAAGAAAAGGTTTAGTAATTAAAAAAATATATATAATCAAGTTATTAAATAAAACTATATATAATAAAACTTCCAAACATTACTCATTCTTAATAGTACGAGTAAATAACAACTGTCTTACTGTACATGTAAAGAGTAAATTACTTTTGGCAAAACAACAGCGTTAGCGTTTTGTACCCAAATCCATAAACAAAACACTCCAAATACGAAACAGGAGAAAACCAAAGAAACTTTTCCCATTTTAAGTAAAAAGTAAGTCGTTGGCAAAAAGTCACCCCTAGATTTAAATCTTACGGTCAGTATTGCCAGCAAAATTGTACAAAATATCAATCGACTTTGATTTTTCCTAAAACCTGGTTGAGTTTTATGAGCTCGGTCCATAGTCCAAACATAAATGAGAGAAAGTATATTTTTTCTGCTGAGCGATTAACGTTTTAAAAAAAAATAAGCTTTCATATTATGTCAGAGACCTTAGCGAACTGTCAGATTTGATGTGCTTGATCTATATATGTGCTTGCTTCATTTATATATGAAGAAGGGTGAGAAAGTTATGTTAAAGAAATTAAGAAAAAACGTATTCTTATTTAAATACCGTAACGAAGCTTTTTGGCTTTTAAATACTACTTAGTATTTGTTTCTTTGCATTGTAGAGTCTACTCAACATTATTAGTCTCAGAGTCACTTTTAATGATTTCTCGATGTTACGGGGAAAATTGTCATTTTCTTTAACCCAAAGTTGGTAATTTTTCTACCATAGCAACACAGTCTGTGGTCATTAAACAGGAGAGTTTATCATACATTTTAATATAAGAGGACAGCTGCTGTGACTAAGAAATAAGGCAGCTCTGGCGAAACGTCAAAACAGGCTTTCGTTTTATTTATATTTTTCCTTGCTCTTTCACCTTTCAAGATTTATTGCAGCAATATTCGTTTAATGTCCAAGCCATCTTCGTTTTCTTGTTATAATGTCCCAGATGTCAGTTTATGAAGCGGAAATATTAGCTGTTATACGTAGCTTTGCAGCCGTTTTTATTAATACATTGGATTCTATTGATAGCGATAAATTTTATAACTCCGAAATGGAAAGGTAATAAGAAAATTTATTATCATGTTCGTTAAGTGTTGTTAAAATGCATTTAAGATGTATACATACTAATTTACATTGCAGTAACGATTTTAATATATGTACTTACTTAATTAAATTTTCTGCTTACTCAATTAAGATTTGTTTTAATTACTAATGAACTGCAGAAAAAGGACATTACGTGTTCAAAATGCGGCAACCGGCATGAATTTAAAAAATTGAGGTCAGTTAAGTTTTATTATTTTGTATGCCTTAGTTAATAACTTTTGCAATACATTTTACTGTCAAATTAACATAATTATCGTTATACGACTATTTATCTTCTATCTTTGAATGAACTGTACTCGCTCCTATTCACACAGCATAAGGGTACGAATTGCTTCATACACAAAATATAAGCGGATCAGGGGATGTGTTTGCTGAGCGTATTAGTAACCTAAACAACGCAACAGCGGGCCACCGTCACTTGAACCTTGCTATTACATCGAACCCGTACTTGACACTTCTGAAATGGATATCCCATTGAGAGGCAAGAAAGCTCAAGATATTTTGGCGAAAGTGCATAATATACAGTTACATTTGCGACGAAGTTAACTGGGGCGTGTAATGTTTGACGGCGCATTATTTAGACAGGGTAAACTTTAAGCAGGTCTGATTAAGCCATCGGCTTTGGGTGTAAATAAACAGGGCGACAAGTAAAATAATTGTGTTTGCGAATCGTGATCGTTTGATATCTTTGTTCTTGTATGACATTGTGAGTTTGCTCTGTATGACGTAATTAAGAATATGATAGGACATTTGACTTTACTATAAAGTAAATTTAATGTTAATCTTACTAAAATTTTGATGGGAATATGTTTATTTTAAGCAAATGTAAACATAATAGGTATACTACTTCTATCACTGATTGATTTATCTCAGCAAGCGCATCTTATTTCATATCTTATTGCTTAATGTTTTCCGTACAAACATAATTAAATAATACACAGGACACTACTACTACTAATTATTTAAAATTCAATAATAATAAAATAGGTCGAGTTGCAGTGTCCCATGTGTCAAAAATCTCAGCGATGATGGTCACATAATGCTGGGGATTGCTCAATTGATACAAAAAACAATGACACAAGTTGCAGTATCCAAATCTCTATTATTTTGGGTAACACCCCCGGATACCTAGCAACTCGGCACCCCAGCAGGTAAACAAATAGGTGACACAGTTCTACGAAATTTTATGAATGTAAAGTTTTTTCAATGGATAGTTTATATTTCTTTTAATTGCTCTAAGAGAAATAGAAAACTGTATTCATAATTATGATATATATACATCACATTTATTCGATTTAGATGATATGCTTTTTTAACACAAAGAAGAACAAAACAAGATTTTTATAAAATTAATTCGTATTATTGCAGAATATTTTGTAAAGTTTTATAGAGTGGTTTGCTATTAAAATATAATATAGATGTATACATTAAGGAAGCAATTAATAAAGTTTTCTTTTTGCGTTTGCTTTTGCGTTAAAAGCTGCGTTTTGTTGGTTTTTGCTTATGATTACATATATTAATATCTTCTTTTCATCTCTGTTATGACCTGATGAAACCGTCCACCTTGTTCTTCTTGATATCATGTGATCAATTTTGTAAAACAAACAGATGAAATATTTTATGTTTATAGACTATATTATTTTTATTTAAATCGTTTTTAATAATAAAATTAAGATTCATCACTCGAGATGTGTACTCTTTCTGCAAGAAATATTTTTTTCAAATCGGTCCAGCCATCTTTGATAAATAAGGTACTTTAAAAACATACCTATCGGATGGAGTATCTTCTTTTTTGCGAGGTCGGTAAAAAATTATATGACTGGATACGCTAAAACAAAGTTTATATTTGCTATATAATTACAGACCAATATTTTCCTTGAAAATGTATAGCCAAAATATTAATTATAGTCAAAGTATTTGACTATCTTTTTAAATAATCCAAGTAATGTCTCTTTTTTTTATAGTCCATAGGCTTGCGCTTGACCGCAACTCACCTGATGTAAAGTAACGATGCGGTCTAGGATGTAGATCAAACCACTCAAATCAATCAAGTAGATCAAATCACTCGCGATTTATAGCTATCGGGAAATAGAGAACTTGGCAGCGAATTCCACAACCTGGCAGTTCGCACAATAAATGTAGACGCGAAGCGTTTTTTGCGAGTCCGTGGAACCTCTACCATGAACCGGTGACGCCTTACAGTCTCTATATAATTACAAATTTATTATAATTACTAAATCATTTTTATGACTCCAAAATACAACAACAGATAAATGAATACGGCAATGATCCGGCACAAAAGCGCATGCTATCATACCTATGGGATTTATTTACTCTGCAACCTAGTCATGCCTAGGTACTTATATTTTTCTCTACACAAAACGCTTTTAGTTATTTACTGGCAATCTCTACCGACGCAAACAGAATTTCTTTTATGAGCACTCAATTAAATATTAATGGAAGAAAATGTCGCCGTTTAAAGTAAAATATTTCTCATGTCTGTTTGTGAAGGAATGGAGACACGAGAAATGCAAATTAATTTTCTTTGAAATTTGTCTGCGTTTTGGTTGAAATTCTAAGATATAATTTTGGGAAATATATCAAGGGCGTATACGTCGCGAGTACGTTATTATTTCACTGAAAAGGGTTAATCAGTGGTAGGTGTTTTTATTGTTGCTTAATTGCGTGATTCCAATGAATCACATTTGCTAA
This sequence comes from Ligdia adustata, assembly GCA_947049295.1. Classification (NCBI taxonomy): domain Eukaryota; kingdom Metazoa; phylum Arthropoda; class Insecta; order Lepidoptera; family Geometridae; genus Ligdia; species Ligdia adustata. Next base: position 11,595,731 of record OX346218.1, read on the forward strand.
GATTTTGAGTTACTGACTGACTCAGTATCAGGAATACGTTATAACGTTATTTTCTAGCAACTTCCAAGGAGAAGATATTCAATTTGATAGGTGTTTTTTTATGTTTGACATTTTGATAGTTTATTTCTCGAATGGTTCTATTTCAAAGTCAGTCAAGGGGGTTGATTTTTAAATCGAACCAACTGAACAAGTTCTATTGACGCCCGCCGTAATGAAAGTCAGTAATAACTTCTTAGGTTAACTGTCTTACCAGTTAGTACTATTATTCCCTGTTCTAATATTAATCCATAAGCCGTCGCCGTAATCTACGTCACACTAGTCATACCTACATACTCCGTAGAATAGAAGTGCAGAACCTCGTAAGTCAAACATAATAGAAGGCAGCGCAGATCCGTCAATACACTCCCTGTCAGAGTGTTACTATTGATCACAGACCGGCGAATCAGAAATAGCTATCGTATGGTAAAAACATCTTAGAAAATAGCTGTATGTTTACTTATAAGAGCGCGAAAAAATAACTTGCGTCTTTCTCGGAAACACGCCGAGATGCATTCACCACTGTCCCATTCGGCCACCGTCGATTTACTGCCAGCCGCGAAATTCCACTTCAATTCAATTCCGCCACTGAAATTCTTTGAGATGAAAGAATGAGCCAGCTCTCTTGTATACAGTGGAAAAAATTACTCCAAAATTTATTTTCGATCCAATACTATTGTTATAATTCTAGGGTTAGTTCGATGTCAGTACTGCAGGCTGCATATTGATTTATAGTCAGTACGTGCCACTCGCTTTCATTGCTCAATACCTAGCTATAATAATACTATCCTAGTGCAGGTAAAGCAATTAATTGACAGAAAGGTCTGTGTTTGACTTATGTACGGCATTTGTTTGTGAGCAAATTTGCAGTTACTAGAAATGCTTTTATACAATTACGCGCGGCTTTGTCCATGTAGTTTGTTTCCCGAGGAAAAAACACTTATGATAAGCATTAAAATCGATCCATCAAACAGTTGCTGAGGAGAAGACGGTCAAAACGAGCGAATGAACCCACTTTGGCATTTGTAATGCGGATTATTCAGGCAATTTTTGTTGCTTTGATGTTTTTTTTTTACAGTGATATTGAAATTTATTTTACTACTTATATTTACAGATGTTTTATTTTTATTGCGACTTTCATGACCATCGTTTTCGTTTATATTCTAATCGTTTTTGTGGTTGTCAAGCAAATATCGCTCTAGGTCGATGAATCTTTTTCGTCTTTTGTGTTTTCTTTTTCAGTATTTTTTTAGTAATTACCTATATGTACTCGTATTTCTATTTACTTTTAAGGCTCCGTAATCAAAAATTCATACGGGAAACTATTACTAAGACTTCACTGTCCATCTGTCACCAAGCTGTATCTCAATAACCGTAATAATTGGATAGTTAATTTTTTTACAGGTGATGCATTTCTGTAGACGTTTTAACAACAAATACCAAAAAACAGAATAAAATAAATAACTAGCCAGACTACATACGTACTTTATGGCCGTTTTATTGCTATATTGCCGTTATATTAATTACAGGAAAAAACTTGAACTAACCTTGTATAAATAACCCTTAGAAGGCGAGTCCGACTTGCACTTGGCTGATTTTGATTATTTATTACTATGAAGGCAGTCAAAACATTTTTATCATCAATAATCCTGTTCTATGAGTTTTTAAAATATTTTTAACCTCCGAAAAAAAGGAGAAGGTTTTCATGTCGACGTAAATATGTTTTATGTATATGATAATGATAGACTTATAAATTTTGCCATGCTCGCATCTTAGAAGTCTTATACACTTACGATTTAAAAAACTTCCAGATTATACTATTATCCCCACACAAATATTATAACTACAAAAGTGTATTTGTTGGTTCATTTGTCCTCCTATTCCCCAGCAACTGAGTAACGGATCGGCGAGGTCTGCAGGACGTAAACCTCTTCCATGAGATGTCACTTGCCCTATCCTGGGCTTCTCGTCTCCACCCCCTGCCATCTTCTGTAAAGCAATGACAAACGACATTGCTTTACCTAGTGAGTGGCAATGCATCCTCACCACGTTTACCGAATCGCGGTCGCCACTCAAGAACTCTTCTACTCCATCGGTTGTCGGTTCTATGACATATATGACAGGCCCATTGCCAATTTAGCCAACCCAGACGTAGAGCTACGTCTTTTAGAAAAAATGGATAACGCGGGCGAAGTCGGCGAACTAGTATTAGTATTACCTATAGCCATTGCATAGCAGGATCACTCCATCAAGTAAACATTCCGTCACCACCGCACTCTGTCCGTAGCAAGGAAATGCACTCGGCCGGCGACATGCCTCGTCTAGTATAATCTCGTCTCATCCGTCCGTGACGTAACGGACGTCTTCCAATGTCTTGGGAATAGGGTTATTATTATGACGCTGTTTTAGAAATTGCTCTTGCTAATTGTAGACAAGTTCTAATTTTTTAATTGAGCATATGTAGAGAAAAGTAGTCTGTGAGTTAAAGTAGGGTAAAGGTGTTTCTAAGGAATTGCTAAATTTAGTATAGTATTTGTAGGTATACTGTTGGTATTTACGCCCCTGAACAAAATAAGTATGAAGGAGTAGTTTGGTAAGATAAATAATGCAAGGTAGTTTGATAAGGCAGCAATAATAATACCTCTATAGCATAGCTACAAGTAAAAAAGCTGTCACTTATGTCATTTCTATTTTACGTGTATTCAATATATAGTGAATTTTATGGAGCAATTATTGGAATGTTTTTAACAATAGTTACATTTTAGCATAGATACACAATAAATCTAACTATTCACGTTTTACAGTTCAAAACACGGTCATGAATATTGTTTGTATATAACATCTAAAATATTCATGCATACTAAAAATGTTTTCCAACAAAAACAAATTTCAATTTGTTTGTAACGGCTGCAACACATCCATTCACATCAGCAAAATCAAAATGAATTCGAAGAAATGCAATAATATTCTTTGAAAGAAACTTCAATAAAGCACGCCTGCAATATACTTACATTCGACGACGTAAATACAGTTCAGCGTAGAATAAAATAAAATTTGAAAGTGAACCCGTGTCAAGTCAAACGTGTAATAGGTCAAACTGTATTGCATCTTGCATGAGTGCAAGCGTAACAGCGCATAGATGCAAGTGCTAGTACAGTAGTAGTCGGAAAAAATACTTATCTAATATAAAAAAAATTAAATGATAATATCATATAATTATTTCTCGTATGTGATATTCGGGAAGCGTAATTAATCCAATTTTTGTAGCTTTAAGAAGGTAGACGCCAGATAATAGATGATAAATAAATTTGAATAATATCATTGTGGTAATGCCGCTAACAAACTGGACACGCGGGGTTGGACGCACGTGTTGGGTTGGAGCATTTGGATTAAGTGTAGCTGTAGATCATAGAGTTAATCCATCTGCTATTTTTTTGTTATTGTAATTAGTCATTACGTTTTTCACTTGGCATTTGCTAATCAGTAAAATGTTAAATGAAAACTTCATAATTTTATATCTTACGATGATTGAGAACTATAAAACTTAGAATAAAGGTCGCCACGGTGCCACATAGCTAAAATTTCAATCTTCACTGATTACTTCTTGAAGCTTAATGTGTAACATTTATGTCCCACTACTGTACAATAGATGCACGAACGCTGTGCCACCACACGTTCCCACAGTGCATGAATGCACGGACGTGCTTGCGACTCAGCATTCAATCTCTCACGGGTAAGCGGCCGCGAAAAACCAAGATGGCCGCCCGTACTGTCGAGTAACATGATTTGTGACTCACCCACCAGAGTAAAACCGCATGAGTGGTGCCAACATACGAATTGGAAAATTTTATATCGGCTATAAAAGTTTTGACGAAAACAAAGCAAAAGGTTTTGGAAGATTTGTGGGCTTGAATGCATTTCGATATTATCAAATACCTATAACACATGTTGTGTGTTTATCTGCTTATATCTATCACATTAAGGTCTTTTTACTAGACTGCAAAAGAAGGAGGGTTATGTTTTTCGAGTATGCATGTACCTATGTATATTTCTTTGGCATGACCTAGAGCTAAAACAGCTTATCGTTTTTATATGTGAGTGGTATCAATAGATTCGTCTTAGTCGTGAGGGTTATACTAGGTAGATCAGAAAAAAGTAAAAAAAAAACAGATTTCTACAGTAAAGAATCGATGAACTAATAAATCAAATTTTAATATGCCAATACTTTTTCCTTATATTATATATATATTAGTTATATATTCTGTCGCACTTCCTATTATTAAAATACCCAACTGTATCACCATACTGTATACTTTAAATTTGATTCTAATTACCAGTTACGTAAATCCTCCAAACATTTATTTCGTACAACGCATGACAATAATACAAAGTCATTGCACCTGAGATCTGAGACATTTCATAATTCCCGGAGCAAAACGTAAAAGCAAAGTGCGAGTAAACATTGTGCCCTGACAGAAATATATTTTCTAAGGCAGTCGTTATGCGATAACGTAATCTCCAGTTCGCGAAAACTCGCACATTGTTCCAGAAGATTAATATAAGCTGGCGTTATACTGCTCACGTTTGAATTATTAATCTGACATAGTCATACAATTTTTAAGTAGTATTAACTGCATACACTTATTAAACTACACAAATGAAAACCGAAAAGAAATCAATGTATTACCGTTAGTTAATAAATCAATTTATTTCAGGCAACTAAGCCCATACAATTAATACCGTAAAGACTAACATACATATTAACACATATAATACGCACGTAAACAAAAAATATGTTAATGTTGGTTAAAATAAATCAGATACCAACTACAAAAAACATTCAAAATAATGATGGTAATAATTACACAAAATTACCCTCTCCTATCTAGTTGTTACATTTTTTTTTAGTTTAAGCTTATTATGTCAAAACATACAACCTAATTTAAAATCTATCTTGGTTTCGAAGTTGCTCAAAATTATATCATCCATCTCGCAGCGTTATAAAAAATGCTAAAACATCAAAAAACAAACATTTTTTCACAAATCCAGAGCCTATTGTCACCATTGTGCATCCGTCTCAACCTTCAAAAGTAAGAAGGCGCGTAATGAGATGACATCTCGAATTGTTATTTCGCTCTCGACGCGTCCCATCTGATTGTCACAAGTATTAAATAAACGCGAGCTAATTCAAGGAAAGATGCGTCCCGGGGTGAGGATTCCTGAACATCTAATGAAAGAAGTCAAAGGTACGGGACAGAAGTAATAATTTAACTGGAGGCGCTGTCAAATTAGTAGTCCCGTATTTAAAGTAAACAAGTTTTAAAGATAATTGCTTTGTTAAGTGACAATAAGCTGCAATTCGGCAAACATGAACAGATGTTTTAGTTATTTTGGTTTAACAAGTAAAATTTTAAATTAAAAAAAAAAAAAAAACTTGACACTAATAAAATATGGAATTCACCATTTCGTGGTGGCGGCCATCTTGAATTTGAATATTGTCATAGTTCATAACCATATTGAGGGAGTCGTTGAAAAAATTTAATCTGTCATTTTTGGCAGCGCCCATCTTGAACTGATTATCACCAAACATAGGTTGTAGGTAATGCAAACAATACACCATTAAAACAAAACAAAAAATTGATGTCACAGACAGACACACACGCATACACGTCAAACTTATAACATCCCGCCGTTTTTGCGTCGGGGGTTTCAAATAAAACTATACTAGACCGATTATGATGATATCTATGCATTCTCTTTAAGAAAAATAACGTCTCAAACCAGTCCAAACGTCTTGCCGGTAGCAAACAAAAATAAATATTCTCCTTTTTCGAAATTAGCTAAAAATAAAGTGAAATTGATAACCTCTCTCTATTTTTTAATCCTCGGTTAAAGATAATTTATCACACCTATTTTACCAGTCTGACATTTCAATCACACTGTATCCGTGATCACAGAAAACATCAAATAAAATAATATTAACTATTTTATATAAAGAATCTGAACTTAGCGTATTAACGTAGAAAATAACATTAAACGTAAAACTTTTATACTACTTCAGTGTAGTGCTGTGATTTTCTAAAACTTACTTAAAACGAAACTTTTTAATTGTATCTATAAACACGTCGAATAAGCTTATTTCTTCTTTTAAGAAAACTTAAATATATGTCTTAGAGAAGACATATTTTAATTATTTTTTAAAGGAGGAAGGGATGTTATATTGTGTGAGAAAATTTATATAAAAGTTGTTAGTTCAGTGCCATCGATCTAAACAATGTGAGAGAGCAGTTACCTTTAACAAAATTGTAAGGATCATAATTTCTTATTAATATGTAAGATTCAGCATTAAAGTACTTGTCTGATTTCGTCCCTTTCTTTCTCACTTATAACTAAGATCAGTCTATAACAAGTAAGTAACAATAACCTTTCAGTACCGCCGTGTGGTCTGACAGACACTTGAAGCGTTCGGATACGGTGATTTCATTTGTTAGCAGAGACGAAACCCCCCGTGCTTTTGTATACCCCTCAGGCAGTCGTCTGACAACGTTCGTGGAGTGTGGCTATGCCAGCGCTTGCGTTTCTGGTAAGTTATGTATAAGTTCGCGCGTGGTCTGTCCGACCACTCGTCTGTACTTACGTACCTTTTTTGGGTACGACTTTTACCAGGTTATACTATTTTCCTCTTTTATTTTCTGCTAGTTCTAAAAATGAATCGGCCAGTGTGTATCGGGGTGAAGCGTGCAGCCTCAAAAAATAATGAGTGTTCCTGTCACTAAGAAGAAAACAATAAAGAGCAAGAAGAGATGAATTTATGCAATTTTGAAGAAATTAGTTAATTTTTTGATAAGTTTTAATTTCACTTGTATTCTTAGTTATTAATATTTACGAAAAAAAAATATCTTAAAAAAAAATAGTTGACCAATGTTAATTAAAAAGTTAAGATTTAATTTTTTCTCCCAAAGAAATTGAGACTTTAATGTTCGTATTAATAATAAGTAATAAATATTAAAACTTCATTATCTTGTTTTATTTATACAAAAACTAAATATATTATTAATACATAGACACTTTTAAAACATATTAATATTTTGTAATATGAAAGTATTCCTTACTAAAGTGGTCTAGCAGACCTCACGTTGGTACTTATGTAACTAAAATGGCATGTTGTTTCTTAAAGGATAAACAAAGTTACTAACGGATAATAAGACGAAGAATAATTATGACTCTGTCAAAATGTTTTATTTAAAAATCCTGTAGTTAATAGCTATGCCATTACATGGCTCTATATACTCGTACTTAGTGTCTTAGTGGCTTGTTAAAAAAGTGCAGCTGGAAAAACCCACTGCACTAGTAATAAAAGTAAAAAGCACGCAAGTGCATATTATTAGCGTTATCTTGAAAGTAGTATTAAATCAACCGGTGACGTGCACAATTAATTTCCCAGTAAGCAGTAGCGTGATCGGGTATAAAGTTTACTTACTTTGTACAAAAAACTAAAACGGTTTGCAGATAAAGTAAGCTAGGTAACCATGGTGTTTTAATTTCAGTCTAAAATTATTATTTTTTTACTATCGGTGCTTAAGTAAGTCAGTAAGTCCCTAACCCGCATTCGACTAGCGTGGTGGATTACGGTGTACACTCCTTTACAGGAGAGACCCGTGCCCCAGTGGGGCACTATTGTTAGATACGTACTATCAGTCCTAACTTAACAAATTTAGTGCTATATTTTGTTTATGAAGCTTTATATCTAACGTTTTTCGTTAATGAACTAGAGGACATAATTTTGTCTATTGTATGCATGATAGCAGTAATTGCTAACCTGATGTATTGATTTTTGTAAAAATAATACAATCAATAAGTTTTGCTTATACAAATGCAAAGCCGAATCTTTTCAGATACCTATTAAAGGAATAAACTAAATGATGATTTTCTTGTACGTATATCATTTATACATTTATGACTTACCTACCGCTTACGGCTTACAGATTGATACCTATCGAATCGTGGATAAGTACGGACGCGCTGCAAGCCTATCCCGGTAGACCGAGCCTAGTTTTAGAGTTGAGTTTTAAGTCGGCTCCCGAAACTAGTCCTACAAACGATTGGCCCTGTACCCGAGCTTTCTCCAATTTTTCTACCAACTTCCCAAAAAAGAAGGAACTCAATTCAACGGGTATATATCAATTTTTTTGTTTGTTTCATGATTTCTCGGAGGCGGCTGGATCGATATCGAAAACTCTTTTTGTTTTATAAAAATAATAACTAAAAAAAATATATCTGTGCCTACCGTAATGGAAGTCGGTGTACACTGTTTTTAAAAAATAACTAGTTTCTATGTCTGTTATAACTAGGTTCATACTTGTACTAGTTCGACCTCCAATGTGTCTCCTGAAAACAAACAGTGATCAATCTTCCTGTTTATCCCTTTGCGATATTTTATGTGGTTTCTGTCGATCGTAGGCGGACAGACATTTTTTTTTGTAATAATACCTAAATCTTTTGTGGGCACCAAATGAAATAAAGCTATAATCTTTTTTTAGAACTGTCTGTATTGAATTTATAGCTGGTTGACTTACAATACAACAGGTAAAAACTCAACAATGATAGTTACATTCTTACAACAAGAAATATTTATTTTGTTTGGTTATTCATTATTTATTGGTGAACGTTCATTTTCCATTACGGCAAGAAACATCGCTAAAAGCCAAATCCATCAGTGCGCTCGCTGTGGTTGCTCTTACCCTGAATATACAGAGATGCAAATAATGCATCGATGCTCGTATCATTTTCTAAATGGACGGAGAAATTTAGTATAATATTAAAAGCAACTCTAAAGTACCTAAGTAAATAGAAACATTTTTGACCAAATGAGCGTAACAATGACCTTGCTTACAATTTTGTATTGCATATAAAGTTGATGTATCAGGACACATACCGTTATCACGCACTATTATAATCTGTTCCAGAACCTATGGAAAGCTGATGTTAGAAAACACGCTTGATGATATCGTTCAACCATAGCGGAAAAACTTACCTGCGCTGCTTTGGCAGTAAAGTCTACGAAGTTTTCTCCTATCAACGTCACAACCACACACCGATAACCTACAAAACGGAGCTGATCAAATGGTTTCGTAGGAACTCAAATTAGTTTAACCTATTTGAACCATTGAAACACTAGCGACTAAGTTGAAGCTGTACATACATTACACAAACTGCAGGCAAAAATTACATGGTTATTTGTCATTATATAACATATTTTTATATATTCACTTTTATAAATATTCCAAATAGTCTAGTTTTTTAGAAGTTAGCGAACAAAAGTATTCTATCATACCTACTCGGCCTTATTAATAAATGCGTCTCAATGTTGATCGTCTTACGTCTTGTTCTGAAAATTAATTATTATTAATATGATTAAACGAGAAAAAAGATGCTCGTAGTACTCCACTATTAATAATAGGGACAAGAAAAACAATTAATTGGTTAAAAATATTAAATAATTTAGCAATTTTCTAGTTCAAGCCGATCAATTATTTATGAATATGAGTTCATAGTAACAAATCAACTCGAAACAAAAATTAAAACGTTTAAACCTAATTTTTCCACTTGGGCTTTAGGATTCAAACAAAGTAAAAGTCATTAACAAGCCTATTATCTAATTGGTAATCTGTTTTCTTAGACAAGTAGACGATGACACACATACATGTTACATGAACAACCACTTAATGATGTGTTCGAGTATTTAAAATAACTCTGTACATTGTAAATACCAATACAATCATACCCTCTTTTTCAGAGAGAGTCACAAACTCTGCCGTGAAAACTGACCGCAACTCTACACATAACTGCACGGGGAAACTTTTACAAAGCTCAAATGGAATGTAGGTAACTGTTACATTTAATTTTCAACCAAGTTGCTAACAAACAGCTAACTAACGGCGTTGGAGTTTATTATTTAGGATTGGGAGTAAGCAGGTTGCAGTTATTAGGTCTGTGGGGTACGAGTATTTTTCAACCTTCCAAATTTGTACCTACTCTTTAAGTATTAGTAAAAATAAAAGTGATTACCTACTTCAATGCGGCAGGCGTCGAAAAGTTGGCGAAACAGTTGAACCGCCTTGGAAAAACCAGGTATGAAACATAAAAAAGAAACAGATTGGGTCGTAATGAGTACTTACTTTGCTTGAAAAATCTGTAAAACATACAAATCTGGTTTCAATTGTTAATATTAATCATGAGTTAGACTTTAGATATCATTAAATAATTAAATGAAAATTTTAAAGTAATGACCAACCCTTTGCTTTTTTAAAAATGTAACTGAAAACTACTTTTACTAGATCGAGTAAAAGTGATGCAGTTACATCGCGCAGCCGTATTTTACTTTTGTTCATGGCCATTGAAACATCTCAGGAGAGCTGCGAATAAACGCCACCATGATTTAAAAGATTTTTATTTTAAAAATTAACAAACCAAACGTATACGAGTAAAACTATTCTATCATAAAACACAAAACCAAAAACAGTAATATGAAGGTAATATTAATTATTTGCTGGTACTAAGTACTTACTCCTGTGTACAATTAAATAAATGACGTGACGTAAGGTCCTGGATACGATCCTGGTTTGGTACAAAACTGGACAGGTGTAATTAATGTTCGGCGTTGGCTGTCGTAGTCGTATAATTATACAAGTCAAGTGACACGCAACGGGAATTTCCATTATTTCGAGTTTTTCAACACGGTATATACCCATAGTGTTATTACGTGTAACGGTACATTAAATACTGATATATAGAGTAGGAAATTTATTTAAGCTGATACTGTGAGCGATGTTTGAAACCTTTACGCCGACGATTCTATTTAATTCAATCAAACAGTTCTAAAAATTCTTTAAAGTTTGCCTATCTTAATAATTTTATCAATAAGTTGTTGAAAGTTAAGTTGTTAAAAGAAATGGAAAGTATGCTTTGATTAACTTAGAATCAAACCACAAACATACTAAAGTGAAGTAATATAACTACGATTCCTTACATAAACAAGGTACCTCCAGAATTGTCAAACATTTGGGACGTAAGTGAAAATCCTCTTTAAACTTTTTCATCCTGACTGTTCCCAAAGCTTAGTTTGAAACTGTAATTAATTTTTAATCCGGTATTACTTGGCGGCTTCATATAATAAATTAAATTTTGCCGCGGCGTTTGGATGATAATCAGTTAATTCGGCGCTCTCTTTGGTTGCGAAAGGATTACGGGACGGAGTATTGTTGTGATTAATTATTTTGAGCTCATCAGTAAAAGTTGTTAAAGATGGATCATTTTTGTGGGTGTTTTGTCTTTATTAATGTATATCAAATAAAATGTATGTAAAATATTAATGAAACATAAACATTGATGGGTTAAAACATATTGATGATAACTAATTCTTTAAAGAGATGTGTGCGTCTTTTTTAATAGTAGCACAGAAGTAATATTGTGTTATCAGAGTCAGTGCCTTATAGTAAAAGATACCGTTTTCAGCTATATTGATGCATGTAAAATAAATCTATACATAATTTTTCTTTTATTTTCAGCATTCGTAAAGGTCTGGTTCTAGAGTTTTTACACGAACCGAAGATTAAAAAAAATGATTATACAATTTAATCAAGTATAGTTTGCTCAGTAACTGAGTAGCGAATCAACTTGTTTTTTGAACAGAGGTTATTTTTCCTTTCAGGAAAATCTTCATAAAGCGGGTGAAACCGCCGGCATAAGTTATTGTTTTCTTAATATGGGCACTTGCCTAGCAGATTATTATATATTGAAAAACAAAAATCATCATCCGACTCTTAAAATTCAACGTATTTTATCGGGCCTACGATGGCACTCGACTGTAAATTTCCCTTCACGTCTCCATCTAAGACCTCACCGGGCTAAACATTTTTTAACGACGATCGTGATCGTTTAGAAAATGATATTAAGCTATATACTATTTACGCTATTTACTTGTAAAAGTAACTGTTAAAATTCATATTAAGTCCAACGAGTTTTATCAAAGTATTATATCATGGCGTGACTTTTACAAGCACATTAATCCATTCTCTTGGGACGTGAAACCCGTGTGACTTTCCGATCCATCATCGTAAAATTTTCCGGCCACTGCTCACCGGTAGACCGGTAGTAAATGTGCATGTTTAATCACTATTTTAATGAAATTGATCTATCAATGCTCTGGGTAAGTGCTTTGATGATATTTCAGGTTTAATTTACTAGTAGGTCGTTTTTAATTCATAATAGACTTGAGTTTGACCACAACTCGCTTTATGCAAAACGTAGATGCAGCCTAGCACTAGGCCTAGAAAAAACTGACGTTTATTACTCTTTATACTCAACCAATAATTGTGAAAGTGATGCAATATTGTTAGAAAATAACAGCACATAAGGGTGAGAAGTTTTTGACTAGTTCAAAATTTGGACTGTATGCCCTGACTGAGATTCTGAGGCAAGGTACTAAAGTAGATCGTTATGCCCAAATGTTCATGCCTTCTCATAAAAATAATATTTGCAATACCAACGAGATTTGATAAAAAAAAGTTGTAATAACACCCGCTAGCACAAAAAAATGGTTTTATTATATTACATTTTTATAATCATCACATTTAACGTAAAACCTTTAAGATCATTATAAGTGAGAAATGGTAAGCTCCAATTCAAGCTTGTACAAACAAATAAGAAGATCTTTCTTTTTTAAGTAAAATAAGCAATAAAAGCATTCACCTTTTAAATCTCAAGAAAATTTTAAAACATCACACATACGGGTATAAACCCACAAAATTGCATTTTAAGAAAAATCATGCTTAAGAAAAATTTACCATCGAACGCCTAGAATTTTCTCTACGTAAGCATCTACTCGTATATAGTAAATCTCGCGTGTTTTCTTCACCTAAACAGTTGCATGTTTCAAAAACGTTACATTGTGTACGAGTGCACTGAGACCGGCATGCATTAACTTAGTTTTTGCCTGCATTTAAAGAGAACTTATTCCATACTAGATAAGCATGGAAACCTCATTTTTAGAATTTGCATGCGTTTTTTACAATGAAGTATGTGAGGTATTGGTGGCGAGGTGATGCATAGTGCTACAAGTCATGGCTAAAATGTAGAGTTGTGATATTCAAATTTAATATAGTTTATACAATCGTATTCTTAAATTTTGTATTTTATTTCTTGTATTTTTATTTCAACAACTTTCTTCAGTCGTATCGACATACAAAAGCTTTAATTGACTACGCAAAGTAAACAAGCGCAGCGTTTCTGATTCAAGTCGGTTTTTATTTCAATCTGCGTATTTATGTTGGTATAGATCGTATTGTCCATCATTGACGATGCTCATTGTTTAAGAAAACGGGTTTTCATGCGTACCTGATATATAGTTGCACTTTTCCAACAATCAGGTACGCGTGAAAACGTTTTCCCGTTTTCTTAAACAATATGATTCAAACGCGTTAGTTTTCGAAATAAAATTGACGGTACTCACGTAGTTCCTTAGATAATTGTTCGTTACGTTTCGTTATTGTTTTTATTTTTGCTACGCGATGATTATAGTTCGTTATGAGTACCATTAATCGAAGTTACTGCCCTGTCTCGGATTATTCCTACCATATAGCTCTGTACAGGTATTTTTCTCCTTTACTGAATGCAAGTCTCTACTTTGCTTCAAGTTTGCGTTTACCTTAGACGTCTTAACGGTTATCGTTCCAAGTTTTGAGCATCACAACTTATAATGAGCGTAGTTTCGAACTATGAATAAGTGCGTCATTAACGTAAAGGAACGCTCCCTTTGGATATTACTAGTGAGGGGAGAAAATTGAGTGCTATTGTTTATGTTCTCGCCATTTTATTTGAGGATAATAACATTTCGGCTATTGGAACATTTTTATCTTTGCTTTTAATGGTGCAGGTACTTTTGCCTCTATTGTTGTTACATATAAAAACCGAGAAAACGATTATTTATAGGAATCAAAATTTACAGGATACCTATCAATTATTTTTCTTTTACAGAAACATGACCTTGTTCGACTCTTATTAATATGTAAAAGGTAGCTTTGCACTACGCTGACACATGAAACACCGATTTCTTGACAATGTAACGAAAATTACAATTCTTGTTTCAGTTTAATAAGCTTTATTAAATAAAATTGGTTCTAATAGAATGTAACTGTTTTATTTTTACATTTTTTAACATATATTAAAATGTATTCACAATGATGAGTACAGTGCTCCCTTTCAATAATTTATTGCCATGTCATAAGTTAACGCCGAGATTAATGTTTTTGCAGTTGACAGAGTAATTATCAGACGGCGTTCTTTAGCCGGTGACATGGTTCCAATAATAAGTATGCTTTAATTAAACTAATAAGCATTAATTTGCTAACATCACGACTTTGCTATTTAGTTACAAGTTAATGACATGCGTTATTTACTGAAACTTCCATACGTGCAGTTATGTGGTTGAGTTTAATGTATTTGTTAATTGGAGATTTATGGTGTACTAGATGTACCTGTGACTTCGTTCGCGGTTGCTAACATATAACTATATCAGTGGGACTTAAACATAAAAAATTAGAATAATCATCATAGTGAAAGATACAATAAGATATAAGTGTTTTGAGATGTAAGTTTGATTAATCGAAGCGATGATACTGAGAAGTTTTCACAATTATGTTTAGCATGAGTAGACAATTCTGAAGAACTAAAGACTCTGCATAGCATTAACACCTCTTTACTTTTACGAGTTTTAAGGTAGGTTTTTTTTCTAATGTGTGTATCCCAATTGCCCATTTATTTTTATCCAAGACAGCTGGGCATTGAGCTGACAACCAGTTCACACGACCACAGAAGTGAGCAACATTGTGGCCCTAGGAGCCACGCCTATATGGACCGTGCCTAGTCTGAAACACACTAGCTTACAAAGACACCCTTAGGTTTTTTAATTTTTTTAACTTGCTGATAGCTAGCCAGACGTGTAATACCCTCTCACCATGCTAAAGTACAATTATAATCTATGCCTCAGCTATAAACTCTGACTATTATATGATTTATGGTACACATTACTGGCAATAGTACCTACTTATTTAGTATTTTGTGGCGGTATAGGTTAAGTCTAGCTATTGCAAAGTTACCCGTATGATATGTATGACACATTTTAATCAGATTTCAATTAAAAACCGCTGTAGATAGCTTATATATAAAAAAAATCTTGTTGTTTGATACATTAGTTACAGTAAGTCCTTTTTAACAAAAAATACTAAGTATGCGAATTAAATTTAAATAGTACAAAACCGCCTTTTATGTAGCCGTCCAACAAAAGATTTTTATAAAAACTACAAAACCGATGACGTTGTTTACGATACTTTTTAGTTGGTACTTACTAATGAAAAAGAATGAACAAAGCAGATGTTTTTGATCTGTTACAGTTTTATTATAAGTGTACTACTAAACTTAATTGCAAATGGTTTTATAGCAGCTCCAAAATGATTTTATCAATAAAAATATTAAGTTATTAACTATATATACAAAAGCACTATCCAAAAATTAAAACTAACTTAAATCTAAAGTAAAAAATTAAAACTAACTTAAATCTAATCATAAGTGTACTTAGAGTATTTTTAACTCATACATATAAGTAGATACGATAATAAATTTTGGTTTTGTAATTACGTTCTAATTGTTCGCTTATTATATAGGTCTTTCTTATAGATGATGTTTGGACTATGGTTTAAAATGCCAAATTTACAGATATTTTCGTTCTTCATTCTGATTAGTTAGTTTTAAGTATATAAGTTATAACACAAAAACTGTAAACCAAAATCAGAAATCTTTACATGACCTACACATTTAATATTAACTATCAATCAACTCATACTTTAATTCCGTTATTATTATAAACCACGTCTTACAGCTCTATCCGTTCGTATAATACAATTAATTTGTAACATACGAATACCTCCCACAAAGTATCTAACTAAAGTATGTTATCAAAAAAAACTATGATTGACGTACATCAAAAATCAATTGTATGTAAAGTACCACCGACTACCGGCACTTGATCAACATATCAACAATCTAAACCCATACATTAACTTTCAAATGGATCATACACGATCTTGTCATTTACGACCGCTATTGTACCATTATAGACGCCGTACATGGTTATAAAAGTATATACCATTCTGTCGAATGCAAATTCATGAATATTGTTATTGAAGGACTCTTGACCTATCGAATTTGGAACGGTTATTCCTATTTATTGGCTCGAGGTAGTTAGGATCATTTTAACGTGCTTAGATTTTATCTGAACTTGTTTACAGTGCTTTGTTAGATTTTAGAATGTTTGAATAGAAAATCTACGAAACCTATTTAATAATTATAAACAAATGATAAGAAAAGGGCTAATTTCACTGCGATTACTTTCTGCTTAAAAAGTCATCTTTTACTGCCAAAAAAGTCATCTTTTAGTATAAAAGTTTGTCTAAATGTAGGCAGCACGTAGTTTTCGACCAATCTTGACAAAACTAAAACTCAATAATTATTTGGTCACGATTTAGCAGATCTACTGACACAAAAAATAGCTTAAAATACCCTAACAAATATTTCTAGACGTAATACCCTAAAAGTTTAAATGTGCCGACGTAATTGACATCAGTCAAGGTTCTCGTCCCTAATCTACAAAAAACTACGTGTCTTTCTTCTAAGCTCGTTTATTAAAAGGCCCTGTGAGAATGCACGGAGAGCCCTAAGCACCTCACGTTTAGGTGTGGAATGTGAGAAACGCCCGTCTGAAGTGCACTCATTCTCGTTGGGAGTGAGATGCGCTTTGCACGTGTTTTCTTGCCAGAATTTTCTGGAATTTATTATCTGCTTGGATAAAGAGAAGGTTGTAAACGAACATTTAAGTAACGTAGTATAGAACTAACACGATATTTGAGACAAAAAGTTGCTTGTGTTGCATATTTTGTCGACGGCCGACCAATTATAGTAAAAGTATTTAATCATATTAAGTAAATTAAATGATAAAAATGAAGATACTTAACACAGTTACATAGATTCTTAAGATGCTTTTCATCTATAATTTCATTTCTATTATCAGATACGCTATTACTGTTTGGGGAAATGCTAAAGATATCATAAAAGTCTTAAAATGTCAAAAACAGTCTATAAGAACAATTAACGGTTTGAAAAAACGTAGTCCTGCGAGAAAACACTTTAAAAAAGATAAAATAATGACAGTTATATCACTTTATATTTATAGTTGTTTATTAGAAGTACACGAGGATAGGGAAATACCGGAAAAAAGAATTTCACGCAATAATAAAAAAGGGCGAAACCTACCAATAAATAGATTAGCTAAATGTAAGAAGCAGGGGCTTTATACTAAAATACTGATGTATAATAAATTACCTAATAGTGTAATGGATCTCAATTTTATTACATTCAAACAAAAATTGAAGTATTTTTTTGAAAGCAATCCTTTTTATAAACTTAGCGAATATATGTCAATGCAGCTTGTAGAATCATCGTTCTTGTGTAACAAACAACCATTATAAAATATTAATAATAACTAAACAAAGCAATTTTAATGTAAATATTTGTCATGAGAACTATTAAACTAAGAACTAATATTAAGTAATCGTATATAAATGAGATTTGTAAGTTAAATTTTTTAAGTAATTATTCATTCAAATGTAATAAGACTTGCCTGTAACGAACGTTATTTAAAGGTCAATAAATATTACTTTACTTTACTTTAATTTACTTTACATCATATTTATAAATTAAAAATGTTCACGCGTGATATAGACTTCTATATAGTCTGTCATTATTAACAATAAAGCTACAATTATTATACAACAAAAATTCTATACAACTTATTCGATTATGTAATTTGATAGCAATTGAAGTGGCACTTTGGATTGTCGTGTCGAATCGAATCAAACTGACTGACAGTCACGAGTCAAGCTCAAGGCTGGAAACCTTAACCCTGTGCTTACTCGTTAGTAGCAAATATCTAACTACTGGATCTAGTTGTCACAATGAAATCAACTATTTTGTAAATATATACAGATTATATTTAAAAGTACACTTTATAATTCCAAAATACAAACGCTTTTAGAGTGAAATACTGTAATACATAAATATAAAATATAACATCATGTATATGACTATATATAATATAAAGTATATAATATAACACACATATATACATATATTATGCATAAAGTAAATATGTGAGCATTAGCATCAAATGTTTTGTTTGTTTTGGTTACGGAAAATTATACGAAAATAACATAACAAAAACATATTTGAGAAAATATCACCTTGGCGTACGTATTTATTATATGACGTACTGTACCTATTGCACAGAATGTAGTCGTAATCTGCAACTAACAGTCAGTGCTAAATACAATTGGATTATTCAAATCTCGTGCAGCCAGTTGTGATTAGCTTATGCTGATCAAACCCTATAATTATGCTTACCATCGGAATCTCTCGAACTATAATGCAATTATAAAATAGGTACACGATTACTCGTAACTGGCTCACAATCTCTTAAAAGTGACATTTATATCTAGCCATTATGTATCTAGTGATTGTATATCGTACTCACGGTAAAAATAAAGTATAACAAATGTATAAGAGAAAAAAAGTATAACAAATCTGTAACGAATAGAAAAAAATTGGACGGGCGTCATATGTTAAATATTTTATAAAGGCAAGCATATTATATAAAGGCAAATGTCATGACAGCATATTATGCTCGCTATTTATCAAATCTTAGCATTAATAAGCAAAATTTAAACAGGTAACTCCAATTGTTCTAAATGAATTCCAATATAAGCAAAGTCAAATGTATTGAGTATAAATAAAATCAATTGAATTGATTTTATTTATACTCAATACCTATATTCAAAACATTCAATTAATTTAACTTTAAGCTGAAAATGAGCAACAAAACATCCCAAATAAACAAAACGAATCGCGTAGGTATTGAGTTTCATGCGAAATTAATTTGAAATCATAATAATTACATGAACTCTCAGAGCAGGCGTGATGCGTTGCGTTTACACAGGGTATGGGCGTCAAACTTTACCGATTGCTCAGTATTAGGTGAGTATTCAAAAGTACAGTATGGAGATCAAAATTAAACAACTAACGAAAAAATACTTGAAAATATTACAAGTGTATGCTTGCAATATTTTCAAGTATTTTTTTCGTATATGACACGAAATAGGCATAACTCATTTCTTAAACCAGGAGGGATTTGCCATAGCGCCATTTTATGACGGCTGCAGTGGTGGTGCTATGAACTGCTTGAACAGTTCTGATTTCGATTCGTGGCAGTAGTAAAATGTTGCATCTATCGAATAGAATATCTGTCTGTGTTTCTGGATCATATTTTTTTAATGTCAATGCCCTAAGTCATAAGACATAATTTTTAAATTCACTGCAAATAACATTTAATAACTTTTCTAAGAAAAATATTTAGTTGTATTTACAAAACGGTACAGATATTTAATTTTCATACGAGAAATAATTTTTAAACGTAATTACTATTATACAACTACTTCCTTACTGTTATGATTGATATATCGTCTGGTTACAAAATTAATACAGTTAATTAACACTGTATTGGTTTTTGTATATCAAATTTTCTCATTATGCTATATCCTATACCTTTGAAATTATTTCGTATATACCGTACTGCATCTGATACGTATTTATAGATTTATATAAAAAAATCTGTAGGGTAAATAATTCAGTTTTTAACTTAAAATATGACACTAAAATTACGAATAATTTTAAGATCATTCAGTTCAGACGTCACTCTTTCGCTGTCTGCGACAGAATCAGTCATCGGCGTCTTCAACCAACATTAACCTTTTTTAGTTATACTCGCATAATAATTGTGATGTAACTAAATAGGTACAAGTATTCAACATACTTCTATACAGAATACAACGTGTTATAAAACAATGATGACTTATTTTTTACAACCCCGCCCATACAGGATCTATTCATAGTAGTGTGACAATAGGTGATATTTGTGTAGGAGGTGTGAAGATTATAACAATGGAGTAGGTGGTACTCGGAAAAAAATGGTTTTCTTCAAGACATTTGCTTCTGTGTACAGGTTTTGTAGCGCTTTAGAATATGTTTATACAGAATTCCGTAGAATTTGCTATAAATCGTACATATGTTCAAGAACAGAATCTTTATTCAGAATACAGTTTAAAAGTGGATAAGTTGGATAAAAAGAAACTTTTAGCTCATTGCGTAATATGAGTTTTTTGACTCTTAAAAATAATGATGAGGCTCAAGAAAAAAAAATCCATTGGAAATACTAAACCAATAAACCAAATTATTTAATATAAGAATGTTTTATCTATTACTTTCATCCGCTCATACAAAGCCTCCTAAAAATAATATGTATTTGAGCAAAACGTTCAGAAACGTTTTATATATTTCAAATTTTTTACTGGAATATAACCACGAGTCTAAACTATTGATAACTATATCAAACGCAAATTAATATTTGTACAAGTTAGCTAAAGCTAAAGCTTCTATAAAATATCGAAATCTTTATATCATGTCAGTGTAAATGAGCCTTAAGCTCTAACAATGCGCAGAAGGTGTAAAAGACGTGATGACCGACGACTCAATGCGCTTGTCATCGTATACAGGAAGAGTCGCTGTGTTCAAAAACAATTTGCTTTGCTCTGACAAATGTCATTTCCTTAGTGGATATGATGATGAGATCATCTGAAGTATGAACTAATATTTTTTAATGCTAATCTTTTGTTATTTTAACAACTTCCTTCGTTTTATTAACTTTACTATAGAAGTGCGAATTGTAATGAGCTCATCAGTTGACTCATTCTGCTGCATTTCCATCATCATCATCAGTATGTATCGGCCTACTGCTGGGTAGCCTCCTCTTGTATCATAGCTGTCTATCTTGGGCCAAATCTTTCACGGTATCCCCGCCATGGATCGGATGTCATTGACCCATCCGGCTGGTGTTCAGCTGGGGTCTATACAAAATAAATAGAACATTAGATGAATACCATAGGCTTACCTAGGTTATAAAATTATCAGTGAGACTGTATAGGTTCTAATAATGAACGAGCAAAGCGAGTGAAATTATTTGAGTTTACCATAATTTCTTATTGTCTCACTTTATTAGTGAATTTGAAAATGTTGTCATCCCGTTAAGGTTGTAATTTCTAAAAAATCCTGACATAGCTCGATGTGCCATCCCTAAATATATTTTTTTTATTGAATTTAGACCTAGCTCTCTTATTTTTAAGCTTACTTAAGAAGAGATCTATCTGTCTAACCAAAGGGCTACCTTGGTTAGACAGATAGATCTCTTCTTAATTTCTTTTGAGTTCTTTCACTGGTCCAAAGGTATTTGAACGGTTAATTTTACAATAACAATTGCATTACACAACTTTAAAGAATGGTTAATGTATTCAGTGATAAAAGGGTAATAAACATTTTTGACATATTTCGTTATTTTTCACAAGCAATTAACACCGCTGCGTGAAAATAATGTCATGATCATGTTATGTATTTATCGTTTTTAGCATGTACTTACTAGAGGATCCATTCTCGTAAACAATATTATTCTACTACGCACTTATGCGACATTTCAACTCGATTTACGTAAACTGTATAAACTCCGCACAAATGTAATGATGCATTTTGAAACTAGTTGTCACGTTGCTATGATACCTGAAATCAATGCTAACGAATGAACACCTAAAGCCAAACCTTAATTTTATCAAAATATTAGCAGAAGATATCCCCATACCCGTGTACAAACAGAAGTTTTACAGCGACACGGCAAGGTACATGAAAAAAATTCTTTGAATTTAAACAAAAATCTCCTGTGCCAATCCATTATCAAAAATCCATTATCATTATGCAATTCATTATTGGAATTACAATTTTATTTCTATATTAAAATTTCTGTAATATACTCGTATAAACTCGTGCTAATTATGCGCTGCATAATTTTTCATGTGTCACTTGTTGTTCTACAATAATTTTACGCAATAATTTGCGCCACATTCTTTCTAAAAATAAGATATTCCGTTCTATTGAGATAGAGCGTCTAATTTATCGTTAAATTTTATTTTCGCCATATAGAATAGTTAAA
This sequence comes from Ligdia adustata, assembly GCA_947049295.1. Taxonomy (NCBI): domain Eukaryota; kingdom Metazoa; phylum Arthropoda; class Insecta; order Lepidoptera; family Geometridae; genus Ligdia; species Ligdia adustata. Next base: position 11,617,962 of record OX346218.1, read on the forward strand.
AGCGCAGTATTCGTTTATATTCGCAGAAGTTGCGTCTCTCTATCTTTAGGCCTATCTATCATAAATTATTGCCCTTGCAAGCTCATATCATTAATCACGAGTTATATAACTCAATATAATTGACATCACATAAGTTTGTTTTACATAATGTGTCATTCAGGGGCCCACAATGAACGAGGGCATCGTAATTAGAAGTCTTGAACTGGTGACCATGACACGCTGAGGAATTCACAGGTGGATATAATGCCAGTTATTATCCTTAGCTCTGCATAATAACTATTAGAATCTCAGTTTAATGTGACAGAGGCCAGGCGTTGTTTGGATTGGATATGTATGGTTACTTAATGTAAATAAATATTTCCAATACAATTTTCCTATATCTCAAATTCGTCTATGAATGTACCGTAACTATATTAGCTAGGGTACTATTGATGATGTACATTTTTAAGGCATCTCTTTCAGTAAGTAATAGTAGTACTTATTCTGCGGTGGAAGAATGATTTCGTGAAATTGACGGTGGATATCGGGCTGGGACGAATACGGAGGCTGATGATTATGATAGATATATATAATTAATCACAAAAGTCAACAGTGGCCGATGGTTAGGAAACACAGTAAGTAAGAGCTCTAGGAAGTTGAGTTCAGATAATAAAGATATTAATCGTTTCATCATGAAATGTTACATATATATTTGTAAATTACTAATCATTGACAGTTACCGTCCAATTTCATCCAATACCTATTATAAGTTTATATAACATCATTTGCAAATCATGCGTGACTATAAATGCCAATGTATAGCGCCCACAATAGACTTAATTTAAAACAAAGACAGCAGCTAATTCGACTCAATTACAATAGGAATTAAATTAATATAGTCACGACTAGCATGACGGATTGAGACGTTACCCGTTTTATAGTCCAACCAAGACTGTTAAGTTGTTGTCTGGTTCAAAACTTTAGCGATTTACCAGTGACATAAAAAATACTTTACGAGAAGCATGGTTTTTAGGACAATGGAACATGACTTGCATGTAATTCCAAATACTTTACATTTATAATAACTTAAAATATGTCGAGGAGTTTTACGAAATATTGCAAGTCCTACGAATTTGAATAATATTACATTATAAACCTTCGAGCGAAGCGAAAGAAGCGTCTCTGCCGAATCTGGCAAATTTTTCTTTCTTCTGTTAGTTCGTGTGTTTGTACGTCACCTGAAATTTTGTACGTGCTGTAGTTTTCAAGCAATCTTGACGAAACTTAGTATACGTTTTAGTAGTAGTAGTCTTAGTATATGTTTTTATGTTTTTTTTTTGTTTTTTTGGTCGTCGGGGATTTTTCACTGGAAGAATTCTCCAGTATCCCTTACAAAAAAGGGTGAAGTTTGCTAAAGCACGATTTACTGTGCGATTTATGAATATATAATATTTGACATAGACATGCGGAAAATCGGTCAAGTGGTTGTTGTTTTTTAGTATCAAAAAACGATTAGTTTGATCATGCATGCTTGTGTTCAAATGCCTAGCTGTGTTGGATAAAAAAAATGAATTACTTACCGTAAATCTCGGCAAGAGCCGTAATGACCTCATTTACATTTTTAACCATGCAAAGCGTCTTTCAACGTTTGGATTTTCAAACTTTATCTAATAGCACTGTCTAGGCATTATACCGTTATTTTTTAAAATAGGTTTTAATTTATCCAATACCTCCAGAAACTTGAAATTGATCATTCTCATAGAGCCGATTTCAAATTGTTGATCTATTTTACATAACTATTTCTAAGGTGACATGCAGCGTTTGTGATGATTATTCTATACAAACAATTGTGTTTTAACTTTGTAGAGTCAATAAATATTGTGAAATTGTTAATTATTCATGATCCTATTGTGGTTTTGGAAGAAAGGTCCATTTAATTTCTATTATGATTAAAATAAAACAGGCCAAGAGCTTAGCAAGTTAACATAAACGCTAGGTCAGGGCAAACTAATAGTTTATTTAAATTTCGTAATAGTGCACCTACAAAGAGCGGTAGAGCTTTAAACTCAGTGTGTAAACTATAGAACTTCGTTATGAACTAATTTTAGTTCCTCGTAAACTCACACGATGGATAGGCATAGTTTTAAAGAGAACCTAAATTAGTTTTAGATTCATGGCGCAGTTGCAGCGGTATTTTTGCCTCAGCATGAAATATTAGAATGTAAGTACAGATTTAAATTAATTATCAAATATAAAACACTTTTTTTCCTATTATTGATGCAAATAAGCACTGGTTAAATATGTACCCGTCAGCAAACGTAACTGGTAACATACTTAATTGACTTGACAGCGAGTAGTCTAAAACTTTTAGTAATATTTTAACGTAATATTTATTAAAGCGTCATAACAAATCAAAATGCAAGGCACCAAATTGTATCGCAATAAAATAACGTCTTACAAATAAATTGTAACATCACAGTTTGTAGTTATATTTTTATGTTTATTTATAATATGCAATACAAGCAACTTATGCGTCCCAAACCAATATAAAACATCACATTTAAATATTTCCAAAATCAACAAGTTTTACGTTTGTATCTGATTGACAGATCAATTAGGTACTAATATAATATTAATTTAGTACGCAGTATCATAACATTCTCATTAGGTTAGATAATAAGATATTTAAATGTTTAAACAGCTATTGTTAAAAAAAATTGATTGACATTAGTCATACCTGTATTACTGTTTCAATGTAGAGTATACACTTATAAAAACATTTAAAACGTACAAAGTAAGAATACAAGTTTATTTACCAGAATTGGGCCTAGATTTGCCGGCACAGGTATCAATGTCAGCAGACATTGGATTCTAGAAGTGTCTAACCTAGTCTAAACTTAGCTTAAGAGGTATAGATATATACAAATAGGTGCTTATAGTTTATGTATGCACAACAATGAAACAATAGATCGCATAATTAGACGCCTATGCCTGCCCATTTCCTTTCAAATTAGCTTCCGCGTAGAACTAACCCTGTTCTAATTATACGCTGCAAATTCAACAGATTGTAATTTGAAAATCGTGTCGTGTCATAAGTCATAACTGACATTAAAATGGGCAGTCCAGTTTGTTTTGATCCGTGTTTTTTTAAAGGAAGTCAGTAATTATTATGGTAATTTTTAAATGTTTGTCAGATTGTTATTTACTAATGATATTACGACATTATTACATTATATTATATTATGACAATAAAACAACTTTAATTGTTCTGGCGGAACATTATCATGATTATTACGAGTATTTTTTCTGATACTTTATTCATTTTATCACAAGTGATATCAATAATGTTACGAATTTGGAATTGTAATCAATGACGGATAATGTGTAATGAAAAGTTATCAAAGTAAATTAATGATTGCATTAAATATATTTTACATCTCTCATATTCGATAAGTAGGATCTTATTACCCCCAAATGAGGCTTGTAAGTGACCAATTAGCGCTCTAGGGTAATAATGTAGCTAGAAAAGCCCTAGGGCGGTAAGTAATTAAAAAAAAAAACTTCACTCTTTCAAAAAGTTCGCGTACATCTAACCATCATACTGGCAATAGACAATGACAAAAGAGGTCGCTTCGCTATTCAGCCTTGTCTTCGTATGAGTATAATGAGTATCAACGGCGAAGCTCAATTTCGTTTTTTTTTCTTTTGATTAATGGCACCATACGTATAATATATATTTGCCAGCGTCAAGTTTATATTCTCAAATTTTGTTCTTGAAAAAAATAATTTAAAAAGGCGGGATAAAAAAAACTTTAACTTTAAATATTGTTTGTTTTTGTTTTTTTTTTATAATTACGTGCTAATTAGGAAAAAAAAAGATGAGTTCGGCAAGTGATGAAGATATAAGCTGCACTCCCGACTCAATGAAAATGGAAGCTGAAGCAGCAATTAAAATGTTTTATTCTTGTAACGCCGGTTTTTTTCTACTTACCTCACAATCGAGATGTAAAGCAGAGTAGTTAGTTCGGGTGTAAGCATCAATTGCACCCTTGGCTACTAATCTACTACTACAAAATTTAAGAAGAACGTACCTATCTACGATTTAGGTCATAAGTTGATATTCCTAGTATTCATTGTGTGTGTCTAGCCGATCACTGATATTAATCATTTTAAACCAGTAAGGTCAGTACCATTAAAAATTGAGCACTACTGTGGGTAGCGTGACGCATCCGATTGTTTCTTTCAGCTATTATTCCATCAACAATAATCGGTTAAAACAGAATAGGTAGTAGGAATTTTCATGAATTTCGAAACTACCAGCTGACCACTCCGTACTAACACATCATTGTATCAACATCAGCATTTGTTCCGTGTCAGTGGACTTGTTTACCGCAACTGCGCGGCTGCTTGGGTATGCACGCCGCCGCCGCACGCCCGGTCACTTGCCAAACGCTTGCCGACTCGGATTTCAGCCTAACTTTGTATAGGGAAATGTTTTTATTACGGCTGAATAAGCACGAGAAAAATTCTGTGAACGTTGCAGATTCAGTTGTTGGTTTTTGAATTTATAGGTACTGAACTCTATAATGCTTTAAATTATAAAATTTAAATAGATCAAGTTTAGATAGAAAAATAATTAATGTGTAGTTAAAGATAAATTGTAGATTGGTATTAATTAAGCTAGTCCAATTGTGTAGTTTTTGGAAAGGGTTCGTTAATATTTAATTTGTAGTAAGTCTAAAATAAAATAAGTTTAACTTTAATGTACTACAAAAGTACATAACAATGTTTACTGATAAGATAGTTCAGAGCAAATACCAGTTTATTTAAATATCATTAGATATCTAGTTTCTTTTAGGAATTTTCTAAACTCTAGTAGTAGCATAAAAATGTATTCATTTATGAATAGATTCCTATTTTGGATGCTATGTAGATATACTGAAAGAAAATGGAATGTTTGAAGATTTTTTTTGATGAGAAATTTCTTTATTGACATCTTACGAATTAATTTTAATAATTAATTACGTCACTACAATAAGTTATATCTCCTGTTGTAACTAGAGCTATGTAATTGGTACAGAAAAGTACTTCAAAGCGGCAAGGCACTTAGTTTCCAGGACACTAAAGTTTATCAGTTTTTACGACTGCTTTAACTGTATTACATCCATGTTAAAGTCACTAATGTTTAATTAATTGTGCCGTTTAACTTGTGTCCACTAATCAAACTGTTCTCGTTCAATTGTCTATTCTTCAAAGTAGATGTTCAATAAAAGTATTTAAGAAGTCATGAAATTTCAACTTTATATTTCAGTGTATAACTAAGCGTAGATAGAGGGTGAAATATCAACTGTTTAAGTCTGGCAAAATTTGTTCTCATTTGTATGGATATTGGTGCTAGTGTAGTTACTAGTCGTAGTTACTTACAAATGTTGACAAAACATGCCAACAAAAATTTTAAAGTAGCACCTGCGTATTCTACTAATTATCAAATATTTTTAATAGTCGAGGATTTTTGATTAAATGAGTTCTTTTTTTAAGGGTGAGAATTATAGTACGGGGCTCTATTAGGGTAAAAACATGTGGTACCTACCCCAAAATTCAAAATATTTTTTCCCTCCTACGAGTAATAAAATTTTTTTCTCATATTTTTTTAAAACATAGTAACATAAGTTACTAAATACCCCGACAAAACTTTTCTTGGCTTAACACATTCAATCAAATTCCGCGAAGAATACGCTAGCTGTCGCATAATAAAATGATACGTCATGCCACCCTACGGTATGACACAGAAACATAGCATTCCCGACTTACACTATAAGTCATCGCGTCGTCGAGCCTCGTAGGGCTGGACAAATTTGTTGGCATTACTATAACGTATAAGGGTAACGGAGGGGTAACGTATACGTGCGTGGAGTAGAACATTCTAGCAGAAAGACAACCGCAACGGTGAAAGTGTGATATTTACGCTTCTATTTCTATATTTACCTAGCGAGCGAAAAGAGTTAAGCGTCACTGTTTTGAGTCTGCAAAGTATTTTTCCATGTGTCAGTATGTATGTTTGTGCGTATGGAAGATTATATGTAAGAAATTTCGTACTAAGTAAGGCTATCGGCTAGTTCGGCACAAATGACGTGAAATCTTATTTTTTATTTTGACAGCGTTGAACCGATGACTATCAGAACACACAGATATCACTTTTTTATGCTAAAATCTAGACAATAATCTGGTTGATTGTGATGAATTTTTGATTGAAAATTGGGTTGTTTTTTCGATATTAATTCAAAATAAGGTGAAATAATAAATATTTCAAATAAAATAAATTACAGTGTATTTGGGAGATAAAAAAGCATGTTTTAACCAAATATGGTGAAAAAATGTTGTTTTTTGTAAAAGATAAAAATATAAAACCAAAAACTTGTTTTATGAATTAATAACAAAAAATTTGAAGTTATGCGAAAAAAGTGTTATAACAAAAGTTTTAGACCTTTTTAGTATCTCCAATTTTGCCGTATGACTTTTTTCCGTAGGACTGTTAGTTTTTCCGGAAATCGTAATAAACCGTTTTTTACCCTTAAAAACTCACCCCCTTCCCCTTCCCGACCTCAGATCGCCCGTAAATTATTTTTCCTTTCATTTTTATAAAACCTTACTTCTTTTTTAATGAGTTTCATCCTACTATTATTTTTTATGGTTTCAAAAATTATCGACCTGGTCTAAAAAAGTGAAAACAAATGTACCTAATGGGTTAAAATCTTAGTAGAGAGAAAATCTTAGTGTTTAAAAAATTTGTATCAGATTTAATCAAGCTATCTCTCTACAAGACTATACTTATCTGTGATGTAGGGCCACACTATGAGTAGTCACGTAGGCAACGTCATCCCTCGTGATGTTGCGTGTGAAATCATTCATGTCCTGTTTACATACGCGATGGGTTTCAATTGCTCGCGCATAGTTTATGAGATGGTACAATTGAGTTTTCTGTTTTGACGCTTTTTTAGGTATTTATACCTAAGTATAAACTAGGTTTATACTAGTATATATACCATCCACCATCTAGTGGGAAAGTGCTTTTTTAACCTGAACTTGACCGTATAACCACCTAGTGTCTGTTTGAAATTTACTTTTTACTTGGCTTCAAGTTTTATTATTGTAATTGGAAACAACTTTTTTTATTATAGAACCGCTTCTATAGTATTATTTAGCAAACAATTATAAACTATTTAAATACGGGCAAAGTTTGTATGTGTGTATGTATGTTTGTTCCTCCTTCGAGCTCAAACGGCAGAACGGATTTGGATGAAATTTGGTACAAAGATAGCTTATATCTTGGATTAACACATATGCTACTTTTTAACCCCAAAAATTTAAGAGTTCACATGTGACGATGAAATATCTACCGCGGGTAAAACCGCGGGGCGCAGTTAGTAATTTATATTACTAAAATTAGAAATAGATAAAAATATATTAATTAAAAAAATATAAATATAATACTGTAAACATATATTTTTTTTAATCTATTAAAAAATTAAAACATTTCATTTCTAAACGATCAAAAAGGCAAATTATTCGCAATCAAACAGAAGCGCCTTTCCAAACGATTGGGTCCACTCATTCCCGTACAACGCCTCCACTTCTCCACTGCTTATTATTATAAATACAGAGCTGATTACTCTCATAAAGCTTGTGCCCCTCTAATACGATGCTATTAAATTAAAATTACCTACACTCGAGATCTTAATTACAGTAAATATTATATACGCTGGTGTTTCGGCTTTACGGCAGGGACGTAAGATAAGTGGATGCGGAAGTATTTAACGTGCTTAAAGCCTATTTTATAATTATGTTATCATATAATTTTATTGTGTGTTGAGAAGATATATTATACTTGATATATAAGCTGATACTTAGTATAGGTTTGAATTATGCTTTTTGGAGAACAATTTATTTCATGTTTTCATAAATTTCATGATAATTGAGTACCTATTGAGTACTTACTTTTAGATATTAGTCAGGATAACAGCCATGAAAACATCTTGCAATAGAAATCTTCCGTTATGAAATACGTGACTGTCAATAGAACACACACATAACTACAAGAAATAACTTAGGTACATAATAAATTCTATGTGATAAACAAAATTGTTCATATACGGCAATTAGAGCTTAGCCTTGTGAAATATCGTCGTCGTCTATTTTTAATTTTTATTGTCACTCATGTACGTACTTACAACTAAAGCTATTATAATTTGTTACCGATCTAGTGGTCGAAACAAAGAGAAAAAACCTGCTATTCAGAAAAGACTAGAAGAATTATCAAATAGGTCCACATTATAAGAGCTTTTAAGAGTTTTATTCCAGATCAATAAAACTCTTTGAGGAGAACGATAGTCAGTAGTGATAAGGTTATGGGCTGATACAATTTTTCTTTTAACCAAATACTATTGAATTAGTATTAAAAAATTAATAAATCAAACGATCAACATGAAAGTCTTGTTCAAAATAATAAAAAAAAATCGACCAATTACGAGTTAGATCCGCGCGGGAAGGATGTCCGTACCATTATCAAAAAATCACCTTTGTTGTATAATTGGAGCCCAACTTAAATGTTTATTTTATTCTGTTTTTAGTGTTTGTCAACACAACAGTCTAGTTAATTTCAATAGTCGCTAGCTATCACAGTTCGTGATATACAACCTGGTGACAGACAGACGGACGGACGGACGGGTAGCCAGTAAAGTCTTAGTAATAGGTCCCTTTGGGTACAGAACAAAAAAAAACCTTGTGCGGCCTTATCACCTAGATCGATTGCGCTTACTGAGCATCTATTTTATACGAATATGACCGATTTCTGTCTCAAAGAAACGATAAAAGATTACTGCACAGAATAACACAGATCGCTTATTTATATCATCTTATAACTCACAGCTCAAGAGCCCTATGTCCTTAACCTAAGACGTGACGAGTCGACCTTCCCAGTCAGCTCCTGCCATAATTTACATCGTTCGACCTGGGTGCGTCCACCAGCAATGCAAGTGACTGTCTTCTCGATGCACGCCACAAGGTTACTGTCAATAGTGATTGTTATAAGAAACCTACGCGATTGTTTATGGTTCTTTTAGACTTTCTGCTTTAAGTTAGAATGTAACGAATAGTTTTGCGAAAGAATTTAATGCTATTTTACTAAAAACACATAACATTTTAATTGTTTTGATTTACATACCAAAAACCTGAACTGATTTTAATAAAATTAATACTAGTTTATTAGAGGTACACGATGATAGAGAAATACCAAAAAAAAGGGTTTCACGCAATAGTAAAAAAGGGTGGTCCTGCCTGTAAACAGATTACCTACCTAGCTAAGTGTATGAAACAGGGACTTTACAACAAAATATTAATATACAATAAATAACCAAATAGGCATTATGGAATTCAATTATAAGATATTCAAACAAAAGTTAAAATATTTTTTTTGAAATAAATATTTTTTATAAACTCAGTGAATCTATGTCAATGCAGCTTGTGGAATGGTTCGTTAGACACGAACGATTCTTGTGTAACGAACAACCATTACAAAATGTTAAAAATAAGAAAATAATTAAATCACAATGTAGATACATGTATAATATAATTTTTATTTATTCTTAGAACTATAAAAGTATTTAAATAAGTTTTTTTAAGTTTTATTTTTAAGTAATTAATAATTCAAATGTAACAAGACTTACCTGTAACGAACGTTATTTAAAGGCCAATAAATATTTCTTATTCTTATACAGGTTTCTCTAAGCGTACATAGATTAAAAAGTACATAAAATAAGAAATATTATTGTGTCAAATTGAGAACCTCCTCTTTTTACCCTAGTACCAAAAAGCCCCCTTTTTGGTACTAGGGTAAAATAGTGATGATTTTGATAGTCATTTAATAAAATAATAATCGCACGTGTAATGCTTCTTCAAAATGTTACAATGCTTATAAGGATCCATAAATTATTCAGGTGCGAGACATTTGATGTCGTTGCTGACTTTGTTTGGATGTAGGAATTTGTGTTAGACGCGATAAGCTTATAAGAGAAATCTTGTATTTATTATCACGAACAAGTTACTAAAACTCGTGTAGCATTTAAGAATTAAAATTATATTTAACTTTAGTATTTTTATGTCAGAAGGTAAAAAGTATCTCTTGTCACTTTGCTATAATGAAGGCGGATTTCAATTATCGATTTCGCCAGACGTGTTGTACTCATCTTTAAATGAGAATTCTGAAAATGGGCAAAATCAATCAAAAGTTGTCGAAAAATAGGTAAGTATATAAAACTAACAAAAAAACGTTTACATATAGGTACACCTAAACGGTAGTTAAGTACAACGAGCCCATAACACTTAAATACGCACTCATATTTAAACAAACTCTTGATACAAACACCTGTCTTGGCTAATATTCGTTCGCATTCGAAAGCGAATACGAACTTGTGGCAGTGACTCTACTCGTATTATTATCTATTTCTTTAAATACGATAACATTGTCAGGTAATAAAGTAATGTTATTAATATTATAACAAATATAATTCATTCACATAACCCAACTTAAGGTCTATCCGAATATATTAGATCAGCGACGTGAGAAGATTTCCAATACCTGACACGAATGTGAAATGGATAATTGAAAAGGGATCTAGAATATAGATTGGGTCCAATTGATTGAAATGGTAATGAAGTGATGAAAATTTAAGCACCTTATAATTGAATGATTTCGACTGATCAAACTGAAAGGGATTTTTAGAATTATAGGTAAGTACAAGGTTTGAGAGAAATTAGATGAATAAAATGACTTTGCAATATCGTTTTACCGACAAAATATAAATTCCCTCAAATCTGGGCATTTATACGCTCATAAAATATTTATTAAGACTAGCAAACATTTTTGGTAAACAGTGCTACAGTTTGACATTTATTTACCACACAAATTGGATGGCATGAGAATTATGGTGGATTATACAGTTTTAAAATTATTTAAATATGCTATCTTTATCTTACTAGTTAGTAATTATCATAAATGATGAATAAAGATAGAATAGCTAAGTTTTAATTGCACGAAGGAAACAACATTTTTTCTTAAACATGTATAGCTTCATACACACAAGCTTCACCTTTCAGGCTAAATTTGTCCTGAGCTATTTAAACAAAAAACCATTCATAGTTTGTCTAACATAATTATTAGTGTTATACCAATATGAATAAATTGTATCTTCGATTTCGAATGTCATGAAGTCAATTTCTACTAGCATTAGCAATTCGCTAAGTTTCGCAAGAATAATCAGACCATTATATCTCTATTGTTATTTAGTCTGATTATTATTCAAACTGAGAGGTACGTTAATGACGCTATTTGAAATAGGCGAAACACGCTCGAGAATAACAAATGAGTGCTAAATGTGTTTTCGAATGAACAATTAGATTTTGTATTTTGATGATGTACACAGCTGGACATTCTCCTATCTATTTCGTAGTAAACTTTGGGAGGTCAAATAACATGTAAATTACTAAGCTGTCTCTTTGTAAATCGTTGAGAACAAAATAATTTTATGACCTTAAAAAAGACAAATATTTTACAAGTAAGAATTGAAATTAAGTATTGTTATTTTAGTTTGACTTTTCGAACGGCTCTGCCAAATAATATTAGATTCAGCTGATGTTGTCGCAGCAGAATTCCTAATTTTGGAAAAACTATTATTTGACATCACGCTTGAAAAAATTATTCATTGAAACAAATAATTTAACTGATGAATTAGACGCGAGTCTCAATATTCACAATAACAACATTCTATCCCACGAATTAAATTATTACCACTCCAAAGAAAATCTTGCTAAACTGGAAACAAAGACGTATTACTCGTTCGTTATGTTTTGTAATTTAAACACGAAATATCTACTAGAACTGTTTTAATTTCAATGTATAACACAAGCAAAAATGCAATAAAAAAATCCATTCATTTTAAATAAATAGCGAGTTATAAATCAGCTCAAGTAATTTAGATTCTGCTAATGGTAAAACAATATGTACAACCTAGCCGCTTAGAACGAAAGCTCCGCCGGAATCCCTCTAGCTTTGTTTCGTTAGTAAAACGCAACTGTATCAAGCTTAGCTTAAAATATCTGCTGTTTTATAATAAAACTTTTAATTTTAAATATTTAAAAAAGTACGACGTCTGTTATTTCTACTCGTTGATGTATCCGGGCTTAATGCTGGGAAGCTGGGTTGTGATGCGTGACGTCACGCTCTGCACGTAGGTGTGTCGCGTACTGCAACTGCACGACCCTGAGGTGCTGGAGGCGCAGTGCCTGCGCGCGCCTAAAGAAGTCACTAGTCGTAGGCATAATTTTTCTCGTATAACCGAGAACAGAACTAATCTGTTTAGGTTTTCCCCCTCATTGCGTGCAATAGCGTTGTTAAATATCATAGCTGAAGATATTGATGTTTTAATTAGCTAAATTCACATAAGTTAGAATCAGTGAATACTTTATTATTAAAAGTTCATGTTTAATTATTTTTTTACTTTAGTGTAGTGTTTGTATTATCGTATTAATTTTATTACCGTGTTTTTTCCAAATAAATACATATTTGATGAAAATCGGTCTTATATGGCCATCGCCACAAAAATAGCGGTTGCATATTTTTTTACGATTGCTTCAATATGGATATGAAATGAAAGTGTTTAACTATTAGAATACTATAATAATGAAAAATTCATTAAATCGAACATTGCTGACACCAAAAAATGACGATCTTGGGTTATTTTAACATGTTTCTGTATTACGACTGCTATGCATAGCCATAAAAAGTTAGTGTAAACTTATAGTTTGAAACAATTAATACAATATATCTACGGGTCGACATCCACACAAAGGTCCTCAGGTCCCAAACAAGGCAAAGCCTGTGCTATGGTAACCTGATACTTATATATATTAAAAACACCCAGACACAGATCAAAAAGACATGTTCATGCACACATATGTTTGACCAGTCCGGGGATCGAACCCGGGACCAGCGGCGCAGAAGGCAGAGTTGCTATAAACTGCGACAACCGACCAAGCAAAGTCAATTACATGTACACATTAGTTTTTGAAAGGCAACATCTGGCTTAGCATTTTATAAATATTTGTCGTATTAAGAAAGATCTTTGGTTTAAATGTTTTAAGTGACTTTTAAACTTTATCTGCTAAGAGAATTTTATCTTGAAATATTCGATTTAATAAAAATCTTTCTTTTATCTTGTAGTGTATATATCTTGTTTATATAAACAGCCATATTGCTCACGATGAAAGAAGAGTGAATGAAGAGACGACGGCTGATGGAGTAGAAGAATAAGAGAACGACATGCTATTCCAACCCCACTGAGTAGGATAAGGACAAGAACATGATGATAAACTGACATACTTCATTATTCAGACATGATTTACCATTGTATAAATCAATTCTAAGATAGAAAATATGCTTGGTACCCACAGCTATCTATCTCTGATGTAAGTGATCGTTAAGAAACTCCGAAGCCAAATGTGCTACGAGGACTACTTACTCTCTGTTTCAAAGTCGGCCTACACTACACTCTTAGTTCTCAACATAGTTTTTGTGTTGAACACACAGACTTTCTACGGTACTTAGCCAACGCTTAACACTATTGTTACTGCCGGTGACGCCTTTGAGTTTCTTTGTTGTATCCGACTGTAGGAGTAAGCTTAGTTGAAGTATCAGGTTTTAGTGATCGATTCGTGAGAACTGTAGCAGAGATTCTATTTTAAAGTTTTAATAAATTTTTACTAATTTTTTGTTTAAAAAAGTATGTTATTTAATTGTCCTCATATACCAACATTTTTAACAATCGACGCAGTGTTATAAGTTAGACGTATATGTGTGTGTTTTAATGCGCAAAGGTGTGTTTTGATAACGTAGCTTTCAAAGGAATTAAATTATTTAAATTTTTTTCAATGAAGTATTAGTCTGGAATGTTCTTAGCTACGTATAAAGAAAAACGGTCCAAGATGACCGTCGCCACAAAATCGTGAATTATATATATTTTATCAACTCTCTCAATATGTGTATCATATGAAAGGGCTTATTAGATTTAGGATGAATAGCATGATCAAATTTAATTTTATTCATTTAATTTATTAACTTGGTTATAATTTGGCTTATTTATCAAAATAACAATACGTTTGCTAGTGAAATAGAAGAAGTTTTTTTAGATATTTCCAACTTATTTCTTGTTTTAAATAATATTCGGAAGGAAAATAGCAGTCTTGAATACATATACGATTCCAAATCAACTATTTTTTTATGATTTTTACGTTAATATAACCAAAATTGGTTTAGATGTAGAAGTACCTAAGTTCTCTAAAATAGCATTCTTATTAGAATATTAATAAACCTAAATAAGAATAATTTAGTAAATAACAATAGGTTTGAAGATCAACTAATCGCCAGTCGAAATAACAGCTTTAAGTATGTAGGAGTAAAAGATCCACAATCTACATTAATCGCTGTCGTAACTTACGTCCCGCAGTAATATTTACTACTATCTGCAGTCAGATCGCGACTTGGCACTATCTTACGTTCCATAGGTATACCAACATAAGGTATAATATTTTGGGGTAATGCTGTTGTTTGTCATTATTCGTCTCAGCCAAGTTTTGATAGCGGTAACTATTATATACTATATCTTCTTAGGACACTTGTTTACTTTTACGTTCCTTGTTCACGAAATCGTTTCCGTTTTTAAGAGATGATGTCGAATGTTATTTTTGTATAATGTTGCTGGTAAGGTATGTGATGCTTCTCTATTAGGTTTACACGCATGATGCAGTAGGTACATAGCTTAACCGTGCATTAAGTTTATGTTACAGCCCTAGTGCATAAAATCAAGGGAAGAATTTTATGCGATATTGAAGACCGTCACTTGTTCCATTTGATGAGTAAAATTAACATTTTGTTTATTAAAAATTGGATAAAAAATGACAGTTGTATGAATGCTACTATCTTATTCCACCCGTTAAACCCGTTGCCTCACAAGCGAAAAGGCGTGGGTTTATATCCAGGTTCGGGCATGGACCTCTGAGTTTTTCACTTATGTGCATATTAGAATTAATTATAAGCATTCTTAAAATGGTGAAGGAAAACATCGTGAGGAAACCTGCTTGTCGGAGAAGGATAATAACTTTTAAAGATAAAGTGAGGTCCACAACCCGCAATTCGGCCAGCGTGGTGGATTATGGCCTACACCCCCTTCATGGGGGAGAGCCGTGCCCAGCAGTAGGACGTTATGAATTGTTACGTATGTACGTATTCTACTCAAATATTTTGTTTCAGACGTACCTGTATAATTTATCTCTTAAACAACAGTATTTATGGTAACCCTCGTATCCGGCGTATCACATTCTAGTTTTGGCGACATAAATCGGGCAAGTCGCGCGATGCAGCCGATTCATCTGTCACTGGCTAGACAACTAATTTGTCTGCCGTGTGTACGGGACTTTGCTGTCATTTAGAACAGTAGAGCAAGACTTACCCCTAAATCTTGGGATTTTAGCTATTGGGGGCAATGGAAGTTACGGTGAGCAAAGGGATTTATACTAAGTGCAAGGTATATTAAATCACGATATTATTATTAGTTAGTTTGGGTGAAGTAAGTTGAACATAATTAGTATTAACTGCAGGTTATACAGAGCATATTGCTTATAATAATTTATTTGAACCGCTACGGATTCAACTTATATTTTTCAACTTTTTGTTTTTAGGTAAAAATCAAGATTGAGTTATCTCTATCTCATGAACGTGTGTTTTCGAAAGATTTTGTATTATTTGGCCAAATGAGTCTGGTGACGGTTTGTAGTAGGTATACAGAGGAGGAATGAGTCACAGTATAGGTCATTCTAGTAGGCAATTTAATTAAGACGACATAATTATCGGAGCAGGTTCTCAATTCGCCGGAATCTTTTTTATGTTTGGTTTACTGAAAAACTGAAAATTTGCATGCAAAACTAAAGTTGAATTTACTTTTTTAATTATGGTTTGTTTCTACGTTAATTCGCCTCCAATTTTAAAAAAATATATATAAGCCTAAACTAGCCTACTATAAACCAGTCAATTGTTATCCTACAAAATATAAAAATGTTTTGTAGAAAGCATAAAAGTATTTTGTAACTGGTTATGAAAATTCAGTTTCGAAAGCGAGTGAAACGCAAAGCACTAACCATTATGTTCGCCCCCGTTACCTCTCAAGACATCTGCCAGCTCCAAACAATAGGTTGCTGTCACTCCATCAGCCTATCACAGCTGCGCGTTTTCACGCCGTCACAGTATCTGTCACTCCACTACATTACTTATCACAGGCACCGTCTTGACGTATCTTTGAGAGAAACGGTGAAAAATGGGTATTTGCTTGTATTTTTTCTAAGATTTGTTTTATATTTTACAGTTTTGGTGTCTGTTTCCAAAAGTGATCTCGTTCAACATTGGATAATATGGACACGACATGGTAAGCTTCATTTTTACACTTTAATTTTATTAGTAAATCGAATGAAATGTCTCTGCGCTGTATTTTTGTTATTTCTTTCAACTTCCAAGAGCATAAAATTTTTGTTGTTTCTTACTGTATATTTATTGTACTTATTTAGTTACATACAAGTGGCTAGAAGGGACTCCAAGAAAACCCGACTGCAAATACTTCAGACCATTGTATCTTATCGATTAAAATCGCGGAATGCGACTAGCTTATGACCAGTTGCAGATGAAAACAAATCCAATGAAACCTTGCATATCAAAATCGGTCCACCGGCTCAGGATGTTAAAGTTGACAAAGTATTTGACATGCATACAAACATACACTCGATGAACAATGCTCATCTGCAGGCAAGTCACGTAAAAAAAAATAAAAAAAATGACTAAAGTGACTAATAAATAGTAATAACATTCAAAAGTGTAAAAATGCACAAGATATGAGCAAGGTTTAACGAATTCCACTTGTATGTGCAATATTCCGACAGACACTTTTTTTCTAATTATTTAAATGACCTGACGTAAACCATACTAATAAAATATCATTACCAAAACATTACTACCAAATAACCACAATTTCAGACCAAATCACATATAAACCTCTCTTCACACAAGCGGCTGAATCATCGATAGTATCGACTATTCAGTAAACAGTGCATGTCGCATCGAACACGATTCGTATCCATTACCACCTCTCTGCGAATAAAGATTTACGTGCAGCACTAGTGCGGTAATAGCATTTATAGTGACAAATACATTTACAAAAGAAACGTGCTGAAACTAATGTGAATGTAATGATACTGCTACGTTAGTAGATTTCTCATAGTTGTGTCTTCTATTCCCAAATGGGACAACGTTCAACGGCTAACACAGAAACGAAGATTAAACTATACATCTGAATAAATAAAAAAAATATTAGGGATTCCACAAATAGTCTCCTTCAACAGTTTTTTTATAACATATATCTAGTATAATTTATTAAATTATAATTTTATTTCCGGCCGAAATCAAAATAATTTCATAATATAATATATTTGGTTGAAGTGTAGTTGGCTGTTATTTGTTAAAAAAAGAATTATCATTTCAGGAATTATCATCCAGTTTAGTGGAAGTAAAACAGTGGTATACAACTGTTTTAGCGATGATGGCCGAGTGGTTAGTGGGGTTGATTGCCGTGCCGTGCCGAGCTACCGGTAAAGGAAAACATCGATAGGAAACCATAGCATGGTGGTAGAGTGTTCTGAATGGCTAGCTTACCGCTAGCCACTCAGAACACTCTACCAACTACAAATTTTAAAACTTAGGGTGGTACCCTAAGTTTTAAAATTTGTCGCCAAGCACCTAACGGTGCGTTCCGGCAGCCTTCTTTGAGAGCCAGTGAGTTTCAGAATAGCATGCTCCATCTAGGGCAACAGTGTCGCTGACATGTAGATTTGGATTTGTTCTGGACTATGATCTATACCCCTTCTGTAGGTTACACAGCATATAGAGATATAATGAATGTGGGTTAATGTGTGAGTTTTATCTACTAGGTGTGTCATGTGGAATAATAGTCCTTCCTTACGTCTTTTTACGTGTATAAACAAATTATTTCAAGCATAATATTATGAAACTTTTAGTCTAGAAAAAGAAGGTTACTTTATATTTATGACCTACATTATCCACTTTTCCATGCTTTTTAGGTGTCAATTACAACTTATCTCAGATTAATAATGTCACTTGATTTTATATGAAGATACTGAGACGACTAATGCATTTATTTATTTATCTGTCGTTAAAATAATTGTATTTTTTTTTCTGAAGAGTAGCTGCGCTCCGCGGTGTTACACGCGGATCTTTATTTTTTTCTAGTAATAAATGTAGCCTTTGCTACTCAGAGATAATGTAACTATTTTACGGCTAAATAACTTGTAATTAGCAAATAAAACTTTGAGCTGAGAAATAACTTAGCTTTGTAACAACACATTTAACGTCAAAACAAATCATCTAAACAGTGGTGCAATTATTTAAGTGATGTGGTAATAAATTTGCTTATAAACGTCAAACTATTAAGTGCCTACTAACGTTAGCTAATTCAGATATATTCTTAACTAAATTATTACCAACTGAATTATTATTATTATGAATTATTATAAATACCTAATTAATGAACGATTTATGGTGATAACTTTTTCAAAAACAGGCTGTTTTTATAATTTCTTCATATTGGTCCTTCCGTATCTGACAATCAGGTAACAAGCATTACTATTGACAATTTTTGATTAAAGTAGTAATTCTTTAAAAAAAATTAAAGTCTGTTTTGTTTCTGTTATTAACGTTTTTAATCGTATGTGACAGAAATAGTCCGTAGAAATGGAACTCTTGGTTTTTTTTAAATAAATAGATAAGTACGAGTTCTTATTAAGTTAGTTAGTTCTTATTCATGGTTATGTTAACGCAGTCACTTTTTAAGTAGAATTGCAGTCATGTTTTCTTTTGATAAAAAAATAATTAATTGTTTTTAATTACCAAAGAATATTTCTGTGTTATATCCGAAAAACACTTAATAAGGCAGTAATCGCTAAAACCTAACAATATATTTTCTATTCATGTTTAGAACTTACTATTGCACCTACCACTAGTGATGCACCTTAATAATTAAGGAACCGCCATCGCAAAGTTAATAAAGTAATTATACCGTTAACTCACACTAAACAAATTAATGCCGTAGCGCAGAAAATAAGCATTTGTATGCAATTAACTGTTCTCAAACTAATTACAGTTTCGTCCTAATCAGAATGAGCTGGATAATAAACGGAAAGTTGTAAAGTTGGTGGAGCTTAGCATTTAAGTTATGACTATAAGCTGAATATACTTAATATGCGGGAACTATTATCTTTATGATAGTAGCGCTTAGTATAATTCGTTAGACTATTATTGTAGATACCTTTATTTGTGGCAGGTCATTAATATTTTTTGTTGTCAATTTACAGATAAAGCATTAAAGTTATGTAATTTTGTGATTTGATAGCAACTGTCACTCAAAATAGATAGATCAACGCTTTATTGTAGACACGCAAAACTTAAAAAAACAAAAATATTATTTAACATGTAGTGCCACAAGTGGCGGCCTTATCGCTAAAAGCGATCTCTTCTCTCTTCGATTCTCGAAAAAAATGTATAGGTCCGGGGTGTACTTACAATACGAGTAAAGAAAGTAATCTATACTTAAAAACACATATACAAATATAAACACTTACATTCTATTACATAAACTAAATTTAAATATATACCCAGACATAATATAATATACATATATGCTTATACATACATACTAATAAAGTTTTGAATCGGATAAAATACATTCTATCTACGAAAAAAAAATACGAATAAACTAAATAATTAAATACGAGTATACTCCCAGCAAGCAATAAAAAGGATATTAGAAATAAAAAAAAGAAAAATATCAGTTATACCGAAGACAAATAAAATTTCCGTAACATGTCTTTAAAAGTAGCAAGAGATGGAGCTTTCCTAACGTCAAAAGGCAAATCGTTCCATAAAACTACAGCTTGGACGGCAAAAGAACTTTTGTAAAACAGTTTTATGATGCGTAGGCATCTCAAGAACAAGATTTTCCGACGACCGAAGAGACAAGGCATGAGAGTTATGCACATAAGATATGCAATTTTTTAAATAATGCGGCGCAGTGAGATTTAAAAGAATATTATACACGAGGTTGAGAATATGAGCTTGAGGCAGCCACTTGAGCTTAGTTCTAAAGTGAGAAATGTGATCATATTTTCGTAGAGCAAAAATAAATCTGAAACAGAAATTTTTAAGCCGCTCAAGCTTGTCCAGCTGGTAATCTCGAAGATCTAGGTAACAGGCGTCAGCGTAGTCTAGGATTGAAAGCAGAAGAGATTCTGCAAGCGCAACTTTAGTAGCAGTAGGTAAAAAATTCCGAAGGCGCTTCAATGACGCACCAGAAACAAACATCTTACAGCTCAAGGACTGCAAGTGAACATCCCAGCTGAGAGATCTGTCCATTTTTATACCAAGGTTCTTAACTTAGTCACTGTAGGGAAAGACAATACTGTCAAGAACAACTTGCGGAAGCCCAATCAATCCTGGAGTATCATGCGAAAACTACCAATGATAATTACCTGCGTTTTTGTTGGATTTATTTCTAAGCCAAAGGATCTGCTCCAGGTAATAATTCGTGATAAATCACTGGAGGCTACAGCAGAGATAGAGTTCATTATGAATAAATAAATAAAAATCATTTATTTGACTCAAAAACATGGGTGAAAATTGGAGCAATTATATAAGTGTTAATAACTTATTCATTTATACAATACTATAGTGCTATTATTATAAACATTGCTATAACGTAATTGTTCCTAATGATGTTATGTTCACTAGCTACCGCGGTAGGATCCCCTGTGTTGCGGCAGCTAGTGCTCTTCCGGGGTCTAATTTACTTAACATTTATACATTTTATAATATGGTATAGATTTCAATTAAGAATAAAGAATAAAATGTAAATTTAAGGAGTTTATTTAGCTAGTTCTACAGTAACTCGTGCCAATGTGAGCAACGATAGTCAAATTATTCAATTAATTATTAATATTAAATTTATATGGATTATTATTATAGTTATAGAATTCAATTGGGATTCATTGTCATTATAATCTTATTGTTAATATTCATTCAATTTATAACAATGTTAGTAGTGTTAGTATTAGAAGTAATAAATTATTTATAGATTAGTATTTTATATTATGGCCAACTACAGAGAGAGAGAGAACCTGAACGTGATGCATCAGGTCTACCGACCTGTGTTCGTAACTACATTCTCCGCTGGTAGAAAGTACCTAGTAACTGCTGCTGTATATAATATGTATGTGCTGAAGATGCGGTTGTGTGTATGTGTGTTCATGTATGTAAGACTAGTGTGAGTATGTACGCTCATGCTTATCGGCACAAGCGACTTCATCAAACTTTTAGAAGGAGACTATTGGCAAATAAATTAAAGGTACTCAATGTATGACAATTGTACTTAAAAAAAAAACTATAAGTAATCTTGCTTAATATTGTTCACAATAGTAATTTTACCTTCGCATACATTGTCGTTCTAGCCGAAAGAGTAATTTTTCTAAATGAAATTTCCAGGCTGGCTTAAAGGCTTTGTAAAACACTGTTTGGAAATTGTTTTGTTAAATTTAAATAATATTTTAACGTAGGTTATAAGCACCTAAAACTAGAAATTATGTATAAAGTCAAAATAATTGTATGAAAATAAAACTCGGATATTATGCTATCGAATCTTCTAGGTATGTTATGACACACATTTCACAAATTTATTTGACCCATTAAACTAAAGCTTTTATATTTATTTTACTTAAGGAAATCATAGAGAGAAGAAAAAATTGTCATTAGCCGCCTGGCTAAGTCAGAACGGAAAGTTACATTTTGCTATAATGTAAAGTTTCAACCATACCAAAAATTTTTCATACAATTTCACACAGGCTTCCCGGCATAATTCAGAGCAAACGAGTTTATTTAGCGTTTAGAGGAAAGTTTTATAAATATGCACTCCATTATACTCCAGCTATTGCCTGGCTAGTTCGCTATTCACATGCAAAGCTAGTTTGTAGAGCGTGCTAGGATGTGATTAATAATTAAAATCTATAACGAGCTCATACGGGACTGTTAGGGGGTAGTGGAATTGCATTAGATACCCATCGTCTGGGCTGCCATCATGTGCGATTGGCTTTGTATAGATAATTATAGTGTTTTTTTTTAAGAAAATAGGTTTTGCTACAGACTATCGTGGCTGATGCAGAGCAACGATTTTGCCATGTTTGTTAAATTGTTTATTACAATGTTTATAGTAGCATACTGTGGTTTTTATTCATAAAAAAGTGTTGTAGACGTATCTAAACTTTCATAATTTAATTTAGCCCTCTCGACGCTAACAAGTATCACTATTAAGATCTAGCCAATTTGTTTATTTTTTACGATAAAAATTCCAGTCTGCAAGAAATTTATGGACCCTTATAAGTTTTTAGGACCAGACAAGCGGTCTAGTGCAAAATTGTGCAAGCACTAAATGCATTATTACTTCCATATATTGCCTATGTC
The DNA here is from genome assembly GCA_947049295.1 of Ligdia adustata. Classification (NCBI taxonomy): domain Eukaryota; kingdom Metazoa; phylum Arthropoda; class Insecta; order Lepidoptera; family Geometridae; genus Ligdia; species Ligdia adustata. Next base: position 11,640,613 of record OX346218.1, read on the forward strand.
AGCCGACAGAATAATAAAATTTGAAAACTAATAGTTGGCGGGGAAAGCTTTTAAACTGTTAGTGCAATATTCAATCCATTAAAAATCGAGCCAAATGGAGCTATGACGTTTTATTTATAGTTCAGTTGAAATATTTTATGGTAACTAGCTTTGGAGGCTGGGGTCCGTAACGGTTTTAAATTTAACTTAGTGTATCGTAGTTTTAGTTTAGTAGCTTTGACAGGACGATACTTAGTTCTATGACGTCATAGTTCTATAGAACTATATGGATTTTGCGGGTGACAACCACATTACTAACCGAGCGAGCAAGGCGTCTCTGCTTTTTTGATATAATATTCTTACGTCTATCAGTTTGTATTGCTGGTATTTTCATCGTAGTTTCCAAGCAATCTAGACGATATTTTGTGCATATAGGTTCTACATATTTTCGGAATATTTTAATTTTAGGGTTTTTTTTTTACTGTAGAGGTATCTTTCAAAAAGATGGGAGAGGGCTATTCCTGTCCAATTGCAACAAAATCGTAGTCTTCATCTTTACATCATATAAATAGTTCATGTTTCATGAGATTTTCATGACAGGGTTAACAGTTAGAATTGTAACAATCAGAGGCTCACTATACTCATCCCAAAGAACAACAGTTACTATGGCACTAACTTTGAATTCGAGAAAAATAACACTTCTTATCTACATTTCGACGACGACCGATAAACTTTTTGTAACGAACAGCTGTTTTTTTTTTCGTCCCATAGTTAAAGCTGTACGTAATAATGACCCGATAACGTTATCTGTATAAACGAAAAATGAACCTTCCAAATATACATTTTTGAACTTTCCAAATATAAAATATGAAAGTCAAAGGATGCTACGAACACAAAAGACGACAATTAAGCTCTAACTGACCCGACATCAATACAAAACGGGCTTCATAAATTTCCATGGCAACCCTAACTGAACGTCGTCGGCAAAGAACTTTCCTTAACACGACTCTATCATAAGATTTACTTGTTTCCCAAAGACGGAACGGAACAAAGGAATCAGTTTTGCGTAACTAATGCAGCCTGACTGCATTAATAAACTCCGTTAAGTTTTTTGGCAAGAAACTTGTTTGCTATGGTTTGCTAGTGAGTTAAGGCTTTTAGTTTGCTTCGGTTTACCGCGGTCCATTTAACGCATTTGTTCAGAAAACAATTGAAATTCAAACAAAATTAATGCTAACGCTCGCTGTTCTAGAACTTACGGTCCGTTTCCTTCCAATATGCAGCGACTTTACAAACGTGAGAGAGTGAGAACTCACAAGTTGCGATATTTCATAAATTGCTGGCAACGGAATAGTCCATTTTCTCTCCTCGGCTATTGTGTACCGTTCTGAACGATAGGACAAACAAATTGCCGGAAATATTTGAATAAGAATGGTACATTTTTGGGGACACTAATGTGCTGGGCGGGAAGCCGGGACGGTGAGGGCGCCCTTAATATCTGTTTTATTTTTTCCGGATTTGTATGAGGACAACAAACAGCGCTGCTTCTATTGTCGGGACACGACTAGAAAAAAACACGTTCTCTCCCAATAATATTATTTTTGGTGAGTAATTTTATGGCTTTATTTGGCGACGTTATTCGGCTATTACATTTTGGCAGGATACGAAGGCGCGGATAGGTACGCAATAAATTCGGAGCACTTGGAATAATTTAACTATTGTGCCGAATAGACGATGAATAGTTAGTGGTGATTTTTATGGTATCTTTTCTATTTGTTTTTTAACAAATACCAAAAAATAAAAATACAAAATAATTATTTTGTGTTTTTAGATTTGAGAATAAATCTTAATGCAAGAAAATCATTGATACTTACTAGATTTTATGTAATTGATACAGTATTGAATTTAAATGCTTAGATTGAAATATTTACTCTAAAATTTCTACAATAGCCGAGCTCAGAAGCTTTTGCAGGGAACATCTTTCGAATAGACCGTAGACCGAAACCGCACAATAACCAGATCGCTTACCACGTTTCCTTTCAATATTTCCCAATTTGATACGGTATTACCCCTCTCGGCGAGACAATGGAAAGTAATCGACAGTGACAAGGGAGGGGCTAAATTTCGTTAAAATAAAAGCGTACAGAGAGCGTAAGATATGGCGCCTACGTGGTCGCCGTGAGATCCCGGAGCTCCTACAATGGAGAATTGGAAAAAGCTTTTATAATCCGGCACGTGACACACATGCACAAGCGGCCATATCTTAGACCCACACATGCTCGGCGCGCTCAGCCCTATCTTAGGACACTCTTGGAGCTGCGACGATCGTAATTCTTTCGCAGTTTTTATATCAAGTGAATTGTTCGTAGCTGGTTGTTGTGCAATTTGGGTACAGTTTACTCAAAAGATAGAGATATTATTCAAACGGTCTGCACATTTTTTTTTTATTGGTAATTATAGAGTTAATTTAATGTTTGTTGTTCCTTTTTCTTTATAGATATAGAAGATGCTTTGTCAATTATCTTAGTAGAATTTTTTTTTTCACAATTTTTCTTAACCATTTATCAATCACAAAAATTAGTTCGAAGTGGTAGTGGTTTTATTTAAAAATGAAATGACAAAACTACAGCAGAAAATATTGTATATGCATTACGTATAGACCACTTAAAATCTACACATAATCTAAATGGTCCAACCTACCACCAAAGGGTAGCGTGCCCAGATTTAGAAACTTCCTATTCTGTTTGTTCTATTTTGTCTAAGTTACGATACTGCTTGAGATGAATGAAATCATTTTAAGTATAACCCAATAAAAGTAAATTTTTTTAATTGCTACTCGTACAGTCCGCCTGTTCCAATAGTCATATTATGGTTAATATAGATGTTTATTTGTTACTTTATTTGTCAGTTTTTTCATAGTCAAAGAAGCCTTTACAAAGTTATGCAATTAAGTTATGATTGTGATGTGATTAGTCTCTTCGCCTTCATTAGAATTTAATGAATAATGTTGAGACCAGCTGATAAGAAGCAGAGGTAAACTCAATATCCCATTAGCTCTTTTGATAAAAAACACAGTCTGTGGGCGGATAATGTTATCCAAGTCTCTGGAGAAAATACCGACACTTTTTTGGATAACACGGTTATTTATTATAGTCCGCTCTAAAAATAAGGTAGCCTAAAACATCTAGGTAAAAGTGGTTAAATAACTTAGGTCTAGGTATAGAGGTACCTACAAAAATCTCGTCTATATATATAAAAGAGGAAGTCCTTACTGATTGACTGATATTTGCTAGGAATCAATAAATCAATCAAGAAACAGTATCCCTGCATCTACAGTCATGAAATGTAAAGGGTATATTCATTATAGGTTGTAAGGGAAAATAAATTGAATCTAAGAATTTTTGAAATTTAAGCTCTTCGTAGGTTATGGGCGTTCAAAATTTGATAAGTACGGCTTTAAATACTACTGCTCCTTGTGCTTGGGATTGAAATTTCCAACAACTCTTCATTTAATCCAATTTTTTATTAAAAAGTTATCGTTGAATACAGATCAAGTATTGTTAAAACTTTTAAGCAAAAATATGATGTATATTATATTTTTATGTATTTTTAGAGAAAATCATGGTAACAAAGTTGACCTACTACATTACCACGGTACTCGTAGGAAGAAAAACCTTGGCAGTTTTGTACGTGTAATTAAAAATGTTGTATTTGCCGAGCCTTAAATACGAAAAAATATTAATTTAATTGGGTTTATACTCTGATTCACGAAGTACATTAGTAGTCGCGTAGTTACTTATTCCAGTTAAGTTAGTTCAGTACTTGTGACAAGTTTAATGAGCTTTACTTGCCTGTTGTACACAACACTAATTTTCATATCATTATAGTCAAACTTAACTCCACATGAAATGCGAAAGTTTATACAAAATTACCGGTAATTTGCAAGTAGCATTCTCCGTTAACTTTCATAGTTCCGAAAATAGTTTTTCTTACAATTGCGTGTAGTTTAAAACTTTATTTAAGCTTACAGAATAACTTAAACATGCTTCCGTTCTACTCACTAAACTTAATAACTTTGTAAGCAAGCTCTTCCTTCCATAGAATTTAAAGTGGGCATAACAGCAGAAAATCTTCCGTTTCATGTTAACTATTTCTATTTCTTGGATTTGAAATTTTCAAAAAGTATTTTGCTATTCAAGCCCTTTTATTTGATAGCAATGTTGAATAGTTGTGAAAAAATAAATTTTACTCCGCCATTTTGTGGCGGCGTCTATCTTAGACCCATTGTCATCAAACATAACAAACACCATAAGAACACGCCCGACTAACAAAAGCTTTGTAGGACGTTTTTTTTAATGTAAAGAAAATCATAATATATATGGCATGGTGTTACCAAAAATTATTTTAATTAACGCGTAAAATAAAAACGATACTCACTGATAAAATCTTCCATATTGAATTGAAATATCATCTTATTACAACTTCTCAGTATGGCTTTCGTAAAGGTCGATCGACGGAAATGGCATTTAGAAAAGTTCTTTACTATGTTTTAGATGCCTTGGATAGATCACAAAAGTGCGCTAGCATATACTGTGATCTATCCAAAGTATTTGATTGTTTAAGGCATGACATATTATTAATTAAACTACATCACTATGTTTTTTATGACTCTGAACTGAGCATGAGCCATACGTACTTGTGTAATCGTAGTCAGATTGTTTCTTTACATGGAGTAAATTCTAAAGTTGCTACTATAGAAATAGGGGTACCACAAGGATCAGTATTAGGACCTGTTCTTTTATTTAAATATATGAATGACCTTGTCCATGCCATGCCTGATTGAACCTATATTAGTTTATTTGCCGATGACACCCATGTAGGAATAAAGGATAAGCACAACGAGAAACTAGAAATAAAAATTTTAGAGACAAAAAATATTCTCAAACAGTGGTTCAATGCTAATGGAATTATATTACATGCGGATAAATGCATCGTTATGCAATATCAATCTCGCAAAGGTGTGATCAAGAATCCTGCAGTAAAAGAAAATGTCTTCTTAGGATATACTGTTGATCACACTATTAGTCATACAAATCACATTTGCTAACTTCTTACACTGTGTAAGAAGTTAGCAAGTGCTAACTATGCGCTCATTACACCAACTATTAGATGTGAAAGATATGTTGTCAGTGTATTATGCATACGTACATTCCATGATAAGATATGCGATAACCGTATTGGGGCAACGGGGCCGATATGATTAAAGTCCAAAGAGCCCAGAAGAAGGCCATAAGAATAGTATTTGGATTAAAAAAGCTCACGTCAGCACAAAAATAAATAAAAAAAAAAAACAAAATAATGACAGCGGTATCCATCTATATTTATAATTGTCTCTCAGAAATTTTTGACGAGAAAGAAAATCTAATGATAAAACCGAATCATATACCATACAATCTTAGAGATCGCAATAGACCGGACGTACTTCTAACAAAACCAAATGTTTGATTATCCAAAGTAAAGAAACAAGGCATCTGGATTAAGATATGTATGTTTAATAAATTACCGACGTACTCCTAAAATCATTGCCATGTAAGCAGGGCAATGATTTAAAAAAAAAATTAAAAAAAATCTTCGAATCCACTGCTTTTTACTCAGTAAAATAATTCTTACAAACTGAATATTCATTCTCGAATTAATTAAAAATAGATATTGTAATTAAACAATACTTGACTTGTAATGTTACCGGACTGATACATAACTAAGTATTATGTTTATAGTAATCTGACATAAATATAAACTTTAACATTATTATTTAGACGCAAATTTATTTTATTTTTTTTCTAAATTTTCTTTAAATTTTAACTCTTGTTTCGTCATAATATTATAATTCATTATTGTACGTATTGACTTGCCTAGTGTAACAAACGCATTTATAAGGCCAATAAATGATTTGACTTTGATTTGACTTTGACTTTAGAAACAAAATAACAAAAGTACGAGTATCAGACTGAAATTAGAATTAGGAAAAAATAACATCGACATGTAATGTGAAATTGGGTACGTATACGTATCACAACCGTGAGCTAAAATTTTAAACGGCAAATACGTTTTTTATCGTCGAATCATCTAAATTTTACACCAGCTTCCCAATTACTTCCTGGCGATGAAACATTTTAGTACCCGCGAGTGTGACCCTGGCACGGGTTAGGGTGTGACTACTTGCATGCATTGCGACACCTTGCGACAAAATAATTTAAGTACTAAGACGCGAGGGAACTAAGTCGTGGAGAAAATATGGAGGACGAAGTTGTGACACAAATGGATTACGAATCCATATTTGCCACAACTTTGACCCCTCGTGTGCTTAGTACCTTATTAGATGATTGAAAATTGAATGTTTTGCTATCAATCCAATAAATGCTATTTTTCTTATTATCCATTCAAAAGTCTAGCCAAAGTGATTATAATTATTTACAAAATTTTGGAGAGTTTTATTTGAAACTGGTAAACAAAATGTTACCTATAACTTTTGTATACTTACGTACTATACATACGCTGGTTTACGTAGTAAACGTACATAAATATACTGTGAAAAATGGGACTAAAAAGCTATGACAGAGTTATATATAGGTAGACTGGTGACGTTCTACTTTTAAGGCTGAAAACCATGAGTTTCGTAGCACGTTATACGACTCTCAGTAACAGTGTAACTCCTGCCTTAGAAACGACTAACAATTTGACTTGTTTTACATAATCTGTACAAATTGGATGGATGAGCTCGCGATTACACGTGCATACGTGAGATGTATTGTATGAGCTGGTTTTTAACAATGTCAATTTTCTAAACGGACGTGTGTGGATTTCGTTTACAAAAATATATCGGTTGCTATGATTCTCATTTATTTTGTACTTTTAAGAGTACTAGTAGCTGCCATCCGCATCGTTATGCGCGAAAATTTAAAATATTAAAAAAATTCAAACTTAGAACCCCCATTTAAACCCCTTAGTAGTCGAATTTCCAAATATATTTTCTTGTTTTATCCTGAACAGCTAGGCATTTGACCACAAGTTCGCACGACCACGGAAGTCAGCGACACTGTAGCCCTATATGGAGCATGCTTAGTCTGGAATACACTGGCTCTCAAGGAAGGCTGCTGGATCACACAGTTAGGTGCTTGGCGACAGATTTTATAACTTGAGGGTGGTAGCTAGCCATCCGAGCGACAGGAAACGCCCTACCACCATGCTATGGTTTCCTCACGATGTTTTCCTTCACCGGTAGCTCAGGCTCTTTTTGCATGTTTTGTAGGATCGAACTTCGTACCTTTTGCACGGCAATCGACCCTACTAACCACTCCACTATCATCTCTACAAAAATCTTTTCTTAGTACATACAAAGAGGAGGATGTATTCAATATTGGGTGTAATATTGAAAACACCCTCCAAATTTTATGTCTCTATGCTTAGCGGTTAAACCTCTACGATGTTTCTTAAAAATATCAGTCAGTCGGGACTTACTTTTTTAAGTAAACATTTATTTTCGATTGCATCATACTGATAGTTTTGCTACAGATATAAAAGTATTGAAGAATCCAATACTCACAGTTTTTAATTTATTTTGTGACTGGTATGTATCATTTGCTATACTTAATATTAGGTCCTTACATATGAAATTGGCGTTTCGTCGTACTGGCCACTTTGATCTCAAATATCTCTTCTTTGGTTAAAGATTCCAATTTCAAATTTATACAGCTATTTATTCATACATTTGTATTCCGAAAACCGTAATTCATTTGTTTTGTCCTCGTTTGGTTTTTTCTTTGCGTCACGCAGTTTACAAAATGGAAAACTTGAAGTACCATATATATAATGCACTTGTGGACATTTTTACCTAACAGTCCAATAGGAGGATAATGATTTTCGAGTATATGTTTGTATATTTTGTATGTAAGTACTTTTGTATAAATGTGAAACCCTCTCCCTCTACCGCCTTAACCAGTTGACGAGGCGTCATTAGACTTGCCTTTATTTGCAGAAGGTCAAAGACTAAAAGTTGCATTCCACGGTTACACTTACTAAGTTAAATTGGTTTAAATTTTTTTGCAGACTGGGTTTCTGAAGTCGCTTCTAACCATTCTCTGTCGTGGTCTTTCTTTGGACCAATATTTATGTTTAATCAAAGTATATATTTTTTTTATAAATACCTTTTACTATAACGCTTTTTGTTTTTGTCCATCAGAGTCATTTACAAGTAGTGAGGCATTTCTTTAAGTACATTGTACGTATACATGTTTTGTAACTGAAAAGTTATGATCATATGAATTAAGGCATATTCATGTGAATGTGAGGTGCCAACTCATTTACTTGAGTCAGTTAATCATTTCAATAACAAGGCTACATTTCGTTACTCTAAACTTACACAAAGAATGCTATCTTTTAGCTCAAAATTACGTGCGTTTTAGTATTCAAACCCTACATTATTGTTAAGCCTTTTTGCTCAAACAGAGAGTAGAGATAAAAGATAATGCGCTAGTACATTACACGGGATTATGCTAAACCATTGCAAATTCAAAAAGCAAATGACCGCTTGCCTCTAACGAGCACACACGGGTATCGAGCCGCCTGGAACGTTCTGGAATATACTGGAACATTTTAGAAAATTCCAGTGCGCGTCATAATTCTAGAACGGTCCATATTTCTGGTTCGCTCCGCGGTGCTCTGTGTAGAGCGTTATTGGATTACAGTGCAGACGGTTTTGTAATCAGTCCGGGAGGCTGGAAGTATCACTTTGACTCGCATCTTTAAAAGGGCGGATTTATTAGATTATGCTGCTCAAAGACTAAAGTGAAAGCCTTGTATTTGCATTTTCCCGTTCTGTATATTAAAATGATTTCAATTTGATATGAAAATATTATTTGGCTAAAATAAATTGGCTATTTCAACAAAGCAGATGGCTCAATAAATTATATGTATTGTTTTTCAATTGTTATAGTACCTATTTAATAGACGATAAAGGCATTAAATTAGTTTTGTTGAATCCTACATTGTAGGTATTAGTGGCATATTGCCCGTTTGGAGTTAGTCTGAAAAATTACACGAAACCAAAAACCTTACCACTGTCAAAAGAAAAATCCGCATTCATTGTAAATAGAGAGGTTTCCTAAAGTTTTTATTTCCTTTCTTCTTTTTCGGTCCTAAACTCAAAGCAATTAGGACGACTTGAAAACCTTTGAAAAGTCTTTGTTTTAGAGCGCTCGTGTAATACTAGGCTTCAATAAAAACAAGTTTGCATTTCACAGATCTCTTTTATCGTATCCACAATGTCCTCAACTCAACTCGTTACGCCTGTTTTTTCTTTTATGGTTATACAGACCATGCATTTTGTTTCGACGTATTCTAGTGAATCCTTTGACGAAAATACTATACAGTTTCGTAGTACTTTCGAAAAATAAACATTATAACTTTCGTAGCTTTAATGTTCACAGTAAGTAGCACTTCCAATTTTAATCTGATTTTATATATTTAACGCGCTTGTTATAGGCAGAGTTTCGGGTGGTTTTTTAATTAATCTTCCTGCAAGCTACATGGAACACCGATATGGGTTTCTTTTTCAAAATGATCTCTCGCTTATGAATTTCTCATGTTGTTAACCGGGACTTTCTCGAGCAATCAAATTATTTCTTAGTCAAGTTTTAGTACCGCATATCGTGTCAAATATTATAATCTGTTGGCAAATAGCGCCGTAGCATGCTTTCCCTCTTTTTAGGGTCGTAACTTTGTATGTGGACTCTCACTAATACCAAGCACTACAGTTTCCCCACAAACATTTATCAAAGCTTGAGCTAAATACTTATAGTCCAAAACAAAGCAGTTTTATAACACTTGCAATAAATCTACTCAAAGTTCTAAACAACTATAAAGTGTGGGCGATCAAATGTATTTTCCAATAGCGAAGTGAGCATTAAAACCATTTACGACATACGTGTTAGTCTGAAACTTTCAATGTAAGAGTTTAATTTTTAGAGATTAGAAGAGTTTAGTTTATTGTATTTTTGTTTTAAAAAGAATCAGATGGATAATCAGACTTCATTGATTCCGTTAAAATAGAGACAGTCATTAGTTTCACCTATGCGAATTCAGTAAAGTGTGTCACTAATTGTAATAATACTCAACTTATTTGTTCGAACTTTATAAAACTGTACTAGAATCATAGCCTAGTTAGTAGGGAAATTCTGTTTGGAAACCCTAGTAATAATTATTTTTTAATTATATTTTTTTTAATACAAAATGCTAATAATAAAAAAATATGAAGTCTTCGTCAACTGTTAACATTATAATGTTTCGGCGACAGATGAATTATTTTCAGGCTGAAACTTCCCATTGACTGGCCTATCACAAAATTAATCATAATCATTTTATTTGTAAAGCCAATCAAAAAAAAAAAAACAAAATACAAAATTAAAATATATATAAAGTCGTTTAAATTACGTACACGTATAGTTAATGTATACTAATTTCAGGTTACATTAATTAGGTAAAATTTAATAGAATGGAAGGTCGAAATTGACAATACATACATTATTTTTTTATTAGTTGTACACATTTTTTGGTGCTATAGAAAGAGTGCTCAATAAGCCAGCGTTGGAGACGGTTCTTGAAGCTATGCAAATTGGGAGCAAATATTACAGACTCAGGGAGCTTATTATAGACGGCCGTGCCGAACACATGCGTGATGTGATTCGACTTGGCCAGTGAACGCTTTACAGCCTTCAATTTCCAGGCGTTATGCATTACACTTCCATAGGTATCATACTCGTACAGAGTTATGTTTTTTACGTGTATTTATTGCAACTTGTAGTATCACAATAGCAAAAAAAATGAAATTAAAAAATTAAACCAGTTTGAGTATGTTCTAAATAGCAAAATATTGTTTTAAATTTTTAATATCGTCTTATTATCGAATTAAGTTTCAAGATAAAAAGATATCCTCATCTGGTTAATCGTTTCCTTTCCGTTCACCTGCAAGGAATAACATTGCAACTCAGTTTTGACGGTTTGGAGCTACAAAGATATTGTTACTGTACAAAAAAGGAGATTTTTTTGCAGTCACGATTAAGGCAAAGGTATTTAGACACCTAAATTCCTTTGTGTTCATGGTTTAGTAATTTAAAAAAATTATAAGTCCCGAGTCGAATGAAGTTTATAAAATGATATATTTCCATCATAATCATTCATGCGTATTTTTTTTTAAATATTATATTGTAAGTCAATATACATTTTTTTACGTAAATGATTATTTTTTACTGAATACGCTCACATCCTCACTTTATATAGAATAAGATTCTATATCTAAGTTACGATGTAAGAAAAAGTCTATTTATATACATATTTATTATAAAATAATCATATAAAAGTATAGCTATCCCTATCGTTGACTAAAATTTTGGAGGATGGTTGGCGTTAAGACATGACCGCAATCTTAAGAGTTTATTTTTATCTTAGATGCGCTCTCTTGAAAAGTTACTAAAGTTAGTTCAAATGTTATTCCTTGCAGGTATATATTGATATAAAATCCTTAAACTCATACCAATTGTGTATAAAGGAGGTTATAGGTGTGTGTGTTTTTTATTTGTATGAATATTTGTATATTACTCGATTTATTTTGGTGTATACTTATTATATTGTTTTTATGCGCTTGTTATGTTTAATATTGCAAACGTGATTTTTTATTAATTTTCGTTACTTTAATGATGTAAATAAATATTTAGATTCAATTACGGTTCAGTCTCAAGCTTAGTTTATTAATTACCTACTACTACAATACATGTTCAGCCTATTTTAAGATCGTTTGAACCACTTTAAGATACTACATACTATTTTTTAATTATAGTAATTTCTTCAGTATTAGACGGCCAATGTACAATTACCATCTACTTACTCATTTCCGCAAGCAATTTGTATAATAGATTGATATATGTATTTCCTAATGTCCGCTTTAATAATACCTTTTGTGCGTGTGCGCACACTTAATTCGTAATTATAGGCACAGATAAGGGTATTATTGATTTCAGCATAATAATTAGAACCTACTTAGATACTCGGCCTTCAACGCCAAAAAATAACAAGTTTTAAAAAAGCATGCTCCATATCTAGTTAAGTAGTATAGCAACAGTAAAACTAAGGTGTGACCTAGGTGTTTCTAACTGAATATTAAAGTAAAGCATGTTCAGTCCGACTAGGTACTTGATACAGTTTTTTATTTTAACTGTTTGTGTCTATGTTCTTCTGGATGTTGGTACTTGTAAAGGTTAAAGTTTCCAAGCAATCTGTACAATCTGTACTTGGGAAGTAAATTCTAGGATTTTTCAATACTTTTTAGTTTTTTGGCTGTTTCGTCACGTGTTCAACTTAGCACAGGCCGTCTTTAGGATACGATGACTTCAATCGCACGCTCAAAAGTTTCTAACAACACATTTCTGTGTTATTAATAGTAACGTGAGTAATTCAATTTAATAAATTATATTATTAATGGATGACATACTTTAAATATAATTACGAGTAACTGTGTTTACCAACGAATTCACCGAACATTCACGGTCGACATGTTAATTATTATGTACTACATATATATCTCTAAATTTAATAAAAATTTATGCGAGTTTAGATATCTGTGTATTGGTTATGAAATAAAGTAATTAAACTAGATTATTTACTATTAAATTTTGAATAAAAATTCAGTAAAAACTTCTAAAAATAATTTTTTAGAATTTGAGGTTCAGACAAATTTTGTGGGCCTTAGCGAGTACCTGTTCACGGGCTTTACAATCCGTTCAATTTATAAATTGACTTCCAGATATTCACGTTAACATTCGTATATTTATAACACATAAATATATTAATCATTAAGACATGACATTACCTATCTGATAATATGTAGTAAAATATAAACCTCTCATGATCTTTTCTCCATTAATAATAATATTACAAAATCAAATGTTATCATCAAAACGGCTTACGACATTCTCAAACAAATACAGCATCTTTAATAAAAGACAAGTAGGTGTGTAGCATAAGCGAAATAATCTAAATATTTAACCGCGGCATAATGGCGTCCAACTAATGTGTATAATTATTTCATTTCGAGATAATGGCGTAGGGTACAACAAAATACTAAAATTGTTCAAATATCACGCGTTGCTGGCTTGCGGTGTGAGATGATAAGCACCAAAGGTCCATTCGTTGCACAATTTTGTGTAGGTCCACCAATAAAGCGTCGAGTGACTCTTAAAAATTAAAAATACTTAAATTTATGCAAACTTTATTTTTCAAACCTTAAATTTAGCTACCAATTCAGATAGACAGATTAAAATAAATAGAAATAAAATATTTGTTACCAGTTGATGATATTTTCTTCCAAAAATAGGAAAGTTTGCTTTGCTTGCTCGGTAAATTACTATTTTTTTAAGTAAAATATTAATGTTCTTATTTATTTTCCTGCGTTATATTCAGAAGGACAATGGGAAAAATGCTTATATCTGTTTCCATACGCCTGATAAAAAAATTGATGGAAGAAGTTTAGAACCATCACACTGAAGATTCAGATTTTATTACCAGTATTATTTTGTATTTTTACTTAGTGATGTAGAGTCCAAATAAAAATACTTTTTTTCAGATTGGGGATACAAACAGGAATACTAACATCATGACAATTAACCTCTATGTAAAATGTAACCTCTATGTCAAGTTAAGTCTCCAGTTTGATGGCTCTAAACTTATTCCGTTCCACGCTCACGAATAATCCCTGCATTTGATGTTGCAAAACCTACGCCATTGTCGTGCATCCCGTTCTTAGCTAACGTAAACAATTATTTTGTGTTGAAGTTCATTTGATTCACAAATGACTGTATTATACCATTTCTAGGAACATTATGTTAAAAACCAAAGTTTACATCATGTCTGAATTAAGTTAACGTGAATTTTCACATCCCAATTTTAAAATACAATTTCTTTTTTTATGTTTTATCACGATAATAGTAAATGAAGCAGAAAAAGTCAAAACTATACTGTTTAAGTAACTACCGGACAAGTTAAGTAAGTGCCTTTAGCACTAAAAACTAACTACAACAACAAAAATAAAATAGCAGGAGATTAGATTTGATATAGTCGTAATTAATTTCAATAATGTTTGAGTTGCTTTATAGCGCCCATCGTAATGACATCCTATGTGACCATAAATATTGTTCTTAAACATTTATTATTAATAAATTTAATTTTAAATATTGTTCTGTTTGTACATAGTTACTTTGCACAATGTACTACCGATGTTTTGTTCATGCCTGTATCGTATTTTTTATTTTGTTTTTGGTGTGCAATAAAGAAATATTGTATTGTGCTTTATTTTATTGAGCTAACTCTGTTTGCCTTTAAAACGCTAATTGGTCAATTAATTTAAACATACTTTATTTTTAATCACGAAATTGTTTACAGCAATAATAATTTTATTTTTAAAAGGGCAGTCATATACATTGAATATATTAAAATAAATATATTTGCGATAGGAAACATTGTTAATGTTCACCAAATTTTCTTCTAAATTTCCCACCCGAGTTAACTTTCTTTTCTTCCGCCGTTAATATTGTCCCCATTTACAAGAACTTGGTTCCCATTGTTTCAGTTTAAAAGTTCTCGCTAGTTCGGAGTCAGTAGACTGGCAATGCATTGAGGGAAGTAAGTTCCTAATTAGCAACACGAAGAGAAAACTTTCTGGAATTTTCTAATCCAAAGTAGTATTAGTTAGTATAAGTTCGAGGATATATTGAAAGTGGTAGAACTCTAATTTACTTGTCAGAGGACAAAGTTGTGATATTTACTGTGATTGGACTTCCGCTGGAAAATCATTGTGTCGGAACAGAATACAGTTAAATGTTTACCAACTAAAATGACTGTTTATTTAGATTACCTTGTGAAGCTCTGGTACGAGTATAGTATGCAATACTAGAAAAATTAACATACGCGTAAACATATCACGATTTATTTAATGGAATCCATACACTCATAAATAGTAATATTTTTTCACGGAAATATTTATCAGTTCTTAGATTTTTTTGGTAAAATTATAATGGGGTTTGAGTGAGTAATTAACACATATGTGAAAAGACTGTCCTGTTTAGAAATTAAAATCATCTCGGATGGCACTTGCTACTACTAAGCCACAAATATCGTTCCGCATTAAAGTTTCACTTGAATATATCAGTGAGCCTCAAATATTC
Organism: Ligdia adustata; assembly: GCA_947049295.1. Taxonomy (NCBI): domain Eukaryota; kingdom Metazoa; phylum Arthropoda; class Insecta; order Lepidoptera; family Geometridae; genus Ligdia; species Ligdia adustata. The sequence goes on from OX346218.1 coordinate 11,655,861, forward strand.
GTTTCCTCAAGGCATTTAAATAAGGTAACAAACGAAGTTCGGAGGTAGTTTGCGCTTTCTTCAAACCTTTTTACCGTAGAACGCTGACAAGCAGTGTTGTGTGATTGGATGTTCAAAACGATTCCTCTTTAGTTAGACGGGACTAACACAAAGGGATGTAAAGGGGATAATTCAAAAAAGGACATCCTTGAAACGCCCAATTCTTCGCTTCATTTCTCGGACCCTTCTATCCGCCCTAAAAAGAGTGATTTGCTTCGTCTAGTCAATTTGTTCTTTGTGCTGAAGATCCATTGTCACTGTGATTTAAATATTAAATAATTAGCTTAATTGACACAAGAAATGATCACCTTTTTCAACTTGGCATTTCAATTTCTTAATTTATTTTTATTTTATAACTAAACTACTGGATCCATTTTCATAAAATGTAGATACGACCTTTTGGAGGTATAATCATTTTAAACAAAATAACTTATAAATATTTTGTTTGAAAACACAACTACATACATAAATACAGTTGATTTTAGTACCTCCTCCATCTTGGAAGACTGTGAATTCAAAAACACATACATTATATTATTGAACGAGTGATCAAATCGAGCGAAGCGTCTCTTCTTCGGGTCCGGCAAATTTTTATTTCGTCGGTCACTTGGGCTGTTTGTAGTTTTCAATCAATCTTGACGATTTTTTTAGTACCTATAGGTTATACGAGTTTTGTTATCATCGGGGATTTTTGTTTGAGGGGCTTTTCTCCGGAAAATGTGATAAGTTTGCTATGACACCATATACTGGCCGACATCAATAATATTTGGTACATGCATGAGGAAAACAACATTAATTAAGTTTCTTGAATATGATAAAAATTGGTTAATTATTTGGCGTGTTATTTATAAAGTCTAAAAAATATCGTGGTTGCCAGGTCGACAGTTTGCAGAACTACTAATTGATATGTGGAACTATTTATGGACTTTCACACCAACCCTTTGCCGTAGTAATTCGCAGAGTATCCAATTAGAATGTGTGAGAGAATTCGAATACATCGGTATCAGATTGCAACAACTGTTTGCAAAACCTTTGTTGTCGCTGCCCGTTTGTGTGTGGTATGGACCGTTGAACAAAGAAGATTATTTTTATTGGACACTAAAAGGTGCAACAGACCGAACATGTGTGGAATTGAGAGTAAAATCGATATTGGTAACTGCAGTACGGTGACCGACAGTATGGGTGATGCAACTTTATACTGTCGTACACGTTTCAGGTTCAGACTCAGGTCTTTATTTTTTAATTATTCCTCTATTAAGAAAAATGAAATTACTAACTTCAACAAAATAGATAACAGATGGATTACCTATATACCACTTAAGATCTACACATAATCCAAATGCTCCAACCCAATTCCAGAGAGTGGTGGTTAGTCTTTTATGACATCAAAAACCGTGCAAAGGTATATAATTACAGCATTATGGGCCCTGAACATTTACGGCCTCAGCCAATAATTTACATAACAGTTGATGCAAAATAAAAAATCAAAGAAACAACATAGTTTATTTTATAAACACCGTGCAATACAATAACGGTATTAAACTTACAAGGCCCCACAAAAGAATGATAAAATTTGTTATTTACTGACGTATACTCACAAGTATTGTACGTTAGCGTAAGCATACCTATAGAGATGAATCTCTTAAGCATCAGCAGCAAAACTGTAGATCAATCAAACAACCCAAACTAGTTCTGTTTTTATATCGCTCTGAATTTTCACATGTTCGCGGATATACGGATCCGCGGGAAATAGATTGCAACGTCCAGCCAGGGATGGCCGTATATTGACAACAATTCAATTTTAGAAGCCACGGCGACGACGATAAGTCACGGTTAGGGTTGATCTGGAGCGAATAAAATTTATACGCTCTAACTCAGAATAACCGTTATAACCGTTATTTAGTTGCGTACCTAAGCGGTCATATTTTCTGCGATCAGGTCATTGGGCTGTAATTTCACGAGGTCAAGAGTGCTCTAGTGAAAATATCACGAAAAAATGTACCGGAAAATTGATTGAAATTGGAGAAAAGCAACTTGGTAAATTTTGATATGTATGGAGAAGAATAAGTTAGACGAATTGTAATGTAAGCAAAAAAACGTGTATTATTCGTCATACGTAAATTTTCCTCTTTCTGCTATTTATTATTTCTATTAAATTTAAATCAATTCGGCAAAAGAACCTTGTAATAATTAAATGTTACATGGTCCTCAACCACAAACAGCAATTACAAACAATAACGCCTGCCACCATTCACCACTTAAGTGCCTTTTGCGTCAAAACTATTTTAACAGGGCCTCATTCATTCTCAACCTGCGTATGCCAACAGCGCGCTATTAAAATTAATTTATGAACGTGGACACAAATATTAATTCTCGATGTTAACACCCTTGTCAAAGTAATTCGGGTCCCGGCGGTCCTTCCGCCTTGCGGTGGACAAAGCCTCCATTCGTAAGGATATCCTATAGCCTAGGAGACGGCGCGGGGCGGTTGAAAGATACCCATTATTACAAACTTAAAAGAGAGTTTGTTTTGGATCGGTTGCTCTTTTGCGGTACAGAGCTTAATTTCTTATCATCTTTGTTTATTTCTTCCGGAACCCTTACGGACCCGACGGGTGGTACACACGCGTCGGGTTACATACATACATTTTAACCTGGTGCGAGCAAATCAATACGTCTTAAGTAGCATTGGAGCACACAGTACCTTTTTATTCTAGATCTGCCGTTGGCATAGGATTCCTTGTCCACGTTAGACTTTTACTGGGACTTTTACTTAACCAATATTTAGAGACACACACATTTTATATCTTGCACCTATGTATGCTGAGAATAAATCCAGGCACGGGAAATTGTAACAATAGTATATTACGTCATATATAAAAATAAGACGAACAAGAACATGATAATTATGTCAACTTGTTAGAAATCCTGTCGGCCTCCTAGACTAACAATGTTCATACGAATTTCTCTTGAAATCCCCCCATCACAAGTGCACTATTATTCACAGAGTGGATAACATATAATACTCACGTGGCGTTTATCTTCTCTATGATAAATCGAATATTTTCCGTGCCAACGACTATTTTATACGTGTATTGGTTTTTTTATCTAACTTATGAGTTGCTGCAGAAAAATGACTTGGCGATATTTTATGCTTTTTGAATAATGGTCAAGTTGCGTTTGTGTGTAAGTACTCACTAGATTTTATTGCGCCTACTTACCCTTTTACATGCTTGTATTGTTACGAAGCAATAATTATATTGCTAGTAAGTTTATTGAACGGGTCGGCAAAGAACATCTGTCTTTTTTAGGTAATACTATTATTATGTACCTAATGAAAAACCCTCTTGACCTATTTTTTATATTTAGGAATTTTAATTATTGCTGTGTTTTGCATGTTTGAACTAAATATTATTTAAATCAGCCCGTAAATGGCGTCGTAGCAAACCTCCCCACTTTTTTGTTGCAAGACCCCAATAAAAACTCTTGACTGAATAATTTTGAAAATTCGCCGAACGAAGTTCCATCAAGATTGGTGGAAACTACGTCTTGTACGCGAATACGAATTTTCTTGCGGATAAACATCCATACATACCAATTTCTCCAAAATCGAAGCAGAGATGCTTCGCTTGCTCCTCTCGCTCGCTTGGTCAACTTTAAACCTTCCTATATTGAATGTAACTATCTATTGTTACCAACATACTACGCCCTAATTTTTGAAACATATGGGTACTCGTGTACTGTAAATATAGATTTAGTAGACGTAGCTACTTAGAATGTACATTTGCATTGAATAAATAAATAAGAAAACAATTGGAGTCCAAAATAAATACCTTATTTCTGAAAAAGAGCTCACGAAGTACAACTCACTAAGTAAATATATAGTTTATTGAAAATCTTTCTATTTACTAGTCGTTTACACATAAAATTATCTCTCACATTCTTTCAACAATTCATCCCAAGCAGTAAATGATTTAAAATCCCTCTTAGGACAAAGTCTTTATGAATGAATGATTATGAAACTTGACGTGTACAAAGACCAATGCTAAATATTATCACGTAATATTTATAAAAAAATATTTAAAGAATGAAAGCCAGCTTTAATTTTCAGTGGTGAGAAAGGTGCCTGGCGTTAATATTTCAAAGGCTGTTATTAAACTCTTTGCTAAGACAGGAATAAAACGTAGGTTGCTGTTATTGCACCTTTGATTAAAAAGGGGATGCAAGCCAGGTAGATCGAGCAACATTTAATACACGCCCATCTTTTGGTTTCTTCACAGACAAATTTTAACACAAATTTGATTATTATTATAGTAAGTTGGTTTGCGAGATACAAACACATGAAAGCAAAATTAAAAATTGGGTGCCTAGAATTTGTCTGACTTTAAGAAGTTACATTTTTAATTCAAAAATGTTTTCAAAAGGCACTAATATTTACCGTGTAATTTTAAAAAAGGTAAAAGTTAAGCATTAATAACAGCATGTATAGTTATTCATTAAAACAAAAAAATATTACTTACTTGCAACTTTACTTGTTGATGATACCAAAATACAGAAAATATCGTAGGAACTCAAAGAAATAGATTTTCATGTTAATTCCCATAACAAAGACCAACTTTACCAAAGCATTTAAGCATAATGCAAGAACGTCAAGGAAAAAGTCTAAGTGGGCAGTAATGGACAATTCCCATTAGTAAATGGCCAGGCTTTTTACAGCACAATATCAACGCCTGCCGTGCACTAGTGAGCCATGAAAACGAACAGCGATAACCTTTCATTGTCGCACAAAGGGCTCAGTCAGCCGCGAACGGACAAAATTGATTTTTGCTCATATTGTACAAGGCCAAGCGGAACGAGCCGGTATGTGACACTTCAGTCTCTAACGGGACATTTTCACTACGTCCACCCTGGAGCTTCTGACCAATTTTAATTTGACTTGTGCCAGTTTTCTTCGCTAGCAGTTGAAAAGGGCAATAGATACATACGTGTACGTAACTAACTGTATGCGATTGAACGTGTGGTTTTGTCGATGCTTATATATTACTTAGTATAATATTCATTTGTCGGGTTAAAATCGTCGTTATTAACACGAGTAGTATGTGTCATGCATAAAAGATAACCCAAGCGCGTTACCAGGTATATTCCCATCGGCCCCATTATCTGACCCATTAATGAGGCAGATGGGAATTTGGTACTCCCATCTACCCCATTACCGTGGCCACAGGGCCAATTGGGAATAAAAATATCACATCTGCCCCCATTGCTCTGGTCACTGGTCACGATCAACATCAAGGCTGACGTGGCTTGAAATGCTGGTGGAGGCTTTTTTGTCTTAATCATCATAAAAATGTATTTAATTAATTTTAACGATAAATTTTTTTCTTGACACCTCGCCATAATAAGCATTCGTATAATTTTCATTGTCACAAGAAACACGGATAAAAAAGCTTATACCTACACGAAACAGTAAATTAAATGTTCAACGTATTCGTACTACGAGTATCAACAGCAGATAAACGCCCAATCGGGCGTGAGGAGCAATTTCATCGCAATACAATTCTGATTCATGTGTCTGCGTGGTTCGTATGCCGACTAGAGTTTATCATCCGACTCGATACATTCATAAATTGGAAAGTGGAAACGCAGATTTTTGTCCCATATTTTGTTTTCCGATCGCAATCTGAATATTCATTGCTTCTCTTGTGCCGTTGTGAAATTGGGGATGTAATATCATGACGTTGTAACGGTATGGATATATTACTCGAAAGGCTTAATTTAGCTATGTATGTCTATTCAATTATTACATTTATGCCAGTGGATTTTTATCTTGAGTAGATATAGAAGATTACGAAGAAAATGTATTTGAGGTTATTGGTTAGAGGTTGCAGTGAACTCAGCTACTTTTTGTTTACTATTACTTATTTGGGCTAAAAGTGGTTCACACTTAGAACACTTCATATTTTCACAAACAACTTTTACTATGGGCCCAATCAAATGAATACAAATCCAGTTGTTTCGTATAAAAATATGTTGATTCACACAGACTTTTTAATTTCAAGGTTAGCCTTATAGAAAAAGTTATTTTCAAGTATAGCAGTTGCCTTTCGGCTTAGTAGACATAATTGATAACTATGTATAAGTATAATGAAATTATCACCGGTACTGGATCACCTTATTTTCAAAATCATTAGGCCACTTAAATCCTCTGGCATGACATGGTTTGAGAACTACCACGATCTACACGTCAATACATATATCATGCGATCAAGTTCAGTTTCCGAGTAGATTTTCTGGTAAAAAATACGTACATAAAATATGTATGCATTTCTATCGTCTTACATATCTAGATTACTAACTCCATTTGCCCACCTATACCTAAATAATAAAAATGTCTCCAATATAGAGAGCTCTCTTGGCTCATCTTTCACGGGCTATTTCAAAACTTATAGTTATTATCCTTTACGAGTTTAGACCCTTTTCCATTTCAATTTACAAATGTGTTTTGAATGTCCCGTGGGGGCGTGCAAAAGCGTCCTTCTGCAAAAGCAGAAGGGAAAAAACATTTTCGAGTTTGACACTTTTGGTTGAGCGTTTTTTAACTTTTCAATTAGATTTTTTGCTGTTTTATGGATTGATAGAGCTTTTACATTTTCGATATATGTAATACAGTAAAACAGAAGTTGCTAAAATACGAAAATTATTATTTGTCCATAATATAAAGATGGATTATGCCAGGTTTGATACAGTCGTAGTTTTCAGTAATCTTAATAAACTTCTACCTCAACAAACTCTTTTTTACATGCATCATTTACTGTGCAATCTATCCTTCTATGGAACGCGCTGCCTTTGCCAGTCAGACAGGCTTTATTCAAAAACGTGCTGAACATTCATTGCCTATATGCCTATATTTTTTTATTTGTATTATTATTACAAATATGACGTATGCATATGTTGTATGTGCTTAATATTAAAATTATCGTCTGATTTTTAATTATCTAGTATTTATTTCCTAATACAATAAATGCCATATCTATAACTAGACTAGTCGAGCAAACCGCCCCTGACTGTTCCCGGCGCAAAAATGCCTATAATACTGTCCACATGTTGAATAGTGACGAAACCTTTGCACCAGAAACATCCCGTCTTATCTTTCAATATTTTGCCTATCTCCTGAATAAACCACTTGGCCTCCGCACCCCAACAACCCATGGTCTCCACAGCAATAGGGATGCTTTTTCCTCGCGTACTTAAGCCTCTTTTTGGCTGTGAATTCATGGTATGACACAAGTGACTGGCGGCCAACGTGGTGACACTAGTGGTTATATATATATATATTTATTTTTTTTTGGGGTACAGTGGTACAGTATTTGTACCTAGAAGAAATTGCTTTAGGCGATAAGGCCGCCCAATTTTTTATTGCTGTATTTTTTTTGGGTCATGTCGTGTTGTGTTGTTATACGTACTGTTTCAACGATAGCAAAGCTATGAAAACGAAGCATGCATACATGAGTTTTGTACTTATGTGCATATAAAATATAGTTTTCACTTGCTATAATGAATTGGTAATGAAAAAATCGTAAAATACTTGTATGTTGGAAAACACTTCAAGGATGACAACAAAAGATAGGTGATCGTTACCCAATCAAATTATATCAAAGAAAACTGCCTAAACTTGCGTCATAAACTTTAAAGGAGAGAGAGACGTAAAAATTTAATAAAAAAAAACGCCAAAGAGGCAACCCTTTCCCTAAAAGGTACTGAACAAATATTTTTTTATTACTGCCATTAAAGTTAGCAACAGCGCGATCCAGATATCTATTCAATTTCTTATCAAAAGTAAAATTTGAATAACGGCATTTGGAGGAGTTTTGAGGGGACTATTGTTAAACTTGATGAAACTTCTCTAATATTCGAAGTGGAAATTTATTCTTTAGCAGCCATCGGGAAATAAACCGGGCTCTGTGAGATTGAACAAAATTTATTGGGAAATCGAAATAAGGTATCGGGCCAGCAACGGAAGGGGGATCGTCAACCGAACATTGATGAATAGGGCCCTAGTAATAAGTCGCCGAAATCTCGAATACAATAAAGTGTCTTGTTCGATTCATTGACGTCCCAAATCAATCGCTAATGGACGACATTTCCGAAGTTATTTCAACTTTAAATTAAGATTCGATTTATTCGAGAAAATGAAATACGTTTATTCGAACACTCTAATTTATTTTCTTTTATTTACCGAGTGAATGAAAAAGATAAATCAAAAGATCGTTTTAGCTACAATTTACTTAATTAGATTTTGCTTGCATTTTTACTTCAAAAGAAGTTTTAGAAACATTAATTCACCAGTATAACTTAAACAAGCTTTAATTAAATTGTAAATTTTGTGCATATGCAGAGGTGTTTTGTTAAGCAAATTTTATAAGAAGACGGCGCCCATACTTGCTTAGTTTGCACGGTGTTGCATGACTCTATTTACCCGTAGTATTAAACTACTAAATTAAGATATGAATTTGGAAACTTTGAGCGGCACTATTTTTAGTAGTACAACAAGCAAGCACACGTTTTAGCCGGATGTCTGAAAATGTACCCGAGCTATTAATATTTTCACTTTTCGCCGAGTTTCTTAGTACTTTTATAGAAGTTATAAAGTAGACCTCTGGCTAGAGCTTATTTAAAATTGACGCTAACAAAGACTCCCCAAAGGCTACTGGAGCGGTGCGAACGTAAGCTTACGCCGTTTTATTTAATATAGCAAATTATTGTTTTCTTCTCCCAGTTCTACGTTTTGTTAGGGGGCTAAAAATATGATGATCCATTTTACGACCGTAAAGCTTAAGTACTCAAATCAAAACAGACAAGTTTAGAGGGGAGACTATACTTGAGCTAAATCAAAATTTAGCCGAGTCCGCTGAATCGGCCATAACGTCCAACCGTTTTAAGTAATGCCCAAGGTAACTTTAATAAAACCGACGTAATATTTAATACCTGTGGGTTTTACAGTCAAAATTTTATCGACTTCGTAAGATATTTTCAGGGATTGAATATCTTTGAATGCAAAATTCGATTTAAAATATCTCGGAGTGGAGTTGAATAAAAGTCACATTTCGACCGTTCTCATGTGGCAACTGAAACTCGTCGGGTTGTATTTTGTATCGAAATTTTAAGCAAATGGTGCATTTCCCTAGAAATAACGGGTTTGTGAGTAGACTGAGCGGGCAATTTCAATGCTAATATAAAAGTTGCGTAAGTACGGATTAATTCAGTATATAGGGTAATGTTATTGACAGGTTTGTTTAGGAATGATACGTACTTATTAGCGAATATCTGCCACCTTATCGGCTAGAGTTAGGCTTAAAAAACAATATTAAACAATTTTAGTTTTATTCTGACAGCGTTGAAGCGGAGAACTGACAAAACAAAACCAAGTTAAAAGTGTTCACTCTGCAAGTTTCGTGCTGACATAAAATTATGCTTATTATATTTTGTGCTGCTTAATTATAACTATTGGTCGACCAAAATTAGAGGTCATCACACATCGATAAATAAAGACTTACGTAATTTTTCACTTTAATTATTTTTTGATAATATATTTGAAAATGCTACCTCGCTACTCAAAAACTTTTTAAGAAAATGTATTAAACAGATTTTATGAAGGTTTCGCTAATATTTTATTATTAAAGTATTTTCAAAAAACACATTACGTAACATACTGCATCAAAGGTTACACATAAAGTTTATTGACACGTCTAAGTATTTTATATTAATATTCATTTCGACACAAATAGAGAGAATAGAAAGACGATCTTTTCTTTATTGTCACAACCCTTGGAATAGTGTACGTTTCTAGCTTAACCAACAATAATTTGAAACGAAAAAAGTGCTTGATTTATGATCGGTTTCATTCGTTTTGATTTACGGTGGCAAGCGCGCGAATATTAAAGATTCGTATTGATATATTATTCCTTTATCCTCATTCTCCCTCGTGCTATTTACGAGAGTTTCCCCTACCCTCATAACTTCCATCATCCTTTTTACGGCGAGACTTGTAAAAACAGCCGCGGCTTTTCATATAAAATAGCTTTTTCCACTGGTTATTGGTAAAACCTATTTTTATGGGGCGCTAAGCTAATGTTACTTAGAGATATTTATGTTCGCGCCCGACTTTACCTTTGAATGGTCATGATATTACAAAGGCTTGTTTGAGATAAGAGGTTTACAAAGTTTTATTTTTATAAGGATTATCAGTTACCCTGTTTTTTAATGTACTGGTCCTTACCAGTACACTAGCCATTATGTGTAACTTTTACTGCATAGACTCAAGATTTTACTTAGACATACGTACAAATATACAAACATACACTAGAAAAACATTACCCTCCTTCAGGGCAGTCGGGTAAAAACACACATTTCCTACACAAACATTAACGGTACTACTAGTACAATAAACGACCCCTTAAAAAATAATGTTGCCAGAAGCAAATAACGCCACAATTTTCACAAAAGATCTTATCGCACAAAAGTAATTGAAAGTCACAGTATGTAATAATTGCTTCATAAATACCTTCACCCCAGCCGCGGGGAAAGTAATCAAAAAACGCAATATTCTCAAGAATAACCGAATGCTCAGTCATCAGCCGAGTAATCGAGACCGATTGTGATCTTTTCATTTGCAGTTTGTCACGAGTAGTGATGGATTCATTTATGTTCGTAATAACGCTCACTGCGGTGGATAGAGCTCTATGAGTGTAGTTAGCTTTCATATTACTCACCATTTTTTTTTTGTTTCCACTGCTAGGCTAGGTTCTCACCCGTAAGGAGAAAGTGTAAGACATAGACCAACACACTAGCAAAATTTATCGTCAAACCATCATCATCAGTCAAAAGACGTCTACTGCTGAAAATAGAACTCTCCCTCTTAGAACGCCATTCCGAATGATTAGTTGCCAATAGCAACCACTGGTTATTTGTGACTTTTACTATGTTATCGATCCTCCTAGTGTGAGAGCTACCTACGCTACGTCTTCCAGTTCGTGGTCGCCAGTCAAAAACCTTTCTTCCCCAGTGGTTCCTGAATTTTGAAGTGATGTGGCCAGCCCATCGCCACCTCAGCTTGCAAATTCTACGATCTATGACGGTACTCCGGTGTTTCGGCGAATATCACAATTGCGGATTCATTCGCGCAAATATACTCTAAGCATAGCTCTTTCATTTAACCGCTGAGCAAATTTAGCTCATCTAAGAGGACAACAGTTAAAAACCACTTCTCCGTGCCATATGTCATATAATTTATCGTCAATTATCGATTTATTCCTGTTTGCCATCCCAATCTGTCCCCGCAAAGTGAGAAACAGGAATATAAATTCCTGTCTGTCACCTCACAACTAAAAAGGTGACAGAAAGGAATTATTTTTCCTGTTTGTCCCCTCACGCATTATAAACAGTTTTTTTTGTTATTAATTTTTTCATTTTTTTTTTATTACACGCGTCGTTAATTTTTTAGATGTGCAGGTATAAGACACAAAGAAAAATCTTGAACTAGAATGAGTTCTCTAAGAGATTTTTCAAGGGTTGGATAGTTCTAAAAATATTGTATTCTAAAAAAACCCATACAAATGTGTACTTTCACTGACCCTTCAAACGTTTTTAAAGAGCAAAACTTACTTTACAAGTGAGTTTTTTATGTTTTAGTAACATTTTGAGTTTATAATAACTACAAAACTAAAATTTCGCTCCGCTTAAATAAATTAAGCAACAATTGCCATCACTAGTCTTGAGTCAGCTATTCCTAATATCCGCCTGAATTAAATGAAGTTATAATGAACACGAAAATTGTATTATTATTTCTGATTACTCTATTGTTTCGAAGATTTTGATTAAACGGGGTTTCGCTCAGAATTTGTTATTTAATCTTGGACAAATTGGGGAGAATTACAGAGATTGCTTGTATAATGTAGATTAAAAAGTTTAATTTAAGAATTTGGTGATATAATAAGGAGTTTGTTTTGACAATTGCGAGAGAATGCTATATAATTAGGTTAAAAAAAATAGTTTCATATCATATTTATAGAATATATTTAGTACGTTTACGAATGTTGGTATGTCTGTGTTTGTTTATTACTCTTTCATGCTGAGTAATAAACAAACAGACATACTTATTTTCACCTTTATAATATTAGTGTGATAGTGTGAAATGTGATAGCAGTGAACGAATCGTACGTAGAATGACAAATACACTAGCGCACAATTTACGCTGCAGTGGAAAGTAAGCTTTACGCATACCATCTTCCAACAATCGTAATGTCGTACGCGATAAAGTATAGCGCACATTTTACGCGGAAAACGATTCTTTTTGCACATAAATTCTTTGAATCTGCCATCATTAATGCTGCTTGTGAAATAATTCGCGCTCATATAGCTGTTACTCGACAATATTTGTATATTAATTCTGAGATTACAGTTTATATAATTTATATGTACATAGTAGCTGGTAATGGTACAATATGAATAAATATTCGTGGCCCCAAACATATGCTGGATTATAACTTCATTTAATTTTTAACTGACTTCAAAAAGGAGATTCTTAATCTGTCGGATTCTTTTTTATGTGTGTTCCCTGATTTCTGAGAGACACCTAGCTAGAGCGATTGTTATCTTTTCGAAACTGTATAAGTTCCACTTGCTCCCTTATATGTTAAAAAAATATATATTTTAAAATTAGAAAAAAATGTCAGTTTCTCATTTTTTAGAGCAGATAGAGATTTCTGGTACACACCTATTAAGGTTGAATTAAAAGAAAGGGCCGCGATTAACGATACGTTATTTTTGATACTACAGAATCAGCACACTTATTATAATGGTGATGTTTGTATGTTTGTTTATTATTCCTTCACCCTCAAACTTAACAGATTTGAATGCAAGACAACACTAATAGCCTGGATTAACACATAGTCGTCTTTCTAGCCTGGATAAATGCAGTCTTCCTGTGGGATAATCAAATAGTTCTACGCGTTAAAAAAGTGCAAACATGGGAAGGAAATACCTTTGTGACCATCCAAAAAGCTTTGCTGATTTTCTTGTGATGCAACTTTACTTTTACCCGACCGCAAAAGAAGAAGGGTTATGTTTTTAGAGTGTATGTACGTATACGTCTTTGGCGCCCCCTAGAGCCTAAACGGCTTGTCATATTTTCATGTGAGTGGTGTTAATAGATTCGTCTTCACCTGTTAATGGTCATAGGCTAATTAGCTGCATCCTGCAATTTCACTTGATAAGACAGGTGTAGACGGCAAATTGTCCGTACAATAAGATACAGCTCTTTTCAACTTTTTTAATGTCCGATTCTAGTGTTTTTTTTCACATAGCTAACACAATTTTTACTAGGGTTTACCGTATTATTTTTTTGTCTGTCTTTTATATCACTTAAAAGTTACAAGCAGTCATTTTTTGGCGCTGATACGATGCCTATTAAAAGCTCTTATCATGCAGAATTAGGAAACTTCAAAATAATAAAACGTGTTAGCCTAAAATATATCATAGGGAAGCGATTGACAGCAATGACAAAATATTACTATACAATTTAGGGGACAAAAAGAGATACCTACACTCAAGGGTCAGTGATACTTTTAAGATACGTGAGTCTAAAGCTCTTGCAGTTAGGTTTTTTGAAATCACTTTTAACAACTTGTTATAATTCGAGTTTATGAATTACAAAAACTAAACAGGTAACAATTGGACCGATGGGAATATACTAATTCAAATGTTGTGCATAAAATCTCAAAAGGTCTTTAAGGATAAGTCAATGTTCCTAATATCGCAAATCAGTAATATATACTTACGTGTAGCTTATAACAAAGATTCTGAAACTTTAAGCTGTATCAATAGTAAATGACTCTATTTAACATAAAAATAGCAGGTACAGTTAGAGCGTCGGATAGTTCTTAAAACAAGGATAACTTACAACGTAAAGTTTCGAGCAGTAAAATCGCGACAGTAAAATCAAAAAGTCCTCAACTCGCTAACTGCTCGCCCGCAAACAGTTGAAGGAATAGCCAGGGGAAGTGCGACTAAGAATTATTTAGTGCTTCAAACTATTTCCTCCAGTTGACTTTCCGATATCTTATCCGCAAACTTGGTAACTCCTCTTTATAAAGTCATTGCACGTTTCGTTTCAGTGTCATTCGGAAATGGTAAGGCGTGGATAATAACAGAAAGGTTAGGTCGCGGTTGAAACAAATGAGAAAATCGACATTTTATAAATATACAAGCCCTGATCAACAAATCTTTGCGGTCGTAATATATTAATAATGTTTTACGATCATAAAGAGCAGTATTTTTTTTAAAACATGATTTTTTTTTGTCTATGTGCATGTATTTACGAATACAAGAAACATTAAGTGACAACCGATTTCAAAACGGAAGACGCCTGTACAAATGTTTTAGTTATTTGGATTTACCCAACAATTTCCATGACACCTGGAAATCCATTCCGTACAAAAAAAAACCAAATCTGTCCACTTCTCTAAGATATCGGAGAACTTCTTCCTCAACAGAAGTCTGATCTATAATATAATAATGAATTGCTGAATGTGTTGCGAAGCGTAAATCTCGAGAGCAACAGAACAGATTTTACAATTATTTTTTTAGAATAGTTCTTTAAGTACGAGGATGGTTCTTACAAAGAGAAAAAAAATATATTAAAAAGATCTAAATACAACACTTTTCTATACTACCATACAATCGATTGGTAATAATATTTAAGTCAATTTGAACGTTAATACCATACCATAAAGTTTAAGTGCTGGTGGAAACGTTCTGACTTTAAAAACAATTTAGTGACGTTAGTATCGTATAAATATTAATATCAATATTTATGCGATGGTAACATTACTTCAATAATCGACTGTTAGGCGGCACAAAGTTCACCGGGTAGTGCTCAACAAAAAATTTAGTTTCAGAACTTTGACACATCTACACATTATACATATACAATTTTGATTCTAAGTATTATCAGTAAGTATATGATAGTCTGTAAAAATGACTTTTCTTCTCCTCGTATTTTATAAATGATATTTACTGATATTTCTCAAATTATTCACAATGAAAAATATTTTTCAACAGCGTAGGATGAACGCCGCCTTAACGCGCCACATCGAAATACCCCGCGGTGTCTTGTTTTCCCCATTTCCCCGGGCGTCGGCAGGAAATAAAATCGCCATCAGGGCTGGCGCTGGTAATTTAAAAATAATGCTGCAAAAATCCGAGGGAATGCGAATTTGGACACAAATTGCGGTCCAGGAGGCAAAAGCGCCGGCTGTCCGCTCAGAGCTCGTTCTGCTGTAACGTGAACCATATTGATCCTTAACGGCTGTAAAGGGATGCTGTGTTTTTATTTGGTGTCATTTACTGTGTTTTATTTTGTGGTTTGCTTGTATGGAGTATGTTGAAAGAGTTGGAAAATGACCGCGAATTTATTGCAACGATGTAAATGAAAGTAAATAGGACGTTGTTTTGTGAAAGGAAATAGGTTAGGTACGGATAAAACTTCACAAGTTTATGTTATTACAAACCTAATGCAGGGTTCATGGTTAGGGGTGTACTTAATAATTAGGGGGTGTCCTACATTTGGGTGCGGCTCCCTACAAACTGAGCGTACGTTGCCGTCATAGTGAAATATATTTTGTATTGTTCATTAAAATAATATAGTCAATGATTTTAAAAATATTTTTATGGTTATTTGTTGAGCACATGTTAGGTATTATATTGATACAATATCATGCAGAATCTTTAGTTCTTCAACATAATTGTGTGAACTTCTCTACATCGCTTTAATTAATCAAATTTACAGTTTAAAACACTGTTATACTTTGTATGTTTTACAATGATAAGGCTTCAGAAGGACCACTGAAATCTCTTATATTTTAAGGCCCACTGACATAACTATGCTAGGTTAGCATCCGTGAACGAAGTCGCGGGCACAGCTAGTATCAAAGTATACGATTTGAACGCTGAAACCTATGCATTTACGCGGTATTTCGTAAGAGGGCTCTTAACCGAAAGGGGAAAGCTCCTAACGGTTTGACCCGGCAGCTTTCCTTGAGTGACAGTGTGTTCCAAACTGGGCATGCTCCATCTAGGGTCACAGTAAGGCTAACTAACGTGGTCGCACAAGCTGGTGGTCAAATACCTAAGTGTAAAAAGAGAGTCATAGTACTAATCATATACAAGACAAGACAAACATTGGTAATATACTTTAGCTTGATGCATGAAGATCTTTATTGAAGAAGCACGCCTGATTTCAACCGGAACACTGTTCCATAATAACAGGTTTAATCGTGAAAGGACACTTCTGAGAAATGGTTGTGATGCGATGCAATAGATAACATGAGATACATACTCACAGATGAAAGCCGATTTTGTCTGATTTTAAAGCATTGGTACTTTTTTGCTAAGTTATTTTGAGATGAGTAATCAGAATTAAAAATTTAAAACGTATTAATATTGCCCCTTTATTACGAGAAGAGGATCCCAATTCGTCGAAAATTATTGATGCATGTTCCCCGATTTCTCAGAAAAAATATTATTTTCATTAAAAGGGTTTTTTTATGTTGATACAATTGTTTACAAAATCAGTCTGGTAATTTTATCATTTTTTTTTAAATTTTCAATGCTTTGCATATATGCTAATATACATGTTATCAAAACTGGTCTAGTGGTATTTTTAATCAAGATAGCTTTTAAAATTCTTTAAGTTTCAGTTTTTTATGTTTGTGATTGAGCAGGTATATAAAGATTACATTTTTAACGTGAGTTTTGAAGTCTGTTTTTACTTTTTTTTAAGTATATTGTTTTAATGAGTAACCTTCTCTTTGGAAAAATATGTATCGCCATATTTTACTTCCCTAAATAGAACTTATTGAACTAGTTTCATGTCCCAAAAGAATCTATTGTAAATTTATATTTTCGCATTTTAATCACTTGATCAAATATTATTATGGCAACTTTTTACTTGTTTGAGTTTCATTAAGTCTAATATACATTAAATACATTATTATTTTTTTTTAATATTGATGATAAATTGTAAAAATATGAAGTGTGATATTATTTCTGAAAAGTCATTATTATTAAAATGATTATCTAATAAATTATCACTTTACATAATCAGAATAAACAAGTAAGTACAATAGTTAAGTACTATAAATAAATGTATAATTAAATTTTTATCTTAAGTTTTTAAATTACTAGCAATACACATCAGTACTTGCCAACAAGGTCCGCAGTAGGTTCAGGTTATTTTTATCATATGATAAGTAATATTTTGTGAAGAGCACGTTATGGCAAACCATATTGGACAACGAGTACATAATACTTGGTAAAATGAAACATTACTACGTAATAATTGCCGAACATAGTGTTGCTAATTGTCAAATTGCGAAAAATTGTTTAAATTTTTTTTTAATTAGTAATCAGTTTTAATACTTTACTGAATATCATTAAATGCTTAGACCTTACATTTTCATCTTAAAAAACATTTCTGTTTTAAAATACGAGTAACATCTCCGAGTTTTTCGCCGATACCGGTCTAAGTAAATTCTATCTGATATTCTATCGATCTTTTAAGGGTGTAAAAGGGATGGAATGTTTAGCATTTCGGAGATTACTCTGGTGTCATATCCAACCGTTTATGGGTAAAAGGGGATTGAATCGGATAATTGAGTTTTGGAAAGGGAAACTGAACCAAACAAAATCTATAGGGTACCGGTTGGTAACACAACTGAACTAAATTAATTGCCGAGTAGCTATTACTTTGCTAATATCGTATTTTATAGAATTAGCATTTGAATCAGAATTAGCATTAATTGAAACTAAATTAATTGATTATTGCTTTTACTAATTTGCTACATTGTATTTTCTAGAATGAACTTTAGAACTTATAACTAGTAATCAGAATTACAGTTGTACCTACCTCATAACTCCTAAATAATGAGTAGCTAAAATTAATTATTCGATTAGATGTTGTACCTATAACATTTAAATAGTTTAGCACATAGGTGCAAAACTATTTTAATGTTATGTTATGATATGTTATTTATGAGAGAGCTATAAAGCTCCCTTTCAGGATTTATCATCTTATATCGGGGATACCACGTAATACAAACAACAGACCAAAACCCGTGAATAGACATTCTACCTCAGTTTGAAATCCTACCGTCCAAAAAATGAATTCAAGACCACCAGCTCTCGAAGCAAAGTTGCTAACCACTAAGTCATGGCAATCGCTGAAATTAGCTTAGACACGTACGTATAAAATGCTGACCGTTACGTCAACCGGTACTGAAGTCTATCAACCGTGAATCTGATTTTTTTATATAGGGTTGGACCTATACAATCATGCGATTCCTGATTCTATGCATACAATTACAATTAAAGAATATGATGATCACGAGTGACAATTACAATTACAAAACTTTTTACTGTCACCACAAAAATAACAGAGAATTTAAAACAACCTCTTCCAGACAACCATTGCTCGTCAGTTCAGTCGTACATCATGCGGAAAGTACCTTGAGCCTGTTTTGGCCAAGTGACTGTAAACCCTATTAGCAAGCTTTGATTTACAGCAATTATGGTAAAATTACAATAGCAAAAATTACAAACTACGCATTAACGAACATTTAATATTATCTAAAATCCTGTTCGTTATATGTTTCTGAAATATATTATATAAAAGATAGAGAAAAATAGTAGTGCACAGCGAACTATCTATTTTGTCCAATGTTCCCGCTTGTCGGAACATACACCTCACAAATCATTTGACAGCAGCGGGGCCAAACAAAGTCTTTGTGCCGACACAGACATTTCTCCAACATATTTGTAATGGAATAAGAACAAACAAAAACTAATCTAATCCCAAAAGGGACGATTACTTAGCGTTATTAGAAAAATGAAATACAACTGTTTTGACTTAGTGAACTAAGAAACAACAAATGAGAATGAGAAAAGTTAGATATCTTTGGCACGAAAAGGATTAAAGAGTTCACAATTCCTGGAAAAACAAGATTGAAATCAGATTGACACTGTTGATTGATATAGGTTTCTCATTAGTTAGACTCCAAATATTTTACATCAATATTTGTAGAACTAGTTAAAAATCTTTGACGCCATAGTTAACAGTGTTATTTGTTAGAAAAAACTCCAAACATCTGAGCAAGCGAAGCTAAAGAATTAAACGTCTTTCCTTCAAGTCATGCAAAGTTTTCTGTCAGTATGTATGTTTGGATTATTATTATGTTTGGACACATGTAATAGCTTTATGCAAATTATTGGATAAAACAGCTAATGAAATGCAATGATTTATTTATTTTTTCCACGGAAATTTTCAATTTGGATGGTGTTTCTCCCAAAAAGAGGGAAAATTGCCTACTATGCCATCTTCTGACCAATTTCAACGCAGACATCTGAAAAACACATTTAAAATGAGAATCCTTTATTTTTTAAACGATCATAGGTTTTGTAAAGTTTCAAAAAATATTTGAGAAGCTAAAGTACGCCAAACTACTACTACTATTTTATAAACCTCTAAATTAAATGACGGCAACAATTTCATATATTATTACGTACCTAGGTAATATAAAATCGTATTATGAAAATATCTATACCCCTCATCCTATCATCTCATGGCACGCATCCATGGAACGGGAAACGCTAAACAAAGCTTGTGCGAAAAACATTTTTGTTATCTCAGCAGCTGTTCAATTTCATCAGACATTTTATCGATGCCAAATCGGCAGTATCATAAAATTGACTAAACCTTTCAAAATAATAAAAGTAAAGTAGACAAAACGTAAGGAGGAACTGTGTCACTGACGGGGTTAGAGGCTACATCCAGCGATCCTGGCGTCACGCAGTGATTTACTATTATTAAAAGTCCCACGATATCCAAAGACGGCACGGCTGCTGACGTAGCCAGTCGTAAACTCCTCCCGGATTTAATAAAATTTATTCAGCACCGTTCTATAGGGACCGACAAATCATAATTTTCCTTGAATACGTACTTATTTAGTTGGGACGGAAGTTTTAGAGCCAGTAAAGTTTATTTGCGACGATGCTTGAGAAAATGCGCCGACGGATGGGGTGATATTTGCCATTTTACGCTCCCGAGCAAGGTTCGGCAATAATGTCATTTATTTTGTTGGCCGAAATGAATTTTGTGAGGGAATTAAAGCTGCCGCCTTTTTGAATAAAATAAGAGTTTAATTTAAGCAAAAAGGGCAATTTTTTGAGCAAGCGTAAATGGATTCCGACTAAAGTTTATACCTAAATCGTTACAGATTAAACGCGTAAATCTGAGCTAGTAGATGTGAATAAAATGTTTTAAAGTTTGCAAGGTCAGACTATACAGATTGTAGTGCTGTGATTTTATATAGTTCTATTGACATCTCTTCAATTACGCATGTCTAGTAGGTATATAATCAAGCCGTGCATGGAACTGTCTTGTATAACCGAGTTATATATACCCATACCTTCAGTATTGTATAGATATTCCTTCATTCGCAACACTGAGCCCAATTAGCCTCCAGAACCCGCTTATAACTAATGATTCAATAAATCAGCCTTATGGCCTTTATTACACATCCAACATCTACGTAATTAAGGCGTAGACGAAGTCGACCGCAGATAAATTTTCGGCAGATTTTAGTACCTCGGTTGTTTGCTTTACGCTTAATGATTTTTAATGGGAATTAGTTTTGTATGAAAAAGGTTTTCAGATAATTTTGTAATAATAGTTATTTGTTATACAAGAGTACAAAGTTGCTTTTTAACCGCGTGCTCACTTTTGATGACCGAGCAAGCGAAGGATTCTAAAATTTAATCACGAGCGTTAGCGAGGGAATTAAAAGAATCTTTGCATACGAGTGCAACACGTAACTTTTCGTCCCACCTCAGCGAGGAAATGACTAAATACGAAAAATAAAAAAATTTATCACTCATTTTAGTTTTTTCATTATTTTTAACATAAGTTTTTAACAATAAAACCGCGCGCGCATAACAAATTAAAAAAGTACAGCAAAAAGGTTCCGAGTCTGAGTTTTTAATAAAATAAAAAAGGTTATATGATGAATTCGATACCATAGAGGTAAATAAGTAAATAGGTTGAATGAGGTTTTTAATTCACAAACTTAGTGCACACGATATTCTAAATTTAAATTTACTTTATCCTCTTCGCTCCTTTCTATTTGTAGAACATAAGGACTAGTAATTAAGTCTCGTGTTCCCACTCACTTTAAAATATCCTTTGTAAAATAATCTTGTATTCATAGAACTTCTAACTATTCACTAGAACATGCGAAGTACACTGCTATACAGACGTACCAAAATTCACAGGAATTCTAATGATTGCCTACATTAGTTATTACTCGTACCAAAATTCACAGGAATTCTAATGATTGCCTACATTAGTTATTATTATCATACACATATTTTAACTAACTTCAAAAAGTTCTCAAGTCGTCGGAGCCTTTTTAACTCCAGACGCAAAAAAATAATTGAAATTTATTAATAAGTTTTACGTGTGTGTGGTGTGGCTGTATACTATTGCATTGTGGCTCCCGAACGAATGAACTGATTTAGATTTATATTTTTTTATTTAAGAGGTGAAGTAGTCGGTATTGTCCCTAACTATGTTTGATAAACATCGGATCATGATAGCCGCCGCCATAAAATTACGGATTTTCATTCTTTTTTTCCCTCGATATGGTTAGCAAATGAAAAGGCTTGACTAGTAGAATACCATACACCATGATATATTTCAAATCTAAGTAGGCCGTCACCACAAAATGGCGATTTACATATTTTCTTATTTAGTGTCGGGATTTTTTTTATTTTACATATTGAGTATATGTGTGTTGCCCATTTTTAAAGATGGATCTACGCAACGATTAGAACGATTTAATATTTTTTTAGTTAGAAATGGTATAAAACACTGTACAGTTCGTTCCATTTTAATTTTCATTAAAATCAGCCATCCAAAAGTTTAGTATTTAAATCGAAATAACTGTAAAAAAATTATCGTCAAATTAAAGTGAATAATCACTTATTCAGAGAATACTTGTTTTATATTAATTTCAAGTACATTGACGCTGGAAAATCGACTTTATTTAGTCAATTGTACAATCTAGTTCTAATAAATACAAGCACTACTTCTACTAATGTATTAATTACATAGTTGACTTACTTTACTTTTACTAGTAGTAACCTATCTCTTTGTAGTGTAGTCTCCTATTAATCGAGTAAATTTCTAGAACACAAAACTATTAGTGCGTAAACAGTACACTATGCTTAGTAATGAATTCCAAATACAATTGGCGTTCAGGCCTCAAAGCTACTATTTCAGTAATTATATTTTATCTTGAAAAACTTGTAGCTTATATTTTTTTGATAATGTTAAAAGCATTTATTGTTTGAGGGAACGAAGTGTTTCTGTTTCTAGTTTTGCAAAATATTATTTCGTCTGTCAATATAAGTTCGCATGTTGGTTCTCGCGTACTATCCCATCTTTAGGAAACTTGGCATAATTACTTTACCAAGTTTCACCCTTTCAACTCTGTCGAAATTAAACCAATATTGTTGTCACTTGTTTCACTTCTTTCAACGCTTACGTTACGCGATATTACTTCTATATGCGATATCCAGAGAAATACAAACATAAATACTGACAGATCAAAATAATTTTCGGTTTCAAAACATAGACAATCACTTTTTTAGTTGGAGAAAATGAAGTCCTAAAAAACGGTGCATTATTTCCAAAAGACGAAACATAAACGATACACGATTTTTGTGCCTTTAAATACAGACGTAGGTAAATTTTATAATTTAAATAATATTCATATTACCTGGCAACTGGTTTTGTATCTCGAGTTTTTAATAGGTCGCGCGAAATGTGGTCTAGACTAAAGTTATAATTATACACTAAAAGTGACGTTTCATCAGTGTATGGAGCCCCGGCCAAGATAGTGTACATGATACTATAAGAACGTTAGATTTTAATAATCTTTTATCTATCAACCAAATTTAAAATAACCTAACTTATTGCAGTGTGTCAATATTACGCAAAAAGACGATTTTCGCGTTTTTGTTGTTTTAAGGTTGACATTTGTGACGAGTGGTACAATTGATAGACCAATTTGACTATTGGAGTCAACCTAGAATATAAAGATCTTCCAGGAAAACCACAATTCGCAAAAATTACATATTTTTATACACACTACTTCATTGTGTATAAAAAGGCAACTGACTGACTGACTTTTATTAATACTTAATATTAACCAAATCTTTAGGTATTTGTACACCGTCTTGGAAGAAAATAAAACAAGTCTTTTAAAGTTGGTACAGCAGTATGTGAAATTAAAAGTTGCACTACGCTATAGTATATGCAACTAAAACTCCATAGAAAGGTCCATTGTATACTTAGTTTAGTGTTTCACTTATGAATCGAGCAAGTCAAACGCCTCCACTTTTATTATTTAACAAATAATTATTTTTTAGTCTGTGTTTATTAGTATGTTTGTATCGTGTTACATGAAATTTCGTAGTTTCCTACCAGTTATGACAAAACTTGTATGTTCTTCGAATTTTTGACTGTATTAGTCATTGGGGATTTTTGGTAGGCGAGAGAGGATTTATTCCAAAAAGGGAGAAATTTTCTATGGCGCCATTTACTCGGTGGTTTCAATAATGTTTGGTACAGACATAAGGGACACAACATGAATTAAAATTTCGGAATATAAAAAGCGCTCAAGTCACTGTAAAAAATGGCAAAAAATATCGTGATCGCGGGTTAACAGTTAGTGGAACATCATGAACAAATCAGCTCTTCTCTTACAGCCATAAAAAGTACCATTTATCATTGGTTTTGGCATTCAAAGGAAAATTCGTCAAAAGGAAACGTTTACGGACACTTTTACAGGCAACAACAAGAAAGGTCTATTTTGGATACCCTATAAGCGAAAGTTTTACCACTTACCTGCTACAAATTTGTACAGGAGTTACACGCGCCGTGATCGGAAAACTTTTCGACACGCCGTGTGCGATTTAATCTACCAAGTATCGCTATGGCAATCCAATCAGTACGTAAATTCACAGAAATTGTAACCAGTTTTCTGGCTCTATTTCAAAGTGATGATTTAAATACATATTAAATTAATACATTTTAGTTAATTGTTTAAATAATTGTCCTCGTCTTTTTTAACGTTTCTTGACATAAGGCCTCTTTAATTTTATTTTCTATTTCTTTGCTTTAAGCAAAAACAAAAACTCTGAAGTTATTTTGATAAAATTTAAATGTGTCTAACCGAGTAAGAATTACGCAAAGGATTTTTTTTTCCAGAGTTGGTCCCGGCGTCACTGCGAAATTGGTACTCACATCAAATACTTTAGATTTTAATGTAGTTTTATAGTGTTTTAGTACTCCATGCAAGTCGTCAAACTTACTTAAATGATTTAGTTAAAATAGGTAAAGCATGGTTAGATATTTGTATACAGTAACAACAAAATGTGTTGGTGTGCATGATTTGAAAAACGACGAGCACCAGCACAGCGTTTGATGCCACAGAGCGGAGCGAATAGGCGCTAAACCCTTTAGAATTTACTCACGTCGCTATTTCGTAATATTTCCTTGATGTCTACAGATGGAGCTTTGTGTATACGAGTAGTTCGAACTTTCGAAGTGTTAACAGTTTGAAGTTTCGCTTACTTTTCGTGGATGGCGTGAACTACGAGTGTATGCCTAATTACTTCCGAGAACTGGTGTGTGGAAATTATTTGATGTAAATGGGACTGTGTTATAATAACAAAAACTAGTAATCTTTTTATTATTTTGAAGTTAATTTTTGTAATGATATGTTAACACATTGTGTTATATTGCAAGAAAGGTGTCTTGGCGCAGGAATAATTCTTCCATTACCATTCTACGATCGGATCAGTAGAAATACTACGAAACTCCACCAGTACATGGTTGAGCTACCATGGCTTTGTACAAAAAGCTTTTCGTCAACTTTAATTAAAGGAACTCTGCCAGACTATGGAACTGATTATCGGCTTCTCTATTTCCTGATAGCTTCATGATCTTCAAATTTAAGTAAGTAACGAGTGAATTGGTCTTTTATGGGTAAGCGTGTTTTATCTAAGGCCGCATCTTCACTTTACATAAAGCGGTTGTAGCTATTAACAAGCTAATATAATAAATACCCTTTAGCAAATACGCCCAATCTTACATACGCTCTAGTGTACACTCACCACTGCATTGAAACAAACAAATGTGCACGGAATCGGTCATTATCATCTTTGTGTATAATTGTGGTGTGTTCTGGCCTTAAACTGTTTTATTAATAAACGCAGTCTTTTGTTTTGTTTTATCCGAAGTTATCATTTTGCGCCAGTTCTCTTCTTTGATACGCGTTTTTCATCGCTATCCAAGGCCAGAAGTAGCAAAAGTAGAGGCGAGCCTCCATTATTTTGAATCTGACTCAGTTTTGCTAATACGTTTTTAATTGCAGTGTCCCTAAAGAAGTAGTTAAAGCAAATGTTTCGCATGTTAATAATTTAAATTACTATTATACCCTAAATACGTTATAATTATTATTGTGTGTTTTGTTATATATGTTCTGCATTATGTATGACATTATTTTATTTGTATAGCGATTGAGCACAATTAGCTCAAGTGAGTCTACTCGATTTTAAACACCTGAGCCGAATTAGTACTGGGCGTGAATGTGTTTCTTTATTATTTATTTTGACATTAAAAAAGGGATAACTAATTTTAAGGCGTGGAGGAGACCGCAAGCAGCGTATCATAGCGCAGCCTAGTTCAGCACGGCTTATTATACGTTGTAATGTGAGGAACATTATAGGAAAACGCATGATGCTGTGTAATTACGTACATCACCGCATTTCAATCCAGACTACGTCACTTCGCGCAGTCATGTTTGACACATTTAAAGGGAAATGCAACGCGCTACGACACGCGATGCGCCGCTGCAACGCAACGCGTGTGGTCTCCTCCCCACTTAAATTCCACTTACTCGATTTTTCACTTATTTTAATTTACAAAGTACATCAAATTGATAAAATATGGACCATCTGTGAAATAATGACATATGTATACATATAAATATTTTGTCCTTACATATGAAATTGGCGTTTTGTCGTACTGGCCACTTTGATCTCAAATATCTCTTCTTTGGTTAGGGATTCCAATTCCAAATTTATACAACTATTTATTCATACATTTGTATTTCGAAAACCGTAGTTCATTTGTTTTGTCCTCATTTGGTTTTTTCATTGCGTCACGCAGTTTACAAAATGGAAAACTTGAAATATCGCGTTATTTACGAGTACGAGTTCCACCGTGATACCAGTGCTGCAGAAACGGCTCGAAGGATTAATGATGTGTATGGCGGCGGTGTCGCAAAAGAAAACACAGTGCGTTTTTGGTTCCAACGTTTTCGTTCTGGTTGCTAATGAAGAATTGAAAGCTATTGTGGAAGCAGATCCATCGCAAACCACGTCCGAGTTAGCTGCAGGCTGCGGTGTTAGTGATAAAACTGTTTTAATCCACTTGAAGCAAATTGGAAAGGTTCTCATGAATTGAGTGCAGCAAACCGACAAACGCGCGTCAACTGCTGCGTTACATTACTCAACCGGCACAATAATAAAGGGATTTTAAATCGGATCATTACCTGTGATAAAAAGTGAATCCTGTACGATAATCGGAAACGCTCATCGCAATGGCTGAATCCTGGCGAACCAGCCAAACCCTGCCTCAAGCGAAAATTGACTCAAAAAAAGTTACTTGTGAGCGTTTGGTGGACTAGTGCCGGTGTCGTCCACTACAGCTTTCTTAAATCTGGCCAGACGATTACAGCAGATATCTATTGTCAGCAACTGCAAACCATGATGGAAAAGCTAGCTGTTAAACAACCGAGGTTGGTCAATCGCTCTAGGCCGGCACAACAGACGGCTGCCAAATTATAGGAGCTTCAATTGGAATGTCTAAGACATCCACCGTACTCCCCGGACCTGGCTCCAACAGATTACCATTTTTTTCGAAATTTGGATAACTTCTTGCAAGGGAAAAAATTCAACTCCGATGGGGCAGTCCAAAGTGCCTTTAAAGATTTCATTGATTCTCGTCTTAATGGTTTTTTTAGTAAAGGGATCAATGAACTACCTATGAGATGGCAAAAGTGCATAGATAGCAATGTTACATACTTTGATTAAATAAATATATTATTATAAAAAAAATACTTTATGTTCCTCCCTTACAAAACGCCAATTTTATATGTAATGACCTAATATATTGTTTTAACTCTTTTTTACACGACCAAGGTTTGCTTCCGACGTCTCCGAATAAGGAGACCATACATAAAAAAAAATCTGAAAATTTTAACCTCCATTTTTGAAGTCGGTTGAAAAAGGTCTTGAAGCTGATGTCAAATCTCAAGCATATAGTTTGATAAGATCCAGTGGCGCGGAACAGTGGTTCTCAACCCGAGTCGCGCGGCGGCCGCAGCCCTCCCGCTACAGGAATAAGCACTCACAACTTTGTTGCTGATAGCCGTTACTCGCTTAGAGCTTAATTTGTTTGACTGCAAAAAGGTTTTTAGATACCACGCGGGGCGCAGTAAATCTTTCTCACGGGAACGCTCCAATGTTTTGATTTAGGTTTGAAAATATAAGATGTTATTGAATATTGAGGGTTTCTTTATTGATATTTATTTGTAAGCTACAACTTTAATTCGGAATGTTTGTATTTTATACACATATAAATTATATTTTTTTGTGAATTTTCTCTGTTTTAAGGTTGCCTGAATGAGATTGCTTTAAGCGATTAGCCCGCTTTATGTGTCATATTTGTGCTTAATGTTTATATGTCTACAATAAAGAAAAAGTTAATTTATTAATTCATTCATTCATATTTTGTAATATTTAAAAACGTTCAACTGCAAATAAAATTGGCCTGTTATCAAGCGAAAATTTAAGTTTGCATATTGATTACTAGTATCGCATTAAATTGTGAGGAAGATACATCTTCTGTAGGGTAGATTTGTACTTGGTAACACGCTTATAGGTAAAATTCCGCTAACTAAATTTTAGAACCTTTTCTGAGCGCGTAAAATGAGAAACTGCTGCGCAGATAAGGTTGTGTGTTAGTACAAAATGGTGGATTTGGCTTTTGTTCTATCCCCGCTAATGTTAAGGAGCCCTAAAACACAACAGATTAATTCCACGACCCGCTTACAGAATGACAACACGATGAAGATAATACCGAAAAGATAAATAAGACGGTTAACTGGGAACATTAAATTACGCGTTTCGCGTTTATTTATAGGATAACACATCAGTTACAACAAAGCGAGTGTATTTACACGTGAAATTGAGCAACATCAATCACAATTTTCTCTTGAACAAAATCCTTAAACCTCATTTCACTCGCGAAGGGGGAATGCGGAGTGTCTGTAAAATTCAGTATCTAAGTAAGGCTCGTTCACTGATTTACAATTGGCGACAAAGACACGACAAGCGACCTCGAAAACAATCGGAATAAATGCTTTATGCCCAACTCAGCCCACAGCTCAACACATTGCTTTTAAGTACATACATTTTTACATTCATACATCGCTCGAAGAACCGATAACCGATGGGAAGAAAAATTCTTGAGTGGCGACCACGAATTGGAAAACGCAGCATAGATAGGCCTTCTACTAGGTGGACCGACGACATAGTGAAAGTCACAAGTAACCAGTAGATGCAACCGGCAGCTTGTCGATAGGAATGGTGTTCTAAAGGGGAGGCCTATTTTCAGCAGTGGACCTCTTCTGGCTGATGATGATGATGATTTTTACATTACAGATATAGTTTAGTGTTAACCACACACATAACCTTTAGCAAATAAATACACATTAACGTATAATATCGACGTCATCCTACGCTCAAGGTGTTCTTTAAAAACTTTTAACACTCATAGTAAAAGAACAAAAATCTATATATATAAATATGAATCCCTATATGCTTTGGTCACGCCATCACGCGTGAACGGCTGGACTGATTTCACAATTTTTTTTTGTTGTGTTTGTTGTTGTCAGGAGAAAGTTCTTATGACAGAAAATAAATATAATGTATATAAAAAGAACCGTTTGTTTCACTAAAACTCGAGAACGCTGGGCCGATATTGCTGATTTTAGTCTTGAAATGATAGTCGTACTTCCAGGGAAAATTTCAAAGGTAAGAAACATACATAACTTTTAGGCGGTACGAAGTTCGGCGGGTTAGCTAGTAATAACATAATAAAGACCCCATAAAACTATGTAATAATGTACCTTGCCAAAATAAAAAGTATGTCGTCCTAAGATGACGTCTAGGGGTCGCAGTCGTATTTTGTAAGTAGGACAGTCGGTCGCTTCTCACCGACATATTAGCGGCTATAATTTAAAGATAATGTTCGCGTAATTTTGCTCGAGCGACCCGCACAATCTATGGCCTTTAATAAACGCAAACGAACTCTATGTAACAATTATTTAACGAAATTACCGCTTTACATTCTCTTTAATGAAATTGCAAACAATGCATCGAGTGTTCACCGATTTAATTTTATTTGACGGTATAATTAAATGTACGTTTCGCTACGAGGTCATCCAAGAGATAATTGCTGTGTTTCCATATGGGAATACTGTTTGTGGAAGCCATTATACAATGATATAAATTGTTGTGCTTGCGCTTTGTTTATTTAATTTTGTTAATATATAGCTCTATGAATTATGTTATGATCAATACTCTCTATCCTAGAGAAATCTACGACTGATAATCACTTCTATTCTACTGAGAGGAAACTGTTTGACAGTAAAAATAATAACATCAATACTCAGAATAAAACTGTAACTTTGAATTTCATCCCCCCTCCCGTGGGAGGGGGGATGAAAGTCAAATAAATTTAATCTCAGTAACGTGTGCTTTGATTTAGATGATTATTTTTCTGTTAGAGAGGACTAACTGAAATTAATGTTTTCCAAAGAATTAGAGCGGGTTCCTGTGGGAGAGAGGGGGAGTGAAAATTGTATTTAGCTAATAAGACTCGGTAACGCGTGTTTTGATACGGATGATTCTTTTTTTGTTAGAAAGCAGTAACTAAAATTAATGTTATCCGAAAAATAAGTGTGGGTTCCTGTGGTAGGGTGGGATGAAGATAGTATTTAACTATAACTCAGTAACACGTGCTTTGATTTGGTTGATTCTTGTTTTGTTGGAAAAGTCTATCTGAAATGATGTTATCCCAAAAATTTATGAAGGTTCCCGTTGGATGAAAATCGTATTTAACTATAACTCGGTAACACGTGCTTTGATTTGGATGATTATTTTTTTATTGGAATAGTCTAGCTGAAATGATGTTATCCCGAAAATTTGTGAGGGGTTCCCGTGGGACGCACGAAAGTCGTATTTAACTATAACTTGGTAACGCGATGTGGATAATTTTATTTTGTAAGTAAGTTCTACGTAATATGTCACCACGAAAATAAGTGGAGGTTCCCGTGGGAGAGGGCATGAAAGTCGTAATTTACCTTAAACTCAGTAACGGGTGCTTCGAATTGGATGATATTTTTTTTATTAGAACTAACTGATTGTTAACCCAAAAATTTGTGGGGTACCCGTGCCAGGGGAATGAAAGTCGTATTTAACTATAATAACTGGGTAGATTTGGAAGTAAAATGTACTGAAAAAAAGGTCATCGGTTTTTCAGTTTTTATAAAAATATTGTGGTAGACGCAACATAAAACGTTATAGCAAGTAATTTTTGGTAAAGAATTCAAATTAGGATATAATATTTTTTTTTGCTAGAAATGACTAACTATTGTATCCTTTAAAAAAATATTCCTTCGATTTTTGAGTAGTAACAATTTTTTTTTAATTTACACTTAGTTACATAGGACGTTGTAACAAGCAAGTTTTTTACTATTCAAACTTTATTAGCATAGTTAGTTATTTTTTTTCTTTTTATTAATTACGACATTGGTATTGTAGTTTATATTTTCGATAAACTATCGACAAGGTTTTATTTCTAGAGAGAAATCTAAATAATGTGTTCCATACAAATCTTACGGGTATCTTTGCAATCGTTAGACGTATACCGCCACAAAATACTATAGTCACGAGTGTATAGCTGCGGCATAGATTTGTAGCGATGTCGACCGAGTAGTTGAAGGGTGCGAGAGGTTCGAGGTTCCATCCCACTCAATACGCAAGCAGAGCTTGAGCTACCGTTGAAGGAAAATATCTCAAGTTGAAAAATCTGTCGCCAAGCACCTAACGGTGTGTTTCGGTGGGCCCCTTTGAGTGCTAGTGTATTTCAGACTAGGCATGCTCCATCTAGGGCCACAGTTTCGCTGACTTCTGTGGTCGTGCGAGCTGGTTGTCGAATGCCTAATGTCTTGAATAAAAAATAAATTAGCAATCGGGATACACATACATACATTAGCAAAAATCCTACGGGTTAAAATGAGTGCTGAATTCGAAAAATTAAATAAGCGTTAATGCTATGCAGAATCTTAGTTCTTAAAAATTTACCACTCATGCGGAACATAATTGTGCGAACTACTCTGTATCGTTTTAATTAATTTTATTCTATTCTATTAAATTTTTAAGTCCCACTGACATAATTATGAAAGGTTAGCAACCGCAAACAAAGTCGCGGGTACAGCTAGTAGGTAATAAATTTGTTAAGCGGCTTTTTCCAGGTGACCTTTAGATGAATCGGAGTAAGAAAAGATACGTTGTTGGTGTATTTAAGAATGATATACAAGTATGTATGTATACAGATTTACTTCACAATGGACTTGATAAAGCCTCAACCTATAAGAACAGGTAGGTATATGTCTGAATCCCTAACATTGTGTAACAAATTGTTAAAGGATCATGTTTCCAATTATCCAAAGATCAGAAAGTAAACCAACACTACCATTAACATCAGAGCGATCCTTTTCCAGCATCAAATTATAATACTCCCTAATTTGATTCTAAGCAAGGGGCAAGTTTTAATGGGGTCCATATTTTAAGAAACACTGAAGTTTTGATATCAATTCACGATTTTTAAGGTTCAGTTTTCCATTTAGCCTTTCTAGTTAAAAGCTATTTTTTTCTTATTCATGAGCAGACAGGCATGAGATCATTAAACTATTTAATAGAAGCGGCTTTTGCGTTATTAGTAAGTATACATTTCGTATGCAACTGCTTTTTTAAATCATATTCTATGTCAAATACCGATCGGGCTCCATAGTTAAGGATTACTTGAGTTTTTTAGGTAAACAATATTCGCTTTTGAAATTTTGAGTTCTATAAGCACACATAAGTTTTTTTATTGTAGGATTCCCAAATATGTTTGCTTTACCCTACTTGAAATGTAAGTATTGAAGCACATTGTTCAATGAAGTCAAAAGAAAAATGATCGATGCTGATAAGATATACACCATATTTTGTCTCATTATTTTATATAGAGTAATAAATAATTTTGAAATTTTGTCCTTTTTAGCTGTAAAAAGATTCCTACATAGGCGACTTTTCGTACTTTATATTATTTAAGCTTAAATAAAATCAAAATTCCCTCAGACATATGATACTCTTTACGCCCGGTACAGACGTCAGCAGAATCCTCTTATTTCATTTGTCAACGGCGACGGGGATGTCCGACGACAGCGCTGACAATGCGCCGCATGTCCACCCCCGACGAGAGCTGGAGCAAGACTGATGGCTGTATCACTGTTCAAGTGTTTATCTCTGCTTATTTAACTCCGTTTATTTTGTTAGAGAAATTGGAGCCTGCGGAAATTTGAAGTTAATTGTTTTGCTTGTAACTTAACACAACAGATTGTAAATAGAGTAGGACTGGACGAGTGTCGAACTTACAGCAAGAGGTAGCTAAGTCAAAAAGTAAGGTACTAAGTCAAAAGGGTCACCATACTCATCACAAGGAAACACTTTCATTATGGCTAACTGTGAATTAGAAAAAAAAAACAGCTGTTTTACACATTTTGTAGACGACCGATAAACTTTTACTATGAAACAGCTGATTTCATTCTCAAATTCAGGCTTGGTACGACTGTGAAAGTTGTTCGTAATTATAAGTATAGTGACATTATTTCGGATTCGTACACCCAAAACCGATAACTCTGTATATTATATCTTCATAAAGTACTAAAACATGCGATCAGAATTGTTTTATTGCAGATTCACACATAAATCGACTGCATCCCTTTATGATCGAGTATACGAGTATGTTAAAGATTTCCTCTCATAAACAAAATAAGGTACACAGGTTTGAATAAGTTTCAATATTTGAAAGTGTTATCGATTATTTTTATATTTGGAAATAAAAGTACTGCATTATAAAATAAATGATTATGAATTATAAATAGACAGATACATAGTTAAATAGCAGTAAATCAACCCGTCATGATCCATTCGGACCGCATGGAGGCAGCGCAGTAAATTATTCACGCGTGCCGTCAGGTGTCCGTTAATTGCAGCCTAGCGACTATTATTGTTAGCTAACTGGATTCATAGCAGCACAATACAGCTTATAGACTGCAGTTACTGATGTAAACTAGTCTAAATCAGGCTTTCGTGGTTAGTTGCAACGAATTAGACCAAGTAAGCAAAACGTCTCTGTTTAAAGTCTGAAATTATTTGCCATATGCTTATAAGCCATTAGAATATGTTTCATTCATATCGATAGAGCAACTTTCAGATTGTGGAATAGTAAATTTTGTTCCATATAATTTGCAAAAGTCAACGTAGCCTAAATCTAACCATCCTAAACCTTACCTTAATTTAGGTACTTTTTATTTTGGAAGGATAATAAGGAAGTGATGAGATAATATTTGCACTAATAATACCGCTAGTTTTGTGATTTTTCATTACATCCTCTTTTCTAGCCGCCGCGCCGTTGCTCTTAAAAGTCGTTAGATAATAAATATCCGATGGTAATATTTTGTCATTGAAGAAAATTTACTGATTTTTTTTTTCCACAGGTTAAGTAAAATAGCTGTTTGTAAATATTTGATTTATATGTTACCTCTTGCGACACTTGTGTTTCCTGTAGATCTAAATGGCATTTTAATGTCATATAGAACATAACCTTAGACTAACTCTCATCC
The DNA here is from genome assembly GCA_947049295.1 of Ligdia adustata. Taxonomy (NCBI): domain Eukaryota; kingdom Metazoa; phylum Arthropoda; class Insecta; order Lepidoptera; family Geometridae; genus Ligdia; species Ligdia adustata. Next base: position 11,690,096 of record OX346218.1, read on the forward strand.
ATGCATGCGTTAGTGATAACATTTTGAAACATGATTTGAATCTGAGCAACGTTTAGTGTAGACAATCCTTATGTGACTGTGGGTATATACTTGTAGATTTCCGATCACTTAGTGACTGTACTAAGTAATGGACTGGCCGTGGACGTCGTACTAGTGCAGGAAATTTAAGGATAAGCTAACTTAGTAATCGTTCTTGTGTAATGACCAACCATAATAAAATTGTACTAAAAATAAGCAAAGCAAATGTATTGTAAATTAACAATATTTGTAGGTATAATATTGAAAGTAGATAAATATTTCTTTGTTTTTAATAGGAAGTAAGAACAGAAAAACGCATAGTAATAACCCGGTATGAGAAGTATATTATTACACCGCGCATGGCGTGGACAGTTGCGTAAACTTGACGTAGATATGAATAGACTGATTACAATGAAGAGAACTTACTAGTAATAAATAATAATTTGAAAGTTCAGTAGAACATATCTTTAGAGTAATTAATAAAAAACAAATGACATTTAGTCACATTCATGCCTCGTGAATCAAAATTGTGTATATTATGTGAAGGTATTGTAACGTTACTTTAGGTCTGTGATGTCGGTTAAACTTATCCATAGACTGTAGTGTTGATTTATCTTATTTTATCTAACCATCATAATATGCGTTACCTTTTGTGTACGTTTTTCAATATAGCTTGTTTCACTGGTGTTTCATGCATACCAGGAGATTGTGGTCTATATGGGGTAACGTGATAATTTGGTCGTTATTATACCTATTCTAGATGTACATAGTAAAAGCTAATTTTATGCTAATTTTTAATCAAATCATAATAAATGAGAATTTATAGTTGGAAAACTAACGCGTGTTTGATTAATATTGTTTATGGCGTACTTGATTGCTGAAAAGGTCTAACTACAGTTTCGTTCACATTCGGTGAACTTCATCAGGGATGAAATGAGTCGTATGTGTCTTCAACGATTGTCATCGTCTCGCACACCACGAAGTTGTAGAAGTTAAGTGTTTCATTTCCTAATTTTTAAGAACTATCTATTCGAGTTATAAAATAGCGCATCAACGTTTATCTTTCAACATTGTAAAAATAATAGATCCAATTTTCCTCAATCCTATTCCAACTTAAGGAAATAATTAGTGAGCGATCCAGCCCATTTCACGGATGTCAGTAGCGTTCAATAAGGGATAGGCCACATAAGGTGCTGACGTGCTACTGACGGCTCTCTCTTATATACGTCACAGCTATAGACTGGTACACAGTTTATTGGCGAATTAATTACTTCGGTGTTGACAAGACAAGGATTTGTCCTTGTCTTGTGATAAGATTTATCACCATTAGTTTTGTATTGTCATGTGCGTACTGATCTATTATGGTTGTGTCTGTCCTATGTTGTAATTAATTAATTAAACAAAAAGAGCATATACTAACATACTAAACTCATCAAACGATTATCACCCATTTCACAAGAAAGATTTTTTTTATTTTACTGCATATATTTTTATAGATGCGTGTTACGTATTCACTAATTACCTAGTCATATTTGTTTTCTAAATACTTTATATTTCTCAAATTATTAAAATTGAACACCTTCCACTTTATAGTAGTTTTTTTCCTAATTCGTTTATGTTAGCTAACTGTTTTAATTATTCATAAATCTAATTTATTTCAATGAATTGAAATAAAAATTAATTGGAATAAATCAAGAATCGTAAATCACACAAGAATCACAAACAAGAATCGTCATATCAAAACTTTAAAATACTAAAATATATAAACAAGATAGCAAACAATACTCGTTTGAATAAAACTTATACAGAACTTAACCAATAAAACGCCGGATCAAAGGTGAATCGGACAGCATCCATAAATAGTGAAGTACAAAAGAAAACAATTTTTTCAATCGCCCAACTTTTACGACACAAAGAGTAAGTACGGATTTACAACGTAAGCCCTGCCTTTCCAACTTAGGAAATTTCACTTAAGAAACAAAAGTACTCTAATAAAAGAAGAACAATCATAAAAGGAGAGATGTAAGAACGCTTTCTTGAAAATGGCTGATGGTACAGCGAAGGTATTGGAAATCAAAGGTGCCTTTGAGGTGATGCAGGTGTAGTCTTCTATCTACTACATGTTTTATATCACGCATATATATGTGGCGCAGTGATTTAAAATCCAGTAAACCTCATTATGGCACGAAACCAAATCTATCGTGTAGGTAAATGTTTATACTTTGATAATGTTTGATTCAAAATAATTATTTACAATTCAATGTTAATTATTATTTCAAATCTTCGACATTTATTCTAATCATATTATAAAAATCCTGCACATTATTACTGTGTTCATTAATTACACCTGTTTAATTATTAATCTTAACTCAGGTTAGAAATAAATGTTATTAGTTAGTACAAATAAAACAATTATTAACGTTAAATAAAAAACTAAACACAGAGTTTTGTTTATAAACGATGCAGTAATAAGACTATAGTCCGACAAAAAAAAAATAGAATAATAAAAAACGCTATGTAGGTATATTGGATGCATATTTTGCTCTTCTTTCACGTTACGATCTTTTACGATTCTACATTGCTTTTCCTTTACTTTATTCACTATTTGGTATATTCTCTAAACACTTTCTCGAAAATTAATTGGAAAATTCGCAGCGAGTATCCCGGTTTTATTAAAAAATTCAATTTGCCTGGGAGGGCTAGATGCCCCGGTGAGGTAGGTAATTTCATCGCGTTTAATCTCGGAATCACTTCTTACCTCCGCTGATTACAGCATGGAACGTTGAAAGTATCTCATTCTATTATAAGCTGGAATGTTTTTTATGGGCGATGTATTGAAAAACTTTTCTCGTTAGCATTTCATATTGTTTTCTAAATAAAATTGTTAGCATTTCAGACTTTTTTGGAAAAATATTTTTTTACTAACTAACATTTTAAACAAGTCATAAACTAGTGTTAGCCAGTAAAATCGTATAAAAAAATTAAAAGACCACTAAAATTGCAAAGCGTGATGTAACGCTGCTTTTTGGTACTTTGGTTATTTTGACCCCTCCGGAAAAGTATTCCCCTAACTCTAGTTTATGACTTGTTTAAAATGTTAGTTAGTCCGATGTGGATATCGATATCTTCTCATAGTTTTCGCTTAAATTGTGATCAGTTTAGCATCATAAATACTTTACCTAACTATTGATGCTTACTAAAGTTATTTTTATAACAATTGGAAACAATTTAGAATATTCGATTTACTAGAGAAGATACCAGCTAATACAAATTTTCTTACCAAGAATCTCACGAGCCGTCGAAGTGCGACCATCCACGCACCGGCACGGTACAACTAATGAGGGTGCTCCCAAATATCTTGGTCCTTTACAATCTAGTGCGAACATAAATTGTGATAGAGGGGAGGCCCGGGGCTTGTTTAATTTCACGACTGGATAAATCCAAATGTTATACCGCCGAGACCGCCTCTACTGACGGCTCCATCGGCCTCGTCCATAAAATTCAACTACCCAGGAATCGGCAGACACCCTTTATAGAGATTTTTAATTTGATTGCCTAGGATTAAAAAAGGTTGGATGTAAATTACTAATAAGATGGTATATACAAAATATTTAGTGTTTTTCCGCCTCGTCTTGATGTCAGCGTGAGAAATCGAAAAATATTTTTCGATTATAAATGGATTTCCGCAAAGTAACGCCTGACTCCATCAATTATGTAAATTACTCTTAAAAATATGATTATTTCTTACAATAACACATGAATTTTAATAAATTTAATACATCCGTAGGGCATATCTTTTGCTTGTCTATATTAGTAAATTTGATGTTGTGAATTGACCAATGGAGACCGATGAATAATAAATACATAAAAAAATAATATTATTTTTTTAAAAAGGCTTTCAGCACCTCAGCTTGTTCTTATACACTGAACGAGCAAACGTCTCTGGTAAATTTCTCTTTTCTTGTCAGATAGGATGTATGTATGTCAGAGAGTATAAAAAAACTAGTTATTATGCTTATGCTATCGCTGGTTTTTCATAACTTGCAAAAAATATTGCGAAGTCGACAGTTCGCGGAACTACTAATTGTTATTACTTCAGTCTTTTTAGTGTTTATAATCCCAGAACTCAGTAAAATCAACCACATCTCAACTTACAAGCGTATCTAAAACAAACTGTGTACTAGGCCGCACCGTTTCAATATGGCCAAAACAATATCCCTATATTGGATAGTGAACAAACTGTATCGAATCCAATACAATACACGGGTCCTCTTATTGAATATTTACTTAGCGGGAAACCACCGCGGGCCCGTATCGGGTTTAAGCTTTTATATTTATTCAACAAATGAACATTTTAATGTGAACAATTATTGTTGAACTGGTTGGGCAGTAATAATTAAAGAGACATATTCGACGAACAATCACAATTTTACTACAATATTATACGAGCTATCTGTTGGTTTTTTGAATACAGAATGAGGGAAAGCCAGTTTACCGATTTTTACTTTTCATTCAATAATTGATGATCATATAATAAGCAAATCGTTAAAAACATTAAAACACTTTTTTATTAGTTGCAACACATAAAGCTACTAAACATGTTGCTATGCAATAATATAACATACTTCTAACTACCTACAAGTGGTTTATTGTTTAAACATACACTAGTACATCATGTTCGGATTAACATAAATAAAGTTACTACGAGTCTAACGTTCTTTGATTTTATTTACTTACTAAAATATATCTGTATCTTACTTAGTTCCTAACTTGTAGTTACTTCGTACCTCTCAACACTATTACACTGAACTCAAATAAACAAAACGCGATGCGATTAAAACTCTTAACTCAAATCGAGGTCAGCATCTAGCACATTGTTGCGCAACTTTTATTAACGTTGCTTGCAATATACCAGCAACACATGCGCTTTATACGCCCAGCTTGCTAATTATGAAAAGCTATGGGCTGGCGTGCTAGCTCAGCGCAATTATGCTAATCTTATTAGTCAATCCACTTCGCCAGCATAGGTTGCCTTAAAGAAAAATAACTCAAGTAGGCAAGCGTAAAAACAGTATTGTTGGAAATTATAGGGAACGACCGGCTATAAATTGAGTATAGTGCAATTTGAGAACGTTTTTATGCGTCATTATTACGCTCAGCTATTAAAATATTTAAATCGATATAAATCAGTTTATGAATGAGAAAAATATTTTTCAATTGCCCGATGAATATTATTATTTTATGCAATTTGAATAAGTGTAAAATATTACATTTGATACACTTTGCAAAATATATAGCTATACTCTTTCTTTCATGTAAATCTTTAAATAAGGAAACAATTAAAATAAACATAAAACAGATGTTGTTTAAGTTCAAAACAATTACAGAGTAGCCAAAGCCATTATTTTAATCCTTATAATATGTAATCCTTGAAAACATAATAAGTGTGGGTAAAACTCATGCATAGCCATAACTCTTCATCAATGTAAATAAAGTAATGCAGACATTTTAGGTGAAAATTTGTACGCTCGTACGTTATACAATCAGAGCCTTCAATGTAAATTCCATGATGAATCACACTAATATCGTAAATGCAAAAGTTTGTATGTGTGTGTATATTTGTTTGTTACTCCTTCATTATCAAACAGCTGAACGGATTTTAATGAAACTTGGTACCACTGACTTGGTACCTTGGTATTTTTAAAGTTTATTTTGTATCAGTAAAAAAGCAACATTGCAGATACAGTGCAGTTGGGTAGTTTACGGCAACAAACTACGAGTCTCTGCGACATTTATAGAGGCGATTGTGTATTTATTCCCTTTTAATGGCATCTCACATTATCTACGAACATTAGCGGGCGGCATGACAACTGAGCTTGTGTATCGAGCCTGTTTTTGTAAACGTTGAGATTTATTGCTTACTGAAGTTCCCGAAGCTTTCGTTGAGAGCCATTGTATGTATTTTAGACTAGGTATGCTCTACCTAGGGCCTCAAAACAAGTGATAGCTGCGAATTTGTAGAATTAAATGAACTAAAACATCCGCTCAATATTGACAAAGGCATGTCCAAATATTTGTGGTAAATTAATAAAAATTAAGAGAAACGTAATTTTATAAATATTATAAAAACTAATAAAACATTACTCGTCATACATCATCATCGTCGTCAGCATTTAGCTCACGGTTTTTTTGAATTGAACCCCCAAAATAGATTATTCATTCATAAAAATATCATATCTTTAATATACTCCGATATATCCGAAACCAATATATCCAATAAATATATCCTAAAAATTTCACGTTAAAGTTATAAAAACCTAGACTTAACGTACTAGCTACATTACTACATGACAACTATATTTGTTGAAAACCGCAAGATACATTTGCGGGTAACATGACCAGGTGCAAATGTTTGTGTAAATATAATTAATATAAAATATTAAGAAACTGACTGGTAAGTTAAACGTAATTATAGGATGAACGTATTATTAACAGCTATGTTTCCGAGTACTTATAGCGAGATTAGGTGACATCGTAGGTATGTAATTAAAGTGTTATATAATACACCAGAATATTTGCAATTTTCACCGTGCCTAGTAACACAATAAAGAAATGCATTCGTCAGAGCTACGGCATACTTGTAATAATTCTCGTAGCAAACAATGTAGCGCAGTCTACAATTTATCGTAGCGCGTCTACAGCGTAGCTCTCATGTTTATGACCTCTACGAGTTTGAAAACTGAATTTCGAAAACAAGATTGTATTTTTCAGTGTATTCCTGATACATTTTATATCGTGAAATGATAAAAATCTCATTTGTGTCTTTTATAGAACTTTATACCTTTCTTTTCTGGCAGCAACTTGAGATAGATATAATTTCTTCATATACAATGAATGATTTAAATACCTAATTTACTTTTTTTCTAATTCTATGGTATAAAAAGTCTAGTTTATTATACTAATTACTTGCACCCTTGTAAAATATTCTTGATACCACAACGATCTACACGACCTTTGCCCAATCAGCAAGCATATACTTTGTCATTAAACATGCGTATTAACGAACCAAATTAACGTAGCTAAGGCATAAAATTAATGAGATTACAATAATCTGGCTCCAGGCATCAACATCCTTTAAGGACTGGTCCCAAGATAACAGGGTCTTGTAGCTTTTAACAATAAGAAAAATCTACAGAAGGTCAACTGCCGACAGTAATAAGAAAGATAGATTGGCGCTTTAGTAACATACACACGTTCTTATTATTTAAAGTTACTAAAATTTTCGCGAATTACTTGCTTATTTCTTTTATTTATTAATATTTTTATTAATAATTGTAGATATTAGCATTAATTTGCTTATCGACTTTTATTGTGTAATTGTAAGCATATTCGTAATAAAATCCACCGGACTTGTGTTAGATTCTCGGCTAGTTTGAGACTGGGTTAGTTGTGCAAATATTGCATGCCTTCCGCAACATAAGAAAATTCTTATTATTTTTTGTTTTTGTTAAAAAAACTTGTTGGTTTTGTATACATCTGTCTCTCTGGTGAATAGTCTACTCTGTGTTTGTAGCTTGTACCACGAGTAATCCCAAGGATTTCAAGTAATGTGCGGCGCTGAGTTCAACTAATTTCAGTTTATTTGTAGGCCGAGTTTATGTACTTACTCGTGATTTACTGTGATTCATGATCCAGTTGAACGACGAAGAGTATTAGTGAAGCTTAAAATTTTGCGAGACAAAATAATTATATTCTAAAGAAAAAGGTATTATAAGAAATTTAATATAATAATATTTCTAACAGAGATTTATGAATGGTTAGGAACTTAACCAGTGGCTAAGAAACGGAACATTTTGTTAAAAATATGATAAATTGTTTCATTATTTGAATAATCTCCATTACAAACTGATAAGGTCATTAGTTCAAAGGTTCATAGAGTGTATGTGCGTATAAAATTTCGTTAAAAAAAAACATGATTTTTAATTTTCTAAACATCAAAAAAAAATAAAAAAAAAATATGCCTTACGTCAAAATTATGCTGTCGTGCTATTCAAGGCAACTTAGCTAATAAATTTCAACCTCGACAGCTAGGTTTTGGTGTGAGGGCTGGCTGTGAAGCTGCTGTGCATGCTGCGCGTACATTTCTGGGTTCGACAGATTACGACGTTTTTATCAAAATTGATGTTAGGAATGCCTTCAATAGTTTAGATAGAGGTATTCTTCTGACAGAAATTCAAAAAGAAATACCGGAAATTTATAATTATGTGTGGCAATGTTACGGCACCCCTACAAAATTACTTTTTGGTCAAAAAGAAATAGCATCGTGTGTCGGATGCCAACAAGGAGATCCACTCGGTCCTGCAATTTTCAGTTTAGGCATAAATAGTATAATATCAGGACTAAATTCTAATTTCAACGTGTGGTACCTTGATGATGGCTCTCTCGGCGGGAATGCATCTGTTGTCTTAGAGGATTTAAAATCGATCATACAGCTATTTAGCACAATTGGTTTGACTCTAAATTTTAGTAAATGTGAAATTTTCTTTCCGGACCACATGAACGATCAAGACCGTGTATGTTTTCTTGATAAATTTAACACACTGTGTCCAGATATTTCTTTAAAAGATAAATCATCATTAACATTGTTAGGTGCCCCTTTATTTTTGGATTCAATAACACCCACGTTTATTTCAAAAGTTGAAACTTTCACAAAAAATTGTCATCGTCTTGATCAAATAAAACCACACATGGCGTTGTACATTCTACGCATGTGTCTTTTTACACCTAAATTTATGTACTTGTTACGATGTTGCCCCGTTTGGTTTTTCCCAACTATTACGGATTTGGTAGATTCTACTTTAAAAAACACTGTTACCAAAATTCTGAATCTTGCTTTTGACGACCGCTCATGGGCACAAGCAACTCTTCCCATTTCTTTTGGTGGTTTGGGCATTCGCACCACGTCGAGTGTGGCACTACCAGCTTTCTTTGCTTCAACTCATGGCTCGCAACACCTCATCGGAAACATTCTCAATTTACCAATTGCCGCTGTTCGTGTTGCTTGTCAAGTTGAGGCCTTGGCTGCTTGGAGTGCTTCATGTCCTGATGCCTGTGCCCCTACTGAAACGGAAAAGCAAAGTCTGTGGGATACCCCTTTGTTAAAAATTACCCATTCGGCCCTTTCAGATGGAATTTCAGATGTTTCGGATCGAGCACGCCTTTTGGCACTTTCGGAATCAGAATCCGGCTACTGGCTTCATGCGTTACCTTCCGACAATTTAGGTACCCTTCTCGACCCCAGTTGTCTTCGCGTAGCAGCAGGATTGCGACTAGGTATAAAACTATGCGAGCCTCATCGCTGCCAATGCGGCCGGGGCGTGGACAAGCTTGGACGACACGGGCTTTCTTGCGTGAAGAGTGCCGGTCGGATCTATCGACATTGGGCTATTAATGATTTAGTCCATCGGGCACTCTCCACAGCATCCGTACCCTCAGCACTGGAGCCGTGCGGTTTGTCGAGGGACGACGGAAAGCGGCCAGACGGTGCCACTTTAGTACCGTGGTGTCTCGGGAGAACCTTAGTTTGGGACGCCACGTGTGTGGACACGCTCGCGCCGTCGCATGTCGCCAATTCCGCTCTTAGTGCTGGGGCCGCGGCAGAACAGGCACAATTTTTAAAAAAGCGCAAATATTCAAACATTTGCGCAAATCACGAGTTCGTTGCTCTGGCTGTAGAAACAATGGGCCCATGGTCGTCCGATATGAAAAATTTTTGTAAAGAATTATCTTTAAGACTAGTCCTCGCCTCGGGAGATCCCAGGGCTGGTACTTACTTTGCTCAAAAGTTAAGTTTAATTATTCAGCGAGGTAACGCTGCCAGCATCCTGGGAACATTGCCACAAGGCAGTGAGTTGGATGGGGTTTTTTAATTTAAGTGTTTAGGTAAATTTTTATATTTGTACTAAAAATGTCACTAGATAATCATGATACATGTTTTTATCATGCTAAGTGATAATCACTATAAATATTTAAAGAAAAATTTACCAAATGCGAGTCGGACTCGCGCACTGAGGGTACAACATTAGCTAAAGGTTCTACCTGTTGTTATTGAAATCGGTCAATAAACGGCTTGTTGTATGGGAGCGCCTGAAAATATTTATTCTATTTTGTTTTAATTATTTGATTCCGGGCCAGTAAATTTATTAGCAAAAATGAAATGACTACAACAAAAAAATATATAGCTTCTGCTATATATATGCTATATATTTCTATATTACCTATAGATGATTAAAACAAAATAAATAGAAACAATTTTAAATATTCTGTGAATATTTCAAGCAACATGTTGTTTTCGTTATTAATTAAGACCGAAAACCAATGTTTTTTTTTGTATGGGAGCCCTCTTAAATATTTAATTTATTCGGTTTTGAGTATTTTCTGCTATAGCGACAACAGAAATCCATCATCTGTGAAAATTTCAGCTCTCTATCTATCACGGCTCACGAGATACAACCTGGTAACAGACAGACGGACGGAAAGACTAACTGCGACGTTTAACAATAGGGTCCCGTTTTTACCTTTTAAGTACGGAACCCTAAACGAACGAAAAATATTATATAATGCTGCAACTATGAAATGTAAAACCAAAAAACTCAGGGCAATTGAAGAAAATAATTACTTTTTTTATACGTTGGAATTGTTTAAATAACATTGCCACAAGGCAGTGAGTTGGATGGGGTTTTTTAATTTAAGTGTTTAGGTAAATTTTTATATATATGCTTCTGTTACTAAAGTGTTTTTAATAATAAATAAATTTATCAATTACAATGTAAACATCATTAATAATAAAATTTAATCAATACATGAAAATTAAACACTCGCATTGTATACCTCGGAGATAGGCATAAGTAACGAGGAGAGGGTAAATTTTTCGATTTTGGATCCAATTCTGCAATTTTTATATCATGATGCCTTTCGTTTAGCTAAACTCTAATCGACAACCTTGTATAATCAAACAATTTGATTTAAACTATGATAAAAAATAACGAGTTTCAATTTAGTTTGGTTAAAAATATCACCGCTTTAAATGCAAATGTCCAGCGACCATTCCGAAGCACCCTTACACTTAGCGTGCAATTTTTCACTCAGACGTTTAACTAAAAGGCACTGAACCAAACAAAGGGTCATTCTATCGCGTGCGCAACCGTTATCAAGATCCGGAATAATGTACCCAAATCCTACTAATTAAAACCTGGCTTCAAACGGAAGTTGCTATACTTAGCTATGAGTATTGAGTACAAGTTAAATGTCCTTGCGTTTTCGTTGAATTTTGATGACAAGTTAAAAAGTTAATGTTTCTTTTTTCTTTGATGTGTGGACTGTGAGTAACCACAAGGGTAATTCTCTTAAAAGGATGTTAAGGCAATTATTGTAAGTAACTACTTAAGTTTATAACTTTATATAGTTTTTGTAAGGTTATAATAATGAATAAATGAAAGTTTTCCTACTTAAGAAAGTTCAATAAGTAATAATGATAATAAATTTAAAATAAGCATTTCATATATAGGTAGCTTTTACACCACAAAATTAAGAAACCAAAATAGCGTGAAAATCTACTGTAACTAATTCTGAGGATATAATGCTGCTAATAGCTACAATTACAGCCAAATAATGAGGGCAATAAGGTTAATAACCACATTTAGACGTAAAAGCAATCGCGTGTCTGACTCTAACTGTGCTGTAGACGTTCGTTATCAAACCGGCCCACACCCAAGTCCATTACTAAGCAGACAGCATTAACGCAAACTGACGCGTTTCTTAATACAAAAACAATGTTGAAATCCTAACCCTCGTAGTAGACATCACGAGCTCTGAATTCGTGCATTTGAAAGGGAAAGAAAATGATCCGATAAGGGTTTCCTCCGATGGCCCATTCCGCCGTTAAAGAATGCTAAAGATTTTAAGAATCCAAATAGAATTTTATTAAAATGCGCTGAATAAAGGTTCCGCTTTAATAAGGAGTAGAAAACAGACTTAGCGGACCGGAGTTTGATGAAAATTTAAATGTGAAGTCAGAGAGTAGGTGTTGAATAATGGCGCTTTATCGCAGGAGGTACGGGCGTGATTAAAGAGCTCGAATCATGTAAGCCGGGAAGCCGCACCTCGGAACGCGCCCGCGTAAAATTAATAAGCGGAATTACTCTTCTTTACCGTCCCATAAATTACATTGATGGTTACCGGCACCAGTTACAGAAGCCGTAAAGACAAGCTTTATTAGAATCAAACAACAGGTGAAATTTATCTATAGAAACTCGCTCGAGGAACCATCAGTTGCGACGTACAAGTATGATTAAAAATTCTTTCTGTTCCTCAAATTGAGTCAGCTTCCGAACGAAGAGTTTCGCATCGAATATTGTTCTTGTGAATTCGAAATTAAAGTAGGTGAGGAACAATAGACGTCGGAAGTTTTTGATATCTTCATTTCCATTCGCGTTACTGTCTTTCACGTTTTTATTGTGAATGTTTTCTAAGCTATCGGGCCGTTGGTAGAGATGTAGGCGGGGCTATTGTGTATTTAAATCGACGAGGGTACGACGCGGCACGGTTAACAGAAACAAAGGCTCTCTCCAAAATCAACCCTACGCTTTTAAAGCGTCACTCCGCTAAATTTCTTTCTATTTTCCTTGTGTTGAATTCGTGACAAAGTTTAAAATAAAAGCATCGAGATACTTTTTTCTATAGGTATATTGAAACATCGGATAAATCTGAAAAGTAAACAAGCAATTTGTTAAAAATGCCATTATTTCTGAAAAAGTCTTGACAAACTCATAATCCTGATAACAGTGTTGCGACTAATAAAGGTGGTACCCAATTATGACACTGAAATATGGGACTGGCTTTTTGCGTGATCAAAATACTTCCACGAAAAAAGTGTCGTAATTCAAGTGGAATTTAATAATAAATTATGTACAAGTAACAAAAATGTGTTAAAGTAACGAAAATAGCTGGAAAACCTTGAAATGTTTTGTCCTCACATAGTAAATTATTGTTTTTTTCTTATGTCTGAGCTTTTGATCCAGTAAAGTCTTGGGTACCTATATACTACAAGCGACGTAGTCATTAATTTTCTACTGACTTACAAAAAAGAGCAGGTACTTAATACGGTTTTTTACGGGCATACGATAGAAGGAGGGTTATGTTTTTCGAGTATATGCTGGTATTTATTTGGCATGCCCTAGAGCCTTAACGGTTTATCGTATTTTTGTGTGAGTGGTGTTTTGTGTTAGTCATGAGAGTGATACTGGGTACATCAAAATTAAAACAATACGTAACTATGGATGATACGTAGGTTTAACAGTTTAGCAGTCGAGATTTTTTGAACTCTTTTCTAATCACTTGTTTTTATGTTTTTTACATGATTTCTCGGAGATGGGTGGACCTATTTATACATGTTCTGTGTTTGAACAGTGGTCCTATTTTTAAATCCTGCCATGGAAGTCAGTAGTCTCTTTTTTACCCAACTGCGATAGAAGGAGGGTTATGTTTGTCGAGTGTATGTATGGTATATATATTTCTTTGGCACGCCCTAAAGCCTTAACAGCCTGTCGTATTTTAATGTGAATGGTGTCAATAGATTTGTCTAGATGGTTATAGGCTACTAACTGCATCCCGCAGTTTTAGTTGTTAAAATTTTAGACCGACATGGTCTAAAATTATTGTAGCCGGGTTTTTTTTAATCACAATTTACCACTTGTTTTAAAAGGAAATATGTTACCATGGGTCAGATGACAATATAATTGTATGTCCTGGTTTGTTCTCTTAAGTTAATAAACTAAAGCTATGCTTGAGGCCTTTAAACGACCTATGCCAATAGGAAGAACTACACCGTCTACTAATCTGCTACAATTCCGTTATAAAATGAAATTAAATGGAAAAAGGATTTCAAGCAATAATAAAAAAGGGCGGGTCTTGTCTGTAAACAAATTAGCTAAGTATAAGAAACAGGGACTTTACGCCAAAATATTAATGTACAAGAAATTTCCAGATGGAATTTGGAACTCAATTTCAAAATATTCAAAAATATGACTAATATGTAGAGAAATAAATCACAATGTAAATATAGTAATAAATAAGAAGAATAACGCTTTAAAACAATAGAAATATATGTTAAGAACTATAAAAAAAAAAAAAATTTTTTTTGATTAATGAGTAATTCAAATGTAACAAAACTTGCCTGTAACGAACGTTATTCAAAGTAAAATAAATAATTGTTATCCTTAAAAAAAAATGATCTGAATGCTAAGATTATTTGCCACTTGTAACATACCAATATGGTGTGAAATTTAATATAGAGGAGTCATACAATAATAACTATATCTACAATACAAAAACAATTGAATCAGATAAGAAAATGAATTATATTATACAGACGCCTGCTGAGTCGACTCTGTAAAGGTCGGTAATCACTATGTTTTGTCGTGTTATGTTATTCTACCTAGTTATGAGTCGTGTTTGTAAGGAAGCCTAAATGAAACTAGGATGCGCGTTCTGAGGCAACAGAGGAATCAAAAAACAGTAAGTCACGTATCACCCATTACAATCATACAAAAACAGAGGCTCTTGTAAATTTTTCGTAATCCGTAAGTTTTCACATGAACCGTGCGTGCATAGATCGTGCAGGTGTACTCATGTACTCGTACACGATCAAAAAAAACAAAAGTACTAAATAATTTAATAAATATAGTAGGGTCTATTAAATTGAGATAGTGGGTGTCTTTGAATCAATAAATTTAAAGTATTAAAATAAAGTTTTTATTTTATTGCGCTAATAATAATGAAATGATTCGTTTTCTTAGCAAGTTCTTATATTTGACACGTATATTCTAGAAAAGCATACAAAACTTAGTCCGCAACCTTTGGCTCTCGAGACGTCACAATATTTTTTAAGCTATTCTTACCAAGCCCTTTCATTTCATTTGATATATACTCGTTTTGTAGGAGTGTATTCAATTTAACTAGTCCACCATTTGGCGTAATATGTCATGTTGGATTTTGAATGATGTCACATAGCTAACCTTTGCATTGTCTTCACAACTAAACGTGGATACATAATTTCAGCTTAATCAGTTATATCTGCTTCAAAATTGAGCTGCAAGATTTTACCCGAACAAACATTACTCGTATTACATATTAATATAGATTGCAAGTTAGTAAAATTCTTGAGAAAGATCGTTGAGTTTAAGTTTACATCAACATTTTCTACTGAACAATTTTAGTAATGGTAACATAGAGGCTGCACGTCAACTCGCGGGGTTGACAAATGAGAACGGCTTTCTGAACACTTTTGTATTATTTTTCTGGCTTTTCTCCTTTTTAATGAGGACGCGTTGAATGCCTTATCTACAGCGATTCATAATCCACGATAATAATGTCTCGTAAAAATTTCAGGTGCTGCGCTGCGGTTTTAGCACATTTTTTTAATCAGCATAAAATGAAAATATAAAAAACCTGTTTACTTAATCGTGACGAAAAATTTCCCATTGACTTCGATTAAGCAAAGAATTATCTGATAAAAACTTTTGTCATCAAACATATGTGCACTCCAGTAAGAAGTACCAATATAAGTAAGTACCGTGTTAGAGGAACGTTCACAAAAGTAAGTCTCTCCACCTGGCAAACATGATTTACAGCAGACGTATAGAACACAATAAAACATCGAAAGCTCAAGTTTGGGAACGCGACAAATTGCGCGACCACTACTTTACTAGAAAGTTCCACATCCTTGGGCAACACGAGTTTTTACTTTATTCGGCTCGCAGTAAGATTTTTACTATTATACTTACCCTTTTTGTTGTTACGGGCCGCGTTCGTCGTAACGACGCGACGAGCGTGAAATACGCGCACATTTCGGTACCCTAGAAATGGTATGCACCTGCCTCTTTACATTTTATGAGAAGTTTCCTCACCTTCTCACAGCTAGGTAAGGGCTGCCAATATCGCCTGCTTCACTTTGTGACCCCTCATAATAGGAGTAATACTTCTTGAGAGGGTATTGACGCGGCCCGCCGTCTCTGCGACCGTCCCTTAGTTTACGAGCGGACCCTGGTAGGCACCAGTTTGTTTTCCTCCGATCTTATAAGAATGTTTGATATTAACATTTTTATGATCGACAAACTGTGTGTCGGGTGCTGCAAGGTTTTGTGGTTGACGTTTATTAGTATCATAATAACTGTTTTTGCTTTCTTCACGGAGACGACTGCCGCTCAACATGAGAAAATAACTTTTATGATTTCAGCTACATAATTTGAATATAAACGTTTATAAGGATAAATTACCCAGCAAAATAGCCCAGTTAAAAATAACAATCCGTTATATAGTAGTTTTTTTTTAAATTTCAGTTTATTATAAACAATGCAGTAAAAATAATATCTAGCGAACGGGTATGTTACTGAGGAATCAACATACGGCTCAAAAATACTTCTCTATTTATTCTACTTTCCCATATCCCAGCAAGTTCCCAGAAAGCCATTCCAGTGATTTAAAATGTTGCTTTGTCATGTCATTATCCCAATCTCAGCTGTTACAAAGATCTTCATAATTTCAGCTCAAACGTGACATTTCCGCGAAACTCTGAGACACTTGTACATCACAAGCTTCTCCTCATTAACGCGTTATTTCCCCAACTTTATTACCTCAACCATTACTGACCACATTACCGAGCAATTAAGTAAGATCAAAGGCCGCTTCCTCAAAGTTCCAGTTTCATTGCGACCAAAGCCAAAGTAACAAGCGTAAGTGCCAATAAAAATCCTTTGGCACTCCATTAACGTAAGTTGAACTGCAGAAGCGGTAGTACATCATTAGACCTACTGTAATTGCTCGCACGCTGTAAGGAAAAGAATTTTTCCCAAATTTCGGCAAGGGCACCGTAAATTGTGATTATCTTTAAGTATAGCGCTACCAACAGAACCACTCCTTGTATTTTATGAGTAAAGCCATCTGGGTCTCCGTCTACTACAATAAATTCAAGGCACTGTTATGTCTTTTTCATGGACACGATGGACGGAATTTTATCCCCTTCAAATTTCTGTTCCAGCCGCGTAAAAGTTTTTTAGCGTTTTGTTGCAAAACAAAATATCTTTTAAATGTAAATACGATTGTAATAAAACATTTTTCTTTTATACCGTTGTTGTATATTTTGGCTTGTTTGTCTTTCTACTTGAGTTCTGAAAACTCTAGATCAATTTAAACAGATTGGTCCGTAGATTTATAAATTTACAAAAAAAATATTACCATAATAAATCTTTAGGATTACAAAAATAGATGAACTAACTAAATTAAACGCTTCGACTCAGTCCCGGTGCAAAGGCAATAAATAACACTGGCAGCATTACCGCGCTGTATGGCTATGGCCAACCTTTGAACCAAGAATCAAGAAGAGACAGAACGGGAGTCAGCACCTCTTTCTCCGATTCTACGTTCGTAGATATGATACCAACGGTGACTTCCGCTCTGTTCATTCTTGGTACAGAGATTGTCTATTACAATTCAACTCGGTAATAGGGCGAGTGTGAAATACACTTTTGCACCGGGAACGGTCAGGATAGTTACTTGATTAGTATTTATATACTAATCAAGTAACTAACATATACTTATGTATATGTAATTTGTGACGTATGACAACTTTGACCTTGATTTATGCAATGTGATCGAAATAAAAGATCTCAATCTACGATCTGGTGCCATATATTATAAAAATGCACGGATACGATGCATTTGTAAAATATTCTCGATTTAACGAAAAAAAAGCTTGGCAGACTAGAAACAGAGACGCTGTGCTTGCTTATTTAATAAATGAACAAATCGATTAGATAAACATTTATCTTTATTTACAATAATACATTTTCTATCTCATTTCTGAAATTATTTAAAAAAAAATTATAATACATCAATTAATCAGTATTACAATAATTGCAAAAGACTGCATTCTTTTGAATGTAATAAATGCCTGTACAAATACAAAATCATAGGTTACATAACCGAATGATGAAAAAATAAAATAAAGGCATGCATTGTAAATGTTGCCTATGGGTGGTATCGCGTCACATTAAAGGCAAAAGAAGTAAAACCAGTGACAGCAACTTTCGCTTCATATTGATGTAGGGCGAACTCTCAAAATTAAAATAAGATTGCTGGTACTTGTTTCACTTCTTTCGCTTTTATTTAAACAGCTATTTTTATTAAAAAATCAAAGTACTGGACCGATTTAAAAAAAATTAAATAGAACCACTTTGGAGCTCCATCATTTAAAACTTTTTTTCAATAACCTATTAAAAAAGTTAGAATGAGTCGTCTCCTAGAAGTGCGGTAACAAATTTTGTTTTTGTTAGTTTCTAACTAGGTACCTCCTCATTTTAGCGAAGTCTAAATTTTTTTTAAGAATTAGTAACCTAACTACCTTTAAGGACTTTATAAAACGCAGCTGCTTAATTAATTTAGTATAAACATACGCCACGAGACTTTATAAAAACAAGTTTATGTTTTTATGAGAAAAGAAACTATACCTATTAAGAAAAGATGTATTAAATTGATCGAAGCGTCGACTTATCAATTTATTTTCCTATGGGAATAATATATGGGTATAGCGATATTATATACTATATTAATTAATATTAATTTAGTCATTTATTCGGCAATTGTAATTTTTTACGTAATCAAATGTGACCTTTTCTATATTTTTTTTTGGTTACAATTGCTTATTTCCTCGTTTTTTGAAACGCAGTGCCTAATAAAACAGATAAAATAGACAAAAGTATAGATACGTCCTGTGCTTGTACTAGGAACAGTCATGTCTTACATACATAATACTACTACGTGTTCCTACATCATGGTTCTTTCCATTCTTATACTTAGTTAAGTAAAATAAATCTTACTTTCCGTGACAAAATGCTCATGTTCCTTTCACCCAGGTCAGCGTTTCCAGAATCAAATGATCATCATTCAATCGTTTGTCAAGCGTCCCGCCACTTGGCAAATACAAAAAGAATTACATTAGGTACTTTTTCGTCTCGACCGCAGCATGTTGCCTTATGATAAATCACTTTTCTACTGGAGCAAGTGAGCAAAAACGCTTGAAATGGTCCAGCTAGTAGAAACAGTAAACTTGCTAGAAGTTTTAGAAATGTTTTAAATAGCAGTGTTTGACGTGCTTTAGATACTGGGTTACTTAACAAATTTAGTGATGTATCTACTGTAATATTTTATATAGAATTTATAATAAATATAAATACTACGAAGACATTTAAGAATTTTATGCAACTTATCTACCGTGAACATAATGACACCAGTAAAATATACCCCGTCACAAGATGGCAAATGACACTTTTTTTTTTAATCTAATCTCTCAATATGTGTATAAAATAAAAGGTTTGACTAGTAGAATATATTATAATGATAAATTTCTAATCTAGGATGACCGCCACCATGAGATGGTGAATAGCATTTCGGCTCGGGTTATTTTTTAAATTCTCAATTTTACTTACTGTGGTAAACGCCTTTTTGAAACACAACTGTGTTTCCAGATAACATTTTTATTGATTTCATACAGAAATTGAAAATAAACTAGGTAAAAGTTTTGCTACTGTCTGAGCAATTACATCACTCTTGTCCGTAGCAAAAAGGTGTGCGGTGGTGAAACCAATGTTCACTTTATCAAAGCTAACAAAAGGCTAGGTGTGTCCAGGCTTTATGTCACTTCCTGTGTTTAGCCGTACGTGTAGGTGCCGCTTAAATTACTTTCCTCTAGATGTTTGTTTTTGTACTCAGGGTCGGTCGCCGCACTAATTGCTGTTTTTTGTTTGAGAACAGTGACTGCCTTTTTTGAAACCTGTTTTGCAATTATAGCGCTGGGTACGCTCTAAAATGTAGTTATACTAAGTTTTAAACAAAAATGAGTACCAACTGATTCACAGTTTTTTTCTATGTTTAAAAAATTATTTCTTGTAAATGTTTTACTTGGACTATATAATTTTAAACTCTTATGATTAATATTAAATTTAATTTTTAATGTCTAATTTCAAATAAAATGTCAAGCACAGAGAAGAGAAGTAGAAAGACTAATTTTTAAAAATAACTTCGCAATCTACACCAAAAGCTTTTCGTAATTTATCTTTATACTTTACATTTACTAAATGTCCAAATGATAAGCTTTTGTATTAAATAACACCATTCACAAATTCTTTATGATCTAAATTCTGGTTCTAGTTCTAACAAAGTTTTTCACAATTCTTAAACCCGAAAGGTGCTCTCAGTAGAACTAAACCTAGCAATCTTCATTTGACTGCAACACAGTCTGCGGGAAGCAATATTCCTTGCATAGCCATTGTTTTACCTTCGTATTGAACGCACCTCTAGAGTATACATTCATAGAAGAGGTGAGTTTGAATACAAACTCGTCGGTTAGTTCACCGAGTTAAGTTCCGGTCAAACATAAGCGACTAACATGTGGTTAACTGAAAAATAGTAGACAAAATTTAATTCAAAAAAAGGTTTTGTATTCGTCGGAATCTTTCTAAATTAACGGGCTAGTATATCATTAGGTTTTGCGTGCAGCTTCCCCCATGTTGTGGTATTTGGGACATATAGCCAATAGCACAAAATCTAGTCGTTCCATCATTCTGTTGGAAAAACAAACCTTTCATGATGTTTGTTTGTCCTGAAAAAGGACGAATAAACCAATAAAGCAACCAATATACTTTAACATTTATGAAATTTCCACAGATATTGGGGTGATGTAAGGATGGGGATATTAACTGAATAATTACCCTACCTTAAAATTCCCGCCCTATTTACTATGAGACACTAATGATTTGCAGTCGTATAAATTGCATTGGTGTGGTCAGAGCTAAACTGTTATTGCGTCGATGTGGATTCGATACGATGCTTGTTTGAGTTGATAACCTGTGATCACAAAACTTTAATCGCAATTGCGACTGAATGCGATTAAATATACATTCGAGATAGAATGCTGAGTGGACACGAATAATGGCATATTTTTTTTAGATCGGAAACTAAAAATAATTGAACTGGCTACAGCGCACGAAGAAGCGATAACCGTTTGGGAAGAAAGTTTCTTGAGTGGCGACTACGAACCGGAAGTTGGTCTCCCACCAGGTGACGACATAGTAAAAGTCACAAGTAATTAAAAGTGAATACAATTAGCAGCTTGTCGTTCGGAATGACGTTCTAAGGGGGAGGCCTATATTAAGCTGTGCACGTCTTCTGGCTGATGACGATGATAATTGTTACAAATAGTACCTAACTCCTGTAAGTCTTAAATCAACTTTAACTCCATGTTAATTAAATTATGTACAACCTAGTACTGTTCTCGTACATTTTAAATGCATAGATTGAAAATCCGAGATGACGTAATATATGCCAATCGTAATTAGATCCTCACATTCGTTGTTATAAATATTCATACCCAATTCCTACACGAGCTGTTAATCATATTCCATCACAACACGAAAGAAAAATAGCTCCAACTCTCGTGAAAAATAGCACCAAAGAGACAAATGGGAAGACCATTAAAATCGTCGTCGCTGATAGTAATAAATCATTCGCTTCGTACATTTTGTTTTCAATGATTTATCCCACTTTAAAATCCGAGCTCGTGGTAATATTGGAATATGCAAGTGCAGCAGTAAAGGGAAACTAATGGCTCAATAACGACGAAAAGCAAGCGAGCATAAGATTGAGGGAGTTATTTAACAACACATTTGGATAGCACTGAGGACGTTCAGAGTTCGTTGTTCCACATTCGATAGAAATCGCACGCGAAACAGGGTATCTTATTTCGAAAGTCGTTTTGCTACATTCGTGTCAATTATCCGGGAGTTTTCCCGGCGACGATTGCTGCCAATGGCCAACATTTAGCCGGGCGGGCGCCGCTTCTTAAATGTACGGCTACCCGCCATCACTTATGTACGTCGGTTATTAAAGGAGATCCATTCGACCGATCCCACGGTTAATGTCTCAATTAGAAAACAGATGTTGCGCCTCCCCTAATGGAGGATTGATGCGTTTTTATTTGCGTCCCGCTCGGGCGCCACTAATTACTTCGTGAAATATTCGAACGCGAGCATTTTTGACTCCGAGCCCGAGGGTGTATTAGGTTTTATCGACGCTCGTATATAAAGTAGTAGGGTTACCCCTCGGTCACTTTTTCGAACATCCGATTGGGAGAAAACTGTACGTGGTAGCAATTTATGAGAGCGATAATATCTGGGTATAAATTCAAAGGATAACAATAAGACCCTTTATTGCTCCCGTTGTTTTCACAAAAACGATTCAGCGAACGACGTGGAGGTTTTTTTGCGAACATAAAATTGCGTAACGTCACGTTCCTTGATATACAGGTCTTTATGTTAGAGCTTTATTGTTATTCCGTGTGACTTTAATTTCTAATCTTTTGAGTGTGCTATGAAAACGGGGACCGAATTACTTTCAGATCTTATTCTGAATACGTAATTCGTGTAAGTATATCTATAGATCATTTCAATAATAAGGTGCCGCGTTCTCCCTTTCGGAGTAAATTTCTGTCAAAGGTATTCGTGCGATACCTTCACTGAAAGCACACACAAATATAATGAATACGCTTACGAAGCGTTGCCGTCCTCAGATCATTGAATATAGATGAGGGATCAAAGAAAATTACGAGTCCTCGATAAAATTTGTGCTGAGCAAAGATATTCTACTCGGCTTCCTTCAAGCCTTCGTTTGCATACCTTAGTCTAAGGAACTGTGCCTTAGTTATCATCTTCTATTTACGGCAACGGAGTTTTAGAATTTGGAGAACAATAGAAAACCGTTTTAAATGATAATTCAATCTACGATTATATCACAACTTTGCTTAGTAAAATTGAACTAACTAAACAACAGCGACAATATTTTCCAATATCTTGGTTGCATTTGTATCCTGGTAGACTTGTCATTTCCAAACTTTCTGACGGAACGTCCCCCTCTCAAAAACAGTGGGTGTTATCCCGAACATCCCGACAAATTTAATCCCAGGATTCGCAGCTGCAAAACAAAACAAAATCAATTACAGTCCACTTCAAAAAGATGAAATCATATTTCTTAGAGAACAAGTCGGATTAACCGGTAACACTGGCGCGCGTGGCTCAGAAGATTCAAATTTGTTGAAATTAACATATAAATCGAAAAGATTTACCCTAAACAAGATCAAAGGAATTTGTCCAACGTGGAATGGTTGGATACTCATGACTGTTTACAACCCGCCATGTGCCCGCCCCTTACCACGGGTTTGTCGATTGACGATTACCGCGACTCGTGACAGGACTTACCAATGAGGATATAGAATCAGATAAAAATGATGATAAAATCATAAACATATCTTTCATCTCACAGTCAATAAAATATGTCTCTATGTTTGAAGAGAAAGTTTGAGAACCACGGCAATGAACCAACATATTTTATATATAATATTTTTTATTTAATCTTTCTGCTATACTTTTTGCTGTCGTAGTTAGTTATTTTGCAAATGTTAATAAAGGCTTTTTATAAATAATAATTTAAAATTATTTTCCCCAATTTCGATTTTGATCATTTTGATTATCACGTGGCTACTGAAGATTAACATTCGTTGTTTGAAAAGCTCTGTTATCAATATTTTTCGCATCGACACTACTATTTTTATAATAATTTCGCCATCAGTACCGCCTGCTACCAATCAAAACACGACATAGCATTATCATTTAATTGTCACGCGTTACCGTTTAGTTATTTCCACTTGGTTATATGTGCACTGAGCAAGAAATATTTTGCCAGGTCGTATAATCAAACAGGTGCCTTACGTCTTTGCAAGTTCATGAAGATGCCTATCCATAAACCTTTTGTAATATTGAAGGTGATTTCCAAAACAAGGCCATAAACTAATAACATCAATATTACTGCGAAAAACAGAAGAATAACATGTCTGATAGCGATACCGTTGAGGTCTACGTATATCACGTTACAATAACAAACAATCAATGAGAGCAATCCAATTAACTTCACCAACTTTCGCTTTCTTGGCTGAACGGTCCCATAATCATTACCGTTAAATACCCCCTGCCTTATAGGGCTGACGCCCACGTGTTTTGAGTGGGGACGTTCCAAAACACGTAATTACTTACGTAAGTAATTATTTTCGTAGTTAGACAGGATTTCTTATCCGTTTCGGTAGTTTTTTTAGCAGTAATGTCAGGTAATTAGCAGTTGTAACCACGTTGGAAAGAAGAAGTAGCAATTTGAACAAAAAATATATGTTAGCACAGATTTCTGTTATAAACTGTCCCTCACGCTTAACATACAGACCAAGCTTTCTAGAATTTTCAGATTTTTTTCTTTCATCTGAATGAGTAGTAGTAGAGACATACTTTAAAAGAATCCTAGCAAAATTTGGTATTAATTTGCGATTTTCGGACATAAAAAGGGAAATAGACCATGGAATAATTTAATGGCTGATATTTTGTTATATTTTACCGAGATGTCAATGATAAATGTGATAAATCTTATATATGAATTTCGAGACCGGGCAAAATTGATCACGTTGTATATTTAAACTTGTACAAGCGTGGTCTAATGTTCGTAGAAGTACTAATTTGTCTTTGGTACACTCACAGAAAATGGCACCCCTACACTCCTGAGTAGGTACTTACAATGCCTACGTGGAATTCATTTAGTGCCAATGGCATTGGCGCTCAAATGAAAAACAAATCTAATATACCAGTAGTATCAATAAGATTTTATTATATACTAGGAAATAGGTGATGCTTAGAAAATATCCATTACATTTTTCTAAGAATATTTTGAAACACTTATTTTGCACAGTAACGATTAAGATTTGAATGAAATAAAATCTAGGAGGTTAAATACCAACCTAAAGTGCAGTTATTTATCTACAATCCAATTTTCTTTTCTGTGATTAGTTGTAAAAAAATTACATCAATAGATGCACAAAAAATAACTTCCATAGTCCTAATATAACTCATCAAAGACATTGCAATTAATTGCTTTTATCAAAATAATCTATAGAGCCACCATCAAAATCAATAAACTTTATTTAAAAGTATCTACCAACTTCATTAAGTTGGTAGATACTCGTATACTCGGATACTCGTAGTCGTATACCATTGTATACGTCATCAAAACTGGATTCTCTAACACCAATATTTGCAGAACCAATACATTTGCCTGCTCACATTCCACATACTAGACATAAAGGCTTGAACACATCAACAGACCTATCTCGGAAAAAATAAAGCCACTGCATGAATACTTGTATAAATAAGCCATTCCTTACGTCCCGGGAAGTGGCACCATAAAACTGTGGAAATAAAAAGAATGGCGAGCACCCACCACTTTATCCAACATCTATGATTTACGACGCAAGGTGGATAGACGTTTGTCGCTATATTTCTGATTTATTGGCATATTTTTGTGATTGAATTTGTTTATTAGAATAAGTTGATTACGAGCGATGTGAACAAACAAACCTATTTGCTCAGTCTTTTAGCCTTGAACGTCTGTGATTTTTTGCAACTTACACACGTCTCACTACTAGTCAAGGGTCTCCTATAAGGGTTTTATTCCATAGTTATATGTTTACCAAATATCGTATTAGACCACTTATGCTGTAGATTTTTTTCTGCACATAAAAAAACACAATCGCTGAGTTATAAAAGCCGCAATAACCTTCAAGCCGTTCAATTTTAGCTCCAAAATTGCCTTGAGTAGGCTCAAGTCTCTAGCCGCAATATTGGCTAAGCTCTATTTAAATAGGATATGAAAGTCATTCATCAAGTATACCGGGATAACCTCTGGATAAATAATTCGAAGGTGCCTCCACATCATAGAATAAAGATGAGACTTTATTGGGTATCGTAAGTCGAAAATGTAGGAAAGAGCGACTGAAGTTTATGTAATATACCAAAACTTATTGAAGCTCTTTAGCAACACTCCAACGACATATTTTTGTACCCGTCACGGTAATCATTCGTTAAAAATAATGATAAAATGATGCACCGCTTAACGCTTCATTAATAATTTATTTATTTAAATAAACTACAGCTAAAATATATTACTACTTAAAACTAAATTGTGGATATATTAGCATAATGACGAAAACATACGTACCAACATACGCGTATTTAACATTGCTGTTGAAGTTGTCTGAAGTAGGATGAAGTAAAAGAGGTGTATATTGAGGAGTGGGTGTGATAGTTTGTGTATAGTTTGTATGGAATCACGTTAGTGCATGAAATGATGACTAGAACAGTTTTTTGTGTATTTTATTCTATTACTACTTACTATTTTTGTTTTTATCGATAAATTTAATTTTGTTAGCGTAAAAAATTGTCCTTGATTGCATTATTTGATTTTGTTATTGTGGTGAAAAATAATTACTTATATTTAGGTAAAGAATATCTACCATTTCCATACTTCATCCCCATTAAATAGAACAATTAATTTTATATTGAATGTGTTGTCTTTGTAAGCAGGATTGTTTACGCACCTTTCTGTTATTTCTTAACTGTATCGCACACTAATGGAAGGATGCGCCATCTGCGGGAGTTACAGCAAACACCACTAAGGCTCCTGAAGGTCATTCGCACCCGCGCGCCGCGACCGAAGGTTAAGATCGGTCAGCTGTGACTTGAAGAGACAGATACGCCCGCGCCGTATTGAGCTTCACGAACCGGCCGTGTTTAGTAATGTTGTGTGCCCCTTTGAATTGAAATTCTAACGAAATTTATTACTACGAGTTGAGGTGTTTGTTCTACATATACTTACCGAGCTACAGTGTCACAGTTCTGTGTGGATCCTGAAGGGACTTGGAGGTTGTAAGGTTAGTGCTCACCCTTTTGGCTGCTTCTTGTTCTAATGTGTGACGATACAGTTCCTTTTTTACATTTGAACACGCCATCCCGCATTCGCATTAACATATTTTGGTCCTTCGAGCCGGATAGAACCGTAAATAGTAATTATTATCGAAGGCCGCATTATTACTTTTCTTTCTCGTATTTACGTATTTTACTTGCATAAGTTTTATCCTCTGCATTATTTTAACTGAGCTACCCTATAGTTTCTATTCATGTTTATTTGTGTATTGGATTTTGTATGCGTTTATAACTGCATATGTGGATGGAGTATTTCATTTGCAATTTGATTACATTTGAAACATACCTATCGCCTTTATCATCCGTATCTTTCGTTAATCATAAACAGTTTACTCGGACCGTTGTTTTCTTTTTTTAATATAGAGGGTATTATAAATATTTCACTCAATGATAAAAGCATAAATTTCTTTAAGTACTTACTTTATTATTTATTTCATACAAGTAATATCACCCACGTGACCACGCTCGTCAGTTGTGCCTACTGACTACAGCGTACCTTTTTTCCTGATATCGTAATTTCATCGCATCGCATTCATCGCATCGCATACTTGAACTTAAATTATCAGAATGACGTCCGCTGCTAAAATAAAGTTGGTAATAGCAAAAAAGGAAGCCATTTTCTCCCATATTAACACATTGTACAACTCATCTAAGAAAATCATTTTGACGGAATTAGATACGCGAAGAAAACAAGAGTTTTTACAAGCGTCATCGAACATCGATAAACTGTACAATAGTTTCAACGATTTGTGTGATCAGCACAATGTTCTCTTGTTAGAGGAAGACGAAAACAGGGAGCTGAACTTTAGCAACTGGACCGCCTTTGAGACTTTAATCTCGTGCATACAGCATACGCGATCGAGTTTGTTAGAAAATCGACGTGATACTGCTTCCACTACTCGAGACAAATCAGATGAATTTGAATATAAGTGCCGTTTGCCACCGTTAGAATTAAAATCATTCTCAGGTGACGCAAAATCGTGGCCGATATTTTATGAATGTTTTAAAACAAATGTTCACTGTAATAAACTGCTGACCGACGGGCAAAAAATGCAATACCTTATTGGCAAATTACAAGGAGATGCGTTAAATGTTTTTGCCGGTGTCGTGCCGAATGAACAAAATTATTTAGCCATTTGGGAATCATTGGTGGCCAAATATCAAGATAAAAGGTCATTAGGTTCCATGTACCTACGCACTATAATGCAGGAAACCGCTCCAGTAGACGAGAGTATACCGTTAAATAATTTTGTTGAGCGCATAAGTTCATCTTGGTCTGCGTTTAAGCAATTAGAAATAAATGATATGTCCGACTTTATTATCACGCATATAATTTTAACCAAGTTACACCCGAAATTAGTTCAATGCTTTGAACAGTCTATTCGAGCGAAAAATATTCCAACCGTCACAGACTTGGTAGAATTTATAAGGCATCACGTAAAGGTTCTAGAACGTACTAGCGCAAGTCAACCTACCGTGGCTGTGCATAATAACACATTGCTAGCCAACAACCAGTTACAATCTCGCAGTCGAAATTCGCAAAAAATATCGCATTCTTTCGCAGTCACGAACGATGCCAATTTTAATAAACCAGACTGTATCTACTGTAAAACATCGACTCACAGTCATTTATACGAATGCGCAGCATTTAAAAACTTGCCTGTAAATGAGCGCTTCAACTTTGTGAAAGACAACCGTTTGTGTGTCAATTGTTTCAGTTGTTCCCATTCTACACTCAATTGTGGGTCGCGTAATAAATGTAAACAATGTTTTAAATCTCACCACTCTCTTCTACATTTTGTAGACTCAAACCAATCTAAATCTACCTCAATAAGCACACCAGGGACTTCAGAACTCCCAGCGTCTTCGACTACCGAATCAAACGCGGCAGGTTTAGCAGTTGCGAGCTCTGTATGCTTATACACCCACGAAAATGACTGCATCTCGCTTAGAAATAATTCATCAGATTTAGACAACACGGTCCTAAAACGTAATATCCAAAGAGAACTGTGCACTCAATCGAATAAACACGTTGTAGCTGATAAACAGCGTGACAACATAATTGTTTTACCTACTGCTCAGGTATATGTCCCTAGTGATGGGAAACGCTTTACATTAAGATGTTTAGTAGATAGTGCCTCGCAAAATAACATAATTACCTTAGAAAATTGTAAAAAACTGAGTTTAAAGATTCAGCCGCTAGCCAACTCAAATTTAAAATCTGTGGGGTTGTCCTCCACGCCTGTAAAAGGTTATGTTTCAATGACAATCCAATCACGGGTGTCTGATGCCTACTATTCCGTAACAATGTTAGTGGTCGATCGTATCACTGACCATTTGCCTACACGCACAATTTCGGCATCGACGGCGGATCATTTTCGAGACTTACCTCTCGCTGACGATGCCTGGAACCTACCAGGAAACATTGATGCCATTCTTGGTACTCAAATATTTGCTTTCATTCTACTGGGTGGTAAAGTGCTGCCACCGGTTCATACTCAAACTTCTCCCGCACAACCTGGAATCTACGCTTTAGAAACCTCGCTTGGCTACATTGTACTCGGAGAGGCGCCAGCTGCGCAGCCAGAAAATGTAGCCTGGTCCTTCGGCCCGCTAGTTAATGAATTGAATATGACTCTTGAAAAATTTTGGGAGCTAGAGGAGGTTCCGTCCGTTAAACCTATAAGTCCAGAAAACCAAGAATGTGAACAACTCTACACTTCAACTATCACTAGAGACGATGCAGGACGTTATATCGTTTCGCTTCCCTTTAAAGGTGACCCAACAGGGTTAGGTAACTCATTTATTACCGCTCAACGCAGACTGAGGGCGCTGGAGCGAAAATTGGCCGCTCTTCCTTCTCTACGGGAGGCGTATAACGATGTCATTGCGGACTACATAGAAAAGGGTTACTTATCCGAAATACCCTACAGTCCATCTACTATTACGGAAGGGTACTTCATCCCGCACCATGCGATACGTCGTCCGGAAAAATTGACGACTAAAACACGTGTCGTCCTCGATGCTAGTGCCAAAACAGATACTGGCTTGTCTCTTAATGATGTATTGCATATTGGTCCTAATCTTCAGGCCGATCTATTTACACTCTTATTAAGGTTCCGATATTTTAAATTTGCACTAACCGCGGATGTACAACAGATGTACTTAAGAATTCTATTGAGAGAAACTGATCGTAAATATCAAAAAATTTTGTACCGGTTTACCGAAAGTGAACCATTACGAATAATGCAATTTAACGCTGTGGCATTTGGTCTACGGTCTAGCCCATTTTTAGCTATGCGTACAGTACAACAACTAGCCAATGATGAACGTGATCGTTTCCCTAATGCTGCGGAGATCGCGTGCAAGGAACTATACATGGATGACCTTACGACATCAGTGCACACGGAGGAAGAAGGTAGGCAGCTAGCAAATGAGCTACTGGCGTTATTTGACGCCGGCGGATTTAAATTAGTCAAGTGGGCGTCTAACTCTTCTCGACTTCTAGCACACTTACCCGAGTCGCACCGCGCACCTATCGAATTTACGGACGACAACGACACCATAAAAATTCTTGGCTTGAAGTGGACCCCTACAGTTGACACCTTTTCATTTTCTACTTCTACCGCTACTGTATCCAATACCAAACGCGCAATCCTCTCAACCATCGCCCGCTTATTTGATGTACTGGGATTTGTGGCACCTGTCATTCTTCACGCAAAACTGTTACTACAAGAGCTTTGGCTTACAAAAACTGGATGGGACGAAATACCGCCAGCTGATATAGTGGAACGCTTTGAAAAATTTAAAGCTGAGCTTCCACTCCTATCAGAAATACAAATACCACGCCATTTAGGAGTTGCTGAAGGCTGCTTGGTGAATCTAATAGCCTTTGGTGATGCTAGCACGAAAGCTTTTGGTTGCGTTGTGTATCTTCATGTCACGCATCCGAACAAAGAAATATCGATTCGTTTAGTATGCTCGAAATCTAAAGTGGCACCCCTCCGAGTTGTGTCATTAGCGCGATTGGAGTTATGTGCCGCTCTCATTTTATCAAAGATTGTTAAACAGGTTCATACCGCTCTCCACGAACGCTACCCGATACAAGAGGTATTTGCGTTTTCAGACTCTACAGTAGCATTATCCTGGATTCATTCTTCGCCACACCGTTGGCAAACTTTCGTAGCTAACCGCGTAACAAAAATTCATGAAATACTTCCACCTGAACGGTTTTTCCATGTGGAAGGTGTTTCGAATCCTAGCGACGCAGTCTCTAGAGGATTATTGCCCGCTCAATTAATTGCCCATTCACTGTGGTGGCAGGGCCCGGCGTGGATTATGAGCCCTATTACGAAGTGGCCAATAGTACCATTTGAACCCTCGTGTTCGGGTGAGGGAATTCCTGAAGGAAAGTCATCGATCACTATGACGACTACAACGAGTCTGGAAGAGCCGCCTCTGTTGCAATTAGCCGTTAAGGTATCTTCTTGGAAAAAGTTACTTCGCATTGCAGTTTATACATTACGGTTTGCTAAAATGCTGCCCAGATTCGAGTCGATTCGAGCTCCAGACTTAGAATTTGCTGAGAATGCTCTGATACGAGACCTTCAGTCAAAATACTTCTTCAGCGAAATACATAACCTTAAAACTGGCAAATTACCATCCCCCGCTTTAAGAAAACTTGACCTGTTCTTAGATGAGACTGGGCTTGTCAGGGTTGGAGGCAGACTTACCAATGCCAATATCCCATACGAAAATCGACACCCCTTGCTATTACCGCGTCGCGATCATATAGTGGACCTGATAATTGACGATTGCCATCGCTGTAATTGCCACACTGGATCGCATTTGATTATGTCGCTTTTGAGACAACGCTACTGGATTATCTCAGCCCGAAACATAATTCGCCAACGCATACGAAAGTGCAACTTTTGTTTTAAGGTCAAACCGTCACACCCAACCCCTATGATGGCGAACTTGCCATCAGCCAGGGTACAAGAAACTAAAGCTTTTGCTCATACAGGAGTCGATCTAGCGGGACCAATACGCATCACTATGACTCGTGGTCGGGGTATTAAAAGCCAGAAAGCTTACATCTGTCTTTTTGTATGCTTAACAACAAAGGCTATCCACATCGAAATAGTGTCGAGTCTTAGCACAGATACATTCCTTGATGCCTTTAAACGGTTTATATCCAGGCGAGGCCCCGTCGCTTGTATGTATTCGGATAACGGGACCAACTTTATTGGTGCTAAACGACAGTTGGACGAGTTACACATATTCTTAGCCGCCAAGGGCACTACAACTATGTTTCAAACCGAACTAAACAACCGTAAAATTGAATGGAAAACCATTCCCGCGAGCGCGCCTCATTGGGGAGGCATTTGGGAGGCTAACATCAAAAGTGTGAAATCTCATCTATATCGCACCATAGGTCAACAGCTACTATGTTATGAAGAATTACTGACCGTTCTTACACAAATCGAATGCATATTGAACTCACGCCCGCTATGTCTGTTATCCGATCAGCCGCATGATATTTTGACGCCGGCTCACTTTTTAAACACGACGCCTCTTCAGACTTTGCCAGCATATGCAATTGACACCTCCATGCGTATCTATGAACGAAAAAGGCTGCTAGATAGTTTGGTTCAGAGTTACTGGAAGAGGTGGCACGTCGACTACTTGCACACACTTCAACTAAGGCAAAAGTGGAACACTCCGGACGTACAAGTCCAGCCAGGCACGGTGGTCTTAATCCAGCAGGACGACACACCACCGCTCCGTTGGCCTATAGGCATAATTGAACAGGTATACCCTGGTAAGGGTGATGGGATTGTACGCGCTGCTTTAGTAAGGACTACCTCTGGAACGCTAAAGCGTCCAGTAGTCAAATTATGTCCACTTCCTTCGCAATAGCCACACCATCCGTCATTGTAGTTATAGTCGAAATACATTAACCACTCATAACTACGACATTTAGACCACATCTTGGTATTTACTTACTTATTAATTTGTTTATATTTTCTATTCTTGCATTTATTTAACTTTGAAAATTCTTAACATTTCTTCACCCACCTTGCACCGGCGCTCTGCAAGACTGCTCTACATTTTTTGTTTTGAAAATCCTCCAGTTTTTCAAGCCGGGGAGTATGTTTACGCACCTTTCTGTTATTTCTTAACTGTATCGCACACTAATGGAAGGATGCGCCATCTGCGGGAGTTACAGCAAACACCACTAAGGCTCCTGAAGGTCATTCGCACCCGCGCGCCGCGACCGAAGGTTAAGATCGGTCAGCTGTGACTTGAAGAGACAGATACGCCCGCGCCGTATTGAGCTTCACGAACCGGCCGTGTTTAGTAATGTTGTGTGCCCCTTTGAATTGAAATTCTAACGAAATTTATTACTACGAGTTGAGGTGTTTGTTCTACATATACTTACCGAGCTACAGTGTCACAGTTCTGTGTGGATCCTGAAGGGACTTGGAGGTTGTAAGGTTAGTGCTCACCCTTTTGGCTGCTTCTTGTTCTAATGTGTGACGATACAGTTCCTTTTTTACATTTGAACACGCCATCCCGCATTCGCATTAACAAGGATGAAAAATGCTCGTTATCATATTGTGTGCAATCAGCTCAGGATCAGGATTTTATAATTAATACTTTAATCTTTAACTTCCTACACAAAAACGACAGAGTGTTATGAGTTTGGCGTGTCATTGTGTGTCTGTCTGTGGCATAGAAGCTCCCGAACGGATAAACCAATTTTATTTGTTTTTTGTATGATAGGTGAATTATCCGGGAGTGTTATCCAGCATGTTCATGGCTTATAGACAGGAACGGTCGCGGATTGTCCCTAGCACAAAAAATAAAATAATCTAATCTTAAGTCATTTATTCAGATGACAGATTTAAATACGCTATGTATACAATACGGATGCTTTCACGATGTGAGTTATTCTGTAACAGAAAACATTACTAAACAATATGTTTGATCAGTTTTCCTTGATGTTTGACATGGTTTTTGTCAATTTCCTAAAGCGTACGTAATAACCGTTCGCGTGACCGTTTTCAATTAAAGTTCGGTCTACTGCCGCACCCTATACATCACATGGGGCAAAAACATGTATTAAATAGCGTGAGCACTTTGGATTAGGTCTACTTTCAGCTAAATTATGTCTTTGCCGCAAAAGGTGGTACGATTCCGTGAAATATAAATATTAGTAATACTTTTAAATAAGTGATAACGTATTTGATATAATTTATATGTGACTTATAAAGTTTAGGTAACGCTCCAATAAAAAATAATAATTAAAAGATGGTTCAGGTATAGCTAATAAATCGTATAACTGACATTATAAACCAACGCATTGAGAACCTAATCTTATTTTAAAATAGGGAAGATAAATACAAATTAATTTAATTGTTACTGGTTTGTCTAATCAACACATAATACGTGATGCCATGATTATGCTTCTTAACTTTTATACTCAAGTGTAATAAAAAACTACATACTTCGTTACGAGTATCTTTTTCGCTTCACACCTCTACATACTCCTACTTCGAATATAATAAAAGTAACAATTTACTATAGCTTTACTCTTGTTTAGCTTACCTCAAATACAGAAACACTCTGAAGCTATTTTCTTCAATAAAAATTGAAACAAACATCCCCTTTTCAATCAGAAACGGGTGTAAAAAGCCGGCAAACGATGTCAGACGTACGTTTTATAATGACGTATAAGTGAGACCCTCCCATCCAATCGGCAGAAACCACTTTGTGTCTCAACATGCTCGTTAAAGGAGACGCAGTAACTGTTCCAATGTTTTGGCAACCTTATTCCGACGTGCTGGGTCGATGTGAATGATTTTCATGGCATGGTTTAGTAACTGGATCAAGTTAAATTTAAATTGTTATTATTTTGGGTGGATATTACTATAGAAAGTTAAATTTAGTGGTAGCCTAGATGGACTTTCAACCCTTGGCGGTATCAGTTCCACACATGCACCTCAAAGTTTTATTCGGGTATGTATTTAAAAGTAATTAACACTTGCTTTAACGATAAAGAAAGGCATTGTAAGGAAACTTGCATATCGGTGGAAGTTAATAGCTTTGCAGATATTTGAAGTCCCCAACCTGCAACTTGGACAGAGTGTTAGACTATGGCCCACACTCCCTATGGAAGCTATGCCCAGCTGTTGGACACTATGGGTTGATACGTCTTAAAGTGTTGTATCGCGATTAATTTATTAAAAAATACATACTGACGAACATAGTACCTCCATCCTTTTAGAAGAAAGTAGATTAAAATCTGAAATCTACGTGTTTTTGAACAGCACCAAAATTGTGGAATTATTATATGTTTATCTTAACTTCTACTTTTCGAAAAGATGCACCGTTTTCTTTCTTTATTTAATTATTGATATAATACTAAAAAACTATTTTAAACCTAATAATTAAAAGAGCATATCGTGTTCTTTTACATTAAAAAAATTATGTCAAATAATATACGTATCAACCTATAGCGTCCCACTGCTGAGCACGAGTCTCCCTTATGAAGGGATTTAAGGCAATCCAACATCTATCACGCCGTCCAAATTGCGGCTTGGGGGCTTCACTTATGTTTGAAAGCTATTATTAGCCTTCTCCGACAGGCAGGATTCCTCACGATCCTTTACCGTTTAAGCGACTGGTAATTAATTCTAATATTCACATGAGTGAAAAACTTAGAGTACATATATATGACCCTGGGATTGAACCCGCATCCTCTCGATTGACAGGCGAGGGTTTCGCCGACTAGGTCAAATAATATAAAAAGTGTATAAAGTGTGTAAAGTGTATCGCAAATTTTTTTTTTGGTTTACTTGATCCAGTTGCTAGATATAGTGCTATTTGCTATTTAGACATCCCTAACTGACGATTTCCGATTGAATGACCCCGAAAAGGGAGTTTCGGAATACGTGTTGTTACAAATGAATCTGGATGTTTATTCCGAATACTCAAGCTTTGGATTTATGTTTATTAAAATATCATTCAAATATTCACTAAGCGTTAATAAAGTAAGTGAACAATGACTTATTTGTACAAAATTAGCATCTATTTATCTTCAATCTGTCTATACATACTATAGTGATAGTGAAATTTAGTGCAAGTGCTACATTTAAAGAACACATGAACAAAGTGTCTTCCCCTAAATAGAGATTTTAAGAAACGTGTTAATGGACACATTCTTAGAGACACTATTTTTTATGAGTTTATGCTGAATTAGAATTACTTATTAGCCTTAGGCTAGATTGTAATATTATTAAGGGATGCCTAGATGGTACACTTAATCAATAGGAAAAAACTATGTATACAATCATTTAAAGGAGTAAGTAATGACTGATATTAACGACCTTTAATTCGCTAGGAATCAACGCAGAGCTTAAACCGCCGAAGCTAGAGACATGAATTTTTAAGGGTGTATTTATTATAGGTGTAGGGATGTAATAAGAGAGCATTTTAGGAAATTCAACCCCTTAGGGGGTCAAATGGTAGTTCAAAGTTTGAAACTTCTTTATTATTCCATATTTGGTCGCGTGCAACGCCGCGAGTGACAGCTAGTATTATTATAATTTATTTATGCTGTTCTTCTAGGTGATTTAAGTTTTTTTCTGCAATACGTTTTAAATTTATATGAATAGCGCAAAAAATCAAGAATATTGCAATATCTTTTCAAAATAAATGATTTATTGAGGTTATTGTAAAGACTTTCTGAAATAAAATGATTTTGATTTCATATCGAAATGAAGCTTTCCTATTGATTGATATGGTTTTATTAGTAGCATTTGTGTTATAGTTGGCTTGTATAACCGACTATAAAAAATAGAAATCATCAATTTGACTGTTTCTATATGGGTTTAGGATTATATCTTTTTTTTCATATATCTTATGTATTTATTATATTACTTTGGTATTGGTATTTAAAACGAAATAACTGAAAAACAATGCCGTATACATACACACCTGCCGTAATAAAGTCAGACAGGTTTTTTTTAAATAAATTATTTTTAACGCTTGATCGGCAGATACAAATGTAATGTTAAGATTTAAGAAATGATACGAATGCACTTGTTTGCTCATATTTTGTGTTTAACACAAAACAACCAGCACTCAATACCACGTACCAAAGAGATATGATGAACATCTTCATAAATTTTACAGCGTGCTATCAATAAGGTGCTCTCTCTTGTAGGATAAATATTTTATGTTACTCTTTTATTGATCGTACAACTTGAATGATGTTGTAGAAATTGACATAAAGATAGTGAAGCATTCTGGAATTGATTGATTAGGTACTTGCACCTCTAAAGTTTTATCTGTCTTTATTACTCGTATGTTGCTATTTGTGTGATAAATATTGAGATATTTTTGTTAGTAGGTATTTGAGTCAAAAGAAAATAGTTTAATTAAAGTTTAGTTAAAGTTTCTTTCACCCGACGTGAAAATAGAGAAAGATCTGATAAATCGGCATCTTCTTTTTATGTATGTTTCTTGGGTATTTTTTTTATTTTTGTTAGGTTTATGAATCTGAATAATTATTGAACAATTTTCCCAAAACGAAAAAAATAAAAAAAACATTACAAATATAATCAGTGGTTACTATTTTAAGTATTAATATTCTAGAAGGTTTGGAATATGTGATCAATATAATATTTTTCCACAATTACCTACGATTGCCATGGTATAAATGGCATATCACATTCTTGAATAATTCCCTAAACACCAAATAGAATTAAAATATCCCAATACGTTTTCCTGTGAGTCTATTAACTTACTAGAAGCGAGACCGCACGTTGCTTCAGGGAGGCATTGAGGATACAAGTAAGTAGGTGTGATAAAACGAATAAAGCACACAAATTCCAGTGTTGCTGCCTGAGACAAAGTAAGGCATGAGTAGTAATAAGGCAGTGCATATCCACAAAGTACTTTCACTAACTAGGAACTAAGTATATTTAAAAAATACGAGAGTATGTAATAAACGAACGTTTTTTTTCTCCTGATTTTTGACTGCCTTTGATAATGACACTTATCTTCATTCTTATTCTTATATTTTGTAGTGGATATAAAAACTGCCAGTAGGTTGAACTTATTACCTTACCTTGTCAAAGATTTTGTTCTTTCTTTTTCTAGTATATAAAAATGCGCAATAAATGCGACGAAAAATAACGAAATTTTAATTCTAGTATGTCTATAATGAATATAGATTTAGACTTCTGATTTATAAAAATAACATTTATTTATCACCGCCTTTTCAAGTTATCGTATCCATTCTACCGATTTCCAAAAAAAGAAGAGGTACTTAATTCAACTACACTTTTTAACTATTGTTACCTTTATTATCAGAGACGGGTAGATAGGTTTAAAAACACTTTTTTGTTTAAAAGTGTTAAACTTTCCACGTAACTCTATTTTGGTTTCATCAAAATCGGTCAGAAGTTTTGATTTTTATACTAAAATAACTGAACAAATTCTACATTCGCCTGCTGTACTTATAATCAGAAGTAACTTTTTTTGCGAAAGTATTATTATGCCCTTATTTAGAACCTGATTCTGATACTGGATACAGTATCGAGTTAGATCGAACAACATAAATCCCTGTGGGCAATGTTATCGCAACCCACGTGATATATTATTAGTCGGTGACTTCTAGCAACCACCTACCCAATTCCGATTATTGATGTGCAGAGAGAAAACGTTATAAATAAAACGTAAAATAGAAACGGAGTTTTTTGTGTTTAAGTTTTATACTATGTTAAATTAAATACACGCAACACATTTTCCAAATGAAGTATATCAAACTGATACATTATATGATTGCATCAAATTCAACAATGCATTAAGCAATGTTTAATTTCACTTAAAGTACTCAGAAAGAAGTACTTATAATTATTTTTGATAAAGTGACTGACTTTTATTTTTTCAGGTGTCTATTAGAACTGTATCAGTAATTTCCATTTTAAAATCAAACCTCTAGACCGACTTCGATAAGATTAAAATAGGACTATACGAAGTCGGTAGAAAATATTAATAGGTCAATTATTTTGCTCTAACTACGAGAATAAATACACGCGATATTGTTTACGAATAACCTTTTACACTTATCTAATCTGTGTAGTGAATTTGTTATACAGCTATAACAACTTTAATTTATTGCCTCATGTGGAGCTTTTTTGTGTGAATTAATGTATGGCATAGCTGTAGCTGTATAATTTTACGACTTTTTGTTAAATTTTCATAAAATAATAAGATGAGGGATGAATCATGTTTGTTATACCTACTTATGCATAAGTTAAATGAAAACGTATGCTAACGTAACAAACAGCATTTGTTTATTTTTGATTGCTTTGTATTTTATATTTCATAATTCGTGCGTTCGTAGTACTTTTGCACATAAAAAGTGTAATTTCCCCAAACAATTGATAATAGTTGCGATTCTAAAAATGTGTTGAAAATAGCAAGTTATAACTTGAAAAATAATATAGAAACTGTATATGCCATTCCTTGAATACCCAAGAATACTACATACACTTGCAGATAGTTTACCATGAGATTGCATCAATAGGTATTATCAAATCAAATAAACCTGAGTGCACATCCGCAATCACGAAAAATTATACAGCCTCATCCGTTTTCGAATATAAATCGTACCTACCTCATGCATTAATCATTGAAAGCCTCTTAAATAATAAGAAAAGTTTTTCGGAGGTATACTATTGTTTATTCTATTCTTTTTAGAGGCTCAGATTGGAAAGGCTTTTTACACCATCACATTTGCCGGGTCTAGAGAATACATTCGCCATATTGGACGAGGAAAAAATAAGAAAAGCGCTTTATCTTGAAACGCCTGTTATTTTCTTGAAAGGTACTATAAAAAATGTACGTAAAACATTTACGCACCATAAATTTAAGCATTGAAAGTTATTTGTGGCCATTAATGAGATTACCTACTGCAGTAAAATTGTTCGCTTACTAAACGGGTGTCTGTTTGAATGAATAAATATTATTGGTTTGAATAGTCGCATAATTGAGTTGCAATATTGCTGTAGAAACAGGCTTTTTCAATGTTATTTCAGAAGCGTGGAGTAATGACTTAGACTATAATTTATTATAGATACAAAGATTGCATTCATTCCTTTATTCCTCCAAATAATTTTATTCTAGATAACAGTGAGAAACATCACCATATTGAAATCAAAATTAAGATACCATTGAATCATTCTATTTTGTAAATGTCTGTTATTTAATACGAAAAAAAAACTAAATTGCTTAACCGAGTTACAAAATCTAGACGGTGACACAGATTGTCACAGTAGCAGAAAAACGATTAAAAACGTATCGACCGATTTTAAACGAATTTGTTCAGATAATACTATCTTAATGACATACAAAGCTCCAAATTTAAAAAAAACTCGACAATTTTACTATTCAGTTTGGCGATTTTCTTGTCATAGACGTTACATACTAGCTTTTTGTAAATGGAAATCCATGCAGATGCAAACCTACGGAGCGGAACTGTGCAAGTCAATATTCGTAATAAATCGGATAATTATACAGAAAGAGGACAACAAAGTTTTATTCCAACCAAGGCCTGACCTGGTTTAATTTTGACGCCTATCTTAACCGCCTGCTTAGCAACAGATTAGGCTAATAGTGTATTAATAAGAATTTTGCTAATCCATTGCTAAGTAAGAGTTTTAACTTTTATAACACGTTTATTAATAAGACTAACTGCTTATTATAAAAAAACGCATTTTAGGTAAATATTTTTATAGCGGCCAGGCTAGTATAAAATATGCGACAAAATACCCAGCTAAAACGTACAAAAATGATACAGAATTTCTTTTGAGCTTTTACTCCGTTTTTCGTCCTATTCTCATATTGAAATCCAAGTTTACAATTGCCTTTCCTATTGTTACTTTTCGCATACCCAAAAATACATTTTACAAAAGCTCTCAACATCAGCCTTATGTTTGTGTTTTATTCTGGGACCCGAAGTAAACCAAATTTGCCCGGGGCTTTTAAAAAGCTCAAAACAAACAGTCGGATTATATAATGAAAATCACAAAAGGAGATACATATTATTTTCTTCATAGTGATTTTTTTTTATCAATTATCATCATCAGCTTACTCTTGTCCACTGCTGGACATAAGCCTCTCCCATGACGCGCCACTCAGCCCTATCCTGGGCTTCTCGTCTCCACCCCCTGCCTGCTATATTCTGTATGTCTTTGCTAAACCTAGTAGTAGGTTATCCTATACTACGTTTACTGGTTCGTGGTCTCCACTCAAGAACTCCTCTACCCCATCGATTATCAGTTCTACCGGCCCACTGCCACTTCAGCTTACTAAGACGTAGAGCTATGTCGGTTACTCTGGTTCTCTGGCGAATCACTTCATTTCGGACCCGATCGCGCAGAGATATACCGAGCATAGCTCTTTCAATAGGTCGCTGAGCGACTTTAAACTTCCGGACCAGACCAACCGTGAGTGTCCACGTTTCGGCTCTGTAGGTCATGACGTAGGATGCACTGGTTAAAGACTTTTGTCTTTAGGCTTTGCGGAATGGACGACGAGAAGACTTGACGAAGTTTTCCAAATGCTGCCCAACCCAACTGTATTGTTCTGCTAGCTTCACTCTCAAAATTGTTTCTTCCTAGTTTGAGCCTCTGCCCTAGGTATACATACTTTTGAACAATTTCGAGAGTTGAGCCATGAATCGCAATCGGTCTTGGAACAACGTGCTTAGTCTTATTATCTAAGTTCATCCGAAGACCGATACGCTGGGAAGAATCAGCTAGGCTATCCAGCATCTATTGCAAATCCTTCAACGACTGCCATTATGACGATATCATCTGCAAATCGCAGGCAAGTGATGTACTCGCCGTTAATGTTTATGCCTCGCCCGCCCCAGTCCAGCAACTTGAACCTATCTTCAAACACACTTGAAAACAATTTCGGGGAAATTACATCCCCTTGTCTCACGCCTCGTCAAAGGGGGATATCATTTGTGTGCTGGCCCTGGACTTCAACGGTAATTATGGCGGCGTCATACATACATCTCATCAAGTGAATATATCATCAGTCTTCTTGGCATCGCTGTAAGGATTCTTGAACAGCCCATGTTTCAATAGAGTAAAGAAAGGCTTTTTCATAGTTCACAAACGCTAGCCAAAGGGGCAAATTATACTCTTCGGTCTTTTGTATAATCTGCCGAACTGTAAAGATGTGGTCTACGGTACTGTAGCCGCTTCAAAACCCGACCTGTTCCGGTTGCTGAAACTCGTCTAGTCTTCGCACAAGACGATTACATGACTCAGAAGGGATATGGGTCTGTAGTTTTTCAAGAGAGTGTTGTCTCCTGTTTTGAAAAACAACACCACAATACTTATGTGCCATGCCTTTGGAGTTCTCCCGGAGAAGAAAACGATGTTAAATAATTCTTGGAGTTCCGTTACTACCTGAGCTCTTCCAGCTTTTAGTAACTCTCTCATCTTCACCCGAGGCTTTTCCGTTTCTAAGTTGTTTAAGGGCCAACATAATTTCGTCTGCGGTAATATCGGTCTTCCGTGTAGTGGCGTGTTAAAATGGCTCTAGAGTCTACCGTATCAGGTTGAAGATAAGGTGCATGAGATGCGTACAGCTGGCCGTAGAAATTTTCCACTCCTCTAGAACCTCCGACTTGGCGGCGACAATTTTCCCCGTCGAGGTGGTCAGCTTTGTCAGATGACTTCTACCTAGCCACTGAACGAATACTTTTGAACCCTGGTTTTGCTTAATGGCTTTCTCAATTGAGAGCGTACTCGTATTAGCAGCTCAGAGGTCGCGTCGTACCAGCCTGTTATTTTTTTTATTTAAAGCCAATTCTGAAGAAGCTGACAAGATTCATATTTTCAGTGGAAAGTTTAGATTTCTTGCATTTATGCCGTAATTTGCAAAATTTATTCTGTGCTCTTATCTTTTTTTAGCCTGAACAGCTAGGCATTTGAAGTCAGCGACACTGTAGCCCTAGATGGAGCATGCCTAGTCTGGAATACACTGGCTTTCAAAAAGGCTGCTGGTTGCTGATAGCTCGGAGGATACTCACCACCTTGTCATGTTTTTGATGCAAGTTTCCAAGGCAGCGAATCGGTTTTCCAGTTTCAACTGGAACGTTTCAGTTTTATCAATAATGAGAAAAAAATAATGAGAAAGTGATATTTTTGGATTGATTTTAGCCCAATTAATTGGCTAAGTTTACATATGTATAGATTTGGCAGCAATCATAAATTTGTTGCATTCAGTTAGAAATAAATAAGCAGTTTATACCACTGTTTATACTCGTGTATATATTTATAAAAAAACAGTAATGTTTAGAACTAGTAAATTATAGATGTTGGTGTTCAAATGTTGCTGAAAAGACCATTTGTTCTTTTTTTAAGTTTTACAGTTTTACTTTAAATTAATCTTAATTATTTTCATGAAAGTTTTCCATTCCTGTGCACAATAGCTTGAAAGTTGAAAGCGATATATCAGAGATCACTATCTCAACTTGGTTCACTACGAACTGAAACTCTATCGTCGCGTTGCGAGTTCCTAAACAACAGTAAAATAAGTTTATCTTCTTTAATATATGTTCTTTAGAAATGCACCATTATTGTACTATAAAATAAGCAAGAAATTTTGATAAATAAAACCTCGTGCCTACATAACAGGACGGAAAAGTTTAAATAACAATTCATTGCCGGCATCCCTTATTTGCATTACGTTGGTTTTTTGGTAAACTTATAGTCACAATTTCTTAAACTATTAAAATATGCTTTTATCTGTATTTCCAAAGGTTATGTCATATGTTTAATTCAATTTTTAATTGTTAATATCACTTAACAATAACAGGTAAAAGCTTTTGTTCTAAAAAAGTAATGGGTGTTATTATTTCTGAAAACAGCGTCGGTGAGTCTATAACTAACCGCTGTAATCTACACTAATATTATAAAAAAGGAAACATTTGTATTTATGTATGTAACGATTTAACTTAAAAACTGCAGGATCGATTTCAAAAATTCTTTCAACGTAAGAAACTTACATTACTACGGAGTTATATATGCTATAAAACAATTTGAGATCCGAGGACAACACTGCGAAGCCCAGCTAGCATTGTATAAATTAGTTAAACTTCACTTACTACTCATAGTTCTGTATAATGCCTGTATAGAGCAAGCTCAGAGATAAACAGTAATTGAAATGTCAGAAGCATTCTTTGTATAACAGGATTAAGTACCTAATATTTGTGTTGCAATATGTTCTGTGGCGTACAAATGACGCTAGCAGTGACTACGCCACATGTTAGACAAGAAAATTAAATTTTATGACTGCAAATATTGTTATTGTTTTTTTTTTTTTGAAATAGTATTCTGTTATTTGTATTTTGAACAAGCGAATGAAGATTGGTGCGTAATAACAGTGGCTGTGGCAGTTGGAAAATATGATATATAAAACTTGAACATGCTATGTTTTAAGGCGCTTTTCATACTATTAAAA
Source organism: Ligdia adustata (assembly GCA_947049295.1). NCBI lineage: Eukaryota > Metazoa > Arthropoda > Insecta > Lepidoptera > Geometridae > Ligdia > Ligdia adustata. Next base: position 11,734,630 of record OX346218.1, read on the forward strand.
AGTGTTCCCGATTAATATCAGTTCTACATAGGTGACGTTTTAACTTTTAAGCTGAAAAACATAAGCTTCGTTTCAGAGATTTTTTTATGCCAACTGAAGGTTATGTCTGACACATTTTGGCAGATCCAGCTTTAGGCGCGACGTCACTTAGTTCTCTCTTAGCACTGTCATTATTTTACAGATTAAGTTTCTGCCAAGTGAGTGGCTGAGGGTAGCATAAGTTATAATAGACAATCAGATAACAAAATACTACTATAATTGAAATTTATTACAAGAGTACGTACATCTGACATGCGATTTAAAAAATTAAATCCTTATTACATTATTTATCTATACTATTTTACAGATATGTGAATTGCTAATGGCTATAAAACTGTTTTTTTAATTCATTACAACTTATAAGCTATAAGTTTGTGTTTCAATACAGATTGACAAAATGAACTAGTAAGAATTTCAACACAAAGTAAGTTTAAACAAAGCGTTAACATAAACAACAGTTCACAATTTCCTGTTTATCTAGAGCGAAATGAAATATGATCAACTGTAGCCGGTGCCAAGCGTATCTATTTGTCTTGTTAGCAAAAATAGTAGGTTTGTAAACTAAATAGAACAGAACTGCTCTACAGTATAGAATTAATACCATTTTATGATTTTATTTGTACCTACTTTTTTGGATTAACTTTGCACAGTTACTTCTCACCGTTTCCACGCCCTATGTTACTCGTACTAAACGTGAAACCTAGATATACAATGTGTAAGAAAAAGTTGAGACAATACTTAAGGGTGTTAGACTACCCATCAAAGTGAACCCATATAGTATAAATTTTGCAAAAAAACATTTAAAAAAATTACATCCCCCATACAATTTGACTGATCACGTAACCAATTTGTGTACGGAGAGCCTTATTTTTTTGCGTAGACTAACACCTTTAAGTGTTGTCACATCTTTCTCATACACATTGTATATGTTTATTGCGTATCTATAACACTATAGGTCTAAGCTGATGGTCCTTTTTTGATAATTTAACTTATGTTAGAAAACAAGTAGGTACTATACTTTTTATACTGTTACATGCATGCTTTGGACTCTATCCTAACATGAATCTTGATAATATGTAATGGACATACTTAAGCATTATTTTTATATAGATGTATAATATGTAATAAGTAAAACTTTAATATTAATGACAAAATTGTAATTTTAAACCATTATTTGTTATAAAATAACATTCTAATCAATTCAAGATATTTCTTCTAAAATAAAGCTATATTCTAACAACCCCTGAAACAAAATCCCCAATTTAAAAAATTTAGGTTTACTATTACAAATCACTTTTATACACGCCCTTGTAAGTGATACTCTATCTGAAAAAACGTCTAAGCCTATGGTCTGCGGTAAAAATCTATTGGAAAAGCGACAAACAATGCAAGACCTCTTGACGGTAAGAGTACGTAAGTAAACAACGACCAGTTTAGATTTATTTGTTATTATTGTTTGTGTTTACAACGTCTAGAAATACGAAATGAGTTTGAATAGGATGATGTGAACATTCGATAGTGCATTCATTTTGCTAGCCGTCAGAAAAAAAGAATGAAAGATTTTAGCTTCGTTATGTTTTTCTAGTGTTTGTAGAGCCTAAACGGCTTATCGTATTTTTATGTGAATGGTGCCAATAGATTCCTCTTCACCTACATATCATAGGCTATATACTAGCTGCATCCAGCCATTTCACTTAAGTATATAATACGTGGGTCTGAAGTTCTTGCAGTCGGGTTTTTGAAGTCCCGTTTAAACACTTGTTTTGGTTGTCGATAGTCATTTCATTCTTCCTAAATAATTCGCTTGACCGGTATTTGGAATATGAATAAAATAATTTATATTCCTTAAATGCAAAAGAATAGTTTACATATACACAAGTTGGATATAGACTATTCTTCCGTAATGTCTGTTACAAAAAATGAATAGGAATATAATCTACCAATACACATCCTTCCTCATACAAATCGCATTACAGAACTTAGTACCTTCCACGTACATTTCGTAAGATGGAACCGTAATACCCTTACATTTCAGAGGTAATCTGTACCACTAATCTTGCTGCGTGCGCAGTGCGTGGTTACGAGAATGTAAATCAGATTGTACTTTCACGCCTGCCTTAGATATTACCTAGCTATCTACTGTCATAACTCTGTTTACATTCGTAATTATACACTCAGACTATATTGTACTCCACATAGAACGTTGTGAGTAAAGTTCTTAGAATTTTTTATGAAGTAGGTTGGAAGTGTTTGTCCAGGTTTTATATTTTAAATATGTTACAAGTAAAATAAAAGGTAAAGTTACGGTTATATTACAGCTACATGGCACGGTATTTCCTAAAACCGGGCTAGTGTGAAAACTCGTATTATAAAACTAATGAATCAAAAATTCTCTTGGTTTCTGCATATACTACGTATTATGATCCAGCAATAATCAACCAGTTGTTAAAATCGAAATCAAAATTACTTTACCGACAGCACAACCAGTTGATCATAGTAGTCTAATGAGTCCGGAAGGAATCCATTGATGGTAATGTTCTTTTGTTCGAAGTGAGCACGCAGCAAGTAATGGTACACGCAATCATGTAAGTTTTTCGGCTGTTTGACAGAATTTCATTTCATAAACATAATATGCTTCTTATCTTTCTGTTTTTCTTTTCTTCCTAATCTTATCTTTTATAATATTGTATGTATATTTTTCAGTAACAAAACATTTGTTAATAAGTAAGTAATTTTTACCTGCGGCGTTGCCCGCGACATGAAATGAAATATAAAAAAGTTTCAAACTTTTAACCTACATTAGTTATTGAATCCAAAACTCTTTTTTTAGTACACCCCTACATCCTATACTGAATATAACCACCAAATCTCATGGGTCTAGATTTACCGTTTTAGGCTCTGCGTTGACTCCTAGCGAATATCAGTCAGTCAGGACTTTACTCATTTATATATATACGTAAAGTATAGCAAAATATCTACTAGTATACTTACTTGTAGCTTCAACGTAGCATAGTCGTAGCACAGTCGTAGCACTCGTAGATATCTTGTAGCTGCTATATTATAGCGCAAGTAAAATACGTACGTATTGATTATGTATAATTATACAATAGGTTGCTGTAATGATTAAAGTCTTCATAGAAACTGTGATTTCTCTGAAGAGGGATCACCATATTAACCTTTTGGCACCATCTCCTGTTACCATCTCCACCTATCAAAGCAGGATGATTTCAAAGAACAATATGCTGAGGTAAGGCCAGTATGTGTCTTAAACAGCAATTATCTTAATATTAATTCATGTGCGATTTAAATGTACCTGCTATAAATAAACATCTGTTTCAAAAAGAAATATACTTTTCCTTACGTTAAAGTAACGCAATCGATCCACTTTTCTCATGCTAAATACGTAATACGTTACAGCATATCAAATCCAATTCCGTATTCACGACTTAATTTATATTCCCTTAATAAATCAACGGGAAAGCGTTCCGACCTCAATAGTATTCCTATCGATAAATTAATAAGGTTCGTTATTTAACAAAAACTCCTTGAATAAGAAAACGCTGCATTGAAATCAAGCAGGGATTGATGGGCCTTCGATATGATCACAGTATAATAATATTGAAGTAGCTAAACTTATCTTAAGTAAGGCGGGAGAAAGATTAAGGGTTGCTGGTGTACGACAAAGAATCTGTACGATTACCACAACTAGTCAAGATTAATTTAAAAATATAATTTGTACGCAAGTACCAACTTCCACGGTAACTTACTAATCCATTTTTGCCAGACTTACATTGTAGATGCTTCTCGCTTAGTTGGCTAACGATACTAAACTAATATTGTATTATTAAGACGTACACAAGTAACTATGTGACAATATTTTAAACAAGTCATATAAACATAAAATGAAAAAAATACAGTGATCATTATTCCCCTTCTCTATCTAAAATTCGCAAAAAGTCCTACGATAAAACGCAAGACTGACAAAATAACCTACAAAAAATTCAATAACGTGGTCCCATAACACATAGTTCCTAATTTACTATCACATTTTATAACAAGCCAATATGAAAGCAAGGGGGCCTCACCCTAATATTATCAGGGACGTAAAAACGTGTAGGTGTCAACATCTCAGCGCGTAAAGCATTGAATTTATTCCCTATAAACGTCTGGAGGAAAACAACAATGTTAGGGAAGTAGGGGAGTACTATCTAAGTATCTTTAGTGCGGCATCTGAACTCTTGTTTGTATTAAGACCAGTTCAGTTGACTGCTCTGTAAATAGTTAGCGTTATTATTTAGCCAATGTTATTTTGTAGACTGAGTTACATATATTTTTTGATATCATTTTAGGGCCTGACTTCGACGCGTCATTTGCTAGAGTTTTGATTCGAGATTTCAGAATTGCAAAACACTACACTAATAAAGAGTATGAATTGTCTTGTGTGCTTTTATTAAGAAATATGAAAAGACTATTACAAAAACAAATAAATGTAAAAATCTTAAATAATGTAAGTTGTTTGCAAATTACTGACGATGAAAGCTATTTCAAATTAATAATTATACCATCAACAATATAATAACAATTCATAGAACGCTGATCTTATTTGACGTTTGCGCACTGCTGACCACTAACAATGCAGCTGCAAGTGCAATAATCAGTTTAGGAACAAAGCTCACCGACAGGCCCTACTGCGAGGACAGGCATTCAGAAATACCAGCCGATACAGACATTAGGATACAAAACAGTATGGAAAATTAATTTACGACTTAAGATGAACCTAATTAGGAAAATTATCTACAATATATAGTTATGAAATTATGAATAATGCAAGAGAGAAAACCGCGTATATCATATAAATATATTAATGGCATAATTTAATTACTTTTTTCTAACAATTCATGTTTTTGGACTTAGTTTGTCTTTCATATTTTCTGACACAGTTTTTGAATAATACATATTATTCAAAGAATTTAGTTATTTAATTTTTTTTTCTCATTAATTAATTAATTACATAATTTACTTAAAGAACTTTATTCGACATAGAGTTACATCTGCATTTTGAGTAGTTATTTTTAGTTAGGTAGATTCCAGTAAAAAAATAACCTTATTTGAGTGAATCCATGAAAAAAAAAATGGTCAACAAATGATAACTTCATCGTAATGTCCCTACTGAGCATTGCACAAATTCCGACGGCTCCACAGACACAAGTATCGGGTTTTGGTTCCTAGTCAGCGGCTCCGCCAACAATAGTCCGACTTCAATCCATTTTCGAACACAAATCTCCTGTGGAAGTTGACTTTGCTCGAATATCAGCACAAATCTCCGGATCGTGTTTTCGGAATTACTTCCGCTGTGGATTCCGCCGCTGTTGGATATACTGCTTTTTCAATTTCACCATATTGAGCTTTATTTTTTCCGATCATGACATTTTAGTGGGTTCAGGAGAACTGTTATATTAATTTCCAGTATGAGGAAACGACCAGTAAAGTAGATTAAAACGTAATATATTGAGGAACAGAAATTCTACAGAAGTAAATAGAAAATATGAGTTTAGAAACATGAAGAAAAATATATGAACACTATTACTTGTAAACTTTGTAAAAAACAGCATCGCTAATAAATATGTGATACTCGCTACTTAAATAGGTTGCCTTTTTTTACTTTTTTCGCGTTTACACTATAGTGCAAATAAGAATTTTATACTGCTTGCTTTGACGGTGAAGCAAAGCTTCGTGGGGAAACCTGCTCGTCAGAAGAGATTTAAAAAAACCTTTCATTATTACGTAAAATTTATAAAATTACTACCTCACACACCAAGACACGCGTTCGGGAGACTCAAGTCCAGCAGAAGCGATCTTCTAATGCATCTCGAGTAAGAAGAATTGTTTACTTTTCTGTAATGAAAGTATAACATTTCTTTCTACTAAAAGATATTTTTATAAAAGATTGACGTTAAATCGTCTACAAAATTTTCAGTTAATTTGATTTGACAACCAAACAACTACACCTATTTTGATAAGTGAAAGTAAGTAAAATAAGAAATCTAAATCAATCCAGCCGTCTTCTAGACATCAGTTAGCAAACAAAGAAAAATATGTAGCCGAAATTGAGTACTTCCTTTTTTGGGCAGTCTCTAAAAACACGCACAATAATAATTGAATTATTCAATTATAATTCCGCTATATTATTTTTGTTTTTTATACATCCATATAAAAAAATCAGAGAGCTAAGTTTTCTCTTCAGTCTCTCTTTACAAATTGAATTGGTCAAAGATACAGCTCTAGTCACATCCAGCTTTTGTAATTGCCCCTTTGATCTGTATTATCTCAAGAAGTAATTACTTTATTCAATTAAGCAAAGTCAAGCAGAGCCTAAAGAAGCGATGGAAAACAAACATGGCAGAGTGTATGGTATTGTTTGAGTAAAGCCAACGGGAAAGGAAAATAATATGTGAATCAGAGCATGAACTTTACACAAGTATCAAATTAACGGAATGTTGTGTGAAGTAACAATGACTACATATACCTACTGCAATAATATCTCTATTGTTTATATTTATTTTTTAATGCAATACTTGTACTACTACTACTTCTATATTTATATTTGGATTTATCTACCGGAAAAATAGTAGCTAGATATATCCACATTTTTAAATTAGAAAGCTGATAGAGTACGCCTTACCCACAATGTCCACACAAAGGTAATTGTATGATAAACGTAAAAGTATGTTCGTTAGTTTATAAGTTTGTTTTTCCTAATTTTACTCAGCAACTAGACGGACCAAGTTGATTTTTTGTATAGAGAGATAGTTGTAGGTTCGGAGAGTGCCTTATCGGAGACGGCTGAAACGATTTGAACAAATATTTATTTGCGAAGGTGCATATCTTGTGTTGTGCTATCTTAATTGTATCAAAATCCGTCCAGATGTTTCATTTTTAAATCGAAATAACTGAAAATGTTCTATCGGTATTCACCTGCAGTAATGGAACTCGGTAATATATTTTTTTTACTTAGTTTAAACAGACTTGTAAAAACTTAAAGACTGTTAACTAATAAATTCTAAGTACGTAAATACTAACGTAATCTAAGCTAATGTTTTTCTCTATCAATTAAATCAGTTTCATACTCACATTTAATTTCACTAAAGTAAAACAAAAAGTACTAAAAATAGGTCTGATATAAAAGGTTAGATTAAAAAAACATCACGCTGTTACACAAACTATTTAAATTATTGCATTGTCATCGGTCCTTCATATTTGTTCAAATTTAAGTCAATCCAAAAGATGAAAATTAAAATCAAAGTTTCCGTTACATTTATCGATTCATAGCAAGCTAATAAAAGAGTGTTAATAGTAAACAGGACCTATTATTTTTATATTAAATTTTATTGTCTACACAGTTAAAACGTATGACACTGTCCGTACTCCTCCACTGTGTGATGTTTAGTGTAATGATATTGGATTGGACAAGGGACAGACGGCTGATAGATAAGATCGCGGGCTACTTTTAGTATTCTTAGACGGGGCAATTAGACTAATGAAAGCCGGGTATAGTGCAAAGATCTGATTCCGATTGGGCATGTCCATCTGATAGGCAGTCCGTCTCTCCGTGCGTGCCTCGAATCAAAACAATGTTGTTAGCTACACTTGGAAGAATTTATTACAGATATTTTGTTTTATGTCTTTTCTTTTGACGTAAGTAATACTAGTTTACTGATATGTTATGAGAAGGCGATCGATTTGTTACTGGATGCTGTGACATGTTTTGTTTTGAAGATAAATTACAAGATACTCATGATAACGTATGGGATAACTACTATCATCATCAATATTTATTCACCGACAACTAATCCGAGGTTTCTTTTGGGCACGTAGTACTTTCGGTTCTTTGTTGGTATCGTGAATGGTTATGGAATGGGAATTCCATTGCTAGTAGTTTATCTTGTCTACTAATTACTTCTTAATATTTAATTTGCACACTTTGTACCTGGCCAAATTTAGTAATAAGCAATACTCTACCATTTTCAGTCTAATGAGTTGTTACTCGGAAAAGTAAACGACTAGAACTTTTAGAAGCAATATCGGCGATACTTCTATTAGCGAAGTTGTAATGACTCCGCTCGGGCGTACAATTTAATTTCATTCAAAACATAAAGGTAGCTAGTAACCAGGCGGAGTAATTACTGCCTAGGTGTATTGCATCCCGGGAGTTCCGTCTACAAGAGGCGACCCGGGTACGACCGGCTGAGGAAGTTTTCTGAGCATTTTGATTATACGAAGCTAGAGTTATAATCACAAACAGACTAGTTTCTTGAAATGGTCTGTTGTCACTTGAATTGATCATTTTTTTCGAAACTATCAATTCAAGTGACGCCAATGAACTAATACTATCGTGTGGAACATCACCAAACATGTCTATGTTTGGTGTATAAAATACCTATAATACCTATTCTAAAATAAGAGGATTTTCAAGTAATGGGCCTTTAAAGATGTTTACGAATTTTGGTGTGTACCCCCTTGGATTTCCAAATAGTATTAGAGTATGCAGAAGTACGCACTTTATAGAATTTGAAAACTTTAACTATAGCAGACTGAGTTATCTTTTACTTATCAATCACTGCTCTAGTCAAGCACAAATAGCTTACAAGTTTGAACAAAAATATCTCTAAATCAGAATCGAATCGTGTAAATGTCATCAGTTAGTAGTAGTAGGTACAGTCAAAAACAGTTTCCTCAACGGCGACGAGGGAGCGGCGCCCTCTCTCGGATTCAATTACACCCGAGCCAGATGAAATTGAGTTGTGTCTGTTTATAGCTCGTCTGAAATCACCCTATTACCTACCTACCTGCAAAACATATGGTATGTAGTGTTCTGCAAAAAATCTTACTATTGCACAAGTAGCTGACACCCGCGCTATAATATGGACGATAAAGAACTTACAAACTTTCAACCCTTAAGCGGGTCAACTGGGGTTCAGTTGACCCGCTTAAAGGTTGAATTTCCAAATAAGCTTCCGTAGTACACTTCTAAACTCTATGATGAGTTCACCCTCTAAATTTTGTCTCTGGATGCGGTGATTTAGGGTCTGCGTTGATTACTAGTGAATATGAGTCAGTCAGCTAGCGTAAAAGGCCCCAAAAAAAATCACCGATGATTAAAAAAAATTAAAAATTCATAGAATCCGTATACCAAGTTTCATCAAGAAACTACGACCTGTGCGCGAGTACGTCATATACACATACACAAATACACAGACAAAAAAAATTGCGAGACTCTAAGCTAAGAAGCTTTGCTCGCTTGCCTCGCACGGTTAAAAAAATTCGTGATATGTATTGTTAGTTTTTTTTTTTTCATTTTAAAATGATACTTATTAAAAAAATATAATAAAGAGTATTTTAATAAGTATTGAAAATTTCCCATTAGCGTGTTTCCATTTAAGAAATAAGTTACTAGATCCAGATGAAATTGAGTAATGTTCGCTTATAGCTCTAATGGCTGCAAACTTTGTGTAACAGGGGGTTCTATTTTTAGGATATAAGATAGAACAAAGCTACACTAATTTTCAAATTTATCCCGCCATTTTGGCGTAAAGGAGTAACTAAGGAACATATCCCATAATTTTATACTATTTACACAAAAAGCAGCGCTTGTGACGTAGAAGTATTAAGGGTAAAGCAATTTACTCGTATTTAACATTACAGTTCTACTTAATATCTATAATTTGGCGCTATATGTCACCAGGGATAATTATATGTACTACTCGTTAGTACATACTTTTTCCCCGATTTATATTAAGCTACAATTTTCACGTGACGAAAATAGAAAAATAACGACAGCCATTGGCGATAAAACACGTTTGCTTTTTATGTAACAGTTAGTATTTTTATCGGCAAAAATGTTTTATTTTCTGAGCAAGCAAACGAGATACAAATTACAGAGCAACGCCAGTGCCAACAAAGACTTCTAAGGATATAAATTATTCAAGTCTCAGTCACGAAAAAGTGTTTGCTATTGTGTAAAAAATCTGTTGTCGCTGTATCGCGCGCGAAAATAGACTAACTAAATATATTTTTTTTGGATTCTAAAAGCCATTAGTATTCGTATACGTGTAACTTTTAAAGTGGCGGAATCGTTCTTTAAATTATATCTCTGTAATCACTAAAGTTCTAGTTGGACCAGGGTGTCTAATAGTTTGTTACTTAAATACAACAAAAATATCTTTATAAATTATTTTCATAGCTTTTGCTACATATATATCAATAAGACCTACACGGATTGCATTGATAAAATAATATTGTGTAACCATTTCTAAGCCCCTGATACAAGCAAGATTCTGTCAATTTTCTATTTTCTACCTGTTCGTTTGTCTCGTAAAAACTCGAAAACGGCTAAGCCGATTTTGCTGATTTTAATTTTGAAATGTTTGTAAAAGTTCAAGGAAGGTTTAAACGGAGAGACATACATGACTGTTAGGCGGTACGCCGGGTCAACTAGTCTATTTATGTTTTCTTCGATATAAACACATTTACAGCCTGAATCTGACTTGTTTTTTGAGACTTATTTACTTCATTCTAAATATATAATGCTTCCTTTGGATTTAACCAAAGAAAAGACCGTCATTTTCACCTGACGCTAACGAGTCGTAATTTACCATCCTCGGAAAAAAATCGGCAAAATTAGGATTAATTCCGAACATGCCTCTCTCAAAGAGTCTGTAAATAATAAAACGACCAGCGAAATAAAGCACTATAAACTATTCAAAACCATTTCAAGCTCTCACGTGTCTGTTACGGTTTGGTGGTCGTCGAATAGGCCGTTTCGAGGGATAAAGAGCTTTATGTGTATATATTTTAAGGGTTAACGTCCCACGGGGACAATTTGCATTCCGCAATCAGGTGAGCGACAAGGGTTTCAGGATTTGCTCTTCAACAACTCCAAGTTTGCTGCTGACTGAATTAGAAGGATGCGGCGAAAGAATTTTTTCGAGAAACAATCTCTCTCGTAAAGGACTCGTAACCTGGATAAGACAGTATTGGGTGACGTAGGTACACCTTTAGTTACTTGCTTATTGTACTATGATACCATAGTAAAATTTGTTTTAAACCGCATCATTTTGAAAACACAAAAGTGTTCTATTTTTAACGAATTCCTTTTTTCAGGTTATGTACAGTACAGGTGTATGGTACAGGTTATGTACAATGTATGGTACAGCGGATTTGCAAAATACTCTTTTGGTTTTGGTTTATAATAAAATAACTTTTTTTTATTAAAATAAATGCAGAAATATTGGTACTCATGCAAATTAATATCTAAAATGCTGACATACGAGTATCTGATAAATTACAAACTTACGCGGCCTACATATTTTGTAGTGTTCAATGCAAACTTTGGGTTTTCAGATTTATTTTGAATACAAGAAGTAATTCTATACATTTTGTCTACTAATAAATTTGTGTTCAAAGTGCAGGTTACATAGTAAAAGCTATAGACAATTTTGATGACTAGTAGAGAGACCTCCTCCCAGTATTCGTACGTTCGTATCAACCCATAGCGTTCCACTGCTGGGCACGGGTCACTCTTGGAAAGAAGTGTAGTTTATAGTCCAAAACGTTGGCCAAGTTGCAGGTTGGGGTATTCAACTATCATCAAAAGCTATTAACCTTCATCGACGAGCAGGTTTCCTCACGATGTTTTTCTTAAGTAATGATAGTTATAAGCAAGTGGTAATTAATTATTATATGCACATGGGTGAAAAACTCAAAGGTTTAACCGACTAGGCTACCACTTACTTCAAACCTCTCGGCTCAGAACACTCCTAATCAGTGGTGGCAATATTATATGTGATAATTTTGGTTTGTATTTAAGTACCTACAAGTAGTTGTCATTAAAAAAGCAGACAAAACAAAAAAATGCTACAAAACGAATATTTAAATTATCTACATCATATTTACATTATCAATAATCATAATACCTACTAGTTTACACATGTATTTACTAAAAATACTTTAATTTCTTAATCGCAGACGTATAGACTTGTCTTATTCGTCCTAATTTAATTTGAAGGACATGTTCTCAAAATTTAATCTGTAAAAATCTAACAAAAGATATTTGGAGACTAGCCAAGAAACCTCTACGCAATTATATTTGAGAGGTTTCATAATCCGAAGACGAGACCATTTCAAATAGATTTATTCATTCATCTATTCTGTAGGTCAGATTCGTTAGTCCAGTTTTGATATTTTTAAGCTATTGTGTATTTTACTATAAAAGATATATTTATATATTTTGAGAGAGAAAAAATATTTTAATATTTTAAACGTTTCGTTATTTTCCTGTCTTTTTTTGGGCTTTACCATCAAGAATGACCCTTATTTGAGTACGAGAATAGCAAATAAGAAATTTCGATTTAACAATCGACAATACAATTATAAAAAATTATGCAGTCTTTTGCCTGGTTTACCTTTATTTATACCTCTCGACAAATATACATACCAACCAATAAAGTCGTACTGCTAGACACCAGTCTCTTCCATGAAGGGAAGTAGGCCATAGTACATCACTCTGACCAAATTGATGGTCGGTCTTCGTTTATCTTCAAATTCATCTCCAACAAGCAGATTTCCTCGAGAGGGTGCACTGGGTTCACCGGCTATTTTACCACTAACTTAAATAAACCAGCAGCTGCGTGAAATTGTAAGCCACTAGAAAACGCATAATAATATAAATAATTATCTCATTTTTCCAAAAACGACAACAACTCTAACAATATTTTTTTTTTCTATACTTCTTTATCTATGTCAAGTAACAAGCGAATCAAAAACGGGGTTACACGGGGTTGTTTTAAAACATTTAAAATAAGCTTAGATATTTATTTAAATAGTCGTATTTACTTTATATACATACGTAGCTAACAATCTCGTAGTCGTATCAAAAAGTAACCAAGTGAATACAAAAATTTAGTTCACTATCAAATAAGAACAATTTCGCACATGACTTCATTCACCGCATCATCTTCGTAAATCCGATATTAAACGAATTGTGTTGGCCTGTGGAATGTTATGTAATGATAAATCTGTTTAGAACTTTTATATATACAGGGCTTTCAATTTGAAACGTTCTAATTTGAAATGGGGTCACTATTCTCATCATTACAAACACATTTTTATTATGACATCAATACTGATATCGAGAAACTAAAAATCAGTTCTTACATAAAAAAAATTTCATCGCTTGTCAACAAACAGCAGATTTTTTTGTATTCAGGAGTTAGTCACCTAATGTAAATCGTTAATTGGGATGTGGGGAGTAATTATGAACCCTCTTCGGTTTAGTACACCCCTCGCTAGTAAACCTGTACAAAATTTGACTTATTTATACCTGCGATTCGAGACGCGGTGAGATGTTTTACAGGTAAAAATCGGCTAAGTGCGAGGCACAGTGGACGTAAAAGATATGTGGCAGCATACCGCATCATTCCCAATTATTCATTAACATACTAAGCAAGATAAATAAAAATCTCTATCACATATATGTTACTTTAATAATTTTCCACGTCAGTCCAAGCGCTCCGTCGCCGTCGCTGAAAGAATAAATAGGGAACATACATAAAAAACAGATGAATTGAGAATTCATTAAATTAAGAATAAATAATTAACCCCACGAATTGTAAACGTCTTCGTTTTTTAAATCTGTAAAAAACTGTAATGCCTTAAATTTGTTAGTTTTCAAAGATTCCAAAGTTAGCGTAACTTCAGCGTGGAGCCTTTTATTATTGTGAGTCTTCTGAAATGTTTTCACAAGTCGCATCCGCCGATGGTTGTATTGATAAACGAGCGCTCTCCCCGCGACACGCATACAAATATTGTAGCAAATTTATCATGTTTAACGCTCATGTGGATCCGTGCGATGTGTGCTAAGATGACACTTAGATTTCTGATAAAACGCCACTGTTTGGTGCTTGAACGCCTTATTTTTAACGTACATATGTGAACATGAACAAACGCGTATGTGAGAATAACGCATAAAGATAAGTAATTACAGTTCGTTGTAGAAGATGCTGGGACAGTCCTTACAACTGGTTACCGAATCTACCGTAAATGCTTTTTCTTGTTTGGTGTTAAACTTGCAGTTTTGTAATTGAGATGTTACCTATGTACGTAAGACAAACCAAGAACCCTATCAAGAAATGCTCTTGGTACCTACCATAAAAAATTGATATAGGTAGTAGTAGGTACGTAAAAAAGTAAATAATGAATTTGTGAAAAGTGATAAACTCGATAATAAGTTAATTGTGAGTGTAGTCCATTATTAATCAATTGCCAGCTACTTAGAAGCATATACCAAAAATTACCAATTAGTGACAGCCTTTTCCTTTATTAAAGTTATTAAGTAATTTTCTAGTGCTATAATTGTTCACGACGGGCGTCACAATTGCCTAGCTTAGTAGTATTATTGTAAATAGTGCAGGTGTTAGCATAAGTTTATTTTATAAGTCGCATTATACATAGATTAGGTGGTAGCATAAGGTAATATAGTGATTTAGTTAGAAATAAACAATACTGACACGGTCTACATCAATAGGGCGGCGGAAAGCGAGATAAAGGGATTATAGAATTAGGGATGCAGATAACGCTACACCACGGTGAGACGGGCAGGTGCATGAAATTCCACGTAGTGCCTCAGCACACAGCCCTTTCGTGGAATTTTACCCAGACAGGGTTGAACAATCACTACCCGTCTCACTCACACGCTTAGAACGCCGAACATATAAAAGCGCGTGGTGTAGCGTTATGAAATCAGTTCAGCATCAGTGCAGCAACCGAAATCAACAGTAGAGTTCAGCACCCGAAATCAACAGTACAGTTCAGCAACAGTTCAGCAGTTGAGTTCAGTATTAGTTTAGCAGTAGTCCAGTCAAGACTTCAGCTTTGCCTCTGCAGTGATACAGTGCTATCAAGAAAACATTCTCGCTCTCCGCCCTCTTCTGTCAAGACTCTGACCGTGTCAGTACTACCGAAGCCTACACCATCTTTTCTTGGAACTTCCTTCAACCCCAGCATCCGTGGAGCGACTCGGGTCAGACTGTTCTTCCATCCACTACGCCACATACAGTCCACTTGCCGTAGCAGTCTCGGCCCGCCGTCCTCCACAATAATATAATAGCAAAACTTTTCCACGAAATAAAATAGCGGCGGCAAAAACATCGGCTCGTATGACTGGTAATCTACTAGCATCCTCTTTTTTTTATCCTGAACAGCTAGGTATTTGACCACAAGTTCACACGACCACGGCAGTCAGCGACACTGTCGCCCTAGATGGACGATGCCTAGTCTGGAATACACTGCAGTCTCTTAAGCGAGGCTTCTGGTGACCATAACCAACAAAACAAAATTTTACGACTTTTGAACATTCGCGAAAAAATTCAATTGTCCATACATTTGGCCGCGCGTCAATTATCTATTTGTACTTAAAAGCTAATTTTTGCTAATTCTCATTCATCGTAAAACGAAAGTTGTTGCTTTTAATCATCAAAAGCAAACCTTAAGAGCTTGTTTTTTACCAGTCACCTTCTATATTTTTTTATTCAAGACCGCTAGGCATTTGACGACCACGGGCGACACTGTGGTCTTTCTTAATTACACTGGCTCTCAACAGACCGTAAGATCGTTATGTTCTCAGTGTACTTGGGTATATTTCTTTAAGTTTTAAAAATAAACAGAGCTTGCAAATGACATGTTTATTGCTGAAAGAACAAATAAAATTATAGAAGCCTTTGAAATATACTTACAGACGTCTTACCTGTCATTTGCCATTTGCCAGCCAAGATAATAGATTTATGCAGGTCTACTATAAACTCTTTAACTCATAAAATTCTATAAATTATAGTTTATAAAAATGCTTCCATATCTGGGCTTCAAGCCAAGACTATTAAATTGTATAAAAGTATAACATAAATCCAGTTATACCTTAACTGACAAAAACTAAGTAGTATTTTCATCACCCACTTCTGGCTGTTAGCGCTGCCACTTCTGGGACTATTATTTTGTGTGTCTAAAATAGAGAATTTATTTGCTATCTTTCTATCACTTCATATGATTTTATAAGGCAGACACGTGCCTAACAGTTGTCCTGTGTGATTTTATACGAACGTATTCCTTCATTATAGACCCGGAGTTACGAAGCTGGTTCCCCACGAGGCTTTTGAAGTGTGTAAATTATATATTCCCTTAAAATTATAAAGCATACAAATTCAACTGTGCACTTTAGTAGTTACAATACTTAGTAGGTAATATTTACTTATTAAAAATTTGTTTTACGTAATAATATATTTCCAGTTCAGAAAGCTCTGCGCTTTCAAACGTAAACACACCCAACATACAATAGCCTAATTTTATATCACTGACAAAGGAAAGTTTCAGATTGTCGCATAACCTTATCCAGTGGAATATTTTACAGCGTTCTAAAGCGTACCGTTATCGTCGAACCGAAGTCCCATGGGGTTGACGATCTCTCTATAAAATTTTGCATGAATTCAAGTCGTTTTAGATAAGTCTGGCTATGCCATCACTCTGTCTGCTATGCTCTCAGTGCGACAAATATATCTCGAAGTGGAAGATAGTTCTTGCATCGTAAGTTCATAGTTGAACTATGAATTGACAGTATATATGTTTGTATATTGAATCTTGAGTACGCCGTAGATTTTTTACAAATCTTGAAAGAAACTTTGTAAACATGTTCTAAGAAACTTTAAATTATTTTAGTCATCAAGAATTTTGGCACGTCTTAGAGCCTAAATAAACGGCTTATCGTATTTTTATGTGAGTGGTGTCAATAGATTCGTCTTCACCTACAGATGATCATAGGCTATACTAGCTGCATCTCGCTTTCACTTGTATTCTCCTTTTTTGATTTCACATACGTGGGTCTAAAGTTCTTGCAGTCGGGTTTTTTGAAGTCAGTTTTAATCATTCGTTTCATAGTATTGACGGAAAAGAAGCAGTACTATCGACATACTAAAACGACAGGGTTATAAGTTCGATGAGCCTGTGAGTGTGTGTGGGTCTGTGGCATCGGAGCTCTCAAACGGATAAACCGATTTAGAATTTGTTTTTGTTAGTTTGAAAGGGGAATTAGTCAACAGTGCTCTTTGCTGAGTTAGATAAATACCGGTCAAAAATGACCGCCACAAATTGACGGATTTTTCAATATGCAACTCGCTCAATATGAGTATCAAGTAAAAAGCTTTGCCTTCTTTAATATCTACTACAATAATACACTAATAATAATAACAAAACAGGTTTTCAGCAACTCCATCAGGATGGAGTTCAGTGTAGATAAGTGTGCGGTTTAACATGTGCAGCGAGGGAAGGTTGTTCAAATTCACCGAATTTTCAATTTTTCGAGACTATGACTCTTAGATCTCTCTACGAGGCCGAGACCTACAAATACTTGGTATGTCAGAGTCGTTGAGTATCTCAGTCAACGAAGTCAAGAAATCGATGAAGGATCGCTTCTTTTGCTGCTTTTGTAATGATGACGAACAACTATATGAAATATATCCTGAAGGATGGTATGTATGGTTATATTATTTCCGGTTGTTCCCATCTTGCTAATAATGAGTATTTGCATAGGCATAACCTAGTAGCCAGGATCATACATTAGCAACTTGCTCTTCAATATGGCCTTGTCGAGTCCGAAGTGCCGTACTATCGGTATGCACCGTTGCCAGTTCTTGAAAATGGTCGTGCGTTGCTCTACTGGGACCGCTCTATCATCACGGACAGGACTATTGTTTGCAATAAGCCTGATATCGTGCTGGTAGATCGGTCCCAGCGCAGAGCAGTACTCGTCGACATCACCATCCCGCATGATGAGAACCTCGTGAAGGCTGAAAAGGACAAGGTCAGCAATTACCTTGACTTGGCTCATGAGGTTACCGCTATGTGGGATGTTGATTCGACGATCATTGTTCCGATAGTCGTTTCGGCAAACGGCCTGATAGCGAGAAGTCTCAATCAACATGTTAAGAGGCTCTCGCTAGATGGTTGGATCAAGGGTCAGATACAGAGGGCTGTGATCCTCGATACAGCACGTATTGTAAGAAGGTTCCTCTCTCGGTAGTCCCTACCACCAGTAGCTTGGGTTCTACCCCGCTGCTGGCGGCACTCTAGGTTTAAGTTTTATATAATATTTATTGTTTTATATTTATATTGTAATAAACTCAAACATTAAGAAATGAATACGAAAATAACAAAACTAAGATAAATTTTAAATCTAAGATTGCTGCCGCCACAAAATTGCGAATCACATGGTTTTTCTTTGTAAGATTTTGTGTTGAATATTTTTAAAATTTTAAATTATACTTTAATCTAATCAATGTACTTAAATTGAACATCGACACTTTGACTATGGCATACACGTTTACGTACTTTCTGTGCTATTCTTTGACAAATTCAAAACATTATGCATCTTAAAATATCCTCTTTCAGTCTATATATATTAACATAGCATAAAATTGAGCATTCGCTATAATTTTATGCTTGCCAAGTTAATTCCCTAGTGAGGGATACATACATTTTATTTATTTGGCGACCTGTTCCCGCTATCCTCTATGGACATTACTTTTCCACGTTATGTCAGACAGCGTATTAGCAAATACTAGTTAAATATTTTCTATTTTATGCTTGTTGGTTTCCATGATTGGACTGTCTACGTAACCAGAGCTTCATATTTGGTACAAAAAATGTGATTTTCTCATTTGTTTGTACACCTAAAAACGTTCTTAACCCTAAAGACTCTTTCTTACACAGTATACTGCTTCTGGCTACTATTGTCATTGTTTCAAATTAAATACTCATAAAAATCAATTTTTGTCTGAATACGAATTTTTGGCATATTTTTATGCAATTTTTTTTTCTATTGCACAAGGAGAACCCGTGAAGACTTTCCTTGATAATATTACAATCTAGCCTAAGCCTAAGGCTAATAAGTAATTTTAGTTTAACTTAATCGTCTACAAAATAATGTTTCTAAGAATTTGTCCATCGGCACTTTTCTTATTACAGTTATTAAGGCGAGAACACTTTGTTAATGTGTTCTTGAGTCTTAGCACTTTCGCTATTATATTTCACTATTTTTAACACTACACTAACTCGAACGGTTTAGTTCTTTTAAGTCTTCTAGTTATGTCAGTGTGTTTGAGGAGCTGGATAGCCTCGACATTGATATGATGATAAAGCCGGTTTTAGTGAGCTTCGGCGTATTTTTTTTTCACTTGTTCAACGAACTCTACTTTTAAGTCCTGGTGAAGATCGTTGTTTCTTATGTACCAAGGTGCATCGATAATATCCCTCAGTACTTTATTCTGGAATCGTTGGATCATGAGCCTATTACTTTGAGCGGTACAGCCCATCTGTATACCATAAGTCGGAGAGTTTCTTCCAAGCAACCAATACATTTCTCTATAGCGCAAATCCAGCTGCTCTTTTTTCTTCTTGACGTGTTCTTTCCAGCGAAGCTTCACGTCAAGGGTCATGCCTAGATATTTTGCTGTATTCTCATATGGTATTACTTGACTGCTGATGTAATACTGGAGAATACCTATGTCGTTTATTACTAAAGTCTATGTGAATTGATTTGGATTCATTTAATATAACCTCTATTTCTTCGTCCAGTCATAAACTTTATTCACAGCCATTTGAACTTTTTCTGCAGCTTCTTCATGAGTATTCCCTACGGCCATGATTGCAGTATCGTTAGCAAAAGTGGCAATGGTGATATTTTCTGGCTGTGGTATATCACATGTGTATAACAGGTACAGGACCGGACCTAATACACTTCCTTGTGGCAATATTAATTTGAAGAGTAATTAATAAGTGCATTTACGCTGAATTTTGGGACAGTATTTTTATTATTTAAAGTTTTAGGTACTACCTGATGACCGCGACTTTGTTCGCTTGGTACCGCTTGGACCGGGATCTTTTGATCCCGGTAAATTATATGTATGTATATTGATCAGAGATATCAGCTTTTATACGCCCATTATTTTTCAAAATTAATACAAAATAAATTTGTTTCAGAGATTAGCCCATACAAACATACCGACAAACAGAAAAAAAAGAAACAAAATTAAAAAAAAATCTTATATCCCACTGACACGGTTTTACAGCATTTTTTATCCTTGTACTGAAATTCGAACTGTACAGTTTTATTATATTTACAGATTTGACTACATAATAATACTTTAATATATTAGTCCAGCAAAGACGAATATTTAATTAAATTATACTTTCACGTAAAATAATTAATGGCTTCTGCAGTACCACATGAACGTTACTTGATGCAACTGTTATCAATCTACACACAAAATAAGATATCTTTAGAGCTGTCCCGAGATTTAAATTCGAAATATCATCGCAAAAATTAAACTTACTTACAATCGCCGACATTTTGCAGAAGACTCTGTGAGCTTTGCTTCGCTCGGTCAATAAACACGATCTATATCTCATTTGCATACGACACTCGATAATGCTTTAAGTGCGGTAACGTATCAGCTACAATGATCATAAACTTAATAAGCATACATAGGTTTACGACTGAAAAGCGCCCCCTAGTGGTGCCTGAATAAACATGAATCACGCATAAATGTTTTGCCATTCGAACTCCGCGGTTCATTTACTGTTGGCATATGATTAAGTGAAAATATTTAATGCAGGTCCATAACATAAAATGAATTTATAGAAATCCATTGCTATAGTCGTAAAAATATTTTAGCCAATTATAAATAGGTATAAAAAATTCTCTAATATAGGTTTTTATTTGGATAATTTCGTAAAGGTTTATTAAATGTATATATGTTATAATTATTTTAAGTGAAACAAATCTTATGAAGTACAAATTGATGAGCCAAAATTAAGAATAAAGTTAGTGAATTCACCAATTATTCCTCTTGTTACATTAAACTCAGCCGAAGGTCCACTAACTAGGTTAGACGCAACGCAATTTACCCTTTTCATCGCTAATAAACAGGTTTGTCGCTATTCAAAACAAACAGTATTATTAATCATATCAGTTATGTTTGTAAATGTAAGCAATCATGAGTTCCAGTGTTCCAAATCCGTGCTGTGGTTCGCTAAGAGATCGATGCCTCGACGCGCGTGATCCGAATCCCAGAATCCACGATAACGCCTCGCGAATCAGATTTGAATATGAATGGAATATTAATGAAAAGTTTGCTGTTGACTATCAAGAAGACGCGTCGGCAATTTGTTTCGGTGCTACCATTCCGAATAAGAGATAAGTTCCGCTGAGAGAATAGAATCCGTAAGCAGCAACGGCAGGGCAAGATAATATTACAAATATCTATACATGACGGAATATTCATGTAGAAATCCTGTTATTCTATTAAAATTAACCTCTGCTTGTTTTTAAACGTGATTTCTTAAATACGCTAACATAGAGTACAGCAATTTAACATTGCAAAGTGGAGTTTTAGGAGAAAATAAATTTACAAAAGTCGACTGGTCGACATTGAGCAATTGCCATACTTTATGCTAAGCTCCGTTTTTAATTACTACTGGGAACTTTTCAGTTCTCTGCTGTAACATAGAACGAGTGCTGGATTTTTCATACTTTTATAAACGTTCGCTTTTATTTTCAAGCCTTTTTGCTGAACGCTTTACAGTACGTGCTAAAAAATAAAAATATAAGTGAAGCGTGTTTCTCATCATTTATTACGTTTGGTGACAAAGGTAGAAAATTTGCAACTGGATCATTCGTTTGCTCGTGCACTGGTTTGCTCTTCCACGCGTAGATTAACACAACGGGGCTTTGCGGGCTTCTATTTCATGTCCAGCTATAGCCAAGGACGCCGATTATCCTGGACGAATGGCGATACAAACACAAGGAATCTCTCAAGCCAGATTTTTCATGGAAAACAAGTCGGTGATTGCAAACGCACGAGAATACAAACATTAGATGATCTTTGACATAATAAAAGAGTAGGTACTACTCGTATACTAAGAACTAAAAACCGACTACAATTCGGGACGCAAACCTTACGATGCAAAACAGAATATCATCGAAAGTCAAGGAAAATTTAAAAGTTATATTAATACAAAAAAACTGCTAGACCAATTTTGATAAAATGTATACGAGACTAATTGGACAGTACACCCTTAAGAAGAGAAATCAATTTTTTAAGTCAATCCGGCTTCTTTTAAAAAATCATTAGGCTTACATAAAAAAGATACCAACTAATTGAGGACCTTAATTTCTCTTAAAGCGATTAAAAAAAGATATTTAAAGGCTTGGAATTGCTTAGGTTAGCCAGAAGCAGGCATGTTTTTATAAATGTTATATCTAACCACGCACAAAAGTTTTCTGTGTCCATAGGATCAAAACACTTCCTAACAATAAATACAGGAAATATGAGACATTTAAAAAAAAATTAAGCGCGACGGCAAAGGCGGGTAAAAATAGCACTAAACTCCTTTACTACTAAGCTACCTACACTATTCAATAACATTTACCGAACCCCTAAAAGCAAAATAGTATTTTCCACTACAGTAACGAAATTCAATCAGGAAACATGGAACATGAAGCAAATGAAACACGAAACAACCGAAACAAAATTCTTCACATCTGAAGACAGCGGCAGCGCCCACACCAGCGAAGATTTGTTTCGTTTGCTGATGTAAAATGTATGGAGTTCGATCCGCCCGTCATTTATAAGGTCAGCACATATAGAAATGTTTGGAGAATGTACAAATTCTTTACAAGAGAATAATCGTCAAAGTTTTCATCGAAAATACAATCGAAAGCCGCCGCTTTAAACTTAATTTAACTTTGAACTTAATCATTACTGTTTTTTGCCCAAAACAACTTTGAAATCTAGAAATAATAAAGTATGATTGATAGGGAAATTGCGCATGTGTGTTTAACAGATACAGAATTTCTCTGCCAGTGAACAAATACGACTATAGAAATTAAATTAAATCTCTGATAATCATACTATTTAATTGTCGTTCTTAGAAAGTAACGGCAGCAGAGTCTCCATATTTGTATTCCTCAATTTCTCAAGGTCATGCATAGTTTTTTACTCTAGAATATTTCTGTTGTGATATAGAGCCCGTGACAAATTTCAAAATATTTTAAGATATTTGTATCCTTAAAATGATTATTTATAAATGACGTCATACTTGTGAGGCATAATCCCTGGGACCCAGTATGCGCTGTTCTTACCAACGTGCGGAACCTACTGGCAACATTAACGATTTAATATAACACTTTTAAGTTCATTCCTTACCGTTTCCTGGGTTGTGGTTATCCTGATTAATAAAATAAGGTTCTTTGTTCATTACTAATTTATTTTAGCACCTGGCAACGAGCTTATTATTAAATTTGATATCAAGTATTGTTAGATGTGTTTAAAATTATAAAAAAAAATTAAGCGAATAAATGCTCATTATGACGAACACTGATGAAGGATGGTGATGACGGTATATGAAAGAGTATATATATAATACCCAGTAGGGGGATGAGAAAGCTATAAAAGATCATAAAGATTTAGTGCAGCGATTTGTACCCATGCTAACTAAGTATAGCCATATTATTATCAAAAGCTTTTTTCTGACGTATTTATTGGATACAAACGAATTGATTTACAATATTAAAAAATCAGATAAAAGTGAACAACTGAGTTTAGGTCAGCCATAATTAATAATATAAGACAAATAACGCGACGTTGTCGTGTACCCACATAATCAACGCATCTTGAACAAAGTTGAACATGGTTAAAACTATTGTTTGACAGTAGAATCCCATGGACCCCATGGATGTACTGCACGTTAGTATTTTAAAAAGTCTTAACAACTCGTAAGGTTATGAGCTCACCAACAGATAACCTACGCCGTGTAATCATTTTTTGACTTTAAGAAAAGACTGATTTATGATGAACGCAGCCTTAGAATCAATTAAGTATAATAATGGTAGTTTCGCGAATTTTGACCTCGCATCCAGGATATTAAAGGAACTTTATAAAAATAACGATAACCATTTGACCGATTTTTTATACTCGGGATTTTCTGCATGTCGTCCCAAATGGGCCGTAGGTATGTAGAACGAGTTGACGAATTGAATAGAATCTTAACTAATGTTGTGTTTCGCATGTCTGTATTAAATATTATTGAAATCAGCCCATAATTGGCGTGGTAGCAATTTTCCTCTTTTTTTGGAATAAGTACCGCCTATATATATAAGTAATCAAAAATCGCCGACAGTTCAAAAAAATTGTAGAACTTCCTTGAACCCATATACTAAGTTTTGTCAAGACACATTCAAACTGACAGACATAGGAACATATAGCCAGACTCGAAACAGAGATGCTTCGCTCGCTCGGTCATTTATTTAGAACCTTTATTATCTATACAGTTATATTAAAGTTAATATATATACCAAAATATATATCTATCTTATTATTTTATTTACACAAATTTTTATATTTTCTTCATTCTTTTCAGACCTTTACCAAAACCTGTCAACAAAATAAAATTAACCATTTCAAGGAACAAATGATCTACGGTTGAGCGTTTCCCACCCACACTAATGTAAAAGACATGTAAGAGATTAGAGAAATTGTTGTGTTAATAGAATCAGACTGTGCAATGGCATATGAGGGGGTGGAATATGTTTACTGTACCGTGGTTAGCCACGCGTACTCGTAAGTCGGTGGTGTAGCTCTTAGGAGCCGGCGATACGGGAAACGTTATACAAACTTTATACATAAGGTTTCAAAGCGAAATAAAAAACTTTGAATTTAAAATAATTTACAAATTAAACCTGCAAATATTAAGAAACATCCTTCACAACAACAAAAAAGATATATCAAATCGGTCCAGCCCCATAGCATGGGCAGTGGATAAAATAGTTTTTATCCACTTTCAAGGAACAAAATACAAAAAATTCTAGTTTGAAACGTCATTAATTGCGTATTTAACAAGCGTTAAGACATTTCAATTTAGCCGTGATCTACTTTGTCTCTATTTTATCATCAACCATAATGTCTGTCCGTCTGTCCGATAATCGTCCATGGATCACTCGTCGCTGAGAAATCAGTGAAATTACATAAAACGAATTTGAAAAAATAAGTTATTGCCTACTTCCACTGCTGCGGGTCAAATCTGGACTGGTTTTGATGAAAATTAAATTAAAAAAATTAACGGTGCGTCAAATTGTTCCTCCTCTCTTTTGGAAGTTGGTAGAAAGGATACTAAAGAATTAAGAACCCCTTATTCAAAGTCAGTTATACAATCAAAACGCCAAGACATCCATAATAGCGTTTCTTTGTTTACAGTTTAAACCAACCGCGAACAGCTCTCCAAATATTTAGTTAGACGCTACCTGTTATTACATTTCGTCCGAAGCGGCCGACGCAATTTAATTGTACCTACGAGTATAGTCTCCACTCTCCTCCCGAACGCGAATTTACTACACACAAAGCTATTTCTCCAGTCTGGCTACAGAGTGCAGTCAAGAAATCCGCGAACCCATTTTTTACCGCCAAACAAAAACAAAAGATTTTTATTTTTCATACTAGTATCTATAACGAGTATCTCTTACGATCAAAGGTGATATAGTAGACTTTAGATACTGCAAAATCTTTAAAAAAACGTCATTACCCCCTTCCATTACGGCTAGCGCCAACTTTTTCAGGTATTTCGATTTCAAAATCAAACTTCTGTTTTATTTTCATTCAAATTTTTATCATACGATTTTAATTTAAATTTGAATGAGACCACTCGAGAAGTAAATATACCACTTCAAACTCAACTTTCAAAAAATTAGGTTATAATACACTATAAAAATTATACCCTTCGAATTGAGTACCTCTACTTGTTCTGGAGAATTCGGAAAAAAAAAATATAATTGATCGGGTGAGCTAAATATAAGCATGAGTATGTATATGATTGTCTGGATATTGGTACTCATGTACAAATCGTACTATGTTCAAACGAATCTTAGCGAAACTTGGTAAAGAGGTATATTTAGAACGAAGTTTAGGAGAAGGAAGGAGATATTTTGAAGTCCAATAACTTATTTTCGCGGGATCAAAACTCGTATTACTCAAATTGATCATAGTGTATAATATTCTACGAGTTATTAATTTGATTGCGTTGTGAGTTGTGAAAAATATATAATCCGCTATTATGTGGCGGTACCCATCTTGGGCCGATTTTCATCCAACAGCTAAAAACAGCCCGACTAACAAACCTTCCAAACAAAAAAAACAAAGTCAAAATCGGTTCACCCGTTCGTGAACTACGATGTCACAGATAGACACACATACAGACTCGTTAAACTTATAAAATCCCGCCTTTTTGCTTCGGAGGTTAAAACTTGTGTCATATTATGGAACAGTTTACCTACAAATAATAATCTATACTGCTATAGTAATATTACAAAGAAGAAAGATATTATTGATAGTTTGAACTATACTGAACCGATTTGAAAAATTCTTTCACTGTTGGTAAAGTACACTATCTCCGTGTGACGTAGCTATTTACTGCATATATTTTCAGCAATATTAGGGATTATTACTGAAACTCCAATAATATAACCCAAGGTCTAAAAAATATTTAATTATGTTTTTTTTTTAATTATCCGTGCGAAGACGGTTCAGGCCGCTAGTCATAAATATATAAATTGTCCTCCAGTTTCTACAATTCATATTTTTACAGAGCAGGCAATACTACCTTTGTATGCGGTTTTTAATATCGCATTCTATTATACGCTGCAACAGAAACGAACCGTTGTATTGTAAATAGAATTTCTGTTGTTTTTCAAATTGCCTGAATAATGGAATTTTACAATCAGCGTATTCATTTTATTTCTCATTTGCGAATTAGAAAAATTCTATCATGTCGCGTAACGTTAGCGGCGAAAAAAGTGAAACCATAGACTCCACGATGTGCGTTTGCTTTTTAATAGCCAAGGGCTGTAAGGCATCAATTGCAGCCCGAGATATTTAGGCGCACGAGCGCAGCGAGGGCGCCTAAATATCTCGTGCAATTGGTGCAATTGATGCTTACACCCGAGCCAACTACTCTGCTTTACATCTCGATTATGAGGTAAGTAGAAAAAAACCGGCATTACATTAATAAAATATTGTTAATTGCTGCTTCAGCTTCCATTTTCGTTGAACTCATGTTTTTTTCCTAATTAGCACGTAATTATAAAAAAAAAACCAAAAACAAACAATATTTAAAGTAAAAGATTTCTATTCCCGCCTTATTTCATCTTTTTTTTAAATTATTTTTTCCAAGAACAAAATTGAGCCTGCGTCTTTCGATATATAAAATTGACGATTATTATACTCATACTAAGACTAGGCTGAATAGCGAAGCGACCTCTTTTGTCATTGGGCTGAATGCATGACGTCTATTGCCAGTATGATGGTTAGATGTACGCGAACTTTTTGAAAGAGTAAATTTTTTTTCTAATTACTTACCGCCCTAGGGATTGTCTAGCTACATTATTACCCTAGAGCGCTAATTAGTCACCTACAAGCCTTATTTGGGGGTAATAAGGACCTACTTACCGAATATGAGAGATGTAAAAAAACTTGTTTCAATTTGTGTTAACAAACCATCACCTTACTTTTTAATTTTTTTTTATTTATTGATTAATATAAGAATACATAAGCTCAAATTTCGTTTCTGCCAAACTGCAAAGCAGTTTGTAGGCAGAAGTTCTCTCTTATCTAATCTTATTGTGATGTTTATTTACTATATTACAATTATTATCAAAAATGCTGTGTTCACTACGTACTAATAATACTACGTAATGGCCCTATTTTAATAACGGACTGAAGTGGTAGGTACTTTTGTTAATACATTTTTAATAAGATATTGATTAAAGAATATAGTTCATTCCTATTTCGTTTTTATGTCAGCGTGAGGAAACAAAAAAATATTTTTGTTTTTATGGTATGATTCATCCTTACCAGGTGCAATAGTAAGGAGGAATCACACCATACCTCACCTCATTATTTCTTTTTTGCTCAGTATAACTTCCTCGACAAGTGTTTCGCTTTAGCACAAGGTATCCACTAGAGATGTTGACTACTTCTCTAATTACTCTTCAAGAACTTCGCTCGCAAGATAACTCTGTATTCTAATGTGGATATTTCATTCATTAATGTTAGGTAATATCCCATATCTCAAGTTAGTCTAAGCCACCGCAATACATTTAATAATGACGCAGCTTGTTTGATCTTGCTCGGCGCTCGCAGCAAATTAATAGTATGCAATATTGGCGTCTATTTCCGTTCGCAGATTGAACTGACGTCGGTAGGACTTAGCTACCTGGATTTTGCATTAGCACTCTTGGCGCACTTTATCTTAACACTGGATATGCTATCAATCTTATTAAATTTTTGTATTCGTAAATAAAATCCAATTCGATTAATCTGTCTGTAGTAATTTTATATTTAGAAATCTTAATTAAATACAAAGTCACATTTACAGGAAACGTGATTAAAGGCATTATCTAAAATTTCAATTTAGAACTTGCTGAACATCACAGACAAGTGCAAGACGGGTAACCAACAAGACAGGTAGAATCAACAGTTACACAATAAGATTATATACCAATCAAATCTTGGGCATCTATTAAATCTAATAAAATAGTAAGAAGATAAAATAGAGTATATTTGATAATATTTGACTCTGGACTATGAATAAATGCTCTGAAGCAAGAAAGTACCAATTGTACACAATAACTCGGTGAAAACACACCAAAAATTGATTTTCAACCAAGAAATAAAAATCCCAGACGCAGAAGTGTAAAGTGCGCGTAAATTCTAACCTGCATCTCTAGAAGACGAAACGGGAAATCAATTTGCCTCGACGAGCATTATACAGGCGACTTCAATTGAGAGTTTAAGGCTGGGATTTTTAATATTTTTGTCGGCAGGGTCGGAGCGGGACGTCTTGGCGAAGACGGCACGGTAATCAGGAAAATTATTTACTCATGTCTACGCGGCTCGTTGAAAATACAAACAGGGTTGGCGAGCTGTTTTCTTTAAATGTAGCTTGGTGAAACATATTCTAGTGTGCTCTTTGATACCTACCAGTTACAAAAGTTGGAGAATAGTTAGTTTTGTCAAACATCCCAACAGCTGCTGATGAGATATTTTTTAATGTTATTTGGGAAGAATAAAGCTTTATTTGAATATGCTTAGCTTGTAAACAAATTATTTGATAATTTAAGTATATATTTTTGTTTTTAAATTGCAAATAAAAATATTAAATTCTTCATTGTAAAATGACCCAAGGATTTCTAGGTCTTACTCTGCAACGCAGAGTAATAAGACCTAGAAATCCTTTATTACAGGAAGATGCTTAATTGAGTGAGCTTGAGCATCACCCGTATTCATAATTCGAGCTATTAAACTACTTAACACCTAACAATTGGATGCGTTTTTAACCCGATTTAGATGTTTGTATTATTTGAATAGTTTAATAATCTTGCGTTTAGTTTAATAAAATGGTGCAGCTTAAGAGGTAGCACGCTTGCCTGGAACAAACTGATTCACTTAAGTGTTGAAAAGACCCAGAATATGTCGAGGTATACACAATCCGGCAGCGAATTCCAAAACCTGGCAGTTGAAACAATGGGGGTTGTAGAATAGTCATGGGAGAATCGAGTTATAAAATTCCTAAAAACACTAGACTATAACACATTTTCTTGATACAATACATATGTATTGTTGTACTCGTATATACGAGTAAAAGCTAGCAACCCTAAAACATGTCGCAGGCAGAATGAAGAGCTAGGGGAAATTCGCTCCGAGTGCGCTTTGTAAATAGTCACCGCGATGGCTTCTTGTAGATTAATTTCAAGTGAGGGTGTAGTATTGAGACCGTAACTTGGGAAACCTTACATCTTCTTTTTCAGTCACATAAGCTACGGGAAGTACTAGATATTCTCGTTGTTTGAAGAGACTCAAAACTCGTAATTAGATATTTCACATTACGTATTAACTTGTGCAAGTCATTTCAAATCTTCAAATCTACAACAAGAAGTTGTATTTATTTTATATTACTTGTTATTATAACACTAGATTTGTATTGTTAATGCAACAGTAAAAGTAAGATATAGAACTGGATATTGTTATCCTTCAAATAACATCTAAAAACACATACTCATTATTATAATTACTACTATGTTAATGATTCTAATGCTAAAATTATAATTATTGTACTAATTATTTTCGAGAATATGAATGTGAAGCAGAATTTGCTTATTTTATAAATGTATATCATTTTTTATTCAAAAAATTCCACAAGATTTAGCAATGTATTTTTCCTAATATACCACAAAAGGACAATCTTTATAATATACTTTAGACACACTTGTACCTTGTCTTTTATCGACGATATAGTTGCTGCAGTTCTATTCGAATTTATACTACGAGTATTGCAAGTCGAAGATTTATATTTTACGCTACGTGCGTGGGGGTTTTCTAAAACGCCGTACATCTTCTTTATTTATGTTTACAGCTTTATACCGGCCGCATCCATTCCCTATATAGTTTGAATCCGTTTATCGGATTTCGCACACACCGCGGTCGGAATCAATACAGCCGGACTTGATATATAAGCGTGGTCGAATACCCTTACAAAATTACTGCCAGGATAAAGAATCGCAATGATACCGAATCGAATAAGAATAAAAAAGGTTATTCAAATTTCCAAGATTGCTGCATGAATATAGAAAAGCTGGATTATTTATTTCGGAAATTGTATTTCATTCATATTTATTGCTGCGCAACATAATATTAGAAGATTGGGATGGGATTAAATGTAGTATGGCTAGGGGCTGAGATTTACTGACCGCAACGCATTGCACTGTAAATCAAAGTGAAGAAAAGGGGGTTGTCTATTTTTGGGCATATTCCGCTTCACATAGCTAAAGACATATCACTAGCTTTGACTTTATAAACCAACATGAGGATTGTGTACTATTTACTATAGTACACAATCTTCAGTGATCGTTCAATATCCGCTGAGAATAGTTGTGTCTCGCCGTCGCGCGTACCAACAGTCAAAGTGCAAACGTATCATAACAAACGCCGTCGATTCGGCCCACCGCGATGACCTAGATAGTTATTGCGTCAGACTGACGAGTGATCGTGATTTATGTTAAGGCGACTAAAGTGCTAATGTCTTAACAATGAATTCACCAACAGTTAAGTTCACCATCAAAACTGAAACCGAACAGCTTCTGTACAAACATTTATGTGCAGAGCAAGAAGAGCGAAAAAAGCTGTCAAGTCTTGTAAAAGATTTAATAAATCAAAATGAGATTCTGCAGCAACAGCTTAAATGCCTTGCAGAAACTAAACCAACAAAAACTGGAAACAAAAACATGGACATAACTCCTCCACGTGTAAACTACACCACTGATGAGGACGAACTAGCGCAAGAAACGGAGTGGATTAGGATGAAAAGCAGAAAAAAAAGGAAATTGAATACCTCGCCCTCCCAAGATGAAGATTTAAAAGAAGATAAAACGAAACCCAAAAAAGTGCCTCAACCACCGCCAATCTTAGTGGACGGTATAAATAATTATCAAAATTTTTATGATTTTTTATCGAAAGACAACGAAGATAGTGATTTCACAATGAAAATGCTCAGTGGAAATACTATTAAAATAAATGCCACCAATGAAAACTCGTACAGAGCTATTACAAAAGCACTCAACAATAATGATTGCAATTGGCACTCTTACGAAAACAAACAAGAAAGACCCATACGGGTTATAGTTAAAAAACTGCACTTTACTTGCAAGCCAGAAAGGATTGTGGAAGATTTAAAGCAAAAAGGATTTAAAATTATAGAAGCTGTAAACAAATTGAGCTGGAAAACAAAAGATCCGCTTAATATGTTTATGCTTACATTTGAAAATAAAGAAAACATAGATACAATTTTCAAAATCCAAACTATACTTGGATACAAAGTTGAAATACAGGCTCTTAAATCAACCAAATTGGTTCCCCAATGCAAAAAATGTCAAGCTTACGGCCACACTCAAAAATACTGCGCCAAAGAACCAAGATGCGTAAAATGCATAGGAAAACATCTTACCAAAGACTGTAAAAAACCAGAACAAGACAAGCCCAAATGCGTACACTGTGGTGCACCGCATCCAGCTAACTACAGGGGATGTGTGATTGCAAAAGAAATACAATTACTTAGAAATAAAAACTTAAAAAAACATATCACAGTCCGTCGTCATAATGAAATTTCTGAATTAAACGTTAGTTCTGTTCAACAAAAGCAAGTTAACGCAGCTGCAGCCAAAACCGTTACAAAAAATGTTACATATGCTCAAGCAACGTCTAAAGCTATAAAAAATGCTCACCAAGCTTCTCAAATTACAGAGGACAATGACAAAAAACTCGATGTCATCCTAAAACTAATGAAATCGTTCGATGAACGATTAAAAAAAATTGAAACTAGCAACAAAATCGCTACATCTACCATTTCTCATCAATAATGAATAGAACTTTAAAAATAATGACGTGGAATGCAAATGGACTACTGAATCATGAAAAGGAATTGCAGTTAGTCTTAGATACGAAAAATATTGATGTGTGTTTAATTTCAGAAACACACTTCACTAAACAATCGTTCGTCAGTTTTAAAGGATACAAAATTTACCATGCGCTTCATCCTGATAATACAGCTAAAGCCGGAAGCGCAGCTATTATAAAACAAAATATTAAACACTACGTGGATTCTAAATATGAAACGGCAGAAATCCAAGCCGTAGCAATACGGATCGAGACTAAAGGAACGTACCTAACTGTTTCTTCAGTGTACTGCCCTCCACGACACAACTTGAAACGAGAATCATATAAAAGTCTCTTGGATACTCTTGGAAACAGATATGTAATCGGAGGTGACTACAATGCAAAGAACACATACTGGGGCTCCAGACTTACGAATACGAAAGGAAGAGAATTACTACATGCCATACGAGAATCAAATGCTGATGCAATCTCAACTGGAAAACCAACAAACTGGCCTACAGATCCAAAAAAAATTCCTGACCTATTGGACTTTTTCGTTTACAAAAACTTGTCGTCTAGTCACCTGAAAATAAATGAAATATATGATTTAAATTCGGACCACTCTCCCGTATGCTTAGAAATAAGTGAGAGAGTCTTATTTATAGAGAAAACTCCAACTCTCGTCAACAAATTTACAGACTGGGAGAACTTCAAAATAGAGCTCGATAGCTATATAGATCTGAAAGTTCCCTTAAAATCAAAAGAACATCTAGACAGTGAGGTCAACATATTTACAGAACAAATCCAACATGCTGCTTGGAACAACACACCTGCAATTAATCTAACAACAAAAGGCAAGATTTATCCGCATAAAATAAAAGAATTGGTTGCCGAAAAAAGGAAGCAAAGACGAACATGGCAGCACTCTAGAAGCCCTGCAGATAAAAGAACACTCAATAATATGACAAAACAGCTTAGTAGAATGATTCAAAGTTATAATGATGAGACTACAAACAAATACCTTCAAGGAATAACTGGTGACAGCAGTTCCGGATATTCACTTTGGAAAGTAACAAAAAAGCTAAAGAAGCCAATTGACCACTCTCCACCGATTAAAATCAGCCCTGGAGTTTGGGCAAAAAATAACGTGCAAAAAGCTAAGAGATTCGCAGATCATCTAGAAGCAATATTTCAACCAAATGAAAGCGAGTTTTACGAAATTCCCGTTCTCAAAGTATTTGACTCTTGCGACCGTAATAATATAAAACTAGTAACTCCAAAGGAAGTACTAGGTGAAATCAAAAGGAGTATAAACCCTCGTAAATCTCCCGGCTATGATTTAATATCCGGAGAAGTGCTAAAAAATTTACCGCGGAAAGCTATAGTCAAACTTACTACACTTATAAACGCTGTTATAAGGCTGAAATATGTGCCAGATTTATGGAAAGTTGCCGAGGTAATAATGATTGCCAAACCTGGTAAACCACCACATGAAACAACATCATATAGACCCATATCTCTCTTACCAATAATATCAAAATTATTTGAAAAACTGTTACTGAAAAGGCTCAAGCCAGTGATAGAAGATTTAAAACTTGTACCTGACCATCAGTTTGGATTTCGAGAAAAGCACTCAACAATAGACCAGGTGCACAGAATAACAACCATGATTGAGAAAAGCCTTGAGGAAGATAAAGTCTGCTCGTCAGTGTTTTTAGATGTGGCGCAAGCATTTGATAAAGTTTGGCACGAAGGTTTGATAGTGAAACTGCGAAACATGCTACCAAAATCGTACGTGGATATTCTGGAATCATATATAACAAATAGAGTATTTAGAATAAGACATGAAGATGCCTATTCAGATCTAAAAAATATAAAAGCCGGTGTACCACAAGGAAGTGTATTAGGTCCGGTCCTGTACCTGTTATACACATGTGATATACCACAGCCAGAAAATAACACCATTGCAACTTTTGCTGACGATACTGCAATCATGGCCGTAGGGAATACTCATGAAGAAGCTGCAGAAAAAGTTCAAATGGCTGTGAATAAAGTCTATGACTGGACGAAGAAATGGAGGATAAAATTAAATGAATCCAAATCAATTCACATAGACTTTAGTAATAAACGACACAAGTATTCTCCGGTTTACATCAACAGTCAAGTAATACCATATGAGAATACAGCAAAATATCTAGGCATGACCCTTGACGTGAAGCTTCGCTGGAAAGAACACGTCAAGAAGAAAAAAGAGCAGCTGGATTTACGCTATAGAGAAATGTATTGGTTGCTTGGAAGAAATTCTCCGCTGTCAATACATAACAAACTGCTAGTGTATAAACAAGTCCTGATGCCAATATGGACTTATGGTATACAGCTGTGGGGCTGTACCGCTCAAAGTAATAGGCTCATGATTCAAAGATTCCAGAATAAAGTACTAAGGGATATTACCGATGCACCTTGGTACATAAGAAACAACGATCTTCACCAGGACTTAAAAGTAGAATTCGTTGAACAAGTGATAAAAAAATACGCCGAAGCTCACCAAAACCGGCTTCACCATCATGTCAATGTCGAGGCTATCCAGCTCCTCGACCACACTGACATAACTAGAAGACTAAAAAGAACTAAACCGTTTGAGTTAGTGTAGTGTTAAAAGTAAAATAGTGAAATATAATAGTGAAAGTGCTAAGACTTAAGAACACGTGAACAAAGTGTTTTTGCCTTAACAACTGTAATAAGAAAAGTGCCGATGGACAAATTCTTAGAGACATTATTTTGTAGAAGATTAAGTTAAACTAAAATTACTTATTAGCCTTAGACTTAGGCTAGATTGTAATATTATCAAGGAAAGTCTTTACGGGTTCTCCTTGTGCAATAGAAAAAAAAAAAAAAAAAAAATATAAAGTCATGATATACAAGATGTGAAATAGAACGAATTCGTAATCATCAAAATAAGAGATGGAAGAGATCGTTAATAACGCTAAGGCCGTCGCTTATTGCACTTAATTATCTATATTTTAATTTTTAGTGTATACAATAAAGAGTTTTTACATCTCTCATATTCGGTAAGGTAGGTCCTTATTACTCCCAAATGAGGCTTGTAAGTGACCAATTAGCGCTCTAAAAATTTAGCTAGAAAAGCCCTAGGGCGGTAAGTAATTAAAAAAAAAACTTCACTCTTTCAAAAAGTTTGCGTACATCTAACCAGCATACTGGCAATAGACAATGACAAAAGAGGTCGCTTCGCTATTCAGTCTTGGCTTCGTATGAGTATAATGAGTATGAACGGCGAAGCTCAATTTCGTTTTTTTTTCTTTTGATTAATGGCACCATACGTATATATTTTCAAGCGTCAAGTTTATATTCTCAATTTCGGTCTTGAAAATAATAATTTAAAAAGGCGGGAATAAAAAACTTTAACTTTAAATATTGTTTGTTTATGTTTTTTTTTATAATTACGTGCTAATTAGGAAAAAAACATGAGTTCTGCAAGTGATGAAGATATAAGCTGCACTCCTGATTCAATGAAAATGGAAGCTGAAGCAGCAATTAAAATGTTTTATTATTGTAATGCCGGTTTTTTTCTACTTACCTCACAATCGAGATGTAAAGCAGAGTAGTTAGCTCGGGTGTGAGCATCAATTGCACCCTCGAACTATAGGCGCTCTCGCTGCGCTCGTGCGCCTAAATATCTCGGGCTGCAATTGATGCCTTACAGCCCTTGGCTACTAATCTACTATTATCTATCTAATCAATTTAAGGGGGCCTTGCCAAAAAACTATAATGTGAAACAACAATAGAAGCATGACACAAATTTCTGACAATGGCATATTCGTACGAGGACACACAAAATACCGGGTGTGGCAATTCATAGCCATAATCTTTTTGCTCTTATCATAGCAAACAAAGATAACCGGACTGATGTGTAATGTTTTATCAACGATAACAGGGCAGTTACTACTCGATCGAGGACGTGAATAGACTAAACGCGAACTTCTTTTCGAAATATTAAACACTGTGAAGTGCTGTTGAAATAAAATGGCGGGCGCTGGAAGGGGAGAGGGCCTGGGCCCAGCCGTTGGCAAACTCGAGTCCAACATCTATTGTATCAAGTACACTTTGTTTTGCTTCAACGTAGTATTGTGGGTGAGTATTGCGCAAATTGAAATCGCTGTTTGGCTCTTAACGTTTCATTTTGTTAGCTTTGCGTACTAGGAGCTCAGAGCATCCAGGAGCAAAATACTTCTAGTGGGGGCTGTACGTGCTTCCATTTGCGGAGATTGCTCTGTGGGGAATAAACTAAGCACTGCAGTGTAGGTAGATCATCAACATGCGATTACTGTAACGTGCCTTTGACTTTACATACAGAGTAATATTTTAGTTTATGTTTGAAATTTTTTGCTCTAGGTTTTTCTAGAGATTTGTTTCAAGTGGAAATAAAACATTTACAGAATATAGCTGTGAAAAACCGTGAAGCTTTCAACAATCGAGAACAAAGACTTTTACTTACTTAATCACTGTATGTATACAGATGTTACAATCAATCTGGTATACTCTTTTACCAGAGCGTTTCTTAAATTTTATAATATTATTTTACTTATAGACCCTTTCTTTGATATATTTCACTAACCACAGTTTTATCACGATTTTATCAATTATAACATTTTCATATCATTCATAACCTAGAATAAAAGGGCCAGGTATAAAGAATCCGTTATCTATCAGATAAGCCACTTGTCCTGTTTTCCGAGTATCAAACAGTCACTCGTTGAGTCATGCGTGGAAATAACAAAGCGTTAGTAGTTCTACATAAAGAACTTTTAATGGAACCGGATATATTCAGTTCCGGCTTCTAATCAAGATGTAACTAGTTTTATGCTATGCTGCAGGTATCACAAACGGCTCGTGTTTAAACACCACCACAAAAAAGTCCTGTTTTACTAATAAAAAAATTCTAAACAGTTACCAAAATAGATAAATGGTCGCCAAAACAAACCTTGATCCTACTGCGGACCTTGTTGCCGAAAGTATTTGGAGTGTCATAATTTCGTGGGAAACAAAAAATATTTTAGTGACCGTCTAAATTATACCCAATATTGTAAAGTGGTACTCGCTATTAATTCGTATGGTGATGGGTGTACGTAACGAAACAATATGGTTATCTACTAACTATATATCCGTAATAATTAATTAATTACTTTCAAAGATAAAACTTTTTAAATTTTATTTATTATTTAATAAAAGGCTGGCGCACGCACGACTAGCACATAGGTTTACTTTAGTACAAGACTGATTATGAAATTATTTATCAGAAATGCCTGTAATCGCATATTATTTCCCACAAAATATGGTTTTCAATAATTAACCCGGCTCAGTAACGCGTCGTACTTGCGGGCACAGACTTGCGAGTGCGATTTACTGCAGACGCCGCCTGTCGCTAATGTCCGTAACTTGCCACTAACTTTGTCGTGATTTATATAAATGGCCTTATCCACACGATGGTTATGTTGGCCCCAACATTACTACTGTTTGATTGCTCCTTCGTTGGAAGCCAAAAACTCCCTTCCATCTAGAAAAGAAGCAATAGACGTGATCTTGATGCAAATATTCGCCGAAGCCCATGTTGATGTAATGTCACTTTTTCTTCAGTCGTTTGTTATAAGTTGAGTTGTTTTTCTGTGACCAAATAATCTAGGTCAGTAATACGCATTTAGTGAGTAATATGTCTAGTTCAAGAACCAACCTCAGTTTCATTAGAAATCATCTTTTCTAAATTCCAACCATCAATTTACTGAAAACTACGAGTATTTGATTAAGAGCTAAACCTCGCCAACAATACTCCGTCATCAAGTTCAGAACAAACCTTGCACTCTAACTTTAATCACCCAAGTCGTTCCATAAATTGGAGCGCTGACTGCGCGCCAAAAACTGCGCGAACCAACGTCAAGTGTCATTCAGACCGCACCTGAATACTCGTTAAGGTGTTCCAGCACAAATGAGAAATAATTGCCGAAGTCGCTCCTACCTGAGTCGATAATTGACTTTGGATTGAAGCCAAGAAGTGAGAAGCCATTTGCCGATGCTGCGATGCGATTTCACGGTTACGCTTTTGAATGTGTTTGATCGCTCTCTAGTGCTCTATCAACCGATATCAGCACTTGAAATTATATTGCAGTCATGTAATATTGAACCTACTTGTACCAACTCTGTGCTCTATATCGTTACTGAGTTACAAATCGATATAATGGATTTTAATGAAAATAACATAAATATTTGTTTATACTCAACAAAAATATACCAAAAACGAAAAGACTAAAAACAACAACAAAAAAATATATTTTAAAATGTGATGGAACAAAAAAGGGGAGTAGGATGGGAAAACGAGAATGGGAAGGTATTTTCTTCTAAACTAAAAAAAATTGTTTGAAATCGATGCACCCGTCTCCGAAAAATCAGGTACTTAATAAACATATTAAAAAGATACAGTCGTATTGAGTATCTCATCTTTTTTGGAAATCGGTAGAAAATATATTTAGTTTTGGGCTATATAACTATTAATCAAAAATTAACATAGCATTTCTTTTTGTAGCCTGATCTAAAGCGACGATGCGGTCTGGGATGTGGCACGCTTGCCTGAAGGAACCAATTGCTCGCGATTTGAAAAGACTATCGGAAAATAGAGTACTCAGCAGTGAATTCCACAACCTGCAGTTCGCACAATAAAAGTTGACGCAAAGCGTTTAGTGCGAGTCCGTGGAATCTCTACCATGTATCGGTGGCGTCTTGCAGTATCTCTACTAATCCGATTATAGAAAAGGGATGCTGGAATTAAATTGTGTAATTCATAGCTTTGCCACTTACAAATATATTTTTTAAAACATCACTGTACTTCGCAATGAGCTAAATGGACTTGTTCCGCCAGCACTAACTAAAGGTTAGTTAGCTAGCAAACAACAAAAAATTCAATTCCACTTAAGTGTAATGTGAGCGGCAATCTACTGAACTTGTATGCAGATTACTTTACACCGAAGGAAGATGAACTGCATGAGAATGTAACAAGAATGGCGAACTCGGAGCTTAAGCTGTATGCTTCATTTGAATAATGTTTGCACAAGATCTGCTCGTAATTGTGGTACATTCTGCACACTTGAATTTGTTCATTGAACCGTGTTGTTCGCATGGGAGGGAGTAAGTAACAAGCAATACCTCAAAAAGAGTAAATGACTTTAATTCTGCTCGCAAAACTTATGTTGCAAAACAGAATGGAATCTATGTAGTCAAAGAAAATTCTAAGTTCTTTTGACTAAAAATACTAATGGGGGTTAAATTGGTATTTTTATAACTTTTTTATACGACGGATTGAAAAATCAATCATAATCATTTTTTATAAATCGGTCTAGACATCTCTGAGAAATCTTGTAACACACATAAAAATAAAAAGACTGAGTAGGTACATTTCCCTTTTTGAAGTTCTCGGTTAACAAAACAATGATCCTAATGATCAATCCTTACTTGCTTAGAACTGAGTATAGGCCTCCCCTTGCACTAACCTGTCTATTATGATACTACAGTTACAGAATTGAGGCCACAAAACGGCAAAAGATTAACAGGCTAAACAGCTATTGGGTATCAACAATTCTCAAATCATCGCCATGGATTTAACTTACACGTGTATTAAACTGTACGGATTAGAGTAACCATAAATAAACCTACATAAAAAGAGGGATCT
Source organism: Ligdia adustata (assembly GCA_947049295.1). Classification (NCBI taxonomy): domain Eukaryota; kingdom Metazoa; phylum Arthropoda; class Insecta; order Lepidoptera; family Geometridae; genus Ligdia; species Ligdia adustata. The sequence continues at coordinate 11,774,977 of OX346218.1, forward strand.
TCATTTTTATTAGGAACAGTTCTTACCTTTTCCATCAGTTTTATTTTACTAATAAACTTAGAAATATTTTTTTAAAATAACGAGCACAAAAAAAACCCTTTTTTTACACCTTAAATGCCTATTGAAATAAAGGTACATTTAGTAAAGGGCTGATTATAAAATGAATCATAAATGCGTTACTCTTTTCCGATTTCCAAAAAAGTACTGTTTAAAAAAACAATACCAAGCAATAAATTCTTAAATGTTATGTCTAGTTAAAAATCATATACATAGTGATTAATAAATTTCGGTAAGAATTTAAACTGACTTCAATTTGACAGTTTGTCAAGAACCTCACGAGCGATCAGACGCCTTTGGATCAGACAGAAGCGCAGAATTTTTGATGATGACATCAAAAGAAGAAAGAACTGTATAATGAAACAACGCTGAGCTTTCAAACGTTAACAGGGCCGCCACTTTAATATTGGAGCTTATGAATTCATGAAAATATTAAATTCTTACTAATAAATATTTTCTGGCGGTAAGAACTTCACAAGTAGTGAATACAATAAACATGTTATACAAGATCTTCTCGAGCATGTTATATATTAAATATATCGACAAAAAAATATTTAAAAAATTTGAGTTATTTCTAGCTGCCTGAATTCCAAATCTGTCATAATATTGTTAAAAATCCCCGACATAAATCTATAAAACACTCGATTGGCATACTTACAAAACTTAAAACCCATTAGAAATTCTTAACCGAGCTGAAATCGAATCTGTTAAGGGATTAGGCCGACCTCACCCACGGGCTATCCTACCCTTTTTTGTGGTCTAACGAACCGTTATCTTTAGTAGCTGGTAAATGAGGACGTATCTAATACCGTCTTTCTATATCTCTCAAATACTTAAACACTACGTGACAACCCTGGCATGCCGTCTCATTCCATTTGCAAAATTTATTTTTCCACAATCTTCCCTGTAAACGTCGCGACTAAGTCTCGGGGCGTAACAGTAAAGGAGTCACTTTGCTCGCATGAATTCTATTTATTCGATACCCAGAAACACTCAACGACATTTTCTACTCTTGATTAAACTTTCAGCAAAAAGAGAGTAGGTACGTACGTTTTCCTGCGTGGTAAACAGAAACTAGACGAAGTTAGTTTCCCTACTAAGAGAACACTAAACTTTGTTAAGAAATGGGGTCAGGTTGAGCTAGGAAATTAGACAATTTAGTGTTTTTTGGGAGTGTTACTAACTATATTCTATTACCATTTAAAAAACTTGCTGCAGAAACTTTCATTTCTTTGGAAGGTTTAGTTCAAAAATTTGTCCAAATAGCATTTACAACAATAAGCTTTACAGGCAATAAGCTTTGAATAACGTAACTTTTACTTCCGCGCTACAGCTGGAGAATCTTCGCGCGAGCATGTTGCACCTGATGGATAGGTTCCTTCTCTCTCGCTCCATGTCTGTGTCGTCGGTTAAGATCATTTATTGAGTCGATTAAGATCACTCGGGTATCAATCGTATTTAAATATTTACATGATTTAAAAATTGCTGCCTACCTTGATCGAATCGAATCGATCGAAAACTGAAAAAACAATACAAGCGCGTTTGCAAAATACCCTCTATTTGTTCTGGCTAAAATTGCGTTCTCCCGGGAAAGTCAAACACAACTTTACCGAGTAATTCCGAAACAAAACGGCTGAAACGCCGATAAATGTTTTAAATCTATCTTAACTTAACACGTCAAAATGTTAGGGGAATTGTTTTGGAAAAGCGAGAAGACGGATTCGACGCGGTATAGATAAAGCGTGCCGCGTAAGATATTCAAATCCCTTAAGTGCACGTAGCGGCTGAATTGCGGGAAAAAGTCCCATTTTGAAACGCTGTAAAACTCTTTATTATTCTAGCTTTGCAGGTGTCTCGGCGGAGATACAATGGGTCGCAGAGAGTGACGGTCGTTGCCGTACAAAACCGGGACAAGCGGCGAAATAATAGTTTTACGCTTCGGCCAACTGGCACGGCTGTTATTTCTCTAAAGCTCTTCGTTTACGTTCTGCTGTAAATATTAAATAATACAGCTTAATTATTGTTCATAACGAGTTTAGACTTTAATGCAATCTCGTAACGTTTCTTGTTAAACGAAAAATGTATAAGACTTACCTACATTAAAACTCTTTGCATGCATAGGTAGCGAGGTGGTAATTTTATATCTTAAATCTTTTACTCAGCTTCGAGAATGATCTCAAAATGTCTTAGTTCACAGCTGAGAGCAGTTTATTCTTTGGTTCTCAAAATCCAATTCTTTTCGATGATAATTCGGCGCGTTCTGTCACAGTTACATTGTACCTCATATTCGGAGACCCGCGTTGGCAAACGACGCGGTGACTTTTTACGAGCCTATAAATTTTTAACGTCTCAAAAAAGCTCCTCTTTTGGCTTCCGAAAAAGAGCAAAACGCAGTTACGTTGACGTTACTATGATGTGAGTACAAAATGGCAGCGGTAATAACATTTCCATTTTAATTGCCAAGATACTAACTGAAGAACGCCAGAGGGAATATCGTTGGAATTGAAAATCGTGATGGGTGAGAGAAATAAGATAATTTTTTTATCCATCTTCATTTTGTCTTGATATTGAGACATGTTACGGAGTATTCGAATAATTTTTAGTTTCTAAAAAATTATTAAGGCAACTGCTTGAAAAGCATCTTGATAATACCTCATTTTATTTTATAAATATAAATAAAGTATTTCAAAATATTATCTTTTCCTAAATACGTTACAGTTATACATGATACATTTATATATTTGCTAGAATTTACAAACTAAATATGCTATGCGTTTCTCAGATCGTAATATTTATTTGGCAATTTCGTTTAGTAAACCCTATCAAATAGGTGCTTATAATCATAAACTCTATAAGATGAGGGTTCTACCAATAGATTTCCGATATTATCATATAAAATTTTACGTCCAAACGCCGCTTTTCATGCCCATAATAATAACATTCCATCGCATCCCTTATCCAAAGAGCTGCAAATAAAAATACTTTAGATATTATTAAAACTTACGAACATTCAATATTACACACTAGCCGCGCCCTGTGGTTCTACTAAGAGATAAGGAGGCTGGTCTACAAGACAATCTAAAGCAAAAAATGACTATCTAACTTAATCAAATTTCTTACTTTTCTCATTGGCTCTATACTCGTACATCTATCTATTTTTTAACCAGACTACTCTAAAGGAGCTTTTAAAGCACATAATTTATATAAATAATAAACAAATAAAATTAGTCATTACAAATTTTGGTTGCAACTTCCCAATAGCTGCGGTATTTATATGATCAGTGTTAAGAAAATAATATCAGAATTCTACTTGAAATCTTTTACTTCATTTATATAGGTGTATTTTATTTTATATTTGTATTTCTGGAGGCCTCATCAAATAAAATATTTATACACGTGGTAGTTTTCGTTATAAAGTAATCAACTCAAATATAACAGTTTTGTATCATTCACCAACGCTCAACCAACCACAGCTATCTATTCTTAACGTAAAAATTTAAAATGATACCAAGAAGCTGTTAAAACAATATATTTATACTGGAACGCGGAAAATAACGACTCTAACTCCTCAAACCCCACATTAGCTAAGGCAGCTGTTACTTCACTCCCACATATAAGGCGGCTCAGAAAATCCTCAAATTCCGCGACATCCTACTCCAATCTGATAACATCTTCACAGACTCGTTGGACCTTTCCTTATCTTGCGTTGCGTACTTTCCCTTCAGGTAATTTAACTTGATTAATGAACGCTATTTCTAATACTTACTTAGTAGAAGAAACGTCGGCTTTAGGTGAATTACTCAGAAGCTATCGAGAAAAGTTCTATAAGTAAATTTATTGGAACATGAGAAGTGCTCTTAAGCAACCTTAGATTTATCTATCACGTACTTCTTGATAGCATATGTGTGAAATTTCTGCTTAGCTAAAATGGTTGTTTTTTGTACTGTCGTAAAACTATTTTAAATTTTTCTTAATAGCTTACATCCAGTTATTTACTCTTTGAAAGATTCTTATTTCAGTGATATTATAATAGAATAACAACATAATAGAACAATATTAGATACGTCTATTGTAGTCACTGACCTTTACCTTACAAATTAACTAATATTAAACATTTCCGCTATAGTAAGGATGTTAATTGGAGTGCAAATAGAGAAACCGCATTGTTTCCAGCATTGCCTAGCTATAGTCAACTTTCCGCGTCATTTGGCGGGCCTTAATGGATTGCGAGCGGGCCGTTTGTTGTCTCTCAGATAGCTGGAAAGCAGTGATATACTTATCTGTTTTTCGCATTGTGGTGAGGTTAGCTTTACTTATCTTTCTTGTATGGAAAATACGTAGGTAAAATAAATTCCACTATTTTTCGCTATACTTACATAATTTTCTCTCCCCGTCTTGGGTCTGCATCTGGATCTCCGACCGGAGAATGAAAATAATAATATGTTGCGTAGAATAAATCGCTTTAGGCGATAATGCCAACCATCGTCGTAGCTACATTTTTTGCAGTATCTTTTGTTTAGTTTGCAAAAGAGTAATATTCATTCATTCATTCATAGTATAGTTACTAGTACAGTATATACTTATTATGTGAAGGTTACACCATACAGAATTTCTCGTCATCCTACTCGTATGTGCTTCGCTTGAGCTGAGATACTGAAAATTAATCTGTCGTTGTCTACAACGCTTTTTGCAGACAAAGTATAATGATGATACGGCCCAGTTCTTTAGTTTCGCTCTTCCGTCCCAGATTGAGGTACATTTACCTATTTCTTGTATTTGTGCTGTCAAATTGTTTTTCCTACTTCCCTAATGGTGGGTATTTCGATGAAAGGAAGGCATTAGTTTGCGTCTTAATCGTCATTACAGCTGCTCGTTACGTAGAATTGTTAGAATGAATCTGATAGGACAATGTAGGATTTTCAGGTGATTTAGTAACATGTTAGAAGTATGTATTTCTTTTCACATTGTAATAATATCATGTCCCAAACATTGATTGTTCTTCATATAAATTACAAAAAATCGAATCACGTCTCCATGTAGCTTCTGTTTAAAAGTCATCTTAACTATCTTAACTAAAAAATCTTAACCTATGTTTTTCTATAGTTTCTTTAGACGAGCAACCGACTTGTATTTTGGTCAGTAGTACTAATCAGCTTAATTTTATTTCTTTTTTCAATTTATTGCTTTAATATTTCTTGATTGTTGTATTTATTGACTCTTACTATATTTACAACCACCGTGGTATGGCTAGCGTGCTTGCTTCGAAATCCGGTAGTCCCAAGTTCGGGCCCGGTCGGTCGGGGCAAATACGTATTTATTTAATAAAACAAAGAATTCTAATTTCAGTCTGCGCGTATGGGTGTGTTGTGCATGTGTTTGTGAATGTTGCATGACATGCTTAACACAGGAGAAGTACTAGTAGGGAGCTATGTATGAATTTATACTCTTCATTTTCACGAAAATTATCAACTGAAATCATTTATTAAAAATATTTGTTCTTGGTAATTCTGTACACGTGCTCCATTACACATGTCAAAGAATTGAAATACGTATTTATTTGTGGTAAATTGACAAACTAATATGGTTTGACCGAGATAAAATATATGCCTAAACTTCGCGGACTTCTGTAAATCAATACTGATGAAAATAGCCTGAACAAGGAAGATTTACCGCCTTCAACCTTTGCCTTATAGGATTAACTTGGAAATGGCGATTTGTCGGTGTCGAATACATCGAAAAAGTATTTCGAGGCTGTAATAAATACGTAAAAGAAAAATATATTTATTTTTATCATCAAAATCCTATGAGATCCTGGAGCTGTTTGGTATTGTTACTGACTAGTGATACAGTATTATTCACTGCTTAGAGTATGACAAGCTATTTTTCTTACTATGTTCTTGGTATAGTATATTTTGGCGTAGAATGAGATTATGTCACAACAAAATTGCGTTAGTCTAAGTAACTAACGAAACTTAAACTAATAGCGCGGACTTTCGACATGTATTGCTATGGTTTTTGAAAGTGAGTTTTTAAAACGATGAGAAATATATTTGTTACTTTTAAATACACGTTGAAATACACGTTGAATGCCTCTGTAAAGTAAAGTAATATTTATTGACCTTTAAATAACGTTCGTTACAGGCAAGTCTTATTACATTTGAATTAATAATTACTTAAAAAATTTAACTTACAAATCTCATTCATATACGATTACTTAATATTAGTTCTTAGTTTAACAGTTCTCTTGACAAATATTTACATTATGATTGGTTTGTTTAGTTATTAGTGATATTTTATTATGGTTGTTCGTTACACAAGAACGATGATTCTACAAGCTGCATTGACATATATTCGCTGAGTTTATAAAAAGGATTGCTTTCAAAAAAATACTTCAATTTTTGTTTGAATGTAATAAAATTGAGATCCATTACACTATTAGGTAATTTATTATACATCAGTATTTTGGTATAAAGCCCCTGCTTCTTACATTTAGCTAATCTATTTATTGGTAGGATTCGCCCTTTTTTATTATTGCGTGAAATTCTTTTTTCCGGTATTTCCCTATCCTCGTGTACTTCTAATAAACAACTATAAATATAAAGTGATATAACTGTCATTATTTTATCTTTTTTAAAGTGTTTTCTCGCAGGACTACGTTTTTTCAAACCGTTAATTGTTCTTATAGACTGTTTTTGAAATTTTAAGACTTTTATGATATCTTTAGCATTTCCCCAAACAGTAACAGCGTATTTTATAATAGAATGCACGTAGGCATAATAGACAGAGATGAGCGACTTTTTATCTAGTAATGGCTTAAGTTTAAATAAAGCATAATTACCACTTGCCATTTTCTTGCAAATTTTATCGATGTGCGCATTATGGCTAATTGTATTATCTATTGTATAACCAAGAAATACATTTGTTTTACTAATGGAATTCCCGAAAATACCTAACTTTGACTGATACTGCATAGAGATGGTTTTATCAGAGTTAAGAACAATTCCATTTGCATCAAACCATTCCTTTAACAATTCTATAACAATACTAACTTTATTTTCTAAATTATGTATACATTTGTCTCTGATACCTACATGTGTGTCATCTGCAAATAAATTTATGTGAGCCCAACTTGGCAATGCATTGGTAATATCATTAATATATATCAAAAATAAGACTGGGCCTAAAATAGAGCCCTGTGGTACTCCAATTGACATCCTACCTTCTGTAGAAATTTGTTCATTAATCGAGACAATTTGACTACGGTTCTGTAAGTAAGTTATCATCATATTTAATTCATGACCTTGAAATCCGTAATATTGCATTTTTAAAATCAATATATCGTGCCTCAAACAATCAAAAGCTTTTGAAAGATAACAAAAGATACTTGCACATTTATTTGACGTATCTAAGGATTCTAGAATGTAATATACTACTTTTCTTATAGCCATTTCTGTTGAGCGGCCTTTTCTGAATCCAAACTGTGACATTGTAAATAAATTATTTTCTTCAAAGTATTTAACGATTCTCGATTTAATAATAGCTTCTAAAATTTTTGATAAAGTTGGCAAAATGCTAACGGGTCTATAATTACTTATATCCTCTATATCCCCTTTTTTAAAAAGTGTATGGAACTACATTGACGAATGCTGGTGAAAAATGTGACTATCCTTATTTTCCATGTCAACAAACTAATTTGCTTTTAATCGTAAACCTGGCATGATCGTTGTCTTTTCTCAAATATAACTTGACGGCACACTCACAGCATTAATGAGACTGTAAAGGTTTTATAGACTAAGCTATAGCTCATTCCATATAAGTTGGCTCGAGGGTGTTACTCGCGTCAATTCTTTCGCCAACTGAATAAATATCGCATAGGGGTGTACTAAGCCAAATAGGGTTCTTTATACCCATCACAAGAAACAAATATCAGTATTGGATCAGCCTTGAATTCGAGAAAAAAATTTCTGCTGTTTTATGCAAAAAGTTTATCTGTCGTCGACAAAATGTACCCCCTTCTGGCTTAGCATACCCCTAACCGATATCCTTTAACCCATCAAAAATTATCAGAAGTGAAATTATCATAAACCTTACATGTCAACGAATGAAATAGTTGGTCCACATAACTGTTACCTTATTTTATAACATAAGTTATTGTAAACTGGCAGGTAGACAATTCTTTCAGTTATTACGATACCAATTGGTACCAAATTACTGGTCTGATTGTGTTAAAGAAAAATATGAGAACACTTCGGAGGTATAAAATGGGGTATATGTATAAGAGTAACCCTTTTAATCTTACAAAAATAATAGTTAAAAATCGTATAGTCAAATTGAATATCTCCTCAAGTCTGTAAAAAATTAAAAATAATGCATCAGTATCGCTTTAATAAATCTTTAATGCACAAAGTCTGTTTGCCCCATAATATGAGTCATATTACGACGCCAATAGTGAGTCAACTTACTTTGAACTGAGTTTAGTACTCTCGTGTTATTTTTTACCGGATAACTAGCTTTATTAGTTTTGATGATGCGTAAACATGTTTTTGTTTTCCTTGTTTATTATCTACTAGCCTAACAGGTAAATAAGGAGACTGGAGACTTATGAAAAATAAGCCTCGGCTGCCAGGTTTTCAAGAAAGGAACTCTATAGATTATAAAGAACGTATTCTGGAAAAAATACTAGTTTTCTAGAAACAACGGAAAATTATTCCACCAAGATGTCCTTGTACAGAAAATTTGCTTATTGTATACATACGAAAGCTAATGCAAATGTTATTAATAAAATTGGTCGACAGTTGAACAACATTCTGAATCTGATCCACTAGGAAACCTAATATTAGAACACCAAAAATTTTTTTGAAATTCCGGTACATCAATATTACCTAATACTTTTTCTTAATAACAAACTTCAATCCAAAATCCTCGAAGACTAAAATTTTTTGAAAATACTTAGTCATCACGTTTTGTCAAGAGTCAACAATGACCTGTAATAAAATCTAGACGAACACACACAAATACATACAACAGATACAAAATACATACTATCTGAAAAAAGTAGTATGTATTTTGTAGTAGTGATCATGCGTGGCGTTGCACGCAACATACAATTGAATATCATGTTTCAAAATTTACTAAACTATTATTTTTGATTTCCAAAAAATATTCCTTAGTACACCACTACACCTTAATATAAATACTTATTTCACGTCTCAGGGGTTTAGATTCACCGTTGATTGTCAGTCGGTCAGGACTTACTCTTAATTATATATATAGGTATACTCGTAGATACTTCATTTCGTTATTGTTGCTATACCGTTCTCAATAACTCTGCAAACTATTCTTAGTTCAAATAACATCTACCTGCTCGTGATCAATACGAAAAACGAATTTAAATTCACAAGCAAACAAACTAATGAAACGCACACTGATCCTAATGTTTTATCGAAGCGAGCACCATGATTGAGATTTATACCATTCGCCTTCCACTAACGAAGTTCTATTGGATCTATCGCACTTCTCCGACCTAATAGACGCTATAAACAACAATTTCACTGAGTAACTTGTCGATACTGTTTTTTTTATCTCGCACTTCGTATATTTTATATTTTTGAACAAGAAATTAATACTTGTGAAGAAAGTGAAACCCGACATCAATTCGGTATGCAAAACATATCTTACAAAAATCATGTACTTATAAATTAAAAGTTATGTTAATTTTAAATTGTTAAAAAATGCTACCGGATCAATTTTTGACATATTTTATATGGGACCAATATTTTAGGATTTTGAAGTTGTTTTATTGCATTCACCTTTGAGATCTACGCGCAACCCATGTTTCGGGTTCTTTTACCATACATTCCATCTTGCGTAAGTATTGTAAATACGTTTCTTGTATTTTCAGTTATTTGGCGTGTCCATATTCGCTCTTTGCCTGTGGATATGCATCGAGCCCGGTTTCAACGAGTGGATGAGGATCCTAGAACTCCAGAAGTACTTCATAGGAATCTACATCATCCTCATAGCGTCTCTGGGCATTATGGTAGTCGCCTTCCTTGGATGTGGTTCAGCTCTAATGGAGAATGTGTTGCTGTTATATGCTGTACGTATAAACCGCCATTATTAAACTGCTAAATATATTTAGAAATTAACGTGAATAGGAAACATAAGATACATGCCTAATATCTTCACATGCCTGTATGTGTTAGGAAAAAATATAAAATCTTTTGTTTGTTAAGTGATTGTTACATATTAACAAAAAGTATTTTTGTATATCTTGACGTTTTGTATACTGATTATTAATCACAACGATTTTATTTTATACAAAAAGTATATTCATATCTGTTAATCACTCCTTATAAAAAATACTTATTCGAAACCACGTCGCATAAATAATGAAAATATCTGCAGAAAACCAATATTATCTTTTACGATGAAGACTGCCTTGGCCTAGTAGTAAGAATATTCGTATTGAGTGTCCGGGTTCGATTCCCGGCCGGGATGTGAGTTTGAATGATGCGTTTAAATATCTTTTATTGTGTCTGAGCGTGTTATGTATATATCTCCGAACCAAAGAAGTTTTAGCGAGGAGCTACAAGTATGAGTATGAAACTTTAATTCTATATCTGTTTCAGTATATAGCTTCGCAAATCGGAATATTCGTGTTCGGGTTGATCGGTGCATGCGTGGTTCTCGACTTCTCTACCTACGACTCGAGCATACAACCTCTCATCAGGGACGTCATCGTGAGGCTCATGAACAACCCGCAGCACGAAGGTAGCAGAGAAATTTTGAGGATGGTGCAAGAAGGCGTAAGATTATACTTTCATTAAGTATTACGTGGCTTACCTTAAAAAACTACATCTGTGCGTGATGCGCGGACAAGTACATACAAATGTTATAACCGAATTTAAAAATAGAGAAAGAGAGAACTTTTTTCACTCGGTTTAGGGGCTGAATTTAAAAAAATTCTGTCTTAGTAAACCCCTACACCTTATTATGCTTGCATCCTCCAAGTTTTTTATATCTAGCTCTAGCGTAGATATGAAAAAAATAACGCTAGATAAACAGTAGAATTTCGGTCACTTACCACATCAATTTAGTATTTTGAGGACTACCAACGTGAGACGATATTCACCGTTACGTGGACGGTAACAAAAATGTAGCTTTGGAAGCAGTAGCCATGTGCCAATCACCATGCAAAACGTGTTTGCCTGCACCCTTCGAATGGCATTGAGTTCAATACGTCGACAGACTTTCCAACAAAATGCTTTTGTTGTTTGCTTCGTTACGTTGTCCACAGTTTTGCTGGCTGTTTTTGTAGTCACAGTGTGACGGGAAATCATTTTTCCTTCTCCACTTGTTTCCGACGACCACAATGGGCAAATGGAAAAAACATGCTCTCGATTCGCAGTTACGGAACAACATTTTTCAAAATTCCAAAGTACGTGATCGGAGAGAAAATTATTGAATCTTGTAAAATTGGGCAATGCAATGGTACGGATAAAAGTGATATTCGAAATGTCCGCTTTTAGTACTAGTTCGATTAAAAGGAAAAAATTAAAACTCCGAAATGAACTTCTAAAACAACACAATAAAATTATATTATATTTCAATAGTTTTGAAATGTTAATAGACTTCTAATACTATTTGATAAAGCTCTCTGCATATTTACTTACTTTGATCCGCGCTTGAATATTTACAACCGAGAATTTCTGCTGCAAGTCAATTGACAGCAACATATACGTATGCGTATGAAATATCGAGCTATTTTGTACATACGTCCGCTAATCAAATAGACTTGTGCGTCCCGTTTCATGCACCATTGGATTTTGCTGCAATCATTTGCTATGAATGAACGCCAGACTTTACCGGGTGAATAGAGAACGAGGAGTTGAAATACACGGAAAATATGTATGAACTACTCTGACATTGCAATATACAAATCCATGCTAGCCCTGCAGGCCGCGCGGTAATTAGTCCCTGGGGAAGCGAATATGAACAACTAATTGACGTTTTATATTAAAAAAATATTATTTATTTTTATTGAATAACGTCGTGGGATTTTCATAAATTAATTGAATAACATAGTTTTTTCTAATATTTTTTATCAAGATTTTTTATCTCATTTCAATTTTCTCTATGGAAAACTATATTATATTATAATACACAGTGAATAGATGAAACACTCTCATTTAAAACACAATACTGTTTACCAGGAACCGACATAACTCACTCAGTAGTTTTTTAAATTTTATGTTATTTTTCATTCGATAAAAATATGAATGTGGGCAATAATGTATATTATATTTCAATCTAGGTGAAGTAACACAGAGTTTCATATAGCGTTATTATTGTTCTTTAGCAGGTATACTCTGTAGTTACAAATGTTTCAGATTGGTTGCTGCGGCGCAGACGGTCCCATGGACTTCATCAACATGAACAAGCCGCTTCCAGCGGAGTGTCGAGATTCCGTCACTGGTAACGCCTACTTCCATGGATGTGTGGATGAGCTCACCTGGTACCTGGAAGGAAAGACCGGCTGGTTGGCGGGCATTGTGCTGGCATCATGCATGATTTCGGTAAGATCCTATAAGCGCATGAAATTAAAGTACTTTAAACGGAACTGTAGCTGTAATATGCCGATTCTAAACTATAATTATTTGTGGTGCTTTCAGTACGTTATTAAGTATGGAAATATTGTCTTAAAATCATATTTGAAGGTCCGATTTTATCGAGACTCCGTCACTAATGTTTATTTTCATGGATGTGAAGCTGTCCTAGTATCAGAAGTTAAGACATTGAAATTGGTGTTAGAAGACTAATAAATCTGTAAAAACTACCATTTTGACCAAACAACTCGAATAGAAAAGCCCCTGGTCAAGTTTTATACACGCGATGGTGTCGTATTTTACCGAGGGTATATAAGTTAATATAATAAAAACACGTAAAATTTTATCACCAGGTTGTCCAGTCCTAGGATAGCAATCGTAGTCTAAGTCAAAAGCCTTCAGGCGGTGTCGTTTTAATTGTAAATTATACTTTGAGTCTTACTTACTTATCCCGTACTTACCTTTAACCGCAGTGTCCTACCTCTAAAATATTATAAGGGTTGTGGCTCAGACACCCACCCGGCTTGAACTGGTTTTACTTACCTTCAGGACATTTGATAAAAAATTCCATGGCTATTCCTTACTCACAGAAGTTATAAAAAATTAATGCTCATTTATTTCTCTTTCACAGGTGGTAAATGCCGTCATGTCATTAATCCTCATTCAAGCTGTCAAGAAAGAAGAAGAAGAAGCTACGATATACAAAAATTAAACATAGCTTTGTTTGCCGCGAAAGCAATACCATTTTATTTAGAAAACTAACGCATGTTTAATTCATTTTATTTGACTAAACGGGATTTTCATGCGTACCTGATTGTTCGAAAGGTCTACATAAAGTTTCGTTCATATTCAACAAACATAATCAGGATTGAAATGAGGCGTTCGTGTCCACAACGATAACACGTCTCGCACTGTACATAACTTCTAACGATCAGGTATGTATGGGAAGGCGCATTGTTAAACAAAGTCAAACCAATACCTTATACTATTGTTGAGTATTTACAACAATGTCTTTGTAAAACAAGCGCTTAACTGAAAATCATTTCCAAACTTAGCAAGTTATAATCGAAACCACCGTATTTTATAAATATATTTTACTGTAGAGTTTATTTGTATTAAACATTATTTTTTAAGTTAACGTGTATTTTATTAATAGTTTTAGCGAACCCAAATATTATAATTTTAATATCATCTATACAAATAAAGCAAAAATATATATTTTATTATGCATGTAAATATCTTAACTAAAACACAGTTATCTCGATCAAAGCAAATATCATAACCGAAAATCCATACGATCGAACTAGAACGTAGGTAATATAATAGTTTCTCGATCAATTCTTAATTTGCAATCCTGCTAATGTGAAAATAATCAAACCAGTGATTATTCTCCATGGTGACATTTTTTTCTATTTACTCTTGACGCTACCTCAACCCAACAGCGTTTGTCGCTGAGCGGAAGTACGCCATCTTACATGAATTTTCCTACGAACTTAGCAGCCATTTTAACAAAACCTCTTTTCTAATAACAAGGAATGAACCATATGAATTTGTTAAGTCTTGTATGACTTTTAAGAGGTCTACGTTAAATAGCTGACATAGAGGACTAAACACACATAAAATGCTTCCCGGCACATTTATCGAATTAATATCTTATGTTGATTTATCTTTACAAATGTTATAATCTTTTTTAAAATATAACTAATAGTCACGCAATTCACGGAAGTACAAAATTACTACTGATATATTTGTATTTAATAATATTTTAAATTTTGAATGACTTATTACATTCTCGTTTGTCTGGCTCCTGACTTATGAATATGTAATCAAATGTTCTTTAAGAACGACGCGAAACACATCCCATTAAATATTTTTTATCCTGGGGTAGATTTGTCTTGATAGCAAACTGAATTGAAAGTTATGTGAAAGGATAGTTTACTATATTATCTCTACCTACCAGACAGAAATGATCACATCATCTCAATCTACATAATTAGAACGGGCTCCTGCGAAACCTTTATGCAAACCCTTCGACCTAGAAAGCTCGAAATTATAGTTAAAGACCCTTTCGAAAATCTTGGGACGGCCAAAGGCTTCATTTGGGTGTTCTTTTATCTTTGTTTGTGGACGTAGAAAGGGGTTTTACATTTATAGTATGTAGGTAAGTGAGCTTAATCTTAAGAAAATGTAACTTTGATCTATCTGTCCTATACACGAGGCTAATCTAATCTAATCCTAGTAATAGTCAATAAAATTGTTGCTATGGGAATTAATCATATGTCCATTTTAACCGAACCATAGATATGTTTTCCCCATAATATATTAAATTTTGAAAATTTAATAATTATGTTTTTTATTATGAAAATAATAAATAATAATTAACCCCTAAAATATATAACCTGTCTTTGTTTCCAATAAAAATCGGTTGTGCAAAAGGATAAAATTTGAGAGTGTGCTAATCTTAAATTTTCTAACAATTTCTGGAAATAATAACACGTTACAACATTTTGTCGTGTACGTTACTGAGGACACAGTATAAAAAGGCCGGCAGGATCTATTCCCCAGAAAAACAGTTTTTTTTAGCTTTTGTTATTTTAAGTAATGCAAAGAGCGAAACCCCTTTTTCAAAAGTATTTTTATACATAAAAGAATGTCCAGCCTATCGTTTAAATGTATATAACAAATAGTAAAAATAAATGCACGTTTAAAAAAATGGACTCCCATTACGACAGGCGCAGATAATTTTTTTTTCTGTTGTACAATTTGAAAATCAAACTGTAGAACCGATGTTAATAAAATTTGAATGGTATAACTACAGAAGTATAACCCATTTAAAAAAAACCCGTTGAATTGAGTATCAACAGTGGATTCCTTAATTATTATTAAGGAATCGACGGCTATTCGGGACGCCGGGTCAGCAACTAACGTCACTCAATAATTTTGCCTTCCCGGAACCTCTCCTATGGTATGGTATTAAATTTCAAATTGACTTTTGAGTATTATACGAATCAGATTTTCTTTTTAATTTTTCTCCGTAGGAACCTCGTACTTCAAGGACTATTCTGAAAAAATATTTAGCAAAATCGGTTCAGCTACTCTCGAGATATGCGCTTAGCAACACATATTGCGGTTAATTTTTATATTATAGGAAAATATTATGATATCTGTGGGAAATACAACATCAAGTAACTAACGCTATGCTGCGTCGAAAAGCTGGAATAATATTCCACCATCGATACGGAACCTGCAAAGTCTAAATAATTTTAGAAATAAACTTAAGAAATTTATATTCCTACACCAAAAAAATGAAGAATTGTTAGTAAATGACACAAGTGCAATTTAATATTATGTATAATAAAATGTAACACTTATCTTCTAAATTTTTAATTTGCCTTCAAAGTGTTGACAAAAATCACTCTTTTTATGTATATATACGAAAAGTATTAAACCTAGTCTCCATTTTATTGTCCTCGTATGTTTGTTGCTCATAAAATATTTGTCAAATTTATTTTAAACAATTTTTACAAAGATAGTCTCATGATACTATATTTTTACATAAGTCTATATTCGACTCTTTGTTTTTAATGCTTTTTAAAATGTTGTGTGAGTTTTATATATGATTATTTACTTTTAATATTGTGTACCTACATATATCTTTACATAATAATATATCTTTACATAATAATATGCCTACTGAATGTGGCGTGCGTGACGTCACCACCCGGTTCCAACGGAAGATCAACGCTGGTTGTTTCAACCAGCATTATGTTGATTTGGGACCGGTTTGTGACAGAAAAAAGTAATTCGTAACTTCAGTCTGACTATAAATTTACACAATTTATATTTCAAGTTTGTTTTTTGTTACAAATAAATATTTTTCTTTCTTTCTTTTCTAATATTTTTTAATCACTAGGATATCTCTTTACCACAACCAAACTCCAGAACCGGTATTTTGAATTCTAGTTCATAATGTTGAAGCAGCCGCCTCCGCCAAGAATATAACTTAAGACCACCGACACTTGAAACGCGTTTGCTATTTACAACTGGTACACAACCTATGGTTACAGTTAATCATGGTTTTTGAGGTTACCCTTCTATCAACTGATATAACATACTCATTTCCCTTCTCTATGGCAAAGGGTCGAAACGAAAGGACGAAGGGTTAATTAAATACGGAGCCTGAACATTTTCACCGGCGATTTTAATGTTATTAAATTGTTCAACAGCACTTTTACGTTCTACTTTACGATGTACTTCTAAACCAATGAGATTTAATTTACTTAAATGTATATTTGAATGTGTTTTGTTAATCTCTTCGTTATAGCCTTGGGTTCTAGTACCTACCCGTATTTATTTTACACTACCTATATGATATTTTTAATCCATCCGGTAGGTAATGACAGTTTATACAAAGGGAGACAAGTTTAGTTACTTCGAGACAAAGTCTTGTCTTATCAAATGTACCAGATATCAAAATTCAGTTTTCTTCAGATCTATGACTTAGGTGTTTCGTTTTATCTCATCTAGTTTGATGTAAAATATGATGCGAGTTCGAGGGAAGGGCTAAGGTAGGTACAGGTAAGGATTAAAACTCTGTATAAAATAAAGGAAATTAATACGAGTTGACTGACTAACTATCTAAAAAGTTACAATGAATGCACAGTCTAAATCACGTTCAAACCGCAACCTCTCTGTAGCAACAAAAATTTGGTAAATTGTTTTTTTTTCGGACATCCTACGTTCAATGTGACCTCGTCAAAACTTGCCCCCTCACAGAAATACTTCAGAAACTATTCGAAGAAATGCGAGAGACAGTTTTTTAATAAAACTAACACCCTACTCTTGAAACGATCCAGCCAAAAGCGCTTGTCTTTCACAAACTTTAGGTTCTGCAAGTTTGTAAGTGACAAGTTCTCTTTGTCACTCAAATGTATGTAGGTACCTTAAAGAAAGTTAGTGAAGAAAATTGCCATCGTTTGTATGTGAAAGTATTCAGAATCAATTAAAATTGTGTAATCTGTCGCCAAGCACCTAACGTTGTTACCCGACAGCCTTCCTTGAGAGCCAGTGTATTCCAGACTAGGCATGCTCCATCTAGGGCTACAGTATCGCTGACTGGTCATGCGAACTTATGGTCAAATGCCTAGCTGTATAGGCTAAAAAAAGGGATCATAAATAAGAGACACATCTTTGAGCCCTTATTTTTCTGTAAATTTGAAGATGGAAGCTTTGAAACTAGTTACAGGTTCGAAAAACACATGTTAATTTCAGTCAAAAACGAATCCTTAAAACATGTTTTATAAACCAAACGAGCGGAAAGTCTCTGCTTCAAGTTTGACAAACATTTTATTCGACTGTAATTTTTTTATGTTTATATTATTCGATATTCGTTTGTCTATTAATTTCGTTCTCGCGTATAGGTAATTTAGTAGTTAAAATTAGATAATAGTAATATCCCTGTACATGTACACCAATTTTTCCCAAAATTAGAGAGAGATTATCTTACGTTTTCTATGTGCTTGAATATTTTGTTTTATAATACAGACTTTTAAACGTATGTGATGTTGAAAAGGTCTAACTGTAATTTCATTTAAAAAATATCTCTAAAACGTCTTGATCTAATGTAACCAATTTTATTGTTCAACGTTCAGAACAACGTTCAGATAATATACCGAAACAAAGCAAAAAAGAAACCATTTCGTTTCTTCTGTGACTCTACAGCATCACACGCCATTACTCCCGCGGAACAAAACGCAAACATAAACAGCAAAGAGCGCAGAAGTCCATCGAATTCTGAAAGTTTTCAAGCGAATCTATTCCATCCGAGTGAAGAAACTTTTGATTCATTAGCCTTACTCCCCCGGCGTCATTCGTCGGCGTCACCGCAACGCCTAATAGCCCGACGTCACTCTCAAGTTTCTCCATTTCGTTATTGTTACACATTTTTCGAGCTGATCCCATTTGTTCTTGTTCTTTGTGAGCTTCGCTAGAAACAAAAGTTGGTAATAGACCGAGAGAGCAACACAAAACTATTACTCGACTTGCGACTTACATTTTGTCTTTTGATGCTGAAAAATAAAAATAACAAAGAGCCGAGAGTGCACGTATCAATTTGATTCAATTTAATTTATACGTTACTAGAGTATACATTATGTACTAATAAGTAATGATAATGTGTCTGTTATTTATCACCATAAATACAAAATTTTAAAGATATTGTTAAAAAAGTTCGCTATTTCGAAATCAAGATTTTTGATTTCGTTCGATGAGGTATGTACCTACGTACATAGCTAATTTCAATCTGACCACGATATTTTTAACGACTTTAAAAAAGCACAACAATCACATGACCGATCCTTCTTATATTCAGAAATCTTAATATGTGCTGCGCGACACGTACCAAATATTATTGAAATTGGCAAATTAATTGCGCCGTAGCAAACTTTCTCCCTTTTTAGGAAAACTACGCCCCATTAAAAAAATCCATGACATCTATTACTCTACCTGAGCAGAGCCGCTTCGCTCGCTCGGTTTAAAATAATAAAAGCCACAACAATTTTATTTGTGTTTCGGTAAATACTAAGTTATTTTCTAGCATGAATATATTGCTAACCGAGATTACATATACGCAGTAACATCTGAGTAGTAATTTCCTCATTTCCCTACTTGATGCGGTACTTTCAAGACTCTTACGCTGGCAAAGGAATTCAAAAGTGCTGATCCTTTATTTCTCTCAACCCCATCGCTGAGTGCTCCAAATTGTCAGTTCAGCTCAACCAGGTTAAGAATATCCATTCAATGGAGTAACATTAGATTTCATAGTGGCAAGCGCCGTCAGCAATAACTTGGTACGTTTCTGTTTTTAGGGTCGTTGCAGACATGTAAACTTGCGCTGGACTTGTGCGTTCAGTTTTTTTTCTCCATAATTAGCTAGATCTTTCGTTGAGCTTAATACAACATTATGTCAGGGCCTAACAACTTGCACCGGGATAAGGTAGGTAAATTTCACACAATTGGGTGTAAGAATTCAATTCGCTTTGCCAAAAAGATATTATGTCTTGTCTTCTTCCAAAAACCCAGCAATTCTTTTAACAGCTCGCCAAATAATTAAATTATTTTAGTAATATATTTTTATGTACATCTCTATAATAAAAGTTTATCAATCAATCGGTCATCCATTATGTTAATATTTAGAACGTCTGCAATGAATTCTCCTGAACCACCGTTTTTACCCGAGATCCGTCTATAAGAGCGCAATCGCTTTATTACTTGTAGCCTTTGGACTAGAAGTGCAGGCATATATTATTACTAGTAACTGTTGCCCGCCTCGTTGCTTGCGGAAAATAAAGGAATTTAAAGAAGTATTAAACCTTGAACGCTTATGAAACCCCCTTAGGCTTATTGAACCCCCTTAGGGTTTAAATTCTAAAAATACTTTCTTAGTACACCTTACACCCTTCTTCTTACACCCTATTCGTTGATAACTAACGAATATCCTTAAAAAAGAATAAGCCTTTTATATAAATTTGAAGATAAGTCAGCTATTAGTAGCCAGCCTTGTTGTGGATCAGAGAGAAACGCGCAACATCATAAAGGCAGTCTTAATAATGAAGGCAGCGGTGTCGGTACGTTGCCGACCAACATGTCTGTAGCAACCCTTAACGCAAAACAATATAAATGCGGGAACACGAGCATTGTTCGACCAGTTTTATTCTATTACTCGACTAAAACTTTAAAGAGGGCTCCGGACTGGGACAGCTATAAGCACTACTCTAAATCAAAACTTTCCCGTTAGGGGGTTCAGTGCTCGACTAGTTCAAGTGAATGGGAATACCTAACGTCGGGAGTCGGGTGGCCCCCTGCTGTCCGATTCCCATGCAAACTGTACAAGGGATGTGAAGTGTCCCCGTGGAAGTTTGATATTATGGATTTTATCGTGATAGTTACGAAATTGAGATTAAATATTGCGGTATGATCAAAATAGACATGTAAATTTATGTTACACATATTAAAGACTATATTGACTCAGTGACCTATAGATATCACAAGTCTGTTTTTCTGGTACCATATATTTTTACTTTGCATCTCTCATTTTTCAATATTTAATAACTTTTTAAACACTTAATCAGTAATAAAACCTATTTAACCTAACCTAATTATCGAACCTGCTCACAGAATTTTATGGAAATCGTTTGAGAAATGCTGCCTGTAGAGAACAGCCAGGGATTCTTCGGACATTCGCTCTCGCTCGGTCATAAATAGTACCCAATCAACAATAAGAAGTGCTATGGATGTGTAACATATTGTTTACCTTTCTATATTATTTTTTCAACTAGAGTTGGAAAACAATAGTTTTTATCTTCAACGTAGATATGTTCCGTACATATAGTATAGTTTACGTTAGGCAAAACATACTTAGCTTTCTAATACGACGTTATCCTACTTATTTATTTAAAAAATATACATATGGCATCGTATCATTTCTACTGTTTCTTATTAATAAAAATTCAATGCTTCATTCAACGAACCGTCACTAATTTCCTATATATCAGTATTTATATGTATACTATCATCTTTTATTTCGATTAGAAAAACAAAGTTCGATAAATTCAAACAAGATATACATTCCTAGAACCGGAATTCGGTATCCGATTGTTAAGCTACCACAACCCCATAGGTATAGCTTAAATTTTGAAGCTGTAAGTATACTTGGCTTGGAAAAAAAATAACTGATCAAGTGTGTATGTGAGTACCTACATACCAACAAATTATGTTATGTTTACCCAACCGAAAACTCTAACAACAGGATTAATCCAAACCACTTCTAAGCGTTCAGAAACAAGTGTCTGAAATTGCTATAAGTTTGATGTATTTGCCTTTTCTCCTCTAGAGATAAATTCGTTTGAAAACTTGGCGAATGTGAAAAGTTTGAAGCTCACTTCGATCCATTACACGAGTGAAATATTTCTTTGTTTTCTGACTTTACTCGGGGACTTTACAAATCTGCTGTTTAGCATACACGTTTTGCCGGGTCTTACTTGTACTGTACCGGCTCTGTGATTTAACTTTGCCATATCCTAAGATTTTGTGGTAAAGACAGGCATTATTTATAGTCATATAACTTTGTGTGGCAAGTGCCTTTATTAACATTAACAAAATGACTAACTACGACCACAAAGTAACTACATTTGACTAACTTAGTTATAGCATTTCGACATTTTACTAAATAACTAGCTGATTTGAAGAACTTCGTATAGAGTTAGTCGAATGATGTCATCAATAACGTATGCTTGAGATACCCAATTTATTTAAATAAATATTTTTGCACACCAATATTTTTTTCGTTACTTGTTTCGATTTAATAGTTATATATTGCTATTCTATTCGGAGAGGAGACGAGTCCAACAAATCATTGATCACATTATATTCAAATCTGTCCAGCCGATCTTGAGTTGTAAGTGGTGTACCCATGTAACTAACAAGACGTTCTAATATTTATTTAGATAACGTGGCACGTGCCTTAGTCGTACCTACTAGATTTTTTTTTGAGTATTCATTCACTTGCTATTCAATTTTAGCAAGACTTTTAAAGTCTTGCGTTGTATAATTACCTACATTATACAGCATTATCGGATAGAGGTGTACTAAATCAAAAGGGTACTCATCATGACAAAAGACTTTTACTGTGGAACCAACCCGGAATACTAGAATATCAGCTATATACATTTGGCAACTGGCGAGTTTTGAGTTGAATTTCCCATAGTGAAAGTTGTTAGTCATGGTGAGTGTAGTCTCTCTTTGGCTTAGTACACCCCTAGACTGTATAGCTAAGCGGTCTATAACGAACAAAAATCATATACATTCACTTCAAAAATATTTGTGCCTACCCAAGTAACTTATAGACAAAACAGAATGGATCAGAATCTACCTGTTATGGGCACTTAGGTGGTTATAAATTAATAAAGCTTTTATATTATTTCTAAATTTATTTTAGGTTTTCTAGGTTACAATTTCCAGCTTTTATCTAGTAACTAAGGTAAGTTAAATATATATCACTAGTGTATTATTTTATATACCTACATTTATCTCAACTAAACTTACATAATTAGCGTAAACTAAACTAAATAATTTGCCGCCACTGACCGCTCGGAAGTGAGCCCCGCACGCATGCGCCATCTAGAAACGACCCGCAGTAAAACGAGTGGTCACGTGACACGACGCGGCATTCCCTCGTCGAACTTCGGCAGTCGTCGGCGATCCGCCCCGAGTATCGGGCGTGTCCGTGCGCGTCGAACACACATTGCAACATAAATGTCAAAAAGAGTTATTTCGAAAAAAACAGTGACATGTGATCGCGAGTTACCTCGTCGTTCTCCACAACGTCGCGCTTCAAGCAGTCACTCCCGCATTTCTGCGCATTAAGCGCTTTTACGATCCCTTGAATTTGTGTAGCGAAATTTATGGTCCCGGTTCTCTTAATGATTGTGTTTTCGCTACTTCAACATTCCCGGTGGTTGGGGACTTCTGAATCGATGACTGGGAACGGGACTCTCGAAGGGTTTTAGTAAAGTTTTGTGAAACGTGTATTTAGTTTGTGTGTGAATAACAATGGACCGCGTGAGTGGAGTGTGCAGATTTGGTGGGATGGTGTCCGCCGTGAGAACCAGGACTGGTAGAAGCAGAAGACGTCTAACAGGACAAAACCAAGTGGTAGAAGATTTGCCTGAGGCACCACGAAGGGGTCTTGGGGCCATCTTAGTCCTAGCCTGCATCATAGTCTACCATAATTGTCTATACTGCGGCTTCGTTTTCGACGATATTAGTGCCATAAAAGAAAATAGAGATTTGAGACCGCAAACACCTATTTCAAACATCTTCCTCAATGACTTCTGGGGAACTCCAATTCACAAGGTGAGGGCATCGCCCCTGATTCGATACCAAAGCTAATCTAGTAGCGGATAAACCACTTTCGTGAAGAATATTGTACCCAATTATATACGCTTCATTTACATACATATATTATGTTGCGTTTAATATGTTAGTAGCTGTCTAGTTAGTAATAAAAACTTGTAAATACTACGATGAATGTAAAACAGTAGACGCTAAAAAAGTTTACAATGTGATAGAATCATTTCCATTTTTCTACTAGATATATTTGTTATCATTGGTTCTATATCAAATTACTAACGAAATAGCACACATGCCATATAACAACACAAAGCATCTCACGTAATGAATGGTACCTTACAGACTTAATATTAATATATTTTTGACATTTATAAACCGAAATTCTTATTGTGATTATCTACTCCTAAACTCTGTTGAGAATCATGTTGGAATATTCAAGTTGCCATTCCTAAATCAAGCTAAAGCTCGGTAATAATGGTAATCAGAGAATGTTTGTGGCATTATTAAACTTGAAAGTTTATTTGAATTGATAGGTTTCAAGACTAAAATCGTCTATGACTAACATAACAGCATTGATAACAATGATGACGAAAATAAAACGTTAACAATAAGAACAGATTTGTGTAGTTATAATTTAATTTAATACATTTTGGAAATCTCAAAGCGAATCAAGTATGCTCTTTAAAGTAATTAATTTATAATAGCAATCAACAGTCGATTTATTAATTTATAATTACAAAAAAAATAACTACATCAAAACTGTGTTTGTTGTACAAATGCTACAGAGATTAAAACGAACTATTAAATTAAAAACGTTGGAAATTCAAGCAATTCAACATAGCAGTCCTCTAAGAAAACAATAATTGGCATATTGCAAAGCTATAAAAACTATCCAAAAGAAAAAGTAGCGAAACAAAAAAATACAACATGGTACTTTCCATGAAGCTATAAATCGGAAAATTACACCCCAGATTTATGGATTTAATCATAGTGAAGCTTTCATTCGTGTGCATCGCCCCATCATTGGTAGACGGTAAATCACTCCCGATGTAACACGCGTGATATTAATGGATTAAAACAATATGGGATAAAAGCAACAATTAAATAATTGTGTCCGTGCAATGTGGTGTTTTGACTATCGATGGACAAAGATTAATGAAACGTGACAATTTCGAATTTGTATTTATTTTACTTTAATAAATTTCTAAAATAGGAAGTGATAGTTAGGTACATTTCTCATAAATCAGACTTGTTTGTTGACACGACCCACTCGTATTGCCTGCTACCAATCATTCAATTTACTACGAGCTATTTTTTTCGTGATTATATTAATATTCTTAAAAAAATACAGTGTATGTATCTACATTGCCAAGACCATAAAACTAAGTATAATACAAAGATTTTATAGTAAATCTGTCACTTCATTGCATCAGTATCTGACAACATTTATTTTGACAACAGTATTTCAACAATTTGTAGGCATAAGACCACATTTTTAAAAGACTATTATCTATAGTATATCTATATATAGTTATATTTTACACACAGAAAGAGGTTTTTGTTTGCAATGCCATCATCCATATCAATCAATCCTTTCGGATTACTTCTCCCTGCGTTCATTAGCAACTGAATGGGGACAGTCTCGGTGCGTGATGTCTATATTAGGGTAAGGGATCGAGGATCACTATTTATTACCTCCATCTCAACAAGTTTTTGTTAGGCGTATTAACGGACTGCCCTTTGATGTTTTTGCTTTCAAGGGTTGGTGGCGTGAGTCATAAGTCAGTAGAATTAGCAGATACGAGAATTGGCTAACTATGTACGAATATATGACAACTTGTTTTCGTCTAAGAAACAAAGGAAGAAACTCATTTGTAATAGTAAAATACTTTTAAGAAGGAAAAAGTGTGAGTAAATAGGAAAAACTATTTTAGACGACATCGTTTATCCATTTCTATATCAAGCATATTAAATTAAAACAAACTCACTTTCAGTTAACGCAAGATAATAAATTATTATTTACAGTAAATTATAAAAAATATCACTTTTATTATAAAATTAATGATTCAGTGTAAACCACGTACAAATCATTCGGCAAAATTAAAAGACAAGAGAAGCTTGAAATTACAAGCCGTTGCAATAAGTACTTACTAAATACGAGTAAAGCGGAAAGGAAAGCGGAGCTGAGCGGCAAGGTGGGTCAACGACAATATGTAAAAACTGTCGCGAGTCCAGCCTGGACACGATTGGCACTGGACCGAAGAATATGGCATCATATGAGAAAGGCATAGGCCTTTTTCTTACGTCCACAGCCTTCTTTATTCCACCGCTGGGTATAGACCCAGCAGTGGAATAAAGAAGGCTGTGGATGATGTCGATAAAGTAAAGCAATTGAAATACTCGTAATTAAATGACTTATAACCTTGCAATACCTTAAAAAAATAGTTTTTACTCGGCTTGTAACGTACAAAAACAAAAAGAAACGAATTTACCGGAATCAACAATAACAACAGATAAGATCATGCCTTCGCTCGGTAAACAGACAATTTGGACGCAAACGATTGGCAAGAGAGTTCGGATGATTGTTTCCCAAATCTGAAGGCGCTTCACTTTGACAAGTTTCCTGGAATTTGGAGTCCCATCTGCTGTGCTTAAGTGCAAAGTTTTGGATCAATCTCTATTTTCAACGTTTGGCCAACTTTGTGAGGGATATTATACATATTGTACAGTGATGGTATTAAATTCTGACGTATGGTCTCCTTGGTTAGTATTTTTTACAGAATAGTGCATAATCATATATTTACAGTAGAATGGTTGCTTCATTCTACATTTATTCTTAGTTCTATATGCATCTTCTCAAGATAGAGGGTAAAATATCCGGTTGTGCGTTCGTTGGAAAAATCTATAGGCTTCTTGCTCAGTATAACTTTAAAAGATTTTGTACCTATTAGATATTCTTACTACGTAATAAAATATATGAGCATAATAAAATGAAGTTATAGTAAAACGGATATTTACAGATTGGTTTTCAGTCTTACACAGAAATTTGTTATAATTTTCACAATTATAATAAGCACAATTAGCAAATGACGGTGTCGAGACCGTCGCTATTTTGCAAAATTAATTTTATTATTTTATATAGATTTAAATAATGTTATGATACAATACATATGGTACAATACATTGTTTTAATCAAACTCAAGTGAGCTCTTTAGGACTAAATAAGAGAAAAACGTTTTCTTAACTTTGAAGTCTCTTCGGTTACTCAAAGGAAAATATAAAAAGATATAAGTAAAAGCGTTCCAAAGTAAGCAAGCAAGTGATTATACTGTGATAGGAATTTGCTAATAATAAAAAGCTGAATCAACAAAAATAATCTAAAAATTTAAAGCGTTCTAAATCACGCCTTATTTATTTAAAGGACTGCAAACATACTGCAGACATGTACAAAAACTTTAGCAACAATGTAACACCATTATAAATTACGGGTTGCCATGTGACAGGCACACAGAATATATGGGGTGTTTGCGATTACCGAGTATTTAGATAAAGGATTAACGCCACTTCTCTTGTCAGCTTTACGGAATCCAGACTAACGTTGTTTCTACCGCAAAAGTAACCTAACGGGATACAAACATGCCGCTAAAATATTACCGTCATGAATACTTACTTCATTTTTATTTACATCAACATTGGAACTCAAATGTTAATAAGTTAATTTATCATCATCATGGGAGCATCAATAACAACATCGAGTAGAGCAAATCTGTTGTAGAATTTCAGAAACAAATCTCAAAATTACGCCGTTTAAATGTTTAGGAAAATAAAATGTAGAATTCGAGCAGGGCGCCAAGATACGAGTATTTCACATGTTTACTTTACTCATATATACTAAAGTATAATATGTGAATACAAAATTTTTACTATTGAAAGCCACCAAAAACATACAGAATAAGGTATTTACATCGCTATAGCTATTTAAACTCGTCATCCAAGTAATAAAATACAAAGCTTTTATTTCAATTATAAGAACGCACCTTAACAGTTTCGGAATTACAAATAGGTGTACGTGCGGACCAACTTTTTGGGCTTACCTTTTAGCAAAACGGGCGGCGTTAGCGCTCTGCCTGCCGCGAGCATCCATCAATGTCACACGGAGCAAGTTTTTCGTCGGTCTGCGTCGAAGCTCCCTGTTTTTGTTTGCAAACTTTCAACCAGTCTCTTTAAATTATTAGCTATCTTATACTTTGATTAATACAGCGACCCCTTGACAATCCTCTAGAAATAACTTTCT
Source organism: Ligdia adustata (assembly GCA_947049295.1). Taxonomy (NCBI): domain Eukaryota; kingdom Metazoa; phylum Arthropoda; class Insecta; order Lepidoptera; family Geometridae; genus Ligdia; species Ligdia adustata. The sequence goes on from OX346218.1 coordinate 11,802,844, forward strand.
GGTTTCTCTTTTATGTTATTTTAGTTTAGTGGCATTGAAGATTTGGTAATAGTCATGTAGTTAGGAGGCTTAATGTTCAAGCCGTGCCCAGCAGTATTGATAAAAAATGGGGGGCTAGTGCTTTATATGTATATTTTAGTCATACCTCATACATACATACAAATAAGTTAATGGTAGCCTAATCGGTAATCCCGTAGCCTCACAAGCGAAAGGGCTCGGGCTCAAATCCAGGTTCAGGCATGCACCTCCACGTTTTTCACTCATGTGAATTAATTACCACATGCTTAAACGGTGAAGGAAAATATCACGAGGAAACTTGTCGGAGAAGGTTAATAACTTTCAAAGATAAGTGAAGTCCCCAACCCGCAATTTATCCAGCGTGATGGACTATGGTCTACACACCCTTCATGGCCCCCGATACCCGTGCCCAGCAGTGGGAAGCTGTGGGTTGATATGAACCAACAATTATACTACTTACTTAATAGGACAAACGTTTAAAATAATGTAAATAATGTTTCAGTATGAAAGCTTTCTAAAAAAACTTTCAAACTCAGAGCTTGTCTATATGCTCTATATAAAGAACAAAAATTAATGAATCTGAAAGAACCCTGAATATTAATTAAGGATTTGGTAGCACGAGTAAGATGAATACAAAGGTACTTTTCGAAATGAGAAACAAATCGTAAATGTGTGAGGGACCCATCCGACAGAGACCCAATCAAAATCGGAACATGAACCACACTGGTGCGTAATCGGTTGATCGAACACCTGGTGAACAAAGTTCGGCTACGAATACGAGGGTGACAATCGAGAATAAATTATTCACCGAAACGGAATACATTTTATATCGGTTATTCATGAAAATATCAGGACTCGGGCGGTTCATCTGACGCGGGAACCTCTCGTTCGATTATACACTCGGTAGCGATTTACAACGACTCGCCGTTGGATCATCGCTTTGTTTTTGACGCTTCCACTCGATTCTCATTTCCGTGTCAGTCGTTTGTTAATTTGTTCGTCTGCTCACTGACACGTCGCTCATGCAAGCTTTAGCACGCAATCGAAATAACGTTTAAAACATATCAGTTATCAGCCAATCAATTATTTACAACAACAAATTTGGTCGTGGTTGGACCAAAATGTATTTTCTGATCAAATTGTGAGCGCGTTGTTGGTTTTTCAATGGGCGTTTTCGTTCTATATTTCCTTTTCATTTCGTTGCTTGAAACGATAGGGTCGTATTAAAATAGTGGCGAGTTTTGTCGGCATCGTAACCGAAGCGATTAAATAATGTAGTAGGTAAATATGTACAAGGGTTTGGGCTTGCGTGACCGGACATTCACGTGAACTTCTAATTTCTACGACCTTTTGAAAAAATTCATTTGTAGTTACTAGTTAACCTGCCGTACTAGTTTTATTTATGGGATCGCGTGGCGGCGTGTTGCGGCTAATATCCCTTTAATAATAACAGCGTTTAAACAAAACACTTGGTACAGTAATTTCACTGGTGACAGAAGTTTTAAAAATATACTGTTTTTAGATGTTTAAGAGTTATCCATTTATATATGTAGATATTTTTTTTTGTTTAATTCCTCGTAAGATTTTTGTTTGCTTTATAGCAACATGCGGTATTTTTTTGTTCTTACAAATTATTGCATCTTAAGCGTGCGTGCGTCCGTTCCTTATTGTGTGTGTGTGTGCGCGAAACAAAAACTGTTATAATAAGCTCCATAAAATAGACATAATATTTTTTCCATGGCAAGCAATTTAGACTTAACTAATATCCCTAACCTACCCATCAAACGTGGTCCATTCCTGAAATAGTCATAACCATAGCAGTTTACACCATTTCTCTGACTGCACGTCGCACCGTCCCCCATGTATGCGTAAACAGCAATTTCGTCCACTAATTTGTAGTAGGTATGCATCAGAGACGTCTTATCGTAGCCAGCATTGTGAGATGAACCGGGAGTAGCAAGCCGGCTCCACAGATCCTGATGTCTCTGCACAAACAAACGAAGAGATAAATCAAAGTCACCGCACCGAGTTTATCGCGCCTTCGAGTTTTCCCTCTGTAGAAACAAGGACGCACCTTTTAATGTATTTGTTCTGCAGCAGAAAAGTTAGGGCAACTTCTATGAAGATAGTGGAAACTAAGTTACCTAGTTTTTAAAAGACTGAAGATATGCTGAGAAAACTCTTAAAGTCTTGGTAACTGAGAATTTCTTGATTTAATATGCATTATGGTGCAAGTTGAACACACTTAATATGAAAAAAGTATTAGATGCAAATGTTTAGTTAATTACTTTAGATTAATTCAACTTAAATGCGACTTCCGACTTTGTTGCACCATAATTTAACACAGACGTGACTGACCAAACTTTGATAGACAAATTGTTTGACCTTAAATAACGCAATTAATTTAAATTATTAATTATATTTACGCTAACCAAGAGTCAAAGAGGAAAATAGAAACATTACCGCCAAGAAGACAGTAATTGGCTTTGAATAAAATAGAATTTCGAGCATGATAAAATTTTGGGAAAGCGCCTAGCGTAAACAAATTGAGATTGCTAATTAGGGAAGCCTAATTAGTTTTGCTAGCGGGGACTTGGTAATTACTGTTGCTGTGTGTGTGAAGCCTAATACTCCAAAGTCATTAGGTATGATATACAATAATAATCAGTCTTATTTCATCTCCTGCACTAGCTGTCTACTTTCTTCTTTGTAATTTGGTTTTGACTGGCCGGTTGGCACAGTTGGTAGCAACCTTGCCTTCTGCGCCGCTAGTCCCGGGTTCGATCCCGGACAGGTCAACAAGGTTTTTTATTTTTTGTTGAAATACACTCAAAAATGGTATAAGATTTTCTTGGAAATGCAAAAATTATGACGAACCTATAAAAGTAGATTTTATTAATATTAAAATAAGGTCTGAAAACTGTGACTATGACACACATCGATAAAGTATCCATGGTTACTAACTATTATTTAATTCTCGTTAACACAGCACATGCCACTTTTAGGGAAACCGCAAAATTATTGCACTAGCGAAATCACCAGTTCACAGATTAACTACTAGTGACATTTATCGCTCATATAAACTAATCGAAAAGCACTACTAAGAGAGCAATTTGATTTGTACAAATGGAGAAGAACGATTGCGTAAGTTTGAATTTCTTTGTAACTTTATAACACCGAGTGGCTGAATCTCTCTTAAATCGTGCAAGTTACTAGAGAAACGTATTTTCAAGTCCTATCCGTATTCAAAAATCAAAATAATTTATTATCGAGCAACCAGGACTCATCATTTTAACACATACATTAAGACAAAGGCACAAAAACAAAAATTACTCATACAAAAATTAAGTAAGTAAAGTATTAAAACGACTGCTAAGCAAAACAATGTAGGTAATTGTCAAACAACTAAATAGAAGTATGCCCAAGTAGTACCTAGCTATAAATACAATATCAGCCAACAAAGCATACCGCGTTTTACAATAATTATCTTTTAGTAAGTACTTACTATAGAAAACTGAATAGAAACCTTCCTGAAACAATGTCGTATTGTATTAGCACGATACTCGATGGCGATAATAGTCATCTCGCATTGTTCTTAGTAAATTAATTTTGAAACCTTTTGAAATTTAAATTAAATTATCAGCTGGAATTTAGTTATTTCCGCTGGAATAGTGATTAAATCTCCTATTTTGCCGACTTCCAAAAAAGTAGAGGGACTATGTTGGTCTGTATGTATTTTTTTTGTGTATGTTCATCGACATTTTCATACAAAAATATAACCTTCTAAAAATATATTTATAGTCCGAAAGAGTAAGCTCCCGCGGTGGTTCCATATAAATTTTAACTTAATCGAACCAGTGGTTTCCGTTTTATTTTATATAACTTTTAATTTTCTAAGAAAGTATAAGTTACGTAAGTTTTGCGTGCCGAATGGACTTCCATTCGGGTTTCCACTTTTATATTTGACTTATGGATTTTTCATTCTTCGTGTTGTTCTTATATATTTTATCTATTTTACTGTGTACTGTTTAGTTCGGAGATGAAATTATTGTCGTTCCTCCAAAACCGGATGGATCAAGCCTATTTACACAAAGAATATCCATATATAATACCATGTGTATATCATTCTTTGTGTATGTAACACAAACAAAAGCAAGTAAAGTAAGATATAATGTGATTAAGTAAGTGACAGAGTACTGGGACCGATTTCAAGAACTCACTTATGACAAAAAGAGAAAAAATTATATAAATGCTACGTGGCTGAAATGTCCTAGCTATCAATATGGGGCAGCTTTTTGCAAAATAGTAGCAGCTGGAGAAATATATTCGTATGTCTTGGAGGTGTACTAAAATAACGAACTTTGTGCTAAATTTGGTTTAAACGGTAACGAAGTAAGAATAATGTAGTATACGATCAATTGTTATGTTATAATATACACGTAGATAGCCTAGCTAAATCTAAACGGCAAAAAACAGCTCGTAATCCAAAATTAGGGGAAATCTCTAAGGGAAGTGAATAACAATATTCAATTAGGTATCTATATTAAATCTTTTTGTTTACGTCTCTTGAGTAATTCTTTTAATTCCCTTATCTTTATGATTGCTGAATTACCTTAGTTAGTATGTTTCCTGATAAATTTGTTAACACTTAATACCACTAAAACAAAATATTTGTGTTTTTGTAAAAGTGTCACTGGTCATCACAAAGTGATTTTATGATCAAAATACAAACATTTCCATTTTTTTCAAAATAAAAACAGTTTGATTTCGTTATTGTATGTTATTAAGTTAGCTAAAAAAACTTAGTTAACTATTATATTTTTTCTGCGGACCAACAATTTCCGTGATTAAAATATCTTAACAGGTTTCAGAGCAATTAGAGAAACCCTACAAAGAACTTCCGGATATGTGTATATATTTTTATATATTAGTTACCTTTCTAAAATTACACCGAGCCAGATATCTGACTAAAATAATAGGTACATTAATTAGCCTTCTTATGCTTACGTTACCATAAAGTTCCTTGCCAAACCCGACGTTTTGCGAAGGATACCGTTCAATACGGTAAATTAGTACGTTGTTCTAGCCCATAAATCAGAAGTTCTAACACAATAACAGGAGCTCGCAAACTAGAGGTGTTGGTAACTCGGCCGCATATAATATCGCGCGGGTCCTTTGGGGCCGATGTGTACCTGTGTGTAGTGTACCTTCTACGGCTGTGTGTATACAAAACGCACACACACTGGTATACGCTTACATACACACACTTTAGCAGTTCCTCATGTCACAGTCACACTCGCTGTGTCCACACGGAGCTTCGAACTAAACGCAGAGGCTATTGTGCACATTAATTAGACAGGATTATTGTTTAAGGGTGTACTAAGCCGAAAAGCAGTATCACTTTACCTACATGTGTGGGATGAAGTGGGAAAATAATACACCTCTTCTACTAATTTCGACGCCGGCGGATAAACTTAAAAAAGTCTAATTATGGGTTAGTGTCATAACAAGGACCTGTGGTCACTGTGAGTGTGATTACTCATTTTGTCTTTGTATACCTAAACTGATAAGTCTGTATATATTTGACAAATTCATCACTAAATCAACGTAACTTATAATTATGTTATACTCGTAACGAAACTATCATATTCAAATTAGATGCAGAAAGCTAGATTTTCAGTCATTTAGATCGCTTTTTATAACAGAAAAATTTACAATTAACACTTAAAATACGTATTGGTACTACTCGTATAATTCAATGTATAAACTCATCTAAATCAGACAAAAAAAAACACATGTAAAGAACAATTTATTAGAAAAAAGGCATATTACACAATGCCTACTCCAGATATTTATACCCACATCAATCCAATAAGTAAATAATTTCCCGCCATTTATTTAGAGTGCGGCCATTGCCTTTCCACTTCAGGAGCGACCGCTAAAAATGATTGTGTATTTATCAAAATCATGTTTCGTCCATTACCCAGGGAAAACATTACGCAGACCACAGCATTCGTTGCTATTAATAAACGTGGTGGGCTATTACAGATGGGATAAATCTCGAGGCTGTTGGCGCCAGCTTACGAATAAAACAGGCTGCGCTGCTAGTCGAGGCGCCTTGCCAAGCAAGTTCACTAAACCGCACGACACCGCTCAGCGCGTAGACATGATAACTATAGACTGCTCGACGTCTTGGTTGCCACTCACTAAATATTATGAAAAAAACAAAGAACTTCGCGAAGACAACGGGCATTCATGCATTGGAGTATTCTCTTATTTTGGACAAGTTGTATACTGTGCTGATTTGTTTGGTAGTTATAAAATTGCCTAATAATGACAAACGGTTTATGACACAAGTTTGAGGTAGACTTTTAATATTTATAACACGGGTAAATTTTGTGGAAGTGAAGTTACGTTCCAGTTGTGTAAACTTTTTAGGCTTTGAGTAGAAAGTAAGTTTTAGGATGTGAATTTAATTTTTATCCCTTACACAACATCTTGATGTCGTCTCTATAGTTGTCTTCTGTGTGATCTGGCAAAGTGCGACATCGCTTTTCCAATATCGTAGCTAGACAAAGACATAAGATTACTTGTTATTTTTGTTTATACAAAGATTTTAAGCTGTATAAAAGATGCTGCATCATTAACTACTAAAGGCTCGGGTCCGACAAGTCGTAGTTCACCGTTTATATTGCTTCCCCCGAAGTTGTTGCGACCGCATTAATGAACCCCAGACCCGTGCTAATGTGCTTAAATTATTCACATTAAATTTCACGTTTTTAGAGAGGATAATGAAGTAGGTAACTATCCGTAATAGTTACTGCTCTAGAATCTCTTAATAGGTTTGTTTTTGATTTCCGAAACGAAACAATTACTTTTAAATAAAGAGAAACTAAAACATTGACAAAATTAATATTTAAGAATAATCTCGGAAACTTTGAAAGTTCATAGTATTACTATTTAAAATACTACAAAAGTAAAAGTGAATCATTTTGACGGTATATTTTGAGTACAAAACCGATACCTACAAAGAAAGTACCGTTACGAAACATGAGAATAGAGAACTTAGTTTATTTGAAATTGTAAAAACGATACTTGCTCATTTGTGTACGTAGTGTTTTTATTTTCTCATGTATGTTTTTTTTGTTTCAGGTAATTGTCAACCAGCAGCGATTAGAATCGAAACCAAGCCAACAACATAGCCAAGTTAAAATCTTTGGAAAATAGGACCTATTCGGTGGTATTTATATGATTGAAATTTTGGGATCACTGGATCCCCTGGAGAAAATACGACATACTTCAGTTTAAAAATAGTATTGCTGGTATTTCTTACAAAAATATATTAAGCACAGTCCAACTCAAGTTATGGTACCGAGAAACATACAAACATAGTCTTCTATAAGAAACCACTTTTCTAGAAGACTTGCAGTTTATATAATGTAACTCTCCCCATGAAGTTCGTTCAACTCTGTAAATTATTATTGTGTCCCAATATGAGCTGTCACTTTCGCTTCAACAATGTTTATCTACCCTTTCTAAAATACGTACAAAAACAAGGCATCACATAACGATAGTCAGGCAACCCTATTCATATTAATGACTCACTTCGTTGACAGCTTCAAAATGGGGCAAGACGCTCTCGAAACTACGAAATTGATATCGAATACAATCGACGCAGACCCGAAATTAATGAAAGTAGGTCGGGCCGTAGACTCTAGAACTCGTATTATATGTTATACTCGTAGATCGACGCCTTCCAACATATCAAACCAGGTAAGATTCCTTAAAAAATTTCAACTAGGGAAGGGGAGATTTGTATTTTATTTTAAAAATTACATAAATATAATCTCACATCATGACGTCACAAGAACTTGCGCGTGCCATGCTCTTCATACCTGTGCTAATGTCGTCCATCGTCCAATATTTTAATTTAGAATTTGAACCATTCATTACTATACCATTTATAGTAAAAATTTAAAATAGCTTTAAAATATGTAGGTATTTATCAGTTAATTTTAATATTTTGTTTGGCAGAATAATAATAAAAAGATAAAACCATTGTTCCGATAATCGTTTCGGCAAACGGTCTGATAGCTAAGAGTTTCGACCAGAATCTCTCGCTAGATGGTTGGATCAAGGGTCGGATACAAAGAGCGATGATCTTCGATACAGCACGCATTGTCAGGAGGTTCTTCTCGTCCCTACCACATCGTCGTCTACTCGTTGGCGAATTGGTGGCCAAACGTGAATATACTTTTATATATAAGTAGTTAGTTATTATTTTGTGTATGATATTATATATATATATATATATATATATTCTTGTATGTTGTGTTCACTACCATTTTTATTTTTCTTATCTGTTTTGCACCACCGTTTACGCTAAATTTTATTGTTATATTCCATTCCTATAAAGTTTGTCTGGAAGAGATTGCTTTTTAGCGATAAGACCGCCTTTTGTGCCATGTTATTTGTTTTTTAATCTTTTTGTGTTGTATTTATGTAGTGAAAATAAAGAATTATTGTATTTTATTGTGATATTGTAGTCAATAAAAAACCTTGCACTAAGCCTTGTACTTTTGCACTAGGATGAAGGATCATTCCTAGGAGAGCTTAAATGCGACCTTAGCTAACCTATGGATCCGGCGCATTGTGTTGCTTGTCTAAAATTGAGTTAGATACAATACCGAGGATGGGTAAACTTGCGTCCTTTTCAATGACATGTTCGGAAATTGCACGCTCGCCACAAAAACTCGGTCATCGTCCAGGTCGCGTTGTGAATTTTCGATGTGATTTTAAATAAAAAGTTTCGAATAGCAACTACTTACATAGAGAACGATCATGCACGTACTCACATAAAAATGTTAAGTTTCTTCTCGTATTATTCGCGTAGTGCCTTGACTCTATATAGTGGGCTAAAGAATATCTTAGAGATCCGAAGAGTACCCTAGGTTAGCTACTTGTTTCCCGGGACAGAAACGTGACACGCGTGGAGTTGCAAGCAAGAGCTAGTGATGAACAAAAACTTACAACCTAAGTATACAAGATAGGAAATAGGAACTTTTTGCCTGTTAAAATCTGTTCCAAGTAGCGTTCGGATGTTGAAAACACAAACTTGGTATCAACACAACTTATATCTGTGAAACGACACAAACAAGACTACAGAATAAGCTATTTTACCTGACCTCATAAAACGGGGAGGTTCTTAATTCGTCTGTATTTTTCTCTGTGTTATAAGATTTCTTAGAGAAACCTTATGCCTGCAATAAAAAAAATTGTCACTGAATAGATGTTATTTTTTAGCTAGAAAGATTTATTTCCAAAGTTAAATTAAATTTTATAGATAAATGCTCCAAGTAAATATCCTGCTGATTTAACATATAAGTTGGTATCTGCACCTTTACTGTACAGCATCAGTCGTTGTCAACAAAGTTTATTTCCCGACAAGAACGTAAAACTAAATGTGTTTGCCGTGGTCTGCTCACGGCACGAAGTTGCTGCGATGTCGCCTTCGACTCGACAATACTTGAAACACGAGCAAATAACATCTACCAACTACACGTTGAGCTCTGTCTATCTATATGTATACAAAAGACTTAAGTCCTGAGTCCGGATTGACTGTCAGGTTACAATAACGCAGAGCGTAAACCGCTGAACTAGAGACATGAAATTAGGAGGGTGTATTCATTATAGGGTAGGGATGTACAGAAAAGAGATTTTTAGAAATTCAATCCCTAAGGGTCAATATGGCGGTTCAAAATTGTATGTCGCAAGCAACGTAGCGAATATCAGCTACTTGTAGATAATATAAGAGAAGTATCTTTAGTACATAATGTTGTGTAAATTTACACAAAAAATTTAGTATGTATTTGATTACTGTAATTTTTGTATCGTTAAGAATATACCTACAATAACAATAATATTTAACAATGACCGCGCTATATCCGGTAAATTAACCAATATTAATGTTTAAAGGTCGCGAAAAGTTTCAAAAGTATATTCAACCCAAATATTATCTATGTTTGAGCCTTTCAATAGAATACTTATAATAGGGAATGCAACTCACAAAATATTGCACGAAAACTAATCAATCCACTCAAAAATGATTTGAACTCACTGAACTAATTTTAAAGTGACATAATTATATGTTTTAACGATGCATCTTTATGAATCCTGGAAATTAAACTGACTCTAAAATAATTTACGAACGCCAACATGAGTGCATACTAGATACTAGTCCAACTTGAAATCTAGGTCACCGTAAAGTATTTAATACGTCCATAAAGCAACTTCGCGAAACTTTTCCCATTTTAGGCATGTAAGTCGTTTAATTTACATTCCATATGGGACTTGGGAAACGCTTGCATAACGTACTAGTACCTCTTCTTGTAGGCTTTGATTTGCTTCAAATGTGTCAAAAGCACGTTTGGTTTCTGCATCTAATGGTAAGCGTCACTGAGTATCTTAATAATTGAATGCAACCCTGCTTGCCGTTCAATCAGGTACATTAAATCTACAAGTAGTTTATATTCTTCTTAGTCGTGTGAGCGATATAAAATTAAAAAAAAGGTTTATAAAAAGGGTTATTGGCACCAAAAAGTAATATAAAAAAAAATATTTCCAAATACATCGAGTGCATCAAAATAAAGAATTTTCAACGGTGATTACGATTTTTTATTAATTTATATATTTTATTGGATATTCGAATATAAAATGCTTAGTTTAAGATATACATGTTTAATGATATAGCAATGTTTATAGATATAGCAGTCGGGTTTTTTTGAAGTCGCTTCTAACGACTTGTTTTACATTTTACTTTCATGACAATGTGAAGTGTAGCTCCTGATGTTTCTGAAAATACGAGCTAATATTTATCACCCCCAAAATGTAAAGCCTGAACGAATACATCATCTATCATTAGCTAAAAACAAGTTATTAAACATCAATACCTAGTTTTTATTTAAATCATGCTTTTCGGCCACAAACAGAGAAAACAAAATGTGAAAAACACCAGACATAATGTAGTCATTAGCTAGTAAAAATGGTTATACATCAAACGCCTAGTTTTTTTTTTTATTTATCTCATAGACAAAAGTTAAAAATAAATCAAATTAGTTCTCATGTTTAACTATAGTGTAACGATTCTACAGACTGATCTGACAGCTCACGTCAATAATAAACACTTCTCGATTTTGCGTCTGCGTTAAAAAGTACACACTGATAACTTTTAATATTTTCCTATCGTAGTCTCTAATCCTACTTACCAAAGCTCTTGTTATTACCGGCTTCGCTTGCAATATTGCAAATTACTAACCGACAATGTGCCAGTCCGACGTGCATAATAAACGATCGAAACTTTCCGGAGTTCATTTACTAGGGATGATCTCGGCGTGCGATCAAAGCTGGCTTATTGATTGCGTCCACCACGGCTCCGGGGATTCTCGGATCCACGTCTCCCGGATCCCCAGTTTCCCGGCTAACCACATAATCCTGGGATTAGTCGGGGACAGGGTACAAAGCATCTAGTTACATCGCTTTTCTAACTCTTGGTCAGTAAAATTGTGTGGTTAAGAAGCAAAAATAGTTTGTTAAATTTGACATTTGAATTTGAATTTTATCAGTTTTACATAAAGATTCGAAGTCGATTTTTTGATTTGTTCTGTCATAACAAGTTCAATTGGACACATCAGAATTTAACATCCATGTAAGTTAAGCAAGTAGTAAAGAGTCCTTAAAATTACTGAAATCATACTTGTCAGACAATATTGATATATGATACCTTTATAGATATAACATTAATTATGTTATGTACATAGAACATTCTTGTAGGTACACCTACTTCGATTTCAAAGTTAATTGATCTTCTATCGCTGACAGAATACATTAATATCTGGGGATTAGTGAAATTGATCATAGCGATCTTCAGATAACATAGACGTATTATACATGAATTACTTAGTAATGTGGGCACTTAAATTATAGGTTCGTATTCTATATTTCTACAGACAAAGAAGTGTTGACAGATCAATGAAGCGATTGGACAAGCGATCAATTCGATTGAGCCAAAAATTGACCATGAAGCTGGATAAATGATTGTGCGGGACACAATTCGTTTATACTCTTAGCAAGAACATCTGAAATAATTGAGTAAAATCAAGCTTAACACACTGACTAAACATCGATTACTGTAAAGATCGAAATCTAAATTCGGTCACCGCAGGAATCTGTGTCGCGTAAACCGAAAGATGGAACTTAGCTGGCTCTTCTCGGCCTGCGAAGGCTTTATTGATAGCTACAGAGACAGCCCGGATCTAGGGAACAATTATTCATGCTTACAGAGGATTTGTATAAGTCTAGGCGAGTAAATTTACTTCTATGGTATTCATTTATCACCAATTGTTGGTATTGACCTATACGTGCGCTTTATTTGGAATTTATGCACATAAAACAACAACAAATGAAAATGATATTAATATCTGACCAACGTCTAAAAGTTTGTTGAAAAGGATTCCAAAAATGTAAGCATGCTGTTATACTGTGACATTTGACTAATAGGTATGTTATTAAATCGTGTCAACGAATCTTTGAAGTTGTAATATTAAAGAAACCGGTGTTTTAACAGTTTGTGTAGGTAAAAGCACCAGAAAAGCTTTTCTTTAATATTTTCTAAAGTTTTTATTTTCATTTGCTAAAGTTCCTGAAAATCTAATTAAACGCAAAATGTAGCTCCGGTGCTCGCTAGCATTTTTCTTTTCTGCCTCGACGGATGTTTACCAATATCGTACACAACCAATATTGTTTGCTGGTAGCAAAGAATGTACTTGGTTCACGTACGTAAAAACATAAGCGCCGTAAAACTCTGCGTTCCATCATTTTGAGGGGCATGAAAATTAAAATTTAGTATTTTGGTAAACGAATTATCAAATTTTAATCTACTACTACTTTTACAATTTATAGAAATTACTTCCATTTGATTTTTAGAAATTGCTTTAGGCAACTTCGTCTAATTTTAAAGGGTGAAGGCCTCTCTTCCCTCCTGCCATTCATATCTCAGTCTATTGCATTCGTACGCCAGTCTATCGTCATCAAATCCATTTCTTCATCTTATCGGAGGGCGTCCAATTAGTCGTTTGGCGTATGAAACCCATTCGGTGGTAACTTTGTCCCACAGCTTTTAAAACACGTGCGTGAAACATGTCCAGGCCAATCTCACTTCAGCATAGCCGCTATTTGAGATACGTCGACGAATTGTAATAAGAGCCATAAAATATTATTGTAAACTAAGAATTCTCTAATAATGATAATATTCAACTAACTCACGCTTTGACATACTTACTTATTTAAAAGTGACGTACGCTTAAGCAATGTGGTTGTTTACGGAAATGAAACTTACTTTAAGTTTATTACATATGATACACATTACTAACAAAAATTTAATACAACAGAAGGTCGTTTGTCCCCAGCCTATAAGCGAGGGTAAAGCTCAGAGCAATCACCTTATATACTCCAGGCTGTCATTTTGTCTAACGACAGATGGCTAACAATGTATTTATACCTCGAGCTAACAGAGGGTGCAGAGGAGAACATTCAAAAAATATTATGTACCCTTAATTTAGCCTCTAGATCAAACAGATTAAGACGAGGCCTCTCCTTAGGCTCTTAACTACGCTTAACAAATGTTTGAAGGCCGATGATGTTAGACTTAGTGCCTACCGCAATACAAATTCATGGAGATTCATACACAGGCTCACGTGGCCTACACATATTTGTTTAGCAGTGACCGTTTAGACTCTAAAAGCGTTGCAAACAGTTTCTTTATTATTAATATCAACATTAGGACAAGTGATTGTAGGGGTAGTGATATTATGGTTACTGACTATAAGTGCAACAATATTAGGATGTAAATAGATGTGACTTTCAATATTATAAATAACAATGCGAATCAATATGGAACTATTTTATTTGACTCGTTTTAGATTTAATTTAAAGTTTTTTTTTATAAATTTTATACCTTATCTTATATTCTACTTTCATAATCTGTTTCCACGTTTTGATATTTGATCCACATTTTAACGTGATATTTATCTACTTTCTTACTCGATTTCCACGTTTTGATATTTGATCCACATTTTAACGTGATACTTATCTACTTTCTTACTCTGTTTCCACGTTTTGATATTTGATCCACATTTTAACGTGATACTTATCTACTTTCTTACTCTGTTTCCACGTTTTGATATTTGATCCACATTTTAACGTGATACTTATCTACTTTCTTACTCTGTTTCCACGTTTTGATATTTTTACAAAGTTATCGAAGTTTTCAGTTGCTGGCAATGTTACCAGCATGTCACCTATGTCCAACTTGATCCAATATGACCTAAATTCAAATACATCCCCATTTCCCATCAGTGCTTAGCAAATTCGATTATAATTCGCTGTGCGTCATAGTTGAGCTTGTTACTTTAATTATGTGAAACCATATTAATTGTGAAATACATTGAAGTTAACTGAATTTAATTTACGTGATAAAGTTGTTTACAGATAGTGTGCCAGTTTGAATTTTATTACAAATGATTACCTCAGCATTACCATTCGGCGTGGTAATGAAACTAGTAAGCTGGGTTTGCTGCCTCCACACTATTGGATTGGAGTATTTCGATTATTTGCAGATCTTTAACAATTTATGGACGATTAAATTGCTTAGGTATATTTTAACGGTTTTCAAAACGAAGGAGGTCTTCAATTCGTCGGAAGCTTTTTATGTAAATTTCCCGATTTGCCGGCGATGCCTGGACCGTTTTGAAAAATATTTTTGGTTCAAAAAGGCACAAAATGGGTCCTATATACATTTAATCAAAATCGGTCCAGTTGTCTTTTTTTTAATCAATATAACTTTTTGTTTTCTTTAAGTATACTTAACTAAACCAACTAATAAGTAACCTTAACTAATCTATCTACTAACGTGATTTTAATTTAAAAAAAAATGTTACTTATTATTTTGTAATGGAAGTTCCGAATGCGTGCCGAATTGAAGTCGGTTCAAATTTTAGTACCTATCACTTGTATTGTAGTTAATTCATATATTTTTACTATTACTATAAATAAGTTTAAATATTATAAAACCTAATTCGGTTCAATGCTCTAGCTTACTTAAATTCTTATGCATATATGCAGTAGACAGACTTATTCGTAGGTAGATACTTTCGACCAATAAACTTTCTGTATGGAATAGTTCGCTTTATTCGTTTACAGTACTCAAATTTTGCGTTTTTTCGCGACATGGTAGCGTGTATTCAACAGGCTTAGAAATATTTTTGCTATAGAGTTACACATATTTGAGACTCAGGTGCTCCAATGCTCGTTTCAGGCTCAATTAGGGGTGCGGCGAAGTGGAAGTTTCCAGCTCTAACATACCCTATTATGACTGCATGAATAACAATTAAAGTTTACGACTATAATTGGCATGCTACCGGTAATGTCGTGAGGGAACTAACTCAGTTGCTGTTGGAACCATTTGGTTTTTATTACCTTCTAATGTTGGAAATATCTGTTTTGACGTTTGCTTTGTAATCACGGTTTATTTTTATGGGTTGAATGTTTCATATCCGACTACAAAAAATGGGAAGAAATGCAATTTGTTGGAATCTTTGTTTTAATACGTATGTTCCCCGATTTATCAGCAATAACTACCAAATGATAAATTTACCAAAAAATGTGATTTTATATAAGTTATATCTTAATACGTCCAGTGTTCAGTTTATAAAACAAAAGAGCTGAAAAGTTTTTTTGTCATATTGTTATAATAATACTTTTAATCCAGACCGTCAAAAATTCACGATGTACTAACCTCGTGAATTTTCTTATTCATTTGAGCTAAAGTTAATCTTGTATTTTTGTAAACTACTATAACAAATTATCATGGTAGTAATTTTAAGTAAAACAATTTTTCCTGTTCGGTTTATGATCACCAAATTGCCCAAACTGTCAATTTATAAAGATAGAAGAGATATAAATGGAATAAAGCTCAGAACTGAATGGCCACAAAATCATAAATTGCTTTATGAGACGCACACGCGCGAGCCTTTACTTCATTTGTCAACATCCCTAAGCAAAACGTGATTGTAAATTATTCCAGTACGCTGTACCTAAATAGTTTCAATGTGCAAATAGAGATCACGTTCATAATCAATATTTGCAGACAAACACAAACTCGGTCGTCGCACCGTGCCTGCGAGGCTTTCGCGCCAAATCGGAAGTTCTCATACCATACGTCGCAATTATCGGCAGCGCCTCCCCAAGGAGGTCTGACTTGACCTATATCTTTCCTTACCCACACTACCACTGCCTCGCCCAAATCGCCTCCTATCAAGTAAATAAATTTATACCATATCCCTTCAACAATAAAGTCACGTCTAAACTAACACCTTCAGACTGTTTATGCCAGAGTTTATGCTCTCTACCGTTCTTTCGTACCTAGTAATTTATTTGCTAAATAACACTTTACGTTGTCTATAATTACGTTTATAAGTTTTTCGTGTTCCGTTTTAACTACATTTCATCGATTAACCGTCATTTTATAAATGTATTTGTTTTATTTGGAATTCACGCATTTTTTTTCGGGTAAATTTTAATATTGTAGAATTTGAATTTTCTTTCGAGGTTTTACTCGTTATGTGTTGTTTTATTTTAAATAGTGTTCTATGAATCTAATTTTTTTGCGGTAACACATTTCAAAATTGAAAATTAAAATTCATATGAGATTAGAGTGTACAATTTATATTACGTTATGATTTTCACTAAACATCACTTTCATGTTGCTCCAACACAAAGTTTAATAATATTTCCCTTGAAAAAGCAGGAAAAAGAGAATAAGATTAAAGATCGTCTTTATTTTAAAAGACAGACGAGACTTACCGTGACTTTTTCGGCCTAAAATTTATACTTACCTATGAATATTTATGAGTCCCATCCTTTTCTTTTCTTGGGCGATTTTTGTCTTAAACAAGGTTTTGTTCGTAATTAGCTGTTTAATTTTCAAATTGTTTTGGCGTTAAACTTTTCCTTCTCCGATTTAATATAAAAAATCATTAGAATTGTACAAGTACGTTTGCTTTAAAGTGAAATGCATGAAATTAGGATAGATATCGTAGGAACAAGCTTGACACTCTTTGTCGGTGTACTCGTAGCACTAATACAGATTAAATGTTTGTTGGTCTGTACACACAGTCAATTCCCTCCCTTCCGCATAAGTAAAAAGAATTCCATTCTGGAAGGGAATTTGCGAAAATGTAAATTTATTCCAGAGCACAATGAGGCCTCCGCAGTGCAAAAAGTGAGGTTAATAGCGGGGTGACATGCCTTCATAGGATTACAAAATTCGTAACTCCCACCCGGCTAATACTAAGGAATTTGTTCTTGTGTATGTGCATATTTGTACTTGGGACTTAGGCACGCCCTTTATTTCAATTTGAATAAAAAAAAATGTTATTATTTTCGGGATTTTATTACATTAACAGGCAGAGATTTAATTTGATAATAGCTACACTCAAAATTTTACATCTGTATTTGATACGACGTTGCCCCCGTGGATTTGCTCGTGAACATTTAGGTGTTGAATTTGGAAAGAATATTTATAGTATTTTTAAACGCCAATTTTTGGTCTCTTATGCTATTCTATATCGATGCCTACCTCTATACTACCGAACTATATATCAGCATTGTTTTTTTCACTATTTTGAGTCTATATTTATAGTAATCCCATAAGTTTAAATATTCTCTTGTTGGAAATATTTTGATCATTCTGCCGAGCTAACTTTCTGCATAGCATCACATACTACGAGTATATATATATATATAGAAATCTTTGCTGTATATAATCTTGCGTGTTTATCATTAGTAACATTATTGTAACTACTTTCATTATTTACGTTACTAGTGACCGGAATCGTTTCTCAAGTGGTAGAGGACATGTGAGTAGAAGATATGGTCACGTCATTCCTTGGGGGCCGCGAGTTAATCATAATGATAGGGCACCATTCCGATAGCTAGTGGTAGTGGACAAGGGTCGTGCAAATCGTGGCGGATCTACAGATATGTAGTTCTTTTTACCGATTTTCCAAAGGAGTCTTTTAGGAGTTAAATTTACAAAATGCTTTCATAGTTCTGTAGATCCCCAATACCTAGAATGTGCCGTACTTATAATGAAATTAATGCCTCCGTGAAAGATCTTGATATCTTTCACGACTCTTTAAACATCTTTAAGAACAAACTAGTAAGGTATTTAGTTGGATGATGTTCTGTCATATAAGTATTATAAGTATATTGTAAATCACTTATATTTTATTAAATTATAGCGTTATTATTATTTTTTTTGGTTAAATATTATTTAAAATTTCTCAATAAATATGTTCAAGTTGACTAATTGTATTGTTCAACGAGAATAATGTTCTACTAAGTCTAAGAATGTTGTAAACACCCATAAAGGGTATATATATCAGAATCAATATTGGTTATCATGTATTTTAAAATTTTATAATATATATACTGTTGGTGTTTCGTTGTAAATAAATAAAATAAATAGTTAAAAACACCTACATCTTATAATGACAACTTCCAAATTGCGTGTCTCTAGGTTTAGTGGTTTAGGATACTCTATATACTACACTACTCTATATATAGATTATAACACGTGACCTTTTTACGTTCATACAAAGTACCGCCTCAAACTGCAAAAGTCCGACCCTCGCTCAAACTTCTCTCCTACAAACGAGCATATTTTCAGAATGTTACTAACGGGCGGCTATTGTTTCAAAGGCAACGTTAAATGTAAAATATCGGATTCCCAGGACTCCGTGTGTGCGGATGACAGAATAATAATAACGTGTCGGGAGACCCTGACATTTCCTAATTTGTAAATAATATTATGAGCGGACGACACAAGGGAAAACGCTTTCAGGAATTTTCTGTAAGTGCAGATACTATAAACAAAAACCATCACTTACCCTTCTTTAGGACATTCGTCAGAAATACGTAAAGATCTACATCAACATAGCATGATTATATAGACATGACAAATTTAGATGTGGAAGTGTATATTCCATAATCGTAATTTTATGTAAAACTTATAATCGTTTTACACAAAATTCTAAATCTAACAGCAGTACAACAAATAGGTCGCATAATAGAGTCTTTTTAATAGGAATTATCTGTGTATGTCTTGTTATGCGTATTCTTCATATCCACAGTCTCTCTCTTAACATGTAAGTACCAATCTTACAAGAAAAAGCTTTTACACCTCGAAGAAACATATTCCCGCAGATATTATAAATATGAAGTTACGTTTGTTGGTTCGTTTGTCCTTCTCCTCAGCAACTGAGAGACGGATTGACTTGATTTTTTTACGCAGAGCGCCATTAGCTACTTTTTCCCCCGGGAAAAAAATCATAACGATAGCCAAGCCGTGGGCGGGTAAAAATTAGTAATTACGTAAATTTGAAAAAACAGAAGTGTACGCTATTGAATTTGATATAATGTGCGAGGACTCCAGAATATTATTATTTGTTATGTATGATAAATGTATAATAGAAATTAATATCTTACAAATTTACATATCATCGCAGCACGTACTTGTATAAAAGAAATGATATCATGCGTCGCTTTGTCCTTGGTTCTTTCTTTAATTTTGCGTTACCATCTTTGTCTATGTCAGCGCTGTTTGCGGTGCATGCAAATATTTACCTTACCTTGTTTCCATTCTGACGGCACTTGCATAATTTTACTACATCAGAAAATAGTCGTATATAACGGAGCCAACTTGGCAATCGCAACTCATTTACTTACCCGGCACAACTTTATCGCATTTGCATTACGAATTTAAATGGCGTTTATAAAGCTTTTACCTAATGTAAAGCAATTCAGCTTTCTGAGGTAAAGATACAGAATGGAGTCATGTTTACTTAAAAATGCAATTCAAATATTAGATTTTTATGACTGTTAAATCGGTGTAGATGAACATTCAAAGGAATAATTTTAATATAAGAGGTTCTGAAATGAAACGGCTGGCAAACCCTATCGGGGTCGGCTGTCTTATCATAACCTGTCGGGTATTCTCTAAATTGTGGATAGCTAGCAATTCCTCAAATATCTCGAGTCTATTCCTCGGTAAGAAATGGAAGAAACTAAAATAAATGGCGCATAGTCTGAGGTTCTCGGAGAGATGAAATTCCATTGGACCCTCTCCCCAGCCCGGCTATTGAATATGATCGAATATTTCGCCCTGCAGCGGGCGGTGCGTGTATGTGTTCGTAGCTTATGAGTTAGCCAGGAGAAGGTATATTTAGAATATTTTATTGGAAGACTGTCTTTCAAGTAACAAATTATTCTGTATTGTTGTTTGTACTGGCACTGGTTTAAATAAGTCTTGCAACGGCCTAAGGACAGATAAAACTATAACTCGATAAATTTTCTAACGTACATAACTTTCATACAAATTAAATCTTCAAAAAACCAACGATAAAAGATTCAAACTCGGTAAATTGAAGAAAATTTCAATAGGCTTAAATTTATTGTATAATTAATATTCTTTGCCCATTTCATGCAGATAACAGATAACATTTCATGCAGATAACAGATGTTTAAGTCGGAAGACTCAAAAATACTGCTGGCTGAAGAATATTGTTGTTATTTTAATATACTTTACTGTCTAGAATGAAAAAGCATACGGAGTATCATCGAAGTGTCATCCCCTACTATGACAGAGTGAGCGGCGGCGAGTGGCGTGCCCTATCGATGGGCTCGGTTTTTGTCTCAGTGATTGATTGATGCTGTTGTCTCCTCGGGTGACAGTATTGAACGTGATCCCGGACTTTGTGACCTCGCAAACTGAGCTGATGTATTTTCGAAGGATTCTTGAGAAAGTAAGAAGGGCGCTAATACATATGGTAGATAAGTACTACGTACGCTTGGAAACCAAAGGCGTGCAGTCAATTGTTTATTATCAACGCCATCTAGAATTCGCTAAGGCCGTCTATGGAAAAGGAGTTACGGAACTGGTTTCGTACAAGGCTTTAAATTTACTTGTATAGAACTGGTTCCGATCGAAGCTTTGAAATTACAAGCAATTTGTACCAGTTCCATACAAGTACGAAACTGTGTACCAGTTCCAGACTTGTATGGTTTCGTAAATTACGCCTCGAATAAAAATGAAGTAGATAAACAGGGAGATCTATAATAGACTAAAATAAGTCTACAATCCCACTAATGTTACATACCTAACTTAACTTAAAGTAACAATGGTGAACGTTGGTGCTATAACGTTTTGCTACTTGACATACATATTTACGAAATTTAAATAAATAATGAATAATATATAGCAAACAACTTTATACTCATAATAATAATAGCGCTCGCTATTGAATTGCGGTTATGACAAATAGCAATTCATTTGTCAAACGTTAATATCTAAACTAAAACAAGTGAATTCGCCAACATTGGCTTTGTGCTTTATTAAAAGCTCTGTCAAAAGCTCATTACAATGGCGGGGCTTAGAAATTAAGCGGTAGATGTCACCTTTATATTCAGAAATTACAGCTATGTCACCTTGTGCCCAAAAATGACACTTTGCTGGACAAAGGTCACTTCTTTGTTATATCTGAACGTTTCATTGTACAGTCCTCAATTCGGACAGACCAAAATGATACCGAAATATCGATTTACCCTTCTCATCTTGATGCTACATACTTATTCATAAAATAAAAGCTTCTGATTTTGCTACATTTTTATGTTTGTGAATGAGATTGCTCGTGGATTCTCACGTTCGCATCGCATATAAATCTTTGAATGATAAATTGAACTGAGCGTGAGTTGAAAATGTATCTTGCATTAAAATGTTAGCTCACTGTATAGCTGTGATTGAAAATTCCGAATACTACTTAAAATTTGAGAAGTGTGATCTAAATGTTTTCCTTATATTAAAAAATAAATAAAAAATCACTAAGTAATTTCTTCTAAAATATAAACTCTTTAAACCGGAAAGTTTGTTTCATAACAAATTATTGCTTGCTGGTTGAAACCACTTCTGCAATAAGTCTCTCAAAAGAATTTCACACATAGACTTTTAGTCGCACAGATGCCTCATCTAAATTCATGGCGCCCAACCAAGGTATCGAATTTTCAACAAATAAAAATTGGGTAACGTTTCTATACTACAATAGAGTGACGTTCTGGCAAGCACGGCCGGGAACCCCGGGCTAGTACGTGCCAAACGACCGATGCTCATACACGATGCAGTCAACGCACATAAACACAATTTTTCATCGTAACTTATCAGAAATAAGGTTCAAAATAACAACGCTTAAGCGAAAACTACAAATCACATGGTAAAATCACGATATCTTGCCGAAGAATACCAGAATTCGCGCTTCTTTTTTCAGCTCTTGTGTCGTTCATTCTGTGCTTTTTCAACCGCAAAAAAGAAGCATAATGTTTCGACTGGTATTGAAACGAAAATGGAATAGAAAAATCACAAATTGTTTGAAAGAATACGTCTGGACCGTCGCGTATTGAAATTCCGATTTATGTGCATATTCTATGGTTTTGCTTCAGGATATGTTACAGAATATTTGATTGCTTGATGAATATTAATAGGTTTTACCTTCGCAATCAAAGGTCTCTGTTGATATTAACTTATACAGCACAGGTGTTTTCCCTCTGTGGTTAGGTAATTGTTTAGGAATTACTAATTAGATTAATTAACTTATTCTTCGATGATCATTTTACTTTAATATGATAAAACATGTTAAGAAAGGGTAATAGGATACTGGTTGCGGTTGGCATATATCTGGTTATTATAGAATTAAATAACTAATTAAACAGCTTTAAAGCTTGTTAACAATGTCAACTGACAGAACTTAACAATCATAACACATGCTCGTACATATGACGATTTATTGTTAATATTCAGTAAAAAGTTCTATAGTACCTCTTGGCAAGAAACTTGCTCCTTAAATATGCGTCTTTATAGTATATAATCTAATAAGTTTATACTTACCAATACCAGTGACATTAAATCCAGAACTAAGCCAGAATTAAGTGCTGACTGTCCTAATTATATCTTTCAGTTCGATATTTGCAAGCTCGCGCATGCTCATTGCAAATATTACTTCAAAAGAGCAGTTTGAACACTATTCTATGATTATTATTTACTAGTTAAAAAGTATTTACATTATAATTAAGAAGTTATAGTTTTAATTTAAACACAATTTACTAAAAATAGTATTCTCGTCTTCTATAAAGTTAAGATATGCATAAAACTAGATTGCCGCTTACTTTTTATGATATCAACCAGTAGGTAATAGAGTTTATTACAAAGCAATACACTTTTACAGGTGATCGTAAAGATAAAAGCAGTCATAGACAATAAAATGAAACTGCCGAATCGAAATTAAAAGCATACGGTGCATTCTCGTAACAATTTCATGCGATATGAACACGGCCGCCAGATAATCTCTGGCAAATCTGACATAGCGCATAAATTGTCCCAAATCAGCGAACCATAAACAATGAACTCGCTTTTTAAACGACAAAATAAGACCACATTGCTGTCCCACAGTAGCGGTCGCTCGGCAGTGCGCAAAAAAGTTTGCCTATTAACGGGTTACAGTGCGACGATCCAGTGCATAATTCTCATATTATTGCGAAAGTTAATGTTTATCATGCTACTATAAAAAGTTTGTTAACTGCTTTTATATCGTGGCAATACTATTTACTCTTTTTTAAATTATCATATTATTGGTAAGCATATTTTTTAGGGCCTACTATTCACTTTTGTTTTTTCGTATAGTTAAGTCGTAGCTACTTTGTGCGGCTCCCATTGTACATCTTCCATTCAAAATAATCCGATTACTCCCGTAATATTTCCAAGCCTCATAATTGAAATGAGATAGATATATCTAAGCTAACTTCTACTAACTCAAGTGATTGTCACCTTAGGCCTAGCAAAAAGACAGACAAGAGTTGGCAAGACTCCCGTGTCTTGCAGCAAAACTTTTTCTATCACCGGGGAAATGTATTGCGACAAATTTTACTAGCGGAATATAACGTTGAAGCGGCCTGGCTTCGTACGTCCGGTCGGTTTGTCCATGCAAATCTGGTATATTGTTTGTTTTGAATATTAACATCCGTCGGATTTGCGGTGTCGGTTAGTTTGCTCGGCGGCAATGGGTCAACGTTCGAAACGCTGTGTGACATAACGAGGCCTACTTAGTATCATGACTACGAGTATCATAGCTATGGTTTATACTGATAAGTATATTATCCTAATCCAAGTTTATACTTTTCATAATTTTGTTTATAAATTTAATTGAGAGGATACATGAATGTTGAGTATTGAGATATCTACTCTACAAGCCTTATGAATGCGGCATTCTATTACTGTATCTACGGTAATTTTCACTTTGGGCAACATATCTCCAGTGGAAATGCTTGTCTGTGACTAAAGTTTTATAATTATAAAATAAGGTAAAACACCCCTGACACCGAGAATAATGGGAGATATATTTTTTTTACTTTTTCTTCGCATAAAGCTTGGTTTTATAAGTCAAGAAAAATAATTAAGTACTGTTAATTAGAAAATATAATACACCTAAGAAACAATAAAAACTACAGTTGTGTTTAGCGAAAACTTATCAAATGAAACTGAAATAAATTGCTCTAACTTTGTTATCCGGCGGTGTACTCAACAATAGCGCAATGTGATTGCTGTGCGACTAATAAGATTAGAAATTTCTGCAGTATGCAATGCACCGAGCTTGGGAAAAGGTCTCCAGTTTCATTAAACTTCGCTAACTGAAGCTGGCGAGTCGACAACAATACGCCGGTGGCTATTTATTTCTTTTTCAATATCTCCCGTTGAATAATTATTTTGAAGCAGCCTTTAAAAAAAGCCTGTAATAAAGATCGACGCATTTTGCAAATTACAGATATAAATAAATAATTAAACGTTTCACACTCATAGCTCCCCACTAGGATTTGTCCTGTGTCGGAAATGCCATGTAACATTCATAAACGCACGCACATAGACACCCAGACTTGAAGACAAATGTTCAAACTCATCATTCAAACACCTACCCCGACCCGGAACTGAACCCGAGACTAAGCAAAGGGAAGCAAGCATACTAGCTACTAGACCACGTCGGTCGTCAACATATTTATACCGACAACGACAACGTTATAGAGGAACTCTTAAATAGTGAGATACAGCTGTCAGTTTTGTAGTTTCGAGGAACCTTTTCTATACAACAGTTCACTTTGTTCACAATTTCACAGATCACTTCGCAGTAGTAGGTATATCAAAATAATCAGCAAAAACTTTTTCAAGCCAAATTTACATGTTACCAGACAACATAAGCAATTCATTAGTATAAAAATGTAATAAAACTTGTATTAGCTACTTCTAATTCTTCTGTAGTAATTAATGTACACGAGTAGTGCCTGCAACAATTCGAATGAAACTTTACACTCTTGGCAAGTACTCCGTCCAGTTTCCAGTGGTGCTTAGTTGACTCATAAAAGCAGCTCGCCCTTTTGCTAGCAATGTACCACGGCCGTGCTATTATTTCACGTCACAAGCAATTTCGTAGCATAAAAGCCACTGACCCATTTCAGTGCACGTGTTCTCACGCCAATATTTGTGTTAGCGAAAATGTAAACTATTTCCCTACTTCATAAATTACAATTTGGTCCTTGAGATGTTTGTGAGCGTGAATATGTTAAATTTATCACGGATACGGGTCGGGTCTTGTGACAACTCGGTGGCACGCAGGGAGACATTATGTGATATGTTCATATACACGTACACATCCTTGTATAGCTGATGCCACCCATCTAGTTATGTCACTGTTTAAGTTCCCTATTAGATTTTATATCCCTATCATAGTTGTTACGTAACTCCTTCGAGGGAACCCTCATACCTTCATTAAGGTTAGAGTTCAGGCTATGCCCTTTTATTCATTATTTCCGAGCACTTGGTATTATGTTAGAAAAATGTCTGCCATTAAAGTCTCCTGTTAGTTTGGGCATAAATAGAGGGTCCCCTATTATTTGTTCGGCCTCTTTCAGTGTTATTTTCATTGTTCTAATTGGGACGAATAACAACCTTTGTTTAGCTTTAGCTAAGGGTACAAAAGACGGGATATTATTAGGATAAGAGGCAGGTAGAGCGACGGCCTTCTCTGTGACATTGACAGACTAAAATGCTCAACAATTACTTAGGTTTGAGGAAGATTCCTCTGTTTGTTCAAAAACATATATAAAAACTAAATAACAAATTAACGAAAGTGTTGCCGTTTTTAAAGCTGACATTGAAACATAGATAATTAAGTTATTGTCTCAGTTCGGTTATTCAGGAGGATATAGAGGGGCCTAATATGCGGTGAAACTATTGTTATACTCGTACCAAGCTTTTACATTTTAAACCAGGAAATTCTTCTTAGAAACTTATAAAACTCAAGATCGCAAAGAACTGTTCGGAAGCCCCTCTAAACAAACAAGCGGAAATGACACTTAGGTTGTCGAGGAAATTGTTGAAACCGAGAGATGGGGTGAACCGGCGCGGCATTTCTCAATTTTAAAGTGCTCCCAAACAAATATTTGATCAACGGCTTTTGAGAAAGTGCCTGTTAAGAATATGGACCCGAGTAAGACGAAGCCTTTTTCATTCTATAGCTGTAATGTAACCTTCCAGAGTATTTCAGCTTTTAAATATTTCAAAATAAAAGCTATGCAATCTTCAAAACTTTTCATTTGTTGCAGTGTCATTAAAATTTGTAATTTATATATTATGTATATCCGTGCTCCTAATTTGTATCTTATGTTATATGTATTTATTTATCTGTGTATCAATTTTTTGTATGTATAATTTATTCATTTATGAAATATGTTTGTTCAATGTAATATATTAAGGCTCTCTAATTTTATATTATTTATTTACGTGCTTGGTTGCCTGGAAGAAATCGCTTTAAGGGATAAAGCCGCCTATAAGAAACCTATTATATATTTGTAAGTTTTTATTTGTTATATTTTTTATTGTTAAGGTGGTTTTTTTAATAAAGTGTTATCTTATCTCATCTCATCTCATCTCATCTCATGCTATCTCATCTTATCCCATCCCATCTCATCTCATCTTATCTTATTGTCTAGAACACCAAAACTGCCTATTGTGACGTTTAATTAAACAAATCAAGTAACCATAATACTAAAAATACCGAAAACGATTGACCTCGTGTCGCAACCACAAACTTGTAATTTGTATGGGTATAACAACATCCAGATAAAAATATAAGAACTGAAAATTAGATTTAACAAAAAAACAGAATTGAAGTAGAACGCATCAGTAGTTGGGTCATTTAGTGTTCGTATGATTTGTGGATCAGCAAAAGGTTTCATTTGCGATGAGCTTGGTTGAGAGAACGTCGGTATTCAAGGCCTTTTCTACTTAAAAGTAGTAGGGAAGGCGGTTAAAGATCCTCAAGATTTAATTCCATTAAGAACCGACGGTACTACAGCTTCCTTGTTTTAAACTACTTCGCTTTCATTTAACTTTGCAATATAAAAACGACTAAGATATGCGACTTTGCAAGTCCGTCGGCAATATTCTAGAAATATTTTAAAAATCCAATTCTTCTACTGGACCGTTCCATTCCGCGGGACTGTTTCATTATTTAAAAAAAGTTACCGAGTGACTTCGCTAATGCATTTCGGTCCGGCCCAAAAGAAACCAACAGACTCAGTTCGATGGAAAAAGTTAAACAACGGAATGAAATACGAAGTAAATAATGATGTTGTAAGTAATGTTTTGTTTTTATTTTTTATATATCTTCGATATAGAGATAATTCAAACTTATTTTCCATAGATGTGGGCATGTGAATATTTGCTAGACACTCTTATATGTACTCGAAGTGAGACCTTTTACGAATACTTAATTTTACCATATTTCAGGTTTCACAAACAAAGCTACATTTTAATTTAAGTTCAAGCATTTAAAAATGGTTCAAGCTATTTTAATAATCCCGAGCTCATCTACTTAAGTCGAGCTTTGTATGACGAACTCAAACCCGGACGGAGTCTTCCAAGGAGCATCGTTAGACCGCCATTGACTTAATAAATTTTGTAATTATGAACCTTATGAACACTCTTCCTGGCGCGCTGTGTAAAGTGTAACCTACAAATTACATTGTAGCAGCTTGAGTCTTGATTTTCACTAGGGCGTCGCATTAGTCTTTTAAAAATTTAATTAAGAAAAGTTGCTCAGTCAGCTTATACTTTGAGCTGCTATCAAATAGCAGCTGAAAGTGTGAATAGTTTTTGCTTACGTTATGAACTGGTGTGTAAGTGCAGCGATTACAAAGATTATCTAGATCGTTCATCAATATACCGGTCTTTTTTTCACAATTTCTATAAAACTATAAAGTATGAACGCGCGTCAATAGGGCGAAAATCATATGGAGGCAAACAACAAAACAGAAAACGTAAACTTTCTCCAACTTGAACCGAAGAAACAAGAATATTACCAACCACGAGTTCAATTCCAGTGAGTTACAGTAGTTTAGGTGTGTTTATTTCTGTGTGTTTCACTGTTATCATTGTAGATCATGAAATTCTGATAAAGGTAATTCTTTAAGTTATTTATAAGGAAATTTAAAGTTAAGTGCTGCAAGTAAGCCCTCTTCTGTACTAATAATCACACCCAATAAGAAGCATGTAAGAATGTCAGAGTTTTTCTTTTATTTACCATTAAAATTGATTGTGATTTGATTGTGATTTTTTATTGCCAAAGGAAGAAAACTTAAAACTAAATCGAGATTAACACAAACAGAGTAAGTAACATCTACAATTGAGCATGACTTAGCAGCGGGCCCCAAACTAGGCAAAGCCTGTATCTTGGGCACCCTGGCAGGACACAGTTGATAAATAACAGACTTTACAGACGCTAGCCTGTTGTACACATTAGCATATCTAAACGTTATTATTTACAATACTAAAATTTTAAATGACTAATGACATAAACGTTGAACATGTAAGTACATATGGATTAAAGGATAAAAATAAATAAAAATAAAAGATATGAGATACTAATGATAATATGCAAACTTTGTATGTTGAGTGTGTGTTTGTCTGTATAAGGATGTATATGAATGCGAGGGTGTATGCGTATGAAAGATGTGTTAATATGGAAAGATCGAAGAGTGGACCTAAGCGTTAAGCGCATTTTACAGTTCATAGACTGCTGAAAGTAGGTGGGGATACAAGCTGTACCAGTCACTATATGCTCATATGATACCTGCTTGGATTAGGTACCTCCAATAAGGTTTACTGGGGTGGGAATACCTCCCTGATTCTCATCTCGTTAAAAATTACAAGCCTCTCTATTTGTGAATAGGATAGGGTCTGTAGCCATTTTTTAACCAAGTTTTTACTCTTAGCTAAGTCAAAATTTTGTATATCTACATGTTTACATACAGAATTATAAGTAAATATATGCACATAGCTCGGAAGTCGCGCAGCAAATACCGTCTTTATCATTGGCAGAGATTGTCCAATTGGTCGTTTGTGTTTTTGACTATCTGTGATTGAGACTATGATCCTTTTTGATACCGCTCTCATTATGAACAATTGTCTGACTGTAAGAACTGAAGCTGTTTTGTACAACCTGTCAGTAGGATATCGCCTAGGTTTACCAAGCATGACCTTAAGAACTGCTCTTTGGGCGCGCTCGACATGTATCATATCGGTTTTTGCTACACCGCCCCAAACTCCAATGCAGTACTGTATAATAGATTGACATAACGATTTATATACAATCAATTTTACCTCGTTTTTTGCAGCAGCTCTAAGTATTTTCATTACATAAATAATCTTACGTACTTTATTAGCTATATAGGCAATATGTTCCGTAAACTTTAAATGTTAGGAATAATATGCAAAAGCTCTGTAACTGATCATGATATTCTGATAGTAGGAGTAAGCGTCAACTTAAATAGCAAAAGGCAGATCCACCGCATCCAAACAAAAACACACTTTCATAAGATTGCTAATGAACTAGAGTCTACGGATTGGCAACAAGTCTTGACTAGAGATAAGGTGAATGAGGCTGCTGTTGTTTTTAAAGAAATAGTTGTGAATTGTATAAAAAAACATACGCATACATCTAAAATTAGTCGTGAAAAAGTTAGTATCAAACCTTGGATTACACCCGGTCTAATTAGATGTATGCGACATCGGGACAAACTTCATTTGCAATTAAGACAAGATCTACAAAACGAAAACTTGAAGACTGTTTATCACCGTTATAGAAATTTCTGTAATAATTTACTCCGTAAAATAAAAATTGAATACGATAACACTCAGTTGGCTAAACACGAGGGTGATCCTAAAAAATTATGGAAAGCTATAAAAACTGTCTGCGACATTCCTATCACTAGAAAAGACAGTCAGGAGCTCTTAAATTGCAGACATCAAGTAGAAATTGCAATGTATGCTGGCGTGACTTCACTCAGTTACGTATGCCTGTAACGTCCAGGTATCAGTATTTTAGGTGGGTATAGACGCAACAGATCGTCCTATAAATCGCTTTGCACCACGCGCTTGCCGCTCGCCGCTAGCCAGTTACCACTATTTAGTACGTGTGATAAAATAGCAAGTTCTATGCAGAGTGCTCCGGTCCATTAGGCGAGAACTACCCGAAACCGTTGCGACTTTTAGACGTACGCTGGAACTGTTGTGGAACGGTACACTTGTTAATGGTAATGTCCGGAGATAATTCTGTGAAACGACTTCTTAAAATTGTAGAGCGTGGCAACAATTTCAAACGGAGCGAAACTTAGCGGCTTTCCCAACTTTTGCAGCCTTTACAATTATACCGCTTATTTACCACTGTTGTTGATAAAATTAAGTAAATTAATTAGTGTCGGCGGTGCTTAAGAAATCGACGAATTAAATATACATTACTTGTAGAATTGCGTCAATTATTAAGACATAATTTCATATTGTAGGGCTAGTGAAGAGAGTAGTCTGGTCTAAGTTAAAGTATTATTTTTGCTGCATGATACTGAATGCCATACTTCCTCTTACCAGTAAGTAAAGTGGGCTTTAACAGCCCTAAAATCCCATCAATACTTGTCACCTCTTTCCGCCATATAATGACAGACTGAATCATATCAATGCTCTTAATGTTCTAACTGAAACTCGTTACGTGAGCCAGTCATCCTTAAACATTATGTTCCAACTTAGGCTTTCAAGAAAGTCGTCGTCGAACATTTATCCAGCTAGTCGACGGTCGACAATCAGGCTTCGGTTAGCAAACATTGCAGGCGCCGCGCCAACACAAACAACGAGACGGGCAAACCCGGGGCAATTAGCTGGTGCGGGCGGCACCCGGTGATGCTGCCCTCTGCAAATCGTTTGCGACTAGTGTTGTTAGTAGTGACTTGTGTTTTAGCTTTACTTGCTACAAGTTCGTTTCGAGCAGCTTCGATATTACATAAGATTAAGAAATAACCTTTAAGTTGAATACCCAAGTGATCTCGTCGTATACGATTAGAAAGATTTCCCTTTACATATGGAGGGGGCATAATTTTAAAATTCAATTGTGAATAAAATCATATAAATTATTTTAAGCAAATCTTTCCATATAAGCCTATAATTACAGCTGCTATCATTCTATCATTGTCTTATTTTCGTCGTAACGTAGACGTCGTTATTAAAATTAATGTGTCTGGAAAGTGTACCCACGAAGTATATACAACGCTGGCGTCGAAAATGTTACAATTTTCGACAGGTGAAAGCGAAATTCCCTCAAACACATTAGAGAGCAGGCATCACTCCCCCACGTGTTAGGTAATGTAGATAAAACATTAATATGTATGAATCTCGTAGCTTGTTTGTGGGGAGAGCTTAGATTTTGAAGCGGTCTCGAGACGCGATGAATAAAGAACTCTCGGCCCAGATACATATCGGCAAGAACAGAGGCTTTGAAAGTTTAGCAGACAGTAGCATTTAGCGGTAGCATTAGTACTGCTAGCTAAGGTGGTATCGGAGCAGTACTCGTAGAAAACCTACGAAGTTTGTTGCTAGTTTTCTACTTTTCTGCTATTAGTTACAGCTAGAAACATTTGTAGCCAAATTGATGATGATAGAAGATAACCCTTGTAGGTTATAAGATGTATCTAACCACGTGCTAGACAAAGTTAAGCTCGGTCAGGCAATGCTGGAATGTGTGACTGCGGCGCATTTTGAAGCACTAGCGTAGGTCGTATGACACTCTGAACTGCAGATTTCAAAACTAATTGCAAAACATTTCAGAAATCTTTAAGCGGCTTTAAATATGACATTAAATAAAGTAAAGAACATAATAGATTTTACAGAGTTATAAGTATGGAGTGTAGGACGTACATGTCTGTTTATTAGGTTATTGGTAGCCCTTTAACCAGCAAAATAGACGATGGGTTCAAACCTAGGCTTAGGCATGCACGTCTGAGTTTTTCACTTGTGTTCACATAATATTTAATTACTCATATTACTATAGCTTAGACGGTGAAAAAAAATATCATGAAGTAACCCGCTTGTCGGAGCAGGTTAATAGTTTTCGAAGTTAAGTGGAGTCCCCAATCCGCAATTTGCCCAGCGCGGTAGACTTACACACCCCCTTTGAAGAGGAGACCCGTGCACAGCCGTGGGACGTTATGGGTTGATTCATTCAATATTATGTGTAACCTTTTAATGGAAAACATTTGTGGCTCAGAAAAAAATTGCGTAAGAAAGCAGCATGCGGTCACTGTCTTTACATTAGTATGTAACATATTGCCTCAAAATAAAAAGTAAAACACAACCTTAGAAGCTTCTTGCGTGACTAAAAAGCGATGCTATCGCCCTGATAACCGCCCGCCCCTCGTTATCAGAGGCCCCAGGGCGGAGAATAAAACATTCAGCCACTAGCGATTACTGAATGTTAATTTAGTGGACTAGGAAGTGATACGAGAGAATAACTTTATTTACCAAAGGAATACGAGTTACTAGCGAATATTGTTATGTTTATCAGTCAGACAATTTAAGTAAAGTTACTTGCTTTCGTTTATCGCAGTGGGCAGTTATAGTAGATTAGTAGCCAAGGGCTGTAAGGCAGCCCGAGATATTTAGGCGCAAGAGCGCAGCTCGCTGCGCTCGTGCGCCTAAATATCTCGCGCCTATAGTTCGAGGGTGCAATTGATGCTTACACCTGAGCTAACTACTCTGCTTTACATCTCGATTGTGAGGTAAGTAGAAAAAAACCGGCATTACAATAATAAAACATTTTAATTGCTGCTTCAGCTTCCATTTTCATTGAATTCATTGAATGAAGATATAAGCTGCACTCCCGAGGGCAGCTTATATCTTCATCACTTGCAGAACTCATGTTTTTTTTTTCCTAATTAGCACGTAATTAAAAAAATAACAAAATCAAACAATATTTAAGTTAAAGTTTCTTATACCCGCCTTTTTAAATTATTTTTTTCAAGAACGAAATTGATAATATAAACTTGACGCTGGCAAATATACAAATCGTATGGTGCCATTAATCAAAGAAAAAAAAACAAAATTGAGCTTCGCCGTTCATTGGTCCCTAGAGCGCTAATTGGTCACTTACAAGCCTCATTTGGGGGTAATAAGGATCTACTTACCGAATATGAGAGGTGTAAAGTTATATAACCGCGCCCAACAGATAAAAAATGCTTATGACATTTGTGAAACAATGTGTGTTGGTGATGGTCACCACGCGTACGGGGATTCTTAATATAAAAAACCTTAAAGAGATAAAGCAATAGAGCTCTCACAATAAATTATTTACCCCATTTCACAAACATACCAAAATTGTTATCGGACTCGGAAATTGCCATACTATGCCAAATGGGGCCAGTACGTAGACATGCCTAGCAACATTATATTCAATCTGAACATCTGAATCCGAAACCTTCCCATACCTACTTAAATACCGTATTGTAAATAGGCCGGGACCAAAACATTTAGAGGTTGGACTGGGACCCATTTCCTTGCCTTTTCTACAAATTAAACGAATGCAAACCCCACGTCAATTGGGTTTTAAAAAAAGGTTTCTAAATGCCACGAACAATTTGTCTTCTTGCAGAATGTTAAGGGAAAATACATTTAGAAAACGAGTATACTCTCTCAACATAAATCTGTTACGGACCAAAATAATTTCATAATTCTATATTCTGTTTAAACAAAAATTACCATATATAATTAGCCAAAACCAAAGTTCAGTTGGTTGAAATGTCCTGTAAATTTCTCAGGAACCCTAAAATCCCAATATTTTAAGAGGAATCCCATCTAAAACTACTGTTCAAATAATGTTACTATGAATATTCAACCCAATAAAGCACATATTGATACTATCTAACGTATAAATTAACTATAGTTAGTACTCTATAAGGTATAAGTTTATGTTACACACCTAATGAGCAAAGTTGGTACAAATTAAACTCAAAAATGTATAGTTTCGGTTAACTGGAGACAATTTGGTAGACTAATGTCTGGTCTAAAGTATTTTGATACTAGGGGATAGGTCATGCTACAAGACGGATCAAGAATTTTCTAGTATATAATTGTAGAGGACTAGTGACGTGTGACAGCTTCAATAGAACCCAATACCCGTAAACCGTTAAAGTTTGTAGGTAATGTTCTCACGTACTGTGTGTTATTTTTGAGAGTAAAGCTTAAAAAAAAATATATTACGAAGATTATGTACGATGTAAACGACTTGTTAAAACTTTTTGTGTTTCGTAATTATAGTCGTAATTGAAGCAGATGACCCTGCGTAGGTACGTGTGTAAGGCGTAGTGATAGCCTAAAAAACTCATTTTAAATAGATCTATGAATTATAGAGCTCGGCGATATAACATCAGCCACTTCGTGCTGTCTTTAATAAACGTATCAAACTTACATATAGCTGAGATCTACAACGTGTAACACAAAGGTGAGACAATACTTAAGGGTGTTAGTCTACCCATTAAAGTGAACTCATTATAAAACAAAAATTTTGCAATATTCGAGACAAAAAAAAAATCTGTTACCCGTTGTATATTATAAAAAATCTATTTATAGATCTCAGCCTATAGCGTCCCACTGCTGGATCCTAAGAAGGTGATTCAGTTAACATACTTTAGTATGAAAAAGAAAACAAATCGTCCTAAAAGCACAATTATGTTCATAACTAATCCCTCATAAATGGCATTGCAGCACACTCCTGGAGGGAAAACTCTCTACTAGAAATGCCCGACAATTAAAAATTCTTAGATTCATAAAGTTTCATAAAGATTGGTTGAAAACTGCAACCAGCAGGGCTATCGGCTAGTTAGGCATGAAAGAGATAAAAACAAGAGCAAGAAAACTTGGATTCATTTTGACAGCGTTGACACGGTGAACTATAAAAAGAAACCAACTTTAGTTGCTCTTGTTTTCACCTTTACTATCGTACGCGTATCTTTCGTACGCTAGTAAACTTTGCCAAATCCGAAGCTTCGTTCGCTGGTCGAATGAAAGTTAACCTCAAATTTTTTTTTTTTCATTTAGTAAGTGTATGTTAAGCCTTCTATAAAAAGAATATATTTAACCAACTATGTGATTATACTCATAAATATAAACCAGAACTTTTGTTCAGCGAAAATCAATGCTTCAATACATTTCAGTCGCCCAATTCCGTGTCAGCCCGAATTCAATTCAGTGCATTTTCAAACTAAACCTGAAAGACCGTGTAGTAAATAGAATGCTTCAATATAAAATAGCTGAACTCCGAACAACTTTATCAGTATTCACTTGTTTGAAATCCCTACTCATATTATGTATGTGAATGTGTGTTTGTTGGTTTGTACTTCTTTTCCTAAGCAACGATTGACTTAGTTTTTTGCAATGAGGTAGTTCGAGGCGACATAGGCTACTTCTTTCCCGGGAAAGTAAACATTGAGCGGACTGAGCCGCGGGCACATGCTAGTGTTATTATTATAAAATGGTTTGTTAGGTTTTCATAGCTACTATTGATATTAATGACATGTGTTCTTAGATAAACAATGCCACATAATTATGTTTGTTTATTTGAATCACTCTTATTACAATATTATTTCATATATGATTAAACATAACCATTAATTGTATGTGAAAGCATGATGAAAAATTTTGCTCTATTAGCAAATCCAAAGATACTCTTTGACAAAAAATCACTTCATCCACCCATTAAGCTCATTTTGATGGTAACGGTTGAAGTGTAATTATTAAACTCAAGACTGGTTTATTTACGAAGTCGAGGTTATAATAGCACAACCCTGCTCTTCATATTTTCCTGGTTGTGTAATTCACTCTGTCTCATAACACATGGATGCGTACTTGACCAAATAAATTACCTTCCATATAATTGGTACCATAATAGCCACTCATTTCGACTGTACACTTAAAAACGTACTTACACCAATTGGAGAGGTAGTTGAGGCTAATCTTACAGTACTTAAGGGGAAATCGTAATTCCTCACATTTAATCACCCCGAGGGTCATTGTTCTTTGAAAGCCCTTTGAAAATATTAACTCACTGGAGATTTGCCTCCACAACTCTCACTAAAGTGGACAGGGCGATTTTCCCTCGAGCCCTTTGCAAATAATTCAGCTGATTGTAAATTACATTAAAACCTAACTTTTTAACCCAACCTCTTTCTGTTGAGATAATGAAATTAATGAATATGTAAAAAACGGACTTGACGATAATCACGGCGTTATACAAGCTTTGAAAAGAAAACGAAACGATCGCACCTAGAAATCTTTACAGCATCCGACAACAAAGAGACACGAGATGTGCCGCGCGCGAGGACAATGCCTATACAATAGTGAGACGCCAGCAGAAGAGAAAAATGAAACACAATATTGCACACTTCACCTCAACAAATTCTCTCTATATCTCAGCGGAGGCAGTGTTCAGAAACACTGCAGATGTGCTAGTCATTTTGTACAAAATACTTCGCAATATTCCCTGTCTCCATTGACTGAAATCCAACTCCGGGCACATAAAGGGCATCGACGACAAAAGTGAAAGAAACGAGCTTCCAAGTCATAGAAATTAAATTTTGTATCTCGGAAGAAGTTCCCCGCTCCAACGGCGCCGCGCCGGCTCTTTGTCCCACCAGACAATACTCCACGAATAAGCTATTCACTCATATTTCATTGGAATAACAATGACCGCTCTTTCGCTATATCCGATATTCGATGAGAGAATAACATCTAACTTAATGGGCGGCTGTCAATGAAAATAAATAACGATACGACTAATCCGCGTAACATATTCGAGCTATCGCGGCTGATTCATTATGCATGCTCGCCTCGGTGCCGCCGCTGTTTCACCCTCGAATGTTTATTGTTTGCCCGAAAGTGACATAGGAAGCTTTTCCGTGCGTTTCTATTAATAACCTCTTTACGACAGCGTTCATACAAAAGGCTCGTAAAGCCAAGTGCGGTCCGAACGTCGTTCGTTATCCGTTCGTCGGCCGCGCTGCGACAAAGGTCCGTCAGATTGCAAATTAAATTAGAACATCCAACGGAGCCTGTTTGTGTACCGTCCTTAAATGTGAAATTTCAAGGGGATGCTTAATTCATGAATCTTTGCGGAGTTTGACCATTCAATTTACATTTTGAAACTGATGCTCGGGTTGCGCATTTGCATTCGGCCGCCGCCTGCCGCGCTGTGTTGCATTTTTATTTAGTTTATTTCGTTTTTTATGAGATAGAAGAGAGCAGGCGATTAAAGAAATGGGGTTATTTATGTTCGTGAACTCGATCCGTTGGTGTTTACCAGTAGAGCCCACTGCCCCTCGTAAATCGTTTAAAGGCTGGGCGTTCTCCATCCTCAAGATGAATGCCCTTGTCAGACTGATATATTTACTGTCCGCCACACAGCCCAACTCCTACTCTCGCTGTTTTACATTTATTTGCTCTTTTAAAAAGAGCACGTGCTTTGAAATACTGAGCACAATTTGGAAAATATTTATTGATACATAAGAGACTATTTGCATAGATTTTTAGAAGTGTATGAGCATTAAAAGAATCCGTTATTTAGAGTACTTAAATATCATTATATCATTGTATTTCGACCAACTGAAGAGCACATTGTGTGTTTAGTGATTTTGGTATTATGTCAATGTCATGTCATCGTATGAATTAGATTATGTAACACTTCAAGAAATACATTAAAAAGGTAGAGATAAACTTGCGATATTATTGTTCGATCCTACGAGTATACCTAAAGCAGATTTTATTACATATACTTCATCACCGTCACGTGACATGACTTAACCCCCGCCAGCGTACCGCAGTGCACTTTATCGTAAATAATCCACAGCGACCGGGAATCCGCCTCACACAACTTTTTTTACCCCCCACAACACAAAGAAAGGTTATCGTGCAAAATCGTAATAAAGTCTAGCAGTGCTGTAATAAAAGTGGCTTTAAAATCTTGAACCACTTAAT
The DNA here is from genome assembly GCA_947049295.1 of Ligdia adustata. Taxonomy (NCBI): domain Eukaryota; kingdom Metazoa; phylum Arthropoda; class Insecta; order Lepidoptera; family Geometridae; genus Ligdia; species Ligdia adustata. The sequence continues at coordinate 11,841,416 of OX346218.1, forward strand.
TCTAGCGTGGCGATTGCCTGTTATGGTATGGATGACTATAAAACGTGTAAGGGTAAATCGTTTGATTCCCGTCACGTGAATGTATTTTATTAGTTTATTGCATAATGGATTTAGAGGACAAGCAGCGGTTGATTTGTACAATCGCTTTGAAGTTCCAAACTGGCAAGGACGACTAATCTTAGGGCAAAAAAAGCAACAGAGCCCCAAAAAAACTTGTATTTCGCGAAGTAAGCCACATTTGTTATTTCTTTAACCTTTTTCTTCAAAGAAACCCTTTTAAACCTACCTACATGTTTGGAACTTAACTTATCCATTTACGACGTCTTTCGATTTTCACCGATCCGACAAATCAAATTCGTACATGGTAGAAAATCTCTCCTGAACATTAAGTCGGTTTAGGATTGTTGCTTTCGAAAAGTGTCTTTTATTTGATTTATGACACTGTGATCGATAGAAGAAACTAATTTGTTCGTTACTTAGTTATAATTACCTTGCTCACGTTATACCACAACCAAAATTATTTGCTAAGTGTAAAGATGTCGATATTTTTATTTATTTTGAATTCGAGCGCCCCTTAAAGTATGCCTCAAGTAAGTAGTTTAGTAAAAGATACGTAAAATTGTGAGGCAAGTAACTTAGAATTCGCAAACAAATTCGGCGCCAACCACATGTATGGTAAACCAAAAACGTTTCAAGTTAAAACAGAAAGTACGAAAGGTAGGTACCTAAAGTAGGGTAACCTAGTAGGCACAATGCTCTTCACAACCCTTGTCATCTCGTCACATAACAATATCTGTCTAACTTAATTTGGACCCCTCATCTTCACTCGGAATGAATATGACTTGTCTGACTTTTCCAAAGTACCTTCATGTATTTTATTCCCGTGAAAACACGTGCGGTTTTTCCAGCCAAATTTGCTCGTTTACTTGTAGAAAATATTTCAAGGGAGGTGTTGTTAAGTATAACGAGTGATTGTCACTCAATTACTGTTTTAGCTGTCTACAGCAAAGACGAAAGGGGTTTTGGTTTAAGTGGTCTATATTATGTATGTTTCTATTTACGTATGCGTTTAGCGCCCGCACTATTCGTCCGATTTTTACAGAGTAAGCTGCAGAATAGATTTATTATTATGATCCGAGTGACACATGGTAAACTTTTTGCTATAGCATTCATCGTATTGTAGAACCCAGAATGTAATCATGCATCGTAATTTTATAATCGGTCTCTAATCATATACAATTATACACGATAGTTATTTCTTATGAAGATATAATTGATAGATAGATAGATAGATCAACGCTTTATTGTAGACACACAAAAATAACAATACAAAAATATTAATTTACATCTAGTGCTACAATTGGCGGCCTTATCGCTAAAAGCGATCTCTTCCAGGCAAACTTAACATGTTATAACCTTATTGACATTGCGATAAAGGTTTTTCTAATTTTAATCAATCCTATAGACTAAAACTAAAAGATTTAGATATTAATTAAAGTTTATTCTTGAATATTTATGCGCAAACGTCTATTTACCTAAACTGAATCCATTCTGATTAGACATATCGCAAATTTATACCCTTGAGTTTCAGAATTTAGTCGTACCTCCCATGTTTCATGGTGATGCAAGTTCTAAACCTTTTAAACTGGCTCAAGCATTTTCGATCGCTCTGATATTGACACGACGTTCAACCGTCTGACTGCTTGACCAATCTATCTTGAGAATATTGCAAGGAATATTCTACCATCTCCCGGGACTGCTCAGAACCGGCTAGCGGCTGTAGCTGTATCGTTGATCGATTTTACGTTCTCAGTGGAATTCCACAGGATATCGGTAGTAATCAAAATAAGATTTGAAGTTGAACATATTTATATGAGTTACATTATGTTTTACATTTACAAATAGCTACACAAATAAAACAGTTGCGCAGTAATACCATGTCCATTCAAAAAGGTAGAGAGATCAACGGTTTATTGTAGAAACACAAAACATAAAAATACAAAAATATCAATTTACATCTAGTGCCACAAGTGGCGGAATTATCGCTAAAAGCGATCTCCTCCATTCAACCTTAAGATGGAAACATTTGAGAAAAAAAAATGTATAGGACGAGGGTGTACTTACAATAAAGAAAGTAATCTGAAAGTTCTTCCAATAAGGTAAAAAAACAGTATACCGAAACAAATATAAAATTTATATAGCCCATGTCAACCCATTCATTGAAATAGGTTCAGTAGTTTAGGCGCTATGGCGAAACATACATACCTAGACTGCCAACATTTTAACCTTTCTTTACCTTCTTACCTTGGGTTCGTCGTAGTCGGGTAAAAAGAGGAAAAAATGCACTATTCAGCTGCTGATTGGCGGAGATATATATAGTTATCAACTTTAAATAGGAATTCAGAAAATTGACAAAATCGGCCAACAGGTCAAGAGAACAGTCAAGATATTACAAAAAAGTGCTCGCGAGGACTTACAATACGCAGGAGTACAGAGAGAGCACAAGTTATCTAAGCCCTCAAAATGTAGGACTACAGAAAAAAGCCACCGCAACAAATTAAACATGTACAATAACTTAGATACAGCTTCGGCTATCTGATATACATAAATAGAGCGGCAGTTATTTCGACCAACCCCACTTCAAAATCGAACCTCTGCCGTCTACGATTTATTTTTCGATAGTCCAATTATTTCGAGGCACGTTAGTGGTGAATAAATCGGGACCGTTGTAGGTGCGTGCTCGGACAGGCTCCGTAATAGCCAGGACGGGGCGTGGAGCGATAAGCAGGCGAATTTATTAGCGCTCATTTTGATTGCGAATCGGGGATATAAACTACGAGGTTCTTATCAAAATATGTTCTAGTAAAAGCTTTACGACAGAGTTTGGTCCGATAAACTAGCTGAGAACAAGCAAAATTGCTCAACGCCGAGAGTAACCAACATTTTAGAATATTCTATAGAAATAAATATGTGTAGTTTGTTGTAGACATCATGTTGGTCAATTGTATTTCTACGTCGGATGGATTAACAAAATTACTTTTGTTCATAAACCAAGACAAAGATGTAAAGGGTTCAGGGGTAGCGTAAAGGCTTTCCTACTCTCTTTCCATTTTTCTCTTTCTATTAGAGCTATATAATAAGCCAGATTTTCTAATGTCCAGTTCATCCCTTCAACGCTTTCCACGTCTGCCGCGGCGTCGTCGATTGGCTTTCACTGGGCAATCTTTGACAAAAGTCAAAAGATCCTGTACTATTACATAGTCTGTAATATATATATGTGTGTTAGCAAAAAAGAATATCATCCATATTATCTATCTTTGCATTTGGACATTGCTTTTATATCAGTTGGATCCAATTTAGCTAAAAGCAGATTCCGAGCGCCGTCAGCGATCCAAACCAATACTATATCAACTTGTGCATTATTTGCTCTCGTCTATGTAGCCGAGGTATATGACCTTCTGTTTGTAATAACATAGGTAAAATATAGTAGTGAAAACAATGTTTGGGGGCTCTGATATTAAGTTTGACGATGATTAATCTCTGACGTAATTCAATCTAAAGATTTAGTCCTTTTAAATCCTATCTAGCTAATGACACTCATAGTCAAAAATCTAAAAAGCAAAGAGAAATAGTGCTATCACAGAATAAATAATATATGTTGCTTAAATTTTCAGAATAAAATTTTCAAAGGCCTACGATCGTTGCAGTTTAGCAAACTGGGCCATGGAAAATAAAAATGCCCGTAGTCTGCTCGAGCCGGACAGTATGCAAAACATTAGATAAGCAAATCTATTGATATGTATCTTCTTCTATCTTCGTGTTTTTATGCTGTATCAGCATGGTTTTACATTAAAATCAACCCTAAGTTCTCTCAGAACTAAATTAAATACGCGTGTTTAAAGTAATACTGCCTATGATACTTTCAAATAATCGATTTCTGGCAAGTCGGAAAAATATTTCGTTTCGCAAGTTTCGTAAGTTGTATACATAAAAAGTATTTTGTAGAGCTTTAATAAAAAAGTAACACAACAAAACCAAGCTTTGCGAAAACATACAAATGTTATTTCAAGAAAGTAAGGAGTTTTTTCTAATCCAAATGTTTTTATACCCCGAATATTCAGCTCGCTTTTAGGGCCTCTCAGCGAAGTCCCTTTTATGGATCATACGTAGAAGGAAATTTATTACGTCATTCGACTAAATTTCTTCAGAAATGTAGCAGACTAAAACGGAACACGAGGTGGCAGATGTTGCTAAGACAAGTGAGATAATATTATAATGACACACTGCCGCAAAGTACACTGTACTTTTTAAGATCTTTAAGTGTAAGTGTGACACGTTGTTATATAACTATTATTGTATTCAAAATTGTAACTAGCAGGTAGTTCTGCGAAAAGTACACAAAACAAATACGTTCATTTGTTCTCTCTCTCATTGTGTTCTACGAGTATAATATTTTGAACATTTTCGGGTTCTATCAACAATACTTTTCGCAGCGCATGCGATAAAAGACATTTTATGGCATTTTTTTGTAACCTGAAGTTGGTTTTAGTAAGGATCTCAATTTTTTTAAATAAAGAATGTAGCCTGTGTTACTATTTAACGGCAAAATAATTTTTCAAATATTACCAGTAGTTTAAAGTATTCGTTACACAAAAAAATACAAATCTTTCCTCTTTATAAAATTGTGTAGATAATAATAATTATCCAATACACTAAGACAGTTTGTTCATAATGTATTAACTTGGTTATTATTTATTTGTTACAGGTAAAACAAAACTTCGTGGAGCTGAGCTAAAAGTCTTGTATCATAGGCTACTCAAACCAACTCCAGCACTTCTCATACGAATAAACATTATATATATATCGTATCGACTCATAACATCGCACTGTTTAGCACGAGTCTCCTTTGGATTTGCCTGGCAAAGTACTACCAATAAAAGTTTTTTTTTTTGTAATATTTCACTAATGCGTTGAGGAACATACATTAAACAAGTACTTAAAAAACAAGCGATTATCGACTTCCATTACGGCAGGCGCTAATTTAAATAGGACCACTCAAGTTATACCCTTTCAAATAAAAAAAAAAGCCAGCCGTCTCCGAGAAATCATGATACAAACATGAAATAAAACATTCCATCGAATTGAGTACCTCCGCGTTTTTAGAAGTTGGTAGAACAAAGATACCGATGAATCAAAAACTTTCTCTTTTTATTCAAGTTGTTTAATACGAAATCGGACCGACGCACTTATATGGCTTGATTAAAGTAGAATAAAAGTATATAATGACGATATAATTGTTTAAAAAAAATCGGCACCAAATTGTAACAAATAAAGCAACAGATTAGGGGTTTACCCTAATCTGCTTGCTTTTTTGTGCATTTCAAACAGACATTTTTATGAAATTTCCTTAATATCTCGCGCTTACCGTAAATGTCAGTCGTTTGTCTTAATTACTAAGTAAGTAATGAAGTTAATAGGTGTATTAATAATGTCCCGACGTGCCCTCTTTTTCGCTTCCCTTTCGGTTTTAAAGGGGGTTATACATACAAACCTGTCAGAATAAATTAACTCCCTGTCGAGGAAATCAGTGATACGTAGCGCTTGTAAACCCGACTCTCCTTGGATTTACAAGCACTAAACACTGCTGTATTATCTTTATTTATAACTTTTAATGTGGAACCAGAATATTCTGGACAAAAAAAACAAATGAAATCCGTGTTACTAGCTGACTTGTGCCGGCTTCGCTAGGCGTCGAACGTTTACAACTAGTTTTATAGGTGAATATTTGATCATCCCATGGGAACGCTTAAATTTTCTGGGATAAAGAGAAACCTGTGTGTTGATCCAAGGTATAAGCTATCTATCTATCTATCTATCTTGCTAAATTCCATCCAAATCCAGTAGTAACAAAATAACACACACAACTTTCTCCTTTATAATATTAGTGTGGTCACGTAGGTTTCTAATGGTGAAAGATTTTTCAAAATACACATTTCATTTAGGCTTTTACGATGGTGCTAATAGCTATATCCGATTCGACTACTCGTACTTATGGTTTTAAATCTAAATCCTTACATATAAATATGAAAGTCCAAAAATTTAAGAAAGTAGACATTACCAGAAATGGATTATTACTACGAAATTAATAACATTTTTTTATCCTGAACAGCTAGGCCTTTGACCACAAGTTCGTAATACCACGGAAATCAGCGACACTGTAGCCCTAGGTGGAGCATGCCTAGTCTGGAATAAACTGGCTCTCAATGAAGGATGCCACACTGCACAACTATACATATACTGCAAACCTAATACATATTTAACTTTTAGATACCTGCAGTATGTAATATTAGTCTGAGTTACTAAATGGATTCCTCCAGAGCATTATAGCAGATGAAACAAGGCGCTCTGTCTGCATCCGCCCTTATAAATGTGCCTCCGAATAATTATGGCTCCAAGAACTAATAATGTTTCTTGGCTTCCACGTGGATTAAGGGATTTAATTACGTAATGCCGGAGAAGTCTTAAAGCGTACGCTATGAAAAACGATGTCTAACTGTATTCTGTTCGGTGAGCTTGAGCTTTCGTAATAGCAAAACTACTACGCGCAGGTTTTTAATTATATTCTAGGTACAATAACACTTAGTGCTAAGCTTACGTAGCTCAATATATAGCTTGAAGTAAAGCCAAGCCTAGCAAAGAATATCAGTTATTATATGTTATACATTTTTTGTTATTACTTAATAGTGTTACTTATTATTCAAAGATACATAAATTCCCCAACCCGCAATGTAGCCAGCACACATCTCATACTTAGGTAAACCTATATTCTATGCAGACGCTATATACGAGTAACAGATGAAATAATAGTACTGAAATGAGGTAATACGATACAATACTTATAATACCATTTAATACGCAAACTAGTTTGAACCGACTGAATCTGATTTTCTGCATGGGAATTGTTAAAATTTGGGCATATGCCAGCATCTGCCAGCAGCCAGAGCGCGTAGTTCCAGCCACCGACCACACACAATTACCATTTGCAAATTAATTAACAGTTATTGTTGCATTAAAATTTGTATTAAAATAAATCCATATTAGTATTTACATTTATTCCACATATTGATTTTCCGTAATTAAAACAATGTTCGTCGTTCGTTACGGAATATTGCTTTATAATATTCAATATATGAGACCAAAATAACACGTTGACAATGTTTTGTTTGCGTGACAAGTGGTGGTGCGTGAATAATTGAACATCAAAGGTTAGTTTTATATAAAATAACACTATTAGTTCTGCGAACTGACGACCTCGCGACTGCTATATTTTTTATAACATCATAGTAACAAACGACAATTACTTGACCGTTTTTTATGATGTGATAAATGTTGTATCAAATATTAATGAAATCTGCCGTAGCAAACTGCAGACAATGTTAGATTAGATCTTAGAGAATGTTTTATCTTTATTGTTTATCCGGGAATCGAGGCTATTTATTATATTATTATTATTATTAAATTTCAGCCATATTACCGAATTATTAATTCTGAGAACTGGTTTTATATTTATTTCTACGACCTTTTGTATCTCCGATGTAGCTTATTCTTTAATTACCATGGTAAAAAGAAGTCAGCCAAGTGTCAAGTGCGTCGATTAATTTCCCCGGCCTACTTATTACGCAACTAATTAGCTATTTATCCTCATTCCTAGAACATTCGGAAAACAGCCTTGACCACCAAAGGAATGGCTTACCTTCAAATTTATTAATTGAATCTAGTCTAGCTATTGTTTTAAATTGTTTTAGCTAGTTATTAATAATACTCTCAGAACCGTTTTTTTTTAAATACTACATACTTTACTATACGTACTATACTGTTTAATATTTTCGATTAATAAGAAAAAGCAAGTCATGACTGACTGACTAAATGACCGCCTGGCTGATGTTCGTTATGAATCAACGTAGAGCCTAAACCGCTGAACCTAGAGAATAAAATTTTAAAAATGCATTCATTATAACAATATGGTGTACTAAGAAAGGATTTTTGGAAATTCAATAGAGAATAGACTCTTTTATGGATTGAAAATTTCATGTCACGGGGGTGACGTACTGGTTTTTAATTAAATTTTTGCTCAAGCGCGTTCGTCTCGCGTAGGAGTTCAGTAAGTAGGCTTATTTTACCTTACACAATAGCCGTTTTCCAAGGAAACCTTTCGAGGAACTGATTAAAGTACCTTATCCTTGATATAGGAAAGGTTGTGAAAGCAAGAAAATTGGGTATACCTTGTTAAGTGCGCGTAACTAGGTACCTATTGATACTCGTAATTATGTAGGTTGTATTATGTGATCTATTGTTGTCTTTCCATTTATTGATTTTGTGTATATGATGCCCAATGCGTCACTTGTAAGGCTTTAGAGTTTATCCTTCACATCTGCCTAAAAAGTGGAAAACAAGTTTTTCTCTAAGAAAACTGAAAATCGTCTTTATTCATATATATTATCATCTACTAGGAGAAAAGTAAAAGTTATAATAAAGTGCAGGTACATGATAAAATGGGACGAATTGCCTCATAATAAATAACGAAATAATATATACATTTTTCAAATCGGTCCAGCCATCACTGAGAAATCAGGGACTTTATTTATAAAAAAAAACTACGACGAATTGTGAAATTCCTCCCCTTTGAGTCTGTTTAAAATAATATTGTACACATGAAATTTTTGGCCTATTCACAGATTACAGTTAACGACTGAATAAAAAGTCATAAGACAAAATCTATGCAATGTTTGTCAGTTTTCTCTTTAGACTTTAACTATTTTTACTGCGGGTACACAAGCTATCTTAGTTAATTTCAATAAAATTACGATTCGGACGTTTTCCATTGTGATCCGATTGTCCTCCACAGGATGCCTATTAAAAAATATGTTATTATATTATACAATTTCTCAACGAAAACGCCGCATAGTCTGATTTTTTTTTCGTTATTAGAGAATTAATAAAATACGCCTAAAGAAATTGGTATCTAATGATCGTTAGATACCAATTTCTATGCTAATAATTTCAAGAAATTACCCAAAATTAGTGATTTTAGCGACACGGCGACACAACATCTTCAAGTAAAAATTGGCGTTAATTAAATAAGTAATTTATTACTGCTCTTAACAGTACGCAACAAATTAAACATGTACAATAACTTAGATACAGCTTCGGCTATCTGATATACATAAATAGAGCGGCAGTTATTTCGACCAACCCCACTTCAAAATCGAACCTCTGCCGTCTACGATTTATTTTTCGATAGTCCAATTATTTCGAGGCACGTTAGTGGTGAATAAATCGGGACCGTTGTAGGTGCGTGCTCGGACAGGCTCCGTAATAGCCAGGACGGGGCGTGGAGCGATAAGCAGGCGAATTTATTAGCGCTCATTTTGATTGCGAATCGGGGATATAAACTACGAGGTTCTTATCAAAATATGTTCTAGTAAAAGCTTTACGACAGAGTTTGGTCCGATAAACTAGCTGAGAACAAGCAAAATTGCTCAACGCCGAGAGTAACCAACATTTTAGAATATTCTATAGAAATAAATATGTGTAGTTTGTTGTAGACATCATGTTGGTCAATTGTATTTCTACGTCGGATGGATTAACAAAATTACTTTTGTTCATAAACCAAGACAAAGATGTAAAGGGTTCAGGGGTAGCGTAAAGGCTTTCCTACTCTCTTTCCATTTTTCTCTTTCTATTAGAGCTATATAATAAGCCAGATTTTCTAATGTCCAGTTCATCCCTTCAACGCTTTCCACGTCTGCCGCGGCGTCGTCGATTGGCTTTCACTGGGCAATCTTTGACAAAAGTCAAAAGATCCTGTACTATTACATAGTCTGTAATATATATATGTGTGTTAGCAAAAAAGAATATCATCCATATTATCTATCTTTGCATTTGGACATTGCTTTTATATCAGTTGGATCCAATTTAGCTAAAAGCAGATTCCGAGCGCCGTCAGCGATCCAAACCAATACTATATCAACTTGTGCATTATTTGCTCTCGTCTATGTAGCCGAGGTATATGACCTTCTGTTTGTAATAACATAGGTAAAATATAGTAGTGAAAACAATGTTTGGGGGCTCTGATATTAAGTTTGACGATGATTAATCTCTGACGTAATTCAATCTAAAGATTTAGTCCTTTTAAATCCTATCTAGCTAATGACACTCATAGTCAAAAATCTAAAAAGCAAAGAGAAATAGTGCTATCACAGAATAAATAATATATGTTGCTTAAATTTTCAGAATAAAATTTTCAAAGGCCTACGATCGTTGCAGTTTAGCAAACTGGGCCATGGAAAATAAAAATGCCCGTAGTCTGCTCGAGCCGGACAGTATGCAAAACATTAGATAAGCAAATCTATTGATATGTATCTTCTTCTATCTTCGTGTTTTTATGCTGTATCAGCATGGTTTTACATTAAAATCAACCCTAAGTTCTCTCAGAACTAAATTAAATACGCGTGTTTAAAGTAATACTGCCTATGATACTTTCAAATAATCGATTTCTGGCAAGTCGGAAAAATATTTCGTTTCGCAAGTTTCGTAAGTTGTATACATAAAAAGTATTTTGTAGAGCTTTAATAAAAAAGTAACACAACAAAACCAAGCTTTGCGAAAACATACAAATGTTATTTCAAGAAAGTAAGGAGTTTTTTCTAATCCAAATGTTTTTATACCCCGAATATTCAGCTCGCTTTTAGGGCCTCTCAGCGAAGTCCCTTTTATGGATCATACGTAGAAGGAAATTTATTACGTCATTCGACTAAATTTCTTCAGAAATGTAGCAGACTAAAACGGAACACGAGGTGGCAGATGTTGCTAAGACAAGTGAGATAATATTATAATGACACACTGCCGCAAAGTACACTGTACTTTTTAAGATCTTTAAGTGTAAGTGTGACACGTTGTTATATAACTATTATTGTATTCAAAATTGTAACTAGCAGGTAGTTCTGCGAAAAGTACACAAAACAAATACGTTCATTTGTTCTCTCTCTCATTGTGTTCTACGAGTATAATATTTTGAACATTTTCGGGTTCTATCAACAATACTTTTCGCAGCGCATGCGATAAAAGACATTTTATGGCATTTTTTTGTAACCTGAAGTTGGTTTTAGTAAGGATCTCAATTTTTTTAAATAAAGAATGTAGCCTGTGTTACTATTTAACGGCAAAATAATTTTTCAAATATTACCAGTAGTTTAAAGTATTCGTTACACAAAAAAATACAAATCTTTCCTCTTTATAAAATTGTGTAGATAATAATAATTATCCAATACACTAAGACAGTTTGTTCATAATGTATTAACTTGGTTATTATTTATTTGTTACAGGTAAAACAAAACTTCGTGGAGCTGAGCTAAAAGTCTTGTATCATAGGCTACTCAAACCAACTCCAGCACTTCTCATACGAATAAACATTATATATATATCGTATCGACTCATAACATCGCACTGTTTAGCACGAGTCTCCTTTGGATTTGCCTGGCAAAGTACTACCAATAAAAGTTTTTTTTTTTGTAATATTTCACTAATGCGTTGAGGAACATACATTAAACAAGTACTTAAAAAACAAGCGATTATCGACTTCCATTACGGCAGGCGCTAATTTAAATAGGACCACTCAAGTTATACCCTTTCAAATAAAAAAAAAAGCCAGCCGTCTCCGAGAAATCATGATACAAACATGAAATAAAACATTCCATCGAATTGAGTACCTCCGCGTTTTTAGAAGTTGGTAGAACAAAGATACCGATGAATCAAAAACTTTCTCTTTTTATTCAAGTTGTTTAATACGAAATCGGACCGACGCACTTATATGGCTTGATTAAAGTAGAATAAAAGTATATAATGACGATATAATTGTTTAAAAAAAATCGGCACCAAATTGTAACAAATAAAGCAACAGATTAGGGGTTTACCCTAATCTGCTTGCTTTTTTGTGCATTTCAAACAGACATTTTTATGAAATTTCCTTAATATCTCGCGCTTACCGTAAATGTCAGTCGTTTGTCTTAATTACTAAGTAAGTAATGAAGTTAATAGGTGTATTAATAATGTCCCGACGTGCCCTCTTTTTCGCTTCCCTTTCGGTTTTAAAGGGGGTTATACATACAAACCTGTCAGAATAAATTAACTCCCTGTCGAGGAAATCAGTGATACGTAGCGCTTGTAAACCCGACTCTCCTTGGATTTACAAGCACTAAACACTGCTGTATTATCTTTATTTATAACTTTTAATGTGGAACCAGAATATTCTGGACAAAAAAAACAAATGAAATCCGTGTTACTAGCTGACTTGTGCCGGCTTCGCTAGGCGTCGAACGTTTACAACTAGTTTTATAGGTGAATATTTGATCATCCCATGGGAACGCTTAAATTTTCTGGGATAAAGAGAAACCTGTGTGTTGATCCAAGGTATAAGCTATCTATCTATCTATCTATCTTGCTAAATTCCATCCAAATCCAGTAGTAACAAAATAACACACACAACTTTCTCCTTTATAATATTAGTGTGGTCACGTAGGTTTCTAATGGTGAAAGATTTTTCAAAATACACATTTCATTTAGGCTTTTACGATGGTGCTAATAGCTATATCCGATTCGACTACTCGTACTTATGGTTTTAAATCTAAATCCTTACATATAAATATGAAAGTCCAAAAATTTAAGAAAGTAGACATTACCAGAAATGGATTATTACTACGAAATTAATAACATTTTTTTATCCTGAACAGCTAGGCCTTTGACCACAAGTTCGTAATACCACGGAAATCAGCGACACTGTAGCCCTAGGTGGAGCATGCCTAGTCTGGAATAAACTGGCTCTCAATGAAGGATGCCACACTGCACAACTATACATATACTGCAAACCTAATACATATTTAACTTTTAGATACCTGCAGTATGTAATATTAGTCTGAGTTACTAAATGGATTCCTCCAGAGCATTATAGCAGATGAAACAAGGCGCTCTGTCTGCATCCGCCCTTATAAATGTGCCTCCGAATAATTATGGCTCCAAGAACTAATAATGTTTCTTGGCTTCCACGTGGATTAAGGGATTTAATTACGTAATGCCGGAGAAGTCTTAAAGCGTACGCTATGAAAAACGATGTCTAACTGTATTCTGTTCGGTGAGCTTGAGCTTTCGTAATAGCAAAACTACTACGCGCAGGTTTTTAATTATATTCTAGGTACAATAACACTTAGTGCTAAGCTTACGTAGCTCAATATATAGCTTGAAGTAAAGCCAAGCCTAGCAAAGAATATCAGTTATTATATGTTATACATTTTTTGTTATTACTTAATAGTGTTACTTATTATTCAAAGATACATAAATTCCCCAACCCGCAATGTAGCCAGCACACATCTCATACTTAGGTAAACCTATATTCTATGCAGACGCTATATACGAGTAACAGATGAAATAATAGTACTGAAATGAGGTAATACGATACAATACTTATAATACCATTTAATACGCAAACTAGTTTGAACCGACTGAATCTGATTTTCTGCATGGGAATTGTTAAAATTTGGGCATATGCCAGCATCTGCCAGCAGCCAGAGCGCGTAGTTCCAGCCACCGACCACACACAATTACCATTTGCAAATTAATTAACAGTTATTGTTGCATTAAAATTTGTATTAAAATAAATCCATATTAGTATTTACATTTATTCCACATATTGATTTTCCGTAATTAAAACAATGTTCGTCGTTCGTTACGGAATATTGCTTTATAATATTCAATATATGAGACCAAAATAACACGTTGACAATGTTTTGTTTGCGTGACAAGTGGTGGTGCGTGAATAATTGAACATCAAAGGTTAGTTTTATATAAAATAACACTATTAGTTCTGCGAACTGACGACCTCGCGACTGCTATATTTTTTATAACATCATAGTAACAAACGACAATTACTTGACCGTTTTTTATGATGTGATAAATGTTGTATCAAATATTAATGAAATCTGCCGTAGCAAACTGCAGACAATGTTAGATTAGATCTTAGAGAATGTTTTATCTTTATTGTTTATCCGGGAATCGAGGCTATTTATTATATTATTATTATTATTAAATTTCAGCCATATTACCGAATTATTAATTCTGAGAACTGGTTTTATATTTATTTCTACGACCTTTTGTATCTCCGATGTAGCTTATTCTTTAATTACCATGGTAAAAAGAAGTCAGCCAAGTGTCAAGTGCGTCGATTAATTTCCCCGGCCTACTTATTACGCAACTAATTAGCTATTTATCCTCATTCCTAGAACATTCGGAAAACAGCCTTGACCACCAAAGGAATGGCTTACCTTCAAATTTATTAATTGAATCTAGTCTAGCTATTGTTTTAAATTGTTTTAGCTAGTTATTAATAATACTCTCAGAACCGTTTTTTTTTAAATACTACATACTTTACTATACGTACTATACTGTTTAATATTTTCGATTAATAAGAAAAAGCAAGTCATGACTGACTGACTAAATGACCGCCTGGCTGATGTTCGTTATGAATCAACGTAGAGCCTAAACCGCTGAACCTAGAGAATAAAATTTTAAAAATGCATTCATTATAACAATATGGTGTACTAAGAAAGGATTTTTGGAAATTCAATAGAGAATAGACTCTTTTATGGATTGAAAATTTCATGTCACGGGGGTGACGTACTGGTTTTTAATTAAATTTTTGCTCAAGCGCGTTCGTCTCGCGTAGGAGTTCAGTAAGTAGGCTTATTTTACCTTACACAATAGCCGTTTTCCAAGGAAACCTTTCGAGGAACTGATTAAAGTACCTTATCCTTGATATAGGAAAGGTTGTGAAAGCAAGAAAATTGGGTATACCTTGTTAAGTGCGCGTAACTAGGTACCTATTGATACTCGTAATTATGTAGGTTGTATTATGTGATCTATTGTTGTCTTTCCATTTATTGATTTTGTGTATATGATGCCCAATGCGTCACTTGTAAGGCTTTAGAGTTTATCCTTCACATCTGCCTAAAAAGTGGAAAACAAGTTTTTCTCTAAGAAAACTGAAAATCGTCTTTATTCATATATATTATCATCTACTAGGAGAAAAGTAAAAGTTATAATAAAGTGCAGGTACATGATAAAATGGGACGAATTGCCTCATAATAAATAACGAAATAATATATACATTTTTCAAATCGGTCCAGCCATCACTGAGAAATCAGGGACTTTATTTATAAAAAAAAACTACGACGAATTGTGAAATTCCTCCCCTTTGAGTCTGTTTAAAATAATATTGTACACATGAAATTTTTGGCCTATTCACAGATTACAGTTAACGACTGAATAAAAAGTCATAAGACAAAATCTATGCAATGTTTGTCAGTTTTCTCTTTAGACTTTAACTATTTTTACTGCGGGTACACAAGCTATCTTAGTTAATTTCAATAAAATTACGATTCGGACGTTTTCCATTGTGATCCGATTGTCCTCCACAGGATGCCTATTAAAAAATATGTTATTATATTATACAATTTCTCAACGAAAACGCCGCATAGTCTGATTTTTTTTTCGTTATTAGAGAATTAATAAAATACGCCTAAAGAAATTGGTATCTAATGATCGTTAGATACCAATTTCTATGCTAATAATTTCAAGAAATTACCCAAAATTAGTGATTTTAGCGACACGGCGACACAACATCTTCAAGTAAAAATTGGCGTTAATTAAATAAGTAATTTATTACTGCTCTTAACAGTACGCCTGATCTAAGGTATCATCCCACGCTCGACGTTTTTATTAAATTAAACCTGCCTATCGACATTTCCAAAGTTACCTAATTGGGTGCTACGAACTTTGTCAGCTTTCAGATCGTAATGTAAAGCAATTATATAACGAAACTTTTAAATACCTTCGGATATTTATAAATTGTGACTTACGAGTACATGGATTTTATGTTTTTGAAGATCTACCTTTTTAAGCATAAATAATATTTTTGACTTCGAATTACTAATGATGGTAAGAAATATTATCCAAAAAATAGCGTTTGATATAGTTTTCTGAGTTCCGCGCCATTCCTGTACAAGTTATTAGGGATATCATTACGTATATATGTAATAAAAGGGTTCTTAAACTTGATGCCAAATAATGACTCTGCTTTTGTGTTGAATCCCGTATTTTTATTTGGCTGTTAGATTTTATTGAAGAAGGACCTATTTTTATTATTAATTTGCTCAAGCTCTATACTAGAACATTCTTGTTATTCATAGTGTCACCTTCAGATTCAGCGCAAATAAATAGAGGCGGCGCATTCTGCCCCATTTTTATTATTAGGTACGAACTATTTCACCAAAATATCAAGCGGAGTGACAGTGGGGAATCGTCGACATTTTCGGCATTTCTCACCCAGTCCAGCGCTACAAGCGCTACAATTTTTATGAGGCAGCCGGGGTCGGGCAGGCTTTAGCGCTGCAATCGCTTCTTTTTCTCTTTTCGGCAAGAAATGAGGACGCATTTTGGCGGGAATTCTGCACGTTTCGATCTGGAGTCGCGTTAGAAAAATAAAGATTTCACACGTGCAGGTATTGCGATAGACTTTCGGAGCTCTGCGGTGGATTATTCGTTAGGGCTGATGCTCTTTTTGCAGAGCTGGCTTCGTGACGAGTGGATAAAGCTTGATGGACGTCGCCTTTCTAGGTTATTTCAGGAAACTGCGTTGGCACAAGGGTTATTTTTTGCACATAGTACTAGATGGTTTTTTAATCAAGTTACTACACCTCTATTTTTTTCTTTCATAAAAATAGGTACATAATTCGTAGCTACCTAAAATTTCCTAGAGTATAGTATTTGTACTTGTAAACAAAAACAAGTTAGTTACTTCCTAGGCTGCATGATCATTTTATACGAGTATAAGGCGTGTTGCAGTCAAGCACAAGTCTATTAGCTACAAAAAAGTCATGGTTTTTTTTCATAAAGTTAATAACAAATCAAGTTACTAAACACTCTACATTAACGACTTGATATTACTCATAATTAATTAACTAAAGTAATACATTTGCAACAAACTTGCCTTTACAAATGCACCCTACACGTTAAGCTAAAGGTACACGGATGATCATTAAAAAATACACGCAAACCGAGACTTGCTACATCCCTTTATTGCCAACCCCCCTAAGACTGACACGCCCTTGGTCGTTAATTTTCCATGCCTACTACTTGGTCGAGATAACGCAATTTGAATTTACTCAGGCATAGCATAGCAACGGAATAATTATTATTATGATTGCGGCCAAGTAAGTAATAGAGTTGAGATAAGCGATAGGGTGTCTGAGTGTTGATTATATGGGAATATTTATCATAATTTAGGGCTGTCATCAACTAATTCAATGTTAGGTTAGGTTAGTATAGTAATACAAAAGAACACATCAGAGATTTGCGGATGGCTTGACTGACACTTCTAAAGACTTTATTTAAAGGCAAATTAGATTCAAATCATTCAAAACTGATACTTTGTTACATGTATTGGTAGGTAAGCACACCAGTTTAGATTACTATTGATTATGTGCTATGTTCATGCAATCGCGTCTGATTAAATCAAACTGATTTTCGCTTTGTTATATAAAATGGAGGCCCTTAGACTTATGTCAACCAAACTAAAATATAAGATATTTATTCGAACTGAAAAGAGATTAGCGTTTAGTTTTGCAGATAATAGCTTCAGAATGACTAAGCTCGTCTAACAAAGTTGAGTACTGCCAAGTTTTCAGATTAATGTAAGTCTTAAAAACTTTCCTAAAAGCATCTTTAAGGAGACACCTATTTTCTTGAGAATTACTTTAAAATAAAGTGTCTGCTAGTCACTTGACTTTGCTGTAGACTTTTCGAAACTTTTTATAACAGAACTTAGGCTAGAATAGAATAGAATAGCAAAGGTCTGAATATAGTTAGCAACGGAGATTTATTCTTTAGTTTAGTAACTTTGCATTACAGATGGTTACTCGTCCAGTTCCTGAGTAAAAAATATTATTATTCTGAGGCAACTTCCAGAAATAGTAACGTTATAATAAAATTCATCCGTGTTCCTAACAAAAAGATAACTTAGTATTATGGATATACTTATTAGGGGCACATTAGCATCCCATTGTTTAGACACAGGTCTCTCTTAGAAGGTTGTATGTACCTAGATTTTTCCTGATCTATGTGACAATTGCTTCACAGACATCAAAAAGAAGTTTTTTCTTATTTTATGTATATTTCCTGATTTCTCACAGACGCCCGGACTAATTTGATTATGTTTGTTGCTTCAAGTGGTCCGATATATTTTTAATCAAAATCGGTCTAGTAGTTTCGTTTGTAATCCAAAATACTTAAGAAAATTGTATAGTACGAGCCTGCCTGATTGAAATTAAAAAATTATTTGAACATAAAGATCTACAAACCCTAATCTACTCGTAAATATCTGTAGCGTTGTGATCGTTCGTAGAGATGTAGACATAGATGTCATGGCACGTATTTGCTCAGATCGAGAGTCGGGCCACCTTTTAGCAAAGTAGGCCAAGCCAAGACACATTGCAGGTCGCTGCGCCAACAAAGTTAGCTTCAGACCAGACCGGGTTCAATTCACTAAAAATACATTGCTTCTCTACGGAATACAAATTGAATTGAATCTATTTCAATATATTTATACGAAGTTTTTAATTGAAATGGTGTTGTGATAGAAAGTTTGGTTTTAGGACAGCATTACTTAAAAATTTAAATAGAGCGCTAATACTTGAACATATTAATCTGAAGGTACCAAAGATAAAACATTACAAATCCCATCTTTGGAAGGTACAGTTAGATATGTCAACATAGCTGAAATATATCTATGAGTTAAAATACTGTTAAAATTATGATATTCTGATGAAATCCTAAAAAATAACGCAATTAAATTAATATTATGAAGATCGATATTTGAAGACAAAGAAATGTCAAAATACGTATTCAAAAGTATTCAATACATGTATTGGTCATTACACTAATATTGCATACATTATGAGTATTTCATAAATTTCAAAATACGTACTTAGAGTTGGTCAATTCGCGTGTTGGTCGTTTCGTGTCAGAAAGGATGCGATGCCGTAATGCAGTAAAGAATTTCAAACATAGAATACCAAACGGCTCATGATATGACAGAGATCATCCATCCGGTTTGATGGTGTCCTGCAACCTCAAACTTCTCTGTGGGTTGCAAATGAACTGAGCATTTATTAGTAACAGATGCTATACGTAGTGTGACCCGTATTGTTTTAACAAGGGTATTAATTGACCTAAAATCTTACACACAAGCGCGAATCACTCCGCTTACCAGAAACAAAAAAGGGAAATCAATGTCCATTTGTTTATATTAGCTTATCCTCTCTGTTTTTATCCCACAATGCGGTGTAGGTACAACACTTCATCGTTTCTTTCACATAATCCTTTCAAACAGTCCTGTCATTATTATCGATCACGCAACTCATTCACATTTTCTCATATGGCTCTGAGACTCTTTTGTCACTGATATTACTATTAAACTTCTCCTAACAAACTCACTTCAAATAACTCTCGTAAACCTAATATTCTAGTCTACTTGACTTGAGGCATTTGGCGTTATAAAGTGTATTTACCATCTCCTACATTGTAGGCTAAAATAAGGCCCCACTGACATCTAGCTTTGCCACATAGTAGTTAGATGGAAAACAAATGCTTCCATTACCATCTGGTCCAATCTAGTGGACAATAAAAGTGTTGGCCGTTGTTTCTGGGACGACAGAAATGTGGACGCCATTGTGCTCCGTGTGCCATTGTGCAGCGATGAATGTTGGCTGGATGGGATTCTTATCGGACTAGTTTTATGCCTAGGTGCCCTGTGATAATGTTGAGAGTCATTATTGCATTGATTTCAATGAACACAGATACCATTAAGCTTTTTTAAAAAAGATGTTCAGTATGCCTGTGATTTTTTCTTATCGATTGTCATGTTTGATATCGATTAGTAAATAACAGATAAGTTACATGTTTTCAATCCATCACCGATGTTAAGCAATGTTCAGCCCGCTCAGAACTTAGATAACCAACTCAACTGTTTTTTCCTAAAAGTTTGCCTATGTAATCTATTATGCTAGTTTCTACAGTTTCCTACTTTCGCTGCCAAGCACCGCATCTTGCCAACTAGAGCAAACCAATACTTTGTTTCCATGAGAAGCTGATTTTAAATCAGTTGAATTATAAGCGATTGTAAATGTATCACAACGTCCATGTCCACCTGCAAGGCAATCGAGAACGTTAGTTTTCTCCTTTATAACAATCTAGCTCTAAAAATAGACCACCCAACCCATTTAAAGTTTAAAGAATTCAAACGGCTAAGCACGCCATTAATATAGCCCGCCGTTCGGCAAGTAAAGCAGGTAGTTACCAACCTCTGAGCTCGCCGCCTTATCTCTCTACCTCGGCTTTGGACTTGAATTAAACTCGTTCAATCGCCTTTTGTTCGCGGAAAATGCTCTGCTGAATATAACTCTGCCGTTAGAAAGGCAATCCCAGATCGATTATTAGGATAATCGATTACTTTGTAAATAGAACCGCGTAATGAGTGAAGTGCCCGAAATTGCGCTTTGCGTGAGTTACTTAGATGAATATTATTCCAAAAAAGTTTTGTAAACAAATGAAATTAAGCATAATTAATTCCCAATAAAATTCTCAGACTTATGCTTTATTAGCACATACAATAATATAGGCACTTACTTGCACATATTAAAATTAGTAAAAGTATCTGAATAGTCGGCTCTCGTTCATTAAAAACATTTCGTTTATAAGAAACCCTGTTGGATTCTAAAAACATTTTTGGTGCAGCCAATATACAGGGTTATCGGCTAGGGTGGTACTAAGTCGAAAGAAGGACACTATACTCATCCTAAGGAATAACTTTAACTGTAAGACCAATTCTAAATTCGAGAAGAAATCTGCTGTTTTATAAATAGTGACACCCTTTCGGAATAGTATAACTAACAACCCTGCGTTTTGAAACTCAGCTGATTGTTTTTCGCATAACCATCAATCGTAGCGTATAAAAATATATAATTGAAGTATATTACGATTAAATATCTACACATATCGTTTTAATTTATTGCGAAAATGTTACCGCCCAAGTTTCTATTTTCACTTTTACATCTCTTATAAAATTTACCGAAGGGAATATTTGCGCGTACATTTCTATGTGTCGTTCAGTCCCAACGTAATAATATTACGGCTACATTGATGGCATTGGACCAGGCGCCAGCTGCGGCTCGGTCTAGCTTCATACGTAGCTAATGGTACAGAACAGAAATAATACCTACTGGAAATTCTACTCAAATGTATTAAAGAATATGTGGAGCATTAAATTATATTTGAAATGCTCGAGTGTTTTACGAAGAACTTGATATCATAGAGTATAATTAGTAGTTCAAATTACCAATATAATAAAAGAAATCTATAATACTGAAAGTATTTGTAAAGTAGCTTTTGTAATCTATTATCAGAACATTCTTACAACTAAAACATATCAAATAAATATATTTTTTTGTTTCAATAACATAAAAACTTTAAAAATAAAATGCTCGCACCACATTTTGGTTCGTTTTGTAATAATGACAAAGGAAGAAAGTTTGAGCAATAAAATCAAATTTGTATTCAAGATAACAAAGCGACAAATCTTAGTAAAAAAAGCAAGACACTTAAAACTTTTTAGCAAAATTCTTGAGTTCCATTGTTCCAAAAACCTCTACGGAGCTAACAACGCCGCAATTTTTCATTTTAATCTACCCAATGTCGTACAAAACAAGGAGAGAACGAATCACAACATTAAGATTGGCCAAATTAATTACCGCTCGAGGGCCACATTAAAAATACTGAGTCTAATTATGAGGAAGCCATGCCCCGGGCTTAATATTCTTACATTATTTTCCCTCTTCCTCTCGGCTGACGGTATTCTGGATGTCAGGGATCTCTTCACAAGTGTGGGAGGAAGCGCAATGCTTTTTCTGCGAAATTATTATTTTATTGTACTTCCTAAGGCCTGAAGGCACGCGCAATGTTAGACAAGCTTGAAATAGGATAGATACGTGCGTTGAGCTTACATTTGCGTATACATCTTACCTATGGTAACATTTCGTTATAAGCTATAGGCAATGTTTAAGACCATACAAGGTGAAACGGCACGTTGAATGTAGTAGCGTGGTGCGAAGGCTCGTACAATCATACTGCAATTTATCGTTATGGAATCGATATCGACATGCTTTCACACCTTCGCAGACATAAGTCGAATCGCGTTATTGTAAAAAATAAAACATTTATTTCGCAAAGAAAAAATTAATTGTCTCGAAGTATATCTTTGATATTTACGGTCGTAGATATCAAGAATTTATATAAACTATATTTATATCGGATTTGCTTAAACTAATGAACCAAAACATCTGCTCCATTGGCACGTCCAAGTCTTTTGTGGTAAGACGGTTAGGTTCTGGTAATTCATATACGAATTGACGCGTGGCACATGTTGTGTATTTAGGATCTGCAAAATCAGGATCGAGAAAAAATGGAGAGCTTTATTGAGTACTGTACAAATATATAATGCTCGTGCTATAAAACCGTTGTTATCAAACTTTTAAACTCTATTGTTCTGTACCAGGTTAATGAACGTTTGAACCCTTTTGTTAACAACTCTGAAACCCACCTACGAGTAACCAAAGTATTAACAATATACTGAATTTTCATCAATCAAACAAAAGGGCTCTGACCTTTCCGCGAATCAGCTGTATTAGCACTCCAACAATCTCTGAGAGAATTTAGAATTTTGCTAATGCAAAACGTAGCAATTACCGATTCTTGCCGGAAAGCAAACTTTGTATTAGACGAAAGGAATTAATATTCATTAAAAAATCCTTCTCAGCTCTCGGCATACTGTTAAAACTTTGTAATCAGTCTGTCAAGGGAGATCGGAGCCTCGACCGGTACCAGTGCTAGCGAATTTGAGACTTTACCAAGTGCTAATAGATTTTTTATTTGGCCTCAATCCATTCTAGAAGAACATTTTTAGCTTCCGCCTAGTTTGCGAACGACGATTCCGAGTTTCGATGTACTTGACGTAGATTTCCAAAGTGAAAATCTAATTAATTGCGTAATTTTGAGATTGGCACAGATTTTCCCAAATACCGTAGTGGAATAAGGGAACCGCTTAGAGCGAGCGGTTCTCATAATTTGAAACTTACGTTTCTCGAGCCGATCGTTTGTCGGAAATTTCCGGAACACATCTCGCCGACCTCACGTCCTTTCCGAATTATATCCCTCTTTCCTACCCACTCGTACTTTTCCGTTACTAACACAAAGCTCTTTGAGTTATCCCCAGAACTACGATGTGGCGGCTTCATACTCGTAATGATCAAGTTTAAAACCAAATAGAGGTTGTCTCATTATCCTTGTGTGAGACCGAATTACCTACATGCAAATACTCCATATTAAGCGTCCAAAATCAGCATGAGTTGAAGGCAATCAACTTATTGTGATTTTATATTTCGTCAGACCCATCTCAATTTCTCTAACACATCGCAATCCTTTCCCAAATGTATAAACATGATGTAATAAAGTAGCACTTTCCACGAAGACGGCCTTCTCTTAATTCACTGTAAGCGTAAAAAATTGTCGACTCGCCGGCGCCGAAATAACTTTTTATATTATAGGTGGTGAATCCTTGAAGGGTTGAAACATCGACGGTCGGATTCACAAACAGTATATAAAGATCCGGCAATCTCACGGTTTTTCAGAATTAAGCCGTGAAGGGACACCCGGAACCCGGCCCAGGGTGAATTTACCTACTTCCCCGAGCGAACGGTCCGCCGCTACGCCCGCCGCATTATTAAGTGATTTCACAGAAACAAATCCTGCGGAATTACTTTAAAAATTCCTCCAAAGAAATATACTTTTCCATTTACGTAGCATTTTTATGACAGCTCATTTGTGAAAGTTTACTTTCGGGAGCGCGCGGCGCGTTTCAATAACCATTCCAACTGAAAATCAAGATTGTGGATATATTTGTTCTAATTTTTGCGGTCGTTATTTAAAGTAAATATAGAGGTCTAGAGATATTCTAGGCGACTATTATAAGAGTGGAGAGGTAAATCAGAAATATGTTAACGAACGAAGCTGTCTTCCGTAACGGAATAACATGCCCTTTCCGAGAAACTGCTCTATTATTTTTATCTCCATTTCACTGATTTTATATGTATCGCTCTATTTATCTCCTGCACTTTATTCCTAGAATGTGACAATGAGATATAACACAATGCAAGCATTTTGAATTCAGTTTACATGTACATTTTACTTTAAAATGTGTTTCAATTAGTTTGTCCCCTCATGCGCTCCGGCCAATACTCGTAAAGAGATGCACACAAGAAGCATTACAAGTGAGGCTACAAAATACGACAATATGAAGTCGCCCCGAGGCGGTCCTGTGAGAAACTAGAGGCTGTTAGGGGTTGCATATTAGACCTCCCAAACCCCTCCCCCCAGGTTTCTCAGACCCGTTGCTTCTTTGGCCGTCGCCTTGGGCAAGAACCGTTTAGATTACATTTCGCAAACTTGCTTGACTGTTATGAGTTTTTAATGTTACTACTTCTTTTTGAATGGACGTTGTTTTTGCGAGTAGTGAAGTCAGCGGTGATAATGGTAGTGCTAGTGTGTTGTTTTTACTTTATAAGGGTGGCTGTTTTGTAGAGTTAGATGGGCTATAGGGTCGCAAGCGGTGTCTGGGTCATCTTACCACTTTTTTAATATGTAATTGTTGGTTATTTTTACTAGCTAGAGGTACTACTTAAAACATTACAATTTTTACAGAAGACGCAATAAATATAACATATTTTTACTGAGTTGCACCCCGCAGTTTCACTCTCGTTGTGATGAAACAAAGGTAATATCATCTATGTCTGTTAATCTATTTATTGCCCGTTTATTCCCCGTCTTCGGTGACAAAACTTTCATATAAGACACACGCACGCCCTCTTTGTTCCCTGTAATTTTTTTGCGCATATTAAATACTAGCTGTTACCCGCGGCGTTGCGCGCGGCATATAAAGTAATTCAAAATGTTTAAAATAATCCTTAGATTTTTTTAAATATTAAATGCACTTTGCACTTTGAATTTTTTTGCATTTTACATACTTCAGGAACTTATAAAAATAAATATTGGGGAAAAAAGCATGCTCAAACTTCCTGCTCACTCGGCTCTTAAAATTTTCGCCTGCAAGAACCTGATAGTATTGTGGGATAAAAAATTGCCTATTTGTTAATCCAGGGTCTAAGCTATTTTGTACCAAATGCCGTCTAAATCCGTTTGTGCAAACAAACATACAAACTTTCGGCATTTATAATATTAGTGTGATGAGGGCAATAGAAAACTCGGCAGGGAATTCCACAACCTAGCTGTTTGCACAATTATACTTAAAAGTAGACGCAAGGCGTTTAGTGCGAGTCCACGGGATCACTCGCACTCTTTCACTCTCTCTCTGTCTCTCTCTCTCTCTCTCTTGTGTGGTTTATTTTCAGTTGTAGGACTATCAGTAGTTCAAGCGTGAAGAGGTAACAAATATACAGACAGACACACAGACAGACAAACTTTCGCATATATAATATTATTATAGTATGATACTAATACTGCCTTCTCATAACTTTGTTACCATTTTAATAATTAACATAAAGCTTCGCACAAAGCCTTACCCCATCAAACCTCTACTCCGTCATTAAGAATAGCCGTATTCGTATTACTCCCCGTTGGAAACTTTCTAGTTATACCTATTTTCGTGCTGTTTATTCCTCTGAGCTCAAAACGAACTATCATAAAACTAACCACCCAACCAAATTCATATCCGAGTGCTAGTAAAGTTGTCTAACGCAAAAATGAACACGGACCAAACATCCGACCCCTTTCGCTTGGCTAGTTTAGTTAGTAATTACGGGACTACGTCCCTACGACTACGGTTATATAGTTCTCGTCTGCAGACCAAAGTTCAACTTAAATGTCGGACTACTGAAATGTCGCGTGATACACTGTTGAAAAAACAGATGTAGAACTGATTCGAATTACTCGGCAAAAGAGTACTGTGCAAAGTTACGAAGTATTAATGATTAATTAATAATAATATTGTAAAGAGGAAAGCTTTTTGTATGTAACGAATAAACTTAGAAACTACTTAACGGACCGATTTTGTGAAAAAATTCGACGTTAGAAAGCTACATTATCACAGTAATATAGGCTATAAATGATAGAAATCGCGGTTAACACCGTGGAGCCCAGGTAGTGAATTATAATATTAGTTTAGTCATTATTAGTATTTATTGTGGTTAGTCAACTCGATGTTTCTATAGTTAAAACAAAGGGTTATTGTAACCCTTTGTTTTTTTCTTCTAATACTATTTTTTTCTACGCTTGTAAATTTTTTGTTAAAAATTATTTAGCCAAAATGTGTCGAAGTGACTACACGAGAAATCAAAATTTTACCATCTTCGATGCAGATTTATTATTTCCTTAGATAGTAAGTACGCGAACCATGTGAGCCTTACAGAAACAAATTAACCTTACTAAAACGAACGTAGAACGAATGAACATCGCATGGGATTGTCACACGCAATATATCTGGCAATACTAATTTAAATTCAAGCTCATATTGTGGATAAACAATCTTACCAACTAAAAATAACTTTATTTGTAATATTTGCACTAATTTGAGTTTAGTTGTCACTCCGTCAGTAATCTGTCGCACTAAACATGGTACGTAATGCTCCGCCGATAAAGTCGTCGGATGTTCGTATCGCCTCGGGGCGCACATTACTCCAGTTTAATACGTAGGGCTGTCGCGCACAAACGACAACTTTATCATAAACTCGCTGTGTATACGGATTTCTGAATATAAAGCGGTTGCTGTTGTTTTTTATGAAGTTATTTAATTCTGCTGCTCTGGCATACCCTTAAGGATACACGTGATTTCCATAAATAGGCGTATTCCCCTACTTCATCTCTGAGTTTCGGCAGTTAATACTCAATTTAGAGAGCAGCTGCTAATCATACTACAGATTAGCAGCTGATCTCTTAACAAACCCGTACGATACTTGAATGTACGAAAGTGTACCGCTACAATAAAATAATAAATCTATTTTTCAAAGCTTTTAATACACCAAGAATATTATAAAAACCTTTCTTTATATGCGTATGTCGTTTGTTTGTTCCAACTTCACGTTCAAACAGCTGAAGGGATTTGGATTAAAAAATCGGACTAGGATAGCTTTGGTCCTGTATATTCTACTTATTTTCATATCATAAAAATGCAGTGATTCCGTGGGATAGTCAAACATCCACGGGTGACACCGCGGGGCGCAGCTAGCAAGCTATTTATACGGCACACTTGATTAGCACCCAGGTCTAGATATCTTCTGGTATACAATATATTAAGTGATTAACAAACTCGTCAACCCTACAAATTAGTTGCAGTGTCGCCGCGTCGCATGCCCTTGTCACAGCAAATAGCTTCCACAACATAGTACCCCATAAAGTACACCACCCTGAGTACAACTATTGTAACTAAACGAACTTCTTGCAAATATACACTACAGTGTTAATTTTAAGTCGGTTTTTGTTAAATGCTTTATTTATTAATTGCCATTCGCAAAGTAGACCTTGCAATCGCAAGCTTTAAGTTACAGCATAATACTCGTAATGTACGAGTATTTACGGATATTCAGTTCAGACCATCTAATTACCTTCTACGTACTATTTATCTCAATTTAGGTGACTTTAATAACTATGCATATGTAGATATTACCAATATGTATTCTAGTAACCATCCTAATGTCAGAATATTATCCTAATATTTGGACCAAATATTATTTAAATCAAAAAAGAAAGGAATGAATATAGCTTTATTGCACACCAAAATAAAATAAAATATACAGCAAAACATATCTATACAATGGTAGTACACTGGGCGGCCTTATTGCCTATAGAAATTTCTTCCAGGCAACCTTTGGATGGAGAGAACTAATATTATAAAAAACGATTGGTGCAACCAAACTAATACTAATTAAAAAAAGCAACCACACATGAAACAAGTAACTAAAACGAATACAATAAAATATATTTAAACTTGATAATAAGCTATAAGATAAATATACCACTATATACTACCAATGTTTTGTTTATAATATATTTGCTGTATATATTTTTCTTGATGTGCAATAAAGATATATTGTATTGTATACCAATACCGATTTATACTACGATACCTTGCCTGTTTCTGCAGACCTTATATTATCTCGATAAGCTCTTAACTAATGTTGTTTAAATTATCATACCTTGACGACAGTGAGTTATCTAGATAGTTTTACTACGTTATATTTTTTCGCAATTAGGTATATCTTATTAAAATTAGGATCTCTGAATTACGAATATCTTCAGTAAGATATATTGTTTCTGTCAGTAGAATCTGTGCGGAAAGAGAACCGAAGTTTCGTAAAATGGAACTAACATTATGATTTTATATGACAGCCTCAACCTACGAGTATTATACATAAACAGTACTAAATAAGTAAAATGATTAAATAAAAAATAATTAGTTTACTGATGACATAACTGTGTTGTCAATATAGCAAATACGTTATATAAACACAATGGCGACCTCATATTTTACTCTAATTGCGCTCGAGTTTGCGTGTAGTAAACCCCACAGAGATTTTCATAGAAACTAGTAAGTCTCCACCGCTAAATTCACGTAGTAGGAATTCCTGATTCTATGCTTCACACGAGAACATGGCTTAATTTTGACATGATCACGACGACTAATTACTTGACTCGACTAGACAATTTAATCATTTTCTATCAAGCGAATGCAAAGAACGTGAGAACTGGAACAAAATACTGAGTGTGATGGCCAATAAAGGAAAGGAAAAGAAGTTAGGTGTTCATGTGCGTCGGCCCATGTTTTTCTAGTAAATAGAATGAGTTAGACAAACATTACATACTCGTACTTATCTGATATTCTTAGATTCCTGAGAGAAAAGGAAGGAAATGAGAGATGATAGGAACAAAACGGAAAAACATTTATTCTATTATTGGTTCGCGAATATCCGAGTCCCTTCAACTCTGTTACTGTTTTTGCTTTTATAAGTATGTGAATGTGGACTTAATAGTGCTAGTTGTAATACCAAGAATCTCTTTTTTATGATCTTAAATATATTTGTTTAAGATCGAACCAAAGGAACTCTAGTTATTATCGAACAAAATATACATATAGCCATATTCTATCGAGGTTTCGAGACAAATATCAAGTATAGTATTATATAGTGTTACTATTCAAGGTGCGCTGTTTAGCAATTCACAGTTTAAATAATCTATTAAACATTCTCTACACATAAACCTACGCTGGACAGCTTAGCTTGCCTTACGTTGTCGTCCGGTCCAGCTGGCGGTGCTACGAACGATTTCAATAAGTGAAATCGTTCGTAGCACCGCCGTAAGGTTCAAAGGAGAAGCTCCTTTGAACCTTACGGCGGTACCGAACCATACAATTGCTCTCTCAATATGGTTCTGTTCTCTCATGAAAGCCAGAGCTGATTTGTCCGTTGCTTCACTTACACTTACTTACTTCGACATGACTCGAGTCCTTCGACTCGAGTCATGTCGAAGGCTTTGGTAAGTAAAGCAACGGACAAATCAGCTCTGGCTTTCATGAGAGAACAGAACCATATTGAGAGAGCAATTGTATGGTTCGGTCAAATTTTCCTCTGCTCAGCCTGTACGAGTATGATCATAAATATAAAACAGTTTATTTTTAAAATTGTGGTGCTTAACAGATTATGTAATAGCTTATAGGTAAAATTTAAAAAAAAAATGGGCGTATAGGATAATTTTGGCCAACTTGTATTTACTAAATGGGTCACTGAACTTAGTTGATAACTTAAACTTAACTGACATATGGACATTTTTTTATTCACGTATGCAACAAATTAATCACCTACGAATTCGCCGAGATGAAAAGTTTATTTCCGGTAAACAAAGTTACAATCAAATTCAAATTTTGTAGTAACAATGTAATTTTTTCTATGCAAGACTTCTCACTCAAAAACTTCTCGTAATTATTAAGGGTTGCGATTTTCCTTTTTGAACACGACACATGGCACGTGTTTCTGTATTTTACGTAAAGCTAATGGATACCTAGTATAATAATATTATTTCATATATTAAGCGAATACCAATAAAAAGAAAATTACCTTTCATAAACATAATGAACCATTAAAAAAGATAACAACTATATAATTCACTTTCGTACTGAAATTGGTCCCAATTTCGGTCGGGAAGTCCATAAAATGGCGATTCGTCTACGTCTTCCCGTGCAATCAAACTTCGCTCGGCAATCAATTCGTAGATTTACGATTGCACATAATGTGAGATCGATGGGATAAGTGTTCACCGATGGAATTTATTCACCGACGACCTCTAAATCTCCTTGTATCGTTACCAATAAAATAACTAGACTGATACAATACAGATAGGCAAAGTTCTCTATCTAACCTTTACTTATTTGTGCGTCGTAAAAGCAAACTAATTTATAGATGGAGAGAATGGAATTGCTTTGGAGTAATAAAAAAGGATATTGGATTATTTATCAAAGGGTTTCTCGCTTTATGTAATTGTGAGGAGTCGTATCTTTTGGAAGCTGTCTTTGCCTATTCTATTCTGATCTGCTCTATTCATATGTTTTAGTTTTCTTATATGATTGAGCACTTGAATATTCGTATTGTTAGTAACAAGTTTGTATTTTCTGCTTATCAAACTCTGCCCTCTAAATTTGTGTCGAAAGGGCAAAGGTCTTCTAAAAAGTCAACATTTAGAAGTGCTTTTATAGAATTGTGGACATTACATATGTACGAGTTAGGTACTTTTGGTCCTCTATCTAAATCCGTACCGCAAAATATTGAAACACCCTGCCGCCGCCGGCTCTGTTTCTTCAGAATTACGTTTCTTAACTTACGTTTTCATGGCTAGAGTGCAAAGATGTCTACTAGATTTAAATGCACTTTCTTATACTGCACCTTCGTTTATCATCAGGCGAGTTGAAGGTCAAACAAAGATCTATATCATAATATCCAGTCGGTGTCGGCGTTGTATGCGCATACAACGCTGATACGACCAGTAATAACTCTTGTTTGTTTTTCTAACAGAGAACAACTACGAAACCCTAAACTGGTAATAAAGTGCTTTGTTTTCTTGCTGCCCGAGGGGGAAGAATTGTTTCATATAGACACCCCATTGAAAACTATATTCAAGAAGTGCGAACATCTCCATCACTTCCATTATATATAGATATAAATCTCTGTATTGTATGCACACTTAAATATACTTATGATTAAGTGCAAAAACCTTTGGATGGAGAGAACTTAAGCATGAGTAAGACGAGGAAACCTCTTCGCTTGTATTCCACTCTAATTATTTATTTTCATATCATAATAATTATGAACCTATTTGTTTGAATAATACTGGGAGCTACTACTGGTATTATAGTATATATACAGTATTAGCTAAGTACCTGTTAAAATATGGGAAATAATATAATAAATTAACTTCAGGCGAGATCACTGACTGAATCAGAACAAACTTCAGAGAAAATTTGTTATATACCTATCACCGAAAAGAAAAACTTCACTTGCTGCACTACCTATCGTAACAAGTAAAATTAAAATATTTAGAAAATGCCCTGCGAAAATATCGAAATATGTACAAGGATCGATCAAATGCCAAATTTGGATTTCAAATATTGTTGGTTAGTAGAACAGACTACGACAGTATGTTCTATAAATCAAGAATTTTCGTTTGACATTTTGCACTCATGTTGTGAGAGTTGTGTAAAAATATGTTATCCGCCATTTTGCGGCGGCGGCCATCTTAGACAATTAATTATTAGACAAACAAAGTTAAGAACACTTCCGTAATATGGTTATAATTTTTTTTCAGTCCTAAATATAATTTTATATATTAGGTATCCTCAGTTTAATTTATTTTTCAAAGTTTTTATTTCTTACTACCCGTTTGAATCTGTATTTCTTACTGTGGAATGCACATTACTAACACGCACACGATTTTCCTATTTTCGTGTTATGTGATTATACTCGTAGAAATATATCGCTTTATAGCCAGGTGTTAGAATTTTCCCGCGACTTGATGACTCCCAGATTTTATCGATCGGGAACACGTTTCCGTCGCCCGCTACTAAGTTATGCGTTACATAGCAATGAATCTTCATATCCGTTGTTATGACTGAGATCCTCAGGAACAACAATGCTTAGTAAAAGTTTAGAAATATCATAAAATACGATTCATATAACTAGCTGCGCCCTAACGTGTTATCTGCGGGAATTTGATTGGTGTAAAAGAGTAATAAACACACCTACTAACTTTCGCGTTTATGATATTAATAGGAAGTAGGATAATAGCCCACGACGCAAATAACATTCTTTTAAAAAAAAAACCAGGGTCGCTTGTTTACCTAGCGAGAAGACGTCGGTTTAATATCCAGACCTCTCAGACTACCTCTTTTGTTTGCTAATATAAAGATTAGATTTTATAAGTACTTGCTCTAACTGTAAAGAGAAACATCATGAGATTTTTTTTTATCGGAGAATGTTAACCCATTTAAAAATAGGTGAACTCTCAAAGCTGCAGTTTGGTTGGAGTGCCTATCTACTAATAATATAGCAATCTTGTTCAAGGACGCTTATTCTCGTACGAACAAGGGTACGTATAAGCGATTCACTTATGTAATTCTACCCACTCCAAAAAAATGAGACAAACATAGAAAATGACTGAAGAATTGCCCTCTAACAAGGGAGCCGGCTACCCCACTTGGCTCTTTGGAGTAAGAGCAAAGTACAAGCACCTCTCGAAAGGGCAACTTTATCCGCATAACATCGACGTGACCTACTTACCTACCTTCCAATTATTCTACAGAACAGTAGTTTTATCGGGTCAACACAGAAACCTACTTCGCCGTATCTTAAAAACTTAATCGGCACCCTAAACGGGCTCATTTAACCGCGGCAAATGTTGGCGCAAGTAAATTTGTATGCTAATAGAACGACGGGTGACTTTGGAAAAGTCAAAGGCCTCTTAACAAACTGGAAACTCGCGCCCGTTATGATAAACACGTATTTCTTAAAAAGTTTAGCCTTATTTTTCGGATTAGATTGGATTAGGACGCTGATGGAACGGAAAGATTGCGAATAGCTAGTTAAGCATAATTCAAAAGGAGCTCGTTATAATCGTTAATTATAACAATTTGATGATATATTGATAACATATTGCTATCTGGTAATCATTTTATTTTCTAACTTAAAGTTTTTCGAGAAAATATATAAAAGATAATTTTATTTATTACATATTACTTACTGTTATTTATTTAATAGATTTACAGATAAAAAAAGTTTGTGTGTTTGTTTGTTACTCCTTCACGCTCAAACGACTCAACGGACTTCGATGAAATTTCGCACCAGGTTACCTTATGTTTGGCATTAACAGATATAAGATTAGAGAACTCTTTATTTGAAAACCAGCTTCACAATAAATAACAAAAACTATATGCTACTCGTATTTCTTATCCCGGAAAAATGCAGTGTTCCTGTGTGATAATCAAATTTCCGAGGGTAACACTGCGGGTCGAAGCTAGTTTAACATAATAATACAGAAAACCAATTCAGCCAAAAAAATCTTGACTTATCAATTCAAGCCAACTTATTTAATTGGCCTTTACTTTTCGGCAGAGAATATTATGATAATTGCTCTCGGCAAAATTTCAAATCTCGACTTTCATCGATGGTAATTTTGTCCCAATTTAATGAAAAGAAACCTGTCACTAGGTACAAAATATAATAAGTCAAATATACAATTCTGCCACAAAAACAGCACTATTTGTCCAAAACGTAATCGTAATCGTAAATAAAACGTAATTACAGTTATTGCCTTAAATTTATTTAAAAAAATAAAAAAAAACTGTTAAATACTAAAAGTGTTAAAAGGTTAGTTTAGTTTAGTTCATCATAGATCGTGATTTTTTAAACGACTTCAAAAAAAGATGTTCAATTTGTCGGAGTCTTTTGTTATGTATGTTTCCGATTTCTCATTTGAAAAAAATAACTTTTTCTTGTTCGAAATGGTGTACGTGTTTACAATTTGTCTCTTATAAACTTTATCAAACTCGATCTTGTGGTTTATTTTTAAATTATAAAACTTTTCTTATTAATAGATTAAAAAACTCACTACATAGATGACATTCTTGACGTAAGTTTTGTCTACCGAATTTAAGTCGGTTTAACTTTATTTAAAGATAACTTGTAATAATGTGAGTATGGTTGTATTTTTCATTTTAGATTCAATTTTAGATAGACGTATGTACCTAGCCTGTTAGCAAAGATTTTCGACCCGAACTGCCGTATGCAATTTCGTTTGGTACAAAGGCATTCTTTTCCCGTTTCTTCGTTGTCTCTCCCTAAGTTACCTCTCTGCTCTGTTGGAAGCCAGTTGACCTTTTCTATTAAATTACGAACGTGTTATTGTTAAGTAGCAATTCCGTCGGAACGAATTGACCCGCCCCATTTAGATGTTATCGCCCAGTTTTACTAAGTCCCCTAGTCCGGAATAATCGAATGTTTATACGCCAAGAGTTTGGATTACGCTCCTTTTGTTTTGGTTGCAGCGGTGATGGAAAATGTTATGTGAATGTTATTTGAGAGAAGAACATTTATCTAACAGGGTTAGAGATATTGCGTTATAGATTAGTTAGCTAGATTTTTACTGTTAACTCAATATATTTAGAAGAAATCAAGCTATTGTACGCCGTGAACTCTAAAACTAGGAATACATTATCTGTGCTCTCTATCATAAAAAATAAGTTAGACACCTATTTGAAAACTATGCACCATTCGTTAGGTGTATAGTACAAACCGTAGCTATACTTGTGTTTACGTAAGAGCTCGCTAATATATAATCCAATCACGCTACTCTAGTATGTGTTCAATTAATTTTCTCGAGCAAAGGCAGGCGCACCCTGAAGCCATTTCTATCGAATTTTATAGAATAAAATAATAGCGGAAATAGGAGAACATCTCTCGGAATTAT
The DNA here is from genome assembly GCA_947049295.1 of Ligdia adustata. Taxonomy (NCBI): domain Eukaryota; kingdom Metazoa; phylum Arthropoda; class Insecta; order Lepidoptera; family Geometridae; genus Ligdia; species Ligdia adustata. The sequence continues at coordinate 11,876,648 of OX346218.1, forward strand.
CTTGGAATTACCTGACAGACGCAGTAGCATGTCAATGTGCCGATCGCTTGACAAATTCACAATTTCACGCCGATGAAACCACCCCTCTTTATATAATCTCTTATTTTTTATGTGTTCTATATTACTTAAGGTGTGTAGTCAAGCTAGAGTTTTCATCAACCCGAAGTACAAAAATACGAGACTAAATAAACATAGTGCCGTAATTAATATAACTATAATCATTTGCTAGTAGGTACTACAAAAATGGACTTATTTATATGAGGCTAAGGGAATCAAAAGACTTAGCTAGTCTTTTGAGTCCTACTTATGTGATAACATTTGATTTTATTATATTCTTCTTATATCTGCTTGTAACGCGGAATCAGATTGTTATTACGAACCTTTAGTAACTCTTACAAAAATGTACATTATACTATTTTTTGTGTTTACTACAAATAAATCATTCATTCTATTATTTTAGTCATTATTTATTTTTACAAGACGCTGACTAATTAATATTAATAGTCCCGTAGAAGATGCTTCAAGCGCTACGCAGCCATTAAGACTAATCTTTAGCTACGCTCAATTTATCACAAAGTTGTCATATCGCACGTATGAAAAGACTCTTTTCCTCGCTTCCGTATATAAAAAATCAGTGAATAAAGTCCGGTCTCATTCATCTGCAAACACAGTGGCCAGTAACTGCGCGTTATTGATGGTGTTTTAAAAGGACACGCTTGCTCCCCGGCTCGATCGTTAAAATTAAATATTCTGTTGCGATCAATCAAGGCTGTCACTCCAAAACTGTTGTTCGAAGCTGGCACATGCAATCTGGCTGTGCTATTAATTTTGAGTTGTTCAGTTTCACGATACCCAATACTGCGAGTTCTGTGTGCGTTTGTATCGTTCAATTCAGTGTAGTTTTGGCAACGGAAAAATTGGATTTCATGCTGCGACAGCTTTGCCGAGGTTGTACTCAGATGTAGATAAAGGACTGGGACTGCGGTGTGTGGAAACTATTGCAGTGCCTGCTGTAACATTATACTCATGTTAGTTGTACGACAATGTATGTGTACGACAACTCATAATATTCATTCAATATATTTCTTAGTTTCGTCTTCAGTTGATAATACTAGTAAATATTCAACACTATACTAGTAGTTCTGTGAACTGTTGACCTAGAGATTACAATAATATAGCGACCTTAAAAAATGTCTTCACCAATTTTAAAACTGTTATATAAGGTTGTGTTTCGCATGTCTCTGCCATACATTATTAAAATTGACGCAGCAAACTTTCATATATATTTTTAATCATTTTTTTTTATTCTCAAAAATACTATTCTTTGCAGTCAAAAACCTGAAATGCAATTCGTCTACATATGGAATATTTAGTACTGAATATATCGGAGCCTTCATCTCATCGGCAATATGAGCAATATCAAAAACCAAATAAAAAGTCCTTACTTATTTACAGCAATAACTCTTCAAGTATTTTCAACCTCAGCCACGTTGGGACATAAGTTTTTCATGAAATCTGAGCAACCGTTTCTGCTACATCTCTTATTTACAATACCAGCAGCATCGCCTAATCCGTCTTACAGTAAGAGCAAAGTTTCAACAGTCCCCTTAACAGCGTACCTTCTGAAAGTATCTACTTAGATTTTTTCTGCGAAATGAAAAAAGTTTCATTGCCTTAACCCCTAGTGCCACATTTCAACATTGCAAAAGTTTGAAGGTTGGATTTTATTTACTATAATAACACAAATTGTTCAAACATCTATACAAACAATATATTCGCATTTATATTTTATATAATAGTGTAACGAAATTAGAATTATTTATGTAAGGGCTGACTGGGCAGATAAAACGATACTTTTCTATACATGAAACATTGCGTAGCTAATTCGTGAAATGAAAAGGACGCAAAATATTAACAAAAATTCGTCAATTTAACATTGCCATTGATTGCTGCAAGTTTTTCTGATAAAGCTTTTGAATCAATTCCGATTGCTGATTGAGTGATTGGGAGTTTTATTTGAAATATAACATAGTGGTTTATTAAAAAAAACGTGATATATTGACGTTGGAAATCTCAAATATAAAAAAATCTGTTAATATTCAAAAATATTACCATATTACCTATACCATATTGTAAAGCTTTCTAAAATATTCACCTTAGTAAATGTACGAAAACTTTATAAGCGATCCGATCGGACATAAAACAAACAGCAAACTATCCAATCATTTCTCCACGGTTTCTGTGTGAAATTTCACTAAGCCTTATATGTATTGCACAGTTTCCTGATTGCAAGTAAAATACGTTCGCAATTTACGTAGAACAAAGGTAGGAGGTTTCCTTAGTTATTCCTCCGTTATCAATAAAAGGATCCAATTTCCCAGGGGTTTCCTTGTGAAAAACTGACACATCATTACGTGACCGTACCTTCTGACACCTTCGCATGATAATAATACTGGATGGGCGATGACACTCTGACGATCTGCCTTCGTGTAAAGGAATTTATGAAAGCTCGACATATCATACAAACGTATGTAATTCTAGGCCTCAGCAAAGGCTCTGTGTTGTCAGACTACCTTATAAATTGTTTGAGAAGCTTAGAGTGGAGTGTCGACATAAAAGAGTTTATCTCTTTTTGACTATAACTATAACTGTCTATACAGACAAATAAGTAGGCGCTTTGATCACATGCCTCATAAGTTATATTGGTATATAGTATATATTGGTTATATACACCCATATTATACCTTATACTATAGTATAACACAGATCAGTAGTAGCACAGTATGGATTCAACATCGTTTACGCTACTATACATAGAAAACTAGCTGCGCCCAGCTTTGATACGCGCGTTATAAAATACATAAAATACAAATACATTAACTTTGTTTTTAATAAAAAGTAAACTTCTGCCACTGATACAACAGCGTACTGCTTATTTCATGCAATTGAAATTTCTCCCTAGCGATTTCTATTGCTCTACGAAAAATTAATTGAAAGGCCTCTCCGTAAACTTAAACTCAACCCCTTAAGCTTTGATAATTAATTAAACAAAACAGATTGAACGCAAACTGGGAGGCCTTCGTGAGATAAAACATTGTTCTAAGCTATTTTCGGAATGTAATTTTCTCCCTGAAAGTTTTGTATCTCGTCGATACTTATTTCGAGTTACTTTATTTAGTGTCCCACTTTTCCTGTTCAGGATGGGAAGTAGGTGAAAGTCGCTAATATTTTTTCTATATTCGTACCTATTGCGCCGCGTGATGATTGCGTTTGCTAATGCATGTTCTATTAAATTAAAATTGTAACGGACGTTTATGTATTAGTCCACAATAAAAAGTTGTTCAACTTTTTATGGTTTTTCGTCATCGTTTTTCATTTCTTTATGATATAATATGGTGATTTTACATTATTCGCACAACCATATAATTCAAGCTGCGTATTTCAGCAGGCCAGTCCCCAATCCCCGGTAACCAGTTTGTTATTTGAATTGTTTCAATTAGTGTTACAGAATGAATTGTGTAGCGCTTTTGTGAGCTTGTAGATTGTTGCAACGCCTACGCAGGCTACGAGAGCTACAAACGTCTACGCACTCTACGAGCTCACAGTCTATTAGTCAATGCAAGTCTTTGGAAGGACTGTTATATTAATAAACAAGTCATGCTCGCACACTATCTGCAAGATGTTGAATTTAGGTAGAAAATATATTAAAGTGGAACCGACATCCAAAAAATGCTGTAAGTAGTTATATTGGAGGTATTGTCTCAAGCAAAACATAGTTTTTAACACGAAACTTCGTAAAAAAACCGGTAATGTAATCAAAATTTTAACCATAAACAGTTACATAAACAAAATTTTAGTAAAATAATATTAATTACGCAACATCTGTAAAGACAATGAGACTGGGTTCATTGTTTGTCTCAATAATTGCACAATATTGCCGTGCCGTAGCTCAATCTTGGCATTATAGCGAGATCTAAATTGCTTTTTTTCTCTAGTAATAGCGGTGAGTTCGGGCGAGATTACGCAAAGGCGACCTTTAGCTTAGGGCGGTTTTTTCCGCCCCAGCTCTTTGGCGGAGGTCGCTTTAGACGGTTTCTTTTGCCTTTGAGCAATAAAAAGAGTCCCCGCTTTGTGTTTACGTATGCCAGTGCATACATACTATACTATAAACGCATATTAATTTACATTTGCCTTTTTGTTTTGGTCGAGGCAGAAATAGAATATGCAAGCCAAGAAGTGAGCGTTTAAAGAGGCAAATCTCGTAAAATAGTATATCAAATATACAAGTAATTGAAAGAGTAAAAGATGGTTGTCAGTTTTGTGCGGGATATGTCCCAAAAAGGAAACAACGCCTTTACGAGTAGGATATCAATAAAGTGGACCAATAAATAAATAAAGTGGACCAACACTATTTTTTACATAGATACATGTAATAGTTTTTACCAGCAGGTTGAAATAATGGTAATTTGCGCATATTTGCGCAATTTCAGCATATTTGGGAGGATGGAAATCCTACTTACAAGTATGTATGAATATTGGGAAAGTCAACCATTGATTGAAAATAAAATTATTTTTTAAGATTATTGCCAAATTTACCTGAAAATACACCTTCATCCTAACGTGTTTTATTGCATGAAACGAAATCGGAAATTCATTATTATTTGCTCAGAAACTCGACCAATATGCCTACACCCAAAAAATAATTCCAAGAAAAATGTTTCACAAAAATACTCTTCCTGTTTTGGTTTCCCAGTAAATATATTTATATATAATATGTAGAGGTAGTACATTTAAATGGAGGGTGCGGGAACCAGCGACGGTGGCGCCGCGCAGCGGTAGACATTAATCTCTAACTCAAACATGAGAAGCGGTTACCATCTGCCGTTTTATAAAGACGAATTCACCAAAATAATCTTGATAAAAGGCGTGTTTTCGCATGCTCCCGGGGCGACGGCTAATTGATGGGATTCGGAGGTGAAACGTGTCTTTTCCACGTCAAATTTGCACAGATTATCTTCATTGTTAATGACGTCGCCGGGAATCGCTCTGCCGAAGTTTTCCTTATTAGATTACGCTTGAGCGTTATACAGTTTTACATATTTATCATGTGGCTAAATGTGATAGAAACTTTCGATTCTGATAATAACTTTCCTTCTTGTAAATTACGTAAAGGAGTAAAAATTATCCAACTTAATCTATAAATTTCATCACAGAAAACTTATCGTTCGTAATCATATTTAGGTACGACAAACATTTCAGTCGCTCGACGAAATTCAACGTCGGCTTTAAATATGATAATGTCGAAATAACACCAATTCAAGGCTGAACTTGTGCTACATCATTAAGAAAGCGTCTGGATTATCTTACCTCGACGGGGCCTCATTAGGGTGCTTTATTAAATCGTTCTAGGCCGCAACCTTATTCTAATTAAGCTTGCAGAAGCTAACTCACAAAATAACGGAAAAATTCTCGCTCGTAGCATATCGTTAAATCCTGCTTACTAGCCGATAGCCTAGCACAAAGAGCTTGATTACAAGCGGTTTGCATGCTCGATTTAACCCGCATAACAGCTACCGCTAAAGTACAAACACGGAATAAAAAAAGCGGTTGCACATCTGCCTGGTAAATGTATCATCCGTAATTGCACCTTACCGCAGAGTAAATAAATACAAAATCAGAGTGTGGTATCCCTTTGCACCAGTTTAGTAGATGTACGTGACACATGGCAAATTTGACAGGGTAGACGCGGGGCAAAGGGTCTATTTTATCATAACCCGTCAATTTGTTACGGTGACTGATGAACGCTGGGGTTACGCAGGGTTAAACAGTACAGTTCGTGTAATTTTACCTCCGAACGTGTAATGCAGTAATGATGAATGATAACCTTCGTTTTGCAAATGTACAGAAGTTCTCTATGCTGCCGTTCCTTGTAATGCTCTTATTTAACACATAATACAATGGTATTTTTCATTAAAAAAAATAACTTACTAGAATTTTGTATTTTATCTTAAGGGCTAACCATCAAACGGTGACTGGTATTCACCAGACAGTTGCCAAGACAGCCTTAAATCTGTGACGGGACTTTGAATATATACAGGGTGCCTTATCAACCAACCAGCCTCCTCCAGCTTCATCTGTGACGAAATAAAAAAACTATTTATCTTTTACCGAGCTGCAATCATAATTGTTCGACAAATCAATAATGAGTTGAGTTCATGATCGAATGTAAGACCTACATGTAAAAGCTTTTTACTGCAGATGTGCTCATTCCAAACACAAAGAGTTAAATTCCAAAACCTATACAATATAATTAAATTAAGAGTGATTTAATTTCCCACTGAAACACAGCCATGTAAACCGCCAGTAACACACGGCGCCAATCCTTTCCCCACCCCGAAACGTCAGAAACTAAACATTTGAAAAATCACTCCACCCGTTTTGCCCCACGTCACCGCAACGGGGAGACCTTTTAATAGGATTCGGGAAGTTACGACAACTGATATTTATTAGCGCTGCCATATTGTTGTTAGTGATATATGTGGCCCCATTACTACTAGCTCGCCGGTGCTGCCACCTGACGTGGAATTTCATTTAAAGAAGGAGCGGCCCCATGTCATTTCGTACCACTTGCTAATTTTGCGCCTGCATGAATCATGTTTATGAGACAGCTACATTTTTGTGCGTGTATGCGGTCACGTTCTATAAAATTGATTTATTTATCATTTTATCTAGTTGCGAATAGATTGCCGGTAACCTGTGTTTTATGAAGACGTTTTTCGCGTCTGATTAGGTGCGTAGTATTTCTTTTTGTACGAGTAGAAATGTAAATGTAAGTTCGACTCGAAACAAAGTCTTTGAATGTTTTTCTGGTCAAAGTAGGATTGTTGTAAGTTTCTATGGCGAATGATCAGAGAAAAATGTGACTTAAAGAAAATCTTTTGGCTTGTTCACATTTTTGTTTTGTGTCATTCGGTTAGCCAACAATGGCTAGTTCTAGTCTATGAGAGTCTATGCCAGCCATCAAAGAGTCTCTCAAATTTCCTACGGTTTTCATTAATTATCATCTTTTCGGCTCCAACATAAGACAGGTGCAACTTAGCATATAATATGGTCACTCCAGTTTTCACCGCACTAAATTGTTGAACATCAATAAATATTGTGTAGAATGTATGTCCCATATCCCTGTTGATTTGGTGGCGATTTTAAACTTATGAAACCCACTTTTACGTTTTACTGTTCGAAACAGGTCGTCACTATCGACAGGGATGACCTGTTCCGATCGAAATGCGACTTTAATGATTCTGATGTGTTTGTTACTTAACTTGTTCTTTAGCAAGTGTCCTCACTTGTTCGTTAGCGAACTTTTCATTCACCGTCACAGCAAGTGACAATAAGCAGTTTGCGAGAAAAGAAAATTAAGACTAATTTTGTAATATTTTGTCAACAGGAACAGTCCCACAAGTCGTACCGTCCACTGACGGTGCTGACCTTCCGGTGGAATTACGCAGTTCATGGTCTGCAGCCGGCGGGATACCACCTCGTCAACCTGCTACTACACGCACTGGTCTCGCTGCTCTACTACAGGTAATATTACAACACATATAATATAGTTCGTACTGAGCGCTGCCAGGGGTCGGGTAACACATTACATTGTTAGTCTCAGGTGTTTGTTTTCGAATAACACGTTTCTGACGGTCGAGTAAATACGACACCAGGGCGACCACTCCGCCTAAACAGAAATGATAATAATGATTCAGCTAAAGATTTGAATGATTTATTACTTCATCTCATTGGTTTTCTCCTATCAATTTCAACATCAGACTCTACGCTCTCAAGATTCATGATTTTGTATTTAACGTTTCCACAAAGGAGTACTCGTATTTCAGGATTAGCCACGCCAGTTTACTACGCATCATCTGCAATAAGTAACAATACCTAATGATGGTTGCTGGCAACATTTTTTGTGATTTTAGGTAGCATCGAGAATCTTCAACTTCTTCATATTTCGATATTAAAATCAAACACAGCAAGAATTATGTACTTCAATCATACATCCAAACAGTGATAACGTGTTGCCAGCGTCAAACAGTCACGCATAAACAATTCAACTAAATCCCATGCTACCTAGCAAACACTGAACACAAAGTTTCAACGCCATACTAAATACAGCATTGTACGTACGATTCCATCCGTAGAGCATATTTCAGTGCGCTCGTGAAACTCTGAGCAAGGTGTGAAAAGTCTCCGTGGGGAATAATACCGACCACTTTACGAGCGTGTTTAAAGTTTTCTCACATCACACCATACTAGCGAGTTACTTATTCAACAACTTAACGTTTTGTTAAACTTCGTGTTGTTGCAACATTATGTACATGCGTTGAGTATTAATAGTTGTTATACAAAAGCAGCGTTTTACTCGCTTTTGATACAAGCCGAGATAATGTTGAAATTAGCTGGAGTAATGTTCAGCTATTACAAATCCTATTTCAACCAAATCCGTGCAATTCAGTCACAATACAAACGATTCTTATTACTTTACAAATAACGTGACATATTTCATGTGAGTTGATCTTATTTGTTGTGAATTGTTAAACCTGTTTTGTTTCGCTAAGAAATCTCTATCAACTGTAAATCAAAGTACGCTATTGATATATATTTTTACTAACTTCCAAAAAATAGGAGGTACTCAATTCGATTGTATTTTTTTACTGTTTGTTAACTGATTTCGCAGAGACGGCTGAACCGATTTGAAGTTAGTAATTAATTATTCAAAAGACTTGTTGTGAATATCTGCCATTGAAACTTAGTAATTCAGTTGTTATATTCGTACCAGACAAATGTGGCACGTTAGGTGCTCAGCAGTTCATAGCCTGGATGCTATCTGCACCTTTGCAGCCAACGTTCTAGAGAGAAAGCTCTCTTGGCTTCATCTTATGAATTCGTTCGCAAACACATCCACTGAAGCGTAAAATCGGAACGAGTCTGCAATCAATAATATCTTATGCAAATAACTTTTCACTCAGAAATCAGACGTTGCAAAAACCATAGTTACGTTTCTGAGATATAATGAAAAATTCAGCGATTCGTCAGTACGAATCGCTGAATCAAAAACAAACCTCTATTCAGTAATAGAGGTTTGTTTATGATAGTACTAATTGTACTGTGGTTCTATATAAATAATGTACACAGTTGCTCATACGTACCTCGTTGTCTGCATTACGACTAATTACGATGATACATTATGGTACGACACATATAAGAAAGGTGAACAAAATTTGTTCGAGGTAATATAAATAGATATTGGTAGTCACTGATTTTACATACATAACTGTACTCGTAATCTAGCTTATTTTTCTTCGAGCAGATTTCCATATTATGCTACCGCAATCAGCATACTTTTTTGTAAGCGCTTCTTACGCCTTGCTCATATCATAGTTCCTAAAATAATAACAAGATATAATACACTAACACTTATATAATATAATACACTACACAAGAGGTTAATGTTGCTCACATTCACTTAAAACAGGGGTTATAACTAACATCAACTTTTTTTCTCTTTTTGCGTTTTTCTTCACCGGTCAACGAACACATCCCCACACCCCCCCATGCTTATTGAATTCTATTAAATAAACAAATGAAAGTACAAGTAATTACGCAAGATCTTCTAGCACCCGATCAATAGATACGAGAAAATCCACAACTAAACCTTCCTATATCAGCACAGATTGGAGCAAATGCTTTTTTTTTGTTTTAATCTAAAGTGGAGACGCAAAGCGATGAGGTTTCTAATCGAAGGGGAAAGGTCGACGACTCTAAGCAAATGGGATTGAATAAAGAAGGAAGCGGTGTAGGTACCTATTAATTGGATGAGAATCGTGCGTACGTATATATCTATAGATACCTCGGGGTAGATTATGTTTGCTCCCGCTTCCTGATCTTGGATTAGACTGGGCTCAAGAGCACAGCTTAATAAGACAAAAAGTTCAATCGACTAATACGAGAGAACAGGAAAAGTAATCGAGTTACAGACTTTTTTGTGAATTTGATAAACATTTTTCTTTAATAATTCTATTTGGTGATTTGAGGTAATTGTACGTATGTTATGATGTTGGTCTCGTATTCTTTATGTGTAATGACAGCTCGTGTTCGTAGTTTCATACGTAGGGAAAACTATTATGATACAGGTTAATCGATAGGGGGTCACTATACTCATAATTACAAAAAACTTTCATTATGAGATCAACCCAGATATCGAGAAAAAAAAACAGCTGTTCCATACGTTCTATTACGGCGCTGATTTATTATAGAATTCAGTTTTTTGGTCTCATAATTAAAGTTGTTCGTAATGATAAGTAAAGCTACACATAATCCAAATGCTCCAACCCACCACCAGAGGGCAGCGTGCCTAGTGGCTAGCCGCATACTAACTCATTTGCTATAATGTATTTAAAATATAATTATGCACGTTATTTATCACAAATATTTTTCATTTAATACAATAATATTCAACTGAAGCACTTTTTAATAATTTCCATAAGCCATTCGACAATTCTGTTGTAACACAATCCCAAACCATTGTATTACTTGAAACTTTATAAACATATTTAACCACCCACGTTTCAAAACAAGTTGATTGATTTCCAACGCCTGTTTAATGTTGGTTTTATTGTAACTAATAATAAAAGTGTCATCATATTCTATCAGCTTTAGGAATTGTAAGGTGACCAGTCATCTATCAAACATATGTGTCGTACGAAGCTAGTAATTCCTTGCGACTTATACTCAAGAATAAGAAATAATAATACATGTTAGACATAACTATTGGTAGATAATTAAGAAATGTAGATTGTATGGTTATAGGTAAATGTAGATTGTATATTAACTATTTTACAATATAGAACTGTTCGATACTTGTAGTCATCGACGAGAAAAATCTTTTTGTAGTGGACTGACCGATCAAAGCCTCTACTTTAAGATTGAAGAAAATTTTTGTACTTGCTGCGTACAGGCCGTATTTCCAACTATGGCGAAATCATTGTAAGATGTCAGGAATTATATATAAATATATTATATTTAACCTTCAGTAATTTTCGACTTCACAAAATTTATACAGTATTTTTTTTTAAATATGGAGCTCCATTTTTTCCTATTATATCAAGAAATCGAAAACTTTTAATAAATTAGATGTAAACAGTTTAGTTTTAAGTAGGTTATTAACTTAACATCCAATCATTCCACGGCCGTACTTACTCGTACATCCAAATCAGAGCCACCACAGTTCCGCTGGGAAGGCTTTAATCGTTAATTGAATACGGAAACTTTTAATTGTAAGGTCTCAATGATCCGGGGAGGCTTCGTTTAATTATTCAGTACAATGAGGCCCAATCGGCTGCTTCGGCTTGTTTACGTCGTCATCAGGTGAACGGTTGTATTTTAATTTATTTTAACACCCAGTAAAATGGAGCGCGAAAGCGTTGAAGGTACTTTGAGTATGGTTTCGGAAGGTATGAACGTTCAAATTGTGCAAAAACGTGGACTTTATGGGTCTTTATTTGCGCTTGCGTTAATGTAAAAGTACGATGCGGCTGGATTGCAAATTGAGTGCTCTTGGAACGTCAATCGTAGACTACGGGGTAAATAATTAATTAACTTCACTTTTTCGTAGAAAAAATGTAATGATCTTATATTTCTCCCTTTTATATACTTAATAGCCCTCTGAAAACATAACAAAGTCTACGATAACCAATCGGACCTTTTTATACTTAAATTGTTTAGAAAACGAAACTTCAAAACACATCTTTTTTACACACTTAAATACTATCACAACAAAATGTTTAAGACAGTCATTTTCGTAAGTTTTACGACAAGATACTGTTAGCAGGAAAAAACAAATTAGCTATAATTTGGAAAATAAGTACAGTATGCACATACCTACCTGTAATGTCGGATAATTTAGCTCCAACCGTGGTACAAATCCTATTTATATTCATTAATAATTTCGTTATTCCAACAGTCGGAGCAGTTCTGAAGCGGTACCAAACTGATTAACTATTTAAGAACCAACTTAGTTTTGTCCTTCGAATGAGGAACGATTTAAGCTACGAGGAAGTTGCGTACTTATCTTACCCTACTTTAAACGTTTAATTGATAAATTGTTGTTGAAGACTAACGTTCATACCTAAATAAATTAAACTCTAACAATGGGTTATTATTTTTAACGATATCGCTTGTTACAACTCGTCCAATTGTTTGAATAACTTTGTCAATTAATACTGAATGATATTAGTATGGTTTTAAGTAGATTAACGTTTAAAATATAGCTAACTCCGTATTCGTCAAAATAAATAATTGGAATTTAGCAAAAAATTGACCGAGAGAGCGAAGTATCTCTGCTTCGGGTCTGGTATTTTTTTCTCTCCTCTGCCAGTGAAATTCGGTATTTGCGTACAGCGCGTAGCTTCTGACCAGTTTTGACGGAATTTGGTGTGTTTACGAATGTTTTAGTTGGCGGAAGTTTTCGATTGGGAATCCCCCAATTTCTCTCACAAAGAGGGAAAGTTTGCTACGGCGCCATTTACTAGCTGATTTCAACATATTAATTAAGATTCCTGAAAACTCAAAATTAAAAAAGTCGGTGAAGTGGTTGACGTTTTTTTTTAAAAAAGTCTCATAAAATTTGACAGTTCGCGGAACTACTGTTAAATATATACATTACCTATCTGTACATTGCTCCGCATCTTTATCTTAAAAGTCCGAACAAAGATAGAAACCATAACCCTTTTTTGTATTGTTGAGTATATTCTGCATATGCCATCCAGACTGTAAATAACGAATCGCCTGACAACCTCATTAGTCAAAGTCGTAGAAATAATCCTTTTAACTGCTTATGGAAAAAAATATTTAACGCTAAACTTTTTCAAACATCGTTTTACAATTTCCTCAATTGGCATGTTATCTCATAAGAGTTAGAATCAATAGCGCTAGAAACCAAAAATAACGATTCAAAGATTAAAACCCTTATGACAATAAACTGAGATCCGTCCCTAGAGATACCCCTTTTGGAAACTATCCAACTCTTAATCTAAAATAGCTGATCGATTTCGAATTAAAACCCGGGGCCGGAGTAGGGTTTAATTTAACAAAACGCAATTATACCCTCTAAATTGCTTTCGAGTTAGAACTGCAATAACCGGAGATGTTAGCGTTAATAAGTAGTTAGAATTTGGGTCGTCGGCTAGCGCTGAGGACCGGCTTGCAGGCAAACTGCACCAGACTAGAATACAACATCACAAGTTTACTTAATTATTGCATAAATTGCGAGAGAGCGCAGATGTTTTGTTAACCTTTGGACGTCTTCGACAGATCTGATACAAATTTAGTAATTGTATAATGTACTATATTTTATACCTATTACCTATAATCACTATATTATAATATAATTCTCAACTAGTTTCATAGGTTATCGTCTACATAATTAACAGATGATTGACCTACCTTAAGACCGTATAAAACGAAGGTGTAACTAGTAAGTTAGACCTTCGAGGCAAAGTTTTCCGTACCATTATCGTTATTAATATCAAGCATGAAACGGCAAAAACAATGAGAACATAATATTTAAGAAATAGTCTTTAACAGAATTTCTTAAATTTTACGTATTGATTATTTTTACCGTTTTATGCTTGATATTAATAATAATAACGGTACGGAACGCTTCGCCTCTTCCTACTTCGACTAACACTTAGCCGATTTTTGTTATCATTTCGACCCACGTTTGTTATGTTGTTGAACAAAAGCCATTCGTCACGATATATTGTTACGCCTTCTCATATTCGTATGTCAATTACTTCACATAAAGAAATCTGAAATGACCCCACTTGTAGATTACAAATCAGACCGTGCGCTTGTGAATTTGTGCATTCAGTGGAATTAGCCTCGGCTAAGTCTATTTTAATCAGGCCGCTGTATTCTGCTAATTACGTATAGGTATACTTGGTGCGTCCACCGCGGACTCCACTGGCTCACTTTACCAGGCTTTACCCGCTATCCAATTTGGCGACATAATCCTATTAACGATATTGGTGTCCTCATTAGCATTTCCATTCCGTTAAATACACGTTAATGTTGTTGCGAGCTAAACATGTTACTTAACCGGCTTTTGATATTTAAATTAAGCAGTTGTTTTATCGAAAAATTGTTGGTGTATAAAATTTTATGGGAGATTTTTGCGATGAATATTTTGATATCTTATTTTGTAGGGAATTGTCGTAAATTATCGACGCTCGACAAAATGTATGAAACCGGTGATATCTTGTTTTTATAGTACTTATTCAAGGTCAGTCTCTGAAGCCATAGGTACATTTTCTGTATTTTCATACATTTTCATCAACTGCTGTATATAATTGCATGTACTTTAGCTGAGTCTCAAACAAACGTGATAGGAATCTCAAATTTCAGTAAAATACCAATCGTGTACTAAACGTCAATAGGTAAATATGAATAGGGGGCATAAATATAAAATAACGAGCTAAATAAACTACATTAAACACATTTAATTACTATTTAAATCAATTTAATGCTTGTATCCTCTCAGTTATCAAGTACATTCTGGGTTAGCTAACTTCTGTGAGGGCCTCCTAAATCGTAACTACGCAAGGTGCTCCCATTAAATAGGTGCTAAAATTGCCGGCTCGCTTGTTCTCGTTTAAGTAATTAAGGGCGACTATAATCTATTTTACGGCGTGCAAACTTCCTTGAATTCATTCATCTATCTCGACGATTAATTTCTATCCATTTGCATACCTCTGTTATTACTGGCGATGGCGTTATAAACTTACAAGGTGCGACAAACTCAGTCTCGATTTTTACAAAATAATAGCAGCAAAGAAAAAGTTCATTTATTCATGTATTTATCTTTTTGAGAGGATCTAATATAATAATATCTAAATGTACAAATATTACGTAAATTTTGATAAAAGTGGCAAATTTAGAAAGCCAATTTAAAGGTTTCTCTGATAGTCTCTAGCCCACCTTGTAGTTAATGTACATTTTAATGACACATAAAACTTTGTTTATTACCTGCTTTATCAGGCTATGGCTGCGAGTTTTCTAGCGGGCTCATGAAATATGTAACGCCGTTGTAATAAATGCGGTTTTTTAATCGGTAGACTAACACCCTTAAGGATTGTCACACCTTTCTGTTACACGTTGCATAAATGAGCAAGTCCTGAGACTGACTGACTGATATTAAGTAAAGTATTTTCACACCTTTCTGTTAGACGTTATATATAAAGATAGTAGGTATAAATTATGGTTATAATTATTTATTCTAAATCGTCCATATAACACTGTCAAAAACACTTCAAAATGCTGAACTCCGTCATTTGTCGAACTAATCAAAAAGTAATTTAAATACTTTCCCCAAAATCTAACACGACCAAAACAACGTAACACGACCACAAGTCAACAATAGCCAACTTTTCAACCGTAAGTAAAATTCGATAATGGTTCAATAGCCAATCTATTCAAATTAAATTCAACAAACAACTTGTTTACGCCACTCAAAAGTTGTAAACTTACTTAGTGCCCAATCACATTAGTGTAGGATCCTACAACTTTTAGGCTCGCATATTATTTTCGAGTACAGTTTACAACTTCTGCCTAAAACTTATAATGGAATTACTTTCGAATTCGTGGATGGTGCAGCCTGCATGCGAATATCCTTGTTAGAGACACAAGTTTTTAATGTTTTCGAAATTAGTTTCTAGCAATAATTTTTTACGTCTAAAATCTATAAAAAAAAGATTGAAGTCGGAGCATTTGGATTATCTGTAGATCTTAAATGGTCTATAGATAATGTTTCTGCTATAATTTTTTTATTGTCGTAGTTAGTCATTTTGTTAATGTTAATAAAACAAAAAAGGATTGTTCTGTATTAGGTAATAAAATAAAACTTTTAAAAAGTTAAATCTGACTTCAATACAGGTTATACTTATAATACAAATATTCCATTTATGTTTTTTTTTTGTAGAGAATAAGTATATTTTTTTAATATTAATTATACATATTTCGGTAATTATAGGGACTATACATAACGTAACAAAAACCATATAAAGTTATAAACTAAATGTACAAAAGCAATATTCAAAAATTAAAACTAACTTAAATCTAAACCACTGCCAGTTGGTACAGTACCCAAAATGCTGGCCCCATTGCCTCGTTGAATGGCAATACTTATGCGCTGACCCAGGTAGAGGCCAGCATTTTGGTCTCGAGTAGCGTCAACTAGACGCTTTGTTAGGGCTTTATATAATAATTTTACTCCTGGTCCCCAAGGACCGAGAGTTTCAACCCCAAAAGGCTCAAACATATAACCGCTATCTAAATTACTATATTTGCGCCTTTTGAGGCCTTCAGCTGACTCTGCCGCTGCACCAGCTTTGTTACTAGTAACGGGAAGATGAGACGGTGCAAGAGTGTCGACGCATGTAGCGTCCCACATTAAAGGCCGCCCCATCTTCCAGGGGATAAGTGTCATGCCGTCGGGTCTCTTACCATCGCTACACATAAGACCACTCGGTTCTAGAATAGCTGAACAGTTAGCGGTGGTAAGAGCCCGGCGAAGGATATCGTTAAGGCTAGCGTGACGGGGTATCCTGCCTGCACTTTTCGAGCAAGATAGGCCATGGTGGCCGAGCTGGTCGACATTTGCGCCACACTGGCAGCGATGTGGAGCACAACACGTTGCACCCAAGCGAAGGGAGATTGCGATTCTATATGAAGTATTATCAAGGAGGGTCCCAGTATTAGGCAAAGGGAGTGCCTGTAACCACAAACCTGATTCCCACTCAGAAACCGCTAAGAGACGGGCGCGATCTGATGAGCTGGAGCACGTATTAAAGAGAAGTTTCCGCGCTTGCTCACAGATCGGCCGGTCCCACTGCTTCTGTGAAGATGGATTTTGGGGGTAATCAGTGTTTGGGCAAAGGACTGTCCACGCGATCCTAGCCTCATTCATATAAGCAACATTAATGACATCCGATGTCTTTGTCAGATTTTCATTTATGTATATTCAAAGAAGTATAAGTTATGGGGCCCAAAAAAAAATCTTTTTTCAAATCAGTCCTGCTAATTCTGAGAAATCGGAAATGCTACGTCTTATTAAGAAACACCTCCTTTTTGGAGTTGGTTAAAAAATTTAATCAAGCATAAATTAAAGTGGCTGAAAGATATGACAAGAGAAACGAATAAAATGACATGCTTCTGTTGAAACCAGCGTGCAATTGTTTGATTTTTCAAAAAACACGAATATGAGATATCAAGACTACTTGTACATTAATTAACACGTGACATCGTTTCTGTTATTGAGATAAAGATCATCAATAAAATAATAGCATCCAATTAGTAGCATTCACCGTCAAATTACACTACATTTCCGTAAAGCATTTATAACTTACAAATAGCTTATTTCGATAGCGTCAACCTTTTTTTTTAGCGTAATGAGTAAATTTATTATAAATTTAAATTAATTACTCGCATACGAAGATAAGACAAAGGACCAACGTAATTAAGGGTGGGTTATGAGGCTGTGACGCGGGGCGTGGGACTCTATGAAAAACTAATTTAACTGTGTGGCAAAAAGTTACCCAGATTTCGCTCTGTCGAGCCTCACTTCATTACTTTGTGAATAAGCAAAAAACGTGTTTCGTATCCTTGAGCTTTTGTGATAAAGACACGAGAAAAAGATACTAGTATTTGGTCATAGCTTCAAGGTTTCAGACGAGAAATCTTTAAATTAATTCGTAAGTTCATACTGTAGTCATATATGCTAAATGCTTATTATTGTAGACCGATTGTAGACGCAAAACATTTAAACACTATGTATAAATTATATTAACATACCTACTAATAATCTAGATACTTTTTTATCCAAAAAAGGAGGAGCTCGAGTTACTCAAGTCCTCTGAATTTTATTTATGTGCATTTACCTGATTTCTCAGCGAAGGCTGGACGAATTTGAAAATTATTTTCCTTGTGAATCAAAAACTTCTCCGACTTTCTAACTCTTTGCTCTTTCCCAATTCCGCATTGTAAGCAGAAGTTTTCCGCGAGTTCTTTGCATCAGCTGTTGTTGCAAAATATATCGTTTCGGTTACACATCTTGTGGCGAACGAGTTTTACGTTCTAATAATTTGGTACTTATTTAGGCACACTTTCCAGTTGTTTTTGATTTATGGAGAAGACGGAATGAGAATTTTAATGCTATATTTATTTGGATGGAATGGAGTTTTGAAGTTAAATAATGAGAAGGTTTGTTTTTCAATTTGGATTGCATGGACGGTTGATTATTTTGAAATATTAATTATGTGTGCCACGTTCGTACCGTGTGTGCAATACAAAGTATAAATATAAAACAATGATAGTACTTTTTTTTCAATATTATATAATATTGATTAAAGAGAAGGCTCGCAAGAGGGATGAACATTGAGGCAATAAGCTAGGTAATGGTGAATTAGTATGTTGTGAATTGAATACATATTTTGTACTTTTATTGAATTATCGAAATAATATAAGTGTAACTACTACACGTTGTGTGTAGCACTTTGCTACGAGACGCCTACGCGTGCTACGAATAAGATGCTTTAAAAATTCTACGCCAGCTACGGACATCTCCACAAATCTAACCACCTTTTATCTGTTGTTGTCGTGAAAAAGGTGAAAACAAGCAAATTTGATTTAGTTTTGACAGTTCGCCGCTTTAACGCTGTCAAAATAAAACCAAGTTTGATTGCTCTTGTTTTCACCTCTTTCATATATAACTCTTTCTCGTAAGGTACATGACAGTTGCTATTATACAAATGAACTATTTGCCGAAGAATTTTCCCAGTACGGTTTCCCAGTATACAAGAATAAAAAGAAGTTATACTTCAGAAAAATATTTGATCTACTGTAGTTTTCATACATAAATATGTAATAATTAATATAAATAAAATATTTATATAAATACGACATAACTACGATAACTTGCAAATGTGAGATTTCAAATCAAAATTATGCAAGTAAATGATTAATATAAAACAATATTGTCCAAACAAATTAATATAATTGACCGATCTTTAGCTAATTGTACAGATTATAATTAATAATTACTGATAAGAGCATATAGTTTTCCCGTGAAAATCAATCACTATTAGTTATTTGCAGCGTTGGCAATACATTAATTGAACCAAATAGATAATTAATTATTTCGTGTTGCCATCACAACAATTAATACATAATATACGTGTAGTTAAGTGAAGATTGAAAAGAGATACGTGTGTGGATGTGACTGACAATACGAACCTAGTTTAGGCATCATCTTATACCACATACGATAAGTTATCCTTAAGTAATTTGACGACCGTTGTGCCCCAGTGATCAGCAACCTCATAGCTGCGAAAGTTGGAGGTTCCAGGTTCGATATCCGACCGGGCAGGTGTTAGAACGATGAGTTCAAATATCTGTATTCGGGTTTGTGTGTGTTGGGCGTATGTTTGCGAATGTCGGACTGACTGAAATGTTATAGTGGGAAGCTATGGGTATGAAACGTGGGCGACATAACTTAGTTTAGATGCTGTACTTATTGTAATATAGGTAATATTTATAGTTGTATTTTAAAAATAGATTATTTATAATAAAATATTGCGTCATAATTAATTAGAGTATTTTTATACATTAAATGTCAAATCTAAAACTATCAGTTTGTTCGAGGTAAACCGCCCTTGTATATTATTACTTATTTAATAATATAATATAATTCTGCTATTTATTATTTCTTTCTTTGACTGAGTAGGTACGTTAAAAAAATAATTATTATGATTCTGAATCAAATGCAATAGACATATTTTAGAACCTAGAGCTTATAAGTAAATAGGGCGTTACAAACCTTGGCTTGAATTGTCGCCTACAGGTAACGGGAATATATCAGATTTTTTCTAGTATGACAAAGTGTGCGTAGTATAGAGCCTGTGATGGCGAAGTAAAAAAAAGTAGTATGGAGCCTCAGTAATTAATTGGCTGAGATGGTTGTCAGCTTTTACAAATACTTACGAGTATTTGTCACGACTAGTAATCTTAACTATTGAACTGAATTAAATAAAAACGTTTTCGTATCAAGCAACATTGGTTTTGTAACAAGAACCAAAATTGCTTCACTAGTTATATCTGAAGTTTTAGTAAAAATATGATAGGCATCTGGCAAATTTAAGTCCGTTTTTGCTTTGTATCTAATATTTGAATTCTCTGAATCACCTTCGCGTACAAGTAACTAGGAACTCCGTATTTGTAAGCAATATATAGATAGGTATATTAACCGAGGTCTGGTTTCGACAAACGCAGTAAACCGCAACACAATCAATCAAATCAGTACAATGTACAGGATTCATTACTCAAATGTTTTCCCAGTTACACATAAAATCATGAACATTGCAACATTTGTACGATATGCGGTTATTTATTTTGCTGAAACTAACATGTTACGTGAAGAGTGTAAAGCTGACTTTAATTCGCTATGCACTTTTTTTAGGTATTTTTATGTATAAACCAAACTCCCAAACTGATTATACTAACTAAAAAGTTTACTAAACCAGAGAAAAAAATATTTTCTAAATCATCCCAGGGCCTTTATTATCTTACGAACTCTACGTTATTCTGATGATGTAACGAGCGCGGCACGATACGGAATCTGACATTAGCTAAGTGAATACCGTTCTACGTGAAATCTTTACCATTGGCTAAAAATTTGATGCATGTAGAAAAAAATAATGTAGACTATACTCGTCATTACTAACTAGTTTCAATACGGGACCAACCCTCGAAGAAAAAATCTGTTGTTCCATACAAAAACTTTATCGGTCGTCGATAAAATGTATGAAACTGACATTATTTTTTTCTCCAATACAAAATTGGTCCATTCGTGAAAGTTGTTCCTTAGGAACAGTATTGTGGAACTTCCCTTTGGTTTAGTACTACTCTAACCGAAAAACCTGTATAGATTAGGTACAGGAAAGTAAATGTTCTTCGATAGATACGTAAATAAATGAACCGTTAAGAACGAAACGTACGAAGGTATTTCTAAAGACTTATTGAAGGGCATGGCTTACAAGTAAGACAGGTCCAATTTTCTATTCTTACTCGTACACTCCAGTTCGACTTGATTATGCCTCTCAGGTGCCAAGTTATTATAAAGATTCTACGAGCTAATTGAGATGGAACAAAGCGCGCGTGACCTATCAAAGTCGGCTAAGTTTTATCTCGGACAAATTGGCTCTTATCTAGTCGAGTTTAGGCTTTGGTTGAGTTATCTTTAGGTTTTATCGAGCCTACAACTGTTTAACGAACCTAAGCAGAAATAACTTAAGTGTTTGTAGAGTTAACGAATTACACTTGTCTTAGTAGTTTTTTTTTCTTATTAAATACTTAAAGAAATATACTTATATACTTTATAAATCACGTCTATAATATCAATGCGATAGTTTAATTTATCGCACTTGCATTATAAATGTCATGTTCATGTGTGTAGGTACATGTGTTACCCTTCAAAGAGAAATTGCCGCTGGATGCAGCTAGTTATTGACCGCAAGTCAATAGTCTCTGCTTCGAGTGTGGCAAGTTTTTCTTTAGTCTATCAGCATTTCATAATTACTTTTTGATTATGTAAATTTTTAAGATATATGCTCTGTTATATCTCATTTGGTATTTCCAAACTATTCAAAAAGCTTTTTCCCAGGCTGATTAGAGCAAAATCAAACAATAACTTTTTAAGTTATTGAAACATTTATCAATTGTAGAACAGTAAGGACTTTCTTTGTTAGCAAGGAAAAATTGCAGAGCTTAGAGAATAAACAAATCGTATATCTATACACAAAGAAATAATATTTAATCTGATCGATATCAAAACTGGAATGGATTCAATTCACGGTTGTACTCGTATAATATTCGTAGTTAGTCCATACCGTTCTTTTGAATTCGTGGTATAGCATAAGACCGTCTTGTTATTGCATAAGAAACAAAAGCAATTGATTTCGTTTCAACAAATCGCCCCTTCAAAACGAAACCAAGATTGATCTCATTTCTTTCGCCGCTAACTTTGCGCGCTACTTACCACCATTGGTTTAAATATAGCAAACTCAACTTTACTAGGCGTGCATAGCAAAGACGACAAACATCGATAAACACATCACATCGCCGGAGTTGTGCTTCAAATTCGCTTGTTAAACATTATGAAGCGAGTTACCAGTTCGTTACACGCCTCGCGATGGCGAACTTCGAATGCGATGACGTAGTTTGTTTCCACGTGTCACATAACCAGGGTTACCTCGTTCTCTGTATTAAGAGCTACGTTATTAACATCACGACGATAGGTTTTATTGATGAATACTTACACGACATAGACACAATAGCTTAATAGATTTAGCACATACAACCCTCGAACAAACTCGAACGCCATCAAATTTTGTTTTTTTGTTCTGCTAACTGATTGACAGAAATGTACAGAAATTTTCCACTCCAAAACTACTGGAAAAAATAGGAAACTGTTCGTACAGAGAGGTAAGCAAAATATGCTCGTCAAAGGCTTTAAAATAGACAAGTTTACGGTAATGAGTTATTTAGCGTCCCATAGTACTGCAACCAACCCATATGGATTCGCTCTGCCTGTCTATCTTCCAGGGTATCCTATCTTATCATTCTAATCCTTCTTCCTTTTAATATTATAAATGCGAAAATTTGTAAAAATATATGGATGTATGTTTGTATGACGTAATATTTCATGCAAAAAACTTATTAACTAATTTGGATAAAATTTCGTTCGAAGATAGCCTTATATTTAGGTATATAGACCCTTGATTAACATATAGGCTGCTTTTTATTCTGTATTAACTCGAGTAACACCGGAGGCCGCAGCTAGTTACTTTATATTTTAAGAAAGGATATGTAATTGTTAGTTTTTTGTCATCAGAAAGCACGAAAGACGTCTGGTAGATCTCAGCATTTACAAATGGTTTTATTTTAATAAAACCTCAATTTGGCTAACAATTAAAGAAGTAATAACTCGTGTAAAAGAATTTAATAAATTTTTGAACTGATACAAACAATACTATTCTTCGTGTTCCGAATGTAAAGACATTATGATGAATCTACTGTGGACGGATTTGTGCTTTGTTGTTAAACATCAACTCAAACTTTTTTGAATTTGCGAGCCGCAGAGAACAAAAATGTATGCAGTAAAGTTGTGAACTGACAGGCTTGGTGCTGGATACAATTTTAACTTTGTTTTTAATATTGATCAAAACGTCAGCGGATTTCCCTTTTGGATGTTCTGTTGTGTTCGGATTATGTACAAAATGTTTTGAAACTTATATGAAGCTTGCTAACAAAAACGTGCAGCTTCTGAGTAATGCGTAGACAATGTCGGTAAATAAGTACACAATGTCGGTATACCTTGCATTATAATTTAAATAATTCAAAATTGTAACATAGCTAGTTTTAAGGGTGCCTTTGGATAAATTGAATTGAATTGATAATGAATGAAAATAAAACAAAAAATTGTTTTAACATGAATTAAGATACCATTTTGACTGTTAAATAATTTACTGCTATTTTCGACTTGTAATATATAACAGCCGATAAAAAAAAACCTATGTTATAATATATGTAAAGATTGAACCAATTTAGCGATAATCTTAAACAAATTCTTGATAAGTGAAAAGCCCCGTATAGTTAAACATAATTTATAACTCTCTAATTCATTTTTTGTACATTAAAATTTGCTTTTTATTATTTGAACAATAATCACGCCATCAATATCAGTATCACAACAACTTACTTACCCCATTTAATATGGTAGATTGCATAACACCGACCAACTGAACAGACCAAACAAAGTATTCCAGAAGTTGCCAACTATCAAGTCACTTGAGGGCTCATTACGTTCCAACTACTATAAATGTTTTTTCCCCAAGTTTTGCGGGAGATTTCGGTCTGCAAAAAGTTGGTAACGAGTGCTTTAATTCCAAGGGAAGTTGGGGCCACCTTCGCGGCATTAGTCTCAATTAGCCATTGTTCCTGACTCTGACTGCAGCTGTAGATAGTGGTTTACTTGTTAAGATACTAAGTACTACATCTTGTTTAAAGTTCTAGAACGTAAAAAGTAGAACAAATTGTTCCCTGAGACTATTAAACACCTGATATTTATCAGTTCTCTTCTTTTAAATACTCTACGCATAACAAATTTTTGTTAGAAGGTGCATGTAATTGAGGCATCATTGCTTCCAATAGATCAATCCATATTGTTTTTTATTTGACTAGATATAAAAATAAATAAAATAAAAAAAATATGGGACAACAATCACACAAAGGTCTTCAGGTCCCATACTAGACAAAGCCTGTACTATGGAAACCTGATGACTGATATACATACTTATATAGAAGTAGTACCTAGTTCTGCGAGCTGTCGACCTCGCGAAAATAATAACTTTGCTTCTTTAAATATGTTCCAAGCTCCCAAAAAATTATAATCACCTGTACGAAAGTGCGACATTTCAGGAGATAAACAAATAAAGAAACAGAAATATCGTATTTGACAAACGAAAGAAAAAAATAACAGAGCCAAAGCTGAGACACTTCGCTCGCTCGGTCAATTATCTTAATTGAGATTTACAGAGCCTATGCGTTTATGATGCAAAAACGAATGTCAGCCCTTCGCCCTAGACAAGTAAAGAAACTAGCAATAAGAGAGCTCAAATTAGTGACATTTCTGCAAACTATTCTCAAAATTCAAAGTCATCCAATCACAATTTTAACTGCAAACTTTTCCACAGAGTGAGCTTGAATACTGCTTCCTCCCTCCTTTCCTGCAACCCCCTCCTCCCCTGACCCCACACCTGTGGACAAACTTGCCCAATTATTGTCATTCGACGCTGCAGCTCGCTAAGGAAAAAGTTTTCCCAGATCCGGGTATTGGCGCTGTGGCAAGGACTTTGAAATTGTAGAAACGCCAGTTTATTACCGGAGGAGTATGTGCATGTTAATTGGGAATATACTAATATATTTTCATGTTAAAAGTAGGTTCTGCACTAATTAATTACATTCAATTGTTTGTGAGCTGCAATAAAGACCTTTACTCCCTTGGCATTTTATTTTTAACCGACTTTAAAAGAGGAGATTCGCAATTCGTCTTAGTATGTAATGTATGAACTGTGCAAAAATCCCATGTATAAAATGCTCTTAAAGAGTATTAGGCTATTATTGCAAACCAGTTTCATTAAACGTGATTAGTCTATTTTATCTTATAACAATATACACATCAAAGCAATATAGCGGTTTTACGACGACTACATTTACGACATTTATATAATTCTAAATAGGTACCTCGGTTGAATTGCTTACTTAACTGGCTGCTTTGTGACTAACCCACGACAAATATTTGCAATTTTATATCATGATTAATTAATATTTATATTCAAATGAACACCTCGTAAGTTAAAATTCCGATCAAAGCTCGGTGACCTGTTACAGCTAAAGCTTTTTATTAACCATTACTTACTGAACCATGTGCGTATAATAAAATTGCCAAAATGTAGCCACTGAATATAACAAGCTAAGCTAAGTTGTATTAGTAGCTGACGCTTTGGTAACTACAGTTTTATTTTAGATGGTCCCTTACCAAATTCTAATGTATACAATAATCTTACTTAATTTTTTTATGCATGGGTATACATAAAAAAATGTGCAAAAGATAAATCTCAAATTTATTAAGATAGATCAGCCTACGGAATTAATGTATTTCAGCCTACGGAATAACGCATTACTGAACTGTCGGCAAAGAAATGACCTAACTCCTTTTGCGTTGAGTTTGTAATGTGTCTACTCGTATATTTTCAACTCTGTCTTAAATAATTACCCACCTAACAAACAACTAATATTATCTATTCTCGGAGATACTTTTACTTAGAAATTTAAAAATGCGGGTCAAAATTATCATCTTCATTCAAAACTTAATTCAAAACCCTTCAACATAGTGAGTAAATAGATATCATGCAGAAAACGTTTACCTCAGTCAAATGATTTATTTTTCCATTAAGGTATTGATAACTTGAACAATTTAAAAAAGCTGTCTTTGACAACACTACAAGTATGAAATGTTCTCCAAAACTCTCGAGTCAGGGATTGCACATGAAAGTTATTGAAGAATCTGCCAAGTGCCAACATCAGGCACTAGGTATCGACCCAGAGAGTGGAACTTACTAACTGCTACTGCAAGTTCGACGTAGGTTGGCAGGAGCACTGACAATATTAAATATTTGACGGTATTTCATATCATAATAGTGCTGGACTAGGAAATTGGGTGATCGAAATGAAACGTAAATTTGAGAATATAAGAGGTTCCTCCTACATCGCCATCTGCTCATTTTCCTATCTACGATACTTTATCTTGTCAAAGTCAAACTCAAATCATTTATCGGCCTTATTGCGTTTGTTACACTAGACATACAATGATGAATTATAATATTCTGATGAAAGAAGAGTTGAAATTGGTAGCAAAATTAGAATATTTTTTTTATTAATCATTTTATAAATTTGAGACTTGATAATGTTTAGTAATGACGTCAGATTAGTATATACACCTTAAGTCAATAACCTATTGCTAAACATCAATTCAATATTCATTTTTAATTATTTCGAGAATGAATATTCAGGCAGATTGATTTGATAGAATTATTTAATGAGGTACAAACACTGAAATTGGATTTTCTACATCAATGGAATTCTTTTGCCAAGTAAAAAGCAGTGAACTCGTAGTATTTTTTTCCAATATCATTGTTACCAGCGTATAGTTTTCTCAGCCAACGTTTAATAAAATTGATTGACACGCAAACTAGCGGCGATCTTATTCGTACTCTATACTAGGAAACTATACCACAGATTTTGGGTTCACAAACATTCTAAAAACTATAGTGTGGGAACATTAGAAGGTTTTACAAAAGGAAAGCGATAAAATCTATAGATAGTACTTTTGTAGTAACCAGAGTCCTTACAGCGGTGCTCGACCGGTCGTCTATGTTTTGCTTATTTTAATACGAGTAGATCAAACTAATATTTTATTTTCTTACTTTAAAGGAATCGTTTAAATTTTTATACATCAGTTCCTTCAATATCATTTCATACAAAACGCTGTGGCTAGGCCTGATGAGTTAGAAGAAAGTTTACTTAAAATTCGGAATTTAAAGGATCATGTGAAAGGAACGTATTAGTTAGCTGGAGCCAAACAAAAGCTGGGATATAAAACTTTGGAGCTACGCTCAGTGAGTGACCTACTTATTCGAGCAGAGTTACGAGTCTGCCGGAACAGCTCTGAATTTGAACTGGAATGTTCTGGACTATTTGTTGAGACTGTAATTTATAGGCCTAACTCATGAGATGTCCTATAAAGTACATACTCCGCTTTGCAAAACAGAAGTAGCGAGACATGGATTGAATGAGCTGGCTAGAAATATGTTGCACTACGACGATGTTATTTTCGTTCACCGATTTATTTTCATACACTTTATACTCCGTTAAAAGTTGATTACCTGCTATATTGGAGTTGACATTCCCTTACACACAATAGAGAATTCAAGACGGTTACATTTTATACATATTAATGTTAAGTAAGGTTCCATTCATATAAAGATTGTCTGGAAAAGATCGCTTTTTAGCGATAAGACCGCCATTTGTGCCATATTATTTGTGTTTTTATTTTTTTTGTGTTGTATTTACGTAGTGAAAATAAATAATTATTGTATTGTATTGTTACCACAAAACTGTGGTAACAATAAAAAATTATTGTATTGTAATTAATGAAATATTTTGTTTGTTTCAGGGTTTGTGCAATGTTCCTGCCAGAGTTCGCAAGTTTCGTCGCCGCCATTTTGTTTGCGGTACATCCAATACACACAGAAGCGGTAAGTGTACAAACAGTGTATTTTTAACAGTAAGTACCTGCTTCAGAAATAAAGGCGAATATGCACGTATTTATTTGTAACTGACTGAAATAAAATATGGTACCAAATACGGAAAAAAAGTTTATCATTAACGTCATTGTTGACTTATGTCATTTTATTATTATTATTTGTTTCAATGAAAATGTGAAAAGAAGAAAACCTGTCGTATTGTTATAATCGTATGTTTTAACCAGTGTCCACTTTCATTACTTTCTACCGGCTATGTCCGTTTTGTTGTAGATTTGCGTTGGTGACAATAAAAACCCAGCTCAAAACATCCCTAAAACTCTGAAATCCAATTATCGAAGCCACAGCGTTCATTCAACGCGAAACAAACGTTCTAAACTTATAACCCTCTTTTGTGCCGAACAAAAATGAATACCAGTAAAAACCGGATTTTATGTAACGGTTAGACGGACGATTGATCCAGGCTCATTTTCATTTCCACCATGGATTGAAAGCTTTAACTTTGATCCGACCAAATACGTTGTATAGCAGTATTTGCTCCTACACATACTACGAATTCAGCTTTTGGGTGTACAGTTAATATTCGGTCCGGGAAATTAAACGTTTTATTTCGCAAACAACAATCAAGGATTCGGGACAAAAGTGGTCCGCATTCTATACAAAAGTGCCGGGCATTTTTCTCCGTTCTACTGTTTTGTTCGACAACGCCATTAAAATTTTCATTGTTGTACGAATGAGGTGCGGTTCATTTCTAAGCGATTGGTGAACGAGGTTTTGGCAGAAGTGTTTTTCAAGATGTTGTTTTTTGCTAAACATCTGTTGGTCACTTGAGTACACACCCCTTGTGTACCTATTCTTTGTTCTAAAAAGTTTCTTTTTAATCATATTGATATCGCCTGCAACCTTCCGTATGTCCTAATTCTTTGGCATTGTCTATTATTTAAATGAAAATAGGTATAAGCGTAACCCTAATACAGTTTCTGCAATTTCTGCAAGGGCTTACAAAATAATGCCTACATTTGTGTAAGACTCCTTCAATTTAGCTACCTCCTTAAATTTCTGTACATCAGCAATTGCATCTCCAAGACACATACATTGCTCCTCCGTGCCGTACGCTTTACGAGGCCAATTCGTCTGGTGGCAATTGCCCCTGGATTGCTCTCCAGAGTTACAGCCACTAAAATTGAATCATTTTATTCACGTCCTCGAAGGCATTATGAATTTAGAGCTTTGAATTGCAACTGCGGAATGTTTGAGTCAGACGATTTTAGGATGTTCTGAATAATCTATAAGCACATATTTTCAAGAGTGTCACCTATAACAGGGACAAGTATAGTAACGTTTGTATGTAATATATTTTTTACTAAGTCGCTTAAAGTCAGATTAAATTGGTGTTATCTACATAATATGATTCATCCATGCTTACATTTTGTAGATTTTTGTATTTCTCTTTTCATAAACAAATTTAAGTTCCAATCTATATGTATAAAGATCAATTGCTGTTTTTATGTCTCTCTGTAACTTGAGAACGGCTGGGAAGATTTTGCTGATTTTGGTTTTGAAATGTTTGTGAAGATTCACGAAAGGTTAAACGGTTGGAAACATATACCGTTCTTAGGTGGCACGAAGGTTGCCGGGTCAGTAATATTTATCTTCGTCTACTACTTTTAGAAAATTTAGACATTTCTTGACAATAATTAACTGCAACAACATCCTTAGCTTTGTAAGTTCCTGTATCCATCGATCTGAAGAACTTCTTATGAAAGTTTCTCACTGTTTAACTTTACTATTTGCAGCCACCCTACACGGATTTCACCCGTGTTTTCTCTCAGACATCTCCAGTCACACAGATTAGGTACCAGCCACTGCTGGTTGGCAAACATTGCTTACAAAACTCGGAACTTTCCCACTATGTACCTACTTGTTAAGAATTTGTAGCTACAACTTTTCCGATAACACTTTTTAACACGTTTTTAAAGAGTTTGTCTCAAATTTCGTAAAAGATGAATGGAATTTTTCACGAGAATTTAATCAACTTTCTTTTTGTTTAACTTTATCCTCGGGTATCCATTAACAATGTACGGCTACTTTTCTTATTAAAGAATGTAATCCGAGTAAGAGATTTGAGTGCATTATTTATGTATAACTTACAACAAATTTAATTCGAGTACTTGAAAATTAAGAATTTGAATTGAAAGAATCGTCGCGTAGGTACTCAATTAAAATATTGTAAGAAGATATAAATTAAGAACACGTGGATTTTGTTTAGAAACTATAAGATATTTCTGATAGTATCTGTCAATCAGCCTTAAAATAATCTGCAAAAATAATCTTATTATCTCGATTCAATCTACCGATTTTTTTACCGAAAGAAGCAAAATTCATACTAAACTTACTAGCCGTTGCCATCTGTCATAAGTAAAAATATTGCGATTTTATCCTGCAGACATTTAAAATGTAGAAGCACTTAAAGTAAACTCTCTTTTTGTTTGAATTTTAAAATCTTTGAAATATTATTTTATTTGTTAATCTCTGTCTCTATATTTATCCAAACTGTGCTTTATCTT
Source organism: Ligdia adustata (assembly GCA_947049295.1). Classification (NCBI taxonomy): domain Eukaryota; kingdom Metazoa; phylum Arthropoda; class Insecta; order Lepidoptera; family Geometridae; genus Ligdia; species Ligdia adustata. The sequence continues at coordinate 11,907,201 of OX346218.1, forward strand.
TTCACAGGTAACAGGGGTAGTGGGCAGAGCAGAGATGCTGTCCTCATTGTTCTTCCTCGGAGCTCTGCTGTGTTATGCCCGAGCTTCTAGCAGAAGAAGATACACAGGTCAGTATAAAAAATATACTAACTTAGCAAATTATGTCATAACTTTTGCATAATAGCGTTTAGAGTGTAAAGTGCAGAAATCAAAAGCTGCTGGGGTCCGTTAGAGGTTGGTTAGAGGTTCTCAGCGACTCTTTTTTATCTGCATATTATTAACGATGTGCTAAAACATGGTACCTTTCTTTGAGTATACAAACGACAACACGTAAAGAAAAAGACATACATTTCATGTGACGGTGTGGCTGAGCTTCAATCACTAAGAGCAGAAATGGTCGAGCTTTCGAACTTGACTGGTAAAAGCAGAGCTAATTTGATAAAATTCGATACCGTTAACATGTATGTGTGTCCGTATTATATATTTTACTAGCTCGGAGTAATCTAAGTATAGATTTGAACAGGTTTACTGATTTGGCGACACTCAATCGCCAAATCAGTAAACCTGTTAAAAGCAAGTTTCAGTTCATCTAGTTTCTATATTCACGCTGACTGATACATATAATTTTTTTAATATTTCAATATGATACGTCATTGTTACCTTTTTGTGCTTAACATCCCATTATCCAATTGGCTTCTAAACTACTTGTAATTATTAGGCCCGGAATCAAATTATTCCCGTCAGCCGGCAAACAAAGCATCACAGATTTAGCCATGCCTATAAATCAAGGCAAATTAAGCCAAATCGGGTTTGCCATCCCTCTAATTATAGAAACAGTTTGTTAATGCCAATTTGCTTGCTTTGACGGGTTTACAATTACAAATTTGGATAAATCAGAGAATCACGCCTATTTACCTGTAATACTAAATTGTAAAATAGACTTGTATAAAAAATCACTATTTTTTTTATTATTTTTTGTTATGAAGGCAATACAAAAATTTTGTCGGAACTGTTTGTAATATTTTCTATAAAGCAGCAGATTTTATTTATTTTCCATAAATTCATTGTGGCATCATTCATTCAACCCAAAACGTCAATTGCTGGTCTTCTTTTTGTACGTATGAAAGAAGTGTACGCCATAGACTGTACGCCGTACTGTAGACGCCGTATTTATGTACTCTTCAGCAATTTGTTCGTTACATACAAGTATTTAACAATTTATATAACTTCTGCGAATCGTCTTAGAATGTGTGCCCCTTGGCAAAAGTTCACTTGACTATAATATACATTAACTGTTTTCTTCTCTGGTTTTTGGAATTGTATCATCAAAGCCCCACAGGCAATAGAGTAGGCGGAACGTTTATGAATAATACTCCTTTTTGCTTGGTTACTAATATCAAATAACAAGTTATTCACCCACGCTCTTGATCCCATACCCTTTACATTGTTGAAAGGGCGAGTACCAAGAACGATATCTTTTGCTCGTATGTAAAAATAAATTAGGTAGAAAATGTACCTTACTTCAGGATTTTTTTGCTATCGATTAAATATTGATCTTATGAGGAGCCAGCTGGTGAACTCGCACTTTAACTATATGTATCGGCTTGGCCAGGTACAGGCCCGATACATTCCCAAGACAGCTGTCTCCCACTGATTCTTCGTTTCCAACCCAAACTGCTCAAACATGCTCTAAATGTGAATATTTGGATAGCGGCAGCACCAGACCTCTTAGATGTTGCGGAATGTTTAGACGGAATATTCCTAAATGTTAATTGAGCTTTTTTTTCTTCCAGACTGGCGATATGTGGCAGCGTGCACCGCATGCGTGGGGATCGCGATGCTGTGCAAGGAACAAGGCATTACAGTGACCGGAGTTTGTGTCGTGTATGAGCTCTTTGTAGCGCAGAAGGTATGTTAATAATCTGTAAGGTTTTAACATAACAAACAACTTCAATTATAGGACAAACTCTGAATTCGAGAAAATAAATAGCTTCTTCTGACAACCATTATTTGACGACCGATGAACTTTTTCAATGGAACAGCTGATATTATTCTCGAATTCAGAGTTGGTTTAATGAAAGTTGTTTGTAATGATGATGACTTGTTTGCAGTGGCGCCTTTTAGGCATAGTAAAACCCTAACCGATAACCTTGTATAAGACATTTGTTTCAAATAGTTTTGGGTGAGAAATCAGATAGAGAAACACAAGGTTTCAAATTAAAAAGAACAACACCAAGTTCTAAAAAAGTACGCGCATAGAGCCCACATGGCTAAATAAAATACAAACCAAAGCAAACACAAACACCAACTTTTGGCAGAACGTGGCAATCCCTTAAATTCATGAAACATACAAAATTCCCCTTTCGAAACAACATTCCGCCCTCAATACGTGAGCAACGCGACCTTTGTGGTACCTACTTTTCCCTTGCTATCCCATGCCTAATTAATTTTGCCTATAGTCGTGAAGTAGAGATGTACCGCGTGGAAGACTGCTATAATTATGTAGCACCCGCCCATCGATTGTAGTTCACTGGAGCACAGTAGGTATGTTCTACTGTGGTATCTACTGGTTTTTTTGCCTCACTGCCTAAGAGATAGGTAATATTTTTCGAATGTATATTTGTAAGTTTGTATGTATGTTTAACTCATTAGGACCTTTTCACGATTTTGATGTCTTTAGTTTTTTTATAGCGGTTTCATTCGTTAGGACACAATGTTCTAAAATTATGCAGGTTTTTTTGAAGTTACTTCTAATCTCTTGTTCGTTTTTTTGTTTTCGGAATAGTGAAAGAATTTAAAATGTGGCTTCATTTAAAAAATGCCGCAACCCACTACCAGATGGAAGCGTAGGGCAGCCTCAAAGGTCATTTTCAATTCTGCAATTTCATTATTTCAATCCAATTCACTGCGTAACAGTTCTACAGAACCTCGTTCTTCCCATTTGCCCATTGCGTCTTGAGCGTGACGACAAGGAAGCAAGACGGAGCTAAAAGAATATCTACCTACATCAAAGAATATTCCGGATTTTTCGTTACGCTTTGTTATTTGGTCCTTGATTCTTGGAGGTGTACTACAAAAGAAGGATGCTCTTTACGTGCTCATTTTTTCTTTTTTTTATGCAAATACAAACAGAATTACTACTGTATACTTGTTATTCCATTCAATATTCAGCGGTTGGAGCTTCTGGAAGTAATATTGAAATGGTTTAGAAGCTCTCTTGTCGCTTTAAGTAGGTACTCGTTGGTTGTACGTTTTATTGTATTTGAAAATTTATTCGGACACTAAATATATTTGACACTTTTACCCTGAGTACACATGTAGTTTGTACATTAGTAGATTGTTTGTTAGTATGGTTTAAAATTGTTAAGAAAGGCGTTTTTAATTCACATGACAGTTTTAAATCTTAATTTACTAAAAAGAGATACTCCTTTGTGGTCTTGATTAAATCTTAACTAATTAAAAAAATAAGTTTTCATCCCACCATCTCGGAAAGAGTATTTTTGCTATTCGATATCTGAGTGCAAAAGCCGTTTTTATCCGCTAGAGGATAAAGTAAATTTGAATTTAGATTACCGTGTGCACTAAGTTTGTGAATTAAAAATCTCATTCAACCTATTTACTTCTACCTCTATGGTGCCGAATTCATCATAAAACCCTTTTTATTTTGTTAATAGCTCAGACTAGGAACCTTTTTGCTGTACTTTTATTAATTTGTTTTGCGCGCGCCATTATCATTTTTTCACGTCACATTGTTAAAACCTTATGTTAAAAATAAGTGAAAAAATTAAATTAAGTGATAAAAAAAATATTTTTCGTATTTAATCATTTCCTCGCTGAGGTGGGATGAAAAGTTACGTGTTGCACTTGAGTGCAAAGATTTTTCACATTGTGCTTCAGTATTCTAATTTTTGAATCACGAGCGCAGCGAATGATTATAAAATTGAGTGATCCTTCGTTTGCTCGGTCATCAAAAGTGAGCACGCGGTTAAAAAGCAACTTTTCACTCTTGTATAACAAATAACAATTTGTAATTGTTACGATTGAATGAAAGTGGGATTACTTATTACTCATTGTTACAGATAACTTCTAGTATAAGGTTTTGATATCAAGATAAATATATGTACCTACATATACGAGTATATACACATAAAATGAAAGTTGTTCGTAATTGTGAGTATATATGTATTTTATACTTTCTCAGCTAAGGACATTCTTAAATAAGTTTTTGGGTGAATTTGTCGATTGAGCTAAAACTTTAAACGACATTGACAGAACTTCCTTTCATATTAAGCAAATAAGAGTATATTGTCTTTAACATTTAATGAACTTCCTCAGCGTCGAAATTCAGCTGGCACCAGCAGATGGTCGTGGGTGGACGCGTGGGGCAAAGGCTCAGGGTGGGGCTGCGCTTGCGGCGAGGCGGCCCGGCGAGTGGCCACCGTCTGCTGCGCAACCCTGGCTCTGCTGGCTGCCAGGCTCCATGTGATGGGGGCGCAGTTACCTGTCTTCACGAGGTTTGACAACCCGGCTGGAGCGGCGCCTCCTCCTGCCAGGTAACTAACTGTTTTTACAGATTGCCATCATTATCTATTAACCGTTACTTACTAACTGCTCAGTACTCGTATATGTCTTATTTTGAGTGCGCCATTCCTCCTCCATCAATCCTGTTATGATTAATTGTAACACTGTGATACAACCACTTTTGCAAAATATTTTGTGCAGCTATAAAAGGTGATCTATTAAGCAATCTTGTGTGGCTACCAGCTGTAACTGCTTTAGCACACTTGCCTTATATATTACGGACGAATAAATTGAATAGCATATAGTGATAAAAATGATGTTCCAGTCGGTTCTTACATACCTAGGCCACTTCAATTCACTTCAATTCAGTGTCTTGTATTCTGTATTCAGACATGTATTTTATATAGGTACCTGCTTTTATCTGAGTGTAACAAACATTCTGTATGGAGAATATAATCCTTTACACTCAATAACTACGTCCATTTCTATACGTCTGTAATATAAACCGCGAGCGAAGCATTTTCGCGTGCTACCTCAAATGCCCACCTATCTTGCTCTCACATATATATTGAACAACATACAGAGAGAAAATAATGTGCGAGGTTACAAATACCTACCAACGTACTTGTTATCTTATTCTGTTACATATACCTAATCGTATTTCTAAACACCTGAAAGGACTTTGTTTGAAAAACATAATTCCTTGCGTTCTCAAAGCTGTTGTTTATATTTCATCAAATAATTTAAGAATAGAATGAGTCCACTTAAATTTGAATCGATTTATTTCTAAACGACGTCACAAACTAAAACAATACCAAAGATAGCTTGGATTGCGGTTTTGGCCTTTACTGAAATAGCAGTGAGAACTCGATCGCTTAGAGACATGTATAAATTGCTACCAACCAAGTCTAATCAATTATGGTGCCCTCATTCTGAATTGCAGAGCTATGCGGACCAAAAATTGCTATTCTAAATCGAGACCTAAAACTATTCATTAGCCATTAGCTGTCGACGTTTATTTCGAACCCGACTTTATAGCCTCAACTCTATTTATTTCTCACTCTGAAAATCTACAGAGACTTCAACCTTTTCATTAGTCAAAGTGATGGAACTAATTCTAAAGCTGATTTGAAATGGATTTAATTTTCAATTTAAAATACCTGTCTAAAATCTGAAACCTTTTAATAGAATCAACAACTGGGTAAATTACAAAATCATACTTGATCTGGTAATCCAAACCTCGCCAAACTAACTCGACGAACTGAGCTTTGAAATAATATCTACTGTCTCGAAATGAAATAACCGACCGCTACAGCTATTCCTTTGCTGAAAAAGTCTTACTAATGAAAGATGTCTGTAATATTCTTGCCGTATAAATCGTATCTCGACTAGGGTCATTAGCCCGAAACACAACTGTCAAGTCTGCCAGATTCCTTCACTAATGTTCAGACCTAGTTCTTGTATTGTATCTTGAGACAGAATAACTACTTTTCCTTTATAGGACGCTTAATGAGGGTAAAGGACTAAAGGATAATGTCTGCCTTTGACAAGCCGTTGCTAAGTAAAGCATGCGGCATTAATTTTATGACGTCATTTGGCTTTTATTGTTTAGGAATGGATGCTTAATTTGTTGTTCAGTGAGTGATATGGGTCAAATTAAACACGGACTAGTGAATGACTAAATGGGGTCGTTTAGTAAAGTTACAGCTTCGACAAAACTCGTTGATAGATATATCTATCATAATTTAATAATTGGCTGTTTTCGGCTTCAATGACTTTTAATTATCTTAGTACAGGTTTGCTGGGATATAACATTCCTATACCTAGACATAGTAACTTTTGAACTCTGTATCCTATACAACCTCAAAACTAGACTAATATTAACACTAATTATGTACAGTTATGCAATAAATATTTAAGATTATTATAGATTATCATAATGCTGATAAGATACGTAAAAACGTGTATAACCACATTATAATAAAAAATAATTAATAAAGAAAAGAATATGATTTGCTATTAATACTTTATAAAATATTTTCCACAATTTCTTTCACAGACATCTGACGTTCGCCTACCTGCCGGCTCTCAACGCTTGGCTCCTGACATTGCCCGAAGCACTGTGCTGTGACTGGACAATGGGCACAGTAGCTCTCCTTAGATCATGGAAGGACCCTCGGAATCTGGCAACGCTGGCTTTGGGCACCATTCTTATCACTGCTGCTGTACACGCATTGAGGACCAGGTCTTCGGCATTAACCATGGTAAAGATTACTTAATGTGTCATACTCATATCATCACTCAATTATTTTTCGCTCTTTGGCAGGATATAACAGATATAAATTATAAAATAATTCAAAAAGCCGACAACGCTATTTTTTGGTAGCGTCCAAAATTAAAATTATTATTGTCCTTTCATATGTTAACTAAATTGAGGAAGTTGTGAAAAGTATATAATTCGCCATTTTGTGGCGGCTGCCATCGTGGACTGGTTTTCATGAAACGTGGCGAAAAACACTCACGGCTAATTTACCTTTCAGACAAAAACAGACAGACACATATACACATTGACACGTCATGCTTATAACATTCGTTTTACGTCGGGTGTTAAAAATCTAGTAAAACATACTTTCTGGTCAGAAAACAAAATAATAGGATTGGTAATATTTAGTTCATTGAAAAATTTACAAAAATTTGTACGCTATTCATTTATTTTCCAATGATTGAATGTTTTTTATCTATTTGAATAAATTGATACCATTATCTAAGATACTCAGCGTTGCAAACTTTTAGCGTAGTTACATTAGTCTGCCTGCGTACAACTTCTTAGAGCATTAAATATAACATCCAAAAACCATTTCCAGGGTCTAGCTTTACTTGTCCTGCCATTCCTCCCGGCGTCCAACCTCTTTTTCCCTGTTGGCTTCGTGGTCGCAGAAAGAGTTCTCTACATGCCTTCAATGGGATGGTGCCTCCTCATCGCTCATGGCTGGAGATTACTGTCCAAGAAACGAGCCAAATTAGCCGCAGCTGCGCTAGCATTTCTACTGCTAGCTTTCAGCGCCAAGACTTATGTGAGGAATTGGGACTGGAAGACTGAATATACCATTTTTGCGTCAGGCTTGAAAGTGAGTAGTCAAACTTCTGATGGCATTTGTAACTTGTAGTCGAATTGCTTTGCTTATATCTACAACAACAAGAGCTAGCTAGAACCGATCTAAGGGGTCTCGCCTTCAGAGCATATGTTAGTGTATTGGTGATGTGAACATGAAAAACTTGGACTAATATAATTTATTTTCAGTATTGACTAAATGTTATCATATTTTTCAGGTGAACCGAAACAACGCCAAATTATACAACAACGTAGGGCATGCTCTAGAAGCAGAAGGCAACTACGCTGAGGCTCTAGAATTCTTCAACACAGCAGTGGGCGTTCAACCAGACGATGTTGGCGCCCATATCAACGTCGGCAGAACTTACAACCATCTCGGAAGGTTCCAAGAAGCGGAAGACGCATACGTCAAAGCCAAATCTCTTCTACCCAAAGCGAAACCTGGAGAATCCTACCAAGCAAGAATTGCCCCAAATCACTTAAACGTCTTTTTAAATCTTGCTAATTTGATTTCGAAGAACGCAACTAGGTTAGAAGAAGCAGACATGCTGTACAGGCAAGCTATTAGCATGAGAGCAGATTATACGCAGGCTTATATCAACAGAGGCGATATATTGATAAAGCTGAATAGGACAAAGGAAGCGCAAGAGGTTTATGAGAGGGCCTTGCTTTATGACAGCGGGAACCCTGATATTTATTACAACGTAAGTCTGCGCCGTCTACTTGTATCTGTCTATACTTTTTTATGGGATTTTTCGTAGGTCCTTCAGAATAATGGTTTTCGTGAGATAGGTACTGCTTTATAATTTGGTTTTCATAAATGTTAATCAATAAAATCATCTTTTTGAGAGTATTATCATTTTTGTCAGTTAAATTAGGCTTATTCGGTGTGAGTGATTGTTCTAGAATTAAGCTGCCTAGCTACTACCTCCGTCTAGAAGTAAGAATATAGAGAAAAAAAAACTAGGTATTCAGTGCTGCAGAGGGAGTAAAGTTCACTCCTATGAATTTTATCTTAACGATCATTTTGAATTCCAGCTTGGAGTAGTACTCCTAGAGCAGGGCAAGGCGTCTCAAGCGCTGGCATATCTCGACAAGGCGCTGGAACTGGAACCGGAGCACGAGCAAGCGCTGCTGAACTCTGCCATACTCCTGCAGGAGCTGGGGGCGGCTGACCTGCGACACCTGGCCAGGCAAAGACTTCTTAAACTGCTGGATAAGGACTGTAAGTTTGGTTTTCTTATTAAATAAGAATAAATATAAAGTTAGTAGTAGGTAGTCTGATGGATACGTAAACACTGCCTCACCGCGGCGGGTACAATTCAAGGTTTAGGTATGCGCTTCTAAGTTTTTCACTTATTATAATGAATTACTTACCACAAACTTAAGCTATTAAGGTGAACAGCGTGAGAAAACCTGATTGTCGCCTTTAAAGTTAGCTTAGCACCACGCTACAATGTCATCACATTGAAGAACCGCGTGTCTTAACGTGCAACTCTACGCTATAGCACCACAGCACAGACTTTACGCAGTTTATGAGGTACGTACTCCTAGATATGGTTTTTATTAAGGTATTATCGTATGATTGCAGCTACAAACGAGCGCGTGCACTTCAACCTGGGCATGGTGTGCATGGACGAGGGAGACGCGGAGTGCGCCGAGCGCTGGTTCCGCGCCGCTGTGCATCTTAAGCCGGACTTCCGATCCGCGCTATTCAACCTCGCCTTGTTGCTTGGTAATTATTATTTTTCTAATCTAATTTTATATATATTCGTTATCTAAAAGTAGAATAAATAGATATTCCAAAAAATATTAAACAAGCTTTAGTTGTATTCCTTTCAGCAAAACATTTCGTTTTATTCTCATACCTGCCACAAAAAATAATATCCGCCATTTTGGGCCGTTCGCCATATTACATGTATTATCATTGACAATGCTTTGTTCGGTTAGGTTTAGGAAACTATGCTAAAAAATTTCCTTAATCTATGATGTGGACTTTCAATTAGAATTCACACTTGTATTGCCTTTACTTATGAAAGACTTTATTTTGTGTATTTCAGCTGACAGAAGAAGGCCGCTCGAAGCGGCGCCATTCTTAAAACAACTAGTAAGGCACCACCCCGACCACGTGAAGGCGCTGGTGCTGCTTGGAGACATCTACATCAACTCAGTCAAAGACTTGGACGCTGCTGAGAGCGTGAGTGTCTTCATTTTACTCCTCTTACATCTACAAGCTTACGCAAATAATCACGATTCACGCATGCGCAAAGCTGCAATGACGCCATTTTGTCCACAGAAGAAATTATTCGCCCATACCATGTAGATAATACATACATGGTACTATTAATCTGTGTTTCGTGAAGCTTAAAGCCTATATTTTTAACAGCAATTCCCACCCACTTTTAATTTATGCCTGACTAAAAGGACTCTGAAGTATCTATAATGCATTCTTATTTCTTGTTTCAGTGCTACCGTCGCATTCTAGAACTCGAGCCGGACAACGTGCAAGCACTCCACAACCTCTGCGTTGTCGCGGTCGAGCGCGGGAAACTAGCCATCGCAGAAGAATGCCTCACGAGGGCAGCGCAACTTGCACCGCACGAACACTACATTCAGCGACATCTAGCGGTGGTCCGCACAAGACTCGCGGCAGCCTCCGCGACCACCACACCGTCTCCCTCTACCCCCATAGAAACAGACGAAGTGCGAGCGAGATGGAACTACATACCCCAACAACCACCCGATCCTAACGAAACAGACGACTCATAGCGACAGGACCCGTTCTAGAAACTTCGTGTAAATAAACTCGTTCAAAACATTCCTCGAACACCAAATCGAAACGGCCAGCGGATTTTGATTCTTTTTACCAACAATCAGGGTATGATATTGAGTTTCGACTATTCGATTATTGCCTGTTTTGTAATGGGATTATTGATCTCTTAACGCATTTAATTCGTGATATTGTTTGTAATTATTGTGTATGCCATATTAATTAGTAATCGAGTAGCATTATATTCGAATGAGCTTTCGTCATTAGCCTGGTATACGGATTGTATTGACAATTTAACGGTAAATTACGAACATAGTGTACTAGATACGGAATATAAACTGTAAAATTCTAGTCACGATGCAATTATGAGTTGTATAAAATTACTTTAAGTACTTTAGTCATAAAACGTTGCATTGTAAGTAACAGACCTTACAACCCCAAGCTTTGGTATCTAAAATATGCGTAACATGTCCCCCTATACAATAAAAACTAGATAATAAAACGCTTGTACTCGATAGCGAGTTCATACTTCCGTAAAACTTTTTTACTGTTGGCTTTGTAAGAATTTACTTATGACGCTACGTATTTGTAATGTATGGGAATTTGATCAGCGCCATCTAGCAGACGTCAAGAGAAAAACAAATCAGCTAAGTTGCAGCTAAAGGTTTTTCTTACGGTGTGCACAATAATGGCCGAAAATTCGGGTTATTAAATATAAAAATGAGGGTAAAAATTATCCGATACCATTACTTGAAAATGCCTAAATGGTTACCGGCCGATTCTTTATCAAGATTAAGCGAGCCAAAACTATCTTGGTCAGGATGGTAAAGACGCGAGTGCCTGAATTCTGATAAACTTACATATGATTTTATTTTTAAATATGTAAGGGGTCAATGATAGGTGTTTTGTTAACAAAACTACTCACATAAATCTTTTACTGTCTCTATTTTTATTGTTATTTGAAAATACAGGCACTATCTATAAACTGTAAATAATAAAGTCCCGCTTATGAACTCAAATCGACAATGTAAAAATACATTATTTTCGTAAACGCTATGTAATTATATTATGTGATTGACCGTTAATAGATTTAGATGTGAAAAATGTAATGTTGTTAATGTTTTAAGGTAAAAACTAACTTTTGTAAAAACAGAATTTTTTACAATGTCTCGAAAAATTTCTGATGGTGACTCTGACGTGTCGATAATTCGTAAGGACCCCGGAATATTATAACTATTTGTCGTCAAAACGTTTATTTTTATAAAATAAAATGATGTTTCAAATGAATGTGGTATTTTATATTGGCTTCTCGTTTTCAATAATAGGTATTTTAATTATTAGGTATAGCACGCGCAATATATCTACATTTGATACCACACAAAATGTAGGTACAATAAGTGCTATAGCATAAAGACGGAATAACATAGTTTTCGTGTATAAAAGAAACCTCAATATTGAACAAGACAAACAAGAAAAATCAATTTACATGAAGGAGTGCGTTCAAAAATATAACGTAAATGAGGATTTAAACTCTCTTATGTCAGAATTTAACCCTCTATCGTACTATTCGTGATTATGATTGTTGCCCGTACTTAGTCCAAATTTTGTTTTTAGTGTCTTTGACTATTAGTTACAAAGGTACAAGGTATTATTGCATACGATTCAAATCAAACTGGCCGCCATTCCAAAACGGAGGATGGAAACCCATTATAGGATGATTTCGATCGATAAAAATGGCTGTTTTTTGCGATGTTCAAATATCCTTAGTCGGTACCCCAACATACTGTATATAGGTATAAAACACCGCCGCCATACACATCATTAATCCTTCGAGCCGTTTCTGCAGCACTGGTACCACGGTGGAACTCTTAATCGTAAATAACGCGATATTTCAAGTTTTCCATTTTGTAAACTGCGTGACGCAAAGAAAAAACCAAACGAGGACAAAACAAATGAATTACGGTTTTCGAAATACAAATGTATGAATAAATAGCTGTATAAATTTGAAATTAGAATCCCTAACCAAAGAAGAGATATTTGAGATCAAAGTGGCCAGTACGACAAAACGCCAATTTCATATGTATGGACCTAATATATATATTAAAGAGTAAGTTCTGATTAATATTACTTAGGAAACAACTCAGAGCCAAACAGTCAGTTCAATATAAACACATGCAATTCAGGGGATGTATTCATTTTAGGGTGTAGAAGTGAACTAAAGGGATTATGGAATACCGAACCCTAAGAGCCATATACGTGTCCCGAAACTTTCTAATATTACATTTAAGTCACGGGCAACGCCGCGGGGTCTCCTAATATTATAAATTCTACACTAATATTATAAAGAGAAACATTTGTATTTTTATACGAGTATATAACGAATAAACTTAACAAGTGGTTCATATTGGCTTCAAAAAACGCGACACCAAGAGCTCTAGAGCCACGTATCTTAACAAGTGAAATCACGGGATGCAGCTCGTATAGCATATAACGACCTACAGGTGAAGACGTATCTATTGACACCACTAACATAAAAATACAACAATCCGATTAGGCTCGTGCTAAAGAAATATACATACATACAATATGCACATACACTCAAAAACATAACCATACTTTTTTCGCAGTCGGGTAAAAACTACTGAACCAATCACAAAAATTCTTTTGGAATTAAGAAGCTACTTTATCAGTGAGTAAACATAAGCTATATTTATTACTTTGTTAAATTAGAGAACACCGCGGAGCTCAACTAGTTACTAATATGAGGTTTCGCATCGATTATTTGCATCACTACAAGAACATTTCTAACATCCTATCTATATGTCTAGGAATGCAATGTACGCCCGCTACGTACATTAGCACGCGCCTTGGTTACCGCCGATTGTCGAGTTTTCGATGAACTAACATATTCCTCCATAGCAAGTCTTCTCAGCTGGGTACATTAGCAACTCGACAGAACGTGTTTAATAAATGACATAATTACATTTTATTCTTGCATATTATGTACAAGGTTTTAGTCTGATCAAATAACAAACCCGCTATAGCAACTCCTCAGAAGTTAGCTTAATTTATATATATCCCTAGGCTCCAGCCGATCACCACGTTCATTTCAATAAAAAACAATTTTGTGTAAAAGATTCACTATATTGTTTTGTACATTACTTTCATTTCAAAACAATATCGCCCGATTACACTCCCATCTGATTTTCCCGTCTTTTTCTATCACTTATCATACGGTACAGTTTGAATAAAACAAATAAATTCTATAATCAACAATAGATACAAACAGAAATGGTACAATATGTATTCAGGGACCTTTCGAACTAAGAAACATTTTAATTTTAAGAAATTACAAAAAAATATATTAATACATTCGTAACTTTTAAAAATTGCGTATATATTTTAGCTGAGAATCTTTATTAAGGTGTTAAATTACTTTACATACACCTACTATGGTGTTATGCCCAGACAATCATAGTGTTAAAATTAAGAAATGTATCTTAGTTTGAAAGCCATCACAACAAATAGTTAAGTTCTAAGCAAAATGTAGATCACATTTTCTTAGCTCTGATAATGAATGAATAAGATCAAATAATGTGTTCAAATCCTCATGTTACTTGTAAGGCCGGCCGCACACTGTAGCCATTGAAGATGTATGACCAATGTATTAATGTGTATACTTAACTTATAATACATGGTCAGAAAACCATTTAATGTTTAGCGATTTTGTAGCTAAAGAAGCGCTAAATAATTTACGGAAATTATGAAAATATTAAATAATATAAATGACAAAAACAGCTTATTGTTTGGAATTATACATATTCTTTATTTGTTTTTAGCAAATCAATGTATATATACATGTTATTGACAAGCCATTGGCTCCAAAATAGTTATTTACTGTATTACAGTAACCAATGACTCAAAACTCATAATAACAATGGTTCAAAAAATACTATTTAAATTATTAAACTTTAATATTATACCTGAAAAAAAAAAGAAAAAAAACTCCAAATAAAATAAATATATCCGAATCTTTTTAGTAACTTCGCCAACAGTCAGTGTGCGGCCTTGCCGTTAAAAAGTTTTGAAAAAAACAACAAGTCTAGCGGTTCCTACAAAAGATTCCAAATTAATTAGCTTACAATTTAAGTACTATCACGGTTTCCAGTCATATTTACAGTGGGCAATCATAACAAAAAAAAAACGCTACACTTTCCGGCAACAAAATCTTAAATGACTACTTTTTATATACTTTTTAGATATTTAAACTAATATAATAACGTAAAAATATCATCTAGAGAAATAAAGGAATATAATTTAACTATACATTCACGATAGCAATAACAAAATCTCACTCATTTCACTTTCCAAATACTTACGTCTACAATTTCCTATTTTGAAAAATACTAATCGACTTATGTTTCATATTTATTTCTAAAAAGATGACGTTGCTTCGTTTAAAATGATGATCCGAAATCATAAGGCCACACGTTTTACTAGAAATTTTCAAATTTATGACTTAATATGACGAATTTCATTTGCACATTAAGAAAATATAATGGCCAAAATCATTAGCGATTTTTACATACATAAGTAGTAATAATAGTAAAAAAAATTGTAACACGCGAAACAATAATATAAGTAAGAAGTAATGCTACCCATCGCTTCCGAAGTCTCAAAGGACTTCTAGGACAATAATAGTCTCATATGTCCCACCATGTGAAAACACGACGGGAATGCCGGACGTAAAGAGTGCCGTAAATAATCGAGTCTGAGAACCAACATTTATTATCTATTCCTTCAGAATTCGATGTTTTAAACAATAGTCGAATCAACCCACGATATTAAATTCAAAACGTTCATTATTAAACTAATAAAAGAGGGCAAAAGAATAATGCGTCTTGTTGCCGAAAGTATTCAGAATGTCATTAATAAAAATGACCTGAACCTACTGCGGACCTTGTTGCCGAAAGTATTCAGAATGTCACTAATAAAAATGACCTGAACCTACTGCGGACCTTGTTGCCGAAAGTATTCAGAATGTCATTAATAAAAATGACCTGAACCTACTGCGGACCTTGTTGCCGAAAGTATTCAGAATGTCATTAAAAAAATGAACTGAACCTACTGCGGGCCTTGTTGCCGAAAGTATTCAGAATGTCATTAATAAAAATGACCTGAACCTACTGCGGACCTTGTTGCCGAAAGTATTCAGAATGTCATTAATAAAAATGACCTGAACCTACTGCGGACCTTGTTGCCGAAAGTATTCGGAGAGTCATAATTTGGTGACCGTTAAGCCATTTTAGGAACCAAAAATAATACTTGGTGACCGTCTAAACATATTTTTGAAAGAAAGTTTTTTATGGCTACTATTTATTTGCTCTAGAATAGGGGTAGCTGCCCCTACCTATCCTTAGCGACGCCCTTGATTCCCAGACTCGAGATATTTACAATACAAATCCAAAATCACTGAAAAAAATACATAGGATAAAATTAAATACATATCAAAATATATACGAGTGAATAAAAATTTCAAAACAACAATTTTATATACCAATACGTAATAACAAACTTACCTAGAATCATATCAGTAGAAAAAGTCGGTTTCGTTTCATTTATTAATGGTATGTTATGTACCTTCGCATTCAATTCATTCGAACGAAATTATTAACAATACAAATATAATAAAACAGAAATTTAGCTGAATTTATTAACGAGAATTTTTTGTGTGGAACTCCGATGGCTAAAATAAATTTCACAAGTTTATCAGGTCACTCAAAATAATGTAACGTAATAATTATATACTCCGTAGAGTAATTCATAGTATTATATAAAATATACTCTAAAGGTAATGTTAAAAAGCCGTGTCTACAAACTTATTACAGTTTTCACAGGCATTTGAAAATATCTTACGAAAATACTAAAGCATTTTTTGTCAAATAAGTTTGGTTGATTCATAAAAAAAGAAATAATAGACATACTCTTAAACATTTGTCGGATGACTTAAAATTTAACTCACTTGAAACAAAATATGAAGATTTACTTATGATTTACAAAGATTTTAGATTTGACTTAGGCCCGATTTTTCATTGACAAAAATATTCGCTTTATAGCTGCTAGCAGCAGCTATCAGGGCAATAAATTTATTTGCCAATCATTATATTTGTTTTATCTAGCTCATAAATCGATATAATTCTTTTAATTTTTTAGGTCTGAAGCGCTGATAGCTTCAGCTTAGCTTCAGAAGGGCGAAACAAACATATATATTGTTTACCGCACGCGAGAGCGATAGTTTTTTTTTGTAATTTTACACATGTTCTAAATGTTTTTTCACAATTAAATCTTAATGAAAGCGAGGAATGCGTTTGGAGTGCTAGCGAAAGTGCATGTGCATTTCGTCCACATTTTCACTATATCAGTATTTTATTTAATTAAAATATAACATTTTTGAATTATCATTTGAAATATGATGATGTTACTTTTCAAAATAACTGCTAAAAGTGTTATTTTCTGAAGCAGTAACCTAATAAATTCAAGCGATTTGTATAAGGGCATAATATATTTCGAGTATTTTTAAAAAGTTCTTGTTATTTTGTTTCAAATAAGTTATTTTTTTCCCTTTAATTTAAAAGTATTTTTAACAGGTTCAATTTTAACTTTACGTAATGTTTTAAAGTCAGAAAAAATTATAGTTGACACAACGTCACGATACATACACATTATTTTAAGTATTGCTTTCGTACACATTTCAAAAAAGTTTCGTTCAGAAAAATAGCTAACAGCTGCCTACATATATCTGGTTTTTAAACACTTAAAAAATACTATCAAAAAATCGGTACCAACGGTAAACGGACTTCGGGATTTTCACATCACTTACATATAAAAGTTTGTTCACAAAATGGCCGACCGGTGGCCGCGGGTTGACGATTAATCATTAATTAATTTCATTTGAAGCCGTCATCAGCTTCAAATTCTGCGCCATCGTCATCGAGCAGGGCTTGCTCCGCCGCGAGGGGCTGCTTGGTCAGTGCCAGGGGTCCTTTCTTGTAAGCTGTCATTTCCTGTAAAAAAAGTAATAGTTGTTCAATTATTTTATTTTTATGATCAAATAGTATGGTTTGTATATTCCTAAAAATTACTTCAAACTTTTCAGCTGTTTTAATTTATACATCAAACTACTGGACGGATTTTAATAAAATGTACATGGTACCAACAGAACTCCCCCTTGCCCTTGCTTACTGAAATAAAAGACTTTCCCTCTTGAACAAAAAAATAATACAAATCGATCCAGGCCTATCTGAGAGACATAGATACTAATGTATATAGGGTTACTTTGGACCTCCTACTTTTTGAAGTCGGTTAAGATAGTTAATGGATGTATGCTTGTTTACTTACCCTATCATACCTCGCCTTGTCCTTCTCGGAGAGCGAGTCGTACTTAGACTTGGTCTGCGGGTCGGCGGCGGCCCAGCGCCGGCCGAGCTCCTTGGCGATGTCTCCCATCGTGTACTCGGGGTTCTCTCCCTTCACTTTGGAACGTTCGTCGTTGCAGAACAGGAAGAATGCCGATCTGTACCGGAGATTCAGTTGTAGGACAAAACATATTTCAAACAAGTTCTTTTATCGGTGATCTCTTGTTTTTTAGGTGGTTACGGCAGGCACCAACAGAACTTGTTTTCAGTAATTTCGATTTAAAATCAAACCTTGGATCGATTTTGATAACACTTAAATGGGATCATAAAAAACATACCATCGAATTGAGAGTCTACTCTTTTTTTGGGAACTCGGTAAAAAAATCAGCTTGATTCTCCTACTTTTTAAATTCTGTAACAAGGTGACAAAAATACAACTGATTGCAGTTGTATTTTTGTTTAGTGAATTGTCAGCAGCAAATTCTGTTATTCTTAAACTAAACTACGGGACCTGCTTGAAGATATTTATTTAATAACAATAAATAAAAATTCAAATAAACAATCATTTTCTAGATTGGTCAAGGTATTGCTGAGAACGTATGTAAAAAAAATCAAAAAGTCACTCTTCACTAACTGATTTTACAAGAAATTCCAAAAATTATTCGGCCTTTAAAGCTAAAATTTCTCAAGTATGTAGTTTACACATTGAAGACGTCTACTTATTTGATTTTTCGACATGGGCGACTGAAGGGGATGTAAAGGCTGTTCCCTGTATGGGCCCAAACTCTCCCACTGGGCAAAGGCTTCTGTTCCTTAGTAACCGCTCGGTTTTATGCTTTAGTGGCACAGACCACAACCCCGATGTAGATCCAGAAAAAGGTTACATAAAGACCTGGACTCATATGTCAACATATTTGTGATAGGTTAGTAACAATTCCATTATTAAATTTAGTCTCACTTAAACTTGCTTTGAAAGAAAGGGACTTTTAAACGTTACAATTTTAGAACAGTCACTTAAAACCTTTCATATTGGGACAATATTCAGATGTGTCGTTAGAAGGAAGAAAATATTTATTTAGAACAGAAAATAAACTTTATCGCACAATTTATAAAATCAAACTAAAGTTAATTATTGGTTTCTATCATAAATCGGTCACTACTTAACATAGTGCTAGTTGAAACAACCAGCATTGATCTTCCGTTGGAACGTGAAGGCGACCGTTGTTAGAGGTGTACTAATCTGAATATATGTTCCTGTGCTTACTATGACGATCAACTTACACAACAGAGCAACCCTTGGCATTTGAAAACAGCTTTTTATACAAGCACTTTGTCAGAGTTCGACAAAATGTATGAAATTGGCTTTACTTCTCTAACTCTAAATGGGTCTCATAGTTAAAGTTGTGCGTAATGAATTTGTTGTCTGTTTTGGATGGATGCTTGGCTCCATCGCCAGCGAATTGGCTTAAGCTTCTGCAATTGGCATTACCATGACCGGAAGATTTGATTGGCTAATGTGTTTAGGCTTTAGGTCCAATCACCTAATATCCCTGCTTTCACAGAATCTACAGCATTTCTAATATTATGGTTATTTTGAATGTCTTAAGCAAACATTGTAAGTGCAACAATCCATGACCGTAACTCACAGCGATCGCTTGGGCGCGTTGGGGTCCTTCATCTGGTTGCGCTTACGTCCGCGCACCTTCACGTCTTTAGGAGGCACGTAACTCTGCATCTCGAGGTCGAACCGACGCTTGTCCTGCTCCGCCATCTCGTGGAAACGGGACTTTTCTTCCTCTGTCATAGTCTGCAAATAAGACAAAAAATTAATAATTATGGGTGAATAGATAGGGATAGAGCCTAGCCTAATTTCTTTGAATGGATATGACTAGGTACATTTTTTTACAAACAATGATATGTGCAGCCAACAGATATTTTAGGGGTAGCCCCTAGAGAGCCCTCCAGAGTTTCAGTAAATGAATTACTGTAAAATAATGACACTATGAATATGGGTTTCTGAGAAATCTGGGCATACATAATACATAAAGAAAAATTCGACGAATTTACAACCACTTCTTTTATTAAATCGGTTATATATAAGTACTTTTAAAAAAAAGTTGTTACCGACTTAAATAACAGCAGCCTTCTAGGAGTTAGATTTTAGAAATAATTCAGTTGAAATTTGACTTAACAATCAAACCCTTAGACCGATTCTAATGAAATTAGAAATGAGATCACTCGAGAAGAAAAATTACAGCCGAATTGAGTGGCTCTTCTTTTTAGAAGTGTGTTTGTTAAAAATGATTGGTACCAATGAATACTAACATTCCACCTCTCGGCGCACTTCTTCGAGAAGGTCGCAAAGACAACATTCTCATCGGGGTGTTTCTTCTTGTGCTCCTCCCGGCAGGTCTGTATGAAGTAAGCGTACGCGGTGATGCGACCACGCGGCTTGTTGCAGGGGCGCGCGCGCGGCATCCTGCCTTGCTTGGCTTGAGCTATCAGCGCCTGCTGCTGAGCCTGCTGCTGGAGCTCCTATAATACAAATAGTAGAACATTAACATACATAACAATAGCTAATAGTTCTGTGAATCGGTGTCCGCGCCAAATCAATAATCTACTTTAAAACTTTAAAAAATATTTCACTCGAAACAATAACATTATATACAGGGTTATCGGCTAGGAGTGTACTAAGCCGAAAGGGGGACACTATACACACACTCATAAACAACTTTCACTATGGGGTCAACTCTGAAAAAATATCTGATCCATACAAAAGTTGATCGGCCGTTGACATATGGAACAGCTGTTTTTTGTCACAATTTCAGAATTGGTCCCATAGTGAAAGTTGTTCTTTAGGACGAGTATAGTGACTAACCTAACCAATAACCCTGTAAGAGTATAAGTATTCACTTTACTCATTTCATGAGTAATTAAATGTACTTTTGGAGGTTCGTTGTAGGTTTTTTAATTTTAAACTCAATTTAGCTTTTTATTTGGGAGAAATCAATCGAAAACCCCCAACAACTAATAGAACCCATTCACCAAGTTTGTCAAGATTGGATTCAATTACAATTGCATTGTGCCAATATGTCGGTATTTAAATAGAATATATCAAAAATAAAGAAAGAAGATCAGTTAGTATTAAAAAATATGTTTTGTTTAATACCAACTGTGCCCTATTTTATATCATAACTGTCAGGTGAGCCACGTGTCTATCAGACTGTAGCAGAATTCAGAGGAAACTTAAAAAAAATACAAAAACTATAAAAATATTGAGAAAAGAAAACTAGCCCTGTGACAAAGTGATGCAACAAAAATGTGCCCATGGCATTCCGTCCGGTTTGATTGATTGTTGTTCATTCACATACAGAAAATATATAAGGTATCGATTAGATAACGCATGTGAAAGAAAATGATGTGAATTGTTGCAAATCTATACACAGTAATAAAGACTATTGTGTGAAGATAGAAGAAGAATTCTTAATGTTTTCTTAAGCCACATATCATGCAAGTTCATACAAACACCTTAAATTCTAAATAGTCTAGTTTCTAACCTAATTAGGTTTTAGTAATTATATCTGTTATTCCGACAATAACAGGTAAAAACTAGTATAAGATTAAACGAACCTGCAATGTAGCAGATTGCCTCTGCAATGCAGCTTGTAACTGTTGCTGTTGGACAGCTTGCAGACTGGCCTGCAGACTATGATGCTGTTGCTGCAACGACTGAGCTACTTGCTGCTGCAACGCCGCCTGAGCTTGGACAATTGCCTGTGCTTGCGCCTGACTGACTTGCAGGGTTTGTTGCAAGCTTTGCTGCAACGCTTGCTGCTGTTGCTGCTGCTGCTGCTGCTGTTGCTGCTGCTGTTGTTGTTGCTGATGCTGTTGCAGCATCTGCTGGAGGGTCTGCTGCTGGTTCTGTTGCTGCTGTTGGTTTTAGAGTTATGTTAGAAATAGTGGCACTAAAATCTTAAATAATATCTGTGGCGCAGTGAATATAAATGTTTTTATTTGGCTTTCAGGGCTGAACACTGATATTCGAGAATACACTAATTACTTTAAAACATCATTCACAGCGCCTAAGAAAAGTTTTAGTAAGTAATTTCAAATGAGTAACACAAGCTTCTATGGGAACCTATCTCGTCAAAATTGGGACTGTTCATTTTTCTTATTAGTCTCAGACAATTATAAATAAAATCAGCCAGTAAACCTGCCTGCTTAAAATAAGCCTGTTTGCAGGTACTCAAACAAATCTAATATACTCGTAACATATTTTTTGGTAAATGGGTTAATATATCAGATATTAACCCATTTACCAAAAAATGTGCCAGATTTGCAGCTGAAATGTTTTGTTTGCTCAGTCACTTACAAAAGAATTACTTTCTTAAACTGTGTTTTAACATTTCTGACAGAAAAATAAAGGGAACAACAAAAATTGGATCTACATACATCAGATTTTCATCTGATTTGTTACAAATATAGATAGTTGACTTGTCTTTGACAATGGATATAGCATTGTTCAATAACAATGCTCCTAACAACCTCTTTTGAGGTGATGTGAATTTAAAGTTTTTAGGATAAAAGTGATGATGCATAAATACCTGTTGTTGCATAGATTGCTGTTGCTGCTGTTGTTGTTGCTGCAACACCTGTTGTAGGTTCTGCTGTTGCAACTGCTGCTGCAGCTGGCTTTGTTGCTCTTGTTGCTGCAACGACTGATGGCTTTGCTGTACACCGTTCGACTGCTGGTTATTTTGTTCAGATTCAGGACTCGCCTGATTCTGAGACTGCAACAAATTTAGAAAATCAGGGTTCAAAAACAAAGAAAATTATGTTCAAAACTAAAAAAAAAAATGTATTTAGAAAAAATATTTAGTAAATAAAACAACCAGCCTCTTTTATTACTGCCCGCCTATATTTGCTCTGGATAAAAATATGAACAACGATCTGACTTTTATAATACTAAGTAGGTACCTACCTAATTAAATTACATTAGCTGGGCAAGACAGAAACAGAAAAATAGCAAGGAACTTTTTATTGTGGCGCTCCGATTTCCGAATTTCGTACTTAGCTTTTCAACAGCGCAATTTGAAACCACTTTGCAACGCGTTTCAGCACATTAGATTCGAAACTAACACGAAATCTACATCTGAGCTACTATTAAGCTAGGCTAGATCTTTGCCAGAACTGGCATCATTAAAAACGTCAACTGTACCTACTCTTTGTATTGTAAACGTTTAGTATTTTTGCCGGTGACAAATATAAATTAAATTATTATGTCATGTCACTGAAATTAAGTCAAGATTATGTAGGGCAAGACCTGGTAAACATCAAGTTTAAGGTCATTTTGGTTATGTTATCAGTCAAACAGATCACATAATTTATAACCAAGTAAAATGGTTTAGTTATTTTTTTAGGAGACCCGATAATATATTTAAGTTTTTACATGGAATTTCCTACATTTACGAAAACCACTTTATTCCATTTCTATCATCTACAATATAATCATTAATTGTGCTCACACACTATTACTGAAACGTCAACGCGCGAAAACTCAAGAATCGACTAAAACTAAAAACAGAATACACTCGTAATCGTAGTATGAGAAATCTTTAATTTCTCTTTAATCTGTGAAATTAAAAGGCTTTAGTTTATGGTCATAAATAAATTCATTTAATCATTCACTCATTCGTTTATAAATGTCCTTGATAAGGCAGTGACTACAAGGACAAAATTTTCATATTTTTCTGTGAACGTTTTATCCCTGGAAATCACTAATAAAGCCTTATAAAGCCTGTTTTACATGTCATGGACATGCCGACTCAGAAAAGAGAATTAAACTATTTTTCAAGTTGATTGTACATATTTACAACAAGGCATCATATTTTCAATTTTGCTGCTGCGTCCAATATAAACAGGTAAAATATATATACATAGTATTAAAGCGAAAACAAATAAGATGAATTCTCTATTATTATTCACAATAATTTACTTAGGCTTATAAATATTTAATGCATTTAGTGAAGTTACAAGAGACCATAATTTATGAATTAATATAATCGTAAATAATAAAAAAGATGCACCCAGCATCTTTTCTAAGAATATCTTTATATATTTGTATCTGTAATTATATAATAATCGTACCGTTGGAGGTGATGCCTGCTGAGATTCAACTGAACCAGAAGCAAACCACCATGGTTGCTGAGGAGATTCGTCTCTTGTATTTGAATTTGTCATCAAACGGTAATCATAATTACTGCTCGATGTATCCCCAGTATTATTTGAAAATCCTCCAGTCATTTTGTATGAGTACAGCTGATGAGTTGAAGCTGCTGTACTTCGAGCTATCTCTTCATTTAATTGTTGTTGGTGTTGCAGTTCACCTGCGCCACCCGGCCACCACGAGGCATCGTCGCGCGCACCCCAAGCGCCCCCCGTCGTGCCTCTGTCCCCCATCTTACAGTTGACGCTTGTGGTCAACCAGTTATTTTATGGTTTCTTTAGATATTTTTATATGTTTTTCTGAGCTTTCAATGTACATAAGATCATTCTCTGTTGACAAAATCCGAACCCACTAAGTAACACTGCTTATTGATTTATGTTTTCTTTAAAATCACTATTATGTATCATTCACAATTATTTTCATCACAAAGACTACATGTATTAACGTAATTCACATCGTTTTTTTAACAGATTTGCTATTGAACTTATGAAAAATCACAAAACCAATCGTGTTGTTTGATCAAAAAGCTACCGGCCGTAAGTTTCTTTCAATCCAATCCACACGCGTACGTTTTGTCTTCGTTTGTACTTAAGTCAATAAAGTTGGCAACGTCGCATAACCAGACGCTAAACAAGTGTACACTAGCGCCCTCAACGCGCAGCGGCCAATACGAAAACTTCCGAACATATACGAATGGAGACCGATTGTGCACGAACTGGCAACAACCTCGTCCAGTAACCGGTCAATAAGATGATTAGCGCAACCATGGCTTTTCGCTATAGTAGGTAGAAGTACTGAAACTCCTTTGTTTAGGCTGAGCATTGCATGGTTAAACTTGTTTTTATTTGTTATTTAGAGTTAATGTAAATAAATTGTTTTTTTATTTAATGTACTAAAATCAAACATGCTATTTAATTTTTAAATTTAATAAAATATTCAATGTCGTTAATTGCTACGAGAACTAATTAACTTACTGTTAATTAGTTCTCGTAGCAATTAACAGCCAGTAATAGTTTGTGTTATTTTTATCATTTCATCATCACATAAGAAGTTGTAAAAACTTAAACAATCTGGAAAAATTAAACCTTATTTTTTATATACATACCAATTTGCAATATGTTTAGTATTTTTAATGTACATTAGTATGGGTGCTAATGCCTGCAATATATAGATATTTTATTTATTTATTTTTTATTATGGCTTGGCCTAGTTTGGGACTTGAAGACCTTTGTGTGGATGTTGACCTGTATTATAATATATTATTAGTAGCGGAATAAAATCATAGCTATTCCATGCGGTTAGTTGAACTTGACACCCCTTTTTTAATTAAAACAGGCTTGCACTTGACCACAACTTGCCTGATGTAAAGATTTAAGATTAATTTACTCGTATTCCTTTTCAAATATATTACATTACATGAAAAGTGATGCTTAGGCTATGGCACGCTTACCTAGAAGACATCAATAAGGTAGTAGTGTAAGCGGTAGTGAATTTCACAACCTGGTAATTCGGGAAATATATATCGCAAAGTGTTTTGTGCAAGCTCATGGAATATCTACCAAGTACTGGTGGCGTCTTGCAGTATCTCTACTAGTCTGATTGTGGAAAGGGAATGTGGGCATTAGTCATTCTAAGGCACACTCGCTGAAATGTATCGCATAAAACTGATAGACAAGCCAGTATTCATTAGGCTAGAGTATCGTTTCTGTTTTAACCCTCTTTTCGACAGACTCTAACGCTCCAAGCTGGTGCTTAGCAGAGCTATCCTGAAGATCAGTATTCTGTGCTTAGATGAATTTGTGCTTTACACATTTTGAGCACATATTATGTTCTGACATAAAGTACTATCTCATTTTTGTGAGCACACCGAGTTTTTGGCTAACTAGATGAACTTTACATTTAATGTACGTATCAATCGGTCTCAAAGTTGAGCGTTGAATTTAGGGTGACAGCTAAGAGCTCAAGGTAGTCGGTTAAGGGAATGGATACATCTCGGAAAGTCGGGGCCACTATTTACTTATGGATGAATTTTGGCTGCGGTAGATGAGAAGTATTTCTGGTATACTGCATTTCTTAATCGCAATCTACTTGTTTCTAAGAAAAAATTCTTGATAGGCAAAAAACAACGCTATCCTATAAGGGTTCCTTGTTCCTTGCAAGGTACAGAACTCTTGTTTTATTTAGTATACGTATTTTGTTCTCCGTATATTCTAGCCATTATTTTCCCCTGACGAACTGCAATATTTAATGGCATACGTACTAGCATGAACTGCTAAAGGGCAGGTTTCTTTGCACGAGTATATTGAACATACAACAACATTTCACCATTACTTTTTTTTACTAGACTTTTTTTAGATTTCATAGAGCCCTTGACATTGCAACACGGTTTAAAAAGCATTCATCTGACACCGCTTCTAAAAATTAAGGGTTTGTCGATAAATTTGGCTGTGATAAATAAAATATGTATGTTTCTCCGGTACGTCTATAGTAGATAGATGGTAGTCGATTTGCTATCTTCGGTCGCATAGCTATACTTTGCAATTCTCTTAGGTACAAAACTAGAAAGTTATCCAATGAGGAAGCGAAGAAACCAATATGGCTAAAAAAATATGGTAACTATACAGTGGCAGCAGCCACCACGAAGAACAGATTATTGCTGGGGTAAACGAATTCTGGAGTGAGAAAGGCAAACGTTATGTAGAAGGCCAGAAGGCAAAATGACAACCGGTGGTCATATAAAAAATGTGCTATTTTTTGCACGACAAATGATGCCTTTTACTACAAGACTACGGCCAAGAACACACTTTTTTAAACGTATGTTGGAAAAATGATAATAATGTTTGATACCTACGATTAGGGAACATTAATTTAAAGGAACTATTATTTGATTTAGTTTAAAAAACTAACATGTGAACAAAAACTTTTGCATAATTTTATACAGTCTGATATATTTAATTTTATTATAATTTATACAGTCTGATATATTTAATTTTATAAATATCTAGAGTATAATGCTTCAAACATTAAAATAAATAATTACATAGTGTAGAACTTGCTTAGTAATTAATAACTATTATAAATGCATAAAATTATTTGTGTAGAAAGTACACAATATTAGCGTGAATAAAATAAAAAACACCAAATGTTTACCAGATAACTTCAACAAAATCTTGTTTAAAACTTATTAGAAGTAGGCATTAGATTTTTCTACTTAGGTTCAGTATTTAGCACAAAAACTACTAGTCTTTTGAATATAGTACAGAAACATAAATAAAATATCGCTGATAACAGTGCCCAATTCCTGAATAAAGTACAGTTTGTTTTTTTATGTCCTATGTTTTTTTATGTACTTAAAAGTAGGTATTTACAAGAAAATTAATTCACTAAAATAAATTAAACTGAACCAAAAAAAAATATCCAAAAAGAATTTATCTATCAATATTTTAATATTTTTTTTTTGTTTTAATGCTTAATACATCTTTATTTAGTATTTTTATTCACTTCTATTACATCCACATAGCAATTTTCAAACACAGATTTCAATCTTGACAAAACCGAGCAAGGTTAAGTTTAGTGTGAATGTGTTGATGTATTTTGATAGTACATAGTTGCGTATACAAATACCTACGCATGGCATATCTGTCACCTTAGAGCAGCGGTGCATTCGGCAGCCATTTGCCAACAAATTAGTATAATACTATAAATATCACAACAGGCTTTCAACAAAAGCTTACTCTGAATGTTTTATTAAAATGTTTGAGTCACATCGTAGAGCACAAATTATGTATTGGGTAATGTAAAAAGATACTCACCGAGTTGTTATTAACAAATGAACACACGATTTCAGCGCTTATTACGTAGGAAACTTCGCGCTCGGTGTACTGTATAACATGGGCACAGGCGATATCAGTGCTAAGTGAACTTGATTGGCGTAAGTTAAATTCCCCGCCATGTGTCGGCCAATCGCAAGTCTTCACTCAGCATTATTTTTTGTTTATGCTACGTCTTCAGTCTGAATCTATGCACACATTCACAAAAATAAGTCTTTTCGTTTCACAATACAATCGTTCTGTTTGCACGAAAGTGTACACTATTCCTTACACGAAATAGTATCTTTTAGAAAAACTCTGTGTAATCGAGTGAGTGAGTGAATGAACATAACACCACTAACAAAATAAAAAATATTTCTATTTTGTAATGGCGTTGCGTTCGGTTGGTCGGTACAAGTGCGTAACGAAAGTCCTTTTAATTGGCATCAGATATTCAGTATTTTAATCTTTCTTTAAGAATGCGAAATTTGTGATAAATTCTAGAGAAATTATTGTAAACAGTTAATAGAAGAACTTGTATAGTTAGCTATCCTGTGGTTACGAATTATGATGGTCAAAATCCCGCTTGTATTGTGACTAATTTATAAAAATTTAACCCTACTAAAAAGACAGTGGTAATAAAAACTAAAGTACCGTGTGTCTGGTGTCATGGTTTTTATATATTTTCTGGAGGAGGACTGTGTTGTTACAATTCATAACCTCAATCTTCCGTCTTTGTGAATACGTCGAACTATTTCTGTGACCCGGTAAGAGGGCTGGTACGACAGTTAAATTCATTTGTTATATATGATTCAACGGGAGTATCAAATGAACAACGGGTTTAGTACAGGAGAAGAAGATTCTCGAGGTAATTCGGACCAAATATGTTGCCTTGTGGATGACGGTGATCGGTGTAGACGGCCCGCTGGCAACGCGTCCTACAGCAAACGTATCCAGAAAACCGTCGCGCTAAGGAGGCTTAAACTGAACATTGACGCTCAGGTATTTATTCGCGGTTGTTACATACCTAATTATATTCATCAATTGCGACATTTTCTTTACAACTTTGGATTTACCCAATATTTTGTATGACTTACAGGCGAGGCATACCTATATTTGCGATCACCACAAAGCTATGATTCAGTGTGCTAGGACGAAGCAGAGAAGACCAAAAGACTCTGATAATGACAGTAATGAGGCTGAGATGGATGCTCCTGAAGTAGACTGGTTCCAACTTCAACTAAATACTCTCAGGAGGTACAAAAGACATTACAAAGTGCAAACTAGGCCAGGGTTGAATAAAGCTCAATTAGCTGATGTAAGTAGTATTACCTCTCATCTACATCTAGCATGTGAAGTTTACAAAATTTTGCTAAATTTTGACTATGTTATTTAAATTTCTAACATAAATAAATTGCTAGATAATTATATTTATTATCATTACATTACGAACTGGCTGTTCTTACGAAGAAAGCATGTTTGATGTTCTTACTTATAATTTATTTCAGTTATTCAGTAGAAATGGTGTTAAGTGCAAATAATCATATGAACTGATTAAAATCATATAAAAAAATGTGAGCTTAGTAATTACTCAATTTAATTGGTTTGAATTTAAGTCCCTATTTTTTATTAATTTAAAAAAAATAAAAATAATATCCTTACATAATCTTTAATACAACATCAGTGTAAAATGAAGTAGGTATAAATGGCTGCCCTACTAAAATTTGTATTGGATTAATACATATCATTAGCTATATTATTATGTTAGCATTGTGCCAGTAATATAATTGCTTTCTCTTACAATCTTATTTCTTTTTACTCTCAACGTGTTATTTTTTTGTATTTTATTACATAGCCACTTTCCAAATCAAATTAGGATAGGTGTATGTGTGACCTACTACACAAGGGCTATACTATTTGTGATCAAGTTTGTAGTAAAATTATAACAAATTATAATATTAAATTAATGAGCTTTTATAAGTGTGAAGGTACATTGTAATGATGTATGTATATGTTACACAGTCCCAAGTGTTCACAAAATCTTTTTCTTTTTCCAGGCTATCCAAAAGCACTTCAAATCTTTACCAGTAAATGAAAAGGAAATAATGACATATTTTATTTACATGGTAAAAACAAATGGCAACAAGTTAGACCAGAAAAATGGAATGAATTCAGACTCAGTGTAATTATGTGTTTTGTGACTATTATTTATAATGAAGTGTAGATTTAACTTTTCTCTGTTTGTGAGTTCACTGTCTTGTTTGCACATTTTGGATTTTGATATAATTACTGAACAAACTTAACAGAAAACTATCTTAAATTGAATTAGATATTATTGATGGAGTCAGGCGTTACTTTGCGGAAATCCATTTATAATAAGATGGTACATACAAAATATTTAGTGTTTTTCCGCCTCGTCTTGATGTCAGCGTGAGAAATCGAAAAAATATTTTTGTTTTTATGGTGTGGTTCCTCCTCACCACCGCCACACCTCACCTTATTATTTCTCTTTCTCTCAGCATCCGACTTCCTCGACACGTGTTTCGCCTTAGCACAAGGCATCCTCAGGAGATGTTGACTCTTCAAGCGCTCGCTCGAAAATGAGCTGTTGCGCCTCTGCGAGCTCTTTATATAGCGGCCGGTCACGTCACGTGTTGTGCGTCACGTTGTTGTTGTGTCGGTGGATTTGATGACTCAGCGTTATTTAACGGACTTTGTCGGTTAAAAATCCGCAAAAGTGGTGACGTCACCAAACGACCAAACAAATTTGGTGACGTCACCACTTTTGCGGAGCCGCCACACCACTTTTGTGAGGTGTGGCGGTGGTGAGGAGGAACCACACCATAAAAACAAAAATATTTTTTCGATTTCTCACGCTGACATCAAGACGAGGCGGAAAAACACTAAATATTTTGTATGTACCATCTTATTATGAATTAGATATTCTAAAATAAGGCTTATTCCAAGTATTTGTTATAAATAAAGTAATAGTAATCTTCAATAATTGTAAAATGGCAAGCGAGGCAGAGAAGACACAAGTAGAGATCATATTACTAGAATAATTAGTTATTTAGTTTCGCATGTGATTCTCATGAATGTTCTTTGACAAAATTGTGGCAACATGAATTAAAATATATTTGAAGTACTTGAGTTACTTCAGGCCAAATTTTTAGTTGATATCTGTTGTTATGAATTCTGTGTATGTAATGTACTCGTGTATTTTTGTCTTCACCATGTACTTTCATATTGCGTAATGCATGGAAAGCCATGTATGCATTGATGAAACACATATTTCTCAAAAGCAAACAAATCAATTTTTATAACCACTTTAAAAACAAAAGTGCATGAGTGGACATAGCTTATGAAAAAGAATGTATGAATGTATAGTATTCAAAAATTACTGTGCTGATCAAAATGTAGTATTTATTATTAGTTTTATTTTAGCAGAGATAATGATTTATCTGCAATGATGTGATGTTAATTTATCTTCCTGTGGGAAATGCAATTGCTAATGTTATTTTGGAGAGATTATAAATAACATCAAATTTAAATGTAAGTGAATTACATTTATTTTATCAAAATATAAAACTTATCAACTTAAATCTTCTTCTGATTCCGATGACACTTCTATCCATTGGGATGATCCCTTCTTCATGACTACATCAACTGTTTTCGGTGATTTTGATACTACTGAAATAAGAAAAGAAAATTATTTATTACACATAAATTCAGAACAGCCTGATAAAGAAATATATCTTTTCAGGGTTCCATAGTTCTATAAGGAACTTTGTCTGCCTTGGTTTTAACTTAAGAAAAAAACAATATTTTCTCTTCAGCTTTTGGACTAACAAGAAACTTACACAATAGTGAGCAACTCCAGCCTCTACTACTCTACTAAGTTGATGATGGATACTTAATGGGCATCCACTAAAATATTAATCAATAGATCATAATTAATGAGTTACAAAAAAATAATTTCTACAATACATGGATATGCAGTGCGATATTTTAATAATATCCTGATTTTGAAGAAAAAAACGTCAAAAACGCAATTTCTTGTCCAATTTCGCCGTTTTTGATCCATTTATTTGTATTGAGTTTAAATAAAAAACCTATTTTACAAATATCACTGCATTTTTGTAAGCCAATCTTTTAAGCGTTTGTTTGTATTTCTGTATTGGCACCAAATGTAGTATTTAAATGCATATTCCAAAATCCTAAAATGCTATTTTGCTTTAACAAAGACGCTCCCCTTGAACGCAATGAAAAATAGCAAACCAACTTACTATCATATTTACTGGGTTCAACTACTGTGATATCATCGTCAGACATCTCCGTGTCATCTCTCGTCAAGTCTTCAACAACATATTTCTTAAGACGAATGCTCAGATTTCTTTGGCTGTGAGTCAGCAGATGGTCTTCTGTTATGACTTCACCAAAGTTCACTTTTTCGCGCTTTTGCCTGAAAATTATAAAAAACGTATTACATTCCTATAGAAGACTAGCTGCGGTCTGCAGTGTTACCCGCGTTTATACAGGATAATAAGTAGCCTATGTGTTCATTCAGAGTCCACAGTCTAAACTATCTCCTTACCAAATTTCATTCAAATTGGTTCAGAAGTTTTGAATTAAAGTGCAACAAACATATAGCAATACATTGTCACAAACTTTCGCGTATATAATATTAGTAGGAAGTAAGTTTTTTTTTTTAAATCTAATTAAGGCTTATTCGCTTAGCGAGGAAGTAAGTTGGTTCTGGGTAAACTATATCAAAATTTTGGTTTGTTGTGTTCCTTGAGGAAAAAAAATATACAAAATGATTGTGATGAAATAACATTTAAAAGAAACACCGCGAACTGTCGCCTTCGCGTCCACGATATTTTTTGCAACTATAAAAAAAGTCGACAATCACTTGACTGATATTTTTCAATTTCAGGAATGTTAATTTATGTTATGTTCTGTTGTCTGTACCAAATATAATATTGAAATCGGCTAGTAAAATGTCATCGTAGCAAACTTATTGGGGAAAATATCCTCCCTATCAAAATCCCCGAAGTTAAGAAACTTGTAAAACCCATACACCAAGTTTTGTCAAGATTGGTTGAAATCTAAGACCTACAAATAACATGTTGGTAGATCTGAAGCAGAGATGTTTCGCTCGCTTAGACAGTTAGCTATATTCTATAGCTTATAGGCCGTTTTTGAGGCTACAATAAAACTATAATCCTTTTAATTTCGCTGTTCCCGAGCTCTGACACAGTCAATAGATGGATATGCATTTTTGGACCAGTTATAGTTTCTGATTAGACTTTATTTCTAAATCAACTTAAAAAAGAAAGTAGTTCTAAATTCTGCTGTATATTTGTTATATGAATTAATCTGACAGATAATGAATAGATTTTGACAAATTATAATAATATTGTGATCTCAGCTAAGTATTTCTAACAAACAAAAACTAATGACATGTTGAATTACCTCCTGACATCATCACATGCTATAGCTTTCTTCACATAGTCCACAATTTCTTTACACTTTTCCGCTGCACTTACTATAGCTTTATGCACAATGTTAGAGCTATATATTGCTGCTCCGGTGAGATTCAGCAAGCAGAGTTCTTTGTACTGGTTCATGCCTATAACTAATACACCTCCACCTGTGTTGATGCCTTCCCCTGTGCTACTTAGGCAGACAAACTCTTCTAGATAGCCAGGATCTGATACAACTATGCTGAAACACATACAAATATGGGTTGTGAATATTGGAAACTTTGCTAAACAAAAAGCTTTGTCCTAAGTGACTCAACACAAATAATAATCACTAAAAAATTATTTTTTTAGTGCTGCTTCGTAAAAAGGTAAAAAGTGGTTTTGGGTAATTAACACAAGCCAATGTGTGGTACAGTAACTACTAAAGCAGGTCCTTGTAGGTTTTACAAGCAAATTTGACTACACAATAAAAGCTATGGATATGTGTATAAATTATTTTTTGCTCAGTTTTGCTTCCTATGTAAAAAATAATTACTTGCTAAGCTGAGTAAAGATAATTCTTCAAATACTCACTCACTGCCGATAATACCAAAAGTGCAACAAACAGGATAGTGGTATAAAACTGTTGGTATGGGATCTTTCTCGGCCATAGTATGTATAGTAATTCTGTCGCCACTGCGAGTAACATCTGGCCTTTTGAAATGTGCCAGAGATGCAAGGGTCGCAATACTGGCACATTCTATTAGGTTTCCATCATGGTTGAGAGTTTTGATGTCTACTCTTATTGACCATACCTGGAACGTGGCATTAAAGAATATTAATCAATTGATTTAAATAAAGTTGAGTGTGTATCAAGGTTTGAATATTATGGGTGTACATAAATAACATTACATTAGACTTCAAATTGATGTAATTATTTTGCCTCTGTACATATTTTTTATATTATTTAAATAATTTTTAACAATGAGATGGTTTTTGATCCATTTCCCTCAAATCATTTTTCCTGAAGAACATTTCACATGACTTTACAGTCTAGCAAATTAAATGGTGGAGGAAATAGTTTCAGATAAATCAGACCAGTTCAATTATCTAAGGAAATAAAAGGTTCTCTTTACGAAACTTGATATCAAATTATAGATAGTGTCACAAAAAGTGATAAAAATTCAATGTTTTGTTTGAATTTGTATTTATCTTAAATGGATAAAGAATGCAGAACAATGATTATGAATGAATAATAAATATAAAAACTGGCTGGCAGTCTTCTAAAATATGTGATGTCATAAAGGACAAGTTATTTTCAAAGAAAATTTGTTTACAACATGAAGGACAAAGGTTTAATGACTGAAATATGAAATTTGTTTGGGTGCGAAATATCATCCACATACTATTTATTGCTCCAATTTAATTCAGTAAACATGGTAGTTCCATTGTATATACATTTACTGATTTAAAACAGTAGACTTTGTCTAGTAATCAAACAAATCTTTTGCAGGATTAGAAATTGCTTTTGCCAGTTTTATATTGTAGAGCTTAATTTGTACTGTATCAATAAGTTACCAAGAAAGGCTCACATTAGAAAAATAAGCTTTTCTGTGGTTACCTCTCTGTTAGTCTATTTGCTAATATGAAACATTTAAGCTCAAAACAAAACTATTAGATACATTTGTCAGCAATGACTTACATAAATTATTCAGCCATTACGCAGGTATGTGCATATAATAGGTCATAAGTCACAGTCAACCTTGGCTGACCGGATATTCAAAGAATATCTGGAGCGCTGGATGTATTTATTTGACATTGATGTCCATACAACAGTTTAAATATCCTGATGGGGTTTATATAAAATATAATTACCAACCTTTTCCTCAACAGCTATGCACAATGATTCCAGGTCAAGACATTTGGAGTCTTTAAAGCATTTATCCAGCAATCTATTTAAATATACAGTGAGATCAGATTGGGATTTGGTCTCAAATTGCGGCCCTGCCATTGGGCCTACTTCTGCATTAATATACAGGATCCCTTCGTTGGGACGAATTTGTTTCGGTTGTGTGACTTCACATGACACTTGAGCTAATACTCTGAAATTTTGGTCAGTATAAATTAGTTTGAAGAACATATAAGAAATTTGCCCGTGTCTTTGTTTTAGCTACCTACTTTGTTTCTCCTAAAGTGACGATACAACTACCATATTCAGACCCAAACGAAATATCTAGTTTCCTGCTTTCGTTATAATTTCTTCCATCGAGACGCTGTAAAATAAAATGTATACAATTAGCGGCAACTGTTTCACACAAAAGTCATCATGATCTGTGTAATTAAATCTTACATGGCCTTCAGAAACGAGTTTCTGTATGAAAGTTTTCTCACAGTTAGATAATACAAAATCTCGCATTATGATTCCTTATATTTATCAGGATTACAAACAAATGTTTCCTTGCTGCAATTTATTTTACTATTTTTGAGGTTATTATTTTTTTTCTCACATTTTGTCAAACATGTCCTAATGTCAATGTCAACTATTTTTTTGACATGTCTGCATATTTATTAGTCAAATAAATCAGAGAAATAAACTAGATAGAGGTACATATGAGAGTTTTCCCGCGTTCGCTGCAAAATTGAATTTATTTAAAAACCTAGTGATTTTAACAGTGTTAAAAGTGTAATATTGATAGATTATGAACTAATATCGGCTCTTCTCGGCTTCGCACGGGTGGACATTTTTATGGTACCTTACCGAAAGGGTAAAAACGGGAGCCTATTGCTGAGACTTTGCAGTCCGTCCGTCCGTGCGTTCGTCTGTCACATGGCTGTATCTCATGAACCATGATAGTTAAAATGTTCACAGATGATATATTTTCGTTGCCGCTATAATACGTACTTGTAGTAGTGCTAAATTTGTAGTTACTCGAGCGTTGTGGAGACCTATTGGACTTTGAAGTTTAGATGATATGAAGTAGAAAATATTATAAGTGTTTCCATTTTAGAAGTGGAGGAATCGTCTAGAATTATAAAAAAAAAACAAAGAATTCAAAACATGGACATGGATGTATTAGAGCG
Source organism: Ligdia adustata (assembly GCA_947049295.1). Lineage (NCBI taxonomy): Eukaryota > Metazoa > Arthropoda > Insecta > Lepidoptera > Geometridae > Ligdia > Ligdia adustata. The sequence continues at coordinate 11,943,579 of OX346218.1, forward strand.
TATCAGATTATGATATTTTCTATGGTCCAGCGTGTCTTTGATAGCAAATATATGTTATTATTGATATATATAATAATAATATAATATGGGACAATATCCAGACAAAGTACTTCAGGTCCCTAACTAGGCAAAGCCTCTGCTATGGTACTTGATGACTGATATACTTACATACTTAGAAAGTTATGCATTCATATATATACGAGTACAAGAAGTATATATTATAATTATGTAGATTTTATTTATTATGTAAGGTTAAATTACTAAGTGCAAGTCACAAATTATTTTGACCCATATAAGGTCACGTTAACATTAACTTAGAAATACATATACTTATACATATTTATATATATAATAAACATCCAGACACAGGTCAAACAGACATGTTAATGTACACAAATGTTTAACCTGTCCAGGGATCGAACCCGGGACCAGCGGTGCAGAAGGCAGGGTTGCTACCAATTGCGCCAATCGGCCAGTCACATATGTTAAATCGCTGTACTTTTGTCTGTCCGTCGGTTCGTCTGTCTGTCACCAGACTGTATTGAATAAACCATGATAGCTAGACAGATCATGTGTACGAGTAGAGAAGAACAAATATTTAAGGAGGGCTACCATACAACAAACGTGATATTTTTACCATTTTTTGCTCGATTGTAATAACATCAACAGGTAGACGCTTGAAATACGGAAAAAATATTTAGTTGTACACTTGAAAAACAAATAATTAAATCAAAATAAAATTAATATTTGATGGCAGCTCCCATACAACAAGCGTGATTTTTGGTCTTTTTAAATTCAATACAAATAACAGGCAGAAACTTGAACAAATTTTAAATAGATAAATGTACGGAATTCTTCATGCACGAGTGAGACTTGCACTTGCAGATCTTACTTTTTATGCATTTTGGATGAGCGCACACGTTTATTTTAACCGATGCCAAATGAGGAGGAGGTTCTCCGTACCGCCCGTTGATCCGTACACCAAAAAGAAAAAACGGAACCCTTATAGTAAACTACTATAACCACTTTGTTGTCCGTCTGTCAGCCTGTCAAGACCCTATTCCTATTCTAAGGAAAACGTGGACGTATCAAGCTGTAATTCATATCAAATACTCAAGTATTCTCTTGGGCCTATGAAAACATCAAACTTCTAAGCCAGCACAATTAAAAGATAGAATTTCCACACTCGAAGGAAAATCAAAACCTACAGGTACTCCCGTGAACTCAAAATCTTGAAATTTGGCACAAAGCAACATCCTATATTCGTAGCACAGATGAAGGAAAAATTGCGAAAACCATACATTTTTAGGAATATCATATAATAAAGCTATTTTAAATAATTCCAAACTTACCATATATAACAATACCACAGATAGGTTTGTACGTAACCCTTTGTGCGCGAGTACGACTCACACTTTTTTGCGTTTGTTTATTGATATTATTTTTATCAAGATCTTTGATAGTATCATAAATTATTGAATAAGTATGATATTTTTAGAAATTGTTAACCGAAAAAAAAAATTGTTCGATGGACTCTCCCGAGGTGGTCCCACATACATTTCATCAAAATCGGTCCAGTTGTATTTTTAATCAGTATAACTTTTAATTTTCTAAGAAGACCTTATAAGTATCGTAACTTTTCCGTACCGAATGAAAGTTGGTTTTCACTTATTACCCGACTGCGAAAGAGGAGGGTTACGTTTTTCGAGTGTATTTCTGTAGGTATGTATATTTCTTTAGATCGCCCTAAAGCCTAAACGGCTTGTCGTATTTTTATCTCTCATAAAAATACGACAACCCGTTTAGGCTTTTGGTGTCAATAGATTCGTCTTAGTCGTGAGAGAGACACTGAGTAGGTATTACATCATAATAAAAAAATAGAAATTAAGGATGATATACACGCTACACAGGCTTAATAATTTAGCACTCGGGTTTTTTCGAACTCGCTACTAACCACATTGAAGTATGGCTTGTAGTTTTTCAATTTCGTAATATCTTTTGAATGGTATATCCGATTTCAATAATTCAAAAAGTTACTAAGTACTAACTTTTTGCTGATTGACTGTGTGAGTAATTTACAGGAGAAATGATACCTATAATAAGTATAACTATTGCCTGGGCCGCGATTGCATCTAGAAATTACAGGCGTCAAAAGTAGGGTCGATACTCGGGGTTCACTATGTCATTTCGAATTACGTTTCAACTTCGTGAACGTACCTAGTACTAATAGTTCTTCTATGTTCGTATTTAGAGCCTATCTGTCTGTTTGATTTAACTACGAATTTGTTTTAGTAAATATATTAAAATTAAGAAAAAAGATAATTAAATTAGGTAGATATATCTTGATACTGGAAGGTGGAAGGAAGGAACGTAGAATAGGAAAATCGATTTTGATAATATCTCCTGCTATTTTATGGGAATTTAAAATAATGGGGTGTTATGAGTTTGAAAAGTGTTTGTGTGGCATCGTAGGTCTCAAATTGATGAACCGATTATGGTTTTGTTTGAAGAGTGAATTATCGAGAGTGTTCGTAGCTGAGTTTTATGAAAATCGGTCCAAGATGGCCGCCGCCACAAAATGGCGGATAGGTATAGATATATTTATTCACAACTCCCTCAATATAAGTATCAAATTAAAGGACTTCACTTCAATATAGGTACTATAAACTATATTAAACTTCAAATCAAAGATCACAATTTGACAAATTACAATTTTGTTAGCATATAAATAATTAAGGGCAAGGGTTACTTTTTTTTACCTTACCTACCTATTAGAGAGAGTGTTCGAAATTTGGTAACTCGAAAGCCCTATCTGATGCAGGGATCTGTTTGGGCAGCTGAAGAGTAGGTGTATCTACTATATCTACTCTTCAGCTGCTATATCTATGTATATCTCTTTATTTTGCCCCGATTTTATAAAGTAGATAGACCTAGTGTCTTGCAAATGATATATTATTTAAGTATATATTTTAAAGTTTAATAATGAATACTATCTACCCTTCCAATATTTTTCTCTGTCATCAGTTGTTCCATTAACTTTATTGACTGTTTTTAAAGTAAATAAATGTTGCTCATCACCTGCTAGCTTAGTATGGACATGGTTACATAAAACATTTGTTGTAGTAGCTATGTGAGTCGTAGACTTCGCGAGTCTAGCTTTATGAGTCTGGCATATTTACCCTATGGTCAAAAGGGCTATTGCTGGGAGCGGCAAATGCTAAGTAGTAGAGCTTCAGGGCGCTGGTCTTTTATATGATATTTTTTATGTATTCAACGCACAATGCCCCGGCCCGCGTCATTTTGTAATAAATTGAAAGCTAATTCGACGCTGTAAAACCATATAGAAATCAACTAAATCGAAACAACAATATTTTACGAGAATCGACTGAATCGTTTTATGATGCGACACGAGAAGCTGCAGCAGGACATTTTTTAGCTAGACATACTGTTTGTGAAATTAATTCTTATTATTTATTTTTAACTAATCATAAATTTGTCACGGAAAACAAGCCTGCATCGTTATAATAACTGCTTGTCTAGATCGAACCGATTTACTTACTTCATGAAAAGTACCTATAAGACAAAAAATTTTTTCTTGTCGATGCATATTGTAGTTAACGGGAAACAAAGAAGACCGAGTTCCATAATCTGGGGATATACACAATGTTACCTGGGTGACTCAAAAATAAGGTTCACTATCTTAGAAAGCTCTGTTTGCTTCGAATATTTACCTAATGATATTCGTAAAGAAATTCCTCTACAAACAATGAAACGCCTAGTAAAAGTGGGCAAATTATTTACCTACCCATTTAGTCTACAAAATAATGGTAGGCAAATATGAAAATGCTCAGGCATCATTAATTCTAGATACACGATTAAAGTAATTACTTTGTCTTCATATGTCCTTAAGTGAAGACATGTCTGTGTTATTGCCATCGTGCATTAAACCCTAGCGTGTCACCAGGGTTGGAAACCTAGCGCATCCTCTAAATATGTTGTTAGACTGTTAGGTCAGTCAGTCGTCAATCCACCACCGGCGAAGGTGGACTTCGGCTTAGATCATGACGAAATATATTGAGGGTCTCACGTTACGCTAGTCGTAAGACAGATCACCATAAATAGCGACTGAACGTATTTCCTCTCAGGTATTAAATAATGATATTTTCCAAACATTTAAAGTGTTTCCGAAGGGGATTCAAAATTTTCAAACTTTTGAAATTCGTTTCTTACCTTCCTATCTAGGTAATTGTATAACTTCTTTGATATGCGCTTACAGTTCGGTAAAGGCGCGTTGTCATAAATGTTACCCAAATATAAACAAATAATCATAATTGGCCTTAGTCCCAAATTCTCATACAAGTCTGCGTAAACGATACTTTCCCGTTTTGCCGCGAATGACAGGAAAGTACGATAATAATTCAGGGTTCTATCAGTCTCTAATGCTGTGGGTTATATTCAGTGCAATGCTTAATTCATATTTGGAAAATATATAAATAAATACCCCAAAGACTGTCCCTCGCAAGCTTTATCAACTACATTGTGCACTAATATATCACGATTCACACTTGATATGATGCTCGGTATTCAATGTCAGAGTTTAGATTTTATAAGTTACTTATAATTGCAATTCCGTTCGTGTATTTTCGAAAGTTTCAAAATAAGCGACTGAAATATAGGCCAGTGCTATATAGGGGGGAAATGGTTCAAAGCTATAAAATAATCTTTTACAATTATATATCGCGCGTTCTACCTATGTACAGTTATGACCGCCTAAATGGTATTTATTTAAGACTTATTTAAGTGATCATGGTAAATCTTCATGGGATTTACTTCATAAATGTGAACAGATTTGTGACTTATTGGTGAAATGGCAGGAGTGGAACTGATTATTTCTGCGGTGTGCAACGCTACGTTTTGCGAAGCTGTGTACGATAATCCTATTACAGGTTTGCTATATTCTTTCTTATAAAAAAAAAACTGTCACCAAAAACCATTACCAATCATTTACAATTATTATATATTTTTAATTTGGTGACGTCATCACCCCTCTGGAACGTCACTAGATTAAAAAACATGTTTTTTTTCCTCGTCGATGTTATACAACGATAATATATTTCTGTACGAGCTAGCCACGATGTTTACTATTCGCGGAAGAAAAGGTTTTGTGATAATCCAGAGAATACTTACCTACCTTCACCTTCTCTATTCCTAATTATATCGATATTTGTTTAGCCGTAACATCGTACAGGATGATTCTAAATTAAATGCGTATATTTAGTACTCGTATACTGAAATAATATTGAAAAAGTACGTTTGTGTACTTACACGTTTAATATATAGGTTATTAGAAGCTGGCACCCGCGGCGCGGCGCGGTACCCGCGATCAATTTGAATATTAAAAAGTTTCAAGGATTGAATTCCAAAAATCCTTTCTTAGTACACTCCTACAGCCTATAATGAATACACCGTTCAAATTTCATGTCTCTAGGTTTAGCGGTTTAAGCTCTACGTTGATTCTCAGAAAATATCAGTCAATCAGTCAGGACTTACTCTTTTATATATATATTATGTTATATATAGTAAGCTTTCCTATCTTTCAAGTTGAATCAAATTGCACACGGGTCAGTAATTTAGAAACGATAATAATTGACAATAATGTCCATCGCGGAGAAACAACGTGACACGTAATTTTTATATGTAAAGATTAAAATATCTTTGAAATTGTAAGTACAGTAGAACCTTGATAATTCAATTAAAAACTTATATAACTTAAAAAAATAATATGTTCCCTTCCCATCAGAGGCCAAAACCTCTATAACTTAAATAAGCAATCTCTGTATTGGCCCTCAGTAACTTATAGAAATGTTTCCACAACCTCTTTAACATAAAAATGTTTGTCAAGAAAGAGTTAAACTCATAAAATTAACAGTGACGTAGACACCGAACCTCTACTGCGTCTCTATTATTTTTAAGATTCTTAATTCTGAAACACCTAAAAGAGATTCCAAGCACTTCCACATATAATATAAAGATACGCTAATTCGAAACGAAGTTCGTTTGTTTGAGCAGTGCTACCAATCCGATTTTTTGTCTATACAGATGTTCAACTGACGAAGAAACAAGCGAACTTGTTACAACTGACCAAAGAAATCAATGGCAAACATCTTAAAATAGCGACCTACTACGTAAGTAACATAACCGTTTTTTGCAGAACTCTTATGTTCTTCATCTTATAAATAGTAAAATATTTATAAATTTGGTCTTATTAAATTTAGAATCTAGAATGTTTGACCGAGTTCAATCCTTATGTAGGCAGGCGAGCTCTATGTGCCGCATTATATAGCTTGAAAGCAAGCGAGTTGCGGTTAAAAGGTGGCTACCTACGGTCGAATTTTGTTAGTTAATTGTACGATAGCAAAAAACGTCTTGCCAAGCGCACTACCACTTAAAAAATATAAATTTTCAGTAACACTATTCTTAAAAAATATAAATTTTCAAATAATGAATGTCCATCAGACTTTTTGACCATTTTTGTGCCGGCAAGACAAGAATTTGAATTGAATTAGAGGAAATAATTCCTATCCAAATAAACATTCAGAGAAAAGGCGCTTCTAGTTTCTACTTTATCCTCAGCTCAGTCAACAACATAAAAAGCACAAAGTCGGTTTTAGCGTCTAGATTCTACCATTTAAAATTAACGTTCATATAAACTTGTAGAACAACCCGCTAAGCTGGGTGGAAAAAGATGACAATGGTACCCTCATTGGCAAGGGAGTTGCCTTCATCATCGTCGATATTCTTCAAAAGAAGTTCAACTTTACTTACGATGTCATCGTCCCGGACAAAAACTTCGAGCTGGGCGGCAGCGGGCCGACCGCCTCGCTGGTTAACCTTTTGAATTCTAGTGTAAGTGATATACGATTATCAACCAAGCGAGCGAAACGTCTCTGATTCAAGTCTAAGTAACCTACTTTTTGCACGCTAGTATGTTTGTTGAAGGGATGTATAACTAGGAAGGCACTTGCGTACAAAGTAGGTACTATCGTAGTAGCCGAATATAATATTTGATCAAACTTGGTAAGTATACATACGGATGCTACGAAGTGTTGTCGTCGAAGAATTTCGATTTGGAATGTATTAAGAAAAGGATCAGAACGATTACATTCATAAATAAAGTAAAACACTTTAAATTGTACATCATAAATTACAATACTTATGTACATACTAGGTACCTAATTTACCCAAATTTAGCGAGGAGTGAGAAATGGGCAATATAATAATGTCATACAGAAGAAGCCGGAAACCCAGTCAGATTGTAGATGGTTTACCATGTAGTGGTAATGACAACAACGGATCTCCACCTTAGGGTTGTAGGTAGATTCTGTTTGTTTAACTTCGGATAACAATCAATCTCATAATATATTCTAATGAAGGCTATGATAGAATTCTTCTGGTGACCTAGAAACCCTAACCCAATGATGAACCACGCCTGTAGGTACAGATGATGATTAAAATGTGATGGCATTAGTCAGTTCTTTTCTTGCTCATATTTTCTTCCATCCAGATATTTCTCACTCTTCTATGGGTTCTGCTTAGAAAATTAATAAATCAATAGTTTCCATCAACAGCAAGCAGACATGGCCGCAGCATTTCTCCCTAAGATGAACAAGTTCATGAATGTCATATCATACTCCTCTGATCTGGACGAGGGGTTGTGGGGCATGATGCTGAAGCGTCCGGCTGCCTCGGCGGCTGGCTCTGGACTGATGGCACCATTCGATAATTTTGTATGGTTAGTACATATACTATGATCGACTAGTGAAGATGTGTATAAATTTGGGAAGGTCTTTTGATTGATGGATCCACAACATAGCTGAATATGTAAATTGAGATGCATACTCGTATACCATATTTTGTATGTTTGGAGCTTCAGACGTTTGGAACCTTCTACACAATCCTGTTACAATATATATTTACGAGTACAAAATTCTTGGTTCTTACCGATTTCAAGTCGGTAGCAGCCTATAGATAAATTTTTTTCAGTTATATCGATTTTAAAACTATACTATCTAAAGGTAAGACTCGCATACTAAGAGTTCCGTTCAACATTAGTTCAAGTTTCTAGACGTTGTCATTATTATCCAGCAGAAACGGCAAAAAACACGTTTATTGTATGGTAGTACCTAAGAAATTTACTTTTAATTTAGTTTTAAATAGAATATTAATTTAGTAACAAACATAACTGAGGTATGAGGAGTATATCCTCTTTTTATGAGAAGTAAGTGAATATCAAAACATAGAATGTTAGATGGAATGATGAAAGCTTGAATGTAGGCACACAAAACGTAAAAATACAAAAATATAATTTTACATGTAGTGTGAGTCACGAGTGGCGCCAAATAATAATGGCATTAACACCTTCAAGTCTACCAACTACTACAGGGTGCTACAGAATCCGTTTACTTTCGCCAGGTACCTAACTCTGGCATCCGTGCTGTGCTACGGCCCATGCATCACGTTCCTCACCAAGATTCGCACAAAAATGATTCAAGACGAGCCGCACATCAAGATAATTCCGGGCTTCTGGTTCGTTTACAGCTCGTTTATCAAGCAGGGGACCAGCTTGACACCAGAGGCTAGTAAGTGAGACATTTTTATATATTGCTTTTCTATCGCTCGTTGGCTAGCTACCACTCTCAAGTTGTAAAATCTGTCGCCAAGCACCTAACGGTGTGTTCCGGCAGCCTTCCCTGAGAGCCAGCGCATTCCAAACTAGGCATGGTCCATCTAGGGCTACGGTATCGCTGACTTCCGTCGTCGTACAAACTTGTGGTCAAATGCCTGGCTGTGTAGGATAAAAAAGACACCTAGCAATTAAGCAAGCCCGGACTGACTGCTTAGATTTACTAGAGAGCTTACACGGAAGGCCGTCAGTATACATTGTTATGTGCATGGATAATGCATTTTTTACACTTAAAGACGACTTTAGTCAAGTAACTCCTTCACATTAAACTAGTGGTGATCCATATACTCGAATCTAATGGATCGAAAGTTTAAGATTACTGGATGGAGCTCAGAGCCATGTCCGAGGACGCTTAAATTCGATCACCACTGTGTTTTCGATAACTGGGAGTATTTGGATACGTTATTATGAATAGGAAAAGTTTTCCTCAACCCACACAAGCAGCTCAGTGGATTAGACATGAACAGACATTCCTATGAACACAACTAAGTTGTAGTTTGTCTTTGCTTTGATGCCTAACGATAAATCACACATTTATAGCTTCACTGTAACAAAAGAATTCAATTACTAACTCAGGTACATGGCTCTTTTGATAGGTACTTTCACGTTTAAAACTAGACACTCCATTTTCAACCTTGCGTTCCCATTAAAAAGGCTGTTTGTATAATCAAAATGGTGTTTTCATCACGTTACACAAGCATGTAATCACCTTACAGATATTAGGTCAACCCAATCATGAGACTGTGATTGAATCTGTGACCCTTCGATGGTATCATCGTTAATGGCTTACATCATTTGTCATAAGTCACACCCTGCTACCGTGGTCCCATAATCAACGTGTACAGGAGTCACATTTGATGAAATAGCGTCAAACATGTCATTATATTCGGCTTTAATTATGTACGTTATAATGGTTTGGTACAAGTAAGTAACTACGACATGAAGTCAATTGGGCTTGGGACTGTGAGTAAATATTGAAGACATAAGTAGGACATACAAATATCGAAGTAATGATTATGTACCTACTACTACTGCTATTATAATTAGGCAGGTATTATTATTACTTTATAACGAAATAATAGGTATATTTGTTATGGAAGACTGCGTAGTTGCTTATTCACCGCGTGTTCAATTTTGATTACCTAGCAAGGGAAGGATACCTACTGAAATTGATTAAATTAAAAAAATCTATTTTTTTTAATCTTGAACATTAGCGAGCGAATCAAAAGAGCACGAGGTGAAAAATGTTCACGTAACTTTTCATCCTACCTCAGCCAGGAAATGAATATTTATTCATTTCCTGGCCGAAATTATCTTAAGTATATGTTTATCGAAATCTTAATCTTAAATTATTGCATTTAGTTAAATAACTAAATGCAAAAAAAAAATAGCGCGCGGATTAAAAAACATATGCCAAGTAGATTCCAAGTCTGAGTTTTAAAATAAAAAAGGTTGTACTTAAGATAATTTCGGCACCATAGAGATAGAAGTAAATAGATTTAATAATATTTTGAATTCACTTATAACTTTTTTAATTTCAATATATTTTGACCTCTAGCGGATGAAAACGCCTTTTGCACTCAGATATCAAAGATTACTCTCTGTTAAAATGTACCTACAACACATGTACTGATTAGAATGGTTTTGAATCAGTACGTTTGTAGCTATCGGGCTCAGACTTACAAAATATAACTAATGGTATTGGTTGATCTTTCTTGAAATTCGGATACGAATTTTGATGAGTGCCTGAAATTTCAGAACAAGTCATTAGAAGAGACATTAGAAGATACATCAAAGGAACCCGACTGCAAAAGCTTGCACATCTAAATCGGTTTTGAATGTAGAGGGTCACAAGGAGTTACAGACACATACATACAAATATACCAGTAAAATGCGCCAAAACTCGTATTTAGTGGCTGGCATATTTCGGAACTTTTTTGGTCGGTTAACTCGAAACCGATTTTTATCTAGCTATTTATCAATAAGATTTCGATATAGGTATTTCATTACTTACCTTATGGTATAGTGAGGTTCTTCATACGTCCGACATATAGACGCTGCTGTAGTTTCCATACATTGACTTATCGAAAACTTCTCAATTGCTTACTACATGAAATCCTTTTTACGATAAACCATCTTTTTACGATTTGGAAGAAAATTGGCACAAAGTTTATTGATTAAATCTTGAGAAAAAACAAAAAGAAACTACTTTCTATTTATGGCTAATATGGGATGAAAATGTCTATGCTTATCAAGACTCCTGTGCTTATTAAAATCTCATAGTAGTGTGACTAATGCTTTTGGTGCGTCGAGACCTCTAAAAGATTTGCGCATACCCTATACGTACTTTTCTTCAACAGTTACCACACGCATCCTCTTTGCCACGTGGTGGATATATATAATTCTCTTATCTGCGTTCTACACGGCCAACCTGACTGCTTTCCTCACATTGTCCAAATTCACGCTGGATATCGAGAACCCTGAGGATCTATACAAGAAGAACTACCGATGGATAGCGGCGGATGGAGGTTCTGTGCAGTATATTGTTAAGAATGTAAGTTTGTATATAAAACCTAAGGGATTGCTTTATAAAACCTAACTTATTGAAGCTTGGATATCCCTACAAATATATTTTAGGTTCTTGCAAATGTAGAAATTAAGTAGATAATTTCAATTGAAGTTAGGTTAGGTTAGAGAACTTAGAGAAATATGCAATAGGTTAGATAATCCGCAAGTACCTATAACCATATGTGCATATTGAAAAAAAATATATTGTTCATATAAAATAATGCAATTAGGGACATAATTACTTCTGGAAAATTCGATAGCGAAAGCGAAAAGATCTATCTATCATATATATAATAGGTAGGTACTGCTGAAATATTTTTGTCTGATGCAAGTAGAAATATAATTCTTAGTTGTAAAAATATAAGTGCAGTGCTCGCCACGGATCTTTATGTTTGTGAAGTTAGCTTGCTTGCGTCTAGCGGCTCCCCGCCCGCACCCCTGCGCTGTTTTTTTTTCATTGCAGCAATTTGTTGCTAACTTCTTAAACACAATATCTCGTGGCGGGCACTGTATATAGTCTTTAACAACCACGCACTTCGAAACTCGTAGCACCAGCTAAGTAAATCCGATTCCCTGCAAGAATTTCCCAAAGTCTTACAGGAACTTAATTCGGACCCGTGACACACCCAGTTCTTGAATGTACTTCTGTCCAATAGCGAATCTGTCCGATTGCGAACAATTGCCTAACATCTCTGTGTCAGAGGCACCACGGATCATATTTACTGGTAGGTACTCATGAATGAACCAAACGAATAGTAAAGGGACAGTATCTGGCAGTCTCATCTTAAAGTTTGTAAAGCATAACGGAGTAAGGCAAGAGATTATTAGTACATATACCTACTTACTCGAAACACAGATTCTTCTATAGATATAAATGAATATGAACTTGGTACTTAGGTACATATCTTGCTCTTAGTAACTATTCACATCCCTTTTATTTCAGCCTATGGAACCGCTTTACTTTCTAAACAGAATGATCACATCCGGCCGCGCAGAGTTCCGTAACTTTCCTGCAGACAAAGACTACCTACCACTAGTAGACAGGGGCCTAGTCCTGGTGAAAGAAGTGAGTGCTATAGACACCATTATGTACGCTGACTATCTGCAGAAAGTTCGAGACGGTATCGAGGAGTCAGATAGATGCACTTATGTTGTTGCGCCGAAACCATTTATGACAAGGCCTAGAGCGTTCGGGTTTCCATATAACAGTCCGTTGAAGCTACTCTTTGATACTGTGTGAGTATTAAGTACTATATTAAAGCTAGCAGGATCTTTAGTAGGTATGTCCTCTTTCTCCTCTCCTTATTTCTATTCCACTTTGTAAGGACGGCCTAGAACGATTCTCATTCCACGTCACTTATCAACTAATGTCATCTTTCACTCCTTGTCCATCAATCACATCATATAATATACCCAATGTACTGATGATTTGTTCTTGTTTATATCTTATTGTATATTTTGTTTTTGGTGTGCAATAAAGAAACATCGTATTGTATAATATGTATGTATAGGAAGATTTCTATATGTTAATTCTAATATATTTTACTAAGGTATATAGGTAACCTGTTTCACACACATCGTTTTAAGTCACCTTTTCTTAGTAGAACTGATTTTTATCATTCTCATTGAATTATCAATGTCGTTGTAATAGTGGTAAATTTTTGGTGACTTAGCACACAGTTTCGGAGATCTTTCTACTTCCGCAGTCTAACAGGTTCCACGCACGTTCATTCTGCAGTAAAGCCTTTATTTAAACTGTAGCAGCTGCCGGCTACAGTTTAAATAAAAGCTTATATAAGGCTTATAAATAAAATAAAGGCTTATATAATAGTTCTCGATATTACCTGTGCGAAGTCAGAATATTGGTGATGACATTTATTTTTCGTATTACAGCTTCGTGCATCTTGCCCAAGCCGGCATAATTGACTATTTGGTGTTCAAAGACCTGCCGAGTACAAAGATATGTCCTCTAGACCTGCAGTCTAAAGACCGGCAGCTCCTGAACAGCGACCTTTTTATGACTTACATGATATTAGTCGCAGGACTCTGTGCTGCCGCCGCTGTGTTTATTGGAGAGGTGAGTGGAAATTTTAACGGACTTTAAAAAGAGATGAGATTCTTAATTTGGTTGTATTTTTATTGATATTAATCTAAGGTTTGGGAGACGACTATATGGATAGATATGAAAATATATGATTCAGCTATAAAATACTTCAATGTGGTCACAAACAACCGTGATTTAGGTTTTAAATCAAAATAACTGATTTTTTTATCAGATTTTGCCAAAAGTTGGTTGTCATTTTGTTTTTTAGAATTATTGTCGTACTATTATTTAATAGCATAAGTATAGTATAATATCAGTTTTAGTAGTAGCAATTTTTCATTGAATAATTATTTAAAATTATATTGCTATGAATGTCTTTACATGTATAAACTCATACCTATTTTATATGAATAAATTATTGTTTTATTTTAAAACTACGGAATATCGTTAGAAAAAAAATATAATAAAATAAATTCGTTTGTTTCCAGTTCATTTTCAAAAGGTACCTGCAGGACAAACTGAACAAAGCTGAAGCTGCTAAGCCAAAGATGAAACGCAGGAAGACATCCAAACGCATCAACTTCGATGACGAAAGTAGGCCGCCTCCTTACGACTCTCTCTTTAGAAAATCTAGATACAACTTCAACGAGAACTCTAAGAAGAAGACAGTTAACGGCAGAGAATATTATGAGTACACGTCCAGCAATGGAGACACGAGATTGATACCGGTCCGGTCACCCTCCGCTTTCTTATACCAATTGTAGACAATGAATGAGACGTAACATATGAAAAATACCTTGGTTCCTATTTAGAAAGCTTATTTGTGCCTAGAATATAAATATAACAGAAGATCATTGGTTACTGGAACTAACCCGAAAGGAAAATAACCCAACATGGCAAACTCGGCTGTTGTTTACTCTTCAATCTTTTGCTAGAATTATTTGTCTCGATTTGGGCTCATAGTGAAAAAGTCTATAATCCAGTCTATTATTCAATTTCTTATATAATTTAGTAGGTACAAGATAAAAAATTCAGTTTTATTTGTCGGATCGATTACCTATAACATGGCATTGTGTTATTTTTTAAATTTTATTTGGATGTTATAACTAAATTATAACTAAGAAAATCTTATAAAATAAGACTGCACTTTTAAGTTAAGTCATTTTATAACTATAAACACTGATCACCTCGCAATGTGTTAGGTTTCATTGGGCAGAACTAATAAATGTCGTGGAATTAAACCCTAGTCGTTTCAATACATATTTTTATTGATTGTGAAAAATGAATTTTCACGATTTTCATTGCACTCACATTCAAACATGTTCAACAGTCATTGCGTTATTAAATAAATATTAAGAAAAAAAACGAATTCTATAACACATTTTTACAAACAATTAAACTATGCGGGCGCAAAATAAATGTATATTTTATACAATATTTACTCACTTAGTATAGAATTTAGGCGCAGGGTTTTCGTCGGCGGTGGGGATTGATAACACTTTGCATCATATTCAGCGTTTATTCATAGCACAAGTCATCAAGTACACATTTATATTATATACATACTAGTCGTATAGGTACATATGTTAGTAAACGAGACCAAAAGGTGAGTCGAGCGCATATCGTTCCGGTGCTCGCTCTGCGCGCGTCGCGACCGTATCCCGTGGTGGTCGGCACATCACTGTCCGTGAGGGCGCGCGCGCGTCGTTCGGCTGGCGAGTGCCCGGGCGCGTCTCCACCCCTCGCCTCTTACCCCGCTGAACCAAGGCCACGCCGCCGACGCGGCGACGACGTGGCAGTTGCCATGCGCTAATACGCAACTTAATATTTTGATTGCCTACATTCCCACCCCCATGTTCCTGAACATACTTCTAATTCCGTAGGCAACACAATAATTTTTGTGACGGGCCTCTTAAAAGTACGTTTTGCAGTTTTCACTGTTACAATCCTAACATGCCCGTCACGTCCCGGGTGTACAGCGCTAATTATTCCTCTTGGCCATACATTTCGTCAACTATGAGTACGACGTCTCCTACTTTAACGGGCGTTGTTTCGTTAACCCATTTTTGTCGTCTCTGCAATGTAGGAACATACTCTTTCAGCCACCTCTTCCAGAACATGTCCGCTAAGATCTGAGGAACCATTTCGGGTAATTCACGTCTTAATTCGTGGGAGTTTGTTACCCACCCCCGTATATCAAATCCTCCCGCGGCATGAATCATCGACACATCTTGTATCAGCTGACGCGCCTCGTTCACTGATTGACGACTATCTAAGTAATCGTCCATATAATGTTTATTATTTATCGCTTCTACGGCCTCCGGGTGCGATTCTACAAAATCCCGCGTTTTCCTCAATATAAATGTAGCCGAAGTAGGCGATGACTTCGCGCCGAAAATCATTGAATCCATCACGTAAGTATCAGGGTCACGAGTCCGGTCCTGCCCTCTCCACAAAAAAAGTTGTGCCCCCTGATCCTCTTTTTTAATTATAATACGCAAAAAACAATCGGCTATATCGGCAGTAAACGCTATCGGACCGGCCCGAAATTTAAATAATACACCTAACAAAGAATTTAACAAATCCGGCCCTGTAAGTAAATGATCGTTCAAACACGTATTTTTGTACGTCGCGGCGGCATCAAAAACTAAACGCAATTTGCCGGGTTTGTTAGGATTCGTAACACCAAAATGCGGTAACCACCATACAGGGTTAGCACACAAAGGTTTGTTAAATTTTACCGCGTATTTTTCGTTCAATAACCTATCGATTTGTCGCTCATACGCGGCTGCGAACTCGGAGTTTCTATCCATTTTCTTTTCGATTGAATTTAATCGCTTTAGCGCCGAAGTATAATTGTCGGGTAAACATACTTCGTCCCGCTTCCACAATAAACCGACTTCCCATCGGTCGTCCACCCGACGACTTGTTTTTTCTAAAATATCACCCGCACGCTCATGTTCGATGTTTATACGGGATACCTCTAAAATCCATAATGAATCAAGTTCGAACTGTTGCCGAACAAGTTCGTACAGACTATCCGATTTTTCCGATAAAAAGTTAACAGACTCGGCACCGAACTCGCGACTGCTACCTAACGGCCCGTGAACAACCCACCCTAACTTAGTACGCGACGCTACGGGTTGACCGGATTTTCCTCGCCGTATTTCATGGTTAACAATCAATTCCCAATTATCCTGTCCTATCAAAATCATCGGTTTAGCATCCGACATCGCACAGTATTCTAAGTCTCGCAGATGCGAGAAACGCTCTAACATGTTAGCTGACACGCTCTGGGACGGTAAGTTAAGCTTTTGCATAGTACGTAAATCGATATTATGACGTATGCCATTAGGACCTGTAATTAACGCTGTAACCTTACAAGATTCGTTATCGCATACAATATGACCGCTCGCACTAATTATTTTTAAGGGCGCTTTAGTACCGATCACATGAGGACATAAGCTACTGTCTATTAAAGATACTGTGGCGCCATCGTCTTGTAACGCATAACACTCGCGCTCAACATTATCAACACTTATTATCACTGGCAAAACTTTTAAAAGTGATTTGGTAAATCGCTCACCCATACTGGTCACTGATTCCTCACTCACTGTTACTCCTCGCGACGATTGCGCCGGCGCGGGCGGCGCGGCGAACGCTCCTTGCGCCGCCGGGCCGCCGCCGGGCGCCGGAGCAGGTCGGACGGCGGACTGCTCCGCGCGCTCTCGCGTCACGGCTCGGTCAGGCATCGGCGACGGCTGCCCGCCTGGCGGTGACTTGACCGCGCAGGCGAACACGGCTCGGGCGGGGGACTTATCGCCCGCACGACTGGATGAAGGGCGGGAACTCG
Source organism: Ligdia adustata (assembly GCA_947049295.1). Taxonomy (NCBI): domain Eukaryota; kingdom Metazoa; phylum Arthropoda; class Insecta; order Lepidoptera; family Geometridae; genus Ligdia; species Ligdia adustata. The sequence goes on from OX346218.1 coordinate 11,960,787, forward strand.
AATTGAAATGTAAAATTTTGTGATGAGGAGCACGACACTTATCACATCTTTTCGCTTTGCACTGATATCTAGAGTGAGTTTTTATACAACACTTAAAACACAATTTGTTAGATTTTACGTAGTTCCATTTCTCATCGTTAGTTTTGTTAGCGAAAACTGGACACTCTGGTAGATTATGACTTTTGTCGCATAACGGGCACGAGGATCCCGACGAATCAGGCTGTAACGGCAGCCGATTGCACGAAGTATTCGTCGACCCGTGCGACGCGACATCGACACTGTGAACACGCTGCTGGGTCGAGTCGCGTCGGTCGCGTTGGTGTGACGTAGATGCGGTATGTCCACGGAGATTATTATCATTGAAGGGTGTATAGTATGACGACGAGCGTGATAAACGACTAAGAAATTCAAGCACTATGTTGAGATTCGGTGATATGCGTAGGTCTGTTTCGCTCGATACATCTTTCCGCATTACAAACTCGCCGTACTGCGATCTTTGTATCGGAGACAATTTCGATATTAACTCGTTAGTGAGTTGAGGATTGTTAATGTATCCTTCCGCTTTTATGTTTTTTAGAACGTTCACACAATTTCGTACCACTGAAGTCATTTTCCTTATATCTCCGCAATTGTCGGAGGCCCGCGGCAAATTTCGAATATTTCGAATCGCGCTTTCTAATAGTAAGTGCGGGTGTCCGTACTCTTCATCCAAGGCACTTATTACTTCAGCGGGGTCGGCATCAGTTCGTAGTAAGCATTCTACGGAGCGTTTAGCGGGCCCGCGTAGCGTCTTTTGCAACCGCACTATATTTTGTTCCATCGAATAGTGCTGAGCGGTGTTCTCAAATGCTCTACGGTACGACAACCAATCTACCGGATTTCCGTCGAACTCTGGTAGATCGTACTTTTCTCTAGTTAGAGACATTATCGCCTTTGCGAGATGTTTTATATCGGTGGGCGTGGCATCGTCGGTAGGCGCGATGTATTTTGTTCGACACGTGATCTCCGCGTCATATGCGGAGTGCGGGAAGGGCGCGGCCGCTCTCGATGTTTCTGGAACTTTCCACTGCTCGGCGCATGCTGCCTCGCCCGCCGGCGGATTTGCTGCAGCATAGCCATCACCGAGCCACTTCCTCACCTCCTCCGCTCTACTCGTGGTACTCCGTATTTCATCTTCAAATTCATCCTCGATTTCTGCTATGTCGAGCGCTAACTTCTTCTTTATTAATCCCTCCTTGACTTTAGCAATCTCCTTCTCCGCTTCGTACTCAGCACGAAGGCGCGCTGCTTCGCGGCTAGAACGGCTCGAGTGTGACCTCACGCTACGTTTCGGAACGCGCGTGTTATCCGACACGTGGTCTTCTCCAACCGCTAGAGCTTGAGCAGTTTTGCTCCTCGTACTGATGCCATCCGTCTTCGTCATGGTGCACGCCGACGACTTTTAATGATCCGGCTCGAAGTAATATAGAATTTAGGCGCAGGGTTTTCGTCGGCGGTGGGGATTGATAACACTTTGCATCATATTCAGCGTTTATTCATAGCACAAGTCATCAAGTACACATTTATATTATATACATACTAGTCGTATAGGTACATATGTTAGTAAACGAGACCAAAAGGTGAGTCGAGCGCATATCGTTCCGGTGCTCGCTCTGCGCGCGTCGCGACCGTATCCCGTGGTGGTCGGCACATCACTGTCCGTGAGGGCGCGCGCGCGTCGTTCGGCTGGCGAGTGCCCGGGCGCGTCTCCACCCCTCGCCTCTTACCCCGCTGAACCAAGGCCACGCCGCCGACGCGGCGACGACGTGGCAGTTGCCATGCGCTAATACGCAACTTAATATTTTGATTGCCTACACTTAGAATGCAATTACAAAAAAATTAAAGTACAAATACAAGAATTTTCTTATATTTTGAGTGCGAACAGATTCATTGCCAAAGCATTCAATTGCGATTAACTGTTGTTTTATGAAATAGGATACATAGTCACAACATTGCAGTTATTTTCTAGCACTAAGTCGATCACAGGAGATTTTCCGACACTTCCCTGTCAACTGTCTGGTGAAATCAAACGACCATAAAATGTATTATACTAAATAAAATTACATTATATTCTTCTTTAGTCAAAAATAAAATGCAAATTAACAGCCCGTAGACAATAAGTGTATAATCTGCACGTATAAATACAAATATAGGTACAATTTCATATTGAGCCGCGGTTAGAAGCACGCGTTTCATCAGTCGAAACATTCTTGTGTAAATATTTGAATAGAGGTACTTAATTTATATATAACTTAAAATTAAAACATCGAATCGTAGTATTTCAATCTACATATGGTGAGGGGTGAACTATGTTGATTTAAAAGCTTTCCTAAATGCACTGGCATCGTCTACGTAATGTAGCAAACAAGCAACTATAATTTTTGAAAGTACGTAAAGATTTATTAGCGATACATAGGAGTATTAAAAAAACTACGAAGCAAATATTTTCATCATTACAGTCGTGCAAAAAATACTACTTAAAGCACTAATGTAGATTTTCAACAGTAAATTTGATAAAGATTCCATAAATGGTAGTACAGTTTTAATGCCTGCTAAGTAATTTTACTAAATAGATCTACCTCAAACAAATACCAGTGCGAGTATAAAATTAAAATTTGAGGTAATAAAAGTGTGAGGATCTAAATGTTTGTAAATTTGCGTGTAAAGTGTAAAACGATTGAGTTTTTTTAAACTACTTAAAAACCTAACTTTCAATATAAATTCTCTACTTTATAGCTCTACTATTATATCATAAGATACAATTTAAAAACTATCTAACGATAAACCTTTGAAGCTTATAAGCCACTGTTTTTTTAAGTTCTACCTTCTCTCAGAAAAAAATAGCAATTACCGATTATTTTAAGCATTATGTAAAAGTTTTACAATTTTCATAAGTCAATTTGAGTTTTGAGATAAAATTAAACTGCTTTGGTGTCATACCTAAGTTGTTAAAAATAAAATCCATGCGCAGAAGATATATTTCTTGCACAACCTAAACGCAAGGCAACGCGCAAATCTAATAGTTAGAAAGTTATTGAACTACCTACATTCAAAGTTATTGCAACAAGAACCTCCACATACAACAATCTACCTCTAAATATAAAATGCTAGCTTTTATTCCTACTACTTATAGCTACAATAAAGAGGCGTGCACATTGGTAATGATGCTATAGGCTGTAGAAATTGCCTTTACTCTATGCTCAAATTTAACCCGACATTTGCTTCCCTCAGTCTCAACTGACAAATGTATTGATTGATGATGCTTGCAAAGAGAGAAAAAAACCATAGGAAACCAGTAACAAAACTAGTGAAGATTTTATATAAAGTCTACAAGAAATCGCGCGTAAAAGATAGTTCCGAAGTTGAGACGAGGTTAAGTGTTAATTAATGGTTAACTTGAAGAGACAAAAGTGATTTCAATATAGTTTATTATTACCCATTTACATAATGTAATAGTCTCAATTAGGATGTTTAGATTCTACATTATTGCGTGAATCATGTGCTTGTTCGAAATTGTGCACTACATTATTTTAGCTTAAAAATCAAATGAAATACGCAAATTATTACTGTGATGCTCATATTATGCGTGTATATTAATGATCATAAAATGTGTAGTAAACTTTTGTGTGAATTTAGAGTGAAATATTCAGTTTGGAATGTATTTAGAGGAGATATTACCATAAATATAGAGGTAGCCATCTATTTCTTTTCTCATATCTCGGCGGCTTAACGTGTCCAGTTCACGCTGTGCAACCGCGCACATTCTCGCAGTGAAATTCAGTATAAAATCGCATAGCGTGTCATAATGTGCGCGAACGGGATTGCGCTAAGGTGGCCACAGTAACGCTCCAGAGCTGCATTTTGGTTATTTATGAGGATATAATCTTATGAAATTATCTTTCGTAAATAAAATAATAGCTTATAATACGTATTTAAACGCACTTGTTGAGGTACTTCAGATACTTCGGTCGGCACAATAGGCTTTATACGAAGCACTTAACATATTTACCTATTAAGATAAGATTATTTTATTTATAGTTACTTATAATATTATTTCGTCATACACGTGTCAAATATTATTTATTTATCAGGTCGTCGACCGCGATTCAATGTATTTTTCCTATGATATTTAGGCAAGTATGTATATTATATTTTTTTACTTAATAACATTGTACTTTATAAGAATACAATGCAATATAGCCATTATGTGCAGTATATTAAGTATATCGACGATTTGGTGTCTCAAAATGTCTTAGTTCTATTTTGTGAGTTATTTGTGTCAGGTTGTGAAAAAAAATGGTCATCATCGACTGTTGTTTAAACTGTTTAGTTTTGAATTTTAAATTTTAAAGTTAGGATCATTGCTATTTTCTTGAATTTGGGACCGACACAGCAAACACACACCTTATTACCTATATTATTTCTACGTCTTACAGACGAAACCTTTAACAATACTTTTACAATAATTAAATAGATTCTGAATCACATTATTCAAGAAGTTGCAATGATACAAAGGATAACATTGTTTAACAAAATATAAGTCGAAATCATTTTACAAACAATCATTCTGTAAGGGCACGCAATCCCTAACGCCGCCGCCATTATTGTGCCATCTCTTTCTCGCTAATTCCTCGCGCTATGCGTGCGAACGAGATGGTACGACAATAATATGCAGACTGCCTTATATGATTGATTACCTGGCCTATAATTCTTGAAATAATTATGTTTCAGTGTCACATTATTTGTTTTATAAGCACACATAATTTTAGACCAACGATAGGTACCAACTTTGTGATAGTAAACTTAACAATACATACTATTTACCTTAATGCATAATTTTACAGAATGTGGGCTAGCGCGGCTTAGTATGCAGGCAATTTAATGCTTGATTTTGGTTTTGTTAGTTCAAAAACATCTTACTACTTTAAAAAAAAACACGCGCTATAAAAAAGCTACTAACATAGGATATCATACTAAACAACGCATCGTTGCGGTCTACCTCCAAGCGCGCTGCCCTTTTGTGATAAAAAATTACGCAAATTCATTTAAAAAACCCATACATTCAATACACTTACAATTATCCATATGCTTAGCCCTCAACAATTCATATAAGTACCCAGCTAACCTTAGATTCATAATTTTCCAATTTAATAATCTAGTCTATTTAGTCAACCATATGTACGTGCTAAGTTTACATTTATACAATTTTATTATACCTAAATGATTGTTAATACATAAATATTTAAAATTTAAACTTAATTTTTTTTCTACAAGGGACAATTTCTTATCACATATTTTTAACTTCTTATTAACTTTTTTTTTGGTTATCATCAAAACATGTTTTTTATGCACTGTTCATTTTAGCCATTTAGATCACGATAGTTCCACCATAATAGTTCAGAGCTAGAGGTTTTTGTCTTGGGACGTTTTAGTTTTTTTTTTAATTGTGTCCACTAGCGTTCTCATATTTGTTTAGTTAATTCATGGCTAATATGTAGCGAGAGCGTGTTGATAACTCCATTCTACCACGGAGAGCTGTCAAACAGCCAGCCGACCGTCTTGCATAGGTGAAGGGAGCAGTGAACTACAAAAAGATTAAGAACTTAGTAAGAGCGCACAATACCACGTGGTAGATTTGTATTCTCCATTTATCTCTCCGATTAATGATTTTTAAGTAAATACTATTTTTGATATCGACGACGAGCAAGTGAGACAGATAAACTTCAAGTTTTTTTAGGTTAACTGTTTTTTGTCCTTAATTGTTATGATAGTATATTTTTTTCAAAATAGCGAAGCAAATTTTCGATAGTTATATCAAAATCATTATAAAAAAAATACTAATACTAGAGTAGAGTGGAGAACCAATGTGGAAAACGGAGAGTACGATTTCTACGTGGTTTTCTCTTTGCCCTGTTTTTGTTTTAGTCGATTATTCATTGGGTCAACACTAGTTGTTCACTCACAGTCACTATTTGATGAATAATGGAAACAAAAGCTGACGGAAGCTATGCTCAATGTAAGCAAATAAACGGGTGTGTGTGTGTGTTTATATGAATTGGAGATATCTAGTTTTAAAGGATATTTTGGTAACCAAATTACGATACAATAACGTGTTTTGTACTATTGTACCTTTATAATAATAGTGACATAACAATACCAACAGAATATTTTTATTGGGCAAGACAAATTTGTATTTAAAGTAGATTTAATCGATTATTTTGTAATGTTTGCTTCATGTCGACATCAATATAGCACTTGTATTGATAAATATTAAAGTTGATATGATTTAATTGTTTAAAACATTGGTGGTCCTTTGTATAGTATTTTCAATGTCATCAAAAAAACAAACATCAATGGTATGATTACAATATCGTCAATGCGTAAAATAATATTCAACAATAAATAAAAAAATAAACAAACAACTTAAATAAGCATAAAAATAATCGCATACAAATCGTGATTCTATGATAAAAAAATATATCTGTGGTGATTCTTGCTTCGTGTGACGTCAAAATGAAATCGATTCCCTTAACCTGTACCGCGATTTAGCAGTCGCTTTATTGGTGAAACGGCAGACTTGATAGATCATAAAACCTGTATCAGTTAACTCGCGCGTGTGATACATTGCTAGGGCTAGTCTACTCTACTAACCCGCACTCTAAAGCCTCCAGATTCCACCCGATGGGTCTCTGGCCTTGATTAGAACACAAGGATTCTGACCTCGATCCCATGGTCCGCTGCCGGCAGAGGTACGGCGTCACTGCAGGCGATGGCGTCTTGTGCTCCTGTAATATACAATTGTACAGATAAGAGCGGTTGCGTAATGGACTTTGGAGGCGAGTTTCAAATATTCACTTTTAAGCAAGAATCTGTAGATCTAAACAATTTAAAATCATACTAAGTAATCAATTACATATACAGGGTTATCGGCTAGGAGTGTACTAAGCTGAAAGGGGTCAGCGTACCCATCTTAAGGAACAACATTTACTGTGGGATTTACTCCGAATTCGAGACAAAAAAATCAGCTGTTCCTTACAAAAAGTTGATCAGTCGTCGGCAAAATGAAACAGCTAATTTGTTTTTTCTCGAATTTAGAGTTGGTCCCTTGTTGAAAGTTGTTCCTTAGGATGGGTACAGTGACCCCTTTTCCGCTTAGTACACCCCTTGCCGATAACCCTGTACAATATACAATTTGCCATATTCTAAGGAATGAACATTTTACATAAGATGACGCCTCGAAAGCAGATGAATTCTTAGGCTTATGACAGTTTAATATAATTATGTATAGTCAATTATTAAATAATATAATAAGGCTTAATATTACGTCATATATAACATAAACGTCTACAAACTTTACAAGTATCTAACTGTTTTCATAATAACACAGAGTAGCACGTTTACTGAGTAAGTACAATACGAAAACAATGCGTAGGTACTTAAGTGTATTATACAACGAAAACCTAAAAGCAACATTAACAACGTATAACTTCAGCCTATGTAAACTATTCAAATGACTTCCCACGACCTAAACTTGAAATATTCAAATTGTGTAAGCAAACACTTTAAATCAACTAATATAATATGCTCTCCGACGTCTAACAGAAACTACGAGTACAGCCGACTGTGTACTTTCTATGTCTATTTCGTAAATAATCTACATAATAAGTCCATGTTTACCTGAAATAGTGTTGACATTTCCTAGAAAAGCAATGTTCGCTTTGACGACAGCAATTTTCAAAGGTCGTCCATTTGTGCTTTGAGAAAATTGCTATGACTTGATGAATAAAATATGCGCGGGTTGGTGAAATTGCTACTAGAAGGTTTAGAAGAAATGTTATTATGATTTTTTGATTTATGCTTGACTTCTGCTTCAAACCCGCTTTTATTAAGAGGTACCTAGGTAGATAGCAAATTTGTCGCAAAATCTGTTAGAAATATGTTTTTCTTTCACATGACTGACAGTTCTAGGCTGATTTTAATTCGCAGCCAGTATGACATGTTACAATGTATTTGAGTGTTGAAAACGTCAACATTGTAGGTGCAGGAATATTTTGAATCGTGTCTGAAGTTTTGACTCTTCCTACAAGTGTAAATATTTAAAAAAATAATAGTTTATGTGTATATTATGTCGTGCGTATATTTCAATGTGTCAGGAGAGATATAAATCAAAGACAAAGAATTATTTAAAAATATTTACTATTTTTACAATTTTTTCTCTATAAAACATCACAGTCTCCGTTTACATAAAAATTTGGCACAAACGGTTTAAATAATAAACTAAATTAATAATTTAAATTCAATATGTTATCACAAAAATATAGTATATATAATGACTTGATTTTTGTCTAATTATCGCTAGATATCTTCAAAGTGCAGTTTCTGTGTCCTCCTGGCTGAGGCATTTCATCCTCAATAAGCAATCGGATCTCCTTGAAAAAGATTTATCGAACCCTTATCGTTTCTAAACTGTAAAACTGTAATTGAAATAAAACAAAACGGCGCTATGAAACTTTACAATAGAAAAAAAAATACACACAAGCTAGAGCTGATGATACTTAACGTATGCCACTAGACCTAAATAAATGATCAAGGTTTAAAAGAAGCCATAAACAACCATATGTCAATATTTACAGGGTATATTACTGTTAATTCGTTAATATACAAATAAACCCAAAATGATCCTATACATTTAAAAAAATTAGCATAACATAGAATGAACAACACAGTGAGATGATTCAAAAGCAATATGTAAATGCCATCCTTGCCTTCATAGGCTGCTCTGATCCGATAATCTGACATTTCATATTTATTTGAGTGAACTGAATAATGCAATTATATTGTAATCGTATCGTGGTAAAAATTGTATCGTGGTAAAAATTGATAGCTATTTACTTATTCATTTTGTAAGTGGGTTGCGTTATGGAGATTTTTTTCAGAAAACTGTCATTTTAACATATACAGTGACCCCGATTCGGACAAGCCAAACTTTCTAAACTAACCTAATTTGACAGTTCTAAAATTGTCTCCTCTCTTTTTGTTTCCACAAGTGAGATAAGGATAGATATAATTTTAGGAACTTTTAGTTTAGTCAGTATGACTGGCCGAACAGTTTTGTTCACATAAAAACTGCAAAGTATATTTTACGTAGCAAAACTCGACTCTGACTGAAACTCTTATTTTACTGTATATTTACTTTTAGTAAATTTTTAGCGGATTAGAGAAACTGTTGAACTAATTCTTATCTAATGAGTAGTTAATTATAACGACTTCACGAAAAATAACCACGGTTGATTCAGATGATTCCAGGATGTGGTTATTAGCAAAAAATCTTACAAGTTTTACTTTTTCAATAATATAATAGAAGAAATGAATCGTAAATAGAATAATTTCAAATCGAGTCGGATTTTACTAATAACTAGGTTTTGATATGATGTATAGATAGGGTGCTGCTTGACTATATCAATACATAGAGTAACGTGCGTGGCAACATTGGCAACCGTATTCGGCAAATCGCTTTATCTGGCAAATATTGACGTGCGAGATAAACGGCGTTTCAGATAGAGCTGCTTATTACCCAGACTGGACCAACAAAAAAAAAGTCACGGCTTACATACTACGACATAACAGATTCCCGTATATACGTAGCTGAAAAGTAATTTCCATGAATATGTTCTAGTTTTAATAACATATAAGCGTGTGCCAGCTCTTTTCTACCTTTTATTGTTGTCCGATTCCAGTGGGTTTTTTTCACATTATTAACTAGGCTTTACCGTTTTATTTTTTTCTGTCTGTAATATCACTCTAGTTACAAGCTTCCTAAGAAGTCATATTTTGCGCTGATAAGATAGATGCCTATTAGAAGCCTTTATTATGCAGAATTGACTTACTTTTTTCAAAATAATAAAACGTGTAGGTAGGTCTAAAATGCATCATAGTGAAGCGATTGACACCAATAACAAAAAATTACGTTACAATTAAGGGGGTATGAAGAGGTGGCTCGGAACGAAAATTCTATCAGAAACACGAAAACAGTGAAGGGTCGGTGAAACTCTTAAAAAGTAACAACTTCGTGAGTGACCTCGAGCGTCTGTCTGCCTCAGTCTTTAAACGTTCGATATCGATGCAAGCGATATAGACATAGTCAAGCGGCACACACAATATGTATGGCTATGGAGTGCAAAACTCTTGTCCGTACCTGCTGGTTAGGCCCACAACACGTCGCGTTGTGACACAGGTCGTTGGGAGGGCAGTGGAGTGCGCACGGCGCCTCCGCCGATGCACTTATCACCTGCCAATCATATATAATCGTTAATAACTCACAGAAAAAAATGTAACGAGCGGGACTTGGAGTTGCGACCTTGGTGGAAATCTGTATGGACTTATTTTTTTTTACTTTTTTGTTGTTGTGGAATCGGCTCGATTCATAATACTTTTGTACGACAAAATAGTTTTGGTATTACACATAGTGTTATATAATTGCTATTGACACAGCAGACACGTGTGTGTAAGCGCAACCCTAGATGCACATGATCGGCATATAATTACTAATCTTACGCGTGTACGGTACGCACTGATATCAGATGACATAACATTCAATGCAAAGTTTTGTTAGCGCCTCGTGTCACACGTGTTTATTTATCATGTTTATTTATTTAACTTTATATATATATGTATATAGGTAGTTATGTCAGATCAATATACAATCGTAGTTTCCTGTAGTAGTAGTATATGTCTAAGCACGAGTAAGTATCTGCATATATTGTTTACCTCTGTACACGTGTTATGAGACTTATACGTTAACAAAGGGTTAGTTGTGTGTTCTGGTGCTTATTTTGCCGAGTTACTAAAAGAATGTGTTTATCGAAAGGCAGAAAACGTACCCATTATTAAGTATAACTTGCAATAAGAATATAAGACATTGTACTGACATAAATAATGGCAAGTAAGGACGGGAACCATCTTCAAGTATAAATGTGGTAGCAGTACTGCTGGACATAATCTTATGCATTTTTGGATAAGATGCGCAATTTTGGTAGATTAGATTATGTACAGAGGATAGCAGACACACCTGTCTGCTAGAGAATAAGCTGTCTTCTGGAGGGGAGACGGCCAGGATAGGGCAGAGTGGCGTGCCACGGCTATGTTATCTTCTATGCTATCCTTTGTATATAATATTATCAAAACTACACAATAATCACGTATGATTTGCTCTAAATATGTCTAACGATAAAAATTAAAATATGTGTCACCAATACCAATTCATATATCTGAGATTATGGTGTATGGGACAGTATTTGGAAAGTTTTCTTGACAGATGCGAAATTATTTTTAACTGATGAAAATAGCTATTCGTTAATAACGTAAATACCTTATTTTGTTACGTCATCCAAAAAATAATTTTCCTAATTAATAAAAGAGCCAGACATTTTACACAATGCTGAATTCATTGGTTTGATGTAACATATGCATTAGAAAGGTTTTTGATAAAGCAATAAACGGTTTTAATCGCAAAACTAACGCTTACTAAGCCTTGCTTATCTTGATAGCTTGCTAATCAAACTGAAGTGTTTGAAAATGTGCAACGTGCCTTATTATATACGTGTACCTACTTAAGCGAGTATTTAGTCACGATATTTAAGATTCTTGGCGCAATTACCTAATTATGAATAACATAATATCTTTTTATTTGCTGGTAAAAAGAAATACATAAAATAAATAAGGTATTACAGATAATCAAATTTTTTCCGCTACGCTGCAGACGAAGACAAAAAAAACGCTTAAATCATACCCGAGGAAAAGGTGTGCAAAATTTAAAAGTTTAATAATAAACATATTTTGTGAAGTCTAATATGTTAAATGTGAAAAATAATATGTTAAAAACAAAACAAATAGGTTAAAATATCCGTTTTAACAACAGATTTATTAAGTCACAGTAATGGTTTCGCAGTAAAGTTGTTCACCATGATTAGGCTTAGAACGTATTTATTGGCCACCACCATTCCATTAACGGAATAACGAGTGGCCAGGGGTAGGCAGACCACCAGCCAGATACAGTAAAACAGATCAATCGCAAAGATACGAGATTGGCCCAAGACAGTATGCCGATACAGGCTGAAAATGAAGATGATGATGAAAGTATGTATGTACCTCGTTGCCGCCGAGTGGCAGTTCCACGAACTCCGGCTGTATCGTCGTGGAGTGAATGCCCTCGTTGTGGAAGAATTCCTTCACCTTCTCCGCTATCTTCATGTACTCTGACAGGTTTCTACATCTGGAACAATATTGCATTGGCTATGTCAACTTGGCATGTCCATTCCTATATGCCTTCCATTAAGGAAGGCATATAGGAATTGTTTTTTTTTTCAATTGTTTTTTTTTTATATTTTACTGCCTTATTAATAAAAGCGTATTATTAACTTAGAGCATATTTGTCTTGTTCTATCCAATTGAGGACGTCACGCGCCAGAATAAGACAAATGACGATTAAAGTATTATTTACAACATAAGACTCATACATTTCTTTCGCCTACATGCAGGTGTATTTCTTATATTATCGGGCCAGTATACTAATCATTATTATTTCAACACGATTTCAAATAAGATTCGTGGTTCTGTCTTCCATGTTATTTTATAATGATCTAAACGTTTTTTAGTTTGGTACTTAGAACATTAAAAATGATGGTTTGGTTGTCACTCACAAAGTTATAAATTATCACTAATCATACTCGTGTATAAATGATAGTACTTGTAAATCTTCGGTTTACGATGTATGGTCGAATTAATTTACAATATTATGACACGCGTGGACAACTATCTCGCACGTTTCCGCAAACAATGGAGAGTTTATCTTCAATTGTTATTGGTACAAGCGTCGGCGGGTAATTTAAACAATGGACGAAGATAAATCAAAACGTATGCACTTACTAACTCATTCATACCACTAATATTATAAACGCAAAAGTTTGTAAGAATATATATGATGTATGTTTGTTACTTCACGCAAAAATTGCTGAAATATTTGCATAAAATTTGGTATAGAGATAGCTTACGAGTAGAATCTAGATTAACACACAGGCTACTTTTTATGCTTTATTAAAGCGGGTATCAAAGGAGGGCGCGCCTAGTATTGTGACTAATATTGACATTGTAAGTGTTTGAGATTTTCGTTCGGTAGAACTGAAGAGACAACGGTAAGGCCAAAAATTCAATGACACCTTATAAGCGGAGTAGGCCTACGTAACGCGTGTATGTTTGGGCATTGAAAAGTATTTAATCTTGAAATTACTATACTTTCAATATATTTAACATCAATCCCTTTTAAATGCTTTTCGAAATTACAGGTCCTACCTAAAGGGACAACAGAAAGTGGCTTATTTGCTAAATAAATAAAAAACGACATTGGAGAATTCCAATGTCGTTTATAAAACTTCTTCAGGTAGATTTAAATACATTATTGTTATCAGAAGAAATAAGCTTTATTCGAGGTTGACAAAGATAACACAAAGAGCACTAACAAAACAATTAATTTAACAGCGCATCATCTTTTTGTAAGGACACGGAATTCATAAGAACCAAAAATACAGTGACAAAGAATATTTTAGAAATCTTTAACATTGTAAATTATTAAAAAATATTACGAACGGAATAAAAGTATCTTGCCATTAGCGAATTGTATAAGTTCGTAAGTTGTTGTGGTTTTCACACAATGCATCGTAAACCAATCGCACTGAAGATTGACCGTAATAGTTAGATAAAAATTAGTGATACTGGTTGGTGGTCCGAACTCTGACGTCATGCTTTAGTTGCATATTGGTCACATTTCCGGCAAGTCAGTCATAATCTAAGATATAAGGAAAATGCTGTTGAAATTTGTAAGCTACGTACAAAATCAATGCACGAGCTGTTTTTAGCAACTCAAAATAGACGAAATACAGTACTTAATGTCTGAGCGAGCGAAACGTTTAAATAGTTAATATTAAAGAAAACATAATTTTCAATTCTAACCCTGATCTATTCTATGTCGAAACGTCAATTTTGGAACAATGCGACATTTGTTCGCTTATGGTCAATTTAGACGATTCAAATAACAGACTTGACCAAATGGACTAAGAATTTAAAACATACAAAAACACTTTATGTGGTTGTTTCTAGTGTTAACAGTTATAAGTAAAACGACTCGGCACTACCGACTTTCCAGGTTGTTTTAAGAAACACCGTTCTGCGGTCTTGCAGTTTAAAAAAACGTCGGCAGTTGGCACCCAACCTACTTTTTTGGATGCCACGTCAGGTTTGACAGTGTAACGAGTATAAATAAGCTCCTGTATACAATACAATACCTACTTATTTCTTAGTGAATACATAAAATAAAACAATGTAAGATTGAGGAAAAGGGAGATCCCAACAAAAGGTAGAGTTTCGATTGCTTTTTATTTAATCTAAAGGAACCCAATTTATAACAGTGGGTAGATAATGCTATAAATCAAAGTACTGGTAAAAACTTTGAGCGTGAGTAGTGTTTTTTTTGGTTTCAGTCTAAGCTCTTGTTTTTATAGAATAGAACACGCGGTAAGTAAGAGCTATCAAGGCGATTCGGATTTTTGACCGTAATTTTAAAATAGTTTACAATTCAGCAATACGTTTGTCACACTATTATTAAGCCAATCATGAATTGTTATATTCATATAAGTTATAATCAAATTGATGCAGCCCTTTTAAAAAAAACACAAGATACGTTTATATAAAGAGGTTGTTACAGTTTGTGGTTCCCTTTAGCAAGTTTTGAAGTAGACATTTTCTCGTAAATAGTGTTTTAGAGAAGGTAATAAATACTTCTTGGTCAAGACAATAGGCAGTTGGGACAGTGAAACAAAAAGATAGGTGCCAGAAATGATGCGCAGGATTAGGGAAAAATCTGAGGAGTCTGTGCCAGGTACGAACCTATGCGGGACTCTGGTCAGTACCTGATGCAAAGATTGGCCATTGCTATCTAGAAGGGCAACGCAGCGAGTATAGTGCGGCTATTAGTATATCTGACGAGCATTCATTTGTGATTTAATATTATAATGAATGATTGTTTATTAGATATTAAGTACTATATTAGACTTAAATGTCGTTATTTGACATGTAACTTATTACTGAAATAAAAAACAATTGAAAAAAAAATATAATACTTAAATAAAAAGATTTTACTTAGTTTAAAACCGATTTTTCGCCTGTTGAATTGAAATCAGATGTTATTTTTTAACCTCCGACGCAAAAACGACGGGTTGAAGTGTCATCGTGGCTCCTAAACAGATTCTGTATGCAATGTGTATAAGTCGGAAGTGTCCTTAGCCATATTGAAAGAAAATCGGTCCAAAATGGCCGGCGTCAAAGTACATATTTTTCTACAACCCCCTCAATATGGGTATCAACTAAAAAGGCTTGACTACTGTAAGAATACTATACACTATGATAATTTCAAATCCAAGACCGCAGCCACACCGTAAGGGGTTTTTTTAAAATTACAATTTTAAATATCATTAACCAAATGGTTGTTACCAAAAATTCGATAAAGTAAATAATTTCATGATAAAAGATAATAGACAAAATTTTAAAATATATTCCAAACGTTACTAAACATGTTCTAGCTTGTTTTTCTAGCAAAAGCAGAACACCTCCACATACATTGCAGCACAAAGAATCACACGGCATTAGCCCACAAATAAAAAACTCTAAAGCCGTCTTTACATGGGTCATTGACATTGATTCTTGGACAAAGACTGAAATTGGGAGCGTGCCAAGGCGATACGTTGCAAAACAACATTACATTTTGAGCTAAAACATATTTCAGGAAAAGATAAATAAAGTGTAAGAAAATTTCAATAAATTGCAATGAAGGTGTAAAAGCGTAGGTATCTTGATAAAACTGTAGCGAGATTACACTTTCAAAGGCTTTAGAGTTCCGCGAAACGTAGAGCGAAACTAAAAGGGTTCATTAAAGTAACAGAGAACCCTCGCTTTTCGCATTTATTGTCCTTGCTGTTTCTATGCCCTTTAATCGCAATATAAATAAAGAATTCACTCACTATCAATGCTCTTATTAGAGTTTTTGCATTTTGTATTTGGACGCAGTCGACTGCTATCTTATCGAGATATAATATTTATCTGTTCAGTGCTCGTTTTGCACGTATGAATAATAACAGGTCAAAGATCAGACAGCTAACAGACAGTACACGGTCTATTAAAAAGTAGATACGCAACATTATTTTGTGAAAAGATATGTATACAACATAACAAGAAAAGAGACAAGTGGTTAAAAGCGACTTACAAACCCGACTGAAAAACTTTAGACTGTGTTAACAAGTGAAGCCCAGGTATTCAACATGTATAGCTTATGACCATTTGCGGATAAAAACAAATCTAATGACATCTCGCACATCGGTTACATACATACATATTTACAAAAAAATTACATACACTCGAAAAAAATTACCCTTTTTTTGGCAGTCGGATTAAAAGGTATGAGGATGAAGAATTATTATCAAAACAGCTAATTTTCAAACATCAACTGCCTTTATTGTTTGTTTCAGGAAAAAAATTATTAAAAAACATAATTTTTGAACCTTTTGATAATGCTAAACCCATATTTATGCGTAGTTATATTACGTCGTTGTCTGGTTTGGGATCATTCTCTATTTTAATTTTTAGCGATGACAAAACAAAGGAAAACCGCCTCTTAAATGCCGGTTCAATATCTTTGTAATAGAAATAAAACACTTTTACACACATAAGCTCACAGAAAAAGAAATTATACAGTAGATTTAAATAAACACGCATAAAAATAACACAAGAAAAAATTTAAAATAAACTCATTCTGAGAAGGCAAATTTCGATGGAGTTATTGCGATAAGCTACAATTACAACATTTAGGCAATTTTGTTACTCGCGCAGAAAACGATTGAATACCAGTTGTTAACAAAAAATAATTTTGCACGCGCTTTCTTTCTAGGTTATTATTTTGAAGAGTACCTAAGTATTATTAACACAGAATTTTATCTTCTGTTTTGTTTTTCAAAGATTAGTCTTTGACGTCAACTACAAATAATAAATGTAGGCGACAACATTCAGACTAGTTTTCTTGATCGAATTTTTCAGATATATTTGCTGAATTTTATTTTTGTAGATATATGGTTTTTTTACACTTAATGTTGTTTATTCGGGACAAAATGACAATTATTGCGATTTATTGAAAAAGGCACGTATATCATTTTATGTATGCCGATTGCGTATTTGGGTAACTAATTAAAACTATTTTAGAAAACATAAGTATGGCCTACACCTCCTTCATAGGGGAGACCGATGTACAGAAGTTGAAAGCTATGGGTTAATATGGTAAGGTCATTGCCACTTTGATTGATTTTATTCCAAAATCATAATTAATATTGATATTTGGTAAACTACGAACTACCTACAATAATAATTATTATGTAAGTTTCAACCAAACCAAGTCAAATATGTCAGTTAACAGACATTAATGAACGATTAACAAAACGACCTACAAACGAGCAGCCGGCATTGACACGGCGGCGGCGGGCGGCTAGTCTGACCACCCCGCACCGTTGACATACATTATCCGACCTTAACTAATCTAAATACTATTGCCGGAAGACACGCGCCAAATAATTCTATTCATTTATAAACACCTGTGACAAACACTATACAGGGTTATAGCTAACTGATTAGAAACTTCCGAAACGAGTGGCAAACCTCTTTCATGACCCTTAACCATACAATTGATAATTTTTCAGGAAAAAAAATACGTAGATTAAACTTTATCTTGAATTTAAAAGACTATTCGTTAATAATCACTGAAGATATCCACTTCATATGTATGTGAATCGATTTAAAATTATTTCATGATGTCACAAATTTAATCAAAATTTGCCTTTATCTTGAGTCCTATACCTAGACAAGTTTATCCACAAAGTGCTAAATATAATGAGAATTATTTTAACTTAAACACATTACTTGTTCATGCATAATAAATTAATAATACTTTGTTTTTATTTTCTTGATTTTGAAACACAGTTAAATAAACACCACACCACCTGGGCCACGTGCTTTGTAACAGATATACAAGACATAAGCACACTCAAGAATTTAATACTATGTTTGTAATAATTGTAGGAATCTTTTAATACGAGAAGCTGACAAGTTAGATATAATGAGTGCCGGTAGTAGTGATTCGACTACCGGTATCTTTGTTCCGGAATTGGCACATCGCACTACACAAGAATACTAACGGGCAAGATGCTCCTAATTCATACAAACAACACTTCCTCGTGGACGAAAACAAAGCGATAAAATTGCAAATCACATTTTATATCACACATATGAACATTTTGTTGAGTTCTTGTAAAGTCTTTCTTTATAGATTTTGACATAAATTGTTTACGTCTTGTCTCAGACCGACCGCTTACGAATGAAGTCACCTCTTCTTCGCATAGAATGGGTTCGCCCTAGAGGCAGAGTTTTAAGTTGGCATGGTCTACGATATTGGTAACGCTAACTCATTCAAGCTGAACGTTATTTAACTTCAGCGTTGAAGCATCTAGCCTAGCTGTGCTACGAGCGCTATCGCGTCTCAGTTAATAAATGAGCTAGCTACGAGTATGATATGATCCTGTGGCTTCCTAGTTGCTATTATGTGTACCGCCAGCACTCCGTCCACACTCTCCAATAGCCTTACCCAACCTAACCAAACAAAAGCAAATAAACTCTTATCACAATTCAATAGAGTGCAATATCGTGTCTCACCTAATATGTGCACTGGCTATGATCCTGTCTCCAGCTAGCTGCCACACGTGGAACTCGTGAACGGCCAACACTCCATCCACTTTCTCCAGCAATCTTCGCTGGATCGCGTCCACCTGTTCAGGGAAAACCGTTTAGGGTGTTTATTCCCAGTAATTCTGCTACGGTGGCCCCGTGATAGGATTACTAGATTCCTCTAGTATTCCTATCACGGGGCCACCGTTTTTATTCCACGGCATTTACTTAAATTATAATTTGAAATGCGGAATAGAATGAGATGCCTTCCTCACCTGTATATGCGTAGGGACAGTCTGCAACAGTATAAGCGACGACTCCCTGAGCAGCGGCCACACTGAAGCCAGGATGAGGATGACCAGGACTATACTGAGCGCCGGGTCGATGTAATATTTGTACTCCCACTCGGTCAGCCACACGACTAGCGCGGATCCTACGACTATTAAAGAACCTGTAACAAGTGTTATTGGTTGAATTTGTCACTTGACGCCGGTAGCTGTAAATATACATAATTATTTTAGAGATACAAGAAGTTTATTAAAAACCCTTCGAGTCTCAAAATCGTCAACAACAGAATCTAGATCTAGTCACGTTAAAGAAAAAACTGAAACTATAAAAAATCGATTCACTTATTTGAGAGGTACGCTGCCCATAAATTCATATAACAAACGTTAAACACGGAGGTTTGGTTTCGGAGGTGTGCTGCTTGTAAACAAAGCAAAAACGAGCGTGAGCCTTCGAACATTTAAGTCTAACCCTAATGAGCGGTACTTTAAGGGTATGTTGCAAATTTACATCCTCAACTGGGCGTAATATAAATGTCAGTGTTATCTCCACAACGAATAAGAATAAAGCTGCAAATATGTTTATTGAATTTTATTCGGTTCCACGCATGTCAAGCAATTTTGTGCCGATAATATTCTATTAACGCCTCAAGGTCTGATCAACTACTATTTCTTCTGTGGCCCGAGTTACTCGGGATATTTTTTCACAAAAGTAGTATTTCCAACTAATATTTGTTAATAGTCTAATTTGATATAAGTCTAATGACCCAAGATATGGTTGAATATTTAAATTACATTCTGAGCTTTAAAGCTTCATCTGAACCGAGCTCAAAGTGCTGAATACAAATTAACAACAATATAATTTTGTTTAAATACGCTATTTGATTTATAATTCTAATACACTATATCCATTAGTGAAAAAGTAACAGCTTGCCATGAAAGGTAGGCAAGGTTATGTTTTTAATGAAATGAATAGTTTCGGCGAAGTAAACATCAAAATCACAATACTCTTTAACTATACCTAACCCATTACTAAATTATACCCGCGTGATTAACGAATAACTTGAAACCTAATGCACTGTTATTAAATTAAGAAATCTAAGCCCTCTACCCGTTTAAGCTTTATCCGTATTACCTACATTACAGTTTTACGTAATTCTAAGCTCATTAGTTCACGAGCTTTTGTGCTTTTTCGGAACGAAAATTCGGTACCGTTATAGGATTTTGTGACGCTGAATTTATCTAAAAATATAACATGACATTGTGTCATCGATGTCTTAATTTTACTAAATGTACTCATATACCGCTATGTATCGCTTAGAAGTGCCAAAAAAAATTTGGTTTCGGTGTTTGCCCAGAGTCCTGACTGTGTCAAGGTGGTTTTTCTTATCATCCATAGGAAGGTCATCAATGTAATACCTCGTCAATGTAATAATCATGTCGTCAATGTAATACCTAACAGATTACACATAGATTTATCAATTAAACAAACAAGTTTCGCAATAACAACCGGTGCAGCGGCGTCTGATATAATCCACAAAAACAATGTTGATAGTAACCTTGAGAGTTCTTAAGTTTCTTCACTACCATCTGATATACGACTTGTTATCTGACAGTTAACAATCAAAGACTTATACGAGTATTTGAGTAATAAAACCACACTCCTTGCAGATTTCAGAAAGATCTTTTGTAAGGTGCGTCTTATTGAATAAGTCGAGGTCTAATAACCAATACGCTTTCACAGTTACAGAACGTTAGTACTTCGACTGCATCTTCTTTCATTTCATTTCTTGTCAGGGCTAAAAATGTGCCTTACGACTTGCCAGTCTTGTTATTTACCTTCTTCTTCGGCTTGTTAGTCAGTACTATTAAAATATGTAATTTATATCCCTTAAAATTACCAAGAAATAGTATTTTCTTGAAAAATAATTGATAGAATTACAATAACACCAATTATTTTGTAGATGCCATTATTCCTATAAATTTTACGTATGTGAATCGGTAGGGGTTCCAGGCGATTTATTTAAGGTATTAAGTATAGTTTATTCATGAATTTAGTAACTTAAGGTTTGTAAGACTCATATTGTAGATAGATGGTGTCAAATTGTAGAGTAAGAAAAGCCAGACAAACATTTATGTTACTGTTTAGATTAATCGTCAGATAGTTAATGATAAGATGGTAAAAGAGTTAATCGATAAACTTGAATACCGAAAAGTTCGATGTGATTGATTAAAATGATTTTGGAACTATTTACAAACGATAAGTCTCCCTACGTAAAGTGGCACAAGGTCTTGTTGTGTTATTAACTCGAAAATAATGTCAATGACAGTCAATGGCGACGACGTAGATGTGTATCTATCGGCCGATATCGGGCAATAGGTAAACATGGCACGTGTTTTAAAAAAAAATACAAAAATTTAAAACTTAAGTTTTACCGTGAAACTAATAGCTTACCTTGAAAAGACCCGTAATTTTGTGTTTTTATATTTACTTATTTGCGTGTCCTTTTTTATTTAAGGCATAGTTATACTGAGCTTATTTATATCATTAGAAAAATAATAGCATTGATGCAAATATTAAGAATATATAGTCCAGAAGACGCAACGTTAACGCCATATTTTAATCAAACTGCTATTCTCGTAAATGACGACTTGATATAATATGAACATTAACAAGAGGTAGTGTTTTACAATAACAAAGGCGATGATTGCTTGACAAATCCTAACGGTCCTTAGAACAATCAAAGAGACAAAAAAGCAACTGTACTCGTAGCACTCTCGATTTCCTAAACCTGTTTGTTGCACTGAACAAGACACGATTTGTTTTTTGCTATTTCATCGTATGCTTGGCAGTTTGAAAACTGCCCATCTTGACTAGGCAAGCGATTATTGTAATTTACATGAAGTTGTCTTAACCAAAGATAGGGGCCCGAGAGTTCCTATCCATGGATCCCTCAATCTTAGGTCTCATCAACTTCGAACGTGATTTTTATACCGCATAACGTTCAAAAGTGACGTCACTTTCTAGCGAGGGATTCCTGAATACAATATCAAATGCGTAAGCTCTGCCGGTGTACCGGAATAGCGCCACTGCTTGAGGAAATCGTAGCGAATGGAATTTGCAGCAGAGTAGTGACAATGTAGAATTTTACAAACTTCATTCAGATGACTGATTATTAGAATAATCTTGGCCCACGCGTACTAATTCGCAAATGACCATGTCTCTTATAATTGGACTGCGTATAACCAAAAAAACAATGTGTCTATCTAGCCGCTAACTAATTATTCCAGTTTACTATTTGTGGGCGTTTGGGCAAAGTTCACGATAAAAGTAACAATACTAAACCTGCCTTGTAACATTCAAATATGCAACAAAGAATAAGCAATACGAACAAGCTAAGTTTATTACAATCACGAAATCTTGACAACTAATTCTCGGTAGTCTATTTCATTGTTATCGTTTCTACATGAATCATAAAGAGAGGTAATTTTAATTGTATTCTGAATCCTCAGATCACAATACACCCCGGTTTTGATAACATTTCTAAGTTAGAACAGAATAATGTTTTAAAAAAGAATAGGATAAAATTAAGGACGAAAACTAATGATCGTATATGCCAGGTCTAACGGCGGCGGCTAATATGTCTAAACAGTCGGATATAAACAAAGCGTTTTCAACGATTTTACATTGACATCGCATACTATACCTAATATCTTGAGTTTTATACGTATATGTACGTCACGCGTGACCTTAAGCATTCCATCACATAGGTTTTAGTGCTCGCATAAATTAGAGTCGAAGAAATCAAGTCCTTACGCTATACCTAAACAAGTAACTCGTAGCGTGAAACACCTTCCATTTATTAGTTTTGAACTTTATAATCGATCGAATGCTCAATGGTTCGGCTTCCTCATGGAAAGTACCGTCAATGTCAAGGTAAGCAGTTAATTACCTTGTCGAGGTTAATTCACGTTTGATAAATTAATAGTAAAATTGACGAAATCAAGAGACGACTGAGTCAACTGGTTCTTTGAAGTAGTAGAAAATGTAATAGGAAATAATATACGGTAGTTCTTTATTTATATGGAATTATATCGCGGAATTCGCGAAACTGCCTACGTAATCAGTACAATGATGACACTTTAAAGTATAATGATGACACTCTGCCAAAAAGTGAATACAATGTTTTTTTAAACAATATAATATTTCAAGCGTTCTGGAAATCTTTTTATGATTTTTAACCACTAAAAGCTCCTAGATGGCCTGTCCTCCAGAACATCACCATAATCTCTAATATTGTGCTATACGTTTCGGCTTATCCCCACAGCTACTACATATTATTTAGTACTCCCTATAATTTGGTACTTTAAAGCATTAGATTTGCAAGGACATTTCATTTTGTGCCTAGAAGAAAAGAAAAATACAATGTTATAGGTCCGACAATTGCATCATTCTTGCACTAAAATGGCCGCAAATACCTTATTGGAGATAAATATGAGATTGGGACTTACCGTATTTTTAGGTTACCTACATATTTAATTGTACAAATACTTACTTTTATACATAAAATTATTGGTGTACGACCTATGTTGGGATATGTAACTTATACCAATATGGTAGACGAGATAGCAGCGATAGGGCGAAGTTATCAAAATAAATAAGCGGAAACTAGACCATGTGAGGTTTCCCATAGCCTACAATATACCAACGATACTGCAAGTTAACACCCGTGGCCCAGTAACTGACACTTCGTTCGGAAATAAATATTTTGTAATCGTGTCAGATTTATTAGAAGACACGTCCAATTTATTAGAAGTCTTGTCAGATTTATCAGAATTCTTGTCAGATTTATTATAAATCTTGTCAGATTAATTTAGAGTCGTGCTTATTTTATTAAGAGTCCTGTCAGATTTTTAATGAATGTACGACTCAAAAGCGTGGATGTTGAAATTCCACGTTACCAAATTAACTTACCTAAAGCATCAGACAACACATGAAGGAAAACACCCTTCATGTTCATATGTCCAGGGTCGCTTCCCGATTTGCACGGCTGCTTGTTGTTATTAGGTGTTTTGTCAGATTTGGGCGGCACCATCATTTCGTCGGTCTCTTCAGTGTCGGTCGCGTTATGGCCGAGTGCCATGTCTGCATTGCTGTTGACGATCTCTGTGAGATGTCTGACGTTGGATGGCGGAGGTACGCCACCGTGCGAGTGACCGTGCCCATGGTCTGTAACAATTTTTGTATATAAGTATGGAATTGCCAGAATTATTTAGAAAAATTGTTGATAGAGTGGTTATTTCTTATTAGTGTAACGCTCTCCAAATAAAGGTAGGTTTAAATCCCAGCTCATTCCTCGTCAGTTAGAAAACATTGTGAAAAATGAATTTACGTAATTTGTCTAAAATAGGCGTTTCAATAACCATGATGACATGATAATCAAAATCATAAGATTTGTGAATCTAAAATGTAAGTTATTCGATATCTATTTGTACAATGTCACGATGGACATGTATTAAGCCACCATTCATACACAGTCACAAAATTATTAATAGGTAACCACAATGTTTAGTGACCATTGAGGCCAAACTAATATTAGGCTTCGAATACGATTATTTTAAACTGACTTTAAAAGGACGAGGTTATTGCTTGTCTTTTTTCATATGTACGCGATCACTTCGCTAATTATGAAATAAATTTCGTGACTATTTTTCTTTGATTAGCAGATCACACTTAACTAGTGTTCCATATACATTTTACCTAAATTGACTCTGAGCTCAATGAAATTTTAAGAAAATCTAATTATTAACACTAATATGCTGTTCCAGATTTTTGCAATGTTTAAGAAAAGATACCAAATAATAAGATTTTCCCTAAAAAATAAAAAAATGGTGCACAGTGAGTAAAAAAATTATTTTCTTAGTAAGCCTGTAGAAGATACGTTCGAATCCGATATAAGTAAATGAAGTTATTGAACTTTATGATAGGTACCTACTACACAGACAAGTTGCCCGTATTCAAGTAGACAGTGATATAACTTTAAACACAATATTATGCCTACAAAACACAATATCGAGCTTCGAGCATAACGTAAACTTAAACAATTTACTCGATAACTGATAAGGTCATGTCAATAAAGTTATTGATCTTGGCACAGAAATTTTTTTTCAATGTTACTCAACTTATTCACTGAATTGTAGGTGATAAAAAAGATACAATAATATTCTGAAGACAACAATATAAATCACATTGTACACTTAATATTTAAAATAAATAAATATTTTAATCCCATTAAAAAAAACAGCCTATTCTAATTTTTTACACAATATTCTATTTTTTTTTCCAGTTTCGGGTTTGTTACTGTAGTCAAAAAGTTTAAAATGACGACAAAATAAGTGCATTTCATTTTATCCTTCAGGTCCAAAGAGTTGAATTTGCCAAAATATGCACACCTAAGTTCTAAATCAAAATAATTGGTTTTTATGTTGCGTTGATTAATTATTAGATTTCTTGTATAACTTACGCTTACACGCTTTGAACGTTTCTGAAGCTATATTCGTGCGTCATTTCATCAGCAGGAAATTGACAAATACATATTTATCAGAATATTAGATAAAATCTGTTTGAGGCAACCAAGATTTATTTCATAAAGAAGTTAAATCTTTATTAAATTCAATGGTGTACTTGGCAGTCATGACGTACATGAAGCTTTTAATTTTGTATATAACTTTATCACATAGAGCGATCTCTTTCAAGCAACCATTACCTATTGAAACGGGACCGGGATTCTAGTCTACACGTGAATAAATGTCAATAATAAACGACATATTTTTAATAATGGAGCATGTTTAAGTATTTAAATTATACTTAAACCGTTTTCCTGCAAAAAAAAAGGTTTGTTTACAAAGAAACACGTCAAACAGGCCGGTTACAGGGCTTACTAGCTATACGATTAATTGATTTGAAAACTAGGTCTCATTGTGTTGCCTAGGCATGTAGTATCTAGGTCAAGCCGCGTGCAGTCTAATTAGAAACTAGATTCGTAAGCTGCGGCTCAATGGCTATTGACTGTTCAGAAGGCAAGATATTTTTACGTCCGCTACTACAAGGTTACCTCTTCAATGCAATTAAATATAACTTTAAGTAATGTACAACAAAAATTTAAAACAAAAAAAAAACAGATAATATTAATAATATTGGCGGTACATTAAACGACCAGTAAAGCGATTTCTTGCCGGCAACCTCGATGGATCGGAGAAAGACAAATTAGTTACATCGTTGAGCACACCCGCAGTCTGAGGTTTGAATGAATAATTTTTTTTTATTACGTACATTGACTGAAAAATCAGATGTTCCATACAAAAGGTTTGTTGAAATTCATCGAGAAATTGAATGCTTCAACTAAATTTACTAAAGTTTTTGTTATTGATATATCAAAGTTCATACCCTTAAAAAGTGCACTTGTAAAAGAGTTACAGATAATTAGTTTGCGTAGCCTTAACTATCAACTTTTGAATATAAGCGAAAAATTATCAGTTGTACCACACAAAGTTCGTTGACACGTGACTATCAAAATAGCGTGTCAGTAATATACCTACTCTACCTATTTAATAGCATGATGTGTTATTTATGTGCGTATAATGCGATTGTTGAATACACGTAGTAAATCAGTAAGGTGATATCAATTAATTGACCAGTAAATAACGACCTGTTTAGTTTAACAATGGATAAAAACTGCTTGTAATATCGCGCCGCATTTATCAAAAACACGTTTCCGTGGTTGTTCGCTACTCCACAAGAATATATTCAATGTATGTGTAGTAATCGTGGAATGCATATATGTACTCGTATCTTAAACTCTAGTAAAGAATCCACTACTTAACTAAGGTGCGTGATTTAACGAATTACTTGACCACGATGACTTAATATCAGAACTTGATCTATTTATTGTTAACTTATTTGATTATACTTTACAAATATTCGATTGCTTGATTTACACTATATTTGATTTCTCGTTCGTTTCTATGATACAATACTTGAAATAAAAAAAAAGCTGCTACATGGCTACTGGTTCCCTAAAAAATATATCTACAACATAACACTTACCATGAAACAGGAACAGTCCAACAATATTGAGCAACAGTCCAAGGGTCCCCACAGCCACTAGCAGCCTCGCGTCATGTATGATCTCTATCTCGATGAACCTCTTCACAGCCTCCACGGTGATGCTGAAGCAGAGAGCCACTAGGAACACTGCGTTTACAAGAGCACCTAGTACCTCCGCCCGCGCCCACCCGAATGTGTTCTTTGACCATTTCTTTGGTGACATCTGGGGAAGAAGGAGTTACGTGAAACGCGTACGGAGATAGTGGCGATAAGGCGTGGACTATTTAATTTATGGATGCCGAGATTGAACGAATCAGGCCTGAAGCTTGGTGTCTTAGACTTTTCTGCATATATCGACTCTTACGTCAACTGATCTCGGCAAAAGTTATCCCGCGGGATGTTAACACATTGTACATTCTGGACCAAAGTATTAATATACGTAATCAATCATTTCGATATTTTGTTTCGTATTAAATATGATTTAATTTAATAAATTTATCTAAATCGCGGTAAATCAACTACCTATACTTATAGTTTGTAAAATATACTTTGAAACGCGAGACAGCTGTCTGATACGTGAAAACAAAGGTGGAAATCTCAGAACCTCAACATGCAGCTAAAATTACGGACTTTAGCCGTCCCACGTATTCAATATATATTTTATTTTTAATAGAACATTCAAAGTTATTTTTTAAATATAACGCCTCAACATTATAATCTGCCAGCTAAGGCTTAGAACTTAGCCAAGAATCAAACCTTTTCGAACATCATGATTGTTGACTGAGCTAGAGTCCTGGGTTTCTGGGTTTAATGGAAATATTCGGCGATTCATTTGTATGATGATACGAGTACCACCTATCGTTTGTCATTAACGTATAATCATGAAACTTTACAGACGATTAGTTTAAACCAAATGATATTTGAGTTCTTATAGCTCTCGAATTATCGTGAGCAGCACTTCTAGCATATTATTAGTGAGAAATAAATACATGGTGTGATCCTACCCAGTACAAGGGCAGGTGGACATATTGAGGAAACGTACTTGTATACCTATGTTAAGTTTATTCAACATTTCAAGTGTCCATGTCTATATTTAATGATAAGTCTGATAACCTTTATTGTCATTCTTTGTTCTATGTTATACCTAATCAATTCAATATAATATTACGTATACACATAAGTAGGTGTAAGCTCTAAGTGAACGTTAGTGACTGTTATCTAATCTGGGTACTAATAAGAAGTGTGTTCATAAAAGTGTAAATTATAATTCATAAGTAGATTGTTCAAACATTCATATCTATTCGCCAATACCGAATTTATTAATGACATAATTATAGTAAACAAATATAATTGATTGAATTTATTTATTTAATTTATTATATAAATAAAAACAATCAATTCTTAAGGTATACAGAATCTTCAATTATCATTACTACCTCACGATACAATAGTATTGCAGCAGCTATCGATAGTTTGCATCCCGATATCGATACTTTCAGACTTTTTCGAAGTGCTTCTTCAATATTACAAATGAGTATGGGAACGACTCCAAAATCGCTTTAAATATAAGCTGTTCTATCCAAAAGTGTCGATTTCGAGGTTAGGCCCGTTGTAAAAGTTGTATTAGTGACTACTAGTTCATTTTTTTAGTGACTAGTGCGGTAATCATGTCGTTTGCCTAAATCATAAAAATATGATTATTATACATAACTAGCTGACCCGCCGTACTTCGTACCGCCTAACAGTATGTTTCTCACCTTTTAAACCTTCCCTGGAGTACGACAATCATTTCAAGACTAAAATCAGCTATATCGGTACAGCCGTTCTCGAGTTATAGTGAAACAAACGGTTTCATTTTTATATATTTTAACACAACAAAATATGAAATCGGTCCAGCCGTTCACGCGTGATGGCGAGACCAAGGGATATAGGGATTCATTTTTATATATATAGATAATCATATTTTTAAGGGCTATGGATTCATAAAAATTATGTATGTAAATAAATATACTATGTTATATTGGACAGATCACGCTGGTGCCTCAATAGCATAATTTACATAATCAAATGATTCCAATGTAAAGCATACATTTTTTATGGGTTTATAAAAATATACCAGTTTTAGGAATATGTATTTATTCTGAGAATTATTTGTACAAGGATATCCCCGTTTAAACTTCCTGCAACTTGAATGAGTCACTGACGTGAGGTATTGGAAACCTACATTACGTAATATGTATGTATATAATACCTAACATATTATGAATATTTACATACCTACTCATATTATATGTAATAAGTGGGTTATGAGTTTGTGTAGGTATTCTAATATTATGATAAAGTTCAATCTATTCTGTATGAGCTCTATATGTTTTAATAAATATCTACATTAACTACAGTAAATAGTGCAGTTATATAGGATATGGGTCAAAGTTTCCGAGATAAATGAATTGATAAGTTTTTCTATTCTTATTGCTGAATTTTGAGTGAACACTGCAACATTTTCATAAAAACATAATACCCGCATCCCGCTACGGTTCAGTATTAGGGCTCAAAGTAGTGCTTTCTTAGGGTTCCATACTTCAAAAACCAATTTGTCCATTTCTCCTTGAATTTTACGAAGCTTTTTTATAGTTAAAATATTCATAATATCGCATACACCAGTACAGAGTTTCAATCACAAAACACACATATGCGACTTTTACCACCTAATCAAAAATGACTTGCATCTTTTACTTAGAGGTAACTGAAGAATTACTAGCATGATATTAATTAACTTTGGCAGCACAGATAGCACACCTGTAGATACAGAAATTGAGAAAGAAAACATATTAAGCTAAGCTGCTGTATCTGAATATAGGTAGATTTAACAAATAATACTCACTTTAACTGATAAAAATGCGATGATTAATGCAGCGACATCACTCAGCATGTGAAACGAGTCAGCAACTAGCGCCATAGAGTTTGTGATGTATCCGACAATCAGCTCGACGAAGAAGAAACCTCCCGTGAGCCACAGCATCGACAATAGTCGACACTTCTTCCCCGTGTAACGCCCCATTTCTGTTGGCAATGATTTTATCAAAGACTTAAATATAAAATACTAATCTATAATGTTTTACAACATTGCAACCAATATTATATATTTTTATTAAACACGGCTCTGGGCTAGAAATTTACTAAAAACGCATTGGGGTCGGAACAAACTTAAAGGTGATGTGCCTAACTCATATTGTGTCGAATTTGTTAGTAAAATACAGAACTATAAAAAAATATGTGTGAAGAATTAAAACTATTGTCAACATTAAGTATTATAAAAATCTAGGCTATTGTGACGACTTGGTACTGGACTATGGGAAGAGGTCCGTAACCTGCTA
The DNA here is from genome assembly GCA_947049295.1 of Ligdia adustata. Classification (NCBI taxonomy): domain Eukaryota; kingdom Metazoa; phylum Arthropoda; class Insecta; order Lepidoptera; family Geometridae; genus Ligdia; species Ligdia adustata. The sequence continues at coordinate 11,991,404 of OX346218.1, forward strand.
ATTCTTGCTCTTATTAATTAATTTAAGGTGGGTGGTGACTTCCCACCCACTAAAGGCTGTCACACAAGGGTGTGGTGAGATGTGCTGTGTGTTCACTGAGCGCTACTAGTGGCATTATGTTCTTTAACACTCCCTCCCTTGAGCTTAGGTTTTTAGCACTTGGGTTTTGCACCCCTGGATGGCCAATATGGGCAAGCCTAATTTAGGCCCCACGAAATCAGGTTATACAGTGTCGCCACACATCGACGACTCGCCACATAGCCCTTGCATTCTTATTATTTTTATTCTGTGTAGGACAATATGTCCTGCTTGGGATGTATTGTACATTTCCCCCTTGCCTAACCCAACCAGCTGCAGAGCATAGATCTGGGAATATTTAAAGCCACATTATTTTTGAGATTAGACCTAATAAAGATTTGCATGATGCTGAGGGCTCTGTCAATTCTAAGAGCTGTGAGAATAGTACTGTACTGTATAGAGTACAGCTAGCCACCTATTTTATATTGGAAATACCATTCAGATATACTTTCAAATATACACTTTACTTCATACATGCAAGGTAAGACAGCTGATGCACAGTACTTACTGGATACAAACAAAAGTAAAGTATCATCTTAAGTATACATATTTTATTGGCCTTTATCAGGTTTCAAATGATGATATGTGCTGGCAGATTTATTATGCAACTTATTAATGTAAATAATTACTTCTTACTATGTTGAAGCTTGCTTTAATGTGTAGGTATTAATAATATTTAGAAAATATGATATTTCACATTTCAAACAAAAAAAAAAACTAGTTTTTAATTTTTTAGTTCTTCACTTAAGCAATTATTATTTCTGGTTTTTCAGTTTCTTCGTTAGGAAAAAGAAAGACGATGAAATCTATCACTTAAGAAGGATGGGAAACTTACAGTTAATGAGAAAATCAACCAACTTGTTTTGACAAATAGAACATTCTCAGCATTACAAAAATACTAAATAAAAACTTGTTTTAGTTGCAATGACCATTACACGAGTTCTCATGCTGTGTCAAAGTTGCAAAAATCTTCATTTTAACCTAGACCTATCCATAAATCAGTATATTTATACCATTTTTGGATGGTAATAATGGGACAGAAGAAAGTCTGCAAATCTAATACTAACTAATTATTCTTGTAAGTTTAATTGTTACTTAACAAATGGAATCTTTAGCTGTGCTATAAACACCATGGCAATTTTTTTAATTTAGTTATTACTACTTTATTTTGAAAATACTGATGAATCATAAAAGAAATTTACCACAATATAAAATGATGACATTTAAATTGATCAATGGGTAATCATGATTCAAGAGATTTCTTATTTATTTAAGATTAAGATTATTTTAGTATTATATATATTGTTAAATGTGAAGTATCTAGCAACAAATATTATCTACATAATGATCTTACCATTCCTTAACTTTGTTTTTATATCACATACATATTCCAATGCTCAAAGCTTAAATTATGATATTCTTTGTCCTCAATAATAAAAAAATAAAACATTAATCTAAGGAAATAAATGTAGCATTATAAATCTACATTTCTTATACATACTCACTATATACTAGTCTTCTATATATTTAGTCCTAGTTGCATGCATGAATCATAATGTAAAATTTTGAGTATTTCTGATATCTGATATAGGAACAATGCATATACTCACTTGCTATAAAATTTCCGTTTTCGTAGCAAAGCCTTTATCGCCAACTGATGGGCAAAGGGTCCGTCTGTCAGAAGACTCGAGAATTATGCATACTCATTTCAAATACACTACAATATCGATTCAGTGTAAATAATACACAAACACAGCATCAATGCTTAGTAAAGTAAACATCTAACACAATAAAACGATTTGAAAACAAATCTTTACTAAGAAACTATCGAGGATTAGAAATTCTCGTGTGGAATGAGAGTTGATGTGGTATTTTATAGGTTTGAACAATTTATAAAAAAAAAATATCTCACGGCCAAAGCACAAAGGAAATAACTGAACGTGTTGCACTCCGTTTTCGATGTGATAAAGCAATATTGAAATGGGATTTGTGACGAATTTAATTATTTCGAGAGCTCAATATGAATGAAGTCCACACATACGAAATGTCATTTCGTAATTTGGTTTGACAATGATAAAATTTGACAGCCGACAAATTATTTATGTCAGTGGACTAAAAAAAAATTATAGGGATGCTGTAGAATAATCGACTAAAACAAGAACTTGAGAACTAGCACAATACACAGAGTGTGGGGGCCAATCAAGAAAGAATAAAAAAAATCGACTAAAACAAACGGTTACCTTTTTGTTTCGCATTCAGATTTTTAGTAATGAAATAGTGTGCATTATGACAGTTGAAATTTGGAACGTAACTATTGTTATGGTTTTAGTTTTAGTAATATTCCTAATTCGTGAAAACTTTGCGTTTCCGCTAAACCTGACTGGACAATAGCTTCTGTAAAAATATATTTTATTTAACTTACGTTACAAAGTATATAATGGTTAAAATAGATAACCCATGTGGTGTATCCAGATGTTTTTAATAGTGATAAAAATTCCCAAGAAAGATGACCTTTTCCAAGTTCATCGGTAAAACCGTTGGTTTCATGGGCTACGCATTACAATACGCTTGCATTACCCACTGCACGTTTGAGTATGTTGGAGATTTTGTTATGGTGAGTTCAAAAAGTTATTTATTCGAACCTAACATAGAATTTTTCTGCGATTTAAGTATTCTACATGTTTATTTGTCTTTACAGTGCTCCGGACCGTCCATGGAACCAACACTAGAGTCCAACAATATCTTGTTGACGGAACACATCACACCACGAATGAACAGGCTACGGCGCGGAGACATAGTCATCGCCAAGTGTCCTTCCAACCCCAAACAGAATATCTGCAAGAGAATACGAGGTTTGCCCGGCGACAAAGTCAAAGGGTTCTTTCCTAGTCGTAGTCAAGTAGTTCCTAGAGGCCATGTATGGTTAGAAGGTGACAACTCAAGTAATTCTTCCGATTCTCGAATATATGGCCCAGTACCAGCGGGCCTGATTCGAAGTAGAGTAATTTGCCGTGTATGGCCTTTTGACAAAATTACGTCGTTAACTGATGAATGTTAAAGTATTTGCCAAGTAAAGTCTAATATCTATACTACTATATGGATATTTGGTGTGTAAATATTCATAAATGTTTTATTGTCTGACTTGCTTTGAAGTATAGTAGAACCAAATAAGAGTATTAGTTAAAGGGCCAGTTAACATAGTAAAATTGCTGTTTGATGAACTATCTGTGAATGAATAGATACTTTGACCTGAGGATATGTCTGACTCAATATTAAGTGTCGGGTTTACTATTATATAATAAAGCAGATCGGATTTACAATTATTGTAAGATTTTTTTAAATTAATAAGCAATTGTTTGATGTTTAAATCATATATTATCTTGGTGCAACCATGGACTGACAGAATGAGTGTTTGTGATAGACTAATGTTTTGTTACTAAATAAATCAACAGTTACAATAATCAAATAATTTTTATTTGTCTTAGTTAGGATTGATTTCAATAGTTTTTATGGATTGTGGCTCCAAGGTAAGTTCTATGAAGGTTCTTCTGGACAACCGCATAGTCACATTAAGTTCTCTGGTCCTCCTGTCAACAAATTATTATTTGATATTTGACTATGCATCAAATAAGTTGCAAGGGTTTGATATATCTATTTATTTTTAAATCACAATCCTCAAGGCAATGGAATCTGTCCCCAAGCATCAAATGGTGTGTTCCGACAGCCTTCCTTGAGAACCAGTGCGTTCAAGACTTGGCATGCTATATCTAGAGCCATACTGACCTCCATGGTCATGCAACCTGGTGGTCAAATGCCTAGCTGTCTAGTATGAAAAAAAATAGATATGTACGCTGACTGACTGACTGACATCTCACAGAGCTAGACATAAAACTTGTACCACATACATATTATCAACTGTAGCCCTTGACTTAAATACTCTGACATCAAGGTGAGCCACTCTTATACTTAGATGATGATACATTAGATAGCCTGCTGATTGTATCTGGTAAGTATCTATACAATATATTTTAGCTGCCTGCCTGCTAAGTTATTAGGAATATTTTGTTTGAATATTATATAATTTAGTTAGTTTAGTTTTTAGTTGTGTATGCTATTATTTAAAATGCTTTTGTAGTTTAGTGCAGTATATCCCTGTTTCATGTATGTCAAATTGTTATGTTTTCTATCTTAGCAATTATTTCAGAGCTAGGTATGGATGACACTTCCTAATTATTACACATGATAACGAAATGCTTTTGATTAAATTGCTGTGCGATGCTAATGAGTTCTGACAAAATGCATGTTTTTTTCGCCTAATGTAAAGCGACGATGCGGCCTAGTATGTGGCGCGCGGGCCTAGAAGAAACCGATTCACTCGTGATTTGTAGGGACCGAGATTATATCTATCGGAAAATAGAACTCTTGGCAGTGAATTCCACAACCTGGCAGTTAGCTAAATAAAAGTCGAGGCAAAGCGTTTAGTGCGAGTCCGTGGAATTTGTACCATATAGCGGTGGCGTCTTGCAGTATCTTTACTAGTCCGATTGCAGAAAGGTGATGCTGGAATTAAATTATGCAATTCCAAGACACACTCCCTGAAATGTATCCGATAAAAAACCGATAGGCTAGCCACTTTTCGACGGTGCTTGGTGCTGCTTTGGAGATTAACTTTGGCCAGAGCACCGTTGCCTATATCTGTCTTTTAGCTCTCCTTTCGATAGACTCCAACGCTTCAAGCTCGTATTTAGCTGAGCGATCACAAAGATGCGAGCAGTACTCCATGCACGATCAAACTTTATACAAAGTGAGCAACTGTTCCGGCGTAAAGTACCGCCGCGCCTTCGAAAGGACGCCAAGCTTTTTGGCAGCTAGTTGAGCTTTAGAGAGCATGTCTATATTGTTGCCTGTTATACATACCTATGCATACATATGCATAGTAACCTCTAAATTTAGGCACTGCTAATTCTAGTTTTGCCTTAACACCTGCCTAAAACTATCATAGAAGGAACATGAAATGTAAAATAAAGTCACAAACCTGTTTTGCAAAACGATAACAAAATTTCCATCTGGCTTTAGAAATGCAACATTTTCGACAGTAACTACACTTCTCCTCGATACTCTTATTCTTCTGGAACCTCTCGGAATGAATTTAGAAAAATGTCCCATTGCATAGTACATGGGTTGTTTGATAAACTCGTCTTGATCGCCATATACTAGGATTGGCGCATCAACGAAGTTGTTAGCCCAGTTTGGACCCCCCTCCGGGTCTAGGCATAGATTCCAGTCTATCCAACCAACTACAAAGTGGTTTAAGTCCTGTAAAGCAAAACAATTTTCTGAGTTCTAGTCCTGTGAACAATTGCATTCGGAAACACTATTGTGACCTTATATCCGTCCAAGCTCTGATGTTTTTTATATTCAGAATTCTTATTTTTGAGAACAGTATCTACTATCTTCCACAGAAAACACTCTCCCCCATCTTTTTGGGAAAATACTAACACCAAAAGTAAATCCTAAAACCTATGCTCGTATGTATACTTACAAGTTTTGTTGAAAACTACGACGTGCTAATATACCTATCCGCGATCACAAACATTCAGACAAACATATATAGGTAGGTACTGACAGATTAGAGAAAAAAATCCTACAGAGATAGAGACGCTGCGCTCACTTGTTTCTACAATAAAACGTGTTGGACAGGCAACATTTTATAAGGGCAATTTCTAGACCAGGGTTTGAGTAGTGTGAATTTTTTAATCAATATAAATGACATACTTTTTTGAATGTGTGCAATTTCAAAGCATGATCGGCACAAGAGTAATTTCTAGTGTGGCTTCTTCTCTTCTTCTTTTTACCTGCATAATGCTAGTAGTATATCTGCGTGCTCTTCTCCATGACCCAATTTCAACCTTAAGCAAGTCCCAGGGCATTGGCCCTTCGCAAGCTTCCGTCGACAGGAGAATCTTGCCAGGGTATCGTTGCTGTAGAGTGGACAGAATTTGTGGAGGGAAAAAGTTTCCGTAATAGTGAATGGCAATACCGTCGATGTAGTTGATTGATCTTGGATCTTCTCTTTCCATCTGCAAATATTTAACTTGTGCATTAAAATATCCTTTAAAAATCTCATCAGGTTACAAGTTAAGCAATTATTCTTGGCACGTAGGATACGTAAAGTGGAAAATTATCTCATCAAATTATTCATCGTTATTGTTATATCTATAGATATATTATTATCCGCGAAAATAACAGGAAGGAGTGGTCGCTTTCTTATGGTATAGACGATAAGATTCGTGTCAACGTCAATTATTTTTCCGAATAGCGTGTATTTGTTGTCTCTTTTCAGATATCTAACTGTGAATTTCTCTCATGCTTACCCCAAGCAGCCAAGCCGGTAAAATGTAACGTTGATCATCTACAGCAAGGATAAGGGTGTCGTTAAAACGAGAATTTCTGATCGTAGGCCCCAAGTTGTTTGCTACCCAGCGACCCTGAAATGAGAGTGGGATATTTTATAGTCTTGTCTATTTTATAATTAAAAGTAGCTTTAATACACCGAATTCGGCCTGCTTTTAAGCCAAGATCTTTCGCACCAGTTGCGCTGGTGTCCATCCTAGTGAATTGAATTGCACAATCGGAATAATTCCGTTCAAGGGTTCATTTGTGGTCGTAATAGCCCAAATTTTCACTTCTGCACGATCGTATGCTTCCATGAATCTGTGAAAATGTATTATTAGTTAGTTAGTAGTTTGGAATAATTTACGAAATTTTGACACACAAATGTGTAAAAATTTCGTGCATCTGTAATTAAAGTAACAACGCACTTGATGTGATAATCGGCATAAGATTGATAGTATTGCGGTCTCAACTGTCCGAAACCTGTGATCCTTTCGTTAGTCTTCATCCACACTGGCGGCGACCATGTACTGGCAGTGATCTTGATCTCGTCTGTTGCTACCATTTGACTTCGTTTGATCATCGGCAACTAAAACAGCAAAATAAATTATATTGCTCATTCAATTTCATTTTAACGTCATGGTTAACTGACGTACCTTGAAAAACAAATCCTCATCGGTTAATGAGAAGTTGGAGAGTTGTGCATCATGCCACGGGTGCTCGTTGTATGTATAGGGGTGTGTTGAAAAGTCGCATCCACCAATTGGAACCCTGATTAAATTATATTCGATACCTTTAGGTCCAAAGTAAGTGCTGAAACAAACAGTACCCTGTTATGATCACAGATATTCAGATATTTGTAATAATCTAAACGTTGGTATCGTGGCTCGAAACTAGTCTCTAAAGAAAGTAACTTACTTGATGAACTGAGTCTGAGCTCCGTCAGATAATTTTCGCCAGTTAATGGAAGCCGCATCAGTGACGGATCCACCGAATCCTTCGATATATTGGTGTCGTACGTTGCTAAACACTCTAAACGCCACTCTATTCCAAATTGTTGCTGCAAATAAACCGATTAAAAAAAACCCCTACTTAAAAAACTAGGTGACTGTATCTTAACGAGTGAAACTGCGGGATGCAACCAGTACAACCTATGACCATCTGCAGATAGAGCTAAACAATGACACCTCGCACATCAAAATCGGTCCATCGGTTTAGGCTGTAAAGGGGCACAAAGGGTTAAACATATATACAAACATACACTCGAAAAACATTACCTTCCTTTTGTGCAGTCGGATAAAAAGGTGTTGTAATGACATGGGACTGGGAGTCATTTATGTATCTAGTTACAATTGTGGTATTTTAGTTTTCTATACTATTTATTTATTGATCAGTGTATACATGCGCTTTTAGAATTTAATAAAAGTCTATACGTACTCGTAGATTGTAGTTGATTTCGTAGTAAAGCGTTGTATAACTTAAAGTATTTTAAAGCAACGGACATTTTAAATGTACGTAATTACAGTAACAAACGAAGTAGATTTTTATGCTTACAATTTGTGCCATTTGGGATGTCTTCATCTTCGTAAGCTGAATCAGGTAGATCTTCTTCAGAATACTCATCCACTTCAGCTTCGGAATCTTCATCAGGTTCGACAGTCGGCGGCAGTGTCGGTGGCAGCAGCGGTGGTATCGTGACGACTCCTCCTCCTCCCCCGTCTTCTGACGATTCTTCAGATGATTCATTAATTTCTGCCTCGTCTACCTGGATGAATCCGTAGCTCTTCTCAAAACGTAGTCCAGCCTGTAAACGTATTTAGAATTAACTATATTTTGTTTTTGTTCTAAGGAGATTTGTAAGTTCGCTGTACTCAGTTGATTAAGTGCACTAAAACGCTACAATACGAGTAGTTTCATTATAATCTGCTCCCTTTAGTTTTCATGTGCTTGATAACTTTGGACGCACTTATTCGCACTAGGTCAAATGTTTACATGTCTAACGAGCAGTTCGAGGGCCACATTAAGGGTCGATTTTCTCTGGCCACAACGTTTACCTACTCGTATGAAAGATAGAAAAGATTATAGTTTTGAATATGCTCTTACATTACTGCTCGTGTAGGCGACGAACCTTCCCGGTTCTGGTGCTTCTCTAGTGATTGTATCGCAGTAGTTGGCATCACACACGCACACTTTAGATCTGCCTTCGATACCAACGTCTCGAGCACGGCATGGTAAATCTTCTTCTGTAATTTATAATTATTGACTTTCACCAAAGGAATCATATTGATCTTCTTAAATTAATAATCCTAGTTTCCTAACTCGAAAAATTTATTTTAACTTTATTTACTTCTAATGGAAATTGAGCATTTAAGATTATTGGCTCAGAAACATTGCTCTGTCGATCATCCCACGTAGGTACCTTTGTAACCGTAAAATGAAGAGTCGCTTATAGCAAGCGGTTCTTGGCTGAAAAATCTTGCTTGCCCTTAAAACTCGATACAAGCTTAAAAGTTATGTAATTTGATTGATACAAAAATTATTCACTTACCGGAATGTCCCAAACACGCGAAAGACAGCAGAGCTAGTACTCCGAAGCTGCTTAGTTTCCCCATATTTTCTTTAAATTAAAAGAACATTAAAGGCGTAGACATTGGGTATTACATTACGTGTTTGTGTTCAGTTAATATTTGGCGGAATGTTATCTTCTTAATTAGGTTGATTTTCATGATATATTAACAGATTATTGGTTATCATTAATTAATCTTTACGTTAATACAGGCGGCGTAGCTTGGGGGATGTCAAATAATAGTCTCAAGATATCGGTTCGTTCAGCCAATGCCAAGGCCACTGGTAAAATACACCGGTTGATCTTATAAATTAATGTTTTTAAATGTTTGATAACGTTTATCTGACAATTGCAACTGCTTTATGTTGTGCCTAATGAAGTATTTTCTAGTTGCGAAACCTAGAACTATTTACCTACCTGCCTGCCTTACCTGCTTTTACCTGCTATTATCTAGTTCGAGATAAATACCCGTATGCTGCTAAGTTTCTCACGTGTTGTGGCGTAGCATTTTTTGTTTAGTAATGTTTCTGAATAAATATTTTTTCAGTAGGTATTTAAATGCATTAGTTGTTTGGATTTAATGTAATTTAATTATTATTCGCAGGGGTCGGCAACACGTTAAGATTATCAAGTGGCCAAGATTAAAACACATTCGATATTATGAAGACAATATAATTAAATTTTCATACAAATCTTTAACATAGTTTATAATTAAAATACTGTACACACGCCGACTCATATCGCGAGATCTCATTTGCTTTTATTCATAGGAAAATAATAATATTGCTTTCAGTAACACGGATAAAATTATAGAATACGCGTTTCCTATGCAAATGATGATCTCACAAACTTGTCGACTAATTTCTCTTGATTTTCATATTGATATGGCAGATTGTCGATATGAAATACATATGAAAAGAAACAAACTATTTAACAAAACCAAACGAAAATGCACTGAAAAAACTGTAACTACTTAAAAGTAGGTTCACAAAATAATTATACGACTGATTATTAGCTATAATCAATATTCTGATTTTTAGAATTTACTTACTGGCAAAAGAGTAGTAATTGAATTAATCTCATCTGAGTACATAAGAATTACAAAATAAAAATATAGTTAAAAAAAATCACAACATAAACAGATCTCTTTTGCTTTAAAAAAGTCGTATCGCCAATCGATTGAGTCCGACAAACATTGGACCGCTCTAGTTCAAATTTTAATTACGTTTAAACTCGATACTAACATTGCTTCACAAAAGTCGCAATTGCAACAAAAATTAAGTTCTCTCACTTAAGTACTACGACAACTTCACCTATTTTAACAAACGACCATCGCCATACTCGAAAAAGAAAACCTTAAAGCTATTCATTTTACAATTTATCTAATATAAATCTATCAAATAAATACAAAAAAATCTCTTAATTTTACTATTATCTAAGATAATATTTTTCCTATCTCATGTCTTGAAACTAAGCGCTAATTTTAATGCACATGAAACTTAACCGCGTAAACTAAATACGTGTGCACGGGAGCACGCTACGATACGGATGACCCTAAAAATATTTGACTAAAAGAGAGATCAAATCATTGCCACATAAACATTATTATATATTGTAATAAAAGGCAGACCGTCTGAGTAGTGTTCGTGTTCGCACACTCATTTGTACTTTGAAATTGAAGCGAAAGCAATCAAGGTGCATCAGTAAACAAAGTTTAGAAATTAAGTGGACTATCCGAGAAGACTGATGTGACAAAAGCTGCCTCTTTTATATAATAAATATTCCATATTACAGGCATCGTACCCCAAGTTGGTATTTCAAATTAGATATGTACAGAATTAGGTACTTGGAGATGCTTAAATGTTTCTTCTATTAATATGTTACACCATTATCCCTAACAAATCCTTAAACCTGGCAAACCATGTGAACACATGAACGCTATTATTTTAGAATTACGTAACATTAAATTTATGTACACTATACTGTACAAATACTTCTTCCTTAACATTATCCTGAAGTGGCAAAGACCGCAATGATATATTACCTGGCAAAAGTTACAAAACTAACTAAATTTAAGCGAAATGCTACGTCTCAAAAAGACCTAAAGTACAAGTGCTAAAAAGAAAAAAAGCAAGTAAAAAGTAAACTTAGATGCCATAAATATAAAAAAGAAGAATGGACTGGTTTAAAAGACGTAAAACCAAACGATGAATAAAATTGTACCTCAGGATCTTACTCGTAACAACTTGTAAAGATAAGTATTAGACTCTCCTTAATAATTCTATGCCTTATTTTATACTTATACTTTACTAAATACTAAATTTTAACCTTTTCACTGATATATATTAACAAGAGATCAGTGAAAAGAATAAACATGCTCAAGTAATTTATGTTAATGTAACATAATTATAGAGGCACTGTGTGTCAATTAATCAATTTTATATTTTATTGATATTTTTTCAAAATCTTTATATGAGCGAACATGTATTTTATCTATTGAAGATTTATTTTATTAAATTCATGATAACACGTAAATGTTACTGTTGTTAACTGCTTTGTTTATTCTGTCAAAAGATTTAGGATAAGTTCATTAAGTGATTAGTTAGTTACAAGAAATAGAAGACAATACAATTAAGAGACTCGGTGCGAATAATGTAACAACTTAGGTAAGAACATTAAAGATATTGAAAATTGAGCTATACAAAACACTCATTTACAAAAATATGAGCGGCGCTAATTTTAGATCACATTTCACTGTCACGCCACCGTAAATAACATTTCTTGTTTTGCCTATAACCCGATCATGAAAACAATTTGCCAGACAGAAATAAGGACGGCATTCGTGAGCATTCGGAAGACGTATCTACACTGTAGTAAATTATAAAATGTAAATTCTTGTTGTGTAACGTATTTATTCGTCCTGGATTATTCTGTGATAGTTGTATCTAAACACCCGTTGAATTTGAAAGGTCCGTAAATCGAGATCGACATTTTATTCGATTCGAATCAAAAGTTTTAGGATGCCATGCTTATTTCCACTGACACTGTTTTGAAGTAGAGGAATGGTTTCAAAGATCTCTCGGGTCGCGTTCAGTCTTTAACTAGCCTGTAAATGTGGTGTTGCGCTCCGTGCTCACTGTTCGACACTTCGAACACGAATGCCGCACATAATAACGTTTCTTGAGTATCTCTGTTTGACACCACCTGTAGACAGGAAATTGCCTATTAGTACTGACACTTATATTAGCAGTTTAGCGAACTGCTGGCCTCGCAACAATCATAATAATTTTGCTATTATAAATTTTAAAATGTTTCTTGCTCCCAAAAAATGTCAACACAAGTGTTGACAGACGTTATATGACAGCCCGTTGCCGTGGAGCCTAAAAACCATGTTCGATTCGTGACTCTGCCGGAACTTTTTACTTTATTTCTCGAGTAATTAAATCCATTTCATTAATATAGATTTGTCGTGATTTTAGCATTTTAACGGAAATTCTCAATTTGTTGAGAAAAAAACTCGTAAAACCTATAAACAAAGTTTCGTCAACATTGGATGGAAACTACGACTAGGAGACATACAAACACACAAACATAAGAAATGACAGAAGAAAGAAAAAATTTGGCAGGCCCAAAGCAGAGACGCTTCACTCGGTCGGTCAGTTATTATACTAGCCACTTCATATATATTCACGAACATTTTATTAAAAACTGGATAGAAAAATATACCTTTTTTGCAATCGGAATACACAGACTGTCCATTAATGTTATTTAAAAGTTAATGTTTTGTGAAAATAATTCTTTTCTTACACGTTGAACAACATACCTACTTACTTCTCAAGGTTTTTTACATTTAGCTAGGGAATGAACTTAGTTTTCTTGGTCCATTTAAAACATTTGGAATATTGTTATGCGAAGTACAATAAAGTTTTCTAACATGCTGTTCATTACCTACGTCTCAACCAGTATAGCCTATTAGTTGTGCCGTACGGCCTCGGCCGGGACGATCATATACTTCTCCGAGTAACGTTTGAGCATTGAGCTTGTGTATAAAGTTGACTATGTATTCGCACATCGGCGACCGGTGGATGCGGTAATACATGAAGACATACTCTTGCAACTTTATCTGTTCTAAAATATTGAATTAGCTTACCTGAAGTATAGTGAAGTTTTCTAACACGCTGTTCATCATATACTTTTCGGGTAAGTGTTTGAGCTTGTGTATAAAGTTGACCATGTATTCGCACATCGGCGACCGGTGGATGCGGTACACGAAGCGGCCGCCTTCAAACCGCGCGTACTCTGTCTCGACCTTCTCTACCACTTGTTTGCCGAACGAGCACACTTTCGTGCTACACGTTATCGTCATGTTTTCGTTGCTCTCATATCTGAAATAAAATAATTTAAAACTCGTTAATTTTATTTATCTTAACTAGCTTTAAATTAGTATCGCGATTCAGTGATAAAGATTTTTCTTCAAACATTTATTGAATAATAAAAGCTTGTATTGACAATTTCATTTATTCGTATTCTTCTCTGCTAATCATTTTATTTGATAACCATATAAAAAAGACTAGTCCGCGATGTTGGACCGGCAGCCATATTTGTTTTAAAATGACTTCACATAGCCAACCATACATTAACCAGGTTGGTAAAAACAAAATTAATGTATGTGCTAGCTCGATGGTGGCTATAAAACATCAACTTACACACTAGTGACCCCATAGAAGGCGCCGGGGTCGTCCAGGTTATTCGTGTTGAGGTCCGCCCAGAATTTAACGAGGAAGAACGCATTTCTGGGTCCCTTCTCGTATAACTCTTTGAGACCGCCTTTTTTCTCTGGGAATTTGTCATTTATCTGTTGCACGTCTACTGACTGGAAATGAAACAATTAAAATTTAATATAAATGATTTTTGATTCATTTTGTTAATAAATTTAGTTCTCGTACTTCTCATTGTCTTCTGGATGGATTTGGTCTTAATCAATCGAGTATTGTTTAGTTATTGTTAAATTTTTGCGGGGTTATCGGTTAAGGGAAGGAGGATCACTACCTTCATCATTATAAACAACTTTCAAAATGGAACCAACCTGGAACTTGACACAACTTACTTATTTTCATGAATTCCGAGTTGCTCCCATAGCGAAAGTTAATTATCATGATGGGTGGAACACCACACCCCTTACCCATAATTCGTAGTTTCTGTATATACTAGCAGCGCTCCGCCGCTTACCCGCGGATCTCTAATTATTTTCTAGTAATAAATATAGTGATAATGTAGCTTTCAAAATATTTTAGAAATTGGTACAGTAGTTTTTTAAGTTTATTCGTCTCATACAAAAATACAATTTTTTCCACTTTTTAATATTAGTGTAGATAAAAATAAAACTAGTTAAATCATTGTAAAAACGCAAAGCTCGAAAAATTGCTCGTTAGAGTTATAAGTACAAATACTACATTATTTCGTTGATCTTTGTGAATACTCACTTCTAGTAAGGGATCTGCATATGTAACTGTACCGCCTATATGAACAAATAGATGTTGCGCTGGCGCTGAACTCGGCGGATACTGCAATAAAAAAAGAAAAATAAGGTATTAATACGCAGTTTAAATTTGGCTTACTTTCTAGTTGACTTCTGACTTAACTAGCGCGATTGGCTTTCACTTCAATCTTTCAAAGAGATCCATGCCCTGCAGTGTGACGTTTATGGGTTTGTTACAATTCATGCTTTTTGACTTGGAATTATGGCGTGATTGGCCATTGCGGATGAACATTAAGGCACAGTCATTGATATACCTAAAATAAGGCGGGAAGCTACGCATACATATTTTGGAAACAAACAAAGTAATTTAAGTCTACAAGCATTATTATTCATATTAATGAAGACTGATATCATATTCTGTCTAAAATACTAAATACAACGCGCTACTGATGAAAGCATATTCGTCTTCCTCTTTGATTTAATCAAGAAACTCTGTTTTTTTTTAATCAGCGATCGCTACTGCTTTAAAGCACAAGCAAGCACAAGTTGCGAGGGACTGAGAGTTGAAAGAAGATCGGGTATCAGTTAGGAGTGTACTAATACCATTTTGCCGTAACATTCAACAGCAAAAAGTTAAGAGTATTACGAGTTTAATCATACTCGTAATAGTCTTTAAACTATTGTTATGAATGTTAAATCATCTACAGCATAAATCAACAAGTGAGATATTTCCAGCAAGTTTTGCATAAACATTGTCCGAAAATAGTTAAAAGAAGATTACGATTACATCGTAATATACTTTAAACTATATAATTAAGCATTTTATGACAGGTTCCACACAGCAAAAAAGCATTGCGATTATAAGATGCCTAACATTTAATTATTTTGGTCCTTCGAGCACAATGAAGTTACTTCTCCCAAGTCGACGCATACAAAGTTCAAGGTAAGTTACTTTCAATTATTCATGTTGCAGCTGATGGATTTTACTTTTAAAATGTCGCTATGCTTTGAACACATTAATCTTATTTTATCTGACTTAAGAATTTATTCATTGAATTTAGTCACAGTAATAATATTTAAATGAGACGACCAAAATGAAATGTGGTGATAATATTATGTAACTACACCAATGCGGCGGCTGTGCCAGTAAGTTACCCCAAGCTACAAGTGAAGCAAAATATGTTCTATAAGAAGAGTTTTGTGTTGAATACTGTTCGAGCATTAGGGGACGCTCAAGACTTTTAGGTGCACTTGTCGCTTCCACAAGGAATAAAATGCTTAGTAAAAATATTGTCTGAAATATCATTTGCACTTAAAATTGTAATGTTGCACATAAAATAATAAAATGCTTAGTAATAATAATGTGTTAAGTATCATTTGCACTTAAAATAATAATTATTTCCGTTATAAACCTTAGTGACTAATGTCTAGACTTGCAAAACAAATGAAAAGGAATTTTCTACTCTGTACTGGAACTAGTCGAGTATTATAAATCAAAACTAGCACTGTTATTTGCTTACCGTTTCAGGGTCACGGGGATGTTCAACGAAGGCAGAGAATTCTACGAGTCTAAGTTTGTGGGTGGCGATGGCTCGGCCTTCCCACGGGGGCGGCGGCGCTACGTCTGTACCGGTCGGTACTCCGACGCCAGGTACTCCCTTGTAACCAGCGCCGGGGAAAGGTTTCACGCTGTAAAAGTAGTTTTTTTCGAATAAGTATTAAGTAAACATTAAATTAAAATTAATTATTCTTAGGCCACCCTGGCACCCATAGACTTTCGTTAGCAAATAAACTAGGTTGAAATCAATAGTTAAGGTTAGTTGATTTTTTTTGTACAGGTCAGCCTTAAATTATTATCATGATAATGTAAATAAGTTCTATAACATTAAGTAAAACAAATAAAGGAAGTTTATAAATGACGGCAGGTAGTTCAAATCATGTTATGCCTAGGGTTTTATATCAAAAACGCTGTTGGCGTTCGATCACTGGTAGTTGTTAATAGGTATTTGTATTTATGAGTTAGGTAACTTGTAGCTGAAGCAACATTTTATAAAGCAGCATTTTACCATTGTGATCTATCCGTAAGAGTACTTGCAAAATTATATTGTAAGCGACTGGTGTGCTGTGAATGTATTTTCACAGACCAGATTGATCAAAGATATACCTATCAATGCAATGACAAACTATGCTGATATTTTGTTAGTTTGTGCAGTAAACAATTAAATGCTGTCATCTGCCTTCACTTTGAGTAACAATTTGTATAATGCCTTTAGGAGTTTATTTTCTGTTTTACGTAGGTACTTAACGAAATAAAAATTTACTCACTCTTGCGAAGTTCCCGCTTGCAGTCCTGGTTGCCAAAATTGCTGAAATTATAAATTTGTTATTAGTATTTAGTCACTATAGTTATCAACTGGTTTATAAGCTTACGTTGTTAAATGCTCACATATTCTACACACTCAAATAATAACACAATAAAGCCCAGATGTAGCCTGATTTTAGTATTAAAAATTATATTATGCCTAGTAGGTTTAGACTGGCGTCCTATCATAAATAGAATTACAATTCTTTAGATAAGCTTAGGCTTTTAAGCTTTCCGAAAAGAATTTTTAATTCGCCTGTTGTAAGTCGATTACAATTTACAATACAACCAAATAAATTACCAGCGAATCTAAGAATAACATCGATTCACACGTGAGTAAAGCGAATTCAATCATCGATTAGTATTATTTGGTCGTCTATTCTTATGTTACGTGCATTTGGCAACATGCCTATAGAGAAGCAACATGATTGAAAGGCGATTTAGTTGTTTTTTTTTTACTAATAACACAAAGGCATGCCTTTTGCAAGCTGAGTACCGTATGATGGTACGCTGGGTGCGGTAAACCTGCAACGATCTGTGCACTAGATAGTGTGCTCATTGACTGCATCGCCTTTTCTTTCATCACCCCTCCATCCTAAACGTTATTCATACAGTTTTAAAATGTTATAATAATCTTAACCTTATGTCCTATGAATGTGTTAACAAAATACTAACCACTTTGAGTTTGGCCTGAATTTCCCGTAATTTTCGTCTAGCTAGCACCTGTATGTGTGATGACACTTGTTTTCTCGTCCTTGTTTTTCCTGTTCTGAGTTTAATATACCTTGCTATCAACTCGTTCCTGCCTGAAATAGAATAAAAAAAACCTTAAGTGAATATGTTGCGCAATAAAAAATTCGTGCACCGTAATTAAAAAATGTTAAACCGAGAGCCAATTGACATAACACGCGAATATTTGGCGTTGTTGTTTCAGACAAACCCGCGCTTTACAATGCAACGCCGGCACAGATTCGCTGCCGAATCTGTTATGAAACAAATTTCAAAATATTTTGAATAGCTATTTTCAATCATTGAAACTGCAGCCCGCCTGGAATGCGGGGTGGATCGGGCGAAGTAAATACAGTAATGCCGCTGTATAATAATATTTGATTTAAAACATTATAAACAACGTTATATAATAAGAAAGTTGTCAGCTTACGTTGATCAAAGATATGAACAGTCTTAGGTGGAGACATTTCACTTATAAGCTGTAATACCTAAATCCCAGTGACGCATAGTATAAACTAGTAACGTTACTCATACATCTAATTGACCTTGTCGATGTTTAATTTAAGTAGGTAATCGTACGCAATAGTGTATTAATTGGTGAACGGCAGAGAGGGCTCGATCAGAGCAAAGTAAATTGAAATCTCATTGAATTCGGGGAATGTGTTGGCGACGAGAGGCGGCTGGTGCGAATTTAATTAACCCCTTGCTTGCTCGTTGAAGCGTAGGTATATGTTCTGACCGAACTATTCATTTATACATACATATAAGTAGGTACTTACTTATATAGGTATTGGAGTGATTGTAATATTTCTGTGATACGGAACTAAAACTATCAACTCCCTTTAAACAAATTCTTCTTGTTCATAGACTAGTTGTTCCGAATAAAACGCAAATGATATTCGTCATTAAATTAAGCTTCACATACAAATTTACAATAACCTTTCAAAATGTTCTTCTAAATCTCCAAGATATTAATTCTTTTCATATTAATTTAGATGAAAAACCCGAGAAGTTGGGAAACAAACTCTTGAAAGTCAAACATTCTTGAAATTACTCCGAAATTATGGCACTGCCGTAAACTTTTCACGGCGGGTGTTAAGCTAAAATTAGTGAGTGCGACCACTCTAACAAATTGCTGTTAGCACGAATTAGTGAAGAGAATATAAACGCCGCGCCGTATGTTATTCGTTGTAAGCGTAACTTCCATTTGTGACATCCTCGCCCGCGAATCGAGCATTAAGAGTGCTTTCACCCGAATCGTCGCCTTAGTATGGATCCATCTAAAAATAGTGCGGTGCAGAGGAGGATCGCCTGGAAACGTTTCTATTCCACAGTGAATAGAAAAACAAGAGATCATTATTTATTAGTTCGTTAGTTGGCTAATTTGGTCCATTGCCAGTGCGACGCGGCTACGCTCTCGCGCACTTCGCGCGGATGAAATTGTGCGTGCGCGCTCCGTCTGCATTATGAATATTAACCATTTTCTTTCCTGGCTAAGTATTTGCTTCTACATGACTAAATTGTATTTTTAACTAGGCTATTTATTACTTTTCAAACTTGTCAGCATGTTTCCCGTCTCGTAACATTTCCGAGGTATAGCTTCACTGAATACCTACCAAATTTATGAGGTGAACATGTCTACGGGTTTATTTATTCGACGAAACTGGAAGTTATATTGGGGATCCATCAGAAACACATTAGCGCTCATCAATTTGAGGTATGACCCATCGACTGTTTTTGCAAACAAATGGGCCATTTTCTTATGAATAAGAGAGTTCATATCAGTTATATTTAGTTGCATACGATTGGTACGTGTTATCGTAGTTTTAAGACTTTCAGAGTTATCTTTATTTTTACTAACAACATATAAAAAGAAAGAGAAAGCGTCAGAAATGTCAAAGAGCTTATGGTGCGATAAAGGATATTAAACTTTGTGTTGTAATTCGGATTGTAGAATTTCACGCTGACCCAAACAGAAGTTATGCGAGGCAAATCCTCGCGGAAAGGGTTGAGTTGCGACAGGTCTAAGGAGGATTTCTCGGGAGACAATCGGGAGTTATGCCCGAAGGCGGGCGGGGCGCTAAACAACGGGCGCGGGCGGCCCGCCCCTTCTTTATATTTTCTTACTGCGTTCGCCGCCTAGCGGCGCGGCCGGGCCCCTTACACGCTCGCTCGCTCACTAATTGCGCATTCTTCGCATAGTTTAGCCCTCCCGGCTAACCCCTCGCCTGCCACCCCCCGGACCACGTGAAGCCGTGCGCCGTCGAAACTTTCATACTCCGAGGGTATTGAGCGGTTTTGAATGTCTTAACTCACGAACGTGCCGGCAGCAGTGCACAGAGCCCACAGCACTAGCTTTGTTGGCAAACTGTTCCCAACTACACACCGCAACGTGTGCGAGCTTTACTCCGCTAACTTGACTCACGTGCACTCCAAGTCTTGCTAACTATGACAGTCTATGTGCTATATCCGATAACCTTTCAAAGTTCCCAGTAATCTCAACAGATTTAAAATATATTTTATAACTGTAGGATTATCGATTAGGGATGTAGACAGCCGAAAGGGCATCATTGTAGTCAATAAATATCCACTTTCACTATGGAAACAACCCAGTTTTTCGAGGGAAATTAGTCTGTGCCATAGAACAAGTTTATCTGCTGTCAATTAAATGTTATGGTACAAGTGAACTTTTCGTCTCTTATTCCAAGTCATCCCCTTAACCTATACCACTGTACGATACCACTACAGAATAATCACCTTAGAGTATTTTTGCACGGCTAAGTTTAATATTCATTGAGCCTCTTAAATAATGTTTCCAACAAAGTGTAAACCTACCCCGTTCTAGAGATTAATATACAATGTCAACACTACAACATTGAAAAATAGGAACAGTTTCTCCTGAATGCCCGTTCTAAAACCGTCTCATCACAGTAAGGGTGAGGGTGAGAAAAGCACGGACGGACAAGGGTGACGCACTTCCAGTCTCTAGATTAAGCGCGGGAGGACACGTCCTTCCGTAATGTGCTCGTATATATTATCCGGGCTCTCAACGCGTGTCCTCAATTATTATTGCCGGACCGATGTCTTTTATATTCATTATTTAGTAAACTCGTAGGTATTTTGCTATTTATTGTTATTTCGTTCTGTGGAATAAGATAAAGGTAGTTTAATTTAAATATTTTTTTAGTTTAAATTTATTGCATAAATAGTAATTAGTTATAATCGAGTTCTCCAAAATGGATACAATAAAACCATGATGAGCTTTCGGAATTCCACGATTATATCCGCTTCCACTCTCCAAGACCATTGTGGATTGAAGCAATTTAAACATCGCATTTCTTCACGCCTATTAAATCACTTAAGGTGGACACATAGCCTCTGTGGTAAATTTGTTTAGCAATTCCATTTGGCACCAGGACGGGACCCGGGCGGGCAGTCCTTTAATTAAAACCGGGACGTATAATGTCTGCGCTTCACGTAAACTTAATGTGTGTCCGGCAGTGTAATGGCTATTGCTCTCACTAATAGTTCCTTCACGTCAATTTTCCTCCATAACGTTCGTAACGTCACGTTTTCCAAATTAACAAAAGTGGACTCCTAATGACAACAATCTTAATAACAGTAAAGTCACAGAAGCTGATTTCAGCTAGTCTTTCATTTAAAAAACCTTGTGTTAAGTAGCAATCGTCACGTACGCGTTAACGAGCTTCCCAAGTTAACATTGTAACGTGAAAATATTCGCTCTCTCTTCCCTACTAGTCCGAGCTTTAAATAATGGCTTTTTTTTAATAATCCCCTCAATCTTAACTTTTGTTTTCATGGAAATAATAGATTATTTTAAAGTAGGTAAAGGTAAATGTGTTTCTTTCTGACAGTTGTGCGGGTAAATCTCAAGATGTTGTAAGTATTGAGTACAATAAAGCTA
This sequence comes from Ligdia adustata, assembly GCA_947049295.1. Taxonomy (NCBI): domain Eukaryota; kingdom Metazoa; phylum Arthropoda; class Insecta; order Lepidoptera; family Geometridae; genus Ligdia; species Ligdia adustata. The sequence goes on from OX346218.1 coordinate 12,012,936, forward strand.
CTACTCTTGCCTTCTCTGAATTGGCGACATGATGATCAGAGATAATAATTGTCGGTTCACGTCTTTCCACGGAATCCCATTGCGCAAACCGCATTGTCGGCTGCCATCAATACATATCTACATTGGCTTTTGTCTCGTGCCACAGCCATTGTTCATTTCGGCGATGCGACCTTGATATCGCTTTATTATTCAATAAATATAATGACATGATGAAAATTTTACGCAAGACAGTTTATATCTACATCAATACTAAATAAGTACATTGAGGCTTTCGCACTAAGGCTTACATGAGAATTGTCTGTACTTGTATAGTAATTACCCCACACGTAGGGTAGGTAGGTGCTGTAAGCTCTAGTGCGATCTTCTAGCATGTTCGGACTCACCGTACATCTTGCCCTCATCTGAGAGTATAATCTTTCGTCTGCCACATGGTGGGTAGATCGCAAGAGCTTCTTGGAAACTTTGCTCGATGTCGGGGCTCCATACTCCCTCCGCATCGGCTGCCGATAAATCCTGAAAAACATATAAGTGCTTAAAATTTCCTAATATTATCAAAAGCATTCTACCTCTGCTCTATTTTTTTAACATCTATATCATAATATCACAAAACAATGTAACTCGATACATGCAAAAACGAATGTTACAAGAAAATTTTGTTACGTATTCATAACCGCATAAATTTTATAATAAGACGGCAACGCAATAAGGAAATTTGTAACGAAAATACAGAATTTTGAACAGGTGTTCTCGTTTAATATCGATACGTTCGCAAACTCCGATACAAATCGAGTGGTGCGTCACTACAATTAATAGACTCCCATCTATTCTCAAAAGAAAATAAAAATAACGCATTGGCTTCTCGGCGGCCCGACGGACGCCGACGTCGCCGACTATGAAAAACAACGTGAATCATTATTCCTTGAAAGCACTCGATGCGTGTTTCTGGTTTTGTTAAACTACAGTCAATATTTACTTTAATTGCTCACAAAACATACACCCCGTGTAATAAACAAAAACGTACAGTACCTTATCTACCTACTGAGTAAATAATGTCTACATAGATTTATAACAAAACTGAGAACATTCGAATATAATATAAGTTTTAGCATGTATCGAGATCGATTCCACGTAACATGCAAAAAACCGGTGAAGGAAAACGTCGTGAGGAAACCATAGCATGGCGTTTTCTAACACACGCCTAGCTAGCTACCACCCTCAAGTTGTAAAATTAATTCAACCACCTAACGGTGTGTTCCGGCAGCCTTCCTTGAGAGCCAGTGCATTCCAGACTAGGCATGTTTCATATACGTAAGCTATCTCACGAGAGATAGCTTACGATTTCACTATAAATTAAATATCCGATTTTAGTGAATTTGTTAAAATCTACCATAACGCTCATTCCAATTCAACTAAACAGAACTAGTTGTGTAGTTATTAATATGGATTAACATCGAAAAAATTTAGGAAAATGACCATAGATATCGGTATCACAAAAAAATTGCTCTTGAAGACGTGTCTAGTATAAAGCTCTACTAGTGTAGGTAGTCCTGTGACTCTCTAACTCTTGACTATGCGACCAAAACATTTTGACTGAGTGTAAAAAAACCGGCCGGTCAATGGCGCCGTAGCAAACTCACACACACATTTTTGAGGAAAATAATACACCAGAGGTAAAACATTTTTTGAACCAGTAAATCCCTTTTAATTCCAAAAACTTGCTAAAGAATTATTAGAACAACCTACCTTTCTATTAGTTACCTAACTCGAATATTTAGCTTTGTATTATTATTACGAATATGACATATATCTATGTATGGGCAAAATTTTTTTTTCTGTTTATTATGCGTTACCTACAGTGTCTGTACCATATCTTTTTCTTTGTTATTGGTAGGTACTCCATCGACGTTACCGTTTACATTTAGTTAGTAGTTTCCTAAAAGAAATCGCCACATTCGCGATAACGCCGCTCAATGTACTACGAATGTTTTGTTTCTATTGAATTTTGCTGTATTTTGGTGAGCATATTGTATTGTATCAAATGGCCTAAAACTACAGCCTTTACATGAGTACCAAGATTCAGGCAAACCTAGAAACTTGCATTCCAAAAAAAGTTTCCACACTTGGAAAATATTTCCACCTTATTTACGCATAAAGGCGATTTTCGCGTTTATGTTGTGTCTATTTTGACATTTGTGAAGGGTGATACCAGTGATTGACCAATGTGACCATTGGAGTCAACCTTGGATATAAAAATCTTCCAGTGATGCCAGAATTTCACTACAATTCACAGAAATTAGGTATTTTTGTACAGAATGAAGTAGACATCTAATGCAACCTGCCTTAATATATAATATTAACCACATGTTGAATGATTTTGGGTATGAACCCTAAAAACAAAAGCTGCTGCAGCTCTAACCGTTGAGATAACTCAATAACTAATAACTCAACACATATTATTATGTTTTTTTTTTGGATAATCTCCCCTAGTATTGCATTTATTATGTGGAAAATGGGTTATCTGCCACCTAAACAATTACTAATGTAAAATCTCAGTGTCATGGTCAGCATTACCTTTTCATCGTCACTGGCATCGCCAACGTCTAGGTGCTTGGCGTCGGCGCCGCCCGAGCCGTTGGTGTCGGGCGCGCCGGCCGCCGTGCTCCACGGAGACGCAATGGTGCCGGCTGCGAGCGCGCCGCTCGCTGTAACAATAAGTAAAACACGACATTTAGCTTCTTCATCATTAGCATTATTTTTAGTTTAATAGGAGGATATATTCATAATATGGAAGGCTGTGTTGGTGCACAACCGGGTTGCGTAGGATGGTACCCGCTTTCTGATGTACGATTGGACTCAAATTTTTTGTATAATCGAGCCTACAATGAAAATAGAATCCTACATACTCGTATCAACGTTATAACTTTCTTCTGAACTAAACGAGATACAGTTTGGGATCGATTGGTTCCTCTTAATGCATACTTTACGCTTTTAATCTACGGACTTCCAAAAAGAGGAAGGACTCAATTCGACAGGTATGTTTTATGTTGGTTATCTGCTTGTTAGGTACCTGATTTCTCGAAGAAAGATGGACCAATTAGAAAAAATATTTTTATGTAAGAAAGGTTATAATGTTTTTTTTTTTATTTTTATTCTTTCCATGTGGATTTGATTTTTAAATCATACTAACTGAAAAAGTTATATCGTATCGCCGGCCGTAATAGAAGAAATTAGTCACTATTTTTTTTACAAAGAATTATTTTAAAAGAACTTGTTTATTGGTTCGTTTTCCTGAAGATTGTTTACTAAAATATTTTCTTATGTACCTACTTAATACTTGTTTGAATTCATGTTTTTATGCTTGCCTGTCTTTTGTAAGATCTTCCTGGTTACTGGTGGATTTAATGTGATCAAAAACCCTAAGTATCTTATTAATTGCATTCGCAACATAATATTCACTCGTATGTACCTAATATTTGATCTTAGGTACATATGTCAATTATAGTCTGCACATCAATCGACACAAGTCCAATAATATATCTATATCAAGCTTGTTTCCATGCATTATTTGATGTGTGTAACATTGTATCAGACAGATAGCGATGTTAATTTGTAATGTTAGCTAGAAATGATGATCGTCGAGAGTCTTGACGTCAGACGGTCTGTTTGCTTACCGCCGCGCGTCGGATGCGAACGGAGTAAACTTCCAATCGTATTGTACTATACGATAATGCATCTTTGTAAACTACAAGCCAGTATCGTACATAGCGTGCGCAGTAGATCTACCTAGTATTCGGTAATGTAATGAGAAAAATGATGAAATTTTACATAGTAGCGCTCAAAAATTAAACAGGAAATACGCTGGAAAATAAAACATCAATATTTATATATTTAAGAAACCAAAAGACAACAGCAGTTTGCCGAATTAAAATTTTCATAACATCAAAAAATTCTTATACCCTGAAGATACAAGAGGCGAACTGGTAGGCATTCCGGAAATTTTCATATTTACCGTTACAAATATGCAGGTACGAAACATTTACAATATAAATATAATATCAAAAACGGAGAATTTCTTTATGAAGATCGGATCGAGAGTCGAGAGAGTAAAGTATGCGCCCGCCAGCCTTCGCGACGTTCTCCTGCCGTTCGCTACTTTATAAAATCCTATTTTGAAGCATCTTTATTTATTTTCACTTCATGAAACATAACTTTCGCCAAGTTATTGCGGAATCTGTTCATGACATTGTTATTTTGCACATCTATATTACTATTACTAGCTTCACTCTGCATTGTTAAACGCGGATCTCGATAGCCTATGTGATAATGTAGCTTTCTAACGTCGAAAATATTTTTGAGTTTACTTATTCGTTCCATACAAAAACACAACATATAAAAATATAAATCTTTGTAATATTAGCATCGATAATAGAAGTGTAAATAAAGGGAAAAGATTTATATTTTTGTATGTAAGTACTAACTTAACGAATAAACTCAAAAACTACATTTTAAAAATTCTTTCTCCGTTAGAAAGCTAATTTTCAATAATTCTGCATCTAAAGCCTATTTTTTGCCTAGACCTTATCCTAGCTCAATATTTTTTTATTTTATTCTCGCTATCATAATTATGCTTAGTCATTATATAGGTAAAAGTACCTGGATATGTTTCCTTTAGTAAGGATCTGTAAATTGCTTAAATCTTCGACATTCATTTTCCGTATCCCAAACCATCCACGAACAAAGTAACTATTGTCAATTGTGGCAATTGTAATAAGGCAGAGACTAATTCAGGCAGTTCCGCGGTGGGATGATAAAGGGCGCATCGTGGCCGTGCAATAATTAAAATAATAAAGCATCTCTTTATGCCCCACACTCATTGTGCTGATATGACAAGTGTTCGCAATAAGTGGGACCCTCCGTGGGGTCGCCTCTCGCTCTCTACGGGTTCAACCGGCGGCGAAGCGGCATCAGCTATTTTATACGTGCTCGTAATAGGGAGAATTTGGCATGAGTTCAGCCATAATTCTATGATAACGAGGAAATATGAAATTCGAATAGGTATCTATTAATAGATTTTCATTTCTATTTTCTTAACATTGTTCGTTTGTTTCATTCAAGCAGAGAATGTCCAGTGTCCAGTGTGTTAAACAGTCTATTTTCAAGTTTTTAAGTCTGATTACGTCTAGTGACTGTTTAATATGAAATGTCAGTTTTGGTGGATGTTATCAATAAGAGTTGCAGCCATATTGGGAGAAAGATCGCACATGTAGTTCATAAACTGCATATACATAATAACCCCAGAATAAATTATTCGGAAATATAAGTGAGTTATTTAACTGCATTAGTTTAGCGACATATTTAATTTCAACGATACTTCCAAACAAATAAAATTGTCATCTACAACACTGGTTCAAATCTAGCAGAAATAGGCACTGGAGAGTAAATAACGACTAGTGGATTTGGCTGTTCGATACCTATTATTAGCCAATCCATAACATGAGTCTAGAATAGAAATAGGGTAAGCTATCCAGAACATGTTGCTCACATGAGTGGGCAGTATAATAAGTACAATAGGTTTAGAAAACCTATTGTACATAATTAGATAACATGTTTAGATAACAACGATTTTAAAATTGTACCTACTTGAATTTCAAGTAATTTAATTTTCATTGAAACGTCACTAAATGAACAAACCTGAAGGTAGAGTTCACTGGAAGTATTACGGAACGTAAACCATCAGAAAAGTTACAGTTAGGTTAGTCGAGTATGTTTAAAAGTGGTGCACATAGGTGGCTTGCACGCGATTCCTGAAACAGGAATGCATTTAACATCAACAACGGAAAATTCCGGTAATTTAATGCTATGTGGGCCCTCTGTATCGCGTGTTCCTTGTAAAATCTATAAAAGTACCTCGCACACTTTAGGGGAGTTGCTTTAATTTCTTTCCAATTCGTAAACAGCTTGTGTGACTGTTGATGTTTAGCCTTCAAAGAGGTAACTTAGTTAAGTTTTACCTATTTATATAGATTAACTATACCTACTAATGCAATTTATATCGGTAGGTATATAATGATCCCTTATTTTTAACTTAGAGTTGCCTGCTATAGATACCACAACAGACAGCCAAGACGGCATCTGTTTAAGGATTCTATTTAGTTCATAACACCATACAATCATAACATAATATCCCTCTTCATTTTCAAACGTGTTAAATATTATTCGCTCACACTATCAAATACTCTACATTTTCGATCGAGATGCCCAATGACGTTAATAGAGTGTGGATTGGCAAAATCATTTCCATTTCCATAGCGTTAGGGCTACCTACACACTTTATTTTTGTTCAAAATGAAAATACTGTTCTTTCTATCGTATTGCACTGTTTAAATCTTTTTTTTAAGTAACTAAAGTAAAGGTGTTGGACCTACCTACGATCTGTAAAATGTTTAATTCAACTAAGTTTTTTTATCTAAGGATAGGCATATGGTTAAAATATATAGCAGATAACAGAAGCTAATAAATGTCGAATAGGTCAAGTGGCATATAAAACACGTAAAATAAGGCAGCTGCTTAAAAAAATCGATGCTTGCACGTAAAAACAAAACACGACGAAATGATGTGCTCAATCCGTGACAGTGTCAGCCCTGGTGCAGGGGTGTGCGGCATATGACTGGCGGAGGGTGGGAGCGGCCACCTGTGTGCCGAGAGGGGGTTGCGCGCCAAAGTATGTTAATTAATTTTCGGTCGGACCGTCCACTGCTACATGGGTTTGCTCAAATCGGCCCACCGTGCGGTTTTCGTGTATTTTGTTTTCATATTGAAAGGTCAGTTATGTAGCCGCTCATTTAACTTCGCCACAATGCGTTATCGGTATGTAAGGTAACAAGTAATAAACGACACAAGAACAATTTAGCTAATCACAGAATTTTATGCGTTTCAGAACTCAACGAGGTTTACGATAATGTTGACAATTTCATGGAATGTAACGTGACACGGTAAATAGTTACTACAGTTTAAAGAACAACGTTCGATAAATAGAAATGTTCACATAGATGAATAAATGAAAAGCAATAACAATGTCATGTGGCCGTCGTCGATTTTAATTTCGTCGACCCTGTTCGATTAATTATTCAACAGACGGAACTCGCTTCTCGGTTTATTCGCTAAGAAATAGGGCAATAGGTTTTTATTAATTCCCCAATCGGAATATTAAATTGTGATAATTAACGGTCTATCTTAATAATAATATTTATTGGTATCTATCTGCACGTGCGGTCTCGCAAGCGATTCTTGAAGATGTTTACCTTCTGGTGTATACTTATGTTTACCAAACATTCCCGATGAGTACGTTCGAGTCTGTAGCATAAAGATCAAGTGCAGTTAAGACATTAAGTAAGTGATAGTTTTATCGGTATATAATAATTGTTTACTTTATGTTAACGATAAATGCTTGCAAAATTTCCACATGTTTAGTTTGATAATTGTAAATAAATTTTACAGTAGAAATACTGTATTGCGAGTAAGTACTAGTCAGTCTCTAGCTATAATGATCTTCAACTGATTTTCACAGTCAAGGCCCACCGCAGAATGCTACTACGTGCCGTGTCCGACGGTTGGCGGCCACTGCTGTCATCATAGTGAGCAATATCACCACAATACGTATTAGAAGCCATACGGTTATGCAACTATACAAAAGCCATTGTGTATTTCCCGCATGTGCGATTTCTTGAGAACAAAACGTGATCAAATCTTACTTCAATTGTAAACAATGCAATATCGCTGGACGAAGAAAGCTACGGATATAATTATGTTTAGGTACATTACATATAAATAAAAATCAAGTTAGTTTAGTAACATTTCTATATAATGTGTCGTCTCTATTACGAGAGTGTATGTCTTTGAATTGCGAAACAACTTTCTGTTACAATAGAGTAGATACGAGTTTTATTCAATCTGTAATATACTGCGCCTGAAAAGATGATCTTGGGACTACACCTCTGAGTCACTGATACGCCTGCCAACTTCTAAATTGCTAACACAAAAAGAAGCATCTTCGTGATGCGTGCCAGGCTAACATCGACATTACGGTGAAGACAGTAAGAAATAGATTAGTATACCTATGAGTTTAATGTAGAGTTAATGAATCATCACTGTTGGTTCGCAGCTGCGAATTAAGATTCAGATTGCAAGTTCTTAGCAAATGTCGCGGCTTAAATTACATTCTGAGCTTTCGTTGAAACGATATTTGATAAGGATTGAGACTAAGACTAGTAGTTATAGGTTAGTTTCAGGGTATTTATTTGAAAAATATTACTAAACTAAACCGAAACTTTTAAATATATTCCTATTATATACGAGTATATTTCTGTTTCTAAACTACAAATAAAATTATGTAAACAATATCAAAAAGAATTTTAACATCTTCTTACACAGAAATAAAAGAATTCTTCAGTTAATTAAATGGGTACTTAGATTGTGCCTCGCGTAACAAAATTACCTGTACCTGTGATATTAATTCAAACAATGCAATGTATTCCTTCCTCCACCTATTTGTATATCTATGGCATACAAGTAGATACTGTATGTGCTAATCGGTTTTGGGTGCGCCGAATTTGACCCTTTCAGAGCGTTTCTCCAATAAAGCCATGATATTACTCAAATATGATATAGATGCCATGCTAACAAAGAGATACTTATGAAATTAAAGCTATAAATCAGCGAGGGCTGAGCGAGCCGGGCTATGAATGAGCAGGAACAACGACTTATATGTAAATAATGTCGTACGCCGACGCCCGTCGTCCGCTCGCCTGAATATAAAGTAATATGTCACAGGACATTACACGCTGTTGATCGAGTGCTAATAGTCCTAGCATCTACGAGGACACGCTTGTAATTGATGGAAACTTTCACGTGCTATGTGTGTGTTTAAGGGTTTTGCAAAGCGGACGCTTAGATTACTTTTGTAATGGCGTAAAGCAGAAGCGACAGCGCGGAACGCTGCCGTCGCAACATGAGATAACAACTTGCGGTGTGTGATGACCAGACAAGCATAACTGCAAAAAAATTTACCGCAGTAAATTAGAAATAATATTGTTATAATGTAATAGTATAATAAAATACGAAAATATCTGCTAAAAACTTTAAAAAGCTTTCAATGACGTAAAAATATTTATTATCGAAGAAACACCTAAATATTTTAAGGTTTATAACAGGAAAACTTTAACATTTTTATGTCAATATAGGTAACGCACAATCAATCCAATGCGTTTATTTATAATAACTATCGATGATAAGCAAGCACATACGAGTATATCTATCTGACGTAATTAATGCTATGCCACACTACGCTGGTCATGTAGGTCCGACTAAAGGCGTCCAATTCTCGTCTTACACTTTATCGACACAAACACGATGGCCACTGACGTGCATAATCCGCTTACAGCAAAATAAATATATTACTTAGTTGTTTTTATAACAAAACTTGACACTGCCATAGATTAGATCATAGTTTTGATTATTATTGATATTCATTTCTGATTTTTGCCGCGCCTTTATTCTTCCCTCGACTACTTTAAGATGTACTTACGAGTATTCTTGTGTACCTAAAAACCTACTTACACATTGGTGCGAGTATATTACTATATTACTACATATTCTAGCCAATTTTCGATAATAATTAGAAACGCTGTTAATTTAATAAGTACATTTATATTAACCGCTGAAGAATTCTGAAAACAAATATTACCATTAATATATATACTAGGTATAGAACATTATTATTCTCCAATCGTAAAGATTTTAAACGTGACATGAACTCTTACCTATTGTGGTTCAATATCACACGGCCGCGTCAAAAACAATGAATTCATGACCAACTACCAGCGCAGAGTGCGTGAGTTTGGAACGCCCGCACGCCCGCCTTCAGAATATTGAGTAACACTAAAGTAGTTAGTTGTTACATATTATTAGCTCCTAACTACGCTCTAACTTCAAAATGTGTGCTCCGAGGAGCTTAACAAATATTACTTAGTCCCGAACTACGTTAGATCGTGTTTGTTCCATTATACCCACAGACGCTTCTGTTTGGGTATACCTAATGAAGGGAATCTCAGAGCTTTAGAGAGATCAAGGTGCGGGTGCGCTGATAATCGAATTAATTTCAACTGCACCGAAGCCGGCAATATTGCCGACAGAGGGTTAACTAAGTTTATGACTATGCCTACGTACGCTCTTGGCGTGCAACAAGTTTGTTGCGAACGTCTTGAGTGCTTTGAAATTGGCTAAGCCTTATTGAGACATTCGCGCGTACAATAGCTTTTAGTATTTAGTTATTCGGAGTACCTAGATGTAGTTTTAGAGGAGCTGGATTTTGTGGATGCGTGCGGTGAAGGGCTGTAAAGTGATAGTAGTCGATGCAATTAGCAGTACTAACGGTTCCTGTGCAGAGCCGCAGCTGCGTTGCGATGGCGACAGACAATTGCTGTCGACAATTCGCGAGGGTTCAATGACCACTCGGACGATGCAAGACGCACTCGGACTCGATCGTTATCATCTAGAAAGTTTCAACAACCGCATCGATGCATCAAAGCGGTTCAACAAATTGTGCATCTCAGTGGATTTTCACGAAACGAACAATTACACGACAAATTAAGTTTAGTACTTATTCATCAAGCATCGTCTAAATAGAAAAAATCATGGTTCATATTTTGGAAGAAGCATTGACATAGTAAAAAATTCAATATGAAAAAGATAATACTTTATAAAATTTGCTTTTTATAGGATGAGTTTGATCGATCAAATTTATAGGTACCTTTACCTGCAAGCTAGAAAAAGAAGTACATATTAGGTAATCTATCGCAATACGAATTGTCTTTGTAAGCAAGCGCACTAGATGCAAAAAATTAAACCTTCACAAACACAGGAAATTCAAGAGCAAAATGCCTATACGATATAGGCATATATCCATACTTGGGCAGCATTGTAGTCTGTTTACGATTCTCATATCAATTATATCGACATTATTTACAAGAAAATTATTTCTAGTATATAAGCATCAAATATGTATAGCAGTAAGTATAGATAAATCAGTGAAATAATACTTCTCGTCAGTATCAGGTATAATTGGATCGCAATGCGAGTGCGGAGCTTCTATGCGGAAGAATGGGAACGACATCTCTCGTTACATTCTGTGTCTTATTCTAAGAACACCATGGGAATACTTTGTGGTATTTTTACACTCGAAATGAAATCTTCAGTATATAATTGCAAATGCCACTTTTATGTAGTGTTAGTATCAAACGATTAACTGCGAATAATTTATGATATGCTAACAATTAAAAAGAAACATTAATAATGCTCGCGTTAACGTGTCGGTATATATACATTAATTTCGAATAAAACTTCAAAATTGCTTTAAATTTTGGTATTAATAAAGAAAAAGTTAAAAGTTGCAAGTCAAGAACAGTCGTACAAAAATTTTCATTGAAATCAAGCAAGCATAGGAGGTTAAGTGAAAAACTTAGAACAAATGTTTGTCGAGCCGGCCGGTAAGCTATTTAGTATTCATTTGGGAAGGAGTCGAGGTGAGAGCAATAAGTTTGAGCCAGCGATTTGCATAGATTGTAGCGAACGATTCGACGTCGCCGACGAACGCGCCGTTGCTGGCACGATGTGAGTGATTTTGTGGATTTACAGTCACAGTTCATGTGGACAGTATCTTGACAACTGCTCTCACAAACGATAGCACCGCAACTTTTTTAATATATTGAATGTTCCTTCGATTCCTAAAAGTAGTTTCCTCACAAAAGGACAAACCAAGCGGACCTCGTAGCAGTTAAATTACACTCATTTGGTGCTGCAAGCTGCAACAGCGTTCGTGGCATGTACAAAATGTTGCTAGCGACGATTAGCAGAATTCCTCAGCCGCAATAGAACATAATAAACGCTTAAAAAACGAGGTCCTCGCGACACACATATGTACATAATAAGTGGATAGGGTAGTTGTTGTGTTGATTTGCCATTTACGTACTTATTCCCTTGTGAGATGTGATGCATCAGCCGCCTAGTGAGATAATGGGCAGTGCGGTTGCGTTAACCTTTTTATTTACCAAGAATTGTAATTATAAATGGCCGCCGGTAGATCTGCGGTCGTTGAGAGCAGTATGATTGTGTAAATTGATTTAATGATTACCGTTGCCATGTTGCTAAATGTTAGGCTAATAGAATTGATAGCAGTAATTACAGAATAAGCGAATGCGACAGAGTACGCGCGCGATCCATGGAGTTTCGTCATAAACAATCACTGACGCGTTCACTATGCGGGTTATTATTGCAGTTGCATTCACGAAGTATTGTTAACTATTTGCTGTTTTGTCATTCCTACAACCGCATTTTTTTACTTTTACGGTAGATATCGTACCCAATAATGTATACGCCCACACAATACATATCGCGAGTCGAAATTGTAAAGAATGTATTTTACTCTCACTAAATGAATGATTCACATTCATGCGTTAGTCAGTTGGTAATTCACTCGTGTCGAATCATAACACCTGTGGATACTATTTCATCACGAGTCATATAAAAACGAATATAGAATGAAAAGCTCTTCTTAATGATGATAATAAAAAGCTCTCCCGAGCGAGCAGACGACGGCGTCACAACTTTATTGTGGTTACATGGGGCTCGCGTCAGAAAGTTATTATTGCACAACGCTAGCGGCGAACCATAATAACAATGCATGGGTATCACCATAGCGCATAAATAAAAGAGTACTTACTGCTTCTACGTTCCTTAACATCAATCTACAATAATAGCAACGTCTTATCTATGTAGCTAGGTACTATAATAGTATCCTGATAATATAAAAAATAGTTTGGTAAGAGTTTCCGAACCGCATCTGTATGTAAAGTGCAAAGGCGTCGGCGGTCACGGGCAGTGTGCCAGCCTCAACGGTGCTTTGCTCACGTCGCGTCACCGTTTCCGCACCGACCAGTGCCGCCGATAGGGGTCAATCATCGGTCCTTCTTAGAGCCTCTTCACTTATTTATCTATTTAAAAAAAGTTACATAAGGGTTCCCATATCAACTGTATATTTTTATTATATGTTTGTTACGTGATTACTTCACGAAATTCGCCAACATTGAATCTATTTTTATAATCTTTTCTGTATGTACAACAACATACTTCAGTGGTGGTAAAGTTTATTGAAATTTACCTCAACACACCTCTGATTGGTGTCCATTAGTATCTAACACTTAGTTGTTTATGTGTCTGATAATCTAGAATTTATTAAAATGCATATGCTTGTTTTATGTTAGTACTGACGACTTGCGTCTATTTTTATTGTACGTACAGCTAGATTGTGGAATTCCCTTCCGAGTTCTTTATTTCCCGATAACTATAATCTCGATCTTTTCAAATTGCGAGTAAATCGGTTTCTTCCAGGCAAGCGTGCCACATCCTAGACCGCATCGTCGCTTTACATCAGGCGAGTTGTGGACAAACGCAAACCAATTATTTATAAAAAATACTACTTTGTTTTTATTCAGAGTAGGTACATATTTTATGATTTCTGTGTAGTTTAATAACACGTTTACTTCAGCGCGCCTAAGTAACGATTTCAAGGGCATAGATTTGGTTACATTTTATACACTTTTTAATCGTATCGTATGTCTGTAACGTTTTTGGTTCCCTTCTTATGTTATTGATTCTCCATGTAAGTAAGGCAATTATTTCAGAAAATAAGCTCACTTTTTTGCGATTTGCGATCGTTTTTTTTCTGTAACACGTTTAGAAAATAAAAGTTATCGATTTTGTCAAGTACTTTACATTTCAATGCTTTCAACGGTGGCAGACAGTACTACGAATGTCATAATGTTATTAATAACTTCACATAAACTCTTCCTACGCCTGCTGATACAAGCTAACAGACCCACGCCTTTGTATAACTCTCGTACGTAATGGTAATAACGTATGACGTAGGTATTGCCGTCAGATACTTACCTACTATTACATTGTTAATGCTCCATAATAAGAAATTGGAATACGAGTTACATTCATACTAAATATTAAATACTAATTACATAAATTACATCTTTTATATACGTATTTATAGTAAACAGAAGTATTTAAATTTAATAGGTATTTGTTATGTGTTGTATTGTGATTGTGATTACGGCCGGTCAACATTAACAATCCCGTATAACTGCTTTATTGAGCGTCTGAGTTGTTTATAGAGTTTAAACTTAAGTTACCTACGACTACACTACATGCCTTTTTATCCTTATTCTCTGCTAGTATTCGTTAATAGCCAAGTAGGTACTTAACTTAAACGCGGTATTCTTGATGTTTGAATTCATTCAAAATCCTTTATAACATACAATTTGTTTTATATTAAAACAGGAATGACATTCTGTTTATTACAAATTTGGGTTAATGAATTCATTTTGCAAAAAAAAAATTTGTTAAAGAACAATAGAAGGCACGTGTACTCTAAATGATAAAGAGTATGAACTCATAAATACAACAGTGACAAATACTCGAGTACTTAAACGCCGTATGTATTAGCGCAGGGAACATGACGTAAGTACAAAGGGTGCAGGCGTCCAAGTTGTCAAACGAGAAGTTTTTATCGGGCGGCCTGTCGCCGTTGAATAGAAATGAGCCTTGAATAATGTATGTGTACCGCCCCCCGCCGCGCGCCTTCCCTCCTCAAACTGATTTGTTGCAACCAACATTGCAACAACACGATCCGACAACACAGGTGCTCGCGAACGATACTAGACCGACACAATCCTATATCTACAAACAAAATAACAGACTTGCTTAGCTGATAACGGCGACATAGGACTTTGATTTCACGTGGAGTGTGTGAAATCGTCCCTCGGATGTACATAGGTACTGTAGTCATAAGAACAATGAAATAATAGCTCACCGTGATAACACGTCAAACGATATGTAAACAAAACTCGAGTGACTCACAGCTTATTGCCGGCTGCGTACTTATAACGTGAATACGTAAAGTTAGCGGTATGATAATTATAAAATAAACATAAACAAACAATCTGCCACTATGAAGACTACATGATCGTCTAATGACATTTGTTGCATAACTTTGCTGAAAATAAACTTAGCCTATGTTGTGAGCTTTTGAAATATAAGTGCATACAGTAAGTAGGTAGTAGGTCAACCTGACACCGGAGGCTAGTTTCACTTCCTGTGCCTTCCAATTCGTCTAAAGCATCACTGATGATATTTATCTAGCCAGTTTAATCATTGCCTTGCTGTGAATAAATTGCACATTTACACAAAAATATTACACATTTTTATATGTACCTATAAAATAATACGTACTTTTCGTATTATAATATTTAGCCGATGACGACCATACTAATTCATGATTGGAATGCCGCGATGGAATAGTTTCGCGAAATCAATAAGTAGCCATTGTTATTCGTACGTCCAAATAGTCTTATTGAAATTTCATCAAACAGGCGCGTGTCTGCAGGGCTGGTCGTGTGGTGCACCAAGTACAGTACTTACATAGAAATAACGGTATATTAACTAGCTCATCGTCAGAGCGGGCATGAAGGAACCGTTTGTGGCTGAACCTTCTACTTCACAACTGAATTGAATCCAGAGACGATAAGCACAATAATTTATGTTGTGATTAAAAGAAAATAAATATTACAAGAAAACTACATCCTAACGTTAAGTAACTTTAGTCAATTGAGTATACGAGTATAAATCCAAAGACTGACGACATTCTGACTTTATGGTAACATAGCGACGCTAAACTATTTTTCCATAAGTAGTTTTTTTCTAATGTTATAGTTGATTAATAGCAATCTATTCTATTACGAATACCTACATGGTAATTAACTACACTAATAAAACAAGGCAATGAAATGACAATGCAGTAATCGATATTACATTACAAACGTTGGAAACATGCGTAGGTATGCATACAAATAAAAAATTAAATATATTTATGTAACTACTATTAGTTAGTGAGTACTGATAGTGAGTTATCTTGATTAAGAAAATATAAATATGTATTGTCAATGTCTAATATGAATTGTACTGACCTGCGCCTGTATCTATATTTACAGTCTCGAACGTGCAGAGAGATACATTGACTCAGTGTGCATTTACTAAGATAGTCAAACGCATCGATAACTTCTACGATATAAGCTCTCTCATTTCAAACTTACCTACGTTTTCCTAACTATCCTCGTAGCAGTAAAGTTTACGGGGAAACTAATCAAAGGTGCTAATTGCTAAAACATTTTAGAAAATAATAGTCATAAAATTTCATTACCTGTCAAATAACAAGGTTAAACTTGGCAAAGCTACGTAATCTTAAAATCAGATCTTACTACGAATTAATAACCATTTTATTGAAAGTTTTAAAATGCAGCAGTTAAGGTTAACTCGTAAGCCAACTCCCGTTTTCATGATACAATTCCTTTCGAAAATGTATGTCCAATGAGAGCTGAAAGCTTAATAAAAGTTGAAATTTATGTACTATAATAAAACTGACGTAAAAAGTTCGTAATATTCGTGTTGATTACCTACCTACGGATATAAGGTATAAAAAATTAGAAGCAGCAGTTCAAAAAGTTAACACATTTTGTAGTCTGAATGGAATAGAATCATATTTCTAAATTTTAAATTTCGTATAGGGAACTACAAACAGTAGCTACATATATTTTTTTCTATAGAGAACTTAAATATATAATTCTAACATACAAACAAACTTAAAAATAACCTAAACTGTAAATATGTTTTAAAGTCTAAAAATGAACCTATATAATATTTTTAAATACCTCAGTAGGTATCTCATTCCTATTAGTTATTCTAATTTTTGAATTTTTTGTGTGCTAGTAATTAAGGCGTTTTAAAATAATTCAATGTATCATAATTTAAATATCAAACAAAAATGGTATGAAAAGGAAAATTAACAACATTAATTTACTAAGGGTATATATAAAGTTAGTTAGTTAGTAGTGAACGGACGGATATATTACAATGCCACGGTGAGAAAGCTCGATCGTGTGCTATACGGTACGGGTGCGCGGGCGCCGGCACAATGCTCACGTTTGCGACACCAAACCGACGACGACGCTTGTATATCGATCTATAAAAGGTCACAACTAGATACAATTCCTCGTTAAATAGGCAACTACACTTGCCGTTTCAATACCAAACATTTCAAAATTATGAATCATGACACCAATTCGCTTTGATCTCTAGCAAACAGAATAGCACCGTTACTTATCGATGACAGTTTTTTGAGTAATCTCGTCTCGGAACATTGTCTAAATAGGCCATTGTTTTCAGTAAGAAGGGATAAAAATGTCTAGCTTTAACAACGAATATCAGATAAGGGGGAAATTAAACAAGTAAAGTGGAGATAAAACTATACAATCGGATTGTTAAATTGTATACACGTTTGAGAACACCTTTGTACACAAAGCAGTTAAGCGAAAGGATATTCCGTTGATAAAATAAAAGAACCTACAGGCCACCACTCAAGAAAACGCAACGACTGTGGCGGGCGTCGTCGGTCGCAGTGAAAGGTAAACAACAGTATGAGATATAACAATGAAGTCTTAATGAACTGCCTGTTTCGAATTCTACCAAGTTAAATTTTGCGCAATTGCATTGTTTAGGAGCAGGAATTTACTCTGCTGGTTTTCTATTGCCAATGCGACGCTGTCGCTACTGCATCATTAACATAATTGGTAATTATCTAGTTACTAACTGCGAGTCGTGGAATGCCAGATAATATTTGCATCTCGATGCGACATCAACATCATGTATGAAATCAGTGTAAAAGAAAAGTCAAAGTAATCTAGTGTGCGTGAGTAGATAGAGGCAAGCTCACACAATAAGCTCAGCCCACGCGCGATGATTCATGCGCTCGCGTAGCCGAGCCGCTTGCGGCAACACACACCAACAGCAAAAACATTACCTACTTTTGAATAAGATCCCTTTCTCTTTCTTCACCTCAGAGCGTGCTACATGTTCGGGCGCCATCCGTTTAACATATTGACAAACAACAGTGAACTCTACCAGTTAGTGTCTGACTCTTAACTAATTTGACTTTGACCGTGGTTCATGTCAGTGTCACACAAACCGAGAAACGCACAATTACCTAATCTTTAATGTCTTATCTTATCCATTGTATCAATAGCCAATAGTAAAATGTATTTTAGCAGTGATGTCTTGGCATGTTTGTTTTAGTTTTTGAAGAAAAAGTGGATATTACTAAATACACATTATAGAAAATACGTTTCTAAAAATATTGCTTTAGTTGTATTCAATTCGGATCCGTACTAAGAACTCTGTGTTTACACGAGAGCAAGCCAAATGGCACATAAAAGTTTTTAAGCTCAGTATCATTTTCACTAAATCTTGATGTCACGATGACAGTAAAACGTCCTTTCACCTGAGAGACGGTACAGCAGAGATCACGAATAAAATTAATGATTACTTAAAATCATGTCCCTTTGCTTTAATTCTGAATATTGCCACTCAATATTACCGTTTCTTTACTAATTAAATATTAGTAATTGGTTAAAAAATCAAGTTGTCATAGATTATGATGTCTATTAATGCTCATTAGCTTTTCAGCTTACTTGTGATTTTCTTTAGATACTCGTAGTAAGAACAACTTCGACTTCTATATAATTAAATAAAGAACTGTACCTAGTACTCGTATTAGCACTTAAATTCGTAATTTTGGTTTCGAAACGTAACGAACAGGCCGGGAAGTTTTTTGTCAGAAATCTATTTACTTATTAGTATGGACATTAATTTATTGTCGCATTAACGTCCAGTCATTGCAAGCAAAGCGTGACGAAGTTGAACGAGTGGCCATGAAGTGCGTAGAGCGGCGACGGCGGCCCGGTGATACGTAGAAACGGTGACTCACAGACAGAGACCGAATAATATGTACAGACATTTACGAGATAAGGACACGAAATGTCAGAAAACAGGTTTGAAATTTCGAGTTTCGATCCAATATTCTCCTGTCTGTGCCAAGTCGACACCGCTTGAGTGGAGCTCGATACTCAAAGAAGCTGTAGAGCACAGACTTTTTACTTCACTTTTTGAGCGGTCCATTTCGACGTCAATTTCTTTTTTCTTTCAATCACTAACTCTGCTCTTACAATGATCAGTTAACTTCCTCTGTAGTGTCGTTATTATTTTTTCGTTTATATATAATATTATTGCATGATTATGAGTTGTGTTAGCAAATTTGTTTATCTTATCAGTTAAAGGTTACCTACTGAGCACTTTCTTTATCATGTGGTGGACTGTGCGGGGTGATGTCACCAGTGCTTCGGTTCCCTTATCTTGTCGGTGATAAAACGTTGTTAGGAATGTTTTACAGACGTTAGCTGGCCAATGAAATGTACTAAGAATTCTGCCTACTGCGTTTTATCTTTGATACATCTTTATTCTTCATTACGTTTATTTGTCTGGAAATGAATATGTATGAAAACTATTTTTTTTAAATTATGACCTATAAGTAAAGGCTTCTACTATAAGGGCTACTCATGTTTATGATTTTTACTTCATTTTAGTGTTTAATTATAAATAAGTGGTTAATTAATAAATTATATATTCTGAAAAGATATTTTGGCCGATTCTGACCTAAATATATTTATTTTATTTAAAAAATAAAATTAACCTTTATACTATGAATAATACTATTTATAAGTGTATTTAAAAATACACTAAATGAAAGACTGACTTGCGCCAGCAAATAAACCAGGATTAAAATATAGAATAAAGAAATGAAATCGAGATAAGTGTTTGATTTATGCATGATGGTAGGGCGATTTTAAACGCTTGCCTGGCTAGCTACTAGCTGTCTAGTTAAGTTGATAGAATCTGTCGCCAAGCACCTTGCGCTGTGTTCCGGTAACCTTCTTTGACTTTTCTTTGAGAGCCAGTATATATTACAGACTAGGAATGTCCTATCTATTGCCACAGTGTCGCTGATTTTTATGACCGTACCAACTGGCAGTCAAATGCCTAGCTGTTTTGAGATAAAAAATAAAATACAAGTCACTAACAACAGGATTAACTTTGACGTGTCTGAACAACAAGCAGGCGCGAGCGCAGCGATCTCTGAAGAAAGTTTTCGCGCTGCGTTCTCGCAGATTACAGGAATTTTCCGAGTCGGTGGAAACGATCGCGTCTCGGTGAATCATTACGTGTTTTTGCTCGGCGACTCCGCCACGGAGAAAACTCGCGATTCTTACATGTTCATAAAATTAAACATCAAAGTAGATTTATATTGCTATTTTCCCATTTTCTTCACTTTATTGTTTTCGCTTGTGACGAATATGAGCAAAACGGCAGGTTTGTTTTTGTTCTTTGAAAAAATGTATTTATTATATTTTTTTGCCTGATTTTGACGTATTTTATAATTGGTATTTTTATACTGTACATTATATATACGAGTATTACATTTATAGGATATTCTAAATAAGTATGCATCATTATATGTTCTGTGTTTAATTATGAGTACGTACTTCGTTTCGAATAGATATTTTGTCAATTTAACATCATTAAATATCTTAATGAATTAATTTTACACTATAAGTATTTACAGTGTAAAATTAATTCATTAAAAAATTTACTAAAGTATATTTATATAGTATTATTGTGTTTAAAATTTCCCTGAAAATTATTTACAACATAAACTTACAGTCGTTAACATTAATTTTGGAACCCAGCGCTGGTGCCCATGGGGCTCATGCATGTTCTTTTCCAGAATAATGAATAATTAATCAGTGTTATTTATAAAAAGCTTCATTATAATAAGCTAGTATCCGTGTAGCGCTACAGTTTTATCGTGGCTCAACAATCGTTAAGGCTACTGTTACCGCGGCGATGGTAACCGGTTCTTCCGCTCCCACTGCCGAATCGGCGCCACCATACCTCCGGCTAACAATCTAGTTACTGGATTACGAACTGGATCAATAATATTCGGCATAGAAAAGGCCTAGATTTTGTCTATTTACGTTTTTATGGCATATTCTATAGTTTGTTGAACTGTAGAGTCCGCTATTTTACAAATAACGATTTTAGTTACACTTTAATGTTGTTTTAATTCTACGTCAAAACTAGGATGATATAATGTGGTAAAATCAGGATTTCTTAAATCTTATTCAATTATCAAATTTTTCTAATCCGTAATTTTGTTATCTTAATATATGTAAATGTAATTAAATTGAACTTGATTGATTGTACTGTGACTAATATAAAACCACGTGTTGCTATTGTTGAGGCTGAAAATTGTACTAAAACGTAAATACCATGTATTGTGTAGCTATTTTACTATATCGTCTGTATGTATCGACATGCAGTTAAAAATTATATCTAGGAAATAATGGATAAAATATACTATAAAACTTTACAATAAATACACCCATCTGGCTAGACTCAACCAATACGAGTAAATAACTTTGACTTTGATTTAAGTTACTAATCAGTAACTTAAGAACGTTAAAAATTATATTATAATAACTTTCCTATGTATGTTACAGTACGTTCATACTCGTAATATCGTGGCAGATAGCAAACAACACAATAAACAAATGAATTCAATGAAATCGTAATTTTAAAAGCGTTAAACCATCGATTGTTTGTTCCCTGAAACAAGTGCCAAGTCAAGTGGGCTTTTAGTATCTCACAGTGTCAGATGCCCTATAAATTTGTCACGCTTCCAAAACAATGTGATTTTAGTTTTATTGTTCGTCTATGTTAGCTACATTACATCGAACTAGAGTAGATCTAAACGTTAAACTACAAGTCTATCGTGATAAAATAAAGTGGTTTCATAAAAATACCCAAAAAATTAAGTTTTAAAGTGAATTTAGCAAAAGTTTATGTATGATCGCTACGTAGTCGTGTACAAATCTAATGTCTGTTTTGCAACGATTACCTACTTTCGTAAAATGGGTTTATAATTTCATAGTGTCCATCATTAAGTATCACTTAACAATAAATTTTAAAATATGTAACTATGTAGGTATAGATATATAATATTAAATAGATAATATTAAACTTGCATTAGTAGAATTACAATAGAGTTATACAATAATTGGCAGCAATCTTTAAATCTATCACATGCTCAAATTATCGCGTGCGTTGGTGCCAATAGCTTGCTGATTGACGGCTGATCTGACGCCGCCGGGCGCTCGTTGATCCATGATACAAAACAGCAGAAACGATGGCAAAACTCGTTGCCTTAATCTGTGGATCAAAATAAGGCGAAAGTGCTCCCAAATCTCGACTTCCTGTGAAGACTCCTAAATTATACCGAAAGCGTAACAGCATCGGCCACTGTAAATTACCATGTGGCGTGCTGAAAATTGGCGAGCAACTATACGCATTTAAGATTGGGTAATCGCCGTCAAAATACAGCGCTTCGGGGTGAGCACCTGCGGGCGCGGAGATTCATTCATGAGAAGACGCGAAATGAAGCGGCGAGAGGTCGAGAACAATCCGAGACCGATATTAACAGTTGGCTTTTCTTAGAAACAGTACGGCGCGAAGGCTTCGACGGAGGGAGTGTTTCAGTCTCTCTCGCACTCGAGGCGAGTGAGCGAGAGCGCGTGGGCGGGGCGAGTTGTGTAATGTCACGCGGGTTATGGAGTGGAGGCGTCTGAAGCGAGCAGCGCGCAGCCAGCACTGCACTCCGCTGCATCCGACACACTTCCCGACTCTTCATCACCGAGCTCGTTACAAGAATAGAGGTCAGCGGTGGCACCAGATACGTCATACTAATAATATTGAATATGTGAATGAAGATTGCAAGCATGTTACTACAGTAACAGTTAACACATTGCAACAACAAGTGACATTAGTGCTAGCCAGATATCATGATCTTGGTGATTTGATATTGTAAAATATTGTTTTCTGTGAATATTCACCCAAAACGGTTACTTGAACAAAAATAGCCACGATTAGAATAGAAACGCACGATTCCGCCGCACATGGCACAATGCTGTCGATTTTATTACTGCAACCGATAGTTAGGCGACGCTTATAAATCATACTTTTATGGTTATTCTCAGCGATAAACTCCGCGATTCTAAAGCAGAGGTGAATGCGTGTGCGCCTGGAGGCAAATATACTTCATATACTTATTATGATAATTTGCTGGTTTGATTTGCATTTCTTTGAGCCTGTACATAACTATAGTCCGATTAATAAATATTATTATACTTTGTATGCACATTTTAATATATAATACGAGTACTTTACTTATATGTATAACCTTACACGTCATAAGTGTAAGTATATTATTGAAAAATGCCTTCATGTAGTGATAACTAGCTAATACGAGTAAATGTAAATAACGGCATAAAAAGATGACTTGCTTATTTTCCTTCAGGATAAATTGATGTAGGTATTTTCAACATTTGTTTCATTAAGATGTAAGTTTAATCATCCTGTGTTAATAATAATTACCTATAAGCAACATCAAGCTGTTTGTTTTCTAAATGTTAATTTAAGGAATATGACTTAACTATATTTTATATTTAATCTAATTATAACTTTTTTAACATTATAAAAACTTAAGACTATTGTTCATATTGTCGTATCTGATATACTTTATTGCATTCTTAGTCCCCCAAGTACCATATGCTGCCCTGGTTAACAACATGCTCACAAATGGATCCATCCATCTGTTTTAAATTATTAGCACCATAAACTAATTTTCCTGTTAGTAAGCCGGTGAAAGTGTTTACTCATAATATAAAAAAAATATTGATAAGTTCATATTCGCCAACATTAAAATGTAAGTATATAAAACTTTCATAAATGCAATAAAAAAATTGCAACGTTTATTTAAGTCGGAAGAACTAATAGCCGCCTGTGAAGTTGAACGAAATTGTTTCGGGAACCGAGGAGGCATTAGTGGTATATAATTGGCCAATCAATCGAGGCTCCCGGTTCACTACAAACAAACGACTTTAGCGGTACAAGGGAAACGCAAATTTAGTGTAATACCAATGGTTTATTAACTTTAGGATTCAACTTGGTGAAATAAAATTGTCGCGGGGATAGAGTTCCATGAAAAAATTGATCCATGACAAATGATTAAGTTTGTCTTGTATCTATATTTACAATTTGAATTTATTTTACAGATACAAAACAACAGGTAAAATATCTTTTTATTGTAAGTCCAATATTTTCTGTAGTGACAATATTATCCATACCTACGTACCAAATCCTAATAATACGCCTTCGAAGGTTGGCTGCCAGACCATAGCCATTAATTATGGGATAGCATTGAATTAACAATTTAACGAATGAGTTAAAAAGCTAAATCTGACCCGTCAAGGCAACAAAATGTTACGGCACATAAATTCTTCTAAAAAATATAGATTATGTCCAGTTTTATTATTATATTCAAAGTGAATTAGTAAATGCAAATATTTGATTTGCTGTGCCTATACTCGTATCGTTCATAGACTTACCTAATGACGAAGCCTGTACAACTAGCATTTATTAATTCATTTTTAGAATTGATAATTAAATTGTTTGTACAAGTTTGTTTTTTTATTATTAATGTACATAGATATACCCAACGTATTGGCATCCTACCGTAATGTTATATTTGTAAGTTAATAAATGAATCTTGAATCCGCGAACTGTCGAGCTCACGACTATGTTATTTTTGCGACTTTGTAATAAAAACACCAAACACTTGATCGTTTTTTTTTTGTATATATTCAGGAAACTTAATTAATGTCTTGTTCCGCATTTCTGATCAAATATTATTGAAATCGGCCAGTAAATGGCGCCGTAGCAAGCTCCCCCCCTTTTAGAGAAAAATAACCTTCCTATCAAAAATCCCTGCCGACTAAAAATTTCGATGATTACGTAGAACCCATAATTTAAGTTCCGTTAACTAAGTACGACCCGTAGGTACTCGAGTACGAAATTTCAGGAGACATACAAGCATACAATCCGACAGCAGAAAAAAACCATTGCCAACCATAGCAGAGATGCTTCGCTCGCTCGGTCAATTTATTTATGTGTAGTTAGATTAGTTACTTACCAAAAATTTTGTTTAGTCAAAGTTGTAGTCTGTAGGTACTTAGGTACATATTTCAGTAATATATTATAGCACGATAAATAGATATAAATTAATATATATACATAAATAATATTACCACGTTGCAGGTGTTAAAACATTAATAAATATTAGTTGCTCTAAAATGTAGTAGTTTTTCAATAAAAATGGCAATAAAACAGGTGATCGTCATAGAGCGATCTAATGATGGCGGCTGATCTATTTTTGTACCAAAACAAGATTTTGTGAATAGTCAATTCGTTGTTTTCTTCTAGAATCAATTGTCCTTGATTATTGTTATTTCCGACCTAAGCAGTAATTATTAAACACAAAAAATAAAAAGTTGTTACATTTTAATTTTTACAACCCATTTATTACAAGACTGAAAAATTATGGAGATTTTTCAGGTTTGTAATAAATCGGTTGTATAATCTTAATATTTACTATTTTATCGTGACGTCAGAATATAAACATCAGACGATTTCGCAGTAAAGATAATAATGATAAGGACATTTTAGCAGCCATCATCACTGACCAATTAGACATTGATATGAAGTCTTGCTGGCGTACTTAGGTAGCACTCGGATTGATTATGAAGTAAATTACTCATAGTGTCCGTAGAAAGACTATAATTTAAGGAATACGATAATACCAAACATTCGTACAAAACACTAGGTAAGTAATTGATTTCTACTATAATCTGCAGATATCATAAGTGCTTGCTCAATGATCAAAGGTACATAGTTATCGATATCACTAATTAAAAACTGTCGTTTGTATTATTGATTTTTCTAATGCTGTACAATTACTTTTTTAACTTCAGTTTTTTTTATAACCAAAAATTACGGTAAAACCTGCTTAACAATGTTTGTTGTGTTTTTTACAATAGATGTTTAAGTACTTTAAGACAAGTTTCATGTAACATAATATTATTACCCGCGCCATCCTTACTAAAGCCTTAGCAGTCTTATTAATTAACGCGTCTTAACCTTAAACGTCTTTTGTCTTGTTTTGACGCTTGACTTTCACTATCGGTAAAAACAAGAGAAAAGACGTTTAAGGTTAAGACGCGTTTATTAATAATACCGTTGATACCTTCATCTGAAATTAACACTTATTTTCAACTAAGTATGCATTTTCACGTCCAGCTTGCGTTTAAACATTGTTTATTTCGTATGCAACTTAATTTTGTTTGTAAATAGGTACTTAAGCATATGGTACACTTTTTTTCTAACATGCATTCAAAAATATTTATATTTGTTGAAACACGCTATGAATTTTCCGTACATTTACGTGATTTAATGACCTAATACTACAACAACCTTAGGCTTGTAAAACACTATAATAAAGTGTACTCACTATGTAATGTAATGTCGAATTAATTGGTTGCAATAAGCGTATCTAATAATATGGACATTCTGTGAATATCTTGTCTTAGCTTTGTCTAGGACAAGCTTAGGCTCTACGGCATTACCTATTGGTATTCTATAGGAAAACTGTTACTTGGTCGTTGTTGCACATTCATGAATGAATTTGTGTAGATATCCTGTCATTACTTCGTACTTGCATATTCTTAGATCATTATGCTCTTGACGTAATTAGGTCAGACCTTTATATGAGCAAACTCGCCGTATATGAACAGAACAGAAGTTATGTTATTATTCACGCAAAAAGAGTTCTTTGTTGTTTATATTGACCATCAATTTAATACTTAGTTTAATGAGTAGGTATAACCTAACGATATATATTGGCGCTTTATAATTTAATATTCTGAACCAAGTTCAACAACTACCTACCAATTTATAAATCGACTTCAGATAGATAAGAATCTCTCATTCGATTATATGTTTGTGTTTGTATTTATGTTACCTACATGATTTTGATTTTGAAAAGTATTATACTATATACACATTTTAATTGGTTGGTCAAATTTCAGAGCTAACCCATAAAATAATTATCAAACGAAATACGCCAATAAAAAAAAAGAAACTACACAGATGACGGTCAGGTTTGAGGTTTCCTAACCAAACACTTTCATGAAGAATTTGTATGATGAACTAAGTAAGTATTAGATAGAGAAAAATCATATATAATTGGCCAAGAAATATAAGAAAAAGATACTACCGTGCCTATAAATCAATAATAATAGTTCGCCGTTCGAATTAAAAATTTTGAGTTTAATATTATTATTATTAAATGATTGTAAGTTCCAATGGTAGGCTGGGTACCTACCATTAGATAGGTAATAAAATAGGTAATTGTTCTAGGAGTAAGATAGTAAGAATCTTACCTAGATTAGCGTAGTACCCTGCCGGATGCATCATGAGTGTAGTGCTCACCGTACTAGTCCCATTTGTCACTTACCTAAAACGAACGAAAACCATGTCAACAATAATACAAAAACAAAATATTAACGAATAAAATATGTAAGTACAAATTAAAATAAAATATAACTATAGTCATTCAATTTCGTGTGAATTCTATAGAAGTTATTAATATATACAACATTTCAAGGTATACAATATTAAAAAAAAAACAATCTAATAACTAACCAATAGTGAAAGGCAAAGTTCCCAGGGCTCAAAGTAAATTTTGTATGTACCTATACATCTCCCACTTCAACTGCTTAGAGCTTCTATATACATAAATGACCCATACAGTGATTATATTTTATGATTATTAAACTGATTGACGTACGTAGAATTATTTCCAGTAAACCATATCACTGTAAAATTTGATATACTAGATTAATTAAGCTTATTATCTAACAATTGCGGATCAGAGAACCGCAGAATGCTTCTACACATTATATAAATCTGTATATATAATCAAAACAATAACTGTGCAGAGACAGCTAGCAAAAACAATTGCTGAAAGGAGGATGGTAAAGAGGAAAAATATGGGTTGGGTAATTTGCGTTGAAATAATTTGTTTACCGTCAAATTAAAATAGAAATATGACATGTATATTTCCAAATACGTAAAATGTAAAGTTTTGATGAATCAAACTATTTTCAAGAAACTTTTGAGCTTTGTCTCAATAAGGACGCTTAAGTAACTAACTAGAAAATATGTATTGTTTACTAGCTGTCCCGGCGAACTTCGTACCGCCTAAGTGTTTTATATGTTTAAACCTTCCCTGAACCTTCACAAACATTACAAAACCAAAATTAGCTAAATCAGCCGTTGTTGAGTTTTTGCGAGACAAACGAACAGCAATTGATTTTTATAGAATAGATTGTGCGTGTAGTCTTATTTTCATTGAGTCTTATTCTGTCGGAGTATATAAGCAGCTCGATAGCCTTAAATATGACATACGATTGTTATTGTAAGACGAATACCCGGGACTTATAATATTGATCAGTCATCCGATGTACGGTAGCGCTCACTTGTAAATACTCTACGGTCCCCCATCTATGACCAGACCAGCCTAAATGTTGATAAGCATAAATGATCGATTGAAAACGCTTTAGCAAGCTGTCTTTCCACTATTGTAATTTGTACTGGTTTTGATAATAGTAAAAGAAATGTTCATTGCATGGTAGTATTTTAGGGAACAATCAAAAGGCATAATATCCTGACGGTACCACACCAACACGACTCTATATTGGTTAGGTATTAATTAGACATTTTATCAACAACAGCGTACATTACTGGCATTTGTGTGCCGTCGTTGTTTGTTCACATAAATCCAATGTGAAATAGTAATCGACGTTTCCACTGTATTGCATTATTCGGTACATTATTTGCGTCCAATGTGCACCGAATATTCGGCATAGGGGCCAAAATTCACGTTGCAAGGTCCGCATATTCCGTTGGAGGCATGCGGAGGCGAGCACACGTGGCTGCCACGACTGCTTGCCTCGGAATCTGACCAAATGCCCATCGGTCGATTGTTAGCTAAATAGCAATGGCTTATTTATGAGCTCGTGCTTCTAGAAAGCAATGACTACAGGTGAGAGGTTGGGAATTTCAGCTGAGGATACGTGGAATGCATTCACAATTTTTTATGTGACTAAGATATTGTCGTAGATTTTTGTAGTTTGATTGTCGAAGCGGCCTGGGAAATATGTACCTTAGCACTATTTAGTAATACCTGTACTTAATTGCAATGGAATCCTTTATCCTCTAAACTAAGAATGATTCCTCAAAGGAATAGTTAGCTATTACTAATTACCTGACTTCACAAAGCCAAGTCACACGAAACGATTTACGCCATTTAAGTAAGTAGACATAGATAATCCTCATAAATAGCAATTTGCGTCATGACAAACGATCAGCTCTGTGACGTTTAGTTTGGAAATCGCATATAATGCCGCTATTGTTAATTATACAAGTCTCCGCGTCGCTAAACATACGATTTATTGTCAGCAAACTGGAACGGCAATACATCTAGCGTGAGATCTGTGCAGCAACTTACTCGACTATGAATGCATGGCCCAAAACATTAAAAGTAGAGACAAATTATGCTCCCGTAGAAAGACAGGCGGGAGGTGTTAAGCCATTAAAAACTTAACTTTCGAAACCTTTACATTTCACTTCATTTTGGACAGAACTAGACCGTCTTGGAAATCTTAATGAAGTAAAGTGAGTAGGCGTTATCTGTATTTACAGCCGTATGTCAATAAAGCTGGTTTACGGTTTGAAAAATCGACGGCTCCGGTTCTGGACGACGACGCAACGCAAACACGAACCTCTGTAGATGTGGATCCACAGTCGTACAGAGATAGAACGGACAGATAACTATAATCAGACTTCGGATCTGTCGGCCTCTTTTCGGCCGAGAAAAACTACCGACAGCCTTGCCTTACCGCTTTACTTAATTTATGCTTTTAACGGAAACTTATCGCGATATCAAATCGGGAATGGGTGATTATGAAACAATAGGACATTATTAAAATTGTAGCGGTGCGAGGCATGAAACGTTCCGTTTCCATGAATTCGGTCCGTAACGCACGCTAGGAACGCTAGTAATGTTACACGGGTAATGTAGATTTTTTCTTTCGTTTTCCGTTTAAAAATAGGTAGGGTCAGTTAAAGGTGTCTGTGGAGGCTGTTTATCTGTCGACAAGCAGTGGACAGGGAAAACAAAACAATGGAACAATGAAATACGCTGGAGTGAGTCGCGCCTCTACTAATGAACTGGCTCAGCCACTGCCGCCTGCCGCTCTGACGCCTGCCCGACACGCTTAGTACGAGTATGAGATAATCATTTGTCATGTTGATAGGAAAACTGAATTGAAGGCAAAATAATATGTTTGATCCTAGAAAACTCTATCAGAAAAAATAAGATTTTCTAAATTACCAACTCAATTTAAAAGTATTTCAAAGTAAATGTCACTTTAAATTCTTATTTTGATGCATCTTTGATAGTTAACTCGATTTTAAATTCAAAAATAAATTATGATTTCTCAAAGTATGTTGTTGCCCAATTTGAAGATTTCTAGTATTTGAAGTATTTGGGCAACTATGCTGCCGCCGAAAATAGTTAGTAAGGCATATTTTAAGATGATTACAATCGGGCTGCTTTGTAATCTCCATCTACTTATTTAATTGACTTATAGGCATGTATGATAGTAGCAATGCCTTATTTTTGCTTTGTTTGGTAATTCTTAGATAACAATAGTAAAGCTTCTTTGAATTAATAAAACCCAAGTTAAATATGAAGGTATATGAACATAAATTAACTATGGTTAAATAAACGTTAACGATGCTTAATGTTAATAATAAGTAATTAATTGTCGGGTGTTCGAGAGAGAAGCGGCGGCCATCGCGCGGTCTCGTCGTTCGGTGAAAAAGCATCACAGGCAGCGTGGTATGCGTGGAATGAGAGGGCCCATCCGCCGGCTGCGATTGTTACCAGTTATCACTGAATGTTTTCCACGGGGGCATTCTGTGCCGCCACAAAAAACCGCATAAAGGGCGGGCGCGGCTCGTTTGAGACCTACTCCCCCCTCTCGCATCGCAACAGCCCTGTGGGAAAATCGTCGCCAGAAAACTGCGACACAAATAAATTATAAACTCACCACTCTTCGGTGGAACGCGCGGCCGCTTTGCAGACGCATAAACGCTTTGTTAAAAACTGCAACTATTTACAAGAGGACAAAACGAGTGGGTGAAAAAAGCGGTGGCCTTGTTGGTAATTTCAGAGTAAGCACCTAGGTGCTTACGTTCTTTAAACTATTCGTAGTTGAAACACTAGATTTAGAAATACAGACAGAAAATCGTTTTTAGATATTTAGTTAATTTCCTGGTAAAAATGGATTAAGAAAATAGTGTATCAGAAGATAGAACCTAAAGTATCGATGTTTTGTCTCAATAATAACCTTTACAATCGAGCTTCGTAAATGTCACGTGCGAGATCTCAGGTCGGCGGTAGCGGCGTCGAGGAATCATTAGCGAAAACGGAGCATCCCGGAATAGACTGACAGCGGGACGATTGCACCGACGACTTGATGGATGACGGGAGACGAGCAGGCATTACCGCCGCCGCCCGCGCCGCTCTTATACCCATTCAGCAAGATTTTATTGCCATAGAGGAAATCAAAAGATGTTACGACCGATTGTGACGAATATATCATTATATTGTTCAAGTGTTTATTAGGTGACTGAAAATATTAAATGTGACGCAAATGCCGCAATAATAATTAACAACCGAATAGAAGAAGTTAAAAATGCAAAACCAGTCGGTCGACTAGCCAACGTCCAGCGTCCACGTCGTTCGCATTGAAAACTTGCAGAAAATGCATTGCCGCCGATAAGAAAAAATTCAGTCCGCCGAGCACATATAAGTGCAGCATGGCGACGGTGACATTCCATGGGAAATACTTCGCATATCGAGACTTAAAGTAACCATTTACCGATTGCAGATACGCGATGGCCAGCCGTAGCAATCTGGTCAGATCGCTTCAGTCGCATAGTTGTTGCTACATATATTTTTTAACCTAAATAAGTGACATATTCTCGTTTTCATGGGGTTTTAATTATCGAAGTTGACTCGAATTACCTGACGTTAATTAACCAAGCCTATTAATGGACAACTGTAAACGTTAATCTAATGCAGATAAGGAAATTGTTGAAACTTGACAGTGAATGTTTCAAATAGCTTTACTTTCATAAACAGTGGAAAAAACAAATACCACTGGCCCAACGTTACTGCCATGTGGCTTCGGTCTGCAACGTCTCTAGTTTGACTATATTTTGTGTAAGAAAACAATGTTACTGTTAATAGTTAGATCCTCGAGGGTTAACAAAAAAGAAGTCGTGTTGCTTGGTCTATGTTTGCGTCCTTGTCTGATGTAGGATCTCGGAGAAGGAATAAGCGGGATGATAGTGAGTTTTATCAAGCCACGTCTAATGCGAGTAGGTTTTAATTTATCGTGCGACAGATTTCCTTAGAGCGAGCGGGAGCGCAACATCAATCTTGGAGTGGAGCCGAGAACAGCGCGGGCGCGTTTGGATTAAATTGTACTCGAAACGACTTATGTATATTAAAATTTTAGTTATATCGCTAATTTAGCTAAATAGGTTACTTGAAGAAAAAAATCGTTATAGTTATTTTTTTTAGTTACCTACTGAATCGAAATTTCCATACCTAATCGCGTATCACTAAGCAAATGTAGTCTAAAGTCGACTAATCTCCAAAATCTCGTAATTACGCTCTGTTCCAGAAGATGTTTTCATTAAGTGACTGAAGCAATTTTCCATTGAAATTTTTTCTCTAAAGTTGGACATTGATTCGGCTAACTTTCAGGAAAAAGCGGTAAAACTTTTAGTGATGTTTTAATTTCGCTGATACTGGCATGGGTAATTCTAGACCTAATATTTTACAGGAGATACTAAGGAAAAATTTCAGTAAATAAGAAAAAAGTTTTATCCTTGTCACTTGTTTGATTTGACAATGTTATTAGTAATTAGTATATTTAGTGTTATATAAAGATGGCCAGAAAGAAAATGTCTCACCACATCATTTATTTAAACGGAAGATCAGCGCTGGTTGTTTCAAACAGCATCATGTTGAGTTTGAGGACCGGTTTGTGACAGAAAACAGTAATTTGTAACTTCAGTCTGACTATAAATTGTGTAATCAAGTTTGTTTTCAGTTTTAAATAAATATTTTTCTTTTTTTCCTTATTTATTGACAGTTTTTTTTAGAGTAGTAGTAATGGTGAATGTATGGACCAGCATTCGACTCTTAACAAATAACCGTGTATAGACCTAATTATCTGTGACAAGTTATTTACAAAGCATGTTCTTCTAATTAAAGATAATCTACTCTATTTACGAATACTTACATTTATAAGCGAGTCATCTAGGTTGTAACCAACACCCTGTCATAAATGCCTACTACTAAACAATGATACATGCTCATCAACGATATATTATTAATGGATTCGTACGCACCTATTTGTTCTGAGAATTTACTTAAGAAACCGATATAATTCCTATATATACAAGTTACTTTGCATAGCGATAGATATCTTACAAAAACAGTTCAACACCTCCATATCAGAAATGCCAGATAAATCGTTAACTCGTCGATTGCTTTCGCCTTTGTTCCAACAACTGTAAAGTATGAGGCTTAAAGTACTGTTGTCGGTATCTCTACAAACTACAAGCCGACAGACAGTCAAAGTGAACACGAGCCAATTGTGAAATAAAACGTACAAATAACAAGTTTAATTAAATCGCCAAGAGTGGGCCGACCCAGACCAGCAGGCTGCTCGAAACAATTCCAACTATAGCGATAGTTTAACAAGTGAACTCAAAGTGAGCTTCATATCGAATTGTACCTACCTGTAACACGCGTGCACTTAACCGGTAAAATTATTTATATACTCTTTGTTTTTAAATAATGTGTTGTTGTAATCAAACTCTAATTTCATCCGTATACTTTTTTACTTATTTGTTTTGCGGTTTAGTACTATCTTTTAACGCGGTAAAATTTATTTGACTAACCTTGGAATTGGTTATTATTTCTTTATACAAGCTGAGTGGTAAAATAAAAGCTGTTTCTTTTAGCCCCTATTGTCACAATAGTGATTAACAGACAGGTTATAATAAATACCATATACAGAATTAGTTTCCTATCTAGGTACGTATAAAATAATAACAATAAAGGCACATTCAAATACAGTATTACACAATTGAATGAGTCAGTCTGTCCACGAAACGTTCTGAAACTGGTTCCTCAGGTTTGCTGATTTATAATCGATTCGAATTGTCGGCTATAAAATAAACGTTGGACCATTTGCTTAAGTTTTCCTAGTGATTTGCAAATATCTATCTACATATTATTATTAGGAAAAGTGCGAACACTTAGCACTTATATTGAATCAATGTAATCATTAATTAATTTTGGTAAATTATCTTTATCAAAATGTATAATTATGTGCGTTGTAGAGGTTAAATCTATTAGAACGAATAAGTGGTAATAATTAATATTCTACTCATTTATTATTGTAAATGTTAATGTTTAATTACATTTCATTTATTAATAATTGAGTACTACGATAATCAGGATGAACAAAAACTCAGTCACTATTTTAACTACGTATTTCAAAATTATCAATACCACATAATACTGTAAAACATAAACATCAGCAGTTATGCTCACGTATGATTTCATTATTGCTGTAAACATTTGTGAAAAGCGTGGCACTAAAGTGTGAGCGACACCGTTTTCACAGACATAATCCTCATTTGTCACTTCTTTAGAGAGCAAAATTAAGATAAATAAGAGGCAAGGAGTGGGTCCTTTCGCTCGAATCTCCTTCATCGGAACAGAACGTCGGATGACTTAAGCGTTTGCCGTTAAATCTGAACTTTCCGTTTTGAGCAGTAAGGTTTGTTTTGGTAACCATGCGTTGGAGTTTCACACAAGAGTAGTCCACAAATAGGAGTCCGAGAATAGAGCGAGGCTACTGGACTGGACACTCGTCGAAATCATATCTCCTGTATACCTACTGCAGACGCGATGCGGATTTTACTTACTTTATGACTCTCTCAAACTATGTATATGAATTAAATAAGTATGGAATTAACAATATTTTAGGAAAATTACTAGCTTTTTATGATGCCATGTAACAGATGTAATTATGTACTTACAATGTACTTTAGAAATACTAAAACTTAAATTGAAATCAATGAATTGCTAAATCTTTAAACTCAGCCCATATTTATAATTGTACATACTTAAGAGTTGTACGTCAGCCAAAATAACAAAATTATTACCATATCTTATTATTAGCTAAAGTTTTACTGTGAATACCAACGGCGGCAAAAGTATAATATGAAGAAAAATCGTAGAATACAAAACCAATAACCATTTAGTATCAGAAAGGCACACATGATTTGTGAGGGTCTAACAGTTAATATTGAATGAATTTGATTCGTGGTCGGGCCGACGGTTTACGGATTAAGGGACCTTACGCAGGTCAATAAAGGAGCAGGTAGCGTTTCGGTTGTTCCACGCTCCACACACGAGCGCTTTCATTTAATTCAACCTTTATTTTATATTACTAAGAAGCTGTCAGGCGTTATATAGCTGTACTTTTATGAGAAAATTTTACCAAAATACTAGCAAAATATGCTTGAGAAAAATAAAGTAGGTAAGAGATAAGCGCCCCACATTCCTGTCTAATTAATTAGGCAAATACACAATCGCAATTATCCAATTCCACATTTAATGAGCATAACTTTGAATAAAATTATCTCAATAATTGTACATTGAAAGGTGTATTAAAAAGGTTCTAAGCTACATTTTTTTTTCACTTTGAAACAACGATATAGGTATAATACAAGTATGAATAGTCGAAAAACAGTAATGTTCATGTAACTGTAAATTGTTTAGTTTTAGTTGACTTGTCTTTATATTGACAACGGTTGCTTGATACATGTAAGTAAATGGGCAGAGCATTGCGATTACAGCATCCGGAGTGAGCATCAAGCAAACCTCAAATTAAGTTGGTCTGCATCATTTGCGTGCAACTTACCAACTGGCACTTATGTTATATTAAATCTAATTTTGTATACGCAGTGATTGTAAGTTGGAAACACGCTTTATGCAAATCTCTTTTACTCTACGTTTTTTTTAGACTGTAAATCAATTTCCCAAAGTAAAATTAAACTATCCGTCTGTCTAATTAGTGGAGATCCAACTCTTGCGCTCTAAAATTCACGAGATAGACGTTGTATAAGAGTGAGTGTGATAAAAAGGGTTTAATCAAGGAACGTAATAACCTACTCCTTAAAAGGAAATGGTTCTAAATTCAATTTCCCTAAGACAGAATACGTGATAAATCGTTGTGAATCGGCCATTAGATGCGACGCTGCGTGAGGGCCCGAAGCGTCAGCAGTTTACACGTCTTATTGCTTGTCGTGCAAGTCGCAAGTTGTCGGAGTCGCCCGCGTCGCGGCGCGCAATAAAAACATCAACCGTATTGACCAAAATAACTCTTGGCATCCATTCGAGAGTCCGACAGATACTGTAAGTGAATCTTCACGATCTCTAAAAACTTATGGTTGTCGCTCTTCGCTGTCTATGAAAATTAAAAGAAGCGTTTGGATTAGCGTCGACGTTAGAACTATATTTATATATGACTTCTTAGGCGTACATGTTATGTCGGTTTTTGACAAGGTAAGTTAATTTTATGTTTGTCCTTCCAGTAAGTAGTAGTAGTTGTTATAAAGTTAATATAGGTACCAGAAACCTAGCCTAGTTTGGTGCACGCCGCGCCGCGCCGGAGTGATTGCAAAGTTCTTTGTTTAGGAAAATAACATTAATCATAACCTAATGTCTGCCTTTATTTTTTGTTTTTTATTTCATATTTCAATTAGCACCAAATATAATATATACTTATTCTTATATATATATTTAAAATTGTTTTCTTCCCTTGGTAAATATCACGAAAAAAAAATTCGGATAACTAATAATAATATTAATGCATGAACAGATAAGTACCTATACAATAATTTATATGGAAAATTTATATAGATATATAGATAGACAACTCTATTCAAAAACCAGCTTAACAGTAAATAAAATAACATAGACAAAATTGTAAACATATTCTAGTTTTTAAATGGCGGCCTTATCGCTTAAAGCGACCTCTTCCAGGCAAGTATATAAGTAGGTATCTACTTATATTACTTCCATAAATTTTAAGTAAGGGTTACATACATATTATTATCATATAATAATAGTATATTAGTCATATGATATTAATAATTTAAACGTAGGTATTTGCCCTATACGGGTATGAAATTATTTTGACTTAATTTACAGTGAGATACAGTCAAAAAAATGTCAAGATATAGGTACTAGACGAGACAAAGTGCACGTGTATGTGAAAATCCCGATGTAAGAATTAACTTTTTGCACGAATCCGGCATAATTTAAGAAAGTAGTATGTACATAGTTGTATATACTGTGTAGAACTTTAAATTATTTGTTATTCCACTTTGATGTATATAATTATTACGCCATATTTTTTTCTAGGCTTATAATATATATTTTTTTAATATTAACCAATTAATCATTTTATTAACAAAAATAACAGCACCAATTAAAATAAACTGTTGGTTCATTAGCTTATTAAATTTAATAAGGTAATTATAATATTGTCATTTGTGTCTATTTATTATTTTAAATCAATATCATGTTAAAAATACTTTTACCAATAATTTTCCAAAAAATGTTTAGTATTTAGGTAAATAACACATCCAGCTCTGGTTATGCTTTACGCTGCTTAATACTTTAAATAATATCAGCTTGGGCGTATCGTTAAATACATGTTGGAAACATAATAAGAAATAAAATTATATGATAAAACTTAATAAAACAAAAATTGAATGCAAGTACTCCTCTCTTTGAAAAAAAATACTATACCGCTTCCGTTTAAATATTTAGTTTTTAATTTGTTATCATAACGTTTTTAATTACATTATTTTATAATGATTGAATCCCCTTAGATCAGTAAGAATCCATTAATAATCTTTTTATTAACGATGTATTCTCATTATATTTTAGTACAATAAGCATTACACATCCTAATTATACGAGAAACTCGAGAAATATTTCAGGAATCCATGAAAATATGCAAGGAATGCGAATGTTTATTTCTAAAAATGTCTGTAAATACTCACGCCTTGGATAAAACTTCGAATAATAACAGTCCATTATAATAAAAATAAACCACAGATTCTAATTACACTGTTAATTTGTTTACAATATCACTCGCGCGTTATATTACATGTAAAACGTTTGACATTTCATAAAATATGCTGACAAGTGACATCACACCGCGCAGAATACGTCAAATCGCATGCAGCCACCAACGCGACTGAAGTGTATCGCGGGCGAACGATACCATACCGCGTCTTTCGAAAATTGCGCCATCCCAGTAAGCACACTCAGGCGAATTTAACAACACAAAAGCACCTTGAGCACACTTCATTCCCGACAGCTCGCCTAAACGCAGATGAATCCTAGAACTAGATAATGTTTACATCGCGAAATGCCGACACCCGAACGACCGGAAGTAGCCGCGAAGCAAACACGACAACTATGTAAAATATTGCAGGATCGCGATCGCATTGTTGACATTCCGAAATAAAATCTCCGAAAAGTCGTGTTAGTTGTATGAAAATCACTCAAAAAAATATTTTTACTTACCTATAATAGAGTTCGAAGAAGAGGTAAACGGACGAATTTTGATTAGATACAATTTCGGAGTTAATATAAAGAATATACTCTTATTGGTATGCAAAGAATGGCACAAAGAATCCCGACAACGCACGCGACGAATGCGCACCTCGTTTGCGCATATGCTGACACAACTTCACGGACGTTACTCCCCTTGCCCCGCGCTCACCCGGTTTCCATGCAGGTGTGCGTGACTAGAGTGGTCAAACGTGAAATTTTGTTCATGTATACACGCACACATATAAGAATTTATACCTGCCCTAGCTCCCGTTTGCCGCCATCTTGTTGTAGAAAGAGAAAGAGCAATATATCTATTTCGTTTTAAGTTTCTGTTAACGCCATCTAGCTGAGTAACATTGAAATACAAGGGTACAGTAACTGTCTGTGTACACAGATGGAGCTTGGAGCTAGAGACCTCTATAGTGAACTTATGAATGCATTTTGTTTTATTTTGGTCGCTCCTGCTGTTTTATTTTCCTTCTAATAATTGTCCTCCCACGATTGCTTTCGTATGTATATTTATTAAATAAAAGACTGCCATTATTTCGTTTCTTTTTATTAGTATTTAACTCAGTAGGTATGTATAATTTTGTAACTTTTTCTTTTAAGAACGTTAGCTTATTCTATAGAAAAATCTACATAAGTTTACAAATATATGTGTCGGCCAACTAAAGATTGCAGTTCAATATATTTAATTTAATTCAATATACCTACATTAAAATTAAAAAGGGCACATATTATCAACTCGCAAATAAAAATTCTGCATTGTATTTTACTAGATTAACACTGAATAGCTAAACCTAATTAGTGCAGATGATGGTTTATATTATGTGAAATAAAGGCTTAAATTTAATTCGTAATTATAAAATAATAATATATACCTACCTATAGACGTTAAGGTGAAAGAATCTGTTTCTTCAAACAATTTTGTGTATGTTAATGTAATAATAACACAAAAAAATTGGAACAGTGTATCAATAAATAGTCTTACCGTTATTATTATTACGTTTAAAAATAACATGTTTAAAAAACAGTTTAATCATCTATAATAGTTAACGTTTTCGATTAACCAATAAATAAATAACATTGTAAAAACTTTAAGCACTTATATCGAATAAAACATTTCTAAATTGCTGGATAAGTAGGTACACAATAATAATATATCCGGCTGGCCTATACCTACTACAAGTTCTATAGATATTAGATACCTACACTAAATATTCTAAATTTGTAAGCAAAACTCTAAAATAAGCATTTATACATATTTATGTAACAATAAAAATTATTTAGATTTTAAATACGTATAATAACTCTGGTCTTAAATTACAGATGCTTATATTTCAGACAATTTCAAAATTGGCATCAATATTATAATAATTTATATAAGTAATTGCGACGAGTAGTCGGAGATTTTGTAAACTTCAACATATAATACGACTTTTTATATTGACACTGGAAATAATTCTTTACGTTAATTTATGCCAATAACCAACGAGTACGTAATATTAGTGTTACAATTGTATTTTCTGCAGACCTTCTCTTCTCGAGGTACAATTCGACTGTTTTTTTTTAATGTTTGTTACTTTCCTGATTTCTCGGAGACAGGTGGATCGTTTTAAAAAATATTATTTTTTTGGAACAGTCAAAAATGAAAAAAAAAATCAAACGGATAAATAGGTCTGTGTTTTAAATTAACTGAAAAAGTTCCAACGGCGCCTGCCGTAATGGAAGTGGGTAGTAATTTCCGTTTGTAGAATTATTGTAGACCATATCAGGTAATCTAAATAGGTACATGGGTATTTTTGGAAGATATGTATAGTTTAGCCATACAATATTCAACAGGTAGCTAATACATATACTGCCAGTCCTCGTATGTTTATTTTCATCATTGGTCCTTCGAGCTGCCGAAAACTTTTTAAATTTAGAAACATCAAACATGCTACAAACCTAATAAGCTGGACAATGTAAATTACTACGAGTAATTCTAAATTAATGAAACGTCTAACAGGCGGTAAAATAATAACCATTAGAACTAACTTATTATCTTATTTAAATCTAATTAGCACA
Source organism: Ligdia adustata (assembly GCA_947049295.1). NCBI lineage: Eukaryota > Metazoa > Arthropoda > Insecta > Lepidoptera > Geometridae > Ligdia > Ligdia adustata. The sequence goes on from OX346218.1 coordinate 12,053,815, forward strand.
AAGCTTATGATATAAGACCTAGCCTTTCTAGCACTATATAAGTGTGTTGCATATTTTTCTTAGTAACGTTATGATGTTTTCCGCTTCTGAATGCATTTATCCATAATACTGCAAATTTTTGGAAGACCTACCAACTCTGCACTCTAGGATCACCGGTACTTTATTTTTAAAAGGACTTCAATATCCCAAAGCCTGCTTATTGATTTAAGTTTACCTTTTGCTTCTGACCATAAATATCTCAATATTCTAAGTATAATTATTTAATTTGTTCCATTCTATCGAAATTAGGCATAATTACCTACTTGTAACTTCCAACTTTCAATTTTTATTTTAGATTTCTAGCAGCAAGCTATACCGAAATTGCCTTTACAGTTATTTACGACGGTTTATGAAGTATATACCTTGTAGTTGGTTTATTTTACAATGATCGAAATATTTGAACAATTTAGCCTAGATACTTAGTACTAAATGTAAAAATCAATTTTTTGTAATTCCACTAGATTTGTATTGTACAAATGCTTAGCGATCCAAAAAGTTCGTGTGTGATTCTAAATAGAGCGCGTTTATTTAGTACTATATGGAAAGAATATTGAAAAATAAAATACCCGTGATTTTTTGTTTAACCCACTTTAGTACAAAAATATTGAAAAAACTAACCTTTCGCAGCGCCGCCTCCCTGTGCGAACTAGGTTACGGCTACGACACGCGCGTTAGTCTGGCACACATTTGTATATTGCGCTTAGATGACATTTTTTCCGATATATTGTAAACAAACATTAAAAAAAATGTTATTTTATTAGCGAAATATGTTATATTAACTATGCTGATTGCGTGGTAAAAATATATGCAGTCAATTTAGAATCACTACGATATGCGAACACCAGCGTATCATAAATATTCGGCGGATTTTACAGCTAATATAATTAATTGAATTTGGCTTACTGGTTCGTCAGCCTTTGTTAATGTACATAGTTATATCAGAACCTGAGGTTATTTAAGTTTGAGACTAGATTTTTTAGTGAATTTCTGTGAACTTCGTTAATATGCGACGTCTTCGTCATAGAAATATTGTGACTGACACCATTATACCTAATTCATTGAGATATTTTCTACTTCAGGGGCTAACGCTTTAATGTTAGAATGCTCCTCATATTATGTCTTTAAAAAAGTAACATGTGAAAAAAAAATTACTTTCTAAAGTCACGATATGAGGTAGGTATATATAGGTAGTTTTCCAGTTCAGATGATCTAAGGTTATGATATATACTGATATCTAGACTATAAGAGTCAGAATAAGTACCTAAGTACAAAGTGAGTCTCTCATAAGAAACATAAAACTTTACGAGATGGGAACGTCACAACACAAGTCGAAATAAAAAGGTAAATTTTGTTGTCTCTTATCCTGCTATAAAATTTTCTCGATATCCTTACAACGAAAAATATATAATTAAATTTATGTCAATGATAAAGAACATGATTTAAAAATATATGACATTGATTATGGTTTTGATGGAATTTAAGTGAATCAAAACATCAAAACTAAACTAAACAAGGTTATTATATTGTTCTGAAAAATCGGAAATACTTACCGCAATGAAAGTTACTTACTCGTTAGGTACTATGAACAAAGTACCTAGTAGAGATGAAGTAATTCCAAGGAGGTAATCAGATAGGAGAGACATCATTCTAAATAACGTCTTGCTTCATACTAGTAAGTCTTTGCTATTCAAAGATTGTAAGTAACACCTATCTGCATACTAAAATTCCAATTCATTCTTTAAACCAATCTTTTCAATACGTAAAGGCGGTTTTCTTTGTTAAATAATATATTATTCAGATTTTTCGTTCTTGGCTGGGGGACAGACAACTTGTAGCTGATGCAGCGGAAGGTCCTGGACCACCACAGCATGGAACGCCATGTTGGCGGTCGCTAGGATGTACTCGCATACTGAAAACCATGTGAACGCTGAAACGAGAGAAGACTCCTGTTAGTGGACATTGAAATTTACGTTTAACGGGACAATTGTGTTAGCTGAATAATCACACGACTGCAGTGGCTTATAGTGGACACTATTAATGAAGTCAAAAAGCAACCAATTTAGTTGAACAAAAAATAATCACCCTACTCCCTTAATGTTGACGAAAATAAAGCATGGGCGCAAATTGGAGTACGAGTAAATATGGGATGTTTAGGTATGCGAATAAGAGTAAAAATTATACTTCGTACTGTTGCTAATAATGATATGGCCAGGAAAACACTATTTTTTTCAAAATAAATAATTTATAAAATGTAGTTCTTAAAATAGTTAATCAGAATTACCTACTGAATTGCGACCTGAGAAAATAAAACAAAAGTTTCTTTAATACAACGTACCTAATTCTGTTTTACAACGATTTATTTAATATGCTTTGTCGTTCTTTCGTTCGTTTTCACACCCGTTTTATCAGTTTTGATTCGGTTGGTATTTGGTTTCGGGTTTTGGTAAAACCGCGTCGAAGATCAAATGCGCGTATAAAACCACACATTGGTGATGAATCACTTACCTACACGTTAACCTTATTTAAGCTTAAATAAAGAAGAAGCCTCTTCGTAATTTAAGCTTAATGTTAACATTTTCGCTCAGTTGGATATATTGCTTGTTGACAATTTTTTTACGCTGCCTAAAATTTTACACGTTGATACGAATTAAAAGACGAAGACTAATTCCAATGACTGTAACGATTTGCGATTGGATATGTCAGATATGATTACAAAGGCAGAGCTTAAAAAAAAATGAACCACCGTAATAATTGTTCGTGGTAAATTTATTGCCAGATATATATGCTATGACCGATGAACTGATGTATGGCAAGTAATGACTATACCAAATAGACTTGACACATTGTGTACAAGATGGTCAAATATGAAATCAAATCATTATAAATTTGTTTGTTCTTCTGACCTCTTTCCTTAATTTGCCCGTTTATTTGTTGTTGTGAAGTGTTTTATAATTTGGAAAAATAAGATACATGAAATTATTAAGGTCTGCTTACCCAAAGGTCTACATAGCAGCCGATGCCTCAGGAAGAACACGACCAGCCCAAATGTAGCGGCTATGGCCACAGCAAATAGCGTCCAAACGAGCCTGTTAGTTCTGACTGGTGCTACTACATCGCTAGCTATGCATCCGACTCGCGCTCGACAAAGCATGTGCAGCAGAGACGTGATCATGAACACTATGAATATCTTCTCGTGAACAACTGGAAACAAAAATATTGTGGTTATATTCTATAAAATAGTTAAATCATAGGAAATAAGGCATTTTGAACTAATAAATAAGTTGTGTTAATTACCTACAAGTAGGTAGTTGTAAAGTAATTTATTTATACGAAGAAGCTCTGTTCTTCAGATATACCTATTGGTTTACATAGATAGTATTGTCCTAAATTACAAGGTCTAAGTACACCTTACATATATGTAAAGCTAAATAAATTACGCTTAGTATACATAATGATGATCGAACTTTACATCTCCTAAGTTCTTAGGCTTAGGACCATATAGGTAGTTATGATAATTAATAAAATATTATGGTATTTCAGAGCTTTTGTTGTGAACTGGGAGCTTCTAGTTGTAAACGGTATCTACGTCAAATAATTGTATTACTTATTTAATACTTACAATAGTTTTCCCTATTAGAAACATAGGTGACGCCGGTTAGGGCAAATAACTCTACGAAGTTCAGCCAGTAACAAGCATCACCTAGTTGTGTTGCTAGCGAGCGGGCCTGAAATAACAACTCATTAGAATTATATTTTAAACATCTTTGGAATAATAATTAGGATTTTAAAAATTCTGAAATTGATTGGTACTCGACACATACGAGGGTAGTTGGCAAATGTTAATGAAGCTTGTCCGGAATGAAGAAAATTCTTTGCTAACCAGTAATTAGGTCTACACCCATAGTTAGAATAATATATTTATTATTTTGAGCTGTAACTCATTTTACCTTTCTTGAGTACAATAAACTAATGCACAAAAGGTTTATTGCCATGTTAATTTGCTATTTTGCTAAATTATATTTGCTCACGAAATACGCAATCGAATTATACAGAACCTTTAAATAAAAAGGTAAATGTGTAAGGTATCACTAATCGGAATCGGATAATTTTTTGAAATATTTTACTTAAAAATTTATTGAAATATTATACGAGAAGTTCTTTGTTTTGCCTCGTCTTAGTTTCTAAATCTGACACCACAACAAGTCACTAAGCTGACTAAGTATTTTTGTTTCGTTTAACTTTTTACCATTACTCAGAGATTTTTTAGTTTAAAGATTTTGTTTCGTATATGTCTGAATATACGAAACAAAATCTTTTGACAATATTTAAGTGGTAGTTTTCCACTTACCTTTTCGTCAATGATATGAGCAGTGCGTTCCTTGTGATAGTTGTAATATAAACAGCCTATTAACAATCTTGGTCCTAAGTGGAAAGCGATACATATCCTCCACACGTATCTCTGAGGGCTGATGCCCGTAATAGCACTTATTGATGGCACTACGTTGTAAACCTGAATCAGATGGAAGCAGTTAGGTAAATAGCAGATAGGTAGGTATCCTACTACCTACTATAATAATATTATAAAAGCGAAAGTTTTTAAGAATGTTTGATACTTTTTCATGCAAAAACTGCTGAACTGATTTGGATGAAATCTGGTACGAAGATAGATAGATATATAGACACTGGATTAACACACAGGCTACTTTATATCCTATTCCAACGCTGGTAACAACGCATGACGCAGATTTATATAAAGAAGAAAATCCCTCAATACAGAACGAAATAGTACATAAACATACCAAGGCGAGATAATGATTAATAGAAGTTATCCGTTAGTAGTTGTAGCCTAGTCGGTAAACCCTTTGCCTTACAAGCGAGTGTGCACGGGTTCTAATCCAGGTTCAGGCTCAATTAAATACCACCAGCTTTGTTGATTGAGAACATCTTGAGGAAACCTGCTTGCCGGAGAAACTTAATAACTTCCGAAGATAAGTAAAATCCCCAACCGGCAATTTAGCCAGCGTGGTGGACTATGGCTTTCACCCCCTTCTTAGGGGAGAACCCTACCCAGAAGTGATACGGGAATGCGTTATACCCTTTTATAGATATAGTCCTACAACTGTCTTTTGTAGTATTTACCTACTGAATTCATTAATCTAGTTTATACTTTACTAGTAGACGTAGGTACGTAAGTAACTCATTCAGTCAGTTAAAATACGATTAGTAAGATAATGCGTGAAAATTGTGAGAATAACGAATAGATGAGAAATCTTCTAAACTTGCTTAGCTAAGTAGACAAAATAAAAGTTTTGGTACTAAGGTATCTTCCATACTAATGTCGAAAATATGGAAACGTAAAATGAATTATTGAGTTTTTTAATCAATGAATATACCTACGTAAAGAACAATCTAAAAAAAATATTCCATAGTTGCCTTAGTGATTTTTTCCAAGCTTATAATTTAATGAATGGTCATGCATAACAAAGACGATGGCGTAACACAATAGGGTGCATTGTAGATATAAAGGCAAGTACGTACCTATAAGTAAGTATATTACGCAATTGTTTCATCAAAGTAAAATGCTGTCAAAAAAGAATTGTATCTGTAATGTGCAAGTCAAGTTAAGCCTAATTAATCTCAAGACAGTAGAAGCGATGAAATGCCTACCTACCTACCTGTTTAAAAAAGAATTGGCGCCCAATATTTTAAAACTATAAACACTCACCCTACAGTGCGTTTCATGAATATCATCTGATTGGAATATGTTTGCTGTCACGTAACAAAATATTAAAGCACCTAATGGAAGCCATAGGGCAGTTAAACATATTTCCCTCAGACTGCATGTCCAAAGTACACCCTAAAAAATAAAATTATATAATAGACGAAATAAAATTTTGCATTGCAAGACATAAAAATGAGTTACTTATTAAACGGACCATTTACCTTATATTCTAATACTTTAACACCTCTATCTAAATTATTAGAAGATTCGTTTGTGCAGTTGTCGTTACGCACATCCAAATTTGGCGGCGACTCTACCAACTCTTGTGCGTCAATTATCATTTTCTCACTCACTCTACACTTTGTACGTTGCGCTCATGTAATTCTCACATTATTCGAGACAAATCGTTTTTTGATCTAGCATTTGTTACGATTAGGTACATCTTAGAACTGCACTGAAAGTGATGCATTTCCATTTGGCCAGATTTAGAAATGCATAGATTTTAGCGAGTTATAATTCGATGTAATCACTTCCGAAAAACTGGCTAAGTGATTGTAAGATCTCCTTGTGCTTTTGTTAGTTTTATGATGCAAAAGTGCGATGTAACAACGCGTGTAGATGACCCGAGGCGTGGATTCAATGAGGTTATTTGGACATGCGCATTGTGTCCCGACTTCAATGCTAGGAGGGTGGAGAATGCACCCCATCGCAGCGCGCACAATCTCCACATCAGAAATCAGCACATCTAGAATAGGTTAAGTATCTCTATATAGCACCCAAAGCCATCCATTGTTTTGTTTTAAGGTCATGTCTTAGGTGCCTACCCACTTTGATTACAAAACCTTGATATTCAAGATTTTGAGTTATGTGATTATGGTTTGAAATGTAATTATTGCCTTTTACTTCAATTAGTAGGAGATACAGTATTGTTCATCTTGCTAACGAACACTTGAATAATCGTAACACAAATCGTAACGTAATTAATCGTAGCGTTTTGTCGTTTATCGACTTAAAATCTTCCGCCTTCTACAAACTTTTAAAATGGATTTTTCGTACTCAAATTCTGTTTTTGAACGAAAACTATAATTTTAGTCGATTAAAACTGATAGAAAAACCGTGGATGTTGGGAAAAACTCTGAAATAAAAAAAGAAGCGTCAATTATCGAAAAATGTCAATGCCAATTTCCTTCATGTGATACCAGTCTTGAAATATTGCACAATTGTCAGCTATAATTCATGTACATAAGAATTATCAATCACTAATATTATATTTATATATATATTTTGGTTTGAAAAAAAGGTAAGTAAGGTAAGGTAAGCCTTCAGATCGAATGATATTTACTTTTTTATCAGTTAATCGTATACTTGACATCTATAAAAAATGTGTGTCTCTTTGTCCGAGCAACCACAAGAGGTGAGATATAGTCAGATGTCCCTAAATGTTCTGCGCGTAAAATATAATAATGCATTTAGAATACAGTGGGGGATATCTCTTTTTGTAGTGCTTCAGGACCCTTACTCTTAAAAAAACAACAAGATTCCTTACTAAAAAACGCTTGACCTGTTTGAGGATCTGTTGGCGCAAGACTGTCCCATCCTCAAACATTGGATAAATAATATTATACTTATTGACAATAAAAGTTTTAATATATATTCATACTATATCTCGGTAATTATATTATAATTAGATGTAGCTAAGAGTGTCAAACTTAGCATTTATAAAAGATCTGTTGGCGCAAGACTGTAACGTCCTCAAACATTGGATAAATAATATTATACTTATTGACAATAAAAGTTTTAGTATATATTCATACTATTCCTCGGTAATTATATTATAATTAGGTGTAGCTAAGAGCGTCAAACTTAGCATTTATAAAAGATGCCTATCTGGCAACTCTGTAATTGTTTTGTGAAAATATTTCAATACAAAAAACTGAATTCGTTCAGCGAACAAAATATTTTTTTGTGGAAAAACCATAGATTTTTAAATGGATAACATGATTTTTGGATTGCAGAGTAAATTGTGAATAAATCAAAATGTTGTTTTTAAGAGTATTGAGTTTAATATGTCTGTTTGCCGCCAACGCACGAGCTTCCAGTCATTGGATAGTTACCGAGACTGGACTTATTCAATCGAAGGTATAATGGATTTCTTCTTGTTAGTAAAATGTAAAAAAAACGCTCATAACAATGTCTAGGTTATTAAAGGTCACAGGTCTTTGAAGTTTTGAAAGAAAAAAACAGATTTTCATTCGGAGGTCCTTATTTTATTATGCCCTTTTCCATTGCATGCTGCAGTAGTAGATCTATGATATTATTAGTATCTAGGCAATGAGTAATCATATGGATCACCATCTATAATGTATTAAAATTATTTGTATGTTTTCTCTGCAGTAGGTAGTTGTTGTAGGTGAAAACATGATTTTAAAGTGTAGAGCATATCAACAATTCTCCGATTATTATTATTATTACCTTATTGTAAAGGTGATTATACTTTAACATCTAGCTGGTGTATATTTCTCCTGTCAAATTACCTGTCTTCCTCTTTTACTTCCTAATATGGAATTGGTAACAGTGGCCTTCTATGCCCTTCTGTTGATCATGAAGTAATGCTCTACATATGGACCATAAGTATCATAGACATCTTTCAATGCCTACCTTTCTTGTAAATACAGTTATCTTTATATAGCTATATGAACCGTTTTAAAAATTATGTATTTATTATTCTAGGAAGAATCACCATTTTTATTAGCAAAACCCTTTGATCTCCTGTCATTCTTAAACCAAGAGACTCGTTGGCAAAACATATTTAACATTTATGACGATCTTCTATTGAGGCAGAAGATAATAAGTAGTCTATGGGCAAAATTAGAAGAGCAGTCTGATATGACAATTCATATTGCTGCAAATGATTATTGTAAAGAAACAGGAGATTTACAAAAAATTGACTGGTATGCTTCTATAGTCGAAGAAGGGAAGTGTCTAGGAATATCTGAAAGAGAGTTTTTGCTGAATACCATTGAAGTGTTAAACAGCACTGAAGTTCCAGATTGCAAGAGGATTTCATCATTGACATTTAGCATGGCTGCTTTTGAGCATTTAGAGGTTTGTATGGCACTTGTAAAATAAGATTAAAGTGTGAGATTAAATTCTCAGGATAAATTGTCAGTAAGAATATTTAAAAAAAATTGTGGATAATGAGCTCTATGCTTATGTGCATATGAGGCTACTTTTTGGGTTATTCAAGTCACTGCAATACCTTAAACAGCAGTACAGCATTGAGTTGCTAATTTTATTGATTTGATTGTTTTCATAAAAATCATATTCATAGTAATAATGTTGAGATGTGAACTTTACATTTCACATAATAGGAAACAATCCTACTTCCATAAGTTACTTGAAAGATTACTTATTTTGCAGGGTATGATAAACAGAGGTCATCTGAATGCCACTCCTGAGAACACCATGCCTAATATATTTTCCCCAAAGTATACATTCAACCAATACGGACACTGGCTGTCAGAGATGCTTCGCAGGAACACTACCTCGTGGTTGCATTATAATTTGGCTGCCATATATTGGCGGATTAAAGGAAATGTCCCCAAAGCTTTGGAGTGTGGTCGACGAGCTGTGCATTATGCTCCTAGGTATTAATAGCTAGAGATGAATTTGTTGTCCATCTTTTTTTCTTAAAATTTCTGAAACAGATTAGGATTAGGATTGCCCAAATATTTTTTTTATTAGTAAGACTAATCTATGACTATAGATAGCCACAAATTACTTAGATTTTATTATCAATGTATTTAAAAACTATTTTTTGAAATCTTAGTTTGATGGCAGAATTAGGAGGGAAAACTATGGATTATTAAACAACACTTTACTGGGTTAAGGTCTGGTAAAAAAGTGTGATCATTGTAGGGCTATGTTTAAAACTTTCTACATAAAAAGAATCACTACAGTTCATTGACTTTATTATTATATACGTACATAATTATAGCAACATAGTTCAAAAACTTTACTTCATCTACAGAATCTTCTAATATTTCAAAGTAATTTAAAAAAAAATATAACATAATTAATATGACTAACATTATATTTGTCATTCTTTTAGACACTACAAGACAATACCACTGCTATGTTTGGGCTCAATTTTACACAGAAGCAAGCAACCCGAAGACGCAACAATAGTACTAAGAGCTTCCATGGACCATGCACCTACTTTAGCTCTGACCCACTTTGCTTTAGGGGAAGCATATGCAGTTGCTGGCTACTTTAATGATTCCTTACACCATTTGAACATGTCTACACAACTGAGGAAGGGAACCAACCAAATCACGAAGTTTCAGAATGCTGTGATGTGTCATAGAGATTTGTATACTAAGATGCAACATACTCAAAGGTAATTTAGTTTTTATACTTAGTTATTTTGCTATTTATTCCGAGGTTTTTAGCATTAGTTATTCTCTAACTGTGCTATTATAGTCCACCATAGTGCGAACCTTTTTAGGGATACATACCCAAAGGATAAAAACTATGATGTCACTATAACAGCAGAATAATAAATATTTAAGGAAACAAGAATGCCTTTGTATGAAATCTTGATACTGATTTTCGCTTGTACTCGCGCAGTAGTGACTCTAATTTTTACCACACTTACCTTAAATATCCTTTTTACCCGACTGCCCAAAAGAGGTGTATGGTTTTTCGAGTGTATGTATGTATGTATGTATGTATGTCTAATTCTTTGCAGCCCTCCACAGCTTAAATCGGTTAACCGAATTTGATGCGCGAAGTTCATTGGTGTAGATACAGTGGTATAAAGTTTTTTGCAGATGGGTTTTTTTTATAGTTGCTAGCAACTTGTTTACTTACATAGTACAGAAATATATTCCAATTTTATTATAACGTAATGGCAACATGAGACATGACAATATATTGATTACTAGCTGCGCCCACCTGTTTTACTCGCGATAATACAGGATAAAAAAAGCCTTTGTGTTAATCTAGAGTCTAATCTATTCCTGTACCAAACGACTTGTTTCATTTTCGGACAAGACGGTGTATGTCTACCAAAAAATGCCTAAAGATGTGGTTAATAACTTAATACTGGGTATTAATGAAACCTGCATCAGTTGCCGACTTCATTGTGTAAAATATATATAATTTCTATGAATTGTAGTGGAAATATGGCATCTCTAGAAGATTTTTATATTCTAGGTTGACACGAATGGTCACAATTATGTAATATTCTATCAATTTTTCCACCCGCCACAAATGTCAAAATTGACATACCATATTGCGGAAATAAAGTGGAAATATTTTGATTCGAAATTAATTTTGTACACTGCGATATGTTACGTTATTTTGAATTTGGTCTATATATTAATGATTAATAACCCTAAATGTATTTATGGTATCATGTATACTGTCCTGGCCGGGGCTTCATACATTATTGAAACATTTCTTTTCATTCAAATTGGTTCAGCAGTTTCTGCGTGAAAGAGTAACAAACGTACATCCACACATCCATACGTTCTTACAATCTTTCGCGTTTATAATATTGGTAGCAAATAGGACATCAATTGCCATTTAGAACATAATTACCGTTTTCTGTTTTCCAGAACATTGAATAGACTGAGTACTGAAGTTGAAGAATATCTAAAGCTAGAGATAGAATGGTTTAAAATACACGCAGCATTCTTGAAGACTATGAAACATAGCAAAGAATATAGTAAGACTTTATTTACTTTTTTCATTTATATTATGAATTTAGTGTAATAATTATGGCATGTCTCACGTTTTAATAGCCCGCCTGTGGGCACGGGTCCTCTATAAGTAGTATGGATCATAGTAGGTACGTCAGGCTACTTGATTCACAACTTTGTAAAAGATAGGATGATTTTTTCTCAATTTTCAGATTACAAAAGCGTAGAACGAAACTGCATAAAAATGGAGGAAATCACTCAACTCAAAATAAAAGAACTCCAGAAAGATAGAGACAAAAACATGCTAATTCAATATGTGGTCATGAATCGTCTCTACACTGAGGATTGGGTGAAAGAGAAGGGCGTATTTGCGTTGACCATTGGTTTAGATTTTGAGAGTGCAGTGAAAAAGACTATAAAACAGTCTGTACCTACTGACAAAAATCTTTTGGGCTTCAATAGTCAGGTGTTTGGGAATAAGACGACAATTTTAAAAGAGATCGGACCCACCCCGTCGTTTTCCGATATCTTCCCGGAGCTTATCAAATGTAAGTATTTAATTGATACTTATTAATTTATCACTAACTAGCTGACCCGCCGATCTTCGTACCGCCTAACAGTTATGTATGTTTCTATGTTTCTCACCTTTTAAACCTTCCCTGGAGTACGACAATCATTTCAAGACTAAAATCATCTATATCGGTACAGCCGTTCTCGAGTTTTAGTGAAACAAATGGTTTCTTTATATATATCTATATATATTTTATTTTTTTTCTGTCATAAGAACCTTCTCCTGACAATAACAAACACAATAAAAGACAATAGTGAGATCGGTCCAGCCGTTCACGCGTGATGTCGTGACCAATTAAGGGATATAGGGATTTTTATATATTATAATAATAAATATTATCTTTTCGAAAATAAGAGTTGGTACTATCATTAAAGATGTTCCTTAGGATGAGTACAGTGACCCTCTTTTTGGCTTAGTACACCCTAAACGAATAACCTTGAAGGACTCAATAATTGGAAGTTGGTAATAATTTTTTTAAAGTACTTCTTGTGAAGCAGCTTTTAACCTTTTGTTCTTAGTGGCAAATAAAAAAAAGGTAGTAGCTGCAGCTGTAGCAGTAGCTGATGACACCGAGTCTAAAGTGCCACTCCGGCAGCCAGAAGTATCGCTCTCAGAACACTTGGAGCTTGCCACTATGAAACAAGATGAGCGAAAAGTGCTGTAAGTTACAAAGTTACATCCCACGGGAACACATTAGTTTTCCTTCATAAAAAGTACCCTATGTGTTAATCCAAGATAAAAGCTATCTTCATGCCAAATGTCATCTAAATTCGTTAAGCCGTTTGAAGGTTAAGAAGGAACAAACAAAATACAGGCTTTGCCTAGTTTGGGGCCCTCAATATTATATCTTCAAATATCTGTTAAAATTAGCCTAATCATTCATGTAGCTACATTAAGTTTCTGCTAATAAACGATTATTTATTATTTATTTATTATTAAACACGCACACACATTTACAAACTTTCGCCGTTATAATATTGGTGTGATGATGTGAATGAAAGTTTGTTTGTTACGCTTTCACGTGAAAACTACTTAACTGATCATCATGAAACTTTGTACACGTATTCTTGGATGTATTATAAGTAACATAGGTTAATTTTTATTGCAGAAATGTATTTTTTATGAAAGTTTAAAACAAATTGTCCACGCGGACGAAGTCGTGGATAAAAGCTAGTACTATTTTTTCTAAAATAAAATTGACATAGATTGCATGACAAGAGCCTTCGTGTAGGCTGATGCCTATACATTTTCTTTCTCTGTTATTTTGATATAGAAATTACAGCAAATAATATAATTTTAATCTTTCCAGAACTCTTGAAAATCGGTAAACATATATATTTTTTATAAACAGATTCCACATTTTTTTTAAATACAGTTAAAAATTGTCTGTTTATATTTTTTTTTAGTACAACAGCCAGTAATACAGGTATTGATGAATTCTTGTTGTCACAGAATACAATACAGAGTAGATAAATTGACTTATCTTCGAGGACCATAATAAACCTCTTTATGCGTATACTTATTTCTCAGACATTTGTAAACATTGTTCGAAAGGGTATACTTTCCAATTGACCCTATATACAATACACTTTTTATCAAGCTGTAGTTTATTTTTGATCTATATAACTTTTTATTTTCTTTAACTATATACGTGTAGAATGGAAGTCGGTTCCACTTTCTCTAGAGTATTACTGGTACACTTAAAATATACTATAATTACTTGCAAATTTGAAACTAGCCAAAAATTTCTAAATCGACACTTTATAAAAGTGCTTATAGGTTTAAAAAGTCTTGATGGATTTGGTTAATTTATCTCTCAAAAAAGATATATGTACAAAATCTAAACGCGTTTCTGTAGTTCAATCTTTTTAGCGATTGTATATATATTTTTTTGTTATCACCAAATCTAGTGAATCCTTCATATTTTCCAAAGTCGTAAAGCCAATGTTGCTGTGACCCAGACATGCCCGTACTGAAAGAAATTCTTAATATACCGAACACATTAATAAAAAAACAACAGTGAACGTAGATTTATGCTTGCCTGGAAGAGATCGCTTTTAGCGATAAGGCCGCCACTTGTTTAAAATTAATTAGTAAACTAGGCTTAACATAGAATGAAACTTAAAAGAGTTTCCAGTAAATAAATAAAGCGTAACACAAATCATTTGATTATTTTTTTTGTTTCCTTACATGTGAACAGATATCCATACTAATATTATAAATGTGAATGTGAGTTTGTTTGTTACGCTTTCGAAAACTACTTAACTGATCATCGTGAAATTTTGTACACATATTCTTGGAAGTCTTAACATATGATACTTTTTATTGGAAAAACTATGAATCTGTCCAAGCGGACGAAGGCGTGGGGTAACGGCTCTAATAATAATAATGTTTTAGATACCCACCAAATTTTAAAGTGAGTCGGCACAAGGAAGATTTCGACACGGACCCAGACTGGCCGACCAACAAGTTCTGTAAGGAAGCCAAGCATGACTTCCCAGACACCATAGACACCATACGACCCGTGTTTATGCCCTTCGAACATAAGGGACTCAGGTACGATATATCAGTCAGTACATACACAGGTACGAATACATTTCTCGGATGAATGACAGAAATTAAAGTATAAAGCCATCTTATGATAAAGGCCTTATAACCTAACCTAATCTAACAATGTGTTCCAGAAGCTTTCCTTGAGAGAGAGTGTATTCAAGACTAACCAGTGTCGCTGCTTTCCGTGGTCGTGCGATCTTGTGATTAAATGCCTAGCTGTGTAGGATAACAGAAAACCTTAATTTGACTTCTCTCTTTTCTCTTTTTTCTGCTCTATTAAAAATACTATATTATATAATAATAATGGTTTAATGTGTCTGTCAGTTATATTATAACTTGTTGTGTGTCATATTTACCGTTATTAAAAATATTAATTTGGAATACCGGGCTGATACCATAGTGTAATCACAAAAGAGATGTTCTTATAATGTATGGAGCTCCGGCCAGGACAGTGTGCATGAGACTATAAATACGTAAGGGATTATTAATCATCCAAACTATCAACCAAATTTACAAAATAATTAATTTTGTACACTGCGATAACTAATACACTGTTACGTTATTTTGATTCAATATATTTCCACCTCATTTCCGATTTTCGAGTTTTTGTTGTGTTAATTTTAACATTTGTGACGGGCGGTAGAATTGATAGACCAAGGTGACCACTGGAGTCAACCTAGGATATAAAAATATTTAAGGGATACCATAATTCCATCATGATTTACGGAAATTAGATATTTTTGTACACTATGAAGTAGGCAACGGATGCAGGTTTCATTAATACATAATATTAACCACATCTTAAGGCATTTTTTCGCGAGATTATGAACTGTCGAAAGATTGTGAACCTCAACGCACTGCTTACAATTTAACGTATTATAATTCGTTAGATTGTAATCTATCGAAGTGAAACCGCGAGATAGATTATAATCTAACGGTATTTACAATATTACGGTGACATATACAAGGCATTGGTAGTACATTGAGCGGTAAATTAGTTTGACATTCCAGCCTGCAGTCCCTACTCACGGACAAGATCGGAGTGTCGCCGCTGGAAGAGCACGAGCTGCCGTGGCATCCTCCACTCTGTCCCACTGACAGGGATACCTCGCTCTACACATCCAAAAAGGGGATGAAGTAAGTTCATATTATATTACAAGTTTTAAATGAAAGAAATTGATACTTCGACAACATGTCACTGGCATCCTGATACATCAAAGCTCCAAACGCGGCCAACATGGTTTTGGAGTATTGCTGTCAGATTTGGAACTCGAGAAACTTATTATATTACTACTGACCCGGTGAATTTCGTACCGCCTAAAATCGTCAATGACGTGACCTGTCTATTGTGGAATATGGTGAATTACGCAGAAAAATATTTATATAAAAATATATTTTCTGTTTTTTTTTTTATTTTTCGGTATCTTCATACTTAGTTATTCTGATATTACAAGCGGCGATGAATGCAACCAATTATAGTTCACTAATATCAAGTTGAGCTGTTCTTAAGTTGTAACTAACTGACTTTCTAGAAAAAGACAAGTTTTTTTTGTAGCTGTATGCATGTAACACGACGTTGCAGCCTAAGATGTGGCACGCTTGAAGGAACAGTCTCATTCGCGATTGAAAAAGACCGATATAGCTATTGAAAAAAAGAGAACTCTGCAATGAATTCAATAACCTGCCAGTTCGCACAAGAAAAAAAGTCGACGAAAAACTGTTTAGTACGGGTTCGTGGAATCTCTACCATATACTTATACAGTGACTTATGTGGATAAGTTTGTATAAAAGTCAACACTAGATGGTTATAATCTAGTTAAAATTTGCATGTGCCATCCATTGAACCACCGTTCCCTTACAGTGTATATTTGTAGGGTGCAGCTGGCGAGCGAGGCGGCCGCCACGGAGTACCTCCGCTTCAAGCTGCTTACGTACGTGAGCCGGGAACATTACGAGACTGTCAAGAACATGCAGCACGCGGAGATTGGACAGAGGATCCACACCGCCATGAAGAAGGTATAATTATTTATTTATTTATTTAATAACTGGCTGACCCGGCGAACTTCGTACCGCCTAACAGTCGAATCTTTAATTTTTTTATTTTAATACTTATTCTGCTATTCGGGACGCTGTGTCAACAAATATTGACAAATGTTGACCTTAATATTTATACGATACTAAAGTCACTCAATTGTTATGCCTTCCCGGAACCTCTCCACTGGCACTTAAACTTTATGGTGTGGTATTAAAGTTCAAATTGACTTTTAAGTATTTTTACGAATCGATTGTATGGGAGTATAGAAAAGTGTTGTTTTTAGACTTTTCAGGCAATTATTAAATTTTCCTCTCCGTAAGAACCATCCTCGTACTTCAAGGAATATTTGAAAAAAGCAATAGCAAACTCTAGAGATTTGCGCTTAGCAACACATTCAGCAACGCACACATAGACACTGGCTCTCGGACACGATATTTTGGAATGGTTGGGAATAGTGCGAGCGCTAGTGCTATCTGCTTGAGACACGATGCGGTGAAGTTTTTTGGGTAAAATTGTTAAATATTTTGATTATTATTGATATATAAATTTCCATGTTTTTTTATTATTGAAGGGGCAAGTGCCTTTATTACCAAAAACTAAATAACTGACCACAACAACGAAAAAAATATATAGCAGATGTCCATTATTTGTGATGTCCATTTCACAACCGTAGATCGAACAACTACAGGGGTGTGTGGGCACTCGAAGTGTTACCAACTTTAAGTTGCTATAGCAACCAAACTGTTTACAATATGGCGCCCATTTTTTCACAGTCGTAAGTTTATTGTATTGTTCCTAAACATACAGAAGCTCAAATGTTTTTCGTCGCTGCAAAAAAAAGTTATCCAGATGGAATTCAAACGCCACAGTGTCATTACTTTGTATTTGGCTGAAAAATCGCAACCAGCCATTGTTAATGCGCTACGACATTTACATCTGAATAAAATGTTTGTGTATCGGACCATCACGCGTTACAATGATACGGGTAGCATCAAGAAATGCCATGGAGGTGGACATCCAACAACAGCAACATCATCAGAAATGGTTCGAAAGGTAAAGGCTAGAATTGAACGAAATCCACGACAAAGCGCAGTTAAATTGGCGAAAAGTCTTAATGTATCTGCCCGGAGCATAGGACGCATATTAAAAAATAAACTACAACTGAAGCCTTACAAAATACAAAAAAAGTGCAAGACTTGACACTTGCACAAAAGGCAGTTCGCCTAGAAAGAGCTAAGGAGTTAAAGCAGTTGCACGTTGATAGCAAGCTTGAAAATTTGGTATTTTCCGATGATACAATTTTTACGGTTCAGCAATATGTGAACAAACAAAATGATCGCGTTTGGTTAAAGTCTAAATCAAACGCCAATTTAGACCAACGAAAGCAAGCACCAGCATCAGTGATGGTTGGGCCGCGGTAACTGCTATGGGACGTTCACCTCTCGTTTTCATTGAGCAGGGTGCAAAGATAAACTAGCAAATCTACCGTGAAAAGATGTTAAACGATGCTTTGATACCTTGGGCACGTAAGAAATTCGGTGGAAACCATTGAACGTTTCAGCAAGACTCGGCACCATCCCACAAAGCCCGTGAAACCCAATTTTTTTTGCAAGAAATAGTCCCGAGCTTCATTTCTTCGCAACAATGGCCACCATATTCGCCGGACTTAAACCCAATGGATTCTTCCATATGGTCAATTCTAGAGGCCAAAGTGTCAGCAAAAAAATATGAGGCAGTCGACGCCTTAAAGATTGCTCTTCGCCGAGAATGGAACAAAATATCAGCAGACCACATTCGTGCAGCGTGTGAAGCCTTCTCGGACAGACTCGATGCTGTTATCCGCGCTAAAGGTGGCCACATCGAACAATATTTTTTTCTTTTTAATATCAAATGTTTTTTTCTATAAATTGAAGTTTATAAATAAAAACAAAATTGTCAAAATTACAGCATTTTGAAATGGTAACACTTCGAGTGCCGACCCCTGTAGATGCAAGTGCCACTACCGCGATACTTTAATATGCATAACCCAAAGTTTGAAAGGTGCATAATGAAAAGTTAAGTACATATACACGTGTTGGCGTAAGGCAAGGATTTCGTCCGAGACGAGAGACGCGCGAAATTTCCCCTTCATGTCGATTTCAGGTTAATATGTTGCGTGCTTTATATTTCACAGATTGGTATGAAAATATTTTTCAAGTTTCTGAAATGTTATTTTCAATATGGTGGAAGCCGAAGGTTTTGGTTTTGCCGACTCCATTTTTTTTCCATTTTTCATCTATGTTCCTCGATTTCCCAACGACGCGACGTCTGATTGATTGTTTATCGTTTAAAATATTATAGTTCCCATATAAATTAAATTTGTATTAAAATCAGTGCCGTTGTTTTCTTTGTAAATTAAAATATATCAATAATTGTATACGCGCCCACCAAATAGAAACCAGTTGTCACTTATCTTAAAGTATTAATCGTAGTACAAGTGTTTGAACTTATCTGTCCGTCCGTCCGTCTGTCTGTCTGTCACCAGGCTGAATCTCAGAAACCATCATAGGTAGACACTTGCAATTTTCACAGATGATGCATTTATTTCTGTTCCCGCTATAGCAACAAATACTAAAACAGAATACTCGTAAATTAAATATTTAAGGGGGCTCCTTTACAACAAACTTTTTTGCTGTTTTTTGCTTGATATCAATCAAACGAAAACAGGTAAAAACTTAAAAGAATGTTGTATTGCCGACCCGCAATTGACAGATTTATAGTGTGACCGCCCTGTGTGTCACCATAAATCAAATTTTTTCTCCCATTGCAGAAGCTCGCATCGAAATGGGTTCTGTACACTCTGGCGTCTCTGTACTGGCGAGTGCGCGGTAACAACGTGAATGCATTGAACTGTCTGCTCTCCGCGCACCGGACCGCGGACCCAAAGTATTTAGATTTAGGTAACTTAACTTGTTATAAGAAAACAGGTTCTATATAAAAGTTAAGCGAATGACAAGTAAAGTTGAAAATTTAACAAACACTCTACACTAAATGAATAAACATTTAATTCGCACTTTGTGACTGGGGCCATCTTGAATTTGCACTATTTATTTCGTCTTTATATCTCTTGCCCCCACTGACAATTATAAACAAGACATTATTCGTTAATTATCCACCATTTTTACAAAAAACACCTTGAAGAATCACTAGTTTTGCAATAAATATACAGACGAAGATTTAATTTTTTCTGCGAACGCGGGAAAACTGCATGGGAAACGTTAATTTTGTGTATTTTTGTAGTGTTGGTGTCGCTCGGGTCGGTTCTACTAGAGATGGGGCTGTGGGACGATGCGCTGGCGAGCGCTGACGAGGCTTATACCATTAACTCTTACGAGGTAAGCCAAATATTATTAGCTAATGTGAAGTATATATAAACTTAGTAGTACCTACTTTAAACCGTGTTTATTATAATACAATAAATCTACTTCTGAGCAACTGTATTTTTCATCAAAATAACAAGTGAGTTGTCGTACAGCCGCCAACAAACTTCCTCTTGGCCCAACTTCACATGGTGAAGAAGCAACCGAAGGCTCAGTTCTTCCACATGAAGCAAGCTATACGGGTGGAGCCGAACTACTTGCGCGGTCGGGCCAGGGCGCTGCTCAACTGTTGGGCGTGCATAGCCAAACAGGTCAACACCTTGAGGGAATTAGGAGGTAACTTGAATAAGACAAATTACTTGTTAATTCTCTAAAACCATTTTATAGGATTAATTGTCTAAATAATATAAAATCACAAATTAACGCTCGTCAGCAATTAAATAGCCCGACTTTGATTGTACCTGGTGCAAAAGTACCCATCACACCGGCTGCATTGCCCCTCTGGATAGCAATGGCAAGTCTTTGCACCAGTCTTGTTAATTCTTAAATTATTAGATTGCACGATGCACAACATGTGACAGAAAGGTGTGGGCTCTATTTGATGTGTAGCCGTTAAGTATTGTCACACCTTTCTGTTACACATTGTATAGTCTAATTAGGTATATACCTAGGTCTTCGACCTAGGTGGATTACGACGAGCGTGGATTGCATTCTGCGAGGTCTCGTTTTGCACTAATAGTCTTTTTCTGACTGCCCTTGCTACCACAATTTTTATCCTACTTCAAAAAAAGTGATACGCAATTCGTCTGAGCCTTTCATTTTCTAAACAAAAAGTTTTATTTTCTTTGACATCAGAGTATCATCACTCTGATTTGTAATATAAGTTTTTTCCGTCAAATAAGAGTCTGTTTTCATTTTGCTTATAGTATTACTGTAATAATATGCTAAACAATGCTATGAGATGAGAGAACGGTACCTCTATCTGCCATTTTGTAGTCTAATTTAAAATTAGTGCAGCATTTAATTATATGCTTCTTCCAAAACGAGTCCTTCACGAAAGACTGCCCCATGATGGCGCTGTAGGTCCAAAGCCGTAGTTGTTTGGGAGGTTTAGGGTGTCGAGTATTTTTCTACACTTTCGCGGCATTGTGCCCTTTAACAAACACATTCTTATCTCAATATGCCTATTAATATAATGAATGTGTCAGTTCTATCGGGTGACTTGGAGAATGGGAAGGAAGGCTGCACGGATTCGGCGAGCGGCGTCAGCATGGTGTGCGAGGAAGATGGTACCAACTGCCGTCTGCAAGCGCACTGCAACGCGCCTGACGCAGGTAAACTTCTCTATATAGCAAACTGCGGACATAGAATCGCGGGGCGTATCATGCTTCCCGTGAGAGAGGCATAAGACGCCCGCGATTCTATTTATTTTTTCTTGAGGATTTGGGCGAGCAATTCGGTTAAATGGTCTCTGGTTGACTGACGTTCGGATAATCTACGCTCTACTGTAATAGGATATTTAGAACTATTATTTGTTAATAAACCAAACTATATTTTTGTCCAACAGACACCAGCACTCTAGTCCGGATGCTCGAAGACAAAGAAGAGAATCCAAAGCCGACGTTGTTCACACACCGTGTATTAGAATCCACGTTCAACAAAGTGTTGACCACTCGACCCAGTTCTAGACACGACCGCGCCGGACACCTGCGCAGCTACGACATGATGATGCGACCCGTCGCCGAGCAGATGAACTGGTGCAAGATCAACGGCTGCGGGTGTATGTTACATAATATATTTTATTTTTACCTTCTCCGACTAGGTTACACATCATGGTACTAATCTCACGTAGATAAACATAACATAAACTGTCTTGCCATAAGATTGAAAGATTTAGAAGACTTAGGCAGTAAATATAGACCGAACGAGCGAAGCATCTCTTCGGTTCTGGCATATTTTTCTTTCCTGTGTCAGTTCGTACGTCTCCTGAAATTTCGTACTACTACGTATTTTTATAGCGTTGCAAAACTATTGCGAAAGTTTGCGGAACTACATGTTATAATATTTTTGAATTTTTTATTTGTGCTGTTGGCAGTGAGCCCCGAGGCGTTGGATATCAAACGCGAGGAGTGCGCCTACAACATGTTCGAGTCTAACTACTGGCTGCACTACGTCAGCTTTCAGATGGAACTCGGAGAGCAGGAGCTCAAGTTAGTATAGTGTTTATATTACCCGTCATTACTTACTCGTTACTTTAACAATGTCTATCTATCTGATGATGATCTACTAGGTTATCGGTTAAAAGCCTTCTATAGATTCCTATAGCTCGCCTGGCTAGCTAGCACCTAACGGTGTGTTCTGGCAGCCTTCCTTGAGAGCCAGTGTATTCCAGACTAGGCATGCTCCATCTAGGCAGTATCGCTGACTTCCTTGGTCCTGCGAGCTTGTGGTGAAATTCCTAGCTGTGTAGGATAAAAAAAGGCCCCATTACTATACGGCCAGTATCTTGTGATTCTCGGAGACTAATGGCCGCACAGTGTCGCTCACATATTTTGTATCGGTACTAAGCTACTGGTATCGTCCGCGACCAGTTACACGACCCCTCGTTCTGGATACTGGTGTTTCGATTTTATTACCTTATTTGTTCTAGTACGCCATTTTAAAAAAACATGACTGATTTATGATTTTCTCGTATATACCTAAAACATGCACACACTTGAAGTAGGCGGCCATTTACAGACTTTACCCAATAGTAAGGCAACATTTCGTCCGTATTTTTTTCAGGTCCGTCCTTAGAGATAATGGGGTTAACTTTATTATGCTAAGCTACTTAAGCATCTTTAAACGATTGTCTCTTTTTTACTCTCGTCTTCAAAGTGATAAGCAAGCTATTAGAATTTGTATATCAGAATTTGTTTTTTATAACTAATTATTTATGATCTTAAGCACGAGTCTAGCTTTTTTAAGATTAGTACTATTTACGAGAGTTTTCAGTAGTCCAACTGTAATGAATTTCTGTAGCCTCATCGTTGTTTTACCTTCCAATAATATAAATAAAACAAATACGCAGGGAAACTTTATCAAACTATATTTAAGTTTGGTGACAATACCAACAGATACGGCAAATTCAGCAGATTACAAACAAGAGTCACATATTCCAAAAAAACTATTTTAATATAACAGAAGATCTCGAAAAACTAAACGATAGCGGAGGTCTTCAATGGTCCGTCTTCCAATCGGTAGAGACTTTTGCCTATTTCCCAAGTACCTTCAGCTTATTAACCTAAAAATAAAGAAAACTAAAATTATTTACTAGCTAGTATTACCCTTCAATTAAAATTAAGAGATATATTAAGTAGGTGCTGAAATGTGTAAATTCAATTTAGAAATACGTGTTCGATTTGATATTTTGAACTGACTTTAATAAGGAAGGTCTCAATTCATAGGAATTGTTTATAGGGTTCTGTACCTCTCTTTATGTTCTCTGATTTGTCAGAAACGCCTGGACCGATTTTAAGAACTCTTCTTTTCTTCGAAATTGGTCTAGTTACTACCAATTTGTCTGAGATATTTATGCTGGTTTTTAAACATAAAGCGTGTTAATTGTTGACCCTCGAACCTAGATTATACCCATTTTACCCACTGCCCTTGCTAGGCTTACCGCTTCCCTATGACTATCATATGTACGTGTCACAAACAATGAACTGTAAACTATTCTATATTCTAAACTCACATCAAATATACAAAATACAAATGCAAAATGATTTATTCATGGTAAATAATTGAATATGTGATGGAGTAATGGCCACCAAACTAGGCGAGGTTGCCTGTATTTTAGCGGATAGGCCTCCCTTGTCAATTAATTTGATTAACTAATAGTACAGATAATGTAATGTTAAACTTAATTAATTAATTCAATTTGCAGTCTATTTACCATGTAATATAAGAAAATTCAAACGAGGACGTAAGGCTGGTGATAGGTGGTTTGCGTTTTGATCGACGCACAGCCAATGGTGCGATAGCTGTATACGGTAAGGTGCGCTTTCAACCGGCCGCACTTCTTTGAACTCAGACTTCCTTTTTAACTGTTTTATTTGATGTGAGATTCTAAAATATGTGAACAGGATGTCAAGCGAGCTGGCATCGATGACGCCATCACACAAGCGTTTCCCCGATTGCCGGGTGCCGTTGGACGCCAAGTCGGACTTCTTCCTCAGCCGCATCCTCACAGTAGACACGGAGGAGTGGGGAGCTCTTCTGGCGCTCATGCAGCAATTGGTGGACTTGTTCACTCAGCCGGACTACGGGGTTCTGGG
Source organism: Ligdia adustata (assembly GCA_947049295.1). NCBI lineage: Eukaryota > Metazoa > Arthropoda > Insecta > Lepidoptera > Geometridae > Ligdia > Ligdia adustata. Next base: position 12,078,115 of record OX346218.1, read on the forward strand.
AGCGAAGCTGGCCAAATATGTCGATACTGTAAGTAACAAGCAATTATTACTTCTTCGGGGTTTCGAGAACTTCTTTTCTTTTCTCTGGTTGTCCTTGCAACTAATTTATTTTTCCATCTGTATAAGAATAAAACTACAATCACTTTACATATTCTTTCTTTTAAGGTGTTCTTATGTAAGGTTGTGACATCATATTAATGTCAAATATTGATTAAAAAATCCGCTGAAAATCGACAACAAATAAAAAATTCGCAAAAACTGTATAGATCGGTATCAAGTTTTGCCTAAATATTCTAGAATACTGCGAATTGTACGCGAGTGCAACATTGAGGCAAGCATATTATCTACACAGACGAAAGAAAATTTATCTACATACACTTATTACGCTCAGGTTATTGCGGGTACGATGTCTGTGTCCACTTTCATTTTTGCATTTATTTACTTCGCCAAAAAGTAAGAAACACTGTCTTTTTATTTCCTGTCTAATCAAATCAGTGCAAAATGCATACTCGTACTAAAACCACATCAAATGCAGGAAATGAACAAAAATCACAACCTCCAAATGTGGCAGTTCACTGCAAAGGCAGATAAATTTCATTTCATAAGTGGCAAGTATTGTGTGTTATGACAGAACGGCGGCAGTTGGTGGGGCGCGTTGGTCGCCGGGTGGTGGTGCGGGGCTGTCGGGCGGGGCGTGTGCGCTGTCAAGTGTCTAGCGGTCGCGCACTCGCTGGCTCCACCGCACTTGGCGCACGTCACGCTGCGACCGCTCATTGCGCTACTCCACCTGTGAGTCACATTACTGCTCTTACTGCATTGTTGTATACGGTTATTATATTGTTATGAAGTAAAGCACATGTCAAAAATAAATTGTCGTTTGAATCAAGCCCTGACAAGTAGCGTCAATACAATATCAGCTCTGCATTTGCTATCTTGCAAGCTTTTTGTCCCATCAATATATTATCTCGCGTCTCCCTTATAATATACAGCAAATTATTTGATAAACTGAGGCGCGTTTGATTCGTTTTGTTGTATAACACGGGTTTTTACATGTACTTACCTACTTACAGACTTCAGGCTGTTTTATAATGTAATAGTGATATAATTTTTTTTGCAGGCAAAATAAGAACAGAGACGCATCGGATATCGCATACCTGTCGTTCTACATGGCGCCGAAGAGCAAGGTGGAAGCTTTCCTAGTGGGGCTTTCTCACCATTACGCTGTGAGTAATAACTTAATATCCTATATTTTAAGAATACACGAACAAGGGAAAGCATTGTCTATTTGTTACTGAGAATTTCTTTTAATGCGATGTCATAGGATGTGTTACGAACAACTCAGCTTAAAGAGAGCGAGCATTTAATATTTATGTTTTCGTATTTGTGTACCTTAGTTTTTGACCAAAAAGGATTTTTCTTTGATAAATATCAAACAGTAACTTTTTTTTATTAATGATTTATTGTTATAGTTAATTTTGGTTAATACTTTTAATTTGTTAGTGAATTGGTTTTTATTTTTGATAATTAATATAATATTATTATTTGTTACCTATGTAACTGTTTCTGTATCAGGTATCCCCGAAGGCTAAAACATTAGACCGAGTCTTATGATGCTTTCTAGAATTTTTGCACAATTATTTTTCCCTTTGTAAACTATTTAAAATAATATACATAGAACCCGTAAAATTAAAAGACCGTTTGAAGAGAAGACCTAAAACGAAAGTAGATGTTTTGGACCACGAAATATAAATAATAAAAAGGTTTAATTGTAAAAATAAACCTCTGGGGAATTAACATATTATAATACCTATTTAAAAACAATTTTTTTCAATAATTATTTGAAAACAAAGTTACTACGTAGTACTGTAATTTTTTCATTTATTTTGATTTAAAACCCAAATTACCATTTACAGTTTATCCTTAAATAAAAAAAAAAATATTTTTTCAAATCCATGCAATAATAAACATTAAAAAAAACGAAGTCGAATCGTAGTAACTTATTTAAAGTCGGTAGATAACTATAATGGTAGATATAAGAATAGTTCTCTTAAATTTAAAGTCAAATAAATATATATATATTAGGTCCTTACATATGAAATTGGCGTTTTGTCGTACTGGCCACTTTGATCTCAAATATCTCTTCTTTGGTTAGGGATTCTAATTTCAAATTTATACAGCTATTTATTCATACATTTGTTTTTCGAAAAACATAATTCATTTGTTTTGTCCTCGTTTGGATTTTTCTTTGCGTCACGCAGTTTACAAAATGGAAAACTTGAAAATGAAAAAATGAAATACATACATACTTATATATATATATATATATATATATTGTTATAGTTAATTTTGTTATAGTTAATATACGTATGTATTTATGTATATAAGTATGTATATCAGTCATCAGGTTACCATAGCACAGGCTTTGCCTTGTTTGGGACCTGAAGGCCCTGTGTGGCCTTGTGTGGATGTTGTCCCATATTATTATTATTATATTGTTATCTAACGGCATAAAGTAGTTTGAATTGTAACACAATTCAAACGGCAGAGTGTTAGTGATTGCTAACATGTTGTTTGCAGCAAGAGACGGACGACGCTATCTGGATGTATCGATACGCGTTATCTATAGACTTCACGTACGTGCCGGCCACCGCCTGCCTGCACCGGGCCATGTGCCACCTCGCCTTCGGGAAGGAACTCTACAAGAAACCACACCAGACACCCACCTAAACATTACCATGTACTCTTAATACTAATATACAGGCTCACTTTAAACACTTGCAAAACAATTAAAACTAATGCCAATAAATCTCTCATGGTGTCATGTATCATGTGTCTTATCTTTCTAATTATTGTTTAGGTGTCTTGCGTGTCTTAATAAACGTCTTCTTTCTTTATTTTATATCTTTAATATTAAAGGCAATTAGCAGAAAGTGTTCTCTTAATGACTCGTATAATAGGATACTAAGCGCTTGCCTCTGGAGGGCGTAGTTGTTGCGATTCATTACTCATTTCATATCTAGTGCGTATTTTTATTGGTACCACTCATTGAATGTTGCGAGTGTTTGACAGTCTTCCTGTATAATACCAATTACCTCTTATAGCTGCAGCATTGTAGATATGTTGGTTTCGATTATATGTTACAGATTAGATAATAGTTAGTAACAAGATTCTGTTCATAGTTTTGTATTTAATTGATAGTGACTTAATGCTAATGTCGTGCTATGTCATGTCCAAAGAATAATTTAAATAATGTTCTAATGTTGACATTTATGGGGTCGCCAATATGCGGCTTCTATAAGAGGTAATTTTATAATGTTTCTAAAGTATTAAACCTAAAGCATTCCAACTACGAACAAAACTTGACTTTGAGCGCGGCTCCCGAATACGGCATTTTAAACCTTACCCAGTCGGTATAACGATCTTTATTCAGCAAATTATACTAACGAAAGTATTATCAGATGTTCTTTAAAAGGTTATAAAAAAAATTAAAACTTTTTAATCCAATCGGACAAACCAATGTATTTTGTAAAATACGTGTAAGATTATTCTATTGATGTGCGTAATTAAAATTAAATAAAAAAATAATAATAATCTCAACTTTTTAATGTGTAAACATTAGTTTTAAGAGTAGATGAAACATTTATCACTACAGGGTGTGTTTTTAGTTGAAAGTTTGTATCTGTCATACATGAAATGTCTTTAAAATTGTTTTGCTGAATTCTACTAATGTTCTGAAAGTTGCGAACGCATGATGAACAAATTAATATTGATATTTTTAATTTATTGTTTAGAAATTGTTTTGAAAATCTCATTTTTATTGAAAGTAGATGATAATTTTATTATTTGTTTCAAGCTATTGAAAAAAAACTTTACTCTCCGCCTAATAGAACAAACTTGATTCCTAAATATAAGTTTACAGATGTCATTCCTAAGGAGTTGTGCATTTTAAGCCAAATATTATGCACGTACAGGGTGTATAAAATTATATAGCTGTTTGACATATATCTAGAGATATTGTCATATTCAATCAAATTTACTAAAAATATATAAAACAAACGAGGTACATAAAAATGTGTAACAAAACCTGTATAAAGTTATAATTGGGTACTTTGGAATGGATGTCATGTACGTAATTGTTTAAACTGGACGACTGTTGATATTATAGAAGCACCCTGTACACGATTGTTGTAATTTATGTTGTTAAAACCTTATTTTGAACCGACCAGATGTTGGTTTGAGGTTATTTTATTGTTTAAGATTTGCCCATATTTGTTGTTCGATGCTTATTGTTAAGGCTGACGTGTTCCTTGGTTTTATCGATTAAAACTGATTTTCTTTGCTCATACTTTGGTTTTTTTAATTACTTGATCAACCCTAGATAAGCTAAAATTTACGGTAAGTGCGAAAGGCTAAGAACAAGGATAAGTCCTTAAATAATGATTAAATAAATAACGTTTCACACTCATAGCTCCACACTAGGATTTCTCCTGTGTCGGAGAGGCCATGGAATATATAAACACACGCACAACACACTCAATTTCGAAGACATGTTCAAACTCGTTGTTCAAACACCTGCTCCGATCGGCAATCGAATCCGGGACCGTCTGATCTCGAAGCAAGAATGCTAGCCACTAGACCACGGCGGTCGTCAAATTAGAGATTAAATAGAGTTGATTGATTAATAGAAAATTAAATTAATAAAGAACATTTAGACAACATTAGTAATAATAAAACAATCAATGATATTAGTACATTTTTTTTATAAATAGTTTGTATAAAATTGTTTAATAGGTTTTACTGCAAGTGTTAGTTCTGATACAAACATTCGCATAAATTATTATCCTATCATATAAAAGGTACATAGAAAAATATTCTTGCAGTTAACGAGTAATTTTTAAAGGATTTCCATAATGTAATACGAGTAGATACAATATAATTTTATATGACGAAATAGTTTAGAAAATTTTACTACTATCGATACGAAATACTTTATAGACAGTTGTTAGCAGTTAGAGATCGTACACATATACACGATACGAGGTCTCATCGCATCGTGCTAGTGTGGGACGAGCGAGCGACACGATATCGCAACGTGCCACGCCATGGCTGGTGCCGTAGTCAGTTGTTATTGAAAGTTCAAAGACGACGGATGACATGGTGGAGGTGGATCATTTAATAACCTAGACGAAGAGCGTCCCGTACTATGGGACAAAACGTCAAAAGAATTCAAAGATAGAAATCAATTTTTCAAGATACCGACCGACCACACGATCTTGGCACGTTACGATGACATCGTATCGTTTTTATGTGCCTTTAAACGAATTTTCCAACGAGTAATAGAACTACCATTTACGCAAATATCTTCATTTTAATATGATAACTAGGAAACTCATCGGGCAAACTTCAGGATGGCGAAAAAGTTATGTCAAGTAAAGTTAGCCTCGAGCATCGTCGAAAAGTGGCTAGGCTATCGGTCTTTTATTGGATACACATCGGGGAGTGTGCCTTGCAATTACACGAATTAATTCCCCCATCTCCATTTTACAATCGGACAAGTAGAGATACTGCAAGTCGCCACCGGCACGTGGTAGAGGTTCCACGGACTCGCACAAAACGCTTCGCGTCTACTTTTACTGTGCGAACTGCCAGGTTGTGGAATTCTCTACCAAGTTCTCTATTTCCCGATAGCTATAATCTTGGTCTCTTCAAGTCGCGAGTGAATCGGCTTCTTTTAGGTAAACGCGCTACAACCTAGGCCGCATTGTCACTTTTCATCAGCTGGTAAGTTGCGGTCAAGCGAAAAAAGAGTTAGGTCTGCTAACTAATTTCATTTATTTTGTTTGCGTTATTCTGACAGTAGCGGTTTACCGTATCGACTTAAATAGTTTGTGGACAGTTCATAAATGCTGGTAAGTATAATTTTTTGTTTATAAATCCTACGAAATTTAGTTTTCCCAAGTCGACTGGTTCAAACCTTTCGTCGCTCAAATAGCCCGGTGGTAGGTTCCTACGTAGATTTTTCCATTCTGCAGATTTTAATCGGCGTTTATAGACTTAGCCCCAAGCCTCACAAGCAGTAAACGGAAGGGATTGTTAGTATAAGCAGATTCCCGTAAGTTTATCGATTCAAATATTACCTACTTGAATAAAACACTTAAATTGCTACCAAATATGACCTCTCTATACTTTCTAAATAGGTCCGATATTAATGCTAAATCAAAAAAAACTTCCAATTGGTAGACCTGAGCATTAGGTTTTATGATTTGTTGCAACCTATTAGTTCACACTTTACGCCTTATTTATTTGCAATGATTGCTGAATTGTTTAAACCATTTTTACTATATATTTTTTCGTCTGCATTTCTAAGAAATATGTATTTTATAACACGCACACATTCACATGCACTAAAACATGTTGAACACATCTAAACGCCAACAACTTTACTAACAAATATTAAAGTATTTATTAATTTTAATGTTGATTTCTCACGGTGTCCCTTGAAATGTCTTCACTCGTCGCAAATAAAGACCACAATAACTATTGGAACACGCACAAGAGTATATCGGAGTCACTAGTCCTGTGCAGTGACCAATAGTTGTTTTGGGCTTCTTTCTCTCGCTCCGGTGTCTTCTCGGTTCTGAAATTGGGTGGTTAGTGTTACACTTTTGTTTACATCGATCCAGTTCTTTTTATTAACACTGGAAGTTATAAACGAGGCACAGTGCGAATTTAGAACTTTGTAAGAATACAGTAGCTCTTACAAAATAACTCTTACTAATAATAGTTTAAGTTCTTGATTTTAATCATTAAACGTATTAGTCAAGTTAATTGAAAATTGAAACGTAAAAGACTCATCAGAAAAGCTCAATCAAGATTAGGCTTGTCTTAATAAAGACATGTGTCCGTAATTAACAAGAATCTGCTGATGATGTTGATTATACGTTAGAGAATTAAGCTTAACTTATAAGAGAAATTGCACGAGGCAGAAAATGCTGTTTGCGTTCCTCTTTGTTGTTTGGTGCATTGTACCTACTCGTATTATGTGTCATATTATTTTTTATGTCTGAACTGAAACTCGATCTAATTACTGGATCGATGCAATCAAACCAATCAATGTATGTACAGTTTTTCATAGCATGCGTTTAGGCATCCGTGAGACAGGGAAACAAAAACAAATTCTATTTGATGATGCCTTGTTACCTTGTTATAATAGGTATTAACAAGATTTTGATGTTAATAAGTCGAATCGAAGCAGAATATACTTAACAGAAAAGAAAAGAAAACTTACTGAATAAAATAAGGATTTGATATTCAAATAGGTACATAGTACGAGTGAATTATCTTCAATCGAAATTGAATAAAATGATCAAAAAGAATATTTAAACATATTTATTAAGAATCTAGTGGATTTATCGATATATTGTAATTTTTTTTTGTTATCCGAAGAATATGTAACAAGTATTAGGTAAAAAGGTAATTTAATACCTTGTTAGGTGCAGTTTGAATCAAAAGAAACGAAGAATGAAAAAGAAAACCATACAAACTAGAAACGAAAAAACTTTATTGATAGAAAAATCAATGTAAAAAATAACGTAGTAAAATAATATTTCTAAGTGAGTACCTAATTAAAGCATCCCTATATATACGGGGGATGTTCGAATACACGTCTAGGTTGTTATGTAGTTACTATTTGAATGAAATGACTAACTCTGAACTCGAGAATACAAACATTTGGTGTCTAAGAACTTTTTGACAAATTTTTCGAACGGTTGACTCTATAGTAAAATGTACCTACTCTGTCGTATATTCGAACAAGCTCCATATTTCAAACTAAAATATTTTGTACTTCTGATTCACATAACATCCTTATTAATAAAGTTTATATAGTGAAAATGATCTTAGATTCAACATTCATGTAGGTAAATAAGACTTTTCACATTCTTAAAATTTAATATAAAATATATAGGTATAAGTTCTAATTAATTACGCACAAATAACACAAAATGAAAATATGAAAGTCTAAAACTTAGTTCTTTACCTAAGTGTTTTTTTTCGGGACCGTTAAAGTACTCACATTAATGTATCAAGAATGTACATTAATGTATAATGTAGGCACTATGTTAACATGAACACGTTGCCAGAACTTAAAAAAAATTATGTGACGAACTTATTTTATAATATATGCATTTAGTTGTTTGTATGTATATTTTTATATATCTAGCTCAATTAATGAAAGCAGCTGCAGACACATTTTTAACACTGAATAGGAATATAGAACAATACGACTTCATTCATTCATTATGAAGGCGTGTAACGCAGGTAGGTACTTATTTCTAAAGTCTGTTATTTAAATTGTTTCAGAATTACAATTACATTGCGTCATAACGGTATTTTTTCTATAGAATAGGTTAGAGTTAGTTTTGATCTTAATTACCAAATCTGCCAAAAATGACCATTATAATTTAATGCAATTATAGGTAATCAGTAAGTCGGACAGTACATTTGGAACACAAATTTAGTCAAATAATCTTCCCCGATTCAAACCTGGCGCAGAGGTGCCCATGACGCTAGCTGCGTTACCGCGCTGGATGGCGATGGCTAACATTTGCACCAGATATGAGCCGGAGCGGGAGTCACCACATATTTCACTTATTCTATGTCCTAACTTCCTAATCAATTTTTTTGCATCACTACCCCAACAACGCCCATAGTCTCTACTATTAATTATAGATAGACATTTGAGACTTTACTAAACATTCTGGGGAATAAGCTACGTATTATACGAAACGTATGTATCGAATAGCCGCGGAAAATTCGTGCTGAACCCACAGGCATTTTATGGTTTACTTAAATTACTAGAAAATCATACAGATCTATATATAGATAGGTGGGTGTTTATTAACAAACTACTCCCACTCACCGCCTACAGATTGATTCCAGGTTCTATGTAGTGACTCGTAGATAAATCAAATTTGAATGTAAATGTAAAGTCAGGTATCACTGTAGTACCTCGTTGAGAAACTTTTTCATTTAACGGAAAAGTTATTTCTGTGATTTCAAATTCAATAAAGGTCACGGAATAGAATAATGTTTAGTAACTATTCAGTTGAGGCACCATAAGTAAGCAATAGAGTAGGTAATTATTGTTCCAGTAAGAGAAAATGATGATTCTTCGCCTTATACGAAAAGAAGTAAAGTTCCTGGGGCTCTGAAATATGGCTTTGTTACGCTGAAGATCAAGTTAACTTTCTACTAGCCTAAGGCATTACAGGACGTCCTTCACGGGTCTTTCTTTTACTATGAAAAATACCCTAACGTTGTCGTAGAGTTTTTAGACGTAGAAATTTATAGCGATGTATTTACCCACATGTTTAATGTTTTAAATTAATTTGACATATTAAAAGATTAAACTATACATTTTCGTGAGTAAAAGAAAATATAAAAACAACATAATAAGTAAAGTGAGTGGTTCTTATAGGAAAATGTTTAATTTAGAAGATTTTTTAAATTTGTTTTGTTGCATCTGTTCAAAAGTTCAGCCAATTGGGATCTGTTTCATCACTCACTTTGCTCAGAGTGAAGTTTCACAAATTCAAATTAATATTATTCTATAAAGTTATACTTTATTATTGATCTCTGATAATATATGTATAACTTATCTGCTTTTATATACCTACATACATATGCATTAGTATATCTATATTAGTGAAGTACATTTTTTTGATTTCATCACGATTAAATACATGATAAAATTGTAAGTTGGTAAGTAATTTAACGTTACCAAAGAGCTTTTTAGTAGCACTTTATGTACTGAATATTGAATAGTGACATCTATATCAAAACCATATTTTTAAATACGCTTCGTAAATCTTCGTCAGAGCATCTCGTCGACAATGAAACGCCCGCAATAGCCGCTGTCACACGCACAAGAGTATGCTCTCAACTAATCTTGTGCAGTGGCCAGCAGCTGTTTTGGACTTCATTCGAAAACTTCCAGAAGGCTGGACCTTTGCAGAACTCTTCCGTTCAAAGCTATCACTTGAACTGACTTGCGTAGAAAAAAAAACAAACGAAACTTGTTGGAGTAAGTACAAAAAATAAAGTACAGATTTTTCAGCAAGTCTACTGAGCTGCATGTGTTAACCGTGCGAGGCTCAAATAATTAAAAATTATTTGGTCCTTCGAGTTTTATTTAATTTTTGTAGATTTATTTTCGTATAATAGACAAATGTTGCAAGGTTTTTTGGTAGTCCTGTGTCTAGTGTAGCGTATAATCGTGTTACAAATAAAATATTAATTACACAGAATGGGTTCGATGTCGCGGATGGGGCGTAAAAACCGGTAGTGTCGGGTGACGAAGCCGTATGACAGAGAAACCATACTGTCGACGGCTTAACGTAGATATGTACCTGTCGTAATTTGCTACACTCGACACTAATATGTAGGTACCTACTACAGGTATGGTGCCTGTATGTCCTAAGTCTTTTAAGTTAAATAATAAAACTGAAATGGGAGCTTTAGAAAAAATTATATTAAATTAATGTACTTTGAAACAGTAATCAAAGTTACTAAATATCTGATAGTTTTGTAATTAGGGCTCTAAATAGTGACAGGAAAGTATTTTTTGATAATATATGTTTTCCTTCAAAACTCTGTTTATAAATTATAGTCGGATCTAAATTAAAACAAAAAAATTTTTTACCGTAGACACCGAAGAGGACACCGGTAGCTTATATGAGTAAATACCAAAATCCGCATAACAAAACGAAAAAAATACTCACACCACATAAGACAACACAAAAAAATACAGAAACTAAAAAATCAGCTCACTTAAAAAAACAATAAAAACTATTGATTCTAAAACATAAACTTGACACTAGAAACTACTAGTTATTAGGTTTTCTTGGGACGTGCTAACGCGGTACTAGTCGGGGTGAGAGTGAGCTGTCGAAGCCTTCTTTACAACCTGTCTCATCGTGCTCGGTGAAGCGTCCGTCCTGCTACATTTATTAGCTGCCTGGGTGTAAGGCAGGAGCTTAGAGCGACTCTAACTTAATTAACGTAAACGCGTGCCTAATTACGAATTCAGCCTTGTAAGCGATGCGTTTCTGCTACAAAAACTTCAAAGTTTTTTGTTGAGGAGGTATTATCCCCAAAATGTAGAAAATTCACACATTTACCCGATACACTAATAAATATTATGAATATGAGCAAAATAGGTCAAGAGGTTATCGAGATATTACGTTAAAAAATATTGAGCTCGTGAAGTCAACTGTTCGTAGAGATATTATATAGTATTAATGCCTATAATGATTGTTCGGATAGACGACGATGAAACTTTATAACTTCATTATGTCGTAGATCAATACAGTTTTTAATTGTATAGAGCAGCTGCTTTATGTTGTTTCACTATTTAGATTAATACCAAAATCTATTTAATAATACGAACACATATATAAAACGAGCGTAGGTATATAATGTAAGTATGTTTACCCAAAAGGGAGAACTTCTGCAGTCAGATATAGCTAGATTATAACTAAGAATAAAGTGTATTGAATATACTATTTTGTTATCTGTTGTATTTACTTTCGAATGTTTGAAGCAAAGTAGTATATTAGTTAGTAAGCGCGCTGTTTTAGTCATAATACTTATAAGGTGTTCTATGAGTATTTATGCTCACAAAAAACTTCTTGCGGCGGCGCGGCGTCGGTCGTGTGTCGGGCGCTTCTTGAGCAATGACTGTCAGATTCTTACTTCTAAGGAACGGGACTACGCTACGTGACATGTACGTGACATACAATATTCAAAAATTCATCATTTTAATTGATAATAACTTTAACTAGGTATTTGTTTACTTATATAAGCCTAGAATTCCTAGACATGTAATTTAATTTACATACTTTTGTATGATTTCGTAAGTAGCACAGAAATCAGAGTCTAGATATATAATAATACAGAAATGAGGAGCACAATTGATCGAAGTAATGAAAACTAAGGTAGTAATATGCTAAGATTTATAATATATTGTTAGGTAAAATTTGATTTGCTTAACTCTATAATAATGTTTCTTACAAGCCGCTGTAATCGCGTTTCGTTCAAGTTATACCAAGCCCTACGTTAAGCTTGGTGATTTGTCATTTGAGCTCTTTTCCCTCATTTTGACGTCTAGGTAAGTGTGTATATTTCAATAATTCTTTTTATATCATTAGTTACTTATTGGTATTATTTCGATAAAAGTTTTTTAATTGAAAGATTGACATTGTTATTATGTACCAAGCTGGTAATATAATGCATATGTGTATAATAAATCTGTGCGTAAATTTCCATATAATTTAGTTCACGATAACCCTATGTTTAGCAGGAGAGCAAAAGTGAGATCCTAAATAGGTTAATAGATTATTTTTTATGCATTACTCGCAATTTGAAGTAATAACTTATAATAATTCAGGTCACATACTTATTTATTTTCGATTTTAATAAAAATTAAATTGGGACTATATGAAAAGAAAAATTTGACCCATTACAATGAAAAAAGTGTTATTCAAATTGGTCCAGCCGTCAGCTATGGAATCAAGTGGCAAACATAAAAAAATACATTCAACTGAAAATACTATGTCTCTGCTTAACTCGTACGACCACGACAGACTTTAAAAACTTTGGGGTAAAGTCATACTTTTGCTCCCTGAAGCTCTTGCCCCTGAAGGTATGCACCTCAGAGTTTTTCACTCACATATTTTTACGCGGGAGATTATAATTAATTCCTACTTGCTATAATGACAATCGAACTTCCATCGCGAGGAAAACTGCTTGTCAGAGAAGGCTAGAACCTCTCCTATGCATGGGAAGTTCACAACTAGGAATTAACCTACCTTCCTTGCTATTAATCAGAAATTACTAGCCTATGCACGTCAACCTTCTTGTCATACCTTACGAGTATATGTAGTACATTCCTACTTCCGGCCACTTCTATCCGTGAGATTTAGGGGTACATCGCCCTACATCTCACGGATAGAAGTAGCCGGAAGTGACAAGAAGGTTGATGTGCCTAGGGACGTATGAATATGTGACGTAGGCTAGTAATTCCTGATTGATAGCAAGTATCTGCTTACAGACTGGATGTTGGTGCGAGGTATTAAAGCTAAGTTGTAATGTCGGAGGCCGCAGTGAAGCCCTACGAAGGAGGCCGGCGCCTGCTTCGTTATAGGATTACCTACTGGTAAACCAGTACAAAAGATTTTTTACCTATATAGATTTAGGTAGATCTAGTGTTTGTTTCAGGTTTTGTTTTAATATTAGTACCTTGTTAAAAAACACAAAATTAATATAACATTTTACAGTCAAGGTAGCTAAGAACTACACTCCGAGTTTAGTTTACTCTTAAACCGCATAGTTACATATCGAATACGTGGTCAGGAATCGGAACTTGCATTTCCGGTCTTCGACGTGTTGGTAGGCAAATTTAGTAGATTCTACTTATTGCACCTGGCTGGTATCATATAGATATTTATAGTAATATATAAAAGAAAGTCGTGTTAGTTACACTATAACTCAAGAACGGCTGAACCGATTTGGCTGAAAATTGGTGCAGAGGTAGATTAGAACCAGGAGACAGACATAGGATTTTAATGTTCCAGTGGATATCCGGTAACTTATAAACTTAATTATAAGTTACCGCGGAGCACAGCTAGTATATACAAATTGAAAAATAAACCATTGCAAAAGTCTATGAGAAAATTAAATAACGTTTACACTTTTTTCCTACATCGGGGAAATGTTAATCAAAAGTTTAATTTCAACTACAAACTTTTTAGCTCAAGAAATAAGGAACAAAATATGGCCAATAGATTAGGGCATGTTGAGGAAGCCCCACGGAAGCAGCACGTAATGTCCGGTCACCGGACACCGGAGCGGTCCGGCGTGGCAGCGGCTGACAAGTCTAGTATACTTTACATAATTATCTGCGGTATCGGGTTGCAGGACGCGGACGCGGCGTTCTCCACCTGGGTGGAGCGATAACATATGCCGTCAAATGCAAGTAATACTGCTAATCTAACATCCCAAACTAATTTTTCGTCGATCTGTTTCGAGCTCTGGTTATGGATTTAGTTAGAAAACAAGGAATTTTTATTAAGATACATATGTTTAGCAAAATGCCTCTTGCCATAGTTAATCTTTACGCGAACGGTTTTAAACGAAAAATAAAGTAGTTGTTTGAGTCCACCTCAATTTACTCGGTTAAATAATTTATGAACATGAATCTGACTGAATGAGCGAACATATACTTTTGAAATATATTTAAGTTGGTAGTTATATTTTGACTTTATTAAATTCAACTGACATCAATGTGAATTATTTTGGTAGTATTGTTATATCAGTAATTTATAGATAGTACATAATCTTATTTACATTTTTTAATTAAGTGACTAGTAACGGTGTAATTTTTGACATAGGTACATTTGACATTCATTAATATAACGCTATACGTCATCATGCCAATTTTACAGACAAGTTTAAAACTTTGAAAGTCCTTGGTGGGTTGTAAACACATCGTAATACGTATTTTTAAGTCATCCTACTGTAGTATTTTAATTTATTCACCTCATTAGTACTGATTACATGTGAGTCCCGGCAAACAAGCCGAACAAGCCCGAGTAACACATATTATGTGGGTCCCACACCAAAAATTTTTTTCGTGCGAATGTCAAAAGAAAGAAAGAGCTAAAGTAACCAATCAAAATTATTAATGCTCAGAACCGAATAGTAATAAAATTATCGAGATAGTTCATTTGGGACCCAAACAAAAACATTGAGACTCCATTTAATTCTATAAACGAAGATTTTTATTACTATAAGTCTAAAACAGGAATTGGCATATAAAAATTTTCAACTGACACCATTTAAGGCGTTAGATGTACCTGCATAATTTTTTTGGTACTCTATGTTTTGTGTGTCTAAAATGTCTATAATAAAAAAATCATCTATATACTCGTATCCATCCTCATAGAAGACGAGGTACTTAATTTGACTGTTAGTTTTTTTGTACCAAAGGGTAAAAACAGAACCCTATTACTAAGACTTCGATGTCCGTCCGTCTGTCTGTCTGTCTTTCATGAACCGATATGCATAAATATGTTTCTCATCGACCCTGACAGTTAGACAGTTGACATTTTTAGAGATGGTGTATTTCTGTTGCTGCTATAAAAATAAATTATAAGCACAGAATAAAATACATATTTAAGGGAGCTCCTATACAACAAACATGTTTTTTTGTATTTTCTCGATATTATTAAAGGCAACAGATAGATGCCTAAAATATTCACAGAATATTAAATTGTTTATTCACTTTAAAACTTTATAATTATGTTTACAATAGGCAGAAACTTAAACTGATTTAGTACAGATTCAGCAAATTCTTTCTTTAAATACTTGGAATTGTCACTTTCTTATTTCAAATTTTTTTCAAATTTAGTGTTCTTATTCTTGAGATGGTATAAGTATATAATATACTAGTCACGAAGGTAAGTAGGAACTATATACTCACAAAAAATTGATATTATTTATTCACCATCATTATTTGGAAATAATGTACGGAATTTATTTATTTATTCGGATAAACACAGTAATCACATCATGACAGTAAAACCAAGGCGGTGCTACACTAAACTATTTTATGAAACATGAACTTTTAAATACAAAATTTTCACAGAGTCTATTTGCAGCCTCTGTGAATTTTGCCAGGTTACTATCTTCCGCTATTATATTTAACAAAGCTATTGCGCGTGATGTGGGATAATTGATAGTCATTACAAAATTATTTTATCTATTTATACATTGAAAACAAAATCTTTTGTTAACTAAAACCCAGAGACACAAAGCTGTAAAACGATTTGGTAACACAAAAGAGATAGAATTATGTAGAGTTAGCTGCTTAATAAAATTACCAAGATATCGTGAGAAAGGCCTATGGATGAGAGCCTTTATAATACTTAACTATACTGTATTTGAAATAATACGTTGTCAAGATAAATTATAAAAAGTATACACAAGTTTAGAGCTTTATGAATAAATATCGAATAATGTATCGCGACAACCCGCTGCCCGCTTTCGCCGCGACGCGTCCAATCCCACCCCCGTCTATAAATAAACGACCTTCAGATTAAAAATAGAAGTAGGAGCCGATCCCACCCGACCTCGCTCGGAAACTGGGTCAGAGCCATCCCGTTTGCACAGTACAGTAGAGAGAGAGACAGACGCAGCCTGCAACCCTGTGACGTAGGCGGAGGCTCGTTCATTGAATTTTACAGGAACAAGAAAAACTCTAAGCAATGCTGCAGCGAAATTTTAAAGAGGATTTTTTTGATAAAATTGCATGATTCTATTTTCTGTTTCATCATATACGGATTGATTCTTAGCTAAAGTTGGTATAGCTAGAAAGTTTTTTAGTAAGCTTTAGAAGCGCTGGAGCGTTTTTCCATATAGTTTGATATAAAATGTTTTAAAGTACATGACTCAGGTGTATTTCTAAGGTACGTTTAGACAGTTTGTGATGTAAATGCGAGTTTGTGAAATATTAAAAAAAATATTGGTATTCTGTCCTTCGCCCCCATGGATCTAGGTTCACATGCTGGTGACGTCAGCAGCGGGTGTGGCAGGGTGCTATGACGTCACGGGAGAGCTCTGACGTCAAGCCGAGCCCCTCGCCCGACCCCCTCTGGCCCCCGCATGCGAGTACCTACCAGTTTTATGGATATTGTTTCTTTGTAGCCCTTGCACTGAGCCTGCTGTTGCTAGGCTACATTAAGAACTCTCGTATTTAAAGGAATTATTACACTAGGACCAGTCTGTTGGTATATATGTAAACGAATATCTACGTCTTATTCACGTCGCAAATGCAATTAATTAGAATTAATTGACTTAATTTAGAATTTGCCTATGTTACTTTTACAAATTAATCAAAAAAACATGTATCACATAGGGACATTATGAATATTATACCATAAATATTTTCTTTACAACCTTATCTCAAAGCATCACGTCGTCTACCAAATTTAAATATAAATATGCAACTAATTTAGTATTATTGAATAGAATGCCTATACCTAAATAAATATTTATGTGCGAGTACATTTTGTACTATATATAAAACTTTTATCTCTGACTGCTAAAATCATGTTATTATTGGCATAACTTTACCCGCAACAATTAGTATCAATTAGTTTTTAACTAAGTTTCAGGGTTCCGGACACACCTGAAACTTTCATTAATGCCATGACCTCACTGACATATTCACGTAACGATCTGCTCTTTATTGAATGGTCGTGATCAATAGATTATCGTTATTGGACGTAGTTAAACAAATTTAAGTTATTTTAGACGACAGATAAATAAATAGCTTAACTTTAACTCCCTTTCCCTTTTTTTACTTACATAAACAGAAAACAAAACAAAAGAAAAAGTTATGTATTAGGTAGCGCTACACCACCATCATTACCCTATTAAACTCTAGAAATTATGACTCAGATTGGCATTATCGCTACAAATCATCAGTATTGGGCATTTATTGGATATATTATTTCACAGAAACAACAAAGTACATCGACTTTTGTGCAATTTCAAAACAAGGCAGTATGCTTAACGTGTACTAAACTTGCACCAAATGTTTTAGGATTCAATTGACTAACTATAATTATTAATATGGAAAAATACCTAAATATAGCGAATAAACAAAGCGCAAATCTAAATGCGAATACGTCATGAGTATCAATATTCATATTTTGCTATATATACAGGTTTATCGGTTAGGCGTGTACTAAGCCGTAAGGGGGTCACTATACTCATTCTAAGGAATAACTTTCACCAAGTAACCAACTCTGAAATATATATATATATATATATATCTTTAGGTTATATATATATATCGCACAAATGAATCAAAACAAAATAAAATGGTTCAAACTTTGAACCCCTATTTAATTCCCTTTGAGATTTACTTTCCAAAAATTCTTTCTTACAACATGCATACACCCTTTTAATGGATATACCTTCCAATTTTCGTGTCTCTAGGTTCAACGGTCTCTCCAAGCTCTGCGTCGATGCCTAGTAAATATCAGTTGGTCAGTTAGGACTTATTCTTTTGTAGATATTTAAATTATAAAACGATGAATCATGTTTAGAAGCTCAACTCGTTGTCTAGTACTTCACGTTATTAATGAGGCATATACATGTCTCTAATAGTTGTTTATAATTTTATTCTTAATTTATTTCTACCATTATACACGGCATAGGTGAAAATTATTAGTAAGTAGAAATAATTATAAGACAATTGTTGGCCCTACATATTAATTCTGTAACTGTAAATATTAGTATCTATTATGAAGTAAGTATATATATGAAGTTATTATTTTTTTAGTCATGTCCGGCAATGTAATACAATTTTTGAATGTTATAAAATATTTTAAATTGAATATTTCACACAAACTGGTTGAATTAATCTCTAAGAACAATGCTAATGGTTAAGGGCTTATTTTTGTGTTTCCTTGGGGCCCCGATAAGGCTTGCTTTTATTTTAAGGTCGTTAGGTGTATGTTCGTACACAGCTACTAAACGTTACCCAGAAGTACAAAAACTTGAACAAGCAGTAAACTGGCGGTACTATGCAGCCATGAAAAAACCTTAAAACCCATTTGACTGTTAAGTTTTAGCTTGAAATTGAAAACGTGAAACTTTTGCTATCCCATGGATTACACACAAGACCAGGTTGACATGCTAATGCAGTGCTAATGTTATGGAACAGTTGAAGTTATTGGTGGCAGCACAATAATTTGCTTTGTCATACTTAGTTAGTTGCACTTAAATAGGAAAGTTACCTACATGCCTAACCAAACATAACTTAGAGAGCAATGAAGCTGGTCTATTTATTGTTCTTATTTATTGTATTACTATGTGGATATCCATAAAGTATTAAACTACATGTTCAAATAGAATTCATAGTTCTATTAATAGTATTATTAATGCACAAATCACTGAAGCAGTTGCGTGCACTCCTAAAAATATTACGATTTAACTATTAAAATAGTATCCTCGTACTTTAGCTATTTAATTGCATAGTTCCTTAAGTAGATGGTAGTTAAATTTTAAGTATTCTAAATAGTAGTAAAACGCAAGGCAATACGAGTGTCTTGCTTTAGTTGGTACCTACCTGCTCTACAGAGTTATGGTATAATTTCGATCCAACCTTCGCAGGGCTGATGTATGGGCCTTGGCTTACGGTTTAACAGCTTAAAATCGATTTGAGTTACTGATTAAATTATTAAATTTTTATTAAATTTAAGGCTTTTAGCCAATTAGGGCTACAAAAAATATTCAAAATATATTTTCAGGGTCAACCTTGAAAACGTTGAAAACAGTGTTTGTAGCAGCTATGTTTAGATACATAAATTTGGAACGCTAAAAGCCTAACAAAAATGTTTGTACGTGAGGAAGGTCTAAATGCGGGGGCGAGTCTACGGAGCTACGAGCCAGACGGCGCGTAGGCGTTTCGTAGTACCGAACGTAGACTCTCGTAGCTCCAGCTTCGAAAGCTGTTACAGTTTGATTATGGTTTGAAGTATGCATGTTCGTTCATTCCTTTAATAATTGCATTCTTACCTTAATCGTAGCGATGCAGTTTTTTGTCCGATTCCAAAAACTTACCCAGATCCAAAACAAATCGTTTTACTACATAAAACAATATCATGCCAAAAAACAATCAAGTTCCGAAGCTTTATAAGTTTTCAAACTTTTTAAAAACTGTTAGTTAGTCGTGAGTAGGGAGCGCGATAGCGGGTATCGCCAACAAGGCGCGCGTCCGTCGACTGGCAGTTTCATCCCGCGCGATGAATTCCCCTTCAGGAGTTGGGCTTGAATGGATCTGCGCTGCGATTGGTCGGGTGGGGTGACGTCATCACGAAAATGACTGGGATGTGGGGTAGGAGGCGCGGGTGTGGGGCGAGCTTGCGAGGTCCATGAATGGACGCCAGGGCCGCGCCCGCGCCGCGCCTCGACACGTCACAACCTCTATTATGCAACTCAGCATCCGAAATAGAAGCGAGACCTTATTAATAACTTTCTATGCGCAATGCTTACGAGTATTTTAGGGCCGCGGATATTTACGGCTAGTTCTAATAACGAATGTCGTTATTTTTGTGCTCGTAATGGATTTTTTGATGAATGTTATCGGCCCCTTTGTTTGTGAATTGGTATTGAGTTATTTTCAGGCGACTGGTTTGTGTAGCCACGGGCTACGTAATATCAATATTGTATTTCATCTTATGTAACCATTTATTTTGTACAAAATAGTGTTTATCACATTTTTTAGATCTTTATTTATTTTACGTCATCACGCTCCTTAGAATTGACATATAATATTATTTGTGTATACATTTGCATCATTGAATCATACACCTCAAATGAACTTAATGTTGCGAAAATTAAGGTACAAAGACTTTGTGGGATTCAAACTTGCTACGAGTACCTTGGAAGCTGCACTAGAGATATAATTTTTAATTTTTTTATCAATCCTTTGCTACATAATATATTAGTCAAAATTATTAAAGGATAGTAAGTTGCTACTTTGCTTTGACTTTTTTTTCTACGTCTTTATTAGTTGTTTGAGACTTCTGCAGCCTTATTAATAAACGCGTCGTAACTTACACCATATTTTGTATTCTTTTATCCAATACAGAACGTCGCGCGCTAAAACAATACAAAGAACCATTCAAGTTTAGGCGTTTATTTATAAAGCTGTAGAAGTCAGAGTTATATTTCTTAAATTTTAACATACTGCAACTGAATTTCATTTTTCAAAAGTGTAATCATTACATGATTCCCTTTGCGTTCATCGAGAACGGGGTCAAATCAGTGGTGATAAGCAAAGTCGGGCACTCGGCGACCTTCGAACTTTACATTTTACCTACCTATGCAGTAAGATCCAGAAATAGAACGGGCGGAGCGCCCGTGCGTCCGGCACGGTCGACGACCGCACACTACTACGAGAATTCGAAATGCACATCGCTTTCTAACAAATACTTCTTAAATGCCTTCTAGAGGCTGCAGCTGCGATGAAATCTTTTCTTCAGTAAATATAAGTAACCACTTCTATACTAAAGCCTGTATTTAAAAGTTCTCTTTGTATTTTTTCATCTACCGACGTTTCACTACATGATGACACAGCATGTAATTATTTCTAACCCTTTTTTATTCGGCAATTGTCACATTGGGCACCTGTTTTAGTACAAATGTTGTTCTTGTGCTCTTTGTCCATGTTAAATACTTTAAAAACTCACTTATATTAATTCACTTTCCAACTAACCTCCAAGTAGGGCCCGCGTGCACCCCTCACCCCTCCCCCGCCGCTATGACCCGGTCACAAGCAACAAGTGAAGGTATATCGACTGCCCGTTTGACATTTACGGAGCCAGCCTCGAGATATATCCGACATGACCTATGCCATTTAGTGCATCCGAGGGCGTCTTGCACATCTTATTGATCCATACCAGAAATTGATACTATTTAATTATTGAATACCTATACTTATAGGTATAAAATTTAAAATTGCGAGAGGTTCGAATTTTTTCGAATTTCCTGTCACCGGTATGAAACACAAAAGTCACACATCACTGACGTTGTAACGTAGGGAACATTATGACAAATGATACACCAATCGCACGATGCTGTGCAGTGCTGCGCAACTACGTACAGCACAGGACAGCACACGTCAAGCCTGACTACGTCACTACGTGCGTAGACGTGCAGCTTTGTTTGACACTTTGTATTCCATTTTAAAGGGAAATAAGAGGTGGCAAGAACGTTGCAGCACTGAGGTGCGTTAATAAGCGTAAAGCCGTTAATAAACTCATGTGGTGCAAAGACAAAACCGGCATATTGTGTTTGATCAGTCTCCAAAAAGCATCTAACAAAAAGTAGTTCTCGTCTAATGAAAAGAATAACTTTGAGGAGTTTTGTAGCATTTAAGGATTAAAAGTGTTTATTTTTCTCACCATTTATGAAATGTACGACATATTACTTGTAATCTATCTATCTATTTACTTAAAAGTCAATTGATGTTCGTTTGTCTCGCTAAAGCTCGAGAACGTCTAGACTGATTTAGCTGATTTTAGTTTTGAAATATTTGTGAAAGTTCAGGAAAGGTTTAAACGAGAGAAACATAGATAACTATTGATCGGTATGAAGTTTGCCGAGTCAGCTACTTTTTAATAATGTATTGTTTTGTACTGCGTATTCTGTACAAAACAATAAACATTGTTTATTTTAACTAGCATACCTAATTATAGTGAGTAACTATGTACTGAGAATTTAATGGCACAGATCACCCATTAAAATAATATTACTGAAGCTGCTGGTTCCAGCTTTGATTTTTTTATAAGGCCACGGAAATTATTAATATGGGTCGGTAAAAGTAATAACTTTATCAGTTTTACCCAGGCTTATAGTCAATATTCGTAATGATTGGTCTATATGAATACTGTCCGGTTAATCAAATTGTATGTATTATTATTTTCACCTACACGAGCACACATAACGCGCATACAAATGCCGGCGTAGGTGCCGACTGCTACGCCGTAGAACGTAGGTGGAGTCGAATCCGTCAGATTGAGCGTTGAGCTTTCCGAAAACGCTTAGGGAATATTTTTTCCCTTTTGCATTTGTACTGGCGAGTAGAGCAGAAGGGAAAAAATATTCCCTACGACACTACCGGTAGTGTAGTCTGGTAGTGCGGTGGGTATTGAGTATTTCAATATTACCGTGTATTTTAATAGACTTCAATAAAATAGGTAGTCCGTGATTTTTTTTAATGATGCTCATAAATATTACATAAATTTCTAGTTACTAACTAAATATGGATCTTTTTGTTGTCCGCAAATATAAACATTATATTTATTATTTACTTATGTCCAATTTATCCTTGATGTGCTAATGATTGTACCTTACAAAGCTTTTTTTTGTGCTCATGAAAGTTGGCCTACGTTATTACGAACTGAGTCTTAGAAAACTGAGGCGTGAGTTAATATAAAAAAAAGCTGAGCAAACACGCCAACAATACAATACAATACAATAATTCTTTATTGTCACCACAAAAATACAACACAAAAAGAATACAACAAACAAATAACATGGCACAAAAGGCGGTCTTATCGCTAAAAAGCGATCTCTTCCAGACAACCTTTATAGGAATGGAACATAATAAAAAAAAAAAATTTGCGTAGACGGTGGTGCAAAACAGATATGAGAAATTTTGTTGTATTTATATTAAAAGAGACTTGGTTTGACAAATTAACTTATAATTCGATATTATTATATGAGATAAAACCATTTGCACCAAGAAACACCGGAAGAAGGAAATCAACCATTTAGAGAGTTTTGAGCTGTCAATTTAGTGTTACCAATATAAATAATAGTACAAAGGTTTGTGGTTTTAAAAGAACTTCTACACTACAACACTCTCACCAAAACAAAACCTTTTAAAAAAAACTTTAAACTGAAGTACATAACTTACAGCTTAGAGTAAGTTGTAAGTTGACATACTCTCACCAAAACAATACTAATTATATGCCAATAAACAATCAAAAATTAGACTCAAACTCTTATTACTATTTCCTGTCTACAAAAGTTACAGTAAATTAACATTAATTTATGCATAATGACATTTACATAAATATCTTATTCACATATATATTTAAGAGCATTTTTTACTCATTTAGAAACACCAATTTTCATTCGTAAATACTGAAACTGTTCTTTAGACAAAGCTTTTGTAAAAATATCAGCATATTGCTCTTTAGTACACACATATCATAAATCAATTTGTTTTTCAGCATATTTTTCCTTAATAAAGTTATACCTAACATCTATATGTTTGCAACGTTTATGAAAGTCTATATTCTTAATTAAACAAATTGCACTTTGATTATCAATATTTAAACACACTGAGTCTTGATTAAATTCACCAATGTCTATCAATAGTCTTTTAACCCACAGGGCTTCCTTTGTGGCTAAGCATGCCGCCATGAATTCACTTTCAGTAGTGGATAATGCAACACTCTGTTGTCTTTGTGTTGTCCATGTAATGGCTGCACCATTTTTTATAAAAACATAACCAGATAATGAGCGTCTTGTGCTAATATCTTTTGCATAGTCTGCATCACAATAAGCTTCTAGGTGATGTAGCTTCACTGTAAGTTTCTGAGATGCTTGTCATTTTATTATTTTCTTGTAGTGCTGAAAGATAAGATTTTCCTTCTCTAGCTAGTCTGCATTTTCTTTTACTGGTTACTACCCTTTCTTGTATATCTGAAGGTCTCAAAGGTTCTTCAGGTACATACAAAGATCCCTCATCCGAGTGGAAAGAATCCTCACTCGATTTTTCTTCGTCTGACTGTTCACAAGTGGAACTTTCATTTATATTTGTGTCTTCTGATAATGGCATTAATGCAAAATTTCTTTTAACAGTATTCTCCATGAAAATTACATCTCTACTAATCAAAACTTTTCTACTTTTTGGATCGTATAATTTATATCCCTTTGTATTTTCACAGTAGCCAATAAATATTAATTTAGTAGCTTTCGGATCCAATTTCTTTGTCTTCTCTTTTGGTATGTGCATCATTGCTTCACACCCAAATATTTTCATGTGTGAGATGTCTGGTTTCTTACCGGTCCATTTCTCCTCAGGCGTAGCATACTGTAGCGCTCGTGTTGGGCATCTGTTTGTTATGTATGCTGCAGTCACTACAGCTTCTGCCCAATACTGTTTCTGCAATTTAGCATTTACAAGCATACATCTAGATCTGTCTAACAATGTGCGATTCATTCGCTCAGCTAACCCATTCTGTTGTGGTGTGTAAGGAGTGGATGTTTGATGCAAAATTCCAGACTTTTGTAAGAGCATTTTAAATTCATTACTCAGATACTCTGTGCCATTATCAGTTCGGAACTTTTTAATTTTACAGTTGAGCTGATTTTCAGCTAATGCTTTATACTGAGTGAATTTCTCATAAACTTCAGATTTATTTTTCATAAAATAAACATATACTTTCCTGGTATAATCATCGATGAAGGTGACGAAGTAGCGGGCACCTCCAAGGGATGGGACTTCTATAGGCCCGGCCACGTCAGAGTGGATAAGTTCTAGCTTTGACTGAGCCCGGGAACCATCCACTGGAAAAGGAGCTCTTGTTTGCTTTCCTTCTGAACAGGGAACACATAAAATCTTCTCTTTGTTTTCTATTTTCACTCCAGCATTTTCAGATAATTTGTTCAAATCATCAAAATTCAGATGTGCCATTCTCTGGTGCCATAGATAGGCGTCACTTTTATTTGCTTCAGTCATGTAAGCCGCAGGTTTCAGAGTTTTTAGTTGATACATATTATTACTCAAAGTTGCCTCGGCTACTTGTTCTTTAATTTTGTTGTAAATTTTGCAGCCTCGTTTATCAAATTGTATGTGACACTCATTTTTTATCATCTGACTCACTGATAGTAAGTTTGTAGCTAACTCGGGAACATAGAGCACATTTTGGACTTGTATAATTTGCACTCTGCCCTTTTGGTCTAGAACTTGCAAGTTCAACTTGCCACAGGCTTTCACAAGTAGTATTTTGTTATCGGCTACCTTGATTGATGTAATCGGAGGTGATATTTCGTCATAAAGCCAGTCACGGTGCATAGTTAAATGCATAGATGCCCCAGAGTCTATAAACCAGTCACCTTGTTTATTACATGTTGTTGCAGAAAAAACAGCAACATAGCCTGTATT
The DNA here is from genome assembly GCA_947049295.1 of Ligdia adustata. Classification (NCBI taxonomy): domain Eukaryota; kingdom Metazoa; phylum Arthropoda; class Insecta; order Lepidoptera; family Geometridae; genus Ligdia; species Ligdia adustata. The sequence continues at coordinate 12,103,928 of OX346218.1, forward strand.
ATCTGTAGACTTATTTTCTTTCTTTTTACTATTCTTGCAATAACGACTAATATGTCCATATCGGTTGCATGAATAATAGCGAGGGCCTTTTCTTTGTGTTTCTTGTTGATTTTTATTTTTATTGTTGCCAATTGCCAGTAACGCTGTGGATTCAGTTCGGATATCTTGAAGGAGTTTTGTTTTTACAGCATCAGCAGATATTAACACACCGGAACTCTCCATAGCCATAATCATGGGCTGATAAATATCAGGCAGCCCTGCTAACAATAATGTTCCCAACCACTGGTCATCAACGTGGAAACCAATATTGCGTAGTTTGTGTGCAGTCACCATAACCTTAGTGACATAATCTTCAACGTTTTGGCAACTTTCAAGTCTCGTGGTAATTAAATCTCGCAACAAACCAACACGTCTTGTCAATCCTTTGTCGTCGAAAGCTTTAGCGAGGTTCTCCCATACCTGCTTAGCACTTTTTGCTTCTTGAATATGTACGTAGTTGATGGGATCTACCAGTAATATAAGCTTCGACTTCGCTTTTGTATTGAGTTTGACATCTTTTTCCGTGCCTTCTACACATGCCCACAATTCTTCATGTTCGAAGTAATTTTGAACAGCGAATTTCCACGTACTGTAATTATCACGTCCCGTGAGCTTTTCTATAAGCGTCATCGTGTTGCTTGAAGACATTTTATAAAACTTTTCCGACCGACACGCCGGTGCCGGCATAAAAGTTTTAGGTTAAGTTGTCGAACTTTCACTTTTAACTTTTATTTAAAACTTTCGAAGCGATAAACTGGGCTCATAACCTGTTGTATTTATATTAAAAGAGACTTGGTTTGACAAATTAACTTATAATTCGATATTATTATATGAGATAAAACCATTTGCACCAAGAAACACCGGAAGAAGGAAATCAACCATTTAGAGAGTTTTGAGCTGTCAATTTAGTGTTACCAATATAAATAATAGTACAAAGGTTTGTGGTTTTAAAAGAACTTCTACACTACAACAAATTTAAATAAAAAAATAGTAATAAATACAACATACAAGAGTACATATAATAATATCATACAAAAAATAACAACTAGCTACTTATATAATATGTAAGTATACTCAATTAAGGAATAACAGGACACTAATAAAAATAGATTGAGAAAATAAAAATTAGTGAACAATACTTGAAAGATAATATTTCTTAACCTGAGCTTTAAATGAATCAAGGATCTGCGCACGCCTGATAGCCAGTGGAAGAGCATTCCAGAGGCAAACAGCACGCATGGAATAGGAGGAGCCATAAAAGGTATTATTGTGTTGTGGAATTTGAAGACGAAGATTAGCGGACGACCTAAGGTTACAAGAATGGGATTCGTGCACGTAGGTGAAACGAGATTTCAGGTAAGAAGGAGAACAAGGATTAAACAAAATATTGTAAAGAAGAGATAAAATGTGAGTATCCCGGCGATGACGAATGGGTAACCACTTGAGCTTGTTACGAAACTGGGAGACATGGTTTGGTTACGAAGACCGAAAATAATCCCTATACAGTAATTGTGGAGGCGCTCAAGTTTATCTAGTTGATCCTGGTTTAAGTCAAGATAACATGCATCAGCATAATCAAGAATAGGAAGAAGAAGGGACTGTGCAAGCGCAACTTTGGTAACAATAGGTAAAAAATTTCGTAGACGTCGCAAGGTACCTGCTGAAGCAAACATTTTACGGCTAACAGATTGAAGTTGCTGATCCCAAGATAAGCAGGTGTCAAGTATTATTTCTAAGTTCTTAACTTCAGTACTGTAAGGAACTGCTACACCGCCACCGCCAAACGAAATTTTAGGCAGAGAACAGTAGTCAATACGAGTAGTCATGTAGGAACTACCGATTATGATGACTTGCGTCTTTGCAGGATTGACAGTTAGACCATAAGACTTGCTCCAGGATTCTATACGTAATAAGTCAATGTTTGCAGCATCTACAGCCTCCCCCAAGTGACCAAGTGAAGCTTTGTGAGTATATTTGGAGATCGTTAGCATAGAGGTGGTAGGAAGAAGATATATGAGATGTAATAGAATTTATAAAAATAGCAAAGAGAAGAGGAGAAAGCACACCACCCTGAGGTACACCGGAACTAGTGTCGCACCATGAATAGTACGAGTCATCAACACGTATACGTTGCCGGCGTCCATACAGATAACTGCGAAACCAGTCAATTGCTGTTGGAGATACGTTTATAGAGCTCAGCAGTGCTAGAAGGATGTCAAAATCAATAGTATTAAACGCATTGCTAAAATCAAGTAATGTGAGAATGGTAAGCAGTTTGTTGTCCATGCCCCACCTTATATCGTCGGTAATTTTGACAAGAGCTGTAACAGTACTATGGCCAGGGCGGAAACCAGACTGCATAGGATTAAGGATATTGTTCCGATTTAGGAAAAAACTAAGTTGGGTATGGATTAGACGTTCTAGAACTTTAGAAAAAAATGGGAAATGGGGCGATAGTCGGAAAATGATTACTTATCGAACTGTTACTTATCGAATTATATGCTAACAATTTGTTCGAAAACCTACCAGTTCGTTACCGACCAGATATTACAACTACAGTAACAATAATTATTTAAAAAAGTGACGACCTACGAGTGTTTCGTAGGCGCACGTTCAAACTTTTCAGATATTTTGATTTAGTAAACAGCTGGTGCAATTTTGAAAGAAAAAAAATGGGACATCAGACCTTTGCCGATAGAAATTTTTCAAACCCACCAGACGTCTTTGATAAAGACAAAGATGAAAATACAGTCGAATCAAAGACATCCTCCTTCTTTTTTAAGTCAGTTAAAAAATCTGAAATCTGAAGAGCAGCTATAAACGACGGATCTCTAGGAAAAAACAGTAGAACAGATAATAACCCTGATCAATAATTACCTTCATAGAAGATATACAAAATAGAAAAATAAATAAAATTCTCGTATACATTTCTCGTTTCTCATACATACGATTTGCAGTAAGCCGGGTTTAAAAGATATTTTGCAGAAACTTAAGCGTTGAGAGCTGAATTCTAATGCGCAAGTATTTAAAAAAATGAAATATTTATAAAATTTTTGCTTGAATGACTAAAATGCTTGTCTCTACGCTTAAGTTTCTTACATCTCTTTTAAACTCGGTTTACTAGAGATATCAATGGATGGTGATTGAATATATATAGAAAACCTAATTCAGTGATCCTATTTTGGTCGAGTCACTTGCACTTTTGCTAGTAGGCAAAGAGGCCCACCTCGTGTCTTTTATGGCCTATTAGAGCTATTGAGCGAATTTTTTAGCAATGAAAAATTAGGACTATTAGAAGTAAAGTCTATATATCTATTATTAAGCTAATCGGGCCTAATATAAGTAAAATCTTCAATGCTTGGTTAACGCATAAAAGCGCGTAGATACTTTTCCGCAAAAACGACGGAGTCTTAGAAGTTTTACGTGTCTGTGTGCGTTTGGATGCATCTGTCTGTGGCATTGTAGCTAACAAACGGATGAACTGATTTTGTTTTTATTACTCAAAAATTAAATTAACTGGGAGTGTTCTTGATGAAAATCAGTCTAACATTACCGACACTTCATTCACATTTATTTTGCAAGACCCTCAATATAGGTATCAAATGAAGCTTGTCCAGTACAATACTATGTGCAATGATACATTTTAAATTTGGTTTTATTAATATTCAATTGTAATTATTATCAACGATGAGCTCAGCAAGTATGAGTTAGAAACAACCCGCTGATAGATATAGGTAAGAACCGATTATTTCGAAAATCGTTTTGTAACACGACTCCACAGAAAACAACATCGCTTGTCACCGTTTCCGCTTTTATTCAGTGTCCCGCCTAATTTAAAACACAGGAAGAGCTGTATGGCCTCGCTTATGGTTTGAATAAAGAGGGTGGATGCCATTCGTCCAAGGCGGTCTCGTGCGTCACTCAGCAAGGCAAGGACGCAACGCCCGTTCTAGCACAGCCTACACTAAACATATTGAACACTATTTGAACATCAACTATTTAGGCCACGAGGTGATGGTGACACATTACGATTTTGACGCGTCTATTTATAGGGATTTGGTTTTTTGTCCTTGTTAAAATGTATGAAAATGCTAAATATTTTTCTCAAATTTTGATTTAGTACCAAAGTGAAAGTTACACTTTAGGGAGCATCCATTAATTAGGTGAGGCATTTTTGTTGATCTTTTGACCCTTCGTCTCCTTTTGGTGAGATATCGTGAGATTTTGCTCCAACCACTTCCCCCTCCCTAATCTTATGTCTAAATTTTTCGAAATACAGTAATTTTAATATAAATAAGTTATCTGTGATCTATGCTCATTCCATTAGATTTGCTTATATTCTTTTAGAAAAACAATTTACTTATTATCTCACTTATAAATCGTAATCGTCAAAAATATTCTCGAACAGTCATAAATATGGTCTAATTGGAGTGTACTCTGGTACTAACTACTTTAATGATTGTATTTGTTTATAACCATCTTCTAATACATTGAGCGCAAATTTTATAAACTTAAAATCTCTAATACCACAAATACAAATATATCGTTACCAAAACTAACTAAAGGAATTAGTCCCTGTTATACTATGTTATTTTCGAGATATAAGCCAAAAGCAATTTAAGCTGAACGTAACCTTTAACCTCATATATACAACGTGTAACAGAAAGGTGTGACAATACTTAATTACTCATCAAAGTGAACCAAATGTAGAATAAAATTTTGCGAAATTCGAGAAAAAAATATTGCGTTTTCTATAGAACATGACCGGTCACGTTTTATAGAGAACCTACATATATATTAGCGAATTTAGCAAATTTTTTTCTACAAAGGTATAAAATAATGATAAGATAATAAGATATAAAATTTGTTATTTGGGAGCCCCCAGTTAAATATTTATTTTATTTAGTTTTTTAGGATTATTGTTATAGCGGCAATAGAAATCCATCATCTGTGAAAATTTCAACTGTCTAGCTATCACAGTTCATCAGATACAGCCATGTGATAGACAAACGGACAGATAGGGAAGTCTAAGAAATAGCGTCCTATTTTTACGCTTAACCCTACAAAAAAGTTATTTATTTATAATGCAATTATTACGATTTTAATAAATAACAATATTGTCATGCGTCAGGCGGGCGCGGCTTCGATTAACAACACCGGCAAGAATGAACGCACGTCACCCACTTCGATTCATGAATAGCGGCCTGCAACCCTGGATGACCCAGTTTTTGACTCCATACCCTACTTCACGCAACACCAAAACGGAGAAACCAACGGAAGAAAGCTCACGCGATACCAACCTCTGTCGCTGTTGCTACAGGTGCTAATACCGATTGCGTGTTGAAATTAGGATATGCTGCTTCTCGTTTCATGGTAAAGTATGACGTCAGTAAATGTGGAAGGGGATTGCAGCGCCGGAATTAGGTCAGTTTCATTCTGAAACAGGTTGGGTGTAGCGAGGAGCGGGGGCGGGGCGCGGTCGATCGGGAATCAAGACACTGATCATAATTACTGCGAATTTGCTAAGGACTGTTCAATAATCTCAGGCAAGTTACCCATGACATAGCATAACTTTTGATTTTTAGATATTTGGGCAATATCTCAACCAGCCTAGGTCACGTTCTTTCCATTAATATCTACTACTATGACAATAATTAAACACCCGAAAAAAATTACAATAATATAACGTCCGTGAATGATTATAAGTAATCAAGTTACCTAGGTAAGATATTAGTTATATGCATTATAACTAACCAACAACACACAACAAATAAAACTATTAATATTTAAGTGCTATCCATATGGTATTGTACATATTTTACATTCTTCGGTTCAGTAAGAATAATCCAACCATTAACAAAAGTGTTGTGTTTAACTTTCTTGCCAAACTTAGCGAAACGAAGTTAAGTCAATGTTACCTAATAGCTTTACAAATTCTCGCAAAAGGTATCTAGAAAAAGGTATTGTAACCTGAGCAATACTTCAAGTGGACGTAATATTAGCTTTCTCACATTTACGTACCAAATATTTCTTATTATAATTATTATTTTCTTAATATTTCTACACATTTGAGTATCAAATATTTCTTGACAAATCTTTTGCGGAAAATTACCACTAGAGCAAAACTTCAAGTGGACGTAAGATTAGCCTCAAGTTTCTACACATTTAAATACCGATTATTTGTTGACTAATCTATTGAGGAAAATTACCACTAGGCCTTACCTCACCACACTTTCTAGCGTCCGTAGTCATAACCCGCACAATATTCCGAATGTATAATCACATGCATGACGCACACAAGCTAACCGATAGATAACAGAATCAGAGCATGTCCATCTTCAATACTAATTTATCCATAATTATTTGACGTTAGTTGCATCCGAAAATAGGTGACCCGGATAAGGGTGCACGCAGGCTACACCGTGACGTCATACCCCCTCCCCTGCAGCTCAATGCCTCCACCCCTCCACCTCTCTAGCTGTTTAGTGTCTGACTATTTTTAGAACTGTTTAATTGCATCTGCATCGGTATACTTTAGCAAGTAAATCAGGAAGGTTTATAGTTTTAGTTAAAGGCTGGTATAAATTAGGGCTACTTGATATTTTTATTCTGTTGTAGAAAATAGCCAATTTAAATAAATTAAAGGAAATGTTCTTTCAGATTCTAGAGTAATATTTTTGTTTTCAAATAAAATCTGGACGTGTAAATTGTAAGTTTTTTAGGGTTTATTTACATACCAAATTACGGCACCGATTTTCATGAAATTTATAATGAACTATTCAAGTAACCCAAGAATTAAAAAACAAAATATTCCGATGAATTGAGAACTTCCTCCTAGTCTGTTCAAGCTGTATTGCAGTAACATGTTATTCATAGTATGAATTATACATGCTCTAAATTATTGTGCTGTCAAACCTGCATCGTGATACTTCAGAACAATTCAATCGAAAGTGTTTACAATCAATATTCATAATCTGTATATTCATAGTCCTAGTCTTATTTCTCATGACTGGATTTATATACTGGAGTGAGTGTAAGTCGGCTATCAGTGGAGACTATGGAAGGGAAAACTAAGAATATCATGCGAAAAATACCTGTTTGTTTTTACCAATTTTTACAAATGAAGAGGTAAATAAATAGTTTATTACTTTTTAATGTACAGAATCTGCCCGTAAGACTATTAATTAACTACATTAATTGAGTGGAGATCGCCACTTAAGAAACATTTATTCCTAAGTTCACAAATATAATCTAGTAGTAACTGAACCAGCGGCGTTGCTCGCGATATAGAATGGAATATAAAGAAGTTTTAAAATGTTAAGTGTAATGTTATTTGACACTGAATGGGGCTGAATTTCCGAAAATCTTTTCTGAGTATACACTTACACCCTAAAATGTATAGAACCTCAAAATTTCGTGTCTCTAGGTTCAGCGCTTTTGGCTCTGCGTTGATTCCTAGGAAATCAGGAAGTCAGAAAGTAAAAGATAAAACATGGCAACCCTTTCCAGGAGGATGCTAGCCCTTTGGTGAGGGCTTACTTTTTATATAAAGGGTTATCGGTTAGGGGTATACTAAGCCGAAAGAGGGTAACTATACTCAACTTTTAATAAGAGACCAACCCTGAAATCGTGAGAAAAAACATGCTGTTTAATAGAGTATGAAAGAGCTTACTTATTATTCTTGAATTCCTAGAAGGTCCCTTAATGACAGTTGTTTATTAGAATGTGTATAGTGACGCGCTTTTAGCTTAATACACACCTAGCAGACAACCCGGTGTATCGATAACCACAGTAAAAATGAACAAATCCAGCTCAATAATACAAAATCACGGAGTTATTTTCTCCAAGGTGCGATAAATAACTGTGGTACTTAAACTTAAATGTGGTACTTATTTTAAAGAAAATTAATTGATGTTAAGGTATTGTTTTGAAACAGTAGCGGGTAACAAATGATAACCTACCGTAGAGGTCGTGTCATCCGCGTCACACGGCGCCGCCAGTGTCTTGTATTGATCACTCACCATTTTAAAACTTAATTGGTCTTTTTTTACTTTTCTCTATACACAAATTAGGTATTACAAAAGTTGCTTAAGCTAATAACAAGATGAGCTTAACATCAATCGAGATAAAACTCACGTTCGTTCGCGTTACAACGCATCGTTCCGTACAAACTTGCGTAAACGCAGGTAACGCTGCGACAAAATGGTTGAACTGAATTGATAAAACGGCCATTTAACGCGAGATACTCGTACCTAATAATTTCACTTTGTTTAACAATACGGATTTTCACGCGTACCTGATTGTTTCAAAAGTCCCACTATAGTTTCGTTCTCAATCTTTGAACGATCAAACGATGCAAAAGTCGATGTGCAAGACGTGCTATCGTTGTTGACACGAACGCCCTATTTCATCCCTGATAAAGTTCACCGAATGTGAACGAAAATATTGTTGGACCTTTGAAATAATCAGGTACCCGTGACAAGCCGTATTATTATACAAAATGAATCAAACACATGTTAGTTATCTAAGTAAATAAAAAATCGTTAATGTCCGCGTGCGCTTCACCTGACGCATCAGAAACAACTATTGAGACACCCGCAAACAAAAGGACCGCCATTGGTTCGACAATGGTGGTCTATTAGTTCTGATGATAAAGATAACAAGGCATCACTCGCCAGGAAATTGTTGTTCGTTGCCACTAGTACCATACACAGATCCATGATGGAACTACTGATTTCCATGATCCATGATACAATATCAGTTCTATTAGAAATTAACTTTTGCGCTTAATGCGCCTAGAAATGGCCAAGATGAAAATGTTTTGATCGGATGGATTAAAAAACTAACAACTAGAGAACTTCGAATGTAAAATTATAGCCGGAGGAAAAAGCTGCATTAGTTCCAGTCCTTGAGCCCACTATTGCCAATCTCTGCGACCAACTCAATAACAAATTACAATATGATACGAGAAACAAAACCAAGGTTATTGGAATCACAGGCGAAATCCTCATGCATTCAGTTTACGTCATATCTACACAGATGGGTAATGTGCGTAAGCCCTAAATCTAGGATGTTACCAAACATTGGGTTCGCAAAGTTTGAAATAGTCACGAACTTGCCGAGGCCAATCATCGTAGGACTGATTAGGAAAACAAAGAAGGAACCTGCAAACTATTAGCTCTTTTAAGAAAAAATGAAATTTATTTTTATTTATGCATCAAAAGAGTGCTTTATAGCTTTTGAAGAATGATACAAGTGCTATTTAGGTCACTCAACATATGCAAATACGTATTCTCATTTTGTTTTCCTATTAAAATTCTGTGCACCCTTCGTTTATATTATATTAATAGTATGTAGAAACTTAGATTTTTTATTGATATTGTTATTTGTTTTATTATTGTAACTGTTATATCCATACCTGCTCTATCTGTCGTGCGTGACGTCACCTGTCGGTCCCAACGGAAGATCAGCGCGGGTTGTTTACAACCGGCATTATGCTGAGTTGGGATCGGATTGTGATAAAAAACATGCTTCCGTGTTGTATTTTCTTTTTTTATCTAAAATTGCTTGTTTTTTGTCACAAATAAATCATATTCTATTCTATTCTAAAGAAGTGAAAGTCCAGTAATCTCCATACGCAGACTGGCAGACCTGCATAAGCTTAACGCGTATAGCGACAGCTATTTTTTAGAGATTTTCAGTTAGTGTAAAGACAGATAAGTGACCTTTCCCTGTTCTGTTGAAGATAAGTGTCATTCTGCCGGTTACATAAGACGATATAATCTATTTATACAGTGGTATACAAGCTGTTTAACCCCTTGGTTCTCAAGAATGAGGACGGCAGTCGGCATTTCAATCCCAGATCCAGGCATGTAAATACTTTTGAGTTATTAGAATTCTATAAGAATTAATTAACACTTGTTTTAACAATAAAAGAATAATCGTGAAGAAAGCTGCTTGTTCAAGAAGTTAAAGTCCCAACACGTAATTAAGCTAGCTTGTCCCTGCTATCTATCTACTATATCCCTTCATAGAAAAAGTCTGTGCCAAAGTGGGAAGCTATAGGACACATTACGGCACATCATCATATTGTGACACATGTCTAGCTATTACAAAAGTTGTTTGTGCAGTTCATACACTCATTCTTTATTTTTCGTTTTAAAAAGAAAAAACTTAATAACTTGTCTATCAAAGAAAATATACTTGCTGTACCACAGTAATAATGTATTTGCTATGACGTTTCATGTAGGCGTTCAGTTAAAGGTTAAATATGTCATAAGAATGAAACAACTTTATAATTTAAAGTCAGTGGTAGTTTAACTTTATATAATATGAATGAACTACACAGCCCATAACGTCACTTATTTTGCCAAACAATTATGTGAGAAAAAGTTATTATCATAAAAAAGAAAATTACAAAATATCATTTCATCTAAGCGTCCAGAAACAGTTGTCATCTGTAGACATTTGTTGTAGCCACCATCTTCGATTTGAAATTATTATAGTGTATGGTATTCTACTCGTTCAGCCCTTTCATTTGACACGCAATGCGTACTTCGCAATTTTGTGGCAGCGGCCATCTTGGGCCGATTGCCATCAAATGTAAGTGAGAACACAGTAAAATTAGTCGGGACTAATACACACAGACACGTCAATCTTATGAAACTCCGTCGTGTTCGCGTCGTGGGTTAAAAAATAATGATATTTAAAGCCACCAAACTGATTAAAAGTATTGTCGAAGTCAAAAAACGCCTTAGTGAGTAATCATTGATAAACTTATTACTAAAAAATTGTCAAATGACATGTTTATTAATTACCACACACTTAAACAGTGAAGGAAAACATCGGGAGGAAACCTGCTTGTCGAAGATGGTTAATAAACTTTCGAAGATAAATGAACCCCTTCACAGGGGAGATCCGTGACCAGAAATGGGACACTATCGGTTGACATACACTCAATACACATTTAGTCCTTTATTGAAAAGAGCCGGTAAATGGCCCGGTCGCAAATTTTTCGTAATTTTTTGAGAAACACTACCCCAACAGAAAAATCCAATAAACTTATAAATAAAACCCACCGTACTGCCTCGGTAAAACAAATATAATTTTATGTTATAAACCCCCACATTTGTGGTGGCGTTCTACAAGTAAACCCTTTCATTTGATATACATATTGAGTGAGTTGTAAAAAAAATATGTAATTTAGCATTTTGTGGCGGCAGCTATCATATACCCGGTTTATATCTTTTCAGGAGCTACGTTGTCACGGACAAATGTCAGACAGACAAACACACTTCAAACTTATAGCATCCCCTCGTTGTTGCTTGCACTCAATCCTCTTGCTCCCAGTATTAAATAGAGTGTAATTTCTGTAGTATAGCGCCATCTTTGAAGCACTGCCAAAAGCTTTCAGTGGCTTGGTAAAGGTTTTGGCACTATTATTTTTGTGTGAACTGAGTCACACGAAAATGTTTGGAGTTGCAAAGTACTTTGACATAACGATCAGATGGCGCTAAAGACGCTATGATAAAGGTTTGGGCTATTGGTGGTTGTCTTAACGCCTACCCAAAGGTAAAAGCTACGAGAGCTTTTTCGAAAGCTCGTTGATGTATTCAAGCTTAGTAATGCTTTATCTTGTAGATAGATGGCGCTCCGTATAAAAAAACAACGCAAACAGTTTATTTCTAGTATCGTCGTTTGTTCGTTTACATTTTATCCGAGTTGTCATTTCGTCTATTTTCGTCAATTTTTAATCGACATTAGTAAAGGAGACGTTGTCAACTGTTACACCTTTCTTATGTTTCGAAAGTCTTGCACCGTTTATGATGATTTTGAGAAAATATCAGATAAAATTACCACCCTAATTGTTTGTTTGTTCGGTTTTATACTATTTTAAATATATTAGAAACACTTACGTTATCGTTTGTATTGTTTGAAGATCTTTAGTTAGTTCTATAACTACTTACAACCAACCGTCCAACTGCTAAATTGTACGTTATAGTTAGTAATTCAGCTTTTCTTAATAAAATTACTTGTTACGGATAATCTTAGCGTTTTCGTAAATGATCTTTCTCCTTTATATACATATAAGCACACGTTTGTATGGGAACAGAGTAATTTGTGTGTCGTCGATCTTATTCATAATTATAGAATTACATATGTAACTCTATATATGTAATGAACCTGATTCTCATTTAAGGTAAAGAATCTGCTGATTTTTTTACTTCCTGGTTGGTTTTATAGTGATAGATCCCTCACCTTGCTGGACCAATTTTATCGTGATAGATTTTAAATTTCAATTTCATTTATTATTGCATAATATAGGTAAAACATAAATCTTTTACAAATATAATAAAGAGCTCCATACTCAGCCTTCCATCGTGCATTACATTCTGATTCAAAAATAAAAACATTGTAGTATTACCTCTAGCATTCTCGGCACGATGCCCTCTGGTTTATAAACCACCTGCCATTATTTTTACTGTAGTTAGTCATTTCATTTTTTAAAGGCCGGCTAAAAAAAAATTGTCATGCACTTAAAATACTAATAACGTTATTAACATCTGTTCACTTAATTAATCGATACAACATCTATACATCCATGTATAAATGTTGTAGAAGTATAATGACTACCGGAAGGGGATATCGGTGAGAACACACGCCGGCGGCTTATGTCTCTAACGAGAGCTCTAACGAGGGCTCTTACAGCTTACGGCGGCTATATGAGTACTCTAAACTGACTCGGTCGGTGATACGAGCATTTTCTTATACATTTCGTATGCCATGTATAAGAAAATCCACGTGCCAATAACACGTCGATGTATTAGTTACGACGTCGGTCGGTATTATAGCAGAAAGATATAACTAGTAGTTTCCAGTGCATTCCAGATAATGATAAGACTTTCAGAAGGACCACTGATATAAATTTACAATTTTTTAAAGTCCCACTGACATAATTATGTAAGGTTGGCAACCGCGAACGAAGTCGCGGAGACAGCTAGCAAATAACAATAGTTATTTTTTTCTTATGCTATCATCATTTCGTGAACATGCAAGCATTGTTTTATTGTATGGTAGGTTGGTCGGAATACTCGTAGTGTGTCCATGGTTAATGATTGCCTCGTCACTAGTGGAGTGGATGGGACTCACCGCGGATTACGCCGTCAATACGAGAGCCCTTCGGTCGACGTGAAAGCCCCGGATTTGTTTGTGGATGCCAACAGCTTCACAAACATATATTTGCCTTTCTATACCTTTATTATGGGTATGCAAGTATAGCCACAGTAGCTGTGAATAGCACTATCACCATATCCATACACATTACAAAAACCATTGAGATCTATGTTTGTTTATCCTTCCTCCTCTTTCACGTCGAGTGAGTGAGTCTTGGTTTTGTGCATAGACATACAAGTCCAAACAGTGTTATGGGCTAGCCACTACTTCAAATACCGAGAATATAATCAGTTTCTATAGGTTAGAACTTCTTGAATGGCAGGTCAAAACCGAGGGAACATGCAACATGCAGGTATATATACTCGTACCTTTACCATTCATTGGGAATGGATGTAAGCTTCCCTCATACCTACACAGTAAAGAATCAGTTCTTATGTTGAGAAACTTTGCAGTTTGTAAATCTTTATCTAGTCTGTATTACTTTTGTAGTCACCAAAATCAATTGGATCTCCCATTGGACACTCAACTAAATGAAAACTTTATTGTGCTCATGACACTTAGTCGCCGAGTCGGCTTTATCTCAGTTTCATGTCTGCGAGAATTCGTAGCTGACGTAATCTCTTTAGGTAGGCATTCGCCAGTGCAAAGACTTTTGTTCCGTCTGCCTGAGCTCAAAGTTTAATCTCCCAAACGCTCCAGATTAGCGAAAGCCAAAGTAATCTCAATAAGTTTGTATTTTTATTTAGGTTCTTTGCAAAAACGCCTCCGAATATGCCAAGAATTCCGGTTATCTCAGACATATCAACTTCAAGCAGGCGTTTTATCTGATCTCGGATGAAATTGCAAATTTTTCTTCGCATATTTGCCATTTATTCAGGCCTATTTGTTATTCGCCGGGGTCACCATATGCGAATGTCAGCACTTATCGACGATGAGTGAAAGCGTCATCAATCTTTGCACTCTCTTCGTTATCTTCTCGTATTTTTTATTTAGATATATTCGTGTTGAGATGGAACGGAGACAGCATATTAATATATCGAATATTGGATCGCAGGGTGTAGGCCATTTAGCTTATCGCATAGTATAGAAAGCATATTGATTAGATTAACCCTTAATGACTAGCTTGGGGTCAACTTTCGAGTATCTCCAGAGGACAAAAACGTGGGATAATCTGTCCATGAATTGCGTTTAAACTTGGTATATTCCTAATTCACTATAGGTGATTTCGTAACATCACGTACATCAAAATCAGAAGTTTACCAAAGAACTAGTACTTAGGTGAAGTAATGTAACAAATGTGTTTAATCAAAACTGAAAACATCTAAATGCTAAATTGAAAACCAAAAATCTTTTAGATACACACTTATACGAGTAAATAGTGCACAGAATATCATTGATATGTGAATACGTCGTTAGGTAATTATAATATTTTAAAATACTGTGAGCATGAACCCCTCGAATGATGTGTTTTTCTCTGAACGAACGGTAAAATACTAAAAAATATTTTTAGACGTTTGTATAAAATCCAATAAAATTACATGTTTATTATTTTTTTATATTATGAGGTAGCAACTCTTATTTGTTCATATAGTTTGAGGTCTTGATTCTTGTCCGTTTGGTTCGTACTTATAGACTTTTTAAGTAAGTATTTAATGGTCTCGTGAATTAATAGAAGGTACTTGTATTATCAAAAGTTGCCACTATGCATAATGTTAGCTACGCAATATATGCAAAGTATGTGTAATTTTCATAGTAAAGACAAAAAATGATGCTTTTAGTAAAATCACAACAAATCTCCATTAAATGATAATGGTAAAAATAAAGTAAAGTACCATTAAATATAGCTTCCTGGAGCGAAAGTGAGATTTTTTCATTATTTTCGATGACTAGACTTTTTTCTTGGCAATTGTTACTCGGATTAGGAATGTTTTAGGTGTGTTCTGTAAATATGCTGTTACCTGACGACATGGAAAACTAGCTGCTTTGAAATATGTCTAGCCGATATATTACAGAATACTACGTAACGGAGTAAATTTTTTCGTACTCTAGGTTAATTTGTGGGGACTTAATGAGTGCATTAAAACGATGAATTAATCAGGCATCAAAACGTCGGACATTTCGACTAACCTAAATGAGTCTGAAAGCATGATTGTCAGTATGTATGTATGTATAGAAGTTGGTACTAGCGTTCAAGTCATAGCAAGCACGTACTTACCGATAGTCGCCAACTTATCTAATATACAGGTTTTAACTTTAAATGTTTAAGAATAGAATTTTTAGATAATCAGCTTTTGACGGAGTGAAACTATACTTGTCTCTTAATCTTAAGATTGGGGATACGAGCATGTCCTACTTGAACTGCAACATAGGTATAATTCGCGCCGTATTCTCGAGGCTCCATAGGGAGAATGCTTGTATTTGCCCGTCGTGTAACAATCACGCCTGTTACGATCTCGACAAACACGCGCCCGCCGCTTCATGATAAACCCGGGGGATACCCCCTGATCGAATTACTTTGTTTTTGTTTACCTAGCCGAATCGTTTATTGGTGAAATATTATGAACGATATTATTAATTTGACAGTATTATTATTCCTATTCTTCGAGGGATATGTTTTGCACCGACGTATCCGACGTGTTAATGTCCCGCTTCGGATGGGCGTTACACCCTAGGGGTGACGCAGTGGTTGACAGTAATTTGTGATCTCTTTTAGTAAATGCGAGCGAACCAGTCATGGTTCGCTCCCAAGATCATGAGCCACCCGACATAGCCTTATTTGGGGTTTATCATTGATAAGGCTAAGTACAATGACTGACGATTGAACTTGTCATTAGAAATATGGTAGTGCTTAGTTGTAATCATGATCCATTGTCACTTATTTGCGAACCTACGCTGAACATTGCTTAGCTTATATACATAAGATATATTATAATAAAGTTTAGATATATATATATCTGTTATATTATTATCTGAATATATATCCCTAACTAAAAATAACTGTCCTTGCTGTCATCTTTCATTTTTAACACGTTCATGATATAATTTCACGTTGTCATACTGAATGTTGTCTTTTATATAAGATTTAATTTGTTAAGTGTTATTGTACCAAATTAATAAAAAATAAAAATATAAAATTTACTTTTTTGTATCCACTAAAAGATTCCTTTAAAAATACAAAAAAAATATGACAGTAGGCATTATGACTACCTAGAGCAGCGATAGCACATGCTGCGTTCGAGGATAAAAATAACAAGGTGTTATATGAATAGCATCTAACTGCTTTATTCGTTGTACCTTCTGAAATAAATACTGTTACGGATATTTGTATCATATAAAATTGAGTGTCAATAGGTGATAAAGATAAATTCTTAGATCGATAAAATTATATTGATGTAGGCTAATTTAGTAGATGTATATAATTATGTTCCTTACCAGCATGTAATTAGCTGTTTCCATATCGCTAATAGCGCTCAAGCAATCGATCTCTTCCAAGATACTTTTGGAGATTTATTAGTAGCTGTATTATAGATACATAATATATAAATTTAGCAGTTTTGACAGTCTCTCCATGAAAGTTGCCGCATGAATCTATTAAGAGGAATAAGTCCAAATATTACTCGATTGATTTCAAAAAAATCTTTCGCCTTAATAAGCTACATTAAACTTAGTAACATAAACTATAATAAATAGAAATAACAAATAATACCGCACAGTTAGTATTTAATAAAGTGGCGATATTGACAGTAATTCAGAGCAGACAGGCGATGCATGTTTAGCTATCATATTTGGCACCGGTGCTCGATGCCGGGGCGTCTGGCATCTTGTTGAAACTAATGACGCCTGAAAACCGCGTGAAAATTATATTATCTTTGTGTTTATATTATATTATGTATTTTAATACTGAGGTATAAAAATCCTAGCCAAAGAAATAGAGACCATCAAAAATATCGGTATACAACGTAAAAGTTAAAAGTTAATCTACAAAAAAGCGATGCGATATCCCTGAAAATCTGTATAAGTTTTGGAAAAAAATTGTGAAGTCAAAAACGTCGAAACTTTCTAGAAGTTTAGTTTTGACATTTTAGATGAATTTAATAAGCTTTTCTCCCAAAATTCAGATCTATTAAGAAACTCATCGCGTTTCTATGGACCAGTCTCTTAAGCAATTGTATTTTTTTATATTATCACCAAATCTAGTGAATTCACTGAAAACAAACTTCCAACTAGTAAATGCTAATTTAGTTTTGACGCAGACGTGCACATTCAAAATTATAAAACCTTATTGACAATATTATATAAAAACGAGAAGTGATTTTCATATAAAATAAATTACATTAAGAGTAAAATTTGTCATGGCTGAGAATTTTAGTAGATATAAGTACCCACAATCTTCAGTAAGGCTGATTTCTAACGATTTTCTTAAGTCTCTTAGAATTTTCAAATAACCACAAAAGCTAATAAGAATACTCGTATAGAAATTCCATCAAGACAAAGTGAGTTGTATAGAGTTAAGCCGCTTTGCCAGCAAGCAGCAGCGGGGCAATTTCCTACCGACTTTCACTACATTTTCTATTCTTGTAAGCCTCGCATCGTAGATCTTGATTTACATTTTATACTTACTGACTGAAAACACAACGCTCAGAAATTCTACTTCATTTGCATTAGGTACATATATACCACTTGATATAAATACAATAATTTCAGTCATAACTAATTACATATCTTTTATAAAGAGGATCGCTTTGACACTACCTCTTTTACTAATAAATGAATCTCTATGTTGAGCATCTTCTGTCTCACATTGGCACGAGACAATCTCTATCGGACAAAACAAGACAAAAGATGTTTAAAGTTAAGAACTGTTATTAAGAAGGCCGTTTAAACGAACTTTTATAAAATATTTTACGTTATAGCTCATACCTACATGTACCTAGAGATTTAACGAAGCCACGTGCAAATTATCCCCCGAAGTATTTGCTTATAATAAATCCATTAAATTAATCTCGCAAGAATTACCAATTACACAAATTAGTATGTCATGGGAGCTATTAATATGCTAGAGATATAGGGAACTTGTTTTATTCCGTGACTAGCTGTACCCGCGGCTTCGTTCGCGGTTTTTAAACTTTTATGTCATGGGAGACTTAAAAAGTTAGAGAATTAATTTCAGTGATCCTCCTGAAAGCCTTATCATTATAAAAAATACAATAAGATAACAATGGTTTGAACTGTAAATTTGAATTATTATAATGATATCAAAAAATTCGCGCAATTATGTCCAGCAGTGAACAATTTAGAAGAACTAAAGTGAACTGAACTAAAAATTTTTTAAATTCAGGACTAATTTTAACCAGATGGATTTTTTTGTTAATGTATGTGATTGCCCATTTTTAATTTATAAATAATGAACTATCCAAATTAAATTTCAATAGTAAAAAACTTCCTTGCAGCGTTTTATTTAGGCGCCTAATATGTTTTTCGTTTAAACTACAAAAAGGTTTTTCTGCGGAGTACAATAATTTCAGTTTATCATTACAAAAAAAAAAAAATATATCCTCATTTGATTTAAAAAACAAAACTTACTTGCTATAACGTCGGGCGTGTAGGCGTCACAACAAAATATTTTTATAAAAACTACAAAACTGATGACGTCTTTTGTGGTACATATTATGTAGTACATTATAACGAAAAAGAATGATTGAAGCAGGCGTTACCCAGTTATAGTTAAATACCGCTTTTATCTCTTCTCCCACTGGAATCACAGCTAATTTTTGGGATAACGTAAATTTCAGTTACTTATTCCAAAAAAAAGAAACATCCAAATCAAAGCACGCGTTACTGAGTTATAATTATATTATAAGACTTTCATCCCCCCTCCCATGGGAACTCTTTATGATTTTCGGGATAAACAGTTGATAAAATCCAACATACATAAGCATACACCTTAAGCATACCAAGTTTCATCAGAATCCATTCAGCAGTTTCGGAGTTATGTAAAGTCCAGAAACAGACAGACAGATAGAATGATAGACAGACAAAAATGAAAAAAAAATATAGATTTGGTGTCTGTATTATTAATAACACCCCTGCAAAAGAAATTTTTAAAATATATTCAATGTACAATTTGATCTGTTACAGTTTTATTATAAGTACTTATAGA
Organism: Ligdia adustata; assembly: GCA_947049295.1. Taxonomy (NCBI): domain Eukaryota; kingdom Metazoa; phylum Arthropoda; class Insecta; order Lepidoptera; family Geometridae; genus Ligdia; species Ligdia adustata. The sequence continues at coordinate 12,123,300 of OX346218.1, forward strand.
TTATACAATTATTGTTTTGGTAAACCCTAAATTATTTGAAAACATTTCTATATAATGTAGGATTTAATCGGTTAGTTAGTGATAATAAACGAGACACCGTCTAAAAACAAGAAATGTGAACACTAGTTTATGATGACGATTTAAACAAAAAGCTTACTAAATATTTTCTAAATTCTAGCTATTATAACACTTCTAAACAAACTAAAATAAGTACTCACGAAATTCTCCCAAAGATCTTCCTTTCTAATTATAGTCAACAAAAACTCTCTTAATAAAACGCTTATACTGCGCGGGATAAATTTATCTCAGCAGTATTTTTCCTCCATTCCATCATTCTTTGTTTGTATAATCAAATGTAACCTAATTCTGGGTCTCCACTCAAGAGCCCTACATTGAGCAATCAGCGTCGGTAGGAAAATTGTGGAGACGCCCTTCTGATGTATTACTGGTAGGACGTCAACAACTTTTACGAGAATTCTTCTTTGTTTTATTGTAAGTTTTTGTACAAAAATAATTCGCCTGTTACATACAGTAGGAAAACATTACATGCTAGATATTACGATTACAAACGTATAAGCAGAAGTATAATTATGCCCAATAAAATAAAACTATACTTCAGTTCCAAGGTCGGAAGTACTAGTTTGGAAAGTCTACAATAGACGTAAAAAACTTGATACAGATGCAATGGCATGTCCTGATACAATTCAGCAGAGATTTTCGCGCACGCATTTACATTATTTAATAAGTAGAGTATGACATGGATATTATTGCAGCTTATATAAATACAGCATTACGCTGCCCGTTTTTCTACATTCTAAAGTTATTTATTACTTTTTAAATCTTGATTTCTCCCATCAAATATTAAAATTTAAAGTTTACTGTTATATCGAATTGATTCAACAATATTTTAAGCTTTTCACAGTCGGGTCACAGGACCATAAGTCGGTTGTGGTTTTCCTGTCTGTGAACTATCGTTATGTGACTATATACAAACACTGAAATGTACCTGAAATGTTTGCGTAAAAATGTCTAAAATAAACTTCATATATCCGGGAAAAATAGTTCAACTTCAATTTATACAAAAATAGCAATAACATAAATAAAACAGAATATATTCACCAAATTGAATACCATATACTTCTTGACTGAATGTGGCAAAGGTTTGTAGTTCTTTCCCAAGCGTCACCTGCATGATGACTGCAATGTTACTGCGAAATGCATCTAATACAGAACTTGTTGTTTGAAACCATGTTGAAACTAATTTATGATGCACGCGACAGCTGCATGCACGTTGCGCGGCAAACGATGTCCCAAAGTTAGTTATTAAACTCAGTTTTACTTGTCCTAATGTAATTTTTGTTACTACCGCTTTAAATCAGAATTGTAATTTATACCGAACAGTACCTCCAGTTCATTTTACATAAATGGTTTTGATACGTAAAAGCATGCATGGCCGTTTTTTTAGACTTTGGCTTAGATTCTAGAGAATTAAACAAGAAAAAAACTATCAACTTATCTGTTCATCCCTTTCAGTTGCTAAAAAAACATAAAAACATAACGAATGAACGTTATGTTCGTGATAAAAAAATATTTGCTACTATATTATTCAAAATCAATGCCTTTAATATATTTGATCATTATCTTATTTTTTAATATGTCAATAATATTACCGTGTAGCGCCTACATTGCCTCTTGGCATGCAAATCCCACAAAAATGTACATTTCCTGCCAAATTGATATCAAAAGCGAGCATGAAACTGGCCGTTAAAGTACAATTTTGGTGGCTCAAAGAGCTCAGTTTTATTAAACCTTGTAAAATAAAAAATATCATGCACCCACCAACGCCAAGATATTTCACACATTATTTTACAGCAATATAGGTACTTGAAGGTACTCGTAATTTTAATACCCAATATTTGCATATTACTGCGGTTTACTTACTGGTATCGAAATCCAAGCAAAGACTAGTATGAAATTTCGATTAAAAGTTGTCTGTTCTACTCTCGTTTGTTACTAGCTGAAATAAGAACTAAAAATTACATTTTTTACGATGGTTTTTGCCTATGAACAAAAAAATGCAGTAAATGATCAGATAAATAAAGTAAAAATTTTTAGAAGCAACTTCGGAAATACCCTACTGAAAAAGTGTAAATCACTGTTTTAACGAGCAACGCGGGATGCAACTAGTATAACCTATAACCATCTGCAGATAATGACACATCCAATGACTTCTCGCATATCAAATCGGTTTACCAGTTTACCGGTAACCGGTGTAGGCCAGCCTGGCGAAGCTCAAAGGAAAAAACCAACGTACGAAAAATTAAGTAAGTGCATTCGGTCATGAAAACCGGTCCAAGAAAAAAATATACTACTTTTCATGTATTTACATACATTCACGAGTCGTTTTTTCTAAGCGTGTTATATGTACCATTCGTTCGCCCTTCACGTACCCTTCATTCTTTTATTTTATCTGTGCTTAAGTAGTCATAAAAAAAGAGAAGATACAAAATCTATGCAGGTTTTTTTTAAATATGTATTATTATCAGTTTTGCGTTTCAAATCGTGAATAATTAAGTTTATTTCCCACATGTGCATGTTGCAGTATAACACAATGCCTATAATAAGGTGCCGGAAATGCAGAATAATAACACCCCTGACCAGGAATGAAAAGCGATTTTTATGGCTAAATTTCCTCTTAATGTGAATCGGTAAGTAAACATACTGTTTTCTTTGTTAAATATAATTCATTTAAGTTATTAATTGAGTGTATTTATAGTTTTCGAAGATCATAAAACTTTTAGACCTCATGAAATAGTGATGGACACATATCGATATTTTTTATCGATGAAGCACAATATTGATGATCATAATTTTTTTAACCTGAAAATGAAATGGCGTTTTGAGACATTCATATTATAGGATTCCTTAGCATTAAACCCTAGTTGTTGTCACTCAAATATAATGACTCCACACATATTTACGTATTTGGTTTTTTAAACAACTTAAACATAACTATTTAAGTTGTTTAAAAACCCAATAATTTCGATATTTTCTTAATCATAATCTTCATCCGTTTGACGTTTTTATTGTAAACAATAGAAATGTAAATTTCGATTGTTTATAAATTCTATTTAATTTCCCTCGCATATTTCGTACTTTTTAGGTATTATACTACGCATTCGTAAATACATTAAGTAAAATAATAATGGTTCGGGAGTAAGGATGTTTATTACGTACATAGGTATCGAAAACAAATGAAATAATGTGAATTCAGGTTATATGAGTATTTCATATTAAATACCTTCTTTTTGGGAAGTCGTTAAAAACACAACCTATTGCTACTGCATTATAGGTAGTCATTATTGCAAGTACTTATTAATATTGAATAGAGAAAATACAAAAAGTAGCAAAACATGGGTTTATGTTTAATTTTATGTGCAGTTTGGGACATCTATATTGTATTTTAATTTCGCTAAAATAATAATAAAACATATTGTTTCAGATTTTATTGCTATGTTCAGGATGAGCCTGCAGGTCGAAAAAAACTTGATGGATTCAGACCTTTTAAGAATAAAATACATATTTTTTACTACATTTTTCATTTATTTATAGCATGTGGTTAGTAGTGTTTTGTTAAAGTTACTGCATGGATCTACATAAAGCATTCAATTAAATATTTAAAACCAATAGAGAAAAGCAATTTTGGTCTTCATGTATAAATATTGTGTTAAAATTGCTTACCTTGGTTAAGTACAGGATTATTTTTATCGATACTATCGATAATTTCACTAAACCCTAGTTCATCCTTATTACTGTGTGTATGTTGACAGCCCTGATTTTTAGAGTGTGTATATGTGTGTGTAAATTACTACATCAACGTGGTATGTGCTACTGTGTGTAAAGTTACTCTATTTCATACAGAGCTCAGTGAATGAAGGCCAATTCTGTCTCTTATTAAAGTAGTGATAGTTTCTCTATGGTGTAGGCTGAAGAGGGTCACAAGAGATAGACATACACACTTGTATACAAATATGCAAACATATACTAAAAAAATTACCCTAATTTGGGCAATTGAAAATAACTGAAATCAAAAATCTATTTTAAATCTTTAGAAATGAACAAGAATTTGAAATATAGACCCGTATACATTTTTTAAATCAATTTATGTGGAAAATATATTTTTTAATTTTGTGACTATTAATCTAAACATGGCAGTCCACTGGTAAAATCTAGGTAATTTTTATCCGAGGTGACATACATAGTCATACATAGAATAAGTTCTTTGCGACATCGGAAATGGGTTCTGCCAGCATATTATTATATCGCTTACTTCGTTCTTAATCAATCCCTACTTAATATTTCGCACTTATAAATGCGAAAGTAACTCTGTCTATCTGTCCGTTACGCTTTCCCGATTAAACCTCTCAACCGATCTGGATGAAATTTGGTGCACATTTAGATTGGACCCCGGGAAAGGACATAGGATACTTTTTAACCGACTTCAAAAAAGTAGTTCCCCCATTATCTCGAAAATCCAATGGGTAACTACGCGGGAGAAACCGCGGGGCACAGCTAGTTTAAAATAAAATTCTATTACTTATGTACGTACAACTGTATATATTGTGTTTAAATTTAGAACTTGTAGAGTCATCTTCTCAATCAAGACAATCTTCTCAAGACCTTGGCTAGTACGAAAAAAACGTACCTTTTTATCAAAAATAGATGCGTAAGTACATTATTTTATTTTGTACCCGTGGAGGGTTATTAACCGTGCATAATAAAACATCATCATATCATCAAACATTTCAATGTGAGCCTTGTAAAGTAAAACAAAGTCGAAAAGCGACTTCAAATTACGATACGCGAGTTTCCTCTTCATGGTAAATTAAGTCTGTGTCTCCCTCAAAACAGCGTCGTGTCGTCAGCGATGGCAAATATCTTCACCTTTATCTGTTCCAAGTCAGTGAGTCGGAAGAATCGTGGGCATGTACTGGTGGCATGCAATAAACTCCTCTTTTCGTAGGTTTCTTACGTTTCCTGATGAGCTTAGATGGTGTATTCTTATCTGATCACAGGTACCTAATAGTCATTTATATGTAATGAAATTTTTCTCTACTTTGATCTAGAAATAGGATCACTAATCAAGTTCTTATTATTAAGTGATTACTGACTTCCATTACGGCAGGCACCGATAGACCTTTTTCAGTTATTTCGATTTAAAAATCAAACGTCCGGTAAATATAATTTAAATGGGACCGGACGACAAATATGACTCTTCAACTAGTGGTTACAAGTGACATCAAAAAACCCGTCTGCAAGAAATTTATACAGCTTATATATAGCCTATGACCATCAGCAGGAGAAGACAAATCTGTTGACACCACTCATATAAAAATACGACAAGCAGTTTAGGCTCTAGGGCGTGCCAATGAAATATACATAAATACACCCGAAAAACATTATTAATCAATCGACTACGACGAAGATCGAATAGATTTTCAAAAAAGTTTTGTCACTTTTTTTACAAATGATAATAATAGTTAATAAAAAGTTATGAAATAGGCAAAGGTTTAATACAATATCTTTGATATCCTGGTAGTTAAAGACTTGAAACATCTATACGATGCTAACGTCTAAACATTCGTTAATCAAAGGGAGATCTGACTGAATAAACTTTGGTAAGATTGTTTGCTAGACATAAAACGCTCATGTCCGAGACATCAAATATCACCAGCTTGATCTCAAGTAGACAGTAGCAGTAGTAAGTTTAAAGCTCAGTTGTCCCAAATCTATTTAAAAAATATAATATAATGAAAACAGTACCAACGCGTTACACTTCCGCAAAGTTATTGAATTGTTGATCTATCAACTGAACAGCTATAATATCGTAAAGAAAATTTAATTATGTGAGCGCAGAATTACAATACTGATATTATTATAATTATCGATATCTATCAGTCGTGCTTACGGAGAGTATGCCAAGGTTCATGTGTGCCAAGTCGGGTGCTATCGGCTACTCTATTGAATCGACGTTTTAAATAGACGCTCAGTGTTGACGTACATATTTTAACATTGTAAACATGTGAAGGTGGATTTTGTGGTTGGCCGAAGTAACACGAGTTTTTGATTTGACAAAGATTTACAAGTCTGATTAATGAGGTGGAGCAATTTTGCTCAGTTGACGTTCGCAGTAGTTACCTATCTTTTGTGACGTCATCTCAAAAAATATACTGTAGGAAGTTTTAAACGAGTGTATAAAATTTACAAATACATAATGATATATCTATTACTAGTACTGTTCTTAATTCTTTATTTTTTCTAATAAAGTTTAAAATTCCAAATGACTGAAATGTGATACTTGTATGTTCAGCATTTTAGCATTTTTTCATTTACACCGCAATTTGCTAAATTTTCAATAACTTTAGTGACAAAAATATCCGAATACCCAGAGAACTCCCAGATATCCGCTGGAAATAGCTAAATACGAAATTTTTTTTGTGCAAGCTGACTCGGAGACGCTTTGCTCGAAATTCACGCTCGGGCGATGAAATATTAACGCTTTTACATATTTTTAACAAAGTTGAACACCAGGTATACAACAATAATGAGAACTGGATTTTCACCACTAGTAAAAATACAGTGCACATTGTATAGGGTTATTGGTTAGGGGTGTACTAACTTATAAGGGAGTCATTATACTAATCATTACGAACAACTTTTACTCTTGGACATATTCTGAATTCTTGAAAAAAAAAACAGCTGTCCTATAGAAAAAGTTTGTAGGTCGTGGAAAAATGTGTGAAACAGCTGATTATTTTTTTCAAATTCAGAGGACCAACGTCCTATGGTGAATGTTGCTCGCAATAACACGTATATTGACCCTCTTTCGGTTTAGTACACCCCTAACCGATAACCCTGTATACTATAAATAAACCTAAATTCATTACAAGTATATACGTGTGTGCCGTTTACAGAATTTATTTATAAGCAATATTTTCTTTTAAACTTTCACTTGCATTTTAAAATGCAATGCTGACAGTTCATAAAAACATTTCTTAAAATGATATAAACTGGTAAAGTATATGATAAAACAGCAAACATTTACGTAAGTAAGTAAAGAATGTTAAAAGTAATTAGAAATAAAATTTGATCCATAACATGAAAGAAAACGGTCACTTTTCTTATTAATATTACTTAGTGGTCTCAATTCTCTAAGCGCTTATAAGTACTTATAAATCGTCTAGAGTAATTAGAGAATGGATGTCTATGATTACATTGGAAATTTAATGTATTACTTATTTTTAAGCTTTATAAATATATCAGTTACATACAAATAAATATAAATCCGTCATACGGACTATATACTCGTATTATAGATCCTTACCTTACCTTATTTCTCAAAATTTGATGAGTAAGAGGTAAAGAATCAGGAATCCCTATTAAATAATTAAGTATAGGTTACACTAAAGTAAAGCATATGTAAATACAAATACAGACTTCTTAAAACCTTTTCGGTTTTATCATACTACTTGGCTTGGTAATCTTTCTTGGTTGTCAGGATAAAGTAATCGCAACTACTCGTGTATTAATTCTTTGGGAAAAATATAATAAACAACAAACCAGATAATATTTATTTCTACTTACAAATCCAAGTAACATCTTACTATGATATTATAAACTCGAAAGTTTGCATGTATGTATGTAACTTTGTTATTCGTTCACACAAATACTGCTTTGGATAGAATATGTCATCAATATAGCTTATGTCCTGGATTAACACACGATACTTTTCATCCTGGAGAAATGCAGTGGTCCCAAATTTCCGCTGCTATGAGTAACATCGCGGGGCAATGCTAGTTCGTCATATTTTGGCACAAGGTGATGTTTTTGGTCAGATTTATTTCTTCGTCGCATAGTGATTGAGTTATCAGTCACAACATGCCTTATATACCTACTATATACCTATATACTAAATAGTACGCAACTTTTTACAAATATTATGTACTCATAATCCCAACATTTGATCATCATCATCACTCAGTAATATCAAATCGAGTGGTATATCAAAATATGAATTACTAATCATTGCACACATATATTTTATCGATCACGATTGGGTGAATTTCATATACATAACTTCGTTGACCACTGTCTGCGATTTGAATTCCCTATTTTCTAATGTAAGCTGTTATGCGTTGCCAACTATCAGCCGGTTCACAAGTTATAGGTCCAACGTGTCAGCAGCGCGTTTATCATATTAAAATAACTTTATCATTGATATAGTTCAGTAAATATATAAATAATCAATGTTAAATTCTACAAGTAAAATCTGCTTTGCCTCAATGTTGACCAGAATCCAATAACTCAGCCAGAGTCAGTAACAAAGAGACGAGGAAAGCTCGTTCTATCGTTACTGCAGCCGATTCGAGGATTAATTAAACCTGTAATCATAGAGCGTGCGCTTGGATTAGGCTTGCCACATAGACTCCGATTTTGTGAAGGATTTTTGATTTTTGGGTGCCATTAAACTCCCCCAATTAAGCTCAGAACGCGAAACACCGTAGTCCACAGTCTTTGTTGATTATACACACTACTATAAAAATAATGGTTATTTTTACAATTTTTTTCGTATGATGCGCGTCTAGATTCAGTTCTTCGTGGTAATTGAAGTGAGTAGACGGCCATGTTAGATCAAATTCTGTAAATACCATAGTAAAAATATTAAATTAAGTCAAACCACATAACACAAAAAATTGAATTTGTATCAAACCGTATATGAAGTATCATACACGGTTTGAATTAAGTTCACTTTTTTGTGTCTTATGACGACAGGATTTTTTTTAAAAGGTTCGTTCATTGCCAACTGGAAAAGCTAGAGTATGTAGACCTAGAAAAGATTTTTTAACGTGTTACCTGTAAAGTTCCGAATTGGAATACATTAAATCAGGTGGTCAAGTCTGTTTTATAATTGCCTCAGAATTATTATTGGATTGTACCAAAATGGCCGTTTGACATAGAACAGACCACAGTTAGTATTAAACAAAACAAGATTTTTAAAACTAACTCTGACCTATTCTATGTCAAAACTGACATTTTGGCACATTGCAATAGTAATTCTGAGACAATTCAAATAACAGACTTGGCCACCTGGTTACACTAGCCCGAACGCTAGTTGCTGTTGTACCTACTAGTGAGTACATATAGTATCTATCTATGTATTTGTTGAGGTGTTTCATTGGTCTGTTGATTGATTTAGCTTTAGGAATTTTATTCGCTATCATACTCGTATGAATGCATACAGTAATTTAAAATACTCCAAACTTTATAAAATACTTAAATATTGCTATATGCATACATAAGTATGTACTATATTCATTGTTACCGCTAACAATGTCAGATGTGCGCTAAGTTGAATATACAGTTAGAGTACTTTAACATACCGTGTAGGGTCGCCTTCATTCGCATATCCATTCATCAACAAACCTATAAAAAATCCTTTTATTTCATTATGGCTAGCTGTCCAGAATAAGAGAGGTATTACTAAAGATGAAATAAATTCGAAGATTTTGAATTGACGTGAGGAAAAGGAGAGACTGGTTCAATGCGATGGGTGTTATCTTCTTTATTAGCAGTATTTACCTTGCGGAATATGAGTGGTCTTGCCAAAGAAACATACCCGGACTTTACTCGAGGAATCCCTAAATATGTTTATTTTGATAGAATAAACGTATACAATGAAAAAAGTAATAGTAAATAATATTAAAGCAATAACATGAGGTATTATTTAAACAAGTATAGAGCAGGTTAGAACTTTGCGAAATATTCATAGCGCTGGTAAGTTGCGTATTATTGTTCCACGCTGACACTTCTTCTCTCGTTAGAGTAGAGAGTATCATATTCATCAAGTTCGAGCCTTGTCCGTGGAAGGTGAAAATAGAGAGTTGAATAAACCAGCATTAACTGCGTAACTGAAAAATTTGTAAAACGATTACCAAGCGTTTACTGATAAGAACTTCCGGCATCGATAAACTAAGGGATTGCTTCTGATGTGTAGTGTTCACCAGCTGCCTGACAATAGAATTGGGTCTGGACAGGCACTGTTATGATGTCGTCGCTTCTGTGGGACAGGTGGTTCCTTCCTCGCTGTTTGCTGATTTTGATGACAAGTTTCCTATAGTTTCACCCATTTCCCCTGTCTAAAGTGTTCCTTACCGATTTCCCCCCTAAGTGATTAAAAGTTAAACCTGGCTTAAGACTACGCTGTTTTATACCTATTATACGTTGTAATTTCATTTCCTTTTTATATATTTAATGTTACAACTGTTTGCAGTTAATGTTGTTATATCTTGTTTAAAGATATATTATCTGTTTGTTAGCACTTTGCTAACTCCAATGTAAGAGCAGTTAAACTAGTACTATAGCATTTAACTTGCAATGTTCCACGGCTTGCTTCTGCAGTACATTATTTAACACATACAGATAGTAAATTTCTAGGTCATTTATTCAAACATAAAATATATAATTAAAAAAAACTTAATTGTAATTATTGGCTATGGTCATCAGAAGCTAACCAAGGCATCAAGGCACCAAGGGCGCCTTAGGTGAATGATAAACTAAAAAAAGGGGTTGCTAGCTGATTACTTGAACATCTGTATACTATAACCAGCAGAGATACAAGCCTAAATAACTGGTATGACGTCTAAAATTGACAATGTGATACATCTGGAAACCCCATACCTACACCATCAAAAATGTTTATGAATTGCACACGCGCGTGTTTCGCGCGAATATTTCACGAGCCACCCGAGATGTTTCAAACTGGAGCTTATTCCCGATGTTATTTCGGTGTTGGTGTCAAAACGACACTACTCTAAAAATGTCTGAACTGAAAGCGGGGGAGCGGCAGGTTCTGAGGGCGGTGCGCGGGCGCAGGCGGGCGGCGCCCACGCTTCGGCGCCGCGCCGAGCCGCCCGCCGCGCGCCGCGCCCCAGTCAGCAGCTGTGACTCGAGTTGGCTGAACCATCTGTAGGGCCATCTTCTTTTTCTTTTTCGTAGGTGAGTTCTTGTGAAATAAAAGTACATTTTTAACCAAAACGGAGTGCACAGCGTTGTTCAGTGAAGTGATATATCAATGTCGCGGTAGGGAAACCCCGGTCGTGATGCATCGGTTCGACGATTGAGTGTGAAGTTCGAAGCTCTCGTTAGACGCTGCAGCCGCCTGCGGACTCGCCATTAGTGGCCTAATTTCTCCACGGAACCTGGCGGGTATCTGTGCGATGACGTCGTTGGTAGGAAGATTAATGACGTCACCGTTGTGACGTATTGGCATTGAACCTGAGCCTTAAAGTTATCGGTAAAAGTTAAATGAAACGAGGTGCATCCTTTGTGATTGTAATTACTTATATTTCGCGCGTTGAGAGTTTTCTAGTAAATATGCGTACAAACTTAGTATTGTTTTTAATCTTGCTTACCTAAATGAATTATAATAAATAACATAAATCTAAAAAACAATTTTCTACTAAATCTGTTTAAAAATCTTTGAAAATATCTTATTAAATTTAAAAATATTTGCTTCTAAATACATGAAATATAAGTATATTTAGGGCCCCAATGGAATAATAGCGGAATTAAATAGCGGTAAAAACTTGGCAATGGCCTAGGAAAACTTAAAAAAGTGGATATCCGATTACAAGTCCGTGTGGTGTTGTTGCCCACACGTCCGAAACCCGAGTAACCAAATTCTCGTCCGTGCGACCAAATTAGGATGAGCGCAACCGATCGCTGAACTATTTCAGGCGCCCGCGCAACCGAACCTAGCCGAGCGTTCCCGAACTCGCCCGAACCTAATTGTGGAATCTACATTACGTCGCTTTCGGTTTATTACATGAGCAACTTCACCAATGCTCCCGTTATACATCCATGACCTAATTTCAGGAAAATTTTCCAAGAATATGACCAGTAATTACTTTTCCACAATTTTCTAGAAAATTCGTAATAGACTGAAGTTTGTGTCACTGACAATTAAGTTTAGAAATTGGGACAATACCTCGGAAGATAACCGGATTTTTTGTATCAAATGTCAGCGATCAACACCTTGGGTATTGGCAGGTTTCCAACTTGTTTCAAATGTCGGTCTTGTTTCTTAACATCGGCTAAATACGTTTTGTTTATGAAGACCTATAAGTTATTTGTTGCTTTTATTAACTCAGGTAATAAATTTACCTAATTGTTATTCCATAATTATTCTAGGCGACTGATGTCACTCTATAAAAAACGATTAAATACAACAAAGTAGCAACGGTTATAATTATCTACGTGGCAATAGTAGATTCAGTAAAAAAATATATATTGAAAATTAAATAAAACTGAAAGTAATGAACAGGCGTTATGTCTCAGCAGATTATCTAAAATAATGACACGGCGATAATTATATTTTTTTATCTCAGAGTGCAGATTTGGCATATGTAGCATGTTTGTGACTGATTAAATAAATACTTAATTATAGTTTTAATTGATACATACGTATATACTCGTATAAAAGAATTTTATCTGGTTGACAGAACTTAAACCCCTTAGACATAACCTTGAAAACTAAGACTAACAGTTAAATTCACTAAGACTTGAAATTTGGGGTATGAGTTTTTTTATAGTGTAGATTTGAGGCCTCCCGAAAAGCCACAAGACCAACCTCTAGTATTAACCAAGCAAGGTTGTAAACCTCACAAAATTTTCCTCATTTTCAGGACACCGTACTCAACACAAACACAATGGCGGATGACGAAGTAAGGTAAGCTAATTAATATCGGATCTGTTATTATATCTTAACGCATTTTTTTTTTGTAATTACTTGTAATTTCATTTTTAGTATTCTAGGATTAAGTGACTACCTATTACTTTATCACAGATAATTCTTTCTATTTTCCTTATTTAGTTACTAAAAAAATACTAAGCTTGTAGATTTCTCTTCTAGGTATATTATTTATTTGACGGATGTTGTACAGCAAAGTCAATTGTATGTACCATAATCATTTTCAAATTTGATGCTATTTGTATTAATATATTTTTCTATCTTTTTTTTTTATGGTTCTCTTCAACTACTCGCCGTTATCAATATCATCAATCAATCAATGGACTTGGCTTCTCTTCGCTGGTTGCAACAATTTAGTACTGAATGCTATACCCCCTCGAGACTAAGGTAAATAATGCTTATAACACGCTTTAATTACACACATAATCAACACAATACAATACACACATCTACGTACTTAAAACACACAACGGTTGTTTTATACTTAGTAATTACTCTAGTAATTTGAATGACACAACATCTTTATAGATTTGTGATCATTGGAATAAAAAAGTAATTTCAATAGAAACCATAATTGTTATTTAAAAAAAGTATGATAAATATACGTTATCTGTTATAACTGGTCTTGATTGTTCTTTATGTATAGTTTGTATAGCAATGTTTCTGTTACAGAGCTTTAGATTTTATTACTTTTTGAAAAGTTGTAAGTTTTCGTCAACGTGTGACGATCTGTAATTAAAATTTAAAAATGTGACGTCACTATAACACAGTAATTGCTATCAATAAACAGCTTTTTTAAATAATAATCAATCACTGAATAGAACGTATGCTGCTACATTAAAACAAGAAAAAAATACACAAGCTATCCCGCTGCACAGAGTTATCTAACTTTAGAATATTAATATAATAAACTATGATTAAGTCGCACAACACAGTTGCAAAGCCACTAAGGCTAATAAGAACAATTTGCTTTAGGCACTCACAAACACGTGACTACTATATTTTTATAACAGAAAAAGAACAGCTAAGCTAATTTATATGTTCTCACCCAGCAACACACATCCTTTAAAGCCAGCCAACACATAATCGCCATCCACAATGCACACTCAAAGCACTTGCACTATAACACAACCCTAGCAAATAAACGCTTAAATTAAGCTGTATTGAAACAAGCAAAGCCAACAAAACTAGTATCTACTACATACACGTAATAAATAGTATATGAAATAATGATCACTAAAGTTTCAGCAACAATCTCTTACTCGTATGTACTTACTTTACAGTTAGTTTTTATGTACATATATACTATTTTTAATTTCTAGCTACACAGTTGCAAGCTACACATTTTCTCGCTACAAAGTTAGTTTTGCTTGTTCCTTTCTTTAATGAGTGTGGCTACCACGAGTTTTAGAACGAAGTAAAGATGCTCTTTCAGTTAAAAGTTAACAAAGTTATTTGGGCTTAGATGGTTCTACATAGTATTCTGAAATGACAGAATTATGTCTGATGATATTTTATAACATGGTTGCCACATTTTTTAAAGCATCACCGTCTCATTTTGTTAAATTAACTAATTTTATGTCTTTCTTTTACAGAGGAAGCGTCTCGAGGAGGTAAAGTAGCGACAAGAAGACCACACATAACTACTATACATAATTAAAATTTAATGATTTTATTTAAAGTTTACTAGATATGGATGTTAAAATTGATTTTAACAGTAACCACAAACACCTTCAGTATGTTTAAGATAACAAATACTTTAGTAAAACACAGTACACCACACCATACTCAATACACCACACAAAATTTACATACTAGGTACATACACATACATCGCGCATACCCATCACTCAATCAAAGACAGTGACAGTCGAGAAACATATTATTTCACTTGTGATATCCTTTTGCCTTACACCTACAAACTTACTCGAAATATACATACACAATAAAAACTCACACACACAAACTTGGTACTACACAGTCTTACATAATCAGGTGCACACAACAAACACATATTGTAGCTAATTATAGGTACATATCGACTTACAACACTCAACAGACGTCAAATAGGCATACAATTACCATGCACTGAATGTCTCCAGGCTAAGAAGGCCAAACAGGCCGAGATCGACCGCAAGCGCGCTGAGGTGCGCAAGCGCATGGAGGAAGCCTCCAAAGCCAAGAAAGCGAAGAAGGGTTTCATGACACCCGAGAGGAAGAAGAAGCTTAGGGTGAGTGAAATATTATATTTTTTATAAATATATATTGTTGTAAGTAATATTCTTTTTTTGTGTGACAGTTGAGCAATGAGTACACTTGCGCCACACTCAATACTTTCTTCATAGTAGTTAGTAACACTTAGTTTTCATATAACAACAACAAGACAATAAACTCGAATTCAAAGTGAATACAAGGTCTGACGTAATCAACTAGCATCCCTTAAGGGTGGCTTTTCTTTTTTAGAAGCAAGAAAAAATGTTGGTTATCCATACAAAAGTATCACGCGTGGCAAATGTATAAAACATCCGTTTTTGTTTTCTCTTCGAATTTGAAATGTCCTAGAACAAAAGTTGTTGCTTATGATCATCAGAAGTCACTCCTAAGAGGATACTAGTTGACCCTGTATAATATTTGGTATAATTTATCCATATGAATAGTAAATGTTTATATTTAACCTTTATACATTGGTTGTCAATTCAACTCCATTGCCACTTTTTAAAAAATTCTCTCTTTTGTTTACTTAACACAAAAAATGAAACAAGCGTATTGTCTCTTACAGTTGCTGCTCCGTAAAAAGGCCGCCGAGGAACTGAAGAAGGAACAGGAACGCAAAGCCGCCGAGAGGAGGCGTATCATTGAAGAGAGATGTGGTAAACCCAAAAACATCGACGATGCAAACGAAGGTACTTATCACTACATTTATACCACGGTGATCTCTAAAACTATTCGAAAGAACGCCCAGTAGTTAGCATCAATATATATTGATGATATAAACTTCTATAAATATTTTGTTTTGTATTTGTGTCTCACACATCACAGACCGGATCCCTGTCCATGATCAAACATCGTGTTGATACATCGCCCACTCTATGTACAATTATTATATCGCATTATACAGATGAGGTTAAGAGGATTTGCAAAACCTACCACGAGCGCATCGGCCAGCTCGAAGACCAAAAGTTCGATCTGGAGTACATCGTTAAAAGGAAAGATATGGAGGTAGTGAGATGAGCTGCGATGGAGCAACTCTCCTTTCACGAACTTACAAAACTTATAATACTTCACCTTCATGATGTTTAACTTTCTCTGTGATATGTCCAAGTGGCGTGTTCTACTTCGTCTTTTTAACTGATTAAACGCTAAACGTTGGTGTGCGGGCGGCGGGTGCGACCCGTTCTTTGCCCATTGTCTTTCTAACGCGTTAATTTTCTAAGCTCCATGTGAAGTCGTTTAGTTTACTTGAACACTTACTACCTTCTATTTTTCTAATACCTAAACTTTCCGAGACTCACTTCTTAGCTTCTGTCCGTCCACGATCCGCGACCGCAGCGCAGCGGTGCCGCCGCAGGCTCGCTAGAGCAGGGTCAGAGTCAGCTAGTCGGAGGGAGGTAGGAGTCGAGCAGTCGCAGTAACCGATGTTAATGTTGTAGCGGCTCTCACGAGCATCGTTACCGGGTACCACCAGCGTATCACCAAGTTGGAAGAGGAGAAGTACGATCACGAGATGGAGGTGGCCCGGAAAGCGCTCGAGGTCTGACTTGCTTTGGGCGCATTACGCTCGCGTTTGAGTAGTTCATGCCGACATTGTGACTAGAAAAATATATTGTTTTGTTTTCGCAGCGAATACATTTCACGAATTACGGAGCTAAAAATAAATAAACTTACTTAACAGTGTGGATAACATGTAAAACTTAAAAGTGCTAAAATAACAAGGACCCGTTAGCGACT
This sequence comes from Ligdia adustata, assembly GCA_947049295.1. NCBI lineage: Eukaryota > Metazoa > Arthropoda > Insecta > Lepidoptera > Geometridae > Ligdia > Ligdia adustata. The sequence continues at coordinate 12,140,056 of OX346218.1, forward strand.
CCGAAGTTTGCCACAGTAGATGTCATCGAGTAGTAGACTCTGTATAGTTGTCCATTGGTCCGCCATGAGTAGCTTCGCTTCCGCTTGGTTCCGCCGCGACCGACAGTTCACACACCACACGGCGCTCGACGCTCGACGATGCGTCGGTGCAACCGACCTGTACCTTAAACTGTGATTGTTTTTCTTTAGCGGAACTGCAGACCGTATGTCAAATGTACTGGCACAGGATATACAACCTTGAGGGGGATAAATATGAACTAGAACGAGGGATCGAAATTAAGAAAATGGAGGTAAACCGCATATTAGGATTGGGAATGCATTCTGATTTGAGTCTGATTTAGTTGTTACTACGAAGTGACTAGTTGTTCGGCTCACCGCACACATGCACGGAAGCTCGCGGCAGAGGTTCGCGCCGGTCACTCACACGATGCCCATGCTCATTCCGCTGGCTCAATAATCTGTCTTTCCTTTTTCTATAGCAATGCTCAAGAGAATAATACAGGAGTATTATGACCGCATGTATGTGTGTGAGGGCCAGAAGTGGGATTTGGAACATGAAGTCAGGAAAAGAGATTTTGAGGTATTGACCGATACTTTATAACCATTGTGAATACCACGATCACCGAATATGTAACAGCCGTGCGCGTGTGACAATAAGTGTTTCCACATTGTAACGCTTTGTAAGTTTTCGGTTGTTTGTTGTGGAATTGTAAATAACGCGGAGTCGTTCGTTAGTGTTGTACACGTAGAGCGCGTGTGTGCGTGAGTAGTAGCGGGGCGCACGCGGCGCGCGGTGCAAGATCGATCGAGGACGCGTCATCACCACGAAACGGAGCTTACACCATCTACTAAACTACACTAACTACAGTAACCTGCCTCGCCACGCATAACACACTCTCGGCGCGCATGCCCGCGCCCGCCTATAAGTAACACGGCCTCATCTCATCGCTTCATCACGCTATTCGCGCCATCTAAATGTTGTCTCCACCTTCGTCTTCAACATCGCTTATCTGCTTTGCTTGTTGCATGCCTGTAAAGATTCTAACTTTAACGGAAAACGCTTCCCGATCCCCATTAATCGAACCCCCGATTAGTATGGCACTTTAATACAATCTTAAAAAAGTGTGGTAAAATACAATAATCGATCAATAATCGCTGCATCCGCCAGTGTGACGCTTCATGTGAGTGGCGAGCTAAGTGGCCTTACTGAATTTTCTCTTTTTCATAACATTCACTGTAGCCGTTGAGCTGTAATTGGAACGCTGGACGGGTTCCTCTATTGGCACACGCAAGTGCATAGTGTAAGTGAAACTTCTTGTTCCAAATCTCCAACTTTCATGTATGTGCCGTTATCTACCGCGCGATATGTTTGCGTGTTCGGTTGCTGAGATACCCCAATACCTTTTTGTAATACCCGTTGGACACCGAGCGGTCGTACAAAAGTGCCATGCTCTGGTCGATGCTGTCCGTAACCCCTCCCCGCGCGCGGCGCCGAGACTTACTTTCGCATCACTTACTCGGGACACGAAGTGGTGTATACTATGCGCACTTGCTAGTCCTACACACACACAAACACATAACCTACATCATACACCTTACCTGTTTATTAGCACACTTGCAACAATCTGGGTCGATTTTGCACCGTCACTACATAATACACAAAATGCAACGTGATACTTTAATAGTGTTCGATGTACTCATAAAGAATAATTTGCAATAATCGATTACTCCGTAGAATATAATGTACCGATAGCGCTCGAAATGCTACAACTTCGATCACTGGATGCCTTGGAGATGCACGGAGTTGACGTGTCGTAGCGCATGTTGATCGAACCGCCAGAGGAGTGCGCTGTGTGGCGCTCGTTTTCCTTGCACATGTATCATACTGCACTATATATTTTGTGAATAGTATATATTGTGAGACGAAGATGTCAGGGGCTGCCGACGACCAGCTGCCAGACGAGGCACGATGTAGATGTGCACGAACGTAGACAAACATAAGGACAGAAAGAGCGTCGACGAGAATCGCTAGGCAATGAGCACAGGCTAGATAACGAGGCATCAGTTTCATAGGGTACAGGACAGATCTTCAATCTTCCTCAGTAAACTTACAGACTACAGAAAAGAAAACCTGTTCTTCAAGCTCGCAAATAACACTGCCTAATTTTCGCTCAGCTCTATATCTTGTTCTGTGCTTTTCTAGTATGTTTACTAATAGTTTTTTTATATTTCCACACTTTTGCGTTGTAAATGCTTTAATTCGTGTTCTATTTTGCAGATCTTTGTGACATGTTCGCTTTTTATGAATTTCTTCAACCGTTTTGCATGAAGTTGACCGACATCCACCACAACGCATTGCACAAGTTTATACCGCCACAAACGTCGAGAATTTTTATCACAGAGCACTTTGCCCGGCGGCAAACTTGTGAAATGTAAACCGCTCGAAGAAAAAAATAGCTCGACACTTTCACGCAATAATTTAGAGAAGCCGAGTTATTTTCCTCTTCAAGCATACGAACCCATACTTTCTTTTCTAAACGTTCATTGATCAAGATTGTTTTTGTTTATTCATTTGGATCTTTTCTATAACTATTTATAAATAGTAGACATATGTTCCCTAATTTTACCAAGATATTTGTAACTCGTATTTATATCACTTCTAATTTTCCTGTGTCGTTTTATTTTCTTTATCATCATATTTTTCAATACCTATATTTTTTCTGATTTATTTTCCACTGTAGTTAGACAATAATTACAAACGCCATTTAATTTCGACACATATTTTAATGATATTCCATTGACAGATCTCCGACCTGAACTCTCAAGTAAACGACCTCAGAGGAAAGTTGTAAGTACCATTTTGCTGAGATAACACATATATAAAAACAACCTAATCAATTTAAGAGAGCCCGAACATATTTTTATTCGGTATTCAATTCACCGCCCGTTGCGAAATGTCACCGTATCGCTACTCTTTGTTACATTTCCTTGTACTATATACATTTCACATAGAATAAAATACATGCTACATCTAGGGCTACAGTATCGCTGACATCCGTGGTCGTGCGAACTTTTGGTCAAATGCCTAGCTGAGTAGGATAATATATATATATTTATAGCATTAGCAAAAACATAAGTTAAACATGGCTTTTAAACATGCTATCAAATTTATGAACATTAAAATATTACCGCCAATCGTTAGCTATACACTTAAATCATTTTATTTTAAATTATGGGTAATCAAAACACATCAGATCACGAAATAAATTACTAGCACAAGTTATTTTTTTTATAATTACTACATACTCGTATAAATAGAACGCTATAACTAGAAGGTGCTCACCTCTGTGTATATTCATTTCTAGCGTCAAACCCACGCTAAAGAAGGTGTCCAAATACGAGAACAAATTCGCCAAGCTTCAGAAGAAGGCCGCCGAATTCAACTTCCGTAACCAATTGAAGGTTGTCAAAAAGAAGGAGTTCACCCTTGAAGAAGAAGACAAAGAGGTAAATTCTTGTAGTTTTATTTACTTTTTTACGATACTTAAATAAATATAACGTTTTTAGCAAAACAACTAGCAAACTATAGAAGCCTTAACAGAATTTGAAAAAGTTTCAAAGTTGAATGTTTTAGAAGTAATAATATAAATACATACTTACAAGTACACAATACACTGACGCTACGTAACAACTTCTAGATTCTTCTTTTCTTCTAATATTTATTTACAATACTTTTACAAAATTTTTACACGTTGACGATAAATTTGTACTAATTTTATTAAAACTTACATACATTACCTTTCATACTGAATACTACTTCCCAAATACATTATGATTCTTTTTTGCGACAAAGATTAACAGTAATTTTACAAATATGTAAAGTAGATGGGACTTACTTTACTAAAACTGATTATAATAAGTAAAACACGTATAGTTAGCATGATGATTTCATTAAACTCATATTCCTACAGGCCAAGAAAGCGGAGAAAGCTGATTGGGCTATCGGCAAGAAGTAGAATATCATAAAAACAATGATTCCTCACGTTTAAGATAATCACCAAACAACCGATGACACATTTATACTTACTCTAATTTAAATTTAATAAACTCTTCTTTTCCACACAATGTTTTGAGTTCCACAAAGACCTTATGACTACCGAGGTGAGGACTATTTGGGTTTCGCATCAAATATACATAGCTTCACTATTTTACGCCCTTGTGGTTTTGTGAAACTGTTAATACTATAAGTGAAACCCTGCCTGAAGGCTTTCGCACAATATATTAAAAGCGAATTTATTTCGCTATTTGAGCTTATCCCTGCAGAGCTTCGCAAATCCTCTGAAATATAGGAACTCAAAGCCGACAGCTATTCTTCTGTCAGTGACTAACATTTTCCAATCAATTCGTAAACCGATAAACGATGATAGGCTTTAACTAACAACTGCACATACTGTTTTACTACACACAAATTCGCAAATGAATGCTCACACACACACACACACAGCGGGAATTCCTCACGTATATAGAGATGGTAAAACCAGAGATTGCATTTCATATATATTAGAATAGTCCTTAATTAGTTGATAAATTAAGTTGTTACAAAAGTATCATGATTCACAGGGTGGTGCTGGTGGAAAGGTAACTAAAACGAATTGTAGATACCTTCATGGTTTTTTTACGACACGCAGCATGTTCTATAATTTTCAGCACAGCTTGTGAGTCGAGCTAGACTTGCTGTGGATTCTTTAGCAGGACAAAGGCTGTACTTAAGTCACGCTATACTATAGACTTAGGCTGACTAGAAAACACAACACTACTCTGATCTCATCTTTGTTAGTCATGACACTGTATTCTTTGTTTTATAAAATAAGCTTTGACGTAAATTAATTTTCATCACAATCATTATGATAATTTTTACTGACAACTGATTTATATTCGTCAGTCGAAAATATTATTTAGAAATTGTAATTAGCTGTATTATAATTAATTAATAAATGAATTAATTATTAAGACGTCACAATTTGGCTTGTAAGAAATTGTGTCCGAGCACTTGTGTACATAATACTAAAGTAAATAAAGAAAAATTTTCATTATATCCATCACATTGTATAATTTAAATCAGACACAGTTTTTGTTAGCTTTTTAGAGAGCTTTTACAAAATTATTACAAAAAACGTTACATGACTGAATGTGATTCGCTTTGTTCTCAGTTGCTTCATATTTTATTAAATAGTTTCAGACCAAATTACTTGTAGTCTGAAAATTATTGAGTTATATAGTGAATAAAGTTTGTTTTCGAAGATAGACAAGCACATAGGACTGCTAGATTAATTTTCTTTACTAATTATACAAGGCATTTGTCTATTAAACAGTTGTCTGTGTTTTGTTTTGACTATGTATAAGGCAAAAGACGGCGCAACTGTGGCACGAACATCTCGTATTGGTAAAGAAAAGCTGTGTGTATGTAAACCACACTATTTGTTTTGATTCAGCACCTGTATATACAAGTATAGTTTTATTGCTTCAGATTTTCTCTTTTATAAAAGTCGTCTGCGTACCAAAATATAGCAGCTGATCGCAGTCGACTGAAGTGTACAATATTGACTAATATATTACTTTTGTGTTTCCAGAAAAAGCCAGACTGGTCCAAGGGCAAACCCGGAGATCAGAAGGTAAAAGAGGAGGAGGTTGAGGCATGAAGTATTAATCCCCCCACTTTTTAACTATAAGACCTTTGTACCATCTGATAATTGTAATTAACTTTATGTGAACATGTGATACGCCCGCCCTACACGGCCAGGGCCGCCCGCCCTGTTCCAACCAGCCAAGCCGTTCCTCCATTATTTATGTATTCTATCGACCAACCATTTTGAACGTGTCAACATAATTTTATTATTATTTATTTATTAAATAATGAGTTTTGTAAGATAAATAATAAAATACTTTTCTGTAATATTTTATGTGTCGTAGATGTTATTTAGTTCCCTTTGTACCGCAACATTTCACCACTGATTCCTATTCCTACGTCCCTTGTGTAAATCTTGATAATAAAATGCAAGAATTCACCAATAACATCTTAGAACCCTTAGCCACCTTACATTTTAGAAATAGTTACTGAAATATAGTTGGTGAAATCTGGAATATATTTTTTACGAGTACTCGTACAGAATATAAAACTACGGTGGGCTTTCTATTGACTGAACTGAATTGAATTTATATAAGTCGGGCTCATGTGAATCGACTGAACATTTCTGTACCAATAGGCTAAGTAGTTAATTACGACTATGGTGATGTGCCTAGTTCGAGAGTTTAATGTTCCTAGTTCCCAATGATACAGAAGTTAGTTACAATGACAAGAAAGCATACTCGAAACTATAATCAAATTCGTGTGATCACTAATTCTATACTTGCTTGTTTGCATCCTCGTTTAAGCTATAAGTCAATAGAAAGCCAGCTCTCTAAGTTTGATCAATTTATTACATTTATTAAAATTGAGCCGTCAAAGCATGATGTCATACCTACACACAAAAAATACATGTAATCAAAAACTACACAAGTTTTTATGATTTTTTCGTGACAAAATAAATGTAATATGATGGCATTATTACGCAACTTAAATTTTCTTGTGAACAACAATATTTTGATTGGTTATAAATATTAAGTAAGTATCATAATGATTAATCGACCAAAAAAAACGAGACACAACGGTGAATTTGCTTTAAAAAAAAGTGTCACTCCACCATCGACGAGATTATGGTAAGTCTAAAAAAGCCGTCCCAATATTTCTTGTCATAAATAAAGCTTTTTTCACTACATTAACTTCATCATCACAACGCTTACTGACAAGAGCTTGAAGGTTTTTTTATTATAAAAAGCTTTCTGTAAATAAATTATAGCTTGTATTACATGTATGTATCCATCGACATCTTGTAAAATGAGTAGTGTAGCCACAGTAAGCAACCTACCTACTAAAATTATTTCTCCATGCCGCGATTCACTGGTACGTAGCAACGAGTAGGTAAAATTAAATCTGCTTTTCATAATTCATCTCAAAATAACCTTTTTCGCGTCATGATTATATCAATTAATTATTTTGACACACGCCCGCTTCCGTAATTTGATTGAGTTGATTACGCGGAACTCGCGTCAGGTTTTATCTTTTCAATTAAACGGCAACGTGTTCGTTGTTTATTTACATAATATACAACATTCCAGAAATGCTTTAAATTCAATAGACATGTCATTGAAATTGCAAGTTATTATTGGTTATATTTATGTAAATTTACTATCAATATATTACATAAATAACATTAACAAGAGTAAATGAAATAAAAACAATTTGAATTTGGTCGATTATACTTTTATAACGACCAAATTCAAATTATTTTTATTTCAAAGTTATAAAGTCTGTTAATCTATTTACAATGCCAATGAAAATACAAAAAAACATTTTATTTTTTATTGATACTGACTGATTTTATCTACGCTTATAACTACTGCTCCCATTATTAACTAAGCATATTATCACACAAGCTATGCTAATTTTGCTGATTAATTGTATGAAATTAGCTGTTGCCGTTACGCTTGTCGTCTCTGACATGACATTACTTGCATCACAATTTAATTTGACGGCACTAAAATTGTTGGATATGTGATTATTTAGATAAAACCCTGAAAAGTATCTTTTATATATACACTCGTACTGATTCGGAAATATCTACGATTTGTAGTACTTACATACTTTCTTAAAAAGAAAACAGAGCTAATTACAAGTGCTGTCAAATTAGGTTCAGACTTAATCAGAATTATCTATGGTATAGAGTTACTAATATATCATAGGAAGGAGAGCCACAGACGCCAGCAGCGGAAGGTGCACCACCAGCTGAAGGTGCGCCGCCAGCGGAAGGGGCACCGCCAGCGGAAGGGGCGCCACCAGCAGAAGGGGCGCCACCAGCGGAAGGCGCGCCAGCAGCCCCACCCGCGGAGGGAGCTCCAGCAGCACCCCCAGCTGATGGAGCCGCACCACCCGCAGAAGGTACTTAATATAGAAACCCCTACAAACATACAAGGCTATCGACTACAGGGGACCGATCACGTGACCAATTTTGTATGGAGAACCTAATTTTTTTTTCGAATATCACAGGTTTTCTTCCACGATGGGTATTTATTATTATTTATTCACAAATTCTTCGTTGATTGGTAGTCCAACACCCTTAAGTATTGTGACACATTATTAATTGTCGTAGCAATTTAACAAGTACCTCACGTACGATTTTTTATATTTTTTACATTAATAAATAAATAAAGCCCTTTCAACATTAAGCGAAGGAAAATACCGACGATCTAAGATCATAGCGCCTACTCGTATTACTTTGAGGAATGCTTGCATCATATTCTCGGTTTTACCAAAGGCGCTCCAGCGGCTGCCCCCGCGGAAGGAGCGCCAGCACCTGCGCCAGCTCCCGCGGAAGGTGCCCCCGCCGCGCCTCCCACTGACGCTGCGCCAGCACCACCACCGGCTGAAGCACCTGCACCAGGTTAATATATATACCTAAGGTTTTACTATGTTATACGATATACATATGATTACACTTGCATTAGGCCGAAAAAAAGGTCACTATACTGTACTTATCTTTACAAAATAATGTAATAAATGATAAATATGTTTTAATAAAGCTTTTCTGTCTATACATCTTGTAGGCTTCCGAACCTTTTGTTTGAAACAGTTGACTGTTATCTTGTTTATTTCAGTTTCACGCCACCCAAGACCTTTTCATTAAAAAATCGACTTGTACATTTTGTTTTATAATACTTACTTAACTAATCGATGGCTGTGCGTGACGTCATCGTCGGAACCCCTGAAGAAGTTCACCGAACGTCAACGAGACTTTTCCACAACAAATGAATCTTTTCAATTATCACGATTTTAGCGCCAATTGTAAATACCCCTCCGCGTTCACCCATCCATGTCTTGACTGACTGTACAGACCGGGATGGACACGTATTAAGCTTACATTTCTGTTTGGTATTTTCAGCTCCTCCCGCCGTAGAGGTTCCGGCCCCAGCTCCAGTTGAAGGTAAACAAACTAAATAAAAACGTGCAGTTAATCAAATACCTCGTGACTTTAAATCTCTATAACTTCTATAGCGTTTTTTCCTATATAAAACAAATAGTAAATAAAAGTTATCCACCTATTTATTATTACCATATTTACCCTAAAAGATAAGTTTCACTATAGTACTAACTCTGAACTTGAGGAAAAAACAGTTGTATTAACATTGACGACTGATTAAGTTATTCAATACAACTGAATTTTGTTCTCGACTACGAGGTTGGTGTTAAAATTTGTTCGTAATAAACTATAGTGACGCATTAGTACACTTTTAACCAATATCCCATTCTACACAGTTATCTTTCGTATTCTCATCGTCGTCAATAAGACTTATAAAAAATGTTTATGAAGACTGATTTCTGTTTTGTTCTTTCAGCATCAGCCTAAGAACGGAAATCTCAAAGGAACACAACAAGACTCCATTAAACATTGCTTAAAAGTAGCCTGTATTGTCATCTCGGTACGAGCATTTGTTATAAGAATATTTTTATAATTTTATCATCTTTTACACCGTGCTAGATATAATAATAAAAAAAACATTTTGTATGGATAACAAATAAAAAACGTAAAAATAGTTATTTGTGTTTATTTTCCCTTTGAACAACATACAATAAAAATTTGGCTACATGATTTAACTTGCTATTTAAATACCTACTACTATTTAATTATTAAATATATCTGTAAGTTTCATTGATGAAAATATTAATTAACTACCTGTAAGTTTAATTTTGTATTTAATTAAATGTAATATCCTTAAGTTAAATTCAATATGTTATTAAATTTATGTTGCTGTGGTATTTGTAAGATAAAACCCTACTCTAAACTTATAAACATATAAATATAATACCAGCCCCAGGCGTAGGTTTTACTCAATCACGTACACAGTTTATTTTGTGAACGGTACAGTATACTCGTATAGGGCGGCACGAGCACTCTCAGACCCAAACGTGTTTTATACCGAAAATAACCTTAATTAATTCAAATCACTGGAGTGGGTACTAAACGTAGAGCTAGGACACATGTTACCGATACTTAACCCTGATATCCAACCCTTATTCCAATCTGACCCGGCCAAACTATAATAACCCAAATAATTCCCCGGAATCGCAATGCGGATGGACGATTGAACTAACTTTGCGGCTGATATAGCTCAAGGTTCTCTCCATATCCCAAGTTACAAAAGGCCCGAGCCTTTATTTGTAGTATAGTTAGCTAATCATCTCGTTTCCTCTAACATTTAGTCGTATCCTTTAAGTCTTCGTGGATGGCGTTTTGGTGCGAGTCGACTAATGTCGCTTAATGGATTTAACCTCTCGGTCGCACCACCACGGGCATATTTACGTTATAAAAAGAAAGGGTCCCAAATATCCTGTGAAAATCTCCGGCGCGGAATAGCCTTAATAATTATCTCCATTCACTTTATCTCCAACCCTATGACGGTAAAGAATGGCCCACATTAACTTTAATTAAAATGAGTTCGCCGTTACAATTTCGAGTTTTCTTTATTATTTTTGCTATTGCCCCTTTTTTAGCCAACTGCAGTAAAAACAAAAGAAAGGGTTAGGTTTATACTCGTAGCAGTCTCATGTACTCATGTATTTAAGTTCGTAGTTTGCGTATAACTATTCAACGTATAGAACCTAAACTCCACGTGTGGTGGAAAGGCTGTGTAACATTTGGTGCATTTCTTGTTTTGGGATGATAATTTAGGTACATATAGAAAAATGGTGTTGATTTTCCACAACACTGTCCTTAAGTACTTTGCCCCCAAAAATCTAATAAAAACTTTTCACGAAAAAGTTATAAAATGCTTTGCGTACAATTTCTAAGGTTGAAAATATCATGTGCAAAATGCGTTGACTTTTCAAGTTTTAGCATCAAACTGAGGGTCGTAAGGACGATCCATAAGTAACCCAAAGTAATCTCAATCTAATCAAGCCGCCCAAGTTTCGACTTAACTCACTTTAATCCTAAATTGAACTAAACTTGGGGCTTTGTTAGATTTCAGTTTGGACTAACTGCATTTATTAGTTGCGTATGTGATCACGAAACAATTTTAAACTAGTGGCTCTCTGATGTGTAAACCTGACGAGCTTGTATTTCGCGATATGTTTTACGTTTTCAACCCATGGGTGGAACTTTAATAGCGTTTAACAAAAAATCACAAAAGTAGATTTTGTTGTATTAACTAAGTAGTATCCTGTGTATTATTAAGTAAGAGCAAAGCCATTATTCATTGATACAAAATGTAAAGCTGTAAGTAATGGCCAGTAAATGACGCTTGAAAATATAAAGTCTTTTCTAATTTAAGAACCATAAAGGTGATTGCGGGCGTGACTTTATTTGCATGTAAATTGCTACGTAGCTAATGGGAAACCATTGCTTGCATGTTTGAAATTTTACAAAAATTTTCAATTGAACAGAACCATGACTGAAATCAACTGAGTTAGACGACCTGTCTTAACGCCTATTGTATTTGGAAATTAATGTAATTTACTCATAAACTAATACTCAACATCAAATAAATAAAAACACGAATGTTTCACTAAAACTCAAAAAATAATAATACATAACAGCTTCACATTTCAATGTAAAATTTCTGAACGCACATAAGTTACACACGTGGGCAGAACCGGCGGCAATGTCGACGGCAACGGCGCAGATATATCAGGTGACAGTACAAAATCTGACGGCTGAAATACTGGTGAGTTCATTATGAAGCTCCTGAAACACAAAGAGAAAGATTCTGCTACTCTGAGCGAGTAGTTTCATAGCCAGTGACGCGGAACAAAAAGTAGCACGGATGAACTAGTGACAAATACATAGTCTGACTAGCCCCGACGTTTGTCAAACGATTGCTAAACTCCCTCCGTACTTTCCACTCGTATATTCCGCGACACTCGCTTTGAAGATACCGAGAGATAAAAGTTCGATTTGTGACTGCGACGTGAAGAATTTATAGAGTCGTCGAGTAAATCATCGAGAGCATTTGCGTTTTATTGTGTCAAAGAAAGCACTTAAGATGAGTAAGACGTGTGTATCAGTAAACAGCAACTATGTGTTATCAATAAAAATATATTTCAGTTTTGTCTACATTGTATTTTTTTATATGACACTGTTATTTTCATTTGCATCGTTAGTCGTGTGTCAATAACTATGTAGTAAAATAACTTTTAAAAACGAATAAAGTGATGTAGCATTAGAATCACAACCGAGTAAGTAAAGTGCGTGGATAATGTGACTCTCTAAGGCATAATCACACTAATATCAATATATATAAAAATCAATGCCACTTTTCGTCGTAATTTTATAACTCAGTTATCCAAACTAAATGTTTAAATGTTGTAGCATTGTTCGGACTATTTAGTAGATGGTTGATGTGAAGTTTGCACAAAATAGGTCGAGCTGTTTTTCATTTATCACATTTTTATTATTTTACTTTATACGTAGCGAAGCACGTACTGGGCCGCTAGTTTAGTATATAGTTACGTATTTGTGTGTTTGTTTGTTACTCTTTTACGCTCAAATAGTTATAAACATGATGTGTTTGATTCAGAAATTTAATAAGAAGTTATGTTTAAGCATTTGAAAGTATCCTCCATTTACATTTTAATATTAATAATAGTTTCAGGGAGCGCTGATCCGCAAACGCTACACTTCGTAGATTGTAGTATGTGTAGAAAGTTAAAAAACTATACCGAGAAACTGCAAGGTAATTTCTCGGTATAGTTTTTTCTTCGTATCTCTGAATACACATAATTTGAGTTACAGCACTAGTAGCTACACTGTATAATTTTAATGGCTATAACTAGTTTTGTGTACTTAAAAAAAATACACGGCAAGTTCTGGAGACATGCAACGTTCTCATGGGATAATCGGAATTCCCGGGATAATACAGCAGCTACTATAATTAATTTAGGTATCATATGCTTGGCAGTGGTTTTCCCTAAACAGGCTTCAAGTCCATCAAACTGCATATTGCGAACAATAGCTTAAAAGAAAACATGCGATGTGTTTCTTCACCTCTACAGATAAAGACAAATAGTTCTAATCTGTACATGATAGAAAAACAGAAATCCAGGTGCTTTACTTTGAAAATGTGGAATTTGTTTTCTAGGCTAACACTGGTATTTTTTTTACTTACACAGATATTCATTTGTTCACAACTTCGCACGACCACGGAAGTCAACGATACTGTAGCCCTAGATGGAACATGCCTTTTCTGGAATACACTGGCTCTCAAGGAAGGCTGCCGGAACACACCGTTAGGTGCTCGGTTACAGATTTTACAACTTGAAGGTGGTAGCTAGCCAGGCGAGCGATAGGTTTCCTCACGATGTTTTCCTTCACCGGTAGCTCAGGCTCTTTTTGCATGTTTCGTGGGATCGAACTACTATAGGTTCGGCAATCGACCACACTAACCGCCCCACCATCATCGCTACAAATGGTTTAAACTTACCACACTTTTTTTGATACGACGGTTCGTATAAAGGGTGGTTTTATACATGAAAACTCGGAAGCAAATGTAATGGTGTAAGCGCCATGGTTGTCAACTGCTAGCCAATCGTTAGGGTTGCATCGTGGTAAGCGTAGTCCGCAGTTAGCTAGCATGCAGTCATTGGTATCGCACGTTGGGCCCCATAGGATGACGTCTTCGTCGACTATTGGTTCTATTTCGGCTGATCGCTAAAAGTGGTATACACGAAATGAAGACAAAAAATTTTATTGTTATGTTTTAGTATTAAAAACCATTTAAACCGATATCATTCATATTTAAAAGTCTTATTTTAAGGTTCTGCGTTTTTCTTCTATATATTAATATAATATATTAAAAATGGCTGGTAAATAGCACCGTAGCATTTTTTCCTTATTATTCGAAATTCTAATTCTCAAATTTTTTGAACCTTTCAAGTTTCGTTAAGATTGCTTAAGAACTATAATCTGGAATGCGAGTCCGAAAAGAGATATTTCAAAATGTACGGAGCTCCGGTCAGGATAGTGTACATGACGCCATAAATACGTTAGGAACAAATTCAAAATAACACAATTTATAGCAGTGTTCAAAATGAATATCGACGACGACAACGACGACTTTAAAAATTGCCACGTTAATTTCTCTAAAAGATGATTTACGTGGTTTTATGGTGGTATTTTTTACGTTTGTGACGAACGGTGCAATTCATAGACCAATGTGACCATTGCAGTTAATCTAAGATACATAAATCTTTCAGGGATGCCATAATTACACTCCAATTCCCAGAATTTAGATATTTTTTGTACTCAATGAAGGAGGTGACTGATGCATTTCTCCTTAATACGCAATATTAACCTCATCCTCAGGCTTTTTTTGGTAAACGTACACAATCCGGACCGAAAACGAAACAAGTCCTTATCAGATAATCTTCCATACATCCATATCTACCTACGTACAAACTGACGGATAAAAGAAAAAAAAATCGTCAGACTAGAAGCAAAGACGCTTTGCTCGCTCGTCCAAATATTGTAAAATAAAGTTACGCCTAACAAAAGCTTTACCTGAACTTTGCATACTTTGTGCCAATTTTCATCACATCTGAAAGACCCGTGTATTCCATTGTTCAAATATATCAAATTTATTAGCACATTGTCACGAAAAACCTGAAACGATTTGAAATAGTGACTAAAAGTAGCAGCTGACTGAAATTTGCCAGCTGTTAAGCGATGATGCGGGCTAAGATGTTTCACGCTTTTATCAAAGAAACCGATCCAATTATATGTTTACACAACATTCGTTCAAGTTTCTAACGATTGTTGTTATTAATATCAAGCAAAAAGCAGCAAATATCACGTTGTTATGGGATATTTTATTCTGTTTTTAGTTTTGTTGATACAGCCTAGGGACAGACAGACGGACGGACGGACACTGAAGTCTTAGTAATAGGGCCCCGTTTTGGATACGGAACCTAATTTAATGATTGAATAGAGAATTCTTAAGAATCTCAACCGTGAACTGGTAGTATCTTGCCGTAAAAATAATTTAGATAAGTAATATCTTTCAAATATTTAGTTACAGATGACGAGGGCACTCGTAAGTTTACGGAACATTAGTTACTTCTCAAAATATAATAAAGCCATACCTGTCGCACTCCAACGACTCTGCAAAACATTTTAAAGGCAGAGTCACATATATACCCTCCAGGTTCGGCAATCACTTGTACTGTCGGATCAGGAAACAATTCTTCTAACGCTTTGTTGACGAGCGCCGATACCTACACAGAGACTTGAGGTGAGTAAAGACATTAAAGTTTGCTTTTTTTTGTCAAGAACTCCTGGAGAACTCCTGCTTGCCCTGGAGACTTGCTCGGTTACCATGGTCTGTCTTGTTCTATAACAAGACAGACCGATAGATTTCAGTACCACACTAACAGCGAGCTCATAACTCCTTGCACTCAAACGTAAGCAGATAGCGAGATGAAAAGTGGCACAATCCGGAAATCTGTTCTAGACACACGTATCTAGAAGAAATTTCCGTGCTGGTTCGACCAATCCCACAGGATCTGATGATGACAAGATGGAGATTTGAGAAAAACGGTATTTGTGTTAAATTACCGAGTAAGCGATGAGTAAATAAATACTATTCTTGTAAGTAATAACGCGAATTAAGGTTAAACAGTCCATAATTCGATTATGTTACAATGTCACTTATTTTTGAATATACATATAATATGATAATTCTGGTATCTTCTGATGCTACCGTCTACAAATAAAAAAACTGTTTGAATTGTGTTAATCTGTTATCACGAATGTTTTTTAAACTTTGTTCATACTTACATTTACAATATCTAAGCTCTGGTTATTGGCTCTGGTGTTGAAATAAACTGATTCCGGGCCCGAAATTATAAGAACAATTACGAAAGTGATTTGGTTTTAAGCCCGAATATAAAGTCTAAGAAAATAATAAATAATTGATACCTCATCAATAGAATCGGTTCGGTTACTCAAATATCCGCCTCCAATATCTACGATATACATTCTTCTTCCATTTTTGGCTTCGTGGTTAAATAACGCTCTTGCATTTTGCAACCCTAGTACGTAACTTTCAGGCGAGAAACAAAGGCTGCCAACGTGGAAAGCTACTCCTACCACCTGAAAATTGACTGACATGTTATTCAATTACCATGATTTGAATTTACCATTATAATAAACATACTCAAATGATTACGTACATTTAATCCCAAGCTGGCAGCTTGCTCCAACAAACGTATGGCGTGGGTCTTGAAATCACAGCCAAACTTTAAGCCCAGCATTATTTTACTTTTACCGTCTATTTTTATTCGGATCAGTAATCTGTAAAGATACTTTGTTGTTCTGTATTTTGCTATAGAATCACGATTGTTATCTGATAGACTTTGTGCTTTTATGGTATTTTCTCATAATTTTAATAAGATTTTAAATTAGATTGATGATTGCTATTATAAATCCAGTATAAGCTTAATCCAAATAAAAGGAATGAAAATAAGGAATGAGAATAATCACTCACTTCGCTTCAGGCCATGATTCCCTTATCTTCAGGAGTTCTCCGGAGCAATCGAATGTTGTGTGTTGTACGCCCATATTTCGTGCATACTTCATTTCTTCAGGGCTTTTACACGGCACAGCGTAAATTATACTTCTAAAATTTTACTTGAGTTAGTTTATAATTACGATCAAGTGATCAAGTAGCATAGAATTAGAGGGTCGTTTTGAGCGTTCTTTTTTTAATTTTGTGTAATGATTTAGAATATATGAAGCGCTTAGGTAAATTAAAGTTTAGTTTAGTGAGTAATAATAAACGATGCCTTGATTTAGTTATTAGGGCTTGTATCCGCTACGAAAATAAAGTCACTGTTACAGCTCCATACCCAAGCCGTAAAAAGAACCGATATGGAATGTAATATTATTTAACAGACATAACATAAATAAAATTAATTAATTAACAAAATCCTTAAATTATATCAGTAGCAAAAAATATATTATAAATGAGATTACTATGTGTAATAATGTGTAATATATATAATGAGATGTATATAGTTCCGTTTAATTATTAATATGAGATAGTAATCTCATTTATAATATATTTATTGCTACTAGGTACCTATTTATAATTAAACGGAACTATATACATCTCATTATCATACATATATTACACATTATTGCTTCTACTGTACTTTATTTGTGACACACACTCAGCGCTAGGCTCGTGTGGCTCGTATTCAACAAATAACTTTATTGCTATAAATTAAAAGAAAAGTAGTAGTAGAATGTGAAACGCGTGACAACCCGTCTTTTAAACAAAACAAAAGTAGTCTTAAGAACATTACATAACCTACGCTATGTGACAACTTTACCTTGGATTCACACCTAGGCTCCTTATTTTGTGGATTTCGCCAGGCGAAGCACAGTCGAATCCAAGACCAATAGCAACTGCCAGTCGCAACATCATATCTGTATCATTTGATTTCATAGCTGTAATAACAACAGTATTTACTATCATTAAAACTTTTATAAAATGAACTAGTTCTTGGCAACTGGATGATTATTACACGTAAGTTGTATTAATAACCAAATAGCCAATTTTTTTGTGATTTAAATTTAAAAAATAATATACCTAGCGCAATGATTTGTTAAGATTTAAATAGCTAAACCGTCAATACTTAATAGGTAATACAAACCGTAATATATCTTGACTCTGGGCATCTTCTGTTGGAAGTATTGCATCCTGTGGTGCGCCTCGTCCATGTTGAATATATAGAAAGACTGCGTCTGCTCTCCGCGCTCCATCATAGCTTTAGACACATCATCAGATGTATGCTCATCCAGCACATATGCTGGAATTTTCTGACTTCTGTAGCCATCTGAATGTTCCTCGCTCATGACTTTGGACTTGCAAATAAACTTATTTAGCTTCCAATACCTGTTTAAATAGTTTGTAGAGCAGATAATGCGATAAATAAAACTGCTGTGATATAATAATACTTGGATATACTCGTATACTTGTATACTCGCGACTTTCAAATTATAATTCCTTTGTTTTCTGAATTTTTCTGACAACTGTACTGCATTGATTCATTTAATAAAAGCACTTTAGCGTTTTGTTTGACAATATTTTTAAAAACAACTGATACACAAAGAGTAAGGTAATGAGATATAAGAAAGGAACGTGAGGTATAAACACGAGAAAAAGGTCGACTGTAGGTTGTTGTAATGTCAATAAAAGTATTAAATAGTATTTGTTGCATCCTTTGTTGCATCTTACAATAATCATTTACAAATAGTACTTTAAACAAAGATAAAACTGATTTCAATTCGCCACGCAAAACTTAAGTTACAAAACAGAATGTCTTCTATGTATAGTCAAATAAATTAAATTATATTGGTTAAAAATAAAAGTACTAGACCAATTTTGATAAAATGTAGGTATCAATCGAATTTTACCCTACCGAAGAAAAAAAAATTCAAATTGGTTCAGCCATTCGAAAGGGTCGAATGTATCTATTATATAGTAATATGTTATCAGAGATTCTCTGATTCTACATTCGACCTAAAGTTTCTTTGTATATTTGTGCGACTCCTCCGCCAATAATAAACTGATTTTGTTTTTTTTTTTTATTTGATAGAATAACTAGCAAGTCAGGGCTGCAGATTGGCTTGTGAAACCAAACACTAAGATTGGTTTATGTACCTGCCAAGTTTTTACTTATGTGCCTACCTTTTTATTGCATCATTTTGATACATTTTTAATTTATAGGAATTGTACCTGCCCTTAGGCCACACATATTTTTATCAATCTAACCCTATCTGAATCTACAGAGTGAACAATGACTGTACCACTGTTAACAAAAAATAATAATTGCCATGGTAACATAGATGGAGGCTTAGATATATTAACTCTTTAGAACGTGTTATAACTTGTATATAAAATAATTCGTGTCGGATTAATGCTGTGTTTTGACCACATCTGATGGTATTTTTAAGTCAAAATTATTAAAACAATATTGACCGAGTAAAGCGTCTACGCTCGTTTTTCCTCATCTGTTAGTTGGTACATATTATGTTAGTATGGTACTCGCGTAGAAAAGTTTCCAACTAATCTTGATGTAAGTTGGTATTCGTGTTGAATAAATGATCAGATTTTTTATTTATTTATTATTGTAGCAGTCGTAGTATTTATCTCAACAAGTGGTTACAATCTATATAGCCTATAACCACCGTTATATAAAGACAAATCTTACGAAACCACGCATGTCTTAATCAGATTACTTAATCTTAATCGGTTTAGGCTATTGAAGATCACAAAGAGTTAGACATACACATACACTTACATACGTAAATGCACTCGAATATCATGTTACTGAGTAAAAATAAATTGTGATCCAATAAAATCATTTATTCTTATTGAGAATGTACTTACATCTAGAGTTTTAACATAGACATTTCTGAAGATACACGAATATCAGTATTAGGAAGAACTAGAGGTAACGAAGATGGTAATGGAGTTGAAATATCTGGATTAACGACAAAATCTGAGTGCAGAAATGCGGACGAGTTTTTGATATGGCTCCTGAAACAAAATAGTAAAGATAGCAGTAAGAAAAACTGTGATTTGGTATCAAACAAAGGAATTACATGGTAGTGAAGAAACTCACAATGCATATAATATTATTACGTTTGATATGGTTTTGTTATTATTACATTAAGATTATTGTATTGAAGGACATACTTTTTCCTACAAAGTTGACTCTAATAGCACTTAATTCAATGGGTATGAAGAATTACCAGAAACTTTTTTCTAGCGATGGTAAGAAAAATTGAGCAGGGCCTTTAGCGGACGTGAGAGCAACTTTAGTATGTCTGCGTTTATTTTCTCCTATGTTAAAGAAATATTGGAAGATAAAACATTTACCACAAGTCCTTGGAGACGACAGTTCTTATACGCGGAATTTCCAAAGAAGAGAACCTCGTAGAAAAGCTGAAAGTGTAGGCTCCGTGAACGTCTACCACCAGCCAGTCATCGGAGGTACATTTCGGAAGCTTTATGGGGTAGTTTTTCATCACGCGATCTATTGAGTCACCGGTCGGTCCCCATAGAATAGTTCTCTGGTCGAGTATTGGTTCCACTTCAGTAGATTTCTAGTTAAAAATATAAATCAAGTACAGCTAGCTGACATACCTAACTGTAATGTATTTTGTAGAGTGGTAGAAGATAAAAATCATCTAGTAGTGTAACGCTTTCAGAGCTCCAAAAAAAAATGCTTGAGGTTACTTGCAGGTTGAATAAGAAAGACGTACGACGATATAATAATAACATGGCAGAACCCAATTCCTATGTCGCAAAGGATTTATTGACTATATGAGTCACCCGGGTGACTGCGCAACAATTATCACTATATTTTAGATATTTTAAACCATAGCGTCTATATATATGATATGCTTGCCATGTTTGCAATAAAAGTCCCAAAATTTAACTTGATTAAAAAAAAACAAGTAAACAATATTATTACTAAGCCTAGTTATTTACAACTACTTTTAACTCATTACTACAATATGTCTAATTCATGGCCTAATCTACAAAACGTTGAAAAATAATCAAATATTTCAGGTAGGATTTAAGTCGATATTTGTTAAATTCAATATATGTACGTAAATCTTGTCTTCAAAAGAAAACTATTGACGTATAAATGTACCCTGACAACAATTAAGTAGACAGATAATAGTGATTTAAATTAACGTAAAAATACGAATCGGTTTTGTGAATGTCTCGTTTAGTCAATTAGTTCGGCCTTAGCTAAACTAATTGACTGAAGAACATTGTTGAAGCTTAAGTTACGGACAGCAGACAAATGGTAGACAGATTGGTAGGAAATCTGACCCTTTGATGTGGTATAATTTACTTTCAAATATCTATCACTTATCAATTAGCTTCTTTGTTAAAACTGGTGCATCTGTAACTAAAAATAAATAATCTTTTCTGTCGGAATTGTCGGATTTTCGTGACAAACGTATAGCATATATGTTTAGATCTTGTACTCCATAGATTCAAGTACAGTATCCCAAGGGGAAAAATACAAACTTTTAAATAAGCTCCTAACACCCACGGCGGGGTATAACTATAAAAATTTATAAGAATTCCACCCTATGAGGAAATAGTATTAGTCGAAAAAGTAAAATTACGTAATTATATTACTAAACTCTGACAAAGTAATGTAAATAATCTTTAGCTGTTGAATGATACTTGTGTTGTGTAGTGTTAGATGATTGTCTTATAGATTGCTACTCCACTTACTTGATATTTACGGAGTTTATGCCAATTCTCGTCAAATCTCATAGTACCATGTACTCCATTACTCAGATAAATCATATTTACTATATCATTGTTTCGATTAACCTAGAACATAATTAAAAAATACCCCATAGATAAAAATACCCAGCGTAGTCTCAAAGTTGGTCAACTATGACAAGGATGTTAATTATAGACAACTTGTAAGATTTAATATAATCCAAATGATTACCAACAAAATTATTTGAATAAATTATTTCAATTGTTTATTAAAACCTAATATATCTATAAAAACTAATCTAATAATAATCCCCCAGTAGAAAGGAAAGTTCCAGGGTTGTATGTATGGCAATGTTAATTTTCTGACCGAAATACGAACCAGCATTCTAGTCACATGTCGCTTCCACTATACCTTTTGATATTTCCAGATATAATTCTAAAGCGCTAGGTCCCCATGTCCCCAAGGTTTCTACTGCAAACAGCACAAATATGAAACCTCTGTCAAGGTTTTCATATTTGCGCCGCTTTATAAATTCTGCTTTTATTTTGGCACCACCAGTCTGTACAGATGTTTTTCAGAAATGGGACGGCGGCGCTATCTCAACACAAGTTGCATCCCAAGCTAGAAGCTATCCCAACTTCCAAAGAATGAGTTAATTATTTAAAACTAACTATATTCTTATCAGCAAAACTTTTAGCACGAGGTCAAGTCTTTGACGAGAGGTCACGGGTTTTTGTTTGTTCGTGTAAATATAGTTTTCTTTTACTATTCGTCAACCTTGCTACATTTGTGTTGAAATTGACAACATTTCATTATTGAAAAGTGATAGAAATTCGATAACCAATTCGAGATAATGTAATGAAGAGTTCATACTAAAATGACATCATTTTTAACGATCTTTTGACGAGAATAACAATATGCTAAACTTTTCTTATATTTTATTATAAATATAATTATAAACGTATTTATTTCATTCTGAATTAAATAAACAAATAGGAGTACGTTATTTTTTATTTGTTTTCCATTATTGTAATAAAAATGGGGGTTAATCATTTAAAATGCTGTCAATTAGCGGCATTGATTCTACCTCAATGGCAATAAATTGCATCTTTACATGGCCGCTACCTAATTTTGTCGATAGCAGTATTTGAATGTTAAAGTATTACCTGTCTCGTTCCAATAATGCGACAGAATAATTGGAAAGCAGAGTCACACAGGTATCTGCCAGGTTCAGCAATTATTTTCACGGACAGATCAGAAAATAGATCTTCTAGGGTTTCGTTGATAAGATATGATACCTGTAATGTTTGAACATTAATAGAATACAAGTTATATCAATCGTAGGTCTAAAATGTGTTCAATGTGTAATATGTGTGATAATTTACAAATTTTGAAATATGTATCTCACAATTATTATTCTTTTCCCAAATTTTGTAAAACCCGTTCACACGTCGCTTGTATACAAAACATATACATCTTCGTACAACTTTTATAATTAAGTCCAAGTACCGTGTCAATACGATCAGTTCTGTCGCTTAAAAATCCTCCTCCTATATCCACAATGTTCATTCGTCTGCCATTCTTCTCTTCATAGTCAAATAACGCCCTCGCTTGCTTCAAACCCAGAACGTAGCTTTTGGGAGAATAGCAAATACTCTCAACGTGGAATGTTATGCCAACCACCTAGAATTATTATTTTGCTAACAATAAATAATGTAATTAGTTTCTTTTTCTCGCTTTATTATTTCATCAATACATTATACCGTGTATTATATTTTAAGTAACTTTAAGGGAAATATTTTTATTCGTACTTGTAGTCCAAGTCTAGCAGCCTCATCTAACAGGGCAGTGGCTTCTGATTGAAAGTCACATCCAAATTTGAATCTTGTTATGTTGTTTGTCTCAACTCCATCTAATCTTATACGTAGCAATAATCTGCAAAATCAAATTTAAATAATGTCACTGATGAATCCATTTTTCTTTTCTTTTGATGAAGATTACTGCAAAAGTTTCGCGTATTCCAAATCAATATAGCTTTTCTATATTATCTGGACTTTTACAAAAATAAAGTCTTTTAGTATATCATGTTAATAATAACTAGCCTATCAATATTGTAATTATAATAAATTATTTAAGTCGATACATATACGATAAATTCATCAATGCTTGGAGACTTACATTTATATTTTATTTTATTTACCTTAAAAATTTGTCTAAATATTTATTGTTCGAGGAAATTTGTACTTCTATCAAATGTTATTCTTCATTGGCAATTATTTATGCACCTAATAATATAAAAAGCTTATCATATCAGTTTTAAGCTACACTAAAATATACCAACACAAATTCAATACTAATTATATTTATACGTACCTAGCAGCAGGCCATGATTCTTTTATCTTTTCCAATTCGTACGAGTTATCAAACGTTGTAAGTTTAACCCCTAATTGCTTTGCATATGCCATCTCTTCTGCTGTTTTGCATGGCATTGCATAGATTATATTACTGCAAAACAACAAATTCTTCGTTTAGAAGGTACTAATTTTCTTGTGTGTCTCACGAGTATAATACTAGTTAGTATGTGTAAAATAGTAACGTGCTAAATAAGTTATTGTCAACGGGCCGGTTGTAGCACAATACTAGAGATATTTTCTTTCTAAGTCATATAATTTGCTTTAAAATCATTATTATATGTGAGGATTTACTTGTATTGTAATAATAACTGCACTGAGCTACTGTAACGGCGGTGACTGATTCATTTTTCAGCTGATGTTGATGAATGTTTACGAATGATAAGTTACTCGTAGAATATTTACATTTTTTACATTCACAGGGTTATCTTCTAAGGGTGTACTAAGCTGAAAATACCTAAAGGTACTTATAATTTTGAACAACTTATGTTCTTGCAGTTTTCTAAAAAGTCCAATAGTTTTTGAGATACTTAGGTTCAAAGTTTTTATGGAAAAATCAATCTCGAAACCCTAGACCACAGCTGCTTGCTCGCGGAGGTCATTATCTAACGGATACAATAAGTGCACAAAGACTCTAATTCGTTTCATTAGGTCGGTCGCCGGTCCTGCCGATTGACAAAATTACAAGTTCGTAGGTACTTCTAAAACAAAATCGTTGGGATATTGTGTTTGTATATTTTCTATGGCATCATTAAGCAGAAGAACGTTTTTATGTGGCGCTATGACTATAAAAACTTCTATACTGTTTATTTAAAAACTAAGCTTATTTATGATCATTGTAAATAATTGTCAACAATAAATGACTTGCTATAGCAGCTTACTCTGAATGGACACGTAATTTCCATAACTTGTGTATTTCTCCAGGAGAGGCACAAACAAACCCGATTCCCAAGGCGATGAACAATTTCAAAGTCATATCTGTGTCGTTAGCCTTCACAGCTGCAAATAAAAGTAAATAGATCACAATAGGAGAGCGTGTGGCGCATTCCATAATATTCTACCAATAGCTCTTAAAAAATGTTAACCAATCTTATTAAATTTGATTAGCTGAGGCATTTACTATTGGAAATCGTAATCGTAGTTCTCGTGTCTCTGCCTAATTGTTTCTCTCATTGTAATAATAATAATAAATTTATTTATTTGCTATATATAATCAGATTGGTACAATTTGTAATTTTTAATCAAATGGTTTAAATTTTTAAGTTCATGCCCCTAGCTACCACGCTAGGATTCCCTGTGTTACGGTAGCTAGTGCTCTTCAGGGTATTCTTTAATTTTTTTACATTTGTTTCGATTATACTGGTACATTAAATTACATGGAAGCAATGTTGAAGTTACCAAACATGATAAATAGGTATAATAAATATTAAATTAGCATTCATTTTCAAAACGTAGTGTATTAATTATTAAATTAAATACATTGCATAATTATTAAATAGGAGTTATTATCATTATATATAAGAACAAGCCTAATTATATTATATAATTTTAGTTAAAGACATAAAATTAATTATAATGTAGGTTTAGTAAATTGGGGTTTAGTAGTAACATAAGATAGCTCAGTGTTTTGGGTAATTAAATGATGATTTCATCATGATCATGATCATTTGATCATTACCATTAAAAGTCCATTGTAAGAAGGTATTAATGAATAAAATTCTTTTTCGCCATATCCCTAGTAGCCACATTCTTATTATCATAAGTGACGACAGAGAAGCTAGAAGAACATAGATTGGCTGCAACAAGATACTCGTAGTTAACGTAGACGATGTGAGAGACTTTCGTGTCTCTTAAAAGCTACACAGTAGTGCGAAACTCTCCGCCTTTATGAGAAAGAAGAAGAAAGGTATTGGTATAACAAGTACGAATATATTATATAAGCGAAGTGGGTAAGTCTTTCTACCATACGATGTTTACCATACCATATTTTAAAAAAAACATATTACAATGTTACACACCATAAAATATCTTAACTCTGGGCATCATCTGCTGGAAGTAATGCACTCGGCGTTGCGCCTCGTCCATGTTGAATATATAAAAGGGCTGTATCTGCTCTCCGCGCTCAATCATAGCTCTGGACACATCATCTGGACTGTGTTGCTCCAGCACATACGCCGGAATCACGAGAGTTTTGAATCCTTTAACTTCGCTGATCTACTTATACAAATACGAAACAAAATTATTATTAACTTACCAAAAAAGTTTACTAATTCAAATGTTTTTTTATCGTACTTACGTAATTTCCACAACTGCCAAGAATGGGAGGCAAAGTAGAAAGCAGAATTGGTGCCATCCCGAAAAACATCTCGAATGTACAGGACGAGAAGATCGGTTTCTCTTTCAGAATGGTCCTGTTATATTTATTGAGTAATATTAAACATACACATTCATGTCAATTACTGCCTTATGTAATATAATATATAATCGAGTAATATATTAAGTAGGTATAAAGAAGTGTAAAAGCAATATAGCACATTGCAATTAGGAGACATTAATTCTTAATTGGATTTGTTCCATTGTTACTTGAAACCAGTTTTGGCTTTTTATGCCCATTTTCAATTAAAAGTTCCTTAACGTGAAGGTTATGTAAATAGAGATAAGTACATAATACTGATCTTCTTTTAACTTTTTATCTTAACCAATTATATCACTATAAACTCATAAAAAATATAGTTAATTATGAGTTAATAAGTATTATATCAATAAGACGAACCCCAATTGTGTCATACTTATTCAATAGGCACATCTACTTACCACAAGTTTTCGGATATCACACAGAGTGTAGGCGTTTTTGATATGCTACAGTACTCAGATGTGAAGACCTCACTGTAGGCTCCTTGGTAGTCAATCATCAACCAATCATTGACCGTTAATGGAACCAAGTTCATAGGCCCTAAAGAATCTTCGCCATCCATAGTTGGACCCCAAAGTATGGTGTCTTCAGTAATATTATTAGCTTGACCAATATCATTCGTTTTCTGAAATCAACTCATCTTTAGGTACAAAGTACTTCATTGAATAACCAAAACATATTATATATAACACTTCTGTCGTAAGAAACCAAACATTGTTCCTTAGTGCTCTTGAACTTATAACTATAATTAGTTTATTAACAAAATAGTATAGTAGAATTTCGCACTTCTTTATTTTGTTAGGAATTGAGATGAACATTTTGTTTAGTAATAAAATTGCGACAAGTTATCAAATCTGGAGACAGACTTTTGATTTAATAAACATTTTTAGACTTTTACAGTTTATAAAACTTACCTACCTGAAATTTATTAATGGTGTGCCACTTTTCAACATATCTCAAGAGATCGTTTTTCCCATTGTTCAAATAGACCATGTTAGTTTTTTTACCACAGTGGAAGACCTGGAAACAAATAAAATTTTAATACAACACTGATAATGCACAATAAATACATAAAACTTAGAACTTACTGTCCGCGTAGCTCGGATATTAGTGTATAGTGTAAATGCTGTTTCACAAATATATCGTCCCGGCTCCGCTATCACTTGTACTTCAGGATCCGGAAACCATCGAGTCAATCCACTGTTTATTATGTCTGCCACCTGTAACAAGCATTGCAAAAAGCATTCTATCTATATGTTTTCGGCACTCTTTAAATCAGCTTCCAAATGATAACCGTTTGTATAACCGATTTAAGTTAAATATCACGAAAAAGTTTCATCTAGTTTATTGTCAGTGAAATGACATGTGATTAAGTACTCCACGATGCGTAATTAAGTTGACGTAGTCAATACGCATCACGAATGAACTTTCTCGTTTTATAGGATTTACATCATAAATCCTACTAATATTTTAAACGTGAAAGTTTGTAAGAATGGATGTATGATGCAAAGAAAACTGCTGAACCAATTTAGATAATTATTGTTAAGCTTAGACCTTGGATTAACAGATAGATTATATTTATACTGTATTAACTCTGATAACATCGCAGAGGGTAGCTACATTTAATATAATAGAGAAAATATCTTAGAATAGTTCCACGTTCAATTTAATATTAAACCTGCTTAAAATAATTGCTGTCATCATTAAAGAATCCTCCTCCGATGTCTAGGAGAGTCATCTTCCGGCCCTCTTCCGCTTCATGGTCAAACAACTTCCTCGCAAATTGTAGACCTTGCGAGTAACTCTGCGGCGAGAAGCAGGGACTGCCGACGTGGAAAGCTACTCCGACGACCTGCCATATCACAAGAAAGACTAAAATTATAAGAATATAGCTTATACATCACAGCTTGGTCGTTCTTTCCAGTATCATTTTCAGCATCTTGGATAGTTTCATATCTAGACCGAGCATTTTACAATTTTAACTAACACTTATGGAGACCAATAAGAGACTAAAATTTTAAAACTGTAAAAATATGGGGTTAGGAGCTTTATGACTACATCTCGATTGGACCAGTTAGCATGTATGACTAGATCGCTTCATGACTGAATCTTTATATGACTACATTGCGTTAGGAATAAAGCAAAGAGTTGACGAGTAATTATTTTTTCGTGATTATTTTTGTTATCCCTAACGCAATGTAGTCGTATAGAGATTCAGTCATAATGCGATCTAGTCATACCTGCTAACTAGTCCAATCGAGATGTAGTCATAAAGCTTCTAACCCAAAATATGTTATTTTTGTAAGTCTAGTGCCCTTGAATAGGCATTATAAAAAAGTCATTGGCTCTATCACAAGATGCAAAACCTAGATGTATAAATGAATTAGATATACCTAAACAGGGTTTTTTAAATAGCTGATAACTTACATTCATCTCGAGTCGATACGCTTCTTCCAGTAGTCTCACAGATTCCGTGTAGTCACATCCAAACTTGTCGCCTAACTTGTACACACAATCGCTGTCCGCCTTTACACGGATCAGAAGTCTAAAAAGATAAAAATATTAACGAAGTACTAGAAAAACCTCATTCTTATAATAATTATCAAACTGCAAAATAAGACCTAGACAATATGTTACACAACGCATAATTGCTATGCTTTCTCGTAGTGTGTTCGTTATGGCATCATTCATTTATAACAAAATACCTACAGATATTAAAGTCACCAGTGACATAAAGACTTTTAAAGATGCTCACAATGACTTCTTTGTAAATAAAGCCGCGGTTGACGAACTCTTAAAAGATGACACTTTTAAGAGTTCGTCGATATAAATTGTATATGACCTAAATATGTATTCTATAATCCTAACTAATATTATAAATGCGAAAGTAGCTCTGTCTGTCTGTCTGTTACGCTTTCACGCCAAAACTACTAAACCGATCTTGATGAAATTTGGTGCACAGGTAGATTGGACCCCGGGAAAGGACATAAGATACTTTTTAACCGACTTCAAAAAAGTAGTTCCCCCATTATCTCGACAATCCAAAGGGGAACTACGCGGGTGAAACCGCGCGGCACAGCTAGTATTATATAAGAACTTATATTTTTACCTAGTGTCACAGATAAATAAAATTTAATTTCACAATACTCCAGAGTTACCTGCTATCCGGCCAGTACTGCTTCAGCCGGTTTAATTCACACGACGAGTCAAAAGTAGTATATATCACTCCAGACTCTTGGGCAAACAACATCTGCTCTGGTGTTTTCATTGTTACCGCATAAATAATTTTCCTGAAAATTAACGTTTAGACCCGTCATTTTGAACAAGTAAATAAGCACCAGTAGTGAATAAGTATATAGTAATCATATTGATGGGAATAACGCTGCCTCCAAATTTCCTTGCAGTTTGGCAAAAGCTAAATAACTAAGTATGTATTTATATATGTGTCAGTAAATTAACTTTAAAAAGTTTTTTTTTAATCTCTTCTACATGTGTGGTGGCAGCCATCTCGGATTTGAAATCATTATAATGTAAAGTGTACATGGAGGGAGTTATAAAAAATATATGTTATCCGCCATTTTGTGGAGACGGCCATCCTGGACTGATTATCTTAAAATATAGCTAAGAACCCTCCCGACTAATACACCTTCCATACAAAAATCAAAATCGGTCTATCCGTTTGGGAGATAAGATGCCACAGACAGATACACACACACCCTGTCTCTCACACATACACACACCCTGACGTCAAACTTATTACACCTTGTAATTTTTCAGTCGGGGTTAAAAAGCTATAAAATGAAGCGTTTTTGCTGAGGTTACTGCTAACATTGGTGTTTCATGTATCAGTATGTACTTATACGTGTTTGTTTGTCTAGATGTTGTTAATCGCTAACACACTTTCAGTAATATTGCCAATACTACTAATAATTATGTTTTAAATTTTTATTAGAAGCATTTTCTCAAACTCAAAATTATTTTTCCAAAAGTATTTAAATATTTTCGGTTGATTCATAACTCAATCAATTGCAATCAAAAACAATCTCTCAGTTTATTGTCACCACAAAAATACAAACACAAACAGAATACAACAAGCATATAACATGGCGCAAAAGGCGGTCTTATCGCTAAAAAGCGATCTCTTCCATACAACCTTTATAGGAATGGAATATAATAATAAAATTTAGCGTAGACGGTGGTGCAAAACAGATATGAGAAATATAAATAAAAAATAGTAATATCATATATAAAATAACAACTAACTACTTATATATTCAATAAAGGAATAATTATTACTTGAAATGTGCAAATTTTTTTGCTACTTACTTGGGCTGTATATTATGTTTTCTTATTCTATTTATTTCACCGGGTGAAGCGCAGTCAAAGCCGAGTCCTAAAGCGATAGCCAGCTTTAACATTACGTCGTGATCATTAGCCTTTATTGCTGTAAGTTTTTAATATCTTATTATTTTTAATCAATATCTTTAATTTAAAATCCTATACCTTATAAGGAATAAAATCGGTTAAGTGCGAGTCAGACTCATGCACAAAGGGTTCCGTACCATTTATGTATACAACATTTGTTAAGGTTTTAATCTGTTGTCGTTATTAATATTGAGACAAAAAAGACGGAAAACACATACTTGCCATTGATCTCGGTATAAGAATTTTAGCAAAAAAACAATATAAAAAAAGAAATGACAAACCTAACGCATAAATTAAGTAAACGTTAAACTGTGTAAGAAATCAAAACGAAGACATTACCGTAATAAATCTGCACCCGTGGCATTTTCTCTCTGAAGTTTTGTACACAGTCATACGCAGTATCCAAATCGAAGAGTCGGAAGGGCTCTTTTTGATTTCCATCTTCTATGATATCTTTAGCAACTTTACTTACTGACGATTCTTTTAAAACATATATCTCAGACGTAGAAAACCTCGGGTCACTAAGCTTATTCATTATATTTTATATGTATATTTTAAACGAGAACAGTTCAAAAAATACGTGTAGCAATGTAAACTGAACATTCAATATAAGATCTATTTGTATTTCTATTACAGCCTTTCATAATATTTACTCGCTATGGCAGAAGATACAATTTTGTACACCCACTTGAGCAAGAGCACTTTCAGAAATCACGTTCTCGCAAACATACGAGAGTATCAATGGTTTTGAGGATTTACATTTGAATAAACCATGTTTCACGCCTGATTTTCAGTATTCTCTTAGTTTTTAAATAATAATTGACTGAGCCAGCTGCTGGCTACATAGTCGCAGTTGTACTGCGAGTTACTGACTATTCTATATGTAAAGACAAGATATGATTTAAATTTGAAGGTACGGTATGTGCCAGCGAAATGTAATTAAAATTGGCTGATAAATAGTGCTGCAGTTAGCTATAGCCGTTCTATTTTACAGCACAGAAACTGTGCTTAGTAATAAGACTATAATGATTTACTTTCTGCAACTCTTTATTTACAGTCATAGTTATTGGTTATTTGCATAAAAAATAAGAGATAGGTCTTTGTAAAAAAAACAGTTCGGTATATTTATCTATGTTTCTACACTTTAATTTTTAGTCTAGGACTCAATTAAAGTCAACTGTTAAATATAGTAAAAGTGTTGTGGTAAAACACAACAAAATATTACAAAAAAATTAGTGTAAAACGTAATGCTATTGTTTCTACGATATAAAACATGAGAAATTAATTTTAAAACTTAAGTCAGACATGAAATACAGTCATACTTTGTGTGTATACACTACACACTACACTTTTAATGTGGGAATGTCTGAATGGTCATAACTAGTACAAGTGGGAAGAACAGTTGGTAGCGTAGATGGTAACGGAGCTGAAATATCCGGGTTCACGACGAAATCTGACGGCTGGAATACTGACGACTTTCTGATAGAGTTCCTGGAATAAAATGGGGAACACTATTAATTATTTATAACCATTTATTAACTTAGTGTATATAAAATGAACTGTGGTGCTATCACGTAGAGTTAACGCTGAAAGAAGTGATGCAATCTTGGTTTCGTTTTGACAGTTCACCTCTTCAACTCTGTAACCAATATAACTGCTATTACGTGATAGCACGACTGGTTAAAGACAAGCTGAAAATGCTCAGCGATGTTTTTTTTAATAAACTATTTTTTTATTGATTATTGTGGAGTAGAAAGAATTCCTTGAATAAAAACGTACTCGTAAAGTACGGAGAGAAAAAAATAAAAAAATTCCTGAAAAGTTCTAAAAACAGCACTTTTCTTTACTGCCATGCAATTGATTCGTAATAATACCTAAAAGTCATTTGACAAGACAATGTTAACGACAAGACATTACTTGACTTTGTATTTAAAAACTTATTTTTAATTTGAACTTACTTAATACCATACCATAAAGTTTAAGTGTCAGTGGAGAGGTTCCGGGATAGCAATTGAGTGGCGTTGGTATCGCATAAATATTAATGGCAATATTTGACAATAATTGCTGACCTGAATAGCAGAATAAGTAATAAAAAAATAAAAAATTAAAGAATCTTTAGCTTTTTTATACTATTTATAGCTAATATGCTTGCACTTGACTGCAACTCGTCTGGTGTAAAGGTTATTTACTCGCGATCTTAAAACTTTTGGTACGCTGTCACTGAATTCATATTAATGAATATTTTAGCATAGGTGATTATACTTAGGTTATCATTTAGGGGTGTAAGCTGAAAAATGGTATCTATACTCATCCTTAGGAACAACTTTTACTCTGGGAGCAACTCTGAATTCAAGAAAAAAACAGTTGTTTCATACATTTACTTTTTGAACAGACCAGCTGATTTTTTTCTAGATTGCAGAGTAGTTCTCATACAATTATAGGGTAAATTAACATTGTTTTTGTTGCAATACCAACTTAGGAATAGCTTCTCACCATAAATCCTTCGAGATAACAGATCGTATTAGCGGTAACTCTATGGATGAAAATCTCGTCGAGAAGCTGAAAGTGTACGCCCCATGGATATCCACAAACAGCCAGTCGTTAGGAGAACATTTGGGAAGTTTTATTTCGTGATTTTGCATCACTAGGTCTATGGAGTCACAAGTTGGACCCCAAAGAATGATTTGCTGATCAACTATTTGATCGATTTCACCCGAACGCTGTAAAACAAGCCAATAAGAGTAACCCAAAAGTTTTTAAAGCTTGATCTGGGTATATTTTAGTTAAGTTTTATCTGTCATCTTTGTGATCATTAGTTGTCTGGTGTATGTATTATTCTCTACCTTGCTTATTTGTTTTATTTTACTATGATATATTGTTATACTGTTGTATAACAATATATCATTTGTTAATGTATGTATGTATTGATTATAACATTATAAATACATACATACATTGTATTAATTAAGTATATTCTTTATTGTATACCCCTTTCTATTACATTAAATCTTTTCAAAATTATCTCAATTCTAAGGTTGCCTTAAAGAGATCGCTTTTTAGCGATAAGGCCGCCACTTGTATATTTTGTAAGAAATTTTCTACTGTATTTTTATTTTATTTGTGTCTGCAATAAAGAATTGATCTATCTATCTATATATCTATTTTAAAACAAGTATGTTTCAAGAAAACAAAATCAATGGTGAAGTTAAAGCAAATACATAGCTTTTTAACAATTCTTTTTATTACAAGACTGCTTAAGTTTATATGTGTAGTTAAAAGAAATAGGTTGAGTTGAGGAAGAATAAGTCGATGAATGATACGTCATAGGATAAATGAGGAGCAACCCATAGTTTTGGACTTACCTGAAATTTACTGATTTTGTGCCAATTTTCATCGAACCTCATAGTACCATAAACTCCATTGTTTAGATAAATCATGTTTACTGGCTTGTTTTTACGGACAACCTAGAAAACAAGTAAGTGTATATGAAATAGACAGCGATTGAATGTTTTATTGACATTTTGTATTGTGAAGTAGGTGAATTGGTCATTGAAGACAAAATGTATATAGTTTTGTATTAGCATATAATTTAGACACCATAGTAACAAAAATATGTGCGACTGCAGAAGACTAGGTAAATTAAAAATATTATCACCAGAATACAATAATTAAACGAATTAACAGTGAGATATATCAGTATGGTCACTATTCAAATTAAATGAGGGCAGTATGCAATAACGGTTCCATAGAGGAAAAATGGGCTTTGTTCCCTAAAAAAAAACAAAAACAAAAATAATTTAATTAAGTTTAATTATTTATTTTAATTAAATTAAAATAAGTTTGGTTTCCTCGCCCACTGCCGGCTTACCCGTGATGGCCATCACACTTTCGGATTTAAGATTAGTGCTATAATTTTAAATCCGAAGTCACTCATCTCTCTTCAGTATACAGTTTTTTTAAAATATTATATGGTTCAAGACTCTGTCTAGCTTGATGAATTGGTGAATAGGATTTCACTAGATCAATAAACATTCATATGAGCTCATCGTGGCTTACCATCAAGCTAGTCGAAAGTCTTGAACCATACCATATTAAAAAAAATGCATACTGAAGAGAGATGATTAACTTCTAGTGCTATTCCAACTGTTTAACTGACCTGTCTCACGCCGATAATGTTGCAAAACATCTTAAAAGCCGAATCACTCAGATATCTCCCCGGCTCGGCGACTATTTGCACAGCCGGATCAGGAAACAATTCCTCTAGAGTTTTATTAATAAGACATGACACCTGTGTAAATGAACAATGAATATTATACGTAATAAATAATATTGTTCTTTAAGTTTACATTTTGTATATCCGTCTTTCATTGTATGGCGTTATACATTAACAAACTAAAAATATGCTTTCATAGCACTTATGTTATTTAATATTTTTGAACTATGATTATTTACGCAAGACCTATCACGACTAGAAGGACTAAACGTGTAACGACGTTTTGTATTAAAAAGTGTTAATAAAAAACATGCGGAACTGGTTAGATGTAGTTTCTGATCAGATACTTAATGACATTGATTTTTTCATGAACTTTAGATGAGAAAAACATTATTCGGTACTTTTCTTATATATTCAAATATCTCTTAAAACGTTATTATTACATTCTGAGTAAAATAATAAAATAGGGATACTTTACTTTTTATTTATCTTTCCATAATCGTAAGAAAAATTGGAGGTCATAAAATTTGATATGTCAATTGAATTAGTGGGACCGCTTCAGAAAAAAATACCAACCTCATCAATATTATCAGTTCTATCACTAAGAAACCCTCCACCTATATCCACAATGTCCATTTTTCTGCCATTCCTCGCCTCGTGGTCGAATAAAGCTCTCGCTTGCTTCAGACCCAGCATGTAGCTTTCGGGAGAGTAGCAAATGCTTCCGACGTGAAACGCTACACCTGCCACCTAAAAAAACTTATGTTTAATGTATACAAACTTCCTAACTCAGTTGAGTATAAGAATTATGTTTTTCAAAACCATTTCAAAGATTACCTTGCTTAACTGGAGTTGGATTTCGAAAAAACCCGTCAAACTCAAGAAGACGTTAGGAATAATTAGATAAAAAAAGGGAAGTAAGAGTCTAAACTCGGGTAAAATATACTTTACAGCAATTATAAAAAAATATAAACGCACATTTAATCCAAGGCTGGCAGCCTCGTCCAATAAAGCAATGGCTTCTGACTCAAAGTTACATCCAAATTTTAAACCCAGTTTCTTTTTAGCCGTGCCATCTATTTTTATCCGTAGTAACAGCCTGTTAATGTATTAATATAAGATTAGTATTCAAGTATTTATAGCCAATTTCATTCCTTTTGTAACGAAATTTTGTGTGAGGTATATTAACAATACTCTCTGACACATCAAAAGTATATCTAGATAATCTTATTTTGATATACGTGTATATACGTCTTTATTTTATTATTGGCAATGTAAATTCATATAATTGATTACACTCTATAATGGTTTATTTGTATTTTGACACCTACCTTGCATCGGGCCACGATTTTTTCAACTTTTTTAATTCGTATGAACTATCAAATGTTGTATGTTTCACTCCGGTTCTTCTCGCATATTCCATTTCTTCTGTTGTTTTACATGGCATGGCATAAATAATACTTCTGAGAAACAAAATAAATTCATTGTTGTAAAGAAAATAGGTAGATACATTAATTTATTAGTTAGAAGTCTGATGTTCCGGTATTTTAAAGATTTTTGGAAGGAGGAATGCAGTTAATCACACACATTTAGGAAAAAATTAGAAAAGAAATTAGGTTTGTATATTTTGTCGTAGTTTTGACGGCATGGACATATAGTAATATTTTTAAAAATGTATTTACTTAGCCTTGCTAACTTAATTCTGTTATTATTAATCTATTTAACCTGACAAGTCTGCGACTTACTCCGGGTTGACGTTGAGTTTCCTTATCTTGTGTATTTCTCCAGGCGACGCACAGTCGAAACCGAGTCCTAGAGCAACGATCAGCCGCAACATCATATCTGTATCATTTGATTTTACAGCTGCAAAAGTTTTAATGCGTTTAAACTCTTACAAATAATACATATATTTTAAACTCATTATCGTCCCAGCTAGTGAGGGGTCTCTGCATTAGCTTTGTCAGTTTACGTATGTTAGTTTGATGTTAGAACTTGAGAACATGTCGTAGATTTTACAATCAATCTTGATCTATGCTGGTCAAATGATGTTTTTTTTTTTTTTTTTTTTTTTTTTTTGTGATAGTGTAAGTATTCTCCCGCATATTATAAATTCAAAAAAGTGTTTGTTTTTTCGTCTTCTTCTCAGCAACAGAGTAACAGATTGACTTTAATTTTTTGCACGTAGATAGTTCGAGGTGGTCAGTGTGCCATAAGCTACATTTAACTTGGGAAAACAAACAACGTTGGTGGAGCCTTGTCCAAAAACTCGTTTAAGTATAATTTGTTATCAGTGAAATATCAGTCCCCCGTAGAAAAACATGTACCAACCGTAAAATATCTTAACTCTGGGCATCATCTGCTGGAAGTGTTGAACCCGGCGGTGCGCCTCGTCCATGTTGAATATATAGAAGGGCTGCGTCTGCTCTCCGCGCTCTATCATAGCTCTAGACACATCGTCTGGACTATATTGCTCCAGCACATACGCTGGAGTTACGAGGGTTTTGAATCCTTCGAATTGACATCCGTTCATTATCTAGTAAAAGTAAAGTTTATGAAAGAAATAATGAAATAATGAAATATAAAAGCAGCTATATTGTTTGCACCTAATAGATAATGTAGCATATACAGGTGAAATTGTAAATATAATAAAAATAATAATATAATAAACGCCTTTTGTCTTGTTTCGACGCGTGACGTTCTCCATCGGATAGAGGAAGAAAAAAAAAACGTTTAAAATTAAGACGCGTTTATTAATAAGACCGTAAATCAACGAAATTCGTTGGTAATTTATCTATTTGCTAAACTTTTTGGTATTGGTATAGGTAGTGACTGAGTAGTTCACCTATATATGATGTGAACCTGTATATGGTCTTAAAAAAATGGTATATTATCTCTAGACTGTATAATATCTGGAGGCACGGGAGTGCCCCTGCCAAGTGGTGCAAAACAAAGGCATGGCCGTACCATCCTTTTCTCGAAGCGGTTCGAGCCATTTTCGACCCTCCTGTAGCTTCGTTGTGGAAGAAGCTAGAAACCTCGATTTCACTATTTTTACGGCATAAAAAGTGCGCTGCGAGACTTGTGCTTTTTTGTACATGTAATGTTTTTGACGGGATATATATATACGACTACCTGTCAACCGCGAAGATGCCCGCGATATAAAATGGGATGTAGAGAATTTTCAAACATTAAACTCTATTTCACCCTCTTTGGGGTTACATTTCCAAATACCGTCTCTCAGTATACCACTACACCTGAAATGGATACACCCTCTACATTTCACGTTGATTCCTAGCAAATATCAGCCAGTCAGTCAGTCGCTTGTCATATATCGGCATAAATAATATTACAATCACTACTAAAATTACCTCACTGCAATGCACAAGATTTTATATTACATGGTTAGAAAGTTGTATTAGAAAAATTGCGACATACTCACGATATACTTAATTGCGGTATTTCATATAACAAACAATGTTATTATCAACACAGACTTGTTTCACAAAAACAATATACTTAATGCAACAAAAATTTTGCACGTTACTTTATATACAAGATTCTTATCCAAGATTAATAATTTTTATAATTGCCTTCTTTAACATGGTTTTTCTTTACACTACCAGCAGACTTACTCGATCAGACGTGGTAAACGCGTTTAGACATTTGAACCTCTATTATGACTAGCTTCTCCCCGCGAATTTAAATGTAATATATAATATATCGCGGGTATAAACTGTCTTTATTTAAAATTCTTTCAGAAATATGATGACGTGCAGGATTTGAACCTGCATAGTTCCGGGTAAAACGCTAACCCCTGCCAACTCAGGAGGTATATGCTACCAACATCCGATGTTGTTGGTAGCATATATCATCAGAACCAGTTTGAACTCTACAGGTCGTTCAAGAATGTATAAATTTGCGTTTTATAAGTAGATGGTTTTATTAGTGAATAGTATAATATAACCACACAGTTTAACCCTTGCAAATATAGTAAGTTAAAGTTCATTTAGCCGTTAGTAAAATAGTAACAAATAAATTAAATAACAACAGTCATTCAACTCGACTAAGTCTTGTATTTATAATATTAGTATTATAGCACTCGTAGTACAGACATTGTAATTGGCAGAAAGATAAAAAACGAGTTCTAGTTAGCACTCTTTCGAATTAATTTAAATTCTCATTAATTTCAAACGCGATGCGTTTTTACTCTACTGTCAAAATGAGGGTAATGGCCGATTTTGATGTGTCAGGTGTTATTGAATTTGTCTTCAAGCGCAGACCGTCATAGGCCCCCTATACCTAATATTTGTTTCGACTGTCAGTAAACAGGGTGATTGGCAGTCAAACGTGCATCCTCTTAATGGTGGCTGCTGGTGACCACAAGCAACAACTTTTGTTCAACGACTTTAGAAAAATCACAAAAAAAATTTAATGTATGGAAAAGCAATTTCTTTTTGCGATTTAGAAAAGTCATAGAACAAAAGTCGTTGTTTGTGGTCACAAGAAGCCACCCTTAAGAGGGTGCACGTTGACTACCAATCACGCTGTATACTGACAGACGAAACAAATATTAGGTACAGTCAAACAATTACAACTGTTTTAGAAATATCATGCACATTATAAGTAAATTAAATTATGATTCGAGCTCCAGCGCAAAAATGAATTATTTTATTTTCTTTCAGAATTTTCCTGCTTTGTATTACTACACAAAAAATAACCTTGTTATATTACGAAGTACGTTCCATACATTCGTACTGAGACACGAGGTCCACACATAT
This sequence comes from Ligdia adustata, assembly GCA_947049295.1. Lineage (NCBI taxonomy): Eukaryota > Metazoa > Arthropoda > Insecta > Lepidoptera > Geometridae > Ligdia > Ligdia adustata. Next base: position 12,179,705 of record OX346218.1, read on the forward strand.
TATAAATGCGAAAAAAGTGTGTTTGTCGGTTTATTCGTTCGTCTTCTCCTCTGTAATCAAGTGACGGATTGACTTGATTTTTTTGCACAGATATAGTTAGAAGCCTGGAAAGTGCTTAATGCTATTTTTGTCACGTTGCAATATAACGCGGGCGAAGCAGCAGGAAAACAGTATGTATTGTTTATGTACTTCAATTCAAAGAAAACGCAATTTCACTAAATTTTAAGAATACCTAATTTACTCGAAGCATATTTGTTTAATATGCAAATGTATGCGACTAACTCGAAAAATAGATATAAACAATTAATATATAATTTGTAAAAAGTGGTCTTAGAGCCCATTGTCGATAATAATTCATCATTCGTAGGAAGTTAATAAAAATACGAAACGAAAACCCCAAACAAAGCGATTCATCTCAATTGTCTAACGTTTTAAAATTAAATTCACATAATTTGATTTCTCTTTTCTTCTTGTACAAATAAATACTTTTTTAAATATAATGAATGCTATAGATCTGTTTTGTGGCATAAACTTAGTCTTTGTACCAAAGTATTTCATTTACTATGTTAAAATTGATCATGATCTATGCGGTTTTAAATAGCTCTACTACTCTACGAGTAAACACGTGCATCATAAAACTAAATAAAACAAGAAGTTAAGGTATCACAACTACTGAAATCACGTTTTTTGATTATATTTCTAAGATAACACAAATACGGGGTGATTTTAAATTGACTGTGTTTATACCACGCAATCAGCATCGTTAATCGTTATGGGTATAATTTAAACGAGCACCAAAAATATTTTTTGGTTCTCAAAATGGACGGCCACCAAATTATGACACTCCGAATACATTCGGCAACAACTTTTTTTTTGTGACAACGGTGACGGTCACCAAAAAATGGATTTAACATTTTTTGGTGACCGTTTATCCATTGTGGTACAATTTTTTTGATAGTAAATAGGACTTTTTTGTGCGGTGTTCAAACAGGAGCCATACCATATTTTGGTAATAAACACATTACTTTTTTGCATATTTGTTTACAGAAAACTGGGAAATATGTTCACCTAAGCGCGATTACACAAGTCTGGCTCATGCGAACGCGCGTGTCGTCGCTTGACCTAGTTTCGCACCATACTTCTACACTACTTTCACACAGTTAAGTTGATTTGCTAATAATTAACATAGAGCCTAAACCGCTGAACCTAGACAGTAGAAATTTAGAGATTGTATTAATTATAGGCTGCACTAAAAAAATATTTTTGAAATTCAACTCCTAATAATGAGAACAAATAGAAGTTCATAGCTGGAAATATTATTATATTCCATTTTATGTCGAGGGCAACGGGCGTCGTGATATTGTTGTTCAGTTTCTTAAATCTACACGCTACATTCTCGTTGGCATAAAATAACTATACTTCTTATCTCAATATTACTTTCGGCCTCACTATGACACCTTGCTCGTCAATAAATTTCAATTTTAGACCAAAAAAGAACTAACATAAAATTTTCACGACACGCATTATTACTTTAAAAATGAGCTTAATTGTACAATAATTTTAAACCAAAGTCATACATACGAATTTTTCACCATAAGAGACATTCAGTGGTAGTGTAGACGGTAATTTGTTTGTTGATGCCATCTTAGAGTCCGTCACGACAGAGCACTTTGAAAAGACTGTCTTATCTTTTAGTGTAAACCTGTTGAAAAGTAATAAATAAATGCCAGTATAGTTTCAAGAGGTGTCAGTAATATATTCTAATTAAAAATATATAGGCTGAATACTCATAGGTAGGTGGCTTGCTAAGCGCCTGGAACATGGTGACTAGAAACCAAACTCGTAGTGCGGCCGGCCGCGAATATTGTTAGAACGTTGGTTTGACTAAGGTAAATAAGCTGTAGGCGCTAAGTATATAATTTGCCCGAACATTTCCAGCTCTATTGTTCCTGAATAGAATGTATTTAATAGAAACTGAGGTAATTGAGTTAGTGCTATTTTTTACTGGTGGTTAGAGGTGTACTAAGCCGAAACGATAAGTAACAACAATTTGTTTACAACTCTCATGATGAAAGCTATTCCATTTTGTCAACGGGCAATAAAGTTATTCTATGAAATAGCTGTTTTTGTGTCTGTGCCTCTTCGTGGAAAGAGAAAGAAATAATAAAGGTACAATCGAAGATTATGATACTCATCTTAAAAAACAACACACAACTAACCGAAAATCATGAATAAATATTATAATTTAAAAATAATAATTCATATAATTTTAATTGCCAGTTATGCATAACAATACTGTAAAAACACTGCATATTAGCATTTAAGCATTACATAAAAGTTTGAAGAGCAATTTTTCCAGATTAAGTTAAGGCTTAGCATTACAAAATTGACCATAAAATGACAAGCACAGTGCAATCCCGGTCTCTAGCTTTCAGAAAACAGAATGGTACTGCAACACTATAAGGCACGTGTTATCGAGCTACTAGTTTCTGGTACAGCTGGTATTACATAAGCACATGAGTATTTTACTGTAATTACTCACCAAAGATCTTCTGACATTACGCAAAGTGTGTAATTTTTGTCCGTTTTACAATACTCTGAACGAAAAACACGGCAGTAAGCTCCTTGACTAGAGAAAACTAACCAATCCCTGACCGATAAAGAAGGTAACTTCACCGGTCCCAAGACATCTCTATCGTCCAAAGTTGGACCCCACATGATGGTGTTCTGAGCGTCGTCGTCTTTAGTTTGTCTAATATCTTTGGTGCGCTGCAATAAACATAAGTTGAATGACCACTAATGAGTACTGAGTATGCGGGTCGACCGTTTAGGGTACAATGAAGGTAGTAAACAGCCCTAGACAGTCGTTATGTAAGTATATTTGACCTCAGATAACAGTTTAAACTTTGTTTTGCTGACATAAAGTGTTAAATAACGAAATGAGTAGGCGCATGTCTCAATAGCAACATACATGTGAGTTAAATAATAATTTTGCATGCTGTACATTATGTCACATACCCTGATTTAAATAAAAATTTGCTTTGTCTTTTTGCAAAAGTATTTCACCCACTTTCAAAGAATAGAACTGAAAGTTTTTATAAGAATTATTTACACGTTTATATGGTGAAAAATATATTGAAGTCTTTCATATACACCAAAAAAGTGTACAAGTACCCACCCTTATTAGTATTTTTTTATACAGGATCAGATAAGTGTATAAACTAAATAAAATAAAAATAAAAAAGCCGTTTACATAGTACACATTACATTTCCACAGTACATACTAACCATAAATTTATTGATGTTGTGCCATTTTTCCACAAATCTTAAAACGCCAATAGATCCATTGTTCAAATACACCATCTTTGTTGTTTTATCCGAATCGATTATCTAAAACAAAATTAAATGTTACAAATATAAAAAGCATAAGGTTGTAACAGTAACGAAAGTTAATAATCTAAATCTAAATCGAGGAAAGCAATCAAATATAGAGAAGGAAAGAAGCTTGAAAAAATTATAGTAAAGAAGGCCAAGAATCATATTTTATTGCGTTGCAGTGCCACAGAAAGCCAGCTATTATAAAATTGGTCGTAGTAAAGTGAAAAGTGTAAAAGCAGCGTCAGTAAAATGAATCTGAAGTTTCCCTGTTTATTGATTGAGACTCACAAGCGCATGGTCTTCACTTGGCTTGGTTCTGATCCCCCAAAAAATTTAAGTCTCAGAGAAGTTGGGATAACATGAGTGCTACTAGATACCGATTAACTTTGGGATAACGGTCTACGGCTGGACTATTCCGTATGAAATCTCCACATGACTGTGTTTCATGCAAGTGTTGAGGCAGATAGCTTCAAAGGTCTGAACTGTTTGAAATGTGCTGAATGCAGACCCAGATACCACGTTCTTAATGAGATGCTCAGACGAGTCATAAAGGATACCCTTCGTGCGTTCGAAACACCCGGTATGGCATATCTATTCCTGATAGCTAAAAAATGTCGCCAGTCACCAGTGAATCGGTTTCTTCTATCCAAGCGTGCTACCTTAGGTCGCATGGCCACATTACATTAGGCGAGATGCGGTCAAATACAAGCATTTTATTGTGGGGCAATTGCATGCATTAAAAATTTATAATTTGTTTTTTTTTTGTCTGGTGTTTCCTACCAGACGGAAAAGTGATATCATATTGTGTACATTATTTAGTATAAACGCCTCACTCAAACTAAAATATTAACTATTTTATTGTAAGACAGACCTTGATGCTTTTTTTCTTTGTATAATCCGGTCATCCATCAAGGTCACCTAAGTCAAACACATAAGTTGCAACCGCCAATGAAGCAGTCTGCGGATTTAATTTTTTAATTAACTTAATTATTATTATTGGCATCTTGTCACTTGTTAGGGTTCTGCACACAAAGGGTAAAAACAGAACTCAATTACTAAGACTTCACTGTCAATCTGTCCGTCACTAGATCGTCTCATGTAACAACCGTAATAGATAGACAGTTTCATTTTCACAGATGACGTATTTGTGTTGCAGTTTTAACAAAATATCCTAGTAACCCAATAATAAAATATTTAAAGGAAGCCCTAGGCTGAGACTTAGGCCGCATCATCTTTGTAACTGAGATCGTCGACAAGACAACGTAAACCAGGAATAAATCAGAAAAAAATCTTACTGTCCGTGTGTACCGAATATTAGTATACAGTGTGAATGCCGATTCGCAGATGTACCGTCCCGGCTCCGCTATTACTTGTACTTCTTGATCCGGAAACCATCGAGCCAATCCACTGTTTATTATGCCTGCCACCTGCAAAATTACTATGAACAATAAACTGTATACCTGATGAAGTTCATCAAATGTGAACGAAACTATAGTTGGACCTTCCTAATAATCTGGTATGCGTGGAAACCCGTATTGTTAATCAAAACTAATCAAACTCGTCAGTTTTCCATTTAATTTGGACAACTGTGAAAAATGTGTAACTTCTACTGCTCTACTTCACGCTTAACATGGAACTAATTTATTGTAGGTACATAAGTACTGTAGATTTTGTACATAAAATATCGAGATTCTTCTCAATTCTATGTTAAGAAACTTAGAAAAAAATATATTTTTCACACTCATAGCCTAGCCAACATTGTCAGGCAACATTAATAAACACATTCACAATCATACACGAAAACAGGCAGTGGAACTCATCGCTTGCCTAATTAGAGCAACCCGGTAGCAGCAACTCCGGGCGTGTACGGAGGTCCGTGTTGTTCTATGTTTGCCTACTTTTACTCACCTGCCTCCACCGGGAATCGAACCATTATGACCCATGGCGGCTGTCAAACACTAAAATACTAAGACAATGTATACTATCAAGATACTCATCAGAGAATATAAGTCTTTTTTACCGACTGCCCAAAAAGGAGATACTGAATTGTTTGCATGATTTTAGAAATAAGCCCCTATAGAAAATTTAAAATTTCAATTTGAATTGATATATGAATAATACGTATTTTTTCTAAATATTCTTTCTATGACTTCGAATATGTAAATCTGTGGTGCAGTTTCTTCTATGATCCATATATGTAGAAATCATAATTATTATTACTCGTCTAAACTTATCTTGTACTTCTATTGATTTTTGTATATATTATATATTTATTTTGACAAATTTTTTGAATTTATATTTATTTTGTTTTTTGATTTCCGTGTTTTAACATAAAAAGCGTATGTATATTTTATGTAATTATTGTAATAACCGTTTATTTATGTTGTTTATTTATTTATAAATAAGAAGTTTTAGGTTAGGGGGTCGCTGTTTAAGTCACACGTGCGTAATGTCACTGCTCTTTCATAGCGGAAGACCAGCGCTGGCTGCTTAACCAGCTGCAGCCAGCATTTATGCTGCGTTGGGGTCGGGGTCCGACAAACACATTATAACATAGTATTTAATCTGTTTACTATCTAGTCTATATGTTTTAATTATTTTTGTTTTTGAGTGTAGGACGATATAAAACCCTTCAATCCGACGGTGTTTTTTACCTTGTTGATTTCTCGAACAGAGCTCGACTAAATTTGAATAAATTACTGTTTTGTTTGAGAGGGGGTATACTCTCAAGTGGTCTTATTTAAATTTCATCAAAATTCATTCAATTCATCATTGCTGAGGTATGATTTTTAAATCGAAATAACTATAGAAATAACTGAAAAAGTTCGAGTACGTCTGCCGTAATGGAAGTGGATAAGCATGTTTTTTTTAAAAAGAACTTGTTAAATCTAGCAAACCTTATCAAAGCTATGGTCGTCGTTGAAATATCCTCCGCCGATGTCTAGGAGGGACATGTGACGACCCTCCCTTGCTTCATAGTCAAACAACGCCCTCGCTACCTGAAGACCCTGCGTGTAGCTTTGCGGTGAGAAACATGCACTGCCCACGTGGAACGCTACTCCAATGACCTGCAGTTCAATTGTACTTATTTATAAATTATAATAAAAAGAAGAGCGTTTTTAATATTAAGTAGGTTCAGCAAAGGATAGTCAGTATTTTTTTTTATTATTCAACTACCAATATATAAAAAATTACAAACCAACTTCTTTTCGGCAGCAAATTTTTCGTCGTATCTTTTTTTTATAATCTATTCACGAGTAGAGTAGAATAAGTTCATAACTTATGTAAAAAAATCTGATACCTTACGAATTACCTAAACGAATTCTAAAATCCTGAAAAACTTACGTTCATTCCAAGTCGACTGGCTTCGTCCAGTAGACTCATAGCTTCTATGCAGTCGCAACCAAACTTATCTCCTAGTCTGTACACGCAATCACTGTCCAGTTTTACACGGATCAAAAGTCTACAAATAAAATCAACCATACATATTTGGAATACACAACACAACAACCTAAGTAGCATTTTACATAACTGGCGAAAAAAGTAATGTAATGTTGTCAAAGTTTATGTAGGTACCGAAGAGGCTGTTTTATTCAAAAAATTTATTAACACAGAATATTTACTAATATATATACTAAGCGAATACTTTTGACTTGTATCAATATTATGATAATTTATGAACTTTTTATTTGAATATTTACTAAAGTGAGACCTTAATTTTAAACTACAAACCAAAACTTATCCTAATAGACCTATAGTTGAGATTTATCTCAAAAGTACTGTCATGTTGTTAAAATTTATGTAGTTACTGAAAAAGACTGTTTTATTCAAAAACTTAATAACCCTAAAAGGCTCATTAAAGTAAGTCTTTAATTATAAACTACAAACCTAAACTTATTCTAATAGACCTATAGATGAGAGAAAAGTTTGTGAAAGCTGGCAGCATTGCCAAGTTGTGAGGCAATGATGATTTCTGAACTAAATAAAAACGTCATTCTGCAGAATTTACGTTATATAATATAATAAACACTTAGCCAGGTCCCGATACAACTAAACGGGCCTCACAGCAGACTCATCGTCTCTGCACTAAACGACACAAACATGTTCACGCGGCCACCGGTGTGAAGTTGGCAGCCAAACTCAGCGGCCATATAATGCGACCAAATTAAGGAGGAAATTTTGTGAAGTTAGCGGCCAACAATATTCTAGTCTACTGGGATACTAAGCTTCTTCTTGTTATAGCTAATCAGGCTTAAACAAGTCTAATACTGCTCTACAAAACAAGGAGTAACGAAATACCGTGAAAATAAAAGAAAAATTTTTTCAATCAATTTGGAAAAAAAACAGTTGTACCTTGGACGGCTGTTTTGGACTAACTCCGTATGTCAAAAGAAAGCTTGTATTTTATGCTATATACCTGTGAAATTTCAACGCGGCAGTCGTACTGTAAGTGGTAGAAAAAAAATATTCTTTTCTACCATTTTCAAATTTGAAAAAAATAACAAATGTACCTTGGACGGCTGTTTTGGAAAAACGCGGTATGTCAAAAGAAAGCTTGTATTTCATGCTATATACCTGTGAAATTTCAACGCGGCAGTCGTACTGTAAGTAGAAGAAAAAAAAAATTCTTTTCTACCATTTTCAAATTAGAAAAAAAATGACAAATGTACCTTGGACGGCTGTTTTGGAATAACGCGGTATGTCAAAAGAAAGCTTGTATTTCATGCTATATACCTGTGAAATTTCAACGCGGCAGTCGTACTGTAAGTAGTAGAAAAAAAAATATTCTTTTCTACCATTTTCAAGTTTGAAAAAAATAACAAATGTACCTTGGACGGCTGTTTTGGACTAACTCCGTATGTTAAAAGAAAGCTTGTATTTTATGCTATATACTTGTGAAATTTCAACGCGGCAGTCGTACTGTAAGTAGTAGAAAAAAAAAATATTCTTTTCTACCATTTTCAAATTTGAAAAAAAAAAACAAATGTACCTTGGACGGCTGTTTTGGAATAACGCGGTATGTCAAAAGAAAGCTTGTATTTCATGCTATATACTTGTGAAATTTCAACGCGGCAGTCGTACTGTAAGTAGTAGAAAAAAAAAAATTCTTTTCTACCATTTTCAAGTTTGAAAAAAATAACAAATGTACCTTGGACGGCTGTTTTGGAATAACGCGGTATGTCAAAAGAAAGCCTGTATTTCATGCTATATACCTGTGAAATTTCAACGCGGCAGTCGTACTGTAAGTAGAAGAAAAAAAATATTCTTTTCTACCATTTTCAAATTTGAATAAAAATTACAAATGTACCTTGGACGGCTGTTTTGGAATAACGCGGTATGTCAAAAGAAAGCTTGTATTTTATGCTATATATTTGTCAAATTTCAACGCGGCAGTCGTACTGTAAGTAGTAGAAAAAAAAATATTCTTTTCTACCATTTTCAAGTTTGAAAAAAAAAACAAATGTACCTTGGACGGCTGTTTTGGACTAACTCCGTATGTTAAAAGAAAGCTTGTATTTTATGCTATATACTTGTGAAATTTCAACGCGGCAGTCGTACTGTAAGTAGTAGAAAAAAATATTCTTTCTACCATTTTCAAATTAGAAAAAAATAACAAATGTACCTTGGACGGCTGTTTTGGACTAACTCCGTATGTTAAAAGAAAGCTTGTGTTTTATGCTATATACTTGTGAAATTTCAACGCGGCAGTCATACTGTAAGTAGTAGAAAAAAAAAATTCTTTTCTACCATTTTCAAATTTGAAAAAAAAAACAAATGTACCTTGGACGGCTGTTTTGGAATAAAGCGGTATGTCAAAAGAAATCTTGTATTTCATTCTATATATTTGTGAAATTTCAACGCGGCAGTCGTACTGTAAGTAGTAGAAAAAAAAAATTCTTTTCTACCATTTTCAAATTTGAATAAAATAACAAATGTACCTTGGACGGCTGTTTTGGAATAACGCGGTATGTCAAAAAAAAGCTTGTATTTCATGCTATATACCTGTGAAATTTCAACGCGGCAGTCGTACTGTAAGTAGTAGAAAAAAAATATTCTTTTCTACCATTTTCAAATTAGAAAAAAATAACAAATGTACCTTGGACGGCTGTTTTGGAATAACGCGATATGTCAAAAGAAAGCTTGTATTTTATGCTTTCTACTTGTGAAATTTCAACGCGGCAGTCATACTGTAAGTAGTAGAAAAAAAAAATTCTTTTCTACCATTTTCAAATTTGAAAAAAAAAACAAATGTACCTTGGACGGCTGTTTTGGAATAAAGCGGTATGTCAAAAGAAATCTTGTATTTCATTCTATATATTTGTAAAATTTCAACGCGGCAGTCGTACTGTAAGTAGTAGAAAAAAAATATTCTTTTCTACCATTTTCAAATTTGAAAAAAATAACAAATGTACCTTGGACGGCTGTTTTGGACTAACTCCGTATGTTAAAAGAAAGCTTGTGTTTTATGCTATATACTTGTGAAATTTCAACGCGGGAGTCGTACTGTAAGTAGTAGAAAAAAATATTCTTTCTACCATTTTCAAATTAGAAAAAAATAACAAATGTACCTTGGACGGCTGTTTTGGACTAACTCCGTATGTCAAAAGAAAGCTTATATTTTATGCTATATACTTGTGAAATTTCAACGCGGCAGTCATACTGTAAGTAGTAGAAAAAAAAAATTCTTTTCTACCATTTTCAAATTTGAAAAAAAAAACAAATGTACCTTGGACGGCTGTTTTGGAATAAAGCGGTATGTCAAAAGAAATCTTGTATTTCATTCTATATATTTGTGAAATTTCAACGCGGCAGTCGTACTGTAAGTAGTAGAAAAAAAATATTCTTTTCTACCATTTTCAAATTTGAATAAAATAACAAATGTACCTTGGACGGCTGTTTTGGAATAACGCGGTATGTCAAAAAAAAGCTTGTATTTCATGCTATATACCTGTGAAATTTCAACGCGGCAGTCGTACTGTAAGTAGTAGAAAAAAAATATTCTTTTCTACCATTTTCAAATTAGAAAAAAATAACAAATGTACCTTGGACGGCTGTTTTGGAATAACGCGATATGTCAAAAGAAAGCTTGTATTTTATGCTTTCTACTTGTGAAATTTCAACGCGGCAGTCGTACTGTAAGTAGTAGAAAAAAAATATTCCATTCTACCATTTTCAAATTTGAAAAAAATAACAAATGTACCTTGGACGGCTGTTTTGGACTAACTCCGTATGTTAAAAGAAAGCTTGTGTTTTATGCTATATACTTGTGAAATTTCAACGCGGCAGTCGTACTGTAAGTAGTAGAAAAAAAATATTCTTTTCTACCATTTTCAAATTTGAAAAAAATAACAAATGTACCTTGGACGGCTGTTTTGGACTAACTCCGTATGTTAAAAGAAAGCTTGTGTTTTATGCTATATACTTGTGAAATTTCAACGCGGCAGTCGTACTGTAAGTAGTAGAAAAAAAATATTCTTTTCTACCATTTTCAAATTTGAATAAAAAAACAAATGTACCTTGGACGGCTGTTTTGGACTAACTCCGTATGTTAAAAGAAAGCTTGTATTTCATGCTATATACTTGTGAAATTTCAACGCGGCAGTCGTACTGTAAGTAGTAGAAAAAAAAAATATTCTTTTCTACCATTTTCAAATTTGAAAAAAAAAAACAAATGTACCTTGGACGGCTGTTTTGGAATAACGCGGTATGTCAAAAGAAAGCTTGTATTTCATGCTATATACCTGTGAAATTTCAACGCGGCAGTCGTACTGTAAGTAGTAGAAAAAAAATATTCTTTTCTACCATTTTCAAATTAGAAAAAAATAACAAATGTACCTTGGACGGCTGTTTTGGACTAACGCGGTATGTCAAAAGAAAGCTTGTATTTCATGCTACCTGTGAAATTTCAACGCGGCAGTCGTACTGTAAGTAGAAGAAAAAAAATATTCTTTTCTACCATTTTCAAATTTGAAAAAAAAAACAAATGTACCTTGGACGGCTGTTTTGGACTAACTCCGTATGTTAAAAGAAAGCTTGTATTTCATGCTATATACTTGTGAAATTTCAACGCGGCAGTCGTACTGTAAGTAGTAGAAAAAAAAATATTCTTTTCTACCATTTTCAAATTTGAAAAAAATAACAAATGTACCTTGGACGGCTGTTTTGGACTAACTCCGTATGTTAAAAGAAAGCTTGTGTTTTATGCTATATACTTGTGAAATTTCAACGCGGCAGTCGTACTGTAAGTAGTAGAAAAAAAATATTCTTTTCTACCATTTTCAAATTTGAATAAAATAACAAATGTACCTTGGACGGCTGTTTTGGAATAACGCGGTATGTCAAAAGAAAGCTTGTATTTCATGCTATATACTTGTGAAATTTCAACGCGGCAGTCGTACTGTAAGTAGTAGAAAAAAAAAATATTCTTTTCTACCATTTTCAAATTTGAAAAAAAAAAAACAAATGTACCTTGGACGGCTGTTTTGGAATAACGCGGTATGTCAAAAGAAAGCTTGTATTTCATGCTATATACCTGTGAAATTTCAACGCGGCAGTCGTACTGTAAGTAGTAGAAAAAAAATATTCTTTTCTACCATTTTCAAATTAGAAAAAAATAACAAATGTACCTTGGACGGCTGTTTTGGAATAACGCGGTATGTCAAAAGAAAGCTTGTATTTCATGCTACCTGTGAAATTTCAACGCGGCAGTCGTACTGTAAGTAGAAGAAAAAAAATATTCTTTTCTACCATTTTCAAATTTGAAAAAAAAAACAAATGTACCTTGGACGGCTGTTTTGGACTAACTCCGTATGTTAAAAGAAAGCTTGTATTTCATGCTATATACTTGTGAAATTTCAACGCGGCAGTCGTACTGTAAGTAGTAGAAAAAAAAATATTCTTTTCTACCATTTTCAAATTTGAAAAAAATAACAAATGTACCTTGGACGGCTGTTTTGGACTAACTCCGTATGTTAAAAGAAAGCTTGTGTTTTATGCTATATACTTGTGAAATTTCAACGCGGCAGTCGTACTGTAAGTAGTAGAAAAAAAATATTCTTTTCTACCATTTTCAAATTTGAATAAAATAACAAATGTACCTTGGACGGCTGTTTTGGAATAACGCGGTATGTCAAAAGAAAGCTTGTATTTCATGCTATATACTTGTGAAATTTCAACGCGGCAGTCGTACTGTAAGTAGTAGAAAAAAAAAAAATTCTTTTCTACCATTTTCAAATTTGAAAAAAAAAAACAAATGTACCTTGGACGGCTGTTTTGGAATAACGCGGTATGTCAAAAGAAAGCTTGTATTTCATGCTATATACCTGTGAAATTTCAACGCGGCAGTCGTACTGTAAGTAGTAGAAAAAAAATATTCTTTTCTACCATTTTCAAATTAGAAAAAAATAACAAATGTACCTTGGACGGCTGTTTTGGAATAACGCGGTATGTCAAAAGAAAGCTTGTATTTCATGCTATATACTTGTGAAATTTCAACGCGGCAGTCGTACTGTAAGTAGTAGAAAAAAAATATTCTTTTCTACCATTTTCAAATTAGAAAAAAAAAGACAAATGTATCTTGGACGGCTGTTTTGGACTAACGCGGTATGTCAAAAAAAAGCTTGTATTTCATGCTATATACTTGTGAAATTTCAACGCGGCAGTCATACTGTAAGTAGTAGATAAAAAAATATTCTTTTCTACCATTTTCAAATTAGAAAAAAAATAACTTTACTCTTTCAAAAAGTTCGCGTACATCTGGCAATTGACATCATGCATTCAGCTCAATGACAAAAGAGGTCGCTTCGCTATTCAGCCTTGTCTTCGTATGTGTTTAATAGTCATTAATTTTAAATATCGATCGGCGAAGCTCAATTTCATACTTGACAAAATAATTTAAAAAAGATGAAAAAGGCGGGAATAGAATTTTTTTACTTAAAATATTGTTTTGTTTTATTTTTTTATAATTACATGCTAATTAGGAAAAAGACACGAGTTCTGCAAGTAATGAAGATATTAGCTGCACTCCCGATTCAATGAAAATGGAATGCCGGATTTTTTCTACTTACCTCACAATCGAGATGTAAAGCCGAGTATTTACTAACTCTAACTAGCCTCGAAATATAAGCTCCTTCGCTGCGCTCGTGCGCCTAAATATCTCGGGCTGCAATTGATGCCTTACAGCCTTTGGCTACTAATCTACTATTAATCGTTTTCTTATTTATAGTTATATCTTATAAATAAAAAATGCTTATGTAATGATACTCAATTTTCAATACCATATTTGCAACTTAAAAGAAAGCAAACATTCAGTTTTTATTGTTTTTGACACGTTTGTCATTTTTGTTATATTCACATACATAACAAATTTGTTTTTCAGTTACAGATATTTGTTTTTGATCGGTTGAGACATCTTTCGTTTCGATTATATCGTACAGGCAAGCATTGTGTATTAACCGTCTACATCTTAGGCATTTAAAGTGGATAATATCGGTTACATGCCTTTCATAACATATTAGAATGTTGTGAAAGTCGAACACATACACGACACTCAAATATTTCATCGATATCACTTGTGGCTCCTATACATTTGCTGTGCACCCAACGATTACAACTATCACATTCAACCCACATAGTTGTAAGTTCAACTTTTGATGAGCCATGGCCACAATAAGCACACTGAAACAATGTCTCGTTGGCTTCTTTGTCATAAGATACTTTCTTTTTTTTAAGATATCGACCATCAAAATGGCTGAAACTTTTTTTAGTTCTTTTTTTCCACTGCTCTTCTTCACATGGTTCGATTTGATTTTGTTTGGTTAGTCTATTCTTAGGTATTTCATTTATTATCTCTTTTGATACAGCTAACACTTCTGATCTAATTTTTCTTATAAACTGCGAGCATTTAAAATTTTTTTGCCCATTTAGAGTCAAAGTCTTAAGCTGGCCAAAATAGTTTTCAACAAGGGCATTGCTCGTTCTATTTTGTTTCATAAGATTTGACCATAAAGGGGCAAGCCACAAATATTTTTTCTGTAAAATGTTCCAAATTGCAGGACAGTAAAACTCATTTGTCACAATATCTTCAGACGTAACGTAATCACCTAAATCTTCCAGTTTAACCGTGCAGCAAATCTTTTTGGAGCGTTCATAGAAAGGGCTGCTTTGGTATTGTACTGAAGAATCAGTAGTTTCTAATTCTTCTATTGACGTTTTATTCAAAGCAGATTGGTCAAATGTTCTACTGACCTTGGCAAAGCAAAGATTTTTTAAAGCATTAGCAGTTTCTTCATTTGTCAGTTTCGAATTAGTCAAAATAAATAAATTTTTTACAAATTTATCAAACTCTATCAGAGTACTGCACAATGTGAATTGTGCCAAGATATCTTTGTATTCATTTTTTTTTACAGAACAAGCTTTTTCAACGTCATTTGTGATCATTTTTATCAAATGTGCACAGCATAGAAATATTAATATAAAATCTTTGTCTAGCGGTGTATTTGTTGTTAAGCTGTCGTAACATTTGGCTAAGTATCGCGTTAAATTGCACATATTGAAAGATTTACAAATAGCGTTAATAGACGCAAAAGCCATATCAGTTACGACCCCTGTAAATGCAGGCCAATGACTTTTAGTTTCGCAAAAATAGCGAAAGTCACTCAATAGTTTGGCGATGCTGTGGCTGTCGTGTTTTTGGGATAGCATCGCCAAAACAGGGAAAACGCGACCGTTTGGAATTGATACTACTCCTGCGTAGTATAAAATTCGTTTTTTTGTAGCGTTCTCCTCCTTTAAGTTTCTAACGACACTTCCCGTAGCATCAAAGTGAAGTAGTACAGGGCCAACTCTCTTTAACACCTCCAGTTGTTCTACGCTATACATTTTTACGCTTAAGAGAAAACTAATTTCCTGAATAAAATCCGCGTGTGCTTTAAAGTACAGGAGCAAATCATTTACGTCATTTTTAGACCTATCGTTATGGCATATAGCTTCTGATCGAATTTTTCGAAAAGTTTCATCTGATTTTATCATGTCTTAATTTTTGGTTTTGTTAAGTTTTTCGCTGTTTATATGCAACAATTGTTGATTTTTGTACATTTTGGCTTTTTGACTAACTAATTTACGTTTTATTATTTGCCTCTCAATTTTCGACACCGGCAATGTCAATTGTTGTGTATGACAGAAGTTTTTGTCTGAGCTGTACACAAACACGTGCTTATTTTTTAATATAACTTTAAATTTTTTGCAATTTATGTGCTTACATTTGGCAGCGATTAAAATATTTGAAGAATTATATTTAACATACTTGAAGACAATGAGGCAGGTGTTGTTGACCTCAGACTGTATTTTTTTTCTAATGACGTATGGGTAAATATTAACGTTAAGTTTTTTCCCATTATACATTTTCCGGAGGACTTTGTCCTCCAAATCAAACTCGCCTTCCAAATAAAATGATTGATGTTCATCTAGTTTTACAACATTTTCTGTGCCCAGGGGTAAAATGATGTTGGAATTGTCGGCACTCGAAATGTTCAAAATACATTTAGGGACTTTTTGACATCCGGACTGACATACTTGCCATTAATATTAGTAACTGTTTTTTTTCTGATAACATTATATCTGTCAAACTTGAGGAGTCTGAAGATTGAACACTAGATTTGCTTAAAGCATCTTCTGTTATCTCGGATGATTCCAAAGTCTCATATTTTGTATTATGAAATATGTCGCTAATATCCTCTATCTCTAGTTGCATTTTATTTTGAAAAGATCGTTCCGAAGTTTCAAGTAATGTATTATCTGGCGAATTTAATAATGGCTCCACTACTTTTTCCGGAATCTCACAATCTTTCATAACAAATGTAAAACTATTCCGTGATTCGTTGAGTTAGTCCAAAACAGCCGTCCAAGGTACATTTGTTTTTTTTTTCAAATTTGAAAATGGTAGAAAAGAATATTTTTTTTCTACTACTTACAGTACGACTGCCGCGTTGAAATTTCACAAGTATATAGCATAAAATACAAGCTTTCTTTTGACATACGGAGTCAGTCCAAAACAGCCGTCCAAGGTACATTTGTTTTTTTTTTTCTAATTTGAAAATGGTAGAATAGAATATTTTTTTTTCTACTACTTACAGTACGACTGCCGCGTTAAAATTTCACAAGTATATAGCATAAAATACAAGCTTTCTTTTGACATACCGCGTTAGTCCAAAACAGCCAACCAAGGTACATTTGTTTTTTTTTTCAAATTTGAAAATGGTAGAAAAGAATATTTTTTTTCTACTACTTACAGTACGACTGCCGCGTTGAAATTTCACAGGTATATAGCATAAAATACAAGCTTTCTTTTGACATACGGAGTTAGTCCAAAACAGCCGTCCAAGGTACATTTGTTTTTTTTTTTCTAATTTGAAAATGGTAGAAAAGAATTTTTTTTTTCTACTACTTACAGTACGACTGCCGCGTTGAAATTTCACAAGTATATAGCATGAAATACAAGCTTTTTTTTGACATACGGATTTAGTCCAAAACAGCCGTCCAAGGTACATTTGTTTTTTTTTTTTCAAATTTTAAAATGGTAGAAAAGAATATTTTTTTTCTACTACTTACAGTACGACTGCCGCGTTGAAATTTCACAAGTATATAGCATAAAATACAAGCTTTCTTTTGACATACCGCGTTATTCCAAAGCAGCCGTCCAAGGTACATTTGTTTTTTTTTTCAAACTTGAAAATGGTAGAAAAGAATATTTTTTTTCTACTACTTACAGTACGACTGCCGCGTTGAAATTTCACAGGTATATAGCATAAAATACAAGCTTTCTTTTGACATACGGAGTTAGTCCAAAACAGCCGTCCAAGGTACATTTGTCTTTTTTTTTCTAATTTGAAAATGGTAGAAAAGAATATTTTTTTTTTTCAACTACTTACAGTACGACTGCCGCGTTGAAATTTCACAAATATATAGAATGAAATACAAGATTTTTTTTTAAATACCGCGTTAGTCCAAAACAGCCGTCCAAGGTACATTTGTTTTTTTTTTTCTAATTTGAAAATGGTAGAAAAGAATATTTTTTTTCTACTACTTACAGTACGACTGCCGCGTTGAAATTTCACAAATATATAGAATGAAATACAAGCTTTCTTTTGACATACCGCGTTATTCCAAAGCAGCCGTCCAAGGTACATTTGTCATTTTTTTTCTAATTTGAAAATGGTAGAAAAGAATTTTTTTTTTCTACTACTTACAGTACGACTGCCGCGTTGAAATTTCACAAGTATATAGCATGAAATACAAGCTTTTTTTTGACATACGGATTTAGTCCAAAACAGCCGTCCAAGGTACATTTGTTTTTTTTTTTTCAAATTTTAAAATGGTAGAAAAGAATATTTTTTTTCTACTACTTACAGTACGACTGCCGCGTTGAAATTTCACAAGTATATAGCATAAAATACAAGCTTTCTTTTGACATACGGAGTTAGTCCAAAACAGCCGTCCAAGGTACATTTGTCTTTTTTTTTCTAATTTGAAAATGGTAGAAAAGAATATTTTTTTTCTACTACTTACAGTACGACTGCCGCGTTGAAATTTCACAAATATATAGAATGAAGAACAAGATTTCTTTTGACATACCGCGTTATTCCAAAACAGCCGTCCAAGGTACATTTGTTTTTTTTTCTAATTTGAAAATGGTAGAAAAGAATTTTTTTTTTCTACTACTTACAGTACGACTGCCGCGTTGAAATTTCACAAATATATAGAATGAAATACAAGCTTTCTTTTGACATACCGCGTTATTCCAAAGCAGCCATCCAAGGTACATTTGTCATTTTTTTTCTAATTTGAAAATGGTAGAAAAGAATTTTTTTTTTCTACTACTTACAGTACGACTGCCGCGTTGAAATTTCACAAGTATATAGCATAAAATACAAGCTTTCTTTTGACATACGGAGTTAGTCCAAAACAGCCGTCCAAGGTACATTTGTTTTTTTTTTTCTAATTTGAAAATGGTAGAAAAGAATATTTTTTTTCTACTACTTACAGTACGACTGCCGCGTTGAAATTTCACAAATATATAGAATGAAATACAAGATTTCTTTTGACATACCGCGTTATTCCAAAACAGCCGTCCAAGGTACATTTGTTTTTTTTTCTAATTTGAAAATGGTAGAAAAGAATTTTTTTTTTCTACTACTTACAGTACGACTGCCGCGTTGAAATTTCACAAATATATAGCATAAAATACAAGCTTTCTTTTGACATACAGAGTTAGTCCAAAACAGCCGTCCAAGGTACATTTGTTTTTTTTTTTCTAATTTGAAAATGGTAGAAAAGAATATTTTTTTTCTACTACTTACAGTACGACTGCCGCGTTGAAATTTCACAAATATATAGAATGAAATACAAGATTTCTTTTGACATACCGCGTTATTCCAAAACAGCCGTCCAAGGTACATTTGTTTTTTTTTCTAATTTGAAAATGGTAGAAAAGAATTTTTTTTTTCTACTACTTACAGTACGACTGCCGCGTTGAAATTTCACAAATATATAGCATAAAATACAAGCTTTCTTTTGACATACAGAGTTAGTCCAAAACAGCCGTCCAAGGTACATTTGTTTTTTTTTTTCTAATTTGAAAATGGTAGAAAAGAATTTTTTTTTTCTACTACTTACAGTACGACTGCCGCGTTGAAATTTCACAAATATATAGCATAAAATACAAGCTTTCTTTTGACATACGGAGTTAGTCCAAAACAGCCGTCCAAGGTACATTTGTCTTTTTTTTTCTAATTTGAAAATGGTAGAAAAGAATATTTTTTTTCTACTACTTACAGTACGACTGCCGCGTTGAAATTTCACAAATATATAGAATGAAATACAAGCTTTCTTTTGACATACCGCGTTATTCCAAAACAGCCGTCCAAGGTACATTTGTTTTTTTTTCTAATTTGAAAATGGTAGAAAAGAATTTTTTTTTTCTACTACTTACAGTACGACTGCCGCGTTGAAATTTCACAAATATATAGAATGAAATACAAGATTTCTTTTGACATACCGCGTTATTCCAAAGCAGCCATCCAAGGTACATTTGTCATTTTTTTTCTAATTTGAAAATGGTAGAATAGAATTTTTTTTTTCTACTACTTACAGTACGACTGCCGCGTTGAAATTTCACAAGTATATAGCATGAAATACAAGCTTTTTTTTGACATACGGATTTAGTCCAAAACAGCCGTCCAAGGTACATTTGTTTTTTTTTCTAATTTGAAAATGGTAGAAAAGAATTTTTTTTTTCTACTACTTACAGTACGACTGCCGCGTTGAAATTTCACAAATATATAGAATGAAATACAAGCTTTCTTTTGACATACCGCGTTATTCCAAAGCAGCCATCCAAGGTACATTAGTCATTTTTTTTCTAATTTGAAAATGGTAGAATAGAATTTTTTTTTTCTACTACTTACAGTACGACTGCCGCGTTGAAATTTCACAAGTATATAGCATAAAATACAAGCTTTCTTTTGACATACGGAGTTAGTCCAAAACAGCCGTCCAAGGTACATTTGTTTTTTTTTTTCTAATTTGAAAATGGTAGAAAAGAATATTTTTTTTCTACTACTTACAGTACGACTGCCGCGTTGAAATTTCACAAATATATAGAATGAAGAACAAGATTTCTTTTGACATACCGCGTTATTCCAAAACAGCCGTCCAAGGTACATTTGTTTTTTTTTCTAATTTGAAAATGGTAGAAAAGAATTTTTTTTTTCTACTACTTACAGTACGACTGCCGCGTTGAAATTTCACAAATATATAGCATAAAATACAAGCTTTCTTTTGACATACGGAGTTAGTCCAAAACAGCCGTCCAAGCTACATTTGTTTTTTTTTTTCTAATTTGAAAATGGTAGAAAAGAATTTTTTTTTTCTACTACTTACAGTACGACTGCCGCGTTGAAATTTCACAAATATATAGCATAAAATACAAGCTTTCTTTTGACATACGGAGTTAGTCCAAAACAGCCGTCCAAGGTACATTTGTTTTTTTTTTTCTAATTTGAAAATGGTAGAAAAGAATATTTTTTTTCTACTACTTACAGTACGACTGCCGCGTTGAAATTTCACAAATATATAGAATGAAATACAAGATTTCTTTTGACATACCGCGTTATTCCAAAGCAGCCGTCCAAGGTACATTTGTCTTTTTTTTTCTAATTTGAAAATGGTAGAAAAGAATATTTTTTTTCTACTACTTACAGTACGACTGCCGCGTTGAAATTTCACAAATATATAGAATGAAATACAA
Source organism: Ligdia adustata (assembly GCA_947049295.1). Classification (NCBI taxonomy): domain Eukaryota; kingdom Metazoa; phylum Arthropoda; class Insecta; order Lepidoptera; family Geometridae; genus Ligdia; species Ligdia adustata. The sequence continues at coordinate 12,200,388 of OX346218.1, forward strand.
GATTTCTTTTGACATACCGCGTTATTCCAAAACAGCCGTCCAAGGTACATTTGTTTTTTTTTCTAATTTGAAAATGGTAGAAAAGAATTTTTTTTTTCTACTACTTACAGTACGACTGCCGCGTTGAAATTTCACAAATATATAGAATGAAATACAAGATTTCTTTTGACATACCGCGTTATTCCAAAGCAGCCATCCAAGGTACATTTGTCATTTTTTTTCTAATTTGAAAATGGTAGAATAGAATTTTTTTTTTCTACTACTTACAGTACGACTGCCGCGTTGAAATTTCACAAATATATAGCATAAAATACAAGCTTTCTTTTGACATACGGAGTTAGTCCAAAACAGCCGTCCAAGATACATTTGTCTTTTTTTTTCTAATTTGAAAATGGTAGAAAAGAATATTTTTTTTCTACTACTTACAGTACGACTGCCGCGTTGAAATTTCACAAATATATAGAATGAAATACAAGATTTCTTTTGACATACCGCGTTATTCCAAAGCAGCCATCCAAGGTACATTTGTCATTTTTTTTCTAATTTGAAAATGGTAGAATAGAATTTTTTTTTTCTACTACTTACAGTACGACTGCCGCGTTGAAATTTCACAAGTATATAGCATAAAATACAAGCTTTCTTTTGACATACGGAGTTAGTCCAAAACAGCCGTCCAAGGTACATTTGTTTTTTTTTTTCTAATTTGAAAATGGTAGAAAAGAATTTTTTTTTTCTACTACTTACAGTACGACTGCCGCGTTGAAATTTCACAAATATATAGCATAAAATACAAGCTTTCTTTTGACATACGGAGTTAGTCCAAAACAGCCGTCCAAGGTACATTTGTCATTTTTTTTCTAATTTGAAAATGGTAGAATAGAATTTTTTTTTTCTACTACTTACAGTACGACTGCCGCGTTGAAATTTCACAAATATATAGCATGAAATACAAGCTTTTTTTTGACATACGGAGTTAGTCCAAAACAGCCGTCCAAGATACATTTGTCTTTTTTTTTCTAATTTGAAAATGGTAGAAAAGAATATTTTTTTTCTACTACTTACAGTACGACTGCCGCGTTGAAATTTCACAAGTATATAGCATAAAATACAAGCTTTCTTTTGACATACGGAGTTAGTCCAAAACAGCCGTCCAAGGTACATTTGTTTTTTTTTTTCTAATTTGAAAATGGTAGAAAAGAATATTTTTTTTCTACTACTTACAGTACGACTGCCGCGTTGAAATTTCACAAATATATAGAATGAAATACAAGATTTCTTTTGACATACCGCGTTATTCCAAAGCAGCCATCCAAGGTACATTTGTCATTTTTTTTCTAATTTGAAAATGGTAGAATAGAATTTTTTTTTTCTACTACTTACAGTACGACTGCCGCGTTGAAATTTCACAAGTATATAGCATAAAATACAAGCTTTCTTTTGACATACGGAGTTAGTCCAAAACAGCCGTCCAAGGTACATTTGTTTTTTTTTTTCTAATTTGAAAATGGTAGAAAAGAATATTTTTTTTCTACTACTTACAGTACGACTGCCGCGTTGAAATTTCACAAATATATAGAATGAAATACAAGATTTCTTTTGACATACCGCGTTATTCCAAAGCAGCCATCCAAGGTACATTTGTCATTTTTTTTCTAATTTGAAAATGGTAGAATAGAATTTTTTTTTTCTACTACTTACAGTACGACTGCCGCGTTGAAATTTCACAAGTATATAGCATAAAATACAAGCTTTCTTTTGACATACGGAGTTAGTCCAAAACAGCCGTCCAAGGTACATTTGTCATTTTTTTTCTAATTTGAAAATGGTAGAATAGAATTTTTTTTTTCTACTACTTACAGTACGACTGCCGCGTTGAAATTTCACAAATATATAGCATGAAATACAAGCTTTTTTTTGACATACGGAGTTAGTCCAAAACAGCCGTCCAAGGTACATTTGTCTTTTTTTTTCTAATTTGAAAATGGTAGAAAAGAATATTTTTTTTCTACTACTTACAGTACGACTGCCGCGTTGAAATTTCACAAGTATATAGCATAAAATACAAGCTTTCTTTTGACATACGGAGTTAGTCCAAAACAGCCGTCCAAGGTACATTTGTTTTTTTTTTTCTAATTTGAAAATGGTAGAAAAGAATATTTTTTTTCTACTACTTACAGTACGACTGCCGCGTTGAAATTTCACAAGTATATAGCATAAAATACAAGCTTTCTTTTGACATACGGAGTTAGTCCAAAACAGCCGTCCAAGATACATTTGTCTTTTTTTTTCTAATTTGAAAATGGTAGAAAAGAATATTTTTTTTCTACTACTTACAGTACGACTGCCGCGTTGAAATTTCACAAGTATATAGCATAAAATACAAGCTTTCTTTTGACATACGGAGTTAGTCCAAAACAGCCGTCCAAGGTACATTTGTTTTTTTTTTTCTAATTTGAAAATGGTAGAAAAGAATATTTTTTTTCTACTACTTACAGTACGACTGCCGCGTTGAAATTTCACAAATATATAGAATGAAATACAAGATTTCTTTTGACATACCGCGTTATTCCAAAGCAGCCATCCAAGGTACATTTGTCATTTTTTTTCTAATTTGAAAATGGTAGAATAGAATTTTTTTTTTCTACTACTTACAGTACGACTGCCGCGTTGAAATTTCACAAGTATATAGCATAAAATACAAGCTTTCTTTTGACATACGGAGTTAGTCCAAAACAGCCGTCCAAGGTACATTTGTTTTTTTTTTTCTAATTTGAAAATGGTAGAAAAGAATTTTTTTTTTCTACTACTTACAGTACGACTGCCGCGTTGAAATTTCACAAATATATAGCATAAAATACAAGCTTTCTTTTGACATACGGAGTTAGTCCAAAACAGCCGTCCAAGGTACATTTGTCATTTTTTTTCTAATTTGAAAATGGTAGAATAGAATTTTTTTTTTCTACTACTTACAGTACGACTGCCGCGTTGAAATTTCACAAATATATAGCATGAAATACAAGCTTTTTTTTGACATACGGAGTTAGTCCAAAACAGCCGTCCAAGGTACAACTGCTTTTTTTTTCAAATTGATTGAAAAAAAAAAAATTTTTTATTTTCACGGTATTTCGTTACTTCTTGTTTTGTAGAGCAGTATTAGACTTGTTTAAGCCTGATTAGCTATAACAAGAAGAAGCTTAGTATCCCAGTAGACTAGAATATTGTTGGCCGCTAACTTCACAAAATTTCCTCCTTAATTTGGTCGCATTATATGGCCGCTGAGTTTGGCTGCCAACTTCACACCGGTCACGCGGCCAAGCTGCGAATATTGTCGTTTGCGGTTTCCAGCCTTGAACTATGTTTTCATATACCAATTTGATGTCTTTACTTGTATTTTAAAATCTTAACATCATCTCCGATGAAGTTTTAGCGAAAAATATTAATAATATAGTGTTTGGTTTATAACAAAGCAGTCGTGTTTTTTTTGCTTTTTCAGCATCTAGTATTTATTGTATTTAAAAATATCTACCTGCTATCCGGCCAATGTTTTTTTAGTCTATTTAACTCACATAGTGAGTCAAACGTGGTGTGCCTTACTCCGGATTTGCGAGCAAAGATCATCTGTTCTCTAGTTTTCATAGGGGCCGCGTAAATTATACTTCTGCAAAAAGATAAAACGAGTTTTATTCGCGTTGGTTTAAAGTGAAATGCTTACAATAATTTAGTTCTTTATGTAGAGAAAATCTTTTGATAAACTTGAAATTCTTTTGTTATTTATTTTTTATAGAAGCACCGGTTTAACTGAGTATAAAAAATTACAAATATAGCAAAACAACAATTATATTTTATAATGGCAAGTTAGGTTAGACTATGAATATTTTTGCTTATTTTATAACTTTTAAAATAAGTAAATAAGCTCATATTGATCGTATGTTATCTTAAACTGACGTTTTCTTATAATAAACAAAACATATACAGTCGAACCTGGTTAAGCGAGAGTTCAAGGGAGCACAATCTCATTCTCGCTTATAGAGGTTTCTCACTAACCCGAGTTTCTCGCTAATGCAATAAACTGAGTAAGTACCAAGGTACACAGGCACACGTGTCCATTCGAAAAGAATGCGAGAAAACAATACAAAAACTATGGTAGTAAGTTCCACGAAAGTTAAGAATGAGTCATAAAATAGCAGATAATAAATTTGTTTTGTCATTTGTTACTGTACGTGTGTATCAAATAATATAAAGAAATAAAGCTCGACTGTCGCATATAGAGGTATAGATAAGCAGCAGTCTCACTTACGGAAGTCCATGAGGGAAAAACGACTCTCTCTTACAGAGGTTTCTGTTTCTCGCTAATCTCGGTTTTGGGAGCTTAAAATGACGGGTCCTGGCTATTACTCTCACTTCTAGAGTTTTCTCACTTATCCAGTTCTCGCTTTTCCAGGTTCGACTGTATTCATAAAATGATTTTAATTTGTTACTCACTAATAAATGATTTATACGTAAAGCATATATTGGAGCTGCAAAAATCTTAAAATTAAAATTACTTACGCGGGGTGAACATTGTATTTTCTTATTTTATTTATCTCGCCGGGGGAAGCGCAGTCAAAACCGAGGCCTAAAGCTATAGCTAACTTTAACATCATGCTGTGATCGTTAGCCTTCATTGCTGTGGAATATTGAATTAAGAAAATGGTATAAGTGTATTGTTAGTAAATTAATTTAGCGAAGAACTTTACCAAATCAAAATCTACCAATTGAAATGTTAACCTGCAAACTTATTGCCGGCGAGCTAAGCGAGTGATGCGTCTTAAGTTCGGGTTTGGCAATTTTTTCTTTCATCTGTCACTTGGATGTCTGTGTTCCATGAAATGTTAAACTTGCGTACAGATCGTAGTTTCCCAATTAATCTTGACGAAATTCGGTGGGTACTTCTGTTAAAAAGGGGGAAGTTTGCTGCAGGTTGCTTATTAGATCTGACTGTTTTTCGTCTCGCTGTCCGCTTGCATTTGGGTGTTGTGAATCCCATCGCTGCCAGTGTGGTACTTGCTGCAGTCGATGTACTTGGTCACCATGGTTTATCTTGCATTACAAGTGCTGGCAGAAGGGTTTCTGTACTCCAGCCTGATTGATATTATTCGCCGGGCTTTTTCCATCGCCAACGTAGCAATTGTGCTCGAGCGGTCTTGCGCGTGACGATGGAAAAGGACCTGACGGAATGTTGCTTGTACCTTTGAAGTTGGATAGGCCTCTTGTGTGGGACTCGAAAGCGTTGACGCAATAGCGCCATCTCATCTTCCTTTAACGCAGAATAAGGCTGGGGCGGCGGTATATTAACCGGACAGCACAAGCGGCGAAAATATGCTAGCCCCGGTACAGTTACATATTTGAGCCATTTGGAGTCGAAACTTTAATGCCGTTGGAACCGGAAACTCATCTTATTTTCCAAAAGTTATCGGAGCGTTCGATCCGACGCGTGACCAGAATGCCGGTTTTTATATGGCCTAACGTATAAGCATTGCCGTTTTTGGTAATAAAGGTATATAAAGGTATAAATAAGCAAACATTAATATATGAAAACTTAAATGCAGACAAAAACATAAAACACAAAAGTGCCGGCCTTCATAAAGGATTTCAATTAAAAAAAACATCGTTTTTCTTTTTCCATATATGTACAAGGGCAATTTCGTAAATGTAAAACCCATATTATCAACGAGTAATATAAAATAAAAAGTATATTTGACAATTTTACCGTAAAAAATCTGCACTCTTGGCATCTTGTTCTTGAATTTAAGGACGCAATCGTAAGCAGCATTAATATCAAAGCAGTGGAAGGGATCCCTTTGATTTCCGCTTTCAATCAACTCTCTAACTACTTCACTGGCAATTTTGTTTTTAAGCACAATGATGGTAGACGGAGAAAATATCAGCTCATTTTTCTTGTAAGACATCTTGTAATATAAGTATCAGAAAATTCACAATATACGTGTTCTCGGCAAGATACAAATTGTATTGTAGACTAAAATATCTTATTATTTCTATTATAACTCGTATTGTATAACAGCTGAGTAACTTAATACACTTTTGTGTAATATTTGTGATGATTTGCATGTAAATAGATCATCACGCACTTTTTCTAGCTTTTGTGTAAATAATTATTAAGAAAACAACTGGTAAAATAAAATATAAACCTTACAAACTGTTCGTACAGACGTCATCTGTGAACTGTTGATTCGTCGTACTTGTGACCAAATTACTAATATGAATGTTTTGTTAATTATCTATACGACTGTCTTCCTGGTATATGCGGTAAATTTTTGCCAATTTACTTATAATAATAATAAGTTTTTGAAATTTTCAATATGATTCTGTATATATTGATCTGTGCGTGCAATAATTATATTAGAATGGTTGTAGACTCTATACTACCTTAGCAAAATATACTACTCGTAGTATATAGAAAAATATAAAATTCTATGTAACCAGTAGTTAACCGTAACTGTTGTAAAAGACAACCTTTTATTAAAAGTTTAAATTTTAATTTTATAATAAATTTTAAAAGTTTAAAAATTTTAACAGTGCCGTCTATGTACATTTTTGAGTGTGCAATGTTTGTACGAAATAATAATAATATTTTTGCTAATGTTAAAAGCGAACGGTATAAACGTAATGTTCAACTACCTGTATGTAATTCAGCACAACTTCATCATAGTGTTTTATGTATGGCTCCTTTAATTTATAATAGTTTGTCTACGTGTATAAAAGACTTGGAGTATACTCATATATACAAATACAAACTAAAAAGTTTCTTGCAAGAGAAGCCGTACTACAGTGTGACTGAATTTTTTACTGATATGAGAAACAAGTGTACGACATGAATTTCTATTGATTTATTATGACGTTATTGTAAAAAAATTGACATTTTTAATTTATTAATTATTATACTCGTATTATATTTAACAATCCTACAATAAATTAAATTACTGACATGTAAATTTATAATGAGATGGATGTGAATAGATGTCCTTACATTGCGTTTGACAATGACATATTAATGTTCTGCTAGGTTTGTTTATTTCTTTGACATTTTGGTATGTAGTGAAACTAATTTAATTTAATGTTATTTTTCGACTCCTTTAGTAATTAGTATTCAACTCGCATTTTAGTATTGTATGAAATAAGTTAGTATGCAATGTATCGTATTTATGGAACAAACAAGAGTGTTTAGTTTTGTTGGAGCTATATACTAGCCAGCCAGTATCAGGTACTCACTCACATTTGTATTTGAAGTAAGTTTTGTAATGTAATGTTAGTAATATTTTATTTCAGTATTTCTATTTTGCATGCTGATAGGCAAGGACATGTGCACACTTACTTACCTTAAGATCTTGTACATTGCTTATAACCATGTTCCTAGCAAATAAAGTTAATTTGAATTTGAAATTTATTGGATTTTTCCGTATACAGATTAATTAATTAATATTGTATTTTTTAATAGGTACATTTACTAAATGCTATTGAAATCGGCCGGTGAATAGCACCGCAGCTTACTTCACTCTTTGCAGGAAATATATATGTGAACCTGTAAGTCACGATTTGGAAACTGCGAGCGATACACGATTGGTTACATCCACTTTGTTCTACTGTTTACAGAGACGCATCCTATCACTTAGATCGCTAGATTATTTAATTTTAATAGCTATTTTATTTAGTAATTATTTATTATCATGATCAGGATGTAATCTTAATATATATTTTTTACATGGGGTTGTCGATTATAAGAGGCTAACAATTTTTTGTCTCGCCAATAGTTGTAGGCATACTGAACTGAACGGGAGGTAAATGCTGTTCATTGTGATGAACAATTTTCACTAAGGATCAACTAGGAATTCGAGAAAAAAACAATTGCTTATATTCAACTGTCGAGCCAAAGCCAAAGTTCCAACCCAATATAGTATGTTCTACTTTTTTACATTGCCAATTTTTGGAAAGCATGGTTGTAAGAACAAGTTGTAAGTATAGTAAGTACTAAGAACGAGAAATAAGTTCATATAAAAAAAATTGTAACCGACTTCCATTACGGCAGCCGCCGATATTTTTTTTATTATTATTTATTTAAAAATTATTATACCTGATTTCTATTAAATTTAAATGGGATAACTCGAGAAACCTCTTTCACAAAAAATACTCCGAGGAATAATATTCGTCTCATTAAAATATGTAATAATATGTGTTTTCGTTTACAAGAACTAACACACAAAAATCATAACACTTTATTGGATTTCTGTAATGTTCGTTATTAAAGAAATACAATAAAGTGTTGAAGTATCTGAAACTTCTCTCTTTACTTGTTATTCTATGGATTATTCATTTGGAAACGTGAATGCTATATACGCACTTGAAAAGAAAACACATAGTTATTATTATTTTAATGAGACAAATATGATTTAAGTAAGTGGCAAGGAAGAATTCAGGTTACCAGCATTATTCTCACCAACAGTTTTTGTTCCCGCTTGATAGCAATGATTTTCTTACATATAAAAATCCCACAAAAGAATATGTCCAAACTGACCTGACGCATAGTACTAATTATTTGGAATGTAGATCGCAGTTCTCTTGTATTTATAGCAAAGAGATGTTTCAATAACATTATTGATATGGAGCCCCGATCGGGACAGTGTACATGATACCACATAAACGTCAACGATTATCAATTATAAATTGTTTGTTGCTTACTGAATGAAGTAAAACTGCTGAATGTGACGTGCGCGACGTCACCTCCTTGTTCCAACCAGCGTTAATCTGTGAATATTAACGCTGGTTGTTTCAACCAGTATTATGTTGGGACCGGTTTGTGACAGAAAACAGTAATTTGTAACTTCAGTCTGACTATAAATTGTGTAATCAAGTTTGTTTTCAGTTTCAAATAAATATTTTTCTTTCTTTCTTTCTTTCTTTCTTTCAATATATAATCTGTCAACTATATTCAAAATAACGTTACTTATAGCAGTGTACAAAATTAATTTTGAATCAAAATATTGCCACTTGATTGACGCAAAATAGTGCGTTTTTATTGTGTGAATTTTGACATTTGCGACAAGTTGTATAATTGATAGACCAATGTGACCATTGGAGTCAATTAAGAATATAAAAATCTTCCATGAATGCCAGAATTCCCCTATAATTCGGAGAAATTAGATTATTTTTGTACACAATGAAATAGGCAACATTAATACGTAATATTAACCACATCTTTAGGCATTTTTGGTAAACGTGCACCGCACCGTCTTGGCCGAAAATCAAACAAGTACTTTTATTAAGATATTGAGACCGATACAATATATCTATAGAATCTCATAATACATCTTCGTGTCTCGACATGATTTTGACAAATTTATTTATTTCTATCTGTAAAACATTTTAAACATGCATAATCTTTCGACATTATGGTAGTCAATGTCTATAGATAAGTATTATATTTAGAAAAAACGCTAACTTTGGCGTCTAATTGTATTTGTGATCGAACATACCCGCCGGATAGATTGCTTGTGAACGATAGGTTCATGTAAACAACTGTTTTGACGGAAAACACGGAATAACTGGCTACAGAAGATAAGGTATTTTTAAGAAAACTAAATGAGTAAAAACTTAAACATAAAATTAAAAAACATACAACGTCAGTAGATTGGATGTCACTATTACCTTTCGGCGGTCCGGAATTCTCACTATAAGCTTTTATGTCACTTAAAACTCCCTGATCTGTTTGATGATCACAAACAATTTTTTGTTTTGTATTCTGTATTAACGTTGTTGAACAAGTGGTTAGAAACGACTTCAGAAAACCTGACCGCAAAACTTTAGGGCACAGTATATTTAGGAGTGAGAACTAGTGAGGAAAGGGATCACAAAATGTAAACAGTTTGAGACCATGACTGCTAATAAAGACCAATCCAAAGCCACACCACATTTATCAAAGTCTGTCGATCGGTTCTAGCTGGCTACAGGTTCACAAAGATTTAGTCATACTACATAGGCACATACTTACAAAACTTCTTTTTGGACAGTCGGGTAAAAAAATGTTTCAATTCGGAAAGCGCTGGTACACAGTTTTTCGTTATTTATACAAATATAGAATTTTCTTGCCTCTCGTCTTCGCTAACAAGCAATTAAAATTCATCATGAAAATTCCGACACAAAGAGATGACATCGGAGGCAGGTCGGTCGTTGGACACCACTTGCGTCAGCACGGGTGCCGATTACCACCTGGGTCGTACCGTCCACTCTCCGGTAGCTGCAGCGAACAATGCTGCGTGTAAGAAACGAATGAAGTACGTGACTATGGAGCCACGATATGACATTGGGTTGGGCTGTGGCACTAAAATAAAGGCTTTGATTAGCGAGATAAAAGATTTGACTTGCAACTATAGGTCCTTATCTTACCTGGTGCAAAGGCGATATTAGCCAAAGCCAGCGTAATAATATACAAAAAAATGTTTTATTCAGGTTTAAATATCTTTGCTCCAGGTATGATCCCGAGTGTGCTATTTTTAACTAATTCAACTATAACGTATTCCATTATTATATATTGCAATTAATGTCTTAAGGATTACCTGATTAAACGATAACAAAAATATCATATGGGTTAAAATAGTTTGTGACTTGCATTTTGTAATAAAAAGTGTGATATTTATTGTAAAAAAAAAAATTAAACATTAAAATACAGCTTAGAAATATTTAGCAAATATAAACAAAAATAAATATTTATATATTGTCACATTTTATTGATAATCTTTACAATAGCAATACATGTTAAGATGTGGATGAGTCTTGCTTATACAGCTAGGTTCGTCATTGTACCTGAAACAAAAAAAGGAATACAGAGTTTCATTTACTTGTGTATAGGGTTGATTTAAAATTGAATGCGTATATTATTACCTCGCAATCAGTTTAGTTAATATAACATATTTCGCTAATTAAAAAAATGTTATAAGACGGGAACGGGACGCAGGGCAAAACACGGTGTTGCGACGAGCAATATTTATTCTTACGAAGGTTTTATTACAAAACATCGGCTTATGACTATCAATCTATGGCATCTGCCTTACACAGTTAATGGTATACGGGACGGGAAGATGAGGTGACTGTACTACTAGCGCCTCCGGCAGCACTTCGTCCCAACAGAGGTGGAAGCGATTGCCGCGCAGAATCGTTAGCCGTGGTTATAGCAGAGTTTTCAAAATAACTGTCCCAACAGAGGTGAAAGCAGTATTTTTACCACTCTGGTACCTTAGCCAAGGCTTGAAGGAATCAATTACACCACGCGGCAGCGGAGGAGTCATTAGTTGGTTCGGAAAAAAACGTCACCGCGATCTAATTTGCATACTAGCGCCATCTATTGGTGTCTGGGGGTAAACTCGGTGTTACAATGTTTAATTTTGAATTTAGATTTACAAAAAACTGGCAAATGTGTTTAACTAAGCGTGATTACACAAATCTGGGCTATGCGACTGCGCTTATCGTCGCCGTGACCTTGTTTCGCACCGGGGCGGCGCCGCGGCTTAGTGTCCATGAGTTTTGCGTTGACTTTGCATGACTTCTATTGAAGTTTTCTCAATATTTTTGTACTAAAGTGGGTTAAACAAAAACCCGGGTATTTTATTTCTCAATTTTCTTTCAATATACTAAACATGCGCACTCAATTTAGAATCACCCCATATAGAAGCTATAATTAAGAGACACTCTGCTAATAGTAACCGTGACCTTTGTCTAATGGACGAATGCTCAACTTTCAATGGAAGGCCTAAGGTTTATAGGGTTTAAATCTCGGTTTGGGTCTGCACCTCCGCATATATTCGCTTACGTGCTGATTACGATCGTGATCATAATACGTGCCTTTACTGAGAAACATTAACATCGCGAGGAAACCCATTGTCCAAAAACGGTAAGCTTTAAAAGATAAGTGAGGTAATTTGGCTTGTGCAGCAGTATTAGAAAGTATATATTAGTAAAGTAATAGTAGAGGTATACCCTTTTCAGTACAATTTGCAATATCAATATACTCCATGTGCGGTACTATATAGGGACATGATAGTAGAAAAATGACTTTTCTAAAGCTGTGGTAGATATACTTACGCGTTTATTCGCGATATTTCTCTGCTGTCGAATTGAAATGTATCTTCTGCTATGATGTACATAGCAGTGGCTTCGTAAACAGCCTGCCCTGGACCCAGCGTTACCTTAAATTATAGGTACATGTTTTAAAAAATAAATGATAATTCAAATTTTAAATTCTGTTTAAACTAAGACATATTTTGAGCATAAGACAGCTTTTGAAGCATTACAAATATTTTTATATAAAACATAAAAAAACATTACATGACACAAATTTAGTATTTACTACTACTAAATGTTTTCTGTTACAAACCGGCCCCAACTAAACAGAAAGACGCTTAAAAAAACAACCTGCTTCATCAACAATCTTCAGTTGGAATCGGGACGTGTCAGTTTCTTTTAAATTTTTTCTCTCACATTTTTTTTTGTATGTATGTATTATATTTTATCTAAAGACGACAAGTTTAGTGCAGTGCCACGTTATGTTTAAAACACGAAAGACAGCATGGCACTGCAGAGGTTATCAGTAAGAATGATGATTACATCGGCTTGATGATTACTAGCGGATCTAAAAGCCGTGTGTTAAGCAATACAATATAAGTGTTATATCGTACCTTAATCTGGTATTTATCTTTGGTCCTCTTAGTCTTTGCATTGAAGCTCCCTATATACCCGTCCTGGTCCTTAGCACCATCGAATGCCAACAGTCGACTGTTTGCTGCTTGAACCATCACCCAGTCTATAGACGTAAGGGAACGCCGCTCGCATTTGTACCTGAATTGTATGTTAATTAATGATTTGATAATATAACAGATAAATAAAATTAGTTTATCTTATGTCATTTCAAGCTTTTAACTTTGTTTTCCCAACGTAGAATTGTGGAGACAGACCCCCGCTTCTTTACCGTTACTTTTTAAGTAAGTACTTATACAAGATTATCAGCGAGAGGTGCAATTAGCCGAAAAGAGGCTATTGTACACATCATGACGAACAAATTTCATTAAGGGACCAACTCAAAGTTCGAGAAATAAAAGTCAGCTGTCCCATAGATTTTGTTGGCGTCCTATTAACTATAACTATGAAATAGTTGTTTTTTTTCTTGAATTTAGGATTGGTCCCATAGAAAAAGTTATCCATCATGATGAGTACACTTGGGCATGAAACAAGTGAAAACAAAAGTAAGCATACTTGGTTTCCTTTTGACAATAAATTCGTCGTTACAATGCTGTCAAAACAAAACTAAGATTGCTAACTTTTGTTTTCACTTTCATCCCTAACTCTAGGCGATAACCCTGTAAGTGACTATTATTTTAGCGCCTCGCAGAAAACTCACCGGACTGAGTCAGTGAGTGCGTTGACGAATTGAACGAATGCGTTAGCGGATCGTTTATACAGGTCTTGGTCTGTGACGGTTTGCCAAGTGACACAGGCACACCAGTGTGCATCGATGCCAGCCTCGCTGCAAGACCTGCTGCGAGGAATCTGCGTGGAGAAAAAAACTGTTATGGCCAAGCGAAACCATGACTTGGGAGCCTGGTAACTACTGGAAACGATTGACGACTTAACCATTTTATTTACACAATTATTGAACAAGCGAGCGAAGCGAGCCAAGCGTCTCTGCTACGATCTGGCAATTTTTTCTTTTATCTGGCCGTTAGGAAGTTTGTATATTTCTTGAAATTTCGTACTCACGTACAGTTCGTCGTTTCCAACCAATCTTGACGAAACTTTTTCGATTGGTGCGTATCTTGAAAAGGCTGCTCTGGCGCTATTTGCTGGTGGATTTCAATAATATTTGGTACATACATACTGAACAAAAACATTACTTTTTCCTGTATTTAAAAAATCAATCAAATGCTTGTTGTTTTTTTTTTCAAAGCCGCAAGTTATCGTATTTGTTGAATAAACCTTATATATTACTGAACTACCGAACTCATCACGAATATTTTAGACGAATAGTTTATTTAAAAAAATCATATAGTACAATGGTGCAGCAGATTTTTTTGTCATAAATTTATATTTTGTAAAAATAAATCAGTCCACGATTTTACATTATATCTTCTTTGATTTTACTTCGTAAATATTCACGTGTTCAAACATTATTATAGAAATACTTACAGGTTCTAACAAACTCAGCGCCCTATTCAAATCAGCGCCTTTTATCTTATGTGGGTTCATTTGTTCCTCCATTTGTAACGCATCGAGGATGGTAGCATGTATGTCATGAGGAGTTGTTAGAGCGTCCACGTTCGCGGCTAAGTTTTTCTGTAATTTTATAAATGTAATATATAATTTAAGTGCGCCCAAAAACCACTTTGGAAGGTATGCGATAGCTAGGCTTTTCCAGCTGACAGCTAAAATATATTTCAAAATTAAAACTTCAAGCGGTTTAAGCATTATTCACAATCAGACTTCAATCACTTTTACTCACTCTCTCTCTCTCTCTCTCTCTGTTTCTCTCTCTCTCTCTCTTCTGGAACTGGCTGCTGAAGCATTTCCAGATTCCGGACACGCCATTGGCAGGACGGAGTATAAGCAGAATAATGTCTAAGCTCACGGTTGATTTTTTTGATTATTTTGAAATTCAAAAAATCATAAATATTTTGAAAAAGAGAACAATGGGTGGCAAGAGTCAAGTGTACTAAACGAGAAAAGCACGCGTGCATTGTGCTTCTCTTGAACAACTGTGTTGTAACATCAAGCTAACGCTGCCGAAGCTGAGATTACCAAGCTAGAGTTGAGATTTGTATGCGAGCAAACCCGTTTAAACCTGGTTAGGTAAAGAACTAGTTAATTTATTGCTATGTGGTTTTTAGTCACTTCTATGTAGTACTATAATCACGTACCACTATATCAGGCCGCTTCTCGGTGAGGGTACGTGGTAAATGAATTGCCATAAAAGGCAATCTTTCTTCTATTTTTCCTTGAAGTGTTTCGCGAACTCCGGCAAATCTAAAATGAGGTAAGAATACTTCGTTGATCGTAATACACCCGTAGCAATATGTACAACGGATGTCAGTGAAGGTCTCATTGTTTCTAAAATGCGAAGATATCTTCGGCTTGTGTTTAACGTTTTTAACACGTACCTTGAACCATGGTCAGCCATAATAAACAGCAGTGTGTTTTCCAAGTGTCCCGCTGTATTGAGTGACTTGAGAAACTGTTCAGTCGCAGTATCTGTCGTCGATAGCAAATTGAAGTTGTCGTGTGACATCTCTACAATAAATGTAAAACCAAATTTACTGCCCGGGAGCTTGAGAAGCTAAAAATTAATATACGTGATAAGTTTTAGATTTAGGTTCGCATAAAAGAACCTAAAGCACAAAGCAGTTTAATCTTACTTGTTCAGTTAGGTTCATCATCAGCTGGTACCGAGGTGTGTCTCCCACGCAGTAAGGGTTGCCTGCCTTCGGAATGTATTTGGCTTCTTCAACAAAGAACGACCATAAGTAGTGATCGGCCGGTTGACGTTTGAAACCATTGAAACGATACTGAAACGTTCCAATTTTGGGCATGTCTTCAAAGAACGCTGTTCGATATCTAAAACATTTCAATTTAAGAATATGAAATACGATAACCATTCTGATTATCTCATGTCATGATAGTCTCAGGTTGATCAGAAGGTTTTATATACAATACTTTGTAGCATGATAGCTAGATACCCAGTTTTTTCTATATTTATGAGTATTTATAGTTAAGTAAAGTAAAGCAAAGCAAAGCAAAGCAAAGCAAAGCAAAGCAAAGCAAAGCAAAGCAAAGCAAAGCAAAGCAAAGCAAAGCAAAGCAAAGCAAAGCAAAGCAAAGCAAAGCAAAGCAAAGCAAAGCAAAGCAAAGCAAAGCAAAGCAAAGCAAAGCAAAGCAAAGCAAAGCAAAGCAAAGCAAAGCAAAGCAAAGCAAAGCAAAGCAAAGCAAAGCAAAGCAAAGCAAAGCAAAGCAAAGCAAAGCAAAGCAAAGCAAAGCAAAGCAAAGTAAAGTAAAGTAATATTTATTGACCTTTAAATAACGTTCGTTACAGGCAAGTCTTATTACATTTGAATTAATAATTACTTAAAAAATTTAACTTACAAATCTCATTCATATACGATTACTTAATATTAGTTCTTAGTTTAATAGTTCTCATGACAAATATTTACATTAAAATTGCTTTGTTTACTTATTATTAATATTTTATAATGGTTGTTTGTTACACAAGAATGATGATTCTACAAGCTGCATTGACATATATTCGCTGAGTTTATAAAAAGGATTGCTTTCAAAAAAATACTTCAATTTTTGTTTGAATGTAATAAAATTGAGATCCATTACACTATTAGGTAATTTATTATACATCAGTATTTTGGTATAAAGCCCCTGCTTCTTACATTTAGCTAATCTATTTATTGGTAGGATTCGCCCTTTTTTATTATTGCGTGAAATTCTTTTTTCCGGTATTTCCCTATCCTCGTGTACTTCTATTAAACAACTATAAATATAAAGTGATATAACTGTCATTATTTTATCTTTTTTAAAGTGTTTTCTCGCAGGACTACGTTTTTTCAAACCGTTAATTGTTCTTATAGACTGTTTTTTAAATTTTAAGACTTTTATGATATCTTTAGCATTTCCCCAAACAGTAATAGCGTATCTTATAATAGAATGCACGTAGGCATAATAGACAGAGATGAGCGACTTTTTATCTAGTAATGGCTTAAGTTTAAATAAAGCATAATTACCACTTGCCATTTTCTTGCAAATTTTATCGATGTGCGCATTATGGCTAATTGTATTATCTATTGTATAACCAAGAAATACATTTGTTTTACTAATGGAATTCCCGAAAATACCTAACTTTGACTGATACTGCATAGAGATGGTTTTATCAGAGTTGAGAACAATTCCATTTGCATCAAACCATTCCTTTAACAATTCCATAACAATACTAACTTTATTTTCTAAATTATGTATACATTTGTCTCTGATACCTACATGTGTGTCATCTGCAAATAAATTTATGTGAGCCCAACTTGGCAATGCATTGGTAATATCATTAATATATATCAAAAATAAGACTGGGCCTAAAATAGAGCCCTGTGGTACTCCAATTGACATCCTACCTTCTGTAGAAATTTGTTCATTAATCGAGACAATTTGACTACGGTTCTGTAAGTAAGTTATCATCATATTTAATTCATGACCTTGAAATCCGTATTATTGCATTTTTAAAATCAATATATCGTGCCTCAAACAATCAAAAGCTTTTGAAAGATCACAAAAGATACTTGCACATTTATTTGACGTATCTAAGGATTCAAGAATGTAATATAATACTTTTCTTATAGCCATTTCTGTTGAGCGGCCTTTTCTGAATCCAAACTGTGACATTGTAAATAAATTATTTTCTTCAAAGTATCTAACGATTCTCGATTTAATAATAGCTTCTAAATTTTTTGATAAAGTTGGCAAAATGCAAACGGGTCTATAATTACTAATATCCTCTATATCCCCTTTTTTAAAAAGTGGGATTACCCTACCCGGTTTCAATACGTCGGGAAATATTCCATCAGTTAAACATGAGTTTAAGACAATTAATATTAATTCAAATAAATTATCGTTATTTATTATTAGGTTCCGTAAAGTCTTAGTACTCATATCATAAATATCTAACGTAGGTTTTTGCTTCATGTTAACTACTACCTTTTTGAGCTCAGTATAATCTACTGGTCCGAATGAAATAGATGTCAACGGTTTACTACAGTAATCTAAATACTTTTTGCAATCATCCGCGTCAATTTCTAGATTACAAGTTAACGTTTGAGCTATGTTGCGAAAAAAATTATTAAATAGAGTAGCAATTTTTTTAGATTCTGTAATACTTGCTCCGCTTTCGTTTTTTACTGATTTTATTCTATTACTTGTATTGCGTCGCGTATTTTGACCTGACTGTTCGTTTATAATTTTCCAAGATTCTTTAATTTTATTTTTTGATTTTTTAATTCTATCTCTATACTGTATTTTTTTTGCTACGACCATTGTTTTACGTAATATTTTTCTATACCTTTTAATGTTTAATTTTCTTGTTCCGCTAGGGTCAATCTCTTGAAGGATTTCCATTTTGGCTAAATTTTTCTTACTAGTTTCTATACCTAAAGTCGACCATTTTTTCTGAACATTTATTACTTGTTTTTTCAATTTTGGAAAAGCTATGTTATAGTAGTACATCAAATTATCATGTAAAATCCTCGTTCTTGCGTTCGCGTCACTAGTCATTAGTAATTCTGTTTTTATTGACATATAATTACACATTACAATTAAACAAATAGTTAAAATAATTAAGGTTATTTTTTGAAAAATTTCGAGCCATATAGGCTGTATTTTTACTATTAACATTTTTGGTATTGAACAATTCTAATTTAATTACATTATGGTCTGACAGCTTACATCCTAAAACTGATCCTCTACAACCACTAAAATTTACAATAAAGTTATCAATGCATGTGGAACTGGTTTGGTTCCTTTTATTTGTCTCAGTTCTAGTAGGTTCATTTAACAACCATTTACAATCAAATTTCTTTAGTATGCCGTCAAGTTTCTTAATATTTTTATCTACTTTTAATACATTTAAATTGAAATCACCTGCTATAATAATTTGTTTCTTTTCTTTGCAAAGTTTATTTAACAGTTTTGTCAATAATTCAAAAAATAAATTTATATCATATTCTGGACGGTAAAGAGCCATAATTACTATTTTTGACAACCTTAACTCTATAGCTGCTAATTCAAAATTTGTTTCAAATGACATTTTATTCAAATCGTTTCTAATTTTAAAATCTAAACCATTTTTAACATATATCGCGGTCCCGCCATGTTCAAAAAATATTCTGTTAAAACAAGTCGCCAGAGTGTAGTTCTCGACATTCATCGCCTGCATCTGATGATCTTTTCCCCAGGTCTCTGTCAAGCATAACACATCACATTCTTGCTCATTTGCTAAGCTTTCAATCTCTAAGTACTTTTTGTGTATACTACGAACATTTGCATGAAGAATTATCGTTCTAGAGTCGGTGTTTGTGTAATTTGAAAATTTGAATTGTCCGGATTTGTTGTGTTGTATTGGCACCTAATGAAACGCAGTGTTGAAGAATTATTAAATTTGCTGTCTACGCATGCTACAACATTTTCCATTACAAAGTTCTTCAGAGTATTGTAATTTTTAATATTTTCGTGTCGCACATTCGGGTCGAGATATTTGACATTTTCGTTATTTTTTGCTATATTAGCTATTTCACTGTTAATATTGTATATCTCTTTGTCATGTGTCATTGTATCGCAGGCCAGTGATTATAACTTTAAATTTCCGCTCGGGACTATTTACAATGTTATTCAAAATATTAGTGTCAACCAGCTCATCTCCGTACAGTTGATGTGTCCACCATGTTTTCTATATGCGGGGTTGAAGACTACACTAATTTTTGAAAGGTTCTAATGTTCCTCAAACAAAATATTATTCTTTTATAACGAAATTATCTTCCAGAGTTAAAATAAATTATTTCTAAGAAAAAGCACATGAGAAAAAATTCAAATGTACATGCCTGAACCTCGAATTGAACTGATGCTTAATCGCTTGCAAGGCAAACAACTAATACATTAACCAACTATTATTATTATCAAGTAAGATATTTAAAAATAACCTATTAATTGTTCCTAACTAAAAAATTACCTGATTTTAAATTTTAAAATCAATTAAATTTTATTATTTATTTATACATCCTAACTTAACAAAAACTTACTAAGTATACTTCAGGTTTCACAGAGTAATAATATCGTATAGAGTATCAATAACTTACCCTAACTTTTTGACTTTTTGAAATATAAAAGGAAAGTCGTCCATTGTTTTTCTATTCATCACCTTCCTGGTGTCTGGTAACTCAAGTTCAGTTTTACCGGTCAGGATAGGGAATAGTGCTGCCGGAGTTCCGTCGCCTACTATGTTGTAGCTAGAAATGGTTATGTTTTATTAAAATATATTGAATATTAATTCTTTACTTTATTATTTTCCGCACTTTCGTACACTTCTCTCAATACACAAATACAACTCATTCAACACACACACATACACACACACCCGTACATCTTCAAACATACACTCTCTCTTACACACACACGTACATCCTCCTACATACACTCTCTCTTACACACACACACGTACATCTTCAAACATACATTCTTTCTTACACACACACGCGTACATCCTCAATCGTTCATTCTCTCTTTACACACACACTTGATGAATTTGAAGGGGATGGACCACTTAACTAAACTAAGTAAGAAAATATACTAGTAGTGAATTGTGCAGATGGAATGTTGAATGCTCGTTCTGGAAGGGATAGCTACGCCTTCCAGATATTTGCAGTCGATTTCTACTTGTAAAAAGTTGGGAATGTATAGGCACATGTTTAGTAAGATCGCCTACTTATATCCAAAACAAGCCCAACAATTTCTTCACGCACAGTTAACCCAACGAAAAGCCAACAGCGGATCTCCTGCAAATTTTACTAGCGATGGATAATTGTAGTAGGTATGTATGTATGTATGATAACAACATCGGGCCTTCTAGTAGAACCCGCAACCAACGTCTTAAAAATTTACTTGAAATTAAATTGATATCCTTACAAACTTTCGCGCTTATAATAGCATAAGTAATTCTACTCGTATGTAAGCCAGTTCTTGTCTCTACCTGAGCGCGTGTCTTCGTTTGGCCACTTGAAGGCCCTAAGGCTCGTTACATTTTTGATTTATTTTTAGGTTAACAATAAATCAAAAACGCAGTTATTATTGCAAGTCGGGCGTTTGCAAAAAATACTTTTTCCATCAGGCTTAACCCGTGCTTAAACTGTGCGCGAACTGTATGTATTAGTCAACTAACCACATAAATATAAATAGCAACTAAGTTACTAACGTAAAATGCTGCTTGGGTATGTTTGATAAGTATTTATTGGTAGGTCATGTTTATGCCTAACAATATCTATTAGTTTTATATATGGGTTTTATCATACTTTAATCACAAACGTAAAACACATATTTATTCCATAATTGTGAAAGCTACTCCAGACTTTAAGTTCTGAAATCTCTAGAAACAAGACTTGCAAACATTTTATTCTAATAACTCAGCTTTTGTGATTGTGATTTTTAATTGAAAATTTAGGCGGCTATTAACATATTTATGACATTATCAGGAATCACGCCATAACCATGAACTCATTAAAGTTTTTCAAAATGTCGGTTTTAGTTATGTTAATGTGTACGCAAATTATTCGATAAGAAATAGCCTACCCGTTAAGAACAGTAGCGTTTAGCTGCTTCGTGATGTATTCATAGCTTTTCGGCATTTTCCTGATGAATCCGTTCTTCGACGTGGAGTCAAATCCAAATATAAGCACATTGATGGGGTGACCATCGGCATCGTTAGGTTCAGAGTCTAAGGCGGCAACTTTACGATACCCTGCAGCGTAACCCACCCATTCAGTGGAGACACTGTTAAAAAAAAAGTAATTACTAAACTTCTTTAGAGATTAGTAGAGCTCGCTTATCATATCAGCTCGTTTACATAAAGAAACTTACTAAGTTGTTCCATCCGAAATAAATAGTTGACTATACCAAGTCCTAAATACAATAGGCGTGTCAATTATAATAGTTGAAAAAGGTTTACTACACCTTACCACACCTAAACGTTGATGCAAACATTACTCGTATACAGCTCAAGGAATATCTCGATTAATTACTGATAAATTTTTCAATTTGAAAATGTGACAACTTATTGTAAATACGCAGGCGTTGGAACAGACTTTTTACATCCATGAGTTCGGTAAAAACTACAACATTAAAAGTTAATAATATTTCAATTGGCGCTTTGATTGAGAAAAAAAAACAGAATGAGGGTGAAGCCACGGGCACGTGCTAGTACGATATATTTGTAGATACAACCCGGTCACAAGATCTGTGCACCTGAGCTCGTGACGTCATATCGGCGGTCTGGGTACGGTGTGCTAACCGTACTGTCGCACCGGGGAGTGCGCGAAGAGGTGTTAGGGGAAGCGGGAGAGGCGCCGCATTCCAGCGAGGTGTACAGATATTTTGACCGGGTTATACGTAAAAACGCTCTGAAGGAACATATACATTTTTTATATGGCTTGCTATTGACCATAGATCGTCTGATGAGAAGCGGCAATACAGCATGCAGAACATACAACACGCTTGCCTTAAAGAAAACGACTAGATTTTATTGTGTGTCATGGTATTTACAGTAACTCTCCTATTTAAAATTTATTTCAAGATTGACTGTCAAAATCTTAACCGTTCCCGCTGGTTTTCAGTAGGTATTTAGATAAAAAAAATCAAAACTCGTAGGACTCCTTGTAAGATAAAGTTTTTAGGTATTTATCCTGAAAAAAATTTACTCACTTCCCTATGCGTTGTCCTGTACAGGAAACCTTCACGTGATCACTTGCTTCAAGTATATAACTTTCGTCTCCGTGGACACTCGTAGGATGGCCAATAACATATTCAGCATCACTGTTATGTATAATGTCCTGGTACATACACTTTATGTTCTTTGTTGTAGATAATATTTTTTCCACAACTCTGCATGTACAAAGCTGAAAACGCACTGCAATTAAAATTTTGAGACATAACCTACGGTTATACTCGTATTCATGTAAATGGAATATAAAGAAGTTTCATACTTTGTATCCCAGTTTGACCTCCAAAGGGTTGACTTTCCAAAAAAAAATCCTTATTCTCTTCAGCAACTTAGTAATGGATCGACTTGATTTGCACAGATATGATTTGGGGTTTAAAAAGTGTCATAGGCTATTTTTTCCGAGAAAAAAAAAACAGAATGAGGGCGAAGCCACGGGCACATGCTAGTACGACATATTTAGTGCAGATTTCTTACTGTTAGACATTTTAAGTATTGATATTACCAGCTACTCACTACGGTTAATTAGCTGCGTAGAATTAAATCTCGACGCGTTTAGAGGCTGTCATCACTCATGACCTCTCGCAGTTAGGATGTTAAGTATATAGCCCGTGATATCAATAGTCAAAAATTTCTTGGTGGAATTTCCAATAAACTATAGTCTGAAATAACTACACTTACGTAGCATTCGATCCAGTCCTGTCCGTCACAGACCACGTCAGGCATTTTTTTGTCAAATTGTGTCACTTCTGCAGCAAACGGGTCTAGCTTTGGTATCTGACATCCTGTACCTTTGTCTTCTTTCAACGCTTCTTCCAGCTTCTCTTCTAAATATCTGCAGGTAGAGTTATTTCAATGAATATATTATTGCGTGAGGCGTTACATTGACATCTGATAACTTTTGAAAAACAAACACTCATATTGCTAAATTCGAAAAATAGATTAAGCTCTGATTACTTTATTTTCAATTTAAAATATAGTAATATAACAAAAATAAGTATACGAGTATATAACGCGTTATGTATAATAAAGTTACGCGTTAGTTTCAGCAGCAACGTTAATGTTTCGATATGCAATACACTAAGTATGTTTTTATATGTTAGTTATAGTCTATGCTATAGACTATGAAAAATTTATTTTTTAAGTTTATTCGATACATACAAAAACACAAATCTTTCCTCTTCATAATATTAGTATGGATAAGCAAAAACAGCCTAAGCTACCAGTGAATTGAAAAGTGAGGAAACCATATCATGGTAGTAGGGGGTTTTCTCCGCCTCACTAGCTACCACCCTCAAGTTGATAAATCTGTCACCAAGCACCTAACAATGTGTTCCGGCAGCCTTGCTTGAGAGACAGTCAGACTAGCCATGTTCCATCTAGGAGCACCGTGCTGACTTCCGTGGCTGAACGTGAACTTGTAGTAAAATGCCTAGCTGACATGGGTTTAAAAGTACCTACCAGTTACCGTAAAATATTTAGAATGCACTAGTTATCATCCTAGTTTTTATAACTAAAACAATAGCTCAGTATCGTGATTTTTGAAAGGCTTTGGTCGATAATGAATGAATATAGCTTTACTGCACAACAAACAAAAATAAAAATCTATACATGGCATGGCAGTACATTTTTCCAGGCAAGCAATTTCCTCCAGGCAACCTTTGGATGGAGAGAACTAATATTATTAAAAAAAGATTGGTGCAAACAAACTAATACTGACAAAAAAGCGACGATACATTAAACAAATCTAAAACAAATAAAATAAAATATAATATTGTATGTTCAATTTATAATGTCGTAAATATTCCAATACCGATTTGTTACTAGTTTATCGATTTGTTGATTTAGGTTTTATTACTTTGTTCCATTAGGCATTGCTTAATGTGTGACTGGGATCACCTATAGGTAACATCATGTGACGGCTTGTTTTACACAGCTGGCTTCCAAGAAGTCTCGATCTAGAGTATGCTATTCACGAATGAATATTTAAATTCTCTTTTTTTAGTATTGAAATTGTATGTATGAATTTAAATCAATTTAAAAGTTACTGAAGCAGCTAGATAACATTTTTCAAGAGATTTTCGTTGTGAGATGGTTATCACTGAGAAAAATTGTTACTGTCTACATTATTGTTATATCAAGAGAAATATACGAGTATTTTTATGAACCACAATTTCTTTGTTTATTTGTCCCTATGTATAAACATTCAGCCATTCAGCGTGGTAATGCCGCTAGCAAACTGGGCACGCTGTACTCTGGTATTCGGTTGGTGCATTTGAATAAATTAATGAATTATTTATTTTAGCTAAAACATTCAATACAAAAAAACTATCATAGAAAATACATTTATAATAATTTGGATTATTTTTAAATCTTGAGTGGTCTAAGTATAGATAATCCATCTGTTTTTTTTAAGTATTTATCTTCATTTTTATTTATAAATCCCAGAAAAGAGGTCTTATGCAAGTTCTTTAAAAAAAGGTATTACCTACTTCCATCACGGCACGCGCCGATACTTTTTGTTTCAGTTATTTCAATTTAAAAATTAAACTTCTTCTTCTGCAGATTTTTATAAAATTGAAATAGGACTATTTCAGAAATATACTCTTTCCGTCAGCCGTCTCCGAGAAATTATGTAACAAACATTAAAAAAACCCGTATATACTCATTTTTTGGGTCAGTCAAAAAGAAAAATAAATACTGTATGATATATATTATGTAGAAGAACTTGAGAACTGTCACAATACACAGAGTGTGGTGGCCAATCAAGAGAGAAAAAAAAAATATATATATTATGTATATACCTACTTACCGTCTCGTATATTCTAAATCTCTCTCCAAGGTTTCACCACTGAAGTTTTTACTAAAGTTTACATAGTAAATTGTACATGCCACAGTAAGCATTATCATCACTATTATAAGATTTCTTCGCGAGCGAAGACATTTGTTTCTCAACATTATTGCAATCTGAAAGAAATTTATCACAACAAATTTTTTAACATCACTTCAGACAAGGTTACAAGGCCATTTATAAATAAAATTTCAGGCACACGTGCATAAAATTGTGACTAAAAAAAACTAAATTTGCTATACAAAAACACCGCAACAGATCACGGTCAGAGCGAGGAGAAGAAAAAGGGAGGGGAGGATTGTATCGTCTCTTTTTGGTATCACGTAAACGAAAGAGATGAAAACAGGGAATTTCCAACCAAGGCATCCATTGATAAATCATAAACAACAAAATATACCTACCTATTTATATAATTTGTTTCAGTTTATAGTAGCGATGAGTAAAATATTTTGGTAATATTTAAGGAAATATAAATATATATATATATTAATTTTAATACATATAATTTTTCTTGCAAGTTTATTAAAGCGATATTCAAAAATCCTTCATTTTTTTGAGAACTTATATTGAGGAGCAAGAAGATCTTAACTTTCTATACTCTAATTTAAATTGCATACCATAAAATCAACAACTCAAACACAAATGATTATTACGACATAACTGTCAATTTTTTTTCGAAGCAATATCATACCTATCCGAACACATTACTTATTTAATTAATAACATGCTTCCAGCAGATAGCTATCCCAATTCGTTAAAAAAATCAAGACTAACACCATTTTATAAAGGAAAAGGATCTACTTCATCAGTCACTAACTATAGGCCAAATAACTATTGTACCTACAGCGTCGAAGATAATTTAATCTATATTATCCAATAGCATATTGAAACACACGAATGAACACAACAGCAGTGGTCGGTCTACAACATCAGCCACACTAAGTTTTGTGCAAGCGGTCATTGAAGGTCTGGAAAGAAAGAACAAAGTTGCAGCCTTGTTCACAGATCACTCTTGACTGCGTCAATCTTGAACTTCTTCTGGAAATCTGAAGGTTTATGGTGTCAGAGAGAAACAACTTTAACTAATGAAATCTTTCCTTGCTCATAGACAATAAACTGTAGAAATACAAGTTAATCGTAAAAGTAATAAATCTGCTACACTACCCACTAATATAGGTATTCCGCAAGGCTCGTCGCTTGGAAATGTGCTTTTGGTATTTCTTAATGATATGTCTGCACTAAATGTTAATAGTAAAGTCGTACAGTTTGCCGTCAGTCAGCATTAGAGAGATACACTTCGCAAACATAGCGATTGGTTTCAAATGAATGGTCTCAAGTTAAATGCGGAAAAGACAAATATAATGTTATTTAACGCTGCAATTGCTATTGTGAAGCCTTTTCCAGTATTACTACTGAATTGTACTGTGTGTAGTTCTTCGAATCTGGTCAAACTCTTAGGTTTTGAGATTGACCCTGCTCTAACATGGAAGCAACATGTGGGTAAAAAAATGGGAAGAGGAATATATCCACTAAAACAGCTCAAATCTATAACTACACCAACATCTACTACTACATTTAAAACAAGTTTACTATGCATATATCCATTTCATTTTAGCTTACGGGATCATACTATGGGGAAGCTATACTGAGTATGAAAGATTACTAAAGATGCAAAAACGAGCAATTGTAATACTCGTTGGTGGAATATTTGACGAAACCAGAGAACATTTTAAGAATTTGAGGATATTAACGTAGGTATCTGTATATATATTTAAATTACTAAAATACATAAATAAATACATACAAATATAAAAATATGGACAGTACAAGAAACTTACGAAAAAATAAAATTCTACTGGAAACAACATACCCGAGGCTGAAGATGACCAAAAAATAAATTAATTATGAATCCCAATTCTCCAACTATGTCAAAATGCTTTGGTTAGATAAGACCCTCAAGGAATATTTACCGTCAAGGAGTATTTTAATCATACCTATGTCTGCTTAAAGCCTACTAAATAATGTGACATTATCTTTGTAGCCTTTTCTAATATTAAATTTTAATCCTGATTTATTTACTAGTGTAATAATTTTAAATATTTTTAACACTGACGAAATATGGCTTGACGCCCAACACTTGTTTATTTATAACTTGTTTACTGCTGATTCTTATTCTTTTTTTATTCTTTCGATTTAGTAGGCCAAATTGAAATTGTACAAAAATATTTATTTATCTCCATTCAAAGCTTTGGATCGGATGGTCTTAGCAACAGGTTTTTTCAATGAAAAGAAAAGAAAAATAATATTTGCTTAAATAAAAAACCAGTACCTTACAACGCAGCGGCAGTGGTCTGTTGCAGTAGAATGAAATAATAAGACACAATATATGCAAGTAACCGGTTTCGTAAGTACCTACTACCTACACGATAGACACATTAAAGTAGGTAGTTTTAGATATCAGAAATACTGAAATGAGTTGTCAAAAATAGTGTTTTCTTTTGTTTACTTTTATTCTCTGTTGTTGTATTGTAGTTTTGAGTGACAATAAGAGTGTTGTGATAGTAATTCATATTCTGTTAACATACTTTAATTTCGCTTCGGCTGTGTTGAAATGTGGTAAAACTTACAAATGTTTGATTCGCCATGCTGGGTTGTAAACAGAGCGGTGTTTCTTCGTTGCTTGAAACAACAAGACACTTTATATGTATACTTTTGTTATTAATACTATTGATTTTTAGTTCTCTTTCCGGTAAATTGTTACAAAACAAACTGAAAGAGTATGCTTGGCGAGATTCCGAGGTGAACTGTAATGAATTTATTTTTTTCCTTAACCTACCCGGATAATAACAATTGTTAATAATAAAAGATTTACATACTCCGACAAGCAGGTATTGTCACGAGGATATCATTCACCGTAGAAGCTAGTGTCAAATGAATCTAATTTGGCACACGAGCGAAAATCTGACCTAGTCGACCACTGCTTTAAAAAAACTGTTACGAGAGCTCGGGGTGCGACTTGTATTTGGTCAATGACATGCATTATACGGGCTAAATATTCACTAGGAAATGACAGTTGTTTTGTGTCGATTTGAATCGCCTGATCTGAGTACGGGGAACTAAATTTAACATTATTATATCACTAATATTAGTTCCATAGTCCCACTGGATGTACACGCTGCCATCGGCGCCAAAATGGCGGAAACCAAATGTATTCATTGTCACTTTGACAATCTGAAGTCCGGTGTACTTGTATAATTCAGGTCACTGCATTTGGCACACTCCATTTGCACAGTTAACCCTAGGGCACTAGATGTAAAAAAATTCTTTATGTACTTATTTTATGTTTTGTGTGACTGCAATAAAGTATTTTTATATAACCAATCAAAAATGTCCCGTGAAAAAATATAGAAATTTAATGAACTTAATAGGACTACACTGACGTAAGTATTGGTACCATGCAAGTACTGGAAGCAAAAAAAGCAGATGTCTAACACATCATGAGAAAAATATTTAGGAGTTCTATATTAGACTATATAATTTAGCAGATAAAAACTCTACTTTGTTAATCATTATGTATTTCATAGGCGCATGCACAAATCAGCAGCGTCAATAGAGTCTTCGAGTTTCATTTTGTTTAAGAAAAGATATTTTTTACATGTGTCACAACGTTTGTTTTTACTTACAAATAGGTAAAGAAAACACACACATAAATTAGTTTAGTTTTAATGGTATACTTACAGAAACGATCTGACGTTCTTCAAAGTGACTGTGTTCAGATTCGAATTAACAGTTTAATACTGCTAGGATACTGAAAGCAAAATTCCCGCTTGCGTTAGTTCGGAGGGAAACACTCGTGGATTTGACTCCTGCCACCTCGATGGCGCCGCATCGTCGCGTCCTCCCGCTCCTACTTTACATTACAACAGCCCAAATACGTGATAACTACAACTG
Organism: Ligdia adustata; assembly: GCA_947049295.1. Taxonomy (NCBI): domain Eukaryota; kingdom Metazoa; phylum Arthropoda; class Insecta; order Lepidoptera; family Geometridae; genus Ligdia; species Ligdia adustata. The sequence goes on from OX346218.1 coordinate 12,229,751, forward strand.
GAAACACTCATCGCTGCACGAAGCATATTAATGATTATAATCAGTGATGTTGCTATCGCTTACACGAGAAGAAGACTCGATAGTCACAAGTGCGAATGAGACCGAGCTAACAAAGTGTAAAGCTGTCAAGTTAAAAGTATTGGGTAGTTTGGAATCAGTGTAGGTCTTAATCTGTATATATAAAAGAGTATGTCCTGACTGACTGATATTTGCTAGAAATCAACGTAGCCCTGAACCTAGAGACAGTACACTGTGAAATGTGGTTTCAGATTGTTTCAATGGTTCCGACAAGTATAAATATAAATTTATAAAAAGCTAGTCATAAAAAGTAGTAAATGCTAATGAAAAATATATAATTTGGCAGAATTGGAACTACCATTTTTTATAAAAAATTTTGAAAGTGATGTATAAATGTATGGGTTACACCATCGTACATAGCCAAAATTTAACGTCAAACGATCTTCTGATCAACCAGACAACAGTTGCCATGTTTTGAATAAATAGCGTTGTTTGACATCAATTAGTATTGGCAGCTTGCTTCTTTTATTAATTCAATATCGAGGAACAATTACGGGGCAAAAAAATATTTTTTTCAGCACTGTTTGATTTCAAAATTTGTTATACTATACAGCAGTATCAATTACATTAGTGTAAGAAAATGCAAAACCAACTCCCATACAAAAGGTGACATCTCCTTTGGAGGGTGTAATCATTTTTTTATTATTTTTATTAAAGGGTATTGAAGTGTATTAAGAAATGTTTGGAAATTCCATTCTTAGGGGTAAAGTTTGAAACTACTTTCTCTTACATTGTATGTCGCGTGTAACGCCGCGGGAGACAGCCACTAATAGATAATACGAGTAGGAACGTAGTAAAAGCGTTGTCGGGGTAGGGCATATTACCCTCAACTAATTAATTAATTTTTCATTGTTATTTACGAATTATATGCTAGTTATTTATTAGTGGTTAAGCTTGGCATTCTACAGATGGCCAAACTAAAGTTGTTAAGTAGCGCTTCTTAATGCATATGAATCGCAAAAATAATGTGTAATTAGCCAAACTTAAACACAAAAGTAACAACTAAATAAAGAAAAGAAAGAAAAATATTTATTTGAAACCGAAAACAAACTTGATTACACAGTTTATAGTCAGACTGAAGTTACAAATCACTGTTACAACTGGGAGTTTGGTACTATGTATGCAACATCAGGAGCCTCAGGTGGGCTGTTCTTCAATCCATCTTTAATTAACTATTTGTACCTACTAATACAGTAGTATTAGTAAGTATAGTATAGTTACTAATAATAGATTATACTTCGTGCTTACAGAATGTCTCATGCGAGCGACGGTGTGGTGCTTTGTTAGCGATGGTGGCCGAATGGTCAACGTGGTCAATTGTCTTGCGAGAGGTACTCGCTTCGATTCCACGAATTATGCAAAAAAGCCTGAATCACCAGCGGAAAGCATATACGTTCACCACTACCACTCTCAAGTCGAAACACTATCCAAGCAACAAACGGTGTGTTCCGGCAGCCTTCCTTGAGAGAGTGTATGATGTGTATTCCAGAATAGGCATGCTCCGACCAGGATCACACTGTTGTTGACTTCCGTGGTCGTGCGAACTGGTAGTGAAATTCATATTCAAATTCATTCAGTAATTATTTATACCAGTGGCAGATTAACACATTTGCCGCCAGTCGCCAGTAGGCTATTCAAATTTGCCGTCCCTTCTGCCCTCTGCATTTCTATACCCTACACGGACAAAAGAAGCTGAAAGAAAATATTATAGAATTAAAAGACTAACTAATTATTCTTTGTTTATAAAATAATTTATATCTTATGAAACATTAAGAACTGATTACTTTCATTCTAAAAAAGTTATTAACAGTAAATACATTTAGTTTTTTACAACTTGACCATTTGACCAATTTTTGTATGGAGAACCTAATTGTTTTTCGAATTTTCCAAAAAATTCTTCTACAATAGGCTCACCATGATTAGTAAACTAACACTCTTAAATATTGTCACACCTTTCTGTTACACGTTGTATATCTATGAGATATTTTCACAACCTACGATTTAGATACTCTGAAACATTTTGCTATGTGAATTTGGAAGGCACTAACTAAACATCATCAAATGGCAAGAACTACATAAAAGACGTCCAACCTCGCTGTGTTTATTTGATTTATTTACAATTTTATTATTTTCATTTAGTTTTTCCGGTCGAAAGTAGCTCATGTGTTAATCTGAGGTATAAGCTATCTTCTTGGCAAGTTTCATCTAAATCCGTTCTGCCGTTTGAGCGTGAAGGAGGAACAAACAAACACTCACATACAAACTTTCGCCTTTATAATATTAGAGTGATTGCAAGCTTAGCGGTTATCAATAAACCGATTTTGTATTTATATAATTACTGTTATAAATTAGGTTCCGTACAACATTAGATCAAGTTTCTACCTGTTGTGGTTATTATAATATCGAACAAAAACGGCAAAGAATCACGATTGTTGTGGGAGAGAAAATATTAATTGTACTTTGATTAAGTTATATATTGTTAAGTGAATAAACAACTAGCTGCTCTGCGAATATTTCAAGTGTCAACCTGTTGCCGTTTTAACCATAGAGCAAAAAACGTCAGAAGAAACGGCAGAAATGACGTTATTGAAATGAGATTAATTAACTGATATTTTATTTTGTTTGTATATTGTTATTAAAGCGGCAACAGAAATATATCATCTGTGAAAATTTCAACTGTCTAGCTACTCGGTTCGTGGACTTCGGTACCGTGTCTCAACTCGCGTCTCTCTGAGAGGAGTGTTCCCTTTACGGTGTGACAAAGACCTTCGATTTCCAGATCTTTGTGATTCTTTTTTCTATTTTTTTTAGATAGTTTTATTAGGTAGGTATTTAATTGAGTTTAAAAAGGAGGAGGTCTTCAGTTAGTCATTGGAATTAGAATATTTTAATGATTTAAAATTATGTTTCCCAATTTCTAAAAGACATCTAGACGATTTGTATATATTTTTTTTTACATGTTTTTACGTAATTTTTCTTATCTTTAGTACCTAAAGACTCAATTAACTGTACAGTTTACAGCTTTTTACAGTCCCAATTTTGACATCTTCCGATAACTGGGTCTTTGTGTAGATAGAAAATCACCTGTAAATGGAATGGAATTTTTTCGATTAACGGATCTTACGGTGGAAGGTCTTTGTCTTCCCCGCTAAAGAGAGACATGGAAAAAAGCAGTATCCCCCTCAGTGAGATACTAGGGGAGACACTGCACCGAAGCCAGTTCATGAAATAAGTAAAATGTCGACGTATTGAAAACCTCTTTCATTTTAAAGTCAGTTAAAAATCAATGTTGACTGAATGTAGCCCCTGCTAGGGAACACACAATACTACAAGGCGGAGGTTTAAACTGTCACAATCAACAATAGGACGCCAGTTCCGAGCCTGTCGGAGCAGAATAATGTGCGGCAGAACATTGTCCCTACTTCATACTGACATTTCCATACCAACGACTGAACGGGCAACTGCTGTTACTGTATACCTAATAACCAGTATTAATAATCTTAGCTCGGCTAGAATGTATACAGGGTATCAGTAAGGGGTATACTAAGCCGAAAGGAGGCCACAGTACCTACCCATCATAAAAAAACACTTTCGCTGTGGGACCAATGGAATTCAACAAAATAAAAACAACTTTTCAGCGTAAATTTTTAATTATAATATTTTTTTCTTATAAGCCAGTAGATTTTTTTATCATGTACGTACTTATTTTGTTTTATATCATAAAAAAAGTTATTCATCGTGTTGAGTGTGTGTACGGGGCTGCTTTCCGCTTAGTGTTGGTACACCCACGCCTCAAAATCCGACAGCAAAATAGCAGAACTGCACGAACTTCTTGAATTTGAAAGTTTTTTTCCACAACAAGCACTTTTCTTTAACTTCAAACAAGAAAATAGAGTTGAAACTATAACCAGAATACAAAAAAAAGATTTCTTAAAATTTTAAAAATCACTGGGCTATTATTCCGTAACTATTTTCACCTCATTCATTAAAATTCATTTAGTAGTTTAGAGCTGGAACATACAGACACACGTGCTTAGACTGCCAAAGTCATTACCCTTCCTTTTCGTCTAAAATGATATTAAGCTGTAACCATGATTGAAATTCTTTTCTGTATTATAATATTTATAGCTACCTAAATATGACCCATACCATTTTATCTACATCTCCGTCCTCTCTAAACATTTATTTAGGCATCAACTTGTAGCAAATGTGTTTATTGAAACCGTTAACCTACCGGAAGTGGAAACGGTCATATTGTTTTTCACAAGCCTCAATTTAATAAAATACATTTGAAGATTGACTTTCTCAAAATATGAGAGCAGATATAAGCAAAAGATTATATTTAATACTCGTAGTATCTACAGCATTCAGGATTATTTAAAATTATAAGAAAATATTTATTGATCAATTTAATACCGTTATTAACACAAACGGAGGCCGTAGAATAAATACACTTTATCCTCCGTCCTCCGGCAAACGAATGCAAAAACTGTCATTCCAAAACTGAAATATTTGGAAGCCAAATTACAGGCGTTCCTTACACTTCGCCGCGTGGTAAAAAAAAATTAGGTACATATACCCATCTCTTATTTTTTTTTAGAAGTCGTGAAAAAAATGTCTTGTATTTGTAGGAATACATATAGTTATATTATACTAGCCGCGCCCGCGGTTTTACAGTAAATATCCGAACAGTACAGTAAATAACAGAAAATTGAAGTGTTCCTACAGGAACACTTCAATTTTCCGGGATAAAAATAGCCTATGTGTAATCCAGGGCATAAGCTATCTTCGTGCCAAATTCTATCCAAATCCGGCTAGTCTTTTGAGCGTGAAAGAGGCACAAACAAACACATACACACACATACAAACTTTCGGCTTTATAATATTAGTGTGATTAGTGTGATAATGACTACTAGTATAGTTACTAAAATCTAAGAACAATAAATCTTTAACAAAATTCGACAAACAGAGAAAACCTTTCTTCGCCCTGTTTTGCCAAACAGTTAATTCTAATCACGCATCAGTGGAATTATCTATTACAGTGATTCGATTCTAACCCGGAACTAGAACCCTATCTATAAAACTTAAGCTTTACCGTGAGCAGTTGTCCGCTGGCCTTCGAACATATTACAACTTTTTTTGAAAACATATTTTTTTATTAATTTTTTTAATGAAGTTTTAATGTAATAAATTATTATTATATTCTATTTTACCAGCTTTATAAACACGGGAGTTTTTTTTAATGTTCTCAGAGACGCCTTGATCGTTTTTTTAAAGGACATAGGTACTTCCCAGGTGTTCAAATATAAATCTTATCAGAAACGGTCCAATAGTTTGGTCTATCATAATTAAAGTCTTGTACTTGATTTTTAGTGTTCCATACCCAAAGGGTAAAACTCTATCACTATCCGCCCAACTGTCTGTCACATGACATCTTTTTCCAAATATTTATTTCTGTTGCTAATTTATGTTCTAATAAATATTTAAGGGGGCTCCCATAGAACAAACGATCTTTTTTGCTCGATATTAATAACGGTAACAGGTAGACGCCATAAATATTTAGAGAATATTTAGTTGCATATTCAATTTGAAATATGTAGTTAAATAAAATAAAATAAATATTTAAAGAGACTCGCATTCAATAAACGTGATTGTTTTGCCATCTGTTTTTCTCGATATTAATAACGGCTAGTCCAACTCGCACTTGGCCGACTTTTCGAAATAATTCTGGAACAATATTAAATGGCTAGTACGTACGTATACTATGTACTATGGTTTTGCTTATCTTCTGTGCCCTACTTAATTCAATTGCTTTCTGACTTTTATTGCGGCTTGTTTGTACTCGAGTACTTATTTTTATAGCTTAACGTAACTTGATTACGAGAAATTTGGTTAACGATCTTATCTTTGAAAATTAGATGTAACAACCAAACGTTTGATTGCCGTGGCTTAGTGGTTAGCTGTTCGGTGACCCAAGTTCGAGGTGGTGTGTTGTGCAAGTGTTTGTAAAAGTTGCAAGGTAGCCCCGTTACGAGAGAAATAATAGTAGGGAGCTATATATTTATTTATTTTAATGAACACAGCAGATTAATACGACCACAATTAACTTACTAGACTTAGCTATAACTACTAGACCAACGCAATGTAATTTAAAGTTTAACTTGCGCTGACTGAGTTCTATAGCTAAATTAAATTAGGAGACTAGCAAGGAATAGTTTCTCAGTTTCTTGCTTTTAGTAGCTTAGTAGAGCCTTTATGAATTAGCTAGAATTAGTGAAGCAAATGACTGCTCGGACCGAAAGGGAAGTTCCACACATTTTCCCAGTGTTGACAAGTGGAAGACTACTGAGATGTTGAAGTTAAATTGTGCAAGATTTTCTTATTGCAATCCACTGCCGGCTGAGACATAGCACTGTGTTAATAGAGTACGAGATGAACGGCAATGTAGCGTGCATGATTTGTTAGCGTCGTAGCGAAGGAGTAACGTAGTTGCAATTTTCTCATGGTGGAGAGTCGATACGCAAGTCAGTGTGGCGGCAACGCTCGTGGTGCACGCATGTGTTAGCTGATCCGCTCCGATGCGATGTTCTCGAACGTCGGTTCGTAGTGTTTACGTTCTATGTTGATGACCCTTTCATGTGTTTCAGTTCAATAGTGTATCGGTAGTGTAGATTGTGAACACTCAGTGCATTTTGATAGTAAACTCGTTTAATATATAGATACAGTCCGAATTATCTTCCTGCCTGCTCAGGTAGGTTTTTCTTTTTTAATTACCTATCTAATTGATTTCATAGCATTAGTGTTAAGATTAATAATAATTATATTCTTATTAATTAAGAATAATTTAACAAAATCATGTAATATCATACTCGTGTAGAGCAAATTGCCGTGACCTTTCTGACTCTACCTACACGATGTCTGTTATCGGAAGTTAATAAACACAAAAACTGTAGAATGAAATTGTAAACAGTAAGTATTACAATACATTAGATAAAAAAAGTTATTAATCACTTTTTAGCACCATTATTATGAATGCCAATACCCAACCCGCAATTTGGCTAGGGTCTATGATGACTTTGGCCTACACACCTTTCATAGTTGAGACCAGAGCCTAGCAGTAGGACTTTTTACCCATAAAGTAAACTGCTAGGCAACGATGATAATATACACATTAAAAAGATATGAAGTAGTTAATGTATACTTACTAAATTCTAAGGTATTATGTCATATTCTATTATAAAAAAGTAGACAGTTAAGCTAAGCTAAGTTACATGCTCGCAAAATAAAAATCACTTTATACGAAAATATCCATTTCAAGGTAATATAACAGAATGTTAACCTAGAGAGATATTTGCACAAGAAGGAACATTTGTTTTTCTCGCAGTTAGTGAGTGTCAAGTACGACGTTGAAGATGACCTTGATGTTGTATCACCTTGCAGGTCGGTATAGAGATGTGCAGTTTCCGAGTTAGATTTATTTATTAAAATCATTTATTAATGTTTTGGTAGATACGGTTGCCAGTAGTAGGTATCGATCAACTAGTCTAGTCGTGTATTTTTGGCTTAAATGTTAATAATATTAGATTGTAGTGGCATGACTATTCTGCGTTGTATGCCGCTAGTAAACTTGGTACGCTGCGCTATGCTTTGAAAGTCATTGGGTTATTTACAGATTTACAGTTTTTTGTTTACTACGGTTATGTAACTGTTATTGGAGTTATAACTTATTTTGTCCTAACTTTGACGAGTCGTGTCAAAAATATAATAAATTTTCTCTTGCCATGTAATATATAAAATAAACATTATTAGCTAGTAATTTTTTTGCGTACTTAATTCTGCACAGTTATGTCTATTTCTATTATGTCACACAGTTGCAGTGAGTCACAGCAACCCATGTGCAACCTTTTATGGCGTTCTGATGACGCGTACCGAGGCTAGCCGAGTGTTTATATGATATATAGTATGCATATATCGAATACCTGTGCTTATATACCTACTAATAACTAGACAGCATCTCGTAATGCGTGTCTTTTTGTGTAGGTATTTATAAGTAGTAACTTGTTTTTCACGACTTCTAAAAATAATAAGAGATTGGTATATGTACCTAAATTGTTTTACCACGCGGCGAAGTGTAAGGAACACCTGTAATTTGGCTTCCAAATATTTCAGTTTTGGAATGACATTATTTGCATTCGTTTGCCGGAGGACGGAGGATAAAATGTATTCTACGGCCTCCGTTATTGTTAATAACGGCATTAAATAGATCAAAAATAAATAAATAAATTGATCAATAAATAAATAGTTGGGCTATTTAACTAATAATATGTCCTACTGCTCAACTGGTTGAGCAATCTTATTGAGCAGTGGGGAGTAGTGTATTCATTACTGCTAGGCTTTAGTGCAATAGGAATTCAAGGCATAATATATTTTTGTGTGACACTACTCTGATGCAAACATACATACGAGTACATACTTGTTGCAATATTATTAGAATTTAAATATGTAAGCTGCCTGCATGGAGCTGCCTTGAAGTAACTTGATCTGAGCATTAATGTGATTGAAAGCTTCTTGAATAGTTAAGTTTTACATTGGATAGATTTAAAAAATAAATAACATATTAAAAACTCAGCTCGTATTACAAGATAGACTGCTGTTATGCGAATGAAGATTATGTTAATCATTTACTTATGTATTTTTTTGCCTTTATTAAGAAAAAGAATAATATTCAGTGTTTTTTGTAATATTTTTTATCGATACCTACATGGTAATGCTATTTTCGAAGAATTATAAAACTCTTTGTTGTCATCACATAAATAGAATATCAGCGTATAACTGCAACAGAAAATAATAAAGGTATAAGAGGCGGTCTTATCGTTACTATTATTAGCGTAGACGGTCGTTGATGCAAAAAACAGAAACACAAAATTACAAATTGTAAAAAAATAAATACATGTCTGCATAGGATAAATAATTACCTAAGTACTTACGCAATTTAAAAACTTAGTGTAAATCATTAAATAAAATATACTTATCATACCAATGTCGATGTCGATTATTATGCAAATTATCTTATTCATAACGGAAAGATAATATAGTTAAAATTGTTTAGTTCTTAGATCACTGATTCATACTTTGATTTTATCATTCATCCTATTAACTTCATCGTAAATATCATGTATTCCTAGAATTCAATTGAATCATGTTTATTCTAACAACCTAAAACATTCTTAAACTATTAAAATAATTTGTTTAACGAAACATCAAGTGGCCGCAGACAACATTGTTTCAAAAACATCGTTTTATCAAATAGTCACTCTGTGTTTTCAAAAGGACAAGTAAATTTCTAAATCCATTATAAAGTTTTGCTTTCGTACATCCGAAGCGGAAGAAACTTCGGCTGTGCTTAGAAACTCTGTTAGGGTGATATCACACTAGGACTCACTAAAAATATTTTAGGAAATTATTGTGTATTAACCTACTTTCCTTTTTAATGGAAATAAAAATTACTGTCAATAAGAATTAAGTCTAAGAATAAAAAAATCCTTGAAACAAATTATAGTTTAGTATTACAGTTTGGTTAAACGCGGTTGTACGCGAATGCCAACACCCAGACAAACATTCAAACTGATGAAAGACGTTATAACATTTTGCCAGGATCAAAGCAGAGCCTCTTCTCTTGCTTGGTATATATAATATCACTTACGATATTTTATATTTATATATGGAAACTTGGGATTACCGAATTATTATATTGTAATCAAATTATAAAAAATTAGTTGTTATTAAGATGTAAATGGATTTCAGGCTTCCATTATGGCAGGTGCCGATAGAAGTTTTTTGAATTATTTTGATTAAAAAACAAGCCCAATGACGGATTTCGATAAAATTTAAACGGGACCACTCGGGAAGACTCAAACAAAAAAGATGTTTTCAAATGGTCGAGCCATTTCCAAGTAATCAGGTAACAAATATAAGAAATAAAATACAGTCGAGTTGAATACGTCCTCGTTATCAGAAGTCGATAGATAAAAACTCATTTTGGCAGACGTCTGAGACTTTAAACAAGAATAAATCTATTGAGCATACCCGTAGTGGTCTAAACACCTAAGTACCCGTTACCTATTTACCTTTGTGTTACACATATTACCACACTATAATAAGTTAACAGTTTACGTCAAAGTTCGAAAACTATTGCACGTAGTGGTTAAAATTCTACGAGTTAGTTACTAGTTAGTTACTAGCAGACAGTTATTGAACCATAGAATATGACGTAACAAAGTTGAATAAATTGTTAAGCATAGCACTTTTCAGGAAACTTTTAAAGCCCACATTAAATAGGTACTGTCTCAGTGTCTAAAACAACCAAAGCCGTTGGGCCAGATAAAACGGATCAATAATATTCAAAAAACAATACTGTACTCATGTCTCATTCTTGGTACATTTAATTTGACTGGACAATTTCGAAAAAACTATTTCGTAATATGCATCGCTCGTGCTGGCAGCAAATATTCAGACAGAAGTACAAAATGATACAGGTTTCTAGACCAAGGCCGGTCGCAGAATTAAAATAATCGCACTTTGACTGGAAGAGACAAAGAAACGAAAATACTGGGATACCTGCCAGACTCGGATACCAGTATTTGATTTTGTATTTAGACATTATGAAAAATATTTCAATTGGAATGGATATTTCATACCGCACTTTTAATTATTACGTGGATTGAGAATATTGTGATAACCTAACTGTCTACATATAGAGGATTGTTATGTTTGAAAGGGTCTTCTAAACAAGGTCCATATAAGTTTTATCAAAAGATCCAGTCCAGAGATTTGATTCTTAAACCGCTGAAAAAGTCCTTTCGGCGCCTGTTGTAAGGGAAGTCGGGAATTACTTGTGTTAAAGATAATGTTTATGTTCCTTACTTAAAAATGTGTCAAAAAATTGATATTTAATGAAAAAGAAAATTGAGCGATGGTGTGTGATATTCTTATCAGAAAGAAGTTCCTACCTATATCGTATCATCGTAACAGAAGTAAACATAAATTACGAAGAATTTTCTTGGAAAACTCAAATATATTATATAGACTTGTTAAAATAAACTAATTTCTGGCAATAGAGTACATACTAAGTGGGCATACATAAATAATTAAGGGCATCCTTAGGGATGAATGTGTGCTCCGTACACCGCATTACTAATGAAATGCAAATGTTAGCCACTGTGATACGAGTTCGTTACCTTTTCCCTAGCTAAGTTGTTTAAGAAGTTTATAAACATTTGTTTTGTAGTTGACGTAAAAGGAAAACAACAGCACTCTACGGTTTTCATCAAAGGTTGCCAGGTTTGATCTTTAGTTTTGATGGTAATAAATTACAAATGCAAAGTCACCGATTAAATAATAGTAAAATTGGATCTACAGTACCTACGCACGTAAACGTGCATAACCAAAAAATTTAATAGAAAAATTGAATTGTGGCGAACATATATTTTTTAGTGACGAATTTACTTTGTCGAAATGTGCCCTTCTACATTATATGGTTTATTATAAAAATCTCAAATCATAAATAATATGATCTCAAAATTTAACGGCTATTTTACATTGAAATTCTTATGATAATTCAATACCAACATATTTTCTACCAACTTTCAAAAAAGAGGAGGTATTTAATTCGACTGTACGATGATATGATATTATTTTGTTTCATCGAGTAGTCCTGTTTAAGTTTCTTTGAATACGGTCCAGAGGTATGATTTTTAAATCAGTTAATAACAGAAATGGAAAATGCCGTAATGGAAATTGGTAACCACTTTGATTTAAAAAGTACTAGTCACTCGCTCTATTTTATATTTTTTGTGTTATAAAAAGTGCTTCCCTCGTCTCTAAGTCTGTGAATGTTCATTGAAGTCGTCTCTTTGCTTGTTGTTCAAACGGAAAATGGGACTTGCATTTTCTTTGAGAAACCCAAGAACTTGCAGCCGAATTTTAAAATCGCTTATTTTGGAGTAAGAATGTTTGGCGAAATTAAGTTATGAGCTGGGTATCACTCGATTGGTAATAAAAAAATAATAACAGTAGTGGTATCGCCTAGAGTTAGCGATGAAAGAAGTGAAACAAAAGCTAGCAATATTGGTTGAGTTGAAGCGGCCAACTGTCAAAACAAAACCAACATTATTATTTCTTTCATCTCTTACTGTAGGCAATACCACCATTGGACAACTCTTTATTGGATGAAAATAAATGTCCCTTTTTCGATCCGGATTGACTTGATTTACAAGCAAATTTTTAGCCGTTCTAATTCGTTCATATTCATTAATTTTTTATTGGTTTTGTTTTAGACCAAATAAAAACTTTCTATCTATCTATAAAACGTGTAACAGAAAGTTGTGACAATACTTAACCCTGCAGTAGTCGCGCGGACTACTTTTATGTAGTCCACTGATACAGTTTTTTTCTTAGCGGTAAATAGTAGATTCGCGAGCCCTGAGGTACTTATAAATGAACAATCGAGAGACGCACTCAGAGCAGCGCCAGATCCTGTCGCATGCGGTCGTGTAGATATAGCTCCTCAAAAGTTCTTGACTACGCAGTTAGTCCGCGCTGCCAATAATGTAAATAATTTAGAAATTCGTTGTTTTTTATTTATTTTATGTCAAATTGGTATAAATCACTGGTTTACACGTTGCTTTATTTTGTTCTGTTGTTGTAAATTGGTGTCGTTTTATATTTTTATGCTAAAAATGATCAATCAACCAGCTGCAAATAGAGAAGATTGTGTGTGCGTTGAACTACATATGAATTCCGCGCGACTACTTATATCTCATTATGGTACGCGACTACTATAGGGTTAACGGTGTTAATCTACATAACAACGTAACCACATTATAGAAAAAAAATGCAAAGTTAAAAAGATATTGCGTCCTCCATACAACTTGGCCGATCACGTGACCGATTTTTGTATGGCGAAACAATTTTTTTTTGTTTTGTTTTGCAATGGGTTCATTTTAGATGGATAGACTAACATCCTTAAGTATTGTCATAGCTTTCTGTTACACTTTATATATAAAATACCATTGGGCCAAGAGGGAGATCACTTGTCTCCTATGGGTAATAAGGTTCAAATATTAGTTATTGATACCCTAATCTTTTTTTAATTGCATACAAAATTAAATTTAATGTTACTCTGTTTATTAGTGAAGAAAACATAGCAAGTGAACCATATCAATTTGGAATTCAGCAGTTAATAATTTTCTGACTCAATCTGGAAAACAGGCAGTTAAGTCATTCTTTACTTTAATAAAGAAAACAATATAATTCTGCCAGTGATTTGACATAAAACACGGAACACGCCAATTTCCCGCTTGAATGAGCTCTCCGCAGCAGAAAATGTAGAAAATGCCATATTTATCTCGATACGACAGCCGACATAGCACAGAGTGGCGGCTCCAAGATAAATAACTAAACTTTATCCTCGGGTGTAAAATGTAGATTTCAATATAAGTTTTATTTAGTACTTTAAAATTAGGTAGATATATCTTTCATACAATTTTGTTCCTGAAATTAAATGGTTTCATTCAGGGTTCAGGTTTTTTATATTAAATAAAATGTACTCCTTAATTTCATTTCATGATTATCCTTCTGAGGTTCCTAGACTGCTCGAACATCATTGACATGGCCGACGATTGTTACACGGAAACAAACGAAACTTAACGTTCCATTTAATCTGGAGAACTTATCTTTAAGTATAGCGTTTGATCATAAACTATACATATGCTCATAAATCTTTCTTAGCTTGTAGCATTTGGCTCATAAAATGCATACGCTTTAGATACAGTCGGCGAATTGTAGTAAATTCCTCAAAGATATTGCGAAGCGCTATCGGTAGACACTTTGCTGCGGCTTACGTCTACAAGATTGAATCTTAGACTTGTCAGCATCGTAAATCTGACAGTGCACTAAAACCCACTTCTTTTATTTTCTATGTCAGTTCGCGTGGCTTCTCGTAAGTCTTTGTAATGTGGTTGTTCTGAGAAATAAAGATTTTATTAGTATATCTACAAGTTTACAGCTTTTCCAAAAGGACTAAGAAAAGAAATGAAATATTTTAGTCATACATAATGCATATAATTATTTTTTTATAAATTTTATTTCAAGGTACTTATGTACATCATTATCACCGTAACGATCATAGTGTGTGTAATTGTTGTGTATAATTGTGAAAGCGTTATTTATGTATTAACCGCTAGCAGTTATAACCAATCTATATATCAACTTTTAGTACACTAAATAATTTACAAACGTGTTATTTCAAGGTACTTATGTACATCATTATCACAGTAACGATCATAGTGTGTAATTGTGTATAATTGTGAAAGCGTTATTTATGTATTAACTGCCAGCAGTTATAACCAATCATAGGTATATCAACTTTTAGTACACTAAATAATTTACAAACGTGTTATTTTTATTTTACTAGCTGACTCGGCTAAACTCGTTGCAGTAACAGTCATATTTGTTTCGCTACGTTTTTCCAAATTAATTAAATATAATGTTTATTCTTCTATTTTAGGCGCAGAATTAACAAAAGGACAGAAATTATTAAAATCAATATAACCGTTCTTAAGTCATAAGTGGTCTGACTAATCCGACTCTCTGTCATATATTAAAAATGTTTATGCAAATGCTACTTGCTACTGCTCTTTAATAAAAAAGAACATTACAATATTTAATACGGCTAACATGATTATCTTTTCCAATATGACTGAGTTACATCTGGCAGGGCACGTGTGCGTGTTAAATATAACGCACCTTGAATCATGCCGATAGCCTGCTCTTGAACCGTAACTGCTTCGTAAATAAACTTTAAAAAATCCCTCTTGTATCATCGTAAACCTATTTTTACGAAAGTGATTGACGAAGTTATTTAAGGGGCAAGTAATTTTTGAGTAAGTAGTTAGTAACATTTAGATTGTGTCTACGTATTGTAAATACTCGTATCAAGTTTTGCTTGTATATTTAGCTACTTCTTCTAAGAATAATTTGTGTTCTATGCTCTATGAAAAACAAAACCTAACTAACACAATATTTAAGTACATATACTTAGATCTCATCACCGGATTCGCTGAATCTAGTAACTTATCAACCAATAGCGCCCCACTTCTAGGCACGCGTCTCCTCTGTGAATGGAGTGCAAATCTGGTAATTTTATATATTAAATACATTTACCTACTAAATAAATCGCTTTTAATGATAATACAGAAGTTACTTGCAATGTCTATATTTCTCATAAAAACCTAAAGCAGACTCGTTGTTGATAATGGTCACAAAAACGAATCAGAAGGCTAATATTTATCTCGATATAAAAATCTCTTCAGCTTCATTGTTTTAACACAGAATTTATTTTTTCCTCTTATAAACGTTATTTCGAAATATTCATTCCCCAATGTTGTGAACAGCCTGCGGCAATTCTAAATTAATTAGGTAGGACCGTTGCCCTGTAACAGAGCTTCGTAATGGTACGATCCCTTTTTTCATCTTGGAAATGTGTGCCACTCATTACGCTAATGTAGAAGACTGTAAAGGTCTAACGAAGTGACATGCACTGAAAGTCGTAACGACAAATCTATTGCAGTTGCAAAACTTCACATCTCATTATTATTTTTTTTTTAACATTAGGTGTTCAGCAGTGCTTAAGTATAAGTGTTTATAAATATGACTTCTTAGAGACTGATTATAAGTGTAACTAAAAGTTTTGCTGTCGTTCTTTTATACGTTCCAAAAAGTTTTACTATCTTCAAAAAGGCATCTGGAGCTTGTGGTGCGAAATTAGACAAGCAGTTTTATTTTTGCTAACAAAAGATAGCTTGTGCTCGAACTGCTGATATTTTCTTTTATAACAATGCACTGTTGGCACCTTCTAATTACGGTTCTGCTGCTTTTCTAAATAATACCAAGTAGATGGTTGATGAAAGTTTGCTCTTGTCAACCATTTCGTAATTTTAACCGACTTCTGAATTCTTTTCTTTTATTTTTTGTTTTTGTGTTCCCCGATTTCACAGAGACGTCTAGATTCAGAATGGGCCCAGTAGTTTGTTTTATGAATTAAAATAGCTGAAACATGTGGCGAAATACTGCCGAATTGAAGTCGGTTGACAGATTTTTAACGTAAGTAACGCTAGTAAGCCTGCCATTTGCTCTGTCTAATCTAGAACTTAGACCTTCTAGCCTTGTATATTTCGGTTTGTTACTGCTTTATTGCTCGGTCTACTACTACCAGAGATAACGAATTCGCCTCCATAAAACCCATTCATTCACACACGCCGGCATCAAAATAAATTAATCAAGTTTCTTGATGGGAGCGTAATAGACATCTATTGATACTGAACCACAAAAGGGTAAAGGGCCCATTTATTCACCTCACTAGGCCCCCATCAAACGGCAATGCCTCCTATATCGAATTTCATTATATTCCTTGAGATGCCTATTTTTCCCTCAATGCACGCGAGGAGGTGATTCAATTTCGTTTATTTCATAATTTGCGGTGAAATGAGAAAGGCCTTGACTTTTTATGAAATCGGGGCTCACTTAAGAAATTTTGGCAAAATCTCACTGACGTAACAGAAAAATTGTTCTGTAATGATTAGATGAAAATCTAAAAATTATTTACATAATATTTTCCAGACTTTTAGGAGTTTATTCATGGTTTCCCATGTAAATAGTACCTATGTCTTCATCGAGAGAAAAATATGCCGATTAGTAGTGACTCGTAGAAATGTTAGCAAACAAGAAGTTTTCACTTTTAACGAAAATCTTTTGAGTAAGTATAACAATAACTATTATATACCGTGATTGCTTGGTTAGATTAGAAATGTAATGAAATTATTCATTGACCGTATAACCACCTATGTTATACTAGGCAAGTCACATTACAATATTTCACACAATATTTAATTTAGTACATTTCAAATGTACCTATGTCACAAATTTTATAATTAACTTAACTTAATTACAAAATTTAAATAAGATTATGTAGTAACGATAAATAAATAAATTACTGATATAATACTCCTTAAATAATTTACATTAATGTGAGTAGAATTTGATTAAGTCATTAGATAATAAGACACTTTAATTTCATTATTAGTTTGTAAGTTTTGACTATAATTGTTTAGTTGAATTTGACACTATGTTATATAAATTAAGTTTTAAAATTAGATTTTATTAATAAGAAAAAACAATGACGAAAAATCTTTTTAAAAATTTAGTTATCACCTACTTATACAATTATGTTTGCTCACTCAAGAACGAAGATTCAGTCAGATTCATGTTCATAAATTCTTTGACCGCGTAAATTGGGGTAGATTCAAAAAACCGCTTTATATTATATTTCGTTTAAAATCGTTCGCGTGAAGATTAAATACGGCAATTTGTTAAACTACATATATTAATATAAATACCCAGTTTTCTAACTTAGGCAAGGCGTGTTTTTAGGCTTGCACAGTGGTGTACGACTATCGTACAAACTGTTTCTCAGTGATCCATCGAAATGCTTATGCAAAAGTTAGATTTGGTTTATATTCCTAAGCATTTAGATAAATCTTTCAACACAATATTATGAATAACAGTATTAATATATAACAGCGCGTTATAACTCAACGCTAAAACACGTAAAGCACTAAACATCGCGGTCGCTTAGCTGCGTAAAGCTTCCAACATCGTAACTATACGGTGTACGAATGGCGTACAAACGACTCATAAAAGTCAAACGCAGTTATCTATTACACAGACATGGCGGCTGAGGCGCGATTGTGTCACTGCCAGTAGGTTTGTATACGGTTGTTGCTTTTCAGAGATCTATATAAGTGAAGAGATATTGTTTTATGGCCCGCGTCTGCTTAAATGCTGAATAAGGATTTACGAGATTGGAATATTTTAAAAATTCATTAGGTATCGTATCACTACAAAAAATGTCTGGTCTCCATAAACGCGTTGTCTTTTTTTAAATAAATCTCTTTCTTTTTGACATAAAATATTTCGTTAAAAATTACCTTATTGTACATTTAGAAAGCGACGATTTCGACGTTTTTGACTTTTTTTACTAAAAACATGTGATGTAGTTTCACACCTGCAATAGTGAGTATCGGTGTACTTTTGCTTATATTACTTTTTAGAGGAGATTTAAGTCCGACCACATTATTAAAACAATGGGAGATATTATTTTACTTATACACGACGGTTATACGATATTATGAAACATAGCTGAGAGGTTAGACCTAGATTACTTAGTACCCTAAGGACAAAGCAGAAACTGAAGCTTTGGCTGGGACTGAAGGTCGAGTTTATTACAGGCGCAGTCGTTGGAAGCCTCCAGGCGCGTAGGTATTATACACAAAACTTTCATAAGAGGCATACACGCAACATTCATACGATACGGAACTAGTTTTTCTGCTAATTGTTGACTGCTCATAAACATTATGCGATTTTATATCTCGACAACCTCTTAACCGACTCTGTACATATTCATAGATAATTCTTAAGGTAGACCATCTTAAGAGTACCTATGAGAATCACTCTGTTTGTTCTCAGTTATCTCCAATCGCAAAACAATTTTAATGAAACGAATACAAATTTAAGTTTAATTCTGTTCAGTAGTGTTGTTTGCATTTCAGTAATGTTGTAAGCGTTGTAAAAATTCGAGTGAATAAAATCGGATCAAATTATTACGATAAAACAGCATTTGCCTGTTCGCGTAAGTTTACAGAATATTTGTATGCATGCAGCGATTTTCCGCAGCCGGAACAAGTAAGTTTGTTTGTCAAACATATTCTGCTCGCAGCGGAGCTTCGATCGTAGTTATAAATAAACACCAGAAATGACTTTGGTCTTTAATGCGCAATATAATATTTTTAGCAATACTTGACAGGGAAATATACGAATGTAGGTACTAGCTGTGACCCGCGACTTCTACCACGTGGATAAATAAGTTTATCTGAACTACAACTTTTTAATTTAAGTAGACGAGTTTTTTTAACCTACACAGTCACACTGCTTTGTCAGAACTTTCAATTCTGGCACTTATGACTGTCGAAAAGCTTGTTATCCCCTCTAAAATACGAGTCGTTTATCACATACATTACGGGATGCTTTGGAATTATGTTATATAGGTCTCCCATCACGTTTCAAACAAGTACACATTTTGCATTTACTTATTGTGCAAGTTTTGGTTGTAGAATTGGCGACCAGTTTTTCTATTTCCCATAAACTTTTATTTGGTCCTTTTCAAGCAGCGATTGAATGGGTTTCTTTATGACAATCGTGTTACATGTTAGGTTGAAAAATTACATACCTAATAAAATACCTATAATAATCTTATGTATTTTTATTTATTTCGAAAAAGTAACCATGCTCATAAGATTCTGCCAACACTAAAAAATACCGCAATCATACAAAAAACTCAAACAAAGAAATTACTTATAACTTTACCTAACAGATAAATCCCACCACCTTACTACGAAGGCAAGTTCAATCAAAACGATAGTCAATATCCGTCGTCCAGTGACAGGCTATTACGGGAGTCCCTAGCGATTGAGACTGTCACTCGACGGCATGTATTGACTCTTAGACGGGATATCTTGACATAGGCTACAGCTTGACTTGAAGACTGCTCGGCGATATTAAATACATACTATTTTATTATACGAAGGTTAGTTTCCTATCTTATATCTTTATACTGACCATTTCCAAACATACACATTCTTAAGAACTTGTTTTTGCTTTTACCTAAAAATATGGTGCAATATATGTATGAATAAAAGAAACCTTCATTACCTACAATTTGTGTTATATAATTTTTACAGCTTTAAACGTGCCTGTCTTCTGATCTGACCAAAATTTCGACATCGACTTATGCATTATTGGATTGATTTTCGTATTTATATTTTTTATTTTATATAAGACTACTTTACTTATCCGTATTCAGAAAATCAATCAAACATTTGATGGTAATTCTCATATAGGTTTTTTATACTGTCAATACTCTACAATGACTGGCCGGTTGGCGCAGTTGGTAGCAACCCTGCCCTCTGCGCTGCTGGTCCCGGGTTCGATCCCCGGATGGGTCAAACATTTGTGTGCATGAACATGTCTGTTTGACCTGTGTCTGGGTGTTTATTATATATATAAGTATGTATATATGTATTTCTAAGTATGTATATCAGTCATCAGGTTACCATAGCACAGGCTTTGCCTAGTTTGGGACTTGAAGACCTTTGTGTGGATGTTGTCCCATATTATTATTATTATTCAGTAAATGTCTGCTTTCTATTTTATTCGCTCTAGTTTAATCTCTATCTTTTCCAATATACAGGGTTATCGGCTAGGGGTGTATTAAGCCGAAAGGGGGTTACTATACACAGCCCAAAAACAACTCTCATTATGGGACCAACTCTGAATTCGAGAAATTAAAATCAGCTGTTCCATAAAATACGAAAATCAAAAAGTTGATTGGCCGTCCACAAAATGTATGGAACAGCTGCTTTTTTTTCTTGTATTCAGAGTTGGCCTCATAGCAAAAGTTGTTTCTTAGGATTAGTATAGTGATCCTCTTTCGGCATTATACACCCCTGGACGATAACCCTATTACTGTATACTATTTGTAAAATAGAGAAACACGACTGAACTGTTCAAACAAAACCAGTGGATACCGCTGCAAATATAAACACTGAAAGTGCCTTTACATCGTTTTTAAATCGTAACAGAATATTCATCGGCGTTTCGAGCTGTGTCTATACGAGTATAAGTTATACCTACTTGTTTGTATATGCAAGTAATAGCCACAAAACGCAATGCATTTTTACCTTACTGCCCAAAAAGAGAGTAATGTTTTTTTGAGTGTATGTTTGTATGTGGGGGGAGGCCTATGTTCGTGGACGTCTTCGGGCTGAAGATGATTTTTTTTGTATGTAGAAGTAGAAGTGTATCATTTGTATGTCCAACTCTTTGGGACCGTCTACAGCTTAAACCGGTAGACCGATTTTGATGTGCAAGGTGTCGGTTGTTGCGCGGTTCACTCGTTAAGTACAGGTAAGGTCTGAAGTTTTTGCAGTCAGATTTTTTGGAGATGCTTCTATGTAGTTGTTAATACGGCTGTAGCGTAATGGCTTACTGGTGTAGGATGATAAGTAATAGTTTCACGTAGTTTCCGAAAAGTATGAAATAATGATAAATATTAAAAAAAAATATCACATGACTGTCACGACATTGGTTTGGTTTTTAAAGTATTATTCTTGGAAATCTGATAAATATTTTATGAACCCCATAAATAACTTTGTATTGCAAAATTCTATACCTATTTTATTATTTACAAAGTTATTTATGCTATTGCGCTTCAGAATACTCGGTAGGTACTATTGACGGTGATGTTTGCCATAGATTACTGCATCATTATAATATGACTACAAGCTACCACCCGCGGCAGTGACATGAAATGAAATTTAAAAAAAACAAATTTTGAACCCCCATTAAATCCACTCAGGGGTTGAATATCCAATAAATATTTCTTAGTACTTACCTACTTATTTAGGGTGTAAGAACACCCTAAAATAAATATACCCTAAAATGTCATAACTATAGGTTCAGCGGTTTGGGCTCTGCGTTAATCCTTAGCAAATATCAGTAAGTCAGTACTTATTCTTCTTCATGTATAGATGACATAGCAGCAAAAGTGTATATGTATGTTGAATGTTTGTTACTCTTTCACCCTAAAACGGCCGAACGGATCAAAATAGAATTTGGCTTCAGACGGAGACGATCATTATAAAGTGAAATACAGCAATTTCAGAGTTAGAATAGTTTAATGTTGATAATTGGGAAAGCCTTAAAATTATAGTTTGCGCGCGAACGTAGAATCTGCTTATCGTAAAAGGTTGAAAAATAAATACTTTCCCTAACCCGGTAATTGGCCTATACTCTTTCATAGGGGAAACACGTACCCAGAGCAACCAAACGCTATGGGTTCAAAATTTGTTATTTTTAAATTGATTTTGATCCAGTGACTGCATGAGCGCTCTAGAAATTAAATAACTACGCCTCATTTACCAAAAATGGTACCAAAGCGAACCAAAGCTCCACAGAATTGTTCCCATATCTATACAACGTTGCAGTGGCAGCTGTCTAGATCTATTGAACAACAAAATTCAATTTTCCAGCTTCAATTTTCAAACGAATGTTATCGTGGAAAATATGCCACGTCAAATATACGTGCAGTGTGTCACCAATCGCTTCACGCTTTACAAATAGCAAAAGATAAACTGGATGGTAACGAACTATACTTAGTTTTAGATAATAATTTATGAAAAACGTAAACAAATTACACTATTCCTTCCTATCCTTCTTAATATCATACGATTAATTTAAAAACCTCTACTAATCTCTCAAGATTGGTTGACAACTACGGCTTGTGCTCGAGTACCAACTTACCAACATACAAACCTGGTGTGTTACTGTTTTAGGTGTTGGTAGGTTTGTACAAGTGAAAGAAACTCATGAAACAAAGTTTCCTCAGTTGTTTTGGCCGCTATTTCAATAATAGTCTCTATAATATAAACGTAGCTCGTATAGCTGGCACCATGATGATGGCCGACAGCGCTGCAGGTCTGGATGATCACAGAGCGTATTGCATTGCAGCTCTGACGAAACATGACAAGACGTGGCAAGCCTTCTTAAACTACTATAGTACTAACCTTACCATACAAATGAAATCCGCTAAATAATTAAAACTCTTGTGACTCATGTATACATATAAAAAAATAAGACTTTCAGAAGGATCACTGAAATTTATAGATACTTAATGACATAAGTAATACAAAGGTATTGCGAACGAAGTCTCAACTATAGCAAGTGTTAAATAATACTATCAATACGGTATCAATTCTGCATAGACGAAACGAAACTCGCAGCACAGTTAGGTCCAAACACTCGTCCAACTATCGTCGATACAAGATATCTCATAACTTGAAAGCGACACAAATAATACCAAGTTCAAGCCATATATCACTTAGTAAGATGTTTTGCCAAATCGTAATAGATTCCGTCGGGGTAACTTGGCCATGTGTAATTTGTTGGAGACAGAAGTGCAGTAGTGCGGAACATTCTCGGGGGAAATCTAACGTCTACAGCTAATACCTCTGGGGAATAGAGGATTTTCACAGAGATACTTCGGAGAAAATAAATATTGGATTTGAAACGTCTAAGCTTCGGCTTAATTGTCTGCTAAAGTAAATGTAGCGTAGGAAAAATTACACATTTTCAAAAAGTTTTAAGGTAAATCATGTCTAATGTTAATGATCATTTGCGGATTATAACGATGATGTTAAAAAAACATATGTATTTTTATTATAATAGGAAATGCAGTCTGGGCACGCTGCCCTCGGGTGGTGGGTTGGAGCATTTGAATTATCTGTAGATCTTAAATGGTCGTTCCTGCTAATTTTTTTTTTGTTGTTGTTGTAGTTAGTCTTTTTGTTTATGTATAATGGCACTTGTCCATTTCTACTTTTAGTTTAAACGGTAAAGGAAAACATTATGAGTAAATCTGCTTGAAAATAGATGAATTCTCCGACCCGAAATTTGGCCAGTGTGGTGGACTAATATAGCCTAATATAGCCTATAGGCTAAAAAGTTATACATATAAATAAATATATGAGATATGATATAAATACGAGTATAAATAAAAAGTGCAACGAAATATTTTAGCATAGTATTTAATATTGAGCACGGATAGAGACGGAGGCTGACGGTAACCTAATGAGATACATTATTAGCTATTCATTTTATCGCATAATGTAAAATACGAGTAGACACACTCACAAAGTTTCTTTTTTTTTCTATTCGCTGTCGTTTATTCTGTTTTTTTAACTAACTTAAAAAATCTGGAGGTTCTTACTTTGTCGAAATCCTTTTTTATGTATGTTCATCAATCACATCAAGCAAACAAATCGAAATAGAGACATCTTAGCAAACAAAGAGGTAAAAGCAACTCTTATAAAGGTAGAAATAATGAATACAATCTGTACAGAATCATTTATTAAGGAAGCGTCTCCGTGCCTCCTAATTAGCAGAACCCTTGAGTCATTGTGTTTTTGTACCTTGCTCGTAACGTGAGGGGCGAGAGGGAGTAGTAGAGGGTAGAGTACACTTGCTTGACACTGTACTGTCTACTCTGTCTATTTGCTAGTACTCGCTAGTGCAAGTGTAAGGAGATGTTCCAGGTTCTCTAACAAAAGTGACTCCTTGATAAAGACGCATGACGTGTTTAATGTTATGTTGATGCAATACGTTATTCTTATTCGGATCAATCGTACACATATTCATAGTGCATTACTTCCATTTTATTCTTTGGCATTGCGTTGACAGAAGTCCCACTGTGAGGACGTGCCTGACTACTGTATTGATTTTGTTAAAATGTAAGTTAGACTAATTAGAAAGTGTAATTAATACCCTTCCGAACGAAAAAAAAGATTTTTTCAAATCAGTCCAGCCATCTCTGAAAAATTGAGGAACATAATTAAAATAATTCTTAAAAAAAGTTGCTTATTTGTTTTTCAATTATTTCGATTTAAAATCAAACCTGTTGACCAATTTTGACTAAATTAAAATGAGACCACATGACAACTAACCTCTTTCATATAAAAAACAATCAAACCGGCCATCAGTCTCCAGGAAATCAAGTTTCAATATTTAAAAATAAAAACAGTATAATTGAGTAGGTACCTCCTTTATTGGAAGTCTGTAAAAAATAATCTGTTGAAAAAAAATGTGTATATGGCGACTATTATGTTGTAGCCATTGTGATTATTTTCTTCTCGTAATTAAAATTTCGAAAAAAAAAAAGATTTTTACAAATTAGTCCATGTCTAAAAAAATTAAAAAAATCCGACGAATAGAGAACCTCCTCAATTATTGAACTTATCTTTGTAGACCAATGACTATCATGTCGTAGCTAATTTGATTATCTTCTTTTCATAATGCACAATGAGTAGGTATAAGCGTTGAATAGTATCAGCCAGCAGAATAATTCTCCTTTATTGGAGCATCCTTACAAAGTTTAATATGAAAGTGCAGCATCCAATATCCTGCTTTCTTTGCAGCTGCCGGGTTTTATCTTCTATTTTCTGGTTGAACAATGCTGCGATGGACCCATAGATATCCAGCTTTGCTCTATCCGTTCTTTGTCTCCATCCAGATTTATCCTTGCACATTGATTATTAAATATACGACAGTGATATTAAATTCTGCACAGTAACAGTTTAACACAGACCGATGAGGCGGAATGTTCCGAAGTACTTTTGCTTTTTGACGAAAATAAGTAATACTTTTCTATCAATTTCCAAAAACTGAAGTTACTCAGTTGGACAGTATGTTTTTTTTTATATTTTTGTTGCTTGATTACTTGAAAATGGCTGGACCGCATTGAAATATTATTTTTTTCCTTTGGAAGGGTCGAGATAAAAATAAAACATTTTTTCGTCTTCTCAATTGGTTCCATATTGGTTGGATATAATTTTTTCTCGTTGATGAGTGATCCCATCTATGTTTTATCAATATTGGTCCAGATGTTTGATTTGTAAGTCGAAACAACTGAATAAGTTCTATCTACGCCTGCCGTTATTAAAGTTGACAATCATATTTAAAAACAAAAGAACTTATAAAATAATTCAAAACAAGTTTGTATCTGGGAGAATCAATCGAGTCGATTAATTAATTAGCTTCCGAGTTGTTTTAAGTTTATTCATTACGTACAAAAATACAAATCATTCCTATTTATAATATTAGTGTAGAAATACATATGAGGTGAATAATTTAAAAGCTATCATTATTACATAAAAAAATCGTAAAAGGTATTTATCGTTGTCAATATTTACCGGATGAAAACTCTGCACTTACTTTTGGTAAAGTAAAGAATAAGTAATATATTCCCATAAACTAGATATAGGGTATATCTTCGTTTCTCCGGATAATATCTCAAAGTTGTGGACATCCGTAACGACACGTCAAAGATTTACGAGCAAAGTTCCCACATCGACGGACTCACAGAGCATGGAATCACCTGGACATATTTAGCGAGACATGTTTCTTTCTATTTGATCTACACGTGTCACCTTGTTTTGTTATTATGTACTCCTGTGTTCACACTTACCTGAATCAATGTTGCGCAATGTGTAATTGATTTATCCGTAATAAGTATGTAATCGAGCAATTATTAGACACGGTTAAAATAATGTCTCAATAAAGCAAATATTCGTAGATATTATGTACTGTGATATATTATATATCAACTATACAAACCATAATTTAATAAAATGTACTGTCTACGAAGATGTATTACGTTTTGCTGAATTCCAAGACATACTCGTATATCAGACTTATGGTTAATGAAGTATTCGATCAGATGAATGCTGCCGGTTAATTGAATATATACGATTTATTGTATTGATATATCTCCCATGTATACTAACGTATTATCATGACAATTAATTCAAGATAACATAATAGTTTAGCTGAATTTACATGGCATTTTAAAATGCGTTATTTGGTATTTTGTAGGTTTTTACAATGGCAGAAATGTACATTATATGATTTGATATAAAAAACCCGCATACGTACATACGATCCACACTTTTTAGACCAAAGGTCGCCTGTGACATTCTAAGCGCCAGCACTCAATTTGCATATTTCTAATGTCTTACTGATCCACATAGCCATAGTTGCGTAGTCTGAAACCGTGAAGTTTACTGTAATAAGGGGATTTCGGTAACATTTTGTCTACTCTACTATTTTTATGCATCTATGGTTGGTCTCTCACACGTTACATATTGCACTGCGTCGTATATTATGCGAACTTTTATGGCACTTAGGACAATTTTTATGCACGCGTTTTATGCCTTCGGACAATAAAATTGTGACGACTTTCTTTACTTCTCATTTCGTCTACGATAGAAGTTTTATTGTAATTTATATTCATGGATCGTCTTATGCCGATAGGATGGATTATAATCGAATTGTTTTTATGGAAAGTCGATATACTTATTAAACTCGATTTTATTACTTCTGTACAAACTACAACATTGTATACTTCTTCATGTTTGATGTAAAGAGGAATGGTTCGCTCTAGTGTAAGTTTTTTGACCACTCAAAGACATCTGGCGTGAATAGCAATTAATACTCTAAAATAAATTATGAGAACCTACAATTAAACGTGATATCTGACTCACGGTAGCACTCAGTTTTAAACTTGAGTAATCGGTAAGAAATCCTGAAGGACAAAGCACAAGATAGCTTATATGGCACCATCGATATAGATTTTTTTCTCGTCGATGTATGTCACAAAGCGCAAGTTGAATTAGAGTACCTAAATGATATTTTATCGTTATTCTGTCTTCTACGTTTATGTTGTACTGTGAATATTACACTCCTATTGAGCAGTACCAAGCTGCCCAATAATACGATATAATTAAGAGTACTTAGATTTTTAACTCGTAGGAACTTACTTTTTATGTTTGTTACCTGATATAACAAAGATGGCTCGACCGATTTGAAAAATTACGTTTTGTTTGAAAGAATGCCTATTACTGAAGTGACTATTTATAATTTATCAAAATCAGGTAAGAGGTTTCATATCTGAAAAAGTTGTGACGTACCACAGTGGAATTCGGTAATCACTTATCTAAAAATAACTTATTATATTAAACGAGTAAGTATTCAAGTTCACTCCTGTAAAGTTGTACGTCTATTGAAAACTATCTAAATGTCTAAAGTAAATTATTAATTTACATAATTCTGTTGTAGAAATAACAACAACAACCAAAAAAATCAACAAGAATGGATTACTCTACCACCAAAACATCATGAACATAAATAACCACAGCTATCTCCAAATTTCTCGATAAACTTAATAAGCGTTCAATTCAATTTGAGAGGGCAGGATGTGACCTTACTCTACTATACTAGTACGAGTAGATAACCTCCCAGGGTAGCAGGAAACATTGTGGCTCTGCCTCAACTACCTAACCTGTTACTATAAATTTTACAAGAAGGGTCTATTATATGCTTGCAAAACATTATTCTTGTAGGTGGTTCAGTAAATTTTGTGTACATATTGTGTGTGCGAATCACGGATACAATTATATTAAACTTATCATATACTGTTTTTAAACGGTGTTAGCTAGTTCCATATTAGATTTGATTTTTAATGTATATATTTAGTATTTTTAATTAGCTATATTTAAAACTATTTCAAATTGATATGTGAAATTCGTAGTAAAGCTCTATTAGATTAGATATAGAAATATTTTATATATTTAGCAGTCTAATTATATCGTCTTTCATATCGGTACTTCATCTTGGCTTTTGTTCTTATATTTATCATTATATAAGACAAAAACAAAGTTGTAGTAGTAGCTTAAGAACAAACAACAAAACTGCTAACAAAGCTAAAGACGTGTCTTATTGATAGTCATTGACTGAAAATCCTGCCGAAATGGTGAAAATACCTATTATTCTGTGCTCAGAAATGGTCTATTAGAAAAAAAACATTGGCTTTGAAAATTGTCCAACCGATGCCTATAATTCTAACAGTATCACCATAGTATTTTAGGTGGTAGAAACGAAAGCTTGCGTTTGTTCCCGCAGATCCCCGACGTGGCTTGCTGTAAATATTGAATTGTGCATGTACGGGGCTTATCTGACGCTCGCGGTCGGACCCGCAACCTCCAACCTCAACGCAGAATCTGACCAGAGTCACAACTTTACAGCCAAAATAAACAGTATAAACTTTTAGAGACTTCGGTCGCAGAAAATCGCATTATTATTATGCAAACGTAATAATATAGTAAATGTACTAAGTTTATAGACAGTAGATTTTACTCACTTCTTGATTGTGTAGAGAAATAAATGTGTCATTTTCATTCCTGTCTTCCATGGTGCATTTTCTTTCGTAAGTATATAGCTAACTGCTAAATTTAACTGATTACGGCAGAATTGCCTAAATCTATTTCTATTACATATGTATACATACATGTGCGAACTTATCTGCGAAGCATTATAATCTGTACCTGAACCCACTTTGTTTTGCATGAAAATCCTCGCTTACCTACAATGCGGTGTGCACTGACCGTTTCTCAGCTACCCGCAGCTGCCGTAAGCCTCATGAAGTTTTAATTAGCATGCTAAAATGGTAGTTAGAAGTTTAACTCCGTTTGCATAAATAGCAGGCAAAAGTGCCCATTGCAGAGGTTAAGTCAGTTAAATGTTTGCACGCAGTTCTTGTGTAAAAGAGTTTGTTAAAGTTAAATTTGCCCCTTTGTTTTGATGCGGGACGGGACGGCGCGATGAAAGTTAATTATGGTAACTACCGCAAAAGTTAGTGTGTAAGCATTGAATGCAATAAACGCGATTCAACTTTGAACATATTTTGTCTCGGTTTATCCAATAGAGAACGTCATGCGCTAAAACAAGACAAAAGATACTTAGGAAAGGCCATTGAAGCCAGTTTTATTAATAAAGCCTAAACTTAAATTATTGGTCACATTTACAATTATTCTGTAATACTCGTAAAAATACATAAGTCTTTCTTTGTCTTTTAACTTGATAATTTTATTTTATTCTATTTTTTTATTCTATTTTATTCATAATATAGATGTTTATAAACCTTTGTTAAAGTTTTATGTAAAATATCAAAAGAATACGACTACTCACAAACTTTAAAATGTAGCTGCGAAATTCACAAACAAAAGTCAATCCTTTCTGATGATAGGCAAACTATATCAAATAAACTTCGTTGTTCATTTAAAACAGAGTTGTATTTACTGGTTGTGTTTTCTCGAAAGCACAAATAGCAGATGTTAAAATTCCGTTAAACCACGCATAACTCAAAAGGGTGAAACGCAGCTGGCCAATAGCAGTCAATACTGAAAATAGCGTTTTAAAGACTCCAAGAAACAGTAACTCTGAGTTTATACAAACCATTTGTAAACATACACCGGCTTCTGGTATTTATAGATTACGGAACCGAGTATGGATGGCGAGCAGTAGCAAGAAACGTGACTAGATTTGTATGGACTCAGCTCGCGACAAATACAAATTTGGTGCAGCGAGAAATACTATGTGCCAGTTCTAGTACAGCATTGTTGGAGATAAACTCGTCGACGGTGTTTACAATATCTAAGTAACTAAGGGGACGTTGAAACTCACTCATACCAGCTTAAAGATAATATTCATGGATATACTTCATGTGCGAACTGATGCGAAATAGCAACTTTGAAGTAAAATAATTGAATTTTCCTATTTAATAATTAGTAGGTATGAAAGTTAGGTAAGAAAACTTCTTCTTAGTCAGCTAATTAAGAATGAAATTCATAAATATAAATACATAAAGTTAGTGAATAATTACGTAAATAAAGTAGAAAGATTGATAAAATATATTAATACAGTTATTTGTTATACTAGAGTAAAGTTGCTTTTTAACCGCGTCCTCACTTTTGATGATCGAGCAAGCGAAGGATTCTAAAATTGAATCATGAGCGCAGCGAGTGAAACATAAATTAGAATCCTGAGCGTTAGCGAGGGAATTAAAAGAGCACAAGGTGAAAAATCTTTGCACTCGAGTGCAACAAATAAATTTTCATACCACCTCAGCGAGGAAATGACTACATACGAAAAATAAAATAATTGAATCACTCATTTTAGTTTTTTAACTTATTTCTAACATAAAGTTTTAACAATATAACTATTTGTCAAATCGAAAATAGCCGATTGTTTGTAGCTATGCAATAGCAATTCTAGTGCTTATATCAATTCTAGACCTTTCTGAGATGTAAACTTGTAAGTTACTACAAATTAAGACAAGTTCTACGTTAATAAATTAATTATATTCGGAAACTGGAAGGCGCTGAGTCTAACGACACAGGTTATCCTAGTGTGAGGCGCAGAGAGCCAATTACTTACTTGTACAATAGTTACCTACATTGTATCCTATTATAAGCCCCTAGACATAAGTTTTATTGTACTTACCGTTTCTTACTCAAATAAACGAAATTATTATTATTATTATAACGTGAAAAGGTTCCGAGTCTGAGTTTTTAACAAAATAAAAAAGGTTGTATGATGAATTCGGCACCATAGACGTAGAAGTAAATAGATGGAATGAGTTGACAAACTTAGTGCACACGATATTCTAAATTCAAATTTACTTTATCCTCTAGCTGATAAAAACGGCTTTTGCACTCAGATATTGAATAGCAAAAATATACTCTTTCCGAGATTGTGGGATGAAATATATTTTTCATTACTGAAATTTAGTTTGAAATGGATCGTTAACAATCATTTTACATGACTTCGGATTTCTTATGAGGAATGAAACTTATACCTTATCCATTTGAATCGCTCTCTGTGACGCATGCAGGACGTTTCACAAACTTTGCTCAAAGTGGAGACCTCAAGTTCAAGTAGGGTTCGAAAGAACACTTATAACTTCGTTGATACAAATCTGTGAGGCGCGCTCTTGATCGGGTGCCACATAACCCAAAGCCTCTTGAGCAATCTTAATAACGTATGAAGCTACTTACTTGCATAATATGTTAAATACCTACATTAGTTGTGAGAAAAGGTGGTTCTGCTTTTGCAAAATTAACTTCACTGTCAAGCATTCGATTATGATTATTTGTATTTACAATTGAGTCTAAAAGGGAAGTAAAAATATATGGAATATTTTTCGAATGTACCCATTACTTACCTACTAAATAGTCCATTGAAATGTTACATTTTTTAGGCCTTACCTTGCGTTTCTTAGAGGACGCAATTTTATTTTTTTGATATGTAGTGGGGGTAAGTGTAAAGCTAAAATCAAGTTTGTGGGGTCGCCACCCTTGTCCCACGGCCGCCATCTTGAAAATAGGGGTTGAAACGGTTTTTACGATATATCTCTTAAACTATTTATCTGATAAAAATTTTTTTTAACGTTTTTTGTTGCAAATTAAATTCTCTATAACTT
This sequence comes from Ligdia adustata, assembly GCA_947049295.1. Taxonomy (NCBI): domain Eukaryota; kingdom Metazoa; phylum Arthropoda; class Insecta; order Lepidoptera; family Geometridae; genus Ligdia; species Ligdia adustata. The sequence goes on from OX346218.1 coordinate 12,261,870, forward strand.
TGGTCCAGTAATTTTTTGTCGTAAAACTATAAATAAAAAAGTTATAAGTGAAAATGTTCAGAAATTCTAGAAAAAAAATTATATTTTTCGATATAACTTTTTTTTTAATCATTTTACGAAAAAACGATATCAGACCATTTTTGTAGATCGTTTTTTAAGTTACAACTTTTATATGCAACATTTTTTCATTAAGTCAATAGCTAAGGTTTTACAGCGCTCCGAAGTGAGTACTATTTTTAAGTACTCTTAACTATACATATTTTATACGTGGGTACTAATAATGTGTTATCAGTTATTTTTATTTTTTTTTATTTTGTTATTATAATTCTTTTAATAGTAATTTTGCAATGTTATTAATAATTAATTATTGACTCTTTTCCTCACCACCCACGAGGTAGAGTCTGGAGGCGCGTTTTTTTTTACGTGGTATCCCCAATAGGCCTAATCCACGGTGATTTTATAAATTTAAACTACTCCGTCCTCGGTCTTTTCGATGGACCAGGCTGCGGCTCAGCATCTGATCGATTTTCTGAATCAAATATCAGTGGGAGAACTGGAGAAGGAAGGGGTGTCAATGTCGGCGGTTCATCATCAAAGTCATTTTCATTTATTAATTCTGAGAGTTCCATTACGTTGCTGCAAGTAGAGACTTGTGATTGAGAGAGAGTGAGAGTGTGCTTCCATCGTTCTGGAGAGCCAGAACGATGGAAGCACACTGCAGAACATTTTAGCCCTGCTTTTCGACATCCACACATCGCTCCACAGTTTCCTTTGCATTTGCAAAAGATCAATTTTAGAAGCTCAGGGGGTGCTGGAGGTTTAATAATGGTCGCTTGGGTATTTTCTACCTGGACAGCATTCTCGGTAACGGCCGTCACATTTAAAATTATTTTAAAAATCAATAATTGTAAAATTCTGTAATGGAGTGGAAAAGAGTCAATAATTAATTGTTAATAACATTGCAAAATTACTAATTAAAAGAATTATAATAACAAAATAAAAAAAATAATAAATAACTGATGACACATTATTAGTACCCACGTATAAAATATGTATAGTTAAGAGTACTGAAAAATAGTACTCACTTCGGAGCGCTGTAAAACCTTAGCTATTGACTTAATGAAAAAATGTTGCATATAAAAGTTGTAACTTAAAAAACGATCTACAAAAATGGTCTGATATCGTTTTTTCGTAAAATGATTAAAAAAAAAGTTATATCGAAAAATATAATTTTTTTTCTAGAATTTCTGAACATTTTCACTTATGACTTTTTTATTTATAGTTTTACGACAAAAAATTACTGGACCAAAGTTATAGAGAATTTAATTTGCAACAAAAAACGTTAAAAAAATTTTTTATCAGATAAATAGTTTAAGAGATATATCGTAAAAACCGTTTCAACCCCTATTTTCAAGATGGCGGCCGTGGGACAAGGGTGGCGACCCCACAAACTTGATTTTAGCTTTACACTTACCCCCACTACATATCAAAAAAATAAAATTGCGTCCTCTAAGAAACGCAACCCCAAATGTAACTTTTCAATGGACTAAAAGTCTGATTGGTAATATTATCTAAATATAGATTGTTATTGATAATGGGATTTACTAGTTTGAATGTTCCCTGCTGATTCGATCTAAACTTACTTAAATCTAGCCCCAAAAGTTTGAATCCGGTTGCAGAATCTGACACTTTTCTACTATTGTCCCTCGGAGAAAACCCAAATCAGTGTTTGTAGGTATACCTACATTGTTTGCTAACTATGTCCTCAACCCTATTGTGAACAACTACAGTAGTACAGTAAGTTTCTAACTGGCGTTATTACTAGCTACTGCATTTTTACACTAAATTTTCTTCACCTCCGCTGAACTTTGAAGTATTTGTACTGCAAACGTAAATAATAAAATTATTACTTATAATATTTTATACATACCTTGGAGAATTCCTTACAAATATAGATAATTTGCATTTACTAATACTTACGAGTACCACCCAATTTTTCAGTGTTAGCTATCTCTTAATACATAGATGTTAAAGTCTTTCGTCTCTCCGAACATGTACTACTTCTGATAAATGAACTTTCTATAATAAGCGCGCCGTAATGAATATTAATTGTTAATGTTATTAAATAGCACTAAGGCTGGAAACAGTGGGTACTTCCCAACGAGTAACACCCCCAACTGTAACACTGTGACTCGTTGGTACCTAAATCAAAAAACAATTCTCAAGCAGTTACACTCTTACTCGTTACTTATAATGTTATTCCCCTATTTATTTAAAATAATATTCCCAACGAGTAACACCCCCAACTGTAACACTGTGACTCGTTGGTACCTAAATCAAAAAACAATTCTCAAGCAGTTACACTCTTACTCGTTACTTATAATGTTATTCCCCTATTTATTTAAAATAATATTCCCAACGAGTAACACCCCCAACTGTAACACTGTGACTCGTTGGTACCTAAATCATAAAACAATTCTCAAGCAGTTACACTCTTACTCGTTACTTATAATGATATTCCCCTATTTATTTAAAATAATTTTCCCAACGAGTAACACCCCCAATTGTCACAGTGTTACTAGTTGAGAAAATTATTTTATAACTAATTCCCAACCACTGAGTAAGTAAAAGTAACACTGACATTTGTTGGGACAACTTTTAACGTTATTCTCAACAGTAAAAGTGAGCAAGTCAGGAGAAAAAATATCAAACAGCTTTCATTCTAATTATCGTAATAATGTACATTCACATAATTACAATAGTTTCAATTATAATTTTAAAGATAATTTGTGCTATATTTAGAAAAAACATCATGATACGCGAGACAGTCGGTTACGTGCTGATAACAATGTGTAACTGTCAGAATCATACAAATATGTCACCTGTTCCATATATTAGGAAATATATTGCATGGTATAAAAACAAGATAAAATTTTGTTTTCTATTTTAATAAATATCAATTAAGAGGCGGCGCAGATTTCCGATTTTTGACCTTAATTACATTTGCCAGAAAATCATCATTTTAGATATCTATAGAGCTCACTGTCTCCAAATATTACGAAAAATAAGCAAAATAAAATATGTCGATAATGTCGAATACCGCGTAACCTTGTATTTCAAACTGTAATCGACAATGGACACTTTAACGACTTTATTTTGTTTATTCAGGTTTCAAGATTCGGAATATTTATTTCTCATAAGACACTTACATGAGAAGCATTTTAGATTCTGAACTAAATGTATAATAAATAAATAATCGTAATTTGGTAAATGTATAAATAAACACACAAGCTTATAGCGTAAAGTTGACCCAGTTCGAACTTAGATAGATATTTAATAATTTTATAATTTTACAATAACAGATATTTTTATAAATGTTATTTTATCATCAGAATCATTTGTTCTACTATTTTGTTTTGCTTTTTTTGATTTGAAATGTTGATATTCACTTTTTTCTGCTTTGCTCATTTGTTTCTTAGATGATTTTTGTACATACGACACTTGCTCATAAAAAACTAAATATCAGTGAACAGAACTACTGGGAAATGATTTCCTATTAGTTCTGTGAACAGAACTAGGGATGAAAAATCCCCATTAGTTTTGTCAACAGAATTACTGCACAAGAACAAGTGGTAATAAACGTGAAATGAAACATGAAAAATAAAGATTTCTCACAAAATATCAAATACCAGCAGAAGATGCCAGCTTTGGTTTGGTTGAAAATTAGATTAAGTAAATATTTTTTATCTCACTTATTTGCGGCTTCTAGGGAAAATATGATTCATGATTATAAACGCACATGATATCTGTAGCTAATTTTTTTTTTGACGGACCGTATTCAACAAAATCCGCAAATTAGAGCTCCAAAATGAGGTCTGCGCGAATTTTTATTTAACAATGTAGCAATTAAAATATACAATTTGTGACACAATATTTATACTCTTAATTGATATTTATTACAATATAAAAAATATTTATTCTTAATCGCACGTAAACGTTTTATGTACCATGCAATATATTATTTCTTAATATATGGAACAGGTGTCATATTTGTATGATTCTGACAGTTCCACATTGTTATTAGCTCGTATCAGACTCGCATAACATAAAATTTTTTTCTAAATATAGCTCAAATTATCTTTAAAATTATAATTGAAACTAGAGTAATTATGTTAACGTACATTGTTACGATAATTAGAATTGATGACTAAAATTAAAGCTGTTTGATATTTTTTACTCCAGACTTGCTCACTTCTATTTGCAATTACACCTAAAACTACTGCATACTGTTGTGAAGATCAACTTAAAGATTTTTTTAGTCGTTAATGTATTTCTCTCAAAAAGGGGCGAAACATGCTACAGCACCATTTACTGGCCGATTTCAATAATATTTAGTACAAAAATCAAAACTCAACATTATATCATAACAGATTCCTGATAATAAAAAAAATCGGACAAGAGGTTGTCATTTTTTTGTACAGTTGTTAAATATCGCGGTACCTACTTGTACAAAGACACGAACATTATACAGGGTTATCGGCTAAGTACTTAGCCGAAAAGGGGCATTATACTCATCCTAAGGAACAACTTTCACTGTGGAACCAACTCTGAATTGGGGAAAAAATAATCAGCTGTTTGTCTGTGGTCCGTTTGTTTGTCAGTCTGTCATCACAATTGGCGGAAAGCTCGACAGTTTAAAAATATGGTCTAAACTTCTCGTAGTGATAACTTTGTTAATACTGCATGTATTTACGTGAAACAAAAACTAATATGATGTACATAGTCTGTGCTTTGATGGTAGCTATATAATTGAATGTTATATTTTAACCCTTTTGTGTTCTTGATTCCATTTTAATTTAGGTAATGAAAAGACAAATGAAAAATAACGTAATCCTATTTATTATTTTATTAAAAATGTAATAAGTACGTTATTCAGAGATTTTTGAAAATATAGGAAAACTACAGCATAATGTTATTCTCGTTTAAAGGTCATAAAAGATTATGTCATTGATTATCTGTACTTTTATTGTTTGTTTTAGTATGGTTCACAGATGACAGATACAATAATATTGTATTGGTGAGATCTGACGGTCTTAACATATATACGAGAATTTTTTCATCAATTTTGTAAATAACTCTGAAGAATGTGGATATAAAAGTCTTGTATTATTTCCGAATTTCCATCACTTTGCAAAAATGAAATGTTGTTAATTAAAATAAAGATTTTTCTTTATTAATTTCTTGATTAATTAGAATTACACTATTATTAATCGCGTGAGGTCACATCTTTAGAAACTTAATAACGGTACAGTTGACATGGCGGAAACCAACCTCTAATAAATTACAAAATAGCGCTACCGTATTTAGTTTGGTGCTAGTACATAAAACAAAAAAGTCATAATAAATTACATACAAATGTGTTTACGGTCACTAAAATAGGCTGCACTTTATAAAACTAGCGCGTAGGCATTACAATAGCTTTATTGTCACGTCCAATGAAATGAAACCTAATGACCTCCAAATATATCAACTCGACACTATAATGTTTACAATTCAACACTCTTTTGTTTTATTCAAAGCACGAACTCTGGCAGCCTTGCCTGGTTCAATCAATTCGATAACAGCTACTGAACTATCAGCGCCCAGAGTCAGAAAACTCTTAGGTGCTTATAAAGGTCTCTCCCGTTAGTTCTGAGAATCAAAAGAATCGGCGGGGAGGAGAAGACCAAATTAAATTGGGAGGTCTGCAAAGGGTTCCACGTTGCGGGCCGACTCTTATGGGAGCGAGTGCTTAAAGAATAAATTGCCCTGTTTCATGAGGTTCAACAACCTGACTATTTATTGTAAGTAATACAATAGCTGTTGAAAAGGGTAACTAAAAAAAGGCGATTGGTTTGTTTAATACAAAGCACTAATCAATATAGGTGTTCGTATGAATTTAAGTCTGAAGAATTTTTGTTGAATACTAGCAGCCGCTATTTAAACTTACTTGGAAGAGTTTTGAAGCAAATAAAATATAATTATTATATGTTAACATAATTATATTTTTAAATTGAATATATGATTTTTTTTTCGGTCCAGAAAATCTAGAAGAACATTATACTGTAAGCCCAAAGGAAGGCAAACGATTCAATAAAATTGTGCTAATTAAGTATTAAAACAATATTTGCCAGGGTTTATGTTTAGGAGTGTGCGTTTACTTGCTTTATACTGCTTGATTTATGTTCTAACTGAAATTATGGACCTTATATTAATATCATAAGACTAAATTTACGCTAAAAGTGTGTGGTGCCTTTGTCAACGTTAATTAACCTGCGAAGTTGTCGGTAAAAGGCGCTTAAGAACTTTTATCATGGGCTAGCTAATAATTTATCTAATTGTATAAAGTTGCGTCTATTCATACACATAATTATAAATGCAAAATTATCTTGTTAATTAGGTAGTGTTTCCTTCATCTCCGCCACCGCAGATATATGTATTAGCTTATACAAGGTAGCCTTTTACTTCTGAGATTAGAAATAAACAGTATCTTCAAAACCCTTATTGTAACTACGATGAAGTTTCGGGAAAATGTAAATTTTATGACATATTATTTACAGTCGTTTTTTTGTATAAAATCTGATATTACCTAAAGGTCAGGTAATATTTACTTAAACGTGAATAATTACTTTAAAATATTTCATTTCCTCATATAACGTATTATTCACATATATATTCAGCATATATATATATTGTCTGTCATGTCATAAAGGTTAAAATTTCTGTAAAAACCATCAAACTGGCTTAAAATATTCACATCTCACAATTAAACGTGGTTTTTGTGTAAACGCTGATAACGCTTGTCCGTTTACTCTCTGGAACATTCTGGACAGCTTCATGGCATTTTTATTCAGAGAGAGAAATACTGTCACTGGAAATATGAGACTTTATCATACGGTTACATGTACATAATTTTGTACATACGTGATTATTATTTGCCATATTTCATCACAGAATTACACGTGCACGGAAACTGGTATTGAGATCTGCCTACACAAACAAGAAAATCTTAATACGAATATACATTAAGAAAAAAGCTTTTGTAGATATATGATCATGAAAACAACCATACTCGTACTGCGTCGAGTACTTAGAGTTAGAAGTATGTAGCTAGAGTAGTATAGTTAATTAAGGTCATTCTTACTTTTATACAAATAATGCTACACAAGTTTGCCTTTGCTAGGGAGATTAACCTATTACACACGATACCGATTACTTGCATATTTACCACGTCGTGTTTCTCAATTTCGAAAGTCCGTATAAACAGATGACGTACGTATCATTTTTCTAATCATATAAATGGCTGATCTGGCATCACTTAACCGTGATAAACAATGCTTTTCAGCTATTTATCACATCAACACGAATCTAACGCGATAAAGTCACAGATTAATGACAAAGTATCTTGGCTTGTCGCCAAGGAGGAGTCATTTTCGACACATTTACGATCTCTAAGAGGCCTTTGATTTCCACTTTCGGATATTAGATTTTAGAAGCTGTGTCCCAGATTCCGCAATGGGACACCAAATTTATATCTGCACATTTTGTATTACCCAGAAAAAGTAAGGCAATTCTCATTTTTCCTTACCTAGAGCTGTTGCCTTAGTTGGTGTTAGAAAAGATTTGACGTTTAAAATGACTTCATTTTAAGTCATGATATTTCTAATTTTTAATCTCATAATTTTAAGCAACTATAAACCAATTCTATTTAGAAAACTAACCCGTGTTTGATTCATTTTGTTCAAGAAGACGGGTTTTCACGCGTACCTGATTGTTCGTAAGGTCCAACTATAGTTTCGTTCAAAACGAAACGATAGCTGTGAACGAAACTGTTAGTGGACCTTCCCAACAATCAGGTTAGCGTGAAAACCCGTCTTCGTAAACAGAATTATAAACCAATATTAAACAAGGTCGAGTGAGATATAAAATATTACAGGGAAAGTGCCCAAATAATTCATCTTAGCAATAATTAGCGTAATTTAAATGATCGCGAGCAATGTACAAGCTTAAGACAAAACAAATAATAATATTGACGTTCAAAATAATTATAAGAAAACACGACGGGAGAATCTGAAATAATAAAGCTAATTACTCGTAGATTTATAATTTTCATTTCAAAGGGGAAGCGAATTCAATTCAACAAAAGAGTTTTACAAATTGCTTCTGCCGCTTTTCCGAAAGACAATGGATACTAATTAAAACACGATAAAAAATTTAACTAAAACTATACAATGTTATAAACTATATGTACGAAAGCAATACCCAAAAATTAAAACTAACTTAAATCTAAACCACTGACATTGATACTTGCTTCTTGACAATTGATACTTGATATTTTCATCAGAAGAATCTGATGAAATACAAAGTTTTACTTAAGTCTGTAAATGCAAAATACTACGAAAAACTTAAAAATATTGTCATTTTTAAAGGTGTTATTAATAGCATTATTGATTTTCCGGTTTCATCACATCAAAAGAGTTGTTTCAAAAGTGTATGGAGGACAGTTACGTTTAGTAACGTTTTACCATAAATACGTGAGACACTATTACTCTATCAACCAAATTCAAAATAACGAAACGAAAGCAGTGTACAGAATTATTTTCGAATCAAAATATTTCCAAAATATTTACGCACTAAAGTGATTTACGCGTTTTTATTGAGTCAATGTTGACATTTATGACGGGGGGTACAATTCATAGACCAATGTGACCATTGGAGTCAACCAAAGACACATCAATCTTCCAGGGATGCCATAATTCCTCTACAATTCACAGAATTTCGATATTGTTGTACAAAATGAAGGGGGTGACCGATGCATTTTTCATGAATACACGATATTGACTGTATTTTTTTGGTAGACGTACACCGTCCTAGCCGAAAATGAAACAAGTCCTCGATGAATACTTACAACAATACTTGTCTTCCTAATATGAGATTATCCATATAAATGTACCGTCCATAACCATATCTGCCTATATATTTTCTATTTTATAATCGATGTAATAATATTTACACATCATCTGAAAATAAAGAAAAAATGATTACAGCAACAAACATATTATTCAGTATCTAGGTATAAACTTAAATGAGACACTTTAATGAATTTGCAGTACAACTTTATAACTATATGTAGAGAATGAAGGCATCCTAAGTTGCCGCATTATCGCTTCGAATTATCCGGTTTCAATATCTGTATTTCTCTCATCTCTGGGCATCAGGCCGCCACTTGTGGCACTATATGTAAATTAATATTTTTGTATTGTTATATTTTGTGTGTCTACAATAAAGCGTTGATCTATCTATCTATCTATCATCCTTGATATTTTCCGCTTCGGATATTATGTTCAAATCGAAAATATTATCGTGTCTATCTTGAACATATTAGACTTACTTACATTTTGTTCACTAAAATAAGACTCCGTATTTCAATATGCACTTAAGTTGAGGAAACGTCAAATCTATATCACGTTTAATAAAACTTTGCAAATAGGTTTGAACTAACTTAATCTGTTTTTTTGTCTTATTACCATACAGTTAAATCCGAGTAAACAAAAAGCCTACAAAAATAATCGTTTAATCTGAACATATCCGGCAGTGAGGCTGCGTAATCGTTGCGCATACAGAATGATGTTTGTTTTTATTAACATACAGAGTAGACACACTCTTGTGTATAATGATGCGAGGATGGAAGACATCAACATGTGGCGCGTGAAAACGTCGATACTTAGAGGAAAAGTACAAGTGAATCGCTTGTTTACTATCGCCCGGGAAAATAATACAAAACGGAATTTCTTTGCGACCCTCGATAGTAGATCTACACAAGTACATTGCTCCAGCTCCTATAAAACTATCATGCACAGACAAATAGAACAATTTACTGTCATGTCGTGATAGTATTTGGTACACAAGTTGTACAGTTCATTACGTTCCTGTAGTTTTTATTCGCCGGGAAATTTTCGATTAAGACTGACGTCACTTTTCATTTAAACTCATCTGCTAATTAAATCAACAATAACATGAAGTCTTAAAAAATTGTAAACTGATTAAGTATTAAATTAAACAAAAATATAAAACTAATTCAGAATTCCGCATTACCCATTGAAACTCAGCTTAGTAGTCCTAAAGGAAAGCACTAAAGTAAAAAATTCCCAACGTAGAGTTTCCGGAGCTGCGCTGACCAAAACAACGAACAAACTGCGGCGTATTTAGACTTAAATCGCTCAAAATGAACCAGCTCGTTTTGTGTGACAGCACAGCTCATGAGCCATTCGGGGAAGGTTATCCTCTTGTGAGGATTTATGTCGGTTGCCCTTCCTGTGTTTCGTGACAAATATCACAATGTCGCGACTCCACCACTCATTTCGCATTCTGCAGACGAAACTATTTGGAATAGCTCCGTACTAGCTCTCACTGTGATTTACAACAAATAAAAATAAAGCAAAGACATAAACACGAGAGATGGCCGCGACGTGACGTCATGGTAATTTTATTATGGTGCGTGAGAAAAGTATTTGATGGATGTGCAATTAGGTACCTACTCTTTTTTTTGTTATTTCGGATATGAAATGATTTGAATGAGAATAAATGTCTTTCTTAACCTAAACCCTACCCTTGGAGCCTATCTCGGGAATCTAACCCTTGGAGTGCAGCCATACTATTACTGACCTTACGAATATTACTGACATTACGAAGGAAGCACCTTTGCTTCGAGTCTGGCAAAATGTTAATTCGTCTGACTGTATGTTTGTTTGTATGGACATTTCGTACTCGTGTACAGGGGCCTGATTCGCGAAGACCACTTTAGCACGAAACGCGGGTTTGTTACGTTAAGCTCGTGGTAAAACCTTTGAACAATATTCACGAAGTCAACGTCAAATTTTTTATCGTGCTGTTGCACGAACGCACTTGTTTGTCAGCTGTCAATTTAACATGTTGCTCTCCGGCATGTTAGAGGCGCGTTTGGTATGATTTTGACCGAATTTTGAGATTTCTAATAATTTATTTAGGAACGTTATCCGTTCCTAATATTCTGGTGTTGTAAATTTCTGGCATGCTCGTAGTGCGTTGAGTCAGCGTGGTGATTGCGGTCTCTAAAATAACCCCCCAGAGGGACATAAGTATGTTCCTCTGTAAGAGGGTTAAATGGTTTTTTTTTACAGAATGTATATATTACGATCATTGATGATTATATCCTTAGTGAATAAAAGAAGATGCAGCTTTAACTTCATATTATATTGAAATAAACATAGCCTTACATTCCTATACACATATTTAAAAGGGTTCACTACGCTACTTCGAACTACGTTTCAACTTGTTACATTTCAACTATGATGTCTCGATACATACAACAATTATTTCATCCAATCTATATCTACCTATACTAATATTATAAAGAGGAAAGATTTGTATTTTTGTATGTAACGAATAAACTCAAAAACTACTGGACCGATTTCAAAAATTCTTTCGCCGTTAAAAAGCTACATTATCCAGAAGTAACATAGGCTATATTTAATAATATAAAAAATTAGAGATCCTTACAAATTTCCACTATAACCAATCCAAGGTGTAATTTTTTTTGCCATAAACTGCCTTTCACCGCATACGCTGCGGTAAGTATTGATGATAGAACAAAAAAATGTTCTACAATATTATAGAACATATCAATATCTACAAAAAAGTTTGCGATAGCATATGTCCAACTATAAAATTTATGTCACTATAACTACTTTTATACATTTTAAAAGTTGATAGAAATGCCGATCAAACTCAGACCAATTTATCAATACCTTCGTATTAATTCTTATCAAAATAAACTGTTTCGTATTCAAGTCTGTTTCAATACCTGTTAATAACTCTTTGAAGTATTAAAATCGGATTTACTATTCCAAAGATATTACGAAATTAAAAAATAACAAGTCATATCTAAAAAAGTGATAACCACTTCCATTCGACTCGCTAAACTTAGGTTACCTATAATGGCCTCTTAGGAAATTAAAAGTTATCTTCAGAAAGATTTGTATACTGGGCTGATTTCAAAAATTCTTTCGCTGGTGGAAAGTTTCATTGTCAGTAACATACAACATTATATTTAACATTAGAGATCCCTACTAAAATAAACTCAAGGTGTCAAAACATTAGCCATAAATTGTCTCTTATCGAATGCTCCGAAAAATATCTATGATAGAACAAAAAAAACTCCAATATTATAGATATATTAATATCTACAAAAACTTCAGGAGACCATATGTCTAACTATTGTAGTTATGTCACTTTAACAACTTTTTTACATTTTAAAAGTAAATTTAAATTCCGATCAAACTCAGACCATGTTATTCATACCTTTGTAGTAGTCTTATCCAAATAAATTATTTCGTATTCAAGAATGTTTCAGTACCTGTTGATTACTTTTATAATTATTTAAATTGGATATTTTCTTAAAAAGATATTACGAAATCAAAATATGAACGCCGATGGCAACGCGCCGGCCGCCGACAACGGTATTTTACCACGGGAAAGGGGGGCACCGGAGTGCGGGAGAGGTGTGCTGATCTAGGAAATAGGTAGCCGCGCGGTTGGCTCCTTACGCAGTGGACGCAACCGCCATCGAATATTTAAATTTTGTTCATAGTATATTTTTGTGTCCAGTTTTTTTCAAAATTACATACACATTATTTTATTCACTATTACCTTTACTATTAGTATTTTCACTTTCTTATTTCAGAACTTCCTTCTCAAACCTTTTCTAACTTACGTCAATTTTCTTAGTTTATTTTTTATATTCTCTGATTTAAAAAATCCTTTCAAATAATATGCCTAGAAAAAGAAAATCGCAACTATCTAAGCATAGTTCCCAAGCTAGATTAGCAAAACTACGTCGTGATGGAGAATCTTCTAGAAATACAGATCGTCTCGGAAGTATGAGAGAGTACAAAGTACCCGGTGATTTTAAATGTTACAAATCTGTTGATACCGTATGCAATATCGAAGACACAGTGCTCTACCCACAAAAAATTTGAAATTCCCTCAATCATGCTGGCTTGCCAGCCCACGACCTTAAATTAAAAGCAGGCACTCCTATTATGCTACTGAGAAATTTATGCCCTCCCAGTATGTGTAATGGTACAAGACTTTTGATAAAGCAATTCAGAGAAAATGTGATTGTAGCAAGCATTATCACGGGCCCCGCGGCCGGTCAGCTTGCACACATTCCACGGATCCCGATGATACCGACTGATTTGCCTATATCTTTTAAAATATTACAATTTCCTGTAAAGACATCGTTTGCCCTTACAATAAATAAATCCCAGGGACAAACTTTCTCGATGGTTGGCGTCGACCTAAGGAAGGACTGCTTTTCTCATGGCCAATTGTATGTTGCTCTATCTCGAGTAGGATCTCCTGAAAATCAATACGTTTTGTTGCCACCTACAAATACCACTGCCAACATAGTATACAGTGAAGCATTAGGGTAAACAAAATAAGCAAAAGCAGCAAAATAAAAAAATAAATACAGAAATTAATATAAAATAACAAAAATATATAAAAATAAAAATAAACGTATGGTAAGATGTTTAATAAATAAAATTTTAATTAATTTCAACAAAAAATTGTTTAATAGCTGATTATCTATGATATGGTCTTTGTATATAATTTTGCACCTTTTGACGAATTAAGTTAACGAACGTTAATTAGCATACATATAGGAAAATTATCTTCAATTATCGTAAAATGTTTTAACAAAATATGTCAACCCGTACGAAGCCGGGACGGGCAGCTAGTGTTTTATAAAACTAAAGTTTAAAACGGTAGGTAGGTATTTCTTGTACGCATGTATCCATTGATTTTTTCGTCATTGTTGAGTTTATCAGCATCCACAACTTCTTGGCTAGCTATTTTGCGCCCGCTATTTCGTTTTCACATGCCTTTTATACTTAAATCTTCGTTTATAGATCCGTGAGATGAGGCATTTTAATATTAGGTATCACTAATAGGTATAACTTGGAATGTAGAAAATGGATCTGCGGATCCTCGTGAAACCGACTGTCAATACTTGTAAAGTTGTTCTCGCATTTATTTTGCTGCTTTTTATGTAAAAAACATTTGTTTAAACTTATAACTTTACATATTTTGTTGTTGTTGATATTAAAACGAGATTGTGACAGCACGATGTCAAATCACTTGACTATTTTAGTGTCATAGCGAAGTTCACAATTTCGTTCAAAACTATATTGTAAAAAGTTTTGTTCATTAAAATAAAGTTTAACATTTATTTTCGTTTTAATACTACAAATTGTCGTACGAGTAAGCATATACTTAATGTTTTTTCAGTCATTTAGAGATAATAAATTAATTTCAGATTGATTTTTATCAATATAATTGCTTTTCTAAAAAAACCGGTACTTGTCCGTTTAAACCGGAAGTAAGATTTTTTGAACGTTATAGACCGGCTATCTTGTGGCATACAGAATAAAGTTTAGCACATACACGTCATGGCACGGTCGAAAAGACGTGTTTGCGTCTTTAGCATGTTATGACGTCACGAGTTTGGATCATGGTATCTTGTGGTCAATAGAGAATCAGGCCCCTGGTCGTAGTTTTGAACCAACCTTGACGAAACTTGGCGTTTTTGGAAAGTTGGAAAAATACGTTACAAAACAGAATGACATCTATTTATAGTCAAGAAAATTAAGAGTTCGAATTGAGACCACCTTGAGGTTTGACGTCAGTTATAAAGGAAGAGCACACAATTTCCTTCACACACAAATGGTATAATAAATTGATGTCATTTCCGTAAAATAATGTTTTGATGAAAATACCTAATAAATATATCAACATTCAAATAATTGAAAGCGTTATTTGATTGAACGCAGTTAGCATTAATTTATAACTAATTCAATAATACGTTGGTTACTACTGTTACCCACATGTTACACATAATTGATTAATTCTAAATTTTTGAGTTAAATTTAACATTTTAATATCCCTCGTCATCGCCAATTTGTTGCAGTGTTGTTGGATCATGAATTTTACGTATTTTGCCTAAATTTTCCGGTATATACAAAATTTTCAGGCGGACTTTACGCAATCCATGAAACGAGGATTACATCAGTGTACCCAACTAATTGTTAGGATTTTTTCACTTCTACTCGTATTACGTTTGCGATGCGGTTTTGTGTATATATAATACTAATCTTAATACTCTAAGGGTGGCTTACGCCAGGTTTAGTTCTAGAAATAATTAACAAAAAGGTTTACAATTCTAGATTTAGGATGCAGATATAACTATTAAACAAAGATAAAGCACAATCATAATTAGAGCACATGGTAATAAAAAGTTTATAACGCAACGCAGTTAAACTACGCGAAACCTGATTTCAAATATCTTATTCTACTAATATTGTAATCGCAAAATTTTGTTGCTATATCACGAAAAATCTGCTGAACGAATTTAGGTGAAATTTGGCATAAACATTGTGAATGTCCTGAATTGATACATAGGATACTTTACAACCCTGAAAAATGTAGTGTAATCAAACTTCCGCAGGTTCAGATCAGGCTATTGTCTCATAAAATTTAAATACCTACTTACAATACAATACAATATTTCTTTATTGTACACCAAAAACAAAATACACAATAAGATATAAATAAGAACAAAACATCGGTAGTACCTTGAGCGGCCTTATCGCCTAGAGCAATTTCTTCTAGGCAACCTTGGGATAGATCGGACTAAGTAAGAACAGTCACGTCGGTGGTGCATCAATAATAGCAAAAATAGAAAAAAAGGCATGGTACTAATACTGTACCGCAAAAAAAACAACAAGCAAAAATATATTTTAATATTACACATAATTAATATATACCTATACATACATGTCATACTCGCAACAATCATTCATAAATAAAAGTTCCGGTTAATTTAAAAGGATAGATAATGATTTTTCAACAAATTTTTGAATATATATAAAGATTTAGCCTGCCTGATTGACAAGGGTAACATGTTCCATGGCAGGATAGCTTGCACAGTAAATGATGATTGAAAAAAAGGGTTACTTAATTTTACATGTTTCTTCTCAAAGCAAAGTACTTACAATTTGTATTCTTTCAGGTACTTACTACTTCTGTATTTGTCTGCAAGTTTAAAAGGTAGTAACAAGTTTCTTAAATCCTAAATTATTTATCCGTGCATAGTAGACTTTATTGCAAAAGTACTAGAACCTAGTATGCTATTTGTGCTTTAGTACAAGCACGACAACGACTAACTTTCATACAATTTGTAGACATTTGCAATTTGAATTGCTACTAAAATGTTCGTTTTTACTTATATATAATTATGAGATATATAAAATATGTACAAATTTAATTAAATTTAAAAATTTCTTAACTATTGAAGTTGGTGGCTTTCTTAATACTGATAAGACATTTTTTCTTCATATTTATAAATCGGTTATCCACAGATAGATCAGTATAATAACAAAATCTTAACTTCCGCAGCAAGACTCACTTATCTCAAATTATAATCTGGTTTCGATTCACACCGATACCCAAGGGGTATTTCCGTTCAGTTTCCGATTCCTACGAGTACTTGAGCTAACTTCAGCAGTAGCACTTAGATTTCATACAAATGTCTTTCTTGTTTTCCTTTATTAATTTTGTTGCTTCTATTATTTATTTATTTTATTCATACCGTTTGTTGACCAGCGATATTCGTAGCCGAAAAGTCCAATCAAGGTGATTTACAAATGGCGAACTGGCGGGAACTATCTCAGGATCGGATCCAATGCTTTTTCTTGTTTCGGATGAAAAGACTCTTACTTTGTAAGAAGTCAATGTCATGTGAGTTAGTAACTTTTGGATAGGCTAGAAACACTGAAACTCGGGCGAGCCACTCTGTTCATACAAAACAGAACAACTAGATCTATGCACTGAACTAGATTTATAAAAACATGACAAATCCTACTAAGCAACAGCAAAAATTAATTTGTGAGCTAGTTTTTCATATACTCGTAGTTATATCCTAAATTCTTATAAATAATTATATGTTCATAAATATTCATATAATAAGTGCCTTTTTACGAGTGTATTAAAGCTGTTAAAATCGTGCGTACTAAATAGGAAGTTCGCTACCATTTGCTATCAAAATCAAAATGCAAACGAGGGCCATATGAATTATTCAAATGCTTTTCACAAGTATAACGGATATTCGGAAATGAACTCACGGGCCAATAGACGAGATCAACAAATGGCGGCGTCTCGACATCCCGCAGACGCTTCAAAGGAATTTTAGATTTCTATGAATAATTTGAATGTTCTAACTTTTCATGTCACATTCAAAAGAAGATCGTGTAAGAACTTAGATTGTTTACTTCAAAGAATATCCCTCAACCGAGGCGTTCTATTGTTAAGGAACAAATCTACAAAGCTTTGTAGATTTTGTCGATCTTGTTATCGGACACTGCCAATCCATATTTTCCTCGAGGTTCAAATTACTTGTTTTCCTTGGACGAATCAAATGGCAACCGAAGTTCTCTAAATTATACGTTTGATTCTAACAACTTATGACAATTTGTTCTATGTCGACGAATAGATACGTGAGAAACTGAACAATTTAAGATCTGATAACTTTAGCACTTGAACAAAACCTATATCACGAGCGCCACCCGAAAGCCTCTTACATAGCCTATGACTGTTGTAAAATCTAACAACCGATACCTTAAATATGTCATACTACGACTCACTGTATTACTTCATTTTAAGTGCCATATGAATTTCACACAACCGTGGGTTGATTTTACTTACCTTTGGTGATCGGTTACAATTTAAGCCTACGGAGCGACGCTGCAAACTTATGATATATATAACAACGTCACCGAATAATTATAACTAAACACCAGCCGTATTGTAATTATCACAGACTGCCGTTAATCCATACTGAGCTCCGCATATAAGTATAATGTCCCGGGATACATTAGATCAGTATTTATACAGGAGACAAACTGGCCCAGACTCCGGTATATCCTCAAACCATGGAATTTATCTCCGTGTGAGCTATAGAAAGGCCTTAAGTTAGCTCTATATTTGTACTTGTAGAAGTTAGGTTTATTATTAGCAAGTAACAGTAGGTTCTATTTTGTACGGATTTCGTAATAAGTGTTACAAAAACAAAATATAACATAGTCGTAGCATACATAGATCGGGAAATTCCCAGACCGCTACTTGAGCAATTGCAAATATAGGGTCTAGTAATAGCGTCGAGCAATTTGAACAGGTTCCCACCTAAATCAAATATATATAAAATAGTCTATGTATATTAAAACAGACAGCGCATCTAGAAATTATCGTAGCGCAACACTACGAATAAGAAGCTTGGTGTTGAATTCGTAGACAAGCATATTAGCACCGTAATTTGTGGTCTCTCTATGTGTTTTTTTAATTCTTTGAGGCCATCGGTTTCCTCAAACAGCCGGTCCCCGGTAGGACCGTCCGGATTAATCTGTGGAGAGTAATAACAGTCATATTAGGATGAGGGACAGAGTTTTCCACTAAGCACGTGTGAAGTAAAGTGTTTGAAACTGATCTGATGCAACAAATCTCTTTTTTCCTTAAATAATATTTTGTAAAATATTAAAACATGAAACCAAGTAAATATTAAATAATGAATTATAAATTTAGTGTTGGTGTGTAAGAAGTTTATTATTATAAATTATGAAAAAAAAAACATTTTTTTTTGGTATAAGTGACTAGGTAATCACGTTTAGCATTCAATCTTAGTATGGATAAGTCGGGGGCTAGAAATATTTTTGACAAAGTAGTATTAAGAAATTTCATCAGATTAAGCAATTGTAGTTCATTAAACTAATTATCTTGCCAAAAATGAAGCGTGTATAACAAGAGCGGAGCACAACATTAATCTGACCTAAATGAGCCGTAATAAAACCACAAAACGACGTAACATTCAGAAGCTTGACGGCAATGTAAATTATTCTATTCGTAGCAAATTACAGTACCTACCTATGGTAATATAGGGTACATACAGGGTCACTAGTAACGCAAAGCCTCTCGACTGCAGCTTTGGTATATCATGATTAACATTTTAATGTTTACGAGTTTTAGAAATTGTTAGTTTTATAATACAGCTGAGTTTTGTTTTATATAAAATTTTATATATGAAAATTTTATATATCTGAATATATGGAATAGACGATTTTTTTGTAGCGAGTCTACAGTTAAGTGAGTTGCTAGTTCTCACAGAGCAAATACTCCACATAGCATAGTGGTTACTCTGTAGCACTGCATACCTCTAACTCTCATGATGCGGGATGCGCTCTGCCGGGCCGTTAAGTCACATATGCGTACCCTAAATCCCAGTGACAAATTTGAACCATTACTGAACATCTAGGGCGAAAGGAATATCTGCCTCGTTGTATGAAGAGACACAATAAACCTTATCTCAAGGTTGTTCCCGCAGATACCAAGGGTCGGAAATCCATTTATCACAGCTCCGAATACCTCCACTGTTGACAGAACCACGAAGAGGTACTTGAAATCTCGCATAAATATTATAAACTTAATAAAGCGATATCCCAAAAGGGACGCGGACCCTTGATAAAATTAATAAATGACTGTGTCGATAAACTTCAATACTAATTGAACTTCTCAAATTTCCGTCGGAAGTTTCGTAACATCTGGGCCGTTCTGGACAAAATTGCAACTTTGTTAGAGAGAGACTAAACCTAATTTATCATAAATAAAAAAGCACGTTCAGACGCGATGAAAATGTCAACCGTGTTCCGTGATGAATATAATCGCATTTAGGGTTCTCGCAAAATAGCCGAATTATTTAATAATATTTAACATTTTTTTTTTAAATATTTCCTCTACTGAGCCTATGTTTTTTTAATTATTAGTTAAGAACCACTTGTATATTCTGTTTTTATGTTTTTGATTTTTATCTATCTGGTTTTTCATTGCTACTTAAACTCCCTAGTATAAAAGTTGTCTTAGGAGCAATTTGCTCGAGTATAGCGGCTCTCGGGTTAACAATAAATTTTCCTGGAAAAAAAACGTAATGAGCATGTTATGAGAAAACATTTTTCATACAGAGAGCTGTATTTTGTGTAATACGGTAGCCGCAGGCGCTTAACGTTTGCTTCGAAGTTGCTTAAATTGGTTTGGGAAAGTAGACAAATCGCTTTGTTTTAAGCACAAAAAATATCCGCCTACAATATTAAAATAAAAAATGATAGAAAGGCAACTCTTTATATATGTAAATCGTGGTTATATAAAAATGACTCTCCATCATGGATTAAGGTTTATGAGTTAAGACTTAGCAAGAATTTGACGATATGCTAAAAGTATTTATCAAATAAACTAAATGATCTATGAAATGTTGTGAAAATTACGTTAACATGGGCAGCCTTTCTAGCGGATATGAGTGTCTTACTCATATCCGCTAGAAAGGCTGCCCATGTTAACGTAATTTTTTTCCTATTGTCAATTTTTTTTTCAACTCACTGGGGCCTGATTCTCTATTGACCACAAGATACCATGCTCCAAACTCGTGACGTCATGACATGCTAGAGACGCAAACACGTCTTTTCGACCGCGCCATGACGTGTATGTGCAAAACTTTATTCTGTATGCCACAAGATAGCTTGTCTATGCTCTTTGTTTTCTTTTTATCGATAACAAGGTTACGTTCAAAAAATCTTACTTCCGGTTTAAACGGACAAGTACCGGTTTTTTAGAAAAACAATTATATTAATAAAAATCAATCTGAAATGTATTTAATATCTCTAAATGACTGAAAAAATATTAAGTATATGCTTACTCGTACACCAATTTGTAGTATTAAAACGAAAATAAATGTTAAACTTTATTTTAATGAAACAAAACTTTTTACAATATAGTTTTGAACGAAATTGTGAACTTCGCTATGACACTAAAATAGTCAAGTGATTTGACATCGTGCTGTCACATATCTCGTTTTAATAACAACAACAACAAAATATGTAAAGTTTCTAAGTTAAAACAAATGTTTTTACATAAAAAGCAGCAAGATAAATACGAGAACAAGTTTACAATTAATGACAGTCGGTTTCACGGGGATCCGCAGATCCATTTTCTACATTCCAAGTTATACCTATTAGTGATACCTAATATTAAAATGCCTCATCTCACGGATCTATAAACGATGATATAAGTATAAAAGGCATGTGAAAACGAAATAACTGGCGCAAAATAGCTAGCCAACATTAATTTAGTGCCTGCAAGAAGTTGTGATGCTGATAAACTCAACAACGACAAAAAAATCAATGGATACATGCGTACAAGAAATACCTACCTACCGTTTTAAACTTTAGTTTTATAAAACATTGGATGAAATAATTGTTGCATGTATCGAAACATCATAGTTGAAATGTAACAAGTTGAAACGTAGTTCGAAGTAGCGTAGTGAACACTTTTAAATATGTGTATAGGAATGTAAGGCTATGTTTATTTCAATAAAATATGGAGTTATACTGCATTTTCTTTTATTCACTAAGGATATAATCATTAATGATCGTAATATATACATTCTGTAAAAAAATGTCCATCAAACCCTCTTACAGAGGACCATACTTATGTCCCTCTGGGGGGTTATTTTTGAGACCGCAATCACCACGCTGGCTCAACGCACTACGAGCATGTCAGAATTTACAAAACCAGAATATTAGGAACGGATTACGTAAATAAATTATTAGAAATCTCAAAATTCGGTCAAAATCAAACCAAACGCGCCTCTAACATGCCGGAGAGCAACATGTTAAATTGACAGATGACAAACGAGTGCGTTCGTGCCACTGCACGATATAAAATTTGACGTTGACTTCGTGAATATTGTTCAAAGGTTTTACCACGCGCTTAACGTAACAAACCCGCGTTTCGTGTTAAAGTGGTCATCGCGAATCAGGCCCCTGTTCATAAAATACGTTTCATTTAGAAACGTAATCCATCAGTGCGGTTCTCTGTAACATGCCTCCCTGCGGGAGCTAGTTTGAGTGATTCACATTCCCTTCGATCCCGGCGTCACTTAAATTGGCATTCTGTGACCAAGCGATTTGATAGGTGTAGTGAAGTGATAATTGAGTGATCAAAAAACTTGAGGGAGTTTTGCTAGAGATTGACACGCATAGTTTATTCCGAATCGACATTACCGGTTTTCCATTATTTCGTGTTTACGGCCATTAAATGCATTTTTTTAGTAAATTCAAGTATAATATAGTATATTTTACAAAAAACAACAAAACGTGACTTAATTTAGGGGTAAATCAAGCTTAAAACTTTTTTTAAATACTGGCAGATTGATAATAACCGTATGTTGCCACAGCCGACGCATGTGGTAGAAAAAACTTTTGTAAACAAAACAAAATATCAAGTCAACGTAGAATTCGTAGAATTCGAAAGAAATATACTAAAAACCGATTGTAATTCTGTTTCTGTTGTAATTCTGATTGTAAAAATGCTTGATAAAACTATATATAAATGATGGGATCTCTAAATGCCAACAAAATGTGAACTTATAAAGATAACCTTACCTTCGTCGAGATCCCCACATATGAACGTATATGAAGTGTTGTTTTTACAAAAACTCTTTGTACCCGACACATTCTAAGGCATTCTGTTGAGATTGCATCTTGTGTCGTGTCGCTGCATACAGTTGCGTACTGTTATATAAACAAAACTAAATATAGACAATATTTCAACATCAGGTAAACATTCTTAATATCACAATTACTGTATCTAGTAATAAAATCCAAATAAAATTCTCAATATTGTATATTTTATCATTTGTTCCAAATATTATAAAGTAATTGGGATAAAATCATAACTAACTTAAAACTATATATTAATAGGAATTTGTTACAAAATACTTAACAGGTATGAACCGCAAGCAATCAACTCAAATTATAATATCAG
This sequence comes from Ligdia adustata, assembly GCA_947049295.1. Lineage (NCBI taxonomy): Eukaryota > Metazoa > Arthropoda > Insecta > Lepidoptera > Geometridae > Ligdia > Ligdia adustata. The sequence continues at coordinate 12,284,868 of OX346218.1, forward strand.
AATATATATAAAAAAAAAACATATATAAAGTTAATACATTTGATTGGAACTGATAATGTCAGGGTGGTATAATTAAGTACCCAGTGTACCAGTAGAGGCATCTAATCAGTCTTAGAGGATTCCAATGATCCTTTTAACTAAATTTCTTAAGAAGCATATTGATAGTTGTGCATGGTACCGCCATCACTTGTAAGATATTAATCAGCACCTGTAACAATATAATATTAACTGTGTCACTGGTATATTGATGATTGTGCATGGCACCGCCATCACTTGTAACATATTAATCAGCACCTGTAACAATATAATATTAACTATGTCACTGGTATATTGATGGTTGTGCATGGCACCGCCATCACTTGTAACATATTAATCAGCACCTGTAACAATATAATATTAACTGTGTCACTGGTATATTGATGGTTGTGCATGGCACCGCCATCACTTGTAACATATTAATCAGCACCTGTAACAATATAATATTAACTATGTCACTGGTATATTGATGGTTGTGCATGGCACCGCCATCACTTGTAACATATTAATCAGCACCTGTAACAATATAATATTAACTGTGTCACTGGTATATTGATGGTTGTGCATGGCACCGCCATCACTTGTAACATATTAATCAGCACCTGTAAGAATATAATATTAACTATGTCACTGGTATATTGATGGTTGTGCATGGCACCGCCATCACTTGTAACATATTAATCAGCACCTGTAAAAATATAATATTAACTGTGTCACTGGTATATTGATGGTTGTGCATGGCACCGCCATCACTTGTAACATATTAATCAGCACCTGTAACAATATAATATTAACTATGTCACTTTTATATTGATGGTTGTGCATGGCACCGCCATCACTTGTAACATATTAATCAGCACCTGTAACAATATAATATTAACTATGTCACTGGTATATTGATGGTTGTGCATGGCACCGCCATCACTTGTAAGATATTAATCAGCACCTGTAACAATATAATATTAACTGTGTCACTGGTATATTGATGGTTGTGCATGGCACCGCCATCACTTGTAAGATATTAATCAGCACCTGTAACAATATAATATTAACTGTGTCACTGGTATATTGATGGTTGTGCATGGCACCGCCATCACTTGTAACATATTAATCAGCACCTGTAACAATATAATATTAACTGTGTCACTGGTATATTGATGGTTGTGCATGGCACCGCCATCACTTGTAACATATTAATCAGCACCTGTAAAAATATAATATTAACTGTGTCACTGGTATATTGATGGTTGTGCATGGCACCGCCATCACTTGTAACATATTTATCAGCACCTGTAACAATATAATATTAACTGTGTCACTGGTATATTGATGGTTGTGCATGGCACCGCCATCACTTGTAACATATTAATCAGCACCTGTAACAATATAATATTAACTGTGTCACTGGTATATTGATGGTTGTGCATGGCACCGCCATCACTTGTAACATATTAATCAGCACCTGTAACAATATAATATTAACTGTGTCACTGGTATATTGATGGTTGTGCATGGCACCGCCATGACTTGTAACATATTAATCAGCACCTGTAACAATATAATATTAACTGTGTCACTGGTATATTGATGGTTGTGCATGGCACCGCCATCACTTGTAACATATTAATCAGCACCTGTAACAATATAATATTAACTGTGTCACTGGTATATTGATGGTTGTGCATGGCACCGCCATCACTTGTAAGATATTAATCAGCACCTGTAACAATATAATATTAACTGTGTCACTGGTATATTGATGGTTGTGCATGGCACCGCCATCACTTGTAACATATTAATCAGCAGCTGTAACAATATAATATTAACTGTGTCACTGGTATATTGATGGTTGTGCATGGCACCGCCATCACTTGTAACATATTAATCAGCACCTGTAACAATATAATATTAACTGTGTCACTGGTATATTGATGGTTGTGCATGGCACCGCCATCACTTGTAACATATTAATCAGCACCTGTAACAATATAATATTAACTGTGTCACTGGTATATTGATGGTTGTGCATGGCACCGCCATCACTTGTAACATATTAATCAGCACCTGTAACAATATAATATTAACTGTGTCACTGGTATATTGATGGTTGTGCATGGCACCGCCATCACTTGTAAGATATTAATCAGCACCTGTAACAATATAATATTAACTGTGTCACTGGTATATTGATGGTTGTGCATGGCACCGCCATCACTTGTAAGATATTAATCAGCACCTGTAACAATATAATATTAACTGTGTCACTGGTATATTGATGGTTGTGCATGGCACCGCCATCACTTGTAACATATTAATCAGCACCTGTAACAATATAATATTAACTGTGTCACTGGTATATTGATGGTTGTGCATGGCACCGCCATCACTTGTAACATATTAATCAGCACCTGTAACAATATAATATTAACTGTGTCACTGGTATATTGATGGTTGTGCATGGCACCGCCATCACTTGTAACATATTAATCAGCACCTGTAACAATATAATATTAACTGTGTCACTGGTATATTGATGGTTGTGCATGGCACCGCCATCACTTGTAACATATTAATCAGCACCTGTAACAATATAATATTAACTGTGTCACTGGTATATTGATGGTTGTGCATGGCACCGCCATCACTTGTAACATATTAATCAGCACCTGTAACAATATAATATTAACTGTGTCACTGGTATATTGATGGTTGTGCATGGCACCGCCATCACTTGTAACATATTAATCAGCACCTGTAACAATATAATATTAACTGTGTCACTGGTATAGAGAATAATAGTTTTTGTTATTAAAATATATTTGTATTTTTTACATAGTAATTCTCTTTCAGAATATCATTTGAACTCAATAGTACTGGAAAACTTACTAGTAGGACATGCCTGACATGGTATACTTTTCTAAAATAGAAATAACTTGATTTTCAGAATGTAAGCTTTGGTAATCACAATGTCATCAATGCATGCCAGTACACCCAGTTTGTGGAACGTCTCATAAAATCTGTAAATTATTGGGTTACTTTTCAATACAACACATTACTCTCACTTCTGAGATATAATGAAAGAAAATTTATTTTGTTTCAGAGAACCTAAGAAACCTGAGAATATTAATTTTAATAATCACAACAAATTTTTCTGGCACAAAACGGCTCAACCTGAGCATAATGCTTCTAATAACAACCAGCGCAGATAATCCTAATAGCCTACCAATACAATAAAGAATTATTGAAGTAGGTAGCTACCTATATATAAATATTACAAATTCCTATAGGTTTCTTATAACATCTTACAAATTTTTACAGTATATTTATACCAAAAAAATCAAATCTATAATTTTTATAAGAGAATTAAATAATCTTTTACAATGCAAGGTTGCAAACATTATAAATGCAGGGTGATGTTAATGCTTGGAAGATGTAGGCACATACATTTCTCTCTACTTATTTTAATAGCTTCTAGTTGTTAGAAATGATAGTGTGCCTATAGATGATTATATTAATAAACAATGATTTTTTTATTAAGTAGGTACATTATTTCGGAATTTAATATACCAAAAGTGTTCTATTTGGGATATATAACTTTTTCCTCAATCAGATACTTCTTGAATTTCTTAGTAGATAGGATGTCATTCTAAGTCTCAGACTATAAGAAAAATCTCAAATCTGTGATCTACGTTATCAACTAAATAGTCTGAAAGTCTCTAAAGGTACCTAACGCAGCTGTCTCCAATCAATACATTGACGACGCCAATCATATAATACCTATGAGTAACCTCGGGCTCTTCATAATTAGTCAGTAGCGAAAAAAGTGAACCATATTCTAAAACAACGATACTAAACAATAAGTTAGGTAGGATACATAATTTGTGACATTTACCATTGATTATTAATATGCTAATTAAATAACAAGGCATTTACTGATAGAAATTTTCTAGATATGTAAATATCAACGTTACACTAGCTTACCTTAAGCTAATTGTATTTACAAACTTATTAATTTCGGTAAATAAATTATTTTTAGACCAAAATTACTATCTCCCATATACTTCACGCAAAACTCGCATGAAAAATAGTAACTTTTAATCTGACACTAGGATTTGAGTTTTTGCGGGAGGTGCGTAATTGGGTGAGGATCATAAGCAGACGCAAAATACCAAGAAACGTCAAAGTCTAAAATTTGATCACTCACATGTAGTGTCTCTCGCACGCACGGTCGTTCGGGTGGCGCTAGTGACGCCCGAGGTTTTCTTGGAATACCAATCGCAAATCTCGACGCGGATTTCGGGATCACGCAAGCGAGATACGTTTGCAGAATCGCACTGCATGTCATTACGGACACTCACTCACTTATTAGGGCACAAGAATGCCACCTGGTTGTAATGATCAATTAGCACACTTTTAACATAATCTACTATTTACACATCAAACATACAACTATACTTATAAGTCAAATTTTAAAAATATAAAAATAATGGCAGTGTATAGGGTGCCCATAACTATGCTGTTATTCATGACGCGACCGTCCGCGCCCTTACACTCTTCAGGCATAAACATTAAACCTTCAATAAAGAGCAAACATTCCTCCTCAGTAAATTAATAAAACAATGTGTGCAAAAGCTCAAAGGCTCCGTATATTTGTGAGGCGAAGTTACGACGATGTTGTTGGCTCATTTACATCCGCCATTATGAAACAATTTGTCAACTTTTTTATGCTTATTGCAACACATTGCTCTTGTTTTCATGTCTGTGAATATTTTTCCCCCTCTTTAAAAATATGTTACGTCAATGAAGTTTATATTTTGAATACAAATGAAGCAAATGAAGATGGAATATCTTTAGCAAGTTATGACTTTTTAAATATGAATAAACACATAGTTCAAAGCTTCTTACTTTCAATCAATCAACAATTCAAAATTTAAAGTCGGACTCTATTAATTTTACGAATCGGTAACAACGTCTTAGCTATTTTAAGTTACATTGAAAAACACTTTTAGTCTTTGCTTCAGATGCTCTAGATAACATTCATAGTTTTTCTTATTAGGTTCACGATTTTTATAAATTAAAACTAAAAAAATCATGCAGTGTTTTATGTTTGTCACAGAAAATACTTAAATATTTGTTTTTTTTTTGTGATGCAAACATTGATGCACATGTACTAGATACTTACAAACCGCCTCCATGCGTTGCTGCTTCACTTAAGACCACAGCCATTAACTCAGTTCGCTTCAATTCAGTGCCTGGTGTAAAGCTAAGCGAGCGAAAGATCTTCAAAAAATATTTTGAAATGTTTAACACTCAAAAACATTACAAATCCAGCGAGGCTACTTTCTACAGGTAAGTTTGTTGTTTATTTGTGCATGTAAATAAAGTAAAACTCAAAACCAAAAAATATTAATGTAATTCAGTATTTGGTGTTGCCCTTAAAAACATCGGGATGGGTTCCCACAATAATGAGAAAATATCAATGCATAAAATAAATTACTTAGTTACATATGTTTTTCTGTTAAATATATATAAAATGTGAAGGGATTAGTTATAGTATTTGTTTGATTTCCTTTTTTACGTAGAAAATTTTAGACCTTGAATACCTTGCAAAAAGTTCTTAGGAATGAATGTTTTCAACGAAATTTACTAAGTATTTTGAGAAAACCCTAATTTAGTCCAATAAGTGGAATTTGGTCTACACCTCCTTTGTAGGGAGACCCGTGCCCAGCAGAATATGGATGTTTGATATCTTACAAGTTCAAAATTGAATTGTTTTAAATTGTTTTTGTCTATGCAAGCATACAAACATATTACAGCTACGTCGTAGCGTACTACATCTTAGGCTACTTCGTCACTTTACATCGGTCGAGTTGCAGACAATCACAAACATAAAAAAGCGTAAGGAGGTTTTCTACTCTAAATATATGAAGCTCTTTGGATGTACATCTAAAAGGGGCATCTTGCGTATCAGATTTTTCAAAATGACTTTAAAATCGTTGCATTGCATGTAGACTGCAAAAACAAATAAAAATAAACTTTAATTGCCGGTCATACTTGAATTCTCTTGCTGTTATATCTGTAGCTCATATGACAAGGAAATTTCCGTACAAACGTTGCTAAACATATTTCACTTGCTAAGCCGATGAAACTCACCGGAAAATCGTGGTTTCCATAGCTACCCATTTAAATACCTACCTATAAGCAGCCGTTGGAGGGACGACTCAGTGAATTAAACGTCACAGATGTACCTAAACATTTCAACATTCATTCCAGGGGTTCTGACGCTGATTCTTGGGTAGGAACAGATTAATGAGAGAGACTTGTAAAGGCGAGGTACGTTGATTAGTTACCCTGTGATCATGGAGACAGTGGACTAACTATACCTCTACCATCAGCCCATTCTCATTATGAAACTTGTGAAGGTGGTCCGAAATATGGGAAACTATTACAGTTATTGATAAGTGTGGTAGTAAATACTGAAAATAAGAATCTAACTTGATACTAAGGCGGTAATGCTTGTTCTGAGTCAAACGGGAGATGATGATGATTTTCAACCTCAAAATATCTAATATAGTCATCTACATAGATCATGACGACTGTAACTGATCATTTTGAAGCCAACAGGAGTGAAACCTATACTCGTGCAGTCAAATATTATCTTGCTAATTTAATCTAACAAAATATCCTAAATCACATAACCAAACATTGATTGATTCACTATTTTCAGTACCCAATTTCACGTAAAACCTGCATGATAAATGGTCATACCAGCCAAGCTGTTCAAACCGCAACAAAGCACGGCCACAATCTAATAGCATAATCCTTTCAACCCTCTAACGAGCTTTGTAAATGGCATCATTTATCGAAAGTGGCCAGTAATTGGGTGCACTTGGACGCCATCCAACATCGACAATAGCTGGTTATTAGGTACAAATGCACATAATTAAAATAAAGCTTTTAAGTAAAGAGTTTCTGAAATGCAGACCAAGCATCGAAAATGATATAGATTAGTATATTTATTAAGGCGCGCTACTTAATCGGGTATTTGACATGAACTGCTACTAACTCGATCCTGCTAAATTGACCACTATTACGAGTAGAATTTGTTATCGGCTTTTTAAATTAATACCTACTTTATTTGAGAGGTCAATAAAGTAGATATTAATTCAATTATTAAGTTCAATCAGTATTACCTTACATTTAGTCATTGCAGATACCCAAAACTTTACTGCCACTGGGCAGTAATGTTTTAGGTATTGTGTCCAATACCAATAGTTATTGTTTTGGAAAAGTTGTTAAAAGTATTGGACTAAACCAAGATTCTTCATCTCAGACCGTACGTATGGTTAAAAACGGGACCCTATCACTAATACTTCACTGTCCGTCCATCTGTCTATCAACAATCTGTATCTCATGAACTGTGACAGCTATACTATTAAAATTTTCATGGATGATGTATTTCTGTTAACGCTATGAGATTGCGAGTATGAATTAAATGCTAAAAACAGAATAAAATAAATATTTATAGGGGCTCTTATACAGCAAACGTGATTTTTGTCGTTTCTTGCTCGATACTCGTATGAATGACAACAACACGATCTCCTTGTTGCCATTAACCTATTTTTAACATTTTACAATACGTCTGGTTTCGCATCTCACGGAAACGTCATTTTATATCCCGAATTTAATCAAGTTCATCGTTCATTTAAAATTTTCCCAACTCAAGCTTTAATTACAGTTGGCAACTAGAAATCCATGCTCGTATTTGATGACAGAGTTGAAAAAGGATTTCTGCGTCGAAGCGCCATCGCTTTGAACATTTTTAGCAAACGGTCCATTACAGTTGCACACAAGATTCAGTGGAATGAGAGCCGCGGGTATCCAGTACTTTTATCCTTTTACTACGAGTTTTAGAGTGATGGTTGAAAGCAGAGTGGTAACCCTTTCAGGCCTAAATTATACCTGCGAAAATTACGTCGGACCTTTAGGCCTGATTTTGATTATCTCTCCTTAGAAATGTAATATAGGTAATCTTGTTTCGTTAGGTATCACACATGTGAGCAAAACACTTAATTTTATTATTTTTACGCAAAATACAGTACAGTGATAAGACCGTAGCATAAATATTACACCACTGGCCACATCACTTCACACCAACACACTATCTCATCACACTGACACTAATATTAGAAAGACGAAAGTTTATGTGTGTGTGAGTTTGTTTGTTACTCCTTCACCCTCAAACGGCTTAACGGTTAAGGATAGAATATGGTACGAAGATAGCTGATACCCCAGATTAACACAAAGGCTTTTGATCCCGGAAAAATGCAATGTTCCCTTGGGATACCTAGTCAAATATTCGCCACGGCAACATTGCGCGGCGCAGCTAGTACGTTATATTATATTCTATTACAGTAATGCTTTGAAAAGTAAATGAAACTTTAACATCGCTTCTTGCACACTTGACAGGGAAATCTAAAATTACAATAAATTTAATCATCAAACAATTATAATAAGTTGATTGCGCTGCGTATGTTTCGTGCTAAGCTCCAAGAATAGCGGATCATTAGGCAGGCAAAGGGTAATCACTAGATCAAAGTAACTTATTTTTTTTAATATTTTTCCTCATCCAAAAGTTTTGAGAGGTTTTTGACCTTGTAGTAACTTTATTAAAAATATATTTGATTTGTTTCTACTTGATATCCTAGACAAGATCCACCTTTGAAATAAATAGCAGAGATATTTCTCAGACACATCTGGTAGATAAGCTTGATAATCCTTTGAGAGCATCGTCACGCCCCTAGCCGCTCTCGCCGTTCCCTCGGATTCCTACATTTCTGGCAAATGACTCGCTTTACACCAAAATTGCTTCGTTAACCGACTTCCCGCCCGTGTATTTGTTACAATCTTGCTTAGTACCGCCAAGGGAGGCATTCGAAAACGAACCTACACTATATTTTAGAAAATTTGGGTAATTTTGCCGGTAGGCAGATTATTCTTTTATAACGTATTTGTATATTCCTGGGAATATATGAACAGCGGTTTGTTTAAAAAAAACGTTTTTTAAAAATAATTTTGAATACTACCGATCATATATATGCCTTTACTCGCATTTAGAAAATTTAAAAGGCTAACTACAAAAATTTCGCAACTAAATTACCTAGAACACGGAAGATATTACAGATAATGCATATATGTTCCAACCCATCCTGATCCTTGCCCAACTATTTGGTTAATATATCATTATGAAAAACATAGCGTTCAAACAACTCGACCTTATCAATCTTTATTCTTTTAGACTACTAATTAAGTAAAACAAGTTCAATCCGTCCATAACAAATATTATTAGCTCTCGCTTATTACAAAAGCGAAACAAAACTCAATAATGTTCGGAAAAATATGAAGGAGACCTTTACACGTTATTACGAGTAGGACAAAAGGTATGAAGTATATATAATTACCTACTACACTACTATGCGAAACATTTTTACGACTACGTAGGTGTTTACCATACATATAAATATCAGTTATAAAATAAGAACACAGAACGAGTTTAACACAGTTAAATTAAGTTTCACAGCGTCATAGAAATAATTTAATCTAACAGCCTAGGTAAAGCTTTTAAAAAAACATTTTCCCGACAGCGTTGTTAGAATATTCCTTCGATAATGAGGTCCCTAGGTTCCTTGTATAACAAGCGCTCGGCCCCGAGCGCAGAACGGAATAACGCCGTTTTCATTGACAGAGAGTGGCCATCTATATCGTACTAACAAATGTATGATAAGATTGGTTTTATCTATTTCAAAAACCTATTATATTTATCCTTATTAACAAGTGCGCTTCTTTACATTTATTAATCTTAAAAACCGGCTGCATTAACTTTGGACTACTTTATCTTAACAAGTGAAACCGCGGGATTTAACCAGTATAGTTCATGGCCATTTGTAGATGCAAGCAAATTCAATGACACCCCAGAGATGAATATCAGTCCACTAGTTTAGGCTGTAGAATGCCACAAAGACTTAGACATGCATGCATACATATAAAAATGCTGATTTATAAACATATAATCGAAAAAATACCCTCCTTCTAAGCAATCGAGTAAAAAGTAAAAAGATGTATTTTATGCATCCATAACACTATTAAATTAAACAATTGTTAGTTTCATTAGTGCCATGATTCCAATTCCAATATATGGCTTTAAAGCGTAGTCATGCTCACACAAATAGAGGTTATGCGACTTAAGAGTATCGATTCTTCTCTGTTTTCGCTTGCTATTAATTTATGATCATATACTGCAATGACACGTGTTAACATGACAAATTGCGGGTCTTTTCTACCTTTTCTTACAAATCCTCGTGCGAATGTAAGCTAAGGAGAGGCATGGCCGTTTAAAATAATTTCCCCAACGTTCTCGATAGCAATTTGTCAACGTCGCGGCAGACGCATGTGGAGCGACCTTCTTACAGCTATATCAATAAACTTATCGTATCGAATAACGAAACAATGTCAACATATTAAAAAGCAAAAATATTTCAGAAAAAATAGTTTTTTAGAAATTATGATACGGATTTTGGTTCTTATTCTACATGAGGCTTTATTATCATTATCCACAGCCTCTTTATCCCACTGCCAGCCGGATATATGTATTTCTCCTATAATGCAATCGGACTGTGTCTTATGCCAATTCTGCTCAGGCTGGACCCGCGACAGTTCTTAGTCGTTGACCGATTACGTAATTATCACGATTTCATAAAAAATATAGGTTCTCTTAAATATAGCTTTGCACCATGTTGCAATAATAATACATCGTACTTATATAATGTTTCGTTATATTAGGTACTAGTAATAACTAGTTATGATGTGACATAAGCACATTTCAAAAAAGCGAAACTTAAGTTACGATAAAAATCGGAACCTTGCGAATCGAACTCACGGACTAAAGGTTCCGTCACGATTATCTATACGACAACATTAGTTTAACTGTCTCGCTTTGATTTAATTAAATATAATAATAAATATTTTTAAAGGGAATACAATACAAAATATTTTTATAATATGTAAATATTTTAAGCGTTGCTATTAAAATCGAGAAAAAAACGGCAAATCTTCATGTTTGTTGTAAGGGAGCCCCCTGAAATGTTTATAACGTTATAATGGTTATAACGGCAACAGAAATATATCATGTGTAAAATAGCAACTGTCTAGCTATCGCGAATCATTAGGTACCAGCCTGGTGACAGACAGATAGACGGACATTTTGTCACGTTTGGCTAAAACAAGCCTAATAAACAACTTGTTCAAGTGTCTCTAGGTAAGTAACAAAGTTTGTCTCGTGAGTTCTACGACTAAAACTAGTTTATTCTACTAAGTTACCGGCAACGGCAGCCAGCGTTTCAACGTAGACTTGAGAATTCCATAGACACTCTTGCTCCCAGCAAAATTGCCAGCGAAGATTACAAATATGTTTTGATTGTGAAATTGACAATTCTCATGCGAAATTATACAATGCAGTAGTGTGTGACGTCTATTTTCAAGAGCTGGTGGTCTCGCGTTCGTTTTTCTTCCAGGAAAGGTTTTAGAACGATCAGTTTGATTATTTTTCTCTATATCAGATTTTGAATGACGAATAGCATCCTCTATTAGAAGATCGTAACAGAAGCATAAGTGTGCAAATATATATTTTTAATTGTTTTTATTTTCAGAACGTTATACGTTACCTATTCTTACGCCCTTTTTTCATATAGCACTATGCAGTTGTCTTTTAATAACGTCTTGTGCCTTAGTTTTACAGTCGAAACTTTGCAGATTTCATCAACGCTGTCTTCGGAGTCATTATAAAGTTTCCGAGTGTCTTGCTATCCTGAATAGAGACTTAATTTCTTTGAGACAACTCCCCAAACTATTTCCATTGTTTCAAAAGCAAGCGATCGAAAAGTTTAGGATATAATATAAATCAGCTGATAATGTACTTCGATTTGGTTTATAGTTTAAATGTGTTCACTTTGTCGTCAATGTTTTTTTGTTAATAAATTTATTGTTTTGATAGCTATTGTTGTATCATTTCTTTTTTGTATGCTTAAAGCAGTTTATATTGTAGAGACTTAATTAATTAATATTAAAGCAGCATTTCAAAAAAATATATATTCTGTCATTATATATTTTCATATATATGTACACGTAAAGTAACTAGCAAATCCACCATATTAAGTCTGAAATGGCATCATTTAGCCTAGCCACGGTACTGACTAATCGATAGAACGAACCAAACTAAACGAGTATGGACCATTTAATGTATGTTAATTATGAATAACTGCTATAAAAATCAGTCAAAAGATTTAACTCTAACAATCATTGCAAGTTAAATAAGTATATTAGTAACTATTAGCTGTCACCCGCGACTTAAAACGAACTTTAATCCTTATGTCCTCACTTTTTTCTAGTAATATATATAACACTCCTATTTATAGATAACCATACGACTGATACAACTGCACAACTCATATAAAATCAAAGTATTTGGAGTTCATAACACGTTGGAGCCACCAATTTGTGGCCGGGGCGAGTGTATTGTGAAATCGTGTGCTATTGGAGAAGCTTTTCCGCCTGACGAAGAACTTTTATTTGTTCAAATACAACAAAGTCGAAAATGTGATAGAATTTCAAATAAAGTGAGAATTCTTTTATTGTCACAGTAAGAAAACTTAATGGACAAATTTTTATTTGCCTGGATAAGCCAGGATTTCCCAAATTATTTGAAATAATTTATCTCTAAAGCTGCTTGAGAGATTTATATTCACCAAATCGTGAATTCGTTCATTTTCCAGAGTTTGCTACACGGAAAATGTCTGCAGAAATATACTTCGCGCTGGGACTAACAATTGAGCGTGATATTTCTTTTAAAATGAAAGGAGGTAATTGGCTTTTTGCTACGAAGCGACTTCGGCAGACAGGATACGATCAAGTTACTGAAACATCGCAGCGCCTGTCTAACCAATTGTCTAATAACATGAGAATATGGGCAAAGTGTGAGTCGGATTAGTGCACAAAAGATTCCGTACTATTATTATCTATACTATATACAGCATTAGTTCTTGTTTCTGTTGTCGTTACCTATTAATATCGAGATCAAAAAACAGCATATATCACGTTTATTGTATGTGTATGTACCCCTTAAACGTTTATTTTGTATTGGTTTTTTATTTATTTTTAAATTGTATATATAACCAAATATTCTGTAATATTTTAAGCGTCTACTGTTGCCGTTATTAACTTCGTGCATAACAACTGCAACAAAATTTCATTGACTGTAAGGTGGCTCCCCTAATATTTAGGGGGTATTTTATTTTGCTTTTAGTTTTTGATGTTATAGCGGCAACAAAAATAAATTGTTTGTGAACATGCCAGCTGTCTAGCTATAACGGTTCATAAGATTCAGCCTGGTGACAAACGGACGGATAGAAGGACAAACAGTACAGTCTTAGTAATAGGGTCCTATTTTTACCCTTTGGGTACGGAACCTTAAATATGAACTAATGAAATTCCTGCCATAATGCGGTTTGGAGTGCCTCAGAAAAACTTTCGAGATACGAGAAATCAAATCACAAAAAAAAATATTTAAAAAGTCGCTGATACTATTTTTTTTGCTACTGCATAAAGCATTTCCGAATTACTTACATAAACCGGTGTATGCTTTTAATTGATAATATTTATAATCTACCATTACATCAAAACATAAGGAAATACGAGTTTCCCGAAAATTATAAAAATAGCAAAGCAAAATTCTGTATAAATATAGAAAATACTGAAGATGACACTTTTAGGCGAACGCAGAATAAACGAGTTTCGAGCACCGTTTAGGCCAAAATATAAAATTATAAATATAACCTCTTTTAATAATTTTTTATGAATATTATTTATATATGTATCTGTGTAGTATTATTAGTATTGATTGTATTTATTATTATTTATCATAGCTGTTTAGTTGATAGTGTAATATTTATCTTTAATATAAGTCATTATTATTTACGTGCATGTTTGCCTGGAAGAGATCGCTTTAAGCGATACGGCCGCCATTTAAAAGTTGGTTTTTGTGTATAAGCTTTTCTTTAATCATATTTATGTATTGTTGCTGGTTTTTGAATAAAGATTTGTCTTATCTTATCTCTTCTCGTCTCATCTCATCTCATCTTATCTTATTGCTAGAGGATTAAAAGTAAAAACTGACTTCAATTCGGTAGGCAAAACTTGCGTCACAAGAATCTATGTAGTCAACGAAAATTTAATGTTGTAGTGATGAATATATATATATAAATATCTCTGAGAAATGCGGGAACACACAAAAAATCCGATGAATTGAGAACCTCGTCTTTTTTGAAGTTGGTTAATAAACTCACTTTCTGTTTGAGCTCAAAAATTCTGAATACTGACTTAACTATTCCTAAGTAAATGGTTTGCGTTCATCGACATGAAAAAATAGTATTTGTAATTATTGCATTCTCGCCTCTCATACCCTGAAATTGCACCTTAATTGTAATAAATATATCTGTCAATTTATTTTGCGGCAACTTCTGATATTTTTTTTCTTTCTTTAGCAATTTTCGAAAGTCTTTTTTAAGTACACACTTAAAAAAATATAAATATTACCTATTAATATATAGATAATATTTATATAAATAGCGTTCTCGTCCTTATTACAATAAAATATTGTTACAATTTACTACACCAATAAATAGCGCTGTACTGTTTGTTAGGTTGGTAACTATTCCCTGTTTTTATTGAAAAATTGACGTGTGAAAACAGAAATTACCTATTCAACGTCTCAAAATATAATCAACCACAATATGTACTTCTTTCAACTTTCGAAAAGAAAAACTAGTCTGAAACGGCAAAAATAGATAAAATAAAAGTAAAGAAACTTAGTAGATACAAGTAGTTTGAGGCGGCGCGGCGCTGGAAGCATTGTTTGGACGTGCGCCAAATGAAAATACACCGCAAATTAAATACCAGGGAAACAAAATTACGAAATAATACTTGTATTCGTCGACATTCTACTGAAACTGCTAATATGTTTTTTGTTGAGAATTCCAGACTATAGATAGTTTTGTAGTTTTGTGGAGAGATTAATAGAATAGGTTCTCTAGCAAATATATACCCAATACCCATTCTTTATTTATTTAGATTGATAATTGATTCGTTCATAAAACTTATTTTAGTAGAAATATATAACAATTCGGTGACGTTGTTAACTGTGTGATAAACATCACGTTTAACGGGTATTAATTGAAGCACTAGCCTATTTTAACCCCCGACGCTAGAACAACGGGGTGTTATAAGTTTCACGTGTTTGTGTGTGTTCTTGGTTATATTTATTGCAAATCAGGCCAAGATGGCAGCTGCCATAAAATAGTAAAGTAAAATATTTTCACAAGCAAAACATATGGATATCAAATGAAAGGGCTTGACTAGTAGAAAGCTATATAACACTATGAAAAATTTCAAATACCTACAAGATGGCCGCCATCACAAATGTGTTTTTTTTAATATTAAATATTATTTATTATAAAATTTGAATACACATATCATTAGTATATAAAAAACGCCCATGTAAAAAGCTGTAAGGGTAGCTAATGTCCCAAAAGCTTAACCTCTAACCAAAGACATATCTCTAAATCTAGCAACCATTACTTTTTACGTTCCGAAGTGAGTTCAACTAAGTGCCTCAAAACCGTAATGGGCGAAGCACTTACCTCCGAGTAATACATAAGTCATTCAATAAATTCCACGTGGTAGTAAGAAGAGCAATAATGTATTGTACCAGTTCCTTAATATAATGCGATATTTTAAAGCGCACGCTCTCGACAGAGCCATAAATTCAGTGGTGAATGTTATTTCGCTATAAGAACGAGGCACCAGAAGCGGAAAATTATGCAAAATATTTCTTGCGCGGAACGCTCGTAAAATGCAACGCCTATGCATGGTGCATTTTGCTATGAAATGACATCGTTGTGTAAATACTTATACTTAGAATTTCAGATATTCGGCTATTCGTAGTAAATACAGCAAAAATATTAAATACTAAGGTACGAAAAAGTGTACTTACAAGAAGATTATAAATAGGCACGTTCATGACTATTATGACTTTGTGTCTGCCGAAAACAACCGAAAAAAAATAAACAGTTTTTTAAAAGGATTAATAAAAATAACAGATAGAAACAAAAAAATCTAATCATTATCATTATAGGTACGCATAAAGGTACGAGTAACAACGCAAAAACAGAATACTCATAATTTCTTACATTTTATACAAAGAGAAACATTGTTATCATACAATGTGTTCATGTTAAAACAAAAGAAATGTTTCAATAGTGTATGGAGCAACGGCCAGGACAGTGTACATGATACCATACCGTTAGGGATTATTAATCACTAATCTATCAACGAAATTCAAAATAACGTAATTTACACAAGTAAGCGTACAAAATTAATTTCGAATGAAAATATTTCAATTTTATTTACGCGACAATGCGATTTTCGCGCTTTTGATGTGTCAATTTTGATATTTTTGACGGGTAGTACAATTGACAGACCAATGTGACCATTAGATTTAACCTAGGTTATAAAATTCTTCCAGAGATGCCATAATTCCACTATAATTCACAGAAATTAGATATTTTTGTGCACAATGAAGTAGGCAACGGATGCAGGTTTCATTAATACGTAATATTAACCACATCTTTAGGCATTTTTCGGTAAACGTATTTGGCCAAAAATGAAACAAGTCTTTTATAGGCTTTTTGTTACTCTAGAATTCACGACTTACCAATATCATAGCTAAGATAGATATAAGTATGATATTCCTTTTCTGCGTCATAAGTCGATCAAATCCCCTTGCATATCTATCTGGTTACCTCATTTCATATAATCGTAGCAAAATTATTAGGGTCAAGTGATAAAGGAGAGAGATTATCCTAATCTCCGGTGGTCTAATGTGGCATTACTGTAGCAGTAATAGTCATTACGTAGTCAATTGCGTCAGATTACGCAGGGGTGCTCCTGGCTGTGCCACCAGCCAACGTGCTAATGGTTCATGTGAACTTATGATGATATGCTAATTTTAATTGTCTCAATAACATACATTTGTGAGTATAAATCCACGCAGTTGAGACAATTCTGAGTAGAAGTTTATATCTCAATTAATAAAAATTAATTGAGATAGAAACGTTTCTCACTTAAAAACACATGGACTATGAAAGTAATGTTTTACATGCTCAATAAAAAATATGCATATAAATCACGAGGAAATATAGGACAGCGACATTAAATAGAGGTTACTTTAAATATGTTCACAAGTAATATATTGTATAAATTATTCTATGCATCAGCATTCAATTGAAAAAATAATTTCAACCATTTTAAAATTTCTATTATTTTAAATCCCACAAATCCTAAACTTAAACCGGCTTTAGTTAAAGCCTGGATTATTACTTAAACTCTTAAAGGGTTACGGTACATGCAAACATAGCAAACTCTAAAATAGTATTCTGTCTCTTTCATTTGACCTGAGTATGAACCCTGTGGATTTACTCTCAGAATATAAAACACAATAGTAACGTCTAGTTCAAGGCAATACTAAATTTATCTGACTAAATTAGATAATAAAGCTAAAGAAATTTCAGGAGCGCATGCTCCTGAAATTAGAACTTTCCTGAGTTTGTGTGCTGCTTTAAACTAATTAATAAATCAAAAATATTAACAACCGAAGAAGTACCTAAATATAAAACTAGAAAATAATTAGCTGATTATTTTTACGTGATTACCACCTTCCACTACGACAGGCGCCGAAATAACTTTTTCTGTTATTTCGATTTATAAATAAAACCTTTTCGCCGATGTAGATAAAAATATAAATGGAATTACTTTAGAAGCATATCACTACAAACTGAAAAAAAACTTTTCGATTCGTTCCAGCCGCTTCCGAAAGATCCAACAAACATTTAGAAAAATACCGATAAATTGAGTACCTCCTCCCCTTTTGGTAAGCCGGTAAAAAGGATAATATACTTATCTAATAGCTTAACGTGTTCTCTGATATCATAGATTTATTATCTTCCAATCAAAGCACTGTTGAAATAAAAATAATTGGATGAATCTGAGTTATACTGACACAAACATACGTATCTATATTTATATCACCGTTCTGTTTGATGTCGAGAGTTAGGCTGAAAACAGCACAAATCAATAACTCTCGAGTTTTAATATTAATTATAGCTCAGCTGAGTATCGTCTTAGTTTGTGTTTAGTCATTGAAGCATCATTCGCCGTACTCGGATTATCGCGAAGCGACGAGCTCAATAATTAATGAACGTCATATTATACGAAACAGGAAACTGTATTGCAGGCAGTGTTAGCTTCCATAATAGATGGTCTACTGATACTTGAATAATATTATCTATTATGAAAAAAGTTTAACCAGGCCAGCAGATCAAAATAAAACTATAAACTAGAAAAGTGTGGTAAGCATACACGGTCGAACTTATTTTCGTGTATCATAGCTCAATAATAAACACTTATCAATCTAGTAAAAATAGATCAAATCTTTTCATTCGTTTAAAATCTACGACGGCTAATACTTATCAAATCACAGACACTCGCTAAACATCTGCTTCGCGTCAGTATTACTGAAAAAGTATCCATTTGAGACATGAAGAAATAAAATTATGCGAAACTAAATTTAACTAAAATTATTATACTCTAATATGTTAAAGTCGATCAAACTTCTTATGCTTTATAAGAAACAGTATTACCGGTGTAACTTACCCTCTCCCGTACGAGAGCATCTGAAATTTCGGCGCGGACACCATACAGGATATTTAATTAGAAAACTAACGCGTGTTTGATTCATATTCATACGATGACACGTCTCGCACATCGTTGAAGACACAAACGACTCATTTCATCCCTGGTGATGTTCACTGAAGTTGGACCTTTCCAACAATCAGGTACGTGTGAAAACCCGTCTTCTTAAACAATACCATAGAGGACATTTAGATTTTATTTTGTACGAGTACATGACCATAGCAGTGTGTCTTTATCTATATATATACTTGTAGCTGTCCCGTGGCGTTGACCGCGGCATAAAATGGAATATAAAAAAGTTTTAACTTTGACCCCCTCAGCATTTGAGATTCCAAAAATCTTTTCCTACGCCCTATAATGAATACACCCTCGAAAATTCAAATCACTAGGTTCAGCGGTTCACGCTCTGCGTTGATTTCTAGGTAATATTAGCCAGCCAGGACTTACTCTATATATATATACAGTACCGTAAAATTGACCATATGGAAAAATTCATTGGGTTTAAGTCCGGCGAATATGGTGGCCATTGTTGCGAAGATATGATGCTCGGAACTTTTTCTTGCAAAAAAATTTGTTTTTCACCGGCTTTGTGGGATGGTGCCGAGTCTTGCTGAAACGTCCAATGGTTTCTACCGAATTTCTTACATGCCCAAGGTAACAAAGCATCGTTTAAAATCTTTTCACGGTAGATTTGCTGGTTTATCTTTGCACCCTGCTCAATGAAAACGAGAGGTGAACGTCCCGTAGCAGTTACCGCGGCCCAAACCATCACTGATTCTGGTGCTTGCTTTCGCAGAGCAATTCGTTGGTCTAAATTGTAGTTTGATTTAGACTTTAACCATACGCGATCATTTTGTTTGTTTGCATATTGCTGAACCGTAAACATTTTTTCATCGGAAAATACCAAATTTTCAAGCTTGCTATCAACTGCTTTAACTCCTTAGCTCTTTCTAGGCGAACTGCCTTTTGTGCAAGTGTCAAGTCTTGCACTTCTTGTATTTTGTAAGGCTTCAGTTGTAGTTTATTTTTTAATATGCGTCCTATACTCCGGGCAGATATATTAAGACTTTTCGCCAATTTAACTGCGCGTTGTCGTGGATTTCGTTCAATTCTAGCCTTTACCTTTCGAACCGTTTCTGATGATGTTGGTGTTGTTGGATGTCCACCTCCATGGCGTTTCTTGATGCTACCCGTATCATTGTAACGCGTGATGGTCCGATACACAAACATTTTATTCAGATGTAAATGTCGTAACGCATTAACAATGGCTGGTTGCGATTTTCCAGCCAGATACCTTTGTATCTTGTGTAGATGTAAAGACACTGTGGCGTTTGAATTCCATCTGGATAACTTTTTTTAGCAGCGACGAAAAACAATGAGCTTTTGTATGTTTAGGAACAATACAATAGACTTACGACTGTGAAAAAATGGGCGCCATATTGTAAACAGTTTGGTTGCTATAGCAACTTAAAGTTGATAACACTTCAAGTGCCTACCCCTGTATACATAAGAGTAAGCTCTGACCGACTGACTGACAGGTAACAATCAAGGCAGATCTAAACTGCTGATCCTAGTGATTTGAATTTTGGAGGGTGTATTCATTTTTATTTTCCAGTGTATTCCAGACTAGGCATGCTCCATCTAGGGCTACAGTATCGCTTACTTCCGTGGTCGTGCGAACTTGTGCTCAAATACCTAGCTGTGTAGGATAAATATATAAAATTTACACGGTGTGCTTATGAGGATATAGGAGTGTGGTAGCGTGCTAAGTTTTTTTTTAAATTCAAGTGTTATTTAGCGGTCAACTCTGTAGGTGACTGCTATTAATACTCTATATCGTATCGTCGGTGTTTTCGTAGCCACATGAATAAAGTAACAGGCCAACGAAATTTTGATTAGCAGCCTGCAACAGTAAATAACCCTTTCGAAACCCGATAACCACAGCCTTTGATCAAAATGTAAACTTTGACCTCTTGCTACGGTGCAAAATTAACAACATCTTTGCTCATTGTGTAAGTAGGTATTTAATTACTTTGAAGTTATGGAAATCTGCAATTGAATGAATCTCACTCACCAGTGAATTCGTTAGCTAGTTATGTTGCTAAGCCTTGTAAAGGTGGGTCTTTTGTTTTTATTACTAAACGCGACTAAACTTTATTCACCTTATCACTTGTTTTGGCGCATGATAGCAAAATAAAGCCATAAAACTCGTTGGTTTCTAGTAACTAGTTTTTTTAAGGGCAATAGAAATACGTCATCTGTGAAATATTCAACTGTCTAGCTAATAAATACGATTCATGAAATACAGCTTGGCGGCAGACAGAAGATATGAACGGACATCAAAGTCTTTAGGTCCCGTTTTTACCCTTTGGGTACTTAACTCTAAAAGTGAACTGTACTAATGCATATATAACGAGTATTTATCAAAGATCTATTTCGTAGAAAGCACTAACTTTATAGATTATCTGTACTCCTTAATACGCTGTAAGATTTTGAATATTAGGGTCTATAAGCCAACATTCGCATTCTCTGTACATTTTAGTCCCGCATATAAGAGCTTTCTCTCGCTAAGGTCCTGCTTTTAATGAGATGAATATGCTTTTTTCGCGTGTAAGCCGACTCACGCCGTCTCCCACTCGACGCTGCCTTTGTTGATCTTTTCAGGGAAACTTTTAAAAGCTTTTAAGTTTGTAAAGCCGTACTCTGAAAATCTTTTGCAATATTAAGCTAAAAAATCTTACGGTATATTCTTCACTTTATGAATTGTTAATCTGCACGTTAGAGTATACAATGTTCCTGATACAATCTATGTCCTACTGCTTTACTGCGCAATTGGTTGAGCAATCTAGTTGAGCAGCGAAGAAGTAACTTTTACACAAACGCTGATACCCTAAATTGTTAACAAATTCCGTTTTATAAATCCTATTATAATCCTAATCGTCTGGTCTATTTTTTCATTTACTACTTTGGGATATTGTAAACGACAGGTTTGTTTTTCCATGAAGTATTTTTTTCTCGTTTAGTATTTTCACTGAATCTGTTTCAGCCTCTTTTCCAAAATTGGCTGAAACAGATTTCATTCCCGACTGCTTGGCTGATTCTATTAACGTTTGGATGAAAAATGGAAGAGCCGCCGACACTCTGATGTGAGACGATTTTTCTTTCACGTCGTCGTACCCAACGACGGAATCTAGAATGAGCTTGACTAAATGGGATTAAAGAGAACCATTAAAGAAGAATATTTTTTGCAAATTAAATAAAAGATACGTAAAAATTGCGTTATCATACTATGATGTGTTTGGACCTCGCTACTATTGCTTTTTTTAGATAAGGATTTTAATTCGATCAATGTGATCCATTAGACTTAGATTTAAGTGACTGATTCCTATGAGAGTTTTGTATAATTTTGCCTTTTAGACGCTTAAGCTTAAGCCAAACAATACACTTTAAGTGAAGTTATGGTCATAATATTCAACACCCGTATCGGCATGTACCCGCGCTAAAATACAATTTTATTCTGATAGAGCTATGAAATACGACTGAGTCGGAAAAGTAATTCGATTTCCAAACCGAATAACTTCGTGTCAATAGATAGAAAAAATAGGTACGTGTAGCACTCGTTAAGTATTCATGGAACAAGCGGATTCTGACCTTACAAACGGGAGGATAGGGTTCTTAAGAAGATAGTAAAGTAAGTAAAGGGACGTTTTACACCTGACTGAGTAGACTATCGTACCGTGGAGGCCGTGAAGTTAAGAGGTCTGTTTGTTTTGCAACTAAGCCGTCTGCGGGGAGCTTTTGTTTCGATACGAGGCTCGGAGTCGGGATGGTGGAAGTTTCAAGGGCCATTGGCGCAATTTTACGGTTGGGGTTGAAGTAAATACGATCACTTTAGTACTACTACAAGACTAAATAAACTGTTTTTCATACGTTTCCCTACATTTAGAGTATGTAGTAGTTTACTGAAAAAGCTGCGTGTAACTAAAATCGAACGATTCCTAAGTATTTAGAATAATCTTCACTAATCTTATTTACAAGTACCTAAAAAATTGACTTACGAGTATGTTCTGTATGTCTTTTATGGGTTTCTTTGTAAACCTTAACGTGTAAATAGCCTTAAATGATTAGATTTTTCATAAGAATTCTTACACCAGCCCTGGTAATTTTTTCGTTGATAGCATATAACCAACGCATAAGTACCTCGTAAATAACCAGATACAATTAAAACGTTTGCGAGTTTGTGACTGCTGATATAGTTGTTAGGAACGTTCTACTTATAATTTTGTATTTAAATTTCTCAGTAATATAAGATAGTAACTTTGTTTTTCAACGTAGCAGGATCACTCAATAAATCTGATTGAACAGCTCAGCTGAGACTGGTTTCCGATTGATGGGATTTGCATCGCATCCGAATAAATAGCGGAAATGGCGGCTCTTTCATTTCCATTTAGTTTAGGCGGCTTATTTTATTATGTACCTACTCGTATTAGTGATATTTATACATATTGAGTTACACTGTTTGGCTATAAATAACCGCAATAATTTTGATTGGCTATCTGATAATTAATGAATTGCAGCTTTTTAAAGAACTATTGTCAAAACATCACGCCCTGAAGCGATAAGTAATATCTTCACATATTTTATATTTATGTTACTTTTACAGTTGTGTAAATAAACACAATGAAAATACAATGCAGGGGCGGCTTTGTGGCGAGCCGTCCGTGTGTGGCGACACCTCGTACCCCGAATCCGTGAGGGCTAAATGTGACCCCCTATAAATTTACCCCCTGCCCCCTGGCTTGCCTTATTGGTCGTCCACGGGTGGAAAACGCAAGAACTAAGAACCTAAGCTCTAGGAAAGTGTTAAAGGGCATAACGCCGCTAGTAGGTCAAAGTCAACGCGCAGCACACCTCTCCGCACACTTGTAACCGCCCAAACCAACGTTGCCTCTTCAGTGCCATGATGCGGTAGCCATAGTCGACAGCCAAACGGGCCTTAACAAATGGGTGGCAAGTGACTAACCAATGCAATATTTTGGGAGGAGGCAGAATTGGCGAGTGCCGTACCTCTTCACATAGCCTTAACCATCAGTCATCGAAACACCCAAAAAGAGCCCAGATTTTTATAAAACGTAATGCTACAATAGTTTTAATTCTACACGCCTGCCATTGCAAAGGGCCTCGCAATATTAGTTATGGCTCCATTGATGCCTTAAAAAGGTCCGGCTATAAGCCATGTTCAATAATATATGCAGCAATAATATTCGTTGTGGTAATACCACAAGCATACCGGATATGCTGGCCTCTGGTGCAATATTTACTGAACTATGCAACTCATCTAACTGTTTCTTTCCTCGTAATTAGAGATTATAATTATCTTATATAAAAAAAGGTTGTTGGACCGTTCTCTGCATCTCATAAGTCATAACAATCAAAAATATGCTACATTTATTTTGTAACTTGAATCCTAATTAATTAGTACTTACTTAAACATTTTCTATTTTTTATTACCAGCTGGCTGTCTGACGTCCTCAACAAAACAAAAAAATGTAACCTCTAAAAGCCAATGAGGCAAATGACTCTGTTTTACTTTTACAGAAAGGTTTAAAAGTGGCAAAGAGTTATAGTCGAACATAAATTTAAAATATGTTTATGAATTAAGCCGCTGAAAAATTACTGAATATTTTACTTACCACACGATTCCCGGTTTAGAGTAGGTCTATGATGTGCATAGCGTTACTACACCTTTTTTATGAATTTTCCAAAATAGTTTCTCTATGTTTATTATTGGGTAATATGTTCATATAGTTGAGTAAAAATTTTCCGTGGCATACTCGTATTTTGTTATTCTGAGCTCACCCGTTCTTTACATTATGTGTAATGAAAGTTCTATAGAGGTAGACAACTGACGTAAAACATAATTTCCCTTCTTCGTTATTCCCTTTTTAATAAAACGTTGGTACTCTTGGTCTTTACGATAACAGAGATCACATCACAGACATCACACCTGGCACTCTTTGGTAGGATCAGCTTTAGGTCCGAAGTCACTCCTCTATACAACTGTTTGGAAACGAACGTTACTGTTCTGTACAGCAAAGCTTGACCAGGTTGGATGGTTTCTTTAATGATTAAAATCTTGTTGTAGTGCTCAAATATGTTAGATAAAATTAGCATATTTTATAATACTTAATATTCTGTGCATTCAAATACTAAAATCCATTAAAATATTTATGATATGGAGAAAGTTGACTTATAATTATCGAATTTAACATATCTGATCAAATCACGGTAGACATAGATTCGCATTTCATCCCTTGTTCGCATTCCATTACCATACATGTCAGACAGGGATCGTCCGAGAGATTCCTCACTAGAATTAGTTTGGAATTAGTTTAGGTACAACCTCTGAATTCGTAAACTCAAAACCATTTTAATCAGTTTAAACAACGGTAAATTTGTTCAATACTCGTAGTTTAACAATGTTTCTTCCCTAATGCCTCGTCAGGGGCATTTAGTAAAAAAAACAGTTGAATTAAGAAACAATTTTCATAATTTTCATACACTCTTTAAACGCTTTCACTACAAAAATTACGTTTATCAGCTTGTTAATTAATGTCATTTTAAGTAAATTCTGATTAGGCGTATAACGTTTTTATTTCTCTTCCTGGGAAAATTATTTCTATAAGTCCATAACCTACCAAAAACTAATACTGATATTTTCATACTTTTTGCAAGTACTAACTACTGCAATTTTGATACGGAGTTTTCTGTGAAAAGATGGTAGGAGATTCATGGATAGAAGTAACATGAAAGTTTTCATTGTTAATATATTTTTGCCTTTTTCATTTACGTAAAGAATTATTCTCGGTCTCCTAGTAAAAAATTTTTTTTTCTTGGTAAATAACTCATCGCACGACTTTCTTTGTCACCGTCGATCATTTCATAATGTAATAAAGCACAATGCATTCCTTACTTTAAAATTTTGTATCCTAAGTTGTTAATAAACCTTATGTACCAAAATATCATGCGACACTCGTACTCATACACAATTTATTAGTACCTAATAGCTATTACAGATCAGATTATTGCAGATATGGTATATGTTTATACGTAGTAAAACGTTTGTATATATATATACTACGTGTGTAGTATAAACATATACAAATATATATATATATATATATATATATATATATGAATGATAATTAATGTCATAAGAAACTAGAATAAAAATTATTTAGTAATATTACTAACAACTGAGTCACATTTCTCTATTTACCTACAATACGGATACGGCAGGATAATCTTAACATGTTTCCATGTTCTTAAATTCTTGACTCTGCAGTACCTTTCTCTCTTCTTACGTTAGATTCAAAGCTTTTATTGCAAGAACTCGCTTCTCCACCAACACTCGTATAAACAATGCTGATAAGCCTTCCTACGTGATTCTATCGCTACAGCTGGCGTACCTACGAAGATATTCTTAGCTTGAGAAAAGGCACGCAGTTCACAGTTCTCACATACGTAGCAGTTCTTTAGCAGATGTTTCTAGTAAACGTAAAAAGCAATTGTAGAAATGTCGGATGATTCTAAATTGAAATGCTGGTTTTTAAGCAGCTTTAGAATACTATAAAGCTCCTTATAAATTCGCATTTCAACATCATAATTATATATACATTAGACGATATATTATTAGAAGTACTAAGAAATTGAAATCATTATTCAAGACTCTAAAAAACAGTTTCAACAGTAAAATAACTTCAAAATCTGTCTAGGGTTCTCTGAAGCGGGTGACATACAGTCACCAGAACCTACTTCTTTTGTTGAAGCCGGTCGAAAAGAAAGAGGATCACCGACCCTCCACTGTTTTTCGTGTTTATGGTATTATTTTCGGTCCGGGGCCTACAACTTTTCACCCCCTGATTGTAAAGTATTTTTTTGTTATTGATGTCAATCGTTTCACTATGATGTATTTTAGGCCTACACATTTTATTATTTTGAAAAAAGTTATTGAATTCTGCATAATAAAGACTTTTAATGGACATCGATTCAGCGCAAAAATATGTCTGCTTAGGAAGCTTGTAACTTTAAAGTGATATAAAAATCAGTAAAAAATAATATAAATGTGTTAGCTATGTGGAAAAAACGGGATTCGAACAACATTAAAAGGTAGAAAAGAAGCTTAAGGAATATAAGAACCACCCAGAACTTAAACTGTTGTTTTGGTTTAAGTACATATTGTTCGAAGTGCAAATAGCCAGGTATGTATTTAGGTCATGCCTAGGAGTAGGACGTGACCGCAAACACCGAAACACCAAAGTCGGTAAACAAACTGCTGCTTGCGATAACTGACCTCGGTCAACCCTTGTGCTAACGCAGTGACTTTTTATACTACTTTTATAGTTTGTACATAACAGACAACGTAAGGTATACGACGATATATCACCCTCAAGCTGGTTTTGATCTATTTCTAAGTAAACGCAATGGAGGTGAGGAGAAAACGATTGAAAGTGAAGAGAAAGGGATAAATAACTAAATGTCATTAAATTGATAATATGATTACGATTCCTTACGAATTAACGACGCTTTTCGAAATAGTCGCTTATTAGTTTAATGATAAAATACTATTTTACTATATTATTAGTAACTGCGGCTCAATTTATAGCATCTTTATAAGGTTCCGTACATTTAAGACTAATTACTTTCGATCCATCCGCCGGCCTGCCCGCCCGATTGTTACCAGACTGCATCCCATGAACCATGATAGCTGAAAATTTCACAGATGATGTATTTCTATTGTCTTTATAACAAATATACTAAAAACAAAATAAAACAAATATTTAAATGGGGCTTCCATGCAATAAACGTGATTTTTTTACATAACAACGTAGAAAACTGGTTTTTTCAAAGTGCCTTTAGCTCTTTAGTTAGCCATTTTGTTTTTGGTAAAAACAAAATGGCTAACTACAACAACAAAAAATAAAGCAGAAAGATTACCTATAGACCATTTAAGATCTCCTTTATTTTTTATGTTTTATGCGATAGTATTGCCAAAACTAGAAAAAAAAATGCTTAACATTGGGAAGTTCATTAATAAGAGTTACCTTAACAATTTTCGTTTCGTTACTATCCACCAAAAATGGCGAAACGCGACTCAGAAATCTGCGACTTTACGTAACAGTTCCAGCAATATTTCAATTCGCTTATATTTTAAAGAGTCATCTCCAAAGCACAGTGACCGTAAAGAAAGATTGAAGAGGCTAGTTGGTAGTCTGCGGACGGCCACAAGTGGCAGCGAACCACAAACCGTAAAGCCTATTAAAGAAGCCTTAAATAGAATTCCAGCTGAGATTTACGAGCTCTTCGCAAACGATCTTCTGTTACTCGCTTAAAATTCATAAAACCGTCTCCAATATCTACGATTAATTAGTTTCGTTTTAAAAACGAAGATAACGTTCCCCGAGGCTGAATAATTCCATTATTGAAAAAATAACTTTGGATAATATTTCTAAGTAAGTTTGTTACCCACCGGCTACAGTTATCAAAATTTAACTCTTTGGAGACTATAGCATGTATATACCATAGTGTGATTTTAAGTTTTATGTACACACTAGCTACGCCCCGCGGTGTTGCCCGTGAAAATTTGCAATTTTCGCTTTTATAATATTAGTAGGATAATATACTGTTTTTAAGTTAAAATAAGTCGTATCCAAACATTTCGGTCATAATTATTTAATATTTGTTTTCAGTTATTTAGATTAGAAAACCAAACTACTGGACCGAATTTGATAAAATATATATAAAACTACATTAGAAGTATGATGCTCTTTCGAATAAAATATGAATTTTCAGTACGTAACCAAATCCGGTAGCACACAAAAACAGGATATAAAGTTGAATCGAGATCCTACGCCTTTTTTGTAATCGATTAAAACAGCTGGTGTAGTCCTCAGCTAATTTCTCTCACTTCTGTACCACACCCACACGATTTACCAAAACACGTAAATTATAGTAGACTTTCATAGCATCACAGACTACGGTCGTAAATATTTTACAAGTGCCAGCTGTTTCGATGGAGCAATACGAGTAGTCGAGAATTGGCCTACTTTTGTCACACATCAAGTACCTACGTAATTTTCTCAGACAAGAAATAAAACGAAACTTTTGACTAGACTAGAGTTAGTAAAACAATTCTTGAGAGTGAAACTTCACGCTAAGTACCCACTACGCAGTAATTAGAAATTACTAAGACCCCTTAGTAATTTCTGTAAAAATAGACGTTGAGAGCAATGACAGTTCTATAGAGGGAGACGAGTGACGTCGGACTTAAACTGACAATTACTACCGAAAGTGTGCCGGCTGTCACAGTTGAGCCTTCAGTTGGCTTAGAAGCCAAAGAATACATTTTATCAAATCGGCAGCAACAAAGCTCATGTTTTTTCAGTTTTATAGATAGAAAGGCACCTATCTAACTCTTTACAACTGGCATTGACTACGAGTAAGAAAATGAGTAGTCTTGCAATTTGGTCAGTAAGGTTGTCTGTTAATAAAGAAAACTAGGATTGAATATAAATTGTTTCGCGACCTATTTGCGTTTACATATCTGCCTAAAAATAGTAGCAACCTTTAAATAGGGGTATTTAAATACACTGCACTTTGTCTTGGATGCAACTAAAATGCTTTTCTTTATTCCAGCGTTCCACAAGCTCACTAAAAACGAAACCAACAAACAAATACCTACATAGTATAAAACCTTTGTAGCGAGTCTGTATCTAGTAAAATGTACAAAGCACGTTCCATTGTAGTTTTTCAGGCCACTGGTGACATAAAACATTCATATCGGAGTCCTGCCGCCGCGTCGTGGTATCGTACTTGCTCATATTTCACCAGCCACGCTTTCACACGTGATTCTAGACGCGCTTTGAGCCTTTTGCGGAAGCTAATAAATTCAGCAGATAAAGAAACAAAGCAGTGTTTATGAGTTGACTGTTTAGAGTAGCGTGTTAACACATACAAGAGTTATATTAACCGTATTGCAAATATATGTACCGTTGGTTTACAAGACAATAATGCTAAGAATATTTAAAAGAAGCCAGTTCATAAAGTCACCTATCACTTATTGAGCAGTTATTTTGATATATTAGTGTCTGGAAGTAATTGAGACCTAAAATTTTTACTAGGCTTCAAGTTGAACCTGTATAACTACTGAAATACACAGTAAAGACGCAGACATAAATTAACTATTGTAAGTGTATTTTACTGTTTTAACTAGTTTAATACCTAAGAGAATTTAGGAACTGAACGGTACTAACGGAACTAAAAAGCTAAGCAAAGATACAGTGTAAAATTTTGCTACTTTGAAGGTTTTCTTCTGTTTCTCAGAAGGGACGTTCAAAAAATAAAAAAGGGCAATAAAGTTTTTACTACTAAAGTCTTTTATTGAGAAATCGTTTCAATAAAAACACCGCCAAATAATAGCTTATGAATGAATCACGTTCCTTTGCTTCACAAAAAAGATGTTACGAATAATTTCTCCGGACGACCCTCCTTTGTTTTTAAGGAAAACATTTAGCGCCCTCTTCCGGCAATCACGCCACGTTGAACGTTAATTACTCATAGCCCTGAGTTTAAAGACGAATGAATTAACTTATTCCGAAGCTTTTACAAATTGATGCGGTATGCTTCAAAAGATAGAAGGTTAAAAAACGGCCAGTCGGGTTGCTTGATTGGTTTATAAGTTGGGTCTTGCGGTTTCTGGTGCGTGATGATGAAAAACCGAAAGCGTTATGCTTGCGAAAGTGTGTTTGTAGATTTTAATACTTCTTCGGCTCAGCAACTGACTGGCGGATAGACTTAATTTTTTGCACATAAATCGTTCGAGGTTTTTTAGATTAAATTATAATGTAGTATTAATTAAGCTATGCATCTTTGGGCCCTCTCAGAGTATTTATAGTTACGGGTTATTTTTCTTGAGATGTCAATGCAGGCTGTCACATGCCTTACGGATGTCATAAAACTCTAACGCGTCATACTTTTTCTATAGAAAAAGTATGATGCGTTATTTTCGTGTAAAGACTCTTGATATTATTTTATTGCGTGAAATACAAAAAAAAACACAGAAAACTGTTTGTACCAGAAATAAAAGATTGTAATTTCAGTTTCTAATTTACGCCAAAATCATACCTCAAAATCTGTAGCCGAAAATTTAAAACAAAATGTAAAAAATGAAAGCTTTGTAAAGCTCTGCTTTATTTATTATTAAAAACCGAAACACAATATACTCTCTGCAGTTGACAGAGGATGAAAGCTATTGTGATCTCTTTGAACTCTGTAGGAAAAAAAAAAGGAATTGTGACTGCGTATAAATGAATTTGATTTAGCTAGTTTGTAACCTCTGGGAGGGGAAAAAATAACAGTCGAGAAAGTCTTAAGTCGCGACGCGTCGCTTTGAACAATCTACAGTAGGACCCTAATTTCCGCTCAGAAAATGTATGTCACAAAAATACTCACTTGCTACTCGGTACGTTATTGGAAAAGGTTGATTGAGTAAAGGGAATCAATTTGAGTAAATAGAGGCTGCAGATCCATTTCAATCTGAAATACCAGTAAATCAAAGGTTTCATGGGCGATAATCGACTGTAGTTAATTGAAAAAAATTTTAGACATATAGATTTTTTTATGAGAAATTTTTAGTTTGTATATTCAGGAGTGTTTTAAGAAGAGGATAGATTAAAGTTACAAATATATGACTGTTATCATCATAGCAATTAAAGTAAATAAAAGTGAACTTATCATTCCTATCAACTTTTAGTATGTCTATGTAATCTATGGAAATCTTGATCCATAACAAGTTTGCATTGCATTGTAAAAGAACAATGCAGAAAATATTACATACAGATTAATAGCGCCCCCAAACTCGAATCGACCGGTCTAGTGTAACCTCTGTTTAACTCTACGTGTCTAGTGCTAGACGCTAACTTCCACTGGAGGTCATTGCAACCTAAAGCTTAATAAAAGAAATATAAATTCTATTCGCAAGTACTTCGCGGTATCCTAAAAAGTTATGACTATATTACAGCCGACGAGAGCCTCTTTAGCGACGTCGGGCATCGCGCCAACTTTCTCAACTTCATTGAAAAACGTTCCGCGAAATAATTCAACTTGAGTAATTGTTTAATTTAATCGCTTCACTTTATTATACACGTTCATTATGCTAAACATTTTTGTTGCCATCGTTAACGAAAAGATGATCTCATTTATATCGCAACGGGATAATAAAATTAATCCGTTCCATCCATCGAGCTCTGCAGCCAATCAAATTTGTATCAATATTTTTGATACTCCCTTGCTCATTGAAACGAATACATTTAGGAATCAATCTGATAGGAATTGAGATTTGATATGGCAAAATTACGAGTTCACATTACGAGAGAATTACTTTATTGCTTTTATCAATTATTATTTCACAAATTGTACTGTATCGTCGCAAATTGGAATTGATGAAATTTAATTTCCACTAACTTGTGTTCATTTATTTTCTCCCTAAACGTTTCATACGAGTAATTTTCCCCTTTATAATATAGATAATTAGATATGTTGGAGTGAACACACGTGTTGAAACAGTCCATGGGTAAATCTTTGCGTAAAATTCAACTGTAGAGACCCACTTGTATAAAAACCACAAAATGTACGCTTTCAAACTACCTTCCGAGCATAAAACACAACAGGACGAGTGTTGTGGACAGCGTTTGTCCTCAAATACAACAAAAAAACTATAAATCCTTTCTAAGGACCCCATAAATTGGTGTAACGAGCGACGGGAACGTTGTTAGGTCGAGACAGGGACGTTAGGGGCCTGTACGTGAGGCCCCTAACATCCGAGGTAACCTGGACAAGGGTAAACACGTAGGACTACAAAAAGTATCTAAAATGGACATAAAAATGCTCGTAAGGAGCAACAATTTATTATAAACGCTAACTAGCATAATTCTCGCTTCAAATTGTGTTCAGAAGCTGTAATTGGCGAGATACGAAAAACATAAGCGGACATAAAATGTTTTCTATTTAGGTACTAGGTTAGTTTTTGTTGGGAAAAAAATAGACAAATCAAAAGAGACAATGGGAAAATGCTATGAATGGCTTCTGATCACGCATGCATGGAGTCAATGTCTGGCCGTTCTAACAAACAATTGTTTTCGAACTCTCTTTTCCCGTGCTCTTGTGTTGGATTGTTGTGTTTGGGACAATGAGCCCTTGATCTATTTCATGCCATTAATTTGCTGCGGCTTGCTGGGTGTCTGTAAAAATATTGCAGAAAAAATATATCATACTCCAATCGTCCATGATTTGATTTTTGAAAGTTATGAGAAATATGAGAAGACGTAATGACATTTGTTTTTTGTTTTTCCGGTTAACCAGATTTGCGCAGCAATCATCCAATCATCATTAGCGACGGCAGGGTTCGTCATATTTTTTTTATCACATATAAAAAGTTTTGCTGAAATATTACTCAATGCGGTTAATTCACGAAACACTACAGCAAAAATATTTTCCGATAACTTTATTATTACTGCAACGAAATCCATAATATGCTTACGAATTTTCCTCAGAATATAAATACATTTGCCAAAACTACCATCAAGCCTTTACCAAGCTTGAAAGTCCAAATCAAATGAAGCCTCTCGTCTCAAAGGAATATTTTTTTACTTTTTGTGAGAGAAGCTATCCTTTCGCTATAAACAACATCTTTTTAGGTAGGTAGGTCTACATACAGAGTTATTCTGTGATACTTCTTGTTGACGGTCAATTTGATTAGGTAATAAAATCAAGTTAGAGGCAACTTAGGGCAGTTTTATTGCTGTCCGAGACTTTTATGCGATAAGCTAAGCATAATAACATTTTTGTGTAGGATGAAGGTTTAGGGTTGAGTAAGTATAGTAGATAATGGCGATTGTTTTGAATTTTATGTACATTAATTATTGTAATTTTATACACAAACCTTTAAAAATATATATAAATTTTAACGTTCCTGATACACGTACCAAACACACACATCGGAGACTATTTTAACCAACTACTAAAACTTCAATATATGTAAACAATTTACCTATAAATCAATTATGTTCAACATTTAATGCCAAGTACTCGGCCTTAGATATTTTTAACACCACACAGTATTAATTCAAACATGCTATCATTGACATATTAACAAAAGTGAATGAGCAATTGTAGCAAAGTAGAGCATGCTTACATATACTCTGCTCTGCAATGGAATGTATAATTATTACTCATAGTGATAATATATTGATTATGTGTTATGTAATCAATTATATTATCATTATTATATGGTATATTAATTATATAATTAATTTTATTATCAAAATTTTGTTCCTACAGCATTATTTTAAGTAGAGGAAGTATATGAATATAATATTGTTTGCACACTGCAATATTTTTTCTGAAGATTTTATAAGATCATTGTTTTAGGTACATATCAAGTTATTTATATAATTTAGTAGCTTACATAAAATGCGTAGTCTTACACAAACTTTTAAATTGACCTGTAATTGGCAGTAGTACTATCTACATGCATAATATTCATATATGTATTATCCTTAAGCTGTTGGTCATGATACATAAATAAATAAAATATTTTTAAGGATCTTGTCATACAAAAATATCTTATCAGTTTAGAACCTTGTCATCTTGCAACTCAAATGTTGTCGTTTTGAGACGAACTCATTTTTTTACATTTTACTAAACTAAGCCTTAACAGCTTCTTTATTATGATACGAATAAAAACTAGTCAACATTAACTTTAATGTTTAATATCATTTTTCCGACTGTGAGATTTGCCAGATGAAAAAATATGTTTTATAGAATTTAACCAAACCGTTGTTAATACTTTAAAGTATATTTTCTGCTCGTCCAGATAAAAACAATTTATTATTTCACAATACAGACAATTAATAACTTATAGTTTGGAACATTTGAGCGAGATTATTAATGTCCTAACGAATATCAAACTCTGTGCCTAATAGTATATAAATATAATAATAGATAAAATATAATAGAATATACAGAATAGATCAGAATTATGAATTCTGATTTCAAAACCACATTTACAGAAGCAAAGGTGCTAATATAATCTTGAAATTAGCATATTTATCTGAATGTAATATCTCATTCCGTTCCCAATAGGATATCGTATGATTTCCCGATCCTCGTGTAGCGGACTTATCGCCACCATTTGCCATCAGAATGCAAACGAGCTCCCATGAATTATTCAATAGAATCAGTAGCTCGATAGCTTTTCGCAAGTCATAGATATTCATGCACAATGGATTGTAATGATGGCAAACAAATCGTACTCGTGACTTAATACAAGAAGTTCTGTGAACTGTTGACCTCCCAACTACATTTTTTTACATAAAGGCAACCTGTTAACTTCGTTTTTCATTCAGTGGGCATGTATCTGCCAAAAATTATTGAAATCGGCGGAGAAGTAGCCATTTCAAAAATGGGCGAGATGCTTATATCTATATATATATATATATAACAAAGAAGATCCTGGCTGACTGATATTTTCTAGGTAGAGCGTAAACCGCTGAACCTAGAGACATGTAATTTAGAGGGTGTATCCATTATAGGGTGTAGGGTTGTACTAACAAATTATTTTTGGAAATTCAATCTCTAAGCAGTTCAAATGGGGATCCAAAGTTGGATACTTATTATTATTTAAATTTGACGTGGGCAACGTGCGGGTGACAGCTACTAGTTAGCTATTAAAAAAATCTCAAATACTATAAACTGATTTTTTTTAGAATCTGTTTCTTCAAGATTAGTTGGAAACTACGAACTAGGTACGCTGGCTTATGGTTTGCCATTTAGATTTTTTGTAAATCTTTAGTTGTCTATGTGTAGGTAATCCAAATCCAACCTTTTTACTGTACTTAATTTAATTAGTAATTTAATAATGACACATGTACTCAGTTCGTTCATAATGGCACCTGTCAGAAAAAATGTGATAAAAATGAATTAATTGTAACACAACTTCATTCGATCAGAACAAGAAAAACAATATTCAAACCCCTGTAGGAAATGTTTTAATTATTCTTACGAATAAATGGGCCGTAAAATACTGTTCGATGAAATACAACGTTGTCAACGGTACTCTGAACAGCCGGCGGCCGTCAACGTCGCACAGGAAAGAATATCAGTAGAGTGAAAACACTATTAAATTTTCCAACTTATGGATAAACAAATGTCTAAAACAACACTCAATACTTTTTCTCCTATCGTGTAGCAAGCACTTTCATAAATACTTACTCTTTTTCAAGAATGATCAGTTTTATTGAACGAGCGACAATCATGATTAATCTTGATAATACGAATATTTCAGTATTAGGTGTCAGGGTGTTTAGATTGAGTGAGCTAAAACAAGTGGTTAAAATTAATTTAAAAAAATCCAACAGCAACAACTTGCGACCCACGTAACTTAACAAGTGAAATCTCGGGATGCAGTCTAGTCTATGACCATTTGCAGGTGAACACGAATCTATTGACACCACTCACATAAAAATATGACAAACCGTTTCATTCAACTGTGAATTCTAAATAATACAAGCACAATTAGACAAAATAGAAGATCGCAATCATAATGTGCTCGAGAGTTCAACAGTTCGCCGTTCGCTTGTGTATTTATTTGACACCTTAAAAACAAAGTTCTAGGCCTAAAGTTCAACCAGTTGCCAGCCAATTCACCTAAATACATGAGTTATTTCGTTTATGACAAGACAATTTTGACAGTCAACGATGTAAAGATAATTGAAAAAGAACACTTAGATGCCTACGGAAACCTTAATGAATATATATACAACCAATGATTCATAAAACTCGTCGTATTTTATAAAATTTTGTCTCGACATGAAATAAATAATGCTGACGGAATAATATGATAATCCACTAACAAAAAACTTCACAGCTCGAACTATATCTGTTCAAAATATCTAGTCGATCTGTCTCACAGTTGCTGAGAAGAAGATTGATATATCAGCAAATCAGTGTGTATAGAAGGTGACTGAGGAGAATTAATTAATTTTTTGACTACATAGTTACAGAGCTATTTACCTCCAAACTTCAATAATGTTAGGCAGAGGAACATACTCCTTTGTTATAGTTTGCTCTAAGTTACAAAACTACAATTTATATCCATTTAAACAGTTCTAAAACTTTAGACGTTTAGATCTTTTATAAAAAACGATCAATGTTAAAAATTAGTGTTCGTAATTTGTTATCACCAATCAGTTCAGATTACTTCGGTCGCCGATTGTAGCCAGCCGTCCTGACAATAAGTCCCGCGGGTACTCGACGATTGATCGGCTTTTATTACTTGTTCGACTTGCCTGTAATACAAGCCTCGCTTTATTGCGATACAATGTCGAAATAAAGAGTAATGTTGAAAAGTAATTACATTTTTCGAGACATTTTTAGGGTTTCAGAGTGAAACTAAAGAGAACCCTTATAGTTTCGCTCTGCCTGTCAGTTTATCTACCTATCTGTTCTAACTTTAACAATCACGAACCGACATGCAAAAAAAATGGCACTTATGGCATTAATGGCACATTATTGTAAGGGTGGATCCCATGCATGTAACTTAACGGGTTAGCCACATTTTCATATTTATACTGGACCTAGCCCAGTGAAAACACAAGAAATAAACAACAACCAAAAATATTGTTGTGTTAGTTTTCTTACTAAAACTTTGTATGCGAGCGTGATTAATTGGTTATACTCAGCATTTTAAGCATCTCTATAAATTTCTATGGATATAATGCAACGGAACCCTACAATATCCACCAAATACATAAAACATTAGACTGTAGCTTTAATTTTTTGTTTTATAATTACCATATTTAAATATCCTTCTCATTAATAGCTTTGGCCGAAATAAGTTATCCTATTGCAATCACAATGAAACTCATTCGGAGATCTTTTTCTGTTACGAACGAGTCTGTTTCGACTACAAGCACCGATATTGGGTAGCATCAAACATATTTTCTCGTCAGTGACTACATGACTAATCAAATCAATTTCGTACAAAAGACTGTTCGTAGCAGTGCTACGGCGTAGAATCTGTAGAAGTAACGTAGCGGAAACCAGACAAGGGTAACGGTGGGACACCAACAAATTTACGACTGTGTTGTATTTCATTCTAACAAAAGTTTCTTTATAGCTCCTCGCACAGCAAAAAAAGTTTAGGGATAAAGTATGAAGAGAAGGTAGGTAAAAAATATTATGTATGTACTCAAATTTTTACAACAATTTGTATTAATGTTTACATATATAATTTGACAAGCTGGTTGGCGCAGTTGCCTTCTGCGCCGCTGGTCCCGGGTTTGATCTCCGGACAGGTCAAACATTTGTGTGCATGAACATGTATGTTTGACCTGTGTCTGGGTGTTTATTGTATATATAAGTATGTATATATGTATTGCTAAGTATGTATATCAGTCTTCAGGTTACCATAGCACAGGCTTTGCCTAGTTTGGGACTTGAAGACCTTTGTGTGGATGTTGTCCCATATTATATTATATTATTATTATAATAACTCACAGCGTACTTATTTTGGGCATGGATCTGTCTTCTTTTTAGAATTTTCATTCAAAAGCTTGATTACCGAAGTAAAATAATAGCCCTTCATATAGGCCTTAAACAAGACTCGAAGTTGGAATATAAAAAGTTTCTTTAGTTAGTTAGATAGGTAGTTAATATAGGTAGTTTAGATACAAACATGTTCAAAT
Source organism: Ligdia adustata (assembly GCA_947049295.1). Taxonomy (NCBI): domain Eukaryota; kingdom Metazoa; phylum Arthropoda; class Insecta; order Lepidoptera; family Geometridae; genus Ligdia; species Ligdia adustata. The sequence goes on from OX346218.1 coordinate 12,323,564, forward strand.
TATTACTACTGATCTGTTTAATTTAAAAATTATACTTTGTTTTTGAGCTGTAGCATGGTGACAGTTTTAGTACCGTTTCGTTTGACTCTTGAATGTAGCCGCGATTTACAAATTATAATACAGTATTTCAGCTGTACCACATTGTAGTAAATTAATACAGCCAGTAATTAATAAACATACAAACAATTGTCCCCTACTACGCTACATCGCCAATAGTGTAGTAGGTCCTTTTATTGCACCAGTAGCATAGGTACTAATGGTTGTGACCCACTAAAACTTACAATAAATGTCTAAATTTAGGCAGATTTTTGGATAGCAATCATTACAGTTCCATCAATCAGTCAAAGAACTAATATGACTTGCCATCAAAACTGTCAAAACTTTTTGTACCGCAGATAAACAACATAGACGACTCCCAGTCGTGAGTAAACTGAATCACGCCCTACGTGTACATCCGGAGAGCCCGTGATAAATAGTCAACTGCGCCTCCGACCGAGCAGATGTGTGTGTTACCTATGTTTTACTTATCACCATTCAATATTGAGCCTTAACACATGAATCATAAAGCCGTTAGTTTTGTTTAGATAAATGTGACGGACTGGAAACCTGTTATATTTTAAACTGTTTATATTCCACTCCAAATGTCTCTGACGTTAACAGAGCCTGAATACTTGAAATAACTTAAAGCGAGAAGCATTTGGGACAGGACCCGCTGCGATGACGAAACTACTCTATTTTGAGTTTATGGAAAATGAACGTGTCAATAATTAGATCCTTGAATACCTAGATAGTTGATTTAAAATAGTGTGAACTTACTAAAAATAGTAACGGATGTGAATATTTATATAGCACGTCTGAAATTGCGTCTAATAACGTATATATTCGTATCAGCAGTGAAGGCATTCTCAGAAAACGAGTTACCATATGATAAATAACATCTTTTGTATATTTATAACGAGCAGGATGTAGGGAAATATTAAACAAACCTGAAATTCGCCGAGTAATTAATATGTAAAGGGTTCTATTTACACTGGATAATGATTAAGCCGAAACTGTTCGTATAAAGCTACGTCTAAAATGTATAGTAACTCATTAAGACACATTTATATATAAATAAATCAGAGCCGAGATTAGGGGAGACCCAAGCCCAGCAGTGGGACATTATGCGTTGAAACGTATTTATATCTCAGAATTCGTATATAACTTCTAAGCCCAAATTAGAAGGAAACTACAACAGACGAACAAAAATTATGTACAAGAAATAGATACGCTTCGAAAATAGTCGGGCTCCATTAACTAGCAAAAAAGAAAAAAGCAAATGGTCCGAAATAGCGCCGGCATGTATCTATAAGGGTTGATTCTAAATTGACTGCGTATATTTTTACCACGCAATCAGCATCGTTAATACGAGTATGACATATTTTGCCAATAAAAAACACATCTTGTTTAACTAAGTGCGATTACACAAATGTGAGCCAGCCAAACGCGCGTGTCGTCGCCGTGTCCCAGTTTCTCAAGAAGGTGGAGCCGTAGCTTAGAGTGACCATGATTTTCGCGTACACTTAACTTGACTTCAATTGAAGTTATCTCAATATTTTTGTACTTAAGTAGGTTAAACAAAAAAACACGGGTATTTTATTTTTCAATATTCATTCAGTATACTAAATATACGCAGTCAATTTAGAATCATTCCGTTATTAAAAAAAAATTACTCTAATACTCGTATAGTGTCAAAGATAAATCGGGAAATTATATCACATCACGCTAATATTATAAAGGCGAAAGTTTGTATGTGTCTGTGTGTGTTTGTTTGTTCCTCCTGACGCTCAAACGCCTAAACAGATTTGGATGAAATTTGACACAAAGATTGCTTATACCCTGGATTAACATGTAAGCTACTTTTTATTCCGTAAAATTACCGCGGGTAAAACCGCGGGGCACAGCTAAAAGTAATAAATAAAAAATAAATAACTTTTGTTACGTGTGCCTTTATAATATAATAAATATTCTAGGAATTTTCTGTCAAGCAATAAATTAAGGTTTCACATTTTCTGAGACTTGGTGAAAACGCTCTCAATGAGTAATAGCAACATGAGACACTATCAGACAGAGTTACGGAGAAGTGACATCAACATCATTTATAACGCACCATATTTTACAACGTCATGTGATGTTATGTTGTGTCGTTTACGCGAAGTGTTTTGTTCTCGAACGACATAGTTATTATCTGTCTAGTAAGTCATTCGATAAGCTTATGTATTATATACGAAATATTCTTAGCTTTGGAAATGAACAAGTCAAAAATTGTGATTGTCTTTTGGCACCATCTAATTTTCTATAATTGTGAATATGAAAAATCAGTTAAGAAATTGTGGAGATAATGTCGCAGCAGTATAGACGTGAATTCAGCTTATTGCAGAACTAATATTTTTTTAACTGACGTTGCAGTTGCGGTTTTTGTTGTTTATTATATCACAGCCGACAACGTACCGTACCCTCAAAGGCGGATAAAATATCTAGAGGGCCCTAGGCAAGTAGCTGATAAAAAAGAAAAAAAAATACAAATTCAAAAACAGCAATCGCTGCATATTATGGAAACGCCCATTCGCGGCTGAGTTATGGAATCATATTATGGGGGTATAGCGCTTTCGCGATTGGCTTGTTTATTATGCAAAAAAAGCTCATCCGGATTCTAGCTAACGTACAACAAACAGACAGTTGTAGACCGTACTTTGTAAAATACAAAATATTGACCATGCCGTGTATATATATCCTCGAAATTTGCAAGTTTGTTCGAAATAATCTATATGTATATAAAACACGTGACGACACTAATACTAACAATCTTCGTCATGAAGACCGTTTATTGACTCATAGGTGTCGATTAGGAATGCACGCTTCTAGTACGTTGCCTATGTCGATAAAAGTTTATAATAAGTTATCAGCTGATATAAAGTGTGAAGGCGATATCAAGAAGTTTAGTAAAGTATTAAAACAATTTCTTACAATTAAAGCATATTACTCAGTTGACGAATTCCTAAACGAAAATATAAGATATAATTTTGACATGTTTTAATTAAATATTGATCTAAAACTGATTATTGACGTTATTTTGCATTTACATTTATCATAATATAAATTTTAACTTTTAACAATGTGCGTCCTCCTCTCTTTTACTTTGCTGTGCCCGACAGGGACAGGCTCCATTGGACAATGTACTTATTTTTTAACATCATGTACTGTATGGAAGCAATAAACGATCTGAATCTGAATCTGATAGGAGCTGCTATAATTTTTATATAATGATGGAGAGCTTATAATGTTTTTACTATTCAGAAAGATCGAAAAATTAACTCATTGCATAGCTGTTAATTGGTGACTTTACTAATATTTGTACGAGTGAAGGCATCATTTTGCCAATAAAAAAACAAATCTTTAGGATCGCGCGCGCCCTTTTATAACTTCGCATGCCTAGTTTTCCTTAGAAATAATACGGCTAAAGGAATAATGCTTGAGTTTACGCATTTGTGCACCACTTCTTCTACGTAGCGAATTCAGAGAGCCTACTGGCTTTGTACATACAGTAATCACATCACAGCTTCGCATTGATAATATTTCGTAAAAGTACAATCGCACATTGATTGGATTCCACGATCTGCATTCCACAATACGCACGACCGCGCTTATGATGACTGCCTACGCAATACCGACAATCGTGACTATGTCCGTTTTTTCATAAAAATAATTGGCTTGGTTTTTATTTGAAATTTTGGGTTTGATCCCGTAATAGCATTAAATACAATTTGTGACAGATGTAACCATGCAGATTACAGTGATACTGTAGTTTCGTAAATTGTCAACTTCGCGACCACGACATTTTTTGCAACTTTACTTGTAAGAAAACGACAATCTCTTGGCTGTTTTTATATTCAGAAATCTTAATAATAGTTGTATTCGACTTATTTGAGCTAAATAGTATTTAAATTGGGTGCCATAGTAAAAACTTCCCCACTTTTTTGGGAAAAATACCCGGGGATTTCTCCCGACGTCCGAATAATAGTAAAAACTCCCATATATCAAGTTAGGCCAAGGTCGGTTGAGAACTAGCGAGTATGAAATTTTAGGACACATACAAATATACAAACATACAAATTACAAACGTCCTAACTAACAGACGAAAAACAAATTGCTAGACCTGAAGCAGAGTCGCTCAAAACGTTATTTCTTTAATAAATGTAGCTGGCCGCAACTACATTTCGTAAAGAAATAGTGCAATATGATATATGGAATAGTCATGTTTTAAAAGCTGACAATTTATATACAGCGTTTTTTAGTTTTAATAAAACCATTTGCTTGCTTATTTGTAACTATTCTGTAACTATTGTAGCAGTAAATACTTGTATTTAACAATAATAACCATTTATACTACCATTAACATTTGTGCCTATGCCCCGAAGCTTTCATAATCTCTACCTAGAGTGCCACTAAATTGGCATTTAGCTGTGTTAGTTCTAATCCCACATCTACGATACGATTACAGGTGAAATAGCTTCTACCTCGCCCTAATAAGGTCCAAATTTACCTGTCTTTATTATATTGTTAGCCTTCCAATGATTGTGACAAATACGTGCGATTAAACTGGACTGTCCAGCTATTTATATCTGTTTGCTTAATACAAATTAGTTTGTATTAATACCTGTAGCAATTAGTATATTAAAGAGCGAGTCTGCGACAAAACTAAATTGGCAGTTACGACTTTCTAAAATTTGCAATTTTTTCTATTTTTGGTACCTAACATTACAAATAATAGTTTAAAAGATTGGAAACGCGGTGATATTTTTATAACGAGTCTTTTTTGAAAGTGAATAGTATTAAATTGATCAAACCTGTTAAAGTTATTTAGGGAAATGTCGATGTGGACGTTTCTCGCCAATTTCATTAATATTTCTTTCAAAAACACTGAAAAAATGTAATTCATCAAGGAGCGTCGAACTCCTTGTAAAAACAACTTTTTCTGAGTAACTCATTCAAAGTACTAAAATAAAAACTTATATGACGCGTTTTTTGCAGTCGTGCACGTTAAGCTTGATAATGTAGCTTTGTTTTACAAGTATAGTTAAAGCAGCTTATCTGAACTAATAGCTGCGTACACTTTGGTACAAATTCTAGTTGCTATCAGTTCTATACGTAATATACGAAAGCATTTACTCACTTTTATACGACTTTACGAGTACGTTTCACGAAGAACGCCTCTCCAATATAGGTATCGGCAATAGAGGTTATCGGCTAGAGGTGTACTAAGCCAAAATGAGGTAACTATATTACTTTTTACTATGGTACCAACTCTGAATTCCAGAAAAAAAGACTCTTTCATATATATAAATGCCGACCTATAAACTTTTTCTATGGAACTGCTGATTTTTCATCTCGAACTCAGGGTTGGTTAGTTCTGAAGTTAAAGTTGTTTGTACTTATGTGTATAGTAACCCCATTACAACTTAACACACCTTTAGCCGTTAACCCTGTATTCTATATACCTGTGTATTATGTCCTCGGAAGCTAGATCAAATAAAATAGAGAAAGTTCTCAGTTTCAGTAGAAAACTTGCAGGAAATTTCCAGTTGCAGTGGTAGTTTAAACACATCGTGTGGGTTGTTGTTCTCGGATGTCCGACATTACAGTAAATGATTATCACTTTGAACAAACGTGGCAGATCTGGCTCGATCTCGACTTATATATTAGCAGGAAGAACTAATATTTACTGGGGAAATAAACTTTTCATATATAATACAAGATTTTTAACTGACTTTCAAAAAAAAGTTGGTTGTCATTTAGTCTGGATTGTTTTTTTATGTACGTTTCCCAACTACTTAAAGATACAAAGACCGATTGATATTTTTGTTGTATATGAAAGTATACAATTGAAGTAAAAGCAAGTGAAGCAATATTTTAAAGATGTCTGTATGTAATATATATTTTTAGTTGGTGTACAATAAAGTTATATTTGAATTTGAAGTAGGTCTACATAATATTTTATTGAAATTGGTCGAGTAATTTGGTTTATAGATTAAGATAACTAAAAAAATTGTGTACGCACCTGCCAAATCGAAGACAATTGAAAAGCACAAAAACACTGTGTCCTCATGCATACTGCATAATTGTGTTCGGTTACACTCGTAGTATAAACAAACCCGTGGTATGAGTCTAGTGCAAAAATATAAATTCACCTCACACAGCTTTTTAGTTAAATAGCAACAAGTTTTCCAAGACAAAGAATTCGTTAACATTTTCGACCGTCGGGAATAAGCTTTCATTTTCTAAAATAGGCCAATTATTTTTCAATTCTTTGCTTCTCATTTTATTTCCGAGGTGGCTTGTCCCTGGGCGTGTTGTCATGATTTGTGTCACTCTAACCAGAAATTACAATCTTTCTAGAGAAAATACGATTTCTCTCTCGGGACTATATTTATACCGTTTCTAATTTTTTAAATTCAAATATAAAAGACGCTAGAATGCTCTTGTTGAGATAGTGACTCTTCTAAAGAGAATGACATTGAGTTTTGGATGTAATTTTTGAAATAGTTTTGAGTGAGACATTTACGGCGGCTTCCAAAATATAAACCCAAACGCAAATTATATTTTTGATTCATTTCCAATTATAAAGGTTCCAAGTTAGTTATATAGAGAGAGAGCTCTTTAATAATAATATTAAATAATTTAACACGTAAATATCCATATTTAAAATTCGTAACTGAGACAAATATGTATTTAGATGTTTTTAATTATTTTCGAACATGAAAAACCTGTAAAATATCAAGTAGCTTTAGAGATTCCCACGTAATCTCTAAACTTATTTGATATTTACCACGTAAAAATATTTCGGATAAAACTTCAAAACTTGGCATAATATGGTTTTACAAAGTTCTTTCAAAAATTGACAAAAGTATGTCAATCATATTTAATCATGATTTGCTAATGAGATCCTTTGAGACCATGTCTTTACGACCATTCAGTATACGAGTATCCATAGAGCATAAAACCTCGATAACACTCTCTTTACAACAGCCCTTAGACAACACAATATGAACGCGGCATCACCGTCTTTAATTATCACAATTATTTCTTGTTGCGTAATTTTACACAGAACACAATTTACAATTTTACATCTGCCGATCGTGCCGTTCGTGGCTTCACCTCCTGGCTTCAACGGAAGACGATTCGGCGTTGCGGTTGTTTCAGCTAACATTGAGTTGAGTTGAGAGTGGTTTATGACAGAAAGTAGCGGTTCGATACCACCACAATCATTTTGAGAGCAGCCGTAGGTAAAGTGTTAGCATAAACATAACTAAAATCACGCAAGATTCAACACTTTTAATTTACATTATTTAATGACTAACGGCTAAAGACTAATGCTGATTTTAAATTACAGATACTGATCCGTCACAAGTTACAAGATGATGTTATAATTTGCCATATTTACAGTAATGAAAAAATAAGTCCAAATTGCATCAAACTGTTCCAGATGCACTAACCAGTTCTTCCAGTGGCAATTTATTTTAAATATTTTTTAAATAAATAAATAATTTACATGATGGTACATACCATTCCAAAACTTTGGTAGATACTGTAAGGATATAGGTATTCACGTATAACATGAACGAAGCTATGGTTGGACCTTTCCAACAATCGGGCACACGTGAAAACCCGTTTTCCTAAACAAAATGCTATGTATATTAAGATTTAGTTGGCTAGTTCAATATCATCGCTTCCACTAAATTATTAACTGAATTTTCATAAATCTTTATGCATTTCTGAAGGTCTAAACTCCGAAGTACCGTGACGTAGGCGTTGGACGTTTAAAATAATTTCCCTTGACGGTGCCAGGAGCAATTTGTCAACGTCGTGAATCAAAGGCTTCGTGTGAGGAAGCAGCCTTCTTTTTCAATAACTCGGTGAAGTTAGTGAATAAACTTGTTTGGCTTTGAACCTTGCGTTGGAAAGTTTACAAGAGTTGCACGTTGTAATATTAATATTTTAAAGGCACACTTGTTCGTGTCTAGTTCAAAATAAAGTCCCGGGTTCAACCTAGACAAAATTGGTATACACGACCGATGCAGATGGCATAACAAGACTGTATGTGTGTGTAAAACTGCCTTCAAACGGCAGACAAATATTTCAGTTATTTCGATATCTAGACCAAACTACTGAACCGATTAAGATAAAATTTATTTGAGACATACTGAAGTATATGTGTATTAATGTAGTATAAGGCAGGGACGGGACGCAGGATCAAACACGATGTTGCGAGGGACAATATTTATTGTGACGAAGGTTATATACATCAGTTTATGATTAATATTCTATGGCATCTGCTTTACATAGGTAGTGGTACATGTGAGCGAGAGGACGGGGTGACTGCACTACTAACGAATCCGGCAGCACTTCGTCCCAATAGAAGTAGAAGCAGTACTTTTGCCACTCTTAAACCGTAGCCGAGGCTTGAGGAAGTCTGGTACGATCGTGAAGGCTCCAATGGCACAATGCGGCAGCGGAGGAGTTATTAGATGGTTTGGAGAAATCGTCACCGCGATCTAATTTGCATACTAGCGCCATCTATTGGTGTCTGAGGAGTAAACTCAGTGTTACAGTAGTTACTTTTTTAAACAGAAAAATAATTTTTCAGACCTACCACTTATCGGCTAAAGTTCGGCATGAAAGAGGTGAAAGCAAGTGCAAGCAATGGCGTCAATATTTCAAAGTTCGCTGCTTCAACGCTGTCATATATCGAAGCCACTGCTTGTTCTCGTTTTTACCTTTTTCATGCCTGATCAGACATAATATCTGAGAATAGGGGGTACATACTTATATTTTTAAAAATCCGCTGGATTGAGAACCTCCTGTTTTTAAACCTGCTGAAAATGATGATAATACAATTCGTATTATTTAAAAATGTTTTAAAATAGAGCAGGATTGCTTGTTGCAACATAATTACAAATAACAAGCAGATCGGAATAACCACTCGTGCTACATAAAGTTTTAATTTGCTGACAGATTGTAGACACATACGTTTCAATGTTTACTACAACAGTTAACTAGTTTACGTTTTTGGCTAAAAATAGTAACACCTTTATGGGTTTTCTAAAGACCTGTTAGTTAAACTTAAAAAAAATCATGAATGTATGTAATAGTCATTTATACCTATATATAACAGCTATACGAGTACGTAACCAAAAGTATCGATTTCGGAAAGTAAATTTAAACTTCATTTACGAACTAGTATTACGCCCCAAACTCGAACGGAACTTGTAATATCTAAACAAGTAGTGGGCTGATTAAACTAACATTGGAAAAAAAATCCTTTAATTTTTATCATATGCATTTTATGTTATAAAAAAATTATAATACAAAAAAAAACATTAAATTTGATTAAAAATAATAGTAATATACTCACTACTTCAACTTACAAAAGATCGTCAACTACTACGCCTAAGAATAAACTTTTATGTATGTTTATTTATGAAATTGTTGTTATTAAATTTAATTCTTGACTGTAGAATGAGAATTTCACTTCGCTCGGTCAATAAAGAGTATTTTTTAAATTATGAATTATCATACGGGTAAATATAAAAAATCCATGCTCAACATTTCAATAAATGGATATTGGGCGGTGTCAGTCGATAGCACTTCTAGAGCAAGCTGTGTCTTTAATAAGATTTGCTGCTTCAGCTCCGACCGACGGACTTCAGATATCTCATCAACTTTGTCGGACGAACCGTTAGAAACTTCTCCTACTCTCATTGTTGAAACAAGATTTAATTAATAATTTAATTTGATAAGAAAAGTTTTTGGCATTTGTAACATAAAATACATGAACATTACTTATTATAAAAAATGAAACAAATTAAATCACTGTGATAAAAAATTATCGTCAAAATACATTGAAAAGTATCAAGACCAATAAACATCATAATTAAGACAGTTTATGTATACTGAAGGAAAACTCAAGGCTTTAGAAATTGTGAAAAGCTCGTTAATGTGAAGACATAACCTAAGCGGTCTTCACTTTCCATACTGTGATCATAAGTGCTGTGAAGTATTTGACAGTTACTCGAAGGTAGCGCAGCAAAACAAGTGCAAAACAGCAAAAGTGGTTATAACAGCAAAAATCCGACAAAATTGCAGTAATAAAACCATTGCTAGGTCCAGCAAACTTTATACCATCCAATACACACTCTATATATATCTAATTGCTTATAATACTTTTAATATACAAGTGAGAATTTGCTGAAATGATTTTGTCTTACTTGTTTAGTTTTCGTCTACATAGTTTGACCCGAAAACTTTCCCGTCGATGTTTACTGGCTGCCTTGAGGTCGAATAAGTTACAACTCATATTTTCTAGAATTAATTTCTTTGACGTCTCATAATCAACGATAAATAATTCTAGTAGGATTATTAATATTAAATTTAAAGTGAATATTTTTAAATTTTCAGATATTTGGCTTGCCTTTATTAATACGACAGCCAAAAAGCCATAAATACTGATCGGTTAACTTTTAATGTATTAAAATCGGGCGAGTATTTTACGGGTAGTCACTTCGCTACAGCAGAGTCGAATAAGTACATAAAATTACGCCAGTAAACTAAATGTAAGGTATTTTAGCTCCGCTGTTTTAGATCGAGAAAAAACAATGAGTTTCATCATAAGTCTATTTTCTATCTAGCTGGAGGATTCTAGCAGCGTCATTTCGTTGAACGTCGCGTAGACTGACACAAACTATTCGTTCAATTTCATTCGATCCCCTCAATCATGCAGATGCTCGTGGAATGTGTGCAAGAATTTTTTGATTAAGGTCCCGCCACACCATCTCTTCTAGAGCTGAGCTCCCGACTCGTGTCTAACGTGACTGGACGACATTTTGGTTGAGACGACTGTTTGTAGTAAGGCTATATATTTTCATTTCCTAGCAAAGCTGCTGAATATGTCAGACTTTTAAAGTGTGCATACATAACATATTTTAAAAAAAAACTCGGCCCATACATATTGTAAATGCGAAAATGTGTTTGTTGGTTTGTTTGTATGTCTTCTCCTCAGCGACTGAGTGACGGATCAACTTATTTTTTTTGCACAGAGATAGCTCAACCTCTGGAGATTGTCATAGGTTACCTTTTTTCCCGGAAAAACAAATATAACGCGGGCAAATGCTAGTTTTATCAATAATTTTAACTACTAGAATGTAACTTTATTGTTTAGACAGAGTATTTTTTTTAATAATTTGAGGTTTAAAAGAATAAATTATAAATATAAATTGTAATTTTTTAACAAAATTTACTTTTACAGCGAAATTATTTATTTATCATATTTTACGAAATAATAATGATTAAGTTTTTTTGCGGTCACTTAGCTATATGAAATATCGTTATTCCTATTTTTAAAATCATGACATTTCTCATATTGTTATGTTATTACAAGAAAACGAGGATCAAATGATAATATCATCATAATATTTACAATAGGTACGTGACATTTCAATCTAAAAACAATAACCACAACAATTTCCGTAACGACCTAGACTTGAGTACGAACGGGGTTGTGTTTGGTAAAACGGTGTCGTTATTTGCCGGCATAAGGGTAAAATAGCACATTTCTTGCAGAATTAAATGAAAACTTTCTAGTTCGATGTTCAGTGTAAAGGGGGTAAGTTGGACGCGTTCCAAATGAAAATGCCCTGTAAATTAAATACCCACCGACTCGGAATGGTGGACCAATCTTTTTAATGACTTCTAGTCCATAAACCTCTAATGAAATGAGCCTTTTACGTGTGCTAAGTTGGCTGGCTCTTTTAAATTAATGCATTGGGACAGATCAATTAACGTAAACGTATTTAGATAATAATGAATTAGACATGTATTTATTCAGGTCACACAATACGGGTAGCTTAAAACAAACTATACCCTACAATAGTTTGGTCGGTATGGTTCGTAAAGCACTAACGGCGGTTGTGCTCGCTCCATGCCTAGTTTTAATGAGAATTCTTCACATGATCACAGACCCGTTTTGTGAGTATTATTTTCTTAAATCTCGTGTTTGTATGATGTGCGTTCATTTTGCAGTGCTTTTTTATAATGCTATAGCTGAACTCTATGTATCCGAGATTTTAGAACTCTGTGATTTGGTGCGTGACAATGGTAAGAAGCCTGACGGAATAAGTCTCATTCCATGGAAGATGGGACGACCTTTGGTGTGGGATGCCACATGTGTAGACAGGTAATAGCGCCGTCCTATCTTCCGAAAACAAGTCAGCAGCGCACCTTCTTGGCACAGCTTCGTCAGCAGAATGCAACAAGCGGCGTAAATATTCAAGTCTTAATAGAGTGTATGTATCTCTCAACTTTTTTAAAGATTTGTCAGTACGCATAAGGGCTCCGCGCTTGACAAAAATGCTGACTTATATTTTGGCTAAAAAATCAGTCTAGCGATCCAGCGGGGCAACACAGACAGATTTGGGCGCGTGCCAGAAATAAAAAAAATCTAAGTGATTAATTTAAATTATATGTAATTAAACAACTTTTGTAAATTTGAAGAGTTTATTATTGACTTAACCTAAAAAAATATCACAGACTGTTTAAAAAGAAAAATTGTTTGTACGTTAGTACTAGCGCACAGGACATAGTTTTATACTAATTTTGACGAAAATACAGGTTCAACGAGTGCATTTTCATCCCACCATCTCGGGAAGAGTATTTTTGCTATTCGATATCTGAGTGCAAAAGCCGTTTTTATCCGCTAGAGGATAAAGTAAGTTTGAATTTAGAAGATCGTGTGCACTAAGTTTGTGAATTAAAAACCTCATTTAACCTATTCACTTCTACCTCTATGGTGCCGAATTCATCATACAAAATTTTTTATTTTGTTAAAAACTCAGACTCGGAAACTTTTTGCTGTACTTTTTTTTCATTAGTTTTGCGGGCGCCATCTTCTTTTCACGTCTGTTAAAACCTTATGTTAAAAATAAGTGAAAAAACTAAAATGAGTGATTCAATTTTATCATTTTTCATGAGGTGGGATGAAAAGTTACGTGTTGCACTCGAGTGCAAAGATTTTTCACCTTGTACTCTTTTAATTCCCTCGCTAACGCTCAGCATTCTAATTTTTGAATCACTCGCTGCGTTCGTCATCAAAAGTGAGTACGTGGTTAAAAAGCAACTTTGCACTCTTGTATAACAAATAACTATAGTTCTTCTATATGATTTAGAATCAACTGTTTCAATCGTTATCACCATCTTGTTCAAATTTCAAATAATTTTAATTTTTAATAAACCGAACAAATGCTATCGCCGAGATTATCGTTTTATAGTACCACAAACTCAAAAGAGTAGATAGATAGATAGATCACTTCTTTATTGTAAACACACAAAAAAAATAATTAAATACTAGAAAAAAATTCTTACAAAATACAGTGCTACAAGTGGCGGTATTATCGCTATAAACTTAATAAGTGAAAATTTACTTCTAGTCAATTTTGAAGATATAAAAACAAACTGTTACAAACAACAAAAATAGTTTTCTTCATATCTATTATTATTTATACTACAAACAGCCAGCGATCAAGGGAAATGTAAAGTATCTAAAAGGTCACGACGAGCATCTAAAATAACGTTAACTATACACGTTATTTCCGGAAACACAAATTTAATTTTCATGATCACATAAACAAAAGTCCATACCACTAAATCATTTCTCATGAGCATAAGCATCGTTATTAATTGAATTAGTGTGGCTTTGTCGAGCTCAATCGGAACATCATCCGGTCTCATCAATCTTTTTCCCTGACTCTGCGTAATGAATTCTCGATTCAGGTCCAAACTTTCTACTAGGCTTTTTATGAAATCAAATTACTCTTTAATCAATAAACTAATTTAAGCAAAAAATTATAATCAGTTCTCGTTTTAGACTTTATGCTTCACTGAAGTTAAGATCACTTTGTAGCCTACGTCATGAACGTCTTCATCTGACAGCCGTAAGTCGTAAATGCTAGCGAAACCGATAATTTACGCTTCAAATTCAAATATTATTTATTGTACACCAAAAAAATAAATACATATTCAATACAGACATCTCAAAAAAAAATAGGCAGTACATTGGGCGGCCTTATTGCCTAAAGCGATTTCTTCCAGGCAACCTTTGGATGTATCAGACTAGACGAGAAAAATCACGTCGGTGGTGTACCAACAAATACTAACACAAGATACACAATAGCCATTGCACTACAAGTATCTATATAAATAAAATAAAATCATAAAAAAAGAAATTCAATAAAATTGCATATACCAAATTTAAATAAATATTTGAATAATCAAGTACTCGTATCAATGAGAAATATTATGAAATAAAAAATAGACGTTTCGACTAATAACTTATCGAAAGATAGTGATTGGTCAACTAATTCCTCTATATAAAAATAGATTTAGCCTGCTTGGCTGAAAAACACAGTGTGTTCCATAGCATGACAGCTTTAGATATATTTTTTTTAAGTTTTTCCTTTTACTAGATATTTGTCCCAAATAGTCTGCTACGGTGCAATTTGCCATCTTATTTCGATAATATATGGCAGAAATAAGAAAGTCAAATAAAAATATAATAGGTCAATAGGTTGGGAGAGGATTATCGTAAGGGTAAAAGGACGTGGTTTGGCCACAGAACGTGCAAAATGTTGCATGCTGTTTAGCAACTATTGTTAATACAAGGCTTTTCAAAAAATAATTAATATTAATTGTCCTATCAATGTTCACATATATTTTCAACGATAAAATAACATTAAAAACACACCTGTAGGAACCGTGTACAGGATTATCGGTTAGGGGTGTACTAAGCCTAAATGGATTCTCTATACTCATCCAAAGATAAAATGTTCACAATGGCACCAACTTCAAAAAAAATCAACCATCTCATACATTTTGATAACGAAAGTTGTTTGTAATGATGAGTATAGTGACCCCTTTTCGGCATAGTACACCCCTAGCCGATAACCTGTATATATATAATATATATAATAACGCTTACTCTGAATATCCAGCAATCTCGATTTTGTAAGATATTTTAATTCTTTATTATAGTAAATCCGGGCCGAACAACGGCGTCGTTCTTGACACGATGACCTACAATGTTCTTTTTCATCTGCTTACTGAAGAAAATGTTTTAATGAGACGATATTATCTTCGTACTGAGATCGCAATCAAATTAATTCTCTTGGCAATTTAATCTGTTCCTTTAGTTGGCAGGTGATCTAAATTAAAAAGATTAGTCGGGACGTATCTTGCTGGCAATTTAGAAAATTTTAGAATCCTTACTTTATTTCACATAAAGTAAGTATTCGGAAATGACAATTTAAACAAAAACGGTTTTATTTCTAATACATTAAGAGTTATTGAGTCCTGAGAACAAATAGATATACTATTGTTTCTTTAACAAATAGTTCTAAAGAAAACCTTTCATGTTGAATATAAAACAAAAATAAACTGTCAAATAAACTACTATCTATATTTAGATGTGCGTGAATATCAACTTCCATTCGGCTCGCAAAACGTATGTCCTATTAGAAAATTAAAAGTTATATTGAGTAAAACAATAATTACTGCACCACCTCGGGAGTGTACACTTCCGAACTAAAAACATTTTTCTTAACCGGTTCACAATTGACGAAAAATCGATGTACATATACATATACAAAAAAAAACATTCAGATGAACATAGTGCCTCCTTTTTAGAACATAGTACTTCCTTTTAAGAACATAGTACCTCCTTTTTAGAACATAATGGCTGTAGTGTGAATAAATGTTCTATTTGCTTCTTTTTCTAGTCCGTTCTGGAATCAGCAAATAATTAGTGTTGGCAAATAATTAAATATACGTCTAAATAATCACGTTTCAGTATTTACAGTTACATTTGTTACGCCCTGAAATACTGAAACGCTATTAGGTAGCGTACTTTGTACGTTAGACATATAGCATTGCTAATGTCAAGTATACTTAGGGCACCTGAGTTAGCCAGATATTTTTTGTCGCGCAAAGCTAACTCGACGTTTTAGTTACTTACAGTAAAAGCACCCCGGGCACAGACGTCCTCGTCGCTTCACTTCCATTACAGGCGTATAAATCTGTCAACCTGGAGCTGAAGTCTCCTACATTATGTATGGCCCAAGACGTTTTTACGGACGTTTGTAGGCTACGAGCCATAAAAATGGCTCTATTGTCAAGTACCAGTGAAATACGAGCACCTGGAACGTAATTCAATTTCGAACCAGAATACAGCCTACATCTATCTATTGTACGCTGGTGATGGAATATCGTAGGAACGAAAGCGCGTGTATGCCTTTACGCGTTGCCAACTACCGAGTTGATTGAATAGTTGGATGATACTCCTGTATGTATGGTTGGAATTTCGTCGTAAAAAATGTTTATAGTGTCCAGTGGGTTCAGCAAAAACTTCATGCAGATGTTATCAAGAGATACTGATAGGTTTTATATAGGTACTAGCTGACCTGGCCACGCGTTGCTGTGGCTATTTTATAGGGTCAACAACACGTGGTAATTATGCTGTTAAAATGTAGCTTATATGACACGTTCGTAGATTTACCATAGCAGCGCCATCTATTGATTACTTACTCAACCCAGTCGAAAGGTATCGACATCTGTTAGAATCATTTGGAGTTAACAGATAATTGTGACTGTCAAATAATAACAGACAAATAATTAGCAATAAATTAAAATTGCGACTATAATTTGAGATTTAAACTATCCTATCTCTCAAGTTGGATCGAATTGCACATGGTGTGCGAATTTTATTATAATCGGTGAAGTGGTTTAGGAGTCCATTGAGGACAAACATTGTGACACGAGATTTATATATATTAAGATATGGAAACTTAAGCGTTCTGTATGTGGGAGCAACTTAAACTTCGATATATTTCATACTATCAAACAATTCTTATTAGCTGCCGCGTGATTTTTTTAGGTAAACATATTTTGACCGCTAGTTTCGTAACTCCTATTTAGAATGTAACTTTCTATTCTTTCAAATTAGTTCATAGATGCAGGGTGGGTTATTGCGCAATCTTTATTTGCGCTAATATTGTAATATCTATGTCCCCAGATAAACATACAGTGACTCGGCTATTAAGTATTTATAATCTCACATGATCCAGCCGCACTCCGATGCTGCCTCTAGGAATCTCCCTATGTTATACGATGTATGTAAATATTGTAATTAAATTAAGTTATTTACCAATGAAACCTATAATCGATAACTTTAATCAGGTAGATAATGGTAAGCCCATACCAAATTTATTTAAGTAGATGAGTTCAATTGATTTGGATTTTATTGTACTTCACAAACAAAGGCCCACTTTATCAACAAATCCGATTCAATGCAGAGTTGTTATCCGAATGATAGGATTTGCATTAAATTCCAGCAAAATTTAGGCGGTTTCCTCCCTTATTTACATTTTGTTTTTGTCAGTTTGAGTTAGATTTTTAATCTCTAAATCAAGCGCATTGACATAATTCAAACTAGATTCATTACAAAATATCAATTTGAATGAGAAAAACAGATATTATAATTTATTAACAATGCTCCAAAGAAATTAATTTGTAATAAAAGTGCGAGTCGATATTTACAAAATGTATACGTATATTGATAGCTAAGAACATAAATGCTAAATACTTTTCGTTTATTGAAATAATATGAACGGCAGAAATGTTTCACCATCCGAAAGTATACGTAATTAATAAATTACCATTTCATTTGCATAAACAAACCGACGGCGTGTTCTGTTTCAACTGAAACTGCTACCTAAACAAATACCATTTACAACATTAAGATAACTAATACGAAACCTAGACAGAAGTGCTATTCCAAGAATATAATATCTGCAGTTC
The DNA here is from genome assembly GCA_947049295.1 of Ligdia adustata. Classification (NCBI taxonomy): domain Eukaryota; kingdom Metazoa; phylum Arthropoda; class Insecta; order Lepidoptera; family Geometridae; genus Ligdia; species Ligdia adustata. The sequence goes on from OX346218.1 coordinate 12,341,501, forward strand.
TTATACTACTACTTCTTCTGTCACTGCGTAGAAAAGGATTATTACAGCATTTTTTTTTTGATCCAGTTTAAAGATCCAGAGTCAAACAAAAAGCGTGGGAAAATGTAGTGTTAAAAGATGAACAAAATCTTATAGATTGAACAAAGTAAATGACGTAACATGACAAACGAGAAAGACTGATCTTACCATGTGGTACCGATAGCCAGAAAGAGATAGAGAACAAGACAATTGCCATGAGTAAATGTAAAAGTAAAAAAGCCATTTATTCATCTGCATGCATCAAATGTAAGTAATGTTATTTACAATCAAATCTAGCATTTTATTTTATTATAAATTAAACTGAATTATATGTCAAATTACTTAAACCTACATTCTTCTAACTAAGTATTAATAATTATTATTGTTTAATTCAATTAGTCAATTGCCATGAGTATTCCAACTCAAATCAACTAATTATCTAAACGAAAACTTCTTCGAAAAATTCACTAACGAAACACACATTTAGTTGGTTCGATTGGAAGCACTAAAAACGTGTTCAGTACTTTAATGAAGATAAACAGATAAAACGGATTCACAGAAGTGCTTGCAGAAAGTGCATTACAAATGCCAACGCCATTAAGAAAATGCGAAAATCTTTTGAGATGCAAGATGGTTCAACAGAGAGCAAAGAGAAAGAATAAAAATAAGTAAGTACACAACTTTTTAGTTTTTTCTTTGTAAAATAAAAGCTGCAGCAACTGTTTGTACGTTCTTATTACTCACAGTTAATTTATAAATGTGTACCGTAGTCGCTACGGGTACTTTTAATTAATATTGTATATACACATTTTCTATCGAAAGTGAGTTAAAAAAATATTTTAGCATTCTAGAAGCAAATTTCATAACCATAAAAAAAAAAGTTAAGTAAAAATTGGCTTCATCATAGCTTTTACTATGAATATAAGCTATAACTCCCGCTGCAGGTTTTGCAATTACAGACATTTGTGACATAACATTTAGGAACTAATTAAGGAATTCAATATTACCTATTTCGCCTTTAGTACTAAGGGTGAAATAGATAATATTGAGTTCCTGTAGTATAAGTAATAGTTAAGGAACGGGCATCTGAGAGGGCTGGTAACCGTGACATAGCATACGAAAACTCGTGCTTGCCTGTCAATTCTAATTGCTATCGGATATTAACTTTACCTATTACCTTTACTATATTGCCGAAGAAATGGAGTTGCCGACATATATCGTAGTAACTTGGTGTGCATTCGATGACTTACAAACGCAAGACGAGAGTGTAGCTTCCTGCTAACCTATACCAGATCTGTAACCTGCAAATTAGGAAGATATCAATATGACAGTTCATCCATCTTACGAGACATGCAATGTTAGAGAAATCATAATATCTAGAATAATAGTAATATACAAGCACCCTCTTCAGGGTGGCTGCTTATGACTATAAGCAACAACTTTGTTCTACGATTCTTGAAAATTCGCTAGATTAAAACCAGAATTTCCATACATTTGACCGTGCGTCAATGATCTTTTTGTGTGGAAAGGCATTTTTTTGCGATGTTTCATAAGTCGTAAAACAAAGATGTTTTTAGTAGACGTCAAAAGCCAAACTTAAGATGATGTTAGTTGATTACCAGCGATCCTACGCTACTTACTACAAAGTTCAATCAATGGAATTGCATTGTGATGTGCTCATTTTCTGACATACCTTTCTCTATGTAATGAATTATCTGTCACTATGGTGATTCCCACCACGTTGTTGTTTATTTTTAGCTCTGAGAAACTGAGCTTCTGCAGCGCTGTTACGAATGTTTGGCAAACAAGCGAAACTGGCGCGTTTCTGCCGGAATAATCGTCGCAAAAATACACACTCTCTAGTATTAGGATCCGCAGAAACTCAACGACCTAAGTTGAGATAATGGGAGAGAGTTTGTGCACGGAGATTTCATACATACAATCTAGTAATTAATGTGAAACCAGATGTAATAAGCTACGCAATTTAAAGCTTAATTAAATGTCTAATTAATAAAGAAGAAGAGAAGCTATATGAATACCTATCTAAGTTTGATAACATACTCGATAATTTGAATTTAAGTCCGAATACCAGCAATTAGGATCAAAAATTGTTAACAATGAAAATATTTTAAATATATACTTCGAGTATGATAGTCAAGTGCATTTTACTCGTAGTAGAACATTTACACTGTGGTAGATTTTTATTTATGTAGCGTGCCACTGTTAACAGGATTTAAAGATTATACTTAATGTAATCTTTATTTTTAGTATAAAACTAACAAGTAAATATTCAACTATCAATTGATATGATTTGATAGTAAGTTGGCAGTGATCATCAAAAGACTAATATAATTTGCTCTGGCTATCCGTTTGTAAACGTACGCTTCAAAGCTTTCAAAGTAATAAATTTATTCTAAACGGGTAAGGTAAGCAAAAAGCCATCATCAAGGTTTCAATTCCATGCCCAAAGGATACGGCCATAAACCTTTTGAATAACACGGTCTCCCTGGGACAATCGGACGAATGAGAGTTACTTCTCATACATGAAATGCCAATTCGTGTATCGTCGCAAAAGCTTTTTCTGGTATATTACCTTACCGTAGGTTAAAGTAACATGGACTAATCTAGCAATAAAATCATGCCATCGAGTGACGTTATTTAAGAACATTATATTGACATTAAGAGCTCATTTCTAGACTTGTGTAAATATCTGAAAAACTTTTCGCTTTACTTTTAAATAACAAAATATAGGTGGTAAAGGGTAAGCGGTGCAAATGTAAAACGAATAGGAATATGGAACCGTATTATGCTGCCTATTCGTTAAAATTTGTTACACCAAAGGTTCCGCGGAAAAGGGTGGTACTCGTATCATGAAACATGTAAACTATGTTTAATAAAAAGCCTAGATAATGTCCGGATATTTACATTTTATGCATGCATAAAAGTATGAGAACCACAATTTTCCTCTTATAAATTCGTAGCAATATAGTGTAGGGGAAACTTTACTACTTACATTTTTGTACGTATTATTTTTCGTAATATTCGTTATTTATTCAAATTATTCTTAATACTCGTATCTATTTAAATAATCATGTTACCTTCAAGTTTCGACTAACTGTCAGATCAACACAAAACTATAAACTTAAAATTTGGAGTATGTAGATAGATGTGTACTAAATCGATTTTTTAGAATTTATTTGCTGAGGTATTGCTGAAAAACATAGTTTACTTACAGTTCAGGTTATATATAGTTATGACAGTGGCTATACTGTTTAGATAACTCAATCATCATCTGTAATAAATTCTTATTTATCTAAATTTAGGAATTCTTTGGTAGAGCGCTAGATAAATTATATAATTCATAGTGACATATATTATATAATTAATTATATAATTCATAGTTAAATTAGATAAATTATATAATTCATAGTGACATATATTATATAATTAATTATATAATTCATAGTTAAATTAGATAAATTATATAAATTATATAATTTATAGTGACATATATTATATAATTAATTATATAATTCATAGTTAAATTAGATAAATTATATAATTCATAGTGACATATATTCTAGCTATTCAAAGGAATGTTATCCAATAATGATTGTTGAACGATATTGAAACAATAAGAAACTTTACCGTTTCAACAACTCCTTACCTACATTGCTGGGCTAACATTCCTCTTGTGCTCCTTACCCGTACTTGCTCGTAGTTAGAGCTTCCGGGGCCAACCATGGAGCAAATATATATTGGAAGGCAAGATAATATTTTCACATAATGTGCAACACTGGAATAATAATAAAACCTTGTTATTATACGAAAGAGGCAATATACAACGTGTAACAGAAAGGTGTGACAATACTCAACGGTGCTGGTCTACCTATCAAAGCGAACCCATTGATGCATAGTAGAAAAAAAAAAAAAAAAAAAAAATAGATATTGCGTCCCCCATACGACTCGGCCTATCACGTGACCAATTTTGTATGCAGAACCTAGTATTTTTTATTTAAATTAAAAACTCACAGGTTCACTTTGATGGGTAGGGTAACAACCTTAATTATTGTCACACCTTTCTGTTCCTCGTTGTATATATTTTATTAGGTTAACAAATGCTTCTCTAAAGGTCAAAGCTGAAGCTCACTGAGGATTAATCTCCAGCATTATGGTGAGCACTGTTCTTTTCAAACACGGGACACTGTATTATTTCTAATTGTATATACACGTACTGGATACTTCCTGAGGCTACAAAACAAATGTGTTCTTTTTTCATTTAATGCAGCCAGCTAGTAAAAGTCGTACACTTTCTGGGTACGGCAATAGAAAATAGATTATGTAAGAGAGCCTACTTTAAATCACTAAGCCGGTTCAACAAACTTTTATACCACCCACAATGTTAGTGCTATCAAAATAAATATAAAAAAGATACATATATCTAACTAAATTAAAAGTCAAACTAAAGTTAGATCAATAGTTGCCTAAACGCTCTCTTCTCCGACTAAACCATTAAATCTCTAAAACTTTAAACATATAGTCGTACAATTCTTACTGGCAAGTTATTTCTATTTAGTAGTTTCCTCGTGATGTGTTAGCTTCACGGCTGAATCTCAGTTTGTTTAGCATGAATTCTCTCTCGGCGGCGGTGTACCGCGCTTCTGAACTTCCGCTCCAACGGGTAAACCTCTCACGTTAAGCTTATAAAGCCGTTCTTAGCATAAATATTAAATGCAATCCTGTCCGTTAGTTGTTAGCGGGCTTTCACTTGAAACATTTGAACATTTGTATTCGACACAGGCGAGATTAACCAGATTTTGCAATGGTAAGTAGTAAGGTCCCGGTTGTTAGTCTTCAGATAACAATTGAAGATCATTTTAAGGCTTTTGGCTTAGAGAAGTCGGACAACTCCGCCGCACTGATATAGGATATTTTTTTCTCGATGACTCTGCCGGTAAGAAGAGTCTGATTGCTTGTTGTTATATAAGTTACAAAACAAACGTGATTATTTAGTTTACGATTATACAGACTTAACAAAAAAAATAGTTTAAGAAATTTCAATACTCTCTAAAAACGAGATCTACCTATATAACAATGATACCTATTTCCAGATAGCTATGATATCACATATCACATACTAGGCCGCATCGCTGCTTTACGTCAGGCGAGGTGTAGACAAGAGCAAGCCTATGAGCTATATAAATAATAATAATAAAGATAATTCACGAAAAAAAATACATATTAAATTTTCGTAACCATTGGCAGTCTTAAGCGGACTACTTTGGCGGTTTTAACGAAACAATTGATGTTGTTTGGGCAGTTCGATCTACTAAGCTACAAAAGGTTTTTAAAATTTACTTAAAATTAATTTGGAGCAGTCCTAAAAAGCCGCCGCCGATCAAAGAAAAAATTTGCAGCTTATAAAAGTGCTGAATAGCACGAACCAAATAGCACTTACCAGGGTCGCTTAACGACTCTTCAGGCGAGAAACAGCCTAAGGGCACTCCGAGGCCCCTCAGCCTCGACTGACCCGGGACATTTAATCCTTAGACTATGTGCTCTCATCACGGTTATTAAACTTTTTGTCTGACATCACAGCACACAATATCTCATACAACATGATTCATGACTTAATTTAAATCCCTTCTCACCCTCTGACCCTTTCGCACTGTCACTAGTCAGGAAGTTCTGTTTCAAAGAGATTCCAACGATATCTGTGGGTTAAGCGAGGATTAAAAGTAAATAAGTTAATTAAATGTAACGGGTGGCATATGGTTAAAATTTCGCGAATTAATTATGCAATTAATATAATTAATGGTGGCTCTAGTCCGTGAATGTTAATTTTACTTTCAATTAATGTTGTAATGTTTTATTGTGATGTTACCAAAAAAAAGACAAACGTTGACATACAATTTATATTTTTTGTATGCAGACTAATCGAATATTATTGACTATATAGTAAGTAAACTTAAACTTATAGCTTGCTAATATTGACACCATCGACAAGAAAATATTTTTTGGTCTCTTATATCGATGATTGACCCCCATAGACAGACAATGATAGTTAAAATATTCTCATCCTTTCTTGCTACTCGTATTGTAAATTTTCTACGATTATTGCAAAGTTTCTTTGAGATTGAATCACGATTGCAATAAAGGCACTTCTTTAAGCTTACATGTCAACAAACCATGACAACACAATTCATAACAACAACAAAGCTTTGAAATCACGAGCTCAATTTATTGACGTTCGAAAGCCTGCTAAACTTGCTAAAGCTAGGTATTTTCATGTTGGCAAAATGTAATTTTGAAAGGTAAAGTCTTTCAAAGATTGAAGATCAAATTATATCAGGCATTTATACTGTTTTGATATTTTGATAGCAATATTTTGAATTTTGCAGAATAATTAATTAATTACCCATTGCTGCTGAGTATGCTAGAGTTGTGTTACTCATACGTGAGGCGCCTCAAATGTCCCATGCAAAGTAATAAATTGTCCCATCACCTCAAACATACATTTTGTACCGCTACAAAGTCTTTAACGTAGTGCGTGTAGTTGTTCACTCACGCTTCAAGAAAGAGTAAGGGAATGCGCGTGTTGCTTAGTAGCGTGGTTTTGAACTATTTTGTCCTGCTTACACTTATCATGCTTGCTAAAAGCGAATGAAACGATATTTGTGGCATTTTTGAAGTTTCGAGACATTTCGTGTAGATTTGTGGTTATTTTTTTATTCTTCTTCCCTCTGCGAGGGCTTTGGCTTTACACGGCAGTTTAATAGTAGGTTTGAAGTTTGAGAATACAGATTTTGTGATAATATTTACAAAAGTTTGGGAAACGTTTATCACGCAAAAAAGGATTAAACGATGTGCAAAACTCGAAAAGGATCAAGCGAGCATGAAAGAAGTCGATGGATATATAACACAAAAATGCAGAATGATTTAATATATACATAGAATATATACGCGTATTTATTATGTACAATATTTACAATTATGTTGTTCAAAGATAAGAACTCAGATAAACAATTATAAATAGAAGAAGTTTTACTATGCAAAAGTGTTTTTATATTCGTAGGTAAAGGGACATGTAGAGATATCAGATTTTTGTAAAAGGAAGCACGGTAATGATTAGGACAACTAAAAAAAATATGATCCAGATCCCCATCCACACTCACACTCTGGACTATCAATGATGTTAAACCGAGCCAGATGTGCAGGACAAGTGGTATGACCTAAACGCATTCTTATTAAAGTTGATGTTAGTGTCTTGCATAAATTAAGTTTGGAGAACCATGGTTTTATTGGAATTACTGGTTGGATGCTAGCGTAGTGTTTACCTTTTGATTGGCTGCTAGACGCCCAGGCTGCCTTCCAAGAATCCTGGAGATATACTCTAGGAAGTGAGGCCAAATCTTGAGTATAATTTTTAAAAGGATAGACATTACCACACACCACAGCCTCATTGGCTTTTTCATTACCAACAATGCCACAGTGGCTAGGAACCCAGATAAATTGCACGGTTAAGTTTAAATGAGCGCATTGGTTTAATTTGCGTCGGGCTTCTGCGATTAGCGGAAAAGAATAACTTTTAAAAGGAAATTTTGTAAGAGCCTGCAAGGTACTTATTGAATCGCTAATAATAAGAGATTTTTTTAATTTAAGAAGCACGTATTCTATGGCTTTGATGATACCAAGACATTCACCTGTAAATACGGACATTTCCGAGGGGCATTTTATTTTTTGAACTACGTTGTATTGTTTGTGATACACACCCACCCCTACAAAATCACATGGCAAATGTTTAGAAGCATCGATATAAATATGATGCCATCTAGGTCATTTATTTTGGACACAGCATTTAAAATATGTATTAACATTATGTTTATCAATATCTAAATTAAGGCAGACCATTGGCAGGAATACGGAAGTTTCATACCCATAATTATATAAACTGAGGCATTGAGATCGATGCGTCGGAGCTTTAAGTGATTGATATCTTAAAAAACTGTGTTCTAAACAAGGAAGGATCTTATGTTTCCAATAAACTGAGGACTTAGTAAGATCAGCAAGTAATTTAAGTTTAGAAATCAAAGGACTATTTGAAAATTGTAGAACACGATAGAACATTCTGTCTGATAAAAATTGACGTCTAAAATGTAAAGGAGGTTCACAACATTCGACTTGTAACGCATTTATGGGACTGGATTTCATTTCTCCCGTGATTATCCTTAAGGCCTTTGACTGAACGACATCCAATCTCCTAAGACCAGCTACACTACAAGGCCCTAATAAGAAGGTCCCGTAATCGAGAACACTTCGAAATAGGGCATTATAGATAAGCTTCACAGAGATATGATGCGCACCCCACTAAACACCGGAGAGACACCTAAATAAATTCAAAATTTTCTCACATCTGTCTTCGATGTACTTACAGTGTGGTAAACCTGTAAGTTTTGAGTCCAAGTAGACACCCAAAAATTTTACCACTGGCTTCGTTGGAATTAAATTTCTGTCATAGTGTACGAAAACAAGTGGTGGAGTCCGCTGGCGTGTAAAAAGTACTGCTGAACTTTTGAGTGGAGAAACTCCGAGGCCATTACTATCAATTACTATCAAGAATATAAAACTAGATTATCAGCGTATTGCAAGATACTACCTGTACCATAAAGAGATGGTTGCAAATCAAAAGTATAAATATTGAAGAGGATAGGGCTGAGTACTGACCCCTGCGGAAGACCCTTCCAAGCAATCCTGTATTCATCCCGTGCCTGGTCTAACTTTACAGACCTACCTGACAATATATTAATATTGAAACATGTAAGAATATCAGGAATATTTAGTTTAAAAAGTTTTACTTTTAGTATTTCAAGTAGTACTTTATCATACGCTGATTCCAAGTCTAAGAACACTGCAAGGACAGATTCATTTCGAGAGAATGCGATTCTTATATTAGTTATAAGTGTTGCTATACTATCTAATGTACTTCTTTCCTTTCTAAAACCAAATTGAGTCTCTGGTAAAATAACCTGACTTTCTATAAGCGATTCAAGTCGGTTCTTTACCATATTTTCAGCAATTTTGGCTATTACTGACGATAGAGCTATGGGACGATATGAATACGCCTCTAACTGGTTTTTGCCTGGTTTAAGAAATGGTAATACAATTTGGGATTTCCACGAAGAAGGTATATTGCCAGATAACATGACAGTATTAATTAAATTAAGATAATATTCAAGTGTGGTTTCACTAAGGTTAGAAATAAATGAATATGGGATGCCATCTTCACCTGGCGCAGAGTCCTTGATAGAAGTCAGGACACCTTTCAGTTCTAGCATAGTGAAAGGAGATTTAAACTTGAATTGGGTTGAATAGATGGTGTCAAATTACAAATAACCTCTTTATGAGGCACTGTAGGTGGCGCCAGACGATTCAAAAATTGGTTTATTAAATTCTGGGGCAAAGACAGTTTTGGTGACTCGATTACACCACATCTAAATCTTCTAATATTACGCCAGACAATAGATGAATTTACATCAGGAGAAATAGATAGGCAAAACTTTCTCCATCCAGCAAATCTTTTCTCTTTTAATAGTTTTCTAGTGTCATTCATAATGCTAGCAAGAATATCAAAGTTCGCAACTGTCATACATCTATTGTAGACTTTTTCAGCTTCTTTTCTTTTTCTAACTGCTTCAGTGCATTCTTTATCCCACCATGGAGGAGAAGGAATTAAATCAGTAGCGTTTTTTTTTAAGAGGAAAAGTTCCATTAGCAGACTCTATCAGAGCATTGGTAAACGTGTTAGTGATTCCAGTGACTCCGTGATTTGTAAAATTTGGCATATTAGTTAATCTTTTCTCAACAGAAGTCTTGAATTTACACCACAATTTATTGTCATTAAATTATACCTTAAACGAGGTTCACGCAGAGGCTTACGATGAGAGTGAAATGGTAAAGTTATTAGTATGGGAAAATGGTCACTTTCAAAAGTTGAATATTGTGACTCCCAAGATGCAACAGAGGCCAAGGAGGGAGAACATATAGCTAAATCAACAGCACTGGTTATCTCATGAGGTTTAATCCTACGAGTTCGAGAGCCAGTATTAATCACACAAAGCTTATGTGTATCAATAACTTCCGCAAGCTTAAAATGAGGTAATAGACGATCCCCAAGCAATGTGGTGGCAGTTAAAATTTCCTAGGATGAGAAAAAGTCTAGTTAGAAGTGACAAAAGATTATGGAGATGTTGAAAAACTATTAATCGAGGAGAGTGAATGTAAATAGAAACAACACAAGTATTTCCTACTTGTGCTGCTACCACAGTAAAGTATTCATAGGAAGCAAGAGATAGAGGAGTAAAAGAGATAGTATCTCTGATAAGCAAGGCAGATCCACCATGCTTATCAAATCTATCATCCCTTAAACAAGAAAATCCGTGGATTTTGAATACGGAGCCTGGGCTTAGCCAAGTCTCCGAAAGTGCTACTATACAAGTATGAAACTTGTTTATTAAATGTATGATATGAGATTTTTTACTAACTGCACTCCTGCAGTTCCACTGAACAATCTTGTGAAGGTCCGCCATTATTCATGGAATAAGATTTATTAAACATATCAAGGATAGGGGCAACGATTATTAGGATCTGAAATTGAATTTCTATTTAAAGCACAGCCGTCTTGTGGTGGCGGGATGTTAAATTCACGAATAACTTTTTGATGAGCCATACGATAGTAGCCCATAGCTGGTTTCGCGGCTGGACGACGGTTCTTGACAATAGTCTTTTTGTATGACGTTTGATGTGGATGCTCAACATTGGAAGACGTATGTGGTTTAATTTGATTAGTTTTAGGAACGGAACTAACAACGTCTGCAGAAGATTTTGATATTGCGGGAATCAATTTGGCTGCCTCACCGTAAAATATGCTATTTTCGGCCATTGTTAATTTGATGCGTTTTTGTCGCGCAAACTCAGGACATGACTTGTTAATCGCAAAGTGTGACGCCGAGCAGAGACAACATATAACGTCTTCTTCGTCAACATTGCAGCTATCACCAGGATGATCAAGACCACACTTAAAACATCTGGGTTTAGACCTGCATTGAAGTTTAGTGTGGCCGTAACGGCAGCAATTATAGCATTGTATTGTAGGATAGGTATATAGTTCGACGGGGAGTGAATTGTAGCATACAAAAACTCTACTAGGTAACACCTGACCGTCAAAGGTAACTACAACGTTCTGAGTAGGTTTCCAAACTGGAGAACCTTCTATCATAGTTTTAAAATTAAGTCTCCGAACTTTTAATATTTTTGCGCCACCAATAGGAATATATTCTCTATGATCTCGTCGGGTGACCATTCCGAGGGTACACCTCGAACCAGCCCCATACGCGTGATGTTGAAGGATGGAACAAACGCTTTGTAAATAAAATTCCGCTACTTATAAACGAGTTGGCATCACCGAAGTCAAAACGCTATCTCTGTTCTTTTCCTGCCAATTCTCTTAACTGAACCATCAATTATGTTCTGGAATCCGTTTTTCTTCAGAAACTTACCAAATGAGACCGGGTGGAGAGTGGTTCCATCGTCAGATGACTTTGCTTCACGTTGAATATTAATTTTAAACGGAGCTTAGTCTGTCGGTTGGTACAAAGTTCGAGCTATAGAGGAAACGACCTGGGGAGCTGGATTGTTGCTCAGTGGTGAAACAAAAATCTGTGCTGGGATTTCACAAGTTATTTTACTAATTGTCTCATTATTTGAGTCACTATTATTCTCACTATCTGTACAAAGGCAACCTGTTTTGCCATCAATTGCTTGAGAGTGCTTGAGAGTTTTGTATTGCACTGTTTGCATATTTTAGTGTTACGAATTCTCTTTCTTTTATGAGCTTGGCTGGAAGACGTATCAGTGTCCATACCAGATTCATTTGATATTATACTATGAGTAGCGACAGTCACGAAATTATTAGCCGGGGGAACAATTCCGCCCCCCGGATCTTGCAAGTCGGGCGGCTCATTCATTTCAAAATGATAAAAGACTTACCAACTCCGAGGAATATATACACTAACACTAAAATATATACAATTATAACTAAAACTACTAATACTACACTACTCAAATGATCCTTTTAATGGTTTAAAAATGTAAAATGAAAATAGACACGAGAAAATTCACCCGCCAAGTTCGACGTTTCCCACGCTTATTATTTGTGGTTTGAATGTTCGCGCTGTTTTCAATGTTGATATAAATTGTTATTTAAAAATATTGCTAAGCTTTCTGGTTATTTGCTACTTTGATATCACCATATTGTATTTATTGATAATAAATGTGTTTAAACGCAACTTTGTATCAAATTTTGTATCGGTATAGTGCATGACTTCATTGCATTTTAATGGTTAAATTACACTTTGCAAGTAAGTTTTTGCCTTAATTTTTTAAAAACTTATTTGAAATGGGTATGTTTTATGAATGAGGAGGCTGGACGGAAAAAAACTAATAACTATTTATTTTTTTTTAAATTATAATATGTAAAAATAATTGTAGATAGCTGAGAATATTTTATCACCGCTTAAAGTATATAATTTTGATTACATACTTTTTTATTTTCCTCAATTATATGTTACTCAAATAATATAACACTTCAACGTCATGTTAGTTCAATAAACTACTTATCCTATGAAATAACCTCATCTAGCTTATAACTCAAAAACACGATATGACCTCAATTTGTATGTAGGTACTTCCCGTTTGAGGACCACCTCAATGGAGGTGGTACATCGTCCTACTTCATTTCTCATAATGAGCACCTTATACAAACTCATAATATTCGTGTGTTCTACTCAAGTATGCTACAATATCTACTTATGTAATAATTTTATTAACCGACTTAAAGATAGATTTTTTTTGTATCATTATAACATATAGTACTGTTAATTCGTATTGTAATTTTGGGTTGGTTTCTTAAAGTTTATTTCATAATGATGTGTTTTAATTTTTTTAGTTCTGGGTAGGTTAGACTAAGAGGTAAGGTTTTGTTTGCAAGTTTATTTGCAGTAAATGCCATATATTCGTAGCCAGCTCAGCTATCGGTCCATTACCCTGACATGTGTATATTCTGCTGATAAAGGATGAGGAAACGATTACTCCGCTTTGGAACAGCGATACCGCATAGTCACTAAATAAGGCATAAGCTTTACATTTGTTGGGATACTCAATGGAAATACTTTCTGCTGTTAAATATTATTTTCCGTGAATAAGGGATTCAGAATGGTTTGATTCAAGAGTCGCTCATTGGTTGTGTAAATTTGTAAGTGGATATACAGCAATGGTTTTTACTGCTCAAACCCGGAATTGATTGATTTATAAACTCTTTGTTGTACCAAACATAAAATACAATATATAAAATTAAAAAATTTATTGATACCTTATTATACACAGGTTACTTATAAATCTACAAGTAAAAGCTTATAACCCTGTGTAATATGCACCAATGTCATGATTCAACATAATCCAAATCAAAATCAAAATAATACAAAGAAATTTACTTTATGATAGTGATTCCCAGAAAAAAATCATCAAAGAAGCTGTGAGGATCCCCGGGGAAATCTGGCTTTGTCATGTTTGTTTTATTGGCATGTTTTTATAGCTGATATATAGATACGGAGGCAGATTTTTACTGCTCTCGATTCGATCGTCTTGAAAATGCCCTGGATTCCTTAGAAAATTTACACCAAAAACTAATAACCTTGAAATAATTATGAATATTAATTTCTTTATGTTTATAAAGAAATTAATATTCATAATGCTCAGTTTATGAATATTACGCTCAAGTCGTCTCTAATTTAAAGAGAGCTTGGTTAAAATGGTATTAATCTGTTATATTCTACACACATAAAAACAAACTATGTTTGTACCATTGGATGTTGACACTCGCGTACAGGTAGTTTTCAACTAACCTTAAAACGACGAAAATATTGTCTTTACGAAAATAGTGTGGTTTTTCTCCTAAACTTCAGTAAGTAGGTATGCTATGGTGCCAGCAACATCCGGTACTCAATCTCAAATAAGAATGTCGAATGTGAATTATATTAGTCAGGAGGTTACTGAGATATAAGGTCGTAAACAATGACAGTTCTATGGAGAGACACGAGTGACCTCGAAACTAAATTGACTTTGCGTAAGAGTGCCGGCCGTCGTAGTTGAGCCGTTAGTTGGCAAAGAAAGCAAAGAAACGTACTTTTTGCTAATAAACCGCGAAAAACGAAGCTCATATTTTAGAATGTCACCTGTCTTCCTCTATATAACTGTATTCATACAACAATATTCGTAAAGGCAAAATAATTTTTTACCGCGGTGAGCGCCAATTTTTGCAAAAATGATTGTGGTCTACTGGTGCAAGACTACCTATTTCATAACAATATCTGCAATACAGTTATTGATCCTATAGTGTGATAAATTGCGAAATAAGATTACTCTTAGTGCAAATAAGTAGAACGCTCTATTTTAAGACTTAAAATTCTCAAAGCGCCTAACATACATACATGCCAAAACGTACAAGTTGACTTGTTAGCCTGGTATTTATTTAGTCACGGAGTAATGACTTCCGTCGGAACGGATATTTATCTTTTCTGTCCTAATCGTAATGTTTTGACATTTTCTTTTTACGACCTCGGTATTGCCATGTGAACAAACGAAGTGAAAGAAATTATTTATTTTAGCAATAGCGTTGTTGTTTTCTAAACACTTACATAATATTGTGTATATTGGTACATATATACAGATCGTTAAATATTTCATATGTATAGCTATAATCATATTTGTAGAATAACATCAAAATTAGGCAAATTACGAGTTTAAAACTTTGTTCTCTTGAGTAAGGTTATGTTGTACATACCTATTTTCTGAAAATCAGTTTTATGTCTACGCTTCAGGCTCTATATATTCTGACAAATCTGTTTCTAAAACACGGGAAACTTGGAAGTTAAGTAGAAACTCACTTTCTTGTCTTACGATGGTATTGTTTTGGATTAAAAAAAACAGTTTAAACAGACACAAATATAATCTAAAGTATATGTGAACCTTACTTTAAAAAAAAAATTTAATCATCTTTATAAAAATATTAGGTCCTTACATATGAAATTGGCGTTTTGTCGTACTGGCCACTTTGATCTCAAATATCTCTTCTTTGATTAGGGATTCCAATTTCAAATTTATACAGCTATTTATTCATACATTTGTATTTCGAAAACCGTAATTCATTTGTTTTATCCTCGTTTGGTTTTTTCTTTGCGTCACGCATTGGAAAACTTGAAATATCCGAAAGGTCCGATTTAAAATCCCTTCATTATTGTGCCGGTTGAGTAATGTAACGCAGCAGTTGATGCGCGTTTGTCTACGATGAATTACGGTTTTCGAAATACAAATGTATGAATAAATAGCTGTATAAATTTGAAATTATAATCCCTAACCAAAGAAGAGATATATGAAATCAAAGTGCCCAGTACGACATAACGCCAATTTCATATGTAAGGACCTAATATTTATCTACATATGTATTATATTAAAGATTCTGTCTCTAGGCCAATCAAGCTTTTAACACCTCGACTGATACTCACTTGGGTCCAATAAAAGCTCTCCCTGCCATTTCCTACGGTATCTTACGTTAGAACGATTGCAAAAACAATATTTATGTTTCGAAAAGCTGGCGTGAGGGTAGGGTTTGAGGGTCATCCATCTTGCGCAAAAGTATGAAGGCCTATTCTTACATACATTATACATAAATTATTCATAGGGTTATCTGTTTTTTTTTAACTGCTATTTTGTCCCTGCAACACACCGAACAAAAATAATCAAGAATACTCGAAAACGTTTATCAATTTAAATATTTAATCTATATTAATGGTTATAAAGTTAATAGTACAATCTTATTTTGTGAACTAAATCAACATACTTCCACATCTGGTGAGTGTTTTGGTAAATATTATGTTAATTTTTTGTCTGCTTGTATTATATATCTCCTTTTTATAAGGCGACAGGAAGGGACTAACATCCTAAATACAGGGAAACCTAGTTAGGAGTTGTGCTCGGCCATGTATGCGAAACGACACTACATTTGCAGAATTTAGCTACTATAATATTAGCACATAAAATAATAACATACATAAAGAAACTAGTTGCTTCAGCCTTGTTTGTTACCTACTTTATAATATTGAAAATAAGTAGCTAATTTTCAAAGTGCTTATACTTTTAGTCATACCACCTGCATAGTGAACTAATTGATTGTACTTACCTACATGGTGAATTTTGTGAACCATTATTTATGCCAATAAACATTTGTATTTGTATTTGTATTTGTATTTGTATTTGTATTTGTATTTGTATTTGTATTTGTATTTGTATTTGTATTTGTATTTGTATTTGTATTTGTATTTGTATTTGTATTTGTATTTGTATTTGTATTTGTATTTGTATTTGTATTTGTATTTGTATTTGTATTTGTATTTGTATTTGTATTTGTATTTGTATTTGTATTTGTATTTGTATTTGTATTTGTATTTGTATTTGTATTTGTATTTGTATTTGTATTTGTATTTGTATTTGTATTTGTATTTGTATTTGTATTTGTATTTGTATTTGTATTTGTATTTGTATTTGTATTTGTATTTGTATTTGTATTTGTATTTGTATTTGTATTTGTATTTGTATTTGTATTTGTATTTGTATTTGTATTTGTATTTGTATTTGTATTTGTATTTGTATTTGTATTTGTATTTGTATTTGTATTTGTATTTGTATTTGTATTTGTATTTGTATTTGTATTTGTATTTGTATTTGTATTTGTATTTGTATTTGTATTTGTATTTGTATTTGTATTTGTATTTGTATTTGTATTTGTATTTGTATTTGTATTTGTATTTGTATTTGTATTTGTATTTGTATTTGTATTTGTATTTGTATTTGTATTTGTATTTGTATTTGTATTTGTATTTGTATTTGTATTTGTATTTGTATTTGTATTTGTATTTGTATTTGTATTTGTATTTGTATTTGTATTTGTATTTGTATTTGTATTTGTATTTGTATTTGTATTTGTATTTGTATTTGTATTTGTATTTGTATTTGTATTTGTATTTGTATTTGTATTTGTATTTGTATTTGTATTTGTATTTGTATTTGTATTTGTATTTGTATTTGTATTTGTATTTGTATTTGTATTTGTATTTGTATTTGTATTTGTATTTGTATTTGTATTTGTATTTGTATTTGTATTTGTATTTGTATTTGTATTTGTATTTGTATTTGTATTTGTATTTGTATTTGTATTTGTATTTGTATTTGTATTTGTATTTGTATTTGTATTTGTATTTGTATTTGTATTTGTATTTGTATTTGTATTTGTATTTGTATTTGTATTTGTATTTGTATTTGTATTTGTATTTGTATTTGTATTTGTATTTGTATTTGTATTTGTATTTGTATTTGTATTTGTATTTGTATTTGTATTTGTATTTGTATTTGTATTTGTATTTGTATTTGTATTTGTATTTGTATTTGTATTTGTATTTGTATTTGTATTTGTATTTGTATTTGTATTTGTATTTGTATTTGTATTTGTATTTGTATTTGTATTTGTATTTGTATTTGTATTTGTATTTGTATTTGTATTTGTATTTGTATTTGTATTTGTATTTGTATTTGTATTTGTATTTGTATTTGTATTTGTATTTGTATTTGTATTTGTATTTGTATTTGTATTTGTATTTGTATTTGTATTTGTATTTGTATTTGTATTTGTATTTGTATTTGTATTTGTATTTGTATTTGTATTTGTATTTGTATTTGTATTTGTATTTGTATTTGTATTTGTATTTGTATTTGTATTTGTATTTGTATTTGTATTTGTATTTGTATTTGTATTTGTATTTGTATTTGTATTTGTATTTGTATTTGTATTTGTATTTGTATTTGTATTTGTATTTGTATTTGTATTTGTATTTGTATTTGTATTTGTATTTGTATTTGTATTTGTATTTGTATTTGTATTTGTATTTGTATTTGTATTTGTATTTGTATTTGTATTTGTATTTGTATTTGTATTTGTAATTAATAAATTGATAAACGTTTTCGTATATATAACGCAAAATTCTACTTTATAATTTATGCTCTATTATTGAGATTTTCTGAAGTATTCTACTTCGCATTCATTATATCCAAGCAGCCTGTCTGTCTAGTTTATTTGGAGAAATATATTTTAATTGTTAATAACTCGCAAATTGTTCATCAAGCAAAGATAAATTAAACTTGCCTTTCCAATTTGCAAACTTTAAGTGAAAATTTCTCGAACATTTATTATTAACTTCTGTTTTTTAATCAACCCGAACTTTTTTTTCGCTCCCGAAACTTTGGTTCTAACAGCCTTCAATTAAAATCGAAGAGGAGAGAAAAGTAGCCAGAGACTGAATAAGTTCGAATGAATAATCGGATTTGGTCAGAGGGAGAACCTTTTACTGAAAACACGGAAACACTTTCAAAGGGTGTGTATTTTCAGTTATTGAAAAACTTATTTTTCATTTCGCTTAGCGACTTGTGTCAACTATATATTTTTTTTTTATATACCTAGTCGATAGGCTTGCGCTTGATCGCAACTCACCTGATGTAAAGTAACAATGCGGTCTAGGATGTAGCCCGGTGTAAATCGGTTAAAAGGTATTAAAAGGTTTTAGTTGCTGGATTCTCTTTGATGTACGCATGGCAAAGTATTTTAGAAGTAAAATGTATTCTATACCGACCCGTCTTACCAAGTATATGCACCAACTACTACTACTTAAGGTAAACCTTAACCAGTCAGAAAGTCGGTTGCAATTCATGGACAACTCCATGAATTGCAACCGACTTTCTCTAGACGTGTCACACCGGACAATACAGGTTTTAGTAAAACCCGATATGATATTTACTTTCGCTTTCTTTTAATTACAATACTCTGACCAAATAATATAATATAGCTTACCATACTTACTTCAATAAGATCTTAGGTTGTACTGAGAACAAAGGGCGCTTGATTACTTGAGTGCCGTGTCTTATCGGCATTAATTTTACTATAGATAATAGTATAAACTACCTAATTATTGTTTAGCATGGTCTGTCCAGATATCGAACATTCCAGATTGGGTCAAACTACTAATTCCTTAAGTTAAACCCCACCATAGCCCATCTAGTTGTACTGTCCCATGTTTTTATCTTCGTAATTGGTATGGGCGACTAATCTTATTTGACGTGGACATTATAATTTATCAACGTCGCAGCCCGTCGCGTCGCTTCTTGCTCTTGACACTCTTAATAACTTTATATTGAGTTATCTTTGTTAATTCACCTGCCAGTTACCTGCCACTGAAGTTAGCTAATTTACTGTGGACTATTTTAACAAGTGGCACTTTGTGAAATGGATTTATGTAAATAGAACAACTTTCATCCCATACTTTTTTAAATCACTCGCATTCAATCTTCAGTCAAAAAAGACGCGCATTTCAATCTTCCCTCTTAGCTTCTATTTGTCTTCAACGATATGTTGGTGAGTATAGTTACTATTGAGGAAAAACTGATAAAAAAATCTAATCTTAGAGTGTAATTTTCTGAACTATATTATCACGGCTATAGCGTATGTTTCATATTCTTTATCTAGGAAGATTGCTCTTCATACTAAAACATAACAACATCTTAAATTTTTGCGATTAATAAATTAAATATTTGCTAAACTAAATAATTTTTCTGTTTTATTTCAGGTAACTATGCCGAACAAATACGAGTAACTTCTGAACAATAGCTGCATAAAGCGTTTCTCGGAAAACGGTATTTTTCTGCATAAAAAATAATTGCAGTTGGAAAATTCAAGCTTTTTACAGGCAAAGCGTACTGCGATATTATTATTTCAGCTCTAGACACGCTCTATTAAATCTTGTTTTCCCTGCAATAAAATCAGGGAAAGTTTACTTGACTTACTGTGATGATGGTATCATTGAATTAACAATAATGAGTTTTTGAAACGCTTTGCGTCTACTTTTATTTTGCGTACAGCTAGGTTGTGGAATTCCCTTCCGAGTTCATATTTTCCGATAACTATAATCTCGAACTTTTCAAATTGCGAGTAAATCGGTTTCTTCTAGGCAAGCGTGCCACATCGTAGACCGCATCGTCGCTTTACATCAGGCGAGTTGTGGTCAAACGCAAGCCTATCTATAAAAAAAATGTGTATGTGAAGCTAAAAAAACATGATAGACATATATAAGTAGTTCATCACATAGTCATACGGCTTACTAACTTACCTAGATGGCAATTAAGATCGTCGGCCTAGCAGATTTAAATATGGGTATGGCTATACTTAAATGTATGCTTGAACACGACTGATGACTACTTTACATTCGTGTACAGTCGCAAGATAGATTCCTTCTCGTTTTTGTGTACCTCATCCATTTATCTGTTGTGAATAGGTATCCTCTCGGAATAAACAACATCTACAAAATGGAGTTACTTTGGAAAGTTTCCCTTTTTTGTCGACGGACAATTTGATCTTGTAATAAAATCAAGTTAAGGCCGTCTTAGAGCATTTTTATGGTTGTCTGAAACTTGTGAGCCATAAACGAGAGTTCAGACTGTAATTTTGGTTTGCAACAGTATAATCTTTCCTCAGAAATATAAATTCATTTTAAATAACGCTTACAACGTAATAGAGCATTTTAAAAGGACGAAAATCATTAAAGTTTGATGTTAATTTCCCTTGAAAAAAAAATAGGATGTCTTCACATGTTATTAGCCAATAAGCATTAAGACACAGCCCTGAAACAGGCTATGGTTTGAAAGTCAAGCGTTCGCCCGTGTAGCATACTGTAGTAGGAGCTGTTTTTGCAATACGTTAATAACGAAGCGTAATTATCATAATATATTAAAACCACCAAGGTTAGGTGTATTCATTTGCCGTCTAATTCGTTTCATCCTTTTAGTTAAGTAATCGTACTAATTTTTGTTTAAATTTAAATCTATGTAGATAGTTATTGGAAAATAAAATAAACTTGCTTCCGAGTTTGCGCAATCAGTCTACTGTAAGCAAACAGAATTATCTCGTTTACTATTGAACACAGAGTAAAACATAACAGAAGCTCACAGAGCGAAGATCGCGCAATAACTACACCAGATCTATGAGAGCGATGCCGGCTGTTTACCCAGAGCGGGATATTGTCAATAGAGATCGATATAGGACCTCGTTACCACTGGATTTATATTAGTGGCTGACGTTATTCAGATACCTGTAAGCTTTTTAAAGACGTTATATTTATTGGTGTTTTGGATTGATGATAATTTTAAGTGGGCTACTAAATATAAGTTAATTTTTTTTTCGACTTAAAAAGCTGTTGTTAAATTATATAACTTTCCTCTCCATTTAAATTAATTCTCTTAATACAATATTTTCCTTTTATTTATGCTCATTACTCAACTATAGGCAAACAAAAAACAATAGACACCCTAGATCGATGCGAAAGATTCTCCCAGTTGACTCAAAACGGGATATTGGCAATGAAGATCGACAATAGCTCACGTTACGTCACGTTATAAAAGCAAGCTCATTTTAGGTATGTTAAAAAATTTATAACTTATGTATTCTACAAACCCCATCTTCGAATGAATTTCAACGTAATAGGTATTGAAAAATAAAAACTTTCGGCTCCTTATTTTTTGTTTGCCTATAGTTGAGTAATGAGCATAAATAAAAGGAAAATATTGTATTAAGAGAATTAATTTAAATGGAGAGGAAAGTTATATAATTTAACAACAGCTTTTTAAGTCGAAAAAAAAATTAACTTATATTTAGTAGCCCATTATTAAAATTACTTATTATTGCAGTATCTTAATCTCTATTTATTATCTTTAACTGCAAATATAATTACTTCTTATAAGAGTGAACACCGAGTAAAACCTGACAGAGGCACACAGAGCGAAGAACACGGGATAATAAGGGTAGGTACCCTAGATCAATGAGAGCGATGCCAGCTGTTGACTTAGGATGGGAATATGGCGATGGAGATCGACATTGGCATATTGACGTTGAAATTTTTCGAATATGTGGTTTTGCTTATAACGAATATGCAGATATTAGTTATATTTTTAAAATGGACTTTTAATGAGGTTACATGAGAGCACAGTTAAGAGCCTCATTAGCCTCATAGATATAAATAACTTTTACCATGGAAAACACAATTTACTATTGAAAAGAAAGCATTATAAATTGCTTTCCTTAAAATTGCTGAGCTTTAACAGCTGCTTATTAGAGCATGGTCTTTGCAGAGTGTACGTCGTTTAACAACCGATCGATTGTTAAAACGATTTTAGAAAAGTAAGCAGTAAAATATTCCTTGCCTTTCTGGTATAATACAAGAAGGTGAGTGCCTTGTTCAAAAACATTGAACTCGTCTAACCAATCTACAGTAAGTACGCCATCCCATCTGATTTGCGGCCGGAGTACTGACGTAGCACGTACGTTGTAGGCCGTGCTACGTGCGTAGCTGCGGCTACGAAATTACACTGACTGACAGGACAGCGTAGAATGAAAATGTGTCCGTGAGACTTCAGTATGGCCTAACACAAATACATACAAATTAACATACAATACAAAAAATATATTTTACACGGCTGCCAAAAAATGGGTTTAATGTTTTAGGGAATAGACCTTTAAAACATATTAACGAGGATGTCTGTTTTTCCTTCTGATAGACACAATACTTTTTTTTCAGCTCGATAGCTTTAGATAATTTTTAAAAGCATATGCCTGGCAACCTTTTGATACTTTTGATATATATATGTAAAACATGCTTTTAGGAATTCGTTGTTTCCAGTAAATTAAGATTCGTTGCCTGGGCGATTTTATGTATTCTTTTCACGATGTAGATAAATATTTAGGAACGGGTCTCGCTATTTCCGTAGGTGTAAAAGGGTTTTTTAAGGGTCCTTATATCAAATTTCGATAAAAATGCGTTCAGGATTCTTTGCCATTTGAGGGCATTTGCGCACAAAACGTTGACTAAGGGTTCAGTACATTTTGCGGGTACGAAGCGTGAAATGCTGAAAGCGCTGATGGAAACGCAAATAATGTGGTCTGAAATGTGGCGTCATTTATCGGTATAATTTAACATTTAAAGGCTGTTTGGTGAAAACGTAAATTGTTTACGGCGGAAACGATGAGCTCTGTACGGGGGCAATCATTCTAAAATACGTGATCATGAATAATTTTCACATTTTAGTAATGAATAGGTTGTGAATAACTTGTTGTGACCAGTAAATGTTCTACTTTATTCCTGGTGGGTATACAGAGTTATCAGTTAGGGCTGTAGTTAGCCGAAAGGAGGTCACTATATTCCGCTACCAGTGAAGGAAAACATCGTGAGGAAACCATTGCATGGTGGTAGGGCGATTCACTCGATATCACTCGCCTGGCTAGCTACCACCCTCAAGTTGTAAAATCTGTCACCAAGTGACAGATTTTACAACTTGAGGGTGACCTAACAGTGTGATCCGACAGCCTTCCTTGAGAGCCAGTGTATTCTAGACAAGGCGTGCTCCATCTTAGGCTACAATATCGCTGGTTTCCGTGGTCGTGCGATCTTGTGGTCAAATGCCTAGCTGTGTAGGATAAATAAAAACCATCCTAAGGAAAACTTACTTGCACTATGGGACCAGTTCTTAAAACAAGAAAATAAAATCAGCTGCTTTATACATTTTGTCAATGACTAAATTCTCCCATGAAAGAGCTGATTTTTTGTTCTTCAATTCGGGGTTGGCCCCGTAATGAAAGTTATTCGTAATATTTTGTGCAAGGTTTGTAATTTCGTGATAAAATATAATCTGAACTGATTAGATTTGAAGTGTTGAGAAGTAGGCGACGAGTAACTTTTTCTTCTTAACTTGTATCTAAATCACGAAGTACATGATGCAGTTTAACTATTTCAGAAATTCGTAGTTCTACAGAGCACTAACCTACGTACACAATATACAAGATCTCACAGACTGAGTTCACAAGTTATCCCACGAACCGAGAATAATTGGAGTCTCGTCATCTGGCTCACCTTTTGATGGATTGTGAACTCTGAACGCATGTGAAATTCTCTGTTACCTTCGTGTATTCACTTCGTGTATATTGATATATTTAATCTGTTGACATATATAATTTTAATATATTTTTAATCGTTTTAATGCTTTGCAGGTGAATATAAGATAACCTATTCAAATTTAAAGCGCTGTTTTAGATCACATGACATTAGTAAAATAATATTAATTTTTAGGTATAAACTTGGGATATGTGCCTATACCTATTGCTTTTCATTTCGGTCCACTGGACCCTAAATGCCTACTTGAAATTGCTAAGGAGGACCTTTTCCATCAATGTATTCCATTCCAACGCGATCTTTTATAAAATTTAGAAAATGACTTTTAGGATAGAACCCTCTTAATAATTTGAATTCATCGGCAAATTCAAACCATACTTACCATCTGCGTAAAAATTCAGACCGAAATGGGTACTTCATAGAAATAAACGAGAACGAATGACTCAAGTGTCGATCAAAAACGAACACGAACGAGAGATGAAAACGAGGAATAAAAATGATTTGGAGCCAATAATTTCATACTCGTGTAAGAACGAATGAATAATTCAGTTTTTTATAAAGTTTCGCTCTGGCTCAGAAGAACAAATATCTCTCAGGAATAACGTAAGTAAGATATTTGCATTAAAATAATTTTAGAGCTATGCTGCTTAATTCTAATAATGTTAATTCATGACACATATGAACAATATCTATCGGCCATTCAATCCAATTCAGTTCAATCAAACAGCGATCAACGTGGAGCGGCAAATCAAAAGGCAATTACCGCTCGCAGTGTAGCAGAGCCAATCATGACGTCACGAAGTCACGTGATGACCAGCGGGGATGCAATCATCCCTCGATAGATATGCCAACCGGGATCGCAATCGAAGCTGTCTCGGTTGGCACACGTTCCAAGCGGACATAAGGAAAGAACCGAGCATTTTCGATGTAAAACCTACGTATTGGTTGTCTGCAATTTGTGTCTTTGAGCTGGAAAATAAAATAAAATCAGCTGTGTGTGTGTCTCAGAAATATAAAAAAATCTGGAGAATTCTATTGCAAACTACGATTGCAAATGCAGTTTGAAACAATGTGTTATTTTTTATAAAAAAAACTAACATTACAATTATATATACGTAAATTTTATGACGAGATATTATAAATACAGTTAGATTAGGAATAAATCTGAATAAGTGAGGTGGGATTTTAATTAAGGTGTACGCAACTGAAGCATTACATCACAAAAATGATCCAGGTTTTTATCTTGTTATAAAATCGTTGTTCCCTTATTGATTCCAAATCAATATTACAGGAGTAACATTTGTATTGAAATCTCTACGTGTCACTCGATCTAGACACATTGGTTAAAAATACTAACTAGTTAAAGTAAGAAGTCAATGCGGACAGATATTTATTGAAACCATTGTTCGGAAATACAATGACTTGGAGCAAATCCTTTATATTAGAATTCGAATACTTTGACAAAGGGCAACCGAAGAAAAGGATGAACGGTTATCATTTAACAACTGGAAAATTGAAAAATAAGTTAAACTCTGAAATCTTACACCCAAAGTACTTCACTCGTTTCATTAAAAAACTCATGAAACCTTAATAAATTCATGCTTCTAAATTTGTGTTATTTATTTTGATGTCCCCTGACCTGATTTAAACCTGAGATATTATTAGTACCCTTGTGCTTTCTAACGTACACGAAGCGTACAAGGATAACTAACTTACTAAAAGTAGTAACTATTTCCACCCACTCGAGAGAAGTTCTAGGAATTTACAACTTGGAGCTCGTAGGCTGATATTTGATTAAACTATTTATATATAGTATAGTAGCTGCTACCTGCGGAGTTATCCATGAAAATTTTATTATCCTACGTAAACACTTCATTTTCTGAGATGAAGCATTATTTTATGAAGATGATTTAGCCTATATCCAGGATATAAGCTATCCTTGTGCGAAATTTTATACAAGTCGGTTGAGCCGTATGAGCGAAAAGGAGTAACAAACAAACTGACACACATAAAAAAATCGATCTTATTATAATATGCGTGTGAAATATGGTAGTGTGATCAGATGCCATACCTAGTTAATTCAACTATATATTCGCAATGAATAGATAGATGTCTAATTTTAATGACACTATTCACCCACTTAAATATATATCATACAAATACATATCATAAACTTTTAAATGATTTATCATTTGTCATTTGATATTAATGACTTCGATTAGCGAAAAATCAGGCTTAAAAGCAAACGCCCGTTAAACAACAGATCGATTCCATTGAAAACACGTTTCATTCTAAGTCCCTTTTTCACAGAATCTTTTCATTTTCAAATTTTCATTCACAACAATACACGATTCTTATTATCCCGCAGTGATAAATATTCCAATAAATTCACGAAGTAATATTTATTTTTTAATAAAACCACCGCTTTTGTAAAGCTCTACATCTCTGATATTTATCACCTAGCTGTGGATACGCAGCCTTGTGGTTATATTTGCGTATTTGCTGGAAGAATAGGGAAGCTGTGAATAAATTATTACAAGTAGGCGAGAAATCGAAATACTTTCTACATCTGTTGCGTGAACTTCTTTGATATTACAGTACTTTTGGCAACTTTTATCTGTGAGATAAAAGTTGCCAAAAGTGGGGTATGGTACTTACTTATACAAACAAACAATTTTAATAGCTAAAAAAACTTTTCGTAATATCATATTTTTTTGCAAAGTCAAACGTAATTATTGTAAATTAAATCTTTATATTCAGAATTATTACTTAAATTGGACTACAATTTCAAAGTGATATGATAAATAAATACAAAAGAGCAAAAACCATACAAACCAGTATATTACATACCTACTTGCTAAAAACAAAAACATTTTTTCCAAGTTATTTCTGCAAATTATATCAAAAATATTATTATTGCTACGAAGAGAGCATCTTTTCATAAAGACGGGAAAATTATATTTTATTTTGGGAATTTTACTCCGAGCCTTTTGTGGTGGCCAGACGTTCTGCACCTCGGTAGATATTTATTACTAAAGTTCAGAGCATGCCTTCTCACCTCCAAGAGGTTCTGATAAAATCGCTATTGCCTGAGTTAAATCCTTCAAGTTATAATTACTGTTTTTACTGTATTCCGGACTCGGCTTCTGGAAAACTTTTCCTTTATATTGGTCCTATGCAACTTTATCTTCGGTCCTTAGAGAAAATAGCGACTATTTGTAGATATTAAGTGTTTGTGTAAAAATCGTGTAATAATATTGTTTTCGTCCCACCATCTCGGAAAGAGTATTTTTGCTATTCATATCGAATAATAGTGAGTGCGAAAGCCGTTTTTATCATCTGCTGTTTGTTTGACGACCGAAAACATTTTGCTATAGAAGAACTGTTTTTATTTCTCTAATTCAGACTTGCTCCCATCGTGAAAGTTGATCGTAATTATGGCTGAGGATACTCACCCTCCTTGGGCTTAATGCACCTGTAGCCGATATATGATATGGTACGGGAATATTCCTCTCCAAAGCAAACACGTTGGCGGTGACTACGTCAAAAACATTAAAATAAAAGTCAACAATAACTTAATTCATAAAGTGATATGAAATTATTTATTGTTCTGTTAAACTAGGTAATTACAATAATAGTAGTTCCTGATTTAAATATAAGTTATCTATCTCAACCCTCAGGTATACAGACATAAGAGTTCTTAACAGCTAAATTAAAATATTTAGCTGTTACATTTACATATGGAATAATAAACACAATATTAAAAATTAAATATAATAAATATTAAATCCCATAGTAAAAAATGACATACCGAATGAAAATATCAAATGTTATGTCATATTGTCATCCTTTAAAGACTCGTCCATAGTGTAGTAAGTTTTCTTGACTAAACTATTATTGAGCTTTTCTTTGAAAAGTGATACATCAGAAGTTTGAATATTTTTTGGTATTTTGTTATAGATATTTCTAGCCATACAGAATACACTCTCTCTCAAAGTACTAGTTCTACTTTCGTGGACACACATAATTCCCGCACGTGGAGTACCGTCAACGAACATATTTAAAAACTGTGGATTACATTTTATAAATACCGCGGTTTCGCTTATAAATAAACAAGGTGAAGTTAGAATTTTAAAACGAATAAAATGATCTTTACAAGATTGTCATTTTTAATGCCGCATATTGATCTAATACAACGTTTTTGTACTCGAAAGGCTTTTAGATTTAATTCTTTGGTAGAGTTTCCCCAAAATATGACGCCATATCTCAAAATGAATGCAACATGTCCTAGGCTGTAAGAAGTGCACCTTCATTCACTACTTTACGCATCTGAAAAAGCGCATACGCAAACTAACGTAGTCTTTTACATACATTTTCGATATGGGGTTTCCAGGTCAATTTACGATCGATATTAAGTCCTAGAAAACGAGTATGATCGATTTCTTTAACCTTTTTTCCTGCGTGTTCTAAATTAAAATTATATGTCTTATTATGTTGTAGTCTATAATAGATAAAAAATGTCTTGTCAATATTAATTCTTAAATTATTATTTTTCAGCCAGTCAATTTCATTTGTCAAACTATATTAATGTCTATTTTCATATAATTATCAGTGAATAGTATTGTGCTATCGTCTGCAAATATTATCAATACAATATGATGTTTAGTTATATTTGGTAAATCATTAATGTATATACCTATAAATTTATGTATGTATATATAAGAAATAATAGTGGACCTAACGTATGCAATCATATAACAGAAGATGACCCTTTCAAAAGTAAACAACAAACGGTCAAAAATCAGAACGTTACTTAGCTTTCTGCCGTCCTCCGCATTTTCTCGAGATGGCCGCCACAGGGAAACAGCCCGCCGGCCATTCCGCTGAGTGCGAATGGCCTCGTAAAACGTTATGTTATTATGATCGTTATGGCGGACATAGGTACCTAAGTAGCCTTTTTTACGAACGTTATTATAATCGAAAACAATTAAAAAAGGGTGAAGGCCAAAACTTTTTTTCTGTAGGCCATTATATAAATCTTTCTAATGATATATTTTCGTCATTACTTATGATGTAAAACCTTGCGTATAAAGTGTTACAGTTTTTGGTCAAGATGAAAGTTATTAATACGGCTAAGATTAACGTAACTAGCAAACTAACGTCGCCTGGGAAGGTATTCCCTGTCAGGCGGTGAAAGTAATTATTATCCGTCCGTGTTTCGTTCTTCGCACCTGTTAATTAATCCGAGCAGAAATCGCGTCACCGTCGAGCCTTCGTAATGAATGTTTGTGGATTGCGAAGTTACGTTTACCTACCGGCTCTATCGTCATTTGTTTTGCATTTCAGTAATAAATTTTATCATACTTCTGTCAAGTTATACCCTTTCTAAAAGGAATTAGATAAAAGCAGTTAAGTACTGAAATTATTATATAGGTAAAGTCAAGTGTTATTAAGAAACTAGGTGTTACCAGCGACTACGTCCGCGTGGACTAAGACTTTTTCCTGATAGTGATAAGAATTAATTAAGTAAAAATTCTACGACGTCATTCCGCGACTGCACATCAGCAAGCTCAAATCGGCGGCCCGTTCCCGGGTTCATCCCGAGAGGAACTAAAACACTGTCATACGAATATATGCTTCTCAATACGTTTTAGTTCAAAATTTCTTTATCGTTGCAATAAAGTTTGTTTGGTAAAGAGCGCTAATTGAAAATGCAACCACAACGCTTCACCTGGCTTTCCTTTGCTTGATCGCTTCTGCCCGCGCCGG
The DNA here is from genome assembly GCA_947049295.1 of Ligdia adustata. Taxonomy (NCBI): domain Eukaryota; kingdom Metazoa; phylum Arthropoda; class Insecta; order Lepidoptera; family Geometridae; genus Ligdia; species Ligdia adustata. The sequence continues at coordinate 12,371,437 of OX346218.1, forward strand.
GGTTTCTACATTTTAGCCCTTTGATCCTTTCATTTCAGCCCTGTTTTGTATAAGTATTTACCAATGTTCTATACAATTAGTGGTATAGAACTTTCAAAAAAAACCCTTAGATCAACCTGGCTCAAGATCATGCCTTAATTCAGCACAGATCCAAAATTGTATTGATAACTAACGTCCACTACCCATGTGTTTAATATCATCTCTATAAGTTGAGTAGCTTGGGACTTTCATAAAAATTTTAGGTAGCCCTTCATTCCCTTTAATACGTCCCTGTCGCATAATCCGTTCTTGATAATACGAGTATACCTAATCTAATGCAGTATGCTGTCTATCGTTCTGTAGTTGCTCGAATTGCACAAATGAGCACACATCGATATCGACCTCGGAGCGTTTGTGCTTATATTGCGCTTGCTAGAAAAGTTCGTATATCAATATCATAATAAAACTTACCAATGTGTCCGGAAAAATACTGCGAATGAAAAATAAGTAGTCTTCATAACCAATGTAAATATTTACTGATTGAAATATTTATAAAGTTTTTATCATATTATGTGACTAACTTTCAATCAATTCTTTTCGTGAATTTGAGGATTTGTCCTTACAAAGTCACTTTTATGTGTTCATACTACTATATGGTACTGAAATATGATCACACTCACGTTTTTCAGAAACACATTGTGCGCAAGTAGGTTTAATTGCAATTATCACGATTTCAGATGCAAAATGCTAACATGCCATATCTAAAAACACGCTGTGATGTGAATAATATCCTTCTAACATGGCACTAAGTAATTTCATACCGACGTTACTAACAACATGCGACACGTAGACTCATCCTAATTTCAAAAATATTTCCTCGTCACTTTACCCACAACCACGTTGCCTATTTCCCTTGACTTGATGTGACTCAAAGTTCACGGCAGTGACTGATCACTTTGACGCACATTACAATTTAAGAAATATTCGTATGTGTGCAAGTACGTTGCTTCTATATTTTAACAAATCGTTTACATTTCACTTGTGAAGTTCATTGATTATATAAAAAGGTTATTAGGCTTAAACTCGTACTCATTAATCTAATTGCGGGTTGCTCATCTTCATGAAAAACTTAAATCCACCCTAATTTGACAAACGTGACCCTAAAACATGTGGATTTTTCTTAGACTAGAAGTCTTTCAATATGTACATTTTCTAGAACTCCCTGTTATCCTCCCGGTATCCCTTAAGGTTTACTACGCTCCGTTTCAATCAACCGCTCTGCATTACGTGCGAGTTTTAAATGCTAAACCTATAAAAAAGTAAAAGCTTCTTCGAATAGTATGTTAAAATTATTTTATTTGCAAAATGACACTTTTTACACAATTTTTGTCGGTAGCGGTAAACAAGCTCGTTCCAAGGTCGGCCTCACCCGTTAGTGCAAATGAAGGCTCTTCCAAACCCAGCCCTAATTACTCATCGTGGTAAAAAGCTGACATTGCCTTATAGGAGGGGCTAAACAGGTCAACTTTTAAAAGCTTTTAAAGGTCAAAGCGGTTTAAATAAAATAGAACTTGCTTCTTTCATAGCGACAATTTGTATTCGTAATAAGTAGGATCGAGAGGAGTCGAAAATAGTTCAAAGAGGAATCGTGCTTGTTTTAGAATAACCTGCCACCAAAGTAATAAAGAGTGCCTTCATAATTGAGGAAATGAGCCCTAACGATTTTTGACAAATTTATAAACTCGCAAATATCACGGTACCTATACGAGCATGTGTAGAATAATATGATTTTTTGTGGCTTAATTAAATTTAATAAATTCTACATTATTTAAGCTGTTACAATATATTTTACCTATAATTTTTACTTACTTGTCGTGTTCTTACTACATCAACTTCGTTAGTTTTTTTTTTCTATTGTTATCTTATCGTTCTTCGCTGTTATTTTAAATAAACTTTGCGTCTAACATATTATATCTCGTTTATACACTGGAATAATTGCATACAATTATTTCACACTACGTCAATACTTATTATAAAATAAGTAGCTATAGTTTTAAATTTGAATGGCTTTCACAACCCAGTCATTCATAATGATGGTTAGATAGTAGTGGTACATGTGAGGGCGCCACAGTGTTTATTTAACTTACTTGCTATATTGACAACACAGTTACTATATTATAGCGCTACTCAGTAAACTGAGTAAAATTTATTAATCATTATACTTATTTAGTTCTCATTTTATTATTCATCGACTTGGTTAAGGCTGTTATATAAAATTATGAGATTAACTAGAAATGTCATAAAATAGTCATAAAATGAAAATCGACTGCAGTCATAGCAACACAAATACTGCTTACCACATCCTTAGCATATGACTCATCAATATGATATAGGCACACCAGCTTTAAACTGCTCGCCTTTACTTAAAAAAAAATAATTAAAAACAAATACGTCCTACTTTCGAAAAAAACTTTTCGTATCTATAATCAGAATATGGCTCTCCGGACGCCATTTAGCTAATTGGAGTGTAATTATTAATTAGAATACCGTGGATTAAAATTAAATTCGTCTCAGTATAAACAGCGTGTTATCGTGGTAGAGAGAATAACAATAGCGGGGGCGTGCAACCAGTTGTTTTGGAAATGACTGCGCGGAACAGTTATTTTCCGCTATATCAAGGGTTGGCACTTGAAAGAGCCAGTTTAGTCGCGGTAGGCATTTTCAGCGGAAATCTGAATTGGATGGCACCCAACTGTCAGCAATTAGTGCCATTCACCACCCTCCAATCTACGCGAGGTATGTTATTTTTAGGAATGTTTTCCACACAATAATAATCAACCCTACCATTAATTTATCATATCCTGGGTAATTAGTTTTAGATTTATTTTACAATACCTATTTTTAATGACTTCAATTTAAATCGTATAGAACTTTATTGTGAATAGGTTCACCAAGAAAATAAAAACGATGAATACGAGTAAGTAATATAAAAAACTTCTTCGTCATCAAGCTTTTGAAATTAAAAAAAATAAAAACTGAACCCTGCTAATATTAGAGGCACATAAGGGTATTTAAATTATTATTATTAATTATATTTTTATAAGATTACTCAAAGAACTTAGGATCGTCTTGGTCTTTATTTTTGTTTAATGGAGTAGGTATTCTTTCTAACTGGTGCTAAATAGATTATAAATTTTCGAAATCAGTTTAATTATAAAGCATAAAGTCGGTAACGATTACGTGTTTTGCTGTGGTTATGAAAGAAATAGTCCTAAATGAGGTTTATTAGCAACGATTCCAGTGCTTTTCAGTAATGCTTCTTTAAAAACAGAATAAACCTGTTTTACAAAAATAAATAACTGCTTTAATTTATTTCTAGTAAAGCAGTTAAGTGTAAACGTACGGATGGTTTCCACGAGAAGTTTCATTTATTCTATACCAAATAGCCTCCATCTTGGTTTTGCAGTAGTTGGGTAACAATTTTGAGGTATACCTATCAACGGCATTATTTATGTTCCATCCAATCAGAAGCCCGCAAGAAATTATGAGGAGAACGCTAGTGACACGCGATCTCTTTTTGGCGTGCGTTCATATGAGTTCACTATATACGCTACTTGGAAATATCTTCATTTCTCTTGTACACCAAATACTCATATTATATAGTTAGTAGGTATGTATATCTCCAACGTTTATTACACGTTTTGTTTCTCGTATTTTCTATACTAAATCTATTCTTATAAAGAGGAAATATTTCTTTTCTTTTGTATGTAACATATAAATTTAAAACTACTGGACCGAATTCAAAAATTCTTTCGCCTTTTGAAAGCTATATTTCCACTAAGTAACAGGCTATAATATATACGCATATATACATAAATGCGTACATACATACACTCGAAAAGCATAACCCTCCTTCTTTCACAGTCTGGTAATAAAAATATAAATATTACAACGATTTAGATAAGAGGTTCAAAATACATCTTTACTGGTATTTCTTTATATTTATACATATGTTTCGAATAAGTTCTAATCCTTCGTACCTACTCGTATCTACCCTATACGAGTAAGTGGAAAAATAGGTTCAATAATTACATAAGTTTTCATCTCAGAAAGACTGTCAATAAAGCCTCGAGAATACAGAAGCGTCACTTTACTGTTACATATTCTAGCATTTAAATATTTTATTTATTGTCAATAAAATAGGAACAAATGTATTATTAGTGTAGTTTAAACGATGTTCATTAAGTTTCACTTCAATTGGCTGAAAATTTATTAGTGGTACATTTAGCAGAGTAACAAATGTGAGAGTTCCCACTACACAGTTGATTATTTCCACCCGGGTGAGGTAAACTAACATTCGCTTGTGGCAACATTATACACTATCTAATGGATGTAGGTTAAATAGTTGGAAGTCAAGGTTGGGGTGTGGTTATATATGTAAAGACTTTTAAGTTAGATTTAATTACTTTAGGCGTTAATTATAAGCATATATTTTTTATAACTCCCTCCATGTACACTTTACATTATGATGATTTCAAATCCGAGATGGCTGCCACCACACATGTAGAAGAGATTAAAAAAAACTTGTTTAAAGTTAATTTACTAGCACATATGAAAATACATATTAGTTATTTAGCTAATATGTATTTTCATATGCAATAATAACAGAGCAGCATATAAAAATATATGCTGCTCTGTTATTTATTTTTTGAAATTAACATTTTTATTTTTGGTGTACAATGAAGGTATAATCGATTATAGATTACGTTTTAAGTAGTTACGCTAGCAAGAAGTTAGTTACATGAGTTAGTGGTAGCCTAGTAAGTAAGTCAAATAAGCCAAGTCTATGAATTCCTCACAAAAAAGGGCGCGAGTTCAATCCCAAATACAGGTATGCACCTCTGTGCTTTTCACTTATGTGCATATTATAATTAGTCACCACATGCTTGAACGGTGAAGGAAAATATTGTGAGGAAATCTGCTTGTCGGAGAAGATAATAGCTTCGAAGACAAGTGAAGTCCCCAATCCGAAATACACCCCCTGCACAGGGGAGACTCCTTACAGGAATAGAAGTTCTAAGAAGATTTAACATATTTTAAAATAAAGTATTGTTCTTAATTCGTGGGGTTTATTTTAAATTCTGTTCCCCAATACATAAAGTCGATTGGCATTTTTAAAAGTATTAGACATTTATTTTTGCAATTTTAATTAAAAAATCAATATGATATTAATATTACAATGATTGCGGCCCCAGCTCTCACAGAATTTGATAATAAGCTTAATGTTATAATATGTCATTTCTAATACGTATTAGGTATTTGATTGTAGGTAGGTAGCTACCCAGTAGGTACACACTTGTTTTTGCTACTTGCGCTAATCAAAACTTTAGGAACAGAATTTTCGGTTAGTTAACAAGCGAGTAACAATCAACATCCAATGTTTGCTGATTTGCTGTATAAATAAGGCCGAATAAACTTTTACGTGAACCTCGCAACTTTTGTGAAATTGAAAAAGTTACCTTTCTGTGAGGAGCACTTTAGTAATGGGTACCGTTCGTGCTTACATAAATTTGACATTCTTTTGATGGAAAAATAATTAAAAAGTCAGTGTATAGGGGTCGGCACTCGAAGTGTTACCAATTCAAAATACTGTTATTTTGACAATTTTGTTTCTTTTTATTAAACTTCAATATATAGAAAAAAAACATTTAAAATTAAAAAGAAAAAAATGAAATGTTCGATGTGGCCACCTTTAGCGCGGATAACAGCATCGAGTCTGTCCGAGAAGGCTTCACACGCTGCACGAATGTGGTCTGCTGATATTTTGTTCCATTCTCGGCGAAGATCAATCTTAAAGGCATCGACTGTTTCATATTTTTTTGCTGACACTTTGCCTCTAGAATTGACCATATGGAAAAATCCATTGGATTTAAGTCAGGCGAATATGGTGGCCATTGTTGCGAAGAAATGAAGCTCGGAACTTTTTCTTGCAAAAAAATTTGGGTTTCACGGGCTTTGTGGGATGGTGCCGAGTCTTGCTGAAACGTCCAATGGTTTCTACCGAATTTCTTACGTGCATAAAATCTTTTCACGGTAGATTTGCTGGTTTATCTTTGCACCCTACTCAATGAAAACGAGAGGTGAACGTCCCGTAGCAGTTATCGCGGCCCAAACCATCACTGATGCTGGTGCTTGCTTTCGCAGAGCAATTCGTTGGTCTAAATTGTCGTTTGATTTAGACTTTAATCATACGCGATCATTTTGTTTGTTCACAAATTGCTGAACCGTAAACATTTGGCGAACTGCCTTTTGTGCAAGTGTCAAGTCTTGCACTTTTTGTATTTGTAAGGCTTCAGTTGTAGTTTATTTTTTAATATGCGTCCTATGCTCCGGGCAGATACATTAAGACTTTTCGCCAATTTAACTGCGCTTTGTCGTGGATTTCGTTCAATTCTAGCCTTTACCTTTCGAACCATTTCTGATGATGTTGCTGTTGTTGGATGTCCACCTCCATGGCGTTTCTTGATGCTACCCGTATCATTGTAACGCGTGATGGTCCGATACACAAACATTTTATTCAGATGTAAATGTCGTAGCGCATTAACAATGGCTGGTTGCGATTTTCCAGCCAAATACAAAGTAATGACACTGTGGCGATTGAATTCCATCTGGATAACTTTTTTTAGCAGCGACGAAAAACAATAAGCTTCTGTATGTTTAGGAACAATACAATAGACTTACGACTGTGAAAAAATGGGCGCCATATTGTAAACAGTTTGCTTGCTAAAGCAACTTAAAGTTGGTAACACTTCGAGTGCCTACCCCTGTATATGTAACACTGAATTTAGTCACGTCGCTGGGTAGGAAATATGGATTAAATTGCATCTATTGCTAACTCGGTACCTAACTATATACTCTTACCTACTAATAGTATTCTTAATATTTCCATGTACCTATGTAGGTACTAAGAGTCAATCAATCAAGCAATCGAATTATTTGTTCCTGCAAGTGAAGGTTTAGTAACAAATTTTAAGCAAGGTTCGTTTATAATACAGTATTTTACGAATTACGTGCCTGCCTACTGCCTATTCAAGAATTCTTAGAACTGCTCTAAGGTCAGATACATTTGGATAAACCAGCAAAAAAACTACTTTAGTTATTTGATCAAATGGCCAATACCAGGCACTCTCTTCTCGAACGGCATTAGCTTCTGAAAGCTACTAAAAAGCTAAAACGAACGGCTACCCTATGCAAATGCATTTCAATCTAAACGCAAGTCATGTTCACTCCGAAGCTGTATGAAAGATCTATAATAGAAAATTCTACAGACACACATAGAATATTGGCATGAGGAAAGGAAGACGAAAGGCCATAAAAATATATAATGTTAATAATGCAATGTTGCTTATCTATACTTCTCACAATAATTTACCAGGGCCCCGAGTCTGGTGTTTAAATTGTGTCTGAATCAAAATAACATTATGTAATTAATGCCGCTCCTGACACAGAATATAGCAGAGTTGATACTATAATTTTTAGTTATAGACTACTAAAAATATAAAAAACACCACAATAGCGCAATGCAATATATATTTACAGACTGCGCCGTGGTAGAATGGCCCTTTTTTTTCTGTGGCAGCTATTAGGACGCACTTTATGTGTCTATTTTTACCCGACTGCGAAAGAAGGAGGGTTATATTTTTCGAGTGTATGTACCTATGTATATTTCTTTTGCACGACCTAGAGCATAAACGACATGTCATATTTTTAAGTAAGTGGTGTCAATAGATTCGTCTTTATCCTGAAACCGAGTCTTTTGTCTTTTTTTTAATCGTCTTTGTTTTTATTTCGATTTATCTAGATAAATCGAAATAAAAACAAAAATTTAAAGAGTTAGTTGTCGGAAATAATAAATACCACGCGGACAAAGTCGCGGACATCAACTTATAATTAAATAAACTTGCTAACCATGTAAAAAAAATGTATTTAGGTTAAAGTAGCGAGATTGTTTCTCATTTAATCCACTCGCTTGATTTCAAATAACCACCGCCTGTAGTCGGCTAATTGAGATAGTGTGGTGCTCGTTAACCACATGGTTCTTGTTATTGCTCACTCTCATTACTGTACTAAGATAACATAACAAGATTTTTTTAACCCTTACTGCCATACTGCTTTAGATAAGCTCTCTCCCAAATCCTTCCACAATACACGGTCCAGGGCCACCACCCGCATGTCTAAAAAAATATACATTGATTCACAAAAAAAATAGGTACAATAAGTTTTTAGGTAGGTAAGCTAAATCGTATAGCGTGAAATAGCAATAAAAACAAAAAAATATATTTATTTGTAAAGTATAGTTCTCAGCCATATTGCAATTTTCTTTATGCCTGTATAATTTTTCCAGTTATTTTGATTCAAAAACCAATCTTCTGTACCGACTTTAATAAAATTTTGATGAAATTACCTCTGAAATATGATCTACCAAACAAAAAAAGAAGAAACAAAATTGTTTCAAAATCAACGGAGTAATCGCAACATACAAAAAAAACTAGAATAGAATAAAGGATAGAATAGAATATAGTTTATTTATGACAAAATTTGAACCAAAATAAAAAATACAATAGTAAGGAATCATGTTTTTTGTCAGAATAAGAACATAAACAAAAAAAAAAAGATGCTGTCAAATTGACAACTTCTTTTTTTAAGTCAGTTAAAAAGAATCAGTACCTATCAGATAGACACATTAGTCACGTAGAAGAGTGAGACCTTTCACGCAAGTTGTCCGAGAGCGGTAGTATCTTGGACGCACGCCAGAATAGATCACCGCAAATTATACGCTCTCTCAGCTTGATTTTCAATTTTTTTGACCTCTGACTGAACCACAGATGAAATACGATGAATACTTATTATACTTCATTGTAATCTTATTCATTAAAATAGGTAAATTGTCTAGTAGTACTATGCATACCTACCTAGGTACCTAATAATTTTTTTTATTGATATATCGTACATTAGTGTAATAGTCACTGAATTAAAATTATCTGAATCTATGGAAACAGCTATTATTATATTTTAAAAAATCATCGATACGTTTTAAAAGGGATGAAATTTAATAACCACCAAAAAACAATCGTTGCCCTAAACAGCCTCATCCAAAAAAATTTAATATGTGAAACCTGTACCAAAATCTTTTGGGCTATTTAAGTCATGCCTGCACTACAAAAACTTTTCATAAACCAAAAAGGCCACGCGTGCACCGAATTTTAACTAGCAAAGTTTTATTACACTCCGAATACTTTCGGCAACAAGGTCCGCAGGAAGTTGAGGTTATTTTTTTTTATGACATTCTGTATACTTTGTAACATATTTGGATGAAATTTTTAAATAAAATGCGAATACATATTTGGTGCATGTCTAGCCTTTTTGGGTAGCTCAGCGATTATTCTAAAGATACTTGCCTTTTTAGCAGACTTTACGTTTATTGGTGATAATTTCATATTAAAATGGGTATTCAATTCTGGTAAGTACTTACGATTTTTAGGCGTTATATTTTATTATATCTGGTGATTCCTTAAACCTAAGCCGTTTTTAAATACGTTGTCCATAATGGAACGAGTATCATGACACCAAGATGACATCTAAACTGCGTCTGTCTGATGGTTCATCCAACACATCATCATACAAATGCACACAGTCGTAGTTTTCATAGCAGGCCAAACTAGAACCACCTAGGACTTTCTAAAAGCAACTAACTATCGATAAGGTACCTATCTATTGACAGAATATATATATATATAGCCAGCCAGATGCTACTCACATGTAAAAAATAAAAATACGTAAAATAAACCAATAGATTCTACGTTTGGCCCATACTTGTACGAGTAGGTATATATCACTTCACCCTATTTCCACAACAAAAGAAAAAATATTTATTCATATCTGGTGGAATGTATTTTAGCAATGAGCGTTTTTGTGAGAGCCTGTGGGTAAATAATTTCTTTCATCGGCGCTGTGGAATGGAGAATATTATTGGGATCGCATAAAATTCGAAATTATTAAACGGACTGGCTTATAAAGCTTTGGGTGACCTTTATCTTTTCTGAGATTAGTTGTAGGTAGGTAATTATTTTTCAGTTTTAGCGACAGTTTTTCTATGGCATGGAGTAGTATATGGCAAATCACGTGTTGACCAATTTTTATAATGAAATATCAAATATCAAGAATTACTATTGTGTTGTGCTCAACCTGTATAAAATTTTGCTATCAATTTCTTTTTTTAAAGTGGGGCAGTAAACAAAGCCACAGTAAATTTCTCGGCCTCTGAATAAAAATTCCCATCTACTGTACGATTTTCTATAATGTTTACCACATTCTAAAAATTCGTAAAAACTGTGTACCATAGTATTTCTTAAGATTAGTTGGAATCTATATACCAGCAAGTAAAACATTTCCCATGTCATCATATAGTATGAATAATAGGTATCAGATAAACATTTTATTAATAATTGTGTAAAATTATAAGTCAACCAAAATCAATAACATAATGATTAACTTTTAAGTTTAAGTTATAAATAATACTTATCTACCATATGATTCTATGTCAAGTACACATTAGAATGTATGACAATATCAAACATCCTAATCAAAGTAAAATTCTTCGGATATTATCGCAACAATATTTTTTTTTTACTTTATACCTACCAATTACTCAGTTTTTTTTTCTAGACTTAACTAGCTAATAAAATCTAAGTAGGTAAGTAATAGGTCAACGGAAACATTTCGTTCCAATCCTTGTGATCGAGGCAACGTCCAGTCTGTAAGTTGAATGATTACAATAAACTAAAATGGTAACTTCGTCCCAAGTTTTGACGGTCCCACCCTTGTTAGTCGTAAGATTTGGATACAAGGGTATCGAGAACTCACTGCGGCATTTGGTAACGTCGGATTTCGAAAGTTCAAAGTGCACTTGCGGCACCTACTTGTAAAGTATTGCTTGATGTCGGCGTCGCTGAAAGTTATATACTTGCCATGTATATACAGCTGTAAATGTCTATAAATAAGTATATACCTAGTATAAGTAAAATTTAGATCTAATGAGTTAGTGGTTAGGTAAGTAATTAATTTTAGTATCAAAAATAATTATTAATAATTTAATTTTATTGATAAAATCTTGAGTCTTATAGCTGTAGTTTTGGACTCATTACTTTTTTGTGTTTATGCAGTGTACGAAAATTAAGATAAATCTTCGATCGTAGAAATAGCACAGTGTGTATATAAAGTTAATATTATTATATTCTCTAGTATTTGAAACCGAATAAATAAATCTATTGTCAGCGCCATCTAGAGCAACGAACTCGCACTATACAGCACTCATTTCTTGAAATGGTTGCACGACTGCACGCGTTGTACGTTCTCAGATAATATCATGTACATACATACCTACGTCCTTTGGATATACAAGTATATGATCTGTGCCTACGTCTCAATATCTATTTGGGCTAATGAACTTAAAATAAGCCCAGTCCATATATAAAATGCTAAAACACACATCAAGCAGAAATTAAAGCATGACTGCACAAGAACTGGGCAACCAACTTGAAAACTGGCTCAATACACAGAATCTGGTAGCCAATCGAGAAAATAAAAGCGTGCCGTGCTGTGAAGTTGACTGTGACAGACTGGCTGACAGCTAAGATGACTGTACATTCGTGTATCCGCCTTGATAAACGTACTTTATCGTGATTTTTAATGTTTCATTTCGTTTAATTAATGAAATTTCTGTGAACAAATAGTGTTTTAACATCCGGAATCACTAAAACCGTAAGTTTATTGAATGTTTGTGTGTCATAGTATTAAATTCTTAGCTCCTCCAATAATTGACGTCATTCGTTAAATTCCATTAAAATGAAATTCCTCTTCTATTTATTTATTAATGTCTTTGTTTCTGTTCATATATTGTTATTAGTTTTATATTTACCGTCTGCAGATCCAGCGTGTTTAAATTCCTTAGATGTATGGAGTAATACAGACGTTTCTTTCTATAGTTATTCAAAGTAGCATTGTAAATGTACTTTCATGTTATTGTATTTTACACAAAAGAGACCCCTTTAAGTAACGTGTGCAAGTGTGTGTAGCTTTCTACGCTGTCCTTAAAACAATAAAGTGGTCAGCATGTTGTCAATTAGCAGTAGCAAGCGTGTTTAATTGGTACTATTATGAATATGTGTCAGCTCGCGGCGCCGCAGCCCCAAGCCTCGCTCCGCCCTAAATCATAAAACACTAATCACAGAGATTACAGAAACAAAATTCGCGTACATACTATAGTTACACATTTATTTTTAAGCATTTATGTATAGTCTCTCTACATTTCTAGATAACGTTGATAAGATAGCAGCACTTGACGATCCTTCTTTGTAATGTTTACCCGAACTATATGCAATAATCTGTTCTGAAATTGTTTTAGGTAACGGGTCCAAAATGACCCAAGTCCAAGCCTTGTATGACTTCACGGGGGAGGCCAACACCACGGAGATGACCATAACCTGTGGTGAAATACTCACACTATTGAATACAGAAATTGGTGAAGGATGGTGGGAAGGAAGAAATTCTAAAGGGGAAACAGGGCTCTTTCCTGCGGCATATGTTAGGAAACTGGAGGCTAGTGAAGTGTCGCCGACTAAAGCTCCAGCTCCTGCGGCTCCGAGGTATGACCAAGCTGCAGACGAGTGGGGTGACCAACAGTACAGTGCAGGTGACAATAACTACCAAAGAACAAACTCACAAGAAGATGGTTGGGATGATGACTGGGATGATGACACATATTCTGAAATAGGGCCAGGCCAGCATCCCAAACCACCCCCAGCATACAATCAGCCTCTCACACCACTTCCAGGCATGCCCATCAGTGATTTTAACAACCAACATGTAGATGATACTACATCTAACTACTCAGTCGGAACAGTCAGAAAAAATAAATTTGCACCTTCATCGAAAATTAGTGGTGAGAGCTATCTTCTTGCTACTTTAAATGTAGAAGTGCCAGAATCAGAAAAAGTATACATCATCCAAGAGGAAGATAGATATGTGTGGTCCCCTTTACCTCAGCCATATTCTGTCACAGTAGCCTCACCGAAAAAGGAGTCAAAATTCAAAGGCATAAAAAGTTTCATAGCATACCAGTTGACACCTTCCTTCAATAATATACAGGTGTCTAGAAGATACAAGCATTTTGATTGGCTTCATGAGAGATTGCAGGAGAAGTTTACACTTATTCCAATTCCTCCATTACCTGACAAACAAATATCCGGCCGTTATGATGAACAGCTCATTGAGCGTAGAAGAGTGCAGCTACAAGAGTTCGTAGATTGGATGTGCAAACATCCTGTGTTATCCAAATCAGAAGTCTGGCAACATTTTCTGACTTGTACTGATGAAAAGAGATGGAAAGCCGGCAAAAGACAGGCAGAGAGAGACAACCTGCTAGGATTAAATTACTGTGTATCATTAGTTGTACCTGAAAAAGCTTTACTTCAGTCACAAGTAGACCACATCACAGAGCAGTGCCATACATTCATAGGCAGTATGGACACATCAGTCAAAGCTGTTACCGGCATGTGTATGTTACAAACAAAGCGATTCCAAGGACCGTACAAAACTGATTGCCAGAAGGTTGGGGAAGCATTTTATGGCCTCGGTAATGCTCTCAGCTTAGATGAGGGCTCCATTGTATCTACATCTAAGCTGACATCTGCTATTAAAATGACTGGTGGGGCTTACATTGACATTGGAAGGATGTATGATGAGCAGCCCAAGTATGACTGGGAACCACTTGGAGATAAATTCCACCTTTACAAAGGTATTGTAGGTAGCTTCCCTGATGTTCTCGGAAACCACAAAGGTGCAGTTAATAAAAAGCGTGAATGTGAAAGACTGACTGCTGAACACAAGATGGAGGTAGCTCAACTGAACGAAGTATTGAGAAGAACCGATGTTATATCTTATGCACTCCTTGCCGAAATAAACCACTTCAAAGCAGAGAGAACTGTTGACTTGAAAGCTACTATGCAGAAGTTCTTGAGGCAACAGATCACATTTTACAAAAAAATTGTTGAGAAGTTGGAAGTCACACTAAATCAATATGATGAGTAAATTACTAATTCTCTTTGACTGATGAAATTGCCAGTGTGAACAGCACATAGCTACAATTGTACAGATTATTTTTCTTATAATTAGATTTTAAAATTACATAAATTACATATGATGGAATATCACTGAATTCAGGCAGCTGTCAAATGTGCCTGAGATTTGAAAAATTATACATCTATAATTAAATGTATTTTTTGATTAACATGATGTATTATATTATTATGGTATTAATGGCATTAAGCAGGTTTAAAAATTTTATTGGATAGGGGTATCCTATGCTACTTCTATTATGTGATCCCTTATCATTATAAATGACAGTACTATGAGACTATCTAATTGATAAAATAAGCAAAAGTTTATTTACCAAAGTGTATAAAACATTAAATTTCTTGGATAGCATTCCTCATATGAATAAAAGACCTTTCAGCTTAGTATACCCCTAGTTGAAAACCCTGCAAACTAAAAATGCTATTTTATATAAAGCTTTATATTAACTATACCTACTTTAAATTTTTACACTCTTTGTATGACTTATCCAAAGGACTAAGCAACACTACGAAATGAATTTACCTATGAACTATATATGTGATCAACCTAAGGACTGAAAGCAATTACAATATTCTGTGTACACTTTTATATTAATATCAAAATTTGTATCTTAATTTTCCTAAAAACAATTCTTTCCATCATTTTCGTCAATTATAATTATTTATATTTTTTATTGTTTATACAATGTTTTTTATGTTAAACTGTAACTAACTGTGGATCAATTTTTGAGACATTTTTTGTTGTATTATTTTAGGATAAATGTTGTAAGATATTCCACTTTTATATTGATAGGGCATGCTAATGAAATAAATAATGTAATTCGTTGTTGAGTTTTTCAATAAAGCACACCCTGGTCGTTATTAATTTAGATATACTCATATAAAGAATATCTCATTGTCTAACCACTAGTAAGTATAGCAGCTGTTATCTCGTATGTTTAACCATTGTTTACTCAATGAGTAATACTATCATATGTTTGTTCAGGTACACAAGACTAAACCGAATGAGATGAGAAGGCGACGAGCAACCCAAAGATAATATTGGGCTAAAATGGCAGAGGAGAAGAAAAAAGATGGGAATGCATTACTGTCTAAAAAGAAGAAGATAAAGCCCAGGAAATCGAGAGACGCAGACTGCTGCAGTGTGAACTTTGTGAAGTGTGTCCTGCATATCTTCAACGTCGTATTTCTGGTGAGTATGAACCCTATATATCTTTAATCATTCGTCTATTAATTTGACCTTAATTGCCTGCTATATATTATATGCGATGATGTAGGGTTACGTGAGTGTTCTACTGTTCTACCTGTTGACGCCATGCTCTACTGTTCTACCTGTTGATACTAGTTCTCTATATTTTCAGAAATAATGAGTGTTTGCTATAATAAATTTGGTACCGGGATAGCTTATAGCCCCGATTATCACGTAGACTTTTGATCTTGCAAAAGTGACGTATTCCCATGGGATGATCTAATTCAGCATTCAGTATAGTTTTTTCCGATATTAATGTATCTGTCTACCTACATTCATTTTATAATTTCTGGTGAGAGAGGGTAAGACCCCTTTAGATGAAGTCTCTGCAGGCAGCAGTTTGTATTGTATCTATGTATGTCTGTCAAGTAAAGTAAGCTACCGAAAGGCTAGGCTGGCGGTGCCGTGCACCGGGGTATCCCAACTTAAAAGGCTGCTCGTACCTGACCAGAAAACCTCATATTGATCTTGCCAAAAAAGCGAAAACTAAGGCCAGGAAGAGGTCACAAGCTAAATTATTATTTTGTTGTCAGTGTAAATAATTATCATTTAATTTTTTTTATAATATCATAATAATTTTAGGTAAATACTAACTTAACCTTAAAAGTCAGTCGGTAATACCTAATCTTTTCAAATCGTAATAATATAAAAGAAAAACCTGTTCCGACCGTACATCGCATTCTATGCCGTCCGGTACCATCACATAAATAAAGCACTAACATGTTTTCAAACTTGTTTCTTCAAACTTGGAATTTGACTATTCTCGTACTATCTAATCTATCTTTCTATATAAAATAATGTATGCTATAATTTGTGTGGAGTGTATCTTGTCTCTTTCACGTGCAAAATTGCATTAACATGCTGATTTATGTATTAGAACATGTTTCTTTTAGTACATTTTATTAATGTTTCTCTAAACTCTTCTAAGCAGCCGCGAACTGAGATAAAAAGCTACCCATAGAGTTGTTGATAAATATTATTACTTTTAATTTCAGTAATGATGAGTTTTACACTCTAAAAAACTTGATTGTGCATTATCGCAAACACCTAATTACATATATAACAGTATATGAATAGAAGTGTGTAGGTATGTGTATGAACCTACTGCGAAAATCGGGAATTATCGGGCAAATCTGCGGGCGGAAGTATGATAATTTTCTAAACAATTTCTACAACCTACAATTACTATTCCTTAGAAATGATTATATTATTCTTATCAATACTGGTGCAATTTAATGCGCGGTGAGGTTGATAAGACTTTGTTATTAGATTACGACCTATGTGTTCTTATTCAAGGATAAAATTAAATACTATAAATTGAATAGAATAGAAGACTACGACGTACTTGCTTTTTATTATAGCGCTGTCGCAAATTATCAGCAATCAGGGTACGAAATTCAGACAGCACTTTACCATGACCATGCGGCGTCTCGTGTTTAACATTTAATTTATTTTTTATTGCAACTCATGTATAGTTATAATAAGTAACTATACCTTGTATAAGACGATTACAATTTAAGGAATTTAAAAAACGAAACATTACTAGTATCTCATTATTTCCTCTTTTCCTTTTCCACAAAGAATAATAATTTAAAATTTTAGGGCACACACAAGCTCAATTCATTCGAAAGCAGAAGCTGTCTCTGAAATCAATATAGATGACATTATTTAACTTCTGACTGGATACTGTCAGTATAGCCAAATTCCTAACCTTGTATGTATAGCAACGTATCTATCTACTTGTGTATCGTAAAATAATCATTACTTAGTACATCTTCTTATCACTGGCGTATTGATTACATATTTTAAGTCGAAGCGTAGTAGTACTATTATTTCTACTGTAATCCAGCCAACCTCAGGCATTTCGATTTTAATTGCTTACTTTAGTTTCGGCAGTTCTCGTGTACAATGTTATCATAATTCAATTAATCCCATAGCCATAATGTGTGTGGGTGTGGATCGCCCACGTACACTATACGCAATGGGTATGATGACGAGGTCAATAGTTCAATCTGAACTACGTACTCGTACGGAACCATACTGTCGAATGTATCTCTCTGTACTCAATCTAGATTTTTGCATAATAAATAGTACTTTGCCTTCTACAGTAACCGACAAGATATTGATAACATCAAAGTAATTGACTGCTACTAAAGAAAAGCATAATATCTGATACCGGTGTTTCTGTGATGGTGTCGTCAGAACCCTATGTTTAATTCCCAAATTGTTGTCTAAATGAAACAAGTCGTTGAATTCTCCGTAGTGACGGCATTAATTGTAGCATACAAAAGAATCGATGTACTCTTCAATAGTTTCACTTAAAATTTTTACAGCTGTAGACTGTAATACATAAATCAATTTATCCTTATCTGCAATAGTTCTGATTTTCGTTGCGTATTTATATATAAAGAAAATTCCTAAAGAGGTTCCTAAAATAATAAATCCTAAAATGTAATTAGATCGAGCACATAAGAAACTATAGTACTACGTGAGTTCACCCTGTTTTTTAAGTAATATTTCATGTTAGCATATTGACTGATTATTCTGATAATATTATACAAACTTAAACCACTTATTATATGATAAAATAATTGCTAGTGATAAGGAACTGAGGAGGCTCAGTCACAACTGTTAAAAAGTTTGTCAAGGAAAACAGTTCTAATGTGCTCTTAAAACAGAAAGATGTTAATCAGTGATGATTCGGTGAAGGCCAAATTATTAGGTAATAGGTATAATTTTTTTGCACCGACCGCCGCACTCTATTGTTATCTGTTTTTTTTTTTTCATTTCCGATTGAAGCTAATTTATTATATTTTTAGAATACGCGGGAAAAAAATGCATCTATAATGGTATGGAAAATTGATTGGAAATTGACTTTACCTGCCGAACGAAAGGGAAATAACCCGCTGAAATCCCGCTTTAAAAAACCCAAGCTCAAATTGCACGATCAAATTTATCTGCTCCATTACGTTCTCATTATGAAGTAAAGTGACCTATGTTATATACGTCATTGCTTCAGAATTAGTCACGACTAACTGTCGAAAATGGAACTTAGTTTATTAATCATACTATAATTACTAACTAATAAAATATAATTAACTAATTAAATATTTCCCATCTAAAAACTATCGTCACATAAGCGCTTAATATTAGGCGGTTCAGTTTGTTGTAAGTTATTGTATACGATATTGTAGTCGCGTGGCACCAGCGATGCAGCACCAAATGCTTGTGATATTCGTTCGGAAATAGAAAATCCTGATTTTTTTTTCAAAAATGATTGTACTGTTATATTGAGAAACTTCAATTAAACAAAAAAATTGGGATAATTATCAGCACAAAGTATCAGCCACTGTTATATGATATGGCTTGATACTCAGTATTTGAACTGCAATGTTTCAAAATGCCTAACATATCCTGGCCCTAGTTTGCAGGCGCAGGCGTGTTAGCGGTGGGCGTGCTTACAGTGGCCTACCGACACCGGTACGTGCCTCTACTGCCTTCATTCACGTACCAAGGCATCTCGTACATGCTGGTACTAGCGGGCGCGCTAGGCCTGCCATTGTCAGCCCTCGGCTGCTGCGGACTCAAGACTGAGAATAGAACGAGCTTGTTGTGTGTAAGTACCGCATATTACACTTTTCAATTTGTTGAACATCTCGAAAATGAGATGTAAGAGCGGCCTAAATCTAGCTTGCTAGCCGAGAAGAAACCCATTCAATTGGGATTTGAAAATACCCATATTATAGCTAAACCTAGAGAAGCCTGATAGCGAGTTCAATAATGTGGCAGTTCGAATAATAAACAAATATATCAGATGTCTTTTGATGGTTCGCTGAAGGTTCTAGTTGTACAGATTATACACACACGTTTACTAGGCTTAGTCCTTTTTTCTCCAAATGCAGATCAGGAAAAAGTCTAGCAGCAATTACTTAGTAAAAGTAAACCATACTGACCATTTTGGTGTTTTTTTTTAAGAAATAACCCTGTTAGTAAAATGTGGAATTCGGCCCAGTTTCATGTCTAGTTTCAGCAATAATATCCATTACAAGTTTTAAAATCGGCAAACAAGTATTCTCCCAACTGTATTCCAGTACACGTACTTCCTCCTGATCACGTTCTTCCTGGAGGCTGGTGCGGGAGGGCTCGCGTACTACTACGAGGTGGCTGTGGAGGAGGAACTTAGAGCTGAGCTAAATAACACCTTCCTGTCTAACTACGCGCTGGATACCACGCTCACAGACGCCGTCGACGCCATGCAGACAGAGGTAACTTCACTTACACAATAGCAATTCTCTACTTTTAAAAAGTTTGTACTCCCCATTTTTATTTCGATAATAGAAAGACAAATGAAAAATAACGTAGTGCTATTTTTTATTTTATTCAGAATGTAATAATAAACGTTTTTAGATTTTTTTTAAATTATAAGATAAGTTCAGGATAATGTTATTCTCGTCAAAAACTTGTAATTAATTAGATATATTTTTGTTGTTTGTTTTGATACGGTTCACAGATGACAGTTACAATAATATTTTTTATTGGTGGCATCTGACGGTCTTAGTATAAATACGAGATTATTTTCATCAGTTTTTTTGTAAATAACTCAGAAGCAAGTTAATATGTATATAAATCTGGTATTTTTAATATGAACTCTTCATTACATTATCTCGAAATGGTTTTTGAATTTCCATTACTTTCCAAAAATGAAATGAAATGTTGTCAATTGTCTGGAATATGTAGAATTATCGGGTAGGGGTGTACTTAGGCACCGGAATCTCTAAAGAACGCAACGATCGTTTTCTAACACGTGCATTTGCACCTACAATAGCTCACTGTCTCTTTAATGTACTGTAGTATATCTAATGAGCTGATACGAGGTTATTGACACAATATTATCGCTCTTTTTAATTGGAACTTGATCCTATCGTTAACGTTTTATTTCCACGGAGTAGGTTGAGTAATCCTGTTTGAAGGATTGGTCCAGACTAGAATAAAAAAACATGGCTTACTGGTGTGTTGAAACTGGATTCATAAAGCTTATATACTCGTATTTTTTACTAACCGCGACTCTTGAAATGAAATGTGCGCACATAATTTTGAACGTGGTTCACACCGAATTAAAGATCCGCTGTCTCGTTGATGCAAGTTCTCCTAAATGGATTTAGCCCGTTTCTATTGTAAGGCTTCTTAGTAACGGATATTCACTAGCGGCAAAAACTGTCACAAAAACTAGCCGATGGGTCACCACATACTTACCTGAACGAGCGCGCAGATTTTACTCGTATTTTATTTTAGCAATTACAGACTTCATGTTAAATAGCTATTTCTTATTAGGAATAATAATAATAATAATACTTAGTTTGACACCAGTTACATAATAGTTTAATGACATAGTAAATGAATTATTGTGAATTCATTTTAGTTATAATATTGAATATCGAAGTGAGTAATGTTGTAATTACAAGAATATTCCTGTTAAATTACTCAAAATGGATTTGTTCAGTCGAAAGGTAGTCGTAGTACATATTAAGACAACATTTACTAATGCCTATATCTATAGGCGCACTTAAGTGGAATTTCTGAAATGGCAAGTATGACGTATAGCATGAATGATTTGAATTCAAATAATTTTTGTTTCAAATAAAAGTGCGTTAAATAATTTGAAGAACACTATTGATTTGAAACGCAAATTAACCCCAAGTCGTTATTCTGATAACCTGACACAGTTGTTTACGAGATAGTTGTATATTTTATTACAATGACCAACAATAATCTCGTTTTAGACGCAAGAAACCTTCAAGTTCGACTTAACGGCAGGTCTATCGGCTAAAGTTAGACATTACAGAGGTGAAAACAAGAGTAAGCAAACTTGCTTTCGTTTTGACAGTTCGCCGCTTCAACGCTGTCAAAATGAAACCAAGTTTGCTTGCTCTTATTTTTTATCTCTTTTATGCTTAACTATAGCGGATTGCCCCCAGGTTAGATAGGTTAATGGAACTTATAAAACAAATCCCAAATAAATGTTATCTCAATCAATGTAGTAATTTAGATTTGAACATAATAAGTAAAAAAAATTGTTTACGTGATTGCCGAATTAAAGTAAATGGCCACTTTCTCTAAATAATATCTTAAGTACCTATTGTACAACTGATAAAACGTCACATGCCAATACAAGGGTTAGCTTGTTTATTTATCAGACAGAGATAAAAACTACTAATGATGAGTTAATCGTAAGTCGTCGTTTAAAGACATGATACACTTAAGGATGCAACACGTTTACAAGTAAGACTATTCCATTTAAAACAAACCAGGAAGAGGAATAAAGCAATAGGTATATTGTGACGTCTACGAGAGGAGATCGAGCTAATGAATCATGAAGGTCGCCACGAATTGATAAGCACCAATAATAATGATTCATCCAGTCACAACACAATACTAATATATAAGTACATACTTACAAATGACTAACGCAGTTCGTACATATAGTATAAGCGGTTAGGTAGCGTACTACTAAGCCCAAATGAGGTCAGTACATTAATAATAATGTACTGACCTCATAATAATGAGTAAAAAATTGAGCTATAGGTATACAGCCCTGAATTAAAATCCATGTCTTATTAGAAGCGATCTATAAAACAGATGTTACAACGTTTTCTATGAAACAGCTTGAACATCTAGAATTTCGGGTTGACCTAGCTAAAAGGAATTAGTTTAGCTTAGCTAATACGAATTGTCACATTTTTTTATCCTGCACAGATAGGCATTTGACCACAAGTTCGCACGACAACGAAAGTCAGCAATACTGAAGCCCTAGATAGATAATGCTTAGTCTGGAATACACTGGCTCTCAAGGAAGGCTGCCGAAACACACCGTTAGGTGCTGGTGACAGATTTCACAACTTGAGGGTGGTAGCGAGCGATGGGAAAGGCCCTACCACCTTGCTATGGTTTGCTCACGATGTTTTCCTTTACCGGTAGCTCAGGCTCTTATTGCATGTTTCGTGGGATAGAACCTCGTACCTTTTGCACGGTAATCCACCCCACTAACCACTCGTCCATCATCGCTATGAAACATCTACATTGTTGTATGTACTCGTATGTGATTTCAGTTCAAATGCTGCGGCGCGGTGAAGTTCTCTGACTGGCGGTACAGTCCGTGGCACGAGCACGACCCGCGGCTGCTGGTCCCGGACTCGTGCTGCAAGACTGTGAGCGCGCGGTGCGGCGTGCGGGATCATCCCTCCAATATACACTACCATGTGAGTACTTGAACCTTCAAGGGCGCCGCCCAAGGAGGGCAGGTAGAAGCAGCATCCATACAAATTACTTTATAACTCTTTGTAATCTCTCAATCACTAGTACACTAAGTACACAGTAAAAGTAACACTTGAACTACCTGTGAATATAATTACGTTTCAACCCATAACGTCCCACTGCTGGGCTCGGGTCTCCCCTATGTAGGGGGTGTAGGTCATAGTCCACCACGCTGGCCCAATTGAGGACTTCACTTATCTTCAAAAGCTATGAACCTTCTCCGACTAGCAGGTTTCCTCACGATGTTTTTCTTCACCGTTTAAGCGTTTGTGAGGCAAGGGGTTTACCTATTAGGCTACCACTAACTTACTGTGAATATAATTACCAAGAGACTATTTTTATATTTTTCTATCAGCTCTCTAGATCTTCTTCTGGGATCCTCTTTACTAGATAATGTGCCCACGACTAGTTAACTAGATGTTTTCGACCCTTTCTTGATTATATTGTCTTGACATTTGTGAAACTTAACGCTGGCAAATATACTAATGGTATGACACCATAAATAAAATTAAATTAGTACCTTCTACAGTTGACAAAGTATAGAGAGGTATCATATCTTTACCAGCTATTCAACAGTAAACCATTACTCAGCAAACATAACTGTGTTCTGGTTTGAAGGGTATTTTTTTGTTTGTGAATAAAGATTTGCGCTTGAGCGCTAGTTTCCTGATTTAAAATCGACGATGCGGCTTAGGTGATGTGGCACGCTTGCCTATAAGAAGCCGATTCACTCGCGATTTGAAAATACCGTGATTATAGCTATCGAAAAATAGAGATCGGCAGCGAATTCCACAACTTGGTAGTTCACACAATAGAAGTCGACGCAAAGCGTTTAATGCAAATTTGTTGAATTTCTACCATGTACCGGTGGCGTCCTGCAGTATCTCTATGAGTACGATTGTATACAGGAATTGAGAATTAAATTATGCCTAGGCATAATCCCCCAAAATGTATCCGTAGAAAACTGATAGGCTACATTTCGAAGATGATCAACGATTTAGAGACTAACTTTGGCTGGAGCTTTGTTGCTTATAAGTCTTTTAGCTTTCCTATCGACAGCTTCCAACTTTTCAAGCTGGTATTTGGTTGAGCCATCACAAACATGCGATCAGTACTCCTTGCACGATCGAACATTTCAGTGAAATTTTTCTTCTCCACTACTTGAGGTTGTACGTCAGCTCAGTGCATTTATGTCGGTTATGTGCCGAGCAAAACAATTCATGTAGGTACGCTGGCAAGTCCTGTCCATTGTCGCACGTTACGTAAGAAAGATTCGTGTAGCAACACGATACCAAGAACTTTCCTAGTAAATAAAAATAATATAAACGTTTCGCTCACATTTTAGTTGCTCCATTCTAATGCAATTTTTATTTGGTACGCCTTGCGATGTTACCCTCGGAAATTTGATTATTCCACGGCATTATCCCGGATGAAAAGTATCTTAGAGCAAGCTATCTTGATGCCTAATTTCATCGAAATCTGTTCATCAGTTTTTGCGTGAAAGGGTAACAATACTCACGTACTAACATACGAGTACATACTAACTTTTGCTTTTAAAGTTTTTAAGTAGGTAGGATTGTGTGATTTGGTTTGATAAGAGATCTTGGACGGTATTAGTTTTTCGAAGTTCTAATGAACCAGGTGTGTGTCTTGTCTTCTATAGAACGTCATTGACGCGTGACTTTACACAGTAATTTACATATAGCGCAACAAGAATGTTAATGAGTAGTATTTTCCCATAACAATAAACCATGTGCACTTTGCAGTGTTCTCAGAAATGGGAACATGTGATAGGAATCTTAACATGGATGGGCCACGTGATGGTAATTGTCAAGTTATTTCGCGTATTTTATGGTCATTTGTCATAAGTAATAATGGTAATTGTAAATCAATGCTTCGTCATAGAGCTACTGCAAAACTAATTAAATTATACTCAATTATTTGCATACTTTAGAACTATATTTATTGTATTATTGGTGCGTGCTATCAACTTTAGAAAATGATTGTAACGCTCGACTTGCATGTTTTATAATTTCACTAACATGGTAAACTATGTCCACTCCCGTGAACCATCCTTAATAGTATGGATAAATATGGGGAAAACGTTACGGCTGTAATGCCCATAAATCAGTACTGCATTTATTTAACTTCAAACCTAAATTGGATTTAGCCCCTATTTAGTTTTACTTATGGGGATACAATTTAATTTATTTTCTTTGCATTTCAGCGAAATGGGGCTGCATTGCATAGCATATTTTTATTAACCACTAGCTGCGCCCCGCGGTTTCACCCGCGTAGTTCCCCATTGGATTGTCGAGATAATGAGGGAACTACTTTTTTGAAGTCGGTTAAAAAGTATCCTACGTCCTTTCCCGGGGTCCAATCTACCTGTGCACCAAATTTCATCCAGATCGGTTTAGTGGTTTTGACGTGCAAGCGAAACAGACAGACAGACAGAGTTACTTTCGCATTTATAAAATTAGTTAGGATCTTCGAAAAGCATAATAAAGTTGTTTCATGCAGGGTTGCATCGGTTCTTTCACGAACCACATCCGCGAGCAGCTAGTGATCCTCGCCGCAGTAGGAGTGGGCATGTGTGTGATCCCTCTGTTCGGGTTCATGTTCTCGTGCGTGCTGTATGTGAAGATCAAACACGTCATCGACTGACCGCGGCCCAAGCCCTCGTCGACCAAGCGGAAGGTTTGTTTTTTATTTACTTATTGTAAGTGTACAACATGTATTTATATTGAACAATTTGTATGTAATGGGCAAAACGAACCAGTGCTAGTAATAGAGGGAAAAAATCGTCAGAAAAAATAGCAGTTAGGGCGTTTACTAGCCTGACTAGCTAGCACCTTGAAATTTGCAAAATCTATTACTAAGCACCTGTAAGTATTCCAGTACGATGTGTTTCGGCAGTCTTCCATGATAGCCAGTGTACTCTAGTACACCTTTATTTCCAAAAAAAAAGGGAAGTTACCTAAGACGTAATTTACTGGCTGATTGCAATAATATTTAGTATTTTAAAATCTGTTATGAAACACCTAACGGTGTGTTCCGGCATCCTTTCTTGAGAGTTAGTGTATTCCAGACAAGGCATGTTCCACCTGAAGCCACATCGTTAACTGACTTCCGTGGTCGACCGATGCAGCAAGGCATTTGATTTCTTGAATAAAAGGTTACTTATAAACCATATAAAATTGGGGCAAAGCAATTATAATTTAAAGAATTAAAAACTGAATTGCACTAGTCTTATTACTTCGATTGATGTTGGATTTTTTTGTAGTTATGAAGTTTGTGATGGAGAAGATTACCCCGTATTAGTATTATTATTTAATTAAATAACACATATTTATTATATTATATTATATTTAATAACCTTCTTTCTAATTAAATAATTAATAAAGATAACAACTTACATAAATAGGTGTAATGTTAACTAAATTACCCGTTCTCGGCATTACCGCGCTGTATGGCTATGACCAACCTTTGAACCAAGAAAGAGCCAGAACGGGAGTCACCACCTCTTTCTCTGATTCTACGGCCTATATCTTGTACCAACTGCTTAGCCTCAGCACCCCAACTGCCCAACGTCTCAACCGCAATAGGCACAAAGTGATACTGTTAATTTAATTTAAATAAGTAGTGGGCCATGAGCTACTGACCTTAATAACTATATAATATAATCTGATCCTTATTTTTTTTTACTTCACCTGCGTGTTTCATCTTCGGTCACATGAGCGCATTACATCAGGTGGTCGAAATCATTTGTAAAAAGCAATCTCATTATAAGTAAATATTGTTCCCCTGAACTGGTACATTATTATTAATTGAACAATTTATTTTTGCCACACAAAATATTGCTCATTAAACGGAAAAAAAAATTGTTTTTTTGCTTATTTCAAAATTGTATAAATATTTTACCTAGGTATTCGACAAAGCGGCGTCTGCGGGCGACCTGTCGAGGCCGACGAGGGCGCCACTACGTGCCCCTTCCTACAACAGCATACGAAACAAGCGGCCCATACCCCGTCCTCCTTGCCCCTTGCACCATCAACACAAGAGCGACAAGGACGCACACCACCTACACAGAAGCGAGAAAGACTTACACGATCTAGGTACAAGTGAAAAGAACTTACATCATCTAGATAGGAGCGAGAAAGACTTACACAGTCTAGATAGGAGCGAGAAGGACTTATATCATCTAGGTAGGAATGAAAAGGACGCCGCGCCTATAGCCACTATCAGTGACAACGTCAGCATATAGACTAAACCAAAGAGGTTGAAATGAAACACATTTCTATCGTCCGTTAATTTAGTCTAGTGGATCAATCTATAGTCGGGTTTGTAATGTATGTCTAAAAAGTTTTAGCATAAATGATAAAAGATAACTTGTAATTAATTAGCAACCGCTTCAACTTCATAAATCTGTTCCAGCAGCCTTCCTTGAGAGCCAGTGTACTCCAGACTAGGCATGCTCCATCTAGGGCCATAGTGTCGCTGTTTCATGATCATGCGAGCTTAAATGTCTGGCTGTCTTAAATAACAAAAAAAAATTGGTCATAATATCGAGAATTTAATCATATAGTTTTATTAAATTTGTTTTTACTAGGAAAAGAATTGAAAAAAGAATTGACAATATTATTTTTTTTTGTTACTAAGAATTTTAAATAAAAATGGGGGGTATTTTTTTATATTTTATCAATTTAGTTGTGAGTATACTAAGTTTGGATATGTTAATTTTTTTTTAAATTTGGTTTCTTCTTGCCTAAATACTGAAACTATTTGGACAACGTTTACAAAACCGAGCTAAGTCCGGAAAAGAAGTGCAAGTGAAAATTATTACAAAACATTTGTTAGTTCGAATATTGACCACCAGATTAGATTATTTGATGGCGTTGAAATACAATATGGACAAAGAAATGTAATAAAATATTAATTACCCATGAATCTTAAATCGGGGTCCCAAGTCTGTTATTTGAATTTTTTCAGACTTACAATCGCATTATTCATAATGGTTGTTTTGACAAAGAATATTTCGGCGTTGGCGTAATTCTGTCAAAACGACCATAATGACGCCATGAAATTGTAATTTTGAACAATTCAAAAATATGTCAACCAGGCACTTGTAATTAAATACTAGATGTTTAAATATCTCGAACGAATCTCGAAGTTAATGTTAACTGAATAATTTATGTTGATGTGTTCATCGCATGTTGAATTATGATATGTAGAATTTAAACGATGTTCAGTGTAGTCGTTAGCTCGTAGACGTTGTGACCGAATTTATATCAAAATGTACTTTAGTCATACATGCGTGGTACGTTTATGATTCATATTGACATTTTGTAATACAACATGATCGTATTGAGAATAAGTAAAATTTAACATTTTAAAACGCCCTGATATATATATTCTGATACATACTGATTCAAAATGTTAAAACTTAAATTAAAAAAGGTAGAAGAACATACCCACTTACACGAGTATACTTTTACAAAACATTGGAAAAGTCTTGAAATCTTACATGTTTTCATATAAACAATATCATCCTAAGAGTTATTTAATAATCCTCCAAACCATAGTGAAGTACTAACCCAACGATTTTTTAAAGCGTCACAACCTTAAAGCGTTTTTAACTCAACGCTCATATGTTTCAAATCGGTTTGCAACCTAAACGTGTTTTCCATTACTTACAGGCACCGTTCTTAAATAACGATATGAAATTATTAAAAACCAGTGGTGCTATTGCATAGAGATGGCGTTGAAAGAAGTGAAACAAGTGTAAGCCGTCTGGGTTTCCCCTTTTTCGCAAATTTAACGTAACAGCACTGCACCTTAAGATTACTTTTGCGAAGACGTCTCCGGTATCTCAGCCCAAACTCAATACTGGTATTACAAAAAGTCTATACGAATCTCTACTATAAGTTAATTGTTATAAAATGGTGCTAAAGATATTTATTAACGTTAACAATATAAAAAAAACGTTGCTTACATCGAGGCGAGTATGCGTTACGTCTAACGACCAGCCATTTGGAATTGCAAGAGGTAATTATAGTGTATGTACCTACCTACTCGTATGATGCGGGTATTTATGATACCTACACGGTGTAACCTTTACGTTGTGTTCATGACAAATAGTAAATCTATACGATGAATTATTAGATAAATCGTATAACTGACTCATTAATCTTTAAACTGTCTAGTAATCTCAAAAATATGTAGGTAAGTCCATCCGAGACGAGGATTTTGTGTTATTGGATCTCTTATTATCTACGGAGTGTATTACTAGTACGAAGGAGTTATATATGCACTTTTTAGCTCAAAAGAAACGTACTTTGATAATGATATCACATCCCGTCTCTGACGCACTGACGAACCGCGTACGCCAATCGAGATTAAGTAAATAAATTGCCTCTGTAAATCTTTGTTCTCGCGAATTTCTTGAAGAATAAAAAAATAATAGCTAACAAATATTATCTTAACGTTCACAAAGACATCTAAGGGACGGTCCAATTATGTCTTCAGATATAATAGCGAGGATTTGATTATTTATCCTCATAAACCGCGCCAAGCAAACAAAGCATTTTACTTACATAGGTATATTTTTACGAAAATTTGCATGTAAATAACTTAATACGACACATCTATAACCTTCATAATCTGATACAGCATGTGTCTACTCGCATGCACCGTAATGTTACCAGTGTAGAATTTATAAATACCCGCACGATATTTATCACCTAATGTACCTAAGTTGTGATCTGATAAGTATGTATGTAACTCACTGATGTACACTGCTATCATCAGAAATACATCTCTTGGAACGTTGTATATTTTTCGTGTTTTGCATACCTATTAGGTAAAAAATTCACATCACAGTTTCGCTGCCGCTATCATCACAAAAATATCTCTTGAAACGTTTTTATTTTCGTGTTTTGTAGTAGGTATAAAATTCACAATTTCGTAAGCTGCACTGCAATTACTATTTTATTTACTGACAATAATTCGTATGTCGCTGAAACTTTGCAGTCTGATAACTGTTAATGAACTGAAGATGAATGTTAATAGATCACGGTTGACGAAAAATCTGTGACCTAGTAAAGAACATCACTTGACTACTAAAAATTCCATATCTCCACGAAAGTACGTATAGGTCAGAGACTTTGTTGGACTCTTTAATACCCCTAAATTCACTTACTTGTTAGTGGAATTACTAACAAGTGCCTACCTACTGGTATAAACTTAGTTGTATCGGAATGCGTATATATTTCAAATTAAGCAATAAAAGTCATATAGGTAATTCATTTTTGATAACTGCACCAACCACGACGTCCTTGGCTTTTAATATTGTTGTTGAACACGTTTCATTCAAGTAAAACACGAATATTATAAAATATTCTTCAAAAATTCAACGTGATTGTATTTTTTCGTGGTTTACCGTATAACTTCTTGCCTTTATCAATAATTATGTTTCATGATTATATACCATCCATATTCCTTAGGTAAGAATCTCATACAACATCGAATCATGTGCAATGTATCTAAATTGTTTTATGTAATTAGTATAAATGGTTAAAATAAATAAATCCCGTGGAATAACCATGAATACATTAAGTTTAATATGTGCCTTATACGGATTAAGATGTGGATAATAATAGGTATTACATATATATGTATCTAGATAGGTTCTATAATATATAAGTCACAAAAGTGGCTGGCTACTGTCATTTTTGTTTATTTGGTTGTTAAGGTCACGTGACCATTAAAATTATCTTAGTACGTAATAGTCGCACACTAACTTTATTTTATGTAATAACTTAATAATTTAACTAAACCAAATATATTTCAGTCATTATTATGTACGAGACGCTAGTCTATTATCGTGCACGATTTTTTCGGTTATCGGTCTTAGCACAAAATAAGTACTTACCTACCTTCATTATTCTGATCGTTACAATGTTACAATGATCATATTACCACTCATTATAAAAACATTGTTCAGATTTTATATTTCGTTCGAAAATAATGATATAGTTCACGTACTTAATTTCTGACCGAATCAAATAAATGTGTTATTTTACGCTGAAACTTCGTATCATTTTGTGTCCAAAAATTGGTTTTTGGAGTAACCAAATCAGGCTTGGGCCTGATTTGGTTACTCCTACACATCTGAAACTGTTGAATCAATCGAATGCTTAGTTCAGTCGATGATAATATACATAACTGCGTAACAAAGTTCGCTTTTTGTCATAGGTAATTCCAGCGCTATAAATCCGTAAGGTGCCTATGAATCCTGGTAAATCCGTTTTAGTAATAAAGCAGAAACAGAATATCTGATGCCCATAGATAGATAATATAACTAATCCCTTTTAATGCAGTTATTGATTTGCTGTATATTATTTTTTATGCATTCTAAGCTGTTTTTAATATCCATAAATGCATGTAATCTGCCGTACAAAATTTAGGAAAAGAAAATTAGTCATATTTTGTAATTCATATCTCAATTTGGTTGGACTATGCAGTTAAAAGATTTTTTGCAAATCGAGATTATTTTACTAGTACATTACTAAGTAAATACACGAGCTAAAGAAATTAAATATTGAAGTGTAAAGAAGAGTACGAACTTATAGTTAAATAACCCGTTTAGTTCATGGCAAGGAAACTTTGATATATTCTGCCTATTTTTTTATTATGCATGGTGGCATGAGTAAATTAAATATAGGTACGTTAGTGAACTATCCACGGTGTATTGTAGCTATCATTTTCTCTAAAACTTTTATATAGGGTTATCGTTAAGTGATATGTAGTTCATTAGGATGAGTACAATGGCCCCCTTTACACAGTACACCCCTAATTGATAACCCTGTTTAATATAACTCTTTTATGATTTTACTGAAAACAAAACGTAGATATAGGTACATACTGCATAACTGTCGATGATGAACCTGAACCAGGGATTTTACTAAACCTAGACAGTTCTACTTGGAATTTAGGTTAGTTTTATCTTATTTTTAAAAATCTTATTATATAATATTCATACACATTAACAGACAAAGCTAGTTATTTTATTTTAAGATACTTCCTTTATTATTATATGATTACACAGAGGTAAGTCTGAAGTATATTAAGCCATAATGGTAGAAACCTACGCCCAACCTAAATATCTTATCTTTCAATGTAACGATGTTTTAAATTATTATTAATAACCCTGTCAATGAACGTCTAATATCTAAATGAATCTAATATTTTAATCGTTAAAAATGAATTTGCAGCTATTATCATCAAAAAGCCGTTTCCATTCCATATATATACAAAGCACGTAAGAAAATTCACTAGGTGTTCGCTGCGAGTTCACACATCTGGACAACGATAAAAATGAAGACTTCTCTCAAACTACTTATTTTGCTAGTACTCAGCCACCAGTGCTTATGTACGCCCTTATTCAACATGTTTGCGGGTTTAGGTGACCTTCATAATGATTTCCACAAAGGTGTGGCGGTGTACAACGACCCTACTTTGCTGGATCGTCCGGAGTATGGAGGTACAGGAAGACCAATTGTTACCGACAATAGACCTGTCGGAGGACACGGTGGTCACGGCAAGCGGTCGATTACAGGACAACAAGGTTAAAGAACAAACCATACACCGTCAAGGGCGAAGACAGCAACAACCGAAGATTCTACGATAATATTCCCGCCAACTAACTTACTTTTGAAAAGCACACAAGTCTAACTGGAATCAAGTTTACATCCGTCAAGATCCACAAAGCCTGTTTTGTTTTCATTCAAGAACTCGTTTTGACTGTTTTAATAAATATTACATAACACATATCCTGAAGATGATTTTTCTTTAATATTTTAGATACAGTACACATTAAGCTCTCTTAAGTCTATTATTTAAGTTAATTATCGCTAAATCTTAAATTCTTGATGCTCGATAATTAGGTACCATGTTTCTTACTGTCAGATCTAAAATGCATCGAGAATAGGAGAAATAAGAATAGGGAATCTAGATCAGGGACCAACTTTTGACAAATAAGTTAAAATAACTTGAAATATGCTTAGGTATATATATTGCTATGGTAACAGGAGACCCCTTGACTTGTGAAAATTTCACATTAATTGAACAATACAGAGCGGATGATTATAGAACTACTTAACCGATTTTGATGAATTATAACAGCAAACATAGCATCGTTGTGAAGTCAAACAAATAAAGTTTCATATCAAACAATAATATCTATATCACAAAATTACTTCCTCCGTTAGGCTGCTACGACACCACAGACAAATAAAATTGTCCCATCAATGTAATAACATAACATAATAAACATATAACATCCCTATGTTTTGCAAAGGTGGTTGGGATCTCTGTCAATGCTCTCTGCAGCTTAGTAAATTGTGACCATAAATTTGGCTGCGGATCGTAAGTGCAAAAGACATCAACGCGCTGCGTTGTCAAAAGCATTATTATGTCAATCAATGAAATTAATAAGGGCCGAAAATATCACATATTATTTTTAAGCGTTTTTCATTTTGTTCTTTTGATTTTTTTTTAATTAACTCTTGTTTGACTAAACTGGGGCCCCAGTCTGTTATTTGAATTGTTTGTTTGTATTTGTAATTCTGAAATATTCTATGTCGAAGTAACCATTATAATGCAATGCAATCGGAATTCTGATAACAATTCAAATAATAAACTTGTGGCCACTGAACTGTACACACTACAATAGTGACCGTACCTAATTCGCTTATAAGTATCATTAGGAGACACTCAACATCCGGTGCTACCGGTTCGAATCCTGCCTGTCATGAAAGTTGTTCGTCCGCTCTAATAAGAAGGTACCTATTTGCTCAAATAAACATACTTTTAATATAATCATACTTATGAGACAGAATTCTAGAAGGTGCTGGTCCCGACGTTCAGACAAGAGACATAGAACTCAAGGAAGGCAAAATCGTTTATTTTAATCCTTGACGCAAAACAATGTATCCCGATATGTATATCTCTCTCTAACGGTTTGTTGTAACTGCCAAAGGGAAGGTCCTATTTACGATTATTTTGTGTGAGTTGACCTAGAGAGTTTTTAGCTCTGAACATAAATTAAGAAAATCAATTCACTAGCTATGCCGTAGTTGATAATTTTTATTATCAGAGCCATATTACCGGGCCCCAAACTAGGAATAGCCCTATATCTTGGGCTAAAAAACCCGAACAGACAGTTAACTGTCAGACACGTGGCTCAATAGTCTTCCGATCTACGAAAAATAGGAAAAACTTAGACTGTACTGTACTTTTAAAATCTGAAAATAAACACGAGTTAAACAGTGTAAACTGAATCCGATGATCGACATTTTTTATAACCAATTGGAATAATATATATTTTCGAACAAAAGAAGAAATTTTGAAGCTTTCTCTGAGAACTGGAAAAAACATACGTAATAAAATTAGCCAATTGTGAGTCGGAGTCGCGAACTAAGGAGTCCGTACCATTATCATTAACATTAAAACAGCAAAAAATGCATGTTTGTTATATGGGAAGGATCCATTTAGAAGGATCACTGAAATTAATAGGTACTGACATAAATTATACAAGGATAGCAATTTAATTGCAAACGAAGTAGCAGCTGGTAATATAAAATCATTAAATTTTAGTTAAAGTCTATATTTTCCTTAAAGGCACAACACACAAGATATATTCAGACAAGATAATATTAAGACATAAGCCTCGGACATAGCGAGGTCGCTACTTCAAAATTATTGTATTCGTTATTCATTCAGGGTTATTGGGATAGATATACAACGTGTAACAAAAAGTTATTATAATATTTAAGGTTGTTAGTCTACCCATCAAAGTTAACGCATTTTAGAACAAAATTTAGTAAAATTAAAATTGATTCCTTGACTTGACCTTGACTAATTTTTTACAATTGTTTTACTTTCATGGGTAGCACCTTAAATATTAGGTCCTTACATATGAAATTGACGTTTTGTCGTACTGGCCACTTTGATCTCAAATATCTCTTCTTTGGTTAGGGATTCCAATTTCAAATTTATACAGCTATTTATTCATACATTTGTATTTCGAAAACCGTAATTCATTTGTTTTGTCCTCGTTTGGTATTATAGTAGATAATCGAACTAATTAGTTGACAATAACCATGTACCCATCATGACAAACAGCTTTTACTATTGGACCAACACGAGATTCGAGAAAAAATTTATACATTCTGTCGACGGCTGATAAACTTTTGCTATGAAAGTATACATTCGTAAATTTCGAGTTGATCCCATAGTCCTCTTTCGGCTTAGTATACTCCTAGCCGATGGCCCTATATAACGGTATGATAAGAAATACTTCGATATTAAAATTATATCTATAAATAGAAAGGTACACTAATGATTTTTCAAATTAATTATCTATCTAAATGTGTGATAACATGTACTTTATAAGGGAACCACACAAAGCGAATTCATCAGTTACTGATTTAACATTGTCCTTCACTGAACAGTCAAAACAACTCAGAAAAGATGAAGAACGAGTTGAAGATAGTCATTTTGCTGTTGATAGTTTGCTACGAGTGTCAGAGCACACCGTTATTCGACGCATTCAAAGGTTTAGGTGAGATCCATAGCGATTTTCACAAAGGCATAGCAGCTGTCAACGACCATACCGGCGGTGGTGGTCACGGTGGACATGGAAAGCGGTCAGTTCCCGACGAGATGGCCAGAGCAGCGAGAGCCATTAACCGTTCAGTTTATCCCGACAACCGTCCTCTTAGGAGCGACGGCCCTATTGGAGACGCAATCCGTAACCGTCCAATCCGTTCTGTATCGTACCCGGTTTAAGCATCTAGTCGCACCTATTATACCTACTGATTTCATAAACGTCGTTTGATTCTTTCTCTTCAATAAATGATTTTTTCCTACTAAAGATTTATTTTATTAAATTTTAGTTTGCGTAACGCGACTAGCGCAAAGCATATGACTGTATACTATACCTACATATTATTATGATACAAAAATATATCTTTACAATAATATATACTTGTAAGGGTAAAAGAAGTTCATCTAACGTTCTTTGGTACATGACATAGAAAACATGATTTTACACCCTCTTTTAAAATTCTGTACTTTTTATTAGCTAATCACCCACTTTCGTACCAGCCTAACCCTATCCGTTTCTAACCTTAATCTACAGAGTGAACAATGTCTGTACCACCGATAACAAAAAACAATATTTGCCATGGTACCACCGATGTAGTGGTTCCACGGCAAAGGAATGCTTAGAACTTAGCTACTACTACTTATATCTCTAACAACATCAAATTCACTGAATAAGGAAAAATAAACTCAAAATAACACAATCCGGAATGATGATCATTACAAATGCCATTATAAAGTATAATAAGGTCGTTTATCACGTTGTAACGCAATACTTGTAATTATTGATACTGATTATCTACGTGTCAATGGATCCTGTCTTTTAAGACCCGTAGCACATGAAAGATGCATTCGTGAAATATCACGAGCACGGCCGTATCACGGACTATGCAACTAAGATGGTATATACAAAATATTTAGTGTTTTTCCCCCTCGTCTTGATGTCAGCGTGAGAAATCGAAAAATATATTTTTTTTATGGTGTGGTTCCTCCTCACCACCGCCACACCTCACCTTATTATTTCTCTTTCTCTCAGTATCCGACTTCCTCGACACGAGTTTCGCCTTAGCACAAGGCATCCTCAGGAGATATTGACTCTTCAAGCGCTCGCTCGAAAGCTTTCGAGCGAGCGCTATCGATAATATTTTTCGATTTCTCATGCTGACATCAAGACGAGGCGGAAAAACACTAAATATTTTGTATATACCATCTTATTATAAATGGATTTCCGCAAAGTAACGCCTGACTCTATCAATTAACTATGCAACTTTTAATACTTAGTATATAACAGTTAAAGTGCTAAATAAATTATAACTGTGTAGTATATACTTCAGAAACTAATATATATTTATTTATATTTCCACCTGCTCATTAAGATGGTGGCTTAATGAGCAGGTGGAAATATAAATAATAAATACTCCAAGCGATACATCATATGGCCTTAGCTCATAGAAAGAACGTTGGAGTTATCATTACATTTCATAAAGCGTAATAATTTGTTACTACAGACTTAAAAGGGAAAAAGTTTTTAAAAATAATTGTAACTACTACGCAGCCACAGTACTGTAGGTAACTAGCAACAGACAGAAAGAGACGTCAGCTTTACTCTCCAGAATTTAACCTAAGAGATCCATTTATTGGTTCATATAAATGGAACATATAACTTAGCGATAGGTTAAGGTGCAAGGAAGCTAAGAAAGGTTCATTCATCTCTTTCTAATCTTTAAATGAAAATTGGAAAATGTTCCCGCATATTGCGCTGAATAAAATTTATATTCCCACTCTATATTTGTTTTACACCTATTATGAGCATAAAGTCAGATATAAGTGATTTAACTTCAAAGAATATTGGTAAAAAGTGGCAATTGCGTAAGTAGGTATGTCGTATAAAAGCATTTTTTCGCCACCACATCATGGACATTCCTATGTGTCGAACCAAACGTTTTTCATCAACCTACTTAGTCAGGACATCCGAAGTATGGAATTCACTACCACCTGTCTTGTTTCCTTCAGGAAACAAGACAGGTGATAGTGACTCAAAACTCAGATAGTAGCCTGAAGGCTACTATCTGAGTTGGTTCAAAGTCAGAGTGAACTGGTATCTTCTAAGACGGCGTGTTTCATCTTCGACCACATCGCCGTGTACTCGTAGACGTACTGGTAGCCAAAACAATCCTATAGGCAAAAAAATAATATCAGCATATGTGCGCCCGGCTTTAGACCACCGACCTGACTCGAAATCTTTATACTACTAGATATTATGATCTCATACTATACCTACCCAATAAATTACACCTTTTGCATATAAATTAAGTAGATACTTAAGCTACTTAAATATGATTTTTAAATCATACGATTATCATTTTGTGTGTGTAAAGTACCTGAACAGTATACGTAAACAGGTTTTCCGCCGAGGATATGAGACGGAACATGAAGATGCGCTCGTTAGTTGACCGCTTGTACACGACCTCAGATAGCGCCGCAAACACGTGCAAATACTAATACAATAAATAATAAAAACTTAAGTGCGAAAAAACAAGATGAGAACACAGTTAAAAACCGTGATTTTGTTAATAGTGACTTATGAGTGCCAAGGAGGACTGCTAAAAGATATTCATGCACAAATTCACGGAGTCGCGGGGGGTATTCTCGGCGGGTTGACTGGCCATTTAAATATCGGAGGTCATGGTAACAAGAGGCCAGAGCGACCTGCATACAACAATGGCGGGAATCGACCTCAAGAATCGGACGAGACTATTGTCGTGGTAGTGGAAGAGCAGGATCCTGTGACGAATAGTGACGGACAAGGCTCGAATTATGAAAATAATAGGAAGCCCGGATATGGCTACCATGGACATCATCAACATCATCATCATGAATACCACCACCAATCGTCATTTAATAGTAATGAAATTAAACCACCTTACGGGAATCATCAACAGGACTATGACGTTGACTACCAACGTCCTTGTGATGGGTGCTATGCCCATAATACCCACAGGCCCGATTATGGCGGTCAGCAACCTGATCATGGACAATACCAACCTACCTATCAAAACCAAAAACCCGGATATGGACACAACCGACCTCCATATGGAAACCTTCACCCCAATTTTGGTAATCAACAACCTGGGCATGGCAATAATGAATACGACAGGCCCAATATCGGAAACCTAAAACCAAATGGCTGGAACAATCGACCCAATTTCGGAAATCAGCAGCCAAATAACGGTAACAACGAACATAACTTCGGTGGTAATCAACCCAATTTTGGAAATCAGGAACCCGACATTAGCAATAACCGACCCATTAATGGAAACCAGCGACCAAACTTTGGCAACAACCAATCCGAATTTGGAAAACAGCCACCTGATAACGGAAACAACCAACAGAACTTTGGTAATAATCAACCCAATTTTGGAAATCAACAACCTAACAACGATTACAACCTACCCAATAATGGAAACCAACAACCAAATTTTGGTAACAATCAACCCAACTTCGGAAACCAGCAGTCTAACAACAACGGAAATCGACCAAATAATGGAAACAGCCAGCCTACTTTTGGCGGCCAGGAATCAAACAACGGAGAGAATAGACCAAATAGTGGAGGCAGACCTGGTTCTACTGATGACACCAGTCTTGCTGGTGGCGCATTGCTGAGCTACGGAACCACACAGCCTACAACTAGTCAGCCTACTATTCCAGACAATGGTAATTTCAACAATCCCTTCGGAAATTGGGGCCAAACTACAGATTCCGTGACCAAGCCACCTCAAGACACATACTTTAACCAAAATAGTAACGGGGTTACGACAAAGAAGCCAGGAGATGACGATCCTTTATTTATTCCTTTAGATCCAAATGTGAACGATTACGCCGAAGGTCATGAGCCAAAAAGAGAAACAAATGAGAATAATAAACCGAAACCAGCTAATGATGATGATGAAGATTTTAGTATAGACATCAGGCTCAAGCCACAGCAGTGACAATCTTACAATTTAATGAGTAGGTACGTGGCCTTCTATTAGCACAAGCTATAAAATCAACTAACATTATGATACTCAATTTAAGATTTTACATTTTAGTTTAGTTTGGACGGATATTGTTATTTGTTCAAAAATAGGTATTTTCTTTGACTATATAATTAATGTCGAATTATTTTAAAATTAATATTCTATAATAAAGTTCTGTTTATAGGTGGGGTCGTCACTAATTACGTGTTTGTTTTTCTTCCGTACGATAAGTAGAACACTTGTATCATATTTTTGTTCTTTATTATCTTTATTTATCTATTTGTAATTTGGTGAGCATCACAGTGAATTACCAAACACACTTCACACCCACACACCCACGGTTCATGACAAATTTATAAACCACACACCGAAACATAAAAAACTTCACAATTATGTAACTGCAAATCAAAGTATATTCCTATTTATTGTACTAGGTAATACAACTACAATATTATTGCTAAACTTATAAAATTGCTTCTTTAAATAACAAACAGAACTTGTAGTAAAAGGTTATATTACACAAACTAGTAAAACATGATAAAATTTAACCAAACATACATTAAAATAAGTAGATATAAAAATACATTAAAATAAAAACTAAACAACACTTTATTATCTAGGTGCAACAGATTAAATACACTGCCCTAAATTAATTCTATATACTCCATTTTATTATTGAGCTGAAAGTTCTAAATATCTAACTTCATGATATCTAAGTACCTTCCGTTCAATGTACTCGTACCTGAGTTTTCTTTCATATAAAGTTTTAAAATAACTACCTAAACTAAAGATCTACACCCAATAATATCTAGACTAGAAATCCCGTAAATGGCATCCAATATTGTTATTCTAATCATAACTGAAGCACCTAATCAATATTCGTATACTTTGGTACACGCCGCCACTAATGGTAAATACAGGAAATGTATTTACTTATCTAAGAAAACCTAACTCAAACGGGTTGTGTAAATAACATATTTACTGCGGTTAGGATTTATCATTAAATAAAAGCTTCATGGTAGTTCTTGTAAAAAGGAATGTCTAATATTTTAGTTGGACATATTTCACCAGCCCTTGGTCGGGCTAGTTTGTTAAAGATACGAATCCTGTAAACATAGAAGGATTAGAAGGTTACTTAAGTATGTAATAATATTTTTATTATCTATTATTATTATTTTTATTATTAAGTCCCTATTTAGCCTTGTCCTTCCCCGGGACCGTTAAGTATTGTTACGAAAGGTTATCGGTCAGGGGTGTACTAAGCCGAAAGAAGATACAAAAAGTTTATCTTTCGTCGACAAAATGTATGAAACAGCTAATATTTTTCTCTCGTATTTAGGGTTGGTCTCATAATGTAAATTGTTCCTTAGGATGGTTATAGTAATCCCCCTTCGGCTTAGTACACCCCTACCTGATCGGCCTGTATATTCCCTCGCCGAGCCCGGGACCTCGAAACAAAGGTTCTATTGATAGATTCAATTACTTCAATATTAACCCAGTAGTTGCATGGGTAAACATGAAATTTGAAAGACATGTATATTCATGAATATCAAAAACTTCTACAATCCTTGAATTGGCCATGAACTATGCATAGTAACTATTTTCACTACATCAAATGTATGTAACAGGGAGATTCGGATTGTTTAATTTCAAGGTACGTCAAAAATTAGATAGGTAGGTACATACGCAGATAACATAAAAAATCCCAATTTGTCATGCTCTAGAGTTCGATGCATAGAAGCCATCATCAACAACTATAAATCTATGAAAACTTGATCAACCTTGGCATCAGAGGAAGCTCCAATTTCCGCACTATTTTTAACTACCGACCGAAAACTTACAGCGTTACGTAGAATTCTGTTAGACCTCTTGCTTTTCAAGCTATAAATAGTATTAACTTTTTCGAATTTTAAATATGCTTACGTAGATAGGTATACGGTACGTCTTTTTACAAAATATATTTCGTATCAATCAACCATTTCAGGACTCAGAGAATGTAAATAGGTAGGTATTTTTTCGAATCCGATCGGAAAAGTTTTAGCTTGGTTCAGAATTCCGATAATAACCTAGGCCAGAACGAACTAAGCTAGAGAAAACCTACTGCACATAAATATTTACTTACGTCATCCATAAGCATCCAAGTCTTACCTAGTTAATAATTTGCTACTCGTGTTGTGTTACGTGTGAATCATCAACTCTGATATTGAATACAAAAACGACGGATTGTCCAATCTCTAGTTTACCTTCAAAGTTCCATTGTCAAGTTTATAATTGTGTTGCTTGTCTCAGAATCAACACTTAATAGGCCGTTAAGGGGAGTACCGCTTACCAAGTTGTAATGTTGCTTACGTAGTTTTGTACTTTTGGTTCCGGTGTAGTACTATTTTTATTTTGTTGTTTAGATGCAAGATTAATTTTCCGTTTAAATACCTATAGCGCATAATTATTGATATCCAGTTTTAATAAGTTAGCAAAAAGAAAAATAGCCATAATCGTAAATTTAGTAATTCAGTGCTACAAAATGTCAGTTGAAAACGTGTTTTTATACTCATAAACAGAAAAATAATTCAAAAACCAAACAAGGAAATCTACTGAACACCACCTAGTTTAGCAATTTAGTTACAACTACTTATAAAAGCTTAGGTAGGTATATGTTTCTAGAATATATTAAATACTTTCTTAGCTTCAATGGTTAGTAGACCACAAGAAGTAATCTAGTATAATGCATACTAATGGTAATGATTGTAGGTAGTACTTTTTTTTCGAGACTGGAACTTTTTATTGGAATCGTGACACATCGACGACAAAACCTTGACTTATAAAAGAATGGAATATTATATCCATTGCAAACGTATATTTTTTACAATAAGTGATGTCCTCGCCTTAAGTGCAAAAAGCGTGACGTCAATGATCAAGAACTTCAGAAGTAGACTGTTTGCTATGCCTTCAGTTGTTTTCCAATGACCCTACTGTGTGCAACAATATTGTGCTCTACATTTGGAATCAGGTTTATCCCAGTCAGTAACTCTTTACCTATACAAATCCGTCATTCGACAGTCATGCTTGGTTTACTCACGGTTATAAGTCTAATTATGTTAGGAAAAACACAACTGCAGCTGACAAATGTGCCTGATGGGACTATAAATGTGCGAATAATGTCGCCGCTCCCATTGGATCCAAGGACCTTCATGTTACCAGAGCAAGATCGGCTAGTTTCGATCACAACTCAAGGTTTTACGCGGCAAAGTTCAGTGCAACCAGACCGACAAGCGAGCTCAACAGACCGGTTGCAGCCAAGTAACAGAGACAGCGGTGGTGACCCCAACCTTCGGCCGCCGACCCTGAGGGAGAATCGACCGGATCAGAGGATTTTTATACCGGAACGACGAGACGAATCACGCCGCCCAGAAACGAGGATTGAAACCAACATCAACACACCAGTTAACAACGACCTATTAAACATGAATGAAAATCTAAATGTGACAGACCAGAATGGTCCGTTGCCAAGTACCGCTGAACCTAATGTGACGATCTCTAATGTGACTAACAAACCCGGTAACAAAGTTGTAGCCTCTGGAGTTCAGAATAAGCCGTTAGTTGAAAACGTATCAAGAGTAAACGCGAGCTCAGGAATGGACGAGGCAACCGAGAAATCGCCACCAACTTCTGTGGTAGATAGGGCGACAGGAGTGGAAGTGACTTTGGATGAGCGGGCTTCCTTTGATGGTGAAAAGTGCCCATCGGGCTACGTCAGAGTTAACGACAAGTGTGTTGAAGTAGATAAGGATCGTTAAATAGAGATTTGCAGTTCAAATGTGATATACAACAACATTATGAGTATATGTATGACAAAGTGAAACCCAGGATATAAGCGCCCGCGAGCAAGTCTCCTTTGCAGGTGACAAGTGAAGAAAAGCAGCGTAAAACTCAGCCATACTTTTAAGCAGTTACAATAAACATTTGATTGTTATTTATCACAATATATTTAAATATTTCCTGTGTTTCACCTGTAAACGACAATGCGGCGAAATAATCGATTCGTGCTCTGAAAAGCACTGAAAAGCATTTTTAACCGCTTTCAGAAAAGAGCTCGTCTTTTTCCTAACGAGTTCTCAATCTTCTCTGATTTTTCAGAGACAGCTAGACAGATAAGGTTTTTTTTTATTGAATG
Source organism: Ligdia adustata (assembly GCA_947049295.1). Lineage (NCBI taxonomy): Eukaryota > Metazoa > Arthropoda > Insecta > Lepidoptera > Geometridae > Ligdia > Ligdia adustata. Next base: position 12,415,021 of record OX346218.1, read on the forward strand.
TAAATTTTAAACTTTCAAGTGAGCTCCATATACCTACTTTAGTTTATTCATCAAACTTAATTACAAATTTGAAGTTGGTTTTTACTTTTTTTTAAAGCACAGATTAATAAGCCAAACAGAAATATTTTTAAATACTTAGATATGCTTCTTGCCTATTTATATTTTAAGTCTGGTACCTAGTCTGATGGTACCAAAGAACCAGTTTTACTAATACGTGTTTATTTGATTATTGGAAACAATATCAACTCTTAGGAAGATATTATTATATTAGAATCAGAAATAGAGATAAAGCGCATGTTGGATAAATGTTTGTGTTGTAGGAAGATAAATCGTACGAAGAAAAAAATAAGTACATATTTTTAGTACAGTCAGAAGTCACTGCCGTCCGTCAGTGTCAATTTGTGATGCCGAGCGACAAGCAAGCCGGCTTCGTACACCTTTTTGTGAAATATTAATTTCTTTCGAGAATTTTATTTTTATAAATACGCAATTTGGAAGAGACTTCAAATCCACTGTAGTAACGGTGCGAGAAACATCTATATTTATAAAGTGCAGTTGTTCAGACCACTGAATTGCCGAGAAAACCACCACGTGTGCTATTTCTTGCTGTCGGGAATATTCTTCGAGATCTATCACTGAATATTTACTGCAGCTCGTCTGAAAATTCCGCTGATTGGAGCTCCTTCCGTTTAGTTGCTCCGGAAGTATAGAAATTTATAATTTCGACATCCACGTGCTTGTGTAGAAAACATGTCTGTCAAGGCTGATGAACTTCGCGATGGACTCTCCGCTGCCGAAATTTTCGCCAACCGGGAAGGCCTTACCTACAACGATTTTCTTCTTCTCCCCGGCTATATCAACTTTACCGCAGAAGAGGTTGATTTAACATCACCACTCACAAAGAAAATTAACCTGAAATCACCGCTAGTGTCGACTCCTATGGACACCGTGACTGAAGCTGACATGGCCATCGCTATGGCTCTTTGCGGTGGCATCGGCATCATCCACCATAACTGCACCGCTGAATATCAAGCCAACGAAGTACACAAGGTAAAAAAATACAAACATGGCTTCATTCGTGACCCTGTCTGTATGGGGCCTAAAAACACTGTCGCAGATGTAGTTGAAGCCAAAAAACAAAATGGCTTTACCGGCTACCCTATCACAGAAAATGGTAAACTTGGTGGCCGGCTGATAGGCATAGTCACCTCCAGGGATATTGACTTCAGGGAGGGTGACCCACAACTTTGCCTCAAAGAAGTTATGACCCCAATCGAAGATATGATAACTGCCCAGTCGGGAGTGACACTACAAGATGCCAATTATATTTTAGAAAAAAGCAAGAAAGGTAAACTTCCAATCATCAATGGGTCAGGTGAGCTTGTTGCTCTTATTGCAAGGACTGACTTGAAGAAGGCCAGGAGTTATCCTAATGCATCCAAGGATTCCAATAAACAACTTCTAGTTGGAGCAGCAATCGGCACACGTGAGTCTGATAGAGAACGATTGAAACTGCTTGTAAGCAATGGAGTAGATGTTATTGTATTAGATTCTTCTCAAGGAAATTCTACTTATCAGATTGAGATGATTAAATTTATCAAACAAACTTACCCTGAAATCCAAGTAATCGGGGGCAATGTAGTCACTAGAATGCAGGCTAAAAACTTGATTGACGCTGGGGTAGATGCTTTAAGAGTTGGTATGGGGAGTGGCTCCATTTGCATTACCCAAGAAGTGATGGCTTGTGGATGTCCTCAGGCTACTGCAGTCTACCAGGTTGCATCATATGCTAGAAAATTTAATGTGCCAATCATTGCCGATGGTGGCATCCAGTCTGTAGGTCATATTGTAAAGTCTCTTGCTCTAGGAGCATCAACAGTAATGATGGGATCTCTATTAGCTGGAACATCAGAAGCCCCGGGTGAATATTTCTTCTCTGATGGTGTCCGACTAAAGAAATACAGAGGAATGGGCAGTTTGGAGGCAATGGAAAATAAGGATGGAAAGGGATCTGCTATGAGCCGTTACTTCCACAAGGAAACAGATAAACACAGGGTAGCCCAGGGGGTGAGCGGGAGTATCGTAGACAAGGGATCAGTGTTGCGCTTCTTGCCATACCTTCAGACTGGCATGCAACACAGTTGTCAGGACATCGGAGCCAAGTCTGTGGCACAGCTGAGAGACATGAGTTACTCTGGAGAACTTAGATTCATGAAAAGGACTTACTCTGCACAGTTGGAAGGCAATGTGCATGGTCTGTTCTCATACGAGAAAAGGCTTTTTTAAATGAATTTCTAATATTAAGGCATTGAAATGTCACTTCAGTCCCAACAGTTATATAATTACAGTACCTATACAAAATGTAATAATCATATTCAAGGAATAATCATTCTGATCTCATAATGAATTTATTTTTTGAAACTGCCATTGTACCTATGAAATATATTTTTATTACATTTTAATGTATTCAGTACACTTAAAATCAATTTGAAACAAAATCAAGGGTTTTTAAATCCAGAATATAATATACTTTTAAGAATATACTATTCATAATAATATGTTAAGGATTATGAATCTTAATGTTTTTATTGTACTCTGATGCAAAGTATTCCATTTTGAAGTGTTTATGAATTTTATTGTCAATGTTTATCTGTATTTAGGAACTAGGTGATCTATGTTGCTTTGCAACTAATCTGATTTTGTTATATGTAAATAAAGAGTGATAACTATTTGTCCAGTTTGATTTTTCCTGTACTGTGCTAAAAACCTTAACAATGCTAAGTCTATTGATGTTATTATCCTACCATAATATGACCCCTGGAGCAGAAAATTCATGAATAAAAAACTGGATTATTCTAATAATCACAATTTATTTAATGGAATAAGGTATAAATGCATAAGCTGCAGGCATAAATACATAATATACTGTAAATGTGCTAAAATAATAATTTATAAATTATAAAAATAATAGAGTGCTATAAACTAGTTTTTGGGACTGGTGCGTCCAATTTTCTCTAGTTATTTTTTATCTCGCCCTAGCTGGATATAACTACTGCAATTGCACATAATTCGTTATTTTCTGAGCAGTAATACTCTTTTTGCCTTAAATACATATTACAAAAACTTAGCTATGTATCTCTTTAGAGAGCATATAAATACGATACTTAATATTAATTATATTCCTAAAATAATACCGCATAAAAAGTCGCGAAGGAGGAGCCAAAGATGTTGAGAATAATAATCATTTAGCCTCGATAAAAACGCTACAAGTCGATCTTGCTGACTACATCAAGACAACCTAGCTGTTGTTCGCATAACATGACCTGTGACCTTATAACGTTGTTAATAGTTATCACTATGTGTACAAAGAGATAATTTAGAGTTAATCCCACTTGTCACCCTAAGGACTAATTAGAGATAAATAGTCATCCTTTCAGTAGAGTATTAAATTGGCCTCCTTGTGGACAAACTCAGGGGCAAGTGCGAATAACCCGTGATATCGATCGTAAGAGTCAACGTAATAAGCTTACTGATAATACTAAAAACTAACATACAAAACTTTGTAATCAATATGACCCCATTAATTCATTACATCCTACAGATTAAAACCGAGAAATATGAATACAATGTTCTGCACATTTGCTGACCCTGACTCGCATGCTACGACCCAAAACGCACCAGTCGGAATGCACGAGTTAAGCGACCGAAGCGTATATCTTAATGAGATTATTAGCTATATTCAGCACGCTCGAGCGAGTATTTTTTTTTCTCATGGTCGAACGCATAAATCTCATTATAATGATTTACTTACATTGGAAGATAGGTCAGGCTAAAACAATAATACTCAGTTCAAAATTCAATGAGATCTTTAGCAGGACACAGATTAACCTACAATGTATATATACCGCATTACGGGATATCAAAATTTCTATAAATTCAACTAATTTGAAAATTTCGGAAAAAGAGAGATTTAAGCCTTCTCATTGACTATAGCTACGATTACATTAAATTTTAGGTTGACCTAGCTTAAATAATGAGAAAACCATCTGTAATGCACATAACATAGGGGGTATTCTGTGGTAGAGGACCACACACTAAGTATAAAACTGATACGTGTCCATATATCAGAAGTGTGCAATATGCATATCGTGTTACGAATTTCAAGGAAGCACAAGCATCTCGCTCAAACGTGCTGGCTTAACGAGACCTTGGATTTATTTTCACCGGATGTTAGATTGTTTAAACACGGCAAATCTGTGCGCAAAATGAATGTTGTCTTCGTACGACCCTGTCCTGACTCCTACTATAACATCCGTTCCTCCAAAGAATCAGAATACAATATGATGTTTCATTTTTAAATTTCTGAACTTTTCACAACTGGAATTCCAGCAAACGAAACAGTTTCATGGTATCTGTCTACAAAACGATACCTTTTTAGATCCCAAAAATAAGTAGTTATTAGGAATGGAAGGAGGCGTGTCAGACAAAGTGCTATCCAAAATGCAAGGTCCCTCATAACACTAGAGTATAGTTTATAAAAGCGTCAGACGAAGTCCGACCGGCCACCGAGGCCCATTACTCCTTGTCTCCGTCTGCGTCGTCGTCATCTCGTTGGAACTCGGGTCCGTGGGTGACGTCGTCTTCAAACACGATTTCCTCTGGGTCGGGAGCGCGCGGCAGGAATTCTTCGCCGGGGCAGATCTGCTTGAAAATTTGTTCGGCCTAGAAATAATATCTCAGGTTAGAATCTGAACGCGTAACCTAGAATGTTATACAAATTACGGTCGGCAACAGTTTCATGAGCATATATGAACGATATAACGTACGTTTCCTTTCGTACGTATAATGATAGTTTAAAACCAACTATTAGTCTGTAATTTTCTATGATAAGATTTTCAAATAAGAATATATAAATAGTTCAAATTCTTAATTCAATTTAAAAGACTGGCTGGCTGACTGGCTAGCTGGCTGGCTGGCTGGCTGGCTGGCTGGGAATATTACAAAAGAAACAATATGTAATTTCTAATTATGATAAATAAGTTTTATTTTTCATATGTTTCAACATGTTTTTAAATTCATTTATAGATGTGTTACACTATAAAAGGATTTGTAAGACCTAGATTCTTATCAAGTACTTACATTCACTTCAACTTCATTTAAATAATAACACGTTCAAGACAAACGTATAAAAAAAAATGTATATGCTGGTATTTAATAAAGTCACACGTAGACAGTGAAGACTTATCGAAGCCATATCAAGAAAAACCTACATAAAACGAATATAAGTACTATGTTAGTAGATAAACGGTCCATTTTCCACTAACTTACTTGCATTCCCCACCAACTCGTACCCGTTATAGTCTAAGATGTTCGTTCACGAGACTAATACTTCTGTGGTGAAAGTAGGTCCAAGGCTCCACTTTCACACAGAATATTTGCTGCAGTGAACCTCTCTTATACGACTTAGTAAAAGTAATTTACAACCGACTACAATAGACCAAACGAATTAACTGACTGACTTGCTAACATTTATTTGGGACACCTGGGAAATACGAGAAGCTTCTCGTTCTAGAAGTCGGTAAAAAATACTAGTAGATTAAATAAGTACTTTACTTACTCGTATTAAACCTCCTAATACTATTAAGTACATAAGTACTTTTCTTATCACTCGTCATTTTCGCCCCTGTCATCAGAGTTATAAAAATTAAATAGACAATTAAATATTATCTACATTAAGTAGTTCGTATTCTAAACCTCGTTACTTAGATAAAAGTGACCTACAAATCGTCTATTTAACAATGTCATCACTATACACAACTCAATAATTATAATTATAGTTGTAAGAGCAATTAATCTGTATTTTAGGCTGAGCAACAAGTGTTTAGAGTCGCTGGGTTATCGGGAATATCGCTAGATAACTATGAGTGTTACATGCGGGTTACTCGTGAATTGTGCAAGGTTAAGGTATAGGATTTTTTTGATAGAGCAAAGCGTATGCCTATTTATCACATATTCCGAGAGGTCTAATTGACTCCAGGACGCGAGCCAACTAACTAGGTTATTTAAGTTAAGATACTTAATCATATAAATACCTACTGCAGGTTATGAATTAATCAACCATGTTATTCTCAAAAATTAGTTACAAATTAAAAAAGCTGTGTTTTGTTTAGTTTGACAACCGCCATTGATTCGGCTGGCACCAATACATTATTTTCAGTTGTTCAATTTTAAAACCAGGGTAGTACTGGATCATATACTTCGGTTAAGGAGTTTCCTAGAAATCAGTAACATGCATAAAAAGATGCAGTCGTGAGTAGCTGCTCCTTTTTTTGGAAAGTCGATAAAAATACATTTTACAAGACTTTAGAAAAGATTGGAATATTATAATATCTTGTAGATAACCATTAAAATGATGTCAAAAATAATACATATATTATTTACTATCATTTTCTTACGATAGATTTAGGCTTTAGTAATATTTTTGCGACAACTTTACAGGGCACATGCACTTAGTAAGTAAAAGTTAACTTATAAAATGCTCGTTAATATAAAACTGACTAAACTCATTACTATCAGGCTTATAAAGAAACACTATAGTAGTTTCTGACATGGCAACTGCTGGGAAAGGTAACCTAATGTGGTAATGGGACTGTATGGACGCTAATGGTACTGTTTCGTGTCCAATATCATTTAATGGAATGGTCGATAAGCTAGTAGATAGTGGGTGGTAAGTAACCGCAGGTTTCTCGTTTCTTTAATTAATGATTGTAGTATGTCTGCGGTTTGTGTAACTGAGCTGGCAATAAGGTATCCGATGGCGCAACAATGTATAAAGTAATGTGAAAGATTGATGTCATTTGTAGCGATTTCACCAATTGCGACTTTTGCAAATCGAACGTACACAAGTAATCTAATATATATATATATATATATGGATATTGACATTAAACAATACTTGACATTAAACAATACTTGACTTGTAATGTTACCGGACTGATATATAACTAAGTATTATGTATATAGTAATCAGACATCAATATTAAATTTAACATTATTATCTAGTCACAAATTTATTCTTTCTAATTTTTCTTTAAATTTTAACTCTTGTTTCGTCATAATATTATAATTCATTATTGTACGTATTGACTTGCCTAGTGTAACAAACGCAGTCATAAGGCCAATAAATGATTTGACTTTGACTTTGACTATATATATATATATATATATATATATATATATATATATATATATATATATACATCAATATTAAATCTATCTCTCCTTTATAATATATTATTTAACCCTTCTTCTCCGCGGTACCTTCTACGCGGTAAATGTTTCAAATATTGTCACACTACGCATTCCTATACCTTAAAGTCGTCTGACAATCCCACCACATCACACCGTTTCCTATAAGTCCTCTTTCACTATGAATGCTGTCTTGCTGTGGAACAGTCTACCGCTTGACATTAGGCGTGCTCCATCAATTAATGTCTTTAAGCATCGAGTCATAGTCCATTACCTATCACTACAGCATTAAAATTTGTGTCTTCTTCTTTTAATTTGTAATTCATATATTATGTATTTTCATGCTCCTAATTTGTATCGTATGTTATATGTATTTGTTTATCTGTGTATCCATTTGTATGTATAATTTGTTCATTTTTCAAATATGTTTATTCAATGTATTATTTTAAGGCCTCTCTAATTTTATATTATTCATTTACGTGCATCGCTCTAAGCGATAAGGCCGCCATTGAGAAACCTAGTATATATTGTAAGTTTTTTTTTTGTTATAATTTTTTATAATTAAGCTGGTTTTTTAATAAAGAGTTGTCTTATCTTATCTTATCTTATATAAATCAATATAGATCGACCCAGCCGTTCTCGAGTTTTAGCGAGACAAACGAACAGCAATTGATTTTTATATATAAGACAAGTCATCTTCTATTTAGCTAATTTTGGTCTTGAAATGTTTGCGAATGGTTGGGGAAGGTTTAAACATATATAATTGTTAGGCGGTACGAAGTTCGCCGGGTAAGCTAGTATTTAATACAACTTATATAGGATCGCACGAGAAATTTGAAGTATTTTTTTCAATTATACATAAGCGCCTGGACCGACTTGCATAAAATTATGCTGTTTATGTGGAAGTCATTTATAGCTCTTCTTAACAAGACTTTAATAGGTAATGCGCTGTCATCACCTCTATTTAATATCAGACGGCTACGATAGTTATGATAGATAACAATATAAAAACATAATTAGTAAATTACATCGTTATTTACAAGAATAAAACTTTACTTATAACTATGTCACGCTGATAAACTTAGTCAATCAAAGGTTTGTTACGCTAATTTCGAAATTTATCAGCACATTGTTTATGCTTGAAAAATGTTTATAATTTACCAGTTCGCAGCGGTATAAACTGGTTGAGATAACAACTAAGACATCCTCATTGCGAGCTACGTAACTAATTATATGTACGAAATTAGTAATCAAATTCGTATAATTAGGATAAATGCTAATTATTGAGACAAAAGTAATTAATTTTATAGTATTTAACAATAAAGCTTTTTGGTTTGTCTACGATCAATTGTTGGACTTTAAATTTATCTGCTGAATGTTTTGTTCTTGTAGGTGAACTCCAGGGAGTAACTATCCTTTCTTTCATCTGCTTTTTGATAGCTCTATATCATTTTTTATAGTGATGTTCTTTATCTTTTTGGATAATTAATGCTGGTCAGTTGATTTACTAAATGGTCGGGATGTCGTTTTTCTGTATACAATGTGTAACAGTAAGGAGTGACTATACATAGTGGTTATACAAATTTTTTGTAGACTAATATCCCATTGTAGAAGAAAATTTTGCAAAATGTAAGATTTAACGCTGTAGCTGAAGAAATTAAGCAATATGCATAGTCAATCACCCTAAAAAACCGCGCGGCATTTGATATATTTCTTGTGCCCTCTGAATAAGATAAGTTTTAGAATATTTAACTATGATCTATATTTTTTCAACGCTATCCCTTTTAATAGACAAAATAAAATGAGACGTAAATATTTTATTTGTTTCAAAACCACTCTTCTCTTTTTCTGTATCGGCACCTATACTATACTACGAGTATACGAAAACATTTAAATAACGTGCTACGAAACTATTAATTGGTAGGATTAGAGACTTCTAACTTATATTTAAAACGATTGCTTTTTAACTGAAACTTAACGACATCAATTATAAAGTATTTACGTGGGATCTAGAGAGACTAGGACACCTGCAGTGAGAGTTTCTTCATGTTTTGTATCACATATTTGTGTAGCTACAATCGAAAATCAATCAATTTTAGTGCAGTACTCTCTCAGACTCAGTCATAAGAGATGCACCTAGTGATTTTCTCTCTCCCTCACTCACGGGTATTATGGGCGGACGCAGTACTATCCGTCATTGCTATCAATATCTAGTATTGATAGTATAAAATAAATGACGTAATTTCAATAAAATCATAAACTTTGCCGACTATGCGGTTTTGCACGGCTTTTGCCGTTCCATCTCCAAGTTTAACGTTCAAAGTTCTTATGCAAGTAGATGCAGATTATTTCAACTTTGAAAAAGCGTTCGACCCTGTCCATAATGATGTGCTTTTGAAGAAGTTTGCCTCGTTCGAATTCACGACGAAGTAACTGCACTGATACTAAGGACTACGGAAACTGATACAAATACGAAGAACTGATCTGCCACGAAGCACCTAAATGTGTGTTAGCCTTCCTAGAGAGCCAGTGTCTTCCAGACTAAGCCTGTTTTATCTAGCGATGTAGTGTCGCTGACTTCCGCTTTTATGCGAGCTGGTGGTCATATACCTAGCTATCTGTAATAAACAAAACGATAGTAATGATTGGTGTCACCTGTTCGACCGCGCGGTCGAAGTCGAGCCCCGCGTCAGGTCCGGAGCACACGTGCACGCGGTCGCTGGTACTACCGCCCGCGACAGAAGTATCCTTCACGTTGTAGAACAGCGACCACAGGCACTGGAACAACGATCACCATGTTATAAGGCAACAAGTGACGTAGGAAACGCTGCATTATTATACAATGTGTAACAGAAAGCTGTCACAATACTTACGGGTGTTAATATACCCATTGCAGAACAAATTCGAGGAAAAATTATTGCGTCCCTCATACAACTTGACCGATCACGTGACCTATTTTGTGCAAGATTTTAAATTTTATTCCTCGAATTTTGTAAAATTTTATTCTACAATGGGTTCACCTTCATTGGTAGACTAACACCTTTAGGTATTGTCACACCTTTCTGTTACACGTTGTATAAGATATATACTTATTATAGCAATTAGCAGCCTCCCTAGCATGGGCTAACATCTAGGTGTAAGAGAACTTAACTAAAACTTGTAAGCACCTATCAAAGATAGAATAGCAATTCGCAGAATTGCTATTTGCCATTTAAATAAAACCAGTTTTTTACCAATTCACACAGAACTACTACAATGGCGAAGAGATTGTTTTTGATTGTCAGTGTCTGTTGCCTAATTCGAAGAAACTAGTAAAATAGATTTCAGTTTAGAATTTCACGGACTGTAAGCACGATAGTAAGTCTTAGAGCCAACCCCCATTATCGAGACGAGTGCGGAGTGTCCTCTGCGAGGTCTCGTTCCATTAAAGGGATTTTTTCTCTATTATTGTAATGACTCATACGACCAGTTAGTGGTAGTCGTAGTCGGTTAAACCCTTGCCTCGCAAGCGAAAGAGTGCGGGTTGAATCTCGGGACAAGCATGCGTCTCTGAGTTTTTCACTCATTTGCATATTAGAATCAATTACCATTTGTTTAAACGGTGAAGGAAAACATCGTGGAAACTGGAAACAGGTAACCCGCTTGACGGAGAAATTTATAAAGAATAAGTGAAGTCACCAAATCTGCAATTTGGCCAGAACGGTGAACTATAGCCCACACCCCCTTTATATGGGAGACCCATGCCCAGCAGCCGGAAGCTATTGGCTGGTACGAAAAAAATTAGTGATACCTTTGGTTTGTCCGAGGTGTGAGTCTGGTCGCCGCCGGACATGTCGAATATCTTCTCGGCGTATGGCTTCAAGTCGCTCTCGGCGTCAGACGTCTTTTTAGTTATGAAATACACCACAACTGAAACAAATACATTTTGTAATTAATAATATGATAAATACAAAAAAAATCCCTTCTTGTCGCATAACTTATTTTTCTTATTTAAGACAGCTATAGACCACCAATTTGTCCATACAATACAAAGAGATATAGCTCTTTTCTACCTTTTAGTATTGACCGATTTTTTTTTTTCACATAGCTAACACCTTATTTACTAGCCTTTACAGTTTTATTATTTTCTATTTTTTATATCACTATATGTTACAAGCTTCGTAAGCATTCATATTTTTGCGCTGATACGATGCCTATTAAAAGCCTTTATTATGCAGAATTCAATAACTGTTTTTCAAAAAAATAAAACGTGTAGGCCTAAAATACATCATAGTGAAGCGATTGATACCAATTACAAAAAATTACGTTACAATGTAGGGGGTGTAAAGAGGTACGCCCCGGAACTAAAATTCTATCAGACACACGAAAACAGCGAAGGGTCGGCTGATCCTCTTAATAGCTATGATTTTAAAAAAAGTATTCGTAAAGCGCATATGCAAATTGTTTAGTTATTTTTATGTTCAGCCTATCGACCTATATTTCAAAATTTAGACCTACAAGGTAATAAAATTGAAGACTTATGTCTACGCATCATAGTTATAAATTCAAAGAGCGTTGGACTCTATGCAAAAGATATTCCTTTGCATTTTGTTATCCTGAGTTATATGTAGACATTAGCGAACATCAGCACTACCTTACACATGTATTCCTCAATGACTTAACAGAGATATTTAAATAGCTGCGTCCGGTGATCTAGCCCGGAGCGAATATTTGACCATTACACGGGAACAAAACACTTTTCCCGGTTCAAAAGTAGACTACGTTTTCTCTCAGTCTATATGTAAGCTATCATGATACCAACATTTTAATCCGATCATCCCACAATAAAGGATTTATAATAATAAATTATTATATAGAGTGAGTATGATGAAGCTAATCTACATAAATTCAAAATAATTCTTAAAAAATAAAGTGATTACCGATTCTATTGCGATACCGATTGAATTGATTTAAAAATCAAAGCTCTTGACCGTTTTTGATTAAATTAAAATGGGACCACGTGCCACGTTTACGCTGTCAAAAAAAACCGTCTCAAAGAAATCAGGTAACAAACATAAAAAAACAGTATATAGAGTAAGTCCTCTTTTTTGAAAGTCGGCAGAAAAGATTATAAAAGAATGTGATCCATTAATTGTGATTCTATTAATAAACCAGTCAAATTCTTATTACAAAATTATTACTGTACTTATGATTGTCTGGAAAAATATTCGCCCTTGAGATGTTAATTTTAAATAGCAGATATATTTATGATCGTTTGTAATGCTATTAAAACTTCACGCTTTTCAATACGATCATAACAACTCGAAGGCCGCGTCAAAACTATGCGAGTGTTATGTGAAATTAAACAATAGAGAACAATAGCCAAGCATTTCTAATTTGATATCACAATATGATAAACTTTACACATACTATAAATGCGAGTATGTTTGTCAGTTTGTTTGTCCTTCTTCTGATCAGCAACTGAGTGGCAAACCGACTTGATTTATTGCGCAGAGATATTTCGAGTTCTTGAGAGTGCCATTGGCAAGTTTTTTCTCAGGATAATATAGATAAATCGGGCGGAGCCGCCGTTAAAAGCTAGTGAACAACATGTTTTAAGCCTCCGATGCAAAATCGACGAGGTGTTATAAGTTTAATGTGCTGTGTGGCATCGTAGCTTGCAATCAACCCATTTAGATTTTGTTTATTTTTGGTAGAAAGTTGTTGTGTCCAAGAATGTTCTTAGATATGTTAGATGAAAATCGGTCCAAACCGCAGTCACAAAATGGTGGATTACACATTTTTTCGCAACGCCCTCAATACGGGTATCAAATGAATCGCTTCATTGTATATTCTACTGTATGTTAATTATTATCTCTGAAAACGGATCAAAACCGCGACACAAAACTACTAATAAATAATGTCGTGTTCCCTTTTTAGTAGCTACGAGTAACAGTAACTCAGTCAGTCTACACTTTTGAAGTTTGCCTTTGTCACGGAGTGTTAATGCCTTCAACAGAAGTAGAAAACTAACCGCCACCCGGCTATATATTATTCAAAGCACAATACACCAGTCGGCAAAGTAATTAACGTTCTGTAAGTTCCATTTAAGCATCTGAACCAAAATGGCAGCGAGTGAGTGAGTCACTGTTAGGGTCATCAGATGATAAGTAACTCGACAAGAAACTACGAACAACCCCGGTTTTAATCGACTTTTAAAAATGGAGAAGGTTCTTAGGGCAACGGATTTTGATCACTTGTTGTCGTTAGAAATAATTTTTTAGAAATAATAACATATAAAAACAATTTTTAAATTTAAAAAGTTTCTTCTAGACTTTATTTACAGCTACATTGTGGCTTTACATTTACAGTAACAAGCAATTTGCGGCCAAACGAAGCCATATAAAAAACATCTTACCATATTTTCTATTAAAAAAACAAATACAATTGTTTTTTTTTTATAGAGAATGGGCTTCCGTTTGGCCGCAAACTGCCTGTAACTACTACACTAGACACACTATGTTATAACGATAAAAATTACGTGCACATTGTTTTATAGTTCCAGTATAGCAAAATTATTTTCCGGTTCGAATATTGTGCTGTGTGATAACCCTAGTCGTAACAAAAACTTTCGTCTCCGGACTCGAACGGCGCAACAAAAAGCGGTCCGACTTTTTGTTCGCCATATTAAATGAACGCGTGACCCGCACGAGGCTACTAACTTTACTTCAGTGCTATTTACAATGAAGTTTGGATTGTTCCCCCAAAGTCGGTCGGTTTCATTTTGTGATCACGATATAATCGCCCTATCAGAGGACTGACAACGGTCAAACTTTATATCATTAGAATTATTATATTAGGTCCTTACATATGAAATTGGCGTTTTGTCGTACTGGCCATATTGATCTCAAATATCACTTCTTTGGTTAGGGATTCCAATTTCAAATTTATACAGCTATTTATTCATACATTTGTATTTGGAAAACCGTAATTCATTTGTTTTGTCCTCGTTTGGTTTTTCTTTGCGTCACGCAGTTTACAAAATGGAAAACTTGATATTTTAAGTTTTACATTTTGTAAACTGCGTGAAAGATCCGATTTAAAATCCCTTCATTATTGTGCCAGTTGAGTAATGTAATGCAGCAGTTGACGCGCGTTTGTCGGTTTGCTGCACTCAATTCATGAGGTACCCACCTTTCAAGCTTTTTCACCTTTCCAATTTGCCTCAAGTGGATTAAAACAGTTTTATCACTAACACCGCAGCCTGCAGCTAACTCGGACGTGGTTTGCGATGGATCTGCTTCCACAATAGCTTTCAATTCTTCATTAGCAACTTTAGTCTCCGGCCGTCCACGGGGCTTATTCTGCAGGTCGAAATTTCCAGAACGAAAACGTTGGAACCAATAACGCACTGTGTTTTATTTTGCTACAAATTTTATTTTGAACTTTTGAAACGAGGACAAAATAAATGAATTACGGTTTTCGAAATACAAATGTATGAATAAATAGCTGTATAAATTTGAAATTGGAATCCCTAACTAAAGAAGTGATACTTGAGATCAATATGGCCAGTACGACAAAACGCCAATTTTATATGTAAGGACCTAATACATTCAATCTGTTAGTTAGTGAAAATAATGAATTTATCAAGACTGCTTTTTGGCATATATTTATTAACTACGTTTGTGACGTTATTAGCAGGTGATTTAGTACGAGCGAATCAAAAATGAGCCTGAGGCCATTTCAATATTTCAATCGTGTTTCACGCCTTCAATATTGGCCCCTAATGTGTGACTAAAATACAGTATTTGTCAATATACTCGTAATACACAGTAATCTATTAGCGTTTTCACGACCGCAAGCTGTCGTCAAAATAAATATTTTTTATAATAATTCTAGTTATAGAGTTTGGGCTTATAGTTGATTATGAAACATCAGCCAGTTAATCAGGACTTTTTTATGTGATATGTTCTAGATTATTGTAGATTTTTTTTTTGTTCTATTATCAATGCATACTTTCCGCAGTGCATACTATGAAATACAACATATGGCTAACTTTTTTACACCTTCGGTTGGTTTTAGTAAGGTTTTCTGAAGATCTCTAATTATTCTAGTAATAAATGTAGCCTATATTACTCAGTAATAAAGTAGCTTTCTAACGGCAAAATGTTTTTTTTTAAATCAGTTCAGTAGTTTTTAAGTTTATTATTACTATAACTCGTTAATACAAATTTTACTCTTTATAAAATTAGTGTGGATAGACAGAATAATAGATATATAAAGTAGGTTTACTCACAGAGTCCTTTAGGGCAGGAGCCGGTGGCGGGTCCCACTTCCAGCACGGTAACTGCATTGTCATCCTCAGTGAGCGGAGGGAACCTCAGCAAAGACAGTGGCTCCTTCTCACTGCTCATTATACTGCCGTTGGTTATAAACACAGCCTACGGACACACAAGTATTGATCACGTTAAATACCTATATAAAATCGGGAGCCACCAGATATACATTAATTATGGACGTCGGCTTTGGAAGAGAGAAACTTTTGGTGGTAAAAATGTCTATTATACTACCCTGGAATATACGTTTTCATTCAAAAGTACGAGCCTACCGTTTAAGACCAGTGCTGATGGTTGCTGCGGCCAGCGTTTGCTGAGTTCGGGTGTAAAACAGGTTCAAAAGGTGATTTTATAAAGTTACTCGTTGGATATAACATTAAAAGTATTCCCAACTACTTAGTAACAGTGACTGGTTGGGTTTTTACTTAAATAATTTGGTGTCATCCAGTCACAGTATTACAATTGGGTGTGTTACTCATTGGGAATAACCCGTTATAACGATCGATCCTCAATCTGAGTTTTGACGAATTGTGTTTTGCAATATTGTGTTAATCAATAAATTTCGGCCGTGACTTTTACATCCACTTCTAAAATATGATTCCTCTCTTCACACTTTTTCTTTTACATTGAAAATTGATATATGAAATAAATGAATTTATTTATTGGCCTTACAACCAGTAATGTTATACTAAGCAAGTACCATTACAATAATTTACATTAATTTGATAAATGTCGAATGTACCTATTTCAAAAATTGTACAAGTCACTTTAATTACTGAATTTAAATTGGATTATGTACTATCGATAAATTACTAATAAAGTAATACTTACAAAATAAATCACATTAATGAAAAATATTGAGAGTAATTTTATGCCACACAACAACTTACCGATTTATTAAAACGTGCTAAAATAATAAATTACCTTAGATATGTCGGTGCTTTCAGCTGGTTCCGGGGCTAGGAGTTCCTTAGGGCACTCGTTGATGCCGATGACGAGATGGTCGCAGTTCAGGGTCTTGGTCTTGCTGGCGATGGTGACCACAGTCTTGCCGTCAGCCGTGGCCGTCTCCACTTTGTCTATTGGCCGGTTCAGGCAATACACGCCGCCGAAAACTGCGCACAGTCTATAAAGGACAAGGATAGGCATTGTGATTCCAAGGAAAACATGGTTGTTGGAAAACCGTTTTCATTAAACTTATTAATGACGAGTTACTCTTAATAAAAGATTTGTTTTATTGCTTTGTTAATATATATAAAAATCAATG
Organism: Ligdia adustata; assembly: GCA_947049295.1. NCBI lineage: Eukaryota > Metazoa > Arthropoda > Insecta > Lepidoptera > Geometridae > Ligdia > Ligdia adustata. Next base: position 12,431,851 of record OX346218.1, read on the forward strand.
CTAATTTTCGTTGTAATTTTATAACTCAAGAAGGGGCTCACCTATCCAAACCAAATGTTTAGGCTTTGCTCGGACTATTTAGTGGAAAATTTATGTGAAGTTTGCACAAAATCGGTCGAGCGGTTCTTCATTTATCTCATTTTTTTGTAACACATAAAATCAATAAATGGCGGATAATTTTGCTCTCAAATTGAAGCTATTTTATTTGTTAACAGTACAAGCATAGTTTATACGTAGCGAAGCACGTACCGGGCGGCTAGTAATGTATAATTAATATTAATTGTATTCACGTTATGTTTACGCTTGTTTCGTTTTTCATTTCTATCCTACATCTTCCAGAATCCGGTGTCGTGCGACAACGTCGAGGGTTACTTATATCGCTAACAAGTTCTTTCTTACAACTGCGTAAAATACCTTTTAATAATATTAAAAGTTATTCAGTGTTTTGTTTCAACAACTAACTGATATGCATGGTTGTAAAACAAAACATATAAAAAATCAATAATATAGGCATTAGGGATTTGTTTTAGAAGTCAGACAAAGTTGATACTAACAGACAAAGTATCATTACATTCAATGGACATTAAAATATTGCCAACATGTTCTTAAAATGATCAAAAAAATATGCAATAGTTGTCGGATAACAAAAACCTATTCTTAACTATCCTAGCAACTTATATACATACATAAGATTAAATCACTAAGTTTAATTATGTCTGCGAGCAACATATTAAACATGGCCGCGTCGAGATCTAGTTTATACGAAAAAGGCTATGACCCCATATTTGAGCAAAACAGTAGATGGAAGTGGAGCGTCCTTCATTCAATCATGAATTATGAATCATATGAGCTCTTGTTTTCGATATATGCAAATACGACAGGTGTTTGTTTGAACAAACTTACATGCGCATATGTATACGCTATAAAAAATGTTTTTTTTTGTTTGATCTTCAAGACAACACGCATTTTTTTATCCACTCGAACGATAAGTTAAGGCTTAAAAATGAGAAACGATCGCTATATTTTTATGGGCAATATAATTTATTTTACTCAATCAACAGATTTTTTGCTAGAAAACATAGCATTAAAAAAATGTAAAAAAGAAGGCTGATATGTAGTACTTTCATAATTTCAATGTTTTAGATAATTAATATCTAGAAATTTACGATCAATTCAAGGTCCAAACACTAACTAGTCTCCAAACAAAATAATTAAGAAAAACTAATATGATTTGTGAAAAGCAGCGTTAGAACTGAATCGAAGAGGCCGCATGCAACATTAGAAAGTGGTCCCATTTTTGATTGCAGCCGCAACAGCGTGCACATTAAGGTCATTGAACGCACACTGATGCAAACGTCATCATCGACGTGACACTTTCATGAGGAGCTGTTTCAAATTGTCAAAAGTAATTATACTTTTGAAAATTTTACAAATGAATGACTGCAAGAACTTTTGACCTACGTATCTTCATCATCATCTTCTTGACCATATACCACAACGTGGGGTCGGCACAGCATGTCTTCCTCTTCCATGACAATGCGGGATGCAGTTAGTATAGCCTATGACCATCTGCAGACGAAGACGAATCTTTTGACACCACTCACGTAAAAATACAACGAGCCGCTTAGGCTCTAGGGCGTGCTAAAGAAATATACATACAAACATTCGAAAAAGAAAACCCTCCTTCTTTCGCAGTCGGAAAAAAACAGGTCTTATTTATTAGTTATTTGACCAGATGGTCAAGTCTGTTATTTGAATTGTCTCAGAATTACAATAGTTAGTATTAAACTAAACGTAATTTTTCATACTATCTCTGATCTATTCTATATCGAAATGGCCATTTTGGCACAATCCAATTGTAATTCTGAGACTATTCAAATCACAGATTTGTGGCACTGAATTGTGTTCGCTCTGGACAAGATTAGCAAAGGACTGAGGCATGAGAGAGGCCTATACCCAACAATGAGATCAGGAAGGCTGCGGATGATGATGTGCTCGCCCTAGTCAAAAGTATCATCACTGTCATGTGACATAGACTAAAATTGATATCCTGAGACAACCTGCAATTTCACGGCTCGTCATCAGACCCATTTTAATGGTCAGTTGCAAATGGAAGTTGCTTAACGTTGGTGACCTTAGCTTGAGCTATGAGCATTACAACTGAACTTAAAAGCATAAACGCAGAGAAAAAGCAGTCCTAAAATAATTAAATAAGTGTCTGCCGTCCTGTCTTCAACTGCAAAAAGCACATACGCAAGATAATCTCAATATTACTGAACATATGTGATTTGCATACATTTAAATTAATCTGCATTGAGAACACCGGCAGTTATGTTACTCATTCAATTTACAGGTAATAAACACTTGAAAGTTAAACACTGGCTATGCAGTATGAAGGAAAAGATAAGTTAAACCACGTAAAATAACTATGCAATCAAGATTTTTTTTTAATAGGAGATAGGCTTGCGTTTGGCCTTATCCTCCTCCACCCGATGTGAAGTGACAATACGGGCTAAAATGGGGCACGCTTGCCTAGAAGAAAACGATTCACTTGTGACTTGAAAAGACCCAGATTATAGTTAACAGGATACTTACCTTTAAATAAACGGATCTAATCTTCCCAACGCATTCAATAATAGTTTACAATGAGAAAAGTTCGAAATCTCAGTTTCATCTGTGTGATTTTCTGAATTAGGCCCATTCTAAAATTGTTTTCGATCAAAACTAATAAAGTCTGATAAGCTTGTTACAAAATAAAATTATTTGATTTTGATATGATACGGTCACATCTTATGTTTGGGATATTCTACTTTGTTCCTGGATGAAGAAAGAGAAAAGTATATGGTTTAGTAGTTTATTTTAAATACATTAACCTCATATCCAATAGCTCAGGAATGGTTTAGAATCAGTTTCAGCGAACAAACAGTCTTATTTAAACTTTCAGGCCAAATAAGATAAACAAAATTTACCTGCAGAAACATTGAGGTAGCTCTCCACTCCCATACATAGGCCAGAGGAAAGGAGTGTTCCCGTATCGTCCCAGGCTCATGAGGAACTTCTTACACTCCTTTACTCCTTCCAGACAAGGCATGCTGTTGTTACCTCCGGCGATGGCGTAGAGGACATAGTGCACCAAGTTGGGAGTTAGGCCTTTGTGGGTCAGGTACTCCTTGAAGGTCTTGTCATTCCAGTCTACATGGAGAAATTAACATGTTATTTGGGAGCCTAGTAAAGGGGGAGAGTTAGAGTTTATTCCATGCATTGTTAAAGATCATGAGATACAACATCTTTGAGACATGGCTCCAACTGTAAATGTGAAAGACTAACAAATTAAAAACCACAAAGGTTTTATATTTTCTGCTGAAACTTACACCTGCTTCATGCACCATTAAACTGCTTCTTTTTAAAGCCATCATCACAACAAAACAAATTGTATGTGTCCGTTGTGTGTGTATTATGATGAATGGTCAAAATAAATGTATTTGAAACACCTCATAGCTTAACCCTTAAATTCTTTGTTTAACTCATTCTACCTCGCGCTGGTATTAAGCATCCTTAATAGCATCCGTTTTCCGCAACACGTCAGAACGCACGCCTGTTACACAACATAATTATATCGTAATCAGTATATGTGACCAGACATCTGTAAAACTCACTTTCAAATTCTTTGCTCATCTCTTCTTCATTGTACCCCACGATAGCAGTAAGCATCTTCATCAGCTGCCGTTTCTCTACGATACCGACTGCCTCTGTCGCGAATACATCAGCGCGGGAGCATGGCACGGGCATGAGCTTGTCGTCGAGCCACGTTAGCACTCGTGTCACGCAACGGAATTCAGCGTAACGAGCGATGTTAGAAGATATCAGCAGTTCCACTAGTGGCCCGCGCGAGAACAGCAGCTGCGACCATAATGCAAGTGTTAACTTTGTAGTTTACCTGGCAATCATATCTAACATGCAAATAATTTTTACATACACAAGTGCTTAAACTTAAATTACTCTTAGGGAGTAAATTGTATTATTCTACAAAAGAATTCTTTGATGATAAATATTTATGAAATAATTTGTATACATCACATAATTAATTATAACTTGATGATAAAATTTTACTCATTTAATGCAACTAACAAGTAAACAATTTTAAAAATTAAATTCTGTTCTGTACTCGTATACACTCCAGTTTCCAAATTAAACAAGCTTAAAGAGAACTCAACCACATAATAATATGTGTATCTATATAGGAAAATAAATGAAATGGCAGGCATTGATTTGTGAACACAAACTCTTGTATGACAAACCCAAAAATATTCTTGCTTATTGCATTATTTCCTACTTATATCTGATAAATATGACAGTACATAATTAATACAACTAATTACCTTGGGAGTCATATCAATGTTGAATTTTCTATACTCTGCTGCAAAGTTGGCCTGGCTCCAAATCTTCTTGGAAGGGTCAGCTTTGCCGTCATCAGTCTTATTCTCTTCTTGCTTTTTCTCATCATCAGTAGATTCCCTTTAAAATTGATGATGCTGATTTTTCCTCATTATGATAATCAGTTTGTTAAACTTAACTTATTACAAGATTGTCATATTTAACAAAATATTATAAATTACAAATAGAATATTTTATAAACACATGTCAAATAAAAGTGCAAATATCTTCAATACTTACTTTTCTATATACCAATTTTCAGCTAGGTTGTAAACTTGAAGTTGTCTTTTAGGGTCTGTGGTAACTTCTTTAATAAATTTCTGCAGGCCGTCAAAGTTGTATGAAGCCCACAGACCACCGTAGTGGTCACTAGAGTCCAGATGCAACACATTTTTGCCTATTCTACTACAAGCTGCAGCCACTATGGACTCCACCATACCTAAAGCAAAATACAGAAATGAATTTAAAAAAATATATTGCGTATTTATAAAAGACAAAAAAAGTATCAAATACACAAGAGATAGTTTATCTATAGCCAGGTCAGAGTTGGTATGAAGAATATTATGAAACTTAGTTGCAATGATTATTGATTTGTACAAAAATCAAGATCAACAAAATGACAATTGTAAATTGAGAGCATGGCCTTTTCTACCACTGTGTTGAATAATTTTGGCCTATGAAGTAATTTTTTTTATATATTTATATTCATACATAAAAGAATGTGTAAGTTATTATGTAATATTGGAGAAATCTATATTTTATCCATAAAGGGTACAAAAATAAAAATAAAATTACCAAAAAAACTAAGTTATAACTTAAGTTTTCTAAAACTAGTACATTGTTAATTGCATAAAATATTACAAATTAGTCAATGTAAAATTATTTTATCATTGTAATTGTAAAAATTAAATAAGAATAAAAACATAAATATTCACTGAAAGCATCAAGGTCAGTACATTACAGAGTTCATTGACTTATGTCTAGCAAAAAATAATATGAGTCAGTCCCATTTTAGAGGACAACCAGGTGAGGAAGTTGACAAGTAGCTAAATATGAACGCAATATTGAATTAGCGAACACTTTTAAAGAGGTCGTAGACTATGAGCAACAGAGTGCCGCAAATATTCTATTAACGACTAAGACCCGAATTTTGGGGAAGTAATTTGCATTATTCTGAAATGTCTGAAAAAGATACCCAATAATTACATATACATTGTAATATGAGTATTGTAATTAAAGCGACCGTGATAACGCGGAATGTAAGAGTTCCAGCATTGATGACTGGGCACCAGCGAAAAAAAGGATCGATATGTAGGCTGGTTTCGCCATCATGCCGGTGACCGTTTTATTGATAAAATAGAACATACCCGTTCCAACAACAATGACTTGAAAGTCGGTCGGTAAATCGTCATCCATTTTGTATAATTTTTCTTCTCTTTAGGAAAATACAAAAGCCAAAACCTAAGAAAAATCTTTTCTTTTTACAAGACTGTGAAATTCACTTTGTGACCGTATGTCATTTGAATATTTGACACATGACAACTTGGCAATAGTGACAATGACAGCTCTTGCTGCAATTGATATTTTGCGTTCAAAAACGTTGTAAAGTCGAATTATTTGAAAGCTTATTAAAAAGTGTATTCCTTCAAGCAATTTTCTTTGATAAAAATCCGCAAACAGATTTTCAATGTGAATTTTCACAGACATATAATAATAGTAAAAAATTAATGCTTCTTCCTAATGTTATTATTTTATTAAGGAATATTCTATCTTGCCTGCATCGTATTTTAAAGTCGGTTTCGAACGCAAACCAACAGATACGGATGTTTACTGAATATTATAACATCCGGTGTATAAAGTAGCGGGAACGTAAATTTTGCATGTCTCAGGAAGACAGCTACCTACTTTGCATACATGTATTTAAAGTATTTTTATAGTGCATCCATATTTTCTATAAATTACTTAGGTGATGGAGATATTAAGATTATAATAAAATAGTGGGGACATTAACTTTTCACTCCAGAAATAATTTACTATTTGATAACAAAGTGGTCGTGGAAAATGTAATATAGACATCCCAAGGAACCACAAGCGACAAGGAATAAGCCACAGTTAGTATTTTTTTTTAATACTAACTCTTATTCTATGTCGAAATAGCCATTTTGGCACAATGAAATTGTAATGTTTTGACCAACAGGTTGTCTAAATTACAATTCCTGTGATAGTGTTATACTTTCATAGCATAAAGCGTATGATTTTATTCAAAATATTTCCTACCGAAAGTATAAAAAATCTTAATTAAAAAACCGTCGAAAGAATATAAGGTATTTTTCCAGATACCTACTAAAATAAAGCTATGTTCTTTATTCCACACACCTACCGTAGCTTTAAAAATTCACAACTCCGTCATATGAATACTTAACGCCGCCGCAGATAATCCACACAGATATAACTTATTCGTAGGCATTCTTGCCTTTCTATTGTCCGTCTACAGTTATATAGATTAAAGTGGTCATTTAAACAATGTGTAACACAAACGAGCGGATTCTTCTTTGTCCGTGTCTGATCCTTGGCTTGTTGAAGCTTGGTGTAGAAAATACTAAAGGGTTCTAAACTCTGAGGAATGAACTTAACTTTTCTGATAGCTAGGTTTTCTTATTAATAATAATAATACCTAATTTCTTAGTCACTTGCGCCATTAATATTTGAAATTGAGAACATTTTAGTTCCCTATTCTCAAACCTATTTTAGTGGTGCACACTTTGTCAATTCTTTATCGTACTCATGAAAATTCTCTTATGTGGCTCTACAACTACAACGAAAATCGTCATATTTAGATAAATTGTCTCATAATTAGATGTGGTAGGAAATGACGCGCAATCTTTTCACGTAGCCAAATTACTTTTATACGTTTCTTTTTAGTTTTATAACGGCAATAAAGCAGCCAAATGTTTATTTATTAAACCGGCTATGTGATCGTGAAAATGAAACAGCATATGAGTTGAGTTTTATATTTACAATTTTTACATACATTTCAACATTTACAAGCTACAGGGAGCTCTTTTTAATTCGAGCAACGAACATTACATAGACTAACACGTTAATCTAAACCGTAATAAAAACGACTTAACGTAATCAATCTAGTGGATTCGGCGGCGGGCTCTGAACACCTAGAATCAATAAATCCCCGGTGTCCGCGGTACTACGGTATCATAGTACTCGAGAACAGTGTCACGGTTATTTACGTAGACTGACATATTCTTTTGGTACAAGCACATTTAGGCCGCCTCCAACTTGGTAGCTATTTCAATAATTTATTGTTCATAGGACGTATTGGTCTTTTGTGCCCATGTATTTTAATGTTCGCCGGTTTTTTAGTACGGTAAATACAAATTAATTTACATCCTACACATTCTCAAGCGATTTATTACAAGTGCCCGTTTATTTAAACAAGTTGGGTGTAGGTAAAGTTCAGGTGATCAATAGTGACGTGTGTAAAGTTGAGTAGCATGCGGGTTGACATTGTATTTATTGAGAACAGCTAATTCCCCCATCTCGACGAGGTAGACTTTTAGCCCGGTTTAGTAGAGATGTAAATAGACTGAACTGCATTATACAGAAGTTAAAAGACCTCAAAAACTATCAACATGCCTATAAACAATAATCGTTTATGTGCCTATAAAAGACTAATTCGGCAGATTTCACGTTTACATTCAATATCATATCTATTACAGAGAACACTATGGTCAGTTTATGCCAGAGAATACAAGCAACCTTAATACATTGATTTCGTTATTTACCTCTTTAACACATCTATAACAACAGGGAAAACAACATTTTGGCAAATCAATACTGTTGGTTACATTACGTGGGAACGTAAAACTGTCATGGATTGTAACAATAACATCATAAAACATCAATTTATCAACAAAAACAGACTATTTACACGAAGTATCTAAAAACATAGCAAAATATCGACTTTTCTACGACCCTTTGCAGCTTTAATTAACTGTTCGCTACTTACCTAAATGCACAATAAGTATTAAGGAAATTAATCAATAAATACAATCTGTAAAAGAAGCAAAGCTTTTTTAGTTTTAACACAAATATGTTAAAATCATATGATATGTTGATTGGAACATAATCGACTTGATATGTCTAGTGCCGATTAAAAATATTTTTCGAGTATTAAAATTAAGCAATTTGAAAAGTCGATATTTCTATATATTTAATGAACTAACATTTAACAACCGACTTGACAGTTGCGCTAGACTAGAATAGAGTTTCCCGCGAGTGCGAGACGCGCTCCAGCCTCAGGGGCTTCGGCGTCGGGCGGCTCGAGAGCTCAGTACACTCGCCCACAGCCGCCGCTTCCCCGCCGCCGCTGTCTGTCGAGAACTGTTCCACTTCATCGTCCGTGGAGTCCGCATCGTCCTCCGCGAACACAGAGTCGGGGCCCACGGACGCCAGTTCACACTCGACGGCGTAGGAAGGCCCCACGCTACCCACGGACGCCAGCGGAGCGAGTCGCTCGCTGGGGCACGGCGACAACCTGCGCTCGGCCAACGCGCACACTACCGAAGAACCGCGACGTTCCAGGTACGAACTGCCGGAGGTGGAACACGTCGCGGAGCTGAGCCTGCGGTCTCGCGGCCCTCCTGAAGGCCGTCGCTCCGCGAACCGTAGCGCGGACCCCGGCAGCGAGTCGCCGCGGAGCGATGCCAGCCGTCGAGGCGGCGCCAGCAGACTACCATATCCTCCACCGTACGATGCGAATCGTGCGGTCCTCGGCCACGGAGGCTCCTCGCCGATAGAAGGCCGGGACCTCAGTCGCTCCGACATCGCCTCTTCCAGTGCAGCGGTCAATTGCCGCTCTTCTTCGACTGCTTGCTCCTCGGCGACGACAGCTTCGGCCATCTCCACTAATTTGGGATCGTTGAGAGCCTTCATCGATTTGCTGCGGCTCTTATAGACGATCAGGAAGACCATCAATGCGAAGAAGCCGCCGAGAGTGGCGGCTATACGAACACCGGTCATGACATCGTAGGTGGCGTAGAACTCGATGCGCACGCGGTCGCGCTCTGCGGCCTGCGAGCTTTCAGTGGAGTTCTCCGTCGCACCTTGCCCTCCGTCGCTCCATCCATCTCGATGCTCCATATTGTGGTCAAGTATTCATCGCCTGCGAACAACACTAAACGTTATAATGTGAAATACGCATATTGCGTACATGCTTATCGCTACATTTTGTAATAGCAGATAGGATTGGCGTGGGTAAAGCTTTTATGGTAAGTTATCTGTAAAGCTGTTAGAATAAACAGTTTTACGCGGGTTTTTTTAAACGGATAAAATTAGGATAGTATCCTTAAATGAGTTGAGTTCTGTAGTTGAAAAAATAATGGCTCTAAAATATGATTGATATGATTATAATGTGTTGAAATAAATGTAAGTGAATACCTACATTTATTAAAGGGTTTACTTTCACAATAAGTTCAACGCTCTTTGATTAAAGTTATATCTGTATAAATAATGTCATACAGAATGAAGAGATCAAAATTGTGCCTGCTCTATATTAAAAAAAGCTATGAGTTGCTAAAACCACTGCATTTCCAGTAAAACAAGGGAGGGGCCAAACAACAATGTTGTCGCTAGGCGATTTCCGCTCGCCAGTTGCGGCGGGCTTCCATTGCCGACATATCTGGGACGCGGCGAGCATATCGCATGACAGCACCACCTGCCTAGGCTACCTACACTTTATTTGCTCTACATACCTTTGGTTTAATCCTGTATTCTAAGTGATCATCTTGCAATGAATTAATAAGCTTTCGATTTGATCATTTAACTCTTTTGAGCGAGTCTTAGTTGTTAAATTTCGATTAAATAGAATAGTTTGGTTTCTTTCACGAATCTGGATTAGTCTCGAGTACAATTAATGTCTATAGTAATAGAATACTGTTTTAACCTGACAAGTAAAAATTGGGAAAATCTGGACAGTAAGCTACGAGTTAGTCAGTGGTGGCCGATAGACGATTAACCACTTGTTTCTAAAGAAAAAAGACGTGGGTTCGATTCATGATTCAGACATACCGTACCAGCGTATTTTAATTAGTTATCTCTTTCTTTAATAGTAAAAGAAAACATCATGAGGATAACTGCTTGTTGGAGAAGGTGATTTTCGTAGATATGTGATGTCCCAACACGCAATTTGACCCGAGGCCTAAATAGGCCTAGACTATACGGCCAACACACTCTTAATTAAAAGAGAACAACTATGTACAGCAATTGACGCTTAAATTAAAATTGTGCAAATATATGTAACGAAATACCTAAAAAATCCTTATAAATTTAGAATATACATATATTATATAGACGAGCGTATATATATATATATATATATCGATATATGTATATATATAACAGTAAATTCTGACTGAGAAGTCGCATTGTAGGAATCTCGATAATTAAAAACAAGCAATATATATATATATATATATTAAGCAATATATATATATATATATATATATATATATATATATATATATATATATTGCTTGAGAAGTCGCATTGTAGGAATCTCGATAATTAAAAACAAGCAATATACCTATATATATACATGTCGATAAGGTCGAATATCGTGTAAAACATAGGTAGTTTTTTTTCTTAAGAGGGCTCTCACGTTTGGGCGCTGCGCAAGTTTAGGTATTTTATGCTCCGAGAAAGTCGGCGAACTACGCAACCGATATCTTTATCCAGAGCTTCCCACCCGCCCGCACCAGAGAGCTGCGGGCGTGACTACTAAAACGATCTTGATCCATATACTATATTTTATTGACCGAGCGAACGAATCATCTTCGCTTCTAGACTGGAAAAATGTTATGTTGTCTGTCTATTTTGGAAAATTTTAATATTGGGGTTTTATTGATTGGGGTTATATTTACCCCGGAAAGAGGTAGACCTACCACAAATATATAATTTGAATGAAAGAACATTTAACTACTAATTAAAATTACTTAGTTTTATTAGGCTACCGTACTGAGTTGCACCTAAGATGTCCCTGAGTTGTACTTGATTTGTACTTGAGCTGCATTTGAGGTGCACCTGAGTTGAAAGTTGCACCTGGTTTGCATCTGAGTTGGAAGTTTAACCTGAGTTGCACCTTGATTGTCCCTGAGTAGTCCCCGAGTTGTTCCCGAGTTGTAGTTGAGCTGAATTTGAGTTGCACCTAAGTTGCATTTGAGTTGCACCTTAGTTGCATTTGAGTTGCACCTTAGTTGCACCTTAGTTGCATTTACGTTGCACCTGAGCTGCACTTGAGCTGCATTTGATTTGCACCCGAGTTGTCCCTGAGTTTTAAAGAGAACCATTAAATCCATCTAGGCATCTCTGATATAGGAAGAACAGTCAAACTGTGTAACCTCCTCTTTTATCAAGTCGGTTAAAATGTAACAAGCAACTTGATGATGATAAATTAAAAATAGATACAGCATTTAAAAAATGATAGATGTCTATGTGTTCAGCACAAACCAAATACCTAATACTTTGCTGTAAAGTTGCGTACAAAAGGAAGAAGAACTTCGGAATTTAAGGACATGTTTCAAAGCCTTTTTGGTTGAAAATTAAATTAGAAAATATATTTTTTCTCAGTTATTTACGGCTTCCAGGGAATATATGAATCTTGGCAATCAAAGCTCATGATATCTGTAGAGACAAAATATTTTTTTAGGGTACTACAATCAATAGAATCTGCAAAATAGAGCTCGTAAATGAGGTCTGCGCGAGTTTTTGCTTAACCATGTACCGGGAAAAAAATATATTTAAATAAGTACTTACTTAAAAACAACATTTAAATACACAGCATGATAGTTTAAGAAGAGAAAACAAACTACTTTTAATGAGTTATTGCAAATAAAAAAAACTATGGCAAAGTATACAATTTGAACGTGGAAAACTACGTATTTACGCGGTATGCTGTAATAATACCTTAAGTTGTTTAACAATAGTGGGTGATCAAATTACACAAAAATCATTAAAAAAGACGACCATATTCACCAAGGTGATTTCATTCTAAGGTGATCAAATTACATCTTTTTGTCGCCACAAATCTCCTGGGTAATGGTGGATAACACCCAGGTGTAAGAAGTCCAAGGTGAATTGAGGACACTTTAATTTCCACTTTCTTCATCTAAGTGATATCACCTGGGTGCACAAAGTGAAATATACCAACGCAGAGCCTAAACAGCTGAACCTAGAGACATGAAATTTGAAGGGTGTATTCATTACATGATGTAGAAGTGGACTAAAAAGAAAAAGGGGGGATCAAATATGTGTTCAAAGTTTGAATCTTTTTATTCAATTTTATGTCGCGGGCTATGTCGGTGATGAGATAGATAGATCAACGCTTTATTGTAGACACACAAAATATAACAATACAAAAATATTAATTTGCATGTAGTGCCACAAGTGGCGGCCTTATCGCTAAAAGCGATCTCTTCCAGGCAATCTTATAACTTATGAGATGAGAGCTATCATTATAACTTTATCGGTGTCTTTAATTAAAACTTTGCTAATTACACAAAATCTAACAATGAGCTAACCATTGTTAGTTTCAGCGATATAAATAAGATACCGTGCGCCTAAAATAATTTTACAACGCGATGAAAAAAACTCGCTTCCGCGAATACGTAACTCGTTATACGGGACAAGTAGTACTCAGAGAGAAAGCCATCGAGCTGAATGATCATTGGGAGCAATAAAACCGCCGCCTAATACTTTTTTGGAAAACTGAGATATCCGAGAAAAGGCACATATAGGAATTCTATGTTTAATTCCTATGTTGAGTTCCTGAAACCAAATTAGCTCGGTTTAGGAAGGATTCACGTAGTTCTCTAAATACTTGCAAGTGGAGATGTATATATAATTTACTTACTAGAAAATAATTCATAAACTTCATAGAAAAGGCATTGTGATTATCGCTTTCAAGTTTAAGACTACCCGTATTATATTCAATTTGCCTATTAAAAGCAATGTATATTAAATTGAGAGGGCTATCTGCGGTAGACATAATGATTCTTAGACAGGTCAGCGACGAGTTTTTTCTGTGGACAAAAATCGAAAATAATTTACCGTTTCAGTTCAGATCAAATGACAATGTGTGGTTCCAGATTCCTCATATCCTCGTCTAAAAGTGGATATGTGGAATCTGGAACCACATTACTCTGTTGAAGAATACAATTTTGACGTATGAGCAATTAGCTGGCGGAGTCTTAATTACATTCCCCGTTCTTAATAGCTACTTGTACAACAACACACAATGTGACTAAATATAGCGGCGCAGGTGGAGTACCCGGTACCCAGTCAATGATTGAGGGAACAACAAGTCGAATCATTAGCTTATGCTTTACGCGATGTTTGGTATACATTATAATAAACACACGCTGATCGGTCGAGGGCGATTGTGAGCGGGATTTCGTTAACAAAGAAAATAGCCGCGTGTTTTATGTCGCGCTTTATAGACTACGCGCGAGTTGAGTTCCGCATGATTGGTTCTGTCTTCAAAACATGTGCACAGCCAAGGACGATCAATTTGTTAACGTCGTTTGTGCCCACCAACCAAATTTACTATTATAATCTTTATGTTTTTAACCAAATTTAAAATAGGAACTCTTTAATTCTTCAGTTTTTTTATGTTCCCTGATTTCTCAAAGAGGCATGCTTACTGATTTTGAAATATAGTTTTTTTTTTTGTTTGAAGGTGTATACTTTCCTGGTTGTAAAAATCGTTTAAGCAGTTTGGTTTGTATATCATGATATCTGAAAAAAAGTGTTCAGGTACCTAACTAAACAAATCTCAAAATAACTTATTCTGGTTTTTTTATGCATTGGTTTGCTTAACAAATACACAAATACTAACACCTGCACACATATGAACTATAGTTTTCTATCAAAAAATATCTGAATCCTGTGTGATCCTAATGATGAAAAATAAAAAGCATAAAAACTTATGAAAGTTAGGCATAAATAGATATTATAGCTTAATTCTTGTTTAACGTTGACCTCAATCCTCCTCTCTTCAGAATCTACCATCATCAATTAATCTAGATCACTTTCCGATAGACAGGAATAAATGGGAAATGATCTCTATCAAGTGGCAATCAGAATATTATAAGACCTTTAGAATCCTAAGAGGATGGAGAAAGATCTTTGCCTAGAAATGGGACAGTAATACTATCAACTGCTGTACTTAAATACTTGAAGTCATGTTAACTGTTCCTACCTTTAATAATAAAGTGAATCAAGTAAAAAAATGGGAATTTGAGGATTTTGTAATTAAACCAATATGGATTTACACAATTAGGGCTTAAGTATAGTTTAATAGCAGCAGCATTCAAGGCTTTATGAGCAAAAATAGATACAAGACATAATATAACCACATTTTTTAGACATTCTTTACAGATGATTAAACAATAGTAATACATATATGTACAGTCCATTTATTTCCACTCAGACTGATCCAGATAGCAAGCAAAAATCTAATTTGGCTAAGCTCCAAGTAAGATATTTATATTGGCTTTTGTTTCTCTATATGAGTAAATAATTTACCATAAATGGGAACCTTATACTTAAAAAATTGCATACAAATATTGTCTGAAGATCCCATTAACTTAATGTGTTTAGAGCAATTAGTCTGCATTTTTGACAATTGAACATTTATGAAGAATTAGCTAAAAATGTAATGTATTTGCATCATGTAAAGTTGTGCTTACAAATGAAACTAATAAAAAGCTGACCTTTTGACACAAAAATTGATACTCATTTAATAGCTGTTTTTCAGACAACCTTGAGGGGTAACTTTGAATGACACTTTAGAGGACTTGGAAGTAAGCAGCATAACAATGCAAAAATATCACAAATATTATAAAGATATAATAATATACAGATATATAAAATAGATCTATTTAAATAATGTCACATTTTGTTGGTGTATCAATGTTTAGTCTATAAGCAGGCAATTCTCTTATTTGTTTTAAATGTATTAAAATTGATACATCTATTCTAAGCTTATGTTAACTACTATGGGAATTCAAATATAAAAGAAATAAAAGCTGAAATATGAATAGCCTTTTATATTAGCATTTGAACCCAAATCAATTCCATTAGACAGTTTTAACAAGTGCATAGTCATACTGAGATAAAACTACCATCCATCTCCTGGCACTGAATGGTTGTTTTGAAAGGTTGGAAGCATGCATGAATATATAAATAGCTACATACATAATACTGACAATAAAATACTATGAAAATTCTATTCTCTGAGAGATATAACATGTATTCTGTGCTGTATTAGGTAGAGGAAAAATCGATGGAATTTTAAAGCTACTCAAGACAAACGAATATTATATTTACCTGTGGAACAGCACGAATCGCAGTCTGTAGAAATTGACGAATGGCGTATGAAACTATAATTTAATATGTACATGTCCTTGGCCAGTTTTATTATAAATACAAACACATATTCACTGAGAACTTAATAAATATGATAATAACTACATTTTGCACTGATTTGTAGCTAATTTAGGCATTAAATTGCGCGAAAAAAAAAACATCATAAAAATTCAATATAAATCTCATTTGGAGATCACTGATAGCATTTAATAGTCAGCCTAAATTAGAAGTATGTTTGTATGTATTAGTACAAACAGATCTTCCGAAAATCGTAAAATTAAGCTTTTACTAGAAAAAAATCCCATTCACTGAGCAAAATAAAATGACACTGACAAAAAAATTAAAAATTCATGAATTTCAGTTTACCACATGGCTGTCAAATAGAATACCTGCTGAAAGCATTTTAGCTCTATGGAAAGATGGATAGTGGTACTCTTACTGTCTTAAAGTTCTTACTGGAAGTTTTCCCGCGTTCGTTAAAAGCGTTCTTTTCGTAATTGTTTACAACTCATGTTGTTTTTGCATGTGTACGAGTGTCGACGAAGTTGAGTTTCCTACACAGACTAGTAAGAGAACGTTTCCTACTATGTAGCGTTCTCTTATTCGTTTGTGCCTACTATCAATGGTTGATAACGTCGACATGTAGTAGGTTGGTATATAAAGATATATTAATAACTATAGATCTCGTGTTCACGGAAAATCTCCATTTTGTTAGCTAAAAAGCTAAGTGCGTTTCCAGCATTTTACTAGGTTGTATAATTGGACTAACTGCTTAAACATGATGTCCTTAAACTTAATGGTACTTTTACTTGAACATATTCGATATCATGATATTTTGACTTTATATTTGCCACTGGCAAATATGTAAACCGTATGACAGTATATTGTGAAAAACTTTTCTTTTTTTTATTTATATATGGCACCATATTATTTGTATTTCTGCCTGAGTCAAATTTATCAATTTTCATGTTAAGTCAAATATCAAGTCATAAGTCGTTGTGGTCAAATTGGAGTCCCATAGAGTACCCTGGTAAAGCAGTGGAGACTTTACTTTTACTTTTACGATTTCTATGGATATTTCCCTCGGACACGAAAACCACAATATTCCATCTTTATATCGCTTGCCCACACTTGTCCACATAAACAAGACATTAATGGTTCATAATCCACCAATAATAATAAAAAATTAGAATCTATTAATTTTCTTCGCCTAATACTGGGACCATCATTGACAACACTTCATTCAGAATCGCAATCTCCCATCGCTTGCGTGCAACGTGTTGTGCTCCACATTGCTGCCAGTGTGGCGTAAATGTCAACCAGCTCGGCCACCATGCCTATCTTGCTCGAAAAGTGCAGGCAGGATACACCGTCACGCTAGCATTAACGATATCCTTCGCCGGGCTCTTACCACCGCTAACTGTGCAGGTATTCTAGAACCGAGTGGTCTTATGCGTAGCGATGGTAAGAGACCCGACGGCATGACACTTATCCCTTGGAAGATGGGGCGGCCTTTATTGTGGGACGCTACTTGCGTCGACTCTCTTGCACCGTCTCATCTTCAAATTACTAGTATCAAGGCTGGTGCGGCGGCAGAGTCAGCTGAAGGTCTCAAAAGGCGCAAATATAGTAACTTAGATAGCGGTTTTATGTTTGAGCCCTTTGGGGTTGAAACTCTCGGGCCTTGGGCACCGGGAGCAAAATTATTTTTCAAAGCCCTAACAAAGCGTCTAGTTGACGCTACTTGAGATCAAAATACTGGCCTCTACCTGGGTCAGCGCATTAGTATTGCCATTCAACGAGGCAATGGGACCAGCATTTTGGGTACTCTACCAACTGGCAGTGGTTTAGATTTAAGTTAGTTAAATTTTTTGGGTATTGCTTTTGTACATATAGTTTATAACTTTGTATAGTTTTAGTTACAATTTTATCATGTTTTATAAGTAGCAGTTATTGTTTTAAATACCCATTTATTCAACTCTTAGTTTGAATAATAATCGTTTTATTTATAAACTACTCAAACGCCATTTTTTCAGCAATTGAGAAAAAATAACCTCTAGGTCCAAATAATCGGTCTTCTCATAGCAAGAGGCTATTTTCCCGTGAAGTGTGGGGTTGAGTTGCTGTCAGTGTAAATACTCTACTAACGGGCAAGGTAAATCACAACGAAATAACTAGACTCTGAGGCATGAAACGCATCCTAGATATCACTGTC
This sequence comes from Ligdia adustata, assembly GCA_947049295.1. Classification (NCBI taxonomy): domain Eukaryota; kingdom Metazoa; phylum Arthropoda; class Insecta; order Lepidoptera; family Geometridae; genus Ligdia; species Ligdia adustata. Next base: position 12,449,939 of record OX346218.1, read on the forward strand.
ATTAAGACAGTGACATTTGACATGACACTGTCATAATATTATTTCATTATTTCGTTTGATGTGATTTCGTAATTTTCGTGTGTTTTGTTAACCTTTCAGAAGTGAAATTTTGTTTGATCTGTTTTGGTTCCATTATAAATTTTACTGAAAAATTAGAATGCAAGAAAGTTCGTTTTGTAAACATTTTTACAGAATTCCTTCCTTATAGCTCGGAATTGTAATAAGATTAGGGATTCAAATCTTTAACCTCGCGAGAGTTATTTACTCTGGTTTAACCTCTTGTACATACAGAAAATTTCACGATGACCAAGGAATGGGAAGAATATGTTGGCGATCCCAGAAGCATATGTAAATATGGTATAAAATGTTATCAGAAGAATCCTGAACACCATGCTAAATATAAACATCCGCCGGCTCCACGCACTTTAAAAAAGAAGCGCGAAAACCGAGACAAGCATCGTTTTAGCCCGTATAGAAGAGATAAGCCATCTCCTAGAGCTAATGCTAATGCAGAATCAAATCGAGACAACGGCCCCGCCACATCTACTGACAACGTTTTTCCTAATATTACTGATAATGAGCTTGCATCAAATACCAATATTGAATCTGAAACTAAGGACAATGAAACAAAAATATATAATAACAATAAACTAGACGATAGTGAACTAGCATCAACTTACAACGACAATGAACCAGCTACCAGTAGCAAAAATACAGAGACTAAGAATTATGTAGGCAGTCCTGAAAACTTAAAAGTAGGTTTTACAGAGAAGTTATTATATTTTGACGCCAAAAAACATGATATGCTGGAAGATTTATTTTTAACCAAGATGCCAGAAGATTTCTTTAAATTTTATGAATGTCTCAATATAGACAATGAAATTGAGAAAACATTATCAAGTGTGAATCTACAATTGATAGGCCCATATGAATTGCTTTGCGGGAAACTTCCTATTGTTGAAGACAAAGAGTTATATTTAGTACATTGGAGGTTCTTCTATGATCCTCCTGAGTTTCAAGTAAGTTGAAGAAAACAAAGTTGGTAGGTACTCATATCATCAGAGCTAGGTAGCTGCTAATGAAGCATATCAGACCCATCCAAGTGGCACTAAAACTTGGGCACTGCTGAACACTTCCTCTATATTGAGATAAGTAATATTTAAATTTGCTTGGGACCATTAACTGCAAAATTTAAGAGTTTAGTTTGCAACTGGTGAAATTATCAGTGCACTTCCTCGATGCAATCTGAATGTTTTTCTTGATAATATATAAAGATTCAGTTAAAAAGTGTACACCATGTCTCTTTCAAAATTGCACCAATTGCCAATTCTGAATCATATAGTTAATAAAGTGGTCATCAAGGAACCAGTGATCTTAATAATTGTTATTTAAAATTAAGTTTACTAAACTTTTCAGACTGTTTTAAAAAAGAAAGGAATGAGCGAGTATCACATTGGATACTTCAGGGATGTCCCAAGTGAAAGGCCAGTATTTTTGGCAAGTAATGACAGCAGTAAGGATTATCACATCAAGCCTATGGCAGAAAATATCTTTGGAGCTGTGTAGTGAGTATTTGTTTTTTTTATCAAGTATATAATTGTACCATGACAAGTTAGTCCTCTATTCATTACTATTATTAAATTTTAAGTATTTCCAACAAATCATACCACAAAAATATATGAGGTAGTGTCTAACCCGAAAGAGGGTTTTCAGCCAAAACCAACTTTCAATCCGAACTGAAATTTCCATACACATATTTTAATATATGCAACGGAATCCTAAACCGAACTTTCTGTTGAACATTTTGTGTAAATATTTTGTACTCAGATAACACTATAGTGTGCATTTCTTGACACAACTTGTCACACTTTACTATGTGAGTACTATAAATGGAAGAATTCACTTTTGGTCTTACATTTCCAAGGACATTGGAGTGTTGTCTTACATAAAATTTATATAAACAGTAATATGTTTAGAAAAGTGATAATCTACTTAAATAGTATGGGAAATTTTTTTCAATGAAAAGGAAATTCAAAATAAATCACTTTTGATTACATTTTTGACCAATTTTGATTACATTTATTTGGGGCCATCTGGAAAGTATATTCATACAAACAAAGTGTATTTTGTAATTTGTCCACACATCACTGTTAAAAAAGAAACTTATGGATGCAGTATTTTATTTATCACAATATACATGTGAATTGAACTGCATGACTATAATTTTTCAAAACTATTTTCGTAATGTAAGACTGGGTTTTTAAACCCAGATTTGATGCATGTGTACAATCTCTTGCTCTCTAAATCTTGAGGCTTTATTAGATATTAATGGTGTAATAATGCAAATAACTGGGCAATAACATTACGACAATTTGACTTACGGCCCTTATTAATTGTGTTATTTCTGTACTCCAGCATATACTTACAAAACGAAAAAAAGTCTTCACCCTTCACCTCAGTTGCTTGTCAGAAACTTATGGAGAAACTGAAAAGATTTGCTGAAGAAAACAGTTTCTCATTGGAGGAATACAATATGAAGAAAAGACAGGCAAAGATAGTGACGAAATCATTCCACGGTGCTGGAATTGTAGTACCATACAATAAAAAGACCCAGCTGGGTTACAGACATCTCGTGGAAAATGATGGTTTGTTTCTAATCACAATATTTGATTAAAAATTGATCCTACTTCAAAGACTGTTAAGTATAGAAAAAATTATCATCAGTCAAATATTTACGTATGTTGGCTCTCGAGCTCAGGTTTTCAGATTTTAAATAGTTTCAATAGGTCGCTGATTTTGCAATGGGCAAATGTATGTACCTCATAAACAAAATTCTACGACGTCATTCACATACTGATCAATTTTAACTAGTAGTTAAAATTGGTTAGTATGTGTTGACATCGCTACCACAATATTTTTTTCTAAATGAACTTCCACGCACAGTTAGCTATACTACCTTGTTTTACGAGTTATAAAATCTACTTGTGTAGATTCGTCGTGGTCTTTGCTTTTTTAAACAAATTTTCCTCATTTTTGAAGAAACTATCCAATCAAAAATCCCTGAAATTTTTTAATTTTTTTTTTTAATTTAAAGTTGTAGGATGTATGAAGATCCTGCCAGGACAGTGTACATGATACCATAAATACGTTAGGGACCTTTAATATATCAATCAAATTCAAAATAACGTAACTTATCGCAGTGTACAAAATTAATTTAGAATCAAAATATTTCCATGATATTTACCTACGCAAAAAGGCGATTTACGCGTTTTTATTGTGTCAATTTTGACATTTGCGATGGGCGGTACAAATCATAGACCTGAAGAATATGACACTTGGATTCAACCTAGGATACCCCAACTAACAAAATTTGGTCGTTTAATGATTGAGACAACGTTTTCGTCACAACTTGAGGTCGGATCATTTTGGTCGTATTACAAATATATGTGTAAGTGCACCAAAGAAAAGCTCTCATTCTCTAATCTGACGATTTTGATGGGACGCAAATCGCGGCTTTTTTCATAAAGTGCAAAAAAAATTCGCCATTTTGAAATACACAAGCGCGTCAGATTAAGATATATATGGTTCATCTTTATGTTTTAAACGTACTGTCTCATAATCTGACGATTATCTAGAGAGATTCGCCTGATCTGACAAAAAAAAATAAAAAAACCGTTTACCTTAATGGCCATCCCTGCAACTTTCCGCTAATTCCAATCCTGGGCGCTTAAAATACTTATGACATTTTTGAGCTCAAAATATAATTTATGTGATATTTTGAGCTCGCTGAGTTCATATAATATTGGAAAAAAAATATTACAAAATGTTGGAAACACGTTGTAAACAGTATGCCACGAACGAGTCTTTATGATCAGCTGTGATGACGTCATGGCAACAGAACCAGAGTGGGGACGGAGTGAGAGAGTAATAGATAGAAAAAGAGTGAGAGAGGAATAGAAACGCGGAGAAGGAAATGTAGGCATCACGCAGCTGCACGCATTTAACTTTATCGACGAATTTTTGTTATTTCGGCTTGCGGAAATCGTCAGATTATATATTTTTCATTATTCTCGAATAAATTCCTTCAAAATAAAAAAAAATTTGCTACGCTCGAGAATGTCGAGATGACGTTTTTTTTATTACAACCTTGTTGCCCTCCCCTTTTTTTACGTCTTTCTCAAATTGTCAGATTAGTGGAATATAAACTTTTTAGGATGTAATTAATTCACCCTACCTTAATCTGACGCGCTCGAGAATTTCTGATGGTCAATTTTTTTTACTAATCTGATCCTGTATCCTTCACGGGCAGCCTTATATATGGGCCTCATGTTTTGTGGAGGTACTTAACCGAGTACAAGGTATCCCCCTGTATATTAATCTGCCGCGCTTTAGTAAATCCCGAAATCCCCTCTTGGGCTCCCCTACTACAACCGTCGTTAGTTATTAGTTACATAAATAGTTATCGTCATGGTCTGCATACTTGCTTCTAATATAAGTATAATAATAGCTGCGATCCCAGGTTCAGTATTTACAGGTTGTCGAACAATGAAATGGAATATCTGTTAGTGATGTATGTCAATACCATCACTTGAACTCCTAGTGGAGAGCTTCAAGTGTGAAACATTAATTTTTTTCCAGTGACAATAAAGAAACTATTCACAAAGCTGCAGGCAGCTAAAAGTCAGAAGGAAAAGGACGATGTCCTCTCCGAACTACAACCAGTAATAACTTACGCCAGTATAGCTCTAGACGAATGTGACTTTGGCACGGGTGTGGAAGTAGGCATTGCGTTGTTCTGCTCCGGGTTGAAAGAATTGGAACCAAGTGCCTTGAGCAGTTTGACTGCAGCTTACAAGCTGCTGAACAGGGAGGGTTTCAGCAAAATTATTGAGGTAAATACTTTTTATGATATATATGGATGATTTATTTAATAACAAGTGTCATAAGGCTCTATCTCAGTTTTAATTAGGTACAAAATTGTTATTGGTCATGTTATAAATAAAATTGACAATGTTTTGCATTTTTTTATATTTCAATCTGTAAAAGTATCAATATATTAAAGTAAATTTTGGATGCAAATAAATTCATTGTTGATTATTAACTTAATGCATGTTAGTCAGTAAATTAATTATTGTTAATCATTTCAATTCTGGTATACTCTTATCCTAAGCAAAATTTGAAGCAAAAATAAATATATATTTTATTATTATTATTATATACCTGCATAAAAATTGACAGAAACAAAATCTTCTATACCTATAATAAAACTGTAACAGGTGAAATTCTGTACATTGAATATATCTTAAAAAATCTTTTGCAGGGGGTGTTATTAACGATACATATAGACCCCAAATCTATATTTTACTTAATTTTTGTCTGTCTGTTTCTGGACTTTCCATAACTTCGGAACTGCTAGATGGATTCTAATGAAACTTGCTTAAGGTTTATACCGTGAGGTTGGTCATCTTATCTACTTTTTATCCCGAAACTCAGAAGGGGTTTCCGTGGGAGGGGGATGAAAGTCTTATTTAATTATATCTCAGTAACGCGTGCTTTGATTTGGATGATTCTTTTTTTGTTAGAAAGAACTAACTAAAATTAATGTTATCCCAGAAATTAGTGGGGTTTCCCGTGGGAGGGGGATGAAAATCGTATTTAACTAGAACTCGGTAACGCTTGCTTTGATTTGGATGATTCTTTTTTTATTCCAAAAGTCTAACTGAAATGATGTTATCCCGAAAATAAGTAGTCGTTCCCGTAGGAGGGGGGATGAAAATCTTATTTAATTATAGCTCAGTAACGCGTGCTTTGATTTGGATGATTCTTTTTTTGTTAGAAAGAACTAACTGAAATGAATGTTATCCCAGAAATTAGTGGGGGTTCCCGTGGGAGGGGGATGAAAATCGTATTTAACTAGAACTCGGTAACGCTTGCTTTGATTTGGATGATTCTTTTTTTATTCCAAAAGTCTAACTGAAATGATGTTATCGCGAAAATTAGTAGTGGTTCCCGTAGGAGGGGGAATGAAAGTCTTATTTAATTATAGCTCAGTAACACGTGCTTTTATTTGGATGATTTTTTTTTATTCCAAAATTCTAACTGATATGATGTTATCCCAAAAATTAGTAGGGGTTCCCGTGGGACGCATGAAAGTCGTATTTAACTATAAGTCGGTAACGCGTGCTTCGCTTTGGATGATTCTTTTTTTGTTAGAAAGGTGTAACTGAAATGATGTTTTCCGAAAAATTAATGAGGGTACTCGTGAGAGGGGATGTCAAATGCCTAGCTGACTTGCATAAAGAATAAATAGGCAATCGGGATACATACATTATCAAAACAAAATCCTACGGGTTAAAATGAGTTCAAATTCGTAAAATTAAATAGGCGTTTATGATATGCAGAATCTTATCATGCTAATCATAATTGTGTGAACATCTCTATCATCCTGGCGCCCAATGTCATTTACATTGGACGAAACACCAAACCATACTAATGCCCAGTACATTTTATTGAAGATTACTAATAACGCCCTCGTTCCATTGTAAAAGACATTACATTTGACCCATAGTGATATGTGTGTGACCCATACTTTGAATTTGGCGCGTACCCGCCATTATGTTTCATTTGCAAACTTGATTGGCTTTTGTATATTGACTTGAGCTATGAAATACTACTGTGACAATTGACAGATGGAAGCCATCTTCAAAAATGCCAAACGTGCCAAGACGTGGTAAGTAAACCTTTAATTATTTCACCAATCATGGTAGATCTATGTAGGTTTTTATATTATATCATGTATTTTAATGTTAAAGCTAAATATTTCTTGAATTATTTTGCCATTTCAACCAAGTATTTCTAAAATAAACATATTTGTACAATAAAACGTACATCGGGCGTTAGATTCATAAATAATATAGGACTATGGGTTTTATCTAAGTTTAAAATTTTTCAGAGTTGCGTGAGTCGATAAGACTTAGGAGATTTTGTCCCTAGTGTTGAAGACCTAGGTGATGAGGAATATATAGTCCAAAACGAGCAGGAATCGTCTTCTTCCTCTGAATCTGAAGATGACGAACAAGATGCTGTCACTCCAAGCACATCTGCCCGTGGAAGAAATCAAAGAGAAGCTACAATTTCTAGAAGAGCTCGTGGTCGTAATTTTCGTCGTCAAGGTACCACCTCTCCTGGCAGAAACAGTCCTGCATCATCTGGGTCTACTGCTAATATAAATTGGTCTGTAAAAACATTTTTACCCCAACCAATTCAACTTGCAGAGCCTTCTTATTTGCCCATTGTCAGCGAACATTTTTGTGATAAAGTAGATTACTTCAAACAGTACATAGATGATGAAACAGTCAGCCTAATAGTTGAAAAAACGAATCAAACAGCAGTATACAACACAGGAAGAAGTCTAGATTTAACTTTAGAAGAATGCTATATTTATATAGGCATCTGTCTTGTAATGGCAAGTATAAATTACCCATCATTGCGCATGTACTGGGAAAGAAAATTTAGAATATGATTGCTGATTCAATGGCTCGAAATCGTTTTGATGTTGCGCAATTCCTTAAAAATTGTATTTGACCAAGATATTACACCAGAAATGAGAGCCAAAAACAAACTATGGAGGGTTCGTCCAATTTTTGAAAGGGTTAAATTAGGATGCCACGCGCGAATGAAAGAGCAATATTTATGTATTAACGAAATGATAATTCCTTTTACGGGCAATTGTGGCATCCGAATTTACTGTCCCGGGAAACCAAATCCAGTTGGAATTAAAGCGTTTGTGTTATCCAACCCAAACGGTATGATCTGCGACTTTCATATTTATCAAGGGTCAACAACATATCCCCAGTTCCAAAACACAACTTTTGGCTTAGGGGAAAAGGCTGTTCTCATGCTCACGGAAACACTTGTTCCTGGTCATGTCTTGTACTGCGATCGATATTTTACCAATGTAAAACTGTTGGACGAACTTGGTAAAAGAGGACTAGGATGTACAGGCACCTTGATGAAGAATCGAATCCCAAAAGATGTTCGTGGTCTGCTCATGAGTGATCGACAGCTAAAAAAACGAGGCAGAGGAACATCAAATGTTGCAGTTAGAAACGACGAAAGCATGGCTGTTACCAAGTGGTATGATAATAAGCCCGTTGTTTTAATGTCATCAGTGGAAGCTAAAGATGAAGAAGACACATGTCAGCGATGGTGCAAACAACAGCGAAGATACATCACTATCAACCGGCCCAGATGCGTGCGACATTATAATAAAAATATGGGTGGGTTCGATTTAGCTGATAGATTACTAGCGGTTTGCCCAAATAGGTATCGCACCAGGTAATAGACGCCAAGATTCATCGCTCAAATGATCGACCTTTCCATCTCAAACGCTTGGCTCTTATTTTAAAAAGATGAAATCCAAAAAGGTATTTGAATAATTCCCCAATTGCGGCAATTCAAACTTAATCTGGGAGAATATTTGATAGAAAATTACCATCAAAATGTGCAAAATACAGAGTCTGAAGAAGATGCTCCATTGCATCCACAAAAACGGAATAGAGATATGCCAAGCAAGCCTCTTCCCTCGAAAGTTCAAAGAACTACCCAGGCTAAGCATTTTCCAATTTTTGCGGCAGTACAGGGCAGATGTCGGGCATGTCATGAAAATAAAACATTTTTTGAATGCTCATCCTGCAATGTACGTTTGTGTCTCACTAAGAAACGAAACTGCTACCTATCATTCCACAGCAATTAATTTGATAAAGATATGTTGAGAGTGGATGGACTACTTTTGAAGTAGGTATTAGAATTTATAAGTAAGAATTAATAGTTGTATGTTCTAATTTTGCTATTTTTTTAAGCTTTTGGATTTAACCTAAAATGCTGCCTTTAAAAAGGTTTAGCCTATAAAATAAGAAATAATTATTTGATTTTTAGTTAAGAGAAGCATTTTAATTTTTGTTTTATGTTAATATATTGATTATAATCAACATATTGACATATTAAATCTTATACAAATAATTATTTGTATAAGATTTTGAGACTGAATTAATGGTTTCTACAGTTGATTTTTAATTTAAAAGAGCCTTTTGAAAGGGAGGCTAGGAACTAGGAGAAGATTATGAATAAGGAAATATTTGAATTTTAGACTGATTATGTTATATTTTTGAATAATTATTGAGAGTTTTTGTAATAATAGTGTTAAGAATAATAATAATTGTTTTATTTGACTAACGCCCAATGTCTATTTACAATTTAAATTTACGTTTGATGTAAGCAAACCTAGTCTGTGATTGGTATACATTGATAAAAAAATATAGAAAAAAATATTAAATTATAGCACTACATGATTATGGCTTGGGCTCGAGGAGGCTATATCGCTTTAATTAATAAAATTTACTGTTTAAAACACTGCAACTTATTGTATTTTTTTAAATGATAAGATTTTACCACTGAAATGATTTCTCTAATTTTTAAGTCCCACTGACATAGTAATGAAAGGTTAGCAACCGCAAACGAAGTCGCGGGTACAGCTAATATTAAATATAGTAGCATTTTTATGTATGAATATTTATTTGTAGATATTTTATATCCTCTTCAAAGAATGTCCAAAGCCGATTTTAAAAATGATTTTGTATTTTAATAAAACTGAGATAGTGTAAGCGAGAGTGGGGATGCTTCAAATTCTGGCACTTGAGACGCGTCGTATGTACTGAGAAAACTCCTAGTGCCCCCCCCCCCCCCCCCCCCCCCCCTATGCTTTTCTTTTACCTTAAAAACAAGTGGCAATTAACGGCGGTGACGAGTTCAATGACAAAGCTACACTATTTAAGAGTGTAGTATAATCTTTTGTTCCATGGAATTTCCGATACACAATAAATGTTAGTGGCAAGACTTGATGTGTTTTTTAATTATATTTTCTCGTTCCAGGCTCATCTCAAGTTTCGACGAAAAGGACCCAACATGTCATTATTAGCCTTAAGTGATAAGTAATTTGTTTTTTAATTTTGCTAACTAATAATGATATTTGCATTGATTTAGACTATTTTTGAAACTGACTATAATTGTGTTGAATATTGTAAAACTTGTATTATTGTATTTTGCGACTATATAGATATGCGTTCAATCGCGACGTTATAGGTAAACAATAAAAGACATTTTGGTAATAGTTCAATGTTTTAATTTACAAACAAAAATACCCAAAAATGAATTGTTATTTTATCCAATAACATTTATCAAAACAAATTCCAAAAATAAAGTTGATCACAAAAGTCTGATACTTTCAAATCACAAGTAATCTAGCTTTCCTCAGTATATTACGTCAGATTTACATCATTTACAGAGGTCATCCTGTGACCATATACTCGTATATATCTTCAATATTATCCGAAACGTCAAATTTATGACGTAAGTGAATAAACAATTAAATTTTACAAATAAGAAAACAATTTCTGGCACTTGTTGAATTTTTTAAGAGATACAAAACATAATAATGTGCAGTCTTAAATTATTTCGGCGGCGTCTCGTTGAAAGCCGGCATAAAGTACATAAGAAAAATTATATGGACTCCTTAGGTTTGTCTGCTCCCTTCAGGTGCAGGAACATTGCGATTGGACAGTGGTCGCTTCCGTACACCAGGTCTCTGATCACGTTGTCGCAAAGTGCTGGTAGTAACCTCTCCGACACTATGAAGTAGTCCAAACGCCTGAGTAAACAAAAATAGTCTCCATCAATACCGGTATTGAACAGCTAATGCTAAATAATTATTGCACACAGATGACTTACTAACGATTATCCTCATAAGGTGGATAATGACAGAACTTTTGTTCTACAACACTTTTACAAATGACTTCCATTACGGCAGTCTCCGATAGAACTTTTTCTGTTATTTCGGTTTCGGGGCCGTGTCGCCTCTGGTATCTCCCTGAGGGGAGACAAGGGTATACTGCTAGGGTGCGTGTCTCCCCTTAGCGGGGGAGACAAGGAGCTTCAATTTGCATAACCGTTTTTAGGTGCCGTGTCTCCCCTGATATCTCTCTTGGGTAGACAAGGGAGTAATGCTATTCCGTTAACGGAACGGAAGCCGTAAGCAGCCGTAATTTCGATTTAAAAAGCTAACTTCTTGATCGATTTTATTAAAACTTAAATAGAAGCCTATATTTTTTTTTCAAATCAAATTTAAGTCTAGCCTTCTGCGAGAAATCAGGACACAAACAAAAAAGTCTGAGTACCTCCTCTTTGTTGGAAGTCGGTATAAAAGAAGCCTCAATCAACACCAGTTAATGCTCATTCATTATCTCATATAAACATGACTTATGTAATGAATATTCTCATAAGGGGGTCAATTGGTTTAACTTTTGTTCCACGACTGTTAAAATAAAATAATGTCAAGTGCGCATCGAGGCACGTATATTGTAAGGTTCTGTGACATTGTATATGAGCTTATTTTTAACACATTACATATTTCCGTTTTAGGTTTTTTTAATTAGTTACATAAATAGTTAAAGTCTGATTTCGCTCAATATAATTGTCCTCGTGGGTGGCCTTTCATATCATTTAGAAGTCCAAGGGGAGTACCAACTTAGAACCCTCTTTTAAGGCTCGTAACTTAAGAAGGGTAAATTTTATGAAAAAAATTACATCCAAATTTAATGTCTGTAGGCTCTGCGTTTGTGATCTGTCAGTCTGTTAGGACTCTTTATATTATACAGATTTTATGACGCCAAAAATAACGGATATTGGATCATAAATATGAAAGTTAGAAGAGGTGGAAAGACGGACGGACAGAGTGAAAATATATGGGGTCCTTTATTACTTACTATACAGAACCCTAAAACCAGCTGTTTCATTCGTTTTCTTTTTCGGCTTTTTTGTCTATATAAGTAGAAATAGTGCACCATGGCGTACCTACTGTCACTGCAATACACTTTCAGCGAGTCGTAGAAAAGGTTAGAATCGTAGGTGCTTATAGGCAACAATGCTTTAGGCAATTTTGTTCTCAGATAAATTTCGGTGTGCTTTGCAATTTCATAATTTGATTCCATCACCATTCCACAATACGTTCATAAATTAAGCTGCAAGACGCCATCAGTAAAGGAGTAGAGATCGACTTTTATTGTATAAAGTGCTACTCTACCGGCTGTTCGAAATCCTGACAGCTATAATGTAAACCTTTATAAGTCACAACTGAATCAGTTTTTTCTAGGAAAGCGTGCTTAATCATAGCCCATCATAGTCATCGCTTTAGCTCAGCCGAGATGAATTCATGCGCAAGCTAATAAAAATATATATCTTATATTAAATCTATAAAAATACGCAACAAAATAATAACGTACCATCCAACATTCTTTGCTCGGCTATTCATCATGTAAGTCCAGAAGGTGTAGGCATCTTTCTTCTCCGGATACAGAGCACGGAATGTGTCTACGAAACCATCTCCGAGCAAATCAGTCATGCCGGCTCGCTCCTCCTCCGTGAAACCAGCATTCTTCTTGTTCGTCTTCGGATTCTTCAAATCTTAAATTAATAAAGAGAATATTTAATTCTACAATAAGTAGAAAGGAAGCCATTTATGAAACAAACAAGTTCTTTTTAGGATAAAGTTATTATCCTTCCATTATGGCAGCCGCCGCCGTACATAGGATTTAACATCTAAACCGTTTTTAATAAAAAAAAAATGGGACCACTCGAGAAGTATAATATCCTTTTTAAACAATCGGGTACAAGTAGGTAATCAATTCGCCGAATTGAGTACCTCCCCTTTTTTGGGAAGTAGGTAAAAAAAGAGAGCAAACGTAAACATACCAATCTCGTTATGCGCCACATTCATGTCGCCGCATATTATCACAGGCTTTTTCTTATCTAATTCCTTAACAAACTTGCGAAACTCCTCGTTCCATTGCAGTCTTTTCGGTAGCGTGACTAGTTTCTTCCCAGCGTTCGGGACGTACGTGCAGATCAGGTAGAACTGCTCGTATTCTGCGGTGATGATGCGACCTTCGTTGTCTAACTCTTCGTTTTTGAGGCCGTATTGGACGTTCATGGCTAGCTGACTGGTGTAGATGGCTACACCTGCGTATCCGTCCTTTTCGCTGCACTCCCAGTACGCGTGATATCCGGGAAGCTTTACCAGCTCATCAGGAAGCTTATCCTTGGCACATTTAGTCTCCTGCAGACATATAATGTCTGGCTTCTCGTACTTTATGTAGTCTAAGCCCCCCTTGTTCATCCAAGCTCTTATACCATCTACATTCCAACTGGATATTTTAAAGTTCCAGTCTTTTCCGTCTTTAGTTTTCGAAGTGTTTGAAAAGTCCAAGTCCTCATAATTGGTTGCAGCCTTATTTTTGGGAGGTGGTTTCTTTTTGTCGTCATCAACTGGAGCTGAAACGTTAAACTATTTTCTAGCGATACTTTTATATTTTCCTGTTTACTACTACCTAATCACATGCGTAGTTACGTTTTATTTTCCACTACAAGGAACCCTCATAGTGTCGCTTTGTCTGTTTTACGAAGTCTAAGTTTTACAATTACCGATTTAAAGGCATGAAATTTGGCAGTCACTGTTTAGAAATACATATTTTATTTAAGGAATCTTAAAATAATTATTTTGTTACAAGTAAATGTGAAGTGTTGATGTATTTTTATGCCCTAACTTGTTATTTGCAGAATCACTAAAGTCTTTTAAATCAATGCAAAGACATTTTCATTCATGCATTTTTATTACGAATTGTTAAACTCAAGTGATAATCCAATGCAATCCTACATCTTGTCTCGACATACACATGATAAAATTTATTTATTTGAAATATCTAAAAGTAAAGAATAAATTAACATAAATACTCTTCTTTTTTGTACTAAACACTTTAAATATTTTAAGGTCAAATTCTGTTACTTTTGCATAGTTAACACTTGATGCTAATTTTAATGTTTTGGAGTTTTTTTTTTTTTGCAGTATTAGTGTTTTTCTTAGAACATTCCTAATCAATCTTCTTCATCCTTGTAAATAAACAAAAGTATAAAATTAAAAGGCATGCTTTAATCAATAGTTAGAAATGTGATTATTTTGTTACATACTATTGCATTCTAAATTTAAGATTAGTTTACCACTATAGTTAACCCATAAATATGCAAGACAAAAGATCCTGCAGATGTAAAATTGAATATATAGGAAGCTAGCTATAAGGCTTCAACTAATAATAGCGCACTAAACGTTAGAGATGAACCTAAGACTTTTATTAACAAGACAAAAAAGAAGTAATCAAAATATTAAAATGAAATATACTGCACCATTACATTGACTCTGCATTATTAGATTAACAGCTATGCACCAATAGATAGGAGGAAATAAAGAAAGCATTCCAGATGTATATTTAGAAAACCATTTATTGAATATTACAAAACACTTAATTTTATTAAAAACATGAACAGTAAAGAGTCTTCAACCAATAATGCCTAGGTAGTGTACATGCTAGTTACCCTTCTCATCTGTGGGCTTACGCCGACGCTTGCTGGCAGCTTCGCTGGCGTCCTGAGGTTCTTCTACTGTCTCGGCGGGTGGTTCCACCACTGCAGCCTTCTTGCCTCGCCCTCTAGCTTTTGGCTTGGCTTCAAGAACTTCCTCTTCAACAGCATCGTCATCTTTTGAATCTCCTGAAATTATTATTAATTTTATAGTAAAGATATTTGTTGTTTTTAATTTGACTCGATATACCAATTGTATGTAGTTTCAGTACTACTATATTTTCATAGGTTATTTTACTTTGTACTGTAATTATAAGATAGAGCAGAAATAAGTTACCTTTGCCTACTTCCTCCTTCTTCTTGTTGACTTTGCGTTTTTTTGCAGGTGCTTCATCTATTTCTTCTTCATTTTTCTCCTCGCTCCCTTCTTTGATTTGTACTTTCTTTCCTATATTTTTCTTGCCTCTTGCTTCTTTCTTTTTTAAAGGTTCCACTTCATTTTCCTGTGATTCTTCAGCTTCAGGTTTTTCTATTTGTGGTGACTTTTCTTTAACAGGCTTTGGCTGTGCTTTCTTTCTACCTTTTGTTGCAGCCGGCTCTGGTTTAACTTCCTCTTCCTTGTCTTCTTCTGGTTCTACTTCTACTTTAAGCTGTGCTTTGCGACCGCGACCCTTGCCTGTTGGTTTGGATTTTTCTTCAGATTCTACCACTTCTTCAACTTCAGGCTCTTGCTTAGCCTTTCGGCCTCGGCTAGGTTTGGTCTCTTGTTTAACTGTTGGTTCTTTTTTAACTTGTTTCTTACGGCCCTTACTTACAGGAGCACTCTGTGCCTCTTTAAACTCACCATTTTCTTCTTCCCCATTCTCAGCAACAGGTGTATCGTCACTAGCATTGTCAACATTCGATTCAGGCATTTCTTCATCCTTTTCATCCAGTACCGTTTGCTCTACATTCTTCTTTCGTCCCTTTTTAGCTGGAGGAGCTTCTTCTGTCTTTCCATTTTCATCAACTCCATTAACATCTCCTGCCGCTTTTTTACCGCGTTTTTTCTTCTCTACTACTGGAGCAGCTGCTTTATCATCATCATCTTGTTCTTCTACTTCTGGTTTTACTTCCTCTACATTTTTTGTCTTGCCCCTGCCTTTTCTTGGTGCTTCGCTAACTTCTGTAGCTTTCTGCAATAGCAATCGATTTTGTAAATACATTATTAGAGAAGGTTAATAGATTTCAAAAATAATTAAAATCCGCATCCTGCAATTTGCCAGCATGGTGAACCTATTTGTAGGCATGAGTTATACCCAAAAGCAAAAACGCTCAAGTCTATTTATTTGAGCAACACTCAAGAGTTCCTTTTCCAAAAATTTAACACAATCACATAGAGTCGACTTGGAAAGGAAGCAAACTTGTTGTTTAGGCAGCCATGTGATTTCTCTACTCTTGCCTTGCATTTAGTTTTTCTTTTGTGTATAAGATTTAGTATTCCTCATAATTATGAGGAATACTAAAACTTATACACCAATCCCTATCGGAATTCTACTATACTTAAAAGTAACTATTATTGAATAGCGAATGCATCCTCACAATCAACAGTTAGATGGCGGGTGATCAAATCGCACGCATCCTAATAACTAAACGAAGTAGAAGACTCTTGGCGCCAAAATTACAACAATCAAGCTTGATGATTGTTAAAAAACGCCACGACGCCCATTTGAGAACGTTAATTATATACTAACAGCTCTAACGAAAGTGACAAAACAGATTGAGGATAACAAAGCCTTATCTTTCTAAGCACGTTTTTAGAGAAAATACATAATTTAGCCTTACTTTTCCTTTTGCAGTCCTTGGCGCCATAATTAACGACACGTTTTACGTTTGAGTCAATAAACTAGAAATACAATTATCGTAAATATTCACAAAAATCTGTTCGCCTTTTGCTGGCTTTTCTAGACACTACAGTACAGTGGCGGGCGAAATTTCCGGCAAAATGACAGATGAAACCGCCACCGGCCGCCGTGATCGTAGAATCAGGAATATCTACTACGTACGTATAAACAGTAACCTGTGGTCGCGACCGACGCCGCCGGTTTATTTTTATGTAATATGTTTTACTAACATTGATCGTATCAAAGATTTAAAAAAAATATTTACTATATAAGTATACGAATACTAATATGTATAATAAATATATTTTATCTCAAAGATAATGTCAACTGCAGTAGTAAAAATAGTAATTAGGATTTTTGATCGTGCTGACAACGGACCGCACCCCCACCTCAACAATAGGTATTACCCCACATCACGCGCGTCCCCCCGACGTGCTTACCTGGAGAGCCCTCCCGCGCGAACTCCTGATGATAGGATAGGAGGGCGAAGAGGAGGGCGGCAACGAGGCATGAGACATATACCGGACGAGACACAGATGGCACAGGCCAACGGTGTACATATCAGCCTGAAGACCAGATAACCTGAGGTGGCGACATAGATCTGGCTGAGGACGTTGGACCAAGAAAGAAAATGGCCCGACCAAGATAGGCGGAGGACTTGACCTTGAGAGGTTGAAAGAATAGAAGCGGCCCGGATGAAGACTGGAGGGCGACACGGAAAACGATTGGCGACCCGAGCCAAGATGGCGGGTGCGCACCCGAAAGAGATCGACACGAGGACCAGTGGCGCAGAAAGCGCCCCTTAAATTCACTCCCTGGGGCCAGAGAGCCCCAGCGCCCAGCCTGGGGAGTGGGCTAATGCCTGAAACCCCATTCCTTTTGTCTCCCTCGCGGGGGCACAAGACGTTCCCTCGATCGATCGACGTAGAAAACTCAATATTGTACTTAATCCGTTTTGCTATTGTTCTCAGCTAGTGGTCTCTTCTTCTTCTTCTTCTGAGGCTAATGGTAGTAAGATTGCTAGTAACACTGGTAGGTAACGAGCCAAATCTACATTTATTGGGCCATAAGCCCGAGGCGTAGACAGAGAAAGACATAGATGACGGGTACATGCCATCTCAGTCACACTATAGCAAGGAAATAGATATACAATGTCAATGAAAATGAAAGAGACAGAGCAATCGATGTTTTGTTTCATAGCATATGGCCGGTTTTTACATTTTTTAGCACGGGATGTGAAAAACTTTACTCATTTATTTGATGTACAATCCTATGTATGAAAACTATGAGATAAAATGTGTAATGATCCTACGAAACTTTTTGGTAAACGATATGGTTTTAGTGGCTGTTACAGTAAAAGCGATGAAAAATTTCTCCCATACCTGATACCTGCTGTAGTATTTACTATTGTCACCATATACTGATATTATAATAATGATGTGTACAAAAGTTGATTTAGCAAATTTACCACGTTGTCATACTGAATTTTGTCTTTTATATAAGATTTAATTTGTTAAGTGTTATTGTACCAAATTATAAAAAAATAAAAATAAATAAAATAACAGCCATAACCAGTAGTGATAGTTACTATTGAATCTAATGTCCCTTTCGCCGACACGCTTGAAATGACTCTATTTACTGAACTCTCTCTGTGATCTATCTCTTGCGCTAGAAATAATTAAATATATCTGCTTATGTTAATGTGACAAAACTTGAGAAATGGCACAATATACAGAATGTGTGATAGCCATATAACAAAAAAATATATATATATATCTATATCAGGTCAGTGTCAAAGTCAAAAACATATGTGTTCGTGTTGTCTTGTCGTGGTTCGGTCGGATCGGCGTGTGTGATCTGATCATACTGTTGGATTGGAGTTAGTAGTTCGATTTTCTGAATAAATGCAACGTGTACCAAAATTTGCGCAGAAAACAATAAGTTTTGAAATATAAAATGGTAAGTTTCGTGTTATTTATATTTCTAGTAGCACTCCTTACTTAAAGTCGCAATTTGCAGATGGTATTCATTTGATTTCTATATAATTGTCCCAGTTATAGGTAAATTCTTTACGTTCTGTACAGAAGCCAAACACATGTGGTTCTG
Source organism: Ligdia adustata (assembly GCA_947049295.1). Taxonomy (NCBI): domain Eukaryota; kingdom Metazoa; phylum Arthropoda; class Insecta; order Lepidoptera; family Geometridae; genus Ligdia; species Ligdia adustata. The sequence goes on from OX346218.1 coordinate 12,468,391, forward strand.
CTTACAGTAGATGTCGTTAGCTCAAACTTTTTTGCGACTATAAATATCGACAACCTCTACTGATCATGTTCTAAATCAAAATTCTTATGTGAGGTTAAGTACCAGATCCTTCTGACATATATTAATTCTAAAAAAACCGCGTCATGGAGTAAATACGTCTCCAATCAGCCTAATCCAAATGTTTGAATACATAAAAAATATATTGTAGAACCCCTGTTATAACAAATTTGGTCAATATTTGTTGAAAATTGTGGTCTATAGGCCAACAGTCCTATGGAAAGCTTACCAGACAACAAATCACTTAGTTTACTCATTTAATTTCCTATATTTGCAGGCTACTCTAGACCGTAAAGGTACTTTCAAAGTAGAATATCTCCAAGAGATTGAGAAAAAAGTCCAGGCAAGATGGGAGAAAGAGAAAATGTTTGAGTTGGAGGCTCCCAATGATGGAAAGCCCCATGAGAAATTCATGTGTACCTTTCCTTTCCCATACATGAATGGACGCTTGCACCTGGGCCATACTTTCTCTCTATCTAAGTGTGAGGTAAGACATTTTTTGGTTTAGCATTGCATATTTTTTAGCAGTTATGTACTTCTCTTACCTGTTTACAAAGCAGTTATACTCCTTATATTATTTGAAACAAGAGCCTAGAACAATAAATATATACTTTCTCTATAAAAATATACTCAATTCATCACAAACATTGTAACATTGATTGTTATACCAACTACAGGAGCTGAATAAAAATAATAATAGTTGTAGGTCCTCTGCAGTTATATTTATACTTATAAGTAAGTTAGTTTAGTCATAGCTCCAATTCGTTCAAATCATGATGATTTGAGCGAAATGGAGCTATGACTAAACTCTACATTATCTACAAAAATTTGCTTGTCAGAAGGTACTGAGTCTCACGACACGGTTCTTTCCTAATGTGAGATTCAGAGACCCATTAAAAAGTTATACAATGTTTTAATGTTAATATTAGTATGCTTCAAGTGTGCCCTCGTTGTATATCATGTTCTGTATTCCGATCAACACAAAATATTATTATTATTACAAACAATATATATTTCAAAAAATAATACCTGCATTTGAATATTGCCCTTTCTTAAAGTACTCACTTTAAGGGGCCAGTGAGTTATTAGTAGTGAACAATAATTACTAAATAAAAAAATATTTAGTAATATTAGTAACAAAGTATTAATCAAATATTGTAGTATGCAGTAAGATATCAGCGGCTCAAAGGAAAACATGCTCTCTTCCCATTTGGCTTCCACTGCACAGGAATGCCCATAAAAGCTTGTGCTGACAAACTAAAGAGAGAAATGTCTCTTTATGGCTATCCTCCTAAATTTCCTGAAGAGGAAGAAGTAGCAGTCAAAGAAGAGGGAGATATAATCCCTAAAGATAAAAGCAAGGGAAAGAAAAGCAAGGCTGTAGCTAAAGCAGGCTCGGCTAAATATCAGTGGCAAATAATGCAGAGTCTAGGCATAACAGACGAGGAGATTAAAGAGTTTGCCAATGAAAGTTACTGGCTGGAGTATTTCCCACCTAGAGCTGTTGAGGATTTGAAGAGGATGGGGATTCATGTAAGTTAATATATTTACACAGATTTTATTGTTCATTAATAACAAATCTCCACCGCCACCTCTTGTGACACTAGATGTAAGATTTTTCTTGTATATTTGATGTTTGTGTGTCTGCAATAAAGAGGTAATTCAATCAAGGATACTCCTAGCTGCCCTACCTAACATCATTCTAAAGATTGAAAACCATTACAAATCCATCTGCAGGTAGACTGGCGGCGTAAGTTCATAACAACAGATGCTAACCCATTCTTCGATTCGTTCGTTAGATGGCAGTTCAATCATCTTAAAGATCGTAACAAGATCATGTATGGCAAACGGTACACTATATATTCACCGCTTGACAAACAACCTTGTATGGACCACGATAGAAGCTCAGGTGAAGGTGCTGGCCCGCAGGAGTACACTCTTATTAAAATGGAAGTGTTGGAGCCATTGCCTGAAGTCCTCAAGTATGTTCACACCTTCACTTTGCATTAATAAATTATAACTAGGCATGTAATATTTACTCTTATTAAAGCTGCTGGATCTCTTCAAAGCCAGTTTTTAAAACTACAACAGTATCTCTCGGCGCATCGCGCGTCAGGGCTTTATTTAAGTAATAATGTGTGGATATGTTATCGTCGTTGCATACAATTGATATTAAAATTATGATGGTATTTATTTACCGAGCGAGCGAAGCGTCTCTGCTTCGAGTCTTAGCAAGATGTTATTTCATATCTGTTTGTATTTATGGATGCTTGTCCGCAAGAAATTTTGTACTCGCGTACAGGTCATAGTTTCCATCCAATTTTGTCGAAACTTTGTGCATCGGTTCTACTAATTTTAAGGTCGTCGGGAATTTTCAATTGAGGGTATTACTTCCAAAAAAAGAAGGAAGTTTCGTTAGAAAACACAAAAAACTCGATAAACTTGTAAAAAAAGATTTTATTACTCTTGAAACAAGATCTACAATATTATAGCGAACAATCAAAAAAAAAAAAAACACGAATTGAAGATGTCTATCGTAACCGTGGCAACTGGTGAAAAAGTTATGTCGGTTGGTAATACTATTATTACACAGTTTGCGTGAGGTCAATTTTGGGATCTTGGAATGATGAAATATTGTGGTCGCGAGGTCAACATTTCGCAGAAATAAGAGTTTTACATTGCCTATACCAAAAAATATTCTATGCCATTCCTAATCTTGACACATACTTCGCAGAAAAAGTTTGCATACATTTTGGATTTAAGTAAAATGCGCGAATTTCTATACAGACTATTTCTCGCCTGAGCTACCAAGATACAGGCTTATGCCTAGTTTGGGGTCCGCTTGAAATGTACACATTTGTACTTAGTAATTTCCAGATGATTCTGTATCATCAAACTTATTTCTTTCTATAGATAACTTAATATAATTGTACTGTGCTTGTTTTAATAAAATCTTTTTTAGCAATAAATATATTTTATATTTTGATTGCGATTTCTTTATTGCTGCTCGACTGTAACTAGCCAATAAACGTAATAACTGATTTTTTTCAATCGTAGGTCATTCAAAGGCAAGAAACTAAGTTTTGTTGCCGCCACTCTAAGGCCAGAGACAATGTACGGTCAAACCAACTGCTGGGTACATCCCGACATTAAGTACATTGCCTTTGAAACTGTAAAAGACGGAATATTTATATGCACCAAGCGTGCAGCCAGAAATATGGCATATCAGGGATTTACTCAAAAAGATGGCGAGTTTAAAATTCTGAAAGAAATTGTAGGACAGGACTTGCTCGGTGCTACACTGAAGTCTGCTCTGACTTGCTATGAAAAAATCTATGCGCTACCAATGTTGACTATTAAAGAAGATAAAGGGACAGGGATTGTCACAAGTGTTCCGTCGGACTCTCCCGACGACTACGCTGCAATTGTCGACTTGCAAAAGAAACCCGCTTTTAGAGAAAAGTACGGTATTACTGACGAAATGGTCTTACCATTCAAGCCTGTTCCGATTCTCGAAATACCCGAATTTGGTAAACTGTCAGCCGTTTATGTTTACGACCAGTTGAAGATTCAGAGTCAGAATGACAGAGAAAAGTTAACCCAAGCGAAGGAGATGGTTTATCTTAAAGGGTTTTATGATGGAGTGTTGTTGGTTGGTGAGTTTAAAGGCAAGAAGATCCAGGATGTTAAGAAGAATTTGCAGAATAAGCTGGTGAAGGAGAATGCTGCTGTGATTTATTACGAGCCTGAAAAGACTATTATGTCAAGGTCTGGAGATGAGTGTGTGGTGGCTCTTTGCAACCAGTGGTATTTGGACTATGGTGAAGCAAAGTGGAAGAGTCAGGCGGAGAAATGTCTTAGTGAGATGAACACCTATCATGATGAGGTCAGGAAGAACTTTCAAGCAACATTGAACTGGCTTCACGAGTATGCATGCTCGAGGACTTATGGCTTGGGTATGTGGCTTTCTATTAACCTTTTTTAAATTAGCATTGAGATTAACTCGACCGATAAATAAGAAGTACCCTAGAACTGAATGTGTAAGGAAATTCGCAAAATATTTAAAGAATATTGCGCATTGTATAAGCGCATCAGGTTATTATTTGTCGAATCTGGAAAAATCGTCAAATGTTAAAAAAAAAATACTTCATAATCGTTCACCAATTAACTAATTTCATTAATATTATTAGGCACGAAGTTACCGTGGGACACACAGTGGGTCATCGAATCTCTATCCGACTCAACAATATACAACGCATACTACACCATCTCGCATTACCTGCAAGGCGACACATTCAGGGGCAACAAAGAAAACGCTCTCAAAATTAAACCTGAAGAATTGACGCCTGAAGTATGGGACTACATTTTCTTCAAAGATGCTCCATTACCTAAGAAGACTAAGATTACCAAGGAGAAGCTCGATCGGATGAAGAATTCCTTCCAATTCTGGTAAGTTCCTTTCAGTTTCAATTCAGTTTAATATTTTGTTTGTTTGTTGATACTGTTTTGTATATTGAATTGTTTCTGCTTGGGTACTGTTTCGTATTAACATGCTATATATACTTTCAAAAACACTTTCTATGCCTTATCGGTGAAGTACATAAGGTCATGATTTAAAATTTGGTATATTGCGATTACAACTGGCAACTTGACCAAGTGTTAATAAAGACTTCTTTGGCAGGACAGTCTTATTTATTATTTATTTTGCTCATTAACTTGTCATATATCAATCATTTTTTATACGAACCAGGTACCCAGTAGACCTCCGTGTGTCAGGCAAAGATCTGATCCAAAACCATTTGACATACTACATCTATAACCATTGCGCAATCTGGCCGAACGAGGAAGACAAGTGGCCCAAAGGAGTAAGAGCTAACGGCCATCTGATGCTTAATTCCGCCAAAATGTCTAAATCTGAAGGGAATTTCCTAACTTTGGCGGAGTCTATAGAAAAGTTCAGCGCGGACGGAATGAGATTAACTTTGGCCGATTCTGGCGATTCCGTTGAAGACGCCAATTTTGTGGAAAGTACTGCTGACGCGGCTATATTGAGACTGTACACTTTTATTGAATGGGTGAAGGAAATTGTTGCTGCGAAATCTACTCTGAGAACAGGTAGTTTATTATATTAATATATTAATAATTACCTTCTTATTGTCCCCAATTAAATATAATATCAGAAAATAAATATAGTTAAAAAATAGAGTAATTAAATGCGGCCTTTTCGCTAAAAAGTGATCTCTTCCGCATAAAATTTATAGAAATAGAAATTCGATTTAGCATAGATGGATAGACTGCAAAAACAACTCAACAAATACTTAAATACTATTATTACTGTAATAATATTTATTTATTACTTAATAATATTTAAGTTACAAGTTTAAACACTGTACAGTTATTTTTATTAGATTTTTGACTGAATTTTGACTAAATTTTTCTTATCGGATTGCTATATTATTAAATTTGTAGTTCCAATGTCAACAATTTTACCCAACTCTACTATATCAAGTATAAAATTAGACTTTCCATATTTCATTGTTTATGTTCACGCTTTCGCATGATTTCAGCATGAAGTAACAATTTAAAAACGGAAAAAATGTTTTGCTTATGAATAATTCCTTTCGCGAAGTTACTTAGGTAGTTAAAAAATTAAGTTAAACATCAAATTGAAGGATGAAAGGAAGGCATGATTTCCATATCTTCCAAAGATTGACATAAATGACTTTCTTCCAGGCTCTTACAACTTCCACGACAAAGTGTTTGTAAGCGAAATGAGTACGAAGATCAACCAGACAGACGAGAATTACACAAAGATGCTGTTTAAAGAGGCTTTAAAGACTGGCTTCTTCGAGCTGCAAGCGGCCAGAGACAAGTATAGGGAGCTGTGTTCTGATGGAGGCATGCATTCTGAACTAGTGACCCGATATATTGAGACGCAGGCTAAGATCATGTCACCTATCTGTCCACATGTGGCCGAGCACGTTTGGGAATTGCTGGGAAATGTATGTTTTTCTTTTTTAAACCAGACTGCAAAAGAAGCAGGGCTATATTTTTAGACTGTAAGTATGGATGTATATTTCTTTGGCACGCCCAAGAGCCTAAACGGCTTGTCGTGTTTTTATGTGAGTGATGTCAATAGATACCGTCTGTAACTGCAGATGGTAATAGGCTATACTAGCTGCATCCAGCGATTTCAATTGTTAAGATACGTGGATCTAAAGTTCTTGTAATCTAATTTTTTGAAGTCACTTTTAACCACTTGTTGAATAATTCGTGAAAGGGCTTTTATGCAGTATTCTTCCAAGTGAATTATAGAGGAGTGTGAAACGCAGTTTGTTGCGTGGTTATGAGCTAAGGGTGTATTACACCGCAAAGGCTACCTTTACTCATTATTTCAATGACTGTTTCGGTTCGTAATCGACAAACAACTGTGCTATCACCCGCAGAGGTGTCTGTGGCATAAAATGGAATATAAAGAAGTTTCAAACTTTGAACCCTCATTTGATCCCTTTAGGGGTTTAATTTTCAAACATCCTCTCTTAAATCTCCAAATGTCACTAGGTTCAGCGGTTTAGGCTCTGCGCTAATTCCTAGCGAATATCAATCAGTGAGTCGGGACTTTTTTATATATATAGATGTAGTTTTTGAATCAAACAAGTGATATTATTTATCAGTTAGCAGTAGGTTTGAAAGATCATAACAATGATTTACACGACTTATTCATTTAACAAAAACAGGGAGCAATTAGCCTTTAGACTAGTTATAAATGATATTGTGAGTACCCTGAAACCGCTGTCCTAATTCTATATTGCCAGATTTTTTTTGATTTCTTGTTTAAATGTATTGACGCGAGTTTGAATACCAACCGTTAGTGATTAAGTCACTAAAATATATAGGCTTACATTTTATGGCCAGTTAATTTCTATTAGAGTTGAGTCAGCCCAGAAACTCGAGTGTCAGTTGAGGTAGAACTACTAGCATTTTTTAATCCTACTAAATACAAATGATGTTTAACAGAAAGAGAGCATCCTCCACTCTCGCTGGCCGGTCGCAGGTGAAATTGACGAGGTGGCGGTCAAAGCTAGCAACTATCTAATGGACGCCGCTCATTCGTTCCGGATTTACTTAAAGAACCACTGCGCGGTCAAAAAGCCGAAAAAAGGAGAGAGTCCGAAACCGGAGATGAAACCGAATAAAGCCGTCGTTTGGGTCGCTAAGGAATTCCCCAAGTGGCAGCATTTCATTCTGACCACTATGAAGGAGTTGAATGGAGTGAGTAATCATAATTACTAATAATCCTATCTTTACATGTTCCAAACATCAACCAAATCTCACAGTACAATTAGAGTATTTTAAATCTCATCAACATAGGCATCACATCTTGCCGTTGGGCGACTGACGTTTTACCTCCCTAGCCTGGCCCATAATTTTGTCACATAAAATTGGGTTGAACCAGGACAAGTTGGCAAAACCAAAGCAGAGATAAATCTTCAGGTGTTACGTTGGTCTTCCGCCACCATAGCGATTTGCATCCGTGTCGCAAGCAGATAACAGTAGCTATCCTTTAGTTCTAACAAAATTAACTTAATTCCAGCCCACCGGCCTCCCGGACAATAAGACAATCTCGACTAAGCTCGGTCAGATCGAGGCCCTAAAGAAGTACATGAAGCGAGTGATGCCATTCGTGCAAGCAACGCGAGAGAACATGTCGCGAGTGGGAGTAGAGGCTCTCTCCGTCGCGCTGCCGTTCGACGAGGCCGCAGTGCTCACTGACAACACCCAGTACTTGCTCAACACTCTCGATGTAAGTACTCTGTAAACCCGCATCGTGCACTTATTTAGTGGCACAGTTATCTATATAGACTTGTGAAAGCGACTTTCACTTCAACAACACACCTCATACACTGCTTTATACCGAAATAAATACCCTGTCTGACTGTCTCTGAAACAATTAACTTTGATCCGATCACAAATCCTATAAAATCAGAAAATAAAATGTAAAATTACGTTTGAATTACAGCTGGAATCAATAGAAATCAAATACACGGATGACGCCGCCGCCCCTGAAAAGACTCGCGAGGACTGCGCCCCCGGCGCGCCTCACATCTCGTTCTCTTGCGAGCCGGGAGTCACCGTGACAGTCATTAATCCTGTCCCGCTGAGCGGACTGTTTACTGTCACTGTCACGCTGGCTGATGGCGACACTGTGGACAAACTGAAGGCCAAGATTGCTAAGGAGATCAAGGCTGTCAAAGGTGAGCAATTAGTAGAAGTCCCACGTTTTTTAACATTTTATTTTTCAGGCTCTGTGTGTCTATTAATGTTGTGTATCAAGGCAATAGCAAATTGCTTCTTAGTCAAATTCACGTTTAAAAGTATAATGCAGCTGTAGCATCTTTTATTTTAGTTATTGCACTTACCCATAACCCTGAAGGTGTGTGTAACATAAATTATTCTGTGGACATCATATATGAACTTTATTGGCTGGAAACTTTCATATCTTCGAAGGGTTCTAGATTTCTCTGACAATGTATTCACACAATGTATTCGTTTACCGTTAAGCAAGTGGTAAAATTCTGATGTACATGTGAGTGCAAAACTGTGAGGTGCAAGTCAGACCTGCGATCGATCAACTCGGCTAGCAAAGCTTTAAAACTCCTTTTTAAATACGGGTATAAAATAATATGATTTTAATATGACTGTGTATATTTTTACAAAGCAAACAGCATTGTTAATATAACATATTTCCCTACAAAACATATTTTTTTATTACAAAAAAACTGGGAATTATGATCAATTAAGCGCGATTACAGAAATCTGGGTCATGCGAAGCTAGTTTCGCACCTGGGCGTAGCTGCGGCTTAGGGTGTCCATGAGTCTCACTTTGTATAACTTCAATTATTTTTTTACAATATTTTTGTTCTTAAGTGGGTTAAACATTTAATCAACAATTAAGAGGGTTAAACAATTTTTCAATATTTTTTCATATATAACTCAATTACTCTATGGATATTACAGATGTGTCCGGCATCAAGTTGTGGCGCTACAAGGAGCCAGAGCTCGGTCCGCGCAGGATCCCTGCTCCAGGCGACCACGAGACTAAATGCACGCTCATAGACAACGGAGGCGTGCTCGCTGTCAACGTAGAGGACAACAAAGTGCAACTCGTCCACAACGGGAAGAACATAGACCTAGGCACGCAAATGGTTTACACTTACGATAAATAGTAGCAAAAAATATTACTTTTTGTGTTGATAAATAAATCTATTTATTACATTTCTCAATTTTGTCATTATTTTATCCTACATTTAGAAAAGGAATATTTTCGAAATTTTGTTGGTGTTCTTTAAAACAATGAGTATCAAATGTAGATAAAGTAACTTTATCGTCCAACTTACTTTAAAAAAAACAATTTGATTAATTTCATCTTGTTTATTATAAATATAAGTAATAATATCGTTAACAATCTATAAATACACACGATATTCCGCCCGTTTTTAACTCTATAGATTTCACACGAGTATGTGGAAATTACATAATTCCGAGTACATCTTATCGTAATTTTAATAGGAAACGTTTCTTATTTGGACACAACAATAAATATTTGTAATTCCATTATGTACTCACAAGTAGTTCACAATATACATTAATAACACCGTTTATTAATTGAAACATATTCTTTGAAACAATAAAATATAAGAGTTAGAGCTCACAAATAAAAAACAAAACATTTTGAAATGTATAAAAACGAACAACAAATGTTCAAGATTGACTTCGAATAAGCGATGGAGGATTAAATACAGGTGTTATGAATCGTATTTTACACATAAGGATATTAAAACAATATTCGAATTAGCAATAGATTCAGGTTCTTCGCACATCCTATTCCCAGGAGCACTATCTAGGAGCCTAGTAGAAAATTTACACAAAATTTACCACATTTCGATAGATGTCTCGAAAAGTACTAGCAGATTGCTTGGAGACTTGTGGAGCGCTCAAAGCTAGGTCCCTAAATCCAAATCGGTTTTTAATATCTAACACATACTAAGCAATTATAACATTCATTACTAAATCTTTGTACGTCGAATTTATTGTCAGACTAACAAAAGATATCACTTCGTATAAATCAAGCTTCATTTAACGAGAGAAAATCAAAAAACATTTATCGAGTTTATCAAAAGTACTTTTTTCTATGCTTTAGATATTATTTTCATATCAGCATGCAGTTACTCCAAGCCTATCTGTACAGAGGAATATTCCTATTACCACTGCTATCGCATTTTACCTCATTCGTTATGTTCGCAGCCATGTATAAAAAATCGATATGCTATCTATATTATTGCTTGAATAACTGAATATATTTTATAAAACATGATGATAGTGAATAGATATGAATATGATGCTTATTTTATCATCATACATTACATAGAAGGTATATAAAGTATGCTAAGCCACAACGGAGGCCATAGTACTCGATACTTATGCCTATAGATTACTTCTAATCATAATGAAATCATAGGAAAAAACAAATTAATTTTACTAATACTTTAGGCCACTTCATGATTATATGCTATGTATATAATAGCTGCTTAGTTTATTGGGAATAATCATACCTTTTTGGTCTCATACCCTTTTTAAATAATCGAGTCCGTCCAAAAAGCTATAAACTAATGCTAAAAGTTATTCGCCAAGTCTTAGTTTTCATACAAACACACATATTTGCGAAAATATTATTAGAACTATTAAATAACAATTTTCTCTGGAAATTTAAAGAACTTGTTTATGTATTAGAATTTACAAAAAAAAATCACATATAAATGTAAAATTGTCACTGTTCTTTGTCTAATATGTAAAATATTTTCGCAATACGTGTGCAAGACAAAATGAAATGACAAAACATAAATTTGTCAATTAACAAACTCAATTCTCATTTGATTAATTAAACTCAGCTGCAATTTCAGAACGAAAACAATAAACAACTATAAAAAATGACTTGCACATATAAAATTAAATGGACGTTCACATTTTGTCATGAAAAATAACAAAGGGTCAGATTCTGGAGGTTTTAGTGACAGTACTAATTAATGTGTCTCGCTACAAATGACTTTAGGATCCTTTAGTAACAGTACAGCTGTAGTATAAAACCTTCAGAATTGGTTCCACTGAGTTTATTGTATGTGCCCTAACCACGAGTTTTGATAGTTTAAAAATATGACGATATTTCGTGATGCTCAGATACATTTTCTGCTAGAAGCAAATACATAAAGATGCAATTCCGCGTCCCCGTCCGCAGGCGAAATTAAAGCCAGAACACATCAGAATTTACAACATAGAATTTCAGTATTACAGTCCTATCGTATTGCCATTGCACGCACACCGAATGCAACGTCTTGATATGCGAGCAATAAAAAAATTAACACGTGAGAATTCGTAAATTCATTTTGCTTGCCTTTGTATATTGTATTTTGTAAACACTGCATTGTTTCTAAAGGGTAAGGCTAGCTTAGGCATTTTGACAGTTTGCCACTTCAACGCTGTCAAACGAAACCAAGTTTGCTTGCTCTTGTTTTCGCTTCTTTTATGCCAACTCTAGCCGATAGCACTGCTGGCTGGCTTTATTTGTCTTCTAATCATAAAGTGGACTAAAACATTAGTAAAATGCCACCTATCCTACTGCCACACTGGCGATAGCGACTTTTATACGCAAAATGCATGCACTCACGATGCGCTACTATTTGTTTTGACAGACTTCGAAGATAATTGTTCCTATAACTGCTGTTCCAAGCCTGAAATATCGATGAATTCCGTCAGAAATGCCGCCTGCGGACGAGGTTTGCCTTCGGCTACGGAATAGCACCATCAAACCCACGAAATACCACATCAAATTCCGAAAATATAAATATAACAGTATGAATGAATACATAAATATTCGCGCTTAAATTTACAAGTATTTACTAAACTAGATTGATTTCCACCAAAAATTACATCAACCCAAAAGCCGACGAATGCCTTTCACGAGTATACCTACGAGTACCTCACAACCCGCATGTCAAACAAATAAGTTCTAGTAGATTCTAGCCTATCTCAAACAGATAACTTTATAAGCAATAAAGCAACTCATAACATCGGAAGGAACTGTAAACTATAGCATTTTTACACTTACAAGGCGCAAGAATCGTAGAAATAACAAAATATTAAGCCAATATGGTCAAAATGTTCAAAACGTAAGGCAACCGAATGAAACAATAACGTGGTAATAGGACCTGGAATTGCCGTCATTCAGAAAAAAGATAACTATAACAAAAATTAACACCCATCGACCACAAAAGAATATAATCCACACACTCCAAGGGCAGAATACATATTGGAACCTTATTTTAATTAATTCAACTGAACGTGATATTGTAAGCTTATTTTTTTTATTCTGCCGCATTAGCGGGGGACTCAAATTTGATTTTCTACGATTCAAAATGCCTCGTACAAACTATAATTACAACCTCATTATTATGTCGCTAGAATATCAGCCTTGTTTCTATGGCACTTGTAACCTCATGTTCTAGTGACGATTGCGTTCCAGAAAATAATTAATATCACATGTCAATCTATTTTAGTACAAATTACTAAATGCGGTTAAAATTAACAAGTCGTATGAATCAATAGTTCCATCCGATGTATTTGCTACTGGTTTAAGTTTAACTAGGGTTCATTACACAGTTTTGACTATGGGTCCTGAAAAGAAGTATAAAAATTTCGTAAAATTTTACCATCGGACATTCAAACTTCATAAGTTATTTTTTTCTATATTTATCAATAAAAAAATACGTGTGACACTCGGGGACTGAAGCGGTAAAGCTATTGCATACGCATACATCTAGTCGCACGCACACAAACACCGTACCGAAGTCTGCCGAACTGAAACGACGTTAGACGATGCACGGCTTTCAACGCCGCACCGCTGTGCCGGTCGGAGTGGGGGGTGTTAGGTTTATTTTCGTTACGGAATTTCTTGATTTGGTCGCCGCGCTCAAAACCCGCGATATAATCTATGCAATAGCTTAAAATATATGTAACAACACCAGTGTATGATACGCAGTAATTTACTTGTAGAATATAGTTCATTTACGCAGATGCAATTGATTGTAAAGCTTTTGATTTTACAAATTTGACATCAGTTCAACCGACATCGAACACAACTTACATAAAGAACTTTATCCTCTAGTGATGTTTTTCCTAAACCTATCGTCTCCCATTGTTAGGCAAAGGTCTCCCTCTTCACGCATCCCCATTTCCTACCAGTTCGGACCAAATGTGTTGAAATTCGCAGAGATCATCACACCACCTCATAAGCGGCATACCTAGCGGTAGTGGCAGTGGTCGTGTCTCTATAGGCTCTTACTGAGTGACAATCTTTGAACACCTTTCTGGGTGTATGCGGACAACGTGCCCTGCCAAGTTCTAAGCCAAAATTTGGAAACTAGTTTATTAAGAAAGCAGACAATACGGCTATAGTCTATACATATACTTATATATAATATAGGGATGATAGCCCAGAAAGCGCTGTTCCATAAACACTTCATCTGATTTTATTGAATTATGGGGATCAAATATTATAGCTACAAACGTTATAGCTCATTGTCATCTACATATATTACTATACTACCTCACGCAGTGTAAGTTTAGACAAGATAAATACGTAGCGAATTCACAATTCTGCAAAGAAATTAGAGCGCTACAACTAAAATTTTGTTTACAATTTTGACGCAAAGAGTTTTTGATATTTATGGAAGACGGACACCAAAAATAATAAGTAGCCGAGTAGCCAATACAATATGGAGAATTATTTTTTTCGAATTGTCGTCACTGATATTAATATAGCTTTACATCATATTATATTCATGTTTAGTTTACATTTATTTAATGTATGTAAGTCCATGCGGTTAGACTCTGATAATAATTCCAGTGTCGTTAAAACTTTGCAGTCTAATAAAATATTTTATTTTAATTATTTGTTTTTGTACCCAAACATTAATACTAATTAATAATAAAGAGTTTGATATTTCCGTCAAAAGTGATGTATAAACGTTATTCTATCAGACTGAAAAGTTTCATCACACAGGAATTATTGTTAGGGTGTTCATACAGAGAATTTCTACATTATCTGGGTTAAGTTTTTACAATGTCCGTGCGTGGACATTTACTTTAATTACGTGTTAATTGAACGAAATAATTTACGGTAAAACTATTTTAACTTTAATTTATAAGAACCGCAAAATTCTATGAAGTCATTAACTATTGTTATATATATAAATAAGTTTTGTTTATAGTATGAGTTCGGGTTTCTTTTCTCGCGTAAATACTTAACTAATGGCCTACGTACATTAGACTAAACGAATCTCCGTTACCCGATGATTTGGATGATATTTTTGTCTTGTTTAATCCGATTGAGATTGTCAATTAAAGACAAAAGACGCGCGAAATTGAGACTCGTTTTTTAACAAAAAAGTTAACGGATAAAATCATTGGGCATCTGAGACTTGCGTAGTTTCATGTAGAAAGTTCCTTAATGAATAGAAATGTCAAATGCGAGTTTACCTCGGTCCTATCTACGGAGCAGTGACGGGCGGTCGGTGGTGCTACGTGGGCGCGCTGGTGGCGAACAATTTATCTAGACCTGCGCCCCCGGGGGCTTCCACCGCGCTCGGGGGCTTCACCTTGGGCACGTGCATCGGAGGCAGGTTCAGGATGAATACTTCCTTCTTGAACAGTTGACCTACGTCGCGACCGATTAGCTGCAACAATTGAATTGATGATCCTAACTAATATTATATATGCGAAAGTAACTCTGTCTGTCTGTCTGTGTGTGTCGCTTTCACGCCAAAACCACTAAAACGATCTGGATAAAATTTGATACACAGGTAGATTGGACCCCGGGAAAGGACATAGGATACTTTTTAACCAACTTCAAAAAAGTAGTTCTCCATTGGATTATCTCGATAGTAAAATGGGGAACTAGGTACGCGGGTGAAACCGCGGAGCACAGCTAGTTTAATTTATGTCACATTATAATATACAGCAAAAGAATAATGAATTATTAATGAAACAGACAAAAGTATATATCAATTATTTACAATCCAACCCTAATTTAGCAAAATGTGATCTGTAGAATTAGCGCCGCCGCGTCGTCTCAGTAACCTTACTATTTAGTGAGTTAGAGCACACTAGGAAAACGATATTTGTAAATATAAATTATAAAGAATATTTTAGATGCTTAAATATACCCATTGTATATTCTTAAATATAATAGACATTTTTTTGACATGGGGCAGATTGAGACAAAGGAAAAGACAGTGTGAAATTGTTAAGGTTCACCTTGTCGTACTAAGTGAATCTAAAAGGTTGTGCCCTTTTAGGGTTATCTTAATAAATTTTGTTAATTGTTCGGAACAATTTTCTTGTTTGTCATTTGAGCACAAGTTCGGACGAACATGGAAGTCGGCGATACCCCTAGATGGTGCATGCCTAGTCTGGAATACACTGGCTCTCAAGGAAGGCTACCGGAGCACACCGTTAGGTGGTTAGGTGATTTCAATTAAGTATAGTGTAATTCACAGAAATAATAAAATATAAACAGTTTTCTATAGAAAGTCTAATGGATTCGCTCTATACTATATGTCTATTTGTATCAATATTACGACGCGATTAATGGCCGCGGCGCATTGCGCATACGTGCTTATATTGGCATCTCTTCTTTACTATCAATTTTTCTTTAGTTTATCAGTAGGTAAGCTTGTAATCTTATTATGTGTGTATGTTAGTGGCCGACCGAAAGTTCGGTTTCGGTTTCGGCCGAATTTCGACCAAAAATGAAGTTTCGGCTGCAGTTTCAGTTTCGGCCAAAATTGACCGAAACTTTTGCTGAAACTGGAACTGATTTCTGAAGTGGTCGTGCACGCTCGCCTTAGTTCGGTTTCTCGCGACAACGCTTTGTCGGACGCTGGCGGCCCTGTTGGTTATTGTCGTGCGCCGTGCGGATAGTTCCGTAGCAACAAAACTTAGTCAGTGCGTAATCGCTATGTTTGTATTGAACAAACTTAATATACTGTGTTTTAATTTAATGTCCCAATTAATGCAGTAAAATGGATAAAATGCACCAAACTTTAGTATTTAAAGGCATTTTATACTTGACCGTAAGTGAGTTTCGGTTTCGGTTTCGGCCGAAACTGAAGCCATGGCCGAATATTCGGTTTTCGTTTCGGCCGGAAAACCAGTTTCGGTCGGACCCTAGTGTATGTGTACTGTTTTTATGCAAATAGACTAACGCAAGAGGTGAGTTTCTTGAAGAGGTCCCGCTTGGTCTTGTCTATCTTGGCGGGCTTGAGTTGCGGCGCGTTCAGTTTGTCGTCCAGTCGCTGGAGGTCGTGCGGGTCGGCGGCGGGGATGCTGCGCAACACCGCCGATACACTCGGGAACTGCGGCCTCAGGGTCTCGTAGATCTAAATATTATACATATATATTAGTACACCAATTACTTTAAAAGAAAGAAATACTTTAGACAACCGCTGTGTAGTAGTGTAGTGGCTAACATGCTTGTTTCGAAACCCAACATTCACGGGTTCGATTCGTGGTCGGGGCAGGTGTTCGAACGATGGCTTTGAACATCTGTCTTCGTGACTGGAGGTAATGTGCGTGTTTGTGAATATTGCACGGCATCCTCGACACAGGACATAGCGGGGTACTGTGTGTATGAAACGTTATCGATTTGTAAAACAAACCAACTCCACTTCGGCAGACACCGACTCCTACATATCTTTTAAAGTTGTTTTAGAAACTAACTTATTTCACCGATTTGCATAACACAATGAGATGTAAGAAAAATTCTACTGTTTCAAAAAACAACAAATTACGTAGGACTCTGACATCTTACATTAAAAAAAAGATTCCGACGAACTCAAAGCTCCTCTTTTTCTTGAAGAATTTAAAATCATATTATTTAATAAATGTTGACTTAGACGCGTTATTAATAAAGTATTTGTAAAGGTGTGTTTGGGTGTCGACCTGCACTCCGAGCGCGAGTAGCGCGGCCTGGTTCGCGTCGTGGTGTCCGTGCGTGCGCAGCGCCCGCAGCGCCGCCGCCAGCGCCGCGCCTGCCTCCGCGCCCGACACCAGCCCCGCGCGACACGCCCCCTGCAAGTATTCATCTTTATATTCAACCCGCGGTAGATATAACATCATCCCATCGAAACACTTTTCCTGGATATAACGTAGCCCGTGTGGTATAAGCTATATTCGTGACAAATTTCATCTAAGCCCGGGTGTGTTCAAGAGGAAGATGAATAGGTTTTGTACTAGGCAAACGTACTACATCTTCGATCGCATCTTCACTTACCACCAGGTGAGATCGTGATAAGCAGTTAGAGCGTGAAGGAGGAACAAACAAACACACACGCATAATTTATCGACTTTATAATATTAGTGTGATTGTTACTTTAATTGTTTGTCTATGAGTGATTAGAGCGCGCAACACTGACGTCACGAGTCACGAGAGGAGTAATATGAAGCAACAAATTGTACAACATGGCAGAGTTTGATGAAACACAATTTAAATAAAATAAGTATTTTCTCTATATATTGGTTTATATACAATATGATATATACGGTAGATTTGGAGGACTCTTATATAATAAGATATCCATAATGGCGCAACTCACTTTCAAGGCGGGTAGAGTGAGGCTGCAAGCTCTCATCGAAGCGGTCGAGTCCGCCCACGTAAGCGCCAACAGAATAGTATGCAAGATGGCCGGTCCCGCGGTGGGGTCTGCCATGACTAGGGCTCCGAGCTCGGACACGGTGTCCGGGGTCCGAGCCCCGGCGCCTCCGCCCCCGCTCGCCGGTGGGTCCTCTTCCATATCGCCTGCCGTGATCTCTGGACTAGGACCGCTGTCTACTAATGATACCTGAAAGTATACGAAATTATACTTGTGAAAATTCGAGAGTAATTATTTTATTTTTATTCGAGATCGGCTATTGCGGTTAACTAATTAATTTGCAGCCTTTGTAGTAAGCGCGTCTCAAATTTGGACTTGAATTGCCTTTTTTATCCATATATAATACACAAAATATTAAGAATTCTATAAGAAAGGCTTGAAAAAGATTTAAAAAAGTAAAGGCGTTTCTCTGGGGATTACAATATAGAAATATTAAGAACTTACTTTAATAACTTCTAAATATTCTCTGGTGAGATTTCTAACTAGTATATCTTCTAACACCTCCTGCGACTCGCTGCCGCCCTCTTCTTCTAACTTGCCCGACTCGTACAGCGACGTTATGTATTCCCAGCGCTGGGACAGGTGGGTCACCACTGTGGGTAAAACATATAATTGTCATGATGATGATGAATAAAATATTTAATATGATTTAAATTGAATTGAATCACAAGTTAACTTTCGCTAAAACGATTTTGAATCTATTAAGTATATCTTAATCTTACACACTTCTTATCTGCCTACACTAATTTAAACCAAAGATTATTTCCTTGCATACAGGACAACTACAACGGCAGTACTACAGCTGTTGCATGTAGCTTGTAACCGAGGGGAGCCTGGCCACCGAGACGGCGACTTTTTGTCTTTGATGAGATACCTTTACCTTTGAGCCAGCCAGTGGTCCGGCAGCCGCGGCTGGCCGTACTCTGCTATATACTCACTGAAGGGAGCGACGTGGTCGAGCAGCGTACGCGCCACGGTGGCGTAGTGCGCGGGCGGGCAGTGCAGCACCAGCGGACGCAGCGTGTTGCGCACCAGCGGCCGCAGCCAGTGGTCTGGCAGCCGCGGCTGGCCGTACTCTGCTATATACTCACTGAAGGGAGCGACGTGGTCGAGCAGCGTGCGCGCCACGGTGGCGTAGTGCGCGGGCGGGCAGTGCAGCACCAGCGGACGCAGCGTGTTGCGCACCAGCGGCCGCAGCCAGTGGTCCGGCAGCCGCGGCTGGCCGAGGAGGGACGCGGCTACATACTCCGCCAGCCCCGGCACCGCGTACAGCTCGCGCCCCAGCGACGCGGCCGCCGCCCCTACTACCAGACACACCTATAACAAATAATAATTAAATTTAAACAATGTGTCACGACCAGAAAGAGCGGTTCATGCAATATAGATAGGTATAGAATTTAATTTAGAGTTTCCTTATCGTGAAGATTTCATCCCGTAATTCCTTATTTCTACCATATACGAGCAATTTTACTGAATTCTTATGGGTAGCCATAGAAATGTATGTACTCACATTCTCGTGCAAGGTGTGCACGTATGTCTGCATGCGATCCTCCGGCCTCTGCGTGATGACTTCCTCCCTCAATCCCAACAAGTTCCGTCGCTCAACCTGCGACGGAGTCAGAACTCGAGCGTATAGTGGTTCACTGTGCAGTTCGTGCAAGGCCCGACCTAGTTCGAGCACGCACGGGAGTAGAGGCAGCACGTGAACGGAACACGGATTGCGCCAGATAGGGTTGCCTGTAGGTGTCACGCCCGCGCCAAAACCTCCGCGAGACGCCCTGCCAGTTGACAATACAATATTTGATACTTGGTTAGAAAAATGTGATGCTATCGGTCGTTTGTTGTACTTAAATGCGATGAAAATAATCTTTGTTTCTCTAGATATCTTTACGTAGAGCATTAAATTAATCATTACAACCGAGACGGTATCATCAATGCAAACAAGTGTCATACAACGTTTTTCTACCCAATCCCAATAAAATAAATGTAAAGGTAAATACTGAATATTTTAAATTTTATAAATTATTATTAATTTCATAAAAGTATACAAGTGCTGTAGTGTAAAGAGAATGCATGAACATCTTAAATGCGCTGCGCCCCACGGTGTTAACCGCGGAGATTTGTCTTGTAATGAAAAGTAGCTTATATGTTATTCAAAGTAGCTTATGAGCTATTCTGGTGCTCAAATCCGTTAAGCAGTTTTTGTGTGAAAGAGTAACATACATACATCAAGACTTTATAACATTATCTTTTACTATGAAGTGTGCAGATACTATTTCTACTGACTTGTCAGGGTCGGCGGGCACAGATGTGCGTTTGACAACGCCCAGCGTGAGTGTGAGCGCGTGTATGAGCGCGCGTCGCTCCCTCGTCGTGTGCTCGTCGTCCTGCGACGTATTCAGTCCGATGAGAGCAGCTAGGGACGCCGCGCTGGCGAACGCGGGCCGCAGGCGAGCCCACACCGTGCCGCAAGAACCGAGCACCTGACGCATAAGTACCAATAACTTAATAGTACACATTCAAAATCAAACTCGCTTTTCTACTTGAGTGGTGCGTAACCATACCATAACAGATTAGCAATATTTTGTAATCATTATCACTGATTGTCATTGTGCTAAATATGTAGACAGTTAACTGATATAATGGTGTGTAGTCCAAACAGATAGTAGCAAACGCAATTTTTCAATTAACACACTCTACTTAAACCCTGCAATACATAATTATATGCTGATCAACTATGATTAGCTCTTTCAATGCAATAGTTAAATAATCATTCTGTTTAAGCTCTAAAATAGTTAAAAAAGTGGTCCTAAAACTTGTAAAAAAGTTTTTTATTCATTATCAACAATATTATGTAACGGGGCGCCTACACCACCCCCGGCTTGAAAGGTCGCTATGTAGTTAGTAAGTGTATAATTATCATTCTTTATTAGTTACCTCTTCAACGAGTGCGCTCTGCCGCTGATAGCAACAGAAGTGGTTGGAGATGAGCAACAACGCCTCTTGTAGCGTAACACTCTCTACAGCGCTGGTGTCAGGACGTGCGACCACCGCGGCGGCCAGCGAGTGAATGCGACTAAACACTGGCAGTAGTAGTAATGGATACTGCAACAAAAACAGACTTATTTGAACAGAATTTGTGATTTGAACTTATCCATTTAGGAAATCGTAGATAATACTTGTACGTAATCTGTTTCAACGAAGTAAGGTTACGAAAATAAAGCAGAAACAGTGGCAAATGTCACTTTAAAGAGAAAAAAGAATATAAATTGCTGGTATTTAGTTAAAAAACCTGCTATAGACTTATTCTGGTTAATACATGCACCATTTTTATATAGCTCGAAAATGCTTGTCTCACATTTATATGAGACAGCATTTTCGTAATATATTCATAAGATATCATTATTAGCTATTTTTTAACTCTTTAGAGTTTATTTAAACACGATATGAAATAGAACAAATAACTAAGATCTATTTCTTAGGATCAAAAGTCGTAGAACAAGAGCAGTAGCTTTATGGTCACCAGAAACTGTAATGAAAAAGTTACAAACACAGTAGACTTACTGCCTTACTTCCCAACATACCTTAGAAGCCAACTTAACGAGCAGTCCGGCGGCGTGGCGGCGCACGTTCTTCACTTGTCTCGAGTTGCGGTCACCGTCGTACACAAGCGCCGCGAATATTTTGTCCAGCACTCGAGGCAACAGTTCCGCACCCATGGCACCGACGCCTGGCCCTATATAAAAAAATATTTACTGCTCTAATATCTATAACATTTCGACACAATCATGATATCTGTAGTTCTTCAAAATACATAACTGATGTCGCACGGAGCAAACCTTAGTAACAAGAAGTGGCATACATGCCATTCGCGATCCTACTCGAAGGACCAAAAATAAAGATGTACGGTTTCTTGATACAATAGACTTTGCATTGACGAGCGACGTAAACTTGATTCGTAGCGAAATTCAGAGTACAATGTACGGCTTGTTTCGTGCAAAATCCGTTGTTTACTTAGATCCTATCTTTCTACAAACCCGCCAATCTAGATTTTGAAATCATAAAGCAGCATCTATATATTTGAATAAACAGAAAAAGACGTAGGTAACGATGTTCTCTGTTGTGTTGTTGTGTGCTGCATGTTATCAGTTGGATTCATCCACCTTTTTTAAGAGGCACGTAACCTGTGACGTTAGCAGCACTCACCGGCCAGCTGAGAGTGTGCACAGCTGAGGAACACGAACAGCGCCGAGATGAAGGAGAGCAGCAGCGAGAGAGCGAGCGGCGCGGGAGGCGACGCCTCTACGCAGCGCCGCAGAAGCGCCAGCCCTCCCGGCACGCTAGGCCGGGGCTCCGCAACCACCAGCCGGGATAGCACCACGTCTAGAGCCTACGATAAGCATAAGCATCATGTACAAAGCCTTTTTGTCGTTGGTTTGTCTGTGGTTTGCTTGAGCAAATATCGGCACTCATTCAAGTACTCTAATCCCCACAGAAGTCTAAGTGCGGCCGTATTTGAACCGCCGTAACCAGAGCTGTAAGTAAAACTCAAAAGTACATATACATACCTGAGAGAGTGCTTCCCACTCGATATAGAGCGGGTCGTGCGTGTCCAAGTTAGGTGGACAAGTGGCAGCCTTGTCGAGCGCCGCGTTAGCCCATTGCTCCACGTACGCCCACGTCACTAGAGGATCTGCTATCATACAATGCCTAGAAAAAAACAAATAAATCTACTTTACAGTTCCCGTGACCAGCTAATCTTACGTCAGCATAAAGTGTGGACGGATTTTATTGGCTGAACATTAGATCCCGGTGAAAGTAATGAGATTTCATCTACGAACAGTGGAGTTGGCTATCAAAAATGATGATATCACAACATCTCACGCAACTGGGGTTAAACTGTAGCACCAATGCTCCAGGGCCATGCTCCAATATTTTAAAGAACTGGACTGGCTAGAGTATGCTAGCGAAGAGCCCCAAGCGGAACGTCAATGCGGGACTTATCGCCTCCCATCGATTAAAGATAGAGCTTAGCACGGATGCGCCAGGCCTGCTGTATATGCGAGGCGAGTAGGTGTGTGTCTCACCGGAAGCTGTCAAGTATCTCGGTGCGACACCTGTTGAAGAACACGGCGAACTCGTGCTCACTGTCGTAGTCCATACACGCATAGGCGGCCGCGCTGTGCACGCCGCTCACACGCGACCCGGGGTAGCTCACCTGAACACATATAAACCACCTTTTTAACAACATTAGCCTGCGTTTGAGCAACATGCGTACGTCTTAAACTATTTTAAATAGTCTCTACGACTACATTTTTACTGTACGAATGTTAGCGATGCTTCACTAGTTTCTGCTCGGCGAAAAAGTCCGCACATATCAGTGCAGTGCTTAATCGGACAAGTAGCATTTTCAACCTATTTTCGTGAAATATTGTGAATATTAAGCAACTACAAAGATGTCTTTTTTTAACTGGTGTAGCCAAGGAAATTGAAAAGTTGTAAAGTAATATTTCAGCAAATAACTGCAGGTACTAGTTGACTAGATGTAATAGTGTGTGTGTGGATGATAAAGTAATATTTCAGCAAATAACTGCAGGTACTAGTTGACTAGATGTAATAGTGTGTGTGTGGATGATAAAGTAATATTTCAGCAAATAACTGCAGGTACTAGTTGACTAGATGTAATAGTGTGTGTGTGGATGATAAAGTAATATTTCAGCACATAACTGCAGGTACTAGTTGACTAGATTGTAATAGTGTCTGTGTGGGTGATAAAGTAATATTTCAGCAAATAACTGCAGGTACTAGTTGACTAGATGTAATAGTGTCTGTGTGGGTGATAAAGTAATATTTCAGCAAATAACTGCAGGTACTAGTTGACTAGATGTAATAGTGTCTGTGTGGCTGATAAAGTAATATTTCAGCAAATAACTGCAGGTATTAGTTGACTAGATGTAATAGTGTGTGTGTGGATGATAAAGTAATATTTCAGCAAATAACTCCAGGTACTAGTTGACTAGATGTAATAGTGTCTGTGTGGGTGATAAAGTAATATTTCAGCAAATAACTGCAGGTACTAGTTGACTAGATGTAATAGTGTGTGTGTGTGGGTGATAAAGTAATATTTCAGCAAATAACTGCAGGTACTAGTTGACTAGATGTAATAGAGTGTGTGTGTGGGTGATATAGTAATATTTCAGCAAATAACTGCAGGTACTAGTTGACTAGATGTAATAGTGTGTGTGTGGATGATAAAGTAATATTTCAGCAAATAACTGCAGGTACTAGTTGACTAGATGTAATAGAGTGTGTGTGTGGGTGATATAGTAATATTTCAGCAAATAACTGCAGGTACTAGTTGACTAGATGTAATAGTGTCTGTGTGGGTGATAAAGTAATATTTCAGCAAATAACTCCAGGTACTAGTTGACTAGATGTAATAGTGTGTGTGTGGATGATAAAGTAATGTTTCAGCAAATAACTGCAGGTACTAGTTGACTAGATGTAATAGAGTGTGTGTGTGGGTGATATAGTAATATTTCAGCAAATAACTGCAGGTACTAGTTGACTAGATGTAATAGTGTCTGTGTGGGTGATAAAGTAATATTTCAGCAAATAACTGCAGGTACTAGTTGACTAGATGTAATAGTGTGTGTGTGGATGATAAAGTAATATTTCAGCAAATAACTGCAGGTACTAGTTGACTAGATGTAATAGAGTGTGTGTGTGGGTGATATAGTAATATTTCAGCAAATAACTGCAGGTACTAGTTGACTAGATGTAATAGTGTCTGTGTGGGTGATAAAGTAATATTTCAGCAAATAACTCCAGGTACTAGTTGACTAGATGATATCTGCCTGGCCTGTGTGGGTGATGTGTGTTGTAGATATACCTTGAGCAGCTTGGGTGCGGCGGCCTGGAGCCACTGCGGCAGCGCGCGGCGCACGTGCGGCTCGCGCGCGGCCTGCTCGTGCCGCAGCACCGCCAGCCACACCGCATTGGCGCAGGCGGCCAGCGTCAGCGAGGGGTGCGCGCTCACCAGCAGCGCGCTCTCCAGCAGCAGCGGCAGCCAGCGCTCCACCTCCGTCACGTGCGCCCACATCAGCGTCAGCTGCTGTGCTAGACCTACCAGAACCTGCACACCACATCACACATACCCATACATTAACACATTTACTGCTGAAAACCACACATGTTGTATGAGGTATGTGAACATGTTTATTAAATAAATTATTTTTAATAAAACTAAATGAATAGAGATGATAGTATTTAAATCAGCCATCGGACCACACTTGATGTTCCTATATCCTAAATTATCTATTTGTTTGTGTAAAAAATTTTTCTTACAAGAACTCGTCCATATAAATAATCATTTGAAAAACTTCACTGTACAATTTTAATCGTTATTGGATATAATATTATATATAATATTTATATTGCTGATCATATGATCGCCATATTGATCTTAATAGACTTTAAAAATATAACGTTATAAGCTTATTAGGGTTGTGGGCATGCCCATCGTGCCATGCCCACAACGGCGGATCCGCGCCTAATAGAAAATTAAAACAAGCTCGGCGTTAATTCATTAAGTTTTCTAGTTTTAAAAAAAAACACCCCAGCAGAAAATTTGTTGTTTGATGCACATAACATAAATCGGCACAGCATCACCAAAAGTGCCCCATGCGATAATACACAACTGATGGACAGTTTAAAAACCAACATACGACATATAAACCAGAGAGCAATGGCGCTCAATAAGCTCATTCAAATAGAAGAAATAGGTCTTGTTGCACTAAAAATTTTTATTTACACAAAACAAAACACAATCATCTTATTAATAGGAGTTACCTGCGATAGCTTCTTAAGAAACAAGTAGTGCGCTTCGTCGACAGCGTTGATAGAGGCACGGGTCGCGTCACGGATGCAAGTGATGGCTGCCTCGCTGAATAAAATCATCAGCGGTTTTCTCTCCTTTGTCTAAAACCATAACAATTTTGTACTGAGTGCCGTACAAAGCCGAAACGTTTTATGGCCGAAATGTGTTTTTCGTTTAAGTTTACCGAGAATGAAAGTGAGAGTGCGTCGCGGACGAAGATGAACGTCCGCTCGCGTCAGAGCGGTCGATACGCAACTGAAGAACTTGTACTCACGGAGCCCTTCCTGTTGACGACTTGCAGTAAGCACTCAGCAGCCGGCAGCTGGAACACATCATCTTGCAGCAGCACACATAATATCTGCAGCAGGTAGCCATTGTTCATCACTATGTGGTTGGTAGAAACCCATTCTACAAACTCAGTCAGAGTGCGAAGTACAGCCTGTAGGGAACACAGGGATGAATTATAAACAAGTCTATACTAAAAATCTGCATGTGAGCTAAAGGACTCAAACGTCAGGCCAGAACTGGAATTTGAATTTTTGCTTTACCAATTATTTTAAACAGGGCTCTGAATGCAGTTTAGTAGGAAAAAGGTCGATCAGATTATTTAAAACGCCATATTTACTCCAGCGCGCCTCTTCTGTAACCTATTGTTGGTCACTAAGAGTCAGTTTTTTTTTACTTTTGAGGAGTCTGCTTGTGAGGTTACCTGAACAACTCGTTCATTGGTCGCAGCACCTGCATAGTCTCCGGCTGCTGTTTTCTCTCGAAACTCTCTCACATGCATCTCGATCAGGCTCATGAAGAATGCAAATATCTCAGACATGTTGCTTGTCAATGCCTGGTAAATGTCCTTACGACGCTGCTGCTGCTCTAACGTCTGATAATAATAATATGTATTCAATAAAAAATATGCGCTAAGTAGATGCAATTTTTCTTTTATAAGTTTTAGAATACATTTCAATAATTTATGCCATTATTTTGCTAAATCACATCATCACATCAAATAATATAAGTAACACATAAATAATCCAGAAGTTTGACAGCAAGAAAAGAATAAGGCAATATAGAATTTAATTCACAGAGTCACCCTGATATTTTCATGAAATTCTTGTAAGGACTTCAATTGCTCTCTGCTCACCACTTATATTGATGTTGAATATGTAGAGCTAGAAACTTCAACTATTGTTGTGGCCTCTACACTTCATGGACAAAACTCCCTCTAAAGTATACGTAATAGTAGTTTCACTTCAGCCAGATGTTGTTCAATGAAAATTTAGTGCGTTTCTGCTCCTCAGGCTAACATCCAAACAATGCAAGAGAGCACTAAATATTTGTTAAACAACATATTTTTTAAAATGGGTTTTCACAATTTAATTGTTTATTTCAGCCCCAAATTTATTAACAATAGTAAGATCAAATAACTTCTTACAATTAAGACAAACCTGTAATGTAGCGACATCTTCAGTCAGTCTCAAAAATATGTGTAGCACAATTTCTGTCTGCATATGGCCTCGGCCACAGGCATCATTCAACTCTGCTAAGAGTGTGGGCCAGTGTTGTGGCCATTCACGCTTGATCATCTCGACTATCACTCGCGCTAGTGCATTGTTGAGGTGCCCTGTCTCCCATCCACCCATGTACACTAGTTTCATAGCATTTTCCTGAAATGTTTACTTTTATTAAATTTTAAACAAAAAGTTTTGTCAAAATTAAAGTTCATCTATTACTTAGTTACTGAGAAGAAGTAACAAACAAACTCAAAAACCAACAAACATAGTGGGTTTCCCCACACATATTATAAATGCAATAGTCCAATATGCAATCTCAAATATTTGAAAACAAAAAAAGACAAATAGGCTGCTTAAGTGATACCTTGATAAAAATCTTCTCTGCCTGAGTAATATGTGGCCAGCGGCTCTGTACCATGTGCTCCATCAACTTGAGACCAAAGTGCTTCACTACAGGTGAATATTGTCCTCCGATAGCCAGCAACAACCCTGCTTGGGCACACCATGGCGAGTGATCCTTGAAACTGTCAAAGATAACTATTTTAACACATCATATGAAAACAATGTTTTAAACTATTTTGTTATCAGAAACAAATTGTATAACAAACTATATTTCAAAAACAACTTTGCTAAGTCTAGATGGCTTAGTGTAAAATACTTTAAATATATATCTAATGTAATTAGGACCATAAGCTTACTTTTCACAAGCATTGTAAGCCTGAACCCGTTGCTCGTGGGAGACTGTAGGCAAATGTGTGAGTTCTACAGCCTGGCTCAGCTCATCGGCTAGCAGGAGCACCTCACTCGGGACTTCGCCACCCACTCCACCAATGTTCATATTTTAGTCTTCTTTTCTCTAGAAATAAACCCGAACATGGTGCAACACTGCAACAAATTACTTACACACACAAAGAATGCACTTTATAAATCTTTGTCCTTACCAGTTGCAAGCAAATTAATAATTCGCACCAATGGCTGGTCCTTCACTTCATACTCTTTAAACTTTTAACTCTGCAATAAAATTCACAAAATTGACACAACGGAGGAGTTTGCAAAAAAAATGTAAATATTATAAAACGACAGCCACCCGGTACGGATCGTGCAACAAGAGAAAATCACTTTTTTATTATATGAATATGCACTTGGTCAAGTCTACCGAGCAGAAAAAATACTCCAATATTTTTTCTTTAATATTCTAAAGATGAATATTACGAAGATTCAGATCTGTTCTGCAAAACATTGAAAATTACCTCGTGTTGGATTTAGGACATTTTTTAAACTAAATTTTATCTGTATCTGTGATATCCTTAAACGCGAACGATTGAACGATAAAATAAAAATGGATAGAAAATAGACTATAAATTCACCCAATTTTAAAGTTGAGAATAAAATATGCGTGTTAAGCAGGCTTTATCACACACAATAAACAGTACTTTATTATCTATGACTTCTTGACAGTTGTTATTTTCATTCTCTATGGTAAACTATGGTTTGGTTGTGTTTTGTTTTGAATTTTGAATGTATGGCGGGTTTGAAAACGTAATTTTACGTTTAAAATAAAAACACCTACAACTTCTGAGAAAAATGGATCAAAACAACACTTCAATCGAACCTGCGTTGGAGAAGCAGCTAAAAGGCCATCGAAGTCCAATAACGGCTTTGTATTTCAGTCCTAATGAAGAACGCCTCGCAAGCGGTTCTTTGGACAACAGTGTTATGGTGATTGATTTCAAGATTGTGAATGCCTACCATATAGATAACATACCTATAGAGATAGAGTACCGCAAGCTAAAATGATGATACACTTTTCCAGCTTTGGGATATTCGTGGAACTATGAGAAGTTATAAGTTCCAGGGACACGACGAAGCCGTGATGGATGTTACTTTCTCTCCTTCAGGAAAGTATATGGCTTCCGCCTCTCGTGATAAAACAGTCCGGCTATGGGTACCCTCAGTCACTGGAAGTACAGGCATGTTCAAAGCTCACTCGCAGACTGTGCGCTCTGTCCAATTTAATCCTGATGGAACAAAGGTAAAAGAAAACTAATAACTATTGAAAATTTTGTTCCTTTTTAATTTATTTTTACTGTAACTGTGGCTAAGGTTACATATCTGTGTGGCGAAAGCCTGCACCCTTTACCCAGTAGGTGTAGTTATCAGTGTTTTCAATACTGGTCAGTCATGAGCCTGCCATACTATATGGGTTGCTACCTAGTTAATGTTTTTATTCTGTTTTAGATAGTAACAGCCTCTGATGATAAAATCGTAAAACTGTGGGCTACAGAGAAACAAAAATTCCTTGCCTCATTTGTTGGGCACACCAACTGGGTGAGATGTGCCCGGATGTCTGCAGAGGGGTCTGTGATTGCATCATGCTCAGATGATAAAAGTACAAGATTGTGGAACCCAAATACAGGAGAATGTGTTCACACATACAGGGATCAGAAAGGGCATGGGACATGCTTGGCTTGGCATCCTTCAGGGTTGTATGTAGCAGTAGGCACTAGCAAGGGGAATATCAAAATGTATGATGTCAGGACACATACACTTGTTCAATATTACAGGTAACATATATATATATATATAGATAGAGAGACTTCCACGCTGGTCTAGGTCTCATGCCTCGTTGCCGCTCTCCTCTTCGTCCTCCTGGCCTATCATCAAGAGTAGACCACACACAAGGGCTCTCCAGGTACGCACGTCGGGGGGACGCGCGTGATGTGGGGCAATATTGTTGAGGTGGGAGTGCGGTCCATTGTCAGCACGATCAAAAATCCCGCGCGCTATCCGGACTACGAATTGCTCCACCGGCTCAGCGCGCACGTCCCGGGCAATGACGTCGTTGCATAGGTACCAACCCGCTCCCGTAATCACTCTGAGGGTAACATTCTGTACTGTAACACTTGCATTCTTTCGCGTTGATAAGCCGAGCACAGCGCGTACCATGCCGGCGCAGCATAGGTCAACCTCGTCCAGATGTACGTCTTGTACAATCCCAGCTTGGTCCAGAGTGGCAGCTAGGATCTTAGGACCGGATGCAGCATTGAGCACGCAGCCTTGGCTGAGTTGATGGCGTTATCTACGTGCGCGCCCATATTCAGTGACACCAAGGTACTTGCAGGTGCGTTCCCACCCTCACGCTACCCTCTGGTGCTGGGTTGGAGCATTTGGATTATCTGTAGATCTTAAATGGTCTATAGGTAATCTTACTGGTATTTTTTTGCTGTCGTAGTTAATAATTATGTTTATGTTAAAAAAGGCACTTGTCATGTCTGAAAAAAATATATATTACATTTACAGCTTATCATAATAGTCTTGTTTGTATAGACCATATGTACCATATGACCAATCTAATGTTATAAACCATACTCTTGACCAACTAACCCTGGGCTAGCAATTTTTAGTAACAAAATTATTGTTTTCATTTGTAGTATTCATGAAGATGCTGTGACCCAGCTGGCATTTCATCCAAGTGGTAGTTACATACTGACCTCAAGTAAAGATGGAAAAATGACGGTACCTCTTTCATTTAAAATTCTACATGATATTAATCAGCAAATATTTTTGATAAATCATTTAGGCAAGCAATGTTGAGTCTCTAACTAGTTATTAAGATATAAAAAATATGTAACAGGTCATGTTGGTGGGTATGGATATATCAATATAAGATAAGAATTTGAAATTTGCAGATTCTAGACCTATTGGAAGGACACCAAATATTTACCCTCAGTGGGCACACTGGAGCAGTTAATAGTGTCACCTTTTCACCAAGTGGAGACCTATTTGCTTCAGCTGGTGATGATAAATTGGTTAGTTATTTATACATATAAATATTTAAAAGTAAAGGCATAAGTTGTTTATCATCCCTTTTAACATTATGACAGTTAATTATAGTTTTTATTGTAATCTATTATTTTCAGGTGTTTATTTGGAGAACCAACTTTACTCAATTGTCAAATGATGTTAAAGAAAATGTGTCACAAAATGGATCTGCAAATACTGTATCTAGACCATCAACATCAAAAACTAGACATCAGGTTGTCAAGAAACAATGATGTTTATTTGTCTCCAGATAGAAATAGAACATTGGCATACATGTGGTGTAAATAATTAGATATTGTTAGATTGAATTTCCTTATTTAAGCTTAACAATATTCAACTCCATCCAGTAACCTAGCTGGATAATTACATTTATATCAAGCTGTATAACCAAAGTGCTCTTAATATAATATAGAATGATGATTATAGTTCAGTAAGGTCAAAATGATTAGTGCAGCTAAGTAAACTCATGGTAATAGTATAACTTAAAGTAATCAATAGTAATTAAATAATTTTATATTATGTTTAAAATCATTGCTCATCTAACAAAGTCATGTCATTAGAGTAGCAAAGCTACAGATCTAATGTAAATTAGTTGTTAGTTTTAAATAAATGCTATTGTAAATATGTACTAGATATATGATTTTAAAAAACTATCTCTTCTCATCCAGGAGAGCTTGCAATCTGTATCATCAGCTTACATGGTAGAATTCCAAAAGATGGAGTTTAGGAATCATTGTCACCCATTGAAGCGATCTTGGTCCTGTTAAACCAATATACTAATAAATTTCTACAAACTAGGGTAAGAGGTTGTGGTATCTGTGTTACCACAGCACCAAGTATCCTGAGACTACATTTTACCACATGGATAACCAATATGACAGTTCAAGACAAACCTTTGAAATACCTAATGCAAATAGCACTATGATATCTGGCTTACAGAACAACTCTGATACATTGAGCCATAAATCATCAAATCATAGCAGAAGTGTTCATGCACAAAATATTTCTACACATTCTGAATTTGGTCAGGACCCGGAAGATTACAGTGTAGGGCACATCAGTCATATTCCACGGAAACCACCTACACCTGCTACATACAGCATTCCGTCATTTCTAACTAAGTCTACAGTGACAGACCATGCCGATGATGATTTATTTGGGATGATTAAGTTAAAAGATAATGATGTCTGTTACACAAGTGGATCTATTGAATGGGTTGGCAGAAAGCGATGTTATCCTATTAACAGTGGCTTTAAAATTATCAATGAGAATTTTAGACAAGGCAATGAGCCATTACTCAAACGGGTGAGAAGATTAGATAACACATTTAATGTAGGAGCAGACAATAAGATAAAGGAGTGTGATTGTGCTGATGTGTTGCCAACTATGAATGCTATTGTTGACCACTTGAATGCATTGCATGAAGCAGTTGACCTTGTGGACCTGCGACTTAACAATCTGGAGGATGTTGCCGACAAGCCTTGATTAATTTGTAATACTAACTGTTGGTGTATATTATTATAAAATATAATAAAAATACTATTTTATACAAAAATATTTATTATAAATCTAATGTTAGGTTTTTCATAAAATAATTGTTCCACAAAATGTTACAACAAGCATTTAAAACAATAAAAAATACGAAACCATGTAACAATTCATAGTGACAGCTGCCCACACTATAGTAAGTCTAAATGGTTCACTTGTACAGTAGGTACTAAATGTAAATATCAGATGTTCATAATGTAGACAATATTACCTTATACTAAATTGAATATCCTTTATTGTGTGCCTGCATAGGTAGTCTTTTTCCCAGTTTTTTTAATAACATCTAGTAGGTCATCAGCGCTCAATGTTGAAGTTACGGATACTTTTTGATCTGGGAGGCTAATTGCTACGTCATCTACGCCTTTTCCTTTCAGCCTGTTCAGAACTCTTTCTACAGCGCCAGAACAGCCCTCGCATGTCATTTCTACGTTGAAAATATGGGTCTGTAAATGTACAACACAAATTTAATAAGAGCACACTAGACACAAGCTGATAAGGACTCCAGCTAAACAAATAATTAATATTTAGAACTTACAGTAGACATATTTATTTCTTTAAATATGATATTTTTCGAATTACTGTACTTCTTGATATTGGTAGGAAATTTAAAAGATATTTCACTATCAAAAAAAGAAAATCTGAATTATGATACCTATACTGAGCAAAATTGAATTAATGATAGTCTAGTTTTCTGTTATCTGATGCCGGTCGCGGTCGTAGTATAGAATCAGGAATGGCTATTCTTTAATCTGTGGTTTCTGTGGGCCGAAGTGTAGTTCATAGAATCACGCTATATATATCGCCTTTCTTGTTATAACATGTACCCGTCGTAAATATAAATATCTTTGCGACGGTAACATCTTACCGGATGGAGATTTGGGAAAATCGGTATTAGGTCAAGCAAGTATCGATTTGTTTGGCTAACTTCTGCCAGATTGACAGATTGCCAAGCAAAAATCCGGCTACGGTAATAAGGATGGAACATCACTATCTCTTTCACTTTTAAATCATACTTATAGCATCTCGTTCTCTTAAGCTATGACGTACCTTATGAGCCCCCTTGACCCGTCGTCTATATCTTTCTCTGTCTACGCATAACAACGAAGTAACTGCACCCCGACGCACGGATCATTTGTATCGGCTATTTGTATTGCTTTCAAAAAAAACTATGACGATGGCGATTTCTAGGCTCAAAGCAGTCGTACTTACATCGTAGTACGCTAGCCGATGCCAATATCTTTCAAATATATGGAATCATAGCAATCTTTTGTTCACTTATTGTTTTGAAAATTGTCATCGCTTTGCTGAAAGCAATAATAGGGTCTTGCTTCCGTAGCCGATACGAAACTACAGTATTGCTTTCAATACTATAGGAATACTGAAAGCAATACAGATAGCCGATAGCCCCCCAGGGCCCTGTTCTCCTATTTATGTGGGGGTGCACGCACTAGTTTATGATAGCCATTATGAACGCCCTCTCTAAAGATATAGTAAATTGGCAAGGGCTGCCATGTTTTATCTTTGTGTTTGTATATAACTCATAAGGATTGATTTAATAACTTAATAATAGTTCATCATTAATTATTATAGTGTCAATTTCAATGATCCTTCCGAAAGTCTTATTATTATAAAAGATACTCATGAATATGGTATCAGTGTTTCCAACTGTCAGTTTCAGTAATGAAAGCGATACAGAGAACTTCACGTTAGCATGTTTAACATGATTAAACAATTCTGAAGAGCTCTTAAAGATTCTGCATAGCATTAACGCCTACTAAATTTTTTGCAAATTCAGCACAAATTTTTAGCTGACTCCAAAGTTCACGTTAGCATGTTTAACATGACCGAACAATTCTGAAGAGCTAAAGATTCTGCATAGCATTAACGCCTATTAAATTGTTGCGAATTTAGCACAAATTTTTAAGAGACTCCAAAAAGGAGATTCTCAATTCGTCGGAATATTTTTTTATTGGAGTTCCGTATCTAAAGGTTAAAAACGCGACAACATTACTAAGACTTCGCTGTCAGTCAGTCCGTCGTTATATCAGTCACGCAGGTCTGTATCTCATGAACAGTGATATCTAGACAATTAAATTTTTTACAGATGATGTGTTTCTGTTGCTGCTGTAATAACAAATATTAAAAGAGAATATTTGAAATTTTCTCAAAGATGGCCTTAAAAAATTCTTAATATGTTCGAAAAGATATTTATATCCCATTGGAATTTTATAATTATTATCAAAATCGGTTCAATAGCTTATTTTAATCAATATATCCTTAATCACTACAAAGATGACTTTCTTGTAACGTAAGTTTTAATACAGACAGACAGAAAAAAATTAAAAACTTATAGATACGGATTTAGCATCGATAACTACATCTCTCCTGAGCGAATTTTTTAAAATATATATTAAGTACAGAATTCAACCTGTCACAGTTTTATTATAAGACTAAGTATAGATTTTATGTACAAGCCACACTTACTCACAGACTAAGGATGATTCCTAATTTTGACATAACTTGACAATAATATTATATGTTCTTCTCTATCTGTCACTGCCATTTTCACAATCTAATCTATCATGTGTTCCCGCGCTCGCTGAAAAAAAAATGGCGTCTTTGTCTGTGTATTTATTGCAATTCTGCAAGCTTTAATGTGTAATTCTGGTGGATTATTAACCAATCATGTCTTGTTTATGTGCAAAAGTATGGGCAAGCGATATATAGACGAAATAGCGTGGTTTTCGTATTCTCGGGAAATCTCTATAGAAACCCTGGTAAAGTTTCCACCGCTTCACGAAAGTACATGATGTGACTTTAACTTGACCACGATGACTTATTACTTGATATTTGACTTTATTTTACTATATTGATTAATAACTTGAAAATTGATAAACTTGACGCTGGCAAATATACAAATCGTATGGTGCCATTATTAAAAAATAAACTATCATTTCATTCATGTCAAATTCATGCAGCTGTCATGTTGTTTCGCCGTATGTTCGTGTTCTGTTCGCCTAAACTTTAATTATTTAATTTTAGAGTCATGTTTTACTAGATTATTTTAATATGTCGCTTCAGGAGAATCTCAAGGATTTGGGCTGGTAACTATTACTTTTTCAGGACACACATACTTACGAGTTTTGATAAACCTAGTGCTTCCAATAAGATTCCGTTCTTTCTCAGGCATTTAAGTAAAAGTGGTGTGGAAACAGTTAGTGAAAACGACCAAATACAAGATGTAGATATACTAAGCAGAAAAGCGCTCGATGTGAGTACCAATTTTAATCTGGAACTCTTGATAATTTAGTTGCAAAAAGGTCAATA
Organism: Ligdia adustata; assembly: GCA_947049295.1. NCBI lineage: Eukaryota > Metazoa > Arthropoda > Insecta > Lepidoptera > Geometridae > Ligdia > Ligdia adustata. Next base: position 12,504,300 of record OX346218.1, read on the forward strand.
AGTTTGTCTATGATTTCAGTATGATTTGAGAGATATTGGCGAAGCTGCATTTCCCGAGGATTTTACTAAAGAACCTGCCAAGTTGGAGAAGCCTATAGTAGTTCAGATACAGAAAATAAGGAATGTGTCAGCTCCCAAAGCCAATGAAGAGTCTAACCATGCCCCCCGCATGCTGAAACTGACCTTGCATGATGGCAAAACAACATGCATTGGCTTGGAAACTAGTCCAATTAGTAGTTTAAGCATTAACACCCCACCAGGAACTAAGCTCCTCTTGAATAATGAGGGTCTAGAAGCTTGTCATGGCATACTTTGGTTAACACCAAATGTAGTGACATTTCTAGGGGGTAAAGTGTCTCATATGATTGAGAAATGGGAGCTAAATCGCAGTCTTGCAAAGCACACACGAGGTAAGTACAATAACTACATACTCAAGAACTCATTGGACCATATATTGAGGGCTTAAAGTGATAGAATTAATAAATTATTCTGAGGTATGTCTTTTTTCTGATTTTATACTTTGATTATATATGTAATCTGTGTTATATCTGTCTTACATTAGGTGGTATAGGAGTAGATGGCGGGCCTCCTCCATGGATTCCATTTGGGCAGAGGCTGGAGGCCCTTGCAGTGGAAAAACAATTCAAGAGCCTCCAAGATGCTGCCAAACAAGATAATGCAGAGTTTGAAGCTCAAAGAAAAGGAGCTATTGCTGAAGCTCAGAGACTGTCAGGAGTTAAAAAGGTAAGCAACTCATCTGTTAATAGCATAGCTGAATTTTTCATTATGGGTAGCATATAAATCATATAATGGCACCAAACATACTTGTTTATATTTTCTCTTATAATAAAAAGTGTCCTCCTAGTTACCTGACAGAAAATGTACTGCATATGAATTGTACGGACATAGTATATTGAGTGTGTGTTGATATTTGTATAGGATAGAATTTCACTATAAAAAGAAGTTCCAGGGAGTTGATACTCTAAGGGGTTCATGCAGAATTATGAAATGAGTTTTGAAATTAGATAAGCAACAATAAAAATACACTCCATGAAATTTAACAAAGATGTGTGTTTTATTCGTTGTTTACTTAGTTTGTATTACCTTTATATTGCAGGTGTTTGGTGGTGGGACTAAACCATTACTCGACGCCAATGTGCAGAAGATAGTCGATGCAGGTTTCACTGAAGATCAAGCCGAAGGTGCACTAAGATACACTAAGAATAATGTAGAACGGGCTTTAAGAATGCTGCAGAAGAGAGACAATTCAGAAGGCAGAGGAAAAGACAAGCCCAAAGATCAGGAGCAAACCAAACGCAAAGGGCGCAATAAGGATACTGACGACGATGTAGTTGCTGTTAAACCTACTGCTAAAGTATCCCTATTCGATTTCCTCGAAGACAAACTTCCCAATGTACCGCAAGATAAGGAAAAAAACAATAGACATAACAATCATAATCATAATGACGATAGAAATGACAGGGGCTACCAGAACAGGGATAGGTTTAGTGCCAAAAACAATAATCGCCCTCACGGTTCCCGGTACGACCGTAACAGGTCAGACAACAGAGGTCACTTCAATGATAACCACCAGTCTCATAACGACAGGAAATTCCAAGCACAGACTGAGAAGCCACCTCGGTTCCAACGGAAAATAGAAGAGAGAAACAAGCAGCAACAGTTGCAACAGCAACAACAACAACAACGGCAACAACAACAACAGCAATTGCAGCAACAACAGCAAGTCAACAACAGCAATCACAACATGAGCTCACCATACAACAACTCATATCAACACCAACAGACTCACTATCAGGACATGAACGCGCGAAACGATAGAAACATGAATGAAACGATGCAACACCATCAACAGCCCCACCAGAGTTATCGGAACAACTCCATAGACGCTCTAGCGGAAGCCGCTGCGGGGATGAGTCTCGTGAATAGTGGAGCGGATGCGCGGTATCAGCCAAATGATCAGTATAAGCAATATGGAGTGCAAGAAGTGGCGGCGTATAGACGCACGGGCCGCGAGCAGTATCCGAGGCGTCAAAACGGATATTTGGAAGCTCAGCAAGCAGCGGCGGCTTTGTATGGCGGGCTGGGGTACTCGGGCGGGGGCTACGCGGCAGGGCCCGTACCGGGTTACCGAGGTGGGGGGTATGGCGCCGGGGGGTTCCTGGCGGGGTCACTCCTCGGGTTTCAACACGCGGCGGTCAACGAGCAGGCGCGAGCCGTGCTCGGGGTTGCGGACGTGGCGTGGAATGTGGGGGACCGCTGCCTCGCGCTCTACTGGGAGGACAATAACGTAAGTACTCTTACATGTACAATCAAAAACTGTAATTCTGCTGGTAACTAACTAGCAGGATTACACTTTTCGATCGGCCCTCAAAATGCTAAGCCTAGTATAACTTGAAGCAAAATTCTTTAGTTTTGTTATTATTTTTGCGTTTTATAAAACAAAAATTCGTGTTACCTTGAAGAAATCAATCCACTCACAACTTCTAAGGATGCAAATTGTAGGAACAAAGTATACTCCAAATCTACGTTCAGTGATGAGTTCTCTGTTCTTGCGAATTACGAGATATGACACGATATATATGTTATATTCATCTGTGTATGCTGATTTTCTGTGTAATTGTATTTTCAGATATTTTTCTTCCAGATAAAATAAAATAATGAGTATTTTGTCTGATAGAAAAATATCTGAAAAGAAATGTCATCTGATTTTTGTCACACTATTTTAATTAGTTCACACAGAGGGTTACCGGCTAGGGGTGTACTAAGTCGAAAGGATGTGTCTATAATCACCTACTGAACAACTCAAACGATACGACTTTAGTTTCTTAATCCAAGATTTAAAAAAATCATACATTTTGTTGACAACCAATAGAGTTGCCCTAGATGGAGCATGCCTAGTCTGGAATACACTGGCTCTCAAGAAAGACTGCCGGAACACACCCTTAGGTGCTTGGCGACAGATTTTACAACTTGAGGGTGCTAGCTAGCCAGGCGTGCGATAGAAAACGGCCTACCACCGCTATGGTTTCCTCACGATGTTTTCCTTCACCTTAAGCTCAAACTCATTTTGCATGTTTCGTGGGATCAAACCTCGTACCTTTTGCACGGCAATCGACCCCACTAACCACTCGACCATCATCGCTAATATAGGACAATTGTTCTTTCATTAGTCTCGATTTCAAGGTTGGTCCCATAATGAAAGTTGTTCATAATGATACCCCCTTTCAGCTTAGTACACACCTAACCGATAACCCTGTATATCATAATACATTTCTGAAAGATCGATCTCTACGATCTATTTTTTAAGTTCTATAATCACCCTTAGCACTCATTTGCGCACTTAACCAGGAAGTGTTCAAGTTTATTTATGCATGTGTTATTGAAGCAGCAACGAGTGAGTTGAAGAGGAATCAATCACAACTAGCGCAAATGGTCATTGCACAACTGGACAAAGTGGACGTCGAGCAGATTAGTGACCTGCTTCTCAAGCCACCCGAAACCGACATGTACCAAGCCATTAAGCACCGATTAATTACCGCTTATGAGGAATCAGAGAGTCAACAGTTCCAGAAGCTTTTGACGGACATGGAACTAGGTGATCAAAAGCCATCCCAACTTCTCCGACGAATGAAAAGCCTTGCGCGCGACAAATTACCTGATTCTACGCTCCGACTCATGTGGACTAGCCATCTTCCACCGCATGTCCGATCCGTGCTGGCTGTCAGCGAGACTTTGCAAACACAGACTAGCCTCGATGAAATAGCAAGACTAGCGGATAAGATGATTGAGTCTTCGGCTACCTCTCACGTAGCAGCTGTCTCCAGTATTCCGTCTACGTCCCAGCAACAAGCCGACACAGCGTGCCTCGTAGAAGAAATTCGGAAGCTCACTCTGGAAGTTGCTTCACTCAAGCAGCAAGATCGCCGCCCCTATTACCAGCGCAACCGTTCGCCTGGTCGTAGAAACTTCAACAGAAGCCCGGGCGGTGATTCACCAATCCCGTACTGCTACTACCACCGACGTTTTGGGAATCAAGCACGTCGCTGCACAACGCCATGCTCTTTCAAGAAAGAAAAGCCGGAAAACTAAACAGTGCGCTGGCTGAGGCGGGACCCGGCGTAAACGAGTACTCTTACCGCCTGTTTGTTACTGATAAGACAACTGGTCTCTCTTTTCTCATCGATACAGGTGCCCACGTTTCAGTCATACCACGGAAAAAAGGACAGAAGCCACAACCTCTCGGCTTCCAGCTATATGCCGCTAACAACACCAAGATTGATACCTATGGAGAAAAGAATCTCGAGCTTGATCTGAATCTGCGGCGACCATTCAAGTGGAACTTCATTATCGCCGAAGTCAGCAAGCCTATCATCGGAGCTGATTTTCTTAGACACCATGGGCTAATAGTCGACATCAAGAACAGAAGGCTTATAGATGGAAAAACCCACATTTCTTCCATCGCGTTCATTCATGCCACCAACATTCCGACGATTCTAAGTTTCGACGTGCAGCAGCCGTACCATGACATCTTAGCAGAATTCCCGGGGACTACCAGACTAACCTCCATGAAGCTGAGCCCTAAGCTCAATGTTGAACATTTCATCGAGACCACTGGGCAGCCAGTACATTCACGAGCGCGACCGATCGCACCGCATCGCTACGAGCAAGTCAAGAGAGAATTTGAAAAAAATGATTGAACAGGGATTATGCCGGCCAAGCAAAAGTCCCTGGTCATCGCCACTTCATATTGTCCCGAAGAAAAATGGAGATGTAATCTCCGCAAACACGTAGGGTGTTTGCGGAGATTACAGACGTCTGAACTCAGTAACAATTCCCGACCGTTACCCAATACCAAGAATTAAGGATTTCACGTTCCAGCTCTCCGGGAAACACGTGTTCAGCACCATTGATCTAAACCGCGCTTACCAACAAGTCAATGTTAGAGAAGAAGATATCCAGAAGACAGCCATTATTACTCCTATGGGACTCTTTGAATTTCCGAGAATGTGTCCTGGTCTTAAAAATGCTGGTCAGACGTTTCAACGATTTATTCACGAAGTGCTGCGAGGCTTAGAATACGCATAGTGTTCATTGATGATGTATTAATCGGAAGCAAAGACGAAAGCCAGCATCGAGACCATCTGCGAGCAGTTTTGAGAAGATTAGAAGACCACGGTATAACAATCAACCCGTCAAAATGTGTATTTGGGCAGCCAGAAGTAACATTTCTTGGATACGCCGTAAGCAACAAGGGAATCAAGCCGCCAGCTGATAAAGTAACAGCAATATGCAGGTATCCCCAGCCTACTACAATCGAAGAATTAAGGCGTTTCCTGGGAATGCTGAACTTCTACCGAGACCACATTCCAAAAGCAGCGAAAATACAGGCACCATTACATGCATACCTTCATAATTCGAAGAAAAGAGATCGTTCTAAGATTGAATGGAATACAGATGCTGTAGAAGCTTTTGAGTCATCAAAGATAGCATTGAAAAACGCAGCTCTGCTTGCATATCCTTTTCACTCTGCTCCTCTGGCATTATTCACGGATGCATCGGACGCATGCGCAGGGGCAGTCATGCAGCAATATATCCGCGGGAAGTGGCACCCACTCGGATACTTTTCAAAGAAGTTTTCAGCAGCGCAGCGCAACTACAGCACCTTTGATCGAGAGCTCCTAGCGATATACATGGCAATTCAGCACTTCAGGAAGCTTTTTGAAGGGAAGTCATTAGTTATTTACACGGATCACAAGCCATTAACCTACGTTTTCCAGAAGCCACCATCACCTACAGAAACGCCTCGCCGAGCTCGTCAACTCATTTTCATTAGCGAGTTCACCACTGACGTGCGTCATGTCAGTGCAAGTTCGAATGTCGTGGCTGATGCACTCAGTCGGATTGAAGTCGATAGCATTCAGCCGGCTTTGGATTACAGTAAGATCGCAGAAGCACAGGAGAAAGACAGATCTACTCTACAAGAGCTCGCAAAACAGAGCAACTTATGTATAAAACCAATACAATTTCTAGACGGGAACGCAACAATTTACTGCGAGGTTTCGACTCCACGGATCCGGCCATATATCCCTGAAGAGTACCGCAAAGTAGCGTTTCACGCCATGCACGACTTAAGCCATCCTGGAGTAAGAACATCGCGCAAGCTCGTGTCCCAGCGATTCTTCTGGCCATCGATGAACGTCGACGTTGGAAACTGGGCAAAACATTGCTTACGATGCCAGAGAAGCAAAACCCATCGACACACAACAAGCCCTGTTGGAACATTTACGGACATATCTACAAGGTTCAAGCACGTTCACATAGATGTGGTTGGCCCTCTTCCAACAACACCGCAAAGACATCGCTATCTCGTTACAATGATCGACCGAGTTACAAGATGGCCTGAAGCTATACCAACAGACGACATATCTGCAGCATCAATAGCAAAGATAGTCTATGAGCATTGGATTACTCGCTATGGATTACCAGAATTTTTAACTTCAGATCAAGGCCGATCATTTACATCGCGACTTTTCATTAAACTCATGAATATGATGGGCATCAAAAAGACGCAAAGTTCACCCTATCATCCTCAGTCAAATGGCATGATTGAACGCTGGCACCGGACACTTCGTCTATCAGGACAGACAAAGTGGATTGACGAGCTACCTACAGTACTAATGGGTCTGCGTGCTGCCACTCGAACCGACACTGGTGTCAGTTCCGCTGAGCTCACCTATGGACACACCTTACGCCTACCCGGCGATTTTTTCAATTCCTCACCTGCGCAACAGCAAGATATGAACTACGATTTCGTGACACAGCTTCGGACTACAATACTTTCAGTACAACCACGACCACCTACAGCTTCGCATGGAAATTCAAGGCCGATATTCATTCATCCTGATTTACAAACATGCACTCACGTATTTATACGGAACGATGCTGTTAAGAAACCATTACAAGCCCCGTATGAAGGTCCGTATAAAATCCTAAAACGGAGCGAGAAAACTTTTGTACTGCAGTTGCCAGATCGACGCTCATCGACCATATCCATTGATCGCTTAAAGCCTGCATATATTCTTAACGAGAGTTTATCGGAATACTTACCACCAGCTTCTTCACAACAATTCACGCCGTCTATCCAGCCACACCAATAGTATAAGTTACTTTCAATAAAAGGCACGAAATTTATCTACAATTATCTGGTGTTTTATTCCAAGATCTGGTCTCCTAAACGATCTTTATGAAATTTGGTGCACAGGTAGATTGGACCCCGGGAAAGGACATTTTTTTAACCGATTTCAAACAGTAGTTCCCCCATTATCTCGACAATCCAATGAGGAACTATGCGGGTGAAACCGCGGGGCACAGCCAGTGTTTTTATAAATGTATTTGTACTGTTTTCAGTTCTATGAAGCGGAAGTGACGGGCGTGTCTGCGAACACTGTAGTCGTTAAGTTCTGTGCGTACGGCAACCATGAAGAAGTACTCAAGACTAACTGTCTGCCCTTCCCCAATCAAGGTGAGATTCTAGATGATAAGTTTATAAAGTGAATACTTTTAAAATGTTCTATTTCAGTAGGTTTAACTAATGCATAAATTAGTTGTTTGTTATTCGCTTCGTCGTTCGCTTAGTCGTGTTTTTAAAATCCTACGTTAAAAGAGTGTATTTTAACCTCCAACGCAAAAACGCCAGGGTGTTATAAGTATGACGTATCTGTGAGTGTGTCTGTTTGTCTGTGTGGCATTGTAGCTCCTCAACGGATAAACTGGTTTATTTGTTTGTTTGTAAGGTTAATTAGTCGGGAGTATTATGTTTGATAAAAATAGGTCCACAATGGCCACCGTCACAAAATGGCGGATTACATATATTTTTTTACAATTCCTACAAAATACTTCTCTGATAATTTTCAACTGCAAGATGGCCGCAACTATAAAATGGCTAATCGTATTTTTAAATTGTTCTAGTTTAAGATTGACTACTATTATGTGTGATAGATGTTAAACAATTGACCTTTAAACAATTGTTTTGATTTGGATATATGTAGTTTTTTATTTGGAGCATGTTTTCTAGCTGTGGTTCATAGAAATGTTTAGTCAAAATCAGTTCAGCTATTTAAAATACTGACCTTTTTCGGAAACTGTTTTGCCGTATTTTATTCACATAAATATTTATATATTATATATTAATATAATTTATATATTAATATAGTTTTAAAAAATTGAGATTCTGAGAAATCCCTACTAACACCAACCCAAGATGTAAAAAAGTGCCTTAAAATGTCTTTCATTGCATGCGCTGCGGAAAGTATTAATGATAGAACAAAAATATGCTCACCCGTAAGCCGATAGTATATTCTAATTTGTATAGTAAGTAGGCTTGACACGCTTTCACCTCTCTCTATACTACAACTATAAGCCAATGCCTTAATTATCTGAATGTGTGATACTGCAGGTGCGCCGGGGGGCAGCGGCGCGGGTGTAGGGGGCGCGGGCGCGGGTGCGTACGCGGCGCGCGGCGCCACGTTTGCGCGCCGCCCGTAGTGCCGCGCCGCGGCGCCGCGCGCGCCCGCCGCCGCCGCCGCGTGATCAACACCGCTCTCACTCACACACGCTACACATACATACGTGTACACATCTATCGTCTCTCTCTTTCTCATTTGTGATGTGCGATAGCTATATAATCCGATTCTGGGGTCGAATTCTAAAGGTTTTCAGAGACAATTCTAAAAATCTTAACAGTTAGTTTATCCTTTTTTTTTTAAATAATGGCGTCATACGTGTAGTGTATTTGCTAGTGTCAAATACAATGAAAAATAAAAAGTCATTGATCAAGTAAAAATTGAAAATAAGCTAGTAAACAGCAAGTTTAAGGTCATCGACAAGATATTAGTCAGAGTAAGGTGGAAATTATAGAAGCCATTTTTATGATACCATTGACGCTGTGGTCTTACCTTACCAGAGAACTTAAATGGAGACATCGGTTGCTTTAGTTTAGATTTATCATTAAAAAGCATAAAATTGACACTACCGTAACGGTAAAGAAGGTCCCGATCTCCAATTTCCTAGCTGGTGTCTGACACTAGAAGATATATTTTCCAAAATATGATATATTTCACAATGTCGCGTTATATTTAATATTTTTTTAAATACTTCATAGAATGTATGCACCATTTTTGCTATCCAAACAGTATGTTAATTTACTGCATGTCGTAGTAAAAATACTATGGCCAAAAACTAGAGGAAATTAGAAAGTCATTGGGTGGTCCTGATTACGTCACTACTAGACGTCGTCGTGTCAACACCACAGTAAATAAAATATGGGAGGAAATGAACTGTATTGTAAATACTGACATTGTTGTTATTAACTCTTCCCTCGTTGTGTTCCTACTCGGATAAGTATCTCCTACGACTTGCCCAATAAATTCACACATATCAGGTACGATATAAAAATGTCAGCGAAGAAGAATACATCTGCGGCGTATTCAAATGAATCATGGACACAGTTCAGGTGGATATTGTACCCATCACATTTACCCAACGATCTGTCTTATTAATGAATTCGTGTCAACCACTGACGTCTGTCATGATATTACACACTCGTATAATTCAGGTCAGTGGTCTCAACAGATGACACTTACAATAATATTTTTTATTGTAGCATCATAACATAAATATGAGAATTTTTTTCATTACTTTTTTTTAAATGACTCGGAATAAAGTAATCTGGTAATTTTAGTGTGCACTCTTCATTACATTATCTCGTAATGGTATTCGCATTTCCATCACTTAGCAAAAATTAAATGTAAAAGACGCTCAGTGCAGAGACGTATTTATTTTTAAGTACCTGTAATAAAGTAAGTATATTTTGTGCTTAATGAAACTTCGCTGAAATCATGAATTGAGTGAAATTATTAGGTCCTTACATATGAAATTGGCGTTTTGTCGTACTGGCCACTTTGATCTCAAATATCTCTTCTTTGGTTAGGGATTCCAATTTCAAATTTATACAGCTATTTATTCATACATTTGTATTTATTTGGTTTTTTCTTTGCGTCACGCAGTTTACAAATGGAAAACTTGAAATATCGAAAGATCCGAGTCGTGTTATATACAAGTTATATATACCTAGAATGCCCTTGAAAATGTGTTCGTTGTTCAATCGATCACCTGTATATTCGTACACGCCTTCGTGTGTTTGATATCGATATGATGTGAATAAATCCTTTAATATAATAATAAGCCACATGAGTGTGCCGTGGTACGATTCCACAGTCCCACTATCTAGCCAATACTTGAGCGGTTTTATGGAATATATGTTGTATTCATGTCTCATCTAATCCAATAATTCACATTTCTTTCATTATGTGTTTGCATTAACTTTGCACCAGCGTACCTCACGTACGATTTGAGACATCTTTTTATGTTAAATAATGGAATGTAACGTGCATAGTGTAATATTATATTAATAGATTGATAAGAGTCTTATAGCAAATAATCAAAGAAACACGTAGATAATAAATAGATGTCAAAAGTGAATTATTAGTTTAGGTCTCGACTACGACAAGCTTTAAATATTGCTTACTCTTTATTAAACGTCGTTTTTATGTAAACTCTTCGACCGGGCTACCTCATGTATCGAGCATAGATTGCATTTGCCGTCAAAATACTTTTAAATAGGCGTGTGAAAGATCCCAAATGTAATATAACGGCACTAAAATTTATAACACCCCAGTTGAGGAACTCTAACTGACCGTGGGCTATGACGTAATGTACGCAGACTACATACTTAAAAAAATATGGACTCGATTTTGAAGGTTTTATATAATAGATAAATTATAAAAGTTTCCCTTGTTCGACGACAAATGACTGTTAATATACAGTTAATATTTTCTGAAACGTCTCTCGAGAACAATTTCACGCCTCTTTTTAATAGGGCCGAATGGATATAACGTCGATGTAAGATCTATAATTGACAACTTGCAAAAGATAATTGCTGGATTGGACAGCCTATACTTAGATAAGCATTTGTTATTTAAAGTTTTCAGAATTGGCCCCATTAGGTAGAATAAAATTTGTATCTGTAGAGGTTCCAAGAGACGTCGGTATGTATATAAGCAAATTGATTTCTCGTCTGCATATTTTTTTTATCACATCGTTGAGAAGTGTTGATTGGTATTAGAGATTAAGAATAGAGTTGAGGTGACTTAAAAAAATTACCTTTATGTAACAAACCATGAAAAATCGAGAAATCTCTCATCATACTATCGACTTTGGATAAAGCGCATTATTTCTTACAATCTTTAGTCGGAAGCGGGTTTTATTACTCTTCGATAAAAATCGGGTGTATTACCTAAGTCTTATTGGATAGTGGGTGATCCGCCTATCAGTTGGCAACGCGAGGATATATACACGTGTCATGCGATAGAGATGGACGAACTGTTAATTCCAATACGGGCCTGTCACTAGCTTCATTGACTTACATAATACCTAAACCCGATTGTTTAAGAGTACAACAGTTACACAGTCGACGTTATTTCCGAAACGTTGACATTAGTTTTCCGAGTTAGTTTGCGTATAGAGAGGCGCTAATGTTATAAGGTCGACAAATTGACAAAAGATCAATCATATTTTAATTTGATTTAGAGTAAAGGTGAGTTTATAAGCCTCTTTATATTTAACACTGAGATATACGAACAGATATTCAGACAATCTAAGACCATGAAAACAAAACACAGTCTTTTACTCGTTGAAATTAAATTAAATATTGGAAATTATTTCTTCATTTGATCGGAGATTTATGTGGAGTTTAACTACAGCTGATGACCTGAAAATTTACATAAATAATTATTATGATTTAATTTTCTATTATATAGAAAAACTTATTACTTATTTAGAATTGTGTTTGGCCTAGCATACTATAGCTAATGGGAATGATAAAATAAAATAATGTGAAAAACTAAATTAAAGAAGATTTTCATAGTGATTTCGACTCTATTCAAGGGGTGAAAATCTTCGGATCTGCGTAGCTTCTGCAGTGGTTGTTATGAAATATGATTACTAAGTAGTTCAATTATTAATTCACCTCGCATTTAGTTATTAACTATGTACATTGTTTGTTACTTATGTGCGTGGCTTTTAATTTTTTTATATTACATATTTAATGTATTATAGATAAATAGCTTACACTGTTACAGAGGAAAAAGAATAAGATTTTGGCATCCACAAATCAATAGCGTGTGATGATGTAACGTTGTAAAAAGAGAAAATAATATCTAAAAAGCAACATCGAGGAAGTGAAATCTTATCTTGTTATTTTTTACTGTTCTCTGCACATTTCCAATTCACGTTTACAAAAAAATGGAATATGTAATTAAAACCCGATATATCCGCTAGGTATAAAGTGGAAACTTTTCCAACGTATATTATTGTCAATATTTGATCTAAATGGGGTTATTGGCCATATAGTTTTGGCTTGCGCCGACATGTTAGAAAATCAATAATTGTATTTCGAAAGAAAATATCAATAAAATGTATAAAATGACTTTATTTCGTAGTCTGTTGTGTTGTTCAAGACGACAAATGCTTGCTAACCTGGGGCCCAATCATGTTATTTAGATTGTTTCAGATTTACAATTGCATTGCGTCCTTGTGGTCGTTTTGCCAAAGAAAAGGTCATAGTTAGTATTGTACTTAATGTTAACAAGCTACCAAATCTGTCAAAAACGACATTATGACGAAATGCAATTTTAATTCAGATACAATTTAAATAATTGGCATCACATGAGTTCGGTTCAACTTGGTTTTCTTTTTAATGTTTAATGTTTTATTAACAATTTTAGGCATTCGTGTCTTGTTCTATCGGATAGAATACGTCTTGCGCCAAAACAAATGACGTTTTATTGATCAAGGCCGCTAACGGTCTTATTAATAACACGTGACTTTCTCCATCGGATAAAACAAGACAAATGACGATTAAAGTTAAGACGCGTTTATTAATAAGACCGTATTTTGTGTAAGTAGGTTCACCGATATTTATTCGGAAGCTGCGCAGGTCGAGCTGTGTATTAGCAATATTTTAACAGTTCATGGATGTTTCGTAATATTAGGGAGTGTAATGTTAAATAATGAAGATGTAACTCATTTCATCAATAAATAATAATTTATTGTCCATAATATTTAACCATTCGCAGTAGCGTGTAGCTTGTATAAGTGTATCTAATTTTGTTGTATTTTATTAGAGAGAAAAAACGTGTAATATATTATGAATTCAGTATGAAATGTTGTTTCTTGAATATGAAATGTTTGTTTTTTATAGGAAATCAAATTCTTTTTAGTTTCAGTATTCTTAGAAATAAACATGCGTATTTTATTTTATACTTTATGCTCTGTTTTGTATCACACGAATGGAGGTTAAACTTTTTTTTAAAAAACTGGTTTGGAAAATTATGATCGCAAAATAATTTTCCTTTCGACCACAGATCAGAATGGCGTAAGTTTCGTTATATCATAGTGTAAAGTAGTAGCATAATTAACCAGTGTTATACCGTCAGTTGTCAACTGGAATCGTGTTCAGTACTTAACTAAAGAAAATTATGAGAGAAAATGTTAGTATGCGTAGCTTTTGTGACATTCAAAGGCAGCTCTTTGACTTTTTAATACTTAATTATCTTCATTATCTTATTCAGTTATATCTCGTGTAGCACAACACTACTTTACAAGGTCATACTTATAGTACCTACTTTCCGTCTGGGCGTATATTTTTTGTTCAGTGTTTTACAAGAGTGACTTTAGAGTTTTATGGAGCAAGCTGTCTTCATATTAAACAATGTTTCTTTTTCTTTTTTATATCTTAATAACTATGTGTTTTGTTGAACGCTGAACACGATTCAGGTTGTAGGGATCCAGGGATTATTCTTGTAAATTATACAACACGTACTACTTTTACTCACTTATATTCAACATACACTATGAATGACAAAATGGAGAAATCAGGTTATAATATGTTAGTTGCACCAATAGACACTAGGGGCGCTGTATGCAAGGCGTTCGAATACACCTAATAGTTAATGTCATTTAAGTAAGTTGTTCGGATATACTCAACATCCCCCCCCAATTTCAGAACTTCAACCCCATTTAATTTTTTACAAAATACGACTATTACTATAAGTTCAGAAATTGACAAATTCTGATTCTACATTGTATATAATTTTATATTATGCATTTTCTAGCTACATTCAAGTAAAAGCTAAAGATTAAATTCTTAAGCCCCTTCATGTTACATTTCTAGCTAAGATAACTTAATTAACATTTTTATTCATCAGTAAAGTATGACATAATTTAAGGATTTTCTATATAATTATTTATAAACAATTTAGTCCTTTTAATGAAAGAAACTAGTACGGTTTTAGTTAAGAATTAAGTTTCACGGAGTTTTAATTACATTTTATTTTCTAATATTACAAATAGGTAGCTAATTTTAGTAGTAAGTATTAGTTCATAACAATAAAAAAATAATAAGCAATAAAGCTTTCATTAGTTTACAGCAATACAGTTACAATAATGTACAATAATTATATAAAGTTCACCATAATAATGTACTACAAATAAGTATTAAGTTTAATGTCTCTAAACACATTTTAGTTTTATATTTTAGAGATAAAGTTTTTGTTGAAATTTTTTACTTAAATATATTTAATTTTTTTTTTTTTTTTTTTTTACAACAATTTAAGTTTTTCCAAAAAATACATATGTTTACACATTGGTAGAGCTTTTGTGAATATATCAGATACATTTTCACCTGATGGTACATAAGATACAGTTACAATTTTCTTACTAATTATGTCTTTGATAAAATGAGCTTTTATATCAATGTGCTTTGACCTCTTACTGTTTTCAAAACTTTCTATCATTTGTATGGCACTCTGGTTGTCAACTAATAAATGAGTCTCTATAGTAACTTGTGACATAGTCAGATCAGTTAAAATGCCTTTAAGATAAATAAGCTCACTTACTGCAACAGCCCCTGCAACATACTCAGCTTCTGCGGTGGAGAGGGCTACGGATGTCTGCTTCTTAGAAAACCAATGTATTGGATTACCATTGTAAAATATTATAGATCCGCTGGTACTTTTCCGGTCTGATTTATCCCCTGCCCAGTCTGCATCAGAGTAGCCAAGCAAACAGTGGTTGCTATTACTCTCGAAATATACTAAACCTTTGTCTTCAGTAGCCTTTAAATATCTTAGAATCCTCTTACCTGCTTTCCATAAGCTTGCTGTTGGTCTGTCCAGATACCTACTTAAGTATGAAACAGAGTAACAAATATCTGGGCGACTATTTGAAGAGATAAATAGTAAGCATCCAATTAGTTCTTTGAAAGGTACATTTATAACTTCTTCATTATTTTCTGGTGTAAAGTGAGACTCCATTGGTGTTGATACACCGTTGCATTCTTGCATATTAAATTTTTCTAAAGTTTTCTGAATCATGTTTTTTTGTTTAATTACTATTGTATTATTTGTTCTAGATATCTCTAATCCTAAGTAGTCTTGAACTTCTCCTAGATCTTTTACTTTAAATTCCTTTTTCAGTTTCTCTAATATTTCTTTTTCTTCTCCCAGTATTAGAATATCATCCACGAATATTAGTAGTCTTGTGTTTTTGTTTTTGTAAAGACAAAAATCATGCTTTGATTGTTCAAATCCATTTTCTATCATAAATTGGTGGAATCTTAAATTCCAACATTTCGGTGCCTCTTTTAATCCGTACAGAGCCTTGTTTAGTTTTAGTACATTTCCTTTCTTTAGGTTTAAGCCCTTTGGACATTTTATGTAGATATCACCCTCCAATCGTCCGTTCAAAAATGCAGTTGGTACATCAAGTTGTCTGAGTTTAAGATTTTCTTGTACCGCATAACTTAATAAGGTTCTAATAGTTGACATTCTTGCTACTGGTGAATAGTATGTCTGTTCTTGTCTATTTTGTTGATATCCTCTGGCAACAATTCTAGCCTTTTTGATCCCATCTTGTTTTTGTCTGAAAATCCATTTGGTGTCTATAGCCTTAACACCTTCTGGTAAAGTAGCTTCACTCCAAGTTTCTAATCGTTTATGTGCATTTAATTCTTTATCAATAGCTTCTTTCCATTCTTTATTTACAATAGCTTCTTCAAAGTTTTGTGGTTCTCCTGTCAATAAGCAATAAGCAACATTAATATTGTGCTCTGCATTATAATTTAGAAAACGTGCTGGCTGTCTTACTTCTCTTCCTGACCTTGTTGTGTGTTTTTGTGTTGTCATTTGTTGTTCTTCTTCTTCATTATTATTTAACTCTTCCTCTTCATCTTCTATTTCCATTTGACTTTCTTCAAAGCATCTTTTTACATATATGTCTGTTTCCCTGTTAATTTGTTCATCTTGGTTAAAGTCTCCGCTTGTCTGATCATCATCAGTATTTGATTGATATTTTGATAAATTTTCAAAATCTTCTTTTCCTATTTTATATTTTATTTGGTTTTCATCAAATCTTACATCCCTTGAACATATGACTTTATCAGTTTCAGGGTCCCAAAGCCTATAACCATTTACTGTGTACCCCACAAATCTCATCTCCCTTGCTCGCTTTTCAAATTTATTTTGTTTAGGTAACTGTACTACCCATGCTTTTGACCCAAAAACTTTAAGTTTTGATAAATTGCTGTCTCCATATCTTATTTCAGCAGGAATTTTAAAATTTATAGCTGATGAAGGACATCTATTTATTTGGTAAACAGCGCATCTCACAGCTTCACCCCATAGATGCTTTGGCAGTTCAGTTTCAATCATGAGTGTTCTCGCTTTGTTATAAATAGTGCGATTCATCCGTTCAGCGACACCATTTGACTGTGGTGAGTAGGCATTTGTAAATTGCAAGTCTATACCCCTTTTCAAGCAGTATTCTATTAAAATTTGATTTTTAAACTCTCCTCCATTGTCACATCTTACTTTTCTTGTATTGTTTCCTGTTTGTGTTTCTAAAAACTGTATATATTTTATAATATTTTCTGCGGCTTCGCTCTTCTTTTTTAATAAATATACAACACAAAAATGACTGTAATCATCTATTATAGAATGAAAGTAAACCTCACCTTCTTTTGTAGGAGTTTTTACTGGTCCAGATAGATCCGTGTGTAATAATTCACCTATATAGCTGGATCTCGGCTGGCTCACCTGTTTAAAGGGTAGACGTGTAGACTTACCTTCCATACATGGTCCACATGGAGTGTTAGAGTAGGGCAGCTTTAGAATCGCTAAGTGCTTCCTGTTGGCATGACCTAACCTTTGATGCCACAAGTCATTACTATGAGAAGTTGAGAAACATCTATGTGATTTAAGTTTCAAATCCATAGTGTAAAGTTTTCCAGTCATGTGTCCACATATTTCATACAAATTGTTATAAATCTTAACAGAGTTGTTAGAAAATTTTACACTGAGTTTATTTTCAATTAATTTTTGTACTGACAAAAGATTGTGTGACAAGCCTTCTACAAATAGACCATTTATTTTGATATTTATACCATTTTGTTGAACAAAAAGGTTACCTCGTTTATTAGCTGTTAAGTACTGTCCATTTGCCACATAAATCTTAGTTTCACTATCTAAATTTTCTACATCTGTAGCACACAATAAATATTCACTTTTAATTAGGTGCTCTGTTGCTCCCGAGTCAACAACAAATCGAATGTCACCTTTTGATATATCTTTTCCTTCACTATTCACACTAAACGCAGTAAACAACATCTCATACTCACTAACTTCTTCTGCTGCATGGCCATAATGATGGCCCTGGTTCTGACCTCGATACCTGCTTCTGCCGCTTCCTCGTCCTCTGTATGTCCGCCCACTTTGATATTGAAATTCTCCTTGCCCTTGACATATCTGCCCGCGTCCTTGTCCTCGTCCATTGAAAGTATTATGGCCTCGTCCAGAGCTGTATGATTGGCCTCGACCTTGAAATGATTGCCTTGGTCCATGATTTCCAATCCATTGCCGCTGTTGTGCACAATTTGAAGCTTTGTGTCCTGGCATTCGACATGAGTAACAGATGAATGATGCTGCTATTGTCGGCTCACTTCGGGAATGGTTCACTTTAATTTCTGCATCCAGCAGTCTGGCTTTAGTAAATTCCAAAGATATTGTTTTGTCTGTAAAAATGGTTTCAATTGAGGTTATAATGTGTTCATACGTGGACGGCATGGCCGTAAGCAACTGGCAAATTATATCTTCTTCAAACATTTCGCATCCTGTTGCTTTAACTTCACTCACAGCAGCGTCAAATCTGGAAAAAAAATCTTGCAATTTTTCAGACTGACCGCATTTCATCGTAATCAATTTTTTCTTTAAATGTAGTTTGTTTAAAATACTCCTTCTTTCAAATGTTTCTCCAAGCTTATTCAGCATTTCTCTTGAAGTTGCGCATGCTTTGATTATTTCTAAATGTTTGTCGCTAAGGCATTGAACTATAATTGATCGTGCCTTCGCATCATCTTTCAAGTACTTAGCTTGGCCGCCATCTTCGACGTTTTCTGATAGCGTGTAGCTCACGCCTTTTTCTTCCAATATTAAGCACAATCTAAATTTCCAATTACTGAAGTTGGTTTTCTCGTTTAATCGCGGGAGTGTATCCTTATCTCCCATTATATTGCGCAGTGGAAGCGTTTGTAGGGATCCAGGGATTATTCTTGTAAATTATACAACACGTACTACTTTTACTCACTTATATTCAACATACACTATGAATGACAAAATGGAGAAATCAGGTTATAATATGTTAGTTGCACCAATAGACACTAGGGGCGCTGTATGCAAGGCGTTCGAATACACCTAATAGTTAATGTCATTTAAGTAAGTTGTTCGGATATACTCAACACAGGTAACGTCTTTGTTTCATGATAGGTAATAAAATAATGTTGTACCTAAGCCGAAGGTCGCAGTAGAACACGACGTTCTGTGAAACCAAAGCTCAAGTGAGCCCGAGTGCAACACCGTAGTTAATAGAAACACTGCTCACAATGTTTGTTACGTGCGTTCGATACATTTTTGTACCACTCAGTTTTAATATTCAGTTTAAGTAAACGTTTTATTAACAAAAGCTAATAAAAGGAAGTCTAAAACGTGAAGTTATTGTTTATTTTGTTAGTACTCACTCGCGTCGTGTAAAATATGATATTATGTCTAGATTACCTATGTGTTCATAGGAATTGAAACAAAGTAGTTTTATGCAAATATAATATGCATTTAGTACGACATCAAACCGCATTATCAGCTTTGCAAGTTTGACCTAAAAAGTAAAATGATAAAGTAGCTAGGTTGATAGGTGAACTGTAGTTGAATTCAGCAACTTGCATTCATTAATGCAGGTTGCGAAATTCAACTGCATACTTACTTATTTATTCACGGAATTTTGTAGAAATAAAATATAGGCATATCAATAAAATTATCTTGCAGGTGATATTGTAAATGAGGATCCAATAAGCAAGAGTGTTCATGAGAGTTAAGCCATTTATGGAATCTTGCTCAATGTTCAACATTTTAGGTGATTAACTCAGTTAAAGAATAGGTACTGCGCACCTAATAAGATGCGAGCGATGATAAAAGAGCCGTAACAAGTTACCCAAGCGTTATAAAAACTAAACTTGCAGGACTATATCTTACACACCTGACATGGTCACGTATCTACTCATGCAATAGTATGCAATGCATGGTCATGAATAGGCATACGAAGGCTTCGACGCGTCTATAGGCCAGGACCAGCCATAAAGACGGGTGGAGGGGAGACCTCGGCGAACCGAACAGTTGAATCTGTCCCACCGAACGCGACGCTCCTCTGTCGCTGACCCTAATGAACCGCGAACTGTAGCGTACTAAGTGAGAGTGATCGTAAAGTGAAACTATTTGGTAAGCAGATACGACGTGCGCTCAGCCCGATAAAGAATGCGCTAACGCAAGCTCAAATAACATCACATACTTCAATGTTTTGTTGCGAGTCCGTTGGCGCGAATAGTGGCTCGACCGGTCGAGATTACTCACGTACAAACTAAAGCAGCGTCTAAGTTGAAGGTTTGTGTTGTGCCCTCAGTAGATTGTAGTACAACTTTCACTTATTTTCTTCAATCAGTGAGAGAATGGATTAGATGGACCTTGCGGCCAGCGGAGGCGTCACCTTGAAGTTGCGTCCGCGTAACGCACCGTACCTGCCTCACGTGCATGACATACATCTAAACAATGACATATGTAGTAGCTATAGAAATTTAGTGGGACCGATTAATGTTTTTTTATAATTCTGATAGTTATAAAAGTTGTTTAGAAAACTGCTCGAGAATAAAATAACAATTTAGAGACGTCCAGTTTAGTTATTACTACTTCTATGTACCATTAAAAAAACTACAAGATGTATACTTAGTTACATTAACAAAATATTAAATTTCGAAACAAATCTTTGGTGTTCATTGATCATAGGCGGTAAGTTTAAGAATAATGAAATAATATAATATAAATTTACGTATTTATGCAAGCAATAAAATAGCTGGAATGTTTTTAATATAAAATTAAATTAACAATAACTATTTTAAAATGAAAATCACATTGTTGAATTATTTATACAACATTGAAAGAAATAAAAAAATATATTAATTAGGTGAATCATTGAAATAATACTATTTAATAATTAATTACAGGTGAAAATAGTGTTAGGTTTATTATACTAGCTAACCCGCCGAACTTCGTACCGCCTCACCTGTTATGTATGTTTCTCATCTTATAAACCTTCCCTGGATACGACAATCATTTCAAGACTAAAATCAGCTATATCGGCCCAGCCGATATAAATATTTTTTTTTTTTTTCATTCATAAAAACCTTCTCCTGACAAAAAACTAAAAAAAATTGTGAAATCGGTCAAGCCGTTCACGCGTGATGGCGTGACCAAGGGATATAGGGATTCATTTTTATATATATAGATGCGGTGATCCTTGCATGCTACTACTGTTCTAGTGATGTGCTATTATTGTTCTATATTATTCTTATACTATGTAGACGATGGGTACGTACCTACTAAGATCATTTTAAGTACTTAATTAAGCTTGTAATATACAGGGGTAGGCACTCGAAGTGTTACCAACTTTAAGTTGCTATAGCAATCAAACTATTTACAATATGGCGCCCATTTTTTCACAGTCGTAAGTCTATTGTATTGTTCCTAAACATACAGAAGCTCATAGTTTTTCGTCGCTGCTAAAAAAAGTTATCCAGATGGAATTCAAACGCCACAGTGTCATTACTTTGTATTTGGCTGGAAAATCGCAACCAGCCATTGTTAATGCGCTACGACATTTACTTCTGAATAAAATATTTGTGTATCGGACCATCACGCGTTACAATGATACGGGTAGCATCAAGAAACGCCATGGAGGTGGACATCCAACAACAGCAACATCATCAGAAATGGTTCGAAAGGTAAAGGCTAGAATTGAACGAAATCCACGACAAAGCGCAGTTAAATTGTATTGAAAAGTCTTAATGTATCTGCCCGGAGCATAGGACGCATATTAAAAAAATTAACTACAACTGAAGCCTTACAAAATACAAAAAGTGCAAGACTTGACACTTGCACAAAAGTCAGTTCGCCTAGAAAGAGCTAAGGAGTTAAAGCAGTTGCACGTTGATAGCAAAAGCTTGAAAATTTGGTATTTTCCCATGAAAATTTTTTTACGGTTCAGCAATATGTGAACAAACAAAATGATCGCGTATGGTTAAAGTCTAAATCAAACGACAATTTAGACCAACGAATTGCTCTGCGATAGCAAGCACCAGCATCAGTGATGGTTTGGGCCGCGGTAACTGCTACGGGACGTTCACCTCTCGTTTTCATTGAGCAGGGTGCAAAGATAAACCAGCAAATCTACCGTGAAAAGATTTTAAACGATGCTTTGTTACCTTGGGCACGTAAGAAATTCGGTAGAAACTATTGGACATTTCAGCAAGACTCGGCACCATCCCACAAAGCCCGTGAAACCCAAATTTTTTTGCAAGAAAAAGTTCCGAGCTTCATTTCTTCGCAACAATGGCCACCATATTCGTCGGACTTAAACCCAATGGATTTTTCCATATGGTCAATTCTAGAGGCCAAAGTGTCAGCAAAAAAATATGAGACAGTCGACGCCTTAAAGATTGCTCTTCGCCGAGAATGGAACAATATCAGTAGACCACATTCGTGCAGCGTGTGAAGCCTTCTCGGACAGACTCGATGCTGTTATCCGCGCTAAAGGTGGCCACATCGAACAATATTTTTTTCTTTATTTTTAAATGTTTTTTTTTTCTATATATTAAAAGTTTATAAATAAAAAGAAACAAAATTGACAAAATTACAGCATTTTGAATTGGTAACACTTCGAGTGCCGACCCCTGTATAATGTACATACTTTCATCCCAATACCTCTTCACGTAGATAAGTAGGTAAAAATAATTACACAATTAAAACCATATAAAAGGTAAGAACTAAACGTTGTTTTCATGGCGATCTAGATCCAAATGCATTTTAACTATGCAGCCTGGCTTGCAATGTCATTTTGTATGTCAAACACCTAGCTACTTGTACCTAATGCATTTGTAAATAAAAAATGCTTGTAAATTGTTATTCTTGCTCGTACCGCATTTAGTGGTAACGTTTTCTGAGTTCTAATCTAGGTGAATTAGTTTATTCACGGCACTAGGTAAGTACCTAAATGTTTGCAAAATAGTAACGTCTATTGATACTTGAGACGATGATTCAGTTCATTAGTCTGCAAATTATACTTAACAGGTACCTATGTGAGATATTTCTGTTAGTTTTCCAAATAAATTTTGACAAAATCGGTCCAGCAGTTGGATTTGTACCTAAAATAAAGTTTGCCTGCGAAATTAACATCGGTATAGCACTTTTTTAAAGATACAGTTGTAGGTATATTATATTCAGCTTTACTTGGAAGAAACCAACGAAAGAGAACTAACTGTCGCATGCTAAGTACATACGGTAGGGACCGTGGCAGTGATTGAATTATAAGATATATGTAGGTACCTACACAGTTAACTAAAGATTTACTTATTATTAAGTGACCATTTTCAAAATTTAATTAATTTATTGCAACATTGTCTAAACCAACTAATTTATTTTGTGTCAATAAAAATATTTATTGTTTTATT
This sequence comes from Ligdia adustata, assembly GCA_947049295.1. Taxonomy (NCBI): domain Eukaryota; kingdom Metazoa; phylum Arthropoda; class Insecta; order Lepidoptera; family Geometridae; genus Ligdia; species Ligdia adustata. The sequence goes on from OX346218.1 coordinate 12,527,539, forward strand.
TTTTAGATTAGTTAGCCATGGGAGCAGGAGGTGCCATGGACAGCTGCGGGCGGTGTATGAAGATGTCGCTCATAGCTATGAATGTGGTCACATTTGTAAGTTATATCTACCTAAATATTTAATTTACCTAAGTTATAGATATAGTAGATAAGCGTAGTATAATTGACTAGTTTGGGGCCCCCAATATTATATCTCTAAATAGCTGTTAAAATAAGCTTAATTTATAATATATAGCTACATTAAGTTTCTGCCTTTTAACTAATTAATTTTTTATTTATATATACATAAATGACGAGAATTCATAGAATAAGCCCTTAAATGTACTCGTAGCTACACCCACATAGATATATGTATACAGTATCAGGTAGGTAGGTATGTTGAATATTTCGTAATTTAATGCCTAGTTATATATTAGAAATAGCTGTCAAAGTTGCCTGGAAGAAATTGCTTTGGGCGATAAGGCCGCCCAATGTACTACCGATGTTTTGTTCTTGCCTGTATCTTATTGTTTATGTTGTTTTTGGTGTGCAATAAAGAAATATTGTATTGTATTGTTCTTTACAATATGAATACTGACCTTTGACAACACGTATGGAAAAGTAGGCTTATGCTGATTTGGATTACATTATACCAGTTGAAAAATCACTTAAAAAAATATTATAGTAAGTACTTTCACTATGAGGCATTATCATCTTCATATAGGCGGAGTAGCTTGCCGTTTCTAGGCCGCCCAAAGACCTTTGATTTGGCCTACGATTAAAAGTTAAAAGTCATATCATGACGAAACACAATTAACCAAGATGTATTTCCTTGCAACTGAGTTTATTGTATGTTTAATGAGCTTAATTGTCCGGAACAAACCGATAAGCGAAACTTTTACACGAAACAAAATTTATTAGACGAGTTTGGATGTAATCTCCCCTAGTAAATTTAGACTTATTAATGTGGAGGGTGCTTTACGTCGTATGCTAATTGACGTATAAACAACAACCTTATTCTTATTTTTTTAGTTACTTATTAATAGGTATGTATCTCCACACATATAATAAACGCAAAAGTGTGTTTGTATGTCCTTGTTGTTGTCAGCAACTCAGTGACAGACAGACTTAATTTTTCGCACAGAGAAAGTTAGAGGTCCAGAGAGCCTACACCCCGGGATAACTTACATAAGCGGTTGAAGTTGTGGGCACAAGCTAATACTAAGTAATATAAATAAGTTCCTATGCAGCTGTATGGAGAATATTTTGCCTCTAAGCGATTTGTCCTAAACATCTTTGGCTTGCTTTCTGGTGGTGTCTATGTTTGCAAATAGCAAACAATGTTACAAATTAATATTACAATGTTACTAAAGTTTAATTAAGTACTACATATATTGTAACTGACATTTATAATCGTTTTTATCTCAATATTGGAGACAGTACTTTTGGCGAATTATGCTTAGTGATACCAACAAAAAGACAATCAGATGTGTGGGAATATAAATATATACCCGCTCCTCTTGCCAAAAGGAGTTTGGATCGCTCGATCGATCGAGTCCCAGTGAGATAGCGCTTTAAGAAGTGTTTTTTTTTTTCAGCTGGGCGGTGCTATAGCGGTGATAATCGGCGTGTGGGTGTGGACGTCCCGCTCGTTCTCCAGCACGCTGATGTCCAATAACATGTTCATTGCGTCCGTGGCGGTTGTGGTGGCCATGGGCGTCGCCATGATGCTGCTGTCAGTGCTCGGTTGCTGCGGCGCGGCCAAGGAGGTCAAGTGTATGCTGCTTACGGTACGAATGTCTTTGGAACAACCATTTCTATTCCACTTTACAACACAGCTACCACTAGGTTCATGGTGAGCGTTAGGAAAACTATCGACATCTCACGAAATCAATACATATATATGTTTAGATAGGACAATTTTAATGTTACCAGCAAGCGCGTGGTATTGTAACTCAATTATGTGTATTTTATGTCTGTCTTAATTAATGGAGCAGTTTTTGAAATAAAATACTATCTCTTAATTTTACCTGTTATATAAGTTAGGGCGCAGAAATACTCACGTAAAATCTTTAAAACAAAGTAAAAAACTGACATTAATTTGACGGACCAATTTTCGAGGTATTTCGTTTTATATATACCAAACTACTGGTTATATAAATTGATTATATATGCATCATATTAGTAGGGGAGGGGATTTTGTGACACACTCGAGCGTGGCAGATTAACATATGGGAGATTCCTTAGGTCCTGTTGAGTGTATCTACCAAATATAAGCTCTCAATACAGAGCCGAGCTATAATAGAGCAGCCCGCAAAATATTTAAAAAAAAAAATTGTTTGCCTGAAATAATCAAACGCGTCAGATTAAGATACAGTAGGTTTATTACTAGCTAAACAGTGTGCATATCAATAATTAAATGATTTGAGTGGAATGTTAGGGAGTGGGAGGGATTTCTTTTTTCTTATCTATTTTCTACCTATACGGCCACCTACACCATGCAAATTGTCAGATATATTTGTTATCAGAGGCAAGATAGAGAATAGAAAATATTATATCTGACGCACTCAAACATTTACATGTTTTGATTTCCTTATAAAAAAAATTATATCCTTCTAGATGCTTCCTCCACCACTGAAATGGGAAACACCTACTTATAATATTTTCTACTTCCTATCATCCAAGGTTTGCAACGCAATACGTCTCTATGACGCTCGAGTAAATCCCAATTTAGCATCGTGGGCTCCCCTACTATATTGACCAACTAAAATATCCAACTGAATTACGGTGAACAAACATACATGCATACGAGTATAGAAAATAATGAAATAGTAAACATTCCCACGAATTGAGAACCTCCTTCTTTTTGATGTCGGTTAAAAATATAGGTAAAGCGCAGCAAATATGTTACAAATTAAGAGAAATAGAATTAAAGAACAACGATGTTCTTAATATAATATTTAAGTCGTTGGGCTGGTGTTATTCTGTTTGCGTGTTCAAACTTCACCCTAGTTTTAATTAACTCATACCGTACACATTTTTGTTTAACCGCCACCTGTGGAATTTTTGCTTTTGTCAACGCTGTTATAAAATACATCATGGAAGGGGTCGGAGACTTAAATATATGGGGTAAATTAATGTCGGTGAATAAATGTGTGTTTAGGGAATAACAAATATTACTCGCCCCGATGTTAGTACATCATCTGACTTTATACAAATTTGTCCTCCTGTTAATGTAGGAATTTGCTATTTTGGTGTTTTGCTTTCTGTCCTTCTACTGCAGAGACAATTTGCTTCCCCCAGATGTTATATTAAAAAATGTAAAAGCAACTTACAATCTCAGTAGGTACTCGTAGTCCCTAACTGGACCAAGAGTACTGTGTAAAATAACGAATAGGTATTGGGTCACTAGAAAACAATCTGTTAATATCTCTGTGGGAAACGGCTCTTCTCCCATTACGTTACCTACGCCCAGGCGACAGTATCTTGCGAATTGGAGGCTCTAGCTAGCCCTTTCTTACACAAGGCTACGCAAATCTCAGATACCCAACGGTTTTGGTCTCCAAGCGACTACAGCAAAACAAATTCATACGTACATACACACACACGCGTCATTGCGGCAATGCGACAATTATTAGGAGACTAACACCCTTTAGGTACCTATGTTTCGTGATGGCAGAAGAGCCTTTATTGGTTACGGGGATGCAATCTTCTCAAGATACCCGATATTATCTGGTTATATAGGATTTTTACCCACTAAAATCCCCTCGGTGACCTGATTCTGTGTATAAATCGAATTCTACTTCCCCGGTTCCAGGAGTAATGAAGGAAAGGCCTATGAAGCCAGAGCCGGAAATCAGACACCCACACCAGGCCCATCTACGTGGGTAGTTAAAAATAACGCATAACAACATTTTTTTTCCAGTACTACATCCTGGTATTCATAATGTTCGTGGTGATGCTAGTCGGCGGTATCCTCGAGTTCGTGTTCCGTGAGAAGGTGGTCACCAGTCTGGATCGAGAGATGTTCGCGTCCATCCCCTACTACGGGATGAAGCACGAGTACACGCGAGCCTGGGATGACACGCAGACATTCCTTCAGTGCTGTGGAGTCAGGAGCTATAAGGACTGGCATGATAACGTACCTGACAGTTGCTGCAAGGAACTGTACCCTGGGAAGGTGAGATTTGACAACATTTCAAATTTTGACAAAAGACAAATGAAAAATAACTCGTTTTTTTTATTTTATTCTGAATGATAGTGACCCCAATTCGGCCAGTCACACTGACTAAACTAAAATTTCCTGAAATTATACCTATCTTTTTCTTACTTATGGAAACAAAAAGGGATGAGACAATTTTAGAACTGTCATATTAGGTTAGTTTAGTAAGTTTTGACTGCCCGAATTAGGGTCAATAATTACCTTTTTAGCGATTTATGAAAATATAATAAAAGTTTAGCATAATGTTATTCTAGTCAAAAGCTCGTAAAAAAGCATGCCATTAATTATCTGTATTTTTGTTGTTTTATTTTTTATTGGTGGCTTCTGATGGTCTTAATGTAAATACGAAAAAAAAAATCATCAGTTTCTTGTAAATAACTAGGAAGAAAGTGAATATAAGAATCTGTTTTTTAGTATAAACTCTTCATTACATTATCTCGAAATGGTTTTCGAATTTCTATCACTTCACGAAAATTAAATGTTGTCAATTGGAGATTAACCGTGGCTGCGTTTCAGGGCTGCTCTTATTTCAATAAAATTTGGTAGAAGCATGCACTATTCAACCTTATAAGAATTCGCAAAATGAGTAAATCTGTCAAGAGGTTGACGAGATATGAGGTCGCAATAAGTTCACGAGGACGTTTGTTCGCAGAACTACTCGTACTAGTACTTAGTGCATTCACGCAAGCGGCTCATTAGCTTGTGACAATAATAACGTACGCGCCATTAATTACTGCCAAAAATTAATTGATTGAATTAGCCAGACAGACACCTCAGGGTCAATTCAGGGTGATTAAGATCATCATCAAAGACGACCGGGTGATGCAATGGCTAACACTTTTAAGGAATAATAACAATATATATTTAGTACATACTTAAATTTAATTTTAATTTTATGTTTTACTTATTTTTAATTTTTTTTATTTACTTCACTTATTTATTATACTTTACTTTTTTATGATTTATTTATTAATAAATTAGTTACTTCCGTCTCCACATAATTGAAAGTTCTTTCAGAATTTTCAAGGAGCTGCCCTTACGTTAATTTGAAGTTCTACGCACGTTAGCCCATATATAGGTACAATAATGGTGATCATAACTTACGGTCACGGGGGCTAGCTCCAATTTTTGTTAAAAAAAAGAAATGCTAAGTCTCATGTTTACTTCGGAGAATTACCTAAATTTGCACGCTCGAATATTTCTCGACAGCTAGCTTCGTGAAGGTTGTATAACACTGCAGTTTAGTAAACCAGTAGAACTACGATAAATAAGTGTTATTGAAATATATAAACTATAATTTAAATATATATATATTTACTAATTTTCTCGTCCTGATATGTCCTTTCCCAGTTTCGTCTTCAACGACGACTAATTCGGTAAACAAAATGGTTTTCACTTTACATATGTGTTACATAAGCTGCCGTTAATAAAATGGTCAGAAATTTTCAAGACCAAACACCATTGCAAAAAGGGTGTAGGTAATTCTGTTTCTATTCTCTCTCACATCGTCTCGCAAAATATGTCGCGGTATGCATTTTAGCACTGTTGGTGCTAAGATCGTACCGCGATATTCATCTTCCTCATAATCCGATCTGAATTACTATGAGTAGGAGAAGAGAGCATATTTTTCCACATCTCGGAACTGAATAGTTGTTTCGTTAGAAATAAAAATAGTTGATTAGTTTTAGTTGATCAGGTTTAGTTGGTCGGAGTGGAAAAAGGGGATCATATAATGACGATGGGTTGTGTTCCTCAGCGCCTAGACTGCAAGTCGTCCCAGAACCCTACCACTATGAACATGGATGGTTGCCTGGCGAAGACCATCGACTTTCTGCGAGATAACGCGCTCTACGTTGGCGGCTCCGCTATAGTTGTAGCCTTTATCATGGTAAGATATCATTTCAAATTTGCCTTTTTTAGCCTTGTCATTAACGTGGGAATGCAATCAGCATCCTAGGAACTTTCCCTTTATTAGAAATTTATCATCTTAAGATTATACAAAAGTCGTTGTAATTATTTGTGGCTAATTCATTTACTAACTTGTAACCCTGCACAGTCCTACTCATAACGTTTTAGTTTGAGATCTAGTTTCTATGTATCCTTCTTCTTCCGTTCCTACGTAACTTAAAATTTGACAATTTAATAGGCTGTAAACATAGTAAGATTTTATTTACTATTTAGCCGTCTTGGGGTGGTCAAGTCGAATATGTAGTCGTACCTCTCACAGTGTGTTTTGTATTGTTACAGTTGCTGGCGTTAATATTATCATGCGGATTGTTCATAAAGATAGAATGACGATAAGAACAAAACCACAAATTAAAGGACAATTATATGACTGATTGATTAACTAAATCCTCGTATTACTGTGTGCTTTTGATTTAGTATTTATTTTTCTATATTTTTAAATAAATATTTGTGAACAATATACTTTTCTGTTGTTTATTTTCTACAAATATTATTAGCTTTGCACTTTATAGTACATTTAATTTATAAATATACATAACAAAAGCAAGACATAATATAACACAAAAAAGAGAAAAGGTAATTAAAAATATTAGAAATTTAAGAGGCCCGTCTACGTCAAATCTAAAAGAGCATTTAGGATTTTGGTAATAATAAAGGATTTACTACATTTTGGTAACAACACAAAAAAGAAAAAATAAGAACTACTAAAGATTTGATATCTTATTGCAGACGCTCCTCTTAACTGTACAAATATTTAGATAGAAAGTAATGATCCATACTAATACGAATAGTCAAAAACTAGTACTAATAAAAACCTTGAGATGTCACAACACATTGCTTTTTATTGCATATATTTAGAAAATCTGTTATTCTGAGTAATACCTACTGATATATTAATCGTAAGTTTGATGGGTGATGGTGAAACGAGTGGACGTATTTTTCATTGAGTAACAAAAACCTTTCTTTACAGGACTATAGATGTAATTTAAGTAACAGTGACGACCGAATCCGCTGTTTGAACCGAACCAATCCATTTCAATAATCTACCAGATTTAATCTCTACTCATCTCCGACGTTATCATACTTTAAATTACATTTATTTCATCTCTCTCCTCGGCGGGAACTTGATAGCGCAGGGTTGTCCTTCGAAGAACTGTCCATTATTTCGGTAGTACCCGCAGTAGCTGATGATGCAATCAGTCGTGGTGGTGCCGAGGGGCAAGCCTAGTGCACTAATGCGCTCCAGGGTTTGCATTGGACCTGCTACTATCTGAAATATATACGGAATAGTTGAAGGTTCTATTTGCAGGGGCTGAATCATTTTATAACAGTTATCCAAACGTCTGGCACATGCTGGCAATGGTATGAATTAATATTATCTCGATTTACCTTGAATATACTGTTACTAATTTATTTGACGTTATTTTTTGTCACTTTGTTTTTGTTTCTCTATCGGATGTTTATATAAACCTACGAAAGAATTCTTTGTTGGCTGGCTTAAATACCTACAAATACTTGATCGCATTATGGACTTGTAGGCCCTCCTTCACAGGGAGGTCCCGTGCCCAAATGTGGGACGCTACGGGTTGATACGACATGGCATCTATATAGTAACATTACCCGGCCGAAAACTACATGTTTCCCGTCGAACTGCGGCAGAGGTTTGAAGATTATGTTAAATTGTCCACACACTTCGTTGTCTGGAGTCACCATCATTGATAGCACACCTGTAGGTATGTGAAAACAATAATTAAATCTGTGTTCATAATTTGAAACATATTCAAAAAGTGGTGAAAATCGAATCCCTTAATTGCAGCGCTTTTTTGCTGTGCAGATGATGCTTGATGTTTGTGTAAATAATCTTTTATCATTGAAAAATAAGTAGTATCGGAAGGGATCAAATATCGTATATGGATCGTGTGAGAGGATGCGAAAAATATTCGAACAATATATGATTCCAATAATTAGAGCTGATCACAAGACCAACAGCCCCCACCATCAATCTTTACATTTCCAGCAATTCCACTTCCATTTCAGCCTTCCTTGAGAGCCAGTGTATCCAGACTAGCATGCGCCATCTAGGTAGGGCCAAAGACTTAGATGGTCGTGAGAGTTGGTGGTCGAATGCCTAGCTGTCACGGATAAAAATAGGAAAATGTGTTACGTTAATAGGAACTTGTTGGTTTGTTTGTCCTTCTCCTAAGGAACTAAGCGATAAATCGACTTGATTTTGCACAAAAATAGTTTTAGGAGGGTGCCTCAGACTTATTTTTTCCCGGGAAAACAAAATATTACGCGAGCGAAACTGCTGATAAAAAATAGTTATTATATATACTGCTGATCAGACAATAAGACACCTGGTACTGTATGGTTGAGTGCATAGCTCTCAGCGCCCATGGGTTCAGCTTGTCCTTCAGGCAAGTAGCAACCGAACCCGTTGTCCTTGGTCACGTCGCCGCCGCGGCAGTACAGCTCTGGCACGATCCTGCAAACGTCTTACACAACTCATACTGTATAATACTTTAAAGGTCATTTGCTATGGGATAAAGTGCTGTTACTTCTATACACGTTATGTTGTATTTTTCTACTTCCAAAGAGGAGGCTCAACTCGACAGTGTGTTATTTTTATGTTTGTTGTTTTATGTTGTTGATATCACGGACACAGCTGGACCGATATGAATTTTTTTTTTATTTGAAATTTGGATCTTTTCGAGGTTTGATTTTAAATCGAAATACCGAAGTAACCGCAAATATTATATCAGCGCCTGCCTGCCGCAATGGAAGTCCGTAATGACTTTTTTAAAAGAACATGTTATTATGTAATGTATTAAAATGTGCATCAGAAGTACTTATTCGCTTTCACAATGGTAATAAGACTTTTAAAACTAACAAATTAGCCGCGACCAGATCTACACAATTCTGACATATGACTAAAAATACTCGTAATCCAAAAAAATCCGAAAAAAACTGAACTGTAAGTTTTACCTGAAAAACCTAGTCCCAGTGTAGGCGTGCCCTTTCTCATCTCCCCTGACTAGCGACATGAACAGGTTACATGTCTTGGGGACAATATCGTTGAAGAGTTCCACTGTCACCTTGCCTATCTTGGACCCCCGCACAACGCGAATGTCCAGTACGACCCTGCAAGGAAATATTCCACTTCACTCTGAGGATGAAAGTCATTTGGATAAATTATTGGAGTAATATAAAACAAATAAATAAGACAAGACTGCATGCGAGTCGCTACACTGAGATATTGCCTGTATATTGGAATATTTAGATTTCGTACTTATTCCGCTGGACATTTGGAGGTTTATCGAAAGCAGGATCTTTTATATCTTGATCAATTGAACCAGTCTTGAACAATATAAACGGCAGCCTGTAAAAGAAAGTTAGTAAGTATTTTTGTGTATAAAAGTTGGTCCATTGAGCAATGATGGAGCATTAAAGATCAGGTAAATCAATACATTATTGTTTACAGATAATTGTAACGACTGAAAATATATTTTACTCACGATGCGCCTAATATCAATTTGTGTTTTGTGCGCTTCCATTCTTCGTTTAGTTCTTTGGTAAGAAGTTGTTCAGATCTCTGGATTAAGAAAAATAAAATAAACATAAAAAAATACTAAAAATAAATAAAAAATCTCTGCATTACGGCCGTCTAGCCGATGCAATGATATCGAGTAGTATAAGATTTATACGCTAAAAGCGCTTTGCGTTAAATTACCCCTAATCAAAAACTAGTTAAGTTTTTGATTAGGCGAAATATAACTGTGACTTACATTTTTCTATTTAAAAGCTATATTAAGCTTTACCTATATTTAATACCTATTTAGTACTTGCTTTAACGCTGTAAATAGGGGTAAGTTTAGCTGGGCAGTTTAATCTATGTTTAATCGGTATCGGGTGCGTGTGGCGCGCTCGCCACGCGGTCTTGCCGGCGCGAGTACTTGAGTGTCACCAAACCACGACCAAGCTCTTGCTGCTGGCTGCGTACTACCGCCGCGCGCCGACGCGAGTTTATTACTTTACAAATATTTACACGTAACTGCGTAGATTCCGCCTATTTTTTCGGAACGTTTCGCTACATATCCGTTGCAATAATAAATAAATAAAAAAGCCACAAGCGTAATGCTATTTTAAAGCTTACGTAAGAAATGGCAATACTTATTAATATAACTGCTACTCTTTTATTGTCTCTAATGTATAATGAACATGTAAAAAGTTTTTTTATTAAGCCGTGTGTTTAAAAAATAATTATATCATATACTTATTGTTTTGCTAGGATTTTCTATGTACACTAGCATATACATATTGTAACTTATTTATTTGAAAACAATAATCAAGGGGCTCGGGAATAAAAAAGTAACATCTGCTATTTCCATCATCTTAAAGAAGATTGAAGCAAAAAGGTTGTCGCATTGTGCCAAAGCAATTTGTTTTAAGGTTTACTTTGTGTAATAATGTGTTACAAGTGCGTAGGTACTGACAGCGATCAGCAGTCTGGAGTAGAAGTACAAGTTCTTCCGCTGCAGCTCATCCAAGGCTTGCTGTCTGTGCGCCACCAGCAGGCGGTTAAGCTTGTTGGTTGGCACCGGGTACTGCCAGCAATCCACGTAGCCCTGAAATATATTTGGCTATTGGATACTTCACACTATGGACGACATTATTAACTATAAGTACCTACCTATACGTAAAGCTCAACTTAATATCTTCTTGAAGACACATCGGAAAATTTGCAGGTTCAATCGCGCATTGAGTATTTCCAGCACCCCCAGAATGTATTAGCTAAATGTGCTGTGACTGTTGAAAACCAAGCTAAATAACTCAACTAACTAATGACTTTGGCAACGATGTCTGACTTCTAGTCAAAAAGTGGTTAATTTGAAAATTCGGTGTCCTCTCTTGCATAAAGACTTTTTTTATTGGGTAAATAGGTCAATAGAATATTCTTTATAACGCAGTGTGTTACCCCCGTCCTCTGTATGATATTAATCTTCTTGAGCAGCTCCTTATTGACGTTCATATTGTGTTCGAGCTGGCGCGCGTAGAAGTCGAGGCGGCGCGGCTTCAGGTACAGCTCGGGAAATAACTCCGGTGCGTTGTCGTCCACTATGTGCTTCAGCGTTTGTAACTGCAAAGGCGCTTAACATGAAATATTATTGAGTTATTAACATAAAAAATATATTTATAATTTAAATTGTTTCCAGTGTGTTGTTTCTATATTTCACCATGTTATAAAAAAAAATTCTTTCAATCTCTGACTTCTTTACTCGCTTTGACATAATGCCTCAGAAGATGTTATTTTATCAAGAAATTGCTTGAATCTTCCGATTAAATTTGGCTACTAAAGCATAGAAGATATAGGTAATAAAATACGACCAAAGTTAGGCAGTGTTTGTGTGGCCGTCTACTTACTCGTATTACAATATGTTCAACGTTCTGTTCAACCGTTGAACATATTGGACAGATAGGCGAAAGAAATATCTATTTATAACAAAAAAGACTTTACCTTAACGTATTAGGTACTTACTTCTTTTATATGGTTACACCAGTATGCGTAAAATTCCTTGTCGAGTAAAGGAAACCTTGGTGGCTGGAAGCATCAAAACATACTCGTACATTAAGTATAGGTACAGTGAAATTATTCGATAGTCTTGCATGTAGGTTTTAAACAATGTTTATGTTATCACAAATAAAACATGTAGGTATGTGAGAGTCTAAACGACATGACTGTTTTTTAGACTGTAATCTTCAGAAATTATAGTGTGACGTTGGCATGGGCGATATGCGGTCGAGGACGATTGATTATACTATTAGGAACACGATCAACTCACCATAATTTATTCCTAAACGAAGTTACCATATGATAATATAAAATTTTCCTGTACGAGATCAAATGTTAAGACCGCCGCTTTGTGTCATTAGATAAAATTTCTGATTTTGTTTACTTGTTTTGTTTCTATAATAAAGGGCTACAAATACAATCAATCAACAATAGGCAATTTTTTTTTCCGATAGTGCTAATAGTAAAATATCTAAAGATATGTTGCTATATAGTAACCAGTTTGAAGACCCTGGGCCTGCGCACGCGCGGCGGCCGCGGCTGCTCCGGCTCAGGGGGCGGAGTAGCCAACGCCGGGTTCTCGAGGAGCTCGTCACACGCTCGCTCGCGTAATGGATGCATCTTTCCTGATACGGAGATAGTGGTTCACTTCTTAGATTCCTATAAGGCGGAAGAGCGCGGGTTCAATCCCACGATACTTCTGAGTTGTTAACTCATATGGACATTATAATCAAATAGCACTTGCTTAAACGGCGAAGGAAAACATCGTCAGGAAAACACTTGTCGAAGAAGGTTAATAAATTTAAATATAGTGAAGTCCCCAACCCGCAATCTCCAGCGTGATGAACACCTTCCTCATAGACTCGTGCCCAGCAGTGGTGCGATACTATTCAAGTTGGGAGATGGTATTGCTGCGCTTATCCTGACCTATAACAGCGCCTATGCTGATTTAGGAAACATACTTTGAAAGTGCTCCCAAGGCCTGGAGCTCAAGATTATAGATGAATTATGATAATTTCGGAACCCAGGCTGTTCATAGCACTATCCCTTTGTAAGACGCAGGTTGCAGGTTTGTTTTAACGTGGGAACGGTGTAAGAGAATTAGCAAATTATTATAATTATTACAAAACTATGCGCAAGATAGAGGTATATTTGAAGATCTATATATGTGGCGCGTTTATTTTTTTATTAGTTTTTAGTAGTTCTTACTACTGGTCGTAAGAGTGTTACTAAACAATGTAGTAAAAATGGTAAATGAATAAGGTACCTACTCTTCTTACTTACTTCCTTATTTCAGAAATAATCTTCGCTTCATAGGAAAATTTTATCAGTTACCTGGCGATTTATGGAGTTTGTTATTTCTATAACTAACTTAGTTTCTTATATATATATCTACTACCCTATACGTAAACATCTCTAAAATGACTTTTAAAGTTGAAACATGAATTTTATCTTGTCAAATACTAAAAATAGATCTTGCTACATACAGTACAGATAAGTACTAGAATTTATAAGTTTTGTTTTAAGCGTAGGTCCAACCATAGAGTTCAATCCAATTCACTTCGAGATAATGTACTCAAACTGTTATATAAAGATGGCTTTCCATATTCTATGATATTGTACTCTCTGTTCTCATATGCCTCTTCTATATAGTACCTTTACTTTCTTTCGGTATAGGGAAACAAATACAATATTGTTATTAAATGAGATATATCTCATTGTTTTTATTACTTTTGTCACAAATTCGCAACAAAATCCAAACTCATCATCAGAAATCATCTTATAGCTATTTTTGTTTGTTAAAAATTTGTTTTATTTACTCTTAAAAGGCATATTATGCATCTGGATGCTCACTAGGGTAATTATGATGATGATGATGATGTGAATGTGGATGATTCTGATGCAAGAGTGATTCGTAATCATCCTGTTCGCTAGAGACAGATTGCGAGTCCTTGTGGATTATTCCTGGTAGTAAGTGTAAATGGTCAGAGTAGTCAGCATTCTTATGAAAGTCGTGTGAATGGCCAGAACTGAAGAAGCCAGGTCTCTGATGTAGGTTAGACAGAGGATTTTTAACATGCATGTTGTCAAGTCTATGACTGAGAAGGGTAACTTGTTGATCTGAATGATCGAGACGTGGTCTTAGGTAGTCAGCATTCAAACAGCTAGGTGTGTATCTATCCGAATATTTTAACACTGGCCATGAATAGCCGTCAGGGTCTGAATATTGGGGCCCTAAATACTCATAATGTGGTCCTGGATACAAAGGGATGGAATAATTAGGGTCTGGACGTGAATAGCCGTCAGGATCTGAGTAGGTAGCTCTAGGATGGTGGTGTTCTAAATACTTGTGAAGCCCAGAATAGTCTATGATAGATTGTTGTGTTTCTGAATGCTCCCTATCTGGATAACCAGAATCCGAGTAGCTAGATAGAGGAAGATTACGATCTGGATAGTCATGCTGATTGCCGAAATGTCCCGAAATGTCATCTGTTGAAGGATAGTTGGGGTACGTAGGAGACTGTTGATCATCTTCTAAACTGTTACTGTCTGCGCAGAATCGAATGGCTTTTCCGATGACTTTGTATGAACTCAAAGAGTGCTGAGAAATGCCGTATGCGATACTGACGGTTTTTGTTGCCGTGTTGTAGGTAACGGAGGGTATGTTGAAATGATTATGTACTTTCACTTGCACGTACACTAATTTCAAGCATGGGAACTGCATCTGGAAGTTGAATGATACGTTTAAAATTTATGTTAATAAATTCACATAACATCCTATAACTAGATGTTCATTACGGTGTGCCCCGTATTGAGGAATTATTTGATCATCCTCCGGGAGCCTTGCACTTTTACGGGTGGAAAAGTAGCCTTTGTTAAATTTAGACAATATTTTTCTTCCTTTCCTAATATATTCAAGCCAATCCTAATCCGTTTAAGCTTGAAGACATAAATAACAAACATACACGCGCATAATTTTATGAGTATAATTATACATGGGTGTAAATTTCTGCTGTTATTATAGTATGATGTGTAGATACCTAATTTCAGTACTTACTTGAAAAATGTTGAACAAAATTGGCGCACTACATTTTTTTTCTCTCGTTTGTCAAAAAAAGCACTCCTGGTCAACTTATTTTGAAAGCTCAAAATTTTACCAATACCGGGTTGTCGGTTAGGGGTTTACAAAGCTGAAAGAGAGTCATTATACCTACTCATCATCACCAACAACTTTCATTATGGGACTCTGAATTCGACAAAATGTATGATGTTTCATACATTTTGTCTAATTATGCTAATATTTTTGTCTCGAATTCAGAGTTGATCCTTTAGTGTAAGTTGTTCATAAGGATGAGTATAGTGACCTCTTTTTGGCTTAGTACAGCCCTAGCCCATAGCCTATACAGTTTATTATCAAATATATTTTCTTAAAAATAAATTTGAGTTAGTAACAACTTACTCGAATCGATACATCGAGATGTTTCATCGAAGGTAGAATCAGACCTCTCTTTTGGTACGCTAAGAAGCTGCTAGGTTCATCCTCGCCAAACTCCCACGAGTACACTAAACAATAATATTAACAATATATTGATTGATGACTATTAATGTAGGCACTAAAAACAAAATACAGCTAGCTATATTACCTGGCTGCAGATTTGGAAATGCCGCTGATGACGATCCCAATACCAGCAACAATAAAGCTCCCACCATTTTAACTGCAGCAGCAGACCCCATGTTTAAGACGACTACACCTGACTCGTTAAAATTTCTAGTTTTTCTTATATACTTAATCGTAATAGGTATATAAGAAAGTACCTACTTACGTTACGAAATGAATTAGTTTAGGTAATATTCTTGTTTTAACTCGACATAAATATGGTTAAGTGAACATAAAAATGCATCGTTTCAATCATGGTATAATGATTTGCTTGTTGTAATGTAGGTGCAAGATATTAAATAAAGCAACACATTTACTAGTATGAAATTACTTTGATGTTTTCATAAAATAATATTTAAAAATATTGATTTTGCGTTATATTATGATCCATAGAAAAATTTTATATTGAGAATTTGTGGTTTTAGTTTTACGTAGGTAATAGTAACATCAGTCCCTATAAGAATTCTAAGCGATATTGACTCATTTGACAACTGAATACTTTATTAGAACTATAGGCAAGTACTCGTATAACTAACAATACCTATATTTGATATTCTTTATTCGGAAGATCCATGAAATTATATAGATTCGGTTTGAAACCCAATTATCCATTATAGCAGAGTAATATCCTTCTTTTACGTGAAATTTCACAAAAAAAATCTAATAGCTGAATATATATGACATATTTTTTTCAAAAAATGTCATTTTCGAGAAATCACTGAACAGAAAATAACGTAAAAAATAAATTCGTACAAAAATAGGTTTTGAAATCAAATCATACAGCTATGCAAACGTACGGGATAGTCTTGTTTATATGCGCTGGCTTATTACTAGTGAGTAAAATAATAATTTGTGATTTTACTCTCGGTAGGTACACTTAAATACATTACTTAAATTTTTAAACCTATGTAGGTCGGGATGTAGGCATATGTGTATAAATCATCCCATATTAATAGCATTTATATATTCATTATTATTCAGTTTTAGTTCCTAGTGCCATTGAACGAGTGATTCATTTTCAGGTAATTACCTAAATTTGTCTTGAGTTTATTCTAAATTATTCATATATTCATTATAAGAAATTAATATTTATCTTTTATTACCAAAATACGTCAAAACATTAACTAATCAAAAAAACCCACCCCCGACCGTACCTGGCGCAAAGGTGCCCATTACGCTAGCCTCATTTCCACGCTGAATCGCAATGGCTAACCTTTTCAACAAATACCTACTCATATTCATGCATTGCATCGCATAATTATATATATATATATATCCTGTCCATAAATGACTGCGCAAACATAACCATGTAACCCTGAAAACTCGTTCATTCAAATAAGTTTAGCTAAATGTATATCTTCTCAAATAAACGGTAAATTTATCGCGTCGTAGTGAATTGCAAGTATCTACAAAAATTCCCAAATGTCTATATGAGAAAGTTGTTGTCTAGCAATAGACTCTAATGAGAGCAGTAAAAGTGACAGTAGCCATCCAAGGTAACTCCAGCGTATCATTAATTTAGACAAACCATAACAAATTGTAACTGACACTACGACCACTACTGTCGCAGGGCGGCGGTGCAGTCCTCGGCGGCACTACGGCATGGGGCTTGATACGGATGTCGTACTACTTCTGGACGACTGAGCTGGGTGTCGAGCTGGCTACCATCGTGGTGGTGATGGCAGGTGCGCTGCTCTGCCTGCCTGCCTGCTGGCTCGCCACACAGCTGCCCTACCACAACAAATCCACGGAACTCGCTGCAGCAGTAACTATTTAATTTTAGAGCTTAACTATAAAATGTTTAGTATAAAATCTTTATTTGACATCATAAATCCATACAAGCTGACATTAAAACATTTTAAATTGAAGTACGTAACAATCATATTTGTCTACTATTATTAAAAATGGTTATCTGTCCCACCAAGTCGAGCAAATTCTATATACGTTACGACCGCCTTATGCTAATGGTCAGCATATTCAACAGCATTCTTGATTAGCAGTATTGACCTTGCGAAACTGCTGACTGGCTGATTGCTTGCAAGTGGCGTTTTTGGTGATATTTCAAAAATATTCAAAATATTTATTTCAGACAATAATATGGTCCATTTGTTAGTAGTACCTACTGCTTACAACTAAGAATTACTTATGCTATTTTAGTAATACGCCTAAACTTAATTATTATATAGCTAAGATCAATGTGTCATGTACTTCCGAGGCATTTCATGTGAAATCATTATTCGCACGAGATGCCTCAATACAGGAGCTTTCGGTATTCAGCTACGACTTTCAGGATGTTGTTGTTACTCCCTCGAAGCCTCCTCGCCAGTGATGCTACTTTTTTCCTAATGACAGCATGAAATCCATCAGTATGGTATTGAGCAAACATACCGGAGGCGCTACAGAGTCGAGGGAGTCTCAACATCATCCTAAAAACATTATTGTATTGGACGCGCAGGGTATCTAAACCTCGTCACCTGCTTAATGTTTGCACCATTAGTAATCGCAGGGATGGTTTCTGAGCACTTGCCGAAGGCCTTAAAAACTATGAAATATTTTTTTTTACATTATATGTCAGACCATGCGATGCGGCGTACTTTTCACACACTCTCAGCATCTCCTTTATGGACCCAGCAGTCGGTCTCAGCAGCAATATTAAATTAAAGAATTGGTTTTTTAATCGTGACAAGTGCCTTTATTAACATAAACAAAATGACTAACTACGACAACAAAAAAAAAAATAGCAGAAAGATTACCTATTGACCATTTAAGATCTTTAGATAATCCAAATGCTTCAACCCACTACCACAGGGCAGTGTTCCCAGTACGTTAGCAGTGTAACCACGCTGAATGGCAATGCTTTTATACGTTGGGTCAAATAAAAACTGACATTCTGGTCACGCGTCGAATAACGCTCCGATATGTTTTGGAAAATAATTTGAGCTCCTGGTCCCACTGCCCTAAAGTCTCAGAATTGGTTCATTTTATAGTGTTGACGAATTCTTTAAGTGCGAAAATATATTGTTGCGATTATATCGGAAGGATTTTACTCAGAGTAGGATGTTTGATATTATTATCTATTCTTATACCTTATTATTCGTGTACTTTACTTAACATAGAATCCTATGTTATTATCTATGATGTAAACTTAAATATTTTAATCGTTATGTTACTGAGTTTGATTGACTTATAATTTTGTACAATTACCAATAAAATGTTTATCTGGAACAAGAGTGGTGTTATCAAAGAAACAAATACACAGAATTTTAGGTAGTTGAGCAATTACTAAGAAATAGGTGAAAATAAATATTTAAACAAATCTAGAGCAGGTTATTACTCGGATTATTCTGAGCGCTGGTAAGTCGCGTAACATTGTTTGACACTGATACTTTTTCTCTCGTTGTAAAGTATCATTCTTTGAAATAAATAATCTTCGCACTCCATCTTCGGCATTTGAATATTTTATCGCCACTTTTAAAGGATGAATACTTTTTCTGTTTTTAGCTGATAGCTCTGGCGACAGCATCGATGTTGCTGCTCTCTGTAGGCATGTCCTCCACCACGAGCCTGGCGCGTGCCCTCCGCGACCCTCGGGCGCTCAACTCGAGCATGCTGGGAGCTATGACCTACGCGGGGTTCGACCCCGCTGTAAGGAGCGCCTTCTCCGCCATGCAGATCGAGGTAATATTTATTAGTCAAGTCAAAAAAACCGTGATCTCGTTCAAGCTCCTAAAAATATGAGCAACGGCTTATTCGATCCGAAATGCCAATTGTTAAAATTATCTCGAAGATGTATTAGTACATATGAAAAATTTCAATTATTATTTTTATATTATTAGTTATTAACAAACTAAGATAAAAAAGGTGGCATTGCCGCTTGTCCTGCATTATGTTGCAGTCAACTCAAATGCAAATAGTACTATTGTTCACTATATTTACCTGAGTGTTCTGCGTAGGCTATTCGAAGTAGACGCGTAGATTAGCAGCAGTAGCCGTAGACCTCGTAGCTTTTCTTGTATTTGATCAGTATCTGTTTTAGGGCTTTTTCTAAGGACTTCCTAAAAGGCGGAAGCACTCAATTCGACTGTGCCATTTTTTTCGTATTATATTGTCGTTGTTATGTTCGAAAGGGTGTTGTTCCTCATGTGGTCCCAAATAAATTGTAACAAAATCAGTTAAGTAGTTTGTCTTATTAATCACAGAAAAAGTACGTCAGCATTTTTAGAAATTTAATTCACTTTTTTTTTATAAGTATTGGAAATTGGTTTTAGTTAAAATGTTGCGGCGTCCAGTCTTCCTCCGATTGGTACATATTTCGAAGCAGCCTGCCGCCCGCCTGCTGCGGCAGGGTTTGGAATGGAAAAGTAACTACTTAAGATAAATCTATAATATATAAATTAATCACTGAATGTGTTGCTAAGCGCAAATCTCGAGATCTGCTGAACCAATTTTGCTAATTATTTTTATATTTATTCCTTGAAGTACGAGGATGAATGTTTGTTGAAATGTTCTAACGTATTTATTTACATCTAGTAATAATGTTTCTCATGTCAGTGATATATATCTTTAATGAGAAATAAATATCTTTAAACCTGAATCTTACAGAGAGACAAATTTTAAAAATATCCTGACAAGGTCTAATAATACTTAAGTCAATTTGAATTTTAATACCATACCACATAGCTTAAGTTTTAGTTGAGAGGTTCCGCTATGGCAAAACCATTGAGTGACGGTAGTATCGTATAAATACTAAATGTCAATATTTGCTGACCCGGCTTCCGAAATAGCAGAATAAATATATAAAAAAAAGAATCGACTGTTAGGCGGTACATACAAAGTTCTAGAAATAAATAACATTTAACTTAATATTATCACACTTAAAAGTTATCCTGTATCTGTGATGTTCATATATTTTTTAGGAGTTCCTAATTTTATTATGTCATTTCTTTTCGTAAACAATACGAAATAATAACAACATGGCATGTATTGACATTGGCTGTTCACGTTCTGTCCAGTTGCTAATCTATCCAGTGAGAATCTGTTCAGCTGAGAATCTGTAAAAAAAGTCGGCTGGAAAGTAGCAGCCCAGTTGCAGGCTCAAATCCCGCCTGCCCTAATAGTGTAGCTTTCTGATAAGTTTTACTATTCAGTAAGCAAAATGAAAACTTTTGATCGCCTAAGTCTAGCAAACGCTAGACATTTGTTAATATTTTTTTTATTCATTCCTTTTAGAGTTGTCTGGAATAAGCCAGATAATAAAAATATGTTTTTATTGTATTTACTGTATTTAGCTTAAGTTGCGGCGGTAATAAGGAGTTTTGTATTGTATAAAAATACATTAGGTAGAATACAAAACTCCTTATTACCCGTCCTTCTCCTACTTTGATTATTCCTTATTATGAAAGGCTAAAAAACCTTCGATATTTCCGTGCTAGTTAAAATCTGGTACAGTGCCCGACAATCTTTTTAACCTAAAAGTTACGTAGTGGTGTATTTCCGCGCACGTGCACTTTAGATTCACAAATCACTGGCTGCATTTTACCAAAATTCATGGCCCGCACTCTACACCGTGCCAAAGAGATCTATAAATCGTCATCATGCTACCAAGGTCATCCCTCCAAGTAGGTAGCTGTATCTGTGTTGTCTTGTGAACAGAGCAGTGACAAGTGCAACAGCCCTGCATTCACCGCGGGCTGTCTGTGGCCAGCGATATGTGAGCTCAAGAACTTTGCCAACACTCTGACTGTCCTCGCCGCGGCCATTATCGTTGTTATGGTATGTTTTCCTTATGCTTATCATCGTCATCGTAGATTTCCTTCGCAAAAGGAGAGAAGTTTGCTATGGCGCCATTTACCTATTAGCCGATTTCAATATTGTTTAGTAAAGATATGTGAAACACAACATTTATTAACATTTCTGGATATTAAAACATGTCAAGTGGTTGTCGTTATTTTCTGAAGTCGAAAAAATGTACTTTTGGCTAGGTCGACGAGTTCGCGGAACTTCTTACTTTCACCACGGCGGGTGCTGGGTGTTGCAAAATTTTTGGTCGAACGCCAAAATAAACCCTTTTAAATATTTTTTACCACTTTTCAAATAAAACGAGTAGAAGGTCAATTTGACTGTAAGTATTGTGTTTTGTTCATTACCTGATTTATCGGAGACGTAAATTCCGTATTTAAATATTCATTTATGTTTGATCGGATAGTCCGATGTGAAGAATTTAAATCGATTTAGTAACTATCTTGTAGTAGTATATGGTTATAAATCAAAATAATTGTAAAAATGTATCATTTAAAAATATACTGTTTAGAAAAACTTCAAAGTTTTTTTTTCGTCACTGACCTGATAATTGTGCCGATTTTTCTTGTTAAGTTAAGTTTAAATATTATGAAGTTATTATGCAGTGTCATTGATTAATTCCCACTATATCGCGTTTCCCCAATAACGCGCGCTGGCATCGCGCGAAGTTCGATCGTGCGTTCCTGCTATATCGCGATCAGTACAGTCAATAAAACTAGAAAAAATAAATTATTATCGCATTAAAAATGAATAAACAATGGCTAAACGGCACCAAGATAAGAGAAGTAAGAGTTTTAGCCCGTGGAGTATTTTTTTTGGTATACTAACTTATAAAAATAATGTTTTCTTTCAGGCAATAACCGTGTTCGCCACTGCATACTCCCTGGTGTCCGAGGTGATATCGCGTGCAGATCTCCGCGCTAAGTTTCAGTACCGTGCGGCTTGCGTCACAAGTGTACAACCGGGGCCGATGCTGCAGTCTCTGCCAGCTCCAGTGACCTATCCTTATGCTGTCACGCAAGTTTAGACTCGTTGGGAGTTATAAGGTCCACATTTGTGAAGCTACAGCGAGTATTGATTCTGTGACTAAGCATGGGCACGCCTGTACTGTCTGTGCACGTTTAAGGACAGAATAAATTCTTACAGACATTATTATGAACTAAAGATACAATTAGTCCAAATACTCCAACGCATTACTAGATTACAGAGTACTTACAAAGTACATAGTCTTATCGTATTGTGTAACTACAATGAGAGTTAATTTCACATAGCGTGGATGCCGCTGTTTGTGTCATAAATGTGGCGCCAGTTTTTTTTTGTTACAAAAATGTATTTTAAAACAATTACGTGATGCAAAATTAGTTATTTAGGTTTGCGTGAAATAGAAGCACCACGTATTTTTGGCTTTAATGCTGAATAGCGGATATATTTTTAAGTTGTTTGTCAAATTGTTTTGTAGATTAAACTTTGATACACTGGCATTATTTTGATTTTCAATTAATAGATTTTGTAATTTTGGTACCAACGGGGAACAGAGAGGAAATACCTACTTTAATATTAAAGGAATCGTCATGGAAGAAAACTAATGGGTTGAAGTAATTTTTTTTAATTGTAATTTTTTGAACACAATACAACATGCAAGCATCAAAATGCTTATGAAAATCAAGAAACAATCATATTTATTCTCTTCTATATTTGGTACCTATTTTTGGTTACTTTCAAATTATACAGAAAACGATCTCTACCTATATTATAATAAAGACAAACAGAAATTATAATGATAATATATTATGAAAAATTTGGTAGTAGCGGAGGCGCGCGCGGACCGGCCGCGGCACCGCTCGAGCATACCATGCACCACGCGCCCGCGCGTACGTCCGTCCACAGCGAGCGCGTGTACGACACTAAGTCTACATTACAATATTACAACACATTACAGTTGAAGGAGCCGCCAGCACCGCGGGGCCGGACCGCGCGCGCTACGCTTCGCCTCGCCTTGCCTCTACACTACACTAACTTATATTCACAACAATAGCTAACTAGTACCGTTAAGATTCTAATATTAATAAATTTGAAGCGATCGACGTATCGTTATTAAAAATTTAGAATTTGAAGATAATGATCTTGAGAGGGTTGACCGCGTGAGCCCTCTCGCCCGGCGCGCGCCGCGGGCTAGTCGATACAACTTATACAACGCAAGATGTCTACGTACAAACGGCGCACGGAGTGTGAGCGCGACTCGGTACAAGCACGCATCGCCACCGCCGCGGCCGCTCGCTGCTAGCAAACACCCCGCTCCGCGCAGCACAGCAGCGGCGAGGGCGGTGCGCGGGCGGACGCGTCGCTGCTCGCTAAGTTAAGGCCGTCGAGGAAGCGGTGCGCCCGCCTCAATTGGTTAACATTAGAACTATCTAGAATAAATAATATGCGTGTCTCGTGTGAGGTGGCTCAGGGCGGCTCTAGCGCCGCGCGCCGCGGTGCTTGCGGTGTGCCGCGTGGCCCCGCCCCCACCACAGCGCCACCAGCGTCAGCGCCGCCGCGGCTGTCACGTCGCGTCGCGCTCTACACACAACACCACCACGCACATGTTACACCGACAACACCTTCAGCCGGTTTCACAATACAAACTATTGGTGAAACTACATTCATTGCAGTGATCTTATGGAATTGTTGAAATATTTAGTTTCATGATTCATGTTATTTTATTGCAGTTGCGTAATCATTTAAGATTAATCGTCTGCAAAATAAACATGTCATGATACTAAAAGCAAGCATCATGAAATTATCTTTGAGAAACACTTATAGCAATGAAAATGGTTTCATATATAGCATTAACTTTGCGAAACTAGTTCGCGTTTAGTAATGTAAATACAACTTCAGACAATGGATCCATATAAAACCAGTGCACAAGCTGCGTTAATAATTTGGCAGAGCGCCGTACCACTGATTTTGCCGGAATACAGCAGCCCTATGATATGTCCAGAAGCCTTATTTTTGAAACGTTCGAATGAATCCATCACTGGCTAATGACGTCACTTACGAACGATATTCACAAAGTCGCATTGTTATCTTTTGTAAGTGACATCATTAGCGAAGTGATTCATTCGAACGATAATTCAAGATCCCGGTCTAATACGAGTAAGTATCTACGAATATTTTTAATGACACCATTCAATTAAAGTAAATGTAAAAAATACTAGTTTTTTGGTATACGAACTACGCCTTATACCTAAGTAAGTTCAATTTTTATTATGTACCTAACAAAAGTCTAGTTAAAAATGGTGCAATAAAAAAAATTACTACTCGTACCCAATAATATTAGATATGTATTTAATACGAGAACTAAACCTAGGAGGAATTTGTGAAAAAAGAAATAATAAATTGTTCGAGATGTAATTGATTGATGCAAATGCATGCCTTGTGAAGCTACGTAAATGCTACGTAACAGTGAATCATTGAATGCTTGAGAACACAATGTCACAATGCCTGATGAGATGAATGACGATGACTGAAGAAACGATAGAACATGCAAAGTAAAATAATACCTGAAATAACATCCGCCATCTATTCAATATGAAAACTATTCGACAGCTGCTTTTTTGTTTAAGACGTAATTTAATGATCATACATAAATATTGTGAATTATGACCGCTATGCCGCGTTCATTTGGAACGAGCTAATTTTCAATATTTCAAATTTTTGACTCCTCCGTTTTTATTACGATTATGGAAAGATAAATGAAAATTAATGTATCCCTATTTTTATATTTTATTCATAGTGTAAGAAATACGTTTTTAAAGTTTTTTTTTTAAATTGTAAGAATAATTCTGAATGATGTTATTCTCGTCAAAAGCTCGTAAAAAATGATATCTGCGTAACTTTACTTAGATTAATAAAAATCTCTAAAAACGTAATTATTCTACTTTTGAACAAATTAAAAAATAAGGATACGTTATTATTCATTTATTTTCCACTAGATGTACCCGCAGCATCGTTCGCGGTTGCTTATTATGTCAGTGGGACTTTAAAAAATGAGAATTAATTTCAATGAACCTCCTGAAGATCTTATCATTGCAAAATATATAATATTATGAAATGTAAATTTGATTATTAAAGCGATACAGAGGAGTTCGCACTATTATATTTAGCATAAGTGGATAATTCTGAAGAACTAAAGATTATGCATAGCAATAACGCCTATTTAATTTTGCGAATTCGGCACTGATTTTAGCCCGTATGATTTTTTACTAACGTATGTATCCCGACTGCCCATTTATTTTTATAAAAATAACTATCTATGCAAATTAAATTTCAATAGTTAAAATTTCCTTGCTACAATGTTCTATGGAGGCGTCCAATAAAAGATTTTTTGTTAAAACTATAAACCAAAGTTTTTTTTTTGGGATGGGTACAATAATTTCAGTTAGTCATTTCTCACAAAAAAATATAAATATGCTTATTTGGTTCTCTGTCACTGGTACCCCCGCTAATTTTTGGGCTAACATAATTTCAGTTAGTTCGATCAAAAAAATAATCATCGAAATCGAATCACCTATTTATAGTTAAATACGACTTTCATGCCCTCTTCCACGGGAACCTTTACTTATTCTCAGCACGCGTTGCCAAGTTATAGTTAAAAACGATTTTCATCCCCCCTCCCACGGGAACCCCTTCAGATTATCGGGATAAACAGTTGATAAGATCCTTTATCATGGTATAAACCTTCAGTATACTAAGTTTCAATAGAATCCAAACAGACAAAAGAAACAGACAAAAATGAAAAACATTATAGATTTGGGGTCTGTATCGTTAATAACACCCCCCGCGAAAGTTTTTTTAATGAATTCTATGTACAGAATTTGACCTGTTACACTTTTATTATAAGTATAGATTATCGTTATAAAAATGGGGGTCCAAATGTAGTCAATTGTTACGCTCGAATGGTAATATGTTTCCAAGTTACGTTACGTTGGAAGTATTCTTCTCACTTATTCATCGCTCAACCAATCGCGTCTTCATCAGCGTCGAATAACAATTTAGCTTTCTTCACTACTGATTTAGGTACTGCCAACGGCCAGCACTGCAACGGCCACCAAAGAGTAAAGTTTATTACCAGTTGAGTTTCCTGCTTCAATAGCCGGAGTCGATACAAGTGGCTGATGGCAAAGCTATTGAATAGATGGCGCGAGCGTTGAAATAAACAAGTGTTAATATAGCATAATGTATGAATGAATAAGAAGAGTGGGGATGGTTACCGATGCACACAACACGCGAGATTGCTCACCAATGTAGCACACTGCCCGCCCTGCAACAAGCGGAAACGGCGCTTTCACACACAGACCATCGAAGCACTTTGGTTAGTAGCAAGCTTCACATTAAAGCACACTTTGAATTCGTATTATAACACAAAGAAAATTATTTAAAAAAAAACAAGCTAAGAGATTTTAAAAGAGAGCTAGATATTTCTTTTGTATGAATAATTGCTGCCATGATGACATATATGGACAATATGGGCATAGATAAAACATGTGGTTAAATTTTTTGTTTCACTGGCGCCCAACGTAGTGATTGTTAAAAATGACAGAAATTTTGTTGAGCTACTCTACGGTATTATACTCTCCAGCAGAGTAATTTATTTAAATTACTCTGCACATATATTACTCTGCACATATATGGATGGAGTTATTTAACTCCATCCATTATCGCGGATCGTATACTAGATAACGAAATAATGAGAGCGTTTTATTTGTGGCGCTGCTGCATACTTTGTAGCAGAATGGAGCGGTTACTCTCAGTGGAGTGGAGTGTCATCGCTCAGGGAGATATCGACCAGTGTAAGCCAAGCATAGTGCAGTAGGAAGTCACGTGGTTGGTGGTGTGGTGTACGTACCGTGCACGCGGGGCAGTGCGGCGGCGCGCACCCCGCCAGCTCCAGGCGGTGCGGCGCACCCCCAGTGCCCTCACCCCCGCCCCCACCCGCCCCGCAGCACGCCTCGCCTGCCTCGCACTCTGGCTCCCAGCAGTCTACCTCGCCCAGCTGCACACATACCACGGAAAATAATTAACATTTGATAAAACAATACAGCAGACCGTCGTGGTATAGTCGCGCACCATCACTTAATACGAGGTGGCATCCAAGCTAGTCGAGAACTTTTGCTTCGCAAAGCTCGGTCTTATATAAAAATGTGACATGGTAGTTTTAAATAAAGTGGATTCAATACGGGTTTATTGCAGTACAACAACTCTATTGGAAACCAGCTGTAGATTAAATATAAAAAAAGTAAACAAGAATAAAGCAAAGTATTGAAAACGGACTTCTGAATAGTCTACTTAATGCTAGTCTTAGAATGTACATTATAAGATAATTTTAGTGATATTCACAAAAGCATAGACGACAAGTATATATGACCCTCATTATTATGTGATTTTGGGATCGCTTTAAACACTTTACGCGTATGAGGTGTGAGGTGTAAAAAGAACTCACGAGGCACTCGCAGATCTGGCACTGGTAGAGCCAGCGCTCGCCGCTGCGGAAGGTGACGTGGTGCATCTCCTGGTGGCGGCAGTGGAAGCGTGCGTCGCAGTGCGGACAGCACGCCGTCGGTGCCACGCCCACTGAGCTCACTGTGCTCAACAACTGAACAATACGAACACACTTATAGTCAAACTTGGAAAGTATCGACCGGCACTAAATATTAATACTTTGTCCTAACAGGCTAAAGCACAATTACGAGAAAAGTGAGCTTCAGTAGTCAAGAAAAAACACGAAAGAAACGTGGAAAGCTATAAAAAAAATTGCGAACATCACAAACTCTATCTGCAGATAGCCCGCTAATTGCAAAAACTAGTGACCCTATGACCTCGGTAAATAAAATAATGACTATTTTGTTAATATAGGAAGTGTGTTGGCTAATAAATTAATTAAAGACAACAAAAGCGACAACCTATCTGGCACTCAAATTACAAATAATAGCGCGCCGTGCAATACAATGGCCATCTTCGAAACTGACTGCAGGGAAGTTCATCAAATTATAAGAGGGTTAAGAAGAAGTTGTGCTCTTGGTTGGGACGGTATTCCATCTAGTTTATTTATAGATGCTAGTGAGGTATGAGTCCCTCCCCTAACTTATATTTTTAATCTTTGTTTGACTGCAGGCATTTTTCCAAAAGTATTGAAAAAAGCCCTGGTCCTTCCAGTTTTCAAAGGTGGAGTAAGAGACAATATCAGTAATTATCAACCTATTTCGATTCTTAGTTCTTGTTCTAAAATTCTAGAAAAAATATTATACCTTAGACTGCTAAAACATCTAAATAAACATGATACTGTAGCTAGTAACCAGTATGGCTTCCGTAAAGGGAAATCTACCGAAGATGCTGTGATAGATCTTACTAGTACAGTAATAAAACAACTCGATACTAAGCTCAAAACCATTGGCATATTTCTTGATCTATCAAAGACGTTTGATACTGTCTCTGTCCCGATGCTAATAAAGAAGCTGGAAGGACTTGGAATACGTGGTCTTGCTTTGGAAATCTTCAAAGATAATCTGACTGATCGATTGCAGTGTGTAAAAATTGATTAATACATCAGTGATGACATATCTACGTATCTTGGTATTACCATTGACAGCACTCTCAATTGGCAACCTCAAATAGAAAATTTTACATCGAGAGCAAGGCGACATATGTAGGTATTCAAAAGCCTTAGAAATTCGGCTGATCCAGATAATTTAAAAACTGTTTACTACACTATAGTTCAATCCATTTTATTGTGACACGGTTTGGGGTAGTGCATGCCCAACCCACTTTATAAGAATAGAAAGAGCTCAAAGAGCGGTACTTAAATTTATGATAAAGAAACCTATTAGATATCCTACTGACTTACTATATAAAAAAGTTAAAGTTTTGACTGTTAGGCAGCTAGTTATACTTCACACTATATTTCGGAAACAAAAGCTGCTCACATTTGACCCTGGTCAGGAACATAGGCAGCGCAGGCTCGATAGAATATGTCTTATTCTACTTCAACGTACAAAATCTGCTAGGTAGATATTATCTGAATCTCTCTAATGAATTGTATAATAAAATTAACAATGAGCTACATATTTACCCACTAACTTCAGGAAAAATCAAACCTTTATTAAATGAATGGCTGATGACATTGTCATAAGACGATACAGAGGAATTTTTTGAAAACATTTAGTCATCATTGGTTCGCAAGTACTTTAGCATAATTATTTATAACTTCTGTACGAATGCAGCCTCGACAGAGACTATCGTATATAAAATAGAGCGTTTGCCACAGTACTACCTCATACATACTTCACGTATACCCTTACCATTTTACCTATATCATTTCTTTTCTCATCCGTCATTCCATCATCATTCACCATTTATTTGCCACGTAATCAATCTATTTTTAAAGCTAGTGAAAATTGGATATTCTCTAGTATTATCATTTATTTTGTTTATTTTTCTGCAATGTGTTATAAATTAGTTTTGTAATTACCACCAGTAGTTTATTATCTGCATTATTAACCATTTTAGCTATTGCTTTAGGTCAATGCAGGTATCTTACCGGAGTATTGTTTTTTTTACCATTGAACATTGCTCGTCAATTCTAAGCGGTGGCAACAAAATTTATGGACAATGTCTTGGAAATTACCTTAGACCATCTCTTCTGTTGGAGTATAGCTTGGATACGTGGAATGAGATGTTCGATGGTGGTTACTAGATCTACGTACTAGAGGCGTCACTTCATTTCAACTAGGCTGAGATAGTAAAGTATATCTATTGGTTTAGTATGAGTACAAGGTCTGATATCACTTATCCACTGTGGGGGGAATGAGAAGATTTTTTTGTACACTTGACCTGCTTAAAGACGATGTAGTTGCTTGTGTACATATAATTTAGACAAGTACCTGGGTATGGTTGTCGATAGGGTCGCAGGCGCAGGGCGCGCGCACGCACGAGGCGACCCCGGCGTGGCAGACACACGCGCGGCAGCCGCCGTCCTCGGCCCACCGCGACCCGTCCGGTACCACGCCGCCCTGCCAACGACAACCTGAAAATAGTTAGAAACATTGATTTTAAATTTAAATAATGGCCTGATATACCAGCGTTCAATTTTTAAATGTTTATTAGATTGAAATGTAAGCAAGTTAATGTCGAAAACATCAAGTAAAATCATAGTAAAGAATATAGTTAACTACTATTTATTGCATCTAGTCGTAGTAGTCACGGCACGTACTTTAGCTAGTAAAGTCCTTGCAGTTACCCCGCAAAACGAGAAAACCACATTTTCCTGTTCGTATATGACTTACCTATTATATATTTTTGTACATAAACAAAAAATTTGTACTACACACACGCACCAAATATTCCAGCATTAATGCATACACTATATATATGCATATAGGCCCACAGCTGTTGCAGTGACACACCATTTGAAAACCTATTGAAAACCCAGAGAGGTACTGTTAACTGTTAATATGCTCTAGTAAGAAAGTTTCACCAATGTAGGGACGGGTTAGTACTCACTCAGTTCACAATGTTCAGTATCATCACATTCGCACGCGAAGGCTCCTTCTGTGTTAACGCACCGCGCGCTGTCGTGACACGTGTGGAACCCTTCATTGCACTCGTCCACATCTGAAACCAATATATTAGAAAATTAATCATGGAAATGATATATGTGTTAACTAAGTAGGTCCATCACTTCTAACATGAACGTATCCGATATCACGGATGCACTCATGATTAAGATTATCAAAATTGCTGGACTGTTCTGTTTCAGCCTACGCGACTGGTCTGTTTCAGCCTACGCGTCAGTCCACTGACGCGTAGGCTGAAACAGATGGACGTAAAATAGATCTAGAAAAAATAACTAGTTGTAATTATTGTATAATTTGAAAGAAGCTGGAGGCAAGAATGTTAGAATAAACTGAAGGTTGTTAAAACAACCTTCAGTTTATTCTAACATTCTGTAATTATATTCTTTATATAAGCAATTATATTTCAGTTTAGTGTAAACACTAAACTGAAATATAATTACAGTAAGAAGGAGGATGATAAGCTCCTTCGTACCATTTCTCCTATCATCTTCCCCATCATTCACCTTTCCTTTTTTCTTCCTATTACTAGAGTTGTAACTATATACTGACATGGGCTTATAAAAGGATATAGGATATAGGAAAGATAGGTAAGTCAACAATTTAAACTAAGGGCCAGAATGTTGGGAGCGGATGCGAGAGGAGAGGCAATGACGATGGTTTGGTACCTTCACAGAGGTCAGTGTGAGGATCGCGGCGATATCCCTCCGCGCATACACAGTAGTAGGATCCAGGTGTGTTGACACAGAGCGCGGGCGACGGACAGGCAGGGGCGGCGGGGGCGGCAGGGTGCGCGGGAAGCGCGGGATACACGCACTCGTCCACGTCGCGCTCGCACCGCGCGCCTCCGAATCCAGGCGCGCATGAACACCGACCGGGAGATGCGCACACGCCGCCGTTTAGGCAACCTTCCTCGCAGTGCGCTGCGGAAGCAATCACTATGCTTTTATATCTGTCCACGCAATATTCCTGGTTGCTCAAAATGGTTTTTTTTTTGTTGTACCATGCTGCAACTGCAGGGATATCGATAGCCAAGCCAGGTGAACCGAACTCAATACACCACGAGTCATTATAAATTCTGTACATACTTTTAGGCTGGAGATTTAAAGCGCTAGGAACGTTGGGGTCAGCTAAGCTGTTAGACCTACCGTACTTAGTCTTGCAATTTAGTGGTCCTAAAGCATAAAACTTTTCAGGTATTATTTAACAGGCTTCTGCTTGTAATGTACTCAATCGAAGGAGAAAAAATTCTCAACAACACTCAACATAGTGCCATACCCGAGTAGGGTTAATATTAGATATATATAAGTACTTATTGCATTACCTATGTTAAGATCTGCATGTAATATCTAATTTAACAATTTAATTAGGGAGATAGGTCGTAGAATTAGCGACTTGACTGGCGACTCTCCCTCCGGATCTTACTTGGTGCAAAGGCTGGCCATTGCCATTCAACGCGGTAACGCAGCCAGCGTAATGGGTACCTTTGCTCCAGGTACGATTCGGGGTGGGTTGTTCGACTAATTTATTTTGACGTGTTTTAATATAATGATAATTTATAAATTGTGATATTATTTAACAATAAATATATTATTTTTTACAGAGCCAAGGCGAATTAATATCTATGCTCTTCCTATATATTGGCACTACGCCAATGGAACTAATGTTTTTGCGCTTACTAATAAATAAAAACAAATAGTATATTGCTTGAGCCAACAAACTATTATTGAGTGTCAATGGAAATAGTGTGAATGACTAACGCGTGCAAGAGTATCCATCGCCTATGTATCCGTCCCGACAGCGGCAGGTGTATGAGCCGGGTGTGTTGCTGCACTCGGCGTCCGCGTGGCATCCGTGGCTCGACTCTAGGCACTCGTCCACCTGGGAACCAAGGATTCTACAATAAATACCATTCAAGATCACGATCGGCTGCAAAACGTGAATAGACAGAAAGAAATTTGTGTTCAGTTCAGAGCTAAGCAGTCCGAGTCCGTGACGGATTTGTTGGAAAACAGAAAACAAAATCAATAAAATTATTGCATCTCTATAGACACTCTAGAATAACGTTAGATGTCAGTTACAAAATACTCTAGACTAGCCTTCTTTTGGAACAGAAAGGTATGCTGCCCTCTTCATTAAAATAACTCATATACCTAAATAAACTTTTTCAAGGATTCTTTTTCCGGAATGTGAGTAATTAATATAGGTAAGTAGGTGCAATTCAAATATTAAGATTTATGCCCTTTTGTGACAGGAAATACAGAAGCATTAACAAAAGTAAGCATTTGCGTGATACAATTGATTGGACCTAACTAAACAACTGTTTATTAAATTAAATGTCAATAAAAAATATAGTCAACATTAATACTGAACGTTTAAGTGTAAAAAAGTCAAACAAAACACAATATTCCTAGCGTGTATTCCCTACCTCTCGGCAGTTGAACTTGTCCCATCGCTTGTACCCGGGCAGGCACTGACACAGGTAGGATCCCACTACATTGATGCAGCGTGTGTTAGAATGGCAGTGATGGCCTGTCAGCCCGCCCGCTTCCTGGCATTCGTCTACGTCTGAAATAATGAACAATAAAGTCAAATAGGCTTGATTCAATTAGCAGTTCTTTGGAAGGATAATCAACAACATACATCTGGTAAAGCTGTTTTTAGTCGTATTCGCTATGCCCTAGCTTGGCCACTGTGAATACATCATGTTACATTTTTTGTTAAACTCAAAGAAAACTGATAAACATACCCTATTATAAAAAGCCCATGTCATGTTATTATCATAATCATCATAATCATAATCATTTATTGCATAACTGTACAGAAATTGGTGTTAATGTAGAAATGTTATCGTTCCGACAGTATTGTCCTTGTGAACATACAATTATTATACAACTTAAATGTAACATGCAGTTAGATTGCCTGTGCTCAGATAAATTAGATTATATTATTATGATTATACGAGTAGATCTACATCAATTTTTTTAAAACTTGTTTTGGGGGTAAATTGAGTTGGAGATCAATTTCGTTTTGGAAACTTTAAAATACATGACTGGTGGCTAGGTAGGTAAATAGGGGGCTTTCGTGATGACGTACCTTGACACGTGAAGCCGTCGCCCTGGAAGCCCTGGTTACACTGGCAGGTGTACTTGTGATTGAGGTTCATGCACGTCGCATTCTCGTCGCAAGAATGACCCTTACTGCAGTAATCTACACCTGCAGAGGAAACGAAAGTTATACATACTAAGAAACAAGTAGATAGACGCGATTCGAAAAAACCCGACTGCTAAATCGTTAAACCTGTGTCTCATACTAATTTCTTTGTCTTTTAATTCTGATGTACCCAGTATCACTCTCACAACTAAGACGAATCTATTGACACCACTCACATGAAAATACGACAAGCCAAGTTTAGGCTCTAGGGCGCGGCAAATAAATATACATACATACACTCGAAAAACATAACCCTCCTTCTTTCGTAGTCGTGTAAATAGTTTTAAAGATCATGAGCGGGATATTAAATCTCAAACCGATGTTTTTCACGTTCGTGATGAGGATGATCTTTACTTCTCTCAACTTTATCAATTATTGCTTCAATTTGAGAAAAGGGCTATCAAACAAGTGATATGACATATCGCAGAGTAAGACCAAAAATAGTCGAAAAGTGGATTGTGTTGACCCTTTTATTCACTTTATAAAGAAGATCTAAATCTGATATCTTGGTTCCATTCCTGGAAATAAGATCAGATTTTATTAAAACTTTAAGCAATTTAACATGATTTAAGCCATTAAACGAATTAAAAATAAATAAGCAAGAATTTCATGCAAAAGCTATCTAGATGACTTTGATATTCATATTTCATGCACTTACATCTCAGTATCATACATTATCTATCAAAAACATCTCGGTAGTGCAAAAAAATATACTGAACTTTAGTCTTCCTCTTGCAACAGAGAGATGAAATTAGTCGACTCACCTGGACAGAACTTGCAGCACTCGCCGTAGACGGTGAACTGCTGGTCGGTGTCACACGGCAGCGGTGGACATGCTTCCGTATTGTTCACTTTGGAGCATTTCATACTGCCATCATTGCACACGCATTCCACGCACTCGGCGCGCTCGCGCGGCTGTGAGAACCGGTCGCCGTGCTCGTATAGCGTCTTCTTCATCAAGCATTGTTCTGTTACACAAGCCATGAGATTTTATTGAAGTAGAGCCTTAGAAGAAGCTATCAAAATTAAACAAAAGTATTAATAAGTTGTTAAAACTGTGGAAATCTAATGTTACTCTCACGTCTGCCAGCTGTGCTATCAATAAGTTAGAGCTGTCCTTGGCTAGAAAGCATCACCATCCGTACAAATCGTTAATAACCATACTGTACAATTCCATTGGTACAATTCTGCAATCGCCGCATTTTAACGATTTGCATAATGCTAAATACAAACTTCTTGCTGCCATAATAACATGGCATGTATATGTTTTTTTTTTGAACTTTCTACTCTACAACAAGATTACAACCAGGTACGATTAAAATTTTAGAAGCCCCCTCAAATATGTAATTTATACTCAAAAGAATAAATATGTAATCTGCAATTTTGGGGCATCGGTCATCTTGGACCGATTTTCATCAAATATAGTTAAGAACACACCCGACTAATGCACCTTTCGAACTAAAAACAAGAATCAGAAGCCATTCATCCGCTAGAGAGGTATGATGCCACAGACACACGTCAAATTTATAACACCCCGTCATTTTTACATCGGGATTTAAAAATAGTAGCACTCACTTAAACACGTAGGACAGCACTCTCCCTGGTGTAACACTGGGTTTTTGCAGTCTACTCTATCGCACTCGACTGGCCTGCACGTAATTTCACCGTGCTGAAAACAATAACCGAACAAATGTTGAAGAAGCAGTTTTTTTCTAAAAGAATCTTACTGGGGCAACATTATCAGAGGTATAAGCTATAAGCTTCGCTCGGTCAAACCCTTTGCAACCAAAGTGATTGGGCGCTGGTTGTAGGGATCTTTAAGTGTCCAATGTATAATTAAATACTTTGCTTTTAAATTGTCTTATTGTCCGGTTAAAATCAGCACACCTGGTTATATTTAGTTTCCTCCATTCAAAAGTTGCCTTGAATAGATTACTATTGGCAATTAGGCTTGTTGCACTAAAATTACTAAGTTTTTTTTAATTCACGACAGGTAGGCATTTGACCACCATTTTGTCCAACCACGGGAGTCAGCGACACTGTATGGCTCAAAGGCTGAAGGCTAGGGAAACAAACTGTTAGGTACTCGGCGACGGATTATATTAAGTTAAGGGTGAAGATAGCCAGGCGAGCGTTTGAAAACGTGCTATCATCATTCAAATGGTGAGCTGTGAAAAAAAACTGTGTGTATTTACCACGCAGGAGCACCGATTGCAGTCACGCTGCCAGGAGGCGCCGTCCGCATGCACCGTGCCGTTAGAGTAGCACGACTTCTGGCAATCGCACTGCTCCAGCCGCGACAACCGCGCCTCTGCGCCCGCTAACTGCACCAGAACAATCAGACCTCATATATACTCTTATCATGGGGTCAATTTATAGAGGGTTAGCATCACAGTTCTACATCTAAAATGCTTTTCTTTCTTTATAACTTTAACTATGGACTCAACATAATCCTGCTCCTTATTAAAATTCCAAAAGAAAGATGTTTGGTTTTTTGAAATTAGTTGGCTACCATAACATCAATTAATAAAACTTTTTACGTGTTTAAAAAATATTACTTACCTTAATCGCGAGATCTTGGATATGTGTTGTGAGCTCCTGTACCGTGGCCTGCAGCAGACCGAACTGGCCGCAGGTGGGACACTCCGAGTCCAACCCCGGACATTGTGCCAGGTAGCCGTGCGGCCCGCTCACCAGCCTCACCTCCTGGATTGTACCCTGCAACACGGCAAAGTTGCAGCAAGACACTAAGCGGAGAAACAATAAAGTTCTAATGTAAGCGACACATACTTTGAATAAAGAATGTTTGTTGTTCCTCTGCCCGAGCCAGAGTGAAAGCTGCGGCTGCGTGAAGTTCCTGTCCGGCGGCGGTATGAGGTGCCGGTAGAGGCGCAGGCAGTCAACGAGCAGCGTGGCCTGCGCGCCCGACACCACCAGCGCCAGGCGGTGCCAGGCGCCATCCGCCAGGCGGAAGGGGAAGGCCTCCACTCGCGGCGCCGCGCCGCCTGCAGCCACGTAGTGCAGCCGCACTTCCGCGCGCCGCCCGCTCGACTGCACCTCCAGGTACCTGCGCAGCGCCACACCATGATGCACTAACACCGCCCGCGCCGCGCCCGCCCTAGGCGCGCTCTGTTCCGAGGTACACATTAGTAAACCTACACAACACACAGCGCGTCGGCGGGGCGCGGAGACGCGCGGCCCGCGGGACCGGCCGCGAGCGGACCTCGGCTCGCTCTACATCTCAATATCGCTCGGCCAGCTAGGGGACCATGTACCTCGGAACGGACCGCGTTTGGTGTCGGCTCGCTAGGTGTTCTATGGAGCGCTCCGAGCGAGCGGAACGCGTATCGCATTGACCGGCGCGGGAGCGGCGAGCGAGCGGCACGCGAGCGACTCCGCGCGCGGTCGGAGTAGCTCGTGCGCCAGCGCCCTGCGCCCGAACACGGAGCGATACGGTGCGGAATCTCATGTCGCTTGGAATGCAAGTGCGGACGAGCCCGGCGGCGGCGCGGCGGATCCCCTGGGAGCGAGCGCGGGCTCGCAGCACCACACACGACAACATCGAACGAGAACATCGAGAGACGGCTCGGGAGGGACGTCGGACATACAGAACACAACACGTCAAGACACAGAACACAAGACGACAAGCGGCGAGGGCGCACGGAGCGACACACGCGGCCGCGCGCCCCCGCCGCCGGGACCATGCAGCGGCGGTGAGTCCGTACGAGCACACAGGTCGACGGATAGATCGAGGGGGACATTCCGAGGCACAGGACATTCCAAGATACATGATTCTCCCCTATGCGCGCGCACGTATCGGCCGCGAGCGCGCGATGCGTGCGCGCGCAGCGATGTTGAGATCTAGAACTCACCGTGAGGCAGGTCCCGCGCCCGCGCCGCCGAAGCCTCTCGCGCGTCGCCGCCTGCCGCGCACCTCCGCCCGATGACATCACACTTCTCGTCGATGCTCGACCCACCAACTCATATTGGACATCTACTTGACACACGTTGGCTATATTAATTTACTTTTACGCATAGCAAAAAGATGCAGTTATTGTCAAAACCTATAACCTATAACTTGGAAAGGATTTTGATCATAATGTGCACAAAAACTTTACTGATTATTAGTAGAGTTGGCGGATCTAATATTTTTTGTTAATTTAGCACTTGTCTACAACTACTACCACAAAATAGGTATACAACTAGTTTTGTTTAATCGTAAGTTTTCCGCGAAGAGTACCTTATACCTGTTATAGCCATGAGAGAAAGAAAGGATGGTGCCCGAGTTTCCAGGCTCCTGGCGGAGCGAGGCTAGCACAGTGAACTCTGGCGAGCGTCGCAACAGCTCTGTGGCGCGCTCGAACGCCTCGCCTTCCACTTGCAGGGATCGGGAATCGCCTGAAACAACACGAGCTTTCTACGTAGGAAACACAACTTCGGCTACGAGCTACTTTAATAATAACGTCTACGGATTTTAAGTTCACCTAGTATGTACTCGTAGGAATGATACTTATGAACATTTTAAAAGCTTTCTAAGAAAGTCGGAATACAGACCGGCTCAGGTACATTACAGTTCTCATTACGTACCCATATATCTAACTTTTCTAAATGTTTTCTAAATGTAAATGTAAAAACCTTATAATATGAGTAAACATTTTTACTTGCGTACTCTTATTTTGATCATAATCACGATAAAAATTACACTACGATTTTGCAAAGAGATTCCGCAAACCATCTAGCTGCATTCATTTCAATAATACGGTTTTAGGGCAATAAGTTTGGATGAAAATTTACACGGAGCCTACTGTAGCCTTCTGTGACTTAAAGTCCTTGGCCTGTAACGATAACCCCGCGCTACGCTGGCTACTTGCCAAAGAAACTTCTGTTATCTTTATTGCCTATACTTTGCGCACCAATTATTTCTCATGATAATTAACTTCATAACTGAGCCCTACCTTATTACAGTATATTTTCTTCACACTTTAACATGTATTTTACCCATCTAATCCAATTTCACATTGGTTTGGTAATTCCTTGGCCGTCCGCCACTAGATTTAAAAATATTTTGTGTTATAACTTTATTTTCTGAAGTCTAAGTGCTGATTTATAAATGTAGCTGCTGAAACGAAATAGTGTATTATGACAAACTAGTTCAGCTGCAATGCGGATAGCTTCTTTTAGTAAGAATATTCTTCAGTCAACGCACGTCTAGTAAAACACACATTCATTAGTGGAAACAAACTGTGATAACGACTAGAGTTCACATCACATCCCGACACGAGTCGATACAATTAAAATGGGCGAGTAATAAAGTGCGCAATACAGTTCGGATTTAAATCTTAGAAGAGGGCGAGGGATGACGAAATAATATCTCACATGAATGACGTAATAGCCCCCTGCGGTGAGGGTAAATCGCGTGGAAGGGGATGCGCCGAGAGGGATGCGGCCGCTCGTCGGGAATAAAATGTTGGTAGTAATTGTTTCAAACGGATCGAAAGCAATTTGTCAAATCCTCGGAAACACTATTCAAGAAGTCTCAAAAAACCACGGTTATGATAAATCACGTTATTTTCAATAAACAATGATAACAAATATCTAATGATGGATCGTGGGTATTTTCATGTCAAGGAAAATAAAATATAATCTTTCGACAAAAATGCTGTTTTCTAATGGTACAAGAGACACGAACTGGGTTCAAACATTCCGTCGAGGGATGCCGCTATCGGATCACGTGACTGAATTGTCATGAAAATGAATTAATACCTGACTCCTTAGAGGGTCGCAGAGGTCATTGTACCGAAGTATATTTATCACGCCAAAGGCATGTTAAGAATTATTTTGGAGGGATAAAGGAACTTATATGCATTAAAATTCCGGATTCTAACATTTTTACATTCTTGATTTTTCCATTTCTTCATTCCTAATAAAGTAATTACTGACATAATTAAAGTAGGTAATTAATAATATGACACTATAAATCTCCATCTAAAGAAATAAAACATTGTAGCTCTAACATAGCTACACAATCTTGTACTGTGATCTAAATTAACCACTGCGCTCAACAGTACATACAACTTTCTGAAAGTTCAAATAAGCACAAGTCCTAAAAACAATCGAGAAAGTTCGTTCTTATACCAACTACGAAGCAAGTTCAATGACTTATCTTCTGAGAAAAACTTACATAACAACCCTTAGGTATTATTCTACGAGATTGAAGAAAAACAATAAGGGAGAGCGAAATTCTCTGAATACAAAACACGCAAAATGACGTAAGTGTTTAAATAGACGAGAGACAATTTGGTGAATGAAATACATTTATGTTTTCTTTACATTTGTGAAATAGGTACCGCATTTCAAAAGAGCTGAGAGTTCGATGACTTTTCATATATGTAAGCTTGTATGATAGGCTTTAGTTAAATAGATATTAGTTAAGATTAGGGATACATATACACATGGATACACCCTAACCTTATATTTATGTATACGTAATAGCGTAAACTGAACTTATATTAATTTGTAAAGCCTCACAGTTTTACACAGACGTCTTTCATATTTATAGGATATTTATTATTATTTCTTGTTAGAACAACTTGGGCTCTTTGATCTCAAACTTCATGAAATAACAATGAACCAGCTGTTTATCTTCGAGTGCCTTCTCGCAAAGAAATAAATAATTCATGTTTTTCTCTCCCCGACTTCTCTACCCTCGGTTCCGTTGTTATTTAATATCAATTATGACGGAGCAAGGAGTTGGTGGGCTGCCAAAGATTAACCACCGTATGCAGAACCTTGGATACATACACCTATACTTTGTTTTTATCACTAAAGTATTTATCTTTCTTCTTCCTGAAATAATTTCTAGCAACTTATAAAAAGTAGCCATAGCACAGCTTTCGAAAATTTCTTGTATATGTGAAAATTTTATACATGTGGGACATATCTCATGTATTCAGATGTTATGGTACGTTTGTTCTAAATTGTATCACGGTAAAAATTGAAATACTATAGTATTGTATGATATGTAGTAATTTACTATATCCCAGATTTATTACCCCATCGTCTTTAGTATTACACTAAAAACTAATTGTACATAAACAAGTATCAAATCTTAATACGAAATCAACTTCAAACTCGTACGTTCATACAGAGAAAAAAACACTCCGAGATCGAAAAGACACAAAGCTAATGTTAGGCATCGAACCCCAAAGCTGTTTTGGTTTAATTATATCACCCTCCATGCCACGAATATTAATCCATACAAATATTTGCGGAGTTTGAGCAAACACTTTATTGTGCGAGTCCCCGATACGGATTTATTTTATTGGCCGTTTATCACTTCACCAGACGCACGACCTGCTATTTAAAATCAATAGGTTTAACCGAACCGAACGAATAAGTTGACACGATCAAATTTCTTATAATTAAGTTTTTTTTTAATATTAACAAAACAAAATTCTTTAATCAAGGCTATATATATTTGTACATGATTCTTACCATAACTTGAGTTATTTATTTGAAAGATAGGGGTTGTATTCTACATTCATTAAGAGTTTTGTCAAGGAGCCAACTGTGAATAAAAAAACACGAAAATAAAACAGTTTTTTTCATAACACTTAATGAGTTCTTTGCAGCTTGTTACCCAGCAAGCATGAAGTATATTCGATAGAATCCCAATGAGGGTTGACTGCGCAATGCTCAAAGAGCTGACTTCTCTCACATCACACGGCACGTAGCGGTTCATTGAGCAAATAAAGATCAGCGCTTCTCAACGTTCGGACCAGAGAGTCCATTGTTTTGTGAGGGTTCTAGTATCGCTGCCAGTTTTAGGCTTTCCATATTTGTTCAGGTCTTCTGATTTAAACTTCATTTTTGTGTTTATTTTTAACCGTTCTTATAAAATAAGTAGGTTCTCAATTCGTTGGAATATTTTATTATGTATGTTCCCGATTTCATAGCGACATCAGTTTTCAGCGACAATTTCAATTTATTTATTATTATAGTTATACTTCACAGGTGATCCCATACATTAAATCAAAATAAGTAAAAAATTAGCACTTTACCAAACTATTTACAGCTCTATTTTCTTATCTTCTACCTTCTATGTAAATCAACTCTGTTCTGTTGTAATAACCAGAAATTTCACTTTTAGTATGACGTTGAAACCAGGAATTATTCAGTGCCTACCTATCATATGCATCATGCAACTGTATTCGATGCTATATTTAGACAAAATGTCCTAATAATTTACGTCCATATTATGTTGGTAGACAGCAGTAGGTATATGC
The DNA here is from genome assembly GCA_947049295.1 of Ligdia adustata. NCBI lineage: Eukaryota > Metazoa > Arthropoda > Insecta > Lepidoptera > Geometridae > Ligdia > Ligdia adustata. Next base: position 12,569,839 of record OX346218.1, read on the forward strand.
GTGCGTGTAGTTAGCATGTCAAGCGATATGCCATGTCTGGCGGACTGGCGGGCTGGCGGGCTGCAGAACCCTCGTCGCGCCGCTGTCCTTGGCACTGACGACTTGCCTATGACCGGCATTAATAATTCCACACTCGGTTGTCGGCTGCAAGCTTCACGCTCGCTATCTATTGTGTCAGTGTAGTACTCTCTGTCTACTCTGTTATTACAGTCATGCCGTGTCTGTGTTTGTAGAGCGTGCTACAAGTTTGTCTACGCTCAGCGTAGCAAATGTATCGTTGGATGCAAATTGTTAAAGTCACGGAGAGTCTCATTTTGTTATATCATGTTCACTCCCATATCAATATTATCTGATGTTTAGTATGGGTTACCAGAGTTTATTTAGTTTGGCGTACTCATCGAATTGATTATTTTTGGTCAAGCGAGTGAAGCAATACTGCTTCGAGACGGTCAAAATCTTCCGTAAGTTTGTATGTTTGTGTAATCGAAACTTGGTTTACAGGTATTCGTAGACGACGTAAAATGTTTGAGTGTTTGGAGATTTTTAAATTAGATTAGATTATTTTTGCAATTAATTTATTTTCCAATTGGTATATTGGAATTATTCGATACAAAAAGGGAGCAAGTTTGCTACGGTGCTATGAACTATAATATTTGGCAGAGACATGGGATACTTAGCTTTATATAACAATTTTTAACATGAATAATATAGGTCAAGGGGTTGTTGAGGAGTATGTGCTAGGGTGACCATAAATTTTCCAGAACACTCTACTAGTTTAAACATACCTACTCACTATTATAAATAATTTGTAAAAACGTCTCGTTCAAGGAAAACCGAGCAATTACAGTAGTTTGTCCGCACAACTACTATAATTGTTCGGGGGAGTTAACCTCGCGAGCACTTTTCAAAAGCTTTCTTCGACTTTATATCTTAAAAAAATATCTTGACAGGTTTTCTCAAACCCAGGATTGGTATTTCTATTCATTCGTAAAACCGGTTTAATGAATGAACGAATGAACGATACTAGGTGTCGTCAAAATTAGTTGAAAACTACGACATATACACGAAAACTAAAATCCAGTCTTACATACATACTGAACTGAAAGATGAAAGTTACGGCGTTCCTGTGAGAGGGAGGATGAAAGACATAAAAATAAAACTGGTATTAAATGATAACTTAGTAACGCGTTATTTAATTTCAATAATTATTCTTTTGTTAGAATAGAATAACTGAAATTTTTGTTATCCCAAATATAACGGGGATTACGTGGGAGGGGGGATGAAAGTCGTATTTGACTATAACTCGGCAACGCGTGCTTTGCCAGTGGATGGTTCTTTTTATGTTAGAACGGACTTACAGAAATTATGTGATCCCGAAAATAAGTGAGGGTTCTTGTGGGAGCGAGGATGAAAGTCGAATTGCTAACCTCCTCCTTTAAAAGTGCTGAATTCGAAAAAAAATAAATAGGCGTTAATGCTATGCACAAAGTTTAGCAATTGCGAACAAAGTCGAGGGCACAGCTAGTAATTATCTAAAGCTGTGTAGGCATTGATTATAACACGTACGTTATAACACAACTTAGCAAATTATATATTAACTTATACTCAAGTGTATAGTTTTTTTGACTTTAGCATTCTTTTCGATATTACTATGATCATGTCTACTCGAGTGTTTTAATACGAGTATGAATATAAGTAAATCATCAAATCTCCAAATTCTGTAAATTATTATTAGTAGACGTTATGTACAGCCAGTTCCACAAGGATTAACGCAAGCTGGTGCGTAACAAAGTGCGGTACTATTGACGTTTGACACTTGCAGTGGTGATGGCTGGTCTTATTATCCCGGCGGCAGGCTGTGATCCCCACAATTAGGGCTGACACCCTCCGTCTATGCGGCCGAGCGCAACTCGCCTAATGGCCGGGATTAGGTTACGTGTAAATGAAACGGGAATGTCCCCTCTACTAGGGTTGTCCAATACAGTTTCAATTAAGCAGCTATCAATTTTTTCAAGAGCACTTTACAGCTTACACTGCTGGTGGCGTCATTTGATATTCGTTACAAATTGTAATACGACAGCAACTCATTTAATATAATCATAAGCTTTTTATCACACGATATCGCAAACTTTGGTTTAAAGAATGAATTGAAGCAGTGTACTCTCATACTTTATTTACCGACTCTACAGAAGTAGGATGAGCTTGCGTTGATTAAAATCTTTGAACGCCCTATTCCGCAAAATGGTGTGACAAAGTATGGAGCAATTGTCTGTGTAGTTAATCACCAGTGAGTGGTGTGGGATTGCGGACATTTCTCTGCGGATTAATGCGCTCCGCCGATAATGGGCCGTTCAGAGTCGGTGCGGGGATTACAACCAATTTGCGCGCTCCGCCCGACTCCGGCTGCGGATTACAACAGCCTTTGAATTTAATTAGCCGGCCTTATTGGACAGTGACCTTATTCTCTGCAGTTGGCAGTGAATAATTCATTTTTCATTTTCCTCTATAAACTTTCCCTAACTTTGAAGCCGTTTCGACAACAACAATGGAAAGCTTCGCACCCCCGTCTATTCAAGAAGCTCGGCTTTCTAAATCTCGACGGAAGTGTCTTCAGACTTTTTTGTCAAATTGCAAATGACAAAAAGCAGAGGGACGAACACAATGGGCACGTGTTCCTGACGGGACCCTCGGAAGTACGAGCGATGTATTCATGAGCAATCGTAATTGGAAAAATATGTTATATCTTGTCGGACTCCGCAGATAGCATGCCGCTAATGTAATTTGAAACCGGAGGGATATTTTATTGCAACGTAACTCGATGCTAGTGTAATCTGAATTAATATCGCGGGCAATAAAACATCCATTGATTTATGTCGCCAATAACAGTAACACGCAGAGCTACGAGGAAATAATATTATAACGTTCCATTTATATAATCCTGCAATAACATTGTCTGTAAACGGACAGGCGGACATGACTCGTGTGTTTACTGCAGCGAAGGAAGGAGGTGTAATCAAGCTTAAAAGCCGAGTACGGACGTGCGATAGTGACGTGAAGAAGTTATTACGAAGTGCATTAAAATGTGGAATAGAGGCGCGGCGAGCATGCGGCTGCGGCTTCGACTAATGGATGGGCCGAGTGTGGCATAAAACCCACACTGAAATGCACTTTCAGACTGGTCGTCTCGATGCCGAAGTAATATCCATTAACTTGAAAACGATATCGTTGAATGTGCATTTGCTGTCATTATAGTACCTATAAACATTTAACTTCGTCGTAGGAGTTTTGTGACAGGAAAATATTCAATTTATGCAAGCCTGAGTAACAATGGTGTTCTCTGTTTGACTAAAAATTAAATTAGTTGACACTTATCACCAAACTGTAGAACTAGAGTAAATGGTGTATGTGTCATATTCATTTTAACAATATCATATGAGAAAATATGGAGAAAACAATAAAATGTCGGCATAGTAATGAAATCATTTATAAGGGAATTTCATGTCCAACTGAAAATCCACGATGTTTACGAACTTTTGTCAAGATTGGTTGATCTTGTACAGTTGGTCATAATAATATGACCAATCCATATCCAGAGAAACTTATGTAAATACTGATTGGTGAAAGAATATTTAGCCTGAGATGATGTAGAGGCACTTTACTCGGCATTTATGAAATAGTACCTTGTAGTGCGTAGGCAGTGTGCTGTGGTTGCATGCCCTGCGCAAGCGTGACTCCGGCGCGCGACGTGTTGTGCAGCGACAACGCGCCCAGCAGGTCTAGCTCGGTGGCTGCAACAATACAATACACCAAATATTAAACAAGGTAGTCGTGAAACAAGGTGATTATTCTCAGGTGAAGTGGCTCGTGTCTGAGATTATAACAAAACACAAATAAAACAAAGAAGTCAGGAAAGAGATCAGCGATAATACGAGTTTTTGTCGCAATTCGTAATCCTAATCTGATCGTAGTCTCATGGCTGATGTTACTATCCCTACCGTCGTAATTGAAATAGCTGCTAACCTATTGTAATACGCTTAAACTAATCTTCTTGTATATAAAAATCAGTTGCTGTTCGTTTTTCTCGCAAAAACTTGAGCGATTTAGCTGAATTTGGTTTTGACATGCTTGTGAAAGTTCAGGGAAGGTTTAAACGATGAGAAACATATATGACTGTTAGGCGCTAAGAAGTTCGCCGGGACAGCTAGTATTGTAGCTTCAAGGTCTGAAAAGCCGTGGCTACGAATTTCGTAAACACGCTACGCCGCCCGCACTGTACGGTAGGTACGTTCAATAAATATAAGATGTTTTTGCTTATTGCGAGCTACTACTTTTAATTTATGCGATGAAAGTAATGAAGAAGAATAAAGTTAAAGGTACTAATTATTCACGCTATATACAAGACTCCAATTTTACTAAAGATTATTTATTATACTACACTATTATTAGAAATATGAAAAACAACCAAGAAAGTTATTTAACCAAGTTATTTGTGTATATTTACGGCCCATTTACGACTGACTATCGGAAATTCAAAATCGAACTACTCTCTATGAGAATTTATGACATACAAACAAGTGATTAAAAGTAACTTCAAAAAATCCGACCGCAAGAACTTAAGATCCAAGCAATCTTAACAAATGACATCGTGGGATGCAGCTTATGACCATCTGCAGGTGAAGACTAATCTATCGACACCACTCACATAAAAATACAACAAGCCGTTTAGGCTCTTCCTTCTCCTTTCGCAGTCGAGTAAAAACAATTACACACGCGTCGAACATAAAACCGCCTTCGTTTTTTTGTCGATTAAAAACATCTTATTATCTACTACGCTCCGACTATACGCAAAAAATCTCCCAATAAAGGTCGTTAAGGCGGAATGATCGCTGGCAATTACACCATAAAACGACATATTTTTCTTTCGCTGGCGATGAATATTTACGAGTCTATAAACTGGCAGTGGCCTACATTCCGACAATCAATACCACGCCGGAAGATGGCCAAAAACCTGCCTTTGACAGACGCAGGCTGGCTATCGATCCAAGCAACCTAGCTTACGTGTGGCACTCTATCACAACTCTAGAGAAATATTGTTTTCAATTCGTATGGGTTAAACGACATTGGACTAGTCTGATATTTCTCAAATCGACAATTCGTCAATTTCGACATCGGTCAATAGGTTATTTTTCAAATGGTCTGATTGTCCAATTATTGAATTATTGTTTGACAAATTTATTTTCTCAGATTTACTATATACATTTGTATATGTTTCACTTTTTTAACTTTTTAATAAATCACATTTTAAAGTTACCGTATATCTGACGTAGGTACTTGTCTGTAGTTTTTTAATTTTTTATAACGTGTTCAGGCCACGAGGTTCGACTTCTCTAACCAAAGAATATGATACTAGACCGATATGACTAATTATCGTTGCCGATCGAAGTCGATCTCTATTTATTTAAAAGGTAGGTACTTGTAAGTACATAATAGTCCGGGTAAACACATCAATCAACTGAATGTGTTTTTATTGCTTTTGGTATTCATCAACACTCTACACTTATTGGAAAGTTTACCTACGAAATAACTAGGGCAGTAACCTAAGGGTTAGTAACTTAGCTGGACAGGACAATTTTGATCATTATATACTTACTGTTTGTTAAAAAAAAATAACTACATACGAATAAATAAAATTGAATAAGAAAGCAATAATGCATAGCAAAATTTATACAAACGTTCCCAACAGTTTTCCAACAATGTATGTGACGCTTACGTAAGCAAAGCAATGTGAGCTTTGTATTATACAGCTGTGAGTTCATTAACACGAACAGAGCTTGGGGTGAGTCTTTCGAGATAGATAATAATGCTCTATATTCACAAAGAAGCTGAGCAAACATGCCTCTTCCGGCAGTTTCTCTGACATCACCGGATCAAACATGTCGCATATGCATTTCGCGATCTTTTCCATAGGTTACTTTATATCAGGGTTTCATTATACTGAAGTGAAAGTCATATATATCAGATAAGGTAAAAAAACAATTTATTAATAGGAGTGGAATTGGAGTGGTAATTACTATTTTAATACGATACATGCTAATGCTAATTGATCTTAATAAAAATATATTATACATTTCGTCCTTTTTGTAGCTTTTTACGTGACTCCTAATACCTATAATAAACGACTTCGGCTAGTGCACTAATTCGATAACTTTAGTCACAGTTTGTTTTAAGTCGCGCATTGTTCGTAGTGAATGCCGGTTTACCGGCGAGGCTCGCGCCAGAGCTTTGTAATGCAAGTGTACCGGATCCCAGCACCATCCATCAGCAGTAACCCGGTCACGTAGTCTCCTAGCTACGCCGTAGATAACTAGGCTACGAAGTATAGCTCGCTACTACTAAACTCTACGTTATGTATGAAAGCTTGAAATGTCTGTTTTATGTTTGGTTTAAAGATTCTTCATTCTGTATACCGTATCGGCAAAAACATGGCGTACATTATAACAATATTTTCTTGTAACCACTCAAATAACCCAAGTTTTACATGATAATATAATTTGAATACCGTTATCTGTAGATTATGAGCTTTGGTACAATTTTTGAATAAAATGTTTTAACGCACGAAGGCATTTTTTTGTAATGCTGAATTGGACAAAAACGCCCAAGAGTGGTAGCATCAATTTCATACAGCCAGATATCGAAAGATATTTGATAGTTTTAACTTACCCTAGGATTGACTATCAGATGATTATCCATACTAACTGCGTTGCATTCGTGCTAGTTCGTTTTTCGCGAGATCTAAATATCAATTTCACAATCAATTATCGCCGTTATACTACTCGTCATTACCAAGTAAAGTTATTAAATATAAAAAAATATTTTGCGCTCGACCGCAGCTCGTCTGAATTAAAGTGACGTTCGTTGGAATGTGGCACGCTTACCTAGAAGAAACCGATTCACTCGCGATTTGAAAAGATCGAGATTTTAACTATCGTCTTGTCTGGCTGTTCGCATAATCCAATTGGCACTCCTCGTCCAATCAATTTTTGTCTAACTAAATTATATAATTTTATTTCTTGCCAGTATCACGCATCACTACTATAGGCCGGGTCAAATAAGAGATCAATATATAGACTACACAATTCATTATTAAATAATAAATCAAGAAGGCCAACTGATTACATTAGAAGACAGAGATTCGTCTTGTACAAGAATACCAAAGTTCCTATTGGAAAACACAACAATTTAATAAAACACAAAAAACAAAAATTTAAAAAACAGTTCGTTTTCTTAGTAAAGCAAAATGCTACAACATTTTTCGTATAGGTAAACGGTGTGCTTAGTCGGACTGGCGGCCCGTAATGAAGCGTCACAGATAGTGTCAAGAGTGCTGGAGCCGCGACCATGAGTAGGACAAGCTCCAATTTACGACGCCTGCCTACTGCCTACTCCACGGAGACGTGATCACGTAGGGTTGGCGACGCGAGTAAACTTTAAATATACAAATAAACATACAAGAGGGCTAGCTAGCATGGGTAGTTTTTGCTTTTCTCTTTCCCCGGGGCCCGACAGAAATGAGCCTTACACGCGAAGTGAAAACAAAAGCCTCTGTAACATTGTCACTCGAAAAAACTGATGGTTTTCATGCTATCATACGGAAGAAAAACGTTTATTTGTGGTGAGTGTGAGGTAACAAGAATAGCCACTAAAACTAGTTGTACATAGTCAAAAATGTTCTGTTCAAAGATGCTACGAGAACATAAAAGATTAGGTTCAATGAAAGTTCTATAAAGATAGACAGGTGATATTCTAACTTTAACCGTAGCTGACTCATGAGTTTCGTTATTCCCGATTTAATAAAATGTAATCTTTGGTTTTTAAGCCAAGACATTTTTCTAAAAGTTTGTTGTCGTAAATGTTTATTTCGTTAATTAAAGCGAAAGAGTAGAAGCCCTACTGGATCAGTAAAGTAAAGAGCGGGCGCCGAGGCGTCGCGCCGCCGCCACGTCGTCTGTGCCGCCCGTCACCAGACCACCGCCCGCCCTGCTTCACGGAATAAAGAAACGTTCCAGATTGCCTCCTCAATGCTTCAATGTAAACCAACTGAATCAAGTTTAACTCTTTTTGGAATGTACGCAGTACACTTTGGTATTGTATTCATTAAAAGTTACGAATTTATAAAAGTACTAGCTTTGCCCGTGGCTTTGCGCGCGTTGTATTGATTTTTCTGGAAAAAAAGCCTATTGACACTACTCGGATTTCTTGGAACTATCTCTGTGGAAAAAATTAAGTCGATCCGTCACTTAGTTATTGAGCAGAAAAAGAACAAGAAAACCATATAAGGCATTCAAAAGTGTGGTGTTTATAGTAGCTATTGAAATTTTTCCAAATGCCCTTCCTTATTTAGACCTTTTCAAGGTATTTTCGCAATAAAAGGTAGCACATTATTTAGACTATATTTCCTAGCATTTAGACTATCTCAGTGATAAATTTTATCAAAATCGGTTGAGTGGTTCGGGCGTAACAACTTACAAAGATACAAAGAGCGAGCCAGTTATGAATGTTTCCGAAAGATTTTTTAACATATTTTGAATTATATTTGCCTTATCATTGCATTGCTATGTAAGTATACCTTCAAAATGGAGACCCTTGGATTAGTTTTGATAGTTTTTAACGAATTAAAATAAAATATGTTTATCCACTAGGATGGTAAAACACCATGGTACGCTTTATGCACTCTCTAAGTTATCATCCTCAATATTTTTTTAATGCATTTTTTGTGGTGTCCAGATTTTCTTTGAACTGTTGTTTTCACAAAGCTTTGAAAGTTTTCATGCTCAAAGGAAATCAATTCTGTTCCAAACCACGAATGCGATAGACTGCCCCGTCGCCGTTCTCTATTTATCTTTGAATTCGAAACGGTTTTGTTGGGAAAACTTTTAAATGAATAACTTCACCGCAACTTTTTCTCTTTTTCTTTATATAGAAATCTTCTTATATAGTTTTGTGAGTCAGGAATAGAGATAAAAGTGCTTTCTAAATGGCTTAGTACTTTATATTGGAGCCTTAGCATACTCATTATATTAAATATCTCTCTATATATTGTTTGTGCTGAAAACGGATTAATTATGGGGTAGTTTGCCATGGCAATTTTTCTGTAGTCATGTGTTCGTCCACCACGCTGCCCTGTTTCTGACTTGTACGAGTAGGCATCGACGAGAAAAAATTTTTTGGTCCCCTCGTATTATATCTAACAGTGCATGTACGAGTAGGTTTCCGTATGATATTTTATGTATTCTAAGTTTTTCTACGCATACGCGAAGACACTTAAGGTGAATTGGTAATTGGATATTTTTGTTCGTTATAAATAAATCTGCAAAAAAAATTACCTTAACACTTTCACAGTCCACGGTATCCACATGGATACAAAAACAGGGTTACCGTGGAGTCCATGTATCCGAAAGGATGCATGGGCACTGAATTTTAGATATGGAATATTGGAGTGGACTCGAGGGACTAGATTTTATTTTTGTAAGGTGGACTGTGAAAGTGTTAAAAACCTACGTAAAGATATGTTGTTGAATAGTTTCGTGTATTTTAGGATACTTACGGAAAAGAGGCAACTTTTGAAATACCATAACATAATGACAGTTTTTCTTAGAAGTTATACTATCGTACTTTTAATACGATTCTGTTACAGACTGAAAGCCATAAAGCTTATTTGCCACGCGATCGTAAACACTTCTGTGCTATTTGGCGTTAATGCTACTTGCCTCTTAGATGTAGATATACGAGTACCTACTGGTTGTATAACCCCTGGATGTGTTGAAACCAAATTCAACCTTTTCACTACGAAATAGGCGCTACATTTTAGAAATTTCACATCACGATAAGAATGTAAGCAATGTAGGTACGTTAGCTGTACTACGTTGCATCAAATGCAATTTACGACTCGGAAGTAGGTACCGCCATTAGCCCGAGAGTGCGATAAAATTTTAACTCACTTGTAAATCGTCGTCATCTACAATAGCTGTATTTTAAACCTTTTCTTACTATAGCTCATGTTTTATTTTAAGTGTAAATTAGAACATGAGCTATAGTATCCTAGTATAACCTATATAGTGATATAGGTTACCTATAACTGAAGAAAACTCGAGTCCATTTTAAAGATACCTACTGCTTCAGCACTTTTACCTTTATTACAAAAAAATATCAGAATGATAATAGCTAAAAGCTATTAGAATAGTCAATTAAAGAGCACTTTTGATACATTACAAGTAGAGCGTTCGCAACAAATGGTGAAAGTAGGCGTAACAACTCGGTTAGCCGCGATCGGGCAATTAATTAGTCTTGTTATTAGAGTTAGACGTCAACAGCCTTTACGTGGAACCGCCGCCGGTATGCAGACATACTCAATTATATTATATGAATTGACTAAGGCATTTCATTGTTGTGAAACACGAGCGCGCTTTTTGTTAAATATTGTCGACGCGGGTGATGACATTGTCTTTTCATAAATACGTCGATTAAGTAATGTTAGCGGTAAATAAACATACGATACGATTATGTCAATGTAGAGTCAATTTTGGCTAAGTATAAGTAATTTATCAAGTTTCTAAAACAGTAGTAAAGCGACCTACGTTCTTTTGTGGCCTTGGAAATGCCAACGCTAATATTTACACCTATTATATCGATTGCAGACTTTTACCCTTATCGCGAAAGTGAACCTCGAAAACGTAGGCGAAAGTTCCTGATAGCACTTAAGTTCGGCAAACGATGACAAGTGTTAGGGAAACCCGATGCTCTGTGAAATGGACTATCGCGTTACCCATTCGATCGGAACGCATATCGCCGAGCAAGGGTTAATATAAATTAATTGAAGTCCCTGCAAGAAACCTGAGACGGCTTGTCGCGTGCCTGGCTACCTGTCCACTCGGAAGGCCAAATTGCTCATATGGACGATGACTCGAAGTCCACGTTAATTACATGTAAATCATCAGGGGTGATTAGAATACGTCCTACACACAACAAATACCTTGACCAAGCTTATAACTTCTACATACTAGACGTTGGGGATAGTCGCTTTTATGGTCTCGTTAAAAACATAAGGCGTTATGAGTAGTTCTGATAGTAGAGCCACGCGTCAAGGTATGTTTACCGCACTGTAGCGGTAGGCGCTATGCATTTATAAGTATGTTGAGTTTGAGTTTCATATAAATTGACGGGCAAGTTACACGACTCAACAGCAATAATGCAACAAATGGCCTAATATTTCGACGATCGCTCACTCGAAACGGACAAAAAACAAATCATCTGCTAATAGCGCATGAGGAAAAGAAAGGGCGGCATACGACGCGTGCCATATGGCAGGCTTGTGCCACCCCAGCCGGCTTACACCGGGGGACAACGGTAGTATACTTCTTTTAATTATACCTACTACTCCTTAGCTAGCTTAGACCTGCTAACAATCACGTGCTAAACCTAAATAAAGAAACAACTAACTGTGTAAGACTTTGACTTTCGACCGACCTTGGCATTTCGTTAAATAAAATTTCGTAGAAAAGATGGATTATTAGAATTACACTTTAACTAAATAGCAATCCGCACAATAAAAAGTTATTCCTTGAAAACGTTGCCATCAAAAGGCTGACTCTATATTTTTCGTTTTATATGGATTAAAATGACGTCGTCGTTGCATACGAACAAATCGTCAATGAGATACGACAAAGTTGATAAATATCAAGGTAAACTAAATCAGGGTTCCATTATCAATATTGGATCAAGGACGCAATGTAATGTACTTAGTTGTCATTATTTCAATGGTAGCAATAAAAAAGTATAAGAATAAAATGACAATCACGCGATGTTACAAAATGGTGACGTAGGTACTGTAGGTATGGATAAATTCACAAATGTCGCGTGCGACGTCCCGCGTCAGCACAAAACATCGTACGATGTGGTGCGATACGGTGATTCATACAAAGCACACGGCGCCGCTCGGCGATGTTTGATCCGATACCCACACCTCTGCACAAAATAAAATATTTCTGTATAAAAATCTAACGATAACTTATATGAGATTTGTTTTAAAGCATTAATGAATTCTAAGTATGTTTTAATACACGAGTATGTTTCCGCAGATCAAGAGTCAACGATAACATGCCAAGCGCCTATATTTAAAAAAATTACAATCACAAAAAACAGCAGGATCACCCATAGACTACTAAAATTCTACAGATTATACGATTGCTACAACACACTACCAGAAGCCAGTGTACTAGCTGAAAGGCGTTACTATTTAATATCTATGTCAATACAATATTATATCGTTGGGTGTAGATCCTCTCGTACTATGTCAGCTACCGCGATCCGATTTGGAAAATCCGCGATCAAAACTTGTCTGATTCAGCTATGGACACAAAATCACAACTAGCTTCAGCATAGTTCGAAACTAAGATAATTATGCAGTAGGTGTTTTTGACGTGCGTGAATTATGCAGGATTTTGGAATATTCGGTGGACTAATGCAGGCCGGCTAATAAGGGCGCGCCGGTGTGGGGGTGCGGTGGACCGGTGTAGATCGACAGGTGGTGGACACGCGCCGGTGACCGCCGCCCCCCGCCCTCCTGCCTTGCGCACACGCAGCCTACTCGCGCCGCGACGTGCCTTACCGACTCTACTTTGGACACTAAGTTAATTTGAAAGATTACGTTTAATAAAGGCGATGAACTCCAAAAGAAACTCATTTGAAATTATGTTAGTCCTGTTTGCCAAATACTGTGGAAATAGCGCCTCAGCAAGTTTCTTCTTTTTCGAGAGAAATACTCCACAAATTATATAACTAAAATTAAAAATTCGAACCGATCCAGCATGATCAGTTAGAAACTACAACGTGTACGCGAGGACCAACATCCAAACATACTGACAGACGAAATAACATTTTGCCACGCTCGAAGCACAGAAGCATCGCCTTTTCTATCGGTAATACAGTTAATTGAAAAATCAACAACAGATTTTTAGTAAGTAGTTTGCAATAAAAATTTTAGAAAATGTGTGTGTGTCTAATTCAGGTATATTGTCGAAAAATAATTTTTCTTTTTTACGACTCCGGAGCTTAGTTTAGCCAAGCAACAATAACGTCATCTTATTCAGTACCTATATCTAAAATGATAATTCTAACGCTCCATTTGAAATTCCGATAAGAGTTTGTCCTTCGCTTACCCTTTACCGTGTACCTAACTCCTTGCAAACAACATCCGGTGGGGATTTACTGATACTATAAATATTAAATGAGCTTATTTACACTTCAGCCTGTTACACAGAAGGGTACTTTGTAACTACCTGTGAAGGAACCCTGGAGACTCAATTAGAATATATATTTATATAATCAGCTATACTGCTACAAACTTCTATTTGTGCCTATTCAATACAGAATAATCTAATTGTAATATCCCATTATATTAAACATACTTACTATTTGTATAAAGTCTAAACCTGTAATAAAAAAAAATGAAAATATACAAAAGATTTCCAGAGGTTTAAATCTTAGCGAAAGAATCCAACCAAGCTTAATCCTTTCCATTGAGGCAGTGACCCTTGTAAGTTCGGCCTTCAAAAAGTCGTCCGAGCCGTGTCTTTGACATTTTGAACTTGACAGTGGGCCACGCGGCCGGTAATCTCCTAATCTGAGCAAACAGCACGCGAGATAACAACCCGTATCAGCATAACTTAGCCGCACGTGTGTTCACATCACCACTCGCATTGTCTCTATACATGTAAACCTCCTAACGCCTCGATTTAGGCAAGTCTGCTTGCTTTGGCACCCCAAAGCACATAAACTTCCTCGCTTCGATATAGGTTCAGGTTAGGTATGCTTGTTATAGCGCTCCTTATGCCGTTAAGGCACACCAAGCTACAACCTAGAGCAAGCAGAAATGCGAGTACGTGCATTATGTACTCTAATTATTTATGTATGTTGACATTGATATATACAATCATCTACGAGTATAGAAGTCAACAAAAAACTAGAAAAAAATAAAAGTTAGAAAAAACAACAAGTGATTTTGTCGCAATGTAAATGAGCAAGGTGTTTTAAATTGGAATGAATATTGTCTATGTCTTCACGCCACTCTGTTCAGTTTTAATGTTAGCCCAGTTAAGCCAAGCACTATAATCATACTACTACTGAGATATTTACACCTCGAGGTACACATCGCATGACTTAATGCTATAAATGAAGCTTGTACAAATACAATTTCGGTTTTCCTAAAGAACTCTCACGCGGTATGAAAACGGGAGAACCATTACCTCAGGCGCCCGCAAGTCGTATCCTTGCTAAACGACTACATTTAAATAAATTTAAAGTCCCCCGAGCGTGTATTAAATCATGAGACGGCATTATTAGGCGGATCAATTTATTGGCTGTCAAATAAAATGGTTGAATATTGTGTATTGAACAAACAAGTTAGGCATATGTAGTGCAAAAGGGTGAACCTGCGGGACCCTTGCGTCAACCGGCAACACCCTTCGTTTCCAATTGGCACAGTCCATGAAATCAAAAGTGATTTATTTCGCACAATCACGGAAAGGGAATTCAGTTCAATTCTTTTAGCGCTGATTTTACGTAATTGTAGTGTGACTGTGATTATTCATCTTCTTGGTCAGGTTACAAAATAGAAAAGAAAATGTAATGCGATTGTTAAAAACGGCTTATGGAAGAAACTTAAGGAGTACAATTGCTTAGTCTTTATATAAGGCCATTAGCAGTTTAATGCGTTCTTTTACTATACGAAATATGCGTCTGCATAAATACAAAAATAACCTACTTTTCTCATCCCCTACGCTATTTGGAACCAACGTCTGATAGATATTTATGTTTCATTCACCCCTGTCTAGAATAGCAAACTCATGTTTTCGTACCAAATAATCCAGAACCCTTCTCGGAAACGCATATTTTAATATTTTCCAACACTCATACTTTCCGAAGAATATTCAGCTTCGAGAGAGATTACATTCTTTCTTTTACAGATTTAAGTATGAAATAATATATTAAATTTATGCGCTAAGAAAAGATAAAATATAAGAATGGTCTTTCTAAAATTTGACTTTCACGAAAGTTTATAATTTCCTTTTGTCAGAGTTTCACTAGTAATATTAAAAACTTCAACATACGAATGTAATGGATCTCTAGATTATATTATTTATAAAAAATATAATATCATTAGACTTACTTAAAAAAAATCTAATGAACTAAGTAGCTGGTTGCTTACATTCTAAAACCGAGGAGATTTTACTTTTATAATTTATTCCATTTCATGAAGAGTACAATAATCTTTGTTTTTAGCTGATTTATATAAATAAAGAGTCTATTAACACAATCACGTGTAATGAAATACTATACAATAAATTAATTTCCAGCTGCAATTTTTTAAAGTATATCCACGACTAACACGGATACACATGTTCTAAATCAACTAATTGATTCTAAATAATCATTATCCTTCATAGTTGTACAAGAACATTTCAAATTAAAGTGTCTAGGTTACTAGTAACTAGGACGCCGCGATGTAGACTTACGTAGTCTAAACAAGGCCTGCTTTATTAGAGCTGGGGTGCACATAGGCACACAACAAACATAACAGCTCAAAGACGACCTAATTGTGGCCTTGGTCTCGTACATAATTCATAGCGCGGGCGTATGCTACAACTCACAAAGGTCCATATATAAATGGTACATAGAAACGGAACACAAGTAGATCGATATTTTACTTTTGGTAACGTATGGTGGCCGCCGTCGCTGAGCAACGGCGATGTAAAATGCCACTTGTGTGGCAGGTACCATATGCATTACTTGACACGCGGTCACCCTTATGCAACCACCACACAGAACATTAATTGGATTTACCAAATTAATATCACTTGTTCTAAACTTAAATAAAAATATTACTTCGTAATTATCTATAGTAGGAACTAAGAAACTTCGATTATTTTGATTCTTCTTGCCGACGCCTTTGGAATTGCTGCAGTTTTTACGTTTAAGCTTTTATTTGAGCATGACCGTGAATCGAGGTCAAATAGAATTGAGTGGAGGCGCCGCATTGCGACCAATGCGACAATGCCTCACTGCACTTTATCTCCGAAACCAACATAAAAACTCTGAAAAAATGTTTTTCGAAGAATATATTTTCAGTAATAAATTGAAATTTTCGTGTACAAATAAGTTGTAATCTTGTTTAAGAACAAATAATAATAAAAAAATCAATATACAACTATTGACTTAATTTGGCAGGCAAAATTTACGTTTCAATGAAACCTGTGTATCTTAAAACTCAGCATTTCTATTCCAAACTCCAATAAAAAAATTTTATTTTGATATTACGCTCGGTGTATTTTGAAAACATTTTATTTGAGATCACTTTTAGTTCTGTAGCTAGTGTTACTCTAACGAATAAGATGAATCTATTAACACCACTCACATACATATACGACAAGCCGTTTAGGCTCTAGAGCGTTCCAAAGATATAAACATACATACATACATGCACTCGAAAAACATAACCCTCCTTCTTTCGCAATCGGGTAAAATTTAGATTCAAACCTCCTTTTTCATCGTGTCGGTTAAAAAATGATCCATATAGATACTACAAAGACAACGAATATAAAACGATAGCGCTTACATTTATGCATACTTAGTAAACATGAAAATCACAAAAATTTATTCAGCAGTAATATTTCTCAGTGTGGAACAGCCATACGTTGCATTATTTATGTGCAAGTTCTCTTAACCAATCAATGTCACGGAAAATATGCTAAACTGCACTTGTTACCTGACTTTCCTACGTTATTGATAAGTTCAGGGTTATAGGTATTCAGGGATAAATACTTAAGTAACTAAGTAATACCTATAACAATAGTATGCATCATCTAAAGACACTGTAGGAAAAAAAAGCCTTTTCTTTTGAAAAGAACTCAAGAAGGAAATTCAAGAAAAAGAATTCAAGAACTCCACAAAATATATATTTCCTATTCAAACTAGTCACATCAGCTGTAGTATCAAAATCAATGATCAGTAGCTGTCTGGATAGGTAAGCTGCGACAAACTTCTCCATTTCTAACACCTACTCTAACAATATTAAAGTGAAATTAAACGCGTTAGATATCTCAAGACCCCAACACGTTGGAAACTACCATTAATTACCCAAATTGGCTCGCTTACTCTTCAAGTTTCAGTCGCGTGACATGACCCACATAACAGTTTAACAAGCGTGTCAATCATACGTTTTTCAGCGCAAGAATTACGGCACAAGTTAACGTTACGAAATTCCTTCGCGGCCCTTCAGACCCATTAATAAATTCTGAAGGTGACTCGACACTCGACACAGCCACACTCTGAAATAGTTATGAACCAAACTTGTCCCGAATGGCTATATAGTTGCGTAAGTTAAATCGACTTATCTGTAAGTTTCACGATGCGATGGTAAGCTTAAGCTGCGCGATATACGCTACGTACAGTATATAACTATGAAACATATTATTACTACTATGAATATGAAAGTAACAACGTTGTTAATGCCTGTATTGTGACTATAAGAACAATATGTATAGTAAGTTACGCTTTGAAACAACTGTTTCATGCTCGCCCACGGGTTTTTGTGGTGCAACTTTTGTGCACGTTACTTTCGTCACACGGAAATGTGTGTAATAAAACCAGACAAAACTTTCCTGGCTAAATGTTGCCGTCTGTAAATGTCTAAATTTTTTAATTGAGTCAAATATATAGATATCATATTTATAGAGTTGTATGTTTTTGTAATGATTTCCGAATAAATCTTAAGGAAAGTCTGAGCTTTCCTTCCTTAAAATAAATCGTAGAACATTACAACTCATCGTGACTTTAAATATTATTGATGGAAAGCTTTATATTATATATTGTTTTGTTAGCCTCTGCTTAAGCTCTTAAAAACTTTTATAGGCCTGAATCTTGACTTGTAACCAAAATTAACGTATATCTGTTGTAACATTTCTTATCAGCGACATCCTCGTGCCAAACGACATAATATCAACCTATAAAAGAAACATTAAGGAGAAAAAAATTATGGTACTTTAAAATTTTCTTAATGTAATTAAAACATACCTACTTGGCAAAACAAAATACAATAACGAAACATCATTTGTTACTTACTGGCTATGAAACTGATTAAAAAGAGGGGAAAGTAGTGAAAGGGGTAGGTCTATGAATCACGTAATGGTAATGTTTTCACCGTTTAAAGACACGACCTTCTAATTATTTATATGGACGAGAATGAATTATGTATTGTAAAAAATTACATCATATTATGGTCTATCTCAGAGAAAGTAAATATCCAACATTTGGACTCAAATCAGTTCGAAGTGGCTAGGTTTGCAAGAGCAAAAGTCACGCGATCCGATGTCTCTACTTCATTATTCGTCTGGTAGAGCTGCAACCGAGCGATGAACTCCACATTGATTTAGATTCTACTTACTTCATACGTAAATTGATTGAACTTGTATACAAATAACAAAAAAATATATGGTACACGTACAGTACAGAGTAAAATCATAAGTGATAATTAATATATGAAGGAAAAAAGTTACGGAACACGCACACACAAACGGCTTTTTGGCTAAAACGCGGACTATTTTGCTACCTTCGGGTGTCAAGCTAATATTTTAAGACAGTGTTTATTTTGATCGATCATACTCGCGACTAACTAGCTATAGATTTCCTACAAATAGTACGTTTAGTTTTATCGTTGCAATAAACCGCAGCGTTATCGTAGTATTTATTGCTAAACGACTTCCCAATAGATTTATGTTTGTTTTACACCATTTTCTGTAGGTAGTAACCGAACATAGACCACCGTATAGAGAATTAATTTAGGTACCTAATGCAGAATTTTATCAGAATTTATCTATACTAAAAATAATAATAATAATGAGTTTATTTGGGTAAATATAAAAGATACAATGAGTTAAGTCGATACATGAAGAAATCACTAAATGATAGGTACTTATGATTAAATTAACTGAAAGATATTACGTAAAATGTAACGTTACGAAAAATTTCACCTTTTAGCTAAGTAATGGCTTACTACATATTAAGCAAATTCACCATCACACAATATATTTATTGACCAAGCAAACGGAGCGTGTCTCCTTCAGGTATTAGCAAAATATGCTTTCATCTGTCGGTATGCGGATATTTATACTCCCGTATGTAACGTATCCACAGAGATACAGGTTTATAAGATTTTTATGGTCATGGTGATTTTTGTTGATTTTTAATTACGGGTTGCATTTACCCTAAGATGAGGTAATTTGGCTAAGGTTTAATTTACCGGTTATTAATATTTTTGCATATATTTTTTTTATAATCGATATATTTATATGCTCTACTCTGAAAATATTTTCTCCTTTACATTGGCTGGATCATTTCAAAATTACTTCAAGTTTCAACATGTTTACGTTTTTTATTAATTATATACCAAACCAATAAAATACATTTATCTCAGTTTTTATCTGGCCCCACGTATACGAGTAAGCATTGCCATTCAGCGTGGTTACGCGACTAGCATGCTCGACAAGCCACCCTCTTCTGCTGCGGGCTGGAGCATTTGCATTATCTGCAGATCTTAAATGATCTAAGTATATATTTTGTTTTTTGTTGTAAAGGCAATTTGCCCGATGCAAATTTTATTAATAAGAGTAGTAGGTAACTAGCTATTAACGATTTTTTATAAGATATATTCATATTCGTCAGTATCATCGACGTATTGAATAAATTACAACCGAGTTCAATATATTTTTTTCAATTAATTAGATTTAAAACAAACAACTGGAAATATTTGTATGGGACCACCATTTTTAATATGGAAGATTGTCTAAATCCAGGCATCTCTGAGAATGCGAGGTACAATAAGTAAATACAAAAGATTCCGACGAATTGAGAAACTCCTGTTTCTGCAAAGTCGGTTAAATAGGCTTATATAGTGATCGTTATCATGGATGTATATGAAATTTGGCGAGTGTGTTAAGGTGTAGTTAGGGGTATCTTAGGAAAATATATTTTAGTTTGAAACTTCTTTATATTCCATTTTATGTCGTTAACATATAGTTCTACTACACTGTTAGATAGACGTGTCATGTCAACAGATCGATAGCAGGTCAAACAATACTTAGTATTTGTGTTGACGTATCTTGTACCGTGGTGTTCCCACGAGTCCGACATTCTTGGGAAATGTTTGTCTGGAAAAAATAACCTCATTTATGAGATGCGCCTACTAATTTTCTACTAATACTTCAAATTTTTCTTTATTACGAGTACTAATATATTTTTAAGTAATTTTAATATCAAACTAGTACCTAGGAAGGCGTTTCCCGCGACATAAATTGAAAATAACGAAGTTTCAAACATTAAACACCCGTTTGATTTATAGAGTGTGGGGGTGTTACTACGAAAATTTACAAAAATCATTTCTTAGTAACACCCCTACACTCTACGAGTATAATAAATATTACCCTCCAAATTCTACGTCTCTAGGTTTATGTGATATCCTAGACAGCTAGGCATTTGACCACAAGCTCGCAAGACCACGGAAGTAAGCGATCCTGTAGCCTCAGATGGAGCATGCCTAGTCTGGAATAGGTTTGGATTTGCGTTGATTGCAACCTGTCAGTCAGTCAATATGTCAGGACTTACCTACGAGTATATACTCGGCAAGGAAGTACGATCTGCAGTAAGTGGCGGTCATGAACAAATTAAAAACTTACTTACAAAGAAAGAAAAGAAAAATCCTTTGAGTAGCGGCTTAACGCAGGTCGATAGTGATGCGCATTGCTTCTCTACGTTTTAGTAGTAACACTAAACTGATTTTTATAGATAAGAGATTAGATATATTAGATTAGTAATATGTCTAATCTCTTATCTATAAAAATCAATTGCTGTTCATTTGTCTCGCTAAAAGTCGAGAACGGCTGGGCCGATTTAACTGATTTTGGTCTTGTAATGTTTGTCGTACTCCAGGGAAGGTTTAAAAGGTGAGAAATATATATGACTGTTAGGCGGTACGAAGTCCGCCGGGTCAACTAGTCGAATATATAAAAATCAATTGCTGTTAGTTTGTCTCGCTAAAACGGCTGGACCGATAATAATAATATAATTGTTTTAGCAGTTTTTGGTTTTAATATCTGTTAGGTGGTACGAAGTTCGCCGGGTCATCTAGTAAGGTATAAAATGTTGTACTTGCAAAAAGATATAAACATTTTTAAAACAATTATTTTCTTTATAATACAGCTTTAAAAATTGTCGCATTTCAAAATTAAAGTTATTTTTTATGGTTCCGTACCCGAAGGGTAAAAGCGAGACCCTATTACTAATATTTGTCTGTCTCTAGGCTGTATTTCATGACCTGTGCTAGCTAGACAGTCGACATTTTCTCAGATGATTTATTTTTAAATACTAAAAAAAGAATAAAATCAAATATTTTATCACGTTCTTAGTATAGGGGGCGAGCTCCCATACAAAAAACGTGTAGTAATAATGACAGTAAGTAGACAATAGAAATATTCACAGAATATTTAGCTGTATATTTAATCTAAAAATAAACAATTAAATAAATAATTGAGGGGGCTCCCATACAACAAACTTTATTTCTTTTAAATTTTTGTTCGATATTAATAATGTCGACTGTTAGAAACTTGAACTATTGTCTTATCCAGTCTTGAACCTAGTGATATGGAACCTAAATATCTAAGTAAGAACATCTACTCATAAAGACTCTTGCCCTGCCGGCCGTCATGAAAGCTTAACTACTGAATGCTAACAATACAAAAAAAATATGCCTTTATAGCATACTGCAGTAAATATATGAACTTTGTCTGCTATGTACATCCCACCATCCCGTTATCAGCTATGGATTATTCTCTTTATACAGATTTATTAGATAAGATAGCGATATAAATAATTGCACGGCATATTGTTTGATATCTACTCGTAATGTTTTGTTAATTATCTACATTAGAAGCCATTCATTATACAACTGTGTATTAGCCCAGAAGTCGCACTTTTTACATTCTTATCACTGACTGATATACTTACAGACAAAAGGCAACTGAAGCAGTTAGATTAGGTTTTGGTCATTATATATATTGTAATACTCTACCACAAATTAATGATTAAATTATAGCAAGATTATTTCTCGAAGATGAGAAAAACAACTTTGCAAAAATTTATAATTATAACAGAATATTTTCGGGAAATACGACAGCGCGTTGAAGTCTTTTGCAGGGACTTTATAGAACGCCGTCATGTGACCCTAGCGTATTCGTATGACAAAATAAATATTATTCGAGCTTCAACTGTGACCTAGTTGTTGCATAATTGACTGTTCTATTTGTATAATATTTAAAAGATACCTTTATAAATATGAGTAAAGAGTTACTTAAAGAAATTTAAAGTCAAAAATACTGTCGTATCCGTGACGGTATGGGATATTCTTAGTAGTAATTATTCCTCCGGGTTATTTCTTTAAAATAATCCAAGTCATCTAACAATGTTAAGGAAATAATACGCAGATATACATTGTCTATGTAGTCAGACATGGGGGGTATTAAAGCAATTATCCGTTTTTTTAAATTTGGAACAAAAATAATTCAGTCGAAGGACGTAACCATATCAGAAGACGTAGTGATGTATAAAAAATCTGACGAATAATGAAGGAGTCGTACTTATCGTCTGTAGGTATGTCTGGGTGAGATACCCGCGGGCAGGTGCTCGGGATATTGCCGCGTGTAGGTAATCCTTGGTTCCTCGGCCGCGGCCGCAGTGGCGTGATTATGATCAATATTTACGCAGATGTGTCACTCCGTCCTATTACGTAATGTGGGTTGTTTGGAGCCAGCGCCGGCCGCCCGAACGCACGAGGCCGGCTCGGGCCCAGTGCCGTTGCCGGCACCCCGCCTACCAAGGTTTACTACACGCTAACGTCTTACGCTACCTAACCAATTACTAGCGCGTGCCTACGCTTTTAATTAACTATGTTGTTCGACCACAATCGACTGACGCGCTCACACCGAACTTGTGATTACGAGTGCTACGACAATATTTCTTGACCGTATCCGCGAGAAAAATATAGACCAAAACACGTTATACAATTAAAATCAAGCATCAACCCTAAACGTCATTACGCTACGCTCGAAGGGTCGAGGGTAAAGTACGCACGTACCGCCTGTCGTATTCTTTAAAAATGCTACGAAGTAGAGAACGCACAGAAAGTCTTGAAAAGTGATGTTGTAGAGCGGTGCGGTGCGATCAGCTGATGGGGAGGTCGCGAGATAGTCGCGTCGTTTGTAGCGAGTATGTTTAGAGTACTCACCGGCTGCAAGGGTCAGCCACCACCAGCTCCAGCATGCAGCCACGAGCGCCCGAGCGCCGGCCATGTCAGCGACAGCGCATGATACGCGCGCTCTCGCCGGCCGCCCCGGCGGACTGCCGCCCGCTCGATCGATGGTGGTCGCGCCTCGCGCCGCGCGACACGCACCCTCCGTGGCTCCGCCCCGCGCCCCGCGCCGCACCCTCCCTGGCCCGCGCCTCCATTTCCCGAGTTTCCTCTTGTAGCGCGCGCGCTGCCCTCTTTTCCTCCGATCGCTGACCGCCCCTAATTGATTGGGCCCGTGCCGTCGGTTTGGCTCACACGTTTTAGGTCAGTTACGCCGCAGTCTCGCCGGTTTTGGAGCCTCCCAGAGGATCGCGAAAGGCGATAAGGAAGGCGAAAAGCGATTTTTCATAAACATACGAACTGATACGATTAAAAACATACTTGAAGGAGTCTACGCGTAACAAACTTTTTTAAGATATCAAGTTGCAGATGTGTTTGTAGAGAGGCAGTAACTATATAATGGAAATTCACGAAATACTAAAAAATAATAAACTAAGTAATTATTTTGTTGAAAACAAGTTATACAAGTAAAATCTCCCGAAGTAGGTAATTATACTCTCGATGATCAGAAACGCTTCTTAACTTGTACATACAAAAGGCAACTGAATAATAGAATTATTGGACTAATGTAGCATTTAGGTATTTGATTAGAATTTGATTTTGATTATACATCGCAAAATAAAAAAACGAATCTATAATTATAATTATGCTAATATTCGTCAATTATGTGAGTAGGCATATATGTTTTAAAGGGTAGGTACTAGGAGATGTAGAAAGAGAACATATTGTTTAATTTGATCTTTTTACCAACTTGACCTAGGTTAGGTTCCTACTGTTAGTTCGAAGTTTTGAGAATAATGTATAATATAAGTTTCAATAACCATGTTGACGGGTTGGGTAAGATAAGACAACTCTTTATTTTAAAACCATTATTTAAAGAAAACCTTATAGGTATAAGGTTTTCTTTAAATAACACATATACAGGCTTTTAAATGGCGGCCTTATCGCTTAAAGCGATCATGTTATGTTATTTATCTGGTTTTGTTATAAACAACAACGTGTAAATTATTTATTTTCATTTACGCTACGACTCGCCGCCGCCGGCGCGTTCACCTGTGGTGACAAGCTGCAAGCAATATGTATAGGAATCGCTAGGATGCGCCTCTCATTTTCTCAACTAATCCCACGGCAGGAATCTCTCCTGTGAACGGAGTGCAGGAAATTGTTAACCACGCTCTAAAAATTGCGAGTTTGGATTTTATTTATTATCGAAAGCTATTATTAATTTTCTCAGACAAGCAGAGATGTTAACTGTCCTTTCGTTATTTTAATTATTATTTAATAGCAAGTACGTATCATCTTATGCTATGGTTTCATCCAGCAGAAAGAATGGAATTTGGCTAGCATGAAACTTGTACATACTTATACACTAAAAAATAAAAGTAGAGAAATGTATCAAAAGTCATTATTAACCCCTCTCCCATCTTGGCAACAAAATTATAGATTTCTTTATTTTACTTAAATACTACTAAAGCTTCAAGTATCTAAACTATCTATCAGAGATTTTATCGAGACAATATCGTTCTTGTAACTATATTGCTGTTTTAAAATAAACTCACTAGGTATTGATGGTGCATGAAATAATTTTAAGCAAAATAAAAGTACCTACCAGGTACAAGCATTTTAAATTAGATGGTATTTATTTTTTAATTGTCACAGTAATCTCCCCCATATTTACAACGACCTACTTACAAAGAAGACCAGAGGCAGAAGACTGTTACTTGCATCGCGTCATAAAGATCGTTTTTGACAGATGTGGTAGTCTGTTAACATTAAGTTAATATCGTTTACTACTAACTCTAACTTATTCTATGTCAAGACGACCATTATGACGCAATGCAATTGTGATTCCGAAACAATATAAATCACAGACTTAATTAGGCCTATAACTTCCGGCAGACCCATCGCCCTTTCCTGCAGCTGCGGCGGAAGCTCCTTGGCACCTCTTGTCGCGCGATACGCGAGTCAGCCGCTACAATTTGGTAAGTGTCACTGTCAACTAAATGCCATTCTATTATTGCTTATGGCAACATTGCGAGTAGGCGGATAATAAAGGCAGAATGTGGGTAGGGTTTTGACAGTACGACGATGGTGGCGTGAACTCACACGGCCAGAGCGCAGCTCGGACTGGAAAGCACCGGAGGAGGTACAGGTGATTACCTCCATGGAGATAACCAGCGGAATATGATCTGGTGAGTGCTTACATATCATTTCTAGTTCACTGAGAACCATGGGATGAAATTATGAGGAAGCCTGTCATTGTTCGGGTTTCAATTGACTGCGTCCAATAGTTGCGTACAATGTACACGTAAAGTCGGAGAAATTGGACAGAGCATTTGCATTATGCATGCTCACCCCAGAGAGGTACCTGGGTGTACACTCAACTGGGTAGCAGACGATCGGCTATGTAGTTGGAGAATGGGCAGGACTATAGGGGAAGGTGGAGGTCCTCGTGGGGCAAAAGCTCCATGTCCAGCGGGTGCCAATAAAGGGATAAGCTGTATCGGCCAGACATCCCAAATGCAAGGGGCACCCGGGCGTAGTCGCTACGCTTTGACTGGAGCCATAGTCGATCGCGGGGTAACTCTGAACTGATCAGGCCCCTGGATAAGGCAAAGCCTACAACTAGAAATTCACGGGAAATATTACGTACAATGAGAATGGCTGACTCATGATTTCACACCTATGGGACATAGAATGTCGCGCGGTTACCTATTTATAATGAACCTTTGCTCTGTTATCTTAAACGAAAACGAATAAAGCACGACACCTCTTTTACTGATGCTGAGGTGGTAACAATTTGGTTCGATCCTAAGCTAAGGCATCAGCCGGATCGTTCGCTTAGGATCGAACCTGCGGACTCTCCCTTATAAAGCGGAGCTTACTGACTAGACTACCACAAACTTGAATTGTGATTGTGGTTCAGGACACGTATTAGTAGGTACCTATACCTAGAGCAAATTCTTTCCCAACGACTTAGTTGCCGTTCTACAGAGCCTGTGCGGGAATCATCGGAGCAATGTAACAATAGTTAGCAGAAACCTGTTTTAAACGCACAGGTTATAGAATAGTGTTTGATAACTGAGTTTATAACAGGTTCACCCACGTCAGCTAAGTCCATTAATTTAGTATCGAAAGCTTTACATAGTTTCTGCCACTTCTATGAATAACCACTTCTAACACTTCCTACGAAACTTAAATGAGACATCCCATTCCCATCTAAGTTTCGTAGGAAGTGTTACAGGATGAGTTGAGATTTTTTTATTTAGGATGATACGTCATAGTATGAATCGTACATAATCATATATGTATAACTTACCTCTTATCTCATTTAGTTTTAGTTATAACATAATTTATTGTATAAGTTCATAAATTACATGCCAATTTTAAATTAGTTATTTACCTATATATTATTTATTTAGTGTAGGTATTGTACTTCCTTGCTGTTGTATACCTACTTTCATAAAGTATTATTATTATATATCATTTTTAATATTTTCTCTAACTTTATTGAGTATAGTTCAATCATATTAAACATTAACAACAACAGCTCTCTTTCTGGTGCAAAGATTAGCCATCGCCATCCAGCGCGGTAACGGCATCACGGGCACCTTTGCGCCAGGTTCGAATAGCGGCGGATTATTTGACTAAATTTGTGTTTAAAATGTACTGTCTTATTTATTTTTCAATTGAGAAATAAGTCATTTCTTAATTAAAGTAAGTAATAATAAGAGGTAATAATTAATTTAATGAATTATTTCCTCCGAAGTAGTACCATTTAAATTTTATTAAAACCGGTCCAGTGGTCTGTTTATTAAATCTAAATAAGTAATAAAGGAATGAATCCTATAATCACTTTTTTTGAACTTGTTTTACTTGTGAACTTTAAGATCTTTCAACACCAGAACTAAAAGAAAAAGTAAAAATAACACTGACAGATATCGTTATCACATATACGTCAACGTCACTCCTTTTGCTATTGTTTTTGTTTTTAAATTTTATCAAAACTAAAATATTTATTCAGTACACAGAAATATGATTTAGTACTTTAAATAAAACTCAAAAATTGTAACATAAACTTTGATATGTGACTCAATCTTTAACCATCGCACTATTAATATATATAATTGAAGTGGAAATTGATTTCGAAGTAAAATGAAATCTGTGCGAGGATATTACGATGTGTTTTTACGAACTTGCGCCAAATTTCCATCGAGTATCGCCATGAGGCACTATGAAAACGGAATGTATACAAATTATACGTATTCTGAACTTTACGGCGTTTGCGAATATATCTCTCAAAACCTGCAACAACTGAATTGCGCTAGAGGTATCATTGGGCTTGTATCTGAAAGAAACGTCATCATACCCTGTGTTGTAGCAGCGTAAGTATTTCTAATATTATCAAATGCAACTAAATTGTAGAACGCTTTGCAGTATGTTTACATTGACAGAGTGTTATGTGCAATTTTCAGGGCACACAAGTGCAGTACAACATTCATGTTCATCAACCCATCTCAGGATATTGAATCTGTGACGAGCGACATTACCTTCACAATAATAGTTACTATCAACAGGAAAGGCTTCATTGATGCCCCAAAAACTGCAGAAATGTTTGGCAAAGAACCTGATAAAACTACAACAATATTTAACCTAGACATCAACTTCTACAGCTGCAATCCAACAAAGAAAGATAATAGAATCGCAAACCAACATTCATTTATTGCTCGAACTTCTGGCAGTACAGGAGAGCCCAAGCACATACAAGTTCCTATACAGTGCATCCAACCCAACATAGATGATCTAACAAAAATGTTCAACATTGTACCAGAAGACATCATTTACTTCTCCACTCCTCTCACATTTGACCCATCTATGGTAGAAATTTTATTAGCATGTACAAATGGGGCTTCGCTACTTATCGCACCTGATAGGCCTGATATATTATTCCCAGAAAATAGAAATAATTCCATAACATTTTGGCAAACAACACCATCTAAGTTCTTCCAACACTCTAATGCAAATATTAAAAATAAAATACTAAGTGCTGGTTCCACACTGAAAGTATTAGCTCTGGGCGGTGAACCACTAAATGGTATCGATAGATTAAAAGAATTGAAGGATTTGGACAATAAAACTAGAATATTTACTCTGTATGGAGTGACAGAGATGTCTTGCTGGGCATGTGCCGCTGAGCTTGACCTGGATAAAATAGTGTTAGACAGAGAAGTGCCTCTGGGGAGTTGTCTCTCAGAAACAGAGGTTGTCATTGAACCCTCTAAAAGTACTAAATCAAACTCTGGGAACATTGTACTTGGTAAGTGAACTATAATGCTTAGTAAATTATGTTCTACTTTCTTACATCTAATCACATTAATCATGTTTGCACTTTGTCTTGTAAGAAATAAATATTTTTAAATGTATGTATTGTATTACTGAGCCCCACATGACTTTAATTTTTCAGTTAGTAAAACAAGAACCTGCTATATTTTGAGTAAACCCAAAGTTAAACACAAAGAGGTAAACTCGTTGAAGTTTGTGGATACTGGAGACCTCGGGGAAGTTAAGAATGGCACTGTGTACTACCGAGGGCGCAGAGACGATATCATCAAACGTTTTGGGCATAAAGTTAACCTTCAATTTATTGAGTCTACAGCTATGCAATGCCCAAGAGTTAAGACTTGTTCTTGCATCTGGCTTCCCAAACCTTTGCTTCTTATAGTATACTTTTCATCAGAATCTCTCAGCAGCCAAGAGTTATCAGATTTCCTCAAATGTAAACTTGACGACAAACACTGGCCAGATAAAGTCGTAAGAGTCGACAATCTACCTACCAATTGTCATGGCAAAATATCAAGAAAACTCATTTCAAAAATGTATGAAAACTTAGTTGATGCTCCGGAAACTGAGGAAAGTCTAAAAGCAAACTTCTTGAAAGAGCTTAAAGCTGTCACAAACAGAAGCTATACATATAATGAGATTAAAGACAAGAATTTCTTTGCCATTGGGGGTACATCATTTCTGGCTGTTTCAATGTGTAATAAATTATCTCTGTATTGCCCACAATTCGGCAAGTTTATCCAGCCATACCTGATGTCCTCTAGATATACTATAGGTGACATCATAGAAATGTGTGGGAAGGAAATCTGTTCAGTTGATATAAAGCCTAAGAAACGTATGAAGAGGAGTCAGTCAGCCCAGTCAGATGTCATAGAATGCCCGTTGTCACACAAGAAGTCTAATGTAGAGGAGTGCACCCGGAGCCCAGTCGACTTCGTAGTTGTATGGACATTTGACACAGAGAAATGTGTAGATGCTACACCCACACTGCACCAAGCAGGACTGTAAGTATATGTACTTATATATTAACTTATGTTTCTAAACATGACAATGCATGTCTAAACGACAAACTGCATCTGATACCAGTTGCGATTTTTAGCTAACAGCAAAAATGAATATTTCCAAACATGCTGGTGAACTAAATTACCTAGCAAAAAGTTAATGCAGTATTAAGGTTGTGTGTATCTAATTTGCTCATGTACTGAATAAGTAAGGCCTCTTTTTTGAATGTATGGTAATTGGAAGCATTTCTTGGTAAACCACATCTAACTTTGAAATACAAATCTTGTAGATACAATCAAATTAACTCACTATTCTCCAATGCATATTCCAGGAACCTGTTCGTAACGGTGGGCAGCCACTCGGGCAAAATAGTTGTGATGGACGCCATAGGCGGTGTGCTCCAAGGCAGCATTCAGCTCAAGTCTCGTGTAGAAGCGCCCGTGCTGTGTCTGCAGCAGACGGACGCGGCGTCGCGGGCGTGCGGCGTCGTGGGCGCGCACGACGGCACGCTCGTCTGTTTCGCCCTCGAGTCGTGCGAGGAACTATGGCGCGTCAACCTCGGAGCTATGGTCAAGAGTAAGGCGGTCTGCTGTGACGGATGGCTGTATGTGGCGGCTTACGATGGACGACTACGCTGTTTTGATGTCATGGTGTGTTGACACGCTTGCATATTTTAATTAGACAAAATACCTCTGCTTCTTTCATGCGATGAAGTGTCATAGTCTTAGTGCCAGAAGTTCTTGGCCCAGAGGTCCTCGAGTCGTCGAAACATATCCTATCGATTGTTATCCTAAGAAAACCTAAAACAGCTCAGTTTTTAATCTACTGTCACCCATCTGATGAGACCTAATCTAGGTAACATAATAAGCTAGGAGCGCTTCAAGGTAGTCCTTATTAGTGTAGGTAGAAAACTGTCTGCTGTTATGGCATCTGTTCTCGTCAACAACAATGATGAATTTTTACCTGACTGCCCAAAAGGAGGGTTATGTTTTTGAGTGTATGTTATATTTGTAAGTAAGATGGTTATATGGCATAGAAAACTAACCACTAGTAAGTATATTCTTATAACAGTCGGTTTTTTTCTTATAGTTGTATCTAGGCACTTGTTTATTATTTACCCACAGACTGGTGCATTGAAGTACACAATACAGATCGCCGAGAACGGAATCTTCGCGGATCTAGTGGTGGCGAAGAAGGAATACGTTCTGGTAGGCAGTCTGTCGGGCGTGTGTGCCAGCGTGCACACGGTGACAAGCGCGGTCGCGTGGCGCGGGACGCTGGACTCACCGGTGTTCGCCAGCCCGGCGCTCTATGACGGTGACAAGTATGTAGTGTTCGCGGAGGTCAATGGACACATACACTGCAGGACTGTCGAGAAAGGGATCAAGGTGAGAAAATAGCGGGGAACCTAACTATTAACCTTTTTAGTGCCACGATAAAACTGCAATGCCGTGCTCCATGCGCCAAGGAACTCTATTTCAATATTTCGTCAACTATAGACGACGTTGGCGCACAGGGCACGCCAGCGCTTGTCACGTATAGGTGACTATGGCGCTGATAAGGTTAAACACAATAAACGCTGACAAGTTCGTTCTCGGACCAACGTGAATGAAGGGATTGATTGGTGATATACACTACATCAAGGTTTGACCATCATCGTTGAACTTTCTGAGAGGCTAGCTGAGAACCAGCGCAATAGCCTGACAAATAGCTTGTCAGTTATAATGCGCTAGCCAGACGCATTGGCGTATCTAGACAAATTTTTAGGGGCCCCGCCACTTGATCAAGAGCAGTAAGAAGAACGCGTTAATATTTAATATTTATGGGAACTAATGACGAGTACGGAACGCTATATGACGGAGATAACCTTCGCGAAGTTGTTTTTCGAGATGCATTGCGAGACTGTGGACTAGGGCATTAAGGTTTGAACAAACCTATTGTCCAACGCAATGCTACCTATGATACCCATGACACAAGCTAGTCTACCAGCAAGTCGTTGTACGACAGCGATAGGTCCCATTTGTACTTAGTTTTCGCGGAGTTAAATGGAGATACTCTGCAGGTGAAACCTTAAGTATAAAACGAGATGACTTATAAAAGCCTTATTTTTTATCTTATTATCGGATCGCCCAATAGTAAACGGATAAAAAATAGTGCTAGTGAATAGCTTGTTTCTACAGGGGTTTTGAGATCAGCATTAAGTAACACAGTAACCTAGCAAGGGATGTTATGCCTCGCATGTTGTCAGAGGATTCCGAGATGCATTGCCGGACTGTGACTGTGATGATACTAGTATATCGTATATACATTGAACCATGAGTGTCAAACATTTTATTAGACCATGTTTTTTTTTATATACTAACAGAGAAAGACATCGACGTGAATCAAACGATACAATAGCCTGCTGACTTGATATGGGTAATTTGAATTAAAGGCAAACATAATGGTTGTTCAAATACATAAATCAAAGTTACTAAAGTAGATAAGAATAATACCTACCTATACCAGTACCTACTAAAACATGTAATGATTTTATTCTGTGGTAGGAACTAACTAATTCGGACAATAAAATGATCTATACCTACCTATGTTACAATCAACAATTCAGCTTCATTATCTCGAACATTGCCATGACTCATACCAACTCAATTATATGTTTTTGTTTCAGATTTGGATGTATCCTGGCGCTAAAGGAAACATATTTTCATCCATATACATCAAACAAATGGACAAGTTACGATGGCAAATGGTGTTTGGATGTTTCGACAATAAAGTTTACAGTATCAACATCGACAATTACCAACCGAGTTTGCACTGGAAAGCGCAGTTATCATCGCCCGTTTACTGCACGCCTTGTGGGCTTAGTGACAAGTTAATTCTAGCTGCGTCTAACAATGGAAGGCTATGCATCATAGAGTCCGACACTGGCGTCATCATTGCAGAATACCAACTCCCAAGTGAATGTTTTTCCTCACCAGTGGCCAATGGAGATTATATATTTATAGGCTGCAGAGATGACCACCTATATTCATTGAAGTATACACTGAATGTGTGATATACAACATGTGCCCTCGTGAAATTCTAGTCCTGACTTAAATCAATTTACTAAGAGCAAAAATTTAATTTTATTATTATAAAAATGTCATTTGTTTTTTTATGATTGTCCTTTATATATACAACATGCTGGTCATTAAACTTAAGATAGTCTAAGATCCCGATATACAACAATATTCACCGAGATATTTATTTAATAAAACATATTTTATATTAAATTGAATATGCCGACAAATATAATGTATATGAGTTGCCTATCAAATTTCAGTCCACGTTATGATTAATTAATAATAAAAAAATACATTTCACTGGTTTAATTATTACACAAATTCCATACCTACTAATCAAAAGTATGAAGCCCATAGAATATGCAAACATTAGGTTGCCCATTCTTTTCCCGTCACAACTCACGGGTAGCCAGGTATAAACAGGTAAATCAATACTAGCATTTTGCACCGGTCTGCTTATTTTGCACAGGCTTCATACTTTCGATTGGTATGAAATTTGTCTAAAAATCAAACTGGTGAAATGTATTTTTTTTTTAATTATTAAATAATCATATCCTGGACTGAAATTTGATAGGCGATCTATATATAATATATTTATTAGTATATTAAATCCTAACTAATATTATAAATGCAAAAGTAACTCTGTCTGTCTGTCTGTTTCGCTTTCACGCCAAAACCACTAAACCGATCTGGATGAAATTTGGTGCACAGGTAGATTGGAACCCGGGAAAGGACATAGGATACTTTTTAACCAACTTCAAAAAAGTAGTTCCCCCATTATCTCGACAATCCAATGGGGTACTACGCGGGTGAAACCGCAGGGCACAGCTAGTTTAATATAAAACATGTTCTATTAAATAAACACCTTGGTGAAGGTTGTTGTATATCGGGATCCTATACTAAGAGGCAATGCAATCAAACAACCATATCATACAGTGTAACTTTATTATGATCTTACACAAAACATTAGGTATAGTGAGCATTCATAATTTGGACAATGCATATTACAATATGATATGGTTACAGGTTTAAATAAATCATGAATCATGGAATGCATATGATCTTTCAGTAGCAAATAAACCTAGCACTTGTGAAGATCATTTTATAGTCTTCTATACTTAACATAATAAAAGCAACCTTACTTTGAATGTAATCCTTTACATAACAATATTTTTTTATAAATTTTCTGATTTTAAACAAAAATTATGTTATACAGCAAAATAATTTTGCTTAAATAATTTATCTCCAATCTGCATATATATACTTCTACAGCCATTAAAATAGTACCTAGGCTCTTAAAATAACCATCAAAATCCCTAATGAATATTTCAGTTGCCTCCGGGAGAGTTCTTAGATAAACATCAAAATTAACAAGCAAAATGTACATATTAATATCTTTAGATGTGTTCACTGCTCTTCCTCACCGAGTTCTACCTTCACTTTGGAGAAGTCAAAGTCTTCATCGGTGCCCCTCTTGTAGATTTTGAGCACATCTAAGCAGGTAGTTTCAAAGTGTGTAGTGGCATCATAAGATTCAGAAATGAATATTTGGCTCTGACTACCATCATCGATGGGTTCATAGTAATCAGTCACAGAAACAAACTTCTGCTTCACGGGGCCCAGAAGATCCAGCCCTGGCTTGATCTCAGACTCAGGGTCATTTGTCTCTACAGTGGTAGAGACCATAGCAATAAACCATCCTTTGGCTGCCACCTGGTGAGTATATGACACTACAGAGACATAGATATCTGAATGCCTGCCGACTTGTTTCTGAGGGATAATAATTTGGGTGGACAGAGCATCCTTGGTGTTTGCAATTGGGTGATCTAACAGGCAAATGCAACGGATCACCTGAGCCTTCTTACGAACACGGTCTGGTACATAGCTGGGGTCACAGTACACCTGTTTACATTTGGCTACTTCATTTCCAGAGCGCACTCCTACTACTTTTCCATCTTCTCCAAGAACTATTTCATCAATGGGCTTGTCCAGCATGTATGTGCCTCCATAGATTGCAGAGAGTCTAGCAAAACCTTGAGGCAGCTCACCCAGACCGTACATGGGGTACAGATATGGTGACTTGCCATACCGAGCTAGTGAGTCCGAGTAGAGTTTGATACGCCGAATGGTCTGAACGGCTGGCTGCTGTAGGTAGTTGTCATTGAGATACAGAGCCAGAGCATGTCCGGTAAAATCTTGGGTGTTCTTATCAAGACCGAATTTGTCATAGAGTGACTGCATGTTAGCAGTACTAGGATCGAAATCTTTCCATGTTTTCGAATCCTCTTCCTGGAAGTCTTGAACGTAGATCAGAAAGTTTCGGAAACGCCTCTTCTCGAACATGCCCATGAGATCAGATGCCAGGGCTTCCTTCTGGTCTACGGGCACTTTCGAAATCTTACCACCTTTGTACACATAGCTACCTTCAATGGACTTGAACTCCAAGTATCGGGTGACGCCCGTGTGGATGAGCAGCTTTACTAGAAGGCCATTTGCCATCAAAAACTTAGGAATCAAATCTACATTCCAGTCGCGGCCTCGACCGTACGTCTCGTCGGGCGCAGGTGCGTTGAACTTTGCGAACAGCTCTTCTAACGGGGTAATTGACGCAGATTCACCGCCGTAGTACTTATTACGATCAATGTGTAACACCTTTTTACCGGAGACGGAGAGCATTCCACTTAGAATGCATTCCTTTAGACCGGTGCCCAACACGATCGCGTCGTATTCTTCATCCATGGTGTAGAAAATGAGAAAAACCGATTTATTACACTCCCGTCTCGTAATCTATAAACCAAACCGGAGAGAAATGTCAAAATGTCGGAAAGAAATATGTCGGACACGATGACGACGTCGACAATATCATAGACAAGGAAATCTTTACGGAAAAGTTGACTCAAAACTCAACAATCAAGAATAATCGCGCGTTCGCTGAAAAAATGGCATTTCTGTCTGTGTATTCATTGCAAACCTAGTCATTCTGCAAGTTTTAATGTGTAATATTGGTGGATTATTAACCATTAATGTCTTGTTAATGTGCACAAGTGTGGGCAAGCGATATAAAGACGATATAACGTGGTTTTTGTGTTCGCGGGTAATCTCCATAGAAACCCAGGTAAAGTCTTCACCACTTTACGAGGGAAAGAGGCTGAACGAACATTATATAACTGAAGACAAGGCGGTATGGCCTCAGTGGCTTCAGCCTGCCATATGGGTAAATAAAAAAAATAACCAATACAAGTACACAGTGGTAAATGAGACATTCCAAATGTGTCGGCAAATAAGACAGTAAATTCAATATTAACTATCACTATTAGCTATGGCTGCTATGGTGACAATAGTTACTACTACATCAGCTATCGGGGAAATATTTCTTCCCTTTTACTGCTACAGCCACTAAAACTATATCGCACGATTCTCTACAAAAAGTTTCTTCAGATCTTTCACTTTTTATCATTAATATGTTATAGATTTACATCAAATAAATGAGTTAACCTCTAAGTTTAAATTTAGCACATCAAGTGCTAAACAATGGAAATACCGGCCACACGCAACGGAACAAATGTCAAACAGTGACTCTTTCTCTTTCATTTCCATGGACATTGTATATTTCCTTCCTTGTATAGTGTGACTGAGATGGCATGTAACTGTCGTCTATTTCTTTCTTTGTCTAGGCATAGATTAAATCATAGTTATTTATTGCATAACTGTAAAGAAATTGGTCTTAATGTGGAATTCTTAGTGTTACAACAGTATTGTCCTTGCGGACATGCAATAATTCATATTATATAAATTTTATTACACAACTCAAATCTAACATTTTCGTATAGCTCAGTTTATTGTAGTACCGCGGAGGGGGGCGACTACGGGTCTCTCACACCGGCCGCGTCGCGTTGCTAGGGGCGACGGACAAGTTTAAACAAGAATCTAAGCGGTTTGCTATAACATGCAAATTACCATTGAGAAGAAAGTTATGCTTATGTCCAAGTAAAATAACTTATAACAATTACACCTTTACTTTATAACTACTTTATCTTGCAGAAATTCTTTAACCGAATAAAGAAAAGAAAGAAAGAATTTATATATACCAAAAAACTACTAGTACTAACAGAGACTTCACAAATAATATTTAACTTTCTCGGCACAAACCGGCTCCAACTAATATTTACAACCAGCACTAATATTTATTTACAACTAATATTTACCACGTAATTTTACTAAAAGGCACTGGTGTCAGTAATTAAGAGTTCCTCACATTTTTGGTGCTTGTAAATAAATAGTTTGAGTTTTTTCCTAAAAATACTGATACTTTGCAGATTCCTTATTGGCGGTGGGATATTATTCCACTTCCTCTGAATGCAGCTGAGCTATGCCGTTTTGTAGTTAGCTGCATCAAGCGAGGACGCATATGTGAAGCTTGTAATCCGCCTTCCACGACAACTTATCATATAGATATCTAGGTTACTTGTGTTTAATCACGCCAAAAAAAAAGGCACGCAAAGTGGAACGTACGCCGATGCTACATTTTTAAGAACAAATGATTATTCAAGAATGGTGTCACATGGGACCTTAACGGAATATCAAAATTAAACTGAACCGAAAATTTAATTGAACCGAGAACAGAACTAATTTCCTTAGGTTTTGTTAAATATTATAGCGGAAGATATTAAAGTTTTTAAATGTAACATGGCAAAATTTACAGAGGCTGAAAATTTTGTATTTACAAGTTCATGTTTCATAAAATAGTTTAATGTAGCATCGCCTTGCTTTTACTGTTATGATGTTATTACTGTGTTTATCCAAATAAATAAAACGAGCACAAGCATTTTGGACTCGCTGAACCTTTCAATATCAAAAAATTAAAATAAATTTAAGTAGTGATTCCTGATTCTATGGATAAAAGCACAACACTATTTTAATATTTTCAGC
The DNA here is from genome assembly GCA_947049295.1 of Ligdia adustata. Lineage (NCBI taxonomy): Eukaryota > Metazoa > Arthropoda > Insecta > Lepidoptera > Geometridae > Ligdia > Ligdia adustata. The sequence continues at coordinate 12,607,681 of OX346218.1, forward strand.
GTAGACAGAGAAAGAAGTAGACTACTGTCCTTATTCCCGACACGATTGGAATGGCTGCTTACTGAACTCTGTGGATAAGTCAGTCTAATTTTACTGAGCTTGAGCATAAAAAAATAATTATATTCAGTTTTACGGTATAACCTCGATGTCTTTGGTATCCCTTTCGAGCAACAAATAAAATAAAAGTGTTCAACGTCATTTTTTAAGCTGTCACAAATGTCTAACAATGGTCTACACGGTGTTGCCAAAAGGATAAATTTATCATTTTTCGTAAATTATTGTTGGTAAACCAGGATTTATGGAAGACTAACTGATCGGTTAAATATTTATTAATAAACAAGGTAGTTTAGGCAAAACCTTGTTCAGGTCACAATACTACCTATATGATAAGTTTAATTCGGGTATAAGTTATACTTGCTAAATTTCATTGCGAATTTGCGGAGAGACAGAAATGTTAAGAAATTTTTCACTCTTAGTACTTAAGATCCAATCCCCGATTTCCATAGTGTTTTAGATTTATACATTAAAACTTGATTAAACAAGTATATTAATAATATTTATTTTTGTTCTTTTTGATTTGCGTGTCTACAATAAAGCGTTCATCTATCTTTTAGTAGGTTCTTCGCATCTGTTCTACTGTTTGTTCTACCAGTAAAACAAGTAAGAAGAAAAAATCACATCAGTTCCACTAATAGAACAAGTAGAAAAAAATTCTGCTTGGAAAGTTAACAATGTAATTGTGCTCTAATTATGCAAGACGTATCAAAAGTTACGTGGAAAATCCTAAAAATAAGATTCCTTACAAGAGAGACTTGAAAGCAGAGAACCACATTTCACGTATAAACCTTCTATCTTTAAAAGAAAGATAATCAAAAATTTAAGTGATCGGCAAACTTTTTGATTCTGGATACTGGTTCAAAATGGACTAAGTTAAGTTAATTAAAAAAGAAATAGGTACAATCTTTCTGTACAACGGATACCAATACTATAAAAATATAAATTATTCTGATAGCTCTAGCATTTAGAAATGCTAAAAAAAATAAACAGACCACGATACAGTTTCCAGACGTACAGTTGATTCTCGCTGGGCCGGTCCTGGCTGACTCACCTGATTACACAACCGTAACATGGAAAACGACCATTCTGTGATACGTTTAAGTGGTAGGGCTAAACAGAATAACTTTTTCTACTTGTAGAAAAGACTTGTTTTCTTTACAACTATCTTTACTGTTAACTGGTTTTTATTCTATTTGTAGAACAACCGATCAATACTTTCCCTACTTGTTCTATTAGAACAGATTTGTTATTTACCTACTTGTTGTCTTAGGAGAACATATTTGTTTGATTTTTCCTTCTTGTTGTGTTGGATAAACAACCGATAGTTATTTTTCCTACTTGTACTATTACAGTAGAACAGATGTGATTTATGTTTCCTTGCTTTATTTTCCCAAAAAAGAAGACCCTGGTTTGAGTAGCACAGTTTTTACTAGTTCGGAAACCAGTAGATTCACTACTTTTGTTTAATATTAAAATTTCAGTAATATATAAGATTGATTGAAAAATAATTGATGGATTGACTTGTTCTAATGGTAGAACAAACAGAAGAACAGATGGGAAGGACACTCTTCTAGTCATTGTCTTCTTCGTTTAGGTCATGCTTGCACTCCAGTATTTCTCCCTAACATATAGGGACCACCGATTAAACTAATTAAACAAAGATAGATTAAAATAGTCCTAGACTTTAACTTTCATCAGTTGTCTCAGAAGTCCCTCGCTGCAACGCCATTGTACTGTTGTGAAATAATTATTTTTGACATCGAGAAAAGCGTGAAATAGTTATTTTTTTGAAGTCACGATCTAGCAACACTGAATAGGTATTTTTTCGTTTCATTCATCTTTCATGCTCCTCGATCAGGCAGTCAGTCTTCAACTACAAACAAAGTTGCCAACCGAATTGAATTCAATCTGTCGCTGGGTTGTCTTCGTGGTTTCGCTTATTTTGTGTTATTTACAACCATTATTTGTTGCGTGCGTCGCCGTGGCAATTATTTAATTCTAGTTCTCTGTAGAAATCGCTAAAGAATGTGTCTCGTGAATCTAACATACATGTTTACTATTTCCCAGTTCTTCAAAACGAACATTAGTGAAGTGTAAAAAGTGCAAATGACTTCTAACCATATGTTTGGATAATTACGGCACATTTTCTTTAATCGACTGTGAATAGGAAAAACACAGTGTCGCGGCACAGTTTTAAATGAAAGGGAAAAGCGGGTCGTTCACCGTTCAAATGCATAAAAATGTCAACAGAAGGAAGTGGAGAGACTCCTTCGACTGTGCCATGTCTGCCCGGGGTCCCGGAGCAAACGTACTTGTTTCCCAAGGGGAAGGGGCACTCGAGGTCTGTGAGTCATGGAGGAACTCCGACGGTGCCTGGTGCGGGTCCTCTAGCGAGGCCTCCGCTGAAGTCAGCACTACGTGGACACCAGCGTGCGTTATCGCACGGCCAGATTGGCGAGGGTGGGCGCACGGGATCCGGACCCAGCGCCGGCGCGAGCTCCGGCCCAGGGCACAGTCGCACTGGCAGCCGGACCGACTTCATTTTGCCCCCGGGTCACCGCGAGCCGACTCCTGCGAGTGCTCTGCCGCGCCACGGATCGGTGCGAGCACACCACTCGCGGCAAGCCTCACGCTCCGACTCCATCTACACCATCCGGCGGCATTCTGTAGTGAATCCGTGGCGCAAGGCTGCCTACTGGCTGCTGCGGCGTCAGCAACCTGCTATCGATAACCGCCACCTCGTCGTCATTCCTAACCACTTGGTGCCTGATAAAACTCCTCCTAAAGATCATCCCAATGGAAACAGATGTAACAATAAAGTCAGAACCACAAAGTATACCATGCTTTCCTTTCTACCAAAAAACTTGTTTGAGCAGTTTCATAGGATAGCCAATGTGTACTTTATATTCATAGTGTTATTGAACTGGGTGCCTGAGATAAATGCATTTGGCAAGGAGATTGCCATGATGCCCGTACTATTTGTGCTCACCGTCACTGCCGTCAAGGACTTGTTTGAGGACCGCCGGAGGCATAATTCGGACAAGAGAATCAACAACTCATTCTGCCGGGTGTACAAAAAGTGAGTACTTTTGCAGTCTGTTATTATTATAACTAATATTTAATCTTCATTTATTTTAATAATGTATAGAATATGGTTTATTTGTGACAAAAAAACAAGCCAATTTGAACAAAAATATTTTTTTGTCATGAGCTGATCCCAACTCAGCATGATGCTGGTTGTTCCCTTGGTATAATGTCTATTCTGATTGCATCGTTACTCTGACTACTGCCCTACAGTGAATGTAATCTCAGTTAGATGATATGGAAATCAACTAGGTTGTATTGGTGTGTGAGTGGCACTGTTCTAAACTTCTGTTCTTTCTTCTTCTTATGATAAGATCATGTAGTTACTTTAAACTAAAAATTCAATTTAAATTAAATTCTAATGTTTCAATTTCAGTTTGAATGATAATGCCCAAATCGACTGCTGCTATGAACAGTATAGAAACTACAAACTGCTACAATTTGCTGTTTCAATACTGTATGTAGCGGCTGTGGAAATAGGACCCAAGTTTGTTATTCAAACTGTTTTAGAATTATGATTGGTTTGCGTGATAATTATTGTTTGTCCGTCAGATTTGGTACTTTGTTATCATTAAGTTTATCACTAACTCTAACCTATTCTGTATCAAAACAACCATTATGACACATTGCAATTGTAATTCTGAAACAATTCAAATAACAGACTTGGGCCCAGGGCCAAAATCCTTTTTTTTTAATATCCAAATTATCTATATTTACAGTATGTTCATGAGAAACCTTTAGAATCAAAATACTTACTGAATAGGTATTAAAAAACTATTTATTGTCACACATCAGAAGATAAAAATAACAAAAAACAGGTAAAGTCAGAAGGCTTATATCATATAAAAACGATAGAATAATATTTGTATTGTAATTGAATGCATATTGTATTTTCAAATATCATATATCAAATGTATCAAAAAAAAACCAGTAGTGTCAAAAACCAGAGAAGGAATTGATGAATTTGTTTGTTGTTGTTGTTGGTACTAGAATGTTGTGTACATAGTAAATAGCTCACATGTGTCCATATGACACATTTAACACTCCAATTAAAATTAATGATAGACATGCCATATGTGACAATTTAAAAAAAAACTTACCAACAAACATATGTTATTGTTATAGAGTTAATCAGTTTCCTTCTTATTCAATAAATACAGTATAAACAGGCAAAAATCTGCAAATAAAAGTGAGCAGTTATTCTAAGTAGAATAGTAGGTATAAACATATATATAAATAGCATTATACTTAAAAATTATATGTACTTTCTAAATACCTTATTTATTTCTTGATGCATGTGCCGTGAAATCATAAAAATAAATCCATTAAAAACAGGCAGGGCTTAGACAAACAGCAAACAACTCTGGACTAAATGTGTGGGCAATGTACTACATTTGAAAGTCATAAGGCCATTGCCACATGTGAACATTATTAATTGTACTGACTGAATCATTTCAAATTGCAATTTAGATATTGTTTTATCCATTTAGTATTCAATCTACATAATCACACTTTAATGTTATAAATGTGAAATTGCAGGACTGATGTGTGTAAATGGTGTAAATGAAGGTGAAGGTTGTATTTATACAAAAAGATTTATTAAAACTTAGTTCAAATATTCCCAAACTTCAAAAAATTGTCTTGCTTAAAAGTATATTTCTTAATATTATTCAGGAAAATGTAAATGTGTATTCAATATATCATGCACAAAAATCTAGTGGACATACACCTTTGCTTTCTTCTTGTTCTAGCGTTGTCACAGACAAGAGCATAAAAAAGATATAGACAGTTTTTTTACGTAGCTGATCTGAATCGAAGAGAAACCGAATAAAATTAGGGTCTTTCATTGTCATAACTATATAGCCCGGGCGGAAAGAGCCAAGCACCTTACTATGCCTGTCTTAGTTTGATAAACACATGATCACATGCTCCTTTCTACCTTGTGCACTTCAAACCATATTCCATTGTACTAAAAGGTGCGTTAAACACCGCGCATATTCTATTCGTGCCGAGGGACAGTAAGGTAAAAAGATGAAATAAAAGCTGCTTACAACTTGGGGTTAGAAGAAAACGAAAATGTTACAACTGGGATGAGATGTGTGCTTAGGTTAAGGCTTATATTCAGCAGTGGAATAGTTTGTGTTGATGATGATATTAAATAAATCTTGTACAGGTTTCATTATTTGGCAGTAGACTCACATTCAACTTGATATTTAGTTTGGGCAAATATGGAAACTTCATGAGCTCCCTTAGTTAGTCATGCATGACATGATTAATAAATTAAGTAAGATGTTTGCTTTTGGATCAACCGCACACTCATGCCCCGGTCATTTTTTCAGGGTTCCTTACCCAAAAGGTAAACGGGACTTTATTACTAAGATTTTGCGGTCTGTCTGTCATCAAACTATGGCAAACAATTGAAATATTCTCAGATAATCTATTTCTGTTGGACCTGTAAGAAAAAATACTAAAATCATTCATTTTTGTTCTGTTAATATTGTAAATATCTAAAAATTGTTTTGAATTTAATACTAATACACTTAGGATACATTGTTTTTCTCTCCCACTCATTTATATCACCTGTTGAGTAAGTTCAATAATTCTCCCTTTCACTATGCTTTTGTCAAGCAAGGCAATCTTTTGTCATCTTGCAATTCCTCCAAATTTCTATGAAAATGTTCCAGGCATAGAAGATTATACACAGCTTTGCATACTGCCCAATAATAACAAACACTTCAGCATATAGGACCCTGATATATGTATAATAGAAACTCGACAAAGACGTTCAATAAGAAAAATATACGTCAATGTAATCAAACCAACCATTGGCAGATTAATTATAATCCAGTTCCACGCCACGCAAACACAACGCCCCTAAAATCATTATTGCGGATATAAGGAATCAATAATGTACAAAGGTGTCTAATATCCACGTGTTCCGCCCGTGTTTGTGAAATATTTGTTAGGCGGCAAATAAAGGGCGTCCTCGAACTTTACAAGTACCTCGTATCCGAGACTGTTTCATCGGTTGGCCGTGATTTCTTACCATCGGGCAACTGACAACACGGCACGGGCAAGGTTGGCACGGGTTGATGCGACGCGTGTTTATTGAACAACGAATAGGACTTCCAATTCTCAGAATGGCAGATCAAATATTGATAAGGTATCCGCCCCCGCTCACGTGAGCTTTGTTCGTGTAAAGCCGTGAATTTCATGGTGTTTGTTTGTGCGGTTAGTACCGAACTCGAGCTCTAATCTGAAGTCATGCAGAGGCCTGCTTCTAAACCAGCCCCAATAATACATTTTACAGTTTACTGTATATGGTTCGTAATGGGTTTGATAGATGGTTCCTATACAGAGAAAATTAGATATTAACTGGAAAGCATAATATTAAAAGTAAATTTACTTAGTTCTCGTAAATACGAGTATGTAGAACCGGTTGTAAAGGAAAAGCTCATAAATTCCTGTTAGCGAGCCAGTTAACTAAACAATAAAGTGAAAGTTTATGATATGGGCGCTTTACTCGCACGATTTGACGATAAAACCGAATACCTATACAAGCCACGTAGCAGACCAAACAAAATCGAAGTCCAATTATTAATACTGAACCTTGGTAGGCTTCGAAGAATAATAAGGTTGTTTTGATTCCGATGCTAACGACGCAGTTCAAAGCACATACATCCCCATGGACTACGAAGCCGCCAATTATGTCCACAAACAATAATAAATCTGAAATCACGGTTGATTTATTGAAAGCAAGTAATGGGAGGCGTTTACTAAAACCATTCACATCACACACCATTATTGAGGGGGTGATTACGTGTGCTATGAATATTGAATGAGGAGGCCGCGGTGCAGCCCTGGACGCCCACAAGTAGGCCAATGGTCAAGGCCTGAGAGAGTTCGCTCAGGTTTTAACTATCATGCTAAAATATGGAATTCTTTAAAAATCAGAAGTGGTTTAACCAACTTTCTACAAAGCTGACTCACGAGCATTGTCCAAGTAGCTACGATTTTATCGATTAGTACTCTTTAAAAGTCCCATTCATAAGTATTCTTTTAAAATAAATTTCCTAAATGGTATAATAGAGTATGACTGTGCATATATATTAGTTTATATTTATATTTTATATATTATTACATATATATTATTTTATCTTGTGAGTCGGTTTAATCATAACTCTAATTGTGGATGTAGAGTTACTTACTTCAGCAATCTTTTTAAATATATTGTTTTATAGCAATTGAAATTTTTGATTGTCTCGATCGAGCTTATCTTTATGAACTATATTCATATAATTTATTTGTCCATTTAGCAAAGTAAAGAATAGTTTCCTTATCTTACGCACGCAATCAGATAACAGGTTAGATGTTGAACGCGGTACGCGGATTATCTCAAACACTCTCGACACCGATAAAGCTGATCTCCAAAACAGAATAATATTCTATATTTTCAATAGTCCCTTGGAAAAATGTAAAATTTTTATTGCTTGCCATCAACAGTTCGCTTTGGTGCATTAGAAAACGCGGGTTTAGCTAACTGGCGAATCAAATATTAGTATCCTCTTTATAAATATCAAAAGCTAGTTCGGAATCGTCCTGCTCGACCTCCCAAGCTTTATAGTTGTTTTGTGAATATTTATTTCAGATACTGTAAGATTTTTAACACCTTGTTTTATGTTTTTTAGCTACTTAAAAAAAGGAGGAAGTTCTCAATTCGGCGGAATCAGTTTCTAAGTACATTTCTCGATTACTCGGAAACGCTTGGACCTATATTGAAAATGTTTTTTTATATGAACATATCCCTACTTTTTTAAAATTTATATACCTAATTACTTTTTGTCTAAAGGAATTGTAAATTAAATTCACTAAAAATATTATGGACTCCTGCTGAATAAGAGTATTGTCACATTTTTTAAATATTACTTGTGGTAATCACGTTATAAAGTTTCTTATCTGAAATATCCTTCAAACTTTATTCATGGTTGCGCATGGGCATTTCCTATACATGCGTAAGTACAGCTTGCGTCAATCAGTATATCCTATAGTTGAACTGTTTGCCGAGAGATAAAGTGTTACCGCCGTTACCGACTTCATAGTCAGCATGTTCTCTATAGGTACTTAACTCATAACTTAGCAAATGGCGTGAGAGTGGCGTCACTCACACACATCAGGCCTACGTCTTAACTGTATTACCTACTGTTTACCTTGCCGTGCCCGTTTGTTGCGTAGGTAGCAAATGCTGCCACTCACTAGGTACAAAGAAAAATGACTAAGTAGGTACAATAATTTGCCCTGATGATTGGTGATTGGTATACCTGATTCTTCCTATCCTTTTCATTTACCTCATGTCATAGCGACAAATCGGTAGAAAACAATTTACGTTTTAAATATTTTAAGACCATCACAGACAGCCGGGGCTCGCTAAGCACGTAGAGCATTGTCTTGCATTCCTAGGAAGCATGGTGGCTAGGCACTAAGCCTGCAGTGCAATTCCCGCGAAATATGTATACGTTGATTTTTCTAAGGTAACTTTCTATCTAAACTCTATGCGCTAAGCGAGCCACCTCACCGTGCGTTTCCAGCCTTAGGTTGGCGGGACCTCTACTTATGTTTCCGCAAACGTAGAACATTAGCTAGATAGCACATTTTAGCAATAAATATATTTTATTTTAATTCATATCATCAAGGTTTATAAATGTATATTTTGGCTGATGATTAATTATACCTAGCCTAGCTAATTCTTCCCAACGCATCGGTATTAGATGAACTTGGATAAAACCAAGGTCATCAACGAACAAATTGATGCGACACCGATTGCAGTTCATGGCTCTACTCTCGAAATTGTTCAAAGTATGTATACCTAGGGCAGATGCTCTAACTAGGAAGCAACTATTTTTAGAGTGAAGCTAAAAGAAGCATACATAAAGTTGGGTTCGACAGCATTTGGAAAACTTCGTCATGTTTTCTCGTCGTCCATACCACCAATCCTGGAGACAAAAATGTCTTAACCAGTGTATCCTACTCGTCATGATCTACGAGTCTACGGAAGTTTAAAGTCGCTCAGCAAGAAATGGAAAGAATGGCTATGCTCGGTATATCGCCTTCAAAATGAACTGTTTCGCCAGAGAACATAAGTTACGGACATAACTCTTCGTCTTAGTAAGGTGATATAGTCAAATATGCCGTAGAATCGACAACCGATGAGGTAGACGGGTTCTTGAGTAAACGTAGTGTTGAATACCCTGCTACTAGGTGGAGCAAAGATATACAGAAGATCAGTAGGCAGGAGTTGGAGAAGAAAAACTCAGGATAGGGCCGTGTGATGGGATGGGCGAGTAGCCTATGTCCAGCTGTGGACGAGAGTGAGCTTACGATGATGTGTAATTTTAACTGAGAATATCCTGAATATTGTAACATCTAGGAATATAAAGAACACAAATACGGCGGCATAGCAATAGTTTTTTGAACCGTGAACTGCTTATTTTTATATTTAAAAGACGTTTTTCAATCTGCACGTGTTCACCTTAATCTGGTGGTGTTTTACCGCGTCGATGTCATGACACGTTAGTTCATTAAATTTTCTTTTCGTAATTTCGCTACTGTCAACGTTGAAGATAGTGTAGCAATTTCGAATGTGTTAAACACGTTACTTACGTCCGCAGAGTTGTGACAGGCAGGTAAGTATTGCGCGTGTACGAGTACATATGTACATATTTAGTGGCCAAGCGCCAATCCCAACAACTTTCACGTTTTGTAAAGCTTACTAAATGTCTTTACTATGCCTTGACTCCATCTGTGGCCGTGTATGACATTTTGCCGCAACGCTATTATTAGATCTCCGGAGAGCTTGTATAGTAAAGCTCGGAAATTATCAAGGACGTTTTAACGCCACAATTCTTTTGTATTGTGCTGACTTAAAATTCTTAATCGTCGTTAAATAGCTGCCTAGAATTACTATTACTAACGAAGCCTAAAAACCAGTTGGAACGCATATCTCGACCCACATCTCGTGTAGGTCATTCTTAGTTTCACATTATACAAAAAAATATGGTATATATGAAATATTTTAGTGTACGTGTTTTTCTGCTACATAGACAGCTGCATGAACGCTGTTTATTTATAAAAGTATCTTAAATTATAATAATCGAAATTAGCTTCAACAAGGTATCCACACGTAGAGCAGTCATTCTGAAACAAACAAGTTGCAGTGAAGATAATGAATGTTAATATGAAGCCAAACTAATGAAATCTTCTAATTGCGTGACCTGTCGTGGCCTTCGGTGGTGACCTTACGTAGCCGACGGCTAAGGACATTGCCATCTCACAACTAATAAAATGAGGGTGGTTTACTAAGTTATAACACACCACGCCTCGACATTGTTCTACATGGGGTGTAGCGCCGAGTACGCGTGTTTGCAAAACATAATACACAAGCGCCTACGATTTATATTCCGATTTATAGCAATGTCTATAATTTGCATTTCATTTGCTCAATCTGGTACAAAAAATGTTCCTCGTATTGTCTGTAAAACTGACTCAACCTTTACAAATTTGTCTTTCAATTCAATATACCATTAAACTTGATTTCTAAATAACAAAATTGTGAACACAGTTATCAGCCCAATGATTTCTTTCAATCAACAACCATTGATCGCAGTAAAGACTAAAATAAATGTATCCTAAATCTGACCGATGATAGATTGAAGGTCGAAATCATTGATATAATTTAGTGTTTACGTCTCCATTATAACTATAGTACTTGGCATGCAAAAATACATTTGTGATTTTTATAATATCTACATGTTGAGCTTCAAGTTCACTTATTTGTTCACGTTAAACAAGTGTTGCAATGAATTAAGCAAATGGCTGCTCATATTATCAGTGACAATATCCTACGTTAAGATGTTATGGAAATGCGAAGTGATTAGCGAAGAGTGGTGGGTGGAAACAATTAACGCTTCAGCCGGTGTACAATTAGCAATAGCCGCGAACAACACTGCGGCCATATGAGGAAATATCAGCGTCTGTCTAACAACTTTAATAACAAGAACAATTTCTCACAAAATGCCAAAGGTTGAATGTTCTTTATTTTCCGCCTTAGGGAATTACAAATGTCACTCGTGAATTGTGTAATGGTAACTACAGATTTGTTTGTGAAACCTGCTATGAGACAGTAAAGTCAGATTTCGTTATCCTCGTTCGAGGATTCCGTGACTTGAAGTGTGGCTCGCGTGTCAGTTTACAAGAGCTTTACCTGCAGAATGACAAAAAGTGACTAACGGGTAGACATATGTAGTATACATAATTGAATCGCGGACAACAAAATACAGTATTCATGGCGAAGTGAACGGCAGCGATCCGATCACGATGCACGGTCAATGTCGAACAGCCGACGGACTGACGAAGTGGCCGCGTGTGATCCACGATCGACGCTAAGCTAGGACACTCCGCATTCATATTATATGTCCGGTTCACTTTGAACGTTATTGCGAAGTAGGAAATCGATATGCGTAAATTGGCATAGCGCTCTAGGAATCCGTACATAATCAATGCTGATGTTTTTTTAATCTCAAAGTTTTATAGCATGAGGTTCAACTTGATCGTAAATCCAGCAATTTGCAATTGACGATCATGTTTTACGGTTATGTTCATGAACATTAAATAAAATACTCTTATAATCGTTCACCGAAACTGGAATCAAATTGTAACATAATACCATATCAGTAATATCAGACCTCAAATTGTCAAAACTGAAGTACTTGAGAGTATCAACAGAAATAATATTAACAAACTGAATCGTTCTCGAAGGCCTCACAGGCGATCCTGTGACGTCAATGTGGCAAGCTAATAAAATTTGCCTTCATTGCACGCCTCCGTTTACGACCACCTAATTATTGCCCGTGACTCGGTGTCACAAGGCTATTGCTGTGTCGACCTTTCTATGAAATTCTGCTTTCAACTACAACAAATCCGAAATCGACACGTACCAGTAACGTTGGCTGGTTTCCAAATTTGTTTCAAAAGGTAGCTCATCTACATGCAAAGCTAGAACCATTTGTACGAACCGAGTACAAGAACCTTGTTTGCTTTATGATTCTATGTGCAAACTTCTATTTTTGACTATGCTACATAAGAGTATTGACCTAAGGTTATTGAATTGATCCAGACGTCTCAACAACGTTTCGTTTTACTAATATCAAATCATTTTTATCAATAATTGATCTGTTGTGTTGTTTCATTCGTTACTCTCTCCTAATCTCCTCTCTCCTTCACTCTCAAATCGGAACGCTTCCATGAATAACAGATTTTTTGTTCGAATGTTTGAACAACGATTATGGTTCGTAAACTGCAGATATTTCTCACCGCTAACCTTGCCTTATTGTATTGTGGTGGTCGGAACTAGTTCCAAGTCCCTGAGAGGCCTGAAGGTCGGCCCGCATCCGGTTTCAAGAGCTTAGTACAATGCGTCCCGCGAGACAGGGTAGTGTAGTTTTTGCTCGCAGGTGCCATGACACTTGAGATCTCCTCTAGTGCCCTGACACTTCCTACTTTACCTTATCTACACCAAGCTTCTTGGTGTCCTCAAACAAACGAACTTGATTCGGTTAGTTCAGTGTGGCTGTATTATCGTTGCATTGAGAGGCTGGCGGGTTTTGTCATAGGTCAACTAGTGCGAGCCTCAAAGTGAGGTAATATATGATGGCATTATCTTAAACATGTGTAGAACTTATGACATAATGTTTTTTATGATTAGGTCTACAGGAAACAACATCTGTATTCATTTTTACTATTGAATTATGAAAATATGGCATTAATATCTGATATAAATTATACTAAATGAACTTTTACACGCGAACTGTTCGATTACAAAAATAACATTACTGAACGGAGAGCGAAGTGTCTCTGCTTCGAGTCCGGCAAAATGTTTTTTTATCTATGTATGTATGTATGGCTGTTTGTCTGTAAGACATTTCGTACTCGCGTCACAGAATAAATAATACTAAAAAAAATACCTATTCAACAAGTTTCTTTTTCAAACAGCTATATATCTATTTTTTGAGAGCATGAATAATTTGGACGCCTAGATTTTTTGAGTAATAAGAGTTTAGTGAATAGACTGAGGACGAGCTGCACAGACGTGAATTATAGTACTTACAATCTCGTTGCCGGCTGTCGTACATCTGTCTTGCTTGTAATAACACTCATTAGTATAATTTCATCTTGTTTACCTACAAGATTGACCCTACTCTTTGGGTTTATTTCCTTGTTGTCTCCACTTGGTTATACAGTATTTAAATTTTTAATTATGGCCAAAATGAAACCGTGTCCTTTTCCATTGGTGTTGTGACATTGCATTGGTCATTTATCTGTATGTCGATCTTCCGCGTAGTCATTCCAGCAGCGGCATACAATTGAGGCGAGTTTCACCGTCGCGGGCGCACGCGCGCCTCAAAACGCTCATTGACAAGAAAGTGAGTTGGTAACGGTATCATACAACTCTACATAATTGCTCCTATCTTGTTCTCTGCTGTCACGTCTAACATTATCACAATTATGGCTTGCTGAAACTTCTATCATCACTATTGATTGCCAGATTTATTATCTTAATAGCTCTGAATTTATTCTCACGTAAAAAGTTACATTTATATATTTCACACGACGTCAAATTCCTAATAAAGTAAAATAAATATTGTTTCCGTGGTATCTACATAATTCTTGACAGGATCGGGATTGCCCGTTAGTTCAGGGATCCAGTTGACGTCATCGTCTCGGTAGTGGGTGTTTTAAGGTTAATTTCATTCTATATTGGTATTGTCACCTAATTCGATCAATTGCTTTACTTAATACGCCCTTGGCAATTGAGATTAGAGACCTCGTCGGCTACACGTACCGAGTACCGATCTTACTTAATGTAACTAGTCATAGTTTCTATTTAGCCAAATTGAAGCAGCATAAACTAAACGTTGATTGAAAGCAATTTGAAAAGTCAAAAGTTATTGAAAACGTTTTAATATCAAATAGAAATGTGATTTGATAAAATTGGTTTGGCAGGAAAGGTAGTTAGAAAGCCATTAAATAGAAATCAACGAGACTCCGCCCTCTCCTGTATAAAAGATGTCCTATACTTAACACTTAATGTCTCCAAATACAATTAGTGGGTAGTATACGTATTTTTACTATATATTTACTGAATGCTGTAATTATCACCTGGATTGTCTGTTCTACTTAAGTGTTGATAAACACAGATACCAACTGAATGTGTGATTAATTTTATGAATTATTCAAGATGTCTTTAAGCAAAAGCCTTGTCAAAATCTACGTCAGCTTTGTGAAAACAGGATAAATACATAATTTATACGACGTTAATAATGACGTAGTGCGACCTCAACTCTAAATTCCAAATCAGATGAATTAATTAAGCAAGAATATTTGTGAATACGTTCCACTTGACTGTTTTTATTTTAAAATCACACAATACTGATGATGTAGAGCTCCAATTATAAAACAATAAGTTGACTAACCCCATTCCATTTTCCAAGAAGCCAACGCATTTATAAAAATTCCATTAATACCATCTTGAAGCAGGACCGGGAAACCCATTGCGAAGAACGCAATATTTCCTGAACTTTTTGCTCTTGTGAATGTTTGGTTCCAGCCTTCAGTGTAATAAATACATAAATAATTTGGTATAGTTACTGTTAACAGAGATTGTTTATTATTTTCTTCATCCAACACTTATGATCGAGCATTCATTGAGATTTATTTACCGTAAAACATCTTGTGACATCACAACCACAGCTAACCTGTACAACATTATGCAAATGACGCGAGCCTTCTTTAGAAACTGTATCACATGTTTTATTTTATTCCGGTTTTTTTCTTCTGTGGTACTTGTCTTTACTCGTATTAAATGAATTTCTGGACAGATGTTTTATGCTGTAGTGTATTTTTGCAATCATAAAAGACACGAATGCCTGGATATCTCACTAAATTATTATAAGTATTTATATTTTGAACCTTATTTCAATCGCTTTATGGTTCACTGCTTATATGTAGAAGTTTTTACAATTTTGTAGATATTACATTACTATGCGGTACAGCAAGCATAATTCAGGAGTTAGCCTAAGCCAGTTTAGATAAGTATATACTGAGTCGTAGTCTTTCTACTAGCAGTATTGTGAACCTTGATCGTTCTGAATTGGCAATGAATGCAGCAATCCACCGAGGCTGCGCTAATCTATCGAGGAAGCACACGCTTTTAGTTTCGTTTAAACTGCTCCGGCGAAAAAGATTGTAGTTTTATTTTCGCCTTTCAAATTTGTACCGTGATATGTACAATGTTTTGGTTATGTTTTTATTTATCCATCACACTGTCAATATTATTAGTATAATAACCGCATCAGAAGACGTCATCCAAGCTGTTTAAGTGCTGAGGAGGGTGTAAGAGTTATCGCTGTAGCTAAAAACAGGGATGAACGACGTTACTTATTTTGATAACATAGCACTCGTATTCATTCTGTGAACGAAAATAACATGTAATGTCTATAATCGCGCACCGTGCCGTCTGTTATACATAGTCTATATAATACTAATGCCGTATATTATAAGTCGTGCACACAGTTATTAAGTGTAAGCTAAAAAAGTACGAGTTTGACTCGTGCTGTAAGGGTTCCGTACGCAATATAGCTCAAAAGACAAACGAGGTGAAAGGACAAGCTTAACTCTGTCATTAGATCCTTAGACACAGTTATTGCAGCAACCGCAATATTAAATTAGCTTTTATTTGTTATTTACGACATATTTGCGGCTTTAATGTTCTTTTTCTCTGCATATGATGTGATGTATTGATTATTGCGAAATTTTATGATTCTAGGTCAATACCTAGCCTTTTCACTCCTTTTTAAATATGCAGCAACGTTAAAGCTCAAATCTTTGGATCGGACATACAAGTTTGATTTTTCTCACCCAAAAAAGCCATAGACCGATAATGTATCTATACCGTCAAAAACATTACATGTACAAAAATGCACAAGTCTCAAGTTGTGAAATCTAATGTAAACCAAGTCGGTTAATTCAGTATCTGTTTATCTTTGACAGAAACTTTCCAACTACTATGTCATAAATACGAGAAGTACCACGCTTGGAATCAAACAAAATTTTTAAGTAACTATATCAATGTTATTAATATTTATTTGTTTTATATATATAGTGACTTGGCAAACGCACGTATCGGTATCGGTATTTGAATCGGTACCCGTACCCGTACCCGTACTCACACCCACAGCCACACCCACACCCACACCCATACATCCCGCCCCACGTTATCTATACGTATAATGGGAGAGTGTTTGCGATGATCACAAAACTAGCTATTTTATTATAGTTTGCTAGAAGTACCTTAGAATTCCGATGATCGGTGAATTAATGAATCAGTGACAAAACTAAGGAACATTGCTATAATTCTTAAAGTACTGGTCCAAATGTCGTGTAATTTGGAAATATATCTATAGATGTATGCCTTTATTAGTCATTAAAAATTTGGGTTCCTCGGTTCACCCACAACGTAGCTATAGGGGGGTCGAAAATGGCTTGAACCGCTTCGAGAAAAGGATGGTACGGCCGTGTCTTGTTTTGGTCACTGCTGTGCCCCCAGATTTGGTACAAATTTGAACTTTATACCTACACGTCTACGCGTTCTTATGAGAAATAAGGATTTGAATGACAGACGGACAATAAAGAGTATAAGACAATAAAGTTTCTTTTGAGGTACAGAACCCTAAAAAAGTCCAATTTGTTAGTACATTGTTTGTCGAAAACAGTTTAGCGTAACTTTGTCTCCCGTGAATAATTTGTTTGCTGTTTTCGGTCTCTTTGTTAACCGGAGCGTCCATAAACCACATACACAATAGATTTCGTGTCGCTGAGGCCAGTTGATGCGCCCTGGCCTTACCATTGCCCTAGCCAACATTAACTTTGACATACTTAAGGCATAACATTGTCCTAGTATAGATTCTATCTTTCAACTTAGATATTATTACTTTCGGATTCCCCACCTACAGCCTACTCACAATGAATATAGATAATAATTATGTTGGACGAGCAAATAGTTACTTATACAGCAATAAAAATGGGAAATAAATGATCTACAGATCTGACCAGTCTACAGAACTAATTCAATTTATGACATTGTTCTCACAATAAAAGGGGCTACAGATAATGCGCAGTAAGAAGGTTGGCTTAGTATATCACCATTTCAGAAAGGCCGTAAGTAGATGAGAAAGCCTTACCCAAATTCTCAACCCCACTTGTCGGAGCGGACAAGTAGGTCGAGCACCCTCGCCGATCCTTGGCTATCTATATTCATTCTTTACGTTTTGCATCTCAATTAGAAACCGCACCTGTTTTTGCTTTATTGGAGAAAATAACCCCGCGCTAACCTTTTGATGACTACACACACAATTTTATTTAGGAATAGCAACGAAATTTTCGTGTTTCGAAACAAAAAGGATATCGGTAAGTAACTTTCGACGACACGTCATGGATGCATCAATTCTCAGCAGTTTGTAAGTGCTCAATGAGTTCCCGTTGCAAATAAAAAGCTCTTTGAAATCTATATACAACGAGTACGTATGTAACAATGTATATAGATAACAATTAATCACGTTTCTGGTGAAACGTGATTATTTGTTATTATTATCTCATGAAAAAAATTGTAGATATTGAAAGTTAAAATAATCATAAAATGTTATAAATATTATTAGTATTGTCAATTTAAATCATTTCAAATGTCGCGTTGCTACAGCTATTTATTAGAGGCGTAATTTGTTTTTCCTCAAGTTAAAAGCGTGGGTGTACTTAGTTATTTGTCCGTGACTGGCTTATATTGGTCATCTATTCAAATAGCTATATTTTAGCGTGGCTCTGTTATCTTTGACATCGGAGTGGAGTAATTACAAACCAACTGAAGGTTCTGCTTTAACAATCTCTACAAATACCGTCTTATTGTTGGCCATGTTGGATAAAACTCGGGTTTAAGTGTGTCAAGAGTTGAATACAAACGACATTGATCTCGTTGAGTGTAAACAGTTCAAAGTAATGAAATATAATCGCAGATCACATAGAAGCAGATGAAACTTTGAATTTATCTAGCAAGCATTTCTTATATACGAGTATTAATGACGTTTTCTAGTTTTTGTATGATCTCGAATCTAAAAATTAAGAAGAAATTTTCGAACTCATTTCGGCAAAGTAATACCTAATCCATTGCTAACCTTTTTAGTATCCGTCTCATCACACGTCTTTTGATTTTTATTTAGACATACAAAGAAAAAAAAAAACATTATCAACTACAAAAAATAAAACGAATCCTACTCGTACTAAAATTAAAAGACGAAAGTTTGTAAGAATGTGTGTGGATGCATATCTATTACTCTTTCACACAAAAACTGCTAAACCGATTTAGATGAAATTTGCTACTGAGATAGCTTAGACCTTGGATTAACTCATAGGCTACCTATTACCCGCCTGCGAAAGAAGGAGGGTTATGTTTTTCGAGTGTATGTTTGTATGCATGTATATTTCTTTGGCACGCCCTAGATCCTAAACTGCATGTCGTATTTTTTTGTGTGCGATGTCAATAGATTCATCTTAGTCGTGATAATGACACTGGATACATCAACATTAAAGGATTACTGGCGAAAACAGTAAACTCAAAAAAAAATATGTTTTCAAAATACAAACAGTTTGTAATTAAAATAAAAAGAATGTTAAACAGTAATTAGGAATATATTTATAACTAATTATGTTTTATTGGAGTTTGGGATAGGAAATGCTGAGTTTAATATGCACAGATTTAAAGATTTAGCACCCGGGTTTTATTGAAGTCGCTTCTAACCACTTGTTACCCTGTATCGACGCGGGTAACACAGCGGGGCGCAGTCCTAATAATAATAATAATATTATACCGCTAGTTGAAGCTATTTTCCTTTAATTTTTATTTAAGATTTTATCAGTAAGTACCATTGTATCGTTGTTTGTGTTACAACTTTTGATGGATCTGTTTTCATTAACATAATTGGTATTATGTATAGAAACCTTTATTAAAGTATTGTCTCAACAGTCGTAGTGAGATGGATTGCACGGTAAATTGCTCGGCCGTCCACTTTGCACTAACGCGGTTCAATCATATCATCACGAAGAGACATTGTCATACCTACCTACAGGCAATCATTTTATTACCATCATTGGATAAATTGTCCTTGTCACAAATGCGCGTGGTATCAACTCGCACAGGTTTTATTGATTTTCATTTTATTATTTCGTTGATTGAAACCTAGGAATATATTCATATCTTCAAGCGGCATATTAGTCTTTTATTTTACCAATTTACTCACATCTATCAATAGCAGATTATTATCTTCTCAATGGCATCTTTTTATCATTTTATCATAAGCTTATTGAGATTACTTGAAAAGTTGGGACTTTACCAAAACTTATAAAATGTTTATTTACTTAAGTGCTTAAATTCAGTGCATAAGTATTCGATACCAATACACAAACAATAGTAGAAAAACTGGGTATAAAAGGTTTGTAGCAATGTTGATCGAGTGGTTAGTAGGGTAGATTGCCGTGCAAAAGGTACGAGGTTCGATCCCACGAGACATGCAAAATGAACCTGAGCTACCGGTGAAGGAAAACTTCGTGAGGAAACCAAAGCATGGTGGTAGGGTGTTTTCTATCGCTCGCCTGGCTAGCTACCACCCTCAAGTTGTAAAATCTGTCGGTTCTCAAGTTGTAAACTCTGCGGGAACACACCGTAAGGTGTATTCCTTGAGCCAGTTTATTCCAGACTAGGCATGCTCCATCTATAGCTACAGTATCGCTGACTTCCTTGTCGTGCGAACTTGTGGTCTAATGTCTGTTGAGGATTAAAAAAAGGTTCAGCTACTTTAATGTGATATATTGTACTAATTATGGTACATTTTGTACTAACTGTCCTTTTCAACTGTTTTACCAAATACTACCATCAGTCCATCAATTTACTAGTATACATTATACGAGTATTTAAGCCTATACGTTTATTGTCTATCAATAAACCAGGGGAAGCATCTGGTCTTGTCTTGTTTGCTTGTCTTGTTTGCTTATACATCAAAGCGTAGTATATTTTTGTTGATAGAAGTGCCACTAGTTCTTTCAGCAGCGTTAACTTTTTCAGTCCAAAAGAACCCAAAATTGTTTTTGGTTCGAAATTAATACAACATAGATACTTGAATGTTAGTCTCGTTATGTCTCGTTAATTTGAAGTACAGGGGTCGGCACTCGAAGTGTTACCAATTCAAAATGCTGTAATTTTGACAATTTTGTTTCTTTTTATTTATAAACTTCAATATATAGAAAAAAAACATTTAAAATTAAAAAGAAAAAAATATTGTTCGATGTGGCCACCTATAGCGCGGATAACAGCATCGAGTCTGTCCGAGAAGGCTTCACACGCTGCACGAATGTGGTCTGCTGATATTTTGTTCCATTCTCGGCGAAGAGCAATCTTTAAGGCGTCGACTGTCTCATATTTTATTGCTGACACTTTGGCCTCTAGAATTGACCATATGGAAAAATCCATTGGGTTTAAGTCCGGCGAATATGGTGGCCATTGTTGCGAAGAAATGAAGCTCGGAACTTTTTCTTGCAAAAAAATTTGGGTTTCACGGGCTTTATGGGATGGTGCCGAGTCTTGCTGAAACGTCCAATGGTTTCTACTGAATTTCTTACGTACCCAAGGTAACAAAGCATCGTTTAAAATCTTTTCACGGTAGATTTGCTGGTTTATCTTTGCACCCTGCTCAATGAAAACGAGAGGTGAACGTCCCGTAGCAGTTACCGCGGCCCAAACCATCACTGATGCTGGTTTAAATTGTCGTTTGATTTAGACTTTAACCATACGCGATCATTTTGTTTGTTCACATATTGCTGAACCGTAAAAAATTTTTCATCGGAAAATACCAAATTTTCAAGCTTGCTATCAACGTGCTTTAACTCCTTAGCTCTTTCTAGGCGAACTGCCTTTTGTGCAAGTGTCAAGTCTTGCACTTTTTTGTATTTTGTAAGGCTTCAGTTGTAGTTTATTTTTTAATATGCGTCCTATGCGCAATTTAACTGCGCTTTGTCGTGGATTTCGTTCAATTCTAGCCTTTACCTTTCGAACCATTTCTGATGATGTTGCTGTTGTTGGATGTCCACCTCCATGGCGTTTCTTGAAACTACCCGTATCATTGTAACGCGAGATGGTCCGATACACAAACATTTTATTCAGATGTAAATGTCGTAGCGCATTAACAATGGCTGGTTGCGATTTTCCAGCCAAATACAAAGTAATGACACTGTGGCGTTTGAATTCCATCTGGATAACTTTTTTTAGCAGCGACGAAAAACAATGAGCTTCTGTATGTTTAGGAACAATACAATAGACTTACGACTGTGAAAAAATGGGCGCCATATTGTAAATAGTTTGGTTGCTATATCAACTTAAAGTTGGTAACACTTCGAGTGCCTACTCCTGTATTTAATTGTAGTGTAACAACTTTTAGATATTGCATTAATTCGAAAAAGAATCTTACCCAAATGAATGAGGCACCTAAGTGCAAGTCTGATTCCTGAGGTGCCATATCCTTACGGAGGTCGGCTATCACTAGGGCTATGGCGGGTTTTGAGAACGAGACGTATTAGTTACCTGTGTATGTTTTTGAACTACGCAATTTAATTGCACACACCATTTACTCAGCTGTTGCATGAAATGGTCACAAACGAAATATTAAAATGTCTGTATGCTCGAGGATACAATTACATACACCTAATTATATTTTACTTAATTAAACACATACACAAGTTTGTGTATGTATAATCGTAATAAAATATTTATAATCGCAATTGTGCACTAACTTTTGTAAGTAGCAGTATAATAAAGTATTCACAATGTTATTGTACTTGAGTATGTGATACAAAATGTTGTGGCCGAACAATAAGCTTTGTTTAATGCATTTATTTCCATCGGTATTCACTTAAATAATTTACCTGTTTTGACATTAAACATTCAGTGAATATTCAATTATATTAACCAAATCTCTGCGTTTATCAACCTGTACTCGTATGTATGTATGATTTTCCGTAACCAGTCTCTTCCAAATAAATAATCATGCTGCTGCTGCTGCAACAGGTAGTCCACGATTATTATATTATGACAATTCCCATCTGCCCCATTGTTGGGCAGACGGGAATATTTCGATACACTGAATAGATACATACCTATCTATATTTTAAGCATGGAATTCAATAATTAAGGGGCGCGTCTATGTCAAAGCTAAATTAGCATTTACGACTTGGGAAAATTAGAAGAATTCACTAGGTTTGGTGACACTACAAACATTGCTAAAAAGACTGGTCTACAGAAACGCATATAGTTTTGTTAAATCCATCTTTTTTTTTTTTTTTTTAAAAATAATATAATTAATCTAAACTTTCTAAATTGTAATTTTAGTAAATGTCATTTTCGACGTTTATGGTTAATTTAATTTTCTTTAAAGTATTTCAAATACCGCATCGCGTTTATGTAAATTAATTTATTACTTAATTGAAGGTATGTATATAATTGTTGTAACGTCATTCGAAGTACCGATTTCAATAAATTTTAAAGTTCTATGACATATTTTAGCAAAGCTTTTTCTCTCTTTTTTGTTTCCTTAAAACAAAATTAAAAATATTTACGAACTTAAAATATAGTTCTATAGTAATGTTCTAGACAAATCCAACGACCCCAGACATGACGTTATGTTGACTTGATGAGGAGTAGGTACCCTTTGTCAAATCCCAACTCCGCCAATCGCCATACATAAGACCACTTCCATAATAGGTACATAACATATTATAGCATTGTCATGAAAGTCAGTTGTGTTTTTCTGAATCAATTTCATTCAGCTGGAAGATTTGAAAACATAGTGAAACCTAGATGTCAAACATCGTTATAAATCTATTATCTTATTTTCTACTGCTAAACGTGTTTTCGCGAAAGTCAGACAATTTTATGTATTAAGTGCATGGACTACGTTTGTTGATAAGTTCCTAATATATACACTTGTATTTTTTCCGAAGCAATTAAAAATTTTACCGGAAAGAAATATATATTAAGACGAAAGGGTCACAAAACTTGTAATTTTAAAAAGCGACGAATTGAAACGTTGCGTCGTGTCGACGGCCAAAAAAGTTTTTATAAGAACATATCAGCCTCATAGTAAAGTTATAGAAGTGCTATTATTTTCCTTTAGTATGGAACACTCTAAGGTGATGATGAGGACCCTGTATACAATATTTTGAATACTGAAATTCATAAATAAGAGATCTGCGAAAAAGCGATCTTAGGTTACATTAGCGTTTGCTTTTTTATTCCAGTCTGCAAAAAATGCACTGATTCGTGGAAATATAAACATGCAACAAATGTCACAATAATTATGTGTTAATTACTCATCATGCAGTGATAAATATAAAGAAATTAGGTAATAACCATGCATCCTAATTCCGGACTTGACTCTATATGGGCTAATTTTACATTTATTAATAGTCACCACAAAACTGCAATATCATCGAGAAATGCAATGGCTAAAAATTTCTACAAAAAGCAACTTCTTCTAGACAGACTTTGTAGCAATAACTGTTGAAATTTGTTTTAGCGTATAAGGCAGGGGGGTTTACTAGCTACTGTTAAAAATAATATCAGATTAATGTTCTGTTGTCTAGGCCTTTTAGTAGTTTGATTTGCGACTTACATCACCGATGACTATAGCAAACGTTTAAGTATAGAAATTTGCTGGCTTTAAAATGAACGAAAATACTTTTGTTTGCAGATGGAATTTACTTAGGACGGTTAGCATTTAAGAATTACGACTTTACTAGATATTTTAGACCGTTTGGCATAGAAGGTTGAATATTTTTCTACGACCGCGACGTGGTAATTTAATATAACCAATAAATGAATACAATAAATCCAAAGATAGTAATCGTACGATACAAACCGTACGATTTTTTGTGTGAATTATTGCAAAATACCAACAAAAATATAGCAAGTATTACGTACCTTTATGGCATGGCGTAGAGTTTTCCCTGTATCGAAATAGAATAGGGAAACACGTAATAAGTATGTGTATTGAACTGTAACTAATATTTACGAACATTTTATTGTGTATGTTACACTACGTAAATGCAGAGCACTAATTGTTTAAATTGCATTTTAGATAATTGTATTCAACTGAAACTCGTTTCTTTAAACAATGTATAATATAAAGAGTATGTATAATAATACTATCAAAACCATTAATTTGCTAATCGGCGTGGCAATTGACGTTCCACTATTAAATTCTGGGGCAGTCATTGTAACTGTAACTACTTGATACATTTTATTAACAGGTAAAATAAAACAAGCGGCTCACTGTGCTCATGTTACCTTTGACATGTTTGTTAAATAAACAACTGTATGATATGGGTCAAAGTGTACAGAGCAGAGCTCACACAATTATATGAGCCACAGTCACAAAGTACTATACACAACGACCGTCCGTACCTATTTGTCTAATAATTTTCTAAATATTAGAAAACGCAAAGATTTCCTCATTGAGGTGATGACACAGATTTCCAAACGGTTCGCTAACATATGAGATGCATCCCATCATTAATTTAAATAATACGATTGTTTACATTTTTCGCTTAAGATTTCTTCAATATCGTAAAGATTTTCTTTTCTGCAATAAATATGTGTCAGATAAATTGTAAACAATTAGCCTTTCCATTTTTATTTCTGTTCTCATACATTAGATGTAACAGTTTCATATAAATTAATTCCAGTTATATATTCAGCAACGAGCTGATGCCCGCGACTTGGTCCACGTGGTGTTTATTATTACTTAAAAGTATTCTGTATGTTGACCAGGGATATAAGCTACCATCATACAAAATTTTATTTAAGTTGGTCCAGTCGTTTCGGATAATAGCCGGTACAAACAGACAAACAAAGTTTGAAGAAAAACTAAATTAAGTAATTTTATTTCACTTCTCACATCACCCTGACTATGTTTTTAGCAATATTATTATTATAATGTATTATGTAATATATGTATTAGTGAAAGGAAATTAAAATCATAATACACACTTACATACGCAGCAATTTTTTAATGGTTTATCGTTTTGCTAATCGGTATTGGCTTTCGAATTCGCTGAAACTTATCTCCTAAATATTTTGGATCGACGCAAATACCTATTTTCCAAATCTAGCCGTCATTATTAATGACTGAGAAGAGGAAGTGGGTTGGGTAATGGTTTAGCTGGATGATCGGTCACGCTAACGTTGTATTGCATCATTTTCTGTTAAGTTTTGCTTTGACAACACTTAGTAAGGAGCTCCCATTGTCACTGCGATGAGTATTTCGACTCATTACCTTGTAGTGAAATGATTTCGACACGATGCGTTTTCGAAACGCTTAGCATTGCGTTCTTATTTTGGTGCTATTACATTAGCCGGTTCCTGACGACGACGTAAGTTTTTTATGGCCAGATTATCGTTACCTTTCTGTCGCTCTCGGAATCACTATGAGATTTTCCTATTATATATTAGAGACGGAAGACTTCTTCGTGTATCTTTCTTCATTTTTTTTCAATATTTGTATTCCGGAGCCTCTGAGCTAAAATAAAAATAAAAATCAATACAGCCACGCGTTTTCATAGTGCGTTACCAGAATAGCAGACATTGAATACGAACAACATTTGAAACGCTCTTGGGATAGTAAGTTGATTACAACTACTATTTTTGTGTAATGCAGAGCAGATGAATGAAGCCAGATATCTGTAATAGTCAATCATCGGTCCACACCATGTGTGCATCGTTATATTAACATTTTAATAGTGAAAGCGATAAATAATCACTTTCTGAGTTATTCGTCGTAGCTAAAACTAGCCCAGCCATGTTAATTGTGGGTTTCCTTTTGCTTTCTCTCAAATATTATGGTGGTCGTATAAATTTCTACTCTTCTCAAACGTTCCGAGTTGCTAAAGAACCGATACTCTTTATAGATCTTGGATTCGGTAAGAGGCATCGATTGTGCAACCAAATGATTACCGCCTATGCCTATTATTTCTCAATTTATTGACTAATGATTTGCGCAATTTAAAACAAATAAAAAACAATATTTACTTGAAACGAATAAGTAATTTGACTCGTATGAACATGCACATTATAAGTTAGGAATACTTTCCTATTTAAAAGGGATTCAATCAGATAATTTCATGACGTAGTTTCTCTTAATTATTTTCCTACGCATATTTTTAAAATTTTATATATAATAGTAGTTAATCGTTACCTGAGTCATTAGTGTAATTAATCATATAATCTTATCTTACTTCCGCCGAAGAACCGGTGGAGTCGATACTTGTAATAAACTCATATAACTTAGGTATTTCGATAGATATGTAGTAAGGTTTATCGTATTTACGTCATACATACCTACATCTATGAGTATAAGTCACTCGGCATAGCGAATCCCAATTCACCACAGTCTTTAAATAAATTGCACATGAAAATAGAGCATCGTATATTTGTTTTGATCTTCAAATTTATAGCCTATACGGAATGATTTAAAAATGTTTTTGATTAAGAGATAGAGCAACTGGCGTTACCTTTCTTTTAATAAATGAAAAGCCATACATACGAGTACACATTCTCAATCCTCTAATTTCGCCTTCAAAGTTTTAGAGGGTTTAGTTTATTCAAGTATGGTCCACTATGAAAAATTACTAAGTTTAAAAATGTCTAATGTTTTAAGAGGTGCAGAGACCACCATTCTTTATCAAGAAGTTGCGTCTTTTATTGATTCTTTTGTCTCGTATAAAAGCATTACAATTGCGACAGCAACCGAAAGGAATACAATTGTCTACCTATTAAAATCGTGCTTTTCAAATGTATTTGTAACTGCGAAGCGAAAGAAGGAGACCTTCTAAGTTAACGTGTTTCTGCCACATGTTCGTGTCACAGTCAGCTGTTGCATCGTTTTTCTTTTAATATTATTTTTCATATCATTGCTAATCGGATGAACCTCGGTAATATAGTTTTTTTGTTGATTCTCCTAGAGCGTTCTCCTAAGAGTCATTAAAGTAATTCAGCCGTTTGATAGTTCCTAAGCCCTGTTCTAACAAGTAACTTGTTAATTGTAGCCTATTTATTTTGCAGATCAGAAGGTCGATACGTACGCACGAAATGGATGAACGTGCGTGTGGGTGACTTAGTCCACCTGTCTAACAACGAGGCGGTGCCGGCGGACATGGTTCTACTGCACACCTCGCATCCGCGGGGGCTGTGTTACCTCGATACCTGCAACCTGGACGGAGAGACGAACCTCAAGCAGAGAATCGTCGCGCCGGGATTTGTTGATAAGGTAACTAACGAGCGTGTGGCTAACTTAGAGCTGCTAAACACATCGCACTAGCATGGGCTGGGCAATCTCGAAACTTGCAACGTGGACAGAGAGACGAACCTGAAGCAGAGGATCGTCGCGCCTGGATCTGTTAATAAGGTAATCAACGTGCAGGTGGGTGACTTAGGGCTGCTAACGCCTTGTACGAACGGATGTTGGACTAGCTTTACATAGACACATGCAGCCTGGACTATTGCAACTTTGGGACTTCATATATCTTAAAAAGCTATCAAATTATTGGATGACTTTCGATTATTTTGTATGCAGTGTAAGCATTACAACAAAATGCAGTGGTAAAAGCTGCATATGAAGATAGCCGTAACATTGCAGTGTCTTGGTACATTATGTGATGTACTCGTATGTAATAGTTGTACTAACGACCTTACGTAGAACGTACAAAATTTTAGCCAAACTTTAAATATCGTCACTTTGGCACTTTATAAAACAAACACGGCCTCGACCGTGTGTACTTTGCATAAAGCGTTGTTTTGTTACCTCCATTGAAATGAAACAATGAAAACTGTTTAATCAGATGGTTTTAATAAAAGACTTTTTGTTAGAGTTACTTCTGTACGGCTTGTGCAGTATTGTGTGTTACGTGATGATGATTTAAATATGTCTAAACTGTATAAGATACTAGTACCTACTACAGTTCCTATGTAAAGAAATGTATTTACGAAAGCGTGTGCTTAGGAACGTTAGGAACGTACAAGGCACGATATCCATACCTAACTCACCGCACCACAATAATAAAATCCAAACGTTCACGTTTAACCTCATTTCAGACGGTTCGAGTATGGCCGCGAACGACACTTTCATAACTCGCCAGGCATGATAATGGCAATTTTGGATAATATTTACTATAAATTGCAACCAAAAACAGACCGTGAGAAAACTTTCACTCGCTTCATGGTACGAGTTGATGAACTGTCGTTATTGTTTAAATGTTAATTGTACTCGTAGTATCCCATGGAGGCGATGCGCCTTGCTACCGATTAATGGTAATGAACGCCGTTCGTTGTTACAGCAAAAAGAGTTCGATCCGGAGAAATTCAGAAGTTCCGTAGAAGTGGAGAGACCGTCGACGAAAATATACAGATTCACTGGCACGATGTCGCACCCGGACGGAGCGCGCGTGCCTCTCGTCTCGGAGAACCTTCTCCTGCGTGAGTGCACTATCAAGAACACGGATTTCGTGGAGGGTATCGTGGTGTACGCCGGGCACGAGACCAAGGCCATGCTCAACAACGGCGGCCCACGGTACAAGTGCTCCAATTTAGAAAAGAAAATGAACACGGACGTCATATGGTGCGTTCTGGTGCTGCTTTTTTTGTGCTGCGCTGGCGCCGTCGGCTGCAAGCTCTGGCTGGACAAGTACCCCACCCAACCGAAACCGCCCTTCCTCATTCCTACTGTAAAGACGTCGGCTTACGAAGGCCTGCTGATATTCTGGACGTACATTATTGTGCTGCAAGTGATGATACCGGTTTCACTGTACGTCGCGATCGAAGTGACTAAGCTGATGCAAATCTACCACATCCACCAGGACGTGGAGATGTACGACCCGGAAACAAACAAGCGCGTGGAGTGTCGCGCGCTCAACATTACCGAAGAACTGGGTCAGATCAGTTACCTGTTCAGTGATAAGACGGGCACGCTCACGGAGAATAAGATGGTGTTCAAGCGGTGTACGGTGGAGGGTGTGGACTACGATCACCCCGCGGGTCCGCCCGCCGAGCCCTCGGCAGAGCTGCCGCCTATCGTGACGCCGGTCACTGCTGTCTCGCCCAACCCACGTCTCTTGCACCACCTCACAACACCAGCGGATATCAATACGACGGCTATGGTGAGTTGTTTTCTAAACTTTTAAAATATACGATTGTAGTCTATACCAAATTCACGCAAGTTATAAAAAAAATTAAGTAAATGTCTTGATATTTTTGGGAATAACTCGTAAATTTCACGTCACCACGTCACTTCCAACACATTGACCAGATCGTCCCTGATTCGGCTGTCGACTAGAAGCTAGAAACATCTATTTGGACCATGCCACTGGCACTACAACTATTTCTGGTTACTAACATTGAATGAGGGCAACAAAATTCACACAATTGTTTGTGTCAGTGCACATCTACAAGGTGTGTAATAAGCTTATGGAATGGGGCTTTCCAGCTATAAGTAATGCTATAACGAGTTATCTTAAATTCAAAAGGTATCTGCGCTGCTTTTGTTTCTTTAATGCTCTAGTGCCCTAGTAGTGGAGCGCTTCATTGTAATCTGCTACTTATAATGTTATCTGTATTTGTATTGCTTTTGTACGGCGTTGTGTACTATGAATACATATCATGTTACTGTACCCTTTCACTATTATTTACTATTCTTATACAATTCTTCCGCTGAGCATATAAAAAAAACAATCGATATAATTGCTACATCAGTACCTGCTAATTATCTTCAATTTTACACGACTGTTAGCTGCGCCCAGCGATTTCCCTCGTCTTAACGATGTTTTTTTTCCGGGAGACAAAGTTTTATGACATTTTAGAACCACAAAAAAATACAGTGAGTAATAATAACATTTTTCACATTTATAGTAAGTAGTTACGTAACAAAGGATGTCGACCATTGTCATCGACTCAGTTTTCTATATCGCAAATCCTAAAAGCGATGTACATTGTCATTAAGTGGACTAGGTTATGAAATGCATAATGTGGATTGATAGATGAGTCAAATTAGATATAACATGTTCTAACCAAGGAGCGTATAGATATAAACTAGTAACCGATGATGATAGAATCTTACAATACAATGGCCATGATAACATCATTATTACGATAACATCATATAGTCTCCATGCAAACAAAGGATAGGCCGACAATGGGCCTGATTCTGAAGGTTTTTATATCACAGTGTTTTAAAAATTATAAGAGATTGTTGTCCCTTTCATTTTACACTTTTGCTTGTTTAAATATATGTTAGGCCCAATGCTACTACTACACCTACATACATACTATTTTCGAGTAGTTTTTTCGGGCTTTCTAAAGCTGTCTCTTGCGTGATAATATTTAGTCAATTTTCTTTAAATTTAGCTGGAACAATTTCTGAGATTCATCTTATATACAAGTCTTTTTTAAGCATATAGTTCACCTTTATATGTTTAATACAAGTACATTTTATTTAAATATTTATGCAGTAAATTCAAAACAAAATTTTATCGAGGTCCAGTGCGTGTTTTGTAAAACCTTTACATTTTCCAAAAAATAATATTGAATGCAATTTATCGTTACAGAGAAGATCATTTTATATAGGAACATCAACAGTACAAAAACACAAATCCCCGCACGCTATTGAGCAGAAACTTTGATTCTGATGCAATCCGTTTTTAACTAACCGTGCCATCACAATAATATTGTAAAGGCGAAAGTTTGTATGTGTGTGTGTGTTTGTTTGTTCCTCCTTCACGCTCCAACGCCTCACGGATTTGGACGAAATTTGGCACGAAGATTGCTTATACTTCTTATCCCGGAAAATTGAAGTGTTCCCATGGGATGATCAAATGTCTACCGCGAGTAAAACCGCGGGGCGCAGCTAGTCAAGTATAATGTTTTGTATCGATTCCTATACATCGAGCATCTGTCTACAGGTACACGAGTTTCTCCTGATAATGGCGGTTTGCAACACGGTTGTTGTCAGTCAGCCACGTGTAGACTCTCTGCCAATGACGGGGGAGCCCGCTGAAGACTCGCCAGAGGAAGACAAGCCGAGTCGCTCTAACGGTGTCGGCATGCTATCCGACGACACTTCAAGGTCCAATGTCATGCAGTTGTCGAATGAAACGCTACGGTCGAACGCCACGCAACGATCAGACGCCACGATACGATCCAACGCCACTCAGCGATCGAACGCCACGCAACGAACGAACGGCACGACGCGGTCTAACGACAAGTTAGTATTTTTCTATTTACTCATAAAGTAGAGTCTAACATGGGCACTCCATAAGATGGCTTATCTGCCTTCGCGGGACATATTAAAATAAAATCAATATGTTCAAATAATTGTTGTATATCGAAAAGTTACGAATAAGAGGAACGAGATTTACGATGGTATCAAGTCTAATAACTGATACCGATTTAGAAAGTTAATATTTCGTCTTGCTTTTCTGATCGTGGTCGTCCTAAGAGCATCACTTGTAAGCACAGTATAATTTGCGAATAGCCCTTAGAGCGCAGAATTTGATTTGTACATTTCCAACAAAATAAATTTTAACTAAACTAAAGTAGATAAATACAATAAATCGGAACTATTACGTACGTAATATTATGACTGAAAACATTATTCTAATAGGTTAATCTTAAAACTAGATCAACTTTATTATAGTCCAATAAATACAAAATAAGTTGAATTTAACGCACGCCAACCTAAAGTATCTAGTATTAGTAAGTGATTGAACGATCCCGTTCAGGTACAGCCGGCTGACGGAGTCTCGGTCGACTACGCCGTCCCCGCCGCCGAGCACCACGTCACCGCTGCGTCTGCGCATCAAACTGCCCTTCGTCAAGAGCAGCGGACGATCACAAAACGCAGAACTACAGGTATCATGAAGAATTTGACTACGACTTTTTCAAACGAACAAACAGTCAAGTCTCGATTATCTCTGCTAGTTCAATGGTGGAATGGAGATACGTTTTTTTTTCCTATTGCACAAGGAAAACCCGTAAATGGCTTTCCTTGATATCATAACAATAGCCTAAGGCTAATAAGTATGGAGATACGTGAAATAAATTATGTAATTCCTAGACCCAAAATGTACCTTTTCTATAAATAAAATCATTTTCCTCATGCAAGTTTCTTTCAAAATGAGTGGATATGCCGCGGGAAAATTATAACGAGGCATTAATGTTCCGGCCGGTGTCACCTCGTCTCGTGAATATTAACACATTTTATAAATTGTTTGCTAATTCAAAGATATACTAGTATTTGTGAACTATCCAGTAACATAATAACGTTCAATGAGTGGATCCAATTTAGAGGCAAAATAATTCCTCAGTCGTTTAGTAGAGGTATTTTTTGAGAAGTTATCCTCGACAATACCTGCGTCAAAATAATCAAGAAAATTTCACGTTATTGTGGGAATTTATCCACTGTATTATTCATGCCGTACATACATCTGTTTTGTCAAACTCGTGTGCTGGAAATAGGTATGTTGTGCAAACATCCTAATGCGGTAACAAATTTACGATAAAAGAAATACCACATACTTATTATTGCCAATTAATTAAATATCGTTCAAAGGCAACATATGGGGTTCTACCATAAATATAACAGGAGTGGCAGGTGGTTAATATTTTTGAAAATGCACAAAGTTGAATCATTAACGTTGACGATATATTTAGCGCCATCAAATTATTCTCAAAAAAAAAACATTAATTTCAGGAATAGTTTGAAAGTCAAAAAAGGCAGAACAGCGGAATAAATCGTAATATATTTCTAAGAGAAATGCGTGAGTCTATACCATCTAGCATGTTTATTTCTTTGAAAAGAGATTTCCAGTGACAAATTAGTAGTTGTACATTCCGGTTCGTTAATTCAAAAGTAGCTGCGCCCTGCGGTTTTACCCGCATTAATACAGAATAAAAAGTGGCCTATCTGTTAATACAGGGTCTAAGCTATCTTCACACCAAATTTCATCTAAATCGGTTTAACAGTTTTGAGTGATAGAGTAAATAGACATCCATACATTCTTACAACTTACATACTTGAGTTTATTAGTTACATACAAAAATACAATTATTTCCTCTTTATAACATTAGTATAGAAGAAAAAGCAAGGTTGGTTTTCGTTTGAGTAAGCTGCACATAGCATACAACTTATAAAAATTCAATGCTGCCAGTGTGCGATTATGATACTGGGAATCATGTTATAAATCAATGATAAATCTCCTTGAAGACAGATGCCTGTTTTATTCGCAATCATCTAAATTAGGAGACACATTTGTTTGCAGAATCATAAAGCCCGGTCGTTGTTATAGTCTGATTTGACCGCTCACTTTAAAGGTCGCCTACAGACTGTATTCAATGATATCTGATGTGATGGAAACAAGCAGTTTATTTTCAACCTTAACATCACGGAATAGGACCTGTGAATGCGAAGGCTTGTTGCTCAAATTAATAGACACAATACCGTCTACTCGTTCCTGAACCTGAAATGACCTGAATACTCTACAATACGAAACGCGAATACAATATGGACTCCGATACAAAATCAAAGTGTCGTAACCTGATTGTACCATTTTTTATTGGTCACGGAAGTACAATATCTACTTTCATTAGGTTGAAGGCAAATCAAGGCCGCTTTTGTTCTTTAGCGCTTTTTAATTGTGTCGTTTTTGTATATATTTGCTGAAACAAAAGTTAATTTTATTAGTTAGTGATTATTATTTTATTGTTAGGGATTATTACCGGCTTTGTTATTAATCGAAAACAAATTACGTTACTCGCTCTATAATTGAATAATAAGCACATACAAAACACAACCTAATCGCTCTAATTTAACCTATAGTGCTTATAGCCTACCGTGATGCAGGAGGAAGTTTTTCAGATCTATTAATTATACCGTTTTCCCTTTTATGATTACTGTAACTATGGACATAATGGTGATTTGTATTTTCACATTATCCTTAAACGCACTCAAATAAATATGTTATTTTATAAATTAGTTAAAATTTAAATGAATTAAAGATACCTACCATAATCTCCGACTAAAATTAAAATACAGGGTTTAAGGCCATTCCATTTTATGTTCAGTTACAAATGCAAGTGGTTCCGGGATTGTTTTACATAACGCTTACGAGTATATCTTATAGCTTACTAGCGGCCCGCTTCGGCTTCGCACGGGTATAAAATATATAGCGTATTTCATTGACTGAAATCAAAATCGATCCAGTATTTTTGATTTATTCATTACTGCCAGTGCCCCGCATGCGTTAAATTTAGAGTAAAACAATTCTTCTTTCCCTAACCCATGAAGATTTCCTGCTATCTTTGGAATATCTAAATTCATACACTACATTTTAATTTATTTACTTTTTACATTTTTACCTATTTATTTTATTTTACAATCGTTAATATATTACAGAATGTCTTTATATACAACGTTCACAGCTTTCTTGTCATTAGACAATACAAACATCTAGAGGTTACTCTTGAAAGAGCGACATACAGTTGGCCATGTGAAAAACAGTCAACGCTCAAATCTATAAGCCTGCAACGTTGAATGTTTGACTCTTTTGCAAAAGAAGTTTTTACCGCAAACTATGAACGTTTAAATTGGAAGGGTAAATCCGATGGTATCAGAGGGATTCTGTTAACATCTTCGGTACCACATCCTGTGAGTATTGTGCACTCTATTATGAAAATGTTCAGTGATTTTACCAGCAAACGCGTGCCATTGCAAAGTTTAGGTGGATTCAGGTTTCTTAATAAAATAACAGGACAACCTACTTTCAACACCATTTTGTGAGGAGGGAGTCCTCACGGGTTCAAAGAGTTTAGAAACTCTGTAGGAAACAGCTTCTTTCAAATCGAGAACAGTATCGACCGAGTAGTATATTTTCGTCGGTGCATCAATCTTTGAAAGAATCAAGTTATTTAACTTATCTACTTGTTCGTTAGTTGGTGACAGAATAGCTCTTTCTTTAAACCAAGATATAGGCACGCTCCCGCCACCCCGGCCGGCCGGAACCGCCGCAAACGCTGCGTCCCGCAATTTTTAAATCTGTAATATCTTCGAAAATATTCCTTTAAATCAAATGCTGTAAAGGGCCGATATTAAATCGAACAAGGGGCAATATTAAATCAACAATGTATTGAAGGTATTTAATTAGATAAGGATTAATGCTGTATTGGTTAGAATCGCTTCGAAAATTAGCTATTATTTGTCGTAAAAAGTTAATGACAAAAAAATGATATTGTGGGATATCCATAATAATAATAATCCACATTAGATCTCTGTAGGCACTGTCATAGCGCCTCAGAAACGAAACGGCATATCACTGGAGCTTGCAGATCCATCACACAGTCAGACTATAAGCACCGCCATGATCAGGTCGCGTCCATTATACACCAATATCTTGCTTACAAATATAACCTCATTGCTGAAAAAACTGCATATTATAAATATTCACCCGAAGTAGTGTTAGAGTCAACCAACTACAAAATGTACTGGGACAGGACAATAATTACAGACAAAACTATCCATCATAATAGACCAGATATCACGATTATTGACAAAACACAAAAATCAATTTTTCTAATTGATATTGCAATCCCGAATACACACAATTTGACATCCACATATACAGATAAGCTCACTAGGTATACTGACTTAGCAATTGAATTAAAAACGCAATGGAAGGTTCAAACAGTAAAAATCGTTCCAGTCATCATTTCATCCACCGGTGTCATCCCACACACACTACACACAAGCCTACAACTTCTTAATATACACCGACTAACCTCCATCCTACTTCAGAAAGAAGTCATTTTAAACACATGTAGTAATATTAATACGTAAGTTTTTATCAATCGAAGAATAAAAAAAAAAGAATTTCGATTGGCCAAAAGCCCGCGAATTTCGTTACTACCTCGGCATCGAGTGATTTCTAAATAGAAAAATATAAATAATAATATTACTTTAATTCATACACAAAGATCCACACACTATAGTAATATTACAGTCAAGAGTAAAAATTTAAATAAAATAACGATAAAAATAAAATAAAAATAGATACAGGTTATTATTATGTAGCAATAGCCGTCCATCGTCTGTATGTTGAAGTCAGTATAAGGCGGTCAGCCAGGCTCTTAATAATACAATTTTTAGACGTGTCAACTCTGGACATGAACATTGCTATCCTTTTCCGCTGTATAGCATTGAAGGAGTCCACGTCCACCCGCGATTCAGTGTACACTTCCGAAGCACTGCAATACCATTTCAGGCCCATCAAGTGCCTGAAAATTTTATTGTATGCTACACGTATCGCACTATGCGCTTTCTGTGTATAGTTAGTCCAAAGTTGACACGTGTAAAATGTCTGGCAAAAAGACCTAAACAAAATGACCTTGACGTCATCCGCAGCTTTAAAATTTTTTCTTGCAACCATATTGCCTACTACACAAAGCGCCCTTCTTTGTCGTTCGATGTCCTTGTCGTCTGACAAGCTGCTGGTCACGATATGGCCAAGGTATTTGAAACTGTCGACTATGGCCACCGGTTGCCCATTGAGGCGAACCACGGGCACGTTTTGGGGACCCTTTCCCGACCTGAATATTATCATCTCCGTCTTCTTGGTATTATACGATAAGTCATGATCCTCAGCAAATCTTTCACAAATTCCAATGAGTTTTCGTAGTCCTCTAATCGAGGAGCTGAGCAGCACCATAGCATAAGCATAACTCAGATTGTTGACGTATCTGCCATCCAATCTGAGCCCAACTGGGGTGCTACCCAGCTTCACGATCAGGTCATTCACGTACAAATTAAACAGGTCAAGAGATAGACATATACCATAGCGGAGTTCTCTGTAGACTTTTTCAATGTGTACAATAATTAGTACATTTTTTTGATATATCTCGTAGGGTTCAGCCTGCGTTTGCAATGTAAGCGGGAAAAATGTAATTATTTACAACATCAGCTTAGAAACCTCAACAATAACAGTATTTCGAATCTCCGCTACTTAATGGATGTTATTATACATATAAAACTTCCTCTTCAATCACTCTATCTATTAAAAAACCGCATCAAAATCCGTTGCGTGGTTTTAAAGATTTAAGTATACAGGATATAGGGACAGAAAAAGAGACTTTGTTTTATATACTATGTAGTGATTTTCAAGTTTAAACATGTGTTTGTTTTTTTTTTGCGTTTTAGTTTAAATTTAATTTTTTAAATGTATATACCTGATTTCTCTGAAACGAGTGAATATTTTTTTTTAAATCGAACTAACTAAAAAACTTGTATGGGCGCCTGTCGTAATGGAAGCCTGTAGTCTCTTTTTTAAAAAGATTTATTATCTTCGCGCAAGTAAGCAACTATTTTATTTAACGAAATAGTAAAGAAATTTCTTAGTCAATTTTATAAGTTGTCGCAACAATAGTCGTCTAAAAATGTTCATTGCTTGGTTTTAAACACTGCAGTATAAGTTATAATTCCGTTAACGTTTGACACAAAGTTACCGCATAAAGTTATTCACCGGTTTGTTCCATTAATGAATAATGTTTAAAAAAAATTGGTGCTAATCTCTCCTTGTCGTCATAATCATCACAGGCTTTTTTGATTCTTTAACTGATAGTAAAAGTAGCGTAAGCAGGTGCTATTATACTGATGATGACGTCATACACGTAAGTGACCTGTCCAGTAAGCTCTCATATGTGTGATTGCAGGTCCCTCGCTTCGAGGCTGAAAGTCCGGACGAGCTGGCCCTAGCGGAGGCTGCGCTGGCGTACGGGTACGAACTGCGGAACCGATCGCCGGACGAGGTCGAGGTGGGGGTCCGCGGAGAACTCATGCGGATGAAGGTGCTTCGCGTGCAGCAGTTCGACTCTAACAGGAAGTGCATGTCTGTTGCACTGCGCATGCCCACTGGACAGGTCAGCATATTACTAGCATTATCACTGCGAGCTGGCACTAACGATTTTAAGCTTCGGAATCGTTCGCCAGGCGATTTGAAGTGGATTGTGTAGCAGCTAGAATCCCAACATAAAGTGTGTGGCTGTCACTCTACTCATACTCATATTGATTACGTACAAAACAAGAAGACAAACTTTCCATGTAGTGCCACAAGTGGTGGCCCTATCGTTGAAAGCGAAACTAAATTCTCTTCCACGAAATATTTGAATGGAAATTATTGCCAAAAATGTATAGAGGACGGGACTTACAATAAAAAATACCATATTACGTACATACAATATATTTATACATATATTATTCATCCTTTCATAAATTAATACATATAATGTCAGTCAGTCAGTTTTGTTTATTAGTACTATGTTTCCTATGGCTTCAGTTGCGTTATAAAAAAAAAATGCGACCTTATCTACGGGCTGACCCTAGCGGACACCGCCCTTGTGTTTTGCATGCTAAGGTCAGTAGGACCTAGAAAGGTATAAAGATTAATAAAAAGAGAAGATAAAAAAAATATTATCAATTAAAAACTGCGGCATAACAAGATAAATCTAAATCTTTTCACTTAAAGTATTATTACATCTTCTCTGAGTTGAGACAAGTGCCCTAATTCCATCCTCAGATTTAATATTCGATTCTCCCGCGGATACTTTGTATCATAATAAAGAATACTTGTTTCACGACATATCTATTTTTATTTACGCTTGATAAAACGAATCACTCGTAATTGTTTTAAAGATAAGATTATCCACGCTTATAGCAGTGATAAGATCCATGAAAACATTTAACGTATGACGCTGACATGACATTAAAAGCATATTACATCAAATGAAATCCATAAATAACTGTTTTTTTTATATTTATTATATTTAAGTAGCTGTCACCCGCGTGGTTGCCCGCGACATAAAATGGAATATAAAAAATATTGAACCCGTATTTAATACCCTTGGCTGATGAATATCCTAAAATCATTCCTTATTTCACCCCTACACTCTACAATGAATACACCGTCCAAATTTCATAATAATCATAATCATCTAGCAAACATCAGTCAGTCAGGACTTACTCTTTTAAATATATAGATAGAAGAACATTAGTAGGTGTTGTTTTTTATGTCTCGAACAAACGCATTTATCATTATATGGCGTAGTATTATTTTCGCCTCTGCTTGATACAATATATCGTCGTTAACCTTGGCTCGCTTCCTAAAGACATTTTCGCGCGCATAATGTTATGTGTTTTCCGCTAACTAACCATTAAACAGCAGTTCATCTCGACATATTCCATAAATAATGCAATAAATTTACATATCATAAAGTAAATAACCCACATAAACAATCTGCCCAGAACAATACGCTTTATCAAGGTAAAAATTGACTTAATTGTCTTATTCTATGGCCATAATAACACCATAACATTTCAAAATTGGGTAACCTTTCAAACCCTGAAAGTAGTACAAAGTATTCATTCGCATTTGTAATACTTATAATGCTTTCTGTGAAGAAACTTAAGCATTTCGTCTCTTTGTAATCTATTTAGATTACTACGTTTATCATCTTGACTTATTCGGTTTTTTTGACATATGTTTTTCGTCCCACTATCAGTGAATCATCGATTTAACGGTATGACAATTACTCAGCAGCAAATATTATGAATAACTTTCATTTATCAATTCCGAGGTCCAGTTATTTTTGCTACGATTATAATGTATACTTTTACGGCTATGCTACTGGCGCAGTAATATTTTAGTAACACATTTACAGAATATACAATACAAATAAATAATAAATATATAAAACCTTTAGCTGGATATCTCATAACTGTCTCTTGTAATGTTTTGTGGCAACGCTGTGTTTGGGACACAAAGTCGAAAAAATAGGCACCGTGCTATTTTTGCTTCTGTCGAATATTCTAAAGTCATCATTATCATGAGAATTTTTAACGTAGTTTGCA
The DNA here is from genome assembly GCA_947049295.1 of Ligdia adustata. Taxonomy (NCBI): domain Eukaryota; kingdom Metazoa; phylum Arthropoda; class Insecta; order Lepidoptera; family Geometridae; genus Ligdia; species Ligdia adustata. The sequence continues at coordinate 12,647,961 of OX346218.1, forward strand.
TTCAGGGAACATACATTACTTTTATGGTGAAAAAACAATGAAGTTGTCGTGTCGAAACCGACGTGTGACACCATTCATTGATCGTGTTAAATACCACCGGCTATTGAATCAGCTTAGACTTAATTACGAGTAGTGTGGTTCTTTTTTGTTGCTTATATCTAAGTTATCAAAAGGTTTAATCGGAAATCAGATAATCTAGTGAAAGATCGTTGTGTGACCATCAGGTGGTGTTGTACGTGAAGGGTGCGGACAGCACTGTGTTGGGCGCGCTGGCCCCCATGCGCGCCGGCTCCACGGAGCTGGTCGCGTACGAGCGCACGCGAGCCATGCTGGACGAGTACTCGCGCGCGGGTCTGCGTACACTCGTCATGGCTAAGCGCGTAATGACGCCCGCGCTCTGGGAAGAGTGGCTTGCGTCTCACGCCAGAGCTTCCGAGGTTGCTGAAGGTGAATTTGACACGAATCTATTGTTATTGAGTGGACCCTAGATACCAAATACATACATACATCAATGGATAAAATCCAGCTCGATGGACCGAACATATTTTGAAAAGCACCATTTATAACAAGCAAAATAATATATTTCTCCTGGCGTTCCTTGCGATATAAATCTTACTTAGCAATCTACTAGCAATGCGTTCTCGCATTGCCTGATCACCTCTAATACCTAACGATTGGATATAGTGAGTTCCGAACAGTCCAAGTAACGAGACGTGTTACAGGTCGTGAGCGCAGCATCCGCGAGTCGTTGGCCCGACTGGAGAGCGCGTTGACACTAGCGGGCGCGACGGGCGTGGAGGACCGCCTGCAGGAGGCCGTGCCGCGGACCGTGCGAGCGCTGCTGGACGCCGGGCTCATCATGTGGGTGCTCACCGGAGACAAGCCCGAGACCGCCATCAACATCGCTTACTCCGCCTCGCTCTTCTCATACTCCGACAGGCTACTGAGGCTAATGAGTCGGGATAAGGAACACGCGGAATCTACCATTAAGGTTGGCCATATTCAATTTTCCGATATCTGTATGTTTTAACAACTTTAGTCCTTTAAAAAGTACGCGTATTTTAAGATTGTCACCTTTTTTGGGGACGAAAACTTCCACTGTGATATTTTTAGGCGTCATCGTCAGCTGCCGCATGTCTGAATGTAATGTGTTTTATAACTTGTGGTAAATGTGTCTGTCTCGCTGTAGAGCTACCTGGAGGCTGCGGACGGCTCCGGCGGGCGCGCGCTGGTGGTGGACGGGCGCACGCTCACCTACATCCTGGACCGGCGCTCGGGGCTGGTGGCGCCATTTCTCTCGCTGGCGCGCCGCTGCTCCGCCGTGCTCTGCTGCCGCGCCACGCCGCTGCAGAAGGCCTATATAGTCAAGGTACTCCCTACATCCTGGACCGGCGCTCGGGGCTGGAGGCGTGCTGGATTTATTCTAATAAAGAAAAATAGTGTTTGAGTATTCACTTACAATGGCAGTTGAAGAAATGCGTGGTTTATTTATACAGATTATGCAGTTATGTTTCATAATACTATTTAACTAAACTTTCCCCCAGAGCGGCCCTTTCTTTGGCAAAAACCGACTGTCAGCACGCCATACAATTTACTACTTGAATTGTTGCTTGTCAAAATACGATTATATTGTCAATTTGTCAACGTACTAGAATATTTTTATGTCTGAACACTTTTTTCTAGTAAGGTCGTTTTGGACAGATATTTCTCTAACTCCTTACACTAAATCAATTCGACAAGAGAAACAGATTTTTGATACAATACGTAGACAGAATCGTCCTGATTGCTTTACTTGATGTGTCCATCGTTGCTTGCAGGCGGTGAAGGAGGAGCTCGGAGTGACGACGCTGGCGATCGGAGACGGCGCCAACGACGTCTCTATGATACAGGCCGCCGATGTCGGCGTCGGTATGTAATACTTTACTGCTATTTTAACCTTTTGTTAAAATGGTTTACGAAACAAACATACGTTCTTTGTTGATTCTTTTGAGAAGAATTAAGAAATCTAGACTAGATAAGATTTATCTCTCGTTCGAGTTGGGATGTTCCTTTATTTTCCTCTTGTGATTCTGTGCTATTATTCCAACGACGAAACTCTCAGAGTAATACATAAGCACCTTCATCAATCCAATTTTACCAGGCAAATACAATTTTAGAAAAAAAAGTAAAAACAAATTTGGAACAATAACGCTTCCTTCGATAGTTCAGTAATAATGTTAGTGTATAGTGTATAAATAGATTGTGGTGTTCGGTTGTCAGGTCTGTCCGGTCAGGAGGGCATGCAGGCGGTGATGGCGGCCGACTTCGCTCTCTCGCGGTTCAAGTTCATCGAGCGACTGCTGCTGGTGCACGGACACTGGAACTACGACCGACTCGCCAGGATGATACTATACTTCTTTCTTAAAAACGCCGTGAGTATATTATAGTATTCTCTGTCGCGCATGTGTCTTTCGAAGCTGTAGAGAAACTGAACGACAGGGATAGAACATGTTTCGGTGAACCGTTACTAACGAACCTAATTAATCTTGAATTAAATCAGTAGATGAGTGAACTAAAGTACACTATACTAGTCTTTCCAGAATCAGGAAACTTGTGGATTTGTTAGAAAATATATATTAACACTTGTGCATCTTGTGCCGGTTTCAGGGTTGCCTGGTAAAAAATGTTTAAAGAAATATATCGAAAAGGTTATTATGCTACGGAACTCTGCTGTATCCGTATTTGGACATGCACTTAACAAATTTATTATTGTGTTATTACTGATTTAACTTATTTTCTTTTTTAATATGTTTTTATTATTCGCTTTGCGTGTCTATTTATAGCATTTTTTTTTCAAGACAGCTTAGCTATAGAGTAACAGCTCGCACGACCACGGAAGTCAGCGACACGGTGGCCCCAGATGGAGCATCTCTAAAGCTCTCATCATCTAAGCTGGAACTCAGTGTTTAGTGTGCAATTTTCGTGTTGATTGCAGACGTTCGTGTTCCTAGTGTTTTGGTACCAGCTGTACAACGGGTACTCTGCGCAGGTGATGATCGACCACCTGCACCTCATGGCTTACAACCTTGTGTTCACCGCGCTACCGCCCGTCGTCATCGGTAACTATTAACACATCTCACTTATCACCGGTTACAATCGTACCTATGCAGATTGTGTGGTCGCTTTTAGCGATAAGACCGCCTTTGGTTCCAATTTTTTCGTTGTATTTTTTTTTTTAATGTTGTGACAATAAAGAGTACTTCTAACCTTGTACCTAATGACATATGATACAATGATCATTGTAAATAGGCTGTTGACCTGGCAGCCACTATAATTTTGCGTGTCACACTTGTTCCGATTTGTGTTCCGCATGTCCTTAACAAATAATAATAGCACCGCAGCGAATTTCTCCCAATCTAAAATCTCAGACGACACAAAAATACTAGAATTACGTAGAATCTGTTACGTATCGTCAAGATTGCTTGGATAATGTGACCTATATATACCCACCTATGTGAAAACGGGAATAACAGACAAACGTACCAATTGTCAGACGATGGAAAAATAAGCTAGACTCGAAGAAAAAACGCTTCACTGGCAATATTATTTTGTACCGTTGTCTGGCGATGAACGATGACGTTAAGACTGGTGATGTTTGCAGGCACGTACGACCGCGTCGCGCCCGCGTCTCTCCTCCTAGACCGGCCGGGCTTGTATTCAGCCTGCAGACGCGGACTGGCCTACCGCTCCTCCTCCTTCTGGCTGGTTCTGGCCGAGTGCATTTACATCAGCGTCGTCGTGTTCTGGACGGCTGAAGCTGCCTACAGAGACACCGCAGTAGATATATGGGAGTTTGGATCCACCACTATGACGTCGTGTCTGGTGGTCATGCTCGCGTGGGCCGCCATCGAGACTAGGAGCTGGGTGAGTCTACTGTACTTGTACCAGCAGGTGGTTGGAACGAGTACATTGACCTGCCATGTTACTTACGGCCTTATCAATAAAACGCAAAGGATTTCAGTGTTGGTGCTTTGTGAGCGGGCTCGTTGTCCGCAGCTGTGCCCTTTTTACTTAACTCCTATTGATACGATAGCGGTAATAACCGAAAACATTACGGATATATATGGGAAGTAATGCTGTCATTTTTCCATCCGCGATAACCTAAAGCCTTGTGTTAATAATTTCATTACTGTGTGGTGGCTCATAGGATATGCATCTTTTCCGCCCTCTGCCTGCTGCCTCCTTTGGGTATTATTTACTCCGTCTATAAAGGATTATCGGTTGGGGGTGTCCTAAGCACAGAACTGATTTTCTTTCTATTATGCGAAATGTTTTGATATCTAATCTCGGCAAAGAATCCCTTCTGTTATTAAAATTTTTCCAATTATTTTCCGTCACACTTAAATATGTAACCGATTTTTTGATGTAAAACAATTCTACGTGATTGGTAAAATGTATTTCTGTAACTCAACATTATTTTGTGTTCTCTGTGTGCAGCATTTCTATACGAAAGTCGTAAGTGCGTGTGCTTTGGCATGAATGAAAAAATCATTTAGTAAATTTTTCAACTGTTACAAAACGAATACTAAAGTTTTTGTGGAATCTATCGTGTGGCTTTAATAGTTTCTCACAGTGTGACACGCGTTAATATAGTATCGTCCGATTACATGAACATTGGCCAATTTCTGAAATCTCAAATTAACGTTTAAACTGCAAGCCATAGATGCGGTCACCCTTATAGAGTGTGTGATTTAAACATATATTTTTCAATTTAGATATATCGATAGACTGTAGCCTTTCTATTATACGTAATATACCACTATAATGCATGTTTTTAATGAAAAGATGAAATTTTATAGCAAGGTAAGATTATTCAAGGGATACTTTCATAAAGCTTGATCACAAACTAGTTCGAGATAGTTATAATTATTATGCAGTACGAGTATCTATACACTTGACACTTAGTTATGAGTGATTGAAAAACGTAGTAATACCACACTCACGGCATGAAAACATGCGCAAAACGTGCACAAGATTTGTCTAATATGTGATAGTCGTTCAGTTATTGTATGGTGTCGTTAAGTTTTTTGTTTAGTTATCGCTACCATTATATAATTAAATCGAGTGGTAGTGAAGCAGGTTTACCTGTAAGAGTTGCACTAAACAAAAAGGAGGTCGTATACTCATCCTGATTAATGATATTCACTAAAGAACGAACTCTGAATTGAAGAAAATATAATAGGCTGCTTCATATATTTTTTCGAAGGTCCTTTTCTATAGACCAGCTGAACAATTCCGTTTTTTCCCACCTGTTCTGTGGAGTAATTATGTTGACAGAACAAATTTCTTGGTTGATGCTATTATGAATATTTTTGTAATGTTGAGTATACTCGTAGTGACCTTTTTCGGCTTAGTACGAGTACAACATTATATAATTTAACCTAGTGAAATGTAATTTTAAAACCCTAAGATTTGCCACTTGCAAAGGTAAGCCGCTGAGTCAAGAGCGTAGCCTCGAAGTTTAATGTTGAAAGGAAGTTTATGAATTTATGACTACATTTTTCGTTGTATGTTTTTTGTGTAACCTCGGTGTGGTTGTAACATTTGCAAAGTAGAGTCAGTAAATAATACGAGTAACGTGTTGTGTTTGCAGACGGTGATACAAGTGGTGTCGCTGGCCGGATCGCTGGTGTCGTTCTTCGCGCTGACGCTGGTGTACCAGTCGATCTGCGTGTCGTGCTGGGGGCTACCCTCCACGTACCGAGTGCTGGAGCACGCGGCCGCCTCGCCCGTCTACTGGCTGGTCATAGTACTGGCTGCTACGGTCGCGCTCGCGCCTAGGTATATAACCATACATATCGTTACTTAGAATTTTTTCATGGTAGCTCGCCTGGCTAGCTACCACCCTCAACTTGTAAAATATGTCGCCAAGCACCTAACGGTGTGTTCCGGCAGCCTTTCTTGAGAGCCAGTGTAATTCTGACTAGGCATGCTCCATTCGAAGGCTACAGTATCTCTGATTTCCATGGTTGACCGCACTTGTGGTCTAATGCCTAGTAGTGTAGAATAAATAAATGACACGTCAGTCAGCACCTCCCGGGTTGGTTGACTGTCTCCGCATGTAAGAGATGATAAGTTCAAAATCACTGAGCTATGTAACGAGCTGAGCTCAGTGTTTATTTAAACAAAAATTAGAGCGGTTGTTACCTGCCAAATAAGGTTAGCAGACTGAAGAGGCAATGACTGACTCTTGATGGAGTAGGGGGGAACGGTCGCTTGTGAAGTTGCATGTGCCTTACTATTAACACAGGAGCACGAAGCGGCATACGTAGCGTAGGAAGCCAACCTGCCAGGTACTCGTAGAGCACTGACTATAAACTGATATGAAAGCCACTCTACAGGAATTGGATGCAGAAAGCGCGTGATCGTGCCATGTGGTGTTTACTTCAGGACAGACTCAGTCCAGCAGTGGGCTGACAAAATAAGATAAGATATGACAGTTACCAGTTACAAGTATAACATTTGTTACGTGTACGTTCCCAGACTGGCGTATCACGCGATCCGCAACTCTGTCCGTCCGGGCACGCTGGGGCGCGCGGTGGCCGCCCGCCGCCGCCGGCTGCCCTACGCCGCGCACTACCGGACGGACCGCGCGCAAGCGCATGTCTATAGGTATGTATCGGTTTTAATTTTTTGTCGTGGTTAAGGCGTCGTACCTACGATTAATCTATTATGTCTTGTCAGCGTCAAGTGTGTTAAAGTTTTATGAAAATGATAAAAATATGTCCCCGGGCGAGGCAGATGCCCGGCAGTGAAACGTATATAAGTTGATAAAATACTTAATAGCCAAGTATAACGAATTTTTGCGATATGTGTTTATTGTTCATAGACGTACTTCGCACTGTCAATGCCTTTTGAGCTACCTTAAAGCCTTGTAGGTAATTACGGAAGTCTACTCGTATAACACTAAAACAGTTATGATTGCTTCAGCAGCACTAACGCTGTTTCGGCCATTTACTGACAAGTATTTACAATTTTCTATTGGAATGTTAACAATAGTATGTGTATGTGTCAGGCCGACAGACGAGGACGGTCTGCAGAAGACGCAGTCCGACGTGACGGCCATCACTTGACGGCGCCGCGCGCGTCTGATGAACCTCACGCAACTATGGTGCTCCCCGAGTGAACCGCTCGCCGACGGTCACCTCGACACATTCACCTTTACCTAGGCTGTGATCTGTTACAACTAATCTTATATACAATACATGTATAGTTATATATAGCGCTTTTATACAGAAACGTATATCGGGACCAAGCGGGTGGAGATGAACATTGTAATGGGAGAGCCTTACCGCATTCACTCACACATCTTATGAACTCTTTCTATTTACTTTGATAGTAGATCCGCGGGAAGCTAGATGCTGAATATAATTAATGAGTTATGTTTTGAGGTTAATGAGGTATGTATATCAACTCTGTACTATTTGTTACTTTAGATTTCTGTCACCGATTTGTTAATTTTCCTTTCTTCGGTTTATGAAACAAAAGTATTAATTTCGCTGACTACACCTTTACTCTATTTAAATCAAAACTCTTGCTTCGTTAGCAGTAACATACGTTGTATCTCACTGATTGATGTAAGTATTCAGATAACTTTGAAAATGTTATGTGAAACAGTTAGCCGAGGACGGCGATGGCTGTATCGATGTAATGGACCGCTCGGTCTGGTTGATATGAGATGTTGAATGTATTTATGTTCTAGTCCAGCGCGCGCCACGCGGAGTGTTCTCGTACATTTGCCAACACTATATTGTTATTTTGTAATTAGTTGTCTATCAGTATTGTGTAGAGCTACTCGTGCGTGCTTTGAGCGTGGATTTAGAGCGGTTAAGGAAATATTTAATACGAAATTATAACAAATATATAGCGAAGCACCTACTCGAATGTATTGTTGAAACCAAAAATCATGTCATATTATAATAATGTACCATTCTAAATCCATGTAATTTTAAACCTTACTAAAATGTATGTAAACTCGCGGCGAATATTCTAAAACAATAATGAATGTACTTATTGTAATGCCTTTACTGTAGGGTACTGTAGGGCCGATGTTTCCTTACAAAAGTCGGACCAACTGAAAACTTAAGCAATTAGGAAGCATTAAATCGTTGTGCATGTGTCGACGAGTGATAGTTGATTAGTCAGAGGCAGAAGATTGGATATTGCAAGTCTGCATTACAATATTGACCAAACAAACTTATATAATTGACCCTTATATGTAAGCTGCTTTCAAAGATCTTACAGTATTAAACTTCACTGAACACCATCGAAAATACAGTTATTTTTAAATGTTATTTATTATGTTTGAGTAGTTTGTGTTGGATGCGTTTAAATGAAACGTGATAACTAAACTGGTAGCAGACTTGTAATATGCCAATAGTTTTGCAAGTATTTTTGTATAGACGGTATGTTGTGGCATCGTTGTAGTCAAGGGACGATTACAAGGGATGGGTTACAGTCGCAGACGTAAAGAAGAATTTAGAATATCCTTTTATGACTAAAGATTTATAAATCTTAGAAATTTTTAACAGGGGCGGCAAACCCACGCTCCTATTGTGACCAAAACTGTCTTTAGGAGTTCAATTTATTAGTTTCCCTTCGACCTTTGGCTACGGCGCTGCGTTGTAGTGTGATGTTGAGTGGCTTCCTGAGCGTGAGTGCGACCCGTTGCCTTGCCCCGACACGCGGCACTTTATAACCGCCAAGGGATACACGCGTCTGCTTTTACTATTCGACTGTACTACGTACAATACTATTTCTTGCTATTTATCTGTTCTTCCTCCGCGCATCTATATGTTTATAATACCGGCTAAGTTAGTAATGTTAACGTTAATTCGACGTTTACTAAAGCCATACATTCCAATACGTTGCGTTTGTACAATATTTTTGTTAGTTTAGCGAAATGCTAAGCATTTTGTTTGTGAACAGTGTGCCCCTAATAGTAAGTTATTCAATGTGTAACGTGGTGCATGTGTTTGTATAGTTTTGGCTATATTTGTAAATGTTTTTTATATTCAGTTGAGATATATTTCGTGTTAGTGTCGGTGTCAACAAACATCGGAATCTCAGTAGTAGTTGTGATAGCACAATAGATGAAGTGCCTTGCCTCCGCGGACGCGTGTATTTCTCACGCGATGCGAACGCGTCGTTGATTCCTAAAAGATTTCACTATTTTTACTATTGTACTGTTTCTAGTTTTGTAAATAAAGGCAAATTATATATTTCTATATGAAAGTAAATAATAATTGTTACATGTACAGTAGGTTATTTTTATAATGAAAAAATCTTTGTGTAAATAACTCGTATGTTCTAAGACTGTTGTTTATTTTAGAGCTTTTAATTCGTTTTGGTACGCGATAATGTATTGTGTATTGTCTATTGTGATGAACACGTGTATTTTTTAGTCATCTGTGGGCGAGTGTGGGCGAGGACTAGAGAAGGTGGGAGTGTATCGTTCGCGTTCTGTTTTCTTGCCATAATACTACGGATGTTGAGTTTAGTAGGTATCACGATTAGTACAAGTTAGCTTAAACATATCTTCGATACATCGTACGTACATCATTCTACTTAAAGTTGATTATTAAATCATTCTCACACATCATGCGTTTGTTACACGTAGATCGGCATTTATATGTAGAATGTAGATGTATTTTGGCTAAATGTTGAATTTCTAGTCTCTTCAACGAAATATCTCTAACATTCACAAAGTTTACTTAGTTGAACTTCCACAATAGTAAACATGTGTTTTATTTCCCGGATGATTTATGTTTCTCATTGTGAACATTTGCATTTATATTTTGTGATAATGTGGAATAGTGTTCGATAGTGCACGACAGACGGTGCGGCGCGGCGCGGAGCGGCGAGCACAGCTATGACTAGAAAATACATTCGTATTATTGATGTGTTGTTTTATAATAATAACAAGATATTTAATTTCATTACAAATTTTGTTTTATTTCATGTCCAGTTTCACTAACAAATCAACATTCCGGTTTGTAAATAATAAATAGGTACATAACTACCGTTACACGGCGTCTTCTTAAATAATGCAGGCTTATTCAAGGTGCGTTTTAAAGAACTAATTTGTATAAAATATTTCAATGAAACGTTTCTGAATAAAGCAATTTGCCTCCAAAAGTTAGTCATAAATTTGGAAGTATTTGTTAATCTTATAAGAAAGCGACAAATAATCATGACATAAAACGTTTTAACCTGAATGATTCGGCTAACATGCCCAGATGTCTCACCGTCACATGTATTTCTTATCGTTTGGTTTATTATAAGTTAAACAAAATCTTTCACTGTACATAGTAAAACATATAACAAATATAACCCGCGTATTTCAGGTAACAAACTGAACGATACGTTGCATTACTTAGTGAACTCATAAATAGCTAGAGCCAACATAATGTACAGAGGAAGACGCATCGAGAAGGGACCAAGACAAATAATTACAGTTCCCAGCAAACAACTTAGACCGACAACGATTTTAAATCTCTTTGGTGCGAGGTAGATTGCGGGGCAAGGATTACACTGAGACGCGATTTGTGATTCGTCAATAAAGAGTACATATGCGCAAATATCCCCACTACGTCGCTTTAGGTTCAAGAAGATTGCCGGCTACTCTAGGTGTCGCCATTCCCACGGAATCACAAAAGCGTAAAATCACAATACAGAGCAGTGAGAAAAAGACGCGGCTTTATATCTACAATTTTCTCTAGAGTATCGTCACAGACCGCCTTAATCTTATTTAAGGGAAAAAAAAATAATAACTTACAAGTGTGCAAATACTTGCGGTAAATGCTTTGCAATGTTCTCAGAAAAGGAGCGATGCCAAACATTAAATTCTGTTTTGGTTGTAAATAATGAGTAACTAAGATTTATCTACCATTTTGTGTCCGGAGTGTCGACATAAAAAAGTAAAACATAGCAAACGCGTAAGCAACTAAAAAATATTGAAACTTTTAAAATACCCGAAACGAGTGCTAAAATTTCACAGTTATTTCAGTGCCACTGGAGTAACACAAAGTTTTCAGATTGTGATTGGTAAAAACGGTAATAAAATCGCGCTCGTCATATTTGATGCCTTCGATGACTGGACCTAAGTAATGAATCCACAAATGCGTACTGTTTTCTACTAAGTAGTTACTTCATTTTCTAAGAGTATTTCTTCATTGAGCTGAATCAATTACAAATATTAGGTCCTTACATATGAAATTGGCGTTTTGTCGTACTGGCCACTTTGATCTCAAATATCTCTTCTTTGGTTAGGGATTCCAAATTTCAAATTTATACAGCTATTTATTCATACATTTGTATTTCGAAAACCGTAATTCATTTGATTTGTTCTCGTTTGGTTTTTTCTTTGCGTCACGCAGTTTACAAAATGGAAAACTTGAAATATCGCGTTATTTACGAGTACGAGTTCCACCGTGGTACCAGTGCTGCAGAAACGGCTCGAAGGATTAATGATGTGTATGACGGCGGTGTCGCAAAAGAAAACACAGTACGTTTTTGGTTCCAACGTTTTCGTTCTGGAAATTTCGACCTGCAGAACAAGCCCTGTGGACGGCCGGAGACTAAAGTTGCTAATGAAGAATTGAAAGCTATTATGGAAGCAGATCCATCGCAAACCACGTCCGAGTTAGCTGCAGGCTGCGGTGTTCGTGATAAAACTGTTTTAATCCACTTGAAGCAAATTGGAAAGGTGAAAAAGCTTGAAAGGTGGGTACCTCATGAATTGAGTGCAGCAAACCGACAAACGCGCGTCAACTGCTGCGTTACATTACTCAACCGGCACAATAATGAAGGGATTTTAAATCGGATCTTTCGGATATTTCAAGTTTTCCATTTTGTAAACTGCGTGACGCAAAGAAAAAACCAAACAAGGACAAAACAAATGAATTACGGTTTTCGAAATACAAATGTATGAATAAATAGCTGTATAAATTTGAAATTGGAATCCCTAACCAAAGAAGAGATATTTGAGATCAAAGTGGCCAGTACGACAAAACGCCAATTTCATATGTAAGGACCTAATAAAATAAATACACACGTAAAAATAACAAATGCTGAGCATTGTATAAAGGTACTGTATGACATGGCGATCAAAAACGCCGATTTTCTAATTTGGAAATTCTAGAACTGGGGGCTCAAGTCTGGTTTTGAATTGACACAAAAGTGTTAAATGGCCGTTTACCGTAGATTAGGTAAGAGTTAATATTAAACATATTATTTTAACTTCGACCTATTCTATGCCGAGACGGCCATTTAGACACATTGCGATACTAATTCTAAAACAAAAAATATATTGAAATAGACGTACGAAGTGTCATTTTCGTTGTTTTATTTGTAACTAGTCGTGACATATATGTATATATATATAATGAGTGAGTTATCTAAATAATAGTACCTATTGCAATTGCACACACTACATTAGAGAACTAGAAACAATAATAGAATTGCTTACATTCGTAAATCACATCATTGTACCTACATCGAATAACATTTGTAAATAAATATAAATAAGTATGCGGTTTTTTAAACAAGCCCAGACTACCACTTCTAGCATTCACTGCACATTGGGTATCTACTCAAACAAAAACAAAACTTTATTCTGAACAAAAGTTATTAGGTCTCATAAAGTATTGAACAAAAGCATCTCGCCACAATCTAGAAGCGGTACACAACTTCGTTTATTCAAAGTGTATGTATTGCTATCGCAACACGTAATAGAAGTAAGATTACCATGTACATTCGATGACGATTGATAGCAGCATAATAAAACGCAGACATCACAGTCGGCTAACTCAGCTGAACTTATTTTTAAGCTAAGACGTCATTAAACACTAAGTATTGACTACAAAGTACATTGATGCAGCATGGCAACCCTTTCCAGGCGCTACTAGATCTTAAGTTTTCTTAGTAAGTTAGCTAGCCAGCTAGGATCAAATAGCTTAGAACAAATATATAGGCGTGTATAGTACAACTATACGATGGTAAGTTAGCTTCGTATGGCTTGCTGTATAACTTGCTTTTTAATCAGGGGCCTTAGCACGAAAATGACGTGATCCACATCGTAAGGAAGTTTTAAATTTATCTCTCCACTGTTAGAGACGCTGTAAGTATATACTGCCTCTTTTAACTTACTTAACGAAAGACTGAAGATGTGTGATATTCGTGCTAAGGGTACAGATCCACGGACCTCGTTAAATAAATTACAGTGTGTCCAACTCTGAAAGTGTGCAATACCTAAATAGTATTAAAAAATGTATACATAAATTGTATACCTCAAATTCATTATTTCTCAAGTCGCATTGTACAATACTTGCAATAATAGTACAGTAAATAAATCACAGCAGTTTAAGGATGGCGTTAGCGATATCCATGGTGGGGTCGTGCACGAGCACAATGTCGAACTTATTGAGGTAATTGTTCAAGTTGCCCTCCGGGTTGCGCCCCAGGAACCCCACCTGCGTTAACATTACATTAATTCAATGGAAACAAAATTTAAACATTGTTATCTAATTACAAATTGGCAGGCGCATATAATGTATGTACAGTAGTTTTGATTTAAAAAACGTCGATTCAATTGAATTCAAAAAATGAGGAGCCTTATTAATTCGCCTTTTTATATTTTTTTATACTCTTCTTATTTGACATATTGTAGTTGACAGAGCAATCTATATCAAATAAATAATCACAATCGGTTCAGAAGTTTGTGAAATAATAATAAAAATAGTCTGCCGAATGGAAACTAGTTACCTATTGCATTTATTACAAGGGGTTGTAAGTGACCGAACCGTCGCAACAACTTTAAACCCACGTATCATAACAAGCGACATCGCGGGATGCAGCTAGTATAAGCCTATGACCATCTATAGGTGAAGACGAATCTATTGACACCACTCACATACAAATACGACAAGTCGTTTAGGCTCTAGGTCGTGTCAATGAAATACATACACTCGAAAAACATAACCCTCCTTGCTTCGCAGTCGCACTCTAAAGACAAATTTACCTTGATGATAACGTCGCAATGTTCCATCCCCTCGGCCATGTGTGCGTCTCCGATGTTGTCTCCCATAAGGAGCACGTTGCTCCTCTGTCGCACCAGTGTATAGTAGTCAGTGTCCTTGATAGCCGCCTCGTTCTTGTTGTACGTGTGTATCACTTCGCCCTTGATGCCCACTATGTTGTCCTCTGCGTCCATTGCGAGGAAGTTTGACACCACCTTGAGCATTCATTCTTTCATTCATTATTTATACACACAAAACATGAAATACAGAACGAAATTGTTACATAAATAGTGAACATAACATTTTATTTTTCAATTAAATGCTAAGATTTATTTATTACAACGAATATTATAAAAATAAGTCACTTAGAAAAAAAATGTGGCATCATGTCCAAAATGCTAGCTGCGTTGCCCCGCTGGATCGCTAGATTAATTTTTGGGCAAAAATAAGCCAGCATTTTTATCAAGCGCGGAGTCCTTTAGGCGTGCCGACAAATCCTTCAAAAAACTGAGTCCTTCCGATCTTTACCGTCCCAAAATGTCTACCTCAGACGGCACAAACAAATACCGTCTATCAAGAATTGAATATTGCATTCATCTGTCAAAGCTGCGCCACTCGCCTTTCCGGAATGAATCCGTCGCAACAATTATAAATGAAAAAAAATTTAGTTTTTCAGATTGCTTATGATTACCTACTTGCTGATGGTTACTTCGTTGCTCGTTACCATGAAAATCTCACAAAGAAACTTATGTTATTTGTCTTACAAAAGTGCAAAGTTGCTTTTTAACTGCGTGCTCACTTTTGATGACCGAGCAAGCGAAGGAGTCATAAATTAGAATCCTGAGCGTTGGCGAGGGAATTAAAAGAGCACAAGGTGAAAAATCTTTCCACTCGAGTGCAACACGTAACTTATCATCACACCTCAGCTAGGAAATGACTACATAAAAAAATTGATACACTCATTTTAGTTTTTTCACTTATTTTTAACATAAGGTTAACAATTCCGTGGCACAAAATAAAAAAGGTTGTATGATAAATTCGGCACCATAGCGGTAGAAGTCAATAGGTTGAATGAGGTTTTTAATTCATAAACTTAGTGCACACGATATTCTAAATTCAAATTTACTTTTTTCTCTAGCGGATAAAAACGGCTTTTGCACTCAGATATTAAATAGCAAAAATACTCTTTCTGAGACGGTGGGATGAAAAAGTTATTACTCATACTAATTTATGCTCATAAATTAAAATGTACATATTTCTGTTAATAATTGTTGTTTTGTATTCAACAATAAGCTTGTAGAGTATATTTATAGCTAGTTAGATTTTAGTTTTGTTAAAAAAATTAATACGGTTTGGTAAGGTAATAGATAAATCTACAGAAAAAGGTTGCCATACTTTTTAGTTTAAAACGTCGCAATCGACACTTTCTAAAACCTTAATTTAAACCTTTTTGATGTATGTAAGTAATTATTCACTCAGAAAAGACCTATTTTAAAAAAGTCAACGTGCGTCTGTACCGTTGCATTGTTAGCAATTAATTGTATATTTTTTTGTAGTGTCATCAAACCTAGTGAATTCTTCAAATTTGCCGAAGTCGTCAATGCTAATTTAGCTTTAACGCGGACGTGGCCCCTTAAAACAATAATTTAGCTTAGATAGTTAGCTCTATTACATAATTGTTTAACTTTATTCAAGGTTAGAATTGACCAACATTGTTGTGACCTTGTCTCCAAGTGACGAAACTTTCTAGTGGTTCACACTATAAATAATACAAGTTGCAATAGTCTGATAACGTAGTTGTAACTATGACGATACTTTTTATTTTAATTCTGTGCATATCTAGACTATGCTTTGAACCTTTCAACTTCTTAGGTTTTTTTACTTTATCATTATTTCTATATTATCAAATGCTCATAAAACCAAGTAACCACAGCCGCAACTAACTACCACCTTGTCTTTAGATGTATATCTGGTTTCATAAACTATAGCAAAGAAAATATAATAATACTGTGATCCTAGTTAGGTCATAAATTAGAAAGGAAGTTACAATATTCGCCACATAAAATGCGTATCACCTTGACATTTGGGAGTAAAAAATTGGCGGCTGTAAGCGCCGCGAGCACAGACTCTCCGAGGCCCGCAGAAAATACCAACACAGGTACATTATGCTTTTCACTCCATGATATTAACTCCGGAACACCTTTTCTGAAACACAAGACAGTACATTATTAAAACCTTTTAGTTCTCTAACTAATCAAAGGATAAACTGATATGATATTTATATATACTGCTGATATCAAAAAAATATGACCTAATACCTACAACCAAAGTACAATGCTCTTTTGTTGGCTCATCATTTCCTTTCTACATAATGCTTGAGTTGTTATTATAAGGATACATTTACAGATACATATGTATAATAAAAACTTACCTAAAGCACTCAACCATTTTCTTTGCAATATCCATTAGTTCATGTCTAGGAAATTTTATACCTCTGAAAACAGTATTTAATAGATATTATATAAGTTTTGTACTTAACAGAGCAAATTATGTTTCCTTAATACTTTGTTGTCAAATCATATTATTGTAGCAGTATATAGCAATTGCTTTTTTTCTATTTAGTTGTAGTGCCTTACCTTAGTGTCATAGTTTCTAAGCACCCTGCCTTCTGGCTGCTTAGAAACATGACTATCAATGCAATCACAAATAGCAGTTAATATATTCTAGTAATAATACTAAATATCACAAACGCAATTAACTTTGCATACAGCCAAGCAGTTGAAAAACTGACAGGGAGCGTTTCTCTTTCCTAACTCTTTCCTAATATTGACTTTATCAAGCATTATTTCAACCAAGTAATATCAATTATTATTAAGCTAGAGTAACCCCATAGCTTACTTGAGCAGTGCATGTGCCGCCACATACCAATCAATCATGTGCTTGATTTTTTCCTCAATGCTCATAACGGGATCACACTCTATGGGCTTGTAAATACCAGATAACCTGTTGTCTTCATCTCTGTAATGCTGAGGTATTGACGGACATTCTCTGAACATACCTGGAAGTGAAATTGTAACTTTTCAAAATTTCAAATAATATATATATGTAAAACCTATGTCTATTTTAAATTTCATCGAAATCCGTCTAGCCGTTCAGCGTGAAGAGGTAACAAACATACAGACAGACAAACTTTCGCATTTATAATATTAGTATGATATGATGTATATCATAATATCTCTTACTCAGATACATAAACTGAAGATGGATAAACCAATTTTTTCTATTTCATTCACGAAAATATGAAATAACTAATTGAATATACGAAAATGATAAGACTTGAAAGTTTATGACTTACCAAAACTGGTGAGTACAGGTGTTCCATTATCCATAGAATGTCTAGTGAGAGTATGATCAAAATCTGTTACAATTTGTAGGTTTTTATGCCCATCTGTAACGATTTTATTTAATTTGGTCAGGAGCTCCTGCTCATCTCTTAGGTGGACGGTATCCTTAGACAGTTCGGGTATATCCCGGAGACTTTGCAATGAGAGCTTCATTGCTAAAAAAGCGATGAAAGTTATTGAATTATTATAATTTTAATTTGCACTAAATATGAAAGATTAAACTGTAGGCATATGAAGAACGTATGATTGTACGCTCGAAAAACCAACCTAACCATGCAATGTAGAATTTTAATATCATGTTAGAGTACGTACCGAATTGCTTTTTTGTTATTAATAGTCGGAATGTAATTATTGACCTAAAATTAATATTTAGTAAGAAATGAAACAGCAAAACGCACTCTTCCTCTTATCTCAATCAGACATCTGTCAGTCAGCTGATCGCCAAGTAGATCATAGAACTAGGAACCTTTTTTTTGTAGACTAACAGAAGGTGACAGTGCGCTTGACAGTTTTGACACATCACTTTTTTATTTAGTTTTTTTTTTTCCTTCTTGTGACTTGGCCATCACACGTTCTGTGTATTGTGCCATTTTTCAAGTTTGTCAAGAGCTTCCTGTTAAACTTCCAAAGATTTAATTCTTCTACAGATTCTTTGCTTCGTTAATTGTCATTGTGAACTTTCTTGTTGAGATGTATTTTTTGTTTGTTTCATAGTAAAAACGGGGAAACTTTTAATACCCAAATAACGACGAGATAAAACTAAAAACTATTTCGGATCAGATAAGTTGACAAAATCATATTTACACAAAATTATTTACATGCTAATATATTTTCATAAATGTTATAACTTAATGCTATTTAAAATTAATAAATCAGAAATAGCTTCATAAATTGGTTGTTTTTCAGAGGCAAGAAGAAAAGAAACATTAATCGGAAACGGAGTATCAATTGATACAAGCGTTTCATAGAAAGAAGAATAATCATTCAAGGGACATCCAAGTAGTATATGATTGACGTCAGCAAAAGGATGACCACATTCGCATGAAGGATCGTCAACAATATTGAACCAAGCAAGATGTGCTGGGGAATTCCTTTAATACCACAGTGGCTTGGTATCCACAAGAATTTAACAGAAAGACCATATTCCATACATTTATGTAATTTGTCTCTAGCATTTATAATAACAGGTATAGTTGATTTAGATTTAAATGGGAACCTTTCTAAAGCTTGAAGAGCACTTTTAGAGTCGGAAATGATAAGAGTATGTTTAAGTTTTGCTAAAAAGATATATTCTAAACTTTTTAGGATTGCAAAGCATTCTCCGGTAAAGGTAGATGATTCTGGTGGTAGCTTAAATTGTTGAACGATTTTGTATTCCCGATGATAAACACCTACTCCAACAGCTTGATTATCACCATGTTTGGACGCATCACAATAAATGTGATGCCATCCCTTCCAACATTCAATTATAAGGGAGTTGAATTCATTATTCGCGTTAAAATCGTTTTTTCTGATGCCTAAATTTAATTCGATGTTAGGAGAGACTAGTAATGTTTCATATGCGGTGTCAAAAATAGGGAGGTTTATTGAGCGATAAGTGTGAGCCGACAAGGATAGAAAATGTTTCATACTTAATACAAGATGTGGTTTTGTTTTGTGTTTCCAGTAAGGACATGATGAACAAAGATTTACCAGTTCTAATAGTTTTCGTACTAGTGGATGATCGATGAATTGTACAGTTCGATAAAAGAACCGATCAGCAAGATATTGGCGACGAATATCCAGATTATAATCTATTATAGGCAACCTTATATATTAGTTTTCTATTTGTACAGGGAAAATAGGAGAGAGTAGGTACTATTAAATAAAAATATCTACATGCTCTGATATACATATTTATAGATAATACATTTTTTATACATTTTCCGCAACAGTCAGATTTACCACCTAAGTAATAACACAAATAAACTTACTAAATGAATACAGACATACAATCTTATTATTACAAAGTGCATCAAGATCAACTTTACCACAGTTAAGTAAAATCACGAGCAATAAACAATCATACATAAGAATGTTGTATCATAAATAACAATTCTCTTACCACGTAACACAGAAAGTGTTTGAACAAATACTTCTCTAGTGTTAACATACACTTGAAAACTCTTTATTAAGAAAATATAAATCGAACTACAATAGGTATGTAACGGACACTATAAAATATGAAAATCATTATCACTACATACAAATAAAAATTATACCAACTATAGATCTACACAAAAAATGGTAAGTAAACTCCATATTAGTACAACAGACAAAGATGGCCTGCGCAGACGAGTGACATTTGTTCGTATTTGTCCAATAAAATACCGAATAGTAATTAGTGTACGAATAAAATAGTAGACTAAAAGTACGACCAATTTGAGGTAGTCCCTAGTGTGCACTATTTGATACAGTTGTAAGAGATATATTTGAAAGACTATAAAGTACCCGGAGGACTGTTCCTCTTCAGCGCAGGCAGGTACTTAAGTTATAAAATATACTTCGGCATAGTTAAAAAGCACGTCATCAAGACGAGCTTTTTCTTTGCTAGATGGCTTCTTAATTAAAAATATGTTTGAACTGGAATTGTTCAAGGCTACAACGAACTTGTGAAGGCACGAAGGCTAAGGAAAATTATTAGCGTAGTGTTTAATTTGTTCCCAGGGAAAAACATTTCTGTACACATTACAATATACTATTTCATATAAGTTATCTCATAAGATCAAATGCTGGGTTGACTATAGATTAGGTATGAATATTAGTGGTTTCACAGTGCAGGTGTGTAAATTAAATTAAGGAAATCTATCTCGTCGAATCTAGAACGAAATATAATAAATGTAAAAGAAAATAATTAAATAAGTAATTACTGTTTATCAATTTGATTTATTATTTAGTGAGGGACCATGACATATGAGTAGACTGCGTATCTTTTAAATTTGAGTGCAGTTTATGTAGGTCCCAGCCATCGTGGCATTAATGGTAATGAAAACGCAGACGGCCTTGCAGAGAATGATGTCGTGGTAAAGGTAACACTGACCCTCATTGACTGTAATACGACTGTAGGTACATATAACGATGCACCATATTGTTTAGCAATTACTATTTTGTTGTTACGAAGAAAATGTTAAGTATAAGACTCCGTTTCTGTTTGACATACCCTTACCAAAGGCAAGCCCAGCGCACTCTCAATCAAATTCAGTATCACTAATCTTTTTAATAATCAATATATATTAAAACACTACAGCAGGTTATAATTTTTACCTACACAATGATAAATCGATTTACATAAAAATAATAAATCTATATGAATAACACAACAAAATTAACAATTTAGATCATACATGAAGCACATTACAACATCAACACAATTTAAGTAATATGGAAAACTGCAGTCACAGTACAGGATTAATTAGAAAAGATATTGCAAGCTTGAATGAAGAAACTTGCTATGGAACAATCTAATCTATCATTATATAATCATTAAGAGACAAGGTAAGGCCAGCAAGACTCTAGACCCCGCACCTCCACTAGACGCAGCTCTCTTCATATTAATAAACACTTATATAATAGATCCGATCGTACCGATTTCAGCTTTACATACTCTTTAATATAACCCTGTACTTTTAATTACATTTTTAATACTATAAAAAAACTTATCACTATTTTGATTAAACGAAAAAGGTCTATAAAAAGATTGGAAACTAAAAATATGATAATAGTATATAAGTTTTATTCAAATAAATATACATAGACTCTTAAGTACAATATGTAAATAAATTATGCATAGAAATTTATTTCATTTATAGGTCAAAAGCATCTCCAGAAGCGTTAAAATTGTATCCTCAAAATACAAAACGGGTAGAAAGTTGAGAGTTACGAATTTTGAGACAGATTCGTCTAACAGAGGTCATTGTACAAAATCATTATATGTAAATTTTAATTGTTTAATTGTAACCTAATCGCCATTAAATTTAAAATAATGCGATCGTGAACTAATTTATAATCGATTTACAAAACCGATTATGTATAACCTTATTATTTTGAAACTGAACCGGTCACTTGAGGCACTTGGTTTGTATTCATGCCAAGAACTTATTATCTTGGTACGAAACTAGTTGCGTACGGGTACAAAATGTAGTTAATATTTCTTGTGACATTAGTGGGTTTCGTTGGAGTCCGCAGGGAATACTTAGTAATTCCCACAGTTGGGCTTCTATTTTGACTTCACAAACCCTGTATAAACAAATGGCTTTACATTGGTAAGGGGCTAATGCGATATTATGGAGACTCTTAGCATTGCTATAGTGTGGCAACATCGTGCACAACCTCGTGCGTCTCTGTCTCTCAACCTTCTAGATCGAGACGAGCGAGCGAGATAGACTACTAGCGTGCAAAGGTCGCGCACGAAGTTGCCGAGCTATAGTGATCCTTATCGCGCATACAAGTTTAAAAACATTATACTTGAGGCACGATATTCCGGTCACAGTAGTGTAGAGTGCTGTCTCAGTAAAGGTTCAGTCATCGCTGATGCGCCGTTTCTTTTTAGTTTTTTTCTTCTCTAGCGCTTCCATTCGCATGTCTTCCAAATCTTCCATTATACCTGGGACATGAGAAGATTGTTGGTAATAGTGCATTACTTACTCATTAATTGATGTACATTATTACAAACAAGGCAAGCGTTTATTTACTTTAAAAATATCGAAGTGGATAAATAAGGCACGTATGGTAAGTTATTTCAAGCATCTTCGTTTTAGATCTTTGAGGTGCGTTAAAACACAAGTTGGATTACTGTTTAAAAAAAATATGGATATAATATTTTTAGTAATATCGAAATGTCTGGTGGAAGCGAGCTGTGATGCTTGCTCTTATTTTGGACAAAACAATGTATTTTCATTCAACGCGTCAATGCAGCCAGTATTCTGAGAACTGTTCCCTTCATCTAAGGGTTTTATGATTAGATTGTTTTTTTTTATAAGTTCAAATTTATTTATTTTTTGCTTTAGTGTTTTAATAAATTACATACAGTTGAAGAACGGTGAAACAAAATCATAAAGTACGCCAAATATACAACATGTAGCAGAAAGGTGTGACATTACTTATTGGTGTTAGTCTACCAATCAAGGTGAACCCATCGTAGAAGAAAATTTTGCAAAGTGGATTAGAGAACTTACCTATCTTTTTGCTTATAAACTCCTCTCGTTGCTGTCGAGCGAAACTGGACTCCATGGTAGGATCGTCGTCGTCATCTATGTCCCGATATCTGCAATTACATTCGAAGATTATTATTTCAAAACAAATTATGATATTTGGATTGCTAATAACTGCTGCTACAACATAAAAAAAGGTAGAACAAGAAAATAGGAGTTTGAACAGAACTGAAATCATCAACACGTATACAACGTGTAACAGAATGGTGTAACAATACCTAACGGTGTTAGTCTACCTATTAAATTAAACCATTTTTTTTTATTTTGCATAAACTTATTCATTTTGCAAAATTAAAAAAAATGCGTTTTCCATCAACTTGGCCGATCACCAAGATTTTGATTGTGACCAATTTTGTATGGGGAGCCTAATTTTTCATACCTTTATGTAACACGTTGTACAAAAACTAAGTTTTTGTTTAGGAGACCGTGTCTAACTTACTTAGATTTGTCGTATCCGAATATCTCCTTGATGTGCTTGGAGTAGTCCATCTCAACATCTCCATCGTCAATGAAGTCATCCATTTCAGAATCATATTCAGACTCGGAGTCCACCACGCGACCTAGAAGATGACCTGGATGAGTTTTTGGCTTGAACTGTAGATTCTGACGAATCCAGACTGTAAAAGACTTGTTTCATTTTCGGCCAGAACTGTGTACGTCTGACATAAAATGCCTAAAGATGTGCTTAACACTGTGTATTCATGAAAAATGCGTCAGTCACCTCCTTCATTGTGTACAAAAATATCTAGTGTAATTATGGCATTCCTGGAAGATTTATGTATCCTAGGTTGACTCCAATGTTCACATTGTTCTATATATTGTACCGCCCGTCACAAATGTCACAATTCAAATAATAAAGACGTTTAAATCTCCTTTTTGCGTAAATGTCATGGTTTTTTTTTTTGATTTGAAATTAATTTTATACACTACGATAAGTTACGTTATTTTGAATTTGGAAATGAAATGAAATTTATTTGTCTGTGAGACCAGGTAAGAACATAGGTCTCATATATAGTTTACATACCATTTGAGCTCTAGCTCTGCCCACAAGGCATACATACATGACAGTGGATGATATATTAAAGATTAATATTCCCTAACGTACTAAACTTATTACATCATGTTCACTGTCCTGGCCGGAGCTCCATACATTTTTGAAACAACTCTTTTGTTATAAAGTGTAATTACAATTATTTAAAAAACAGGTAGACTTCAATTACGCGTTGAAAGAGAAAACCAAAGAATTTGTTTCATGGTGTAAAAATGCTTAAAGATGTGATTAATATTATGTATTAATGAAACCTGCATCAGTTGCCTACTTCATTGTGTAAATAAATATCTAATTTCTGTGAATTGTAGTAGAATTATGGCATTCCAGAACGATTTTTATATCCTAGGTTGACTGCAATAGTCACATTGGTCTATCAATTCTACCATCCATCACAAATGTCAAAATTGAAAAATCGAAATCGCGAAATATATTATTTGCCAGTATTAAAAAAGAAAGTAAAAATATATACTCACGATTTTGTTTTTTCCTAGCATCGTCAGGATGTGGTCTTTTCTTAGGATCGGCCGCGGGTCGTGCGCCATTTTTGCCACCAGAGTCTTTCTTCAAAGATCCAACATGCTTATCAAAATCAAAACTGCTAGATGTCTTCGGCTGACTGGAACTTGGTTGAGGCTTTCCCTGCAACCTGTCATCTGGTTTTTTCATAGGTATTTTCCCTTCTGGCAGTCTTTTACCATTCTCTGGCTTGAGTGGCGGTTTTACCATTGGAGCCTTATCTTTTACCACATTCTTCAACATCTGTTCCTTACTCTTTGGCACTGCTTTACCCTGAGAGCTATGTCCGTTCATATTACTATATCTATCACTGTCACTTTTAACACCTACCTTCTTCTCATTTGAGTTTTTGTCTATCCTATATGTGTTTTGACTCTTCAAATCTATATTTTTCTTTATACTGTCGCCTGAACCGAATTTACTATGCATTTTGCCATTTTCTATTTTAGTCTTAGGTTTGTCCAATTTCTGCTCCCGGTCTTTCTCTTTGTTGCTAAGTCTTTCTAGCTCTCTGTCAATTCTTTCTCGCTCAGCTTTAAGTCTATCTAGTCTCTCTCTATCTATTCTATCTTTTTCTCTATCTACCCTCTCTTTTTCCCGTTCTAATCGCTCTCTTTCCTGTCGTATTTTGTCCTTTTCACGCTGCATTTTATCTGCTCTGTCTCTATTCACCCTGTCCTTATCACTTCGTTCTCTGTCCCTGTCGCTTCGTTCTCTATCCCTGTCGCTCCTTTCTCGGTCCCTATCGCTTCGGTCTCGCTCGGCCGGTCTAGGGCTGTTATTTCTATCAGAATTATTATTTAGCTTTGGGATGCGTCCAAATCCACTCGGTCGTTGTCTGTCAGGCTCTGGTGGTCTTTCCTCTCTTTCTTTAGCAGCTGTAATAGATAAAATAATCACTATGAATTAACATAAAATATTTCAGTAATAATATAATTTTTTTCTCCTTTTATAAGCTTTTTTCGAAACTAGCGATCGAAAGTAGAGAACAGTACTACATAGAAAAGAACAAACAAAAACTTGTCACATACGTCTCTTAACCATTTTATCAGCATCCATACGCTCCTGTCTGCGCTGTCGTCGCGCCATCTCCTCTTCATACTCGCGCCTCTGTTTCTTGGTCATAGGGCGCTCCAACTCGCCTTCTTTAACCTCCTTTTTAGCCGCTACAGGAGGCCCGATCGGCTCGCTCTTCTTTTGTTCAGCGAGCTTTAGCAGCTGGTTGAAATCCATTGGTGGAGGCATTGGTTTGCGAAATTTGGGCTTTTCAGGCTTCTTATCTTCTTTCTTTTCTGGCTCATAACGAGTCGGGCTGTCTTCTTTCTCAGCACCTGATTGTTGTGAATGGAATGGCGAAAAATTCAAAAGTTGAAGCTGTTTAATATTTTACAGTTGATGTGAAGAAAATGTATGATTTGTACTGATATGCGAGGGGTCAACCAATTCAACATACAGATAAATAATGTTTTAATCTTACAAGTATAACACCCGTCTACTATTTACACACTAGGACTGCTCCCGTGTCGGGAATATCATGCAGCATCTACAACATGCCAACACCTGCGTACAGACTGATATTCATAATCATTATTCATAACTGCCTGTGCCCATTACCACAAGGCCACAGCAGTCATCAAATAGGGTCAAAGTACTCAGTGATATAAACATTTTTTGCTGTGAGCATAACTGTGACAGGACTGTGCAGGACTCATCAACCCCACAACAAATATAAGAAAAATAAGCAAAGTGACAATCAGAGAAAAGGCAGAATTTTTTTTTATGAAACAGCAGCTTCTTATCAAAATCTCTTCAAAGTTTTGAGAAGAGTTTGTAAAGACACCTAGTGGTATTGGCAAGCATAATAGTGATATTATAATTATATTGTTTTCACACATTATGCAATATTAGTGTCATAGAGTATATAATATTATCTCTGTTTGATAAGAAAGTGCTTTCTCACACTGCTAAACATAATACTGATGTATACAGAGAGGCCATAGTAGACTTCAGAAGGAAGATCAACCAATCAACCTAACTCATAATACTTCTGTGCAAAACATTGCTACATCACACTCTTGTTCTAAATGTAAAGTGTGCAAAATAGTTGTTCTTAACTATTTTGCACACTTTACATTATCTCACTTCACACTAATATTATTAAGGCGAAAGTCTGTATGTGTGTGTGTTTGGTACTCCGTCACGCTCAAACTGCTGAACAGATTTGGATGAAAACTTGGCACTAGGATAGCTTGTAACTACATAGGCTATTTGTAATCTAGGAAAAATTTTGTGTTCTTGTGTGATAGTTAGACCTCTTTGTATATTACTACTCTGTACACATAGCAGATAACAAATTTGAATACATAAGTATAAATGATATGTATCCCTATCTACATATAACCAAATATTACAAAAGCAATTTCTAAACAAGCAAGTTCCTTCATGAAGGAACTTGCTTATTTACAAACTACAATTAACTTAACATTAAACAGATCATGGTGATCAAATATTTTTAAATTGAGTATACTTTTAACTCCCTTTCCTACCTCACTATTTTTATCGAATTCCAAAAATGTGTTAGTCACCCGATTTTTTTGGGGTGACTGAACCAAAATTTTTGATTGAAAGGGTATATACTACTGATGTGGTCTCACATAAATTATATCATCATAGGTCCATTTGAACAAACCTAACAGAAAAATTGTACAGACACGTGGCAATTTGAAGAAGATAATATTGTTTGAAATACTTTCTCATGGTTTACTTCATTATGGATACAATTTATAACCAGTCATACCATTCCCAGTTCTTCGTCTCCTCTTATGCGGCACTGGATCGTCTTCATGTTGCAATGCATGCTTCACTCGCTCCATGGTGCCCTTCAGATCTTTCTTCACAGTATGATCTGGAATTTACAGCCTTACATAAAGACATAACCACTTGAAATTTGATCAACAAATTTCTCACTTCTACATATTAACTTTATTAAGTTGTTAAATAGATTTTCTTCTAGTTTTCATTCTTTAAGATACTAGTTTGCCTTAGAGATAATTTGACTATGCCTTAATATAGAAATCCAATGAATACAATGCTAAATAATTATATAATCTAAAATCTTGTTTTGTGTTTTTGAGGTGAGATGTTCACTTAAAACCAATAAAAACTCCAGGACAAGTGCTAATTTTTTTAGCGTGCTAGACAAGTTACAGTGACACTTATTCCTAGGAAGAATAAAAATACATACTGCTTGCAGAAAACTTAGGTTCTTCCGGTAATTTGCTGTATTTTTCCATCATTTTGGCATAAATAGCACCAGCTTCCTGTGATTCATAGCCATAGTCATCTTGATCAGGTTGTTCCGGTCCCGTGAGAGTAACTGCCGTGTTGTCTCGATCCACTGCATCTTCTATCACAGATTTATTGGCTGATTTAATGGTCTTCAAAGTCTTTTGTATTTTCCGAAGAGCTTTAGGGTCACGCATAGCCAACAGTTCATCTCTTTTCCTTTGAAGTTCAAGTTTCTTCTGTTTCTCTTCTTCATCTTTCTTGGCTAAGAACTTTTGTATATTTGCGGATAACTTGTCCCTTTGTTTTTGCTCCTTTTTAGGAGGATCGAATCGTGCTTTGTAGTAAAGGCTTTCCTGTAATTATTTCGAAAGTTTGACTTTAAACAAGATTTGTTAAAATTCGTGCCGAACGTTATATATTTATGGGCTCTTATAGATAACCAATATTAGTAGGCAGGCTTTGGTTATATGGTTATTGTTGAGGATCTCAATAGAATGAAGGGAATTTGTTGTATAAAAATTATTAGCAAGTATGTACTAAAACTTACAGATGATTTTTGTTGTTGATTCCGTTGTGCAGCTAAAAGCGTCTCTCGAAACTCCATTGTTGTAACTAATATGTGGCAAATCCCGTGAAAATGCTATAAAAGTAACGACATCTCAGAATTTTCACAAATTATTTGCGTATTTTAGTAAAATACGTGTCAGAATCCACTTCGACACACAATCCCACCATTTTCTGAAAACCTACTAAACTTTTAGTGATGTGCCATCTCGTGATTTATGAGTACTGAAAAAAGGTACAGATACTTTACTGTTACAATACTTTTTAATATTTTTTTTACCTATTACAGTAAACCTCCGATGACAATGTATTTATATTTATTATTATTATGCAGTAATTACTTGCTTGGTAATAATTTTTGATAATATCGTACTTTCGCTTCACCAGACAACCTACGAACGAAGGCTCTGATGTTGCAGAACGAAAAACGAATGCTGTCGGCTAGCGCACCCGTCTTGCTCACCACCCCAGGCACATATCTTCTAATTAGTTTGTGCCCAGGCACCCCACTCAACGTGCCCTACTACCGCATTAACCGTTATCCACAGTGTTTCCAGTCAGGTCTTGTCAGAAATTACCTGAATATAAAAAACGTAACTTTTTTGTAACGTAACTCGCCCGCATTTCTTGATTTATTCATATTGTTTTTTTTTTATATGGCACGTGCCTTTCTTAATATTAACAAAACGACTAACTACGACAACAACAAAAAAATAGCAGAAACATTACCTATAGACCATTTAAGTTCCACAGATCTGTTTATTTATTGATACTAATTATAAATTTTAATTTCTTTATTAGTTGTCATGATCCCAAAATTTATATTTTATATAATCAACTAGTGATCGTGAAAAATAAAATTGATAAATACATTCTCGTAAGTGTACAATTTAAGATTTTTATATTAAAATTTGTAAATTGATCCTATAAATATTTTTTACTGAGTATAACCTGTATGTCTGGCTGAACCTTAGATATGTATATGAAGTAGGTGTAAAGGTCTGTGTTTTTAGTTCTACTACTTACCAATATGAATCATTCTTTAACGAACATTCCATTTCACGTTATTATGTAAGAAATTAAAAGTTAATTCTACCAATTCCAGAAAATCACCTAAAAGGTTACAAAAATAAAAATCAGGCAGCACTGGTTCTCCAAGGGGCGCCCGTTGAGGTGTATTTAAATCAAGTGAGCGACTTATTCTGTAAGCTACTTTATTATACAACTTATTTTAAATCAGCCACTCAAATATATATTTAGACATATTATACAGTTAAGGAATCTGAATAAATAAAAATAAAAATCGTATCTCACTAAACTAAAAAATCATGTTACTATATTTTAATAACCATGATAATAACCGACAGAAATCCCGCTTTAAAAGTTATCATACTTCACATCACTACGTACTTTGACATAAGAAAATTCTCACAGAGTAACTCACAGAATCAGGAATTAACTCTTTTTAGTCTATGGAGCAACTTACCTTGAGGCAACCACAGAGTGAAACTGACAAGAAGAGTAGTTGTTGACACCATAGTCGAAGCATCGATTTGATTGATCGACTAACTTTAATCTCACGCTGACATCTCTAAACCATAGACATGCAGTGTTTGTTTTGTCTCGTCGTGTAATTGCTCTTTCTCTTTCTTCCTCTTTTAAAAACTTGACGGAAGAAATAAAATGGTTCGTGTGTAGTTTTTCAAAATTATCGTATTTTTTCGGTGTAATCTCTTATTATATTCATTTGTGCAGTTTACGTTAATTAATTAAAAGTGGATCATGTGTGAAATTATATATTATTTTGGAAATATCCCGTCCCTGGATATACCAAATTGTATACATTTGTTGTTTTCCTACAGGCCACCTCCAAAAAGAAGACCAGGAAGTTGAGAGGACACGTGAGCCATGGTCACGGTCGTATCGGTAAGTCTTATATTTATAATTTCTTCAAAACTGTAATGTTCATATCGAAAAAGTACCAATAAAAATAAATCCTAACCTCAAAAGTTGGGCAGTCAGGGTCTGCCGGCGTTGTGGACATTGAATAGGTACTCTTATAATGCTTCTGTGAATATAGTGATTTTAAGCATTATAACACCTAAATCAACGAACCTATAAACTGAAACCGCTTAACAATAGACAAAAGCAAGTGCTGTTCCTGTTTCACAGTATTTAGGATCTTTCTATTTTTTTATTACAGGTAAGCACCGTAAGCATCCTGGTGGTCGCGGTAACGCTGGTGGAGAGCACCACCACAGAATTAACATGGACAAATACCACCCTGGATACTTTGGCAAGGTACGTTTCTTATTGAGAAAGTTGGCTGCATATGAAAATACTTATAGGAATCATATTATTGATCCATATAAATACTGTATAGTGTATATTTTGATGTTACATAGGTTTAATGACCCAAGTAGTGTTATAGTTGTAGACATGGGATATTTAGCTATTATAAACGGTAGCAAAAATAGGAAAAAAATTTGGGGGCTAGGAATAAGCACAATTCAATAAGTATCACTACTTAACCTATTCATCTAAAAGTTTGGATATCATTTTAGACAAAATGACAAGGGTTCCAGTATCAGTTCTTCCAATTCATGTTAGTTTGTACATACGCATTTAGTTGTTAGAAGTTGATTAATTTTTGCATTATTTGGATTCGACATTGCTGAAATATTTGTTTTTTTTTATATTTCACTTAGTTTTTCATGTCCCTATTATGATTCATAACAGTTTCATTAATTAATATCGAAAGAAAGATGAATCATTTCAAGCAAATGTTTTTATAAAATTTCAGGTTGGCATGAGGAACTTTCACGCCAGGAAAAACAAGGAGTTTTGCCCTGTGTTGAATCTGGACAAACTATGGACCCTTGTGTCTGAACAGGCCAGGCTAAAGTATGCATCTGCCACTGATGGCAAGGTCCCAGTCATCAACATTGTTAAGGCTGTAAGTTATCCTAAATAAAATAGTCCTGTTATATCAGATTATAGCAGAGGTTGAACCTGCAACTCAATAGCATCAGGTCTTGTAGGTCTCCTATTGCTTTGCCGATCTAGCCTATAAGCAGATATTCTAACATCCCTGATCTGTCAGAACAATTTACTCATTGTAATAAGTATATTACAATGAGCAAATTGTAAAATCCCTACTTTATTAGATTTTTTTTTATAGTTTAACATGCAACTAATATGATTATTGCAACTTACTCTTTAGTTACTGAATTATAGTTTCTTTATATTTGATAAAGAGTAAAATGCCACAATGTAGTGAATTATTTACTGCTATTCTAAAAAAGAAGCAAAGAGAAGGGTGTAAGCTGTTGTAGCAATGGTTAAAATGTTGTTATTTCCAATATCATGCATAAATTGTAGAGTAAGTAGTTTTACTACCTGATAATTTTAAGACTGCAATCTTATTTTTTTTGGTTTCTCGGTCTATGAAAAATTTTGATATCAGCCTAAAGAAAAGTAAAACCAAATTTCATCAAGATTGTTTGGAAAACCTTTGGAAGTAGGTACGATTATCCAGACCAACATATTGTTGTATTTCTGTTAGTTTCCTTGTACATCCATGGTTGGGAACAAACTTAAGTCTATGAGGTTGGTTGTTTGTGTTGTTTGTGTTTTTATAATTATGCAATATTTTAAAACTTCCATTATATTTGGTTTATTTCAGGGTTACTACAAATTACTTGGTAAAGGCAAGCTCCCCAAACAGCCTGTAATAGTAAAAGCTAAGCTTTTCTCAAAAACGGCGGAAGCTAAAATCAAAGCTGCTGGTGGAGTATGTGTCCTGTCTGCGTAATATAAGCCTAAAATAAAAGTATAAAAAAATCTATAGTGGTTTTGCTTTATAATAATAAGAGTTCCAATGAAAGTACTTAGTTGTGATTGGTCCATACTTAGATAAGATTTTTTAGCCTGTACTGTCCCAGTGCATGCCAAAGGATCCTGGGCCACCTTCCGCCAGTTCAGTTTAATGTCACGGTAATTTTAAATTACATTTAATTATCTGTTCACTGAAAAAACCGTTGCAGTTGGTTATATTTCGCCAAGACACTGTCTTGTTTATACTGACGTTATCGATTTATTATCAAAATCTTGATATCTAGCTAGAATATTGTTGAACTCTGTTGCGGTGCGTCGAGTGTACGATTGTTCTAACGAACAGCTGCGGCCAGATGTAAAAAGTGACAATTTTTTGGGTTTGTGACATAAAGCAGTACTTATTAACTAATAACTGATTATAAATAATGTAATTAAGTTTGTTTTCTGAATTAAATAAATATTTATCTATTCTACAATAAAAATAATTACAAAAATCCACCAACACTGCAAATTAATCTCATTTTAACCAAGTGAAACATAGAATATTGCTACGGCAGCATATCAGTTCACGTTCAGCGTAGTGGCGAATCATATCTTTTAGACATTTGATTATTCAACTAGTCTGATTTTTCTCAGCTTTGGAATTAGAAGTTTAATAACGCCGATGACTTCCGCATAATTTATACTGTCAATAGACACAATTCACATCAACCTTAAATAATGGATCATCTAAGACTATGACACCACTACTACTCAAACTACCCACGCACGCACGCTTTCTTTTCACGCCACATAACTCAGTATCATCGTTTACAAAGGTTAAAAGCTTAGAGTAAATAATAACTATATTACAAATTAACTAAAATACTGGCAGGTGTCAAAGAACGAAAGACATTTTTATAGTAAGTTCAGAGATACTACTTTATTTGAATATCAAAGTTACATCTAAAGTTAAAAGTAGGTATAACAATGCGCAATTATTAGATTTATGATGTAAAAATCTATTAAAAAATATTATGGCAGTTGGTATATTTTGAAAATAAATAAACAAGTACATATTGAACAGGTACATTTTAAAATTGTTATCATCATCAATAATAATGAATAAAAGTGGTTGACACATAATATAGGTTATAGGATAAAATTGGGAGTAACTTTTACCTTATATATTTTATACATAAGTTTGGATAATTAGTAAGCTAAAGTATATTGGAAAATTATGAATACTGTGATATATTTTAAATTACATTTTATTCTATGCTATCCTCTGTACGAGATCAAAATAACTTAAAATAATTTTGCTGCCAATTAATGTCATGAATAATTAGAAATAATAGTAAAGATCTTTAAAAGATTCGAGTTACAGCAGATCTCGTTAAATTGTGGGTTATGTACGTTGTTGGGTGTATATTGTTACTGTATGCACTGGCCTCAGTTCAGCAAAACTCTCGGTTGGAGTCTGTGTGTGGACCGAATCCTGCGGTCTTGATGCTTGTTTGGCCTTTTTCCGTGCAGCATCACTCTCTGCATAATACATGCCAAGACGAGTTTTAATGGCTGCCAAAGCTGCGCCGTTGATCTCGTCGTGAAATATATTGGTGTAACGCCATTGTTTCACCAATGGGCCACGCCTTCTTTCTTTTTTAACTTTTACCGGTTTTTCAATGTCAGTTATGATGACTTCAGTGTTCTGAGTGAATGCCTGGTTATCGATAGCAATCATAGTGTTTTGTTGTGGTTCAGGTTTGGCTTGCAATACTATATATGCAGTTGTAGGTTGTGCTGGTCTGGGAGCAGCCTGCACTAGAATGCCCATACTTTGTCCTCCATTGGGAGTTTGATAAAAGTTTGTAGCAGTTGCGGGCGGAATAGCAGTTGATGTGTACTGATTTTGAAAATAGTTTTCAGCAATATTTACGAGGTGTCCGCTGCCAGGGTAGGTAAGAGGAGCGAAAGTCTCTTGTGGTGGTGCCGGCTGTAATTGTTGTGGTTGAGGTGGGCTTTCCTGGATTTCCATGCTTCTCTTCGATTTAGGCATTGTTGCTGATATATTGTCAGGATCATAGGCTTTGATGTAATCCTTCCACATTTTTGATATATTTATTTCCAAGCCAGCTATTTTATCAAGTCTAATAAAGTCTTTTAGGCGATGGGTGTGAACAATAGAATAGATGTGGTTTTTAATCTGATCCACAACTCCCGATGGCAACCGGACTTCTCCTGATCTACGATGACTGTTTTTGCCTCTGTTATCACTGGGAAACATGACTCCATCATCCATTTTTTTACAAAGTACTCTTACTTTTCTTTCAGTTATGGCATGAATATTTTTAAAGGCAGTTTGGCAAACTTGTGTCTCTCTTCCTTTGACTCTAATAAAATACTCGAAGGTGCATGTTCTTCTGCTACTGGCTTTAACTCTTTTTCTTTTCACGTCTACCTGTCTCATTAATCCAAATAGATATGCATTTTGTTCGTCATGTGTCTTCATTGAATAAAATCCTTGAAATGTTTTCAAACGTACATCTTCAGGAACTTTCAGAAAACATCGTCGTCTGCAGTTGCAATCAGGACCGGGTAGTTTTGGAGGAACAAGTTTTCCATTTGCATTTATGTACTCCATTCCAGCTATTCGAAGCCGCTTTTGTTTTTGTTTGTGCCATTCTGAAATAAAAAAATAAAGCTCACTTGATTGTTGTACGTAAGTTACAAAGATTTGAATGAAGTTTGCGCGGAGTAGGAGTTGTTCTGTGTTATCTACATCTACACTGATATTATAAAGAGCAAATATTTATATTATCGTATGTAACGAATCAACTCAAAAACTACTGGACGGATTTAAAAAATTCTTTTGCCGTTAGATAAAAGAAAGCTCTTTCCCTAATCATCTTTGAGTAACATAGGCTATATTAATTACTAGAAAAATTAGAGATCCTTAGAAGTTCTTACTAAAACAACCCAAGATGTAATTTTTTTTGCCATATAATGACTTTCATTGCATGCGCTGCGGTAAGTATTGATGATAGGACAAAAATGTTCTACAATATTATAGAACATATGTATTTATATCTACAAAAAACGGTACGAAACCATATTATGTCCAACTATTGTAGTTGATATGACAACTTTTATAATGTACTTACATATTAAAAGTTGGTAGAAATGCCTATCAAACTCAGACCATGTCATCCATTACTTTTGTATGGATTCTTATCAAAATAAACTATTTCGTATTCAAGTATGTTTCAGTATTTGTCGATAAATTTTTGAACTGTTGATATCTGATATACCATTCGAAATACCTATACATATTACGAAATTAAAAAATAACGAGTCATTAAAAGAGTGACAATAGACTTCGATTCGGCAAGTAAAACTTTACAAGTTACTTAGTTATAATGTTCTCTGAGAAAATTATAAGGTATATTGCATAAAACACTACTGGACCGATTTTGATAAAATGTATATGGGACCACCTCAGGAATATACCGTATATGGGACCACCTCAGGAATATACCCTTAACTAAAAAGGTTTTTAACCGCTTTAGGTAACCGCTGGCGAAAATATCATATTCAATATAATCAATAGACCATTTAAGATCTACAGATAATCCAAATGGTATAAAAATTAGCAATAAACAGTATGTATTCTATTACCTGTAGATTTGAAATGATTGGTAATAAAGGCTCCTGCTAATGTCTTTAAACTAAAAATAAATAACCAATGAAAAAAACGATGAATATTCCTACAAAAAAATGCATACAGACGAACATAGAACCTCCACCTTTTTAAAAGTCGATCAACAAATATAGACCGACGCGCCAGTGTGCATGAGAGGGGGGCATTCAAAATGTTTACAAAACCAAATCCAATTATCTATTATTAAATTTATCTATTAAATTTAAGTTCAAGTTTATACATGTTGTCGTTACTTATATAGAGTTGAAAACTACCAAACAATCACGTTTGTTGTATGAGAGCCCGCCTTGAAATGTTATTTTATTATTTATTTTTGAAGTGTGCCTTTATAAAAATAGAGCAAAAACATTGGCTAAGTGGGAGTCGGCCGCGCACTAAAGCTCTAGACAGACGGACTGCATTTCAACTGCAATCTAACCGCAAATTGAAGTTCAGGTGCAGTTTGCATGCAGTTGATATGACTGCATTATAACTGCACACCAAACATTCAGTCAGATTGCAGTCCGCGTGCAAGGTTGTGAGTGAACGCACACATTGTCAGTAAAATAAAATCAAATGGGCGCCCGGGCAGAGTGTTACTTGAAATGCGGTCCGTCTATCTAGAACCTAAGGCTCTGGACAGACGGACCACATTTCAACTGTAATCCAACCGCAAATTGCAGTTTGAATGCAGTTGACACGACTGCAATAGAACTGCATACCAAATACGCAGTCCGATTATTGTGCAATTGCAATTTAAACTTCAAACTGCACCTGAACTGCAAATTGCAGTTGAAATCCGGTCCATCTGTCAATACCCTAAGGGTTCCATGCCAATATCTTACAACATTTATTCAAGGTTCTACCTGTTGTCATTATTAATATCAAGCATAAAACACATTTGTTGTATGGGAGCCCCCTCATATATTTACTTCATTCTATTCTTAATACCTATTTGTTATTACATATTATGATTAGTAGGGGTGTCTAAGGGATTTTGCTAAATTCCGCTAGGTATCTAATATATACAAGTACCTATAAATAAGTAAATAAAATAGCTTTTAATTTTTCCTATTTACATTTCAGATCTGGCATTACACGACACAAAAAACTGCATTAAGGAATAATCCGCATGCTGTTATACCACTTTAACAAATATTATTTGATAATTATTTTAATTAAAAATATGTTTCTAAAAGGGGCCTATAGTGAAATGTAACATTTATTGCTTTTTTATTAATAAAGAAACTAGGGTATTTATTTATGTGGAATTGAATATTCGTTTAATTTCTTCGATAAACATAAAGATTAACATAAAACATAACATAACAGGTAAATAAACAGTTCCAATTTGTTGACATTTCTCAAGGAAAGTAATAAGGTAGTAAGAGTCAAAAATTATAATACCTCTTTCACAGGAAGATGCTTGCGAGAATCAATACAATTATTGGCTGAAAGTTAAAAAGCGCCAGCTTATTCTCTAGTATTTCTTACATAATATCTGAATCCTTACCTTCTGGATTTCTAGCACGTTTCTTAACTACTTTTCCAGTTTTAGTAAGTTTTATTTTGCGGTCACTACTTGAGACATCCGCCATTTTAATATCGAAGCCACATTCTTCTTTACTTCACAACCAAACCATCGTAACCACCCATGTCAAACTGCTGTCAGATTTAATAACCAAGGAACGTTTGAAGGGTTTTTATAATACAGATAGTAATAGTGTGTCCATAGATAATTTTTTTTATTTTTATGGATGTATCGGAAAATTCTCGATCGCCGCTTTGACAACTGTTTGTTTTTGATTGGTTGAAAATTTTCAGGAAAATCAAAAAATCCAAAATCACTCTTCAGTGTTGCGGCTTGTATCGATGGACTGCTAATTTCAGAGTATTGTTGATATTAAACAGGTTATTTAGCAGTGAATCTTAGTTCAACAAAGGTAAATAATATCGTTAGTTATTATAAGTTTAATTATGTGTCCTGTCACCCTTTTTATTGAGGATTTCCGTTATCCGGCGACCGTAGTCCACAGCCCCAAACAGACCGCGCTGTGCTATATCATTCCACTTGATGATTTCGTACAGCTGTGTGAACTGACTACTTCATATAATTAAATTAACTTAAGGTCGGGAAGAGCGTGGCACAGAGGTTATTGCTATCCATTCTGTGAGGCGCTGGCCGACATTTGTTTAATATTTCTAACACGGCGATTCCTTTACAGATGGCCCCATTTAGAAATAAGTTGATATGCAGTTTTTTGTTGCTGCTAGTAAGCACTGCCGCACCTGTGTTAGCAGAGTCCGAGGATACTGATGATGGAGTTACTGTAGAGGTTAGTAAATACAATTAAATTCTTACTTTGTTTTTAGTCAAAAACTTTTTTAATAAATACTTTGTATTGCACTAACTTTTTCGCTCTCTTTCTGTAGACTGTAGAAGAAGAGGAGCAACAATACCAAAGTCCTCAAATAGATCCTTCTCAAGTTTACTTCGCAGAGCACTTTGATGATGAAAAAGCATTTAACAAGAGATGGGTTAAATCTGAAGCCAAAAAGCAGGGAGTTGATGAGAACATTGCCAAGTATGATGGCAAATGGGAGGTATGTACTTTTACCAATGCACAGGTTCAACAGTATCCATGCAAAATGTCTAAATGACCCACTATCTCAAAAAAGATGTAATTCTTATCTGATTGATGATTTTTACTACTTCATGTTTTGTTTGTAGGCAAACTATCACATTATGGTGCATAACAAAATTTTTATGTGATCTTCATTCACTAAGACTGCATTATTTTGACCTTATTTATTGGTAAATTATTACATAAAATATTTTTGGAGATTTGTCTTTTAAGTTAAGAATATTGAGATGAAGTTAAGCATTGAGAGCTATAATTACGCTCTTATCATCTAATTTTTTTGTTTTATGGCTGTGACTGATTATTACACAGTTTTTTTCCCTTACATACATTATCATATAAAGCTTTGGCTTAGTTTACTAATTTATTTATTGTTGTGTTCTAGATTCAGTCTCCATCTCGAAAGATTTTCAAGGATGACATGGGTCTAGTGTTGACTACGGAGGCTAAGCATGCAGCTATTTCGGCTCTACTCGATCGACAGTTTGTGTTCAAGGACAAACCTCTGGTGGTCCAGTATGAGGTTACCATGCAGGTAGGACAGCTTTACTAATATTTAAGTCCTTCAGTTACTTTATTGTTTAGATTCGTACACATATCCTTACAGAGGGAAGATGCTCATCTATATATAAATAGTAAAAATAATTTGCCTTAATGTAAATGCCTGAAAGGTGCGGTTACTTAAAAACTTTTGGTATATTATGATGAGGTATATATAATGATTCCAATATACCTATATTTATAAGTACAAAAAGCTAGGACTTCCTTTTTTTTGTTTAAGGGCTATTTATAGTCATCATCATAAGTTTCCAGTGGTTAACTGCTGGACGTAGCCTCTCTGTAGCTGTGATTCCCATCTCTAATGTGTATTGTCATCCTCGCTCGCTATACTCAAAGTGATTGAAGCATAAAAAAAATATTGATAAATGAAAAATGTTTTCAATGCTTGCAGTTTTTTATAATAAAAAACTTCATGTATGACTTGTCTTGGTAAGATAGAAGAGTAATTGTTTTTAAAACATTCTAACTTCGGTCTGGTTTTCACAAAATATACTAAATTCTGTTTAATGACTGCTTCAGCAGATAAGTATTGATAATTCTTCAGTGCTAATTGGCTTATTGTTTGAGTGTTAGTGAGCCATTCTTCATAAACTAACATGACATGACTAGTATTAGTAAACTGAGGTGGTGAAGCAAATATGTCACAAACATTGCATCATACCTATCTATATTGGATTTGAAGACTCACCTAATTGGATTAACTTAGTATTCAATTTCCATACTGAATAAGATGATTTGCCTTTTCAACAAAGTTGTGTATGATATACGTATTTATGTGATTAAGCTCTAGAGTGAAGTTCATATTAAGGACATCCTGAAGTCCCTAAATAAAAGAAAAAATATAATCTTTGCGACTCCACACTGTTCAATACGAAATATAAAGACGAAACGAAAATTACTGACTTGCTTTCAATGAGAGAGAGAGAGAGACAGACAGAGAAACACGCGCACGCCGCATGGCTTACAACTATAGCAAAAAAGTGTCATTACAACTTTTGGACTTAATTTTTTCCGTCTAGCCCCCTATCGCAACGCGCGATGAGGAACTTTGTTCAAAAAAAGAAATTTCATGAAATGGGAAGTTCACAATTGGTTTCCTTGTTTTATATTAGGTTTGTTATGCTATTACTCCACCAATTACGGTTTTTTTTTTTTTTGTTAAGTCAAGAATTGTAATGACAACTTGAATTAGTAAATTAACAAATGATATTCCTGTGCCTATGAAGCAATGGGAATTTTTCAACTACATGAGATACAAAATAATGAGAATATGAATACCATCAACTTTTTGAAATTCAACGTATTGGCCCTTAAAGCAATTTATTGGCATTTCGCATACAAGTTGGTTGCTCAACTGTTTAAAAATAATAATTTATATTGTTGGTGTTTTCACTCATTTTGATTGTTGACTATTAGAGGCAGGCACGCTAAGTCCAGACTTAAAATATAGTTAATTTGTTTACTTCTAAATTTTGTGATGATGTTTCATGATTGTAACAAAGGTTGGTACAGTTTGGCACTGTACCAAAATATCTTTAGAAAATGCTGCATCACACTGTCTATAAAAAGCTTTTATTCCAGGCAATAAACTTTTATTACCAGCATGTCTATCATTACATGTACAAGTTAAGAGCTCAGTATAAGAAGATACAGATTTATGATATAAAACAATAGACTAAAGTCTATGTCAACGCAGATATATTGTATGCTACACTAATTATAGGTCATAACTAAAGGTAAGAAGCGATTTAAAAAAAAAAACCCGTATTTAAAAAGGTCACTGTATCTTAACGAGTGAAACCGCGGGATGCAACTAGTATAACCTATGACCATCTGCAGACAAAGACAAATATAATGACACCTAGCATAACAACATTATTTTTGCACACAAAAAATTGAAAGTAATGCAACCATTTTAGAACTGTCAAAATAGTATCTATCCCAGATAAGGGTCAATGACCCTGAGACAGGCAATCTGACTGTGTGTGATTATTATCTATTTATCTTTGTTCTGTGTATATGATCTGATAGTGCTAGTAGGTTAATGCTGTTAAAGTGTGTCGGCATTGCTACAGTTTGTTTAATTTTCCAGCGTGACTGCAGATAATTTAAGTGTATCAAATCAATCATAAATCTTGAACTATGGTTGGGTTGTTCAGGTCTTACGACGAGTGACCACGGAGTGTCACTTGCAACTGAGCACTACAATGTTGCATGATGCGTTAAATTGTAGGTTTATGTTCACGATACTTTGTACTTAGATAACAAATTATTTTAAAAATAGTCTTTGTTAATAACAGATGTATTCCACTTCAATTTTTGCACAGACTTAGATTGGAGATTTTGTTTATTTTCGGACAGACACTTCCTGTAGATTCAAATTCAAATATAACTTTATTATACACCAAAAATATACATATACATTTCAAACAGGTATCATAAAACATTGGCAGTACATTGGGCGGCCTTAGATTGTATATTATAACACTGTTAAACCTGGGCATAGCCGCGCAAACATATTAGTTGATCATGTGTAAGTTAGTATACATTTGTAAGTTGATACCAAAAAAATATATACATTTTGTGTTTAGAAATGGAAATGCCAATGATTAGGAATTGCCTCATAATAAAATAAGATAAAAAGTAGCCTTATAGCACACAATGGATCCGTCACTCAGTTTCTGAGTAGTTAAAGTTCAAACAAGCCAATAAACCAACGGACAAACATTTGTATTTTCACTAATATTAATGTGTACAGATAATAAAATATACATACACTATAACACGAATATACATATACGATCTTGAATGGAGTACTGCTCGCACTTTTGGGATGGATCAGCTAAATATCAGCTTGAGGCGTTGGACTCAGTGGAGAAGCGTGCTATAAAAATAGGTAACGATGCCTTAGCCAAGGCTATGCTCTAAAGCTTCGACCATCGTCGGAAAATGGCAAGCCTATCAGTTTTGTATCGGTTACATTTCGGAGAGTGTGCCATGGAATTACACAATTTGATTCCCCCATCCCCATTTCACCATCAAGTAGAGATACAGCCAGACGCCACCGGTACATGGTAGAAGTTCCCAAGCCACGCACAAAACGCTTTGCGTCTACTTATATTGTGCGAACTGCTAGATTGTGGAACTCTACTGGCTTCTCTATTTCCTGATAACTACAATCTAGGTCTTTCCAAGTCGCGAGTGAATCGATTTCTTCTAGGCAAGCGTGCCCCATCTTAGGCCGTATCGTCGCTTCACATCAGGTGAGTTACGGCCAAACGCAAGCCTATCTCCTACAAAAAAAATTAGTAACTAAATTTGTACTTGAATAAATAAACTGAATAGTCTTTTCTCATATCTCTACTTTTACACAATCAGGAAGGCCAGAACTGCGGCGGTGCATATCTGAAGCTGCTCTCGCGCGGCACCAACACCAAGTCCGACCTGCGCAAGTTCCACGACCAGACTGCCTACACCATTATGTTCGGGCCCGACAAGTGCGGGAACGACAACAAGCTGCACTTCATCTTCAGGCACCGGAATCCAAAGAATGGCACCATCGAGGAGAAGCACGCTAAGAAACCTACGTAAGTAATGTAATGTTAACATTTGACTCATTTATAAAAGTTGGAAGATACAATTTTATACTTACTACTTATGCTTCTTACTATATGATTGTGGATAAAATATTTTTATTAGAGAATCTTATAGCTATGAAAAGGCGCGCAATACCAAGAACCTTCGTCATTATACTCTTACATAAATAATAGACACTAGTACTTAAACTCTCTTCTTTTCGTCATTGACAACATTTAAAAAATTTTGACAGATAATTAGTTACATAATTTTATTCGAGCTTTTGAGAAGAACATCATTATTCGGAACTTTTCTGAGATTTACAAAAATCTCTAAAAATGTAATTATTTAATTCTGAATAAAATAAGAAATAGACAAAGTTTATTTTCCATTTATCTTTCCATTATGGTAATAAAAATGGGGGCTCAAAAAATATAAATGTTATCAATTGCATAAAAAGAAAAAGATTCCAACGAATTGAGAACTTCAGCCTTTTTACTAGTCAGTTTAAAACCTCGCTATGTTTGGCACAAGAAATATGAAAACTACACATAATTTCCCCAGCACCCGTTTGGACGACATCTACAAGGACAAAGAGCCTCACCTGTACACGTTGATCGTCCGTCCGGACAACACGTTCAGCATACTAGTTGACAACAAGGAGGTGAACGCTGGCTCGCTGTTGGAGGACTTCACGCCGCCCGTCAACCCGCCGGAGGAGATCGACGACCCGCAGGATATGAAGCCTGACGACTGGGACGAGAGAGAGAAGGTAACATTGTTTTTTATTTACAGAGCGATAGTAGCAATTTGAGTCAGTCCAATTTTGGTTTTGTCTGTCATTTTGTACGAGTTCGTTTCCAACCATCTGATATACTGGTTGTACCAATTTTTTGACGTTTTTGTGTTACTGAGCTGGAACTTATTTTATTTTCCATTATTTTGAAAATTCCTGTAGAAGGCTTTCATTAATAGTACTACATTTTGGCCTTTTTTTAACGTGGGGAAATGCTGCATGCATACCGCTTCACCACGGGTAGAGCAGTTATGTGGGACTCTAACCCAGAGGAGCGGCCCATCCTCGCTCCAAGCGGTTGACTCTTAGCTTCACCGTGTGTAGCAAGGCCAAGGCTACTGAGCTCCCCCGCCTCGACAATGCGGGCACCCAGGGGGACTATATTCTGGCCTAGGGCTAATAATTAATTAAATAACTTAAACTTCTACTAAATAATGTCTCTAAGAATGTGTCCGTCAACACTTTGAGGTCGTCCATTAATCATGTGATGTCTTTTTTACCATTCTTAACCCCACCGCCCCCCTTGGTGATACGTGGTTAGTTTTAAGACTGATGCGAGACCTTATTTTGTGGTGATTTTGTATCATTGCGGCTGACATAGCTGGTCGATCTCTAGCTTGCTTGCACTCTATGTCCATGGTACTGAAAACTGATTATTTACCGACTTCCCAAAAACAGAAGGAAGATACAAATCGACAGATTTTTTAATGTTTGTGATCATTATTTTTTTTTTGTTTGAAAGAGACTTTTCAAGTGTTCCCATTTAAACTTTA
Source organism: Ligdia adustata (assembly GCA_947049295.1). NCBI lineage: Eukaryota > Metazoa > Arthropoda > Insecta > Lepidoptera > Geometridae > Ligdia > Ligdia adustata. The sequence continues at coordinate 12,691,954 of OX346218.1, forward strand.
ACAAAATCTCTCCAGATTCGATTCAGTTATATCGATTTTTTTATCGATATACTGAATAAGTTATATCGGCGCCTGTCGTTATGGAAATCGGTTATTACTTATTTTTTAAGATCTTGTTTTTATTTGGTTTGTATAAATGCTGAGGATGCGTTTGTCTCATAAACATCTGCATAGCTGCTTGTGGTAAAAGTATCTTGACTACATACATAGACACGTGAATTACTAAAAAAACATCAAGTGGTACAGGACATTTTAAGTGTTGGTTGCGATAGCGACCCTAAGCAAACAGGTCATTACTTAAGTAGTACATATCTATAGGTAGAGCAATAATTTCAGATCGTGGACCCCGCGGCGACGAAGCCCGAGGACTGGGACGAGGACGCGCCCGCGCAGATCGTCGACCCCAACGCGGTCAAACCCGACGGCTGGCTCGACGACGAACCTGACATGATACCCGGTCAGTGACGCACTTGCTTTATATTATACTAATGTCTCTATTTATCTCAAGCTTGTAAATTTTGGTCAGGATAAAAGTCTATACATATCTTATCTATCTTTGTGCAAAGAAATCAAGTGTATCCTTCACCCAGTTGCTCAGGAGAAGTAGGACAAACAAAACAAATAACACACTTTCTCATTTATAATAATGTGTGTGGAAGGAATTCGGGGGAAACATGTAAGTTAATAACTATGAAACTGTAATTAACTGGCTCCTATATTTTTTCATCTGTATTACGGTAACCAGTGGCTGCTTCTGTGTAAAAAAAAACGAGTGTATAGTTGTATAGTTGTACCAAGAGCTGCAATGTCATTTCGCACTTATAAATAAGGGTGGGATGGTTTAGTTTGTGTAGTACGCGTATTGTTATGTATCGCGTTGTCCAGACCCGGAGGCGCGCAAGCCGGAGGACTGGGACGAGGAGATGGACGGCTCGTGGGAGGCGCCGCTCATAGACAACCCCGCGTGCAGCGCCGCGCCCGGCTGCGGCCCGTGGCGCGCGCCCAGCGTGCCCAACCCTAACTACAAGGTACAATACACTAGTTTATGTTTTAGCTCGATGCGATATAACTAGTACTTTTCCAGATTTAAAAGGAATACGTGATAAAAAGAGACAATGGCTAATACTTGTAGTATTGTGGAGCAATACCTGTTCATCATAATATGACTTAATAAGAACTACATGTTATGTCATTTTAAAGTTTTTATAAAGCATGTCCAAATTGTCACTAAGTTAGGCTGAGTGCTTCATGTAACTGTGTTATTATGAATAATAAAGAACTTTAGAAATCAAATCATTCAATACCGGTTCACCGCTCTATTAAAAGTAGTTTTTTAGTGATTATTTTTTGTAATCATAGTATGTATATATAATAATGTCGTGCAGGGTAAATGGCGCGCGCCGCTGATCCCGAACCCCAACTACAAGGGCAAGTGGTCGCCGCGCCGCGTCCCCAACCCGGACTACTTCCGGGACGACAACCCCTTCAATATGATACAGATTGTGAGTACCGCGCTAACTAAATATTAGGTCCTTACATATGAAATTGGCGTTTTGTCGTACTGGCCACTTTGATCTCAAATATCTCTTCTTTGGTTAGGGATTCCAATTTCAAATTTATACAGCTATTTATTCATACATTTGTATTTCAAAAACCGTAATTCATTTGTTTTGTCCTCGTTTGGTTTTTTCTTTGCGTCACGCAGTTTACAAAATGGAAAACTTGAAATATCGCGTTATTTACGAGTACGAGTTCCACCGTGGTACCAGTGCTGCAGAAACGGCTCGAAGGATTAATGATGTGTATGGCGGCGGTGTCGCAAAAGAAAACACAGTGCGTTTTTGGTTCCATCGTTTTCGTTCTGGAAATTTCGACCTGCAGAACAAGCCCCGTGGACGGCCGGAGACTAAAGTTGCTAATGAAGAATTGAAAGCTATTATGGAAGCAGATCCATCGCAAACCACGTCCGAGTTAGCTGCAGGCTGCGGTGTTAGTGATAAAACTGTTTTAATCCACTTGAAGCAAATTGGAAAGGTGAAAAAGCTTGAAAGGTGGGTACCTCATGAATTGAGTGCAGCAAACCGACAAACGCGCGTTAACTGCTGCGTTACATTACTCAACCGGCACAATAATGAAGGGATTTTAAATCGGATCTTTCGGATATTTCAAGTTTTCCATTTTGTAAACTGCGTGACGCAAAGAAAAAAACCAAACGAGGACAAAACAAATGAACTACGGTTTTTTGAAATACAAATGTATGAATAAATAGCTGTATAAATTTGAAATTGGAATCCCTAACCAAAGAAGAGATATTTGAGATCAAAGTGGCCAGTACGACAAAACGCCAATTTCATATGTAAGGACCTAATACTTTACGATTACTAGTATGTTTGTTAGTCACTACAAAGTACAAAATTACATCAGAATAAACAAAAAAACTTAAACAAAATGTGATCTCATTACTAGTTCGTACTTTTAATTATAGATAGTTTTGTAATTTGGATTCCTAGTTTGGTAGTCTTTGAACTCATCAATATCACTGTAAGTTACTTTGTCAATATGTACATTTGTGTTCGTATCTTATCCCTAAATAGCTTTTCAGAAGCCTTCATCGCAAAACACGCTAAGATTCGTCAAAATAAATATAAAACAAGAATAAATACTAGAAAAATATTGTTCTAAAAACAATTAGTAAAAGTATGCCCATCGAGACAAATATACGTTTACCTAAAATATGAAGGTTACGTTGAACTAGATAGATAGATCAACGCTTTATTGTAGACACTCAAAATATAACAATACAAACTTATTTATTTATTAACTATTAATTTACATATAGTGCCACAAGTGGCGGCCTTATCGCTAAAAGCGATCTCTTCCAGGCAACTTTCGGATGGAAACCTGGAACTAGGTGAGTTGTTATGAGTTATGATGTGTGTTGTCAGACGGCGGTTGGTTTCGAGCTGTGGTCGATGTCCCCGCAGCTGTTGTTCGACAACCTCATAGTGACGGACAGCGAGGCGGCGGCGCGCGACTACGCACTGCAATCATTCACCCTGAAGAGGGCCAAGATGTCGCGGGATTCGGTATGTTTATGTGTAATATTTTGTCAGCGTTCATGATTTAAATTGAACTGGTTTTGTTTGATGTACAAGTTTAGAAGTGTACTATTACAAATAATGGTCACTGTAGTCAAAACTAAATGATAGGAATGATGAAGTAAAAAAACAATAGTACGAGGGCGGCACTGAAAATTTCGGGAATCAAGGAAGTGACAGAACATTACTATTTAAAAATGTATTTATTGCTTTTCGAAGTATTCTCCGCGAAATTGGACACATTTTTTCATACGATGGAACCAATCATTGAAGCAACCATTCCATTCGGAAGTTGGGTCTCCGAAATGGCCGTTTTGTAGGCGTCCACAGCTTCTTCAGGTGATGAAAATCTCTGACCACGCAATTTATTCTTTATATTAGGGAAAGTATAGAAATCATTAGAGCTTAGGTCGGGGCTGTACGGCGGATGGTCTAATAATTCTATGTTTTCTTGCTCTAAAAACTCTTTCGTTCTGTGCGCGGTGTGAGAACTCGCATTGTCGTGACGGAGGATGATGCGGCGGTTGCAGTTCTCTTAACGGAGTTCAGAAACGACCTGTGTCAAACAAATGCCAGCATACCATTCTGCATTAACCGTTCTTAGTCACTCAAGAGGAATAGTCGCAACATGGCCGGTTTTGGAGACAAACGTGGCCACCATTTTTTTTGCAACACTCCGTGAACGAACAATCTTTGTTGGCTTTAACTCATTTTCGAACACCCAAACTCGTGACTGGTTTTTTTGTTTCGGGATCGTACGCGTATATCCAGGATTCATCACCTGATACGATGTTGTATACAGCATTTGAGGATCCCACGTGGAATCTTTCGAGAGTTCTGACGCACCAAGTAACGCGAGCCGCTTTTTGCTCTTCACAGAGCGAATGCGGTATCATCCATCGGGAAAACAATTTTTTTACACCTAATTGTTCATGCAAGATTATTTGTATAAACCAGCGATAAATTGTGGTTTTGGATGGGGCTTCATCACCTAATGCAGAAATCATCCGGTCAATACACTGTTTTTGTGTTAAACCACTTCGAAAGTCATAATAAATCATCACTCTTAAATTTTCTCGTGTCAATTCCATTTTTTCAACGACTAAACAAGTTTGACAAAACCTTGTGACAACACCGAGAATCTTTTTTTAAAATAAATAAATGGTATTCGATTTTTAAAACTAAGGAGTTTTCAATTAAAAAGATTTTAATATGACAGGAACAGTGGAAATATTCCTTTCCCGATACTTTTAGTGCCTCGTATGGGTTGGAGCTAAGCTGGAAATCGACAAAAAGAAATCATATGTTTCAGATATTTTGTTGAAAGCCTATAGCATTTTTCTCTAACCACGAACTCTCCTATCAGTTTCCTAAGTTGTTGATCGCGATGAATGAGTACAATGACCTGCTTGGTATGATATATTAATTGGCACACTATCTTCATATGATATTTTCGTTAATGTAACGTGCGTGGATGGCAGCAAACCGTATGGGGTCGCATATTGCGCGCCACCGACTACAAGCCGGGCTACTGGGCGCTGTACATCGCTTACGTGTCGGTGCCCATCTCCGGATACATCTACCTGCTCTACCGACGAGCACAAGAGGTCCACCACTCTGTTAGCTAGTCTCCTAGCTCTCCTCTATGTTCTCTAGCGCTAGCTAATTACGACTATTAGGCTACTACTTTGTAATTTTTTTATATTTCAGATTTGTTCGCATTAAAGTTTTGGCTATTTTTAAATTTAGTTATTTCGAAGATAGTGCCATGCATTTTAATTAAAAGCCTCGTACGGCACCAGTTCCGTAATTCCTGTTCCATAAACGTCCGAAGCGGAACTATTTGTCCGGCGTCTGTCAAATTGAAGGCAGTGATCACATTTTTAACAAGGGGTTAGAATGGAATTTGAAAACCCCGACTGCTAAATCATTAAACCTGTGTATCATCATTTCTTTTTTTTTAATGTTGATATACCCAGTGTTACTCTCACGACTAAGACGAATCTATTGACACCACTCTCACATCAAAATACGACAAGCCGTTTAGGCTCTAAAGGCGTGCCAAAGAAATATATACCTACATACATACACTCGAAAAACATAACCCTCCTTCTTTCGCAGTCGGGTAAAAATAAATTGTTTGCTCTGAGATCGTAGTATATATGAATATGCAGGTAAGGCGCTGTGTGCGTGTGTGTGTGGGTAGAGCTAGTGGTGTGAGTGCAGCGTTGTTGCAGGAGAGCGTGGTGGAGCGCGCGCTGGCATACGCGGGCGAGCACCCCTGGGTGTACGCGGTGGTCATACTGGTGGCCTTCCTGCTGGTCGGCAGCGTGGCCTACCTGTGCTGCGGACCGGGACCCAGGACGGTTAGTGCACCTCACAATACTGCTTGTAGTAGGCGCATATTAATGTATCATTACAGGAAATCTGTTACAGTGATTATAAATTTATATTTATTCTAACTGTGCCCCGCGGTTTCACCCGCGCAGTTCCCCATTGGATTATCGAGATAATGCGGAACTACTTTTTTTGAAGTCGCTTAAAAAGGGTCCTATGTCCTTTCCCGGGGTCCAATCTACCTATTTACCAAATTTCATCCAGATAGGTTCAGTGGTTTTGGCGTGAAAGCGACACAGACAAGCAGAGTTACTTTCGCATACATTCTAACTTTTGCCCGTGACTTTGCCGGCTCTATCCTATTTCTCCCATTGAATCAAACGGATATGTTTACACTGATGTTTATTTTTGACGCAAGTGTGAGTGTCGCATATATAAATGGACATCCAACAAATAAATGAGCCTGCAGAAACAAGTGAATGTCCAAGCAACAAGTAAAAAAGAAAAGTACCCTATTGCACTCTTCAGAAGCAAAAAGAACAAGTTGATCCGTCAGCCAACAAACAAACTTTCGCATTGACGTGTGATAACGTACCCGAGTCTCTGCTTGTGCCAACTATGTGTAAAATTTTCTTTGTGTACTTTCTGTTTTGTGTCTCTGTTATGTTTTTTAAATGAGGATCTAAGCTGTCAGTACATATCATGTTCTATTTATCTTTGTTTAATCGGAATGACTTCCTAGTGTCGTAGCTTCTAAACCCCCAGAGGCAAAGTCTTTTGGAGGCCTTGAGATTGTTTGATTAATGTTTAGACAACTAACTGATACCTACAGTTAGTTGCGTGCACAGTTACGTACCAACTACGTTCATACATCATGTATTGTAATCAGTACGTAACGTATTCATATTAGAAACCTCCATAGTCCTGTGGTTAACGAGTGTTCGGCGTCAGGTCTCAACGTACTCACGTTGAGACCTGCCGCCGAGTTCGACCTTGACAGAAGTTCCAAGTTTTATTGCTTGTATAATGTTCTGCAAACGTTAATAGTTTTTGATACTTTTCGTTAAATATTTGTTTAGTAATCGAATACTCGATCACACTGTGTTGCAACCCAACCGCAACAAAGCTTTGGACTGTCGCAGCCTCAGTAGTGTCTATATGATAACGTGATGTTTGTGATGTGCAGGAATCTGATCCAAAGAAGAGTGACGCGGTGACGGAGGACGACCCGCATGAGTCTGAGGCTGAGGCGGAGGTCGAAGAGGAGGGTGGCGCCGCGGAGGCGGAGGCGGAGGACGAGGGCGGTGCCGCGGAGGTGGAGGGCGAGGACCGCCGCGCCACCAAGGCGGACCTCGAGCGGGATGACGCGACCGCTGAGACACTGCTCAACGACAAAGAGGTATGTTATTATACGACTCCTCAACGACTTTAAAAAAGAGGATTTCTTTTTGTCTAAGTCTATCTATTGTTTTTTTATTTTATTTGTTATTATTGTTTTTTTTAATTCTATTGTTTCAATTAATTTTTTTATATATTTTCTCCTATTTCTTTTAGACACATGGAACTGTTTGAATTGTAAAGGAAATAAAATAGAAACTAGTCGAAATTAGCTCGTGAATTGAAGTCGGTTTGTCAGATATTTCGTTTTGTATCAATAAGACCGTCTCATGCGTTCATAATGGTTGTAATTATTCTCTACACTATCACTTTATATCAGATTCAATGCAGATAAATGATAGTTATCATCATTTCAATATAAAAAAAGTAAATTAAAGTCAATCCCGACACATTTCTCTTCAGTACAGAATGCGCCGGGACGTGTTTACTGTGTATTAATATTTTCCAAATCCCAAATAATATAAAAAATCCTTGTCCCAGACGACGCCCCTAGTGGACAACGACGGCGCCGGCGACGGCCAGAGGAAGCGAAAGCCTCGCAAGGAGTGAGCGAGACACCTGCACCGTGCGAGCGAGACAGGTACATGTAGCTCTAGTACGCGTGTCTGCATTATTCACAAGCAATTCCTCTACATTTAAGGTCGTATTTACACTGGGCCAGTTATACGAATGCTTAAGGCGGGAATACACCATATCTGTAATATGTCATATTGGTTACTTTTGGTTCGTGACAGTCACTTATTCTACTGTCCAACAAAATTCATGTGTACTATTCGATAAAGTATGATAGAAGGTACTCTAAATATGTCCTATATGACATTCACTATTGCACATTTTGTAGATATATTTTGCTCAGATAGCTATCGATATATTCATGATATGTATGCATAATACATTCCTCAAATCTTATACACAAATATTTTTTAGTTTATATTTTATCTAAATATAAATTTATTTTATATCTAAAAATAAAAGTTTTACAAAAGATCCTTGATAAAGTTATCCTATGCTATATTTTATCACTGACTAGCTGACCAAGCGAACTTCGTACCGCCTAACAGTTATATACGTATAAACCTTCCCTGAACTTTTGCAATCATATCAAAACTAAAATCAGCTAAATCGGCCCAGCAGTTCTCGAGTTTTTGCGAGACAAACGAACAGCAATTCATTTTAATATATTAGATTAAGAACATGTATTAAACTGTCGGTTAATTTTACAGGCAAGTGTGTGTATTCCCGCCTTAACTTAATAAATCCGTTGAGTGTGCCGATTGTCATTTTGACAGAACAAAACTATATATATATTTTATTACGCTCCCGAAACCTTTACAGTAGTTTCAGTTATTTTATTTTGGTAGAGGATTACTTTTTAAGTTTTTAAAGGATACACTTGGTTTACAGGTCGATATTGTATGTAAGAATAGAAAAATTGTCTGCGAACGTGTGAGTTTGTTTAGTGAAAGTATTATTATTGTTTTATGCATTTCTTATACACTGTTGAATTTAAGTTTAATATTTTTATGACGAATTAATAAATATCTCACAGGACATGAGAATAATGTAATTTTAACTAACTGCATATTTTACACCAAAGAAATGGGAATATTTTGGGTTTCGTACTGGAATTGGTTATACTTGGTAAGGAATATTTACTGGTACAGGGTGACTAGTAGATCCGCAATATACGTTGTACAGTATAGCCAGCTCTCGATTCTAGTTGCAATTGACCGACCGAGCGAAGCTCTAAAGTGATTGCCGTTTCTTAAAAGTTATTCGCTAAATACTTGCGTACGTTGAGTCAACATTTCGCAAACAACTAGTTTCATATATATATATATTATATATATTATGGCTTCGAACTATCATGTCTATAAATATTGCGATGGTTCTACTGAGAACTCTGTGATAGATCTCTCATCGTACATTGAGGTCACAATTTTATCACGCGTAGATGTAAAGACTGGCTCTACTGGCCATTTACATTAGTGGTCATATTATTAGTACGAAATCCAATGTACGTTAGTGCCTCTCGTGCTCCTGTACTTGAATGATGATCATTAATTATGAATTTAAAAAGAATACGGAAGAATAATTTTATACATACTCGTACCTACTGTAGTGTGATTATTTTGTGTGTGCGAACAGAGGGGTTAGAGCGAGTTCTCTAACTCGATGTTATTGACGTAAACTCAGGTTTATATTGAACGAATGAAAACAGCGCCACCGAGAGTCGATGTTTTGCTAAAATGACAATTTCATACAAAACTGGGATTTTCGCTAACGCAATCAAGTAAGTGAGAAAACTCGCACTAAGCACTCTGATGTCAAATCGAATGGAACATCTAAAGGAATGAGCTCATATTTCGTGCTCCTCTACTTCTATGCCACTATGAATATACCTATTGCGAATGTGTTGTTGATATTATTTCTCATTTCGTCCTAATTTTTAGTTTAAGTTGTTCCATGTATGCGTTTTATCTTATTGTCGTCATAGTTAATAATTCAATACATAATAAATAGCTGTAGTCAAATGAAATATTGTTACGTGTGTTCATGAGGTATTTATACATATTTATCTGGACCATGCTCTTAGTACTTAATATCGTAAAAGATATATAAATAAAATGCAAACGATGCATTTCTGTACATAAAGTACATACTATATGAATAACTTACTGTAATACTTGTTGAGCATGTTCCATACTTAGTTATAGAAAAGTCTCAGCTAAACTACGAAAAACGCTTTATTAGAACATTTCCTAATTATTTAACTGTTATAATTTTAGTAGTCCATACGCGGTGAGGAAATTATTGCATTTAGAATCTTTTCGAGCGATACTACTACGAGTTATTTTACGTCAAAAGATACTAGAAACATGAATAAATCATACGAGTTGGAATTCACTGTAAAATAACATATTTGATATAGCACTTTCTTAACATGTCTTCTGCGACTGCTAGATAGATATATGTCCTAAGTTTGTCATAAGTACAAAACACACTCAAATTTACTGTAACATTATTTAATTATGTATCAAATTCAAATATAACTTTATTATACACCAAAAATATACATATACATTTCAAACAGATATCATAAAACATTGGCAGTGCATTGGTAGCGTAAGTACGGACCACTTAAAGATGAATCAATGTAACACAAAATTAATATTTTTATTCTTCTTTCTTTGTTCTTATGTAATTGAACATTTATTAATCACTTATTATTAAGGAACACTTAAATCACAGATACAGAAGATATTTATTCATCGACACACCATTCGCAAACAAATCTAACATGTTCATCATCGTCTTCGACACCGGCACAACGACAGTGTGCCAATAAAGAAGACGCGGGGCACTCAACCTAGCCTTCTGTCGATTCAGAAAATAAATTACTGCAATAGAAACATCGTACGTCTTCATCTTCGTTAGATGTCTTTGCTTGTGTTATGAGTATTGTTCTTTGTAGATTTCCCCTTCCCTTTTCCTATTTGTGTTTGTTCGTTTCCCTTTCCCCTTCTTAATGAAAAAATTCTGTTTTACCTCCTTTGCATTTTATTTCGTTTCCTGTACTTTTTTAGTATTATTTAGTAGATTAATTTTAGGTCTAGTCCGTTTAGAAGTTCTAGGGATGGGCAGGATATCTTTTGGAGCAATAGAAAAGGATGTGCTCGTAGATGGCTGTTGTTCATCATTGCTAGTTAGATCTTTATTTTGGGAAATGTTCTGATCACTTAATAATACTGGTGGCGGTGGGCCAATGGTGTTCAAATCTTTGTCTGTTATTGATAACAACGGTTCAGTAACACCTTCATTGCTAGATGTGCCAATTTCCGCTGTAATTGTCTCATCGTTGACTACAGGTGGTGTCATACTTGTTTGAATAGCTGCATGATCGTCAGATAAACCAAATTCGTCGATGGAGGGCGCTTCTTCGGGTCGAATCATTGATGGTCCTTGATCATAATCCCTTGGCGTGACTTCTGGCATCTCAATGTCGGTTCTTACTGCTTCTGTGAACACGTCAGGGTTTAACGGCCAGATGCCGGTGGCTCGAAAAGCGTTATAAGCAGTTGACAAAGTTGCAGTTTTTTGGAAGGCTTTGTCGACTAGCTCTGCTACTTGGAATTGGGTTATTACTTTTGCCGGATTAAATCTCAGCCAATTATTTGCAGCTTCGGTATAATACGATGAAAAAGGTTTCATAAATCCTACATCTAAGGGTTGTAGTCTATGTGTGCAGTGAGGCGGAAATGAAAGCACATGCACGCCGTTATCCCGTCCTAAATCGATAATATCAAAATTTTTCGTGTGACTGGCATGCCCATCGAGCAAAAGCAAAACTGGGTTATCGACGGACGCCCTTGAGAAGTTGATGAACTTCTTGAACCGCTCTGTGAAAATATCTTTTTGTATCCAACCGCTTTCTTGACAATACGCCGAAGGTCCTTGTGGAGCATTTAGCATCAATTCGGGTTTTATCCTTTTACGAGGGAATACGAATAGGGGAGGCATGCAAGACCCGTCCGCACCAAAGCAGCAAACAACAGTGACAAGCTGGACTCGCTCCGCTTAAGTAAATAGCCCCACCTGTTTCTTTCCTTTTGTACGAGGAATACGAAGCATACTTATTTGCACAGTTGTTATGCCCGTTTCATTGACATTGAAGATTTGATCGGGTGTCAATTTATAGTTTGTTGTTATATCTGTTAATGAATCGAAAAATCGTTTAACCTGAACTTGGTTGAAGCCAGACGCTCGAGTTGCTGAAGTCGGTTCGGGCTTCCGCAGATGTAAGTCGGGGTTACGCTTTAAGAAATTTTCGAGCCATATTCTCCCAGCCATTTGTGTCTCCTGACAGAAATTGTGTTGCACTTTATTTTTTTCCTTTGTGGTTGAAACAAAAAAGCGATTTTCCATAATTTTGACATAGGATCCTAGCTCTCTCTCTTGATCGACATTAAAAGTCTTTTCATACCTGCCCCATTTTCTTTTCCGTAGCTGCAGTTAAATCTTTGGTGCTTTCATATTTGGTAAGTCTTCGTACTAATGTAGTCTTTGGAACATTAAATGTTGCGGTCGCTTTTTTAAACCCCATTTTGCGCGTAACTACTGTTTCAATAGCATTTTTCATGTCCTATTTACGCCAAGATTGTCGTTTATAATTGTTAACCATCTGAAATGAAAATACCTATTTAAATATCAAATTATAAAAGTATAATAAAATAATCACAAACAAGCTGCATTGAAGGCACTACCGAAAAGGAAAAACCATTATTGCCCGTTTTGTCATTTCCGTAGGCATGTAAACAAATTATTTTGAGGTTAAGATTGAGGAGGACCTTACCTATTTATCGTTAAAACTAAGTTAAATAAACATATCTCAAACAACAAAATCCCTGATAACTTTAACGTAATAAAACTAAAGGCAGTTCACGTTTTCTTACCTTGATAAAAACGTGTGCCGCTGCATGGCCGCTGACCTACTCTGGGTAAGAGAGAAGCGTATGTCAAGTTGACGCAAGCCGATTATACAGGCGTTAACAGTCTGAAAGTTATTTGTTCGGTCCGTTTTACCTTCCGTTCCCTTACGTTGCAATAATTAAATCAAAGTATTTTAAAAAGCTTATCAGGATAGTGGTATCGCTGTTGCTAATGCATATCCTCAAACGAAACATTACGAATGATTAGAAATATAACAACGACATAAGGTGTAAAGGTCGAGTTCGCGGGTACGAAGTTTCGACAAGAATTTTGGAGCCTAGAAACTACTTCGGAATTATTGGCTTGAACTTTTAAAGTTTTATACCTTTTCTAATATTGTTTTGACTAGATATTTTTAAATTGAGTCGCAGAGGACAAATGTTTATTTTTACATCATGAGCCTCCTATTTGCGTAGTCGAGTAAAGTTGTGCGTATCTCAGTTACTCATATGAAGTTATAACATGAAGTTACCGTCTCGGTATCTTGTCAACTATAATTTTGTGACATGTTTGTAAGTAAAGATTGTTTTTCGTGAGTACTATGTGTGTGATAGGTAAAGCTAAATAGACTGTAATTTATAATGAATATGAATAAATAATTTATTTGTACTTGTGTTGTTTTTTTCTTACTTTGGTTTTAGGTACAATTTAAGTAGAGCGTGACTGGTTGTGAATGCCGATGTCAAGTTATTGTCTAGATCGCAGATCTGGCTCAGTTGTTTTTGCATAAATAAGTGCTGCTTATTATTTATTGTGAGGTATTGTTTGTTGCGCATGATTGACTGATTAGGCGTGGAGAAGATGGTCGATCCGATGTATGAATTATTCAACATTTCACCAAACAAAGAGCGTGGGGATCGAAAAATAGCCTTGCGTAATAGATGCTCTCTTGTGAAGAAAATAGCACGACCTAAGTAAGTGAACGAAAGTTCTACTTTCATAGCTAAGTTATGAAATCATTTATAAACTTAGTCCTAAAGTTCATACCTACTCAAATATGCAGGGTTATCGGATAGGCGTGTGCTATGCCGATGGGGGGTCATTGTACTCATTCTATGGGACAAATTTCATTATGGCACCAAACCTGAAATTGAAAAGAAAATTATCTGTTGATCCTTGTAATAAGTTTATCGGTCGCCGTCAAACTTTATGAAATAGCTGTATTTTTCTGTAACCGAATATATATTAGTATCCTTACTAGCTTATTTATGTTAACAGAAATTGAATTAGGTACTCACAAGCACTGATAGTGAGGTACCTCACTAGGGTCGGCTCAGGTCGACGAGATAATGTAGAACAGGTTTACTCCATATCGCACGCTAGAGTTCATAGCCGGTCAAACTTTGCTTGCACTCCGATAAAAGGACTTACTGATATGTTCTATTTGCGATTCCGTTCTGTATACAAAATAACTATCAATATTTGCTTATTGCTTAACTAACGGGCAGTTGGCTTTAAGAAGAACAATAAAGTGAATTACTTCAATAAAAAAAAGAGCTGATGGATTATGGGTACCAGTAGGTAGACTAGAGATCGAATCAAATCGACAACAAATGACTGCTAGAGGGTAGGGCTTATCTAGTAGGTTAGTGCCATTACAAAGCGAATCGTAATCGTTGGATCATACTTCAATGTTTCCCAGAAATTTTAAATTCGTTTTTATGCGTATCCGCATGTTTTGTCTCGCTGAATGCAAATTACATTGATCCTTTCACGTCACGTACGGATTGGCATTTTATGAAATAAACAATGCTCCGATAGTATCTACAGTGGCGTAGCTACCGCAGGGCTCGGGGGTCCTGTGCACTGGGGTCCACAAGATCAGGGGCCCGTGACAATGACAACTTATTACGAGATTAGCTGGTCATCAGCTAATTTAATAGTAAGATATCTAAAAAAATATCCGAAAACTTAAAACTAGGAGAAAATTATAAGGTTAGTTATTATTATATTGCCAGTTATACTTCTGAGAATATTAAGAGGGACTTTCATACAATTACTTACTGGAAGATATCCCTTATAACGCATAATATTGAGGCCTCACTAAACTTTATCACTTTAATTAGGGCCTCAGTTTTTTTTGCACCAGGGCCTTTGGCTACTGAGCTACGCCTCTGAGCATATGAAATGCGTGCGGCTCGACCCCACTACAATTTGTACTAGACTCGCTCCATAATGTAGGGGAGATACATACAAGCTCAGACCATCATGAGCAGGCGTTAGCGACGCGGTTACCTACAGCTAGTCAGTACTGATCCTACCTAATACCTACGTTATCACATCGTCGCGTTGTATTACATGCTAGTGGTACGAGTACAATCAAACTTCGTTGCGATTTATTACGAAACATGCGTCTTTCTTTTTCTGTAATAATCTTGTGACCCGTGATAGTTATTATGAAAATGTTTAAAACAACTTATTTGTGCATGTGTTTCTGTTTAGTTAATTGTGAAAGTGATCAATCGAAGCCGAATATAGTGTTGTTTATTGCCGATGATCTGGTAAGTGTCATTTATATCATACTTCAGTAATATGTTTCAAAATTATTTTAATTTGATTTAACGATGTAGTTAGTTACCTAAGTGTTAATCATTCAGGTGAAGGCTAATAATTATTCTATTAGCGAAATTGTAAAAATGTATAGAGTAACCGAATCTTGTAATTTATTATAATATTGTTCACTTTTTGGTATTCGCTAACGAATTTTAAAATATACGGATTTTATTATCATTCCACACTCACAAATGTTTGTGTACAGAAAAACGGTAAATATCCGTGAAGGTAAGCCATTGTACTCTGCCAAGATTCGAGTTTATTGTCTTATTCGGTCGAAGCTTATATGTATATACATGTACCTATACTTTCAACAAATAGTCATGTTGTTAGATATTTACAGGATATTCGGAGGAGTGCTTAATAACCTTTTTACAATGTCACCAAACAAGTTTATCCAAACACCAGGTATAGGTATATCAGTACATGAGTACCTATAGATATAGATATAGTAATTAATACAGATACGTTAATAATCACTACATTATACGGTTTTAATTCGAAATAAAATAAAATATAACACTGCGCCAATATAATTATAGCCAGAGACACTCAGGCTTGTGTAAGCCATACAAGCAAATCTGTTTAGCTATTTAGAAATTACAGAGTGTTATGTGTGTTTGTGAATTTATATGTTAGACGTTATTCACAACATACACTTGCAATTTTGTACGATGGAAATTAAACAACACTGTTTAACGCACTGAATATTCCTGATGGACACTAGACATTCTCAGCCCGTACGAAACATATATCTTCACTTGTTTTGGGCAGTAGTGCATAGATGCAGCCTTTTTTTTCTTTTCCCACATCCTTATTTCCATGTATATACAGGCAGAGAGCCGTGTTATCCCTAAGGCAATCTATAGGCACGTGCCTAGGGGCGCGAGGTTGCGCAGGAGCGCGCGCGATAATACACTTACATAGATAGTTTTATTATTCTTCCGTTTAGTCCTCACGAAGTTAGTATTTTTCAAAATGGCTGTTGAGAGGCGCCTATTAGGTGCCTAGGATGCTCCTTGCATTTGATCTGCTTTATAAACGCAGAGCTCCTCCTAAAGGCTACGTACTGATACATGTTAGATATGTATATATTCATGCTTTTTGACTTATATTCTTACGTACTATTGCACCTACCCCTGTAGTACTGCTATGGTTTTTTTATACTCACATAGTGATTGTACATAATTGTTACTTATATATTAATGCTAAATAAAGATAAATTGAAATGATTGAATGAAACTGGTACGTGCAGGGTTGGAATGATGTGGGTTTCCACGGGTCCAACGTCATCCCCACGCCTAACATCGACGCGCTGGCGTACTCCGGCCTGGCTCTGCACAACTACTACGTCACGCCGATATGCACGCCCTCACGCGCCGCTCTCATGACCGGCAAATACCCGATACATACTGGTAAGTGAGTTGCTAAACTTATGGGTCCAAATGCAAGTTCCCGTAGCACTCCCAGGGATGCCATGGGTCTGGAATAACTTTATTTTAATCCATTTTAATTTTGGGACTTTTATTACAACCATGGCAGTCCCAGGTTGGTATATACAGATACCTACTGGCTTAAAATAATTGGTACGTACGTATTAATACCCGATGGGACTCACAAAGCCATTAAGTCCATTTCAGCATCGGAATTGGGTTCTGCAAGGACATTATCATATCGCTCGACATCGTTCTTATTCCTTGGAAAAACTTCTGCTATGAGCATTGTGCATGAACTGAAGTTCTGGGCTATGTTTGTGGATATTTTACAAACCTTTATACAAACTTTACGTTTCCATAATATGCTTCTCGCGGCAGTTCATTGTTCCTTGCAGTGTATCTATTTAAAGAGACTTTGTAACAATACTTTCTTTCCGCTCTCTAAGAGAAAATTAAATAGCCTTGATAGCGCTAATTATGATACTCACAGTTTATCTAAAATCTTTGTTGGAATTACATTGTAGTTACGAGTACCTACTTAGGTACATCTCGTAACTACAACGTATAGTTAGTATATGTACCTTAGTCTTATATCTACGTCGCTGCATTTTTGTTGCACACAGCAGGGGCTCATTTGACGTATAGTGTACACCATGCGTCGGAATCAAATGAGACGCTAACAGTATGCAGACAAACCACCTGATAACCTGCCGAATAGTTAAGTAGCGCTGAACGCATATTAATTAACTACAATGGTTGAATTTCGGTAGTACATTGCCCTAATGTTTTATTTTGACCGACTTCAGAAAAAATGAAGGATATTTTCAATTCGACTATTCTTTTTTATTATTGTATGATATAAAATAATTGCGCGATTTCTCATAGTCAGTCTGGCTGGTTTTGTTTGACACTTTTTATGTGGTCTGATATAAATATCAGAAAATTCTGTCCAGATTATTAACATATTTTATATCTCTTATATAGGTGACCAATTAGCGCTCTAGGGTAATAATGTAGCTAGAAAAGCCCTAGGGCGGCAAGTAATAAAAAAACTTCACTCTTTCAAAAAGTTCGCGTACATCTAACCATCATACTGGCAATAGACATCATGCATTCAGCCAATGACAAAAGAGGTCGCTTCGCTATTCAGCCTTGTCTTCGTATGAGTATAATAGTCATCAATTTTAAATATCGAACGGCGAAGCTCAATTTCGTTCTTGAAAAAAAAAATGAAAAAAGGCGAGAATAGAAAACTTTTACTCTAAATATTGTTTGCTTTTGGGATTTTTTATAATTACGTGCTAATTAGGAAAAAAACATGAGTTATGAAGATATAAGCTCCCTATCGAATGAAAATGGAAACGAAGCAATTAAAATGTTTTATTATTGTAATGCCGGGTTTTTTTCTACTTAGGTACCTCACAATCAAGATGTAAAGCAGAGTAGTTAGCTCGGGTGTAAGCATCAATTGCACCCTCGAACTATAGGCGCACGAGCGCAGCGAGGCTAAATATCTCGGGCTGCAATTGATGCCTTACAGCCCTTGGCTACTAATCTTCTATTACATACGCGCCTGTTAAATTGTAGTCAGTTATAACTTTTTTACTACTACTATACCCAAAATGGGGTAATTAATTAATTATATTTTAATGTTATTAGAGTTCATGTGTGTAAATTTGTATGTAAGTATGTTAACTCTTTGAGACTCTAAAACCGATAGACCGACTTTAATGTGCGAGGTGTTATTAGATTTATCAATTTATCTTTATCTGCAGATGGTCATATACTATACTAGTTGCACCCCGCGGTTTCTCTCTTTAAGATACAGAGGTCTTAAGTATTTGTAGTCTCATCTAACTACTTGTATAATTGTACGAGTGATTTCTTTGTTGTTATTCTGATATCTTTGTTGTTGTTGTTGTAGTGTCTTGTGTGTCTTAATAAATGACTTCCTTCTTTATTTCTTTATATCTCATGTCTATTGTATGCAGGTATGCAGCATGGTGTAATATACGGAGCAGAGCCGAGAGGACTTCCGCTGTCTGAGAAAATTCTACCGCAATATCTCAAAGAACAAGGATACAAGACCCATCTCGTAGGAAAATGGCACTTAGGACACTATAAGAAAGAATATCTTCCTTTGTATCGTGGGTAAGCACATAACCACACTTCTATCTCTTGCATCTCGTTGACCGAGCGAGCGAAACGTCTCTGCTGACTCTGGCAATGTTTCTCTCGTCCATCAGTTTGTCTAGAAATTTCGTACTTGCGTGCGTACTGGTCGTAGTTTCCCACCAATCTTGACGAACCTTGGTATAGTTCAACGAATGTTTTGAGTCGTTAGGCGTCGGGAGTTTTTGATAAAAATACAAAGTGGTGGTGTTGAGTACAGACGGAATAACTATTTAGGTAAACAATAAATAAAATATAAGATACCATAGCGAGTACCTGCGCCTCACACTAGGTCTCCTGGGAGCCTGTGTTGTGAGGCAACAGAATAAACCTCCCTCAGATTCTATACATCCTTTTTGAACTAAATCTAACGCAATATTTTACACCACTAAATAAACAAAACAACAGAGCAGCTGATTTCTGCTGTGCTGACGGTTGATTTGACAGATAGTCTATGTTGCCAACATTATTATTTTAATTGAGGAATGATACGTAGAACATAATAAGTAAATAGAGAATTAGTGTGTGATTTGATTAGTATGGGAGAAATGTGTGTATTTTGAGAGAGAGAGAGGTACTCGTCTCCATTTCCTACTGGAAATGATTGGCTAAATGAGAGATTAGTATGCTATGTGGTTAATGATGGTATCAGGGTGTGGTGTGTGTATATGTGTTGTGCGTGTGTGTGTAAAGTGTGCGGTGTGTATGTGTGCTTGTTTTTATCATCATGTATCATTTTCATCTCTTCTATTTTTTTTGAGTCACGTCGTGACTCATGAATTTAGATATTGACTTCTTTGGGGTTACAGTGATACCAAGTAGAATTTAGTATGTCCAAGTTTTTGCAAAATTTATTGTAACGGATTGTATCCAGTTTGGTTAGGCATAGTCTACCAAATTTAGTGCGTGTTCCTGTAGTCTTGAGAACTATGTCTTTTCTTCTTTTTATCGTTGCGTTTAACCGGCAATCACTATTCACATTTTTATGTTTTACTTTAATAACAGTTTTGATGTAGAGCTGTCTGACTGTGAGTACTACACATTCTTTATACAGTTCTACGGTATGGTATCTCCTGCGTTCAAATGTTATGACCTTCATTCAGCAAAGCTCTCTGTGCAAGTTCTAATTTCTATAAATGAGTCTTTGCAAACAATATTGTATATCTGTATGGGGATGCTGATCTCCATACATATATACAATATGTTGTGCCAGTGCATAACAAATTTTGATTAGCGAATCAAACTGTAGAACATATCGCAATTTCTTGAATGTAAAAATTATTCTAGCTGCCAAATTTTTTAAATGTAATGTCCATTTTAAATGTTTGTGTAATGTTATTCCTAAATATTTTATTTGTTTGTGCAAGCTTTTCACAAAGGCAGTCGTTATACTCCTAGTTGTCACTGGTAGATTCATGCATTTGTAGCTCGATGCAATTTTTAGGTTGAGTGGATTTATTGAAAGGAATGAATTTGGTCTTGGAGATATTGATAGTGAGGAGATTTGTTTTGAGCCACTTCGATACCTTTTTCATTTCCTCGTTTGCTGTATTTTGTACTTCCTTCCAGTTCTTTCCATGTGTCATCGGCATATGTAGACATTGCATTTTTCAAATTTCATATCACATAGCTGGTTTATATAGATCAAGAATAATGTTGGATCTAGTATACTTCCTTGTGGGTCGCCGAATTTCATCGCCGCCGCATGGCTTACGACGCCGCCAACTCTTACTGATTGGATCCTCCCCGTGAGATAACTTTGAAACCATTTCTGTGGTGCCACGTATTCTAGTGGCTTCAATTTTGGCTAAAGGTATAGGAATGGAGACAGTGTCAAATGCTTTGAAAAAATCAAGAAAAACTCCCTCAATTTTTTCCACTATTAAGTACCTATTGCTTTGATTTATTCTGTGACATTTAGAACAGCTCGTTTTACAATCTCCGAGCTTGTTTTAGAATTAACTTCGTCCAGTTGTAAATTCGTAGTGATTACGTGATAATAAGGCTTTGCTTTCAAGGTAGTTTTTGAGTCTGACATTCATTAGTTTTTCTAATATTTTTGATGGGGTAGGTAACAAAAATATAGGCTTATAGTTTTGTGTCTGCCATGTCTTTTGTATATTTCATTAGTAAATTTTTTCATTAGTGTTTCTAGTTTTTTAAGTATTTTATTACACATATTCCCTTAATTCTGATAAATGGCTCTTGTTTCAGTGTCATTTGAGTTTTTTTTTTGGTCTCTGTGTGTAATTTATCTCGCTTTCTCCTACACTTGATAATTCCAGGAGTTATCCAAGACTTAATATTTAATTTGAATTGTGATATTATTCTTAAGGATGTGTTTTTCAATAGTTGAACTAACTATGACAATTAACGTGTCTGTTCGTTTTTCCAAATTAGAATAGAAGGGAAAATAGGGGAAGTTTTCTGGGGTGTCATTTATCGACAGATTTTATAATAAATCAGTTATAGCAGGGATATGTTGAACACAACCTGAAACCTGTTTTATATTAGGAAAAAAATCTACTAGAGGTTGTCTTCTTTTTTTATAAACACTCAAAATTATTTGTATCGCGAGCGCTAGTTAGCAAAACTACAAGGGCCCTTACAAGGCAAACAATTTGAGGCTTTTATTGTAATGTCCTCGAAAAGTCTAGTAAAATTTATGGTTTGCTTATATTGCAGGTTTGATAGCCACACTGGTTTCTGGACTGGGAGGATAGACATGTACGACCACACCTCTATGGAGAAAGGATCCTGGGGATTTGATTTCAGGAGAGGTATAGATATCACACATTTTTTAATACTCACTTGATGGCTTCCTTCCCTTATAAGATAGAGCTGATCCGTGCCCAGCAGTACTTATTATCTTAGGCCTAACATAAAACGAGTATGTTCTTGAATAACATCAAAAACAATCCGTATAACTTGTACAATAAATTCATCAAAGTATACGACTAGTAGAACACAAGTTTACAAAATTCGAGACATAAATTAGATTTAAATAAAACCTCAATTAATTTGATTTTTCATATAGCATACAATTTTTATCCTACGAGTAAAAACCCGTATGATAAAACCACATAACCCACGTAATTTATTATTATTATTTATTACAAGCCCGAGGGGTGGGTTGTTTGCTACTACCGGGGACGGATTATGGATCGGCTACGAGATATCGTAGCTCGCTGCTTCAGCAGTAGCCCGACCATACAGCAACTAATAGCTGTTTTACCAAAACAGGACAATCGATATGAGTGCAGGATATCGGTTTAGGGCGGCGGCGGAAGAGTACCTAGCGTATCCACCGGTCGAGTCAGATGGCCACTACATACCTACCATCCCGCACTAGACAAGCTTGATAGGTTAATAGTCTCACCCCTCACCCTTAATGACAGACACAACCCACGTTAAATTTCTAAAATCACGTTAAGGTATAACCAGGGGTTTTCAGGCCTATAATATTCCTTTGACTTATTTCTTGTATTATAATGTTTCTAATTACTAACGTTTTGTTCTAAAACAATTTTAGGTTTCCAAGTAGCACATGATCTATTTGGGCAATATGCAACAGACGTTTACACGAAGGAAGCAGTTAAAGTAAGTTACTAATTATAGGTACTTAGGTAGATATTAAACGGTTGAACAAATTTTGAAAAAGCATATCTGATAACCAGCGTTACAAACCTATATCTATCTATAAAATAGGTAGAGCTGATTTAGCTGATTTTCTTAAAATGTTTGTGAAAGTTTAAGGAAGATTAAACGGTGAGAAACATACATGTTAGGCGGTACGAAGTTCGCTGGGTCAGCTAGTGTATGATAAAAAACCGTATCCAAATCGGTTTAAAGCACAGACAGACACACATGTGTACATAGCGGACAAACTAATAACACCTCGCTTTTTGTGCCATGGGTTAAAAGGAATTCGATGTTTTCATATAGCACAAGAACATTAATAATCCGAGATAACGAGACCTTATATTCTACTCATAGTTGGATTTGGCTATAGTTTTAGTTTAAATACTTTAATGATTATTTGAGGGTTTAATGGTCAGCTTGGCAGCTTTATTGATGCGGTTAGTAAAGGTAACTGTATAATTTAAAGATATTTGTTTTAATTCCGAAATTGTTCACTTTTTTTAGGTAATACAAGGACATAACAAGACGGCGCCATTATTTCTTGTAGTCGCTCATTCAGCAGTGCACAGCGGCAACCCGGGGGAGCCAATCCGAGCGCCTGATGACGTCATCGACAAATTTAAACATATCAAAAATTATCAAAGACAAAAATTTGCCGGTAATATATTTAATACTATTTCACCCCAAGTTTCAGTCAGTCGGTG
This sequence comes from Ligdia adustata, assembly GCA_947049295.1. Classification (NCBI taxonomy): domain Eukaryota; kingdom Metazoa; phylum Arthropoda; class Insecta; order Lepidoptera; family Geometridae; genus Ligdia; species Ligdia adustata. The sequence continues at coordinate 12,714,784 of OX346218.1, forward strand.
CAAAGTTTAGTGATTTGAATATTCAAAAGTCTGCAATAGTCGAGGTTTGTTTAAGTTAAGAGGTAATTGGTATTTTCTAGAATTGCGTGCTTCATCTTCGATCACATTATTGTCGTCTCGTGCCGAAATGTTGTCAGATAAGTCAATAAAAAGGTCACATATGACTAAAACACATACCTATGAACTTTCACGTTGGAGGTTTTCTGACCCCTTTTAATTAGGAGTAACCCCTTTATAGATCCTTAATTACATAACATTTTTTATTATCTGTTACTTAATTGATTTAATTACATAACTATCTATACCTATGGTTAATTTACATATAGCTTTAACCCTCAACCCTAATAATGTTAAATCCTATCTTAAAATCTCCATCTCAGAGACCTTTTAAGATCACCCACAATAAAGATATGATAATGATAATTAGATAGATAGATCAATTCTTTATTGCAAACACACAATAAAAATAAAACTAAATACAAGAGAAAATTCTTACAAAATATAGTGAATTATTAATATAGATAATTATTAAATTTTAATTAATATTAACGATTAAATCAAATTTCAGAAATTATATAGTAATACAACTTACATAAATAGGTAAGCATGTTCACTAAATTACCCGTTCTGACTCAGTCCCGGAGCAAAGGTGCCCATAACACTGGCGGCGCTGTATGGCCATGGCCAACCTTTGAACCTTTACCTTTTTATTTAATTAAATATATATATATATATAATTGATATATTTCCAGCGGTGGTATCTAAGCTAGACGAGTCGATAGGGACAGTGGTCGATGCGCTGCACGCGCAACGTCTCCTGCAGAACTCAATAATATTGTTCAGCACGGACAATGGCGGGGCCGCTGCCGGCTTCAACGATAACGCTGCATCCAACTACCCTCTCAAAGGAGTAAGATATTTATATTTGGCGCAGTTGGTAGCAACCCTGCCTTCTGCGCCGCTGCTCCCGGGTTCCATCTCAGGACAGGTTAAACATTTGTGTGCATGAACATACAGCAGGTCTGTTTGACCTCTGCCTGGGTGTTTATTATATATATAAGTATGTATTTATGTATAGCAGTGTTCAGGTTACCAGGCTTTGCCTAGTCTGGAACCTGAAGACATCTGGATGTTAAAAATATAAAAAATTGAATATGGTCTATGGTTCAAGGCCGCCGCCAGGGGAAAGGTTGGGTGAATGATTGTATATTCATATTTTTTCTTCAACCTTATACAAACCAAACTCAGTGGTGCTTGGGATCGAACTTGCGTCCTTTCGTTTGGAAGGCGAGGGTTTCACCGACTAAACTACTAAACTAGACTTCTTTTTTTATCCAACACAGCTAGGCATTTGACCACTAGATCGCACGACCTTGGATGTTAGCGATACTGTAACCCCTAAATGGAGCATGCCTAGTCTGGAATACATTGGCTCACAAGGAAGGCTGACGGAACACACCGTTAGGTGCTTGGCGACAGATTTTCAACATGAGGGTGGTAGCTAGCCAGAAGAGCGTTAGGAAACGCCCTACCACCATGCTATGGTTTCCTTTACCGGTAGCTCAGGCTCTTTATGCATGTTTCGTGGGGTTGTCGTACCTATTGCACGGCAATCGACTCCAATAACCACTCGACCATTATCTCTACATAATTTACTTGATTGTAGGTTAAAAATACTTTATGGGAAGGCGGGTTGCGTGGTGCAGGCCTGCTGTGGAGCCCCCTGCTGCGAGACAAGTGCAGGCTCGCCACTCAGCGCCTGCACATAGTGGACTGGCTGCCTACACTACTCGCCGCGGCCGGGTACAATACCAGGTATGCAGGCTACTCGGCTACCAGCCAGCATCCCCGGTATCTTCCGGTATAAAAGAAACAAGAATAATACAGCTAATTTATAAAGACAAAATAGTCGCTTCTAAACTGTGGTTGAAATATTTTTTTATCATGTTTGCCTAGATTGTCTGAAAATATTTGGATGTATGTATTGATTTGTATATAGGTACATCATAATGTAAATTTATAAGTTTAAGAATTAAAGTATATGCTAGTCAATGATCACAATCTGCTAATCCTACTAGCCTACTTCCTAGGTACTAATATTATAAACGCGTAATTTAGTAAGAATATATGGATGTGTGAATGTATATTTGCTACTCCTTTACGCATAAACTGCTGAACCGATTTGAATGAATTTGGTACGGAGATAGCTTAATTCTTGGATTAACACATAGGCTGCTTTTTATTCTGTATTAACGCGGGTAGTATTGAGATAATGATTTGTTTGCAGCGAGCTGAACATAGATGGTATCAACCAGTGGGACGCGCTCTCCACGAACGCCAAGTCGCGGCGGACGACTCTAGTGCACAATATCGACGATATCTGGAACACTGCGAGCATCACCATCAACCAGTGGAAACTAATAAAAGGTTAATAATGCATTCAGCAGACAGCTTGGCCGTTTATCTCAGGGGAAAGTTATTCCTGTTTGTCCACTCAAGGAGACAAATAGGAATTAAGCTAAAGACAACAAATAATACGACCTATTTTAAACTGACAAAACGAATTTACTTTTGAGGTAGTTTTTACCCGACAGGAGGTTAATGTTTTTCGCATGTAGGTTTGTAAATTTGTATGTAAGTCAAGCTGTAAAAATCTGTCGCCAAGCACGGTGTGTTCCGGCAGCATTCCTTGAGAGCCAGTGTATTCCAGACTAGGCATGCTCCATCTATGGCAGTATCGGTGACTTCCACGGTCGTGTGAACTTCTGGTCAAATGCGTGCTGTGTACGTTAAAAAATGTAAAAAAGTATTTATGTATGATGGTCATTGGATATTCTTGTTGTATCCCGCGGTTTCATTAATTACATACGCGATACAGTTTTCCAGTCGGGTTTTTTTAAAGTTACTTCTAGTCACTTGTGTATTAGTCCAGACCTATGTATTCAAATTTAAAATGATGCCTCCTGAAGGTGGAAAACCACTTGCCCTGCTAGCCCTAGCCCGCTCTAGTCTCGACAAAAATGTCACTTAGAAACTATTTTAAAGTTTTCGATATGTAGAGCGTCGTTTTTCTTATGCTCGCTATGAGATTTCTATATTATTAAGTTTACATATGGAATAACTAGCTGTGCCCCGCAGTTTTCTCCGTGTAGTTCTCCATTTTTATTATCACTATAATCCAATTTGGAACTACTTTTTTTGAAGTCGGTTAAAAAGTATTCTATGTCCTTCCCGGGGTCCAATCTACCTAAGTACTAAATTTCATGGAGATCAGTTCAGTGGTTTTGGCGGACAGACAGACAGAGTTACTTTCGCATTCATAATATTATCCGTTTCAATATGTTTCAGTATGGTATGTATGTAAGTTTGTTTGTGGCAGGTGCTTCGAGCTACAACGGCTCGTGGGACCACTGGTTCGGTCCGGCGGAGCGCGAGGGCTCCTACGACGTCGCGGCGGTGTACGCTAGCCAGGCGGCCGGAGCCCTACACGCACTTGGACTCATGCCGGACAAGACTAGAGCTCTACAGATTAGGTAGCCTTTTAGATCGCATCTTACTTTATAGAGACACGGTAATCTGTGTTCAAGATCTTATGCAGGGTTACTAATGATTTGTTTGTCCTATATGCAATACTGCCAGCATTTTTGCCACCTTACCATCAACCATCAACCAATGGGCTTTTTAACTAGTCTTATGTTTTTATACTATTTAGTACATATGTAAAAGTTATTAAATAGATTTCATTTAGTTTTAGATTTGAAATGCTGTTTTTTTTAGTTTTTGTCAATTAATAAAGAACCTTCATTCTTAAAGATATATTATATTAATAATCTCTCTCGCAAATGATATACCTAAGCTTTGTCATGCTAGGAAGAGAGTAACTTAAGACAGCTATAGACCGCCAACTCGTCCATACAATAAGATATAGCTCTTTTGTACCTTTCAATGTTGTCCGATTCCTGTGATTTTTTTTTCACATAGCTAACACATTATTTACTAGGCTTTACCGTTATATTTTTTTCTGCCTTTTATATCACTATAAAGTTACAAGCTTCCTAAGAAGTCATATTTTTGCGCTGAAACTATGCTTATTAAGAGACTTTATTATGCAGAATTCAATAACATTTTTCAATATAATAAAACGTGTAGGCCTAAAATACATCATAGTGAAACGATTGATACCAATTACAAAAAATTACGTTACGATGTAGGGGGTGAAAAGAGGTCCGTCCCAGAGCGAAAATTGTATCAGAAACACGAAGACAGTGCGGGGTCGGTGATCCTCTTAAGTAAGAAAACTAGTATAACTTTCTTCTTTTTTTATAAACTTTCAGAGAAGCTGCTACTGTTCAGTGCAACCAAAGCAGTGACGTCACTTCATCCTCGACCTCGCGACTAGAGGAGCCCTACCTTTACAATATCGAGGCTGATCCTTGCGAATATACTAATTTAGCAATTCAGTAAGTGTTGATTCAAATAATAACTCTTTTTTTGGCCTATACAATTGTTTACGGTAATTTCTTTGAAAAACAACGTTTTTAGTAAAAAATAAAAGGTATCACCCAGCGTTCACCTCCTGACATGTGGAACATGGGAAGTCTACCAAGTTGTTCCGGGCTTCTCTGAAAAATTAAGATAAATGAAAATATTTATTACTGCAAAACACATAGTGAGTTAACAAGACTAAGACTATATCTAGTAAAATTAAACAGTTTTTACATAAAAGGGAAAAAAACCCTAAAGGAATATTCTCTTATTTTGTAAAGCGACGTGATGGGAGAAATTTTGCGCATGTGCAAAAAAAAACATGTGTGTGTGCTTTACATCAGGCGAGTTGCGGACTATAAAAAAAACACGTCTTATTGACAAATCCCCGTAAATGAGTATAAGTGTTACAAGCCATAGCGTCCCACTGCTGCTGGGCACGGGTCTTCCGTATAAAGGGAATGTAGGTCTTAGTCCACCTCGCTGGCCAAATTGCGGGTTGGGAACTTCTCTTACCTTCGAAAGCTAATAACCTTCTCCGACAAGCAGGTTTTCTGTCGATGTTCACATTTAAGGCATGTATTAATTCTAATAATAAGCAAATAAGCACAAGAATCATTGCCATTCAGTGTGGTAAAGCGGCTAGCAATCTGGGCACGCTGCCATCTGGTGGTTGGTTGGAGCATTTTAATTATCTGTAGATCTTAAATGGTCTATAGGTAATCTTTCTGCTATATTTTTTTGCTGTTGTAGTTAGTCATTTTTATAATGTTAATAAAGGCACTTGCCAATTCTAATATGTACTTGATTGAATTATCTATTACTTTACAACGAATACTAAAACGTTTTTTGACTTTTTACATGTACACACATAGACATAAACATTGGAACTTAGGTTATACGATGTATAACTATGATTTATATCTAAGATTCATGACTATATTGTCTGATATATCTGTCTTACAGTTGGCTGGCACCCGCTTTGTTTCACTTTGTTTCCAGGGAGCCGGAAGTGTTGCGATGGCTAGAGAGGGAGCTAGCGCGTGTGAACGAAACAGCTGTAGCGCCCAACACTGCGCCGTCGGACCCCCGCGGAGACCCCAAGTACTGGGGCCGGGTCTACACTAACTTCGGCGACTATCAGACCAACTCTGCCCCCTGCCTGTGACCTGCGACCGCGGCGGTGCCCCGCCAACTCAAGCAAAACCATGACACGCCCGTACCATCCTTTTCTAGAAGCCATTCGGGCAAATTTCGAACACCTTGAAACTTTATTTCGAAAACTAACGCGTTTGATTCATTTTGTTTAAGATGACGGGTTTTCAGTGCGAGACGTGTTATCGTTGAGGACACGAACGACTCATTTCATCCCTGATAAAGTTCACCGAATCTGAACGAAACTATAGTTAATATATAGTCACTTTTACTTCTTTCGTTTTGAAGTAGTTAATTTTAGTTACTACCGATTGTTTTTTGATTAGGTTTTTCAAAATTACTTGTTACCATACTCCAGACTTATCAAAATATGAAGTTTTTATGTAGTTTACTCACGATGTTTGTGCACCAAAAGACAAAGTTTTTAGTAGTTTTACTCACGCTGTCCGGTTAGTTTGAAAGGGTGTGCTTGTAGTAACATTACATTTTTTATAGAAATCAGTGAAGAGGTTGTATTTTAAAATATAAATAACTACTGATAAAGTTCTATCGGCGAGAACGCTTGCCGTGATAGAAGTCGTAATCACTTATCTATATACAAATGAATCCTTATGTCCCTTGGTCACGCCATCACGCGTGAACGACTGGACTGATTACACTTTTTTTTGTTTTGTTTGTTATTGTAAGGAGAAGGTTGACAGAAAAAAATATATATATAAAAATGAATCCGTTTGTTTCACTAAAACTCGAGAACGGCTGGGCCGATTTGATTTTAGTCTTGAAATGATTGTCGTACTCCAGGGAAGGTTTACAAGGTGAGAAACATACATAACTTTTAGGCGGTACGAAGTTCGGCGGGTCAGCTAGTTTTAAATAATTATTTAAGTCTTGTAAATAGTTATAATTATAAAATATGTGTATACATTTACATTTACGTTATTTTAAATTATTATCATTGATTGAATGAATAAAAATATTTTAGTATTAAAGTATTAGGTCCTTACATATGAAATTGGCGTTTTGTCGTACTGGCCACTTTGATCTCAAATATCTCTTCTTTGGTTAGGGATTCCAATTTCAAATTTATACAGCTATTTATTCATACATTTGTATTTCGAAAACCGTAATTCATTTGTTTTGTCCTCGTTTGGTTTTTTCTTTGCGTCACGCAGTTTACAAAATGGAAACAAAAAATGAATTAAAAATGGTGTTTTAATAAAAACCTATATCAAAAAAATAAAAAATTCTATAGAATTAAGTGAACGAATAAATTGTCAAATTGATTAATTAGATTTTATTTATTCCCCATCAATAAAATAGTAGGTTTTTTATTGCCCCATCGCTGTGGTCACTGGAGCAAATGGGAATAAACATTCAATTCTGCCTGAAGTTGATTGGTTAAGTTGTAGGTCAAAGTTAATCAACAAAAAAGTTTTGTGACATTTTTCGAAATTGTTGAAAATATATAATTTTTCTAGGCTCCACCAATGAAAACAATACCTGAGTTTTAAATCGACTAAAAATGTTATTTATAAAACAACACTCACGAGAATCTGTCGAGAAATTAGAAAAATCAGCCTTTAGAGGAGAACAGCTGCAGCTTGATACGGGTAGCGTTAACGACTGAATTAGTTAGATACGAGTAACTTTACAACTCGAATTACGCAAAGCTTGTTAGGAGATCCTAAATTATGACATTGAAAATCGATTGTACATCTATACAAGAAAAATACCCGCATAGTTTAACGAGCTTTGCGTAATACGATTGCAAATTTTTCGAATCTAGTCGAAAGCGCTACTTGATTTAGGCTGCTGGACAGACATAGGAAAGATTTTTTGGTCAAGTGGAAAAGAAAATGCTAAACTCAAGTGCACTCTTAATTTACTGGAAGATCTCCGGTACTATTGAATTTTGGTAAAACTTGCATTATCGGTCACTAAGGAGGTCATATTAATGTCTGAGGCCAGTTATTTGACCTCCTTAGACCGACTCCAAACATTTTTTGTATCTCATATTTGAAAATAGACCGTAAAATAAAACAAAAGCCAGAACGTACAGGTGACAGTAAGATAAGAATAGAATTATTTATTTTGAGGAATTTACTGTTATAAATTAAAAATATATAGGTATCCATTATCTTAATCAATCTAAACAATGATATGTCCAGAAGGTGCGCAGTTTCAAAGTGAATTAGTGGATAAAGTAGATGATAATATTGGCAAAGGTAAAAAAAAGTTATCAGCTGAGGGATCCAGTATGGAGATACATTCATATAAGAATCCTAAAACCTGGAAGAAATCGTTAACAAACTTCTTTCGGAATCAGCTCCGTTCAACAAAATCGAATGATGTGAGTGAATTGGTTCATATTTAGTTAATATATTTATATTTGTAAATCTCATTAGGTAGCTACTTAAGTGTTATACTATCTTTTTGTGGTGCCGTAGACTGACGCGGATGACGATAGGTATTTATTTTTCTGCAGGTGGTATTTTATTGGCATTGTAAATTGAACTTGTAATCTTACACGTCAGGGTATTTATTTAGGATGTGTGTTGTATCTAGAGTTATTTAATATTTCAGGGAGACCCTCGTCCATCAGGAAGTCAAGACAAGTTTGATGATAAAGAAGTAAGCCCAGAACAAAAATGGCAATCACTGGGGAAAATTTTTAGGCGCCAAAGTTTTGTGGATCACTGGAATAAGCCAGAAAATTCGCAAGGAGAAGGTTCATCATCAAAACGACTCGGCCCCATGAGAAAGGCGATATCAAGTTACTTTGGCAAGAGCCAAAAATCTACTCTTGAAAGCGAAATATAAAAGTTTTGAGAAGAAATATGCATTTTATTCACACACATTCAGTATTTGGATAGTTCTAAAAGTTAAACAAACTCAAGCGGCGAATTTTATAGGACGTTTTATCCTTTCAGGCCCAGAAAGTTGAATTTGACAAAATGTTGAATTCTTATAAAGTTGTAATCATCAAGACGTTGAATCCTAAAATGTTATATTAGCAAAAAAGTTAAGTTTCAAAATGTTGAATTTTCACAATGTTGAAATTATTATTCCTTGAATGTTTAGTTTCCTTTCCTATAAGATGAATCCCGAAATGTTGAACTAAGTAAGCTGACACTGAAGAGCTGATTTTACTGAAGAGTGCTGGCATGATTACTTCTAGACTTAATGCCCTTCTAACACACATTATACAGAGTGCATTCAGATTTACAGAACTACTCAACAGAACAAGTGGGAATAAACGACAAAGTAGCCTATGTGCCGCTATAATAGAAATCTTTCTCTGTGCCAAATTTGATCTCGATCCGTTCAGCCGTTCTGGCGTGATGAATAACAAACATCCATCCAAATATTTTCATTTGTAGATGTTAATAAAATTTAAAAAAATAATAGATATTAAATATAGTGAACCCAACTTTACCCAACTTAAAACTTTATTCAATTTCTTAAAAAATAAAATAACTACATACTAAGTATATTATATTAAGTTAATTGTATCATAAAATTCTTCTAGAATCCTAATTTAAGTCCTAAATACACATTTTTTTTTTAGATATCGTATTGGAGAAATTTTTGTGGCATCATTTTTGTTTCGTATTCCCGTGTCACGCATTGATATTGGTTATCTTATTCGACATAATGAAAATTCAACATTTTGGCAAATTCAACATTTTGCCATGTTCAACATTTTTCCAGTTCAACAATATTGGATTCAACATTTTGATGTCTTAAACCTTATAAGAATTCAACATATTGGCAAATTCAACTTTCTGGGCCTGAAGGGTTTTATCGACCTAGGCCTAACGAGAAGCTCTTATTTAGGTTCCTTATATTTGTTACATATAAGCTATGCATATAAGTCGTAACTTTTTTCACATTCCGGAGATTCGAGGGAAATTCACGCTGGATATCAAATTTACAAAGTGGCTCTACCTGGTGTTTCTAGGCCACTCGAAAGCCTCTACGTTTATTACCAGTGTATAAACCGAGACTGTACAACCAGGTAGTGGGAATAAACGGGATTGTATTTACAGGCCGGCAATCATTTGGTCCTGCCTTTATGCAATGAAGCAAAGACCGTTGGATACCGTCCTTGTATCCTGTAATGTCCTACCCATTGATGTAGCATGGTAAGCTCATATCTCGGTATATAAAGGTTACTCTTTGGGTAAGCCCTTACACTACATCTTAGATCCTGATAATTGGTAGCCTAAGCGAATTAAGGGCTGTCCAGTATTTGCCTGTTGGCCAAGATATAAGATTTTAGTTCATATTGTTTAAGAAGACGGGTTTCTTCAATCTTGGTCATAACTTTTATGAAAATGTTATGTCCACGTGAATAAAATTACGTAGGTATCCGCTTTAAAACAAACAGAATTCCCTAAAACAAAGTATTAACAAGTAATTAAAAGCATTGATGTAGGAGTCACTGAAATGAAATCTAACACTGAGATTTCATAGATGAGAAGTGAATCTGAAAAGTTCTCAGGATATGGAGCTTTCTTTAAAGTTCACTATGAGGCTCTTGAAGAACTTGAATAATGGCACAATGCTCAGAGTGTGATGGCCAATATATAAATTAAAAAAAAATGTAGGTATTGTCTGTGAATGACAGTATGACAGTATAGTTGTCTTGCTTGCTTGTCATGTCTGTCTGTTGCAAAGGCTTGCTTGCTGTAGTGAAAAACCTACGCTCGTTTTTCTAATTTGAGTACTAAATGATTTAAGGTTTCATTAATTTCTGTAGAACCAAGCAGCTGAAGATAATTTTAAATGTGTAAGAACTCATGTGGAAATGTGTGCGAGTGTATACCAAAGAGTACCGTGTATACGCCCTTGAAACCGTGTCGAAAAAATCTGCATAGCAACAGCGCTTCGATCCATTTTAATCCCAATAAAAGGGATATTCACATATAATTTAGTTCACGGGTGCCTTCTTGAGGTAAGTTAGAGGGAATTGAAATAATAGTTATTGTTCTCTAGTGCTTAAATACTAGTGCGAGTTACTTGGTTAGGCAGGTTGAACATACTTTGTTTGGATCGGTAAGTATGCTAATAAATTTTACGGGCAGGTGCTTTTGGTCAATGTCTGGTGACAACCTCGTACAATCTTTCCCTAAGAACCATGCTATTGATGTTTTTCTGATTTATAGTAAATTAAATGTGAAACAGACTTTTTGAATGCTATTTAATAACATATGACAGGTATAATAAACATTAAAATAAACAATAACAACTATGAATCAACAATGCGATGCGAAACCCAGCTGCACCCTATTTGTCAAAAAAGGTTTCTGCTTGTGATATTTGAAAGGTTCTTATAAAACAATCTGATTGAAATAGTGCTATTCTCTGTCTGCTGCATTACTGCAAGTTTTCTTGCCAAGATATATAATTTTAATACTTTTTGTCAATTATAGAAATTATTAGAGCATAGAAATTGCTAGCGCTTGTCAAGTATTGGTTCAAAAAGACACATAGGATGTGCCATATATTCTATTACTTAGGTATAAATAAAATGTTTGTATTGTATTTTACCGATGCTATACCACCCTGCAATCACTCTACTGAGATTTCTTTCTCTACATAACAGAGAAAATAAGTAATGGCTTATACTGGCAGGAAGAAGGTGAGGTGCTGAGTGCCGATTTGTCTATCCAAGCATCTCCTTAATGACGGGGATGGTATAATTAGTCAGCACTTGCCATCAGTCAGTTCATACTGCAGTTCAGTTGTGATCTTGCCATCTTGGTGATGTGGGATGTTGCTGGAAATCCTTCCATCACCATTTTAATACGGCAAACAAGCCACAAAACTTTTTTCTGTTATTGACACTACTAATGAATGTGAAAAAAAATGATACTAAACATAACACTTTTGTATGTTGGGTAGAAATAGGTAGTAGTGTGATAAGGTTGTAATTTGTTTAATTTGTTTTTACTAAATATCATTATTATACTACCTTTATTATCCCACTATTATTGTTATGGCCATACCCACAGATCTATAATGTCAAATATATACAACTAAAGTAATACTTTGTCTTGGAACTTTCCCTTCAACTGGGGGTTTATTATTAAATTAGTTTTAATAACTGTGTTTTTTTATAATAAACTATTCTTGGTATGTAATACATGTAATGTTACTAGTTCTGGAGCCTAATAACTACAACATAATGGCATAATTCCGATTTCAAAATTCAAATTTAAAATAGAATGGTAAAAGTAACCTTACATCACAGTAACTCATACAATAATCATTGGCCAACTAACTGTCCAAAAAAATGTTATGGGCTGTTTTTTCTCAATTTGTAAGAATTTTAAGCTGCATATAACTCATGTATTGATTTTTTCCATTTCTTCTCTCATAATGCATTTAATTCAGACGATCGTTTGTTTTATTTTCTTTTCACTGTCTCCTCTCCTAAAAAACCCTAAGGCTATACCAAAAATTGTCTATGGATATTCCATACCTTATTTAGTGTACCTGGCAAGCGATGTACTGGGGATATTACCATGCATATGCACTAATTGACGAATGGTGATACGCATCTACAAAAACCCTGCCCTGTACTCTAAGACCCTACTCTACCCTGCACTAAAGAGACTCAAAAATCATTCATCTTATGAAACATTAGTAATACAGATTTGTTAACAGTTGTGTTCCCACAATTTGTATAGATTTCCAAGGAACAAGTAGGAGGTAATAAGTTTTAGGTTTGTAAATTGATTTTACGGAGACAACTTAAACAATTTGAAAATACTTTTTTTGTTTGACCGTGTATACCTCAAAGTTGTCCCATTTAAATTTCTGACAATATCTGTGCGGTACTTTGGTGTTTAGGATTCCATACCTAAAAGATAAAAACGGAGCCCTATTACTAAGACTTTGTTATTTGTCCGCCCGTTCGTCTGTCACCAGGCTGTATGTATCTAGATCGTGATAGAAAATTTTTCATTGCCATTATAACAACGAAAACCAACTAATGACATTACAAATCCTATCAGATTGTATGTAACTATTACAGTTGCGCAGTATTTTTTTTTATCATTATCATAACAATATCGCAAACAGATTCCCATTACGCAGAGATGAGGTGAGATAGAATTGGATGAGATAAGAAGGGATGAGATGTGATCTATTAGAGATAAAAAAAACAGTAAGGATAACGATTGCGATATCGATAATGATAGGGTTAGCAATACAGATTACTTTACATATGAATGAAGATGTTATAAGGACATAATGTTCAAACTGATCATTCAAAGAGCTGCCCTGAAAGGCAATCAAACCTGGAAATGTCTTAACTCAAACAAAGCATGCTAGCTACCAGAACAAAGAAGTTGTCAGTGAATTATGTAGTGGTTGCATGATGACAAATATACATAGGTAAAGGTTATTTGCAAATGTATTGTACTATTTTCCTCAGTAAAATAGGAAATATATCTAATACCTATGTTAGATATATTTCCTATTTTACTTAGGTATAGTGTATGTACTTACATGTTTAATAGTCAGATGATATAACTAATATATTTTGTTTTTCAGATGATCGGTGAGAATGTTTGGAGGGTCGACATCGAAACTGACACAAAAACACTAATTGGAATAAACTAGGCGTAGCTATATTAAGTAAAACAAAGTGGTGCTGCCGTTAGCGTAAGATGATCACACGAAGATGGTTCCACCCTCTACTGAATGGTGTGGATGCAGAGAAACTGCTGTTGGATCGCGGCCACGACGGGTACTTCCTAGCGCGGCCCAGCATGAGCAATAAGGGAGACTTCACTCTCTCGGTCAGGAGGGGTAGTGAGGTGACTCACATCAAAATACAGAACAACGGTGAGTACTTAGACCTTTACGGAGGCGAAAAGTTCGCGACTCTGTCTGAACTCGTGCAATATTACATGGAAAATCAAAGTCAACTGCGCGAGAAGAACGGCAACGTGATTCGACTCAAGACGCCGCTCAACTGTGACGACCCGACCACGGAGCGCTGGTACCATGGCCAGCTGACGGCCAAGGAGGCCGAGCGGATGATGCTCGAGAACGGCAAGAACGGCTCGTTTCTCGTACGAGAGTCACAGCGGCAGCCCGGAGACTTCGTGCTGTCGGTGCGCACGCGCGACCGCGTCACGCACGTCATCATCCGCCGCCAGGACGACAGGTACGACGTGGGCGGCGGCGAGCAGTTCGACGACCTCGTCTCCCTCATAGACCACTACCGCAACTTCCCTATGGTGGAAACCAACGGCGAGGTACTGCGCCTCATACAGCCTTTCAATGCCACGCGCATACAAGTACGACACTTCCATAAACGCGTCAAGCAACTCCAGAAAGAAAACGAGGGGCCTATCGAAAGCATGGCTTACAAACAAGGTTTCTGGGAAGAATTCGAAACGTTGCAGATGATGGAGAATTTACAACTTTTCGACAGAATGGAAGGATCCAAACCGGAGAACATCAGGAAAAACAGATACAAAAACATAATTCCGTTTGACCATACGCGCATCATCCTGAGAGATATCCCGCCAGACGCGCCGCCGGGCTCCGACTACATCAACGCGAACTATGTAAGGTGCGACAGCATCGATTCCAACTCGGAGAGTAAAGATTCCAACGGCTCGGAGGACGGCTCGCCGCGCCGTCGCGACAGCACGTTTTCGAGGAGCAAATCTTCACCCAATCACGGCGCCGTCATCATCACTGAAGAGAAATGCCCCTCGAAAGCACAAGGTAACGGCACGCATAAATTGACTCCGACTTTTGAGCCGAGTGTTCTTCGATCGAACCCCAACTATGTGAACACGACCATACCGAAATCGGCCGAGGAAGTCGACAAAGTAGCCGAGCGCGTTTATAATAAAGTTTACATCGCCACACAAGGGTGTCTCTCCAACACTATCTATCAGTTTTGGTCCATGATATGGCAGGAGAACGTCTGTATCATAATCATGACGACGAAAGAGATCGAACGCGGAAAAGTCAAATGCGAAAGATACTGGCCAGACCTGAACAAAACCGAAGCAATCAAGAAATACACAATATTCAATGAATCCGAATCTTCCACCCCCGATTATACTCTACGTCGCTTTCTGGTCACCAAAAAAGACGAGCCCGGCGATAAAAGAACCATATACCACTTCCATTTCACGGCGTGGCCGGACCACGGTGTCCCTTCGGAGCCGAGCAGAGTGCTCAATATCTTGCTGGACGTGAACTACCGGCTGCAGCAAATAATGACGGGTCCGAGTCCGCCGCCGCAGGCCGTCGTGTGCGTGCACTGCTCCGCCGGCATCGGCCGCACCGGTACCTTCATCGTCATCGACATGATCCTGGACCAGATCAGGAAGGAGGGGTTCGACTGCGAGATCGACATACACCGCACCGTGCAGATGGTGCGCGACCACCGCTCTGGCATGGTGCAGAACGAGGCACAATACAAGTTCATATACATGGCCGTGCTGGAGTTCATCGAGACAGAGAAGCAGAGAGTGGGGCTCGGTGCAGAACCCAGTCAGGACTCGCCGCGCGTCCGCTCCCTGCCTATGCCTTTTTTATGAAGCATACGAAATGTATATCCCATCAATGCTTTACCCTGTCCCCTGTCCCTTGATAAAGAGCAGAATAAATTTATAGAATTCAAATTAGGATGACAACTTCATATATAATTTAAAATTCTGCAAACATCAATATTACTTATTCTCGAACAGTGTTTGATATGATTTAATTACGTTTGTTAACGAGTAGGTATATGGTAAACATGTTTATTTTTATTACTAGAACAGGAAAATCCAAAGAACTTTGTTTTGGTAACTAAGAATGTTATTATGTTCAATCCACATTGTTCTTTGCAGAAGTACCAATAAATTCGAATAATATGATTTTTAATAACGTCTCTCTAGCATTAGTAGAAACTATGTATGAGATGATTCAATGTGAATATTTAATAGGAATAGGTTCAACTATTCTCCTTTAACTGAAACTGTTGCAACAGGAAACTTTTGAACTAAAATGGTTATTATACCTATGAGACGAGACCTGATGTGAAGTTGGTTTTATGAACTACATGGAGTTACAGAGTATGGCTTCAATGTGATCTCGAATTGGATTTTGATAATGAATGATGATATTTTAATGATTGACTATTTGAGGAACGATTGTGTTTCATTAAGCAGCTAAATTATTAGGATTTATAAATATTATGTCTTTGATCTAAAATTGTTGTTAAATATTTTTAAAATTAATTGTCTTTTAATGATTGGTGGTTATCTTCCAATATTATGTATTTATCTTGTGTGCTATCATATGTAACAAAAAGTTGGATGTCCTGACGGAAAGCAGAAGTGACATTTGAAACAAAGTTTTGAATACTTTTTAGTTATGTTACAACATCAAGTTACTGCTATTATTGTTTTCTGCTTTATAAGTGACAAACGCAATGAACACAAGCCTTTTATAAGTACCTTATTTCTTTGTTTTAAAAAATAATAATATTGTAATGTTTTATTTCATAAAGTTTATCAGAAATTATTTCTTGTCATTATAATATTGAAATTGGAGGTGCTTTTTATGTGAGGATTTTTAATGGTGCGATATGTTGTATTTTTTTGTTTGTATGTATAAAAGTGATAGACAAACATACTGTTAACGTATTGGTTAATCAAGCAGTTCTTAATAAATTGAAATTAAATGCAACATTATTGTGAGTTTAGTTAAATATTCAGTCGATTGACACCTAAACTACTTATATATATATATATCTTATTTATTATATACATTCATTCTATTCAAATATAAGTCCGAAAGCTTGGTATGACAAAATGTGTCTGAAATATTTGTAATCTGGCCATAACACTTGAATTGGATTTCTATACTGCTTGGTTAATTAAAGCTAATATTTTTCTAAGTTGTTGGCATTTTATTTAATACCTATTATTCCAATTTGTAGTGATTTTATTATTTTTGCTGAGGTAAAAGGATAAATTATTGTTATCTGCTAAAGTTTTATTATAATGTGTTAAATTGATATATTAACGAATAAAAAGTGATATTGTATTAATGATTTATTTAATTATTTGCATCTGATGATGTTTCGATATGACATGCAAGTGATATATTAGGTCCTTACATATGAAATTGGCGATTTTGTCGTACTGGCCACTTTGATCTCAAATATCTCTTCTTTGGTTAGGGATTCCAATTTCAAATTTATACAGCTATTTATTCATACATTTGTATTTCGAAAACCGTAATTCATTTGTTTTGTCCTCGTTTGGTTTTTTCTTTGCGCCACGCAGTTTACAAAATGGAAAACTTGAAATATCCGAAAGATCCGATTTAAAATCCCTTCATTATTGTGCCGGTTGAGTAATGTAACGCAGCAGTTGACGCGCGTTTGTCGGATAGAGCAAGATGCCGTTATCCCCCGAAATGTGACACTATCATTGATGGGGGTAACTAGTCATGCAAACGTCAGAATACGGCTTACCACCATGCAATGTTTTCCTTGCGATGTTTTCTTCACTGGTAGCTTAGGCTCATTTATGCGTCGTTCGTGAGATTGATCCTCGTATCTCTCGTAGTGCAATCGACCCCACTATGCACTCTATCATCACCACTACAAAACATTAGATTACCAAGTGGCTAAAGGGCACTTTCACGAAATACCTCGTAAATTTGTATTTCTCGTTTCTTTTATTTATAATTTCATGATAAAAGTAGTTTGTTTTCTCTTCTTCAATAATGATGATGCATATTTTAATTTTTTTACATTTTCATTTATAAATAACGTTTTTCCCGCTACATGGTTAAGTAAAAATTTGTGCAGACTTATACTAATTTGCAGATTCTGTTGGATGGCAATCCATCAAAAATATCTTATTTCCATAATGATAAAACATTTTCATTAGAGCATTGTCCAATTGTGTAAAATTTTTTGTTCTTATACAATTTTCTTACAAAAATGCTTCGAAGCAAGTTCATATATCTTTTAAGCACTACTTTATTGTTATGTGCATACATAAAAATATTTTTGAAATCATTGACTATATTATTTTAATTATATAGTCAATGATGTACAAAAGTACAACATATTTCACTGCAACAGCAAACTTGCGCTTAGTTTGTATGGAGCCGCGCCCAAATGTAATAGGGGCCTTAACAAAGGATTTGCTAGCAGTCCTTTCTTGGCCATGCAGAAGAGATGGAAGAATTGGCTTGAATTTCGCATGCCCAGTTATATTCTGTGGTGCCATAGTAAAGTGCCTAGTGATAGTTACTGGCTGGATTAACTTTACAAGTAGTCTGACAAATCCATAATGTTGACTAATAATTAAGCAGTACCTTTACAAATAAAGTTTATTATATATAGAATTCTGTAAAATGTTTCAATCATCATTATTAACTTGAATCTCTTCGATTCCATCACTTTCTGTTACAAGAGCCCGTTCCAAGATGACACGGCCTTCTTTGTATCTGAAAAATTTTAAGAGATATCTTCAAATCTAAAATAAATAAAGAAAACAAGGTAGATTACTTAATGCTTGCAGATCAGATTTATACCTCTTTTACACTTTGGCTGGCTTGCTTGAGCTAATTTGATCACCTGCCTTTCTAGTGTTCATTGACAGATGATCAAGTCAACAGTTATTAATCGGGCATTATCGTCCCGAAAGGAAAAAGGAGCATATAATTATTTTACTATTACCTACCTCTGGTTCTCTTCAGTAGCAAACTCATAGACCCACCCCAGCTTGACTCCGCAGCTTTTACAGGAAACATCCCTCACCATATGCCGACCAGTCAGCATCACACGGTCCTGCACCTCTGAGTATACAAGGTTCACCACTTTGTGGAATAAGAAAGCTCGTCCTGAAATATTTAACGTAAAGTAAACCATTAAAAGGACCATATAATTGAATTCTTTGTAAAGCAAGCAAATTAATTTTCAAGTAGTACACCAACCTGTAGCTCCAGTAAATCGAGTGCTTATCAACTCAGAACGATTGGTCAGATTTATATCACACGACGCGCAGGAGAATAGTCTCATTCCACCAATGTGTTCCAGGAAAATCTTCCCCATTTTGCAAGCTTTTCTTTGTTTTCAAAACAAACACGATTTCACCTCACGCAATTTTTTGACTTTTGTCTGACGTCAAAAATAAATACGATCAGCTGTTTCTTGTTTGATACATAGAATCAGGAATCACTTTTCTTTATTCTATGGTTTTGTGTCATAGAATGTAATCATCATCATCTTTCTGACCTTATCCCACTATACGTGTGATAAGTACAACATGTCATCCTCTTCCATTCTACTCTATTAACCTCATCATCTCTTCGTTCACTCCCCTTTCACACAACTCAACCACATCGTTTTAGATCTCCCCCTCCATGCGCTACAATCTACATCATTTTCATGGGTCTCTTCGTCACATGGCTATCTTCTCTGCGTATGACATGTCCATACCATCCTAGCCTGCCACAGTTATAAAATGGAATCCACACAGATTAATGACGAGTAAGTAGTAGTAGCATAGCGAATCTATGGGAATAATACTAGCGACTAGGGAATGATCTCATCTTTTTTTCTTGGGCAAAGATCTATCTAGGTACGTGCTAGAGTTATCTTTCTCTGTCTACGTTCCGTTCCAGAATAGATGAAGGCAATGATATACAACAGAAGTTGAGTTTCTTACTATCAAATAGAAAATCTAAATCTGTATCTTAGCTATAGCATTTCCTTATCAAGTTTTGTTATCTTCGTGCCTTACCTTAGCTTATGGTTTATTTTAACCAATCAACAATCGATCAGTAAAACATCGACGAGAGCCGCGGGAAAAACTTGAAATTTTCAATATATTATAAATATTTTGTTTCTTTTTGTCAACGTCTTTCGCTTAATTAGGTGTAGGTAAGTTGTTGGGTTGGGCTCTGTGTTTTAAATTAGATTTTAAGAATTACTAGATCTATGGAATATTTTTTCTAAGAACTTACCCATAAGAATTTTTGAACTAAAAGTTTATTGGTAGCCAAAGCAACAGCATTATCATTTACGAGAAATATGATTTTCACAAAAAAAGTAAACATACTTGCTTGTTATTTTATTTTTACAAAATTTTAATAAAATTGTTTATTATTAATAATGGAAGGTATAAAAGAAGACGCCATCCACCAGACTGCACTTAAATTAGCTGAAGAAATAAAGAATCTTTCGATATACAAGTCATTTTACAGCGATGTTCAGGTACGTTATGCGCTGGTATCATTGAAAAGAAATATTGCGATAGTATGTAACTTTTCACACCAAAGCTTTAATTATCATTAATAATTTTCCTAGTTCTTAAGTTTGCCTATTAATAACAATATTTTTCCGCCATTTATAGAAGCTAGTATCGTCGCCTAACGTGAAGAAGGAAGATTTTAAGCAGACCCTGCAGCAAGCCATGAAAGAGAAGGGCTTGGATACAAAACTAAGAAACACAGTGTTCCACTGGGTCAGGACACAGAGCAAACAAAACGTGAGTTTTGTAATATTCTTTAGATTATAAATATGGACTTGTGGCACTGAATTTAAAAAGTAAATAAAATTATATTTTTGTGTTTTTTTGTTTTATGTGTGAACAATAAAACGTTCTTCTATCTTCCTTGAAATACTGTCTTCGATATCGTGTCTTCGACTCCTTTGCTTGAGCAGACTATGTCGAAGACAGGCTGGACAGGCCACCTCAGGAAACATGTTACTTAAAATTCAACCATATTATAGAATAGATAGATTATTGCTATCGGGAAATAGATAAACCGGTAGCGAGTTCCACAATCTAGCAGTTTGCACGATAAAAGTTGCGCCAGGGCGCTCTCGCACAAAAAAATAAGAATAGGGATTAGGGAATTAAATAATGGAAAGTGCGCCAAGGCAGACATGCGAAATGTACCTATTCGATCAAAAAAATGTTAGGCTTTAGAGTTTCACCTTCGCCTGAAGCATTGTATAAATGTAATAAGTACCTAGGTACTTACCTACTATAAGTTCAATTATTTGATTTATGATATTGGTGCCTACAAAATAGTTCGCTTGTGAACTTCAATGATACCAATAGTTATTATTGAGGTTCACATGCAAGGAATCAAAGTTGTACAAAGTAAATAAAGGATTAATTATGATGTTATTCAATTTTCATTTTTCAGAAATTAGATCCACTTACTTCATTATTAAAAGCAAGCGCACAATGGGAGAAAAGAATTCACAAATCGTTAAACTCAATGTGTTCGGATTTGGAAACATCGCTCGCGAAAATGAGACCTCAAAGCGAGCAGGAAGAACTGGCAGAGAAATGGAACGAACTCAGCACATACAATCTAGGTATGTAATATTTTTAGTAATTATCATCATGACGTTTATGTCTACTTGTTGCACGTCATAAGCCTCCCCCCCTCCCCCTTCCCCCCGTACCTATACCAATGTAATGTGTTCCCAGTACAATATTTATAGTGCTTTTTTTTGTTAAATGAATAAATGAAACTAAAATATTGGAAGTGGTGGATCTCTGAGCTGTAGACTTCGAGACTCCTCATTTTTGCCGATGCAGTATTTTTTAAATGACGGAGCCATGTAGATTAAATTCGAATAAAATATCGTATTTTCAGCAATGATAGAGCCGCGACGACTGCAGCTCTTTAATCATACCTTATAATTACTTAGTATTAGGTATAACGTACTATTTTCGCGTTTTTGTAACTCTAGCTCGGCACGAGATCTTCTTCACTTATGGTGCGGATTTTTTTAGCATCGAGAGTAATGATAACGTTTTCAGTCACGTGACACTAATAATTATATTTTTATCCATATTTCAGACTTATCAAAATATAGGCCAGTTTATGCACCAAAAGACTTTTTAGAAGTTTTACTCACGCTGTCCGGTTATGTCCCTTATACGAGAGAGTGAGTACCGATCTAAATTATATTATACAAAATATAGCATTATAGTCGTAACGTTGCACAGTACCGTTGTGGGAGACTCGTTGTCGACCAATAGAAAGTATTATGAGTTGATAAATAATCATTCATTTCATTCATAGATAGACGTGGGTACTCAATGAAGGACAGAGGATGATGGCATTATATGAGAGAGGCCTATACCCAGCAGTGGGATAAGGAAGGTTGTGATGATGGATAATGATGATGATGGGTACTCAATTTGTCGATATGATTATTAAATGCTTTGATTAGATAGATAGGTGATATAAAAGCAAATTGTATTCCAGAGATGAGCCGAAATGGGAGTTCGCACACCTACCACTGCAAGTGAAAACGCTCGACCAACTGGTAAGTCGTATAATAATATAAGCCAGTGCAGGAGACACATTAATGATCATCACGAATACACTAGTTACGCAAATAATGTTGTTTTTGCAATTTCACCATTCGGCAAGCGCTTTAAAACAATTCATTCTTAAGGACGATTCTTTTAGTACTGTAGTAGGTACTATTGATAAAATATACTCATTATAAGTAGGTCAATAATAATCCGAAAGTACATTCTAAGTATACCTTCTGTGGCTACTAAGTATGATAAATTAAAAAAACTACCGTTCCTTAGTTTCTTGACATTTATAATATACTTGATCGATACATGAGTATCAATTATATCACCGTAGAAAAACAACCTGTTCTTCGGTTATGATAATATTGGTGTGCGTTCAGCGAGCGGTGTACCTGGAGTGGTCGTCGGGCGAGCCTCTGCTGGGCGTGAACCCGCAGCTGGCAAGCGCGGTCTCCGGGTTTAGCACGCTGGAGGCAGAGCGCGTGGGGCTCGGCGAGCGCGTGGCGGCGCTCGGGTACGCGCCCGTCGTGCAGGAGTACCTCAAGAAGGGCAGCCCGCAGTGCCTGCGCGCCAGACTCTGGGCGCAAGTGCTCGGCGCTGACGTCAAGGCGCAGGTCACACACACTCCCTTTACCACCACTCTTATTATACCATATAATACAACTTTACATGAAAAACTAAAAAAGAAGCTATTTCAGATCATGAAAGTATCGATCGATATATGTACCTGCTTATAATAAAATGCTTAACCTATCAAGTAGTTACTTCGTTATCGAGAACAAGTATCCCATACATCGGTTTTGTACCAACGAACAAATAGGTACTTACTCGTAATGTTACGGTGAGACGCCATCGGTATACATTTCCATTTCCATGAAATTTTACAAAATACGTTTCCAGAGCGAGCTGCCAGATTGGGAAACTCGTTGCCAGCTTCTCAATTTTCTGATAACTATTCTGTGTCGTTTCAAGCCGCGAGTGAATCGATTGTTTCTACAGGTAGTGTACACGAGCTAACGATTAGCTTACAATAAACAAATAATAACGACAGTATCTTACAGCAAGTGGCGTACTTCAACCAGCTGAAGAAGAGCGCGCTGGAAGTGGACCTGATGATAGACAAGCTCATCTTCAAGGACGTGCAGCTCACCGCCTCCAATGACGACCAGTACTTTGTCTTCGAAGACTTATTGTATCAGGTATACTCGTATTCAGCTTTTACTCATTTAAATTTAATCAAAATCGATCTAATACTTAGTTTAGCAGAAAAACGAAATAACTGAATTTATTTTATTTACCTATCAATTGGAATGATAGACATTTTGCATTTAACTGTCGGGACCGGGTAACACAGGGACAGATAGCTGGGAGCAATGACAATTAGCTCAGCAGAAATCTTTTGCTTTATCTATTTTTACATATAAATATTGTGTTAAGATTTAGTTTAAAAAGGATATATAGAATCTGAGGGAGGTTGTCTCTGTCACTCCACCTACACAAGCTCCCAGGAGAGCCAGTGTGAGGCGCAGGCACTCGCTAAGAATCCTATCTAGTGTATATTTTATTAATTGTTTACCATATTAGTTAGTCCGTTTGTACCCAAGACCATTTAGTAAAACAAAAATGTTTTCTCTTGACT
The DNA here is from genome assembly GCA_947049295.1 of Ligdia adustata. Classification (NCBI taxonomy): domain Eukaryota; kingdom Metazoa; phylum Arthropoda; class Insecta; order Lepidoptera; family Geometridae; genus Ligdia; species Ligdia adustata. The sequence continues at coordinate 12,738,403 of OX346218.1, forward strand.
GTGTGTAGGTGATGCTGTGCTTCTCTCGCGACGGCGAGGTGCTGGGCAGCGTGCAGGGCGGCGCGGCGGGCGCGGGCGGCGCCCTGTCCGTGCCGGTGCGCGGCCGCCCGCCGCCCGACTCGCACACAGTGTTCCCGCCCAGCGGCGTCATACCCTTCCACGGGTTCTCCATGTACGGTGAGTCACCACTCACACACACTCCATCCACTTTAGTATTGGTTTTTATCCCTTGACGAAAAAACGTCGTGGTGACGTGTCAGGGTGCGTGCGAGTAACGCGAGTGTGTGATCGTAGCTCCCGAATGGATGAACAGATTGAGTGTTTTTTTTTTGTTAAAAAGGTTTAGTCGGAAGTGTGTTGTTTTGAAAATTGGTCCAATATGGCCGCCGCCACTAAATCGTGGATAAAATTTATTCAGCAATATTGGTATCAAATAAAATGGCTTGATAAGTAGAATAATTACGATGGTAAATTTCAAATCTAAGATGGCCGCCCCCACACAATGGCTTGTTACTACTTGTTCAAGTTTTTATTCTTCGTACAAGATAGGTACTATGTAACAAGTGATTCGATCGTTTTCTGATATGCAAGGAGCGTATGAGATTCAAATGTTTTAAATTTATATTTTAATACGTATTATATTAATTATAATGGTAACATTATAGCTAAAAAATGTTAATAGCGAATTGTTTCTCGAGTAAGTTGATAAATAAATAAGTTCTTTAAAAAGATATTGTCGACTTCAATAAGGCGCGTCGATACAATATATTCTGTTATTTCCATTTATAAATTAAAGAACTCGACCGATTTTATTTAGAAGAAAAAAGAAAACATAAATAAATATATGAAAATTCAGATAATCGAGTACCTCCTCCATTTTGAAGATGGTCCAAACCGAACACACCAGTGTCATATACTCCCTGAATCTATTTACAAATATATTTAAAAAACAACTGTTTCTGAGGCACATTGTGTAGAAGTCATAGCTCAGCTAGTGCTAGGTGTGCTCGTATAACTGATGTCCGAAGTAACAAACGCTGGCGGTTTGTTTCAGCCACGCCCTTCTGCTACCTCTACGACGACCCGGTGCAGTTATACTACACCTTTAGAGCATTTTACATTCGGTACTGGCATCGACTGCACTACATATCTACACATCCACAGGTATGTCGCGGGTTGTTTATTATAATATTGTCGGAGGCACCGATCAATTAATACTCCAACATAGTTCGCAACTCATTTAAATCTAAGATTCTAGTAAAAATGTAACCATCATGCGGAAGATAAACATCACGTATATTGTTAGCCATTAGTAAACTATGATACAATAAAAACAGTAAATGATCATTACACGTCTAACCTGAAAGTAAAGTAAAGTAGTAAAGTAAAGTAATATTTATTGACCTGAATAACATATTGTACTTTGTACAAGTATATTAAACACGTGTTATTTCTTTCTTTCGCTTTCAACACAATCTGCGATATTTCATTAACATACGTTTAAGTTAAACAATAGTTTAATTATAATAGTTTTACTCTAAGTCGTATTGGAACTAATAGTTTGATTTTATAATAACATTTTGTTTCAGGGTATAGTATCATTATGTCTGTTGTACGAAAGATTGTTGGAAGCGAACGAGCCGTTATTGTGGATACACTTTAGGAACATCAATATTAATCCGTAAGTTTTTCAAATTCATTTAGTGAGGGTGAAAATAAATATATAATTCCCGAGGCCTTACCGAGGCCGGCCGAGTGGGTTCAGTGAATATAACGCTTGAGGGGCTCGTGTCTGTCAAAGTTTAATTAACATTTACGACTATGGAAATTTATAAGAATTCACTGGGTTTGATGACACTAAAAAAATATGCAATTGCTGAAAAGACTGGTTTACAGAAACGCTTTTCTTAAATATATCCTTTTTTGGCAGAAAAAATAATTAAATTCTTCAAAAATTACGAATTTTAGTTTTTGTATTTGAATTTTAAGGTTTTGGCGAATTACGTTATTTTTTCATCAAAAAGTTATACAAATACTACATTGCATTGCTTTTCTTTGGATTAATGGATTACCTAACCGTATATAATTTTAGTAACGTCATTCGATGTACCGAGTCTTACTGCCACGATCGCATCATGACACTGGCTATAAATTTATTCGGTCAAATCACGTACATTGAACGCGGATGTATCCGGTCAAAAGTAAAGTAAAGTGTGAAGACAGTGGGGTTTCTTAGTTAGCAAGTCTGCCCGCATTGGAGGTAACTTTACCAGTTGTTTCTCAACAATAGCGTTATTTCCAGCATACGTGTGGTATTCAAGTGGCTGATGCGCGCGTTCAGCGGTCACCTGCCTCCCGAGCAGCTGCTGCTGCTGTGGGACACCATCCTCGGGTACGACTGTCTCGACATCTTGCCGCTGCTGGCGCTCGCTATACTCAGCTTCAGGAAGGAGAACATCTTCCAAGTCAACACCATACAGAATGTGGACGCGGTGCTCGCTGACCTCTCCACTATATCTGTAATACCACTGCTGCAGCTAGCTCTCATGAAGCCTTGACTCTGGCTTTCTGGGTTTATGTATATTTTGTGTTTAATTCAAGCTAGTTCTGGACTGATTCAAAATGTAGTTGCGAAGTCGAAAAACGACAAAAAGATCATCCAAATCAACATCATATAGAAACTCACTAGATACTGTATCTGTTGTAACACTGTTGCAGCTAACTCTTATGAAACCTCGATTCTGGCTCTAGTTACTGTTTGGTGTGATAAAATGTGTGGTTACGTGGTTGTGGTTTACCTGTCTTTTTGTGTTTCATTGAAGGATGATAACCCAGTCATCTAAGCCAATACCAATACACAATGTATTTTTGCCCGCATTATATTCGATTTTCTTTTCCGTGTAAAAAAAGAAGCCTATTACACTCTCTAGCACTTAAACTCTCACTCTATGTATCTATATCAAGTCGATCTGTCACATAGTTGCGAAGAAAAATAAACAAACCAACAAACACACCTTCGCATTTATATGTGGGGATGTGGATACACCACTGTTGCAGCTGCTTATGCAAGCTGTGAGTCTGGCTGTTTTGGTGAGTGACGTTGTAGGTTATGTTTTTGGTGATAATGACCCCGATTCGGACAAGCCAAACTTCCTAAACTAACCTAATTTGACAGTTCCTAAATTGCCTCATCTCTTTTTGTTTCCGAAAGTGAGAAAAGGATGGATATAATTTTAGAAACTTTTAGTTTAGTCGGTGTGACTGGCCGTGTCAATAGAAATGCACAATATGGGTATATTGTGCATTAGCTATCAAGCTAGCAAGCAGAACGTCAGCGCAGGACTTATAGCCCCCACACAGAATAAAATATGAAAGGTATAGCTTCGGTCTGATTTAAAGGAAAGGAAATGTTTTGGTTGATTATATCTTAGTAATCTTTAGGTCACCGAGTGGGATGGCAAAAAGTGACTGGTGAAATATTACGTAATTCAAAGAACCTAGCTTCTTTCTATGCTCAAATGAAATGAGAACCGCTTAAGTTGCAAAGTAATAAAGCTTATTTTTACTTATTAATAATCGCAAAAGTCGAATAAGCACAAAAAGCATACTAAAAACCTATGAACACTTGTGGTATTTCTTATCGCACTAACAGAGTATAACTATAGCAAAGTGGTGAGAGTCAACGGACGAGTATTTTATCTTGTGAAAACGTGATCATAAAAAGTCTATTGTTCTATGTTGCATAATGCAAGCTGTTTCTAATGTTGAGTGCATAGTTTATATAATTTTCAGAACACTTCTCGCAAACTGCGTGAAATTGAATACATAATGTAGATGTTGATGCATATGCAGAAAGTTTCTTTTACAAAGAGTTCGACGCTCTTTCGTACGGAGAGTTATTTTAGTATATTTTAATATTATGTAAAAAATAAATTCAGATAAATTTACTGTAAGTATCTAATTTTTATTATTCTCAGAACTTTCGGAGTTCTTCAACTGTTTTTGTTAAGTTTTATGTACCAATGTATTTGTTTATATATTATTTAAGACATATAAGCCAATAATGTCGTATGTGGTGTAATTGTTTGGTAGTTTTCTATCTATCTATATCTATAGTTTTCTATTCTATCACGTGTGTATAGACCGGACCGTGTTCTTGTTGTTGTCTTTGTATTATATTTTGTAGGCGACCTTGAGGAAATTATAAAGAGTACAAATCTGTTAACATACACAAAATTTGTTTCATTTCACATACGAGTACCTAAGTAACCTTAAGAATTTCTATATTATACTAGCTGACCCGCCGAACTTCGTACCGCCTAACAGTTATGTATGTTTCTCACCTTTGAAACCTTCCTGGAGTACGACAATCATTTCAAGACTAAAATCAGCTATATCTACCCAGCCGTTCCCGAGTTTTAGTGAAACAAACGGATTCATTTATATATATATATATAAAATTTTATTTTTTTCTGTCATAAGAACCTTCTCCTGACAATAACAAACACAACACAATAAAACAGTGAAATCGGTCCAGCCGTTCACGCGTGATGGCGTTACCAACGGATATAGGGATTCATTTATATATATATATATAGATGAACGATACGGAGCGCACGCACATAGCTGTGGTGTTTCACATCAAAGTTACCGACTCTTACCCAGTAACTCTCTCCAAGGTCTTATTTAAAATAACTTAAATAAGACCTTGGAGAGAGTTACTGAGGTTCGGATGACACGACAGATTCTTATTCTTATTCAGAATAATAGGTTTCGATTGTTTGTCTCCGGATATCGTAGGACATGGGGCTATAAACTGACACCATGGAGAGCCACTGAGTAAAGTTGATAACCAACGTGATAATTTCACTAGAATCATCGTGATGTAAAAAAAAAACTTATTTAACAAAAATAAATATATTAAAGTTTCTTACATTCAACGCACCAGTTGCCTTCTTCGTAATAACTCCTCTCGACCAGCAGGCCGACCTCCCTACACAGGTCCTCCAGCTCGCCTTCCTCGAACACGTGATAATACCTCAAGAGCGTGCTCTCCGTCTGTCGCAGCTTGTTATTCTCCTTCTGTCTCAACTTCCACGGGACCAACAAGTCTGTGTGTTGGAACTGAGTCCTGTTCTCGTGCACGTGCAGGTTGACGCCGGCGACGTTCAGTTGGACGGCGACGTTGTCCGTTTGTTTGTTCAGTTTGGACTTGAGTAGGTAGTTGGAGCGAGTCTGGTCCTTGGCCCACACGGTGATGAGGGCGACGCCGGTGGGACGCAGCACGCGGTGGATGGTACGGAGGGCTTGGAGCCGCCGCATCTGTAACGTTATATATTACTACATAAGCTACAAAAATACATGTTTCTAAAATGAACAATGACAATTTTTTAAAATGGTATGAGCTGCGACCAGAACAGAGTACATGATATTTACAAATACGTTAGGGATTATTAATCTTTAATATATCAAACAAATTCAAAATCGCGCAACTTGTCCCTGCGTACAAAATTAAATTCTAATCAAAATATTTCCACGTTATTTAGGCAAACAGCCGATTTGCATGTTTTTGACATTTGTGACGGGCGGTACAACTCATAGACCAATGATACTATTTGAATCAATCAGGGATGCCGTAATTTCACTACAATTCGCAGAATTTGGATATTATTGTGCAAAAGAAGGAAGCAACGGATGCAGGTTCAATTTATACTCAATAATAACTACAGCATTAGACATTTTTTTGGTGGACTGTCCTGGCCGAAAATGAAACTTATATATAATAAGCAATACTTGACAAGTAAAAACCCGATATAAAAGAAAAGAGAAAGAGAACCCTTCAAAGACTAACAGTCAAATTTTTCAGTAATTTTGATTAATATGCCAAGAAAGTTTCTTTAAAAAAAATTTTTTCGGCGAATTGAGAATTGTTTTTTTTAATTCGGTTAAATATAACATTATATGTTATGAAATGAATGTTTACCTTGGTACTAAAGTGATGTATGACTGCGATGCATATAACGAGGTCTGCGCAGCGCTCCCTGAGTGCGCAGTGCAGCAGGTCGAGCCGCACGCAGTGTGCGCGCGCGCCGAGCAGCGAGCGCACGTGTCGCGCGCACTCCGCCACCAGCCCGCCGCTGCGCTCGCCGGCTACCTGACCACACCAACAAAACATATATGTATGTACTTTTTTACAAAATACCATGTTCTAATTTCATAAACCTGTAAGGCAGAAAAGAAAAACCGTCATCACAGATGACGGACGCTATAGTCGTTTAGAGTGATTCGTGTTAAATCAAAATAACTGAAGAATTTGTATTAGTGTCCGACTGAAAGTTTGGTTTCGGTTTCGGCCAAAAATCTAGTTTCGGCGGCAGTCTAATTATTTCTGATAACTGATTTCGGAAGTTGTCGTGCGCACTCGCCTAACTTCGTTTCTCACGGCCATGCTTTGTCGGACTCTGGCGGCCCTGTTCGGGAATTGTCGTGCGCCGTTAGGATAGCTCTGTAGCAACAAAACTTAATGCGTTATCGCTTAAGTTTGTTAAACTAACTTAATATACTGTATTTTCATTGCATGCCCCAATTAATGCAGAATAATGGATAAAGTCGGTATTTTGCACGCAATCTCATATAAGTTTCAGTTTCGGCCGAAACTGAAGCCACGGCCGAACATTCGGTTTCGGTTTCGGTCAGAAAACCAGTTTCCGTCGGACTCTATATGACTTAGTCGTTAACATTGATTACTTGTTTTTAATACAGAATAAGTGCGTGCTTTTGTCCTCGACTCGCCTACCATTTGCTTAGACGTTTAAACTAAGACGTCATGGGGAAACCTGCACAAAGCAGCGTAGTGGCCTATGGGTATACACCTCTATTATAGGATAGTTCCCGTGCCCAAAATTAGGCCGCTACGCACCTGTAGTATATCGTCCCTGGGTAGGATGTTTTTCCCGTTCCCCGCTCCCAGGTCGAGTAGGATGGCTCCAGATGGCGCGCGGCTCACGAAAGCCTCCACGGCAGGCCACGGCGTGTGCCGCGTCACGCTAAAGTGACCCGCTATTTGTTCGTACACCTGCAAACAAACATGATTAGTGCTCTATCCTACTAGTATATTGTACAGAACAGATATTAGATATAAGTAGAAGACATTTTATACAGAGTTTAAGTATAGTTATTACTTATAGAAGCGTGAAAAGTTGATTTTTAACCGCGTGCTCAATTTTGATAACCGAGCAAGCGAAGGTTTCTAAATTTAGGATCCTGAGCGTTAACGAGGTTAAGAGCAAAAATACTCTTTCTGAGATGTGGAGAGGCCTTTTCGAACAAAAAATAATTCCAAACCAGTTCAGCGATTTAGAGAACACCCTCTTTTTATAAGTTCGATTAAAAATAGGCAATAATCTTATACCTGATGCACATGCAATTCTTCCAAATTGTTTGCCAACGAGTCATCCAACATGTCTGTGTTATCAGTTCCACTATCACACAATGTGTTGTACCCACATTGACACGGCCCACTCCTAGTCCAGCGGAACGTGAGAGATATCCTGGTGCCCCTCGGTACTGTGTCTGAAGTGACCACTCTGGTTTGCTGCCCGGTGTCTGACTGACGGACTTCTATCACGGGGTCGAATGTCCGCGGCTGTATGCCGTGCTGCCAGTCGTATCTATAATTTGTTTAAAAGTTATATAATATAGAATTTTATAGTTATTTGTATTTTGCAACGATACAAAATATTTGTCTCTCAAAGAACAAACACCTATGTTACCAAGTAATATACTGATGATGATGATGATGTAGCCTCCAATGCTTTCTGGTATGGTTCATTTGTTTTACGGTTAATGATATTAACTAATATACTACGAGTATGCTCCCAGAAATATGTATTAGTTTTTTGGTTTCACATTTAACATGTTTCGTTTTAATAAATGATTAGCATTTATTAACAAAAGTATAATATTTACATATATAATATAATATTTAAATAAACACAGCCATTACATAACATCCTTACCTAAGAATATCTTCTATTAATACAACTTAATTATTCAACGTAAAAAGAAATTAGCAAGCATTGACATATTCATACAATGATGTTGCTACTGGTTTTAGAGCAAGTTTCTTCGCTAGTTACAAAATAACTACACAGGCTTATTCCTAGTGTCAGTATAGTGGAGAGTACAAACCTAGCGCCATGTTGCATGATGAGCAGTGACCTCCCCGGCACTACTATTGGCACTTGTTTCCCACTGTGGTGCTTCCACTCCATCACAACAGAGGCTCCCAGAGAGAGCGACAATATTGTGCCACCGAAAGGACTATGGCGATCTACATGATTTGGTATACCTGAAAACAAATATTTCAAACAAATGCTGTTTTTTATTTGATACATTTCGAAAGTATGACTTCTCCATTTACATTAACCAGCCAATACAAAATATTTAGTTTATTTTATAATCAGACATCCAGAAGTTACGAGTAGTTTCATAATGGATAGGTTGATTCATTTAACTTTCTTTGTCTAATTACAGATAAAACTGTAATTGTCGAGTTAGATTCAATCAACAGTTAATTTAAGATTAATGAAGATATAATGTATGTCTAGCTTACCAGGCAGCTTGATATTAAATGACACGGTGATATGTTTAGGCCTTCACTAAACATACTACATTAGTTACAGATTTTCATCATGAGCTAATACAATTTTTACAAAATATCTATGTTCTGATATTTCCCATCACTGAAAGCTTAAGAACAGAGCAGACAGAAACTATGAAATGCCAACCACACCATCGTCTCAGTCAATTCTATTTTAAAAGTAGTTTAAATAGTTACCTTGGCCAGGGCTGTACTTATTAACAGTCAACTGGTCCGGTACTCCCAGTGAGTAACCACATTCCTTCAGCCTTTTCCATAACACATCACATTCCTGTGGTATTTTGTCTGACAATGGGTTGTCCAAATCTACATCATTGCTGCCATATCTGAACTCGTACCCGTAATGCTTCACCAGACGGTTCTTCAGGCTGCCTGCATCAACTTCACTAGTCCAATCAAATATTTTCATAAAATATTTTTCTTCTTCAGCAGAAATGAAATTTTCTAGGATTGTGAGACCTTTAGGATCTTCATGAGGGCAGATTATTTCCGAGTTTGGAACTAACAAATAAGCAAAGAGTTTGTTGAATTCATTCAAACATAAAAGGAAAAAAAGTTTTTTGTAAATAATAACTTAAAAAATTTTGGCACTGAGTGAATGATTAGTCAATAATGATATAACAAATTGCCATAAGCAATTATCAAATTTATATTCAGATTGATACTTTGATGTTATACCTCTATGTTATGTTATAGGTACTCACCATCTTTTACAAAGCTAATGTAAATAGGTGTTCCATTTTCATCAACATTCCTTTTACCATTAACTGCATTATAAAAAAGAATAGCATTTTCTGTATTCTCAAATATGAGGAATGAATGGGACTCTCCCTTATCAGCTATATACTTTGGACATTGTATATCTAACTTGTTTTCTTTTATTAGATTTAGTAAATCGTCTTTACAAAAGCCTGTTGCCTGGCCAACATTGCATAGCACTAGGTTCTAAAAGAAAAATGGCAATATAATTCATAGCATAATTATGTACCTACTGATTGCAGGTAAGTAAACATGCCTTGGTTAAATATTGAACAGCATATTTTTAACAAGCGTGTAGACTGCATTTTCGCTTTTATTATGATAGGATTGTAATAAACATACGTTTCCAATTGTCTCAATGCATTCAATTCCTTTAGAACTTTTCATTCGTGCGGCGAACCTTTTCCTCTTCCGTTCAATTTTTTTATCTTCTTCCATTTTGGTTTAGTATACATATAGTCGCAAGAATTGCAGTTAGATTGTTTTACTACCTAGTTGTGAATTATTTAGTGAATAACAAGTAATAACACTGTAATAACCTAAGAAAATCAAACCAAAACAGAAATCTAACCTAAAAAATATTATTGACATTGACATCTCTTGACTATTTTACTTACATTGTTGTCTTTACGTGTGACTTCGTACACAATCCTTCGTTTTGAAGCAGACGGGTTTGATACGAGACCTTTCCAACAATGGTACCCGTGAAAACCCGTCTTCTTAAACAATATAAATCAGACGCGCGCTGCCTTTCTAAATAAAATCCTTCGTGTTTCAGCTATGGACCGTACACTACTCACTACCGTACAGATACTCAAGATGCTATGGCACAGTGCCATGAGTTCTTTTAACAAACATTCATAGACATTGTGCTTGAGTTTTTTCTGCGTTTACCGAAAACATAGCATCTTCGACTGTACCTTTACTGCAAAACTCGTGAATTTTCAGGTATTTATGTTTGATAATGGTGGATTATTTACCATTTTACACTAGCAAATATATATATCAGTTGGTGCCACAAATCAAAAAAATATCTGCCACTTACAATTGTCAATTTCAATCTTAAAAACTGACTTCTGACTTCTGTCTTCCTTTGGTGGGTGAGTTTACCGACCGAGGTTATTTTGATTTGTCATATATAAAAATATATTTAAATTAATCCATTAATAATACTTGACAAACATTCTTAATTTATTTGCTGACTGCTGATGAATGGTAATTCAAGTTTCATCAATAAGTTAAAAGTTACGGCATCAATTTCGTATATTGAATAGTCAACCTTTTCAGGAGCGCAGAAAGAAAAAGAAGCGGCATGTTATATGTATGGCTTCAGATTTCTTTTACCCAAACACCGGCGGCGTCGAAGAGCACATCTACAACCTTTCGCAATGCCTGATCAAGCGTGGGCATAAAGTTGTTGTTATTACCCACAACTATGGCGAGAGGGTCGGTGTACGGTATCTCACCGCGGGCCTGAAAGTATACTACTTGCCGATAAGAGTTTTCTACGCACAATGCGCACTTCCGACCATGATATGCAACATAGCTATTGTGCGATACATACTGATTAGAGAATGTATTGAAATTGTGCATGGACATTCTGCATTTAGTGTTTTATGCCATGAAGTGTCTATCATAGGCAAGTTAATGGGGTTGAAAACAGTATTCACAGACCATAGCCTGTTTGGGTTTGCTGACACTTCAGCAGTGTTAACCAATAAATACCTCCAAATGTGCCTTTGTGAATGTGATCACTGTATCTGTGTGTCACATACTGGTAAAGAAAACACAGTGCTTCGTGCTAAAGTAAAATCATACAAAGTATCAGTAATTCCAAATGCTGTTGATGCTTATAGTTTTACCCCAGATCCTGGCAAAAGGGACCCTGCAGTGATAACTATAGTCATTGTTTCTAGGTTAGTTTATAGGAAAGGGGTTGATTTAATGGCAGCAGTTATTGCAGAATTATGCCCAGAATATCCAAATTTGAGGTTTATTATTGGTGGAGACGGTCCAAAGATGTGGCTCCTACAGGAAGTACGTGAGAAGTTTGGCTTGCAACATTGTGTTACTTTATTAGGTAGTCTCAAACATTCTGAAGTTAGAAATGTTTTAGTCAAAGGGGACATATTTTTAAACACATCTTTGACTGAAGCTTATTGCATGGCTATAGTAGAAGCTGCATCCTGTGGTTTGAAAGTTGTCTCCACCAAAGTAGGAGGGATACCTGAAGTATTGCCAGAGAGCATGATTTATTTAACAGAGCCAAATGTAGAGAGTTTAATCACAGGAATAGAACAAGCCATGACAGATATTAAAACTGGAAATATTTTATGTCCATATCAATGTAACCAGATGGTTAGAAAAATGTACAACTGGATGGATATTACGAAAAGAACTGAGATTGTATATGACAAAATATTGACAAACAAAAACAGGCCTTTAGGCCAACAGTTGAAGAGTTATTTGGCGTGCGGGGTTTGGCCTTTCGTTTTAGTAATAAGCTTAATGTATTTATTACTGCAATTAATGGAAAGAATTTATAAAAGGAAGCACATTGATATTGCAAAAGATTATAGATAACATCAATGTTAAAATGTAGTTCTAATTGTTCATGTTTGTCAGATCAAAACCAAAAATATCTTTTTTCTAATTACTTATTAGTATTGTTAAATAATTTTAACACATGTATTTGCTGCTAACCAAAGTTATAATGTAAGTAGAATTTAAAACAACTTCTTTGGAATGATAATATTTATTAATCATAACTCTATATGGAACAAAAAGCTTAGCTATTGGTTTTGTTAAATAGCCAGTAACATTGTAACTACAAATAATAATTTCAATAAATAACAGTTTCAATACATATATTTTGTAAGCTTATTCAGTTAGTTACAATAGATTGTTTATTTTTCTAAATTATTTATAGTAAGTGTAATAATTATGTGATTTAGCGAATATAAATGAGACTGATTAACATCATTGTTATGTTATAAGATTAACATTTTCAGCCTTAATCAAATGTCTTTCAAGCTCTGTGAACAAAGAAAGTTTCATTTATAAGTAATGAACAAAATACAATAATAGAAAACCATAGCTGTAAAATATACACATTTCATTAATAGCAATGATTATTTTTATTTCAGTTTTATTTTTGATGATATTTGTGTCTGATGTAGTAGAATGTGTGATGAAGTATCATAATGTTTTTAAATCCCGACATATACGGAAAATCAGTATAGAAGTAAAAGAAACTAAATTGTAATGTCTCAATTTGTTACTATCTCCAATCTGTTTATATTTCGGGGCTCTGTGTAGCAACACTAATTAAGTTAAGCAACATTCAGCTCAACCAGGTCTTAGATGTCCTGCCAAAATTCACCCACTTATATTATGTTAGTAAAAAAAAAAAAAAAACTAATAATTTTCACACCTTGAAATGTCAACTATAGGCCAAATTAGAGGACAATAGAAGATTCCAACTATATTATACAGGGTTATCGGCTAGGCGATAACCCTTATAATGAGTATAGTAACCCCCTTTCCGCTTGGAAAGGGGGTTACTATACTCATCCTAAGGAACAATTTGCATTATGGGCCCAACTCTGAATTCGAGAAAAAAAAACAGCTGTTCTATTCAAGAAGTTGATCGGTCGACGACAAAATGTATAAAACCCCCTTTTGGCTTAGTATACCCCAGCCGATAACCCTGTATATCGCAAGTATCTTACACTTTGGTGGGTCGCGGTGGGTGCTTGGGGCGCACGCCCGACTGCTTGAGTTGCAGCACGATGGAGCGCAGGCGCGCCACGTCGCGCCCGCGACGCGGTCCGAAGTCGCACAACTCCGAGACGCGCGCCCACTCGTTCCCCTCTTCGACCTCGCCCTCCGAGCCGCGGGCCAGGGCTCTTTCGGCGTTCCTGTATTATTAAACAATTAGTATATGGTTACTCAAGTAGACGGTAGGTTTTTACGTCGTGATTTTTTTATACACATTAGGTCAATGTTTAATTCTGTTTTATTCCATTTCATATGATTTTCAAATATTAATTATAAATTTTAAACATAAAATTATAGCTTCCCGCCCCCTCCCATTGCTTGGTTTAGAACAAGTAGTAAGCGGATTCATTTAATTTTACATTTTACTTAACAGCCTCAATCCTGATGCTAAAGATATTTTATCAATTCAAAATAGTCCGACATTGTGATGGTACATCATAACCATGTCATTGTTTACTTCATGTGGCAAAATACAGTGTAACCCTTCAAAAGAGCAACAGCACACTATTAAAATGTTGGTGTGATAATTTCCCTTAGTTACACGATTATATTTGTGCTATTATGAGCTTATGAAACTTAGATCTCATCCATTGGAATTACATAATTATGAACATTGATGAACCTGTTATGATAAGCAGGATTTCTCCAAAAGACATCAAATTGTTACCACCATTTAAAGTTACAAATGAAGAGTACACAATATCCCAAAATATGAACACTTGTCAATGGTAAACTACAATGAAACCTCACCCAAACAATATTACTAAAGGAACAACAATAATACACCAATACAATTTGTTAGTACCATTATAATCTGATTTACCATAGAATACTCACTTAGCTGACTCCCTGAGAGCATTGGGACAAAAGGTACTGATTAGTTATTTATAAAGCATGCATTGCACTATTGGGAATAAATAACTTGGCATCAAGTGTTGTCATATATACCACATCCAGACAGTGGTACTGCAAAGGTTAAACATTGTAATAACTAATTGCCCATATTAAAATATATATGTAATTGTTCATAGTCCATAATAATACATAATAAAATAAAAGGTAAGAATTGTCAACATTAACACTACTAAAAAGAATCTAATAGTGAATTGGTTAATAAGCCCAACTACTAAATCGATTTAGTTTTATTTGGGAAAAACAAGAAAGTATACCTACCCTTATCTACAAACCATAGAAACTTACTAAATAGTTTCAGGCTTCCCCCATAAATTGAGGAACATACATAAAAAGACAAACAAAAGAAAAAAAATGACAACTGGAAAAAATTCTTCATTTTTAAAGTCAGTTCTAAAATGGGTGTTCTTCGTAAATTTGCAAATACATTTTGAATTATTATTATTTACTTTTACTTTTTTATTTTAATATTATCTTGGTAGTTTGTGATTGTCAAGCAAATAACAAACACTACAAGTATAATTTTTATTTCTATTTACATTTAGATCGTAGGATAGTGAATTGTGCTAGATCTAAGTTTATTTGGATATAACAAGAAAGATGTAATAGCAACAAACAAATTCTCAACCAATAAAGTAACGCTTTTTTGTCTAACTGATATAATTTTTTACTGGATTGGATTTCACACAGTATTTATATAGGCATCCTGTATAAAATTTAAGGTATTTTTTTGTTAAAAGATTACCTGTTGGCAGCCTTTGTCTTAGCAATCTGTTCTTCATGAGTTCTATACCAGTCTTCCAACTCCTTCTTGGCCACCTGAAGCATTTCCTCTTGCTTTCTTTGTTCCTCAGCATCTATATAACATATCAATCAAAATTACAAAAAACTTCAGATAGGCTTCAGATTCTTTTAAATGTTTCCAAAGACCTGAGTAGTCAGAGGCCATATATAAAACAAGATTCTTAAAAAAGCCTTGACACAAGATGCGCCTGTTTTGCAACTGTCAATATAACATCTTTGTGTAACAAGTATGTCACTTACCTTTCTCTTCTAATCTCTTTTTCTGTTCTTCTCTCCATATCCTGATTTTCTCTGGCTCTTCTCGCTCTTGTCGAAAAACAGAGGGTTGCGAAGGCTCCTCATCTAATAATCCATTTGCATCAAATGCTGATGCACTTGGGACTTCTGAAAATTACTCACTTATTTTAATAACAATAGGAGCCTTACTCAAAATTACATTACATTTAATTACTAAATAATAATGAGTACTGGGTACATTAGATCTTTAGTACAAGTATTCTGGTTTGTCTGGTGTATAGTATAAGTTACTTAATACCTATATAGAACTATATTTGAGTATTTATATGCATAAAATATTTTATGTGCTTAGTAAGCACAGCGTCACAAAGAATTAAACCTGCACAACCAAAAGGCAAATACTTTAATATAAGATAGATAAGATTCAACAAAGAAGGTAGGTATGTGACTAGACTAAAATAATCCAATATGAAAGCGTGTTTATTTATAAGTTACGCATTTTGGAGTATGCCAATAAGCCACCAAGCCAATACCTATGACTATTTGACTGACCTACGAAGTCATCTAAGCCATTGCTGGGGGACGTAGTAACCACAGGGGGCGGAGCACTGGTTTCCAGTTCATCTTCAAGGCCAGCTAGCTGGTTTTGTTCACGAGCAAGGAAGTCTGCTGCCGGGTCCACTTCTGGCTGACCGAAACTATCGTCGAAGCCGTCCATTTCTAGGTATAAACTGGAAATCCAAGCAGAAAACTAAAAACTGTGGACGCAATTGATTGATTTGTTTTTTTTATTCTTTCTTGATTGGCCACCACATTCTGTGTATTGTGCCAGTTCTCAAGTTGATTGATTTGTAAAATTGACTGAGGCAAACTTTTTTTTAAATTCAAATATGGCACCATAGACTCAGGAAACAGTTGATTATTTTTCAGATTTTTGCGAGAGTCATGAATAAGAATTTTCATGTTATGAATTAATCAAGATATAAACTCGAATATCAATAAGTCGTCGTGGTCAATTAAGGTCACTCTAGTGAGGCGGTGGCGACTTTACTATATTAACTATTATGATAATTTATGCTGATATTAATTATTAAAACAATTATAACATTAATTATTATTTTTATTTATAAATTTTAAGTTTTTTTTCAATACAAATAGAAAACAGTAAATATTATTAAAAAAATAAACCTAGTGCCGCCAGCAGCGGGGTAGGACCTAAGCCACCATATGATAATAATAATTATTAGATTAGTTTAAGAAGCTTTGATTCCACGCCTTAAAATGTGAGTTTTTCCCCTGCCTTATTTCATTATCAGGTCTCAAGGAAATTTCTCTTTTTTCTTGTAGCCTTTTAGGTTCTCCTAAGCTGTCCTTAGGGATATTATTTCTCGTCAACAACTTGTCCTTGATGCTCAAAAACGTTTTATTCTATTTCTACAGGGTCTAAGATTTCGCTCTCTTTCATCGATGGAATCACTAACTGAGCGAAAGCTTGGCTAGGCCTTTCGCTAGCTTATGTCAATGCCATAAATTGTATAGGCAAATACATGACATTTCACTCAGAAGAACCAGATTGGAAGTGCCTCTACCCCAATTCCCCCATCAATTTATTCATCTCCCCCCATTCCCATTTCATTCTTATTTCCCCTCTACCAAGGTTCATACTCAGTTTTATCGTCATCGATAGTCGCACGTTCTTATCAGAAAAATGCTTTTCTCTGTGGTAAAATGGTGCAGAAATGATCCTGTTCCGTAAAACAGGGTTATGGAATAAATTATCATGTGTATGGCAATTTTTAGTACTTACTTATTTATTAATATAGTGTCGGCAATAAGGATATCTAAATGATGACGACATATGTAACCGATCATTCTTAATATTATTTTTTTCTGTACAATTTTATATCGATCGACGATCTAAATTTTTTATGAATGTTACTTTGTCTCATGTTGTCAGGAAAACATGTTAATTATATAATAAAGTCATACATTTTCTTTAATTTATAACCTGACTATACTTTGATAAACGTAATGAATCACAAGTTCCTTAATAACACACAAGCCTCACGCGCCTTTTGCTAAATGTTCAAACCATTTCTTTACCTTTTCCGCCAGTCATTTCCGCCTAAAGTAAACAATGGTCTCAAAAAGCATGTTGAAAAACATTATCATTATTGGCAAGGTTTGATAAGGAATAAGTAAAAATAGCCAATTACTTAAAAATAAGTCACGATAGTATTTATGTAATGGATTTTTTTGAGATAACATACAACGTATAATTGTGGAAAACATTAAATTATCTGTTGATCTTATATTAGCTATGGGTAATCCATCTGCTGTTTTTTTTGTTATAGGTAGTAATTTCGTTTTTCGTAATAAAAGCAGTTGTCCAGTAGTTAATTTTTCTTATGTCAAAAATAAAATAAAAATATCCCAAACTTGACAGATATTTAAGGTATTTAAGTACCTACATAAAAATATATTACAAATATCAAAACTGATGACGATGACATTGCCGTTTTTATTTTAATTGTGTTAACCTCTAAAGATCAGTGTAAATGTGTAACAAATAATTATACTCCAAAATAAATAATTCAAATGTACTTATAGCAAATAAATTATTACCTACATATAATTTGGTTTCATTCACAATTCATTTTTCATGTTCGTTCCTTGTGTCCCGAGGTCTGTAGAATTACTATAGCTACAAGCCTCGTGTAGCTTCAGTAATTCTTATGATCGTGTGCGTGTTTTAATCTGTGTGCTCCTAAAGGATATGAGTGCGTTTGTACAGACTCTAGATTTTATTGCTTTAGTATGCATCCGTCGTTAACTCGCCTCTCCCAAAAAATTGCAGTTCTTTTATTTAGCAACACTACGGAACAAAAAATCAGTCGCTCTGTCTCTTTCATTTCGATGAACACTGTATATCCTTCCTTGTCATAGTATGACTGAGATGGGATGTACCCGTCGCGTAGACAGAGAAAGAAATAGACGACGGGTACATGTCATCTTAGTCACACTATAACAAGGAAGGAGATATCCAATGTCTACGGAAGTAAAAGAAACAGAGCGACCGCTTTTTTTTCAGTAGCGTATGGCCAGTTTTTACATTGTTTAGCACATCAAGTGCTAAACAGACTTTGAGGTTAACTCATTTATTTGATGTAAAATCCCTATCTATAAAATATTAGAGATAAAATGTGTAAAGATCTGTAAAAACTTTTTGTAGAGAATTGTGAGATATGTCTTTAGTGGCTTTGACAATAAAAGCGAAGAAAAATTTCCTCAATAGCTGCTGTCGTAGTGACTATTGTCACCTTAGCAGCCATAGCTAGTAGTGACAGTGCAATTGAATCTACTGGCCTTTTTGCCGACACGCTTGGAATGACTCTAATTACTGAACTTTGTGACCCGTCGTCTATTTTTTTCTCTGTCTACGGGTGTAGCCGAAGAAAGGTGGGACGGTGACCTTTAAAATAAACTTATTATCTGTGATTTAACTAATAATAAGGTTTTTTTCCGCGTTCGCCGAATAATGGTGTCTCTGTCTGAGTATTTATTACAAAACTAGTGATTTTGCAAGTTTTACAGTGTAATAATGGTGGAGTATTAACTATCAATGTCTTGTTTATGTGCACAAGTGTGGGCAAGCGATATAAAGACCGAATGAATAACGTGGTTTTCGTGTTTGCGGGAAATCTCCATAGAAACCCTAGATAAGTCTTCAACACTTTACGAGGAAACGAGACAATGGAGAACACAAAAGGGTTAAAATGTAACATTAAAATATACCTTCCATCAAAGCATAGACTATGTAAATCATATTAGTTTTTGTTTCACGTAAATACATGCAGTTTTAACAAAGTTATCACTACGAGAAATTTAGACCACTTTTTTAAACTGCCGAGCTTCCCGCCAATTGTGATGACGTCGTAGGTCGAGTAACATGCCCACGCGCCACTCGCCAGCAGCAGCGAACGAATTAGCCATACCTGCCCGGGTAGCACAGAATCTGTGACGTCATCACGTTTTAGAATGCCGACGATTTGAAATTATGTCGAACGAAAATGCGCACTTTGATCTTAATTTTCTCAGCCATTTTTAATGATAGAGAAAAAGTAAAAACATTTTCATTTTCTTTTTTTTTAGATTATATTGGCATTATATAACTAAAGACAAAGGGGTATGGCCTCAGCAGCTTTAGGCTATCGTATGGGCAAATTAATAAAAAAAACTAATAATAATTAATAAATCAATAACTTTCATCTAACTAATCTGTGACTCATTTAAAACATCTTTTATGAAGCAAATAAATCTTATTCTAACTTATATTCACATACTTCTATAAACTTCTAAGTTGCAGACGCTTAAAAAACAAGAGTTAGAGCTTACAAAACTTACTTGAAAAATGACTTTAATGTGTTGATGACAACATTGTTTGTGGTTATTTATTTGTGAAAATACCTTAGTTTATTTTATCACTACTGTGTAATAGTCCTGTGATAAATTATGATTTCAAAGGAAAGTAAATAATTAATGCACTTTTACGCTGAAGACTCACAATATCAGCTGACAATGTAATTATTGTAAGTCATAATAAAAACCTCCTATGGAGAGTATAATGAGTATTCCTATTAAAATAGACATAGACGTTAATGGAACAAATTTTATATCTCAACATGTTCAGAAGTATCTTACATGCAGTTTGTGTAATTACTCTTGTTATAAAGAAATAGACTTGAGACGTCATATGAAAATTCATACTGGAGACAAACCTTACACATGTAATTTGTGCAATTATAAAACCTTAGATAAAGGTAATTTAACCAAACATGTGAGAAGGCACAACGGTGAATATCCATATACATGTGACATGTGTGAATACAGTTGTCGAGATTCAAGTAACTTAAAGAAACATATCAGAACGCATACTGGTGAAAAACCATACAGATGCAATATATGCAACTATAGGAGTGCATGTCCAGCCAATTTAAATGCTCACATGAAAACTCATAAAGGAAAGGAAAAACATTTTCCATGTGACATGTGTAGCTACAAGAGTGTACGAGCAATTGATTTAAAGAGGCATATGAAAATACATACAATCAAATTTTACACGTGTAAAATGTGTGATTATAAATGTAATGAACTAAACATACTGAGAAAACATTCCCAGATACATACTGAAGAGTATTCTTGTTATGTGTGTGGTTATATAGCGGCCACCGCTATGGAGTTGAAGTCACATGTAGAAGTGCATACTGTGGAATATGATACAAAAAGACTTTATTCATGCAATTTATGTAAACATGAATTTAATGTACTAATTGATTTGCAAAGACACTTGGAATCACACTCTGGACATTATTTGGAAAGTTTTAGGTATTTTCTTGATGCATAAACCCTTTCTAAAGGCTGTTAATAAAACCTTACAATAATAGTATCTACTGATGGATTACATCAAAGGAGATCTGTACCTTATAAGTTGTGACTAGTATAGAAAATTTACTGATAAAGTAAAGTATTCTATAAATTATGTATTGATTGAGATTCTTTACTTTAAATTTATAGTGGGCTACTGTGCTCATTCTGACACATTAAATCATTATGTGATCATCTAAGACTTGGAGAAAAAAAACAACTGATACAAATAAATTTATGCTAAAATAAAACTTAATTTGGGTACAATCATTTCTTCTGAGGTATAAAGTACTTGCTGTAATAACAATGCAAAATAAAAGAAAATAACGGTTTTGTGCCTTTATTTTTAACTCCCGACGCAAAAACGATGGGGTGTAATAAGTTTGATGTGTCTGTGTGTGTCGGTCTGTGATAAGCTCCCAAAAGGATGGACCAATATTGATTTTTTCAGGAAGAATTTTTTAAAGACGCATCATAAATAGGTATAATTTGTCAATCAGTTAACAGCTGTTTCTCGCGAGTCGTGATATATCCTTAAGTCATTTCTGCTAGTGATTACACTTGCAGGCCACATTAATAGCCAATTTAGACCTATGTTACGTACTAGTTACCATTGTTTTAGTTGGTATAGTTTAGATTTTCTGTTTGTTTTACTAATATTAACAATCGAAATTATTTTTATCAATTCTGGGTTGAATAAAAAGACTAAGATTTAAATGATATGATGATGAAGACAGTGATACCAATGATGAACCCCAGTACCAGGCACTTATGCTTTTCAACCGACAGCAGGATAATTGTCTCATCAAGATTCAAATAAATAATAATAGCGTCGAAGGTACGTCCCATATAGGCTATTGATCAGGGGTGTAACTGTACTTAGCCGAAAGGGGTCCATTGTACTCATCATAAGCAATATTCTTAACTAACTGAGGAACTAATTCTAAATTCGAGAAAAAAATCAGCTGTTTCATACATTTTGATGACGACTGATAGACTTTTTCTATGGGAAAGCTGTTTTTCTTAGTACAACCCTAACCGTTAACCCTGTATACCACCAACATTTTGAGAGCTACAATATTTTTAAGAGGTATCTACAATAACTTAAAAGAACTTTTTTTAATGATCATTATTTATGCACGGCAGTGCATCATGCGCAGCTTTCCCCCCACCACATCGCCTTTGGGCACAGAAGTTTGGCGGCAGCTGTATCTAAAGTAAAATAATACTAGGTACATTATTGACAATAAGCCAAAGAGTTCCATATATGTATTATATTATAGAGGAACAAACCTAATTAGAAAAAAGTTTAACCATCATGGTAATGCGCAGTTGAACATGCGCTGCGGGTTCGTGTGGCCTACCATAGAAAATTTTACCCCAAAGAAAATTAGAAAGACTTCTTTGTATACGTTTTTTTATATGTTTGTGATTGTCTGCAACTCGCCCGATGTAAAGTGACGAAGTAGCCTAAGATGTAGTACGCTGCGATGTAGTTATAGTATGTTTGTACGCTTGCATAGAAGAAACCAATTTAAAACAATTCAATTATGGACTTGAAAAAGACCAAACATTATAGATATCTGGAAATAGAGAACCTGTTAGCAAGTTCTACAATCTGGCAGTTCGCACAAGTCGACGCAAAGCATTTTATACCAGTCCGTATATCCGGAAACTCTATCATGTACCCAAATAATTATTTTTATGCGTGATGATTCATGGCATCCATCTGCTGGGCACGGGTCTGACTACAAAGGAGGTGTAGGTCAAATTCCACTTGTTGGACTAAATTAGGTTTTACTCAAATTACTTAGTAGAAAGTTATCCTAAATTCCTTCGAAATGGTCACCTGAAGAGGTTATCGAGAATATATCTGTTCCTATTGGTTGCGGCAGTATATGAAAAGTGAGAAGGATTAATTTTAAAACCTTGGTAGAAGGTTCTCCAGTTTGGAAACCTACCCAGAACATTGTAGTTACGTTTGACGGTCAAGTGCTACCTAGTAGAATTTTTATTTGCTACAACTCACTCCCTGTTGAACTTTACACTTATCCTACTATACGTACAGTGTTATGATTTCTGCCGTTACGGTCATTCTAAACTTCAATGCAGGTCGAGACCTAGATGTTTTAGATGTGGTCTTAAACATACTGGTGATACCTGAAAAAATACCTGCAACACATTATATGTTGCCTCTGTTCAGCGCCACATTTTGCAATCAACAAGTCATATCCAGAGTTTGCGCGACAAAAATGTATCAAAATAACAATGGCTTAAAATAGCATATCTTACGATGAAGCAGCTAAACTAGTTCCCCCGGCATCAAAGTCTTATGCTGACGTTGTTAGCTCTGTTTCCAGTACCAATTTATCTAATCCACATGCATCCTCTAAAGTTACAAATATTCAGCGCCCTCACCAAACATCATACAAAAAGACAACTTTTACTAACCGTCGTGTGCTAAAAAGATCCGTTAACTATGTCATCTACAGATATAATTCAGCTTCTTATTGATACCATAACTCAGTCGAATATAAAAATACTACTAATGTTCATCGTTGCCCCTATCTTTGATATATTTGATAAATATAATTCTATTAATAATGACGACCCTTCACAAAGTTGTTCAATGGAATTGCAGAATTTCAGTAAATAAAATATGTTTAGCAAGAACGTGCTTCCTTTGTCAAAAAAATTCCTATTGTATAGACATCTATACTCCTATTGTATATTATATCTATTGTATATTCTATTTTATATTCTATCTATTATATATCTATATTCCTATTGTATAGACATTGTATAGACATTGTATAGACATCTATCTAGTTCTGTAGATTTTCGTGATGTAACTGTAAAAATTGTACCTACATCATAATGTGTGTAAATATAATTATGTAAATATCCTACCTGTATTATATTTCAAACCTGTTCCTTTGATCCTTTCCTATTACAATAGTTATATCCTATTTTTTCCGCGAAATATACGTTTCCCAAACTTTTAATAAACACAAACCTTGTTCAAAATCGTCACACTATTAAAAATTATAGCAAAGATTTACTTGAAGATGGCAAATGCACTAACCGTTTAATGCCACAACCCTCGCAAGAGGGGAAAAAAAAACAATAAAATAGGTGTTTCCCGCGTTCGCTTAAAAAATAGCGTCTTTGTCTGTGTATTTATTGCAAATCTAGTGATTCTGCAAGCTTTAATGTGTAATATTGGCTATTGATTATCGACCATTATTGTCTTGTTTATGTGCGTAAGTGTGGGCAAGCTACCTATATGTAGACGGAATAACGCGGTTTTCGTGTTCGCGGGAAATCTCCAATGAAACCCTGGTAAAGTCTCCACCGCTTTACGAGGGTACATGATATGACTTTAACTTGACCATGATGACTTATTACTTGATATTTGACTTAACTTTATTGATTAATAACTCGAACATTGATAAACTTGACGCTGGCAAATATATAAATCGTAAGGTGCCATTGACCAACAAAAAAAAAGAAAGTATTAGAAATACGAGTAGTAAAATATATTTATTACATTTAGTTTAATAACGGATTTATATTGTATATTTTATTTTATCTAACAAGAAACATGAATTTGTGTGTTAGATCCAAATGTTTTCGTGCAAATTTGATTGGATCGTTATGCCGCCTATCTACTGCGCCCACAGAGACCGCAGAAGGAAATGATCATGTGCTAATAGACGACAGCGATGAAGCACAAGCACGAGAAGCTGAAATCCAGAAGAAGAGGAACATATCTCGACTGTCCGCTGGCCACTACAACCTTATCAATGGCCGACGGCCTTATGAAGTTCCCTATGCTTTGGCCCATTTAACTGTCAAATATAATAGAAAGATGTATGGAAAGTACGGAAGCGAAAGCGGTGTTAATCCAAGTAAGTATACATCTTATGTATCTCAGAATAATGTTATATGGTTAAGTAAAGGAACAACTAAACAGGTAAGGGGCTGAGTTACACATGTATTTAAAATTTATCAGCCTTTTAATTTCATTGTAATAAGTATTTAAGATTACTAAAATAATAATGATTAATAATAGTAATTTAATTATGTAATATTATAAATGTTTAACTTTGTATGTATGTCCATACATACAAAGCAAATTAGCACACGTGGCATTGCCTGCGCAAAATGAAATATAGAAATGTTAAAACTTTGAACCCCCATTTGACTCCCTTAAGGGGTTGAATTTCCAAAAAATCTTTGTTAGTATTTCCTATAATGAATTGTTAAAGTTAAATAAGGTGACTAACTAATCAATGAAAATTGTTAAAATTTGGCACATGGATAGTAAATAGAAAATATAGTAAATATTATTTACTGATAACCTAAATAAAAAAAAATTCGCATGTAGATAGTTTATAAGCAGTATATGTCTGTTATGAACAGAATATTGGAACAGAGCCGAATTAAGGAGTCTAAGAGCTATTTAAGGAGTCTCTAAAGTCTCTAAACTACTAATTCTATAGAGATAAATTATAGTGAATAGCTGGTTGATAGATTGTAGATGTCAAGGGTTTAATCAAGGGGGTTAATTAAGCTACCTTAGGTTTGTATGAAAGTCCTGAACTGCTCAACCCAGAGAAAATAAATTTGGCAAGTAGATGGAGTTTATAAGTAGTTAAACTTCGTCATAAGAGGGCAACCTACAGTTTGTATGAAAATCCTAAATTAAATTTCATTAATCGCAAAATCATACTATGTATAATGTATATTATAAACGAGGAAGTTTATGTAAGATTGTATGTATGTTGTTACTCTTTCACGCAAAAACTTCTGAACCAATTTGGATGAAATTTGGTACAGAGATAGCTCAGACTGTTCACATAGGCTACTTTTTATTCTGTTCTAGCTGACACGGCGAACTTCTACCGCCCAACAGTTATTCAGGTTTCTTACTTTTTAAACTTTCCCTGGAGTACAACAAACATTTCAAGACTAAAATCAGCTAAATCGGCCCAGCCATTCTCGAGTTTTTGCGAGACTAATGAACAGCAATTGATTTTTAAGTATAAGATTAATATGGGTAACACCACAGAGTGCAGCAAGTATAAAATAAGCATAATGGCAAATAAATTTAATTCTATTCTAAACTACTCAACCTACAAAGATGAAATTTGGCGAGTATGTATGAAATAAAAATGTAAATTTGCAATAGGGCCAAATAAAAGAGGGAGACCTTGAGTGTAAGAAAAAGTCTTAGTCCATGTGGACAGAGTCGCGAGTAACAGCTAGTATAATCATAAACCATAATATGTATTTAACATAATATTCTTTTCAGGCTTATGTTGGCCTACTAAACAAGATATTGCAGAGCGATTAGAATATGAGTCAGTCGCATTCCCTTTCACAATAAAGCACATGATGGAAACTGCAGCCCAAAAGAAACAACAAGAACAGGAGAAGATCCTAGAACGAGACAGGGATGTTGCTGCCAAGTTTGCTAAATTAGATCAGTGGAAAAAAGAGTTAGATGACAAGATAGCCAAGAAAACTGCAGATGTTATAGCTGCTAAGGTATATTCAATAGCACTTGGAACCAACAAAATTGTAAACTGTTTCTAAAACAAAAAACTTAATCTAGATTTGTTAGCCAGACAAGTACTGATTTACTAATAAGTGCTTGGCTGTCTTACAACTCTTTTAAGTACTATGAATTATTTTCATGGAGCCTTTTTTAACTGACATCCAAGAAGATAGTAGATTTGTACTATATATGTAGTAATTAGGAAGGTACTTGTAGGTAGAGTCTATCTACTACTAACTTGGCTTGGCTGGCAGTGAGTTTGAAAATTAGTAATTTTTTGCTTTATGGAGCTTTTGTTGTGGTTTTGTAGTTTGTTTATTTTATTTTTAAATTGTTTATGATATGTAATTTCATAACAGGAAAAGAAAGAGCGCCTAGTAGAAGAAGTAAGAAGACACTTTGGTTTTAAGTTGGATCCCCGAGATGAGAGGTTCCAGGAGATGTTAGTGAAACGGGAGAAAGAACAGAAAAAACTTGAAAAAATTGCCAAAAAGGAGGCAAAAGAGAAAATGATGCTTGCAAAGCTGCAGCAAAAGAATGTCCAAATCAAAAGTGATGGAACTATTGTGTCTCCAAAATAGGTGTGTATAAATATTTGTAGATAAATAAATAACAATAGTGTTGATGAAATTCTTTGATTTAATAATGAAATAATATCGATCTTTATCTTTAGCAATATGCCTGTGAAAAACTTGTTTGACATTCACTTGTATCTTGTTTTTTTCTTTTTTCCTCATTGTATGCAACACTTGTTCATTAAAAACTAAATATCAAGACAAGTCGAAGAGATCAGTGCATTCTCTACTACAAGCTCGCTTGACTGGGTTACCCTATAGCAATTAAAACAATACATTTGCCATATATGATAAGTTTATTCTTGTCATAAAGCACCGTAAAAACGTAGAGTTGATAGTGACAAAATGGTGCATACATATGCTGGCGAGCATACAACACAGTGCTAATCACTGTCTTTGGAAGAGTAGAGTGCGTTCCGTGGGTTGAGAGTGACGGAGCGCTGTGTGAGTGCTGGCGAGTAAACAACACAGTGCTAATCACTGTCACTGGAAGAGTAACGTGCGTCCCGTGGGTTGAGAGTGACGGAGCGCTGTGTGAGTGCTGGCGAGCATACAACACAGTGCTAATCACTGTCACTGGGAGAGTAGAGTGCGTCCCGTGGGTTGAGAGTGACGGAGCGCTGTGTGAGTGCTGACGAGCATACAACACAGTGCTAATCACTGTCACTGGAAGAGTAGAGTGCGTCCCGTGGGTTGAGAGTGACATAGCGCTCTGTGAGTGCTGGCGAGCATACAACACAGTGCTTATCACTGTCTCTGGAAGAGTAGAGTGCGTCCCGTGGGTTGAGAGTGACGGAGCGCTGTGTGAGTGCTGGCGAGCATACAACACAGTGCTAAGCACTGTCAATGGAAGAGTAGAGTGCGTCCCATGGGTTGAGAGTGACGGAGCGCTGTGTGAGTGCTGGCGAGCATACAACACAGTGCTAATCACTGTCACTGGAAGAGTAGAGTGCGTCCCGTGGGTTTAGAGTGACGGAGCGCTGTGTGAGTGCTGGCGAGCACACCAGGGTGTCCGAAGAGTCGCTGACCACACTGCTTGCTGGACTGCCTTTCTCGTACTTTGCGCTCTGTTCAGACACAAAATGTATAGCGTGAACATCTTATTATATATACATACTGTTGAGAAGTGTACTAAGCTAAAAGTGGGTCACTGTACTCATAACTGCCATCACCTTTAACTATGGGACCAACATGGAGTTCAAGATAAAATATTAAATTAAGTGTAACGTTTCTATGAGCTCATATCTTGTTCTCGAATTTAGGGTTCGTCCTATTATGGCAATTGTTTGAAATTAGGGATAAAGTGGTTGGCAGCTTAGTATTTTGTATAGTCATAGTCATAGGCGTGTGGGAATTTTATGTCCAACTTGTATTTTAAATAGGGTCACCAAACACACCAATACGCGTTGTCTAACCCTAGACCAAACGCCCTGTATATAGCAAGACATATCCAACGTAATGGACCTATGCGCTACAGAATACGCATAGGATAGAGATGATAGCTTCATCCTTTTTTGTTCATTAGTTTAAAATTAAAAATTGTTTACCATCTGTTCCTCGACAACATGTGCGATTCTCGAGTCGCCCATTTGCCGTTCTATCATCTCCGGTTTCTGCAACAAAGCCATAAACATTATTAAATAAAACGCCTCGGAGAAATTTATTACGGAATACGGGAATGACGTTCTATGGATCCCGGGAATCTTATACCGATCGCTTTTGTGTTGTTGACTTGAATTTGCTACTGGCACCTTTAGAACAGCGTAATTAAACCACAGACATATATCATGTAATATAATCTATGTCTTTAACTCCGAGCGTCACTTAAGTCTCCTATTATTTATATCATGTCACAGAAAAGGAGCTGCGGTTTCACGGAAAAGGTTCTTTTCCCATATTATGAATGAATGGTTGATACTTTGATGGTTCTACACTAAATGTCAGTCTAGATGTACCTATAACAATTGGTTCCAAGCGATTTCAACTAAACCTGCCTGCATAAAGTTTAGACAGTGGTCTAAAGTTTTTGTACTAAATGTAAACATCAATCTAATGACACCTCGAACATCAAAATTGGTCAACCGGTTTAGAGGGCCAGAATGAGTTAGACATACATACAAGTGTACACTCAGAAAAACGTAACCTTCATTTTGGACAGTCGGGTAAAAATGAGAAGCAGACCTTCATGCGAAATTGACAAAACAATATTCCAAAGTCGTACCTCTATATGTTGGTGTTGACAAACCCTGTTTCTGTAAAGTACTCACCATTTCGTGCGCATCTTTCCGCTGCGTGTCACCTAATAAATGTGCAGATTTCGTGGTCTTATTCATCTTGAGATTGTCAGTGAGCTTCACATGCGTGCTCTGAACCTTCTTCGGCGCAAAGTTCATGTGATGCTGCCTGGTATCTTCATAGTCTTCCAGTTCCGATGCAACCTCTTCGATTGTTGGCTGCTCCGGCCCTATGTCTCTCCTTCGGATTTCATGACTGTAAAGAAAAGAATCCACTAAGTGACGTCTGAGATTTAACTGGATGGTCGCCTATGAACTAGATCTGCCGTCTACTGTGTAATCATTCTAATCTGGGTTTTTTGTCGTAGTGGTTGTATTATACCTACCTAGCCATACATTAGGCGACCCAGTCAAGCTTAAGCTTCAGTCGGCCGTAAAACATATTAGTCCGAAATCAATCGTCATTTCAACTTACCCATTGCACTGATTGTTCTTAATAAACGCGTAAATATCTTTGAATGCCTGTTGTATGTAAGAGAGTGTGCTCTGGTCGATGGGTATGGAGCTCGATGATCCTGAACTGCTGGAGCGGTCGCACGATCTCGAGCTTGCTTGGAACGATTGCTCCGAACCTAGAAAATATGTTAAAAACAAAATTAGACTTCCTTATCTGATCATACTTCGGTTTACTAAGAATATTTTTGCACCAGTGACAGTGCCAAAAAATTGCGAAAATGCTGTTCTTTGGTAAGCTCTCTTAATATATATTAGAAGTTTGATATAAGTAGATATGAAAGATATCAACCTTTGAATGTAATGTATGTAGTTAGAGACTTCGTGTAAAATTATTGCAAAGTAGAAAAAGGTTTATCATATCTGCAGTTTTGATTTAGCCGTTACTACTGTTACCTGAGGAGTGCGCTCCGCCGCCATTGGCCCAGAGCCTGATTTGCTGCTGTTTGAGTTGCTTCATCTGGTCTACGAGTTGTAGGTTCAGCTCTTCCAGCTGCTGCCGGTGCGAGATCTCCTCTTGGAGCTGTTCTTCTAATACTTCCGCGTAATCTCTGGAGAATTGTAATAAGAAAGGTCGTTATATTACACTTGATCAGTTATATACGAGTAACTTGGCGACATCACTCAGCAGTAACGATCAGTTTGATTTGTGCTAGTTAATTCTTTCATGTCGAGATGACTTCAGAGAAACAGAGATATAATAATTTTTTGTCGTGCTTGTTGTGTATGCAAAGAATATACTAACTTCTCCTTTTTGACGACGGAGGACTTGCTGACAAACTTCGTAGGACCAGACCTCGCGATTGACGCCGCTCTCTCTCTGATTATGCCATTTCTAAAAAAGAAACAATTTTATGCAGCAGTAGGTAATGCTTATTTGGCAAAAAGCAAGAGACTATTTCAGCTCGTACTAACTTGGAAACGACTGACTTCACTGATCTCCCATCTCCAGAACATCCACTTACATTTCCAAGCCACGAGTACTAAAACAAAATAGTTATAAGAAATTAGTCGGCTATTCGTAATGCAATTACTAAGCCGAAAAGGAGCTGTGAAGGAAGGCTAAAGTGGTGTGTAGTGTTACTTCCACAGTGAAGGTCCTCCATTTTATCAAAGCAGTACTCCTACCGAACGGGTGTTTTGCTCGGGGACAGTTGTCCATTGTTTGTTGGAGCTTGTATGTTATGGAACAGCCCTAAGTTCTTTAACTTATTATACAAACCTGTCCACCCATTCCTCTCTCGTTGTCCCTCAAGGCGGCTCGTATCTTTGAGAGCGACTCCATCATCACGTCAGGGTTGTGTCGCATATCTAATATAACCAGCGTTGTGTTTGACTGCATCATTACCAGAGCGGCGGAGGCAGTTTGATCGGAGATCCCGCAGTTTTGTATGTCCAAAGCTGGTAGATAACGAGAGAAAAGTAACAGCTGTAGATTAATTTTCGTAAATGAATTGTGTTTAGTGACCAGTAACTATATGGAAATGTTGCTACTGTATCTTATATATATATTCTTGCTCTATCCATTAGATAATGGATAGAGCAAGTATATATATAAGATCTTGTTCCTATTAGAGCAGATGCTTTAATAGGAACAAGATCTGTCAGGGCTAACTCATGCAATGTTAGAGCATAATAATCGCGTTAATTACATAAGTCAATGTTAGTAATAGCATCTATACAGCTAATTTTTACTAAAAATAATAAAATTCTAAATTAACAAGCAAAAAGCGGCTTACCGCTTTTGCGCTGAAGATTTAGTGATATAGTGATTCAATGACCTTTGATCCACAAGTCGTCAGCCATAACCTCCAGTAACTTCTCTACACCAGCGTCTCCGAGTTGTGGGTTAGCGCACAGCGTGATCCGGCGCAGACCTGCCATGGCATCTAGCTCGGGTAACCGGTACCTCAGCGTATGGATCCAGTTCTCACTGTAGCGGTGGATTTTTTGGTACTGTACACACAAATTTTGTCATATAATCACATACAGAAATCATATTTTTGAGGAATATCCGGACACCAACGAAGTTTTTTATCCGACAGCTCGATAGGAGGGTAATCTTTTTCGAGCGTATGTTTGTATGTTTAACTATTTGTGACCCTCCACAGCATAAACCAGTTGACCAATTTTGACGACCGAGAGGCCATATTGGATTCATCATCATTTATTTGCACATGGTAATAGACTATGCCTACTCAAAATTCGATAAACTCATTGCATAAGTAATGCAGCCATGGGCACCAAACTAAGCAAATTGCCCGGTTTTGCTAGTTGCATCCCGCGGTTTCGCTTGTTAAGATATCGTGGTCTAAATATTTTGCAGGAGGGATTTTTGTAATCTCTTCTAACCACTAAACGAGACAATACTAGAGTGGATACCAAAATTTGACTCTAAGAAATGTTTAGTAATGAACCCTCATTACTAAACATTTCTTAGAGTCAAAACCTACATTTATAGTCTAGGGATTAGTTACATCGAAGTAGTTAATTCAACATGCCTTAACTAATTCCGCAATGTATGAAGCCCCAAGCGGCGTGAGCTCGCAGCCGGTAAGGTCGAGGGTCAGGATGTTAGGAAGACAGCGTACTGCCTTGCATACCGCCAGGCAGCCTGCGTCACCGATCAGGCACCGCGGCAGGTACAGGTGTTGGAGGGAACTGTTTGCAAGAAGCGCCTGGAACAGCAACTCTAGATTATTTCTAAGCAAACAATGGACATAATTTAATTTCTTTGCCCCTACGATACATGCACGAATGAACGAGCACCGATAGCCATGAACACTAAGTTGCGAATGGCCACACGATGCACGTGTGCGGGAAGTCCAAACGAAAGGTTTGAAGGTACTTAAATTATTAGTCGTCGCTAGCTGCTAATGATTGTGGCGTAGTCCTTGAATAGATTATGTTACTATTTTACCCTTACTTCATTCAATGGATTCAAGTATGGTATTTTCAAGGGTAGGCCTTCAAGCAGCAGTGTCGTGAGCAGCGTCGTGTTAGACAGTAATTGACAGATCGCTTCCATAAGATTGGTCAGCATGAAGTTCGTAAGAATTACTGCTCGCTTGTTTACAGTCTTCGCTAATCTTTCGCAGTCGATTTGTTCTAGAACTGAAATGTTATTTAGTATTTTATCCCCTGGAAAAATAACCTTGTAGAGATTAAAATAGGAACATAGTATAAATTTAACCACAAGAGCTATAGGTACTTATAACAAATAGCAAATAGACCAATGTACTTAGGTATAAATGTTTACCCTGTTGCGGACTGAGTCTTGATATAGTAATCTAAGTACCTACCTAGGAATCTACGAAAAATACGTCGATGTTCAAAGTATAAAATTATCTACTATATATAATGTACCATGCAATTTGTAGGATAATATGACAGTTAAATTATAAAAATCAATATAATATATATATAAATTGTAACTAGGTAAGTTAACATAAAAAAATCAGCTAACAGCTGATTTTCCAGTAATCATTTCTGATGACCTCGTAATTGATACATGTTGGAAACAGGGGAGTCTTTGATCAAACCGTAGATTTTATAGGACAAATATTTTTTCGAATAATTTTGATAACTATCTTAAGATTAAGCAAAAAAGAAACTGTAATACATAATATTTGAATGTCATCAAATCGACATATTTCATGATTGCTATCTCTGTTAGCTACAACAACCGAAAGTTTTATATAGGACATTGGGCATCTCATCAAAATCAAGCTACTCACGGAAAATTAGCTTGATAGTAATGAATCTTTTCTAGGGATCCTGGACTATAGACAGATATGTGTAAGTAAAAGTACCTGTCTTCACTTGCTGGCGGCATCGTATAGAAACGGAGTGAAGGCTCAAGTCACAGCTGAGAGCGTTTAGAATCGGCGGCCAGTCAACGTACTTTATCCTGTCCACGCAGAAATCGAGCAGTTTCCCGTTACCCGAAGGTATAACGGAATTTATAGGCGTTAGGTTCTGTAACTTGCAACACTTAACGTAGCATTGGTGGAAAATACGACTGGTTTTAGGCTCTATCCCTTTACCTACCATCGCTGTTAAAAAAATAAAAATAAGCTATCAAAATACATTCAATATCGCGTCGAATAACGCTATATTTCGCTTTTAAGAGCGATTAAAAACTTTGATAATAAATAATTATGATTTTGTTGAATAATTGCTCAAAAAATTAAATGACAGAAACGCTAAATCGAAATTAGAATTGTCACATTGACGTAACGAGCCTTGGTTTTTTTATTTGGCAGTATCAATAAAAGTTCTTATATAAGCCAACCAACAATAACAAAGCCTATAAAACGAGTAGTATAGGTACATATTATGGAGGTAAAAGAAAAAGTTTATTTTACAAAAAGCCAACGTTCCTTGATAGAGTACCATATTATTTGGTCGAGTTGCGTCACTAAAAATTTAAAACTCGCCGTTACCTTATTCTAGTCTACTGTTAGATGCTAGATCCATCTTTTCGCCTTCACTTCATGCCTAACTGTGGTTTGTTCCCAACGAGCAACACCCCCAACTGTCACTCGTTGGGACAACGTTTGATGGCTGCATATCTTTCATCTTTTATAGTACTTTTGGAATCTTTATTTACTAATTAGCAACAACTTAAGGTAGAATTCTTTTCTACTTTTGTTCTCATCTTTTGAAAATTCAGTAAAGTAAAAGCAGCAGCCTTATCAATAAACGCGTCTTAACTTTAATCGTCATTTGTCTTGTTTTGGCGCGTGACGTTCTCTATTGGATAGAACAAGACAAAAGATGCCCTAAGTTAAGGCGCGTTTATTAATAAGGCAGCAGTTGTTCCATACATACCGATATACAATGCCTCAGGGAACTTTTTGTATGGAATACAATCGTATATAGTTTCAACACCCTGTGTAGATTATTTGGAATCGTGTCTTAAAGAAGTAATATATATATATATATATATATATATATATATATTATAATACCTCTATACAAACAAGGTCTCGGCGTACGGCAATAGTAAAAACTGTGTTATTGTTTCGTTCATTTATTTTACAAAACTTGTGACATTGGTCTTTTTATTTTTACATACACCATAACACCATTATCATCAGGTATATTTACATTTAAGAAGCTCATTTTGTAATAAAAATAATCATAATTGGCACAGCTTTAATACGCGCATCTTTTTGCTAATTTTAACAGTAGATTATAACCAATAATAAATGTTTCTCGACTGCGTTTTGACCATTATTTTTAGATTGATTACCCCAATAGACATGAAGTGTTTTATGAAGTGCATTGTTTGTTTGAAACTCAAAACATTTATTGTCATATTATGTGGGATCGTATGGTTTAAGTTTGCATCAAGTTCGGGAAACTACTAATATTTTTCGTACGATGCGTAATGTGCTACGATTACTATTGTTCAGCAAGGCTATGATGCACAAACGATAAAATGTTGTCTAATAAATACTCGTCATGTTACGTCACTACACAATGATAGTGTTTTGTTTGACAATAATAATGACATCGCACGACGATAACGTTCGGTTTCGTACATCTTACCCCTGCAGGTAACTATCATGTGTCCCTACTAGGGCATTTTATTTATTATTATTACCGTGCCTCTTAGATAATACGCACAAATAGAAATAAATACATTAAAATCTCGAAAACAAAACAAACAAAAGGTAACACATGGTAACATTTTCAGGCACATTCATTTGGGACGTTTAAAGAAATTAGTATGTGAAGAGAGCTTCGCTGTTTCTTTAAATAAATAGGTACGTTTGAATAGTTTAGTCACAGGTTTGTGTACAGAGCGATGATTTTATTTGTGCGATTGTTTTATCAAAAATAACTCATAAAAAACTACATGAAATTAAATTTCACTGCTGCTGTTATTTATATGGAATCTTGTACGCAGTGGTAAGCGTCACTTTTTATCAAAGCGTACGCCGCACGTCTGGTGTTACTTTGGCGAAATATATTTTGACTAAAGCAAAAGCTCGGGCTTGACACTTGACAGGATTTATTAAGCCTTGACAACTTGCTGACCTACTTTTACTAGATAGACGCTTATCAAGATTATTTAGGTAAGTAGATACTTCTTGACAGCGCCTGTATCTATTAATTATAACATTTCTCCTTTCTTCATAATTCAATACATAGTTCCTTGTGGATCTAAATATAAGAACTATATTAGAATAAAATCATATTGAGACGTTGACGTGCTGCGTACGTATCAGTAGAAAATGGCGTTACGAGTACACCCGAAGCGCGATCGATTTCAAAGCTAAACCAAAAATACACAAATATTATCATCAATCTGTCGTTAACTAATTAAATCTAATAACATAGCTCTGCGATATAATATTAAAATTAACTACTAAAATTAATAGTAATAATCGCAATATCACATTAGTTACATAACATATCGTATAATGGGCATTTATACTAAGTACCAACTAAAGTTTCATTTCATAAACGGCTCAGTTCTGTTTGAGCCCATTATTTCAAAATACGCTTACTTATGTTAGATATTTTTTAAGTTTTTTTTCTGTTTTTTTTTTACAATCAAATAAAACCTAACTCATTTAATCCTACCGTCACCTAATAAAAATACGTTAAAGTATTAGCTTCTATCTCTGTATCATGATACGTAATGTGTAAATAGCTATTTTGTATAAAATATTTTTTTGTAACATTTACAATGCTATTACTTACTTATTTTAAACAAAATATGTATCAAAATCTTAGGTTTAACATCTTTATAGGCTTGCTAGGTATAATTTACACGAACACAATTATTTTTCTACATGGAAGCCCTCATATCTTGCTTTATTATTTATATTGGCTACATTAAAAGTGTTACATTGCTTAAACGAGATCAGAATGTATAGCCTTTGTCAGAGAAATACATCTATCATAAAATGTGTATTTGACTTTATCCCGATGGAACTCGATCTCATTTGGCAGTATGTATTCATATGATACGAAGTCGGTTATCCTAACTAATATCCTAACTACTTATAAATGCGAAAGTAACTCTGTCTGTCTGTCTGTTTCGCTTTCACGCCAAAACCACTGTGAACCGATCTGGATGAAATTTGGTACACAGGTAGATTGGACCCCGGGAAAGGACATAGGATACTTTTTAACCGACTTCAAAAAAGTAGTTCCCCCATTATCTCGACAATCCAATGGGGAACTACGCGGGTGAACCGCGGGGCACAGCTAGTAATAAATAAAACGACATCAGGTGCACTACACGTACACTTACAGTCTTATTAACAAACGCGTCTTAATTTCAAACGTCTTTTGTATTGTTTTGACGCGTGACTTTCTCCGTCGAATAAAACGAGACATAAGACGTTTAAAGTTAAGACGCGTTTATTAATACTCAGACCTTTAGTGTAATTCTTTACACACGAACATAATTACTCTATGGAACAATAAGGTCTATTATATTGACTGACTAACAATTTTCAAGTGAAATTGCTCATGAAACTTGGTAGTGAAATTATACAAAAGAAATTATATATTTGTAATAGTTCAAAATCTATGAATATGCAAAGTCTAGTACCTCAAAGTTTCGTTATTGTCAGAAACCCGCCAAACGAGATGATAGTTTCCGAGCCAGACAATTTGACAGATGTCTTCAAACGGAAAGGACGCGAGTTCACGCGAATGATTTCTCTGTAAAGGTAGATTTACACGTTGACAAGTACTGTAGCGAGTTAAGTTGCCGTCATAGCGACTTCAGTTCTTACTGCGTTTGTACGTTTCCAGCAACAGAATACTAAACGCGGCTGAAGCGTCTATAACAACTAAACTAGCTACGATGGCAAGCTAACTCGCTACTGTTCTTGTCTACGTATAAATCAACTTTATTATAAATGGACTACGAAACGACATACGCGATCGGCGCCCGTCGGTCAGATTCGGGTTGGTCCGCGTCGCTTTCGGAAGTGGTCGGCGATCTTCGGTTCCACTCGCTCTCCGGATCCGAGAATATGTTGCGATCGGCGAGAGCGTCGTCTTCGTCTATCGCTTCCAGGTCTAGTTCGTCTGTGGACAAAACCCAAGATCTAAAAACGTGATAACCGATTTTGGCATGCGCCCTTAATTTTTTTTTCAGTATTTCGACTTTGAATCCTTATCATTGGACTGATTTTGATATAAAATATGAAGTAGAATTGTGGCTTAGAGAAGAAAGAGGGTAGGTATTACCCTCTTCTGATGATTTTTTATAAGTTACTCAGCACTTTTCTAATTTCACTCGCAGAAATAATGGCGTTTTCAAGTACTGATAAGCGAATAACATGCATTTTATAACCCGACAAATATTAAACTCGAGGCTGGCAAACAAGTATACTATCCGCATGTCACAAAACTTTTATTTTTTATAAATTAACTGTAGAGTTGGTGACTGAAAGCGGACTTACCGCTGTCTGCAATGAATTCCGCCGCCCAGTCGTGTTCGAACTCTAGCTGCTTGTTGGTCTCGCGCTCCGTGGGCGACTGCACGGCTTCTGTGTCGGCGTCCGTCACGTCGTAAATCTCCGTCATTTTCATCTAGAAATAAAATAAAGGACTTAAATTTAAGACAAAGATAGATTTATTTCATAACTGCAACAGTGGGTCACACTATCTGGGTACTCACTCATTCATTAATTTAGAAACAAGTTAAGGAAACGGTGAGTCCCAAACTAAGCATATGATTAGTATCTTGGGAAACAGTGCGGTATTACTCGATGCACGTTTATATAATTTGTTCACAGTGTTCCAATTACTGCAACAAGACTACGGACTAGCCTAGTTATATGGAATTGTTGCATATCTAATCTTCGTTGTTTCGTTACAACGTAGTGACGTATTTTTTTACTTTAATTACTAATAAATTATGTACACTTGTAATTAGGCATTTGGTTTGAATTTTTATTACTAAAATAATATAATTAGTAACTAGTTAATAGCAAAATGTCTGTTTAAAACACAGATTATAACCTTTAAGAGGCAGCGAGATTTAACACCTTGCGGTTCTCATAATAGTAGAAGATGCAAAGCATCAATCACGAGTCCGTATATTGTAACCTCGACCATATATCGATGGCGCTACGCTGTTACTTCAATTATATTATGTAGGTACTTCCAAGCGGTCATCATGAAAGTTATTTTCAATTCCCGTTCCAGATAAAATCATACATATTTATTGCTTGTTAATGTTTCGCCAACTCAAAACAATCGGCTCGTTATAATACTTCACAAGAGCCGGATTCAGCGATTCTTGCACAACAAATTAGTCACAATAATTGCGCACCTCCGGCGGTCGTCAAAACAACGTTACTAGTAAACAAACTTATCGTTATTTACATTACAACTGCACACACGTGGAGGGGACTCGAGGCTACAGATTGTGCTGGTATTTGGTCAGAGTTTATGCGTTATCTCACTTTACAAGGTAGGTCGGCTGCAGTTTAAATATAGCGTCAATCTGTGGACTCGCTTCGTGGCAAGCTTTAGTAATAGAACGTATGGATATCTATCCATTGGTATCATCTGGTACCAATGAAAAGTTTCTAACACAGGATACGACAGATTCGTGGATTAAGCAGATTCGCTGTTAGACAGAAGTACAGTCGGGGTTCTAATCACACAAAAGAAATGGTTGAGATGCTCCAATTTATACAGAAATTTCCAAAAATCCTAGTATTTTCAGAAACGCGAACTGAATTTCTGTCATGTTTGATTTGCAAATTTCACGTATAGTTAGTTTTAAACACCACACTATATCAATTGATAATTATTTTGAGAAATATTCTCATTGGCTGATGGATAGCGTGGAGCCTATAAGCACCTCTAAACCACCACACGTCTTAGACATTAGTCGTGCGAACCCTTTCATCCTGTAAAACGACTGTTCCTTTACCAAAGGACCACATCGCATACATGGCAGCGAGCCGTTAGTTTAATTTAAAATCATCTAAAAAGTTAACAACAGTAATGTTTAGGTGTATGTCGCGATAACCCTCGATACGGCACGCGATATCGCGCGATGTGTGCGTCACAGCACCACCGATACGCGGGTCAAGTATGCCGCTCGTAGGCTGCTTCTTGGGAAACTAAGTAATGCTATCACAACTGAAACTTTAACTTTGGTGTGTTAACTGAATTGGGTGTGAAAATATACTGGTGCCATTTCTTTGTTTTTAATTTATTTAAAAAAAAGGGGGGGACTTTTCACGTATGTTCCCTTATTATCAGGAACACTTCGACCAATTGAAAATGTATATTCTCCTACAAAACAAAAAAAAAATAGTAGAAGTTATTTTGCTAAGCCACAAAATAATAATAATAGGCCTTACTTACATTTGCTTCGTTTACGCTTGGAGTTTAGATTGAGAAATCGGAATTATAACAAGAGGTGAGTTAGATTTTTTGAGGTGAGGTGAGTTAGGGCTTGACAAGCCAAAATTAATCAGGAACCAGCAGCGTCAACCAGCAGGACTCTTATTTGTGACAGAAGTCTATTCTGCTCATACAAGTTTGAACTGAGCCCCAAAAAGACTTAGTTACCTTATTTTCGCCATCCAGGTAGTAGTAAGCGAGTAGCGCGTCGTTGTGTGACGTCACGCTGAGAATGTGCTCGAAGGTGTCTGTATCGTCATATGTGATGTGTTTGTCGCCGTACGTTAACTTGTATTGGCTCGCTCGTCTGAAACATTATAAGATACACGCGTTAGTAAAAGAGATGATCGGACGCACTGTCAGTCTAATCGACTATCTGCGAAATATTAACCAAGCAGTCAAACCAGCAAGCCTTTTTATCCCTGGGAAAAGGGTAAGACAAAAAATAAGTAAAATTAATCGGCTCGAAGGACCATTTTCGTGATGGGAATTCTTTATTCTTGGATAGTTTTAACACTACATACTTAATTATTTTACTTGTCCATACTTCTGCTGTGTGTAGCAATGTGGCTTGGGCGTATGTCTATTCTTTCATTGTAATCTATAGTAAAAGCGATTTGCGTAGCTTGCTCTGGTGGTGGGGGGGGGGGGGGCTTATATATCAATTTGATTTATAATTTAGAAACAGGTGACTAGGTTTACAAATAAGGTTATTTGTCAAGAGCATCTTGAGGAAACAATAGCATATGCCATGAGTAAGTTCCGCGTATTGACGATATTGTAATATGCGTAAACAAAGCGTTCAAACAAATTTCCCATTTGTAGGCGTCACAGTTGTTCTCAAGTTTATTACATCATTGTATTCAGACAAAATTCAATTTAACTATTATCGAAATTAATGAACTTAACATTGTAAGGATTACAATCTAACCTGCTATTAAATTAGAAACGAGCAAAATGTGGCCAAATTTTAACCAAGGTCAGAATTGATGAGGTTCTCAAGTCGTCGGACTTTTCTTTATTTTTTTCTGTATGTTACGCCTTCTTAGTTTTCATCGACGCCTTGTGTACGTAAATGAAATTGACCAAATCGAGAAAGTTAACAAATACCCATAATCGGCGAGCATGTAATAAATAGGTTGTCTCGATCACCAGATGGCAGATGGTGGAGTGTAAAAGTAGGTATTCTCTGCCTATCCCAATTAAATTAAACTAGCGTGTTTTTAATTATGTCGCGCCTGTAGATATAGGTGACTGTAAGTAGCATTAACAACATTGCATAACCAACACGCTTAACAAACAATTCTGCTTCTGACATGCATTGCATTTACATAAACAATACAAGTAGCTATCAATTGTTTCCAATACGTTACGAAAGAACGAACAAACAAAAGAATAGTTTTAATCAGGAAATGGGACAATTGAAGCAAATTTTCGACATAATCCTGGTAGCTAATTGACTAACTTAACAAGCTTGAATAACAAAAATAACTCAAGATAAAAGTATCCAGTTCACAGGAATTGTGTAGGTCATACCTACTTATAGATGTCTTAGCGAAATTTGATGACGGAGGATGATAAAATTACAACACGATTTTAACAAGTCTAACGATTCGATCAAATCTCATAACTGGTTATATTGGTGTAACTATATGATTTCACTGCGACATAGATTCCAACTGAATAAAAATCATATTGTTGTACTGTCATTTCATTTTCTCAATAAAGCCAATCTAATAAAGATGAACATAACATATAATTTATGAATTTAAAAATGTTATCTTTGACCTATTGTTGCGTATGAGTTGATGACGTCAAATTCCCGCGCATTTGTCTTATCGGATGCCTGACATTACCCCCCGTTTTGTTTTGTTATCGAGTGTGTTTAGGTAAGTACATAATGTACTTAGTGTAATAACTGAGCCTGTACTTTATTCGAGTTGTATTATATTAAAAATTAACATACAGCTATGGAACAAGTATGGCTAGCCGTCGATAATGATCATTGTAACGGGACAATACAAGCAGGTCTTTATCATGAACTTAATGATACCTAAAATACGAAGAATAAGAAGCGAATGCCTATAAAGTAATAAAATAATCTGCAAAAAATTATTACTGAGAATTACTACACAAAAAAGTAACTCCTAAGCGACTGATACTCGCTAGGAATCAATGCAGAGCCTAAACGGCTGAACCTAGAGCAAACACACATGAACATGAATATTTGGAGTATTTTGGAACGTGTATTAATTATAACATGTAGAGGTGTACTAAAACTTGTCTTTGGAAATTCAACCCTTAAGAGGTGAAAAAAACCTTTAAAAAAATGCCAAAAGTTTTTTTTTTCATTTTATGTCACGTGTATCGCTGCGGGTGACAGGTATATGTTTCTGATCATCCTACTAAATATTGTAATTATGTATCCTATGTACTCATAAATAGCAAGTTCTTTGTTCACTATTTCGATCACTTCGTTACTACTATAAGACTACTTTAAGGAATGATTTCGTTGTGATATTTTATCTTAAGTCTTTGTTGTAAATGGGTTACTAGGTGCGTCTTTTAAATATTTTAAACAGATCCCCCAAGGTCGCGGATTAGTACTTGCTTAGATTCTTGCTTGATAATGCAATAATAACTTTATTTTATCTCCCAATCTACCAATGTAAGGCGTGTAAATATGTCTCTATCTAACTAAACATACTGCGCATTTCATACCTAGGTAGATATTCTATAAGTATTGACGTAAGTATTTACTTCGATTGATTGTCATGATGACACAATAATTAAAATCTAAAAATCTTAGTGATTTATACCATATTATATTCCTTTTTAAGAGAGTGACTAAGATTGCCGATTCTCAGTTATTTTATGCAAAAACTAAACTAAATCGATTTTGAAAAAAAATATTTGTGACAACATGGAAAGTATACATTTCAAATAAAAAATACAAATCATATAGCTGTGAGATATATCAGGTAACAGACTTAAAAAAACATACAAGCGAATCGAGTACTTACGTAAGTACTCAATTCGGTTGTATATTTTTTATGGAGTCGACTCTTTTTAGGGAGTCACTAGAAAAGTGACTCATTTTACAAAACCAAAAGTGATATGCATCATAACTGGCAACATTAGTGCCAAAAAAAGAGATCTTTTCCAAGCTTTGACAATGCTTAATTTGTCATCACAATCACAATTTTAACAAAGCTATCTCATTTCTTTTGTCGGCATTTTCATGCAATGCAAGCATTCTAATTTTGTGAGCTGAGTCACTTATGGATAGGTACTCGTAGTTAGTTAGAATCATTAAAATCTTTCACATAAATTATGAAATGTTTTTGTGATTTACAAAAACTCCACAGATCTCCATAGTTATTTTATATTACCACAGTTTTATAACTTTGAGATAATACTACATTGAAACTTGGTCAATGAAACGTAATCGATTCTACAAATTTCATAATAAATACTTAGAAATGAAAACATGGGAAATAGGACGTTCGGATAAGAAGTCTTTGTTGCGTTATCAACAACACAGCTGGGCTGCCAACGAACTGCTCCAACAATCGTTAATAATTATTAGTACATTTTATAGCGATCAAAATATTTGATAACTACAGGGTTATTACATTAAGACTGATTTATAATTTCTAAATCATCAAAATGATCCTATTACAATATAACTACATAGTTGATACATGCAAACGCAAACATACGAGAGTAAACATGTAAATATCTTTATTAAGGGTAAAATGCATTTTTCCATATTTCTTAAACTAGCCGGTTTGGTTTGGTTCGGTGGATAATTT
This sequence comes from Ligdia adustata, assembly GCA_947049295.1. Classification (NCBI taxonomy): domain Eukaryota; kingdom Metazoa; phylum Arthropoda; class Insecta; order Lepidoptera; family Geometridae; genus Ligdia; species Ligdia adustata. Next base: position 12,782,082 of record OX346218.1, read on the forward strand.
GATCATCCCATGGGAACACTTCAATTATCGGGGATAAATAGTAGCCTATGTGTTATCTAGGGTATAAGCTATCTTTGTGAAAAATTTCATCCAAATCCATTCAGCCGTTTGTGCTTGAAGAAGGAAGGAACAAACAAACACACACATACAAACTTTCGCTTTTATAATATCAGTGTGATTTTATGTGGTTACCGAATTTTTAAGAATATGCCAGTTTTGCGTGTTCAACTTATTACATGATAGCGGATCCATCCAGCATCCAAAATTTGGACTTTTATCCATCACCATCACCCACAGCCTTCTTTAATTCACTGCTGAGTATAGGCCTATCTCAATTATGCCATCTGCTTCAGTCCTGTGCCAATCGTGGTAGGTTCGATTCGCAACTGTTCTTAGGTCGTGGCAGTCGCACTGACCAGACAAAACCATCCCATATAAATATGCCCAAAATTTAGACTTAACGACGTTTAATTTTAAGCTGTCTTTGCACTCATATATATGAGTGTAAGAAAAACTTATCTAGTGGAAAACTAGTACGATACTCGTAGAACTTTCGCTTTGTTTTCATTTCTAAAACTGACTCTAAACAGAAGTTTTGTTAGCTAGCCTACATGAGTCACACCGTGTGTAAGCATACCTAACTATATGTAGTGTAAGCATATCTAGTAATTAATACCTAAATATATGAGTGACATGGCCACTGCTACCAACTAACAAATGCACGTGCAGATATACGCCTTGACGTTTAATATTTGATATGCACTACACTTTATTGAAGTTTGAACTTTCATGTCTACACAAGAAAACTCTTTTGTGTATCTTTGTTAGGTAGTAATTATGTCCATTGCTATTGATATAGTTTATCTATGTTACGGGCTACCTCTTTGTTTTGCGGATTATTTCCTCATCACATATCAAATGAATTGCTTATTAATACATTCTAGAGCTGATTAAATAGATACATAAACTATTTTAATAACTCTTCTTTATTGTTACTCTTTTTTAGCAAATTCCAAAAAAGAGGAGGGAGGTACTCAATTTTGTAACTGATACTTTGGAGACGGCTGAACGTATTAAAAAATATATGTTTTTTATTTGCTAAGTTTTATTGCCGTAAATGGGTAATCACTTTTTTTAAATATGAACTTGTTAAGATATATTGTGAATTGTTTTTAATTATGTGTAGTTGTTGAGAAGTTAGGTAAAATGACCCTTGTTCTAAGTGAATTTGACAAATATATACCTACCATTATTTCTCTGGCGCATAAAAAAATATTACTATACATTATGCCAAACGTGTTTACGTTTAGAATAATGTATCGTAATGTTTGTTGTACTCTATGTAAGTACCAATACCAAATGATTCCATATTAACGTGTACAAGGAACACGTGTTTCATTGTCCCATAATACCCAGGGCTATAAAATATACAGTTGAATAGACCAATGACCATGTATTGGTGATATGGACGTAGGTAGTGATAACATATAATTTTAATGTCAATTTGAATTTTCTACTGATGATTAGCTAAATTAAGGAAATCTAGTCAGAAAAAGATTTGTTTTATCATTTTTGTAATTACAAATATTTATAAAAAGGACCAAAGCCCAACTTTTTGAATTAAATTTACTTACTATCAGTATAACGAGTACTCACGTATAGATGTGGAAGCACCTCTACGAGTATATATGAAAATGTATTGATTGATAGCATTCAATTAATAAAACGACTAGTTACTGGCTCTACAGCCAATTACTTGGTAGCTAACCGAATGAAAAGTTGTCAAGCTACTTTCTTTTGCATGCCATCAATATCGAAGCCGGTCTTACGAGTTGTTTAAGATCTCAGTACTTATAGGCATTTTATGTGTATGTGGTATCAGCTACGTTCAGTATTCTCCATTAGCTCTGTTAGTTCATAGAACCATGTAACACTTGCTCGGAAAAAGCAGCCGGTGCGAAAAAACCATCCATGTTCTCAACAAAACTTGAATGACATTTAAAACTTGTCATCCAAGAGTAAAATTCAATCGAACTACGGGATCGAGCCTCCTAGAGGGTTTTTGTTAAGATCATTCAACTAAAAGAGACTATTCTAAGCTAAGCTTTCAAGCGGAAGGTCGTGGGATTAAATCGCAGGCCTGCAGCTCCAAACCTCTTCTCTAAATTGCAGATTTTAATTAATTAATATGTGGTTTAACAATGAAGGAAAAGATCTCAAAGAAGTCTGGTAGTCGAAGAAGCTACAAAGCTTTTCAAAATACTTATCCCGCAAATTTGCCAGCGTGATAGACACTACGGATTGATACGAAGTTTTTAATATGTTTTAAATTTGCTCAGACATATTTTCAAGTCATCAAACGAACAAAGACTTATTATTTGACATTGACATTGATGCAAAAACACGTGCGCTGACACGGACTAAATAGAAATGACGTAACGTTACCCTCGTGATGACGTATATACAGACATAAGTGCAATAAAAATAATGCAAACGATAACTCGTGAAGGTCGAAGTGATAACACTAACTGATATCAAATATATTGAGGAATTAAATTTAATAAACAGGATTTAAGACTACCTAATCTCACTTTAAGTGGTTTTTGTAGTCCTTTTGTTCCACCGAATACACAAAGACTGAAGCCAATAAGAATGCCGTTATTCTTGATTACATTTACACTACTCATTACATTAACATATAAAAACAAACAATCCTGGCTTAAAATGGAACTGTGGATGTATGGCTCTTGAAACCAATGTACTAAATTAACTAGCCTATGGCAACTCAACCCATAAATTGTAATATCACGTTGATGGAGTCAGGTGTGACTTTGCGGAAATTCATTTATAATTATGGTATATTAAAAAAATGTGTTTTTCCGCCTCGTCTTGATGTCAGCGTGAGATATCGAAAAATATTTATATATATAAATTTTATATACCATCTTACTTTAACGTTAAAAGTATACCACAGCAGTGGTATTTATGGCTTGTCTCTGAATTGGGGCAGTGGATATCATGGTTTATTTCACTGCTTATGATAATATATGTATTTCGAGGGACATCATTTGAAGTTAGATACACTATTAGTCAAAACATCAATCATTGTACAATGATGTATGAGTAAATATGTAAGATACCGTCATTTGCCGTCATTTGAATTAGTACGATTTTTTGTCTTTCTCTTACCCTGGGGAAAACACACGTGCAAGGGCTGATGACTGCAAAATCATAGACAAAATAGACATTTGTGTGAACTCGACTTCTAAACATGACTGACCTTCTCTCCATCTGGTAGTTATCGTGCAAATCCTTCTTAGAGTCCATGGTGAGCTTGTAGTATATCCTAGCGGCTGCCACGGACCTGTCCTGCGCGGTGTAGACAAACCCGTGCAGCTGCTGAAGAAGATTCTGACTCAGCTTCCATAGAGATTTGCTCATCTTTGGCGTGCATGATACGAATCTGAAAGTTTTTTCATTGTTAGGATATTTCACATTTGAACTTATGGAAAAACACATTTTAATTTACTATCACAAAATACGTTGTTACAGTCTTATAATGAAATATTATCACAACATTCTGTAGCCAACAAATTTGATCAAAAATATCAGTTCCGACCAAGTCAAGATTTGTGCTTTTGTTTTCATGTATGAAAACTTACCATAATTACGTATCATAATACTTTGAGCGATTTTGCTCCAAAAAGGAGAACACAAGATAGCGAAATACAACACAATATTATTTAGTCTTCGACAAATACATTTATATTTATAATTTATTTTACTAAATGACAACCATGTCATATTAGGTACGCATATAATAATAGTTATGAAATTCATTGCATTCAAGTGCATAAGCAAAACAACATAATGACGTTAAGCTCGGAAATCCCATAACACTTAATATTAGTAGGAACTAAGTGTAAACTTAGTTTTGCTAAATTAATATCAATGATATACGTATCTGCGTAGTACATCTTGTCTTCTAAGATACTATTTAGATAACTAATTTGTTAGCTTTCTAGTATGGCTTATAAAAACGCAAGCGGAAAAGCACATGATCAGATACGACTACTTACAACTCAGCTAATGTTTCCCATATGAACACAGTCACGAGTTCACAACTTTAAAAAATACACTACGAGTATATTATATCCTGAATTGCAAAGCACCTGAGAATCGAAACTACCATTGAGGAAAATCATTCCATATTGCTCTAAATAATAATTAAATGAAATAATTTGCCATTTGATGTTCAAAATCGCGTATATTAATTAGAAAAAACAAAAACAGGAAATAAATTGAAGTACGTAAGGATCTTATCTGTGGTTATGTTTCTCCATTATCCGTCGAGTCGAGGCCATACTCGTTACTCGGACAATAAGTAGGTACGTAGGTATGTATTCGTTGTATGTCTTACGTATTTATTTATTGAGTGTTACTGTTCATTTGTTGCTAATGAAGTTCAACTGGGGGCGTGTCCCTAATCCCTATTGAGTTAATTGACTATTACTCAATACAGTATCTACTAGATATTGTTTTACTTCAGACAAAATATTCAGGTAAGTATACAAATAATGTAAATACTTTACCGTATACTAATACGATAAAGTCGAAGACATTTTTAGCTATTTGAAGTACTTTTCCTGAGTGCATATTTCTAAACTTTGGAATAATGAACGGTAATTGTGTTTTCAACATTTATAAAGTCATGCGTTATTGATTTCAGCAACAACTTGTTGCAATTAACTAAGTCCGAAGTTCCCTAAGGTTTTGCTTGATATGCAAAACTAAAGCTGATAATTAAATTAATAATTTAAATTTTCATCAGAGTTCACGTAACCTTGACCAAATGGCACACAAACATAATGAAGTGTTACAATTGAGGAGATAGGGAAGTTGTGTAACATACACTTGTAGATACGACTAACCATTGACCATTGTTATTGCAATTTAGAATAATGTTTTGATACAAAAAATCATGCGTCAAACTTATGGTGTAACAATTGAAGCTTGCGTAAATGAAGTTGTTTTATCTTAATTTTTTACATATTATTAAAATAATCAATTTTACTATTATAAAAAAATACCTACATGAAATTTGGAGAAGATATGTACAATGTATCTTTTATTTATTTTAATTTACGCCTCAATACACCTACGTATGTATACTCAAACATCACAAAAACGTATCGACCCATCACCATACAAATGACTTAACTCAAAAATCTTATTTTTCCAGACATAGACACTCACTCTCCCGGCAAAACACTAACGTACTCCCACAAAACTAACCTAGTCATGACGTTGTTGTGTCGCAAACACTTCCTTTTACGGACGAGCACATTCCCAGCCACTTTGTATTGAACTGCATGCGTCTCTACTCTACCAGCGTGATAGCTAAAAATCGTGATGATTTTTTAATGTTATATGTCAAAGAAAGCTTTGCAAAGACGACAATAAAAGATACAGTTTTACATTATTCGCTTAATATTGTCGCTTGCATTTAAAATTTGGTTTTAATTTGCGTAGTTTACAATATTAATTCCGCATGATTAATAAATTGCCATTGAATATGACGTGGCTGACACAACGAATATCGACTATGATTAAACACAATATATTATAAAGTATTATAGAAAAGAGACACATGCAACCATAAAGACTGTACAATGGCTTTATAAAGTAACCCTTTGTAAAAGTTATATAATAATAATCTATGCAAGTGATAGGGTTTCCCTAAAATGTAAGCTATTTCGGCTATTTGTTTCATTCAACTGCCAATGAACTTTAATAATAGCTAGGAATTTGTTTATCTATTGATAAATGAACGACAGTTTATTTTATTAATGTGTAATGTTATATTTTAAATATCATTTGTAAACAAAACTGTTTACCAAATTCGCTGTGTCAATTATTATTTATCGAATGTACTCAATCAGTAAGTCAGTACCAACTTGCGTTCTTAAATATTAAACACAAAATAAAGAAAGGTACAAAATCTTATTTTTTAATGAGTAACGTAAAAATACACTAATTGAAACTTACGTCATAGTCCCTCTACGTAGTTCCTTGTTAGGTAAATGAGTAGGGTCATACGATATTTGCTAAGGAAATCATCATCCTAACAAGCTATAAAGGCAGGTAGGTTTTTCCGCAGTTTGCAGTGATATTGTCCTAAATGATTTATGTCATAAAGAAATCGAATGTTTTTAATATATTGAAAGACAAATGAACAAGTTAGTGTTTTATTTTAATCGTTTTATGTGTCATTATATTAGTGTATCTTCTGCACCACGTCTTTCCAGAATGGAAATCTTAGACTTTTCAACGTACTGTTCCCCGCATTAGACGCTATCATCGGTGACCCGTTTCAACTTATTTGAAGCGTGAGAAAACGTAGAAAGTCAATATAGTCGTTTCCACCGACTGGTAGAGACTACACTATACACGTGCACTTACTTGGTGAATGTAGCATAGAGGATATCGATAGGCACGGTGTAGGGCAGGGCTAGCACGGCGAGGTAGCGCGCGGCTCGTCGTCTCATCACCCAGTTGACAATGCCACTGTTGGCGGTGTCTATCGCGTTCTGGAATATCGTCATCACCGTGTCCGGTAGGTCGTCCACTAGCGCGTCCTGGAAACAATACGCTCAATAAATATAATTATACTGGAGGTAGACGAAGAGTTTTCGCTTTATACACTGGGCAGGTCCATTTCGGCGATAGTTGAAGTTTAATAAAAGTGATTCTACGAGTAAAATATAAATATTCACAGTCGGTGACGCTATAAAAAGAACAAACTTATATTTATTTTAAAAACAAAGATAGACTCACTTGTCTGTGCGTTTTACATTCCTCACAATCCGGATCATATTCGTGCGTGGTGTCGTCCAGAACATCTTGCAGGTGGAAAGTGGATTGAACGGCCAGACATCTCGTGCAGGAGATGAGATTGTTTCTCTGAAGGAACCTCAGCGCGTCGTCGAAACCTTGCTTGCACATGTTGCTCAGAACTTCGGGCTTCGGAGGGAACAGAATTCGAGCGAAACGGTTCATGTTCTGCTTAGACAGTTCTATGCTTGTGTTCGCTACGTTTACCTAAAAACGGAATGAAAGGTAACTAAATGGTAGTTATTTCTGAGGCTTTACAGTAGCAGAGTAGGCTTTTATCTACTACTACCTAAGTAGCAGTAGATAACTATTAGTTTTATAGCTATATCCTACTTATTTATATACACAATCAATTATGACAATTTGTAATAATTGTAATCATAATTAACTAAAGTTGAACTTGAGAAGAAACGTATATCGAAGAATTTAGTTATTATTGGTCAAAAGTCGCTCGCATATTCATTTAGCTACTTCTTAAGTACTGATTATTGTCATACATCTAACTTCGTAATGTGACGGTTTATGAATTCTACATGCAATAGATCTTGTTATGAAACGTGTTGTTTGTTCATGCAAGGTAATAGATTTGAAGAGAATCGTTTCATAAACGTGACCTGCTATATTTAGAAATAGAATTAAAGAACAAACCACATGCCTTGCGATAAATGTACTTTTACTTAACAATTTGATATACATTGGACTTTGGTGCAGGTCTATCTCATTATCTAGTAATTGCAGAATAATATCTGATTAAGTAACATACAGCGAATAATTTTGTGTGCTTTCTACATTAACCCATCCTTCTAATAGTTTAATATTTATACTATAGACAGAGTGCCCTAAATAATCGAAATTGTAGGTCACCCAATGTTTTCTGACATGGTCTACTTAAAATTAGTCACATGAAGACCACAAAATTCTTTAGAAGTAAGTAATATGCGGTTGGTCAGTCTAGCAAAAGTGAAACTTGTCGGTTTGCAATAGTAATTTTAAAACGCGTTCACTTTTCGCAACCACATTCGCGCAATTGCGAGCTCCTACTTACAGGAGATTACGCACTTATCAGACGCGTTAATAATTTTTGCTATACAGTATTTATCATTTGCTTACATTTGCTTTCATAGGCATAAAAGTGAAAATACTAGATATTTCTTAAACAACATCTTATTTAAATTGATTTCCGTACTACGGAAATCATTTTATAACGATTTTATAACAAACGGTCCAAGACGAGCTCTCGATAACTAACTCTACATAAAGTGCCGCATTATAATTTAAAATTAGATTGCATTTTCTGTACGTGTTACATCTACCTGTAATATCCCCACCCTTATGATATCCTACTCTTACTAATATTATAAACGCGAAAGTTTGCAAGAATGTGTGGATGTATGTTACTTTTTCACGGGAAAACTGTTAAACTGATTAGCATTAAATTTGGTACGGAGATAGCTTAGACCCCGGATTAACACAAAAGCTACCTACTTTTTATCCTGTATAAACGGGGGTAACACCACTGAGCGCAGCTAGTGTAGTGCTCTTCTGCAACCGAGTGACGAATTAACTTGATTTTTGTACAGAGATAATCGAGGTCCGGAAAATATCAAGCTATGTATAATGTATATGTATGTGTGTAGGAAGATGGTATAGTTACATGGAAGAGTTGCGAGCTCAAGTCCCTCGGGCAGATGTCGCTCTCGCCGCAGAAGGGGCTGACGGTGATGGTGTTTTCGTCTAGCACAGGTAAGTTGTCGCTGAACCCGCCGTCCATGTACCGGATGCCGTGGAACCTCGGCGGCAGCAGACCAGAGAATACGGGCACGAAGCACGACGCCAGCAGCGCCTAAGAGGTACGTATATTGATAGTTCCGTAATGATGTCTCGCTTGGCGTATTTTAAATGTTGGAAACGCATCTTAAGAACTCATAGTACAATGTACCTAGAATCGCTGGTGGAATGTTGAATAAGGCGGTATATGATGTGAACTGCTAGGTTATGGAAGTCACCGCCAATTTCTCTATAATCTGGGTGTAATAACATAAGGCCGCGAATGAACCGTTTTCTTTTGGGCAAGCGTGTTTCATCATAATTATCACGTGAGTTGCAACTTGCGGTATATCGCAAGGCATTGAAAAGTTATAAAAAAAATATGACTAATATGTATTTTTATTTTCTTACCTAAGTATATGAATATAGCATTTCTATTCATGTATAACTACGTTGGTACGATCACAATCTTTGACGCTGGCTCTATGTTTGTAGATTATGTAGCTATGCTTGAGTTATACTAAATTCCAAGTTACCTGCATGAGATCTTCTCTAGTGGGGAACTCGGAAACGATGACATTCTTGCCATCATAGACCCTCGTCAAAGAGATGTGCAGCTTGCCGGAGACGATCTTGTGCACGTCGTGAGGCAGGTACCGCTGTAGGCCTTCCAGGAGGACGTTCTGTATGTTGAACGATGGACTGAACGGGCCGAGAGAACCCGCTCTCGCTTCGCCCACCACTCGCAGAACATCGCTTGTGATTTCACCTAGTCATACATACATACATTTATTGATACAATCGTGATATTTTTTTATCAATATGATAAAAAATGTTTATCGCCTAAAAATATACCAGTACAATACAACAAGCGAATTCATGAGTTCAGCTATCTGGGGGTATGGCAGTGCCCCCGCCAAGTCGAGAAAACAAAGGCACGGACTTACTACTCTTATCTCGAGGCCATTCAAGCCATTTTCGATCTCCTATAGCTTTGTTGTGAGCAAAGCTGGAAGGCTACATTTTCAGTTTCTAATAAAGATTTAAAGATATAATTCCAAAATATTTTAAATTTTAACCACAGTTCCTTACCTTTGGCACTGACTCACTCATCATCAGAATTCAAAGATACGAGTACTTCTAGGAAACCCACAGGCTTAAAAATTTTAACACTGCTATAGTTCAGCAAGGTACATATTCTGACATTTTAAATTTTTTTACTGGTTTTCTATATATACATTTTTTTGTAGCTAACAGGCTTGCGCTTAACTGCAACTCGCGTGATGTAAAGGGGCGATGCGGCTTAGAAGCTGTTCAATATGTATTCATATTCATAGCAATGAGTACATAGAATGAGGCATTCCACTAGGTGGACCAACAACATAGTGAAAGTCACAAGTAACCAGTGGATGCAATTGCAGCTTGTCGTTTAGAATGACCTTCTAAGGGCCTATGTTTAGCGGTGTACGTCTTCTGGCAGTTGATGATGATGATGAGATAAGATGAGATAGAATGAGATAAGAGATAAGGATAGAGATAGGGATAGGGATAAGAGTGGTGATAGCAATAGTATCAGCAATATCGATAGGGTCAGCGGCAGCAATATGGATAAGGATTGCTTTTAAAATGATAGATGGGATTAGTATAATGATGGACGTTGGTTAACTTTGGTTTGGTCTGTAATTTTGAATACATTTTCACTTCAATCCCCTATACAATATAAATAGGCATAAAATACAGATATATAAAAAAATGGACGAATGAAAAATGTTTACTATTGTGAGTTATGTGTATTGAATAATGTTGATAGCTTGGTAATGGGCTTATGGCTTATTATCAAAATATTGTGGTGGGTGGTGACTTGCCACCTACTAAACGGACCCCCACTAAAAGCATGATCAATATTTAAAATTGCCCACAACTTAAGAATATTTATTCTTACACAAAGGAAAACTATCTCCTATTAACACCTTGTGGCTATATTTACTTCGATTAACCAATATGGATGACTATTTAGAGTACCTAGTAGTATTATGTTGCTGAGTGCATTTGCCCAGTCAATATATGTGAGTGGTCACATGAAAAGGAACTTGTAGGGATCGGAATTTTCTCGAAGAGCTATGTAAAATTAAAATAATGTCAACTTAATATACATTCTCAGTTGTCATGCTCTAAAAGAACTCAGTAAAATAAAGGAAATATTTTAAAATCTTTATTTATATTGTTACAGCAAGGAATTATCAGCAACATTGACCATATTAATGTAATAATAAGCTGTTATTTACATGTTTTTCTATTTTAACAACTTTATATTTGTTAAGTATAATAATGCAATGCAGATATAACATATTATATCTTATGCTGAAGATATATCTGAAATTTACTAGTTGCCAAGCAGGCAGGTGTTATTCATATTGAATGTCCTTGTCATATCACACACCGATTGCAGGAAATAAAACATAGATAACATGCAATTATATAATGAACATCTACAACAATATTAATATATTGTATAAATGCCGCAATATTTATCACAGACTTTTTATAAAAAGGAGGAGGTACTCAACTCGATAGGTATGTTTTTACATGTTTATTACCTGATTTCTTGAAATCTGCTGGATTACTTAATTTCAAAAAAAATTTTTTTTTTTAAAGTTTGCTTTTCGAGTAGTTCCATTTAAATGTTATCAAAATAGGTTCAGAGATTTAATTTTTAAATAAAATAGCTGTTAAAGCTCTATCTTTGCTTGCCATACTCTATGGGAAGTTGATTAACACTTTTTTAGAATAATTTAGAAGATATTTGCTGTAGTCAGCACACATGAATGTGTAAAGTATCCTGTCATAACAGATCCATAAGGTCTGCTCTTGTAATAGAATATCAGTTCTCATAACAATCTTGCTTAATCTGCCTGTTACTAAGAAAATAGCATCGTCAAACACTTACCAATAGGCAAGTCGCAAAGCAGGCAACAAGCAGATAATGCCCCGAACGAGGCTCCAGATAACTGCCCTAGCAGCAAGTGAGGTGCATACTTCTTGAAACACACGGCCACACCGACATGGTAAATACCAAGAAAACCGCAACCAGCAAACGACAAGTTCATTCTTCACATGAATTTATCGCCTGTTTATTGAAACACGACAGCTTTCCACACTAATCGTTGCTTCAATATTGAATTCAACTAGGTCGTCCACTTCACAAAATATTTATCAGTATAACATAAATGGATAGGATTAGATAACACTAATCACAGATATGAATTAATTCTTTGTAGTTTCGTCAATATATAATCGTCTGCAGCGCAAAAGTATACCGTCCGCTAACGAGATAAACATGAAACTAAGGATTCTCCGATCGAAAGACTCAATTTAATAATGTACACAACAAATTAATTTTCCCTACTCGCTCGCGTCGCGTGTCGTCATCAATATACAGAACAAAACACGGCGCGGGTCTCAATCAATTCTCTTAACAGTCCTGTCTGACGTTGACAATCAGCTGTTGACTTCTGTCAGTTTCCTACAGCTGCGTTCATAATTTTATGCTTATTCACATTACTGAAAATGCTATTGCTATTCGCATTTTAACAACTAGCTTTAGCAACTCAAACATGAAGAGTTCTTGCATCTATGACTTTTTTGTCTAGATACTCTATGTTACTCTATGGTTAAGTAAATAAAAAAGTAAAAAGTCGATTTGTCAACATCGAGGGGGTGTTTTCCTGTTTTGTTTTTGGCTTTATTTTAGTTAATTTCATTTGGATGTAATGTAATTTAAAGCAAGAAATATCTTTTTTACACCATGAATGCTGTACCGGAGAGTATCATAGTGAATTCATGTCAATTTACCCCAGTATATTTGATACAAGATCCTAGCGCGCCTCAGGTATTTTTTGTATGGGTTTTTTTTTGTTTACGATACATGAGCAGAAATTTGACTATTGATAAAAATGTATTTTCAGGGGCAATCCTACTTCTTAGCACAGAGTAGCATAGAAGAGCCGAAGCCCATCAGCGATAACCTGAAATCATTCTACGAGAGTAGCGGGAATTTAGAGAATAGTTTCGTAAATGTGAATTGCAGTTCCAAGCCCCGAATCCTAAAGAAGCAGGACAACGGGATCGTCGGCAATAACTTGAAATTGGCCAGCTTTCTGTTACCTAAGAATGAGAGTTCAAATAAGCAACAATACATAGTGAATAATGTTGTATTGAAACCCAACGTTACCTTGAGCAGTGCTACTCATGCTCCTCCTACTGTAAATAACTCCGTCAATCATACTGTAAGCGGCACCGTGAGCACCACTAGTACAATTAACACAATACCTAGAATAAACATAGACAGTAAGATAGTAAAGTTGAAAGACACAACATTTGATGGTATAACTTTGAAGACAGTTGATGCAAGGCGATACAATCGGGCTGATAAAGTTTCACCAAAGATCACTAAGCCAAAAGAAATGTAAGTATTAGTAATTTCCACCATAAATGCTTCTACATATTTACTTATTCGGTAATAAAACTTAATACATAGAAACTGCTTATATTTTTTTGTAGTTAGTCATTTCTTTTTTAATAAAGACAGGTAAAAATGTTAATGTACCTATGTAAATGTTAGAAAGATTAACATGAACATAGTTACAAACTGTAACAGAAATAAATACAGAAATAGTTAGACCATCTACTTTCAGAACTAGTAGTATAGTAGGTCCTAATTTGTGTGGTAATACGTAAAGTATCAAAATGCCTACAAATGTTATTTTATGCACATATCATGTAATTTTCAATGGCCTTGGCAGTGACATATATTTTATATTTCAGACCTCCAATTTTACAAACATCACCTCCACCAGCTAAACATACTTCTGTACAGTTGCTGAAGCTTGGTGAGACATACCACAGGTATGTTATGTTCAACTTAATTTACCTAGCTACTTATCTTCACTATTTTCAATTTGTATTATGTTGTATTCTCTAAAAGTCTAAATGTAGAATGAATACTATGTGAACTTGAAATTTAAGCCTTTGGTGCAAGCTGGTCTAAGTGCTACTTAGGTGCAAGCTGGTCTAAGTGTTACATTGGTGCAAGCTGGTCTAATTGTTACTTTGGTGCAAACTGGTCTAAGTGTTACTTTAATGCAGAAAATACTTTTTGAATCCTTTTAACTTAGTTAACTACACCAAATCAGGTATTGTCTCAAAACTATTGTAAAGATGATAATATAGCACACTATTACAAATTTTGTACCCAATGCTACAACAGTACCTTTAGCCTTATCTCTTATTGATGTACCAAAAAAGCCCCTGAAAATAGCAAATTTTTCAGCCACAAAAACCACATATTCCCAAAAAAAAGCGAATTTCCTACCTTTAATTTTATATTTTAGTCTCAACCAACTCAGTGATGCACAAATGAAAATGGTCACACAGGCGTTGAAGATATTCAGCAACCCGGAGAAGATTGCACCGGAACCTGCATATGATCCCGTTACCAATACTCAGTTTATTTACAAGTAAGTTAAACATTACAAAAATAATAGTATATGTATTTTAACTTTCTGTATGCTACATTGACAAAGATGAAACAAAACAATGGTCCAAAATAAAACTGATTTCCTAGATGTATGCCACCTCACAGTTTGTAAAATGGTCTTTACTTATGAAAATCAAAATATGTTGAGTTATGTGCACGAATAAGAAATAAGCATGCCATGGCATGTATATATAGCTAAAATTGCTAATGTATAAAAAGAGATGTTTCAATCATATATGGAGCCTCAGCCAAGACAGTGTACATGTTACCATAAATACGTTAGGGATTATTAATCTTTTATCTATCCACCAAATCCAAAATAATGTAACTTCGAATTAAAATATTTCCATCTTAACGAATCAAAATATTTCCATCTTACTTTCGCAAAAAGGTGACTTTCGCGTTTTCGTTGTGACAATTGGAGTCAACATAGGATACGAAAATCTTCCAGGGATGCTAGAATTTCACACCAATTCACCGAAATTAGATATTTTTATACACAATGAAGTAGGCAACTGGAGGTTTCATTTATACATAATATTAACCATCTCTTAAGGCATATTTTGGTAGACGTACATCATCTTAACCGCAAATGAAAGAAGTCCTTTGTGGCGATTTGCATTCCTAGTATGATTCAGTTCCATCTAGTTAATTGTTGTTATTTATTTGAGAACGTAGTAAAGATTTCTAGCTTCATCTGCACTGTAATACTGTTTCTGATAAGCTTTATTATGTATTTGTTTTGAAGTTGTTATTGTTAATGAATACAGTGATAACGCTACTTTCAGTTATCAGTCACATTTATCATCACACTGATATAATATTTTGCACGCGAATAAAAGGCAAATCGTATGCTTGTGCATGTTTTTGTCTTTTTTTATTTTTTACTTAATAGCGTATTTGCCATCAACTATAATTAATATAGGGTGTTTCAAAATTAACGCAAGATTTGAGAGTTCCGCCCATTTTAAACCTTCTGTTAGTATTGGGACACCTTGATAGATATATAAATCATCTTTATCTAGGCAACATGAGAATACGTATAATTAGTTGATCATGTATTGCTATCACCAATTCACCATGTGCCTTTACACTTGCCCGGCTGTGTACATTTATAAAATATATAAATGTACACAGCATATTTTATTTTTTATTTTAGAGTGGTATCACCAAAAGATTTAACAGTTGTGGGAAAGAACAAAATAATTACAAAAGAAAAGAAACACCATCATGAACCAATCATTGAAAGCATAAGAGCCGAATTGAACAAAGATATAAAAAAAGAAATAATATCAGATTTGCCTAGAAAAGATGTGGTAAAAGAAATCATGAAAGATGGGATAAAGAAGGAAAGTTTTTTAAAAGATGGAGTCAAAAAGGAACATATTATAAAACAGGAGGTTAAAAAGGAAATCAATGCAAAAAAGAATGAAGCGAAACTTTTGAAGCTCAAAATTCAGAGAGATTTAGAGGAGGAAAAAGACCTGGCTGAAGTGTTTGCCGAGGCTGAGGATGCGGAGGTATGTGTGTGACTTGATTTGTGAACTTACTTACTTTTGATTGGTTGAATAAGCAGAAGGTACAAGTTTAACATAGCCTTCATTTATATCTTAAACATTTATTTAAAACTATGTCAATTTATTCGCCAATTATTTAAGAGCCGGCTATTTTCACACAATTTTGTATTGAGCCATTTGGGCACAATTTTCTAGTTTAAAAATGAATATTTATGATGACTATGCAGTGTGGTGTGAAAGCCTAAACTTTCAACCATATGTGCTATATTTCAAATAATGTACACAGAACTTCTATGTCTAGTTTGCCTTATAAGAATGAGTTTATTTTTCTTGTAATTAAAAAAAACGTGTGTATCTGCTTATTCTGTAAGTTTATTACCTGTTATGTAGGGTTATAGTTAATTATATATTATGGTCATGTTTTGTGACGAATACTATAGTTATTTAATTAAAGTCTTATCTATTTTGATTAATTTCAGCCGACGCCACCCAAAGTGACGCGGAGTGGTAGGAAAGTGAAGCTGCCAAGAATGAGCATGCTAGATTCACAAAAACCAAAGAAGAAACATAATGGACTAACCAAAAACTATGTCTCATGCTTCCAGTGTTCTTTGGTAAGAATGAAAATTGCTCTTGAGCTTTAAAATGTTGTTTCGTTGTAAACTCTAATATTCACTAGGCTATTTTAGATGAGGCGCAGAGGATAGACTATCTGTGAAGCACTTTTTAGTGTGTGAAAATAGAACCTTAGCAATTACATGCATACGATCATAAATCCGTGTAATTTTCATTCTCAAAAAGAGAACGTTTGTTTAATACAAACGTCGCTTAGTCCACCACGCTGGCAAAACTGCTACCAAAATCCCAAACCAAGTACAAATGAATACATCGCAATCTGCATTTTCCATAGCCTGTACATCCCTACCGACGGTTCTGCCGACAGATTGATCCAAGTTGTGCGTCATGTGGCCCGAGTCGCTCTGAACCCGCCACCGCCGCGATGAACTTTTACGCGCCATGTAGATTTTTTGTTCACCGTAGACTCGATCGCACAAAGACAACGACTGCGTTGAACAGTATGCTCTCTAAAATCTATATACCTATTCTAATTGTAAATTCGGCGTGAATCGCGCGGCTCATTGATTAGGAAATGCATTTTTCTTTAAAAAGAAAATAATTTGAATGAAGAAATCTTACAACTTTGTTGAGTGAACACCCAATTGTACAGGTTACCCGATTTCTGCCTACCAATGCTACACATTTGAGATTTTTAATTTATTCCTCGTTTTTCAGGAATTCCCCAGCTTATACCTTCTTCAGAAACATTACGAGACGCATCCAACCCACATCCCAGTGAAGATACACTCCAACTTGTTCCACTGCCTCCTGGCGATCGTCAAGAGCGGGTCGGACGCAGACCAGACCAATATATTCATACAGCAATTAGAACAGTTGATTGTGAAGCTCAGATCTCTATTGCCCTGCGTACTAAAGAGCTCTGGAGAGGAGGGGAAAGCATGCACTGTCAGTGAAGATGTGGCTAGGTAAGGAATTGTATAGATAGGCCTTACCCATAACTTGAAAATCTTACCCTAAAATGTATAAAAGGTTTCCTGGTAAGTTGTTAGTTAGGGGCAGCAAGGATACCATGATTTTGCGCTAAATAGATTATGCCCTGTCCGCTGCTCCTCGCACTGCTTGCGATTATTCATTAAATACTATCAGTAGCAGCAGGATTGAGAGAATTCTGTGTCCAAACTAGCAAGTATTATGTTCACATACTTGTCCTTTCCACTTCTCAGAATGTAAATCCCACAAATATATACCTAATGTATGGGCATCTCAAAGTGGAAACCGCAAGGGCAAAGAACATTCATTGAAGAAGGTAATTAAAGCAGACCAATATGAACTCTAAGGCAGTAGTGCAAATAATTCCCTTTGAGAATTTGATTTGCTTATCGGAAAATGGCTATGGTGTTCTGTTGTTATAATATATATGTTATATTACACCTCTGTTCTCTACTGCGTTTCAGATTACTAGGTGTAGACCCGGGCAAGTACCACCTGGATATAGATGCGTTAGAATGCGTTAAGAACAAGGATGGTCACTGCAACCACAGTCTGCCCTCTGCAGATCTCAAACAAGACTCAAATGGTAACCAGTCATGGATCACTATGAACAACGAAGATATACTAGCTAATACTGAGATGGAAACCGAAGACTGTGCGAGAATTAACTCTGTGGAGAAATGGCCGACTGTACACAAAAGGGTGTGGAAGCAAAAACAGAAATCTCGAGAAAATGCGAAAAGAATGAGGCTAGCTTCGGAAAACTGCGACACGGTGATCGAACTCGGTATGGAAGACTTGGTCGTTCTAGACCAAACAAACGGGTGTTTAGATGAATTGAGTGCAATTACCAAACAAGGTGCTGAACAAAAGGCTGATAATGTAATAAGTATTAAAATCGAACCGTGTGAGGCGAGCGACCAGGAAGTATGGGCAAATATAGTCGAACAAGAACCATCAACCGATATTACATGTACTTTTGAACAATCCCATACAGAAGTATCTCAAACTGAGAAGGACCAAAAAAATCACGCACAATTTCACAGCACGCATTTCGATATACGATCTTCACCCATAAAACCAACTTCCACGATATTCCGCAAGTTCCAAATTAACCCTGAACTTCTAGCCAAATATGAAGCGCAAATTATTAGATCGATCGAAACAGTGGACAAAGATCACGATAGAGATAAAAATACACCTTGCCCTACTGTTGAGGAGGTACTACACACCAACGATAATGTAATGAGAGACAATTCAGGTGTCTTACATTCAACTCAAAATGTTATTTCGGGATCAAAAGAAATCTTACACCATAGTGAAAATGTTGTGGAAACAAACTCCAATATATTAAATACTAATGGTAACATCTTTCAAACTAGTGCAACTAATTTGAATGATCAAAATGTCTTACAAAATAGTCAATCACTTTCAAACGCAAACAAAAATGTCTTGCAAGATAGTTCAAATGTTCTCAATTTAGATGAACAATGTGTTTTACAGACTGGTTCAGATGTTTTATGTGTAAATGAAAATGTTCTACAGACTAGTCAAGATGTGTTGCGAACTAGTGACAACCGGTTAAATAGTGAAGATGTTTTGCCAACAAATGAAGAAGTGAGAGATGCATTGGTGAACGATGACACTTTGCAGGAAATGTTCAGAGATGAGGATCTAACTGCAGTCAAAGAATCTTTCATCTTAGATCGAGAATTGAAGGATTGGATACTAAATAGAAGTAATGATGAAAAGTCTGAAGATGGGTTCAGTCAGTCTAACACTTTGATACAACCTGCATTGTTGCATGTGAAGGATGATGAGATTAAACCACAAATGATTGATCAAAAAGTAGATTTATCTAGTACTGATAACCATGATGAATCATCAGTATTAAACTTTTTAGACACATTAGCTGTGGACTGCCTGTCTTACCCAGGGACTGAAATTAGAACAAATGCTGGAGATTGGCAAATAGATTTATTTTCTTTTAATAGTTCACAATGAATTAGTGAAGTAAGAGTAGAAATAATTATATGAAAATGATTTTTATATTTTAAGATTATTTGCAATGAAATTATAAACTTATACTATAATTTGTTTCATTATATAGTCATTCATTTTGGATGTTTTTTTTTTGGAATTTTGAAGATTTGAACAAATTTTTGGAGCGCGTAATATGTACATTTTTGTATTTCAAAGTATGTCTTTTCCAAGGAATTAGTAAGATGTTGTCTCTTAACACAAAATATCATTGATGGATATCAATGCTAACCTGTTCAAAGCCAGATTTATAGAAAAAACTCATTATTTGAATTTGATTTAAATTACAATTTAACAATATATGAAAACTATTTCCTCTCTATTGTCTATCAGTATGTTTGTATAGATTTTGGTACATACATACAGGTTATAAAAAATATAATGTCAAGACCATCAGTTCCAGACAAAAACCATTAATGTAATAGCTTACAATTTTAGATATATTATGCTCTAAATATTTATCTAAGCTTGTAACACAGGTCTCTCATTCTTTCCCTCTAGGTTCTGGTTAGTGAGGGCATAGCCGGTGCCTCCTCTTTGGAGGGGGATTATGTCTTTTTCCTTCAACTTGTCCCCAGTCAGGGGATGAAGCCAATCTTTCTTGATAATCTTTTCAACACACTCCATTGTCACAACATGGCCAGTTGTTCTGGAAAACGAAATCAAATAGGTAATGGAAGCAGGATTAAATAAAAAGACTATTCTTATTCTGTGTGGGGGCGATAAGTCCTGCACTGACGTCACACTTGGGGTGTATTGTATATTGCCCCCAGCCACCTAAGCTCCTTACCAAAATAAAAAAAGAAAAGACTAACAACTATGACTTTTACTGAAAGATGCGAAACATTAATCAAAATATCAAACAAAACATATTACTCAAACAATGTTACTTGCAGGCACTAAAGACTGAGGCTAACCCTCACAGTAAGCTTCAATATTTTGTGCCTTCAAGTAACTTTGTTACTTATGTGTGCCTTACTACGAAATTAAATACAGACTTAATGATTAACGTGCACAGCATTACCTGATGATAGCACATGGCACTGCATTGCTTAGTATATCATGAGTTATTGGGCACATGTATCTGTTCTCCTTAGCTATCAAACTCTTTTTATCATCTGGATCTTTCACTAATGTCCAGTTTACTTCAATCAAGTCTTTCATTTTCAAAGGCTTCCCACTTATGGGACAATGAACTGTTGCGTCTGGTTTCTGAACCTTGGATATCTTTGCATCAGGTAGCTGAGATGGCACCCAGAAACTTGGCAACTGTTTGTCTTTGCCATTGGCCAGATTTGACACAGAACTGGAGGTAGAAGGAGTACTTGAAGAAGCCTTTGAGCCACTGCTTGATATATTCTTCTCTCTGTTCATAAATTTTATAAGGTTAGATTCTTTTTCTGCCTCTGCGAGCTCGGCTTTCTCTGCTTCTTCCTTCTTCAATTGCTTTTCGTATTTCTTTAATTGCTTTGTGTACTCGTTCTGTTTCGTTATGATGTACTCTAAGATAGCTTCCTTATCAAATAGGTATCCCTCTTTAGTAACCACAGGATTCCTGCACGGCTGTAAAGTTAAGCTACAACAGTCGAAGCTTTTAACTGAGTCCTTGCCTACTCTTTCACTTTGTGTGCCATAACCGGAGGCTGCAGCATCCTTTTTCTTTTCATGGTAAGTGTAGACGGCTCCTGCTGTGCAGTTTCTTGCGTGACGAGTCATAATAACAACAGCTTATATAAAATAAACAAATCAATCACAAACATTTGGAACGGAGACGGACAGGCTGGCAACTGACTTGACACTGACAGGCTGAATAAACTAAACTTAAAACTGGCATAAATCATAATGTGAACATTACGTCAAGTTGCCAGAAAAAGATTTTTACACTAGTGTTGTACAGAATAAATCGATTCAGTTAGCCAATTAATCGACTCTACTAACATTTTTTAATCTGTGATAATATGGATCTTCGTATCATAGACAATATAACCTCTCTTTTTCTATCCGTCAAGCTTTGTAACAAGGTGAATATCGAAATTATTGTGTAAAAATAAACTAAAAGCTAGGAGAAATTGAATCGAATCACGAAAAAACTGTAAAAATAACTGATATTTTTGTTAGTTTCAAAGTTTCGTTGCGTAACGGTGTCTTTATTTTGTGATTCTGAGGTAGTCCACGTGTTGTGGTCCCGGCGGTGATTCTGAGAGTTCCCGTTTGTTTCCAGGCACTAAAATGACGAACTCCAAAGGTTATCGTCGTGGTACCAGGGACTTGTTCGCGCGGAGATTCCGTACACATGGAACCATCCCGCTTTCCACGTACATGAAAGTGTACAAAGTTGGAGACATCGTTGACATCAAGGTAATGCATTAACGCGCTCTCAGGCTAAAGTATTTATTTCAACAATATTATTGAGAAGAAACTTTTACAGCACTAATTCAAAATTTAGTCATCTTAATATGTTTGCATGCTCATTGTTGGCAGTATTATTACCATAATTTGATTTTTCTAGGGCAATGGTGCAGTTCAGAAGGGTATGCCACACAAAGTATACCACGGCAAGACTGGCCGTGTGTACAATGTAACTGCTCACGCTCTTGGCGTTATCGTCAACAAGCGTGTGCGCGGAAGAATCATCCCTAAGCGCATCAACATCCGCATTGAGCATGTGAAGCACTCCAAGTGCAGACAGGACTTCCTTAACCGAGTAAAGGAAAACGAACGGCTGTTCAAGGAAGCCAAGGCTGCCGGAAAGATCATTAAGCTTAAGAGACAGCCTGCAGCACCTAAACCTTCTCACATTGTCAGTGGTCTAGAAGCACCTGTACTACTCGCCCCCATCCCATATGAGTTTGTAGCTTAAAAAATAAATATATTTTAAGAACTTTTTGTTTTTATCTTTATTCCAGTAGGATATCTATTAAAACCTTAAAATACTTAAATAATTATTTAACACAGAAATATAACTTATATTCATGGCTTCTGTCCCAAGAAATATTAAGTCACATTTTAGTGCCAAGTTCTTGTTATGCTTTGCTGAACAGTAATATGGCTAGGTCATATTCAAAACAAACTTAGTATAGCAGAGGCCTTAGTACATATAGCATTGCATTTCTACTAATTGTAATAATAATGGTTGACTAAATGAATTCCTATCCCCGAAGATACTTTCTAATAAGAAAGGTTTTGACAAAGGAAAGAGGAACCTTCTGCAGATGTGGGATTTTTTTACCTATTAATAGTATAAAAGTCAATTTAGTTTTGAACTGATAGGAACTGGTCACAAATGTTTGTCTATTGGTATACTCATGATCACATGCAAGGCACTTAAGCCTGACCCACCTTATTTACTTGTCTTATGTATATATATATATATGTATCTATTTATATCAGTGATCAGGTTACCATAGCACAGTATTTGCCTAGTTTGGGACCTGAAGACCTTTGTGTGATTGTTGTCCCATATTATTAATATTTATTATATAAAGCTTTATTATAAAACTGCAAAAGCTACATAGATGTTTGAACTAATGGTGAATGTTCTGCATTTACAGAATATCCGCAACACCTTAAAACACTAAATCTAGGGTGCTTAGTAAGGCAATCTAAAAGAAAATAAATAATCAAGGACTAAGATGATGCACAAATTTCAACTTGGTGACAAGGTCATACAGGCTTAAAACTAAATTGATTTTTATTCATCTAAGTCCTTAAAATTTAAGTATGTAACCTATAGACAATTTATGCAATGCATTGGACAATTAATGAATGCAACACAACTTGATATAGGCACATCAGCTTTCAGCTGCTCGCATATTAAAATAAATGAATGTAACATCCGCATGTACGGATGTCACGCATCTCCTGTCTTAATCTCTAGTTATAAAGTACGAGGGCGGAGTGATAAGTCTGGTAAAAATTAAACAAGGAATGATATTTATTTAAAATTATTATTTATTTTTCAACGTAGTTTCCTTCTAACTCAATGCACTTCATCCAGCGTGTCTCTAACTTTTCGATCCCCTCCATATAATAAGACTTAGGCAACCCTTCGAAATAGGCGTTGGTTTCATGCACGATTGCTTCATTGGAGCTAAATCTTTTTCCACCAAGCCATTTCTTTAATTTCGGAAACAGAAAATAATCGCAAGGGGCTAAATCTGGCGAATATGGTGGATGAGAAAGCAACTCAGCGTAACTCATGAAATTTGGCCATGGCAATCGCGCAGGTGTGCGTTGTCTTGGTGAAAGAGGATTTTCTTCTTTGCCAAATGCGGTCGTTTTTCAGCTAAATTTCTGTGAAATTGTTCTAATAAATTGGCATAATAAGCGCCATTAATCGTTTCACCCTTCTCTAAGTAGTCAATATGGATAACTCCACGGGCATCCCAGAAAACTGTAGCCATAACTTTATTGGCCGATAAAACTGCTTTGGCCTTCTTTGGAGCTGGTTCACCCGCAGCAATCCACTGTTTCGATTGTTGTTTGTTTTCTGGTGTATGGTGGTGGATCCATGTTTCGTCTACTGTTACAAATCGTCGCAAGAATTCCGTCTTATTCCGTCGAAACAACGCCAAGCCTGCTTCCGAAGTGGTCACACGCACGCGTTTTTGATCAACATTCAGTAAACGCGGCACTCATCTCGCGGAGAGCTTCCTCATATCTAAATGTTGGTGTAAGATATTGCGCACACGTTCGTCTGAGATGCCTACTACCTCAATTATCTCGCGCACTTTTACTCTTCGGTCGTTTAACACTATGTCATGGATTTTAGCGATCATTTCTGGAGTAGTGACCTCAACCGGGCGTCCTGGACGTTCGGCATCACTTGTGCTTGTACGACCACATTTAAAATCAGTAAACCACTTATGAATCATTTTAATTGACGGAGCGGAGTCGCCGTAATATTTATCAAGCTTTTGTTTTGTATCCGTAATAGTTTTTTTTCTCATAAAGTAATGTTTAACTAACACACGAAATTCACTTTTCTTTAATGGCTGTTAAAAAAAAATAACCTGCGGTACTGGCTGAATTTTTAAATTTAGTCCTTCAAAAGAGTGTTTAACATGGAGCTTTCATGCAATGTGCGTGTTTCAGTTTTTAGCAGACTTATCACTCCGCCCTCGTAATTATAGAGCTAGGAAGCTTCCATATGATTTAGACTTGAGTTTCGAGTTAAGCCCCTAGCTAGTAGGGCCTAAAGAGCTATCAATAGCTTTTGTTTTCAACTCTCGTTAGATGGACTAGGAGCTTATTATCGTGATTCTGAAAAAGGTACCTAGATCTTGTTGCGAACACTAACTTTTTAGTTTTTCGACCGCCGCAGTAAAATTTCCATCGACCACCTCTTGGCCGATTTAGTTCGTATTTGATATTATTTTACCTATTCTTGTTATGATTTGTGCTAATATTATGAAGAAATAATAAGTTTTATTAATTCGTAGTGCCAATATTTTTAGTGTGGAGTAAGAGAGGATTTAAAATACACGAAGTACCTATCCAATACACATTTGGCTAGCGTGGTGGTGTAGGGCAGGCTACACACGCATACATCACACATGTACTTAGGCGTAGTATGTTTATGTTAATTCGTTTCGTCAGGCCAGTCTCTGGCTGGCGCTCTAATAAAGCGCATGTCTTAAAGACCAAACTGCATTTAATTGACCCCATATAGAATACTCACCTCAATTAGCCAGCGACACCACATAGACTCATCAACCGACACACACCCCCAAACAATATTCTATAGTGGCATATACGGGTACACCCTTGTGGGGGAGACCCGTGCCCAGTAGAAAGCCGTATTGGGAAGACATAATCGCATGTCTGCCAAATATTATTTAAATCGGACGGTAAATGGCGCCCTGGCGAACTTTCCGCCTGATTGGGAGGGTCACGTCGATCGGAGACCCCAAATGAAAAAATCTTAAAACATATTTTATACAATTTACATCTATATGTTCGGGAGCCAATTTAGATAGCGCCGCCGCCACGAAGGTAAATAAAATGCAGAAAATCAAGAAAAATCACAATTTTTTATTTGAAATGAAATAATATTTACAATAATTGATTGACACTATAGGATGAATAAAATAATCAATATTAATTGCATTTTAAACAATTTTCAATAATTTATATGCCTTTAACTTTAACAAACTCGGCATATTGTTTTAACATGATTTATCATGACTATTTTTTTAATAAATTACTATAACTTATCATGTGAAACTTAACAACTAGCGTCTCTAGACTGATAGAATAGAATATAACCTGTTTCTGAAGATTTCTGAATATCAGAAGTTAGGCCGTAGAAGTCTTCTATAGCAGATGCATCGATTTTCTGAAACACATTTAAATAAATTATTTTTGTAGTAAAAGCAGATTGAATAGATTCGATATGAAAATCTCTGATAAACTTAACCAATATGACTCTCCTTAAACTGAAATAAATTTAATTTAACAATCTTACATAATGAAGAAAATTCTAACATCGCTTGAGAAGGAAACGCGATCGATTTCTAACCGACTTCAAAATAGGTAGGTGGAGTTTCTAGTTTCGTCATAACTTTTTTCTTAATATGTGATCCCCGATTTTTTAGCGATAAAAATATTGTTACTTGTTTGAAAGACTACTTCCTACATAGTTAGATTTACTTATCCAAAAAGGCCTAGGAGTTGTAATTAGTAGAATAAAATAAATGAAATAATTGTACAAACGCCTGCCAAATTGAAGGCAATTGTGTCTTTTTAAAGTATTACTTTTTTTTTCTAAAAAGAGACTTATACTAAAAATCAGAATATGATGTCTAATAGGCCAAAAAAAAACTCAAACTAACTTAACCTACGCTACGTTAAGAACTCTTAACGTAGCCGTAGGTTAAGTTAGTAACTGTGAACACAACGATATAATCTACCTTCGTTCGTATCAAACCCATTCAGCCGTTTGAGAGTGAAGGAGTAATAAACGCACTGATGTTTTGCCTTCATAATATTTGTGTGAAGTGTATTGTGCAATACTTCCCACACAGCGTTAAGTCCTAGGGCCCATATCTGCTATTTGAAGTGTTTCGCATTTTGTAGGACAATTATATTGACTGTTAAATTATATAAATAATATCTAAGTAAAAATAAAAAAATCAGCTGGTTAGTAATCATTTCTGATGACCTCGTAATCGATACATGTTCGAAAACTGGGGGACTATTTGACCAAACCATAGAATTTGTAAGACAAATATTATTTTTTCGAATAATTTAGATAATTATCTTGAGATTTAGCAAAAAAAGAAACATTAATACATATTTGAGAATTGTCAAATCTACATATTTTATGCTTGCTATCTCTGTTAGCTACCACAGCCGAAAGTTTTTAACAGAACATAGTTGGGCGTTTCATCAAAATCAAGCTACTCGCGGAAAATTTACTTGATAACAATCAAGTGCCATACATTTTCAAGGGATCCTGGACTAACAGCTCTGACATATACTATGTCAAAACGACCATTATGACGTAAAACAAGTTTAATTCTAAAACGATTCAAATAACTTGTGCTCCTTATAGCCGCTAGGTTGGTAGAGCATAGGAGCAGGTGAGTGCTCAATTACATATTTGTATTGGTAGAAAGGTTATTCCATCTTACACCTGTGCGGTTCATACACTTTTCCATCACAAATACACACAAAACCTTTTAGGAACTTTTTAGGACAAGGCGTAAGAATTGGCATCGGCATGTCGTCTCCATAATTTTGTGTGTTTTTGGAAACTGATGTGTATGGACTGTAACGGGTGTTACATGGACTGAATGGAACAAATCATATAATTAGATTTATTTATCCATTGCTCAACTATATATAGTTGAACCATTATCAGTTGAGCTATCAATTATTTTTTGTCATAACAAAAATACAACATCAAAAAATAAATACAATATAAAACCGGTCATAAAACCAGGTCTACCAGAGAAAATAATAATTAATCCCTTAAAATATCTCATGGCTCAGCAATCTCTTCTGGACAAACTGAACAGGAATAAAAAAAAAATTAAAAAAAGCGTAAACTGTGGAGTAGCTGTGGGGATGCTTATTAGTGTGCTTTATTGATTTACTTACATCGACCATGTCGTCATCGAAGAGCAGCCAGAAGCCGTGGCTCTTGACGATGCTGATATAGTGTCCGCGGTTGGGCCCCGAGCCGCAGTGCACCACCACGGCCACCAGGTCGTACAGCCGGTCCGGGTTCACGGCGTCGTCCGACTGCGGGCACGCCGGGGGCTGAGCGTTACGTTAGCCGCTTCGTATACGTGCCACAGAAAAACAATACTAGAATTTCATACTAAAATTCTAGTATTTTTTTTCTTCGTACGTGGCTTCGCTGGTCTTACATACCCAAACTCTTTTTAATATTTTGGTTATAGTACGCCAAAATAGATTTGAGTGCTATTGCGTATTAACTGATAGTGCCCCACTGCTGGGCACGGATCTTGCCTAGGCCGTGTAGGAAATAGTCCACCGCGGTGGCCGAATTGCGGGTTAGGGACTTTAAAATATATTAAACCTTCTGTGACAAGTAGGTTTCCTCACGAGGTTTTCCTTTAAAGTTTAAGCATTTCTGATATGCACATGATTGAAAATTCAGAGGTGCATTTCTGACCCTGGCATTGAATTAGCGCCCTTTCGTTTGCGAGACAAGAGTTACTGTTTTAACTCGGTGCACACACGGCCTAAAAAGAGTAACGCGGAAACCGTTCAGTTAGGAAGAGAACGATAGCTTTTTATATAGACGCCGACGAATATGCAACGCTCTCATAATCCTGATTGAGTTGACAGTACGAAGCATCGTATAAACAACGTCTCTAGCAATGAGCCCTAAGTATCTTCCACAACATTTTGCATTCAGACATGTGACTATGTGACAATGTCATTCAGACAAATAAGACAGGCCTAGCGGCTTATTTTATATCACCTATTGTTATTACATACTAGGACATCTTTTATTACACTTAAGTGATTAAATCTCCTATTATCCCTACACCACACCATATACCACAAAAGATCCTCTTGTGAGGTTACAATTTGGCGCTAGGTCAGTATTATTCTTAATTAAATTTTAAAAAAATAGTTATAACTCGAGGTGAGTTAGACCAAACTTTTGTGGTGTCGTGACTATTTATAACTATTATTTCAATGGACTTCATAAAGTGCCAAACGTTGGGAGTGTTCTATGTTATATATGATGACAATCGGTCCAAGATGGGCGCAGGCGCAAAATGGCGGAGTACAACTTTTTTCACAACTCCCTCAATATGGGTATCAAATGAAAGGGCTTGACTAGTAGAATACTGTACACTTTGATAACTTCAAATCCAAGATGGCTGCTGCAACAAAACTCGGGTGTTTTTCAAAATTTTCAAAGTTACTTGTGTTTAATTGTTTGAAAGAATATTGTTCTTCCATGTGATTCCATATAAATTCTAGGAATAATCAGTCCAGTAGTTTTGATTTTCTTCTGAACTGAAGTCAGTTGTCACTGTATAAAAAAAGGTATAAATCTTTAGTATTGTACTTACTGTGTTAAACAGTCTCAATTCCAAAGGGAACACCACTCGATGCGACACCTTGATATGTCTGTTGTACTGCTCCACGTACTTGAACCTCTTCAGGTGCAGCGCCAGTATGAGCGGTAGCTTTTTCACTCTCATGCGCTTCTGCGCCTCCTGGTAGCTACTGCAGTGGTCGCACTTGAACTTGTTGTCGCTGCAGAGAGTCTCCGTGTCGCTGAATGTCTTCAGACAGTGAGTTATGCTCGTGTTCTGACCCACATCAACCTGGAAAATGTTATGGTCAATACAAAGAAATATCTTTTTGTGTGAGAATTATAAGAAATTTAATTATTATAATTAATTTATTAAACTTTTGATGTTCTCAGGCGGAGTACAAAGCATGAAGGAAATATGAAAGGTTGACCTTTTTCTGTAGATTAATTCTATTCAATATATGGTTCCAAATATATATTTGGAACGTAATTCGATATTCCGAATAGTATATATTTTTAAAGTTCTATACCGCTTTTATTAGACGCGCTCTTTACAAGTATGGAAACAAAATATGTTTATTTCGCGATTCAGTGATCGTGTAAAAACCTCTTCTACTGTTGCTTCTGTTTTATTCCGTACAATTTCATTTATTTTAATTGATACAATTTGTACAAATGTTAGGGTTAAAAGAGACAACTGCAATCAACCTTAAGCCAAACGCACACTCAGAGATACATATTGAGTTGGAAGAATTTTGCCCGATCAACTGTGAAGTGTAGTAAAATGCACCTGTAAGTCAAAAAAATGTTCATCCTTGCTGCTAACAGTTTCACAGTTGAGACAGCGGGTTTCGCTGGTGAGGGTACCCTGGAATATCTCGTGCACCCATGTAGGCTCAGAGCTCTGAGGGCCCGTCCCATTACAAACCACGGGCTCGCCAGATGGATTCTTTGCCACTTTTAAAGTGCTTTGGTTACGTTCAGCTGAAAAAATTTGTGAGATTGGTAAGGATTTTAAATTTGATGTATTAATTTGCCATCGTCTGCCAGTGACTAGGGTAATGCGATACTCATTTTTTCTTACAGTGGATGTCTTACTGGATAGGAATGCAGCAAAAATTCGGCACAGAATATGACACAACAAATCCAAACATCTACATAATTATATACTTTTTAATTTAAAGATGAATTTATTTTTATACTTATTATCTAAATTTACGATGCAAAAGATAAAACTGGGACTTTGGGACACTTTATCTTGCATCAGTATTTAAAAACTATAATTGATAACTCAGTTACTTTAGCCATTTATAACAGACTGCAAAACAACAATCTACAATCTCTTGCAAACCTATAAAGACAATTTGTGCAATGCATATTCACATCAGTTTTAAGGTGCTCGCCTATTATTAAGTACAATTGGTGATAAATATGTCATATAAAATAATAAGGTGTGTGCAAACAAATGTCTGTTGTTGTATGTAAACATATATATGTGGTTCTTCCTTTGAGACATACATGAGATTAGGCCCCAAGTAATATTTCTCTAATTGTGACATTAAGTCGCTTATGAATATTACTAGTTAGAAAAATGATACTTACCTAAAATAATCTCGTTAATATGATTAATCAAGAAGTTTAGAAACTCATGTGCATCTTGTTGCATGTAGTTATCAAACTCTTCTGCAATTTAAAATATATTTTTAACACTATTTTAATTACCAGAAGAGAAATTTTAGTGCGGTCAATGAATGAGAAAGATATATTGTTAGTAATTTAGTCTACAGTAATTCAGGTGTCAAGAATCATTTAGGTGATTTCAGATGAGGAAAGTCTAGGCTACAATTTTGAATATAAGAATGGAAGAAATTAAAGGAATGTTAAGAATAAATGGATAACACATAAGCAATTTAGGGAAACTTTTGGAAATCTCAGACAGAGACCTTTGCCAGAAGAGAAAATGAAAGGACAGCTTTAACAATGTCTTATAATTTAATCAATTCATAAAAAAAGTTTATTTACCAGTAATAGAAGATAATTATTATAATGTAACATTAATAAATACAGAACAGAACTGTACTTGTAAAAAGTATTTTAGCTAGTTATGTATTGTCTACATAGTGCTATGTTTTCTTACCTTTTTCTTTCCTTAGCCTAGCAATAAATTTCTTAGGTGCAATAGAGCCAACTTTCTTCTTCTGAGTAGCAATGCTATAAAATAAATCTGCAAGACATGTTAATAGTGTCTCCTTTGTCCTTTTGTTTTTGGCTTTATATTCTAATACTTTCTCTCTAAAAGGGCGGCAAAAATATAAGGCTTGCAACACAGAGTTGCTGTAACATGTGTTGCCAAACTGAAAATAAAACATTTTTACTAAAACTAAATAATATGTTCATCAGTAACTTAATTTAATTACATAACATAATAACTTTGTACAGAGTAAGCACAGAATAAATTGTAAAGCACTAGAAATCATCAAAACCACAATTTTTTTAATATACTAATATTGTTGAGGGTAAATATATAAACCTTCTTATCAATAACAATTTACACACCTCACATTTAGGCACTACCAGATACCAAATTAAATTGCACTCTATCAATAGGCATGTAATATGATCAACTCGGGTAATCTGAATGCTCTGAAATATACTTACTTACTTTAATCAAATACAATATTAATCACTACAGCTGATGTAACATATTCGTGAAATAAATAAGCAGATGTCTGTGATAGACGTATAAATTCAGTATTGGTATAGGATATATACATTTTACCATGTTTCCTTACGAATTCACTGTAAAAGCTTTATGTCAAGAGGTAGAAAGTAGCAGGTTTACTAGATATCATACAAAATTACTTACATTCACCAAACCAAAATAATGCTCATTAGGCGGGAATTGTTCTGACCCGATATCCCTTTCCAATTGTGAGATATTTGCGCCCTGTAACAAGTGAAGATATTTTATTTGAATTATAGCTCAACATACCAGTTTTGGGTTGACATACAAAAACGCCGATTTAGGTTATTACTGCAATTCGCTTAAAGACTGCTTACCAAAACAGTCGCCAGATCCCCTTGCAGATTTTATTACTTTTTAGACTATGATGACTACAAAAATAATGGGAAAAATCGTACCATTCTCTGTTGGAAATTAAGGCCGAGATCCTGACATATTGACATTTGCAATCCTGTTTTAGACACTTATAACCAAAGGATGCACTTGTAACAGCCAGTATCAGTTATTACCCAACTAGGCTACAGTTATGTTTCTGGAAACATTATTATTTCTTTTCAGAAACCTGAAAATGATGCACACAACAGCAAATCCATTCATTACAGAACATAACCACAGACAAATTAAAATTGACATTTGACAGTTTTTTCTCAGAGTACGCACAGAGCAAATTAATGCGCGCCTGAAGCCATAATTTTAATAAATAGCAGAAAATAAGGAAGTGTTTTGCTAAATTTTCTAAGGTCTAAAGATAGGCATTCAAAGGCGAAGTATGCAATATAAACACACTGATTTTATATGACGAAAGGCCATGGCAAACAGACAGGCAATAAAATCAACGTTCTAGAAAGTTTGTGACAGGCGCACTACGAGCTTGCTAGGCACTATGCATCCTATAAAGTAGTCGAGGCGCTAAGCGAGCCGCCTGGGGGGCTATCGGCTATTTGTATTGCTATCTTTCAAAACAATAAGCGAACAAAAGATTGCAATGACTCCATATATTTGACAGATATTGGCATCGGCTAGCGCGATGTAAGTACTACTGCTTTGAGTCTAGACATCGCCATCGTCATACATTTGGAAGCAATACAAATAGCCGATAACCCCCCTGGAAGGATGATAGTATCTTACTACTAGGGCATGCAATACCGGTACTATTTCCAATACCGGTATTGGTTTCAGTATGGGACCTCAATACCGGTATTCGTAATTTTTGAAAAACACGTATTATATCAATTAATTTATATGTAAACGTCAATTATTAGTAGAAATACATTTGTTTGATATTTATGTTTGGTACGATACTACCAAACACTAAAATAAATATTTAAAAAATAACTTATTTAAACTAAAAAGGTAATTATTTCTGATTACAGTGTTGGAACTCAATATTTTGATCAGTATTTCTATACAAGGCCTAGCTGTGATAAATTGAGCGATTTAATCAAGTGATCAATTATTTCTTAATAATTATTAAGATAAATAAATTATTTACTTATATTATAAGATCTCAATATTTACTGTTTAATAATAATTTATATTCAGAATCACTATATTGACACATTGTACACTAGAAATACTACGGTTTTATCCATTTCTTGACAAAGTTAGTACATTTGAACACAAATTTAGTCAAACAAACCGCCCCGATTCGAATCTGGCGCAAAGGTGCCCATGACGCTAGCTGCGTTACCGCGCTGGATGGCGATGGCTAACATTTGCACCAGAAACGATTCGGAGCGAGAGTCTCCACACCCTTCACTAATTTTAAGTCCTTACTCCCCAATATTTTTTTGCCTCACTACCCCAACTGCCCATAGTTTCCACTGCAATGAGAACAAACAGATAATTCGGCTCCATTGCCGCGTATTTCAGGTGCTTTTTAATAGCCGCATCCTCAGCAGCCGCTGCTGGAGACCATATCGAGCGAATCAAGTGACAAGCAGAGACAGTGCTCACGCAAGTTGCATCCCATATCAAGCACTTGCCGTTGTTCCGCGGCACCAGAGTCAGCCCATCCAGTCTCTTACCGTCAGATCTACTTAGACCTAGCGGTTCC
Organism: Ligdia adustata; assembly: GCA_947049295.1. Taxonomy (NCBI): domain Eukaryota; kingdom Metazoa; phylum Arthropoda; class Insecta; order Lepidoptera; family Geometridae; genus Ligdia; species Ligdia adustata. The sequence goes on from OX346218.1 coordinate 12,815,730, forward strand.
AGAATGCATGAGATATGCAGAATGCGTGACGCGGAAACCTCCCTGCGCAGCGACGACAACTCAGTGCGTGATGGCCTCAACCATGGAACCGCAGATGCATTTATGAGGTTCACACACCTTGCAGCCCAGGTGGAGAGCCACACGCAGAGAGTCACCGTCGAGTAAGGTGCCCAGGTGAGGGGAAGGGAGAGCGTTCAACCATGTCCCAGATTCTGACTGCTACACAGCTTGCAATCTCACTAAATCCACTCCCATGGCAGAATTCAGTAAGTGCTTTTGGACACGCTTTGCACCAACATCGTCCCATGCGCGTTGTACATGGGGGGTAACTGGGTTTGTTACAAATGGTATGCTCACCCTGTCACCATTAGAATTAAGGATGATAGTGACAAGGTTGCAACTCCATATGCTGACGCTAAAAATGCTGGTAAGCCGACTTCCCGCGCGCACCGTATCCCGAGGCCTCCGTATCTTACTGGCAGAGCCGCTTGACTCCACTGTGTTTCGCTAAATGAAATATTTTAAATCGACTCCAAAGTAGATTTTAAAGTGCTTCGAGAAAAATCGGAGAGCCTAAAAGGTTAAAGCTAGAAATGGAAAGTTCCTTTAGACCTTATATTAAAATTTATTAAAAAAAAATATAAGTGACAGGAAATTTATTAAAATGAACTAAAATACATATGTCTCTCTATATTATAAATATATAGTTATTTTGAAAGGCTAGTTCCTTCCTAGTCTGATAATGAGAAACCAAAATTGTTACTAGCAAATCTCATTTGAAATAATAAACTGTTCGTGAAAATTAGGTTTGTTAATAATAATTTGCTAGCTTGCCTTATATATTTGTCCACTTTCGTCAAAGTGTTATTAGCTAACAATAACATGCTTTATAATTATCTTTTATCATTAATTTTGTTCTTAGCCATTATCAGTTTTACGAATAGAGTTAGACCTATTGTTATTTAAGGCGTTGCAGTAACAATGGGTCCTTTTCTGTGTCTGCATTTTTTAGCTCTTAATGAAGATTATTGTTCTCTTAATATTCATATGTTAATTGTATTCAAGATTTTATCCATTTAATGTAAATAATATTTGAAGTTAAATTTCCAGTTAACGTGAACACATAAACTTGACTATGATAATCTACAAGTGCTTATAATAAGATAAGTTATAATAAGAGCATTACAAAAAAGCTATAGAAGTACAGGCAGAAAGAATAAAAGAGAAAAACAAACAATCCTACGTTTCTAGATAAATAGATGATTATGATTAGTTCTTACAAAATCGCAGGCGAGCGAAGCTTTTCCATTTAGTCCCTACAGTAAGGAACTAGTTGACCCATGCAGGCGTGAGTAGCTCTGGCTCTCAAGTAAGATTGAGAGCTTTTATGTACTTATTCAAAATCTAGATCTTACCAACATAACCGTTGATACATTAGTAAGCAGCATCGTCATAAACCTAATGAGCAAATCAATATACGATTCTCCAATAGCTAAATTACAGACACTGCTAAATGTTTCACAAAGAAATAACAATTTTATTACTCTAAAGGTGACTTAAAAAGATCAACGTATGAGGATTATAAGATAAAAATAGCCAATTACGTAAAACATAGCTCTAATTTAATACTTTTTTTTTCTGTATTGCAATACCGCTATTGATCTCTCTGAAACCGGTATTGAAATTGCATCCGGGATCCCGGTATTGCCAATACCGGTATTCATGCCCTACTTACTACTAATGGAAAGTATTGCCATGTTTTATCTTTGGCGCTTGTCTGTGCTTCGTGGCCTAATAAAGAATAATAAATAAGTTTTTTATTCCATCCGACAAAAAGAATCAATTACAAATATTCTTCAACTATACTTTTAATTATAATTAAATTTATGTAGTACCCATTTCATAATTCCAAATGTGAGAGGTTTGAGCATTTGCAACCTAATAAAGAAATGGTACATAAATGCAGCACACAATCACGACAGTGAGTGAGTGGACGCTAAGAACTATTTAAAACCACAATAAATTCAGGAACATTTCAGTGGTAGGCTACAATAGGCGACTTCATACAGCCCTTAGATACTCGGCTTATACTCTGTTGCAGAGCTCTAACACTAAGGCGAGCAACTCCAGCTATTTTTAAAAAGATATGATGAATAAACATTCTTGCATGGAAACCTTTATAAAGAAGACGAGACATTGAATTTTGTAACTGATATTTATATATCACAAAGCAGAAGTTGAAAGAAAAGTAAAATATAAAAATATTATGCACAATACAACTTTCCTATAAACTTTTAACTTTAGTAAATGCTTGTATTAGTAGGTCCTTCCCGTCACCAGTACTTCTCGAGAGACTTCACAAGGTCTTGTGGGTCTACATTAGGGCCGTGACGTTCTACTGGAACACCATCCTTATTAATGATAAACTTAGTAAAGTTCCATTTTACAAAGCTCCCCAAAGTTCCTCCCTGTTTGTGCTGAAATTATTACAAAAATGTGTTAAGAAATTATGATAGTAATCAAATACTTTTGATGACTTGTTTTTTAATTCTTTTGCTTGATTCATAGCTAATCTAACATATTATACAATACCTAATCTGTAATCAATAAAAAAAAACTATTTATGTTGGTAAGCTACTATTGGTCATGTGTAATATTGTCTTATCTGTAGATAACAACTATCAAGTATTGATTTTCTTATGATTCTCGTATTATGATTGAACTTCAAAGCAGTGATACTTACATAAATAATTAAAGATAATGTATGCATAAATATAAATAATAGTAACTTGTATTTAAAAAGTATTTTCTATACTCTTTCTAAAACAACTCATCTACACTGAATTGTTGATAAGAAATTCAAACTACGGATGCTATATAATTGTAATATGTGTTTACCTTTAGGAACTTCCATAGAGGGTCTGCATTATCTCCGTTTACATCAATCTTCTGAAATATATCAAATTTGACTTTCCGCTCTGCCAAGGAACATGCAATATCTTCAGAATTGCCCGGTTCTTGGCCAGCAAACTGATTGCAAGGAAATGCTAAAATGCGCAGACCTAAAACAAAACCAGAAAAATTAGATTATAATATCAAAATTAGAAACTCTCAGAGAAATTATTGACCTAATAACTAACCTTTGCTCTCTGCATAGCTGTCGTATAATTCATTTAGCTGCTTGTAATTATTTGCAGTGAGTCCGCACTTGGAAGCAACATTTACAATGATGCATACATGACCTTTGTATAAGTCCAACTTTACATCTTCACCTTTGATGTTCTTCACAGTGAACTCGTGAATTGATGTTGCAGTTTTGAAATCTGGATTGCTTGCTTCAGCCATCTTCACTATTGAATAAGGACTTTAATTCGTTCTTAAAACTTTATTTATTTATACCGGCATTTATAATGGAATGACTATGATTATTTAATGCAAAGACTAAAGAGCAAGTAATGCATAGATGTAACACTACGTACGTTCACAAATCACAGACTAAAAAGAGAACATTGCATTGTATTGTATCAACTTTTTTTTTATTCTTTGTTGATTGGCCACCACACTCTGTAGATTGTGCCAGTTCTCAAGTTCTTGTATCAAAATTGTATGTTAGAAGAAATAGAAGATGCACTACGAACGAACGATGAGAACTACAACAATCACGAAGTGACGTACTTGGCTTTCATTTCGTAAAATTCAGCCGGGCGTTTTTGACTCATTATTATTTCTTACAGCTCACAGTCATTCTTACAGTCACTGTCAACCAGTCAATGTCATTTTTTTCAGTTTTCGTTTGTCACAGAGTCACTGTTTGTCATTTTTGATTTGCGCTTCCGTCGGTCTTTATTCCCGATTTATTTTATTCTGGATCCAGGAAGTGTACGTGGAGCTGACGTGGCCAATTCGAGCGGGTAAGTCAGTTTAAATTGTTTGCTGAGGTCTATTAAAGGCTGAAGTTAAACATCTGGATTGTTCAGTGGGTATAGATCAATTTTAGCCGGTGATAACATTGTGTGTTTTAGTTCAAAATGTTGAGATCTCTTTTTGTGGCGCTCGCTATATCAGCGGTATTCGCCGGCGTGCCGACGCCGGAGGAAACCAAGCGGCTTATGGACCATCTATCGGACAAGGAACACTTTAATAATGAGCACCACAACAAGCAATTTGATCATGACGCATTCTTGGGAGAAGACCAAGCGAAAACCTTCGATCAGCTGCCCCCTGAAGAAAGCAAGCGCAGACTGGGGTATGTAAATTATAACTTCTTTGTGTCTTAATATTTGTTCATCCAATATCACCACATTCTACACTCATTGTACTTTTTGCCTTACAATAATTTAATTAACTGCTATAACAATTGGTTTAATTCATCATACAAATTATTTGCTTCGGCTGGGAATCGAAACAAGGACCTTTTAATCTTAAGGCAAGCATACAACCTTTATGCCACAGAAGTAGTTGTAATACATTACTTGGCGACATAGACTAATCAAAAGGTAGGTAGTTGTTAAAAAAAATATAAGACACATACAAAAACAACCAGACATCAGATGTATGGTGTTTCATATGGTCTATATTCCAGAATACCATACAATCCTCCTGGAGAGCTCTGAGTGTGAAACATTATTTAATTAAAGCCAAGCTAAGTATCTATTTTTATGGAAGACCATGGTAACTAATACATTCAAAATAGACATGACAAAACTAAATCTGTCTTAAATTAGTTTTGAAATCTCTAATTCTGCCTTAAATCAATAAAAGGTTGCCCAAAGTTGAAAGCTATTTATGACATATATATGGTAATTTTTAATAAAACATCTAATATCTAGGACCAGCTATAACATGAGTATTTATGTTATTAGACAACATTGTTCTACTTTATCCATTGAGATTATCTTAGTTAAACAGCTACCATCCTGTCATAAGATTATTTCTAGGTAACAGTGACACCCACACATGCACAGGAATGTTAATGTAAACAATGCTGAGTTTATACAGGTGCTGACTACATAAGTGGAAAATTTATTGCAGATATCTGCCAAGATCTTTTATAAAGTCGCAGCTGGGTAAACTTAATATACCCAATTTATTTTATTGTACAATTTATTGAGTATTACTTCTCTGGGAATGATAGCTAATGTACATAATGCCATGGTAGTTAATACATAATAGGTACCTACTAAGTATTTTTTAACCAAGTTTTAAATATTGTCATTTAAAATATTTAAACTGTAGTTTAATTTCTAAGCTCTTTAATGTAGAGAGTTGATAGTGACTAAAATTATGAATGTTTTAAGTTATTGTCTGGTAGAACCAAGTTGGGAAATGTAAATGTCATAAATGATGTACAAAGTTATTAACAATATTAAGAGTTATTGAGAAACCAATAAAAACAGTGTAACATTCGGTTAACCTTATAGCTTTGTAATATGCAATAGAATTTTTTGCTAAAAATAACAAAATGACCTACATATTCTTATCACAATTCCTTCTGAGATAATTGGCTGATAAGCTGTAAATTTGCATTTCTAGAATGATCTCAATAAGAAGCTGTCAAGAATCAGTATCTCTAGTTCACTGACCTGGCTTATCAGTCAGTACACAGTTTGTTAAACACAACAAACTAAAGTTTGTAATAACTTTTATAATTTGTACTCAAGTTTGGTATCATTGGTCAGCATTTGAAGATTTTTATATGGCTTATCATCCATGTTTGGGTTCTATAATTGATCTTACACATATAGTGATGTAAATGATGCAACCAGCTGATTAGAATGCCATAAAGCACTTAGAGTGGTGAAATCTTTATCATTCATCAATTATTATCTTATTGAGTAATATTTCTAATACTTTTAATTTTTCATCTCCTTTTTATAAGTTTGAAGACGGAAAAGCAACAGTGCCTCAATCTATTTCCATTGCCTATCTCCGTAACTCAGGGACAATAAGCAATTTCTTTTTAAAATATGTAATGCCAAATACTCATCAATTCTTTCAACATTCCCAAGATCACCACCAAAGTGGTTCCAGCACACCTCTGCTGGCGAAATATGGACTCGAAACTTTGCTTAATGCTTATATTATCAGTAGGCGGCACTTAATTCTAATGTGCGAGTCAAAAATTCAGAGGTCCATTTCAGACCTCAAATCAAACCAACAGCCACTCGCTTGAAATTTGCTCGTTTACTAATTAAGCTACCATTATTATCCATACATCCTCATTAAAACCCATAAATTTTGTAAAATTGTAGCATCATCACAGACAAGATTGATGCAGACAAAGATGGCTTCATCACACTTGTGGAGCTGAAGGACTGGATCCGGTACACACAGATGCGTTACATCGACGAGGATGTGGAAAGGCACTGGAGGCAGCACAACCCGGACAACAACGATCTTATTGCGTGGGAGGTGAGATTAGCAATTTCAATGAATGAAGAAGTATCTTAATGCTCAATTCAGTTGTATATTCTTATTGGGTGATATTCTAATTGAGCAAATATATCTGTCAATCGATTTGGATACATCTTTTTTTATTTGAAAAGTTACAAAATTACAGATCACTTACATAAAAATACCAACTAAAAAAGAAGTTAAAAAAAAAATATTTGAAAATGCGTATTTATTTTGGTTTTTATGCGAGGTTCAGATAACTGGCGAATTTTAAACGATCGTAACTTTGCTAAGTATTATATTGAGTCCTTAACAATAAACACAATTTGTGACATATTCATGTGTAAACCATAAACATTAATATAGTATTTTTTGAAAATACTTTTGTTAGTGTCATAATGAGCTATCATATATGACAGTTCAAATCTTTTTGTTTGCATATCTTTGTATTTTTTAATTCTTAAGCATAGTTGGCGCGGTATTCAAGTACTAAGGTCATTGTATCACTTTGATGTAGTCATATAATGATTATACAGCATGTGGCCTCCGATTTGCAGAATAGTGTGTATGAAATCAATGATATGCATTGGGTTATTGTAACAAACCATTACTGATTGTTATGTAGGTCACATTAATTGACAAACATTCACTGCAAGACACATCCGTAGTAGTCGTGGGCAGTTGCTGATGGGAGACTTTACATATGACTGCAGACACTGACTATGTTAGACACTGAACAAAGTTAAAAAAGTAATAATCAAGACTAAAATGAATGAATGAATTAACTCTTTATTGCAGACAGACAAACATCAAATATACAGGAAAAATCTTACATCTAGTGTCACAAGTGGCTGCTTTATCGCTAAAAGCCTACTCCAAAAATAAGATTAAGATTTTGAAGAATTCACATTTAATGTCACCTTGTGTTGTCACCACAATGTGCTTGATGTTATATATTTAAAACAGTTCTGTTTCAGAGAACTAAATAGATCAAATTGATCTTCCTGTATAGTAGCTATATTGACGACATTGATCATAATTTAATAGTTCTATCAAAAATGTAACTTTGATAACAGTTGAACGTCATAAATATGAGTAGCATAATCTAGCGATTTTTTTAATATAGCTTAAAATTGTAATAAATGAACTCAAATATCTTCCATTGATGTTGCTGCTAACATTTTGGTAAATTAATAATAATCATTTCAATATAATAATTGTCTTTGAATAGGTTTTTTTTTAACAAAGTCGTTTAATTTGTTTTCAGACATACAGGAAAAATGTGTACGGTTTCATGGACGAAATGGACGCTAAGGAACTGAAGCAGCCCAACAGTGAAGGGTTCACGTACGCCAACCTCCTGAAGAGGGACCGCAGGAGGTGGACTTATGCTGGTAAGGGCAAACATTTTAATGTAAGGATGGACTCACACAAATAAATCAAATAGATATTATACATAATTTTCTTTAACGAAAAACAAACGCCATTGCGTGATTATAAAAATTTGAAGACGTATGTTTTAATAAGCAGGCAAATAAATTAAATTAGTACTTATATAACTTAGTAATACCCCCACGATCGGATTGTGAACAAGCAGAAGACTGAGCTCCCATCAGTGACGCCGAAATATGTTTGCACTATTAAAATTGCCTTCATATGAGGTATTATGATATTTAATTATGTCTATGTTCAAAGGTAACATAGACATAAGGCGAAACTGAGGTATATTTTATACTTAATATGTATGGCGTTACAAGAACAAGTATAGGGCTAATATATAGAGTGTTATACTTAAAAAAGACGAGAACTGCGTGACAGACCTCTTTTGTGATGGCAGACTTTGAAAATATGTTATGCTAGACGATTTTAAATTTCATTTTTCTTATACAAATGAATTTTCTATATTGGTGTGATATCAGTCCAGATTTCTGGCCGAATGTATCTTACATTCAAATTGAAAACTTTCTTTCTTGAAGTCTGTTAAAAAGAGAGAAAAACACAAGTTGCAAAGTGTGTAAATACCCGAGTGAAATTCCTCATACAATATTTAGTCCAATTCATGTTGAATTATATTTTCAGACGCAGACGAAGACGACGCGTTGAACAGAACTGAGTTTGCTGGTTTCCTGCATCCGGAGGATCATCCAGCCATGAGGGATGTGGTCGTGCTGGAGACTTTAGAAGATATCGATAAAGATAAGGTAACAAACTGCATACTGCAACCACCTAATAATAAAAAGACTGTGTATATAAAAGAGTAAGCTCTGACGGTCTGACTGATATTTCACTAGGATTTAACGTAAGAATCTAAACTGCTGAACATAGAGACCTGAAATTTGGAGGGTGTATTCATTATAGGGTGTAAACCTTTGGAAATGTAACCTCTAAGGGAGGACAAATGGATGTTCGAATTGTGAAACATCTTTCTATTCCATTTTATGTCGCGGGCAACGCCGCGGGTGACAGCTACTAGTTTAAGTATGTTTAAGATTCCACATAGTTCACCTAGGTGAACTATGTAGGTAAATAAAATTTACCTTATTTTACTGGTTTTTGACATCATTCAGTGATTTCGCCAAGCACCTCACGGCGTGTTCCGGTAGCCTTCCTTGAGAGCTAGGCGTATTCCAGACTAGGCATGCTCCTTCTACGGCTACAGTATCGCTGACTTCCACGGTCGTGCGAACTTCTGGTCAAAACCTAACTAAGATTAAAAGAAAAATGTGTATATATAGTTATTTTGATGGCAAACATATACGAGTATAAAATATAATAATATAACATATGTAATCTTTATACTGTATTTTTTGTTGTTCTAGATAGTCATTTCGTTTTTTGTTGTTTTTGTTGTTTTAGGGAAAAAAACATTACATTATATAAGTACTTGAAGCAAGTGACTTTATAAAAAAACCCGAAACATTTTTAAAGTGATGTATCTCAACGAGTTAAACTGTGGGTTGCAATAAGTAGAGCCCATGACCATCTGTAGATAAATACAAATCCAATGACACCTCGCACATCAAAATTGGTCTATCGATTTGGGATGTAGAGAGTCACAAGGAGTTAGACATTCATACATACAAATATGTAATCACACACTAAATAAAACATTAGCTTTCTTTTGGGTAGTCGGGTGTAATTTTTAAAGTTATGTTTTAGTCTTAAAATTGCAAAAAATCGGTAACGTGCGGCGCACTTGAATTGTATATTACATTGAGCCAACATCATAAACAAATCAGCAAAATATTTGTTCTAATTGTTTTGATACAAAGCTTGACTTAAGCTGGACATTGGATTTTCACATGGAATTTTCGATTGGAATTATCCCCCAAAAATAGGAAAGTTTTCTACGACGCTATTTATCGTCCGATTTCAGATTGGCCCATCTATGTGTTCAGATTGGCACATCTCTGTGTTCAGATCTGCCCATCTCTGTGTTCAGATTGGCAAATCTATGTCTTTAGATTAGTACATGTATGTATTTAGATTGGCACATCTATGTCTTCAGACTGGCACATCTATGTGTTCAGATTGGCCCATCTCTGTGTTCAGATTGGCACATCTATGTGTTCAGATTGGCACATCTCTGTGTTCAGATCTGCCCATCTCTGTGTTCAGATTGGCAAATCTATGTCTTTAGATTAGTACATGTATGTATTTAGATTGGCACATCTATGTCTTCAGACTGGCACATCTATGTGTTCAGATTGGCCCATCTCTGTGTTCAGATTGGCACATCTATGTGTTCAGATTGGCCCATCTCTGTGTTCAGATTGGCACATCTATGTGTTCAGATTGGCCCATCTCTGTGTTCAGATTGGCACATCTATGTGTTCAGATTGGCACATCTCTGTGTTCAGATCTGCCCATCTCTGTGTTCAGATTGGCAAATCTATGTCTTTAGATTAGTACGTGTATGTATTTAGATTGGCACATCTATGTCTTCAGACTGGCACATCTATGTGTTCAGATTGGCCCATCTCTGTGTTCAGATTGGCACATCTATGTCTTCAGATTGGCACATCTATGTGTTCAGATTGGCCCATCTCTGTGTTCAGATTGGCACATCTATGTCTTCAGATTGGCACATCTATGTGTTCAGATTGGCCCATCTCTGTGTTCAGATTGGCACATCTATGTGTTCAGATTGGCCCATCTCTGTGTTCAGATTGGCACATCTATGTGTTCAGATTGGCACATCTCTGTGTTCAGATCTGCCCATCTCTGTGTTCAGATTGGCAAATCTATGTCTTTAGATTAGTACGTGTATGTATTTAGATTGGCACATCTATGTCTTCAGACTGGCACATCTATGTGTTCAGATTGGCCCATCTCTGTGTTCAGATTGGCACATCTATGTGTTCAGATTGGCCCATCTCTGTGTTCAGATTGGCACATCTATGTGTTCAGATTGGCCCATCTCTGTGTTCAGATTGGCACATCTATGTGTTCAGATTGGCACATCTCTGTGTTCAGATCTGCCCATCTCTGTGTTCAGATTGGCAAATCTATGTCTTTAGATTAGTACATGTATGTATTTAGATTGGCACATCTATGTCTTCAGACTGGCACATCTATGTGTTCAGATTGGCCCATCTCTGTGTTCAGATTGGCACATCTATGTGTTCAGATTGGCCCATCTCTGTGTTCAGATTGGCACATCTATGTGTTCAGATTGGCCCATCTCTGTGTTCAGATTGGCCCATCTATGTGTTCAGATTGGCACATCTCTGTGTTCAGATCTGCCCATCTCTGTGTTCAGATTGGCAAATCTATGTCTTTAGATTAGTACATGTATGTATTTAGATTGGCACATCTATGTCTTCAGACTGGCACATCTATGTGTTCAGATTGGCCCATCTCTGTGTTCAGATTGGCACATCTATGTGTTCAGATTGGCCCATCTCTGTGTTCAGATTGGCACATCTATGTGTTCAGATTGGCCCATCTCTGTGTTCAGATTGGCACATCTATGTGTTCAGATTGGCACATCTATGTGTTCAGATTGGCCCATCTCTGTGTTCAGATTGGCACATCTATGTGTTCAGATTGGCACATCTATGTGTTCAGATTGGCCCATCTCTGTGTTCAGATTGGCACATCTCTGTGTTCAGATTGGCACATCTATGTGTTCAGATTGGCACATCTATGTGTTCAGATTGGCCCATCTCTGTGTTCAGATTGGCACATCTATGTGTTCAGATTGGCACATCTCTGTGTTCAGATTGGCACATCTATGTGTTCAGAGTTGCACATATCTGTGACGGATTTGTAGGCGCTTTTTATAGAACAATTCGAAAAACATAATTGTTATTATTAGTTATTTTAGTTTAGTGCTTATTAGTTTAGTCTTTAGAACTATGAGTGTGTGTAAGCTTATGTTTATTTATTTGCAGGACGGCAAAGTGTCTCTGGAAGAGTACATAGGCGACATGTACAAATCAGAGGACGGAGAGGACGAGGAGGAACCGGACTGGGTGAAGCAGGAACGAGACCAGTTCACAGGATACAGGTATATTTTTTTTACTCACCTCTTGCGTGGATTCTGGCTTTGCACGGTTTGTGTATTAGCTATATTCAAGATGTTCTTCGTTTTAGTTTTTTTTTATAGTAAATAGGTTTGTTAAAATATAGTATGCTTGCCCAAAACATAGTGAATCTAATATGCAGCTTCACGCGCTATTTTCACAGGTACATATGGTTGTTGTAAATGAAGAGTCCAGGTGTGTTGTTTTGATTGAAAAGCGAAACAAATTGACAAATTGGTTTACAAATTAAAATTACTGAAATTTGACAGATTAGTAGTTGTAGTAGTAGTAGGGCTATCACTTAAAATAATACTTTTCTTAGCTCATTATTTTTTAATTGATGTAGTCAGGCGTTACTTTGCGGAAATCCATTTGTAATAAGATGGTATATATAATATATTTAGTGTTTTTCCGCCTCGTCTTGATGTCAGCGTGAGAAATCGAAAAATATTTTTGTTTGTATGGTGTGGTTCCTCCTCACCACCGCCACACCTCACCTTATTATTTCTCTTTCTCTCAGTATCCGACTTCCTCGACACGTGTTTCGCCTTAGCACAAGGTATCCTCAGGAGATGTTGACTCTTCAAGCGAGATGTGATCTTATCATTATTTTTTATTATAATTTTTTGAGGTTATTACCACAAAGTTAGCTGCGAAGGTACGCTAGCGCTGAACGTGTTAAAGATATAGTTGTATATTTGCAGAGACACGAACAAGGACGGGTTCATGGACGAGCACGAAGTGAAGGACTGGATCGCGCCTCCAGACTTCGACCACGCGGAGGCTGAGGCCAGGTTAGCTCACCATACAAATATGTGTTTATTTAATTATTTTTTTCGGTTGCCTAAGAAGAGGATTACTTAAAAAAAGTTTATTTCATCACATAATTATTATGAATAGCTTAAATTGGAACATTTAGTCAAATTACCCACCTTGGACTGTGCTGTTGCAAGTCCCTCATGATAGTTCATCGAATCCATTAATACGGGTTCCCTTGGTCGACTCTTTACAAATGATACAGGTGATTGTCAATTTATTACATCGTACACAAAAATACAAGTTAACGTTCAATAAATTAAAAAAATATAATACAAAATATAATACAGGTATATTTCTTGTGCTATCAAAATGCGAATCCATTTGTATTGCAACGGGCAATCAGACTGTCGCGAACAACCTCAGAATGCTGTTGAAATTGCCCCTTCATCAACTGCGATTAATGACATAACTATTGTCTACTCCAGGCATTTGGTGTTCGAAGCTGATTCCGACGCGGACGAGAAGCTGACCAAAGCAGAAATATTGGACAAGTACGACTTGTTCGTCGGATCTCAGGCCACGGACTTCGGGGAGGCGCTCGCCAGGCACGACGAGTTCTAGATCACTGTACTAACTACTTAGTATAATTGTTAATAATTACTAACACGTCTTGCAAAACCACTACTTAACAAGGCTACACGATAAAAAGAAGTAATGTTCTGCATATGTTTTGTTTTGTAATATGGATGTTCATACTTAAACAAACTCGCTAAAATTATGCATACTATAATTTTAGGCTAATTAAATGAAATGTTTCTAAAAAGAAATGTTTGCTAAGATTTTGGATGATTATTGTTTTTATAATACAAATTTTCAAATACAACCAAACTTACGTTTATAATTGGTGAACTTCTTCAGGGTGTTGAAGATGAGGTGTTCTTGTCTTCAGCGTTTCCACGTCTATACTATGCACAATATGTACTGTAGTTAAATCTTCCCACTAATCAGGTACGAGTAAAAAATCCTTATTATGAAACAAAATAAACATAATATAGTTTTGTTACTAAAATTTCGAATGAATATATAAACGACTGATATATTTGCTAACAAAAATTGTCTTTTGATTACAAATAAAATCTAGTTTCGAGCAGTTCATAAATTACTTATAAGCAATGTATTTTTTTGTCCTTTTTTATTATTTACGCTTGAAATTAGAATTAGCAACATGTCAGTTGATTTATTTATATACATATGGAGTAATTTTAAAACACGATATTAATCGTTAAAATTCTTTGTCTATGCATAACTGTGGTTAACCATACTCTAGTAGAGAATCTCCCGACTTGCCATTTCAATGTGCGTACACTATACCTTGTTAGGTATGTTTTTTTTCTACATTAATAAATATATATATGAACAACACAAACATAAGTTGGCTTTAGCTATACTTAAATATAACTTACTCAAGTACAAAAACTAAAAAAACCCAACTTGAGAAGTACAATTATTTACAATAAACGTAGATGTAAAAAAGGCTGGCAACTTTTTAGAGTACTAAGACGGCAAAGTAATATGTAAGAATTATATTTTTAACTGCACGATTTTCGAATATTATATTTTTATGTATATGAAATTCCTTGCCATATTATTTTATCTAGAATCTCCAATGGCACTAACAAAATACTTATGAAAATATATTAATTTAAGAATTATCGACGAATAATGTATAATTGTAATTTAGCTGTAAGCGAGTGTAGTTACTAACTGTACAAAACCAAAGTTATTCCAGTGATTCTGTAATGTTTATTATATCTACGCATTCTTGTGCTAAAAGTAACTAATTCCATTTTTATTTTAGTTTGTAATTTATATCAGTTTGTGTTTATGCATTTATTTTACTGAATGATTCCAAGCTTGTTAATTTTAACTATCTAAGTACTTACTAGATGTATTTTCCAAAAAAATATTTTTATTTCAACGAGGCGATACTGGAATCGTATTGGTTCATAGTGCGGTTTATTTTCTGTAGTAGAGGGAACTATGGCCATAACACAAACTTTACACAAAGTGCGTAAACAAAAGCAAATTACTTATATGGATTGACATACTTGTAATAGAGTACTGAAGCCAATAATGTGAAAAGCTGAATAATTCAACCATCAAAAGTCGTCAGGACAAACCCTAACCCAACCTATTCATCTTACTACTACTACCTACTACTGTCAACATATATCTAACTAGAAGAAACATAACTAGAACTTGTACATCAGAAGGAATAAACATATATGGAAATGGGTTAGGTACGATTTTAAGGATTAATACGTAACCAAGTTTTTATGACACTGTTACTTCAAATAGCATGCAATAATAGCATATTTTAAAATTCTAATTATTGCGTATACTTCTAGATGTAAAACAAGAATTTATTGATCTATTATTTACAATACGAGTGTGCACCAGGCACCTACTCAATTATTGTGCATGGAAACGTTGCGCGTTAACTCGTTTCGCGAGCGCATGTGATTGTCGACAATTAACGTTATCGCCGCCTCTACTGGGAACTTTAAACCGCAATAAATATAATAACAAGCTACTTTTATCGCGACAATAATTCCACTGTAACGTCCGTTCATTTAACAGTTATTGGGTTAATATATCATAGCGGCGCGGGCAGCCCCACGGGTGTTATTAATTTTCGCGGCAAATGTAACAGCTTTTATTTACTTTTAATTATAAATAATGATGTAAAACTATTTGGTCGTTTTATTTCTTATCGTCGATAGACTATAACGATGCATTTCCATTTGTTGGTGAGGCAGACATTTATAAATAACCGTGATGGCAGGTGGAGTAGAAGTTACAGAGAGAATAACAACTCTCCGACGACAAAAAAAAGCCGTGAAATATTATTAAACTATCTATTACCTATTCGTTTGGTAATTGATTGGCAGCTTCGACTTTTATCTGCACAAGTCAGAAATTGCAGTAGACTTGCAAACACACAAGATTACCTACTCATGAAAGAAAATTATAACCGCTTCAGAGTCATGTCAAAAATAATATTCTATATAGATATAGAACTTTTAAAACTATCTATGGTTATTTTCGAAATTATACATAAGCGTTTTCAAAATATCTTAATCAACTTAGTGAAATTGAAATAATCCTGAAACGATATCTGATATTTTCAGCTTTTTCAGTTATATAGATTCATAGAATCAGGAAACACTTCTTGGATTGATTACTTCCATGGGATATATTTTTTCTGTGGTCCACTTAGTTATTTTGAGGTAGACCACCAGCCTGTGCACATTTTAAGTTGTCTACGGGCAAGGACCGATAGATTTTACAGAGCCACTTCTAACTTCAATTTTAAATTTCAGTTAACATAATTACCTTCTCCAGCATTACCTACAAACCACATTTAAACGGCAATTCAAATACCGCGATATTATCAAACATCAAATCACTATTACCCGAAGCATTGTTACGGTAAATGATCCGAATTATCTCTAGAGTCGTGAGCTCGTCACCCATTATACAGTTCAAACACGAGCAAATGATCGTACAAGACCCCTGTAATTACTGATGTGCTATTTATGGAGTTCAACTCAGAACTGCCGGTATACATTCATATGGACTTAACAACTAGTACAAACACAGTTTGCGAGGCGGTTGAGAATTATCAGCTCATGTACTATTTACAATCAGGCTAACCGTAATAATATATATATATATATATATATGTGTAGTTAAGAGTAGGTAGATTTATTTCTTTATTGTAAGTACACCCCGTCCTATATTTACATTATTTTTTGTCAATAATCTCCATCCAAAGTTGGCCTGGAAGAGATCGCTTTTAGTGATAACGCCGCCACTTATGGTACTATATATGTAAAATTATATATTTTTTGTTTTTAAGTTTTGTGTGTGTGCAATAAAGAGTTCATATATCATATATCTATCTAATTAAATCGAGTTTTGAGACTTCACCTCTTGTTGATTTAGACTACTCTGACATGTACATTTTCTCACGATTTACGCCCTTAACAACGGATTGCGTATTTTTGTGTTTTATAATGTGCGATACATACTCTCAAAATCCATATCCCCGTTATGACTAACAGCCATAATTTTTAGTAATTGGCCCACTCAGAGCAATATTTATCGTCGCATGAGTCCCGCACTCGGCTGTGTAGGCCTTTGATCTCTGTCTAATCGACCGCGCTCTAGACTGCATGGAGTGCCAGTGCTAGTCTCGACTCGGCGGAACTAAGTAGGTACACTTAAAGGGCCAATAAAAGCCCCGACAGCTTTTTGTGCGGCTTACAGGCTTAGCAAGGGACCGCGATAACGGCGAAGCTATAGTATAAGCGATAATAACGGCGCGTGATTGCAACAGCGCCATCAGATTTCTTTCATACAATATACCTTAAGTATTAAAAAAAAATAAGACCGTGAATCAGAAAAGACATTTAACCAATAATTTAGTTGTAACGAAAACTTATACATACCTGCATTAGTATATGAACAACTTGTCAATTTAAGAGTCTATGCATAAAGGCGATTCATACTGCGAAAATATTGTGTGAATTACCTAATTTTGATCGATATTTTTACTGGTCTTCCTAGATAAAGTAATCTGCCCGCAGCTATGGTTTCTGTATACTGACGACGTTCCTTTCATTTGGCCGGAAACTATACTAGTGTACTTGTCGAACTAGTCTGGCATATGAGTGGCGACGAGGACCACGTCTACGTATTTGACGATTCCAGCGATGCCACGTCGCCCTATTTTTGGTGTGTATTAGTTCGTAAGAGAGTAATAGGATGCATATAACATATTATATTGTAGTAATACATACAAAGTGTCTTAAGGTGAACCACAATTTAACAGCTTGAACTTAATGTATGTAATGTAATAACATATTTTCTAAATTTTTTTTATCCTTCCGAGTTCTCTATTTCCCGATAACTATAATCTCGATCTTACCAAATTGCGAGTAAATCGGTTTCTTCTAGGCAAGCGCGCCACATCCTAGACCGCATCGCCGCATCAAGCGAGTTGCGCTCAAACGCAAGCCATTTATCTATAAAAAAATGACAGTGTAGGTTAACAGAAGCATTCGGGGCTATACGAGATCATTACGAGTATTTTCTACTCGTATGTCTCATGACGTCATATTATGATTGCTTAAGGCCTTTTTTATTTCCGTACATAATATAATTTCAATGGTGCAGAAGAGTTTATTACCTGTCATGTTCATTTCAGAGTGACATTATCTATAACAACAGATAATAAAAATAGTCTGCAATCTTTTTTATACAATGCATTGATCGTCTTGAACTTCCAGAACGATGTTTTTCTCATTGTGCATTTTACACTTGAGAATCCAAGAAAACGGCACAACAAGCCGTCTTAACTTTACTACACACTAAAGCAGTCGACAAAGGCGGCCCACAATTATTTACATAACAAATGCAAATTGCGCGAGCTGAAAATTTACGCGTGGGAAATACTTAGCCGATATTCCTTGGAGTATTTTCGCCCGAACATCTGAAAGGCAAAGGCGTTCTGCTTACATATTTTTGCATACTTATACGGACGACAGTAATACCCCGGTTCATATAAGACGGCGAATTTGTATGATAATTTTCATTTTGCATTCAGTCGCGTTATTCTTCTTCGCGCGGTAGTGGATGGGGCCTGGGGGAAATTCGGCGGTTGTGTCGCGGATACGTTATTGGGAGGAGATGTAGAGGCGGCTTGAAGGGCCGCAGGAGTGCCGTAAGGACCGGCGGCGTCGGCCCATCACCCGCGATGCAATGTGCTTTTGTTTTTTCAACGAATGTTGTTTATTATTTCACTGTCGCCATCTGAAGCTTTCTAAATTCCCTGCCTCGTATCGCTTGTATTTGTGAAATGTGAATAAGGTAAGTCCATAATATCTTAAGTATTGACGTAGCAAATACATTTTTTACATGTTGCCGATTACACAGGATTCCTTAAGAGTACAAAGTTATCAGGATGCAACTGTTGTCGCTTGCATCGAGGTTAAGTTCTGCTTTTGCAAATTTATAAGAAAACAAGAGCCCCTCCAATTTTATTTTCTTTTACGAACTGACAATGACTGTTCCACAGCACCGACATCTACGTCCCTGATCTACGTTAGGTAAGGTATGTAAGTAATTGTCACCCAGGACTTGTATCAATATCAGTAAATGCGAGGAGCTTACGTATAGGGTATAGACTGAGGCATCCCGAGACATCCTTAGAGAGGTATTTGCGGAGGGATGGATGGCTATCCCGAGGCATTTTAGGCTTGGGGATGAATAACTTTGGCTTTGTTGAGGCCTTCGTAGACTTGTGTGGATTTTGGAATGTATGGGTTTTTGGAACTTAGGTTTATGACTACGGTAATTTGTATTTATGTGCTTAGCTGTTTGGTTGGTTTATTGATATAAAAGTGTAAGTATGTAGGTACAGCATGAAGCTTACCTACTCTTGAGGTTTCATGATAGTCATTTAATTCTGACTACTAGGTACCAACAATATGATAACGAAGAAACTGACCAAAAATAGCAACTTTTGGTTAGTCTGCCTTATTACACATGAACATTTTGCAAATACTGGGTAGGTTGTGCAAAAATATAATTTAATAAGCAACCTGGAGATCGAGGAGTTGGTTGCCGAATCGTAAGGAGAATCGAGAGCCCTGAGACTCAGGTGGATGGGCCACCTAGAGAAAATAGAAGAGGATCGAATGTCAGGAAAGTTTATCTTGGAATCCCAAAGGGCTGCCGACCTGTCGGCAAGCCTCTGCCAACTGACGAGAAACTGCTCCAATGATCGGATCCAATGGTGTTCTCTTGTTTTGGAGGCCAATACCCACTTCGGGTCGCTGCGCCAGCGGAGTAAGTATAAGCAACAATTTGTTTAGTCAAAAAGAAAATTCCACACAGTAAAGTGCCTACTTTTAAGTAGCTAAGTACCTACATAAGTGCACAAGATACTCTCAAATCCTCCTTAATGATAGAAGTTATAAAAGTAGCGAAGCAATATCTCAGGTAGCAAGCTTCTAAGTGTGAAACTTGGAGATGTATCCAGGTATCCGGAGACGTCCGTTATTGCTGTACTTTCTACTTAAAACTTTGAAACAATGTAGGTGCTGCTAACTTGGGACCTTCGAGAGAGTATCATAACACTTACCTTCACCTAAACGTCGTGAGTGTGACCTGCAAACACTGGTGCTAGAATGTAAAGTATCAATTTGTTAGTAACTTAAGTGAATACGTCCATTCCATACAAAAAGTTAGTCAAATATACGACAGCGTCGTAGAAAAATAGTTTGTTACAGAAATAAATAAAATACGTTTTCATTATAAGTATCCACTGTTTCTGTCATGTTTTGTTATATTTTCCAATATTATGAACATCCAGCCTGCGTTAAATTTCTCTATGTAATCCATGCTTTAAAAAATGTTGAACATATTTACCAATATTTATTTTTCATCCCACCATCTCGGAAAGAGTATTTTTGCTATTCGATATCTGAGTGCAAAAGCAGGTTTTATCCGCTAGAGGATAAAGTAAATTTGAATTTAGAATATCGTGTGCACTAAGTTTGTGAATTGAAAATATCATTCAACCTATCTACCTCAATGGTTCCGAATTCATCACACAACCTTATTTATTTTGTTAAAAACTCAGACTCGGAGACCTTTTACTGTACTTTTAAATTTGTTTTGCGCGTGCCATTATCTTTTCGTCATATTGTTAAAACCTTATGTTAAAAATAAGAGAAAAAATTAAAATGAGTGGTTAGTTTTTTTTATTTTTCATATGTAGTCATTTCCTCGCTGAGGTGGGATGAAAAGTTTCGTGTTGCACTCGAGTGCAAAGATTTTTCGACTTGTGCTCTTTTAATTCCCTCACTAGCGCTCAGGATTCCAATTTTCGAATCCTCCGCTTGCTCGGTCATCAAAAGTGAGCACGCGGTTAAAAAGCAACTTTGCACTCCTTTATAACAAATAACTATTTTCTGTGTTTAAAACGTTATTGAAGTTTTACTATGTTATAAAAAATTACACTTAACATAGTCATACATTTAAAAAATCTACTGATCCATTAATACTATAAAGTTTATGCTTGCATGTTCTGAATCTCCTATAAAAGTCTCGGAAAGCGGCTGCAGATTACCAGCTCCGGGTTACGGCATCATTATCTTAATCGAGAGTTCGAATTTAATATGGCAGGCGCGGTGTGCCGTCAGCTCGCCTAATGAGTTCCAAACTTTCTTCTTTCCGAGATTAAGCCAAAAACGTCCCGAAAAACTTGCGCTCCGCTCCCATGACATACATAATATCTTCCGTCGTTTGTCCCCGGACAACTTTACTACTTCGTCGGCTGTTTACTCAAGTATGCTCTCGGGGCGAAATTTTAAAAGTTGTTTTTTATTGCAATAATTTTCTCCACGAGCGATACTACAAGTGTCGTTTTAATGATTGAAATGTTTTTGTTCCCAGTTTAATTCCCTAGAGTAATATTCAATAAACTTAAATTCTATTTTTTATAAATAATGTTGGGTACCTGTGTATGTTTCAACCCATAACATCCCTCTGCTAGGCTCGAGTCTCCCTTATGAAGAGGGTGTAGGCCACAGTCCACTACGCTGGCCAAACTGCGGGTTGGGTACTTCACTTATCTTCGAAAGTTATTAACCTTCTCCGACAAGTAGGTTTCCTCACTTTTTTTTATCCTACATAGCTAGGCATTTGACCACAAGTTCGCACAACCACGGAAGTCAGCGATAGTGTAGCCCTAGATGGAGCATGCCTAGTCTAGAATACACTGGCTCTCAAGGAAGGCTGCCGGAACACACCGTTAGGTGCTTGGCGACAATTTTCCTTCAAGTTTTAGCATATGGTCTATAGACCATATGCTAAAACTTGAAGGAAAATCTTTCTGCTATAACAAAGGCACTTGCCACGGTTAAAAAAAATCATATGGTAATTAATTATAATATGCACTTGAGTGGAAAACACAGTGGTGCATGCCTAAATTTGGAATTGAATCCGCGCCATTTCGCTTGTGAAGTAACGGGTTAATCGACTAGGCTACCACTAACTTACCTACGAGAATCAAACTCGTACGCTCTTTGCTACGCCTGCCTTAACATAACGTAGACACGCTACGCACATTCGTAGCAGATCTACGATTCGCGTAGTACGCCGAAAATCTGGCGTAGCTCAGCCATAGTTCTACGTAGATTTGATGCACGTATGCACTATAGGATGTTTCCAAATACTATCAACCAGCGAACGTGTGACAAGCGCTATGTAAAAAAAAATTCAAACCAAGCCACAATATGGACACCTCGTTTCATCCGAGCTCTCACACAAAAACCTATTGTGTCTGTGTTCATCCACCTGTACATTACCTATACATTTTATTTACCAATGAAACAAAAGAGATGCCAAAAAAAGGTCAAAAAATGTTTGAAAAGAGCGTGTGCATTGTGTATGTGCACTCAATATTAGCGTGTTTCAAACGCTCGTGTAACTAGATTATTCGAACTGTTGAGCTGCCCCGGGCGCGAGCGCTCCGCTGATTCTAGCCTTGTTTGTTCACTAATATATTTAAAGGTTTCGAATATAGGTTTTGCATCAGTTATTTTAAAATGTTAAAATGATAGTATTGAGTATCAAGCTCAGGCAAATATCTTAGGTTGTTTCAGTAAAACAACTCTACTTTCAAAACTAGGTTGACGTGAACTTTCGTACGCCTGAAACTAGTGTAATGAAACGTTTATTGCCGGCCGAATTGATTTTACGTTTCTATCTTTCCTGGATCTAGGTGCACAATTTTGATTTACTTAAGCCCAGTGGGACAGATTATTGCAAAGTCCCCAGAGTCATACTTCTTTGCAGCACCTCCCGGGATTTTCTTATTTTTTCAGCAAACGTTAGCTACATTACGTTTTCGTGATTTGATGACTAAATTTATATTTTTCACCAATAAGAATAATTCCTATACTTACGACGTTCATAAAAAGTGTAACTGTTTACAAGTAATAGCTTTATTTCACTAAATTATCTAGATAATTTTTGTCACTACTTGCTCCTTTCATTTGATCGCAACGCGCAAGGTTTTGATCATATTGAACTCCATGTAAAACTAGGAAGGAAAAGGTAACGTCTAAAGCACTAAGCAGATACCGGCGGTGATGGCGACACTGTCTAAACCTGGCTACACTTTCCTCTTTAGAAAATCTCTACTTTGGTCCTTTGTAGGTTCTAGTGTAAGAGGTGGCAAATTAACTCACTGCAGTACGTATACGAGGTTATTTAAATTGACTGCGTATATTTTTACCACGTAATCAGCATCGTTAATATATCATATTTATAGGAAATATGTTCACCGAAGAGCTATTATATAATCTGTATCATGCATGCGCTCGTTTCTCGTCGCCGTGATCTAGTTTCAAAACGAGGTATCGAAGCAGCTTAGCATGAGTTTCGCGTTCGCTTTGCATGACTTCAATTGAAGTTTTCTTATTATTTTTGTACTAAAGTGGGTTAAACAAATAAACACGGTTATTTATTTTTTAATATTCTTTCAGTATACTAAATATATGTACTTAATTTAGAATCACCCTGTATATAAAAGCGCGTTCACAGGGAAACAGTTCGATTCAACAGAAATAAATATAATATTTTTATTTTATAAATATGTAATGACAACTGCTATTAAAAATGACAAATATTTATACATTTGGCTCACTCTGACGGCAAACACCCGGACGGCTTCACATACCAGTGTGAGCAAGCAGACATTCGCGGAAAAAAAAATGCCTCTTATATGTATTCCTTAGAACAGATGGGAAGAACCGTTCCCAGCAATGTGCTGGGTGTAGGGCTGAGTCTGCCGCGAGGGGCAAGCGTATAAAATACGCTGATTTAATGCCGTGGCATATAACTATTGTCCAATTCTAAGTAAAACAGTTTACCTTTTTTGTTTTATTTTTGGGTTTACCAGCGTAATGCAGCTGTAGGCTTTATGGGCTCAACGTAATACCCAATGTTCTCCATTGTTTTCATATATTATTTTTTGTATTATTATTTGGCGTGCAATAAAAATAATATTAAAGTTAAAATTACACGATTAATATTTATTTATTCAACAATATCACCATCCAGCAATGTACCTCCAAATTAGCAATTACGAGGAGTAACAGATGTTATAATCGGTTCTAATCAAGTTGCTGTAAATGCGGTTATATGCACGAGTCAAGTGTGACTGCGCGGCTTGTTACACAATTTGTGTTTTTTGTTTCACTAAGTCACTTGTTTGAATATTAGCAGTGACTAGCTTAAAGTTGTTTCCCACCAGGCTCGCCTATCTCTCCTACTACGACAAGCAGTTGAACAAACATTTCATGTAAAGTTTCTACCTTTCCGTATCCACTTTAGTAGATAGTCGGAGTCTATTTTAGGTGTTGAGTAGAGTTAGCGCGAGCTTTAGAGTTATAAAACTAAACACGACTGACAGTGAACGACACGTTAATGCCTAGTAATAGGCTTTGTCTGCCAACTTAACATTTGACTCCTTCTTATTTTGTTTTGTCTCGTTGTTTTTCTTCATTGCTTGAAGTTGCATGAAGTCACGACTGCTTCTGATTTGGTTAGATTTAGCAACGATACATGAATCTTTATATGTTAATTAGAATATTTAACCGAGTTTAATAATAAAGGTTTTCATTTCAGTATATAGTAAAGTAATTTGTCTGATTTTTAACTATTATTCTTTCGCAAGTGGATTTTATGTAGAGTTAATTATTCGTTTTGTCATGATTTAAATTAATGAAATGAATTTGTTTAGCTGTTTATTTTAAACATATGATAGTATAAGCTGATATCCTTATGTAAATTCTGTCGCCACATTTTTTACTCTCATCGACTTTGCTTAGACAGTAGGTAGGTACGTCGCCCCAGCAGGTGTCGAGTTCGATTCCCGTCAAGACTGTTCTTCTGCGCATCTCACCGAGTCTACGTGATTAATGATGTGGTGGATTTTCATCAAATTATTCTAAAAATATTGCTCAACTTTCAGGAAATAAATTACCTTCAAAAAGAATTTACTCCAAGTAAAAATATAATTATGAGATTGAATTTGTAAGTACCCTATTCTCACAAACGTTGGTTTAGGGTAATAATAGATTTAGTTACACATATAACTATTATGTACTTAATTACTGATTTTTACAGGTGCTCGCTAGCCGACTAACACAATGTTCGCTTATCTATTATATGTGTTATGAGCTTTAGCTAGATAGCTAAAAATTACTACTTTAGCTTTACTTTAGCTAGATAGCTAGCACTGTTAGGTGCTTGAAGGCAGAACTTACAGAATTATGTGCTGTGTACTATATTCTTTGTAAACCTTTTGACCCGACTGCAAAAGAAGGAGGGTTGTGTTATTCGAGTGTATATATGTATGTTTCTATGTATGTATGTATATTCCCTTAGCACGACTTAGAGCCTATTTTTATGTGAGTGGTGTCAATAGATTCATCTTAGTCGTGAGAGTAACACTGGGTTCTTCAAAATTAATAAAAATAATTAAGGACACAGGACTACAGATTTTAATCACTTGTTTATCGCTCTTCTGCGAGCTAGTCAAAACCAACCAGTCGGTCTTTGACTATCTCTGTCTGTGACTATAAGTATATATGCACGCATTTTCTTATTAATA
The DNA here is from genome assembly GCA_947049295.1 of Ligdia adustata. Taxonomy (NCBI): domain Eukaryota; kingdom Metazoa; phylum Arthropoda; class Insecta; order Lepidoptera; family Geometridae; genus Ligdia; species Ligdia adustata. The sequence continues at coordinate 12,841,164 of OX346218.1, forward strand.
TGTAGTGGTGGTATCGCAAAAGAATGAAACAAATATAAGTAATCTTGGTTAGTTTACACAAACTCGAAGCGTTGGAATTTCAACATTTAATCTAGATTGTTTACCGTGCCATACGCCTACTTATTGAATATTATATCTGGCTAATTTATAATACAATGTTAGATTTGAACTTTCATTTACACTTATCTGCAGTGACCTAGTATATTATACTCTGATTGAAGTAAATATATACGTAGATAAGAGAGCAGACAAGAGTATGACACTTACATTGCTTAAATCTCGAAAACAACAAGTAAGCTATATACGAAGCTGAAATTTGGCACGTGTTTGTCTCTACTCACAAGCTTTAAAAGTATAAGGCAAACGGTATAAGGGTTGCTACATTAATTTGCTTAGTCAACTCCTATATTCTGTTGTCATTTGTACAGTAGACACGGGTAAGTTACGGGTGTGATAGATTCAGTTTATTTTTCTTCCTTGTTTTTGTGTCAGATTTTTTTAAACTCTTTTGAAGATACAAAAAAGTTCAAAATACACAAGTAAATAAAAATTATTGGGATTTGGATTTGAAAGTTATCTTAGTGCATTCTACTAGTCCAGCCCTATTACGCAATACCCGTATTGAGGGAGTTGTAAAAAAATATGTAAACTGCCATTTTCTGATGGCTTGTAGTGGCCGAAATTTACTTTTTCCTTTGTTTAGGTAAGTAATTAGCAACCTATTCTAGAAAATGTCGGCTAACAATTTCTAAACATTTTCGGTAAAGCCTAAACTATTTAACCACTGAGCCTTTTGAGAAGGCGTACTTCAAGGAGTTTCCAGCGGCCTTTCTTTAAAGTTGTAGATTATTCGCTTGGAACAAATTGATAGGATCCAATATAATGTTCGATTCCATGATCATGGCTGAAGTGAAGGGCACTCGCACAAAGGGAGGGTACGCTTGGAATTTAGATTAAAAATGATCCTGAAACAAGTGCAATGTTTCGTGAAACGTTGAAAAATCGATATTCATTTCTTTGGAGGGTTATGGGGTTGACCTCTTTTGTTAGTGCTGTTAGATTTAAGAACAAGTACGTGAATAAATTTATATTATACACTAGAATGTAGTGCTAGTTTTTAGTTAAGCAGACTGCCCATGTTATGTGGGTTATGTTTTTCTAGTGTATTTTTTGTATAACTTTATATGACCCTCCATAGCCCAAAATCGATAAACCAATTTAGATGTGCGGTATGCCATTGTAATCCTCTTTATTTAATGATAAATATAGGTTATACTAATTGTATCACGCGGCTTCACTTGTGCTCTAAAGATTTTGCAGTCGAGTTTTGATGTAGGCGCTTTTACACCACTTTTTACATCGGATATTCTAGTCATGAAACGTTTGCACTGTCGCGATCGTAGCAGTATCTTATTGACCGAGCGAGCGAAAAGTGTCTGCATTAAGTCTTGCAAAATTTTAGATGCTAGTATGTTTTTCTTGATTTTTGTACTCGCTAACAAGCTGCGGAACATACTTTAAATAAGTATTTAAGAGACATCCACAGGATCATTAAAGAGGTTTAGAACTACTAGTAAATAGTTTGTGATGTGTGAAAAGTAATAGAATACTTTGCAAATCATTTAAACTTCGACCATACCGTCTGCATCAAGTTGTAAATCCTAAAAGTAGCGTTCCTGTTAATATTCAGGAACATCCATTATGTGCCGTGGCGAAAATAATCTCTTAATGGAGTTCTACTGTTGGCTATGCCGACACATCCTGCCGTGGATTTAACATTAGCTACAGTAGAGTTTAAAACAACTTGGTTGCCCAAATAATACCAAATAGCCCATATAAATAGATGTGGACTAAGAAGATGGACCACGAAGAACCACCGAATTCTACTAAGTTATGCTCATCATAATATAAAGGGCTATAGTAACTATTAATATATACTTATAATAAGATGATTGTCTTTAAATTCATTATCATCGATGATTTTATTTATTTATCAAATGCAGAATTATGTTATGGATGGGATATTAAATATGAACAATTTATCACGATTTATTTTGTCCCTTGTTTATCAAGTTGTCAATTTGTAGTGTCAAGAGCAAGGAGAAATTGAATTTACATAAAATAAAATCTTGTTATTTACGGCGTTCGTTGCTCGTCATTTCTTTATACTTACACAATAAACAAAAATAAAAACTGCATATCGTTAAACAATAACAAATTATTTTCTAAGTGTCAACCAACTTCTAATCATAACCGAAACTATTTCTTTATACTATAATCAAAGATTTCTACATTTCTACACTACTATATTTAATTTTATATAATTTATTATTTCAATTTGATTACATTTTTTATTTCCAAGCTATGGCTGACTAGTCGACCGTACGATTTTGGTAACTTATATAGACAGCGTTGATGTCGCTCGTATAATACAGATTAAAGCCATAAACATAAGCAAACAATTATATCTTGGATTTATCAATCTATTTTTGTATCGATTTATTAGATCCTAAAAAAGTTATCGCATTTAGAGTTCGCAGTCGATGATAGATACTCCGGGGTAATCAAATACTCATTTTGATGAAACAATGACGAAAATTAGAAATGAAGTCGGCCGTGAAATGGCCTTTATTTTAAAGGTATTTCCATTTTCGTCTCTGATAACTTGGTTTAATCATTTTACTTTTCAAAGCAGTGATTTTACGTAATACAGTCTGGCAAGGATATCTAGTCGCATGGATGATGCTGACACTTTAAGAATTATACAAAGTATTTGTGATAACTGCCACATATCACATAATAGTTGCCGATCTCTCGGCATTATTATCTGTACTAACTACACACTATTTTGCAAATAAATCTATCTGTATTCTGTAATTTAAGTATAATTATATACATAATTAGTGTTTCATAACTTAATATATCTGCCTGTTACCATATTCAGACATTTCTAAAAACACAATAAAAATCTAGCTGTTATAATGTTTTAGAATTATCTTTTTGTAACACACTATTATTATTATTATTATATATTGTCTGACGTTATGTTCTTTTCAGCACCTTCAATAAATGAATATTACAAAATAGCAAATACTTTCTATCATTGTAGTCACTAATATCATGAAATTAATCGTATTAACTTCATCCTCTAAATACAGCACTATAAAAACAACCTTGTCTTATTTTGATATGCCTAGTTTTTTTTGATATTTTACGTCCGAGTATAGGTTTGGCATAGAACGTTTTGTCGTACTAATACCTACTTTATAGCTTAGATGAAGTAGTTCGACCTAATGTCAGAGGCCACCATTGTACTATCCTACGACTGACAACATGTATATTTACAATGTAACGTGCCTTCCAATCCGTGGGCTATCATACTGTTAGTAATTTTTATGCTTGGGCGTTTTTATCATTGGTCATATTTATAATTGGAAATTTCATCATTTTGGCATATAAATAGTCGACCATTTTCAGAGTTGGACATTTTTAGTAAGACCACTCACATCAAAATACGACATGCCGTTTAGGTTCTAGGGCGTGTCAAAGAAATATACATACATACACTCGAAAAACATAACCCTCCTTCTTTCGCAGTCGGTTAAAAACCAAGCTACAGCCCTTGATGTGGCCACGTCTTAGTGCATTTACCTACGGTTACCAGATATAGTAGATATAGCAGTAGTGGAGTAGGTATTTGTTCAGACGTTACTGTCAACATCGACGGGCCGGCTTTGTGCATACCTGATCAGCATCCATGCGACGCCCTGTCGATTGTGCTCTCTCTGTGTCGCTCTAGTCAATTCTAACTCATCAATTGACGACTGATGTTATAGTCGACCGTGGCAAGTAACGCTAGACGTTTTTCTAATAGGTATTGCTATTAGAATGGGAACTTCCTCTGAATTGCTTCGAATGATCTAGATAATTAGTATGTAAGAATTGTAACTATTAATCAACACGCTATTGGATTTGAGATGCTAGAGATGTTAGTTTTTGAAATTCTGATATGATATCCATCGAGCAATTATTAATTGCTCTCATTAACAATAACAAAACAAAGCTCACAAAACATTTCACAAAATATTTACAAATTCTGTAGCGAATAATGAGTAGAACATAACGTAATAAAAACATGAAAGTACTCGCGGTTTCAAGTACCATGGTTGTTTTGAAGATCAAAACACAAACATGGAGCCTTCCAGGCGTATCGCAATAAACGTATGTTTATGTGAAAGCATAATAAACTCGCAAAAATACAAACAAGACTTTTAAAGCACATTAAGCCCGACGTGTTCCTGCTCATAACATACATACCTGCGAAGCCAAATTTAATATTAATTTATCCACGTAAAGGTAACGTGGAATGAATTAAATTATCTTGCGTATGTTCATTAATTACCCTTTTTCAAGAAAGAGGCGAAGGAACAAACTCTGTAGGAACGTACAGGGTCATCGGCTAGGGGTGTACTAAGCCTAAAGGAACCTATACACACCCTAAGGAACAACTTTTACTATGGGACCAACTCTGAATTCGAGAAAATAGAAACAACTGCTTCATATATTTTGTCGACGACCGATAGACTTTTTCTATGAAGCAGCTGATTTTTCTTTTTCAATTTCAGGGTTGGTCTCATAGTGAAAGTTGTTTGTAATGATGAGTATAGTTACCCCTTTTCTGCTTAGTATACCCCTAACCGATGACCCTGTATACTACGTTAGCAAAAACACGTGTACTCATATGCGTCTATGATTTGCTTCCGATTGGCTTCTTAACAATTTATTTCATATAAATAAGGCTTCTTTCGTTTAAGGAGAACAGTTTATTTACTTCGGTGTCAGAAAAACACTTTTCTTGTGTGAAAATTCTTGCCTGGCTTCTTTTTTAGCACTGTAAAAATAACCGTGAGTAATTCTGCTTGCCATATAATGTTAATTAACTCAGAAAATATAACAGTTCGGGCATCAACCCGAAATTTGGACGGTACCATGGGCTCACACCTCCTAAAAAAAGGTGCGAAAAAAAGGGTAAAACTAAGGGGTCACCCATATAAAGGGGTGACCCGTACCTAGCAGTGGGAAGCTACGGTTTGTTACGTAAGTAGGTACAAACTCGCAAAGAATTGTTTCTGTGTAGAGAGAGCACGTAGGTCGCTAACATAGAGCATGAGTTGCTTGTCAGACCTGATTAAACTTTATTGAGCGGCGGCATAGAGCGGTGACAATCCTTTGTTCTAATTCTGCATGCCACTGCCACTTTACGTGAACAATTGCCAATGTTCCTTGTTTACTTGAATATAAGGTTTGAAATTGAGTAGCTTTACGTCATCCAGGCATGGCAGCAAACGTGGGTTTCAAACAATTACAAGCTTGTTCTAATTTTACTATCTGACGTTTTCCCTAAAAAAATCTCTTGAAAAACTGTAATTCGATTTGGAGAAATGGTCCGTTCAAATAGAGCTCGTTAGTTGGTTGGGTAAGCAAGAATATTTGGTTAAATTTAGATAGAACTCGTTGATTGAGTTGGGTCAACGTAATGCCTCTAAGATTAAGTGGACCAACAGGGCCGATGATTCAAAATTTATATTTTATTTGACGCTAAAATGTATACCTAATTTGTTTTACTAACTAGGGAAAATGCTGTATACATTTTAGCTGTAGCTTTACTTTAGTTAGTTTATTGAAACGAGAACTTTAGATTTTATAATAGGAATAATTTAAATTCGTTTCGTTGAATAAAAAAAAAAATCGGTTATAGTTTTGTTTTAAATCTTTAACTGTGCCAAAGTTAGAAACAATAGCGCAAAGTTTTCTCATACTTGAATAACTGCTGGCAAATGGCACTTGTTCAATTAGTTTTCGCAGTTGATAGGCCGTTCCATGGGATAAAGTTTCCAACACTCCCATTATAAAGTCTTTAAAGTATGTGGTAGATACGGAGCGGAATGTTTGCAAGCTGTTTGGTAAGCCAAACTTACGTGGTTATCTTGGAAAATAAAACTGAGTTTAGGTAAATATAAATATAGCGTAACCAAACATGCAAAAGTATTGTTAATCTAGGCAATTGACGTATTTCGCTGCTAATAATATGAATAAAATTTACTCTAGAAAAAGAGGTACCTCTTTTGTATTTTTTCCTCTTTGCTGGCTTTTTAGCAAATACTGAGTTAAATACTTATAACTTTAAACATGTTTCATAATTTACCTGTCCGTGTGTCACTTCTAACAGAAATCACGTTGGATAACATTTAATTTTCAAAATCCGTTATCTGACATCAGAACGATTTATTAAGCCATTGCACTTCTTAATTTTAAAGATGACATAGATATAATATCATCAATGCTGATACGCTGTGCCTTGTATCTATGTTATTACACTAATTCTACCATAGGCCTATTTTTAGAAATAATTATTTCAAATCACTATACTTGTCACATAGTCGTGACTTAGGACTCTTGCTATCGCAGCAAATCAATCGACTACAAAGGTCGAGTTTAAGAATATTTTAATTTGGTAGTATGATATCACTAAAAATAGTGAAAGTAAATTATTTTAATCAAAACAATCTACAATGTTTTATCATATTTGAGTTGAAAGTAAATAATTTAATCTAAAACAGATCTGCGGAACGTAAAACGATTCTCTGAAACAGCTTATCAATATTATGAGTTCACTCGATTAGTCTGGAATTGTAATGAAACGTTGCAGTCCGCGTTCGTGTTTGCAATTTGTTAATTTTATATCCGAGTTTCATCCGGGGAGAAAATTAGAGGGTAAGGCCGCCGGAATCGACTGCGGTTGATAAAAGCCTCGATCGGTATGGAGTTGGATTCATTTGATGTGGCAATTAGATTAGGATTATTCTTGTGAATACAATTTCATTAAGAGCCACGTAAGGAAAATCTATGATGGCGGCATAAAAGAATTTTCTTTTATCTTATATTAATCGAAATAATTAGAAAAAAAGAAATGTTCAGCTTAACTCGATGCGTATAATTAAAAAAAAAATAGATTATTACTCCGAACAGCTTGTTTGCCAGTTTTTATAATTCTGTAGAATTTTATTGTGAGTCTAGGTACTCCATATCCGTATTACTGTTAGTAAATCACGTTACTGTTATATATTAGGTCATTACATATGAAATTGGCGTTTTGTAAGGCAGGAACATAAAGTCTTTTTTTTATAATAATATTAGGTCCTTACATATGAAATTGGCGTTTTGTCGTACTGGCCACTTTGATCTCAAATATCTCTTCTTTGGTTAGGGATTCCAATTTCAAATTTATACAGCTATTTATTCATTCATTTGTATTTCGAAAACCGTAATTCATTTGTTTTGTCCTCGTTTGGTTTTTTCTTTGCATCACGCAGTTTACAAAATGGAAAACTTGAAACATCGCGTTATTTACGAGTACGAGTTCCACCGTGGTACCAGTGCTGCAGAAACGGCTCGAAGGATTAATGATGTGTATGGCGGCGGTGTCGCAAAAGAAAACGCAGTGCGTTTTTGGTTCCAACGTTTTCGTTCTGGAAATTTCGACCTGCAGAACAAGCCCCGCGGACGGCCGGAGGCTAAAGTTGCTAATGAAGAATTGAAAGCTATTATGGAAGCAGATTCATCGCAAACCACGTCCGAGTTAGCTGCAGGCTGTGCTGTTAGTGATAAAACTGTTTTAATACACTTGAAGCAAATTGGAAAGGTGAAAAAGCTTGAAAGGTAGGTACCTCATGAATTGAGTGCAGCAAACCGACAAACGCGCGTCAACTGCTGCGTTACATTACTCAACCGGCACAATAATGAAGGGATTTTAAATCGGATCTTGCGGATATTTCAAGTTTTCCATTTTGTAAACTGCGTGACGCAAAGAAAAAACCGAACGAGGACAAAACAAATGAATTACGGTTTTCAAAATACAAATGTATGAATAAATAGCTGTATAAATTTGAAATTGGAATCCCTAACTAAAGAAGAGATATTTGAGATCAAAGTGGCCAGTACGACAAAACTCCAATTTCATATGTAAGGACCTAATATATTTATTTAAGCAAAGTATGTACCATTGCTATCAATGAAATCTTTGAAGGCGCTTTGGACTGCCCCATCGGAGTTGAATTTTTTCCCTTGCAAGAAGTTATCCAAATTTCGAAAAAAATGGTAATCTGTTGGAGCCAGGTCCGGGGAGTACGGTGGATGTCTTAGACATTCCAATTGAATCTCCTCTAATTTGGCAGCCGTCTGTTGTGCAGTGTGTGGTCTAGCGTTGTCCTGAAGCAGCAGTGGCCTAGAGCGATTGACCAACCTCGGTTGTTTAGCAGCTAGCTTTTCCATCATGGTTTGCAGTTGCTGACAATAGATATCTGCTGTAATCGTCTGGCCAGATTTAAGAAAGCTGTAGTGAACGACACCGGCACTAGTCCACCAAACGCTCACAAGTAACTTTTTTTGAGTCAATTTTCGCTTGGGGCAGGGTTTGGCTGGTTCGCCAGGATTTAGCCATTGCGATGAGCGTTTCTGATTATCGTACAGGATCCACTTTTCATCACAGGTAATGATCCGATTTAAAATCCCTTCATTATTGTGCCGGTTGAGTAATGTAACGCAGCAGTTGACGCGCGTTTATCGGTTTGCTGCACTCAATTCATGAGGTACCCACCTTTCAAGCTTTTTCACCTTTCCAATTTGCTTCAAGTGGATTAAAACAGTTTTATCACTAACACCGCAGCCTGCAGCTAACTCGGACGTGGTTTGCGATGGATCTGCTTCCACAATAGCTTTCAATTCTTCATTAGCAACTTTAGTCTTCGGCCGTCCACGGGGCTTGTTCTGCAGGTCGAAATTTCCAGAACGAAAACGTTGGAACCAAAAACGCACTGCGTTTTCTTTTGCGACACCGCTGCCATACACATCATTAATCCTTCGAGCCGTTTCTGCAGCACTGGTACCACGGTGGAACTCGTACTCGTAAATAAAGCGATATTTCAAGTTTTCCATTTTGTAAACTGCGTGACGCAAAGAAAAAACCAAACGAGGACAAAACAAATGAATTACGGTTTTCGAAATACAAGTGTATGAATAAAGCTGTATAAATTTGAAATTGGAATCCCTAAGCAAAGAAGAGATATTTGAGATCAAAGTGGCCAGTACGACAAAACGCCAATTTCATATGTAAGGACCTAATATTTTAAAATCCATGGTTTATCAAAAAATATTCGTATCCTTTCTTGCCAGCTTATACACTTTTCAAGAAGTCCCCTGCCAAAAATACCTGCGTAATTTGTAATATTTCCATAACATCCCTTATTATATAATCAAAACGTGAAGAAAATGAAACTTAATATAACCAAGGAGGAAGTTCACTGAAAAAGTCGGCCAGGAAAAGTGTAAACAAGGCGCGTGAGATCGCCAACCATAGAAATTATCAAGTAATTTAATAAACCTGCTGATAAGTCGGCGGTAAGGTTGGCTAGATAAAGGGAATAAGTTTAAACGAGAAAAGTTGTAGATAGCAAACCGACGGTCCGCCACGCCTAGTGCCTGCCGCTCGCCAGATCTTACTGCTTCAGAGCTTTTGAAGAATCAGATCTTGCTACATTTGGTTTAACCAAAGCTAGGTAAAGCACGGTTAAATAAAATAGATGAGTGTGAGCGTGTATACGGCTTGCTGCGCATAAAACACGACGCTTCAGATACGTTTACGATAATGCAAACCTACAGAAGTATTTATTTGCATGGTGTTGTAGGTGGGAGTTGGGGAAGACGATTTTCAAATATATGTATCTACGGACAAAATCAAAGGATGAGAATTCCCGATGCGATGTTGTGAGAATATGATCGTACAAAACATCCATGAGCTATGGTATTTAGTTCGCACACTGCGAGCTTCTACGCTGGTTCTACGACGTAGATGCGTAAATCTCTTGAAATTAAGCATTAGTAACTAAGTAGGTCAAGAAACTAACCCTTTCTAACAGACTTCAGAAAATGATTAGAATTTTAATTCGTCACAATTTTTCATATGTACATACTGCAGAGGTTGGTGTGTATGTGTACGTGAACAGTATTAGGGTTATGCGATTTCAAAACGGATAAATATGCATTATTTGAAGTGAAACTTTCTGGGTAGAATATAATAATAGAAATAGAATAGGTATTGATGGGTACTATTTGGTATTCCCCGCTAAGTACACCCCTAATCGATAATATTTAATTATCGTATTTGCAAATTTGTATTTGTATTTGCCAATTTCTCTGCGACACCAGGGGAGTTTCGGTAAATTCCTTATATTGTGTGAAAAGGTCATTACAAGGGGCCTAGACTAGATATACATTTTGTTGAAATTGGTCCATTGATATGGTTTTTAAATCAAAATATCTGCATAATTTGCCAAACTGAAGTCAGTTGTAATTTTTTTTTATGGAACGTGTTTTCTTTTGAGTAACGATTTTACCTACTACTTAAGCTCTGCGCGCTACCCCGCAAACTAGCAAGAAACTTTTGCTTGAGTTATAGCCCATCCAACTAATTAGGTAGTGTTTAATATGTTAACACGCGATCGTGATAGGGGTTGGGAGTCGATATAAACAATACTATCTTTTAGCGGAGTGTCGAGGCGATGACGTTACGTGGGAGGAACTTTCAAGTAGACTATAACATAAATTGCGGTGGATTAATACCTTATACATGACAGAAAGATTTATCTTTACCGGAATGTATTCTTAACTGAAGTTGATGATATATAAATTTTCCAAATGAAAAACCATTTTTGGACACAATACGATGAGCCTAATAGTCCATATCGATTTTATTCATCATTTCCTGTGTTATCGAGCTCGCTTTGTTTTTTTGACAATAAATAATCACTATTTATAAAGTGGCAGTGTTAAGTGTTAGATAGTTTTTTTATATACTGACTGTTTTATTTATTTAAATTAGTACGAATATACTAGTTACATTCACAAATAGAGATTAGAGATTTTTAGCAAATACGCATTGCTCCCCGGCCATTCAAAATAATTAAACCTTAGATACATGTTAAATAGTTAATAGAATCTTGTAATAAATTCTGATAACATCAGCAAAGCCGTTATCCTAAATCTGTAACATCACATGAGAGTTAATTCCCTAACTCCACATTGCGTTGAGTAGCTGCAATTAGTAGTTAATGGGTGTTAAAAATTAAAAGCGCGATATCCAAGCTCGCAGTCAGTTAATTAAGTAGGTGTGCGAACTTGTTGAGGCATCGGGCAACACTGTGCAGGGCTGCCATGTAAATTTAACTATTGTGTTTTTTCATATTATGAAGTAAATTGCCAAGTAGATGAAAAAATCTAAAGTAAGCGCCACTTGGACAGTGCAAGACTAAGACTGATATAGCTGCGCAAACTTTTAAGAGTTGGGACAGTTATTGTTTACAATTTGTTCAATGATTTATTTTATAACTGAGTAAATTCAGAAAAAGAAAGTAAGACAGTTTAGACGGAGTAAATTTAAAACTAAGAACAATGCTAAGTGGTATCAAGATATCATTTTCGATAATATTGATAAAAATTGCACCAGACAGCTTATGTAGTGTATAAGAATAACACTTTATCACTTTTCATCTCGGAAAAACTTAGTGTGATAGTCAAATTTCTGTGGATAACACCGCGGGGCACAGCTTGTATTATACTCTACATTCATACATGCCCTGTCGCTGTACCTACGTCTTTCAACACGAGATGGGTCTTCGAGATATGCTTCCAAGACTCACTGTAATAGACTTTGACTATTTCAGGTGACAATTAGTGAATCTTTAGGCTGTGTCAGTAATTAGTGAGTTATTAATTATATTTTAATTGAAAACGTTCATAGCGAGGTTTCCAATTATGGATCGATCACGTCCAGGGATAGGGACGTCGGAACGTGGCATCTGGGAACGCTGTTTCGAATGATAATTAGAAATTTCCAATCTTTGGAGTAATTCCATACCTGCTTAGCATGCATTGAAATTTCATTTTAAGCTGCATCGACGTAAGTGCTATTTTCGATTTAGCCTATTTTTACGTAGTAGATGCCGGATGCTGTAGCTCAAAATGTAAGGGTAGACTAACATGTCGAGCTTTGGTATTCAGTTAAAGCACATTGGCATAAATAGACAATGCTAACAACTAGAAACTTGCAATGCTCTCAACTTTTTTCAACTCCAAACAACCCGACTGCTAAATCTTTATAACTGTGTATCATTCTTAATTATTTTTCCTAGTGTCACACTCACGACTAAGACAAATCTATTGACACCACACACATATAAATACGATTAGCTATTTATAGTAGGGGAGCCCAAGAAGGGATTTTGTGACATACTCGAGCGTGGCAGATTAACACATTGGAGAATCCTTAGGTCCTGTTGAGTATATCTACCATATATAAGCTCTCAATAAAGAGCCGAGCTAATAGAGCAGCCCGCAAAATATTAAAAAAAAACTTTGTTTGCCTGAAATAATCAAATGCGTCAGATTAAGATACGGTAGGTTTATTGCTAGCTAAACAGTGTGCATGTCAATAATTAAACGATTTGAATGGAATGTTAGGGAGTGGGGGGTTTTCTTTTTTCTTAACTATTTTTAACCTGTGTGGCCACCACCACCATGCAAATTGTCAGTTTAACATATATTTGTTATCAGAAGCATGATGGAGCATAGAAAATATAATATAATCTGACACGCTCGAACATTTACATGTTTTGATTTTCTTAGAAAAAAAATGTATATCCTTCCAGATGCTTCCTCCACCACTAAAATGGGAAACACCTATAATATTTTCTACTTCCTATCATCCAAGTTTTGCAACGCAATACGTCTCTATGACGCTCGAGTAAATCCCCATTTAGCATCGTGGGCTCCCCTACTATTAGGCTCTAGGGCGTGCCAAAGAAATACAAATACCTACATATATACATACACAGAACCCTCCTTCTTTTGCGGTCGAGTAAAAACGAAGGAAAACGCAGAAATTGCTTGACTTGACATCCCTAGCCATCAGGGATGTTACCTCCACTCTCAAGACGGCGAAATTAAATACTAACTTACTGAAACTCTTAGTGAACTCGCGGATAACTTCGAATGTGTTTACCGTGAGTGTAGGTGCCGGAGCTGCCTCGTTTCAACACTTTTTTCGAGTCTCGAGAAGATTTGATCACGAAAGTTCCGAAAATAGAAACCTTCGCAGTTTCTTACACGTATTAAGGTTGCAAGGTTTTCGCACAGATTCAGAGATAGGTGCTAAGTTACAAGGTCCATTGTATGTAGCTTACTTAGGCACTACTTAGGTAATGTGTTTCCATTGCGCTGTGCCGCTACCAAGTGGAATGTTTTCAGCGTTGTTTTGTTATTCTTTTGTACGAAAAAGTAAGCTCGTACTCTGCTTATTTCTACTTAGAGTGTTGTTTAACTATTTTACCTAACTACGACAAAGATGTCTGCATTAGGTAGTTTATATAGTCAATCTATGTATTTCTTACGTACTTTGTATCTACCCATTGCCCACTGTATGAGCACGGGTCCTCTATGAAAATTGTGTTACTTATTTTCAAAAGCTAACCAAGCTATGTTAATTAATAACTTTTTTCGACAAGCCAGTTTCCGCGCAATGTTTGCTCTGACCGTTAAAGACAGTGGTAGATAAGTTGTTGTATGGTTCCTTGTTAATTCTTCATAGTTATAGAGGATTCTGCTTCTATCTAATTACTGGCAGTAATTAGATAGAAACAGTCAGTAAACTGTTGAACTTGCAAACACAATAAATTTTTCACCTTGAAAATTCTTTAAGGTTCCAAACTCTGAACATTCCTTATGGGTAAAAGAAAAAAGTTTCTTTTATAGAGTTTTCATTGCTCTAAGCTTCCAAATATGTCAAAAGTGTCTTGCGACAATATAATAAATAACTGCTTTGAAACTATCATTTTTAAATCCTGACATTGCCACAGTATTTTAGACCTTGTTTCACGAGTAACAAAGTCTGCTTTTATAGTATCTTTGAGGTTATTGCACTTTAACGAAATTTTTTCCTTTTTCTGAACGAAATACCCGCCCAATCGAAAATACCCGACGTCTAAATAATTCGTCATTATTAGTAGCTAAAACTACGCAAGTACTAAATTTCAGGAGACATACAAACACACAAACTGACAGACGCAAGAAAAATTGCCAAACACGAAGGTGATTTACAATACTCGTTTCGCTCGCCGGTCAATTACCACAGAATATTTTAATCCATTCGAATCGTATCGTAAAACTTTAGAAACAAAGCCTGTCTGTCATTTGTTAAATTATTTTTTGTGCGCAACCATATAAAAAAAACATAACTCTTTTTGGAACCCAATCCTAAGCAACAAAATCATAACATTATTCGTACGAAAATTGAACGCCAAGAATTTCTTGAATCGCAAAATAGATATTATATAAAAGGGTTTTACAGTCTATTATGTATTTGGAAATTAATAACTTTATCGATTTATCTACCTCGTTCCAAAATCTAGATTATTATATACTGATGAAACTAAGATTACCGATTTCATTTTAATTTAAATAGTCTCACTAAGTCAACTCATCCGGGCAAGAAAACACGAATTATAAAAGCAGTTGCATCACCTTATAGACTAGTAAAGATTATCTATAATTGATCAAATCCAACGTCGTTGATCAAATTTACGTCAACATTGTTACATAGCTCAACTTTCAATTCGCCCTATATACAAAAGCAGACAAAAATGTAGGTATTATTTACATTTCACACTTCATCACATATACAAAGTGTGACATTAAAACAATTCGTTCAGTTCAAGCTTTCGTGTTGGTTCGTCCCATATTTGTGCTTCACGCGAGATTCTTTGACAAATCTCGCGCGATGGCTACGCAAATACGAACGTTGAAAAGGGCCCTCCTAAGTTCTTAGGAAGTTTATTCAATGAGAGCCTTTCATGCTGTTTTGTTGTGCGAAGAAGCATACAGAGGACCGAAGTGGATCAAACCGTCATTTGAATGCTACCCTTTTATGTTTCGTGACCTGTCTAATGCGTGTTTTCTTCTTTTGTTGTGATTTTGATATTGGTTTAATTTTGGGTCGGTGTGTTTGGAATTTCGTTTGTTGCATCTAAAGTTTCTTCCTCGTTTGCAGAGTTGATAAAATATTTGATCGGTACAAAGAAAAGCTATATCTGTCCCACAAAAGATGATTTTTACTCGATATTTGTAATATTACCCGTTACATTATTTAGCGTTGCGAAGTGCGCTCACTTGTTTCACAAACAATGGATGTTAGGGATTACTCATTCATTAGGGTTAGGTTTCATATTTATTTCTGTAGTTAGCTTAAGGCTGTGCCATTTATAGTAAGCATGGGGCCGAAACAAATGCAGAAAATTTAATAATATTTTTATGTATGGGGTGGCTCTATAGGGTGAAGGCACGGCACCTGCCATTAGCCATCATTTTATAGTCTTAACATTTTCGCTATTACATATGAGATGATATATATTATAATAATTAATCATTAAAAAGTTACTATCGACATCCATTACGGCCGGCGCCGAGAGAACTTTTTCAGTTATTTCGTTGTAAAAATTCAACTTCTTGAAGATATTTCTTTACAAAATTTTTTCATATCGGACGACCACGGGCCCATCGTTTCTACAGCCAGAGCAACGAACTCGTGATTTGCGCAAATGTTTGAATATTTGCGCTTCTTTAAAAATTGTGCCTGTTCTGCCGCGGCCCCAGCACTAAGAGCGGAATTGGCGACATGCGACGGCGCGAGCGTGTCCACACACGTGGCGTCCCAAACTAAGGTTCTCCCGAGACACCACGGTACTAAAGTGGCACCGTCTGGCCGCTTTCCGTCGTCCCTCGACAAACCGCACGGCTCTAGTGCTGAGGGTACGGATGCTGTGGAGAGTGCCCGATGGACTAAATCATTAATAGCCCAATGTCGATAGATCCGACCGGCACTCTTCACGCAAGAAAGTCCGTGTCGTCCAAGCTTGTCCACGCCCCGGCCGCATTGGCAGCGATGAGGCTCGCATAGTTTTATACCCAGTCGCAATCCTGCTGCTACGCGAAGACAACTGGGGTCGAGAAGGGTACCTAAATTGTCGGAAGGTAACGCATGAAGCCAGTAGCCGGATTCTGATTCCGAAAGTGCCAAAAGGCGTGCTCGATCCGAAACATCTGAAATTCCATCTAAAAGGGCCGAATGGGTAATTTTTAACAAAGGGGTATCCCACAGACTTTGCTTTTCCGTTTCAGTAGGGGCACTGGCATCAGGACATGAAGCACTCCAAGCAGCCAAGGCCTCAACCTGACAAGCAACACGAACAACGGCAATTGGTAAATTGAGAATGTTTCCGATGAGGTGTTGCGAGCCATGAGTTGAAGCCAAAAAAGCTGGTAGTGCCACACTCGACGTGGTGCGAATGCCCAAACCACCAAAAGAAATGGGAAGAGTTGCTTGTGCCCATGAGCGGTCGTCAAAAGCAAGATTCAGAATTTTGGTAACAGTGTTTTTTAAAGTAGAATCTACCAAATCCGTAATAGTTGGGAAAAACCAAACGGGGCAACATCGTAACAAGTACATAAATTTAGGTGTAAAAAGACACATGCGTAGAATGTACAACGCCATGTGTGGTTTTATTTGAAAAAGACGATGAGAATTTTTAGTGAAAGTTTCAACTTTTGAAATAAACGTGGGTGTTATTGAATCCAAAAATAAAGGGGCACCTAACAATGTTAATGATGATTTATCCTTTAAAGAAATATCTGGACACAGTGTGTTAAATTTATCAAGAAGACATACACGGTCTTGATCGTTAATGTGGTCCGGAAAGAAAATTTCACATTTACTAAAATTTAGAGTCAAACCGATTGTGCTAAATAGCTGTATGATCGATTTTAAATCCTCTAAGACAACAGATGCATTCCCGCCGAGAGAGCCATCATCAAGATACCACACGTTGAAATTCGAATTTAATCCTGATATTATACTATTTATGCCTAAACTGAAAATTGCAGGACCGAGTGGATCTCCTTGTTGGCATCCGACACACGATGCTATTTCTTTTTGACCAAAAAGTAATTTTGTAGGGGTGCCGTAACATTGCCACACATAATTATAAATTTCCGGTATTTCTTTATGAATTTCTGTCAGAAGAATACCTCTATCTAAACTATTGAAGGCATTCCTTACATCAATTTTGATAAAAACGTCGTAATCTGTCGAACCCAGAAATGTACGCGCAGCATGCACAGCAGCTTCACAGCCAGCCCTCACACCAAAACCTAGCTGTCGAGGTTGAAATTTATTAGCTAAGTTGCCTTGAATAGCACGACAGCATAATTTTGACGTAAGGCGTCTAATGACACTGCCAACGGCAATAGGTCGAACCCCACCATCTTTTTTACTTAATGCTACTAAATTGGCCCCATACAGGATGGGTACTATCTCGTCGGGTACTCGACCATCCAACATCAAATTGACTAATGCGGTCAATTCCTGAAGTAGATATCGCCCAGCATCACCCACAAGAAGATATGTCAGGTCTTTGAGATGTTGAGGAGTTATGCCGTCTAAACCACCAGCAGAACCATTAGGAAACGACTTAATAGCATTGAGGGTCGATTCTACATCGACATGAAAAGACATTTCTGCCGATGGCGGGCTGGGAAAATTCGTGAGAGCTGACTGTGATGGGTGTTTTTCACATAAAGCACCAAAAGTCTCGGCGGAATCCGTTGCCAGGGAATCTTCAGAAAATAAAAGTTTGGCAGCACCACGCACATTTCCGTCTGAAAGTTTATTCTCAATAAGTTTTGATACGTCATGGGAGAAGTGCGGGCTACTCTCAACTCTATTTGAAATACACGGCTGTGTGAATTGTGTTGTATTTAATTTTATTGCAGAGGTGAGTGAGCGACGGTTGGAGTTTGGTGGGATATGGAATATACAATATGAAAAAGTTAAAAAAGCTTCCCATGAATTCAAAGTATTTTCAGAGACAACCTTTGCAACGCACTCCGCCAAACTTCGAGCCACGCTATCACGGGCTCCTCTTGGTATCTTTAAGACTGGTCCTCGCCTCGGGAGATCCCAGGGCTGGCACTTACTTTGCTCAAAAGTTAATTTTAATTATTCAGCGAGGTAACGCTGCCAGCATCCTGGGAACATTGCCACAAGGCAGTGAGTAGGATGGGGTTTTTTAATTTAAGTGTTTTTTATATATTATCTTTTTCTGTATTAATTTAAATAAAAGATTACTTCTTGAGTGATTTTGATTAAATTAAAACAATAAATAAATATTTCACTGATTGGTCCTTACATTACAAACATAAAAAATAATTAAAGTATACAGTTGAATTAACATCTTTTCTTTTGGATGTCGCATGTCAATAGAAAATACAACAAAAATTCATAATATAGTTATCAGCCAGACTGAACAGGCGTTGGATACAACTACTTTATGTAATAAACGTAGCAGCTAATTTAAAAACAATGCTACAAAAATAATAACACGAATCCCTCCATTACCGGCGCGTTAGTGTTTACCAAGTTATTCAATAAATCTAAAGAAATTGCACGCCCCGTAATACATTGCACGGCAACCACCTTCCAGCGTAATAACTAGCTTCTAATGGAATGGCTTTCCTCTGTCTTTATGATTCCATTACGCCATTATTTGTTCGTGTCTAGACGCTGAAAATCGCAGTTTTGATCCGGAATGGTGAAAAACATTGGGAAGTTAATAAATGAGCGGAACTTTATTTTAGGCCGATGACTGCCAAGAAAAATTATCGGCAGTGTCCATATTACCTACCATTGATCGTGCAATCGGCATAATAACTTTGTATTCTTAGTGCTGTTAAAGAAAAATAAGGAAAAATATATTCGGATCTTTTGCCACGCATACCTATTATATTGCGTGCACCATGGCGCCATCTCATCAGAATCACGAATTATATAATATCCCCACACTTGTTATAAATGCGAAAGTGTGTTTGTTGTTATGTTTGTTCGTCTGCTTATCAAAAACTGATCATCAGATCGACTTGATATTTTGCACAGATGTATTTAAAGACCTGAAGAGCTATAGGCTATTAAAATATCAGATAATTCAATGAAACAA
Organism: Ligdia adustata; assembly: GCA_947049295.1. NCBI lineage: Eukaryota > Metazoa > Arthropoda > Insecta > Lepidoptera > Geometridae > Ligdia > Ligdia adustata. The sequence goes on from OX346218.1 coordinate 12,860,318, forward strand.
AAGTTTAATTGTCAATATTTTTGTACGTTATATTAATATATATTTTTCGTAAAATATCTATCATACTCAAAAGACTATCTTCTTATCTAGTCAAGTTAAAAATGAGCCACAAAAAGGCTTTATAAATGATTTAACTTGAGTAATTTATAACTGTGATTAAAAGTCTTCAAAACCGCTCCCAAGTATGTAACTATTGTATGATTTTTAGAATATCCTTAAAACTACATATTTCCTGCGTAGAAATAAATAACTTTTTTTCTTAATTAATAAAATCTTTTATCTTTTTCCACCTATCATGACCTCAATTTGACTTGTCAACGTTTTGTTCGTTAATCTTTCATCATCAAAATCAAGTTTTATAAAAATTACCTTCTTTTAAAATTTCCTCACATTTTCTCAATTCGAACAAAGCTTGTTTATTAGAAATTTTAATAAGTAAAAAGAGTAAGTCATTAATTAGGCAACCCTTTTTAATTAGCTTGCGACTCGTTAGCGCCGGTAACGAACCAGAGCTTTTAGTCTATAATTAGAAGTCACCTACAAAATATCTAAGAATTGAAGTAGAACCGAGAGAGATTTGGAAACCTTGAATAGAAGTATAGGCTTAGAAATTGCTCTAGTAGTGCAACCATGTTTTATTTAGAAAACTAACGCGTGTTTGATTCATATTGTTTAAGAAAACGGGTTTTCACGCGTACCTGACTGTTGGAAAGGTCCAACTATAGTTTCGTTCACATTCGGTGAACTTCATCACTAATGAAATAAGTGTCATCGTTAGAAACAATTGTTGGACCTTTCCAACAGTCAGGTACGCGTGAAAACCCGTTTTCTTAAACAAAATACTATGTTTGCTTGTTTATAAACAATTTAGAGAATTATAATTTACAAAGACTAAATTTAATTTTAACTTGGAGGGCGTCCATTAATTATACGTGAGGTGTACTAGGGGGGAGGGGATAAAGCTAAATCTCACTTAGGGGGGGAGGGGGTTCTTGGAGGATCGTGAATCTGAAAGGAAAATAATTCGGTTTTTTTTCTTAATAATCCAACACGTTTATAGGTCAAATAGTAGTTCTGAAGAATCTCGCGTGAGATAAGGGGACGGAGTTGTAGAAAATCTTACGATTTCTCATCAAAGGGATATCGAAAAATTCTCAAAAATGCACAAAAATTTAAACGTTTTACATATCTAATATATCTTACGTTATTTTTATAATTAAAACAAATAGTAATGTGAGTATAGATTTATGCTGACCTGTATCATTTTCAAGAGTCTCCTTCAGTTTATATTATTATAGCCTTAATATGTATTATAAACGGTAAAAGCAATGATAAAAGAAATAAAGTATTAGCTAAATTATTAAAAAATATAATATAATATGTGACTTTACGAGTATACTGCTATATACCTATGTCTTAGTTATTCAGTTCATAGCGGGTATCATTCCCGGTAGCAAAATTAAAAATGAAAATAAAATAGTATATAATTACATTTACAAAAACAATAACTGAAATTTGCGAGAAAAAAAAATACCACGAAAGAGCAACGGACAAATTATTGTCCTTTAAATACGAGTAGACTAATGCAAGAGTTATGGTGTAGTAGGTATCCCTGGTAGAAGGTATCAAGCGCCTGTTTGGTTTACTCACCGTTATTTACTTATTTACCGTGAACCTATAACTTCATTTGTGGAGTCGGCTCGACGCGCTCTGATCGGAATTTATCGGCATATATTCTCATACAGGCAACTCTTGGCCCCCTGACGCAGCGAATAGATAGATTTTGTAATCCAGTTTCGTTGCCTTAGATATTTACAAAAAAATATCTCTAATGTTCAGTAAAAAGCTATATTTCCTCATATTTTTTTTAACAAACACGTATATATTAGGTCCTTACATATGAAATTGGCGTTTTGTCGTACTGGCCACTTTGATCTCAAATATCTCTTCTTTGGTTAGGGATTCCAATTTCAAATTTATACAGCTATTTATTCATACATTTGTATTTCGAAAACCGTAATTCATTTGTTTTGCCCTTGTTTGGTTTTTTCTTTGCGTCACGCAGTTTACAAAATGGAAAACTTGAAATATCGCGTTATTTACGAGTACGAGTTCCACCGTGGTACCAGTGCTGCAGAAACGGCTCGAAGGATTAATGATGTGTATGGCGGCGGTGTCGCAAACTAAAAAAATACTCTAAAAAGTACTCTAAAAAAATAAGTTCAAATATTTAGATCTGTCCGTATTCAAATCCGTTTTGTACTGTTTGAAACGCATAAAACTTTAAATTAATGTGATAATGTGATTGTTTTCTATACCTGCTCTACTATTAAGGCTATATCATTTCAGTCCATCATTCTGCTGTGACAACAGTAACTCCGTACATTCCTCCTCCACTGTGCATGTAACTAGTATTAATTACAACACCTGCTATCTGCTTTGTAATTCATAAAGCCGCGCACACCTACACACTACGCTGCCAAATTACTTGATCAATTAGTCGCACCGCGTTCAACCAGATTCTATTTGCCACTGCCTACTAGTTAGTTAATACAATTTGAATACGCCCTTGTTATGGATATGACGTAGACGAGTGCACGATGAGAATATTGGATTTTACAACTTCATTACGTGATTTGGTAATGACTAATGAGCTCAATCTGAAAGTAGTTATGTGGCGCGAATATTACAAGGTCTTGTGTAAGTCTTGCCTAAAAGCATGCTTTGTGTAACCGATTTCAAATATGATAAAATTATTTTCCTTTATTTTCTCCCATTACTAGGACTGCTATGAAAAAAGCTTTTTTGTTCGAAAGCGTTGGTTGGTCCCATATAATACTTATTGAAATTAGTCCTGTAGTATTTGCATATAACATTTAATATTTTATGATATGATTGTATCGTTAGTTTTGCATACCTACCGATTTAAAGTCGGTTTTCGCTTACTTTTCAAGTATTACCTTCAACTATTATAGGTACCTACTCAACTGTCATGTTATTCCTAAATGATTTGCTTACAAAATCTGGAATCACGCTTGAACATAGCTTATTACGATTCTATAGGCAACTAGTGAACCAATCATTTCTCTCATTTAAGTATTTACTAGCACGCAGCTGTAATTTTAAAACTCATAAATCAAAAGTAAATATTGATATCAATCGACAGATATTGATTGCGTTTCATTTTTCATCGTATTTCAGTTTGATTCATTGTTGTTTTGTCTAGCCAAGTCTCAATCAGTGAGGCTAGTAAATAAACCTAGCGCAGGTACTTTCTAACCTTTGATCCGTCGTAGGTCAGACTGTTGGCTAACAATATCAAACACGAGTTACTTATTACCATTGACTTTTAGACCTCTACAGGACATTAAAAGTAGCTGTAAATCCTTTAAGATACGTCATTTGAAAGTTAATGAACATTTCTTTCTCTTCTTCTTTATGTTAAAAATACGATTGGATCTGTTTCTGAATATAAAAGATCTAAATATAAGTACAATTCTAAGGCTAGAGCAATTACAAGAAGGGACCACTGCGCTTATCATAATCAAATTTATGTACAGTCCAAAGAAAAATGAAATCAGCTGTTCTAAATATTTTTAACTCTTTCTATGAAACAATTTAATATATTTTTCTTAAATGCCAGGTTGGTTTTATAGAATTAGTTGTTTTCTGTGATGTACAGTAACCTTCTTTTACAGGCATGAGTTCTTACCTAACAGATAACCTAGACATATCTAAGTAAAACAATTTTCCACCAGCGCTGAAACACTGCATTACGACTTTTGTCTTTATGTTATCAAAGGCATAAGATTAACATAAACAGGACTATCAGAACAAAGCTCAGTAGCGCAACTAAAGTGTCGGTAACTAATTAGTTTTAAAACCTTTTACATTGCTCTTACTAAGTAGGTTTTATAGCTTAAGATTTAGAATGTTACTCTCATTTATTCACTTAAGCGAGATTACAAATAACCGACTTAAGTGTAAGTCAATGAAACTAAGTTGCTTAGCGTAACAAAGCGCTCTATCCAAGTACGAGGTAAGTAAATTTACGTCTGGTGGTATTAATGTTTGTTTTATGATGGCTTTCTTTTAGTGGTTCTTCTATATCTTACGTATACATTTCTGACAGTCTTTTTGAACTTTACGTATTAAATCGGGCAACTTGGTAAAACGTATTTGATTTTCTTCAAATATACCATAGCGCTATTAGAGTCTAAATATATATTTTATGAGACTAGAAGTAATTTTTTGTAAGTCTTTGATGTAGAAGAAACCTTTGATAATACACGATGTGTCTCACAGAAAGGGGTTAATAGCTTCGATGACTTCTAAAAATACTGGTGCACAAAAGCTCTGAAATGGGTGTGGAACAAAAAAAAAGAAACCTTTGCTATGAGATCTTGGGCTCAATTTAATAATAATAATAAGCATGATATATGTACCAATTAATTCATTAATATAATTCATTTTAATTAAATAAAAAAAATAATGAATAAAGTCGAATTAATTTAAGTCAAAAATAAATTATTACAAATGATTAATACTTAAGTGTACACAAGCCTGTGGATCATCTTTTTGGGCCTCAATTCGACGGAATCTTATTTAAAGTTTTTTCCCACGTTTCTCGGAGATGGCTGGTCCTTATTGATAAATCTTATTTTGTGCGAAAAAGTGTACATATAGTGTGGAGGAAATCATTATATTATCTTAAGCTACCACCTAATCTATGTACAATGCGACTTATGAAATAAACTTATGCTAACACCTGCACTATTTACAATCATACTACTAAGCTAGGCTATTGTGACGCCCTTCTTGTACATATACATTTTATGTTATACAAATCATAACCCAGTAGTTTTTTTTCAAATCACAAAAACTTAATTTCCTTTGACTAGGGTATATGGCATTCTGATAAGTAAAAATGATGCTTTTTTTTTTAAATTCTTTTATTTGATGGGGTTATGTCATCATTGACAATGTCACCCCGTAATTCATTATAAAATTAAAATAAATGTTGCTTATTGAATGTATATCAATTTTATAAATAAATATTTTTTGTTTATGTACGATGTTAATATTAAGAGCGCTCTTGTGGACTCACTATGAAGTTATTACTTAGTAATTTATCATGCACATTATTATACATTACATCATTATTTACATCATCCCAGGCCTTTTAAAAAATACATACTCGTTTAAATATATTATGGGAGGATTATTTTATTGTGTATTTGTTTTTGACTAGTTGATAAAGTAAATTAGTCTAAAATGAATTAATATGACATTGGTGTATGGTGCCAATTTGAAATGAAAGGCGCGTTTGCTTATTTTCTAAGTTAAGGCAAATGGGATACACTCAAGATGACTCGCGATGCCTGGTTTCTTTTTTAGGTATTTACGTATCTTAACCTCATAACATATTATCTAATACTGCTCTTCTGTTACATCAAATACATAATCAACATAAGAAATGCTAATGTCTCAATTTTTTTTAAATCCTATGAAAACACTATCACGAAAAGGATCCTACCCAATTAACTCGAAGCAATATCTGGATTGCGTTGTCTACTGAACTCGATTCAGTAGTGATTATCACCTGGCCCGCGGCGATCGGGGTCCAAACCGAAATGATTCCCCCAAATGACGTTTGGCCGCCTAAAACGACGGAAAACGCCAGTAATTGCCCTCTCGCTATATAAATTGGCTGAGTGTGTAACCGGCAGTGGGAAGGGCTAAAGATTTACTGCTGGTTCTCGAATAATATACTATAGGTTAAACCACGAGAAGAATGATGGAAAAATAACGTAGGTACACGATGCACAAATATGAATCTAAATTTTAGCATATCTGTAATACTGAGCCAGATTATAAATATATTTTATAAAAATATGTAAAATGTTAAAATGAAATGTCTAACTAAACAAGAAAAGAAAAGAGCAGATGAATTATCTATACTAATTAAGGCCCTTCTTACATCTTGTTGTAGTAAAAAAGTTCTTTTAAAACCACAAATCTTATTACTATTATTTATATTGGTAACACGAAATTGACAGCTAAAAATTCTCTTGATAGTTGATTTCCTTCTTCCGGTGTTTCTTTGTGCAAATGGTTTTACCTCATGTAATAATCTCGAATTATAAGTTAATTTGTCAAAACAAGTCTCTTCTAATATAAATACAACACATCTCGACGCGCCTCCATACAATCTGTGCGCACGTTGCCGTCACACTAAACTTTTGTGTAGTTACTCGTGTTTAAAAGAATCTAGCCAACGTTTAAAAAAATATGTAAATGTATATTTGCTAAGTTTATGTTAGATATTACATTGTTACGAGTATAGAATTTTATAAAAATATAGGTGTGTTTAAATGATATATAATTTGTATTGTATTCAACAGAACTTGCAAATTAGAGCTCCAACAAGAAGAGGGTAAGCACGAATTTTTGCTTAACCGTGTGGCGGGAAAATGTGTTATGTATAAATACATGATTAAAAATTTAGAATACGCTTCATAATTCTTAAAGAAGAGAAAACCAACTGCTATTATCAAGTTATTGTAAATAAAAGAAACTATAGCAAAGTATACAATTTGAACGGTGAAACCTATAAATTTACGCGGTATTTTGTAAGAGGGCCTTTAAGATCTGCAGATAATACAAAGCTCCGACCCACCACCAGAAAGCAATGTGCTAAGCTTCCTGGCGACGCGCTGAATAGCAATGCTAAAAATATTAAAAATGTATAATTAATTCAATGTGGCATTGAAGGACTACAATAGATTTTAGTTCTTCAAAATATGCTAGACTATATTCGAGAGTTCATAGTTAGTTCCGCGGCGGCACTCGTGCAAATGAGGTTTGGTGATGAAGTCGACGCCCCGCGACCGCGCAATTACCTCGGCAGAGGGCGCCACCAACGCTGTAAGGGAATTTATGGCAAGTGCGTGCGCCAGGCGTTTTTAGGGCTTTCTAGCAGCATATCCTATCTCGGTAAATATTTATTTTGTATTTGTGCATAATAAAGTGCTCAAACCATGGCCAAATATATGTAAAAAATAATCTTGCACTTACCGCAACTGATTTAATTTAATTACTTCTATGTACATAATAGTTTTCTATACAGCATAAGTATCACAAGTATAATATTATTCGCTCATTACAAATCTTGTTTATTAATTTCTTATATATCACATAACTTCTAGGACTGCAACAGCTATAAACAGTCACATTGTGCCGTTTTATTACCTTTATCATATTTTTAGATTTAAATTTGTAAAAGGAAAGAATAAAAGAGGCTTTGTGGAAGCTTTAAAAGAGGAAATACTCTGGCATCCCATTTTGAGGGCACGTACGAACTAACAAACTAACAAACACCACTTAGCTAATTAAATAGAACGAGCGTGACAAGAACTCTGAGATTTACTAGGACCAACTTTTCTAACCTTCACGCCGCGACATGACGTTTAACCGCAATTTTAGAGATTTCAGCCCCGTCCAAAAGTTGTTTTATTTTATTGACAACCTTAATTTAGAGTAAAATAATCTTAGACTACCATTAAAAAAAAACATGTCTTCAAGAGTTCGTATTCTTTGCGTGCTATGAATCATTACAGAATTGTTTTATGATATTTTACCTTGAAGAGTAATTGAAAGAAAATAGTGATTACCGAATTTTATTACTACGCCGATAGAACTTTTTCAGTTATTTCGAATTAAAAGTCAACCAAAATTGCATCATAAGTATAAATTTTCTAAAAAAGATTATAACATATAAATACATACATAAATAATAATAATAATAAAAAACATAAAAATGCCGTCGACTTGAGTACTTTCTCCTTTTTTGGGGAGTCAGAAAAAACTAAAGGTACACTTTTAGTTTTTTTAAAACAATATTGATATAATTTAAATTTTCATACATGAAATAGTCTACCGAAAAAATAAAAGTGCATTAACATTTAAAAATTGAGTAGACATATTTTAATGGCATCATTATTTTAAATACATGTTATGGCTTAGTGACATGAAAATATTTCTCTATAAAGATAGCGATAAAGGGGGCGACCATAAATTACGTAAAGTGTTTTTTGAAATTTGTGATATTTTATTCAACCGTGAGATTTTTCAAAATGTGGGTTTCTTACGTAAACGCGTTGGTTTGTTATAGTAAAAAAAAATTTGTTTCGTGCTAGTATTTACGACTAGTTAAGACTAGTAATTAATATTGCTGAGAGTTTTAATTATAAGTGTAATAAAAAAATTACAATATAATACTTAAATCTTAACTACTGTGATTAAAAAAAGAATATCTACTATAATTCAGTCCATGGATCATGCGCGGTCTCAACAGACTCTATCGGAACCAACTTGTCCGTATGTTTTTTAGTAAAATCATCTGCTCCTTCAACTTTGTTCTGATCTAGCCACCCTAAGCTGTCGGCGCTTGTGCACAGTAACTCGTGACAATCCGTGAGGGTCGCACATACGCGCTTACTTAGCTGGTGCAATGTGGTGCACGCATAAAAAATTGATATGAACCAACTGCAATGGACCTGGAGTAAATATTGGCTCTCTCTAACGTGCTCAGTGTACCATTCTTCGGCTCGTACGCTCGTTCATCGAGTCGCGAGTTCGGCTGACAGTGGCGCGAAAACAAAATTGCGTGTTATTTGCCGAGATCCCCCCCTCACCCCTGAGTGAGATTTTGTACGATTTAGCTTGATATCCCCCTCCCCCAAGAATAACTCACGTAATTAATGGACGCCCCAATTAAGTGACAATCAGTTTTTATAGATTGATTTTGATAAATAAAATATAGGACCACATCAGACGTGAAGTTCACGTCATCGAGATTTCCAAATTGGTCAACCCAGACTTTCTGATGGGTACACATAGGTACTTAAAACATACCATATATCTCGACACCGAGTATCTCGTACTTATCTACCTCTATTTTTAAGTCAACCGACTTAAAAGAAGAGGTAAAAATTAAATTGATGGTGGTAGCCAAGAGTGACTGCTAAAGCTAAAACACACAACACTGGAAGCCGGTTTACGTCTCAATCAAACACATAAGAAAATCTGAATCTAAAAATGTGTTCGAAGCAAACACATCCCAGCTAGCCGAATGTTTACAAATGCCGGACCAATAGGAACCTGCGTCTCCGCACGTCGGGAATGTTTGTCATGCACTCTGTAGCGGCACAGCACAGATGTTGTGTTTTAATGGACCCACAGTCGTGCTGGCTCAGGTGTCCTGCCGATACTTATATACCCGAATGATGAAACAGAGGGATATGTTAAAACGGGTTTGGAATGGGAAAGCATTTTGTGAGGTAATTTGTCATGGTTGAAATAAAATTCGCGGCGTATATTTCGCTGTATCATTTATAGATAGCGGACAGAATATAAAGCTATTCGAATTAAAATGGAATACACATCTTATTAACCGTAGACAGAAAAACAAATCAGTTAATCTTATACTCTTCAATAGGCATTTTCATTTAAGTTTATGTTCATGCCACTTTGACAATGACTTAAATATTCTCATGATACGTCGAAAAGACTTACATTAATTCATTTTAAGAGTTTCCAAGAGAGCACACACTAGTTTTATTATAAACCATTAATCATATCTAGGTCCTTACCTAGAACCATTCATTTGGAGCGAGGGCCGGGCGGCCTATAACAGTATATCACGCCCTCTGCGGTCACTACTCGGTACTATCGGGTAACGCAGTATCTGTACCACGGTACGGTATAAATATTAAAAGGTAGCGTATGTTGCTATTTGCTTATCTCACTTACGCATTCTGGAATTGCTTGAGATGCGAAAACGAAAAATAATATCAATTTTGATAAACAAAACGTATGAGTATTCAGTATTTTTTTATTTTATTAATGAGTTAGCTTAACAAAGAGTATTAAAATCTAATTCAGATTAGTGCTCTAATAATTTGCAGAAGACCTATTTTTTTTTTTAATATGTAGAATTTAGTGGCTATTTTCATGGATATTAGAATTATCGTAACTCGGACCTACTCGTATCTAGCTGAAAGTCCGACTTGTGATCTATTTAACGTCAGGTACAGTATAATTAAACTGTGTACTGACTATGGTTGTACAGCGTCCACAGTTCTACACCCATCACTGAATTATTGTTGATGACTCCACATTTATTCTAAGAGCTCCTGCGCCCACCCTGGCCGTTCATTGTGGTTTTGCTATTTCAAATTTTGATCTATCGGGGTACTGCGCTTTCAAGTTTGCATAGATCTAGTGGTTGGAATAATTAAAACTGGTTGTATTAATCTACAAGTTTCTACAAATATTCATTAGCAATAAGTCACAGTGGATGAATGTTAGCATATAAACTGGAGTTGTGAAACCTGTTTACCCAGCTGAAAACTGGTACTACTGTTCGGTACTATAAGTAGTAATGTCATAGCAATTTCTCAACTTCCGTACATTACTATATTTTTTTTAGATGATGCTTGATGTCACCGACAAAAAACCTTAAAAGAGTTAACGCAAATCAGCCCTGCTCACATATCGGTTAACGTTTGGCATGAAACAGGATAACAAGAGCAAGCAATGACGTCGATATTTGACAGCGTTGAAGCTCCAAACTGTCATTCAATATCGATGCCATTGTTTGTTCTGGTTTCCACCTCTTTCACGCCTGAGCCAATTAGGTTTCTAATCGCAAATAATTATTACTTATTAGTAATAATCCAGAAAGCGTTTTGTATTCAAAACTTAGGTAAATGGATAACTTCAAACTTTCTATCTATATAGAGAAACCTATTTGAGCAGTGTTGGTTCGTTGGAAACAAATTTTACTTTCATTTAATTTAGAGGGTTGTAATTACTGCGATCTGATAAGCATACAATGTTGCTGATAAGGGCGCAATTAGCGACATGAAAGCTTTTTATGTAAATAGGTAAAATTGTAACAAGTTCTGAGATTACTCGGGGTTTTGTAAGATTTTTGACATGAAATTGTAATTAACGACAAGTTATAATAACTTGTCGTTAAGTAAATAGTTGTTTAACTTTAAACACTAATAACTTTAATACTTGTCACAAAATACACACAATTTTTTTATACGAGAAAAGTGAGCGTAGAAAATTAAATGTATTGTATAGTATTATTCAACTCTATTTGCGAAGGTTAAACGTATAGCAGAAAGGTTCAAGTCCTAGAACACTTTCTCTACCAACATACTCGAGAAAAACCGCTTTCCACGCATATTAGAAAGAATTTTATTATGTTCTCCCATGTAACTATGGTGAGTTCTTGTGGCCAATGAAAACAATAGTAGGGCTCGTACACATGCTGACTCATCTATTTAAATATATGCCGCGCTCTCTAAAATATTCAGTTACAATGAACAGAGAATTCCCGCTTTTTATTATACTCAATCATGCGAAGTCATTCCAGTATTATTTTTTACTATTTCGTTCAAGAACGGGAATTTTAATTGAATTCGCAGTAAGAATGTTCCATTGTCAAGTAATTTTTAATATTTCCGTTGCGAAGTAAAAAATGCGAGCCCACATTTTGACAATGCCGTGGTTTTTATCCACTGCTCTTAATTTTGATGCTTTTAGTTTTATGTTACTATAACTATAACAGCCAAGTGTGGTAACTAAATTTAATTGTCATTAAAGTAAAATTTTATTAGGTTTGATTTTAGTTGATTTTGTTAAATTTGTATGAGCATTGTACGAATCGTTTCGTAATTTATACTGCTCAGCAGATTTTGACCCTTTGGGTCAATCTAGTTTAATTAAATTTTCCGGAGTTTCACAGTGTTTTGAATACTTATAGCGAAATATTTGAGAGATTTTCGACGGTTGTTTTTAATACGTCGTTATGAGTTGAAGTTTTGCGATTCCTCCGTCTTCCACGAAATTTTGCTAAACAAAACCCTTTGTTTCTGTTATCAAGCTTTCATACAATTAAATATAATACAATTGTCAAGTGTTTATCAACACATAACATTAATTATACGTAATTTTCCGGCTATTTATAGCAACTATAGTGATTATTCACGACCAAGACAACTGTAACCATATATCATATTAATTCTGCTCTCTAGCGTGTAGAGGGCGTTAAAAGTAATCTTTATTAGTGGTAACTTTTCACGCAGAATTAGTCCCCCGGCCCTCGTTCCATTCAACAAATTGTTTTACTGCAACAGTACCGACATCGTAGAACTGAAATGCAGTGGAACGGCAATTACCTGCAGGAATATATGTAGGTACGAGTATGAGCACAATGTAGTTAACATTACGTTTTGCTAATAAATGTGTGGCCTAGTGAATGAATGCTCGTGTAAATGACCTCACTAACATGACCTCATATTATCTACTTTTATACCTAAAATTACTATTCCAAAAGAGCAAGACTGCGTAATGCGTATGCATCACTTATCTAAAAGCAAAGTAACATGAAGCTTTCTACGAGGTAGTTTTTTGAAAAGTATAAAATATCAAAGGAAAATTGTGCGATCTACTTGTCTGGCAGTAAGAACACTATGCGATAATTGTACGCAATGTTTCATTGTATGAAGTAAGTGGTCATGCGGCTTCAATTTACTTAAAAACTAAAAAAATAAACTAGGCCAATCAATAACAGATATGAACTCTTGACAAAATAAAAACATGTATTTACGTGATATAACTAACACGCACGATGTAATAGGTAAGTCTTATAACTAATTAGTAAAGATCAGCTAAAATAACTTTTCCTTTCAAAAATTTTAATTTTTAGTTCCAATCATTAATGTTGCTCTTTAATATTAACTTAAATTATGCTTAATTCAGAATTGAGTACCACGTAGACGGTGAAGGAGAGAAACATAGTGATAAAACCTAATTGTCTTTTGATTTTTTTTCTACGTAGCAGTTTATTGTTCTCAGCGATATTTGGGCATTTTGAAGCATAAAAACTCAAGCTTGCTGTTAAAGTGTCTACCCGCGGAAGTATATCTATTCAAGTTTATAAGTCTATGGTAAAAACAAACACATAAAGTACGAACGGGTAGTGGAATGTTCCCCACATGAAGACGTTACGGAACTTTTTATTACTACGATTTCAACTAAGAAATAAAGTTTAGTGCATAATATTGTTTATGGTATGACTGTTTTTAAAGCATAACATTGTTTAAAGTAGGTAATAGACTATTAGAGAGCTAGAATAATTAATATAATATATAGAATACGACTATCTAGCTATTCATATTATAGTTCTACTGTAAATGTCTTAATCGTTTTCATATTTATGCATTCCATTTTTGATTCATTCTTTCAACTTTTCAACTTTTTTTTACATTCAAGATAAACTTATCTCCTGTTAGAATAATTCCAATCAAAAATCTACGAGAATTTCTGATTATTCGTAGCTACTTGGTGCTACTCATATATGGGTTATATGAGTAGCACCAAGTTTGGTCAGGATTGTTTGTAAACTACGGCCTGTATGCTAAATTACTTTTTATACTTATTACGAGACTAATTAATACGAGACATCGAACACACAAACGTACTAATTAGACAACCGCCGTGATCGGGTGGCTAGCATGCTTTCTTCGAGATCCGACGGTCCCAGGTTCAATTCCTAGTCGGCGCAGGTGTTCGAACGATGAGTTTGAACATCTGCCTTCAAGTCTGGGTGTCTTTCTGCGTGTGTTTGTGAATGTTACATGGCACACACGATACACACGAGAAATCCTAGTGGGGAGCTAAAAGTGTGTCAAAAATGACGTGACGCGAAGCAGAGACGCTTCGCTCGCTCGGTCAATTACATCCGAACAAGTCATCACTCATGTTAGTTTACAGTGAATGCACTGAGAATCACTTTAAGCCCTCATCAAAGTTGATAGCCACTCCTACACTACAACCTACTTAAGAATAGTGCATACAATACCCATTTACGTAAGTGCATTTCCATAATACATTTGGCGAAGTGTCCATATACACAAAAGAATACAAGACTGTATCAAAATGAGTCAGTAAAACGTCTTTTATAAAATACCAGCTACGTTTATCGGTGTTACCCACGGATCTCAAATTATTTATAACCAGTGATTATGTAGAATGAACGGAGAAACAATTTTTGTAATCGTGCCAGTAGTTTTTAAGTTACGAAAAGTTGTTCCTCTTTATAACATTAGTATAGATTATAATAGTATAGGCAAAAACTACATGATCAATACTGGTGTATTTGTAAAGTGTTAAATTACTGCTAAGAAGCCTTAATTTGAATGGAGGTTTAATTGTTCCACAACATTGTTGTTCAGTTGCTCCCAACATTTTAATTTTTACAAAAGTTGTCAGATAAATATTGCTTAGGTATTAGAAATCTGTGTAAGATGTACTTTTTTAATCCATTTAACCGATACAACTTTTGGGGTCATGATAGAGTCTTTCAGGCGGCCCAGAAACTCAGTAAACAGGGAAAGCCACTCCGCCTATACGTCTATATAAATAAAAAGGAGGGTACTCTTTCTTCAATAACATTCAATTCTCCAAGAATCTGTCACTTCATCGGTTCCTGTAGAATTTATTCACATTGGAGAAACAAAAATATTCATGGTTTTTCTAGTTTACGTGGAAATATATATATTTTTTACGAATATTTTCGCATTTTCATTGTACATTGCGTACTGTGTGTAGAGAGCGCATGAAACATGCATGATCGGAATACGATCGACATCGGGCTACTAATGTGGCTCGCGTCGAACATTGTTTTTGTTTGATATGAATTTATGCCAGCAATGTTTCGCGGTTTCGAATAAAGATACCTGCTATATAAAGTGGGGTTTTGCGGTGATGTTTTAGATGGTGTTCGCTAGCGTTTATTTATTTGTGGCTTTAGTTATGAGAATCGCTCGTTTGGTGTTTGTGTTGTAGAGCAGTTTATGACATTGACTTTAAGAGATTAAATATTTGGTTTAGAGAGCTACGCTGTCCGAAATGATGCGAATGTTAGTAGTTTTTTTTATTTAGGTGCTTAGTTTTTGCAAAATCAACTACTTCTATATCTATACATATAAAAGAGTAGGGATATTATCTAGGAATCAACGCAGAGCCTAAACCGGTGAATCTAGTGATACTCGAGTTTGGAGGGTTTATTCATTATAGGATGTAGGCATCCGCGTAAAAAAACATTGGTGGATGAATGGATTTTTAAAAATTTAACCATATAGGGGGTCACGAGTAACGCCGTGTGTGAACTGTTTCAAAAACCTTTTAAGCAAATACCAGTTTTAACGAAAATATCTAAGTAAATACCACAAAATGCGATTAGCTATATACTTAATATATAAAATGATTAAAAATACTGGTAAAGCAGTTTTTTTGTGGTCAGTACGGACAGTCAGTTTTCTGTAATTTTTGAGTTAGGTAAGATAGTAAATTTAAACTTAGTAGAGACCCGTGTAAAAAGTAGCATACGTTATTGACAACATTTTGTTATTTTACTATAATAATTGATTGTACTATTTTGTGAAATAAATCATCCTTTCATCACCACAACACATAAAGAAAATCAAATAATAATAATTACAACAAAAACAGGTACGAAATACGATATTACCTAAAAAGCAATATCTTTTAGACAACCATCTACTTATCCATTTAAGATTATACGATTGATACCGCTGGACATTTCCGGAATTGGACCATTTGATACTGAACGGTTTAAGTGACTGGACGTAATCAGACTTCACAAAGTTGAAATTAAGACTGTTTAACGCACTGGTCCTTTCTGGACACTAGAACATTCTTTGCCTGCACGTAATAAAACAATGTAAGCTTATACGTCATAAATTCTTCGATCCCTAAAAAAGTCCTTTGTATAAATACACACGTTCAATCTGTAGCAGGCAGGAGGTATTGCGTTACTCCAAATTACGTAAGTAAATGAACGAGCAGGTAGTTACGTGCGGTGCATAATTACTCCTAACTCTATTTGTTTGCATCGCATTTCGCGTAAATAACTTTTAGCTCTGGGCTGCGGTGGCGTTGCTAATTCAATAATTAGCAGCGGGGAGTGTTCTCAACTGATATTTACCACATAGATTTACACTTTTACAGTATATATTACTACTGAAAGGAGCTTAGAATTGGGCCCTAAGATTCTACAGGTCAACACTTGTAATCGTACCTAGTATAGCTGAGTAGGGTTTTAATATACCCTATTAATATACCTATAATTTGTGTAAGTGATTACGCAAGGTTAATTGGCAAAGAAATAAAAGTTAAAAAAAAAAATATCCAACCTATTTTCTAAAATGCGAAGGTTTGCGTGTTTGTTTTTTTTGTAACCAAAACTTAATTTGTTTTATATAACTTAAGCACGATATTGTAATGGTCGGAATAAACAGAGAAATAAATTTTATTGGGCTGATTCTGATGAAAATTTTCTGTTTATCAATCATCAAATAAGTCTAGGTATATATAGCTCTAAAGGAAGTATTGCACTTTACACAAATTTCAGTCGAAGCGTGTATATATTTACCAGCAAGCTCACGTGCCGTTCAGAGCGTTTTTTGTGACTAGAAATGTAAAGTAAATTGGCTAAAAACAGCATCTAACTGTAGCTGTAGGTTAAAATGTTTCGGCCACTGTCCCATTGGGTGTTGTTTTTGGCTTATTTCGCGAACGCTTGCAAGTCTCTTTGTTTTTGCGTCATTTGTGAACAGCTACACTTTTGTGTTTGCAGTTTAGAGAAGTTTTGTTATTATGGCACTCTTGCTAACTTATATTTATTTACAAAAGGGTCGACAAGAATTTCTTACGTGATTTTCGATGATTTTGCGAGTCTTAGTCATTGGTGACTAAGCCTAGCAAGTACCGCTTCGGTCAGTATGTGTAGATTTCAGAGCTTACGTGTAGGTGAACTAACTAAAAAAGAAACATAAAAATAAATATTTAATTTGGTATCAACGCTCAAGCAAAATTTCCAATAGATAAGGAGAAAATTTGCTAGGGCGCCATTTACTATGATTTTTAAAGGATACATACGTTACTCTAATTTGAAATAAAAAGTAGTTATATGTACCAAATTATCCTAGCGAATGTTGAGACAAAGGCATGTCGAAAGGGCCATGAACTGAAAATGTACTGCATGCTACATGTTTTTCAAGAAAGTTTGAGCTGGTGAGATCTAATGTTCGCAGAGCTCTTATTTACTAGCAAGATACCACAATAGAATAACACAAGAATGAGTAGGTACAAAGCATGCGTTATCTCAGCACTATATCTCCACTACATCACCTCCAGTGGCGTGCGCACGTCACACTAATCTGTATTTAGTATCCGCGACTAATCCGCGCGTATTTGATCATCTTATCTCTAATCCGACGCAGCGCCTCGGGTTAATACGAGTACGCCCCACGATCCAGATTTGTACGGTTTATCCTTTTTTATTTGGTTTGCTACATGATTTACTGTGTGGATTTGTTTGTTTGGTCTTTGGAACTAAGTCTGCTCATGTAAGAATGTATTTTTTGCGTATTTGCCACAGTAAATTTAAAACTTTTAAGGTAGAAAATCGAACGAATGTAAGAATGTATTTTTTGCGTATTTGCCACAGTAAATTTAAAACTTTTAAGGTAGAAAATCGAACGAATGTAAGAATGTATTTTTTGCGTATTTGCCACAGTAAATTTAAAACTTTTAAGGTAGAAAATCGAACGAATGTAAGAATGTATTTTTTGCGTATTTGCCACAGTAAATTTTAAACTTTTAAGGTAGAAAATCGAACGACTAACTGATCAAATATTAGATAGAAATCTACTACTTTTCTTTTTCCCAAAAGGTTGGTAACACGGTATAGTAAGTATTAAAACAGTCAATTATAAAAAATTAAATCAACAATTTTATGATTTTATATGTGGACTTAAAAGTTCCAGGTGCTGGGTGCTATTTATTTTCGAGGTAAGTTTTATTATAAGATATTTAGAAAACCAAAATAATTTTTATTGCTAATATACCTACTACATACACAGGAATGCAAACAGTAACTGTAAACCACTACAAACGTCTACTGTAATTATGTGTTCTCGGTATCGCTCTCAAATTTCTAGTAACCGATATCAGGTGTCAGATATGTATATAGGGAACGGCGTTACTCACTACGAGAATTCGTCTGATGTGTCAGTTTTACTTAACAAACGCATTATTTACTACCTTTTAGCCTGAACCGATTATACCAACTGTAACGTTTCCTCTCCAATCGACAAACCTAACCTGTTACTCGATACAAAACACTTCTTGGCCATATTTCTGCGTCACCAAATTCAATGCAGCGCGGCCTGACAGAAAGTATCTCCCGCGAAATATGGCGGACTTATGCGACGCAATAAAAGTAAATATGCCGAGTGCCGAGGGATCGCTATTACTGTGATCGTAAACCGGCGTGTACGGAACCACGGCCGTGTTCGAGGCTGTAGGGAACCTGCCACGGTGTGACGGAATCCTAATACAGGTATAAACAATATGCCCTTTACTACTGCTGCCGCATGTCGTATGTCGAAATTTGGAAGCTTGTAGAGGCAAGTAAATGGCTACAGATAATACCACAAACAGAAAGTCAAGTCCATCTATTATCATCAGCATCATTGGAGACAAACAAAGCAAATTAAAAAAAACAGTCATAGCCATGTCACATTAAATTTTTGGTTACAGTATAGAATGATTTACGTTCGAGTTATTCAAATATAATTTAGAAAAATAAGCCACTATTATTTTGTATAAGTAAAAATATGCAAGAACAAAGTAATGGCTTGAATGGATTGCCTTTTTGATTTCACTTACTGAGTACTAAGTATATACTGTGGTACTTATAGGCGTAGTTCCTGCAGGTTATGTTGTAGAAAAAATGCAAATGCTGTCAAGATGTTGTAGCCATTCTTTTAGGTTATGGCTTGGAGGGAGTATACTTTTACTTCCTGTTTTATACCTCGCTGTGGAAATACTTCGTCTATTTTTGAAGCGCTGCCTTAAGGCTTGGCAGTTTAGCAGTTTCGACAGTAGAGCTTTTATTAAAAGAGAGTACATTCTGCATTATGATAATGCTCATTCCTGAATTTAACTACTGCATTTTATGACAGATGAGCAATAAATGCTTGAGTCAGTCAATGCAGCGATAAGTCGCAAAGAGCAGTATTTTACCTCCGACGAGGTGTTATAAGTTTGAAGTGTGTGTGTATGTGTGTGTGTGTGTGTGTGTATCTGTAGCATAGTTTTGAAGGAAAATTCTCGAAACTGCGAAAGAAGAAGGTTTATATATGTATGTATGTACATTTCTTCGGCACATATTAGAGTTTAAACGGCTTGTTGTATTTTAATATGAGTGGTGTCAATAGGTTTGTCTTGGTCCTGAGAGTGATACTACATCAAAATTATTAAAAAAAAACAAAATTAATAAGTTCTATAGCCATAAATTAATATCCAATTTTTTTTCTTAAATACGAGTGAGGTATCAAAATAAAGATCTTTTAACGGTGTTTTATTGGAGTTTGGATTAGAAAATGCTAACTTCAAGATTTAGCAGTCAGGTTATTTTGAAGTCGCTTCTAACCACTTGTTGATTTTTATTAAACCCTTCACAATATTATCAACATATCATCATTAACAACGACAATGCCATCATATTACAGCTTGCTCAGACGATAACACGATAATATACATAATACTAATATTATATATATGTATTTGTATATATTACCTGTAGTAATCCGTAAGTATTATAATTTAATGCCAGTAATAAACCTATATACTCCTTACACGCAGCTCATCAGCCAAGTCGAATGCAAATCAGTTATAATGGCAACATTCGAAATGGGTTACAACAACATACCAGGAAGTGCTTCCACCTCAGAGCTCAGTTACCAATCATACCGCTCACAATGGAGAAGCATAACAAATCAATTCTAAACGCAAGCCTCCCTTCGACGATAAATCAACATTCCGAGGTATGTCTCATCCCTTCGACAACTCATGGTAGACGTCACCAGTTAAGGGCTAGTGGGGGCATTGAAATTTGCGTTTATTAACGCAACTAGAGATAGTAATACATCAGATAAAATGGAATACACAATTCTGGCGGCTAAGCACATATATATTACACAAATGTTTATTTTTAGTTGGAGTTTCATGTTTTGTGTACATTGCACGAGATTGTGTGCGTGCGTGACGTCACCTGCCGGCACCAACGGAAGACCAGCGCTGGTTGTTTACAACTAGCATTATGCTGAGTTGGAGCCGGTTTGTGCCAAGAAACTTACTTTTTTTTAACTTTGTCACTGCTAGTAGTTTTTTGTACAAATAAATTCATTCATTCTTTCTTTCTTTCTTTTATATGAGAATTTTTTATCAACCCCGTACAGCAGTGGATCCGAATAAGGCAAAACTGTTCAAATGTTTCAATAATGTGGCCTAAAATGGAGCAGATAATTATAATGACGGATGGTAGACAAATACCTACATAACTACTAGAGAGACAGATTCGCATTTTTAGTGAAATTGAAGTTACATTTCCACCAGTCTTGGCGTCCTAAGTACGTCCATTTTACTTGCCCCTGACTGACATGACATAATACAGTTTAACGTAATATTTACCGTACCAACCGCCGCCCTGCCCACCCCTTTATGGGAAAGGCGTTAAGTTTTTACGACGGCCTTGTTTATGCTAATACTTCACTGATTCGAATACTTTCCAATGAAATATGTGGGACGTATTAATCGGGGGACGTTAGGGGTGCCACTTTATAATTATATTCAAAACACTATGATTATATTGTAAGGTAGGTGAGAAACCGAACATTATTAGTTACTTAATTCAGAGATAAGGGAAATGATTAAGAGGTGACGTACTAGAATTATTATATGCCTAAAAATAATTATAAGACACCAATTTAGGTTTATAAAGCACAGGTAATCTAAGCATAAACCTATGAAATTCTAATTAATTATTCAAATACCAACCTGCCAAGTCGAGACTCGAATGCTGGACCGCAAGCTCTAGAGAGCATACAACACAGGCCGTCAAAAATAACACAAGCAGTCAACCCTATTACTCTACCTTTGTTTTGTACACATAAATCTGTCCAGTGCAGGAGCACTAAACCATCCGACATGAAAACTGAATGATTGTTCCATATCTCCACGATAAGGACTTCGCAAGCAGTAAAAATGTTTCCGTGTTCCTCTTTATGACTGCGGATCAATCAATGAAGATATTTTGATTTATTGGTAGAAAGTCCTTACCCAAGTAGTGGAGCGTGTATGACAGGTATATGAATAAAGTTTTTATATATAGCTGCAGAGAAAGCTCCGACAGGAAACGCAAATATAACGAATGCTCGTTGAATATTTCATGCACATACCGTGACTTTCGACGTCTGATTTATAGGTATTATCTGAAAACTGTAACCTTGTGTCTTAACTCTTGGTAAGAAACTGCAATAGGTTAAAACCAGACGTTGGCAGTCTAAAGAGGAGCTTTGTTTTCAGTAATGAATGTGAATGGATCCCTTAGAACAAAGAAAGACGAGTACTAAAAGAATGATGGTGGTGGCAGTATTCTGAGCCTATCGTTAGTCACAGTTTTGTGAAATAAGAATACGAGAGCGAGGAGGAAGTAGAACAATGATCGTCAAGCGAACTATCACTGCGTAAGAGTTTAATGATCACACAACAATGAACAGCCAGAAATATATATCCACGAATTTACAAGCGATATTCTCGTAGCCAACAGTACAGTTCTTTGATATATTATTTTGAACATATTTAAACAAAGAGTTAACGATTCTGAGGATACTTTGATAGATGATTACTACAACTTTTACCATACAATCATGAATCTCTATTTTGTCTTTAATCTGTGACTTATACAAAAGTAAATATGTTGAACCTAACGTAAAAATAGCATTTTCATTCTAAACCTGGGGTTTGAGTACTTACTACGGTGAGTCTATCTTACTTAAGCTTATTATCTTATACCAAAGCGACGGCTTGTTAAACATATTAATTTGTTTAACAGCATCCTGACCAATAGGTCAGATCTGTGTACAATGTACGCGTCTTGTATATCCAAATAGACTAAAAATATGTATCAATTCAACGCGAGAATGCTGACTTTTTTGAATTGGGACTTTGCCACCCGGGCATCAATTTATTCAGACTTTTAATCATTTTTACAGTTTAGGTTCTTTTTAAGTTAGTTTGTGTATAAGAATAAAATATTTAAGTTCTGTATGATAAAAAAAAAATACTACTGAAAATAAAAGCAGAAGATGTATCTATCTATGTTAGTGCAAATACATAATCTCGAATTCACTTCCGCCCTCCGCTGCAACACGAATGGCTAGGATTGGAGGATTAATCGCGGGTTATTTGCTCGGGAGGGACTAGATTGGATCCGTGCTTCCTTACGTGTTAGATACGGTGAAGTATTAGAAGATTAGGTCATAATTTGATACATAAAATATAAGAACTTTGAAGCTGATACATTGACACAGTTTTAAACAAAAGTTTACAAAAATCGACAGCAAACTGCGACAAAAGTAATTCCATCCAGTCTGCACCAGCTTCAGTAGATCTTATTTATTTATCAAAAGGTTTTAATAAGCAAATTAAACTTTGGCTACTTGTCGAAGTAGAGGATTTGAGTAAAAGTTGTGGGACACTGAGGATGAAAGTTCGAGGAGCAGCATCAAGTTTCACAGCAACAGATGTTAAGGGATCCCCTAATGAAATAGGGAACCGAGGGCTCGTTCCACGTCCTAAACTTGCCGGGATTGGGTTACTTTAAAAATCTTGCTGAAAGTGAAATGACTTTTGACACAATTTCAAAGTAGGCCTGGGTGCTGTAGGAAAAAATTACCCCGAATCCGCGAAACATGGAATAGCATTATTTTGATTTCAACTTTTGCAATAATATTCTGATCATGGATGAATTTTTAAGTACACAATATTTGCTAGTTACCCAAACTAAATTATTAAATTTTCAATAAAAGCATTTTCGTATTCACAAGTTTTTTTTTATGTCATCCTATTTCAGCGCATTTTCTAAAACAAATTTGTCCGGAGGACCATTATATTTTGCACACATAAGTATTTTATATCTGAAAGCCTAACCTTGTATACTTCTATCGGGCCGATTGTAAATTCGCTCTGTCTGTTCCTGCAACCAACTTATTTTTGTAATCAAATTATCTGGTTTGGGTCTTAAAGTCGTGTGAATAAGGTTGTTAGAGGCTGCTGCTGTTGTTGGTAGTTTAGTTAGCAAACATTGAGTTTCGTCCCAAATTGTCGTGGTTTTCGGCATGTTCTACCGCGTGCTTGTTTACTGAAAACAAACATAACACAGAATTGTCCTTGATTTGTTTTTTCGACAATAGTTTCATAATTGTACCGGACCTTTGAATTTATAATATTTTGCGTTTAATTCCGTTATTAAATTTCGGCTGGACGAAATTGAGGCTGCACGCAATCATAATTGTATTTGTTGTCAAAATATCGAATGAACTTTAGTTGAAACAAAGGCACGGAGTTTAGGATTCTACTTTTGATTTAGGGAAATAAGCTGATTAAATTAGCTAGACTAGACTATACTAAAATATAACAAATATAACAGCTACCTTTTTCTAACCTGACCTTAGGTTGTTTCAGGATCTTTAAACTCACATTCATTTATAATTATTATGCATGAAAAAGCTATTGCGTTAACACTTTTACACACTGTAGTCTATAAGTAATTAAATATAAGCCTCATAATTACTAAATTCATAGAAATTTACTTACATGTCCTAAGTAAGTAAGTAAAAACACACAAGGAATACCTACCTACATATTCTTGTCTATTACCTAAAATACATTTCGCTTCAAACCCAAATGAGCGTTATTCTCTCCACTTTCACAATCAATTAAGAATTAACGAGAGCTTAAACAGCTTCCACTTCCAAATTACGTTCACTAATAAGTTTATCAACTAAAATTCGTTTTGCCCGGGGATAGAGTAAACACGTTACCCTTATGAAATATTCAAACTACTTACCTACCGTCGGGACGCTCATGCATTTCCAATGTATAAAACAAGGTATAATTGAAGCGGTTTACCGATTGGCCATATTTGTAACGGGTTACTGCCAGAACGGTGTTGGTAAAGGTTGGCGAACGGTTAAAAAGCATTTACCCATTAACCAGCAACCGCAGCGAAATGCGTGTTACGCCTCCGATTCACACAATTCCGATATGTTCATCGTTATTCCGCTTTATGTGCGTGCGAGAGGTGAATTTAATTGCGGGTATTAATTAGGTCAGTTTATTAGTATTGCAAATTTATTTTACTATTTTTGTTAACTGACAAGTATTGATCAGTAACAGTAAAGTTACAAATTAAAGCTTGACGTTTATGTATAATATTACTTGCAAAACATGAAATTACCAAAGTTCGAAAGGAAAAAAGGCTTTTGATCGTAATATTGAATTCTCCTTTTGTTCTGATGCTAATTAAAAGTGCTGATATTTTATTTTAATAAAAACAACGAAATTCTCGTCGGAAAATCTCGTTTTTCTTAGCAAATTTCGGAATTTCTGCTCCAGTCTACAACGAAGATTTTTTCTAATGGGTTATGAATTTCCGTGTTATAGCTATAGCTTTACCCCTCTCTCGCAATGAGGTACTAGGTGCGCCATTCGCTTCGGAGTTAATGACTTTCGAGCTTATAAGTAGCTATAATACCTGTAGATTTTTGCAGCCAGATTCAATATCAGGAGGCTGTCCCATTGGTTAGATCCTGGGCCCCACCCGGGTGCAATTACTGAATGTTCCGCTGCCCTGGGGCCTTCGACTAATCACCGGTCTGCGTGTCCCTGGTAAATCTGTTAACACTTTCAGGTTATTTAGGTATATTGGATATGCGACGTTCACAGAAAATGTACAAACTAATATTGGTGTCTGAAATCTTCAGTAGGTACATTTTTGTACAGTGTTAGCTTTAGAAATGTTATGACTTTAATTAAGTTTCTGAATATAACCTTAAAAAGTTTATATTAAGTATCATGACTTAAACTTATTTCAGTTAATTGTAGGTGTCTTTAACTTTGGTCTCTACACAAATAATTCAATCATTAATCTACATAGGTAATTGCTCAAGGATTATATCAATTACCTAAATTGCTAGATCTTTGTACTAAAATCTCTAATTTTCACCACAAGTAACGAGGTAGTACATAAAAAAACCTTTACTAACAGCTAAACTAGTTAATGAATGAATTAACTATGTCTTTATTGCAGACGCACGAACATCTAGTATACAAGACATACATTACATCTAGTGTCACAAGTGGCGGCCTCATCGCTAAAATCTCTTCCAGGGAACCTTAAGATGGAGACAATCAACAAAATACATATAGTATAGGACGGGGTATACAATAAAGAATATTAACTAATCAAATGGCTACATATCTTTATCCCTCAAATATATAAAATGATTATTGAACAGTAAGTCTATTACACAATAACTCTTATACGAGCTAGAGCTTCATAATAAAACCGCGGCCTCGCAGCTGCAGCTTCAGTTACATAAAAGTGTTCGATTCGTGTTATTACTGCAATGTTTCTAATAGCTGCGATCCAATCTCGTCAGATGGGCTTACTGGATACACTCGCGGTATATATCTCTGTTACAGGTTACAGAGAACGCTGGTTTGTTTTGTTTGTTAACCGATTATACGGGAATACTTTGATTATTTATACTTACGTTGAGATTCCTTAGGTTGAGGGTTGAGCTTTAACTAGTGAGGTTGCTTCTATTCTATCTTTAATTATGGCCTCTGCGGTATAGCCGCAATATCTCGTGGGTTGCAAAAAGACAAACGCTGAAAAGATTGGCCGGTGATAACTAAATGAAATATAACAACACTTTGCAGATGCTCGGTGTAGTGAGGTTGCTCTAATATCGGTCTTATGTTACTAGTACCTTTTGTTTTTTTTTCTAATGAAACCTGCACTACTTAAATAACATGAATCATGAATCTCGCACCAGTTTGTTACTATCATTATTTATCGCGACACACATTATGAATGCAGTGTGTTTGTTGGATTGTTTTTCCTTCTTCTACTCAGCATTTGAGCGATGGATCGACTCTATTTAAAAAATCTCATCAATTATACAATTCTATAGTCTATACCTTAGATTTTCTGTGAATAAAATGTATTTGTTAGTTTTGCGGTTGATACGAATAAAATTCCTGTATCTATTCCAGCTGTGGTGTAACAACTGCAATTTTTGTGATAGACGCGTTCCAATCTGGCCGGATGGGTTTACACCGGATGTGCTGATGTTCGTGTAACAGGATCACTGTGCTGTTATTTTGTTTGTGTGTTGTCAGTATATCAGCATTGTCCATCAAAACGTTCCGTGCGATGACATTTTCAGCGTATGTATTTACAACCAACTAGGTGGGCAAGATTCGTACCGCAAAAACCCTGATGTTTTTCCGTGTAAAAAAAAGCAGTGAATATTATGTTGTTTTACTGACTGTTGTTTTAGGTTGCTTTATTACAAACGTTACCCAGTATCACTTCGTAGTTACCATCTCAAAAAAAACCTTCTATACTTCTGATGCAATTGTCCTTTTTTCTATAATGCAATATTGTAAATCAGGGACAATAATGTAGTTATATCGGTATAATATTAATAACTAGTTGCGCGCCGCGGTTTTACCCTAAGTAGATATTTGATCATCCCATGGGAACACTTCAATTTTCCGGGATAAAAAGTATACTATATATAGTAGTAGTAAAAGTATACCACATAAAAAGTAAAGTACCTATGTGTTAATGTAAGGTATAAGCAGTTTGGGCGTGAAGGAGTAACAAACATACACACACACACGCACATACATACTTTCTCCTTAATAATATTAGTGTGGTTATGCAAGGACATCCTAATTTATATAACGTGCAAAAGCATAGAACGACTGCATTTTTTTTAACTATTTTCCAATCTAACTACACTAGATTAGAAACCGGCCAACTGATTGCTAATATTATATAACTAATAACTCTGTTATTCCCAAATTCCGTAAGGATGAGTTGATGAATAAACTACTACAAAATTATAATATTCATTAAGTACGTACGAAGTTTTTGTTTTTCGAACACATACTCGTATAAATCTTTATTCTCCTTAAAATATAATAAAGATGTTCTAGAGGTTATTTCAGATAAGTCTTAAAGATAATAGGAAACGTTGTCGTCATTATATGGGTAAGATACAAACGAGCACGTCACATACAAACAACGTTATTAGGAGCGCTTCGTATCCTTTTATCCTCGTCTAATAATTCAAGTCTAGAAATACTGGAGTTTGTTAAATGTATCCGAAGATGCCTGCACTATCTAGAAAGGTATTGTGCAGCTATCAGGTGATGCGAGCGGCTTTTGTTTCTATTGTTAGCTTTACTTTACTGACGTGTGGGGTACTAGCGAAACGTAATATGTTTTAAGGTAGTCGCCGTCAGCAAAGCATCTATATTAGTAGCTTACTTTTTATTACAGCATTATTGAATATTTTCTACTATAAATTGTTTTTGATATTATATTTTTTTAATCGTGACATACCACACAGAACATTTTAGTAGTTTATTTTATTCTACAAATTAAGTTTAACAACTTACTGAATTACAATCACGAAAACTTACAAAATAGCGACAGAGAGACATACGCAACTATACTTTGAGTATACGTAAAGAAAATTTCGTCATTCCATTCCATCAATTCCGAATTTTTTTTTTCCAAGATCCACTCGACTATCACATGAATTACCTGTTGGTTAATATATTCATAATATTACAGAAATACTACAGAAGGAGGCGAGTCAGAGCAGTCTAAAAAACAAAAACATCATTGTCATTCCATTCAGTCAGTTCGTAGTTGTTCCAAGGGATCCGATTAAGAAATGATTATGTATAGTTATTTTGGTTTTTTGGTTATATTACTGTAGTAAATAAGTGCTAAACCTTACAAAATTGCGACATAGAGACTGAAGCTAGTCAGCATTCTAGTTAAGTCCAGCAACTCCCAAGTATACGAAACGAAAACATTGTCATTCCATTCCGTCACTTCGTAGGAGTAGTTTTACCAAGAGCCGGTGGCTCGGTGGTAAAACACCACCGTAGTGAATGGAACCAAACACTCGCTGCAAAACTTCAAGTTGTTTGATATTCAAGTTTAAGCTATCGCGGGAATGCAGACGTGTTTTGAACAACATGATATTGCAGACAGTAATTTTGTACGTACAGCTGTTTCGATAAATAAACGCTATTACAATATCTTCACTATAGCTTTGAAAAGGATGATTAATAGTGAAAATTACGCTCACATTAAAATGCTATCAAAATAAATTATACCATAAGCGTAGTCACTTGGATTCAAATATAAATGAATTTCGTCATTTAACTTAGTACCGGTTTTTATTTAGCCCAACGTATAAGCATTACCATACAGCGTGGTAATTTATTTATTTATTGAGCTAAAACTGTTACCAATAAGTACCAGTTACTAATGCATGCCATGCCATCCCCTGGTTGTGGGTTGGAGCATTGGATTATCTGTAGATCTTAAATGGTCTATAGTTAATCTATCAGCTATATTTTTGTTGTTATTGTAGTTGTCATTGCGTTTTTGGTAATTAAGGCATTTGTCCGGTAGTTAAATTAACTTAACAGTTCTTATCTTGGTTCTTTGAATATGTATTGGAGAAATGTAGGTATATAAGGCTCTACGATGCATGCTTCGCTTTATTTTCATAAATTATATAAATAAATCGGTTAGTACGTTTGCGGCGTCAGCCTCATTCCCCTGTTGACATATATCCCGGAATTACCCCAAAATGCAGCCTTATTCTGCCCCATGTTACCCGGCATGTAGAATACTGGTGTCTGTTTTAAAATTCAGAGAGAAATCGTATCTCCGGCATCGATATTTCGAGTCACGCGCGCAATATGTGTCGCGGACTTAGGTTTGGTGCCCTCTTGCTGAAATGCTGCTGCTATGATTTTCTATTTATCCCCGAATCCAATATCCGATTCGATCTGCTATTGCTTTGGCTTTAAGTTTATTTTACTGTAGTGTTATTTTATTTACAGCAATTGATATTACAAATCCTTATATTTGTTTTAGAACAAAAAAAGCGCTTTGAAACAAGATTAAATCCATATGTGAGTGTAATGTAATTTCTATATGTAGCAAGATATCAATAAATCATTATTTCATCGAGTATCAGCTAATAAAAACAATAGCACGTATACAGGAAGTAAGTACTTGTAGCAGTCCCTTGTTTATCCGTTACCATAGCAAAAAATATTACCGCTTGTTTGAGACACAGGAAGCGTTTCCTTACCCCAAATACCTCTCAAGGACTCGATGGCGGCAACACACAGAACATTGAATATCCGCGCAAGTTTGCGTAGGCGCCTATTACGAGAAATGGCAGCATGATCCACTCGAGATTTTTCTACATATTTCCGAATTTTTCACGTTGTCAAAACGCGGAAAATAGTCGTAAATTGTGCCTATCTGCGCGGAAAAAAACGTATTTCCATGGTGAGTGTCGAGTGCGGGGTAAACCTGTTTGCAGATAGGGAAATGGAACGTATCTGCGGGAGCGATGTTGCGGCTTTAAGTCACTTAATATGTAATAAAGTTTGTACAGGCTATTCTATTGCATTCTTACTTCTTAACCGATATGAATTTAATCATATTTTTGATAGTTATCATAATCCAACACGCCACTGTAGTACTTATACACGTATTAAATCCAGCCGCTATTATGAGTACATATTGTAAGACTGTACCGATACGAGTAGGTATATTCTATCTATTAGTGTACGTAATTGCTTTATGCTTTTGAAAACTAGAACATCACTAACTCTATGAAATCCTAGTCAATCTAGCGCGCAGAGATCTCTGAGATACAAATACGGTATTGAAATACAGTTCGCACGTAAGCTTTGATCCAATGAACTGTAGTTGATCATATCGCGCTACCGGCTGTCTCTCTGCAGAGCCATTGTCATTCTTCCGTCGCATCGGCTTTTTACAGGCTCGTAAACTCTCAAGTCACATTGTCTCAATTAGAGCTCCACCCGTCACGTTTCAAAAGGGACAAGACGCCGTTAATTCGATGGGGACACAACATAATTTCCTCCAGGTAAAAGTATTACGCCTAAACAATATTAGGTACGTGAGGGGAATCGCTTGCCGATTGACTTACGACTGGTGTCTTGCTCGTATGGAGGGAGATGTATGATGCTGCGCGACCCAACTTTATTGTTTTTCTTTTATCTAATGGAAGGTGGAATTATGGGCGGATCTTTGTTACGTTTTTGCGTTTGGAGTCCTGTAGAATAATGATGTCGGTATTACATAAGGTTTTTATTACTCCTCTTGGTGTTTTCTATGCGTGTTTTGACTCAGTATGTTGTTTCCAATTTTGACAAAAGCTTCTTCATTGTTAAACAGAAAGCCTTTATTCCTCAACTTTACTACCTTACCTTAAACGATCCAATATAATGTTTTCCTTCACAATATTTTTTTTATAATAAATGTATTGAAATTCTGAAAACCATTCCATTTCCCTTAAATTGTTACCTTGTTTGCGTCAATCGCGGCCCGAGAGCGGTTATCATGTAAACACAAGACGTTCTAATTTAATTGAAAGCCTACGAACCTGCTACCTTGGCGTTATTTAAGTCGGCTTTCAGGGACCGTATAACTTAAAAATATCGCTATCGGTTTTCGATATTTAGAATTTCAGTACAACCATTTTTGCACTGAATAAAACGGTGACAATAAAAGTTTACTGGGAGTTTTTTTTCTTAGGTTAATTGTGAGGAAAGAGAGGGAGGACATTTTGTTGAGTTGATATTTTTGAATTGCTAATTACTCAATTTAATAGGAAGTGGTGTAGTGGGATATAGCCTACACCCTCCTTCGTAAGAGCGAACCGTGCCCAGCAGTGAGACTGTATGGTCCTAAGCAAAGTAAGTAAATTCGGAGTCAACCCATCGCACAGGTTTCGCTCATCAGTTTTAAGTATCGGTTAATTCGGACTGATTTCGGTCCTCTCCCCTCCTCTAATTAGTATTCCGTGCGTCGCCTCGCCGTGCCGCGGTAAACAATACCGCATCTGACTTGTGAATCATTAATTTGGGGATCCACTTATTTATATCTTAAATTTTTCATGGAGTCGCGTCACTCTTCTGTAATCTAACGAGGCAGAGCTTTTTTATATTTGAATTAGATTTTACATTAGCCATATTTTTAAACTTAAAGTGAAATGAAAATATTACAAAATAATTAAATCGCAACTGCTCTGCCTATAACCATTATATTAAATTTAGCTGCCATATTATTTTCATAAAATCAGGTAAAGATTACTCATACATCCAAATCTGTTAACTTGTCCATACAATAAGCTATCCATCTATATATAGCTTTTTTCTACCTTTTAATCTTGTCTGATTCCAGTGATTTTTTTGCACATAGCTAGCACATTAGTTACTAGGCCTACAGTTTTATTTTTTCTGACTGTTTTACATCACTTTCAAGTTACAATCTTCCTAAGCAGTCATATTTTGAGTTATACGTAAATATACATAAATACACATTTATACAGAGTGACTGTTAATCAGCTTGCATCCTCTTTAGGGTGGCTTCTGATAATCATAAGCAACAACTTTTGTTCTAGGGCCTCTTGTAAAATCGAAAAAAAAACCGATGCACATATACATTTAGGCACGCGTCAATTATTTTTCTGTATGACAAACCAAATTAATAGCGAATTTTCTGAATTCGTAGGACAAAAGTTGTAGCTTATGGTCAACACTAGCCACCCTTAAGAGGATGCTAATTGATCACCAGTGACCCTGTAAAATATTAAATAGGCAACAAAAAAAATAAAATTGAATAAAACATACAATTCGAAATTAAAATAATAGCAGACAATGAGTCTCGAAAGATATTTTAAAAATTTCAGCGAATATAAAGCTCAATATTATTTTGTGGTGATTGAAATACCAAAACATGAACATCTAAATTCGTAAAAGTCATAAAAATGCCGTGAAAAGCGGCTAAAATAGTTTATTGGTTCGGCTAACACGGGAATGGTATGCTGTTATAATAAACAAACAATAACTGGCACGTTTTCCTTTTAACAAGATGTGGGTAAAATATGTTCGAAAACGGCAAAAGTCCTACAACAAGTTTTTGTAATATAAAGGCAATTACATATCACAACCGCGATAGGGCGTAGCGTATCGCATAGCAAAATTACGCCTATCGATGGTGCACACCTGTAATGAGTGCATAGAGTATGTGATAGTTAATATTTTGTATATAAAACTTACTAATGTAATGTAAAAGGGCATGTTAATAAGACAATTATGTTATAAGAAAGATGATGCCTATACCCAGCAGTGGGCTGATAGGGGCTGTCTATACATCAGATTTTTTAGTGTTGGATTCGCGACTTCTTAAAAACGTTTGACTAATTTGAAACCTTCTCTTTTCCTTGAACTCCCATACAATTTTAACTAAAAAATCAATTTTCTTTTAAATCAAGATAACTGATGGAAACCAGTAATAACCCAATCGGGTTTATACAGCACAATATCATTCGTCTTCTATATTCAGAGAAGCTCTATTTTTCACCTTAGGCACTTATACGAGTATGTTGTCGCAGGTTATAGAAAGCTTGAAAGTTATTTGAAGGTCTCACAGGACGTTAATTAAGGAAATTACCATTAAAGTTACAAATAAATGTTTTGTGACATGTTTCAGCTTGCTCTGCTCTTACCGTTTCCATCAATTCGCCTAGCATATCAGAGCAGTAGACGGAAAGCCCCACTCGAATGCGAGGCAATATATCAAACGACACTCACGGTTACGGAAATCGTATATTTGCATGAATTAATTTCACGATAATATCGCAATCGTGATATAATATTGTGCATTTCGAGTTTCAATTAATGCGCTCGCTCTGAGAAACCTGCAAGCGGGTCGTAGTTGAGCTGTTTGTTCTAAAATAATGACACACCTTCATGAAACAAATAAATATTATGTTTTATTTTCTACCACATTAATGATATACTGAGTATATGTCCCCACAATGATTCTTTCATCGTTTAAGCTCGTGGTAATTAAGTATAATATGCACATAAGTGAAAAACTCAGAGGAGCATGCAAGAATATGGGATTGAATCCACGCTCTTTCGTTTGTGAGATCAGGGCTTTACCGACTAGGCTACTCGTACCATACAGTAAAAGGTACAAATAGCTACGCGTGTACTGAAGTACTTAGTAACATGTACAAAAGCGGGCCACTGGAATTATCAGTATGAATTTTTTTATCATGCATATAATATCATATTATCTATATCATGGTTTATTCGTACTAATTGAAATAAATAAATAAATGCAGGGTGCTGGAAATCAAGGCAACGGGTAGAGCAAATACGAGTATGCATACAGTAGTTCATCCAAAAATGTAAGTTGAAGTCCACAAGTGATTTTGAATGATGAAATTCTCGATATCTTTCTTCTAAAGTTCACATATCATCAAAATCTCATTGTTTAGCATCGTTAATCTCACTAGATCACCCTCTTGCACGTACAGAGGCTTAAGTTAAAGAATCTTCAATTACATGTTAAGTATTGACATCACGTATTCAATATTTAGCCGCTATGTTTCGAAGGGATCAAAAGGCGGGCGGAGGGTAAAGTGGATGCTAAGATGAGAGAAAATAAAAAGATATGCCAGTAACATATGTTTTCCTAACATTCAAAAAATCTTTCATTTTTACATTGCACACTAAATAATTTGAAATTTATATAACTGTAAAAGAACATGTATGGATTGCATTATGTTGAAAAGTATTGAAATGCGAAATATTGATTTATTACTTGCTAGTCGACTAGAGTGAAGCGTTTTTGCTTTAAGTTTGGCATTATTGTCTACAATGAGTCGGTATATTTTTTGGGTATGCTTACAGGTCGTGTTTTTACTAATATTAACGTAATTTGCTTTACTAGTTCAATTTGACGACACTTTCAAATGTTTTCATCGTCGAGTTTTTCGTATTGGGCGGGTATGTTCTAGATTTATTCCGTATATTGGTGACGTATCTACTTTAGATTTATGTTAGTGGAAAAGCAATAGGAACGCAATGTCTGCCAATAGCAACGCAATATTTCAATTCTTATTCATAGATCTCGAGACTGCTGTATGAAAGCTAATGTGGAACGTCTTGGAGAATAACTTGTATTCGCTCACTCTGTACGATACGTGTACCATATTGTGTGCGCTCTCTTTGGACGACTGATTCACAATCTAGATCGATTCCGTATTATAGTTCATTCGCAGAACTGATAAAATCTTGTATTTATGAACTCTATTTATATCCATAATTTTTATTAAATGTGGTCTTATTTGAGTATAATATAGCTAAGACTATTTTTAGCTAAGCTAAGGAACTAATTAGATCAATTAAGGCATTATAATTTTATTATATGTAAGGTTATGTAAAACGTATATCACCTTGTGTTAACCAGGTAAAATTATTGCATTTTGATCGTGGTGTTGTAACCCCAAATAAAGCTGCTATAGGTAGTACATTTCTTATTTACAAAGATGCTCCCCGCCGTTCCATAAAACCTTAGGCCATTTCCACTTTAGCAGTAATTCACAGTTTAAGTACAGCCTCGAATTTTATAGGGCCAGATTTTAAGGCAGTTTTATGAACACAATTAGGTGTACCTTTCTTTAATTAGCGTCGCCTTATGAGGTAAGTACGTTACGGGACGGGCCCAAGGGCAACTGAAGTCCTTTTACCCTCAATTAATAAATGAACTTACTGCGTCTGGAAGCTAACTCCCAACTTGGTAAACCATTTAGTGTTGAGTTTATCTTTGGGATAAAGGTAACTTTGAGCATTAGGAAGTTTACGGTTGCTATCAGTGGCGGACGATCCATAAATATTTACCTATTCGCTGATTACTGAGGATGAAGGTAAATAAAGTAACCAAACTAGGTTACCCAGATGTGTTGACGTCGATCTGACGGCTCGGGTTATAGGAGCGGTAATGAATGGTTTCATTACAATAAATAATGCTCGTAGACATTTTGGATACCAGTAGTATATTGGAATAAATACGTACCTGATAAAATAAATTCGACATAAAGAAAGAAAAATCATATAGCAGTCAAACAACTTACTGAATTTGCAATGAGTAAAATACTCAGGAGTTTGCCGCTTGCCGTATGCATAATCTTTTAGTTCCTCAGAATTATTTTAAACTTTTAGTGTTATATTATTCAATTACATTTTCTCTTATCGGAGTTTACCCTATCATACAGTAATATCTAGACAAATTTCCCTTGCGGAGAGTACATCATTTGTACAGAAACATTGTATAAACCAGTAGACAATCTACATACATCACTCCTCATTTAATCTAGCTACGTCTCAGCTCGGCCCATCCCCGGGCTCTGCGCTTAACTTGTCCTGCTCGGATCTCACGACGTTTACTTCTGATTAAAACTTCGATGTGTTCCGTTTAATGCGCCTAGTAGTAGTGTGTTTTGTTTACAGAACAAAGAAGATAATTTAAAATGGCTGTTGTTTGTGCAATTTTTATTAATTCAAAGATTAATTTAGCTATTTGAGCTCTGGTTAAATGGGTAAAATATCAGAAACATATAAGTTCCTTGAAAGTTAAGTCTAAATTCACTTCATAGAAAATAAGTCGAACAATATCTCAGTATGACATCATATGTAGAGTGCCAAATTATTATCGCTATGTACCTAACATTATTCAACCTACTAAAGTAAGAACACACTCCTAAGAAATATCCTGCTAATATTATAAACGCGAAAGTTTGTAAGAATGTAAGTATGCATGAATGTATGTTATTAACTCGTTCATAAAAACAGTTCAGCTGACTAGGATGAAATT
The DNA here is from genome assembly GCA_947049295.1 of Ligdia adustata. Taxonomy (NCBI): domain Eukaryota; kingdom Metazoa; phylum Arthropoda; class Insecta; order Lepidoptera; family Geometridae; genus Ligdia; species Ligdia adustata. Next base: position 12,896,364 of record OX346218.1, read on the forward strand.
TGGTACGGAGATAGGGTACTTTTTATTCTGTACTAGCTGATCCGGCGAACTTCGTGCCGCCTAACAGTTATATATGTTTAAACTTTCCCTGAACCTTCACAAACATTTCAAAATCAGCTAAATCGGCCCTATCGTTCCCTTGTTAAAAGAACAGCAATTGATTTATATATATTTTTTTAGAAAAGAGTAATTACCAACTTACATTACGGCAGGCGCCAATAGAGCTTTTTCAGTTATTTGGATTTAAAAAAGACAATATTTATATGGGAGCACTCGAGGAGTATGTCCTATACAACATAGAAGTAAATCAAATAATAAAATAAGTTTTCAAACTAGTCCAGCCGTCTCCGAGAAATTAGATAACAACAAAAAAAAACATATAGTCTTAAGCTTGACCTCTATATTTTTTTGAGTGTTTTTCTCTGTCTTTTTCTACCGATATCCAAAAAAAGGAAGACACTCCTTTTTTTGCAAATTATAAGAAATAGAGGTGTGACCTTCTTTGTTTTTGGATATCAGCAGAAAAAGACAGTCACTTAAACAAAACTTCAAAAAGCATCTCCAGCACTTAGGAGATGGTTGAGATTCCTCACTGTCTCCGCATATACCGCACATCACATCTCATCGTCGGAGTATATCACCTCTTGACGTCCGCTGGAGAGCGCCATCCTCGGATGAAGATGACGTCGAGCGTCGTAATTTACTGCTGCTGCCGACTACAAGCAAATTGAATTCTCGAATAGGAACTAAGAAGACTTGTCTTGAGGTTATGATGGTAAGAGACGTGGCAGCTTCTCAAGTAATGGCTTGTGTCAATGTACATATGTATAAATATAGAGTTAAGTAATACTAATAGATTGATATTTTTATCTGTAGGTACTGTGACTTACATTTATTTTATATCCGATTATATATTATTAATTTACGTGCATGCAGTAATGCAGTGCAGATAGCTTTAAGCGACGAGGCCGTCATTAAAAAACCTAATATATATTATAAGCTTTAATTTGTTAGAATTATTTATTGTTATTCTGTATTTGTAATAAAAAATTGTCTTATCTTATATATATTGAAAATGTAACCACAGCAAGTATACGTTGTTACAATTTCCAACTTTTTCGTATAAGCGCAGAATGTTTTGCTGGAGATCTTAATCTATCCGAAATCCTCTGCCGTGAGAATCGATTTCTAAGCACATATTAAGTTTTCTTATAAAAGTATTGTAAAAACTGCAAGCGTACTACTATACTATAGCGTAAACTACCAATCACTGAACTGAATTATTCAAGTACGCTGGACTTCAGATTGTCAAAGTGAGAATGACTCCATTCGATTTCCGTTATTTTGGCGCTGATTGCTGCGTGTGTTTTCAGTGGGAATCCAAGGAACTATAATAATAATATAATATGGGACAACATCCACTCAAAGGTCTTCAGGCCCCAAAGCCTGTGCTATGGTAACCTGATGACTGATAGTAAACATACTTATAAACATAAATATATACTAATATATAATAAACACCCAGACACGGGTCAAACAGACATGTTCATGCACACAAATGTTTGACCTGTCCGGGGATCGAACCCGGGACCAGTGGCGCAGAAGGCATGATTGTTACCAACTGCGCCAACCAGCCAGTCTATATTAGTAATGTCGTTTTTAGTTCCCGGCACTCACACATCAACATAAAAACAACTGTAATTCCCTAGTAGACATTTAGTCAATGAATTACGTACCAATCAACAACAATGGTTTTGTTAGATTATCTCAGTAGCTAATTATAGCTTGTTGTTAATGTATTCAACGATCGAAATAATATAATTATTATTTAAAGTTCCAACCTGTGATATCGCGACCACACTCCTCGTACCATTGAACTCTAAAATTACATAAAACCAAACTATTCTGTGTAAATAATTGAACGATTTATTCGTCTAGACGTTGTTAGTGAAGGGCAGCACGATAGTAAAATGTTAAATGCATTTTAAAATTTCAAAGTTTACGTAAACATGCTGTAGTACACTGACTGCTATGATTTGAAGCATTTGGAACATTATACGAGTTCATTTCTGATTATATAGACAGTTATCACGACATCAGAAACTGCACAAATTTTAGGAAGAGAGACGACAAAATTACAATGTCAAGGCCAAATAAAATAAGCATCAATCTCCAGATCCTACTAACATTATAAATACGAAAGTTTGTCTGTTACTCTTTCACACTCTAGTGGCTGAACTAGCTTAGACTCTACTACTTTTTATCCCGTATTAACGTGGGTAACACCGCGAGACGCAGCTAGCTAACTAGCTACTATATAAATATGCGAAAGTGTGTTTTATTAGTTCTTTTCCTGAACAACTGAATTTAACATCCCGGAAAAAACAAACATAACGCGAGTAAAGCGGTCGGCATGTGCTAGTTCTATAAAAAAGTTCTCTCGGCGACAACATGAGAGAAAATAAAGCAACGATTATGATTATTGATGTGAAGTATAAATAATACAAGATTAAATTAAAAATATTAAAAAAAAACCTGAAAGTAAATATGTTAATCGCAATTTCTTTATGGTGGCGGCCATTTTGAACCGATTTTAATCAAACATAATAAGAGAACTCCCGACTCATTCACCTTTTAAACAAAAACCTAAATCAAAATCAGTTCATCCGTTCGGGAGCTACGATGCCACACACCCTCACGGACCCACAGACCGTCACACATAGAGACGTCAAATTTATAACATCCCGTCGTTTTAGCGTTGGGGGGATTAAAAAGTAAATAATTTTACCGTGTTCTCGTATCAAACATTTTCAACTTAGGGCAGATTCTAACAAGTACGCCATCATGAGCTTTCAGTAATTAGGTATGGCAGTGACACGCTGCCTGATCGATAGCCGCCAGGTGCACTCCCGGTACTTAGCAGTTTCAACCGGTTTATACCGCTTCATACGGGTAATTAGCAGATAAATTAGCCGTTTCATGAAGCTCTGGCTGTACGCCAAGAACAATACTAACAGTTCATTCATTTAGTATGTTTTGCAGGCAATAAAAGGTATAAGGATTTTAGAATTCTTAAAAGTTTTGTTTTTATTTTATTCGTCGCAGTTGAAGAGTTTTCGATTGTTAAGGTTTTAAACTAGTAGTAGTAACGTAAAGTAGCTGTTCGGGCTTCTATTAATTAATTGAAACTAAACATAATAATTATATTTTCTGACTACTAGAAAAACATACGCAGCATATTCACTTGAGAATACCGATACGAGTATACTGTCATTGATCAGGTGATATCTTGCTATGAAACTCTACAAATCAGCTGCGAAGGATGTGCCCCACGATATTCCTTATTTTATTGCGAGTTTTTATTCTTATTCCATTGCGTTGGCGTAGTGCTAGTTTTGTATGGAATTTACTTAAAAAAACAAATCAAAATTAAATAAAAAAATAAACTAGACGCAATAATGAAAACCAGAAAATTTAGACTTTGATTCATTCATGTATGATGTGTACATGAAGGAATCAATGTCAACATAAGAAATATAGCAGATGAATTACCTATAAATGTACTTGTTAAGGTAAAAGTTTTGGTTAATGATTATTTGTAATTATATTCATATGCCGCAGTCTGCACGATGTGATACTCTCGTATGAATGATCAATGAAGCCAAATCGAATTCCCAGATCCATTATCTACTCAGACATAACGTGTGATGACTCATCATTACCATATTATCATACAGTAATTAGATATAACGAGACTGTGCCGCTTGATTGATAGTGTTATTTACTTATGATGGTTATCGAAATGCCATTTGGCTTTCGAGTTTAGGTGACTCTTACAGAACTTTAGGGATTTTCTGACGTTAACTAACATTATATTAATAGTGATTGTATGATAGTGGTCGCCTCAACTTTTCAAGGGTACCGGGTGACTTTAGTAGGGTATTTAATTTGAACTTGACCACGATAACCCGAAACTGATACCAGGTCTTGCCCTATTTACGACTGCGAAATAATGAAGTTTATAAAAACATATTTCTTTGGCACGTACTAAGCTTCAACGGCTTGTATTTGTATGTGAGTGGTGTCAATAGATTTGTCTTTACCTGCATGGTCATAGAATATACTACCTACATACCGCGTTTTCACTTGCTACGATACGTAGGTCTAAAGTTCTTGCAGTCGGGTTTTTTGAAGTCACTTTTGACTACACCACTTGTTCCTACTTCTACCTACTTGTACTTCATTTTATTGATTTCATATTATTAAGGAGTTAGTGAAGTTTCAAGTATTTTTATACTTGACGCAAATATAGTAGGTAATTGTATAAACAAGTTAAATGCCTTAAGTAAAAATTCGATTTTACATTTCAAAATCTCTTTTTTTAATTGGAATAGCTTATTTTTAGTTACTATAGTCCCTACCTTTATAAGTTTTAATAGAAAAGTTACACGATTAGCGCGAGCTTCGCAAAGATAACCTGTCAGGACCGTCCGAAGGATTCTACAAAGCCGAGAAACGGAAAATAATAAGAAAGCAAACTTTTATACAAACGACTGGCACCGTTTTAAAGTTCTGTGGTCCTCTCCCTACGCTCTTAACAATAGGGTTGACGATTAAATTATGACGTCAAATCTTCAAATAAGATTTTGGAAAATAGAGGTCGAGAAATTTATATCTATAGCAACTGTCTGTGCATGGATGTTAATCTCCGAACTAAAGTAAGTATGATAGAGTTGAGTAATTCTGTTGTACCCAGAACAACAAAAAAAGAAAGTATTCGTAGTACTCGTACTTATTAGTAGAAATATACAGACATTGCTTGGCAAAACAGATTTTGTAATCGTGTCTGTGTGAGCCTGTAGGAGTCAATATATTATATGTAAATGTATCATGTCTTGGTCAAAAGCGTTTCGTAGGCAAAAGGTCTAGTCAATTACGAAAATGCTTTTGTACCTAGTTGAAGCGAAAAAAAGGGTATTACGACTAACACCTTAGGGTATCTGTTATGGATCTTTTGATCACCTCGCTGAGAAAATTTTGTATGTATGTACATACTCGTATTCTTAAATTTTTTATACTTTACTATATTTATTTAGATCGAGATAAGACAAAAGAAAAAACCAGCACAGTTACTGAAATGATCTAAATATAAGTACTATCATTTGACTGATATCATCACATCACACTAATATTATAAAGGAAAAAGTTTGTATGTATGTACACACATACATACAAACTTTTGTTTTGTTTTTGTTTGTTTGTTACTCCTTCACATTCAAACGGTTGAACGGATTTGAACGAAATTGGGCACCAGGTATAGCTTATGTCCTGGATTGACACATAAGCTCCATCCTTTATCCCGAAAAAATGAAGATTTGGTATAGTAAGATTTCCGCGGTTGACACTGCGGTTGCAACTAGTAATTAAATAATTTAGAGAGTTAATATATTGTTATTGACTACTAGAAAACTGCAAGTCGGAAGCCCTATCGTGCGGAATCTGTAGCGGGCGGGGCCGGCGCAGAGTTATGTCTGCCCGCGACACTCGTTCAATTGAATTTATTACACTCCTTTATACGTCGACCTCGGCGGCTGCAACACACCAGATCTGTTTGCTTCTGAACACTAGAGTGGAAGCCAAGTAAACACAAACTACCCCGTCTGATATTCTTTAGCCTAATAATATCATAGAGGCTGTTAGAGTAGTTATTTTAACCTAAGAGCGTTGGAGTTAGGTAGATAGCGCTTTATTGTAGACACACAAAACATAACAATACAAAAATATAAATTTACATGTAGTGCCACAAGTAGCGGATTTTTTTATAACTATTAGGCCACGTTTGGCCACAATCTCACCTGATGGTAAGTGAAGATGCAATCGAAGATGTAGCACGTTTACCTAGTAAGAACCTATTCACCTTGCGTTTGAAAACACCCGGGTTGTATTTATCCGGAAACACAGACAACGGCAGGTTATTCCAGTGTTTTGCAGTTTTTATTAAAAAGGTTGTTGTAAGAAAAGGAGTTGTAGTAAAAGAAACTTTTTCTTTTATTGTTCTGAGATTTTAAGAAGTCAAAATGTTGAAATGGTAATTAGTGCGTTCATGGGTACATTGATAGTAGGAAACTCATATTTGTACCTCATTGTATAGTTATATAATTTCAGTACATAAACAACCATGACAGAACTGTCAAACAAAATAACAAAAAGTATCTAATGTGTAGCGGAACAAGAATCCTTCTCCTATTAACAATGTCTTCAGGATGGATATGTCGATTTTGTAAAGATTATGATTATGGGTGTCAAAGTTAAAAGAAGTAAAAAGAATATGTAGGCTTTATGTATTGAACGTGTATACGGAGTATAACGTAACTACTGTTGTTTATCTGACGAAGCGAAGTGAGTAACCAAACAAAAAATACCTCAGCGCGCAAAAATATGTAAAAAAAGACGTTATGTAATGATAACACCGTAGTTTTTTTTGTACTATCAGTTGAAAAGAGCATTGGACTCCTTGTAAAAGATACATCTTATTTTACCCATCAGTTGACAGTCGTGTTGTAGTATCTTCATATTACCTATATAATTATTTTCATTTCGGACAACACGTGGCAATGCAAGAGTGAACCACCGCCATGTCAGCGAGATGTCGCGCGGTAGTGTACCGATGACTGCAATTTACACCGAATAATTGCATACAACTGTCCCATGGGTGCACTCTACTTGACACTTCTTTTAAATTAATTATACAATGTGTAGCAGAAAGGTCTGATAATACTGTATGTGGGTATATAAATAGGATGTTAGTCTACCCTTCAAGGCGAACCCATTGTAGAACAACATTTTGAAAATCAATATAAGAAATAGCATCCTCCATATATATGGAGGACGCAATTTGACCGATCACGTGACCATTTTTCATATGAAGATCGTAATTTTGTTCTACAATTCTAACACGCTTAATTACTTATCATACCTCTCTGTTACACATTAGAAACAACTCATGCCAAATAATAAAAAAGAATAACTACACCTAACTTTTAAAAAGTTTAACCTATAAAAAGTTTTATAAAAAAACCTCAACAGTAAATATTATTAAAAGTCGGTTATAAATTTATGTCGGTGTGTTATTGTCAACTTTGGTGGCTAAGCAGCCAGCGTTCCCGCGTCGAATTGCGGGAATAATAATAATAACACTGGTTTTAGTTAACAACGACTTTTAAAATTCCAAAAAAAAAATAATTACATTAGTTAATTTCTTCATTTTTCTTCGAATAACGTCGATATACCAGTATACTTAAAAAAAAACTGAAAAACGGTTTATACGAAAGGTTATCAATATATCGTCAAAGAAGATTAAAAGTTATTTTGATAAAATTTATGTGGACCTCTAAATCTCCTCCGTTTTCAAGCCGGTAAGTACATAAAAACAAAAGGAATATAATTCGATTAAATAGAAATTTTCTAAAAATATCCAATGCTGAACTTATCAACGTTCTGGTCATATTTTACGTACATACTCGTATGAACTCCCGGAATATACAATCTTTTATGTGTTTTCTTAAGCAAAAATAATGTATAAAAATTGAACCTTGAAACTACACCGACCCAAGTAGAATTGACTCCGAGATTAAACAATATATTACCAAGTTACGTTGGCAACACTGATTCTCGAAACATGTATGATTAATGACCATCTGTCACATAATAACTTTTTTCCACTTTCATTTGTTTTCTGTATAGTTTTTTATATTTATACATTTAGATTAATATTATACAAAAAGTTAACAAAAAAGGCCGTCGATAAATTGAAACAGTTGTTTTTTTCTCGAATTCAGAGTTGGTCCCATAATGAAAGTTGTTCCTTAGGATGAGTATGGGTCACTATAGTCATCCTAAGGAACAACTTTCAGCTATTGCGGGCTAGTATACCCCTAACTGATACCCCTGTATATTTACATGGCAGATGATGCAAATCTCTTACCTAATTACTTCTTAGTTGCATCGTGAGCTAAAACAATTGTTGGTTACTGCAAGTGGTAATTTATTGCTCACTTTTATATTTATACTTGTACATTAAAATAATCGCTTCTTACTCAGCTTACTGTTAGTAAAGCCCTTCGAGCACAAGGCTACCTAAATATCCAATACCGACGATTTTAGTATCTATGTGACTAGGGCAATACAAATTCGTGGAGGTTCACACGACTTTATATTGCGACAGTCGATTAGAGAATAAAATCGACAGGTGTCGGAGATTTGCGTCGCTTTGCGTACGAATGGCCTTATATTTAACAATTTGTGTGACGGAAAGAGGGATGAGACAAAAAAAAACACCAGAAAGACTTCTATGTATCTCCATTTATATATAAATCACAGAGGTTTTAAAGAACGATGTTGCATCCTTGTAGATTACACCAGCAATGGTTGACTGTGCTATGGTATATTTTATTCGCATAATAATCAAAAAATAATAATGATAAATTAAATAAGGAATCGCTCAGCAAACAACAAACATTTCAGTCGGTTTAAAATATAAAATCGCTCACAGACGAGTAAAAATAAATCAGTTTCCGTCCCGTATCTCAATGATGGATTATCCAGAGCAAGTGCGCAATCAGGAGCTTAAAACTCGACGCCAATTTGTGCTCCGTCATGCACTTGTTACTCTATATGTTGATGGGAATCGTATTCACCGCTTCGCTCCTTCTGTAAAGTATGTATATATTAACATTTTTATTGAAATTGCATCGAACAGAACACAAACATTAGGATAACTATGACATACATATATACATAAAAGAATCGAAAACCAAACTAGCCAAACTGGCGTCGGTATTTTTTTTGACAGCGTCGTAGCAGCGCACTGTCAAATATCGATGATATTTTTCGCTCATTGTTCTCACATGTTTCATGAATAACGTTAGTCTATAAGGGAGCTGCTTAAACAAACATAATTAATTAATGCCATCAATCCTAAAAAACTAAAAAGAAAATTTAATGTGCTCATAAAATTAAATTTTATTATTTTTAATCGATTATTTATAGAGTATTAAAACTGCTAAACCGCCGTTTTAATACTCTATAAACACATAATACATTCTGCTATCATGACTTTCATTCTCGAAACAAGTCTGCAATACCTACTATTGGCACTAGTGACTATCATTATTTTTTGCTTCAATGATTAATTTTGATCGTTTCTTTGATATAGCCAAAATCCCACTCTTTGGTTTAATTCATTAAATAAGACAACGCGCCTCATTTGATTTCCAAAATGAGTTCTTATATTTTATTAAATAGCTGTTACTTGATTCCTCGCAGACGGATGGACCGATTAGAAAGAGTATTTTTTGTTATCTTGTTTTAATTTTATCATAATTAGATCAGGTTTGATTTATCAAATTGAAGTAACTGAAAAAATGATATCTCCGCCTGCCGTAATGGATAGCGGTAGTCTCTTTTTTATAAAAATATATGGTACGTGACCAAAATGCCTCTCCGCAGTGTGGTACGTAATTAAAAACATACTAATATATGTCCCGGACGTTTTAGCAATTGAATTTATTGGAAGCTTCATAGAGCAATCCTTGTACAAAGTACATACTAAATTCCTCCAAATCAAATAACTCCTAATACCCAGACCAACTGTTCGTTTGCAAATCTCTTGACCAATTTGTTCTTAACTTCCGTTCGCTCAGCGGGGCCTCTACTTCCATATCCCGGATCGAATGTTAACCGATCCGAGTGGCTTAAACTCGCCAGATCTCAAACTCACTGAACAACTCGTTACCAAGTCTATTACTAACCTTTTAAAAGTTACCATAGAATCGTATCATGCTATACCTGTACCTGTAGTCAGGCGCAACTTTAAATTTATCAGAATTATGTATTAACTTTGGAAACTTTTAAAGTACAAAACTAATAGTGCGCAAAACTGTCTAGGTGCATTGTGCAAAGTTAAAAACTAAGCTCTCAGTTTGAGTTTAGAACTTGCCCGGGAACGGGCGGGAGATTTTTAAACTTTACTCATAAAGGATTCCGTTACACTTTATGAATATGAAAATTTAATCCGAGGAAATTGGTCACGAGATGGATAGCTGTGACCATGAGCTACGTTGACATAGAAGTAATATTCTCATACTATTTATTAACGAACAAACTTTCAGCAAGCCATAAATTGAATAGATTCCCTGAAATATTAAATATCGCAGTTGCAATTTTCCAACCTCGATTCACTTTTTATTTACTTTTTACTTCTTATTAAGTACTTACTTTGTACAATTCTACAGGATCTATAAATGGTTATTGGTTAGTGTGTACTGAATGAACTAAGTAGAGGGTATGCTAATATAGTTAGCATTACGTTAATTTTTGGAATAGTTGTATCTGAAAGAAAAAAGAAACAGCTGTTTCCAAGGAAAAAAATATAGCCCGTCGTTAATGTCTGGAATAGCAGCTCTTTTGTTGATTTCCGGGCTAGTCTCATAAGAAATTGGTACACAATGATGACATATTGACCTCCTCGTGGCTAAGCCCCTAACCAATAACCCTGTGCATATATATGTAATAAACATCAAGCATTATTTCTTGACATATATTTTGAATTCTCAGTAAATCAATTGCACACACGTATCCGAGAATTGGTGCAGGAAAGCTCCCCAGGTGGGTAGAATGTAGAACATTCTAGAAGCCCTGTCGACGGCACGTTGCGATCACACGTGAGATTTGTTAGAAGCTGGACGAGCTGTTACGGACAAAGAGCTTGTTAAGTTTGCAACTTGCTTCTCGCGCAAATAGCTAACTTGTAACGTGTCAAACCTACCGATACTACTGACCTTGGACAAAAAATATATTTACCTACCAAACTGTTTTAGATTTAGTTCATAGAATTGATACGAAAATTGTGATTGGTTTTATGTACAAATAGACAGATTTTGAATGAAACATAGTCGCTATATATATTCATAACAGAAGCAAAAAATGACAATGCACTTTCAGTTGAGTCAATAATCAGTTACAAGTTTTGCTACGTTCACACAATTGTTAGATATAGATTGCAGTCAAACAACTTTTACAAACGATTATTTATAATTACTATAACTTTAATGCTTACTTACATAGGCAAGAACCACTAGGTCTTTAAAACACAATGAAATCACCCGCAGATGCTGCACGTTCATACATAGAGTAACAAATTGTCCCAAGTCACTAGCATACGTAATGCCACATATAAAGTCGTCCAGCGAAGGCTCCCAACGTGCCGCGACTGTGACGAGAAACTAATTTCATAAAAGCATTGTCTCGACTATCATTCGACGAAACTGTGAAATACGATTCCGTGGACGCTCCACGGTTCCAAATAAAACTTGTCCCGAGCGGGCGACAACGATCCTCTTTGTTTATAACACACATACACGCCAATTGGACTCTCAATCAATCGCAGATTCGCAGCGCGCGAAATATTTATACCGGCCGGTCCAACCCGCACAGAAACACGATGCGAAACTCGTCATAAAAATTAAACACAAATAAACCCGTTCGCAATCCGGAAATTGAGAATACGCGGGAAAAGGTTTTAAAACTTTTTATTCCAAATATTTGTACAAGTTTGATTCCGGAAAACCTTTTTTTACCCTAAGAGTCGCGTAAATTCATAAAGAATGAAACATTTGCAAGTGAAATGGAAGCTGAGAGACGGGAAAAATAAAGGAGCTCCGGTCGGAAGAGAAATTCCCATTGTTACAACACTCGGAATGAGGTCCATTTATGCATACGAAAACTTATTACGATTTCGAGCGGAAAAGTGAGAAAATACCATTTTATCTGAGAGATGTCTTGAGAGGTTCGAAGACGTCGAGGCGAATAAGAGATTTCCCGAATTGGTATGCCGATGATCATATTGATGGGAAATATTTTGTCCTCATGGCTGAAGCCCTCTCGATGTGAAACATGATGCTGAGCTTCCGTACCCGAATTAGAATATGTTATGAATGAAGAAAGCCACTTTAGCAGGCTAGTCATTTTTATTATTAACCGACTACAAACAAAGGAAGAATATAAAAAATATTCTGAATCCATTTGTTACAATTTTTTCCCATTTTTATGTTTCCCAATATACATCTCAAAAACGCCTGAACCGATTTAAACATATTTGGTCAGGTTCAGTTCTCTAGTTTGATTCAGAAATCAAAATTAATTAAACAATTTGAAGTCAGAGTATTACTTGTTACACAAATCATTGAAGGAATTTTTATAAAAATGAATTAACTGGAAATAAGAGCGAGTTTATTATAGTGAATACTGCGAAGATACTTGAGGTAGCAACTTCTAAATTGTTTCTGTGATATTTACAATTATTGTTCAAGATGTTTGAAAATTCTTCAACCACTTAAGAGTCGCTGAGAGGAATATTAAAAATTTCGTCGTTTTCGTTTTTATTTCATTATGATTGTGAATACTTTGGTACTTAAATAAGCAATATTGTGTTTGTATTTGGTCGCGTGTTAGAAACACGGAAAACAGCTTTACCCGAGTTGTCCCGGTCCCGAACTCTGCGCAGCTAATCCGGGAAAGAACCACAATGCGGCTTGACCGTATCGCCCGCGGTTTGTGCGTTCCACATTTTTGGAGTTTTCATCTTGCGGTGGGCGCTGTTTAATGGAATTTGTATAAACTAGAAGCTAATATAGCTAATCTTTCAGATAACACCGAATACGAAAATTTTCGTATTTGAACTAATGAAGTTTGTGCATTGGCTTCGTATCGGTTTTTTTACTTTTGCTGAGTCCCAAATTTCTGCTTTAGCTTTGCCCGTTTCTTTTACGACACAGAAATGCCAATTTTACGTCTACGTTAATTCGACAGAGGTTGGGAGTAATCCTCTTTCGGCTGCTTTTTAAGGCCATTATCTGAGCTCCTATCAAATTCAAAGAACGCATAAACGAATAAACAGACAAAGAGGAAGAACAAAGCGAGTGGTGGCTTTATACGTTCGCGAGTCCGTTAAACATGGCCGGCTTGAGTGGCCCTTTTCGGTTGGCTTTTGGTGGTTGCGAGGGGCTTGGATGGATTAACTGGGTGCTTATATTACTACGTCTTTATCACATGTATACTATTTTTTGCTTCTACAGAGCTTGTTTTAGCTTTGAATCAGTCAATTATATATTCTCTGCATCAGTGCAATACAAGTTTTAGACGGATCGTGTAAAATTAACTGTTCTTAATTAACTGACAAACGTTTTATAACGTTGCCGCGTTATTGACGAATCGTAATTAAGATAACGACACATTCAAGAATGTGTTAAAATTGTTGACGCCTGAACCTAGTTTTGATTGACATTCTTTGTAGGTTTAGGGAAGCTGCAGTTTAGAGTACTATTAGTGATCTTCTTGGAGTTTTTTGTACTTTTAAGGTTTTAGAAGCCTCGTGAAAAGCCGTTCAATGATCTTGTAGGTGATCTAATAATACATCAGAGACATTTTAGCCTTAAATACCTATCTTGTTGACAGATTCGAACCGCACTGTACAAGGTAGATAATTAATATCGTAAGAAGGAGCGTACCGCGTATCATTAGATTTGGATGTCTGCATACAATATCTGTAGTTTGTTCAGCGTGACATCAATTAGCTTACCATAATGGTATCGTAACCGAAACTTTGACGTGTGAATAATTAATTTGGTGTCAGTTACGAGTCGGCTGCTTAGTCGATTCACCGCAATTACAAGTAGCGCATCTCTCTTGCGGTTACCGACACGTGGAGTCAGTGCTGTCGCGTGACTTGTGAGTTTATTTGGCATCTTATAGACAACTTTATTACGTAGTATAAGCAAAAATAAGAAAATGCTGTTAACGTAAAATCAAACATCGTGCCGGTGAAGGAAAACATCGTGAGATAACCATAGCATTGTGGTAGGGCGTTTCCTATCGCCTGGCTAGCTACCACCCTCAAGTTGTAAAATCTGTCGACAAGCACCTAACGGTGTGTTTCGGCAGCCTTCCTTTTTTAGCCCAGTATCGCTGTCTTCCGTGGTTGTGCGAACTTGTAGTAAAAGCCTAGTTGTAAAAACAAAAAAAAAACATAACATAGTGATATTATTGACCTAAGGGCAAGTGCAGCGTCGCTGCTTCGATTCTGGTATAATTTCCTCAGGTTGTATTTTTCAACCAATCTTAACGAAACTTGGTATTCAGGCTATTATGGCTTTTGAGAATTTTTAGGTGACCAATTATCAACTGACTATAATATTCAGCAGAAACATAGTAACTCAATTTTAAATATAATGTTCGGTTGCAGAGTTTACTGCAACGGGCGTCTATTTTGGAAAAAAATAATTGTACTTCCGATTGTCTACAGTTTCTTTTCATCAAAATGAAAGTCCTTATAATTTCGCTGTGAAAATCTCGCCAGTAAGTTTTGCTATTTTTATTTAGAGATAAAATCTACCTACGTGCCAATAATCCAACGTATTGAGGCCAATCGACAGCTAAGACGTTGCCTATTGTACGCGACGCGTAGGCGCTATAGATCCTTCTAAAGTATTGTGTCTATAGAGATACAAGGACAATATAGTCCTTGGTCTAACCGTCAAATCCTGTCAGCATTTAGGGCTTTCTTTACAAACACTTACTTAGGGCCACTTACGCAAGATACGATTGAAAACGAATTTATTAGACCTTTTTATTAGGGTTTTTAACTTTTATGTTTTATCGCCATAGTTGCATGCCATTAAATTTGAAGACCTATATATGATTCTCATTCTAAACAAAGCAACCTGGACTGGCCCATGCTGCGGCTCTGTTATTTATTATGCTATTTACGGTCACCAGTTCAACAGCTAAGTAGCTACAGGCTGTACCTTGTATAGTTTTAGTGTTCCGTACCCAAAGGGTCAAAACGAAACTATTACTAAGAACTATTATTACGACGGTCAATAATGTCCATCCGTACATCTGCCACTAGGCTGTATCTCATGAACCGTGATTGCCATGCTGTTGTAATAACAACCAAAAACATTATAAAAATTTATATTTAAAGGGGGCTCTTCCCATAAAAAAAACGTAATTTACTGTGCAAGCTATCCTGCTATGGAACATGTTAGCCCTGTCAATCAGTAAGGCTAAATCAAAAAAAAATTTAAAAAATTGTTAAAAAATCAAACAATACATTAAAATTAAAATTAAACGGAACATTTATTTATGAATGATTATTGCGAGTGTGACATGTATGTTATGTATGTATTAATTATGTATATTGATTAATTTAAAAAAAAATTTTTTTTTTTGTTTTTTGCGGCACAATATTAGTACTTGAATTTTTATTTCTATTTTTGCTATTGATGTACAACCGACTGACTGTTCTCACTTAGTCCGATCCATCCCAAGGTTGCCTGGAAAAAATTGCTTTAGGCGATAAGGCCGCCCAATGTACTACCGATGTTTTGTTCTTGCCTGTATCTTATTGTTTATTTTGTTCTTGGTGTGCAATAAGGAAATATTGTATTGTAATGTAATTTTTTTGCTGTTGTTTGGTCGATATTAATGACGGCAATAGTTAGATGCTTGAAATATTTAAATATATATTCACTTTATCTATAAAAAAAAACTTAAGGGGCTTCCACATAACAAAAATGTTCTTTGCTGATTTTTGCTCGATATTAATAACGCCAATAGGTAGAACCTTGAGCTAACGTTGTATCTATAGTTGTAAGGAACCCTCAGTGCGCGAGTCCCGCTCGTATGATTATTGATAATTATTTACATATTAATTGACGTTTTGTGCAATAGGCGCTATTATGTAGTATAAAATGGATCAAGTAAACGACAAATTATGCGGAAAATTTAAAAATCGTGGAAGTACTAAAAGTAAAATTGTATGTTAAAACTTTTAGTTATTTTTCTCTCGCATTCGGCAGTCAAGTGGCGGATTAATTCGGTATTTGCCCCGGATCTCGGCGTTTTCCGGGATTAATATTCCCGGGTGGAATATCATACCGCCGAAACATGGGTATCAAGAAGCGCGCCACAAATCTCGGGTTAAGTGCACTGAAATGCAGTATTGAAACTTTTAATTGCAGTAAGTTTTCGATTGTACTCAACATATAATCTAGGTGTAATATTTGCCCTCAAGAACGTTTTGCTTCCAAAACCTTCCTGATCCTAAACGAATCAACATCAACGTACTCAGACGTTAACTTGAGAAAACTATTGTTGATGATTAATTTGTTTTAAATCCATACTTCTCTACTTAATATATATGCAAATGTAACTCTTGCCAGTCTGTCTGCTACTTTTTCACGACTAAAGCAGCGAACTGATTTTTATTAAATTTGATACAAAGATAGACCAGACCTTGGCAAAGGACATAGGCTTCATTTGCGAAAACAAGGCTTGAAGTTATTGGAATGGAGAATGAAAAGAGTCCAGGTATAACAAAATACCTGGAAAAATCCATTACATACGCTTACGTCTTGAAATTGTTGGAATTGAGTATCAAAGTTTTAAAAGCTTATCATGGATACTGGCAAAAAATAAAATTAATTCTGTTTTTTTTTCTATAATAAACAATCAATAAAGTACCTATATTGTTACGAAAATATAAAAAAGTTTGGTTTATAAGCAACACACGATACACTTATACCTAAATATTAGGTCCTTACATATGAAATTGGCGTTTTGTCGTACTGGCCATTTTGATCTCAAATATCTCTTCTTTGGTTAAGGATTCCAATTTCAAATTTATACAGATATTTATTCATACATTTGTATTTCGAAAACCGTAATTCATTTGTTTTGTCCTCGTTTGGTTTTTTTCTTTGCGTCATGCAGTACAAAATGGAAAATATCATAAAAAAATTGAGATGGTACTGTAAGTAAAATCCGCAATTCTGATCCCATAAGAAAGCTTGAAGGTCACATATGTATATTTGTCGTCGATGTTGAGGAAAGTTTACTAGCTCGATTTGTAAACATGATAGAGTACAGTCACTGCACATACGACGTCACTTGACTTGCGGCGTGCAAACCAGTGCATTTGCATAGTTAAGTTATGAGATGTAGGTGTGTCGTGTTGGCGGAATAACACAGTCGCTCGGGGAATTATTTCAGCTGCCTTCCCGGGAATCAGCTGCCTTCTCGGGAATCTCTAGTTCATTTCAGCCCCAGAGGAGTTGTAAGCGATTAGATTTAGAGAGCAAGCAAATTGACTGTGCATTTAATGGCGCATTGTGAATTGACGTTTTGGATGGTTTTCATTGATTTTCGGATCATTAGTCGAGTTGGAGGCAAAATGTTGATCTTTTAGAATATTATTGTCAGATTAACCTATCTTCTATAATTATTTCTAAGATGATTGCTTTAATTATCTTGCAATCATTGTGTAAAATTAAATCCACACGAATTTTTTTTTAGAAATAATTTATAAAATGTTTTAATATAATCATTAATTATTTTTTAGCCTTGTCGATCGTATTAGTAACAAAAAGGCTGGTGTACATATCGCATCGTATTTTAACAGAAATTTATTAAAATATTGCAGCTAGCGTTCTTGGAACTATTTTACACGGCAATCAATTTGATTTGTAAAATATACCGTTTAGGGTAATTTATTCCACAACACTATTTGTTTTTTACTAACTTTCATTTTTATCAATTTTCATGTACACAAATCATCTTCCACATGTTTTCTCTTATAGTTTTTGTTAGTGTTTTCAATTACGTAATACCAAAAAAAACTTATTTAAACTAAAAAGTAAAACACCTTTAATCTTTATTACGGCTACTCTTACAAATTGTTTATATAGTACAAACGCAGTAAATTGCAACTTGGGGTTTTCCCATTTTTTTATTTTACCCATCTAACCTTGACCCTTTCCTTAAATACCAGCCTTTTCAAAAGGTTTTCCTTCGTCCACAAAACACAGGTCATAACATGGTGACAAAGACGCCCCAGGCCTCGGACACACGCCTTCATTAAGGACAAAGGTCAATAGGCCCCCTGGGCCGCCCATAGCCCGTAGATTACACAATCATGCCCTTTTTGTCCCACTAATTACACTGTTTGCCAATAAGGGCTTTGGGACAAGTGCACGCGTGAAAAACCTTTGATCTTTTGTCACGGGGCTGTGTTCTTTAGCATGGCCCAGATAAGAAGAAAGATTTCTATCAGGAGCAAGATTTCTGAAATATCAGGAGATATAAGCCACGACCGTTTTGTTAGTGTTTACAAAGTTTAGTTACAGAAATCGAATTACGTCAATGAATATATGATTATGAAGTTGGCGTACACGCAATAATAATTTTTACAGTATAGTACAGTGAAGCATTTTTTCAAATACAAACTTAATACTTGGAAGCCATAGCAACTCATGCTGGCGGTTCTTTTGGAGACTCATTTCGACGTTATCCTCTTTGATGTTCTAATTAGTTTACTAGGTGCATGCTGACATACAAGTCTGAAGGAGCAGGTCATTCATTTCTATGGCAGCCATTGCTAGGTTATTTAAAATGAAATAGAGAGGTTCATATTTATCTTTTTTTAAACTTAGTAATTGCTGCCAAAGTAACGAATGACCTCCTCTTGCGAATTACAATTAACCTTATATAACCGTATTACAGATTACAAATTAAGAATGTCTATATATATATATGCATAGGTACAGATTCTGTTTATCTTTTATCCCAGTAACCTCTACATTACTAGATACTTTCGCTATATCTTGTATTGATTTTAATTATATTTCTACGATTTCAACTTTCGATTTCAGATTTGAAATTGAGTACCTACCGAATTCATGCCTAATGTATTGTAGTTAATCACTCCTAGTGTTAGAGGAAATGCCCTCTAATTTAAAATACATGGCGACAAAAACAAACTGTTTCGTAAATATTGTTAGGAAGCTACGATCTGCACGCGAGTACCAACATCCAGGCATACATACTGGAAAATCAAACTTTGCAGATACGCTTTGCTCGCTTAATCTATACCAATATTATAAAGAAGAATGATTTGTATTTTTTTATGTGACGCATAAACTCAAAAACTACTGG
The DNA here is from genome assembly GCA_947049295.1 of Ligdia adustata. Lineage (NCBI taxonomy): Eukaryota > Metazoa > Arthropoda > Insecta > Lepidoptera > Geometridae > Ligdia > Ligdia adustata. The sequence continues at coordinate 12,915,414 of OX346218.1, forward strand.
ATCGATTTCAAAAATTCGTTGGCTGTTAAAAAGCTACATTACCACTGAGTAACATAGGCTATAAAAATTAGAGATCCGCGGTTAACGCCGCGTAGCTAGTCTATAATATTTTAAAGCATATTTCTACAAGATATTGTTTTAAATTGACAAATGACAGACACTAAATTCCATCTCTAAACATTTAATTTTAAACACTGAAGTCCGGGACCAAAGTTTATTGAAATTATTTGGTTTTGAAGATGTCACTTTTCTATTAGTCCTTAACTGCGGGATATTCTCGATCACCGAACACAAATGCCACAAGACAGGAAACTGCTTAGGCTGGTTTGTTTATATTTCTTAAGATAAATTGACGTATTGTTTCTATGTGAGCAATAATTATATTTTTTCCTTCTCCTCAATTTCATGGTACTATGCTCACGCAGAACAAACAAGATAAATTTTCATTATTTTGGTTACCGCACAAAACAAAACAAACCAAACAAATTGACGCATGTTGAACTAAATGAAATACAACCAACTCAATTGGAACTAAAGCAAGCGACATTTCGTCCGACGTCGCACAATATTTAGGCAACAAATTTAACAGAAAGTTTATTTAATTAAATCTTCTACAACAACGGTTCCAAAACATCTGGCCTGCCGGGATTTCTTGGTTTGGGGACTTAGATTTTAACTTTTGTGGCTTTATTGAAGACCTTCGCCATAATACATAAGACGGAATGTTTTACAATAGTTTACAATAGTCGACAAATAAAGAGTAAAATACATTTTTTTTTATATCTTCTTAACTTAACTCAACATTTTTAAATCGGCTTCAGTTGATAAACGACTTGGCCATGATAAAACGTAAAAGTAATCACTAAGTTTTTCTAACTCACTTTGCGAGATTATAAATAGTTGTAGACATATTTTTGATAATATTTAATGTCAATATTATTCAATTAGGTACCGGATTTTTCAAGGTTTCTAGTTAAATAAAACCGGGCACGAGCGAGTCAGACTCGCGTACTAAGGGTTTCGTACAACATTAGTTTCCTTTAAATATTTATTTTATTCTGTTTTTAGTGGTAACAGAAATACATCATCTGTGAAAATTTCAAATTTCTAGCTATCACGGTTCCTGAGAGACAGCCTGGTGACAGACGGACGGACGGAAGGACAGCGAAGTCGTAGTAGTAGTAATAGGATTCCGTTTTTACCTTTTAGGTACGAAACCCTATAAACGAAAAGGATATATTTCTAGTTTTATAACTTTAAAATCAAATTGTGTTAATAAATTGTATAGATAAGTTCATTAACCCATTCATAAAGGCACGAGCTAAGGTCTAGGAAGGTCCCCGAGCAGCAGCACAGAACGTATCGCGTGCAAACATAGATGTTATCAATTCGCAAAATGTCAAAGTACTCTGCACTGTTCCACGCAAACTTATCTAAGTACTCTAATTATTTGAAATTCAAGCTTGAGTTCTATGCAGTAAAGTGCATAGTAAGTGTATGGGTAAATTTGTGAGAGTTAGAAGTTAGTGAACGAATATTGTGAGCCGTTACGCTCCTTGCCGGGTGTAATGGCTTGGCACGTCAAAGAATATGGCACCGATAGGGAACGTTCAGATGAGAACACAGAGAATTGGTGTGAGACGAGGATTTATCGTTGGATGTATATGGTTTGTCTACCGTTCTTGTATAATTATGACTTTTGTTAGTGGAAAATAAATATTTATACAGGTATGACTTGATCCAAACAAGACTAACTGATGCTAAGTATTTGTTTGATTCACGAAGCTAATGAGTGTGAAATTGAAAAATTAAGTGTTAAAATTAATGAGTGAGTGAAGTTAGTGAGTGAGTGAGTACGTTATATGTAACATCTCCCGAAATCAGTTACTTATACTTCAATAATTTTCTTGCTTGCATATCGATCCTAACTGTTAGATCCTAAATTCGAGCCCGTATGAACCCTCATTATCAAAGGCTTATCACACTCGATATAAATATCGTACGCAAAATCGTTAAAATGACGTATGATGTCAAATTGATGAAATTGATGCCTAATCAAACTAACGTCAGTCAGTTATCGATGCCCAAGATCCGTACTTGCAAAAACGTTATACTCGTAGCATGACGTTTTATATCAGCCGTTGTTGTTACCGATATAGAACCGTACTTGCACTGTAAATAATATGTTCGAACTTTAAGACGAAGTCTGATCTAAACATATGTGTGCTCTATGATAATGACATAGAGAAAGAATCGCTACGTTTGGAAACGTTGCTAGTTGCACAAACATTTGCTTATTGCGAGCGCTAGCGGGTACAGTTGCCGATTGTGTTCAACTGATCGCAACTTTATGTATTTAATAACTTGTCCTATTGGTTACTTGCTTCTGACAATTCTGAAAATTAAACACTTCATTTTGATAAATTATATTTTCATACTTAGAAATTTGATGAATTCAAACTAGATTACGAATTTAATCACTTTAATTCACATAGAATTACTTTCAACTATACATAAGTTGATATAATACAGGTAACAAGTCAGGGAAGAACGTTTCGATACGATAGTCGGAGACCGAATGAATCAGACAACACATTTTCTTTTCTTGAAAATTCTAACTACCCCTCCTTTTTAATAAAAACCCCGGGAACTGGCTCTCTTTTCTGATTGGTCTTTATATTGACCAATCAGAAACATGTATTTTAATGTTGCAAGTATAAAAATGAAAATGCTCATTCCAAAAAAATCTGGCAATACTAAAAATTTACGACATTAATGTCTAAGTCCATATCTGATATTATGAACGGAACAGCTTATAATATATGTGTAATTTTATAAGGTAAGGAGAGTAAGTACAACATACTGAGTAAATAGTTGATTTAAAAAGTAAACGTGGTTTTGGCATGTCAGTCTGATACATACGCAACCTATATGATGGTTGTTATTTATTACATATAATATGAGATTACCGGAAAACATTATTTGTATAAAACTTTATAGAACAAATAAACTATTAAGAGCTATTTTTCTTTTGTCATCAGTTTTTAGTCTAAGTCTAGTTGTTAACACTATTACGGTATCGCAAGTGTTATGGATAAACTGTTACAAATATAGTACCAAAAATGACTACAATAATTCAAAAAGATATTATGTTTAATGATGAGCACGAAATAACCGATTTGGAAATTGCAACGGCAGATAAACCGAAATCCTCCCCGTCGCCCAGATAATTTCAATTTTAATAGAACCTGTCATTAGCGAGACTATTTGCCATGTTTTAATGGGTTTTCAGTTAACTACACTTCACTTAACAATACGAAATGAACCTTGTGCTATTGAATTAAGACACAGTCTCAATGGACGTAACATTATCACAATGAAAGCTGAAATTGGAACAGCAAGATTGCCAAATGAAAATTTTTGACGTACAGCGATGGTTAAACTAGAGTTTAAATTTACATTTTCAGAATAATCGCCTTTTACTCGTACATTTACATTGTAGAGAGCATTTTAGAGGTGTTGCTAAATTGTCTAGTCCTAATAGCTGGCTGGTGAACTCTACGCTTGTTCGAGGAACTGTTTTGCAAGTAAAATGACGATAAAATTTAGGTTATTAGATATCGAATGGTTATAATTCGAGAAACATTGCCAACCTGAAGTTGCATCCAGGATCACTTTGATGACAGATTTTAAGAGCCAACAAACGTATTGACAAACGAAAAAAATTTGTCCGCAAACATACTTTATTATTGAGCCGAATTTTCAAAGGTTCTATAGAGAATGATACCTGATTAATAATTCAGGCAAAATAAGTGCCCCGGAAAATCCATTCTCTTAGTGGCGAAAAACCTTTTACACTATGAGTGGAAAAAATAAAAACGACAATATTACGGACCATTCTCACTTCTACCCGCTTCCTGTCTCGAGAATTGAGAACAAAACGATACACGACCACTGTTCGACGACCTTCGATTGCCTTCACATTAACCCTTTTTGGGGAAGAATTGTCGAGGGGTGGTTCGAATGGCAGGCCAAGTTACGTTGGCGGCGAGTGTATAAGACGTGGAATTCGAAAAATTCAATTTCCTAACTGTGAATTTAGTAGAGAATGTAAGAAATAACCGGTTTTCTGTCGGAACGCTCCCGAGGGACGCGGGGGGAATGTAAAACGTAGCGAAAGGACCGAAATACCTCGTGCCGCATCTGTTGTACGCCTATCTCTACTTGGTGCGGTCTCTGCAGTGTATTTTGCTGTGTATTAGCTTAGGACTTCCCTATTTATACTACCACGTAGAGGTTTACCAACTAGCAAACTTGATACACTGACCTTCAGAGACAAATTCTGTTACTGATTCATCTTAACTTAAAAACAGTATTTTATCTAAATCGTAAGTTTACCTGTATTAATGATAAAAAAAAACCTTCTAATTATACAGAGTTATTTAAGCCAAAAGAGTTACTGTTCACTAAAACAAATTTCACTAAAAGATTAACCGGTAAGTTAATAAAAGGTCACCTGTTTCATACATTTTGTCGACGACTGATGTCTTGTTACTTGGTACGTTTCATAGTGAAAGTTTTTCATCATAACAAGTGCAGTAACCTCAAAGGCTTAATACTCGTTTTGCTGATAGCCCTGTATACGCCAGAAGGTAGAGTCGTGTGTGTCGTCACATCATTGCAATAAAAGGGAAGCCGACACTGGTGCCTATGATCAAAGATTAGCAAAGTAAAACGGTGGTTACTAATGACAAAGCACGATGTGGGTCACCGGACCACTGTTGAGAAACCAATGCGATCGGAACTTGTTGCTGGCGTTGGAATCACTATCAGATTTATTGCGCGCTACTTTGATTGCAGTATGACAAGTAAGTTATTAAAAAATGAGCCAGTTGCGAGTCGGACTCGCGCACTCAGGGTTTAGTTAAGTTCCGTACTTATCTATACATCATTAGTTCTCATTTTTACATGTCTTCGTTATTAACATCGTCTAAAATCTCATTTGTTGTATGGGAGCACACCTTAAATATATACTTTATTATATTTTTTGTGTCATCATCGATTCCTGCCACACATCAACGAGTTTTTTTTAATGATATCGATACTGGCTCAGAATTTAAATAAAATTTACTAGATTACTAGACCAGATTCTTTGTGGTTTTTGTAATTTCAAACAAACTACCTTCTTTTTTTGGGAAAGTACAATCCCAATTAAAAATACCCCGAATAAAAATGCTAAAATTCGTAGAACCTGTACACCAAGTATCGTTAAGATTGCATTGAAACTACGACCTTTCGAACATACAAACTGATAGACGAAAGAACTTTTTGTCAGTCTTGAAGAAGAGACTCTTTGCTCGTCCAGTCAATAAATAACTAGCTGACTAGGCGAACTTAGTACCGCCTAACAGTCGATTCTTATTTTTTTTTAATACTTGACTTTGACTTTTAAATACATATTATTACAAATCGATTGTATGGGAGTATAGAAAAGTGTTGTTTTTAGACCTTTTCAGGCATTTATTTTTAATTTTTCTCTCCGTTAAAACCATCCTCGTACTTCAAGGAATATTCTAAAAGAAGAATGAGCAAAATCGGTTCAGCTAGAGATTTGCGCTTAGCAATTCATTTCGCGATTCATTTTTATATTCTTGATGATCATTGATCAGTTTTGGTATTATATCGTCTTTCTTTTTTTCGTTACTCCTGCGAGGTGATCTTAAATGGTTTAAAGCTGTAATTAGATTTAATTTAAGTAAATACTCGTATATAAAACTCTTGAAATAATATCACGAGCTTTTATTGTTTATATCTTACGGAAACGAAAATGAAGTCTCATTTTACATCACGTATGAAGTTTTTCGTTATAAAAATAACTTGTTTACTACTAAGTTTTTACTTAGCATTATAGTAAGTACAAAGTCAATATTGTATGATCACCTCATAGTCCAGGAGCTGGTCGTACTCGTAGGTGCCGGTAAGTCGCACCAGAATGGCACATAAAATATAAGTGGCCATTAAGACGCTGTAGTTGAGTGCTATCGCATAGGGAACTGTTATGCTTGCATTAGCCGGTATGGTTTTGTTTAGTTTTAAGCACATAAGTGCTTTACAATTACAGCTTTTATAGATTTAGTTAATCAAATATTAAGATTGTATAACTTATGAAGTTTTAAATACTAAAATATTGTAATTGTGTGGTTACAAGTTGAGTCTTATTGTCACATGTTGTAAGTAGTATTAACAAAACCACATAGGTATATAAATACAAACCACATAGGTAAACTGTGTAAGAAGTTAGCAAGTGCTAACTATGTGCTCATTAAACTAAGATCTGTATTAGATATGAAAGATATGTTGTCAGTGTATTATGCATACGTACATTCCATGATAAGATATGCGATAACTGTATGGGGCAACGGGGCCGATATGATTAAAGTCCAAAGAGCCCAGAAGAAGGCCATAAGAATAGTATTTGGATTAAAAAAACGCACGTCTGCACGAAAATACTTTAAAAAACACAAAATAATGACAGCGGTATCCATGTATATTTATAATTGCCTCTTAGAAATTTTTGACGAAAAAGAAAATCTAATGATAAAACCGATTCACATACCATACAATCTTAGAGATCGCAATAGACCGGACGTACTTCTAACAAAACCAAAAGTTCGATTAGCCAAAGTAAAGAAACAAGGCATCTGGATTAAGATATGTATGTACAATAAATTACCTCGTCCTGTAGCTAACTTACATGGCAATGATTTTAGGTGTAAATTAAAAAAATTATACGAATCCACTTCTTTTGACTCAGTAAAAGAATTCTTACAAACTGATCTGACTGAATATTTATTCTCGAATTATTAATTAAAATGGATATTGACATTAAACAATACTTGACTTGTAATGTTACCGGACTGATATATAACTAAGTATTATTTATATAGTAATCAGACATCAATATTAAATTTAACATTATTATCTAGACACAAATTAGTTCTTTCTAATTTTTCTTTAAATTTTAACTCTTGTTTCGTCATAATATTATAATTCATTATTGTACGTATTGACTTGCCTAGTGTAACAAACGCAGTTATAAGGCCAATAAATGATTTGACTTTGACTTTGACTTTAACTATAATAGTAACATTATCGGTTAGTAATATTTTATTGCACTGTCGAGATAAATTAAATAGCTGGAGATATTTAAAAAGCAAAAACCAACGTAAATAATTGGCCAATGAATTTGTCTGTTAATAATTGTTATAGTTAAGTGTATATCTATATGGACAATTTAACTTCAAATATCTATGAAATAAATATATTGAGTTGAATAATAATAATTATTAAAATTATTCAACACTTTTAGCCATTTATTGATTTGATAGATAGTATTTAGATAGCACATGGTTAAACTTAAATTATCAAAGATTAAGTTTATAATACAAAATAGTTCTTTATTAGCGTACACAATTCGATATAAAACGAGCAATACATAGTCGCATACGCGACGTTTTCTTTATTCAAAATCTTTGAGCAACCTCTCAGTAAAGTAACAGATCCGGGCGATCCGGGATGAGACCGAGTATTAGGTAAACACTAGCGAGCCAACCCTTTGCAAATTCGCAAGGGTCTTCCCTACACCCTCTATGAATATAAATTAGTCAATAACATCGGGCATTTATGTTATAAAACCTTCAATTAGGTGCCCTCCGCCTCGGGCGTCTTCGTAATTGTAGGTAGACAGTGGTGGCCCTCCGCGGATATGGATTCCAAGTATCTAATATCGTTTAGATATTTACATAGTTTAACCCTCGGCAAAAATCAGGGGATGGGTTGTAAAGTGTTCAAATGGCTGGCGAGCGGGCTTCAGTGAGCACGGTAAAAGATTAAGAGGTGCAAAATCGGAGAAAAACATTTTTAGGATCTAGATTATAATGCCATAGACTTTAGTTTATGAAGTTAATGTACTCGTAAGTATAGCGAATACGTAAAGTGAGTGATAAATATTTATTTTATACTTTAGTTAATATCCTAAGAAATTTATTGCTAAAGCAGATAAGTAGCTATCTACATAAATTATATTAAAAAATATATTTGGAGTATTAATGAAATTAGAGTAGGTATCTTTTAAATATAAAATTTCGCAATGAATATTTTATTTTTGATATATAATGTACTCGTATATGATCATGATAACTATTAACATGCTCGCAAAAAATAAGTAAGGTCATTAACCACTGATAATTGATGGAGTCAGGCGTTACTTTGCGGAAATCCATTTATAATAAGATGGTATATACAAAATATTTAGTGTTTTTCCGCCTCGTCTTGATGTCAGCGTGAGAAATCGAAAAATATTTTTGTTTTTATGGTGTGGTTCCTCCTCACCACCGCCACACCTCACCTTATTATTTCTCTTTCTCTCAGTATCCGACTTCCTCGACACGTGTTTCGCCTTAGCACAAGGCATCCTCAGGAGATGTCGACTCTTCAAGCGCTCGCTCGAAAGCTTTCGAAAGACTTTACTTATCACTGATAATTTTATACAAAAAATTATGATACTTTCCAATTCAAGATGGCTGCCACAACAAACGTCGAGGGTCTTAAAAATTTTCAATTTTAGTTGTTTATCAGAAGATTACTTTGCAGGTACATATTATTATTGTACATATATTATAGATCGATACGGCTGCAACTGCTGGCTTACAAGTGCAGGTACCGAAATACTAGTGCCACTGTTGAAATACAACTACAACTGCGTAAATACGACTGCGACTGTCAAAATACGACTTTTACTGCAGACGTACGACTGCAGATGTTGACATTTTACTGCAACTGTTATACGGCAATTGCAGTCATAAGTGGGAATCTGTCTCGTCTGCTGCTGCATCTTTGGTTTATCGTGTTTGAAAAATATCACATTTCACCTATGCCCTTACCGATATTATCCAATTGCTAGCTTTTTAAAAAGCTACTACGAAATATTTTGACTAAAATATTAAATTCTGATATGTTCATTAAAATGCGCATTATGGTTTGCGAGATAGCGCAAGTTTGCGCGATTGTAGCAGTATATTTTTATATGTACTTTATGTAAGCGTAAATTTTTCATTTATTTTTCTAAAATCAATTTAGAGACTCTTTAATGCATGTTCGACATTCATCAGAGTGACCTCATGGCTGTTAATCGCGTTTTCAAATTCAGAGCCAACTCATTCCATAAAATTTTATTAAAATGAACACCAAATCTACCTGACCAAAACATTATCACACGGTCCTTTACACGGCAATCAAATAATTTCCAAATGACCTAACCCAATGACGTCGTAAAGGGCTATAGTTGGCAATACGCGTGCCGGGCGTGACAAACGCGCGAGGCGTGGGTATTTTCATTATGTATTCCCCTAAGTAAACATTGCCTGTTCAATATTAGGCCGAGAACATATGGTACGGTGTAAGACGTGTTTTATTAAACGGGGAACGCATGTAAGCTTCACTCACGCATTTTAAGCGTCCGCCTGAAACTTCCTCGCGACGCGTTTCAGCGGGATACGTATTTTGTATAATGTAAATAAATTAAATTGTTTGCGATAATTTGTTGTCTTGCATAATTAGTAAATTTTATAAACCGAATTCAAAAGGATGGAGGATGGATTTTCGATTCCTCGAAATCTTTTTTTAATTTTGTTTTCTATTTGTTTACCAATTTTTTAAAGACGGCTGATTCATTCCCTTGATATCATCCTACATGAATTTTATTAAAACGTTTTTTACGATTTACTTGATGTACTGGCAGAAACAGACATCTAAATCGTCCATGACTATCCTTATTTTGACTGTAATTCTTTCTACTATATTAAAAGTATTCTTTTTTTTTTAAATATAAATAGAGAATTATTTTATTTAAAGCAGAAAAAGAATTTAATTACACAATTTATAATATCAGACTAAAGTTACTTACTGCATACTGTCACAGGCAGCTGGGCAACGTGTTGACGGATCCATATACCAGAGGACTGTACGATTTATATCGAGCGGCTGTAAGAAAACTTTTCGAGGTTCGATCCCACGAAACGTGCAAAAAAAGCCTGAGCTACCGGTGAAGGAAAACATCGTGATCAAACCATAGCATGGTGGTAGGCCTGGCTCGCCTGGCTAGCTACCACCCTCAAGCTGTAAAATCTGTCGCCAAGCACCTAACGGTGTGTTCCGGCAGCCTTCCTCGAGAGCCATTTCAGACTAGGCAAGCCCCATCTAGGGCATCTAGTGGTAAAATGCCTAGCTGTGTAGAATAGGAAAAAAACTATTGTTATAATTTATAATTACTATAAGATTAGTTATAAGGGTGTCTTATATACACAAAACCTTTGATTTTTTAAAAATTATAAACCGGTTCCAACACAACATAATGCTGGTTGAAAGAACCAGCGTCGATCTTCCGTTTCTTTTAGGATTTCTTATATCTCCTATAAATTTATTTTTTACTTAAGTATCATGTTTATCCCACAACTGTGTTAGTTATTCAAAGTTCATTCATTACCAAGTATAGTGTCCTCACACATCCAGTGATTTGTAGAACTATAATAGTAGACCGAACGGCCTTCACTGACCTATCAGGTGTGCTCTAGTTGTGCCTTATTATGTTTGTTAATACCAACATGTATGTTCTATGTACCTATATTGTTAATGTGAGATAAGTAGGTACCTTTACTATCAAAAATCACTACCTACAACAGCAAAAAAAAAACATTTTGCAGTAAGATTATCAGTAGAACATTTAAGATCTACAAGTAATCGCAAAACTCTATAACGGAAAAAAAATATATGTAAAATATTGTAGGTACCTAAATTCTAGTAAAAAAGCCTATAAAAAGTTGCATAAAGGCTGTTTTTACTTTTATTTATTTAATACGTGTTCAATTAAATAATTGGTCTTACCTATAATTTACTAAGATATAACTAGTCTAGATAGTAGCTACTATGAGATAGCTCAGGTATATTGATAATTATCGATAGTTGATTACTGTTGATTAACAAATGATTACGTACCATAATTAGTCCTCAATTACTGCTGTTAATCTTTGATAGGTAATTACATACAAGTGTATATCAAGTTTGATTGTTAACTGTTCGTAGATTTGCAAACTGATTATGCTTTATATTATCTGTAATATTATGTTTCGCTATAAAACAAATATGATTATCATAACATAGAACTCTCTTCAGGTGATAAGGGCCACAAGTAACATACAATTAATTACAAGATTATTTTATTGAGTGCAAAGTTGCTTTTTAATCGCGTGCACACTTTTGATGACCGAGCAAGCGAATCCTGAGCGTTAGCGAGGGAATTAAAAGAGCACAAGGTGAAAAATCTTTGCACTCGAGTGCAACACGAGGTTGACGACGATTCATACCACCTCAGCGAGGAAATGACTACATACAACAAATAAAAAAATTATTGAATCACTCATTTTAGTTTTTTCACTTATTTTTAACATAAGATTTTAACAATATGATGTGAAAAGATAGAGGCGCGCACAAAAAAAATTTAAAAAAAGTTTAGAAAAAAGGTTCCGAGTCAGAGTTTGTAACAAAATAAAAAAGGATATATGATGAATTCGGCACCATAGAGATAGAAGTAAATAGGTTGAACGAGGTTTTTAATTAGGTGCATTTAGTGCACACGATATTCTAAATTCAAATTTACATTATCCTCTAGCGGATTAAAACGGCTTTTGCACTCAGATATCGAATAGCAAAAATACTCTTTCCGAGATGGTGGGATGAAAATGATATTTTATACGTATATTAGCTTTGCTTATTTTCATGGAAAAAAAGTAGCAAATGGCATTCTTTGGACCCCTCTCGTCTGCGGGAATGATTCGGCATTACAACCATTACTCAGTTGCTGAGGAGAAGACAAAAAACACAAAGCAACAAACACACTCTAACATTTATTAGATAAGATAAGTCTTTATTAAAACAATAAATATTTATAACAAACATAAGCTTACAAATATATACTAGGTATTTTATTGGCGGCCTTATCACTTAAAGCGGTCTCTTAAAATTAGAGAGGCCTTAAAATATTAGATTTATTAACATAAAAATAAAAAATACATATAACATACGATACAAATAATGATAATGCAAATTGATAATATGTGTGGGGATTTATCAATTAGAAAGTAGAATTGCGCTTGACCGCATCTCGCCTTATGTAAAGCGACAATGCGGTCTAAAATTTAGCACGAATGTCTAGAATAAAGCGATTAAATCGCAATTTGAAAATATTATGGTGCTATAGAATAATGTTTCCCAATAGTGGAACGTCTGCCGTGTACCAACTGGTGACGTGTACTAGTATCTATAGGTTTTGATTATAGAAGAGGGATGTGGGAATCCAAAATTTCCGATAATACCCCTAAGGATTATAGGTCAAGTTTCCAGCTGACCATCAAATAACGCACCGACAGCAAAGATTCAACATGTATCATCTTTGATTCTTAGAGAATCACTCTTCCCACCTCTTATGTACGGGAAAACAACCAAGAGCGGCCAAAAAGGCTAACATCCGGCTTCTATATCGTAAGCGACTATTATACAAGAGAATTAGCCTTCGAACTAACTTACTCTATCCATGTTGTTCAGTTACCCCTCCCTGCGCAAGATACGGAGGTGACTGAGATGTAAAGATAATGGATGAGTCAAAATTAATATGTTATTATGTAACAACTTAAAGAAACGTTAACTATTGATAAGTACCGTATCAAGCTACACATTAGATGGATACAGAAGTAACCATCAGAGCTATCGGCTAGACTTCGGCATGAAAAAGGTAAAAATAATCAAACTTCGGTTTTCGTTATGACAGTTCGTCACTTCAACGCTGACAAAATGAAACCAAGTTGGCTGGCTCATGCCTAACTAACCAATAGTAATCCAGTTCAGCTGTTTCATGCCTTGAAATACTAATAAAAATATTAATGGTGACCTACGAGTACTAACTACTCATTTAATTCTTATCTTTTCTGTGTAGCTTAGATATGTGTATGTTCCCCGATTTTGAATAAACGCCGGGATCAATTCGAGAAAATATGTTTTTAGGTTCCCATATGAATTATTTAAATTGCTTCAGAATGTTGGGTAATAAGTCTAAATAGTTAAAAACCTGCCGGATTGAAGTTGCTTGTCACTGTTTTAAAAGTATTTAGGTGTCAAAGAAACTGGCACATCCAGTCAACGTAGGTCAAGGTGGCTCTTCTTAACGAGTCGGTTGTTTCAGTTCGGTAGTTAGGTCGGTGTCCGGCTCTCTATCCGGGAGTTTGTACCGACATGGACCCGCCACGTGAGATATTGTTCCCGACGTTTATCTACACATCCTTTGATTAATATAAATAAAGAGACTGGGCTTGACCAATAAGACGTTGGAAGAGCTAAATGAGCGTCAGGACTTTTGGTCGATTTTAGGCAGTAAGCAGGTTTTGTGTTAGTGTTAAGCTATATCCTAAACCTCTTCCCGATTTTTCTTGAGCAGTATGCTACCAGTTGCTAACTTTTCGGATTTAATGCGCTTTCTCGTTGAGTTTGAATTGCTCAGCTAATTACACGTTTTTGTATTTTATCTAAGCAACGGTCAAACATGCTTCAAGTACTTCCAAAGAACAGTTATAATGAAAGCAAGCGTGTTGAAGTCTGTCCATTCATTTTATATTAGTCGATGTATTCGAGAATGTACACACATCCTGAACTGCCGTGTTTGTGTTTAAGCATGCAAATTATACTGGTTATCTTCGGTTAAAGAGAGCAGGTAGTTCTTCCGACTGCCCTTGCGTCGTATTCAATATCGTCGTAGCTATAAGTATAATGTTAAAGTGCACCAAAATAGAAATTAAATAAATATTTAGAGCTGTTTAGCTGTCATACGTTTTTACTATATTAAGAAAGCTCTAATTTAATAACAATAGCAGGCCCTAATAAAGTAAAAAACTATATTGCAGTATTTTTTATTATGAAGTAGGTGGATTACTGACCATTGTGATAAGTCTTTAGCACCGCAGGAAGATTTTATTTGATACAATCTATTCTCCCATCACGACGCTAATATATCTGAGTGCATACTAATTAAATCTTACTATATAAGTAAATCTAAACCTTACACTAAAAAAAACAATATTACGTCACATATAACTAAGGCTGACATGAAACATGAAATATACTTTACAGTTTAGGTTGTGTTTTAAAATTTTTGTATTTAATTTCTTAATAAGTTATTTAAGTTAAGTGTAGTTATTATTTTTTAAATAATTAGAGATGGATATAATTATTTAACTTATAAATTAACCGATTATGTCCATTATAAACAAGACCATTATGTACCAATATATGATTTCAATTTACTGTATATATTTTCAATATTATCATAAGCTTCTGTTGCACGTTGTATGAGAGAATATTAATAAAACTATGCGAGAACTAGTTAACACATACAATTGCTACCCGATTGAAAGTAAATTGAAAGTAAAGTGAAATAGCGCGAGTAGTGAACAGTAGGTAGGTAACGCGACGCACTCGCAACAAAGCGACAAGTTGCAAACTCGGGGTGTCGTGCCAACGACAGCGTCAAACGTGAACTTGTGCAATAACCTATCAACCAACACGTGCACTACACGACAACAAACTGTATCGCCGGATACTATTTAGATCACATGATATTATTGAAATTAAATCTTAATATTTGACTGCGACAGAAAACAAGAGGCATTACAATAAAAGCTGTGTATCTGTCACTTTTTTAAAATAATTGGGCTTGCGCTTGACCACATCTCGTAAAGCGACGTTGCGGCCTAGGATGAAGCACACTTGCCTAAAAACCGATTCAGTCATGATTTGTAATGACCGAGATAATAGCTATCAAGAAATAGCGAAATTGGTAGCGAATTCTACAACTTGGCCGTTCGAACAATAAAAGTAGAGTTCGAATAATAAGTATGAGCGAGCGTTCATTGCGTAAGTTTAGTATAGAAATGGATGAACACTGAATAGTTTTATTATAATTATGGCTGCTCGAGAGCGTATCGCAAGGCAGTTTTAGACCATAACAGCGAGATTAGTATTGCGACTCTTGATGGCCAAGCTGAATTACTAAAGGTAATTCATACGTATACACCCCAAGCTTTTGCCCGCGGCTTTGTTCGAGTTGTAGTGTGTAAATATCAAGTCGATCAAAAACGAAAGGCCCTCAATTGCAGAGAAGAATCAGAACAAACAATAAATACGCTTTCGCGTTTACAATATGTCTAGGGATGGCAGCCCAGTGCTAGGCATGAGTCTCCTTCATGAAAAACTAATTCAATATTGATTATGTTACCCTGAGTTTATCAAATAGCTAAAAAATATGCATATCATCTTGTCCAGAAGTGCAGTGCAGTAACAAGTCTGGCCCAGGTCTAATGCCGCGTAGAGTCAAGTTACAGGCGCTTTCGCAAGCCACGCGCGGGCTTTGACACCTCATATTAAATAGCTTATAGCGAAGTCAGTACCCACGTAGGCTATATCTGGAGGCGTTATTGACTGACGCGAGTAGACAAAGTTCTAATTGCAACGGCAGAAAATGTGCTCGTAGGCACGTAGAAGTTAGCTATGTAAGTGAATTTGTAGTTTTCAGGTATTCATGTATCCAAACTAAACAAGGAGTATTATTTTTAACGATATTACTATCTCCAAAAAAAACCTAATGTAACGATTGGTTACGGGAAAATGATAAGATACTATGTATTTGGTTTATAAAATAACTATTAGCTGTCTCCCGCGGCGTTACAGGCAAAATAAAAAGTGTATATTTAGTATACTTGTGTAGTATACAGTGTATACTTGCATGGTTTTGGTAATACCTCACCATTCAAATTCTCGTCTCACCTAGGTATCCATTTTTATTCTTCATAGCTAATTTTTAATCTACTCTAAAGCTTTTGCCGTGGCTGCCTTGATATAAGACAATTTTCCGGATCTACAATTCAACGCGTCGTCGGCCCCATCAATTCAACAAAAAATCAACGAATCTACCCACAGTGGTGCCAAGTGGTTAATTGTAAATATTATAGTCGCTCATCAAAAACCTGATCCGCATATAGTCTTAATAGCTTCAGTCATAAAATAATATAATATACCTTCCCTGATCAGACTGAGTATGCTACGCGAGACGTTATCATAATAGCACTTAACCAAAGAGTTGCATATATATAGAGTAGAAAACCTCCTTAACGCGCGTCTATAAAAGTGTAACCGTTTTGCTGATGCTCAGTTGAACATGCGCTGCGGGTTTGTGTTGCCGATCATAGAAAATTTTACCCTAAACAAAATTAAAATGACTTATTTTTATACGTTATCTTTATATTTGTCATTGTCTGCTACTCACCCGATATAAAGTGACGAAGTGGCCTAAGATGTAGTACGCTACGATGTAGCTGTAGTGTGTTTGTATGCTTGCATAGAACAAAACCAATTTAAAACTATTCAATTTTGGACATGGAAAAGACCATACATTACAAATATCTGGAAATAGAGAAATTGTTAGCAAGTTCTACAATCTGGCAGTTCGCACAATTAAAGTTGACGCAAAGCATTTTAGTACAAATATCCGGAATCTCTATCTTGTAACCAAATAAATATTTTTATGCGTGTTAATTCATGGCATCCATCTGCTGGGCACGGTTCTCTCTACAAAGGAGGTGTAGACCAAATTCCACTTATTGGACTAAATTACTCAAATTACTTAGTAGAAAATTATCCTAAATTCCGATGAAAACATTCATTCCTAAGAACTTTTTGCAAGGCATTTCAGCGTCAAAAGTTTTCTACGTAAAAAAGAAAATCAAAGAAATACAATAACTAAACTCTTCATATTTTATTTTAACAGAAAAACAGATGTAAATAAGTAATTTATTTTATGCATTGATATTTTCCCATTATTGTGGAAACCCATCCCAATGTTTTTAAGGGCAACACCAAATACTGAAAATGTTTTTTGGTTTTGAGTTTTGCTTTATTTACATTAATATGCACACATAAACAATAAACTTACCTGTGGAAAGTAACCTCGCTGGATTTGTTATGTTTTTGAGTGATTGAGTCACATACTTTTACGACGCATTTACCGACTTCGAAATATTTTTGAAGAGCTTTAGTTCGCTTGGCCTCACACTAGGCACTGATTTGAAGTGAGCTGAGGTAATGGTTGTGGCCTTAAGTGAAGCAGCATTTCATTTAGGCGGTTAGTACGCATCTAGTACATGTACATCAATTCACTTAACAATTAGACTCATAACCAGCCAAGTAAACAATACTTATATCACAGCATACTAATACACTAAGTCTTATGATACGTTGGAATTCTACTATGTTATTATCTAATTTCACAAATAAACAGTTACCTAATATGTTCGGTAAACTGAACTTGTTTATTTTGTGGTAAACAATGTTTGTTTTGTGAATATGTTTTGGCTATTGTTGCGTAACCTTAGCTGATCTACGTACCGTAGAGTGTTACCAATCGGTAACGCGAGAGTGACGTAAGTAAAGATTGCTTAAATAGTGTAGCTTTTTACGGTTTTTAAGCTTGTGAACGTCATTCGTTCCATTGGTATTCAGGTGTTAATTGAATAGAATTTTAGGTACCTACCAGTAGGTATGTAGTAAGTCAAACTTTGCAATTGTTGATTTAAGCGGGCGAGCGAAACGTCTCTTCGATTTTCGCTAAATATACTTTCTTTGTCAGTATTGTTTGTCTGGATTTCTCTAATATTTATTAACAGTTCTCAGAACTATTAATAATTAATGACATCGTCTTTTAAAAGTAATGACAAAATATAGCTATAGCTAGATAGCTGCCCAAAAAAGAGGGTTATACTCGTATTATTCGAGTGTAAGTGTGTCTGTATGTATGAATATCTTTGTGACCCTCTATAGCATAACCGATTGACCGATATTGATGTTTGAAGAAGTGTAATGGGCTTGTCTTGAAAGTGTCATTAGATATGGTCCTAGGCTATAGACATCCCGCAGTTACACTCGTTAAGATACGTTAGAGGCATAAAGTTTTTGCAGTCAGGCATTTTTAAGTCCTTTCTAACCACTGTTTAATTTATAACAAAAGATACTAAAGGGTTTTTTCGTTCCGTAATAATCATGTACCAAATTATTACATTAACGCAAGACTATTCATAAAATAATAATATAGACAACACATTACTAACTTTTGAACTTGCTAAATACAGCAAAACTGCTAACATTAATTATAGCTAACTATATGAAGAATCCGGATATTCTTCAACAATGTACGTCCGGAGAAACCCGACCACACGGCCACATAGTGCGCGGCCATCGACCCGCGAACCGAAAGTGTTATCAAACACCAATTAACTGTTATAAGAATTATGCGAATGCTATTAGCAATAATTATTCGCATAAGCACTTTACGCGTCCACTACACGTACGATAGTATCAGCTGTAAAAAGTAATGTGCTATTTAATGCTGTTACGGCGCAGTATTTTTCTTTGAGCGGTTCTTTTAGAATAAAATGTTACGAAATTGAAACGCACTACAAGATTATTTGGTAAGGCATTAAAATAAAACGCATATCTTAAAAAAAATGAATGTTCTGAAAATAAGGACAGGGAAGTAAAAAAGTACTAGAAAATTTATGGTATTTTGTCAATTCGTGACTGCCTTCTACAGAGAGCGCAGTCGTAAGTTGCTATGGATACCAATTTACTACTTATTGTAATGCAATTGTTATTGATGTATTTATTTTTGTTTTTTTTTTGTTTGTGACCCCACGTTTCTCTAAAGGGTCTAGCTGTAAATTAGCGCTGAGGACCAACCATCATGCTGAGCGCTGACCTTTTTTAACGCACGGCAACTCGATCTATTTTAATTATTTTTAAATGTTTGTATACTTTTGAGTAATTACTAGTTGTAGTAGTGTCCTGTGTCTTTAAAATAAATGATTTCTTTCTTTTCTTTCTTTATTGTTTTTCAGTTTGTAATTTCGTGCTAAATTTAATTCACTGTACTGTACAATTAGTTTTTATTTATCAGTTTGTTTATAAATTTTATATTATATCTTGTGTCTATTCACCGGCCACGTGTCAGTCGTCTTCCAGTGATTTAAGACTGGGTTAAAATTATTCACAACATAAAATGGTCCTTACGATACGTCTGATGTACTAATTTAGAACTAGTTATTTAATCGCTAAGCAATAGACTGCACTGTTGCGAAAATTTAAATGAAAAAATAGAGATCTCTATTACCTACCCGTAGATGTCTCAATTTGGGGACGAAATTACAACTGTTGACGATAAGCAAATACAACCACTAATTAACTAACGAACGAACTATTAAACCAACTAACGAGCTGATTATAAAGAACAAGTGTAGCCATACTTGTTCTTTATCATCTGCTAATCTATTTATTCAGCCTTTTAAAAAATCGGGCAGGATATTTTGCCAATAAGCTACAGTTAGCCGGCCAATTGCGCAAACGCAAGCGAAAACGACAGATGAAGGTGAACGTCTGCGTGATATGATACCACTTTACCGTGACCGGCATTAAGCGGTTCCTTTAACGCGTAGCGGAAAATGCCGCGCGATCTAGCATCTTATTGCAGGGAGAAACGATTCATGATTACGCAGAGTGTAACTGTGCATGACCGGGCTCGCTTAATGCTCGGTAAAGCCTTTGCGCCCGCGATGAAAGGGCTGGCGGCCACGCGTGTGTGCGTGAAAGGTCATTGGCACATTGACGTTTTACGATATTGGTGACATTTTAGCAAATTCGTTTCGGATATAATTGGATGATGTTGTAAATAATGTTGTAATCAAAATTGTCTGGTGTCGTGTTGTAGGTAGGTCCTGATATTCATTTTGTATTTGAGTTAATACGGTTGATTTCACGAAAGGCGCTAAAAGAGTTTCAGCTATCGGTGAAGTAAAACACCTTAAGGAAACCATAGCATATATAGTCACTATCAAGATGATCCCACCTTGTCGCCACGTACTTAAAGGCATGTTTTGGCAGCCTTCTTTGAAAGCTAGAATATTCCAGACATGTTTCATCTAGGGCCACAGTGTTGCTGACTTCCGTGGTTATACGAGCTGGTGGTCAAATGCATAGCACATTTAGCAGATGATAAGTCTGATGAAATCTATTTGTAGGTATCGAACATACGAGAAAGATTGCTTCTATTAGTTGCGAGATAGTCTGGAATACTTCTTATATTAACTCTATTTAAAAAAAAAATTATGCACACAGATGTTAGAGCTATGTTCAGTTGTTTTATTTAACGTTTACTTACCTGTTAATATATACCAATAATACTTACTGGGCACGCTGCCCCCTGGTAGTGGGTTGAAGCATATGGATTATCTGTAGATCCTAAATGGTCTATAGGTAATTTTTCTGCTCTATATTTTTTTGTTGTTTTAGTTAGTCATTTTGTTTTTTGGTAATATAGGCCAGAGGTAAAAAAGAAATGCAATACATTAGATACAACTATAAGATCTCATTAGACACAATTGGACTAAGTGTACAAACAAAATAAAATTAAACAGTAACCAAACCAGTGGAACCTTATGCCCAGTACCCCCAACTAATTGTTAGTTTCACAACGTTGCCTCCGCCGACACAGTGGGGGCTGTACCTTCACTGGTCGGCTCACTACACCCAGTGCTGCTTCGATATTCAGCCTACACTACACTCTTCATAGATATAATCAATTTTTACATTAAGAACTTTTTGAATAAATATTTTTTTCTTGGTCAAAATGTGTGGCGATATGGGAAAGGCTGTTCTAGGAGCGTTGACAAGTGCGCTGCTATGTGGGCTTGTTTCTGATGCCGCGTATTTACAGGTAAGTCTTATAAAGTATATTGTTTTTGAAGAATATAGAGTTCATTGGTTAAGGATTTACTAAGTCAAAAAGAATGACTGTACAACAAAAAATTGTTGTTTTAAGGAAAATGTATTGGATGTCGACAAAATATATGGAACAGCTGTTATTTTAGTCAACTTCCGGTTAGGTTCCACAGGCGTTTCATGCGAATGTGGGTTCAAAACTGGGGCGAGGAATCGAATAGGGGTTCAAAATTTGATCGATCTTTTAAAAGCTATATTAGACAGAATGCTGACTTATATTTTGCCCAAAAAATTAATATTTTAATTCAGCGGGGCAAAGCAATCAGAATTTTGGGCACTGCTAGAAAAAAAAAATATGTGTCTTTTTTTAATAACTTTTGTATATATTATATTATAATATTTACCACATATTAAATAAAAACCAGTACCTTCATCTTTGTTTAAAAGCTATTAATTAGTTTGGATTACATATATACAGCATAAGACTATTAATTTCAATCAATCTTAAAATGTTTTCCAAATTGAAGATACCTACCAACAATTTGTAAGCAACATGTTTTCATTTATCGAAATATACATTTATTAATTTAATTGAACCCAACGATATAGTCTAGTATTTGCTAGTAACTGTAATATCCACGTGCCAGTCTCGGTAAGCAATCATATTAGAAACTGCCAGAGTACATGTTTGCTGAAGGCACGCGCCGGAGATGTTTGACTTACCACTTCTACTACATTGGTGATCTGTAACCCAATTAATGAAACTTCGGAACCTGATCCTCGCTTCTATAGTCTCTTAGTTTACTTGTATAATTGATTTAGTTAGGACTTCTAGTATTAATTATTTAGACGCATCGACTCAGTTTATTTGATAACAAATTTATTTAACTGGTAGGTACGGTGAGTACCGTACCTACCAGTTAAATAAATTTGTTATTTA
Source organism: Ligdia adustata (assembly GCA_947049295.1). Taxonomy (NCBI): domain Eukaryota; kingdom Metazoa; phylum Arthropoda; class Insecta; order Lepidoptera; family Geometridae; genus Ligdia; species Ligdia adustata. The sequence goes on from OX346218.1 coordinate 12,937,276, forward strand.
TAGAGTTCATTAAACCCTTCATGGTGACGTCAAGGAATTGGCAACACTTTTTTAACTCCTTTAATTGTTGTTATTGTTATAACACTGAAAAGAAAATTCACCTGTTCCATAACGGTGATTAAAGTATGAAAACTTTTTGAACATGGTCTTTGTGTAATAATAGCAGCTGTTTTATAAAAAAAGTTGGTCGATCGTAGATACGATATAGAATATTACACAAATTTAAAAAAATGTATAATTTTTTGACTAAAACTCACAAGATACAAAGTTATAAACTATAGCTTTTTACACCCCTAATCCTTAACCTTATATAGGTGGTATGGGTTGCCCCGTTGTCTGAGTGACCCCGGCCACCCGATTAGTTCTTCGATAGTATTTTTATTCGCGGTTCCATAAGTAGATCCATTACTAAGAGCCATTTTGATAATATAATAATAATGGGATTTTAAGGTGATTCACGTGGAAAAGGTTTTTGTGTGTCCTCGCTTAATCTATTCAATTGTATTATGTTTTATTCGTAACAATAGCATTCATTTCAATTTCCCAGCACTTGCATTCATACACGGTAGTTAACAATGGGCTGTAAAATTCTGCATTTGCTTTTAACAAATATGTTAAAAGAACGAATAATGCGGATAAGAGGAGCTGATAAATAGTCGTATTAAACTAAAAACACAAAACCTTATTAATACCTCCCGAAATAGGAATACTAGTAGGTCATCAATTCCACGGTTTTTTGTTTGTTACCTGATTAAGTCCAGCTGGCGCTGGACAGATTTTAATAGTGTAGAATTCTTAAGTGGTAAATTAAAAATTACCAAAAAATTAATAGTTAAAAAAAATTCAATGAACGGTGGCTGCCGTTATGAAAGTCGTATCACTTTTTTTTATTAAAGGGACTTGTTAAATATTGATGTAATAATCACGTTGTGTAATAAAATGTCCAGCTAATATTCTACAAAGCAATTTCAATATCTGGCAGACATTTTGTAACTTGCCTTAGATACTGGAATTCGAATTAATAAATCTCGCACAACAAGCTCAAAATGACCCGTAGCCGGCGAGGTGTGAATTACCAAATTACTTCTGAATACCAATCTTTTGTCGGGGCCAAGTTTCAAACAATTCTCACTTCTCGGGCGTTGATCAAAGAAATAAAACTAAAAAACCGGCCTTTCGACGAAAACGAGAGTAAATTTAACCAACAGTAATTCGCCTTTGAAGGACCCTGGGGAAACTCTACAGAAAGGAAAATTGCAAAAGTTACAGCTCCCTTATGGGGGCTCGAGTTATTGCTACTAGATATTTTAAGAACGAGACACTTTTATCGTAATATCTGTAGTTTTATTATGTCAGCCTACGTAGAATTTGACTTCTTAGAATAGATCTTCTGTATTTTTCTAGACTCTTAAATTTACTTATATTTTACAAACAAGATTTCCATGTGTCGACAAGAAGGCTAGACGATTTACTCGCGGAAAATTTACTGTTATGTTTTTGTATTCCGAATAATTTTGCCATTTTCAGTATTAGCTTAGGCTTCATAAAATCCTTGTCTCGTTTTTGGCTTTCTTATACTCAAGTGTTCTGTTGATTGTTGTATTTTCTGAAATGGAAAAAAATATTAACGCACAAGACCTTTACCTAAATTAGAACGACGTTTATGTATTGAGCAACTATGAAGGTTTGTTCTTTTTCTTAGATGGTATTATATTGATTATGATACTTTTTAGAGTAACCAACAAATAATTGTCTAAACTAAACATTGTTGAGTACGATAATACTCATACATAATATAGGTACCTAATACTTGAGGAAGTGATACATTGACTTTAGTTTGACAAGCAAATTTGGTTTATATACTATATTAAATAAATTTTGATAAAATTAATGTATGCAACCAACTGGAAAATATGCCCTTTCGAATAAACAAACAATTTTTTTGGCTCAGAAAAACATACACAAAAATACTCAAAGGAGTTGAGAAGAGACGAATGAGGAGGCTCATCCCTCTTTTGAAGTCGGATTATAAAGTCAGACCGTAATTCGGTACAATATCTACAACTTTTTGTCACATGTGTTTACTCTAAAGTCACATGATACATGTTTAAATGTATATGGATAGAATTAAGGGCCCGTAAAGGCATTTTGTCCGGCAGCCGCGCTGCGCAACACCCGGCGGCCCTGACAGCGTCCCCTCTCACTGAGGACCTAACTAGGCTGTTATTAGGGATTTCGTAACTCTACATTGAGACTTGTGTCTAGAATTGTTGCTGGCGATTCTAGATGTTGCACAGTTGAATTAGAATGTTGTTATCATTGTTTCCACTATGTATAGGTATTTTTTTTTACAGAATTTGACCGACACACTCATATCATTTAAGTATGCCATATCCCATGTCCCGCCATACACTGCTGTTACTCGTCTTCACATTTTAATACTTCAAGGAAAACTTAAATTGTCCGAGACTTATCTATTCATCTATTTATTCATGGGAGTAAATATACAACTTCTTTGTCATAAATTGATACTTTGTTTATTAGCTGATACATTTTTGTAGTATCCATATAAATATTATTGTTCTTTATTTCTTTAACAAATATAGTGACTTGGCAAGTGCACACGACATTGCAACGACTATACTTATACAAAAGAAATTAATCTAATATTAGCGCTCTATGTCCATAGTTATCGCAGTATACTGTAATAGACTGTAAGGTTAGTTACCTACCTAGTAGATGAAGTTGTTGTGTGCGTTTGCCAAGTCACTATATGTACTAACAAAATAAAGAATATATGGTTAGTACATAAATTTATCAGCGAAGGATATAAATAATTTGATATAGCACTATGTATTTTAACTTTTAACGTGTTTACATTGTAATGTTAACTTGCAAACTAGATGGAGTTATTGAAAATACTAACTAAAAATTAATAATTACTTATTATAAGTAAAGTTTTTTAAATGATTATATTCCCGCATTACTACTTATATATCTCAAATGAAAAAAAAACCCAACATTTTATTTAGGCCTGCCTTACACACGCATGTTAAATCATTTTTTGCGCACGGAACATTCAATATCAAAGCATTATTGGAAAAAGATTATCCTTGATTTAGTAGTCTCTCAATAGATACTCATACAGCCTTCTGTACAGTAAGCAGAAGGTTTTATTAATATATCTACCTACATAATGTGATAAGAGGATTGGGCAAGTTAATAATTTTTGTCTATCTTCGAGACCGAGACTATTGAGCTCAGTTATGATATTAGTGAGGATACATATATCGTAGCGATGATGGTCGAGTGGTTAGTGGGGTCGATTGCCGTACAAAAAATACGAGGTTCGATCCCACGAAACATGCAAAAGAGCCTGAGCTACCGGTGAAGAAAAACATCGTGAGGAAACCATAGCATGGTGGTAGGGCGTTTCCTGTCGCTTGCCTGGCTAGCTAACATCCTCAAGATATAAAATCTGTCGCCAAGCACATAACGGTGTGTTCCGGCAGCCTTCCTTGAGAGCCAGTGTATTCCAGACTAGGCATGCTACATCTAGGGCTACAGTATCGCTGACTTCCGTGGTCGTGCGAACTTGTGGTCAAATGCCTAGCTGTGAAGGATAAAAAAAAATATCTCAAGATCAACAAAATGAATCAAACTAGCGTTAGTTTTTGAAATAAAATAGGGTAAACCATACTATTGTTGGCACCCCCCCAGTGATTGGCACTCTGGTTTAAAAATTCAAATAATAAGAGCCAATTCCTGTTTATTTACTGTTGCAATACTTTATTTGGTAGAATATCTAATAATCTCTAGTGGCAATACTGTTGTCAGCCATCTTTCTTTCACAGCTGTTTGTGAGCTTCTATGGAAATCAAGTCGTCGCGAGCGTGTTGTTTTTTTATAAAAAAGTTTAGTACTGGAGGATAGAAGTGCATGTGAAAAGTTGATTTTTGGGTAAGTTTCTACAATAATTTATATTTGATTATGTTAAATTAGTGTAAATCTTGCTATTTTTATCGTTTTTAGAGTTGAAAAATAAGCGTACCGGTAATTTCATTGGTGCCAATCACTGTATTTTTTTTTGTTTTGTGGTACAGTGATTGGCTTGGATGCCAATGATTGTACATTTAATTTTTTGGTGGTATGTGTTAAATTTCATAGTTAAATGACATTTCCATCAATATAGTAGACCGTATTGGGTTGTTAAATAAGGCTGTTTTTGCTTATATTACAATTCATGGCACTGCCAATCATTATACATTTTTTGTGTGCCAATGACTATACCCAGCTAAGGTTTCCTCTTCTTCTTCTCTTTCAGGTACCTACCTACCCGGCTCTAAGATGCCGAAGGTTACGGATGGAAAAAAATATACAAAAAAATATACAGAAGAAGATATAGAAAAAGCCTTGCAAGCCATAAAAAATGGAATGGGTAAGAAAACTGCTGCAAATAAATTTAATATCCCACGAGCAACTTTGCAGTTTCGCTTATCCAACCAATTTGTCAAAAGTCGACCTGGTCCAGATACAGTTCTGTCTAATGTAGAAGAACAAGAGATAGTTAAATGGATAATTGCAGCTTGTAGTAAAGGATTTCCACGGCGTAAAGAGGATGTCATAAAGAGCGTCAAACTGTATTTAGATGAACATCCCAGACCAAACAATTTTATAGATAATACACCAGGCGAGGGATGGTATAAACTGTTTTTGAAGAGGCATCCTGAGCTTTCTATACGAACATCAGAGGCTGTAACTTCAGCAAGCTCAAAGTTGTCAGAAAAGAGCATTAGAAACTGGTTTACACAAGTAGAAGAATATCTGAAAGAAAATGATCTCTTTCATATTTTGAGTGATCCATCTAGAGTTTATAATGGGGATGAAACGAATTTTATTTTATGCCCAAAGAACACCAAAGTTATCGCTTTAAAGGGAACCAAAAATGTGTATGAGGTTGATCACGCTCAGGCTAAATCATGTGTTACTGTAATGTTCACATTTTCAGCGGATGGTGTAACAACACCACCTATGATTATTTACCCCTTAAAAAGAATGCGACCTGAGATTCAAAAGTCTGTACCTAGCGATTGGGGTATTGGCTTGTCAGATAATGGATGGATGAAGGCCGAGCTCTTCATCCAGTACATACAAAATGTTCTGCATCCAGCGCTGGTGAAGATGAATATCACTTTTCCAGTAATTCTTTTTTTGGATGGACATAAAAGCCACACAACACTTCAGCTTACTCAACTTTGTCAGAATCTTGGTATAATACTTATAGCTCTATACCCTAACGCGACACGGATTTTACAACCAGCAGACGTAGCGGCGTTTCGCCCAATAAAAGTAATGTGGCGTAAAGCAGTCCTAGAATGGCGAACAGACAACTTAACAAAATCCTTACTAAAAACAGATGTTGCACCTATATTGGAAAAGCTTTTACCCAAATTAAATAAGATGACGTTGAAGAACGGCTTTGAAGCTTGTGGTTTATGCCCATTTAATCCAGATCACGTAGACTACACAAAATGTTTAATGCCATATAAACCAGTCCAAGAAAGTTTGGATGACAACTGTTCTACAAGTCTTAACTATCAGACATTTGAAGAAATAGTTGGAGCACAGTTAATCAGAAAGATGAAAAATCAGGTGTTAGGAAAATCAATAGAAGCTAAAAAGCTTCACGACTTGTATAAATATCTCGTACCAAAAATTTCAACACACGAGTCATCGTCGCAAACAATAGAAACAACTTCTGAGGAACTAATGCAACACAAGGACAGGAGCAATTTAAATGAACAAAACGACGACGGTTCAGAAGATTTGACCACAATGGCAGCCCTCAATGAATTAACGACAATGCCAACAGAAGTAGAACGTTTGCCAAATGAACCAGAACTGTCAACTCATGTATCTCAATCCAAAGACACTGACACTTCTAAAACAAACACGATGGTTGACAATTATTCAGGAACCACAGGATCAGGACACGAAAAACTTCTGAATGTTGAACTTCAGCATCAGGGGGTTGAGGAATTACCTTTGGCATCCTGTATAAATCTTACATCGACAAACGATTCAGTATCAGAAGCTGTACAAACGGTTGAGGTTATTTCTGAGTGTGAAAGAGAAAAACAAACACCAATATATGTAATACCTATTCCATCCACCAGTCGTCAAAGTGTAGAGCTGATTGGAGACAAATGGGTACTATTGGATGACATGCCAACCAAAGTCCCTTCAAAGAGTCCAATAAAGAAACAAAATATAAAAGATTTTTTAAAGTTGCCAAAGACTCCAATTAAAACACAAAAAGCTGGTATAGAACATCGCTCTTTTGTTTTAACGAGTAAAGATTGGGAAGCTGTAGAACTAGAAAAACAACAAAAAAAGATGAAAGAGATACAAGAAAAGGAGAACAAACGAATAACAAGACTAGAAAAAGCCAAAGAGAAACGCTTACTCAAAGAAAAAAAACAAGCTGAAACTATTAATAAAAAGAACAAAGCCAAAAATTTTAATATTATTAAGAAAAGTAAACCAAATTCTGATAATATCAAATCAAAAATTGTTATCCAATCAAACATCTTAATTAAACCAGCAAATAGAATCTCAAGTGATATTGAAGAAGAAAGAGAATATACAAAGGAAATAAAAAAAGAACCTATGAACGAAGTTAAACCTGCAAATATTACTGCCCTGAAGAAAATAAAAAACAGACCAATTTTAGATGCAGTTGAAAGAACCTTTAAAGAATCTGAACAAGTACAGATGGTAAAAAAAGAATTGAAGAAGGGACCAATTTTAGATGAACTTAAACCTCCGAACATAACTTTCCGAGATTCAAGGGAAACTGGAAATGATAAGAAGATAAAAGTTAAAGTAAATAGATTGAGACCAATGACAGATGAAGAATTGTTAAAAATGTTGAAAGATGATTAAGCGCGTAGAGGGCTCCCTCTACGATCAAGCGAGATTATTAATGGACCTAGGCACGAAGGTGTCCCTACATTTGTAAATACCGTAAATACAACTGCCAATCGTTATACCAAATTCACTGTGCCAATAATTATACTTCAGTGCCAATGATTGTGCAATAGCATAGAATCAAGTTTTATGTTATTTTTTAAGGAATAAAGCAATTTTTTAAAAATACAATGTGAATCATTGTAATCTATACTTATATACCTTTTATTTGAAAACATTAGATATTTAAAAAATATTAATATAACAAAGAATTTACTACTTATATGTTGTAGGTCATCTTAGAGTGCCAATCACTGTACTGTTTTATGTCTAAGTGGTTTAAAATCTGTCAGTATACAGGGTTATTGGATAGGGGTATACTAAGCCGACCGATACCTAAACTTATTCTATTGAACAGCTAATTTTTTTTCTTGATTTCAGAGTTAAACCCAAAATTATAGTGGTTCATAATTATGAATAAAGTAACCTCTCTTCGACTTAGTACACTAACCAATAACTCTGTATACAATGAAACATTTTGTAACACTTTTTTATACTAAGTCCTGTAAGGTTAGAGGACAGTTTGTTAGTATGATATATGAAAACTTTAAAAACATTACCCTCTTTTTGAGTAGCCGGGTAAAGAGGTAGAACTTACTCGAAATCGAAGAGCTGAAGTGGTTCTTTCTAAACCAAAACAAGTGGTTAGCAGCTTTAAAAAAAAACCAACTGTAAAATCGCACCAGTTAACAAGTGAAACCGAGGGATGCTATTTGTATAGCTTATGACAATTTACAGATAAATACGAATTCAATGACATCTTGCCCACCAAAATCGGTTTACTAGTTTAGGCTGTAGAGAGTCACAAACAGATAGACGTACATACAAACATACATTCAAACATTACCTTCCTATTAAGCAGTCGGATAAAAAGACCAAAACGATTCAGAATTTATAATTATATCCTAGAATAAAAATAGCATTAGGTATAAGAATTATAAAATATTTTACTTATTTTGTTGTTGGGCTTCGACGGTGACTTAAATTGGAGCTTGTAAACTGATTTCCTAAAACGCTTTTTTATACTTTTAAGCAACTGGTTTCTTAAAAGGCTTTTTCTGTCGTAATAAACGTCTTCTTTCTTTCATAATACTTACAAAACAATAAAAGCATTAAAATATATAAATTAAGCATTTTACAAAGTAGTAAAATGCAAGATAGTTTAGTTTTTTAAAATCATATATACAGCTAATATATCTTTCGTAGAAAATGAACGATTACTTTGTATGAATGATCCAACTGCTCCGCTTCTACTTTTCACTTTACCTATGTAATTGTGGAGGTATCGTCACTGACCCCGATGGTAATGTCAGTGTGAAAGACAAGTAGCGAGTCGAGTAACTCTTATATAAGTACCTACGTTATACCCACACGTTGAGTAACTGTATTATGTACTTGAATAAGAACTGGATCGATGTCAAGGTGCTCATTATGGCATTACTTAGCGAGATCATTGTGGTCATTATGAGCTGGTTATGAGAGAATTACTTTTATTTGGTTTATGTCAAACTGGTTTATGTAGTGTGATAGTTAGGGTAACTATTTTAGCCAAAATCTAAATCAAAATTAAAATAATTACTAAAACTAAAGAACGAAAAGTTGAAAATCTTCCAGTTGAAAACTAGATTGTTTGGGGGCACTGTAAGTGTTTTTATTACGAAACATTTAATGACATTTTGTTACGAGAATGAATAGATTCATTCTCGTAACAAAATGTCATTAAATTTTTTTAACCAGCTCGTAAATTTTTCGTTTTGAATTTCGTAAAAAATTGCATCGTTACTCTTTCGGTGATGTTCAAAACTGTGATTCGGATTGCACTATTATATTTTTCGTGTATTTTAAGAACTTTACAAATATTATAGAAGCGTACTTGTACAACGAAAGTATGACCCAAACCACGTGACGCATTTTCCCCCCTCCCTCCTGGTGACCACCTGGAGTATTTAAGAAGACCCCTTTTGTTCCTCTAGTATTCACGTTGTAATTCATAAATACGATTTTTAATATTTTTTGTAAGATAAGATTTTAACATAACTGAATTTGGTGTTCATGTTACCACAAGTGCCATCACTTCCTCTCTGACCAAGCGTGTTATTTTAAAGACCTCAACCTTCACTAAATCAGTCACGTATTAAAATACGCATACAAATCGGTATTATGGGCCCTAAATGGGTACATTCTCTGTCACTCTTTCACCCTAATGACCTTTATAAAAAACTAAGCCGGAAAACTGTATTCCGCCTTAGAGACAATAAATGAACATATTTTAGATTTCTTTAGATTTAAAAGAAAAAAGTATGAAATGTCCGTCTCCTGGTTTTAAGCTATTTCGCTGCCAAATTTCAGCCAAATCGGTTCAGCCGTTCTTGAGTTATAAATAGTGTAACTAACACGACTTTCTTTCATATATAAGTAGAGAAGATATATAGATTTTCTTACCTTCCGCAGAGATACGAACATTCACCTCAGCGGTACGAGCCCGCTCCGCAGCGCTACGAGCCCCAGATCCAGTACGACCAGGACTACTTCCTACCCCCTCGACCGCAGTACCAGCGCCGCAAGCCTGTCAGAGAGCACGAGAAGGGACAGGACCTCCGCAACGTGCCCGGGACGCCGGGAGTAGACTTCCCTATATACCACGCGGTTCCTGAGACAAGGTTCTCGTGTGCTCATGTTCCGGTCCACCCGGGAATGTATGCTAATGTGGAGACTGGATGCCAGGTGAGATGACGTTTTGTCGTATTTTGTTCTTGTTGTGTGTGTGTGTGTGTATTACTGGCTTTATCAGAGAAGCCTGGCAGATATGGATTTTTGTTTAAAAGATCTCATGTGGTTTCATATTAATTTTATATTTTTAGGTAATTAAAGAGAAGCATAATTTCAAATAAAAAAAATAAGTTTGGAAAAGTTACATGTTGAATACACTGAACATTATAGTATTTGTGAGATCAAAGATCATCATTGAATAACTCGCTGCGCTCGTGATTCAATTTTAGAATTCTCGCTTACTCGGACATCAAAAGTGAGCATGCGGTTAAAAAGTAACTGCACTCTTGTATAAAAAGTAAAAAGTTCTATGTATTTTAGTTGTGAATTATCAATCTTTTCAATTTCAACTCGATAGACGAATAAAATTTCAAACCGCACGGTTTCAGCAAATACAACAGAACGCCAGCGTCGCCGAATTCAAATGCGCCACACACTCACGACCCCATATTTCTTCCGGAGAATTCATTAAACGTACATAACAGCACAAAATAGCGCTATTAGGGTGCAATCACACTAGAACACATCGCATCATGCTCTGCGACACAGACGATCAACTTCACAACGACTATTTTATAGCGTGATGTAAAGTGTTTAATAGTGTTTAGTGTTTAATGCGCGCTGACGTACTTTCTTTCTGGTTTTTATTTATCTGAAACAAAAATAGAACATAAAGGTAGGTGTTAGAACAGGTGTATGAAGAACTACTAGTCCAGTAACCGCAATGAGTATCCCACCGGATACGAAAACTTTAAAACTTGTTAGAAGATCCATAATCATACCTAATATTGAAAATCGATTACCAATCTAAATTAAAATACTAATCACTAGGTAAGTAAAAAAATATTATGTTACGAGTTTTGCGTAATTTGTTATGCAAGCTATCGTTATTAAGTTCTCGAATCCAATCGGGAACTCATTGTGAATGGGGGTGCATAGACAAGGCAGAGTATATTATATGTTCTCTGGCAAAAGGATTTAAAGTGTTTTTTTTTTAAAGTTGTAAGACCTTTAAAAGTATTTCCTATTTAAAAAATATTTAGAACTAATGTAATACTAAGCAGCATAACTGAAGGGTCAACATTCACAGTATTAAATATGCCTAGTGTCATACTGCAACATGCCGCCTGTGATAAAAAAGGCTGTTAGATGCTGGCGATAAAACAAAATGTCCTATCGTGGTTTTACCTTAACCCTGAGGCCGGTCACAAAGTGGACAACGGCTATAGTCTATGTCTGTATCCATGTTGCTGTTAAATTAGCGTTAGTATTACAAAGTAATTTAGTTACTAATTGTTAACTGCTACTTGCAACAAAATGATTTTTTTTTAAATAATTTAAAAGTAACCTTTTTGTAACAGAAAACGTTAGTAAAAATCTATTTATTACATTTTACGTGAGCGGCTTCAATGTATGTCTATTTATTTTGGAGTCATGAGAGAAATGTGGTGAGTAGGATAAAAGTGGTTAGTAGAAAAAAAAACCGACTGCTAAAACTTCAAAGACATTTATCTTAACGAGTGAGACCGCGGGATGCAACTAGTATAACCTACGACCATTTGCAGATGCTGACAAAATATATTAAATTATGTGATTTCAAGCTATAAAAGTTAAAGTAACTTTTAACCGAGTCTTGTTAACCAGTTTGTAACTTGTATTTGGATAATCGTACCTTAGTACGAGAATTACCGACTCACTACGCTGTAGACGAGTAGCTGCGAAAGCTAAAGTCTAAAACATCACTTGCAAAATCCTAATTTTGTATTAATATGCATGATTAGTTGCACTCCGCGGTGTTATACACGGACATACAATTTATTCTAGTAATTAAAATTCTATATAACTTAGTGATTATGTAGCTTTCTAACAGCAAAAGAATTTTTGAAATCGGTCCAGTAGTTTTTAAGTTTATTCGTTACATATAGCAAGTTCTTTTTAAAGTAAGAACTTAAAAAAAATGTGATTACCTATTTCCAATACGGCAGCCACCAAAAGAATTTTATCAGTTATTTCGATTTAAAAAACAAACCTCTTTACCATTTTTAATAATTTATGGAACAAAATGAGAAGTTAAAAAAAATGTGTCCCTGAGAAATCACATAACAAACAAAAAAACCTTTCCTTTAATAATATTAGTGTGGACGATAACTCTTTTGGCGGTAGTAAAACAAGTTTCAAGCTCAAATGCATACAAAGAAGCTAAGACGAAACAAACTAACAACAAATAATAGACAAGGAAGAGCACAGCATCAACTGCTTTTTGAGGCACGAACGCATTCAACTTTGTGCATTTTGTACAACTACTGCAATTTTAAGTGTCACAGATTTCCCAGGTGGCCTCGCCGCCATTAAAACTCTGGGATGAAATTCATTGTTTTGCAATGTTTCAAAACCTAGAAAATGGATGCAGCCGTCTAAAGTATGGACTATAAATAGAGGCTTGGAGCGGAAAAATAAGACGGATTTTTACTCCGTGACAAAAACGTGAATTGTGGTTTGAAAACTTAATCTGTTTCATTGCGAAGTTTCATTTTGCCTTGGGATTTCCTTTTATAGTATCGGCAACTGACAAATAAATGGCCTCAAACAAATTCCGAAATAGAAAGAGAATATTATCTTTATGTAGTGAGTTCTACCTAGCCATTTTATAACTTATTTATTTTTAATTTAGATGGAATCAATGAAAAATATCTTTTATTAATTATTTAGAGCTAACAAACAAAACAAACACGAGTATTTCTTTAAAAACAAGGGGAAAAAGGCTGTTAACAAATATTTTCTTTTAAAATGTTTGTTTAGATACGAGGAAATTACGTAAAAACAATACCAATAATTAAAGTTACTTACCTCAAGCTACAAAACACACGGAGGAAAATAAACGAGCCATGTAACGTTTTGTTATATCACATTAATTTCAGAGAAGAGCAAACAATTATTTATGGTTTTGTGGCCTTTCTCACAATACAAACAACGAGAAAGTTACTTCACGTGGAAAAAATATGCGTATCAATATCATTCTAGGTCTTTGGTTTATATTGTTAGAAAAAAACGTTGCTGCTGTAAAAACTGAAAACTTTCAAAACCAAGTGTCATCACGAAGAATTATTATTACTATCATTTCAAATATATACATAAAAATAAATAATAAGCTTTTAGACAAAGTACAAAGGAAAAAAAGTAAAGTTTTAACTTTATTTTATGTAATGCTTGATATAGATAAGGCAAATAAACGACCATTACGAATTAAAGTTGACTCTCCTGTAATCACGAACTGCAATGAGCCCAAAATTTAGTTGATAAAATTATGTTAAGTTTATCTAATAAATTCATGAGTACTCATTACAACAGCATTAAAATTTTAATTTTATTTTAAAAAGATCATTTATGCAGCATTTATTAATGTCCGCGTATTTTTCAAAAAGCTATTCATAAAATATCAAGATCTAATCCGTTGTAGCAAACTTGTAGCGGGGACCAATTTTCTAAAATTAAATAAGTTTCAAGATATTGTCGCCGTAGGAAACCTTCAAAGCCTCGGCGGCCAGTAATCAGAACTTACTCGTACTTTTACTTATTATTTCGACCACACTGTAATTTCCCAAGATTAATACAACTTTCGAATAAGCTGCGTGAAAAATGCCGAGAAAAATTGCTCTTTAAGTTTACTTTGTTAAGTTAAATTATTGTTTGGATTTCAGTTTATTCGGTTTCAAATGGTAGGATAATTTAGAAACTTTTAAAGATAAATATTGTATAATGGCTCAAAAAACTGGTTTGACTTGTAGGAGTCTTCTGAGATGAAATAAAGTTGCCGCTCATTGATATCAGATTCTGCAGTGGGTAAAATAATCAGTTTTTCATACAAGTCAAGGCATATTTTTTCTCTCGATCTAGTAAAATTATTGTGATATAAAAAATTCACAAATTTACAGCTTTGCCATGTAATACCATACATATTTTATGTATCTTTAGCATTTATCAACTTATAATAAAGAGATCCTGATTATCTCTTAAATAATGTTGGTGGACTCCAATTTCAGGAGTTTGATTGTTATTCAGTCATGATCCCATAAAGTATCCCCGTTTTTAACCCCAACACCTTTTTTACAATTAAAACCTGTAAAATTGTATGTATATGTATACAAAGGTTGTCAGCAAGATATAGCTATTTAGTAAAAGGCTGCTTTTTATGCCTGTGTTTCGCTGTATATATTATGGTGTTTTATACTGACAATGAAGAGTTTTGTAACTGTAGTCGCATCCTTGTACAATTCTACCAAAAAAAATATTACTTCTTACACAGGCTTACCACGTGTGTCACGACGGTCGGGAAGGTCACCAAGGCGCGTCGTTCCTCTGCACTAACGGCACACTCTTCGACCAGGCTAAGTTTGCCTGCGACTGGTGGTACAACGTAGACTGCTCACAGGCTATTGCTCATTACAAGTAAGCTGGTTATAAAGAATTCTTCATCATCTACTTTGTCTTCGTGTTAGTAAGCCTCGGGGACAGTTTTAAGACCGAAAGAATATAAGGGACTCGTATGTTAGGAAGAAGTTGTAAGAATCTTACTATACATGTAAGCCAATTTTACAAGAAATTAATAACACATCTTTGGAGTCATTATTCGAATCCTATTAGTCCTGATAGTTTCGTTCGCATTCTTACAAGTGTAGTAAAACTTCAGTGTAATTTTATACTATTATTGCAAGTATCAAACCACAACTTCTTTTAGGAATTATTCCAGTGGTTTGATCGTTGCGAAACAAATCCGAGTTAAATCCCAAGTTCTTATTCAAAGTAAATGCAGATTAAATTTGGTACCACGGTAGATTATGTAAATACATACTTGTATGAAGGTCAACCATGAACAATATATCTCCTAACGAGTATTTAGGCAGACAGCAACTTAGTGACTTTTATACCTCCTAAAATTTCCAAGGTCTAAGACATGTAAAAGGTTTGTGTACGAGTAATACATAAAAATACAAATTGTTGAAATGATCTCTCAATTTCTTATTTTTATAATCGTATAAATAACACTTATGTTATTATCTCCAGACTGAATGCTGATCCTGACAAGAACCCCTACACCCCCAAGAAGAAGGTGGTAGAAGAAGAAGAGGCTCCACACCACCAAAATTACGGAATCTATTATCGGGATGTCTAAAACCTAAGCTTAGGTCGTCACCAATAAAAATAAATATACAAAAATTAAAAAAAAAGCTTATTTCCTCCTTTTTTGATTCTAGCCTCTTTTATGTCCAAATTAGTCGGGTAAGATTGTATTCGAATTATTAATTTAAGTGACGATCGGTATTTGATTTAAAATTGGTCACGTCTACTTTTAATTATGCCATTAATTTTTAACTTGTTCTTTTTATGTATTTGATAAAATCTTTTTGTAATAATACTTAATTTTTTCCTATATTTTTTATCTTTATCACTAAGACTATGTAAAGTAAAATGACGAAGAAGTGCTTCTTCCCGGAACCTTTATTTTTTTCTGTGCCATTAGAATTATCTCGCAACATTATTTTCTGTTTTACTGTCATAATTATGTATCTTTATGGTTTTTTAAAATATTTATTAAATTGCTCAAAGAGATTGGTGGGTAAGATAAGTTTTTGTAATATATTTCTGTAGAAGTAAATAAATGATTTTCTTAATTTAGTTCGAACTTTTTTTTACCTCCTCTCGTTTGTGACAGTCCAAATATATATTTTTGACTAATATGGGAAATTTGTAGAAATGAATATTTGAATTATTTTGTGAATTTATAGTAAAGAGATACGTAACAAACCTCTGGCGTCCCCATAGCTGGGCACGGGTCTGACCCTATGAAGGAGGCCTATATCATAAGTCCAACAATCTGGTCAAATTGTGAATTGAGGATTTCACTTACCTCCGAAGCTTCCCTTCATCGACAAGCAGTATCCTTGGAGAAACATCGTGAGTTTTCTCACGATGTTTTTTCCTACACCGTTGAAGCAAAGGGTAGATTAATTAATTATGCTCACGACTGAAAATTCATGTGCATGTCTGAGACCCTGAAATTGAACCCGCGTCCTTTCGCTTGTGAGGCAAGGTACTACTGACTAGGCTACTAACTGGCAAGGAGTTACATAATATTGTACATTAGACACTATCACACTGCTCTACTTGTATGTTGCTCTGAAACCTCGCACAAAATCGATACATAAATAATAGAATAAGCGCATAAATATAACGCATCGTTTAGATCAACTGATAGATTAAAAGTGACGTTAGTTTAAAAAATAAATCACAGTACCATTTTATGGAGTGCAGTTTTCATTTAGTCTGTTAGTTTAAAATATTGCTAGGACATGACGGGCGCAGTCCCCGATGTCTATTTGGGCGTCACTTGTGTCGACGGCCTTCTATAATTGACACGGGAACAAAGGCAGCCAGTTAACGGGCGTATAAAAACAGTTGTGCCACATCCAGGGAAAAGCACATGTCGGATTAAATTGTGCAGGAATGCAGCATGAATTAATTATCTTGTGACAGATTGTAGACATAGAGAATTGTGTTTTAATTAATTGTAGCTTTTAAGTGAAATTTTGTAACTTTTGCACTCACAGATTTGTATCAGGCACGACTGAGTTTCCACACAAACGTATTTATCTGGTTTTTGATATTACAGTTTTTGTTCATGTTCTGTTTGGTGTGTTCCGGTATTCTTCTTTGAGAGTAGCAGACGTTGGCGACTTGCAAAAGTGTTGTTTTCAAAAATCTTAATCCACGCAGACGAGGCCGCGGGTAATGGCTAATTGGAAATATATTTTACTAATCGACTGGCAAGTCAGATTGAATATATTTTTCTAAAAGTTATTAGTATCGTTAGTTTTCGAAATAAAAATGTTATTCTATTTAGAATGCATAATTTAAAAAAAAACTTATTATCGATAACATTGCTGATAAGAAAAAGGACGAAAAGCGCGTACCGCTTTGCGTTTTGTGTTTAAATCCTGATAAACCTTTAGCTTTGACTAAAAACTAGTACATTAGCCAAAAAATAAACAAAACTCTGTGAAATCCTACAAAATACGTTCCACGGGTGTCGATTTCGTAACTTTCTAAATAACTTCGCTTATTTCGTTACGGCAAAGAATTTAAATTGCGAATAATTCTCACTTCAAAGCTCGTTTGAAATTGAAAATTATGGAGCGCCTCATATAATAGGGAATTATTATACAATACTAGGGCTTCTTAGATGTTTTACATTAATTTCGCTTCCGGAGAATTTTCCTAAATTAAGTTGTAGCTCACTTGATTGTTGCTTAAGGGATTTTTTGCAGAGTTTCTTGGGAATTAAATTGAAAGTAACTGCTTTTTGCGCACGGTTAGGTATTCTTAGGGTACTTATTTAATGAAAATTTACCGTTTATATACTCAAAATGTACAACTCTTTTTGCAATGCTACACTCTACGTTTATCTAGCCGTTTTTGTAAGAATTCATTCAGCGTAATAATGCTAATTTTTTTTGGGTATGGTACGTTCTGGTCTTAGGTGCTCTGATTTGGATTATCTGTAGATGTGTTTAGTAGTGTAGTTTTTTTTCTCCTAAATTTTTGCTCGTCCGTTAGTAAAGATGAAGAAATGAGTAGCGTTAATACCAGATTAAAAAATGTACTGGAGAGTTATCAAAAGTTATATTTCTTTTGTAAATCAGCTTACCACATATTACAACAGATTTCTGAAAAGACTAAAAGGATATAATTTATAAAAAAATACAATGAAGAGCTGTGAGATTAAAAAGTTATTTACTCCTTGTTGTAAAGCTGTTTAATTTATACGATATTTGACGTTGCAGTGGTCATGATTGTAATTGGTTAGATGAAAAACCGACTGAAGTCAAAATGTCAATAAATGTCACATTTAGAGTACTTATGACTATCGCCAAGATAAGTACGAGTAAGAATATTTTACAAGTAGGCAAACTAAGTGTTTTCCAATCTTATTTACCAGTTTACTTCCAAGTTGATAAACCCGTTTTTCCAGCGTGCACTTGCGCTGATGTAAATTCAGGAGCACTTTCCCGAATATTCCAGTAAAGTTTTCACTTCACTTCACTCAGCCCTGTTACTGTTCGAGTAAGTAATTAATTAATTCAACACATCACACTTAAATTATTTTCCTGCGCAATTCAATGTGTATATAGGATGTTTCCGTTAAATATTGGTAACTTACTTTACTAGGTACTTATTTTTTAGTTTTATCAAATATACAGGAAAAATCTTAAATCTAGTGTGACAAGTGGCGACCTTATCGCGATCTCTTCCAGGCAACCTTAGTATTTACTTTTCTATAACATAATTTACAATTAATATTTAACTGAAAGTCATATTTAATAAGGATATTCTGTGAGTTCTAGTATGAAATCTGATATATATATATTTTTGTATATATAGTGCTCTACGAATCTTTTATATTACAGCATAAACCATAGCTGTCGTTTGACTATGAGAATAAATATTATGTGAACGCTTGTTTCTCAGTAATTAGCTAAACGCCGACTGATAAAATAGTATTTTGGATATTTACGCGAAGGATGCGAATCATATAATTGAATAGTCAAATAGCAATGGACTGAGATATAGAAAAACGTTGTCCAATAGTGCGACAGATAACTTTAACAATAAAAAAAACAATAACAGCCGTGCCCCTCATAAGCAAATCCCTCAAAACCACAACCAATTACAATTGGTTTACAGACCAATGACAGTTTACCGAAACACTTACGCAAACCAAGTCAATTTTGTCGTAAAAATAACAAAATCAATAGAAAAACTGCAGTTTTCATGATAATAAAACCAGAAAAAAATTCAAGTTATTACAAAAAATCCTTTATTATTAATATTGCGATATTAATTCACAGAACACCCTGTGTATTAATTTTCAAATGAAGTGAGTTCCGTTGGTGCGTAGCAAAAATTTAATTCAATTAACTGGAATACTTTTACATAGCAGAGAGTAGGTAGGTACATTCCCGGCAGCGCCATGATAGAATAGGTAGGTTTTTTCGATATTCATTAAAAACTTTCAGTAAAAGTTCAGATTTAATTAAGGGAATTGTTGAGCGAACTGTCCAGGCATGACGGAGTAGGAAAAACTAGCTTATAATAGTAGCCTGTTATACTTTAACAAGCAGATTTTATACGAGTAATTTAAATAATTGTAGTCTTATTTGCAATATAACATGAAGATGATCTGGCTCTATACATCTAAATCTTTGTTAATTGAAACAACTCTTGCTTCTTGCATATTGTCATCAAATTCACAAGTCACAATACCGATTTTCGCAAAACTCTGTCTTATCAGAGAATGAGGGATCGACCGATCTGTGAACTAGCTCGGAAATCTCTTCTACATTCGTGATCTAGCGTCACGGATAGTTCTTGCAGTCTCTGAATGGCAGTCGGAACTTTGGTTACACGCTTTGCCTTCTCTCAATAGCTTCAATGCTGTTAGATCCGTCTGCTTTTCGTCTCGCTATCATCTTATGTTTCGGTGCGAGGTGTTATGAGGCTCATTGTTGTCAGAGTGGTACTGCAGTCAACTTGGCCACCATGGTCTTTCTTGGTAGTGGTTTAGAGCATTTGGATTATTTGTAATTGGTGTTCCATAGGTATTCCATCAGGCATAGCCCGGTAGTTAGATTTTGTCAAAAAAATATTCTTATCTATTTATTTTTAAAAAAGAGCATCAGCTAAGACCTGCCAAGAGTTATGTCTTAATATCGCTGCATCAATAAAAGCTCCCCTTTTTATTTTTAATTAACTTTAGCCGGTTTTTCATCTAGCCAATTAAAAATAAATGAGTATTGCAATGTTAATTAATTTATCGTAGCGATTAAACAACTTTAGAATATGTTATATATAACGGTTTACTCTCACTACTCTACGCAGGATTCTCCGTGATGCGTCGGGTGTTCATTTCTAATGTATTTTCAGAAACCTTTTCTGAGAGGTGGTTACAGCTAACCTAAATTTTAAATATTAATTTCTTTTTTTAACATATTGTTTTCAGAATTGTCGTTTTTAACGACAAACTAAGCAAGAATTATTAAAAAGAATATTTAAACAAGTTAAGTAAGTCTACGCTAGATTTTATTGTTTTATTCCATTCCTATAAATAAGTGATCGCTTTTTAACTACATGACCGCCTTTTGTGCCATGTTATTTGTTTTTAATTCTTTCTGTGTTGTATTTTTGTGGTGACAATAAAGAATTATTGTATTGTATTTTAAGTAATACAAATACCTACAGATAATTACTAAAATCTTAGCACTAACATGCTAAATTAAACTTCTTACACAAACGGCTAAATAAACACCAGTATTCTAAATCTAGAAACGTTCTTATAAAAGCGATTTGGTACCAAATTTACTTGGAGCTAATATTTAGTTATAGCTCAGGTACTGATGTAAACCTGACCTAACCCAACAGCAAAATGCTGGGTATATTTTGTTACACATTGCTCCCAAAGCAAGGTCCAGCATCTTAGCAGCTAAGTAAGCTGCGTCCCCACAGGTGCAACATAAATCGCCAGCATAAGGGTACGTTCCATAGCTACCAAGTGCTATATAAGCTCAATAGATCCCCGCTTATCTGACGCTAGTGTACCGCCCGCCTTATTTACGGCTCTCCGCTGACTATTCATTCCGCAAGACGTTATAGAGTTGTTTGGTTCGACTCGCCATTTTTATGGGGTACCCTGAGATAAAGTATGGCAAGGATGGTAGTTTTTCAATAATGGCGAATTGTTTGTTCGAATCTTTCCCCTCTTGTGGTTTGGGCCTTGATAAATAAAGATGGATAGACTACGGAATGTTTTGTATTAGTTTAGATGTATACAGAGATGTAACTAATCTGTTTGCGGATGTCACGTTTGAAGGGTGGAAGTTTTTTACGACACGCTCCCTGTAGATGGGACTTTTTCAATTTCCGTGACACTGAAGGTGAGAAAAGCAAAACTATAAACTTGTTTTACGTTGCGTTACGTTTGCTTTTCCTTTTACTTTGTTAATGTACCTGTATATAAGAGTAACTCTACTTAAATAAAACACTCTTATCGTTTAGCAAGGGAGTTTTGAATGAATGAAAAGCAGTATACTTAGTTGGCACTAGTAGGCCGCTTTTAAGAGAATCACGCCTGGACCTGGACCTTTGTCCTGTAAACATCTGTGTGTTCCAGGTTGAAGTACAATATCAACTATATTATTAGGGATTGTACAATGTGTAACAGAAATATAAGTGTAAATAAGCGTGACCCTACACTGGGGTGATCATCTTAGAATTCAGTTGGGAATTCTTTATACAACGTGTAACAGAAAGGTGTGATAATACCAAAAGGTATTAGCCTACCCATCAAAGTGAACCCATTTCAGAACAGTATTGTTAAAAATTAAAAATTATTAGGTTCACCGTACAAAGATTGGCCATGTGATCGGTCAAATTGTATAGAGGACGCATTTTTTTTGATGTTTGGGTTGGGTTCACTTTGATGAGTAGACTAACACCTTTAAGTATTACCACTTCTTACCGTTACACGTTGTATTCAGAATTCCTAACTGAATTCTAAGTCATCACCCCTGTGCAGCGTTACACTTATAATTAAATTCAAAACTCAAGGAGGAACTGCTATTATTATTAGCTAGGATAACGCTGACCAACCTAATAACTTTCCCATTTTGTCAACCACTACAATAAAATGACGTTATGAAGCATAACTTGCTTCTAACCTCAGCAGAGTTGACAACTAATTAAAACAGCCGATAATTTCGTTTCTATAAAGCTGGGATGTTGTTTCACCTAATACCAGGTTTCATATTTAATTTACACATACATTACATGCCGACCCTGGCTGCCGGCCGGACGAGCCGTAGCCGTTGTTTTACTGCACCCTGTAGGGCACTCGCGAGCCGACTACGCGTAATACCCTATTTCATTTATGTCTAATTTGCGGAACAGTATTACAAATTGATCCTGCAAATCGATTTTTTAATTTTTGTGCACGTAATAATTTGCAGGTACAAAATAACCTTTTTGCTTCTACTTTATAAATAAATATCGAATTAATGAATTTTATATCATATATGAGAGCCAATGAACTATTTATCGAAGACAATCTACTTTATTTCTCTAAATGTTATATTAAGATTAATATATGATATATTTAGTTATTAAGTTAATCTGTAATTCAATTTTCAACATGACTGACGTAGTATTTTTTTAGATGTTATTTCAGCTAAAAGTTATTTCAACTGTGAAATTTTTGGATTACTCAGCATAGTTGAATCTTGTCACCAAAGATCAGTAAACGTAAACTAAAAGGGTTTTGGCGGCATCTGACTTTGATTCAGCAAAGAACAAACCTATAGTGAGACGCGTGGGCTTTTAAAAACTCTGATTAGAGCACGTGTAAGTGATTACGAAAAATATGTACCAGTGTGTATATATGTATTTTACGAACGTATATAAAATTGCGCGTTTATATTACGCAGTTCGAGCACATTAAGCGGCGCATGTGGCCGACATCCCGTATAGATTACTATGAATTAAGCGATCATCTCAAATTAAGCTCAATACACCCGGCTGAATTGAAGAGGCTTCGTTCTACAATACGTATATTAACGGAGCCGCTTAATCTCGTCGTATTAAGTTGGGTTCGAGACTTAGGTTTCGGCGAATCTCTTAGATTTTTATCAGGGATGTTAGATTCACCGCTAGGATTAGTTTAATATAGGCATTTTCTTGCTTTTAAATGCAATTTTATCAATAATATTGTACGGGGTGATTTTGAATTGTCTCCGTATATTTTACCACGCAATCAACATCGTTAATAAAAAAAATATATTTTCTTTTTACATAAAACTGGAAAATATGTTTACCAAAGCGCGAATATACAAATATGGGCCATGCAAACGCGCTTCACCGTCGCTATGACCTAGCTTCGCATCGGGGGGACGCTGCAGCATAGGGTGTTCATGGGTTTCGAGTTCACGTAGCATGGCTTCAATTGAAATTTTCTCAATATTTTTGTAATAACTACAACTACAAAAACATATTTATTTATGGGTATTTTTTTTTTCAGTATACTAAATGTACACACTCAATTTAGAATCACCCTATATTAATTAAAAATAATACATATTTGTAGTGACTATGGCCAACTTGCTGGTGAGGTCGATTGCCATGCCAGAGGTTCGAGGCTCGATCTCACAAAATACGTAAAAAGAGCCTGAGCTACCGATGAAGGAAAACTTCGGGAGAAAACCATACAATGGTAGTAGGACATTTAACGCTCCAGGCTCTTCCAACGCCTTCCTGGCTAGCCACCACCCTCAAGATGATAAATCTGCCGGAACACACCCTACACCCACCAGAGTTCCGACAGTCTACCTTGAAAGCCAGTGTATTCCAGACTAAGCAAATGGTGGTCAAATGCTTAGCTGTCACTAATTAAAAAATATCTTAAAAGTATTACAAATTCAAGTATATAACATGGTTGCGCCATGTAAAGTATAAAATTTACAAGACTTGAATAACCGCAAAACTGATAACAAAATCCTTCTGTTTGAAATCAAGCAATAATTATATTTTGATTAAATCAGAATCTCTTTAAGAAACGCAGTAGGTAAATATAAAATATTTATGAGCAGTGCAACAAGCGGCATTATTTATAATAGCGCTCACTTCCAGGCAAACACAGGCAGGCCAAATATAAACTATTATCTCAAAACCACTGTAGAAAAATTGGAGTGCGAAGAGTCAAACAATTTTTCTTTACTTTACTATGTAATATATTAACTGATATATTATGACTTAACTTTATTTATTATGATTAAATAAATTTACCGCTAGAGCGAGTAACTTGCACATCAAGATAATGTAAACCGTATTAATGGATGCTTAGACGATTAGAATAGAGATGTACATTGTAAACATACTGAATTCTTTGCGATAAAGCCACTGAGTACATGTAATAACTCTATATTTATTTTTCATATAGTAATTAACAGTGACAAGCAACACATTTCCTTTTCGATTAAAAAGGCGGGTGCCCTTATTCCGTTTCATTTAAATATGCATAATATTATAATTACTTCGTAAATTATTAAGGTAAATAATTTGTTAAAATTCTAATGTTTACTTATTATATCCAACACCTTTCAGGTATTTGGAAGTTTTGTGGAGGCATTCCTAAATCAGCATTAAAATATTAAACTATTCTTTGGTATCAATATTTATCATATGTCATGTTTACATTGAGTAAAAATACACTAAAAATTGTTCAAAATACATATTTAATTACGCATGGTATTCTTTTATTTAAAATTTTTGCCTCACTCGTGAAACACAGTTGTTTTATACGAGTATAAGAGTCAATGGATTCAGATAAAAATATTCAAGTTTGTGTCAAAAATTAAATATTATTTTATTTGTAAAGACAGCAAGTGACTTCATGGCTGATGGCAATTTTTTATACGCAGACAGCATGATGCTTGTGACACTAGATGTAAGATTTTATATTTTTTTTAAAGATGTGAGTCTGCAATAAAGAGTTAATTAATTTATTACTGCAGCCACAGAAACATGATAGGCAATACGAGTAGGTATAATGACTACCTTTAGGTACTTTCAGAAAACTGAATGTGTTAACGTCGTAAATGGCGTTTACGATCATGATTTTAGGAAAACCAAAATGCATTTCCTATAGGAAATGTGCTAAGTCGTTGGAGCGTCCCATTTCCTGTGTTTCACCGGATGCTTCAGGATTCAGTAATACTGACACATGCCGCGCAAGACTGTGTTATACCTACCTATGTATAGGTGTTCTGTAAGATCTAATATATATTCTGGCTCACAATGATACTTTTAAAAATTGATAACATTTACTATCCTTATTCTTTATCTATTTTAACTCCTACACTAAAACGTCGGGGTGTCATAAGTCTGTCGTCGCAGTGTATATCATCGTAACTCCCGAACGGATGAATCGAATTTTATTTTGTATTTAAATTTTGCTATTGCATAGCTTTTATCGCGGTCTTTGAGCACGGCGACCGAATCATGAAATTCCGCAACGAAAATAAACCTAACACCCCCCACTCTAACTGCCACATCAGCGGTGCGGCGTTGAAAACCGTGCATTGTCGAACGTCGTTTCAGTTCGGCAGACTTCGGTACGGTGTTGTGTGCGTGCGACTAGACGTATGCGTATGCAATAGCTTTACCGCGGCAGTCCCCGAGTGCCACACGTATTTTTTTGTTCCGAAGGAAAATTAGTCTGGTGTTTTCTCAGCTATGTTTGATGAAAATCGGTTCAAGATGGCCGCCGCTACTAAATGTCGTATTAGGTACATATTTTTTTTCATATCTCCCTCAATATGGGTATCAAATGAGAGAGCTTGACTAGTATAATACTACACACAATGATAAATTTCAAATCCAAGATGATCGTTACTACAATATGGCGAATTAAATTCTTTTTTTATTTAGTGGCGGGGTTGTTCAACGCGCCGTGATACGTGGCCAACTCAGTCTGATAATAAGATCCGTGGATACAACCCCTTGTCTTAAATTGACAAATTTAACTGTTAGAGGAGTTTCTTAATTCTTCGGATATTTATCTCCTACTCAAATTTTCAAAATAAATTGTAAATTACAAATTATAAATAACTAACCGATAAATGAGACATTTTTGCCATACTCGAACTAAAGTTTAAGCGAGCAAGCAAAGCTAAGTATCAGCGTAGCATGCTTCGCTCTAGATCTATAGCTTTAATTTAACAACTAGGTAATTCAATAGATATGCGAAGTTCGTGTATTTGCGACATGCTTTGAGTAGATTGGTATGATATCTCATATTGAATATGTGACATCACTGTACCAGTCTATTACAAGACTTGGTATAATATGCAATACGACTACTGAGTTTGATCCAGAAGTTCGATTCAAAGTCTGAGCTCGATTGAAACGCTGATATCTATTATACAAGTGGTATCTATTAAATTAGTATCGTATTAGATTTTGAAAAAATTAAAGAGGGTAGCTTCTGTGTAAAACTATTCCTAATTGACTGTATTTATAAATAATCGCCCAAAACATAACACTTCCTAAGTAATTCAGCAATGTTTAGCCCATGTTTACTTCGTTCGACACCTATCCTACTACCATCAAGACCAATTTTGTCTTCATCACATTAACTTGATATTAATTTGAAGCTTGAATCAATCCAATTACTGCCGTTTCAATTAGGGAAATGAAGTCTCGAAAGGTAATCGAGTTGTGTTCTTAATGAGCGGGGAACGAATCATAATCATTACGGTGCGGGAATTTTCGTCATTATCATTAAAATGCTGAGAAAGAAATGACGGGAGAGGTATAATATTCGTATATATTGGAAGAAAACTTGTTTCGAGGTTAGGAGGGATTGAACGCCATTTTTGTACCAACGAGTTATCTCTTATACAAAAAACAAGACAAGTATAATACTTGAAAAATCGTTAAAACCAACTTCAATTATGTATAATGTATATAAGTATGTATATCAGCCATCAGGTTACCATAGCACAGGCTTTGCCTACTTTGGGACCTGACGCCCTTTGTGTAGATTATTATTATTAATTTCGCACGCACGCGCAACACGCAAAACTTATGTTATTAATATGTCATCTATATATACTCAAAACAAATTAAAAGTTATATCAATAAAAACAACTACTGTATCGATTTATTATTATTATTTATACACATCGAAAAGAAAATTTTTTTGGTCTTATATACGATACGGTGGACAGCATGTGTATACCCAATGCAACAAAATAAAATATTTTTCGAATCGCTCCAGTCTCTGAGAAATCGGATAACATAAAAAAAGCCTCTAGCGAATTAAGAACTTCCTCTTCTTTAAGTCCGTTAAAAATTAACCTAAAATATACATCAAAATCTACATTAGGTACACAATGGAACAACTGACCTAATTTTAATTAAAATTGATACACATGAGACTACATGAAAAGTACGGTCAAAAACATGTACTTTTAAACAAAATACATGTTTTTGACCGTTTCTAAGAAAAAGGGTTACATACTTACATAAAAAATAAAATCCGACGAATCGAGTTTTCCATGTTTTTTAAGGTCGGTTAAAAATTACAAGCTTCACTCAATCATAAAAAAATACTATTATTCAGCAGGAGCCTATGTCGTAGATAGAGCATAGGCCGGAGCTATAAATAACAAATATACCTACTTTAACATAAATAATAATCACAGAAAGTAAAAAACCGTGTCTTTTATCCAACACAAGTACGATTATACTCGTGATATACAAATTTACGTTCCGTTCCCTCGTAATGGTATTTCATTGTTAGATTCATTATGTCATATTGCCCTCAGACCATATAATATTTTATTATTAATATTCTAAGACTATTTTAGCAGTAAGCTCTGAGCTCAAAACTTAATCTATCAGTATCGTAGTTAATTAAACTTCGTACTTGCCCGTACCCATTTGAGTACATTAATAATTCACGGGAGCGATTCCGAAGCCACCGAGCTGTATCAATCGCCAATGGGCCGAACAAACTTTCCCAATTAGCAGCGGTCGCCATAACCGACCCATGATGGAAAAAATAATCAATAATCCCATTGTAATAACACAAACATCCATTATCCGGACGAAATGTTATAATTCTATTTTAAACTCGGTAATTTATAATCGTTTTGAGAGATTGTGCGCGTCTAAATGCAGGTTTAATATGAAGGTATGTTCATATTTCGTTATCGGTTAGGCGTGTACTAAGCCGAAAGGGGGTCACTATACTTATCTTTAGGAACAGCTTCCACTATGGGACCAACTCTGAATTAGAAAATAAATAAATCAGCTGTTTCTTACATTTTCGATTCGATTTTCGATTTTATTTTTATTTTTTTCCCCTGTGAAAAATTGTTAAATGTTATTTTATGTTTTGTGTACATTGCACGAGATTGTGTACGTGCGTGACGTCACCTGCCGGCACCAACGGTTGTTTACAACCAGCATTATGCTGAGTTGGCTCCGGTTTGTGCCAAAAAACTTATATTTTTTTTAACACTCTGTTCGTGCTAGTAGTTTTTTGGTACAAATAAATTCTTTTTTTCTATATGTGTTATAATTTGCTTCCAGAAATTTAGGGATCTTGATCATTCTGATTTCCGACTACCAAAAAACAAGAAGTTCAACATTCTTAGTCAAAAGCTGTCTCTGATATAAGGCGTCTCGACTCGCGATAATATTTTCAGTCAGGTAAAAACAGAAAAGTAACCTAATGTTGACAACAAAAATGCATGAAACTGTCTACAAGCATTGCCTTAACCAATCCTTGATTATTTACGGACAGGCGCTGCGGTCAAAGTGTTATTGAATTTTTGATTACTAGATCCGCGGTCCCGACAGGAAATATTGGTCAGATCAAACTTTTTTTACCTGATCGCCCTAAGGAGGGTAATGTTGTTCGAGTGTATATATAGGTATATATATATGTCTGACTATTTAGCTAACTAACCCGTGTTGAATTCAATTTCTTTAACAAAATGGATTTTCTCGCATACCAGACTGTTTGAAAGGTCCAACTATACTCTCACATTCACATTGGCTAAACTTCATCAGGGATGAAATGAGTCGTTCGTGTCTACAACGATGGCATGTCCCGCAAAGTGTACAGGTACGCATGAAAACCCGTATTGTTAAACAAAATGTAAACCGGTATTGCCCTTGGAGTTGTCTTCACATGCAGACGGTAATAAGCTGTACTATTTGCATCTTGCGGTTTTACTCATTAAGATATAAAGGTATTAAGTTCTTGCAGTTAGGTTTTTGTGATCCTTTTAACCATTTGTTAGGCTAATTAATTCTTTGGCAGTAAATGAAAAATACTGAGTCTGTTTATCGGACTAAAAACACTCTCCATTCGCTCGGAAGAAGCTTGTCAGAGAATTGCTGAAGCTGTCTATGTCATGTTACTTATTGGTAGGTATGTCTCATTTCCCCTCAAAATATTCATAATTCATGCAAAAATTCTGCGAAAATAAACTTTCCAGTCTATCCCCTACATTTTTGCCTTCGCTCTGGTGTTGTTCGTTATTTGTTTCTTTCATATTTCTTGTGCAAATATCAATAGAATATTCAACCGTCGTTTTCTACTCGACGTAACGAGGCGAAGCCTAAATAAATGCTAATAACCACAGCAATCATGCTAATACAATATGATGAATGGCGTATGGTGCAAATTTCTTTTCCTAATAAATAAGTATCTTTATCATTTGTTTTTTTATTTTAATCCTATTTCCTGATTAATTGACATAGCATTTTCTATTATATTATTTTTATAAAACCACCAAGAGTACCGTATACACATAACAGTTGCTCAAAATAAACGAAAGTTGCTGTAAAAAGACACACGGTGTTTTTTTTTTTTTTATAAATAACTCTACAAACACGTTCTATTGGTTAGCCGATTAAACTTACGTTTCTTACATTTATTTAAAAGAACTTTGGAGCCGTGTGATAAGTTTTTTAGGAACTGGTGTTTTAGTGAGAGATCACAAAAACATAACATTTTAATTACTCCAGACTACAAAGTCATACATCAAAATATTTTCACTTAAGTAGCTTCAACCAAAACTTTCCCAGTTGCTTTAAGCCACATCAGTAGTCAAAGGCAGTACACGCACACTTGAATAGTTAATTAGAGACTGCAGCCTGTACGTATTTGAATCAAACGATGAAATATCTCAGCCCCTATCGCTAATTATGCACCAAGTTTTCTCCCTGTATCAAACAACATTCGCAACCGTTCACGTAACATAAACACGGGCTTATAAACAAGTCCACATGGGCGAGGAAAGCAATCGCATATGCTTAAGGGTATTTACGTACAGTGTCTGAAACCGAGCTAAGTAAATGGGTATAGAAAGTTGAAGCTACATTAACATCGTGCAATTCGATGCACGGATGTGAGTGTCAGAATAAGTATCCACGAATCAGTTTTAGCTGGACATGGTTGGATTATAGTATTTAAACTAAATTCGTACTTAGTCTCAAAGTCCTTATACTTTTAATTAAATACTTAGTGTTTGTAGATTTTACATCCGGCAATCACCTTTAAGAGAGTTCCAAAATTATTGTGTACAGATTTTGTCGGTCTCCATATTTATAATACTTTTTCAGTTGATTCCATCCAAAAGTTTACGATTTAGCAGATAGAAGTTTATGTCCAATCGTAAACGCTCACAAATGATTCGAAACCAAAATGCAAGACAAAACTTAGTCGAAAGCTGTGCGCTCGAATGTGAGAATTAGCATCCCCTGAGGGTATATTCGACACTATATAATCATATTATACGAATTAACATGCATCTCACGTCATCTATGAGCAAATATTGGAGCTAATCCATCTCATGTTCTAATCCATAGAGATTAGTGAAAACCAATCTTGCTCAAGGTATGCCTGGGATTCCCTCAATGCTTGCTGTCTACACGAGATTAAGTGAGCTGGAGGATTTAAAATGTGAATAAATATACAGATGTTGCCAATTGATTAATTTTAATCTCTGACTGCTATTTTTTCCCTATTATCTAATAGAACAAATTAACAGTGGATGAATTAATATATACTACATTGAAAAGTAAATGGATTGATAGATCTAAGCTATTATCACCACCACCACTTTCTTATTAGACTTTATCCTTCGTGCTAGCTAGCTAGTAATAGGTACTTGCGTCACTATACGTTATGCAATTACCTATTACTCACGCACAAGACACGGAAATCTTTTTGGCTACACCAGAGCTGATAATCCTTCGTTGTCTTCAGCGTGCAGCCAGAATTAGAAACCTAAAGTTTCAGGCAAAGTTCTCTCCCGCAATATGCAAATTTAAGCCTTATTTGCATCCGTGTGTATCCGCGACTGTCGAAGGCAAAGGCCGGACTAATTGCTATACTGCGTTGCAATTAGAGGCGCCGCCGCCAGATGAAGTAATTAGGCACAGTGTTGCTTGCTTCACGTTTTTATACCCAGCCTTAATTATACAATTACCTAGACTGTGTTTTGGATTGTGACAGTGTTGGGAACTGAGGACGTAAAGAAAAGAGGACAGTAAACCACACCTGGCTTTGCCACTTTTAATGAAAAGTCTATTTAAAAATTATTTCGTTTTAAGTGTCTGTGGCATTTTTTTATCAAACAACATAAGATTTACGTCATTATTGTCACTACAACGCATTCTTCACTGAAAATACAGGCACTCACTAATTTTATGAAAATTTATTCAGAATTGTGTCAAGGCCCGCACAGTTGAAGGCCTAATAGTGAATTTAAATACAATATTGCATACAAATGAAGGCTTAAAAACAGATAAGAATTGCCGAAGCCCCGGGGCTACTGGAGAGAGCGGATCCGACACCCTGATGCCTCTTAAAACTAAATACACTTCCGAAGCGAAAGCAAATTTCATGCATAAAATTATTGAAGGTGCCTGCGCGAGACACACTACCTGCCGCACTCTCGCCGGCGCAAGGTACGAGCGACATTACACTTACAGATGATCAATAACCACAGTGATAAAGTTATAGTATAGTAACACCTATACCTGCTGTATTTTTAAGAAATTATCATAACGTTGTAGTGTTGAAAAGACTTGCTGTGACCAAACTGCAATTGACCTCTATATAATATTCTCCAAATTTTGTGAATTTAACAATACCATTTGATTCAGCTTCCCATAGAGTTAATCAAAGTTAAACACGAGCCAAGACAACTCCTAGCGTCTATTTCATTGTAAAACTTCGTATAGGAAGTGCGATTATGTCCGTAAAAGCTTAAAACCTACGTCGCTGAAATCTCCACATGTAAGTAACTTCTTACTTTGCAGCTCGCATCATAAATCCATGTCTCGCCACCCGCCTCCATCTCCTCGCACGCGGCGACACAGCCTGTTCATATTGAAATGAACCCCAAATTAATATGTATGCCACGAAGTGATACAATACCTGGAAATCGTTGCGCGAAACCAAAACTTTCAACAAATATTATGCCACTGGTACTGTTAGGGATACGGTGAATTCTATGATTGACGTTTACTGGTTAATACTTAAGGTAATAGCCAAGCCACGGTATTCTTAATGTAAACGCATAAAAACTCCGTTTTGTGTAATTTTTTAAGTGTTTATTTTAGCTTATCTGAAAGAAAGCTACGAATGTACAATTCTCCATTTGATTTCTAAGTATTATATGGAGAATGTCGGCGCCTTGCATTTTTATACCTAAAAAGTTACTATTTAAATTTCTAAAACGTCCACTTTATACAGAAAGAAATGTTAATTATATGAGAAATACCATGTAAACTCACCAGAATAATCTATATTATATGGTCAGCACTTAGATTTGAGTCAGTTTATTCCAAAATATACCAAATTTCGTCTTTACCGCCACTTCTGGGTAAATCATTTGTTAGAACGTATTCTACCTTTTGCAGCTCTTTGTTTAGTTGAAGGTTGTACGACGTGTAAAGTTACATTGAAGCACTGAACTTTGGTCGATAAAACGCTGTATTTATTCCGCATAAATGTCGCGGGTCACGCGTTGGTAGAGTCGTGAAGTTAGTCTCATTGTCACCTAAACATAGTAAATTATGCGTGAATAAAAATAAACTTCTAAAAGATTGCTTGCATAGAAACGCTTTACAGAAAGTTAAGCATTGGCTACTTAAAAGTTCATATGAACAAACAGAGAACTTAGTAAAGGTTTACAATCGGGAAATGCAACAGGATCCATACCTGTCATTTAATTTAAACAATATTTGTTGTTTCAGTTTACACACATGATACAAATTACTGTCACATACACACTCACTCATTCACATACACTCACACACTAACATCACTGCGAACCCAATTGATACCATAGATTTTCACTGCATGGAAAATGTTAGTGGCTTTATGCCTAGTTTGGGGCTCATAAGAAACTCATCATATGTATTCATGATTAATTAAATGTTTTATACAATTGGAATCACTTATAAATTAATGTAATGTTATTTATAAAATTTAATGTGAATTGTAATGTGTGATGTGAATAAATTATCTTATCTAAATTATCTTATCTAAATTATCTTATCTTATCATCTTATCTATTTAATGTTGAGAGATTTAATATGTATTAGACATGTAAACAAAAGGTGCTGATAAGTGTTCTTACTGCAGGTTAATGTAATAGCTCAATTAGTTTTAGCATGAAACTATATATTTTTTAGGTAGTAATTGTTTTAAATAAAATACGTGGTGTAACTCAAAACTACCTTCTGCCAAACGGAAAGAGAGTATGTAAGCAGCGATGATATTCTTACTGGTTTAAAACTAAGCGCTTATTTTTTTACTGATGTTGAGAGATGAGGCCGTTAATACTCTAGAGCGTGCCAAATTTATTATATACCTGCGTACCCCAAAACATCTTGATAATTATAAGAAGCCAGCTGTTTTTCAAGATAGTAAAATAATTCTTTTTGCTCAGACGGAATAAATTGAGAGAAATCCGACACGCTGTCTTAATTTTGTTTTTCATACCTTAATATTTAGCCACGCATACTAACGGACTCAAAATGATGACGACGTAATTTGATACAATTGCTTAAATAAAAACAAAGAAGTGATGCTGAGCAAATATTGTACTGTGTAATTATTTGTTAAATATATAATACGCCTTTGCACAAACAAGGAAGACTACTATCAACATACTCATAGTACCTATCGATATCTACAACTCATATACAACATAGTATCTAGTAAAAGACGGCATGTTTCCTCGTAATTTCCCTCCATCGGTGATGTTATTGCATGTATCAACACACTTAATGCCAGCATTTGATTTCTTCCTCTTCAAAAAGCTGTCACTCCTCAATATCCGGCCATGAATTGAATCCTGCGGAATATGCTATAAGGGCTAGCGAATACCAACGCATGCCAGATCACTTCACTTGGCTTGAGTTGTAGACGGGCAACATAATTCAATAGTAAATCAGACATATTTCTTTGTCTAAATCCTTATTTGAGCTTATATTATAGACGTTAAATCCCCAGTGATAATAATTGCCTATTCGCACGAAAACACGGTCATGTCAAAACTAATTCGTCAATATAACCGCTCAACGAATACTTTGATTTAACTGTCATATTTGTAAGTCGCGTCAATCTGTAGACAAAAAAATAAAAGTATATATTTCGTATGAAAATTGATACCACAAAACCTACTTACAGTACATAACAGTCTCTGACAATCGAAATTTTGTTTTTCACAAAATATCGCTCACAAATCGCTTGTCTGAGCCGCCCATGACGTTCCGTCAGTCAAACGTAATCGATTTAGTCAGAGATGTGTCGGAACGATTTTCTTCATGACAGACCAATCACTAGGGGAGAGGAGGGTGCGATGTTTCGGCTAATAGCTGTAGTGGTTTTGCCAATCGGTTCTGAAGGGCATTGGGGTTGGGAGAGTGAGTAATCAAAAATAAGTTAAGAGCTAAGTATTTCGGTAGGGATGTGCGACGCAAGCATCAAAGGGCAATTTGCAAATTTAAACAACAGTTTTAATAAAGTTTTGCAACAGATTAGTCTTTCTGATACTTATAATTACTCACAAAATGTATTGTACTGTTAATTAATAAGGCAATGATTTCACTATTAAATTAAAATACTTTGTAGTACGTCATATACGAGTATACGTAAAAGGTGGATTATTATTTCATCCAGTTAATGCTACATTCGGTCTTATTAATAAACGCGTCTTAACTTTAAACGTCTTTTGTCTTGTTTAATCCGAATGAGAACTTCACTCGTTAAAACAAGACAAAAGATGATGGAAGTTAAAACGCGTTTATTAATAAGACCGTATATGTTAATTTATATGCGAAATACCATACCGTGTTCCAGGACGCAATAAGCCCCATGTGACTCAAAAAGCTGTCTATTTGAAGTCTGATTGGGCTGAACACGTCTGCTGCATGTCGGATGATCTTTGAGCCAAGATTTACCACCCAGTGAAAGCGAGATCGCAAACCACGCCTCGGTAAACCAAGAAAGCGTTAAAGAGACGAGTTGGACAAACATTACTAACTGGTCAACTCACACGCATGGTAAGAGGGCAAGGGAGGAATATGCCCAACGGTGGGACATGATAACTCGTAATAATAAAGCTATTTTTGCACTGTAACCATTATCTTGTCATTAGATCGGCATTTACACTTAAATTCATTTGAAACTGTTTGAGGCATGATTGTTTAAAATTTATTTTTTCATGCAATTTTGTACTAATTTATGTACACAACTTACGAATTTCAATTTTAAATTACAAAGACATAAAAAGAAATATTGATGTAATAAGACCACATGATTATTTTTACAATATACCCTCTGTAATCTAATTAAACTTGATGGCATACTGATTTATTGATAAATGGACCATAAAAAGTGTTTAATTTTTTCTTTATTTATACTTATCGATATATTTGACTGCAAAATACGAAATTCATCTCACATTTTGATACAATGGAAGTGAATTTTTATTAATATTTAAACAACAAAATATCACGTTGAAGAGAATTTCGATGAGCCTTCGTGTTTGCAATGCTCTACTGAGCACTAGCCCAGCTTAAAAGAATTAATATTTTACTAAAAAATAAAATAAACAGGCACGTTTACATAAACCAATACAAACTTATGCGAAAAATGTGAACTACACAAAGAAAGTTAATTATTTAAAAGAGTTATATCGTACAAGTCGAGTGCCTCTTTGTTCTCGAAACAAAAGCAAAAAAAATATATAAGAGTACTCATTACCAAAAAACAACGTGACTCTTTCACACTTTCCTCATTTTTCCCCTTCACAATATTTGCAATGCAAACCAAAAGAACATTAAACAAACAGCCACCAAACAAACTGGCAATTATAACGGCTTCAAATTAAAAATCACACAAAAGTGGAAACATTTTCAAAAAGCGTTGAAAGAATGAAAATTGCGAAGCTGTCATGACTCGAAACATGATAGTCGCAGTATTTAACTAGGTAGGGCAAGAAATTAGATCGTATTTTGTAAAGAGTAAGGTTCAGATTAGTCGATGAGACCAGTTTGTTTTGAGTATTTGCCAAAGTGCTTTGTTTTCGACTTGTAAATTGATTGAAACGCCGGGCAACTGATAATTGCTAATAGTTTTCTTGTTAGCGTCGAAAGTGGGAAGTTCTTAGACTAGTTGATTTCTTTGCGAGTTCCATTTCCTCCCCGCGCCGGTATTAAGTGGTTGATTGCAGACTCGCGAAGAATGTTAGAGTGATTTTTTGTTCTCTACTTTGATTGACTAATTTGATTTTCTATTCCAATCTTTATGAAACTGAAAGAAACTGTAATGCTGTCTGGGAGGCTATCGGCTATTTGTATTGCTTTCAATATTGCTATAGTCTTGAAAGCAATACCATGTATAAACCCCTTACCTCATAAGCATGTATAAGTGGTAATGTAACCGTTTTAGCTCAATAAATAAATGATTAATAAATAAATAGTTTCGTATCGGTTACGAAAGCAAGACCCTAGAATTACTTTCAGCAAAGCGATGACAATTTTCAAAACAGTAAGTGAACAAAAGATTGCAATGACTCCATATATTTGACACATGTTGGCATCGGCTATAATATACTATTTGAGTCTAGACATCGCCATCGTCATAGCTTTGAAAGCAATACAAATAACCGATAGTTCCCCTAGGGGGCTAGACTCAAAGCAGTAGTACTTACATCGCTATGGCCGATCCCAATATCTGTCAAATATATGGAGTCATTGTAATCTTTTGGTATTGTTTTGAAAATTGTCGTCGCTATGCTGAAAGCAATACTACGGTCTTGCTTTCGTAACCGATACGAAACTATTTGTTTATTAATCATTTATTTATTGAGCTAAAACGATTACAATACCACAAATACATGCTTATGAGGTAAGGGGTTTATACTAGCAGGCTACAATTAACTTAAATTAACATTTGATTAGTGTATTAAAACACCCATAGGTACGTATCGTATAAGAGTTGTGAACAGTCCCTCCCTAACGATGTCTTTCCAAATAACGCCAGAGTCACATACGCTCGGAAAACTTTCGTGTTTTTTATTTTATTTCCAAGTTTGGAATAGACAAAGTTTGTCGGACAACTGCCATTGATGGAGTCAGGTGATTTTACCGCACTTTCTTATTCGCAGTCCGGTAAAATTGTTTTTTACTTAAAAGTTCCTTATATATACGTAGATTATGTCGGTAAATTAAATTTAGATTTGCTTACTTTTGACACAGCAATTGTGTGTATATTATTGAATAAATGAATATCAACGAACATCCCTTTATGGGTGGCTTCTGATGACTTAATTAGCAACTAAAAATATTTTTTGCCTCCTCAAACTTTTAGCCGCGCGTCAAAGATATTTTTGTATGGAAAAGCAATTTTCTGCGATTTTTGGATGTTACAGAACAAAAGTTGCTGCTTATGGTCATCAGAAGCCTATAGGAGGATGGCAGTTGATAACCAATCACTCTGCATAGGTATTACAATTTCTGCGACTGTAGACCTCGTGATAACATTTTACAATATCTCGCAAAAACTATCTTCAGGTTGGACTCTACATCTTCTTTTTCTTACTCAGAATTAATAGCTACTTCATGTCGAGTAACATTTGCTTGTTTTAAGTAAGTAATCCAAAATTAATCAAAATAGAAAATTATACTTCGGACGTTTTGTAAAAAAAATTGTTTCTTAAACATAAATCATTTCTCTATTTTCGTTTCATCCCGTACCGCTATCTAAAGCCGTTTATAGAAAGAGCAAAAACATAAAATATCCGAGACCGGCGGAGAATTTTAAGGAACTCCGAAATTAACTTCCGTCTCGCCGTATTCATTGCGGTCTCTATTATTTTAAATTTAGTTTTATTTCTTAAAAGACGTCATTCATGACTCGCGCTGAATTTTTGCTATACTAGACTCAATCAACAATGCATTTTCATGACTTCGCTGTTTACCAACGGCATATAAGCGTTTATGGTATGTTACATATGTAAGCGATTTTTTAAATATTTAATTGCTTGGCCTGGGCTTGATCTAAACTCGCCTGATATAAAGAGATGGAAAGGATAAAAAACCAACGAGATTATAGCTATAGCGAAATAGAGAACTCGGCAGCGAATTCCACAACTTAGCAATTCGTTCAGTAAAAGTAGACACAAAGCGTGTAACATGTACCGGTGGTAATGATTAGTGATGATGGTGTAGGTTTACGCATATGGATTTAATTTTAGGCCTTATACTTGCGTCTGATATCGTCGAAATCGTCTCCAGCCGTTGCATCTCCGACCAGAGCAGGCTGAGCCTAACTAGCTAGCATAACCATACGCAATGAACTATTTATAATAACTAAATATTCCTGTGTGACGCAATTAACCCGTCAAAGGCCGCAAACAGCAGGTGTCTATTTGAGAAGCCGACGAGCCAATTGTCAAGGGAGGCGACCAATTACCTACCAACTCAGATTAGGGGGAGGTCAGTAAGCCTGCAGTACATTTGGGTACTCAGGATTTGAGCTAACGATAGCAGTTTACGAGACGGTTTATCGTATGGGCACAGGAGACAGCAGCCAATGCTTACAAGACAAAGGTTGTTGCAGCAGTACATAAACTAGCGATGGGCCTTATTTATTTAAAGTAAAGTAAAGTTATATTTATTGACCTAAATAACGTTCGTTACAGGCAAGTCTTATTACATTTGAATCATTTGAATTAATAATTACTTTAAAAAATTAACTTACAAATCTCATTTATATACGATTACTTAATATTATTTCTTAGTTTAATAGTTCTCGTGACAAATGTTTATATTACGAGTATGATTGCTTTGTTTAGTTATTAGTGATAATTTATTATGGTTGTTCGTTACACAAGAACGATGATTCTACAAGCTGCATTCACATATATTCGCTGAGTTTATAAAAAGGATTGCTTTCAACAAAATACTCAAACTTTTGTTTGAAGATCACTTTTTTGTTTGTTTCAATTTTTTGTTTGAGATCCATTATACAATTAGGTAATTTATTGTACATTTTGGTGTAAAGCCCCTGCTTCTTACATTTAGCTAATCTATTTATGGGTAGTATTCGCCCTTTTTTATTATTGCGTGTAATTTTTTTTCGGTATTTCCCTGTTCTCGTGTACTTCCAATAAACAACTATAAATATAAAGTGATATAATTGTCATTATTTTATCTTTTTTAAAGCGTATTCTCGCAGAATTAATTAACGGCTTAAAAAAATGTATTTTTTTAAACCGTTAATTGTTCTTATAGACTGTTTTTGACATTTTAAGACTTTTAGATATCTATAGCATTTCCCCAAACAATAATAGCATATCTTATAATAGAATACACGTAGGCATAATATGACAGAGATGACCGACTTTTTATCTAGTAATGGCTTAAGTTTAAATAAAGCATAATTACCATTACATAATTATTAGAGTTGGATGAACACTATAAAGTCTTGGTACTGAATATATATTTTTATTAAGATAAGATTTTATGTGTTTCATTTTACCCGACTGCTCAAAAGGAGAGCAATATTTTTAAATGTAATATAATATTATGTAAGTACATTGAATTTGTCTTTGTGTAAATGGCCATAGGTTAGCCTATGGCCATTTACTGGTTACATAAAAAAATACATAGGTGTACAATATTAGCAGGAGTGTATTTGAAAATGGATTTTTACTACAACCTACACTTACTTACCTAATTATACCTGTAGTAGTATGAGTCCGATAAAATAATACTATGGAAAAACGATTCCGAAACTATGAATCGATAAAAGTTTATTTCATGACTCATGAAATAAGGTCTAAGATATATACTATGACACGATTAAAAGAAACATATATCACCACCATGGTTACCAACTGATATTTAATTTCCGTCAACACAGCGGATGCCACATTTGACATATTTGGTCGCGAGAGTTATTTATTTTAGACTAGTATACAAACGAACTTTTTCTACGGACTTGCAAAAAGAGGAAGTACTCAATTCTACTGTATTTTTTATGATTGTTACCTGGTTTCTTGGAGACCGATGGACCGATTTTATAAACTTGTTTTTTTTTTCTGAAAGGTAAATACCTCCAAATCGGGCCAGAGGTTTGATTTTAAATCGAACTAACTGAAATAATTCTATCGGTGCCTGCAGTAATAGCAGCCGTTGGTAGTCGCATTTTAAAAAAAAAATTATGTCGATCTCAACAACTGGTACGCACATCGTCATTAACGTCGCAATCACAGTGCAGGCGGCGCGGGCAACTAGTACGTCCGCAGTTGACTCAGCCAGTCGTGATTAATTCACCACAGGCCACCTGGCCAAGCAGTTTGCTAACCCAACGTCAAGCAAGCAGTTTACTAAGCTGCGCTAATTATTTAAGCGGCCGCTGATTGTTCGGCTCAGTCCCTTTGTTGAGAATGCGCCGCGGATTTATTAGACGATTTCCACTGTGGCTAGATTATTTAGTTTTGATTGAAGTCTAGACGCGTAACAGCTTTCAGCTTTGAAAATTAGTTTGTTGCGACCGGTTTCATTCAGAAATCTCGTTTATAATACCTGAAAAATTTGCATTACATTTCTGCTCCAGCGTTATTTATATTTATTTATAGTTATAGATAGCGAGACATAAATAATATTCAAAATAATTTCAATATAGAATTGCAATGCACAATTTTTCAAGTATTTTGCAAAATACCTAAAAGATAACCAATGCAATCCCTGCGTCAAAATTTTTATATAAAATATAGGCGTGTTAAGTACAATACTAATTTAATGGCATTTCAACTTATTCTAAGTGTGTACGTTGGGATATTATATTCGAAGTTAAGTTAGCCACAAAAAGAGCCATAACGACAACCTACAAGTTTAGGAAAAATAAATAAAATAATATTTGACAACATCCACACTTCTCAGGTCCCAAACTAGGCAAAGCTAAATGCAAAATGCTAGGTCATATAATAACAATAAATACGACCTTATTTAATAAATACGTTAACCGGTACGAATATATTTAAAAAAATCGGAGATAGTTATAGTTCGAATAATAAAATGAAATGATCAAATATGGAAACTCAGCAAAAATAACAAGCCTTGAAATGCATCCTTCAATTCTGTTCTGGTTCGATTCCAGAACCAATGGTTCCATTAGCGAATATCTCTTACGATTTCCTTTGAGAGCGGCCAGAGGCTAATGCAGGGCGTGCCCTCAAAAGATTGACCCTTGTAACGCGATATCACGCCTAATGCCCATTGAGGGATGTGGGGTATTCGGACGACGTGAATACTGTTTTTGCGGATCGCTTGTCCCGCTTTTGATATTGGATTGGCATAATCTGGGTTTACGGTGACGTAGTGACAGGAATTTGCGGGCTTTTGATTTGTGCACAAGATGGGACGGCCTCTGTTTTGATAGTGGAGGCCGAGCACAGCTGCCTATTTTATGATAACATGATTTTCTAGTAGACGTATTTTTAATTGTTTTTACGAAAGGATGAGATTCTGAATTTCCCGGTTTTTATTAACGTTCCCCAATTTCTCAGCAACCTGAAATTGTAGCTCTTAGTACTTCAGAAGGTTTTTTTACTTAATTGTAAAAATTTAACAAATGTGTTTACATTTCTAAAAAGACCTTAAATTAAACATGTATTTAGTTAAAATTTATGTAC
Source organism: Ligdia adustata (assembly GCA_947049295.1). Lineage (NCBI taxonomy): Eukaryota > Metazoa > Arthropoda > Insecta > Lepidoptera > Geometridae > Ligdia > Ligdia adustata. Next base: position 12,978,915 of record OX346218.1, read on the forward strand.
TTAATAAATAAAATTCAAATACAAATACGATTGATGCTTTCCTTATGCGTACTATCCGTTTCTCGCTATTCACAAGACAAATTTGTTTTATGCATATATTTTTACTGTAAAAAGAATAATTAATTTTAAATTGATATTTATAAATTTAATTATTTTTTTGGAGTCTGTAAATTTATTTCTATAAATATCTCCATAGTAGATTTAGGTGCAGTAGAGTTTATAAATTGTGTAATAAGAAACCTATTCGAAACATTAAGCGGCAACAGTTGTTAAAACCTCTCACAGTGAAGCCGCAGGCGCTACAACGGTATAAATGTTCAAATATCAAAATATGAGCGTTTATTACAAGCCATAAATAATTCCCAAAGGCTTATAAAGCTCCTTAGCGATGTTATAAATCTTAGAGATGGAAAAAAGCAGCGAGCGGACATAGATAGGAGTGGCCATGTTAGAGGTTAAGATTGCTCTAATAGACATTCAAACTTTTTAGCGAAGTTTAAAGTTAAATTATTTGCGGCATATTGTTTTTATTAATACAAAATATTTTGCAAATGACAGAAAGTGCTGTTCGTTGTTGAATTAAAACAAAAGACTCATATTGTATACTAGACAGTATATCGTTTAGAAAGTTAACGTATTTGCTAGTACGGGAATAGTATATATTTTATTCATTACTTCTTCACGCTGAAACTGCAGATCGAATTTCGTTGAAATTTGAAGTGGAGAAAAGAGCCTGTACTAGTCACTTAACTATAACTGTAACATTAACTGTTTAGAATTAATAAACACTACGTCTACAGAATACAATAGTTTCATATAAACTCATTTCAACGAGCCTTACGTAGCGGACGTGACAGGACTGTTGGCCAGCGTGTTGAACTATGGCCTCTGCCTATGTCATGATGGCCTCTCATCTCTTCTATATCCTCAGAGCTTGCAATAAGTTGCATGAACTAGCATTAATTTTGAGTCAATTCGAAAGAGAGTCACCACTTATCCTAAGGAACAACTTTCACTATGGAACCAACTCTGAATTCGAGAAAAAAATCAACTGTTTCATACATTTTGACGAGGACTCAAACTTATATATAGAACAACCGTTTTTTTGACTCTCGAATATAATATTGGTCTTATAGCGATGGATTGGATGAGTATAGTCACTTCTTTTCGGCATATTACACTCCTAACCGATAACCCTGTATAGTAAACTCATTTTAAATTTTATGTAAAACTAACATAAACTTATAAAATGTTTTTTTTTTAAATCCAACACAGCTAGCCATTTGTCCACAAGCTCGCTCACGCAAGTCAGCGACACTATAGCCCTTAGCGACACTAACACACTGTTAGGTTCTTGGCACGTTTGTGTGGGTGTGTGTTTGTTATATCTTCCTATTAAACCTCCCAGTATAAATGTCATTACACGCCTGCAAATGACGTTACACACATTTGCATGTTCCAATGATCAATAAACATACAAATCCTAAGCATCTGTCAATAACAATCAATCGAGGTAGATGGATGCTGTCTCGCGACACCATAAGATGGATGGCTCAATTATCCGTTAAACTGCCGTCTCATTCCTACCACCACTCTAGCTTTTATGCCTATGGCATTTAAGTGCAATTTCCTTATAATTGATCTAGAGTTTATTTACTGAGACATACTTTATTATTGATATCGACGTAGCAAGTCTGTGTCAGATTGGTGCGAATTGATGGATGGAAATGCATCTGAGAAATGAAAGAAATCGATATATAATGTGTTTTATATTTTACTAGTATAAGTCACTGCAACGTTGCCCGTGACACAAAAAGGACTGTAACGAAGTTTTGAAATTTGACCCCTTCTGGGGTTAAATTTCTAGAAATCCTGGCAAAAATCCATATGTTAAGTCAGATTCAGAAGTTCAGGCCTTGCGTTTATTCCTAGCGAATATTAGTCAGTCGATCATGATTTACTCTTTTATATGTATATACAGATTGTAAATAGTTTCTAGATTAGTCTTGACACAATTTATCACAAAGGACAGCAACTCTGCACTGTGACAAAAACGTTTCACATCATACTTCTACTAGCTCCCTACTAGTATGAATTTCTAGTCATTCACATTAGTCGAGGTTACAATGCAACAATATTTACAGACGCATGTATGAAATGGTTATATAAATATTGAAGTCCTCGTTTAAAACACCTGTACCTAGAGGCCGGGAATCGAACGAGTGATCGGCTGTCAAATATATATTGTGAAAATCACTAGACCACGGCAATGTCTACATTCGTTGATAGCCTAACTTGTAACACACGTTAAGACAAAAAAAGGTAGAAACATGATTATGACTTTACAGTCCGACCCCGAAGTAAGAAAGAAGAGCCAAAATTAAAATTCATAAAATAGCACAAAGTAGTCGACTTTCAAAATAAACCCTTCCTCGGCGTAAAGTTGGTTTAGATTTACATATCTTTTTTTTATGAAAAACAAAAAGGTACTGGAAACTCGGATCATCGCGCAGTAAAAACAGACTCACGGTCGACTACCCCGAGTCGAGATAAAAAAGAATAAGTTGAAATGAGAAAAGTTCCATTAGGTTATGAAATGAAAAGATCATTGTTATCTCTGAGGAGCATACTACTTTTGAGTTATGCCTGGCCTGGCTTGATTGTCCCTATCTTAATGGACTTATTCCGTGGTTAAGTAGCTAAGACTCGGGTTTATTATCTGTACCAATCTCTGGTAATGTCTTGAGGCTTGACAGATGTGTTGTACTTGGGCGAAAAATATTGGCATAGTCTTGCAATACAACGTTTTACACTTATTACTTTCAAAAAATGTCTAGCCACCTGGTAACTTGGTACTCGTAGATGAATATGAAGAAAGCTTACTATCAAAGTATAATTTATTACATCAAATGTTTAAACTTTATTATGTAATTATTTAAATATATGTTCTGTGTAGAACAGCATTTTTTTCGATTTTAGTAATAGTAAAACTTGTCTATAAATTAAGACCTAATTAATTAATTCCATTGCTTCTTCGTTTAAATAAACTTAGAGGCCATCAATAGCAATTCTCGTTCAAATTAGTCTTTCTTTCATCTCAACATCAAAACAATTACTAACGCCTGTATAAAACGTGGCGAAACAATAGTTCTGAGAATCAAAAGCGACAACTCTCGCCATAGTTTCCTCTCCAGTTATATCGCTGCTGCATTACAGAATTAAAATTCTCTGTGCGCATTTTCTTCCTAGTTGCGTATAAATAAGAGATTCCGCGAGCAATTTGCCGAGTTGGAGTTGCTTTGCTTAATTATATTATCTTTTAAGCACTTTCTGCTGGTAAGTGGGCACGTTGTGTTAATTAATGTAAGCGCTCATGTTGGGATGTGTTTCGTTTTAATGCATGCTGCACTCGTATTTTGAGTCGCTTGTTTGAACTCGCTACTAGTTTAAGATAAAGGATTCATGACGCAGGTACTAAATTAAATGTATGTTAGTTATTTGTGATCCCACTTTAAATCTTGACTTTGCTCCTAAATCTTACAAGATATAACTGAATTTTCTTAAGTACGACTATTTAAATGGTGCGTATGAATTCCGGCTTGTTTCAGTAGAAGTGGTGCAATGCAACTTTGTTATGTCTGAATTCACTTCAATATAATAAAATAATGTCATCCATGCTGTTATCGGTTACGGCTTCTACATCATAATAGCTTCTACATCATAATAGGTTGGGCGTAGATGCTGTGCTCCTATGTAGTCACTGATATATAATAATATTTTAGCTAGTATAAGATAACAATGTAGATTTAGAGCTAGACGCGTCTTTTTCTACTTACTATATTAAGCCTTCGCTTGTCCCTGAAGGCAGAATCCTCAGCATTACAACGATATCGGATCTGTAATCACGGCGACACAAAGGTTAGAATTAGTGGACGTCTTTAAGCCAAGACCAAAGGGTTCCTTTGCCTCCCTTTTTCTCTAATGAGGGTCAACTCAACGAACTCTCCTTACAAAGAGTTTGCGGAAAGCCTTAGTTTTTCCCTTTGTTTTGGGTGACGTCTCGTCTAATGATGACCGGGATCGTAGTTTTGGTGTTTGATACGGTTAGGGATGTGAGAGGGGTTTAACTGTAGTTGTTGAAGCAGTTCTGAGGGTGCTGTAAGGAAAACATAAAATAGTAAATTTTGTTTACAAAGACAAGACATTTTGATAAAATTGTTTACTATCTTTATTATAAGTGCAAATGCGTGTTCATTGCAGCGACCAGTATTAAAAATATTACTGAAATATAAGTTAATATCGAGTTGTGAAGTACAAAAAATTTATCAGCTTCTCCACGCAATTTCTGACAGCAGTCTATTTAAGTCTGTAGAGACTTTAACACCACATTTTATCGTACAAAAATATCATGTCAAAAATATTAACGTCCCACAAACGCCCTCTGGACGTCGAGAGACTCTAAAACATTGAATTTTTAACTCCCGCCGCGTTCTCGAGGTGAAACTGGTGAACATTTTTAAACCGCGTCTGCACTGAGGGACGTGACTCCATCAGCGTAAGGGCGTTTTCACGAGATCTAGTAAAATGTCTAAATAATTGCCACAAATTTGTACCGCGGTATTCTGCTGGGTTTTGGACTTCAGACGTGATGGAGAGTCTTGAGTTGGTGAATTTGTTGGGTTTTATAAAGTTTAATGCTATTTTGTACACGTATTAAAGAAAAGTCTGGAATCATCAATTACAGTGCAATAAATATCAGAACAAGTCTGTATTTACCTGACATCAGAAAAGACTATCGCGTTTACCTCGTTAGCACAAAAAAGAAAATACAAAATTAGAATACGGGTTAATACAGACGCCTGTAGTTCACTACTCAGTATGTTTGCAGTAAAAAACCACTCAGGATCTATAGACAACCAAACACCCGTTGACAATTTGCCTTTCGTCATTCTCGCCAACGTTTCAGCGTTTTCCTACCCATGACGAAGTTCCCCACTGTTTCGCATGTGTATACGACACTTTTCCAGTAACATTCGCATCTCAGAATTACAAACGCAGCAACAGTCGCGTTTGAATTGCGCAAATTCGTGCGCTAACAAAAATTGCGAGTCACAATCAGCAGCCATTGAGAGAGAGGTGACGGATTGCTGGAATACTCCGTGAATGCACCGGGTTGCTTGCTGCAGGTTTAAATTGGACTCGGTACGGGTAGGAGTTGCTTATTTTACACTTTGGCACAATGGCTCGTTATTTGTTGACGTTGTCTAGGTGAGTATCGTTTTGTGAAACGTGGAAACGCAGCTTCAGTTTTTCTTTTTTGCAGCTTTATTTGTATATTCCATTATTAGTTCTTATGCGCCCTAACGGTGGGCAAGGATTTTCCAATAGATGGTGTAGTTAGTCATAGCTAATTTCTAGCAAATAGCAGGGTGGGGACTTTATATTTCTTAGTCATCTTTATCAATGCGAGCGATTAATTCTTCAACAACGTTACTTCTGTGAGACGTGATTTGTTTCCTTCCTGTAAGAAATGCTAGTCTATCACCGCGTCTTATAATAATAAAATTTCATAATTCTGTTGTTTTGACTTTTTAATTAAGTCATCCGTAAAACCCAATTCATTGAAAAAATAAAATCTCTTAAAGCACGTCGCCTTATTAAGGTGACTAAAGGTAAAATCAATTTAAAGCTCTGAATAAACCACCATAAATCGGATCGGAAAATGTATAGCTGCCGCCAATGTTGGCGATTTTAAAATCTATTACGCTAATACAATCTTGTTTTGGCCAATAAAAGCTACAGCGCTGGATGTTACAGTGGCCGGGCTTTATTCAGATACTAAGTTCTAAATCAGGAGTTTTTGGAAGTCATTCCTCAATTAGCACGCATTACATATTAGCGCTTGCTAGGAATTGATTATTTTGTTTTTGAAATCACAATCGTGTATGGATTGTGATGTCAAAAACATATACTAAGGCACAAAAAGTAAATTTGGTCAAAGTCGAAGCAAAGACGCGCGTCAATTACTTTGGAAGTCTTACAACGTAAGAATGATTTAAATCGCACTATGAATAAAAAAGGACAACGAAGAGATTTTTCCATTCATAGAAGCAAACTTAAGTGAAAAATAATTTGGGCAGTTCAAATTTTACTTTGAATGCGGTATCCCCAGCGGCGATGACCCGTCGACCACCTAATCCGTTTATTGATTTCCCGCTTTTTTGAGTCGGGTATCTTTTTATCGGTCCACAGCGGGGTTATTGCAAATAGCTGGATAAACCCAGGCCAGATATAGCGAGATATGGCTGGGCTTCGGATTTATTACGGCTCTTGGACTGATTTATGTCCAGATGACCTATATCTTGTGATTGGATGATACAAAGTTTAGGAATGAACAGCGAGCGCCGATGAGATATCAGATATCTTTTGTTGATAAAATAGTTGGCGACAATCTTTAATATATAAGTAATGCCGGATATATCAGACAAAAATTGTGGCTTCTTACTTCTTATTTAATATTTATTTTACGATACTAATTATTCCTCATTGATCATAAAAGTAAATCCGATCCGAAGATCCGAAGATGAATACCTACTTTGGACGATTGTTTGATGATGAGAATTTATAGATTTTTCAACTATAATACACATTATACGTGCATTACCCAGTTGCGTAGAGTTCGGGCCAGCCATAGCGGCATTACTATCAATTTAACTGTCAGTGCACGAACTACTGTCTGATAAAGACATATAGTGAACACGAGAATTTTACATTCATTAATTTATTTATTATTTAAATAATTTTTTTTTATAATTTACCATCATCAATTTCATTAATTAGTCTTCAATTTGTATAAATAATCTTGAGATAAGTCAAAATAAATGGAATTTAATCCTGAAATAAAGTAACAGCTCAGATTTATAGTAAGCAATTAAAATTTTATTTTCTACAACCCTTTTAATGTAGACTTACAGAAAATGTATTCAGCCAAATTGCTATTAAGCAACATAAACAAGAGTAAACACTAGCCTCTAATTAAATGAAGAAATCCAGCTAAGCCCCAGTTAATACAAAATACAAATCCAATTTGAGTTCTCACTGCGAACGGCTCTGGAGCGGGCATTCGGTTCTTCCGCCGGGATCACTCATTTCAGCCGTTTTATTACATTCATAATCCGGATTCCGTAAAGCAAGAGCTTTTCACTCGACGTGGCCACAGAGCAGGAAAGAGAAGTAGAACTCTATTATCGGTTGATGGACGGATGATGAAGTGGTAATAGTCTGATTTTCCTTTTTAAGTTCAGAATCCTAAAAACGAAGTTTTCACAATCTTGCAAAGCAAACTTGATACTTAAAAGTATCCATCTTTCCAGTAACGATAAATATTCAAGATAATAATTATGTTGACTACTGAACTGAAGCTACAAAACTATTCAAAATGAAATAAATAATAAGTAAATGAGTATCTGTTTTTTATCTAGAAAACTAACGCGTGTTTGATTCATATGGTTAAGAAGGCGGGTTTTCAGGCGTACCTGATTGTTGGTTTTTTTTTTATCCTGACCAGCTATACCATTTGACCGAAAGTTCGCACAACCCCGTAAGTCAGCGACACTGTAGCTCTAGATGGAGCATGCCTAATCTGGAATACACTGGCTTTCAAGGAAGGCTGCCGGAACACACCGTTAGGTCCTACTATAGTTTCGTTCACATTCGGTAAAATTCATCAGGGATGAAATGAGTCGTTCGCGATGCAGTACAAGACGCCATCGAGTGTCATCGTTGCAAACACGAACGACTCATTTCATCCCTGATGAAGTTCACCGAATGTGAACCAAACTATAGTTGGACCTTTCCTACAATCAGGTACGCCTGAAAACCCGCCTTCTTAAACAATATGAATCAAACACGCGTTAGTTTTCTAAATAAAAAACAGAAAATTCGTATATTATTGTTTTATATTGCAGTTCATTTATAATATGCATTAATATATAAAAACCCTACTCCAAATTCTACTTTGTGTTACTGATTCAAAGCATTCTATGCCACTCGCAGTGGTTCCACACTCGTAAAACCTGTTGTATCTGGTTGAACCTCAAAGAAGGTCTCATGCTGGAGGCCTTATGGATTTATTGCCTTATGAAAACACCTAACAGCCTCAGGAAACGGTGTTAAGGGCCGTTAATTCACGTGATGCTGTAAAATTTACATTTTTGGCCAGAAGATTAAACAGACCCGCGGGCGTTATGCTCTTTTTGTTAGCGGTAAAAATATTAAATTATAAAGATAAAATGTGGATAAAGTATTAAGCTCTAAAGAAAAGTTGTGTAGTAAAAACGACTGTATGATTTTTGGGGACCATGTTATGCTTACAGAAAGAGTTGCTATTAATTTTTATAATTCAGCATTAAAACTATATGTATAAAAAATAAAATAAAATAATCTAAACATATTTTTTACTTTAATTTTTTTTAAATCTAGTTACTTACACCCGCGGCTTTACTCGCGACATGAAATGGAATACGAAAAACCCCTTAAAAGACCCCTTAGGGGTTGAATTTTCAAAAATGAATACTCCGATCTTCTCTCCAAATGTCATGCCTCTAGGTTTAGCATTTTAGGCTCTGCGTTAATTTCAGCAAATATCAGGCAGTCAGGACTTACTATTTATATATATAGATATTAACACATATTATACACTAACGACTTTCATCGTTATAATCATCATCACTTGCAAAGATCCTTATTATTTCATTTGATATTAATAAATCGTAATAATAACGCATTGTTTACGCCCCTCATTAAGCCATCAAAGCCGCATTAGCTTCAGTAGTGTATTAGTATGTGCGGCACGTACCGACCACGTTAGATGCCGACCGCTAATCGACGGACCAGAGCAGAGCAGAACAATCTTCCGGCTAAATACAGATATAGAGACGGTAATCCTTATTCATACGTAAATTATATTATAAGTAATTTATAAATCAAAAATAAAGTAACATCTTATTTAGAAAACTACGCGTTAGTTTGAAAGTTAGTACTTAGTTAGTAGTTGAAAAGAAAAGTAGAATTCTATTAAGTAAGGTCTATGGACGGATGATGAAACGGTAATAGCCTGATTATCCTGTTTAAGTCCAGAATCCTAAAACTAGGCTTTCACAATTTTACAAAAAAACTTGATACTTACAAGTATTCATCTTTCCAGTAATGATAATTATTCAAGATAATTATTATGTTGACTACTGAACTGAACCTATGAAACTATTCAAAATGAAATAAGTAATGAGTAAATGAATATCAGTTTTTTATTTATGGTTGGAAACTGTAGTTTTGTTCGGTGAACTTATCATCGTCCAACAATCAGGTACGCGTGAAAACCCGACTCCTTAACAATATGGCCGCTGGTCCCGGGTTCGATCCCCGGATGGGTCAAACATTTGTGTGCATGAACATGTCTGTTTGATCTGTGTCTGGGTGTTTATTATATATATAAGTATGTATATATGTATTTCTAAGTATGTATATCAGTGATCAGGTTAGCATAGCACAGGCTTTGCCTAGTTTGGGACCTGAAGACCTTTGTGTGGATGTTGTCCCATATTATTATTATTATTTATTATTAATATAAACTCACATTTCCTATGAAATCCTGCCCAACGCTCGTTGCATTGCTGCTTTGTATAGCTAAGGATAGTTAAATTATAAATAAATATACGTTTGGTAGTTACGATTCTACAGTCACACATACACACGTCACATTTATATCACCAGCCCTTATTGCGTCGGGTGTTGAAAATAAATGATAATTTACCCTTAAGCCATCCAGTACTATGCTATGCTCAACGCAACATAAGCTCTGTTACAAACTTGACCTTCATCTGCAGTCCCAGTGATCGTTTAAGAGGTACAATTTATCTTAAACTCACACATTTTCCTTTACAAAGGCTTTATTCCAGGCAGCGCGAGATAAGGTTTATTTAGGCCCTTTGAGAAAACATAAAACGCTAAAACTAAATACATCAAATAAATGTGTCCTCGGGAGGTGTACTACACTTGCCACGTTTTTGTCGAATATTTATGTGCATATCAAATGTTTTACTGTTTGTCTGTATATATTTCTGTATTATTTTATTAACCTGCTTTAAGCAAATACTTGCGCTAATCTATATTAATGCACATTAAGTTTAATAATTTTTGCAATTCTTTTCAAATTAAAATAATTTAAAAGTTACTTAAGTAACAAGAAAGATAAAAAAATAACATCTTAAATTTATTCACACGTGACACGAATAATAAAAAAAATATTTAATCACTAAAGATTTGGTTAAAACTAAAAACAAAGCATCGCAAATAAGTGACATCTTTAAATTAACCAGCCCCTTACCATAACTGGAGCATTAATTTGTATTTTTATTATCCTAAAATTGTTTATTTAATTACTTTTTTTTTGTTTGAATAAAAAATCTTTATTAAATAATCAATAGAAATACAACTTACATAAATAGGTAAGCATGCGTACTAAATTACCCGTTCTGACTCAGTCCCGGAGCAAAGGTGCCCATAACACTGGCGGCATTACCGCGCTGTATGGCTATGGCCAACCTTTGAACCAAGAAAGAGCCAGAACGGGAGTCACCACATCTTTCTCTGATTCTACGGCCTATATCTTGTACCAACTGCTTAGCCTCAGCACACCAACTGCCCAACGTCTCAACCGCAATAGGCACAAAGTGATACTGATATTTTTATGTAATTTTAATTAAAATAAAACTAATTAGATAGATTTATGAACACATTATTTTAGACACAAAATATAAAAATACATAAATATAATTTTACACATAGTGGCACAAGGGTTAGCCTTTATAATATAAAATATATTACTAAAGCATTGTACTTACAAATTACTACAAACCGAATTTTATATTGATATTATTTTAACTCTATCATATAATTACTACCTAATACGCCTAGCATAAGATATCTTCGCACATATAGGTACTCACTTTCATTTATAACACCTAAAGTATCACTTACGATACTTATTTACGCTTTGGATGAAATACTAAACTAAAAAAAATACTAAAAATAAAGTAGGTAATATAAAAAAACTGGCTTCGAAACCAGAAATATGCACTTAAAAGCGTTAAATAAATAAATTTAATTATTACAAGCGTTATTTACTAATTTATTTGAAGTCGATGCCAACTAGATAGATACTACGTGTGTAGTAAATAGGTATTTTTACAAAAAAAGTACTTTCATAAAAGTATCTTCACCTATTATTACCTATTATAAATTGTATACAATAACTAACTTAAAAGTTTCACTTTCACTTTCGAACAAAAAAAAATCGGTCCATCCATAGCTTAGAAATCGGGGAAAACACATGAAAAATCGTGCCAAAAAACAGTTTTGACGAACCTTCTTTTTGAAGTCAATAAGCTACTCATGAGCTCTCCTTATATTGTTTGAGTGCATCTAACATATACAAGTAGTATTATAAAACTAAACACGTCCCAGTTTTACCACCTCGCGTTATTAGAAGCTTTATTTACGATCGCCTCAGTAACAGCTAATAGAATCTCGAATAACATAGTTATTTATTGGTACTCGTATCACCGAACTTAATAGAAATATAAGATATATATTCGTAGATTGAAAGCAAATAATAACGTTTCTCAGAATACTTGCAAAGTAAACGTTTGTTGTGTCTAGAATAGCATTGTTAGGTATATTATTTTTATAATAGATGTTTATTAATGGATGATATTAGAAGGGTATCTTAAGAAAATTACAATACGGGAATATTAGGTAACCGATTTTAGAAATAACAGGTTCTCGAAACATCAGTTTCTGAAAATAGCAGTGTACAGTGAAGTAGTAAAGTAAATTCTAACTAAATTTTGCCGAAAACTATTTTGATACACGATATAATCTTTCTGAACACTCTTTTATAGAAATATCACCTTTTAAAAAAACGTACACCGTGAGATTTTTTTTCTGACAAAAAACAGCAACTTGATTTCCTTGCTTAGTACGAAGTAGATATAAAACAGCTCAGGAAGCAAATATTTTAGAAGAGAAGAGGATGAGCTCATTATGAAGAAAGGGGGTATAAATTACTTGAAACTTTATTCTCCATTTCATTTTATTGCGTTTTTTTATGTTAGTTTATTTAAAGTTATATTATATTATAACGCTGCCTTATCATGCATCATTATCATTATGCGCTTATCGAACCGCCTTGTTTTATAAAAAAAGAGAAATACATTTGGCATCGATAGAATTCTGTTTACTGAATTTATGGCTGATAATTTTTCATTGTGTTTGCATGAAAACGATCTACGCTACATACATTTTTAATTTTCAGGCAAACGAAGGTCGTCCGAATAGGATCGCGACGAGACCTCAGGTTAATAATTCTTTTACATATAAGAAGATACTCGTAATATATTAGTCCAACGTTCTTTGGCTGAGCTTGCCGTTGTGACAGTATTTATTTGTATATTTTATTGTCTTTTATTTATGTAAATTTGTGTATTTTATATTCTACGTGTGTCATACGTATGGGAGGTCTTAACGGATCCTTATATAAGAGTTGGATTCATAGTGGAAGTTAATTTCTTAGGATGAGTATAATCCTCTTTTGGCTTAGTGCAACCCTAATCGATAACCCTGTATTTAGTATGCTGATCTGCTGGGATTATTATTGCTCATTTTCTTGAAATATAGTTATTAGCTAATTTATATTATTACCTAACACATTTCATCCACACTTATAAAATATATAAAGCTCTTATATCTTAATGGTTCGTTCCTAAAACATCCCATGATGTCTTATATGGATTAAATAAAAATAATTATCAATTTATACGCTTGGCCTTCCACTGTATTGTATGAAAAACAATTTTACAAGAGTTTATGTTTTAAGCCTAATAGCAAATTATTCTTGCCAAATTTGTCATTTACAAAACAATTCAGTGTGCAAAAAACCCTAAAACAATCGATCATAGGGCGGGGAATCCCACGGGACGGCTCGCCGATCATTCGCAAACGCCGTTAAATAACATACGTGGGGCAGCCCTACTTGATATAAGGATGGGACTGGCCGAGCCGGAAAAGAGGATTATTTTTATCCGTAAAGGAAATATTAGAGATAAGAGGTTTTGCTATTTATGGTGGAAACGTATGGTTGTATTGCCACTTTTCTGTATCAGCGTTATTTTAATGATATACTCATTAACAATAAACATTTGACTAAAGCGAGCTATTCTAGCGATGTGTCTCTAACTTTAAGCTTAATTATCATATTTCTTAAGTCTAAGAGCTTTTATTAAGATTTAATCAAAATTAAACTTGTCATGTCACTCATGGTAGCACTCAGTTGGAATGCTACTCTACGGTCACGATCTATTTACTAGACCGAGACTAGTTCCTTCACTAATATAATATTAACTATAATTCAGGTTTTTTAATCGTTTATATATTCTATTAAATACTATGTAAAATTTAAGGTTCTTTCAAGTGCGTACCGTGCAAGTGTGTATTTTTCTTCTCGCTTGAAAAACGTGCAAAATAGAAAATTAATCTTCAGTTTTCGCAAACATGCTCACATATGCTAGCAAAACCGAGATACGGTCCAGGACTAGTTCGGAAGGCTTGCCTTCCGAACTAGTCCTGGACCGTATCTCGGTTTTATCGTATGTTAAGATTTGTCTTGACAAATCTTTACAGACCCGAGCCTATTCGCGATTATAAATTAATTATTAATATAAAATAAAGTACCTATTAAAATCTACCCTTGTTTAAAAAATATTTACATTGTAAGGCTAATAAATTTGATTGATTGAATTTTATTCAACCATAAATCACATCTGCCAGAAAATCGGCAAAAATCGATGCGCTGTCACTCCTAACACTAATCGAATCAATCACAAATGCATGGAATAGTTTATGCGTTGCCCGCGGCTCTACTTTATTGCTCTATGTCCGACATAACAACTGACATCGTGGAAATGATCAATAAGACTATTGAACTAACGCAAATACTTACGTCAAAAAAACAAAATATCATTACAATCGACTTAACATTTAATCAAATACGAAAAACGTAACCTATTTCGGAATTGGCAGTAAAATATATTCACTAATTTAGCTTTTCTAAATAACTAAATAAGAATATAACTTAAAATTAATAACAACATGATTTATACAAATAATAAAAACGAATTAGAAGTTATTATTGGATGTTTGTGATATTTATTAATGTCCCACGTATGCAACTAGCACTTAAATATCTTCACACTAAAAACAAAATTATTGAATATTGTAAACTAAGATTGCATACTTCATTTTGGCCCTTTTAGACTAGTATCAGGTAGATTCATTTTCCGGACAGCCGTTATTTGCACATTGAATAGCCGGCCGCGGTCATACGATTACCCTATCAAGTGGCTTAAGGCGGTTTATTCTGATTTATAAATTTACTTGTCAATTAGCATTTTTATTTGGCGCGCGGTTCGTTAGAAGCTGACTGATTGGTACACGCGTGTGATGTTGGCTCGTTGAGTGTGTATTTTTTTTGCCTAATTTGTACAACTGGATATTTTGAAAAACTCATCCAAATTTGAAATAATTGAGCAGCCGGTTTTTTAAAATATTTTCAATCTACATGGACCATAGATATTTTGTTTCAAAATCAAAATTTAACCGTTATTCTAGGATTAGGTCTATCTGTGCATGTCAAACTTGATTATAATTCGTTTGTCGTTTAGCCGTCAAAAGTAACAAACACTTAACAGGGATTTACTTTTAAAACAAAAGGGGGACTGTAAAAACAGTCCCCCCTTTTGTTTTAAAAGAAAATAAATAATTAAGTGTAATAATGATTAGCCGTAATATGATAATTCCTATTCTTGATTACCTGATACCTACCTTTTGTCACATTTTCAATTCCTCTGTTTCAAATGGCATTTTTCCGTCATCATGGAAAGATGCCCAAGTTATTCCATTGCCAAAAAAGGCTAACCCAAATTCCTTTGCTGAATATCGGCCCATTTCTATTTTACCCTTTCTTTCTAAGGTTCTTGAGCGGTTGGTCCATAGTCAACTTAATATTTTCCTTACCAAAAATGACCTATTAAATCTATTTCAGTCTGGCTTTCGCCCTGGGCACAGTACGGTTACTGCACTAGTCAAAATTACTGATGATATACGTCTGAGGATGGACAATGGTCAGTTAACCGTTTTGTCGCTTTTGGACTTTAGCAATGCTTTTAATTCTGTTGACTTTGATATTCTTATGGCTTTACTTCGCTCTTATAACATATCTCCAACGGTGATCGACTGGTTTCATAGTTACCTATTCGGGCGACGGCAGAAGGTTCGCTTTGAGGAATGTTTTTCTTCGTGGTGTGACCTATCTGCCGGAGTTCCTCAGGGTGGCGTCTTATCACCTCTGCTTTTCGCTATTTTTATTAACTCTATTTCACTTCATCTCTCTTCGTCCTACCACCTTTGTGCAGATGATTTGCAGTTACACTGTCTGGTTCCTCACAGTTGGATAGCCGAAGCAATAGAGGAAATGAATCAGGACCTCTGTCGCATTTCTGGCTGGAGTAAATTCTACGGACTGAAAGTCAATCCACTGAAAACTCAGGTCATTATCATAGGGAGTTCTCGTCAGACAAGTCAGATAGACTGGGACACACTGCCACGAGTAGTTTTTGATGGCATCACAATTCCATTTAGCGATACCGTGAAAAATCTAGGAATAATATTTGATAGCAACATGTCATGGGATGCGCAACTAACAGAAGTTAGCCGCAAAATGTTTGCTTCCGCAGGCTCTTTACGTAGGTTACGCAATTTTCTACCCATTACCACCAAAACTGCGCTTGCACAATCTCTCTTACTTCCAATTCTTGACTATGCTGATGTTTGTTACCTTGATCTCACCCAGGAGCAGTTCGATTAACTTAAGCGCCTTCAGAATTTCTGCATAAGGTTCATATTTGGTTTACGCAAATATGACCACGTCTCCGAATATCGCACTAAGCTCAAGTGGCTCCCTATTCGCCGTCGCCGGGATGTTCATATACTTTCCCTTCTTTATAATGTATTGTTTAACCCTTCTTCTCCGCGGTACCTTCAGAAGTGTTTCAAATATTGTCATACTACCCATTCCTATACCTTAAAATCATCTGAAAATCTCAAGTTATCTATTCCATCACGTTCTACTACTTTTGATAAGTCGTCATTCACTGTTAGAGCTATTTTGTTGTGGAACAGTCTTCCCGTTGACATTAGGCGTGCTCCTTCGTAGTACGTTTTTAAGCAGAGAGTCATATAATACATTATCTATCGCTATAGCACTAAAATTTGTTTCTTATAATTATTATTTATTATAATTTGTTTATTTATTTCCATGCATAGTATAGTATATGTATTTATATATGTATCTGTGTAGTTATATTAGTATTGATTGTATTTATTATTTTAGCTGTTTAGTTGTTAGTGTAATATTTTAAGGCCTCTTTAATATAAGTTATTATCATTTACGTGCATGGTTGCCTGGAAGAGATCGCTTTAAGCGATAAGGCCGCCATTTAAAAGCCTGTATATGTGTATAAGGTTTTCTTTAGTCATATTTTATGTATTGTTGCTGGTTTTTAAATAAAGAGTTGTCTTATCTTATCTTATCTTAAGTAAATAAGCAATTACAACGTGTATTAAAAGTAAACATATTGCCAGAGCAAGGATTAGGCCTGTTATGCTCCAGTTATGACTAAAAGATATATTTTTTTAAACTAGAAACTTATACATAGTATGTATCAATGAAACAAAATATCAGGATTTTAAGAAGAATAATTAGTTAGATAATTAGTTAGTAAGAAGAATAATTAATTCATTCATTCTAATTCTCCGCGCTTTAGCAATAATTGTTGGAGTATAAAATTATCCAGTTTAACAGAGACACTAATACCGTCCGGTTCGCTCCTTGGTAACCTAACCCTTTGATAGACCTCTACATATTCAACCATCGTAACTGAAGACTACCAACTACAAGGGTACACCAAAGAACAATATTATTAAATCACGGCGCCTACTCACTCGAAATAGACTCTAATAACTGTACTATTACGTAAGTAATTGCCGAGGGCCGTAAATGAAATTCTGTATGCTAATTGACTAAATACAATTATAGAAGCGGGCCCAAGACTGTGCGAGCGCCTCTGTAACTCGTTTTACAAGGATATGGAATTGTAAACTGGATGAGATTGTATTTTTTTGTATTAGCGCTACTTTAAAATATCTACTATTTATAGACTTAGAATTATATATTCCGGAAAGAAGAAGAAAAATTTACAATGCAAAAGACCTGGGTGTGTGTGTCCAAGAATGGGCAATCGCCGACTGAAAAAAATGTTGATAATTTTATATCAAGTATGTGAAGCCTTCGAAAAATACATGAAATAAATTGAATAAAAATGCGATAAAACATACATTTTTTTTAGTTTTTAGGCGTCCTTAGTCTCAGTTTATTTGACAGAGAACGTTATATTCAAGTACAACAAAATCTAAATCAAAAGGTATATATGCTTTTTGGTATTGGAATCAAACATTTATTTTAATGTTATTAATGTTTTACCGAGGTCTTTTGTTCAAATCATCATTATAATTTATGTATATTATTATAATAAAACACATAATATAATGTTTGGTGCTGCCAATGCATATACTTATATATTTGATCATTAATATATACGAAACTAAGCCACATCCAGCAAAACCGAATGAACGGCCGTTAATTAAAGTGAGTCAAAGCAAAGAGCGGGCACCTGCGATAACGCCCTCTATTTAGTGCGGGTTCAGGTAGCCCTTATTTATAACTGTGGCTATACAAATCACAGATTTGCAAGTTCAAGAGATATTGGTCACAAGTTTTACTAAAGAAGCGTAGTCCAGCACAATGGTTTAATAATTGACATATAATATTCAAGATTTTGAGAAGTTTACGAAACTTTAAGAAAGTTTGACGCTTAGTACAAAATAAGTTAGCGCCAAATTTACAAACATGTTTTTTAATCTAAATTTAGAATAAATATAAGTTATGCGAACAGTTCACTTTGTGACTGCAATCATTTTGCCGCTACAAAACATTTCAAGATTTAAAATATCATAACTTATTTTCTTAAAGCAAAAACTTCTTTTACAGAGCGTCAGAGTATTTTAACATCTGCTTCATATTATTTTGTTTGGGGTCTAGTTTCTCTCTGTTGTATTCTGTGTTAATAACCACAAATTCTGTTTTTAGCACCAATTTATTTCAGTACCTATCTCGAATTTATTATGAGACACGAATTTCATTTAGTGTTGAGGTGTGGATAACTTTTATGGACAGTTAACCCATTGACACCGGAGTTGGGGGGGCGGGGAATAAGTTAATTTACAACTTAAATACGCCTATAAGTTGCCAGTATTTTTTTTTACTAATGAGAGGTAAAGAATTGGTCAAATAAGTAACAATTTAGATTAATATATACCTACTACCGGATAGAACAATAAAAAATCAACAAAAGTTAAAAATAATCGCATTTTGGAAGTTGTTTAAATCTCAGAGTTTTTTAATATTTGAGTAATTTGTGAGGCCCTGTTTAACTGATGATTTGTGACTGAATAATCTTAAACATCTGGCTTAGGGGTTTCTCTAAACAAATGCTAGGCTCGGATTTGTTGTGAGAAATTAACAAAAACATCCGCCTAAAACTAAAATGTGTATAAGGCATGTCCAAATCATTTATGCCAAAACAATGTTGAAGTTAGGTTTACTTCACTATAATAAAAATTTAAGTGTATTGGAAATGAAATATGTTACATAGGAAAGCATACAAATAAAACTATTTACAAATAATTCATCGACGGATAGATAGATCCACACTAGACTACTTCTGGACATAAGTGTTACGGTTGAGTTGTGCATCAATGGATCTGGCAAAAAAAAATTTAAACGGTAAATGGCACCGTTGCAAACTGTCCTAATCCCGCCGAAGAAACCCTTCTTTAGGTCCCAATCAAGAAGTCCCAATGACCAAAAATATTGCCAAAATTAGTTAGGAAATAATACAGATATAAAAGTAAATTTCCAAGCTATGATACAGATACGTCTCGCTTGAAAAGGAGTCGACTGCAGACTCTTTGTAGTAATAACAAAATTCCTGGTCTTTTTCTTATGAGAAGGAATTCTTTGTTAGTGTTGAGCAAATTTTTCACTAGAAGTCGTACAATCAAAGTTTAATATAAGCACTAAGCGGTTTTTCTGCTACGGCGTAGCTGGTTTATATCGGCGTAGCACCGTAGCACCGTAGCAAGGCTATAAGATGCTTACAGAGCATTCGTAGTAAGTTTAGTGGAAGATTCCGCTCATTTTAATGCTTATTTCCTTTGAGTGTTTCTTGTATCGTTGGAAATGCTCTTGGAAATTGTGTGGTGAAGATAAATTGTGGGTTGGTTTATTAGAACAGTGTGCTCGGAATGAGTTTGTTGATTATTACGGAAAATTATTAAAACTGTATTTCTGTTTCAAGAAAAATACTGCAGAAATTGAACATATTTCATATTGGTTTTAAGATTTTATTGAGCAATTGTGAAATATCAACGTCTAAAGAACCTTGAGAGACGAGAACTATCGTAATATTTACAATAAGCTAATTACTCAAAATTGCTTTATTACCGAAATTTTTTTATATTAACAATAGATCTATTTCGATATGATCTAAGATAGAATTAATAAGAAAGAACCATGCAGATAAAGAATGTTTGTTACTCCTAAGGTATTTCATTAAGTTTACTTATTTAGTGTCCTATTACTAAGACTTCGCTGTCCGTCGGTCAGTCGGTATTCCAGACTAAGCATGCTAAATTTAGGGCTACAGTATCGCTGACTTCCGTGGTCGTGCGAACTTGTAGTCAAATGCCTAGCTGTGTAGGATAAAAAAAAGTCTCTCTCACCAGGCGTTATATCATGAACCGGATGATGTATTTCGGTTGCCAAATACTAAAGAGAGTAAAATTTAAGGAGGTTCTCATTTAATAAATGTGATATCAATAACGACAACCGCTGGAAACTTGAACTTATGTTGTAAAATAATCGGAAATCGTTACAGAATCTTTCATGTGTGTCTGAATCGCATATGGCCGATTTTTTGTGAATAAATAAAATATTTAATTATGTTAAATGCACACTACAAGTATAAAAAACAAGTGTTTAGAAGCAATTTCGAAAAAACCCGCATCCTAAATCTTGAAACCTGTGTATCATAACTTTGTTTTACTCAGTGTCACTCTCACGACTAAGACAAATCTATTGACACCACTTACATATAATACGACAAGCCGTTTAGGCTCTAGGGCGTGCCAAAGAAATATCTATACATATGTGCATACATACATACACTCGAAAAACGTAATCCTCCTTTTTTCGCAGTCGGGTAAAAAGAGTAAAACTGATTTAATTAAGCAGTTTGTTTTGTAATTTTGCTTCAGAAACTAACTTTAATTTCAGAATCAAACCAGATCGCCTTTGGTAAAATTTATAAGTAAGGTTTTTTTGTAAGACCAACTAAAGTATACAAACTTTGAACATTAAATCTGCTTCTTTTTATGTACCCCCTTTTTGTATTCCGTCATGTAGTACCAGCCAATAACTCTCGGCCTATCGCAGTCTGTTACAGTATCAACGTTGGACTTGCTTAAGTCAGGGAGGTTATTTGAATAATTAACTCTTTGTCGGCAACAAAGGCGGTGGCGCGTGCTCCGAATAGCTGAGAATCTTTAATTTGCCCTAATTTGCTAAGACCTATATCTAAATGTAGCTGCTACTCGTATTAGATATAAGACTGAATTTACGATTCTGGACCCATGGCATAACTATTATGCTCAAGGTTGCGTCGTTAGGAACTCTACGAAGTCGAATAAGAAGAACTGAAGAAAAAAGTCTATATTCCCAATAATACAACTACCATTATTCCATAACCCAAGCACTGATAGTAAACCTACACAAGAGATATTGCAGAAATGTATGGAGCCCCGGCCAGGACAGTGTACTATAAATACGTTAGTGATTATTAATCTTTAATCTATCAACCAAATTCAAAATAACGTTACTTATCGTAGTGTAAAAATATATATTTCGAATCAATTATTTCCACGTTATTAACCAAAAAGCGATATGCACTATTTTGTTGTGTCAATTTTGACATTTGACGGGCTGTACAATTTATAGACCAATGTAACCATCGGAGCCAACCTAAGATGCAAAACATTTCAAGGGATGCCATAATTCCACTATAATTCGTAGAACTTAGATATTTTTTTACACACTGAAGTAAACTACTAATGCAGGTGTAATTAATATCCAATATTAACCATATTTTTTGTCATTTTTTGGTAGATGTACACAGTCCTGGCCGAAAAAAAAACAAGTCCTTTGTCATATACGTCTTAAAAACTACTGGACCGATTTCAAGAATTATTTTGCCTTTATTAATATACATTATATTATACACAGGCTATATTTATTACTAGAAGAAATAAGGAATTCAATATAAATGAATAGTGGATAGAACTTTTTAGTGTGCTAGATAAAATTTCAAGAAATCATGTTATAATCCTCGTTATCATAAAAAACAAGGAGATGAGTACCATCTCCTTTTTTAGGAAGTCGGTAAAAGGAAAAACGTTTACAACGACGTTATAGTAACCGACCGATTTCTATAAAATTTGCCAGATACGAGTAGATACGGCCTTAAATAAAACAATTATTTCTGATCATTATACTTGTATGTAAATCATACATCGCTGTTCTTATAAAATCGCAATCTTACATGACAATCTTTACTTTTTACATGCAGGTAATAATTCTGACTTTGACAAGAATTTACAAAAGGAAACTTTTCCTGAATTTGTCTTCCTTCCTTATTCTCCCGACTTGCGAGTTTTCTTCACAAAAAGTTTCGTATTTGTCACGCTTCAAATCTACAAAAGGAGTTTTCAGAATATTCGAATATTCGTAAATTATAATGAGAAAGTATGCGGGCTGTGTACTTAGGCGTTTGCCGTTTGTTTTGTTGCTCGTTTAAATAACGAAACAGATACGGCTGTGTATGCAGCTGTTGCGTCTGCCATGGAAATAATTTAATTTACTTATTATTGTAACTCTTTGGTGATATTTGTACTTCTTGTGCTCTTGATTTACATAATCATTATCCTCAGCTTACTCTCTCCCACTGCTGGACATATGCATCTTCATTGATACGCCACTTGATCGTATCCTGGGCTTCTCGTCTACACCCCTTGCCTGCTATCTGCTGTATCTTTATCCACCTAGTCGCAGTGCATCCTGCGCTACGTTTACCGGTTCGCAGTCTCCACTCGAGAACTCGTCTACCCCATCGATTGTCGGTTCTACGGCACATATGAACAGCATACTGCCACTTCAACTTACCAAGACGTAGAGCTATGACTGAGATATACACATATTCAAGGTAGGTAAGCCAAATAAATGACTAGAGTAGAAATAATGTTTGTGTGAATGTGAATAAAGTGAATGAATGGAGTTTAAAGAGGTTTTCATTTTTCTGTTTTGTTCCCATTTCAGTTGATATAGAAATCCTCACGCTCTAGGTATATTAATTATTCCTCGTCATCATTATCATCCATTATGTTCGAGTTCTTAAGCCACCTAAAAGCTTTCGTTAATATATACGCTATTACGGTATGAAATAAATGTAGAAAATTATAACACCTTTCATAATTCCATAGATATACTACAACAAAATACTATCTAGAGATAGAATATGGTTTTTTTTTCATCTATTGTAACACTCTCAAATATTTTTTAAGTCTATGGCGTTGACACGCCAGTCGGGTCATAGAAAATTTGTTCTCATCCATAGCGAGAAGTTTTAGAAAATGGGCGCCGCAACGAATCAGTCAGCTTAAACGAGGTAGTTATATATTATAATTTTCTTTGTCATAATATCATATCTTGTCTTGAAATCCTTACAAGCGTTGTGGCGCGATGCAAGCACGCCCATTCCATTTGCATATTGGATCATTCCGAGCGAGTTAGCAAATCTCCAGTCTTGTACTCGTATGTATGTTAAATATGTCCACTAACTGTTCGTCTGTCTGGTTGATAATCTACTATGGATTAAATGCTTTGAAACTAAACGCGACTTACAGCATTTAAACCTGTGCTACGACTTGTGAAAGATATTATAACTATTTACTTTTTTGAAGCAAGAGTCAAAGAAAATCTTGAAAGAGTTTTCTTATTTGTATTGTTTGTAATTAACTTTGGGGACATAGGAACTGAGCGCTATTCAATTATATTCAGAAATTTCTAAACGTCTACGCGTCTGATAAAAAACTTGTGACCAAAACATTTAATGTCATTTAAATTCAATGTCATTTCAATTCAATGTCATTCAACTAATTCAATTCAATGTCATTCAACGTGGTAAATCTGTCAGCACTCTGGGAAGTCTCTCTTCTACTAAAGGTTTATTACAAGATCCATTTTTATAACTCATAACAATTTTCTTTTTATGCCTAAAAGCCAGAGCCAAACCATTACTTTTTTTGAGACAAATGCACTTACAAGAGTAATGCGTTTAAGACTTAGTAGCATAGAAGAACGAAAAATCGTACGGAAAGTACAGAAAAATCAGATGAATGATGAGATATAACAGATAAAGTATGTATGAACTTTAATTATTGATCCGTGACTTCATCGCGCTATTTGGTTATGAATTTGGATAAAGATAGTGCAATCGATCTATTGTTTATTGATATAACCTAGAAAATGTCAGGATTCCATTGAATTTCACCGTCACACACTGACAACACTATCATTTACAAGATACAGTGTGAATTTCAATGAACTTTAGGTCCATAATACTTCAAGTGAAGCTCTCGATGACCTTTTGCGTGCGTCTGAAGCGTGAAGCGCTCGAAGGATTAGAGCTAAAGCGCGGGTGCCGCCAGCTCTCGACACATGTATCCAATAAAAATGTTAAGCCCGCCGTTCGTTTCAATCTGTATTCGGTATCGCGGCCCCCGGGCCGATTTACATGCATATAGAGTGGGCTCAGGCTTTATTTGCTTTATTCCAATATCCATCGTTGCAGCGCTGCGCCCTTTGCGACCACTTTGAGTTGCAAACAACCAAACAACTGCTACACTGGAGATAGACGGAACGGACGTATGCTTAGGACTGCAATATATTGTGTATACAGCAAACACTACAAGAAATATATTTTTTCTGATTCAAAAACATTGTGTTTATACATATAAACTTTTGATCAACTAAACTTAACTACGGCGTGTAAAAAATGAAAGTCACTAGAGGTACCGTGTCGATCTTATCCAGTGGCATATATGCAGGAATGTAGCTGTAATATTATCAGACATTTTTAAAGTTTTGCAGATATTAATTTTCCAAAATGCCTTATTTACATCTTCTAAATTTGCTTTGTTTTTTTTTTTATCTTTACTGTGCCATAAAATCCATTTGCGAATTGCGCCCCAAATAAAAACAAACGCTACATTTTGTTTCCCTTTATCCGTGTCAAACTCCACTGAAACTTTCCAATGAAAAACCCAAACATTCAACACCCATCAAAAATGTTTTCAATTAACCACAAACAGCTCCGAACGTTCCACTAATCTAAAACTAACGCCTTCAAAAAGTTTCCAACCGATCCGCGAATTAATCCGGGCTCACTAGACCACTCGATAAATTATTCAAGACAATAATAACAAAACAAAAACACGCATTAAACAGGTATAAAGTGTATAATTATTACTCTATCAACAATTCAGACGGGCCATTAGCAACCTTGCGCGGACATAATTAATTTAACTTCGCCAAATATACGTTGTTTCTAAACTACTCTTGTTATAACTGTACGGTTATTTGGGCAAACGATAAAAGAACGTTTACAATTCGTAACGCGTTGTTTAGTTTTTTAGATAGTTTTCTTCAATGTGTGTCACAAATAACCTATTCATTCATTCGGACAATAGATATCGTCTTTTTTACTGATTTCCAAAAAAGACGAGATACTCAATTTGGGTGGTTTGATTTGAAATTCTGTTCTTAGGTGTAAGGGCCCCATTTCTATTTTATCATAATGGGGTTATTGTAATGGAAGTCTTTAGTTGTTTTTTATTTTAAGAATTATTCTGTTAAAGAACATTTATAGATTGTATGCTATAAGAGAAGAGTACATATTAATTAGGCATTGCATCAAAAGCACATTTAGCTAATGTAACATTAAGAAGTCATCAAGTAATACCTACTAATTACAAAATATTTTGAAAAGGAGGCCGAGCACATTCAAAACTAAACTGTCTGTAAAAAAATTACTCGTACTGTGAAAATATTCATATTTTTATGCTTGTGGTATGTACATAATAAAAATTATAAATATAATGTTGATTTTATGTCATATTTACCAAGTAAATACTATGATGCTATTATTTTGTGTTGTTCTAATACGAGGTGACAATCTCAAAATTCGTTACAAAAACTTATTCGAATAAACGGTTTCAAAATCGTTGCTCAAGATCACCAAGCTTATTTATGCCCATTTCACATACCATGGGCAGAATGAGGGCAACTGTTTCAAATGGATCCTTTTGGATAAAAACTATAATAGAAACTATGAATGGAAATTATAATGGAAGTTAATGAATGAGTTTCAAAAGTTATCAAGTAGAGCTTGTTTTTAAAGTTAAATAATGAGTTTAATCCCATGTTAATACTCGCAGCAGGCGCTTTTACGGAGGAAAAAAGATATTTTACGAGTTTGTAGCAAGTTGACTTTTCGTTTTATATTTAGTTAGCTTTGTTAGAAAACTCTGAAAAACTCAAATGACGTTAGAAACTCTTTTGGACAACCAAAACTTCTAAAAAAAAACTAAATATAAAAAACTTACAAACATCGATGAGAAAAAAAATACAAATACCAATAAGTATTTGACACTCTTATACTCGCAGCTTCAGCTACTGAGATTAGCTAAAGTGTCACACAAAATTGCATGCACAATAACACGGAACACTCAAATTCATCAATAGAATAGGGTGTTTTGGTCGAGAAACACACCCAGTCCCTCTTCATCTTAAGGCAAGTAATCGCTGCGCCATAGAAGTCGTCGAATCTTGGACGCTTATCCAAAGTTTAGATTTTTGTTAACATAAATTGAGTGAACTAACACGGAAAAACATAAAAAACCTGAAAAAGTCTAAGTCCGTATTTTTACCATTTTATTCTTAATACCAAGTTGTTACGTAATGAAATACATCATTTGAATAAAACTTCTTTGAGGACACAAACGACTCATTTCATCCCCGATAAAGTGACTTGTGAATTTGAACGAAACTATATTTGGACTTTTCCAATAATCAGGTAAGTATGAAAATCCGTATTATTAAACAAAAGGAAACAAACACGCGTTAAGTTTTTCAATAAAATATCAGTTAAAAACATTCAAATTATATGTCTTCTAAAATCAAGTAATCTCCATGAAAGTTGATTAGCAGGCACAGCTGCTGTAGGTTTGGCCTAGGATATATAGAATCGGTAGACCATTCTGGAACACTAAACTTGATAACATCGTGCTCGGTTGAACGGATTATTTCGTAAACCCATCTATTTGTACCGACTAGTGTATCTACTGCCAGCAGAATGTCGTAGTGTTGCTATATCAGAGAAAATATTTAGTTTTGAGTAGAATTTGTATGCGTGATTGTAGATTAATTTTATGGAGAGCTAGTACATGTCACTTGGTAGAAAATGGAATGTAAAGAAATTTTAATCTTTGATTTTGTCCACATTTGACACCCTTAGAGGTTGAATTTCCAAGAATCCCTTCTTAGTACAGCTCTACACCTACTAATGAATACACCCTTCAAATTTCATGCCTCTAGGTGCAGCGTTGTAGGCTCTGTATTGATTCCTACGTTGTATCAGTCAGTCAGGAATTACTCTTAAATTTGGATGATATATAATAATTTTAAATCCGTAATTTTCTACTTTCCAATACACACACTCAATTATATATACATGAATATTTGAATAGGGTACAAAAATATAAGTGCATGTTTAAAACCTTAACAAGGAAGTTGTAACATTGATATATAACGATATGGAGAACCCTTTACTAAAAATAATTTTGCGTTGATTATGTTATGTAGTATGGGTAAATAGTGTTTAAACATTTAAAGAAATTAATGTGTACAATATTTATATTTCCTTTTTGCGTAGGATTCATGATATTATTTATCATGGCAGCATTGAGAAGAACCTAACGAAATCGAAAGTAACATTTTTGCAATTAATTGGTTTGTTTTTTTTTTTGTATATATTTGTACATAGGATGACAGATATAGTAAATATGAAACGTGCATTAAAGCAAACATTAACGTTTTAAGACGTATTTTTATGTCTACAGCAGCAAAAACGTTCTTATATCATGCTACTTATTGTATCACAATAATGCAAAAGGAAATTGAAATTTGTATCTGGCAACACTCCATACCTATATTACACTAAATTTCGATACTGAATTCGGTACACGGCATGGATCGGATCATTGCTCCGAATCGAATTAATGTTTGTTTGATCGCCCTGCGATATTTCGAACCATATGGGATATCTATTTAGCGAACTATATAACTCGTTTAGTAGATTTACTAGTGAAATGCTTTGTTATTTTACGGATAATCGAATTCGGTAGCGTATAAAGCGATCGTTTATCTATACCTATTGATCGAAATAACATAATTATTGGCATTTAAGTTATCAATAATCGACCGAGCAAGCGAAGCGTTTCTGTTTCCAGTTTGGAAAAATCAAAATCAAATCAAATATAACGTATTTGATTATATGTTTATTATTTTATTATATATTTGATTTTTAAAGTTTTTATTTTGAAATATTATTATTTATACAAAACACAGTCAAAAACGTTAAGGAACAAGTTACAACTCCCAAACTAGGCGCGAACCTGTATTTCAGGTTTCTGTTCAGATATTCTTTAGTCTATTAGTTTGTATGTATGAATACTTGTCAGCAAGACATTTTCCTAGAGCCTAAATAGTTTTTTTTTATTTCTGTGTTAGTGGTGTCAATAGATTCGTATTAGTCGTGAGAGTGACACAGCATACAACAAAATTAAAAATAAAAACATAATAAAGGATCTTTCGCCAAAAAGTAATCTAAAAAAATATATTTTCAAAATACACTGATTTGTGGTATATCAGAATAAAAAAAAAAACAATCAATTTAATTTATTTTATTTTATGTATAATTTATATGTTTTATTGGAGTTAGGAATAGGAAACGCTAAGTTTATAATACACAAATTATTTTTTTTTATAATCGAGTCTTTTGAAGTTGCATCAAATCATTTGTTTGGAGTCAATTTTAACCACTTGTTACTCAACATGTTAGAACATTCCGCGTTAAAAAGAACAAAACACTTGTAAACCGTTTTCAAACAAGATGGTGGTGTAATGTGTAAGCTACTTTTTCGCTAAGTAAAAGGTTAACACAAACTTGAGACCCCACCGCTATGTTGCGAATTCCTCATTAATTGAAAAAGTTCATTCTGTAGAACCATAAAGCGTTATTTATAAGAAAAGTTTTGTATACAACGAGTTGTAAAGATCACGGTTGAGAGATAAATTTAATTTAATTAATTGGTCAGCCCCATTAAAATACTTTTGAGTTTAATAGTGGTTGATATTTGCTTGGAGAATGAAGCTAACAAATTTCTTACTAAACATTTTAAACAGGTAGCTGTAAGTGTTATTATATATGTTTTAAATTATGTGTGTATTATTAGATTTTAATTTATTTTTAAATAAAAGCGTCTGAATAAGTCTATAAATAAAAGTAAAAAAAAGGTATCATGCAAGGTTTATTCCCTTTCGAGTAACACCCTCAACTGTCACCTTGTTACTCGTTTGAATAAAGTGTTTATAATATTCCCAAGCAGTAACACTTTCTCGCCTTAGCCTGACGTCTCACATCTAATATGACATTTTCAACCTTACTTATTACTAAAATATCAAATGTCTATATATCTCTTTATATCTCTTTATATAATTTAGGGCTTAAGATGGTACGAAGAGAAAATTGGCTGCTCGTGAAACGGCGTGGGCAAATTGTAAATAATAAATTTTTCATAGTACAATCCGATTTGGAATAGCCGACCGACAATCGGGGTATCCAATACTTGCACAAGTCAATATCCAATATTAACTCTATATTGAATTATCTGCGATATACTTGATACATTTGATTGCAATACATATATTTGCTAACTTGTTTGGTAAATATTAAAGATATCTGAAGTCTAGACAGATCTATTCAAATGTTTGGAAAAGTTATCTTGGCATGAAAGTTGTGGATAACAGTTTGAATAGATTGAAATTATAAGAGCAAAAATAATTTCGAAGTAATGTATGTATTATAGTTTGAAGAGATTGGTAATAAAAGAGCATAAAAATGTCAGTTGTGAATGAGAAATTGAGCCACTAAGTCTAGTTATGAAGAAAACTTCTTAGTTGAATTAGAAGCTCATAACACGGCTTAGAGAAACCAGCATAAAAACATTCAATAAAAAACATAGCAGAAAAACAACTAACGTATTATCCCTGAACACAAAGCGGCAACGGTTTGCATCCCAAACCAATCTCCTTCCATTTTGCATTTTCCGCTCAGTGCCCGCAAAAACTAATTCTTATTATAACTGAGGGCGATCTTTTTAAAATATTTCGGATCATCTTGCGTCGTCGTGAAATACGTGCCTCAGGGGAAATTTATTTGCGGCGGTGATCGCAGCCGTAATGCCTCGATGTCCCTTGGAGCAGGAAACTTGCAGCTCGTCGGCGTACGATGTTCTCGAATATGTCGGGCTTAACGTTGCTGGAAAAGGTTCTGCCAGGTTTAGGGCACATCGGCAATGTAAAACAAGGAATTGACTAGGATATGGAATGACGTTTTCGATGGTTTCATAATACATTTACAAAACACATAAACTACAACTAATAGTTGCATGCCGGTATTTCACTGGTTAAGATACGGCGTTCTGCAGTCAAGTTTGTTTGAAGTAGCCTATTCTAACCTTTTGTTTATTGGAAACTGTATTTAGTTGTTGCTTACTAAGTTTTGCTATTTTGAGAGAATAATATTTAAATTTGTTTTAGCAGAATCTGTTTCATGAACTCTTTGGAATACTGATAGCTTAAATAGAAAGATTGATAAAGCTGGACTTTTTGACTGGTCTTTCAGCGCCAATTGTCAAAAATAAAAAAAACAATACTTCATAGCGTTTTACGGATGTGCATTTAATTTGTATAGAGCTTGTATATAATATGGGTCGACTACTACGAGAATATTGGAATTCTAATTGCTAACTTCGTGTCTAAAAGTTGCGAACGCGCGACTATTTGAGTTTTCTTGGTATACATGTTTTAATTTTGCAGTTCATTTGTGTACTAACTTTAAAATATAATACTTCCTTTACTAATCACCCCACTCTCTTCTTTCACATTTATTTTTCTGTCCTCATCCCAAATTGTAGAGTTATTTTATTACTACCTACAGCGTCATTATTAATATCATGCAACTAAACGTTTGCTACATTTATAAGAAACAGACATCTTGCCTTATTTATTTTCTTTACTTGTAAAACTGAAATACTTTACAGGAAGCCATCGTAAAGTGCTGAAATATATTCTGCAGGCTTAATAACAGTTTCTGTTGTTTTCCTAAATATTATCGTGAAAATATTGCATTCCCAAGATTTGTGTTGTTTGATGCATAGACGTCAAAAATCTTATATCAGTGGTAGGAGCAATAGCACTGTCATTTTTTAACTTTTCATGACAATACATAGAGGATCGAATCAAGTTGATTAGCGGAATTTTCTGCGGTTTGTATATCGATCGAACCATCGGTGGCAGGTGCTGGTCAGGCTTCAATTTGAACGGGATTGTACATATGTATTGTTATATATACACGCACAGAATTTCACACAGTAAATGTGCTGTGTGCCCTAGATTAATGTATCGTCTCTAACTGAAGCTAAAAAGCAATTTAGTCGTACTTGCTTAATGACTTCTTTGCTTTATGATTTCAATTTCAAATAAAAAAATATGTTATTTTCATTATTTAATTTTGTTGTACACATCTCATACAATACGTTTCGATAATACGGTCATGTATTTTATTCACAATCTTTTCTTTGCCATTTTAAATGAATTAACCACTGACGTAAGCGAAAGTATCAGTTGTTACCATTAACCTTCTTCATCCTTCACCTTTTAGGGCCAGTCTTGTTTTTGATTTATATTAATGATATAACCAACTCATTGCTGAGTTGGGCTCATATAAATTTATTTGCAGATGATATACATGTGGGTATCAGAGACAAATGTAAATTTAATTTAGAAGATAAAGTTAATGCAGTTATGGAATTGTTAAAGGAATGGTTTGACGCAAATGGTACTATTCTTAACTCTGATAAAACCATATCAATGCAGTATCAGTCAAGGTTGGCTATTTTTGGGAATTCTATTAGTAAAACAAATATATTTCTAGGTTATACAATTGATAACACAATTAGTCACAAATCTCACATCGATAAAATTTGCAAGAAAATGGCAAGTGGTAATTATGCCTTATTTAAACTTAAGCCATTATTAGATAAAAAGTCACTCATCTCTGTCTATTATGCATACGTTCATTCTATAATAAGATACGCTATAACTGTTTGGGGAAACGCTAAAGATATCATAAAAGTTTTAAAATGTCAGAAACAATCTATAAGAACAATGAATGGTTTGAAAAAACGTAGTCCTGCGAGAATACACTTTAAAAATGATAAAATAATGACAGTTATATCACTTTATATTTATAGTAGTTTATTAGAGGTACACGAGGATACGGAAATACCGGATAAAATAATTTCACGTAATAATAAAAAGGGCGAGTCCTGTCTGTCAACAGATTATCTAAGAAACAGGTACTTTACACCAAAATATTAATGTACAATAAATTACCAAATAGCGTGATGGAACTCAATTTTAAAATAATTAAACAAAAATTAAAATATTTTTTTAAAGAAATCCTTTTTATAAACTCAGTGAATATATGTCAATGCAGCTTGTGGAATCATCGTTCTTGTGTGATGAACAACAATTACAAAATGTTAGTAATACGTAAAGAAATAAATGATGTAAATGTATAATATAATAAGTATTTGTTCTTAGAACTATAAAAGTATTTATAAGTTAAGTTTCTTTTTAAAGTAATTAATAATGAAAATGTAAGAACACTTGCCTGTAACGAATGTTATTTAAAGGCCAATAAATATTTCTTATTCTTATTCATCAAAGAGAAGATTCTTTGATTCGGCTCTTTGATTATAATTCACATTTGCAAAATAAAAACTGCATTAAGCTTCAAAACTGATGAATTACATTTTTAGGCGCATCAATTTGAACTAAAATATCATTCTTACTTTTATTATATGTACTTTAAAATAACCATTTAAAAATATTTATTACCTGAATAATAACATAATAAATAGTATGATAATAATATAGAAGTGAACATTAAAGAAAAAAAAAGGCTAGTGTTTAATGTTATTATATAAATAGACACTAGTGATTAGGATAGATATGTAATATGACTTTACATATACCTAAAGCAAACAAACTTTAACTGCGCCACGCACTACTTGCCGTTGACAATATGACTATTCAATTTGCAAAGCTCCAGTTCCATTACCCACATAGCATTGTCCGATGGGATTGAATCTAGCTTTAGTTGAAAAAGTCAGTTAGGAAATGGGCGTCATTGTGCTCGCGCTGCGTGGGAAATGGCCGAGCCGCCGCTCTCATACGTTTACATACCAATCAGGCTTATGGACACATGACAAATTACCTTGTCATTATAGCAAACTCGGAATAAGTATCACAGAGTCCCTTGAAATACTGCGAGAGCGAGAAAAGTGATATAACTTTTTCAATACATTTCAAGGGAGTTAAATCGTTACACGATATTTAAAAAGGTTTCAATATTTTAACAAACATTGGCCCCCCTTAGATTTTGAATATCCAAAAATATTTTCTTAGTTCACTCCTACACGCTCTAATGAATACACCGTCCAAAATGTCTCTAGGTTCAGAAGTTTAGGCTCCGTGAATGATCTGTCAGTCAGTCAGGACTTACTGTTAATTTATATACACATTTACCTCTTGCTGCAGTGTACATAATTTACGAGTACCCTACAACTTTCCCAGTCGGGTAAAAACTATAAGTAAGAGTGTATGAACGTAAAATTAAGTATTATTAGATTTGCTCAAAAGTTTTTTTTTACCGTATTTCTTTAATGTTGTATTTTTGTGGTGATAATAAATAAGTATTACTTTGTGTTTTATATAAGCAGGAGTTAGGTCTCTGTAAACAATGAGTGTTTGTTGTAACGAGAGAAGCTAGATACACATTGCAGCAAATAAATTGGTCCGTTACTTATGACAGATAGGCTTTTAGAAGTTCATGTAAGTGAAACTGTGTTCAGATGAACGAGCCTTAATTAATGGGTAGTTTGTTATTGTTATTGCTAGTAGATCCTCGAACTACCAATCTAGGGATCTCAGCATTTTTGAGATTACATGAAAAACGACTACAGATTTTTTATTACCTAAACTTCTTTTTGGATCTTCCAGAAGAATGGGTAGATCTATATATATACCCTTCAAAAAAATCACTTACTGCTAAAAAATTTTAGAGTAACTAGAGAAATCCTTTAGAAGGATTTTTCTTGCTGCTCTACTTCACTCTCTACTGGGGTAGTATGGGAAAAACTGGTTGGAAACTACGATCGGTACACTAGTTTAAATCTTCCAGGAGACATACACACTTATAAACATACTAGCTAATAGACGACCGAAACATTTTTAATATAAAGCAAGCCTTAACGTAACAAAAATACAACAGCAGGCGAAAAAATAAAGCTTATTAATCCTGACTAATATTATAAATGCGAAAGTAACTCTATCTGTCTGTCTGTTTCGCTTTCACGCCAAAACCACTGAACCAATCTGGATGATATTTGGTACACAGGTAGATTGGACCCCGGGAAAGGACATAGGATTCATTTTAACCAACTTCAAAAAAAGGAGTTACTCAGATCGTCGAGTTAATGATCTCGATGATCCAATGGGGAACTACGCGGGTGAAACCGCGGAGCACAGCTAGTTTTGAATAAAACTAAAAACAATACAAATGTATCAGAGATGATCCCAAACTTAAAACAAGTAAAACCCCGCCATTAAATTTAAACTTCTAGTTTTTTTCTATCTTATATTTAGTTTTAATTATAAATTAAAACAAAACAAACGTATTTCGAAAAGTCTTTAATAATATCCTTAACGACTAGAGATGGTAAGTGTCTTTGGAATGTACAAAAAATATTAGTTGCAATATATTACAGACAATTTTGGAATTACAATTACATTATAAAACATGTAAAAGAAAAGTGTGACAATAATTAGATGTGTCAGTCTTATTTAGAAAACTAACGCGTGTTTGATTCATATGGTTTAAGAAGGCGGGTTTTCCCGCGTACCTGATTGTTGGAAAGGTCCAACTATAAGTTCGCCGAATTTGGACCTTTCCATAAGTGAAACGCGTGAAAACCCGTCTTCTTAAACAATGTGTTAGTCTATCAATCAAAGTGAACCTATTGTAGAAGAAAATGTTGCAAAATTCGACAAAAAATACATAGTCACATGATCGGTCAAATCGTATGAAAGGACGCAATAATTTTTTTTTCGAATTTTGTAAAATTTTCTTCATAATAAGTCCACTTTGATGGACCCTTAAGTATTGTCAAACGTTTCTGTTAAACGTTGTATATTTTCTGTTGCTGAAAATATTTTAACAAAATAGACTTATACATATTTTAAATTATGATAACACGTATATCTAACACTTAAGGCGACTTTGTCGAAGCAAATTTACAGATTATGATTGCTTTCTTAGTAAATAAGGTTTATAACCAAGAGATGAGTGACTTCGGACCTAAAACCGATCCTACCAAATAGTGACGACTCAACTGTGAATATGCCAGTTGAGTCGTCAGTTGTCTGAGAAACCAAAGATTGTTTATAACTAAAGAGTTGTTTATAACTAAAGTTTAAGTAGATGTTTATCGTAATAACAAATCAACAAAAAAACGTGTGAAATTTTTAACGTTTCGTAACGTGTCTATCCACAGCATTTTTAACTGTTGGGCACGGGTCTCCCTCATAAAGGAGGTGTGCCTGGCTTTCCAAATTGCAAATAGGGAACTTGACTTGATCTTCGAAAACTTAACCTTCTCTAACAAGCAGGATTCCTCACAACATATTCCTAAACCATTGTGTTTTTTATTTACAATTGAAGCTAATAATTCACATATAATTAGGTATACATATATATATATATTAATTATCCATTATCATACATATGTATAAGAGACAAAGATACATTTTTTCGTAAATTTTTCGATTTTTTTAACCATAAATTGTTTAAATTTATTTATTGTGTCTAATACAATTCTGATATTAACAAAAAACATCGATCACGTTAGTTTCAGTCTGAAGAAATGTAGAACCATAGACAAGACGATGAGCATCGCGGTAGACAGACAGCGGAAACCTATAACAGAAAAAGGTAAGTAATTACTGTCAGAATATGGTTTTTTATAAATTTTGCTCATTATTATAAATTTGAAGTATCAGTGTGTGTGTATCTGTTATTTGTGGTATCGTAGCTTTCGAACGGTTGAACTGATTTTGATTTTCTTATTTGTTGTTTGAAAGGTGTATATGGCGGAATGTTCTTAGCGATGTTTTATGAAAACCGCCACAATTTGACGAGTAATTTGTTTTTACAACACCCTCGGTATAGATATTAAATGAAAAGTCTTGACTAATTTCTATCAGTACTATAGTTTATCATAACTTCAAATCCTAGATGACATCCATTTGAAATGTCGGTGGTTTTAAAATTTTCTATATTACCTGTTAAATTAAAAGAAGAGAAAATGAAAGATTTTCTAAATTCCTATTAAATTTATTTTTTACTTTTCTGTATATTTAGTTTGAATTGCAATACAGTTATATATATATATATATATATATATATATATATTTGTAAATTCGCAAATGTTGCCGCTAATGGTCATCTGAAGCGACCCTTGATACCCTTATTAAGTATTGATTAACATTATTATTAATTACCAGTATATAATTTATCATCATCATCCGCAGCTTTCCTTATCTTATTTTTGGATATAGAGCTCGCTCATTATACAGGGATATCGGTTCGAATTGTACTAAGCCGATAAGGTGTCATACTCATCCAAAGGAATAACATTTACTAAGGAACTTGTAAGAGTAGTATTTCAGGATAAGTATATTAACCCGCTTTCGGCTTAGTACACCCCTAGCCAATAACCCTGTATTCAATCTGACACGTAACAGATCTTTAAAAAAATATTGAAGTGTTTAAATGCAAACCAATAAGTAGATTTTTGTTTGTGTGTTTTATGATCTTCAAAAATACTAAAATGTCTTTGTTTTCTCGTAATTTAGAGAAGAAAACTTACCTCTATCTTTCTGTGACTGAGCAGAGTTGGGAGATTTCGGTGTAGGTGTAGGTGGTGGCGGATCTGAAACAATAGATATAATTTTGTATATTATTTTCTTAATTAAAAACTGTATTTATAATAATTTACAAATTACTCATTAATTTCAAAAAAAATCGTCAAAAATATTAAAATTAATTTAATTGCAGAAGTAGGTATGCTTGTTAACTCATTTCTAAATTTCAAAATCCTTGTGCGCAATGTAAATTATTTAAGTTATCGTAAAGATTAATGGAAACTCGTGGTAAAGGAAATGTTTCAATTTATATTTTATCCCAGGCGTAGTCAGATGCCTTCGTTTGGCATTACCTAATTACAGTAATCTAATCCATTCAATGTAAGTGGCAACTATTCATATTATTATTACCTAAATTCTTTAAATGATTGGTGAAATATTGTTTATTTATTATTTTTTTAATAAATAATATTAATTTAAATAATTATTATAATTTGATATTTGACTTAATTTAATAACGATGCTTTACCTCTGCTTTTGACTTAGCTGTGCCGGACAGAATTATATGGACAATGTACTTATTTCACACCATATTGTAACATATGGGAGCAATAAATGATCTGAATTTTAATCTAATGCCCAAGACCAAACGCTGTTGACTTTCACGCAAAAATGAGTTCATGTAGCATAATGTACCATACGCCTGTATGGAGCCAAGACATGGACTCTCAAATCAACAATCGATCTCACATCGACGCGTTCAAATTGTGGTGTTGGGAAGAATGCTCCGAATACCGTGGACTGCACATCGGACCAACGTGTCAATATTGAAACAGCTCAGGATCACGAAAAGACTCTCAAACATCTGTCTCAAGCGTATCCTGGACTATTTCGGCCATATTGCTAGAAAGGAGTGATAATCTAGAAAAACAGATGGTCACCGGAATAGTAGATGGCACAAGAGCTCGAGGCCGAAGCCTTCCACGTTGGCCCGACCAGATTCGCACCGCTTTAGACACCACAGCCTACAATGCACTGATTTTAGGGAAATATGGCGAAACACCGTAAGAGACAGAGGCTCTGACCCTTAGACGTGATGAATACGACTCAAAGAGGAAGGAGGATGCATGCAGCTTAATGTATCTATACTCGTAAATTATGAAAGTTACCTTTATAAAATATATCTCTCTTTCTGCTGTAGTAGTTGGCGAGGGGGACTTGCATGTCGCAGAGTATCTCCACCGTGGGGGGCAGGGCGTCCACCCTCACCACAGCGCTTGTTGACGCCTTGTACCGACCTTCCACCAGATGGACGGAGGACTTCGCGTTTAGGAGCCTGGAATTAATACGAAATACGTTAGCACAGTCATACTAACATTTACATGAAAGCTTGAGTTTGACAACAAACTAATGACGTATCTTAAAATATGTCGCTTATTACAATCCCTGCAAAAAAAAGTTCAATACGGTCCAACAGTCTCCGAGAGATCGGGTAACAAGCTAAAATATAATATACAGGTGAATTATGTACGTCCTCTTTTTGGAAGTCGATATAGAAAGCCGATTAGCCCTGTCGAGTGATTATCTACTATATCACCAAATACTCGTAGTAATACCTAATTACCTACGTTATTCAAAGGTTAAGAAATATTTACATATCCTCCTGGTATAAACTACAAAGTCACCCATTACAATTGAACTATTACCGGCATCAGAACCATTCCTTGGGTTCGTCATGATTTTTCCAAGCTATCCTAACATATATAAACAGCTGATTAAATACCGCTCTCGATAGCATTTTATCTATATTCCATGCTAATGTGTTAGATTTATAATGGTCCATTTGAACTGAGGTAATCCTGTAAACATTAATAAAGATTGCTTTATAGTAATACTTGTAGCCATTAACAACTAAGTTTCGTAAAGATTTTCTAAGGACTTTAATAGAGAAATTGTCTCCTCTAATTTATAAAAAAATCAATTGCTGTTCGTTTGTCTCGCAAACATTCGAAAACTGCTAGGCCCATATAGAAGATTTAAATTTTTAAATTTTTGTGAACGTTCAAGTGGGAAATTGTAACATATACGACTGTAAGGCGGTACGAAGATCGCCGGGAGAGCTAGTAAATCTATAAATAAGACTATCAATATGACAGATAAAATCAACATAAATTCATAACTCTATGAATGAGACCAAAAGCCGACCGCTATCCGCCATATTTCCGACATTATATTGACCAAAATGTTAGCTTAACAATAGTTAAGCCAACAGATTAGTCGAGCGCTGTATTAGGGATTATCAACACGTATAGCTAGATGGTTGCAAATAAACCATTGGTTTAATCAACATTCATTATAGTCGCTGCGATCTTAAGCATACTGATGAAACATGTGCGAATTTGTCAATTATTACATTGATTTGCTTGTATTATAAGGGCATAAAAATTTTTCATGTTGATTCTTGAAAGCCATAACTATGATGACATACCTTTTTTTTCTACGAACCTTAAAGTTAGTGGTAGTCGTGAAGAAGCCTGCTTGTCGGAGAAGGTTAAACTTTCAAAAATAAGTGAAGTCCCCAACCCGCAATTTGCCATTGCGGGTTGGGCCAGCGTGGTGGACTATGCCTACAGATAAAGTTGGCGAAAACATTATTACAAAATAAGATAAGTCTTTTTTTTAGGTTTTCTTATGTACAGCTTATTATGTTGAGAACGTAAAAAACACAGTACTACTAAGGAGTTCTGTTTACATGATAATTATTATTTACCATATGAAGAGAACAAATAAAATACCGACTTCTATATTTTGCATTTTAGAGAGTGAATAAAATATAGCTAGGACTGCAATATTTCAGACAGAAGCCACTCAAATCTCGAGCACTACCTAAATCATAAATACAAATTGATATTCAATACGTAGTAGGTAGAGAAGCTCAGCTAAGTAATTCGATATTCGATATCAAATTCAATTTTCGATATTATTCAATATTCGATAGCAAACGAAATAATCCAATTAGGATAGTCCACCATGGTCGAATCTAAATATCCAGTAGCTATAGGTAGGGCGAGGTATTCATTTCAAGAAAGTAATAGTTCTTATATTTACAATAAATAACAAGGTGTTTATACTTCGATTTGTTTTTAACATACTTTCTAAAAAGAAGGTTCATAATTGTAGGTTTTTTATGTACGTTCTCTCAACGGTCTGGCCTGATTGGTAGGATTTTCTGTTGTTTTTGTTTGTAAATAATAGGCTTGCGTTTGACCACAACTCGCCTAATGTAAAGCGACGATGTGGTTTAGGATGTGGCACGCTTGTCTAGAAGAAATTGATTTAATCGCAATTTGAAAAGATCGAGATTATAGTTAACGGGAAATAGAGAACTCGGAAGGGAATTCCACAACCTAGCTGTACGCACAATAAAAGTAGACGCAAAGCGTTTTGTGCGAGTCCGTGGAATCTCTATCATGTACCGGTGGCGTCTTGCAGTATCTCTACTTGTCCGATTGTAGAAAGCGGATGGGGGAATCAAATTATGTAATTCCAAGGCACACTCAAATAATATCAGATAAAAAACAGATAAGCTAGCCACTTTTCGACGATGCTCGAAGGTTTGAAGGTTAGCTTTGGCTAGAGCATCGTTGCCTATAAGTCTCTTAGCTCTCCTCTTGACAGACTTCAATGTTTCAAGTTGATATCTAGCTGAGCTATCCCAAAGATGCGAGCAGTACTCCATGCACGATCAAACATGTGCTTTATACAAGGTGAGCAACTGTTCAGACGTAAAGTACCGTCGCACCTTCGAGAGAACACCAAGCTTTTTGGCAGCTAGTTGAGCTTTAGACTCAATGTACATGCCAAAACTGAGCGTCAAAGTCATCGTGATACCTAGTAGCTCAAGGTGGTCTGTAAAAGGAACGGACACATCTCGGAAAGCAGGGGCCAGCTGGAATGGCCTCCTTTTGGCGGAAAAAAGACACGCCTGCGTCTTAGCTGCATTGAATTTGACCAGATTAGCATCGCCCCATTCGGAGACTGCGTTAATGGACATATTCAACCGCTCGGCCATAGCTTCTCTAAGTGACTGAATCTCAGTCGCACTGGCACATGGGGAAGATATGTAGCTCTCAACAACCGCGCTGTCGTCTACATATCCAAAGGTACCGGGTTTTAGCAGATCGTTAATATGCAGCAAAAAAAGTTGCTGAGAGCATCGACTATTGAGAGACTCCGGCATTTTTAGCCAAATGGCTAGAAATCAGACCAAATGGTCTGACGAGCAACTGTCAACGACCACTCGTATTGACCGACCCCTCAGAAAATCCGATATCCATCCACATAACCCAGAGGACAAGCCATATTTAGGAAGCTTGCTAACCTTCGTGCCAGATCCTGTCGATAGCTTTCGAAATGTTAAGAGAAACAGCTAGCGTTTCTTCGTATTTCTCTATGACTTCACTTCAGATGTGGGTCGCGTATACTAGATGATCCCCAGTGGACCGATTTCGGCTTAACCCGTACTGTCGGTCACTGAGTAGGTCTTTCGCTTCTAGATACGCCAGGAACCGGACAGGACACGTTCCATACTCAGCAGAGTAAGGACATAACTGAAATTAGCCTGTAGTTACAGGATCGGCACGACTACCTTTTTTAAGTACAGGTTGCACGTTTGCTAACTTCCAAGACTTCGGCACTTGGCCAGTCTCAAGAGAGAGCCGAAAGAGGTGTGTCAGCACAGGAGACAACTCAGGTGCACATGTTCTCAAGACTATTGCTGGTATTCCGTCTGGGCCACTAGCTTTGCTCACGTCCAAATTGCGCAGCGTTCTTTGTACCTCCATATGACGAATCCGAATTTCAGACATTGTTGACGTACTGCCAAGTATAGATAGAGATACTGCGCTACCAGCATTAGGACGTGAGGACTGCGTCAAACAGTGACGCAAATAAGTTTGCTTTCTCTCTGGCAGAATAAGCTGGTGCCCCATCAGGCTTTAGCATTGTGCCTCCAATGCTAAAGCCTGATGGGGCTCCAGCTCAGTGACGGGCGGCAGAAGTTCGCTTCAACCGATTTAGCGAGGGACCAAAACGCTTTACTACCTGCTGGATATGAAGCCAGTTTGTTCTCTATTCGGCTAATATGATCAAAACAAGCCTTCCGTAATACTTTCTTGCAGGACTTGGCTGCCCTGTTGTACGCTCTTTTCTTCTGTCTTAAATTTCTTGCCTTATGGTGTCAAGCATTAGCCCATTCTAAGAGGGCCTCGTGATATAACGCCTCCGCGTGAACACATTGAGGAACAAATCACAAACGAGCTTTGCCGGTCAGAGGCATATCTGAGTAAGGGATTTAATATTCCGTACCCAAACGTAGCACATCCGTCACGGCGTCCGCACAAGTTGAAGGATCGTCAGAAGAGAAACAAACGGACTGCCACATCCTCCCCCTCACTGAGGTAATCTGTGAGCCTGGTGATCTCATGGTCTCCGCTGTGAGAGCGATATACACAAGCATAGAGATTTTTTTCTATACCTGTGTCTACCATAACCCAGAGAACAAAGAATCTGCGATTTTAAGATTTCGTCTTGGACGTACAAGCACACTCCCGCGCGGGGTTTAAAATTGTGCTCTAAAGTGTACCCTGGGTACGACAAATAAGCCACATTAGACGGACATCCGATCTGCGTCTCCGTGATGAATAAGAGTGCTGGTTTTTCGGTCTCAAGATGACAGTGGACCGGTACGATATTTGCATTTTTAAAGAAAAGGAGTGCAACCGCCGTACCACCTTATTCTTTTTTCTCTTATTCTTCATGGTTAGCGAGTTTGGTTCGGTGAAAGATGTGGCAGTGGAATAAGGCTCTTTCGGCCTTCCTGTAAATACGCACTACCGAGCAATACTACTGGGAAACTAGTCTGGAGACTGCAGAGACGCCCGAGCCCCCCCGAGGATGTTCGTAGTGCCCTTTCGCCCGGTAGCCAACCGGCACGACGACCCATTACCGGGATTTTTCGCAAGTTGGCAGGGCAGCCTTTCATGAGTGGCTAGCTCACGATTGGGCTCCCTACTGCGGTCGGC
Organism: Ligdia adustata; assembly: GCA_947049295.1. Classification (NCBI taxonomy): domain Eukaryota; kingdom Metazoa; phylum Arthropoda; class Insecta; order Lepidoptera; family Geometridae; genus Ligdia; species Ligdia adustata. Next base: position 13,021,731 of record OX346218.1, read on the forward strand.
CAGCGGTGCACCGTGCCTCGGATCCCGCTTTCCTCTACGACTAGTTACCAGGTGCAACTACGATATTGCGCACTTACAACGGTATTTCAAGAAAAAAACAGCTACTTCGACACACCATTGCGGATGGTGTCAACGGACAATGTGACGGAACACTAACCACAAGTCACTAACCACGGCCTAGGCTTACCACCAGTATATTGATGTTTTGCACCACCCAGCATCACGTGTGAGATTACAATATTAGGGTACTCTTCCACGGACGAACGCTACTCAATCCCAAAAATGTTCCTCTTTTCAACTGCCTGGTCTGATTTGACAAGTTATTTTATTGGTTTGAAAGAATAGTACTTTCTTTTAGTACCATATCCCACTGGGTTAACTCTATCAGGGTGATTCATTTATTATTTAAAAAAGCGATCGTGCCCCTAATGGCGTAACGTCTTGAACGCCGCTGTCGCCATATTGGGCCAATATTACTGACTTTGAATACAGACCATAGTTCATCCTTTCCAATGAGTGCATTTTACCCATAAAAAAGGAACCACGTGAACAGTTTTCCCCTTTCAAACAATAAATATTTTTTCTAAACGGTCTCAGTGATCAATCAGGTAACAAACACAACAAAAATACAGTCGAATTAAGCAAGTTTTGTTTTAACCTTAACAGCTAGGCATTTGATCACAAGTTCGCACGACCACGGAAGTCAGCGTCACTGTAGCCCTAGGTGGAGCATGCCTGGTCTGGAATAAACTGGCTCTCAAGAAGGGCTGCCGGAACACACCGTTAGGTGCTTGGCGACAGATTTTACAACTTGAGGGTGGTAGCTAGCCAGGTGAGCGATAGGAAACGCCTTACCACCATGCTATGGTTTCCTCACGATGTTATCCTTCACCGGTAGCTCAGGCTCTTTTTGCATGTTTCGTGGGATCGACCACTCGACCATCTTCGCTACAAAGTACCTCTTCCTTTTTAGAAAGTCGGTAAGAAATTGTTAAAACCGCACGTAAACTTTCTTAATCAGGTACTTGTACATACTTGTAGGTACATAACGCGACTTCATAATGTTCACTATTTTCTTTTCTTTAAGAACTGATTGAATAATGTGAAACAGAATGTAGAAACACTCCGTTCCGAATTTATTTAATCAAATAAGTAATTAATTCCAAAAGTGCAAGGCAGGGATTATTCGGAATACATCGGATACCGATGCGGCAAGCCTTTCCGAATGTGCACAAACTTTCACAAGCATTCCAATTATTTGCTCTAAAACTTGTACCTACAAGTAGGTCAGGCATACGCGGAGACATTCCTATCTGGAAAGGGTTACCATGTTCTACCTTTATATTGACTGTTACAAATTTGCTCTGCCAGTATTTCGAAAACTATTACCAAAAAGTTTTTTGCAGTACACGTAAAAAAACTCCTCACTGCCTCAATAAATAAGGTTTTTGTTCTGAGGCTAACAATACCATCGACATTCGTATTATTTTTCTCGCAATATCATATTATTTTAGCGCTATCTCAAATATGTTATTTCATGTAAATTGGAACAGTCTTGAAGTTTCTAAGTTGTTTAACCTATGAGAGTAAAGTCAGCTGGCATTCAAATGAAGTGGCGAAACTGTTTTCTTTACATTATTTTAGAATGGACTCACAAAAAATAAACGTCAAAAGAATCGTTTGAAAAATGGCGTGTACTAAAAGTGAGTATGAATTTTCCGACCTATTCTATAACCACCAAGATATTAAAATTGGCAATTTTATAAATTGCAAGTTTCATCCCAATAAATTGCACTGTAAATCAGCATTCGGCGATTTATTGCTTGGAAGCAAGTGCCGCCCGCGCCGGCTCGTTCGGAATAATCCCTTGTGTATTCCGTATTAACTCACTCACTACACACGATAGGAAATAATCGGAGCGTTTCAATTTTCAGTCTTTTGTCTTGTTATAGCGCATGACGTTATCGACCGGATAAAACGAGACGAAGGATCCTCAAAGTCAAATCGTGTTTATTAATAAGTCAGTATAATATTTTATCAGTCATTAATTCAATTTCTTTATAGTTACTGTTGATTCAATCTGCGCGTATAAATAATATTTCAGCTATTTTGTTGTAAAAATTTAACTACAGACCGAATTCTAGGAAGGTCACACTTAAACAAACAATAAAACTAAAACTTCACCTCAGTACCTGATATTTTACTACTAAACACAAACACAATAACAATACACGGTTAGAAGATGCGAATAAACCCTCTATTTAGACTACTAAAAGATTAATTTAAGATAACAACTGGCTCTTAACATTAATCTATTCAAGACTTGATAATAAAATATCAACTGAAATTCAAGATAACCACTGACTTTTAACCTTTAAAATATTATACGAGTAGTAATTGTCTTGTGAATGAGGTAGCTAGTATACATCTCCAGGGAAGTCAAGGTGAAAGAATACAAAACGCAACTTACGCAGTAGGTTAATATAATACAGTCCGGGGTAAAAGGTTACCGTCCGGGGTAAAATGTCACAGGCCTGGATGGTGGCGTTTGGTCGAGTCAAACAGTTTATTCAATAATAATATCTATACACTAAGGTTACCATGTAGTTAACTGCACACTGCGGTAGTTCGGAGAACAGGTAGGTAAGGTTCCGTGATGATGGTCGCTGAGGAAGTAGTTCAGAAAAAGGGAAAGATACATACACCATACTCAAGTCTGTGAGCTCATTAGCACTCCAGCCGTTAGAGCCTGGCGGGAAGTCCACAATGCTTGGAATGGTCGAGATGCCTGGACCAAGAGTCAATCGCACCGGTGCTGCTTCAGTACCAGGGTACCATAAAAAAACCCTGTAAAATAACACTATTGCTTCGATATAGATAAGACAATGTAAAGCAGCAGGTAAAAGGTAATATTTAAGCGGGAAGTTATTCATGTAATTTCTCCAGTAACTATTAAAAAGTTGAAGATAATTCAAGGAGGATAACTTTCGGAAGGCGCAGGAGATTGTATTATTATACATAGTCTTAGTGAAAACTGAGTTATGAAGTATGAAAATACAAGTATGTGATATAAGTTAATTTAATTTTAAGATTTTGATGGGGACATTTAGAGGGATTTACACAGCAAAACGACCAGAGAAGGTCACTGATTGTTTTAAGAACCAAAACACATCCAGAACGGCAATAAGTGAGCCAAAAAATCAAAGATTATGTCTGAGTATATTCATGTCATTTCTAACAAAATTACTGGAAGATTCGAGGAAAATAGCCCAGCACCACGTGCAAGGAGTAGTTAGTGGTCTCAGGAGGATTAGATCAGTCCAGTAACTGGCATTTTACAATATTTCTTATAAGATGTGATGGCACGTGTATTACAAGGAATTTCACAATAAAACTGGGAATTAAGTTGAGACTTACTCTGGGTAAGGCATGAAATCGATAAGTAAATGCATGCAATAGAATCCCATGGATATTTGATAGAAACCTGAGCAAAGGTAAGGAAAAAAACGTGGCTTCACCAACCTTTCGGGTAAAAGAGTATCCTTAGGGGCGATGCGTTCCGTGACTCGATATTCGATATACGAAACGAATCAATAAAATTAATATGAAGTCTATAAAAACTATAAACACAGATATTCTATCGATTTATCTGAGTCTGAGAGAATACAATAATGAAGTGGGTAAGACATAGCTGATTTACGGTATAGTAATATCAACCACGAGGTCAGTTCATGAGGAATAATAGACGAATTCCGTGGAAATAGACGGTAAAACGCATTGCAAATATCGTATCCAATCGAATGATAACGCTAGGCCTTCTAGACGAATCAAAATAAGTAAAATTAAACGTAAAGATATAATCGAATTAAACTAGTAATTGATAATTAATATATCATCGAATGGATCGATACTTTAGATCGATCATTGATGCGGAACTGTGTTCGATTCGTCGAAAACGCGGCTATCGATTATAGGAAACATTAACACGTTGAAATAATTCATGACCTTTTCTATTGCACGTGTATTATTTTATATTTAAAGAAATAGAAAAAGTTCGGTAAGATTTTTTCAAGTGTATCATCTCAATATCAATAAAACTCTAAAGGTATTATTCCCCTATCCTTACTTTGTGCATAATTATTAATATGTTATAATTATTTTGTTGGTAATTGTATATGTTGATGGAAGCCTAGTCGAAGACCTCTTTGAATAAACTCAGACATAACCATTGATTTTCTGGCTCACTTATTGCAATTCTCGATGTGTTATAGTTCTCAAAACAATCAATGAACTTCTCTGTTCGTTTTTCTGTGTAAATCCTTCTAAATTTCCCCATCTTAACTTAGAATTAAATTAATTTATATCACATACTTGTATTTTCATACTTCATAACTCAGTTTTCACTAAGACTATGTATAATAATACAATCCTGTTGCGCCTTCCGAAAGTTATCCTCCTTGAATTCTCTTCAACTTTCTATTAGTTACTGGAGAAATTACATAAATAACTTCCCGCTTAAATATTACCTTTGACCTGCTGTATTTACATTTTCTTATCTATATCGAAGCAATGGTGTTATTCTGCACGGTTTTTTATGGTACCCTGGTGCTGAAGCAGCCGCGGTACGATTGACTTTTGGTCCAGGCATATCGACCACTATATCGAAGCAATGGTGTTATTCTGCAGGGTTTTTTATGGTACCCTGGTGCTGAAGCAGCCGCGGTACGATTGACTTTTGGTCCAGGCATATCGACCACCCCAAGCATTGTGGACTTCCCGCCAGCCTCTAACGGCTGGAAGTGCGACCATTATCACGGAACCTTACCTACCTGTTCTACGAACTACCGCAGTGTGTAGTTAACTACTTGGTAACCTAAGTGTATAGATATTATTATTGAATAAACTGTTTGACTCGACCAAACGCCACCATCCAGGCCTGTGACATTTTACCCCGGACGGTTATTTTTTATCCCGGACGGTAACTTTTTACCCCGGACTGTATTATATTAACCTACTGCGTAAGTTGCGTTTTGTATTCTGTCACCTTGACTTCCCTGGAGATGTATACTAGCTACCTCATTCATTAGACAATTACTATAATGTTTGAAAGGTTAAAAGCCAGTTGTTATCATAAATTTATCTTTTAGTAGTCTAAATAGATGGTTTATTCGCATCTTCTAACCGTGTATTGTTGTTGTGTTTGTGTTTGGTAGTAAAATATCAGGTACTGAGGTGAAGTTTTTGTTTCATTGTTTGTTTAAGTGTGACCTTCCTAGAATCCCACCCCCCCCCCTTATTGTTAGCGACTAAGGCTACAACTCTTTCAAAAAAACCACATTGGTACGTTCATTTGGCATGGCAACCCAATGCTATATCTTTTTTTTTCGTTCTTGATGGTCACCACACTCTGTGTATTGTGCTAGTTCTCAAGTTGTTTATGCTGGATCTTAGTATTGGTTCTCATTGGGTGGCGTTACATATTAAAATTGTATTATTAGTCTCAAAGTCTGGTACAATATCTTTGACAGCAGGTGAAATCGCAGTATAATCCTTGTTTCACATAACATCGTAACTCAGTCAGTGCGTGACGCGAGACAGGACGTGTGTAACTCGTATCTCGAAATGCTTTGGCGAAGAGCTGGACTTTGCATATCTATATGTCTGGACCGTGAGTTACTGCAAACTTGCATTAATTCAAGTATTACAATTTTTATTTTTAAATCAGTGCAGTAGTTCATTATTTACTTCAAATAATTCACAAAACTGAAATCAGAACTCAATTTGTCTCTCGTTTCAAATAATTGCATAAGAAGTTCATGTGAACTCCTTTCGGCTTAGATCCCTAGACGGTAACCCTGTGTATTGTATATATACATATATAACGTACCTATTTCCAGCTAATATGACAAGTTCTGGCTTCGGGAACACACCTTCCACTATGCAGATGATGTCTAAAAACTCATCGTTGAGTCTGTCTGCTACCATATCGAACTTAGTTTCTGGGACTGAAACAAAAAAGTAAATTATTTTGATTAATTATTATGTTAATTACTGTAACAATTGCTATTCAGCATGGTGAAACCAGTAACATACTGGGTAAACTGAAGTCTGGTAGGTGGTAAGAGCATTTGGATGATCTTCAGTAATCTGTGAGTGACCTAACAGATTACTTTTTGTAGTAATGAGTCGTTTATTTCTCGTAATAACGTCGTAAAAATCTTTACTGGCTGCCTGATAATGTAAAAATGCCTACTGTTGGGCATTTAGGGGATTTTGGGCTTAAATGTATTTTATTTTATTGTTAGGCCGACACCTGAAGGGGTTTAAATAGCCAAAGAAAATATGCGGACTTTTCCAACTGACCGTTAACTTCCAACAACCCACACTTCAACAAACCATTCAGTTCACAGTTCATTACTAAAAAACAGAATGTTAGATTATAATACTGTTTGGAAAAGGTTTTCGCTTCAATCTAGAAATCTAATGTATTGTCATTATTATAGAACGAGGAAATCTCTTCAACATGGCTAGAATCATCTGATTTACCAGCGACTTGAACACATCTAAGTGTTAGAAATTGGGTATCAGAGAAGCAAATTACGATTTTAACACTACTGTGGCGAAGTAAATAAGTAGGCTTTGTGATTTCGACCAGTATCTATGTTTAAGATTAGACCTTTTTCAAGAAGAAAAGTAAACGCAAGGCACCATTACGTCTATTTACCATCATGTCTATCTTTTAAAGTTAATTATTTCTTAATTATTTGTATATCGTCTCACATTTTTCCATTTGTCAGTAACACTAATAAAAATTTGGAAAACAAATATTCAAACTCACCTGCCTCGTCCTGGAATCGAACCTGGGAGGCTTTAGAAGCAAGAATGCTAACAACTAGACCATGACAGTTGTTCGTCTGTATTGTGTTTTGGCTATTGATAGCATTACATGTATTGTACCCTATCGAATGGATTAACCTTATAGCAAAAGCTTTTAAGTTATATTGACAGTATAAATTCAATCGAATCGCTTCACATTGAATTTTAACGATAAAAGCATGATCGCAGCCAGACACATATATGTTATGTCTGGTTTTAATACGCATTATTTACAATTATTGTTTTAATAGTTAAAATAAATTTTAATATAAAATTTCATTGGTGTATCACCAATTTTATTTTCTGCGATTATTTCATTTCGAGAGAGAGCATATTTTTTAAAATACTTTTTTTTAATTAACTCTCATAAAAAAATCGGTTCATTCCTTCGGGAGCTACGATTTCACACACACACCCTGACACGTCAAATTTATAACACATAATCGTTTTTGCGTCGCGGGTTAAAAATATATAAAAAGCTTTAAATTATAGTACAATTTCAGGATCACTTTTTCCATTTGCATCTGCTTAGTAACAATAATCCACTTAAATTTGTTTTAATAACTCTTAGTAACTACTTTACACTTATATTTTTATAAAATAATATAATAAAATGTAAACCTTAATGGATTTTATCAATAGTTCAAGTAAATAATTTAACTCCCCGAGGCTTTTAATGTAAGAAGAAGGGTTCCATAATGCTTTTGCGTCAAATTAATTATTTGCCTTGAATTAATTTAGGTTTTTCGATGAGCAAGCAATATTCGAAGTTTTTGAAAAATATTTAAAAGGTTTTGAATTACAGCGAGCGCTTGAGTGGACGAAGACGTAATTAAGTACTATTAGGTATTGTCATCTTTTTGTTACCATTTTACAGTTATTGCTAAATAGTCATTCTGCGGAATGTTGAACTTGCTTATAAACTCCAGGATAAGGTCAGGTAAAATATAAAATTACTATTTAAATCTTCATAAAATTAACAATTAGAATTTCATTTACATAGAAATTTTTATAAATTGTCGAATACTTCCAAAAATAATTCGAGATAGAGTGGCAATGTTCAAAACATGAAAAACGTGGCCACCAACGGAAAGGACAAAAAAACATAAGAAAAGAGAAAATAGATTTACTTTTAACATTATGGAACTACACGGAATAAAAATAATAAAAAGTACATCTGCAACTAACTCCTAACTATTACTCTCAGGTAACTTTACCACAGACTAAATAACAGTCGCTACGTAACTCTAATCGGAACAAGCAAGTATCTGAAAAGCAAATAGAGTATGTTAGTTCAACAGCGCTCTGCATGGACGAAGTTAACGAGCCTGATATGTCACTGTGATTAAAGCCTTTTTCTGGTTTTTAATAGCACCACGATTACTCCAAAATTAAACTGATATTTTCAAGTACGGAAAGAGAAGACAAATATATATGCTATGATTTGTTATAGTATAGTACATAGAAAAGTACTGAAAACCTAGCCTTTAGAATCCAATTATGAAACCCTGATATAAGGAATAACGTTCTTATGCATGAACAATACTCAAGCTTTCTACCAAACTATGCATTTTGTGAACTTATTAAATCATATTCAGAGCCGCGCGTTTGCCTACCGACTTCACTTAAAATACATTCTATCAACGTAGTCATGTCTAGAAATGCGTAAGCTCCCCCTAAAGCGTGCATATATTATTTGATGATGAGCATTGTTTCTATAAAACCGTACTTTTGCTATTAACCTACTTAGTATTAATGTCGAAAGTTTTTTAAATGAGTATACCTACTCGAAAAACGTATATATTTATGTATGTTATTACGATGCTAGGACTTATTTATAAGAATTTACGTACACTAGCGGTGTATCTATAATTTTATTATTGTGAAATAAAGATCTTTGAAAAATTAAAAAGAAATATTATATCATAACCAGCTGCAAATTATCAAGATCAAAGAAAGCCTCTTTGCATGTTCTCCGATTTATTTAAATACGATGATGACGTATCACCTGCTCACCTTTCTAATCTATCTTTATTTACAAATCCATGGCATAGAACAACAATACCCTGAGCCGAGATGAAACGGAAATTACTTCGTGCAACTTTACCTACGGCAGCAGCCGGCTTGTAATGTTCTGGGTTTGGAATAATATTCATTACCTACATCCTACACGATGTATGAGTAGGCAAGGGATATAAAGTAGGCCTTCGCTCTGTTAAGTCTGCTAGCGCGAGATAGGAGGAAATAGGCATTAGGTACAACAGAGTTCTCGTATTTGGGGTAGTGAGCCTAACTGTACGGACTATACCACTGTAGCTATTTTCAGTAACTAAATAGAATCTAAATCATAGACGTGAGTGAACAAAGTCTAAAATATCTTAGGCTTTTCAATGTCTGCGCTGATAGTTTTCGGTTTTATAATTAAATATATCATGCAAGTAATTAGGAGTCCAAGTCGAGTGCATAAGTTTCTTCTAAGCAACCGTGCAACGTTAATTCAAGCAAACTTTTAGCAAACCCTTTTATGAAAACCTTTAGTTTTCATATATTAAGTAGGCATTTGCAAATACGCTTACCGAATATAGTCATAGGCTTTGTCCTTTGGTCTTCAGCGAGGAAGGTGGAGACCACGCACGTGTAGTTTCCAGTCATTTCAGGATCCGGAGACGCTATCCTCAGCGCCCTGTGTTGCGTGTATGGATTCCGCGACACTTTGTAACTAAGATCCAACTGAAACATCAATAAACATTCAATTTAACTAGTTACCATACATAGCTAACTTCATTAAAACGTGTCAAATTGAATTAGGCTTTAATCGGAGAGGGATATAACTATACAGTCTTTAACCTAGATACATCGGACACAGTTTGAAAGTGGGTGAAGTGAATATGTAGTTTAGAAGCATTATATTTTAAAACACTCAAATACATTGATATGTAAGTTGACAAAATATGGCATTCTCAAAGGGTAACTAACAAATAAAATACTGAATTTCAAACGTAAGGTACGGCTTGCGGAATTATGCTGATTTCCTCGTCTATTCAAAGATGTCGTAGCAATATTCACCTTGTTTTTAAGCATCCCTAGCGCCTGCGGCTTCTGTGGGGGTATCCACTGGTAGACCGGCTGCGACTTGTCCATGTAAAACCACTTCACCACCAGGCCAGTGACGTTGCTGGTGATGTAGTCACAGTCAAGAGTCACCTTATCTCTGGTGCCGTACTGGATGACTTCAGGCACTCGCATGTTAACTATCCGGACTGAGCTGACGCCTGGGAAAAAGAATGACATGGTCAAAAGTTTCAGTAAAATTTACTTATTAGACGAAGGCTTAAAGGATTAAATGTGCATTGATACTTCTAGAAAGGTAATCTGGCAAAAATTTCAAAACAATTAAACGAGGTTCATGTTTTGCAATCGGATATTTCATCACTTGCATTTCCTTCTTTATTATATGGATGTATCAGTTCCGAATTTATTATTGTATTTATTTTTTAGCTCTGTTTAACATTTTTTTCTCTCTTTTTTATTTGTCCAATATAGGATACATCCACGGGGCAGCTTTAATTTTTCGTCCCTTCCGCATTGGAATTTTGTGTGACATGCCGCGTTTGATGAATTGGTAACGCCGAACCGACATCAAATTGTATACCCAATTTTGTTACACGGACATCGCCGAAATTAAAAATAATTAGAGTGGCTGCGACGAAAATAACGGTACAACAAACAAAGCTATGGTGAGATTTTTCAGCAAAAATAAATAAATAAACATGGTTCAAATCAAGTTGTGAGAGAATCAATGGCGTTTTAAATAAGAAGTATGTGCATTCGAATTTAAAACTCTGTTCCTCAAAGATCGCAACATGGTATAAATACCAAAGATAAACATAGCAATTCTTGCTAGGCTCGAAAAAATTCCATTTCAGCCACCGCTGCTAGCCCTGCTGCTTTTCCTTGCAAAAGTCGTTTCGCTATTACCTAATCTATATTAGGTAATACCTATATTAGTCTAGAAGCATCCATCCAGTGATTCAATCATAAGGGGCTGGTAACACCGCATTTGTCCCTCGGGCCACCTTCGCGCACCGCTGGCTTTGACCCGCCGTGCTCAACATCTCACTCAATTGATTTTTGACGTTTAATGTATAGAATTATAGGCGACTTGGACGAATATCTCTATTTTTTTAATTTAATTTTTGATGAACATTAGTGTAAGAATTATATTGTGTTATTTGGAATTACGACGGCCATCTAAGTTGCGGTACACCCATACAAAGATGGTGTTATTATACGTTTTCGCAGAATTATAGCGGTCAGTTTGCAGTCAGAGCGCTAGTAATTCGCGTGTTACTGTTCGACATACAACAAAAATACAGATAATTAATAACACCATTCCTTTACGAGCTTTTGACTAGAATAATGTTATTTGGAACTTTTCTTAGGTTTTCAAAAATATCTTAAAACGTAATTATTACATTCTGAGTAAAATAAAATAAAAATAGTGATACGTTATTTTTAATTTATCTTTACATTATCATTATAAAAATAAGGGGGTTAAATTTTTTTTTTTTAATTTGTGCGAAGCTGGTTGCTCATTAACCATAAAGAATGAAAGTAACGTATTATGGGTTATGCAGATCTAAGAATGGTATATCCAATGTATAGGTACATATGCCTACAAATAAGAATACAAAGGTACAACGTATTATAATTTCGGTGTTTATAAGACTTTATTAAAATACGACGACATTATGGAGCTAATCAAGACATACATAACTCAAGATTACAGTTTTACAAATTGATTCACAGAATGTGATTCCATTTCTTCGCGGCTACTGATAAATTCCAATTACGTCACATATGTACCCTCCGATATTTTCATTTATTTTTACCTAAAATAATCTGGCACGAAATTGAGCAGATACCTCTAGGAGCATTATGGCTCCGTTCTACCGGAAACATCATATTATCGTTCGGAGGGTTCCGAACGAATATTGTTTCGTGGTTTTCCATCGTTCTTGGAATTCTTTACCCTCCCGTTTTCAAGGTAAATATTTGATGATTGTTAACGTTCAAAGGGTTTGCGAAGGTTTGATTAGAAATATGTGATATGTTTGATTTTGGATTTTGCTTTTGAAGTTGTAGAAAATTCCATCTTAATTGTCGCAGAGAAAGTTAAAAATAAGACAATTTATATTTTATTTAGAATACTAACGCGTATAATGATTTATTTTGTTTTACAATACGGGTTTTAACGCGTACCTGATTGCTATAGTTGGTCCTTATCACGTTCAGGTCCGCGTGAAAATAATTTAAATTGTTACTTTCGAGGAATGTATAAGTAATTTTTATCTTAAAATTGTATAAAAGACGCATCCAAGAGTATATTTGATAGGTCTATGGTAGAAGAAATAAATGATTTTATTTCATTTAAATGGGATCAAAGCCTTTCCCCTATTTACGTACTGGAGGTACCGAGCTTGGGCTGGTATTAACTTTTAATCTATCTTTAAGTATTTTCAAATTTTTTATTACTCTATCGGGCTAACAAAAGTCGCATATCCACATCATAAATATCTGTTTCTGCATATATGTTTTATGCTTACACATAATATAATAAAAAAATGGCAGATAAGTTTTATTGAAATGCAATCGAAATCAGTTTTCAATGTTCAATACAGTCGAACGGACACGTCCATGGCTTCCCCGAGGTAATATGGATAGTTGTAAATTGAAAAACAAGAAGCGAAGTTGGTCGACAGTTGCGCGACATATCGCTTCACCATAGTACCTACTCGTATAGAAGTTGCACCACAATATTGCAATACGCTCTTTATTATCAAAGTCGGAGACCGTGGCGGCATCCTTTGTTGACTGCCACCAGATAGCAGTTATTTGTGGACTTAGAGAATGCAGGAAATAGTCGTTAGAATAGTAAGGAGACTAAGTTCCAGATACGTGCATTGTGTAAGACTGCGTTCTGTTGTCGAAATCTGTAAATTATGGCATCATTTCAGTTGTATGTAATAGGAATATAGAATGCTTTTATTCCTAGTCCTTGCTTTTGAAAATGATCTTGCTTGGTATTTGTCTGTCAAAAACCCTTAAGGTTAAAAGGGTTAAAACCCAAGGTTAAGTGCTTATATCAATTTTATTTATTAAATTATTATAATATTGATAGATATTTTAAAGAAAATAAAAAGGTAAACCACAAGCGATGGATGACTTAATGCCCATGTTATAACGACTCTAATATGATAAAATTTTACAATGTAAAAACCAGGCAACATTACCAATTACAATTCCGTTTTTCCAGCACTCTATACAGGAACAAAAAGCAGCTTATATTACAGAATTTTTAACCTTTGTTCTTATTATTAATAACCAGTACAAAAACTGAACAGACCCCATGTGGTTGAAAGTTATGAACGTATGCATTACCGTGACTGGGGTGGGCAGCAGACCGGCGCAGGAGCATTGCCCGTGGTATACTTGCTGCGACGTACACTTGCGAATATTTCCAACTAATCAGTTATTTACTTCGAAACGTAGAAAGTGTTTGGTAGGTAAACTTTGATAAGTTTTTGCATGGTGGTAGGTTTTTTAACATTTGCTTGGCTAGCTAACACACTCAAATTGATAAATAAGCAGTGCATTTTGACATAATCACACTAATATTATAAAGGCGAAAGCATGTATGTGTAGGTATCCGTATTTGTTACTTCTTCACGCTCAAACGGCTGAACAGATTTGGATAAAGTTTGGTACCACGGTTAGCTTATAAGTATAAGTTATTTTTGATACCGGAAAATTCCCGTGGGAAAATCAAATCTAAATATTTGTTATATCTGAGTTTATTTTATTTTCAGAATTAGATATCAGAGTCCCAACTAGTACTGCTGCTGGGCTGGGTATCGGCCAGGTAGGTGCCGATACATATTTTCTTAGTTATTTAGAATTAATAACTAAAGTACTGGACCAAGTATTATCTGTTTAGCCGCCTCGAAGAAATCAGGTAAAATACATTTAAAAAATGAATTATTCCACTTTGCCACCCCAAGCCGCCCCGCCCCACTGGTGGGGCAGATTGCACTAGTCTAAAATCTTGGTGGATTTTGCCCCACCAGGGCTGGCCCTTTTAAGAATTTTTTTGTAAATCCTATAATGAGTCGATGTGTACCTAGTATTAAAATAAAACAAAAGTTAGCAAATTTTTCAGAAACTTTTATTCCAGATTGATGAAATCGCATTAAAAATTACGGATTAAACAATGTAAAATATTAAACCTTTTCAAATCACAGATTCGTTTACGATTATTAATTCGTACATTAATTGGCATTTTTTTCTTAGTTTTAAATCCGAATAAAAGTTGGTACTTACAGAAAAGTACAAACTTCTAATCAATCGTTTGGAAATGTTTACAGATTACTTGAATACTTTACCAAGCAATTAATGATTTATACGATATTCAATCATAATCCTATATCAGGTCAAATAATATCCTTTTTATTTGGGCAGTCTGTAAAAACAGAAAATTTTGAGAAGTGCAAGAGAATACACCAATTAGGTCAATAATATTTGTTAATATACGCTTGTAGCCTTTGGTAAATATACGCGGTTATTTTAAGAATACATAAAACATTAAGAATTTTGTGCCAACGTAATAATTGCATTTACTTTTCGATGGCAATTACTGAAGTAAATTGGATAATCGGAAATTTTTAAAGTTACGATGTAACTCAATATTTTCCAATCATATAAGCGATTGTTTTCGAACAAAGCAATATATATGTTTTAATATTTTTCGTAACCTATTATACCTGTATATGTCCGTAAAATAAATATTACACTAGTTGCGTCTTGTAATAATAACAGCAGGGTTTAAAACCCAGAAATGGACTATTATTATGCATAAGAATTTCCGTCGAAAATGCATGATTAATGTCTATGAACCATGACCCCCTCACAATGCCATAAAACACCTGTTTATTTTACATCCGTTGGCATGTGCCATCTTTGAGGCACGAGACAAGACCATAATGATATTAAACCTATGTTAGAAAGAGATAAACAAAAGCAAATGGTTGAAGAAAGAGGAAGACAGAAGTTGTTTAATATGTTGAAATCATTGAGCGTGACGAGCTCGCACGCCCCGTTTCCTCGATAGTAAGAAGTGATAGTGAGCTCGTTTCGTTCCATATTGTTCTTTTTACGGCGAATGATTTCGAGCGAATTAAGTGACTTTAATCCGTATTAATAGGTATGAATAATTGGATCGCATTTCAGAACAATAATTAGTGTCTTCGTTACTGCTATCGGTCACTAGGCGCTTTGGGGTTCTTGGTTTTTTTATATATAATATATCTTTAGCGTTAGCGAAGGAAGAGACATGGATGTAATATTCCTAAGAGTTTATAGTATATTATTCAGTGAGTTATTGAAAGGGATTACAAGTATACATAAGTTGATATTTATACTTTTTTTGCATTTCTTGTTGTATTTCGGTTAAAAAATGTATAGTTTAGACAATAGTTTTTATTTATTTATATAATTACACTCCAAATTCGCTTTGGTCTGTGCCATTTATGAATTTGTCAATTTAATTACATATTTTGGATTCCTAGGAGGATATAAGTAGACAAATAACTACTTAGCTAATCAAACATACAACTAATATCACAAATTTTGAATATTGTATGTCACGTATATTCCGAGAGGAATCCAGCCTCCGCAACAACTATAGCAAGCAACAATTGTTTGATCATATCTCTGAGAGTCAAAGCTGAAGATCAGCGCTGCGCTGAATTCTGAGCCTTCCTTCTGCTGAACTTATAATTTTTCTTGACTCGCTCGTCACTACAGCTATAGTAAAGCACTTTTTTATTTAATGTTATGAGTTAATTTCTTTATCTTTGTCTTATTTTTGTTATTATTGTGTTAGTATCTTAATAAACGTCTTCTGACTTTCTTTCTTTCTTTATTGGTCGTGAACTTCTGTCACTTTACTATGAGTCAAAGCGATATATGTATTGTTATTTACTTTAAAGGATGCGGGTGTTAGCATTATCTGAATATGATTGCTTATAACAATATACTTTTATAGTTATCTAACAACACTACATGGGACACATGTTCAACATTATATGTTCGAGAGCCGAGCGGTAGCGCAATGTTATATAGGAAACATGTTCAACATTATATGTTGGAGAGCGGTAGCGCAATGTTATATAGGAAACATGTTCAACATTATATGTTGGAGAGCGGTAGCGCAATGTTATATAGGAAACATGTTCAACATTATATGTTGGAGAGCGGTAGCGCAATGTTTTATAGGAAACATGTTCAACATTATATGTTGGAGAGCGGTAACGCAATCTTATATAGGAAACATGTTCAACATTATATGTTGGAGAGCGGTAGCGCAATGTTATATAGGAAACATGTTCAACATTATATGTTGGAGAGCGGTAGCGCAATGTTATATAGGAAACATGTTCAACATTATATGTTGGAGAGCGGTAGCGCAATGTTATATAGGAAACATGTTCAACATTATATGTTGGAGAGCGGTAGCGCAATGTTATATAGGAAACATGTTCAACATTATATGTTGGAGAGCGGTAGCGCAATGTTATATAGGAAACATGTTCAACATTATATGTTGGAGAGCGGTAGCGCAATGTTATATAGGAAACATGTTCAACATTATATGTTGGAGAGCGGTAGCGCAATGTTATATAGGAAACATGTTCAACATTATATGTTGGAGAGAGGTAGCGCAATGTTATATAGGAAACATGTTCAACATTATATGTTGGAGAGCGGTAGCGCAATGTTATATAGGAAACATGTTCAACATTATATGTTGGAGAGCGGTAGCGCAATGTTATATAGGAAACATGTTCAACATTATATGTTGGAGAGCGGTAGCGCAATGTTATATAGGAAACATGTTCAACATTATATGTTGGAGAGCGGTAGCGCAATGTTATATAGGAAACATGTTCAACATTATATGTTGGAGAGCGGTAGCGCAATGTTATATAGGAAACATGTTCAACATTATATGTTGGAGAGCGGTAGCGCAATGTTATATAGGAAACATGTTCAACATTATATGTTGGAGAGCGGTAGCGCAATGTTTTATAGGAAACATGTTCACATTATATGTTGGAGAGCGGTAGCGCAATGTTATATAGGAACCATATACGAGTAGGTATCATATAAATAAGTCAAACAATTGTTATTACACGCATAGCATAATATTTATATAATAATTGTGTTACAAGCAGATTTTTTTGTCAAAAAATATAAGGAAATGATGCATATTTGATTCGTGATTTTTGTTACGTTTTCACAACAAAACCACTCAATGGTGACTTTGGAAAAAATAATTTAGTAATTACTAAATCTGTAAAAAACTAAATCTTTTAACATCATCTCCATTTTTCATCGTGTTTCTACTATGTTTAGAACCGGAGCTCTAATGGTTTTATTTAATTTATTAAGAGTGCTAACGGCACGCGTCTTAGTAATGCGTGTACGCTTCGCTGCCCATCATATGAGTACAAAGGTGCTTAAGAAAAAAGACATAAAAAACAGGATCCCCGCTTTGTGAACACGCGCGCAGTTTTTTGTGCATCTAGAATGTTCGGGTCGGGTGCACAAGAAAGTAAAACATATTGTGGTTTTTAAGGACTTAGAATGCTAGCTTATGATTTAATGACCTTTAAGAACTGAGGTAGAAGACCTGAGCCGGAATAGTTTAATTTTACGTAAGCTCTTTATCAGTTTGTTAAGAACCTATGAATAGTTGTTGCAAAATACGTATCCACGATACGTATTAACAACAGTTAGTCATCCTTGACTTTAACGAGTTCCATACAAGAAAACAACTGCTCGAGTTAGTCATACTTTAAATAAGTGAAAACCGACAGAAATTCGGCAAGCGAATTAATCATGTCCTCTTAGAAAATCAAAAGTCATATAAAATAAAACAAATAATTACTCAACCGATTTTGATAAAATTTATATGCAACCTTAGAAGAAGAAAAAACTACCAGTTTAGAAAAACATAAAATAAAAAAAAAACGCAGTAAAATTCATATTTTTTTATCCTACTAGGTAACTAAAAACAAAATTTTTATTGGTTCATTATTAAACGAAAAGTACCTATCGGTTTTCGTACACAAAAAAACCGTGCAGAAGAACATAGTATCTCCTCTCTTTTGGATGTCGGTAAAAAATAATACGCAATCAGATATACTTATATGTGATATTTTTCAAATAATTAAACATCCTTCGGAAGGTAGACTTTTTGGCTTAGTGAAACTGTAACCGATTAGTTCTGCACGGGAAAAAAAACAAACCCAAGTAACAAGTTTTATGTTATTTTTATAAATTGCAAATAATCACAATAACAAGTACAAATGTCAACAATTTTTTTTAATAAATTGTGAAAGTGTTCCTACTTTTGTTTAACTGAGCATAGTTGCCAAATATAATATCAAATAACGTAAAACTATTAAATGAGTCCACTCGCGCACGAGCAATTGAATACAGTTTTAATCAAGCGAGTTTATTCATGACGCCGTTCATTTCTCGATTAATATTTCGATCCTTGAATGAGCACTGAACAGTCTGTATGCGCTTTTGATTGCGACTATTCATTAATCCTATTGAAAACTGTCTGTGGTTTTGATTTAACTTCAATAAGGATAGATAACAATAAATAAGCCGTAATAAGGCGAAGTGATGACAGGTGGAGTAAGGTTGTAACTGAGTGGTGTAACTAAGGTTGTAACTGGAGGCTAGGGAAACGTAGCATTTCCGGCGCAGCGGTGAGATACAACGACTTAAGAAATGTCGCGGGTCCAGCCTGGACACAATTAGCACAGGATCGAGGCAGATGACATCATAGAGGCCTATAACTAGCAATGGAATAAGGAAGGCTGTCGACGATGATAAAAAATAACATTGGATTTACAATATCAGCCAGCTAGAATAATCAATATGAGCATGCAGAATTTGAGCCTGCATCATGAATGTTTTAGTTATTTTGCTACAAAGGCTAAAAGCGTTTTAGATGACCCGCTCATATTGGGAATGGATTGATATCATTCAAATGAAGACGTGATGGGCGTGATACCCGAAATGATTCAGGTTTGGATTCTACCCTTTGTGATTATTTAACTTTTACTCTCTCGATTAAGTGTGATTTAAAATTTATCTTATACACAACAAGGATTTTTTGAAGTGTGGACGGATAATGGTAAGTAAGACCTTTGCTCAGCCAGTGGAATAATATAGGGTTAAAAAAATACAACAAAACTGGTAAAATATACTTCAAGTCTGTCTACTAACAGAAGCCGATTTGGATGTTGGTACTACTGTGCAAGTTATACGTTTCTATCCATAACGTCCCACTGCTGGGCTCGGGTCTCCCCTAAAAAGAGGTGTAGGCTATATATCTAGGCTATATGGCTATAGGTCCACCACGCTGGCCAAATTGCGGGTTGGGGACTTCATTTATCTTCCAAAACGATTAACCTTTTCCGATAAGCAGGTTTCCTCACGATGTTTTCCTTCACCGTTTAAGCATGTGGTAATCAATTATAATATGCACTGAGTGTAAAAACAGAGGTACTTGCCTGATCCTAGATTTGAACCCGCGCCCTTTTGCATGTGAGGAGGAACGGGTTTACCGACTAGACTACCACTAACTGTACAAGTCATAGTTTCGAACCAATGTTGAAGAAACGTGATATACAGATTGGCCATTTAAATATATCCATAATGTATTGTTGTGCATTACAAATTTACCATTTATTACGTAGTAGAAGACCGGTAGTAACCTAACTAAACTTTGATTTGCTTCTTAGTTACATTTATGGGCTGAGATCTACCACGACAGGGTCGGAATTGCAGAAGCCGTAACTGTTTACTAAAGTCACCACATCCTGCAAAGTGCAAGTGTAAACGCTAATTTCAACAGGTTTCCATGTTACTCACACCAATTCTCTCACACTTTATCGTCTAAGCCTCAGGCAAGTCAAAGTAAGTTCCAGAATCATCAACTAGAAATCCTTATCGTATTTTCAGAAGTGAAATTTTATGAGACAAAACTAATAATTATATTGTAATCACTATATTTTTGCATGCTTATTATATAGAATTATAAGTACGAGTAGTATAATGTTTGAGATGTAAATAGGCAAAAAGGGGGTTGCTTTACTAGTAATTACGAAAAATTTTAACTAAAGAAGGATAATGTTAAATCAAGAAATATGTGAGCTCTGATACTCAGGGTTATTCCCATGAAGATACAAATAAAGCTATTAATTGTGACTAACGTGACCATTAAGGTATTATTTCTTGACTAGCGAAATCTCGCAGTTTATGATACTCATATTCGCCATTTTTTATTTTGTATGATTTCATCAACATAAATAAAACAGATCGTCACTGCCAGAAACTCCTTCCAAATGTAGTGAATTCTTTAGCACCGTTAACTTCAAAATTGACAGCAAAGTTTCCTTCTCCTCATGGTCACCCTGCCGGGGAACTTTCAAATCGACGAAGTACGCGCTTTAAAAATTCAGAGGCAAAAGTGACATTTGCGACTTCTCTCTATTAAGGCTTGCGTGTAGTACGCCCGTTTTTTTACATACATATTCATACATAATCTCGTAGTATTTAATTGTGCAGCAATAATGTTTGTCACTTAAACCAAATTCGTAGTAATCATATGTTTCTAAAAATAATGTAGGATTTATTTTTAGAAACATATGATTAGGTATGTTTCTAAAAATAAGTTCTAGTAGGATTCATTGTATAGGATGAATGCTTCACATCCACCACGTCTTCTAATAACTATCAAAAACTAAAGAAACGACCATTTTTGGTTTCTTATATATTAAAGTAAACGGTTTTTACCCGTGGTAGGTATTTGAACATCCCGTGGGATCACTTCAATTTTCTGGGATAAAAAGTATCCTATGTGTTAATCTAGGGTATAAGCTATCTGCAAGATAAAATTCATCTAGATCTGTTCACCTGTTTGAGTGCGAAGGAGAATTAAACAAACACACAGACATACAAATATACAAACTTTATAATATTAGTGTGATTATCACAAAAATGAAACGGTTCGACATGGTTGATATCTGATACAGAATTCTGAATAATCTGAGAGTCAAGTAATAATTTAAACAGACGTTTAGAACCGAATTACATGAAAACTAATACGTATTAAGCATTAATAAAAATAAAGTTAACCGACCAAACTCCTGGACTGATTTTCATACAATTCATCTCCTTAGAGATACAGAATCGGATCACGCGTCTATAAAAAAGCGGTAAAATTAAAAACATAAATATGTTTTCGCTTAAAAATTTAAAAATACGTTTGTATGAAAACTGCATGGCGTGGTACGATCAGCAACATACTTTCGCCCTTTAGTTTACTCAACTAAGTTTTACGAAGGCTCTGAAAAAAGTGGCTTATCTACCAAGTAAAACTACATCGCTCGAAAGAGGCTCCAAAATTATGCCTTGGAATTGGTACCTAAACTTTATTTAGGTACTTAATTACATCGCTGTTTTCGGAGTTTTAACGCGATTGGCTCTATACCTATATACATTTTTTGTTTTTAGCTACTAATTTAATTATTCTTTTAAAAAAGGAACCTCCGCGACTGCAGCCTGCAGATTTTAAGCTCTTGTATCACATTTTCTAGAAAATTCTGGTGGAATATCAAAACACAATTTTCGATAAAAAGCTGTAAAATAAAAATATTAAGAGGTAGCAATGTCAATAAAACAAGTCTGCAGATATCATTCGTGTTTTCAATTGAATTATTCGTGACAAAATAATTAAGATGCTCATACAGATATTGCTCCGCAAACATATTGCGTTGTTGTTCGTACGGCTACACTTTACTTTGTACCTTATTTACTGGTTTACAGAGTTGAGAATCGTTTGTTAATTAGTGGAAGATGTTCGGTACATTGTTTCAGTAATTCGAACAAAGTGCAGTGAAGCGTTCACTCCACTTCAGGCCGAGGTATCACACGCGATGGAGTTAATGGTGCCATTCCATTAGTTCGTTCCTAACTTGGATCACTGACTACAGAACGTTGGGATAGGGTAGCTGGTATATTCAATTATAAACTGGCGGTTAAGGATCTTGAGGTAAATATGGTGACCTAGTTTGGTGAAGATAGGTGCAGTTATACATTACTACATATATCTTCTTTCACTTTGACTACAATGGTAAGTTAAGAACTGATTACAATTCTCGCGGTATATGATTTTAATGTCATAATAATAATATCTCATTATCGCTTTAAATTTAGACGGATATTTTAGGACCTCAACAAGGAAACAAATGCTAGTGAAGATAAAAATACAACGCGTAAGCGAGCTTCGTCTGTTAGGCGAATTAAAGTCAAAAATGCTAATATTACAAGTGGTTAAAAGTGACTTCAAAATACCCGACTGCAAGAAAATAAGACCCGAGTATCTTAACTAGCGAAATCGCATTATGCAGCTAGTATAGCCTATGATCATCTGCAGGTGAAAACGAATCTATATAGACCGCTCACATAAATATACGACAAGCTGTTTAGACTCTAAAGCGTGCCAAAAAATATACATACACAAACACTCTAAAAATATAACCCTACTACCTTCGCAGTCGGGTATAAAAATCGCTAGTAAAAAATAATAATTAAATAACCGTTAATATCCGAACAAATCATGTTATAGTTGTATACAGGGTTATTGGTTAGGGGTGTACTAAGACAAAATGAGGTCACTATACTCACACTAACTACAAAATTTCATATGGGAAAAAAAACCATCATATATTTACAAAAAGTTGATCAATCGTCGACAAAATGTATGAAACTGTAACATGCGATAACTCCGTATAGCTTTACATATACACTTTGCTTTAATATAGTAATTTTATTTCATACATATTTAAAATATGCTAGAAAACCCATCGGCATCTAAAGCACAATAAGCCACAGAGTTTTATTACCGCAATGAAAAACTCCAGTACATAAAGTACGTTTCAAACAACATACTAAACTAATATCATCAAGCTCCACTAACTACAATTTTCTAAGTCAACATAAAACTACGAGCATTATGGGCAACTAAACAAAGTGAATAACAATCTACCCTCTGAGAATTCAAAGGAAAATTGCACTTGTGATATACAAGAACTTACTAATAGAAAGTTATATAGTAGTGTGCTTTATAAAAAGTATGAGCAATGGCGAGTAGAAAAATGTTAACAAAACAATTCTATACTGTCACCACACAAAAAAATAGAACGGATAATGGACTAAACACCAAGTAAATAAAACATAAAATGCTTAGCTTTCATTTATTATCTTCAAAAATAACCAAAATTGAAAAACACTCACATTACCGCTTGCAAATCAAAAAGTAAGAGAGAGAAAAAACCAAGTTGCCATTGTCTAAAAATGATGTTTTTGTCTATCAAAAACATCAACCAAACAGACTATAATCCAAGGCCTTCATCAATACAGTTTGACAGCTTTATGATCAAGTTGGCTTGAACAGATAATAAAAACAACAGAAAGCTTTCATAAAATGCGATGTTATCGCTAAAAGTGATCTCTTCCAGCAACCTTTAGTTTGTTTAAATATATTTTAAATATTCTATAACTGTCTGTTATGTAGTCGTATTTTAGTAAGTACATAATCACGTTCTTTATCAGACTACGGAAAATCAAAAGAAAGGATAATGTTACTCGTATAGGAGCATGCTATGTATAGTATGTCAAATAATTACTAGGTACTTTGAATATAAAAGAGTAAGTTCTGACTGACGAACTGGCTGACTGAAATTCGCTAGGAATCAACAGAAAGCTGAAACTAGACACATGAAATTTGAAGAGTGTATTTATTATATAGGGTGCGACGTTGAACTAAGAAAGTATTTTTTTGGAAATTCAGCCTTAAGGGGTTAAATAAGCTTCAAAGTTTGAACTAGGGCTAAATATGTTTAATGTGAAAAGTTTATTGGCTGCTCTAACGTTTGTGTGTCTTCAGGACGAGTGACAAAATTTTAAATCTATTTGGACCAAACGCTACCAACATCGTATAAATCACCCAATTATATTTTTATCTTTCGTTTGGTGTATAATATTGTTATATCCATCCATTCATAGAACGAAAGTCGTAGCCTACAAATTATTGTACGTCTCTACCGTTCTGCTTATAATTAGTTAATTGACATGCCTACTAGAAATAATTGCTTCTGAGACTGCTATAAAATGCAAAGGGAGTTCACTGGACAAATGCACCAGTAATTCACTCTAATATTCATGTTTAGCATTCACGACACGACGGGTCGTCTGCGTCGGAAGGCGACAATTACTCATAAAGTTAATAGATTATGTGAGCGTATATTGTTTGATCAAATATAGCTTTAGTTATTGGTAAATTAGCACAAGTGGGAGTTTCAGGTTAATTATTTCCTTGACTGAGTTTTAAAAAATTATGCGTAGGTAATAAATAAATACGTTTGATTTTAGTTAAACATAGTAGACTAAGAAGCTTGGCTGGAAATTATAGAATCGAATTATACAAGGTAGTGGTGGGTCATATCCTGCTTTTAGTTGATATAGGCCGATGACAACAAAAACGATGATTATGATAGAAAATATTAGTTTTTATTACAATTTAAGTATTAAAATAGTTTATTGCTAATAACGTGAGCTATAACTATAGTATACATATTTGGCACAAATACAGAAATCGTTTGCAAGTCAACTTTTAACTTTACAACGGGTCCCAAACTAGGCAGAGACTGTGTCTGGGACACCCTGTATTTATAATATTCTCTTTTAAATATTCGAAAGAAATTTTGTGTTTTTGGTTTTATTGCTTGAAGGTATTACGTATACACTGTACTAACCCCTTCGAACGTTTTGACAGGAAAATGATCACGTCTATAATGCTATGATCAAAGTCTTTGTCTATCAACAAAAGACCTAGGTTTATGATATCAATATGTGTCATATAGAATTTCTGATTAGAATACCTACTTTGACTTGAGAAGCAAAAAGATGTGTGATTCCACGTGTGATTTATTTCATTTGTGCTTACATTGTAGATCTTTAACTATCGAAAAAAATTAAGAATATTACTGTGAACCTACTAGTCGGCGAAAGTTGGTATCTTCCTGAAAGAAGTGTAATCCCAATCCGTATTTAGGATTGTAGAATAAGGCCTACACTGGTTTACGAAATTGCGTTCCTAGCAGTGTTATTGCACTGACTATTAATAAAGACATGGGAAGGAACTCCTTATGTGCTATGTAAAAGAGTACAGAGATACTATTTTTTTAATATAAAGCAAAAAATATATAAGCTCAAGAACTCCAATAATTATTCAGAAGTCTTATTCCGAGTCCGAACATTTCAACCAATAAACAAAGCGCAATAAATTACCTAAATTAATAACAAAAGCAAATTAATTCTACGTTAAATCGCAACGTTAATTTATTATCGAATGCACGACAACCGTTATAAATAACGTTTAAGTTGTTGATTCACCGAAAAATTTGGCTACGGAGAAATTCTCGCGTGAAATGCGGAATACTCAAAATAATTGAGTTTGGAATACCTGAGCCTTTGATCTGTAATATTAGTGATAGATGTGGCATTAACGAGTGACGTATGGTTCTGTGTAATTATCTAATGTAAATGATACGTCTCACAACGTCTTCTACGTAAGACGTTCCATCATTAACTTAGAATGTGAAGCGAATGAAAATTAAACAAAGAGCTCCAAAGTTAAAGCTAGTAGGTAACTGATAAAGTGACAAAAGCGTCTTTGCTTTGATATTGGTAAGTAAATTTTTTTTTCTGTAATTGTTTATGTATGTGTATATAGTATATGGATGTTTTTAGCGATTCTTATAATTTGAATTTAAGATTTTCCGCTTTGTTTATATCTTCATTGCGAGCTCACTGATTTACAGTATGTAAATGCCGTATCTAACTATCTAGTGAATCCTTGTAAAAAGAGTAGAGTTCGCAAATCGTCGGGGTAAGAACTCCGTAAAATGATAAATCTTCAGCAGAAGCTAAGAGCGGGTAAATTGGGTAAACACTTGCTAGGTTCTAATGCTCTACAAGGTTTTAGCTAGTTGACGAACTAAAAATATTCTTAGAAAACATTATTGCTACTAATCGAAAAAAAAAACATCCCAAAAACAAAATGAAAAGTTAAGTTAGTTAAATTTTTTTTTAAATATTTTAAAACTTTTCTAAAGGATTTTTTCATGCAATAGATTGCATCTGAAGACATACAAAATTTTGGTTTATGTTTTCCGTTGTTTGCATCCGATATTTTTCTACCACCACAATATTGCAGTGCAATATTCATATTTCATATTTGAAACTAGGTTGTTTTCCGCCGAGCAATTCCGTTCCGTATTCCTTGCACATTAAAATTCATAATTCCGTGAGTGTTATAAACAAACAATCTTACATTGCAACACGATGGTCAGCTTCAATAAACACCACATCCTTTGTTGACCAACAGTTCAAAGTGCGATCCAATATTTGATATTTGATGTCACTTCACCATAAAATACTTGATAACTTTTCTCACTAAAAAACTATGACAAAAAACTAGTAACGTCAAAGTCACAAATATATATCACCGAAAATACCTTCAGTCTGTAAACTTCTTTGCTTAGCAGAACATTAATCTGCTTCGCCAAAACCATCACCAAAATCAAAACACTGGTCCGAAACCTTCAAAATCTCTTCACAAAGTAAATCAAACAAATACTAAACATATTTAATAACAAACAGAAGCACTAGCTAGTGATATGCTTCCGGGAAACCATTTAAACTAAGGACGAAAACTGTAGCTAAAATCCAACTAAGAATTGAACAAGCATTTGAGTAAAAGACACAGATGACTCAATAGTTTTTACGGGGTTAAAGTTTTGAGCGCGCGTATTTAAGTTCGCTGGGGTAGCTGCGTGGCTCAGCGACCGTGACCGTGCAACGTGTGTGGGGTTCGAATCCCGCGCGGTAACTAACCGCGTGCGCAACTGACGTCCGCCGGTAGTTAGACCATATCGGAAACGTCGTGGTATTGTGTTGTTATTGGATAAATTCTACACTTACTCAGCAAATACGACTTAGAGTTTTATTTAGAAACTAACGCGTGTTTTTTTGTTTTGACTAACAATACGGGTTTCACGCGTACCCGATTATTGTAAACGTCCAACTATAGCAAGCGAGACGTGCCAGCGTTGTGGGTACGAGTGACTCATTTTATTACTGACTATTCGTAGCTGACCCGGTGAACTTCGTACCGCCTAACAGTCACTTCTTTATTTTTTTAATAACTACTTATTCTGCTATTCGGGACGCCCGGCTCAGCATACATTGACATTAGTATTTATCGATATTAATGTCATTCAATTGTTTTGTTTTCCTGGAACCTCTCCACTAACACTTAAACTTTACGGTATGTTATTAAAGTTCAAATTGACTTCTAAGTATTATTACGAATCGTTTGTATAGGAATGTAGAAGAGTGTTGTTTTTAACCCTTTATAGATATATTTTTAAATTTTTCGTCGTACTTCAGTGAATATTCTAAAAAAAGAATTAGCAAAATCGGTTCTGCTGCTCTCGAGATTTGCGCTTAGCAACACATTCAGCGATTCATTTTTATATTATAGAAGATATGTTCACCGACTGTGAACGAAATTATAGTTGCACCTTACAACAATTAGATATACATGACCCGTATTGTTAAACAAAACGACCAAGAATGTTCTAAGCTGACTACATTCATGAAAAAAGCTTTCAAAGATAAGTAATTTATCATGAATCACCCGTTAATAGACCAGCCTGGTGGAGTTTTGTAAATATTTTAGGTGAGATATCCAGGAGTGATTTAATATAAGACTATCCCTGGGTTTGAAAAAGTCTGTCCAAGGTTTATTACAAGACTATCATCTACTACTTACTTGATCTCCTCGCTGCGCATTCTACAGCATTCAACATAATTCCTAATAATAGAGATTCTAAAAAAAATTAATCGTTGGTTTACTTTCTCTTATACAGTAAGATCAAGTAGAAGTACGAGTAGCTGAATTATTAGGCCATAACGCATACCTGGTTGATTAGAGTATGAAGAATATAGGTACAGGTTCATTGTCATAATGGTTACTTACCTGTTACTTGTTTTCAGTACGGAATACTCAGGCAGGCAGACCAAACTGTGCAACCAAATTTCATATAAATAAAAATCGGTCAAGTGCGTGTCGGATTCGCTCACGAAAGTTTCATCACCATTATGTTTACAACTTAAGTTCATGTTTATATCTGTGGTCGTTATTAAAATTGAGAAACAAAAAGAGTACTTGCTATAAATGAAAGATTATAATATGTATAGTAAGGATAACTCACATTCAACAATCATTACCTGTCACCTATAGACCTATGTTAATTTTAGTTATAGGTATTTTTATCGGACATCCGTTTACTGTATTATTCTAAAGACATAGGTATAAGTTGGCACGTCCTTCCGGGCAGTATCGCGAGTGTTTAGGCCTTATTAGACGCCTTATTTGCATTTGGCGAATCAAGGTGTGAATGTGAAATGAGCTTCGAAAAGAACCCATTGTTAGGATGGTTGGTTACACAGATGCTAATATATACCTTTTGCTAGCTAGACGATTGCCTATCGCTGAATGACTGTATTATATAATTTTTTTTTAAATTCTGTCATAAGAACCTTCTCCTGACAATAACAAACGAACCAAAAAATAAAATAATATGAAATACAGACATCTTAAAAAATATTGGCAGTACATTTGGCGGCCTTATTGCCTAAAGCGATTTCTTTCCGGTAACCTTTGGCAAAATAATAATAGTATCTATACAGGGTTTGTCAGTAAGGGGTGAATTAGGCCGAAAGAAGGCCACTATACTCATCATTATAGTGGCCCTCTTTCTCTCGAACAACATTCAGTACGATGTCCCCTGAAGTTAAAAAAGTCAGTTGTTTCATACAAATAGTTTATTGGTTGTCAACAAATTGTGTAAATCAGCTGATTTTTTTCTCAAATTCAGAGTTGGTGCCGTATTGAAATGTATGAGTATACGTAGTAACCCCCTTTTGGCTTAATACACCCCTAACCGATAAACCTAGTACATTATCATACAAGTGTGCTATATTGATAGTTACTGGTAAGTCATTATAGTTATATATCTATGCAACGTCATAGCTTAATACAGCCAAGGCACTGTTTGGGGATTAAGTTAATTAAGTATATGCTTTATTGTATACCCCGTCCCATTAATTTAATTTTTCACAATTGTCTCCATCCTGATTTCGATAGATTTTTTCTCTTGTATTGAATTTTTTGTGTCTGCAATAAAGTATTGATCTATCTATCAGGCAAGGTAATGACCGATAGTCACACGTTGTTATTTTTCATAAAGTTTCAGGGCACATGTGAAAAGAAAAAAAGTTTTCAATTTATTTTCTCGTGCATTTATTTGTAATTCACTCTCTTTATGCAAGTCAAAAAAAGCGCCAATAAAATCCGGAATCCTACAATAAAGATGAAAGTTTGAAGAATATGTATTTGTATGTAAATTTTAAAAAGCTTTTTGTCTGCTGTACTCGTATAGCAAGTAGCATGCAGCTGAGTTGGGACCGGGTTGTGACAAACACTATGCAAAAATGTACACCAGTTTTAATAGTTACTTATGTATGCAAGAGCATGTATTTTCGTTGTCTGTTTGTTACAAATAAATCATTCATTCATTCATTCATTCAAGAATATTACTTAAATAAAATAAAAACGTCGTAAAACATACAAAATTTAGTACTGATGAGCTGCCAAATAAATTAAACAACGCAATACAAAAGTAGTAATTTGCATTTGACTTCCATAAGTTGCTAGACATTTCACTGCATTAGTATCTCGTCAAAATTTGAAAGCAAAATCGAATAATGAAGTCCCTTTGATACCAATAAATTCGTCTTCCTGATAAATTTTCATTAGCACTCCGAAGATTCAAATAGCATTTCTAAAACACTCGAAGATGCTAAAGCTGCCCTTCTTTATCCAATAAATGTTTCTGTTCAACTGAATTGGGTTTTAATTATTCAGTTTCGAATATTAAGAAAGTACCTAGGCATTTCTGAATGAATATGCCAATGGCATCTTTAAAATAGTGATATGAGTTCGATTCACGTCTCTGTGTACTTTAGTAAGACGTCAATCAGAAGCAAACTGGTGAGATTTCTTCTTTTCATTTTAACCGACTTCGAAAAACAGCAGTGTTCAATTAGTCGACATCCAATTTTTTCTTGTTTTGTGTATGTTTTCTTATTTTTCAGAGACGTCTGAATTGATTTGAAAAGTTGTTAAAAGGGTAGACATAGTTAGTCCCATATATCTTTTATCAAAATCAGTCTAGTAGTTTTATTTATAATTAAAAATAACCGTTTTTCATTTTTAATCTGATATCAAAAAACAGGAAGTTCTCAATTCATTGAAATTGTTATCGTACCTAATATTATAGTATAAGACGGAAAATCTTAGGACCGCCAGAGGTAAGGAAACTAATTTTAATAACATAAGAAAATGCTCAAGAAAAAATTGGTTCGAATGTAATCTTTAATACCTCCTTATCGAATAAAATATAAATAAGAATGCAAAGTTTACACAGCCCTTGGAGCCTTAGTACACTAACTTCTAACCTTACCTTCTTACTCGTAGAACTCGACACTTATTTATACAAAGATTTCTTCGATATCGTTTATTTATCCGGTACTAGACTATTTTATTTCTTGTCAGCATAGTTTACATTGTCTTTTGATAAATTGAAGAACGAATATAGAACAGGAATATTATTGTTTATTCGGTCTATTTATGTATTAATACAAATAGTAATACTGTGAATTGTTGACCTCGCGACTAAAATAATTCATCATTCCAAGATTCCAATGTTTACCTGGCACAAACTTTGTCATTTATTACCAACTGACGTAACTCACCTTATTATAAACCATATAAAGGCTACGCCACGGTTATGATAAACGTTTTTGGTTTTTTCAATTTGGTTGCCACAATATTTTAGACCTTGTTCTAGGAAGAGTAAAATCTATACCTATTTATGAATAAGTCGAGGTTTTTGAATGTTTTTTTGGTAGATACTTCTCTCCAATACTCCCAATTAATAATCTCCGACGTCTTTGATTGGATGGAAACTACGACCTATACGCGTATAAAAAATTTCTTGCAAACAAACGTACACACTAAAGAACATTTAGCCAGACTGACCTGTATTATATAAAGTCAGTGGATTTGATTCAGGCTCGCTTGGTCAATAATAATATTAGTAGATTTACCGGTAAGAATAATGCGTAAAAAGTGTAACTACACTGATCATGGCAAAAAACTTTCACCGCGAAACCAATCCATAATAGTAGCTTTTATTATTTCTGTCAAGTTTAGCAAAATAGCCGTTAACAAAATTTATGGATGGTTGTTTTCTTGCTTTAGATTGATCCCACACTGAAAGCTGTGTAGGTGATTATGAATGCAATAACTCTGTTTTAGCTTATGATCCTATACGTCTGAGATAGTTGTATAGGGACAATTTTGATTGCATTTCTTGATAGTAATTATATAAACGCACATAACAATAACAATTCATCGGTTTTCAATAAAACACAATCTAAAACAATACAAACGTTTAAACAAACTCAATAAAACAAAATTCGATTAACACTCAGTTGTCCGACCGTAAGTGTCCACAATAAATAACACAAGGGTTCCGTCTAATTAATATTTATGGGATACGCGACGCGTCCGGAGATTCCGGCCTTTATTGAATCATACTGGACGAATAAAGTGACAATAATGGACTATTATGTCATTGATTGAGCATTTGTCTTCGTTTATTTATGGATACAATCACGTGGTACTGTAAAAGAAATAAATATATGATGATTAAAAAACAAACTCTACAAAAATATCAGTATCACTTTTTAGTTTTACTTCCTTGTGTAATATTAAATTGTTGTACTTTTGTAACTACTTAACATGAAATCTACGTAAAACCAACGTCAAAATAATGTTATAGAGGTTTCAGATTTTAAAGGCAAAAGTATAAAGGTACCAGATCATAAGTCCCACGTCCCCACAGGAATGTGGCAAGCGCATACCGTTCCGGCCGATCGGATCGGACGTCCGGCACACGGCCGCTTCCGGCGACGGTGCCGTCACGCCGGACCGGACTCGTCTCTGCGGTCACGGTGAGAGCTCCAGGGATCCCTAGCCGGTTCGATGAATGACTTGGGATTTACACTATTTTATGGAAAATATGTGTACATAGATGTCCGTCTAAAGATGTGATCGTTATTGAGAAGTTAAATATATTTCTGTACGTAAATGTCAATGTACTCGTAATGTCCAGGAGAGACAGTATAGGTAACGAAAAAAAATGTCATAGTAATGTGAAAGTTGCTTAAGTGAATATTGAATTGATGCTTCTGTATTTAGAATCTATCATAAAGTAACGAGTTCTTGTGGGATTATGTTTTGTATTATGTGACAAATGCGTTTATTAATTAAAAAACAAAAATACTAGATTAAAAACGAAAGTAATTTTAAGTTAATAAATCACATTGAATGAATAAATGAATGAATATAGCTTTATTGCACACCAAAATAAAATATACAGCAAGACATATCTATAAAATGGTAGTACACTCGACCTTATTGCCAAAACAATTTCTACCAGGCAACGTTTGGATGGAAAGAACTAATATTTAAAAAAAATATTGAGATTCTGATTCTGTGACGTACAACGCGACGAAAGGCATGTTATCCATGTAGTATTAACAACTAAATCACAAAGAGCCTGCACACACCAAAAAAAAAGTGCAGCGTTAATTTTACTCGACTCGACTAATTAGAAGGTAATGTTTTTAAATATGTATGTTTGTACATTTGTATGTATCTATTATGTATGTAAGTAATGTGTGTATAATGTATATCTAACTCTTTGTGATTCTGTACTGCCTAAAGCTATAGACTAATTTAAATGTTTTAATGTACTTACTTAGAACAAGCATATGTTTATACCTACTTCAAATGCAATCGCACCAAAATTATACGTCAATAATCGTAACCTGATTTTCCAGTAGTATCTCCACCTGATATCCACTTTGCATCTTTTTCCACAACTTAAAAACCCGAATACATCAGTATGCCGAACCCTTACCAACTGCGCTGGCCACTTGACTTGACCCACAAGGCTTGCGATAGGTGCTATCCCTTTTTACCACTGAACAGATAGAGCGTGCCATAGAGATTGAAACACTTCACTTTTATATAGAATGAATGTAGGAGAAAAATATTTGTAGGTACGCCCACATCCTCCACTCATAATTATAAATGAAAGTGTGTTTGTTGGTTTATTTGTACGTCTTATCCTCTGTAACTAAAAATTTACAGATCGACTAGTTTGAAGTCTGGAGAGTGTCACAGGTTATTATTATAATTTGTAGCCATGTATGCCAAATAAGGAAATTTGGTTTAATGAATATATTGTAAAATTCTTCAAAACCATCACTTTTCTTTCTTATAAAGCGAGGAGAAGACCACACACGTTCTGTTGCAAGCGTTACGTAGGATGTCACACCGGCCATATTTGTTTATCGTATGGTGAACTGCTGCAACGTTCTTGACATCTTTCAACTCGCTCCTTTTGAAAGTTTCCTATGTGATTTTCCTATCTGGATTATTTTCAAATCAGTGGTTTTTACCAATGTACAGATAGAGTGGCAACAAATGTTTGCCAATGGCCGAGGGACGGCTACCGGAAGCGCTTTATTTGGGGTGGTCGCATTACAGCCTATGAGCATTGTAGTATTTGTAGCCAATGTTTGGGGCCTTGTCGCCAATTCCGTTTTGCCCTTGACAAATGTATTCCAAGATTATCTCAAGTACCGTGCGAAGGGAAGAGTTTATGTTACGTGAATTTAAATTGAGCCGTAGCTTTAGAAAATATGTCGGTTAAGAATGATTAAACCCCGTACAAATTTTGTGAACTGTTGACGTAGCAACCACAATTATTCTGCGGCTTAAACATATTTCAGCTTCAAATTCCGGAGAATAACCTTATGAGTAAAATAAGGAGCTTCTTTTAGATACGTTTTAATTGCTCTGAATTTCCAAAGGGTTCCCATAAATGACAAAAGTGTCTTACGCGATGTTGAAAATTTAATTATTAAGAGGCTTTTACCGTTGAAACTAACATCTTCGATTCGTCTCATTGCCTTAGTGGTTAAGAGTTGTTTTATGAGTAATAAAATTTAATTATATAGAATCGTCGTGATTTTTGCTCGTTCAACGAAACCTTCCTGAAATTATTACCAAATAAAAACCCATACACAAAATTTTGTCAAGATTGGTTAGAACTGTACGCGAGTACGAAATTTCATTACATACAAACATAGAAACATCTCAACTGAGAGCCGAAAGAAGAAATTACCAGACCCGAAACAGACACGGGCTTTCTTTTTCGGTCAATTAGCCATTTTGGTTGATGTATTATTCTTCATTATTATTATTATTCCTAAAACCAAACATAATCTTTTTAAGCATTTATCGGTAAAAAGTATCTACAGCACTTTAAAAAACCTCGCTCCTTATGTACTGCAAAATGCGAAGAAAATCACGAGTGAAACCGCAGGGTGTTGTAAATAAATAAATAAAGTAGTTTCCACAATACAGTCGATGGTTGTACAAATTTACAGACATTGTGTACACTCGCGGCCAATAAAAGTTAAAACTTTTATTAGTTTCGAAGCGTTCCGATCGCGCCCGTAAACTTTTATCAATGCGCTTTCAGGAAAGTGGAACTTCAAAATATTGTTCGAACAATATCGGAGGCAACTTCTGATAAGATTTTAATTCTGTTGGGATGTTTTTGTATTTGTTAAAGGATATTCGGTGAACTTCAGTGCACTGTGTAAATAATAGACCCATGAATGAACAGTACCCAAGTTATTCTCTGTATTTATTGAAAAAGATCTTTTAATTAATTATTGGTGATAAAAGTGATTACCAACTTTAATTCTATTTATAAACCAAACTACTGAACCAATATTGATAAAAAAATATTGAGACAACTTCAGAATATCTTTTATTCTCTTAAATATTTTTTAGGATTATGCATGTAAGAATTTTATTATTTGTTATTTGTAAGATTTGGACAAATCGCTCAACGCAAAAAAATGAGATATTTACGCATTAAAATAAAGCTTGTATGAAAATCGAGAGCTATAAG
Source organism: Ligdia adustata (assembly GCA_947049295.1). Taxonomy (NCBI): domain Eukaryota; kingdom Metazoa; phylum Arthropoda; class Insecta; order Lepidoptera; family Geometridae; genus Ligdia; species Ligdia adustata. The sequence goes on from OX346218.1 coordinate 13,056,998, forward strand.
GGAATGAATGAGGCAGTTAATGATTATAACTTTATTGCACACCAAACAAAAAATACTACATAAAAAATAGACTAAGAGAATAGTTGTACATTGGAGCCTCTGGTGTTTGCTCTTAAGCCATTTAAACTACAAGCTCTTTATGACTTGTGTAGCAAGACCCCATCGTCAGGCACCACTCGTGCCTCACACGTCGTTCTGCTCTGATTGTCAACTATTGTTTTTCTTTCAAAATATGTGTGTAACTCTGATATGAGATTGTGTTACTTTTGGCAGCTCTCAGCCGCTTTAAAACTGTTCAGCTGATTTAGTAAATAAAAAAATACTTGGAGATCGAACAGTTGGAAACTTAACCCAACTTCTCTATTCTACAATCGGTCCTGAAACATATCGCCACTGGTACATGGTGTTTCTATGGACTCGTACAAAATGCTTTGCGCCAACTTTTAATGTGCGAGCTGCCAGATTATGAAACTCGCTATCGGCTTCTCTATTTCCCGATAGCTGGAATCTGAGTGCCCCTGTTTTTCTAGGTAGGTTGCAACAACTTGGCTTTACATCAGGTGAATTGCATTCTAACGTAAGCCTTGAAGGCCGCCGTAGTCTAGTATACTTGCTTCGAGATGCGACGGTCCCGGGATCAATTCCCGGTCGGGGTAGGTGTTCGAATGATGAGACTGAACATTTGTCTTCGGGTCTGGGTGTCTTTGTGCGTGTGTTTGTGAATGTAAGGAATCATCCCCGACACGGGAGAAATCCTAGTGGGCAGCTATGAGTGTGAAACGTTTATTAATTTATTAATTACAAGCCACTCACACTAATATTATAAAGGCGAAAGTTTGTATCCTTCTTCATTTATAGCTTATGTCCTGGTTCAACACAGGCTTCTTTTAATACAGTGTTCCTGTGGAATAATCAAACTTTCGCAATATATGGTAATACCGCGGGGCGCAGTAAAATAGAATTTTCATTATGCCGTGCACTTCAGATATAGAAAAATACATTCATTCATATCAGTTCCACAGTTTCATGACCTGCGAACAGATAGAGTTCAGTGAGCATACAAACGGAGTAGAAAGAAGCCAAAGGTGAATGTTCCAATGACGGCATCGCTCCACGTTCACAATGCGGGTCTAATCGCCGCTGCATACTATGTGGATATACAAGTAAGACATCGCTGGGATGCGTCGACAAATGGAAAAATATAAAACTGTAACAGATTTTGAAAAATTATAGAAGCTGTAAACAAATTGAGCTGGAAAACAAAAGATCCGCTTAATATGTTTATGCTTACATTTGAAAATAAAGAAAACATAGATACAATTTTCAAAATCCAAACTATACTTGGATACAAAGTTGAAATGCAGGCTCTTAAATCAACCAAATTGGTTCCCCAATGCAAAAAATGTCAAGCTTACGGCCACACTCAAAAATACTGCGCCAAAGAACCAAGATGCGTAAAATGCATAGGAAAACATCTTACCAAAGACTGTAAAAAACCAGAACAAGACAAGCCCAAATGCGTACACTGTGGTGCACCGCATCCAGCTAACTACAGGGGATGTGTGATTGCAAAAGAAATACAATTACTTAGAAATAAAAACTTAAAAAAACATATCACAGTCCGTCGTCATAATGAAATTTCTGAATTAAACGTTAGTTCTGTTCAACAAAAGCAAGTTAACGCAGCTGCAGCCAAAACCGTTACAAAAAATGTTACATATGCTCAAGCAACGTCTAAAGCTATAAAAAATGCTCACCAAGCTTCTCAAATTACAGAGGACAATGACAAAAAACTCGATGTCATCCTAAAACTAATGAAATCGTTCGATGAACGATTAAAAAAAATTGAAACTAGCAACAAAATCGCTACATCTACCATTTCTCATCAATAATGAATAGAACTTTAAAAATAATGACGTGGAATGCAAATGGACTACTGAATCATGAAAAGGAATTGCAGTTAGTCTTAGATACGAAAAATATTGATGTGTGTTTAATTTCAGAAACACACTTCACTAAACAATCGTTCGTCAGTTTTAAAGGATACAAAATTTACCATGCGCTTCATCCTGATAATACAGCTAAAGCCGGAAGCGCAGCTATTATAAAACAAAATATTAAACACTACGTGGATTCTAAATATGAAACGGCAGAAATCCAAGCCGTAGCAATACGGATCGAGACTAAAGGATCGTACCTAACTGTTTCTTCAGTGTACTGCCCTCCACGACACAACTTGAAACGAGAATCATATAAAAGTCTCTTGGATACTCTTGGAAACAGATATGTAATCGGAGGTGACTACAATGCAAAGAACACATACTGGGGCTCCAGACTTACGAATACGAAAGGAAGAGAATTACTACATGCCATACGAGAATCAAATGCTGATGCAATCTCAACTGGAAAACCAACAAACTGGCCTACAGATCCAAAAAAAATTCCTGACCTATTGGACTTTTTCGTTTACAAAAACTTGTCGTCTAGTCACCTGAAAATAAATGAAATATATGATTTAAATTCGGACCACTCTCCCGTATGCTTAGAAATAAGTGAGAGAGTCTTATTTATAGAGAAAACTCCAACTCTCGTCAACAAATTTACAGACTGGGAGAACTTCAAAATAGAGCTCGATAGCTTTATAGATCTGAAAGTTCCCTTGAAATCAAAAGAACATCTAGACAGTGAGGTCAACATATTTACGGAACAAATCCAACATGCTGCTTGGAACAACACACCTGCAATTAATCTAACAACAAAAGGCAAGATTTATCCGCATAAAATAAAAGAATTGGTTGCCGAAAAAAGGAAGCAAAGACGAACATGGCAGCACTCTAGAAGCCCTGCAGATAAAAGAACACTCAATAATATGACAAAACAGCTTAGTAGAATGATTCAAAGTTATAATGATGAGACTACAAACAAATACCTTCAAGGAATAACTGGTGACAGCAGTTCCGGATATTCACTTTGGAAAGTAACAAAAAAGCTAAAGAAGCCAATTGACCACTCTCCACCGATTAAAATCAGCCCTGGAGTTTGGGCAAAAAATAACGTGCAAAAAGCTAAGAGATTTGCAGATCATCTAGAAGCAATATTTCAACCAAATGAAAGCGAGTTTTACGAAATTCCCGTTCTCAAAGTATTTGACTCTTGCGACCGTAATAATATAAAACTAGTAACTCCAAAGGAAGTACTAGGTGAAATCAAAAGGAGTATAAACCCTCGTAAATCTCCCGGCTATGATTTAATATCCGGAGAAGTGCTAAAAAATTTACCGCGGAAAGCTATAGTCAAACTTACTACACTTATAAACGCTGTTATAAGGCTGAAATATGTGCCAGATTTATGGAAAGTTGCCGAGGTAATAATGATTGCCAAACCTGGTAAACCACCACATGAAACAACATCATATAGACCCATATCTCTCTTACCAATAATATCAAAATTATTTGAAAAACTGTTACTGAAAAGGCTCAAGCCAGTGATAGAAGATTTAAAACTTGTACCTGACCATCAGTTTGGATTTCGAGAAAAGCACTCAACAATAGACCAGGTGCACAGAATAACAACCATGATTGAGAAAAGCCTTGAGGAAGATAAAGTCTGCTCGTCAGTGTTTTTAGATGTGGCGCAAGCATTTGATAAAGTTTGGCACGAAGGTTTGATAGTGAAACTGCGAAACATGCTACCAAAATCGTACGTGGATATTCTGGAATCATATATAACAAATAGAGTATTTAGAATAAGACATGAAGATGCATATTCAGATCTAAAAAATATAAAAGCCGGTGTACCACAAGGAAGTGTATTAGGTCCGGTCCTGTACCTGTTATACACATGTGATATACCACAGCCAGAAAATAACACCATTGCAACTTTTGCTGACGATACTGCAATCATGGCCGTAGGGAATACTCATGAAGAAGCTGCAGAAAAAGTTCAAATGGCTGTGAATAAAGTCTATGACTGGACGAAGAAATGGAGGATAAAATTAAATGAATCCAAATCAATTCACATAGACTTTAGTAATAAACGACACAAGTATTCTCCGGTTTACATCAACAGTCAAGTAATACCATATGAGAATACAGCAAAATATCTAGGCATGACCCTTGACGTGAAGCTTCGCTGGAAAGAACACGTCAAGAAGAAAAAAGAGCAGCTGGATTTACGCTATAGAGAAATGTATTGGTTGCTTGGAAGAAATTCTCCGCTGTCAATACATAACAAACTGCTAGTGTATAAACAAGTCCTGATGCCAATATGGACTTATGGTATACAGCTGTGGGGCTGTACCGCTCAAAGTAATAGGCTCATGATTCAAAGATTCCAGAATAAAGTACTGAGGGATATTACCGATGCACCTTGGTACATAAGAAACAACGATCTTCACCAGGACTTAAAAGTAGAATTCGTTGAACAAGTGATAAAAAAATACGCCGAAGCTCACCAAAACCGGCTTCACCATCATGTCAATGTCGAGGCTATCCAGCTCCTCGACCACACTGACATAACTAGAAGACTAAAAAGAACTAAACCGTTTGAGTTAGTGTAGTGTTAAAAGTAAAATAGTGAAATATAATAGTGAAAGTGCTAAGACTTAAGAACACGTGAACAAAGTGTTTTCGCCTTAACAACTGTAATAAGAAAAGTGCCGATGGACAAATTCTTAGAGACATTATTTTGTAGAAGATTAAGTTAAACTAAAATTACTTATTAGCCTTAGACTTAGGCTAGATTGTAATATTATCAAGGAAAGTCTTTACGGGTTCTCCTTGTGCAATAGAAAAAAAAAAAAAAAAGATTTTGTATGAAAATATGGAGAGAGCATGTAGATTGCAGAGTTGTGAAAAGCTACTTAATTAAAATTATATAGGACAAAAATAATTTTCAGGAGGTAGGTTAGGTTGGTAATAATTTGAAGGTTTAATACCTGAAGGCGTAGGAAAAGATAAAGATAAACATTATCAGCCTTACACCTTATAAAGAAACGGGTTTCAGTGTTGAGTTTTTTGTGTTGATTTGTGCATGACGTTCTCGCTGTCGGATAAAACAAAACAAAAGAAGCTCAAAGTTGAATCGCGTTTGTTAATGAGGCAGTATGTTGTGGCGTTTGAATATTATTTATTGTAAGCATTTTGATACTGGACTGGAGAATTTGAATTATTAAATTATATTACATGAGGAGTATTGATATTTTGTTCTGTTCAGTGATCAGCTGCAAAGTTTTTGTTGTACTTTCATTCAAGTTATTTATAAAATTTTACACAGCCTTTTTAATGAATGAAAGCCTAGATTTAGTCCAAATTCATTCACCAAAAGTCTTTTTACTTTCACAACCCGCTTACACATACTTTTTCTAATCCATATCAAGTCTTTTCAATTCCTCGGAAAGCTATAAATTAATCAACCCAATACTGAATCACAAATACTCGCCTGAAGAAATCGGGATTCCTTTTAAAAGCTTCAGTTACATTGAAATTCCGTACGATCCGGATTGATCTGGTTTTTTGCTGTATTATTCGTATTATCCCCGAATGCCGAGTACAGGATGAGTTTGTATTGCGTTATTCATCGCACGTGCCATATAAATGTTTTCCACCCAATATTTATTTTGTATGCGTCCTATTTTTTTCGGCGTCAACTGTATCGCACCTACGAAACTTACGATGAATCTCATACGTTACCATTCGCGGTACGAAAATTTAGCAAATATTTCTCGAAAATCGTTTGCTAGCCATTTTTATTACTGCAAACTTTGAAATGAAACGGTGTTCCGCAAACCTTTACGGTTTTTTCGATTTGTTGATTTTGTTTTGGACAAAATTTGGAGTGTATGTTGTTTGTGAACTAAACAAACCGTATACCGTACCGTGGTTGGAAATAAGCTTTTTTGGCAAAAAAAAACAGTTAGAAAAATTATTCAGAATGCTTTGTTTCTTTACTCTGCAGCTCTCTACTTCACATAAAAATATTATTATCAGTATTGCGGGCGTTTTTACTATTGCAAATTGTGTACATATTATAAACAGTTTTACTAAAACACAAAAATAAGAATAACATTTACAATTAAACAAAACTTAACTAATAATAAACCCCTATTAGAAGATAAAGTTCCCAAAATGTTGGCAGTATAGCCACGTTGAATGGCAATGCTTTTTTTTATTAAGTACATAGCACACAGTATTTTTGTTGGACAACGAATATTTCAATTTTGTTTTGCGATTGCATACGACAGCACTTTAAAGTGTACTTTTTGCAAAAAAAAAAACTTTAAACGGCTGCTTTAGAATTCATTATATTATTTTGTGACTACCCCCTTTGAGAGAAACATACAAACATTGGAACAAAGTAAATGATTATAATATAGTTTTGAATAAAACGAGTTATTAAAACAGCTAAAACTTAAACACTCAGCTTGTTCCAACCGTGAAATGAATGTCTTTGACATCGTCTCGCTACTCTCGCTCTCATTTTATTAGTCTACAAGACTTGAAGCGTACCCTGGTGGAACTAGTGCACACTACGACGCCTGTTTAATGCATTTCAATTAGTGAAGTTAACTAAGATTTAAGACATCTGTCTTGATTTGACTGTATTATAGAAAAGTTGATAACCTTTCGCTTTTCTTTTCTTTGAATATAGGTACGGCATGAAAATATATGCAGATTTATTCATCTAACCTATGTCTTCTTATAGGAAGTAAAAATCAAAATAGTTAAGTCTCAAAATTTGTAGAACTTAAACACCATGTCTCTTGTAAATATAAACATACACACATACAAACTGACAGACGAAATAAAATTTTGACAGACACACGAGTTCTTTAAATAAAAAAGTGACTATTCAGATATTTTGATTTGAAAAATCAGACCTCTGAAGCGATTTTGAGAAAATTATCAAAAGTCTTAAAAAAAGTTGTATTCACACAGCTTACTGATTATTTAGAAAGATATAGTATTTTGCCAGTGAATCAATCAGGATTTAGAAAGGGGCATAGTACCACAACTGCTTTACTCGATGTTACTGATAACCTATTGAGCGCTCAGGATAAGGGCATGTGTACTATACTAGTTTTGCTGGATTTTTCAAGAGCATTTGCTCCTTTGAATATACATCTGCTTTTGTCAAAGTTAGCTTACTACGGTTTTGACTCTAAGGCTGTGCAGTGGTTTCAAAGTTATCTAACAAATCTTTACCAATATGTAAAAAATAATTGTTGTGACGGATCCTCTATATGTACGAATAAAGAAATCATAGCTATAGGAGTTCTTCAAGGTTCTATCCTGGGGCCGATTCTATTTTCACTGTACTCAGCTGATATTGTAACACACATCAGGCATAGTAAGAGTCATATTTACGCCTGTGATACTCAAACTTACATATCATGCAGGCCTCAAGATATAGATGAAGCCATTGCCCAGCTTAATGAAGATCTGGAACGTTTAGCAGTATGGTCCTCAAGTAATTGCTTGTTGCTTAATCCAGTAAAAACAAAGTACTTGATTTTTGGCACTCAGTATCAACTAGCTCGCCTCAGACCATCCGTGTATTCAATTCAGTAATGCTCAATTTCTCTTGTAACTTTCCTTTGTAAAGTAGGTATTAAATTAAATTGAAAACCACACAGTGATTATTTACATATTATAATTTAGGGAGCTTGATGGATATCTTTGTATAAACTGTAGTCTTTGAGAAAACTTGAAAATAATTGATTTGTTGTTGTTTTCGTTGTGTCGATCATAGACTTTTACTCGTAGCCTAGTTTATGACACTGACAGAACTGACAGAAGTAACTCTGCGAATTGTGACGTGCGTGACGTCGCATCCCGGTTCCAACGGAAGATCAACGCTGGCTTCAGCCGGCACTGTGTTGAGATGGGACCGGTTTGTGTCAGAAACACTTACTCATGTTACATATTTTGTTTTTGTTTAAGTTGTGTTTTCTGTTGCAAATAAATATATTTCTATTTTTATTTACTTCAGAAATATATTTTTCAAAAAATATAATTTTGTAGCAATCCAGCTCTATCCGAGATTTCGAGTAAGAAACATAAGAAATGGTCGAATGTATTTCCTCTTATTTTAGGAAGACGGTATAATATGGAGACGTTTCGCTCGCTGAGTCCTTCAGACGAGCTAAAACACAGAGCGTTGGACTCCTTGTAAAATAAACTTATCATTATATTTCCGAGACTCAATAAGTAAAAATACAAATTTACCTAAATACAAAAGTCAAAAGTGTGAAATTAGAGCAAGCAATCTTTAAAGAAGAAGACTGGTGAACATCAAATAAATGAAATGATGAATACAAAACAAGTTTTTTCCAACCAGATCATAAATCACCGACTACATTACCAAACCGTATCAGCAATCACAATCACCTTTATTACTCGAAGTGAGCTTTCCGTATAAACAGCAGTAAGTACAACGTGCAACCGACAATCAAGCGATATAAAGCTGCGAACACACCACCAAATGCACTGACCCAAATGCCCAGCGCACGGAATAAGGCCAGCACACGCAAAATACTAGGCGACATTTCTGAGAAAAACTATTCTGAGTGAAAAGCTGGAAATAATGTCTATTTTACAAAAGCTAAAAAAGGTATAACAGGAAAATAACTTATCTGTGTATTTTTTTGCAGTAAATGAGCGGACGGTTTCTTAAATTTCTCGCTGACAAAACTTGATAAAATTAAATACCCTTGTAAATACTAAGTAAGGAACGAAATTGTGCGAGAGTTAAGATTGAAAATAGGTGAAAGATGTGGTTACTCCCGTTCCGGCACGTTTCTGGTGCCAAGGTTTAGCGATCGCCATCCAGCGCGGTAACGCAGCTAGGCGTCATTGGCACTGAGGAGTACGAATCGCGGCGGATTATTTGACTAAGTTTGAGTTTTAGATGTATTGTTTTGTACACTATATGATAACAAACTTACTCATTTAATACTAAGTAGGTAGCTTTTCAGTTTTAAGAGAAAGTTTAAGAAAATAGACACCGACAAAAATTTCGTGATCAATCTTTCGGGTACAATAATGTTTCATCAAGAGGCATAAGCGAATTGACTTTGAGTGCAAATTCAGGGATATTCTTCCTATGTAGTAATATCAGAAAATTAATAACTACCTCTTTAAAAAAAAAGGCTATTTATTCCTAACGTATAAAAATATTATTCTTAAAATATTATTCTTAAAACTTTACACAAAAGGCTTCGATAAAACGTTAAAATCCGAAACAGGTCAATCCACTCCATTAACTGAGCAAAAATCAATAGCACAGGTAAAGTAGGCTTTCCGCGTGGAGTAATTGAGCTGAATATACGCCATTAATACTGAAAGGTATGAACGCGAAATGTTACCGTTTTCCTCTTTGGAAATAGCGTAGTTAACGTAATGGTGATCACAGTTTATTTTTATATATATAAAGAAAACTACAGTGATACCTTTTTTTCGTGGAAAAATACTGAATGCATACCTCTTAACTATGAATTAAAGGCCAAAACCTGGTGGAGCGGCCCATCTCGGGTGCCTCTTGGCTTCACCGTGGGTGGCAAGGCACGGTAATGCGGTCACCCTTGGAGGGGAACTACAGTGATGCCTAGATATTGCCCAGTATTTCCGACATAGAGTTATACCGACAAAGAAGATAATTTGTCGTCCAGTCTTTAAGCTTCCTTTAGGTATTGTAGAGCTGTTAACCAGAGTTAAACATGTAAGAGACGAAAACCAGAACAAGTAAACTTGGTTTCATTTTGAAAGCGTTGGAAGCCTACAAACTGTTGATACGAAACCAAATTTGTTTGCTCTTCTATTCACCTTTTTTATTACTAGTTCTAGCCGATAGCTTGAATAAGACAAGTCATAGCATTAAAAAAGGAACAACCGACTTAATACGACAGGTAACAGATTTTTAAGTTATTTTGAATGACAAGTTGGGATAAACCTTATTTTGGACTACTTCTAAACTATTACGACTTGCCAAAAACGGCAAGAATATAAATTTATGAGCTGACTCTGAATTTTTTAAAAACATACATAAAAATAATATATTATGTTAGTCATGTATGTTATGTAGGTATAATAATATAAATCTGACGTTATAAATTTAACAATAAGAAGTCAGTTAAAAATTAACAATTTAAATTTAGTAAAGATATATTTAACAGGTGATCATACATTATTTTTTATTGTTTGTTAATAATTGTTTGTGGAGGCCGATCTTGGACCGGTTTTCATAAACCATAGCTAGGAACACTCTCGACTAATTCACCTTTCGAACAACACGCATACACACACACATACACACCCTCGCACGTCAAACTTATGACACTCCGTTGTTTTTGCGTCGGGGGTTAAAAGAAACATGTCATCATGAAACTCATGAGTAGTAACAAGTATAATTTGCTTGTTGAGTAGCTACTTATTTCTATCATTGAACGAGCATGTCTATTATCTAAGCAAAATGTATATGGTACTTAGTAAAATATCCATAGTTGGTCCAAGATTTACGCCCAAGAGTTCGGCAAGTGTAGTGTCCTCCCATTGCATCCTTGATTGTGCTCACAATGGTCTAACCACAGAATACATTACAAACACAAATTATCTAAGTACAGAAGGTCTTCTTTTTTGCTCTACCATAAGTTGATTGACGCGTTATATTGTATAGATCACTGTTAGAAGTCTCGGGAATGCCATTAAAATCCATGTCAAAATCATTGAGCCGCCTATTAGATTCTCCGCGTAAACTCTGAACGAAGAAGTAAATGTACTTCTTTAAAAATGTCGCTGATGAAACCGCTTGCAAACAATGTTAACGTTTAAAAACTTTTCCATCCCTAAAAAAATAACTGATGAATTAAGTAATTGATTATATAATACCATATAATTTTTGAAATGAATTGTAAAGTAATTAAAAATAACGTATGTATGTATGTAAATAAAATGTTAAAAACATAACCTTTGACATAATCTGTACGGTGTTTGAAGATGCTATAAAAGTTCGAGGCTCTATCCTATTGTTCCTGCTTAATACGCATTAACCTGCCTGAGTGATTACTTTTCTTTGAAATGTATTCTTCTGAAATCAGGATTTAATAGAAATCGATGTTATCATGACGCAAGCATCATCCGTGAAATCAGAGAGTGCTGTCTTTAGAGAGCAATAAATATCAAAAGGGGAATAAAATCTCTATTCTCTTAACTGTCTCAATTCAAGTTTTCACTTATTAATAGTATTTTTTATCTGTGCTTCTTATATAACATGTACTGAAAGAACCTTCTGTAGATAATTATTTTGTGTCAGCAGGCCACAGAATACATTACTTGTTGGCACGTCTTCGGATTAGGACCACCGTCCACCGCGCTCGCTCCTGGAGCGGAATCGGCAAGATTGATAGTGCGGAACCCGCGCCGTTGGCAAAAGGCCGACGCTCACTGACGTAAAGCTGCAGTTACAAAAAAAAAAGTATGAATTACATGTTAATATTTTTACAAATCGATCAATCATAAGCTAATATGACCTCGTGACAATATCAAGCAAATAATGTACTCATCAATCATAAACTTCTTAATAATCCGTTGGTCGACGTCGTGTTGTCATGTCGTAACGAATGAATAAGTTATTTTTGAAATAATTGTTCTAGTTACAAACATTTAAATAAATTTATAGATAGATAGATCAACGCTTTATTGTAGACACACAAAATATAACAATACAAAAATATTAATTTGTAAAAATATTAACATGTAATTCATAGATATACACTAGTATAAATATCTTGCTTAATATATATTCTAGGAGCTCAATTAACTATTTGCAATAGGACCCTAAATTAAGTCACAAGTCGTTCTATGTACCTTTGCTAAAAACAAAATAGTCACAAATATGCAAATTTTAATATTCATTTGCATAATTATTGGTTTACAAAAATTCACCATGTAGGTAGGCATAATCATTAAGATCGCTATGCAGGTCATATAACAAAAAGTATATTATTAAAAAGTTTGAACATTTGCTAAGTTTTTTCAATATTATTGAGTACGTATCAAACAAGGATAAAGAAACTAGTTTATTTATGTACTGATTTTTATGTTTTACTATTTTTTCTATTACAGTAGCTGAATTCTGCAAATTTAGTGTCGTTTCGCATACATTGCCGAGCACAACTCCTAACTAAATGGGAAGTCCCATTTAGTTACGAGTTGTGCCCCTTATTTATTATTTTCATATCTAATCTAATTCTAAGTGCTATCGATTTTAACCCCTCGACTCGGAATCCGTATGAATGTATACGCGTGACAGTTGGTAACGGTAGACTCGGAACGCGTATTAATGTATACGGACACCCTACCAATTCAAAAAGGTCTTCGAAACGTATCTTTTTTAATCTGTAGGCGAATAGTTTGTATAGAAACAAAAGAGTAGAATACACCCTCTTTATTTTGGTGTATAATAACAATGGTCTTTTGTTATTGTTTCTTAGCATAGCCATTTTGAAAGTCGGCAGTTTTGTGGAAGTGAAGCCAAGTGTTTGTGCGTGTTTAAAAATTGTTTTCTCGTAAAAGGTGAGTAAAAGCTATCATAATTCTGATCATGCCATATGTGGTGACCTTTACACTACAATAATGAAGCACTGAATACAATATTTAGTTAGTTTTTCGTCTAAAAATAAAGACGCGTCGAAATTGTTTCGTGCTTTGAGTATTTTGACGGGTGATTTTGAAGTCAAAATGTATTAGTGCATGATTTATGTACAGGAAAAATTGGAAATAACAATCACATAATTGTATTATTGACTATATTTCTGTTCAAGAAGTTCTAAAAAAGCTAAAAATACCAATTATTTTTGTCAATGTTCAAAATATCGGTTTTCTCTCCGCCATTTTGATTTGTTTGGTCTTAGAGCTGGTTATCGATCAATATGGCCTATATCGATAAAAATGTCGATAAATTTTGAAAGAAAAAAGTTTTTTATTATTTTTGTCTTGTTAACCCACTTCAAAGAAAGGAAGATGTTTTCAATTCGTTAGGGTCTTATTCTAATTTTTTTATTTTTCGTGGTTTAGATGTGGAATCCCGATAACGAGGCCCCCCAGCAATTTCTCGACTTTCTCAATGAAGAATATTTAGACTCGGATGACGACGTCATTGAAGAAGTCGATAATGAGGGCAACGATTTGACGACGGAGCTGGAAAGTTTGAATGTTAGTTAAATTTTAAGATTTTTTATATAATTTTATTCAAGATATTTTAAGATCACTTTAATCAACTTTAAAAAGTACCTTTTATTCTATAAGTTTATTTTATTTAGACTAAATGACACTTGTTCCCATTCAAATTGGTTCAGTTGATTACATTTTGTCATCAGTTGTGTCTGTGGTGTGGTTTCTGTTGTTTTTTTTTCCGTAATATTTTCACCTAAAAACTTCACTTAAAATTCCATTTTATCGATATTTTGCTGTCGCACTTTTCTACGCATAATAATAACAATATTATATCGACATTGGTATGCGGTACTATTTTTTCATTACACTTGCGAAATTTATCGATAGCATGGTACATCACTATTGGGCTTTGGTTTTTTCATAGAAATTTACCGTGGTTTTGGTTACAATTATCTTCTATTTTTTGTTAGGAACCAGCCATAAAAGAATAAAATTGAAATAAATATACATATTTAGCTATAATTTCCTTGTTTTATTTTATCCAAATATCCTTCCCATCATGAATAAATATCAAATAGGATATCGAATACGAAGTTGATAGAAATTCCGGTAAATACCTATTACATCATGAATGTTGTATATTTTTGCAAAACAATGCATGTTATCACAAAATAAATAGATATCTTTTTGAAATAATTAATCATTTGTAAATTTCGGCCAAAGATTATTGACCAATTGAGTATATAAATCTACATTCAATACGGCGGCAGCCGCAGCAGAGCTGACATATTGTAACGATATTATACCAGTTTTATCGTTTGATAAACAAAAACCTATTTTTGTAGGAGTATAACAATATATTAAATAATACATAAAACATCCAATCGCTTGTAAAAGTTACCTGCAATTTTGATAAAAAAATAAAATTTCCACCAAGATACCTTTTTTTACCATATCTCCATTTCTTCCTAGAAATTAAGACTGTTTAAGATGTTATACGATGTTGAGTTTGAAAGAAAAATGTAATAGCGTTATCATATAATCGACTGTTTTTTACATCAATTAATAAAATTTGATAGTTTCTGAATAATCGTAATTTTTCTAAACGTCTGCTATGACAGCGCGCAAGCCGCCATTATGCGTGCGAGCTTACGGGTGTAGAGTTTGACAGGCGTCAATCGAGTCGAAGGGTTAACATCAACACATATTATTTTCAGTGTGCACGAGTCCTAAGTTCACATCACCCTTTCTAAGTGGGTACAGTGCACTGCAATGTCAAGCTATTCGTCGCTCTGCGCACGTTTCCGCTTATGTCCGCATTGGTGGATCGTCGGCTTTCAATACCAGCACACTAGGCACCGCAGACAGCCCAGACCGTGTGACTTATCTTACTCATTTATATATTAGTTTAAAAAATTAAGAGCTAACTTTAAGACCTAGACCGATATTGATATATTTTTATACCAGCACCTGTAAGATATACAGAAAATATGCATACATATTAACTTTTTTTAAATAGTTCCATGCTAGAATCTCAGAGAAATCAGGGAACGTTCATTAAAGACTTCGGTGAAATGAAGACAAACGATACTAAAATCTTCATATACACGATTGAAAATGTGCCCATTTGTGCCCTTTTCCCACGTCATTCTAAACTTATTTCTTCTTCGACGTCTCAAATACCATTATCTCTTTAATTCAAAGATATTTTTTCAAAAATCATAACCACATTTCATATTTTGTTTCATCCATCATTCCTATTTTTTAAACACAAATGGAATTACTCTCTCTGATTATATCCCATTTACTTTTATCATTGATTTTCATAAGCAATGACAAGCACACACGATATCAATGATACCGTGTTAATTATAGTCAACACTATTTAAAATATTTTAAACAGTCGCAACGACACATAGCTTCTAGTGTGCTACTTTGAAATCGGACGGTGTACATCTTTACAACAGTTATCAAGTTCTATTTGCGATGGTGTCCACTGCATTCGCAATGTTTGCGGACCTATTCTACAGTCGAAGATGTATCACTGCCGTCTCTAATCTTTGTGTCGTATGAGCAAGTACTTTTCGCAAGTTAAGTATGAATAAAAAAAAACGTATGTTGTTTTATTAGCCAAGCAAAGATAATATTTCCACGTGTGCTAGGAATAATCTGTCTTTCTATGTTTGAGTTCGATATTTATATTCATATCACTGAAAAACGAAAACAATTCTAAATTATTTAATACTAGTGGCCGTCATCAGCAGCTTTGCTTGCGATATACAATGGAATATAACAAAGTTTTAAACGTTTGACCCAATTAAAGGTTAATTTTCCAAAAGTCCTTTCTTAGCTTTACCCTATAATGAATTCACCTCCAAAGTTTCATTCCTCCAGGTTTAGCAGTTTAGAATAGAATATAATAAATTTTTATTTGTCACCGAAAACAACAGAGTACACAAGTTCAAAAAAAAAAACTTAATTACTGCTTTCTGCCACAAACAGGCCCCAACTCAACATAATGCTGACTGAAACAACCAGCGTTGATCTGCCGTTGGAACCGGGAGGTGACGTCACATAGCAGTCTAGAAAGGGCTAAAGAAAAAAAACGTTAGGTAGGGAAAGTTCTGCGTTGATTGTGACAGTAAGTCAGTCAGTCTGGACTTTTATATATAAATTTATAGACAAATGATACTCGTACTACTTTTTATTTTTACTTGTTTGTACGGTGGTAAATTATTGTATCAAATTATGAACTTATGATTTACATAATTGTTATATACACGTAGTATATAAACAGAGTGAATAAGTCCTCATCTGTAATCCAGCTATATTTATTCGGCCATACTGAAATCCAACGCAAACGACTCGACTGCTAAGCAATAAATTATTTCCCGTTGGCAAGTTGATGTCAAAAGCTTGTGGTGCTTTTTATTCTGTCGACGAAAAAAACACGAAATTTTGCGTAAACAATAACGAATAAGGCCAAGTTTTGGACTGTAAATTGAATTAAACTGAGTTGGTTCCGAATGAATTACAATGTTTATTTTTGGCATCGAAAAACTGTTCCCTTTTCTTACACTACCAGCTAGCTACGAAGAGGACGTCTCGCTAATCTTGGTCTGACCTTGGAATATTAAACATTAAAGTGTTCACATAGGAATCAATATCAACTCATAGCGTATCCCTGTTAGGCACGGGTCTCTTCTATAAAGGTAGTGCAGGGATTGACCAAATTGACAAATGCTCTGACGATAAAAAAATATTCATCTTCAATATTAACGCACACGATTATTGATTCTGATCTGCGGAAAATCTCAATAGTGCATCAGGGTTTGAAATTTTGATCTCTTGCTCGAAAGTCGAGCATTTGCCGTATTTTCAGAACTATCAGAACTATTTACCTAATCATTATAATTGATTTTTAATCCAATAGTTACTAAGTTGTAATGTAGAGCTCAAATAAGGCACATGGCCAAAATATAAACTTGTCGTATTTTTAACTACGAACGAAATAAGATAAAAAAATAGCAACATTGTAAAGCTCTTAACCCTAAAACAACAATGTCAAAAGTCAAACATAATGTAAGGTAAAACGAGGCTCGTTAGGAAGGCGCCATGATTTTTTATGGTTTCAAATTTAATCAGGAACAGATTTCATGCAAGCGCGTGTTTAGATAATGGCCTTTCTACACTCGACGTCTTATACTCATTTTACTCGTTAGTCGTTATATTATCATGTTAATAAGAAATTTGTGAATTCACGTTGAATTAGAAATTATGTAACTGATTAAATAATAACAATGAAAGTAACTACCTGTGTTCGCTTCGGATATATTTAAATGATTACGTCAAAAGTTAACTGTGTTAAATTTAAGTATCGCAGTTCATTTTGTAAGCCGTGATTTACATTCCAAATTTTGTTTTTAAAAAATATGACTAGCGTATCAAATCGCCTAATTTTAAGCGACGATATGGCCTGCAACTTACTAACTCGTTTTTTTTTATTTTATTTATTAGATTAATATAAGATTTACTAATTTTTAATTTAAATATTAATCTATTGTTTGACTTTCTCCTTTAATTCTAAACGCACAATGCTAAATTACTCGAACTCTAACCTCTATTTTGGGGAACAAATGTGACGGGCCACCAAGATACAAGCTTTATACCTAGTTTGGGTATCACAAGAAAGTGAGGTGGTCATTAATTTGTTGTACATACAAAAACGAGTGTATATTAAATAAATGTAATATTGTAAAGGCTAGTTTTTAAACACTGTCCAAGAAGTACCTATTTTACTACTAAGAAAATCTAAATAGTTACCAAAATGGATCAACGGTCACCAAATTACGTTTCCTAAAACGGACCTTGTTGCCTTTTTGCCGAAAGTACTCAAAATGTCAAAAAAAAAAAAACCTGTACCTACTGCGGAGCTTGTTGCCAAAAATTATGATTCTAAAATTAGTGACCCTTAAGCCATTTTACGAACCAAAAATAATATTTGGTGACCGTCTAAATTATACTCTAATGTAAAACGCGCTTAACAGGATCTCGTGATTTTTAAACACATGTTGCGGAAATGACGGCCTATATGACAGATTTCCGATATCATGTTCGTATAATCGACACCGATTACTCCCGAAGCCGTACTATGGGATGATACAGCGGCGCGCAAGCTTGCTGATGCCTTTGATGACTATGACATGTGTGTAACGAACGCAATTTAAATATCAATCCATGTACGAGTAAGTAATTGAAAACTGCACAGAAAACATTCTAATAAAAAGTGATTAGAAGTTACTTAAAAAACCCGACTGCAAAATCTTTAACCACGTGTTTCCTCTTCCAAACTCCAATAAAACATGTAAGTTATGAATATATAGCAACATTATATATATATATTCGTGTTCGTACTCAATTCTCGATCGATTTAGATATATTTTTTTTGTTTGTTAATTTAAAGGTATAATTTTGAAAGAATTTCCACTCGGTCCTCAATTCACCTTGGTAATATCACCAAGGTGCATTATTGCACTATTATATTTTTACAGATATCATGTATTTTTACATAACCCTGATTATTTGAAGCGACAAAATCAGTGAAATTTATTTACCTAGGAATAAAAACTCCTAGATGAATATGGGCGACTTTTTAAATGATTTTTGTATACATTGAACACCCACCCAGGAGAACCAATTTAAAATCATTAAGCTCGCAATTGCAGGTAGTAAGTTCTAATAACTATTGGGCAGTGTGTCAGCAGCTCTCAAGGTGCGGGTAATACGGACGTCGAGAACAGATATTCAATATGCCGACGAGTTGTGACGCGAAAATAAATTTCACGGGAAATTGTAAGGCGGAAAAATGAGATGGGAAACTTTTTTACAGGAAATGTCGGTGATGTTGATGATATTTTTTATGGAAGCGTATTTCTGCTTAAGCTCTTTGTTTGGGAAGTTGAAGCTTCAAATATCAGAGAATTTGAGGATGTAATAATTTTGTTCATTAACAAACTGATAAGGGTAATGGGGATTGCATAAGGATGTTTTTTGTTTCCTACAGGTATGGGCTAAGGGGTTCGTAAGCCATTTTAAGGTTTTTAAAAGGGTGATCTGAATTTACGATTATATTCTTCAAAATATTGCCACGCCAGTTTTCTCATTTAAATAAAATAAAATTAGCAGCTGCGAATGGTCTAGGAGTTTTTTTTTAAGGGCTTTTCTTGAAAATGGAGCTGAAGAAACATAAGCGATACTGTAAGCTCTAAATCTAAAACAATAAAGTGCTAACTGGTCACTTTGATCAGTCAGCTTAAACAGATTGAGATTACTGGAATCAAATGACAGGACACTATACTTAATTATTATTTAAAGTTTTACCGTGCCGCCTAAACTAAATTTTGGCTTAATTTTGGTAAAAAAAATTATAGGTACATGTTTGTATACCAACCAACTTTTAGCAAATAAGAGTTTTCCTAAAACAATATTAACACATTAATTTATATGCTCTGACTATTTGTAGGTACGATACTACGAGTAGACAACGTCGTAATATTTATCAAATTTAATCGACGTTAGCTACGGAACCTCAGCTACACAATAGCTCCGCCAAATTTACTCTAAAGCTAAAACTTGATATGTCCCTCACCTCGAGCTGTGCAACGTCATGTACAGGGTTATCAGTTAAAGGTGTACTAAGCCAAAAAGAGGTCACTATACTCACCCTAAAACAACTTTCACTATGGGAGCAACGGTGACTTAGAGCAAAAAGACAGCTGTTTTACACTTTTTGTCGACGGCCGATAAACATTTTGTATTAAACGGCTGATATTTTTTTCCTTGAATTCAGAGTTGGTCCCATAGTGAAAGTTGTGCGCAATGATGAGTATAGTAATATCTTTTCGGCTTAGTACACCCCTAATGGATAATCCTGTATAAACAGTAAACAATTTACACTATCGCATGCGAGTCTAGTCGTTTGCTTGTTGGTGCGAGGTGAAATTTCACCTTGCACTGTGCAATGACGTCCAACTCCTAAAGTTTGTTTGTATTTACTGTTATTACAGGGTGCGGTAATTTGCACAATGTTGCGTTTACTTTTACATGCACGACGGCTGATGTGTGTTCTCTCGTTGTTTATCTGTTTTTGCTTGGGACTGAGAACAGTTACTGTGAAAAATAACGAATTAACGGCGCTTTATGGGTGCATTCATTATAGGGTGCCAAAAAAATGATTGTTGAATTGACCCCCTAAGAGGTCGAATAAACCTTTTTTATATTTAATTTTGTCGCAGGTGACAAGCACCTAGTAGTTATTCATAACGAAACATTGTCTGTAAAATAAAAGTATGCATCAAAACTAACTTAAAACTAAGTTACATTAGGCAATCTAGAATTTTTTAAGGCAAGTTGTCTATACTATTACATTTTAAACCATGTACTTAACATGTTTTTAATTTACCACCCATTTCATAATTATTTCGAGTGGATAAAAACACAAAATAAGTATGATATAAGATTAATAGCGTTTTTTTACGTAAACGCAAAGTCTTCAAATAAAATCGTTGTCGTATCGGTGTTATTGCTAAATACCGTTCCTACGAAGGTCTACTGGCACAAGCTAAATTGACCATAAACCATGCGACAGCACAATAACTAGCTGCAGCTAGTATAATAATTGCTGAATAACCGAGCAGTTTGGATCGATTAGTCGCCATCACGTACTTCATAGTATGAAGTGTCAGGGCATTGTACTGTAAGCGATGACAGTTTAATGTTGGATAGAACATTTTCGACTAGAGCTTTGAAAATTTTTAATTTTTCTTACAGACCACACGTTTGTCTCTTTAATATGGAAGAAAAGTAAAGGGTTGTTAAATGAAAAAAATGTTAACACTTCCTTTCCTAAAAATAACAGTTTTAGTTTCATCCCAAGTTGACTGCGCTTGTTGAGTTATTTTTAAGATGGATATAATTTTAAATCATATGTTTTTAAGTAATATGTAATGTCTGCGGAATTATTGACATCAAAACCGAAACGCAGTATTGTGTACAGGATAAATATACAATAATTTTTAGTCTGCAACCCGGATAATAAAAAAAAATTAAGAAATATATATTAACTACCATAATATAAAACGTATGTACAACTTGGCCGATATGATATTCAAATATACAGAGTTATCGGCTAGGTGTTTACTAAGCCGAAAGTGGGTCACTTTACGCAACACAAAGAACTTTCTGGGACCAGTGTAGGTCCCATAGAGAATATCACAAAATACAGATAATACAGAAGTCAAAAACTGTATGTACGAGTACATACTTCACTTTTGAAGCTTCAAATGCACTCGGCGGTAGCGCCAAGCGGTATCAACTTTGACTTATGCACAAAAACATATCGTGGTAGTTGTTTTGTTAATTACTGTTGAGAATGAAACAGTAAAAACGGCGATAAAGTGTACACCAAGAATAAATAAAATATTTAAACTTTTGCACATAAAAACCCATAGACGCGTGTCTCAAGCGCATGGCATTCGCGCTGGCGCTGTTCGCAAACGTTCCGAAATATCGTGTCTGTGAGAGTTATCTATTTGTATAGAGGAGCGTTGTATATAGATTGATTTCTGTTCTGCATTATTTTCTATTACAATGTATGTGGAACACTTACCCAGTCGCCATATTTATAAATAAAATATATACTTGTACTTCTCATTTCTGCGTAATAATCTCCCTAAAATAAAATACATTTGAAGCTGTTCGTAACATATTTTGTGCGTAACATTTTCTGCGGAACACATTGTCGTTTAAGATTTCACGAACACAAATTACATCCTCGAGTATTCTTAAGCTAAAAGCATCATAAACATGTTTGAGCTAAAGCCGGCCTAGCAATTACATCCTCAATTTTCCGAGTACGTTGCCGCAATAATGAAACGTGGCAAGTAGAAATGCTAGTTTTCCGGCTACTTTCGATTAGAGATAATAAATGTTTACTTTAATGTTCAAAGCATAATTATATTATCAAGTAATAATAAAATTAAGAAGAATTCCAAAATGTCTTGAAAACTAATCAATTAAGTGAAATTGGTTGTTCTATTTTTTATTTTTCTTGCGTCGGTTTGGTAGTTTTTGTATTTGTATATCTCCTTAAATTTCGTACTCGCGTGCAGGTTGTAGTTTCCAACCATTCTAGACCAAAATATTTGTTTCATTTTCGGTCAGGACGGTGTACGTTTACCAAAAAATCCTTTTAGATGTCGTTAATACTGTGTATTAATGAAAAATGCGTCATTAGCCTCCTTTATGTGTTCAAAATAACTAAATTCAGTTAATTTTAGTGGAATTATGGCAAAAAGGTAGGAAGTTTGCTACGTCTCGCCATTTATTGGCCGATTGCAATAGTGTTTGGCACTGACATAAGGAAACACATCATTAATTAAGATTCCTGAATATTAAAAAAATCGGTACAGTGATTGTCGTGTTTTTTTTATAAATAATATAGAGAAAAAATTTAATATCATAGTTCGCAGAATAACCAGTTTTGTTTGTATGCTTTGTTTTGTTTGCATGTCGTATATGTCAACCATTCTTCATATGTAGATCCGACAAACTTTAAGTCGTTGATGATTTTATATTGATTGCTATTTTTCTAAGATAGAATGTTTGATGGTAGAAGGCATGTTTGTTCATAAATACCGTAACCAATGTTTCTTTCTTGGGCCGATTTCAACAGTATCTGACGGAAACTTTACGATAAGAGATTAATTGTTAACCTTAAAAAAAATTTAATATAATTTCTCAAAAGGCTATTTAGTCTACTAATCGCTGAACTAGTATTAAAATCGTGATCTATTGTTCACGGTAAGGTACATCCAGTTTTCCGGCAAAACTGTTTACCACAACACCTCTACAAGTCAGTGCTAGGACGGACGCAGCGCCTGGGGGCAGCTGTAAACAACTTTACTAATGGCCACTTAAACTTTGCGAAATCGCCACACTTGGAGGAAGTCAGGCAAAAAAATGTCTCGCTACGTGCTGAGATGGAGTTTTGGACCACCTAGCCATAATGTTCCGTTAAAGACAGTACGTGGAAACCAAAATAAATATAGCTTTACTTCACACCAAACAAATTTAAAAAAATAATATAAACGATTGGAGCAACCAAAATTATACTATCACTGTCACTGGCACTGGTACATCCAATATCTTCTCGTCCCATCCATTATCAAACTCTGATGATCAGAGTGTCAGTGAGTCAGTGAACCAGTAACAAAATTCAAAACTTCAGTTTTCTGTATTTCTTAAAGTTTGGTTCAATTTCACTTCCAAATCAAACAGAATGTAATTTGGAAATATATTTACAGATGTGTGCCTTTATTAGTCACTGAAAATTTAGGCTTCTAGTCATTATCACGAAGCTACGGGAGAGACGATAGTAACTTGAATTGCTTCGAAAAAAGGATGTTACGGCCGTGCCTTTGATTTTCTCGAATTGGCGGGACACAGCCGTGGCCCCTGATAGTTACAATCTGTTCTGTTCTTTCTATCGAGAACCAATGCTGTTTTGAATCCTTCAGATACTTATTTATGACTGAGCTCACTTTAACTCTTCTCAATCACCTACAGAAATGCTAAATTCATATCAAGTACTCAATAAAATTTTCACGATTTCTCATATCATGTAGATCTCAAAGGATGTGATGTTCCACTGAATATCTTTGATATCTTCGATTCAATGGGTATTAATTTACTCGATGAGAAAATTATTGGAACTCGACTCCTTTGATATCGGACATGTTTAATAAATTGATTTATATTCCCTTTAGGAAATAGAATGACGGCAGGCGTGGCATGATTGAGATACGTATTTCGTTCAGGTATTGACTTCGTAATATTCTACACAGTTTTCATCATAATTTAATAAACATAAGGATACCTGCTTCTTGGTCGACTTCACTTATCTTCGAAAGCTTGAAATATTGGATAATATCTGAAGCTTTCAAAGATAATATAAGATAACCGCAATATGGTAATAAGATAATATAAGATAACTGTAGTAATTACTGTTGTCACCATAGCAACCTTAGCCAGTAGTGATAGTTACTCTTAAATCTGTCTGTGACTGTCTTTTGCCGACATGCTTGGAATGACTCTGTTTATTGAACTCTGTGTGTTTTATTGAATGTTAAAGTTATTAAAAAAGTAAGTTAAGTATTTTGACACAAAATATTTTTTTCATATCAAGCATAAAATTTGCCCGAATTTGTATTAATTATGTTGCCTCTGTGATTCCACGTTAATATCTAATTCAACATACCACTAATACTGTTGGTTTAGATACATAAATGCGTGTTTGCGTATATTACACAGGGTGTATTATCCTTGTTAAACTCAAAATACTCCCTTTACTTAACGCTTTGTTCCTTGGGGACGAGTGAATTATTCCTCAGATGTGAAATGAGGAACCAAAATATAAAATGGAGTAGGTAATTTGAAAATGTCAAGATACAAAGTAAAGTTATTAAAGAAATACTTCCGAGTTATGTTGAATATTAAGAGATAAGAGAAATTTTTCGGTTGCCTTCCTTTTTTTTTTAAAATATATTCAATTTTGTAATCTAATTAACACAAAAAACATATTTTAGTGTATGTACCAAACTCGAAATCCATCGTACTAATAGAAATTGCTTAAATATAGGTAGGTATCATTGGTTTTTTCACACCAGACACTACAAAAATATTGAAAATAGTCCAGGAATAAATTGTTGTAGATATATATTAAACAATCTGCGGTGGTCGTCCTATGGGCAGGCTGTATATTTAAATTATTTTAAAATAGCAAATATTTGCTTATTTTACTAATATGACAATGTGACGCCCTAAGATAGAGGTCTACTTTATTAAATACTATTGTTACTTTTCAGAAAGCACAAAATGAACAAAAAGAAACAGGATATAGATAACAACATCTGAAAAAAGAGAAGCTTAAAACGAGACTGAGAAGCGAGGTATATCACACCGTACAAGTAGATGTAAAATGTTTTATGCGAGTTCGACCTATGCCGTGTATTTTGTCGTATCTTTTAGTGTAATATGGAAGCTCGACATATGGATGTGCGATTAGCGCTTTGTTTATGAAATAAGAGTATTTAAAAAATAACAAAAAGAAAATGAGAAGAAAAAAATAAATGTATGTTTTAACAAGAAGACTCTTTTCGTTATTAGGAACATCCATCACAAGACACGTGTGAAGTTTGTTTCGTACCTCCACGTCCGTCATACATAAGAGGGCAGTCCTTTACACGAAACAACTAGTATCTCTTTATTTATGCATACACCGTGATAAGCTTTGTTAGCCAGGAATTTACATGTATTAACCATTGCAGAATATTTGATGTTGCTGGATTGTACACAAGCTTGATAAAACGTTATGTACGTATCGTGAATGGAAATATGAAGAATTTGATAAAGATGTAATGGTTAAATATACGGTATCTACAGAAGAGCTATTGCATGTATACAAAATTCAGTTAATATCTGAATAAGTCGTGACTGGCAGGGTCACAATCAATGCAGAGCTCAAACCGCTAAACCCAAAGACGTGAAATTTGGACGGTATATTAATTATAGGATGTAAGGGTGTACTAGGAATTTTTGTTTTGAATGGAATTATATCCCAAAAGGAGTCAGTTAACTTGGTTTTGGATTGAAGTTTAAAGTTTTAAGTAGCGTGCAACGCTGCGTGTGAAATCTATTAGTATAAAATATAGTATTTTATTCTCTTGTAACAAAGGCTGTTTAAAGTCTGGTTGTGTTTAAAATAAAATAACAAAACAAGACTTACACCCCCTCGCTCTCAGAAACTCTCTTTACTTTATCTTATGTGTCGGGGATGAATACATGCAGAACAGATATTGGAATACACCAAACCATACACCAGCCCCGGCCGTGAATCACATCTTAGGTGTACCGAATCTTAAAACTAAAAATTATAACATTAATCGTTAAATTAATCTAGACTTTAGGTTAGGGGGGTCGATTGCCGTGCAAAATATACGCTCTCACGAAACATGCAAAATGAGCCTGAGCTACCGGTGAAGGAAAACATCGTCAGGAAACCATAGCATAGGCGTTTCCTATCGCTCGCCCGGCTAGCTACCAGCTCCAAGTTGTAAAATCTGTTGAAAAGCACCTAACGGTGTGTTCCAGCAGCCTTCCTTGAAAGCGAGTGTATTCCAGACTTGGCATGCTGCATCTAGAGCTACAGTATCGCTGTTTTCCATAGTCGTGCGAACTTTTGGTGCTGTGAAATGCCTAAATAAACGAAATGCCTAGCTGTATGGGATAAAAAACCCAAGATTTCTTTTGTGGTTAGAACAGAAGACTTTAATCGCAAATGTATCATTAGAAACTTAAAAACATTTAGTTGCAAATGCTTATTCTACTGGCAGAGCAGTGCGAGCATCTTTACATGATTACTAATGTATAGTTAAGCTCACTGACGCTCTGCAGTAATTACCATTGGAGATCCGATAACGCTACATGATAGGTATGCCTATTATCCTATTTAATAAGAGTATGTATTAATACTTTATAGCATTTTGTGTATTAAGTTAATTAAGCATATTCTTTATTGTATAACCCGTCCCATTTTATTTAATTTTTCACAATTCTTTCCGTTTTGTCTGGACAAGATCGCTTTTGAGTAATAAGGCCGCCACTTGTAGCACTATATTTTGTAAGAATTGTTTTCTCTTGTATCATTATTTTTTGAGTATCTGCAATAAAAAGTTGATCTATGTATCTATCTACGTCTTTTTAAAGTTTTTGGTAATGTGCCAATGAGGTCTGTAAAATAGTTATACAAAAGCAATCCAATAATTCAGTAATTAAACTAAAATAACTGAAAAATGTTCATCAGCGCCTATCAAATTGAAGTTGGCTGTAACATTTTTGGAGTTTTGATTCACCACTTAAAAACAAAAACAGAAACTGCAGCACATTTACAGTCTTGTCAGAGAAACCGTCGAGACTTTTACTCCAACCGTTCCGTTTGATATCTTTTTGTGTAAGAAATACTTTAAGCCACCAAGTATGCAGTTTTGCATATTCTACGACGCAAGTCTAATTAAAGGAACATGCTCTTTAGCTGTACATTAGAGAGTCATCCCGCATAGCAATTAACTTTAATCTGGAAACTCTAGAGAGATATTTTGCTTGAAACTGAAATGTAATTCAAATAATCTAGTTTTTTTTTCTCGGGTGTGAGATAATAATCATATGTATTTTTTATTACTTGTTAATTTAGGTTTTTTATATTTTCCTTAATGGATAGTACAGGCCTAATTATAAAATATGAAATAATGAATGTGATTTCGATATTTATTTATTAATTGAGCTAAAACGGTTATATCGATTTTGTGTCTAAATGAGTTTTACGATTTGAGAGTTATCTTAACTATCTGTGTGCCAAGCCAAGTCTAGGATATGTTTAACAAGCAACAGATTACTTTAACTTATTTATTTGGACGTTTTAGAGTACCTAGTATGAATGGTTTAAAATATATTTTAACAGAAATACTTCAGGTAGGTACAATACGGCAAATGTAAGATAAAGCATGGCAATACTTACTTACTTGATACTGTCATCTTTGACTTGAACGATTACAAACATCTTTGGCACGGAATGGAGTACGGAGAGCGACCAATGATTCGTCAATCAGAAGTGCACATGCGCGAAAATGTCCTTGTTACTTTTAGCCCAAGGCGTTTGACGGGATCCATACTTTTTTTTGTGCATGATTACAATTTTCATCTAATAATTTTGATGCTCTACAACCTGTACTCGTATCTAATACGAATAAGTACATCATCACCAAAGTAAAACATTTCAGTCGCAAACTTATAGTTTTACTATATCACAATATGAAATATGATTCTTGCAACGTGTTCGTCGGCGGGGGGTTGGTTAAAGAAAACTTTAAGGCGCCATTAGGGGTGGTGTTTATTTGCGGACGCAGCGGGAGAGGGTAAGACCAGCTGGGTGATATATACGCACCCCGTAGCGATTTATACTGAAAATAGTAGATTATTCTAGGCTGGTGGTGTCTATTTAGGTCTGTAAAATCACAAGTCTCAAGTTTGTAAAATTCGCGCTAAGCACCTTCTGGCAGCGTTCCTTGAGAGCCAGTGTATTCCCCACTATGCATGCTCCATCTAGAGCTACAGTACCGCTGACTTCAGTGGTAGTGCGAACTTATGGTTAAATGCATAGTTGTGTAGGATAAAAATAGTACCTATATAGTAAGTGTAGTAATACAACTAAGTTATGACAGAAACATTAAAACAATCGCGCATTAATATTTAATTAGTACGAAAAAAAAATTACCTTTGTATTTATGTATATAAACAATTAAGTCATGAAATACTATATAGGGATATAATCAACGTATTTTGAGTACCATAACCTAAAAGCATAAATTGTGTCACGAATCGGGGGTATAAAGTGGGACTGAAATTTGTGAGACGAAATGGGAATGAAACTTATTTGGTTATATTTTTTTCATGTAGAGGTGTACTGAAAAGATTTACATCTGCGATGGGTTCATCTTTATTCGTAGACTAAACGCCCTTTGGTAGTGTCACACCTTTCTGTTACACGTTGTAAATATAACGTCTGATAATAGTAATAGTATTTGATGTAATAAATTAAAAATTTAATGACGTTCAGCAAATATACTAAGATTATAAATCTTGTATCGTGGGTGAGTGCGTCCCGTGATTTTGTAGACTACATTAATTAACGAATTAACATCAAATACCAATCTGTAATAATAATAGTTCTAAACTAGATTTACTCAGAAATCACAAACAGCCGTGTTATTTAAAGCTAAGCAACAAAACATAATTGCCTCTCTGCGTCTACGCCATTGTTCAGCGCCGTTTAATATTACATTGCTACGTTCATAATGCCATTCAGCCCAGTAACGTAATATATTTAATTTTAACAAAGACCTTGTTTATTTTGATGAGGCCAAAATTTGTTATATCAAATGTTCGTATAGTTATACGAACATATTTGAGATCAGGGAAAGATATTTTTGTCGGTACACTTTAATACCAATTAGCTAATAATGTATCATAAATCTATATTTAATGGCTATACATTTTTCTACATAGGTATTTCCAAAAAGAGGAAGTTCTCAACTCGACTGTGCTTTTTTATGTTTGTTTTGAGGCTTCCGATGTGATTAAAGGGAAAAATATTAAAATAGTATACGGCTGTTTTTATATGGCATAACGAAATTATCTCTGAGACGAGAGTCATTAACGACGCTTTTATTTAAAACTGTGTCCGAAGTTCAAATTTTTCAGAAAAAAACCCTACCCATAGACCATTTAAGATCTACAGATATTCCAAATGCTCCAATCCAGAACCTGAGGGCAGCGTGCCCAGCTGCTAGCCGTATTACCAAGCTGAATGGCAATGCTTATTTATGCATTGGGCTAAATAAACTAACTGCCATTCTAGTCACACGTCGAATCGATCAAACGCTCCATTAAAAAAAACGCTCCCATAATGCCCAAATTATATAAACAACCAGCTATGCATTCACAGTATATTGTCCCCGGGAATGTCATTCCATCCAGCACTTACGTTCGTTTATGCAAATAGCGCAAACGTTTTTCTACAATTAGCTGATTTGCTCAAAATTTATCTGTTGAATTTTTGGCACAAACATCGTATTCGTTCCGTTAAAACGGAGGTTTAAAGCTAACCGCAAACTGTGGTTTTTATTGCATGTTAAAACTGTTAAAACTGTAAAAAATATACGTTTCGGAATTTACGAGTAAATATTTGTGTTGGATAAATTTATATTACTATTTATTTGAACGATGGCATACATTTTTATTGGTGTTAAATGTGGTCTAAATATGGATAATTAATCATTGTTTTACTAATCCTTTTTATACTAATTTATTTTGGACCATAATTATACTTTCATACCTACTCGTATACCCTCTAGCATTATAAGTCTTGCACAATATACTATAAAAATATTTATATTTTATTAGTACTTAAGTATATTAAAAAAGAAAAATGTGTTAAAAATGTGTTAGGTTTTGCATAGCCACACACAATAAAAAAATATGATATTTAAACGCTGCATAAAAACAGTCATACCATACCAAAATAATACTCGGAACTATATTAGGTCTATGCTTTTGATAATCAACACATTCAGTTATTTATTCAATTGCATTGCAACTGAAATCGAAGTCGTTATACCAGGCGCGGTACTGAATTGGAATCAATAACTGTGACGTGAATGAATATAGAATAAAACTGTTAAAATTCAGCATAAAAATGTTAACCTATAGTTAATTATTGTGTTACGAAGTTTGTTGGACGAAAAATACGAAGATCTTGTAATCCATGGCTCTGGTTTAGAAAAAAAAAAAAACAATCGGTCAGAATAGTTTTAGAACTATATTGTAATACAATACAACAATACAAGTATTCTTTATTGTCACCACAAAAAGGATACAACAAACTAATAACATGGCACAAAAGTCGGTCTTATCTCTTCCATCTCTTCCAGACAACCTTTATAGGAATGGAATATAATAATAAAATTTAGCGTAGACGGTGCCGGTGGTGCAAAACAGATATGAGAAATTTAAATAAAAAATAGTAATGAATACAACATACAAGAGTACATATAATAATATCATACATAACAATAACAACTAACTACTTATATATATAAGTATATTCAATTAAGGAATAACAGGTCACTAATAAAAATAGATTGACAAAATAAAGATTAATGAACAATACTTGAAAGATAATATTTTTTAACCTGAGCTTTAAATGAATCAAGGCTTTGCCGCCTGATAGCCAATGGAAGAGCATTTCAGAGGCAAACAGCACGCATGGAATAGGAGGAGCCATAAAAGGTATTATTGTGATAAGAAATCTGAAGACGAAGATTAGAGGACGACCTAAGCTTACAAGAATGGAACTCATGCACGTAAGTGAAACGAGATTTCAGGTAAGAAGGAAAACAAGGATTAAACAGAGAAGAAGAGATAAAATGTGAGTATCTCGGCGAAAACAAATGGGTAACCACTTGAGCTTGTTACGAAACTGGGAGACATGGTCATATTTACGAAGATCGAAAATAAACCTTATACAGTAATTCTGGAGGCGCTAAAGTTTATCTAGTTGATCCTGGTTTAAATCAAGATAAAATGCATCAGCATAATCAAGAATAGGAAGAAGAAGGGACTGTGCAAGCGCAACTTTGGTAGCAATAAGTAAAAAAACTCGTAGTCGTAGCAAGGAACCAGCTAAAGGAAACATTTAACGGCTACCAGATTGAAGTTGCTGATTCCAAGATAAGCAGGTGTCAAGTATTATTCCTAAGTTCTTAACTTTAGTACTGTAAGGAACTGCTACACCACCAAACACAATTTTAGGCAGAGAACAGTAATCAATACGAGAAGTCATGTAGGAACTACCGATTATGATGACTTGCGTCTTCGCAGGATTGACAGTTAGACCATAAGACTTGCTTCAGGATTCATAATCACTATTCATAAATCACTGTTTGCAGCATCAATAGCCTCCCTCAAGCGACCAAGTGAAGCTTTTGAGTACATTTGGAGATCGTCAGGATAGAGGTGGTAGGTAGAAGATATATAAGATGTAATCGAATTTATGAAAATTGCAAAGAAAAGAGGAGAAAGCTCACCACCCTGAGGAACACCGAAACTAGAGTTGCACTATGAAGAGTACGAATCATCAACACGTATACGTTGCCAGCGTCCATACAGATAACTGCAAAACCAGTCAATTGCTGTTGGAGATACGTTAATAGAGCTTAGCAGTGCTAGAAGGATGTCAAAATCAATAGTATTAAACGCATTGCTAAAATCAAGTAATGTGAGAATGGTGAGCAGTTTGTTGTCCATGCCCCGCCTTATATCATCGGTAACTTTGACAGTACTATGGCCAGGGCGGCAACCAGACTGCATAGGATTAAGGATATTGTTCCGATTTATTAAGAAACTAAGTTGGGTATGGATTAGACGTTCTAAAACTTTAGAAAGAAATGGGAGAATGGAAATGGAGCGATAGTCGAAAAAGGAATTTGGGTGGGACTTTTTGGGCAAAGGAACAATTTGAGCTTCCTTCCAGAAGCGCGGAATTTCACCTTGTGACACGGAAGCATTCAGTAAGTGACAGATTATGTTTAAAATTTCATCTAATATAGGAATAATCATTTTCCTACTGACATAATCGCCGCCAACGGCATTTGAAGAAATAATAATATAACATTAATAAAATAATATGTTACAACTTCCACACAAAGGTCTTCAGAATACTCTTCTTAATGTCACAAGCAAAAAATTGACTTATGACAAATGGTGAGTGAGTGGGTGTTGGAACAGAAGAAAGATAGTGGAGAGTAAAAAATTCATCATTCGAACTGATATTAGATGACGATGAAAAGTGCTGATTGAGAGCATCGATATGAAGATTGCAAGAAACAGAATCATACCGTAACTTTCCAACAACCAATGATCGCAAAAAAATCCAGATTTTAGCTGAGTGACCGTCTTCTACAGATTTGTGAATTTGGTGTGCATCCCTACACACTGTTGCAACGATTCCGCATGAAAAGGTACTTTTCTTTATTTGTGCCAAACCGACTGCCGATAATCTTCTCATAAAAAGTGCAGATTATTTTCCTGACAGAATTATCCCATATTGAAAAATGTTCATTTATATAAGTATAGTGACTTTTGTTTGGCTTAGTACCAGATAATCCTGTTTTAGTGTACTAAAGTGTTTTTGAGTTGCCAATGGAGATAATCCAAATCCGCCTACGTTACGTTCCATTCCTAACAAAAAATCTACGGTTCATAGATACAAAATATTTTAAAAAAACTCTAATGTTCTCAAACACTTAACCTCCAACCGAAACAATGTATGGCATTAATTTTACGCACCACCGCATACACAACACAACCAAATACAAGTAAAAAGCGAAACACGCAGAAAATAGCAAAAAATCATAAATATTTTACCAAAACTTGACTCTCGGGAGACAGTTTCAGGACACGGCGGTCATTAGAAAAGTTTTAGTGGCCATTACTGCCTGTTTTATATTACCACGAACATAGGCTGGGTGAATTTACGCCATGGCAAATATCCTGGGCAAAGCGTACGAGATTTACGTTGTGGCGAGGATTGGGATGTGAAAAGCTTATATAGAAACAGTATGGATTATCTAAGCAACTGTTCGACACGTAGAGCAGTATAGTATAAATTGCTACGAGTACTATGACATTGTGTATAGATACTTGTAAAACTTAAAAAATCATAAAATAATCATGTTAGTAAACAAGTTCTTTTTTTAATGATTGCCAACTTCCACTACGGCAGGCGTGTTATTTTTTATTTTTTTTTAGGGTAGGCTTGCGCTTGACCGCATCTCACCTTATGTAAAGTAACGATGCGGTCTAGGATGTAGCGCGCTTGATTAGAAGAAACCGATTCACTTGTGATTTGAAGAGACCGAGATTATAGCTATCGGGAAATAGAGAACTTGGCAGCGAATTCCACAACCTGGCCGTTCGCACAATAAATGTAGACGCGAAACGTTGTGTGCGAGTCCGTAAAACCTAAAATTTTTACAGCTTTTTCGATTGAAAAATCAAACCTCTGAACCGATTATGACAACATTTTTCATATTCAGTACAACCGTCTCCAGGATTACAGGTAACAAACATACGGCGAATTAATCATCTCATCTGTTTTGGAAGTTGGTAACAATAAAGCATGTTGTTGACTAGTTAATATAATATTTTTTAGTTTTAAATAATCATCGTCATAAATAATCATCATTTTTTACTCATTTTTGAAACACAGCACCCGTAATCAGCTTTAAAGTTTATATTTATTTACTCCGATACCTACGATGGTTTCCCCATACTGATTTTATAACTTTAAAATGATGGTAATAGGAAAGCTTCCCTTTCAGTTTAGGGATTGCTTCCTCTGTTTCGGAATAATGTCCTGACTTTTATTGGCAGTTAAAGAATTGCTTTGTAAATATAGTGAGTTGTTAGGAATGCAAATTGGTCGTTTCTTACTTATAGCTTTTGTTAGAATGCAATTCCATACTTGCCAAGAATTATTTTTTAACTAGAATCTACATTCTTTTTCGGCTAAGCATAATTGCCGACCGCCGTGGTCTAGTGGCTAACATGCTTGCTTCAAGATCAGTGGGTCGCGTGTTCGATTCCCGGTCGTGGCAGTTGTTAGAACGATGAGTTTCATCATGTGTCTTAGAGTCTGGGTGTATCTGTGAGTGTGTTTGTAAATGTTGAATGACATCTCCGACAAGAGAGAAATCTTAGTGGGGAGCTATGAGTGTAAACGTTATTTAAAAAAAAATAGGGCAAGTATACGTTGGAATAGAATAGAGTATATAGAATATGTCTGCAATGACAGTTACTTAAATGCGTATACAGGGTGACTGGTTAATTCAAATCAATTCAGTCTAAGTCATTTATTTCGATAATATAATCATACTCGTATTGTAGTTATATAAATAAGAGAGATAATGAGCCAAGCTTAAGACATCGATACATAACATTTGATTAAATTAAAATTTCACGTACTTAATTAATTGCTTATTTGTCAGTATGCGAACCATGCAGCAATGATTCACATACTGACAGTCCAATCTAGTTGTAATAGTAAGTAATTAACAACCTCTTAAAGTATTCTTCATTATAAGCATTCAAAAGCTTTAGTAAAAGGAGTTTTAAAGTGTCTTTGACAGACCAAAGATGAAATAATAGTACTGCCAGACACATGACTTTCCAAATTTGTAAATAAAAAACAGAGTAATAACATGGTCAACATAAAAAAAACATACATTTCAGACACATTATAACATTAATATTGTATTTCTTGAGCGATTTAATCCCATACGAACATTCAAAAATTAACAATCTATTTTGTTGTCTACGGAGAGCAAGATATTTATAAATTAAAAAAATACTCTTATGAATCTATATAGTCTACCTATATTTATAAAATAGACTCTTAAGAGTCTATATAGTCCAACCATATTAATAAAATAGACTCTTAAGAGTCTATATAGTCCACCCATATTAATAAAATAGACTCTTAAGAGTCTATATAGTCCACCCATATTAATAAAATATACTCTTAAGACTACTCTATAAATATGGGTGGTTATAAATAGATATGTCAATAAAATTACGGTTCACAATAACAGTTATGAAATTCTTTATCATCAGGTCTTTTATATACTAATTTTGTAAAGAGAGAATATTTGATTGTTTGTTTGTTTGCTTTGAATAGGCACCGAAACTATTGAACCGGTTTGAATAAATCTTTTTGCGTTAGAATCTACATTACGAGTATCACTGACTACTGGCTATAATTACAAAAAATTACCACCTACGCAATTGATATAGAAATTGAACGTTCACTCTGTATTTTTACGAAATCAATAGTAGTACTTCTGTCGACTTAATTAATTGCATAGAGAACTAACGGTTGCGCTAACTTCTTTTGCAAATTTCTTGTGACGTGGAATTCATTATGATATTTTAATTGGACCCCTTTGTGGTGGGTCAAATTTCTTGTGACGTGGAATTCATTATGATATTTTAATTGGACCCCTTTGTGGTGGGTCAAGTGCGTTTGCTATGAACTTGAAAAATCTTAGAACTTGCATTAATTTTAGTTCTTTGATAATTAAAAATTATAACGTTCTGGAGACTTGAAGTGAGATAGAGAGTGCTTAAAGTCTACCTTAAGAAAATGGAGAGTTCATTAAATATCTGTCTTATTAAGAATTCTTATTTTGTATTGTTAATAAAAAAAATGATTTTTTATTTAACTAATACACACCATAGATTAAAGTCAATGAAATATCAATATAGGGCGATTTTAAATTAAGTGCGTACATTTAGTTAACTGAAAATATATTGACCAATAAATAAAATACCCGTGTTTTGTAGCTTAGCCCACTTTAGTACAGAAATAATGAGAAAACTTCAATTAAAGTCATTCAAAGTGAATGCAAAACTCATGGACACCTTAAACCGCTGAGCCGGCACAGTGCGAGACTATGTCACCGTCGCGGCACGCGCATTTGCATTACCCGGATTTGTGTAATCGCGATGAAGGTAAATATATTTCCTAGTTTTTTGTTAACAAACATGCAATAAATAATATTTTTAGCGAAATATGTTAAATTAACGATGCTGATTGCGTGGTAAAAATATACGCAGTTAATTTAAAATCACCTCATATTTTAGGTATTAAAAAAGAAAAACCTGTTTAACTAACTGAAAAAGCGTCTCTGTTTCAATTTTGCAAAATCTTTTTTTGTCTGATAGTATTTTCTGTTTTTAATGTTTATTTAGATATTAGTTCTCGCAAACGAATTTTATTTTTCTATTTATTTCGGTGAAACGTGTTGTGTCATATTTTTTAAGATACGTGCTCGTTAAAGCTTTACCGTTTTATTTAAATTGATTCTTCTGGAAAGTCACACTTCAGATAACATTTAATTAATTCTGTTAAACACTTATTCCAGACTTGCGTACAATGCAATTCTCGCCAAATTTAAAGACCCATCCAGACCGCTAATTTTGAAGAGTAAGTGTTAATGGTTTTACTTGTCACGTTTTCGCTGTTAGATTTAGTTTCTATTGCAGTGCATATGACATGAACATAATAGTCATGTGTGACATTTGTTTGACAAACAACTTACAAACATTAGGCGCGCATGGTTATGTATAAGTGTAAAGGTGCAAGCGTGTGGAGAATCTAGCAGTATTTATTGTAGTAGTTATTGTTTGGTAGCACGTAAATTTGTCGTAAGGTGCTTAGCAAACACCATTACTGAAAAATGACGAACTTAATATGGGAATAATTGTGAGTATTTGCGATTCTAAATTGAGAATAACCGGCAGCGTCTCGACTAAATCCCTGCCCCGCAGACCTGCGCCTACCTACCTCACTGTAATTTATACATAACAATATGCATTATTTTGTATAGACACTATACGTCTGTTTTAAAAAACAGCCCTCCGCCTGTCTAATTTAAATTGATTCGCAAAACGTCAGTGAGGGCCATTGTCTTCAAAGCGATGGTTTAATTAGGATCCGTGATTTGCGATATCGCGCCTTCTTTGCACCATCGAATAGTAATAAACAAATTTGTATGTCAGTGTTTGCTAATTAACTATAGCAAATTTAAAATCATACGGATTTTTCTATGTAAAATTAGATACAAAAAAACTGCAATTTTTGAACTTTTACACACCATTATTACTTAGATAGATAAAGTTAAAATTTAACTTTATCTATCTAAGTAATAATTTACAATAATAAATTAACACATAGAAGTCTTTTGTAGCATTATTGCAATAGTCATGTTTCTGTTTATTTTAATATAAATTTATTTTCATATTTGAAGTCTGTTATGCGATTAGAGGAAACAGAGGAAGTGACGTGTTAAACAATTTTATATGTGTGTAAAGTGGACATTATAAAAGAGTTACTAAATTTTTTCTTTCTCTGTTTTGCTGCTGAACTACGCTATTATACATATAAATTTATATTAAGAAGTTGAGTATGCGTAATCAAATATAATCACATATAAAATTTGCCAATACGTTTTCTATCAGTTGCCTATAATACCAATGTTTTTGAAACTCACAGAAACCTATCACATGCATTCGTTGTGACCGCTATCTCAGAGCTTGTGGTGGCTGATCGCGACAGCCACGGTTGACCGCGCGTTTGTGACACCTCATTGACTTCGTACCAGTTTTATTACCTAAAGTAACTATTTCCAATCGTGTAAAAAGCTTTTTGAAAGATAATAGCATCAGTATTAAGATTGATGTCTGTTTATATACTGAAGATGCAAGGACAATGTCTCAGGACGAAACTTAAAATTCTGCAGTCTGAAATTTTAGAATGATATAATTCTAGAAGTTTTCGATTGAAAATACACGACTTGCATGACATGAACTTGCGTGTGTCATATTTACCAGTTATATAATAAACATTTTTTATTTTACACGTACCTCTTTCTTTTATTTCTTTCGTTTTGTTACGGTTATGTTCACTTAGCGTCAGTCTCTTGATACGGCGTCATAAACTTACCCAGGGTTGCCGTGTTATGTTAACAATAATTTTTTTGTAATACGTTACCTATTTGATGAAATACTTCAGTAATACTAATAATATGAAATATCAGTATTTGCTTTCAAATTGTGTTTTTATAGCTATATTTTCTAGTCTTATATTATTTTACGCTCACTTACATGACAAAGAATAATATGCTTACTATTCCTTAGCTTTACCTTCAGTTCAAGTTGTTTTATTAATAAAATAGACGTCGAGAATTCAGACGTAGAAAGAAAAGCAAAGTTAGGTTTGCATTACGCGTGTTATGTAAATCGAGACGAGTTGGCTCGGCTGCGAACTTGTTGAAAGTATCTCTGTGCTGGCTTCCTTAAAAATTCTGGCTAAGAGAAGGATATCTTAGAGCTTTGTTTTGGATGTGGTAATAAAATGTAGAATTTGTTACAATGCAGTTTTTGCTAAACGGATTTTTTGAGATATCAGCGATTTTCATCGAATTGATAAGATTTCAGTGCATGTAGTAAATGGGCTTGCGTTTAACCGCTTCACGCCTGATGTAGAGCCGACTCCATGAAACAAGCATTCTTGAAATGTATAACAGGAATGCCATACATATTTTTAAATGTGTTTTTCTACAGGGATATTACATAGGGTGTGGTAAATCAAAAGGGGGTTACATACTCATCCTAAGTTAGATCTTTCACTATGTGACCAACTCTAAGTCCGAAAAATAATATCCGCTGTATACAAAAAGTTGATTTGTCGTCGATAGAATCAATGAAATAAAACACCGTCAGCGTCTTTAATGAACTTGTGTTACTTGAAAAATTAAAATGACAATAACATTTTCATAAAAAGGTGTTCCAAAATTAACGCAAGGTTTGAATTGAGTTGAAATATTTAAATTATTTATTTTAAGGAGATCCTTTATTATATTATATTTATCGTTACATATTATGACTTACCGACATGTAGGACTAACAAGTATCTGTTTACAATCTCGTCTACACTTTCATCATTCCGACGCTCTCACCTCACGTTCACTTTATCACGAAACTTTTCACTTTCCACACCCGATTGAAGGAAACTTTGGAATAAATGGATACCCCACTTTGCACTCTTCAAGTCAGATCAAAGTTTCACTTTTACCGTGAGATGGTTAGAAATCGAACGCCACTCTATAAACGGTGACTTTGGTGAACTTTGACAAAGTCACTTTTTAGTAATATCTATTAAAATTTAAAATATTCATAATGTCTGACATGGATAGATTGACTTCAGATTTACTTCTTGGATTTTAGAGAACTTCTTAATAACACTTAACAATATTAAAAATTGCTTATACAATAATTATATATATTACACAATTCTTAGTGGCACAAACAGCTAACATTTCCCTGCCTACTTTCATACTTACACAACTTCTCATTCCGACTAAACTACATCCTTTTGCGCAGTCAGAGTCTCTTGAAGCCCTCTCAAATGTAGCGAATTTTCATACCAAGTAGTGGTAGCGCAAACTTAATAAACTCAAAATTTAATTAACTTGATTTACGTAGTTAAATTAACTTTCGTGTGCAAGTGCTCCCTGCGGCTTGCCCGAAGAATAATTAAATAAGTAGCTTCTATTTTAGCTTCCACGTGATTTATCATAATTTATTTAAAACTATTACCGCGTTTAGCAGGCGGTGTAAAAATACTATAAAATTACTACATGCAAGAAAGCAATATTTTTGAATTTATGCGTTACAGTAAAATTTAGTGTTTGAATTGAATAAAGTATTTTGCATTAATATAACCCCAAAACTGTTCATAAAAAGAAATTTATTTTACAACTAGACCTCTTTAAATAAAACAATTGAGCTTTGTCTTTTTTTAAACATAAGTTTAAACTACGTAACCCCAAAAAAACCTTCAAAAAAGACAAACGTCGTAACAGACGAAGTTACCAGACAGTTGTTCCAAACTCCATGACGTAATAAACTGCTTGAAAACATTCACCGGAATTAAGCCGAAAAAAGCCGACCCGTTTATCGTGAACTTTTATTCTGCACGGTCCTAGTTTTGCGGGTAGATGAGAATTTATGTTGTCTGAAAGTCGTGGACATGACAATGATAGGTTACGTGCAGTGTTGCATTCCGCTCCGTCTTCGTAAAAGGTACGTCACAATGTTCAGTCTTAGGGTGCGACATATCACTAACATTAATTTTCACTAAATATAATTCTTAAAAAAAACCTTATTTTTTGTACGTATTAGTACAAACATTGAAATTATTTTTTTATTATCAAACAACATCGAACACATTGATCTAAAATTCAGAATGTATGACGTAAAATATTTTATCAGTTAAACATATCTAAAATTGCAGCTACTCGTGGCATCTGGATATAATTTTCATCAAGTACATGATTTGTTTAAAAATAAAGAGTTAATGATATCAAAAGAAATATTATTATCTAGGATAATCTGGCTTTGAAGCCGTGTCCCATCCGATAAGGAAAAAAAGATACAGTTCCTAACATTATTTTAGAAATTTCACGCGTTTCCTTTTATAATTACGTATTGTACAATTTGAGTCAGCTCATTTTAGAGTGAAAGTTACTAAAATTTACACAAAATAGGAAATTCATGCTTCTTACAAGACGATTATGTCTTAGAAATTAACTAGATGCTTCAACGAAGTACTTAAGTAGAACTTAAATACTTCTTCACAACTTTAGTAACAAGCTCAAACTACGAAACAGCGATTAACCTTCAAAACATACCACACACCCTTCAAAAGTTGGATACTCAAACTCTTAAGAGTTAACTTACAAACCTACGAACGTATCTACGCGAAATCTCTTCAACAACTCCACCGAAATAAAATACCTTCTTGTCTTCATTGCTAACAAGGTACCATTAAAATTATACTCCAACACGTTACAAAACTTTTAATGAGTGTTCTGAAAGAAAAGAAAAACAATAGATGCAAAAAAAAAAAAAAAAAAGGTTGCAAAGAAACAGTTACTAATCGTACCTGCCCTTTACTTGCTGCCGTTTTCTCAAAATTGCCCATCTCTTTCGGAAACAGCTTTCGCCGAAAGTTTTTTTTTACGTTATAATTACGAAAAGTTACAGCAAAGTCGTGGTAATTTGATCTTGGGTCAGGTCGAATTCTTTTTTTAATTATGTTTTTTAAGGTTCCAAGAGCAACCGGAGACGTTTATTAATTCGTACAGTTTGTTTGGAACCGTTTGTAGGTGCGAAGTTGGGAAATATTTTCCATCAAAAATATTTTACACGAATCTTGATTAAGCTTTCTGTTGTGATAATTAAACAAGTTTTGGATAAACAGCGTCTTTACAGAGTTTATATTTAACATGCCTTCCCTGAGAGAAACTGTATTCCAGACAAGGCATGCTCCATCTTGGTGTGTTACCACAGTGTCGCTGAATTATGTGCTGGTGATTAAATGCCTGTTTTGGATACAAAAACAAAATATGTGCCATACTAAGGTTTTTCAATTGTTTTTTTTCCGACTTCCCGAAAAAGGTGGAGGTACTCAGAATATGTTAGGTATGTTCAAAACCTGACTTCTCGGAGACGGCTGGACATATTTGAAAACAATATTTTTTTGTTTGATAGGATATACTCCTCATATAGTTTCATTTTAATTTTATCAAAATCAGTCGTGGGGTTTGAATTTTAAATAAAAATAACTGATTTTTTTTTATCATCTCCTGCCGTAATGGAAGTATGTGATCACTTTTTAAAAGAACTTGTTGTAAATTATAAGTTTGTAATTATTACCACAGTTTCATTCTCTGGCGATGTGCCCCCAAACCAAAAATATATTTACAATAATATATATTTATTTATTTCAATTAGTACCGTTACGATAATGAAATTAAAAAATATTACAAAAAAAACATACGTGTAAAAAATACAAAATAAAGTAAATAATTATATTTACTACAAACGACATTTACCTACTACACGATATTAAATACATTGTTGGATGACTCCTCACCATACCTCAGACATACGGATAGAACCTCCCTCCATTCACCCGCAAAAAAGTCAACTCTCTACTAGAGCTCAGTATACTCGTAGCACTGAGCGGAGCAAGTGATCTGGGTAGATTTAGCATGAGAGACCGTTCTACACTTCGTGACAGTAAAAAGTTTCATGCGCCGAAAGTAAACATCATGAACGAAAAGATAACACAGCTGCTCATTGCCACGTGGTGCATCTACTGCCCATGAAACATCATAATCATAATCATTGATTTCTTGAGATATATATTATCTGTGTGTCTATTTGTATGTATTGTTTGTTTATTTACTGAATATCGAATCGAATCGAATCGCGGGCGTCTTATGCCCCCCGTGAGAAAGGCATAAGGTACGGGGGCCGGGCTTCTACTAAATATGTTGTTCGATGTTATATATATATTTTATAGCCTCTAATTTTATATTATTCATTTACGTGCATGGTTGCCTAGAAGATATCGCTTTAAGCGATAAGGCCGCCATTAAGTACCTAGTATATATTTATAAGTTTTTATTCGTTAGAATTATTTTAGTTATTCTGTTATTTTTTAATTATAAAGTCTTATCTTAAATACACGGGATTATTTTTTATGCATAGAGAGACTCATCATAATGTGCACAGCACCTACACTAGTAGTCTTGTACAGTAAGTGCTGCTTCTCTTGGGAATT
This sequence comes from Ligdia adustata, assembly GCA_947049295.1. Classification (NCBI taxonomy): domain Eukaryota; kingdom Metazoa; phylum Arthropoda; class Insecta; order Lepidoptera; family Geometridae; genus Ligdia; species Ligdia adustata. The sequence continues at coordinate 13,099,589 of OX346218.1, forward strand.
TGATAATTTTTTTTCATATGAGTGAATTATTTTATTATAAGATAGATAGTAAACTTAATGTGTTAACTAGCTTAACTTTATTCCAAATTTAGGTTTAAGTACATTAAATTTCTACTTGTATTTTACTTGATATGTAATAATTTTACAGCAAGACTGTTAATTTGTATATAACTTAAGTAATACCAAATAACTCTGACTCTACATCGATTAAATCTACTGAATAATTTGCTTATATTTCAACAAAAAGTGAGCTCTCACCCGTACAGTCGTAATGGACACACACAACATGACACAGCAACAAAAGGCTACCACATTCTGTTAATTTACGTAACAACCCAATAAAAGGCTTTTCTATGTCCCACCCACGCTAATATGCTTTAATTTATATACAAAACAAATACCCCGAAGGCCTATATTTCATTCGCTCGTTTTGCATAACATCAAAAATTGTACTAACTTTTCATATACGGGCAATTTTAGCTTTAAGCTCAATAGCATAAGGTTTATTTTTTTACTGTCGCTTGAGACACGATCGAACAAGTTTGGTACTTGAATGCAAGTTTCTTTTAAACGGTAGTGGCTTTGGGATATAGGGTAGTTATCGAGAACGTTAAAAGTTTCAAGCATAATGTAGTGAGATATTGTACGAGAAGTGCTTAGCTTGCGTCTCAGGAGTGCTTTTATTTTAACGCAAGGCAATATCGCTGAAGACAAAGCACTTATTATAAGAAAAGGAAATTGCTTGACTTCTTTTGTTAAGAACTAGGTACGTTACACTTAATTTAGATACACCTAATAAATTGAATGATGATAGTAGAAACCTAATACAAGGCTACAAAGTTTGTCTGGAACAAAGCTCTTTGGGAAATACTTAATATGTACTACCAAAGTTACATAACTCTTTATTGTCACCATAAAAAAATAGAACATCTGACATTACTAAAGGGTGGTTAAATTGTAAGGGCCGATGTTGAATGTGAACCACACCTAAACGCCAAGTTTTTTTCCGAATTTTATTTGACATTTCTCTATTTCAGACTTACTCAATTTGAACCATGGAGAGATACACAATCCAACAACGTGTTAAAGTTATCCAGACTTATTATGAAAATGGGCGTTCAAATCAAAATGCATATCGTGCACTTCGTGATTTTTTTTGGTCAATTTGATCGTCCAAATGTGCGTACAATCGCAAAAATCGTGGAAAAATTCGAGCAAACCGGGTCTGTAGAAGATGTGAGAACACCAGTGCATGCTCGTACAGCTCGTACTGCAGAAAATATTGCTGCTGTTCGCGATAGTGTGGCTGAAGAGCCGTCCACCTCAACTCGTCGTCGTGCCCAACAATTGCACCTCTCACGCTCGTCGTTGATGAACATTATGCATAAAGACTTGCATTTACACGCTTACAAGGTGCAATTGGCTCAAGAACTAAAGCCTCTTGACCATTGCAAACGTCGTGAATGGGCAGAATGGTGGCAAGAAATGGCAACAGTGGATGATCAATTTTCGAAGAAAATCATCTTCAGTGATGAGGCACATTTTCACCTCAGTGGATTCGTCAATAAACAGAATTGCCGCATTTGGGCGAATGAGAATCCAAGAGTGATTGTCGAAAAACCAATGCACCCACAAAGAGTGACTGTTTGGTGCGGTTTATGGGCTGGCGGCATCATCGGGCCGTATTTTTTCCAAAATGAGGCCGGTCAGGCAGTTACTGTGAATGGTGTTCGCTATCGTGAGATGATAACGAACTTTTATGGCCCGAATTGGAAGATATGGATGTGGACGATATGTGGTTTCAGCAGGACGGTGCCACTTGCCACACAGCTAACGAAACAATGGCTCTTTTGCGCAACAAATTCAATGGCCGTGTTATCTCACGTAATGGCGATGTCAATTGGCCGCCAAGATCATGTGATTTGACACCGTTGGACTTTTTTCTTTGGGGTTATTTGAAAGAAAAGGTGTACGTCGATAAGCCAGCAACAATTCAAGAGCTAAAGGATGAGATAATTCGGCACATTAAGGGCATAGAACCTCCATTATGCCTCAGGGTCATCGAAAATTTGGACCATCGGATGGAGGTGTGCCGCCGTGGTCGCGGCGCCCATTTGGCCGATATTTTATTCCATACATAATTGAGTAATACCAATATATCATAATAAAATAAAATTACAATAATTTCCTAAATAGTTTGTGTTTTATTCAAAATCAACATCGGCCCTTGAAATTTAACCACCCGTTACAACAGAAAACAGGCACAAAGATGATTACTCCTGTTTGTCACATCAATCTGCCCCACAAGGTGACAAACGGGAATAAGAATTCCCTTCTGTCTCCTTTTGAGTCGTGGGGTGACAGACTGGATCTGTTTTTCCCGGTTGTCCCGGTGCGATATTTACAGGGGCAAAAAAACAAAGATGGGTTTTTCGCTAAAAAACGATCGCTTCCAGTTCAAAAAGTTCAAGTTTTTGTTTAATCTGTATCGTATTGTTTTTAATCTATATCCCCTCTTCTACAATTTTTGTTTTATTTTGAAAAAACAAGCTGAAAAACACAAAAGTTTCAAGCTTCATAAACTAACATAGCAGTACGGCTAGGCAAACGCCATGAAAGATTTTCAAATTACTAACAGCGGGAGTCCACCAGAAAGCAATAACGCAATCCGGCTAAAAGCAAAGCTGTGGACGCGTCGCAACGGAAACTGGGGCGCGATAAAAAATGCGTTGACGCCACGGACGCCCCGACAAAGTGCAGTTGCACGGACGCGGCATACGAGCTACTTTCATGCTATGAAATTATTATACTGAAAACACATAAATAGTAAGTAAATAACCAACTAAATTAAGTCAATACGATCGAGCAAATTTTAAGTTTTGATTTTATTATCGTATGCAACATTTGCATTACAGTTACTACTGCAGATAGTTCAGTTATTATACTATGGTTATTAACAAACTAATCAAATATTTTTTACAACATTGTAAAAAGCGACAAGGTCTCGACTGGTTTTTTAATATTCAAGTACTTTTTTTATATGTCATACTACAGTTATATTTATTTACTAGTTTTTACCCGAAATTGAATGCAATATGAAACTTAAAAATCAGACGAGATCAAATAAAGAAAGGACAACAAGGGAATATAATCTCTTTTTTCATTAAAATCTAACTAATTTTAAATCTAATAGAACCGATGAGAAATCTTAAAGTTTCAATGAAACTGAGTCATTTGATAAACTTAATGTTGATATAGTAAAAAAATAAGTTCCATATTTCTATCATCTTGTCTGTAAGCCCCTCTTGTCCAAATACCTATGTGTACAACAGAGGACAGAGTTGGTATGCGAGTAGACAAAACGTAGTCGTTACCCGGCGTGTGCTATACTCATGACTAGTCGCTTGGTCACCGCCACGGGATCAGATGTATGTAGCGCATTACCCGCTAATGTTGTGGGGTGTTCTTGTCTCGCAAGCTTTTAGCGGACTGTGTTTATTCTTAGCTTTCTTGGAAATTGTTGTATGTTAACGTAATATACTAGCCCTTGTATGGCTTGTATCTATGAAGACATTGTTAACGTAGAAAGGAAACAGCTGGAAATGTGTATTTTATAGGTTTATTTTCTTTACTATGTTTAGAGGTTTCAATTTTTGTACAACTCGAATAACTCTTTTGTAAAGAGTAAGACACTAATTTTACTAGCGCAACTATTTTAAGTATAGTTTTAATATAATACATGAACTTGAGGTTTTTGAATATTTTTTTTTATTAAATTTATTTTCTTATTACTGTATTTTTATAGAAATTATGATTTGCTTGAAAATACGTAGTAGCTCAAAACAAATTTAACCTCATCGCATAGATTTACAGCTTGGAAATGTTTGAAGCAACAAAACTCTTTAATTAAAAGTTTCCAGGTATCGAAGTTTAAAAAGCAAAATACGTAAGTACGTACTATAACATATTCTTCGCTTTATACACCAACACATATTGTTTAAGAGAACGGGTTTTCTTAAACAATATGTATCAAACACGCGTTAGTTTTCTAAAAACGAGTAAAATACCTACACATATTAAAATAATGTTCTCAATTGCTTTTATACCGCCTAACTCTATAAAATCTAACTAGACAAGAGCTAATGAGCCCTATGCGCAATCATCATCATCTTCCTGACCTCATCCCAGTACCAGGGGTCGGCACAGCATGTCTTCCTCTTCCATGCTACCCTATCAGCTGCAACAATAAAGTCGTAAAAAATAATTAAAATGGTGTTTTTGCAAGCAAGCACTTTTGTCAAGGCATTCAAAAGACTAAAATAAGATCGCGTTACTTCCCATAAGCAACAATAATCCGAACTGATGAACGAACTTACTCGTACCTTGTGTCTAATTCGGACGCGTCTACAGAATCCGTCGGAACTAATTCCTAGTCGTGAAACTTTGTTCAGTCTAGACCTAAATTCGATAGCACTTGGAAATCAGTTGGGGATCTAGCCTAAGGCAGTCGGGCGTCTGTCGCTTACAGACCAACAGAGTAGCGAACTTTATAAATAGTCGGAAGCAACTTAGTTTAATCTAATTTTATCCAGACTAGTTCGGTGCGGGACTGCACTGACGTAATTATTTAATGTGTAGGAACCAGTACTTACTTATTGCTTTAAAGTAAAATACTGCCTACATTGCCGTAGTTAAGTTTTTTAACCTGATTTTCATTTTTTAACAAACTTCTCCAGATTGCTCTACCTAAAACTTGTATACAAAAATAGCATCCATATATTCCAGTATTTTTTAAAGCCGAAAATAATAAAATAATATTTAAATGGCTTCTATTTTAGTTGAAGTTTTGCTATTGCACAAACTAAATCTTAAATATCCACTATGTAATACGATTATAATAAATAATGTAAACAACTATACTATTTATTATTAGGTTTCAATAGAAATCTATAAGAATATTTCATGCAAAAATCAACATAACATCCTAATAAAACCTAAACTTATGTACCTCCTGTATATGTTTGCAAAGAAAATGAAAAAAAAAAAAAAAATTTTATGCCTGACGAATTGAAATTCATCCAAAAAATATTTTGTAATCTTAAATAAATGTAATCAAAAAAAAAAATAACTTGACATTTTTATTTGTCCCGAAACGTTAGCGGTGCCCACTTTTAAACAATACCAAGGTGAGTGCCAATTTGAATAATACTTTGGCAACTTTATCAAAAACTCGAGTAAAAAAAGTTTTTATTCGGCCACGTTAAATTAAAAAGCGTAGCTGCGTTCTTTGCCAGTACGGTTAGCATAATTTTTTTTGTTATCAGTAATTTTTGAGAGTTACACCTGATAGCAGCTTTTTACGAGTCCATTTGAGAATATAAAATGTAATGAGTATGTACTTCTAGCGTTAATATTTTCATAAAAAGACTTTTAGAATAAATAAACCTTTTTAATGGTCAAATATGATCGTTTATATTGTAGTGCTGTTATGTTATTGACACTTCAAATAGACTTTAACAATAAGCCGTTAAAAATAAATACACCTACTAAATATTGTACTAAATAACCACAAAATGAAAACTTTAACCACAGTACGAAATTACATCATTACCTGAAATATAATAACGCGTATTTAATGCGAAACATGTAGATCATTTACTCGGGAACAATATTAAACTATTTCGTAACTTCGAAATAAGTTTCGATACAAAAAAATCCTATCTGATGCATCATTAGCTGAATAATTAGTGCTAATATTCAATAGCACCGCAAATTTACATAACTAATTCACTGGCACACACAGGAACGCGTAATATTAAAATTGAGGTCTGTCCCTTAATTTAAATTTCTAAATTGTGGGATCGTCATCAATGGTACAGATATTTTGCTATGGTTGAGTTTTGCATAATCTTGTTTTAGGTGGGTTATGGCCGAAACTATAGTTAATTATTTTATTTTTGAATTGATGTTTTCATAATATATTATGTCGCTCGTGCAAAGATATACACGCAAAAACTGCTTGAGCTACCGTTGAAGGATAATATCGTGAGAAAACCATAGCTTGCTTGATAGCGCGTTTTCTAACACTTACTATCCTCAAATTGTAAAATTTGTTGCCATGCACCTGACGGTGTATTCCGGCCCAGCCTTCCTTGACAGCCATGTTTTCCAGACTAGGCATGCTCGATCTAGGGCTACAGAATCGCTCATTTCCGCGGTCGTGCGACCTGGTGGTTAAATGCCTGTCTTCTATAACAACGAAGTTATTCGCAAACATTTTGGTAACGGTAGTTGTTACGGTATAACAATAGTACCTACTTCTAAAACTCTCTCTCTTTCTCTATAAATCTAAATCTATCACTTAAATAACTTTTAGGCTGTATAAAATATGCTTTTGAGTATTTATTGGATGGTTTTATGTTATTTAAGTTTTAGCTTTCCCGCGAATTGGATTTGATGACGTTGCGAGTAGCCACCATAATACTTACCTACAAAAATATCAAATATATGTTACCAAGAATTCTGTGTCAAAAATGTCTAAATGTTATTTTTTTCAAATGAAATCTAAACCGATCCTTACAATTTCTACAATCTCCTTCAAACTTGCTCAAAGAAAATTATTTTCTGTCCATTTAAGAGCCGTCTTTCTCGTGTGCATAAATGCAGGCAACTGTAAACTGAATTGCAGTTGCTTTGTGCTAATGGCAGCAGACATAGATGCAACTGTCTACAAAGCTAGGTAATAGTTTAGCAAGTAAGAAGTAAGAGCTCTAACTTATTTGGTAGCCTAGAGGGATCTGTCTGCAAAACGAAACTTTGGTAACGTTAAATTGGTGTTCATGATTTAAACCTTTCAATTTTCAGGTTTTCTTTAAGAATTGTTATTAGTTAGGAAATCTTATACAGTAAGAATTCATAATTTTTATTTATAAAAGAATCATTTGTTGTTAACTAACACTCGAGAACTGCTGAGTCGCTTTTGATGATTTTGGTTTTGAAATGTTTGTAAAAGTTCAGGCAATCTTTGAGCAGTGAGAAATCTACATAACTGTTAAGCGGTACGAAGTTCGCTGGGTCAGTTAGTACCTATGTATTTTTGGTGCAATCACACTAGAGTACTAAAGATATAGGTTTCGTTATTATTAAACTATATTTTATGCTTTATCAGACGTAAAATTTTTAAAAATATTTTTAAGTTGGATTTGTATATTTCTTAGTATTTTCTCCGTACACATTATGTATATTTCAACTTTACTGATAAATTAATAAATAAGAATATACATAATCAATTTTAGAATAAATTGAACTAATTAAGGAGGTAGTTTAACATGGGTCTTGGCATGAAAGGTTATTACACCCCATTAAAGAGTACCAACTTCTTTATGTGGTTAAAATGCCAGTTTAACTTTGAAGTTAAATTAGTACTAGTAATGAGAAGGTATGGCGTTTAAATAGCTATATTAGGCTTCATTGAGGGTTATTAATTTGAATAAATGCTTTACCACCCACCATGGTAACTGTGGTCAAACAATGTTAGGGCGCGGGAATATGACAAAACTGCGTCATTTTACAAGAATTGAAAAAAAAAACAAAAAAACTAGTTAGTATTACAAATTTTCAGTATCTAAGTAAACATTTTGATTGACGTTTTAATTTGTATGAATAACGTTTATTCCTGTTTGTCCCCTCAATCTATCTCTTGAGTGACCAAACAGGAAATTAAATTCCAATCTGTCCTCTTTCAGGGCAAAAAAAGCACAAACATATTTTTTTTACATTCAGCACTTATACTGTATGAAATTGGTAGTATGAGCTGAAAAACTAGGCCATAGTTTACACGACAACATCTGAAAAATTCATAGTGCCAGAACCAAATCTATAATATAGTGTAATTTTCGAATAAATGAATTAATAACGCTTTTTCATTGCATACGCTACACCAATAAAAAACCAAACCAAACCAAATTTTAGAAGTAATAGTAAGTCCACTTAAAACTCCATAGTTCAAAGTCCATTTCACACTAAAAGCTTTTATTCACCAGCATTATATTTTCGGCGTCCACAAACTTTTTACTTTCGCTTCCCTAATTAGCAGCCACTCCGACTTTTAGCATTAACGTTTTTGCATAAAACATTCATAGTTTTAACTAACAATTATGGACATGCTCCCCTTTTAGGCTTACCTACTCTATTGCAGACACGCAAAATTAAGAAGTTCGCTTCTATTACGCCTCTATATTGCTTTACATAATATTTTTACTAAAGACGGTATTGTAAAGTGACTGAATAAACTAAAAGATAGATTCCGCAATAAAAAAATCAGTCGCATTAAAAAAAATAAGTAATACAAGTATGTACCAGCTTTTGAATGTTTATTTATTGAATTTAGAATAATTAAAATGTTGAACACATATGTCTAATAAAAAAATAATTATTTTTGAATTATAATTTATTCAAAACTTTGCTTAAATAATTTAATAATATTATTATTTTACAAATGCCAGTTATTTATCAGTTCTTTTGAATTTGAGTTGCAGATGCAATAATTTAAAACCTTATTTTAGAAATATGAATATATAATGCTCGTTATTGTAAGTAGTGCATAAAACTAGAAATATTAGCGAGACTATTTAATTTTCAGTTAAAGAAAGCTTACCGCCATAATTATTCAAATTGCCGTTGAAAAGGTATTTGAAGTAGTTTACAGGTGTGTTTGTCGCTGCACTGATTGGTTTTTTCAACGCTTTGTTTTCACGACTTAAGCCGGAATTTATGTGTTCATTACAAAAACTATACAGCTTTCTAGATTTCGTGTTGAATATTTGCCTTTTTGGTGAAATACAATGCTCTTAATTTAGTGAACAAACATTCAGCTTACTCAAACTTTAGGTAGTAAAATGGAAATAAATTTTATTTTATTGTACTCATTATCTTTTTTTTGTATTAAATGTATTTTGAGACTAGCACATTTAAACGATATAATTTAAACGATATCTGTTCCATCTAGGGCCAGAGTGTCGATGATTTCCGTAAATGCCTATCTATCTAAAAAAAAAATAAGCAAATTAGTCTAGTCTAGGAATTTTCAGGCCTGAAAATTCCAGTCGCTAAAAAATAATATAAAATAATATTCGTAGCTGGGGGAAAGGTTTTCATGTATGTTTGTAGTATTTTAATAATGATACTGAACATTTATAACGAACTACAAAAAAGTTGTTATTTTACAGACTTTAATTATCTAGTAACTATATTAAAAAATAACCCAATCACACTACCAGAGGACACCGTGCGTAATAGACTTGCAGCATTTTCCGGCCGAATTCAATAAAATAATGTCAGATAATTGATGGAGTCAGGCGTTACTTTGCGGAAATCCATTTATAATAAGATGGTATATAAAGAGCTCGCAGAGGCGCAACAGCTCAGTTTCGAGCGAGCGCTTGAAGAGTCAACATCTCCTGAGGATGCCTTGTGCTAAGGCGAAACACGTGTCGAGGAAGTCGGATACTGAGAGAAAGATAAATAATAAGGTGATGAGGAACCAGACCATAAAAACAAAAATATTTTTCGTTTTCTCACGCTGACATCAAGACGAGGCGGGAACTACACTAAATATCTTGTACATACCAACTTATTAAAATAATGTCAAATAATAAAAAAAAATTGATTGAGAATCTGAATCCGCACAAACCCCGAAGAGCTCAGGTGGCATTCGGCAATAAAAAGCACCCGCCCATGATTGCCACTGACGCTGTGTCGTATTTTACCGATACGAATCCTTAATGTGCGTTTCCTATAGCAACCCGTACGACTCTCCCATAGGGGACAAAGGTACGTAAATTATGGAAGTGACATTTGCAATAAACAGTCATAATTGAGAACACAAAAGGGTTAAAATGTAACATAAAATTTACCTACCATCAAAACATAGACTATATACATTTTCATGTTTTTCATTTTCTTGTTCATTTTCATCATTTTTTTGTTTCACGTAAATACATGCAGTATCAACAAAGTTATCGCTACGAGAAGTTTAGACCACTTTTTTAAACTGCCGAGCTTCCCGCCAATTGTGATGACGTCGTAGGTCGAGTAACACGCCCGCGCGCCACTCGCCAGTTCTGAATCTCATACAGATTGTAAGCTACCAATACATATAAATAAATAATAACCCTACCTAAATATTAATATTAACCTATCCTATAAATATTTACCTATTTAATAAATATTATGCCTATATGATAAATATTGTCCTAACCTATACATATTTTGTCTTGATGTAAATTACTACTATTTGTTTACCTGCCTAGTGTTATTATTGTTTATTTCTGCTACCTTTTCCTAACACCGCCTAATCTTAAAGCTAAGGTTTATTTTGGCCAGTGATCGACAAGTGAAGAACCCTACAAATCAATACAAGCCGAAGAATCCTAACAATATTTCAAAACTAGTTATTATATCCTAACATATTTTCCTATAAAAGTATCCTATATTAACTAAGAACCTTACAAGATAATAAATAGTAATAAGAGATTCTTCTACCGATGCAAAGACCACTCTTAATTGTAACATTAATTAACTTTAATTTATTCTAATATATGATTTCAATTTCATCAATGTAATAATTATCAAGAAGTAAAATGATAAGTTTAATATTTATACAACGGCAGATTCTATTAGCGGCTAAGGGCAACCTCCCCTCCACAGAGGTGCCGATGGCTCTCGTCCCTGACTAAAGATCCACCTATGTAGTCGTTCAGTGGATCTGAGCCCCACCCGCTACAAAGTGTAGAGACAATGGGAGTTAATAATTCTTTATCATTAAACTTATAGCTCATTACCGTCTTACAACAGTGTTAAGTTAAGTATTAAAGCCACAAATAAAATATTGTAATATAAATAGTTAAACTACTAAACAAAGCTCACCACAGTCTTGGTAGTCTGAATGAGGGAATGAAGTTACTTGAGACAAGGGGAACCTAATGGTATCGAGACATTCAATTCAAGGACATTCAATCGAGTAATAAAATTAAGACTTTAAATCAGTATTAGAACATAACAGAACATATAATTTATAACGACCAAAGTGGCCAAGGCGGGTGGCCTCCCTCTTGCGGCAGAAAGAAGTCATCCTATCGGAACACCTAGCGAAATGAGTGTTGAGAGCGGTCGGACCCCTATTGGCCCGCTCTCAACAACACATCTCAATATTTTGCCTATGCGGAAGATCTCCGTCCATAACAAAGAACAAAGAACTGAACAAAGACCTTACTACTACTCTAATGCAGAAACATATCTAGAAGTTGTGTGTATGCTGTCGAAGGCGGGCGAATCTCAATTTGGGCCCTCCCTCAACAGCACGCTCTAAAGTTCATTAATAATTTAGATTAAAGGTTAAAAAACCGAATGCACGTCCCTCGAAGCCAAGTATTGGTACATAGTCAGTATAATAGAATTATTTAGGTACTTAATACAAAGCCAGGTTCAAAAGTACGGCAGTCGTAAGTAAAGTCCTATCCTAATCATACAATCAAACTCATTTAATACCTTACAATGTAAGTACTTTTTCATTCCATTCCAGTACTCAAAGGAGCTATTACATAGCCAGTTAAGGATCAAAGGAAGTTTCCAACCCCAACCTTCCTAGAGTTGAATGCATAACGATGACGAAAATAAGATCAAGAACTTAAATGTAATTTCAAATCAATTAGCTCGCGTTTGCTGGGTCCCCCAACCATCGGCTACCAGACAAACTATAGGGCTATCCCTGTGCATCATGAGTCAATCATACAACCAATTTCGCATAACAAAGATGAAGTTTAAGGTGAAATCAAATTCAGAGTTTTACTGTAGTCTCAGTCAATCAGCTAAGCGTTTGCTGGGTCCACCATCCATCGGCTACCAGTAAAGTAAAGTAAAGTAATATTTATTAACCTTTAAATAACGTTCGTTACAGGCAAGTCTTATTACATTTGAATTAAGAATTACTTGAAAAATTTAACTTACAAATCTGATTCATATACGATTACTTAATATTAGTTCCTAGTTTAACAGTTCTCTTGACAAATATTTACATTATGATTGCTTTGTTTAGTTATTAGTGATATTTTATTATGGTTGTTCGTTACACAAGAACGATGATTCTACAAGCTGCATTGACATATATTCGCTGAGTTTATAAAAAGGATTGCTTTCAAAAAAATACTTCAATTTGTGTTTAAATGTAATAAAATTGAGATCCATTACACTATTAGGTAATTTATTATACATCAGTATTTTAGTATAAAGCCCCTGCTTCTTACATTTAGCTAATCTATTTATTGGTAGGATTCGCCCTTTTTTATTATTGCGTGAAATTCTTTTTTCCGGTATTTTCCTATCCTCGTGTACTTCTAATAAACAACTATAAATATAAAGTGATATAACTGTCATTATTTTATCTTTTTTAAAGTGTTTTCTCGCAGGACTACGTTTTTTCAAACCGTTAATAGTTCTTATAGACTGTTTTTGACATTTTAAGACTTTTATGCTATCTTTAGCATTTCCCCAAACAGTAATAGCGTATCTTATAATAGAATGCACGTAGGCATAATAGACAGAGATGAGCGACTTTTTATCTAGTAATGGCTTAAGTTTAAATAAAGCATAATTACCACTTGCCATTTTCTTGCAAATTTTATCGATGTGCGCATTATGGCTAATTGTATTATCTACTGTATAACCTAGAAATACATTTGTTTTACTAATGGAATTCCCGAAAATACCTAACTTTGACTGATACTGCATAGAGATGGTTTTATCAGAGTTAAGAACAATTCCATTTGCATCAAACCATTCCTTTAACAATTCCATAACAATACTAACTTTATTTTCTAAATTATGTATACATTTGTCTCTGATACCTACATGTGTGTCATCTGCAAATAAATTTATGTGAGCCCAACTTGGCAATGCATTGGTAATATCATTAATATATATCAAAAATAGGACTGGGCCTAAAATAAAGCCCTGTGGTACTCCAATTGACATCCTACCTTCTGTAGAAGTTTGTTCATTAATCGAGACAATTTGACTACGGTTCTGTAAGTAAGTTATCATCATATTTAATTCATGACCTTGAAATCCGTAATATTGCATTTTTAAAATCAATATATCGTGCCTCAAACAATCAAAAGCTTTTGAAAGATCACAAAAAATACTTGCACATTTATTTGACGTATCTAAGGATTCTAGAATGTAATATACTACTTTTCTTATAGCCATTTCTGTTGAGCGGCCTTTTCTGAATCCAAACTGTGACATTGTAAATAAATTATTTTGTTCAAAGTATTTAACGATTCTCGATTGAATAATAGCTTCTAAAATTTTTGATAAAGTTGGCAAAATGCAAACGGGTCTATAATTACTAATATCCTCTATATCCCCTTTTTTAAAAAGTGGGATTACCCTACCCGGTTTCAAGACGTCGGGAAATATTCCGTCAGTTAAACATGAGTTTAAGACAATTAATATTAATTCAAATAAATTATCGTTATTTATTATTAGGTTCCGTAAAGTCTTAGTACTCATATCATAAATATCTATCCAGACAAACTAAAGGGCTTTCCCTAAGCGTCATGACACAATCATACAGCCAATCTCCTACTAGGACGTATATCAAAGGTAATTAAAACTTAGGATAAGATCATGAGTAAGTTCAGACTAGGACGAGCAGCCCATACATGTATAAAATTTATGTTTAAGATTATAATACATGAAGATTCTGTAGACAAGAGTAAAATTACTTTAAGGAAGGCGCACTCGGCCTAGGGAGTTTAGAACGTAATTTAATAATGTTAATATGATATTAAAAATGCCTCATCCTACCTATATATATAAAGTAAAAGCATCTACGGCTCTAGCTTCTAATGACTATCCAGACAAAACTAGAGAATTTATATTCTATATTCTCGAACCTGACATGTTGGTGGCGAGCCATCTACCTTCAGCCCCTAAAGCCCTAAGAACAGAGACAGCGCCGTGGCCTAGACTAGTCTCAACATTGCCCATCTCCTACTCAAATCAACTGTATGCATAATTATCATTAGATCTGTTGCCTAGGCTTGGATCCACTTGACGGTTCCCAGATATCACCATGATAACAAATACGAAAGCAGTCCTCATAGCAGCCTCAATGTAAAAGGGCAACTACTTCAGTGGCTAGGACCCAAATCTGTCACGAGCCTACACTACCATAATAGGGTGCCTCTTAGCTTTACCGTGGGTGGCAAAGCCACGGCTACTGAGCCCCCCGCCTTGACAATGCAGGCACCCACGGGGAGGAGCGTGACTATGGCCTACACCCCTTCATGGGGAGACCCATGCCCAGTAGTGGGAAGCTACGATCTTTTTGACAAGTTGAACTAACGTGTGTTTGATTCAATATTTAATACGGGGTTTTTACACTATCACTGTTAGGTCTCATCTAGTGTACCTCTCAAAATTATTATTCAACTGCAAGAATTAATAAAATTGAACCGTATCATGCGAATTAAGCTAATGCGTCCCCGAGGGTACATCCAACCGACTGTAATTAATGTGCCAGAAATATGTACGGGTATCGCGATTCAATAATCACCATATAAGTTTAATGAGTATGGACACTTGGGGCTGTACTGTGACATCTTCAGCGCGATGCAATTATTCGCGAAATCCGCATTGTAATAAATCGCAAAGAAACCCGGTTGTGACTTTTGTGTTCACCTAGATTTTGCAGTCTCATTATTTATTTTTAATAAATAAATTTTCATAAATTACTTTTAATCGGATTAATTACTTTACAATACTTTTGAATTGTAGGTAGGTAACAGTAAGTGTCAAACTTTTCGATTTCCTGCGCTATGTTGTAGGAAGCCTGCTTCGATCTCTTGCCAAGCTGTGATTCTAGTTTGTAGCCCAGAGCTCATGTAATTGACGAGGTCAGCATTTGCCGCCACTGTTACAGAGTACAATTCGATATCAAGATACTAGCCCCTACTGTGTTTATATTGTTGGGATGACTTTTCAAGTTGAAATGACAAATAAATTAATTAATTTTTTGCTATCGCCATATACACATACACAAGTACATTTTTTAATTTTATTTTAACTCGTAATTCTCGGTGACTATAATTTGAATTCAGCATTTTTAAGCAACATTCTTCGATCGTATGTTTAGTAATAGGTTTGAACAGAAACAAACATCGTTGACTGATCTCCAATAGACTATGTGAATATACCGTGTTCGTGAAATTTCCTAACCTGGCCTGACCTGAAACTATAGCTCTACTCGCTAAAGATCATTTAGTTTGCTAATAATTCTTGCAAATACCAGACCGGACGAGGAAAACTTATTGTAATATTTGGTACTGCAAACTTCCCAGTTTAGCTCTCTCGTACCACCTTTATATTATATCTCAGCTGTTTTTATAGAATACATAACCTTAATTATTTTTGTAATGTAATTTTATTATGAATATATTAGTAAAAAATATATGATTAAAATTTGAGAACATTCAGAGAGCAGAGGTTACCGCCAGATATTATTTAAATCGGCGTCCCAAAAGCATTTTTCAAGCAAGCATTCAAGTTTGCACTTTTTATGTGTAATTAATTTAAGTTTTAGATATTTTTAGTATGGGGTGTGCCTAAATAATAACTAATCCTTTTCCAAATATTACAGCGATAAGATTGCAAACTTAACAGAGTAAAAACACTAAAACCTCGACAAGAACACCCTAGCAAAATTTTTTTTAGCTTATCTTAATATATTTCTAGGTCCGGCCACGCGTGGCAACTAACACGAAAACCTAAGAAGCTGTTTTACGACGACTAACCGAGAAACGGGCAAGTAAATTCAATTTAACGGCTGAACCACCGCGTAACAAGGGTCCATTAAGGGAGCAACCGAAGAAAAAACGTCGATAACAGATGTTAATTAATCGTATAAATCTATGGCGAGCTCGTTATAGGTGGAGAGGTAAAGGTTTCAATGAGTAAGTAGTTTCTAAAGGTCAGGTAGAGGTCGCGGAATTTAGTGATTTTTCTTGTGTCAAGTCAAGCTGATATCTGGTCATTTTTGAAATATTAGAGTTATACAAATCTAACAATGTTTTTGTTACATTTGTCACAGGCTACAAAGATTGTTCTATTTTGTTATTTAGATTTGACAATTGGTTGACAATGACAGTAGTGAACAAAAGCGTAGACTGTAATTTTCGGTAATTGATTGAGCAGCTAGATATATTCGTTTACTTTTTAGCAACGAGTTGTGAAATTCATGGGGTAGGTTTTATATCAAAATTAGTTGTCTATGCGGAGGTAATCTTAAAATATAATCATAATTTGTATTTTCTTAATTTTAGAAACACCTTTATAATTTCGACACTCTTACTCTCAGGCTATAATAGAATGATATTGCTCTTTGGGCAATTAGTGAACGTGTTTCGTCGATTATTGTTTGGTGCTTCTTATTTAGTGTTTTTTTTTTGTTGGATTTACTTTGACTTTTGTCGTTACTGTCCTATTAGGACTCGTTAGTGGATACGAGAATCTTTTGCAGATCTAGGATTCTTATGGGGGTAAAATATTTGTATTCCTTTACATAGAAATATTCAATATGATATTTTAATAAAAAGATGGATAGAAAGGAAACTCTCTATAGTATACATAATATGTAAGAGTCATGTTAAGAATTTATTAGTTCAATGATTAGTATTCGATATAAATATCAGTTTATTATCTTTAGAAATGCCAAGCAATTTATTCATTAACAACCAATTTATAAATTATTACTACAGTCCATATGCATATCACACTAAAAAAGGCACGGGTCTTATTCATGACTTATATACATCACACTGAGCAGGGCTTAGTTCTCTTTTAGCCAGAGAAGACCGTTCACCACATTCACTACATTACATCGAGACCAAAGGATGAGACGCCATTGGATGAACAAAGAACAACCCAAGTTACGTTACCTTTAAAGAGTTTCCTTCTACCAATAAGCAGGTCACTTACCTTAATTTCTCTCGACTTTAAGTTAAATAACAAACATTTTATTTAGCGTCGTATGTTTAACGATGTGAACAAACACACTAGTACAAGCCTCACATAATTAAAACAAAAATGTTTTAATATTAAAATAACATTATTTATTTGCAGTTCGTATTTATAAAGTAGTTGAAAAGCTCCGAGTTAAGCTTAACGTGAAATTAATCTTGTTGAGATACTTTAGTTCGCTGCACATTTTGTTACAAGAGTAACTATAAAATCGCGTGACGTTGCAGTGTTGTAATCAACATGAATCAGTACTTAACTTGAGGGTTTGGTGTAAGTTAAAAGCATGTATTAAAAGTAATATTTTTCATTACGATCCAGCGTGGTAAAACCACTAGCAATAATCTGGTTACGCTGTCCTTAATTTGGCTGTTGGGGCATTTGGATTACCCTGTAAATCTTAAGCTTAAATGGTCTAAAACTAATCTAACTGCTAACTTTTCCAAGCACAATATATAATTTTCAGATCATTCCAAGAATCTTTGAGTAATTGGGGAACATACATAAAGTCTCAGACATTGAGTACTTTCTCTTTTTTTGAAGTCAATTAAAATGTTCCAATGAATATCCCTTACATAAACAGAAAATCGCACCTTAGTATCTGAGTTTCTATGATGCCACAAAAATTGTGGTATACGATGATATCATAAGAAAAAGAACCCGAATCTTTATGATAAATAAACGTGCAGCAACTTACACGGACTATATTCTAAAATATTAGTCTTAATCTGGCGGACACACTTAATTATACCTTGCAGAAGCAAGCCTTTCAAAACATCTACAAAGTTTTTGACGGTGTATTATTATACCAAAGGTGTTGACTTGAAGATGAGTAAAGCCATATATAGATCAAACATAATCCTAAACACAGCATAACTTTACTAAACCTCTTACCGTGTATTTTGGTTAACGATATAACAATTCAAAATTTACTTAGACCAAGTGTGCAAGGCATTTATGCAAAGCGACCGGCTAATTGTGCCTAGTCCGTGAGTTGTGGCCCGACCGAGACCGCCTCTACTAAGGTTCTACCGTCAACTGCGTTATGCGACTCAAATTTCGCTCAGCTATCAGTAAAGAATGACCGTGAACCTTATACTCTCGTGATACAGGGATGTTAGGTAAACTGAGCTAGGTCGTGATATGGTCCAGTTCATGATGGTGCCAGTACGACTTTTAGTCTGCCCTTTCTACATGAAATGTGTGAAGATTTATTAGAGTGAATTAGATCAAATCCCAAATTGAAGACAAATTATACTATTTCATAAAAACACATACCTATGTAACTGGTCACCACAATCGTTTGTGTGTTTTATGGGGTAATCACGCCATCTGCATTTTTCTAGCTGAACTAAATCCCGAATAAGCATAACATACGCATACAATATAAATAAAATCGTTGAGGCAGATAATGTCCAGTGTCCGGATATGTCCAGTGTGTTAAACAGTCCCATTTCAATTTTGTAATGTCTGATTAAGTCTAGTGATAGTTTATGTATGTGTATATAATAAATATGAATTAAATTTAGTAGTGGTTCCTCCATGTGGGTAACCTCTATAGACAAATAATACCAACTGGAATTCTACGAGTTTATCAAAATAATAAGAAAAAAGAGTTGCAGAGATTTTTTTATAGCTAAATAATAATTTTACTTGTATACTCGTAGCTAATAATTTCCCTGAAGCTTACAAAATATTAATTCTAATCTTTGTAATTAATTGTCTCTACTAACTACCCCTATATTAATTACCAGCAACCTTTCCTTGCCATTATTGCTCATCTATGTTTTTCAATAAACCACTCATACCACGTGGCCCGAGCACGAACAAAGCCCAGGTCAATCGCACGATCTCCAAAACCCTACTGAATAAAAATTCAATTCGTAGAACTAGTGAACTGAGGACTACAAATCCCGATAGCCATATTTCAGGACACAAAGCCGGGTCGGACCGCGGCCCGTCGGCACTACTCAAGCAGCAGGCATAATGAGTAGATCGCTGCAAAACTGCCCTGGATATCGGCACAATCTGATTCTTGTGGAGTAATTTGTACTATATATATATATAAAACTGAAATTTTATACATGTATATAAAATTTCAGTATAAAACTGAAATTTTATATATGTATATTAAATTTCAGTTTTAGGAGAAAAAAATACACAAAGTGTAACAGACAGGTGTTTTTTATCGAACTAAGCGTCTTCTCTTCGAACCTGGCAAAATCATTTTCGTCTTTGTATATCAATTTATGTTTGTCCCCAAAGTTGGTACTCGAGTACTGGTCGTATTTTAAACGAAACTTCGTAAATACTGTTTCTATAAGATTTGTAAAAATGTCTAGAACTTATCGGATATGCTATCGACCGGCGTAAAACTGACAATTGTCAGTTGAATTGATTGACAATAGACCAAGATGGAAGAAAGACAGAAGAAGCTTTGTCTAACAGTAAGAACATATGAGCTAAAATAATAATAAGATTGTAACATTAGAAAACTATTTATAAAATAGTCGTTATTAAAGCCCCAAGGAAACTATATCGAGCGCTTTTCTATTTATTAACCGAAACTCATATAAACGACATCCAAACATGCAAATAGTAATGTATTCTATGTTATTACTGTACGATAGCAATCTGATATTTTACGATCAGTGAAGTCGGCCAATAGCCCGGTTATAGATGATTTTATAGACTAGCTGGAATATCTAGCGATATTTTCCTATCGAGCCTGATTTTAGCTTGTTTTTTCCTTTTAGCGATCTAAGAACACTATTGTTTGAATATAGCTGACTAGCAAATAACTAAAACACTGTGAATTAAGAAAACATACTTTGTTTTAGTACTTACTATTTAGAAGAAAAACATATAAGTAGAAGTCAAGCTCCTCGATAGTACCTAAATTAATAATATAGTTTGGTCTTTATAAAATTTATTGTAAAAAACGCGTGACGTAACATGGTCGTGAGACAAACGGTTATTTGGACAGTTAGTTGCAAAACCAGGGGTGTTCCTTGCCTTGGCACGATATAAAATTGACATAAGCTTAGTAAATACCGTGTCACGTATATTTAACGCGCTTAACATAACGTTATAAACGAAAAATTTATAGTCAATAAGTGCCCAGAACAGGTTAATAACTGACACCTCACAAGCCCTAAGATTCATTTTAAGTAACAAAATTCCCAAAAACTTCACTCTAGAAACATCGTTTCACCTAAACTGAAGTATTTTTGTAGCGACCCCATCCGTATGCACTCGCCGAGGCAGGGTAAAATATTCGGAAGGCGCCCATAAACCATTCCGTGCGATTAAACGTTTACAGCGACGCCCAACTCTGAGGAATCGGGGATTTTGGTACAAAATATTGATTTTACTTTAGAGAACACTCGGTGTCCAGTGGTTGTTTGTCTTTGGGTAACAATTGATGGCAAACTCAGCTGCTGTTGGGTGGCCTTGCACCTCAGACACTATAGCAAAAAACTTTTTTAATTGTATTTTTTTTTAATGGCGTCTGTTTTGAAATGACAGTTATTTTGACTGAAAGCAAAACCACGGGACTGATTATGATTTTTTTTAATAAAATTATTTTAATTTAAGTTTAACAGTTTTTTGATATAAATTTATAAATGAATAAAACTTATATATGAGTATCGCTGAGATTACGGAGAAAAATACATAAAACAAAATCCTGATAAATTGAGAACCTTAATTTTTTTAAGTTAAGGGTTAAAAAATATTCATTTCTACTAGTCTAATATTATCAACCATCAATATAATAAATGGTTTCCTAATTCTATGGTCCCCCTATGACCGACCACTGTTGAAATTAGGTTTTTCTCATGTTTGCTATCAGAAAAGCCCATGAATCCCTAATCCCCAACGACTAAATAGAAATAAAAAATGCAACCCATTACCCAACTAAAAACTCTTTACCTCAGCAAGACTAGAAATAAACTAGTAAGGAACATAATAAACCGCGTTTAGTGGAGGGTTCTGTTGCAGTATAAAACTGAATTCATTTTAGAACAATAGCTTGACATAAAATTGAAAACAAATCTGTCCAAAATACTAAATAAGTAAACAAGTGGTTAGAAGCGACTGCGGAAAAATCCGACTTTAAACCTGTGTATCATCCTTATTTTTCATTTATTTTTGATGTACCCAATGTCACTCTTACGAATGAAAAGAATTTATTGACACCACTCACATAAAAATACGACAAGCCGTTTAGGCTCTAGGGTGTGCCAAAGAAATATACATACAAACACAATCGTCCTTCTTTCGTAGTCGGGCAAAAAAGTGTACATCTTATCTTGTTTTCTAATATTAATTATTTTTTCATATTTTAGTTGTCATTGGGTCAAAAACGCTGATATTATTTATTTCTGTAATGTCAACTGCGTTGCTATTTACTAACAATTTTAATTATAAATAAATAAATAACTATTGCAATAATATCACGCGACTTATAAGAAACCCAATTTATAAAGCAAATGGTTTCTTTGTAGTATCATTATATTCATATAACCCTAAATGTTAGTGACGTGCCCAACAAACTCAACAAAATGTTTCTTATGTCTCTACAGAACCCTAAAATGCACAGATATACGTAACTCTTTTTACATCCTAGTTTCGTACTACATTAAATCCAACCTCTTTGCCAACAAAAGGACAGACAGTTCCCGGTATTAGCGAATACATAATACCATCTACTACTAAGTAAGGTACCCATTGTAACAGTTAGTATGAGAGTGCTATTACAACCTTTACTCGGGTTATTTCACCCGCTAGTTTCTTACTTTTATTCGAACTCGTAACTTGCATTAGATACACGTGTTCCGCAGAAAATTCTTTCGCCACGTGTGAAAATTTAATGGTTGTAAGTAAAATGGATGGGAGAAATTAGATAAGGGGCTGAAATAATAGCTGGAAATTGAAATCTTTTTTGAAATATACGGTTTTGTAAGTTAACTGTAATAAATGGGTAGGTATGTGAAGATGAAAATATGAGTATATTTTATTACAAATTTATCTATATAAGAAGATATCTCAGAGTGGTTGCCACAGAAGGCTATAATCACTTTCAAAGGTTCCTTCAAGGTTCAATTGAGGTCCCTAATCCGCAATTTGGCCTATAACCCCTGCATAGGGGAGACCCGTGCCCAGCAGTGGGACGCTATTAGTTCATACGAGAGCAGACTCAATTTCATCGATTTTTTCTGAAGATGTTCGCCGATTCATATCAGTAATTTTATCAACATTTATTTTATTAATTTTCGTTTGTAGTTGCAACAAAATGTACATTGATATTAAGTATATTTTAAAACTGTCAAATGCGTTCATTTACTTTGTCATTTCCGAAACAGAATCAGTAATATATTCGCAAATTACATGCTGCCTCTTTACTGAAAGGCAGTCGGTGGCTGACAGCAGCGTGATATTGAAAGTTCCATACAGCCACTTACTACAAAATATACAAAAATTTCAGATGAAACTTTCATAAAAGTGTCTCGTGATTTTTAATTTTAAATTCTGTCAACATATTGAAAGCTATACACTGTGCAAGTGAGCACTGGGTATGTGGGTCATGAAACGTTCGTCAAACGCTAGCTTCCTTTTCCAGCCAGCGGCTACCGTCAAAATATCGTTGCTTATATTTATATTTTGCAAAACCTTTGGAATTTTCAACGAAAATTTTGGTTCGAGCTCCGAACATAGAAATATTGCTGCTCCACAAAATTTTACTTGGAAATAGAAATGGGTACGTGGATTTAGCAACATGTTTCTCAAATTTAGACTTCACGAGGTTATGTCTTTTTATGAACGTTTTTGAATACTTAGATAGAACACAAAATTCAGTTTAGAAGCTAGTTTAAAGATATCTATTTTTTTTCTATTTGATTTCTTTATCCCTGAACCTGAACCTGAGTTTCCAGAAAAGTAAATATAGTTAAAAATAAATAAAGTAATATATGACTGGCCTGTTATTGGCGCAGTTGGTAGCAATCCTGCCTTCTGCGTCGCTGGTCCCGAGTTCGATCCCCGGACAGGTTAAACATTTGTGTGCATGAACATGTCTGTTGAACCTGTGTCTGGGTGTTTATTATATATATAAGTGTGTATATCAGTCATCAATCAGGTTACCATAGTCAGGCTTCGCCTAGTTTGGAACCTGAAGACCTTTGTGTGGATGTTGTCCCATATATATATTAAACATTTATTATATATAGTTATATTCATGTGTCCATCTCTGTTATTACAACTATTTTATTTATGCGGCATAGTTTTCCTTAGTGTTACACTTTTCAACCTGCCTCGAGACTTCTGGCAAGAACAAGAATCGTTATCCTAGATCAAACAACCCGAGCTTATATTTTAGCGTACCAATTAACCTACGGTAGTTCTCAGTTATAAATGCAACTTCGCAGTCACTTTTCACTCTTCCAAGACCTGAATGTGCCAAACATGCATTGAGATTGGTGATCGGATAGAAATAACCAGATGATAGTGCTACGAACACTACAAATTTAATAACTAATATCATCTAGCACCGTTTTATGTCCAATAGCATCAAATATTTATTTTGTTATATTTTTACTGACGTTGTGGGATATCAAACTTTTCTAATCTATCCGGGACACGTTGTAAAACGTCACGGTCCCGCTCTGTCACGTGGAGGTCGTGAAGCCACTCGTAAACTTTAAATTGAAGGTACGTTACAATAAAAAGGGACGGCAAATTTTAGTGCCAGAGAATTTTTATATTGTTTTAGGAAGGTGTGCTTTGACTTTGAACGTAAATGAAGGTGATACATACTTTTTGAATAGGTATGTTTATAGTGATTTTAAATAATATAATCTTTTGTAACTTGTGTAGAAGACTAAGCGAGCGAAGCGTCTCTGTTTCGAATTTGGCAATTTTATTTTGGCTGACATTTTACCTTGATATTGGTAGGTACCTGAATACAAGTCGTACTTTTATCTTATTTTGACGGTTTTAAACAAATTTGTTGTACTTTAGACATGGAGATATGCAGAACATAACCTTTTATAAGAATATTTTACCTTTGCTAACAGTAACTATGGTCGGACTTTCCATCAATTAAATTCTGATGTTAATAATTACTATTCCTGCGATTTATAATATTTTTATAATATCGTTCAAAAGTGACGGTTTTAACGAGTGATCAAATTTAATACGAGCGGCTTAAAAATAAACACATTGATTGGTACAATCTGCAGTAGAAAATCACAGATGTATAATACCGAATGTGTCAGCCATTGCCGAAGTGCTCGGGTCATCGATTACTGTACTAAGTCGAAAAGAGTTAATCATACTCATACTATTGTCACGAACAGCCCGAAACCGAGAAAAAAAGCAGCTGTCCCATTTCAGCATTGCGGTCAACGCTCTTAAATTGTCCGCATTTTAAACAAAATTTGCAAATATTAAATTTCACATATCTTTACGTATCATGACAATTATAATTCAATTGCTCATTCAACAGAACAATATAATTGCAGTTAATTAAACCGGTTTAAATAGTGTAATATCAAATTGCTAGACTCGACTTTGCCCTATGGCATTGTATTAATGAAACCTGATTTGCAATTTTACAATTTGTTGTTTTACATTTTCATATATTAATTTTGCTCGTAAATTATTGTATTGGAATTAATTAATTCATGGTGGGTAAATTAATAGTGCTATAAGCTTTACAGTATCAACCACTTAGGTATTTTGTTTTAAGTATGGTTTGTATACGTATTAAATATATAGCCAAAAAATAAATAATAGCCGTTAACTAACTTTGTTTTCTATCAACTTTCAACAAACAAATAGACGGTATTTTTTTTTTTACTTTAATTTTTTTCTGAGACAATTAGATCATTTGAATAAATCTTTTTTTTGTTCGATATTATATTTCACACCTTACGTTTTTACTTGAAAAAAGCGAAAACAAAATTATGGGTGCCTTTTTTTAAATAATTATTCAACTTTAACTGCCTACACCAACTACACCAGTAAAGAAAGCTGATGGATTACCTGAAGACCATTCCAGATCTGCGGGTAATCCAAATATTCCAATCGACTACCAGAGGGCAGCGTAGCCAGAGGCTAGTGATTAATTAACTAATATCATTCTAAAACATTTGAGCTCTTTTATATACTGTGCTTTTGTGTGTACACGAAGGCCCTCGTCAAAAGTTGTGTCAACAATAAAAAAGCCGGGATAATAATATTCATTAACACTGCGAACTAAAAATAATATAAGACTATTAACGTGTTCTTTTTGTGTATACTGATATACTCTGAAATAGTAAAATGTATTATGTGTTTTTTTTTTCAAGCTAAATTTTTACTGTTCGTAGCAGAATTAATTCATACAAAGCACAACAAAGAAAAATATGTGTTCACAGAAAGCGAAGTTTTTCCAAACGGGAGACACGACGGAACCGCATTAAAATTAACAGTTTCATTTTTAAATGAGAATGATACCGAATAAAATACCTAGCAACATTTAAAGGCATCTCTTGTATGCATATTTATATGACTAATCATTCTTCAAAAAAAAATCCTGCCTACTTCCATTACTGCATTCTTAATTAATTTTTTCAAACATACCGAATAAAGAATTTTTCTAATCAGTCCAACCGTCTCCGAGAAATTAGGTAACAAACATTTTAAAATACTACAGTTGAATTGAGTACCTCCTCTTTTTTGATAGTCGTTAGAAAAAGAAACCGTAGATAATAAAACTAGTAGATCGTACGCAAATTATATTTTGTGAAATCGACAATTTGAATAACAGCTGCAACTGAACATATTTTAAACTATATAACGGTAAATCTTATATAAAATCTCTAATTAATTGACTTTTGTAGCAGGTATTTATCAACACTGATTTGTGACTTAGATCTTTTTTATTACAGAAAAACGATGTATTTGTTACTATACGCGGTGCTAATTTTTATGAAGACTTGTTACTGTGTTTCTATTTTTAAACCAAACTTTACATTATGGACTTAAAAAATAAAAACTAGACAAACAAATTTTCTTGCAATATAACAAAATGTATACTACAGAAACTGTTTAATTTCTAAAATAAAATAACTAAACAATCTCATGTAAGAAAATTTAACCGTAAGTGTGAACAAACATAATGGTTAAAATTTATGTACATAAAATACTGTTACATTTTAGCAAGGTTTATGTATGCAATGAAAATAAAAATATTCTTTACCAAGGAAATCATTTGCGGTAAGTTGGATCATTAACTTTTATCTGGTGCCGCTGGGCAGGGCCCGGGCGGGACGGGACGGATGTAGGACGAAAATATTATCAAAATGGACCTACTTTGGGACAATAACAAATAAAATACTTACCTACGTTTTTCGTGGTTTTAGTTCTTTGTTTTAAAATAAGTATGCATTTTTGCCATAACTGGCCTAGCCCGCGTTATGTTGGTTTCAGATTCTAGACACTCTCCACATCTCAAACTTACCTTTCAGTATGCTAAATATACGCACTCAATTTATAAATACACTATATTATGTGACAATTAATAAAATTACTTTAATTATATCTTTAATATTTTAACACCATTGCGTTAAAATATGAAATAATCCTGTCATCTAAACTCAGTGTACACGGTTTTGATCTATTGTAGTAAATAATATTTGATAATAATGAAACAATGGCACTCAAGTAGTTGTGGTTCACTTGTAGATTACCTTTGTCTGACAAAAGGTGGCAGCTAATCGGAAATGTACCTTTCATCGTAACTTAATGATAAATGACTCTGAAAGTCAGGGTACGAGGTTGAGTTGTTTATGTGACTACGATATTAGTTCGGTATTTGTGGAAAGTGTTAATATTACCATGAAAGGTAAATGAGGCAGGTAGGCGATCAAGTGTTAAAATTGTTGCCAGTACAGCTTTTTAGTATTAGAAATGACCATGTGATGTACCGACCCTACTTAGTGTAATGTATGGATAAGTAGTTATTTGGTATGAATAATATATTTCTTATAAACTCTCTATATATTGAAATAAATGTACTATGTGAGAGTAATATAATAGATCCTAATCCTTTTATTATGTACAATTTTTTTTTTTTAATTTAAAAAACACAGTATATTTCGAAAAACGATTCACTTTTACATATTAACACAAATAAGTAATGACGTGTAGATATTTATTTTTATATTAACATCCACACAAAGGTCTTCAGGTCCCAAACTAGGCAAAGCCTGTGCTATGGTAACCTGTTGACTGATATACATAAATACATACTTATATATATAATAAACACCCAGACACAGGTCAAACAGACATGTTCATGCACACAAATGTTTGACCTGTCCGGGGATCGAACCGGGACCAGCGGCGCACAAGGTAGGGTCGCTACCAACTGCGCCAAATTTATTCGGCAAATCATATTTATAAATGATGTTATTAAATGAACTAAAAATACGCAAGTACTGTAGTGTATAATTTCTAAATATTATATCAAGTATCAGATAAATATATTTTAAACTCATGCACATCACACATTCTGAGTCCTATACAGAAACTATTGATTCATAACACACCATGTATAAAATAGTAACTAGGATGTGATTTTACTGTGTGTGTAATAATTGTAAGGAAATATAATAAAAAATCACATCCCCTACATTCTAATCCACATTAATTCGACTAAAGAATTCCCTCGCAAGTAAAGAATTCGAGATGCGAAATACGAGCGTTTAACGTACTATAATTCCCTTCATTACGGAGTGTCGGTTTATTAAATCCAACAAAAAAATCTGTTCCGTGTAAAAGGTGAAAAGCAGAATAAGGGGGAATAGGGGAAAATTCGTATTCGCTCTTAAATCATGGCGAGACAAGGTTAATGGGGGCGAAACCCGGCCTCGGGCGGTCACGTAGCTTAGACGTAGCGCGTTCAGTAGGAAAACTATCTAAAGTATTTCAATAACTACAATTACAAAGCGAAATAAATAATGGTTATTTTCCGTTAAAAGTTTACCTGCGAGTAGGGAATTTTGTTATATGCCATCACAATGTAGGTTTTATTTCGTTGACGTAATAAATAGTGGTAGGGCGTTTCCTGTCGCTCGCCTGGCTAGCTACCTCCCTCAAGTTGTAACATCTGCCCAAAAAAAAAGTGGTGTGTTCCGGCAGCCTTACTTGCCTTGAGAGGCAGTGTATTCCAGACTAGGCATGCTCCATCGAAGGCTACATTATCGCTGACTGCAGTGGTCGTGCGAATTTGTGGTCACATGCCTAACTGTGTAGGATTAAAATAGAGTAAAATAAACAGAGACTTTTTTCTTGTTCAAGTTTACTATGTTGACCCTTGACGAATTTGGCCTGTCACACTGACTAAACTAAAAGTTCCTAAAATTATATCCATTCTTTTCTCACTCGTGTTAACAATAAGAGAGGAGACTATTTTAGAACTGTCAAATTAGGTTAGTTTAGTAAGTTTGGCCTGCTCTAATCGCGGTCAATATCTCGTTACATAAACGTACGTATATTATATCTCCTACGTACGTATATTAAGACACCTTTAATTATTTGCAGAGTCAGTTGCAATCAACTGTATATATTTCTGTTTTTAAGTTTTCCCTGTGGTCTTAGACGAAATTTAATAAATACCATCTCTATTACGTTTCTTTTAAACCCTTAAAATAGCATTGTTTGCTTTTAATATTTCTGGAGCGATTGTTACAGAATGCCGAATCACAGACGCTTGAAATTCAGGCGTTAATTAGAGAACATTTATTTCTGTAATGAACGAATAAAATTCTTGATTTTGTTGATATCCTTTGAAATGTTTTAATTAAGTTTCCTAAACATGGGTCTACTTTGGACCGTTTGCGAATTACGGTCGTATTGAAACTGTGGGTTGAATAACTTAATCTGTGCTAAACAATTTCTCAGAACTAGGTTTTCAATCTGATGATTAGGTTAAAGAAATTTAGTTATTATGTACGGCTTAATTTTTTCTCGGAACATGAAATATCTTTAACCAAATCTACGATGAAATATATTTCAAATATTTAGATACTTTTGAAGATACAAGACCAGATTTTCCATTTTCTCATTTCAAAACTATTATATCTCAGAAATAATGCTATCAGTGTGCTCTCCATTACCCTCGGTAATCGAGCTCTTTATTTTAGTTACTAGATGTGAATACGTCTAAAAACATTTTAGATTATTCGATTTTCTACAGCTATATTCAGTTATATTAAAAATGTTTATGTTAAAGATTACCAGTATGTCCATCAACTACTGTATAGTATTATAACATTATAAAAAAGTGTAATTGCTGATCATTCACTATGAAAAAGAAACTGCAATTTTATAAGTAACAGTCTATTCCAATGAATTCGAATATTATTCGAATAAATCGGAAGTTTTTTTTTATCGAATAATTTCACTCTGCCCATCTCTAAAAGAGAGAGTTAATAGCTGCACCGACTCTGGCGTAGAAAAATGGGCGCCCCTTAAATGGAATGCCTGTGCCGGCTGAATGGAGTTATTAAAATGTTCTTTCAATTGGGATAATAATGGCGATGATAATGGTAAGCTTTTTTTAAGTCTTAGAATGTGTTTTTATGATTGTAACACCTGTGAATTCATACATAAATAATATCTAGCTTTGTGCTGGACGCCATGATTCAAAAGCACAAGTAAAGAGAGGTAGCAACGTGCTTATTAAGCGCATTCATTAAAATAAATAAACATGATTAATTCATTCAATTAAATTCACTGCCTCATTGCTCGCAATAGTAAGTCGAATCTGTCGACCCGGATTTTGAGCGAATTTGCGGCTTATCCAGAACCAATGCGGAGAAATTAGCATGAATAAAAGTAAGAAACTCTTAGTAAAATAATCAAATCCCTACAATATGTGAGTTCATTAACTTTAATTAACGTAACATGATAACTTCAAAGCTTCTTGCAAAAAAATATTACAGCTTCTGCAAAAAACCTCGCAGAAATGCTTCTGAAACTCGACACAAAAATAATAAATAAATGCCACAAAGGCAAAAATTTAAACAAAATCCTACTTTATTGAGGTCAAATTAATACGTCGTCAAATAAACAACACATGCGAGAGTTCCCATCGTGTTTCACCAGTAATGCTAGATTGTATTTGTCAAGACAGTAATGCGTCTTTTCAAATTTAATCATCGCAATTAATTACTTTTCGATGTGCCTTTCAGATTCCCTTTCGGGAATAATTGGGAGTTGACATGAAAAACTTTTTGCAATTAAAGTGCTTTGAAATAGTTCACAAAATATTAATTGAATGATACTAGCAGGCTTTTTATACGGTATTGTCTCAATAGAAACAAAAGTCACAGGACAGCGCCTTAATTGTCTTGCATCAGGCGTTATATTGCTTTTAGCAATGATGCCGGTATTTGTGCCGCCAAATGATATATATATTTTAAATTTCATTTTTGTATTTATCCAGTAAAGAGTTGATTAATTTAGATCAATCAATTTCCTACCTTTCAAAATCATGACCAAAACTTTCGTGCCAGTGAGTGTTTACTTGCTTACGGAATATTTAGTTAAGCTGGTGTTCTGTCGTCCAGTGTGTTAACGTTGTTACGTATGTAAATTATACTTCAGTGACTTCTTTGTAAGCATATTACAGTAATATTGGATAATGGATCACGTGGGAGTAGAATCTTTTGTGGAATCCCGGACTGGGTAGAATAGGAATTATTGTTTTAACAATCTTAGGATCCTTACTGATAGAAGGATGTTTAAGTACCTTTTATAAGAGCAATTATATCGGTAGGATGGATGGATGACGATTTGAATAGATGATTTCTGTTTTGTGAAATTATGCGTTTCAAAATCTATAATACGTTATCAAATAAAAAAAACCTTCAATACCTTAAATCATAAATGACACCTGAAGAGGTTTTCGCTATATGGTTGGATCAAGGGTTAGATACAGAAATAGGCGATTTTCTATAGGTACAGCATGTATCGTCCTGCTTCGCTGCCGGTGGCATTCTATCTATAAATTTATTTACTTAAACCAAATATTTGTGTTTCCTAATTATATTTATTGTCGTATTGTAAAGAACTTAGATTTGAATAATAAAATTAATACATAAATAATGAAATTTATACATCTTTAACACTCTAAAAAAATAAAATAGTTCTACATTATGAAATAACCGTATTCGAAAAATTTCAAATAAAGGACTCAAAGTAAAGACTGTTGACTCCCGCTCCGGTTCGTTCCTGGTGCAAAGGATGGCCATTGCTATTTAACGCGGCAATACTGCGAGTGTCCTGGGTAACTTTGCGCCGGGAATGGTCAGGGGTGGGTTATTTGACTAGAGGTAATTTAATTGTACCGTAAATTTTCGTATTTAATATCTCGTAATAAATGTGTTTTTATATAAATGACATTAACATGTATTCATAATTTATTCTTTCTATTCGTTACATAATTATGGATTAGATTACATCAGTTATTTACGAGCGACAGTTACAGCCAAACTATACTTAGATCACATACGCCTTAAACGTTTATTTCTGTTTATTTGACTGACTCCAATTCGCATCATAGAAATCCAGAACCATAAATAAGGTAGTGTTCCACTATTCAGGGCGGGCCGCAAATCATTCGAGCTTGCTATACTGTTGTAAAGGCCTTCAGAATACAGTGAATGGAAATCAATGGCACACACCAATGGAGTGGACATTGGCACAGAATATTCCAGAACGTACTAGCTGTTCCTTCGACTTTGCCTTATAGAAAGCAGAAGATGATTGTCAAAGTCATTCAAGATCACTCTGCGACCGAAGCTGTTTCGAAAAAATGTCAATATAAAGATAAAATATGTTAAAACATAAGTGTTTAAAAGAATTATCTAGAAGCCATACACAGCTGGACATAGGCCTTCACGTTATAACGAAATTCCTGTGAAGATGTCAATTGCATCCACTGGTTATTTATGACTTTACTATGACGTCTGTTCACTATAAGTAGCCTCACACTAATTATATTGCTTATGATGAGAAAAACTGAAAGTTTGGATATACGAGTCTACCAAGAACAAAAGGTTATATTCTTAAACAAACTTTTATAATTGAGGTTCAGGTAATATACCATCTCATAGAACTAGTTCATTCGAAT
Organism: Ligdia adustata; assembly: GCA_947049295.1. Lineage (NCBI taxonomy): Eukaryota > Metazoa > Arthropoda > Insecta > Lepidoptera > Geometridae > Ligdia > Ligdia adustata. The sequence continues at coordinate 13,131,849 of OX346218.1, forward strand.
TCGTTACTCAATTAATTTGAATTTTTATTGTTCATATTTTTATATCGTGTTTTGGTATTGGGTAATAAAATAAAACAGCTTTTTTTAACTTAGAAATGAAAATTTTTTGGGTGAAATAATAAACACAGCACCAACATAAATTTACAAAATTAGTGTGAAACCAAAGAGAATCAACCAAAGTTTGGCGTTTGAATCGTAAATTGACGACAAACTAATGAGGCCTTTGAGAATAAAGTTCAAAAGATCAGTTTGCCAATTTACGCTCACAAATTTCTAATTTTGGGATCACATAATACATTTTTGGTGAGTGTAATAACGAATGATAAATATTGTTATTCATCAATAAATCGTAAATAAAATATGTGACGTAATTATTCTTCAAGAATTACTTCGATTTCGGTTAATATATTAAAGTTTTATATATTTACTTAATTTTCCAGCTCTTTATTTTCTTGTTCTTTTTTATCCCCAACTCAAAAATGACAAGACGTAATATTATTAAATTAAAGGGTTTGACTACTATAATACTATACTTACTATGTCACTAAGATAATTTTTTTTTTCTGTTTACTGGTATTCAAGGCAAGCTGAATTATATGAACATGCAGCTACATAAACCGACGAATTGAGTAACTCCTTCTCTATTTAAAGTCTGAAAAGCAAGTCACCATAAATTATACTAGATTAACAAAATCTTAATTATTTATTTAGCTTAAATACAACCTTAATGCTACGAGTATATTCCAGTCCATAATTCGAGTCGTTTAGCTGTAGAGATTGATGCTTGATGCTAGTCTGGCCAGTGCTCTAATAAATGATTCGATCGAGAGCCACATTTGGCTTCACGTTAATTACTGGTGCCGTAACCTGAACTTAATGGTTGATTTAACCCGTGAGTAGGGTACTATGAGGGGCATTTTTTATGCATTTGAATGGGTTAAATCGGGGGTCGGTTCAACGATTGATCAAGTCGTGGTCGGGTTAGTTTGAATTGATATCAATCGGTTCGGGGTAACATTGGCTTTGATAGTGTAGTGGGTGAATAAATAGTGTCACGATTGTCTTTGTTGTAATATTGCCTTTAGCTAAACTAACAAGCGAAGCATTTCGGCGTCATATCCGATAAATATTTATTTATTCCGTATTCGTGTAAAAGAAAGACTGTTATCCTGTAGTAGGTATATCATAAAATTACCTATGAAAACCAACTGTACAATTTGTAAGATATTTTAATGAACCGTGATTTTGTAAGTTTTTTTTTTGATGTGAAGGATAGTTTGTGTTGTCCACATCTAAGCAAAGAAAAAGAATTATTTAGCTAACTAAATAGCTTATGTAATACATAAACGTGTCTTATTATCATCTAATATAGTATGTACATTGAGAGTAACAAATGCATGATACAGCATGTTCTTTGAGCCAGCACAATAAGGCAAGTGCATGCAAATGTACCGCGGGACGGAAGACATTAAACTTGCATCTGTTTGAGGTTGCATAGACGTCGGGAAGAACTTCACTACTGCACGGCGTTTCGGAAACATAAGGTTAAATAAACTTTTTAACGATTTTAAATACCAGTATTTATGCAAGTTGTCCTGACAAATTAATCATTTTGCTGCTATAAAAATATTTCATTCAGATATATAGCTTTGTTTCTTAAAGAACGGAGTTTTTTTACTGTTTACTTGATAATTTTAAACTCCCAAAACTGTCGGTCAAAAAGTTAACGTTTAAGATCTTAACTTCTGGAAAGAGGTTTTTAAATCATCGCTTTTAATGCTATTTATTACCTTCGGATTTAATTTAGTTAGTAATTAAATATTTGTATATAATAGTAATAAATGTTCTTGAATTTAAATCCATAATAAAATGATATTAATGTTCAGAAATCTGGGAATTCTTACTAGGAGTTTCAATTATATGTAGCTAACTATGGAAAAAAGCAATTAAATACCGCATTCCAAACGCACCTAACTTAAATGGTAGCGATAAGTTTTTCATTATTATAAATTGTATAATATTCTTTATATATACTTCGTAGGTTTGAGCTTGACCGCAAATCGCCTGATTTAAACGATGGGGGATCGTGAAATAGAGAATTCGGCAGTGAATTCACAACCTGGCTGATCACACTATAAAAGTCGTTTAGTGCGAGATAACTATTGTTTGAGATGTAAAAACCTCTAATTGATTACTAAGCATTTTGTGATGTAAATGTGGAAATGCCATAAAAAGACATTAAATATATTGTCAGAAAAAAAACTGAACTAAAAAATGGCATATCTACGGTCTAAAATGCATAACTATTTAAATATGCCCAAAAAGTGATTTTTTTTTTATAATCGCGAGCAACGTGTCTTGTACATATTGCATTAAATATTTACTTCGCGAAAACCCACATAAAATATTCACGTATATTTCTGAGAGGCGCGATGGGGCTGAAGTTTCGTTAGTGTCATCTGGAGAGAAATTTAGAAATATACTGGCACTCTGGCCTCGGGTAATTTGTTCAGTTTCTTCTCCTTTAATCTCTAGAGCTGGAATAGGTAGGTATATTTGCTATGCCCTATTTTATTATCAAGCAATAATCTTGTAGATATGACATTAAATTGATCATTTTTCCCGTATTATAATAAAATGTGTTTCTGCAAGTTTATATGAAAATAGTTTTCTCAAATATTCCGAGTTTATTTGACATTATTTTTAGGCGACATATACGTTATACAAATTATTTACACAAGGATTGTAAAAATTACTTAATTATTAGATTATTAATATTACTGTAAAGGTTGCCTGGAAGAGATAGTGCCAGTATTTTTTGGTGTTCTTTGTTTGTGGTGATATAAGGATGTTTTGTAATTTATATCGTATTGTAATATTTATTACGAGTTTGTAGAATAAAATATTTGCACAAAGTTAATTTCATCAATCGTCCTTAAAATTATAAACGTTTCGAATAGATTAATTTCCATTAAAATAATAGTTGCGATTGAAATATCAATATATAACGTACAGCTATAAAAATGCCTAAGACCCTTAACTTAAGAAGTGGTCAGAAGCGACTTAAAAAATCCGACTTCAAATGCCCTTGTGACTTTAAACAACTGTGTCTTGACAAGTGAAGCAGCGAGATGCAACTAATACAATCTATGACTATCTAATATCACATAATAATTTGTCTTAATCCAACCCTTCATTGCCCGGGGTCCATGTGATAGTCCCTGGAGGGTACCACGGGAAGCCAACTAATTTATAAAGTTAAGTATAATAACTTAACTGTATATTATTAAAAGCGACGACAAAATATCTGAAAATAACAAATAGTTCTTATTATATATTATGAGTCAATATGTAATGCTGGCTACTAAAGATCCTGACTAGTATGGTTATATTTTTAATCTTATTACCAGAGCACAAACGCATATTATTAGAGTATTTATTATGTTTTATTTTTTGTCGTTGCCTTTAATAATATACAGTTAAGTCATTATACTTACCTTTTTTAAATTAGTTGGCTTATACTAAATTCAGGGACCACGGGTAGAATACTTCTCGTGGTACCTTCCATTGACTGTCACAAGGACCACGGGCAATAAAGGAATAAAGGAATCCAACGACACCTTACCTGCTAAAATCAATCAACTGGTTTAGGCTGTATACGGTACATATGTACATACATACTTACAAACAGCCATAAAATTTACAAACATACACTAAAAAAAAATTTTACTCTTTTTTAGGGCGATCGGATAACAAAAAACGAAAACCTGTAAACCTAACTAAAATTATACTCAGACAAAAACAACATCTTACAAAATTCTTAATTAATAAGCTTAACAGGAAAGCGCTTTGGGGCAAAACACTATGAAATAATTAGTCGAAAGACCTGTATAATATTACCCGTTTATAAACCATTGTTATTTTCCTTTGAAAATGCTGAATCTTGTAGAGACAATAGCAAATTGCTTGCAAAACAAAAGGCTGAAATTAAATCTGCAGACTCGCGCCATCAAACACACCAAAGTAGTTTAATTAAGTACACACACTGAGAATATTATACTTAATACATCTGAATAACATTATAAGGGATGGATTTAAATTTATTGCGTGTATTTTTACCACGCATTCAGCAGCGAAATAAGTTACATCAAACATATTTCGGTAAAGTAATAACACATTTTTTTTTGCATTTATGTTTACAAATTTATGATGAGAAATATTTTTTACCTAAGCGTAATTTAAAATCTGGGTCATGCGAAGCCGCGTGTCGTCGCCGTGACCTAGTTTTGCACTGGGTTGCGGCTTAGGGTGTTCATGAGTTTGACGTTCACTTTGCATGACTTCAAGTGAAATTTTCTCAATATTTTTGTACGAAAGTAAGTGAAACAAAAAAAAACAGGTTTTTTATTTATTTTTTTCTTTCAATATACTAAAAATATATGCACTCAATTTTGAATCACCCTGTATTGTTCGTTATATAATAACAAGGGTTTTTGTGAATAATTAACGAAATGAGTCTGATATTTAGGGTTATCGTTTACAACTTCAGAATAGGACCAACTCTAAATACGTGAAGCTGTTTCATACATTTTGTAAGTAATGTAAGTATGGAACAGATTTATTTTTTCGAATTCATAGTTGGTCCAAAAATAGTTTGTAATGATGAGTATTGTAGCCTCCCCGGCTTAGTACACCGCTAACCGATAACCCTGTATAGATAAATAAAAAGGTATTAAATATTTGTGAGTGGTAGAGCTATATTTTAGTCCATAATATACTTGGCCATTCGGGTCTTTTATGGAATGACCAATTTGCTTGGATCATACCTACATTAAATTATATATTTATATCTATCGCTTACATTATTCACCGATACGTACTAAATAATAATTATGGTATCATAGTAAAACATGTAAAGATTTGGTTTACCAAGGCTTTTTTGTATTGCATTGGTCAAAACCATTTGGATTTCAAATGGTCAAAACCATTTGGTGCTTTAGTCGTAAGCAACGGTCATAAGAATGAAGTCATTTCATAGTTTGCTATAGTATGACTTTAATATTTAGACAAGAGAAGTCCGAAATAAATGCAACAGAAATATCATACTCGCATTTTGAATGAGTTTATGACCAGAAACCTTGTTATACGAGTAAAACTAGGCCTATATCATTAGGTAGTTTGTGTAGGTGAGAGGATTTAGTTTACCTAGCATCTCGTCCGTCACGTAACCTGCACATTATTTTATTAACTAAGGAAATAATCAAAAATCATCATAATATGTACATTCTGTAAAATAAAATTTTCCATTAAACCCTCTTATAGAAAAACATACAAGATTCTAAATTTGGTCAAAATCATACCAAACGCGCATCTAACATATAACCGGAGAGCAACATGTTAAATTGTCAGCAAACAATCGATCGCGTTCGTGCTACTGCACGATATAAAATTTTACATTGACTTAGTGAATATTGTGCAATGAGATTACCACGTGCATAACATTTTATATATAGTCCTCCTCATCGTATTCAATGACGGCCACTCTTAACTATTATCTTCTAGCATGAGCCCTTATGTGGCTCGCTAGACCAAACTTGGTTTTAAAGACCCTATCGCACGTAGAGCAATAAAGTTGACTGGCAGAATTGTATGTATAGCTATAGGAAGGCTTAGGTCTTTCTCGCTGGATTCGGCGTTTGCTGTCTAGAACCTAGAGCCGTTTATCCTCATAACATTACAAGCCCGCGTTACATGTTTAAGTGGTCATAGAGAATCAGGCTCCTGTGTGGATTGCTTGTAAGAGGACATACTGGTAAGTATGTTACTTTGAGATATAAGGCGCAATAAGGCAGAAGGTAAACACATTTTTTTTGTAATATAATTACAGTTATGAAGTGATACAATTTTTTCTAGGCACGTGGTAAGAAGCGAGTTGGAAAAAACCTGACTACTAAATCTATAAACCTGTATATCATCCTTATTATATATATTTTTTAGTATTAATGTACCAAGTGTCACTCTTACGACCAAGACGACTCTATTCATACAACTCACATTAAAATACGAGTAGCCGTTTAGACTCCAGGGCGTGCCATAGAAATATACATACATACATATACTCCAAAAGCAAAATCCTCCTTCTATAGCAGTCAGGTAAAAAGAAGACAAATAACTATTTAGTTAATTAATAATTCTTATTTTTAACATTGTATGTCGTTAACATACTGACACACATATATGATATACACAACAAGTAAGGTGTATAGATTATTTTTTTTGAAATAATAACGCTTTTAAATAACATGACAAAAAGTAAATGACTAGGTAGAGCAAAAATATAGGTGGGGACGAGAAGACCAGGATAGGTCCAAGCAGCGTCCCTTGGAAGAGGCTTATGTGATCCGACGGTGACCTAGAGTTAATTATGTCAATGATAATAATTAAAAATAACAACAACCAAAACTGTAACTAAAAACTAAACAAATTATTCAAACAAACTAAATACCCGTGTGAACGAAATAACAAGTGCAAGGCACCATGTGGCCGATATGTGAAAATTAAAACAAGGGCTGAATGTTCCGCTCTCACGCGACGCGAGCCAGCGGGGTCGTGCAGGGTTCACATTTTTTAATTGCTAAATGTTAGTTGATAGAGTTATTAGAAGGTAATAATATTATGACGTGTTGTTGGTGACGGAACACGATGAACTAAGCTTTCATGTCATTGTAGCATTGTGATTGTTAATTATGCAAATTAATATATAACTAAAGTATCTAATTATAACTGAAATGCCCATTAATGTCGAAGTTTTTTTAGGGTTTTATACCCATAGGATAAAGATGAGATTCCTTACTTTTCACTGTCCGTCCGTTTGTCTGTCACAAGCCTGTAATCTATTAAATTACTAATAAACTATGATAGCTAGACATTGAAATGTTCACAGATGATGTATTTCTGTTGCTGTTCAACACCAAATACTAAAAACAGGATAATTTTTATGACTTTCGTACAAATATAATTTAAGTTGGTATAGTGTAGGCTTTAGCTAAATTTAAAATTTAGCTTCTTTTTTAAGTTTGTACGTAGTAATTTTTGGATTACATCATGCGTAGAGTAGGCATATATTATTTTGTTATGTCAATGAGGGTAGCATGGTCATGTCTAATCGAACCTTCCACAAAATAGTAAGGATGAAAGATTTTTTTTTGGGTATAGTAAGTTAATATTAAACATGCAACAAGCGTAAAATTGAAACGATATTTAATTTTCAACATAACAATCAATATACATACCTATATTCAAATCGTTTAAACTGTATTCCAAACCAACAAAGTTCTGAAAATTATAAGCAAACAGTTACTTAAAATAGAGTCCGAATTTTCAATGTTCCAAATAGCGATCACATCAACATCGCTTGTTACCCACTCCGTTGAAGTTTAATCGATTTTAGCTCCGATGTTATCAATCAGACCAAATTGTTTTTGTTCCAAATCGGATTTCCATTAAACACTAATAAAACTAATGAATGTTAAACAATTCAACTCGGCGTAGTGTTCTATTTATATTGAGTGATTAAACAACTACCTACATTAAAATAGCAAAACTACTGTTTAGTAGTTTTGACTTAGCCAAACAGGTCATGATATTAACACCGTAGGTATTTACTATAATATTTAATTTATATTTAATTAATATTATTTATTAATGTATTTATTATTTTTAAAGTTATGTGAGGAAGTATTAAGTTGGTCATGTATACGTCATTAAAATGCACTATTTTGAGCAAGAAGGACCAATTGCAGTTACGATAGATATTTTGAGCAAGAATTAAAAATTGCAGTTACTATAGATAGTTTGATCAAGAAGGTACAATCGCAATCACTATAGATATATTGAGCAAGAAGGAACAATCGCAGTTACTATACTCGTAGATATTTTGCGCAAGAAGGAACAATTGCAGTTACTATAGATATTTTTATCAAGAAGGAACAATCACAGTTATTTATACATATTTTGCGAAAGAAGAAACGATCGTAGTTACTATACATATTTTGAGCCAGAGATAAAATACGCAGTTTAAATAGAAGTTTTAATTCTACGGCTTGCCACGGTTTTTTTTATTATTGAATAAATCTGTTTTGATATTCTATTCATAAAATTAAGAAATAAGTGAAAGGTGTGTATCTGATAACAATTAACACGATGCTTGCCTACCTCAATAGGAAAACCGCGATGTACTTATGTATAACGTGTCTATTTACTTAGCTTTACTTTACTGTAGAAGTATAAATAACTATTAAGCATTAAAATGATTTTTAAAAGGATCTGCTGCTGACTTATTATTACAACTGCTAAGTGTTGAAACATGTTAAAAAATAAACGCTGACCCATGGAATACTTTAACGCTTTTCTTTACCCAAACAAACCCACCTATTACAAGTTCTTATTTATGATATTGTTACCTTAAAACTTTGTGACATAAATTTAGTAGATTACGATCTTTATTACGCAGTTTTTTAATTATTTAATTACTTAGCGCAGTTAGTTCGTACAAAATAATAAGGCGGAACAAACAGTAAAAGCGCTATAATTTTAAACTTACATGAAGTAGTTATTGCGTTGATTGAACCGCTGCGGAGTACAATAGATATTCATTTTATAGAGTCAATGGGAAATACTGAAATGAGCTTTACTCATATTAATGTCTGCGTTTGCGTTAAAGCGAAAACTAGAATTTACGACTTTAAAAAATCTGATGAATTCGTTGAGTTTAGTGATAAAAAAAAATACAATTGCTTAAAATACTGGTTTGCAGAAACACATTTTAGAAATAAATATATATTTTTGAGATCACTTAATTTCATGAAAACATGTCGAATGTAATCAAACTTTTGAAAGTGAAACTCGGCTTCGAAGGTTTTTGGCAATTTTTTTTTTGCTTATTTATAAGTATTTCTTAATGTCACATCGCGTTTATGTACATTAATGGATGACCTAATCATACGTTTTTTTCGTAATGTCACTCGATGTACACCGAGTTTTATATTTTTTTATATCTACGCCGCGTTTTAGTACACACACCCCTTAACTTTTTTAGTGTGTAGAATTTTATGCAATTGAAATTATTATTTAATACGTACTTACATCAAAATTAAAATGTAATCGTGCGAAGTTTCCATCACTTAGCTGAGCGGAAGCTTTCAACCGATTGCACTCGGTGGTAGCACAGTTCAACTAATGACAGAGAGATAAGTTCAACATTCAGAAACGAAGGATTCTGTACGTTCTGTTCGTGAATTCTGTAGCTTCTGCTGAGCTTATGACCTTTTTAGCCGCACTCGTCGCTACAGTGGCAGTAAAAAACAGCTTTTTCTGCTTACTCTCAAAGCATGTTATGTGTTATGTATTATTTGTCTTAGCTTTGTTGTTATTGTTGTAGAGTCTTGTGTGTCTTAGTTAGTAAACCTTGCAAGCTGAGTTTTTTAAAATATTTTGCTTAGTAACAAATCAGACGTCTGACTTTTTTCGTAGTTATAATTTATATTTTATGCTCTTTATGATTAATAACCGCATGTAACGGTAAACACCTGACTAGAGATTTCATTATTATATTTTAAAGTGTTATATTTATTTTGTTTATTGTAGATATTATGTACTATGTACAATTTTACAAGCAGGTACTTAAAGGATAATTAAAAATAAGGCTAAAAGTATGTTACAAGAATGTCAAAGAGAATTTAAAGTTATTTTGATTAAAAATAACAACTAGTTTTCACGTGTAAGTAAAATATTTCTACAAATCGAAAACCTGATCCTTTTAAAGTCAGTAAAAAAGTGAGGCGCTAAAGTAACAAACTATAATAATAGCATCGTGCGTTAAGTTACTCTGAATTTCGAGAATTATTAATATTTTCAAAGCGTAAACTAAATTGACCAGTTTTTTTTTTGTATTATTAAATTTCTCACCGTCCCGCGAATAATAAAAAAAAACGTTACTATTCAATTATAAGTTATGCTTAAATGGAGAATTAGATTTTCTTTCAATGTCCCTGAAATGTATAGTTGTTTACAGTTGTGCTTCTGACTTGTTCTAATCTGCAATGAGGGCCACAAGTCACGCTCGGGGCCATATGTTCAGACTTGCGACTTTCCATTCAATCCGCCTCACGCCCCGAGGTGCAACAGCGATGCCTTATTTCTTACAAAATGGAAACTGTGAGTTAAAAACTATCAATATTACGAGCATCTTATGACTATAAACAAGTAATACTTTAGTATTAGTTAAAAGTGAAAAATGAATTTAATTCGGCAGGCAAGCCTTACGTTACATTGGAATGTCATCCATGTAGTCAAAAGTGCAACTTACTATTATGGCTTAGCTAACAAAAAGGCTAAATATTATTTCTTTTTTAAGAATTCTATTTTACAAAGGGCAGAATATAAAATGGATGGTATTCTGATCTTCGATACGACTCTTACTCACTGACGCCCATATTCAAATAACAATCAGAAAGGGTTAAGCAGACTGCATGCAACGCAGCACAGCACAACTCAGCACAGCGGCTTATGACGTTGTAATGTGGGTAACATTATGGGGAAAGACACACTTAACGCACGATGCTATGCAACTACACGCACCACCGCAAGTCAAGCCAGGTCATGTTTGACACTTTCAAAGGGAAATGTCAGATGTCAAGAAAGTTACAGCAGTGCAAAATATGTTTAACAAAAACGGCCGGTGTGACATACTATGCAACGCGCTGAAATATAACGCGATGCGCTGTAACGCAACGCGTGCGGGGTGCTCCAGCCTATAAACGGGATGAGAGAAAACAAACGTAAATATAAATTAAATAATAAATGAGATACAAAATTCTGATAAGTTCTATCAAACGTGCATGTACATAGTGCACGAATATAAAAGCTTTACTGAAATTGCGTCTACGACTACTCAAAAAAGAAGTGTCCTTTATTTTAATACAATTTTTTATTTCAACTTATAGATTTAATTTTGTGAACGGAATTTATTATAAAAATATAATAATATATTTTGAGCTATTTTTAGAGGTAGTTACTATTTTTTTTTCAAACACATACTTATTTATATGATCATTCAAGCTCATAAACATTAATTTAATCTTCTTTTGAATAATTTTAATTCATCCCTTCTGATCTACATACCGAGTACAATATACGTACCTACTTACTCTACTGGATAGTGTCAAAAAAGAGACGAAGAATAAAGAATAGAGATGAAGAATAAAAAAAAATGTCTGTCACTAAATAATAAAAAAACTCCATTTTGTTGTAGTGTAGTACATCTTGAATTTGTAATGTATGTAATGTGTGGCGATTTTGGACCAAACAGTCTGTCGTTTTTGCGTCGGGGGACAAAAAAAGTTAAAAATAAACACAAGCTTACGTTTCTGCAGACACGTCATGTCACCGTGAAAGTTTGCAAACCGGCGTGGGCAGATATGGCGAGGTAAACAGAGGCGTACGTGGAAGTTTCGTAACTTGAGCCCGTGGCTTCCTGAAATCATAATGTTTGTTGCTAAGATAACGGGGTTACTGACTTTACCTTTTATAGACAGACATTTTGTATTTATAGCTTCAAAATTGCCTAAACAATTTTTTAATCTTCTAACATTCTGAGTGGCAATTGTAACCTATTTGGAAACGTTTCCGAAAATACATATATAAACAAAAAAAACTGAAACTGGATTGGTATTCCAGAATTTACGTTGAAAGTTATTTGAATCCGAACGCTTTCTTTTGAATACCTACTAATCTGCAGAGCTATCAGCCAAAGTTAGTCATGAAAGAGGTGGAAATATGAGCAAGAAACCTTGATTTCATTTTGCCCGCCCAATTCGGACCTTAGAATTCCTTAAAATAATCGTTTTTTCCGCAATGAAAGAGAAAATAAGTCTGGGTGAGCTATACGAGACTACAAATACGACGCTTTGTAGATTGCAAATAATGCCAGAAGCATTTTGGAGGTTATGGACATATAAATTTACTCGTATTGTGATGTATTTGTATAAAAAATAAATACGTGTAACATTGAAAATTTCCAAAAAGCCCCGACATGTTGTGGCAGCCATCTTGGATTTGAAATTTCTTATATAAGGTATAGTATTCTATTAGTCAAGCCTTTCATTTGATACCCATATTGAGGCAGTTGTGAAAAATTGTGCCTCGCTATTTTGTGACGGCGGCCATCTTGGACAGATTTCTGGGGTTGAAAAGTAGTAATGATCATGATGAAACGCTGGTGAACTGGCGCAAACAATAAAGTATACATACATATCGTACGTCCGCTGAAGGAATACATCGTAAGGTTATCGAAAAAGGCAAACTAGTTTCGAATATGAGTGAAGTGCCTAACCCTCTATTTGTCTACCGTGGTGAACTATAGCCTACACCCCTTCATAGGAAAGACCCGTGTCCGGCAGTGGAGCGTTATGATTTAATACGATACGATAGAAGTAAATTAAAGTTTTATGTCAATACGACAACCGAAACCATAAGAAAAGAGCTGATGATCACGAAAGCTTCCAAACAAAACTTCCAACCACATCAAAATCATCATATTTCTTATTATTTTTTTATTATTTTTTTACGCCACTCGAGACCAAAATGCTGGCCCTTACCTGGGTCAGCGCATTAGTATTGCCATTCAACGAGGCAATGGGGCCAGCATTTTGGGTACTCTATCAACTGGCAGTGGTTTAGATTTAAGTTAGTTTTAATTTTTGGGTATTGCTTTTGTTCATATAGTTTATAGTTTCATAAGTTTGTGCAATAAAATATTCTATTTGTTTAGAAACTACAAAGCCACAGACAAACAAATCAAAGTAACGACAACTTTCAACAACGAATTTTATGTCAGTAGTGAAAAAGTAACAAGTAAGGTAAGTAAATACTTTTCACAAACAAACACGCGAGAAAAATACTAACTAGAAACTCGTTATCATTTAAATTACGAACTAGTAGGGTTACCATAATTTAGATAATTGCTTTTTTCTACTTCTTACTGTAAATAAATGAAACTCAGTAGAAATTAATTAAAATGATTAGTTCCGCAAATTGTCCACCAAGAATTATATTTTTTTCTTTAAAAAAATACTACTACTTGACTGTTTTTTTAATTTTCAGTAATCTTAATAATTAATGTTGTGTTCCGCATGTCTGTGCCAAATATTATTGAAATTGACCAGTAAATGGCGGCGTAGCAAATAATCCCTTCCTTTTGTGAGAAATATTTAACTAATACAAAAATCCCGACGATTTAAAAAAAATATACACTCGTTAAAACGATTCGTTAGAAACAATTCGTACAAATCTTGACAAAATCAGTCAAGATTTGTTACAAACTTCGACCTGAACGCTAGTGCAAAATTTTAAGTGACATACAAACACACAAATGTACTACATGACCGAGGAAAGAAAAAAATTACCAGGACAGAACCAAAAATTCTTCGCTGGCTCGATCAAACAAACACGGTCAGTTACAACTTTCGAGCTAACTGTTTTTATGGCTATTTATATTTATTAATCATACAAAGCTACCTCTCAAAATTAGAAAATTTCTTCAAAAATAGCATTGAATACGTAAAAAGAAGAAGTTTAATACACCTTACTCATATATAATCAACTAAAAAAATCCGACTAGTATTATACTACCTAAAGAATCTTCAAAAAAACTCAAAGCACTCAAAATTATGCATCCAATAGCAGGCTTCCAAAGTAACGCTAATGGTCTCTTATCGGTCCGATCGCGGCTTTTCATCCAAATTTCTTTTCGTTGGCGCACAATTAGCTTCTATAGCTCTTTGTACTGCGTCATGCTTGCGTGTGAGTAGAGAAGGGAGATATTTTTTAACTAGCTTTAGGAGGCAATTTCAGACCGTTTTGCTCTTTAGTAAAGTTGCTGTATAGAAACGGGAGCCTAATTTTTACAAAGGTTATAGGCTCCTGTTAGCCTCCTCCTAAATGTATTTATTTCTCAAAAATTAATATTTCATATTGTGGTTTATTATTAAGTAAGTTAACAGTAGACACTACGCCTTCTGGAAGTGCTTGGATAGTACTGCTGAATTTTTGATATTGTTTTCGTAGAACTCGCCTACGCAATTTCAACAAGCAATCGAAGTGTAGCGCCCGTAGCATATCTGTAGCGATTGATGTGTTTTCAAAAACTCTCTCTCAATTATATAGAGCAATATTTACAAGAATACTTATTTATAAAATATATCAAACCCCCGATGTAAAAATCTCTGGTAGTGTGTGTGTGACTCCAAAAAGGTTAACCGATTTTTTATTATGTATGATGAAAATTAGTCCAAGATGGCCGCTCTGCCACAAATTGTCGGATTACAATATTTTTGTATCACATGGAAGAGCTTGACTAGTACAATACAAATATAATGATTAATTACAAATCCCATATGGCCACTATCACAAAATGGCGATGTCGAGGTTTATTTCAATTTTTAATTTTGCTTGTGTATACTATATTATATTCATGCTTAATCAAAAACCCATTTTGTTCATATTACAAAGTTATATTTTAGATTAATCATATCTTATCTATCATAAGCAGCGAGTCTCCTAAATAATTGATTAAATAGGTCAGCAAACAGAAACGTAGTAAACTTATTACATATTTAATAGAGTCAGGCAGTAGTTTGCGAAAAGCTTTTACAAGCGTTTGCTTGAAAAGTCAACATCTCCTGAGTATGCCTTTTGCTTAGGCGAAACACGTGTCAAGAAAGTTAGATACTGAGATAAAGAGAAATAATAAGGTGAGGTGTGGAGGTGGTGAGGAGGAACCACACCATAAAAACAAAAATATTTTTCGTTTGCTCACGCTGACATCAAGACAAAGCGGGAATTGTCACATTTTACCTTGACTATTTCGATGATTTTAATTATTCAAGGAAATAATCATGTTTGTGGTCCGTAGCGTGTTGTTTGATTGATTAGTTCAATCTGAGTAATTGTCAGCAGCTTTTGTATTATGTTATTTGTTTATATTAGCCTTCAAAAGGTTTCGTTAATTAAAATGTCAAAAATCTTTAGGTAGCTCTAAAAAAATACAAAATCGGATGAGAAATACAATAAATGTTGGCACTGGTGGTGGTTTAACGTTAATAAGCAATCTTTTCTAGACAACGTAATTATGTGTATAATTAAAATTTTCAAATTTTTTGACCTCTATATCCTCTAAAACTGGAGAAAGTTTGGTGCTGTACCATTTTAGGTAAATTTTTTAAAAATTGGTAGAGACATGTAACCTCTTAAAAAAAAATCTAAATATGTACTAAATCGGTCAAAAAGTTGTCATCGATATAAGATCTTAAAATATTTTGTGCTCGCGAGGTCAACTACCCAGTACAAGAACAGTTTATTTTAAGATCGGCATCGTTAATAAATTTACTTAAATATTGTCAATGGTCGATTTTGGTTAATTCTCGAGTTTTTTTTCTGAAGCCCATAATGACTTATTCGACGTCATTTCAACAAATACATTTTTATCAACAGCAAAATAAATAAGTGATAGTTTCACTGTATAAATAACAAATCGAACTTTTTAAGGTTTTAGTCATGAGTAAGAAATTTTCTAAATTTACATTTGATAACTAATCGTTTTGAAAACTTTTAATAGAATCTGTGGAAATAAAAGTTTCTTGCAATTTCTAATTAAACTTTCAAATTATTTGACTAACAAATAATGAGTTTAAATTTGATGATAACATAATGTATAAATAATATAAACTTTACAATTTCAGCACTCAATTATCTCCGAAACTAAATTTGGTATTATACAAACTAAGAAAGTTTCTTAAATATCAAATACAGTAATTGTACTTTTCTGTAAAATTATATTATATTAAAATATTTTTTCTTTAATTATTATTTAAGAAGTTCATTAAATTATATTTAAATAATGATAGCCAAATCCTAGTCTATATTAACAAAATAATCAAAAAAATATTTCTTATCTATATACTGACTAGGGAATAGAAATCGAAGGTACCTATATTTTAGTTTCTGCGTTCTATAATATAATATTATTAAAACAAAAAATAATAATAGGTAACTAGTTTTATAGTTTAATATTACACCCTAAACTTTGGGATGTAATTGATGATGATTGGATGATATTATATTATTTTTTATTTGTCTGTATTTTACGGTAACATTTCAATACAAGTTCAACCACCAATGTTGAATAAATTAATAGAAAATAACTACTAACCCTGACCCAGAAACTCAATAACATTTGCAGTATCGTTTGATCTCATGGCCTAATTCCCGAACCGGCTTTTTATATCTTTCGCAACTTCGGCCTACAACTCGGTCTCGACTTCTCGACAAATATCAATACCCCGACACCAGACAAATCAATACAGATAAATCAAAACGTTTCAATCAAACTTTCCCTATTTGTGCAACACTCGATTCCCTCCAAAAATTCATGAAGTCTATACAAATAGAGGCAAGTAAACAAGAACAAACTATATTTCCGTCGGTAGTCGCGTGCAATGGCCGCTCAAATCTGTTTTCTACCAATGATTTGTCCTCAGAACGTACGGAATCTCAGCTGGGCGGCGGCCAAATGTGCAACTTGTACTATTGAAACTTTTCACCCCCAAGTTTCTTATAGCTTTTGAAATAAAGTTGAAATTGTAGTCGAAGAACTGCAATGATAAAGTGGTTAGTATCTAGCTTAAATTCTGTTGGGCTCCCAGGCCAGTGCCAGTCGGAACAGTTGAGAGGCTCTCGTGATCTCTCCATGAAAATAATATTTTATTGCCATCATAATACCTATTTTGATGGTGTTTGCGCTGTTTACGTTGTTTTGATATAATAATAGAATCTTCGTTTCTTTTTGGCAACGATAAACAAGTTTGCTTTTGCTTTACAAAGAAAAGAGTCTCATATCATGAAGCTATCTAGTAACTTACGGCTTTTGTTACAGGGATAGAGAAAGCTTTTTGTTGTTTCTTATTATTGTCATATAGGTATAATAATGTAACCTTTCTTTCAGTCATGGAAAACTTGGTTATTGTTAAGAATTTATTTGGTTTTGTGTTATTTTTCTGCCTTTGAATATCTAGTGATATTCTTTGAATATTCTTGAAATATTTAGTCGGAAATAGCATGTTGTTATTCTGTCGACAAATTAATGCATAATATTTCATGATGCAAAAACTAAAATTTACACCTTTACTATTACTATGCAAAGTTTTATGCATATTGACTATAATTATAAAACTTAGACCCCTTAGTTTAGAAACAGATGGGCAGAAGAAGGTCGGACGTACTGCCAGAACTAATTTGTTTGAGTAAAAGTTTAATATAGAAACCTAAATTATTGTAAGAAGGTAATAAAATCACTTCGTTTGCTTTAGCCACGTTGTTAGATAGTTTTGTCAGACTAATCTGAACTTTTGTTATTTTTGTTTTTGTATCACTAAGAAATCTCACCGCCAACGATTTAGCTCTTATAAACGTAAATTAATATGGATTGACTTATCAGTTCACGTAAAAATGAATATGAGCACAAATAATGCTCACACATAATAGTTATATGGTTATAAAATTGGGCTTTAAAAAACATTTAAAATCGTGTCGATTATAATACTAATGACAAAACATATATTTCTTTAAGCTTGCCTCAACGATAAGAAAAACCTTCCGATGTAACCTCAAAAAGGACATTTCTCGTATATTAATACGAGTAAGTCCAGGGACAGGCTTGCTCTTGAATAAATTATACTTCGTAGAGATCTATTAATGGGATGTTATAAAGAATCTGATAAATATATATACGTTAAAGAAAACGCTTTTTGAAACAGTATGGTCTGCCCTAGTACTTTAGCTACATCTTTATATATAAAGAGTAAGTCCTGACTGACTGATATTTTCTAAAGATCAACGTAGAGCCTACAGCTCTGAATTTAGACAAGATATTTGGAAGATATATTCGTAATAAGATTTAAGGGTGTATTAAAAAGTATTTTTGGAATTTCAATCCCTAAGAGGTTCAAATGGGGGCTTGAAATGGGGTAAAAAAATTAAACATTCAAATTTGTTTTAGGTGACAGCTACGAGTAAAGTATAGTATAGGATATTTAATGTACTGCACTTTTATGCATAAAATATCCAAAAATGTCTAGAGCATTAAACAGTCTATTTCCTTACAACATCTAGTATCATAACGTCTAATGTATAAAAAATAATCATGATTTAAAACGTCTAATTACACTAGTACGACTATACTAATTATTTTCTAACTAGCTGCCTTATTAATATATGTTTCAAATTTGAACGTATTTTTGTCTTCTTATGGTTTGTAACGTCTTTTATCCGAAAAGCATGACAAAGATATTCTCAAGTTAGGAATAACAAGGAAAAATATAATTAAGAATATTAATTGTTTTTGAACATGTTTAAAAGTTAAACGATGTACGTTCAATTCTTAATTTATAGGTCTTAATAGTAAAATGCATATTTAATAATTTAATTTGTTGTTCACTTTCAGTATACAACATGTAACAGAAAGGTGTGACAATACTTAAAGGTGTTACTCTACCAATCAAGACGAACTAACTGTAGACAAAATTATGCAAAATTTGAGAAAAAGAATTAGTTTCTCCTTACAAAAATTGGTCATGTGATCGATCAAGTGCAATGGGTCCACTTTTATGGGTACATAACACCCGTAAGTTTTGTCACAACTTTCTGTAACACGTTGTATATAAGAACACGCGATTTTCGCGAGTGAACTCTCTGAATGTTATTTGTACGTGTAGCTTATATGCTTTATACGAATCTCTATTAATCCTAAACATTTTGCGTCGGCGCGTTTGTTACTAAATCCGACCGAATTATATCCCACAGGAATAAATTATGAGGCGGACCGTTCCCTCTCAACAGCATGGCTAAACTTTAATTAAGCTGCATTTCTGCTAAAATGGGTTCCCCTTTTCAAACATTTAGAGGCAACTTCGCGGAGTCAAATGATGTCCAACTTTATTATTAGACCCCGGGTATTTCGGTCCGAGGAAAAATTGGATAGATATCGACTTTTGGGGAAATTGCGTGTTTGCGTTGATTTGAATTATCTGGTATTTTTGTAGACTTTATCATTTGAAGATCTTTATATTTAGAAGTAAAAGTTATACTGGAAGAGGAGCTCTTGACCTCAGTCTTTAGTGAAATAAATAGTGCCAATTTTTTTTATTTATGAATCTAAGTAGTCTATTTGAATGTTTTACTCGTATACGGGTATCCACAAATTTAGAATTAACACAAACAAAGTGCATTTCTTAAATTCATAGAAACATTTTAGGGGCTATAATAATTAACATAAAAATATTTGATAATTTCGACACTTTAATTAAAAACTCAGATAATTACGGTAGTTTTTGTATTCAGAAAAATAATTAATAACTAACATATTATTTCACAAACATGTAAATTTAATATATTAAATTTATAAATATATGCGTATTAATAGTTATTTACATTCGAAATCGAAGTGTAAAAAATGCACAGAATTTTCCATACTTTTCAACGACTTTATTACAGTGCCATGGAATTCGAAAAAAAGCTATTGTGTTTTCCACGTCGCATGTTGAACACGTACTAAATAACTTGGTAAATACTATGTTTTTAATGGCGTGCGAAATGAAGTTGCAAATATTTTTATGGCAATGTTGAATATTTATAGCGACCACTAATGGTTTCCGTAATATTTTGTTGCTGAGTATGTGATGATATTTTGAAATAGTCAGGTAAAAAAACTGATCATTTGGATTGCCAGCTAATATGAATAATAGCAAATATCTCTGCATTACCTTGATGTTCAAAACCGACGTCGGAATCGAAAAAATTAATACTTTAATTAAAATAACATGTAAATTCAAACACGTTTTTTCTATCCGCTTTTTAGATAAATATAGATCAGGGAATCATCTACAATTTTATTTACTTTTGCTTTTCTTGTTAAAGGCAAATATTTTAAAAGTTTACAAGGCAAAACTAGCCGTGTTTAAATTTTGTGCTATTTTTCCTTAAAACAATATACGACGAGAAAGAGCAGAGTCTGATATCCACCCATCTCAAAGCCTCGAACAATTGAAAGAAATATCCAAATGATCTAAATGGCACAGTTTAAATATCAATTTGTCGGCACGCGGAGTTGTTGAAATCTCCATTTTTGCTCGGAAACGATTCGCATTTTTCACAATTACTTGGACGTTTCCACGTTAATCTATCTTCTTTGTCCCGCGGCCGGATTTCATTTGAGGCACAAATCACGCCATTGGCTCCTATTGTTTTGGCGCTGATCAAATTACTGGTCGGATGATGGATGGAGAATATTTTTTACTGAGACTACGGATGGTACTTGAGACGGAATTTAGTAATCCGCTTGAAATTTACGATAGTACGTACTGATACATTAGGAAAGAATCTTTAGCATTCTAATTGACGGGGTCACGCGTTGCTTTGCGGAAATCCATTTACAATAAGATGGTATATAAAAATATTTAGTGTTTTTCCGCCTCACCTTGATGTCAGCTTGAGAAAACGAAAAAAATATTTTTTACGTTGATGTTGACTCTTTAAGCGAGTGCTTGAAGAGTCAACGTCTGAGAGAAAGAGAAATAATAAGGTGAGGTGTGGCGGTGGTGAGTTGGTCACCATAAAAACAAAAATATTTTTTATACCATCTTATTACTTTAACATTATATTAAAAATAATAATTATACATATTTATGTTCTACATTAGCCCCTTCAAAAATAAGCCCGACAATTGGACAATAAGGATTTTCTGTCCGACTGGTAGAATATCAAAAATACAGATTTAAAGTACGGATTATTTCAATTTTCTTTCCCGTCATAAATTTTTAAATATTTGATTCATGAGATATCATTCATGACTAGAAAGGTAACTACGTTTACAATCTAAATTGTCTAGTTTGACAAACAACCATATCAACAACAACGTGGCTGAGATCTAATCTAATAAGGCTGCCTGGTGACATTGGTCTTAGGCTGCATTTATAGTTTAAAGTGCGAGAATTACATGCATATGAGTAATAGTTCCCCGAATTTAAAGTAGCGCGGCTCCTTATTATTCGTGTGTTACCATTTCCAATAGGCACGTCGATGCCTGTAGCGATATTTCCATACACATTGGAGCCAGCTGCGAACCTAAACCTTATTAATCCCAGAAATGCTCACAAAATTATGCTTGAAAAGCTAAACCTGCGTCGCGCGGGGACGTTAAATTTGGCGAGCTGAATTAAATTAGGCGCACACACTGTATATCATACAGAGTAAGCAATAGACAGATGTAGATATCTTGATCAAATGGAAAATTTAAAAGTAACAACAAGTGTGACGAATGTGTTTTTAATTAGTGAAAATTAAATTTTAGTATGGAGTGGCAAAAATCAAGGAGGTTATAGATATTGTGATTAAGTTGTCACAGTTTTCAAATAAACTCTCCTATACGAAGTTATAGATATACGCGATATCTCCAAAAACCGTTATTTAGCACGTAATAGCATAAAAAAACGACTATAAAATTAGAGTAATCGTCAGAGAAGATAAAAACGCCGGTCATTATCTGCTGATGAGACACTGATCTTCACTTCGTTCAAAAACTTGCCCAAACTCAAGGGTGTACGACAAGGCACGGTGACACATTATAATTTCAACATCTGCACCTATATAATTTGTGTTGTATATGATACAGAGCGCTGCGTTGCCGTACCCTAATTTAACTGTTTATATTCATGACGCCGACTCTACGTTGCGTCGTTTCTGAGGCTTTGTTTATCTCGTGAGCGACAAATTTGTGGCCGAAAAGTTGTGCATGGGCACATGTAGGATACTCGATTTGGAGCCTTTTTGCTTTATTAAAAACAATGGTGATGGAACGGTGTAGTTGAAGTTGTTGTTTGGGACGTTTTTGAGTAGAACAGTGGAAATAAAGAGGGTAAAGTGAATATAAATGAAAGGAAAGCTTCATTAGTTTGATAGCGTGTATATTTAATATATCTGTTTAGCAAACTCTATTATTTTCACTTCTGAATATTAAATATTATCAACTGCTGTTGTTATTAGCCTGTATTCACACACTAAAAAAAAACCAAGAGCAAAAGCTTCTAATACTAGAGTAGACTCATTCTAAAATATAGGCAGACAGATTTCTATGAAATATTAATTTTGCAAACAAATCGATGTCAATCTCGACATTAAAATGAATTCTGATAAACTAGTACTGAAATAAATTTGACACTACAGCCCTTAAAGACACAATTTTGTCTCAAATTAAACAACTTTCCGAAGAAGTGGGAGAGTCCTTTCATTAAAATTGTTCAACCACAACGTTTTATAAGATTCGTAAGTCGGATTCGTGAAATAAAACTAATTAAAACGGAGCTCGGGCCCTTTGCGGCGTTCGTCGCCTCTTTCAAATACAGTAACATTCATTGCTACAGTACTTGAACTACTACATTTTCATTTACTCCTGATTTCTTTGATAATTATTTTAATCTATCCACTCCACTATTCCACTCTTTATTGAAACAGCGTTAAGACTTGCGTTGCAAAACGAATTGTACTAATTTTATTATATAAGGAAAATATCATAAGGAACCCGTAATTCACCAAGCGAGAACATGACCTTAAGGCATCTTCAAAGAATGGACGATGCTATTGATTCTTCTAGAATGTTCTACTCCTATCAGAGATTTGATATAATCATGGTAATTCTAATTTTATAAGCCGCTGCTCCAAAAAGGGTGTAGTAGGGCTTTAGCCAAGTCAGTCTCAATAAGCCACTTCATTTCTTAATATTTCCCAGGATTATGAATAAGAACAGTCTAATCATTCGCCAGTATTCTTATGTGAACGATAAGAATCAAGATTGCCAATTACGTTTGCAGTACATGCAAACCCTAGGATTGCACAGCGTCTGTTATCGTGAGATTTGGTTGATAAATCTCGGCCTATAATTTATATACGACTGCCGGATAGTCTAGTGTTATTTAGTGTTTTTATATGTTTATATGTACGAGTATCATTGGATCTATCTTTATCTGAAGATGGTCACAAGCTATATACTCTTTGCTTCCCACGGTTTCACTGACTAGTTGAATTACAGCGGTCTAAGTGAGGTACTCGGCGTCTTTGAAGACGTTGTAACCACTTTTCAACTTTGCAGTACATTATAATAACAGCTAGGTAGTCACTTGCTGCACGCACACGGAAAACAACACAGTGTCCCTAGATGATGCATGCCTAACCTGAAAAGAATGCAAACAAACATTGGCTACTGTCAAACATTTCCATCGTGGTGACGAGAACGTTACTTGTTTAATGTTTAGAAACGCGACGATAACGAAATAAGGCTGCGTTCCAGTGCTGAAAACGTCACCGATTTCCCTATCTGGTAAATATTTTACGCTCTCTATTAGCGTGGGATGCTTAATTTGGCGTATCGTTGTGTGCTACGCTTTAGGCGGTGACTGTTTTGCAGAGTTATTGTCGTCGGATAAAGTAATAGGTATGAATGTTTTAATTTCATCATCACCTTCACTTTCATAAGAGAGTGGGTCACCTAATGAGGCACTCTGCCTATATGAAATCTATGATTACCTGACTTAAAAATGGTTTAAGGTAATAAAGTAAGGGTGGACAAAATGTTATTTGTGTCGCAGATACACAGGACAATTATTTTCTAACGTCAACTATATTTATGTAAGAAAGTATCGAAAACTTGAGAACACATGAATAAATAAGATATTGGTGTCTGAACTGGGTCGGCGTCTGAAGGAGAAAGGGCGTGATTCACGTTCTGGTCTTTATCTCGCCCAGCGCATTTCATTAGCGATTCAGCGTGGTAATGCCGCTAGTCTTATGGAGATGTTTGCCGAGGGACTGACATAGGTTTAGATTTTTGACTATATTATGCCATAGTAACATAATTGTAAGTGTTATTATTATATCATTTTAATTTTGACATGTTTGACTAATCATATATCTGAATAGTTTATTATTCAGATATATGATTAGTATATTAATATTATATAAATAATATATTTAGAAAAAATGTGGTTTTAAAAATTTATATGGCGGTCATTATTTTCAACACACGAAAACTGTTTCAGACCGTCAAACCGCTGCACAGCATTCCTCAATAAGTTTAGAATTGATATTCAAGTCACTAACTTCAAGCGACATGTTGTTACAGCATACAAATGCCCTAAATTGCTGGAAAGCATAAGTCTGAGTAATATTAACAAATAATAAATTTTTGATGAACTATAAATATTCCACTGATTTATTTTTTAAACCATTAAAAATGTACAGTTAATTTTAATGTACTTATTTGGATCTCGATTGAACGGAATTTTGACGTAAACAATGTTTGGTAAGATTTCATTAGACTTTTTCTACGAGTAGTATAAAGAATTATTTGAAGCTCCGAAACTTATAATTTATTTATTTATAGTGGTGAAGACAGACACAGCTAAGTATTCATTAACATCACAGATAAACAATCACTTTAAACCCAAAGTCCAATTAGAACTAGTTTTACGTGACTTATATATAAAATCTTGACACAATAATATATTTAAAGATAGAAGTAAAATAAAAATGCGAAACGAACGCGTAGTGCGAGAAAATAAATTTAATTCTATTGCAAATTGGTATTCAAAATAATCATTATACTAAATAATAAAATCATTATACTAAATAATTGCTTTAAAAATACAACAAATTACAATATATTTGCTTAAAAACTGACTGACAAACATTCTTTAATTATTTAATTTTTTTTTTTAAATTAGAGCTTTTCAATTCCTCTGCAACCTGCTGACTTAAACTACTTTTCTCCGGTTGAAACTGGTATAAACTGGTTCTAGAACTATTTAGAAAACCACCCTTTGATCGCGTTTTCGATTGCTGCATACCGGCGGCCATATTCCAGCTCGAGTTTTCGTATTCATGGTCCGGGTTCAGTTTCTGAGACCGCTGCGCCAAGTGCTCTATTATGAACAAGTTATGAAAGTTTCCATGAAATATTTGTTCGTTTGGCTGTTTGATCCGAAATGTTGAACATTTAAGGGCTTTTATGGACTAATAATATTGTATATTGCTTTGTTTTTAGTAATTTTGTTAAGGTAGAGTTCATATTGAGCAGGTAATATTTGTCACCAATATTATTACGTTTTTACACTTGAAATAAAAACTTGAAAAGTATTACTGTGAAGTTTTACTATTGAACAAAGTACTAGATTTATACTAGGACAAATACTTTAGAAAGTTTGTCAAATGTGATTAAAAAGGAGTCAGTGTTAGGCATTGGCAATACTACCAATTTAAGTCACCTTGACTACGCGCGTAAAGACAGCCTAGACTCTATCTTAAAATATTGAATACCCAAACGAATTAGCTAAAATAAACAAAGAACTACTTCCAAAAAGTAATTTAAACTTTAAGTAAACAACAAAAACATCGTCACAGCAATTATTGGTTAAATTGAACCATCACAAGGCGAGGCAACACGTCAACCCTCCGATAATTGGCTAAGTGGGTCTCGGAATTAGATCCTACTTCTGTGGTCACGCGATCACCTACGAGGCGAGGGTTCCGCAAGGTAACTACCTCGGCCCGGAGTTTTTCCTTCTCTTTATTATGTTGCGAGGAACGCGGTGAAGTGAATGGGGATTGGCTTTGGATTTTCGGGGCGCAAATCTTTGTGATTACCTTACGCTGCTTTGGCTTATACGGCTAATAAGATTTTTCTTGGCTGATTCAATGCTGTGGTTATTAATTAATTTAAGCGTAGAAATTTTAACGCTTTTAATAATTTACTTTTTACTTCAATTTTCTGGTTTCTTTACTCCGTTTTCCATATATATTTGTACGGATGTCGATAGTTGTGTACAGGTTGTGTTTTTCAGCAAATTTCATGAAGCACGGGCTAGGCAATTTTTAAGTAATAGTTGGTTTTTTTTGATTCGGAGAGTATTTCCCACAAAATAACAAGAAGTTTGGTGCAGTGCCATATACCGGCCGATTTAAACATAATAGTTATTATTATGAACGTACGCTATGTAATCTTAGATGAGTATCCTGAGTAACGAACGGAATTTGTCATCTATTCGTAGAATATTATTTTACTTAAGATGCAATTTAACAGTACTAATAAATTACTTTCAATTTTTAACGTAGTTAAAGAAGTTGACTTTCTCAGTAAATCATGATTAAATCATTCCATTCCGAGTTAGTCAAGTATTTTAATTTTAACGTTTCCACTGTTTCTTTCAAACAGCTTATCAGTCCTTCATCAAGCTTATAAAAACCTTTTTAAAAGTGCTACACTCTGAATCGCTGTGTTTTCCCCATTGTTGCATGTTTGCTTGCAATATCACATGACGCGAAGGCTTCAAAGTAATGTGACCTTACAGTTACGTAATTATGTAGAATTACTGCGATTGCATGAAATTTATTTCGCTTCTGTATTGCTTAATTTGTTCCGATTTTCAGGGTTTTATTATTTGAAACATGTGAGTCAAAATATTCTCATTATTTTATTAATTTACATTTAGTTTGAAAACTTCGATACCGATGGACCTTTTTTTGAAATTCTTTGTTTTTTTTAATGGTACATTTTATGTAAGATAGAGTAATTTAAAACTGTTTTTTTGGATCGGAAAACGATTTATCTAGCACAAAAATTAAACTTATCACACCTTTTCTCATTCTTGCTACTGCAATGCAATTAAGTATGTAATTAAGGAATACTTTTTATGCAACTAAATTCTTTTTACTCGCACTAATACCTTCTGTACTTATAGTTTTTGACCCACCTTGCAGCTTAAATTTCAGCTTTTGAAGCCTTCATAAAAATATGTTTTCTTATACTCAATTAAAACAAAGTGAGAAGGCAACGGAACACGATTTATTCGCCACTCAACGGCATCTGATTTACTAAAGTAAAATGTAAATGTATTATGGTTGAAATAATTTATTATTAAATAATCGTTCAGCCTAAAAAGCTGTATGTTGCGTGACGGACTAAGTATAAGGCGATATTAGGTAATGGAAGGAAGCGGAAAGGCCGACTAACTTTATGAAACCTGTAAAAAGTATCTCTAGCACTAGAAAATGTGTCAACAGAAGCTGACCAAATTTCATTAATCTAAGAAAGGTTTTAAATTAAATACTTAATTGATCTGTTCTTTGCTCGGCCAGTTGTATCTGTGCAATAATAGCATCGCTCATAGTTATACAATGTTTACCGGAGCGTAGCAAAATGCCAAAGATACAATTTAGTCGGTCATGTAAAAAATATTTACATTACTGATCCACATTGCCCTGCCCTATTGGAGTTTAAATCCCTGGATATCAAAAAAAAATGGATGAAAACAGTTAAGTATGTTTGTGTGGTTAGTCGGGAGTGTTTTTATTGATATTTGATGAAAATTTTCCAAGAAAGCAGCCGCAACAAAGGTCGGGGGCTAATAAAAATTCAATGTCACTTTAAACTTACGCCTTGAAAAAAATTGCCCCGTGTATACAAGGAATGGTAACACTGGCCAACTAAATAACGTATATTTAACAATGTTAGTAAGACTAATGCGGATAACGAAGTACTTTGTCAGTTATCCTATTTTCATTAGCCAATAAAATACGAGTACGATCACATATACCACCGAATCCTATACCGAGCCATTTATCGTCCGCACTTTCCGTAACACCTCTCGCATCCCTTTACGCATTTGCGTTGTAACCTCCACCTACAAATCCTGGCAACATATTTCACGCGGCACCGTCTGCCATCAATTAAAGCATTATCCGCTATCGCTCCCTCACCATGCCACTCGTCCTCTGAGGTACGAATAACATGGTTTATTGGGATACAGTAGCGTATCTTTATAAAAAAGACAGTAGGTACTTTGTAGGTAAAACTTGTGATTCTACTGCTATTTCGTTTTTTATTATCATAATTAGTTTTATAATTGAATGTAAATAGAACACATATAGGTCAACCTCAAAGTTTTTCCTAAAAACTCTGACTCAAGGTTTCTCGCAAACTTAACTTTATTAAAAAATGATAATAGAGTTTTGTATCAACAGTTTTTTTTTTGTGCAACTCTAATACTAAGATTTCATTTTAAATAAACTTCATACATGTAGCAAATAAGAAAGAAGAAGTCGATAATCAATTTTTTTTTTGTAAAATATAAACACCTATCGAATCCACAAGAAGGAGACATCTAATTATTTGTAAGTAAGGACAGATAATTAGCTCTATGAACAAAAGGTTACAAGTGACTTTCAAAAACTCGACTTGCAAGAACTTTATACCCACGTATCTTAACAAATAAAATCGCCGGATGCAGCTTAGTATATATACCACTATAGCCTATGATCTGCAGGCGAAGACAAATCTATTGACACCACTCACACAAAAATACGGCAAACTAGGCTCTAGGGCCTTTCGCAATTTGGTACCTAAAAAAAGTTATAAATACATACAATAAACACTAAAAAACATTTTGTATCATAATATTAAATATTAACTTAAGTCATAATATTGCATACCAACTTAAGTCACTGTTATGTAAGTGAACAGTATTACCATGAGAGGGTACCTCCCATTTCCTACCATCGTGACTTGGGCCCGTTGGATCCGAGCCTAAAATGATCGATAAACTCCAGTGTATAATTAACAGGCAATTGCTTTCCTAGATAACAGTTTCAGATGTTATATATGGGGGTAAAGAAGTGAAATATGAGTGAGGTGTTCCATTACTAATAATTCAAGGTCTTGTGTGTTATTTTCTGCTGATTTCAACGCCTGACTGATAGCAGACGCATTTAAGTATTTTTTATGATTAAAAACATAAAATGGTTACTGGCTGTATTACATTTCATCCAATTATGCGTGGGCGGCAAATTTTACACTCTAAAACTCTCAAACTTTATCTAATGAATAATAAATTCTTAAATAAGCAAATAAAATCATTTAATATTCAAACGGCCTTAACATAATAGAATATTCTCTCCGACCTTTTAATAAACGGTTCACCTATTCATAAAATTGTTTTTAAAACCACCGAAACACCTTCTACTTTCATATCTGGAGCCGTAATCGGATTAAGCCACAACTTAACGAGCATTACCCCATTTTACATCTAAACTGAATAAATGCTTTTAATATTATGAGCTCGGTTTCAAGTAGGTAATAATAATAATTTAGTGGTAATAACAAGAAAGAAGGAGCTTGCTTTGAGCAGACGTTAATGACGCTTAGGGAAACCTTCATAGAGTAAACCTAATATTATAGCTTTGCTACGAGCTGGTAAATGGATTAAATCCTTACTAATATATACTTTAGAGAGAATCCGTTTCTAAGTTTGTGAACTTTATATATTTTAGCCTACTTGCGACTTTTTTTTGTTTTGGAATGATTATTCCTGTAATATAGGCCCGTTAAAATATCCTGCTTGTTACTTTGTGCTTGACTAGTAGAAGTAAAACCTTGTAACTTGAGAATGTAAGGATTCTAAGGACATATAAAATGTAGCATACCTGTTTAAGAGGTGGTAGAATGAAATATTCAAACAAATACTGCACTGAAACTAAGTACTCCTTTTTTTGCAGTTGCATATAAAGTCCTCAAACAGAGGCCAAGGCAGGTGCTTGGGCTTGCTTGGTCAGTAACGTCCTGACTAACATACTGATATTTTGAGCTGGGAATAAACAAAGAGCCTACACCGCTGAATCTAGAGCCATGAGTTTTGAAGAATGTATTCATTTATAGAGTTCAACCCCATTGGAATGAATTGGGAGCTTATCTTTTTTTCTATATTCCATATTATTTCCCGGGCAACCTCCGAATGACAGCTACTACTAAAGTAAATTTTGTAAGATCACATAATTATACCATATATTTACCTAGATTTTTTCAGTGGTACACTTATGTCAATCATGCAATTCTCAATCAAGACAAGTCTGAGCTGAATTCTTCATAATATAATGTAAAATAAAACGTTTTATCAGCGTTATTACTCTATCAATATAAGCAGTAGTGCTTTAATTCCAGAGTCAGCCAACTCATTTCAAATATCCATTCACCTGCCTCACTTCCATTACCCTCCGACTCCAGACAAACGCAAAAGAATCCTCATCCGAAAAAATCCTCCCCAGGACTTTAGTACGTAATGCCACGCGACCCGAAAAATTGTCTGTAATATCAGAAGCAGTATACACGTCCTTTAATAATGAGCCAGTGGACAGAACCGGCCACTAGCCAAAGATATTGACATAGTTTTTTTCTATAGAATGGCTTTACACTCTAATTTATGATACATATAAAAGTTAGCCATATCCATCCAGCGCGTTAACGGTGCTAGCATCATAGGCACCTTTGCGCCAGGTTCAAATTGGGGCGGATTATAAATTTGTGTTCAAAATGTAATTTCTGACTTATTTATATAGATCGATATTATGCATTAGTTACTGCCTTGTAAATGTGTGACTTGTAAATTTGTTTATTATTATTACTTGCGAGGTAAATGATGGGCAACAGAAAATAATCGGATTTCTTATTTATAAACGTATGTGTCACAAACAGAAAATATTTGATAGCTATAATTATTAAGTACTTGCAAAATAATTTAGTTTGCACTCTGTGCTTCCCTAGTTAATTCTTTAATATTAAAATGGATATTATCTTTTAGTTATTTAGATATCCGGTCTACATAATTTATAAACCTTTGGTAGTGGGCAAGGGTCGGTCCAAATTGAAGAACCGGCGCACCCATTGTGTTCCAAACACCCAAACACTCATTTTTATTATTACGGGGGCGCCATTTAATTTTCTCGGACCGTGTCCGTGTTTTAACTGCCATGTGGACGGTTTCTCTGAGGGACTTTTTTCGGACAGTTTTCGGGGGTACTTTTTTTAGGACTTTTGTACGTGCATGTATTGGTGGTTTTGTCCGTTTTAATTTGAGGCGGTGCAATTGGTTTTTATGTTTGATGTTGAGGGTAATAGACTGTTTTGGATGGGTGGGCGATTTTTGAGTTTATTTTTATTTTTCTGATATTAGTTGCATGGCATCGATGATGTATGTGGCTATACTGATGGTTTATTTATTTGCTGAACCATTTTTATTGGAAAATATACTTTTTATTCATTTGTCAGTCTATTTTTCGCATTTTACAAATATTCAAAAATAATATTTTTTGATAATTATAGGTAATCCTCATTATCCAATCTTCTTTATCCTGTTAGTGGGTGTAGGCCACATTTCATGCCATCTACCTCGGTTCGGTGCCAATCTTGGAAATAAACCTCTTTTATCTATAAATGAAAACTTCAGAGTGACCAATGGAAACAAATGTCTGACAGTAAAACTGTGCTATTTTTAAAATGATTAAAAATACAGCTTTCTTAATTTCGAAATAAAAACCGTAAAGAAAAATACTAACGTAATTATCTCCCTTACAGCACTATAGCACAAAATAAAAGCAAGTTCTTATGTACGGCATTTTTTATAGGATCAAGAGCCGTCACCGCTCCTCTACGTCAAATTGCACCGCGACACCGCTTGTGTCAGTCCTACCTACTTCAGATAGACAGCGATAGAAGGTGCTGACCGGATTCTAAGTTGTGGATAAGTGAAGAGTGAATAGAATGGACAAAATTGCACTATATTGTGAAATAGTTATCTGTATATTAAAAAAGTAAGTCCAGACTTTCCGACTTGTCACAATCAGCGCAGAGTCTAAATACGCCTCTGAACTTAGAGACATGAAAAATTGGACGGTTGAAAAGAGGGTTTAAAGTTTTTTTTTTATATTCCAATACCTCGGATGACATCTACTAAGTAAAAAATTATTATTAGCAGTTTAGATGTACAGTTATGTCCATCTTTACCAGCTTCAGCTATAAATATATTGTTAGAAATCTCTGTCGGGATTCCAAAAGGTCAGTCTGGTGAATTGAAAAGATACGATTCAAACGTAACGAAATACATAGAAGTATTTTGCATTAATACGATGTGATGTGACGTTATTTTGTTACTTTTTCCCTACCGATTAGATGACAAAATAACTTTATTGAGCAGATACGAATAAGTAATAATAAAAACTAAGAAAACATTTTAGAATACTTTAATAAATTCGGTGTCCATGATTTTTTCTATGTTATTCTCACTTGGTGCAACTATCCTGTCCGCGTAACATCTTTAAACGTGGTCAGATAAACTAAACATTTGTAAAGCGAGTGGATATAGCCAGAATAGAAAGCGCCAGAAATAGCGTCAAGTTCATATTTGTGACTGTGTTTGAAATATTTTGTATCGACAATTCATTTAAATCATTTTAGAAGCATCCCTTATTATTCACTCGTTAAAAAAAACTATGTAAATGACTAATTAAACACAATTTTATGAATTTCTAAACGCAGATTTAAATCAAAGAATGAGCCGCTTGTTCATGCCACTGTCACTATTAGCGTCACGTAGGTCAGTTTAAGGCATTAGCATTAGCATTAGCGAAAAGCATTCGTTGTTTTTGTGCAGGGACTAAAAATTTCTATGGCAAGCAAGTCACTCAAAATATACAAATATTTTCACCGTATGGAGTTGGAACATTTTAGACCTTTAAGTATCTATAAATAATTTAAAATACCTACTATTGAATTGCCTACTACTAAATTGTATATAATTATGAAATATCGAGTTCCATCTCAGTTCAAAACAGTGAAACCTGTAAATACTCCATCAACAAAGCCGCTCGCGCCTGACTAATCCGTTATATACTGGTATATTCGTGCGAACGGTACTAATCCGGTATATTTGGGAGAACGCTACGTAGAGGTGTCATCATTCGGCCCTAATCCCATTCGTCGGTCAGACGGCTTCGGTATCCGATTACACTAGCCTTTGTATCACTATATAGTGTTGCTATTAATTAGTTAACTTTGATTGGAGGTTCAAATAGCAACCGTTAAATTTAACTGTGTATGTTTAAACTGCAGGTAATGGCTGTATGCATTTTGTATAAAACTAAACATTAGTGTTTAGTTTTTAAAAACTGTTTTATTACCAAATTGACTGACTTTGTCTAGGGCTTGTAGTTGTCAAATTGCATGAGACATAAAACTTTGAACCCCTTAAAAATTTCACGTTTCTAGGTTCAACAGTTTAGGCGTTGTTAAACTTATTTTTAGTATACTTAGACTTCTTTTTTAATTTTAATTTTAATAGTTTTTGAAAATCATGTTTTATAAAATAGTTAAGTGTAGCATTTTACCATTAATGTAAATGGTTATTTAAAGTTGTAACCTGTAAATTAATGAATAACAAAAAGGTGTACGTACGCCTGAACCTAGCATTGAACCCACATTTTGCTTCGGAAGCAAGAGGTTTAAAGATTTGGTTTCCACTGCTACTAAAGACCTTATATAAAATTCATCATCAATATTATAACGAGGAAAGATTTGTATATTTGTATGTCATAAATTAACTCAAAAACGATCGATTTAAAAATATTTCGCCGTTTTTTATTACTAAGTAACATAGGCTATAAAAATTAGAGATCCACGGGTAACATCGCGAAACCCAGCTAGTTATTAATATTACTTATTTAGTTCGTTATATCAAATGTATTAAATTGTATCAAATGGATAAAATAATGTTAATTAATATTATAAAACAACGAAACACAAGCAATTTGCTTATTCAATTTCAGAATACTTCGTAACTAATTATGCATTAGTTTGGATGAAAATTCAATAAATTGATAGCGTTGATTGGAAAATGGTAAATTAATTTGATTTGACGACATAATTTATGAAGCTTGAACAAATGGAGTATTTTATGCAAAGTACCTATTAATTTTCAGACATTGAAAATTGTAATGAGTATGCAATTTTTTCGACGTTTCAGCTTTCCGAATCAAAGTTTCAACGAAAATAGGGAGTAAAGATTATTTAGTTAATTTTTTGCTCCTACTATTGCCACGATGTTTCGAAATTGTATTGCCTCTAACGCTAATCTAATATATATACTGCAAATTCGAAAAACTTATATTTTCCAAGATTATCATATAAATTAACAGAGGCAATAAAATTTCAAAACAAATGTTATCCTTGTCTAATATTAAATCGCTTCAGTTATCGTCTGATAGTTATTTTACAAATGAGCTTTTACCAAGGTAAGTATTGGCAACATTCCAAACTTTCCCGGCCAGTGTTGCCAACCTTTTATACCAGTAATTACCCATATTTCATAAGTGGTTTCGTGAAATTGTGTAAAATATTATTGCGTGGTCGAATTTTTCGGACTTCGGGTTGATGACAAAATGTGCTAGCGTTTTTTTTGGTAAAAAATTATAATTTGTAGTAGTTATGACTACTTAATATATTTATTGCAAAAAACAGTCCTAAAACTGCTCCTGTTATATTCTATCCTGTCTTACTATCCAGTAACGACAAGTAATACTTACCGGTGTGAACTTGGCAGCCATACTCAGCAGCCTATAACCCGACCAATTTAAGATGGTATTTTTTGTGAACTTGGCAGCCAACGACTTTCTGATTAAATGGAGTCAGATACGACTTACAGCTATAGTACAACAAACTAAAACGAGCTAAAAAATGCCAAAAAATTCAAATTCAAACACCTAAAGCCCTTGGAGAGCGGTCAATCGAATACACTAAAATCGCTCAGACACAAAGATATTTTGTGGTGTTACAGAATAAAACGTATGTCGTTAGATAGACAAAAATTTCTTTCAGACGTATGAATCGGAATTTACTTACGGCGTTATACTTTAAAAAAGTGAAAACCTACTTCAATTCAGCGGGCAATGTTTCCGTTAAAACAAAATGTTACCTAGTCAAAAAAACAATCAAAATTGAAACATCAAAATCGAACTCATCTGAAAAAAAAGTGGTCATACCAATCATCCCCTGTTTTTCTACGCTTAGGCTATGACAAAAGAAAACAAATTTATATGGGACCATTTTTGGGGTATATATCTTTTCTAATAATAATAAATTACAAAAATCGGAATACTCTGTAAAAGGTTATGCGTATTAAAATATATACGCGTCGAATTAAAAACCTCTATTTTATCTTAGGTTAAAAATGTATTACTATGCTAAGCTAGTATATTTGTTTATAGCATTTTAAATTATTGTTATTCCTGTTTTTACTCGACTGCGAAAGAAGGAGGGTTATGTTTTTCGAGTGTATGTATGTCTATATATTTTTAGCACACCCTAGAGCATGAACGGTTTGTCATATTTTTTGTGCGTAGTAATAGATTCGTCTCACCTGCAGATGGTCATAGGCTGCTATAAAACAAATATGCTAGCCGCATCCCGCCATTTTATTCATTGAGATACGTGCGTTTAAAGTTCTTTCAGTCAGGTTTTTGAAGTCAATTTTAATTTTTTTTTAATGATTTGTTTTGGTGTATTGTGTAGTTTGGCCCTCTGGTATTATTGATTTATCTAAATGTAGTACAATGAATGTAGATCTAAGTTACGTAGTACTCTATCATTTCTTCTGCGGTAAGGTCAACATCATCGGCGAAATTTTTTAAAACGTAATGTAAAAACAATAATTGGAATGAATTGTACAAATTTATGGTATACATAGCTTAAATAGACATCATTATATAATAATAAAAATATTAATTAGCACTTATTACACTCTAATCATAAACCTTTTAGTTTGTTTTATAATTTTTGAGTGTATCAAGCAAAGATTTTTCTATCAATCTATTTCTTGTTACATACTGAACTTGGTTCATCATGTTTATAAAATACCTATTTTATTTTGATTATAATAGTAACAGAAAATAAACAAACACTCCTTACAAGATTAAATTCACTAATAATGCTCTTTGAACCACTACGACCCATTTAAACACTAACAAATACCATTCCCCCGTCCTAAAAACCTATATAACCCCAGATATTGGTGCTCGGATCCAATTTACACCCACCGTAACAACCGCATTGCACATTTTTTGCGGAATCCCCGCCCCCAGCCGCATAAGGTCCCAGAGATTCTCCTCTTTTTACGAATAGACACCTGTAAGCCAATAACTATATATTCCAGGTTATGGCCTATTAATTTGTCGTAGGCAGCCAACGCGGCACTATTCCCGACAACCGTTAAGGCCGTACTACCGAAAATACGTTTGTTTTCAAGTGAAATATTGACTTGTTGTTCGCAAAACTACGCTTGTTTAGTTTCTAAAAAGTTTGGGCGCTGGTCGAGTTTTTCGGGTCGTTTTTACGTGATTATTGATCGGTTTGTTCGGTGGAAATTGGATTTTATTTATGCAACCGACCAAAGTACCGACACAAAATGACAAACGATAGCTAGATTGGGGCGAGAATGTATTAAAGCTTGGTGTTGCTTGCAAGCGTAAATTTAATCAGGAACTGGTTAGACTTTGTTACTATGATGGTAGGTATGGTAGAGCTTCTCTAACTTTTACGAGCCTATGAATAAATTGATTGCCTTCACCATAAAGGATAATTGACTATCAACTACTTCTCCATAATTGCTGCTTGATTTTCCTGGCAAGTTCAAATGAATCTAGACTCAGTGGCCACTGCAGGCGACAAATTGTGTCATGTTTTTTCTTTTATCTTACACAGCTAGGCATTTGACCACAAGTTCACACGACCACGGAAGTCAGTGATACTGTAGCTCTAGATGAAGCATGCCGGGTCTGGAATACACTGGCTCTCAAGGAAGGCTGCCGGAACACACCGTTAGGTGCTTGGCGACTGATTTTACAACTTGAGGATGGTAGCTAGTCAGGCGAGAGATAGGAAACGCCCTACCACTCTGTTGACATGATATTAAACGAAAAGATTACGGAAAACGATTTTATATACAACTTTTCTTTTAACGTCTGCAAAAGTATCCACTATTGGTTTCCTATATTATTTTTACAAAAAGTGATTACCTTGCAATATAGCCAGCCAGCGCTGACAGAACTTTTTCAGTAAGTTCTATTTAAAAATGCAACCTCTAAAAAAAAATTAACGAGAGCACTTGAAAAGTATACCAAAACCCCCTAATAAAGTCCCTTTCAAACAAATTAAGAATGTTTAAATCAGTCCTGTCGTTTGGTAACAAACATAAAAAATAAACATACCGTCGAATTGAGTACTAATATTTTGGGGAGTCAGTAAAAAGTATTATGATGACCACGGCGCAGAAGGCATATTTTAGGTCCCTTTGGAGGTGCGCGGTGAGGCGCGGGCGGAATGCGTCAAGACCAGAGCGACGCCATTGGTGCGCGCGCGTCTCGTGATAGGCTGCTCAGTCGCTATTCGTCTATCGCGGCGGCGACGCGCTCACACTGCTCTCGAGTCCAGTCGAAAAGAAGTGTTTCTTTGTATTAAATTGTTTTTTATTTGTTAAGTTTTCGTTGTTTGATAAGTTTTTTGTTGAGATTTGTACGGTGTTGAACTTATTTGCTATTTTAAGCTATCACAATGCCGCGAGGAAGAGGCAATACTTTGAATAGACAGTCGAGAAGTTTGGTGTACAACGTCTTTCAATATTTTTCACAAGTTTTCAAAATACTCGAAGCTTACAAAAAAACGGCCGCGGCAACAAAAATGTCTGTATCGACAGTACAAAGAATTATAAAAGAAAGTAATTCTTCACCGTTTTTAGTGGTTTTTAGAACCCATGGTAAAAAGAGACCGCGCCGTAACCCTGCCTCCGACGTTGACGACTTTGACAAAGGGGTAATTAAGAGATGTATCCATAACTTTCATTTAACTGAAAAAGAATTGCCAACTTTAGAGAAGTTACGAGCAAAATTACATCAAGATATTAACTTTAAAGGATCCAAAACAAGTTTTGGTCGATTAATAAAAAGAATTGGATTTAAGTAGAAAAAAAAACAGAAAATAACCGAAATATTTTAATAGAAACATCAGCTATTCGGTTGTTACGAATCAATTACCTAAAAAAACTCCAAGATTATCGAAGACAAAATAGACCAATCATTTATACTGACGAATCGTACGTACGTACGTAAACCCATGGGCTGGGCTGACGGTTCTACATCAGGTCTGAAAAAGCCTATCTCAAAAGGCCAACGAGTCGTAATCGTTCATGCCGGGTCAGAGGCTGGATTTGTGCCTAATACATTATTAACTTACAAGTCGGGCACAAAATCAGGAGATTATCATGACGACATGAATTTTGAAAATTACCAGAAATGGATTCGAACTCAATTGGTACCCAATCTCCCACCGAACTCCGTTGTTGTGGTAGACAACGCCCCTTACCACAATAAAGACTATGATATGGCTCCCAGATCTAAATCCCGAAAATCCGACATGCAAGAGTGGCTTACCAAAAATGGAATCAGCTTTGATTCCAATATGTTGAAACCTCAATTGTACGATATAATAAAAAATAACAAACCTCGTTTTAAAAAAATACTCCGTTGACAAAATTTTGATGGAAAATGGTCACGATGTTCTCCGTCTCCCACCGTACCATCCGGATTTAAATCCCATAGAAATAGCTAGGGCCTCTATAAAGGGTTACGTAAGTAGTAAAAACGTAAAGTAGAATATTGGCTGCGTTATAGATTTAATTAAAGAAAAAGTGAATCTGATGGGACCAGAGGAATGGAAAAAATTATGTGACAAAGTAAAATCTATAGAAGAAAGCTATTTAAAAAGTGACCACATCGTGGATGTGCTTACGGAGGAATTAATTATATTATGTGGGAGAATCTGACGAGAGCGAAGATTCGACAGATGTGGATTTTCCTGAATCATCGGAAGATGAAGACTTTAATATAGTACCCGGCCCCAGTTCCTCAAGTTCCACGATTCCCTCAAGTTCCATGATAGAGGGAATCATGGAACTTGAGAACAGCGATAGCGACTAAATGTGTTTCACATATTTATAATATTTTTGGTTCAATTTATTTTAAAAAACATTTAAAATTACTTACGTTTGATTTATTTGCATAACCAACGTTTACAACATTACACAAATTATTTAACCAACATTAAAAATTATTTTGTCTTAAGTCTTTTCTTCATGAGTGTACGTGCGCAGACGGACGCCATTTGTAGTCTTCTTTCGTGAATCGTACTGTACGTACGAACGATGCGTCGTCTAATTGCAGATAACCAGCATAAGTTTGTAGAATAGTAATAATCATGCTTTGATATAATGAACAACGAAGATCATGCGATGGAACTCACTCTCTATACATACATTTTCTAGCTATTCAAAACATACTCCTGTAGATAAGTATACTACGTGCCTTCTTGGCTCACAGCCAGCACAGCTCTGATTTTGAGGTTATTGCGTTAAACGGTACATTTTGCTAGTCGCACAAGACAACGGTATAAGTTGTCAGGATAGGCAAGATAGTTTGATAATGTTCTCGTATCGTTTTCAGATGTTGCAATCGGAATAAACTCCGACAAAATAATATTTTTTCGACTTAAAGTCAAATTTAAATGCAAGATTTCACCTAATTGAATCATCCTTATAGAAATGAAATTAAAATGAAGTTGGAAAAAATATTCAATGAAAATTAAATCGTATGTATTATATTAATTCGAAATGCTGAATTGAAGGAATTCCTAATACTGGTTTTATAGAACATATAAATTAAAGTTCAAGTAATCTCTCTGGTCTGATTTTTTGCAAGTTTTGATCCAATTACATACAGTTTTACAGTTTCTAAACTTTGCGTGGGCTTGTGATATTTAGAAAATAAATAGTTTCTAGTTAGTTTTACATAGAGATACAAAAACAAGTTCTTTAGTGATTACCGACCTCTATTACGGCAACTATACATCCAGCTTTTTCAGTTATTAAGCTATTGCATAGCTTTTATCGCGGGATTTGAACGCGGCGACTGAGTCAAGATATTCCGTAACTCAAATAAACCTAACACTCATCTAACGTCGTTTCAGTTCGGCAGACTTCGGCACGGTGTTTGTGTGCGTGCAACTAGACGTATGCGTATGCAATAGCTTTACTGCGGCAGTACCAGAGTGCCACACGTTATTCTTTTATTTTAAAAATAAAAATGTGGGACGATTTAAATAAGACCACTAGAGAAGTGTGTTGAAAGGGTTATCAAACAAAATTACACTTAATTAAATCGGCCCAGCCGTCTCCAAAAAATCAGGTAACAAACAAAAAAACCGTCGATTTGAGTACATCCCTTATATTTAAGAAGTGGATAAAAAATAGCATATTAATTTAAACTAAGGCGAAATTTTATTACAATATTAAAGACTTTAAAATATAGTGGTTGTAACTTCATGTCATCCTGATTCCAAAGAGGTAATTTCGTAAAACCATTCCAAATCCGTGAACCATAAAACTATTTTCCACATTACACGAGTGAGTTAACATAGCACCCATTAGTTAATGCCGCGACAGTTCTCGCACTAAATTCGAAAAACAGAACTGTTTACCCGACACCATTGTGTGGCAAGCTGCCAGAGTGTCAGCGACACTTGAACGGGTGATTGCACTGCACATTTTCTAATTTCATATCTCTATATTTCTATATTCCATGGAATTGGATTCTGCTACTTTTTGAATGTAAGTTAACACTCTAAAAATTTGTATTATAAAGCCCCTTATAGATAAATACGCAAGGAATGAAAAGGCTTCAATCAAGGTAATGAAACTTTTATGAGTATATTATAGGGTAGTCAAAGAGGAAGAAAAATCTAAAATATGTTGAGAAGGAACAGTAACTAGATTCGTTACAATTTTATTTATCTAAACGTCATATACATATCTAACTAGTTCAACTTATAGTACACTTAATAAAATAGTGAAGCCGGAATTACTGTCACGTTATTCCGAATATGATATGATTGCACTGAAATTATAAGTTATGATCTTTTAGACCAGCCCTAACAAGAGTATTCAAATTTTAGCTTTGTCATGACTTATGATAGGTAGAATGCACTAACTAAAGAGTTTTGTCATCATTGACTTCACTAGCTGACTTTTGATTTTAGTGAATTTTATTATGTGGAATTTATTTATATCAGTTCAGAAGCCACTTGAAAACCGGCCTGTTCCGGATACTAAAACTTGCAAGTTCTCTCATAAGACAATGTGTCGAGTTATGTTATTAAATATCCTTAAAAATTCTTAGGCAAATAAGTAGCTAACTATTTGAAAACAGTTTATATAATTTTGACACTGAAAATGTATGGTAACTTATCAGAAACATTGGTCGATAGAACTTAGATACCTACTTGTAAACCGTCGTAAAATTTTAACGATAGCCATAAATTTTATCTTTTCAAGTTCTGACGTTGTAAACAGCGAGGAAAGTCATTTTATTGTTCTTAAAAATTTATCGAAACGTGCGTAACCTTCTATTACAAATTATAATAAAAATGTTTATTGTCTAAAAAAACCTCGAACATTTTCATATTTCAATTTTGCATAAAAGTAAAGAGCATCCCTTTGATTAAGTTTTAACCAAATACATATTGAATTAAGCGCTTTAAAAGTAGATCTAAAATGGCAGTAAGTCAGCTTATAAACTATCGATAAGAACAAAATTCGAAAGTGTCATTATGTTTAAACCGCTTAACTTATAAATGATCCAATTATACTAATTTCCGAGTTTATCTACGACTTACATAATCTTTGGATTCAGAACATTTAAATGCTTTATTCAATACTGTCAGAACATCAGATCTAACAAAATAAATAAAAATAGCAATCAGGTCATGGTAGATAGAGGTTACACATTAGACGCAGAGTTTCGCGTGGGTACACGAAACTCTTTGCGTCTAATGTCATTTTGCAAAGTGCAAGATTGCGGAACTCGCTGTACCCGTGCACCGTATTGTCGCTTGACATCAGACAGGTTAAACAACGGTGAAACACCTATTATATATAAAAAGAAAACTCATTAATGTTCATATTATATTCTATAATTTCTTCTGTGGCACGGACAAGTCGTTCGACGCTTCACAGCCGCAGCGTTATGACTGCCCATATTTGGCGAGAGCTTAACAGCGATTCCTCTGGCCCTTATCGCAGAAGTAACGAACGATCGCACTGAACATCGTGGCATTATGCGCCGGCACGCGCGGGTCAGCTTCGTAATGAATGCGCACGCAGACACGTTGCGATCTGTTTGTAAACATCGACTTTTGCACTTACATCAGTGTTTTTGTGGAGCGTTTTAGTTAAATGTATTCGGTAAGCGCATGATAAATCTCTGCTTTTGACATACCATTTTTGATAACCTTGATACGGGCAGGCCTAGTTTAGTTAAAACCCCACAAGCAACTGTTTTATCTACCTGTTATCTAGATAAATTGTATGTGCCTTTATAAAACCATTTTCCTTTTATTAATTAAAATATGCATTAAATTTTCTTATCTTCATTTAACTTACATAGAATTAGAATAACGACTTAAGATGTACAATATATTAACATGTTTCTAACTGAGCATAATTCTTGTACAATTAAACAGAATTTTGACTTAGTGGAATTAACATGAACCGTCACTACACAACTAGAAGGTTTTTAAGGAAGTAGAAAGTTCTACAAAACAGCAAAACATTAGCAGTTTTTTTATATGTTTGATGACGGTTGACACATTCAGATACGCTCACACCGGTAGATTTGGGATTTTTCTAAAAATAGTTTGCTGTGGTGTTTG
Organism: Ligdia adustata; assembly: GCA_947049295.1. Taxonomy (NCBI): domain Eukaryota; kingdom Metazoa; phylum Arthropoda; class Insecta; order Lepidoptera; family Geometridae; genus Ligdia; species Ligdia adustata. The sequence goes on from OX346218.1 coordinate 13,174,639, forward strand.
CTATGGATAAATACAGCCGACTAAATGTAATCTTATATTGACTATTAAGGTATGTACCTTTGATTTCATGTTGGGTACAAATTAAAAAAAAACCGACGACAGTAAAAAAAAACTGCTACATTGTTTTTTTTGGAGTGAAGATCACTCCCGACTTAATTAACCTTTTAAAATCGAATTCAAAATCGGTCGATTCGTTCGGGAGCTACGATGACACAGACAGACACACACACTCGTCGTTTTTTTTTTCGGGAATTAAGAACTAGTAGAGTTCGGCTTGGGCCCAAAAAAAATTTACTTTTATATCGGCAATAACATTCAGAATAGTAATTTAAATCAGCGTAGCACTTCGTAGCAAATTATGAATGGTACAATTTATTTTCATTATTTATTATTTATTTGCATTACAAAACCCTATACATTGCTGGTTCATTATAACTTTAATTAAGTTTGACTCTGGACCCAAATACATCCGTACCCTCTAACTTACATGTCCTATATATACAAGAATATATACCCTCTGCGTTTATATTGCACAATGAACGAATATTCGCAGCAATCCTACCAAAATAATAAATAAGAAATTAGTAGGACAATATTTTTGAAATTTTTCGCATAATTACCAGACAAAGCATGGCATTCGATTTGTTAATTCAAAGGTTGTCGTTAAGAATATAATATATCTGGATCCATTTGGGATGCATATGAAATATTAAAATTACAAGTTGTTTTGCGATTTCTTTTAGCATGACGGGTACGCCGAGAGTAAGAAATATGTAAAATTTGAATTACCTACAGATTTTTGTCAGTAATCCAAATAAGTTTTTGCTGTAGTTTGTTATTTTAGTTTAGTTTTTAGAATTCGTGTAAAATATGTATGTACCAATGTTATATTTTTTTATGACCAGAATACTAGTTCTTATTTTGGTAAAAAAATGCTGTCTGCATTGCCACGTTGAATGGATCACCATTCAACGTGGCAATGCAGACAGCATTTTTGGAACTTTCCCTTCTACTAGGGGTTCATTATTAGATTATTTTTTACAACTGTTAATGTTTTTTTTTTCGTTACAACAACATAATGCTGCTTTTAACTCTTGGGGGCGAATCGTATTTTGTTTGAAATCACAATGGGTTTTTTCATCGCCTGTGATTGATGGTGATAAATGAGGTCATCGAACTCAATCTTATTAGATAAGGGTTAAAAGTAAGTAAAAAGAGAAAGCCGGGAAATGTTAAAACTGCTATATTTGTTTTTTAACTCATAACTTACACTTATCAACTTATTTGCAAACAAAACTAAAATAAAAACGAAGCATATGCAAATGATGTACACATTTTACTACGGTACCATATCTGACTTTGAGAGAACATTATTTAAAAGCTTTTCAGTATTTTAATTAAACTTTATTTTCATCGAAGGTTTGATCATCATTTATGTTTAGATTAGATTTCTGCAATTCAATAGAATTTCTAAAAAGTTCACCACTTAAACAAGCTGTTTGATATAAAAGATAATGTGCACAGCAAGCGTTAATTGGCATCATTTAATAAAAACAAACGCAGCAATAAGTAATCTGGACAACATACGCGTACTCAGGGTCAAAAGGGGCCACTGTACAATTTGGTTTTCATATATTATTTTTGATCAACGCTAATACACAATAATAAATGATCATGTTTATCTACTAATAAAAATTGGATTACAAATAAGTACTCGGAATAATACATATTTATTTTAAGTTCTAAATCATATGATCTATTCCCGCAGAAGTGATACAATAAACCGTGTTCTGAGTTTGCTTAGAACCCATTCTATTAGTAAGGCTGGTGTATTAAATTCAATGGCGATATTACGAGCCTAGTCTTATCAGCATGGAATAACTACGAAAATAAGCATCAAATTAATGTCAGAATGAAAAAAGAAATTAATGAAACAAGGTCAAAAGCTCAGCCCAGTTGGTGGCAAACAGTCAAAAAATAAAATTTTCAGTTGTCTTATTATAACCGTGTCTGCATTGCCACGTTGAATGGATCACCATTCAACGTGGCAATGCAGACAGCATTTTTGGAACTTTCCCTTCTACTAGGGGTTCATTATTAGATTATTTTTTACAACTGTTAATGTTTTTTTTTTCTTTGCTTTTGTTTTTAAACTATTTTTTCTTCCTTTATATTATACAGATAGATTTATAATTACTAAAAGCCCGATTTTTTTATTTTGAGACTTCAAAATGCCGCATAAGTGTAAATCTGTCATCTTCTTTTGGATCTTTAAAATTCACGCATAATTTAAATTTGCTATGGAATAAAATTTCAGCATATTCATTTTTAGGGCAATCATGTTGTTATATTTATTTATAAACCTTACTTTAAGTAAGTCTAATTACAAATATTATTCATATTTATATACGGTCTGCTAGGTTTCATGATCGCTTATTAGATAAGGTCATAAAAACCAGTGCTGTAATACGTATTTCAGCAAGCTTAGATTTATAGCCCTTAAAATAAGAAACCTACAGCGCTGATGTAGAATATAAGCAGAACTTTAAGTACCTATACAGTAAATTTTTATGAAGCATAAAAATGTAGACGGCCAAAGAATACAATAACAAGAATGTGAAGTAATAAAAGAATAGTTGACTTCTCTTTTGTATTATGTTTGTAACGAACGAAAATCGTCTCTAAGGTTGATTTTTATGGTGAAATGGAATATTTTACCAACGACCCTAATATCGATTGTTAAGAGTTGTGAAGCGTTAGACATAATATTATCTTATGTTCTGCTTGGGACTATTAGGCCATTCATCTCAAAGCTTATGCTCAGTTGGTAAATAAGGATGTTAAAATAAATTATAATAATAGTACGATAAAAATTTAAACCTATTACTACAGTATTTATTTTTCATTATATTGAGAATTAAGTTATTTAAATATTAACAACATTATGTTAACAAATAATTTAGTTAAGTAACCCGCCCTGGACCGTACTTGGTGAAAAGATGCCCATTACTCAAGTTTGTTTAGGCCTAGCAGTTATCAACGTGAACCCATAGCAGAGAACCCAATATAGAACAAACTTTGCAAAATTTAAAAAATCAGGGTATCTATATAAAAAAATGGTCACGTGATCTGTCAAGTTGTATGGATAAAGCATTATTTTTTAATTTTTCTAAATTTTGATGGATACGAGTAGACTAACACCATTAAGTATTGTCACACCTTTCTGTTACACATTGAATAGGTATTATATAATCCACTTGTTTTGTATAATTATATGTTATGAGATTTAAAAAAGTTTGACTCGGTCAACCCTTGAAGAAATCACCGTGCGTGGCATTTCGTGTACCTAAGTGACATATATATGTAAACGTGTTTAAGTAAGTACTATGCTTATGGAAAAAACATAGTTTCATAGTAAATAAAACAAGTTCTGAAATAAACGCATAGTTTTTACAGTAAAATTTTCGTTCTGTAAGCAGAAAATACAAAATTAAATATTCTTTTTTGCATTACTCAAAATGCGTTAAAAAAATTAGTATTGGCTGTGTTTTGTTCGCAAACCGGCATTCAAATCATGAAAGAAGATGGTTTTCCATTTTAAAATCAAAATTCATCAGTATTTAATTCAAGTATGCTTATATTTTGCTATTATCTCCGATAGCCACGGCGGACTCGTGATTATGCTGCCTTTAAACAAAGCTTTCGCTTGCACCATCAAAGTACAGGCTGAACGTAATCAGGCATAAAAGCAGGGGTAAGAAAAATAATAAAATAGGAGTTTTTCATGTAATCCACACTCTACTAATATTGAATTTACGATATAATGTTAAAGTTCACCATTATCTACATTTCTTCATCTTACTACAGAGTATCGTGACTTTCATCTGCCTCGGTCCTGCGCCAGTAGTGTAAATTTTTTTTGCAAATTTGTAGATTTGTTACGGATATTTGTTTGCTCACGGTTATAATAAGACAACTGAAAATTTTATTTTTTGACTGTTTGCCACCAACTGGGCTGAGCTTTTGACCTTGTTTCATTAATTTCTTTTTTCATTCTGACATTAATTTGATGCTTATTTTCGTAGTTATTCCATGCTGATAAGACTAGGCTCGTAATATCGCCATTGAATTTAATACACCAGCCTTACTAATAGAATGGGTTCTAAGCAAACTCAGAACACGGTTTATTGTATCACTTCTGCGGGAATAGATCATATAATTTAGAACTTAAAATAAATATGTATTATTCCGAGTACTTATTTGTAATCCAATTTTTATTAGTAGATAAACATGATCATTTATTATTGTTTATTAGCGTTGATCAAAAATAATATATGAAAACCAAATTGTACAGTGGCCCCTTTTGACCCTGAGTACGCGTATGTTGTCCAGATTACTTATTGCTGCGTTTGTTTTTATTAAATGATGCCAATTAACGCTTGCTGTGCACATTATCTTTTATATCAAACAGCTTGTTTAAGTGGTGAACTTTTTAGAAATTCTATTGAATTGCAGAAATCTAATCTAAACATAAATGATGATCAAACCTTCGATGAAAATAAAGTTTAATTAAAATACTGAAAAGCTTTTAAATAATGTTCTCTCAAAGTCAGATATGGTACCGTAGTAAAATGTGTACATCATTTGCATATGCTTCGTTTTTATTTTAGTTTTGTTTGCAAATAAGTTGATAAGTGTAAGTTATGAGTTAAAAAACAAATATAGCAGTTTTAACATTTCCCGGCTTTCTCTTTTTACTAACTTTTAACCCTTATCTAATAAGATTGAGTTCGATGACCTCATTTATCACCATCAATCACAGGCGATGAAAAAACCCATTGTGATTTCAAACAAAATACGATTCTCCCCCAAGAGTTAAAAGCAGCATTATGTTGTTGTAACATTTTATGCAAATGAATGAACTGCCTTTCAGCCTGCCAGCCACTTTGCTGGAAAATGTACAATAGAATAGAGTTACAGTACCGATACATACTATGCAGTTATAAAGCTACACGCTACTTATTTTTGATTCTCCCAATATCATCATCAGCTTATTGTGACCTTCTGCTGGACATAAGCTTCTCCCAAGGCACGCCATTCGGCCCTATCTTTCTTAGCAAAGCTTCTTTTCCGCCCCCGGTTTGGTATTTTATGTTTATGTTTGCTCTACCTAGTCCTCGGGCACCTACCGGACACTACTCTAATCTACGTCATTGATTGTCAGATTCAATTTACATAACATGTAGAGCTGGGTCGGTGATTCTTAGTTCTCAGTCGATTCGCTTAATTTTGAATACAGTTGTGCATTAATATACAGAGCATCTCTTTCCATAGGTTGCTGAGTGACTTTAACTTCCGAACCGTAGGAATACTTTAGCCTGGATGCATTGGCTAAAGTAACCCTTATTACTTAATATTTATTTGCTTGACATAAAAATACTTTAGTACAATAATTTAAAGAATTGGACAATAATAAATCGGGCGGGATACCCCTTCTGGGAGAAATACGATCGCAATCAGATATATTTATGTGACTTATTTTATTATATTTTTCATTTACGTTTATATTCAAGCTGTTAAATTTTATGTTTAAATTTTGCTTTCTACACCTTCTTTATTTCTTATAGTTGAGAGATGACTTAGCTGGCAATTAAGCGACAATAGCATTTCGTTTTATCTATTTATTTTTAAAGAACCTTTTTATATTAATTTAGGTACTAACTATGTTCCGCAGTGTTACTCGCGGCGATTTGATTATCCTACAAAACCCTTCATTTTTCCCGGTAAGCCATCCTGGTATGTCATTAGTCAGCCGTTTGAGAGTGAAAGAGTAAGAAACACTGACACAGTTACCAACTTTAACATTTACAATATTAGTGTGATTAATAGATAAAACAGGTATAGTCGTATAAGTTTAAATACTGTAAACTCTAAATTCTATAGCACGCTGCAGGCGTCCGGGCGTCCTACTGATGCCTACTTGACCGAGTATTAAAATAATGCCTTACCTTTTATTATTTGGGTTAAGGTATTGTGACTTTTGGCCTGCATTTCTACAAAAGATTGCTCTTACAGACAACTAGAGGAAAATATCAAAACCGTAAATAACACAGAACCTAGTTAATAGTAGCGAAGACCTAGTAAACTGCGGTACGTAGGCTAGTCGGCGTACGCTTGCCTGTCAAGCGATTAGGCACAGCAATGTTTTTAAGTTAATTGCCTCTATTTTTTTAAATTAATGGGAAAACATTGTTCTCTTTTGTTTTTTTGGGAAAGTCATAATTGCAAAAAGATGAAGTTTAGTCAGATGAAGAAAGCTGTGTCCTTGAAGTAAACAATTTTCGCTTACTCGGTCTACATAATAAACAATTGTTATTATCGTTATTATATATCAATATTATCTATCTATCTATCTAATAATAACCTGCCCACTTCTCTGTATACAATAGCGCTTGTTTTTCCTTAACAATAGTACAACATATTCAGTTTGGCTTTGGCATAGGCTTATTTTAAAGCCTAGATGTCGATACTAGTCCGTCCATGCGAGCATTCTCTATATTTCGTCGGTATAACAGAGGCATATCGAGAGATATACAATACTGGTATTTCCATATATTTAGCGAGATTACTAAAATAGAACCAGGTGTGATATGTAATGCAAGACAATTTGGTGCAGTTTCATTGGCAAGATGCTAATAAAGCTCTTTCACATACGAGTAATATGCACTAAATTATATCCATGGTATGAACCCATAGCATCGCAGCCCTGAGCATGAACCTAACTTATTATAAAATTGTGAGACACAGGCTATAATAAATCACGTGAATGTGAATAGCATTTCTCGTAATAACATCCACATACATTATTCGTTGCAGAGAACATTTTTGGAACAGTAATTTGTGCATTTTCAATACTACTTCTAGATCAGACAGCTTTCTCAATAAATAATAAAACAACATTTATGTTAGCAAATGTTGTTTTACTCAGGTTTATTTGTGAAGCGGATTATGTGACGAAAAGATAAAATTATTTTGTCTGAAAGCGTTCAAAAAGCTGCTGATTTATTTTTATATATCAAAACTAAAAAATAAAAACCTTTAACCGATATTATATCGCCCGTCCGGTCCGCGAGAAAGTCCGATCATAGTTCACAAACTTCCCACTAAAGGAACAAAAGATATTCCGTAATTGACACCCGTCATAAAACAAAAACGAGAAGTAGCGAGAAGTTTGGTTCGAAATCACGAAGTCGCGAGTTTCAAGTGAGGGTCGAACTTTTGACTGCGAGTGACAAACTGGGAGAGAAGTTTTGCGGCGACACACGGCGACTCGTGGTTTGTTGTTTGTACTCTGTGGTCAACAGTTGTGTATGTGTGTTAGTGTTACCTGTACATAAAATGTTTATTTTATCTTAGATACACTTTTTTCAGTTATGAATAAATGTTGTGTTATCCATATATACAACGTGTAACAGAAAGGTGTGACAATACTTAAAAGGGTGTTATTCTCCCAATCATGGTGAACTTATTGTGAAAGAACATTTTGCAAAATTCAAAAAATGATCGGTGAAGTTGTGTATTGAAGAAGTAATAACTTTTCCTCGAATTTTGCAAAATTTTCTACTACAATTGGTTCATTTTAGATGGGTAGACTAACACCCTTAAGTACTCTTGCACCTTTCTGTTACACATTGTATATATATGAAAGAGTAAGTTCTAACTGACTGATATTTGCTAGGAATCAACGCAGAGTTTTAACCACTGAACCTGTTTTTTGCGATAAAAACATGCTCTATTGTATTTTATATTTTTGTCAAAAATTGCACAAATAAACCATATTCTATTAAATTTTATTCTAGACACATGTAATTTGGAAGGTCTTCATTGTGGAGTGTAGGGGTGTAATAAGGAAGGATTTTTGGAAAATAATTTTATAAGGGAGTCAAAGGGGGGTTCAAATTTTGAAACTTCTTTAAAGTCTACTTTGTATCGCGGGCAACGCCGCGAGTGATACCTACCTAGGTAATCATAATTAAATAATATAAACTTAGGGCCACCAAAAGCCTAATTAAAAGTTTTTTACGACCATTTCCATGTATTTACTTAAACATCAAGAACTTTTTAAACCACCCAACATCAATCACCCCATACATACTAAGTGTAGTATGTACTCTTAAAAGCTTGAATTTGAAAATAGACATTCTGTACTTTTGTAGCGATACAGGCTGTATGCACGCTGACTGCAAATTCTCTTTACGAGTCGTTCTCTTTTTAAACCTCAGAGAAAAGGACACAACAAGTATGCTCGCCACAGCCGCCATGCCAACTTTAATCTATTTGGAAGCTGCAAATATTCAATTGCAAAAAATTCTAACCGATACAGCGACTCTATCGTCTACCATTTTAAAATAAAATCTACTTGCCCGGCGCGTGACTTGGCATGCAAAAATCGAAATATTTTATCGCTGAATATTGAAGTTGTAATTCAAAAGCCTAAGAGCTCTTTGATATAATCGCTTTTGAACATATTAATCGGTCATATTGAACGAAAACGCTGAAAGGCTTTTAACGAACGGGATTTTAATAAACCAGACTTTGCATTTGCAAAAATGTCAAAATCTATTTGGGATCGAAATAGAGTTTCCAATCATAGAAAACTATTTATTTATACAGGGACACAGCAAAGACTCATTGAAGTGCTATAAGTAAAGTATTTTCATATTAGAGTAAGATCTTAAATTTACTAACTATCAATTTAACAAAATATCTGTTAAACTTGCTCTATTTGGACAAGCAAGGCCACGTCGATCTATCAGTATCCTCTGACCTAAACATCACTTAGCATCACCAACTTTTATTTTGATCAGAAATTATTCCATATGCATCTTATGACGTATCATCCTTAGTTTTTTCTTGACTTAACCGATTTCTATTCTCAATACATCCTTGCCATACAACATGCCAACGTCGCCAGCATGCGAGACCTTTCCCTCGTCAATAGGTTTTTCAAATAATTTTGTAGTTTTTAGTGGAATGTAAATGATAAGCTTCCTGATTTACGTTATCCGTTGCTGCATTTTTGTTTTATGCTAACATTCCACTACTCTTTAAAACGGCATTATTCGCCGAACAAAGCGATAAGTTGGACATTTTTACATTGCGCAGTATAAGGTGACCTGGAAACAGTCTAACACGTATGCATTGTCGGGGTTTAAACATCGGAACTATCTAGGCTGTCCAGTAGGAAATTATGTAGATGCCAGACACGCAAACCTTCGGTTGTGTGGAGGCTTATCCAAATTACTTTAGACTGTTGGACGGATGCCAGGTTTTTTTTCGAAAAAGCGAGATAATTCCACGGTTTTGAATGAGTTTTGCATCGGTTTTGTGTTATGGTGCTTAGTTAAGACCCAGCAATAAAAAAATAGAAGATAAAAACCAAATCCAAACCATCGTCATAGAGGTGATCGATAATTATGTAGGTATTATAATAATAAATAAATAGTCTGGTAACGAAACGAGAAGAAATTGATATATCAGCTGCGCGCCGCGATGTTACCCGTGGAAATTTGATTAACCCACGGGAACACTTATTTTTATCGGAATAAATGGATCTTATGTATGAACCTAGTAAAAGTATCTTGGTGCCAAATTTCATACAAATCCGTTACATATATATATATATAATTAACACGAAAGTATGTATGTATATAAATATATATACATACATACTTTCGCGTTAATTATATTAGTATATTAATATTTGTGTTAAAGCTCACGACTAGTGTTACTTGATACAAGTACTTACAAAGGATTAAAATTATAGTATAAAGACATTCAAAAACACGTCGTCACTAAATTGCGTCTAAAAGCATTCGGTGAGGCATTTTTGACCTACGAATCCAATATTTTCGTGGTGAAATGATAACAAAATTAAAGCACTTAAAATATAATTTCGACCAATTGTAATAATGTCCATTGAAAATCGCTTATCTAAATAATTTTGTCGTCTAGACGAAATTTGTATGTAATATAACATTGTTAAAGCTTTTAACTTTAATACCACTCGATCGTAATTTGATTGAACTTTGTAGCCCTTTCCACAGACGAAGCAAATATGGCTAATCACAAATGGTATGTTTTATTTTTAATCGAGTTAAAAAAAGGACTGGGCTTTTAAACTGCATATTTAATTTGTGTTCCATTTGCCCATTTTTCTCGGAGATTCCTAGACCGATTTGATCTTTATTGTTTTGTAGGATATATACGTATAGTTATACTATGTGGTTTTATATATATTTTATCCACAATCGGTTTAATGTTTAATGTAGTAAGTACCTGCATTAAAATAACGGAAAAAATGTATAGGTGTCTGCCGAGTTGAAATCAATGTAACGAGTATACTAGAAAACATCAAAATATTAACAACATGAATTTCCAAGAGCTTAAGAAAAAACCATTAACATTATTATATAATATTCTATTAATCTCTTCAATAAAATCTAGAATCCTAACGTAAACTTTATCGATCTAAGACTTCAATTACCACAAACAACTACCTACACAACGTCTAAGAAATAGAAACGCTAAACTAAATAGTCGCTAGAGTTATTTCCGCCGCGCTATTAATTCACAAACTACCCACAAAAGAATAAAAGAATCGCACAAACACACCGGCGGGGACCAGTATATCTCGCAGGGAATACGTCTACGATATCATTCGGAAACATTTTATAGCCCTATTACGTAATGGGGTCCAACTATATTTTATTCAAATACATAAATGTCCGGCTGGCGGGTTAGTTTAGCCTTTTTTGTTACGGGACAATGGGAACGAATGTATAGGTAGGCTTAATGGGTGATCACAATATTTGCGTTGTATTAGACGTTAAGATGAAGAAATCTAGTAAACTATTTACTTCGAAATCTAGTAATGATGTTTTTTTTTAAATTTCTTTAGAACAATAACTATACAAATAGATAAAAAATTTACTTGGTGCCTGAAAAATTTTCCCATCAAATAATGGAATTTGGTCAGAATTAACATCACAGGTCTAATTTTGTATTTTTTTGCTGAATTTAAGTATCGCTAATCTATGGTAAATACGTTTTCTATTACAGTATGTGAATATAACTGCTGAAGCAAATTTGAGAGAAAAACAAAAATAATTGAAACTGCGAAAAAAGGAGACACAAGAATACGCAACGCAAAAAAAAACAGAATAAATCCGGCGCTGGCTCAAACAAATCGTTACGCCTTTTTCGATGTTCATAAAAGTTCTCAAATCGAGTAGTAAACCCCAAAGTTTAGTACGAGAGCTCGCCACTCGGCTCTGCGGAGGCTGCCGTCAAGACAGCCCAGCATGAAACCGACCAAACTTTACCCATTGCCGAACACTTTAATACGAGTTTCGTGGTGTTTCGTAACGTTATCGTTATAAAATTGACGTCATGTTTCCCTCTCGCCCAAATCTCCAAAACTCAATTACGAATTTATATTTTTTCAGCGAATATCAAAAAAGGATCAACTGCGACGTTTAATTAAACGAAAAAGACCATAAAACCAGATAAAGCTCCAATTGTATCAACTGGAACAGTAGCAATGGACATGAAAGTACGATCGCTACTAATGATGTTTCGTTTAACGACGACAATAAAAATACAAATAGCCCTAGCGGCCATTCAGACGAAAATTGACTAAACACGGCACGTGGTCCCCACTCGCGAGGGAAATGGCTGTGTGAGGATACAAAACATTTGATATTGTCCCTCTCCCCTGCCCCTATCTATGCCGTCGGGTTCAGTCGTACGGGCCGCTCCGCCGTGAGCAGACGTCCCTTTCGAAAATTGAAACTTCTGTTACGTCACACTACGTCGCCCGAGGGTGAAATTACGAGTGTCCCTTTTGGGTTCGGTTTGGTGTTATGGTGGTTCAATGATTCTGGTGAGATGGTGCGTAAGCGAGGAGTGAGGCGTGTGGCCTTCGCACACATCTGTGTCACGCTGTTGTGGTTCGTCACCTGTTTCAACGGTAAGTTCTCTTTTTAAATATGGAATTGGGTAAGGGTAGGAGCGGTTGCGGTTCGGCGGTCTTGACCGTTAGAGTCGGTGGAACGTTTCGATCTGTTCCGTTGGGCCCATTTCCGGTCTGTTAATATTGTTCTAAGTTTAGAATAAATTAGTACTTACAATAATACTTGTGCTAATAGGGTGAGTGGTAGGATGTAGTAGAACCCTTTTGCGATAGGTTAAGTTAATGAAATAATACGTATAGTTTTATTAAATAACAAGAAATTTAACTACTAAAATAATAAAAACTTTCTCTGTGGCGATCTTTATTAAAATAAGTAAGATGTTTATCAAAATTCATAATATTTAAAAATGACTTAAAACAGAAATTTAAATATGAAGTATTCTTAAAAATTCATATTAATTTGCAAAACACAAAAATTAGAATAGTTTGTCAGTATTTGACTTCCACATAACGTAAAATTACTTGCTAATTTGATGGCGTGCCATTGAGAGAGCCTTTGAAAACTCACCAATTGAGTGCATTTTTCCATTTTCAATGAAAATATGAAAGCGAAATTTCTAGGGATTTAAAACTATAAATTAGATTAATTTTGGGAATTTCTAACATTGAAAGTTTGCTCAGGTTGGGCAAGTGACTTTGGCTAGTTTCGCTATTATAATTTTAATAAACTTTTAGATTAATATTTGACGATGTAACTTCATGAAATATGTAACGATGAACAGTTAAGAAAAAAAGATAGTGTTTGCTGGAAACAGAAATATTATGTAACAAATCCTCTGAAAAGAAAAATAAAATAACTTGATTGATTATAGTGGATAAGATATTAAAATCTAAAATAATTATTTCCAGGCTGTTTTTAATGAGTATTTGAATGAGTCTGTATTGTTATTTGCTTTGAAATAATCTACTAGTACTTAAAATTATTGACTTTAGATCTACACAATAAAGCTAACTACGAACTGTTTTCATGTGCAAGTAATTAAAAGCAACTTAATCCGAATTTTTATACCTGTGTAAAATCTCGAAAATTTTCAGATGTACCCAGTGTCACTTTCACTACTAAGATGAATCTATTGTCACTACTCACACAAAAAATACGGCCGTTTAGGCTTTAAGGCATGCCAAAGAAATATACATAAATACATACACTCGAAAAACACAACCCTCCTTCTTTCGCAGTCGGGTAAAATAGAGGAGGTCTTCTTTATATTGAAATAAAAATAAATTTGTACACAATGTAGATGTGTACAAATTGAATGAATATTTTTTTCTTACTCTTCTATACATTTGTAGTTATATGTTGACCGATCAGATACGATCATTCATCACACAATACATAGTAATAAAAAAATAAAATTAAACACAGAATAACACATATTAGGAATACTATTATTATCAACCACGCACATGTTATAGTTTTTATATTAGTACCCAGAAGATACAAATGTAAATCATCAAAAAGTTCTAAACTCATCATATTTTAAACAAAATTAAAATACATCAAAATACCTAGGTAGGAACAGAAACAGAGATACACAAATAGAACAATTTTTTAGTAGCATTCTCATGGAAATTAATTAGCAAATATTACTAATGCATGCTGGAAGGCTGAATATGAAGTTCTATGTATTAGTATAAGACCTATGTAATTACCCATATTATACAATAATAAATGAAATTGAAATAATGTTATCAACAAAATTGATGTGGCGTTTGATCAAGTGCCACGACAGTGTTTTTAAAGCAAAATTAATGAAATTAATGATTATAAAATAATTAATTAAACATAAAACAAATTATCCAGTGAAAAGAGCGACAGCAATAAATTTATCTCGAGCAGGTGTTATTTAACGATACTATCTTAAGCAGACTTCACAGAGAAAGTTCCCGATTTGTCAGATTTTTTAAACCATTTCTCAGAGACTACTGGACCAATTTAAAATCCTTTTTCTAAAAGGGTTATACTTCTTCCGGTAGGTTTATAAGAATCGGTTCATTAGTCTCGTATAAAAATCAAAATAAGTGAAAAATTTTGAATAGGTCTTTTTCACTTCTGTAAAGTAACATAGTGTGTAAAAACGAGAATTTCAGCGATTCCTAACTTCGCCAAATTTCTCTACCGTGTTGTAATTAAAACAGCTGCTAAAACAGAAGTCTTCGATCGAATAACAAGCAAACGACTTTAAAGATACCGAACTCTGAACACCGTTACCCAGTCAAGCGATATTCCTAACTTTGTAACTACGAGCGAAGTAAATTTATCCCTCGATGCGTACCACGCACGAAACATAAGTTCGTTACAGTATATACCGGAGTAAAATAAATAAGAGTAAAGGTCTGTTTATAGAGGAATACAACAAAAAATATAACTTCATTCTACGAAAATCTGTCAACTAAATAAAGAGCATACATTTTTGTAGGCATCGTATTAGAAGCAATTAAAAAAATAGAGATTTTTTATTAAAATTAAATATAAAGTTATATGCTGACACTGTTCAAGGTACGAGTACAGCATAGTTATCAAAGACAGTATCGTATGATACTCTAAAATAAACGAATCAATTAACCTTATTTGAACCGACAAAGAATATCTAGAAAAAATAAAGTCTATTTTTACGCGTTTATAAATGTATAATATCATAATAAATGCCTAAGTTTCATGTATACACGGCTTTACCTTGAAACTTAAAGCCCGTATTAAATAAGTTAGGACAAACACTTGGAGCCGTGTCCCAGATTTCGACACTTAAGACGAGATATCAAAGTTTGGAACAGTAAATTGTTGTTATTCTTAAATCTTTTCGAGAACATTGAAAGCTTTAGAGTATCGTTAAATTACGGTTCTTTATTTAAAAATTAGATTTAAGCTTCAAGCCTAAATATTTAAGTATATGTTATTACCGTGGAGTGTAAGTGCTACGTGTTTTACAATATAACTGGTGATAACTAGTGAAATAATTCACTTTTGATAACTGTAATTCATGTTTGTCTTCATGCAATAAATAAATACCTTCTGTTCATTTTTAACTTTTTTTTTGCAATTTGACTTTGCAATTTCGTGGTATTTGTATACTATACGTCAAAAGTCGAGCTTGTAGCAAGATTTTGCTTACCTAACTGTTCATTTTTTGCATTGCATTGTCTATTTCTCTGTTTCTTAGCGACCGATGAAAATAAATTATTATTTTAAAAGTATAGGGATACGTTACCTAAACTTCATGCTTAGTTTTATCAAAATCAGTCCAAGAGTTTTCCTATGAAGCATATCCTTTCAAGCTTTTTTATTTACAAATTTTTGATTACATGTCATTTTTTTAAAGAAAGTAGGTACTACTAAGGTGCTGACGTTTTTTTTGTAGTCGATAGAAGAAACCGATTCACTCGCGATTTGAAGAGACCGAGATTATAGCTATCTAATAGAGAACTTGGCAGTGAATTCCACAACCTGGCAGTTCGCACAATAAATGTAGACGCGAAGCGTTTTGTGCGAGTGGAACCTCTACCATGAACCGGTGGCGCCTTACAATATCTCTACTTGTCCGATTTTAGAATGGAGATGGGGGAATTAATTCATGCAATTCCAAACACTTCCCGAAATGTATCCGATAAAAAAACGATAAGCTAGCCACTTTTCGACGATGCTTGAGGTTTTGAAGTTTAACTTTGGCCAGAGCATCGTTACCTATAAGTCTTTACGACTTTTTAAAATAATAATATTTACATTTCAAACTCTAACCTTGAAATGAATGTGTGTGGTATAATCAAAGAAATAAAGCGATAATATACGTGTATACGCGTCGATTTACGGTTGACATATTACAGTGAGTCGTAGGTAATAATATAACGCACATATTATGTTATGTCGGTCTACGACCTTTGGAAAGCTTTTTCTTTCTGACCTTGAACTTTCAGACAGCCGATTACTTTAATGTTCCATCAAATAGACATTTACCAACCAGTAGGTAACAAAAACTCTTTCAATCTAATTACTTCGAAGGAAACTAAATTATTGACAACTGAAAGCGGTGCAAGAAAAACAATCTAATTGTTCAGTTTAATATAAATGTTGAATATTGTGGGAAATAAACCTCAAGCATTTATTTTTTGAATCTTCGATGTGAAAACGATGGGGTGTTATATCTGTGGCATCGTAGCTTCCAAACGGATGGACCAAATATAATTTTGTTCTTTTTTATGAAAGATGTATTGGTAATATGGCTATATAATAATTTAAAATCAAAGGTGGCTCCTACAGGAAATGTTAGTTTATAAAAAAAAAACCTTATTTTCTTTAGTAAGTGTGTTACTTATTGTTATTCACTTGACTTTACTTGAATTTTGATTATTGATAACATATTCGTGATATTTTGCAATCTTAACAATTCGTGTGATTTTTAATACACGAAGTAGTCAGTAAGTTGTTTAATATTTATACATTGAGTTTTTTCTTCTCCAAATCAAATCACAGGATAGATATTGCTAAAAAGTTTTATGGAAAATAATCTGTAAAGAAACAAAATAAAAGTCCAATTATAGAAATCGGATCACTCGAGAAAATATGAAGGAACGTGTAGTAATACCTATACTACTAACTTTCAAAACTGATGAATTGAAAACCTTTTTCTTCTAAAGAACCTATTTACTAAGTTCCTCTTACAGTCCAAAATTTTAATTCTTACGTAAAGACGAAACCAAATCTTATCATACTTTATTGTCTTCGACAGACCACTTCCAGTTAATATTTTGTAACATGGCTAAACACACTGGTCGTAAAGAGCCAATAACTAAACGACGAAAATACGACAGGCTGCGCAAATCTGTCCCTACACACTGTTTGTTACGATCGTCCTTGAACCGTACGAAGGACGTAGTGACGATCCTCGCCCGTCAATGTGGCATCAAATCTACAACGATCAGGACTCGTCTCAATCTTTATGGCGGTTCGGTTAAACTACGGAATAGATAAGAATACGGCTCAAACCGTACTCTTCGGTTCTAAATTAATTTGTGATCTGTTCCATTATGTAAAAGTTTTATCTTGTCGTGAAATTTAGCTAAAACACTATGTAGGTCGTTTTATTTTATATATAAAAAGAGTAAGTCCTGACTGATATTAACTTTGACTTTACGCAGAGACTAAACCACTGAACCTAGAGACATGAGATTTTGGGGGCTGTAAGAGTGTGCTAAGAAAGAATTTTTGGAACGTTAACGGTCACACCTAAAGGGATAGAATGTTAAAAACATCTTTATATTCCATTTTATGTCGCGGGCATTGCCGTGGATGACAGATACTAGTAATTGACTAAAGTATTTTCTGCCACGTATGATGGTAAATAGCAGTACTGTAAACTGTTAATACCGCTGCAACAACTACTGAACCCATCTTAACTGCAATCGAAAGAATTGTACACAAATCGATAGCAGACTGTGCGTTATGGGGAAACGTGATTTTTTTATTACGTTGATATACTGATTTATGAAATGATGGCTATACAGCCAAACTAGTTTTATAAAAGTTTAGTTATTTTCACTAGCCAGAGGATATGCATTATTTAGAAAAGTTGTGTATTGTTTGGCTTACTGGAAGTTTTTTTTTCACTATTGCTTACACTTTTTCCGAGACAGAACATACCGTACAATTATCACGACACACAAAGTACACAAATAACTTGTATCTAATAATAGACAAGAAAGAAAAACAATATTAAGGAAGAATATAAATAAACTCCTAAGTTTGTATAATTATCACGATATACGTGTGTAGTTTGTTGCTTACTCGTGACAATCAGCAAATTGATCTCCAAGATTCAGTCAGATAAGAAAAGGAGATATACAAGTTAGTAAGTTCAGATTATCTGTTCGCCAGATAAACAACTTGGTTGTTAGGCATTTGCACCATGCGTATAAACAGACAGATATATAAAGTAATAGAAATTAACAATATGGGTTTTTATTTTGGATTGTCCACTATATAATAAATTTCGTAAAATTGTTGTGTACATTTGTGTTAAATTTCTTTATTAATACAAGATACAAATTATATATTGCAAGGAGTTGTATATCTGTAATACATCTAATCAGTACCAGTAGCTAACTGTGTCCATCTTAGCATAATGCCGGTCCGATTAACCGGAGCCGATATGTTTGTTTTGGGCCGGGTGGGCCGGAAGACGTCACTTCCCGTAGTAGATAGCGCCATCTATACATCACGAGTACAAACAATGCATGTCGGTTTGTTTCGGTAGAGAGTTATGGTTCTGTGAAATGTATAGTCGTGGTTTATTCTATGGTTCTATGCATAGGAAGAGATAATTGTGAAGGATTCTAAAGATTAATTTAGTATTAAAGTTAAGTATAGTGTTTCAGTAATGCATTTGAAACTTAAAAGCTTTTGTAAGGTTAAATTATGTCACAAAATATTTTATTTACATAAATATAACATCTTGAGACCTTAAAATATTGTTTATAATTTATTTACTTGGCGTAACCTTGCCATGTATAAAATATTTACTATTTTTTCTTTGCTTTCATTAACGAATTTGAAGCTTTAAAGCTTTGTAGGGTTAAATATGTTACAAATGAGTTTTATTTACTTAAATGTATTATTAAGACCAAAAAATATTTTTAGTAATTTTTATTTATTTATTTATGTCATTGCTATGTTAATGATTCCTCTAAATCACAAACTTAAGCTAATATTACGATCAAAAACTTACAGCAAACTTATACAATTTTTTGCAAACATACGAGTAGGTTATCCTATTCCATTGTAAAAAAACACGTACCTATGTCCAATCCAACATAATATAAACCATGTGAATAAACCAACTGTACATTCTTGCACATTAATATAAATGCTCAAATCACTTATTAATAAAATATATATTATTCTTTTCATGAAAGCTATCTTCACTATTACTTTATTTTCGTCGTATACGACTCTTATCTTGGCACATAAATCAGTTTTCTTCGCAGTAAAAAAACTATCTCCACTTAATTCCGCTGTTAGATCTACCCTCTATCTTCGCCGAGATTTATTCTGCTGGTAAACTACCAACTGCTTCTAACGCTTCCTTTATAAATTACTATTATATCTGTAAACAGTATTCTTCGAGATTTTTGTGAATTTCTACCTCGAAAACGTTTTTCCCGATTTTTTCAGATTTGGAATACTTAAATTTTGAGTATCGCACGTACGAGTATCTGCAAAATATTATGAAACCAGTAATAAATGAAGTTTTGTGAAAATTGTACCCAATCCAAAATCCCCGAACTTTAAATAAACATCACTCATAAATGAAACTAAAAGCTTCGCTTGCTCAGTCAAATAAGAGTATTGTATCTATTCATCAAAATATGAAACTCCAGTCACAAAACCTAATACACAATTAAAGCGAAACACGCACATTCTGGCAAAATAAATAATAGATCCGCCAAAATAATACACAAAAAGGTAACGTTTAATACTAAAACAATAATTCGCGTTTTTTATGACATCCCTAAATGCCTAGTTTCAACCTCCGTGAAAGCCAGTAAAAGTTACATCGTTCTGTTTTTTCGTCGGAAAAAATGATATCTCACCTTATGAATATTTAAAAGAACAGGATATGGGTAGAATTTTTTCAGACATAAAAAACTGTCAAGCGATCCAGGTGAAATGGTACACATAAAATGTTTTGCGACTTTTGCCTTCGCAATGAGATATTTGTACTGTGTACAGCGGGCACTTTTTCTCTCTTATTTACCCCCAATTGTGTACTCTCTCAGGGGCATTTTTAAGTTCACAAAAGTGAAAACGGGTGTGTTTTATTTTATATTTAGCTCTGAGATTTTTTAGCATCTGTGGTTAAATTTCTTTGGGTCAAGAACCGGTTTAAGATTATTTACATTTGTAGCCAAAAGCTAATAACATAACGGATGCGTACCTCTAGCTAGATTACGTCGCACATTGTGTTAAATTTACTCGTAGCTTGAAGTGCTTGTAGGTACGAGCTAAGCTTGTTACTAGTAGCCTGCGTAGCAACTTGGTAACCACTAAACGGCTTGTGCTTGCTCTACGAAACATAGCTTGAATAAAACAAGCCGAAATAAATACGTGCATGTAACATAGCATAACTACGTATCAACGCACGTGCGGTTGTGGACCGCATGAGTCTTCTTTTAACATAGACGCCTGACAATTATCATTACTAAATTTATTATTTTGTAAATAGTTTCCTTAAAGTTTCTGACATTTTATATTAAGAATAGAAGATAATTACCCTTATTTTTGTTATTATCTTTGATACAGTTAATTACTTTAAAATATAATTCATTGAACTTCTTAACAATCCTGTATAGTTAGTATTTTATTAGTTTCTACCATCAGTATTTATTATTATTATTTTCTGCCATCACTGAAAACTTTGTACAAAGATAAACACAGTTACGGTTTATGTACAAAACATAACATTATATGTATGACTATCGGATTAAGAACGCTTTAAGCCTTTTATAATTTCCTGAGTTTAAAAATTACAATTATTTTTAAAACCTGATTTGAAATACAAAGATAAAAGTGATATTGTTCATCAAGATGTAATTTTTTTTAATTGGGTTTATTGGCTAAGCGATTATGCCAGCTCTATTCAGTCGAAATAATACATATATGCTCATCTATAAGGTTCATCTATACAACATGGTCTATACCATGAAAATACCTACTTAGCTGCATATCACGTCAGTGCAGCTGGAATACCCTGGAACATTCCAAGGTCTCGCATATTAACATCATATTCGCTCAGCATATAATTTCTCATAGCTTCGCTCCGCCGACACTCGACTAGATGTAAATTTTCCAGTGTTCCGCAATAGGAGCAAGCCGGAGATTCTGACCTACCTAATCAAAGCCTTAAGCGGCATTACATGAAATATTTATGATTATTATGAAGCATTTTTAACCTCGTTAATATTTAAATAATGGTTATCTAAAGCTTCAAATACTTCCTATGCTTCAACAATAATGACACATTTACCATTAGTAAAACGCATTTAATACACAACGTTAAGAATGTTATCAAAATAAACTAGAGCTGAAATTGGACTCAAACATCTTAATTGTACAATTTATCAAGGCCCTTGAAGTGCTCTAGAATTGAGTAAGTAGGCGTATTAATCTGACGACGTTCTTGAACTAAATACCCTTCGGACAATAGGCACTTTACACAATGACCATTATTGGCAGCTCAAACTATGAGTTATCCGTGTACTATAGTTGTTCTAGAATACAATACAACACACAAGTAAGGACTCTGTATTTCAAGTATAGAATATATTGTGGACTGCCTAAACTACATATATAAAAGAGTAAGTACTGAAGTACTGAGTGACTGCCTGATGTGCGCTAGGAATCAACCCTAAACCTAAACGATCAAACATAGAGACATGTACTCGTAATTTGAAGGGTGTGTTCATTATAGGGTGTAGCGTACATTTTTTTTTTTAATTTTGTACGATTATTAATAATGAAAATAATGAATAACTTACGGAAATGCTGGTTTTTATTTTGCCCAAAGAATAAATAAGCCTTGCAATTCAGCGGGCCAACGCAGCCACTTTGCCATAAATTCAAAATATTGAAGTGAGATTTTTTTTTATTTGTTCTTTTTTTAATAACTTTTCTAAATATTATAATATTTACTTGACTTATTATTAAGTTGACTCAGATTATTGATTTTATTTTATATTATTTAGTATTTAATGACCCTCAATAGATATGTACTTCATACGAGTACAAGTTTATAAGTGTATAAGCTATATACACTGTTTATGTATATTGTAATTCAATAAATTATCTGGCCTGCAAATAACATTTACTAATAAATTAATATGAATAATCATAATATTATAATATAATAAAGGATTTTCGGAAATTTATATTTTTAAGCAATAGGCATGAGCTTGACTGCAACACACCCAATGTAAAGTGACCGTCCGTATTTATAGTGATTCAAACCCCTGAGCAGGTGAAATAAGGGTATAGTATTTATTAAGTAATAGTATGAAAATTCTTTATATATTTCATTTTATGACACGAGCAACGCCGCGGGTGACCGCTACTAGCATACTATATATTTTACTTTCCAAATACTCCATTTAGCAAACAAGCAGATTTTCAAATTGCTCGATAGCCTCTATAGATCAGTAAAGAAATCCTTATTGACCTTTAAATAGCATTCGAAATGAATAAATTTCCGAATATGTCACGATATAACAATTTAGTTTTAGTTGAATAAGAAAATGTGTTATAATATCCTACCATTACTTCCTTATATCTATATCATTATGTTAGTTACTTCGTCTCTGAATAATACAAGACTGCGTGGGCTTGAGCGACCACGACCAAAATCGGCTGTCATCGATCAAAGAAATCACTCTCATCAATAATGTAGTAACTGTGGCTGCTAAATCATCGCAGATAGTGGCTTCGGCGTCAGTAATATACTAGGCGGAGACTAGGTTTGAGGACAAAAAATATATTGACTAAAATTAAGCGTCAATTTGTCTTAAAATTGCCATTGACACGACCGACAGCATATTTTTAATGTTTTTTTTTATTAAATTCATATAATTATTAGAAGTATTATTTTCGTTTGAAATAAAAATTAACTTACAGTTAGTTAATATAAAACACTAAATAACTTTAGCGTTAATAAATTCAGGCAAAAGAATTAAGTTATATTTTGATAAAATAATTTTAAAATATATAAATAAACAAATAAGCGACTTAGTGTATACTGGCGTTAACATATATAAATAGAATATTTCTTTACCTTTGGAGGTCTGAAAATAATAAATTCATTTGAATTAAAATCCAATTAAAAGAATTAAATATAAATCATTGAATAAAATATAGTATCAATGACTTCAATCAAAAAAATAAAGTAAAATAATATCCCGTGTAGAAACATTGATCTCAAGATATACATACTCGAAGGTAGATTAGATTAGTTTGATATTAACTTGGCTTGTGTAACAAATACATTATAGGGGCAGCAATTTAATTAAAGTTTACCTTTGCGACATCCTCAATTGAATCAATTATTAAGAATGTTTTATAATGAATATTGCGATATTTCAACCAATACCTTACTATAAGCTTTATTAAAGATTCAATAGAGGTCATATTTTAATCATGCTACGTTTCGCAAACCTCACTTAACGACCATGTAAAGTGACCGTACTCGAAAACGGGCTATATTTTAACATATTTTACCCAGCGTCTATCTTGCAGTTGACGCAAATGACCGTATGAGGGGAAAATGTGGGTGTTTAGGAAAAATCTGTGTCAAGGGGCCTAATTTTAGACCGTTTTTCGGTCTAATATTGACGCATGGATGAGCTAATGTTATAGAGTGTTAACAATGGAGTCATTTAGGTACAACAAATGCCTTTAAATTTTAGACTAAAATCCTTTGAATTGAGCTTTTTATTATCAAAGAAAAAACCTTTTAAAGCGGAAGTTACTGATCCTTACTGTCTAACTAATATTTACTTGGAATCAACGCTGAACCTAAACCGTTGGATCTAGAGACATGAAGTTTGGAGAGTCTACTCGTATTCATTATTAGTACACCCATACACTCAGGTGTATAAAGAAAGGATTTTTAGAAATACAACTCTTTAAAATGGTGGTTCTAAATTTTAAACTCCATTTTTCTACTTCATATTTCATTTAAGTCGCGGGCAAAGCATCCAATAAGGCCTGGCTAAGAAGTTTACTTGGATCGTAAGATGAACACACGCCGGTGCTTTCCTTGCACCGCTTCTCAGCACCTCTCCAGACAACTGTCCTACTAATTATCGTAGCGAAAAAATAGAGTAATATTGTCTATGATCTTATTTAGATAGCACGACAAAAGTAAAGCATTTTATCGTCTTTCCAGACTTGTGTTTGTTATGGTTGAAGTACAAGTATTTTGTCACCTTCAAGTTTTAAAGCAGTGCGTATCATAAAACCGGCAGAAGATTAATTAACCAAATGAGCAAAGCGGCTCTTCTTTGGTTATATCAGTCTGTTAGTTCATATGTGTCTGTGTAATTAGGAGATACATCTCCTGAAACTTCGTATTCGCGTACAGGTCGTAGTTTCTATATTGACGAAACTTCGTTTTTATTCATCTAAGATTGTCAACGGCGCCATTTACTGGCCGATTACAATACAATACAATACAATATATCTTTATTGCACACCAAGAAAAAATATATACAGCAAATATATTATAAACAAAACATTGGTAGTACATTGGGCGGCCTTATCGCCTAAAGCGATTTCTTCCAGGCAACCTTTGGATGGATCGAACTAACTGCAAATAGTAACGACGGTGGTGTACCAAAAAAAAAGAAAAAAAAGAGATGATACAAATACTACAATAGTATTTGGAACAGATGTGCGGAACACTACATTTAATATGATCTTTTTATTAATTCAGAATTAAAAAACTCGGTCAAGTGGTAGTCGTTTTTTTTAAATGTTGCAAAATAAGCGTGGTCGTGAGATCGGCAGTTCACCGAATTGCAAATTAAAATTTGATACGCAGTAACTTGTTAATTCATAAATTAAGAGACTAGTTTCAAACAGATGACTATAGAAGCCACTTGATGATTTCGCTAGAATAAGCATAAGCCTTCAAAACCCTCAATACTCATACTAAGTCACAGATATTCACGTCTTCATCTCGTAAAGCTTGCCAATACTATTTAAAAAGGCTGTAGAACCGCTTACGAATAGAAACTTACGTTGCAGGTCGCTTAGTATTCGGTTCTCGTTTCCTTGGAACGATAAGAACGTGTTAGTACCAAAACGCCCTAAGGTACGACCCGGCCGTTTGTTTTAACGCCTTTTACAGTAAATTCTTGAAATTATTGAAGTTACCGAATGGGTTCTTTAAATTTAATAGCTCGGACGTTGGGAAATGTGTAGAGTAAGTTTTCTTGGTTCATAATGTGCATAGTTACTGGGTTGATTAACGTCGTACAATATTTTTGTTTAATTATATTAAACTCAGTTATATGCCGTATAAAATTGTAAATAACCATGAGCCAATTCTGAGTATTTAATAAAAGCATAAGAACATGCTTTTATTAAATACTTTTGGCAATCAACTTCTTTTATTTCAGAACCACTCATTTCTAATATTCTAATACTTAGTTTTAATAACACTTATTCCCTAAAATTTACTATTATATATGCAAAAGTATGATTGTTAGTTTTTCTCAGCAACAGACAGAATAGACGGATGGGTTTTTTGCATATATAGATAGTTCGTGGTCCGGAAACTGCTTTAGATTTTCCTGGGAAATCAGACATAACGTGAGCAAAAGCTAGTAGATAACAAAAAAATCTAAAATAACTAACAGCATTATCACTGACTGATAAGTTCATATACCGCAAAGTTCTATGAACAGAGAGACAATGAACACTTACACGCAAATACTAGGCAATTTACATTTATCTGTAGATTTAAAAAAATAGCATATGTTGATATGTTTCTTGAAAGCAACAGCTATGCCAATTCCAAATTTCATCGAAATTAATCTTAAAGTGAAAGAATAACAATCTTTTGCATATGGTTTGATGAAAATAACATGTTTGTCAATGAATAGTCAGTTACGTCACCTATAGCGTTAAATTCAAGTATCAAAATTTTGCATGAACGACATTGCACGAGTCAAGCGATGTTAGAGCCGGTATATGGGTCACAAATTTGCAACAACGGTTGAGGTCTGAAAGCTATCGCAAGACGAAATGTAGGTCACGGGGCGCAGGGTATGACTTGCAAGTTGCTGATTATGGGTGCTGCTGTATAATTTTATGAATGTGGCTTTGAATATGCGTCCCAGCACTTTGAGGTAAGTGTCAGCGTACCTATAAAGTACTTTGATATATTTACAAGTCCATCCAAGTTTATTTATATATTTGGGAAAGTCTTGTTACGTAAGTTTGGCGTGAATGTTTTTGACTGAAATAAAAACAATGGAATCAAATTAAACCTGCGATGCATTTTTGACATGATGTCCGAAGTTCGAGCTATCAAACGATGTGCCTTAATTTGTTGTGTGCCTTAATAGCTGAATAAACTTAAGCGCTTACGTATCTACTAATTTTTTTTTTGTTTTTTTGGACCGACTTAGCGATATTTTAATCCAGTCTTAGTTTTTAGTATGTACCTCATTTTATATTTAGTAGAAACAAGAAACAGTAAAATAACGTACAATTTTAAATAACTAGTTCACACACATAAGAATATCGCACGAACAGAAATAATAAAATATCTGACTTAGTAAATTCATTTGCATAGCATGTTTTCATACAATATAATAAGTTCAATACGTTCTTAAGAGATGAAGTCGTTCAAAATAAGTTTTTAACTAACCTTCGCCCTTTAGACGTCCTGATAACGCAAACCACTTTTAATGCGCCATTCAATGGACACATCCTGTATGTTATTCCAGTTACGCCCAGTTACGGCCCGATGTACCCGGTTGGGGTGTTCCGGCTTTTCCGCCGCCGCTGTTCCGGCGTATTTGGACAGAAAAGGTTTTATGTTCGTTGTATTTTTCGGTCTTTTTCTGACCCCTTGCTTTGTGCATTTGTGGGTCGAGTGCAACGTTCGAATGCGGTGGGACATGGTTTGGTCGGTCGAGTTTACTTTTAGAGTAAATAACTGAGACTGTCACTAATGTGTAGAGTTAACCTTTTTGCGTTACACTGCTGAGCAAAGGGCTGGTCGTAATAATGTTCATGTTAGTTAGCTGAGACATGAAAGTCCCAATTTTCATAGTCATTAACTATAAACATAACAATTTGATCATACGAGTTTGAATTCGATCTACGTCATAATTTGTACCTACTTAAATTGCACTCTCCCATCTGTATAGAGTTATAATGACGTATAATTCTCTCTTATAGTATTACAGCATTATTAATGACTGTAAAATTAGTAAATTGTACATTGTCCCGTCCTCTCAAGCGTAAAAGGTGAGTTAGGATGCTACTATGGAAGAAAAAAATCTTATAGATAAGAATTTCAGTGTTCTCTAAGGTTAATAAACTTTTGTATCAAAAGCTTGCATCCCGGAACATACGCTATCAAACAATAAGATAACCTCTTAACCTCAGTCGACGCATTTAGTTTATCAAATATTATAAAATTACTACGCTATCTAATTATTACATCCTGAAATATACAGTAGAAGTGGAGGCTTAGGTAATTTGCTTTGAAGATAAATAAAAAGCACTGTATAGCATCAACAACTCAGTCTGGAATAACTGATTCTTAGTTTGCATAATTTTCTCAAAATATAGGCTCTTTAAACACGGACATAAATTTTTCAGAATTTTAATCATTGTTAATATTTAGGTTATTTTTAAGTTGGTTTGTGTATTTGAATTATACAATACAATATATCTTTATTGACATTGATAATATATTATGAACAAAACATTGGTAGTACATTGGGCGGCCTTATCGCCTAAAGAGATTTCTTCCAGGCAACCTTTGGATGGATCGGACTTCGTGCAAACAATAACATCGGTGGTGTTCCAATAAAAAATAAAACAGAGAGACATAAATATATAAACATCAAGCACAACAGATATATATACGTCGTATTCGTAATAATAATACAAATCTAAATATATTTAAAGTTCTGTATAATATATAATTTACAGGTAATGTATTTTCTTAAATAAGAAATATACCAAAATAGGACGACCAACGTGAATAAAACTTTGATTTCTTACTAGGAAAGTTTGCCTAGCTAATTTATTTAAGTGCAGAAAACAATTTGCCGACTACTAAAAAATTAAAAAGTACTACTCAATTGGACCGTTTTGATACTTTTGTTGAATTATTTTCCGGAGACAGATAATTCTAGATTTAGATACGCTTGATATATTTTTGTTTGCTAGCGTAGGTAACTTTTGTTATCTTTGTTGATATTATTATTATGTTATTATTTGCGATTCGAATCGAAGCTTCCCATGAAACTTAAGAAAAAAGTACTAGATTCCTGCGTATTGCCATGCTTTAGTTATGCCTCTCAAACATGGATATGAGTATTCGATAAATATGCTGAAAACAAAATACAAACATGTCAAAGATCAATGGAACGAAGTATTCTATCCATTAAGAGAAAAGATAGAGTTAGGAATACTGACATTAGAAAACAAACTAACATCATTGACGCTCTGGAACATTGTAAAAAGCTTAAGTGGAAGTGGGCTGGCCACATAGCACGCATGAATGAAGAAAAATGGACAAAAAATCAACAACATGGACAGGACCACTAATCAAACGGAAAAGAGGAAGAACCAAATACAAATGGATAAATGAAATAATTAAACGAGCTGGTGAAGATAAGATAAACAAAGCTAAGGACAGAAAGAAATAGAAAATATTGGAGGAGGCCTTTACTCGTTGAGAGGTGCTTAATAATAATAATGTTGTATTCTTTATCAATTATAATGTTAATGTGCTTAGGTACTCACATGCATGCTTTGGTTAAATATACTTTACTAATAACTAAATTCGCTTTGTGGTATTTTTGTAGGTGCATAATTATATGTTTTTTAAGTATTATTAAGGAATAAATGCGGATTAAATAAAAATTGGTGATCCTAATAAAATTTTATCAATTTTTTTAATTATAATAAGTAAGTACAAAAATTTTATTAGTTCCTGCAGAATCGAAGTCAATGCTAACTTTTTTAAAGTATCTTATCTTTCTCTAATTGGGCTTGCTCCCATTGTCAAAATACGAGTAATTCATTATGATCAAATGAATGACTTAGTACACCCAGAGTAACCTTATATTATATTAATGAGAAAATTATTATCAAATTTATACTATTTAATATTAAATTAAATAACAAAAACACCATTAAATACGTAGTACAACATATAATATTAGGCCTATTACAGAGATATAATAATAATTCAAACACACACGTACATATTAAAAGTTCACATGTGTCAACAGTACGTTATTGAAATATGACTCGTATTTTGATAGTACTTAGATAACATTTTGTTTGGTAAAATGTTACAGTGTACCATTAACAGAAGCTAATCACCAAACATAAGGCCCACATGTCACTGAATGATAAATTACTCAGAATTTACCTCGTGCGATAATATATCGATTGTCGATTATAAATTGACATGTTTATTGCTCTCATTACATGTTTTTGTTTTCGTGTTAAGTGACATTTGATATACGTGTTTTAGAATGACTATTACGAGTAGCAAGCTCATAATTTAGTGATGTTCGTTTTTAGCATTTTCATCAGATTAACATTAAAGGAGCTTCTTCTACTGTGAGTTTTACGCTTTTGGCATTTTCTATATTATTTTGATTATGAACTATGTAAGTATCCTTAAAGTCAAGATTATTGAAGATGCGAGGTACAAGTGCTGCAAGGTATTATTTTTGTCTCCTAAATAAAAACTACAAATGGTTTAGCTAGACAAGCATATTTTCCAATTTTATTATATTTTTCGGCTCAATATTTTTATTAAATTCACAAAAAAAGAGTTCTAAATCTATTGTTTTTTTTAAGTATTTCTAAATGATCCAAAAACGCCTAGACCGATTTGTAGAATTCATTGTTTATTTGCCTGCCAAATTCAAGGTGGTTATTAATTTTTTAGCCGTCTGCCCAAAAGGAGTATTTTTTTTCGAGTGTATGTTTGTGTATTTATATATAAGTAGGCATGTCTGACTCTTTATGACCCTCTACAGTCTAAACCGGTGATTGATTTTGATGTGCGAGATCTCATCGGATTTGTCTTAATCTGTCGGCACCCCGCGGTTTCGCTCGTTAAGATACAATGGTCAACAGTGTAGTAAAGTTTATTAAAGTCTATTATAACCAATTAATACGACATTCTTGTTTGTGGCCTTTGATGAATCATAGGAGTGGAGCTATGGTTCCAAATATAAGAAACGAAATTAATTTATTTTGTCAAAAGTTTATTCTAATAGTAACAATCGATTGATAATTATTATTATTACTTATTCAAACCAATTAATTAATTGAATTAAATCACTTTTAATTTTTATATAAATTAATTTCATACTTATAATTAAACTAGCTGGGATCTGTATTTTTTAATACCCTATGTTACTCAGTGATAAAGTAGCTTACTAACGGCGATAGAATTTTTGAAATCAGTTCAGTAGTTTCAGAGCCTATTCAATGCAAACAAACAAATCTTTTCTCTTTGTAATATTATTGGTATAAATATTTTTACCATCAAATATTATGTGAGTAACATACATATTCGCAATTTTCCTTGTACGTTTTTTTTGTCCTTCACAGCTAGGCATTTGACCACAAGTCACGATCATAGAATTCAGCGATACTGTAGCCCTAGGTGGAGCATGCCTAGTCTGGAATACACTGGCTCTCAAGGAAGGCTGCCGGAACACACCGTTAGGTGCTTGACGACAGATTTTACAACGTCTACAGATTTTTATAAAGTTTAGGCTTTGGGATTAGAAAGTTAGAATGCTAGTCCGAAATTTTAAATTTCCATTTATTTATAATAATAATAATATGTTTAAAGTACGTATGTATTTTATTTAACTCATATTTGCAATCCATAACTTAGAAAAAAAAAATGGAACTAACTTTACATCCGAATGAATTGACGTTTACCTTTATACACGAATAACATGTTATGTATATAAAATGAATTTTATTATACAGGCTGATTATAAATTGAGTACCTACGTATATTTAGTATACTGGAAGGATATTGAAAAATAAAATACCCGTGTCTTTTGTTTAATCCACTATAGTACAAAAATATTGAGAAAACTTCAGTTGAAGTCACGCGAAGTGAACGCGAAATTCATGGACACCCTAAGCCGCAGTGCGAAACTAATTCACGGTGACGATGTGTGTTCGTATGACCCAGATTTGTGTAATCGCGCTTAGAAGAACAGACCTCCCAGTTTTTTGTAAATAAATATGCAAAAATAAGGTATATTTTATAGCGAAATATGTTATATTAACGATGCTGGTTGCGTGGTAAAAATAAACGCAGTCAATTTAAAATCACTCCGTATTTGGACAAAAATGGAATTGACGTTTTTCCCGATTTCTTGTTTGAACATACTCGTAATAGTCGACGTTCGACATTAGTGGAAAACATCCACTGAATTTGTTACCGTGCGTTTATTTTACGATCCAAACAAGACACAATATCTAGGATCAGATGTGTAACTCTCATAAAATAACGGCCACCAAATCACGCTACCACACTTCACATATAAATATAATAACTAATAAGACTGAACAATTTGATATCAGGATATATAAGCATATATCCTGTTTAAACATAATATGCCACTTCATCTTGAAATAATGCAGTGTTCTCGTAGGATGGTTATTTAGCATTGCCATACTAAATTGATAGAAATACATTGTAAAGAAAGAAATAAATTGTCTCGCTCTCTTCCATTTCATGCATCAATCGCCTGACAACGGCTCCTCGAATTAAATGTGCTAATATAGTTTAAACTATTAATAAGTTAAAATAAATAACGTGAAAGTTATTCTACTGTGTTTATGTGACCATGGAAACTATAACCAGGTATCTGGAACAATAATCAAACATTATTAGCTTCACTTACACATGCAGACGTAAAGAGTTAAAATGTATAGATACACTTACACATTATATACTAAGAGTAGAAATCACTGCAGATATTCAAAGATTGGACAGAAGAAGAAAATTAGCTTATTAAGCTTGTATATCGTATTTATTCAAGCTCATATAATTTTCAAACAGGTATTTAGTGTTTTTTAAACTAAATACTTGTTTTAGTGTGTATGCTTAGACAGATTTAAATTTTTATTTTTCAAACGATATACTTTTTCGTGGTTTTATTTTAATCTTATAATTTTATCAAAAATTAATGTGTGTACGCCTGCTAAAGAAGTCAGATGTAATTTTTTTGATAATATTACACGTCACTAAAATCTTTGTCATTGTGCCCCTTCGAACGTTATAAGATATCCATCTGCGCGTCATTTCTTCTGTGTAAATACGGAAGCCAGCGGTCATTTTTCATCCTAATATTTTCGTACAAACACACGAACAATAATTGTTCATCAAAAGTTATTAAAGGGTGAACAAACGGTACGGTCTGTTTATTGATGTTTGTTTTCCATTGTTTTGATATCATTTGTTGGCGGAATTTGTTGGTTTTGTATTTACTATGCGGCTAACGGTCGATTAGTATGTGTTTCGGGTTTTGTTTATGTACTTATGTTTACCACAGAGCATGTATACAATTTTCTTTTATATTACAATTTTGTAAGTTAGTATAAGCGTTTTAAGAGATTTTCTTTTCTATGGTTATGCGTAGACATAAACATAACAGGAAAAAATGAATTTTTCTTTCTCTTTTCTTCTTTGGTATACGTAATGACACCGTGAGGTCTGAGCTGAGTACGTCAACGTTTTAGTTTATGAATATAATTTGACAAGTTTTGTTTTTGTTTTGGATTCGTTTAACGGGTTTAAGAAATGTTGTTTGCTTTGCATTCATAACTAGGCCTAATAGCACGAACAAAATTTAATGTTGAGGCACCTTATAGTTCAATAGTACCTACATTGTTAACCTAGAGGTAGTTTTAAAAAAAAATTAATGAATGACATGTTTATTTCGTCAAACGCACAAAAACATATGGCACTATAGTTAAACCAAAAGAGGTGCTATGTTATAATGTCGGAACCCAACCCCAACTCAACATAAATGCTAGCTGCAGCTGGTGCAGCATATCGATAAATCGATAAATCCTAATTTTTGTAGCATGTTCCACATGTCTCTACTAAATATAATTAAAATTTATCAGTAAATGGCGCCGTAGCCAACTTTACCCGACACGCTAAAAGATCCTATCCCCTACGACTAAAAAATTCTTAAAAGCCATACAATTTTCTTTAAAACTGATGGGAAACTGCGACCTATACGCGAGTATGAAATTCAGGTGACATTCAAACATCATAAACGCTGATAAATGAAAAATAAATTGTAGACCTGAAGCAGAGCAAAGCAGCTATAATAAACATATTCTATTTATATTTATTTTAAAGAAACGGAAGTAGTTCTATGTAATTGAAGTACGATACATTCGTACCTTGTTAACATTTAACTTTACAATTTCTTTATACAGATTCAGCACGATCCAGGCTTAAAGTAGCATAATATTTGCCAGCTTTACTAGTTTCTGCAAATTCTGAAGAAGAACGCTAAAATCTCCGTAAAACCTACGTAATAACCCAAACTGCACGACTGCAAAGGAAAATTACATTTTTGTTCCTGTAAAAATACTGTAGAAGATACATAAAATGTGAAATAGTACCACCGTTTTCTTAGCTAGAATTCTACTAGATTTATTTGTTAAGTTCCCAAACCTTTTTGTAAAATCTCCAAGAGTAATTAAGTGTCAAAATATCAGCTTTTATAAATGTCATATAACCGAATTCTAGAGAACTTACACAAATAACTTTGCAATGTAGTATTTAGAAAAATAACTGTATATAAATGTAAATATTCTGCCCATTCCATTCCATTTAAATTGTAATTTATTACATATACATACTAGTTAAATATATATAAAATTAAATTCCATGGCACGGTATGTTTATTTAAATATATCCAAAAACGTAATTGACAAAAAAACTACATACATTAATTATACATATTAATTAATGAACGTACTCAAAAAAGTTTTCGAGAATCGGTTGAGAGACGCGAACTGCAGACTAGCTAGATATCCGCTGGAGAGACATGCGATAGCATTTAATCCCAAACAAAAATGGACACGTTATGCTCACTCTCAGTCATGAGAACATACGAAATAATAAATGTTCTATTGAAAGTAATTATAAAGTCCTCCCTTAGCCGATAGGTCTAGTGGCTAAGAGAAGACTTTATAATTTCTTAGAAATCCCTAAAATATATAAATATATGCTTCAAAAAATCATTGCATATTTTTACGCCTACTCATATAAAGAACTCTTACTTTTTGATTCTTGAACATTCATATCAAACAAATTTAATGAGTTTAAAAACAGAACAAAGTCATAAAAAAGAACAGACGAAACATCAAACCGCATCAACAGAACAAACCCCAAATCTCTTAACACTGTAAGCATTAAACTGAACAAAATGTCAACACTCGAAATACAAAATGATTCCGCTTTGGCCGTTAACTAGGATCGAGCTAGGGTTGTCCGTTAGCGAAAATGACAAGGCATGACTGTGCGCCCGCGCTAAGTAATTACATACACGTCATATTCTCGCGCTGAGCGGAATGTTTTAGGGTTGCTACGCCGTTGAAAGATTGGTGACTAAGATTATGTACTCTGTTAGACTTTATAATATTGTGAGAAAGTGAATTGTATGTTATCAATAATTTATATTGCGAGTAAGAACAAGCCCTTCAAACTTTGGACTAACTATACATTATCGAGTTTATTTGGCTAATAGCTGTAGTATGCTTTGCATTTAAAAAAAAACTATGTGCTGTTTATCGTTAATATATTGACATTTAATAGAAAACATCAAATAACAACAAATTGTTATATGATGTTTTCTATTAAAGACATATTGAGTTAAAGTAAAACATATGACCTTTTTTCAATCTAGTTTTTAAATTCTCACAATCAATTTAGAAGTACATTATATTCAGTGTGAATTAATTAAATCTATATTAAAACTACCAACTGGAAATATATTTGTTAAGTAATTATTATTTTATGTGTACATATATCAATAGTTATTGTACATGTACATATATCTATAGTTATTTAAGATTAAATGAATATTTTTTATCTTTTTCTTTTTTTAACGTTTCGGTATTAATAGTATATTACTATCATAACTTTTGTTATGTAGTATCGTAATATAATCATTATTAAAATAACCTTTTAAATTTATTACATTTAATCGAAAATCTTATATGTTGAATAGCTAAAATTCTAATAAAACACAAGAAACATTATTTTATCTTCGTGTGACAACCCTATAAAGAATTTTGACTCCACCTCAAAAGCGAGGAGGTGACTTTAAATAAGTAATGTAATGAAAACGGGTTCATAACTCACGAGTCATTTTATAATGCGTGTTCAAAATGTTCACGTCAAGTGTTTGATGGTTTGAGTGCTTGGAAATTAACAGGCAATAATTAATTTTAGTAGAAATTTGTATAAATAAAGTCTTTGTTAAGAAATATTAGGTGCAGAGTAGCTTTGCCTCGCTATTGGTTTTTATGTTTAACCGATAGTGGCTTAAAAATATAAGTAAGTAATTAGAAGTGCCTACAAAAAAAAACCCAAATGCTAGATATTTAAACCTGTGTATATTAAACATAGTATTTCCTATTTAAAACTCCAATAAAACATCTAACTTATGTATATATTCGTAATAATCATTAAACATATTTGTTTCTTTTTTATTTAATAGCTGTCGTAATTTAAAAAAAAAATTTTTTTTTGGCATCACATAATATTTAATGATGTATTTTTTCCTTTAATTTTGATAACACTCTTGACTAAGATGAATCTATTGACATCACTTACATAAAATACGACACTCCGTTTAGGATCTAGTGCCAAAGATATATACATACATGCATACGTACATTTATACATACACTCTAAAAACATAACCCTCCTTCTCTAGTTTGATACGTTAAGCACGGTAAAACATAAAAAAAAAAACTATTTTTATCGAGCAGTGAATAAAATATACTTATTTTGTATTCAAAACAGCAAAACACCGCATAGAATCCCTAAGTTTTTGCATCTCTGGCATAACCTCTTTTACAATTGAAGCCACCGAGGACAATAACTTCAAAGTTCTCGGTTCTTCAACTTTGAAACATTATTTAAAAATACAATCTAGGTGCTTTCGCTAAGAAAACCCATTATAACTTTGCTCGGCTGTGAAAAATGAAGGTAGTTTTCATTTCCTAGCGCAACCACTTGTGCTGAGATCTTGATCTATAGTTTTCTGGTTGGCGCGAGGTATTCTCGATTACCAGCGCTTTTGTTGAAGAAATAGTGGTCTAAGTAATAAATGTATAAAAACGAAAGTTTCCATGCAAAATGAAACTAGTATATTAATTACTAGTAAGTATAGCTTTCTCCCGCGGCGTCACCCGCGACATAAAGTTGAATGTTAAGAAATTTCAAACCTTGAAACCCTATGTTTGGAAATTCAGACCCTAAAAGGTCACTCTTTATGAGAGCAGTATTTGTAAAAATCTTTCCTTGATAAACCCCTACACCCCGTACTGAATATTCTTAGGTTCAGCCGTTTGAGATAAACGTAGAAACGACACGACACGTTTAAAAAAAATCAATCAGCAGTGATATTTTGACAGATTTTTGTGATATTCA
Source organism: Ligdia adustata (assembly GCA_947049295.1). Lineage (NCBI taxonomy): Eukaryota > Metazoa > Arthropoda > Insecta > Lepidoptera > Geometridae > Ligdia > Ligdia adustata. Next base: position 13,211,140 of record OX346218.1, read on the forward strand.
GACCCGTCATGTCTTTACGTGGGTGACGTTGAATTAGTATTTACTACTGAGCGCTATCGTTTGTCAAAGGACTCAGTTTAATGTAAGTTTTTGTTATTTGTCGTAGGATAAAACGTAGGCCAGATAGAAGCCTTCAGACGGTTTAGAAATTCTGACACTAATATTCCACTTTCCAACAAAGGAGAGTTATGCAATTACGGATACTATTTTTATACATATATAATGAGGTTATATATATAGAGACGGATCCATTTATCAAAAGGACACACAAGTTAGATTTAGGTTGAGAGATGTTTATTTATTAATGTTTCGCTATCGTTATACTATATAATAATATATAATACAATTTAATAAAACAGTTAATATCACAGCATCTATATTTTTTTTATAGTAAACTAGTTGACCCGGCGAGCTTCGTACCGCCTAACAGTCGCTAAAGATATTATACTAAAGTCACAGATACTAAAGTCACTCAAATGTTTTGCCTCTCCGGAACCTGTCCACTAACACTTAAACTTTATAGTATAGTATTAAAGTTCAAATTAACTTTTAAGTGTTATTACGAATCGATTGTATGGGAGTATAGAAAAGTGTTGTTTTTAGAACTTTTCATGCAATGTCTAAATTGTTTTCTCTCCGTGAGAACCATCCTCGTACTTCCAGGAATATTCTAAAAAAAAGATAGCAAGATCGGTTCAGCTGCTCTCGAGATTTGCGCTTAGCAAAACATTCAACGATTCATTTTTATATTAAAGAATACTAAACAATATGTAACTAATTCTAAACCATCCCAATGCCTATGTTAGTCAAACAATAAGATAAGATCAGATAAGATCATAACATGTTAAAAAATATCAAAAAAAACCTGTTAGTGAAGCTGGTATTCTAATTCTGGTATCTGGTTTGTTTGAAAAACGCTTTTCTTTGCGAGCAGTAACAGAATACAGAAAAAAGTAAATTGGTCAGAATTAAAAGAGAGAAGCTTTTCTCCTTACATTTATTGGGTCAATTCCATCGAAATACGTAACGTGTACCTAAATACGTAAGCTGGTTTCAAAAACTTAAGTGTAGAACTCTACGACGTGTGAAATAATCCTATATATATATTTTGTAATAAGTTTAATACATTTTGTATTTACACATAAATAAATATTTAAGAGACTTAACGCACGCTATCAAGCAATGTTTTAAAATAGCGTGACTTCATAGCGTAAACTAGTTGAAAGTATGAGTAACATTATTGCACTACATGGTTCCGTTATTTTTACTACACTCTCGGCTTTTCTTTGTTTATAATATTAACTTTTACTAACAAAATACATAAATATGCATGAACATGAAAATAATATGTTCCGTTTCGAAAATGTTATAGACCTTCTCTCGAAGGATGATTTTAACAATAACCCTCACATATCCATTTACAAATTGACAATATACATACCTACAACCTAAAAGCATAACACTTATCTTGTTGGGCATTCTTGAATGTCAATTAAACATTAATTAGATAAGTACTAACATCTTGTGTGAATAATTTGCTAGCTTGGAATTTAATTTTGAAGAGCTTAAGAAATCATTTAAACTTAATTAATTTAATTAACTTTTAATATTCTGTAGTATTTTACAGATTTGTTATAAATTAATATTCTTTTTAACTTCGTAAAATCTCCGTCAATTGTGAATCGATGTAATTTTTGATGTATTACCTATTTTGTACATGCAAAATGGTGTATAAAATATATCCATGGCTTGTACAGTATAATTGCATGTCTCTAATTCCAGCGGCTTAGGCTCTACTCGTATGCAGATTCCTAGCAGTCGGTCAGTCAGGACTGATCCTTTTATATAATAGAGTAAAAAATTAAAAATACTATCATAAAATAATACAAATATGAAGTATAGTAGGTGTATTATTGTCTGCGTATTATTTTCCCAGGATTACGAGTACAACACAAAACTTTACTACAAAATTGTGATTACTCGTCCGAATGCTGATGCAAAGTCGTAAAAAACAACACCACACAGTATTGTGCTATATAGGTAGGTAGGTATAGATACACACAACAAAGCTTCGCTTCAATATCTAATATAATATTTTACAGCTCCCTTCACCCGTTGCTCTCATACATTTTTACAGTGCAATAAGAGTAGATGACCTATCGCATTCCCCGATATCATAACAGTCTGTGAGCGTATCGAACGCGTTACAGACAACGAATCCTTTTAGTTTAGAGATAAAAGTGTCAGCGTCTGCGAAAGCAATTTTCTTGAAAGCACACAGAATACCGCGTTTCTTGACACGTGATACAGACACTGCAGTTAGGAAATGCACGTCTTGGTAGAAAATGGGAACGATTCTGCTGGAACTTTTGACACGAAGTTATTAGCATTTGTGATTCCAGCTAGTTTTAGAATAGTCTATCTGAGAGGTTAACATATTCTAGGTTTGACGGTTAGACTCATTTAATTTGATAGTCTATCTTTTAACTATATCTGATTATAACGGTTTTGTTTGTGATGCTATTAAGTAAATGCACTCTCATCGTCGTCGATTCGATTTATTTACTGGTTTCTATTTACAGTGCGAAAGGTATAAGATTCGAAACCACGAATTACGTAATTACGCTCAGGCTCGGTGAAGTAAAACATTTCTAGGAAACCATGGCATGGTGTTAGGGCATTTTCTAACGTTCGCCTTGCTAGCTACCACTCTCAAGTTGGATAATCTGTCGCCAAGTACCTAACGATGTGTTCCAGCAGCCTTCTTTGAAAGCTAGAGTTCCTGATTTCGCCTATTCCAAACTAGATATTCTTCATCTAGGGTAACAGTCCCGCTGACTTACATGGAGAAATGCCTAGCTGTCATTCATAAAAAATAAATTTATATACACGTAGTTATAATATTTTAAATGTTATTTACCAAATTACTTAAGATATATTTTACACTAAATTGTAAGGATTGCAAAATAAGTATTTTTGAAAAACGGCTTGTTGCATTATAAAATTTAAGTTTGCTGTCTATTAATTTTATGACGTATCCATTTCTTATTTTCATAACTTATCAATTTTTTCGTCCGTTTTTGTTTATTTTTCTTTGTATTATTTATCACTTTTCTTTCATAACGAAGCAATGTTACTTATCGTTAAGATTCTCAATAAAGATGTTAGTAAACATCAGGATACAAGTAAATCCCCTACTAACTCACGTCCATCTCTTAGGGTCGCTACCAAATTGCACATTTATCATTAAGTACTCTGTATTCTGCGATGGTTGCACCAATTTGTAGATTGGTCCATTAATTATTGCCAACCCTACGTAGCTCGTTTGTCATTTGCATAGATCATTTATTTTGATGACCGCATGTTGCCCTTCAAGGGTTTGAAGAGCCACTAGATGTAGTTATGTTCAGCTAACCCTTAATGTGGAAAGTCATTTAGCTTGGAGTATGACGTAAATTTCGTTATGAGGCTTCACTGGTCGCTGGTAACTTTGCAGATAAGATTAAGACCCATAAACGTAAAACTCAATTGAATGTCATCACTGAATTTGGAAGATCTAGAGCGGAGTTGTAGGTATTGCTGCTTATGAATAATCAAACAATTACCTACGTATATCGGTATAAAAGGAATACAATTATGTAGGTACAAATTTCTACATACAACTTTACATCTTAAAAAGTAATTTACGGTTTATTCGTTCGGGAGCTACGATGCCACAGATAGACACTCACACGTGTTAAATTAATAACACCCGTCGTTTTTGCGTCGGGAGTTAAATCTGATTTCTAAAAGTATGATTAAATGTGTTTATTAATTACTAGCTGACCCGGCGAACTTTGTTCAGCCTAACTGTTATGTATGTTTAAACCTAAACAATTCTTCAAATGGAAAAAACTTTTTACAGAGGCTATGAGTACTCCAAAAAGACGAGGTTCTTTCTCCAAAAAAAATATCTCGGAAAAGAAAACTGATAAAAAACTTGTACAAACCCGATCATTGGAGTCAGAAGAAGAAAATCTTAACGTTACACAAACTCCTTTGCCATATATTAACAGTAAAAATAGTAAAAAAATAGCGCAAAATTCACTTTCACAATCAACTAAACAGATTACTGCGGCATGTAAAAAATTAAAACCAACTAAATTAAATACAACCTCCAATGTTGTAATATTTTCCGACAGTATTGGGAAAGGATTAGCTTCAAAAATAATTGAAAAAACTAATAACCAAGCCACCAACAACTGCAAACCAGAAGCTGGCTATCCAGAAATACTGAAAAATTATTCTGAAAAAGTTCAAGATCTTAATGAGAGAGATACCGTAGCAGTACTAATTACAAAATATGAAAACTCAATATATTATAATCCAAAAAAGTACATACAAATATTAAATAATATTGTAAACAGCCCCGATAGAAAATTCAATGTAATATTTACTGGCTTGCGTTACAATAAAACACATGATAAGGAAATTTACTATATTAACAGTGATATAGCTAATATAGCCAAAAACAACGAAAATGTCAAATACATAGACCCAAATGTGCGACATGAAAATATTAAAAATTATAATACCATGAAAAACTTTGTAACAGAAAATGTAATAGCATGCATAGTCAGCCAATTCCATGGCTCTTCATCACTGCGTTTCATTAGATGCCACTGCGAAACAACATATTCAAGCACTTCTAATTTTCAAATTGCACAAACACAGATTCTCAAACGATAATTCTTCATGCTAATGTTCGCAGTATACACAAAAAGTACTTAGAAATTGAAAGCCTAGCAAATGAGCAAGATTGTGATGTGTTGTGCTTGACAGAGACCTGGGGAAAAAATCATCAGATGCAGGCGATGACTGTTGAGAACTACACACTGGCGACTTGTTTTAACCGAATATTTTTTGATCATGGCGGGACCGCGATATATGTTAAAAATGGTTTAGATTTTAAAGTTAGAAACGATTTGAATAAAATGTCATTTGAAACAAACTTTGAATTAGCAGCAATAGAATTAAGGTTTTCAAAAATAGTAATTATGGCTCTTTACCGTCCGGAATACGATATGAATTTATTTTTTGAATTATTAACAAAACTACTAGATAAACTTTGCAAAGAAAAGAAACAAATTGTTATAGCAGGTGATTTCAATCTAAATGTATTAAAAGTAGACAAAAATATAAAGAAACTTGACGGAATATTAAAGAAATTTAATTGTAAATGGTTGTTAAATGAGCCTACTAGAACTGAGACAAATAAAAGGAACCAAACCAGTTCTACGTGCATTGATAATTTTATTGTAAATTTTAGCGGTGGTAGAGGATCAGTTTTAGGTTATAAACTTTCCGACCATAATGTCATTAAATTAGAATTGTTCAATACAAAAAATGTTAATAGTAAAAATACTCCCTATATGGCTAGAAATTTTTCAAAAAATTATCTAAATTATTTTAACCATTTGTTTAACAAAGATCATATGAAAATAAAAGCAGAAATACTAATGACTAGTAACGCAGACGCAAGAACGAGGATTTTACATGATGCTTTGATATATTATTACAACATAGCTTTTCCAAAAATAAGAAAACAAGTAAAAAACATTCAAAAACAATGGTCAACTGTAGGTATAGAAAATAGTAAGAAAAATTTAGTTAAAATGGAAATTCTTCAAGAATTTGACCCTAGCGCAACGAGAAAATTAAAAATTAAGAGGTACAGGAAAATATTGCGTAAAACTATGGTCGTAGCAAAGAAATTACAATATAGAGATAGAATTAAAAAGTCAAAGAATAAAATTAAAGAATCTTGGACTATTATTAATGAACAGGCAGGTCAAAATAAGCGACGCGATAGAAGTACTAGAATAAAATCAGTGAAAAACGAAAGCGGAGAAGATGTATCAGAAGCTAAAAAAATTGCTACTATTTTTAATGACTTTTTTCGCAACATAGCTCATAAGTTGACTTCCAATCTAGAAATTGACGGGGATAATTGCAAAAAGTATTTAGATTACGGTAATAGGCCATTGACATCTATCTCATTTGGACCAGTAGATTATAATGAGCTCAAAAAGGTAGTAGGTAACATGAAACAAAAACCTACATTAGATATTTATGATATAAGTACTTAAACTTTACGAAATCTAATAATAAACAACGATAATTTATTCGAATTAATATTCATTTGCGTAAATTCATGTTTAACGGACGGAATATTTCCTGACGTATTGAAACCGGGTAGGGTCATTCCACTTTTTAAAAAAGGGGATACCGATAATATTAGTAACTATAGACCTGTATGCATTTTGCCAGCTTTATCAAAAATTTTAGAATCTATTATTAAATCAAGAATTGTCAAATACTTTGAAAAAAATAATTTATTTACAATGTCACAGTTTGGATTCAGAAAAGGCCGCTCCACAGAAATGGCTATAAGAAAAGTGGTATATTATATTCTTGAATCCTTGGATAAGTCAAATAAATGTGCCAGTGTCTTTTGTGATCTTTCAAAAGCTTTTGATTGTTTGAGGCATGATATATTGATTTTAAAAATGAAATATTACGGATTTCAAGGCCCTGCATTAAATATGATGATAACTTATTTACAGAACCGTAGTCAAATTGTCTCTGTAAATGAAGAAACTTCTACAGAGGGTATGATGTCAATTGGTGTACCACAGGGCTCTATTTTAGGGCCAGTCTTGTTTTTGATTTATATTAATGATATAACCAACGCATTGCCGAGTTGGGCTCATATAAATTTATTTGCAGATGATACACATGTGGGTATCAGAGACAAATGTAAATTTAATTTAGACGATAAAGTTAATGCAGTTATGGAATTGTTAAAGGAATGGTTTGACGCAAATGGTATTATTCTTAACTCTGATAAAACCATATCAATGCAGTATCAGTCAAAATTGGGTATTTTTGGGAATTCTATTACTAAAACAAATATATTTCTAGGTTATACAATTGATAACACAATTAGTCATAAATCTCACATCGATAAAATTTGCAACAAAATGGCAAGTGGTAATTATGCCTTATTTAAACTCAAGCCATTATTAGATAAAAAGTCACTCATCTCTGTCTATTATGCATACGTTCATTCTATAATAAGATACGCTATAACTGTTTGAGGAAACGCTAAAGATATCATAAAAGTTTTAAAATGTCAGAAACAATCTATAAGAACAATGAATGGTTTGAAAAAACGTAGTCCTGCGAGAATACACTTTAGAAATGATAAAATAATGACAGTTATATCACTTTATATTTATAGTAGTTTATTAGAGGTACACGAGGATAGGGAAATACCGGAAAAAAGAATTTCACGTAATAATAAAAAAGGGCGAGTCCTGCCTGTCAACAGATTATCTAAGTGTAAGAAACAGGGACTTTACACCAAAATATTAATGTACAATAAATTACCAAATAGCGTGATGGAACTCAATTTTAAAATATTTAAACAAAAATTAAAATATTTTTTTGAAAGAAATCCTTTTTATAAACTCAGTGAATATATGTCATTGCAGCTTGTGGAATCATCGTTCTTGTGTGATGAACAACAATTACAAAATGTTAGTAATAGGTAAAGAAATAAATGACAATGTAAATGTATAATATAATAACTATTTGTTCTTAGAACTATAAAAGTATTTATAAGTTAAGTTTCTTTTTAAAGTAATTAATAATTAAAATGTAACAAGACTTGCCTGTAACGAATGTTATTTAAAGGCCAATAAATATTTCTTATTCTATTCTTATTCTTATTCTTATTCAAAGCCTAAATCAGCTAAATCATCCCAGCCTTTCTCGAGTTTTAGTAAGACAAATGAACAGCAATTGATTTTTATATATAAGAGAAGAAGGTTAATAATTATGACATGTATTAAGTATGTGTACTGTGTTCACTTAGTCCGATTCATCCCAAGGTTGTTGGAAGAAATCGCTCTTGACGATAAGGCCACCCAATGTAATACCGATGTTTTGTTCTTTACTGTTTTTTATTGTTTCAAGAATTTTATTGTATATATTGTATTATACTCATACAAACTAGTGGTTACAAGCGAGTGAAAAAAAACCCGACTGCTAAATCGTTAAACCTGCTATTCTTTTCTTTTTAATTTTGATTGACACCACTCACATAAAAGTACGACAAGCCGTTTAGGCTCTAGGGCATGCTAAAGAAATATACATACATACACTCGAAAACGTTAACCCTCCTTCTTTCGCAGTTGAGTATAAACGAAGTAACGATGTACTTAGCTAGCCAATTTTATTACTTAGCATCTACCCTCTCTCTGAGACACGCTCCAGGCGCGCTATTTCTCCTCATCTCACCGCCCAGAGACACATACGTCCCACGCGTCTCTACAATACATGTGCCACTGCCCTACATTACAATTTACAGAGCTTTGTATTAAAAGGAACGAGGAAATAAACAGTTGCTTGTACTTACTCACTGCCTACCTACACTTACTTCAACTCTAAGCCTCCTAAGGCTTAGAATTGATTCAATAAAGGGGACGATTAAAAGTGCTTTTCGCTTCAGATACAGGAATTTTAAAAATTGTATTTAATTTTTTTTATTTGATTATCTTAATTTTTAGGGTGTTAATTATTTGTAAAGTGTGTAGAAGTATGATAATTTATTTTCATGTCATCAAGTATTTTTGAAACTTGAGTTAGACAGTAATGACATTGAATAGATAAGAAAAATGTACGTTGAGTTATAGCCCTTATTAATAAATTATATAAAAAAACTATTTGTTTATATTTAATAAAATAAATTCAAAATGCATCTTTAACTAATTTTAAACATAATTCTTTTTTCAATTAAAAAAAGTTAAATCTATTCTTATATAATTTTAAAATAATCAGGATCTAAATTAATTATTGAAATAGAGTAAGAATTATTTTAACAAAATTTTATGTACTTTTATGACATGTATATGTACAATTATTTACACAATATACTCATAAAATTAACTTTAAACAGTGCTAAATGAGGTAAGACGAATTAAAAACTGCAATGGAACATGGAGGATCAAACGAATGTAACACATTTTACATTGAAAGCTACAAAAGGCCTGGCTCAACGGATGTAAACAACAATCCAGTGGTCCGCAACCAATAATCTAGTGCTAAGTCCAGCTGCTCGTATGTAAACGCACCATAAAGTTTCATACTCATGCACACGAGAGCCATATGGCGCGAGTTTATTCCCTCAAATTTTAGGAATGCGGAACCTCCATGACATACTTGATGCGAATAAGTGTTTGTTGGTTCATTGCCCTTTTTCTCCTTAGCAAATAAAAGGCGCATTAGGAGACAGCCATAGGTTACCTTTTTTATTGGAAAATAAGTTAACTGATGCCGAGGGAAAAATGATGTATTTTTAGCGATCTAAAAATCTAAAATCAAAATATTGATCCAAAATAATGGAACAGTCTTTTTGTTTAGAAAAGTGTGTAGTTAGTGTGACTGGCCGAATTCAATCTCGTTTAGATAAACTGAGACAAAATACATTTAGAACAGAACTATCACTAATAAGAGAGCATAGCTTAACCCGTATGAGTTAAATCGGTAAACTTGCCATACCTATCGCGAAGCCCAAAATTCGATAAATGAAAACGCGAATCTCGGATACGGTAATTCTGTGTTTTGTGCTTACTTGAACACGGCACATTGAGTTGTTGCCAATCAGATCCGTGGAATGGATCCCTTTGTCTGAACGGACGATGGATTTGCAATTGAAATGATACCCTACATTTACATGATTGGTGTGTGATTCCTTGTTCCTCTGTGACAGTTTGGGTATGATAGAGTGGATGTATTACAAAAAGAACTGTGGGGTTGATCTTGATACATCCTATGACGTCTCATTATTAAGGAGAAAAAAGTAAAATATTTAGCATTAAATTTGCATATTCATATGAGTATGAACGATATTTTAATTGACAATAAACGAGTACATTGAGCATAGGATTTTCTGTGTTCACTAGTAAGTGCGTATAATCCTTGACGTGAGCTAAGTATATAAAAAATATAAAGAAGGTATCAAAATATTAGATTACATATTTACTTACGATATTTTAATCATGTGTTTGATTGAACTCTAAAGTTTTTAGAGTTGGTATGTTGTGTTTGAAGACAATCAATAGTTTAAAAAACATCGACCTCAATTTGTTAGGCAAATTGTTCAGTTATTTCGATTTTCACACCAAGAAATTTACTGAATTTGTTGCTAAGAAATCAAAAAACACGCTCTATGGTATTCCAATTCAAATTAAATGAGAAAAATCCTTTCATGTTGGGAAAAAAATGAATGTAGCTTGACAGCATACCAAATTAAACACAGTACAACAAATAAAATAGATATCAATAATGGTAGTACATTGGGCGACCTTTTCACCTAAAGCGATTTATTCCATTCAAACTTTGGTTGGATAGAACTATTATTTTATAAAAAAAAATACGATTGGTGCAACCAAGCTTGAACTAAAATAACGCATTAATAACTACACATACACAACATTTACCAAAACGCATATCAAACAAAAATATATACAAACGTAAAAATAAGCTAAAAAAAATTATACTTAAGTACTAAATTTATATAAAAATAGCTTTTTTGTTACCAATATGCTATTAAATAACGTATTACATATTCCTATAGAAATATGTTACATAATAGTATTACAAAACTAGTAAAGTAAAGTAAACGTTTATTTGCCAATATTACAATTACATAGGTCTTAAGGTTAGTTTACAGAAAAAGAAGGGAATTTTTCATACAGGTTGAAGTGCTGAAAACCGTCAAGACCGAGGGTTGCTGGCGGGTTCCAAACTCGGCACGCCGGTATCTTGGACACCCGGAGAAAGATGTGCTGATTATAATAGGAATTACGCGCGCTCTTAGGATATTTGAAAAGTACAAGAGAGATATAATAATAGTAAACTTAAAATTACAATAGGAATAAGATTACATTCAAAAATTACAATTAATTCAATATTACAGCAGAAAAACAACCAAAAGTCCTCAATTTATAATTAGTATAGAGTTAATAGCCAGCTAAAGAAGCTATAGGCATAACGTTGAAATTCCTCTCTGATCAGGAGAATGTTTTCTTCAGTGAGTAGATGTGACACTGAGCTAGGTTAACTGTGCAAACTATTAGAGCTAGCTACTAAAATACGTAATAACCAAGTCTCGGGTGAAACGGAATAAGCCGCAGTAATTTTTCAACAAACATTCCTCACGTCAGAACAAACGAAACATGATTACTTTTGCAGCTCAAAAACAGTGCAGCATTTCAGTTTACAAGTAGATATTGCAGTAAACGCGTTTATTCAGGACATGTGACCTAGATTCCTGAGTCCACAGGTTTCTGTACAAAGCTATTTTGACCCGCATTTTAGCTTTTCATTAATTAAAACCCGCTTTGATGTTATCGTTTAAGTAAACGCAAAACGAATGGCTTTTAAAAACTCATCAGTTTAGAACAATTTTTTTGTCCAACAGCCATTTTTCGATCTACAGCACTGCTCTTAAAAGACTTCTTTTAAAGAAAGTAAACCAATAAAACGTTTTCTCTTGTTAGTTATTGTAATTCTCTAGTTAATTTTCGTGGGCTATAACGACATTTTTTTTTGCTTCCAAAGCACCATTTACTACATTCGTCAAACGTTTTAGGGACCTTGAAATAAATTCAAAACATACCTAACAAAAAAAGTTTAGTAAAAAATCTCTAAATCCATGAGAAAATACTATACCTATATTATGTTACCTAAAAAAATCGTCTATCTAAAAACACATTCAATTCCTTAATCTCCAAAAAAGTTATTCAACAATATAGTCGAATCAATTTAAAATTAAACTCAAATCATAACTTTTCAGCCGAAAATCTGATCGGATTCAAACAACTCTGCTAAACCCTGGTATCTGCTAGTTACTGCTATAAAATCTGTCCCGATGTCAGAACTCCACCGCATAACTACAGTTAGACCAACTTGTGCGGAATGCCGCGGCCGAATCGATTTATGTTAAACTGTTTGTAATATCTGCAATAGAACGAGCGAAAAGTAAGTTTTTATTGTTTTACCACAAAGCGATTGAACAGTTCTTGCAAACAAAGGTAAAGGAGGTTACGGATAGCTGGAAATCTTGTTACTAAATATAAACATCTAAACTGTCGTCAGAACACAAAATGTGATAAAACTTATATGAAAGATTCTGAATATGAAAAAAAACCTAATGAGTAAACACTTACTACTGCAAGTAACATAAATACATAGGGAGTTAAGTAGTCTGAATGTTTCACTTATATTTAAAAGAATTTTACACAAAACTATTTAATTTAACAGTCAACCAGTGAATTTATTCACTGGTACGTAAAAACTTTGTACAGCTATTGGTTTCCTCATTAAGCAAGTTGTATCGAAAATATGGTAACCAAAGTTAACCCACTAAATAGAACATAGACGTTCCAGACGTAAAGTTATATTATACTATTGTTGACGATTAAATGACTCCAGTAATTAATAAAATACCTAGTAAATATAAAAAAGCGTATATCATATCCATGTAAATATATTCTAAGCTTGCAATGTATTTAATCGTAAATTTTAAAAATGTCCTTTATATTTACAAAAGCTACTAACTATTATTATTAACTCAATTCACATCTAAAGTGAAATAGAGGATAGCAAAATCATTTCGTTATTTTCAAATTATTAACATTTCGGAACAGCAACATGCATAAAGCATTCATAAAGTGCGATGAACAAAAACTACACAAAATGCAGGACAGGGAAATATTTTTGTATAATAAAATTTTTCATGATGATAAAATGGCAAAGTAAAAGTGCTATCGTTCCTGTCCGATGCACGCACAGTTACCGCCAAAGTAAATTGCACGTCGGTATAAATAATAAACAAGGTAAGTACAGATTTATTGTCAGAATTTGTTTAAATACTTAAACTTATGAAATACTTGTAACACAGCCCTGACCGTTCCCGGTGCGATGTCCATAAAATTCGCTGAATTGCCGCCAGGCCTATTTTACCTACCTACATAGATCTTGCTACATCCAAGCATATTGAATGAATGAATGAATGAATGAATAAACTCTTTATTGCAGACACACAAACATCAAATATACAGGAAAAATTCTTACATCTAGTGCCACAAGTGGCTTCCTTATCGCTAAAAGCGATCTCTTCCAAGCAACCTTAGGATGGAGATAATTTGCAAAATAAATATAGTACAGGACGGGGTATACAATAAAGAATATAAAAATGTGTAAGACTAAAAATAAACGATTAACAGCAGAAGAGAGAGAAAAAACAAAAAATAAATAAATACAGACAGCAGAAAACAGACGATCTTTGCTCAGATAGTAGCTAAATAGAACTTCTCCACCTTATTTTTAAAAATAGCGAGTGATGATGCTTTTTTAATGTCTGTTGGTAAGGCGTTCCAGAGCATAACTGATTGAACAGCAAAAGAGTTTTTGAAAAAAGTTTTACAGTGAGTTGGCATTTTGAGAGCAAGATTTTCCGATGACCGAAGAGGCAGTGTGTGGGAATCGTGCAAATAAGAAACACAATCTTTTAAATAACGCGGTGTTTTGGGATTGAATAGAATATTATAGGTAAGAGAGAGGATGTGAGCATTCCGACGAAGCCGAATTGGCAGCCACTTGAGCTTAGTACGAAACTGAGATATGTGATCATATTTGCGTAAACCAAATATAAATCTGATACAGAAATTTTGGAGCCGCTCAAGCTTGTCTAGCTGGTCCTCTCGAAGATCTAAATAGCAGGCGTCAGCGTAGTCTAAGATGGGAAGGAGGAGAGATTGTGCGAGCGCAACCTTAGTAGCAGTGGGCATATTGACGGGCTCAAAGCCAAAAAAGAGTGCCTTAAACTATACTTGTCTCTGCTTAAGTTTTCAACTTAACCCATATAAACTGATTATTATATAGGATAACTTAATCACTTTAAAACTTCACTAACAATTCACTTTATAAATATTTATATTGAGTCCAATATTATGACGGTTTTGACATTGACATTTGAGTTAAACTGACAAAAACAAGAACTGTTTCAGTACATAGTTTTAGTATAATAATGTCCATAAAAGAAAAACTATTTAAGAATCCGAAAACTAAGGCTAGAGAGGTTTAACTACGAAAAATTCTGATCAGTTATAAATAGTATTAAAGCTTAGCCTAAAGCAGTGCATATAATTCAGGCATGCAGTATACCGTCAGCAAAAGAAGCTCATTATTAATGGGCACGGGCCAGCCCAGAGGTTGGCGGCAAAGTAATGTATTATGACCTTTTGCTGCTGACGGTACGAACGTTGCTGGAATTAGGTCGCCCAATAATTTATCTATATCAACTGGATACCTACTATTTGTATTTTCTAATGCCAGTTTACAATTGTATTAACAGCTCAACTTTTTCATAATTTAGTAACTTTCTATCAGATTAGAAAATGGAATAAAATAATGATTGATCCATCTTTTGAAATCTTTTTAACATTTTAAGTATAAATAAAAGTTATAAGTGATAGTTTAATTAAGTACCAAATGGGATAATTGTAAAAAAAAATAAGTTTTGATATAGTAGTTCTAAACTAACTAAAAAGACCCTAATGTCACTATGTTTATTTTAGCTTGTGTAGAAGAAAACAGTATAACTTTAAGAAGTTAAAATGGTACAAAATAAATCTTCACAAATTTGCTAATAATTTTTAACTGAGGTTATATTTATAGTTAACATATTAATACAGTAAAAATATAAGATACTTGTAGCACGTTCCGGTTTCGTTCGGCAACTGTAGTTATTCAGTGATAATGTAGCTATCTAACATAAAAATAATTTTTGAAATCGGTCCACTAATATTTTATGTAAAAAATTTACAAAATAAAAAACCTTTAGTCTTGAAAATGTTCGCATACAAAGGTTTTCAAAAAAGTTTGTATCTTATGAAGAAAGATCTTTACACATACTTTTAAGTTATTTTTGATATTAAATAAATTATATTATTTTGTTCTAATACCGAAAAAGGGCTTTATTTATCCTGAACAGCTAGGCATTTGACCACAAGTTCGCACGACCACGGAAGCCAGCGACACTGTAGCCCTAGATGGAGTATGCCTAGTCTGGAATACACTGGCTCTCAAGGAAGGCTGCCGGAACACAACGTTAGGTGCTTGGCGACAGATATAACAACTTGAGGGTGGTAGCTAGCCAGGCGAGCGATAGAAAACGCCCTACCACCATGCTATGGTTTCCTCACGATGTTTTCCTTCACCGGTATCTCAGACTCTTTTTGCGTGTTTTGTGTGATTTGAACCTCGTACCTTTTGCTAACCACTCGACCATCATCGCTACAATCGCGGGCTGTACCTAAATAGTCTTTATCTAAAAAAAAACACAAATATTATCCTAAGAATAAATTTCATTTTAGGCAATTACACATTAGTATGGGATAATATTTGTATATAGTTACCTAACCCAATTTAGTATCTGAATTCTGTAAGAATGTACGACATAGGCGCAAACAAACTAAGAACTTTTACAAATACGGTCGACAGCCAGCGTCAGAAACTTTCCAAGCAATTACTAAGACATTTTCTCGCCAACACCCCTGTGCGGGCGAAATTAAATATAAATAACATCGGAGGGTCGACAGGGTGGCAAATCGAATTAAAATATAATAATACTTCGACTACCGACATTGAGTTTGTATCGAGCAGTCTGAGGCTGTAAAGCGTTTTTTTATTCTTGGCATAAAAAACGATAATGATGTCACAGTTTAAAAACTGCTAAATCAGGACCAGGAATTTTAGAAGCATAAATTCTTAGTTTATTTTAGTTACGCTAATAAGTAATAATGAATACGTAATAAAATAAACTTATGTTTACTGTCTAAAAATCCAGATTTGCCTAAAAATCCTGATAGATGAAACATAGATGTTCTGCAGATAACCAATTTAACTGACTTATATTAAAATATGAAGTTCAATTCGCCAGTATTTGATTTTATTTTGTAAGTTTTTTTAAATACTCCAAACTCTAATTGCCAAGATATATTTCATTGAGAGGGTACCATAATTCAAGGGGATACTTCTTAGGTAGTCCGATATATATTATTTTCAAAATCGCTCGCAGTAGTAATAATTTTTCAATCAAATTTTTTTTTTTTTTATGAATTTACCTGCCTTATTTTTTATTAATTGTAATTTATTACTTGTTATGAATTGATATAAAAGACTTGCCTTATCAAGCATATCAAATTTTAGAACGTTTATTGGAGTTATGCTGAATTAATTAGGTTCACCTTCCCAAGCTAATATTATTTCGTGACATAGCGCTTTATGTCACTAAACGTGCTAGTTTATGGCTAGTTTAATACTAAAACTAGTGTTAACCTTGTCGGTAAACCACCTGCCACTCAAGCTAGAACGCGCGGGTTCGATCCCAGGTGCATAGCATGCACGTCTGAGTTTTTCATTTATGTGAAAATTACAATTAATTACCACTTATTTTAACGACTTGTCGGAAAAGTTTAAAAGCCTTGAGTAAAGTCCCGTAATTTGACCAGCGTGACGGACTATATTCTACACCCCCTTCATAGAGAAAGCCCGTGCACAGCAGAAACCTTATGGGTTGATAAAAATTATGAACTACATAATTCTTGACAAAACTTAGTAAATAGTATAAGATTTTTGTAGCGATGATAGTCGAGTGAAGGAAAACATCGCTAGGAAACCATATCATAGTGGTAGATCGTTTACTATCACTCGCCTGGCTAGCTGCCACCCTCAGGTTGTAAAATCTGTCGCCAAGCACTTAACGGTGTGTTCCAGCAGTCTTCCTTGAAAACCAGTGTAATCTAGACTAGGCATGCTCCATCTAAGCCTACAGTATCGCCGACTTCCATGGTCGTGCGTACTTGTGGTCAAATGCTTAGCTGTGTAGGAAAAAAAAGATGAATACATACGTACACAATTTTATTTTTGGCAGGGTTCATAATGTTTTACACTAGTAACTGTCACGTCCCGCGATGCACGCGGCATAAAACTTTGAACCCTTATTTGATCCCCTCTGAAATTAAATTACAAATAAATATTTCTTAAGACACCCGTACACTTTATGAAATATATAATTTCCAAATTTGTTGTCTCTAGGTTAAGCAATAAAAACTCAGGGTTGTTTGTTCTGTATATCAGTTAGGACTTTTTATGTACAAACATATACTTTATATAATAAATTAAAATTACTTCATTATTTTTTATTTATTGGAATTCCTTAATGTATATATTATAGTAAAGTAATTCAAAGTAATTACAAAAAATATTTAATGTCATTACTGTAGCATAAAATTCAGCATTACGCCATATTCGTGTAACCATCATGAAAAACGTATATCTTGTTAGTAAAGTTCTTTTGGAACTTTTGTCAGGCAAATTCTTTTCTAAAAGTATTCTCCAAGCATTATCTGACGAAAAAGTTTGAAGTGTAGGTAGCAAGTTAGTGAAGAAAAGACGAGAAAATCATGGCAATTACATAAAAGTAAAAGGAGCTTCCATTTCAGTTATATTACGAGTACCTACTTATGTAATGTATATAAGAGATATCTTAATATATATAAATCTCGTGTCACAATGTTTGTCCTCAATGGACTTCTAAACCACTTAACCGATTATAATAAAATTCGCACACCATGTGCAGTTCGATCCAACTTGAGAGATAGGATAGTTTAAATCTCAAATTATAGTCGCAATTTTAATTTATTGCTAATTATTTGTCTGTTATTATTTGACAGTCACAATTATCTGTTAACTCCAAATGATTCTAACAGATGTCGATACCTTTCGACTGGGTTGAGTAAGTAATCAATAGATGGCGCTGCTATGGTAAATCTACGAACGTGTCATATAAGCTACATTTTAACAGCATAATTACCACGTGTTGTTGACGCTATAAAATAGCCACAGCAACACGTGGCCGGGTCAGCTAGTACAAATATATAGATATATATATATATATATCTCATCATAACTATATTCTTTACCTAATAAACAACCTTTGGATTATTAGTATGAAATTACCTCAAATTAGTGGGGAAAAAATAGCTGTTACATAAATTTTGCTCATGACCGATAAACTTTTTTTCTAAGGAATGGCTGATTTTTTCTTCTCCAATTTGGAGTTGGTGCTATAATGAAAGTTGTTTGCAATGAGAATAGACACTTCCTTTCGGCTTAGTATACCCCTAACCTGTAGTTTTGGAGTTCAATCGTTTGGTCAGTTAGAACAATAAATTCATTAAATTATTTTTATCCTTTATTAAAATCTTTTACTCTATCAGAATACTGTATGTATTTGAGGCATCACTATGTATATGTACTCGTATATAAGATCTTATCGGGATAGACTTTGTGTGACATACACAGCACAAGTAGTCATATTTTGAAGTAGGTTTACAATCCCAGACACCTCGTTATCTAGACTTATCTGACATTAGACATGCTCCAAAGCTCTATTGTCGTAAGTGCAACTTCAACATTTCAAACTAACAAGGTGACCTCCTGCGGAACTTTCTAGAAATCCCCAATACTATCTCCACTAGGGGAGATTTTCTGTAAAAAAGTCTTAAATTGTCAGCAGCACTACACCTTGTAAGGAAGATGCCGTAACATCTGTTTCCACTTTGATCAAGTAATGTCTATTAAACAGTACGCATATTGGTGTTCGAATTTATTTTACTATAAACATAGGAAAAACGCTTCTACGAGAATAAACCATTGGGTTTATTTTCGTAGACTTCTCGTAGCTTATATGCGTACATTAGAACGCGCGCTATATTTTGAAAATTACTAAAGTTTTACAAGTCAGGACACAACGGACAGGTCTCTAGAATAATCTAGAAATTGCCACAGTTAATATTTCAGGAGTATATTTTACGATCTCCACCAGTGGGGATAGTTGGTGGAGATTTCGGGGATATGCCTGACCTCCCGTGAGCCGACCTCGGCGGTCAAGTATTCGTGCTAGCGTCAGCATTGAATAACTGGTCACTAAAGTGCTGACTAGCAAAAATTTCACAAGATATTATTATACATTATTTTCGGCTGAAAGGTCACCGACAAAGTAATTGGTTTATAATGGACCACTATTAAAAAACTTGCGTAGAATCATTGAGTTACATAAAGAGTATTTATTACAAAAAATTTGTAACAAAGCTTTTTACTTCGCCTGATGATTGATATAGTTCGATTGTTCGTGGTACTGTGAAATTAAGATTATAATAATAAATATTGAATCACTATTTGCTGAAATAATTACAAAATAAACATATTGGAAATATACTACAACGCCTTTATGAAACAAACCTAGTTCTCTACAAATCGAAGCATATACTTGAGTGACGAAAAAAAAAACGCATTTTAGAACCGCTTTTTTATTTTTGGTATTTAAAAACTACATTTTTGTACGATAACATCCAAAAGTAAATAAAAAATTTCACCATTAACAAAAAACAAAATTTGTAAACTTCTCTCTTTAGATATCTTACAAACTGGTAAACTCTGTTATTCGCGCCTCAATGAACCTGCATCTTCTTAAAGTGACACTAAGTGCCGTTGCTTATGAATTTTTTATCCAATACTCCAACTGTAAGATGAAATTTTAAGTGCCACCGAATATTTTACGAAAATGTAGGCCGATGACTACAGGACCACTTTAAAATAATACTAGGGATGAATTTAAATAAGCTTTCAGCGCTGTTGACTCTGGAATTGCATAAATATTAATGATCAAGGCTGCGGGACTGATGGATATGGATTAGCTGGAGGGAGATTTTCTTGAGAGGGGCAACATAAATAATCATTGTTTCTTACTGAATATTAATTGTTTACATTATTCGTAGTTCTCTATTTATTGACGTATTGGATAATGCCTGCCCGTCACTCAAGCGGATGTTGAGCCGAAAAATGAACAAACTTTTGTTGTTTCAAGATGTTTTTCTTTCTGGAACGCTTTCTGTTGACCGTTTCGTTAAAACAGCGGCAGCAGCGTTTATTAAGGTTGGAATATTTACGTCAGCGGTATTGGAAATTTAATGCTGTTCCGTATCGTTGATATTTTACGGCGCCGAAAGCTTTACAAAGTAGATGTAAAATTTTATTAATGCGGGAATTGACAGGTATGATCGCTGCATTATTTGGAAATGCCATGTAGTTTGTTTATTATTTTTAACGTAGTTTTATAAAAGATAAATTTATTTTTCTCAGTTCTCTCTCAATCTTAATTTCTCAATTTCTAGAATCTTTTTTTACGAAATAGTCAGAGACTAGACCAATTTAATAAATATATTTTTGAAGTACACAGTGTACTTACCACGTATTCCGATATGAATTGTATCAAAATACATAAATATGCTTGAAAATTTAGCCTGATATATTGAAATCAGTTATCACTTAAAATAACTGTAAATTTAACTGTAAAAATAATGCCTTATTTTCAGTGCATTTGCATTCCACAACTAACATTATTTTTTTCTTGTTACAGGTCTGAACGCTGTGAAAATAGTGAAAATAGTTGTGCCAGAAATAATACAATATGGTGTCCAGGACGCAGTGATACTAGACTGTGATTACAATTTAGGTAACGAGACGGACGGACTCGTAGTGAAATGGTTTTTTAAAACAAAAGCACGGCCAGTGTATCAGTGGATAGCGTCACAGAACTCCAAGCCTAATGACATGGGCATTCTGAGAGGTAGAGTGGACCTTTCGTATATGGCATCTAGCGATCCGCTAAAGATGCATAGAGCTTTGAGAATAGTTAAGCCAAATACAGACATTTCTGGTGATTATACATGTGTAGTGTCTACTTTTATGGAAGAAGATTCGAGGACAAAGCAGATGATTGTTTTTGGTGAGTGTTTATCTTTTTATTAATTATCCTTGAAAGAAAAAGAAAGAAAGAAAAATATTTATTTGAAACAGAAAACAACTACTACTACACAATTTATAGTCAGACTGAAGTTACAAATTACTGCTTTCTGTCACGCACCGGTCCCAACTCAACATAATGCTGGTTGAAACAACCAGCGTTGATCTTCCGTTGGAACCGGGTACCTTGCGTATAGAACTGTAGGTTATTCGAGGTAAAGCAGCGGTTCATCAACCAATATCGTATCCGACTAGGAAAACGAACCGTATACGAGTACGGCAAATACAAAAAAAATATTTAAAAAAAGCTTCCTACCTAAAACTTTACCAAAGATCGCGCCCAATTCACTTTTTTTGGCTTTACAAGGGGATACTGCTAGGGTCCGTGTCTCCCCTTAGCGGGGTAGACAAAGAAATTCCATTTCAGATCCGTTTTTAAGTGCCGTGTCTCCCCTGATGTCTCCCTTGGGGAGACAAGGAAACAATGCTAATATCCATGTCTCCCCTGCGGGGGGTGACAAGGACCTTCCATTTACAGATTTATTTTGTGGTGGGTTTGTCTCCACTTGGAGCCCCAATGATCGAAATCATATGACTGGCCGACTTCGTAGTAAATGAGTTTTTTTATATTTAATGTCAATGTAAACGTTTCAGAATTTTGTTTCTGTCATTCTATAAATAATATTATTTGAAATTCTGTTGAATTATTTTAGTTACTATCTAAAAATACGTAAATATTTGATTGTAAAGTGACTACTGCCCCAATATGTTTAGATTCATAAGAAGAAATGGGGGTAATTTTTTTTGTTATAGAATTATATAAGATTCCTCAATGTTTATTTAATTTTCTTACTGTGTCATCAATGTAGTCTACATTGATGACATTCTATTTGCAACGTAAATTAAAAAAAAAAAATTTGTTGCTTATGAATATACTTTTATTTTTCAATTTTATTCTTCCTTCTGTTATTTTATTGTATTATATATCTGAAGTAGGGATTTAATTAACTCTATAGTTTCACCACCAATCATTGAGACTTCAAGTGGAGACAAAGACACCATAAAACCGATCCGTAAATGTAAGATCTTTGTCTCCCCTTGTCTCTCCAAGGGAGATACCAGGGGAGACACGGCACTAAAAATGGATCTGTAAATGAAGCTCCGTGTCTCCCCCGCTAAGGGAAGTTAAGGATATACTGCTAGGGTCCTTGTCTCCCCTCAGGGAGATACCAGGAGAGACACGGCCCCGAAGCCCTTTTTTGCGTAAATAACGTGCAATTGTTTTGATTCGAAATTAATGTTGTACACTACAATAAGTTACGTTATTGACCGAGCGAGCGTGGCGAGCGAAGCGTTTGAGCATTATCTCGCCGAATTTGCTTTCATCTCTCCAAATGTTTGTATGTAAGTATGAATGTGTGTTGGTTCTCGCGTACAGACCGCTATTTTGATTCGATTTGACGAAATTTGGTGTATAGGTTCTTGCATTTTTTTTTTGTCGTCGGCGATTTTTGATCGAAAAATTTGCGACTTTTTACTAACCGATTTGCATGAAATTCAGAATGTAGATTAAATACATTATTATCACAAAGTCTGCCAAATATGAGAAGAGATGTTCGAGTGGTAGTCAAGATAAGAAGGTTCTTTTGAAAAAGATATTAACTGATTCAGTTTTCGTTAAATTAGGTAGTTCGAACTATTAGGCACCTAACATATTAGAGTTGGATGAAAATAACTTTTCACACTTAACAGTTCGCAGAACTACTAATTTAGAATTTGGTTGATAGAATAAAGATTAATAATCTTTATCGTAGTATTTCTGGTATAATGTACCCTTAACTGACTTGGCCGGAGTTAAATTTGAAACATCTCTTTTTCATTACCTTGCGATCATTACTCGCTGACACATTTCACGTAGTCTTTATATAAATTCTTCGTAGTACTGAGGGCACCTGTCTAAGGGCGTCCAATAAGGCCAAATAAAACAGGGGTCGAGACGGAATCAAGTTTGATATTTTAGGCGGGTTCCCGTAAAGCGCTTACTTGACCGTGTGACATGCTCGCTGACTCGACCGGTGTCTGCCGCAGACGGTGTATGGTCCAAGTCGTATAAAAAACCTCACTTTTTTGCTTATAACTTCTTTAATATTAAATTATGGGTAATGTGTTATGTATATAAACATATTTGTAAGCGATTTGCTACAAATTATGTCTTGACGAATTTTTTTTAGGACGCAGTTTCCTAAAATCGTGAAAAAGGTGTGTGCACCCCTTTTTCCAAGATGGCGGCTGGGGGTAAGGGTGGCTTCCTCACAAACATGGGGTTAAGCTTCTATTGACCCCCACACATGCACCAAAAATAAAATTGCATCCTCTAAAATATGTAAAAGCTCATGTAACATTTCAAACGCCTAGAAGATCAACAACTTAGTATGAGGTGTGTGTTGAAATATAAATTGTGGTACTTCGAACAATTGACTTCGTGAGCGTTATTTTTTTGCGTTTGTATAATGTCAACAACGTCTTGACCAATACTTGTAACATGCAGAACACGTTATGATTAATTATTTTCAGTAGCACATATTTTTGCTAAATTATGCGCATAGTTGTGTTCTAAATATAATATATCTCATACAATCAAATCTAAACATCAGGAAAAGAAATAGAGCTTTAGAAATTTGCATACATACTTAATTTTTTTCAAACAGTCGCTCTACTCAGAGAGACAAAAACAAAAATTTTGTACTTATGGATCGAAGTTTACAACCAATCTTGATGATACGTAGTGTTTGTGGATATAACGAATACAAATTTTGTTTTTTATTGATAGTGATTTCTGATTCAGGGAGTATTTCTCCTAAAACAGGGGAAGTTTGCTATGGTGTCACTTACTAGACCATTTCAATATTATTTGGTAACATGCGGATCACAAAAAATCTAATTGCTATCGCAATTTTAACAGAACAAGTACTTAATTAGACATCTAGATTTTACGAAAATTTGTTTAGTGGCTTGGTTTGTTGATCACAAATCATGTGAAAAAATTACCTGAGGAATTAAAGTTATTTATGTTTAATATTTTTTAAGTTTCGATAGGTTAGATCTTCATACTTGTACCATCGCAAAGCGGGTTTTATTTTCCAACATGTGCCATCCGCGTCGCATCTCCTGGCGCCACTTGTAAGCCTTCTCGGATATAACGTGCATAATTTTATAACAACACGATATGAAAAATATTTTATTTTTGTATTGTACCTGAATGGCATAAATCGGAAAGCATCTTTCTAAGTTTATTTGGATTTTAGTACTCGCATTATCGTTTTTTATCAGTCTTTACGAAGTTTAACTTTGTAACCCATTATTATCGTTCAACTGCTGGTTATATAAAAGGGGTTGTAGGCGTTAACGGTTATCATTATTAATAACAGGCAAAAAACATTTAAAACTTGGTTTTATTTTGATTTAATTTGTCATTATCATTAAATAGCGACAACAGAAATATGGTGGAACATTCAACTGTCAAGGTAACACTGTTCATGAGATACAGCCTGGCGACAGACAGACGGACAGACGAACGGACAGACAGCTAAATCTTAGTAATGGGGTCCTTTTTTTAAACTTTGGGTACGGAACCCAAAAAAATAAGAAATCGTCGAGTGTTCTGATTGGAAAGGGAACTTTAAGGAGCACATGTTCTACAGCACTACTTCCCAAATGATTTTTAGTTATCTTCAGCAAACACACACGTAAATTAATATCAACTTTTCACAAATGTTTAAGAAACAAGAAACCTGTCTCAGCACTTACTCGTACCCATTGATGTGACCACGCGTCTCATGTTACAGTACCGGAGACGAACTTCCGGCTGATCCAGAACAAAACGGATGACGACACTGTGAACGTCATCTGCGCGGCGGACGGCGCCTTCCCCGCGCCTAACCTCACGCTAGCCACGCCGGAAAGGTGAGTGGGGTTCCGTTACGTTTATTTTTATTATGTATTTTGAAAAACGTCTTGAAGGCCAATCATTCTAGAGGCATCAATGGGGCCGAGGCCCAGATTGAGAGGCCTATTAGTTTTTTAATTGTTATGAAGTTCCCAACCATGTATAAAAAAATTAAAGCCCCAGTGAGGCCCTATTTTTGATTTGTTTGGTATGATTGGTAATTTTTTTTGTTAGTAGAATTTAAATACAAGTGGTTTATACCATGCGTCAGGTAGCGAAAGGTCCGAATTTCAAGAATGAGCCTTTCTTTCATTTGTCATGTGATGAATCATACAACCGGTTCAAATATTGAGCGCCGCTGGTATATAAAGAGTTTTGTAATTGTTATTTTTATTTGTCATTACAAAAATACAATATCGACGAATAAAAACCCCAAGAAACTAACACAAAACTCGGTCTTATCGCTAAAATGTAACCTTTTTCAGACTATTTAAGTAAGAATGGAACAAATATTTCAAATTGAAAAAATATTTCTATGTTCGAAGTTTTGTTAGAATAGCATTTTCCGAGGCTTCACCATTATAATCTGTTTTTTAAACGAATATACCTACTAAGTTAAAACGTAATATACTTATTTGAAATTTACTTCTATAGGTAACGAACTTTCAAGATTAGAAATCTCACTGTCATATTTATGTGACACAAAAATCCTATCGTTGTTAATAACTAATTATAATTTTACGTCAACCTGTTTGATTTTTTCAAACCTAACTAATTGATTGATCGAGTGTGGTTGTTACTAACATTCGCGTTTAACTATAACTTGATATTAGCAATATCACGGAACCTTAAATGTGCGAATCGAATTGACACGCCCGATGTCCCGATTTTTTGTGCCACCAACTGCGTTGGAACGTGTATGGTATCGATTTCCTTCCCGACACTAATTTTTAATGTTCGACTAGGGCCTCATTTCGTAACTCTTTGTTTTACCGTTAAATACGCTTCTGGAAAGACAATATATTAAAATAAAAGAAAAACAAATGTTCTTTAGTCTTTAGTGATTCTGTGTAACTGACACGCTAAATTGCCCTTACCCTTTGCTAACTTATTCCTCGGAGACGGGTGGAACGATTTGATAAAATATTTTTTGTTTCACAGTGTCCAACGTGGTCCCTTCTTAATAATATCAAAATCAGTCAATAGCTAATATTTTGAAATCCAAATAACTGAAAAAGTTCTATCGGCGTCGGCTAGCCGTAATAGAAGTGAGTCGTCATATTTTTCAAAAAAGCTATTTCTTTTTGTTTTGACCTGTATATCTTACGCTATCTATTATAGGAATCATATTCTAATAGCATTTTAGGTACATACTACTAGATTATGTCTTTTGTTCTTTATTTTGAAATTATCTATAATAATATTTAGTTAGGTACATGAGCTTAGAAATGAAAATAATATTTAAATTTCAAGCCCACTTAGACTAATTCTAGCTTTTAAGCTTCAAAATTATGTGTTGAAATATAATTTGTTTAATAAGAGTTCGTGCGTGGTTACATTACGAGTTGTGGGTTGATATAAAAAAATAAGGTTAAAAGTTTTTTTGTGGAGCGGCTTAAGTTAATGCTCATATAAACATTAGCACTAATAACTTTAATGAGCGATTATTTTTTTAGGCTTATTAAGGCATTCTAAAATTAACGAGATTTTTAAAATTCGTTTTACAGATATGTTATTTTTATATATAAATAACTACTACCCCACGGCAATGTCCACAACATTAAATGAAATTTAAAAAAGTTTCAAATTAAAACCTCCATAGACCCTGAATTCTTAAAACTAATCGTTGATACTAAAAGTTGAATTTTAAAAAATTTATGCAGTATGAATAAATTAACTCTTTATTGCAGACGCACAAACATTATATACTGGAAATTGTTTTACATCTAATGTCACACGTGGCAAGGGTATAATATATAGTACACGACTACACCCTATAATTAATACCTTCCAAATTGCATGTCTTTCTCTGCTCTTGCAGCTCTGCGTTGAGTCTGTATTTTACAAATAATATAATTTAGATAAAATTTACGAGAATATTAACAGGAATTGTCGAATTTAATTCTGAACCAAGTCGGATAAGGGATTGCGTCATGCATCTAGACGGATAATTCAAACGCTTTGAACTGTAACTACATAAACCATGACATCGCCTCAAATTCCAGACAATCGCTCACAGCAACATTTCATATTAAATTGCTTGCAGCATTAGTGCATAACACGAGCGCTTCCCGCACTGCGGTCGGTTATATGTGCCATCGGTAACTTCATACATCAAGCCCAGCCAGTCCACCCTGACACTTGAAATTCTATTACAATGTTCCTAAACGACCTAGAGAGCCTTAAATCACGGGGGTGGTGGAGGCTCCAACTACATTTGCCGCTTCATGTCCATGTCAAGCGATTCAGTAGAAATTAGAGGAAAATCACGGGAAGACTTTGGTGTTTGAGTTCGAATGTTCCAGATTCGGTTATGGATGGGATGAGTTTTTGATGTATTGTATTGGGCTAGAACGTTTTAATTTGTAATACACAAATCTTCCGTTGGTTTACGTAAGATTTTGTAACAATATGTTTTTAAAATATGGAATGCAAACTCACAACTCTGAATTCAAGAGTAAAAAATAAAATCTTTCATACATTTTGTTGAGGATTGATAAAATTTTGTCTATTGGACAGTTGATTATTTTTCTATAATTCATGGTTGGTCCCATAATGAAAGTTGTTCGTAATGATGAGTAGAGTAACTTCTTTTGGTGTACTACATCTCTAACTGATAACCCAGTTTCGTAATTGTTTTTATTGTAAATGCAAACGTTTATTAATATTTTTATTAAATAAATAATAAAGTATAACATAACGAAATTTGTTCGTAATGATGAATATATTGACCTCCTTTCGACTTAGTAGACCACTAACCGACAACCCTGTACGTAGCTGTAGCAAGACCAATAAATGTTCTGAAAAGTAGAAATCACAATCTCATCTAATTAAAATACCCAAGTATTTTATTTTATTTCGTGTGACAGATCCAGTATATATTGCGACACTTGTTCTACAGACGTACGTTTCCAATTTGATTAATTAAAAACACTCCCGATACCAGTTGACGAATCAAACGAGTTTTCAACAAATGCGTGTTCGTTAAATAAAAAAAAATCCTCTTTGAAAGCACACGGTTTAATCTCGTTCCGTTTCACTCAATCTAAGAGGTCTTTAATCAAAATAAACGTATTTTCTTTAAACATTTGTCGTTTGACGCGTTAATTAAATGAATAATACATACAAAAAAGTAAAACTGAATTCAATTCGGCAGGCAGAACTTACTCGTAAGTTTCAATCTGTCGTCTATGTATCCTCTAAGAAAATTAAGAGTTATTTTGATCAAAACAATTAGTGGACCAATACTTAATTGGTGCACTAGTTGTTATATGGACCATGAACCAATATGAAAATTATGTGGAACCAAAGCTCTTTCACCTTTTCGAACAAAACAAGGTTTTATCAATTTGCTAGGAATCAACTGCAACCTGGAGACGTAAAATTTGGAGGGTCTAGAGATGTTCTAAAAACGATTTTTGGAAATTATACCTCTAGAAAGGTTAAAAACCAAGTTTAAAACTTCATGAAATAGCAATGTACAAAGGTGCGTTTTCCCCACCGACTTCTGGCCTGCGGGGCTAGATTTCCGCCGCTATTGGGAAGCGCCACGGAAATTAAATTCGAAAACTTAACAAAAAAAAATTGGTTTACGTGTTATTTTTATATGTGTGTATAATATGTATGTTATTCTTTAATGTATTTATTGTGGGGGTTTGGCTGCCTGAAATTGATTTATTATTATTATATTCCACATTTAGACGCGTGCACGGCTGCGGGTTAATTGTCACCCGCAGCCGTGCACGCGTCTAAATAACATATTTGTCCATATAAGAAGTAACTTTTGCTTTGCATACATACTTTTTATCTCATCTGAGTTACATATATAAGGCTGTACCAAAAGGTATATTCAAATTAAGAATAGAGACTGACTATACCTACGAAAATTACTTTTCTCTAAGGGAATCTTAAATTGAAAAACTCCCAAGTAAATTCTCTTAATATGTGGTTTCTACGATATTAGCATTTTGAACGAATTATTAGAGGTGAATGCTCGTCGAACAAAGAACTTGGCATGAGTGCGGGTGCGGGACTTGCAAGATTAAACTCGGTTGCATTCAACGTCGCCACCTGGCTCCGCCAACTTGCGAGTTTTTCTTCAGAATATAATGTTAGAAGAGAATTTCCATTTCGCTGTTAGTGATGACACCACAGAATAAGATTTAGTTAGTAGGTAAAAAGGATTTAGTTACAAGTGTGAATCCATATTTTAAGCAGAAGGTCTGCGAACCATTAACTAATAATTTTGCTTCCTTAAAAATATTTTAAGTTGCCAAAAATGCAATCATAAGCCTTATTGTTAAATGACAGTATCCGTGGAAACCAATGAACTTCTTCAATTCGTGTCTTTGAGCCAACAATATTTTGATATTTAGATCTTTTTTCAATGTATTATTTTAGTGATTTTTTTTCATTTTCAATTAAATATTTTCCTTTTTAGAAGAAATTCTCTAAACACCTCTTACCGGAAATCCTCGACGACTAAAAATATTCTAAAAAATTCACAGAACCTTTACACCGAGTTTCATCGGGATAATATTGGTTGAAAACTTCGACACTGCACATGAGTACAACATTTCGTGAGACGTACGAAATGACAGACGTTACAAATATTTAATTTTTTCACGTTTATCACCTCAATCTGTCCCCGCAAGGTGACAAACAGGAATAAAGTTCATTTTTGTTTCCTTTTTAGTCGTAAAGGGACAGACAGAAATTTATTTTTCTTAACCAGACCCCGAAACAGAGACGCTTTGCTGACCGATTTTAATTTTTGGTACAATTGATTGGACTACACTGATTAAGATTATTATAAATAAAAAATCGGTCAAATGGTTTTCATGTTTTTTTTTAAAAGTCGCAAAGAAATGTGTGTGACGCGAATGAAGCTTACGTAAATAGCTGGACGTAAGCTTCATTCAAGGCATTCAATAAGTTGATGATGACGCTAAAACCGTCTAGACAGAATTATATATCTCAAAGACACTATGATTTTTTTTTCGCGCGACAATAAAATTAATTGAAGTATTTCAAAAAATATCTAAGCTCTAAATTTCAATATGCGAATATATTGCAGATTTGATTCCAAAACTCGTGAAATAGATTATTCCGAACTCTGTAAGAGGTTATTTCCCTGGAGGCATCTTGAAAACATAACTTTTAAAGTACAAATATGTGGTCGCCACTCCACTCGACGGCTGCTAACGTTAAGTTAAATTACAAAGTTCAGTTTTGTTGTTTATGTTACTGAGTATACAAGTTATGATGGAACAGGAACAAATGTTACGACTAAGATGCAGCTGGGTGCTAATTCATCTAACGAACGGAGCGTTTTAGCTTTAAATTTTTTTTTGCCTGTCTGTCATTTGCATTGCTGTTCGTACTCGCAGTGACGAAGCACTTTGGTATTCTCCATTTGTAGTACTGAGGTAAGGATAACAGGTCCTATTTTTAACCCGAGAGGCAAAAACAATAGGTTTTATTATTTTGATGTGACAAGGATGTGTCTGTGTATGTGGATGATTTAATTTTGATTTTGTTTGTAAAGTGAATTAGTGAAAGGTGAAGTGTTTGGTCTAAGATGGCCGCCGTCACAAAATGTACCTACTATTAAATATTTTTGTCACAAATCTCTCAATACGGCTTTCAAATGAAAAGGCCTGATTAGTAGAATACTATGCACTATAATAAAATTCAAATCCAATATGGCAGTCACCATAAAATAGTAATATCGGGAGTTTTAGGATTTTAAATTTTATTGGTTCAATGAGTAATGCCTAAATATGATATGAATTTCATGGATTGATTTTGTCGTCGGTGATATAAAGTAGATGTACCCTTAAGGGTAGGTGGTACAAGCGGTACCTAGTTGTGACAAATTGGGACCAATAAAACCTACACTTGAAATATTAACTAAATAATATTATCATTGTTTAGTTTTCTGTAAAGAATTTTATAGTCTTTAGCGTATAGATTGTTTGTAGTTTTCTCTAAAAAGGGATAAGTTTTCTCGAAAAATAGTTAATATTTTTATAAAGCTAACAGCCGTATTGATTAATTGATGTTATTTGCCTGTTTTAAGAAATTTAAATAAAATTATTTTCTCCAGGCGGTTAGAAGGCGTGAAACACCATCTAAAGCTGGTGAACGGGAGGTACTCGGCCATCGCGTCCGTCACACTCAACGACGCAGACCTACCCTCTCCCGCGGAGTTCATCTGCACCCTGAGGATACCGCAGGCTAAGTACGCGGTTAGAAAAGAAGCTATTTATTATCCAGGTAAATATACAGACACTTTTTTTTTACCCGACTGCGAAAGAAGGAGGGTTATGTTTTCGAGTCTATGTATGTATATTTCTTAGGCACGCCCTAGAGCCTTGCCGTATTTTTATGTGAGTAGTGTCAATAGATTCGTCTTAGTCATGAGAGTGACACTGGGTACATAAAAATAAAAAAAAAGAAATCCAGGATGATACAGAGGTTTAATGATTTAGCAATGGGGTTTTTACAAACTCACTTCTGGCCTCTTGTTAATGTAGTTACTGACTGTAGAAGAAGTGCCTGCTTCAAGATTGTTTTATTTTGTAGTTGTTGAGGCACGTTTTAAAGTTTATTTAAATAAAATGTATGTATTTCACCGAACTTGGATATTTTTTACTGAATTTCTATTTATCATCATCATCCGCAGCTTTCTTTGTCTCATCCAATCCAATATAATCTGGATTCCAATTCAAAGGATGGACCATCAACAAATTCTTATTAGGAGTATTTTCTACATCAAGAGTCTATCTTCTATCTACTTATAAAAAGTGAAAACCAGCTTCAATTTAGCAGGCAAAAGTTTTGTTACAAAACAAAATGTACCTATGTATAGGTGAAAAAAGAAAGGAAAAAATAGAATTAAAAAAGGCCTGTTTTTCAAAACAGTTATGCGTTCTAACATTATGATCAGCGAGTGAACAATCAAACATCTTTTTTTTTTCAAATTCAATAGGGACCTTTTTCGAAATATTACCAAAAAAAAATAGTAATAAAAACTTACTAAAATGATATGATAAAATAACATACATAAAAATATACTCGTTGACGAACCTCCTCCGTTTTTTCGACGATTAACGAAAAAGTTTAGCATGTATAGCACCATGTGCAGAACGAATTTTATATTATTTAAATATAAAAAAACGGCGTGCATAGTCAAACATACAAATGAAACGTTTCCTTCCCTCGGTCTTTAAAGTAAACGCTTACCCATGCATATTCCAAAATGATCATAAAGTTACATTGGCAGCATTATAAATTACTCTATAATAACATTAATTATGTATATACATAAAAAAAAATACAAAATAGAAATAAAAATGATTATCATTATCAACCTTGCGAAATAATCCATCCTATGAAAGTTTGAATACAAAATAATTTGCTTTTTAATTAATATTTATGGGAGAAAGATGTTAACATAAATTTGCCGTATTCTTTACACACAAAGGCAATGATCCTGACAAACAAAGAAGACAAGTTGATTTCTTCTTACACTAAATTTAATATTGACACAAAATCATTTGAGATAGGTAAGTTCTTACAGAAAATCATACACCAACCCAACTGTAGTAGATACCTATTTATAAGAAAAAAAGTCAAACATCGGATGTAAAGATTACATTTCTCGGAATATATTTGTGTTGAACATATGTCTAGGAGCTGTCTTCAAGGCTGAATTGTATCTATTGAACCGATATTTTTCTCATTTACTTCTTTGAGGTACTTAAAATCGAGCTATATGACAAAGTAAACACAAAGTTATAGGCTGTTTAATCTAAAAAGCTATTTCTGATTTTTTATTATATATTACCATCTTTTCTTTGATGATTCTTGTACAATAAATTATCGCTTACACTATTCATTTAAATACTTAAAGGTCCTAAAGAAACACTAACCAAATGTTTACTTGCAAAATAATATGGTGATACAGAACTACTTTTTACAATTTCAACAATATAATTATAAATCATTTATATAATAGTAATTTGTACTAAATTTTCCATGCCTTTAATTACTTACTGAACTCTTTCAACTATCTCCATATCCAGATTAATAATCTTGCACGATAATTACTATTGATTGTATAATAATAATAATATGGGACAACATCCACACAAAGGTCTTCAGGTCCTAAACTAGGCAAAGCCTGTGCTATATATACTTAAAATACATATATACATAGTTATATATATAATAAACACCCAGACACAGGTCAATACCTACTTCAGGTATTTGTAGATTTTATATATATCTGATACATTTGTTCCTTTACTTTCTAATATTTAATTTATCTTATTTTAATATAATGATATACGTTTAAGTTATGAAACGCATTATCTACTGTAATTCAAATCCACGAACTACTAATAAATAAATAAATGTTTCATCGTAAAATTGTATATGCGAGTAAATCGGAAAGCAAATATATATAAGCCTTTGAATAACAAAGCTATTTCACGAAAAATATAATTCAAAAAGCAATCTTACCACTGTATAAGTCCGCCGACGTCATTAAAACCGCGGCAGAAGAATAGGCCATGAAAATATTTTAAAAGGAGGCAAGAAAATAACAATTTCACGGCATAATTTTCGAGAGGGCCATTTAAGCTTTTTATCAGAGGGACGTTTGTGTACACAGTTATCTTGAGTGGAGTGGGAGAGTGAGCGGTTCCGTCGCGGGATAATTTCATGGTTCGTTACATCCATTGTAGGATAAACGCGTTTTACTAAAACACCACGTGGAGATGAACACTTTGCAGTTTGATTGTTGTGCTTTAGGTCAAACTGTTGACTAAATTGAATGTATTGGTGACTTGCTTTCTAAAAAATATATAATAAAAATAACGTTTTACACTCATAGCTCCCCGGTAAGGTTTCTTCTGTGTGGGGGACGACATGGAACCTTCACAAAGATATCCAGTCTCGAAGACAGATGTTCAAACTCATCATTCAAACATCTACCCCGACCGGGAATTGAACTGGGATCATCTGATCTCGAAGCAAGCATGCTAGATCACGGCACACGTAAAATTAGAAAAAAAGTACAAAAAAAAAGTGTTTTATTCAGGTTTAAATAATTAAATAAATGATGCAGCCAGAATTGATTTTAATAACGAAAGTTTTTTTTAGTAATAAACAGATTTGTTGAAGTATAAATATGTTTTTTTTTTTGTTTGTGCTTAAATGTGTCGTATGTTCCTCTTGTAATTAACCATATGTTGACTACAAAAATATTTTAGTAAAAGGCTTAAAACTGAATTGGATAATCCAAGCACTTGGGGACTAGCAATATGCAAATTCTGGAAGCAGATAGAGAAAAATCATAACCAAATTGGTTAAAATAACATTTCAGAAAACCGAATGAAGAAACTTATAACCACTGCATCTTAAGTATGGCAAACCGCGTCTTAAGTATGCACCCAGTATGCCTATGATCACAACTGCAGATGTCGACTGGATTTGTGTTACCTGGCACATCAAAATCGGTATACCGTCGTAGACTGTATGTCGCCACAAAGACTTACACATACTCGTATACACACACAAAAAATTAAATATTTAATAAATTAAAAACAATGAGAAACCTATTTGTACTTTTAAAATTAAGCGTTAAAATTGATATCGTGTAACTAAATGTATATTAAAATAACGTTTTGCTTTTGTCCGTCCCATATTGCTTTAAGTTTTATTATTTAGTTTATTTTTGTTATCCTTTGTAAAACATATTCTGTATTCCGATTGAGAACATTCCAAAATACAGGGTGTAATTATAGTTAGTATACTTTAAGGCAGTCAGGTACCTAACAAAACCTATACAACATTTTCCAATTATTTCTTCTAATACTTTTGTCAATGGATACTAGACATACCTACACAGAAAGTTGTGTCCCTAGCGAGAACTAAATCTTCTGTAACACTCGACACTGAATTAGCGGTGTGTGCTCGGGGGACTTCCTCTCACATAACAAAGAAACACTCCATCCATCATAACAATCCATCTTTCAATGTCCAATCGACCAAAAGATTTTACGAGACTCTAGCAACTTTAGTTTAATCTGCTGTGAGTAAATTTCGCTGATTTTATCAATTTTATTTGTTAATTCTTATAACCAACATAAATAGAAAATTCTCAATTATTAAATAATAATAATAAAAGTAGAAAATTCTCAATTATTCTTCTTTCTTTCTTCCTTTTCTTAATTATCATATTCCAATTTGTTTCTTTTTTATTATAGTTTCCAAATTGTCTCATAATACTTTAAACACAATAAGCTATGAAGGTTTCAAATATAATTTTCTAAAGACGTCTGCCTCAATGAAGTCGTTTGTCACTTCTTTGTAAATATTTTATTTATACACGTTTTAAGGTTATATTTGGCTAATCGCATTATTTTCGAAATCTTATTCATAGAAATAATCTTATTAGGTTTCTCACAATAGCGTTGATCATTAATTTGGGCTCTAAATTGATTAAATACATTTGCCGGAAAAATTTGAGTTCTGATGTGCCTTTAAATTTTTTCCGTCTCTTATTATTTAAATATTATATTCTTTTATTATTATGATACTATTAATTCAGTTCTTTCGGACCGTCCACCTCCAGAGACCACCTGGGTGATCCGTGTAAAGTTTTTTTTACAACGGCTCACTTTTGTCCACCTGGGTGTTTTGTTATCAGTCATTAGTATTTTTAAATTTAGTTAGAATGATTATTGTAATTAAATTAAGTAATGGACATATAATAAGATGGTATATACAGGTGATTAGTGTTTATCCGCATCGTCTTGATGTCGGCGTGAGAAATCGAAAAATATTTTTGTTTCATGGTGTGGTTCCTCCTCACCACCGCCACACCTCACCTTATTATTTCTCTTTTCTTGGTATTATTATAAATGGATTTCCGCAAAGTAATATATGTCCATCAATTATAATGGACATATATTAATATTTTATATATTGTGTGAATTTTTAAGCTTTAGTAGTTTGTTATTATTGTATAAGGACATGAATAATATTGAAATATTTTGTATAACCACAGGTAAATTCACTTGGCATGTAACTTATTATGTTACAAATAAATGAGCATGAGTATAATTTGTTTAGTGATATTATATTTTTGGTTAACTAATATTATAAATGCGAAAGTATCTCTGTCTGTCTGTCTGTCTCGCTTTCACGCAAAAACCACCGAACCGATCTGGATGAAATTTGGTACACTGGACCG
Source organism: Ligdia adustata (assembly GCA_947049295.1). Classification (NCBI taxonomy): domain Eukaryota; kingdom Metazoa; phylum Arthropoda; class Insecta; order Lepidoptera; family Geometridae; genus Ligdia; species Ligdia adustata. The sequence continues at coordinate 13,247,550 of OX346218.1, forward strand.
CGGGAAAGCACTCTTTAACCTACTTCAAAAAAGTAGTTTCCCATTGGATTATCGAGATAGCTGGGAACTACGCGGGTGTAACCGCGGGGCACAGCTAGTGATATTATATTATTGGTTATATGATAACTTCTCTGTTCACAGGGCCTATAAGTACCACTCCTGAAATGCCTACCGCTGCAGACATGCAGCTAGCCGCGGCGGTTGGTTCAAACGGTAAGTTACAATAAAATATTTCAATACTATTAGTAAGTACTATTTAAATTATTTATTCTGTACATTATATGCTGGTCTAATCTTATTCTTATTATGTGTGGAAGTGATATATAGTGCCATTAGTGACGTCCCGCTAGCGGTGTGTATGTATTCTGGATTTTCCACAATGACCTTGTTTCCGTTGCCCTTGGACACGTCATGTTTTTTCTATTGCAATTTTATGAGTAGACAACCTTATGGCTGCTATTATTTATTTTTAGATTTTTAAATAAGACTGCATGTAGCATATTTATTATCATTTAGGATCAGGTGGTTTAGGAAGTAAAATTATTGTGATGATAAACGAAATGTACTTAAAACTAATAATTTGAAAATGACAGATAGTATTATAAAAACGAAGTATGCGATGTCATAGGATATAAATAAACAATAATTTTTATTTAGGAATATAAATTGAATTTTAAGATTATATCCCTTGTTAGTAGATAAGATTATAGTAGTAATGCCTGACGCTGGCAAATATACTAGTAGTAAGTCACCATAAAAAAGTCATGTACTAAAATAAAGTAAAATAATTAACATTGCCCACTCCCACGTCTAATTTTTCTCGTTTAATAATGACTGCCGAAATTGATACTTCTGAGTGCGACGTTCTTTTTTAAAGTGTAGATTTACCCTCCAATTAGTACTGTAATTATAGAATACTTAATCACTCCTAGATTAAATTACTTATTTTAATAAAAGCGACTCTTCCATTGTGTAAATTGATACTTGACAGAGGCTTCATTATTACATTTTATTTTATTTTTCTTTACAGGGAGGAGTATTCACTACGCTGTCGGGTCAATATTTTTGCTGCCAGCATTAGCTCAAATTATTATGTAAACATATTCCAAAGAATAATATAAAAAAAAGGTAAATATAAAACGATGTTCAGAAATTCTTCTGTAAGAGACATCTCAATTTTTCCGACAAAACTAATTTGACGCACGATTGACATACGTATTCTGTCCTTGTAATGTTTTATGGAATGGTACTTTTTTATCAAAATAATAATGTTACGATTTCAGTTTATTGATATTTTGTTTTGGAAAATCTAAGAAATTTGATTTACGTATTAGATTATCAAAGTGCATAGTAACAACAACAGCCTTTGATATTTTTATTTTTGTCAAAATATATGGTTTTGAATAAAATTAACGTTTTTTCACGTCAGCAAAGATCTAGTCAAACATCCAAAGGGTCAATGATAATAAAATAATGTTTTGAACACAGAAAAACGCAGCGCCAAGTGCCGTTTTGTAATATAATAAATTGTTCAAGTGCGTGTCGAGGCACGCATGTTATACTGTAGGGTTCCGTAGCACTATATCCTAGTCTTTTTATACTATAGTTATTTTGAATTCATTTATATTTTTGTTGTAAGTCATAAAAAAGTTAGTGTCATATTTGGGTTTATTCTCCAAAATGTATTTAGCAAAGCGTTACAATCTAGAAAATTCAAAGTACCTATTTATGTTTTAAGATACTTATTCTGTTTAATTCTACTACGGAATCCTAAAACCCCGCTATACCTGTATGTCTTTCTATTGAAATATAATAAAGTAATCAAACGAAATTCAAAGACGTGACGTTCGATCGTCATTATAATTTTATTTCACCAACTATTTGTACAGATTTAGTCACATATTTATAATTATTTTTTCTCGGTGTTTAACGTAATACGAACAATAGCTTGTAAATGTAACATGTACATCTTCTTGTAAAGAAAAATGTAGTTAGACGTGTGAACACTGGCCTAAATAATGCATTACATTTAAGTACCATACAGAAGAAATAAATTGCATCAGTTAGTTCAGTTATTTTTTTGAATACTTATCTATGTTTATTATTAATTAATTAACTACAATTTTATAATATACCATTAATTTCTCAAATAACTAGGAATCGTATTGTTTACTTGGGTACTAGCAGTTATGGCTGACTATTTGTAATATGCGTTGTTTTATAACTTTATAAAACATTCGATTTCAGACAAATTTTAGCATGAGACAGCTTAAGCGTGAAATAACTGCTGAGCCCCCAAAAATTATATGTAGAAATCATGTCTCATTTACTAAGAATTTATTAATTAAAACATAATAATATATTTTAATTTATTCAAATTTACTTTTAACTCATTGTAAGCAAATTACGTAATTTTTTCGCAACAGGGTAAGCCATACGTACATATTTTTTTTGTATGCTTTTATTTTGGGGCGACTTATATTTGGACAATATTGTAAAATAACGTAATATTCGCCCTTATAAGTTTAATTTAATGTATCTTTTAATATTACATATTTTATAATCACGCTCACATTCCAACGGTCGTTTTTATAGCTTACAAATTGTACAATAAAAAATCATGATAATTATAAATAAATACACGTAAAATACATTGTAAATATTCATGGGTAAATAGTTAAGTTTTTTTTTTAATTTAAAAATATTACATTTGCTGTGCATATTTGCCGTTTATGGATAAGATCCAGTCAAGACTTTTATTGTAAAATTTCCTAAAATAAATAAAAAAATCGTTGTGTATAAATAATTTTTAAATGTAGTTTTATTTCATGAAAATTTATACCTTTTTCAATTAATTTAGTCAAGAAAGACCACTAAGTCTGCACTTAAAATTATTCAAAAACATTGCACTAAAATTGATAGTATATTAAAATTTTAACCAATAAACTCTTTACAGAAATTTCTACTTTGAATACGAATAATTACGATTCAAAATCGCTCTATTGAATTTCACTCAACCGCATTTTGGGTGTTCATACAAATAAGAAATTTATTGGAAGCGTGTCGAATATTAACTAGTTTCCATTTTGGACAATTTTGTTGTCCACTGATAATGAACAGTCGTGTCAATTCTGTGGATTTATGGGAACAATACTATAATGTGCTATTTTATGCTCTATATGAAGCTAATGAACACACGCTGGCAAAATATTTGACATTGTCTATATCAAACAGGATTACAGGATACATTTGTTGGTTTAGAAAATCTTACGGTCTTATCACAAAAAAATTTAAACATAGTTCAAAGTGTCATTTTGCTGACGCATGTCAAAAATTTAAACAAACTTTTATAATATGCTAGAACTCTATATTAGAGATAAAATCTAAAAACTAATTGTTAGACTTGTTAAACAAAGTTTTATGGTTCCATAAGCTTAAAGGGGGCGGTTAACTCAAAACATGTGATTGTTTAAAGAAATGAACCGATACATCCTGCTCATTAGGCATGTCCAAATTATCTCCTATCGAATTTAGCCTATTGCCTATATTTCCTATATTTCTATAGCTTGCTACGGTAGTTGTTTTGGATCCCATGTTGGATTATTAGTTTCATTGAAATTTATTATAATTAATTATTGGATGAAGTCGCTTAAAACATTTTTTCATTGATGATTTAGAAAAGGTTCAAAGTGGGGTTCAAACAAGCAAGGTATCGGAGTGAGGCCGAAGGCCGAGCGATGGCACCTTGCGAGTCTCATCATACTGGAGCAAGGCCGTAGGCTGAGCAACGATTATTCTATATGATCCCTGAGGATTCAAAGAAGGGATCAAATTTATATTGGTCCGATTGCGATGAAATTTAAGATCGGGGGTTTTCAAGGACGTTGATTCCATTTCTGAGGAAAGTTTTTGGAATTTTTTTTTAAACCCTTCATACATATTTACGAGCAAGTGAACTATAGAAAAACAATATATAGAACTTACTCGAACTGGAAAAATCTACTGTATTTTCTTAATTTTATATCATAAAAATATATAATCAGCGATACTGAGGTTCTAGATACAGCAAGAACACTCTGGAATACACTGGTTCTCAAGGAAGGCTGCCGTAACACCCCGTTAGTTACTTGGCGACAGGTTTTATCAACTTGAAGGAGGTAGCTAGCAAGGCGAGCGTTGCTAGACGCGTTACCAGGCATATATCTTTAGGTATAGTATATCCCTAACAGATAATCCTGTGCTATGAAAACTTATGTCAAAATATAATTATTTAGTAGAGTATAGTCTATCTAAGTAAACGATGTGAACGCACAAGCGCGCGCATACTTTTACAATTCTTGCCAAACAATCAATAGCTAAACTAAATATTACAATTATTATTTAGTTTAGTTATTGAATACATACATAAATTATCGTATCCATTTCATTTCTTAAATTTAAGATTTTTATAATATTAATATGAAACAATAAATATTATAAAAAACCTAAAGCGGTGTAGGACCCAAGCTACCGATGGTAGGGACTACAGAGAGAGGAACCTCTTTACAATACGTGCTGTATCGAGAATCACAGCCCTCTGTACCTGACCAACCATTGATCCAACCATCTAGCCAGAGCCTCTTAAGATGTTGATTGAGACAAATAAATAATAATTTATTAATATTAATAATTTATTATTATTAGACAAGTCTAATTATAATTTATGTATGTACTCGTATTATAGTTTTTTTCTATTTTTACAAGTGACTTTACAGAGATTTTGTTATTTTATACTAAATAGAAATCAAAACTTGAAGAACTTAGAATTATTATTTGTTATAATAACTTTTTATCGCAAACGAACAAATTTCAAAAATATCTATATAGAGAATGACTGTAATTTGGACTGCTATATCACATAAAATGATTTCTTCCAAACTTCTTTCATTAATTTGCTATGATCGAGATCCCAATGATGATGTAAATCTAATCTTATTTTAAGTCAATATTCGAATGGATACCATTTAAGCATACTGAATTTTCCTTCACCACATAAACTAAATAAATTTATAGTAAAATGTCAGAATTTAGGCGATCGCTTATAATATGAGAAACCACCTAAAACATTATAACGAATCGTCCAAAACTAAACAGACCTTTTGATCGGGCCAGTCAATCAATCCTTTCGAATTAGTAAACATTTTCAGATGCATTAGGGGCGTCCGGTCGAGTTTCAGAGTTGGCGTTGAATAATAGATAGGCGGCTTCGTTCCCAAACGAATTACCGAGCTAAATTATTGAGCGCTGCCCGCTGACCGGTGGAAGAAAGAAAAATGCCTGATCACACTAAAAAGGAAGGTTTTATAGATGGAAGGTAAGGCGTGTAAGTAATAGATGGTTTGATGGTCTGTAGAATTTGGAAGTATTTTGATTACGAGCTACAATTTTAGCAGAGCTTTGTACTTAAGCTATAATGTTTTATTTTACTAGTTACAGATACAAAATGAAATCTGTAATCATAAAAATAATTTTATTATTTCAAAGTGTGATTTCTATTATTTACTCGTACTGACTGCGTACTAATTCAGAACTAGATGGACAGGATTAGTTACTAATTCTACATTTTCATTATTATTATTATTATCAATTAGTAAAGAAATTCCTGTAAACGGGATTCCGTTTACAGGAATTCCTTTACTAATTTACTAATGTTACTACAATTATTAAATTACTTATTAGCCTTTGGCTAATAAGTACATAATTTAATTTTGCCTTAAATTTCTATTATTTTATTTAAAACGACGAATTATTATTATGTTTTTTTTTCCGTATGCGTCTTTTTCTAATTAGTACAGATAGAAGTAATTAGGTTAATATGAAATTATCAACCGATGCTTATAGTACGATATTAATGATACTTGTATAAAGAGGTCATCATACTTTATTACCAGTCCGAGGTGAACTAAACCAAGAGATGTCAATACACACATCCTATGAACAACTTTTACTATTTTTCTTAAAGTATAAAAAACAATCAGTTGTTATATGATGAACTATCAGCTTTTTTATTACTACTTCAACGATTTCAGGGTTGTCTCCATGATTAATGTTATGAGTATACAGACCCTCTTTCAGTTTATTACATCCCTAATCGACAGCTCTTTATACTGTATATTTGATAATGGTGAAAAACATTTTCTACTGTCCGAACCGGTCCTGCAGTTCAAATCCAAGACGAGGTGGTAGTTTTTAAGTCAACGAATTTCTCTAGCGATCCAGCAGCGTGGCAATGTTGCTGCAGTAATGGGCACATTTAGGCAGGCTGCATTCCGTGGAAGTATATTAGACGGTAGTATGGTTTCTTGAAATTTATTTATATTAGTTATTTGTTTTCTTGACTCACAAAATACGACAACGTAATAAGAAGAGCATGGTTTTTATATATTTTTCATATTTATTTCTTTGCTCTGTGATCATGGCATTACATGAAACATGTTAAAGTTGCCGTAATGGTTTCACGCCTACCGTAATTTAGTCGTGAATGATTGATTAGACAGCTACATGTGGTAGCGAGGCCGTGGGTACCTCAGGTTTTATGGCTGATCATTGATATTGGATGGTTTTAGTACTGCTGTTAAAGTTGAAGACGTCATTCTACTGAGGATGCTTGGAAATTAGCAAGTGTAATATGTTAATCTGTTACTGGTTATCTAAATGGCACATCTATATTCTATCTATATATATATACAATATACACATTTTGCAACAAAAAGGTGTGACAAAACTTAAGAGTGTTAGTCTACTCATAGTAGAAAAAAATATGCAAAAACCTTTAAAAAAACCTGCGACCTCTATTCAATTTGACCGATCACGTGACCATTTTTTGTAAGTAGAAACTATTTTTTTCTCTAATTTGCAATATTTTATACCACCCCTAAGTATTGTCAACCGTTTGGGCTCTGCGTTATTCCTAAGGAATATCAGTCAATGAAACAGAAAATAATCTTTCATAAATATATAAAGAAGAAGGTATTTTCAGTATCAATATTAGTCAGTTAGGTACTCTTTTTTTTTACATATATAGATGATATGGCGTAACTTCTAAATTTGAAATGGCAACTTTACATCACAGTCACCCTTGTGTCTGCACTCCAAGCACCTATCTCCTGCCATATCATATGTTCTGCGTGCGCACGGAAACCAGTTTCCGTTAGACTTGTAGTAATTCGATGCCATACAACGATTCACTACATAATTTGTAGAAAAACCAATCGCATTACACAGAATAAAAAGTATGCGGTTTATTAATGCATTGCTTTCTTCTAGTACTAAGTTTAAGATACTTTGCGATATTCAATCTACAGAATCATAATCACAGAAGTACTGAACATGCCTATTCATGGTGCAGATAAGAAGTACTTTTGTATGACAATTACTCAAAAATATTAAGTACTACAGTCAGAACCGTAATAACGCGATCAAACGTATGAGAGTTTTAACTGGGAACGTGACGAGCAGCCTAACATGTCGGGCGAATTTATTAACTTGCCTGAATTAGTACAAGTGGGCTGTATTAATAAGCTAAAGAACATCTTACTCGTATATGAAGGCAAAAGTGCGACAGGCATAGTTGATAAGACTTCGTTGGTGATGAATTAAGATTGAAGAAATTTTGAGAAGACGTGTTAAAATTTTCCAAAATACAGACGTCTACTTTGTCACGTGCCACTAAATTATGGAAATTAAAGAATTACAATTGTAAATGGATCCTTTTCAGGGCTTGATGAAACATCGTAAATAAAACATTTAATGAATAAATTGTTCACCGAAAAACATTATTAAGGGAGCTCATCTTGTTCTTCAAAACTTATTGGATTGCTTGATCGGTGCGACGCGTGACTATGCAGAAGGTTATCTGGCTAATATATTATTCGTATGGTAATGCTGCTAACTAACATGGTACGCTGCCCTAGTATGAGTCCAGTAATTAGTTGTATCGTTGGGACCATATGGCACTGTTAGATCAATTGACTAATAGATCCATATGTTCAACTTTTGCCGTTCAATTTTGAAATACAGCCAGCATTATATTAACTTTTCCTTCTACGACGGGGATTATTTTAACAGAAAATGTTCCTGGCAAAAAAAGGAATGTTATTAGTTTGTACGTGTGTCTTTCTGTGGTATCGTAGCTCCCGAACGGGAGAATCGATATTGATTTTATTTTTTTTGTTGAAAAGGGAATTAGTCTGAAAGTTTCTTAGCAATGTTTTTAAAAATCGGTTGAAGATGGCCGTCACCACAAAATAGCGAATTACATTTCTTTTATTTAATGTCAAGGGTTATTAAAATTTAAGTTATACTTGTTATAGTCTGAATAAAATTCGTAAACTTTTGTTATTCGTTTAATTTTTCAAATTTTAGGTAGTATTGAAGTAAAGTCCATCAAAAAAACATACGAAATTCAGTGTAAGTAGTTGTAATTCAGCCCCGTGTAACATGCATGTTGAGTAATGGCTGGCATTTACCGGCGACGTGACATAGTTTGTGCGACATCCACTAACCCTTTATAAAGGTCAGTTTTACAAATAGGTCGGTATTAATAAGCTTTATAAATTATAAACTTCGGCTCGGCATTCTATTTTACTCGTAGTTTACAACTTTGATGTGATATGCAAAATGTTTTAGGTAAATATAATATCAGAATTATATATTTTTTGTAATATTAAATAAGAAGTGTAAATTTTAGTACTGAATGATATTATAAATTTTATAAATTAATAAGTAAATGAATATGATACATAATAGTTTGTTAATTGAACGGAAAAAACCTTTCCATGAAATGTAACCTATGCCTCATAATAATGAAAAAAATTCGTCTATGTACCTAACTGAATCAGATCTCGCAGAAATAAAATGAGACTAGACTAGAATATTACTTTTGAATCCTTAAAAATCTTTTAGTTTACCTTTTAATACCTACACTTTTAAAGCTTTTTTAAAAATGTCAAAAGAAATATCGTTTGGATCAGCTCGTAGTCTGACCATGAATCTAATCAGTGGGAAATTCAAAAACCTATATCCAAGGAAAACTCAGGATCCAATACATTCCAGGTACCGACATGCACCTTTGTGTGTTTCTGTCACTTCGAATATTGTAGGAAACCTGCTTGTCGGAGAAGGTTAATTAAAAGATTTTTCAAAGCACTTATCTTTGTCGCCAACCCGCAATTTGGCCAGCGTGGTGGACTATGGCTTACACCTCTTTGTAGAGGAGACCCGAGCCCAGCAGTGGGATTTTACTTCGCGCGATCAACTACTTTTTTCAGACGATACTATATTTATTAGTGCTCATTTTAAAATATTATTCATCCACCACGTCTACCTCTCAAATTTAAATTTATACATTTAAGGAAATTTAGCCTATTCTTTCTAGTGACGTCTTATTATATAAAACAATTTTTAAACAAGCTTAGATTTTTATAGTACAGATAATTAATTGCTATCGCGAACCTCTATTTCACATTTATGTAAATAATAACAACTACATTAACAAACCAGTCATAAATACACCGTTCCTGCACATTTGACCGGCACAAAATGCAAATGGAGTGGAAATATGTCGGCTGCAGCGTTTCCAGAACACTACAATCTGGGCGTCTTCAACTGTGAATAGAAGATGAGTTCCGTTCTCAAGTGCATCGACGTCATCTAATGCAATATACTGTAGGTATTGGGAAATTGTACGAGTACTGAGCTGTTTGTACCTGGCTGTTAGTTTTAATAGAATTCAATTCAGGCATTAGTAAGCAGCTGGATTTCAACTTTAATTTTTACCTGACTGCGAAAGAAGGAGGATTATGTTTTTCGAGTGTATGTACACATGTATTTTTGCACGTCCTAGAGCCTAAACGGCTTGTTGTATTTTTATATGAGTGGTGTTAGACATCATACAAATTAAGAATGATACACAGGTTTAACGATATAGCAGTCGGATTTTTTCGAAACTCATTTCTAACCACTTGTTTAGCCTACAATTAATTCTGACCATCAAAAGTAGATCTCGACTTTAGTCAGTCGGTAAGCACGCCTAAGAGCTGAATATCATTATCACAAAATACCAAATTCCCAAAATATCTCATTGCAATGAGTAATCAATTTGGTCAGACCGAGAATCGGAAGTTAATAATTAAGTATTAAGTTAATCGCACTCGTACAAAATACGTATTCGCAATAAGTTGTTTTACGCGAAATGCCAGATGACTAAATCATAGAACTCGCTACTATACGCCTTCTCTATTTCCCGATAGTTATAATCTGGGTAACTTCAAGTAATGACCAAAATATATTTTTTTTAGGAAAAAAAAAATAAAGCACTTGTCTAAGCAAACTGGCTACATTTTAGGTGCATCTTTGCTTTACTTCAGGAGAAATTTGAGCAAAAGCTACAATAAAGACGTGTCTTCAAACCCAGGGATCCAATCAGATTCGTTACAAAGGTAAGTTATGTAAATATCTGCGAATAGAGCTGTAACCGGCAAGGCACCTACGCCTGCGGTTTCTCAGCAGTTCCGATTTCCCCGTCTTGTGACAAATACTACGATTTATATGACAGCGGTTTCGCTTGTGGACTTTTGTCATTCTGAAGGCAAGTTTTAGAGAAATTACTTTGGTAAATTAAAAGGTTGAAATTGACTATGATGTTTACGAAAATTGATAACGGCGCGGAGTTGTTCCACATGGAATTATCGTGAAGGGCATCTTGAAATATTCATTACCTACTGAGGAATTTATAACCATAGTTTCTGAATGGATTAAATTATTTTTCAAAATTTATTTTTAAATGCAAATTCCACAAGTTGCAAAATATTCAATTCTGCTCGTGCGCGCTTTCGATTAATATACTGAATACTTCGATTATATTATTTTTATTAATATTATATTATAGTTGCACTTATTACATGAGTATAAATCAATAGGCGAAGCGCCACTATCTTTAAAACGTATTCATTAATATAAATACGTTTCAACGTTGAGCATCTTATATCTCGTTTTATCCGTTAGGAAAGGTCATGCGCCAAAACAAGACAAAGGATACTTAACGTTGAGACGCGTTTATTAATAAGGCGACTAAAATGTAATTCTAAAGGTCTACCTTCCTACCTTCTTATTTAAACGATCAAGATAACAATGTGCTGCCAACAATCATCGCTTTTCGAAGCATGTGCTCCTTTCCGCACAATAATGATGTGTGAGGAGAACAGAAGCGGCACCAATTATAACTTTGAATTACTCCAACAAAGCCCGAGTTACATGAGTTATTTTCTCAGAAACTCTTGCGAGACCGTCCTTGCGAATGTGGGGCCGTTCACAATATTTACAGCAGTAAGAAAACTTGGGAAATTCAAAATTAAGTTTTGGTAGGTAACATTGTATTTCGTGTATTACTATCAAATATTTTATGATTGAAATCAACCGGTAAGTGGAAACTTTCTCCTTTTTGAAGAAATACTACCCTAATGAAAAATGTCCGACTGTCAAAAGAAACTTAAGTGTGGTTTTAACCATTTTTCTTTCTTCAACGAAATTTTCCACTGACAAACAAACTGATAGACGAAAGGAAAATATACCTGACTCGAAGCGGCGACGGTTTGCTTTATTTTATAATATAATGTTTAGTAATTTGATCGCGTGTTTTTTTTTCCTGTAATGTTGAGTTAGTGTACTGCTTGTAGTGTGGCAATAAGGTCGAAATTGTATAATGTTGTGGTAATGGGCTTTCACGCTTTTGTTTGCGCTTATACTTCATATTTGAGCAGATATTTTATGTGCGAAAGTTTAGGAAGTAGAGAGGAATATTTTATTGAGGAAAAAGTTTAGCGAAGTATTTGAGAATACGATCACGGTTTGAGATGAGGTACGTTTATAAAAAAGTGTCTCGGTTTTGCAATACTCAGGTAATTTGAGGAGTTTTTAATCAAGGACATGAATTATTATAAAAAGTTATTTCCAATAATTTATTTAAAAATAAATACAGAAATTTCTGTTAATTTTAGTACTAAATAAATAAAAATAACTGAAAAAATTGATGTCTTTGTGGGAAAGTGTCATGAAGCGTTCCCGCGTTGAATTACCACTGAAATACTTTGAGGTAGGAAAAGATATGATAAAGCCATGCAAATATATAAGAAAACTTTAATTTAATTTCATCACATATTTTGCTTCCGTAAAGGCAAAACTATTAAGTTGTTTTCGAAGTTTGACTTATTTATTGTATTTAAATAAAAAGAATTATAGTAAAACTTATTTGCTAAACTAGTTATTTGAAAGAAACGCTATTACTATGGACTCAATGGAGCAGAGTACGCTGATATTTCGAAAATAGTTTCTATTCTGATACAACATACCAAAACAAAAAATAATCAGGACTAAAATCGCCTAAACTTATGTATATCTTTGTAAGTATATAGACTATCATTATCTATGCAAAGTTTTTCAGTTAAACTTCTGACATCGCTACAGATTTTAAGTTGTATCAAAAGTTTTTCGCAATTTACAGCTCAGTTCAGTTGAACCAAAGCGCTTATTCAAGCTTTTCAGGGACCGTTTCAGCAGAAATGTCTAAACACGGGGTCTATCGCAACGGGACATCAAAGCGTCAGGACCTCGACCCATTCACCTGAGAGGTCTTTGATCCGCCACTGCGACTAGTTCTGCTAACTCGAATGTTCTTTTATAGACGACGCGCCTTTTGCAGAGATATTAAGATTATTGTCGAACAAGAATCGGATCTTTGACGGTGATATGTTTTTTAAGTCAACAAAACAGAACTATAGGTTTAGATAAAGTTTAAGTCATTACCGCTCTTATTATATTTCGAATGTTCATCGTCAAAAAAGTTGTTTTTCTTTTGTCTATATAGACAGTTGTAGTGAAAGGGTTATTGTGTATTATTTGTTAGTATTTATTGGTACACCACCGACGTGTTTTTTCTCATCAAGTCTGATCCATCCAAAGGTTGCCTGGAAGAAATTGCTTTAGGCGATAAGGCCAACCAATATACTGCCAATGTATTTAAGATGTCTGTATGTAATGCATATACATTTGAATTTGAATTTAGCGGGTTTTTAGGTAATGATATAATAATTTATTATAACTTATGTTTCGTAAACGTATTCGTGTAAACGATCTTATGAAATTTTGTATTTGACTTTTTATTTGAAAACGTTTTGGTGAAATACGTATATAGGACTACCAGCGAAATAAACGCGTTAAAAAAGAAAATATTTTTTAATTAATTTATATAAAACTGACTAATCACGAATCTCCACACGAATCTGTTATAAGTCAAAAATGTAGCTTTTTCAACAACTTCGCACCACTTCCAATCACGTCCGTTCACGCGTGGCGTATTATTTCCCTAACAAAGCCCGTCAACGACAATACATGTACATAAAATTATTCTGTCGGCTCACTTCATTCGTTTCCCTGACGCACAAATTGTATTCGTAAGCTTAAATTATTGCGTTACCGGGGTCCTGAATACCAAATTATAGCAGTAAATACGCATTATTAACAGCACAATAGAACTACAATTTCACTTTTTAATGCTTGCACAAGTGCATTGTATTAATATTATAAATCAAATTATATTAGTAAAAGAATAGAGAGAAAGTAAGTGAATATTTTTCAAAAAAGTACGTTGTCCATGAAAACCCTTGTTCTTTATTCTGACCTGATTTTGGGTTCGCAACTTGTTATATCTTCGAAAATTAAATAAACAGGATTCCTAACGATATTTTCTTTTAATTGTCACTGTTTTCAATTCTACTCGTAATCCGCACGTGTGTAATAAGTTTCAAGAGATACAGGGCCTTTAAATGTTCTACCAACTGCACTTGAAAGAACCTTCAAGTTCACTTTATAATTTTTCACTGCTACTTCAAATTGATGCATATTAAAAAATATATACTTAACGTTTTTAATTATTATCAACATAACTTACTATTAAATTAATACAGAAAAAGATAATATATAAAAAACACTTAAATTAAAAAACCCCATCCAACTCACTCCCTTGTGGCAATGTTCCCAGGATGCTGGCAGCGTTACCTCGCTGAATAATTAAACTTAACTTTTGAGCAAAGTAAGTGCCAGCCCTGGGATCTCCCGAGGCGAGGACCAGTCTTATATAATATTAATACTTACTATTTGTTTTTATCAACATTTTACTGAGACACTTTGATTTGATATAAAATCAACGAAAGGTTTTTCGAACCACTTTACTAGAAAATAACTCCTCTTTAGCCTTATTCTACGAAAGATATATATATAGTATAATAGCGTTTAAGCAGCAACGCAAGGCCGATGAAGCGGTTAATTCAATCACTGATATCTATTCAGAGATCCAATTTAGGTAAGAGACTCCGAACATTATGCAATACAGTACCTTATGTTCCGGTTTTTTATAATTTGTACGACTGGCTCTAGCGTCAGTTTCCAGGCCTCTTGAAGGCCTGCCTCCTAAGTATGCCCACATTGCCGAGGCAGGCTCAGTAACCGTGTCACTCTCGGCCAAGCCAAGAGTACCCGGGATAAGCTACTCCACAAGGTTTTGGCCGCTAAGCCTATGTTGGAGCAACTATAGAATAAAAGTTGCGATGTTTTATGGGGACACCTCAATTGAGGCGGGCTAAAGTGTCCCAAGACGCCGCAGGTAACAGATGGGGCCGCAACGGAGAGGACGTCTTTTTTAGACAATAGGCTTGTGCCCTGTGAGTGAGGTAAGTTGAGTTGCTTTACATAAGTAAAGCAACGATGACCCCAGGATGTAGCGCGCTTGTCTAGAACAAACCAATTCACTCGGGACTTGAAAATACCGATTTTATAGCTATCAACTAGACCGGTCGGTATTGAAGTGCGCCGCTCTCCGTACCTTTCGTAGCGTCGACGAGTTCACCACTGTTTGATAGTGTACGCGGTGGGGCCGTAGGAGCTGTTGTGGCCGAAGTGGTATGGACCCGTCGCAGACGACTTCAATTCAGATACTTATACGCCCGATGCCTATGTGATGATATAGTCCTCGAGATGGTTGCGGTGCGTCATGTGTCTTTTGTACTGTAACAGGGTGCTGCTACCCGTGCTATGGTTTGGGCAACTAGAAAATTTGAGCATTGAATATTAATCCAATAAGTAGGTAATCTATAATTTGACAACACCGTGCGGAAACCTGACTTTCGGATAACGTTTCAGAGCATGTAAATATAAGTGAAGCTTAGTTCACCTCACCTATGAAGAGGGTAGAGTAGACCATAATAGTCTATCTTAACTTCCTACTGAACGATTAAACATTTTTAAAACTTACCATCTCCTTTTTTCTAGGCTAAATTAAAAAAGAGAAAGATGTTTGGGCTGCCTTAGCTAATTTAGTCCCCAATAAACGTTCAAAAGATTGATCTCAGTCTCTGTCACTAACACTACAGTTCTGTTAATGTTGGTAGGGAACGTTTCTATTCCTTATACCCGCGTTTCTTAGTAACAGGTGGTAGGCAAGAAATATTAGTATCGCTTCGAAATGTTATCATTCGATTTCTTTTTGAAGCCGTATTCTCGGTAAGTAATCGTTTGATGTATAGTAAATATCGAAATGGGGAGTATTTGTGATTTCTTACGTACGACGTTTTTGACCGATTCAAATCGGTATTGGCTAGGTTTGGTCTAAAACTAAACTTTATTAGGTTATTAGTTCAGATTTTACTAAACCGAAAAAGGTCACTCACTACCTACAAGCAAACCTTAAAACAGTGTTTTCCAGAGCAACGTCAGATTGCCTTTAGTCTTTATGACGATTACTGATTCATAATATAAAAAATACATTTATGTCATTTTATCACACAAGGGCAATATATTCTCAAAAGTGTCGCAATTCTGCTGACGCATCCAATGTAAGTGAGGTGAGTATGCTCAGCTGATGGTAAATCAATATCCATTAAACTGAAGGCAAGTCTACGGACTTGGGTTAACGTAAAGCAGAAATAGTGAAATGGAAATACTAATAATACGAGTGTTTATGTTCTCTTTACTCATTTGGTTTATTTTAGTAAAACTCCACTTGTTGATCACTGTTTATTTAAATATTTAATTAGTTTTACAATTCCCACAAAACCCACATGTCTGATGATTCGTATATTGAGTGACGCCTACCATAGATAATCATACAACTAGGGATGTCCTATGAACATCCCCCCTGTTAAGACAAATCAGGTAAGTATACTTCTAATTAACATACAACTAATGAAACTTATTATCATTATTACAACTCTGAACTATCAACAAAATCCTTAAATCTAACTGGTTTTTTAATCTGACGTCCACTACGTGTCATTACATTACCATGACCCGAACTAGTTGGCAAGATGTCTTTTGCTACATCAGTATTTTGTACATTAGTAATAGATTGTTCAGATACATTAGTAGAATCATTAACAGGCTCCATATGGGCTTGAATAGCACACTCATTACCTCCCTGACTATTCTGAATTGACAGTGGCTCAATATATGGTGTATTATTTCCAGCAGATTGAATATCTGGTACCTTATCACTAACAAGATTACTTGTGTTTTTATTCTGAATAGTTACATCTTTATTATTACAGTTATAATTTGGTTTAATGTACTTGCTGTTCCTCCTATACCTATTACCCTCCTCATCCTCCACTGTATAAGAACGTGGTTCAACACCTTTACTAACAATCATACCTTTAATCCAGTTTGAATCTAATGATTTCTTAAAATATACTCTCTGATCAACATTTAATTCCGCAAGTGGCTTTGACTGTTTGTCATAATATTTCTTTACAGATTCCACATGTCTATAGTACCTATCCTCATAACATGAAATTTTTGGCATTAAATTTTTCTTGGAAATTGGCAACAAAGAATTTAAGTTTCTAGAAAATAATAACTGAGCAGGAGATGGCATATATGGTTTAGGAGTATTTCGATAATTCAATAAACCTAAATATGGATCTGATCCGTCCTCTTTACATTTTTTAAATATATTTTTGAATATCTTTACACCACTTTCACTTTGTCCATTTGACTGTGAATGTTTTGGACTTGATTTAACATGTTCAAACTTGTATGTTTCAGCAAATGACTTAATTTTTTCTGAAGTAAATTGTGTACCACAGTCAGAAATTACAACTGCAGGTATGCCATGTCGGGCAAAAACTGACTTGCAGTTCATAATAACACAGTCACTTGACAAATTATCAAGTTTGCACACTTCAATATATTTTGAATAGTAGTCCATAAAGATAAGGAAGTCCTTGTTTTCAAGAGTACATATATCAACGCCTAATTTAAACCAAGGAATGTTCTCTACACAATGGTTGATAAGTGGCTCTTTCTGTAAATTAGTATTGTATTTTGCACATGGTTCACATTGTCTGACAAATAATTCAAGGTCTCTATTTAAGTCAGGCCAGAAAATACATGATCTTGCTCTGCGTTTACAAGTGTTGACACCTACATGACCCTGATGAATATTCTCTAACATTTCCATTTGTAAAGACTCTGGTATTACAATTAAATTACTTTTTAATATGATCCCATCTAATACACCCAATTCATCCCTAAAGGTCCAATAGTTTCTCAAGTTTTTGTCTACATCATTAATATTGCTTGGCCAGCCACGTTTTATGTATTCTATGATATTTTTAAGCACTTTATCTGATTCAGTTGCATTTCGGATTTTCTCTAACACAACATTAGATACAGGTAAACAGTCTCTTTGTAATTTTACATGACAAACAATATTCTCACGAAGTTGTTTCATTTTAGGCTCTACACAATCAGTACAACTTCGAGACAAAGTATCAGCAATGAACAGTAATCTACCTGGTTTGTATTTGACATCTAAATTGTAACCTTGTACTGCTAACATCATTCTCTGTAGTCTTGCCGGTACTTTATATAAAGGTTTTTTAAACAAAGTCTCCAATGGTCTATGATCAGTTTCTACATGAACCCTACGACCATAAACATATTGATGCATTTTGTAGCACCCAAACACTATTGCTAACATTTCCTTTTCTAATTGACAGTAATTTTGTTCTGTAGAATTAAGGGATCGTGACCCATATGCAATAGGTTTTCCATTTTGTAAAATGACTGCCCCCATGGCTGTTGCTGAACTATCCACTGATAACACGATATCCTGATTAGTATTAAAGAAAGCTAAACATGGACTACTACATAAAGTTTTTTTCAACAGTTGAACGGATTTGTCCTGGTTGCTATCCCAAGTGAACACAGTATCCTTTTTCATTAATATACGCAGAGGTTCTATTATTTTTGAGTAGTTTGGAATGAAGCGAGAAAGATAATTGCACATGCCTAAGAATCTTTCCAAATCCTTCTTATTTTTTGGATGTTCCATATTCATTACTGCCTGTACTTTGCCAGGGTCTGGAGATACACCATTTTCTGTAAACTTATGCCCCAAAAATAACAGCTCTGATACAAAAAATTTGCATTTAGATTCATTAAACTTAATACCATTTTTTAATGCAATACTCAGCACCTGTTCTAATCTCTCATTTAACTGTTCTATCGACTGTGCAAAAATACAGATATCGTCAACATATGGTATTACTCCTTCAACATTTTCAAACATCTGATTGATTATTCTACTGAATTCCTCAGGGGCTGAGCTTATCCCAAATGGTAATCTTTTAATTAAATAATCTATATCTGCCAAATGGAGTTATGAAAGTACATAGATCCGAACTTTCCTCATTTAAATTTAGCATCCAAAATCCGTTCGAGGCATCCAGTAAGGCAAATACTTTAGCATTTTGCATCTTACTTTTAATTTCATCCAAAGTAGGCAATTGATATTTGGGTTGTATAATGTATTTATTCAAAGCCCTTGGATCAATGCGAAGTCTCAACTTTCCATTTGGCTTACGCACAGGAACTAAATTATTAACCCATTTTGTAGGCTTGTTTACCTTTTCAATAACACCAATTTTTTTCATATTATCTAGTTCCTGGCGCATTTCAGGTAGTAATGAAAATGGAAACCGTCTTGCAGCCTGCACTGTTGGAGCTACTTCACTGCTCAGTTGGATGTTCACCGTTCCAGGAATGCAACCAAGACCTCCATCAAACAGTTCACTGAAATTAGTTTTTAAAGATTTTATTAAACTACTGGATTTGTTCCTTTCACATGTCACATTATGAATGTTTACAAGATTAGTGTTTGCCGATATGAAGTTATAGACTAGACATGTTCTACAACCTAGCAGGGTTGGAATCTTTCCTTCTATTACAATAAATTTAACCCTATAATTCTTTTTATTAGGATGTCTTAAATCTAACCAACAAGTTCCTCTAACTGGTATACATTTTCCATCAAGTTGAATAATTTTCTTGTCACAGGGTAGAATTTCTGACTCTTTTATGTTAAGTTGATTACATACCTCACTGCCTATTACATTACATGCTGCTCCTGTGTCCATCTTAATATTCAATTTCCTCTCCTTGACCTCGAATTCTTGAATGATCTCATTGCCAACATATCCAATGAAGAAATCCCCATCCACGGCTTCCTCATCACTTTTCTTCTCTTTCACAACGTTTATTTGCTTCTTGACATTATGATTCTTGTTACTGCGACACACTTTACCAAAGTGGTTTTGTTTTTCACATTTGAAACATATTTTACCAAAGGCAGGACATTGATTTACATTATGATTGGAACCACAGTTTCGACAGTTTTTGATGAGTTTAGTAACCTTCTTGTTTAAGTAAAGCACATCACTCGGATTAGATTCATTGTTTTGTTCACATTTCTCCTGGATGTATCTATTCGAGGCCTCTGCACTGAGTAGGTATTTCATAACATAATCAAGTGTGAGTTTGGTATCATCTTCTGCCATAAGTTTACTCTTCAATCCGTTGTGCTTTGCATCTAGCCCTGCTATTATCTTCGACACCGTCAAACTTTCCCTGAGTTCTGCGAACTCACATGCATTGCCCAGGTTAATGACTCTTTGAAAAAAGTCCTCCAATCGTGTATTATTCTGTGTTATTGTGAAAAATTCATTCCGTTGGATGGTTAGGCTCTTTCTGGGTGCAAAGTAATTACGAAATTTTTCAATGACCTGCTCCAACGTTTCTTTTCCATTGCAGTTAAATGAATTGTAAATATTTATTCCTTGGTCGCCTATGTAATTAAGCAAAATACTTATTTTCCTTTTCTCCTTGGCTTCCTCTAACCCCGTAGCCGATAGGTATATTTCGAGTCGTTGTTGGAATGACTTGAAATTTTCAACAAGGTTACCTTCAAACTCCATCCCACGGAGAGGTGGGCTGATCGCACCTGACACCATGTTTATGTTCTCTTTACTCATTTGGTTTATTTTAGTAAAACTCCACTTGTTGATCACTGTTTATTTAAATATTTAATTAGTTTTACAATTCCCACAAAACCCACATGTCTGATGATTCGTATATTGAGTGACGCCTACCATAGATAATCATACAACTAGGGATGTCCTATGAACAACGAGCGACCGAGCGAGCGATGGGTCTCTGCTTTGGGTCAAAATGTTATTTTGTCTGTCGGTTTGTATGTTTGTCTCCAAGAAATTTAGTACCCGCGTACTTACAGGACGTAGTTACCATTCAGTCTTGGCGAATATTGGTTTATGGGTTATTCGAAATATTAGATTTTTATAAACGTCGGGTTATTTATTCTGAAGAGTTTTATTTAGTTTCAGTAGTATTGGTACAAACATGCAGAATACAACATATTTTTGGATTGCTTGAAAGGGAACTAACTACCAGTAGATACAAGTAGTTGCTGAAAAAATAGGCATTCTCAACATTTTGTAACCGCTTGACAGATTTGTGCGAGATTAATCAGAGCAATATTTGATCTTCTAATACTCAATGATACTGAAATTAAAGGAATAATCTTTTAACCTGTAACTGCGCCCATCAAAAAATATATTATCGAGATATCCAGAAAATTTAAACGAATTCAACCTATAATAAAATTTAACAAAAAAATTGTGACAAATGAGGTAGAGTAATTTTTTTTTGATTGTGTTTGTAGGATCGTTGACTTCAACTCCTTATAAATTAATTTTTCACGTGAGTAATGGATTAATACCCATTTTTTTTCATTCTTTTATTTTCTCCATTTTCGGTAGGTATTGTCAGTTGAAAGAGTTTATATTTTGAAGACATTATTAGTTATTTATGATACCTTTTTAAAATCTAGTGATTCGGGCGGCACACTCTTTTCAATTTAGATTCAATCAAGCTCGCCTCACAAAACCTTCAGTTAAAACGCCAACACAAAATTCTCAATGCGCTGCAGTCGAAGCTTCGAAAGCAAATTGTTTACCTAAGCGATAATAATGTGGCGTACACTATCGGATGTTAAAATCTAGTAACAGTCTAGTGCGGGAGCTAGATACAGTGCTGCAATTAATTCAGATTATGGGAGATTGTGGTTAGTTAGGTTCTACATTGTACCGAGGTTATGAAAGCTTTTATATGAGGCAGCAGGTTTTGCTAGAGAGGCTGTTTTTGATAAGATTTTCCTTGCAAGTCAGCATGTTGCGATATTTGGCTTTGATTTCGTTTTAAGGTTGAAATTCAACCTTATTAAATTGTTTTGTTAGTTTAATCGGACGTTTCGATAACAACATGTACCCTTGAGCTAGACAAATATTTGAAGTAACTGGAAAAATTATGAAAAGCAAAATACACACAACTAGGTACATAAGTGTGTTTTTTCTACACAACTGTTAATTTTTGATAGGTATTACCTGTAGAATATTCTTAAATTATTATTATAACGATTCTCGACAAAAGAACACAAATAAAGCACAATATTTTTTGCAAGAAACATGACAATGGTATTAATATTCTAGTTATCAGAGGTCGGATAATGCACACCTTAGTTACTTACTACATTATTAATGTGATTATTTTTAAATTAACGGTCTCCGCTACACGCTTTGTATCTACATTTATTATGCGAACTGTGCGGTTATAGAATCCGCTACCTGTTTCTTATTTTCCGATAACTAATTGTAGTTACCTAGATTGTTGTGTTATAAAGTCGAGAATAAATCTTTATCTACTAGAAAAGTGCGCTACACATCTAAGGTGACTTGCGGTCAAACAAATTAAAAGGAAAGAATAAAAAGCTAACAAATGCTTATAGAATATGGATACAGCTCTTTGACAATCCTTCCTTATGCTAACCACACAAAAAAAAAACGCCAACAAAGAACCTATACTACAAAAATAGTAGTATTTACAAAACAATCACAGTTTATCATAGAAGACTGAAGATATAAAGATATAAAAGAAGATATAAATATGGTACATTTTACCCGAAATGCCGTCTTCAGAGCAATATTTGAATATTATTTGTTTTTGTGCCCAACCAACCGCGCATACTTATCATCTTTCCCCAATAACATTTGTTTATAACTTACACGAAATTGTGCCAGGTAAAAGCGATTTGTACAAATCAGGTAGCAAATAAACTGTGAGGGAAAGAAGTTGAACGACACACGATATATTTTATTTCCATTTCATTAAATCCTGATATATTGATTCTGGGAATGAGGGGAACCAGATATAGTACGCATAGATATATTTTATACTATATACTATACACGAGTTTTTTTTTATCAAAGACTGTAAAACTATGATTCTAGATGGAGCATGCCTAGTTTGGAATACAATGGCTCACAAGAATGGCAGCTGGAACATACCGGTAAAGGCTTGGCGACAGATTTTTTTATCTTAATATAGCCAGGCCAGTCTGTTAAATGCTTTAACACTTTGCTATGGTTTTGTCACAATATTTTACTTCACCGGTAGCTTAGACTAGCTATCTTAGTCTTTATTCTTATTATCCTTACTGAGATTCTCTTAGATGTCTCCCAACAAGGTATTCCCAAGCATACCACACACTAACCACAAAAATAATGAATGGTTGAGTGAACATCAACATATCACAAGTCATTTGTTGATGGTCATGGCGAATGCAAGACGGATCGGAAAAAACAAAGTATGCTGGGTCAGCTAGTTTATTATAAAAGTACTGCCCAATAGTTATACGTATAAAGTAACTGCACAAAACAACGCAGCCTTTGACGATTTATCATCAGCAAAAAACTACGGCGGCAAACTGATGTCATTAATTATCTGCAGCCGGCAATACCTACGAAAAGTTTATAGGGCAAGAGTTTAATGGAATTTTAAATTCAAAAATTATTACCATATTAGAGCTTAGCTTAATGGTTTGCCTGCTGGTTGTCAATTGCTGAAGTTGGACATAGGTAACTAGTTAACTTTGTAAAGATAGAGTTCCAACTGGAAATGAATAAAACATGTCATGCATTTAAGCCAAATCAAACATCCAAAGAGCCGAAAAAAATATAGTTGCATTTTCTTACTAATAAAGATAACAGCTATATAATACTTTTTGACACACTTTTCAGCGCCTCACTGCTAGGCAAATCCTTGGCAAATTTTTTAAATTTTTCTCACCACTAGCCATTTCTTTTCGATTTCTTGAATTCTTTGAAATGTTTCGCCAACAACCCGTGAGCCCAAGTGGTAGCCTAGAAACCTTTGACTGTCCAGCTTTCACTCAGACACTTCTTTTTTACGGTGCTTCTACTTGAGCTTAGATCTTGCAACTTTTTCATCTTTATGCATTAAGAGCATGTCATTCTTCGTATCTTAGATTATTCGTGAAATATCTTAGATTATTATTAGATCTGCGGTTTATTGCTCATTGTTTCTGTCGGGTTTTTTGCAGTTGATGCAAGCATGCACGTGTCAAGTGATCTTTTCAATACACAAAATAGAAAAAACAGAAAAACTCTGTAAACTTTCTCGCCGTTCATTCCAATCCCTTAGAAATCCCGAATATAAGTAGAATGGCAAAGAAATCCTTCTCAAAATTGTTATTTACAATCAGACTCAATATCCTAAGTATTACCCATTCGGCTAACGAACCGATGGAATTGTAGGAGCATAAAGTTTTTTGGCACGGCATAAAAAATCCGGTCGAGTTGAATCCTGTTATTGTCACAGTCACAGATTTTGCTGCAGAAGTTTAAGCTTATATTAAAAAGCAATGCAAAAATTACTTAATTTTTAGTGAACAAAGACACCGAGTCACTTACAAAACTAACCTTACTAAATTTGACATTTCTAAAATTATCTCCTCTCTTTTTGTTTACAAAAGTGAGAAAATGATACATATAATTTTGTGAACATTTAGTTTAGTCAGTGTGATTGGCCGAATAGGGGTCAATGTGTAATCTAATCGCCGGTGGTTCTCAGTTTTAATGTCAGTACACCATGACTTATCCAAGTCCCAGTCGAGCTCACATTTTTTTCTTAATAACGCCAGAGAATAAATAATACTTACGATTCGCTTGAACTTGACTTGAAGCTCTTTGCTACAAGCGCTGTTTAGGGTTCAACTTTCTAACCCTTTATTTTTATCAAATTGATTTATTATAATATGTCTGACAGAAGTATTTGATATTTTCATTTAACGTTTGCATACATTTCTAATATACAACGAGTTTGCGGTCATAGCAAACAGATTTCGCTAATTGGATATCTTTACAAAAAATGTTAGTGTTTCGTATTTGACTCAATATGCTGTAGGTTGAAGGAACTTTAGAACTTTGGAAAACCAATAACTTTTGATCTAAGACTTCTGTGCATTTGTTACAATGATATCAGATGTTCAACTGCAACTTACAAGCCAATTAATTTTTGTACAGCTTATTATATTGTTTTCTACAAAATTTAAAAAAATCTTAGGATAAAATTTGTTGGTTTTGGTCAACATGAAAACCTAAAGATTGCATGGAAGGGATCGCTTTTGGTGACAAGGCCGCCACAAGACGAGGAGTGGATTTTAAATTTATCTTTTAGCATTATAATATATGTTTGTTTGTCTCCAATAAAACGTTTATCTATCTATCATGAATAACGACAGAAAGTTAAATTCATATGTATTTCTTATATTTAAATTTATATGGCTTTCTGTTCTTGTTTAACTATGGCAACATTCAAGCGGAGGAATGCCGCATTTCCTCGAAAGTAACCCTTGCGAAAATTAAAACTATTCTGGCAAGATACAACGAATTGTTGCAGTAGTTACGTCGTCACGTTATTTACGATCTAAATACAGAGGTACACGCTTACTGTATGGCAAATCAAACCATAGACCTTGTACATATTAGTAAGAATTATTTTGGGATAAGCTTCTTTACCTTACTTTCTACATTTTGTACTGTTCATATGAAATATAGAAAGTATGAGTAAAGATGTTTCTTTTACCGAATTTTATCGATCGTTGGGATAAATAACGAAGCTTGATCGTAGTCTTCAGAAAACAAGCTAGCTTCTAAAACAAAATCAAATCATAGAAGGTTTAATTGTAAAAATAAACTTCTCTTTTATCTTAAGGTTTCTATTTAATATTTCAGTCTTTATTTTTATTTCTTCATGAGTTTTATGTAGTTTTTACCAGACTGCGAAAGCAGGGTTAAGTTTTTTGAGTGTATGTACTCGTATATTTCTTTGGCACGCCCTAGAGCCTAAACGGCTTGTCGATGTGGGTGGTGTCAATAGATTCGTCTAAGACGTGAGAGTGACACTGCGTACATCAAAATTAAAAAAGAAGAAGAACTTAAGTGTGATACACAGGTTTAACAATTTAGCAGTAGGGTTTTTTCGAACTCGCTTCTAACCACTTGTTTATACAATAATATCTAAATTTAATGACCCTAAATTAGTAAAGTAATTGCCTTATTCTGACATAACCCTGTACAAAGGGAACAATTTATTTAAGTAAATACCCAGTTTAATGGATATATTTTCTTAATTAATTCCAAATAGTTTGTTGGATTACGCGTACCTACTCGGTATGCGTTTCGATTTCGAAATGTTTATAGTGGATTGTTGAAGTTGTAAAACAATTTCTGTTAGTTCTGTTTGCATCCTTTCAAAGTTGACTGTTATAAATGGCTTCTGTTAAGTTATTTTCTTTCTTTGTTTAGCAATTGACATCGAGTGGGTGTACCTTTATTGGTTGTTTAATTGAGGGAACTTTAAAATTTTATCTACATATGTATATAAAAAATAATCCCTATATCACTTGGTCACGACATCTCGCGTGAACGGCTGGACCGATTTCACTTTTTATTTTTGCTGTTTTTGTTACTGTCAGGAGAAGGTTCGTATAACAGAAAAAAAATTATATTTATATATATATAATATATATATATATTATTTATATATATATATATATATATATATATATATATCCAATCTCGAGTTTTAGTGAAACAAACAGATTCATTTATATATATAATTTTTTATTTATATAATTTATATATATATATATATATATATATATAAATTATATAAATAAAAAAATTATATATATAAATGTTAAAAATGTTAATATTAAAAAAAGTTAAATATATATATATATATCCAATCTCGAGTTTTAGTGAAACAAACAGATTCATTTATATATATAATTTTTTATTTATATAATTTATATATATATCTATATATATATATATAAATTATATAAATAAAAAAATTATATATATAAATGAATCTGTTTGTTTCACTAAAACTCGAGATTGGCTGGGCAATAGCTGAAGGGCAGGGAAGGTTTAAAAGGTGACACTGTTAGGCGGTACGAAGTTCGGTGGGTCAGCTAGTCAGTTTATAAAAAGAGAAGACACTTATAACACATTTATGTATGTATACTCAGATGTGGAAATATTAGTCGAAGTAGAGCAGAATTGAGCTAAGAAAACTTTATTGGCCAGTTAGTTTAGTTAGTAAAGGAGGTGCTCAGAGGCAATTAGAGCACATCTTTTTTTGGGTCGGGAATCGATTAAAACAATTGCATTTTGCCCAGTCTCGGAAGTTACTTGATAAAATACAAAGAACAACACATTTATATGAGGAAGAAGAATATTTTGATTTTTTTTTGTAAATTTAGTTACATATCATGTATTTCTTATCATAAGTATCTACATATTTAAGCAATCGTTTTTGACATTATTATTATTATTATTATCATTTAGTATTTAATTAGAAATCGCTTTTTAGCTAAAATATCTTTTCTAGCACTTTATTTATGATTTCTGCTTTAGTGTTGTATTTTGTAGTGAGAGTAAATAATATTTTGTTTAGGTTGTTTATCATATAACACAACTTTAGAAACATAGGTATGTTTCTAAAGCCGTGTACACCATACGTGTTAAAATTACAATAGTCAATTATATACAATTCCTTTGTTTACTCTTACACACTGCACTATACATAAAAATCTGGGAAGTCACAACGAAAATATATAGGCAAATTTTGATTGTTGAATTTCAAAGCAGAGCGGAGTTGCAACAATAATATGAATATAAGATCCGCTCACCGCATTGCGACGACTCAGTTATTCTCACACCTGGCTACTGCGCGTTATGCTAACGCTGGGACTCAAGCAGCTAGTGATAGCGGATATTTAGATCCCGTCAATAACATAACATGTAGAAAAACGCATAAATATAGCAGCGCAGCTTTTCTGTCGTAAAAAGTTGTTAAATTGAATGTTGACCCAGTCGTTTTTCTCAGTACCTATCTATTTAAGGGAGAAAATATCCAACCTCTTATTTACGAATACCTTGCTAATAAGCTTAAAATTTTATATTTATGTAGTAACTGTATCAATATTATTATTATTTTCTTTCATAAATATAGTGACTTGGAAACACACACAGCAACGTACTAGATAATCTAAATAATCATTCTTATATAGTAAAGGAATAACCATTCCTATGCCCTTTGCTACTCGTTTTATCGAAGGGCAAGATATGTAGGTAGGTAACGTTAACCCCATAATAAAAAACGACAGGGTTAAAGAGAACATAAGTGGATTGTGTGAGCGGGTATGTGTCACTCAATCAAAAGGGTTCTTACGTAGTCAGAAATAAATCTAATTTCAACCGAAGAGCTAAGTTCATACCGCTCACTTTACAGTTAGGAAACCACTCAAACAACGCGAAGGATCAAAATATTCTTCAATTTCTGTCTACCGCGCTTTATGTTTACACTGGGACGAGATAAGCTGAAAATTGGTTGACCAAAACCGATAACCGTGGGCAAGCAACCGATCTAAGGATGAGTTGAGGAGAATATAAGTGACAATAATAATAAAATAAATAGGTGAGGACGATCTTGGTTTTGTTTTGACAGAGTTAAGGCGGCGTACTGTCAAAACGAACCTAAACACTCGTTTCACTTTTTTCATTGCTAATTCTGCACGATGCTACCACAGTGGTCCCCTTTGTCTTACTAGAGAAACAAATTTAAGATTTGAATTAATAACCCTCGACGCAAAAACGACGTGGTGTTATTTTTTTTACTTTACTGTTTTTTTCATATTTGTCTTTGGCATCGTAGATCCCAAACGAATGAACCTATTATAGTCATGTTTCATAAAAACCGGCAAAAATGGCCGCCGTCTCCAAATTAAGGATATCAAGTGAAAAAGAACTACAAATTTAAACTCTAAGATGGTCACCACTTAAAATGGCACACGCATAGTTTTTTTTTAATTCACTTGTTGACAAAATATTTCAGATATTTTATATAACTTTACGATATTAAGCGTATATTTCTTTTAAAATAAATAATTTTCTAACTAAAACAACTGTTAAACAACTAACAGCTAAAAAACCATAGAAAAGATACCATTAATTTATATCACCTACTCAAAACATGCTCACAATTTTCTTTGAAGTACGATTTTGTACTTCAAACAAAACAATACGTGGCTTTACCAAACATTTAATTATTTTAAACAACCCGTTCAATTATAAGCTCATGTCTCCTAGATCTCAACAAGTTTTGTTAGAAAGTAACCTAAGTAGGTATATTGTTTTCTTAGGATAACTATGATAACAAAAAAATATGTATGCGATAACAAACAATATGCCATCCATGTTCAATTACTGAACGCTGTGAGCTTCCATCTTCGTTTACGAGTAGCCAGAGGGTGGAGGAAAATGATTATGTGTTTTTAGTATGGGCCATCTTGATTCCCAATACTTTCCGATCCAAATCCAAATCTTTGTAAAAGAAAGTGTGCAATATTTTATAATTTGAAGTTTGTAATTTAAAAAAAAACTCAATGGCCCGTGCGTGATTATCTGTGGAAAACAATAAATTTTGTTTTCAAAATGCAAAAGCAAGGGAAATCGTAATAATAATAGATCATATACATTATTGGTACAATTGTAAGCGATTTCAGTGCAGCAAATGTATTTCAAGTCTACCCACTGTCAAATCGAAGATTGCTTTTAAACATAATATGGAAATGGTGTAAAAAAAAAACAAAATAGCAGGATTATCCTAATTAATTATATGATGATGTCTCATTCTTTATAAAAAAAAACTTTTAATTCCATATTCTTAACTTGATGGTACTATGTTAATTATTCTACTGCACAAAAGGAGGGTAATGTTTTCGAGTGTATGTATATGTACCTACAAAAGTATGTATGTATCGTCCATCTTGATTCCCAATACTTTCCGATCCAAATCCAAATCTTTGTGAAAGAAAGTGTGCAATATTTTTAATATATCTATAACTATGTGAGCCTCTATCTACCGCGTAAACCGGTAAACCGATTTTCATGTGCAAAATGTTACAAAATTTTTCTATTTGCAGGATGACATAGCTTTTAATTGCGGTTTCACTCGTTAAAATTAAGTGATGTAAAATTTTTGCAGGCTAGTTTTTTGGAGTCGTTTATACATCGTTATACATTTTTTACCTCAACCTAAATGCATTTTTGATTCATCAAATTCCCAACCCAAATCAAAAACTATGGGGTTAATATATCCGCTTTATTTCCGAATGATCGGAACATATTCAGAATCAAGTAGAAAGGATACGTTATTCTCCCATAATGCGTAGCTAGCAGCACCCGTGTGGCCGGATAACTTTAACCGCTTGACCTGTTTTTACTTACAAGGCTGTTTTCGGGCTATATATAGCGAATTATTGACCTTCGATAAATTGGTAATCTCTTGGGATTGGACGGACGTATACACTTGCTAGGGGTCATTAAGAAATAATGATATTTACCTACATTTCGATAAATTATTTTAGAATAGAATAGAAAAATATTTATTAGACACAGAAAAAAAAACTTTGTCACACAATTTATGAAAGCAGACTAAAGTTACAAATTACTGCTTTCTGTCACTTACCGGTCCCAAAGTAACAGAATACTGGTTTTATTTTTGTACCCCAATTTTTTATGAAGTGCGTTACTTATAATAATTAACAGAATTAATTCAATGTATTTTAAAAAAAGGTTCTTCAAAACAAAAAAGTCAAAGACTCTATTCTAGTTGGATTGAAAACTTTATCGGCAACTGAATATTTAGTATAGAATACTACTACTCTACTCTAAGATAGTTGATGATTAAGTCATTATAATTTAACAACAGCATGTTTATGATTCTGTTATACGTTTGATAATATTTCTCTTTTGACTTGCACCATAGTTCAAATGCATCTGCGAGGCAGCAAAAGAAATATTCTTATTCAAAAGTCGACGGCTCTCCGTGACCAGTTTATAACACTGTATTTATAAAAGTGCCATTTTCGATTCCGACAGTGGCTTATTGAAAAAGAACATTGAATATCAAATATCTTTTTGAACAGAGAAATATTGTTCGTACACGGTAGAGTTACAATTTTGCGGAAATTTCTGGAAAGATATATTTTGGAATCGACAGAATCACTTCTGTGTCGAAGAAAATTTTTGTTTTTGTTAAAATGTTGATGACATAAATCTAAACTAAAGGACTTGTTTTATTTTCGGCCAGGACGGTGTACGTTTAACAAAAAACTTGCCTAAAGATGTGATTATTTTATAAGATGTATTAATGAAACCTGCACCAGTTATTATAGACTACTTCATTGTGTACAAAAATATCTAAATTCTGTGAATTGTAGCAGAAATATGGCATCTCTAAGAGATTTTTATATCCTAGGTCGAATTCAATGGTCACATTGGTCTATCCATTATACCACCCGTCATAGATGTCAAAAATTGCACAACAAAATTGCGAAAATTGCCATATCGGAAATATGTTGATTTAGACTAATTTTGTACACTGCTATAAGTTACGTTATTTAAAATGTGGTTAATAGATTAAAGATTACTAACCTCTAATGTTTTTATGGTATCATGTACTCTTGTCTCTTTAAACTACATGGTTATCGGTTAAATGGTTACTATGCCAAAAAGAGGTAATTATTCACTATCACTGAATTCAAGAAAATAATTAGCTGCCCAAGTTTGTGTTACTTAATTACAGTGTTTGCAATGATTAGTATAGTAACATTAGTGACCTACTTTCGGCTTAGTACTTACTATCTTTAATACTTAAATACAGTAACTACACTAAACAGGTTTATGGATTTTTAAGTTAATTAATTTTAACATACATACTTAACCTTTATTACATTATTACACTAAACTTACATAGTTCCCGTATGATTTCTAAAATTGACTGGTTTCGTCTTCCTCAGGTAATTTTTGATGGCGTTCCAATTAAAATAAGCGAAACTGTGAAAAATTTAGGAATTATCATGGATAAATCACTTTCCTGGACTCCACAGCTCGCAGAAGTAAGTCGAAAAGTTTTTGCGTCTGCAGCTTCCTTAAGAAGACTGCGTAATTTTCTACCGATTACTACTAAAACTGCACTAGTCTCTTCACTACTTCTTCCAATATTAGATTACGCAGACGCTTGCTATTTAGATTTAACCGAGGAGCAACTCGACAAGCTCGAGCGATTACAAAATTTCTGCATTCGGTTTACATCTCTGAATACCGTAAGAAGCTCAAATGGTTACCTATTCGCTTTCGCCGTAATTCTCATATTCTGTCTTTTCTATACAAAATATTATTCATCCCAACCACTCCCTCCTACTTGAAAGACAAATTCGTTTTTGTGACTGCTTCCCACTCAACTTCCCTGCGATCCTCACGTGATCTTCATCTTATGTTGCCAACTCCCACATCTTCCAACTCTTTCTTTCAGACATCATTTACTGTGCAAGCTGTCATGTTATGGAACACGCTGCCTTTGTCGGTTAGACAGGCTAAATCTATTTTTATATTTAAGAATTTGTTGAACAACTACTATCTGTCAATAAGTTATTAGTCGAAACTTCTATGTTTTTTTTAACATCTCTCATTGGTACGTATATTTTATTTATTTATTTATTTTTTTTGTTTTCATTTGTCTATATAGATAGTTATAGTAAAAGGGTTATTGTGTATTTTTTTTTTGTTAGTTCTTATTGGTACACCACCGACGTGTGTTTCTCATCAAGTCCGATCCATCCAAAGGTTGCCTGGAAGAAATCGCTTTAGGCGATAAGGCCGCCTAATGTACTGCCAATGTTTTATGATACCTGTTTGAAATGTATATGTATATTTTTGGTGTACAATAAAGTTATATTTGAATTTGAATTTGAATTTGAATAGTTTTTTAAAATATTTTTACTAGATGGCAAATGCCTTTATTAACATAAACTAAATGACTAAATACGACAACAAAAAACTATAGCATAAAGATTACCTATAGACCATTTCATATCAATATGAGCTGTTGTAAAAAGTCATAAATTGATATTATAGTATATTTTACTATTTATAACGCCATGAAATATTCTACCTAGGCCCTACCACGTAATAAAATAGTAATGTTGCGGGGCAAGCAGAATTAACTTTAATGATACGTCATCTACACTTCCTTACTTATTATTTACCAGAACTTCCAGGCTGTTTTGTTACTAAATAACAGTTTTATTTTCCTGTTTGGGCTCATTACATTATACGGAATATAAAATATTCACCCCTTGTAGTTTTATTGCAATGAAAATGCACATAAATAGGTATGTTTTTCTGTTACCAAACCTCCGGAAATGCAGTTCTGGTTGAAATATTTGGTTTGTCATTACTTTTACAGTTTTATTTTTGTAGGGGATGAAAGCAGGGAGGGGTCGTTGAACTCGTATTTTTAGGTTATTGTTTTGGTTGAATATGTTTTATAACGGTAACGATATATGAACCTTAACAATATAGGGTTCGTAGAATTGAGTGGACACTGGAAATTTTTGTCTCTACGCAAATTTTAATTGTTTACAATATTTTCAACATATTCACATTTACGAATATAAAATATTTTAGAATCCATAAAAATAACTAAATTGAAATTTGCCACCGACTCTTTAAAAGTCGTAGCAACTATTTTATAAGAACCGTCTGTTTCCCGTGAAATGTCAAATTATAACATTTTAACATTGCTTTTTACCTTGCACTTCTTTGTTTTACTATAGTTACTTAATATTTAATTGAATTCAATACATAGTCGAACCTGTATCTGTAATCTGGGTAATATGCTCAGACGCGATTGATAGGTTAAAATAAAGGTATATATAGGTACTCATATATTTGTTGGTAATTTCCAGAATATAGTAAATGTTTAATTATATTAAAAACATAATTCTTTGGAAAAATTAGTACAATCATTAAAATATTCAAACAAACTTTAATCTCATACCATCTTCCAACATTTTCGAAGTTTTGACAATATGTAAAATTTCTCATAAGCAAATCATTATCGCAAGAACATACAAATGTACGGCCAAAAGTAATTGGCAGCATAAAATTCTATTTGCAATTTGGTATTTTCACTTTCCCCGGTGACGCGTGTATGTATACGAATCGTATGAAAATTTAAGAATGTCTCCCGTCGCCCGCTCCCTTAGGATATGACCCTACGTGATGAATGTGACGCGAGAGGTAACAGGGAAACTAGGATACTAGAACAGGTATTTTTCTCTCTAATTCTCCTTTAGCGGCAAAACGAAAAACGTCGTGAATAAACCTACATGTTGCATAGCATACCTTTGAAATGAAAAAAAATAGTAATAGTTTCAGTGTTTGAGGTAAGAGAATTCATAGTCTTTGGTTTGAGAACACTGGGAAGCCGAAAATAGATAGTTCGAAAATGGTTTTTAAATATCTGTATTCCATTGTTTCTCTATAAACATTTACCTTCCAAAACCAAATACAAAATTTGTTTGCTTATTTTCTCACGGTGCTCGAAGCGTAGTAGACAAAATTATAAGCACTACAAAGCTATTATTCTAAAGAGTTCTTCTGTCACAAAACAATGCATTTTTTAAATAGATTTTTTTAGAATGTCTTATTGTAATCAAATCCAGTACTATACATCTGTGATACAATTTCGATATACGGTTCATCGGCAAAGCTATATTTACGGTCACATTTTTACTCCAGTGTTTATGTGTGATTACCTCACTCTCCTCTCTCGTAAATTCGTTGGTGCTTCCACCTGTACGTTCAGTTCTATTACTTATTATTCTTGATTTATTTTAGTACGTTGCTGTATATTTCGTAATGTTTTAAGATAAAATAAACTAGGATAGTAACAACATGAAATATAACCAAATAAAAACAAGAAATAACTTACAGATCAATACTTTGTTTCCAACGCACGGTTCGAGCTAGATTTCCTGTCGCTTTTAGGGCACAATGCCAGAAATGTATAATCACGGCAGTTATAAAATTACTATTTGGAAAGTAAAATTGTTACAATCGTTACAATTTTATTTTCCAGTTGTTAGAAACCGGTAAATCTAACCAAATTTTGTTACCAGATTTTTTTACACAAAGTGAAATTGTTGTTAAAAAATCCAATCTGCTCGTCACATAGTATCAGAATCTTTGAATCAAATGAACCCAAACTCGATAGGGTTACATCATTTTATCAAAGAGCTCTTTTTTCCCACTTACCAGCTCCATCATAATTATGAAATGTCACGATACACAATTTCTAAATTTCAGCGAAAAGAACGTTTACATGCCGCAATATCGCATGATTATTGACCAAGATATAACTTATTAGAGCTATCAAATATTTACATTTAATAATACGCTGCAATCACCGTTTTCGTTTAGTCAATATACAGGGGTTCTCTTCTGCTAAACGAACGTATATTTGCAAGTAAACCTTTAGGTGAACGGTACACACCCAGCATATTAATATTCATGGAGCGCTAACTGGAATCGTACCAAATGACCGGCTTCCAGGGATTAGTTATCGAAATTCCTTAATTTCACTCTAATTAGATTGAACAACTGTGCCCGCTACTGTTTGTAATTTGATCTTGTTTCTGATATTAGAATGTTTGTGTTTAATATAGAAATTTAATTAATATGCGACACTAAATTTCACTTTATTCAATCATTTTTATGATTAATTTACATTAATTTACAACGGCAGTTTGAGGTGACAAACAGGAATAAGTATTTAGTTTGGTATGTCCGATTAATTTCACAGTTTTTAACCAAACTAGGAACTGTGAAATTAATCGGACCGAACAAAAAGTCAAAGCCCTACTTCATTAAAAAATACATCATACACCCAAGAACCCTGTTAAAAGTCTAAGAGGCCTCCAGAAGAGAACTCCAGAGACTTTCGTTATTTTATAAAAGCTGAAAGTTTGTCAGCGCACGCTCCTAACACAGGTAAGAACGATAAACCATTACGAAGTTTGGGTCACCCGGGCTTTGGCAGATAAACAGTATTAAATGTGTGTCAAATACCGATCTAAATTCATCAAATTATAAAGTGTGATTATTTTAAATTTATTAAAATTTTAAATAACCTCACATGCCAGACATTTTTGATAGTTCCAACCCCTTGCCAGGCAAGCATGTAGATTAAGATAAAGCAAAATCACTTGCCTACTATAATATGTCACCATTTATAAATTTACTTTATTGACCAAATGGAGCTTAGAAGAGTTTCTTCTTCAAGTGTAGCAAAAATAAACTGCTCATAATGCAAAGAAATATTGAAATTGTAAATTTTCGAAGTCATCAGGAGAATTAGATGCATTAATTACTTCTCACAAATAATGAATATAATATTTGACGAGGCAAGCAAACGCCTTCTAGAAACAAGGTCGCAAAATTAAATAAGTTTGTTAAAAATCACATAGCACCAAAACTTACAAAAATTGAGCAGCGGTTTTCCTTAAAAACTAAGTCAATTTACTATTTAAGCTTCAAAGAATACCATTTCACAAAGAAAAGTATACGCATATAGACAGTACTTAAATAAATCACGTCGAACAAAGCAAAGCACAAATAAAACGCAAAGGAGTTATTTGTTTTTATATTTATTTCTTGCCGCAAGCAGAATCGGTGCTATCTCGGAATTATCAGGAAGGCAATGGTTGTTTTTTTCCTTTTTGCATTTGGCTTTATACATTGATTCTTTAATGGAGTTTGGCAATCAAGTGAAATGAGCTTTCAGCTGTGAATGAATTTATTGTTTGAGTATTTTGGATTGAATTATTAAGAGATGGCTGCTGGTTTCATATTTTCTTGTAATATTTGCTGGTTATTTCGACCACAATTGAATAATTGTGGTCGAAAAAAATGTTAAGCGGCCGGCCGGCTGTCCTGGCCGGAGCTCCATACATACATACATGTTATGCTAAGAATACTTGTTCAAAATTGAGTATTAATTTCAGTAATATTTAACTGCGATTTAAGTCTACAATTTTTTAATGACAGACATAAAAATAAAATAAAAAAATGGTTCTCAATATGTTTGACTAAGAAAAAATTACGCACTTTTCTCAGCGATTAAAAGGTTTTTTTTTTATTAATTAGTAGATTAGAAGATATTTATATAGTAATCTTATCAAAAAAGTACATCAGTTTTTTTTTATATTTTTGACAACTGAAACTGAAATATCACTTATAAAACATTTTATTTGTACTGTGTAGCACATTTGTTGTTTTCTTACTTTGCATGTAACATGAAACAATGGACATCTTACATACAAAATACAACGTTTTGACAACAAAAAATACTGTTGCATATTAATAGAAATAAAAAGGTAGTGCTAAATAACAATTAAGTATATATCGCTACAAGACTATACTATTATGTGTCACAGGCCATCCCAAGAAAGACGGTGCCGGAGTTTTTCTTTAGAAAATACATTCCTAGCAACTTATATTGAGCATTCTAAGTGTTAGTTCATTTGAAAACGAATAAAAACAAAAAACAACGGGCAATTTAGCAAAAAAAAAAACAAAACTTAAATAATAAATATTGCAAATACGAAAATGTTATTATTGTTGTGTTCAAAAATAATAACCTTTTAGTAAGTGTAACCATTAGTTATAGTCAGCAAAGTAAATCAAATTTGCTACGGCATAATGTTTTAGCAAGTTTATTTCTAATTAGTTGCTACGGCAATTCTACTATACAGGGTTATTGACTAGAGGTGTAGTAAGCCGGAAGGGGGTCACTATATACACCCTAAATAACAATTTTTACTATGGGACCAACCCTTAGTTCAAGAAAAGAAAATCAGCTGTTTCAAACAAAACAACTGTTGTTGTCGTTGATAAAATGCATAAAACAGCTGTATTTTTCGTCTAATTCATAGTTGGCCCCATGGTTAAAGTTATTCATTAGGGTGTGTATAATGATCCCCTTTCGGTTTAGTACACTCTAGTGGATAACCTTGTCTATTACTTTTTCAGGTTGTCTATTGCTTGCCCGAAAGATATAAGCAATAATACTCATATGCCCGAATTTTACTTGCCCGATTTGTTTATTTACCATAAAATTCATGTGACATTTTCTTATTTGCCCGTATATTAGATTCCATAATGACACGAGTGCCATACGTAATGTTATCCATTTTATTAATTGCAATAATATTATTAAACAGAATATTTTAACACCATATTAAATTCATTTCAAATACATCCAAGCCTTTCTTCTTCACATTTCGCCGGCCGCTACCGAGGCACGGTCGTTTTGCTCGCTCGGCTTGTGCGTTGGTTTTCATGTTCTAACTTAACCTTAACCTAATGATCGTTTAGTTTAAATCGATTTTAGGATTTTTTCCTAGAAATAATTTCGATGGCGAATGACACTATGGCATATGACAAATGTTTTTTTTTTTAAATTGACCTTGAAACTTTGTTTCTCATAATATAAGAAAAAAAGTTTTTAGGACGTGATTAATATAGCCTACAATGAGTATGACATAATAAAATTATGAGAAACAATATTATGTCTGTTGACTAGTATATCAGATAAAATTATGGCAATTGAATTGTCGCATGTGGGTGTACTCCGTATTTTTATAATGGTTTTCCCTAACCGTAAGGCAGCTTCCACGTAATGCAGGAACAGTGTTCCGCCTCTAAATAAGCTCTGCAAAATCCTCGGCAGTTTGGAAATTTAAATGAGGAAGGCTTAAAGATTAGGCTCATAATAGGTATCATATTTTAGCCGTCAAACCCCGTGGCTTGTTGCTGTTTACATAAATATTAACGTGGTTACTCGCGGAGTTCTGGTTAAGGAGATCGGTTACTGGAAAAAATTAAAACGTCATTTAATATTTATAGCGGTGATATTTGACTCCTTTAATCATTGATGAAATTATAAGGAACAAATAATAGAACAAATGTTTCGAGTGTTGCTAGTTAATATTTTTACTTTTTAGAATTCCGTACCTGAAGGGTTTATACGGACTCTATAACGAAGACCTTCGCTGTCCGTCTGTCCGCCTGTCTGTCACCAGGCTGTATCTCATGAACCGTGACAGCAACATAATTGAAATTTCAACTGTTTTGGACGGGTGGACAAACGGACGGACATCGAAGTATTTGTGATAGGGTTCCATTTTTACCTTTTGGATACGGAAACTGAAAAATGAAAACTTTATCAACATTTATATCAACGATTGTTATTATCAAGTGACCGAGTGTTCCACTGCTGGACATGGGTCTCGTTTATTAAAAGAGGGTAGGGCATAATTCAGAAGTAAATCCCAGTAACATCCTACGCCACATTGTCACTTTTCATTAGGCGAGTTGCGGTCCAGCGCAACCCTATATAAAAAATATAATATAAATATATCAATGCTCGTATCCCATTTAACAATTGCTTACAAGTGTAAATCAACTAAAACAGGTAGCTTATTACTATCCATCCTACCCATGATATTTACTCAGGTGATCATCGGATTACCGGGAAACTCCGCCTTTCATATCGGTCACAGAACATTTTCTAGTTAATATTCATGAAATTCAAATGAGATACCCAACGTCGTACAACTTTTCACTGGATCTTACACCTAGATAAAAGTTTTGCGTTAATTACGCGATTTTGATTAGAATTTAATAGGTTAACGAAATTCGCTTCGAGATTGGATCGAGGCTGATGAGTTTTGTCGAGTGCTCTCCGTATTTAATATTTCTTTTTATGGTTCTTGTCAGTGATTATGATATGTAAAAATATATAGGAATTGAATAAAGCTACAATGTAGATGGGAGTTGAGATTGACACTAACGTAGGGATATAGTATAGGATATAGTAACGTAGTAATCTTGGGATAACCTTCTTATTTAATACTGGAGCATTCCAGACATTTATTTCGTCTTAATAAGAGATGATTCAGAAATCTTTTGACCTATATTTTAGGTAAAAATTGTTGACTCCTTGACTAGAATGAAGCAAGACGGTTAATACAAGTGAAATTAAATCTACTAGGTATAAATCTACTAGGATTGTGATGTCTTAACTTAAGAAATTTTGTAATCTGCAACGTCCGATAAATATACCAGTCACCCATTTATTATATTCACAAATGTATATCCAAAAGTATAACTAACCGGCTTTAATCTTTGCAGAGATTTTGTTATAACACACCAAATAGGTACCTAAAATCGTACTCAAGTCCGAGCAGTAAATTTTCTCCCAGAAGCAAATGGAGCACGACTGCTGAAGCAACGACGGTGCTAATTCAATATTCTGCTGAGTCTAGGGTTGCTTGAATGCTCTAGGGTCAGAGCCTAGAATAAAACTAGACGATGAAAGCGAGTTTAAATCAAATTTCTGAAGAAAACAGATGCTTTTTGTTGGGCGTAGACGTAAACTGCCTCTTTTCAATATCTTCCTGACGCATATAGAATATTATTTTTGCTGTGTGATCTTTTAAGCGCCTATATAGTCTAACTAATACTCTGATTTCAATGATGATTTTCAATGTATTTAAATTAGAAAATAATGGTTAGTATATCAATCTAATACATAATATTACATATATGTATAATATATATGTATAAACCATTATTTTCTAATTTAAATACATTGAATATAAAATAATGTTAGGAGTAGTTAGTATGACTATAACGAATAAATGTATTATATTATGTGACACACATACACATTCATATCTATGTGGTATATATAGTTTAACTAACTTGAATTTGTACACTAAGTTAAGGAAAAGCAGATTCATAACACAAAAGACAAAAAAAAATAAATTAAAATCTTGACAGTATGTGACCAAAATGCAAAAAGTTATTATAATTCAATAATAAATAATAATTAATAATTCATTGAATTCTAGTACCAGCTGAATACTTACCTAACTTAAACACATCAAGTACAAAGTTATGTTAGAAGTAATTAGTATGACTACAACGAATTGTAAAATGTATTATTTAATTACTAACTTACTTTATCAATGTGCAGAATATATTTAAATTTAATTATTATGCAAATGGTGCTAAATTGATGAAGGAGCTGTAACCCTACCAAAGTCTAGAAGATTTAGGTCAAAAGCTTTACCTGTAAATAAAATCAGAATTGCATTTGAAAGCGCCTCAAGCGCTTTACTAGGCTTTAATTACTAGAGACGCAACTTTGCTCCGGAAATGTTCTTATAGCTATTCAGTGAAAATAAAGGTCAATTTCTTTATTGTATTAATAACGCTCGTACATACAGTCATGCTTAAATAAAGAATGTTAAAAAAATAGTGTAGAAAAGTTTTTTTTATACCAAGCCAGGTTTATTAGCACTCAATAGCTTCCGAAAAGTTGGCATCGTTTAATTTATTCAAGCAACGTGGGGAATAAAAGGCTTCTAGAAAGATATTCATAATTGTTTTGTTACCTATAAATGTTTCTAGATACTTCTCGATAAACTGTCAGTTATATTTTTATATACCTTTGCATTTTTCTTTCGTGTTATCGTATTAAACTTTGAATTTTGTCTATATTATACCAAAGTTACTTACTGTTCATATTATAAATACTAAAGCCGCCGACACACCGAGCGCTCTATGAGACTGGGGTTTTCCCGTTTAAAAATAACAAGGCCAATAGGTCGTCGAAGAGATCAAAAAGTATTCAATCAGATTACCACAAAGGAAGATCTCTGTATTAATCAGACAAAAATGCACCCTACTATATAGATATAGAGGTACTATATAAAGATTATTGAATAGAAAATCTTTAGTAATTTTTATTATATACATGGTTTCCGGCTATGGGTGTATTAAGCCGAAAAGGAGTCACGGTACCCATCCTAAAGAACATCTTTCACTTTAGGACCAACTCTGAATTCGAGAACAAATAATCAACTGTATATCTTCACATATTTTGCTGACTAGCGATCAACTTTATAAATGGAACCGCTGACTTTTTTTTCTCGAATTCTGAGTTGGTCCCATAGTGAAAGTTGTTCCTTGTTGTACAGTGACTCCCTTTCAGCTTAGTACACCCCTAGTCGATGACCCTGTATATCTAATTGACCGAGCGAGCAAAGCGTCTCTGCTTCGAGTCAAGCAAAATGTTCTTTTATTTTTCAGTTTGTATGAATGAATTTTTGAACGGAAAAATTTGGTGCTCGATTTATTAGAATTTCTTAGTTGGATTGGTTGGATGTCTCCCAAAAAAAAAGTTTTGTTTGAAAATGCTCTTGAAACAAGGCCTAAGGAAGCATCGATAAAGTTTATGGTGACAATCGTGTCAACTGGTGAGAAAGTTATCTCTCTTGGTTGTAATGTTTTGGAATGATGAATTAATGTGGTCGCAAATTCAACAGTTTACAAAACTACAAGTATATTATCAGGACATAACAGGCAATTGTATCAAGTTACCATTTCATTTACCCAATCATCTACATTACACACCACTTGCAGACAAAAATCAAATTTACATAAATGTAATTATCTTTAAGTAAGTATTGTATTTTTGTATACTACCGTTTACGCTAAATCAATCCTAATATTTCGTGCCTGCAAAGGTTCTCTGTGAGCATAAAAAAATCTCTGAAAGATATTATTGCTTATGAGCGTTATGACTGCTTTTCGTGACCGTTTTCTGTGTCTGTTATTAGTTTTAACAAGTTGTAGGTATATTTTGTAATCACAAAAATGTTATGAATTTAATTGCATTAGTCCTATCATGCTCTCGGTGCGTAAGCCGCTTTGCTTTCATTCCATTAATAACACTAATTCATCAAGTCTCATAGTTCGGCGTTAGCGCGCAGTTCATCATATAAGTTCCAAGGGCGGTAACTTCACCCCGACATGATAAGCGATAATTTACAAACTTCGAACTGCCTGCGTAAGCAGTGTACATAATGTTACATGAAACGATTTCGTATGCTTTGATATTAGGTATAAAAGCCGACAATGGTCTTGTGTAGTCTATTTATACATATTAGTTATGAATTTATGTCTGTCATTGTTGTAAGATATATTTTAATAAAACATAATTTATACTTGAGATGTTTTATTAACTCTTGACATCAGTTACTTAACCTCAAACACGTGGTTATTTATGGCAGTGACACTTCTAAGATATTGACTTACACATATGATGAAACAGTCATATAAAATAATTATAAGTAGTTTAGGGACATGATGAAAGGTTGAGAAATCAATAAGGTTTCTATTTCAAAAATGTTTCAGTCAGAATAATAACCTTATTTTTTAAAAATGCAGTTTTTTTACTGTTTATATTCGCCTTGTCAAAAGAGGATATAATCATTATTCTATTTTATTTTTGTAACATGACGCATCTCGTTTTTTTTTAATTTTTACCAATGACTACAATAGCAACTTCATCAATTGCTGGCGCATTAAAACGTCTTGCATGTTGTCCTACAGGCAATTTATCAGCTCTGGTGATAATTTTGAGGTGCATGATAATCAGTGGCATGCTATCTAATGCGGTCTTGAATAATGCAACCAATTTAATGGCTTGATAGAAAAATATTAAGAATTGTTAATAATAATAATAAATTGTGTACAGAAACGTAGATAGTTTTTCTGAATCGTCCATAAAATTATTATAGTCACTGACCGACGTCGGCAATAAGTAACCCACCTATTTGATGATATATTTGACTCTGAATCTACAACAATATATAGATGTAAAAATGGTAAAGTAATTTTGTTGGCGAGACTTTAATGATTCCCATTACACTTACTTTTAAAGTGGGAATATTCTATAATATAATCATAGTCATTGACAGCA
Organism: Ligdia adustata; assembly: GCA_947049295.1. Taxonomy (NCBI): domain Eukaryota; kingdom Metazoa; phylum Arthropoda; class Insecta; order Lepidoptera; family Geometridae; genus Ligdia; species Ligdia adustata. The sequence continues at coordinate 13,291,101 of OX346218.1, forward strand.
ATTATTGTATTGCTAGATGTATATAAAATATTTGGATTCTGGCCATTTCCAGTAACGGGTGTAGAGGATCTAGCTCAAATTTCTTCTTCTTTGGCTTTCTTTCTTTCAATAGCTCTTGGCGCAACACAATCCAGGGCTTTATTTTGAAAATTTAATGCGATTGAAGTACTCTACATGAGATCTCATTGTTCAGTGCCTTGCAATGTCATACAACTTTCTTAACTCCTTACCAACGATTTATTGTGAACTGTAATCGATTGCCTCGTTATATTTGAGCACAATTTGATGTGAATCAAATGCAACATTTCTATGTTCTTGATATTGATTCCGTCCAAATTCATTTCGAGATACGGGCTGCTTATCAGTTTGACTTTCTCTTGAATATTTTTGACTTGCGTCATTGAGACCGACCTAAATTTGCACGTGCTCTTAGATTTTTTAATGTTGATGGGCCAAGTATGTATTTTCATACATTAAGTTTATTTTCTAATACCATTTTTTAAACTGAAAATTATATTTGAACAAAATTAATACATTATTAATTTCCTGCATGTATCGACTTAACAGCGCGCGTGAAAAATTAAAACCATAATTCATTAGCAAATTGCGAAATATATACACGTAATAATGTATACAAATAAATAGTACCTAATAACCATATAATACAAAATTCGACGCAGCTGAATAAATTATAATGGCATGGGGTATAAAACGGCTTAGTTAGTCAAAAGGCATACAGTCAGACAAGGTGTCAACTAAAGAACTAACCATGAAGCTGCTTGCACTATTCTTGATTATTGCTGTTGCAGTCGGCTGCGCTAGTGCAAGGAAGGATAGGGAAGCTTTAAGTAAGTTTTTTTATCATACATTTTATACAAAATGATATATAATTAAATAGACTTTTGCTTGACCGCAACTCATGTAAAGAAAAGCAACGATGCATATAATGTAGCACGCTTGCTTAGAAGAAACCTATTCACCGATTTAGACATTAAAATCATACATAACACAAATATATTATAAAGTCTGTAAGTAAGGGTGTGTGTATGTTTGTTATTCCTTCACTGTCATACAAATGAATGATTTTGATGAAATTTGCCGTAAAGTAAGAATAAGTTTTATATGCAAATACTTTTCTTAAAGAAAAGTGAAGTATTCTCATAGGATGATTAAATATTCCACGCAGGTAAAATCGTGGAGCGCAGCTAGTATATGCCTACATTAGTAGTTCGTATCTTCTTTCCCCATCATTTTCTTTACAACGTAGTTAATCAGACCGTGTATTAATTCAAACTGCTGGGATAGAGTACTTTGTTATGAATACTTTATAACAAATTTAAATTTTGCATAAGCGCCTGGAGACTTGATGTCGATTGTCAATATTTTAATGATTATAGTTTTTAACAAATTTCCTAAAATATAATGCTCCTAGTGCAAGTTAATATTTAAAAATATAAGTACTAAAATATTTCTAACTCTTTTTCTTAAAAAGTCTAATTTAGTCGTCCGACTTTGATGTTCGAGGTCTTACTTGATTGGTTTTTTATATGGTTGTAGGTTATACTGGTTGAATCTCCGTACATATGATAAACAAATAAATAGTATAGGACAACAGTAACACAGAGTTCTTCAGGTCCCAAACCAGGCAAAGCCTGTACTATGGTAACCTGATGACTGTTATACATACTTTAAATATAAACAAGTCGCTTAAGTAAGTCGCTTCTGATCTAACCACTCGTTTCTTTTATTTACAGAACGGTGGTGCAACACGGACTATGAATGTACACCTGGGTGTATTTGCAACCTATTCACTCATGAATGCGATTGTGGCTCGTGTTGGACTGATGCTGACTGTCCTCCGTATTGTTGGTGTCACCCTATGGAACATAAGTGCAAATGCCCGTAAGAAGATTCCCCGCCTGGAGACCGCAGCAACTCGGAACGGATAAGGATACCTTACTCAATTAGGTTTCTGAATCCGTACAGAGAAAATTGTGTTGATTTATTTGAATAAATAGATCAACTGCTGTTCTTGTTTTAAAAGAAATGTTTCAATATTGTATAGAGCCCCGGCCAGGACTGCACACGTGATCCCATAAATACGCTAGTTATTATTAATATTTGATCTATCAACCAAATTCGCAGTGTACAAAGTTAATTTCGAATCTAAATATTTCCACCTTATTAACACAGAAAGGAGATTTACGCGTTTTTGATGTCTCCATTTTGATATTTTTGACGGGTGGTACAATTGCACCTAACCTAAAAGAAATCTCTAGGGAGGCCATATACAGTATATACCACAGAAATTATCAGATATTTTTATACACAATGAAATAGGCAACTGATGCAGGTTTTGTTAAAACATAATATCAATCATATCTTTAATCAATTTTTGGTAGACTTACACCGTCTTGGCCGAAAATGAAACAAATCCTTTACAACCATTTAAAAAAAATTGATAATATAAGGTGGTTCTCAGTTTGAAAACATAATATGTAATTTTTAATTTAGTGGAGGCGGACATTGATACCTATATTCACCGAACATAGCTAACAACGCTAACAATTTATTCACCTTCAAACAAAAATCGTGAGCTACGAAGCCACAAACAGCCAACATACACACAGACAAATAAAGAAATGATAGACAATATTTGTACCGACAAATTGCAAATAAGCATAAACAAATTGACTACGTATTAAATTATACATTTCATTTGAATTAAATTTATATAGTTCTCATGGATATGACTTCTTGGTACACTTGTTAAACTTTTATAAGTCTATATGTTAAGGACTAAATATCCTATTAAATCCTATAAATATCCTATTTAATGTATATATTTGTCTGATTTTACTAACATAGATCTTAAGAGTTTGTAACTAGCACATGGACATATTGTCTTGTCTGAAATAAATAAATTTTCACTTCATTACATTGCATTATCACTTATTAAACAAAGCTATATTTATTCAAAAAAAAGGTCTATCTGTGCGAAGTCATTTATAATATTTTGTATTGGGTATAATTTAGTCGGTCAACATTTCATTACATTGGCTATTAAAAAACCACACCTTGCATAAAATAAGTAAAGCTTTTCTGCTTTAAACACTTCAAACTTCGTTTTATGATTGCGGGTTACAAAGAAACAAGAAAAAAACGTTAAAATTATTATTTGTAATATTATTAGTTTACAAAACAACGCATGTTAGTAACAAAATTATATAAGTATTTAATAGTCATAAATAACTAAATTAGTCCGTGTTAATTTAAATGTCACACTTCACCTCGTCCCTCCATCGACACCAGACGTGTCTCTGTGTTGTGCTAAACTAAAATTTATATTTTCAAAAGTCGTAAATTCGTTAAAAAAAAAATAGGACTTCATAAGATTGAAGGAGCGCAAGAGTCACCAACACAAACCTGCTTTGGATCTGGCAGCCTAGTACTTTGCTCAACCACCAAAAGCTCGTGAGTTGTCTTTGTCTAACTTACACAAACTTAACAAATAACAGACCGGCTAACTGCGGTCATTGCTGTAAACAGCTGTGATTGGAATCAACGACCGCAAGCTAATTATGCACAAGGTCACGCACACAGCTTAGACAACCAGCCAGCACGCTGACCACGCCTCACCGCTGCGTCAATACATACACGGTATTTGCACACACTGACATAATCAAGTCGCAAGCGCACGTCTCGGCGTGTCCGCTTTTAGGCCTACGATCCCGTAAATATTGTGAAAATGCCAAAGGTACAGCAATTACTAACAAACAAACCTGCAGGAATAAAGTCTGGATCAAATCCAGACCTTCGTTTGTTAAATGAACCTGGTTTTAACAAAGAAAAATCACGCAAGCGTATTCGCTCTGATGCCGAAGAGGACGACTACTGCACTTTTAAACTTGAAATTAAAGACATGCTATCTATCATGTTTAGTACATTTACAAGCACGCAAAACGAACGCCTAAAATCAATAGAAAAGCAGCTGCTGGATGTAAAGAATCATACTGCACCAATCCCTGACATTGAAAAATCTATTGGGTTTATGTCAGATCAACTTACAGACATGCAAATCAAGATAGACAATTTGGAAAAAGATAAGAAGGAGATAACGGGACAAATTGTAGAAATTAACGACAAATTAGAGGGTCTCGAACGGCAGGCACGAAAGACATGTGTAGAAATAAGAGGCATCCCCCGTAAGCAAGGCGAGCGGAAAGATGACTTATTCTCTATGATAGAAAACCTACTCACATCCCTTAAAGTCGAATACTCCTCATCGGATGTGAGAGATGTCTACCGCGTGTCAAACAAAAATAATCCCACTATGTCCTCTGCAATAGTCGAGCTATCAAGCACACTACTAAAAGGAACCGTGCTTAATAACGCCAAGAAGTTCAACCTCAGCAGAGACTCAACGAAACTAAGTACGAGACAACTTGGACTTGAAGGACCTTCAACCCCGATATTCTTGTCTGAACACCTCACTCCTAAATCTAGGAGACTACACTACCTTGCAAGAGACCTAGCGAAGATTCAAAATTACTCCTACTGCTGGACCTCCGGCGGTATGGTCTTTCTAAGGAAGCAAGATGGAGCACCTCATATTCTTGTTAAAAGTGAAACTCAACTGGATCAGTTAAGAAAATCACCATGACTGCCCACGACAATTAATTCTCAACAAGTAATTATCACAATATATTGCTACATGTCAATGCTGATTAAAAGTATTTCTTTAGTTAAGCCTAAACCGTCAATATCCATGTATCTAAAGCCAAGGAATACCCACACTGTTAATAGTATAAATAATACTCATACTTCACATCAAAATACAGCATTCACAAATCTAGTAAGCATACTAGCGTACTATAGTGATGAATGTTCAAAATCCCTACAGTACAACAAATTGTCTCAAATGAAAAGACTGTTTAGAAAACGATTATTATTTTATCACTTAATGCTCAGATTCAGCTTGTGTCGTGGTTTAGTAATGAAACATATAAACCTTATATTATATATACTTATTTCATATATATCCGCCTTGTATTATCCACCGCTTATTCATGAGGTCCCAACACACACCATACACACTCGAAAATCACTCTTACTATCAAAAACCTGTCCTATCATAAATTGTAAACTTACAAACACGACTGTTCCCCGTCAAGTTTTTTGCGAACTAATTATACACATGAACCTTTTCGTACTATGCATACTTACTTTACTTATTGCCTATTCTTACACTGTAATAAGTTTGATTACACTATTTACTGCATCGGAAATGCTCGCCTGTCATAAAAGTACCTACTTTTACCCGTCACATCAAGCACAGCTTACACGTAATATTGAACGAACTATATCACACTACTTTGATATTATGTTTTTGTTAATAGTTACTATAATAGATAGCGCTAAGCTGGATATCTACTCTCCTCGTATGCTATACCTACGTAAAATAAAATTTAGGTCTTATCTTCCTCGCACTGCAACTGTCCTGGTTACCTACGATTGCTACCAGCTATACCTACGCTGTGGGGATAGCTTTATGCAAAAGCTAACTATCGCAAATTTACTCGCCCACAAAAACGATCATAACCGTACAGAGTTCATGTATTTTTATACCTATTCCGACTGCATGTTATCTTATCTATGGAAACCGATTAAAATTAAATCAATCCGTAACCATCGAAGTCTTATACTTATAGCACAATCGGCGAATATGCATGTCATGTTAATTCATATTGTGTTTTTTTCCAAAAAATCCATAATATATTTGTACCGGAATATAATCTACAGTGTTTCCCCTTTCACTGTAGGTACTCTGACCTTTGCTTGTTTAATTTACGTAATTTCACATATCTTGCACTCTATCATACCCAGTAAAATATACCAATGCTCGCACAATTACTTTTATTATAAAACCAGATAATGGATAGCAAAGCAGACGTGATAAACGACATTGACAACACAGAAATACATCGCAATTATTACACCTGCGTACCGGAAATGTGTATAAAATTCTTAGAGCTTGAACAAAACAAAGAACATCTCACTATAGTAGCACAGAATATTCGGAGTATACGCGGTAATAACTTTGATAAATTTACAGTATTTCTGTCACGGTTAAAGTTTCTACCAGATATAATTGTTTTCACTGAATGTTGGCTGGACTCATCTTTTACCGGTGTCTCTCTGGAAAACTACACTTGTTCGTTCTCAAAGCATAACTTAAACAAGAACGATGGGGTTGTGGTGATGTCTAAAACTGGCCTCTCAGTAAGCATATCCGAAGCACATTTAGTTCAAGCCACCGGACTTATGATCAAGATTGGCAGTGACTACTCAGTCCTGGCAATATACAGGTCACCTTCTTTCTCCAGTATAAATAAATTTCAAACTTCGTTAGAAAAAATACTAGATGAAATGAAAAGCCACACATCACATACTTCTCTAATAATTGGTGATTTGAATATAGACGTTAAGCATGCAACACAGACTAAAACAAAAACGCTAAAATACATAGAACTACTAGCTTGTTATGGTTACATCGCAGCCCATCAATATCCCACTAGAGTGGCAAATTGTCTAGACCACGCGTTCATAAAAAGCAATTCTCAATGTTCTGTGGTAGTTTGTGATAGCAAAGTAACGGATCACGACGCAGTAATAGTAGCTATACCAGGGCCGGTCTCTAATATCATGTCAGCGAGACAAATCATTAAAATTGATTATGATGGCGTCAACACTGAACTACAAAAGACTGATTGGGCAAAATTCTACTCCCACACAAACCCCAACGAGGCAGTCTCTGACCTAATACAAATCCTGAATAACTGTGTGAAAAAACATAAGAGTATCAAAACAATACGCAATTCAAAATTCATACGAAAGGACTGGATCACACCTGGACTAATTAAATGTATGAAAAAAAGAGATGCACTACAGATAAGATCAAAAAAAAGCCCAAACAATTCTGAATTAACTAAGAAGTATAAGAAATACAGAAACCACTGCAATAATATATTACAAAACTTAAAAAATGAACACGATAGTAATAAAATTAAATCAAACATAAGTAATAGCAAAGAACTTTGGAGTTCAATAAAAGATGTCTGTAATATACGATCATCTACTACCAGGAATAGCGACCTATTGGACTCTGCTTCCACTCCAGAACAAGCCCTAAATAATGTGAATAACTATTTTGCCACCGTTGGAGAATCACTTGCCAAGGAAATTTTGAACAAAATTGGTTCCACTGAGTGTGAACTTGCTCTTTCAATACCCGAACCTCCTCAAAAACCAGCAAACTCTCTATATATAGCTCCCACAGACCCAAGTCAAATCAGCAGATTTATATCTGCTCTCAAAGTTAAGTCTGCCCCTGGTGGTGATAATATCTCAAACCGCTTGCTTAAATCGGCTAAACTAGATTTAATCGAGCCTATAGCGTTTATCTGCAACCTAAGCATTGAAACCGGAGTATTTCCCGATTCATTCAAGAATGCAAACGTTTGTCCTATCCATAAAGCAGGTGCTACAAACCAGCCTTCAAACTACCGACCCATATCACTATTATCTTCCTTGTCGAAAATTCTTGAAAGAGTCGTGAATAAAAGCTTGATGGGTTTTTTCGAAAAACAAAACATCTTGTCTCCTAATCAATTTGGCTTTCGCTCAGCCAGGTCATCGGAAGACGCCGTTGTATCTCTGGTAAACTTTGTAGTTAACAAACTCGATGCAGGCCAGAAATGCATTGGGGTCTTTCTTGACCTGGCTAAAGCATTCGATACAGTTTCCAGACCAATCTTACTAAGAAAGCTGGAAAAACTGGGCGTGCGAGGTACTTCACTTGATTGGTTCCGCTCATACCTGACAGGGCGCAGGCAACGAGTAAGACTTAATGAAATGTATAGCGACTTTCAAGAAGTAATTTTTGGAGTTCCACAAGGCAGCGTTCTCGGTCCATCCCTATTTCTAGCGTATATTAATGACCTCTGCCAAATGGAAATACCACAAGCAAAAATGTTTGCCTACGCAGATGATACAGCCATTGTATTTTATGATAGAAACTGGGACACTGTGGCCAGCTCAACCAATAACGGAATGCGAAGCGTAGCCAAGTGGCTCCAACAAAACCTTCTGACACTTAATGTAACCAAAACAAATATAATAGCCTTCCGCATCTCGAATCGATCGGCGCCTGTCCGTCCTCTCTACATACAACTACATACCTGCAACATAGACACGCAAGACTGTTGCTGTTGCATATGTCCAAAATTAGTTCAGGTCAACGACACTAAGTATTTAGGGATATTTATTGACGAATTGCTGTCGTGGACTAAACAGATACAAGCTCTGAGCAATAGAGTTAAGAAACTCCTGTTTATTTTCAAAAAGCTAAGAGTGGTAGCCGACACCAAAACAGTAGACATGGTTTATACGGCGCTGTGCACATCAATTTTGAGCTATTGCATAGTCGCTTGGGGAGCAGCCTGTAGCTCCCACCTAATAAAAGCGGAACGTAGCCAGAGGCTGGTGCTTAAGGTTGCGTACAAAAAACATTACAGGTATCCGACAGACGATCTTTACAAGGATACAAAACAGCTAAGAGTCCGTCAGCTCTTTGTATATTTCTGCGCCCTCAGATTTCACAAAACTGCGCGCACTACCTTGAATTCCCAACGTACACCCAGATGGGAAACACTCAAAACTTATACAAAAACCGGGCAGAGATGCTTTGAATTTTTGGGGGCCCACATATACAAAAAACTAAATACTAAACTTAATTTAACACAAGACACAAAATATAAATGTAGACATAAAATAAAGTCCCATTTACTTGGCCTAACCTACAACGAAACAGAAGAACTTCTCCGAACATTTGAATAAACTAAACTAATTATTAAATAATATTTTAATACACAATATATTTACACACACAAACCATACACACAACTTCATTTAGGCAATTTTACTATTCAACTAAAAGTAATGCAGCAATATCACTTTGACATCACTAGTGACACACATGTACGAGTACTATCCCATGACACAGGCACGTCTGTAATCGCCAAGGAATGACCCTTTGAAGACGACTAGCTCCCACAAACACAGGGAATCCTACTGTGGGAGTTAGGGCTCAAATAAGTAAAAAAAGGATGACTTATGCGTTCATATTAGTTAACTAATCCCTAATCTTTACATCAATGTACCCTCCATTATAAGGCATGTATTACTGTAGGTATCACTGTCATATTTTATACAAATGTAACTGTAAATTTATTGCATGTCTATGTATTAATTATTGTAAATAATTTCAACTTTATTATTATATCTTACGTAAATTTTGAATGCAAATAAATTCATTGTTGATTATTAACTTAATGCATGTTAGTCTGTAAATTAATTATTGTTAATCACTTCAATTCTTGTATACTCTTATCCTAAGCAAAATTTGGAAGCAAATAAATACATTATTATTATTATTATTATGACTATGCTATAAAATGGCTTAGTTTCAGTGTTAGTTCTAGTTAGTCTTAGTTAGACAGTTCGGTTAAACGTCAGCTAAGAAACATCATGAAGCTACTTGCATTATTTTTGATCGTGGTTGTCACAATTTCTAGCGCCATCGCAACTAAGGAAAGGTGCGATGAAGAGAAATGTAAGGTCCAGTAAAATGATTAAGTATATACGCTCATTTTACATTTATGTATTTGTAGAAATTTGTGTATTCAGCTCAGTTTTTTAAATCAAAATAACTGAACAAATGAAAATTTATTTATATTAAGTTTTCAAACTAAGATATTTTTTTACATAAGAGATAAAAATTACTATATTAAACTATATGTCTTGCGGCTTTCTCACTAAGCAAGCTTGTATCGAGGGAAACAGAAATACACGCATCTGCCGAATTAAATGGTGTGGTCCTTTTTTGTGTTATTTTTTGTGTCTAATATTGGCTTGTGAATTATGATTGACAGTCGAATCGGTCTACCCATGTTTCGTTTTGTAAATCGAGACTTCGCAGGGAACATTTTGCGCTCTGCCTTACAAAGGCAAAAATACACGGTTATATATCTATACTCACCATTAAAAACAACTTTCAATTGGAATAAACCAGAAAAAGAAAATGACTATTCTATTCAAAAAGTTTATCGATCGTCTACAAAGTGTATGTATGAAACAGCTAACTTTTTTCTCGAATCCGAGGTTAGCCCCATAGTAGATACACCCTTAACCGATAACCTACACTTATTCTTATTTCTATTTCATAATATAAAAGTTTATTATATATTATTACAAAAGAGTTCGAAAAAACCTGTTTGCTAAATCGTTAAACCGGTGTATCATCCTTATAAAGTTTATTTTAATTTTGATGTCTCAGTCGTGAAAATGACCCAATGTCACTTTCACGACTGAGACAAATCTATTGACATCACTCACATAAAAATAAGACAAGCCGTATAGTCTGTTAGAGCATGCCAAAGAAATATACATACACACACTCGAAAAACATAACCCTCAATTTTTTGCAGTCGGGTAAAAAGAAAATATTTGTATTTTATATGTAACGAATAAACTAAAACACTGCTGATTTACAAATATTATTGTTGTGTTAGAAAGCTGCATTGTCACTTATTAAACAAAGCTATATTTATTGAAAAAGAGGTCCATCTGTGCGAAGTCTTTTATGATATTTTGTATTGGGTATAATTTAGACGGTCAACAAATATTATTTTTGGTTCCTAAAATGGCTTATCGGTCACCAAATAATAACACTCCGATTACTTTCGGCAACAAGATCCGCAGTAGGTTCAGGTCATAGGTTATTTTTTTTATGACAATCCGAATACTTTCAGCAACAAGGTCAACAGTAGGTTCAGGTTAATTTTTGTTATGACATTCTGAATACGTTCGGCAGCATAATCTGTTTTAGGAAAGGTAATTTGGTGACCATTTATCCGATTTGGTACCCGTTTAGAATTTATTTGGTAGTTGAATAGGTACTTTTTGGTCGGTGTTTAAACACGAGCCTTTTTTGTTCACAGTGGGCTGGTGTGACTCAAACCTCGACTGCAGACCAGAGTGCTCCTGCAACCCTTAATCTCATCTCTGCGACTGCGGCACCTGCTGGTCCGATGCTGACTGTGCTTCAAACTGTAGATGCCACCAGATCACTTTAAGATGTCAATGTCTTGCAACAGCTTAGAAAAAATACTTTGTTTAGGTTTTCAGACCTGCTAGTATGTAATGATTTGTATTGCAACATGTGTCGTATAACTTTTTTATGATAAATAAACAATTAATTCCGATGCTGACTGTCCGAAGTATGATAGGTGTAACCAGATCCCTTTAAGGTGTCAATGTCTTACTATAGCTTAGAAAAAAATACTTTGCTTAGGTTTTCAAACTAACTAATTTAAGCAATAATTTTTTATACAAATAAATTGATACGGGCACTGCCGTGCCTCCGCCAAGTCGAGCAAAACAAAGGCACGGCCGTACTATCCTTTTGTCGAAGCGGTTCGATCCCCCTGTAGCTTCTCTTTTCTCTCCTTGTGGGAGAAGCTGGACACCCAATTTTTTGCTAAAGCATACATATACCTACAGATATATTTCCAAATTAAATTAAAATTATACCAGTACTTTAAAAATTATAGTAATGAATAGTTCTTTAATTTTATCACTGGTTTACTGACTCACTGACTCACCAATTCAAATTCAAATTAATTCAAATTATATATTCAGGGAAAACTTAGCCTGTACAAGTTACGTTTTATTATGTAAAACAATTTTTACACAAAGTGAGATTTTTAAAGGTATAATATTTTATCTAATAATTGCTATCGCGAATAGGCTCGTAGCTGTGAAGATTCGCCCTGCCTTCCGAACTAGTCCGAGACTGAATCTCGGAAGGCAGTTTTCCTCTCACTCGCACATGTGAGTATGTTTTACGCGCAACTAGAGCAATTGGTAAAGATAGTCAGCATATTTTAAATGCATAGTTTCCAAAACTTATTTATAGTTTCACATTTTAAATTTAATGTTGTGTGTTGCAGGTTCATTCCTTTTAAAATACCTAGATTATAGTTAATTAAGTATGGTTAAAATGGTATTTTAGCGGTCTTTTGAAATAATAATAAGCGTGTGTGTGTAGTGTGAGTGTTGCGTGTGAGGGTGTATATAAAATGGTATATATATATGTGTGTGTGTTGTGTGTGTGCGAGTGGAAGATGATATGTGAGCATGTGTGTGAGGGTATGTATAACATAAATTTAAGCTTAAAACTGAAAACAGAAAAAGTTGGTCTAATTGGTGTGATTTGCTTAGTACCTACCTAAGAGTTCTTCCGTTTCATCATAAGATTTTGTTTTAAAAAAAGCCTTTACGGTTTTTTTTAATGGAATGTATTTAATGACTGTAATTTAATATGCTTGCTAGTTTTGTTATAAATATGAGGTTCTATAAAACGCTGAGCAAATTTGGTTCTACAAGAGGGTATTTTGTATATTTTGTCTTGTCTTCTGACACTATGATTCTGAACTGTTGGGATTGAATGTTGACCATGAAAAATTTTGTATAGATAAAAATGTCTCACAGAAAGGATTGGTAAATCTTTGTACAGCTCGTAGGTCGGATGTCAGCGGTGTTTAAATAACATAATTTTTAAAATAGCTCTTTGAGCTCTTTCTGTAGAAATTAGTGTAGATTTAGGGTAACCTCCCCACTACGATATGCAGTAAGCTATAATAGATTGACATAGGGCATAATAGACACTAATGAGCAGTGTTTTGACACAGATATATCTAATTGTTTCAAATATATAAAATAACTTCCTAATTCGTCCCGTCACAGTTTTTATCTGCGTTTTACAATTTAGGTTATGGTCTAAAACTACGCCTAGATATTTTATTTCATTAGTTAAGGTTAGTTCATTGCAATTGCAGGCATTAGTATCACGACAATAGTGTGCTTTTAATTTGATGGACGAGGATGGTGGTTGTCCATTTGCATTAATACTAAACGTCAAATATTTAGTTTTAAGTACGTTTAACGTTTGAAGATTCTCGTGTAACCATCTAGTTACTCTCAAAGCCCTCTTCTGCGAGAATAAAAAAATAGAACTGTATCATCAGCAAACGTAACAACACTTTGTAAGCTTGATGTCGCACATGTCATTTATATAGATCAGGAACAGTGTTGGTCCTAAAATACTGCCTTGTGGCACGCCGTACGTTACATCAATTTACCTAGTAGCAATTCCATCTATTGTTGTTGATTGCTTCCTTCTCGATAAGTAATCTTTAAAGAGGTTAAATGGCAGTCTTCTAATTCCTATTCTCTGTAGCTTAATTAGCAGCAGGGGAACAGATACCGTATCAAACGCTTTAGCCAAATCTAAAATATTGCAAGACAGTTATTATTACTATCTAATTTACTGAACATTAAGTTTGTCAGCTTTTGAACTGCGTCTAGTGTAGATTTATTGTTTAAAAATCCAAATTGATTATACGAAAGTAAATTGTTGCTTTCTAGATATCTTTTCAGTCGAGTGTTTATAAGTTTCTAAAAATTTTTGATATCGTGGGCAATAACAATATTAGTCTATAGTTAGATACACGGTCTTTGTCCCCTGCTTTATGAATTGCAATCACTACAGATCGTTTAAAACCATCAGGAAATCACCCTGAGTTACACTTATACTTATTACAAATCATTGCTATAGGCCCTGCTAATATATTGATACCTAATTTCAAAACAATTAATGGAATGCCATCCCACCCGGTACTAGCACTTTTCTTTAAACTACTTATCGTTTTTTTGACTTCTACTTCATCTGTAGGAAACAAGACAAATGAATTAATTTGTCCACCTGTATCAACAAACCTACCTATGCTTTCATGATCATTGTTTTGGTTTCTACTCATAATTGTATCTGCCAAGTTGCTTCCAATATTCGCAAAAAATTGCTTTACATCATTAACTGAATCAATCGCTAGGGGTTTGAGGTTAAGAAGGTCATGGTTAGATTCTTTAACTTTTTCCATGTGACATATGGTTTTAATACAGTTCCATTGCTTTTTTAATTTGATGAGAAAAAAAGATTGAGAATCAGAGAAAGAGGTGGTGACTCCCGTTCTGGCTCTTTCTTGGTTCAAAGGTTGGCCATAGCCATACAACGCGGTAATGCCGCCAGTGTTATGGGCACCTTTGCTCTGGGACTGAGTTAGAACGGGTAATTTAGTTAACATGCTTACCTATTCTTTTAAGTTGTATTTCTAATTGATAAAGATTGAAGAATATAAAATTATTAATAATTAAAAAAACAAATTGTTTATTTAGATTTAATTTATTTTATTGATTTCTGAACAAAAATACGTATTTTTCAGGTTTTTCAATATAGTATTGCATGTATTTCTGTATCTGAGATAGGTAATTTTCAAGATAATGTTTTCGGGATCTTGTTTAAAATTTTTGTGAAGACGATCTCTATTTTTAATGCATTTTTTTGTGTTTTGACGTGGGTTGTGAACGTGTGTGCAGGCAGAAGTCCGTGTGAAGCGAGTAGATTTAGGTAATTTGAGCAAGATCTTTCATTATTCTGGTTTTTAATGTCGATATTTATGTCCCCTATAATAAAGATGATCTTAAATTGTCTGAAGTATTAGGGTATAGCGTCTAAGGAATCTAGGAAATTATCGTGTTGTTTAAAAGAGTGTGGTCTATATGTGCATATAAAAGCATATTCTTTTTTGTAGGTGACTACGAGACAAGTAATTTCACTGGTATTTTTAGGCTCATAAACATGAGCTTGAAGATCACTATTGACGAAAACAACTAACCCGTCATTTTGGTTATAGTTCCTTTTAGTACCATATGCAACGTAGTTGTTTTGGCAAGTTGTTTACTTTTGATAACCAACATTCAGACAAGACTATGATGTCCTCATTCAAATTTAATATGAAGTACTGTACGTAGGTACACTTTTGTCCCTATTGTTACTACAAGTCCTAAATAGTCTCCTGGGTATTTCTGAACTTTCAACATAATTAGGTAAATGTCTACATGAATGTCTACAAGTTTCCGTATTCATAGAATATAGAAGCTTAAAATAGTTTTTTTTTAATTGGAAATATTTTACATGTATGAAATATTATCAATGAAACTACTCGTAATCTGCGTGTGGACGGTTTCAAACACCTCTTAATAAATCAACAATAGTATTTTATGTCTAACATTTTCCAACTACTTTTTTGATTGGTCTTATTCTTTGTCTTAGGAGATTTGCGAGATTGCGTTTGTAACCCAAATAGCCATGTGTATGTCTCTTGCTGGTCATATGACGACTTTTTTAGAAAATACTGAGCTGTTGTTGGTGGACAGTTTGATTAGCACCTGCAAGTAAGCTGGGGCGTGAGTTTTGGTTTCAGGGCGACGAGCACTAGGGCGAATCAGACGGCACAAACCTCCTTGACGAACGAAGCTTGAGCTGTCGCCCAGAGAGTGTATATCAAACTACGAAGACGACTGCCCACTTTCAGTAGTTGCAAACCTTTCACTTATATGTGTGAGTATTTGAGGGAGTACCTACTTGCAGCTGGTTCCAACTTAAAACTGATTTTTACACCTAAGTTTTTTTGGCGTGCAAACACACGAACTGTTGTGATAAATTATTGAAATAAATGTTTCTCTGAATCTTCAGATTCAGATTAGTTATTTGCTGAGTATTAGTACAGCAGATCTAATTATATACATAATAGTTCTCTATACTGTGCATAAGTTCAAAACTATAAATAATGATAAATATTAGCCACAAATAAGCACATATATATAATAGGTAACACAAACAGATATAACTGACATGCAATAAGAGAGTACAGACTTCACGAACGAATCTTAATACTTCTACTAATAATCTTATTTCTAAGACAAAAAATGATACGAAGCGATTAAAAACAACTGCAGTTACTTTAGATCATTATATTATTATCTTATGTACTAAAAGGATGCAATCAGTATAGCTTACGACTATCTGCAGATAAAAACAAATTTAATTACAACTCGCACATTGAAATCAGTCCCTGGATCTACCTGTTAGGCTGTAACAAAAAGGCTCACAAAGTGCACAATACATATATAGGTACACACAAAAACTTTTAAGATGTATGCTTTAACAGAACAACTCATAAATCATTATTCTCTTTTTGGGCAGCCGGGTAAAACCATCGAATTATATGTAATTTATTTTATCTTTCTTTTTTTTAAGTAAGTAACAGTATATGGGTACAGAAAAATACATAGACACACGGAAACTGCGCTCGCAACACAAAATAATCTCTCAAAACGTTCCCAAAAAACCTTTTCCACTTACGCACTCCAAGGATCAAAGGCGAGTAGCACCCATTATTTCCTCCGACTATTTTCCTCGTTCCCCTCATTTCCTTCCTTTTGTAAACCACACCCTGCAGATCTAAACAAAACTTAACGTCATTTCAAATTCATCTCCTGCCCTATTGCTTTCTCTCCCCAACTTAAATGCCTTCTAATCATGAGTTCGAGTGTGCACACTCCTGTCGACCAATGTATATATCAGTGACTGAACTTGGCACAAACCGACATGTAACAAATTGTACGGTTTAAGATAAAATAATAGGCAATGCCTTGCGAAATGTGGTGCCAAGCTTCAACCCGAATTACACAAAAAATTACAGTAAATAAATCCAATTTTGGTGCCAGTGCAAAAGAAACAAGTAAATAAAATAAATAGCTAAAGCTAAATACGAATACTTAGTATATTAAATATTGATTAAAATAATAAAAGCTTTTGACTGCTAATGTTAAATTTAGTAAAAATATATGTAGACTTTTATTTTTTAAAATTTTCTAATATTTTGATTTTATAAACAAACCACTAGATTTATTTCTCTAAGAAGTGAGTCAACCATTTTTTTTTTCAAATTGTTTAGGTATCTGACCTAATTATAATATGAGAGATGATTAGAACTCGTTAATGAAAAGTGACGGTCTTAAACCGTATTTGACCAGTTTGATTGTTTGCTTGGTGGAGACCTGGCTCAGAGACATATATTGATTTATACAATCTAAACCACTGTATGAAAAATATAAAGCTTAAATACTGTATAATTACAAGGTGTATAGCGATCATGAAGTGGCTTTTAAAACATCAAAGTCGACGCCTCTGATTATTCCACCAGAGGAATATAGAATCTGTATATATATTAGTTGCCAGAAATTGTTGTAGCGCTTTCAATTACCTAATAGCTCGGTTATATTTGTAGAGTATTTGGAATTATTTCTAAAAGCTAACACCTAGGTATTCGAAAATTACCTGTTTTGTTAATTCGTTTTCGTTCATAAGGAAAAAGTTTGTAATAGTAGTGCTAGTGAAAATGCTAATTTATGAGTTACATACATTTTGTAACAACTGGATATTTATTTTACGAGATATTTTTTTTTTTAATCATTTATTTTTTATCCAGGGTTTTGTATAAACATGACACCCTTATAACTAATCTTATTTTAATTATTAATATAACAGTAGTTTCCGTTGTCGAACAGCTGCTCGATATACATTGTACAGTCCTCTGGCATCTGGTGACGCTGGATCGGTCAGCACGTTGTTACAGCGGAAGTCATCGTTCAAGGCACATTCCATCAAAACATGGTAGACAACCTCAATAGTACCGCATCGAGCACAAGTAGCAGACTCTGTTTTACCCATCATATGACCAAACATATTTAGTGGAACATGACCAGAACGAACTCTCACAGCTGTAACTATTTCGTTCCTATCCATATCGGCCGAAAGAAACCATGGAGAACGAGGAAGCGAAGGTTGTATTACTTTGTACTATATACCTTTAGTTAGCGATCTTTCATACGAGATAATTATTTAAAACAAAATTTCCAGAACTTAATTTTCTTTCATGAATATAAGAGACAAGCAACCTAAACTCGTATTTATACTAATCTATAGTAATAATTGTAAGGACCAAGATTTGTGTTTTTTTATGTTGAATAAATTTAAAAACTAATGGAGCCAAAATGGATCCCAAAAATTTTTTCGCTAGAAACTTATATTTTTACCGAGTAACATAGACAATAAAGAATTAGAGATCCGCGGTTAACATCGAGAAACCCAATTTACTTGCGGCGGGCAAAACTTACGTTGCAAAACAGAACCACATCCATGTGATTGCATGGATGACGAAATGATAAAGTAAAAGGAAATTCAACGCTCCTTTGTTTATAAAAAAAAGAACAAAACAAATTTTCATAAAATGCATTGGAAAGTATATATTGATAAAATATGGCTTTTCGAATCCATCGATTTTTAAAAACAAGAGGAGAACATGTAAAAAATTAAGGATTCCGACGAATGGAGAAATTCCTTTGTTTTGGAAGTCAGTTAGAATGACAAAGCAAAGCTTTTGGTACACAAAATAACAAAATAAATGTTTTTGTTTAATTATTAGATTTAAAAAAAATTCTTGTGTTTTTATTATGCTTCCTTAATTATTGTTTAGGTATTATTAGAAAATGTTCCTTGAAGTGTTCTGGAATCTTTGACCTTTTCGTTACTTCCTTCACTGGTATGTATACTTCGCACTGAAAATTAATGTCATTGACAAATAAGTAATAAGTATTGGCAGCCTCGGTACTTTGTCTATCTGCTATCATACTTAAAATAAATAAATGAAAACCAACTCAAATAGGCACGCAAAACTAACGCTACAAAACTGAATATCATATAATATGTACTCGTATAGTCAAAAAAAATTAAAAAATAACTAGTAGACCGATTTTGATAACAACTATATTAGTTTGAATTAGACCCATTAGATTACCCATTTGTAGTAATAGACCCTTTTTAACCAAAAAAATAATTTTAAATCACTCCAGCTATCTCTCAGAAATAGAAAAACATGCATAAAATAATATCTGTTTTGAAGTTGGTTATAAATAAGAAATTAAATTCCCACACTGTTTTGCACAAAACAATGCTTTTAGACATGTCATCGAACCTACATCATTCTAAGATTCGAAGTATTTAATTCGACTGTATATTTTTATGTTTGGTACCTAATTTCTCGGAGACGTGTGGACCCATATGATTCTTTCTTTTTTAAATTAAATGAGTGAATTCTGTTAGTCTGATTATAATTTTATCTTACTAGATCTAGAGGTTGGTTATTATATAAAAAAAACTGAAAAAGTTCTGCCTGCCTGGCGCCTGCCGTAATGAAAGTCGATTGCACAATTTTTTTTTACAGAATTATAGTTATTATTATTATTATGTATTTTATTTTGCCATGATTAAATATCATGCAACATTGTCCAAAGAAAAGTGATTTGTTTTGACGTAATATATTCTTACCTGGCCGCATAGTTAATCTATAAATAGCATCGGCGAATTTTCCAGAAAATACATCAACCATTGTCTTGTTACCGATCAACATATCCAAAGCACTAGTTGGTATCCATTTTGATGGTTTAAAACCTCTTCTAGGATCTTCTGGGTGTACCATTCTCGGCGCGAACCGTTTTTCAGAGCCACATTCTAAAATAATTCCTGACAGAAGTATAATATTTACGGCCGAATAGAACGAAAACGTGGATATCATTTCTAGGCTCTGTTCGGTATATGAGAGAGATATATCAATTTTAAAATGATCTGGTTACTGACAAGTACTACATAAGTCGTTGTTGATAGAAGATGTTGACTGTTTTATTCAGAAATCCTTGTTTTGTCTGTACGACAATGGGAATGCTTTGAAAATTTCCTCATTGAAGTTTTTCTGACAACTGAGACAAACACACATTACTATTATTATAATTTTGTTGCAGTAGAACGTAGATACGTTGGAAAAAAAATAACTTGCATTAAATTCGTACCATAGAGCTTTGAATTATAATTACAAAGCCCTTTATTGTCATCACAGATAGAATATCGGAGTAAAAATATAACAGTAATGAGGCACAAAAGACGATTACACTTATAATAAAACTATATCAGGTCAAGTTCTGTACATTGAATATGTTTAAAAAATCTTTTCCGGGGGTCTTATTAACGATATCGATCCCTAATCTATATTTTTCTTAATTTTTGTTGGTCTGTCTGTCTATCTGTTCCTGGACTTTCCATAACTTTGGAACTGCTGGATGGATTCTAATGAAACTTGGTATGCTTAGGGTTTATACCATGGGGTAGGATACTATATTTTTATATACTAGGATACACTATATTATACATTTTATCCCGAAACTCAGAAGTGGTTCCCGTGGGAGGGGGAAGGAAAGTATTATTTAATTATAGCTCAGTAACGCGTGCTTTGATTTGTATGATTCTTTTTTTATTCCAAAAGTCTAACTAAAATGATGTTATCCAGAAAATTTTGTTGTGGGGGGTTGTGAGAGAGCGGATAAAAGTCATATTTAACTATAACTTGCTAACGCGTGCTTCGGTAAGGATGATTGTTTTTTTATTGTATCCAAAAAAATACTACTTAAATTTTGTATTTGTTTACATAAAAGTTGTAGCAAGGAAGTTTATACTATTGAAATTTAATTTCCATAGTTATTTTTTAGAAAGGATTATCTGAAATTATTGTACTGCAAAAAAATCTGACATCGGTATTGTAGTTCATTGAGTCCAGAATTCGTAAAATTAAATAGGCGTTTATGATATGCAGAATCTTAACATGCTGAACATAATGTTGCGAACTACTCTGTATCACTTTAATTAATAAAATTTACAGTTTAAAACACCGCTATCTTATTGTATCTTTTACAATGATAAGATATAAGACGGACCACTAAAATTATTATTAATTTCTCTAATTTTTAAGTCCCACTGACATAATAATGAAAGGTTAGCAACCGCGAACGAAGTCGCGGGTACAGCTAGTAACTAGTAGTTAATATAAACCCAAGGGTCGGCGATTGTATTAAAAGTACTGTGATTTGACAGTTGGTATTTTTTCTGCGGTTGTAAATAGGAAATCTTTACAAGCTACGCGCATGGATTAGTATACTGCCGAGTTATGTAGGATTTTACGTTTAACCTTCGGTGCCCAGCTTCAGTGCTCGATGACTAGTTCCAAGGTCTCTAGACCAAATCGCCATCACGTTCCTTGTACAACACCTTATCAGAAGTTTTCCTATACATGAACTATTATACTTTATTACAGTACTATTTATATATTACTAGGAGTTATCCCCGCAGCTTTGCACGCGATTCGTTTATTGCACAAAACAGTTTAAACTTGGGATCCTCATTTGACTCAATCCCTTAAGGGTTGAATTTCCAAAAATGCCACCCTTGTGCCCTATATGCCTTACATATAGTATATACATCCTATAGTATCAATATACCCTCCAAATTTCATTCTTTTAGTCTGTCAAAACTTACTCTTTTATCTGGGAACACGTGGGTGTCAAGTTTATGGCGGGCGTTATGTGGCGAGGGCCACATAACGCCCGCCATACATTTAACTCATATTGCGTTTTTTATATGACTTAATTTTCATAATTATCACACATAGCTAATTATATAATTGTAATTGTAACATTACAAAAAATCTTGAAATATATAAGTAGTTCAGCAATTTTTGAAACAATATTCCTTGAAGATATTTATTATATCATATTATCCATTCTGGTAGACTATCGTATTAAGCCAATTTTGTAGAAACCTTATTGAGAAGAATATTTTTTTAGTCGTTAAGATTAATTAAATGTTTTTGTCTTATTTACCAGCTTTTCCAAAGAATTGAGATTATTAACGTTCAACAGTGATAAAAAATTACAAAGGTTCTTTCACAAACAAAATAATATCGTAATAAAGAGGTTCAACAATTTTATGAGCTTACTTCAAACGAATTTTATTTAATTGTTCTAGTTTTATAGTTATGTCTTCATCTGTAATTATTACAGCCGCTGGCGTTGGTTTTCTGAAAGAGGTCAAAAAATAACATCATCACATTTAAAGCGATAGATAGTAAAATCAATAAAATCTTATGATACCTAAAATTTTTAGCAAAACAATATATTAGGAACTTTTACTAGAGCTTTTTCCAATAGGGATTTTTCAAAACAAGAGACCATTTTGCTATCGACTTCCAAAAGAGGAGGTACTTATTATATTACTTATCTGATCACTAGGAGACGCCTGCACTTTTATCTTAATCAACATTATTGATGTGTTCTTTATGTAACAGTCTCATTATTTTATTAGCACGAAAATCAATATAGGTGGCTAAATAAAATTTAGACCATGGCGCTCATAATTCACAAATTTCTTTTTCACGATCCCAAGAATGTAATGAAAATGAAACAACAACACTTGACCTAATGAAATATCTTAGAAGAGCTATAATGATTCTTCTTTTAGCATAAAATAACTGAGTTTTCAAAATTACCAAATTCCAAACTAAATTATTCAGTATCGATAAATACTTTCAAAGTCAAATTTTTAATAGGCGCAAGTACTGCTCTTTTGCAGGAGTTACAGGAGTTATAAACACCATATTTGGTTGCAAACTCTGACGTACTAATTAGACTGGTGGATAGATTCAACTAATTACAGATAATCACGGAACAATATACGCGTTCAAACACATTTGATTGCTAGTAAATTATACAAATTACAATATGAACTTGTAACTTGATTATATGTTCATCTTTTATGTATATAGATGTATATAGATACCAGACTAGGCATGCTCCATCTAGGGCTACAGTATTGCTGACTTCAGTGGTCGTGCGAACTTGTGGTCAAATGCCTAGCTGTGTAGAATAAAAAATACTGAAAATATAATATTTTTACACCTGACTCTATCTTCGCTGTGAGTGTGTGATGTCTCCTAGTGTGGTCGTCACTAGATTGATTTGCTCTACTTTAGGCTACGTTATTATCATAGGGCTAGTTAACATACGCAAATAATTTATACAACGTACAGTCTGTTTTTGAGCATAATGTCTTGTACTGCCTATAGGGGTATGTGCAGCCAGTATTGATTTTTGTTATTCTTAATAATGTTACTTCTAAACATTTCTTTTGTATCTTAAATGTACTTTCAATAATCACAAAATGGCCTTTTAAACGTAAACCTACGTTTAAAAGGCCGTAAACCTACATTTTACAAATAGATACTGAAAGTTGTATGAAATTGGTGTAGTAAAGGCAATAGAAAGAAAATTAAATAATATAAATAGATCGAACTTTTTCTCAATGTATTTTTTTTTAAATGTTAAGCAATCCTATTTAGAAAACTAACGCGTGTTTGATTCATTTTATTTAAGAAGACGGGTTTTAACGGGTTGTGATAAGTAATGAAATCCACCGAATACCAACGAAACTATTGTTGGACCTTTCCAATAATCAAGTACGCGTGAAAACCCGTTTTTTTTAATAAAATGACAGGTAAGATTATTTTTATTCAAGAAATACTTACCTTTTACTTTTACGATTTTATCAAGAGCGACTGATCCAGCATTCCACAATTGACTGGCTAGCAGATTCATAATAGTTTGATTTGAGTACACAAAATCCATCGCCACTCCTACTACCTTATCTGCGGATGTCATATCTTCAGCTTTCACTTTATCTAGATGGCTTGTTAATTCTTTCCAAGTTTTGTAGCAGCTGCATTTTTTATTTTCTAAAATAAACACTGTTACTATAATAATCAGGAACACACGTCGAAGCATTGTTAAGTTTTCTTTGCAAATGATATCTCGTATATTTTGCTGTTGAAATTCCCAGAATGACAATAATGCTGTATGGACAATGAAGGTTTCATGGAAAAGAGCAGCAGAAAAGAGAAACACGGGTGTCAATGCAGCTGAAAAATAAATGAAAAAATGAAAAAAACAATGAAAAATGGTACTGAACATAACGAAACGAATTCAAAATCGTCAGTATAGTTTTGCTGACCTTGAAATCATATTTTATTTTTAACGTCCAAAAAAAATGTACGTATCTGTCTAATTTGATTGTAAATGGTCAATAAAGTATGTCGGAGCAAACTTTCTCCTTTGTTGCGGAAATACTATCTAAACTCCGACTACTATATACTAATTTCTGAAAACCTGTACAGCAAGTTTCGTCAAAATCGGTTGAAAACTACGATCTCTACGCAAGAATGCAAACAACGATACCTATAGTTCTCTCGCTCGATCTACTAAAATAAATAAATCCACATTTTTCACGAAAATAAGAACCGCTGAAACATGAATAGAATTATTTAACCGCCATTAATGGATTTCCAAACATCAAAGTAGGCAAATTGAATCCCATAGCCCCAAGCCAAATTTGAAGAAGGTACCCCATAGGGATTGCCCTACGTGACAAATGCGCATCTATTTGCGGTAACAAATCTAATAAAATGTGTTATTTCCTTCTTAAACTTGCTTTTGAAGCTACTGAAAAGGCACCCAGCTGCCTTTTCAGTAGCTTCAAAAGCAGTGGAGACCACTTGGGTCAAATATTGGGTCAAATAAATAGTCATATTTTCTAACAGTTGGATCGTATGACAAAATTTATACGGGATTGTTTTGGACACAAAACAATCAGTTCAGCAGTCTCCCGAGAAAACAGGTAACGGTCATAAAAAATGCAGTGGAATTGAGTACCTCATTTTTGGAAAAATAGAATAATAATATAATAGATTATCATGTTCTGTTTTTTATGGCGATAGTAAAAAAAAATGCGAGTGTAATATAAAGTGAAACAGGCGATTCATTGCAATTCTTTACCGTCACTGTAGGTTCACAAAGATTTATTACTTATCCAATTCATCCCTAACTCTCTAGTAGAAGACTATCTGAGTCCCACAGGCGCTACGCGGACTCTTTGGGTTGTTCCTAAAACCTGGACACAGGGAGCGATTAGAATATAGAACGATAGATTTACAAAATTAAACTTATTTTTCATTTTTTTTGCCCAATTTTGATTGCGGGATTAAATAAAGCAAAGATATGATAGAAGGACGTAGGCGTAAAGATGATTACCCGAGATAAGAAGGATGGGTGGAGTGGTTTCTCTTGGAAAAGGTTTACGACAATAAGCATAAAGCGTAAGTTCGTGATGATATTTTTGTCTATTACCAAAATTGGAGTAATTTTTATTGTAATTTTACAAAAATAAAACATGACAACCCCTGGCTTGCCAAATAACTTTCATCAAATCATCAAAGCGTTAACGGAAGTAGAGACATATATATTGATTAGCTTATAGATTCTTTTTGATTATGAGTAAAGTTTCAATAACGCGGGCATAGTTTTTTTTCTGATTATTTCTATTTTTTTATTACTAATATTAACTGTATCAAACTCTTACTTCAACTTCAGATATAAAATATTAATAGAATTAAAATAAAATAATCGGTACTTAAGGTAAATATGTTAAAAATGCTGAATAGGTATTATATTAATTTGAATAAAAGTAAACAACTTAAACCTATATTTCTTTCCCCCATAAACTAGTTTAACTCTAAATGTAGTATATAAAAATGCTGCCATGAATTCATAGCAAACATTTTAAAATTATTAGAGCTCACCAGGCGCTAATTTTACGAGCCATTAAAAATTAGCTTCAACCACTAAAGAGTGAATTTTTATTTCCTTAAAAAAGCTGCTTTAACCAAACTGCTTGGTGAGCGAGATTGTCGTCTGCTAGACTGAGATAAGACCTGTTTACTGTAAAACAGCGGCATAGATTAAAATATTTGAGTACATACAGAACATTTATGTTGCAAAGCAACCCTTTCAAAGCTTGAAGATGCTATACCTAGGTACAGAAGGACTTACTTAAAGTTGAAATATTGTCAAAAACTCAAAATGTCGCATAGACCGACTTATTTGTCAGAAGTATAATAAAAAAATATATAAAAAATTCGTCTTCTGAATGTATCCCCACACAAACATTTCTGAGTTTGCCGTTCTTCTACTATGTCACATCTGCGCCATTTCTCTATTCTTTGACTAAGCCACTGGCCCAGTTTATTCCAACACTTTTGTACTTTCGACTTCTTTCGAGTTTTATTGTTGACAGTTTTTTATCTCCCCGCAACAGATGATGGGGTTTCGCGAATAATAACCGTGAATTTGGAAGATAATTGAAGGCGTTTTTTGTATTAATTTCGTGACAATAGGGTATTGTGGTGAAATTCTATTGCTTGCTGACAGTGAATCAAAAGGGAAGGAAAGAAAGTTGTTTTTTTTTTGTAATTTAGTGCCAGTTCACTTGATGCGTCGTATTGTATTGCAAACAATAAGTAGAACTTACGTTAGAAGAATGACATTAATAAAAATTAAGGTATTTTCATTAACTATTAGGCAAGTAGATCCTTTTCAAACAAAAAAAAAATTAACATGTGTCAACTCTTACTGAGAGATTGCTGAACGTACTTAACGACGAATTAAGAACCTGCTCACTTCGGAGTAGAGTCGGTTAAAAATATTAACCATTTTACATTTTAGAGTAACATTACTATAGCTAAGTGTGTTGTTAAGATGCATATTAATTTTTGAATAAGCTTTTTACTTTTAAACTCTGCTGTTATGCAATAAATAGGTTTAACAATTTGAACTAGTAGACGTGGTTTTAGAATACTACTGCGATATTTCTGTCTGTCGTTAGAGGACTACTGTCTAGAAACCCCTCAGAGGTGGTTAGAGCTAGGACTCAGATCACCAATTTAACATGAGCCCTGGAAAGACAACAACATGCATAGTTCACGTAGGCAGTACGTTATCGAAAAATGTGGAAATCACGCGGCAGGAGGGCGTTCTACGGAGATCCCGGTGCCCTCCGTCTAGCACTGAGGCAGGCTGCCGGGGGAGTTTTAGTTGGTACTATCCTACATAACCCGGTTGTACTCCAATACAACCGGGTATCTGGTAAAGTTTTTTCCCTGGTAACCAAAAAAATATAACAATGTGAGATTTCTTGTTACTTCCAAAACTACATCTTACAATGAATGCTGACAGTGACAATTTAAATTACTCGCTCACATTATTGAGTTTAAATGATTGAAACTCAGCAAAAGTTATTTCGACTGTATAAAAATATATAATATTTTTATAAAACTCAGTGTTATCTGAAATGAATTCATTTTATAAAAGTCTATTAACATTATTCGAGAAAGGCTTAATCGATAAAAATAAAGACACAAATTTCACTGTTGGTTTTATCCCTGTCCACGGTCGTAATAAGGGATGGGGTAGAAAATTGAATTCCTATATTAGTTTATGATAATGGGAATAATTTTAAATAATAAAAATTATATTGCATATAAATATAATCGTATAATAAATATGTATTTGATACAAAAATTTCTTGATATACATCGTAAATAACAATGTACTTGTCTGAAATACGGAAGTTCCCATAATATTTATATACCACTCAAGCAAACGCCCCTTTTACTAACCGCCATTATAAGTTCATAAAAAGATAGAGTTGATGGTAATAGAATACCAATAAATATACTGTGTTTTAATAATGAGTTCATTTAAATAAAAATGGCTAAGGAGTTAATTTATATAATTTGATTAAATGGTCTTCCTACAAATTTAGAGCTGGTTTTAATTTGGATAATTATTGCAGTGCAAAACCACCGTCTGAGACACCTTTAATCACCACCTGATTGTAATTAGACACATATACAAAATGACACGTCCCGTGGCGTTTTTTTTGTAAAACGCGCCATCGTTGCTGGACGCGAACGACTTATTTCATCCCTGATGAAATGCACCAAAATATGTGAACGAAACTGTAGTTGGACCTTTCCAACAATCGAGTACATGTAAAAAACCTTATTGTTAAACAAAATTAATCCAATACGCGTTAGTAACATAAAATAAGTATTTGTATTCTTTTAAGAGACAAGTTCAATAATAAAATAATGTTTTGAATTAAAGACCCCTACAATCTTAATCTAAATACGATCGTGTCTGTCTGGCGAATGGTTTTGTTATCGATTCCAATAAATGCCCCTCTTTTATTTCACAAGGGAGGGAAAAAGAAAATTACAACGGAATAGCTGAAATTCTCATTAGAATTCCATTACGCGCTGAGAAGTCGAATATGGCTATAGATTTTTGGAGAAAATTATTTTTGAAACAACCCTTGTAATGACGCGACGTTTTGATGTCATTTGGGACTTTCAAATAAGAATTTTGCGAGAAAATCGTGTTTTTTTATACCTGGTCGGTCAATTCAAGATGATTGGGTATTATTACGCCGTTTTTTGCCACGGTGACTGTGCCGATTTTGATAACGCAGGAGGTTACTTTGATGGTGCTAGTACATCTATCATGTAATATTTTTTTTACTGTTATATACTTTCTCGGCATAGTGTCATGTGTTAGATCGTACATAATCTTTTATATTTTTTTTCTTTAATTTTGTATGTAACGCATTTAATAAATAAAAACGTTAAGATATTAAAGAAAAATTTAAAATATTTTTTACTTTCTAAACGTATAGTATATATAACCGTTTTAGAACACAAATGAATTTGAGATCATTATGCATTTTGTAGCGGTTTTTATAAGAGATTTCGAGAAAACCACCAACGAACCGTGAAATCTATATTTCTTTAGACAATAAGGCCGCTCAATGTACTAACATTGTATAGATTTTTAAATATTGTTTGGTTTGCAATAAGACTCTTAAGGGAGTCTAATGGGGGTGTAAAATTTTAAAATTCTTTAATATTTTTTTTTTTTTAACAATGCTGCGTGACTGCTGTTGATGAATAAATGACTAAAATTACCAAAACAAAGCAATTTGAATATTGAGAAGTAAATGTTTTTAATTACAAATTGAAAATTAAATTTCCCCTGCTTCTACAATTTCAACCTGTCAAACCGGAGCAAAACACGAGAAAAATTAAAATAAATTTCGAACGTGATTATTCAAATTATGAGCAAGTGCGTCTGGCAGGTTAATTATTCAATTAAACAACCTGTTCTACCCTGAGCGTTTCTGAATTTGCATAAAGGTCAATCAAAGCCGATCGGAGCTTTTGATTACAGAGACTATTTCTGAACCAGTGATCAGGTCGGGCCTTATTTGCCCGGAGCTCGTTTGCACTGTGTCGGATGTGGAATCAAACGAATTTTGAACGGTGATCCATCTGGGATGGGAGCCGGAAAATCTCCATTTGAGTGCCTAAATTTTACGAAGACAATTAGATAATTAATTTTTTTCGGTTGGAACGTGATGGTAATTTATACGAGTAATTGATTTTAGAGTATGCATGAGTGAATGTTCTCACAGTCCTCTGAAACAAAAATACACGACGACAAAAAAAAATGGCAAAACTAGTTCCTTCATCGACGGACCATAAGACAAATCCATCAATGGAACAGTGGCAAATGTGTTTTGCCACAGTTCTGAAACCACGGGTACCACGGATTTATTTTTTCGCCATTATACTATCAAGTTTTGTCAATTTTGGTCTACGCTCTACGATTTAACGGCAAAATTTGCCAGACCAAAATCAGAAATGCTTCGCTCGCAACACTGACTTTGTCTTTTAAACAGTTATTAAAAACAATCACTGATATTTAAAACCTTATCTAATGTACTCATTGTCATGTCAGTCTACGTATCAACCCATAGCATTCCAATGCTGGGTCGCCCGTAAGATGGTAGGAACTTTACTTAATTTTGAAAGTTATTACACCTTCTCCGACAAACAACATTCCTCACGATGTTTTCCTTCACCGTAAAAATATGTGGTAATAAAATCTAATACGCATAAGTCAATCTGGAATCGTCATAAAAACATGATCTAATTTGAGTACATTTGTTAGAAATACAAATGCGTGTGAATATAAAGAGAGCTTATTACTTCTATTTTTGGATTTTCCTTTGACTGAAATGATCTTCTATTTGTATTGCCTTGATAAAGCTGATTGTGTTTCGTTGTCGAGGCCAGACGATTTTTGTCTGGAGAGAATTATTGTGATTGAAGGTGGTTTTTGAATTATAATTCGTTTGTCTTGTAGCTCATTATTTGGCTTGTGTTCGCTCTTTGGTAGATATTATCAGAATTTCTAAATTATTATTTTTAACTTCCATCGAAAGTCAATAAACAGATTTATTTTTTTGTAATAAAATTTACGTGATCTGAATTTGAAATTAAAATGAAAGATCAAGATTGGAGATCAATTCATTATAATATCTAAAAATGTCTATAGACAATCCATCTGCAATTTTTTTAACACAATGTTGGGAATTGTAATTTTCTTAATAAAGGTACTCTTGTCTGGTAGTTATTTTTATAGATTGGTTTATATTGGTTTTATCTAAACAAGCTTGTTTTGTGAGGAACCCGCAAGATACAGTCTAAATGGCATTTACCTTTGAGGTTAAACACTTTTTTGGGTATTTATACTCGCATAGGTATAATCTGTCTGCTACATATTTTATTTTCCAGAGAAATTAAGAATTTATAAAACCACCGTCGTTATATTGATATCATTCTCTTTAAAAATAAAACAAAATTAACCTTAATAGCAAGAATAAACTAAATATACATAACACAGCCAAAAACTATTACGTAAATAAATTCCGTAGTGCAACTTCCATTCTTCCAAAATAAATAAATTCAAACAACAGATCGGATCGGTTCCAGTTACTAAGGTCGTAGTTCAATAGCTACTTCAAAAGTCAGCGTTTTCACGCCAAAAACAATGTTATTTCTACGAAGAGGAAAAATCATTTTGGTATGTGTCTTATGATTAATGTTGACCGCCGTCGTAGCTTGGTTGTAAACAGAAGCTTGATTACAAACTGCTTAAACCTTGATGAGCAGTGTCGATTTTTAAGTCGTTTTAACGGATTTAGATATTAAGAGCGCACAAACTGTTTTTTAGTCGAGACCTGTAATTCGTTAATGATGCAAATTCGAGAAATGTTTCCCCTACTACGTGCCGTTTGGTTCTAGATGTTCCCCAGCCACCTGATTAAGCTCATCCAGAACTGGTAGTTCCGAGTTCATACTCTCACACAAGAACGTTAATGGATTTTTTTTATGCGCTAAGCTAACTTTTTATTCATACGCCTCTTTATCGTATATTTCATCGGTACGAAATCAAAAAAACCTCCATAGAATTGCTCAAAACAAAATGCCATGGCGTCTTGATGAACGACGACCCTCTGCTTCATGAATTACAGATATTTCGAAAGGACCCAATTAGTTCTTTATCGAACGAAAATCCCTATCGGAAGGAGTTTGTTATGCCACCCTTTACATTTTAACGAAACCGTTCTACAAATTGCATTAAGGCCTCTTTGAACTGAATAAGTGGTAAAGTTTGTTTATTCTTTTTCTTCCGTTTATACGACGATCGATTCTGCTATCACCTCCATTAAGGAATAGCTAGGTGGTGAAAATTGTACGGCCTTTTGTATTAATCTTTAATCACAACCACAGGGTTAAAACGCCTGACCAAATGTTATCTCTTCTCATGCATTGATAACAACAGTGATGTTTGTGAGATGCGTCCACGATTTAAAAATATTAAAAATAAAATAAGAAATTTTTTGTTATGGAGAAATTAAGAATTTCTCCTTTTTTTAAGATAATTAAAAACACTAGCGTGCGTAGCATTAAAGAGCTAAAGTGATTAATTTTCTTTTAATAGAAGTTCCCAGCTAATAAGGTAACTCTATCTTCATATAGGCGCATATTGTCAGTGTTTTTTGATAATACCAAACTCATGTTCTACTACGTTTGTTGAAGTTGGCGTTAATTAAAATATCTCAGCTTAAAGTTACGTCAAATACCAATGTGAAAAACTAATTTTGTGCTTCACAAAGCGTTCCACACTCTATTAAGGATACCCTTTCATATCCTTCACGTGATTACAGTAACCAATGTTCTACAGTTAGTTACAGTTGGGTTAAATAGTCATAGTTATAGATTTTTTATTTCATCTTAATACTCGTAAGTACAGTAACAGACATTATGCTATTACTTACACACATCAACCATTAAAAAATCGTTTCAAGCCTAATTCCAAATTACAACTGTATATAACGTAGTAAATCGTAGACATATAATTAAATTTTAACAAACAAAAACATATTCAGATTATTTAAATTAAACAAGATATGATTGGAAGGATGTACAACTACAACCCAATATGTCCTTGGTATTTGAAATAATTAAAGTTTCACATAAGTCGTTATTATATAAATTGCACATTCTAAAAACGGAACTGTTTTCAGATACATTGTTAGTGGTATATGGTATGTTATAGCTTATAATCTCGCATTAGTATCATCACGAGCATATAAATAGATCATTATAAAATGTATAGTTTAACCGACAATAAAAGAAGCAATTTCCCATTTCGGTTTTATGTATATATTTCTGACCTAAACCTAGACTAATTTCAAAATTATTATTTTTGTTTGAAAAGCCAATACTGCTATGCAATGGTCTATCAAGTTATAGTACACTAGCTGGGCTACGCGGTGCGGATCTCTATGATGCGGATTTTTATAGCCTATGTTATTTAGTGCTAAATGCTACATACTCTTATTACTTACTACATAATTTATTAAATCAAATTAATTTGGAATAACATATTATATAAATGTAAATTTTAGTTTAAAATATTACTGTGAAAATTAATTGGTACGGACAAAACAACTTATTTAAGATGTAGAAGGATTTTGAGTGTAACTAGCTTATTAATTTGTTTTACATTGTCTATGCATGAGGTCCCATACTGCTATATCATATTGCCACGCAACATTCATAGTAAGTCTAAAATTTAATTAATTTCTCCCTCGTTCTGTCACAATAATTGGGTATCGCCGCGGTGTTTTGTACAGTATGATGTTCGCACTCAAAGGGTGTCAGAATCCAATATTTGTTACATGAAATTCGACTTTTAGTTGGCTCTCTGCTTAGGAACAAAATAATATATATTACCACTCACGAGGACGAGTCACGCGCGAGGGGTCTCTATACAACATTTAGTTGTAGTTTCTAGTTGTTGTCATTATTAATATCGAGCTAAAAATGTTAAATAATAATCACCTTTGATGAATGGGAGCTCCCGTTAAATATATTTTTGTTTTAACGGAAATGTGTATCATATGTAAAAGTTTCAAATGTCTAGCCATCATGGTTCATGATACAGCCTAGACAGAGAGACGGACGGACGGTCAAGTGTTACTCGTAGTAATAATCTCTTACTTTTTATAACCATTAGGTACGGTACCCTAAAATATACCCAAACAAAGGGAGAGACAATATAGAATAAGGCTAATTTGACATTACATAATATGACACCATCATTATTCGAAACCTAGTTAATGATTGACTTATTTTCAAATTTAGTCTATTTCTAATTCTGATACGGATAAAATCCTTGTAGCCCTTCTGAGTGACCTGAATGGTCGCAATTACAGCAAAAAAAGATCGACGAAAACATCTCGCGTTTCTATAATACTGACAGCCTACAGATAAAATGAAAATATCGACGCAACACTCACGTCTTTGAATGTTTCTGAGAGTTTCGGAGTAGGCAACTTCCTTTTATGTTGCCAAGTACCACTTAGTAGGTTCTTGGCTCTCCGAAAATTTCAAAGCAAAAAGATATTACGATAAGTTTTCGATTTTTTTTTATCTTGGTGAGTGCGAATCCAGTCTTGATTACTTTCTGAGTACAGACACCAAGAAAGTGTTGTTAATCATGCTTATATACTTCTAATTATTTTTTATTTATAATTTTATATCGGCAATGAAAAACTGTCAAATGTAAGCAACGCAAAGATACAAATAGTTAGGCATATTATCATTCGCAAAATAATTACTATAAACATATCAGTAAGGTCAGTAACAAAAGTATCCTAGAGTAAGTTTTTAGTATTTACTCACTACGAAATTATGAGGAAAACTCGTTTATAGGAGATTTTTTAACTGTTCTTTGCAGTGATTAATCTATATAAGTATTTAGACATATCGGTGTTAGCTTTTTGATAATAATAGAATAATTAAATTAAAAAAAAAAACAGATTTCCACAACCTGGCCGTTCGCACAATAAAAGTAGAAGAAAAGTATGTGCTGTGTGAGATAGTGCAAGTCCGTGAAATATATCTGTATGTATTTTTTTGTTAATGTAAATCAAAATTTTCAACAATTGAACTAAACAAAACTATTGAACTAATTTTCGGGAATCGATTAAGAAAAAATCTCTTTTAGTTCGAAAGGGTAAATTCCGAGAGGGTGCCATATAAATTTTATTAAAAGCAGTTCAGTCATTTTTTTGTTTTATTCTAATAAATTTTAATTTTCTAAGGCATCATTATTAGAAGTACTTTTGTGTGCTGACTGGAAGTCTGCTTTCACTTTTCTAAAGTTTGACTTTTTTACTTATTTCATTTGTTTTCGTCAATGGACAAATGAACTCAGATTTTCTCTAGTGTCACTTCATGCGTCATTTGCAAGCAGACTCTATCGCTATATTGCTGACCTTATATTTTACATACCATCCAGATACTATGTACCACATAATTAGAGATGCCACGAATATTCGGCAACTGTTTAATATTCGGCCACTTTTTTTTCATATTCGGTATTCGGCCAAATATTGCAAAATCTAAAAAAAGAACTCAAACATAATTCTCACAAAGATGTTTTCTTAACTAACTTAAATATTTTATACCTTTAATAACAATTGCGTTTTTCATAAATTATACCTGCTTTCAAAAACAGCCGCTCATTACTGCTACCAAGATATCATAAATAATTAAATCTTAACATATTGTGAATGGGTTGGATATTTTTTGCGTTTACTTAACACCTCTTGTGAGGGTCTGATATCCGATATAGGCAAACAAATCCTTGTAAAATCAAGTTCATTTGAAACCGAACTTTTCTGCAATTGCTCAAAACAATTCCAGAAACTATCTTATATCTCAATGATTTTGTATTTCTTATTCTGACTTCCCTACCAACAATCAACAAATGAAGGGTATTGTGACACGACCGCGATGTAGCCACCATTAAAGCAAAACTGCTAGTGCCTACGTATTAAAAAAGATCAATCAACAAAGTTCATAAAAAAAAGATCTTCAGCGATGCAAGTTTAAATTCGTTAGTAACCAGTTGTTACTTGTCAGCTGCGGGAAGTACTAAATGTTGCCAAATATTCGGCAGCCGAATATTCTGCGCTATGGCCGAGAGCCTTGCCGATTGTTCAGTATTCGGCCTGCGCTACGGCCGAGAGCCTTGCCGATTGTTCAGTATTCGGCCTGCGCTACGGCCGAGAGCCTTGCCGATTGTTCAGTATTCATATTAACCTAATTCCCACGTTCACGTTTTGTTGTGTTTTGCTGACTACAACATTTTTCACAGCTATTGGTTAAGCCTTAGCAAAACTATGGTTACATTCGACACTTTTTACGCGTTTTTTAATTAGTAGTCATCAAGCAATAGGCAAGGGTGTGTCTGTAAACGATCCATTGAAGTCTCAGATTTCCTTCTAGTGAATACGCATTTATAACATCATATGTCATTCACACTGAGGTTCTGTCGTTGCATTGCTAGCTGTACCTTGCCGTACTTATCTCACACCGACTTTGATGTCGTTGAGTGGTACTCGGTAAGTGCGTCTGGCGCGAGTCAACAGCTCTCCCTGGCGACTGGTAAGACTTCAAACGTTCTGATTCGCTTTTACACCTTGAAGTAGGCAGTTACGAACGCCCATCCGAGAATATGAGCACAATGCGTCGCCGTCGCTTTGACGTGTTTTTTTTAAAAGCTGCCTAATTAAAGACGCTGATGTTTTAAAATTTGCATTTACTTTTAGAGCAGCTTGTCGAATTTTTACTTTGAATGAAACGTTTGATTTTTTGTTAAGATTATTAGTCGTTTTTATTCTTATAATGATCCAACTGCTAATTTATTATTCTTCATAGAGGCACCTGCTAGCCTAGTAATCTCATTATCTATCATAAAACGGTGGCTATTAAGATGATATGAATGAATCAGAGTTTGATATGTAAATGTTTGATGTGTGAGTGTAGTGAACTTTGTGGAACTGAACGACCTATTTTATTTATTTACTTTATTTATTAGAAAGAGAGTTTTGTTGCTTAAAATGTCTGTTGCCAGTCAGCCTGCCTGGAAGAAATCACGTTTCGCACACGATAGGCGATACGAGTGTGTGAATGAACTTTGTATAATCTCCGACTTCTCAGTCTGGTCTATCCCAAAGGTCTCAAACACAATGATAGCCTCTTTGATGTGACGGTGTTTAGTAAACACGGAGACAATGTTTAACCGACATTGAAAAATAAAATATAGGAGGTTTTAAATTTTTTGGCTATTTATTTCATATAGGTAGATACATTTTCTAATTTATCAGCGATGCGTGGAGTGATTAAAAAGTCACATAGTCCCATATAAATATTACCAAAATTAGTTAAGTAGTTTGGTTGGCTGCCAGCCAAAATTAACGAGAGTCAAGTTTACTTGTTCTATAATAATAGAATAGTACTCCTTTCTGACGCACAGCATTATTAACTACAGACGTAGCCGCAATTACAAAATCCTACCACAGAGATATCCAAAATCCACTCATTTTATCAAAAGCCAAATTCAAACGTGGATAAATCAAACTTTCCCCACCAAAAACTAATAAAACTTTATCTATATTTTAACCGCAATAACCGAGAGTTGTGATTAATCTCAATAATTAACTTTTATCTACCAAAGTTAGTTATCACCATAGATTAATAATTATATAGATAAGCCTTCTCGCATAAAACATGGCTCTTGAACGTCTTTTGTTTTTTAATGACGCAAGACATCGTTGTTTTAAGGTTTACAACAATAAAACATCATGTGAAATGTGATTTAAATTGTGTAGAGCTACAAGACAAGAAGAGAAGTAGGTCTGTCCAACAATTCTTCTAAATGTCAAACACATTTAGAAGAATTATTTGTACCTGACAGTTAAATGAGAATTGTATACAGTAATTACTTACATAAACGTTTAGATTCTAATTTGTTTAAAATTTGCTTAAAATTAAATTAAAAAATGAAATGGATAGATTGTAATAATAAGTATAATGGAATATTCTTACTAAACAAAGAAATGTCACTTTTGCAAATGCAAGTTAGCTAGATAGTTTTCATTTAACAAACAAATGATGCGTCTCTGCTTCAAGTGTGACAAAAAAATAACATACGTCTGCCAGTAGGTATGTTTTATAACATTATTTTTCTGAATGTTGGTAGTCGCGTAGCCTAGTTTCCAATCAATCTAGATTAAAACTAACCTAACTTTGATGTTAATTAAGATATTTGTCTTAATTTTACATCAAAGTTAATTAGGTTAATAAATATTTTTATAAACAGTGTTTAATACTATTCATGTTCGGTCATTCGCAATAACGCAATATAGATACATTTTGAGTCCGTTATTGTATGTTATATTAATAATATTTTAGCATATAATAAGTTAACATAATGCTCATACACTTCTTTCATGGGCTACTCTTCCTAAAATAAAACAGTAATATGCTCTATGGATATCCCTAGTAGCACTGTGTTTACACGACCCGCTGGGGAGTTATTTGCAAGATGATTAGTATTAATGACGTCATATTCGTTACCAGAACTGGCTGCGATTCAAGAGGAGCTTTATTACATACATTTATAAGGATTTACTCAAGTTGATTAGTGAAAGTCCCAGTGAATACTGAAAAAACTACTAATTCCTGTCCATATTCACTTTACATTTCGTAGGAACATGCTAATAACGACTTTCATATGATTTTAAAATATGTAAAATCCCTAAATATTTTCAATATTTATTAATTAAAATTTCAACAATAATAGAACAATCACACTAAGGTCTTCAGGTCCCGAACTAGGCAAAGCCTGTACTATGGTAACCTGATAACTGCTATACATACCTATATACATAATTACATACTTATTATATAATAAACACCTAGAAACAGGACAAACAGATATGTTCATGCACATAAATACTTAACCTGTCCGGGGATCGAACCCGGGACCAGCGGCGCAGAAGGCAGGGTTGCTACCAACTGCACCAACCGGCCAGTCGAAGATCTTTAAAGGTCAAAAGTTCGAAATACTACTGGTTAGTAATACTGAATTTACAATACGATACATGTCTTATTTGTCAACAGAAACAAAAATCATCAACAAATAGCGATATTTTCGCTACTTTAATATCAAATAAGCATGGCAAGTATTTTATATTAGAAAGCATAACATTTTCCGTTTTGATACTGAGTGCAAGACGAGCAACAATCATCCAAAGAGTACTTCTGGCTAAGCTTCAAAAAGCGCTAGAGACACTAGTTCCAACTTAGAGCTGCAATTCGTCTTATCTTTGGCTAAAAGCATGCTATTACAAAGGAATGAAAAATTGCATGACCCACAAAAACCTAGGACTTAAGCTGAAGTATCCATTATTATGAATAATGCTTGCGGAGCTTCGCTGGATCTTTAGTTTTCTTTCTTGCGATAGTTGTTTGTACGAAGAAGAAATTTTATAAGAACTTGGGCGAACCTTTCAAAGTTGGTTAGATTACAAAAACTTAATTTAACATCCTGTTTTTATTTTCAATATGTGAAATTCAACAATTTACGTTTATTAATCTATAATTATTAAGACAATAATACAAACTCAAAAGTAAAACTAAACTGTTTTTTATTCTACACGTCTAGGCATTTGGCTATAAGTTCGCACGACCACGGAAGAGAGCGATACTGTAGCCCTAGATGGAACATGCCTAGACTAGAATACATTGGCTCTCAAGGAAGGCTGCCGGAACATACCGTTAGGTGCTTGGCGGCAGAGTTTCAACATGAGGGTTGTAGCTAGCCAGGCGAGCGATAGGCAACGCCCTACCACCATGCTAAGGTTTCCTTACTATGATTTCCTTCACCGGTAGCTCAGGCTCTTTTTGCATGTTTCGTGAGATCGACCCTCGTCTTATCTTTCGCACGGCAATCGACTCCAACCACTCGACCATGCATCATCGCTACAATATTGTGAACTTTAGCAGAATCGTAGTTAATATTTATATTTCTTATATTTATAGTAATCCCTATTCAGATGAAAAATAACAACACGGCTAACATTAAAACTGTCCTAACACTATATTCCTGTGTACCTACTTTTTCCATCTCATGTTCCTTTTTTTAATTTATGTTCTTTTTTAAATTTTTGTCTGTAATTTTTGTATAACGAAAAGACATGTTCGTTACATTGGTATACATTTTGCACGTAATTAAAATTAAACCTAGTTTAACCACAAAATTACAAATAATTATTTAAAAACATAATTTTAATACAAACTTTCAATGACACTTCACCTACTTTGAGCCTCAAGATAGAGTTGCAATTTAATAGAAGAGTCACTCAGAGAGTTTTATATTACAAAATTATAACTAAACCAGATTTTACCCGCGGCGTTGCCCTAAGCATAAACTTTTAGTGTAATATTATTATTTTAAAAATTCGATAGCATTAGAAATAACGTATCTCTGGAGAATTATAATTCACATCGATCTGATGCTCAGTTATTGAGAAGAAGATGAACAAACAAACACACTTTCGCATTTATAAATAGTGTCGGGATAAAATAAAAGATAATTAAAATATAATTATAAAAAACTTTTAATTCCTTTTTTGACAACTAAACACAAAATAAAACACATTACTTGTTTTGATAAGCATTAGGTAACACAATTACTATGCAAGTTAAAATAAATTAATATCACAAAAAATATTAAGCCACTGACAAAGAAAAAGTAAGTGTTGTTATTAATCAATTTCATTATATGTAATTTAAATACGCTTACAAATTAACTCTACAATTCTTCTCTAAATCTTTGTTTAATCTAAAAACAAATTTGCCTCACAAAATCCATCCTACAATGACGTCTCGGTAGGTACTTTGCACAACTTTTCGCATTAACTTAAACATGCTTCCAAATCCGACATTTTACGTAAACAAGACCAAAGAACACTGGATCCTTGGAACAATTAAAACAAGGACTTGACCGAGAAAAGACAAGGTCTGCAAAACTGGGCAGCAATATTATCGTACAAATATAAGATGTTATTTTTCTAACTATTAAGCAAGTACATTTTAAACCGAATTCATGTAAGAAATATGTTATCTGGACCGATCTAAAATAATATATGTTTCAAGTTGGTCCCACATACATTTTATCTAATCCGGGCAAATATTAGCCAGCCTTATTAATGTCGGCTATCTGGTTATTCACTTGCCTGTAACGATGTTATTTCAATTTCATTTATTAATGCATAACATGGGTGTGTACATACAAGTAAATCGAACAATAACAAAAGAACTACATATTAAGCCTTTCAGCATGCATTAGGTACATTATAAATAAAGATAAATCATGCACTTACAATACTTTAGCTAAAATATGTTGTTCCCATTTAGTTGTCACAGAACATCAACTATAAACGGCACAGCAAACAAACATTACACAGAACGAGAAATAATTGATTATTACATATTATTAAGAGGTCAATAACTAAGAATAGGTTTATTTCTTATCTTATCTTTCGTAAAAGTTATACATGATTCATGTAAATCGTCGTGGATTTAACGATGATGACACTGACCTAAGTGACTTATGATCAATACAAACATTTTGTTTCACTGCATTAATAAGTACTTTGAACGTTTTTTTTTAACGCTACTCAATGTTGAGAGCCATTTTGTTAAGTAAAGCCATATTATATTTGCCATGTCCTTTGCTGTATTCATTTAAACTCTATACAGATCCCGTCTGCGCCCGTGAGTTTAGCAGATACGCCGCATTGTACCGGGCGACAGTATTCAAGTGGCTTTTTTAACATCAAAGGCGGTTTCTCTTTGAGCCACAGATACGGCTCTCTGAGCTTCGACGTCAATGGACATCTCTGTTTTGAAACGGGGATAAAGTGTCGTAGCATAAGCGCATGTATGTATATGATTCATAACTTGGTAGGTATATGCTGTGATTGTACGCATATATATTTTTTAAGCGAATCATCAAAAATCAACATCAAATTTGCTACAGCAAGTTAGTTTACGGCCTTGTATTCATTATATTAGTAAAATACATAAGATAAATCAAAATAAAACAAAATATTGTATAAGCTATTTATGGCATATTTTTTGCCTCATGGAAATCTAAGTAAATTCTAATTCAGCCGCATAATTCAGCGCAGATGGCGCTGATATCAATTAGGTCAAATATTAGGTCCTTACATATGAAATTGGCGTTTTGTCGTACTGGCCACTTTGATCTCGAATATTTCTTCTTTGGTTAGGAATTCCAATTTCAAATTTATACAGCTATTTGTATTTCGAAAACCGTAATTCATTTGTTTTGTTCTCGTTTGGTTTTTTCTTTGCGTCACGCAGTTTACAAAATGAAAAACTTGAAATATCCGAAAGATCCGATTTAAAATCCCTTCATTATTGTGCCGGTTGAGTAATGTAACGCAGCAGTTGACGCGCGTTTGTGGGTTTGCTGCACTCAATTCATGAGGTACCCACTTTTCAAGCTTTTTCACCTTTCCAATTTGCTTCAAGTGGATTAAAACAGTTTTATCACTAACACCGCAGCCTGCAGCTAACTCGGACGGGATTTGCGATGGATCTGCTTCCATAATTGCTTTCAATTCTTCATTAGCAACTTTAATCTCCGGCCGTCCACGGGGCTTGTTCTACAAGTCGAAATTTCCAGAACGAAAACGTTGGAACCAAAAACGCA
Source organism: Ligdia adustata (assembly GCA_947049295.1). Taxonomy (NCBI): domain Eukaryota; kingdom Metazoa; phylum Arthropoda; class Insecta; order Lepidoptera; family Geometridae; genus Ligdia; species Ligdia adustata. Next base: position 13,332,960 of record OX346218.1, read on the forward strand.
CTGTGTTTTCTTTTGCGACACCGCCGCCATACACATCATTAATCCTTCGAGCCGTTTCTGCAGCACAGGTACCACGGTGGAACTCGTACTCGTAAATAAAGCTATACTCGATATTTCAAGTTTTCCATTTTGTAAACTGTGTGACGCAAAGAAAAAACCAAACGAGGACAAAACAAATGAATTACGGTTTTCAAAATACAAATGTATGAATAAATAGCTGTATAAATTTGAAATTGGAATCCCTAACCAAAGAAGAGATATTTGAGATCAAAGTGGCCAGTACGACAAAACGCCAATTTCATATGTAAGGACCTAATAGTATAGAACTTATAAAATAATCATCTAATCGAGATATTATCGTTGTTTTATTTAATCACTTACCTAAAAGTGCCCTCTCTTGGGTACAAAAGAGGTTAAACTTAAAGACCGTGTTCAATACTGTCTTCTTTATTTAGTGTAGGTACATAATATAAGCGAGATAAACAACTAAAAAACAGGTATATTGTACACATTTGTAGCCTCATTCCATTTGGTACTGAACTAACAAATAACCTTAAATAGAATAACAAATAATCAAATTATATATCGATAATACAGATTTATCAAACGAATTGTAGTTATCACCCGCAGCGTTACACGCAACATAATATGTTTTACGTTTTGACTTTGACCCCCTTTTCCTTTGGTGGAAAGAAAGAAAAAAGTAAATAATTTTGGTATACCAAAATTCTTTCTTAGGACACCCTTAACAAAAAAATGAATTAACTCATATTCAGTGGTTTACAAAAATACCTCGTAGATAACTGGTTGAGAAACACAGTTGCGATGGCGGCCGAAACATTAGGATCTGCGATGATTGTGATTAATTAGTCAGTCAGGACTTACTACTTTATTTATAGATAACACGTACGTGAACCCGTAGCGTCCCACGGCTGGGCATGTGTCTGCCCTAGAAGGGAGTATAAGTAAGCCACAGTCCACCACGCTGGCCAAATTGCGGGTAGGGGACTTCACTCATCTTCGAAGTCTATCGTTAACTACTCCAACAAGCAGGTTTTCCTCACGATAATTTCCGTCATCGTTTAAGCTGGTGGTAATTAGTTATAATATGCACATGAGTGTCCCTGTACCTGGGATTGATCTCACGCCCTTTTGCTTGTGAGGTAAAGGGTTTACCGACTAGGCTACCACTAACTTTTACATAAAGATAACATGTAAAAAGTATAAAATAAACTATTAATTCGATAACCCCTCGTAAAAACAGTTTAACAACATCAAAAAATCTCCACAGACAACAAATTACGACTTACAAGCCTTACAACTTTGTATAAAAATAAGCACTGAAACTCCACGGAGTTAATTAAGTTTATCCTCGTAAAGTTGGGTGCCAAGTTTCACAGCTATAACTTTGAGTGAAGGCACACGAACCAACTGATTTGTAAACTGGGAAATACATCGTGATATTAAAATATCACGATGTATTTCCCGATGTGAACAAATTTATTCACAAGTAAAATAAAAAAAAAAACTCAAATTTATAATCACCCCGAAATCTAATGTGTTGGTGGTGTCCATCTTCGATTTGAAATTAAATTATGTCAATTTGAATGTTGCTATGTATTTTTGTATGGTAAGAGTAATTTCGTACTTGCATACAGGACGTTCTTTCTTTACCATCTTAATATGGTTTTAAGATACTACGTCGATCCCTGCAATGAAGAAATTATATTAAGTAAATAAAAAAAAAGGAATATTCTTTTCATGAAACGAAAAGTGTACGAAGTAGTTCCTTAAGATGACAGTGCAACAATAATAAGTCCTTATAAGCGACTTATTTTTGTTTCACTGTCTTGTATACCTAGATATTTTTTTTTTAGATTCAACTTTTATTTATTTTTCAAATGTACGCAGCAAAATTGTGCTCTCATCCAACAATTTCTAGACAATATCTGCCATCTTATTAGTATTCATCTCGCGCGTTGCTTGAAAGCATTGCCTTCCCGGGACAAGCAGTGGTATTAATTTAACATTAATATCCAGGGGGCTATTTTGGTTCGCCTTCAATGCATGCCAAATTGGTTGTTACGATCAGATCAATTACTTTTTCTGGCAATGATATAAACTTAGTCTCATTTGATTTACAAAGACATCGTATACAATGTCTATCTTAGACAGATTAAATGTGCTCCCAGTGCTAGTTATTCAGAGAGGCTGCAAATAGGCTCTGTAAAGATTTTGTATTAACGAGTAAAAGTTTATCTACGAGTATCTATGAAATAAAATGAATCGCTGAATATGTTGCTAAGCGCAAATATCGAGAGCAGCTAAAATAATTTTGCTAATTCTTTGTTAAAACATTCCTTGATGTACGAGGATGGTTCTTACGGAGACTAACATTTAAAAAATCACCTGAAAAAATCTACAAGCAACACTTTTTTATACTCCCATACAATCGATTCGTAGTAATAACTAAAAGTAAATTTGAACTTTAATACCAAACCATAAAGTTTAAGTGAAAGGTTCCGTGGAAAGGCAAAACAATTGAGGGACGTTAGTATCGTATAAATATTTATGTCAATATTTATTAATATTAGCTGTCCTGAATAGCAGAATAGGTATATAAAAATTAAAAAATCTAAGAATCTACTGCTATGCGGTACGAGGTTTGCTGAGTCAGCTAGTGTTTAATAAAATAGTTTAGTGTAGCATCGCCTTAGTTTTACTGACACGATGCTAACGCTGTATTTATCTAAATAAATAAGTAAATGTATAGATAGCACTGCTAGCATATTTATCGAAAATTCAGTATACTACAATCCAATCACATTTAGGAAGAATATCATCAAATGTTTGAACTACGCAAAGCCAAAAAATCACTTCGCTATTAGCGCACAATTTTTGAACAGCAAAAAATTTCGTTGCTAATAAAGTGAATGCTGGTGATATGTTTTTGGTACTTTTTTTGCAACGTTTAGCTAATTTTCTACAGTCTCATTTTATTTTTTATCAATATCGGTCAATTAATTTAGGTTTAAATCGAAATAACTTAAAAAGTTTTATCGGCACGTGTCGTAATGAAAGACGTTAGTCACTTTTTTGAAAAATAATTATATACTAGAATTTCCATAATGGATAATAACACTTATGGTAAATAGATGTAAAAATAAGATATTTCTATCGTTTCGCAGTAAATGGAAGTACCCGCGGGCACATCCGCTCTATTTTATTGACTTCGCACCCAATTTTTATTTTATTTTATTTTACCAGCTATTTCAGGTAAATGTTTGGTAATTTGTATATTAAAATAAATTACACAATTTATTAAAAAATTCAAATCATCCGAAATCAACTGAAATGTTTTCCACTGCATTGTACAAAAATGTTGTCCTTTTGGATCAGTAGAACAATTTTTTCATTTCTATATAAAATTATATATTTTCATTATTATTGTTCAAAAGTTCGTTAACCTCATAACTGCATTTGATTACAATATTAGGTATTAGAAGCTCCACGCATTTATTGTGAACGTCATTAAGTCTGTATATACGTATGACTAAAGCACGCCATAAAATTACCAATGCAGTTTTGCGGTTATTATATTATGCATATGTTTATTTTCATATAGGTACATTACACTCAATGTCTGTCGATTTTGTCTCGAAACAAGGAAAATATCAGTATCTAGTGGTATAACACCATATTTGTTAAAGTTAAGTTGTGAATCACTATTTATATTATAATATAGAAACAAATTTATGTCCTACAATGAAACTACTTATATGCTATTGTTATTTTGTTCAAGAAAAGATTAAACTTTTATTTTAAAATATCTGCCCCGACTGGAAATCGAATCCGGGACCGACGGATCTCGAAGCAAGCATGCTAACCAAGTAAGTCCCGACTGATTGACTGATACACATATATGAGTATATCCTACACCAGATCTGATAATTGCTAGGAACCAACGCAAAAATAAGCTGAACCTAGAGACGTAAAATTTGAAGGGTGCACAAAGAAATTCTTTCTTATTCATTAATTTTAAAACTTTGTAAATTCTTTATATTTCTTTTTATATCAAGGCCAGGGTCATCAGGGTGATAGTTACTAGTATAGTTATATAGTTACACCATACAAATACAACAATCAAACCTGCTTTACCATACCAGTTGTTAGTCAAATCTGTTTCCTTGAAAGTAGAACTATTACATACTATATTCTCTTTAGGGGCTTTGAAATGAACCTTACAATTTTGGTAACAATTGAGAGAACAATGTATGAACTCAGCACACCTGTGAACAAGTAATGAACAATACAGAGAACAACAAAAGGACACAACAAATAAATTCATTTCAGTTACATAAACTGGCAATTGTGCCTAATAAATAATTGATATCTTTTGTGAAAACTGTTAAAACATTTTCTATATTCGTACAATGAAATTCCTAAATTGTTTGAATTATCTCGATTTGTTGTTTCATATTATTTTTAGCAAATGCAACATTATTTATTGGAGTATCCTAGAAATAGAAAGAAAAATATAAATAAAAAGATAAATAATATGAATACCACTTTAATCATGTTTAATACAAAAATGTGCCTAAGATTTTTTTATGCTAATTAGTAAAACAATGTATATTTTACAGCTCTGATTTTTTTATTTATATTTTCGCAAACTGAAAGGGTTATGTTTCAAGATTTCTTTTCAAGGTTCAGTCGTAGCTTGACAAAAATGCTTTTTATATCTCATCATTTAGTAAAATAATTCATTTGATAATTTGTTTTGTTAATATATTTTATATTTAGTATCTTTAATCATCTACGTTATGTTTATTGTGATCAATTTGTAATATTTACTTTGAAGGTAACATCTCAGCCATGAAGACACTGTAATTTTAACTTTGTTCACTCAGGTGATCAAAGTAGACATGCCAATTGAGTGGCTTGCCACGTATTTCAATTCGGAAAACTGTTTTATGTTAAGGATTTTATGTGGGACTCTACTAAGATACTCAATTAAATGACATATTTTATTTCTGTTTGTTATCAGATTTATCGAAGACGGCTTTACCGATTACAAAAAATATTTTTCTTTGAATATTTTAAAATTGAGTTCCATAATGCTATCTAGTAATTTATTGTACATTAATATTTTGGTGTAAAGTTCCTGTTTCTTACACTTAGCTAATCTGTTTACAGACAGGACCCGCCTTTTTTATTATTGCGTGAAATCCCCTTTTCCGAGATTTCCTTATCCTCAAGTACCTCTAAAAAACTAGTATAGATATAAGGTGATATAAATGTCATTATTTTATCATTTTTGTATTCTCATAGACCATTCGTTGTTCTTATAGACTGTTAATGACATTTTAAAACTTTTATGATATCTTTAGCGTTGCCCCAAACAGTTATAGCGTATCTTACAATAGAATGAACGTAAGCATAATAAACAAAGATGAGCGAGTTTTTATCTAGCAATGGCTTGAGTTTAAATAAATCATAATTACCACTTGCCATTTTCTTGCAAATTTGATAGATGTGCGCTGTATGACTAATTGTGTTATCTATTGTTTAATCAAGAAAAATATTTGTTTTACTATTACAATTCCCAAAAATTCCTAACCTTGACTGATACTGCATTGAGATGGTTTATTAGAGTTGAGGATAATGCCATTTGCGTGTAACCATTTCTTTAATAATTCCATAACTGTATTAACTTTATCTTCTAAATTAAATTTAAATTTGTCCCTGATACCCACATGTGTGTCATCTGCAAATAAATTTATATGAGCCCAACTCGGCAATGCATTGGTTATATCAATAATATATATCAAAAATTAGACTGGCCCTAAAATAGAGCCCTGTGGTACACCAATTGACATTGTACTCTCTGTAGAAATTTCATCATTAACAGAAACAATTTGACTACGGTTTTGTAAGTTTTCATCATATTTAATGCTTGAAATCCGTAATATTTCATTTTTAAAATCAATATATCATGCCTCAAACAATCTAAGGTCTTTAAAAGATCACAAAAGAACATTGTAAATAAATTGTTTTCTTCAAAGTATTTGACAATTCTCGTTTTAATAATAGCTTCAAATATTTTTTAAAAAAGTAGTTAATTCTCGGTTGCATGTATACTGCTAAAAGCTTTACTAACAACTCGTTAATCATTATGTAACATGGGGACTAATTTGAAAAATAGCATTTCAAAGTCTTACCGTATACGTTTGGAATAATAGGGAGTCGATTAGTGTCAAATGTCCTGTAGGATTCTACAGGCTTTACTAACAACTCGTTAATCATTATGTAACATGGAAACTAATTTGAAAAATAGCATTTCAAAGTCTTACGGTATACGTTTGGAATAATAGGGAGTCGATTAGTGTCAAATGTCCTGTAGAATCAGACTTCTGTTTTTGACATGTAAGAGTGGAGCAGACTCCAAAGCAGATCAGCGCGGCTTAATCCGTTGTAATGTTGGAAATATTATGGGGCATTCCCCATTATGTACACATCAAACGCACGATGCTATGAAAATACTCGAGCCACCGCAAGTCAAGCTAGACTACACTACTACGCGCGTATACGTTTATTTTTAGCACTTTTAAAGGAAAATAGCAAATGTCAAGAACGTTGCAGCAGTGCAAAGTACGACAAACAAAAATTACCATGTGTGACATCCATTGCAACACCCTGCGACACAACGCGATGCGCTGCAACGCAACGTTTGCAGTCTGCTCCACCCTGTAACGTCATATCATTTTTCTTGTTAACCTGGGACGGGGAAATGAACCATTTTTCACACTATATGAATGTTTAAAAAGGAATGAAGTCTTCTGTAGTCGTGCGAGCTTGTGGTCAAATGACTAGTTGTTGAAAACGGAAGATTTCGCAGAATTAATTATTTTCTCCTTATTTGACAGAATTCCCAAAAAATGAGTCGAGTCCTGTATTTTTTTATGTATGAGACGGCTGTATCTCTGCATTTTTTTTGTTGATAAAAGGATTCTTTCGCTTGCTTCTTTTTTAATTTCATCAAAACCAGTTATGTACTTTAGTTTAAAAATCAAAATATAAATATAAAATATGTGCATGCCTGCATTAAGTCGGTAATTCCTTTTTTTTTGTCTTGACTTGTTGTAGTCAGTTTTTAATTAAAATATTTATTTTATTCAGGTATATTCGAGATAAGGTTTGGAGAAGTTTTTGGGGTGTGGTGACTCTCTTGGCATTAGGACCCGGGGAGTGGTTTGACTGCAACATCCCAATACTATGTAGCAGCTTTAGAGAAGAAGAAGACAAACAGTGTCATTCTTAAGAGTAATTGACCTCTACAAGGTGCTATGACCGACCATACAGTTGGTTAGACAGCAAAGGTTCGATAATCCGGTGGGATGGGTGAACGTAAATTCACCAAATGGTAACTGAGGATTGACATCGTGAATTTTGAAAAATATATTGAATAGAATATATAAAAAAATATATTATTATACCATTCTTCAAACCTCCCCTTAGTTACAAGTTTCGGACTTCAATTGCGCATGATACCATTTATCATGCACATCACAATATAGCTTACTTAGTTCAAATACAATTTTTCTTGTTGAAATAATACGCGGACAAATCCGCGGGCAAAATCTAGTATTTCTACAGATGTGAATAACTATTGTGTTACACGAGATTAAATAGGGAAAATGTAAAAACCTACCTAGTACATTCCGTAATACAAAGATAAATCGTCAAATGTGTGAATTTATAGAATAAAATAGGGTTTTTTATAATTTAGGTATTTATATGTAACATATACTAGTCTGAGCTATATTACAACAGTAAAGTAATTTGCCGAGCTGTGAGTTATCGTGTGAAGTGTTTTAATTCAACACAATAATAAATAAAAAATAAAAATAATAAACCAATTATACCATACGCGACTCATAACGGACCATACTCGTACTTTTAAGAAACACTAGTTTGTTTTACGTAATCTTAGTTATCAGATTTTAGAAATACTTTTTGTTTTTCAATTTTTTTCTATTCTTTCGTTTCTTTATTTGTAACCAAATCTTGATGTTCTCATAACTAAGCAAGTATTTTTTTGATAAGATAAACCGACAAATTGTGAACATTACTTAATTTTTTCAGCTGCATTCATTAATATGTGGCTTGTGTTTTGCCCTCGAATCGGCCCTAATCTGCTGCTGCATATTATTTTAATGCTTGCTGTAAGTGAATTTATATTATGTTCTTAATAAATATTACCAAAATGTAAATAAATAAGTAACACTTTGAAAAAAGTGAAAAACTATATCAGTTCGTGATGCAAAACTTACGTTACTAAACAAGTCGTCAAATGTAATTAAATGTTATTTTAATAACAATAAACTTCATGGCCGATTTTAAATAAAATCATATGAGACCAAATATTATAAAAATACACTTTCAAACTAAACAAGAATTCCTCCTCCTCCTTTTTTCCATGTGATGCCAAATCGGTTAAGAGATTTGATTTTTAAATCGAAATACTTAACTGATAAAGTTGTATCGGCTCCTACCGCAATGGAAGTTGGTATTAACTTTGCCTCAAAACGAATTAAGATTTAAGTGACAAAACTTGCCATTATTTAATTTTTAACCTCTGATGCAAAAACGACGGGGTGAAGTTTCATGCATCTATGTGTGTGTCTGTCTGTAGCATCGTAGCTCTCAAACGGATAGACAGATTTTGATATCGAATTTTATGTATGAAAGGTGCATTAGACGGGAGTGTTCTTAGCTGTACTCGTTGAAATTTGATGAAAATTTTATCATTTGATGAAAAGCAGTTCACAAAATGGCGAAGCAAACATTTTTTCACAACTTACTCAATATTGATATCAGATGAAAGGGCTTGACTAGTAGAATACAAAATAATAATATCAAATCTAAGATGGCTGCAACAACAAATGTTTGAGGTATTTCAAAATGTTTAATTTTACTTGTATCAACGTGAGCCTCACGTCGATACAAGTCTGGCCTAACTTGTTCTATTCAAGTATCATGTGAAAACAATTTATGTAAGATTATTATAATATCTATATTAGTTATACTCTAAATATCATTGTGTGGTGGTATGAAGAAGTTATGTTAAAAAATAACCTCACTGTATGACTACGACTATCTACATGTTTCGCCGGTCACCGACACTCACAAAATAGTTACTAGAGAGTATATATGCTAACCTATATTAGAACCTATATTACAAATAAGCTTTAAACCTCACTCAGTTGATTCAAGGCACTACTCGGGTACTTGACGTTGAATCGCACACACCTAACTGTTTGGACCTTCTGCTGACAACCGATCCAGACCGTTATTCGATTTCGGTTTCATCGCCGTTATTCGAGTCCGACCACTGTCTGGTGAAATCTGTATCTGTCTATTGGCCGCCCGATCCCTGCCCTAGTGGTACCCGGCGGATGTGGCGATACAAGTCAACAGATTGGGATGAGATGCGCTCATTCTATGCGTCGTATCCCTGGCAGTCTATGTGTTTTTCTTCCTCTGATGCTTCGGCTTGCGCAGATGAGGTGACAGATGTGCTGCGTTTCGGTATAGAATATTTCATCCGTATATAGAATATTTGACCCACGACGCTGGTCTCGGTTCGAATGCAGCTAAAACAAAAATTGTTCATGTTCGTTGTTGTACGCGTACGTTGTTCATGTATGTGATCCAGGTACATGTAAAATTATTGCACACAGTCATAACTGCCTAAACAATATGATTAATGGTACCGTTAGCAATTGCAAACGTTAGCAGTTGCAATTGCTATTGTGACATAATAGAACAGGTATCTAACCATACGTATCTAGGGGCTAGTAGTAGATCACAGATTCAGCTGGACTCGTCATGTTGACTCTGTATGTGATAAGTTAAGAGCAATACTAGCTAAATTTTATATATTAAAACCGAAAGGACCATATAAAATTTTATCAAGCATGTATGTGGCTATGGTTGAATCAGTTATATCGTACCGAATAACAAGCTATAGGCGAACTTTTAAAACATATATCGATCGAACTTTGAAATTATAGATTAGGATCCTAAAATTTATAGTCCCTAGAACTGTGGGCGCGGTCCCCGTTCCGGTCAATTTTTAGCCCAACATATCTCGTTGGCCATTCAGAGGGGGAACGCTGCGAGCCTGATGGGTACGTTTGGGCATGGGGACTCTTTAATGTTAACGTGACCTTATATTGGTCAAAATAATTTGTGACTTGCACTTAGTAATTAAATAACATACATTAGTTAAAATAGAAATAGTTAATTAGTATATTGTATAAATAAATATTATATAAATATATGAGAATACTAAACAAAAAAAATATTATAGACCTATTTGAATTTTATTACTAGTACAAGACAAGGTACAAATGTGTCTATTGATTGAAAAATATAATAATACGGAAATACAAATACCTATAACTCATGATATAACAACAAGAAAATACCAACAAAACAAAACTATTACTGAAGAAGAACCTCTGAGTATTTGATTCCCAGCTTATTAAATAACTTACCACGAGCTATAAAACAAAAAACTAACATTAATAACTATAGACGTACTTTCAAACAATATTTTTACAAGAAACTAACACAATGATAAAAACAGCACGATCGAAATCGTGCTGTATATAAGTACACTCTAAGCTCAGCTCGCTCACTAAAACCGGTTTGAGTTACCTACCTACTGCACTCGATAAAATCTAAATAATAATTATGATGACAAATAACCTAACTTTGCCTTCTTTCTAAAGTAGATGTTTATTCAGTTTAATGTATAAATTACAAGTAGTATGCTATTATATATTATAAGAAGTAATATGTCGAGCGAATATCTTACAAACTTTTTGGTTTTTAGATATAGTTTTAATAAATTATGTTTTTTAAGTGTACTTAGTAAATAAAAAAAAAACTTTTACTGATATGCCTCTATCTAGCAAAGCTTGCCCATGGTTTAGTCCTAAATGTAGAAGCGCTGAGTTGCTAAAACACGAGGATTACCTAGCATGGGCTGATGCTCAACAACGCAAAGCAAGAGATACGAGTACAAGGCAGAAAAATAAATTATTCAATAAGGCTGCTAAGTCCTGCAAGAAGGTTTTGCGGAAGGCTCGCTTCGATCATATAAGTCGAATAGGGAACAAAATGGCTCCACATCCTGCGGGTAGCAAAGCGTTTTGGTCCTTCGCAAAATCGGTTGAAGCGATTTTTTGCCTCTTCTGCCTTCTTCAATGCTTAAACCTGATGGGTCACTGGCTCACACCGCTCTGTGGAGAAAACAAACTTGTTTGCTTCTTTATTTGCAAAATCTTCGAATCTAGATGCTGGTAGCGTGGTTCCTAAAACTAAAGCTGGCAAAACGGCTACGATGTCGTAAATTCGCATTCGCCAGATAAAAGTACGCAGAAAGCTACGCAATCTTGACGTGAACAAAGCCAGTGGCCCCGACGGCATTCCGGCAATAATCTTAAGGAACTGTGCGCCTGAGTTGTCTCCTGTGCTAACACGTCTCTTTCTTCACTCTCTTGTTACTGGCCAAGTGCCGAAATCCTGGAAGCTTACAAACGTGCAACCTGTGCCTAAAAAAGGTAGTCATGGCAATACTGTTAACTACAGGCCCATTTCGGTCACGTCCATACTCTGCAAGAGTATGGAACGTGTCGTGAACCGCAGGCTCCTGGCGTATATAGAAGCAAATGATCTTCTCAGTGACCGATAGCACGGATTTCTCCGAAATCGGTCTATTGGGGATCTTCTAGTATATGCAACTTATATCTGAATGAATGTCTGGCACGAAGGTCTTGTAAACAAGCTTCCTACATACGGCTGCTAGTAGCATACCCGCTAGTTCCTGGGGATGGATATCAAATTTCTTGAGGGACCGGTCAATACGAGTGGTCCTTGATGGCTGCTCGTCAGACCAAATGGCTATTAATGCCGGAGTCTCTCAGGGGTCGGTGCTCTCAGCAACTTTTTTTTGCTGCATATTAACGATCTGCTAAAACCCGGTACCTTTGGGTATAGACGAGGGCACGGTTGTTGATAGCTACATATCTACCCCGTGTGCCAGTGCGGCTGAGATTCAGTCACATAGAGAAGCTATGGTCGAGCGGTTGAATTTGTCCCTTATGGTTGTATCTGATTGGGGCGATTCTAATCTGGTCAAATTCAATGCTGCTATGACGCAGGCGTGTCATTTTTCCGCCAAAACGAGGCCATTCCAGCTGGCCCCTGCTTTCCGAGATGTGTCCATTCCCCTAACCGACCACCTTGAGCTCTTAGGTGTCACGCAGACTTCATTCTGGTTCGTATATTGAGTCCAAAGCCCAGTTAGCTACCAAAAAGCTAAGTATCCTCCCGAAGGTGCGGCGGTACTTCACGTCAGAACAGTTGCTCACTCTGTATAAAGCACAAGTTCGATCGTGTATGGAGTAGTGCTCGCATCTTTGGGATGAATCCCGCAAATCAGCAAAATACCAGCTTGAAGCGTTGGAGTCTGTCGAAAGGCAAGGTAAAAGACTTATAAGTAACGATGCTCTGGCCAAAATTAAACTTCAAAGCCTCGAGCATCGTCGAAAAGTGGCTAGCCTATCGGTCTTTTATCGGATACATTTCGGGGAGTGTGCCTTGGAATTGCATGAATTGATTCCTCCATCTCCATTCTACAATCGGACAAGTAGAGATACTGTAAGAGATACCGGTTCATGGTAGAGGTTCCACGGACTCGCACAAAACGCTTCGCGTTTACATTTGTTGTGCGAACTGCCAGGTTGTGGAATTTGCTGCCAAGTTTTCTATTTCCCGATAGCTATAATCTCGGTCTCTTCAAGTCGTGAGTGAATCGGTTTCTTTTAGGCAAGCGCGCTACATCCTAGTCCGCATCGTTACTTTACATCAAGTGAGATGCGGTCAAGCGCAAGCCTATCGACTATAAAAAAATAAAAACCATTTTGATCCAAGATTTTACGGCCGTGGCGACCTGAAGCTCATCTTAATTTTCAAATCTGGTAATAGTGCTTACTTGGTATAAGCATTCCACGTGCTAATTCGAAGTACGTTGGTTATCTGGATTGAAAAATTAGGATTGTATGTCTTAAACGGACAATTTTATTTGTACTGTTTTGTCTTCTTTTAGTGGATGTTCTTTAACAATTTTACTGTGACAACCCAATGGAAATAACATTATTTTTGTCTAATGTTTGTAAGTGCATGATTTATCTTTATTTAGAATGTAATTTAATGGATGCTAAAAGGCTGAACATATTTTATGTATATTTATTTGGCACGCCCTAGAGCCTAAAGTTGTTGGCTTTTTTATGTGAGAGGTGTCAACAGATTCAATAATTTAAGATAAGTAGTAAGTATTTAAGATAAGAGATTAAAAGATTAAGTAGTAGGGGTTTTTAAAGTCCACCACGAGTAGTTTATATCATACTTTACAATGTATGTTATTGTTCGATCTACTTATATGTACACCCATATATTATGCATAAATAAATGAAATTGAAATTGTATGTTGTAGTGACAACAAATAGAGTTAGACTACCCATACACCACGTCGTAATAACTTCAGATAGTACGGCAACTCACCACTAGATTTCAGACTACTAAAATTTCTAATACATTACCGTAAATCTTTTATTTACTAATTTTACTTTTTATTAAAAAAAAATCTCTTAACATGTATGTTTTTAGGTATTCGCAGGCGCCGGTCTCTCTACAGCGGCGCGTCTGAAATGGGATCCTACCACTTACGTAGTCATACGGCTTGTGTTACCCATTGAATATCGTGTGATGGGAGCCATGCTGTGCTTTGCCGGTTTCTTACAACTTTTTCTTGGACATCTAGCAACTTTAGCGATCAGTTTAAAAAGTCCAGGCAACCGAAGTGTGCGACGCGGGATCTTGTTTATGGTATTTTTAAAATGTTATTTATGTTACAACTTCCAAAAGGCGGAATCTTTTCTAATTTTTTTGTAATCTTTAAAGGTTCTTGATGCTTTTATTTCTGAAAAAAATAAAACAGCGTCTGGCACTTTCCACACCTCGTCGAGTCGATTCGTCAGTCAGTTGTTGAGGAGAAGTAGGGCAAACAAACCCACAAACTAAGAAACACACTTTCGCATTTACAATATGCGTGGAGATGTAGGGTTGTGAGTTTAAAGTAAAGCTTAGCGACGTCTGGATCGATATAAATAATAAATGGGTCCTATATAATTTTTATAAAAATCGTTTTAGCGGCTTTAAAATGAAACTGGCTGCGCCCTGCGGTTGTTCCCGACATAAAAATCAGCGTGGTACCCGGTAACTCATGAGACTTTTATAACCTCCTTGTTTCATTTCTTTGCCAAAATATATTTCCAAGATACCATCGATGAATTGGTTCTACGGCAAGAAAAATTGCCGTGGTGATTGATGGTACAACCTAATGGTACCACGGCAAAAACAAATGATTTCTTCCAGTAGTTCCATAAAACTTACGCAGTTCAAATATATAAATAAAATCTAAACTTCTTCTATGTGTTTCTAGATATGGTACCTATTTGCTAGACCACATTTCACTTAATGATAATTGTTAATTTATTTTCAGTATGCTGTAATAATGACTATGCTGGTTATTATAGAATTAGTGACAGTGATATGGTTTTGTGTGCGCATTACTGAACATCTTAATAGTAACGATGTCAAATTTTTACGGGAGACGGCGGAAACTTGGGGCCCTATTGCAAAGGGAATAGCCAAAGGAGCATCGAAAGTATTAAACTTTATTTTAGGAAATAACAAAGTTTCTAGCACGATTGATTCCACGCTTGACATCGCTAACGTGAGTGAATCAAAATTGTAGTTTTTATATTTAAAAATGTCACTTCTTTGTTTATTATTATAGGTGAGGGTATATTTTAGGGTTAAGGTCATCGTAACGAAAGACTTTAACTATAAGACCAAACCTGAATTTAAGGAAAAATAATCAGCTGTTTCATACAAAATTTATCGACGACAAAATGAAAAAGCAGCAGATTTTTTTGATTTTCTTAATTTCAGAGGTCCGATTGCGAAAGTTATACGTAATGATGAGTATAGTGATCCCATTTTGGTTGAGTATATCCCTAAGCAACTAACCAATAACCCTGAATATTTGACAATTTGAAGGTTATCTAGCCAATGCTAGGCAGTGCTAAGTCTTGTTATGTCTTACAAATTTTAAGTAACATATCTTCGAAAGGCACAACAAATAGTATGCTATTTTATTCAATATAGACCAATAAATAAGGGGTTTTGGCCATGTCATTACTTAAATTCTTCTTGTTTCTGAAACTTTGCTGATCGTCAGCTGACACCGAGAAGTGACGTCACGCACGATATGTACATACAAACAGGAAATTAGTCTAAAGATCTAAACACAGACATAAACTAAACACAACTATAATGTTCCTAAAATCAAAATAATATTTGTCGAGTTTTGCTTTAGCGCGTGTAACGTATGTTATTTAAAGAAGGTTGATAAATATATTTTTATCTTTATCTTTTTTTTACCCAAAAGATAAAAACGGACCGTATTACTAAAACTATGCTGTTCGTCTGTCCGTCCTTTCGTATGTCACCAAGACATATCTCATGAACCGTTATGGCTAGACAGTTGAAATTTTAAAAGATGATGTATTTCTGTAGCCGCTATAACAACAAATACTAAAAACAGAATATAATTAATATTTAAGGAGGACTCCCATACAACAAACGTGATATACATTGCTGTTTTTGTACTATAGGCACTCGTGTTAGTAACGAGAACAGATAGAAACTTAAACTAATGTCGTGTAGACATATACATAACACTTAGTGCGTAAGTCCGACTCGCACTAGGGCGATTTTTTCTTTATTTGTTATTTTTTCAGGAAGTTGAACGAGACAATCCCCGTAATGTGGACTTATTCATAGTGTGCTGTGTGTTCGTGGGTATACTCCAACCCATTTCCATTGTACTTGCTATTAATTCAGCGTACACATACACTAAAACAAGTCAGCGATACCAATCCAATACAAAAATAGTGCATAGCATGAGGTGAGTTATTAAAAAATTAAATTAAAACTTTAAAACCTTCAATAAAAATTATATGTGCCATTTTGTGGTGACGGCCATTTTGGATTTGAAAATAAATAAATATTGTCAATGACAAAAACTTTTTTCTTTGTTACAGATACAATGTTCAAACGCCGCCGCCGATGTATTCGTAGTTCAATATATCAATATAAAAATAATGAGATAATGTGTTTTTTCTAAAATTCTGTCAACTGTTAAACTAACATGCTACACACTCTTCAAAATGATGGAATTCAACATTTTAACCTCAACTGAATCTCACCTGATTGGAAATTTTAACAACATAACAGTGTTTTTTCTTTCTTATTTAAAATTCTGATTGAAAGTTAAATAAAGTTGCAAAATATAATTTTGTGAATAAAAGACGGTAGCATTTTTCCCCGTTTTGAAAAAAAAAACAGTGATGTCGTTAATGATTTTTATTACTTTTTCACAATTTTTTAAATTTTAGTATCACGTGAGTTTAGCTTATGAAGGGCACAAAAATCTTTTCTCTGATTTACAATATTTAAATCTCATTTTTTTCTAACATTTATAGACATTCAACTGTCTAAACTACAAGTTATTCTCGTAAAGAATTTGTTTTATGGGATTGTGCAGATATCAGAAAAACTGCTTCGGTCATAAATGTTATTTTTCAACCATAATAATTCGTAAATATACTAACTGCGATTATTTATCTGCGTAAAATAATTATGACGTAGCCAAATTTGGATATATTTTAATTTATTTTTTTCAAAAATATTTTAGTCTTAACTGTTATAAAAGTAGGAATTACTAGTGAGAAAGATCACAAATGAATAAAATTGCGCATTTATCAACACTTCTTAACATTTTATAAAATGAAGCAAATAATCTCATCATAAAAAATTATCTTTTAATGAAAACTTGGATGTAAAACACGACAAGGCTATAAGCGTTGCCGCGGACAAAGCAGAAGCTAGAGATTAAAACTCTTGTCCCGGTACACGCTTCATTAAAACCTTCCCCGGTAAACCTTTCCCGGTATAGAAAATTAAACCGGCAAGTTGAAATTTTAATGAATGAATCATTATTCCTCCGCTAACTTAATAGCGTATAGTGATTAAAGTTGTTGTTGAAAGACGAGGGGATGTGAAAGAGTTTTGCAAAGTTGCGAAACGATTATAAGGTTTTATTATGGTTTTTTAACAATTTCCTAAAATTAGTATCTTAGTTTTAGCGTGCTACATTTTAGGCCGAATCATCGTTTTACGAAGGAGCTAATTCCAATAAAGTTTACGGAAATCTCTGGGTGCATTATTAAACCATTTGTTATTTATGTTAGCGTTTCTTGATTTTGTCGACTACATCCTGTCGAGTGATTGTGTCATCTGACTTTGCTTTCTTGTTAATGATATATCTTACTTAATAATTACTGAGTAGTTAATTTTTTTCGTCGATATATTGCTTATTTCTCTACTAGCTTTAATCTGTAAGACAAAAAACAGCCATGAACACTCTTCAGACCTAGAAATATCTTTCTACAATTAATAAAGTCGTTCCGTCTCTCATAAGCTTAGAAGATGAACAACAACCAAACCAACAAACACATTTACGCATTTATAATTAATTATTATTATTATATGTTACCCAAGTTAATTTAATTATTCAGAAAAACTCCGATAGAAAAATGTGGTAATCGATAGAAAAAATCCGATACCCTATGTGGTAATCCAGGGTCTAAGCTATATCCGTACCAAATTTATTAGATCTGAAGAATTCCTTGACAAATTTCAGACTTCATCAAACCCAAAGCAAAATACACATACCCATGCAAACAAGTACTACGTAGTACTACTATATAGAAATACGTTTATAATGATCCTATTACGTAAAGCTACACGTTACGATTTGCTACGTGCCCTTCACGTGAAAGGTTGGTTGTTAATTTACAGGTAGTTAATATAAGTAAGTATATTACATTATTGCCGATGGTTGAATAGTTTACAGTATATCAACTTTTACTTTTAACTTCTATTTTTTCTGTTTGTTAACTAACTTTAAAGAATAATAAGATGGTGTATACAAAATATTTAGTATTTTTCCGCTGTTGAAGAGTCAACATCTCCTGAGGATGCCTTGTGCTAAGGCGAAACACGTGTCGAGGAAGTCGGATACTGAGAGAAAGAGAAATAATCAGGTGAGGTGTGGCGGTGGTGAGGAGGAACCACACCATAAAAAACAAAAATATTTTTCGATTTCTCACGCTGACATCAAGACGAGGCGGAAAAACACTAAATATTTTGTATATACCATCTTATTATAAATGGATTTCCGCAAAGTAACGCCTGACTACATCAATTAACTTTAAAGAAGGTAGGAGTTTCTGTTAAGTAGGATGAATATTTTTTAATTGGTTTTGTAAGTCTTTTTGAGATAACTATCTCAAAAAGACTTGGATGATTTGGATTTCTTTTCGTTAGGATTATAAAACTATTTTTCATGCCCCATGCATTTTTAATTTCTATATATAGTTAGTACGAGTCATTTGTAAATTGATACGAAAAGTCTGTAAAGGCAATTTTGATCTAATAATAATGATTAATAATAACTATACGATATTTGGATAAAGTTCATACGGGACAAATACGAAGTTTACCCCTCTCAAAAAATTCTATAAATTTGCTTAGGATGTCGCTGAAAAATTCGCAACATTCACAAGAAATATTCTTGATGTGTGAAATATATGAGTCTCCTACTGTTTCAAGCCGGTTAAAAACTTAACAGAGCTTCCTAGCGGACGTGGGGCATACGTTCCACAATAAAATACTTTCCAATAGCTTCTGCGTAATTTATTCCTGCTGGAGTTTACGTTATGTCAAGTTCTACAAAAAATTACCTAATAAAGTAACTGTTTGCTATGTAAAGGGTGTCATTAAATTTTCCTTATAAGGGCTTGTTTGGCTTTAAAATTGTTCATAATAAACTCTTGTATATTACGGCTTATTAATTCAACTTTTATTAAAACGATTTAAGTAATGGAACTTAAATTGTTTTAAGGGTTGCACAAACACGAATAAATTTTGGTTGTTTCTTAAAACTTGCGTTTTTTATTCTTAACCGACTTCAGATAGGTGGAGGTCACAATTCTTTGATATTTCTAAAATGACAGACATTATGATGATGATTAAGAAGAAAGATTTGAAAGTAATTGTATAAATTAGTGTAATTTAAATTTTCTTTGAGGACATTGATGACATTTGTGTAAAGTAGCGATTACTACTTCGAGATGTGGTATAAAATTGATCATTTTGAAAATTGTTCTTCGTTTTATCAGTATTGCTGGTATATTTACATGTAGTTTAAATGGCACAAGTTTTATAATTTACATTCTAAATTTAATTATACTTACATTTTATACAAATGAGCTGTATTTTGTGATTGCTTTAATTGAAGTGCACAAAGAATGTTACATAAAAAGTATCTTATCATTAATTGAACTAATAAATATCTCGTGAAATTTCCTTATTCTTAACAATCGCACTGAAAGAAACCAGCAAAAATAACGCAAATTTCAAATTGACGCAGAAATGCTGAATTTGAAAATACATTGGCATAAATCCACGCACCACTACGAAGTTCCTGTATGTTTTGCAAGGATTCCTACGAACGTTTCACCTACCACGGGTTTGTACTGTTTTGAATCCTTAAACATATTATGAATGCAAATGTTAGTTTTTATTAGTATATTGGTATATTTTGGCTTTTTTTCTTCTTAGCGAATGAAAAACTTATCGAATTAATTTTTTTCACAGTTATAGTTCGAGTTTTGGTTGCTTTGTGCGGAATAAAAGCAGCCTATAACTGTGGGAAAAAATAGGTGTTATAATAATATGAAAGTATGATGGTTAGTATATTCATTGGTTTATTTGTCATTTGTTTCCCCAGCAACTGAGTGACACATCGTCTTAGTTTTTCCCAAACAGGTAAATTAAGGTCGCGACAGTGTTATTGGTTACTACCCGACTGCGAAAAAAGGAGAATTATGTTTTTCGAGTGTATGTATGTATCTATCAATGTATATAGTATATTTCTATGACATGCTCCAGAGCTTAAACGGCTTTTCGTATTTTATGTGAGTTTTTACTAAAATCTCGTGACTTCGAGATGGAATCGAGTTGCAACAGAGTAGTAGTAGCGATTTTGGAAACGGTTGAGCATATCAGCTCTAAATTGAATAATTATTGTTAGTCGAGTACTAACAATAATGATTCAATTGTGTATTGCAAAAGTGCTGTATACATGTCTTTTTTGTTGTTATTTCATGTTTTATATCCTCAGAGCGCGAGACTTTAATTCGTTCATTATGTTTTTGTGAGCCTAATTATAGGAATAGTTATTCCTGTGGGTGGATATCTTGTGGATACTTTGTGAAATAGAAGATTTTATGCAATCTTGTAAGAATATGTTTTTTTTTTTAAATACACTTACACGTTTTATATAAGTTTTGTTAAGTTTCACCAATATCTGTCGTAGCAACGGGCTATACTCTTTTGGTTCTTGGATTGGTTCATAATCAGCAGTGTTTACGATCTTAAGAGTAAGTTACGAAGGAGGATTTAACAAGATCAAAATAACTTGATTTCATTTTGGCAACATAGAAACAGCGAACTGTCAATACGAAGTCAAGTTTTTTTTATCCTTCACAGCTGCTTCACAGTTTCATTTGACCACAAGTTCGCACGACCACGGAAGTCAGCGATACTGTAGTCCTAGATGGAGCATGCCTAGTCTGGAATATACTGGCTCTCAAGGAAGGTTGCCGAAACACACCGTTAGGTGCTTGGCAATAGATTTGACAACTTGAAAGTGCTAGCTAGCCAGGTTTGTTCTTGTAATCATATCTTTCGTGGCTAACTCTAGCCGATAACCCTGAACTCTATGCTTCTTTTGTGTCGGACGGTTTTAATTACAAGCAGATATCTTCCTATCTCATAAAACAAAGGCTATAGAAACCAAAATACGATAAATATTTTGTTTCTTTAATAATTATAGTAATTATAATTAACTGATTACCAAATGCTACTCTAATGATCCGTTACTTAAAACAAAGTAACCGATTATAAAAATAAAAAGAGGTTCTAAATGCGATTGTTTATTTTGTTTGCATGTTCGTGTGTGTTTTGTCTAGATTTTTCGCTCTAAAATTCTGTGATTTAACGGAATGGAATTCAAATAAGAAGCAGGTTCTCTATTCGTTGGTAATCATGTTCTATAACTTTTCAGAGATGTTTAAACCGATTTGGGATATTCTTCTTCTTGTCTGATGTTGTACGTCCTATATATTTTTAAGTCTTTAATTTAAAATGAAATCTAGGTCAACAGGCCAATCTGTAAAAGAATAGCTAACCCAACTCTTTAGTAAATGGTCGTACCGCTGAACGAATAGTCCCCGATACGTTACAGGGATCATCGAGCGAGTGCTCCACTGCGATACGCTGATAAATAATGGCGCTGCCGAGAAGAGAGAATGGTCACTCGGGGAATGGAATTGGATATATGTAGAAGAGAAAGAATTAGACAATCTTAGCTGAAAGTCAAGAATTTTCTTATATACTTAAAAAAAACTAGGAGCTTAATGTGTGGGTGTATTCTGATCATAGATACCTGACGGTCTAGCCACAGTCAATGGAATTTAATCAAACATTTTATCTTCAGCGAGTAACAGTGTTAAAGTTGGGGTTGTGCCTAGGAATAAACGAAGATGACCAGGGACACACCACAGACGTGGTCAGATCAATCTAACTGATCTACGTGTTGATTAGGTACTTAACTTATAACTTAACTTTACTAACAAAATTCTATGATTGTTTAAAAATTTTATCTAGTTGCGTTCAATAGCAATATATTTTCCATTTGAAACCAGTATCCAATAAGGACTAAAATATCTTTGGTCGCAACTGGTTACGTACAAGTGTACTTGAAATGAATGAAAACGTCATTGTAGTTAGTTTTGTACTCGCACAAGAACAAAAACGCTTATCCCTTGGAAGATGGGGCGGCCTTTAGTGTGGGATGCTACATGCGTCGACACTCTTGCACCGTCTCATCTTCCCGTTACTAGTAATAAGGCTGGCGCGGCGGCAGAGTCAGCTGAAGGCCTCAAAAGGCGCAAATATAGTAATTTAGATAGCGGTTATATGTTTGAGCCTTTTGGGGTTGAAACTCTCGGGCCTTGGGGACCAGGAGCAAAATTATTTTTTAAAGCCCTAACAAAGCGTCTAGTTGACGCTACTCGAGATCAAAATGCTGGCCTCTACCTGGGTCAGCGCATTGGTATTGCCATTCAACGAGGCAATGGGGCCAGCATTTTGGGTACTCAACCAACTGGCAGTGGTTTAGATTTAAGTTAGTTTTAATTTTTGTATATTGCTTTTGTATATATAGTTTATAGCTTTGTATAGTTTTAGTTAAAATTTTATCATGTTTTATAAGTTTGTGCAAAAACAGAATAAAGAATAGATATCTTAAAAATACAAATAGCTTTGCCGTAGAAGTGAGGTAAAAATAATTAAAGTAGAAATATTATACATTTAACATTATATTAGAACAAAAATTATTCGATGGTGATTGGATACGAATGTCAGTTTTTGTACGCGGTCGAACGGCGGTATAGTTAATATGAGCACTCTTGAGATGTAATTTTGGCTACCTCTAACTAAGAATAAAAATAATAATTAATAGGAATCAAAATTAACTGAACAATATTTTTCTATATAATTGGTCTAGTTAATAGTTTGAATTAAACCATTCTTAATTTAGATAGATACTATAAAAATCCATATTTGCTTTTAAGTAAACTTAAGAGATATTTAATATATCTCTATGAATTTACTTAATAAAAAACAAAAAAAATATAAGCTACGTTTAAAGTTGCTACAAGTAAGCTATGTTAGTCTGTGTCTCGGAAAGTACGTGAACTGGTAACAAAATCACTCAGTGACCATTCTATGTAAGTCTTGATGAAAGATATAGGACAATGACGTCATTAACTGCCCCTGGAGGGCGATTCGTTAAGTGCTATGAGATAAATCAGAATTACGTAGGTACGTGCACAAAGGAAGTAGAGATATAGAAATCGGAAAACTATAATAACTTATTGAGAGAAAAGGGTGTATTTATAGTCCTCTATAAGATATCGTTTATAAATATTTAACTATTTGTCTGTGAAAGTACCTTAAAAAATATTGATTATGGTTTATTTGTGACAAAAAGCAACTAGCAAGTTTGAACAAAAATAGAAAATAGAGTAGTAGAGAAGCATGTCTTTTTGTCACGCGTCGATCTCAACTCAGCATTATGCCGGCTGTAAACAACCCGTAGTGATCTTCCGTTGGTACCGACAGGAAAGAGAGAATATCCAGTTCCAGTTACCTATTACAGTTACCTTACCAGTTAGATAGTCTTCGCAAATGAGACCAGGCGTTACAATTCATGATTTTTGGCTACGGTTCTCTAAAGTAGTTTTTGTACAATATGTAAATAATTAAAAAACAAATTTTATAAAGCACCCATTTAAAATTCAATAAAATTTCGTACACTTTATTAAGTAACTATTTACAACTTAAACAGAAAACATGGATAAAGTTAACATTTCTATCACAATAAGTCTTTAGATAAGATAATTTATAATATAACTAAATACATCAATAAATAACAAATATTAAGCAGTTTATATTATATTTTGTGATTCCATTTGTATAAACTTTTAATTGATCATGATATTTGTTTTACACCAAACCGTGATGGAAATGATGTGCTCGATATTTTTGGCTAAAATTTTAGCTGCGTGTCATAAGCTTCATAGCACAATGCATGCAGTTTGGCGGCACGAATGGCTACAGGAAATGAATGTTGCGTGTTTGTTGCCAAACTTGATGCGCTAACAATGAAACGTTGGATGTGATTCAAGCACTCGCTAGCTGAATGCACGATGCCACTGACCTGCCGATATTTCGGCGACAGTGTGATAGTTTGTGAAAATACTCGAAACAATTTGTGCATAGCTGTTAAAATTAAAATTGTGTTTGCTTTAGTATCATCTTTTTTCCACTCATGCCTGTATTAACGCGTTGCACTACACAAAACATTAATTTCACTAGCGTTTCTTATAATTGAATATTTCGTCATGAAATGTGTTGTGATCGGCGTTATGAAAATGATACACCTAATAATATTCAGAATTACGTTTTTGTTTTTAAGGGAGCCTAAATGTTAATGTTAGCTTAAAACAAATTATTATTTCACTTTGAAACGCGAGCGAAGCTTTGGGTATTAGCTAGTAATAATATAACTTATTTAGGTACTTATAAATAAAATTTAAAATGCTCTGTGAAACAGTGTCTTATTTTGAAGAATATTATATTTAATGCAATAATTCAACTGTTAATCATCGTTATTTTTTACTTAAGATTTTGCTGTTGCCCTGTATCCCAATTAAACTTTTTGTTTATGTAACGTTTCCTATAACACTTATAATAACCACATAATCTGCACTAATTCACTTAACCCATCAAGAGCAACACCCGGAATGTCATCACACCGATCCAAGAGCTTTAACAGTCGACATAATAGCCTCTATAACAATACCTTTTGAGTACTCATAAAATATAAGAACCTGAAACAATTATAGCGGCAGTAAAACTTCAAATCACTGAACATAATGGCATTGTGAACTCTACCCGCTTGGTTGGTAGTGTTGTATAAATGATGTAACTGATTTATGGTGGTTAAAACAGACTTATATAAATAAATAATTTAGTGGCAAAATGTGAGTTATAAATATGCAAATACAGAAACAGCTCGCAGGTAAGTTTATCATATTTACAAACCGGAGCCTGTATCTTGGGCGCCCTGGTCTAAGTATTTTAGAAGATTTAATGTTTTACCTAGACATTTAGCCATGCCTATTTAATTATTAACCATAGTATACATTTATACGTAGGTTGTTATTGGTCATAGACTCTTAAAATAACAACATAAAAATTAAATTTAATAATTTAATTGAATTAAAACTAGACATAAAATTGTTCTATCTGTTGTGCTTCATGATACGAGTATTTATTTCGGTGTATGCGGTGAGCCAAAATAAGTAACAAGATTAAACGAAAATATGACTGAAAATTAATCCCGTCACAATGTTACATACGGATTTAACCTCGTTATTTTTTATTGAAAGATAGCTTCCAGTTTAATTATTCGATATAAATGGATCGCCATCAACTAACCAATTAGCAGAGATCCGAGGGTGGATACCGTGTAAATGGCGCCTATTTGTTGGAAAGCTTACTCGTTATAAAGTTAACGAAATAAACTAGCTGGGCTAAAGAATTCTCTTAAACGCGCTGAAAAATGTGGGTGATTATTCTCTTGATGAAGCGATAGCATTATTGGGAGCAACGACGACTTTTCCTACTTTTCATCCATGTAAAGTCATTTCGGTGAACTTTGGTGTTTGGAGATAATATTTCTAGTTTTGTATTACGTTTGGGCTGGAGCCAGATTTGTTGAGAAAGGTCAAGAGATATCATACATTTATCAATGTTCTTCTATATGCACCACATAGTAAAGACAGATTTTATTGAAATCACAAAAAAAAATTAGATTCCAGAGAAAAAATCTTAAAAAATAGAGTAATTAATGTAAGAATAAAAATAGTAATATTAAGTAACTTTTTTACCCCTTCTTCATTTTTACAGATTGAGCGTTAGAATTTGTATATTTTAAGATTAACACTAAGCAAAGTTTGGCTAACGTATTCAACATATAATTAAGTGACACGCGAAAAGTGACCTTTATTTTGTTTTGTTTACAATACAATATTATTGTATCGAAATCAAGATCTGTAATTTCGACCAATAATAGTACTTAAGCACTACAAAAGGCAAGGTTTAACCTTACTTTATCCAGTGGCGGCCTTTTGGTAACTTTTTTACCCAAAAATACAGCAAACTTACATCCCAATGCGTGAAAATACAGAAATAGGCTCAATAGACATTGACCTGAACTCAAGATGGAAGCCATTTTGGCGGTAACATGGCAATTCTACGCCCAGGGTCAGAGCACTCAAAACTGGGTCCTAGCGTTGAGAAATAGTGCTGTGCGAGGGAAAAGTGAGAGCTCCTATGAGAACGCATTTGCTAATTATTTCCAGGTTTTTCTTTAGACTTGCGCTTGACCACAACTAACCTGATATGAAGCAACGATGCGGCTTGGATGTGGCACGCTTGCCTTAAGGAAACCGATTCACTCACAATTTGAAAACACCGAAATTTTAGCTTCCCTTTTAATTCTACAACCTTGTCGGTTGCACAATAAAAGTAGACCTTTAATGCAAGTCAATGGAATCTCTACCATCATATTCGGCGGTTATAAGACTGTGGTCTACCATGCTGGCCAAATTGCGGATTCACTAAGTCCACTAAAATCCACTGTAAAAATTAATTGATGAATGTTTTTGCAATTTACTTAGAAAGTTATTACACCTCTCCAATAAACAGATTTCCTCACGATGTCTTCCTTCTCCGTACACATGTGGTAACTAATTCTAATATGCACATGAGATACAGTACCTCCATATATATGAGTATCTAATGACAATAAGAGAGTCTTTTCCCTACAGTTGGGTTAAAATCCACGTTATTGGAGCTTAAAAATTGCAGTTCATTCTCCATATTGTCGTAGTATTATTATATCTTCTTTGACATTGTGACAGGAGCAAATTCTAGGCAGCACTAGTGATGTCCCAGCGGAATGACACCATCTCCAGCGTCGGTCGCAAATTGAAACGGAAGGTGTCCAATAAATTCCGCATCTACCCTCGCAGGAATTCGGCTGAACGAAGTTCCCGCTTTGTGTGAATATTTTATGTTAGCCCTGTTTTCATAGATACGGATTTTGCTAGTTTTGAATTCGGGGATTCAGAGTTGTCTCGAAAAAACTTGTAAGTAGACGTTGACCTACTTTTTTTGTTTGTTGGTAATATGTAGAGCATAGAAAATCAGAGACTTTTTAATGTTAATGCATAGAAAACCCTACAAACAACGATGTAGTTTACAAACGTAATAGTTTTAGTTAAAGATTTAGTCGTTAACCTTGATTTAGTTGTTTTACTGGTTCTTAAATATTGCGTAACCAAGGTTTAGTTTGAACTTTAATATTGGTTGATATTGATAAGTAATCAATTTCCAACAGATCCAAGGCAAATATTTGCACACAAAGTTTACCGGGCGTGAGTCAGCAGTTTTGAAAGGTCAGTTGTTTTTTAAGAGCGCAAGCCTTCAAAGTCATTTTAGAGCTTCTAATTTGTAAATAATACAATTGGGAAGATTAGATTAAGAAGATGAATTGTTTTCTGCCATATTTTTTGGAAAACTATTTTGTAATAGATACCTCAAGCAAAAGGTTTGGGTTATAAAAAACAGTTATTTTCACATGACATTCTTTGTATAAGGATACCCCGAAATTATGATATAATATTTTTATTTTAAGATGTCATAAATTATAATTTTGAATTAAAATAATAGTTGCATACGCAGCACAATAATTCTGCAAATTTTTTTCATTTTGAGGCCATCAGGAAACGGACGGACGGAGTGAAAAACTTTTTTAAGAGTTCAATCCCTTGTAGATTTTAGTGCTATAGAATTCTATAATAATGAATTTATAAAAAAAAGTTTCCATGTGTGTAAACAATTTTCGCTAACCGGTAAAAAAACCGTATTTTTTAATTTATTTTATAAAAAACTAGACTGACTTTAATTAATCAATTATAGTTTATAAAACATAAACCTTGGAAGTTATGACTAGTTTTATCGCTAGTCTGCGAAACCTAGTGCAATGCGCTATAAAATATTCAAAACCATGTTAAATTTTAATCATACGCTATCAAATATTTTGAATAAAGGAAATTTAATTAACGGTATTAGCTAAAAATTAGAACTACATAAAACTTGATGATATATCAGTAATTAATAATGATTTCGTTTTTGCCGATATTTATACGTTGATTTTATACTACTAAGAGCAATTAATAAGGCTAGAATAATTATTTTACACTCTACCCAAGCTAATCGTAATTGAAATCACGCTAGTTATTTTAATAAATCTATGATCTAAAGAAAAAAAACAGGATCATCAAATCAAACCTAAAAATCATACATAATATGACTGTTACAAACTCATTTTTTTTTTAAATTAAAAACAAGGTATTTAATATTTAAAAAATAATGTCTTTCAATATTCTCATAATCGATATATGTTTCTTTTACTTAATATAACCTACAACCTAGAATTTGGCGATAGCTAAACGCTGAGTTTCTCAAGCTGCATGACGTTATAGTGCAACCCTATCAAATATACTATGATGCGCACCATATATCCGTAAATGAGGCTTTAATTCCACTGCATAGTTTAGCCTAAATACATTTGACAATTACCGTCCACTATCCTTCAACACATAAACTTAGCACTCAACAGCGACATTACTGTCACTCGGAGTGGCGCGAACAAAGACCGATCCATCACTGGATCAGCTTTGCACTGGATCCAATCACATAATGTTTGTGCAACACGCATATTGGTCGTGCAAACTTCATTTTGGACGCATTGTGTGATTAGTTTAGACAGTGCGTTTGTATAATACAAAATAAATAAGCTAGATACAATAGTGTTACATAATAAAATTTAAGCGAGTTCTTAAAAAAAACGATTACCGATTTCCATTATGACAGGTGCCGATAGAATTGTTTTCAGTTATTTTGGTTCCCTAAACCAATTTTGATATAATTTAAATGAGACTACAAGAGAAGTATTATACCCTATCAAACAAAAAAAGAATTTTTCTAATCGGTCTAGCGGCTTCGAGAAATCACGTAACAAACATAGTCAAATTATTTTTCTGCGAAAAATAATTTACTACGATCACTTAATTTATTCCCCACAAATATATTTTCTACGTTTTCGATTAAATATTTGTCTTTTGTTCATATTTCGTTTAGTGTTAGTTAGTTGGTGTTCATGTTAGTTTTGTTTTTGCGTTAACTTTACAGATATTGTATATCTAAATCGAAATTGAGAATCCACTGTACAGATTCCATTTTCATAAGATCCAATGAATATACCAACGAGTATAAAAATTATCTCCAGAATCACAACAAAGTAAGCACCTAGACAAACTCTCTGTAAGTCAAATTGATTCATTCGCTGCACCCATTAGCTCCCTAAGGCACGTTATTCACTGCCACTATATTTTACTAAGAGCTTATAAAGCTGGACTACACTATCAGTAATTGCGGGCGAGTGCGGCCGGGTGTTGAGCTTGTATCGGATAATCAAGAAATATTGCAGCGGGCACTCGCCGTTATGTCTCTGATAATATAGGGCTAGCTTCTTTTTAGTTACAGACCGTAATACTATACGTACTAGCATACAAGTTTATCGGCTAGGAGTGTACTAAGCCGAAACAAGTTCACTATACTCATCTTAATGAATAACTTTTTTTATGCGACAAAATTCTACTACACAGGGTTCACCTTGATTGTAAGACTTACACCCGTATTGTCACACCCTTCTGTTACGCGTAGTAACTTATTCTTTATTTCGATATCACACTCGATGTATATAATTATCTAGCTGTCCGTCCCGGCTTCGCACGGGTTGACATATTTTGTTAAAACATTTTGCGATAATTGAAGATAATTTTCCTATATGTATGCTAATTAACGTTCGTTAACTTAATTCGTCAAAAGGTGCAAAATTATATACAAAGACCATATCATAGATAATCAGCTATTAAACAAATTTTTGTTGAAATTAATTAAAATTTTATTTATTAAACATCTTACCATACGTTTATTTTTATTAATTTTTGTTATTTTATATTAATTTCTGTATTTATATTTTTATTTTAATGCTTATGCTTATTTTGTTTACCCTAATGCTTCACTGTATACTATGTTGGCAGTAGTATTTGTAGGTGGCAACAAAACGTATTGATTTTCAGGAGATCCTACTCGAGATAGAGCAACATACAATTGGCCATGAGAAAAGCAGTATTTCCTTAGGTCGAGGCCAACCATCGAGAAAGTTTGTCCCTGGGATTTATTTATTGTAAGGGGAAACGATGTCTTTACAGGAAATTGAGGGAATTTAAAAATTCTTGTGGGTAGTGCACTGTGTCTTCGATATTGCATACGGTATCAACAGATTTGTAACATTTAAAATCACCGGGTACTTTGTACTCTCTCATACTTCCGAGACGATCTGTATTTCTAGAAGAAGATTCTCAATCACGACGTAGTTTTGCTAATCTAGCTTGGGAACTATGCTTAGTTGCGATTTTCTTTTTCTAGGCATATTATTTGAAAGGATTTTTCAAATCAGAGAATATAAAAAATAAACTAAGAAAATTGACGTAAGTTAGAAAAGGTTTGAGAAGGTAGTTCTGAAATAAGAAAGTGAAAATACTAATAGTAAAGGTTGAATAAAATAATGTGTAAGTAATTTTGAAAAAACCTTTTTATTTTTATCTGGACACAAAAATATACTATTCGATGGCGGTTGCGTCTACTGCGTAAAGAACCGACCGCGCGACTGAGCCGCGCGGATACCTATTTCGTAGATGAGCACACCTCTCCCGCACTCTGGTGCCCCCTTTCCCGTGGTAAGATACCGTTGTCGGCGGCCGGCGCGTTGCCATCGGCGTTCATATTTTGATTTCGTAATATCTTTTTAATAAAATATCGGATTTAAATAATTATAAAAGTAATCAACAGGTACTGAAACA
The DNA here is from genome assembly GCA_947049295.1 of Ligdia adustata. Lineage (NCBI taxonomy): Eukaryota > Metazoa > Arthropoda > Insecta > Lepidoptera > Geometridae > Ligdia > Ligdia adustata. The sequence goes on from OX346218.1 coordinate 13,363,910, forward strand.
TTCTTGAATACGAAATAATTTATTTGGATAAGACTACTACAAAGGTATGAATAACATGGTCTGAGTTTGATCGGAATTTATAATAACTTTTAAAATGTAAAAATAATAATAATAATAATAATAATATGGGACAACATCCACACAAAGGTCTTCAAGTCCCAAACTAGGCAAAGCCTGTGCTATGGCAGCCTGATGACTGATATACGTACTTAGAAATACATATATACATACTCATATATATAATAAACACCCAGACACAGATCAAACAGACATGTTCATGCACACAAATGTTTGACCTGTCCGGGGATCGAACCCGGGACCAGCGGGAAAAAGTTGTTAAAGTGACATAACTACAATAGTTAGACATATGGTCTCCTGAAGTTTTTGTTGATATTAATATAATCTATAATATTGTAGTTTTTTTGTTCTATCATAGATATTTTTCGCAGCATTCGATGAGAGACAATTTATGGCTAATGTTTTGACACCTTGAGTTTGTTTTAGTAGGGATCTCTAATGTTAAATATAATGTTGTATGTTACTGAGTGACAATGAAGCTTTCTACCAGCGAAAGAATTTTTGAAATCAGCCCAGTATACAAATCTTTCTGAAGATAACTTTTAATTTCCTAAGAGGCCATTATAGGTAACGTAAGTTTAGCGAGTCGAATGGAAGTGGTTATCACTTTTTTAGATATGACTTGTTATTTTTTAATTTCGTAATATCTTTTGAATGGTACATACGATTTTAATAATTCAAACAGTTATTAACAGGTATTGAAACACACTTGAATACGAAACAGTTTATTTTGATAAAAATTAATACAAAGGTATAGATAAATTGGTCTGAGTTTGATCGGCATTTCTATCAACTTTTAAAATGTATAAAAATAGTTATAGTGACATAACTTTAATAGTTGGACATATGCTATCCTGAACTTTTTTGTAGATATTAATATGCTCTATAATATTGTAGAACATTTTTTTGTTCTATCATCAATACTTACCGCAGCGTATGCGATGAAAGGCATTTTATGGCAAAAAAAATTACACCTTGGATTGGTTTTAGTGGAAATTTGTAAGGATCTCTAATTTTTTATACTATTAAATATAGCCTATGTTACTCCTGGATAATGTAGTTTTCTAATGGCGAAAGATATTTTGAAATCGGTCCAGTAGTTTTTGAGTTTATTCGTTACATACAAAAATACAAATCTTTCCTGTTTATAATATTATTATTATTAGTATTAGTATAGATTACTCGCCAAAAATCCTTGTTTTTTTTTAGTTTTGTTGTGCCCAGTGTCACTTTCACGACTAAGACAAATCTATTTACACTACTTTTATAAAAATACTACAAGCCGTAATTTAGGGCATGCCAAAGAAATACATAAATACATACGTACACTCGAAAAACACAACCCTTCTTCTTTTGCAGTCGGATGAATATAATAATTATATTTATGTTATGCATACGATTTCTATTGTATTTACTAATAAAAATAATGGTAGACATCAAGTAAAGTATAGTTTAGAGGTGTAGATACTTATTATTGTGTAAAAGTGTCATAATACGTAATAATTTCCTAAATACGTTTTAAGTATTTAAGTATATAATAACTAAAGTATTTTTCAATTCTACTATAATTTTTGGGCATGTAGGTATATATATATATTTTGAATTTCAAAAATATTTGCATGTTTATCGGTCAATTATGAAATTCACAAATTTTCATTTAGTACTAGTTGAGCCAATTTCGGTAAAATTAAGTATATATGTATAATCCATAAATTTTGTCATCTTTAACGGTGCGTAGACCCTCTACGAATATTCTACGTTCGTAGCAAGCAAGATAAGCATTTTAAGCTAAATAGATTTCCCAACAAATGAAAAGATATTCATATAGGTTTTATTCTAAATATTTGATACCTGATTTCACGAACACAACTGGAATTTGAAAAATTGATTTTTATTTGTAAGGGTATTGTTTTTAAATGTCATTAAATTGTATCACATGGGTCCAGAGGTCTGATTTTTAAATCGAAATACATAACTGAACAAGTACTATCAGCACCAGCTGTTGTTATGGTTGTCAGTAATAACTTTTTTTTAAATAACTTTATTGAAATTTATTCAATACTGCCACTAATTTCGACGTACATTTTAACTTCCATTTCAGACAATACACGAAACCGAATTAATCTTTGAATAATACACCAACAGCCTTGAGTTTCCAGCCCATTAATAAAATCTGAAACGGCCATTCACCAGGCTTCTTAGAAGTACTGAAAGCAAATATCACGAACTATGTCAACAAGTAAAACATTTGTAGTACAATAGCGACATTGTCTTTGTAACAAAACCTCTTTGTTTCAGGAGGTTTCAGGCCTGCCAGAGAAGGAGGAGGGGAATGCCCTCTAGGAAATTTGACCAACAGTAATTAATCTTGCGTTAGAGCTTCATAATTTTGCTTGTAAGTTGTCAATGAAGAGCCCTGAAGCTGAGGCAAAGTTGTCAAGGATTTTTTTTACAAAATGTCGGAAATGTTAGATGTTAAAGAAGATAAGGAGAATAAAATTTTGTTATATAACTTTCTTATGGTATTTTTAAAGTATTTTTTTTTATCCCAAATGTACATTTCATAACAACATGAAAATGATTGTAGATAATAATGCCGGGAGGTAGAGACCTAAAAAGACGTGGATAAGTGGTATGAAGAGACATATGTGTAAAAGGGGAGTGAATGACGTGACATGACAGCTTTTTAAAATAATTTTCATCTTCTAATATTAATAACTAATATTTAAAATAAATAGGGTACGAAACGCTGTTGACCTCGCAACCACGAGTTTTTTTTGCGACGATAACCACATGACCGTTTTTCGTATATTCAAGAATCATAAATGATGTTGTATTCCGCATGTCTGTACCAAATATAACAGTTTATATCTTGATATTATATAGATATCAGTTTATATCTAGTAAATGACGTAGAAAACTTCTCCCATATATTGGGGAAATCCCTTCTCAATCAAAAATCCCAGACGACTAAAAATTCATTACATTCGTAGGACCTATTCACCAAGTTGCGGCAAGATAGTTTTTGTAGGACGACCTCAACGCGAGTACGAAATTATGGAAGACAAACAAAACATAAAATCTTACAAACATCCGAATTGCCAGATGAAAGAAAAAAATGCCAGATCCGAAGCATAGACGCTTCTCTCACTCAGTGAACAAAGTTCGAGTTTACAGTTTTAGTAAAGTTTACGCTATTCAGTACATTTTCTAACCGTTATATACGATTTAATATAAAATAAAACCTCCACAAACCGTAACTAAACAAGACAAGAAACTAAAAGCAGCCTTAAAGAATAGTCACAAAAATCCTGGGTTTACGTTCTTCTGTGCGCGGACAAAGCTGCAGCGACACACGGGATCTAGCTTCGTGCTGAGTACATACGAATAGAAATTGTGGCGAGCCGAACAAAATACAGAATCTTTTTCTTAACTCTGGTATAGGTGGAAAGGTAACCCCGCAATTCTCCCGGCCTTTAATATTTATAACTAAGTTTTAGGTATTTCGTATTCCATTTTTTTCGGGTTTTTGCATTAATAAGCTAATTGATAAGCTGAGAGCTTTTGATATTGAATACTTGGTACTATGGTTTTGTTAATTAGTACATATAGATTTTAGAGTTTCGATTTTAAATTTCCTTTTAATTCGTGTTTACACATTTCCTTTTAATTCGTGTTTTTTTTATAAAAATGCAAACTGATTAGTTGATAGCTTTTGCAATCAATAAGTTTAGTACCATGACTTTGTTAGTCTTAACAAAGTCATGGTACTAAACTAAATCAAAAATAAACAAATTTACTACATGTTCTAATGTGGTAAATTTACCAGCTAAGTACTGAAAACAACTTAAGTAAAATCATTGAACCACAATTATAACTGAACCGAATTTAACTACGTTTGTCGCTAGCGCTCCAATTTTCCCATGTCATTTTCCTGTAGTTATTTTTATATCTTCCAACGATTCCAGTTATGTTATTGATACTCAAACAAGCTCGATAACACTCTAGTTCGCCATAAAAAATACTCGTATATCCATCACTAGTATCAAACGCAGGTGGCTGCGGGGTGATACCACAATAACACTAAAATAAAACTAAGGTATAGCATTGCATTCGCCCCGGCACCAACAGACACTGATTCCTCTTCCGGACCGTTTGGTGTCTCGGAACAAAACCGTTTACCGGTTCCTTATTCGTTACGTCTGTGTTGTGTATGCAAGTGTTTCATATGTTATTTGTTTGATGTTTATCTTTTTACCGACTTTCAAGAATGAGGTACTTGATTTTTTTAATTGTTTGCACCTGATTTCTTGGATACAGGTGGACTAATTCCAAGAAATATTTTTTATCTTGAAAGGCGCTGCCGTGTATTGCTATTTTAATTGTATGGAAATCGGTACAGGAAAAATCCTACATTTAGTGACACAAGTGTTAAAATGTTAGTAATTAGAGTTTATGTACGAGTAGGTATTTATAATATATTGTTGTTTGTGTAGGATTAATTAAATTTAAATGATAAAAATAACTTTATTATATGTATTATTATTTTTATGTTCCAATTCTTTATATTCTAGTTTGGTCATTTTCATTCTCTGTATATTTTTGTACTTCGAGATTTACAACAAATATTATCTGTAAATAACAAGATTATGGCAAATAATTCTTGTAAATTACTTACAATATTATTATAAAAATGTTGTGGTTATGAAAAATGCTATTTCCTTATTTTCGTCTAACCGTTATTCTATTTGTATAGCATAAAAAAATCGATGGTAACAATAACTATAATATAAAATAAAACTTAATTTTAATTTTGTCGTTGTTGGTGTGTCATCTGGTGAATCTACTGGCAACTAAAGTGCTTTTTAGTGTGCTATTTCTAGACAGATAATTTTGAACCAAACTTTTAAGCACCTTTGTTAGAGGTGCCCGCATTTTGGCACAGATGGCGTCGCTACATAACCGGGCTGAAAAGTTACAACCCCTAAACTACAGATGGCATTAAATAATTTAATATTATACGAAAACGTCTGCAGATGGCGTAGTTAAATGAGGTTTGCTTTGAACCACTTGACCACAGTAAACAGTAAGAAACGCTGTGAGTTATTACAAAATTTCAGTAGAAGGCAGTTTATTGTAATTTATCATTAAAATTCCAAATATAACAAAACATATTTTATTATGTCTTGTAAAGTTTACAGTTCAGTTGATATATGTAAGTATAAGAAAAAAGTAATAGTAAAAAAGTTATTTATTCAATTACACCTTTAAAAATCAATAACATGTTGAATAATTATTTTTACCAAAATTTTACTTGCATTTTATTTATTGTTTTAAATTTGTTTATATGTCTAATAACTCGTAATTTATAGGTAGTTATCTCCTTATCTCGATGCCAATTTCAATCAACTCTTCAGGTTTGTGTGTAAATGTATCCTCCTTGGTATAGGACTTCCCCAGTCGTTTCCACAAATCCTTTTCCCTCGCGATTGACACAATTGATTTTTTTTTTCTATATATATGTTACATACGTAAATTCTGCTGTACTTATGACTTAAATATGTTAAGCAATTATTTATTTTCTGCACATTACATAGTTAATGTAAGATATAAAACATTTTTATTCACTTTTACGGACTCAATCAGGTAATCTGCACATTACCCAGGTAATGTGCATTCTAACTGATTTATGCACATTAACGGTAACACATACCCTAAACTATGCGCCAATTTGTTTAATTAGGCTTACAACTGCCGCGTATTATATAATAGTTCAGTTTGGTTACATAATATTCATTCCAGTTTTCTTGTATTCTAAATGGAACTTGAATAATTAACTAAGTCCCGAGTCGACAAAGAGTTGACTGTAGCCCAAATTCTGTTTTTCCATTAGCAGTTGAAAGAGCACCGCAAAAAGGCGAATTCACTCCACGATTACAGAATACCAAAACGAGAAACAATCTACAATCAGTGTTCCCTTCAACGAATAAATTAAAAGTTGCCAGTACTAAATTAGAGGTTTCCGAATAATTGAGATTGTTCGGGAGGTGCTCTAAATCGTGCTGCGGAAGTGAAATTCGCAATTTTGCTTTTTTTTGTTGCGAATTTTTAATAAAAAAGATTGACGGAACTTTTTCCGAACAAGTGTTGCGAGTTTTGAAGTGGAGTGAGTTAGATGCGAGTCGAGTTTAATTAGTAACTCGGGCGAAGGCTTTTGTCGGGGGAAAACAATTATTGTGTAATTTTTCTATACCTTTTTTTTTGCCTTACGCAAATTTACTGCAGCACGAATGTTTAAATTAACTATTGTAGTAAGTTATGTTATATCAAGTTATTAATAAAAATTCTATATTTGGGTGAGTGATCGAGAGTAAAATATTTACCTGTGTAATATACAAGTTAATTGATAATCAACTAGCGTCCTCTTACGGGTGGCTTTCGATGGCCGTAAGCAATAACTTGTTCTTAAAGAAAAACACTTTGCTCTACACGTTGAAAAAATTCAGTTAAAAGAATTGGATTAAAACAAATGGCAAAAATATTAATGACGCGCGGCCAGATGTATGTAAAATAGATTTATTACTTGCAAATTTTCAAACAAAAAGCGTTGCTTATGGTTATCAGAAGCTATTATATGGTTATTAAGAAAATGCAAGCAATAACTTGTTCTTAAAGAAAAACACTTTGCTCTACACGTTGAAAAAATTCAGTTAAAAGAATTGGATTAAAACAAATGGCAAAAATATTAATGACGCGCGGCCAGATGTATGTAAAATAGATTTATTACTTGCAAATTTTCAAACAAAAAGCGTTGCTTATGGTTATCAGAAGCTATTATATGGTTATTAAGAAAATGCAAGCTAATTACCAATGACGTCTTTAAACGTGTATTTATTTCGTATGTTAATTTGTTAACCTCCAAGATCACTTCTTATCCATTTTTTTTGCTACTATCATGTGTGGTAAAACCACGGTAGATACATTAGTGCTACTTATTAATTAAATATTAACATTGACAAAAAATCACAGAAAAGTCGATGTAACCTACAAAAATATGTTTTAAGATCTTTTTCAATTGTAATTTGGTGTAGTTAAGAAAGTTTTTGATTTGTGATATTCTAATTAAAATTATGTCTATGGTGTATCAATTATAATAAGTTTTCACTAAACCCTAATTGATACACATCATGAAATAATTTCCCTAAATATCACTCTTAAAAAGTTCGTCGCAAAACATGTCCTCCGAATACTTTCTAAGGGTCGATATGAATTGATGACGCCCAATAAAAGACCCTGGACAGGGCTTCCGAAAGGTCTACAGATTGTCCCATAAATTTCCTTCGCGAGTACATTGCGGATAAGTGGAGTTTATTTCACGAGATTTCGGTGAGGTTCTACCTAACTTTGCTCCGTGCAAGGTACGACGGTGCTGAAATAGTGCGGGGTTGTTGGGTTATCGATAAAGCATTATCGATTGATATAGGTAAGGCGACTGTCATCATGATTTATTGCTTGTTTATATCTGATCGTGAAGCTGTGATGAAGTATAGAAACATGGTACATACAAATTTATGATGCTCACTGACTAAAATTACCTCAAAGTTTTGTTAAATTTAATATCTGTTATTAGGTTCTATTGATAAACATCGATGCGTACCGTACAAATAACTTTCATAGTTTTGAAGTAAAGTAACGAGAGGAGAAAAACTAATGTGTCGAATTGAAATAACATGTTTTTTTTTTAAATAACAGGAAGTAAGTATGAGGTCGTGAAATTATGTTGTCGTATTATTATTATTTTGACCAATTTAAATAATATGATTTAATTTAAAATAATAATAATAGCAAGTACAATAATAGTGTTGTAAAATTATGTAGTCGTACTATAGAAAAACTATTTTAATAAAAATGTTTTTAGTATCGAGTCCATGAAATTTATCGATAGTCACACACCACTAGTAAAACTTCAAGTGAAGTTCGACAAGTTACCAGTCTCCCACTAAAATATGTAGCGGAGCGATATTGAAAAGTTCTGCTTTGTTCGAAGGTACCGTCTTTATCTTTCTGGAGTTACAACGTGCTCAATCTTTTGTTCATTAACCGTTCAAACAGATATTTTTAACTGTTCTTTAATGGGATTTGTTAGAAAAATTGTTCGTTTCTCAGACTCCGTTTTAATCGTGGATTGTTGGAATAGGACGCGGCTATAAGAAATCACATTATAAGAAACTCTTTTATAAGATTTCTTTAAAATACTATTACTAATTTTATATGGATTTTATAAAAGAGCAGATAGAAAAATATGATTATGAGAAGTAGCTATACATTTAGTAAAAAGATGAAGTAAACTACGAATAACACACATAGATGAATTCATTGCTAGACAATTTATTCTATTACTCGGAAATGAAACGATTTCCACGCAATATGGAACTTGTCGTGTTTAATAAAACATTTCTTTCAACGTCCGCTTTAAAATGCAAGATAGTGTTGGAAAAAGCGAAAAATTGCGGTCTCGAACCGCATATATCCGGTTCCATGCAGATATTACCGCCGCCATCTTGTTTCAGCCAGACAAAACACGTATAAATCAAGTCTGTTTCGGTTTTATTAAAAGTAACTGCAGCTTGTATGATGTGTCGTTCCAGATTTTTGTATTTCACCCGCTTTCGGGAATGTAAGCTTTAGTCATTTTAATTTACGCTTGAGGTTATTTCCCGGATTCATTTTATGTTTTCAACGCGTAAGCTTGTTAAAAATTTCATCACGTTAAACAAAGCTTTTTTGTAAATATCTAATTAAAATTTGTTCATCCACATCAAAAGCGATCAATGTATTTCCTTTATCGTTTACCTCTAGACACAGATCCGAAGATAACTAATGTGATTCAATCTCAGTAAAGCACAGACACCGCTCGTATCCGGGCACCGATTGAAAGTTCATTTACCGCAGTTTTAGCAGCATTCTAAAGGCTTTCGGTAACAAAAGCAGTCTGCTCTAAAAGCTTCCTCACGAAAATGTAGATATGCATCAGCTATTAACACTCCACCGTCATTCCATCCTTTGATGGGTCCTTTACTTCGTATGGTGTGGTATTTTGATGAAAGAACACAGTTATTTTGGATATAGCCCTTGGGACCTTAGGCAATTCTGTCGTTTGGCCCGATACGGTACAAAAATGCTTGCTATCCAAGTGAAGTCTTTTACGGATTTTTCGGCAGTGTAACCTGAATCGCTTTGAAGCGTAGATTTTTATTTTCTTTGAAGAAATTGAAAAGGATATTGAATTTTACAGTTGGAATTCTGAATGCCGGCCGTATGGAGTTTGCATTTTTGCAGAGGCCAATTTCCTGGGAATAGTAATAGTTAGGTAGAGTAACGCAGACTTTGAGATATGCACGGATATTTTCCAACTTTATTTTGTATTTGTCTTTGTGTATGGACGAGATACAGGCTAAATTGTTTAAAGTAAAAATTTGCTGCTATATTTAGAGTAGTTATGGTTTTGCAATTCAGATTTAAATACTTAAAATGTAATATTTTTAACACTTAAATAGCAAATATTTATAGTATTACATTATAATAATAAATGGATATTTATATGTTTTAAAATATATTACATATATTTACAACCGAATATAAAATACCTATTCTAGAGTCAATAATAATAAAATACACAACAATTGTCAAAAATTTAGGTTGTATCATTTAAACAACAACAAGAGTTTTTTTTCTTTGGTTTCCTTTAATTTCATATTCGTTTTGTAAACGCAAGCTAATGCAATCTTATGAAGAACTAAATGAGTAAAACATTTTAGTATCTTACAATAAGTTTCTCTCTATTTTTCGGTTATGAGCTACGAATTATATCCGAATATATTTAACGTTATTTTTCGATACGCGTATGTAAATACAAAATGTTATGTATTCGTCACACGCATTCTCGCATCTAATACCCCGAATAAACCGACGAAGCTTACGAGTACATTTGCATGTTTTCATATGCCGCATAGCGGATGCTCAAAGGATATCTTTTCGCATGACTGGTCCAAATCGTGGTTTACAGGCCAGTGGATGGACCGATTTTTGGACAGTGGCCAGTTTCGGACCTTCTTTATTTTGTTACGCTCGTCCGGACTCCGTTTTTCGATATTTATTGGCGGACTTTACAAACTAGGGTGTCCTTTGATGTATCTGGCATCTTTTACTTTACGTCAGGATAAGATATAATATCATTCAGCTGTACGAGAAGAAAGAGTTAAAATACTACTAACTACAATTCTTTGGATCAAACAGACCGGGTTTCCATACATTATAGCGTAAATTGATAGAATTATACTTCCATATTTATGTTGAATAGTCAAATTTGCTTTGATACAAATATGCCATGCATTAAAAACGGTTTCATTCTTATATTTATTAGTTGAAGTTATTTGCGATTTACATTATTAAAATACCAATAAAATATTTAGTATCGTTGATGAGTATGAATTTATCTTCACTGGCTCGAAATACCTATTCGAATATCTGACTCCTTCCTATACCATCTATATCAATCCTGGTGACCATCTGGCGCTTTACAACACCACAACATCTTCACCTCAGTAAATTAGTTGCTCAGTTTAATATACGGCTTTAGTGGTTACAATCTTAGATATACTATTTAGACTTAGCTAGGAGTAGTTAGCAGAAAAGTCATCATATACAAGGTTATCGGCTAGGAGGGCACAAAGCCGATATAACAGTAATTAAGTACCATTTTCATTAAGGGACCAACCTGGAATCGAGAAAAAAAACAGCTGTTAATAAAGATTTATCCGTCGTCGATAAATTGCCTAAAACTATAGCTAGCTAGCTAATAGGGGAATACTAGCCCTCTAACCAAATAATCTTGTATAAAATCAAAAAATCAAAGAATATATCTCAGCATAATTTTACTAGCACTTCAACCTTAAAAATGTTTAACAACTTCGACTTTTCTCCGCTCTGCTCTCCTAACATAAGAATATAGGCTTGTTTACAAGTTTTATAACGCAAAAGTTAAATCGTTTAGCCTGACCGTACTACTGCTCTGCAGTGTTTGTGTATCAGACAGGCTAGTTCTGTGCTAAAGTCGGACAACAGCATTCTGGAAGGCGTCCAACCACAGATCGCGCAATTTATTCGCCTTCACTCGCCGTATCTACGTGGACGGTGTGTTAAGTGCTATGACCTGTTATAAAATAAAAGCCCCGTGGAGTTACTTGCGGGTTAAAAGAACGAAACCGTTCGAGTTCGAATTAGTGTAGTGTAATAATAACTCGTGATAGTGAAATTTAGTGCTAGTGTTACGTGTAAAGAACACATGAACAAAGTGTCTTCCCCTTAATAAAGATTTTAGGTTACGTGTTAAGGGACACATTCTTAGAGACACTATTTTTGTAGAAATGTAAGCTAAATTAAAATTACTTATTAGCCTTACGCTAAATTGTAATATTATTAAGGGATACCTAGATAGGTATACACTTAATATAATAAAAAAAACTTGCAAGATAAAAATAGATAGTTCATACAAAACGTGTAACAGAAAGGTGTGATAAAATTAAAGGGTGTTAGTTTACCCATCAAACTGAACACTTGGTAGAATATTAAAAAAAAAATTAGGTTCTCCATACGAAAATAGGTCACGTTTAATTTTGCAAAATATTATTATACAATGAGTTTACTTTGATGGTTAGACTAACAAGTATTATCACACCTTTCTGTTACACGTTGTATGTTCAATATTAAAGAAAGAATTCTGTGTACCCAACTTTGTTGATGTCCGATCAGACGTCTAAGGTGATCTAACAAAAAAAACATAACTTAAATAGTTAATGGAATATTAATTAATTACTTTTTTTCAGACAAATTCTTCAGTTAACGAAACTAATCGACTGATTATGTTTATTTATGATTTATTGGGACAAATTGAAAAGTATAATAAACATATTTATTTTTTATTATTGATGTGGCCAAAGTTAAATTTCGGCCACTTGCGGGTAGCGTTACACGCCCGAAGGCCTTTATGCGTTATTATGTAAGTGGACTGTATCTTTAAATATTAATAATTCGCTAGGATCGCTGATTACGATGGTATTTGCAATGAGTGAATTAAGGGAGGTAAAAGAGAATTCACGCACCTTGTAGAAAATCAGGATCGAAATATTCGATCTTCGGCTGCTCGATGCGATCTTGCTGTTTTCCCTCATAAAAACATAAATTTGGAGATGCTTCACAATAAACTTCAATAAAGTTCGAACACTTCACGATGAAAAGGTTTATATCACATAACTCGCGGTAGTTCACAATATTTTTTATAATCACAGACGTATCTTGAGTATGTTGACCCGGCGATTTATTGTAATCGACTGACCCTTTTGATTTTCAAGGGCACACACCTCCTCGGCGCGGTGCATCGTGGAAGGATACGGAGGGGGTAAGGGAGATAGGAAATCACTCAATTAGCCTCTAATACCATGAAAGAAAGAGACAACTAAGAAAAAATGCATTCAACTATATTGATACGCACTCTGGCGGTAACATCACCCCCGGCCTTAAAGGGTTGCCTTTAAAAAATAAATGGTGATATATAAAGGGAATTCGGGATAATATATAATAAAACATGCGGTATAATAAGCGGTTATAATATGTAAAAGCGGTTAATATATGCCGTAATTAAATTAGCGGATAAATAAAGTATATACTAACTTAAATAAGATGTTGCATTACTTAGCAAATTATTGAGTAGGTATGGGACATAATTTTACTACCGGGCGAAGATAGCTCCCCTTCGAAGTCTTTACAGTGACCACTCGAGTAGTGCCATCCTTAGACGGATAAACCTTCTCTACTATAGCTAAAGGCCAAGCAAGGGGTGGAGCATTGTCGGTTTTAACGATAACTAATGTTCCCTCGTGTATGGGAACAGAAGGCGTATTCCACTTAGCTCGTACCTGCAATTGATGCAAATATTCAGCACGCCAACGCTTCCAAAATGATTGTACTATGCTGTCTATTAAGTTATGTCTATCTAATAAACTTCTCGGTGTAACTTCAGGCGCAGGAAGCGACGACAGCGGCGTGTTATGAATAAAGTGAGCAGGAGTAAGAGCTGAAGGCTCTGCGGGATCACTACTGTTATGTACGAGCGGACGGGAGTTTACGAGAGCCTCTATCTGCGTAAGAATAGTGAGAAGCTCCTCATACGATACCATTTGCTGTCCTATGACTTTAAATAAATGCGTTTTAATTATTTTTACCATACTCTCCCAACAGCCTCCCCAGTGAGGAGAAGCGGGCGGAATAAATTTCCATTCTATGCGATTTTCGGCAAACTCTTCTTCCAGGCGCGGGCGTAATTCGTCTAAGAATTTATACAAGTCGCGGAGGTAAGAACGTGCTCCTACGAAACAAGTACCGTTATCAGAATACATACACTTAATGGGTCCGCGTCTGGAAAGAAATCGCTTGAACGCATTAAGGAAGCTGACTGTACTCAAATCGGTCGCAATTTCAATGTGCGTGGCTCGTGTCGTAAGACATGTGAAAATGCATAACCAAGCCTTGCAGCTCTTTATCCCCCGACCACGAGTAGGGGTGTACTGAAGAGGACCTGCGTAGTCGCAACCGACATGCGTGAAAGCTTTATCGACTTGATTAACGCGCTGACTGAGTACATCTGACATAAGCGGAGATAACGGACGTGGTTTCGATTTAAAACACACGTTGCATTTGTAAATACGATAACGTATAAGGCGCCTTGCGGCTAGGATCCAGAAACTGTGCCTCAATAAAGACATCAGATGTTCCGGTCCAGCATGTAAGTGCTTGCGGTGATAGTGATCAACTATCAAATCAACGACATGATCGCGACGTGGAAGAAGGCAAGGATGCTTATATGCGTGATCCTCGGCGGAATTTGACAAGCGACCTCCGACACGAATTAAACCGTTACTATCCAAGAAAGGTCTAAGCTTGTTTAAAGTGGATGAACAAGGTTCATTTTTAATTAAATTAGATTTATCATGCGGGAAATGAACATCTTGCACTGCGCGTACTAATTTATTTTCTGCAAACTCTAGGTCTGCGGCGGTTATAGAATTACCACGTGGTAATATTTTCATGAAGCGGTATATATATACGATCGCGCGTAATAATTTTGTATACGACGAAAATCGTTGCGCGAGCGTGTAGAGCGGTGGGTTTTCTGGAGTGGTTGTGACAAGCGCTTGCGACCGTTGTTCCGGCGCGTCTGCGTAATCATTGTCATCTATTTTATTCAGAGGCCATTCACTTGGATTGCTCATGATCCAAGGAGGTCCAGTGAACCATAAAGGATGGTCGAGTAACTCGTCCGGCGTGAGACCACGTGACAAGCAGTCGGCGGGGTTTTCAGAGCCAGATACATGAAAGAATCGATTCGCGGGAATATTTTCAATCACTTTGACTACTCTATTGGCGACAAAAGTCTGCCAACGATGCGGGGACGCGCATATCCAACAAAGGGCGACTTTAGAATCACTAAAAGCAAAGACATTGCTTACTGCGTAACGCGGGGTTATTATGTCCAGGACTTTACGAAGCAGCTGTGACAATAAAACCGCTGCACAAAGTTCTAATCGCGCAATAGATACGACTTTGACCGGTGACACTTTAGACTTTGCGCAAACTAATCGCACAGTGTACCCTGAACCTACGCGTACTTGTAAATATACAACACCGCCGTATGCTCGTTCACTCGCGTCTCCGAAACCAATAACGTTAACTTCGCAGTTCTCCACAATACACAAATGTCGTGGAATGCACAACTGATTGAGCGAAGAAAGCTCTTTACAAAACTGCACCCAAGCTTTAGTGATGTGAGATGGAGGTTCGGCATCCCAGTCACACTTTGACAACCAAAGCTCTTTTATTAGAAGCTTGGCATACAAAATGGCCGGAGCCACAAAACCCATAATGTCCCAAAGTCTCGCAATCGCAGACAACATAGTGCGCTTAGTGCACTTATCGTCTGGAGCGTTAACTACAAAGCGGAAACAATCACGTGATCTATCGAAATATAAACCAAGGATTTTATGCGGGGTGGACTCGTCAAACATTTTATCATAAGACTCTTTATGCGTGTCTGGTATGTGAGCAAGTACATCATCAGAATTGCTAGTCCATTTGACTAGATCAAATTGACCTAACTTGAAAAGCTCGATAAGCTCTTTACTCAGGGTGACCGCTTGAAGCGTAGTCATGACTGAGGTAGCGATGTCGTCCATGTACAAGCATGTAGAAGCAGTGGCGACTGCGGCGGGAAACTTATCACCTTCATCGGCAATCAGCTGGTGAACCACGCGCAATGCGTGAAATGGACACGACTTAAGTCCGAAACAAACGCGGTTAAATTCGTATACAGTAACTGGATCCTCCGTACTGAACCGATATAAAATTCTCTGATACCTACGATCAGATTTGCGTACTCCAATTTGAAGGAACATTTGACGACAATCGGCGGAAAGCGTTATCTTAAATAAGCGGAATTGAATAAGGATGCTAAACAAGTCACCTTGTAGATTAGCACCTGCGTGAAGAAGGTCGTTCAGTGAGTAACCAGAGGAAGACTTGCAGCTGGCGTCTAACACGCAGCGAAGCTTGGTCGACGCTTTGTCTTCACGAAATACACCGTGATGTGGAATCATATATGAAGGTTGAGTGACGTCATCACCATTCATATCAATAGGACTTAAGTAGCCCTTATCTATGTAATCGCGCATTACGTCATTATAAGCGGCGCGGGTTTTGAGCGAGGCGTCTAGCTTTCGTTCTAAACATTTAAGACGTCTAAGAGCGGCGGCGTACGAATCTCCTAATAAACATACGTCATCACGGAACGGTAATGCGACTACATACCTACCTGTGTCGTCACGAACGGTAGTAGCACGAAATAATTGTTCGCACTCAAAGTCATCAGGGCTTTGAGCGGGCGGCGCGGTAATCTCTTCAAGTTCCCAAAATCGCTTGAAGAGTGTGTCCATCGAATCGTGGACAACTGAACAACATACAGTCGTTAAACTATTGTGAACGATCTGTGACGTAGGCGCGGAACCCATAATCACAAAACCTAACACAGTTTGAATCGCGGGCGGTATATTACTATAACTGCTATGTACCACTCCGGGCAGCAGCAGATGCGAGAAAGTCGATGCTCCGATTAAGCAGTCGACAGGTCCAGGGGTTGCGAAATCGTTGTCGGCGAGCGGGAGTGACTCGAGGTGTGTAAACGCAGCTTTATCGACAGCGGCCGACGGAAGATTATCGCTTATGCGGTCAATAACAAGCGAGTCGAGATCAAAATTAATATTTGTATTAAATCGCGAGCTTAAATTAAAATTAATCGAACCCCGTATGTGATTTTCTGAACCCCCGATTCCTCGAACAACCGTACATGAAGGCGTTATACGATTTAACCATCCTAGGCGCTCACAGCATTGATAAGTTATGAAATTGCTTTGGGAACCGGTATCTAAGAGACATTTAATTATCTGCGGCCTATTGTTACTATCGTATACTATTGTTTGAGCAGTGGCTAGCAGTACTGTCGTACAGGTAGATGTACGTTGCGGCTTATCAGCTGATGAGTCAACGCGCGCGGGAAGCGAGGCTGCTATGGTTGTAGTGCATAGCGATTGATCGCCGCGTTGTACTAATGGTGGCTCGATAGCAGGAGAGGCGGGCGACCTTACTCCTGACGTCATATCAGGCGAGGGTTCAAAGAGCGGTTTGTTATTATTAAAATGGAGTTTTAAATGGTGATTACCAGAACATATCCGACATTTGATCTTAGATGCACATTGAGCCGTTTTATGTGATTTGCTCGTACAATTTATACAAGCGTTATTCCTTTTTATAAACTTAAACCGTTCAGTAGGTGTAAGTTTTTCGAATGCGGTACATTTATAGTAGTGATCGTGAGGCGCGAAATTGCACAATGGACACTTATCAGTAGTCGAGCAAGTGACGTAAGCCTGTGGATTTGGCGGGCGGTTGGTTCTAGCTTGAAGCTTATTAGAATTAAATTTCGTACTATTATTCGAAACTGTATCGAGTTGCGTGCTCTCAAATATGCGACATTGTTTCTTAATAAACTCAATAAATTCGTCGAGAGTAGGCAATTTCTTATCACGATAGTACATCTCAAATCCACGTATGGTTTCAGTATCAAATTTTTGCGTAGCTATGTGCAATAATACAAAATCCAATAGATCATCAATTTTTAATGCTTTAAGTGAACTGATAGCGACTACAAACTTATCTATAAACAGCTGATAGTTAGTCGTAGACGGAGAACCTTTTAACTTAAGGCTAAGTGCCTCATTTAAATAGGCATATCCTAATTTTCTAACATCTTGATATTTATCAAGAAGGCTTTGATAAATGGCGTCATAATTTTCAGCACTCGGAATTATACCAGCAAACGAACTCTGGGCGGTCGGTGACAATTTACCTATTAAATAATATAATTTATCCGAGTTAGTTAATGACGAGTTTTGATGTACTGTTGCATTAAAACTAGCGTAAAACAGCGGCCAATGTTTTATATCACCATCAAATGACACTAATTCAATATTCGGCAATTTCGGTTTTTGTTTTGTTGGTAAAGTTGCATGATTAGACGCGGGCGGTTGAATGAACTTCGACATGACCTGCTTGATATAACAATATAGATCTTCGAAGGAGGCATAACCTTGGTACGAGGGAGTAGCTTCCGAGTCGAACTCAAGAAGTGTTTCGTTGTAGGTATCGAGGACTTGGTGAAAACTCGCACGTATGTCTTCGATAGTTACGCAAGAACTTAGAAACATCTCTCGAATTTCTACCGAAATATTAGTACTTTTATCTAAATCTTTAGCTTGATTATAAATAGTGTTAATTCGTTCATACAACGCGTTTCGCTTAGCTTGTAAAATGGTTAAACGCGGGCTTTTCGGGCTACTCATCGCGGCTGCCTTATCGTCTCGCGGCATCATAAATTATTGTAATGCAACAAAGAATTATATAACTTATTAGTCGCAAATATATACGATATGTAGGAAAATAAAGCGGGTATAACGCTGACAATACCAAGATACTAAATTAATTGATATGTCATATGCGGTAGGTAAATAAAATTATGTTATGTTATAAATGAGTATGTGAATATAAATAATTCTTATAAATGTATATATACCTAAAGGGCGGGAAAGTAATTAAAATATCTCTAAAGGCAAACACTTATAAGAGCGGAGCGGTTTAGTTAGAAATAACATGCAGTGTCGAATCTTTATGCGAAATAGCGGGTAGATATGACTTCGCAACTTAATAGTTACGAGGCGGATTTAATTTAGAAAAGTAAATCTCGTATTTAAATCGAGAAATAATATGAAACAAAATTTTATATTCGGTACGAATGACCAAAAAATGGTATATCCGGTTCGAATGACCAAAAAATGATATATCCGGTTCGAATGACCAAAAAATGGTATATCCGGTTCGAATGACCAAAAAATGATGTGGCCAAAGTTAAATTTCGGCCACTTGCGGGTAGCGTTACACGCCCGAAGGCTTTTATGCGTTATTATGTAAGTGGACTGTATCTTTAAATATTAATAATTCGCTAGGATCGCTGATTACGATGGTATTTGCAATGAGTGAATTAAGGGAGGTAAAAGAGAATTCACGCACCTTGTAGAAAATCAGGATCGAAATATTCGATCTTCGGCTGCTCGATGCGATCTTGCTGTTTTCCCTCATAAAAACATAAATTTGGAGATGCTTCACAATAAACTTCAATAAAGTTCGAACACTTCACGATGAAAAGGTTTATATCACATAACTCGCGGTAGTTCACAATATTTTTTATAATCACAGACGTATCTTGAGTATGTTGACCCGGCGATTTATTGTAATCGACTGACCCTTTTGATTTTCAAGGGCACACACCTCCTCGGCGCGGTGCATCGTGGAAGGATACGGAGGGGGTAAGGGAGATAGGAAATCACTCAATTAGCCTCTAATACCATGAAAGAAAGAGACAACTAAGAAAAAATGCATTCAACTATATTGATACGCACTCTGGCGGTAACAATTATTAAAGTTTTCGTCTATTGCCGTCATTGAGTTAATTCATTTGTATATATTTGTCTTTGGTCAAAACTAAGTGTAGATAATAAATGATTGCAACAACCGCATGATATTTTTGTCCAGTTAGTTCCGAAAACTTTTGATTACTTAATGTACCGTAAAAATATCAGTGGTTACTAAGATTTTAAAATGAAAATTTCAATGTGTAACTGTATGAAACTGTCTCTAAAAACTTCATAAATAGCCATGTGTAGATTTACTTGTTTTATAGCTCACTAGGGGCAAAGTCTATGTTTATAAAAGAGTAGTCATGACTGACTGGCTGATGTTACTTAGGAATCAATGCAGAGCCTATACCGATGAACGTAATGACATGAAATTTTGACTTTCTTAGTAAAAGCTGGTAAAAACTAGCCAAACATACGCACAAAATTAATAAAGCAATGTAAAAACTCTATGCTATAACTTTCCAAACCACTATAGTAAAGATATCTGGATACGTCTCATTTAGAACTCCCACTAAAAAGATATTTCGCTACGATAAAAATGTCAAAATCTTTTGTAAAACGTTCACAAAAAGCCGACACCTCCGAGGACCCTTGAAATACAAACAAAAAATAAACGCAAAGAATCAATATTGTAACGGAGACGGCAGAAGATCGCGTTCCATTTTATCAGGGGTGTCTATTATGCGAAATTATTTGACAGTTCTTGTCGTTAAGCTCATTGAGAGTGGGCCCGAATGGCTACCATTATAGCAGTTTTACAACGACTTCCCTTATTCCGATAAGGAAAATAGCTCCAATATTTTGTTCATTTTGCTTTGTAATAAACTTATTGTGTTGCGCTTGAAAGTAGGGATGAGCTGAAGTGATTCTTGGTTGGATTACCGGATAAGATTTGCAAGATAAAAAAATTAATACGAATGATGCACATAGTGGTATTAATAACAATAATAAATTTCTTTAATTCAGGTACTTAATGTATGGTTTAAGTGAATAAAAGAAATATATTACTTGAACTAAAACCTACACAGTTGTATAAAAGCTATAAGTCAATAAACAACAATTAAAACTTTTTTATTACCTGGTGATGGCAAAATATGTTACAGAATATTTTTTTTAATAAAATTATAATATTAAATGTATTCAATATAGGGCAGAAAAATAAAAGTTAATAAAAATTAGTACTAATTCTTTGTAAGGTACTTTTTCAAGAATATTTTATCATTCTAGCATATTATTATTATATATCATATTGACATATCGACGCATGTTGATTTCGTCGTTAAACATTTGCATTTAAATCTTCGACAAAGTTCTATCCTTTACTATTCTTTTTTATTTAGGTGACTTCCCTTACCTGAAACAAAATTGCTTACTCGAGTTTTAAATTGAACTCATTCTTTTATAAAAATTAAATTGGATATTTTGAAAGTTCATTGGAACTTTCAAAATATCCAATTTAAAATAGTAAAGGATAGAACTTTAAAAGCATCCTTTATTATATATATAAATGGCCGTGACGTAATTATCGTCATTCTCAGAATATTACTAGACATAGGACTATCCTACAGAACGCCATTGGATGCGATCATGTGAATGGCACATCCAGTTTTAGCCAGCTACTTTATGCAAGTCGTTGCTCCATATTGCGATGCGTTGTCGTTGCCGGATTGGCCTCCTACGTTTCTCGTTACGTGGTCTCTACTCTAACAGTCGCTTTCTCTATCGGTGTTCGGGTCTCTTACAGATATGACAAACTCGCACGAAACCTTCTGAGTCTATTTTTATTTTGCGAAATCTTAGGCTGTCAGATTTTCTGCCTGATTTCCTATTCCTAGATAGGTTTTTAATCTGAATGTTATCAAGTCGCGAGAGAATTATTTTCTATATTAGAATAAGGAATGATGAGATCGCAATGATACTCTCTTCTTTTCTACCGATTTTAAAAAAAGAGGAGGTCTTCAATTCGACTACAGTATTTATTTTTATGTTTCCTTCCTGATTTCTCTTAGACAGATAGACTATTAAAAAACTATATTTTTTCTCAAGTAGTCATTTTAAATCTTATCAATTTGGATTGGAAGTTTAAATATAATTCCTTACATATGAAATTGGCGTTTTGTCGTACTGGCCACTTTGATCTCAAATATCTCTTCTTTGGTTAGGGATTCCAATTTCAAATTTATACAGCTATTTATTCATACATTTGTATTTCGAAAACCGTAATTCATTTGTTTTGTCCTCGTTTGGTTTTTTCTTTACGTCACGCAGTTTACAAAATGGAAAACTTGAAATATCGCGTTATTTACGAGTACGAGTTCCACCGTGGTACCAGTGCTGCAGAAACGGCTCGAAGGATTAATGATGTGTATGGCGGTGGTGTCGCAAAACAAAACACAGTGCGTCTTTGGTTCCAACGTTTTAGTTCTGGAAATTTAGACCTGCAGTACAAGCCCCGTGGACGGCCCGAGACTAAAGTTGCTAATGAAGAATTGAAAGCTATTATGGAAGCAGATCCATCGCAAACCACGTCCGAGTTAGCTGCAGGCAGGTGTTAGTGATAAAACTGTTTTAATCCACTTGTAGCAAATGGAAAGATGAAAAAGCTTGAAAGGTGGGTACCTCATGAATTGAGTGCAGCAAACCGACAAACGCGCGTCAACTGCTGCGTTACATTACTCAATCAGCACAATAATGAAGGGATTTTAAATCGGATCTTTCGGATATTTTAAGTTTTCCATGTTGTAAACTGCGTAACGCAAAGAAAAAACCAAACGAGGGCAAAACAAATGAATTACGGTTTTCGAAATACAAACGTATGAATAAATAGCTGTATAAATTTGGAATCCCTAACCAAAAAAGAGATATTTGAGATCAAAGTGGCCAGTACGACAAAACGCCAATTTCATATGTAAGGACCTAATACTTAAACGATTTTGTAGCGATAATAGTGGAGTGGTTAATGGGGTCGATTGCCGTGCAAAAGCTATGAGGTTCCATCCAACGAAACATACAAAAAAAGCCTGAGCTACCGGTGAAGGAAAATATGGTGAGGAAACCATAGCATGGTTGTAGGGCGTTTCCTATCGCTCGCCTGGCTAGCTACCACCCTCAAATTGTAATATCTGTCGCCAAAAACTTAACGGTGTGTTCCGGCAGCCTCCCTTGAGAGCCAGTGTGTTCCTCAGGCATGCTCTATCTTAGGCTACAGTATCGATGGCTTCCGTGTTTGTGTGAACTTGTGGTCAAATGCCTACTGAGTACAATAAAAAAAACGAAATAACTATAAATATTCTATCAGTGCGTGCCGCAATGGAAGTTCGTAATCAATTTTGTTTTAAGAACTTGTTATTTATCAGTCTGTTTATATGTAAGTATGTTGTTTATTTTTTCATACTTATGCACAAATTTTGAGCTAATTTTAACAAACATCGGTATATAGTTCCTCAAATTTAAGCTCTTAAGTTACATAGATTTAAGTGGATTACAGCCCTAATATAATTACAGGATCCCTCAGAACCCTTTCCAAAATCTAGGACCTAGTTTAATAACATTTCAGTGCTTAGCCTCAAATAATCTTAAAGCATTTAACAAGTACATTTAGCGTAGATAGGTAAATTACAATGATATAGCACGGTAACTCAAAGAAAATTTCGCTATTTTTGTTTGAAGAACATGCTTGACAATTTTGGTATGTGAACCTTTTATTATATCTATAGCATTATCAAAAAATCAGACTGGAAGTGCCCTAAAACAGAAAATTACATTTTAATTTGCAGGCATTATTTTATATTCTGACCTAGTATTACTTCCTACTTTTATTTTATTTCACATTATTACTATTGTATAATTATTATTATTATTTCATACCACGAAAACTATGGAATGAAATGTAATAAAATACCTAAACCGTGATACCGTGATATCTAGACACTTGAAGTTTTCACAGTGATATATTTCTACTGCCGCTATAACAACTAAAAATAGATCAAAACAAATATTTAAAGGGGGCTGTCATACAACAAAAACTACTATAGTAGTTATTAATATCAAATAAACTGTAAATAATATGCAATAAACGGCAAAAACGGCGTTCGTTGTATGGCAGCCCCTTTTAAATATTTATTTTGATCTATTTTCAGCTGTTATAGCGGCAGTAGATATACATCATTGTAAAAACTTCAACTGTCTAGTTTTCACGGTTCATGAGATACAACTGGTAACAGTCAGACGGACTGCAAAATCTTAGTAATAGGTTCCCGTTATTAAACTTTAGATACGAAACTCTAAAAAAAAGGATTGTGTCCTACGTAGACACACCGTTTATTTTACTTTTAGACACATTCAGAAGACTAAAGCCTACAAAACCTGTATCTTATTCCCTATCTTTCTTACCAAGCGACGGCTTCACAGACCTGCTCATGTATCATTTCGCGGGACTGCTAATGCCAAGTTAAGCTGAAATACATTGCTCATAATATACTGTACCGTACGCACGGTTATCTCATTTTCAGTTAATAATTACGTGAGGTAGCACGTTTTCTGTATAAAATAAACATTTTCCTTGTGCCGTATTTTGTTTTCTCGTAGTAAACTTTGCTCGCTGCGCTCTCGTAAGCTTTGGGAGACGACGGGCGAAGAGACGAGGTGACTGGTGGATGGAATGTTTGCTAGTTTAAATAATTCCTTCGAGGTTTTAATCGCATAAAATGTCTAATACTAATATTTTGACTTTATGTTCGAGCTCATCTTCTATAAAATGAATCGCTGAATCTGTTGCTAACCGCAAAGCTGCTGAACTAATTTTCTAATTCTTTTTTTAGAATATTCCTTGAAGTAGGTACGAGGATGGTTCTTACGGGTTTTTTATTTAATAATTTG
The DNA here is from genome assembly GCA_947049295.1 of Ligdia adustata. Lineage (NCBI taxonomy): Eukaryota > Metazoa > Arthropoda > Insecta > Lepidoptera > Geometridae > Ligdia > Ligdia adustata. The sequence continues at coordinate 13,388,002 of OX346218.1, forward strand.
CCTGTAAAGGTCTAAAAACAACACTTTTCTATACTCCCATACAATCGATTCGTAACAATACTTAAAAGTACAGTTGAACCTTAATACCATAGTCTTAGTGGAGAGGTTCCGGGGAGGCAAAACAATTGAGAGACGTTAGTATCTTATAAATATTGATGTCAATCGATATTTGTCAATATTTATACGATGGTAACATTACTCTTAAAGAATCAACTGTTAGGTGGTACGAAGTTCACCCGGTCAGCTAGTATAATATAATTCTATAAAAACTATTTAGTTTCATTCAATTTTTATTCCATGTATTCAAAAATATAAATAGGTATATGAATTTATTAAATAATATTCATAGTTAATCACCGCTAGTTTTGCAGGCATTAGATACACTAACTGATTTTATCTAAAACGTTAAATTTATCTAAAATTTCAACCGAAGGCCGAATTGCCCAGCTAGGCGACTAATATCGTAATGGTACAATAGTTCTACAAAGTGCTAACCCGCACAATACCTATACAGTATTATAATAGCAGAATATAAACTTGGACAAAAATCAACAACAAAGTTCAAGTGGTTTCCAGTTATCCTTTTTTGCCGTAATATTTAGGTACTTCCTGTCTCTTCTCTCTTGTATAAAATACAAATTTTCTTATTACTCATATTCATATTCCTTTATTGATAAATATATACATTTATAAGTCAATTAATTATATGTTTATGCAATATAGTACATAAGTAGTTTATGTATCTAAACTAAATCATTAAAATGTCGAGATAATTTCAGTAAATGCAATTAAATTAAATTATCTTAAATTAAATTGTCATAATGTTACAATAATTATTCTAGTTTAAATGTCGTAAACTCATTAGTTTTATAAAAAGCCTGCTCGATTAGCCATCTTTTTAGAATGTTTTTGAAACTCTGCAGAGTTTTAGCTGCAGAGATCTCTTCTGGCAAGTTATTGTAAACATTCGGTCCCATGACGTGCGTTAATTTGGTGGATTCCTGAGATTACGCGATATATTAGCGAGCTTTTGTCCGTCGCGAGTGTAGTACTCGTGCCTGCAGCCGCGTTCGAAGTACTCGGCAAGGTGAGTCCTGGCGTATACGGCCACCTGATAAATCAGGATGGCAGGCAACGTCAGGATACCCAGTTCCTTAAAAATTGGACGAGCCGGGGTATCCCAGGGAACGCGCGCCACATATCGCACAGCACGTTTCTGAATGCGGAAGGCGCGCTCCCAATCCGCGGCGCTAGCCCATATTTCGGCACCGTACTGCAGCTGCGAATGCACGGTCGCAAAATAACAAGCTCGTGCTATTTCGCGTGGCACCACTCTTGCTACACGACTTAATGCAAAGCACGCACTTCCTAGCTTTCCGCAAATTTTCTCGATGTGGACATCCCACTTTAGGCCTCGATCTAGTTGGAAACCTAGAACATTAGTCGTCTCATATTCCTCTATACACACTCCTCACTACATAACAAAATAAAAGTAGTTAAAGGTAAGGTAGATAAAGGTAAGGTAGGTAAAGGTAAGGTAAGTAAAGGTAAGGTAGGTAAAGGTAAGGTAGGTAAAGGTAAGGTAGGTAAAGATAAGGTAGGTAAAGGTAAGGTAGGTAAAGGTATGGTAGATAAAGGTAAGATTAAGTTGAGCGATGTTTTACTTACAGTTATAGTTAGTGGTAGCCTAGTCGGTAAGCCCCTTGCCTCCGAAGCAAGAGGGCACGGGCCATCTGGCGTGGCTTACCCCAGGTCACCTCTCTCAAGTTTTTAGTCATGTGGACTATATAATTATCACCATGCTTTGTCCTTAAATCAAACCTGCTTGTCGGGGAAGGTTATATAGCTATCGAAGATAAGTGTTGTCAGACTTCAATTTTCCGTCTTGCAGTTGGGGCAGCCCCAACTATGGTGTACAACCCGCTCCTCAAAGAGATCCGTTTCTAGCTATAGCATGGGACACTATAGGTTGAAAAAGCAACATCAACTGATAATCGTCTATACTGCGTCACGATACTGTAATCCTTAGACACAGGCGCCGCCCGTTCAGAAATTTAACTTTGTATTCAGCACAATGGCCGAAGTCCAGCAAATTAATTTTAGTAAGTTGGTTCCTGCAGGAAATTCTATAAAGAGCCAATTTCGCTTTTGAGTTAAAACGACTTGAGAGTTTGTAAATGGTTTCATTGATGATGAACCTAATAGTTTGAAAATAAAGTTTTTTCAATAGAAAATCTTTGTACAAGTCATAATACAAGTATATTATTACCACTACAGCCTTAGCGCGATCTTTTTCACACGCCTCTTTTCATTCTCAATGTGTATGTAAACTAAATTGCGCTAAAGACAAGACATACCCTAAATAATAAATAAATGGTTCATGATCCGACATTATGAAATAGAACATAAAAAGTTTAAAAATAGAATCCCTAATGGAATCAAATCTTTTAAAGGGGATTCTATTTTCAAAACCTTTTTCTTAGTAGTTAAACCCTTTAAAAATAATGCCTCCAAATTTTAGGTTTCTGCTGTTTAGGATCTGTGTTGATTCAAAGCGTAATTTATTTAGCCAAGACTCACTCTTTTATAAATCTAGATAATTTTGCCCATTTCATAACTATATGTGATTAAATATTGGCAAATTTTGTATTATTTTTTTCAAAATCAGTCGATAAAAAATTTACTACTTTATATGACTTTTTTTACTAATTTTCTTTAGTCAGCTCGGTTAATTCTATAGATTCATTAGTTATATCTGCTTTAAACTGAATTCGTATAAACGTGACGTTGTTAACGTTCGTAACGACCTCTATTATGCTCGAATGTAGGTCTAAAAGCACCATCATCGCTACAATAATTTACGATGCCATTACGACAGGTCGCCGGTATCTCGCTATAACCATTCTATCATTAATTTAAATTGAATTATGAAGTTAACCGAACACGACCAACTAATGCTGACCCGTGTTAATATACATACTGCATTGAATAGCTGATATTTTAGGGTCGGGGCATACGCGGAATGGATTGGACTCTCTTTCAGCTGCTTAGTTTCCTGAGAACTATGTAACGTTAGATCGATTAGGCATTAGCTGGACATGATTGTAAAAATATCAATATGATTTTATTATTGCTAAGTAGGTTATTCAAGTTCTTTGAGTTTGTACCATTAGTCGGTGAAAACGTGTTCATTGACCTTCTAAATTGCCTCACGGCTCGAAACAGAGATGTCGCTGTTAATTGGCTGCTAGTTATGCGTTAAATTATAGTACCCACTTTACTATAATATAACGCATAAGATGAGAAATGCCCGGAAAAATGTCCGGAAAGATATTTGAAAAAGTAGGGCCTGAGCGATGACGACGCGTACCAGCGGAATAAATGGCGCTTCGTGATAAAGAAAGCCCAACCCGCGTAAATGGACAAGGCGAAGACGACAAAGAAGAAGACTATGTAAGAAATGCGAAAAACGATATTAGGTATGTAAATATAAAGGAAGCGTTATAGTTGTTTTTCTTTCTTGTGATAGCATGATTCAATTAAGAACGTACTCCGGTTTTTGCAGTTCCCAGTTTTAATATGTATTTATTATGAACATTTAAGTATCAAAATTTCTTTACCACGTCTGCAGTTTGATTTGACCTTTACCTAAGAGCCTATTTTCTTAAAGGGTTAGATTAAGCTAGCAAGGAGTCCATAATATAGACTCCTAGTTCAATAGCGATTATATCCATTGCTATATGAAACCTCTGGGGTAAGGATCCGGTGATTAACAACACCAAGATATGCCCCGAAGACGGGTTGTTACGTGTAAAGCTCAATTATATGGAATTTGAGACGGCATTGATAGGGCTTTAAGGGTAGTATCTATAAAGGCTATTATGGAAGTGGAAAGTTATTGTTTTATGATCTCCATCAATTAGCCTTGGCGCTAAATTCGATAAGTTTATATAGATGTAGTTCAATATACGCGTAAATTTATAAGTTGTTAATTTTCTCAATTATCCCCAAGTATTTACGCCGCGAGAAATTTGATCCCAGAAAAGGTACAAACAAGAACCTGAGTAGATGGAAAAACGTCTTGAGGAAACCATAGCATAGTACTATGGCATTCTCTAACATTTGCTTAACTAGGCAAAAAGCAAAGCAAAAGTAAGCAAGCTTGGTACCATTTTGACAGCGCTAAAGCAGCAAACTCTCAAAACTAAACCAAATTCGCTTACTCTTGTTATCATCTCTTTCATGCCTTACTATAGCCGATAAGGGGGCTGAAAGTAGTTCCTCTACACTAATACATCACTATTACATTAAATGCACATTAACTTGGCGTCAGAAATACTTTTATAAATTATTTGTTTCTCCTGTAAAAGCCATCAGCTCCTATCCTGAGCTCGATATAGACGAATTTCAATCCTTCAAACTTAAATGGATGTTAAATTAATTTGCCAGAAAGTTTGAAAGTTGATAAAGTTTAATAAGACAAAGAGTACACCTGTTGAGATCCACGATGAGCCCCCGTCTTAAAACGGAAACGCAGAATATTTGAAGGCAGAAACACGACTCTCCGTAAGTTTTTATGCATAAAATATTCTAGAACCTTAATAATAGTTTTAGGTCAAAGGATTTAAATCAAATGCTCAGTATTGTACCAACTTTAATTTTCACTCGTTCGTATGAATTGAATTAACAAATGACATCACATTCGAACGCACAAAGTCACGGTCCTAAAAAATAATATTATTCGCTAATAATTATAATACAAGTTGTCTATTCCACTTGATTTGATACGATTTAAATTCTAGCAATAATTAATAACGTTCTTATAGTTTCCGTATCTGTGATTACATTAATCTGACCAATCCTTCTAAACAAATTGATGGTTTTACTCTAACAATTGACTTGATACAAGTTAAAGTAATGTAAAGTGAAGTAACAAAGCTGCCGGTTTGTTTACTGAAAGGTTTAACCTGAAATCGGATCGTTGTTTTAATTTATTTATAGATTTAAACAGGAATTCTGATTATAGCTTGAGTTTATTTTGTATTCGAATTTATCTTCTGTGTTTTTAACTGGTCACTGAGGTAAATTTTTTACCGAATGATTAAGTCTTAGAAAAATGACAGTAGAGTGGCATTTGCAACTAAGAATATTTCGGCTCAGTGATACGCAAATTGGTTCATTTTGATTGCTGTGTATAGGTACGGAAAAAATCACATTATATGAGTAGTTTTAGAAAAAAAATGTTGTATGGAAGTAAAGAGTGTTTTCTTAAACAAAAATTAGTTCCAGTATCTCTAAAACATGCATAAAATATATTATGATGAATTGAAAACCCACTTAACCTACTTCTTTTCGAACTTAGTTAACAAACGCCGATCTGTGAAACAATAGTTAATGCTTCATAAAATTCGTAATAAGATGAAATTAAAGCAGCTGCCGTTAGGTGTTAATAGCTGAAACAGCTTCATACAATATTAGCACATAAACCGAGCAACATTATCGTGGCATTCAGCTACTTTCTGGCCGCGATAAAAGCCTTTGTTTGCGCTAAACAAACGTTTACCACAAACATAATTCTGCGATCTCGCAAGAAATAACTTTCGTTGACATGGACGTATTCGGTTGAGGGGGCAGAATGATAATAACGTCATTAATACATTCTATCTAACATCATTCAGCCCACATTTTATTTCTTACATCTCAACAATATTCTCAATTTGTGCCAAATGATCCCATAGGAACATTTTTTTTTTGGATAGAACGTGCCACACACATGCTGTGAGTTACAGGGTTACGTGTTAATCCAAGGTATAGGCTATCTTTGTGCCATATTCTATCTATCCGTCAAGTGGTTTGAGCGTGAAGGAGGAACAAACAAACACACACACAAGCACATACAAACTTTCACCTTTATAATATTAGTGTGAAGTGTGATTAATTATTGTTACTACAAAAATAACTGTACACAAATCTGAAATCACATAAAAACTTATTACGATGCTCCACGTGAACAACTCTTGGTCACATAAACAAAAGAAGAAAATCCTTCCAAAACGAATGCAATGATTGGATTCATGCAAAGAAAAAATAAAGAATTATGATATTCTTGACATTTTCTTTCTGTTTTGCTATATATTTTGTAAGCAAAAACAAAAACTTAGCACGAGATTTTAATTCTGCCCATCAGTAGATATAATCTTAGTACGTCCACCTTCGTTGACGACGTTGTAACGCGGATGACATGGTAATAACCTGGTTTTGAGGCAAATAAAAATATATTAGGCGACGTGGTAATTATGTACACGCTTTATTTTAAGGTTCTGTTGCTAGACGGAGATTATTAAACAGTATCTCTAGTTTAACTAGTAGCGTATAACAGTAGTTATAGTATTGAATTGAGAGTTGCTGAAATGTTACTAAAGTATAGCGTAAGTTGATCGACATCCAGTCGACATCAGTCCATTCTAACCTTAAATCAGACTTATTACAATGATTTATGTTACTATAGGACTGATTTATATAAATTTGAAGTCATGAATATTTAGCATTGGCATATTTTATTTGAGCATGAAATTGGTAAGTTAACTCATTATTCTTAACTAATCTAGCTAAGATGTAAATTATGTATTAATTAAGACACTAGCGGCTAGCATTTGGACACGCTGTCTTCTAGTGGTGGGTTGGAGCATTTGGATTATCTGTAGATCTTAAATGGTCTATAGGTAATCTTTCTTTCTTTTTTTTAAGATGGTATATACAAGATATTTAGTCAGTTTTTTCATTTGTGGTTTGGTTCCTCCTCACCACCGCCACACCTCACCTTATTATTTCTCTTTCTCTCAGTATCCGACTTCCTCCCATCTTCTTTGAGATATAAAAACAAAAAAAAAAACGATTTCTCACGCTGACATCAAGACAAAGCGGAAAAACACTAAATATCTTTTATATACCATATTATTATAAATGGATTTCCGCAAAGTAACGCCTGACTCCATTAATTATTTTTTTGTTGTTGTTGTAGTTCGTTTTTCGTTTTTGGTATTAAGATACTTAGTATGACAATTAATCCATACAATTTATGCTTGTGCGTATTATTTCGGCGTTAAAAGAGATGTTTTGTATTCGTAAATACTTGCTACAAAAACGTGTTAATCACTTGAAGTCATAATAAGTGAGTTGAAAACACGTAGAAACTTCCGCAAGTGAGAATGTTGCAAGCAAACAAATGAGCTCAAGATCCGGCCTTTGTAACAGCAATGCTCCGCTGTTGCAAACTTTCAACCGAGCGAAATATTGTTAAACAAATTTGTTGGAAGTTCGTTCGTAGACATTGCGGTTATTTCAGATGTTTAACACAAGCTGTAAGTTGTAAATCTAAACGAAAATGTTAAATAATTTAAAATGTATGGGAAATCGATTCATGTAATTAGGACGCACAGAGTAGTAACCGTCAGACGTTTTGTTTTGATATGTCTTTTTTTGATGTTTTTTGCACAGGAATAAAAATATAAAATATATTTAAAAAAATCGTTTAGAATAAGCGAAAGAATAGTATTGTGGACATATTATATATATATGAAAGTGTGTTTGTTGGTTTGTTTGTTCTTCTTCCCATCAGCAACTGAGTGACGGATCGACTTAATTTTTGTACAGGCATAATGTGGGCATAATTTTAGGTCCACAAAGTGCTATTGGCTACTTTTTATCAAGAAACAAACACAACGCGGACAAAGCTACGAGCAAAAGCAATTTTATTATAATTTATATATTTACTAGTACAAAAGTACTTACTAGTACAAAAGTACTTACTAGTACAAAAGACTTACTAGTACAAAAGTACTTACTAGTACAAAAGTACTAGTAAATATATTGTCAAACAGTTCTCGTGACTAACACACACTTTTTTGAGGCCTTTACCGATTTGGTTCATATTTTAAAAAATCATAGTAAGGCTATTTTTACCCGACTGAGAAAGAAGAATGGTTATGATTTTCGAGTGTTTGAATGAGTGTATGTATGTATGCATGTATGTATACATGTATATTTCTTTAGCATGCTTTAGAGCCTAAACAGCTTGTCGTATTTGTATGTGAGTGGTGTCAATAGATTCGTTTTAGTCGTGAGATTGACACTGGGTAGATCAAAATTATAAAATAAGTAAGGATGATACACAGGTTTAAATATTTAGCGCTGGGTTTTTGTTTTAAAGTTGCTTTTAACTACTTGTTCTGCTTTATAATCAACAGTATTTTTTAATTAACTTCTTCTAGTAAAAGATACGGCAATTTGTAAGATTAGTTTTACAATAACCTGAACGGCGGATGTTGCCAAGTTCTTTGTACAGGCCAAGTGATTTGAATTCAATAAACGCTGTCAAGTCGCCCTCGGATCACTTTCCATGGAAATGAAAGGACTTTTTTGTTCTAGCCGCTGTGAAATTAAAATCGGTAGATACGCTATTAGTTTGCAAACGGTTGTGCTTCAATATCAAAGCTAGGAAATAGTTTAGTTATTAGATATTTTAGCTTCTACTTATAGGATTGGTTATAAATGGCGGAAAAAGTTATTTATAAGATTTATTTACTTATTAATTACCAATATTATATATATAATAAAATAAAATATTGTAAAATTTTGGATAAATAAAAACAAAAAAAATATTAGTAAATAACACTTTATAAATAAAAAAACAGTATTAGTATATAATTATTATCTGCTACTGTATAATACTGATATTAAAGTGTTATTTTACTTAAATAAATAGGCATTTCAGTTTTACTCTCGCGATGTATCAAAATAAATAGGTAGGTATTAAAAAAACAAGATTTGATTATTATAATTTTTATAACTTTTACTGCAAACGCGGAAGAATTGACAGAATTTAATACCTTATTAACAAAGTATAATAATTTCAATGTAGCGATTCAGGTAATAATATGTTCCAAAATTCAGCTTTACTAATCCATTACTAATATAAACCATTACTATTGTAAACAAAATACCAGGAAGAAAGCGTTTGAGCAAGAAATAATTTTTAAATTTTTATCAATTCCATATCTGATGATATTCGTAAATCCAAGATTCAAGAAAGAATAATTCTATTCGCAAGTAATCGCTCCGGATATTGAGGTGATATTAAAAATCTCGGGCGAGAGTTATGGCGTCACTCTTTGACATTAACGCTGCCATTTTGCAAAGTTTGCTCCAATTCTCTAGCCAGTTTCATTTAAAAACTCAAATACGACTGGAAAAGATTTATTATTATATTTTATTTCAAAACTAAAGGGCCATTGCAAAAAGATTCTCGCTATGACAGTAAAGTAGGCAAATATAAAAAATAACTAAAATAAATGAAATTTTAAATACATCATTATCATAGATCCTTTTGACAGCCTCTGTGAAATTTGCCAGGTTACAACTACCAGGTTACTATAAATTAGTTGTTCTCGGGCAACCTGAATGTAATAAGATGAGGCAATTAATACATAAAGAAATTAACACATAACATTAAAGGAAGCAATGCTTTACCATCGCTATGGTGACGTACACGTCAAAAAAGTCATAAACTCAGCAGAAAATAGAGTATGCTTTAATATGTACTACTAAGTCATAAATGAACAGCGTACGCAGTACGCGAAACAAATTACAATCCAGGGATTACTGAAAAATCTTATAAGGATGGAAAGGACACTTATATAAAAAAAAGTTTACAACATCGAGAATCTCTGTTTTTATCGATTTAGGAATAAAGCTTTATTTTTGTTGAGACAGTAACAGTTCTTGACGAAATTGGATTATGACTTTACATATTGTGTCACTGATGAAAACAAATACTACGACAATTATCAAATCGAATAAGTTTTTCGTCGATAGAAGTATAATGGTTTAATATTATTGTCATGAGAAATAAACCGAGTAAATCTGTACAGAGACAATAATTTATGGATACAAACACAAGCGATGGCTATCTATTAATTAAAATAAATTAAACAAACTGTCAAGTTCGTTCATTTCATTTGGGAGTCGAAATATCGCTGGCAGATAAGCATTTTGATAATAATTATTTGATCAGTTTTGTGTTTAAACTAAAATTGCTATGTAGTATCGATATATTTCAAAATGCTTTGACTATTTAAATAAATAGGTATTGCGTACTTAAATAAAATGTAAAATTAAAAAAAAACTAATAAAAAAGGAAAACCTAAAATAGTGAAATACTAACTTTTACTTAAAGTTAGCTATTGAATTGTAGTAGGAATTATTTTTGTACAGGTTATGCTTGCGAAGAAATGTGCTGCGCTTGTAACAAATGCTACTTGTATCTTTTAATATATCTCCCTACCTTATGTCTTAAGATAGGCTTAACTCTTGTTTTATTCTCCTTTGGACCAATTACCGCAAGTTAGGTGTTAGAGGGTTAAACTTTAGCCCCTAGAAATCAGACTTTAGAATGGAGGCAGGTGCGTTTTGTCATTCGTAATATGATCATTATTACTTACATAAACGTCCTCAACAACTATAATTCACGCAGTAAATAAATACAATTCTTAACTCGTGAACAAAATAATAGCTTTTTCTTACCAATTACATAATACAATTATTTCGTTTGAATAAACCTTGCTCTAGGTTCTATTAAAACTGAAACATCCAAAATTTTAGTTATTTCCAAAGTTATTTTTAGCGTATTATATAATTAATAATATAATAGCTGTATAATAACTTCCACATCGTCAAAATATCAGGGTTTATTAGCACCTATCAAGATAAACCTGCAAAACGGGGTCAGGCGTTTAATTAGAAAACCACAAATCTGGACGGGCTCTACAAATTAATCGCGGACTGCCGAATAAACGCTTAAAAGGGTACTACATATCTAGCACCTGTTTAACATTTATGTAAGTAAAAACGGAAAAAAATAAGTTGAATGTATAGGGTTACGAAAATCGTGCGAAAGCATGAGAGAAACGGAGGCGTGTTATTAGTGGGGATATATTTACAAAAGTAGGTCTTGATAGAACTCGTATAAACGTATCAATTCAAAATGTATATTTTACACGGCTCTACGATTTTATAAAATATTGATAAAAAAAAATTTTGCTGTTTGCAGAGCTACTAGTTTTATTAATTCATATCATTATATTCAATTTAATTTCCAATCTAATTCTGTTATTTCTACAGAACACTCTACAGTATAATGGCGTGTCGAAACCTTCAGTAGCAAGCTGACTGAGCGACAGTGTGGTTTAGGTTTAATCAAAGCGGTAACTCGCCGCGACAATGTGTCGGCTAATAGTTTTACCGTTCCGACTTTACCGTGCGACCCGTCGACGGGAATTAACTGTCGATACGAAACTCTGTCGATGTTTTGATGGTTTAAAGCTTAAAATTGTAGTTAAACTTGACTGTCAAAAGGACTGTCGTAGGAATTATATTCTATATTACTCTTATATAATATACTGATATATTTAGTCTTATATAAAAATAATATGATAATATTATTATTTGAGTATTCGTGGCAAAAATATTATGATTGTAACACACAATACAAGGTATAACTGAAAGCATAAGAGCTCGTTAAAACTCGGCTCTGATAGGAAAATGTCGATGTTAAAACAAAACTTACAATTTTCAGACTATATATTAAAACCTTCTTTACCTCACCTTATCAGTCTACATGGCTAATGCCAATAGATACACCTGAATACTACCCAAAGAGTAAAAGTTGGCATCCAAACTTTCCGTCAAAGATTACCAGCGAGTAAAGTTTACACTCTGTATAGTTCCTTGCACTGGGTTCTTTGCTGTAAAGTTTTCTTGCAAACCACTGTTGGCAATTTTACACATCTCAAAGAGGCTCAATGTCGCACGGAAAATGAAAAGTTGTGCTACTACTGTGAGGCTAGTTGGGACTTAGTTGTTTAGCTTCAAAATGAAAAGGACTTTGCCAAGAAACAAGCAATAAATAAAGCATTCAGGTCGATTCGCTACTTTCATGTTGTGTTATATTTTATAAAAAAATATAGAAGAGAATTTTAACATCAAACTAATAAAAGGAAATCATATTGGGTGAGCTTTTCACCTTAGTTAATACCGTACGTATCTCTCTAATTAGGTTTGTTTCTCATAGGCATAATTATATAACTTAATTTTATGAATTATGTTATCATTATCACAATTTGATTATACGGGATCATAAGTTAGGGGTGAACTAAGCTGAAAGGTAGTCACTAATATCGTCCTAAGGAAAAAACTTTTTTGTAATGGACCAACTCTGAATTCGAGAAAAAAAATCAGATGCTTCATACATTTTGTTAGCGGCTGATAGACTTTTTGTTGAAACAGCTGATTTTTTACTCGAATTCAGAATTGGTCCCATAATGAAAGTTGTTCGTAGTAATGCTTATATTGTCCCCATTTTGACTTAGTACACCTCTAACCTAACTGATAACTCTGTATATTTCTACAACACAGTCTTCATAAGCATTTAGTGAGAGATTCTACCAATTTTATTTACGCATTTTAATGTTAAATTCAGTGTTTCATTCGGCTTGTAAAACAACTTAAGTGAAGCACACACAGCTTGGACAAAAGCTTGTTATTTATAGCCAACATTAATATCTTCGCGCTCGCAGACAGACTAATTATTTTGTTTAAGCATTTTGAACCAGAGGTCGTACTGTATTTTAGTTGCAATTAAATATTCGCTTGAGATAACTGGATGGAAGCTTAGAGCATCCTTTAGAAATTGGTCCGCATAAGAGCTTCACGTGTTATTTTTAGTGTAATTTTCAAAGTAATACTCTTAGTTATAGCGAGGTTTTCGTACGAAATATTAATTAACAAACCTTAAGTATAAGAATACCATTGATGTGTTTTGAATCCCACAGAAATATACTTAAATTTAATGTTTTCTCCAATGTAAATAAATACTCTTGTGATGGAAAGTAAAAAATAATACAAGTCGAAACTATTAGTATAGGATCCCGATACAACGACCTTCACCGATCATATCCTGGACAGTAATTTGATAGGCAACCCATATACAATATATTTATTGGCATATTAAATTTAAAATAAAATACGTTTCATTAAATAGGCATTTCGGTGAAGGTCGTTGTACTCGTATATCGGGATCTTAGACTATACAGGTACTCTTAGTTTAGCTCTAGCCGTAGAGTAAGACTAATTACTTAAATTGAATGGAATCAAATCTGCCTCCTTATTATCACTACCCGTGGTAGAAAAGTGAAACATTTGCTGCAACCAAATTTTCTCGTTACTGGCAAAACATAATCAGGCATATCAAAAAAATCCAAATATGGTCTTTCAAATGAGGATCGTCCAAATTCCAATCAGTCCTCTTGCAGAGAGGAAAGAACAAATCGGTTACCCGCATACGATTTCGACTGAAATATTGATGACGGATCGGCCCAAGGGGACGATTATTTGAATCGGATCTCTCTCTGTATCGGGAGCCCTCTCCGACGATACGCAACTCACAATTGCAGAAGTTTTTATTACCAGCTGTTACACCACCGCTTCTTTCTCCACAGTTATTCCTTTGCACTAAAGTCGAAATTCCAACAGCAAAGAATTAAAAACGAGAAAGCGTATGCCACGATTTTTGACTATGTAAATCGAATACTCAACGCATTTTTATGAGCCCTGACAGATGAGAATACCTATGAGCGGTTTTATGAGCTTCCAAAATTTTTATAACAGTCAAGTTCCCTGCTATTGAATCCGCTAGGGACGAGTAAATTTTGAAAGTAATTACGTCAAATAAAATGCGGGGAAGACAGTAAATTGCAATTTAACTTTGATCGTGACTCGTTAAGTTATAAAACAATTCACCTTTTTGGGGTTCTTCAGTCAAGCTGGAAGGACATAATTTGCAAATCCCGCCCTAAATCTTCAAAGTTAAATTTCGTCTCGTGGATTTTTCTACCTTCGAAATCTCGACGATACTTCATAAAATTGGACATCGGTCCGGCGACCACTCGGTCTAATTGGCAGCGTCCCAGATCCATGCGCCTCTCGAAATTTATGACGAATTTCTGAGCTCGAACCGACTGCCCTTACGCCTAACTTTGGCTTTAACTATCGCCTAGACGTAGTTTGTGTGCCTAACGCTGTCGCTTCGTAATATTTGCAATAAAATAGAACTCTGGAATTTCTTTTAATTTTCATCAAACTTCATCGTCACATGTATGACTCACATTTCTCGACTACATTTTGCATGTCACACAACCACGATTTTTTAGTAACTTTTGAGGTCATTACCTCGACTTTTTCTCCGCCGTGTCTTATCTTCAGAGTCGACTTCATTCCGACAATTACTCTTCATTTACCACAATACCCGGCGAAACCGCGGAGGTGAGATATCCTTTGTCAGGCTTGTGATAAATACACACGTAAGCCAGCGAGATTAATGCTGTTACAGCTATATTCTCCGGACGTGCATGGTCCCTTTATAGCGCCAAGTAACTTAATATTAATCCATGGCTCCGCTGAAATGGCCTCAGGTATTATGTGGGCGAGGCGTACCTACGAAAAAATTGCTGCCCATATTTTTACAGGTAGATTGTGTTTTGTTTTACAGAGAAATTTTGAAAGGTTATTCGCAAAATTAAATAACCGCGTGTTAGGTTTTTCTATACTTTAATTTTCTTGATGGATGACTGCTAATATGAAGGTCAGTAAAGTTATTGAAAATTACCTTTATTACTCGTATTGCAGAATTGATTTATTGTTATTATTGAACTAGACTTAAGTCTTGTTTAACTAAATCTAAGTCAGACAGTAAACGAAAGTGATTAGAAGGTTCAGAACGAAATCACCGGTCAGTTAATAGCAATTTTAATTTATTTTCTTGAAAGCATAAAAGGCGCTTGTTTAATTTGAGACGTTTAACTTGCTCTAGCAAGTTAAAATCGAACACCATAATTATCACCAAGAAATAGCCAGCCGTCCATCCGTCGTGTAAACCAACGCTGCTGCTAAATTCATCAATGCCTACATTGAATAATCGGGCCGGTCACCTGCCAATTATACGCTACGGTTCGGACGAAATTTATTGTGAGAGGCCCACGGCGCATCTATTATACGCCTCTTTTTCCAATATGAGGCATTTCACGGCCCGATGAGGGTTCGAAGTTTAATTTCGTTGATGAAAAAGGTGGTCTGGATGACGGGCGCGAAAATTGGTCGGTTGCTTGATAAGTTTAGACGGATGCATCGGTGGTAAATAGGACAGGTTTAGGAGGTTTCTAATGGCTCTATCAATGCGTTTAGGTTTATTTTTTGGCTAGTATTTTATATATATAACAGTATGACTTGACTGACTGATATTCGCAAGGAATCAACGTGGAATCTAAACCGCTGAAACTTTTCATGAAAATTTTCAGGGTGTATTCATTATTAAGTGTAGGGTTGTATTAATAATTTAATTTTGGGAAAATCTCCAAATTTATTGTTTTCAGGTTCTATGTTGATTCTTAGCGTATATCAGTCAATCGAGACTAACGTTTTTATAAAAATAGATACTGAAACTGATAAACTATAGATTCCTCAAACGAAATCGTAATCCATCCGTCCACTGTCATCTCTTTAAGAAACCTAAATTAATATTTATTTGGTAGTGTTCCTGAACCAACCTTCAATTATCAGGATTAATCAAGCAGTTCTGTTCAATTACTGGTTACTACAATTGACATTGACCACTGTAGCATTAAATTCAAATAATAATATAATCCAGTAGATCAGTACAACGGATTATAGATTGTGATTGAATATTGCTATTCAATTATTCAAATATGAAGTAATATACAGGAAGACTGGTTATCAACCAGCATTGTTTTAAGGGTGGCTTTTAATGACCATCAGCAACGACTTTTGTACTCCGACTTTTGTAAATTTGCAAGAAAATATCAGATGTTCTATACATTTGGCTGCGCGTCAATGATCTTTTTAAAATAAACCATTTTTCGAATTTTCAAAATGTGTAGAAGTAAAGTTGTTGTTTAAGGTCGTCAAAAATCCCTTTCAGAAGATTGCAGCACTTACACTTACTTGCAGCATTTCCAGCACTTACCGCTCACCATCATTTTCAATGACCTTTTCGTCAACTGGCTATCTTATCAGTGTATGAAATGTTCGAACCATCCTAGTCTACCACTTCTTTACTTCTCAGTCACTGGAGCTATTTTTAAACCTTTCCCTAACATACTCATTTCTTATCATGTCCATTCTTGTCACTCCAGACATCCGTCTCAAATAAAACATACAGGTAATTCAAATGATCTAATCCACATCAAAGGGAAGCGTAACTATCATGCTAGTGGCTTTTTTATGTGAAATGCTGCTGTAAAAGTTGCATTGGCTTTTTTTATAAATTCGAATTTTACAAAACTATGTTTAATGAATCAGCTATTTAAAACATACTCGGATCCCAAAAAATTAGTTCATCTGATATAATTATACCACACAAACTAGATAACTATAGTAAATTTAGTAACAAATACTGAGAATTCTGTGTATCTCGTTATCAAACCAGATAAACGGAATCATCGGTATTTGTTTTACATAGACGATTGATTGAACTTACAAATCATTGATGAATTAGCTTTTAAAAGCCTTATGTAATTTGTTGTTTGGCAATACAAACCCAGGTTATAATGCTTTAAAAACGACGAATCGCTTCGAAAAATCGTAGGTAGTAGTGCTGTTGCGCTTTGCTTGGCTCGGCACAACCGTGCCCCCAGATTTAAATTTATACACTTGGTAAGCCGATTTGTATATAGACTTGTACATAAACTATATTATTCGATCTGAAAAAGTATATACGGTACATAATTCTCGTATTATGAATAATTACACATTTATTTCAGTTTTTTTAGCTTGATAATCCAATACAAATGGTTGAATCGAAAAGGTTGCTTTCAGCAATAAGGCCGCCATTTTAAAATTAGCTTATGAGTTTTACTGGTTTTTATCATTTATTGTTAACTTTTAAATAAAGAGTTGCCTTATCTTACACACATATCCACAAACACTGTTTACAAAATACCACAAACATTAAGTCAAACACCCTTTATTTTAGTTGCCTCTAAAATCCAGTGCCCATAGATAAGTACTTAACTACTTAACTTATTCGCTTTGAAAACGGCTAAGTTTTTCGCTAATATACTGCTTCCTTCCCTGAGAGCCTTCGGAGCATCAGTCGACCACACTCCGAGACTTACGTGTAATCCTGAAAGCGTAATATTTCAGCCGAGCCACGCTTCCCTAAGTGCACTCAAGTATTACCTCGGCTATTACCCCTCTAACACTTCTACTGTTGACCACGGTTCTTATAAAACGCTGTGAATATTAAACGTAATGGATGTGAAGTTGCTGTGTTTAGATTCATTAACAAAGTTTTATGTCTTAAAAATTACAGCTAAAAGTTTTGCGAGTTTTCGATTTTTTTATAACGCTGATGTTTTAAACGCTAACTAAAATGTTTAAAATCAGTTTTCTTATTTTGAAGTATAGTATCGCATGTCTCTACTACGTTGAAATTTTCCAGTATGGCGACGAAACATATTTAATATTTTACAAATGTTAAGTTATATATAACTAGGGTAGACACTTTTTATAAATATCCCTGAAACTGAACTAGATCTTTTAAAAAAAAGTGACTTCCATTTCGGCAGGCGTCACGTCGATAGATTTTTTTTCAATCGGTCCTGCAGTCTCCGAGAAATAAGAAAACAAACATTTAAAAAAAAATCTTCTTCATCAAGTTACTCGTATTTAGACCAATACTCGGCCTGAAATTGCCTTTGTTGATGCGTATTTTCGCATTTGTAGTGACGTTGTTGGCTGGAATTACCTACTTGCTACACTGTCAAATTTGTATCCCTATTTTAAATTCATCATACATAAAAAATTGTGTTTCGCTTCAAAACCATTTGCTTACGTTGTTATATAGTTTTTTTTTCTTTGGTCATGGAACTGTTAAATCGGAGGTAATGTTTCGTTTAAAGTCGACTTAATAATTATCAATGAGTTGTAAGGTAAAATCTTTATCGTTAGTTTTTTGTTTTCGATCTTCTTAAATAAATCAATATTTCTTTGCTAAGGCTGTTTGAATTGTTCTACACTTATATTCGTTTAATTTAGCCATCCAGGTACGTCGATCTTATGTCTTAACTTTTTGGGCTGTGCAATTGTTTTCCTGATTCTATGGCTCTTTAGTAGTTTTTTTTCACTTATTGTTTCTACGTATATTAAGGAGATTCGATTGTCAATGGAACGAGCGGATATAGAACTACTATTTCGGCGACATCTGGCTTTGTCTTTTAATTTTGGACGCGACTCCTTGACATAAATTGATACTTTTACTGTAAATGTTAGGATTTTTCCTTTGACCGGTGTTGGAACACTGCGTGGCTGACAGGATTTTGGGTTTCTGTTGTCTGTCTTCTGTGTCTGTCTGTGGCTGAATGACTCTTCAGCGTGCGTGGACAATCGTCCTCGCGTGTCAAGGCTGATTACTTATTGGATCTGCCGTGCTAATTGCTGGTTGCATTGGTATACGCGTTTCTCTTCTCGCTACACGCTTCATTTCCTACCTGGACGGGAGAATGTTCCGAGAGGCTTACTCTTCCATGCCAAACTGTTTCCGAGGGGCTTACTCCTCCATACTGAACTGTTTCTTTAGGACTCGCCCTCCTTACTGTATCTGAGAGAGTCAACTTTCCTCACTGGAACTGGTTTGCTCAAGAAATCTATATTCCTAGTTCATTATTTTCAAAATTTAGAAGCATAATTTCAATGTATTCGATTAATCTATTAAGACAAGCGAATGGTCCAAACCTTGCACCTTTATATCTTGTTTTTTTCGTTTACCTACCTAATAAAGACTTGTAAGAAATTAAAGCTTATAATTTCCCAACGGTAGGCTATATTTTATTTTTATTTTATATTAACACACCTTAACAATAAAAAAACCGTTTCAAGCCTAATGCCCAATTACAACTGTACACAACTAAGGTATGAGTACATTAAATACACAATAAAAAAAATACAATTTTGGGAATTTAACAAACCATGGAAAAAATTAGATTATTTTAAGTTAATTTAGAGCGAAGATATGATTGAAACGCCGATTAACTACAACCCAATATCCTTGTAATTTGAAATAATTAAAGTTACACATAAGTCGT
Organism: Ligdia adustata; assembly: GCA_947049295.1. Lineage (NCBI taxonomy): Eukaryota > Metazoa > Arthropoda > Insecta > Lepidoptera > Geometridae > Ligdia > Ligdia adustata. Next base: position 13,407,213 of record OX346218.1, read on the forward strand.
TATACAAATTGCACATTCTAATAACGGGACTGTTTCCCGAAACATTATTTGTAGTATATGATATGCTAAATAGTTTATAATTTCGCATAGTGCGAGTCGGAACCCTAATTTGAATATTTCCTAACAAGTCAGAACCGTAAAATCCATTAACTATATTGTATAAGTGACACATATCTGTGACGGCCCTGCGAGATTCTAAACTCTTTAGTTTAAAGTAATCCAACCTATCTTCATATTCTTTTATCCTTCGCCTCAGCCCGAGTCTGGTGCACAACGAGCGTAGAAATCTGCGCTGAATAGACTCCAGTCTGTCCACGTGAATGTTGTAAATGGGAAACCAAATCGAAGAGCAATATTCCAGAATAGATCTTACCAAGCTATTATACAATAAAATCCACGAACTACTGTTTGACGACGAACACGAACAATAAGACTTAAAATTTTGAATTTATTTTAGAAATTGGATTCTCTTTTGGTAGTATCTAAAAACTATGAAAATTTTTGAAAGAAACACAAAAGCGATTGTATACTTTTAAAATAGTTTTAATAGTTAGAAGTGAATTAAAAAAAAACTCGACTGCTAATTTTTAAAATCTGTGTATATATAAACTGAGCATTTCCTATGCGAAACACCAACAAAACATATACCATCCTGAAAAATTCACAAATTTCTTTTTTTTGGACGATTTTTATAATATTAGTTTTTGACGCCAAGTCACACAGTTACACAGTTCAGTTACACATTTTCACTCTCACGACTAAGAAGAATCTATTTGCACCACTCACGTTAAAATATGACAAGCCGTTTAAGCTCTAGGCGTGGAAAAGAAATATACATACATACATATACTCGGAAAACATAACCCTAGTTCTTTCGCAGTCGGAGTTAAATGTGTTTAAACTAAAAGTATAATTTAAATTGAAAAATGATTTATTACTAGAGATATATTATCCAAATAAGACAGAATGTAAGCCATTCTATTATCCAGTTCAAAGTCAATAAGACGAAATAAGTATTTTAGTCCTTACAAAGTCTACAAGTTGTACCTAGTATCTTGTCTGCATCTTAATATTCTTTTCCAATAAAACTTTTATCGATATTCGTAACGTAACTCAAAGTAACAAAAAAAAGAAAAAGTTCTAATAAAGTCTTAAATGTAGATGATTTTTATAAATTTCTTTAGAAACTTTTAACAAGTCACTATTAAAGTATAGCTCCGATATCAAATACCAATTCTATAGCTTCAAACTTTAATAAATGGGATTATTCTATTTGAACGTATAAAAATGAAAAAAAAAAACTGAATTGGATGGTATTAAATCAGGAGTCGTTGTTAGGACTCCGCACCCAAATGGTAAAAATGGAACTCTATTACTAAGACTTCGGTATCCGTCTGTATGTATGTCGCCAGGCTGTATCTTACAAACCGTCAACATTTCACAGAAGATATATATCTGTTGCTGCTATATAACAATAAATAATAAAAACAAAATGAAATAAATATTTAACGAGAGTTTTACAACAAACGCGGTTCTTTTGCGATTTCGTCGATATTAATACCGACAATAGGTAAAAAAACAATGAAAACTAAACTACTATTATTTTGCTTGAACTAATGTTATGTTGCTAATGTTACGGAACCCTTAGTGTTGGAGTCTGACTCGCTCTCATTAGTTTTTTTTTGTAATAAAGACTCCGTCGTCCTCAGCGCAATAATCTTACTAATTTGCATATTGTCTCTGAGAATAATGAGTTTGTTTATTTTAGCGTTGATTTAAACAAGCACTCTACAACAGTGATTAATGGTCATATAATAAAGTTTTATTTACGAGTATCACTTTGCTCATAGGCTTTTGGGAATGAATGTTGAAAAATATTTTTTTGAGTAATTAACCGAGCGAGCTAAGCAATCAAAGCGTCTCTGCTTTGAATCTGGTAAACTTTTCTTTCGTCTGCCAGTCTGTGTTTGTATGTCTCTTGAAATTTAGTACTGACGTAATTGATATGTCGTGGTTTCTAAATAAACTTGATTGGTGGTTTATGTTTCTATAGGTTCTATGAAAATTTTTTTTTTGGGATGTTTGCTACGGTGTCACTCAGTGGGCGATTTCAATTATTTGGTACGAATATGCTGAACATAAAATTAATTAAAATTGTTAAATATGAAAAATATCGGTCAAGTGGTAGTCGTCGTTTTTTTTTTATAAAGTCACAGCTAGCATACTGGGTTGTCGGTTTGGTGTGCACAAGCCTAATAAATAACCTTTACTTTGGGACCAAATTCCTAATTAAAAAAAAAAAAACAGTGCTTTATACATTTTGGTGATTTTATTTTCAGCAAATTCATCATTGGTCAATTACATAATGAATGTGGTCCATTATGACGAGTATATATTACACCCTTAACCGACATTTAATCGATATCCCTGCTATACTCTTAGCTGATAATATTCATAATTATTGTTAAATATTTCGCTGCTCGTATTTCAGAGATGTAGGTTCTAGTAAGTACATATATAAGGTCAAATAAAAATCCTCAACCCACACAAAAAAGAAAAGTAAAAAACATTCGCAGTATTAATCGAATACTTTAAATTTAAGTGACATCTTAAAACCCTGATTCTAACTCACTGATGATCATCGAAATTATATTATAAGAGTATTTTCTAATGTTTTAAAAGAAGCTGCATTTTAGTATGTTATTTAGTATTCCTAATACACAAAGAACTAAATAAAGTCGACCTAGTGCGAGTCAGACTCGCACACTAAGGGTTACGTAAATTTAATGATTTGGGTTTTGTACCCTTAATAGATTGTGTTTAATCAATTAAGTTGGATTAACAAATATAAATGCATACTTGTTTTAGATATCATTTTAATTTTACAATCACATCTACGCATACTAGAAAAAAAAAATCATCTTTTATCAAAATTGTTAAATGTTTAATCCAATGAATTAGTAAGCGAGATAAAATAACCCAAGAATAGGGACTATATCCATTGAAAATCACGATTCCGCCATGAAAATAATCATTCCAGATCCTGTAAAGACGGTCCTATCGGTCTTATTCATTCCGCACCATCGTTAGAAGAGGTTTAATCGCCGCGATAAATGCTAATCGAGTGCGGAACTGCTATAGACATCCCGGGGAAAGATAGCGTTGAAACCATATTGTATTATTCGAAGAGCTTACACTGAAAGAGAGGTGTCTCCAGGTATTTACCCAGTTATTTATAAAAAAATTCAATCACAGTAAACAAAATTTGCTCGCAATACAGAAGTACAATATTCATTCGAATAAAAAAATTTAAGCTTTTTTATACATTGAAGCAAATTGTTTTGCCAGAAACTTTGTGGAAAGCTGGAATTAATAGACAAAACAAGTTTATATCTGTAGGTAATGCTTGTTAGCTATTAGCATTGCAAAGTAAGGGAACCTTAAAAATGCAAAGTAAGGGAATTAATGAAACTACTCTTATCACGTTGATAATAATTCAAAAGAAATCATTTAATAGCCTGGCTGTTGTTAACGTTCTATCTAAATTACAGTAGTTCACTTGATCCCTCAACCCATCAGTTTAAGACTTGAAGAAACTGTGAAGAAGTGGAGAACTTCAAGTCTAATCCTACGTCAAGAATACTGAGCAGCAGAAGCCAATAACAAAGCTGCTTGTGAATAAATCGAGCGGCTAATGCTGCTATTGTGATGCTAATAAGCATCTACATTTTTCCCACTTTTTTCTGTAGAGCACGATTGCATCAGAGTCGGTAAAGTTGCAGAACTAACACTTGGCAACGATCGTCACGTATTGGTACGTGATGAGAAAAGCGAATACAAATTATATTGAGATCCGTGGCGGATGTTTATATTTATTACTGCTGAGGTAAAAGTAAGTAAGGGAATAAGTTTCTACTTTTGGTCTTGATTTTTTTCGTTGAGTTTTAGATCTGAGGAAGCAAATCTGATTTAGATTTGAAACACGTATAATGTTTATCTGAAATAAAATATCAGATTTCACCAGTATATTTTAAACCAGTGTCTACATATACGATGAGACTGCCATGGTTAGAACAAAAGTCCCAACAATAAATTAGATTAAAGAAAACTTTCAACTACCTGTGAAACGGATATTGTCTACGTCATAGTTGTACGTAGCAGAACGTAGCTACGAAATGTTTCGTAGAACTCATTACGAAATCAAAACAAATCACGATAGATGGGGCAAAAACATTTGGTATACACGCCCTATCGTTTACGTTTTGTTAATATTTGCTATATATAATCATAGAATTTAATTTTCTTTTTATAGTCCATTACTGTCCTACTCCTGGGGAAGACCACGAATTGAATTTTTTAAGAACTTGAAAAAAAAATAAGAACTTTTTCTTGTTGAAAATATCATCACCAGCCTATTTTGTATTGAATGCAGTTTATGCATCCAGTTCTTGCCAGCCGCCTTCCGCAAGTCATTGCTTTACCTGACAGGTTGACCTCCTGCGTTACGTTTACCGTTACGTGGTCTCCACTCTAACAGCCGCTTATTCCATCGGTGGTCGGTTCTTCTACTGATGTGGCCGGTCCATTGTCACTTTCATCGAAAATAACATAAATGTTGACAATTCAAATATTAACGAGAAGGTAAATAAATGTATAATGCTGGGGCTATAGCGCGAAACTTTCGAATGTAACGTGCGTGACGTCACCTCCTGGTTCCAACAAAAGATCAACGCTGGTTGTTTGAACTAGCATTACGTAAGATTTGTAACCGGTTTCTGACAGAGAGCAGTAATTTGTAAAATTAGTCTGCAATTATAAATTATGTAATTAAGTGTGTTTTTTTGTCTCAAATAAATACTTTTCTATTTCTAAGATTTGCGTTGACGCGACACGTTTGGTTAAAGAATTTGTCCTATCGCGAATCATCTTCGCGAATGCGAATGCATTTCGCGCCGCTGCGCTGTCGGTAAATTGCCGCACATCAAAGAGTTTTATCACAATAAAATTCGTGCGGTTGGTTTCACTTGGTACGCTTTAGTTGACTGCAAGACGCCGAACGGTTTGAACGTGTTTGATAGATCTTTTCAATCGTGGATTGAATTGGAATTGATACAAAAGTATAAATCTGAACCAGTTTCATGGAAACGCAATAAAAGAGCAAAAATAAATTGAATTTCGTAAGTTTTTGTGAATAAATTTATCCACCATCGCGTTCCCAATTTTTCATTTTTTATTTTTTTTATTTTAGTTCACATTAAAAAGATGCAGCAAATAATTATTAGCCGCCATGTGATACAGCACACCTGGCGCAACTTCCTCTTCGATGTTATCCGCGAATAAAATTATCGCGACGTAGAAAAGTATTTAATTGATATGACCAAGCACTTTGTCATGGATCGAACACGAACTTTTATTTGACCACACGATCACGAATCTTTGCCTTCAAGATTGGCCGTAGCATTGACAGTGATATTATGTATTTTAAAATTTATTATTATATTACATATTCATTTCTAAACACGGCCTAAAACCGGACCTTTATTAAGGCATCAGTGGGGCCGTGGCCAACACTGAGAAGACAATAAGGATATGTAAAAAATACAGAAATATATAAAAGAACGGAAGATGTGAACTATGTGTTGGGTTACTATACTTTATAGGTACTATAGTTAGATACTTAGATGCATATTGATGTTGTTACTAAACCAATGCTTTGAATAATACAGGTGCAATGTAAATTGATTGAACTAAATATTAAAAATATTCGTTAACTTAGAAGTCCAATTAAACATTTTATTAATTTATAGATGTAGTTATTGACTAGTGGTAATTCCGGGCGCATGATGCGATCACGCCCCCTTGGAGTGGGGTGATCGGATGACGCGCCACGGACGAGGCAGGCAGTCAGTAGATGGCAGTTGAAGTAGAAGTGTTAAAAGTGTATAACGCCCTGTTATAGTATATATATATATATTAAACCTAATTTAAGAATATAATTGTGGAGAGTAATAAACGACGCGAGTTATTGTATAGTTGTGCATTTTATTCCTGCTGACCTATTTAGATAATATATGTATTATGAATATCTGGGCTATTGTAATGAATTTTTAATGACTTGGTACTGGGCTATGGGTAGATTCTGCCGATTCTGCGGGTGGTGACTTACCACCCACTAAACGGTCCCCACACTAAAGGCCACCGCATGACGGCGCTGGAGAGGCAACGTTGGTGTGGGCGGCTACAAGGTGCAGAGAAGTGTGCCGAAGGGCTCGCCACGCCGCCCCAGCGTTTTTAGATTATTTATGATCACTTTTTATTTTATTCCTATATCAATTATGCACTATTAAATAAAAAGTGTTGACTATAGGAAAACTAAATATTATTACGGGAAACTACTACAAAGAAAATAAACTAACTTAAATGGTACATGTTCCCAGAAGAAGCGCTTTGTAACCACATTTGAAATACAAAAGGATTGCGTTATAAAATATTGATATTAAATCACAAAAGCGGCCGTGCTTTATATTTAAACAATGTAGGAACACCATTCATTTCCATTCCAATTTAATATGTATGAGAAATACCTACGTCGAAACTTTTGTAAGAGCGAACTAACAAGTTGAAGTATCACTCAGAACTTCGCCTTAAGTGTCTAGGTATAACTTTAAGAGCTGTTAAGGGAAGAAAGGAGATAGCTTAGTTGCTAAATATTTTAATTTTCGCGAAGAAAGTACGCGGGTAACGATTAAGATGTTAATTTTGCATTAGCAAGGGATGGGCGGAACAGAGGTGCAGAAGTTCGCGTAAAATGTTTTTAAAAGTTTTCATTGCTTTTTGTACAGAAAATATGGTTAGAAAAGATTTTATATTTAACTGAGTGATGAAAAATCGGTTTATCTATCAGTCGTTCTTTAAGTTTAACTGGCTGGTAATACTTTCGTACTGTATATTCAAATGTATTTTTACTCACATCCTAAAAAGGGGAGGTACTCATTTCAATGGGTTGTTTTTTTTTTGACACAAATATTTTTTTAAAATTTTATTTATCAAAATCGGTCCAGAGGTTTGGTTTTAGAATCGAAATTATTGACCAACTTCTATCGGCGTGTGCAGTATTGGAAGTGGTATCACATTTTTGTCAGTCGGGTAAAATCTACTAGTTTTTGTATCTTTCGATTCGAAGAACAATTCATTTAAATAAATGGTATATAGCTTTTAAAATTAATATTTAAGAATGATGATGACATGACACATATTTATATTAAAAAGCAAACTAAGTAAAATTTGAAAACTGAGAAAAATTTAAATAACTGAAAACGAATCTCCAGTCTCCCTAACCGCTAAGGCGTAGACTATCGTCAAATACGTACTGTCGACTGTTGTATTGTTAAAACGCGACATTGTTCCTCCGGCCATTGTCGGTCTTCGGTCTTCACTCCTCGCTAATGGAGGGCGCATTGTCTTGAGCAGGCTCCACTGCATCGGACATAGTGCAAGATATTGTAAACAGTGACGCCAGTTGTGAATATTTTATAAGATATAGATGATACTGGCATATTCAAATATTATAAAAAAAAATGTTTCATGATAATAAATAGACAAACAAATAATAAGAGCCAATAATTAACATCGGTAACTTGCGAGTTGGACCGTGGCGGCTAAATAAGACCCTATGCCCCTGCCTGTGGCTTCCCTTTATAATTGCTTGCCGTGGGGTGGAAAACACAAGAGCTAAGAACCTAAGCTCCAGCATAGGAGTGTAAAAGAGCAACGCCGCTAGAACTCTTAGTAAACGTGCAGCACTCCTCTCCGCACCCTTGTAGCCGCGCACACCAACGTTGCCTCTCCAGCGCCGTCATGCGCCGTCATGCGGTGGCAGAATTGTGTTTGTTCTATAACTTCCATAGCCCACCATTAACCAAGTCATCGAAAATTTTACATGATAGCCCAGATATTCAAAACACATAGCTTACAACAGTTTAGATTTTTCAATCGTCCCTTTTTTGTGTATCTGTATAAATACCTATTTATATTGTAAAGGTCGTCTCAGTGTTGGCAACGGCTTCACTGGTGCCTTAGTAAAGGTCCTGCTGTAGGCCGTGTTTGTCAATAAATAATAATTATTTATACATAACATAACTATGTAATGTATGTTCCCTGCCACTTCAGAGATACCGATATGTTGAAACAAAGCAAAATAGATTTAATTAAAAACCATTAAAATGAATCCTGATCAAGGTTTCTGTCTACTCAAAGTAAACTTAACAGTAAACAAATTCATGTTTGGCGTCCATGTAAACTATCAGTCTTTCAGTAAGTGTACTGTAAAGTTTCAATTTCTCTGTGACAGGACTTGGAGACCCACTTAATTGTATTGCAGTTTAAGATGCAACACCATTGTCCCAATGTCTCAGTCCTTAGATAACTGTTACAGACATTTCTGTAACTAGGTATTATACAAGCTCTTGTCAAAATTAACAGATACTAATATTTATTTGGTAAGAATAAAAAATAACAATTTAAGATACTTTAAATCGGTATTGACAAGGCCACTACTTACCTGAATCGGAAATCGAATAGGACACCGCCAGCTCTTGAAGTAAACATGTTAACCCTACTGGTTACCACCGTTTTCTGACCCTGGAATCAGGGTAGTTAAAATAAAATAGAATTTTGTCTTCTCTTTGCTTATTGTAAAAGGCGACAAAAAAGGGCGGCCTTTGAGTAATCTGTTTTGGGACCAAAGATCCTCTCGCACTTCAATTTTGCAAAAATTTGCACTTGTCACGAAAAGATATCTAAAAAAACACATTAGCCAAAAATTTGTGCATAATTTACTTAAATATTTAAGAAGAGGCTTCTTACTCGTACGCTGAATTATTTACAAGTTCAAAGGTGAGCCAGCAGTCCGGATGTGAACGACCAAGCCGATACCGGCGCACCATCCTGACCTCATCCAAACAACATTATCGTACGCAAAAGGACCAAAAATCAGGGGCCGTTAACCCTTTTCACACGACGCAATATGCCCCAAGTCTTCATTATATCGCACTCCGCTGTCTATGGTCACCATTCCAGTTTTAATATTTCAAGATTTATGGCCCCAGCGGCGACATTCATTTTGGCCCCGCGCTGTACACTGCGGGCCACATAATTTTATACAATTACCAATATTGAATTGAATTTTATACTGTACAGTTAAATTTATTGCACCATTTTTCATTTTTTACGATTGTACGACGGTAGATAAATTGGTTTTATTGCCTAGGTCAAAGCTTTGCTAGGAGTTGCGAAACCGCAAACTGCTAAAGTTTTCTACGTAACAGAAGCTATCCGTTATCTTTACTATTAAAGTTTGTATACGCTAAATACAATCGTGAATAAAATCTTACCTTTCTTTGTTTAGCTGTACAAAAGCTGTATTTGTAACGTCTATGGAGTTATTTACTAAGCATTTATAGTAACAATAGCTGACCCGGCGAACTTTGTACCGCCTAAACGTCGATTCTTTATTAATTTTTTGTTTAATACTTGATTTTGTGTTTTAAGTATTATTACGAATTGATTCAATGGAACTATAGAAAATTGTTGTGTTTAGACTATTTTGGGCATTTTTTAATTTTTTTCTCACCGTAAGAATCATCCTTGTCATTCAAGGAATATTCTAAAAAAATAATTAGCAGAATCGGTTCAGCTGCTCTCGAGATTTGCGCTTAGCAACACATTCAGCGATTCATTTTTATATTATAGATTACTATTAACGGGCAGTTCCTCTGATTCTTAATCATCTATTCATGCTACGGTAGTATTAATTCTAGAGCAGTCAAGTGGATAACTAACATCAAGTTTTTATTTTCTTTACCGACACAGGTTGTCTAAAAGCAATAAGACAGTTTTTTGTGCCTGTTTTTTATTTCATTTATTATCTGATGATATATTTTTTCTGTGGAGACAATATGAAAATTGTAATTGTAAAATTAACATCGTTCTGGAGGATCATAGCATCTTAGCATACAGGTTTTTATTTTTAAAGTGTCTACCCAGATTTACTTCAAATAGCCAAGAACCAAAACTTTTTAATCAGTTATTTCAATTTCATCCAAACCCGCAGAGGTTACTTTAATAAAACGTAAATGGAACCATTTCGGAAGTAATTAACAAAAATAAAATTTCAATCAAAAATAACAGACTTTAAGTTTTAAATCATTTCAGTTGCCTCTGAGAAGAAAAAGTTTAAAAATAATTTAATTGATATGAGTACTTCCTCTTTAAAAAAAAAAACATTTGAGTACCCATTTTTGGGTGTTGTTAAAATAACAAACAAACTCTACAGATAATGTAAACGGAGCTCAGTTGCCTACGCCAACACTTATCTAATAAGTACTTTAAAACAAACATTATCGCCTTCCATGACTGCTAGCGCAGACAAAACCTTTTCAGTAATTTCTATTTACAAATCAAACCTCTGGACCGATTTTGACACAAAACAATAAGGACCACGCCAAAGGGTTATACCCTTCTAAACAAAACAAGATTTTTTCACATCGGTCTAGCCTGTCTCCGAGACATCACGTAACAAATATAAAAATTAAAATAATAATAATACCCGTCAATTCAAATACCTCCTCTTTTTCGGGAAGTTTAAAATCTTTCTGCCGCTTAGTTACATCAATCCTAGATAACACAATATAAGATAAAAACAAAAACCGAATTGTACATAATTTTGTCCTAAACTATACTGAACTATACGAGCTAACCTTACCTGCGGGATGCGTGGTATTACATATAGCTTTAAACATTATAATATTACTATATAGTTGGGAGTATCCCTCCGAGTGTAGTACAACATTTTAGGGTATATTAAATATGACCTCACGCTGACCTCTACTTTGTACGGAGAATGTCCAGGTGAAGCATACAACATATTTGCCGCTGCTATTACTTTTAAGGGTTCTGCGAAGCTGGGTAATAATGGAACGTTCATGTTTTGTATTAATCAGTAGGTATATTATAGTAAAAATACTCACCATAAAAAGTGCCCGACATATCCTGTTAGCACTCCTTAAATCGTCTGTAATAGACGCAAATGCCATGTAAGTATATAAAATAAGTGGTTAGAAGCTAGTTCGAAAAAACCCAGCTAAATCGTATGTATTATCATCGTGTATCACCTTTACTACTTATTTTTAGATTTTTTAAGTATCCAGTGACACGCTTACGACTAAAACGAATCTATTGACACCACTCGCATAAAAATACAACTAGCCGTGTAGGCTCTAGGGCGTGACAAAAATATACATATATACACTCGAAAATATAACCCTCCTTCTTTCACAGTCTGGTATAATATATTGCTAACACTGATCTGATGTAGAGTGACGATGCAGTTTAAGACAAAGCAGTCTTGCCTAAAACCTTTTGATTTAAGGGTACAAAAATGATATCGCTACGTACAATGTATTAAAATAATACGCTTACGATTATGCGCTAGTTGCAATAAGATATAATTTTAAGCATTTACATTTTTTGTTTTTGAGCTAAACGTTGAAATAGAAAGACTTCATGTACCATACCATATTTATAAATATTTGTATTTTATAATTCCTAAGCTTAATGTCAATAAATCTTTTAATTTATTATAAATTATTATGCAGAACCCCATAACGAGAGTAATTCGCACTTGACCGTCTTTTATCACAATAGGTACATTTTATGGGTTGGGTCGAAGGGTTTCTTTGATTAATTTATTCCTCGATGGGATTTTCCGACAACCAAGGGGTTGTGTTGCGCTAAAGGAATAATCTTTTCTGCTTTTTCTCCAAGTAACTAACTAAGGCACATTGAATTATTTAGCATTTTATGACGTGTTTACTACTGTAAATTAAACTTGTTGTCTAACAATCTGCTCTCTGAGATTATATAGGTATTGTATCACTCATATAAGTCCCACAGCTGGACATGGGTCTCGCAGAAGGCCATAGTTTTTCCTTCGCTGGATATAGTATCTAAATATATTATTGTAGTGAAGGATTAGGTTTAATTTTATTATTTTACATGGCTGTTTAATATTCTTGCTGACTACGAGTAAAGGTTGTTTTCGACCAGGATTATGTCGAATCGGAGCCGGTTTGTGTCAGTCATAATATTCTAGTCAGATCATAATTTATAAAAATACTGTCCATACAACGGGGTTAGCATTATGACAGTCCATAAATTCGAATATATAGTAATAATATATCTTATTTACATCTTTAATATCGAATCAAAGCAAATTACGTTTTGTCATTTAAAAATAACCATATTATGTTTGTGTTTGCGTTTTCAGGTGATGGGGTGCCCATGCTAAGCTTGCTGTTCTATCTACAGTAAATATAGATGCATTAACAGACCTTAAACGTTCCTGGACTGACACGGTGTCGATGTCAATCTAGTGTCCACTGGATGGTAATTTTGGGCCAGAAGCTATCCAAGACGCAGCTGATCAATCCCACTTCAAATTAGTGACTTCTTAGGTCAAGACGGCTATTCGGGTTTGTATAGACTGTGTTTCGAGATTCATTTTCGGAAGATTAGGATTAGGTACATCGTGGTAAAACCTAATAATTGCTATATAAGTTAAAATGATGTTTACAAAATATAGTAAATTATGTTTATTGATTATGTTAATGTGATCAACAGCGCAATTTTTGTCAATTTGCGTTTTGACAATGTGCGTTTTGAGTATGCAATACTCTTGATTCCATACAGGCAATTTTAGCACACATTTTAGTCCCATACAGGGCTGTATTAAGCTAAAAGAAGATCACATTATCCATTATTCCAAACAAAATTCCTGTTGATGTTCTAAACAATTTTGTATTACTCATGTAATGGAGCGGCCAATTTCGTTCTCGATTGTAAGGTATTGATCTCTCTGTGAGATAGTATTTCTTAATGATGAGTATATTGTAACCCCTGTTAGCTTGGTACACCTCTGACCGATAATATTTCTATTTATTAATATATTATTTATATTATTTATTTGATTGTACGTTATAACTAATAAATAGTATTGATAAAAATGTGTATTTTACAGTTAGATTTAAAAAAACAGTAAAATTGCTAAATATCATACTAAAATTGTGCAAACAACAGCTTTTATATTTATAACAGTTTCAGCTTGTGGCCAGTAACAGTAACCAAGCTGTTTTCTTGTCAAGTGCAAGCGACCGCATAAAATACAAGGAAAGTGCGGTAAACGTCTGTAAGGGAAGCTTAGAACGTTTTGTGCACAATTTCAGTAATTAGTTAATGCCTAACTATTCTTATAGAATTATTCGTGTTCTTTTTAATAATTCATTTTCATCATCCACAGCTTTCCTTATCACACTGCTGGGCTTATTTCATATGAATAATATCTTCCTCGGTTAATAATTAAATATTTTCTATGAGCTGCGCAAAATGTCAAATCCTAATGCCGTATCGCGTCACATTATTAACGTCACTTGTTATGTTGTTAAAAAAATATTAATTAAATGGTGCCGTTCAAAAAATGAGTTTCTTTAGGTATATTATGTTTCACATGTCCACATAAATTCATGTATCAATCAATTCAAAGATTATTTGTTAAAAATAACTATTTAAGTCGTTTGCAAATACATGCATTATAATAACCTATAATGTACTTGTCATGATCACCTCGTTCAAAAACTTATCAGGTAAACTATAGAATTAATAATATATGCTTTAAAAAACTTAAAAGTATATACGAGTATACTAGCTGCACCCTGCGGTATTACTCGCAGAAGTTTGATTGATTAAGAAGTATCTCACGGGAACACTGCATTTTCTGTAGAAAAGTATCTTGTGTTAATTCAGGACATAAACTATCTCGGAGCATAATTTCGTGCTAATGAATGCAGCAGTTTGTGCGTGAAAGAATAACAAACATATATTTATACAGTCATACATACAAACTTTCACGTCTATAATATCAAAATGATTTTTTTTCCGATTACTAAACATTCTAAAATAAATTTAACTAACTATTTAAAATACATGCATGGTCTAGTGTAAAAGCAACAATAAATTTAGCTGTTACATTCACACCTTTATCACATTTAGAATAAGCTACATGAAACTTTTAAAACCCTGTGTACACAGTCAGCTTACCCGTGCATTAAACAAGAAGACAACTAACATGACATCGGGTATAACTCTCACTAATGGTTGCACACAAATGCACTGGAGAACACAATTATCTTGCTTTTACCATTCGCCGAGTGCGTCGCATTGTCTAACGGAGTGCATGGAGTAAGAATAAAACAGATAACTAACTCTGTTGTCACTTTGTAGAAGTCATCACCATCATCAGCTTGAAACGTCCACTACTGAACCCCGCCCCCCTCCTCTCCACCCTTAAAATGTTAACATAACCGGAGTTCATATTAAGAAGTCTTATTTTAGTTTGTATTGTGTGTCGCCAATAATTTTATTAAAATTAGGCGGCCAATAACACTATCGGAAACTTACCTCCTCATTAATAAATATAAATCGAAATCTCAAACGACGCAAAAAATCCATACTGTATTAATACTATATTAATTAATCAAGTTTGGTCATGATTATTTTTGAAACTACGCGAGAGTAACAACATCCAGACAAACAATTATAGACTAGACTAGAAGCAGACTGCGCTCGTTTATTCAATTAAAAAGCTGGTTATGAAAGCTGCTGCCTCTTTAAACACGTTTGTCCATCTTTGTCTATCTAATCTGCGTGTAAGGTTAGTCGCGGTACATTTGTAAATGCAATTACCGTGGGTGCACAGAATGGGTTATGACTGGGCTTGGATTCTGCGAGGTTACTTGAGAGGTCTTACAATTTCTATTACTAGGCAAATGGTATAGCTACTTGGAACCTGACATACTTTAACCCGACTTCAAAAATAATGTCCCCCTTTCGACGGTAATTATTTTTCAATTACTCACTTTTTCTGTCAATCGATTATTAAGATACGATAAGATACGCTTGCATGGATTTTCTTTTCTTTATTTGTATTGACAGAAGACAAAATGTTTTCTATTTTTATTTTATTCCCCTTCATGGGGGAGGCCCGTGACCAGTTATAGGACGTTACGAGCTACAAGATGTTGATGATATTTACTAAAACCATGCACGCATATCATGTGTTTATTAAACCCATAGTTTAGGATTATTTGTAATTGGGTTTGAGTCAGGGTTATTGAATAAAACTGCGGTAGACCTTTAGACTGAGGCACGAGAAGACTAATGGAGGATTCCTGGTTTGAGAGAACCCGCATCTGTCGAGCCTAAGGAACGGATATACCTTTACGAAGTTAACTACTAGCGGTATACTAGCTTAACTTAACAGTACATACATTGACAATCTAAATTACTTTTAAGCTTAGCTTTTAAATATTTAACATGCCTATGCTCAGGTAAATAGGCAGAACTGTTAAACTGTGTAAGATCTGTACTTTATCCTTTTTTAGTGAATAAATCATTTGAATTTGAAACAATTTTTACAATGGGTTCAAATCGTAATATAGTGGGGATAAAGCTTTTCATTAAAACTTTGTATCTTCCGTGCAACCACTTATTTCTTTCGCGAGTTCCATGCCCAATGTATGAAAACTGACCAGTAAGTGATATTATATTACAGTAGATATTATGATAAGTTGCCTCTGCAATTTAGCATACTATTCGTAAAGGGAACGGCAAACAAAGTATTTATAAATCTTAGGATTGCTATTTTTAATGATTTACTAACATTTAACTATGGATATCCTAATCCCATCTTCAAGTTTCTTATCAATAAATAAAAACCATTTTGCAGTACCACTTTCCAAATAATATCGGACAAAAATTTAGCTAAACATTTCCGCTTATACTCAAGGGTAGCTTTCTTTTGTCAATCATTATTCATCTCGTCTAAATAAAAGAAACAGGCCTCCTTTTATACCCGGGCCCATATCTGATATTCCCCTTGAGAGGCCCTGGGCTGCCCGAAAAATGCCGTGAACAGACTACAGCGATACAGTTAGGGGTAGATACTGGAAGCAACGGTTGGGTATTTTTCCTTTTATTTGAGTTACAGCTTTTTAAGATCTGACTAAAGACTAAACTCTGTATAATTGACCAAATAAGTGAAGCAATCGAAGCGTCTCTACTTAATTTATTTTACTTACCTGGTTCATCTACATAAATTCAATTAATTTTAATAGTTTAATTTTGATAAGTAATTAATATTGTATCAAGACTTGCCTGTAACGGAACGTTATTTAAAGGCCAATAAATATTTCTTATTCTTATTAATTTTCGCCTAGAAACAAAGTTTAGATTGTTATCTTCTCATTTCACTATGGAATCATAATACTGTATCATTGCACCTACAACAATAGTAATTTGGTTCGAAAATATAGATGTTACCTTGGAATCAAATCACCCAAGCTTGTCTTACCTGAAGTAAGACAAGCTTGGCTGATTTGATATTTTGATTGGCATATTTTGCTTTTATCTGACACTGTTTGCAAACAGTGTGTAGCAAAACCATTAAATTATTATCAAAAATATACTAAAAACTTGATGTTTACTAACTCGAAGATCCATCGAATAATAAAATCTACTGTAGCTGTTCATTAAAATACATAATAATCATAATGTTTCTGAATATAAAAAACCCACATTTCTATAATGATAACCAATCAATGTTCATGTAAAGCTTGAAACTGTACCAGTAATCTCTATACTCGGAATCCCGTTAGCCGTAAGGTAATGCGAGTGTGTACACCGCCTAACAGCGCCGCCCCTTTCATGTTACAAGCGCAGTTTGACTGAGCTATAGCTCAGTTAACTCAGTTCAGGTTAGTGTAGACGCGGCTTAAGATAGCCATAGACAACTATAGCTAGCCTTTGCGATAATAGCCAGTTGTCTCCGTACTTTGTCTTGAAATATAAGTTATGAGACGTGAATGACTTGCTAATTGTTATAATAACAGTGCTACTAAAAGGTAGTTACGGGTAACATAAAAAGGCAAAGGATGAGTTGGGAACAACCCCAAAGATTTTATTTTAGTAGAATGTGAAACTTTAAATATATATATATTTAAAAAAATAAAAAAAAAAATACTACATATTTTTTAGTAGACTTTGAAGTTTTTGATTGTTATTTAACACTGTTCGGAGATGATTTTGGAGATTAAAAAGAAACTACAATTATTTGATAACTCCTAAACCGAGAACGACATAATACAGCGCCTGGTTACTGAGACTACTACTTACTACTGACTTTTACCATTTCTCACTTCGCTTTTCTACTACTTTTCCTTTATTCAAAAAGTGACCTTTGAAACGCCGGACTTGTAAAATATTTTCCATCGACCTTTGTCTCAATTCGTCCCACGTTCAATAATCATGTATAACGATCACTTCACCGTCGTGACTTTCTTAAATTCTTAAGATGCCTACATCTTGTTGAATGCTTGTCCGAGTCTAGTCCCTCATTTATATGTCCTCTCGATAAGCCAGTGGTGTCTTCGTAGACGGTTGAATAATTAGATTTTATCGGTAACAGGCTCTATTGAGAACCCGCCTCTGGCAATTATGCTAGATGGCTTATACAGAAGTCTTTTGTTCTAGTTTTTTTTGCATGAATTGTTTTAGTGTTTTATGTTATAGTTTGACTTTTATAATAATGAAATAAACTTCGAGTCAATTCAAAGATTTCTAGCCTAGCATAGAAATTGCATCTTTGGGTTCAAAATAAAAACAAAACACTAAGTCTAAAGCTAGGTAAGTTGTTAGATTTATTTTTGTTCATTAAGATATATGCAACAGCATTTATCAATACAGTTGTCTCATTGCAGTCAAAGTCATGCAAAATAAAATGACTAAATAGGCGATGTTAAAGCTAGATAGGTACGTAATTATGTTTTATTACTGTTTTTCCTTACGGTTTATTCTTATGAATTTGATCATTATCATAATGATTAATTACTAAAATATTGAAGATATCTGAGTGATATATCTCATATAATAATTTTATATAATCACAACTCGCTTAATAAGTAAGAAAAACCTTTAGCTACGGAAAAATACAGCAAAAATAATGTAAAAATATAGGAATGGTCGAAGCGAAGAAAAATACTTCGTAGTCATTAACCACATTTTAAATTTATGTAGAAATAATCATTCAGTTGCACATTCATTATTTTTAAGGCTTATTTTCATAACACTTTATTTTTCCCAAATTTGACATTAACAAGCCAATGACAATAAATCACATCTAGCTGCTTAATTAAAAATCGTATCATATTCTTAAAAGAAAAATACATAAAATAGCCTTAAAGTAACAACGGAATATGATAAAGTGATAGACAGGTCATTTTGTTTTGTAATTTTTGATGAAGTTTGGTGAACAATCCTGCGCCACTTTAAAGAACTAGTGTGGTTAGAGTGATATACAAAATACACCCCTAGCGGCACGTCAATACTTGCATGATCGCCACTGTTACTGTAGTGTTAAGGCTCTATTGGGGATATCTCCCCAAGAAATCTCAAAACACTGTAAAGTTAGGAGGTTCCGGTTTGAAAGATAAAGATTACAGAGATATTATAGCGAAGTCCAGTGCTACGCACCCTGTGTTTGAAGATAAAATTATTTGAATAGTAAACATAAAAAAATGACAACAAGATTCTGCTGATGCCTATTTTAGAATTAAGTATTTTTTCAGTTATATCTTAATTAATTTATTTACGGAATTGGATACTTTAAATCGGTTGTTTTGATCGTTTGATAATTCCGCCTTTAAGGCACATTTTTTGTTGAATTTAATCTCTAATGTTGTATTTTTGTGGTGACAATAAAAAATATATTTATATCAGTCAAGGTTAAAAAGTGCTTACACTCAAGCTAACAGTTTGCCTATATTGGTATTGAATACTATAAAAATCCGTCACAATATCTAAATCAAAAACACCTAAATACCAGCGCTGGCTGCAGCCAGTATTTTGCTGAGTTGGGATCGGGTTGTAACAAACACACATTATTAATAAATAAGTTTCTTATTGTTAAATGTGTTTGTCACAAAGAAACCATTAATCAATTCATAAATATGCTCGTATATTTTTTCCCTCAGCGACATCTCCATGAAGTGACATTTCTCGGCGTAGCATGTTAACAAACCCTCCAATATTGTAGCGTCGTTCATAAATCAGGCTCCGTTGCTTCATTAAACAGCCAGTTAACCAACCGTTTAAATTAGCTTTGCATTAACCGATATTGTCATTTCAATTATGCGTGGATTGTGGTAGTTGAATTAATATGTATTTGTAACAATTCCGCATTCGATGGTAGATGATGTGACATAAGCGTGCTACTAACTATTTTCGAAGTAGATCCGTTCGTTGGTAGTTAAAAAACACGGGAAATATGCGGGCATGGAAGCACAGTATTAATTTGTGCCCATTGCGGTGGAAACCTTGGGCAGATGGGGAACTAAGACTAAGCAGTTGGTACATTAACTAGACCTTAGAATCAGAAAAAGAGGTGATGAGTCCCGCTCAGGATCTTTCTTGCTTCATAATTCGGCCATAGCTATACAGCGAGGTAATGCTACCTGTTGGTAATGGTAATCAGTTGCTTTAATTTTAAATTTTTACTTTGTTATTAGATTAAATTTTGGGTTGTTATCATGTATAATAAAAATATATTCAAACATGATTTTCTAGGTAATACAAAAAATATAAATTTACAGGGATCCCGTGATCAGGCTGCGTCATCCATGGATTCCGAGAAATACCTATATATAAACCGATTTACGTTTCTACCCGATGTTGATTCGCAAATCTGCCGATCTGATAACGTGAATTAGATGATGTTACAAAAAAATTACTATCACAAAATATATTTAGTGTTTTGAAAATGTATTGTTCTGAGCATAAACTTATATGACAAGCAATATTATATTGTATATCTAATACATAGTGTTAAATTTATTGTCCAAAGAGCGTTAACACTGTCAAAACACAAATCATTGACTACCTATAGTTACTTCTATCAATATTAAAATAAAAATATAAAATTATTTAATGTGAATTAAAATTAGTAAATATCATTTATATAATTTTAATGATAGGATTATTTATGAATAGGGAGTATAATATAATAATTATAATTTCTTCTATAACTCTTATAAACGAAACACTACTCAAACAAGTTTCATTTTAATCGCTTCGTTGTAATAATACGCAATTAAAAATCTGTTACTTCATTACATAAAACTACGGCGAAAATATAAAATAGAGGGACGTAATATATCTTATACGCAAATTTTAATACATTTCCAGTTTTTACCATAAACTTATAATATAATAATATACATAATAACGTTCACCGACCTCTGCCTGCCGACGTTTTTATAAGTTTACCCGCGTCCATCCTTTTACCTTCGTTACAAAAAAAGTTATCAAAGCCGTGAAGGTTGTTACCAGGGACTTTATATGTCATTAGACTCAACCTAGAGCAGACATTGTAATACGACAAAAGAGGTCTCATAGTAGTAATGAGTACCAAGGTTAAACTGCATGCCACTGAATCTATTTGTGTTTAAGTATATGTTTATAGTATAGTTTTCATAGTTATCTTGACTCTAACAATTTTACTGAAACTGTAACTTTCTATACTTAATATGTATATATCTATATTTATATTGATATATTTAATATGTCAGAAAAAGCAAAATTGATTGTAACAGATGAACGTTCTATTGTAGACACACAAAACATATAATAAAAAATTACACGTAGTGCTATAAATGGCGGTCTTATCGCTAAAAGCGATCTCTTTCAGACAACCTTTGGATGGAGTATAACGAGTCTTCAGATTTGATTCATACAACATAAGAGACTATGAATGAGACTTTCTTTAATTGTGTCCTTCTTAAAACTTGAATATATTTAAGCTTTGTTGACTGCATTCTTTCGTCATCTTTCGAGTTGAAATTTTGTGAAAATCATTCTTACATTGAAAAACTATGCAATGACCGCCAGTGCCCAAGATACAACGTTCAATGCTTAATTGTACTTGTTATATCTAATCCTATCTCTTCGATCTATGGAAGGTTTCGTATCAAATTCTGCTCTATCCCCAGAGGAGATTGGCGGTAAAACGACATCATGTGACCCCGAAACATCACTGGATGAACATTTCTGTCACGTGCAAATCAAGTCCCATATGGGATGAGCTCCTTCAAGTTTCAATGTCTGCCGCATTTAAGGAGTTTAGGTAGACTTTTAAAAAATATTGGACGCATATTGGTATAGTACAGTAGTATTCTATTTTTCAGACGCCTATACATGTTTTTAATTTGATTGTCAAACTTAATTAACAAACCGATTTTGATGTTATTTATTTGACTACCTATGTATCTGAAAAGAGACCTTACCTACCCTTTTCAAACAATAACGATCTGATCAATCGCGGCGTCTCCGATAAAATCTATCAAGATTTTTTCCGGTTTAGCCGACTACGTAAAAAAGGTAATGTTTTTCGAGTGTGTGTTTGTAAAGACTTGTTTAATTTTCGGCCAGGACGATGGACGTCTAACAAAAAGTGCCTAAAGATGTGGTTAATATTGTGTATTCATAAAAGACGCATCAGTCGCTTTCTTCATTGTGTACAAAAATATCTAAATTCTGTAAATTTTAATGGAATTATGGCATCCCTGGAATATTTATACAAATACAAAACAAAAACAAAATATGTATCTTAGATTGACTCCGATTGTCCTATTGGTCTATAAATTGTACCGCCCGTTCAAAATTGAAACAATTAAAACACGTAAATCACCTTGTTACGCAAATAACATAGAAATATTTTGATTTGAAATTAATTTTGTACACTGCGATAAGTTACATTAAAGATTAATAATACCTATGGTATCACGTACACTGTCCTGGCCGGAGCTCCATAAATTTTTGAAACAACTCTTTTGTTTGTATGTATGTCAAACTCTCACAAACTAGGCTTCCGCTTCTTACTACCGTTGTATTATATGCTTCATATTATAAGATGGCTGGTTTACAACCGACATAATACGGGTTTTCATACGTACCAGATTGCTGGAAAGATCCAACAATCAGGTACGCGTTAGTTTTCTAAATAAATCCTACATAATGACTGTAATGTTAAACTCGAAATCTACTATTCCTACAAATTTGTTATGTATCACGATTTTTTTCAGTGGATATTTACAGAAAACACACAAAAGCTACCGCAGCGCGAACTCTTCGCCTCTTTAATTCCAGACGTGGACCTCTTAGGGGCGTGCGTGACGTAAATAAGGTTCCTATTTTGTTAGCGATAGATATGTGAGTCGCATTTTAGGACCGGTTTTCATGGAATTTTGTATCAAAATGTTGGTCGAGGCGAGAAGTTTGCTGAAATTTTATTATTAAGCGTCAAATGTGGCAAGTGACTGTATATACATTTTTAATTTTTGTTCTACAATGGTTCGTTTTGGTGGGTAGATTATCACCCTTAAGTATTATCACACTTTTCTGTTACACGTTGAATAATTTACCCGTTTTTAGTACACTTTAATCTCAAGATTTAGATTTATCCCGTAGGAAAGTTACAACGCAGATTTAACTACGTACACTCATTTTCATAAGGTCATGATTTCGTTTCGCTTTACGCGTGAAGAAACCGTAAAATGTTTATTTCGCCATGAAGTTGCGGCCGCAAATAAAAGTGTGTTTATATGAAATGTCATCAACTTTTTTCCCGTGAATATGGTTGGGCAAAAGTTATTACGTCCATACTCATTTAACGCAATTCAAACCCACGCCCGTTTTGCGATGTTTTCACCGTACATCAAAAATGTTATTGCACAACCAACAATTTTCATAAATGCGGTTCAAAAAGTTATTCTTTGCTCTGTTTTATGTAAGCAATAAAATTAACCGCAGAATATTGTCGGACTTTGTTAGAAATATGGTTAAGGAGACAATAATAATGATTTCTTTTTCATGTATCGATGTTTATATTCTATACAAGTTTTTAACTTTATCTAAACACGACTTGGTATTGCTTTTAGTTTTATGTTGCTTCTTGTTTTTATTTTTAATCGAAGGATAATTTCAAATTGTCTCTAAACGAGAAGGCTGTGATGGGGCAATTTCCCGCCTGATACGAGTTCTACTAAAGTTTGACAGAAACATCAGGTATATAGGTAATATGAAATAATATGATTGAATATTAACATAACACTAATCCGTGTTTGATTCATATTGTTTAAGAAAACGGGGTTTCAGTTGTAACTGATTGTTGGAAAGGTCCAACTATAGTTTCGTTTACATTCGGTTAACTTCATCAGGGATGAATCTTTTCAATTTGTAATTCATCACAGTGCTTAGTATTCTAATAGTGAATCCCTTTCATTTTAATCCCTTGTTGAGGGAGTTACAAAAAATGTGTTATTCGCCTTTTTGTGACGACTTTCATCAAAATTGCTAAAACATTCCCGAAATCACCTTTCAAACAAAAAACAAAATCAAAATAGGTCCATGCATTCGGGAGCTACGTTCACATACACACACACACACACACATGCTTCAAAATTTTACTTTACTGTGGTTTGCATTACAAGTACTGCTTGCAATAAAAATACTTGTAAGTACGCAATATGTCCATTTGTTTATAAATTTAAAATATAGCTTAAATTACGATTTTACGTTACTAACCTTGTCTTGATACTATCTAAACTTAACAGGCGTACTTTTTGCAAGGCATACATTAATTAACCAAGAAAGCATAATATATAACAGCACTCCACTGTAATTTGCTCAATCAAAACTAGTTCAATACGGTGATAACTTTCCAGTTTAAAGTTCCAAACGTTACTCAAGGAAACGATAGTACCGACTCTTACAAACTCAAACTTTCAGTCTTCCATTCCAAAAACCAAGACATACATCGCTTTAAGAAAGTTTCATTCTTTCAACCAAATTTAAACCTTAACTCCTAGCTATAAATACTAATTTAGGAAGCTTGTCTCATTGATCTATAAGTAGGGACGTATGTTATAGTAACCTTAAGTAAGAAAGGTAGGGTGTTTATATTAGCAGTATAGAATGGTATCTTTATTTAAAATCAGAGTAATGTTTTGCTTATTTTATCTTTGTAAATCCGAACGATCTGTGGGGTTGGTTTCTGATACGGTCGTCGATTTCTAGTAGACAAAACTTCACGCTTATCTCTGGTTATATTTTAACCCTTTTCGCTAGTGATGGGACGAATTGGTA
Organism: Ligdia adustata; assembly: GCA_947049295.1. Taxonomy (NCBI): domain Eukaryota; kingdom Metazoa; phylum Arthropoda; class Insecta; order Lepidoptera; family Geometridae; genus Ligdia; species Ligdia adustata. The sequence continues at coordinate 13,431,519 of OX346218.1, forward strand.
AAATTGCTGAGAGCAAACTTTCTGATGTTACTTTTGATATTAAGCGCAACTAGTGACGGGAAAGGTTCTCAAGTTGAATATTTTCTCTTATTAAAATAATAAAATTTGTGAGATATATATCTAACACATACTTACTCATAATGTACTCTATGCAAAAAACGTTGGCTTAATAATGGAAATTTCCACTATGGCAATTTGAGATACACATGTACTGTGTTGTACATATTTATTTGATCTATAACCTTATGTTTTCGTGATTGCTATAAATGGACATGAACTCCTAGTTTTATCTTATTAAATTTCCAAAGATAGAAATTTTAATTTAGCTAAAAAATATTATTATGAATCTTGTCGGCTGTATAATTGTCCCGTGACTAGCCGAGTCCTTTAGAAGGACACGAGTTATTTTACAGTCTGGTTGCTCGATAAGCACATGCTGCATTTTATGGTTGGTCGGGGCTAAGATGCAAATTATTTGTGTACATTTTTTTCTGCGTTTTATGTGGCTTCGAACGTCGTTTCGACGCATAACTTTAAAATAATGGCCTTCGAAGTGTTTTAGAAAAGAGTTGGTGATGAGCCTAGCTTTTGAATTTGGAATTATTTTATATTTAGCGCTGCTTGTTGAATGTTTGAAAATAGAACATTTGTGTTCTATTATTTAAACTATTTTCGGTGTGTAAAATTTAAGTGAATACCTATGCTTGGTTTTCCAACTCATGTTGTTACGATTTTGGAGTTTGCGTTTTTTAGTTCGTGTATTGTCATTATTAGGTATTGTTTTGATACTGATAAATGTTTTACAGCTTTTGATGAAATATAGATAGAAGTTGGTCTAGCAAGCGCTACTAGGTAAGATTAGATTAGCTATTGAGTCTACAATATTGAGATACGAATATTACAGTTTCTGTAACATGTTGACATAGGTCAATATTGTACAGTACAGACCGTTAACTTGAAACCTAAAATCCCGCTTCAGTTCATACACTCGGTTTATAATCCGGGGTTTCAATTTCCACGTCAATAAATCAATCCTAGCTTCGAGTTCTGTGGAGTTAGAACGGTAGCAATATGGTATATTAGTTTATATTTGTCATAAGTTACCGATTGCTATGAGATCGAGTATATTGGCTAAAGTGTATTTACGTCAAGGCGAATGAGTTAATCTGATTCTCAGCATACCATGAACAATAAACGCCAACTGCTTTCGTGCGTCGTTTAGTTGCAATAACCAGTAGCCAAGCGAGCATACCGCGACATATTTTTTATTTCGTTTACCAGTTCGGATGTTCGTATGTCTCTTGAAATTTCTTACTCGCATTCAGATCGTAGCTTTCAATCAATTTTGACGTAATTCTATGTGCCGGTTCTACGATTTTTTAGAATTATCTTGGGTCGTATTGTCATTCGCGAAAGGCGGGGGTTCGGATATTTCTCCCGTAAAAGAGGGAAGATTTCTATGACGCAATTTACTGGTCGATTTTAATAATATTCGGTAACGGTGAAATAGTTATAATAGACAATAATACATGGTTATAAAAAGCGCAAAATGCATTTATATATACCAATTATTAGAAGAGCAATCATTTAACAGTCTCTGCGCTACGTTTTCATGTTCGGGGCCCGACAAGGTTAACTTTTAACAACTATTCTCGGGTCTATGTGTTTTGTGCAACTGTTCCTATATGTCGAACAGCATTATTGACACAGGGGAAGCCCTAGTGGGAAGCTGTACGTGTGAACCGCTACTTGTAAAATATTACAAATACATTTAAAACCTACTCGTGTTTCCGTCAGCTAATAACATTTTATTCACAAGTTTCCACTGAATTTTAGTTAGAAAGTTCTTTAACCATTATAATTTTTGATGTAATTAATCACTTTGTACGTTACATACGTGCAAAGGGACTGGTCTGTCAGTCGCGTAGTACGTTATAGGTCTGCGTGCTTCATGTAACACTATAAATCTTCGCTAACCATCCGACATGCAAGGTTTTACAAAAAGGAAAGGCTAGATTTATCTATACTGTAAGAATATAAGTACTTTATTTAGTACATCGACGAAAAATGTTCTGCGATTTTACATCACCTCAAATGGAACAGGAAATTTATTTTTCTCGAATTAATTACTAAAAACTACGTGTAAGTACAATCAAACGTGTCAAAATAAAACGTATTATAAAATAAACTGTATTTCTACGGTCATATCCTACACCCCTTTCAAAAGAGGCCAGTGGTGTTATCGCGTAAATTAGGCAGCTAAAGAAGTGAAACAAGCGACAGCAATCTTCGTTTTGGTTTGACAGAACAAACCAAGATTTGTTATTTGTTTGACTTGTTTCACTTATTTTGCTGCTAACGTTAAGCGATAATAATACAATGTCCAGCATTGAAGTAAAATGTGGACTTTAAAAGCACTTTACCATATATACAACTAACTGCGGCCCGCGGCTTTACCCGCGGTGAATGTCTGATCATCCCTTGGGTCACTTCAATTATCCGGAATAAAAAGTAGCCTTTGTGTTAATCAATTGTGTAAGATATCTTCGCGCCAAATTTCATCCAAACCCGTTTAGCCGTTGAACATGAAGGGGGAACAAGCAAACACACACACACCTTTATAATCATATATATATTAATATATTAATTCTTCTTCGAAGCAATTTAACAAACTGCTGTAGCTATTATAATTTCAGAGTAGTTTTCCGTTCCGTAGAATGGCAGACATCAGTCACCTTGGCGGCTTGTTATCAAAGAGGGGTTCAATCTGGCGCAGAAGGCGCATTGTTTTAGGCACGAGCGTGCCATTACATGTTATTAGACCTTGTAATATGTAGATTGTGAACAAAAAGCTATTTTAACATGTTTGTAAGCCTGAGACAAAGCTGAGATAAAATTATATTCCACTGGTTGTATTTGGCAATACTATGCGGACAATCTACGCTTGTCTTAGGCCTTTATTCTCTAACGAGCAACAAAATCCCTTTCCGAAAACATGTGGCGTGTTTAACGTGGTGTTGACACAATACGTACGTACCACGGTATTATATAAAATTTGACATTGGCTATAAATATCGTTCCAGGTGAATTCTACGCACTTAAAATAGCACGGCCGCAATACTTGTTGAACTTTCCTAGTGAATAAAAGCCCTGAGTATGAGCCGCAAAGCCTTCCCCGTTATTAGATAGAGTTAGAGGTGAAAGATGTGAAAACAAGAGTAAGGAATCTTGAACGTGAACCATTAAGTTTATTCAAGTATTCGAGGGTTGATCAAGAAATGATTTACATCTGAGCTGTTTCTAGCTAAGGAAGAAAATTGAAAACCATGATATTGGGCTTCGAGCGACCAACATATCTAACACTAAAGAAAAGTACTGTTCTATTAGATCTTATTTTATAAAAAATAGACTAGCATTTGGCTTGATGTAAAATAACAATGCAGGCCTTAGATGAATTACGCTTAGTTTTTTACACCACCATTCACTAGTGTTATTGTGACACAGAAACTAGCAGCTAATTCTACAACAGATCAGTTCGCACAATAAAACAGAAGCAAAGCGTATTTTTGTAAATCCGTAGAACCCAACTAGGTCCTATACGAAGAAAGGAACTCTTAGTTCTACCCCGAAACGTTCCAACCTTCCGCTGATCCATTCAAATGACCCTAATAACACTAACGACAATCCCGGCACAATTATCTGGTTCGTAAACTTTTTAATCGGTTAATTGAGTGTCACAAACGATTTTAATCCTGTACGATTTGAATCCGGCTATTTTATCGGATTGATTAACGAGAATGTCGGAGTCGAATGGGGCTGATATCGGGTTGAATCGGACTACTACCGGCTAAGCCTAGTTGTGATAGATTTAAAAATATATAGATAGGAAATGTTGGTGACAGTTAGTCGAATGTGAAGTCTATGATATAATAATAATAATAAAAAAAAGTCATTTATTTCAGGCGAAAATACCCATAGTTACAATATTATCATATTATTAATCAATGTTTTTCTTTTTACAAACACTGTATAGAGGTGTATATGTAAAAAGAACAATACAAGTAAAATAAATTAAAACATCACTGTACGAGTTGTACTGCATCATTTTTTATTCCTATTCATATGAACAGATACCCAGCGGCTAAATAAGGGACTGCTTATATCGTCAGAGATAGCCACAAGTATCTTGTTGCTGGAACAGCGAAAGCGATGCCAAAATGAGGCAACCTTAGACCTGATGACGGCAAAGAAATCAGGGACGCCCGCATCAGCGAACATGCTCGACGCACTACAGTACCGCGGAAGCTTCATAAGAGTCCAGAATCCGTCATTATACTGTACTCTTATCCTGCTCATTGCTTTTTGCGTATATGTTATCCTGATGTGTACGCGCCCTCACCGCTAGCGAACCTATCGACAGAAAGTCAGTAGTAAACGAGCATTACCTGTGGATACACGCGTTTCATTCTAATATACCTATCTACCCGAGTGCATACATATCATATCCACAGCTGGCCAGTACACATGCCTAAGCAATACGCCTTGAAGAGTGTGGTCTTTACCTCTGCATTGCACTTAGCAAACCGACGAGCGAGCATGTTGCCTCTGATGGCGAGGGCCCTCCGCTCTCGCTCAATATTCTCGTCATCCCGTAGCCGTTCCGTCAACAAATGTCCTAAGTGCTTGAACTGCTTAACAACATTAACTACTATACCATTCAAATATACTTCAGGTATCCTATCCGGACCTCGACCCGATGCAAACACCATCATTTCGGTTTTAGTTACATTGTATTTCAGCCCGTGTGCATTAGCATAATGCTCACAGACCGAAAGTAGTCTCCTCAACCCCAAGACCGAAGGGCTGAGGAGCACCATATCGTCAGCATAACTGAGGTTGTTAACGCAAACGTTTCCAATGTGACAGCCAACTTTGGTGCTCCTCAGCTCCTCAATAAGGCCGTTCACATACAGGTTAAAGAGATCCGGAGAGTAATAAGATGGTATATACAAAATATTTAGTGTTTTTCTGCCTCGTCTTGATGTCAGCGTGAGAAATCGAAAAATATTTTTGTTTTTATGGTGTGGTTCCTCCGCACCACCGCCACACCTCACCTTATTATTTCTCTTTCTCTCAGTATCCGACTACTTCGACACGTGTATCGCCTTAGCACAAGGCATCCTCAGGAGATGTTGACTCTTCAAGCTTTCGAGCGAGCGCTTCCATCAATTAGATCCGGAGAGGTCACCCCTCCTTGGCGAACAACACCACATTCTAGCCTATATTCGCTAGAGGTTACGTTACCCCATCTTACAATGTTCGTTTGGTTTCCGTACCAATATCTCAGCAGATTGACCACTTGTCTAGGCACTTGGGATGCTATTAATTTAGCCCACAGGATATCGTAATTGACTAAATCAAAAGCGCGGCTAAGATCTAGAAAACATGCGTACACAGATGTTTTTCGTGTAGTGTAAAAGCTCACAGTGCTTTTCAAACTGACGATAGCGGCATCTGTCGAGAGACCAGGGTGGAAACCAAACTGTGCATCATCGATTTTAATGTTCTTAAGCAGCTCAGGGTGAATGAGCCTTTCAAGAATTTTGCCGATTACCGTACCTAGTGAAATGAGACGATAGTTTGAGGCAGCACTAAGATCACCAGTTTTGTTTTTCACTATAGGGACCACTACTGAACGCATTAAGGCCTCAGGTAAGTAGCTGTATTTAATGCAAAGGTTGAATAAGCAGGTTAGATGCTTATAAATTTTATCACTAGCCCAGAGTATGTGCTCGACACTGAGACCATCATGCCCAGATGATTTACCGCGTTTCATACTCAGTATGACTTTGGAAATATCTTCACGTGTAAATTCAACAACTTTATCAAAAGCACAAGCATCAGAGCCGCGAACACACTCCACAGCCAGTGGGCTCACTTTGAACCTCTTTGCAAACAACTCCGCTATGTCGGACGGCTTTTGGCGGCCCTCCACGGACACAGGTAAGTTTTGTTTGAAGTTTAACTTTTTGGTTGCATTCCAAAATTTTACAAATTTTTACTTTTTCTATGTAAAGCCAATATATTCATTTTAATACTTTTTTCATTATTCTGACACCAACGAAGCTTATTTTTGAATGCAGTGCGACTATTTCGCATATTATCATATTCTATACCACTGAAAGGCCTGCCAGCCACCGTCCAACACCTAAAGAAAGGCCTTGCATTTTCGTGACTATTTCTGACGTGGTAGTTCCAACCGGGTACTTTTTTATGCCTCTTCTGTCTACATGTTCCAGCACTTATAATCGCTGCATTTTGTAATACATCGGTTATGTGTATGTAATATCTTTCGATATAGTCGTAATAATAAGCTAGATGAATACACTTTACAACATCGTCACAGTTACAAGAGTTTATCGCTCTAATTATGTCTAGATTATTAAAGCAAAATTCATCATAGTCATTGATCAGACTAGTAGTCCTCTCGCCTCATTGAACATATCTCAACGCATCAGGAGAACAGGAAGCGGTTGGGCCAACTGCAAGTCCAGAAATAATACACTCTATACTCAGAGCGTAATGGTCAGACCACCCGACGTCGTAAGTAACGCGGGCTCCAAGCACAGTATCCCATCCAGCTTTAGTTGTAATGCAGTGATCCAGCCACCTCCTGCTACCACACTGAAAAGTGTACATACCGCTATCATTACCAAGTATTTTAAAGTCAGCCCATTCCCAAAGCATGTCGTCACAAAATTTGGCCAATTGTCTGCCGAACCTTGCGGTGGGGTGTACATTCAGATCCCCAAGACATACGCAACCTGGACCTCAGACTCCTCAATAATTGCGCTTATTTCAGCTAAACATTCCGTAAACTCTTCGACATTATCACTCTTATCAACTGGCATGTAAACATTAACTAACAGAAAAGAAATCGTATTAATAGAAACACGAATCGCTTGAATTCTCTTATTGGGACACTCTAGCGGGGTAACTTGCGGAAACATGTTTTTATTCCACATAATTGCGAGACCACCATATGGTCTTACTTTCAGAATACCCGCAGAAGAGTCTACGGATGATTTAGCTACACATTCAAACGATTTATTAATGTCATGAACAAAGTTTAGGTCATGTTCTAACAACCATGTCTCTTGTAGTACTATTAATGTGATGTTACTGTCAAGTTTTGCACTGTTTGGATCGATTTCTTAATATTTTTACAGTTAAATGAAGATATTATTATTTTCATACAATCCATAGTTAATTTTGTGATTTGTTTACTCTCACCGTGCGATCACGGAACACTCGAAACTTTATACCTTCTGGCCAAAAACTTTCGCATAAAAACACACTCAATTTACTTTTAGGTATTGAAAGTTTAACGGAACTAAAATCAGTTTCGTGCTTTTGTACTAACAACGCAATTTTTTGACATTCTTCGCCTTTTTCTTTCAATTATTCTGCTATGTCGTTCACAGTAGTCGATTTATTCAAGCGAGAAACGTAAACTAACGTTGTTAAGTCCGCAGACCGTAGTTTACTAGAACACTGCGCTGTTCCGGTTAAGTCATTATTAACAAATTTTCTTCCTTTTTTTATGTTCCACTACAATAAAACCATCGTTGCTTGAGTCTTCTTTCTGCAAAATATGACGCTGCTCGGCTTGCGAGGACGGGTTCATACCAACAATAATATTGTGATACGACGGTTCATGCAACATTATATTTTGACGATTGACAAATGTCATTAATGTAAATACCTCTTATAAATTTACAAAATGACTATGACACCAAACATTTAAGGCTACACTCCTAAGTACCTACAAAGCTAACAAAAATTTCAAGTATTTTTTAGAACACGTGATTATTTTAAACCGTACCGATGTTACATAACTGCATAGCATTTAATAATACCCTAATTCTCTTTAAAAACTTTGTACTACAGCTAGCATACTTTTTTATGAAAATTACAAGGCAAACCCATTAAAGAAAAGAGATATTAATTGATGAGTGAGCTCTTCATGCCATAATTTGGCCAGCGTGGATGATCTTTGATCTACATGAGGAAATACCTAACAGTGGGGGACCCATATGAGTTGATACGTTACTTGACCATAATTTAAAAGATTAAGAAAGAGCCTTAAATTCTTTAAAATTGTTATATCATAAATCATAAGTATATCATTTATATCAATCACGTTCATACATTGTCATTAACTCGGCCACTCCATCCAGCGTTTATGTTTAATCTTATTCTATGGTCAGTGCTCGTTACTTTATGGCAGCCGAATCGATTCCATTGCGTGGGTTTACAAACGTTACGCGTGTTACATCACCGAGTATCAGACATAAATTCTGAGAAACAGGTTTTAGTGCAACGCGAATAAATATTTTTGTCGTTTTTCAAACGTTTTCAGTCCGGAGTATAACTTTCCAGTGGTGCTTCCCAGTAGTGTGTAGTGGTGTTTGGTTACAAAATAAGCTTTTTAAAACGAGGTTGTAAAGCTTTCAAAAGTTCTGATTGCTCACCAAATTGTATATGAATATTGGAAAAACCTATTCAAAATTATTATTATTTTCTAATATCACCGCTGAAGTTGAGACTTCCAAATTCGAATAAGTAAAAAGGTTTCTTAAAAGCCTCTTTCTAATCAAATTCTTCCTTCTTCATCCTTATTCCGTTAAACATACCTACTTTTGAATTTACAACACACAATTAAGCTCTTAAAAGTAGGTAACAAAGTCACACGCGTGTGGGTTTACTCTGACACTCTGAACGCGTCGGGGCGGAGCCTAACACGCTTTAATAACGAGTAACGGCACACTTTCAGATATACGCGTATCTTGTATCTAGTACAACTGTTTCATACAATAAAATTTCATAAAATACATAGTTGTAGCGATGCTGGCCGAATGGTTAGTGGGGTCGATTGCCGTGCAAAATTAAGGTACCAGGTTCGATCCCTCGAAACATCCAAAAAAAGCTTGAGCTACCGGTGAAGGAAAATGTCGTGAGAAAACCATAGCAGTAGGGTGGTGGTAGTGCGTTTCCTATTGTCTGGCTGGCTACCGGTGGTAGCTAGCCAGGCGATAGGAACTTGAGAGTGCAAGTTGTAAAATCTGTCGCCAAGCACCTAACAATGTGTTCCAGCAGCCTTCCTTGAGAGCCAGTGTACTCCAGACTAGGCGTGCTCTATCTTGGGCTACAATATCGCTGATTTCCGCGGTCGTGCGAATTTGTGGTCATATGCTTGACATTTTGGAAGACATTTGAGGTTTAGTAATCTTGAGTTTTTAGGGTTCGGTAGTCCTACAAATAACTTTTTTGTTTTGCCCTGGACGTCTGTTAACTTCTACAATTTTTTGCAGTTATTGGCACAAAAACAAATTAAGTGACTTTACAATTTTATTTTTTATTACAATTTCAGTCAATTGTTTTTTCCTAGCAAACGCTTTACTAAAGGGATGCTAGAAATGTATTTCTGGCTACCTTCTTTTTAATTTTTAATCTTTGTTACATTCTGTAAATAATGATATGTACTTATTATACAAAAAACAGCAGAATCCTGGGTACTACCGTTTATTTTAAGCTCCTACTTAGCAGTGACATACATTTTATCAGGCATTAAGCCGTTTTTGTTTTTTCTCCATTATTATCGGAAAGGTTTGCTAAATTCTACGCATTAGCTTCGTAATATATAACGTGGATAAAGAGAAAACAACCCCTTATAAAAATAGCAGTTCTGCGATCTGTTGACCCCACGGCCTTAATATTTTACCTGCTACAAAATATTTCAAGTTTTCAAATTTCGGAACGGAACGATTTGAAAACACGGTTATCGGTTAGGGGTGTACTAAGCCGAAAGTGAGTCACTATACTCATCCTAAGGAACAACTTTCACTATAGGGTCAACTATGGATTCTAGAAAAAAAAAATTGCTGTTCCATACATTTTGCCGACGACCGATCAACTTTTTGTATGAAACAGCCCATTGCAGCCACCTCCACCATGCTGCCGTCTCCTTGTGAGATCTTCTCTTTTCCGTGCTCGCTCTGCAGCTTCCTTTTGTGAAAGCACGCTTTCATAGACATTCACTACAGAATGCCATGCCAACCTGTCTGCCAGCATTTTCGTCACTACGTTTGGCAGAGTAAGATCCGGTCTTATTGTGTTGGTGAGTACCTGCCTTTCGGAGCTCCACGCACTCCTCCTGTGTTGCGCGGAGTCTACTGCCGCACTACATTGATAGCATTGCGGCATACGCTCTTGCCCAATCCTATGGAGGTATTCATCAAAACAACCACGGGCCGTTGGAATTTGCGTGAGACGAAAAGTCACGGGTTTCTTCCTTTTCAACCAGGTATGGAAACTTGGAATAATTGCACCAACTGCACGCTGTTGTACGTTACGCGGCTCATGAAGCCGCTGATGCCACTTTTGATGGAGCATGCCTAGTCTGAGCTCCCGAATCGAAGTCGGTTTTCGCTTTTTTTTTAATATAATATTACTAAGACTTGTCGATAACTATACAAAACTAGCTGCGCTCTGCGCTGTTACTCGTGTTAATCCAGGATCTAAGCTATCTCTGTCCCAATTTTTTGCTCGAAAGAGTAACAAACATTCTTACAAACTGGTCATATTTAAAACAAGCTGTTACCCGCGACTTCGTCCGCGTGAACCAATTTCTTTATCTTTGTTAAAAATTAATTTACTTTTTTCACATATAAAATATCCTACGTTACTTCTAATAGCTCCAAGAATATGTATACAAAGTTTCATGATGATGGGCTAAGTAGTTTTCGCGTGAAAGCTTTACAAACAAACTTAAATTCACATATATAATTTTAGTAGGGATTATATACCCGTATTATCTACCAGGTATCGACTCCGAGCTTCTGAAGATCTTTTGTCACTTTGGCCTTCCATTTGAACTTGAAGCGGCGAACGTATTTAAAACAAAATAAAGAAAACAAAACATATGATATAAAAAAATTGTAGTGAAACACACGCGATGTTGTTGAACACTGACATTTATTCATTTTAGATAATATGTGAGGGTATATCCATACAATATTATGACGGTAGTTGAACACATAAGTAAACCATTATACTACAAAAATATTCGATTTCGTATATGTAAAGCGGTTTCAGTTAAAAACGAATTCTCGCGTTTACACAAACGTAACAGTTTGTTAATTAAGAACAAACAATAAAAATTGAATTCTGCAAACTTTTCAATTCCAATTTGCTTACAGACGAGTGATCGTGCATATTTTTTATACAAATAATCACATTTAAATCCAAAAGTTTACGAATTTTTCGCAAGTTTTAATGATGTGCCATCATTAATATTTTTTATTTGAATTGACTTTGGGTGGAAACATTATTTAAGGGTCAAAAATAATTTACGTGTTTTACACAATGAAAAAAAAAATTTTTTTATGCTTTTATTATTATAATATAGAAATAGCACTTTGAAAAATCACAAGACGTAAATTTATATTGACTAATTAAATTAAAACGTTCCTTTGTAATAAAGAGTTTGACAACTACAGTTGACTTTTTGTAAAAAGTCGTTATATTCAGTGAACCTTCACGAATTTGAAGCACGAACTTGTGGTATTTTATACAGGGTTACCGATTAGGGGTGGTTTAAGCCAAACGAAGCTCACTATACTTAACTTAAGGAATAACTTTTTATAGGTCCAGCCCCGAATTTGAGAGTTAATAAATCAGTTGATTCAGTTATTTTTAATTAATACAGCTACCCAGAATCTACATTAAATAAATAGGACATATTGTAGCCTTAACCAGACAGAAAGTTTTCGTTCATGAATAATCTATTCTGATATTTACCTGATATCCAAATCATTATAATAACTTTACATTTGCAATATCATAACAGAATACATATTATAATATTTAAGCTCCAAATTTAGCTGATAAAGCTTTAACCGACCGTTGTTTTCGTGCGCAAATTTAGAAGAGGCCCTTGAATCCGCGACTTTTGTCATAAATATGCGTGACTTTATTTGTATCTGTTATTTGCATAGGAGCTAAATACGGTATATTCCACTTTGTGCACCCAGGTGATATCACCCAGTTGAATAAAGTAGAAATTAAAGTGTCCTCAATTCACTTTCGACTTTTTGCACCTGGGTGATAATCACGCAGGTGATTTGTGGCGAATTTGTTCACCTTGGAATTAAATCACCTGGGTAAATATGGGCGACTTAATAAATTAATTTTGTGTGATTTTATCACCCACTTACAAAATGTATGAAAGTACCAAAATAAAGTCAACTTAACATTATAATACCATTATTTGTGTAATTATTTTGCATCATACACAACAAGAAAGTTGTGACAATACTTAATGGCGTTAGTCTACCCATCAAATAGAAGCCATTGTTAAATAAAATTTTGCAAAAATTAAATAATATATTGTATCCTCCATACAACTTGGCTGCTTATATGAACAATTTTTGTATAGAGAACCTAATACACATATTTTTATCGACAAGCAGGGCTATTGGCAGAGTTGAAAAGAGTGAAAACCAGAGCAAGAAAACTTGGTTTCGTTTTGACAGTTCGTTGCTTCAACGCTGTCAAAATCAAATCATATTTCTGTGGGTCTGGATCAGGCTAACTCGTGCGCGGTATGAGAATCAGTCTAGCAGTGAACTAGGATCAGCTTATATAAAAAATATGATAAGTTTTGCTAGGAGTAATCAACAACGGGAATTATTTCTTGGGCAACCAGACGGGATACTACACAAACGGGGTTCGACAAAAACGCTAGACACTAACGTTGTCACCTCTTACGTGTCAACCCATAACGTCCCACTGCTGAGCTCTGGTCTCCCCCTGTGGTTGTGCTGGGCCATCGCGACCGGCCAAATTGCGGGTTGGGGACTTCTCTTCAAAACCTAATAACCTTCTCTAACAAGCAGGCTTCCTCACAATGTTTTTCATCACCGTTTAACCACGAAGATAATTCACGACTTTTCATGTTACTATAACTCCTTCTTATGTTGTTTAGTGTTAGTATTATTTTGAGGAAAAAAACACAAATGTTCAAACTGAATCGGGTTAATGTTATGAACTAAATATAATAAGTTTTTTATTTTTTAATAAGTTACATAATTTATTTTAAATATCTAAATCGTAATAAATATGCCAACAGGTTTCCTACGATAAGTAGCAAAACAAACACTATCGTCTTTATACTACACAGGCTTCTCTCCTGAACGCCACAGAGCTGGGTCTTCATCTCGTTTTTCCTATTTCATGCATGCCGCTTACCGCAAGTCACTCTCCCACATGTCCGGCTGCAAATCAAACATGACTATTATTATCATTTATCTTACACTAATTCGCCATTTTAGTAGCCCCATAGTCTCAAACTTCAACGCAGCATTTCTTACGTTCCACGCTGAAATATGAACGCCCGTCTTTGGGGTGTTCTCGAAGAATTTGTTTTGCGTGTATAAACTTAACATTGTTTGCAGGTTTATCCAGGCGAGTTAAGACGTGAGCTTTGTCTTAACTCGCGAGTTGCGAGCCACACTCATTTTTTTCAACAAAGTCCTGAGGGACGCGAGCTAACAAGTCTTGGGCTAATAGTCATTTGTCAAGAGAGTTTCCTAGTCTGTTGCATGAGCGCGTGTACTAGAAGTTTTGAGATTTAGTTTGAGAAAGTCTTTAGAATTTGTAATCTTATATATAAATCTTATATATAAAAATCAATTGCTGTTCGTTAGTCTCGCAAAAACTCGAGAACGGCTGGGCCGATTTAGCTGATTTTGGTCTTGAAATGTTTGTCGTACTCCAGGAAAGGTTTAAAAGGTGAGAAACATAAATAACTGTTTGGCGGTACGAAGTTCGCCGGGTCAGCTAGTCTTATATATAAAAATCAATCGCTGTTCGTTAGTCTTGCAAAAACTCGAGAACGGCTGGGCCGATTTAGCTGATTTTGGTCTTGAAATGTTTGTCGTACTCCAGGAAAGGTTTAAAAGGTGAGAAACATAAATAACTGTTTGGCGGTACGAAGTTCGCCGGGTCAGCTAGTCTTATATATAAAAATCAATCGCTGTTCGTTAGTCTTGCAAAAACTCGAGAACGGCTGGGCCGATTTAGCTGATTTTGGTCTTGAAATGTTTGTCGTACTCCAGGGAAGGTTTAAAAGGTGATAAATATGAATAACTGTTTGGCGGTACGAAGTTCGTAGGGTCAGCTAGTTGTTAATAATTATTTTTGGAACGAATTTCGATATTTAAAAACTTTATGATGCTTAAAATTTGGGAAGAAAATTTTTTATTGCGACAAATTTTTATTCAGACTCTGATACCACGTGCTATCTATCGGTTGCTGTTTTCTTGCAGACTGCTTCGGAAGATACCTTAGTTTTGTTTTAATTTTGTTTTAATGTTGAAAATTCGTCCTAAAGTTTTTTTTTATGTATGACCTCGATCACTTTTTTATTCCATATTCCTTATACATTTTAACTTAATCGGTTTAGTAATTCAGTATTTAATTTAAAGTAACTCAAATAATTGTATAGCCGCCTGCTAAATAATTTTGCAGACTTAAAAAAGAAGAGCTGCTCAATTCAACCCGTTTTTTGCTTAGAGACAACTAAGTCGATTGAAAAAAAATTTTTTTTTGGTATTAAGATATGGTAAAGCGATTTCTTCTAATAAATAAATCTTTTAAACGCTAGCTTTTACACTTGTACCAAACCACATCACGTCGTGGTTATGAAAAACAAGACTGGCGCCATTTACAAATTTGATGCAAATTTATTAGACAGCCATGTAAGATTTTATAAAGATAAAACACGATGATTCATGATTCTTTGGTCGTACCTACTTTATTTTGTAATACTTTCTTTTTGTATTGATTTTGTTTGAAAAGTTAGTCTAAACATATAATTTTATATACTGTATTATATACCTACTTTTGAAATCTTATAAAATTACATAAATAAAGGTACTACTACAATTTATTTTCGAACAGCTAATGAGTGTAAATAATTTGTAATTATACTTTTTTTTCGTATCACAATCATACTCGTAGCTCCCCACTAGGATTTCTCCTGTGTCAGGGATACCATGTAACATTCACAAACACATGTACAAAGACACCCAGACTCGAAAACAGATGTTCAAACTCATCGTTAAAACATCAGCTCCGACCGGGAACTGAACCCGGGACCGTCGGATCTCGAAGCAAGCATATTAGCCACCAGAACACGGTGGTCGTCAAATATAATTTTTATTTCTTAAATCCAGGGTTGGTCCCTTTATGAAAGTTTTTATATAAAAAGTTGATCGGTCGTCGACATGTATGGAATAGCTGGTTTTTCTCTCTCGAGCACGTAGGTGGTCATAGTAAACGATGTTCATTATTAAGACGAGTATATTGGCCCTCTTTCGGCTTAGTACACCCCTACCAGATAACCTTGTACAATGATTGTATTAAAATTCGATCCAGGTTTTTTTTTAAATGAGTTAACAATAATTCGAAAAATAATACATCAAAGTCACTTTATCAAAACGAATTTTGGATCTGTATTATACAGATAGTCGTTATTTATGCAATTTTATGACTGTCCTATCTTATTTTCTGACTGTGTCCTATCTTATTTTATGACTGTCCTATCTTATTTTCTGACTGTGTCCTATCTTATTTTCTGAGATCATCCCTATTGAAATACTAGTATTGGTGTAAATTAATCTATTGGATACAATCTGATTGGGACAAAAATACTGGTTTGTTGTGTCATGGAACGATACATAAGTTTGAGTGATCCCTTCATGGGGCTAAAAAAAGAAAATACAATAATGACTTGCATATTGTAATAAACAATTTGTCAACCGTTTTTTAGTTTCTTTTGGGTAATCGCATCTAGACCGTATCGTCGCTATCAAGCAAAAAGTTAAGAATCAACGAAAAACAGTGTATAAATCTTCACCCAAGGATTTGTAACAATGAACACTTATCAAAATCACGAGAAAGCAAAAATGAGCCAACCGTAAAGAAATGATAAGCACAATCAGCAAAATGGTACCCAATTTAATATATTGAATTTCAGTCCACTTGTTGATTCGTGGGGTTCAACACAGTACCTTAGATGTGGGAATACTTGCAGAAGGACCGTAACAAGGGTTTAGAGGACAGCTGACATGACCGCGAGATCACGAAAGAACTACTCGGACAGTAGTGAAGGTTTGGTAAATTAATAATTACAATTTTACAGATAACTTGCCATGCATAAAGCCCATTTTTAAAAAAAATGTTCCTATCCTTACGGAAAAAAGGCGTACCTTGTTAATTTTGATAATAATAGCTAAGAGATATTAACACATTACATTATAAAGACATTTAACGCCTTTTTGTGTCTCATGGTTTTAGCCATATGGTGTTAGCATATACATGAAGAGCAAGGTGTTCTCTCCACAAACGATTTGTATTTTGATAGTCTATTGTGCAATTTGCATATGGGGTTGATATCTGCCACCACGTGTGGGACGTTCGTAGAGGCAGACGGTAATAATTCAATGTACTGGTTTCCCTTGACGACAAAGGCAATAACGTACCAAGTCAAACTTGACATGGGACTTTTAATATTAGACCACGATGTCGACGCAGTAACTAGGTGACTGGTGATTCGGCTGGACAGGTTAGAGATATGATCTTTGAGTGAGGTAGGCAATAACTGTCAGATAGATTCCACGATGATAGGTCAATAATCACGGTCATGAAATGGACAATGGATGTAGTGAAAGGTTTTATAGCTTACGGTGCAATGAGGGTTTATTGTAAACGAACGGGCGAAAACTTCAATGCCGACTAAGTTTGCTATCCTGATTTTTATGATATTGGCTCAAATTAAATTATGTTTTTTTTTTACACTCAACCCTATTTGGTTCGCGTACGTGTCAAGCTATTTACTTATCTTGATGAAACTTAGTATTTGTTCAAGATATAAAAAAAAATATGTTTGGGTAGTGATTTTCCTCAAAACGAGAAGTCTACTGCAGAGTTATATAGCAGTGCATTTTTTTAATATTTGGTAGAACTATCCGCTAAGTGTGATATATAAGCCACATCGTTCGAAAAAATGATGAAATTTGCGGTTAATAACAGTTCTATAGACAGTTGACGTTCTAACTTCAAAGCTAAAAAACACGCATTCTTTGCTGTCTAAGCCAAGTAATGGCTCAATTGTAGTGGTCAGCATAGAGGAATTATCATAAGAGTGGTTTCACACTTTGGTACGATTAGTTTTAAATTGAAAATTAGCATTAAGAAGAAACATATATTCAAATAATATAAGTTAAGTATCCACAAGTTGTAGCAACCACTCTTGTAGTTTGTAATGCACCCAGGGGTTTGCATAAGTGAGGCTGCATGTAATGTATCAATCCATAGCGTCCCACTCCCCTATGAAGGAGGTGTAGGCCTAATCCCACGATGCTGGCCAAATTGCGGGTTCCCCAACCCGCAATTTACTACTTATAAATGAAAATATTTTTTTAATGTGTTGAAATGTTGTTTATTAATATAAATCTTAATGTAATTCTATTTTTTCACAATTGTAATAGAATTTAATTTAATATGACTGCCTATAATATCTTTAGACATGTTATATAAGTATGTATGAGTCCTGTTACTATAAATAAATAAATAAAATAAGAAAAGGCTGTGTTTTAGTTGTAATAAAATGCAATTTAAACTAAATATTTTGATGTCTAAGTGACTTCACCATCAACGTCTAGCTATATTGTATGTCAACAAAGACGCTCATTTTCTCTCAAACAAAATAGGAAATTAGCTAGCATCAATTTACTATAAAAATTACAGGACACGACTTTATCTATCTAGCTGCCGTTTTATCTGTATAGCCTGTAACACAAGTGCTTAAGGTTCAAAATAACTATCTCATTCGATCGGTTATTCCAAAGCTAGCCTTTCTACAACCTGATTCGTGTACATGGCACCAGGAAATTCAATTTCAAACTTTCCCGGGTTATTTTTGATGAAGCAAAGGGGATCATTTTGCTGGTCATTGTTTGGTGTCCTTATACGAGATTACATTGGACTTTCTTGGAATATTTGCCATTATAACGAACCTTTTTTATTAGGACAACAATAATGTGGGGTCCTGATTCCAAGGTAGGATTTTGGGAATTGGAGCTTTCAACTCTGCACGGTGGATCTTAAAATTTTGTGTTACACAGAATTATAATCTTTCAGCTTAGGAAATGTTATTATTGTGGTTATTTTACTTTTGGGTTAGGGATATTTTTTTAAACAGATTTTATTAACTATTGAAATATTTTAATTATCTTATATAAGCTCTACAATATCATACTTATTATAGTAAAATAAGTGTTAGCCAAAAAAACGCGATTCAAATCAACCCTCCAAAGCTACCTACCTTAATCTGAAAACGAAACTTAACGATAAGGCCGCTTTTTACTTGTCTTATATTATATTTTTAAGTGATGATTATTGTAACAATAAAGTTTTTAACTGTAAAATTGTTTAAATTAGAGGTAAGTAATATCTTTAACCTACATATTGCTTAATTTAACATTATAAAACTTCATGTACGGTAAAGCCTTATCAGGTTCAATCAAACTTCAGCCGATTCCTTCTTAAGAATAAAAATAAATAAGAATTTGTATATTGTAGCCAACTATATACAAAGTATTCGCGATACAAATCACACTAATACATCAATAATTTAATTACTAAGTTTGACTTAGCACTTATAGTTAACTAAGTTATTTTCGGCAATCTATGTACGACTTTGATAACTTCGGTCGCTATAATATATGTTGTATGAAACTTTGCCGACTAATGCGGTTATATCACTTTGTAAGTCTTGAAAGACTCTTCGGTTTTCCTTGAAAATGTACAGGAAAAATATTATTATGAAATATTAATCGATGAATATATCAAGAAATTATAATCTGATAAGATATTTAAGAAATTTACGGTAGTTTTTTAAATTTTTTGAAACGGCCGGTAGGCAGACCACCAGCCAGATTTTCAATGACATTCAATCCATTGCCGGGATACCATGGCCGAGATCAACCCAACATAGCTATGGCACAAAAAAGAGGAAGCTTATACCTAGCGGTCTATACGGGCTGAAAATGATGAAGATGATGTTAGTTCTTCTACAGAAGTTTGCATTAAAACCATATCAGCTGTCAGCTTTCGGCTATCTGGAGTTAGGCATGAAAGAGGTAAAAATAAGAGCAAGCAAACTTAGCTTTGTCAGCTTGCTGCTTTAACTTTTTCAAAATGAAACTAAGTTTACTTGCTTATATTTTCACTTCTTTCATGCGTGCTAGCCGATAGCAACGCTGAATCAATGTTTTGAAGCTAGAAATATTTTTAAAGCCGCTAAATTAGTGGTAGCGAAATCAACAGTTCGCAGAGCTACTAGTGACAGTTCCGTTTTTAAATTACCAAATTTCAAATTACCAAAACCTATCCCTAACTCCATAAAACTTAACTATAAAAACAAACTACGTCGTAAACAACAAACCCGATCATCATAAAGTATCATATCTCACCGCGACATACATCACCGTCAAAAACTCTGGCCATAGCTAACGATAACGCGAAACGAGACAGATGAAAAATCTCCAAAGCCGATTAGGCTTGTCCGACACCCTCCGAAGCGTTATGATTAATTCAAGCCACGGTAAATGCGTTTGTTTCGTCACCGGCGGCGTTGACAAAGCGGGCGACGTACGTGATGAAATTGGACGCACGTCCGCTCACGACGGCTGCCGGTGAATAAATGGCTTACGTGAAAATTTAACGGGCTTTAACCAAGCTTTAACCGAT
This sequence comes from Ligdia adustata, assembly GCA_947049295.1. Taxonomy (NCBI): domain Eukaryota; kingdom Metazoa; phylum Arthropoda; class Insecta; order Lepidoptera; family Geometridae; genus Ligdia; species Ligdia adustata. The sequence continues at coordinate 13,451,397 of OX346218.1, forward strand.
GTTTAACTCTTACGATCGATGCCGCTCGCGCTGCCGCGTGAATTGTAGATGATGGCGAATGAGTAATGAGAGGTCGGCTCTCAGTTCGTTTTATTCGAAAGTAATGAGCTGCTTCCATGTTCACGTAAGAAGGTTTAATATATGGGTCTAAAATTAAATTAGATCATGTACAAATAATATGCTACATTATAATTTAAAAAAAGACCAGGTTTTGCGGCATCTACTGGCAGACAGGTGATTGTTTGTCTTTTTAACTTATATGTAACGCTCTTATATCTATATAAGAACATATCAAGTGTAAACTGGTGCAGGTATATTTCAAGCTGGCTTTATGTCAAGTAGCGTTATGTCCACAAATATTGACTAGATAATATTAATTCATAAGTCGTTCCATCAAAAAAATCATAAAAGCAGTATACTTAACTATCAATTCCGATTGCAGGCAAAGTTTGACTTTCGCATCACTTAGCATTTACTTCATTTACGTCTCAGATCAAAACTCTTTCTACCTACTATATAAAAGTCAGTCAAATCGCAAAGTTCAAAAATTCAGTCTCCAATTCGTTTATTCTCAGCGCTAACCGCAGTTTTTCGATGACGTACAAACATAGAGAATTCAATTCCAAAACGGGCGAGACGAGAGTGGAAACCTGTTCAAATAACGTCCGAGGTAACATCGGATCTGTTGAAACTCCCACAGGAATTCGCTATTCATAACTGAGTTAAAAACTTAAAACTGAATTCGAAAGTTTGTGATCCAGTGAAATTTTTACACCGTCCACTTTCCGTAGCCTTGTTCGAGTTCGGGAGGAGGAGTTTTCAAATACTACTGATACGGCAGTTTTGGTGGGAAATATGCGGGATTGTTAGAGACTTTGTCTTTGGATATTTTTTTTGGTAATTTTAAGCATTGTCTGCAGCTCAGATAGAATATAACGTCGTTCATAATAATATTTGGGCGAAATATTAAAGTCCGCCAAAAATATTGAAATTGTATTCACAATTTTTATTATATTGACAGTCATTATAGCACTTAATTGAGCTCTTCCACATTTCAGTCGGCGGCAAAACCACAGTGCATCGAATATTAAAATCATAATTCTGAAAATGTTATTTTATATTGATGGTTATTATTACAAAATTGTTATTTTCTGCGTGAAATTTGCATTGACTACATCGAACCAGTGTTACATAGTTAACAGAAACGTACAAATAATGCTTTAAAAATGATATATGTCTTCATACAATTTTTACGTTATTTTGATCATTAAATCAAATAATAGGCCGATTTTGATAAATCTTATACAGGACCGACTCTGAAGTTGCATAAAAACGTAATTATTAAATCGATGTAGGCGTCTCTAAGAAATCGGTTAAGATACATTTGTAAAAGTGAGAAAAAAAAACAGACGAAATGAGAATCTACTCTTTTATGAAGTCGGTTCAAAATGCGAGCAATCCTAAACTCGTACTGTTTAATCTGGGGTAATTTAAACAGTCTTATAAATTATATTAAACACAGTATGTACAACCCCGAAAAAGCTACTAGTAATTTACTTATATTATACTGAAACAAATGTTTCTGATTATGTAATAGTTACACATCATACGTGACTACATAATTCAAGCATGATTTATTTGTATAAGCATGACTAATACCAACAACCAGCGTGCATGTTTAAATATTGATGTGGATTCATATCAAGGTTTGCCCAATAGCATAGAAATAGTCATTCGATCGATGGGTACAGTTCAGTTGTATCAAGTTATAGCATCTCAGTGCTGGGCACGTGTCTCCCCATAAAGGGAGTGTAGACTAAATAGTAGTTCACCAGATTGGCCAAACTGTGACTATCTGGTTTCTTCACGATAATTGCATTTTTGCTAAAGTAAGTGGAATAATACACGCTGTGATAAATACGAGAATATACTCCTAGTTGCGCCTCGCTTTGTCACTTTTCCTGGGATGAAAAATATCCAATGCATTGATCTTGGACGTAAGCTAGTGCTGAGCATCCAAATGAGTCCAGCAGTTTTTGCGTTAAAGAATAACAAACATACATACATCTACATACACAAACTTTTGCGTTAATAATATTAGTAGGATGATGTACATCAAAAATACGTCAGACGCAAAAATTTCTTCGTTTATTGAAACTGTTTTCATACAAAGGCTTTATTTCAAGGCAGAAAAAAATGGCTCATTATGTGTAATCAGCAGTTGTTAACTGGTAAATTCGTGTATTATTTACGACGCAGCTCACGATAAGAAGGTTTAATTAGGCCCCATTTTTTCAAGATTACGACTTAGCATTAACATAAAAGAACATGGCCGGTTTTAAAAATTGAATCACCTACTGGACACAAAAGACGTTTATCTGAAATATGTTAAAGAGACGGCTGAAGAAAATTTCTAATGAATTTATTGGTTTTTTTTTTGCATAAATTTATTTGGATAAATATAATTATGGCACCAACTTGCTTAACTAAACTAATTATTGGTCCGATGATGTTAAAAATTAAATGAAATCAAGAAAAAAAAACTATGACACTACCAGTAGTGCCAAGCAATAGAGTCTACGGTAAAAAATGAGTACTTACAAAAATAATAGCAAAAATGACATATTCAAATCAGTTCCGGCGTAGCTGAAAGATAGTGAAACAAGAAAGAAAAGAAAGAATGCGACGTCAATACGTCAATATCAATTATCAATATAATGTGTTATCAGTATAACCTCTTTCTGTTTTGAAGTCCGTCAAAAATATTATTTAAATTCAACATAAATAATAAAACAATTAATTTATTTATTGATTTTACAGTCTACTATCTGCATTCTGCGATGTTACCGGCAGATCTCTTATTTTTTTGCCTATGTAGCTATTTAACAATTTTTTGAAATCGGTCCTGTAGTATTTGAGTTCATTCGTTACTTACTTCATTATCAACCTTTACCTACACACTGCTGAGTATAGGTCTCCTTTTGCGACCGCTAACCTTTCCTGTATTGTGCTAATGTCATCCACCTAGATCATACTAACTGCTTTGCCACATCTGTAGTTTTAATTATATAAAAATACCAATCTTTCCTCTGTATTATATTAGTATTTATACAGTTTAATAAAGAGATTTGTATTATTTCCATAATCGCTTCATAAAAACTTAATATTACCACCCTTTAGCACAATTTATATTTATCTCTAAAATTTCTTGGTAGAGCATTATTTCTTGCTCGACTCTGGAGAACCCTGAAAAGGGCAAAAAAAGTAAAATAGATAAGTTAAGAAGGCATTTAAAACAGACTGCGAGCTCTTGATTACGCCCTCTCTTTAAATTAAGTCGGGGAGCTGCAGGTGTTGAATATTTAAGAGCAGTGGTAAAAAAAAACTCTTAAATATTTCATGCTAGTAAGAGAGCCTACATGATAATATATTTGATTTATTTTTATCGTTATTTCTTTATATTTTTTTAAATAATTACATTATTGCTTGATCTGCAATTACGATAATAACGTATTTAGCTAAATATAAGAAAATTATAATATCTTTAACTAAAACCGACTTTAGTTCGGTAGACCAAACTTATTTTACAAGAATGTCATCAGTGAATGAATATTAAACATTATTTTACCTATAAAAATCTATTAATTCACATAAAATTTATTAAAACCACTTGGAATGTACCCTTTCTGACAAAAAAATATATTTTAAATCAATACAGCTATCTCTAAGTAATTATCTATGCTACAACATGATATGAAAATACATAAAAAAGACCCCGACGAATTAAGAACCTCCTCTTTTTAAAGTCGCTTATAAAAGAAACAGTTTGTCTAACAAAACCACCTCAATTATATTTGAACATGAACTTTAGTTCGACTATAGTCACGATAGCCATTTAGTCTATTATAACGCCAAACTTCAGACATCTGGCATACCCGCAGACATGTCCAGTGATTCCTAGTTCTAACCGAGAACGAAGCTAATCGGAAAAGTTGAAACCGCAGCTCCGAACGAGAAAGCACCTTAACAAAGACCCTTAAATTTTCAAATCACGTCGCTGTATTACGGGTTTTAGCTAATTCCCGTTTTTGGCGTATCGCCTTGGAAGATTAAGTGCTCGCCTTATAAGAGCGTGTAGACTTAAAAGCTTTGGGGAAAATTACACGTTACGCAGTGAGATGTGAGAAAGAAATGTGTGTTCCTTTACATGGTTATTTGGCAATAGCATGTGTTATAAGAACACAAGTTAAAAAAATAATAGACTTCTAATACGGTAGGCGGCCGTAGGTCTTTTTCGATTAATTCGATTTAAAATCAAACCTCTTGACGAATTTAAATAAAATTAAAACGGTACTACATAGGATGGGATGGGTATGTATAACCTTTCAAACAAAAAATATTAGGTCCTTACATATGAAATTGGCGTTTTGTCATACTGGCCACTTTGATCTCAAATATTTCTTCTTTAGTTAGGGGTTCCAATTTCAAATTTATACAGCTATTTAATCATACATTTGTATTTCGAAAACCGTAATTCATTTGTTTTGTCCTCGTTTGGTTTTTTCTTTGCGTCACGCAGTTTACAAAATGGAAAACTTGCTATCAGTAATATTAGGTATTAGTATAAATTTATCCGAAATTCATATGCACCTACAAACTCTCTACTTTCACTACGACATAATCTCGTTATATAGCCCTTCTCATACACTATCATCCTTACAAGTTCTACTTAATTCAGGATGTGACACAACACTTATTTATGACACCAGCAGTATTTTAATTTCTCACAATGAATAGTATACATTCTACAGTGAACGACATAGACGATATTGAAATTGCTCAAACAATAAATTGTAATATTGAGGATCTCTATAGTCACATACCAGCGAGATACAGTGACTTAAAAGTTTTTTGCCAAAATATTAGAACTGTTTACAATAACTTAGATGATTTAAATGCTACTTTAAGTCTAACGAATATTACTCCAGATATAATTATCTTAACTGAATGCAGACTGAACGCTGACAAACCCATTCCTAATCTTACAAATTATAATACATTTTCAACAACCCAACATCTTAACCAAAATGATGGAGTAGTAGCTTATATTAAGTATGGGACTAATGTTACAAATATAAAAGAAATTAAATTAGATCACGCCTCATGCCTACAGATTGATACTTATAGCAGCGCTATATTAGGTATTTATCGATCGCCTTCAAATAATTATGCTGATATATTTTTAAATTCACTCAATTTACATTTAGAATCAATTAAATCTATCAAGAATATCATAATAACTGGAGACATAAATATTAACCTAATTCAGAAAGAATCAGAACAGAAATACGAGCGAGAAAATAGACTTAACTATCAAGACGTTTTGTCTTTACATGGTCTAATACCTGGGCATAATATCCCGACAAGAGAAGGTAGCTGCCTTGACCACTACATATTAAAGCTTGATAAAAATAACATGTTTGCTCAGATAGCCGTCTTAAATACTTCAGTGACCGATCACCTTATGATATTCCTAAACCTATCATACAACATAGTAAAAAAACAATCATTAAAAACAAAAACGGTTACTGATTTTGGCAATTCGCTCATTACGCTAGCCACGAAGAATTTAACTGAACTTTTGGTTAGCAAAGATCCATTCTACGTAGTTGAGCAATTCATTAATAAAATCAATGAGTCTCTGCAAGAACATACATATTCTGTAAAGATATCAAAAAACAAACAAATAATTAAGCCCTGGATCACTCCTGGAATTTTACGCTGCATAAGAAATAGAAATAATTTGCAAAAAAGACTAAAAATGATCCTCATGATGAGATATTAAAAATAAGCTATAAAAGATACAGAAATTTCTGTAATAACCTGATAAAAAAACTTAAAAGAAACTATGAACGTGATCTATTAGCTAAATCCACTAAGGATTCTAAAAGCCTCTGGAAAAATATAAAATCAATAACTTATTTGAATAAAAATAATTCTGATAGCACTAAACTACTAAGCTTAAAAACTTCTTCTGTTGAATCTGTGAATTATGTAAACCAGTATTTTGCTAATATAGGGAAAACGCTAGCTGACGAAATTTTAAGTAGTACTGAAAAGCATAAACAATTACCAAATCAAAAAAATAAAACTCAAGCAAACTCTTTTGTATTATTAGATACTGATTGTAAAGAAGTACATGACATTCTCTTTAGTATTAAAAACGAAAGTGCCCCTGGGTGGGATAATATTCCAACAAATTTCCTAAAGCTAGCCTACAAAGAAATTGTGCCTATTATCTGCCATTTAGCAAATCTTTGTTTTAATTGTGGAGTGTTTCCAAAACAATTAAAAAAATCTATTGTAACCCCAGTATTTAAGTGTGGGGATAAACATGACATAAATAATTACAGACCAATATCTGTACTACCATTAATATCAAAAATTTTAGAAAAGCTAATAAATAAACGACTTATTAATTATCTAAATAAATATAATCTCCTGTCCGATTCTCAATTCGGTTTTCGCAATGGGAAGTCTACAGAAGATGCTGTGACTGCGTTAACTACCTTCATCATTGAGCAAATGAACCGGAAAAATAAATGTGTAGCTGTATATTTAGACCTAAAGAAAGCTTTTGACACAGTTTGTGTCCCTATACTTATTCAAAAATTAGAAGACGTTGGAATAAGAGATACTCCATTAGCTCTATTCAAAAACTATCTGAGTGACAGAACTCAGAGAGTTAAAATAGGTTCGTATATTAGCAACGACTCAAACATTTCTTTTGGAGTGCCCCAAGGGAGTGTTTTAGGCCCAACCCTATTTTTAATTTACATCAATAATTTATGTGAACTTAAATTAAGCAACGCAAAATTAATCTCTTATGCTGACGATACTGCAGTTGTTTTTTCTGACGTAACATGGGAAAAGGTTCGCGTAAAAGCTGAACTAGGTCTTGATATAATTGCTCAATGGCTGAAGTCAAATTTGTTAACACTAAACGCTCAAAAAACCAACTATATGTGCTACAGTATTTATAATAGAACCCAACCAGGTAATAACTTTAACATCAAATTAATTAATTCTAACACAAGAAACAACATAAATTTAAATAAAGTAAATAAGATAAAATATTTGGGGGTAGTAATTGATCAAAGACTATCATGGTTTCCCCAAATTGACGTGCTTAGTGCAAGAATACGAAAACTAATTTATATTTTCAAAAATCTACGACATGTAGCGACCCAGGAGCTACTTAGTAAAATATACATTATGTTAGCCCAGTCTGTTCTAAGGTACTGTATTCCGATCTGGGGGGGGGGCTGCTAAGACCAAATTGATAGAACTTGAGAGATCACAGCGAGCTTTAATAAAGGTCATGTTCTTTAAGCCACGAAGATATTCTACCGGCAAGCTATATACCGAAAGCAAATTACTAACTGTACGAAAGCTTTATATTATACAGACAGTATTAAAGACTCATAAAACAATTGTTTTTAATCCAAACATCAATAATAATAGAAGAATGCAGTTGGCTGCACCGGTCAAAACATACAAAACATATTTTGCTGGAAAGCAGTATGAGAGACAATCAGCGCGGCTGTACAACCGGATAAATAATACTCTCAACATACACTGTATGACTCGCTACGAATGTAAAACAGCTGTTACTACTTGGATACTTACTAAATCTTACGAGGAGATTGAAGCACTAATAAGTATTAATAGATGAGTACAACTATAATTACCTACACTATTTACATCAATAACACTTATGAAAGATACGGGATAAAGACTAATATAAAGAATACACAATCATTCACACACATACACACCCTGATATTCAGAAACTCACACACAAATATACACACGAGAGTCGAATATTTGTATTTAATATATTGTCCTGTTATTTAGTTTACTTATTTAAATTATTATAATTAATTTAAATACAATTGTGTTTTTGATAATATGTGAATAGATATGGAAGAGCGGGACCCTCTGTCACAAGTATTTCTATACTTAAAAGAGGGCCCCCACCTTGATTATATGTAAAAACACTTTTAGTTACGGAAATAAAACATTTTTGATTTTTTGATTTTGATTTTTGATATAATATTATTGCCGGTTCAACCTTCTCATTACTTAAATAAACATAAAAAAACAGTCAAATCAATTAATTACCTTCTCTTTTTCGGTAGTCGGTAGGAGGGTAAAAATTATAGGACTTATTTGAAATATGAAGATGTTTATGTACACAGATATAATATTGTGCGAGAATGGAAACATAATGATTTGCGAAGACAAACATACACACGCGAAACTTTATAATTAAATGCAAACAACAAAAATAATTAATGTTTATCTTACATCGAGATAAAAGCTTTGCGTTCGTGTATTATTATTATTATTTCGAAACATAGTACACGCACATACTCATTAAAAGTAAAACTGTTTTTTTTTAAATACCGACGATTCGCTATTTTGAGATAGCAGCCATCTTGGATTTGAAATGTATCATACTCGTAAAATATAATAGTGTTTAACTAGTCTATTCTTTTTATAAGATATCCATAATGAGAAGGTTACTAATATTTTGTATCTGGCACAGAGTTGGATTAAGAGGCCGTACTCAAGAGAGGATAAAATAGGGTTAACATGCGTCGCGGCTTTAGGCTCTGGTGTTGCCTCGATTGGAATCAATTTCATAGAGATGCGTAGAAACCAGTAGTGTCGTTTGCAGCCTGCAGACAGATAATAAATATTAAAAATAATACTTAAGACTTAACATTACTGAAACGCTCCAAAATTTAATTCTTTGTTAAATTTGTTTCAGTGAGCAATGAGTACTGAAATATATTAACAGTTTTACCCAATATGAAAATGAAAATGAAACTTAATAAAGTAGCAGGCCGTGAAGTGGTTTGAATATTAATATAAGACGTATTTACCAGGTAGAAATATATTACATTAACTGTGTTAATCGGGCCTTTTATTTGCTTTCAGAAAGAAGGAAATTCTGAAATGATTTTTAAGGACATATTTTTAGAGCTTGTAGTATTTGTATTATACTACTGTATTATATTATAAAGCCTTTTTTTACTAACGTTTTGCATTGTCTTTCATACTGTATAATTTTCTCATTTATCTTTGTAAAAACCTGGTCAATATATCCGCAATAATTTTCTGATGATTTCGTTATACTTTTGGTGCTGAAAATATTACTTTTAAATGTATTAATTGCCGTTTTTATATCTAAATTTGTTTGTTTACATATTGTTGACAACGTCAATAATTTTCATTTCACGTCATATCTTTCAAAAGTTGTATTTTTTTCTATGAGAACGTGTAAGGTTTTATGTTAAATAGTCTAGTTTTACTTATTTTTGTATTGGCCATTTATAATATTTAAATTTAAAAATATAGATTTTAGGAAACGGGCTCGCGACTATATAAGACGTCGCGAGGCATTCTCCTGGACAGTTCTGCTCAAGTTTTCTTTCAACTACGTACTACGGCCACACCCGGGCCAGGCAGGCCCATCCGGGCCAGGCAGGCCTGGGAAGTCTGTTGGCGCGACCAGTTTTTATTTTAAAGAGAATTTTTCATCATACCATCACAAGTTCTCAGGAATATAAGGGAATGTGGATAATGAGACATAGACACACAGTATACATTTGGATGGATGGAGCATTCCTTAAAGTTAAGGTCGGTGCAACCTGAAATATTATATTCATCGTTCCGATACTGGAGCTGCCACCTTCGGATCTTCGAGCTGCCACCCTCATCTGTGAATTGCCACCTTCATCTGAGGACTGTCACCTTCATCTGAGAACTACCTCTCGGTCTATGAACTACCCCCTCCGTCTGTGATCTACCACCAGAGTATTGTGACCGGCCATTTAAAATAGGAGTAATTTTAAGTTCTTTAGTTATAAGGTAGTATTTTAATTTTAATCTTTTTGCAGTTTGTAATTAGTAAATTAAATATTCATTTGTACATATTTTCTTCTTTCTTTTCCTCCAAAGTTAGGGTCCTACTGGTAGGGTCAGGTAGGAGCTAACTTCTTTCTTTTTTTTCTTTTTTTAAATTAATTATAGCCTTGCCCCTCTGGATAAAAGGGGTAACGTTATAAGCTATTGAAAAATGCTTGAATTGGGTGAGTATACCCAATTCACTAAAGGATAACATATTTTTATAATAATATATCCCAACTAATATTTACAAGTATTCCCTCATAAATTGGTCTAGTAATTTGATATAAATCAAAATAGCACTAAATTTTGTCAGATGAAGATTTTTAAAAATTGCGCCATATTCATATACAAAACAAAATTATTATTAATTATATACAAAATTAAATGTCTAAATGTACCAATTACAAACATTCTCGTTGACAGCTGAGGAATGTATTAACCAGTTTCAAACTGACCGGTCGGTCAGTTACCACACAATTTAAAAAACAATTCAAAACTAACACTTAAGAATATACACAAACTAACATTTATCTTCATCTAGAAAAAAAATTGTTTGTTTTTTAACTCATATTACCAGAACAATTAATTCTGGTAATATTTATATGGGAATATACTTAAATTAGTTGTAATATATAATTACCAAAATATGTCATCCTTTGGTAGTAAATACACACTCAAGTTAAAATATTAATAATTTCCCAATAACTTTAGAAAAGGTCTATGATAAAGATTCCATAACTTATTTATTTTTGAAGTCGATTAAAAAGCAAATAAAATGCACAATTATATCAGAAAATATAAGTAAGTAAGTATACCTTATTAGTAAACACATATTAATCTTAATTAACATAACACATAAAATGTAGAAAAAGTGTTTGCACCGTTTAATTAGCAAAGTTCTAGCTCTTAACCTAGATATTTAATCCCGAAGCAAGTTGTTAGGTCAAAGAGGGTCATAATAAATGCAAACTGTATACTAGGTACAGTCGCCGAGGAAAATATATTCAATACATTTGGAAATCAAGACATGATAAGATAAGACAACGATTTATTGAAAAAGCCGTTGTAACAATTAATGATTATAACAAATATAAACTAAAAAATATAAAGGGCTGTCGGTTTGAGGTATGTTCAATCGAAATTCCGAATAATTATTAAAACTCGGAATTAAAAAAAAATTAGCAGTTCCATACAAAAAGTTTGTCGGTCATCGACAAAATGTATGAAACGACCGCTTTTTATTTCCCAAATTCATACTTGGTCCCATAGTGAAAGTTATTTTTAGAATGAATATTTGAGTATAGTGACACCCTTTTTGCTTAGTACACCCCCCATAACCGATAAGTCGGTTTCAATAGAAAATGGATTACAAATTATATTATGGAATCATTTGTGTACTGTATTTTTTTTACATACATTTTGTCCGTAACAGTACCGAGATAAACTCATAATTTTAATTGAAACGGCACAATTTCGGGAAAATATTATTAAACTAGGGCATGAGAGTAAAAGTAGGTAAATAATTCAGTAGGCTTTTTGTGGATAGCTTAATGTTGGCTGAATACGGATATTACTTTTTAAGTATTCCGCGGGACGAAGGATTACTTTGGAGGTAAAAACGTTATAATATTTTTATTGAACGATACAAACCTATTTCCGTACACCTAAAGGGTAAAAACGCGACTATTACTAAATCTTCGCTGTCCGTCCGTCCGTCTGTCAGTCATCAGACTCTATCCCATGAACCGTGATAGCTAAACAGTTGAAATGTTCAGAGATGATGAATTTCTGTTATGGATAAAACAAAAACAAATACTAAAATCCGAATAAATTAATATTAAAATAAACCATACAACGAACATCATTTTATTGCCGCTTTTTACTCGATTCAAATTCAAACGTAGCTTTATTGCACACCAAAATGCACATATATATTAGATACAGACATCATAAAAACATTTGCAGTACATTGGCGGCCTTATCGCCTAAACTCGATATTAATAACGAGAAAGGTTCATAGACGCCTAATATATTCTCAGAATAAATACTTCGGGTGCTTCCATACAATAAATGTAATTTTTGTCCTATTTCGCTCAATATTAATATCGTCAACATGTAGAAAATTAAACTAATGTTGTATAGATAATTATGCGAAACCCTTCGTGCGCGACTCCGACTCGTACTAAATTATTATATATTAGTAAAAAATTGGCTATTTTTTTACGAATATATTATATAATAGCATTTAATACACTTATATTAAATAATTTTGACTGAGCGAGCGAAGCGTCTCTATCTCGAGTCTAGAAGTTTTTTCTTTCTTCTGTTAGTTGTAACGTTAGTAGATATTTTTGGAAATTAAGTGTTAAAATTGTCTCAATAATTAATTCGTTATAATAATTCACGGGGTAATCACGTCACCAATTTTTAAAGAAAACGGGCTAAAATTACAGTGTTTTGTTTCTCACTAAAACATAAAACAAACACCGCGGAAGAGCAACATAGCCAAACTGCTGAAGTTACGAACAAGCCTTTACCATCATTTATCATGCAAATGCTAGAACTTATGGTATGATCGATGGAATCGTACTCGCTCGCGAAATTTTTCCCATGAATCTTCACTTACTTAAATCTGGTATATTCAATCTGAAGGTTGGAAGCTTAGCTAGATTTACATTTTGTATGGTGACGTTTTTTGAAATATAATCTTAAATATTTTGATCTCGCAAGCTAAACTTTTTACGCGACAGCGGAAGAAGTAAGATTAAGTTTTTCGAGTGTATACATGTATGTATAACGTAATTGGCACACTCTAGAGCCTAAACGGGTTGTCGTATTTTTATGTGAGTGGTGTTAATACATTCGTCACTTAAAAATGGTCATAGGCTATACTAGTTGCATCCTGCGATTTTACTTAAGATACGTGTATCTAAAGTTCTTGCTGTCGGGTTTTTTGCACTCACTTTTAACCACTTGTTTGGACCTTGCAATGACAACCTCTTAGTTACTTAGTTCCATAATTTTTTTGCTATCCAGAGCCTTCCTAGAAATATTTCAATCTTTTTTTTTTTAACTTGAAGAAATGCTGCGTGCATACCGCTCCACCACGGGGAGGTAGAGCGGTTATGTGACTCTTAGCCACTAAAACTCTACGGTGTCACTCCCTGTCGATAACTGGCGAGACAAGATAAAGCACTCATCCGCGACCTGCCACGGCTGTCCGTCACTGGACTCATTCCTCGGGGTTGCCCCTGCTTGCGGCGCGCAACCAGCTCGAGGACCATACTACCATGTGGGCGCTAGACGACCCCGTGCCTAGACGACCGAGGTCCTTCTTCGACGGGTCATCAGCGGCCCCACCACGTGCACCATTCTAAGGTGGTGACCCCGTCAGGGCCGCGGATGGTAGTGAGAGCGGCGCGCCTCAATACTGACAGTCCTCTCCCGCCGCGGCCCCATCCTCGGCTGCGCCGTCTCGCGACTTTGCCACAGTTGCGGTGATCCCATAAAACACTGCAACCTACCTCCTGCAGCCAATCTGACATAGGCTTAGAGGGTAAACCTAGTGCAGCGGCCCATCTCGGGTGCCTTTTGGCTTCACTGTGGGTGGCAAGGTCACGGTTACTGAGCCCCCCGTCTCGACAATGCGGACACCCTTGAGGGGGAGAAATATTACAATCTAGCCTAAGGCTAATAAGTAAGTTAAATTGAACTTAAAATTCTACACAATAATGTCTCTAAAAATTTGTCCATCGACACTTTTTTTATTGTTTTGTTGAGGTGAATACACTTTTTTCATATGTTCTTTAGTCTTAGCACTTCCATTATAATTATTTTTAAACACTAACTCAAACGGTTTCGTTTTCTTAAGTGTTCTTGCTACATCAGTGTGGTCGAGAAGCTGGACAGTCTCGACGTTCACATAGTGGTGAAGTCGGTTTTGGTGAGCTTCGGCATATTTTTGTATCACCTGATCAACTAATTCCATTTGCAGGTCCCGATGGAGATCATGGTTCTTACGTACCAAAGCGCATTAGTAATATCCCTCAGTACTTTATTCTGGAATCTTTGTATAATAATTAATCTATTACTTAGGGTGGTATATACGATACGCCCATATTGGCATCAGGCTTGTTTATACACTAACAGTTTGTTATGTATTGACAGAGGAGAGTTTCTTCCGATCAACTAATACATTTATGTATTTGTATGTATATATGTATTTCTAAGTATGTATATCAGTCATCAGGTTACCATAGCACAGGTTTTGCCTAGTTTGGGTCTTAAAGACCTTTGTGTGGATGTCGTCCCATATTATTTATTTATTTCTCTATAGTATAGGTTCAGCTGTCCCTATTTTCTTCTTGAGATGCTCTTTCCAGCCTAGATTGGTTGTATTCTCGTATGGGAGAATACTATTGTTGTTTGTTACCAAAGTCTATGTCAAAATATGAATTTATTTGCATTTATTTAGTTTTATACTCTTTTTCTTAGTTCAGCCATAGACTTAGTCAGTCTTAGGTTACACAGTTACATGAACTTTTTCTGATGTTTCTTCATGGGTGTTCCCTATAGCCATGATCTCAGGGTCATCAGCAAAAGTTGCAATGGTGATATTTTCAGGTTGTGGTATAATACCACAGGTACAGGACCGGAACTAGCGCACTCCCTTATGGTGCACCAGCCCATATATTTTTCGGTCCTGAAAATGCATCTTCATATCTTATCCTAAAAACTCTATCTGTTATATATGATTCCAGAATATTCACATAATCTCTCGGTAGCATGTTTCTCAGTTTCACTATTAAGCCCTCGTGCCAAACTTTATGCAGGCTTGCACGACATCCAGGAATACTGTAGAGCTGACCTTTTTTTCCTCAACAGTAAACTCAATTATGTTAGTAATACTGTGCACTTGGTCTATTGTAGAGTGCTTTTCTCTAAATCCAAACTGGTGGTCAGGTACAAGGTTCAATCTCTCTATAACCGGATTTAGCCTTTTTAGTAACAATGTCTCAAATAGTTTTGATATTATTGGTAAAAGGGATATATGTCTGTATGATGTTGTCTCGTGAAGCGGTTTACGTGGTTTTGCTATCATTATTACTTCGGAAATCTTCCATAAATCTGGCACATATTTCAACCGCATTACAGCGTTTATAAGTGTAGTTAATTTGACTAGAGCTTTTCTTGATAAATTTCGTAGTACTTCTCCTAATATTAAGTCGTAGCTTGGAGATTTTGGAGGGTTGATACTTTCTTGATTTTTAAAACAATTTCTTTTGGGGTAACATATTTTGGTCTGAGTTTCATTCTGAGAATTCTTATTAAAATGAGATACGGAAAATATCTGACTAACATTATGAAGATCAATTTTTTTTTTGGATATCGGACTTATATTTTCATCACAGAAATACAGGGTTATAGGTTAGAGTGTATTGAGCGGAAAGGGGTTTACTATACTCGTCCTAAAGAACAATGTCTACTATGGGAACAACTCTGATTTCGAGAAAAATAAACAGCTGTGCCATACAAAAAGTTGATCGGTCGTCGACAAAATGTATGAAACAGCTTATATTTATTTCTCGAATTCAGGGTTGGTCAGATATTGAAAGTTGTTCCTTAGAATGAGTACATGTATAGCCCTTTTTGGCTTAGTACACCTCTAGCCAATAACCCTGTATAGTTGAACACGTATCAAGAGTATTATCATTTATTTAAAATTCATTATAAAATGTTTAGTATGCAAGTACCAACATCCAGACAAATATACATACTGACAAACAAAAATATTAGGTATATCTAAATTGAAACAGACAAAATATGTTTGAATTTTTTTTTACCTAAATAAAGCTGCTTCCAGAGTGACTGATAGAAAACGCACTGCGGTAAGTACTATTAGATATTGTGTAGCACAGCCGAATAAATGAAGATGTTTAAATAAGTATGTTAAATAAGCGATATATACATTCACAAAACAAATTTTAGAAAAATCAAAGCCCAAAGGATTTAAAGCGGGGGTCAAGAAAAATCATACTCCGAAAGGGGTCAAAGTTTAGAACAAAATCTTCTAATTCGCAGAGAGAGAGAGAGACGCTAAGTATAGATAGCAAAAACAAAATAAATACGTGTTGTTGGTTTTCCGAAATTTACATAAATAAGAGGAATTACATTTTCCATTGAAATTAAAATATAAATCAAAGGTCATCATTATTATTATTATCATCATTCTTATTAGAATATCACAAATAGATCAAAAATAACTAAAAGCTAAGCTAAACAAGCAACTTCCACCAGAAAACATAACAAACGGCCCAATGGGTATCACAACAAACAGACGGACCGAGATATTTATTATCTCTATGAAATCCTTGAACCGTTTTGCATAAAACAACAATTTGGGGATTGTATGAGTAATAATCTACTTGTAATTTCATTATATATAAATATATAAGCATAATTAGAATAAATAATGGTGAGGAAATCTTTGTCTGTTTTAGACTTGATTTTTGAATAGTCAAATAAACGGTGTAATAGCAATTATGGGATTGATGAAAAATTATTCAAATTGTCGATCATCGAGATCGATAAATTAAATTATTTTAGAATTTATGAGTCCTAATAAACTGCCCTATTAAAGGTTTTTACTCTATCAGTTAGAAGCGACTAGACAGTGACTTTTGCTAAAAGACACTGAAATTTTAGAAATTTTTAGAAATTTTCGGTTGAAACTGACTTCCCTGAAAAGGACGATCAATTCGACTGATAACTGGTTTTATATCTGATTTCTTGGATGCGACAGAACCGATTTGAATTTATTTTTGTTATTTGATATGTTAATTTTTGAGTGTTATCAGAATCGCTCAGGGTTTGATTTTTAAATTGAAATGACTATAAAAGTTTTATTGGCGCCTGTCGCAATGAAGGCAGGTAATCACTTTTAAAAATAATTGTTTACGTGACGTCTATAGACGTCCTTAAATTTAGTCCTATGACGTGTATTTGCTGACGCGCTCACCAATAGAAGCTCTTTGATTTTATCGAGAGTATAGTAAAGCGATTGAATGCCAACGTCTCACTGACAGGTTCAGCTTTTGATGTAAGAAAATACATTTTCAGCTTTACTCTAGATCATTCAACAACGATACTAAGGAGTTGATTTTTGGAATTGAAGATTTGTTGGTGAGCACGGTTCGCTTGAAGAGTTCCGTTTGGAACATTTTTGCGGTCACAATAGATAGGTACAGTATTTTGTGTTTGTCTCGATCAGTATAGTAAGTATCAGTAGTACGAATAATATTTTAAATTGATAGAAAAATTATACATATCTTCTTTAGGATTCATGTAGCCTAATTCAATACAACCCTAATGATTTAGGTTTTATTTAGCTCAGAACTTAAGAGACCTTTTGATTTTAGTAGAAATTCACGATATGTAAAAAATCGCGCGTGATCATCCCTTTAGCAGTTTAGAGCGTAAAGTCACATTGACAGCAAGTCGCTTGTTATATATTAATCTAAACAAAGATATTTTCTATTCAACTTTATAAAATATGTATATAATCTTTAATTTTAACATAAAAACTTGAAATATAAAATAATTCAACTAAATAGAAAAACAATTAAAATATTGTAGCGCGAATTATCATTGCCGTCTAAATTACATTATATACAGGGTAATCTTTCCGAGGTTTAGTAAGCGGTATCTAGGTTCAATATACTCATGGTTACAATCAACTTTAACTGTGGGTTTTAACATCCTTGAATTCGAGGAAAAATGTAATTGACAAAAAGTTAATCAATCGTCGCCGAAACGTATGAATCAACTGATTTTTTTCCATGAATATAGAGTTGATCAGGCGCGAAATTTGTTTATTAGGATAACTTGCATAAAATAATGAAATTAAATTACCTTACACCATTATCTGATAACTCAGTAGAACATACTACATTAATGTCTATTACTCACTTCCAGGGAATCTCTCCTATCTTACCAACAAATGTTTATAAAAATATTTCACAATATTTTCCAATAATCGACACTAGAACCATAGTGCCCCATCCAACAGCAAATAACAGCGCTCCAATCACATCGTCTTCAAACTCAAAGTGCTCTCAAACGAACGATAGCAAAGCCCTTTTTTAATAGCGCACCTCACTACAAACGACGAATGCTCTTTTCGAAATGAAAAGAAAATACTGCACTGTTCGCAGCACGAATTCTTGGCACTCGACAAAATTGAAAAGTCCACTTAGCTGGAGCTAAGGTAGACGCGATCTCAAATTGTATATCTTACGCTTCTTAAAGCAAGAACAGCGACTCTTGCCGTAAGAAAATGTCTGTGTGTACATGTTTGGAAGCTTCGTTTCTTTATCCAGCCATTGTTGTTTTATCCCTCAATACGAAAACGTTCGCTTTCTTCTCATGTCTATTTAATGTAGGGTTTATTTTATAACTCATGTAGTATAATTTCAAATCATCAGTCATATTGGACTCGTTTACTTTTATAGAAATAAAAGTGAACTTTAGACCCAAGTGTCTTAACAAGTAAAACCGCGTTATGTAGCAAGTATGCAGTTTGTAGCACCTATGACCATCTGCAAGTAAAGATAAATCTATTGGCACCACTCACATAGAATATACGACAAGCCGTTTAGGCTCTAGGGCGTGCCAGAGAAATATACGTATACAAACACTCGAAAAACATAACCCTCCTTCTTTCGCAGTCGAAAAAATAACAGTTGACAGTTTTGTACTGATCGAAAAAGAAACCCGACTACATAGATTGTCATAATAATCTTCCACAGTGTTGATCAATTTTGATGAGGAACATAACTTGAAAACTGTACTGTTCCAGCTGGGCTATCTAGAATTGCACATTCATTTAATACATTCTTGCAAGTGCAATACAATATCAGTTGAAAAAAAAGTTAGTGTTGTATATCTGACGAGCATAGTAGGTATATACTACCTATACGAGCAAAAAATCTACGCTTTGCTCAGAATCTCTGCAATCCGCAAATATACATTTCACTGTGTAAAAGCTCTGAGTAAGATTGCTCCCGATTATAAGAACGATGCGATGCAAGAAAACGCGAGCTGTCGATGTAATGAGGACGAAAAAGGAAAGGGTTCGATACGAACTGAATCTATAAAATAAATTTTATTAATATTTTTATTATCATAAGACGTGTTCTGTAAGATTTCCTCGTGTTCCAAGTTTCGTGTAAGCGTATACATGCAGCTTAAGCATCTTACTTTTTTTTCGCAATATTAAGTTATGCCAAATGAAGGCACTTCATTAAGTTTCTTTAAATGAAGGGGTGCTTAAACAAAATAAATTTTAATTTTATTTTGTAATAAATGATTGTAATTAATAATATATTTTTGTATAATTTGGTATGATTTAGTACCAAGAAGAGTCAAAGTTATCATTTTTATAAAAGTAACTGCTGGCTCAACTCATCAATCAAAAACAAAATTTTTATTCTTCTTTGTATATTTTGTCGACCAAATAAACTCGCTCACTGAATATTCGCTATAGTTTTCATGAAATTTTTACGTATGATAATCATCACAATTCTATTAAATCTAAGTTGAAGTTGACCTTGAAGCGTTGATATTGCGCAATATTGACATGTTAGCGAAATAGTTAGCCCCCGACCTTCGGCTCCTAGATTCGTCCACTCGACAGCTAAGTGGAGAGTACAGCTTGAATGAGTGCGTCTCGGTATGTTTGCGAAAGACGCAATGTACACCCCATTTCGACTTGATATGAACGTTTCCCCTTGAAAGACTCATGCGAGATCTTCAGACTTTTTTTTCCTCTGAAAGCAACGGGATTGAGTAACAAAGTGTGCTTTTTGATTGGCTTTTCAAAGGCAGCTTTTGATACTCTTTTTTACATAGATATGGCGAAGGCGGGTATTTCACGAGTCTGTTGACTTTGTTGAGAAAATATGTGTCTTCACTATTTATATACCTGAAAAGAATTATAAATTTAGCTTGGAATAAATTCAGCAGTTCATTGATTTGAGTATTTCTATTTATTTTATATTATGTCGCGTAATAAAAATCGCGTGATATTTTGATAGCAACTTATAATATGTTATGAGTGCCATCATTTTAAAACGAACGATCGTAATATTTAGCAACACTGCTATTATTTTTTGCGAATATTAAAATATCAACGGCGAAAGAAGGGAACGATGAACTTTCAACCAAAGTATCTAAGTCAGTAATAACTAACATCCATTGAATAATTTTATTGAAAAAAATGTTTGTTAGATTATGCAAAACTAGCAAAAAAAATCACGTCAGAAGTTGATCCGACGTCACCGAAAAACAACAGGTTCACCATTCTTACACTTAGGAATAACGAATAAATTTACCAAATACGTTGTCAGATTCATCAAAGTAACATTTACTAGTGATGTAAACGGAAATCATACAAAGGGTGGTGGGATTGAAGGGTAAATCCATTTCGCCGTGTTACGAGCGCGGGCCGCGGGCTGCGGGCATACTCGTACTGATCATGGACGCGGTTTGGATTTAACGCGGAAAAAGTTTTACGGCTCACGGGACAACTAATTGCAAATTGTGGGAACTACTGTTTTATTTTGGCAGCTCTCATTAGCGTCATGTCTACTGGTTTTAAGGTATATCTCAGCTACCAAAATGATGGAGATGAACTGGACTGTTAGATCAGTTTTTACAGGGTTTGTTGTCACATTGAAGACACGAATAGAGGAGATAGTGAAACGCTACTCATGCCTGTTGGAGAGGTAAATACTCTTACGATGCGATTTCCGCCTACTTTTATTATGCACTGAAAAGCAGCTGCCAGATTATTTAACTCAATGTCGGCTTCTCTATTTTCTAGGTTAGGTATTTATCACGAGTATTATACAAGTCGGGAGAGAATTAGGTTTTTCAGAGAAACGTGATTAATCTCTGCTTCAATCAGAGTCGGTTTACGTCAGCCAAGTTGCAGCTAATTACTCGTACAACTAAATTACCCTATCAATTCTAGTAAGAAAGAAACAAATATTGTAACGGTAGGGCTACCAAGCTAGGTCTTCCTAACCTAACTCTTGTTGATGTTGATCAGTTACCTTAGTTCTTAACCGCCGACTGTATAACGACGAGGTGTTATGAGTTTGATGTGTTTGGGTGTGTGTGGGTGTATGGGAGTCTGTCTGTGGCATCCGAATGGATGAGCCGACTTTGTTTTGGATTTTTTGGTTTGAGAGATGAATTAGTTATGAGTATTTTTAGCTATATTAGAAGCAAAATTAATTCGAGATAGGCGCGGTCACAGTATGGGTATCAAATGAAAGGGCTTGAACAGAAAAATCTACTCGTACTATGATAGTTAAATTTTAAATCCTAGATATCCGCTAACAAAAAATGGCTATTTCTAGGTTTCTATATCTATTTAATTGTTCTTTGAGAGTGTAATTTCACGTGTTGTATTTTTATTTTTTTTGTTTTTAGAGTGTACATTTTACTTGATAGTTGCTTTAGATTTTTGAATATATTATTGTTTTGTTAATATTATAAGTAGATATTATAGCGACATAGGTTAATCTTGTAATGTTATATTTATCGTGTCATGAATAAATAAAGAAACTATTATACCCGGGATTAACATTTTTCATCCCGGAAAAAAAGTGATCCCATGAGATGATCAAATATGTAAACCGAGAGACACAGCTAATATTTATATACGAGATATTTATAGTAACACGACATGGCTGATCTATCTGATCAAGTGTAAATCTGCAGCTTTTGCCCTGGTTTATTTTGATTCGTTCGTATCCGAAACGCGTCGATTCCGTATGTCAACAGAGTTTATTTGATCCCATGAAAATGAGTACATCGTTTACACAGTCGATACACCGCGTTCGTTAACTCATTCCATTTTGTTTAACTACGCCATCCTTGATTGATTATACTACCTTTATGTTCTTTTGCTATGATACAGTAAGGTAGTTAAAATAGTGTTTAGCTTTTTGAAAAATAAAATATTAACATATTTCGTTATCTAGCTATGATAATATTGTTTATTATAAAAAAGAATATATATATATATATAATGTGTAACAGAAAGGTATGACAATTTTTAAGGGTAAGTCTACCAATCAAAATGAGCCCATTGCAGAACAAAAAAAATCTAAATTAAAAAAATTATGAGTATTCCGTAATGCATGAATGCGGCATTTGAACTCTCAAACTTGCGAGGTCTCGTTTCTCACACGAGTACCTACATAAAAATATTTAAAATAAAAATGTTTTTTTCCAACATCTTGAAAAAGCTTCAACTTTTCTTTTCAACTTCTTCATAAAGCGAACTTTATTATTATTTTCTCATAACTATAGCCAGTTCCGCAAACTGTTGACCTCGCGACCGTGAATTTTTATGCCGCCTAATAAAATGAATGATGACTACTTGACCGAGTTTTTTTATACTAAGGAATCTTAATTTACGTTATGCTCCGTATGTCTATGCCCTTTTTATCTAACACAGCTAGGCAATTGACCACAAGCTCGCACGACCACGGAAGTTAGTGACAATGTAGCCCTAGATGGAGCATGTCTAGATTGTAATACACTAAGAAATGCTGCCGGAAAACAGCGTAAGGTGCTTTTACACAGATTTTACAAAACTAAATATTTCAATCGGCCAGTAAATTAGGTAACTTCCCCCTCATTGGGAAAAATAACCCTATAATCATAAATCCGCGACGATGGCAAAATTTTTAAAAATTAGTTGAAAATTTGGTGAATGGGACATCAAATTTTGTCGAAATTGGATGGAAACCTGTTTGCTAGTACGAAATTTCAGGCGATGTACTAAACATACGAATAGAAAAATGAAATAAATATTTGCAAGACTTGAAGCAAAGTCCCATCGCTCGCTCGGTTAAATAATATTTCTTTATTACGTATAATTTTCAACTCTGTTACTTATTTACCAACTGCAAATAGTAAAAAAATGTGATAATTGTCATTATAAACGCGTACGTATGATGAATGGAAACGATCGCAAATTGATTTTATCGCTTAATTTTGAACGGGTAAATTTCCCGGTATCCATAACGCAGACGAACGTTATTAACTCGAGTATAAAACATTTATTGCCATTTAAGGCGAAGCTTTTCATCACCGATATTGTTTTGGGTTCGCGTATTTTAGGACGTGAACCAAATTTTGTGTGAAACTCATAATAGTTAACTAGCTGGTGGCCGTGATTTCGTCCGCGTGGTATTTAATATTTCTTCAATAAAACTTTATAGTATTTTTTAATTATTCCACGGGAACTCTTTAATTTACTGGTGAAAAACCAATATGTACATAAACTAGAAATATAAGCTACTACCATATAAAATTTTATTTAAATAGGTCTAGTAGTTTCGGAGACTAGGCCGTATAAACAGACAAAATTTATATTTTTTCAAATAAAACTATTTGAAAAAATATAAATTAGTTCTATTTTATTTCTTACATCCCCTTGACTCGATTTTTAGGTTTTTTTTTCATTGTACAGAAATTCGAGCAGAGATACTGTTTTATTGTATGTATAGGTAATAAGTCTAGATTGCTATTTCATGTTAACTGGGTGGAAATTTACTATAAATTCTAGATAAATATCAAGCAGAATTATTAACCTTTTGCGTTGATGGTCTATTTTGGCCTATGTTGAAAATACTCCTAAGTTTTGAATGGCCCGTTGGCGCAGTTGGTAACCCTGCCTTCTGCGCCGCTGTTCCCGGGTTCGATCGCGTCTGGGTGTTTATTAAATGTATATTAGTCATCAGGTTAACATAGCACAGGCTTTGCCTAGTTTGGGACCTGAACACCTTAGTGTGGATGTCGTCCATATTATATTATAATATAGTATGAAACAAAAACCATGCCACATCAAAATTAAAGTTTTTGTTTTATACCTAAAACTCATGGACCCCTAGCACTATTCAACAACGACATATCGAGGCTTGCAGAGGGGTACCATCTAATGGTACAATAGAAAATTCTCCAGATGACTTTAAGAAACTGAACTAGGTCTTTATTCTGAAACGAATGGCATGCGTGACGTGTTTAACGTAATGTTGATGTTATTATTTTAAATTATACTGATGATGCGACACGAGCGCGATTCGTGCCTCGGTGCGATATAAAATGTTATTGGTTTTGCGAATAGCATACTTCATGAACTCTACGCGCATAAAATAACGCGGTCGTGTTACGTGTTGAATTAGCGATCATAGTGAATAAGGGTCTTGAAATATCACAAAACCTTATAAATATACTACAATACGGATTTGTAACATATTATGTGAAGTAAATTTTTGAGGACTGACAGAATTATAAAAATCCGCGTACATCACACAACGCTAAAATTCTCAGTCTACATTCGTTCACATTTTGTCTCAACTAAGCTGGCAGTGATCGTCTCATCTTACAAAATTCACGTCACAATCCCCGAGACAAGCGCGAACCAACATTATGATAAATATTTCACACTTTATTGCCGCCCTCATTCGAGTCTAATGACCAATTTTAAGGCTTATGAACAGCAAATTCAGTGTCGTGAAGCGAAATGAGACATTATAATACCCAATTTCGTTTGAAGAAAGAAAATAAATGACGAACGCACCTGCGTAGCGCGATTGCTTCTAACGACGTTTTGAAAGTATTATCCTTTGTATATATCGATAACAAGCTGCGGGATGAATGTAATATTTTTTTTAGATTATTTTTCATGAGGCGTAAGTGTCTGTAATGAGACGTTATTGTGAGAGTTGGTAATTTGTGTGGTAAGTTCTATAAATATAGTAATGTTTTTATGGCATAGAAAAAGCTGATTTTTTGACGTGATAACGTCTTATAATTCGATAGAGCCGGCTGAACGACTCGTGCAGCGTTACCTCGCTCTGAGGCGTTCCATTTAATGCTTGAAGCGAGAGCGCAGAACGAGCAACATTGAGGCACTATCGGGATCCGCGTTCGGCAGCGTTCGATATCTGTCTCTCTCCTACCTGAGTGAGCGATGCGTCCGCGTGGACAGCTGCTAGACAATAATACATTTACATGTTATCGTCAAGTATGAAGTGCAGTGAAAAGTGAATGTGGTGTCATATGTTTATAGCAACGATAATTACGGCGATAAAGGTAATGATCCTTTCGATAAAAAAATGTCTATCAAACAAATAAAACTATTTTTTTTTAAATGAAACCATTCTATCAGTATTGTCTCATGACGTTGTCACGTTCAACTATCGTCAGTCAACCGACTTTACATACAACCTTTTTTTTTATTTATAACGAAACAAAGTAGTAAAAAGAAACCGTCGCTATTATTTTTACACCACAAGGTGGCGGCCATCTTAAGTTTGAAATATATCATAGTACATAGTCAAGTTTTTATACTCATTCATTCGATATGCGTAAATATAAAGAAAGTTGTGAAAACATGTCCGACATTTTGTAGCAGCGGTCATCTTGGACATTTTTTATAGAACACTTAAAAATCCTTACTTCAGAATCAACTTAAGCCGTTAATTTAGAGATAAGTTTTTGAGCTAACATTTTAACAAATACAGAAAAACTCGTCATCATTCCATCAAAACAGAAAGAAGAAGATCTAAAACAAAATCTGAAAAGTTTTATCGTTATTTTAAATTTAGCAAGCAGTTTATGAATTCAAAGAAGCAGAGTGGGTACGTAACGTCATTTCCCTCGGAGGTCCGACGCGAGTCCAGCGGAAATGAGATCCTTCCACCCTTTTATCAGGGACTAATCGCGATGGAACTTAGCTCGGCTTGGATCTGGCTAAAGGACTGAATACCGGTATTTAGCCAGTACATTCTTCGGACTTGACAGATAAAAATGAACCGGGATTAAAGGGATTAACCACCCGTTTGATGCGTAACTTTGTCTACTACTGCTATTTTGAGTTTTGAGCTGCAAAACTAACGTGCTTTACCACTCAAACCTATTTATATTATTTGACAGAGCGAGCGAAGCGTCTAAACATTTACTCGCCGAATTGGGTTTCATCTGTCCAAATGTCTGTATGTATGTATGTAAGTATGTATGTTGGTTCTCGTGTACAGGCAGCAATTTTGATCCAATCTTGATATATATGTTCTTTGATTTTGTAGATTATTTTATCGTCGGCGATTTTTGATTGGTGGGGTGGTTCCCATAAAAACGAATAATTTTGCCACTACACTATTTATCAACCGATTTGCATGGAATTCAGAATGTAGATTATAGTAGATTAGTAGCCAAGGGCTGTAAGGCATCAATTGCAGCCCGAGATATTTAGGCGCCCTCGCTGCGCTCGTGCGCCTATAGTTCGAGGGTGAGAGACTACATTATTACCCTAGAGCGCTAATTGGTCACCTACAAGCCCCATTTGGGGGTAATAAGGACCTACTTACCGAATATGAGAGATGTAAAATACATTAATATCACAAAATCTGCCAAATATGAGCAGAATTGGTTAAGTGGTTACCAATATATAAAGGTTTTCGTATCTGATTTTGATAACAATTTATAGAAGCCACGTTCATCGCGGATAGGTCTTAGCTGGGTGACCGAAAGATGCATTTAACAACTGGCTGCTCTCGTGGGTCGGCTGACACTTTAAATTGTACAAACCAAAAATACTGTATGAGATGTCGCAAGAAACTAAAAACACAAATTTATGACTTGAACTATTTAAAAACAAAGATTACAAAGCAGTACTTTTGAGAATAGAAGAAGAACAGCGACTAAATCGATTAGCTATAAAAAATAAATTAACTGATTCAGTTTTCGTAAATTAGGTTATTCGAACTATTAGGTACCTAACATATTAGAGTTAGATGAAAATAAGTTTTCTCGCGAGGTCTACAGTTCGCAAAACTACTAGTTTTTAGCGAATTTCATAAATGCCCGATTAAAAAAAGCACCATCCAGTGCATGATTAGTCTACTTTTAAGTCAAATTCCTTTACATCAAATTAAGTGACGATTATGAATCGTATGATACGTGTTGTTGTCGTTACATCTGTAATAATAATAACATCGTGCCTAGTAACTTTGTCTCAACTCTAATATGAATCTTAAATCACTATTTTTTTAAATCTATTTTATTACTAATGTTCAGTCCAGGAAAAAAAAGCTCAGCCTATTTGCAAGACTGAAATTTTTTAGTGAACATTTGTTTGAGCCTGCTTTATGAACGAGGGGGTATTTAAGTTCGCGGAATGGGGGAAAAGGATGGACAGTTAATTCATTTTTTTAATATTCATCTTTCTCTTAGAATATTATGTTTTTCGGTTATTCAGTCCTTAGTAGTTGACCAGTAAGATCACATCGTCCGCAAAATAAGCTCAGCGTGTTTGCCAGACTGAGACCTTTTTAAACATTTGTTTGAGCCCGCTTTATGTAGCATCTGTGCATTTGCGAGGCATATTTTTGTAACAGCTGGACGTTGATGATTGTTTTTATTTGTATTGGGCCAGTTGGGAGGTTTTTATTCAGAAGATTTACGAAGATCATTCTAAATGTTATTGAAATAATTGACCGAGCTTGGAGCCTGACATTTTTGTGTCAGTATGTTTAGTTTGTCTGGAAGTTAGTACTCGCATAGAGGTTGTATTTTGGACATATTTTGACAAAGCTTAATTCTTACTTGATTTTCTATTGAGAGAAATTTCACGAAAAGGGAGATGCTTGTTGCAGGGGCTTGTGCAGGCTAATTAAAAAAAATATTGAGGTTTGGTTTTATACAAAATAATTTAAAATTTTGAAACTGAATCGGTTAGTAGATTTTTGAGGCATAACATTATGGTTCTAAAAATGTTGTACTAACGAAGTCAAGCAGTTACCATTCGTATGCTTTTATTTTTAAGCTAATTAATATTTTCATAACATTATATTCTATAAGAAAAAATTGTGTATAATAGGGGTCTATATAACTTCTCTCACGTATTATATCGTATATACACGTATTATACACTTTGTTCATTTTGGCCTATCAGGCCTAAACCGTAGGCCGTTACTAGTAAAGTAAATGGGAATGTACTGGACCAGTCGAAGTGCACCACATTCTTGGGATTTGAACTGGACTCAGCTCTGATTTGGGACCGACACGCTGATAAGTTATGCGGTAAATTTAGCAGTGCGTGTTTTGCATTACGACGAGTCTCGCGACTCGCATCAAAAGATGTAGCCCGAGCTTGTTACTTTGCCACAGTCCACTCACTGCTGCAGTATGGCGCAGAGATCTGGGGCCAGTGCTCGAAGTGAGAACGAGTCTTCCGTTTTCAAAAACGTGCCATCAGGGCGATTAAGCGTGTACCACAAGACACTCCCGCCAGGCCTTTCTTTAGGGACCTGGGTATACTTACACTGCCATCCCTTGTGATACTACAAGTTGCAATAAATACACTTAAAAACATAAATTTGTATGATACTGGCCAAGTCGAATCACCTCACGCGTGTGTTCGGCACGACCGTTTATAATAAGCTCCCTGAGTTCGTTGTATTGGCTCCAACGCTGGCTTATCAAACACTTTTTCTATAGCATCAAAGAATTTGTACAACTAAAAAGAAACTCATAAAATTATTATTTAGATTAATTAGTGTAACCTGATATTGTTTATATTAACTATATATTTTTGTAAATAAATTACTAATTTTGTAATTTGTTTTTTTTTTATTGACGTGTAAATTGGCTTTAGTAAAATGATTATGATTATGATTACAATTAAAAAAATTTGGAAAAACTAGATTACATGATGATTATATAATGAGCACATGATCACACAAAACCGACATCAAAGTATTATGAGCATATAAATATATATATACCGTGTAACAGAAAGGTGTGACAATACTTAATGGTGTTAGTCTACACATCAAGTTAAACCCATTGCAGAAAAAAATTTTGCAAAATTCTAAATAATAATTAGGTCCATATAAAAATTGCTCTCGTGATCGGTCAAGTTGTATGAAAAACGCAATTTTTTTACGACGACGATTTTTTTTACGGAATTCGCAAAAAAATGTTTTACAATAGTACACTGATGAGTAGACTAACACCGTTAAGTATTACCTTTCTGTTAGGGACCTACTCTTATATATTATAAATCTGGAGGCCAGTCAATAAATAGACTAGATAGACACTATGTTTCAATAGTTCACACATAAACCTGACACCCCAATTAATGATCGCTAAACCTCAAGCGGTTTATGATAGATATACCTATCTATGTACTACGCTTTTAGGCACTGAAAGGCTACAGTAGCTGAATATTCTGTTAGGTTTCAATCCTTTTCAGAGTGGCCTACGAGTAGCAGCAAAGTTTAGGTTATACTTGTGAATCTACTTCAATATTCGATATTACTTTAACTGTTATAATTATTGAAAAACTAACCTATTAATCTATTTTAATAAAATTTATATGGGATTACATACGAAGCATAGACACCCTTTTATACAAAAAATAATTATTTTGATTTTATCAGTTGTCCCGTAACACTGCCCAATTAATGAGACTAAATAAAATAGTAGCGACATATTTTTTTCTTTCTTGTGTTAGTTAACACCTTGAATAGATCTGTCTTACTGTATCTTTTTATCTTTTGTTAGGTATGCAATAAAGTTATATTCATTCATTTCGTAATCTGTAGTCTGATGAGCTATGGTCGGTAATAGGGTGATAGAGCACCTAACATTGTCGCTACCGTATTCAGATTTCATTTTAAGTTAGTATTAGCCTGCTTGGTGAACCGCAAGGTCTCGGAGACATGGGGCCTTTTTTAGAAATGTTCGAATAAATTTATTACTCGCTAATTACTTCATTTTGAATGAAATGAATGCGATTTTTTGCATATCGTTTGTAAGTGACGTCATTAGCAGTGATGAATACATTCGAAAGTTTCAAAAATAAGGCCCCAGGTGCGAACAGGCACGTCTGAGTTTTAACCTATAACAATATTCATATTAATTACCATTTGCAATAACGGCGAAGGAAAACATCGTTAGGAAACCTTCTTGTCGGAGAAGGAAGGAAGTGAAATTCTTAACCCCCAAAATAAATAGAGCGGTGGACTACACCTTCTTCATAGGGGAGACCTGTACCCAACCGTGGCCGTGGGACGCTATGAAATAATACATATGCTTTTATTTGAGACTGGTTATAGCTTGTCTTCAGATGAACAATGAAATTGGCCGTCTTCGGGTGCCGCTGCCAAAGTGGATACTTAGAACAAGGACTTGAGGAAGCGTTCATTCTAGCTTTCATGTTTAATAGCTATCTAGTCTAAAGAAATGGTTTTGTAACTTTACGTCTAATTATGTTTGCCTCAATTATCGTCGACTTTATATGAATGGTGCGTCCATAAATAAATAATATTAATATGCAGGTTAATAAGGTTAGATTTCATAAAAAAAGTAGATAAACGTAATTGTATGATTTGAAATTTTGATTCAGTTTTACAGTGTAAATATAAATAACGCGTTTCATTTAATTGTCTTATATTTTATTTAAGTGATAATATAATGAAACTACAATGGTATTTTTTATCTTGCAAAGACAAAAGAAAGAATAAAGTCTCCAAAAAAGTTTTTTTTTTAAATTGTTCAAAATCAAAATGTTAAATAGTCACCAAACCTTTAGACGCAAAGCTTACAGTCTTGAGGTAAAAACAACCTCCTGAAGGCTAAAATTTTCTGTGGTCGAGGTCAACTAGGGTCGTAAAACCGGGTATTTGCCCACTAAGCCGATTACCGCATGTAATCTGCGCCGGGCGTGACACAGGAGCGAGATTCCACGTCTTCAATTAGCTTTTAGTGTGTCACTACCCTGCTGGTTATGTGAGCTAGTATTAGTTGAGTTTTGTTACGGTTTTTGTGGCCGGTATTTTGACTTTACTGCTTTTTATCTTAGAACATTGTTAATTTTTTTTGCGGGTAAGCGGAAAACAACGTTTTTATAACTGATGTTTGTTTTTATTACTTATTTTTTTATTTAATAGAGTTTTACGTAATATTGATAGCTAACTTTAATTGCATTGATATTGTCGTAAGAATAGTGGTGACTATTTGGTCCAGCCACTGCCATAACATTTCTGCCGACTTTCAAAAAAGAGGAGGTACTCAATTTGACAGTATTTTTTTTTTGCTACCTTATTCCTCGGAGACTATGCGATTTTAAAAATTCTTATTTTGTGTAAAACGGTATACCTTCCATGTGGTCTCATTTAAATATATCCAAATCAGCTCAACGACTAGATTTTTAAATAGTTATATTTGAAAAAGTTCTATTACCACCTGCCATAGAGGTAGTCAGTAGTATTTTTCATAAGAATTATTCTAACAAGCGCTTGTCAAATATAAATTCATTCCTTGAAGGACAGTTTTTGAGGTGTTAGTGTAGTTTACGGGTAAGTGTTGTTATTCGTGCTAAAGCGACCTAAGTTTACATAATATTTTAACTGTTAAGTGCTTGGATTTTTAGTCCTTTTGTTAATATCGACCAATTATTATATTAATATAAGAATATTGTTTATAACTGATTTTACTAATATCAAGATTATCTCTATCATATTATCTTGTGGTTGTTAAAGTAAGCGCCCTTATACACTGACAACCACAATTTAACTGTAGTTGCACGAACTACATCAAATATCAACCCGTAGAGTTCCATTGCTTTTAACGGGTCTCGTGTATAATGGTAGGTAGGTCCACCATGCTGGGCGTTTTGCGTCTAGGGGTATTTTTATTTGATAAACGGTACAGAAGGAAACGTGCATGATATATTAACGTCTATTTTTATAAACTGACATGTGAAAACTGTGTTGTGAAAACTACTCAACACAAAATCACTTAAGTCATCTTTATTTGTTCTTAAGGGTGATCCGTCTATACGTAAGATATTCATCTTTCCTTAGTAGTATAAAAAAAAATATAAGTAATTGATATTTAATATAAAAATCTACAGAATTTAAAAATTGTGTCAACTTTATTCCAATTGTTTTAGATGCTATTTTTATATGATCTTCAGTGTGTTCACTATTTTTAAACACAAACTAAAACGATTACGGTCTTGAAGTCTCCCCGACCACACAGACATAGCCAGAAAGCTTTCTGAAAAATATTTAAAATCTATATATTTTTGCTACTTGGCAAAAAAACAGTTAATTTATTTAAAAAATATATCTATTTTTAATTACTTAATCAGGCAAAAATAATGCTTTTATAGAAACTTGTACTGAAAAAACTTGTATCCATAGATCATTTTCAAATACAAAATAATAAAACACTAAACCAGAATTTTATTGAGTATAACAGAATTAGACTTTTACACAAATTTTGATTCTTAGAAATAAATCATAAAAGAAAATCGAAACATTTCATCCTAACACTGAATTTGCTTTTTGCTAACAAGAAAGGGATTCCAGATGGCTACCTGATGGAAAAGGTTTCTTTGTTCAAACTAAAGTAATACAGAATGCTTACTTACATAACTCAAAAAATATTTAAAAACCTGTCAAATAAGAAGTTAAGTTAAGTATAAAGAACGTAAAATAAAGATTTATCTAAACAGGCATAAGTAAATAAAAATAGTTTTTCGAATTATAAAATTTATCACGTATCCATGAAATTAACAAAATTTAATACGGACTCGTAGTATATATTATAAATATAAATGGTATTTTTATTTTGTGAAAAGTTACTTGATACTTGAATGAATTACATACGTACCAAATAAGAAATTTGGACCTCAAATATAAAATAAAATGTAGCCGACCGTCACTGCCGCTGATCGAACCAGGAAAATGAAATTCGTTATCATAATTAAGGCCTATCTACGATACTCTAGGGTCTTCATGGGTACGCCCGAGCGAAGCCCGGCCCAGCGCTGGGATTACAGAGCCCACATAATTTTACCTTTCCATTACTGATTCATTACCTGAAACTGTTCAATTAACATACCTCGGCGCCTCAACCCTCGTCATTCAGCGTCAATTTCACGTGTCTCAGCTATTTTCTGCATATTACAGATTCCTTAGTATACACCAAATAAGGGAGTAGGGTTGGGTAAGGTTACACTCTGTAGCAGCTAGCTATGATGTAGTGGTCTTAACGCTTCTACGCAGCAGCTTGCTCGTAGCAATTGTCTATGTCGTAGCACCAGCAGCTCGCATGCAGCATTGAGGTATCTCGTATGTAGCATTGAGATAGCTACAGCGTAGTTCTACCAGTGCTTTAGTAGCGAGGTTCGCCTGTAGCATCTAATTAGTTGGCTGTTAAGGAGCATCGTAGTTAGATCTAGCCCACTAAGTAACGATTTAAGCGTGACTTATCTGAACCAACGTAGCTTGCTTGTAGTAGCTGGTTACTGCGTAGCCAAGCTCATATCGCTTATGGCGTTTGCACCTTTATACGGCTCAGCTTAGCTAGCAGTTTCGTAGCATAGCTTTTCTGTAGCATTCATATGGACTTGTGGCAGTTATTTACATCATAGTTTTAATAATTAGTATTCGTATATTATAACCTTGTTTGTAGCATTATCAATGTAGTAAGCGCGTAGCTTATCTAAAGCAAAGCTAAAGATCTTATCGATAAATCTCAAACTATATCCTACTTTATAACTATCCCGCCCTATCCTTGTACCTTGTTCGGATAATCAGGGCTGCGAGTAGTTTTGCGAATTAATTTTGCTCGGGTTACGACGGATTGGTGCTTTCTTTATAGACCCTACGGCTGTTAGATGAGAATTACACGGTCTCGGGACTGTATAAACATGCCAGACATATATGATATTATCTTCTCCAGATGTAGTGTGTTAACTAATATGTTAGAGAAGAGCTTTAAGTGACGAAACATAGTTTTATATTTACGAGTTTAATGAGTACAAAATTAATATTACAGTTATTATACTGTATTTGTCGTTATTAATCTATTTTACTAAGGTGACAATCCGACTGATACAAATAAGAATGATATAATTAATATTTTGTGATGTGACATAAGTTTTTTTGCGGTAAGAATATAATTTATTGACTTGGAGTTACATTACTCGTAGTGACCTTTGTTAAAACGTAAATATAGCAGTAATGGGTCTGTGACACAAATTATCTGATATCAAAACCAAATAGCCCGTCAGAAAATTTAACGTTTATATGTTGCTAAATTAATAAAATGTTACTTATATCAAATATATTTAGCGTCAAAGACGATATCATTTAGCATCCAATTTGGGCGGTCCCATCAAAAATAATGTCCCTCCAATTTATCAAGACAAATTTGCTTACAGCCATACAAAAACCGTAATTCCATTAAGACCCTTTCCCATGCAGGCCTTTTGCTAAGTCCATCATGAAAAAAGCCCGTCAGGCACGTCGTAAAACCTCATATATACTCGATTTCATTTGCCACAAATGACCTGTCAAAGAGAAAAAACCCTAAAGCTATTGTGAACGTAAATAAACCTGCGCACCAAAAGTACGAAACGTAAATGTTTCTCAACCGTGAACTATTTGATTATCCTTTGAATTGAACCGAAGGTCTTTTGTCCCATTTTCACTTGAATGGACATCGCAAAAAAGAAACTTGGAATATTTGGGGAGGTCAGAATTTGGGTAAACAATAGCTGCTGTCTTATATATACTCGTATGTATCAAAGGGTAAGGCTCTGACTCATAATTTTCGCGGAGTCAAATTCTCACAATGAGATCGCGGTATTTTTGCTGAATTGTCGACCTTTTCAGGGTCAAAATTTACATAATGTATGCCGTATAATTTTATCATATTAAAACGTTTTCACATTATTACTATAATCAGCATTTTTATGTATACGTAAATTTATGTAAAAGAACGGTCCGATCAATACGTATTCGTATTATTGGCTACTGATGCTATAATTCAACCATCACAAAAAAATCTTGACTGATTCCCTCCGCGGTGCGTACGGATCTATTTAAAAATTCTTGGCCATTTCACACCGTAATACAAAGCGCTTGCAGTGCGAAATGACTAAAAATCCTTTAATATTTAAAATAGTCGTGGTTTTTAAACATTTTTATCCAATTAAACTACTTTAATTTGTCTATACAACAATAGCAAAACTAGTGAAAGACTTTAATAAAGCAAGTACCTTGGCAATGAGCAAAGAAATCGAACCAAAAAAAGCTTCTGTTATAATCACAAGATTATACAATTCCAATCATATCAACATATAACAATCTTCCATGACAGCCCAATTTGATATTCTTATTCAAATCTGGTCGACGAAGTTCCAAGCCGAGTAGGGAGCCGACGAAAGAAATTTCATTTTCAGTAAGTTAGGAAAAGTTGTAATCTCCTCTGACTTCGTACGAGATTTGATCCATTAATACCTCAATGACGTAAAAGGATAAAGCACTTAATGCTATCTATATGAAAATCGTAATTCTTCTTTTGCGGTGATACGATCTTCGGAATTGGTATTCTCGTGAAATGACAAGATTTAGTAAGGAGCGATTCAAATAGGTTTTGTTTTCGTTAATTTTGCAACTAGTAGGTAATGTAGTTCGCGTCCTTTGTAAATGGCACTGGCCACGTCTAGATTGACTGTTTCTTTGCTAATTATAAATCCTTACAAATGAAAAAACTATACAGGGCTTTCGGCTAGGGGAGTACTAAGCCATTTTTGTTTACCTTATTAACTTTAAGTACTATAATTCTATTTGATACCCTACGATAGAAATATACTTTATTCTAACACATTAAATATTACCAACAGTTACATAATCATGCAAGTATTCCTAAAATATACAAACACCTAACTGATAATAACAAAATAAATATCCCATTATTAAAACCAGCAGAGTTACCATTAGAATGAAACCCAGGGCTTTAGTTCACAGAGAATTCTTGCTAAAATAATAGCGCTATGTGTGGCAAATTTGTATGACTACGAGTATAAAGCGATCGCGTTCCGCGCTCATCATTTTAAATTGGAAACATAATATTGTAGGCACTCCATCGAACGTTATATTTATGAGTGGCAAAGTCGTAAAAGGGAAACAGCATTTTCAAGATCTTTTAGAGTAATTACTTTTGGGTGTTCGACATCCAATATTACTCGGGCAATTTCGATACGTGATGGTATGCGTAAATGTAAATGTTTTTTCTGCTTTGATGATATATTTTTTAGTCTTAATATTTAAATGTTTTTTGATGACGTGAAATATATTTTTTGAAGTGAAATAAAAATACTGCTTTGTGATGAAACGAAATAAAATATTTATTTCTTATCGTGTTGTCGTGTTGTAAAAATATTATTATTTAAGAATTACATGTACAATTTTATTCTTAAACAAGCACAAAAAAGTTAGTGAATTTTTATTAATTTCAAATTTAACTATTTTCTTGAGCTTTAGTAATGCATTTTCCATATTATTATAATTTACTTAAGTTCTAAGATTGCTTATCAGTCGAAAGAATAATACTACTTAAAAATGGTACTGCGTAACCAGACATTTTAGATATCCTGCCCTTTGGTAGGGGATAGAAGCATTTGGATTATCTGTAGATTTCCAGTAGTCTAGATAAAAGTTCAAGAAATTCACAGTTTTATTGTTAAAAAGACACCTCTCTTATATAGAGGTGTATTTGTTATAGTTGTAAAAGATTAAGCTCTGTCTGTCCGTTTGACTGATATTTGCTAGGATTCAATGGAGAGCCTAAACCTCTGAACCTAGAGAGAGACATGAAGTTTGGATGGTGTACCTATTCATTATAAGGGGGTAACGAAAGGATTTTTGGAAACTCAATCGCTAAGGTGTTCAAACGGGTGTTTAATGTTTTATGTCGCGTGCTTCAACTAGGGTGTTAACTACTAATATATGATAGTGTTGTACAGCATACAGAGATGTATGTGCTTTGTCTTGTTTGCGTACAGTTGCACAACTGTTCGATGCTGTGGTCACTCGATAAATAGCGGTTGGGAACGATGTTCTGCGGATTGATTGGACTATTCCGAACTATTATATTAGACTGCAGGCTGTTTATGTAGCGTGTGTTATGCTTAACTATTCAGAATCCTTACACATATATGTGAAAATGTGTTTATTGGTTCTTTGTTTAATCGTCTTCTCCTCAGCAACTTAGTAAAGTTGGATTAGGGTTTCGAATTAAAAAAAAAAATTATATGTCAGACATTTTGTTCTTCTTAAATAAAATTAATAAAACACGCGTTAGTTTTCTAAATAAAATAATTAAGACGCCTAACGATTTGAAAGCGGTTGTCACGTTCTAGAAATATAATTAGTAATTAGTACAACTCAAATGTCGGCTATAATTTTTCGAATTACAACATGGAAGCCAAAATTCTAGCACTGCTGAATAGCTAGACTGTAAATACTCTTATATAACTATGTTTCATAATATTTGTTTAATTTTAATTAATATACATTTGTTTCATAATTTATTGCACTGAATAGTTTGCGCTAGAAGGTAATATAACGTGTACTATAATAATTAAATTAATGATTAAAACTTATTTTTTTGTTATTATATTTCATGATCAAACTACGCTCCTAAATATTTTACAACGAGTCTTAATCACAGGTGCGAAAATATATATACACATTTTTATATAGTTTCTACATGATGTTTTTTTTACCTAATTAACACACAATACTTTTATACATGTGCCGCTTTACTCCACTTTATTTCTATCCAATTATTGGTTCTGTAGTTATTGACATTTCTATAAGTATTGAGGCCATTTCCGCCTTCCAGCTTAATCGGATGTTACGGATCCTTGTAGGATATTGATTTTGCAGCTCTAGGCATTACCGCCTCTGATCATATTTATGTTCGTGATTATTAGATAGATATTATATCATTAGATACTCTTCCATATTAGGTACATTATTCTATTATTAGATGGAAACTATATCATATTAGAAACTCTTTCGTATTAGATACAATATCCCAATATTAGGTTAAGTACGAGTATTTTTGGTCAGGGTTTAAAGCTGGGTTTGTTTGGTGTGTTGCGTATTCAACTTAATCACGATATTATCAGTACTTGAATCAATTTTTTTTTCCAAAACTTTTCACTTATTGGGTATATTTGATTAATTTTATAATAGATATTTAAAAAGATGCTGAGACGCCAGCATGGATCAAACTTAAAAAAATGTTTTTAATTTAAAGTGCAGGCTCTTTTTATACTTATTGCCACTATACTAATATTTCTCATATCTAAAGTATAAAAACATTTCTAGATATAGCACTTAACAAGTTCATGCCGTCATTTTACTAGGAAGGATTAAATCCGATCTTTTTAATCAGATTATTATTAGCTTTTTAATAAGACTTGAAGGATATTGCAGACTTACTCGTATTTCTTGTTAGGATTATAGCTTTATTGCCTGCAGTTAGAGACTTTTCCATTTTAATGAAAAATAAAATTGTGTACGGTAATTGTTTGAGAGTTCACAAACCGGCTCCGTTCCAGTTTGTGCAAAAACGCATACGTTTTTCTAGAGGATGACAGATGTCATGTCAGTAGATTAGAATAGCCGTACCGGATGTACGGCTATTCTAATCTATAGAGGTTGCCTTTTTCTCATGCTATTTTATATTTAAATTCAATAAAAAGATATATAGAATTGTTTTAACGATTCAAATTTGGGTAGTTATCAAAATATTCGAGCGATATATTTCGGTAAGTAAGGCTCGTAATTTCTAAGGCTTGACGAGCCAATGTAGTTATTTGTATTTTAAATGTAAAATTATAACTTCAAAGTTACAACAGAAAAATCATAGATTTGGACGATTTTTTTCTTTTTATCCTATATGATCAACATAACTAACAAACTAACTGACAAAACAGCTACAAATCGCCCGGCACGTTCAAAATGCTGTAACAACAGAGCTGCTCAACCGAAAAAAGATCTGACAACAAAAGATCCTCAAAACACGCGGCGTCGCAGTAAATACGTAGCCCTAATGCAGTGTTATGCTAATGATAGCTAAATAAACCGCATCCGGAATATGAGCCGGCTACTGGCTCCAAAGTCCGGACAAATTACGTTGCGCGCCGGACTAATAAAGATGGTAATTTCGACCGGACTAGTTGTTGTTACCGCTGCAAACTCATGCATGCGTGTAAGGGCGTAATAGTTTGTGATTTTCAAATAAAAGGGCTCGATATAAAACATATTACATTTGACTATACAAACTTTAGTCTATATTTGTTATTTGCCGCCGTGGTTATTTTCGTCCGTTGTCTTATAAGTTTGACGGATAAATTACTCAACATCACTTTAGATTCTATAAACATGTTTAATATTCATAGAAACAAATAATTATAACTACACTGTTCAAATTGAAATTGAAAGCGAACGAGACCTCGGACAACATTCACGGAAAATTTACTGAGAACGCTTTAAACTAACCTGATAATCCACAATTAGTGTAACAAAATTGTCCTTTCAAGGTCACTCGTTCTAGAACTCAGTTACAACTAAACCTTCCTTATATCCAACTCATATAGAAACAGAAAGTTCTAACAGCGAAGAAAATCTCAAACTATACATTATTTGATTCGATCCTTCCCCAAGTTATTGGTTTGTTGTCAGTTGTGTGGATCCCACAGGGATACCAGTCAAAGGGAGCTCTCGAAGTTTCCATGTTAACTTTGCGGCTATTCGATACTGTCCGTTATTATTTTCTTCTTTGCCAACTTCGCTTTTTATTATTTAGCAGGTCAGGAATCAGGCTGGATTTAAGGTTTGTATTGCTCCTAATGAGTGAATTTCCTAACTATTGCAACTAAAGGAAAATTATTGTGCTTATCACTATGGAATCATTAAGTAATGCTTTTTAGGTAATAAGGCTAGCATTTTTGTTAGATTTTATTGTGATAATAACAACTTTTTCTTTATGGGACCAGCCATTAATTTAATTAATTCGAAACAAAATATAGATTATATTTTGTCAAAGGCTTTTCTGTATCACCACTGTACTTTATGAATCTCAAATTGCTCCTATAAGTGAGAGTGACGCCATAGTTAGAAACTCGAGTATAAATCGATCACAGTAGAGTACTGTAGTCACTCAAATCAGATGTCAGCTATATCTTGAACTACGTGCAAGATTCTGCTGAAGCTTAACAATTAAATCAATGCAAATATTATTTCAAGTACAGTATCTTCTACGTTTTCAAAGATCCCTAATTTTACTTTAAAAGTTAAATAAATGGCATTGCCATTGCACATTAGTATTAAATTCCTTCGGAAATTGCCCTCTACAATACCGCTAACCCATTAAATCAACTTCCAAAGGGAAGCTGGTAAGCCCGAGAATTGTTCGCCAAGTGTCCTGCAAACCGCAAACCTTTGTGGCAACCCTGTAACCTTCTTGGTAATAGGCGAAGATAATTAAAACAATAACGGTTAACATAGAAAGGATCTAGGCAGAACAAAATGTGTGATCCAGATCTGGTCTATGTGTCAACAAAATAATAATAGCTGACGTATTATTGCTGAGCTTCATCCGGCAAACGCCGTCGGATAGATGCCGTTTCGCGTTCAAACTAGCCTTAGCATAGTTAACGAACGAACCGTATTCCGTTGTCAACGAATATTTAGGGGTTGCCCTCCTTTGTTGTACGCCACACAAATGAGGCACTGCAACCATCTCCATGACCATACTAAACTTTGTGGGCTTAGGACGACACTATTTCTAGTTGCTCAAAGTCCTTCATCAGTAGCTTTGTCGCTAGCCATTTTTAGGTTTTTACATTTATAACAAACATAAGGCGTTTGCAATAGGCAAATTTTGTACTTCATACGTAACATTCTTAAAATTGAAATTAGTCTCTTTCTCTTCAGAAACATGAAGAAAAGACGAACTATCATTGCGATTGAATTGATGTTATTATAAATCTTTTCTTCTTTTAGTATCTCTACTATAAATCTATGGCACAATCTGAACAAAGTCGCCTTCAAATTGGATTTCATAATTCAAAGTAATTATCAAGGTGAATCGGTATTTCGGGGATCGATTTGGGGTCTATAAATATTCTTGGAATATGATTGGGTAACTAAATATTGAAGTAGACTTTACAATAGCTGCTATTGTAATAGTAGAGTTTGAACTAAGAGATGAGTTAATAATCAAAATCCAATTAATTGAATCAATTGTCAATCCAAAATGATTGTCGGTAATAAATTGGCGGCATGAAATTAAAGAGTTCCGTACGAGAGTTGAAACTAATGATAATAGGTTATTTATCATGTATCATTACTATTTGAGAATGACTAACCAAGCAATAGGAGATCGCATAAGGATAAAAGCTTGCAATTTCAAAAGTTTATGTTAAAATGTATTGTAAGTACATCTACTCTAAGCGTGAATCAAAATATTTATGATATGAACTGAATTGGAAATAAATAAATTAAGAATAATTTGCCGAAGCAAGGCTTAATTGCGATTTCTTGAGAGATTGAGTCATTATCCACGTGAGGTTTGGTTTTAGTTCGGTGTAAAATTTAGGATGCCGACAACTTGGCGGTTCTGGTTAGATATGTTATGGCTTCAATACTACATATGTCCTTTGTTTGACTTTAGAAATGCTTGACATGGATATATTTCTTTGATAATATAACGTACAATTAACTGGGCGAAAGATGTGGCAAGTGCAAAAGGATCTAGGTGGACGACATTAGCACAGGACTAGAAAGGCTGGCGCGTGCAAGAGGAGATCTATACTCAGCAGGTAAAAATTGCTGATGATGTATATGAAATAATTATTATGAGAAGCATAAACCATATTTTTTTGTTTTACGAGTATAGATGTTACTATTGCTTTTTTATGAAAAAAAGAAAAGACAAATAGGCTTGCATCTGGCCTTATGTAAAGCGACAATGAAGCATTAGATAATACTCAATTGTTTACTCATAACATATATAAAGAAATATCCAAACTCATTGTACTCATACTTAAACGTTTCAAAAACATATTGAAGTCTTTTATAATGCAAGAGTATCATGCAACGATATCGCTGATTGTGAATTAAACAGTCGAAACTGGCGCAAACTAGGCCTCCGCTGATCACGTCTCGTTCACAGCTCTATTTAGCCGCCGGGCCTAATTACCATAATGCAACATTGCGACGCCGGCGACGATTTTGATTACATTGCCGCCTGACGCGGTGAATGCTAATACGTTGAACACACAGACGCGGTGTGCTATACCGAATAATACGAACCGTCGGCAGCTATTGCCACGGATGGCTGAGCTTTTGGTATTAATTTTGGTAATGGCAACGAAGATGTTGTAAGTAAGCACTTTGAAGCATGGAGCTCTCTTACGCGTCAGTGTTTACAGTCTGTATTTGAGTTGTGTTATTAGAAATGTGAGCTATTATAAACATAACATCTTGTTTAATGTAAGTCTACATACTTTAAAAGGTCATAGGGTCGTGTCCCCATTAGACGAAGTGTGAGCGACTAACTTTTTGCTCCTAGTGCAACTCCCTATATAAATTGAGTGTTCACATTGCGCGTATTGCAACGTTATGTTTGCCGACTCATTCAGCTAGCGGCTGAATCGCGGCGAACTATGCTCATGATACTATTAATTTTGTTCTGTGGCATTTCGTGGCTCAGCTCATTCACTGCGTTGCCGCGCTGCGCGGCCTTACGCGTTCAGGCGATTACTGAGCCTAGTGGGGACAGCTCCTAACTTTTTTTTAAATGCTTATGATTTTATTGTTTTTCAATAAAAAATATGTAATTTTTGTAAGGTTTTTTTTTTTATATTGGAAATTCCTATTCGACCCGTAAATGGGCCGTAATAAATTTTACCACACTTTATAAGAAATGCGCTCTTCTCTCTAACCATAAACTCACGATGACAAAAAGTGCACCTAAATGAAAATTGAAATTTGAACATGTATTGAAAAAAATAATTGGAGACTTTATCCTGGATACGTGAGTTCTAACACCCATACATACAAACTTATAGACGAAAAAACGTTTCGCTCTACCAGCAGCCTTGTAATTTCTGTATAAATCACGCAGTCAACATAAACGTCGAAGCAGATCCAACTTTCATAGAACCTGCTGCTAACTAGGTCTGAGCGAGTTAATCCCCTAACAGATGATATTGCTAAAGTTACCAGCAGATTATTTACCATCCTTATTGATTTTCTCATACGATATTTCATAAAGGATCTTGTTGATATGTGGTCCGTGGGACGCTTTAATGAGGCCATTCAATATACAATCATATTACTTTTCACAATAATAAATGTTTCCAAGAAGCCACGATCGATAAAGGGTGGAGCAGATTGCATGCTTTGCGTTACTGTGCATCGCGTTGTATCTTAGCGCGTTGCGTAGGATTGCACACACTCCATTTTTGTTTGCTGTATTTTTTTCTTCTTTCTTGATCTTCTGTTGTATTTTGCATCGCTGCAACGTTCATAACATCTGCCATTTTCCTTTGAAAGTGTCAGACATGACTGACGTTTATGCACGTAGTGACGTAGTCTAGCTTGTCTTGCGTTAGTGCGCGTTAGCATCGTGCGTTTAGAGTAAATTCCCCGTAATGTTTCCTACATTACGACGTCATAAGCCATGCTGTGCTAAAAATGCACTGCGCTGCTTGCGGTTTGCTCCAGCCTTTGATCTCTCAGAAAGCGTGTCAAAACAATAGCCAATGGATTGTTTATTATTAAGAAAAAAAACTATTAGCTCGTTATATTATCGCTTAGAGTTATTATGTTTTGAGCAAAATAGTAAAAACATGTCTTGTTCAATATAATTGTTCATTGCATTAAATTAAAAAAAAAAGTTTTTTTAACCATGTGTTATATAATGATAAAAAAAATTTTTGGTCTATTTTGATGTTTCCTAATAATTATTTTGTATTATTTGTTTTTTTAACTGGTTACCACGCGTTAGCCGTGCTACATCTTGGGCAGCATTTAAAAAATACTAGTCAATTAAATGGGTATAACTTTTCCCATTTACCATCAACTATTACGTGTTAGTTACGCCAATAAAGTTCAAATTTAAATTCAAATATAACTTTAT
This sequence comes from Ligdia adustata, assembly GCA_947049295.1. Taxonomy (NCBI): domain Eukaryota; kingdom Metazoa; phylum Arthropoda; class Insecta; order Lepidoptera; family Geometridae; genus Ligdia; species Ligdia adustata. The sequence goes on from OX346218.1 coordinate 13,495,479, forward strand.
TGTACACCAAAAATATACATATACATTTCAAACAGGTATCATAAAACATTGGCAGTACATTGGGCGGCCTTATCGCCTAAAGCGATTACTTCTAGGCAACCTTTGGATAGATCGGACTTGATGAGAAAAACACGTAGGTGGTGTACCAATAAATACCAACAAAAAATACACAATAACCCTTTTACTATAACTATCTATATAGACAAATTAAAACAAAAAAAAAGAAATAAATAAAAAAAATATATACGAGAGATGTTAAAAGACATAGTAATAAAGTAATAATAAAGGCATAAGTACCTACTATTGAATTGAGTACATACTTATTCCATGGGTTATGCACATGGCAACATTGACTGTAATCTTGCTAAAAATGAAACATTTATGAAGAGCCTAGGCTCTTAGCGACCTCATTAAGTTAAATTTTCATTATAATATGTAATATTTAATACAACGTTCGAGATGCCTTTAGGCTACAATAGTGCCAGTGAGGTCAGAAGTTAGGTGACGTGTCCACAACGAAGCTGCGCTTAACTGTTGCTTTTGCAGATCGAGAGTTGTACTAGAACTGACATTATTTTAATGCAGTTGAATTTAAATGCTTATTGGCCACAAAAGCTGGTAAACACTTTAATACTGCGAAAAATAAGGGTCATTATGGTTATTTGTCCCTTATATTCATAAAGCTATGGAACTCGCGACTAAACCGCCGAGCGGTCAACTTTATTTTGATACCGTAGTGAAATTAAATTCGTTTTTAGTGGTAAAAATCACGTTTTTCTTTTTAACATTTTGTGCAATATAAGTGACTAACATCCTACAAGTACGTTGACATAATTGAAATATGCATATATATGTGATTTAGAGAAATACAACAGTTTTTGTGAGAAGTTGCTTAAAGCCAGTGACTATTCGACGTAAACGCGTAAGCGCCGAGTTCTGCACGGCGCTTCGAACCTTTTAATCGTGAACATAGCGTGACAAGCAAAGAAACGTGTCCACTGAACGTGACCTGTGTGGACATTCCTTTTGCAAGTCAATCCAGGTCTTATAACGTTACCCTATAATTAATTTAAAAAAAAGGAAAAAAGAAGAAAAAGTTAGCTCCTACCTGACCCTACCAGTAGGACCCTAACTTTGAATGAAAAGAAAGAAGAAAATATGTACAAATGAATATTTAATTTACTAATTACAAACTGCAAAAAGATTAAAATTAAAATACTACCTTATAACTAAAGAACTTAAAATTACTCCTATTTTAAACGGCCGGTCACAATATTCTGGTGGTAGATCACAGACGGAGGGGGTAGTTCATAGACCGAGAGGTAGTTCTCAGATGAAGGTGACAGTCCTCAGATGAAGGTGGCAATTCACAGATGAGGGTGGCAGCTCGAAGATCCGAAGGTGGCAGCTCCAGTATCGGAACGATGAATATAATATTTCAGGTTGCACCGACCTTAACTTTAAGGAATGCTCCATCCATCCAAATGTATACTGTGTGTCTATGTCTCATTATCCACATTCCCTTATATTCCTGAGAACTTGTGATGGTTTGATGAAAAATTCACTTTAAAATAAAACTGGTCGCGCCAACAGAATTCCCAGGCCTGCCTGGCCCGGGTGTGGCCGTAGTACGTAGTTAAAAGAAAACTTGAGCAGAACTGTCCTGAAGAATGCCTCGCGACGTCTTATATAGTCGCGAGCCCGTTTCCTAAATATTCTTAAATTTAAATATTATAAATGGCCAAAACAAAAATAAGTAAAACTAGACTATTTAACATAAAACCTTACACGTTCTCATAGAAAAAAATACAACTTTTGAAAGATATGACGTGAAATGAAAATTATTGACGTTGTCAACAATATGTAAACAAACAAATTTTGATATAAAAACGGCAATTAATACATTTAAAAGTAATATTTTCAGCACCAAAAGTATAACGAAATCATCAGAAAATTATTGCGGATATATTGACCAAGTTTTTACAAAGATAAATGAGAAAATTATAAAGTATGAAAGACAACGCAAAACGTTAGTAAAAAGGGCTTTACAATATAATACAGTAGTATAATACAAATACTACAGTCTACTTATAATTGTCAGTTCCTGCTCATTGTTTACTTCGATCACGATGAGCTTGGAAAGATGCGCCGGTTGTCCTAATACTTTGAAAAGAATCGCTTTTATGCACTGTTCTCGTTGCGTTGACAAATATCATTATAGCTGCATGAACTTTAGTAAGCAGGATTACAACGGGTTTTCCAAAAAGTACAAGGAATCGTGGGTTTGTCCATCTTGTAAATGTAAGGAGCCAAAGTCTGGGGATAATTCAAACACACCGGTCCGTCTTAATACGCCTGGAATCTCGGCGCAGCAACAAAGTTTTGTGGTTGTAACAGACCCGGCGATGTCGGCGGCCACCACATCGCCCTTCGAATACGACAACGTCACCCTTCGCAGTCGGCCTCGTAGCTCCTGCAGCTGTACCTGCATTTCTCGCGAAAGTATCCGCGAAATCTTGAGGGAAGAACTCGACAGAAAGCTTAACTCTCAATTGAACGCCATCCAGCTAAAGCTATTCAGCTTCGAAGAGTGTCGTGCTGTAAACCACGCACAGAACGAAAAACTCAGTCAAGAAAACGAGGTTCAGAGAGTTCTTATCACAGAACTACAGAAAGAGAACGAGTCCCTTCGCATCTCTACCCGTGACGTTTCACATCGTTTACTACAGCTGGAACAGCTCTCACGCTTCAACAATTTAGAAGTGCAATGCGTACCTGAAAACAAGAGTGAAAATATTCTAAACACTATTTAGCAGCTGGGTAAAATAATTAAGTGCCCGGTAACTGAACCTGATATTCAATATTGTTCAAGAATTGCCAAGCAAAACAACCAGAGTCCACGACCTAGGTCAATTTTAGTGAAATTTAGCAATAGGCGCTCGCATGACACTTTCCTGGCGTCGGTGATCAAACATAATCGAAATAACCCTAAAGATAAGCTGAGCACCAGTGACCTCGGCATCGGAGGTAGCAAGAAGAGTCCAGTGTACGTGACCGAGCACCTCACGCAGGAGACGAAGTCGTTACACGCCGCAGCACGTCACGCAGCTCGTCAACTTGGTTTTAAATTTGTCTGGGTCCGGGACGGTAAAGTTTTCCTAAGAAAGAATGAAACATCAGGCTTCGTGCACGTACGCAACTAAGAAGCCCTAAAAACGCTATCTTAAAAATAGTTCGTAATATTGTCAATTTATATTAGGCAAATAATCGACAACATTGTTCTAATTCAAGTTTATATTTCTAGGCCTTTAACTTTCGATATATTTTCATAATTACAATCACTTAATATAACTGTACTATTAAGAAGTTTGTAAATTGTAATTTAGATATATACATATAGATATTTTGATGCTACAAGTTTATTACCAAAACGTACGTGGATTGAGGACAAAAACCGCTGATTTATATAATGCGGTAGCCTGTAATAACTACGATATAATTGTATTGACAAAAACATGATGCAAAAGTGGTGTGTTCAATTCCGAATTATTTGACAGTAGGTATGTAGTTTACAGACGGGATGGCGAGTCTAGCAGGATTCATGGAAAAAGTGATGGAGGTGGAGTAGTCGTTGCAGTGTCTAAGTCCTACAACTCCAGACGGCTTCAAGATCTTGAGTCAAATTGCGAGAATTTGTGGCTAGAAATAGAACGCTTTGACGAAAAGGGTCTATTGGTATACATATACTTATGTTCAGTTTATCTACGATCTCCTCTTAAAAAGGATGCTCTTGAGGATTTTTTGAATAATTCCAATAAAATCTTGGACCAGAATGACTTCCGCAACATTATATTTGTGGGTGACTTTAATTTATCATGTATAAATTGAAATTTTAATAATAACAAACAATCTCTTAATTGTAAGCCAAGTGATACTTTTTTCCCTAACATGCTTCTTGATTTCTGTTCAATGCATGTATGGCAACAATTTAATCATACTCTGAATAACAAAGGTAAAATTCTAGATTTAGTTCTCAGTCCTCAAAAAATCATAGTAAACTTGCAAGCGACCAACGACCCGCTGTCTAAGGTTCATAAATATCACCCTCCGTTTATATTTAACATAAGTTACTACGACACTAAGAACCGCGTTACCAATGAGATAGTCTTACACCAAATAATAATAAAAGATTTTGTTTTTATAAAGCAGACTACAAGAGCGTAGTTCAGGATCTAAATGATATAAATTGGGATGACGAATTAGATACCTGTACAACAGTAGACGATATGGTTTTTGCATTTTACAAACATCATCGAGCAGTTATCGAGAAGCATGTTCCTAAGCGTGTGCAGAAGAGTAAAAAGAACCCAGTGTGGTTCTCTCGCAATTTGTTTAATGTTCTGAAGGAAAAGCTCAAGTATAGAAACAAATTAAAGAAATTCAATAATAACCCTTTAGATAGACTGTCTTACGAGATGGCCAAAAAGCGCGCTCAGCATCTTATGAGCATTTGCTACAAAGATTATATCTCGCGCCTCGAATCTAGTTTAAGATCTAACCCCAGGCTGTTTTGGTCTTATATCAAAAATAAAAGAAAAAGTCAAATTCACTTGCCCGCACGGATGACTCTTGAAGATAAGTGTGCCTCAACTGGTAAGGATATATGTAATCTTTTCGCTCACAACTTTTCTTCTGTTTACAACAATAGTCCTCCTTCTGGCAGGCTTCTTTCTACTACATCATCACTTAGTAATTATTTATTTCTAATTCAATTCACCGACGGTCAAGTATTAAAAGGTTTAAAGAATCTTGATGCAAACAAATGGGCTGGTTCCGATGGTATTCCCGCTGTATTTATTTTTATGTGCGCGCAGGCTCTGGCACATCCTCTGTGTCTTATCTACAATCGATCTTTAAAATCTGGGGTCTTTCCTCTTGACTTGAAGACGGCGTCAGTTGTCCCATTACACAAAGACGGTCCAAAAGAACTAAGAAAAAACTATAGGCCTATTTCTATTCTTCCAGTTTTCGGCAAGGCCTTTGAGCAATCACTTCATCCTTTCTTAGGTTGGCATTTCAAAAATATTATTAGTCCTCACCAGCATGGCTTCATGAAATCCAAATCTACGGCTACAAACTTGCTTTCTTTTATAAATGCTGTATCTGTTGCAGTGGATAAGCGCTCAGCTGTGAATGCTATCTACACAGACTTCAGCAAAGCGTTTGATCGTGTAAATCATCAAATACTTCTACAAAAACTTGCTGAAAATGGTATTGGAGATCCACTGTTGAGTTGGTGCTCGTCTTACCTCTCAGCCCGACAATCTAAAGTGGTGGCCTCAGGATTTTCCTCCGACTAGTTTCTAGTGTTATCTGGTGTGCCTCAAGGCTCTCATCTTGGTCCCCTCTTTTTCAACATTTTTATTAATGACATAAGAGATTTTCGTCACTGCGACCACTGCTTGTATGCAGACGATTTAAAAATGTTCAAAATTGTTAATAACATATCGAATGTTACGTTGTTACAAGAAGATATTAATCGTCTTGTCTCATGGTGTTCTCGTAATGGTATGGATCTTAACGCATCAAAATGTTATTCAATTCACTTTTCCAGAAAAAAAAGTAGAATTCCTTATGAGTAAAGAATAAATAAAACTATACTGAGTGAAGTTGTCAGTATTAGGGACCTCGGTGTGGAAATGGATAGCGAATTGAGATTTAATGTTCATATTGACAATATTTGTTCGAAGGCTTCTAAATCCCTAGGATTTATATTGCGCAACTGCAAACACTTTAGGAATCCTAAAACTAAAATATTACTTTATAACTGTTACGTTCGAAGTAGTTTGGAGTACTGTAGCGAAACTTGGAATCCTTTCTACGATGTGTACAATAAGAAAATATAAAGCATACAGAAACGCTTTGTGTGGCACCTCACTTACTCTTGCAATCTTGCTAAGACTATTAAGAGTTACAAAGCAAGACTCATACATTTTGATATGGAGTCCTTAGCTGACCGCAGACTGTTGCTCGACTTAACGTTTTTGTATAAACTTATTGAGGGATTACTTGACGCCCCTGAACTGCTATCTCTTCTAAACTTCGCTGTACCACAAATTTGCACCAGGGCTTCAAGGCGAAACGCTTTGAAACCCTTTAAATACTATACTAACCTTGGAATGAATGCACCTCTCAATAGGCTTGTTAACGAATTCAATAACTTTGACAATAAGAATACTTTAGATCTCTTTGCTGCTAATATCGATCGTTTTAAGCAAGCTATCCGCAATATCGACTGCAATTAGGCTCGTTATTATTTAATTATTCATTTAGTATATTGACTTAATAATTTGATGTTTTTTAATGTGAATTAATGAAATTGATTTATTTTGGTATAATTATTATTTCTTGTAATGCAATATAACGTAATTTTTAAGTATACATGTAATAAATATATATTTTTAATAAATTTAAAATTCTAGTTAGGTATTTAAAAACAAAAAGTACCGCTAGTGCCACACCAGCTCGCTGTCGGCGCCTATAATTGTATTAGCATTCCGCTCTCGTCCGTCCCATGTGTTGTTGTGTATGTTTTAATGTATAATATGTTGGCACCCAAATAAATAAATAAATAAATAAAAAACATACCTACCAAACTTAGTTTTACGTATGTACTGCTATTGAATTTGAGTCGTATTAATTGTTATGTAACGCAAGGTTTTGAATCATACATCGAATAGCACCCAGTATATTTGATAACATCTATCTATAGGTACTATACCTTCTTTTTTATATTTTGCAATATCAGTTTATATGATATACTGAAGTACAGCGACAACATTAGTTTATTATTTAGTTTGGTACTGTCATATTATTATTATATTAAGTGTTTTAAGATTAAGAATATATGTAAATTTGGTTTTATAAAATAAGAAAAAAATATATGCAATTTTAGTAGTTTTATTATCAAGTCTTAACTAGTATTACAAACAAGCTTATATGCTAGCGGATTTGCCATCTGTCACCGTGAATCTGTCACAAAGTTGCTGATAAGGAGAAAGACAACCGACCCAACTGAGTGACGCATCGACTTGATTTATTGCACAGAGATGATTGAGGTCAGGTCAAAGGGGTAAGTCAAAGCGCGCACTGGCTAGTATGACAATTAAGTAGTTCCGCAAGACTTTTTTACCCTCTAATTTTACCTTTAGTTATATTTCTTGTCTTTTTTAGTATTTAAGGTTTCTAATCCCGTGGCAGTCAGCTCTACGTCACAGTTGTAATTAAATGACTGGATAACTCCTAGCGCGTTCCAGCGCTAGATATGTTTCTGGTTTTGTGTGTTACTGCATCAAATGTATATGCTATGCAAGTATGCTCTGAAGACTGGTGTTTGGCAATGTAGTAAGTTATGTGTTGATAAATTTTAAGTTTTGAGCCTTTTGAGGTACCGGATCAAACCAGTTACTAGAAACGTGCTTTTAAAATCAATCTATCGAACCATATTAAGAGGTTATCATCATCTACAGCCTTCTTCATCGCACTGCTGGGTATAAGACTCTCTCATATCTATCTGGAGGAATAGTATTAATGTAGATACCGTATAACAAAAAAATAAATTTTTATTCTTGTAAATATAAAAAAATTACTATAGCAAAGTGTACTTTCACAAACCCTATTTAGTTAAATTTAAATTTTTAACAGTTTCTTGCATATATATTTCAGAAACCTGAAAATTGTCAGAAAAAACCCTAAATTTTTACAAAAAGTGCGATCTACCAAGAATACAGTTTTTGCCAATTCAAGACTCGTCATGCACTCTTCAGGTCCTGACTTAATGGCCATCAATATATAAAATAACCAGACAAAGCAAAAAATACGAAAGATAGTAATGACTTCAAAAAAGGCTTAAAATATTTATAATGAGATAAGTGCTATTATAGTGTTGCAGAATATTTAAACGATAAAACTTTTAAATGAAATAAAGCAAATCGATGCGCTCTACTCAACATATTGCCATATCCAAATAGGGTTAATTGACCAAGCAAGCGAAGCGTCTAAGCATTAACTCGCCAAATTTGCTTTATCTATCCAAATGTTTGTATGTATGTTGGTTCTCGCCACAGGCCGCAAGTTTGTTCGGATCTTAATGATACTTGGTATATAGGTTATTTGATTTTTAGATTTTTCTTATCGTCGGTGATTTTTGATTGTGGGGGTGGTTCCCATCAAAAGAGGGGAAGTTTGCCACTGCACTATTTACCAACCGATTTGCATGAAATTCTAAATGTAGTTGAAATACATTATTATAACAAAATCTGCCAAATAGAAACAGATATTAAGGGTTTTCGTTTCTGACTTTGATAACAACTTATCCAAGCAACGTTTATCGCGGTCAGGTCTTGGCTGGGTGACCGAAAATGGCATTTAACAACTGGGTGCCTCCGTGGGTCAGATGACACGTTAAAGTTGTAGGTCCTGGCTGTTAGTCACAGTAAAGCAGTTTTTAAGCCATATTAGAGGCCCCTAGGGCGGCTTGAAACTCTTGAAAACACAAAGTAAAGAAAAATGAAGAAGTATTATGAATGTACAGTTACATAATTATTGAACAAAGTACGTTTGCACTTTTTTGGTATTTTTTAGAGTGTAGCAGTTCGCAATCTGGGAAAAATACCGCTCGCACATCGGCGCTTACAAAAATATATTGAATGAGATGTCGGAAGAAACTAAAAACACCAATTATGACTTAAACCATTTAAAAACAAAGACTACAAAGCAATCGAGTTGGCCTTTCTTTAGAGCTATTGTTTCTTTATTATTATATATTTATTAACTGATTCAGTTTTTGTTAAATTAGATTGTTCGAACTATTAGGTAGGTACCTAACTTATTTAGAGTTGGATGAAAATAACTTTTCTTTCTTTAAGGTCTACAGTTCGCAGAACTACTATTATTAGATATATTAGTACTTATTGCATTATGTTAAGATCTGCATGTAATATCTATTTAAGCATTAATATTTTATGTATTGAATCAATACTCATAATATATTATAATCATGCACAAAATATTTATAGCTTAATTCTTTATTTTGTTAATATGATGTCATCTTTCTCGGTCATGTTCCAATCGTCCCGCGACATTTTGCTTGTCACAACCTTTCTCCACCTGTCATCACTTCATTATACAGAGTTATCGGCTAGGAGTGTACTAAGCCGAAAGGGGGTTACTATACTCATCCCAAGGAACAACTTTCACAACGGGTCTAACTATGTATTCGAGAAAAAAACAGCTGTTTCATAGAATTTTGTCGATGACCAAGTAACTATTTGTATGGAAAAGCAGTTTTTTTTCACGAATACAGACTTGGTCCTATTATGAATATTGTTCCTTAGGATGAGTAAGTAACCCCACTTCCTGTATTATGTATGATAGCCCTGTATATATATAGATGTCATTACACTATTTTCCTAAAACACTTGCTGACTTATAGGTTTAATCTCATTTCTTATTGACTATATAGTCATAGATAGTTTTCATTCAAATAGGTCATCCGAACATATACGGTTTTAACCACCTTTAAAGTAGCACAAAATTAATTTCACCATTTACAATAATCCAAATACTAACATACCTAACTGATTTTTAACTTGAATCCCAAATTCATTTTTTTGAAAGATGTCTTTTAACCAAATTAAATATTAATTAAGTAACTCACGTCGTTACATTACCATAACCGATGCAGCTAGTTTATTTTTCGTAGAATATTTTAATCTAGAGAGAAAACTTATAAGTATTTCAAGTTCAAATTATACCTAAAGTAAAATAATACTAAAAAAAAAAACACTAGAAAAATTTCGTCCCTTGAATACTAACTAACTGTAAGACCACTTTGGGTCTCAATTTGAGGTTTTCTTTTTTTTCATTTATGTTATTAAAGGTTACCAATTTTTTATATATTTTCTGACTACTTGCCAACATAAGCAAGTTATCACTTTTTTAAACTTTTCCTTCTATCTTTTAGAGAGGTTTAGTCCCATTAGTCTCATAGAAATTTATCCCATAGGACAGCTGACATTTCATTTATCCCTCTGGTTTCCATGGAACAGGTGCCACCGCATTTTTCAAATCTGCCCCATTGAGTCCAATGGATAATTTTATCGCAAAATACACTCAACATTCTAATGCAAACATTAATAAGCTTGCGTACATACCTATCAACCTAAAACGACCCACTGCTGGGCTTGGATCTTCTCTATAAAGGGGGTGTAGGTTATAGTCCACCACGCTAGCCAAATTGCGAGTTGAGAACTTTACATCTCCGAAAGCTGTTACGCTTCTCCGACACGCAGGTTTTCTCGCGATGTTTTCTTTCACCGTTAAGCATGTGGTAATTAAGTAATTATAAATGTTATACGTATAGGTATTAAATAAATTAGTCATATTATTTTTTTTAATATCGGGCGTGGTGCTCAAAATTAAATGTTTAATTTAATAATTATAATATACAAATGCAGAAAAAACTCAAAAGTGCAGGTCTCTCTGGGATTGAACCCACGTTATTTCGTTTGTAAGGGTGTACTAGGCTACCACTAACTTAGCTAACTAATAATAATTACTTGTCCTTCTGTTGTCATGTCTATTCAGCGAACGTCAATATAAACTTATGTTGAAATCAATTATATCGATTGCTCTGGCGACATCTCGGTGAGTGCCAGTTAACTGTATCAAACAGTTTTTTAATCTAGCAAATTGAACGCTAGTCTTTTTTTCGTGTACGAATATTTTCATGTCAGAAAACGTTCGAGAGGTGTGTGTGTTGTGAGCAGGTGTACCTATCATTTTATTATTATATTGCGTTATTGAATGATGGATAAAAAGTGAAAAAAAAACTACTCATAATAAACTACTATTACTTACTTTAAATATTTTCGGGCTAGAATACAAGAGTATTATTATAATAAAAAGTAAGAAGAATAAACACAGAAACAACAAAACGTTGATAGCCTGAAGTTTTATTTTTTTAAAGGCCATAGTCTTGCGTTTGATTGCAACTCGCCGATGTAAAGTGATGACGCGAAGTAAAATGTAACGCGCTTGTTTAGAAGAAACCGATTCAGCCGCAACTTAAAATGACCGAAATTTCTGCTATCGGGAAATAAAATACTCGGCAAAGAATTACAGAACCTGTGAACTGCCATTCACACGATAATAGGAGATGCAAACGTTTTGTGCGAGTCCGAATCTTTACAATGAACCAATGGCGTCTTAAGGTACCTCTATTTGTCAGATTATAGAATGGAGATAGGGAGTTATATCTTGTAATTCCAAGGCACACTCCACGAAATATATGCGACCTACATCAAAATAAACACACTTACTTCACAATTTCAAACATTGTTCAATCCAAAAAAGCCTTGACTAACAAAATGTCACCGAAGCGACGTTCTTACACCCGTATTTAGCTCTAAAATGTATTTGACACGGGCGCGCTGTAAAGTGTATTTGGCACAAACGGCTGACTAGGCGTACCCGTAAAGTACATAGCGACTGTTACATAATCTACAACCGTAAGCTCTATGTCTGCGCTCTCGTGAAAACACGAATTTAGAGCCAAAAGCTTCGACCATCGGGCGTTGGGTACGAATTATGTAGCGTAGATTATTGCTGAAGGGTTGTAATGGGTTACTTAGTACTTTTTGTACAAAGTTAGAGGTACTTATGTACATTGGGTTTCGTAGATAAGTTTAAGCGCACGGACCCTAGATTTAACCTTTATTAAACCTAATTTGTATTACCGCAATATTGGAGTAAGTTTCTGGAAAAAATGTTGGATGAAATGAATTATCTTTAACTGATTTTTATCAAACATCGCTAATAACAATATCGAATAATTCATATTGCAAACAGAAAAAAAACATGTAATCGATTCATTCGTTTCGGAGCTACGATGCCATAAACAAATACATACGTCAAAATTATAACACCCCATAGTTCTTGCATCGGGGATTAAAACAGATTATAATATGACCTAGATCAAAATCTTGGAAAAATATATCCAAGTTAAAAGATTCCTATATGAAGAGTCATTTTTTCATAACACACAATCTAACCGTACTTAGCAATAGCATAAACTGCTAAGGGCGCTCTTCTTCCTCCATTAGGAAACGAGTCAGTTCATGTCATAATTACAACCTCTCATATCCTCACATACGATACTCTTATAACCGCGGTTAACGATAGCCAGACGTGGAGCATCTGGCCTCGGGAATTAGACCAAGTAGGAAGAGGAGCGACGTCTATACTGTGGCTGCTATGTGGGGAACAAAATGCGTCTGTCTCTGTCTTTAAATCTTCACGATCAAGAAAGACTAAGGAGCTAACGTCGCGTTCGAAGTTGCAGTGATGATGTCTTGTTAGATCACGTCGATTTTGTATATTTTGGTTATATCATTATACGTGTATTTTATGAGTAGAATTTTTGCTAGGCTATATACCAACAAAAAGAAAAAATGTTTAATGCTTAAGGGGGCGTATGCTAAAATTTATAAAATAAAAATATACAACTTGGTACATCGAATGACGTTACGAAAATATATGCGTTTACTTAATAGATTAATGTACATAAACGTAATGCGATATTTTTGAAATATTTTCAGTCATATAATAAAAAAAAAATAGGCCAAAAACAAAACACGTTTCTGTAGTCCAGTCATTTTAGCAATTGTATATTTTTAATAATCTAGTTTGTAAAGTCGTATATATCCTAATATTAGGATATATACGACTTTACAGCTATATAGTCTACCTCACAGCTATATAGCTGTCTAGACTAGCGTCTCCGCCTTATGTAAGTGAAGATTAGAAAAGCCAAACTAAATGTAAATGACAATTAAACAACTGCGAAATATCCCTGTAAAGAAAATTTGTACTGACATCGCTTAAGAATGGCAATAACAATTATCAACATAAAGAACTACGATCAGAAAATTTATAACACAAATAATCACGTTCTTGAAAACAAAAAAACGGCTTTAACATTTTCTGTTAGTGTGCTTGTCATCCAGTTTTCTTTAGTCCACGGTTGTGCAGTAAAATGCAGCGATAGTAATATTACAAGTATAAATCCTACCTCAGACGTCGGAGCACGGAGTACCGCCGGCTTACCGAAATGCATTAAGCGGCGCATAGCTGTTAAACAGTGTACCTACTAGTTTGCGATCCGATAAAAAAGGAAAAATTTTCAAAGACGTTTTGGTATAGCTCTGTAAATAAACCAATAGCGTAAAACAAAAAACTGCTGGACACGAGTCTGCCCTATGAAATGGTGTAGGGCAAAGTCTACTCCCCAAACGTAATTACGGGGTTGGAGACTTATCTTCGAAGGCTCACGATTTCTAGTATAATCATGAGTGAAGAACACAGAGATGCATTCCTGAGATTAAACCTACACCAGTAAGTTTGAAAGGCAAAGAGTTAACTCGACTGATTTAGCTTTTTCATAAGTACTGACTTTGGGAGAGCATGTTGTTAATTCGTATCCTTTTTCAATACGACGTTCGTCCTCAGTATGATGATCTGTCAGCTGTCTGAAATTAAATATTCTAAACTAAAAAACCTGTGATAAAACTTGTGATATCTTATCATGATGCTGATGAAAAATGCTGAAGCAAATTGTTTCAAAATTTATTTACGTAAATTATTAAGAAAGGGTAATAACAAATCTCAGGCGATTTTGTCGCTTCAAATAATTTCTTGGATGTTAGCGCTAAAAGTCCCAATACAGCCTCTTGGGTACTATTATAGGCGAATGTCCAATAATTTGTTCGGTACAATGAACTTGTTATCCTCATAATTATTAGGTTATTGACTGTTCTCCTGAGACATATTTACAGAACCAACTAATAGAATTTCAGACTAGCTGAAGGCAAAACCTATTTTATATAAAACCCTGTGGACATTATTTTTTTAAGGTTGAATAGTATAGTTTCCTTTTTTTATTTATGTTGTACTGTAAATTTCATGGATTCACACAAATACTCTTTCTAACACAAGAGCTTTCCTGTTTCTTCAAAAGTTTTCTCTGAACTTTTGGGGGAAGTTCAGAGTTATTAACACAGTATTTTTTTTCAAAATGTTGAAGTTATTCAGCTTCTAAATTTTCTAATTAACTTTATCAACATCATTAGCTTATTCTCGTCCACAACTGGAGATAAGCATCTAACATGACATGCCACTTGGCCACATTCTGGTTCTCTTGTCTCCAACCTGCAAAAATATATAGAAGATAGCAGGCTAGACTATCTTATGTATATCTTTGCATAGTCAATATTATAAATGGGTTAAATGCTTAAAATATATATTTGGGGATACCAGCAATCTTGCTTAGATTGCTGGTGTCTTTAAAATAAAATATCTCAAATCGTGACCAGTGGGTGGACGGTAAGCGATGTTCCAGATCTGCAGATAGGTAATGCTCGATGTATATTCGACGATTCGATTTAGATGCTAACTGGGGTTTGATGAGTGGTTTGCGGATGAATCCCTCATGTTGTCGAATTCATGATAAGTATAATTACAAATAAGTTAATCTGCATCTGACTATGTTAGATAGCCGTTTTTAACTACAGATTTTGTTAAAAGAAGAGATTTTCTATCTCACTGTAATTTCATTAATGTTTGTTACCTAATTTATGACTTACTTATCACCTAGTTAAACTTTTCCAACACGCGTGAAAACCCGTCTTAAACAAAATGGATCAAACACACGTCAGTTTAATAAAAGTGCCTAGTAAAATTTAAATATTTTATTTTTGTTTAAAAAGAAGGCCTTTTATATCATACCAAAATAGGTCAAATAGGTAGTTTGGGTTTTCAAATCCTAATAACAAACAAAATGTTACATGCTAGACGATTAAAAATAACTGTAACTAAACCTAGTAGTAGGTATAACAATTTAATTAAACTCGGATGTACAATCCCCGAGTTTAGATCCCAACTCCTAAAACCAACGAGCTAGCCACAAAGCTATTAAGGTTCCTGCACTGAATCACAACATGTCATAATTTCAACTAAACTTACAACTTTCCGTCGTCTACGGGGGATTTATCGTTCAATAAAGCGTCCTGTAACACCGCAGATATTGCGTTAATGCGATATTTAGGCCCTTAAATTGGTGTAGGTGCTAAATACTGGTTCTTATGGCCAAATAATTGTAAATTAATCTCGCCCATTTCATAGAACCGCTAGCCATTGACAATTTCAGCGGTCAGCAATTTGACAGCAGGTCGAACTGTTTAGGCATCATAAGGTATTTAGTACATGTTGAAGTTCTCTTTTTATATTTCTTATTTTCAAAACAATGTAAAATACTGTCGTCGTATATACTTTTGATTGATATTTCGCAAGTTTAACTATGATAGTTTTGTAAGTACCAGACATTTATTAATAATAAATTCATTAGCAGCCGTAATAATCTAATTAATTGATACGATTAACAATGTTAGAAATTGCTACAGCTAGCAATGATAAATCAATACTGTTTTGATGTAAGTCATATTTTGTTAGCAAAAATCTGTAGTTGATCAAAAATCGCGTCATAAAAAAACTTTGCTTTTTTGACTTATATTGATATAAGGTATTGCGTAAGATACTTACCTAAAATACTAATATCGGCAAAAGTTGAGAATGCCGTTAATTAAACTGAGTTTATAATAAAAATAAACACTGCATTCAAATCAACATATAAAGTAAAATAGGTAAAGTACAGGTAAAAAATGTAAAGGTTAGTAACACTTTTAATTTAATTATCGAAGCGACTGATTAAATCAAATGTTTAGTTCGGCATCAAGCTGATGTATTTATTTAATTAACAGTTGTTGATCCAACTCGCAATTAGCTACGTGCTCATTATGATTGACTTTTTGTTCAGTAAATGCGTTAATAAATCAAAACTGTCGATACTGCAATGAATCGTCTCTGTTTCGGGTTTAGCATTTTTTTTGTTTCGTCTGTGAGTTAGGATGTTTGAAGTTTTATGTCTCTTTTTTTTCTCGCGTATAGTTTGTCGTTTCTAAGGTCTAAACATACACAAAGATGTCGAATTTGCATTTTTTTTCAGAGATTCGGGTGTGTTTGTTCTTAAAAACGTTTGGGAAGTTTGCTACGGCGCGATATAGTCGACTACTATTATATTAAGTACGCACATGTGGACACAACATTAATAATAAATATTTTTGAAAATAATAAAATTGGCCATGTAGGCTTATTTTTTATAAAGTCGCAAAAAACTTCGTGATTTTGTTTGCAGCTGGTGAAACTAATGTTTATTAGTTTGTTTTTGTACTATAATCCTAGGAACCGAATACAGAGTAAAAAGATGTAGGAACACCCTGGATATCTTGCTCTAAGTCCTTTAGTGTGATGAAGAAGAAAATATCCAACAACAAGGTAAATGTCAAAATCTATCAAAATCTGTAAAAAGTTTTGTAGAAAATTTTGGGGATAAATAATAAAGCAATAATTTCTTATTTTCCACATGATAAAAAAGCATAAAATAGTAGTTACCTTTATTAGCATCAACGGTCTTCTTCGCTGACACGTTTGAAATGACTCCATAGTAATTATCTCTGTTTGTACCTAACTCTACTTATCTACTCCATACATTTCCGGTAATTCCAAATTTGCCCTGATGTAGATGAGATAAAATCAATATGTGGATCCCGCTTAGTAACCGACAAATTAAGTTACCCATGCTCTTAATGGCGCACAGGATAATCCGCCAAATGGTTATAATTGTGTCTGTTTATTCAGGCTCGTATAACCCACAGTTCTCTCAATTTTGCCGGTTTGCTTTTAAAACGTCGGTACATGTATAAAACCTTTTAGTAAATAAATTCATCCCTATAGTGCTCCTAGTCATTTAAACAGATTTATTACGTTCTAAAACGGCGTTTATAATTATTTTTGTATTCTTTTTTTCAATGTTAAGACTGTAGTAAGAATTAATGTTTATGAAATGGCCATTGACTTTATTGGGCGAGGAAGTGAAAGCGTATCTGTTGTCTGGCAAAAAAAATGTTTCGCCTGTCGGTATGTTCAAAATATTGGTACTAGCATGCATTTTCAAATTGTTAAGCTAATTTATCTAAATTTGTTATAACACAGGTTCCATAATTTTTTCGAGAGGTTTGGCTTGCTTTGTTTCACATAAAAAGAGTAGGATTTTTTCAAAGCCGCCGCCGCTTATTGGCCCTTTTCAATAACATATGGAACTTAAATTAAAGTCATGTACATGTCGCTCACTAATCCCGTTTTTATATAAATAGACTTATTGGGTTAAATACAATATTGTGTAAGCATGCTTTATAACTATCATCGTGATTTAAAACGCTAGTAGGAATTATTAAATTCCTAAACCTGCAAATACAGCTTCAATAAGGAAATGAGCGCAAAAACCCACTTAACTTTTCATTCTAACTAAAATCGACTTTCAGCGTAAGTAAAGCAGACACTTGCCTGAAAAAAGCACTATAAAAATACTTTACCAAGCTACGCAAGGAAGAACACTTGTTACGAGCTAACTTGTCTTTTTAACTGAACCCGATATTCAAGAGGTTTTTCCTGACTATAGCGGATAAATTTAATAAAAAGTTTGTCTTTGGTAGCTTTGTTTATGAGAATATGTTTAATTGATATTTTTCTCGGCTTACAATGTCTTATACTAAGCAATATATAAATAAAAATTAACCATAGCGTTTAGTTTTAGAATAATATAAATAATTGATTTTTTTTTCCAAGTCTACTAGGCATTTGAGCACTAGCTCGCACGACCACGGATATCATCGACACTGTGGCTAGTCTAGAGTATGTCTAGCCTGGAATACACTGGCTCTCAAGAAAGGCTGTTAGAAGACACCGCTAGACCTTGGCGACAGATTTATCATCTTAAGGGTGGTAGTTAGCCAGACAAGCGTTAAAAAATGCCCCACCCTAATGCTATGGTTTCCTCAGAGATGTGGATGTGTACAATAATTATACATAAATGTTATTGATTTCGAAAAATTGCAACGTTTGCATTATTTTTTATACTACATATTACGCAAAAAAGTAAATACCAGATTGACTGACTGATATAAGCTAGAAATGAACGCAGAAGCTGAGCCGCTGAACTTAGAGACATGAAATTTGGAGGGTGTATTCATTAAACGGTGCAAAAGTATTTTTTTGGATTTCAAATCCGAGATGTCCGCAACATATTCGGGGTTTTTCAAAATTTTCTATTTTACTTTTATATAAAAAAGAAAAACTAAAATGCCGTCATTGTGCTTGACATGGGTAATTGAGCTGCGATAGAACGGACAGGCTATGTTCTGGTGTCGAAACAAACAGCGGCCGATTCAATCAGAATTTGGCAATACAATTCCTGTTTCCAACCCTGAATAGTGAACAGTGAGTATTAGGTACAGAACGTTACGTTAGTTTTGAGAATGTTTACGTAAATAATAACAAACTCACATACAATACAGTTTACAAAAGAATATTACACAAAAATTATGTAAGATTATGTATGATTTATAAAATATTTTCATGACTTAAAAAATATTCCGGTTAAACATCATGAAAGATTTTCAACTAAATTCGAATTTTGAATTCATCTATGTAATACTAATAATTATTATTTGGAACGATACAGATTTGATACTTAATTCCACAAAAAAACACACAATTAAACTTAATCGTTGTACGTAGCGTACTTAGGATGCCGCCATTTTCTTCTTATTATTCCTCTTTCTACTCGTGGTGACTGAATTCTTCTCTTGAATCTGTCACGGCCAGTTAATTAGTATAACACTACAAACTTACGGTATTATTAATAAACGCGTCTTAACTTTAAACGTGTTTTGTCTTGTTTTGACGCGTGACGTTCTCCATCGGATAAAACAAGACGAACGACGTTTAAAGTTAAGACGCGTTTATTATAAGACCGTGTATTGTAACATATAGAATGTTGTCAATTAATTTCCAGAATGAAAACGTTGGAACCAAAAACGCACTGTGTTTTCTTTTGCAACACCGCCGCCATACACATCATTCATCCTTTGAACCGTTTCTGCAGCATTGGTACCACGGTGGAACTCGTACTCGTAAATAACGCGATATTTCAAGTTTTCCATTTTGTAAACTGCGTGACGCAAAGAAAAAACCAAACGAGGACAAAACAAATGAATTACGGTTTTCGAAATACAAATGTATGAATAAATAGCTGTATAAATTTGAAATTGGAATCCCTAACCAAATAAGAGATATTTGAGATCAAAGCGGCCAGTACGACAAAACGCCAATTTCATATGTAAGGACCTGCTCTGTAGCGTGAGATAATATGTAATATAATTAGTTGACATTGTATTTTATAAGTCTTTATTGTGTTTTGAATAGTTCTTTACTGATTATTTGTAAGAAATTATGACCGTTTTATTTCTTTTACTCGTATGTATTTGTCAAACCATTTCTTATTCCATGGATAATAACTACAGATTTACCGTTAAACCCAATAGAGATAGAAGGATAGAGGAAAAGCGCAAAGTTTACTCGCATTTCCGGTTCCGTAAACATTCTTAAAAGGAAAGTTTCTCAAACAAGTAGGTACGTATTGCTTTGACCCATCTGTTCCCAATTCTGCCTCTTTGCCAAAAGCTCGCGTGTCCGCTCCGACGCCTGTCTAACCCATTTGGACTATCTATACTCTTGATTGTTATTGTATTGGGTGAAATCTTGATTCTTGCGTATTTTGATGGTTTAGATTTATATGTAGATAAAGATTGCTATTGTAAAAGGTTTAAAAATGTATTGCTAAATCTGATTCAATTCAATGTACTCAATTTGACTGGGTGTTATTTTATTTGTGGTCTTATTCAAATATCAAAGGGTCCAAAAGTTTAATTTTTAAATCGAATCAACTGACAAAGTTTATCGGCGCCTGTCGTAATCACTTTTTTTTATTAACTTTTATTAAAGTGATAAAAATAAATAAATGTTTAGGTGCATTATGCTTTACCTTCACCCATGTTCTTTGTTTTCTGGTGGAAAAAAGAAGCATATCTGCACTATCTGGACATCGGACTATTACTTCACTAAAAGTCAAGAATATCCATCAGTCAGTTGTTAAAGAGAAGAAAAACTAACAAAATAACACATACACACACACTTTTGCATTACTAGTAGTATATATTATTATAATAAATTTGCAAGTATGGCAACAAACAAACTATTTTGTTATCTCTTTGTCATGTATCAAAAATTATTTAAGACAGATACAATTTTAAAGATACATATTATGATTTAAATTGTTCATTCCAAATTACACGGCATGTAATCGATTCGATAATATTGGATCATTCCGATCTAACTAAACCAAACAACCCCGAATTCTCTGAAAAGAAACCAATTAAGCGCCAGCGCAATTCCAACGGTATTTCATCTAAAATGTCCAAAAGATTTTGAATTCGGAATTGAATGAAATGAACGAAATGAATGAAATTGAACAGATGAACGGACGCCGTCACAATAGCTCGAGCTCGACAAATCGGTGTCCATAAATTAAGTACCTTTACATTTTGGCCGCGATATCGCTGTGACACGTGATTTATTTTCGAATGGCACTGCAAATGTAATGTTTGATGCGCTTACACAAATGTTCTGTACTTCTTACATAACATGTAAAAAATACACAAACAAAAAAAAAACAGATAAAAAAATGCTGACAGATGATTGTTATGAAATTAACTTTTTATTATTTAGAGCAACCTACCTTTTAAAGGTATCACTTATATTACAATCTATATAGCCTAAGGCTTAGCCTTAATAAGTAATGAGAATTTAGCTTTAAATTCTATATAGAAACTTTTGTAAAAAATTAACGTACCTAATTGTTTGAAAATAAAGGCGTTGGATTATTCCATTTCAAAACTAAGTGTCTTAAAAACTTGAACTGAGAATTTCCAAATGTCACTTACTTAAGTAGGCATCCAAAAAAATAAGTGATGATTGAATGAATAATATAAATTTTTATTCTTGGTATTATTTTTTTCAAACTTGTGTACGTAGTACCTACTTCAATAATCCATATAGGGTTTCTCTTTAGGTACCAGTAAGAGCAGTTAAACTATTTCCCGTTTTTTTTAACATACGTGTTTCAGATGTGAACTACTTATCTGTCTATCTATATATATATATATATATATATATATATATATAAATGAATCCTTATATGCCTTGGTCACTATTTTTTTGAGTTTGTTATTGACAGGAGAAGGTTCTTATGGCAGAAAAAAAATTAAATAAAATATATAAAAATGAATCCGTTTGTTTCACTAAAACTCGAGAACGGCTGGGACGATATAGCTGATTTTAGTCTTGAAATGATTGACGTACTCCAGGTAAGGTTTAAAGGGTGAGAAACATACATAACTGTTAGGCGGTATGAAGTTCGACGGGTCAGCTTATCTGTAATAATAATACAATGAGGAAATATTTGTATTTTAAAATCGATCTAGTAGGATTTAAGTTTCTAAAAGTACAAATCTTTAGTGCAGATGTAAATTTTGAAATTATCGGTAAATAGCAACGGACAAGGTATTAATAGACGCTAGAAATTGAAAAACGTCCATGACTGTTTTATTAGTTTTTAAGTTAGCTACTACTAAAAAGATGGAAGCTCATATAGTGTGTTGTGACACATAAGAAAAAAATTGTTTCTTTTTAATATTTAACCAACACAGCTAGGCATTTAATCACCAACTCGCACGAAGGCCCCTAGATAGAGCAAGCCTAGCCTGGCATACACTGGCTCTCAAGTAAGGCCGAACATCGTTGGGTGCTTGGCGACATCTTTATCAACTTGTGGGTGGCAGCTAGCCAGCCGATCGTTAGACACGTCCTTCCACCAATGGCATGGTTTCCTCACGGTTTTCATCGACAGCCTCTTTTTCGCATTTCGTAGTATCGAACATCTCGCACGGCAAATGTTGTCACTGAAATCTCCTACTGTTTTACTCTGCACAGTGTTGTGATCTCGTTACGCTCACAGATTGAGAGCCGGTTCGCTGAATTATTGATGGACGCTCAAAGCGCGCCTTAGTAATGACTGGTGCTATTTCACCTGACAACATGAAACGATCATCTTTGCCCTCATTACACGAATGTTGTTTGCGAACAAGTGATATTAAAAAAAATATAAAATTAAAAAAGTAACAGCCTACTTCAATTTGGCAGAAGCGTATATAATTTTAAATTAATAACATAACTACTGGACGGATTATTCTTTAGTGGTTTATAGGTAATTCATCTGCTATTTTAATCGCTGTTGTAGATCGTCACTTAATTTTCTTTATAAAGGCACTTGCTCACCTACCGATCAGAATACATTTTATATGGGACAACATGAGATGTATTTGTTCTTTTTAAAAGAGAAAAAAAAATCTAAATAGATTTAAATGTGTTTTTCAGAAATTGGGGAAATGCCAGCATAAAAAAAAAAGATTTCTACTAATTGAGGATCTCCTTCTTTTTGATAGATATCTTTTGATTGTCAAATTTGTAAAGTCAATTATCTGAACCGGAATTTGAACCTACAATCTTCCGCTTGAAAATCGTGCATATAAAAGTGTACATGCACTTAATGTACACTTTTAAATGCACGTTTAATAATTCAGCCCACTATTCCGGTTCCACAATTACTCCATCAGTCGTGTCCAATAAAATCGGGTTAAGAATCTAGGCGCTAAAAATAAATGCTAAAAGATTAAATTCCAGCAATAGCAGAAGAGTAAAACAGGTTGACAAGATAGGCTTTAAAAGCATTTGGATTTCCAAAAAATCAGTGTAATCTCTACTTTTGGACATAGAGCAAAAACTTTTAACGCTGCTGAAATGCTGAGATGGCCTTTTTAGTTAACAAAGAAAATAGGGCTGCCATCAACTGTGTGAGCTTTTAAACTTTCAGAGTTGTTCTTAAATATCAGTTCTCATTAAATGCAAGAAAGCTCTAGACGTGTTCCATTATTTCAAGAATTAAAGAAATCCTCGAGAAGCAGCAGACTACATCCAGGCCCTCGGGACGACATTTATTTCGCAACACAAAAAATCACCTCGCGGTTGTGTTTTGCATATCCCAATATTATTAAAAAAAAACAGGCACCGTAGACATTTTTTTAATTTTTATGGAAATAGCTTTTTTTATAATACCAAATAAAAAAATTACTACTACAAAAATCGTTATTTGTACATCAAGTTGTCGTAAAGATGTATCGGCAACTACGCAAGTAAAAAAACGAGACAATCGTCAATATATACAAATTGACAGACAAATACCAAACTTAAAGTAGAGACGCTCGGCTTGCTCGGTCAAAAGTTTTTATGCATACATAAGATTTAGAAGATTTAAAAGAAAAATCGTCAACAAATAAATACAGACAAATTGCAAAAGCACTGAGAAGTGTTGCGCTTCGGCTCCCAAAAAGCATTTGCTTAATTTGATACTCAGAGCGCGGCGTGACAGCAAACGACTGCGTCGAATGAAGTACTGAAACCGAATGGTCGTTTGGGAGATTAGGCATTCGTGTTTGAAGATTGGCTTGACAAAAACTTCTATTCGGGGAATGAGCGGTTCGGCGACAATTGACATGTCTGGCAACACTTTTAACGATTAGCGACAGCTGTACTCGTATATACTCGTAGTAGGGGTTCAAGTCAGCGCAAAATTAAAAAAGATATTAATACGAATTTCTGTCACCTTGGGTGACGCCACTAAGTTCAGTAAATTGAGTCATTCCAAGCGTGTCGGCTAAAAGGACATTAATTTCAATAGTAACTATCACTACTAGACTGGCTGTAGACAAAGAGTTAAACATAAATACAAACTTACTTACATACAAATATAATCCCTAAAAACATTACCCTTTTATTGGGCGGTTCTAGACTTCGTTAGCTCAATATATTTTACCAACTTCCTAATAGAGGAGGTACTCAATTCGCCTGTATTTATTTTGATGTTTCTTTTTTGATTTTCGTAGGTAAGTGGTAAGTGAACACTTTAAATAAATATTTTTTGTTTGAAAAGGTAGTTTTTTCCTTTTTTATCAAAATAGGTCAAAAATTGACTTTTAAATCTAAATAAGTAAAAATGTTTGAACAGCGCCTAAAGCAAAGTCCAGGAAGTCTAAAAAAAAATATTTTAGATACACAATAAGAAAAAACTATTTCACGTTTATAACATGACTAGAAAATCCATCTTAAGATTCCTTGCACTAAATTTTATTACCTACCTACCTCAATTGTCTAGTGACTAATCATTCAGAGAATACAAAAAAATGCACGAGCGTACTCATAAAATAAAAATTTGGTGACAAATATTATTATGACAATATATTTTTACAAATATTTCCTAAGGATCGAATTGTTAACACATAAATTTAATATTCTTATCATCTAAAATAAGAACTCGCCAACGTTTTAATATCGTAAAAATATTTAGACACGTAGGAAAATATCCCATTTTTATGGGGCGTGTAAAATTGAAAACCCTTTTCAGCTATAAAATGAAGTGCAATCAGCGTTTACTACGCTGCATGACTATAAGTTTATAGTGTCATAAACAATAGAACCTATGGTTGGGAGCAGTACTTTAAACCATATCTTTCTAACCGACTATTAAAAATTGTACTTTTAAAGTGCAGGTTATCATTAATTCATTGCAAATTTTCTATTTTTACCCGACTGCGAAGGAAAGAAGGTTATATTTTTTGAGTAAATGTATGTTAAGACCTTGGCACGCCCTAAAGCTTAAACGGCTTGTCGTATTTACGTATTGACGCAAAACCTTTAGTACGAGTCCGTGGAATCTCTACCACGTACTGGTGTCTTCTTGCAGTATGAAGCATAAAATTCTCCCACAACTGGTATGTAACGAATCTCCGATCGACGCAGTTTTCAAGTTAAAGGTTAGGGGGGAAAAGGATGTACTTATTTGTTTTAATTTCGCCATCTATTCCCTTAAAAAAGATCAGTGTAGTTAGGGACATTGACGCCTTAAAAAAATATAATAATTTATGGTTGTTATGCTAAATCCCAATCTTGATACGTGACAATTAAAGCTAGAAGAATATATTTCGTAATATTTTAGTTATTTGGAAAAAATATAATTTTTTCAAAGTACAGTAATTTTCATTTTCCCCTAATCATCTAATTATGACTATGATCTTCTTTACCTTACCCTTCATGTGTATTAGTAAATGTTTCAGTACTGTAACCATCAGTATACATTGCCATAAAGCCTGGTTTCTAGGAAGGCTGCGAACGCTACAAACCGCGAGTAGCATGCTATTATGATTGTACTAGATCTAATTACTGATCCTAATCGACCTCTAACTGGAAATGGTTTGTCTAATGTTTAATCGTCAAGCTAGGACTGTTGATTTACTGTTTTAGATTCGTATTTAAGAGAACGTAGTGCCTACTGACGTCATGCGTGACGTGCAAATATTCATACGTTTATTTAAAACCGGAGTTCTAACCTCTGCAATATTTAGACGCGAAATTGAAATATCATTGACTACTAGCTGTTTTCCGCGGCGTTGCCTGCGACATTAAATGATACAAAAAGAAGTTTTGAACTTTTAACACTCATTTGAGCCCCTTTGATTTTGAATTTCCCAACATATTTTCGAATTGTAGGTAGTTTGGGCTGTCCCTACACCGTATAATGAAAACACCCTCTAATTTTTATGTCTCGATGTTCTGCGGTTTAGGTTCTGCGTTGATTCTTAGCGAATACCTATTATGTTATATACAGTGTTATTTGTAAGAGGTTATCATTACGAACAGCTTTCTTTATGGGACCAATCCTGAATTCTAGAAAAAATAATGAGCTGTTCCATACAAAATGTTTATCAATCGTCGACAAAATCTATGAAACAGCAGTTATTTTTTTAAGAGTTTGTCTCATAGTAAAAATTGTTCCTTAGGATGTGTACAGTGTCCCATTTTCAGCTTAATACATTCCTATTCGTTTTCATACATAAGGTAATATTTTCATTTTGCTTAATTATATTCTGCGAAGGAACTCTTCGAATCGGATGCTTCTTTCAGTCTATTTGTCTCACTATCTAGTGATAGTAAGACAGATAGATAAATAGGCATGTTCAAAGCGTCATTTATGTTTAACCAGAAGTGTATGGCTTCTTCACACGAACATAAATGTTAAGTAATTAAGTTAATTAAAAATTAATTAATCTCTTTATATCTGAATTATTAACTACATTTTGCTATATAAAACACAAACTTGCAATGCTGATGATCTTCAATACTACAAAGAGCCTCAATGAAGATCACAAGCAAGCATAGAGATCCATTGAACCTGTCTAAAAACCTTTACACCCAAAATCCCGCGAGAACCGGTACTATGATTGCGACACTAATTACTGATGGTAATCTGGTTGCAGGCTGGAGCCGCGGCGCAGGTTTTGTCTGCCATTTAGGCTTCAAAGGAGCTCAAGTCAAAGGAACGCTGTGAAAAGTTCGCGAAAGGACCTGCCTGGGAGTAATTAACGCGAGAACGTAATGGGATTGCTAACCTGTGCTGGGTATAAGTTGAAAGCTGTACCCTGTATCGTGGATACTCTCTGTGTCATACGTATTCATATCTTCTTTGACGAATAGCATCTATTGATAACTTTGTCGGTAACTTTGAACTGGATTCATTACTTATCAGTCTTACTCTCTTTCTCCCGCTATGTTGATTTTTTCTTTACTATTTTTGTTGTTTTAATGCTGCGTGCTCGATGACTTTGAGTACCTAAGAGATAACTGCACTATATGCGTTAACAAGCAGATTTGATTTGACGGCCGCCGTGGTTTAGTGGCTTGCTTCAAGATCTGACGGTCTCGAGTTCAATTCCCGGTCGGGACAGGTGTTCGAACATTTGTCTTCGGGTCTGGATTCTCTGGATGTCTTTTTGCGTGTGTTTGTGATGTTACATTGTATCCCCGACACAGGAGAAATCCTAGTGGGGAGCTATAAGTGTGAAACGTCTATTTAATTTTTTTATATTTGATTACTGTGTTGTATGTACCCCGTGGTGATCATTTACTGTGTTGTATGTATACTTATAAACGTGATGTACTTTCTGGTTTCAGAATTTCACTTTCAAAATTATAAAACTAAATTATTAAACAAATTAACAATAAAAAGACGAAATAAATTCTATCAATTCGTTTAATACTAAGTCAATGTTGGTTTGTCTCATTACGTTTTCAAGAGAAAACTTTACTCCGCCGAGTCTAATTATGCATTACCAGCTGACAGAACATGTGTGGCAAAATATAAATTATTTAACCAGTTCGCACCAGTTTTGTAGAGTTTTGTGTCGCGGACTATGAGAGTAGTTTGGAGTTGTCCGCGCGTTTCGGCCGAGTGCTTTTGCATGTTGCACAGAGTGTGTTTTAACAAAATAGATGGGCAAGCTCGTAAATCTTGGAACGGTGACGTCTGCTCCCCGGACGTTTCCACGTGTCGCTGAATACTAGAGTTATATCCTGACTAATGCGGGGAAGTGAAAGCGTGTGTCGAGAGTGTATCGCGGGATTAATGGTCAGGTTTGTAGTGATTTGTCTCGATACCAGTAAAGTACGGTTTGGGTTAAAACTAGCCAATTTAATTAGTAAAGTAGGTAGTAAGCATGATTTGTTTGAGTTAAATTTCAATTATAATTAACATGAACGAGAGTCAATATAACTTTGGGATGGGTAACTATATTATAACATCCTGCAAATGCTGACTCTGCAGACTCGCGTCTGACTGAGAACAGCCTAATCCGAGGACTCTCGCGCGGGTTATTCTGTCCGAATATTGGTAAAACACCATAAAACCAGTGTAAAGATAGAAATGAGAAAAAAGTCTGTGTAGAGTTAAAAAGTGTTTCTTTTATAAAGATGGAGGTTTCTGCCCAAACAGCACGTAACATTTTTAAAGTATTACTAACAATTTAATTGTATAAATAAAGCAAAAACATTTTACATACTCGTATATTTTTTAAACAGTTTTACAGTCCACAGTATGACCAGTTGGTAAGCCAATATCGATCGGCTTTGCACGAAGCCTTCCTTTTATAACTGCAGACACTTTGTTGTTTTTTCTGCGGCAAAGCTGTATTTATTGCTTTCAATTCGCCGACGTTTTGTTGAAACAACAAAGATACAAGAAGTGTGCGCAAAATACTGCACTTTACGTTATACCACTGTGGTTGTAAATTTTAAAAATCGTTATTAGTTTGGAAAGATCAGGTTGGTACTAATAATGTCCTCGTGTTTTTTTTTGGAGTAGTTCCAATAGGTCGCTTTGTTCTTATGTATACTAGCGATACTAGATGTTACTGTTTTGTATAGTACCCTGTTTATTGATTTCCCAAAATAAGGCAGCGAACATTTTTAAATGTTTGAAGACGACATCAATTTTTTTTTATTAAATAATTTATAACTACATCTGAAGACTTCATATAATTTGTTTTAACATCGGTCCAAAGGTTTGTTTTTTAAATAGAAATAAGAAGCTTTATTGAAAATTATTATAATATTACATAATTTGAATGAAAAGTTTGTATCGGCCCGGCGGTTGCCTAAATGAAGTAGTATTTACAGAACGTTTTTACCTAATTTTGAATGTGCTGAGGTACAGGGTCATTATCTAGTAACCTCTAATACTTGATTTTTATTAAGTGATTCCAATTTAATTCTAGTAAATAATTATTTTTGTTTAGAATATAAAATATTTGTTGTGAATTTTCGTAAAGCTTATAATTATTATTATTTTAGATGTGATCGAGGTTAACATTTTTTATGTATGCAGGATTATCGGTTTTTTTATAAGGTGTTGTCTATACATACCATAAAATAATATTTATTGCACAAGAATTTGAAAGATATCACAGCTAAGCCTTATTACACTCCAAAATAATCACTTAAAATTGAGGAAAAAGAAATACGACCTCTCAAAATTTGGTGTATTTTTTAAACTGCTATTTTATTCAGGGTCTGATTACATTTCTAATTAAGAAACTTCCAAAAGTGTAATTTCAACGTGAGATCTTTCCTCGAGAGATAAAAACTTGGTTGATTATTTAAAACTGTAAATACTGTAACAGGTAAGCAAACGGAACACTTTTTGTCATATCTTTTATGTTCGTCCTAAGTTTTTCGGTTTTTATTTAAATGGGTTTTAGTTGATATTTACAATTATTCGTGATACTTAAAGCGTTGACCGTAATAAAAATAACAAAAAAGCGACCACAATAAAACAAAGTGGTTTAAAACAAAGTGGTTGTGTTTTGGTAAGCCAGTTTAGAAGGAGTTTTATACGTATAAAACTACTTCTAAAGTTACGTTATTCCACATAATTTTTCTAATTTTTGCATACCGAATGGAAGTTGGTTTTTATTTTTTTTATGTATGTCTTGTTCTACGATTTCTATAAGATAGCTGGTCCAATTTTTTATTTGTATGTGAAAGGTCTCAATATATTGTAATAAAGTCGATTCAGGAGATTGTTTTTATCAAAATAACTTAATTTTTCTCTGAATATATATAGTTGCCATTTTTGTAACGTAAGTTTTGCTGCCGGAATATTATCGTAGTCAGTTTTTTTAAGTGTTACTTGTATCACATCCGCAAAATGTATCTCGTCTGCAACCTCTAGTGGGAACCGAACTCGACAAACGTTTGTGATTTATTCGCGCTATTAATTATTTGCTCGCCCGGAGACATAATGTAATTATTTTGCGGAGGCGAGTGAAATCCTACACAGGGAGGGGAACTAAGGCGTTATTTATATTATAAAAGGCGATTACAAATTTTGTTTACGACGAAACCGTTAAATTCATAATAAATTTCGTTTGCTCTGAGAAATTTGCAAATGGCTCCTCTACATTGCTGAGTTTTGACTTTTAAAGTGATTTTGTGAGCTTGATATTTCATACAAACGTATTTATAGGGCTCAAATATTTTTAGCAACATGTAAGTAATACTTTAAAAAACTTAAACTGCAAAATCTTAGACCAGTGTATCTTAACGAGTGAAACCGCGGGATGCATCGAATATTATATATATATAAAGTTTGTTATTCTGCACTTGAAAAACTTTATTCTCTTTTTTGCAATCGGGTAACAAAATAATATTTTACTTCCCGTTAATTCGGTATCTATTTTGTTTTATTTTTCCTTTACGTGGAATAAAAAAAAATATAACCTTACAAATAATATACGTAGTGGTAGACTACTGGTACATCTGTCTAGCTGTCCAAGCTTAGAACTTTGGCAACATACCTACTTTGTTGAAAATAGTTTAAGGGGAAACCCTTCCACGAAGTCTTGCTAATACCTTTTCTATCTAAAATCAATTCTAATTCTTAAACGTGTACGTCTGTTTTAATTTTACTTATATAATACTCGCTTTTTTTCATATTTCTTAAACCAGAATACAAATTACTAAAGATAAAAAACTCTTATTCATTGTATATTTTACAAAGAATAATCAGTTAATCTACAATTACATTTTCTCTATCGATTATCTTTCTCAAAACAAAATTAAATTAAAATGAAATAAAAACATTTTGACAAAAAAAATAAAAATGCTATTATCTACATTAGAAAGTCCTTTCATTCAATTCATTTCATTAGATACCAAAGTTGAGTGAGTTGTGAAAAAATATGTAACTGCCATTTTGTATCGATTTTCATTAAAATAGCTAACAATACTCCTGACTAATTCACATTTTCAGTTAAGAAAACAAAATCAACATTGGTTTATCCGTTCTCTATCTTATCTACAGGCAGACACAAACAACTTATAACACCCCATCCTTTTTGCGTCAGGGATAATAAAATAGGTACATGCGTTTTTTTAACATATACATACATTGTGACGATAATAATTGTCTCGTCGAATCCATACAGTCTGTGATTTGAAAAAGCTAAAAAAGCAAGTGTATCCCCTTAAACGATGCTATACAGGGTGTTGTATTGCGACCACATACCACAGTGCACTCCGCATTGAGGGTTAACGAACCGCGATGCCGAGACAAAAACACAATGCAGTTTGTCAAAACAGTATGATATATCGTTTATTGCACAGATTCGGGCCAGCTCGCCCGCGCCGGTCGGATGCGAGATATAAAACACAATTTTACGGTATACGATTTTGTTTAGTTACGGTTTTGCTGTGACCTGGCCCGTAGGAATAGTTAGTTGCGTTGTGCGCTGTAAATGCAGGTAAGTTTTAGGGCTTTTGAACGTTTGGGGCTAATGTAAAACAGATTTATTATCTGACAGCAGTTACTTTAGCAAAAAATACTTTTAGAAAAACCATAGATTGACAACCTGTTCTTACTCACCAGGTTGAACTAGAATTACAAACCGACCGGCTCGTAGGATTTGCAAGCTGACGTGGCAATGGGCTGACCACATCGCTCGAAGAACCGATAACAGAACAGATGGGGAAGAAAAGTTCTTGAGTGGCGACCATGAACAGGAAGACGCAGCGTAAGCACGTCTCCTACTAGGTGGACCGATGACTCACAAATAACCAGTGGATGTATGTACGAGCACGTACACTGTCCTACTTAATTATTGTCATCTAAGCATTTTACGCTAGCAGCGAATTCAGTTCGCGTTCGGTAATCGATCATACCTCGCGTCTCATTATCATATCATCAATACCATAAGTTTTATTACAATATATCAGTTAAAATTTATCTCAGAGTTTTACTGATATTAGACTACTTTGGAAGTATCCCTTATCCCGGGTGTGCGGACCGTACATCCATTTTTTTAAATTTTAATATCTGATATATTATCCTCGCGAGTGACTCAGTGAAGCGTGGACATACTTACGTGGCTCTGTGACATAAGTGAGGACAACTACTGACAAGTGGACATTATCATTGTGGGCAACAGCTCACCCTATCATATCAACGGGCAGCAACAGGTCGGTTCCGGGTACTCCAGGGCAAGATGTCTCGTCTCAAGCTCGGGGTAGCAACAGCAAGACCGATGAAATGCTTTGAAAACAAAGTAACAACTTCAAGGCTTTTGAGCATACAATTTCTAACATCAATTTGGATTTCATATCAGAAAGATGGGAATTCGAGCATTTATTGCGTAACATTCAGTCTCGTTGGAATACAATCGATATCCTTCACTGGGAGCTGGATAGTGAATCAGGTCATAGAAGTGAGGAGTATGAATCGCATTTTTTCGGAGCAGAGAAAAGGTGCAATGAAATAATAAAAGCTATCAATAAGAAGATGTGGTCGGTTTCACACAGGGAGAAATCGACGCCTAAAATGGAAATACCTTCGTTTTCTGGCAACTATAATCAATGGCCCAGTTTCAAAGATCTTTTTACGGAATCCATTCATGCCAACCCGACTTTGTCCAGCGCTCAAAAGATGCAGTTTTTGAAATCGAAGGTGAAGGGCGAAGCAGAAAGATTGATCCAGCATTTGACCATTTCATCGGATAATTATTCTATCAGTTGGGATCTACTTAATCATAGGTATAACAACAAACGCCTGATTTTGAGTTCGCATTTCGATTTAATGCTCAACATCCCAACAATCCAGCATGCATCACTTAATCACATCAAGAAACTGCACGACGTTACTCGCGAAAGTCTCAACGCTATCAAGAACCTAGGAGTAAAAATAGACTCATGGGACCCCCTTATCATTCATCTCATGTGCCAAAAACTCGATTCAGAGACCTTCAGTGATTATCTTTTATCAGTAAAGGAGCCCAAGGAGGTACCAAAGTTAGAGGAGTTTTTATCATTTCTCGAGAAGACTTTTACGACATTGGAAACTTCTCGAAGAAAACCTGAGCAAAAATCAAATCAAATTTCTAAAAATACAAAAATTTTCAACAATAATTACAACATGAAGCAATCATCGACCGGACGTAGCATTGCGCAAACAAGCAACGACAAAAACGTCTACTCAACAAAATACTTCACATGTGCCATTTGCAAAACAAATAATCACGGAATTTTCAATTGTAATACATTTAAAGGGATGACCCCGATTATAAAACGACGAACAACAGAGAAGCTAAAATTATGCGAAAACTGTCTTTATTGTCACTATGGCAATGAGTTAATTTCAGAAAAACGCTGCCGCGAGTGCAATCAAGCACACAACACTCTTTTACACGAGGCGTTTTCACACCATGACAACGAGGCCGCGATGTCGAGTTCAAGCAATGCGAACGTCAGCACATCCAAATCAGGGCAACGAGCCGCGGTTCGAAGCTCGCACGTGTCACTGCAAACCGAAATACCTGAAATACTCTTAGCAACAGCTGTGATTAGGGTTGAAACATCAACTGGGTCTTACATAGACATGCGCGCACTTCTAGATCAGGGTTCACAAACCTCTCTTATCACCGAAAATGCAGCACAGCTACTAGGATTGCCACGCCAAAGATGTCAAGGAGTTATATCTGGAATAGGCGCTAAGCAATCAAGCTGCAAAGGATCTATCAATATCAAATGTTTATCAACTAATCGTAATTTTGAGTTTGCAACGGATGTCCTTATCATGAAAAATCTCGTTAAGAACCTTCCAAGTTACTCGTTCAAGGAACCAAAATGGTCATACCTTGAAAATATCACTTTAGCAGATCCTAAATTCAACGTCAGCCGTCCCGTCGATATTTTTTTCGGGGCCGATATTTATTCTATGATTTTATTACAAGGAATTTGTAGAGGTGAGCAAAATAACTCCCCTATTGCGCAAAACACGCGCTTAGGGTGGATATTGAGTGGATGCGCGCGAACACTGCAATGCAACGTCGTTATCAACAACCTAGACGAGATCCAAAGATTCTGGGAAGTCGAGGACATTGCAGAAGAGTCGGATCTATCAACAGAAGATCAAGAGTGTATCCAATACTACAAAAACTCTACAACTCGAAGAGAAGATGGCCGGTATGAAGTTCGATTGCCTCTAAAAGCTGATTTTGAAAATAATTTAGGTTTATCAAGAAACAGAGCAGTAGCGCAGTTTAAATCATTGGAGCGAAAGTTTACAAAGAATCAGCAAATGGAGGAAAGCTATAAATCGTTTATGAAAGAATATCAATCAATGGGCCACATGATTCCCGCTACAAATAATAGCAAACCCGAATTTTATCTCACTCATCACGGGATAGAACGGACGGAATCATCCACCACAAAGTTTAGAGTCGTTTTCAACGGATCAGCAAAAACATCGTCAGGCTACAGCTTGAATGACGTGATGAAACGTGGACCAAATCTTCAGCAGGACCTGCAGTCTCTTATCATCAAATGGCGACAATATCAATTCGCGTACACTGCAGATATTGAAAAGATGTTCCGATTTATTTATATAAATCCTCTCGATCAAAACCTTCAAAAAATCATCTGGCGAGAATCTGAAAATCAAATTATCAAGGAATGGGCGCTGACCACTGTCACATATGGGGCGAAATCCTCTCCATTCTTGGCAATTATGACCCTTCGGCAATTAGCATCAGACGAGAGGTCAAATTATCAAAATGCAGCCGATGTTCTTGAGAGTTCATTTTACATGACCTAGTTCACGGGACTCATCAATTATCAACCGCAAAACAATTGCGTGAAGATCTTATCAGTTTACTGAAATCAGCCGGTTTCAACCTAAGAAAATGGAAATCAAACGTCCCGGAATTATCAGACAACATCAAGAAAGATTGTAAGCAAGAAAGCTTCGATTTCAAGCAGTTGGAAACATCCAAAACCTTGGGACTTAGCTGGGATCACCAGCAGGACATTTTTATGTTTAAATCAAAGATTAACCCCACCACCGAACAGGAAACAAAGCGCACACTTTTATCAGACATATCAAAATTATTTGATCCGCTCGGTTGGTTGGCACCTATATCAACTAAATTAAAAATCATTTTCCAAAAGGTATAGTTAGCCGCAATCGAATGGAATGACCCACTACCGGAACACATTTTATCAGAATGGATCACCGTCAAAAATGACATTAAAAACATAAATAAGCTGCAAGTACCAAGGTGGCTATCAACAGCTGAACGTGACGTCATAGAGTTGCACGGCTTTTGTGACGCATCGATAAAAGCCTACGCTTGCGTTATTTATTGTAGAATCAAAAGAGGTAAACAACCTATTACAACATTATTGGTCGCCAAAACACGGATCGTGCCTTGTGGAAAAAACATAACTCTTCCTCGGTTGGAGTTAAGCGCTGCTCATCTTCTATCAAAGTTGATGCTCAAAGTACAACAGTGCTTGAGTACCTACGACATAAAAACGTATGGGTGGTCCGATTCGAAGATCGTCTTAGGATGGCTCAGCGGAGATGCAGCACGATGGAAGACCTTCGTCGCAAACAGAGTGGGAGATATCACCAGAGTAATGTCAGCAACATGTTGGCGTTACGTTAAATCCGAGGATAACCCGGCGGACTGTACCAGCCGCGGATTAACAGCCTCACAATTGGCTAAGCATAGCTTGTGGTGGCAGGGACCATCCTGGCTACCAGACTTCAATGGACATTGCGAACAACCAGAATTTATCATCGATCAGGAAGTTAAGAAAGTTCGACAAGTCAACGTCACCACTCAACAAGATTTGGATAGTAATATAATATATCAACTACTTTTGAATCACAGCACCATTATCAAAGTTGTTCGAATTGTATCATGGATGTATAGATTTATCAAAAAATCCGACAACAAGCTAGCTTATTTATCAATTTCAGAGCTAAACAATGCAGAAAATATAATTATCAGACAAACTCAGCAGTTTGAATTTTCAAATGAAATAAAAAGTGTCATTGAGAACAGTCAGGTGCACCTCAAGAGCAAAATATCACAGGTGAATCCATTTCTCGATGAAAAGAGAATCCTGCGAGTAGGAGGACGGCTAAGAAATACAAGCTTACCTCCCGACACGAAACATCCGATTATCATATCAAGCGCTAGTCGTTTAGCAGAGCTTCTAATCGATCAAGCTCATAAAGCTTCCTATCATGGTGGGGCTAGACTTACATTAGCATTTCTAAGAAAGAAATATTGGCTCGTAGGAGGGATTAAAGCTGTGAAGAAACAACTTCGTGGATGCGTCAAGTGCAGACGCCATGATCCTGTCAAACATCAACAGATAATGGGTGACTTGCCTGCTGCTCGAACCTCGCCCAGCAGACTCTTTCAACATACAGGTGTCGACTTCACTGGATTCGCCGCGGCGATAAAACGTTTGAAGAAAACTGGGCCAAGTCTGCATAACTTTGCCTTCATGATATTCATGTTCGTTTTTATGTTGGCAACACCCGTATATAGCAATTATCAAATATCCAATCTCAATATTAGCCAAGGATTTTACTTCGACCGTAACACTAATATTCACCTAGAGCGAGATGAATGGAAGTTGGTTATTTATTACGACATGACTCCATATTGGCAAAGCACAAAACTACTTGAAAATTACATAAATTATTTAGACGGCATATGCAACGATCAAACTAATAACAAGATCTCGCAATGTGATATCATTCTTCTCCAATTACATCACGGCCTCAATGAACTCGAACATTACAACAGTATTTTGCTCGGTAAGCAGTTCACGCGGAGCCCGCCGCGCACGCGACTACCGCGCGGCCTTATCAACGGTGTCGGGTTCATAGCAAACAAACTCTTCGGCGTACTCGATCAGGAATTCGCAGAAAAGTACGAACAAGACATCGAGAAAATCCGACAGAATGAAAAACATTTAGCGTCACTATGGAAAAACCATACTTCAGTAGTCGAGGGAGAGTTCAATCTTATCAAGAGAGTGGAAACGTCTGTAAATAAACAAAGCAAGCTTTTCAACCAGCATCTGAACACTGTAGAAAAATCGCTGAACCAACAGATTGATAATCTACAACTAGCATCAAAGTCCTGTGATTTCACTTTATCATCAGTTATTGCACAAGGTTTACTAGCGAGCTTAAGAAACATTCAAGAAACTATTATCAACTCCTTAACAAATGTCTACGCTGGTAAATTCAACTTTCATCTCCTTACTCCTGAGCAATTACGAGACGAGATGAACATTATCACTGGATCAATATCAAGAGACATGACATTGCCCCTGACTAACCTTCAGTCAGATGTTTCGAAGATGTACCACCTGCTCTCCGCGAAAGCAAGAGCTTCAAATAAGTTCATTATATTTGAGATAAAAATTCCCTTAGTGAGCAGAGATAGCTTTGAACTTTATAAACTTATACCAATCCCACAGCAAGCTGAAAATAAAATGACTAGATTAGTACCAATATCCGATTACGTAGCAGTAAACATGCAAAAGGACTCTTATGTACCCCTCACTGAAAGAGACGTACAAAACTGTATCGAGTTCGATCAGGACTCTCTCAGATGAGATCAGAAGAGAATCTGTGTGTCCAAATTCAGTCTTTAAATCAATGTCAAACTAGGACATCGCCCTGTATAGATTCTTGGACTGCGCTGAATAATGAAAATACATTTTTGTATGCATGTTGCGGTCATTGCACCGCACGTATCATATGTGAGCATCAGATTACCTCCGAGCAATTACATAAGAATGGAATTATTAAAATAAGCGAAGAGTGCATTATCAAAACAAAGTCGTTCACAATTTACGCTCACAAAACCCAATCAAACACTTTACAAAAGGAAGCGGATATTATCAAAATCGCAATCCCTCCAATTAATAACCTCATCAACCTTTCAGTACCTACTTCTACAGTCGAAAATCAATCAGTATATTCAGAACATCTACAGTATTTTGAAAAAATCGACAGACAGATACAGCAATTGAAAGAAAGCTCATCAGCTGGAGTGCTGACAGAGCACGTATCATTTCATGACGTTCATCATTATGTCGACCAAATATAATCAACAAAACCAAATATATCATCATATATTTGGTGTTGTTTGCGGCCGTCGTCGGGAGCGCGATCCTGGTGTGGCGCCGCCGGCGGGCGCGAGCAGCGTCGCCGGGAGCGCCCGCGGCGGCGCCGGCGCCGACTCCGCCGGCACGTGCAGCGGGACTAGACATTGAACTTAGAGAAATGAACTTCGAGCCTCCTACTTCAGTTAAATGTGTCAGTGAGTGTGCAGTGAATCAGTGCTGTGTTCGTAGCGAGGTTAAAGACAATTCGTGTAGTGCGCGTTTCTCAAACAAAGCTAGTTCACCCGTATTTTTCGTTAACAAAAAATTTGATCGCACGTTATAAACTTTTGAACTATCACCTCTAATCATTATCGTATCAATCGAGGACAATCACCTAATTTTAAGATAAAAATGTTGTTATAATAATTTGTAACTCACGTCATTCACTTATCAACGTTGACAGCATCCCGTCATCCTCAATTTCTGGCCCGGGAGAATGTACGAGCACGTACACTGTCCTACTTAATTATTGTCATCTAAGCATTTTACGCTAGCAGCGAATTCAGTTCGCGTTCGGTAATCGATCATACCTCGCGTCTCATTATCATATCATCAATACCATAAGTTTTATTACAATATATCAGTTAAAATTTATCTCAGAGTTTTACTGATATTAGACTACTTTGGAAGTATCCCTTATCCCGGGTGTGCGGACCGTACAATGTAATTGGCAGATTATCGTTCTAAGGGGGAGGCCTATGTTCAACAGTGGAAGTGTTCTAAAAAACCTTCTCTGCGAATTACCTACTCCTTTTTCATTAAGAAAACTAACGCGTGTTTGTTTCATATTTCATTTCATCACTTCACCGAATGTGAACCAAACTATAGTTGGACTTTTCCAACAATCAGGTACGCGTGAAAACCCGTTTTCTTAAACTTTTTACAACGAAACGAGACAGCTTCCCCAAAGTACAATTTATCAACGTACTCGTACAAACGATTCACTACAAACCCCAAATCAAGATAACAAGATCGATGCTCTTAAAAAGTAAACACGCCTCGGAAAAGTGAGAGAAAAACAGCTCGCAAATAATTTTGTCAATATCCGGACCCCTGGAGCCCCTACATTCCAACCCTTGTAAGGAAAATCAATCAATCACTTAAAAAATTTGTCCATCATGGCAACTTGTTAGCGTCGGACCGTGCGACCTTTTTCACCGTTCGCCTTTTTTAGATAAGAAGCGGAAATAGTCAGAAAATGTTAGATAAAAATCTAGGATTAAGAACCTTCACATATATGTACCTACTTTGATTACTTTAAGATAAACCCTAGTGTTTTTGTTCATACTTCCCATGAACAAAAACACTTCTTAACCTATATACATGTATCAGCAATGATAATTTCAGTTACTCGTATCGCGTTATTCCGATTGAATAAAAAAATTTAATAGAAATGTGAACCAACTCTTAATTTGTATTTTTACCAAGTGGAGATTATTTTATAAATAGTAAATGCAGTATTTTTGTGCTTTTCTATCTACAGTTAAATATTTGATCTTTAATTTTTAACAGACTTTTTTATGTTTTTATTTGTTTTGATTGGCTCAAGGCAGGGTAACGTTGCGTAAGAGGGAGGATGCTTATCCCTGATTACTCGTAGGACGATTACAATATATTCCGTCTAAGTAGAAAAGTACTATAGTCTTTGTATCGTAGTTTTCTTTATTCTATTGATCCCTAAACTTGTAATTCTACCCATACCTGCACTGAACACAGACATTCTCAAATAAAACCACCGACGTCCCGTGTCAACGTGAACTTTAACTGGGGATCAAGTGGCAGAATATTGAAGGCGAAACGGAATGGGAAGAGGAGCGAGCAATGTAGCACTGTCGATTTAAAGTAGACCTGACGTCAGTGGAATGATATAATCATATCATAGCATAATTAGTGAGCATTTATATTTTGGCACGTGAATCATGCTGGGAATACAAAATGCAAATAATTTGATGTTATTTGAAGTTCTACAGTGTTATCATGTTTTTCTCATGCTACATATCTCATTTGTCAAATGAAATAACAATCCGCAGTCATGTAGTAACTTGTAGTATTAAACTTGTTCTGATGTCAGTATTCGAGACGACTGAAGTAGCAAATTTCGCTTTCCTAAAAATCATTGTTAGAGACTGAAATTAGCGCATATCATTTTTATTTTATAATATATTATGTTAGGTAATTAAAGGTATATGAAAATATTTAATGTCTATACAATTTTTTCAAGGCTACCCAAAGGCCTCTGATATGGTCAACGATTGTTGTCCAAAGACAATCAACCGGGACCTACAATTTAACGTGTTATCCGATCCACGGTAGCGTTCAGTTGAAAATTCCACTTCACGGAGTCCCATCCACAATATGACCGGACAGAATGTTGCTAACATTAATGATTATTGGGAAACACGTAAGCAAACTTTGCTATGAGCGCTACATAAAGTGTCTTATGAACAGTAAAAAGTAATAATAGTATAATAATGTACCTAATCCTTATATATTAGCTCTACGGTGGAAGTCTTACTGGGGTACTTAAGTCGGTACCTCGGTTGAATCGGTAATGGAGTCGTGAGGAAAATGGTGATATGCACGATATTATTCGGGTCTCTACGCTTAACACGTCTGTTTGGGGTTCCGAAGAATGTGTCGGTTCAAGTGTCTCAAATAAACTTGGTTTGGTAAATGATTCTGTAGTTGTTTTAAAACACTTGTATTGTTCATAGATTGAAGTTAAAGCTCTAGTTAATAGAAGAAAGTAAAACGTACTGATACTTTTACAAGAGTTGATTTAGAGGTTGTATTCAAATTTACATCAAATGAAATTAAGTCACATTTTGTAAGTGATTATGTCAACGTTTTTGACTGCACTATGTACGTTAGGTTAGTAGTTTTTTATATTTTCAGCCAATATCCAATTTGTATTCGATACGAATCAAATTAATTACATAGAATACAAACGTGGCCTTTTTTCGTTTCTATATTATTGGATTATACTACCATAAATAAACATTATATAAAAGAGCAGGTCCTGACTGACTGACTGACTGATTTATATTTTCTAGGAATCAACATAGAGCCTAAACCTCTGAACCTTGAGACATGACATTTTGAGGGTGTATTAATAATAGGGTGTAGGGGTCTACTAAGGAAGGATTTTGTAAATTTTACCCTTTTGGGGTTCAAATGTGTTAAGATTCAAAATTATCACGGTCAACGCCGCAGGTCACAGCTACTAGAATAGAGTATGTATCATTAAAATTAACAAAACAAGTAATACCAAAAATATTATGACCTCACAACTTTCCCTAAAAGTTTGGGAAAACCGTTTCCCTAGTGAATGATTCATTGTATTCTTTATCGTTATCGTTTGACAGTTGACATAAAGTTCTTGTTCTCGAATATTGCCATTACTAAATTGGCTCGAATTCCCGCGCGCATTGAAATTCAAAACTTTAAAGGCAGTCATTGGAAGTCAATATGGCCTCGCCTCAGCACTCACACAGATTGGAGGCATTCTAGCCACCTCTAACCACGGAGATAATGTTCTGTCTCAATAAGATGTTTCACGAATGCTATCTTTATCTTATTGGCTAAGGGGGAAAAGTCACTAAGCTGAACTAAGTCAAGTTTAGAAATGGGTTTGCGTAGATCAAATATAAATTCAATTTGCCAGAGACATTTTATCTACTATTTTTATCGGTCTAAATAATGTTTTATTTTATTGACGAATTTGTTTACATTGAGCCCAATATAATAAATATAACAATAATAGCCGTCATTTGATAAAAATGTGTTAGTAATTAATATTTCATTACTTTATTTTTATCATTACGACCTGAATTCTAGCGGATACTGGACACTTAATTAGCCAACGAGAATAATCTTTAGATAATCCTTCGTCAGTACTTACGACCAGGTTAATAAGATTTATTAGCAGAAAATGCACCAAATCATAATAATAATACAAAAATTTGTTTCATCTTTCGTTTTTATAAAGCAAATGCAACAGTGTTAGTTAGAGGCTAACCTGTGCTTAGTAGACACCAATGCATATTAAAATATTCGTAGGTCAATAAAATTTCTTAATTACTTATCAACTTATTTAACAAGTACTTAAGATAAAAAAAAGTATTTAATACAAATGTTTCATATCTTGCCTGCAAATTAATAAAAAGATTAATAAAAAATTCATTATCTTGTTTTCTTAACTTTATTTTAAGTAACGTTTGATTTTTTACACAAATTAAATATTCCACTTTATTAATAAGAAAAACCATTTACTACCTATTCTTGTATTGAAGTTATAAGTACAAATTTATGTTTTATCCGAGTCCGTGGTATCCTTTTAAGGCTGAGAAATATCATGAAACAGCTCTTAAGCAAGAAGACAGATGGCTCTTTCCCTAAAAGCTTCCATGTTCCGATAGGAAGCTCTTCAGATATCTTCACATTTTCTCCAGTGCGCTATCGGTTCTGTTCTCGAGAGTGTTTTCTTTATATTCTAAAAAGGGAACCGTACAGGTGGGTCGAATCTATAGTAAAAAAATACGCCCATTAAATTGTATTGATCAATCTTTACTTAATCGTTAGCTATACGTAGTTATTTGATATTTAGGAACTGTTTTCCCTTTTTAGTCAACACCCAATTCTCTTGTATATATTTTCACAAAGTTTAGAAAAAAAAAAAGTTGGTTCTAATTATCTGAAACACTCCTGTATACTGTTATATTATAATTATATGTACATACTACAATATATTTATTTATATATTGTAGTGTATATTTAAATACAACTATGTATTATAGTTTGAAATATTTTCCTCATAAAATTAGTAGTTTGTTTCCTTAATACGACTTTAGATACGTACATGATAATAGCCGATTAAGCCGTATTAGTAAAGTGATTTCGCAACCGAAAAGATAAAATTTAAATTGTAAGTAAATATAAGTAAATTAGAATAATAAATTGATTACTTCAGTAAAATTCTATTAATAACTTCACTCAAAATTACACTCATAAATGGGAAAATATTTTAGGTGACTTAACGTTTC
Organism: Ligdia adustata; assembly: GCA_947049295.1. Lineage (NCBI taxonomy): Eukaryota > Metazoa > Arthropoda > Insecta > Lepidoptera > Geometridae > Ligdia > Ligdia adustata. The sequence goes on from OX346218.1 coordinate 13,538,567, forward strand.
CTATTTGTTAGACATAATTTTATATGCAAAAGTATGACATTAACAATTACTGTGTTGCAATTATCATTTAACCCAAACGCGCTCTACACTGAAAATCGCTATTTATGAAATTTGTCCATTTAATCGAACGGTACATGAATTTAAATTTCATAAAGCTTTATTATACCCGGCCTTAATAAAGTAGGAACGAGCATAATTTCACAGTCGGTTGGCTTTCGAAATTTTATTTAAATTTCATTCGGCGGGCTACAATTTCGTTCTTATAAAGTTAAAATTAGGGTTGAATTTAAAGTTAGGGTTTTTTAAAAGTCGGTTATCAGTTAGTGGTTTTACTGGGTCAAGTTACGTCCATTACAGGGCGCCTTAACATGGAATGGGCGTACGCTGTAGAGTTATAGAGGTGGGTACGATTTCGATAAGTTGAATTAAATTACCTCGCGAGTTATCGACATTTTACCTAATGTCCTCGGATTATGGAGCTGATATTTGGAATACAGAAATTGATTTTGAATTGAATTCAAACGATCGTTTGTGGATTTAGTTATAAAATTAACTATGCATTTTGGAATAGTAAATTGACGTAAATATAGAAGGAATTGTGGGTATTAATCTGCCAGCAATTATCATTATCATGCGAAAATGATAATTGCTGGTAGATTAATAAGGCTCATAATATATTTATTTGTATATTTATGTATATAAACAGTGTCATGAGCCCTAGTGACAGTCAGTATTAAAGATACCTGAGGGCGCCCTACTTGGCCTGAGATTGGGATTCGTATCTTGATAGCATAAAAAGCCGTTGCATAATATATTCAAGAAGTTCTGGGCCATGGGCATTTTTACACACATTTTTCAGAGCGATAAAAAAATGAGAAGTCAGCAGAGACGAATGTAGATATAAATTATTTCACAAACAACGCTCTTCTACATAATGTCACCCACACTACAAAAGAGCTTAAGTATTTTATATACGCTGTCTTTTTACGAGTCAGTAATTCCAAGAACATAAATTAATAAGCATTTTAAGCACGCTAATAATTCTATATTTGGGGTTGTGGGTAATATAAAAAAGAGCAAATCCAATTTACGTAAATTTATGTAAGTAAGCTTTAACAAAAACTGGTTTCCATCAGTAATTTAGCTAATTAGAAAAAGTCAAATCTTATAAGGTATCTTGCTATGCTAATTGGGATTCTCAAAAGAAACTCAAATCAACCGTGAATTAGCCTAATTTAGTAGGCAATCATTTTGAGTTTAGCATTAAGAATAGAGATTGGATGTTATCGCGTTTACGAATTTTTAAATTAAACTTACAAAAGTATATCTACCTACATATTACTCGTTTAACATTCTTTATCGCTGGGCAGAATTAATGCGTTTTTAAAAGATTGTACGTGACTTTATATTTTTTTCTCAGTTTGTTTCTAAGAAACGATAAATGGCAGCCTGAATTTGTTATTGTTTTTTACCCGACTGCCAAAGAAGGATGGTTATGTTTTTCGAGTGTATATATGTATGTATGAATATTTCTTTGCCCTAGAGCCTAAACGTCTTGTAGTATTTTTATGTGAGTGGTGTCAATAGATTCGTCTTAGTTGTGAGAGTGACAATGGGTACATCAAAATTAAAATATATATATATACATATTAAGGATGATACACAGTTTTAAAGATATAGCCGTCTAATTTTTAGAAGTCACTTTTAACCACTTATATTAACTTTAAATAAAACTTTCATAAAAACATGTCTGTCTACAATGCATCAATACTAGTTACAAATAGCGTTTGTAAAATCTGAAAGTTCCTACAAATTGATGCCTTGTGATTTAGAAGAAAAAGGCTAATAATTTGTTTGTTTTTTAGTTTTATAAATTATCTTGTTATTAAAATTTAAATAATATTGTGAAAAAATAAATAAATGTTAATTGTGATATATGTTGATATTCAAATGAAAGTAAAAATTAACATTTTGTCTCACACAAAGAATCTAAGACTGCAGCTTAAAGTAATATATAAGAAATCTTGTTATATTTTCTTTAACATATATAACGTGGACAATGACGGTTTTACACTCGTAGAGCGAAGTAAACAACGTCGTCACCAACGCCACCTCAACAAACGGGGTACTGCCGCTGAAGGTTCCGGACTGAAAGTCATGTAATGATTTACATGTCCCGGGTAGACAAATCGGCATAAGGAGTAGATGTACTGACGTACATAGAAAAGAGGCTGGGAGAAGCTCGTTGATGGTGCAGCTGCAGCGCCTCGAGTCGATTGTGCGGAAACCAGACTTCAAGTCATACTTGCTCCAGGCTCCAGAGAAATACAAAGACGCGCTGCTCTGGCCGAAATGACTTGTGTTCCGACGCTTTTGGGAAGCGAAACACAATTAAACCCAAGATAGACAGATAGATAGATAGACAACTCTTTATTCAAAAACCAGCTTAACAATAAATAAATAACATAGACAAAATTTTAAACATATTCTAGTTTTTAAATGGCGGCCTTATCGCTTAAAGCGATCTCTTCCAGGCAACCAAGCACGTACAAGATAATTACATAATATTAAAGAGGCCTTAAAATATTACACTAACAACTTAAAAACTCTCAATACAAATATATAAATACAATACATACAAATATAAATACAATACATACAAATACATATACAATACAATACTAGGCATGGAAATAAATGGACAAATTCTCTAGTAATAATTAGATGTAACAAATATTAGTGCTATAGCGATAGATAATGAACTATGACTCGATGCTTAAAAACATTTAATGAAGGAGCACGTCTAATATCAAGAGGAAGACTGTTCCATAGCAAGACAGCTTTCACAGTAAAAGAGGACTTAAAGAAAGTGGTGGAATGTGAAGGAATTGATAATTTAAGATTTTCAGATGATTTTAAGGTATAGGAATGGGTAGTGTGACAATACTTGAAACATTTCTGAAGGTACCGCGGAGAAGAAGGGTTAAATAACACATTGTAAAGGAGGGAAAGTATATGAACATCCCGGCGACGGCTAATAGGGAGCCACTCGAGCTTAGTACGATATTCGGAGACGTGGTCATATTTGCGTAAACCAAATATAAACCTAATGCAAAAATTTTGAAGGCGCTCAAGTTTATCGAACTGCTCCTGGGTGAGATCTAGATAACAAACATCAGCATAGTCAAGAATTGGAAGTAAGAGAGATTGTGCAAGCGCAGTTTTAGTGGTAATGGGTAGAAAGTTGCGCAACCTACGTAAGGAGCCTGCGGAAGCAAACATTTTACGGCTCACTTCTGTTAGTTGCACATCCCATGAGAGGTTACAATCAAATATTACGCCTAGATTTCTCACAGTATTACTGAAAGGGATTGTGACGCCATCAAAAACTACGCGTGGCAGTGTGTCCCAGTCTATCTGACTTGTTTGACGGGAACTCCCCATAACGATAACTTGAGTTTTCAGTGGATTGACTTTCAACCCGTAGGATTTACTCCAGTCAGAAATGCGACAGAGGTCCTGATTCATTTCCTCTATCGCTTCGGTTAACCAACTGAGAGGAGCCTGACAGTATAATTGCAAATCATCTGCATAAAGGTGGTAGGACGAAGAAAGATGATGAGAAATGGAATTAATAAAGACAGCGAAAAGCAAAGGAGATAAGACACCACCCTGAGGAACACCGGCAGATAAGTCACACCATGAAGAAAAAGATTCTTCAAAGCAAACCCTCTGCCGACGACCAAACAGGTAACTATGAAACCAGTCAATTACCGTTGGAGATATGTTAACAGAGCGAAGTAAAGACAGAAGGATATCAAGGTCAACAGAGTTGAAAGCATTGCTAAAGTCCAAAAGCGTCAGTACGGTTAACTGACCATTGTCCATACCCAGGCGTATATCATCGGTAATTTTGACAAGTGCAGTAACCGTACTGTGCCCAGGACGAAAGCCAGACTGAAATGGATTTAGTAGGTCGTTTTTAATAAGGAAAATATTAAGTTGGTTATGAACCAAACGCTCAAGGACCTTGGAAAGAAAGGGTAATATAGAAATAGGCCGATATTCAGAAAAGGATTTTGGGTTAGCCTTTTTTGGCAAAGGAATAACTTGGGCATCTTTCCACAATGACGGAAAAATGCCATTTGAAATAGACGAATTGAAAATGTGACAAAGGATAGGTATCAGGTTATCGAGAATAGGAATTATCATATTACGGCTAATCATGTCTAAACCAACAGCATTAGATGATATTGACAGAATGCTCTTCTTAACATCACAACTGGTAAATTCACGAAAAGTAAAAGGAGGTAGATCTGGAGTTGATAAACATGAAAGGCGCTGCAAAGAACAGGTTTTTGTATTAATTTCCATATTAGGAGATGCTGAAAAATGCTGATTTAGTAAATTAATATCCAAAGTTTTAGGGATGGTTTCTTGCCGTGACTTTCCAACTCCTAGTGATCGAAGAAATTTCCAGACTTTTGCTGGATCAGTGTCTTGAACAGACTCAAAAATATGGCGTCGTTGAGCGTCTCTACATGCCTTATTGCAGTGATTTCTTAGTCTAATGTACCGGACCCTATTATGATCATCAGGGCGACATTTATACTTAGTCCTAGCTACCGCTTTTTTATGCATCAACAATTTTAAGCCATAGGTAGTGTAAAGTTTGGTGTTAGATAAGTATATTTTATGTGTATGTTAGTCTGTAAGGTATTTATAATATGCGCCAATGTTTTTAAAGTAATTCTTGTTGCCTGAAATAAATGATTTATTATTATTATTATATATTTTAAATAGATAAGAGATTAAAATGTTTTAAAAAAATACATCGAGTTAGTAAATCGTTGGTGGTCTAGCAGACGTCGCGTCGGTACTTATGTAACTGAAAAGTACGTCGGTAAAGCTTAATCTAATAATTTCGAGCGCAATGGGCATTGAGCCTCGGCCGGGCCTAACATTCTACCGAATTCTGAAAAAAGATGTCTTATTGGATTCGGGAAGGAAATATGGTATTTTAATTTAGTACGATAAACGTGCCCTCGACGGAATTTAAATAAAATTACCAATTTACCTTTTTGGGGATTTATTAGGAAAAGAGAGCAGAGATGAGAGAGGGGAGTAATATCTTCACGTTGAGAGTAGGACTTTTAATATCTAGATTAGGTTGTTAGGTTTCCTTTGAAAAATATATATTTTAAATAGTAGCTGTTACCCGCTGCGTTGCCCGCGATATAAAATGCAACAAAGATAAATGAGCTTCGAATTTTGAATCCCTATTTGATCCCTTTCGGGGATGAATTTCCAAAAAATATTGCCTCTAGGTTCAGTAATTTGGACTCTGTGTTGATTCTTAGCGAATATCAGTCAGTTTCTTTGTACTTTTAGATTACCCTATTTATAATAGTTATTAGCTCTCTGAAGCACAACAAGGCTTATTACTAACTTTAGATTCAATGAAAAAATAAAATCTAAATAAGTACCTTTGTTATGGTTAACAAAAATACTTCTAGTTCAATAAATGGTCATTAATTTAATAGTTATTGCTTAAAGTTATTGTTTCACAGTAATGATCGAGTGGAATGTTGAGACCAATCCTGAATTTAAGGGCAAAAACCGCTTGGTCCATAAGTGAAAGTTGATCGACATGAGGAGTACTAATAGATCAGTATATCATTTCGTTTTGGATCTTACAACTTGCGATTTGCTTTGTAAGTTTCCAAAGACTCAGAACGTTTTGCTAAAGGTTTTTAAATTTATAGTTTGTGGCTTGTTTGAGGCGATTGGATTAGAATCTAAAACAGATTAAGTAAAGACCGCCTCATCATATTTGCTTAGATCTTTAGACGTGGTTTTGATAGAATGTAATAATAGTAGTTAAAATGTACTCTTATAATCATGTATCTTGAAAAGCGTAGTATTTTGTCATAGTGTCTGATGTTTATATTTTGCCCGCAGGTCTCTTAATAGGCTAAATTCTACTAAACTGATAAAAATCTCACTTTTGAGTAAAATTAAAACATCGGAATGTTGGCCTAAAATTAGGATACACATTTGTAGTTACGTTTGAATTAAAGCTGACAAAATTGAAACCAATAATAAGTCAGTATTATCATGCATGTCACCGTAAAAAAAAGTGACATCAACCTATGTTTTAGTGATATCAGTGTAGTCTGAGGTTTATGAGAGGCATATCATGAATAAAGGCCATTTTTCCCAGTATTTGCTCTCTGAACTCCACTAAGTAACGGTTCCTTTTAAAGCAGATCGATGGTATCGATTCCCCTTAGGATCCGGTTAGTTTCCGGTGTTCAATGCAGTAAATTTGCCTTCCAACTCGGTGGCAAATGAACAGCCATTAGAGGCTACATCCGCCTTGATGGATTATGCAGTATCAACGCTGGGTAAAGACGTAAGCTTCCAAAACTAGTCCTTTCATAAGTATTAGATTTCATACCTTTGATACAAGTATCTTATCTATTTAGCTGCATTAGTAGTTCTGCTAGAGAATATGTAATAATAATATTGCGTTTTGCAAGTTGATGTCGTGAGCAGTTATTTGGTATCCTATACTTAATTTTGACTTTAGTTCATATTAAAAGTTGACTACCGTACGTCTATGCTAATAATTATAAAAGTAGGTCGGTCAAGAAACCCTTAGCTTTTCCAGTTTTTTAGGTAAAAGAATGACCTATGATATGGGATATCTCGGAAGAATAAATATTTTCAAACAAATATGTATTCAACCTTACTCAGGTATCGGAGAAGTCTCATAAAAAGATTCCGAAGATTGTCTCCTCTAATACTTATAATTGTCTACAAATAATCCAAACGCTTCAATCCACCACCAGAGGGCAGCGTGCCTTGCATGCTTGCCGCATTACCACGCTTAATAACAATGCTTATACATTGAGCCATATAAAAATCGGCATTTCGCCTACGCATCGAATCGATAAGCTTATATTTTAGTTGTTTTTTTTTTACAATAATAATAATGAGACGGCATTCTTTTCTCGTTAAATAATGGCGTCATTCATTATAATTTAATTCTTACATTAAACCTCCATTTCTTCACTAACATATTACACGCTTACTCTCACTCATCTATCACATAACCGATGCTTTCCATTTTTGCATTACTTTGAAATAGATTGATTTCCTTGAAAATATTTTTCAATACACGCCGCTGACGGCAGAAAGAGGCCATTAATCTTGTTGTGAACAAGCATTGCTCACACGTCAATCTTTTACGAACGTAAGTCGAATATTAATAAACTGCTAGGCGGCTTCTGGGAAATCTTTACCTGTAATATTATTACGGATAAAAATAAATATTTCTGGAGTTTTGGAATTAAAGAGTTATCGATTTGGGATCTACTAGGCGAAAAAGAGTCACCATCCTCATTTGAATGAATAACTACGGGACCAATAACAACTAACCAACTATTTAGCTTTAGACATTTATGGTAGGACCTACCCACAGTGTTGTCTGTGATAAAATGGAATATAAAGAAGTCTCTAACTTTGAACCACCGTTTGACAACCCGAATTCTAAAAATCCTTTCGTAATACAGCCCTTCACCGTTTTATTTTACTTGGAAAATGCTGCATCTATACCGCTCCGCCACGTTCAGAAATAGCGATTATTTGGGACTCTTACTACCCGTTGCGGTACGCCAGACACATGACCTACCGCAACCAGCTCGAGGACCATTCCACCATGTGGGCGTTAGACGACCCCGTGTCTAGGTCTAATCATTCGGCGACGCCGTCTTGCGACAATGCAGCCCGCCCCAGTTTTTGGATCTCCATATAACAAGTCAAGTGGAGGCTAAAACCTAGTGGAGCGGTACATCCCAGGTGCCTCTTGGCTTCACCGTGGGTGGTTACTTAGCCCCCGCCTCGACACTGCGAAATCAAAATTTCACGCCTCTTAGGTTTTGCAGTTAAGGCTCTTTGTTCATTCCTTGCAAATATTAATCATTTAGCCTATCAGTTAGTACTTATTTAAACCTTTTTTTGATGGAGAATAAAATCCTCAAATCTTGAGTTCGTTCCTAAGTAAACGTTCGCAACAATGAGTTCAGTAACCTTTTTAGGCTCAGTAGACTCATAACCTATAATATCTGTTTTTACTCGTGTGTCTATCTATTTGTATGTTTTGTTATTCATATCATTCGTCACTTTTAAAACAAATATACATGGTCACTGGTAATCAACAATCATTCTCTTAAGAGTAGCTTTTGATGATCATATCTAACAACTTTATATTCAAGACTTTAGAAAATTCAAAAGAAAGAAAAAACATGTTTCGTACAACAAAAAATTTTTTGTTTAAAAAATATACAATTTATTTTTTGTGTATTTTCAAAAGTCCTAGAACAAAAAGTTATTGCGTGGTCATCAAAAGCCACCTTTTAGGAGATCCTAGTTGATTACCAGTGACCCTGTATACATTAATAGACACAATTAAAGTTTTTGTATAAAACATGACGTAGAAATGACTATCAGGCTAAATACCTACGCTTTTATAAATCTTTTAATAACTATTAGGTTCCAAAGATAGCTAATATTTTTTAAGATCCAATTTTAGTGACATCTATTGCTATAACATGTATATATATATCTATATTAAAACAACTGTTGCAAAAACAAATAGCAATAAAAATCTTATATCTAAAATGTTGACATAAATCCTTGCCTCATTCATCGCTACTTCAACAAAAGGTTCAGGTCGAACACGTTGCCAAAAGAAAAACTATCAATAGAGTCCAAAACTTTAGACAGTAAAAACCATCGAGTCACATTCAAACATTGGCAATAGAACGCCTGATAACGCACTCTCCGAACAAGAAAATTAAACCAAGTCAAAAGTAATACGAGACTCAATGAACCGATTGCTTCCCAACTTCTGTACCTTCCAAGAAAGTCCAAGTTTGTTACAAGTTACAACCATTCTAAAGAAGACATTGTCTCCATTAAAGATTACACAGTCTTCCTTAAGAAATATTTGACGAAATTAAAAGGGATTCGAAAGCTCTCAATTTGCGATATTGATTTGACTTTGATCATTAATTTATTGCTTTTCTGATAAAAGTAGAGTGCTTTCATTTTCAATTTGATCTTGAGTCTCTATGCCAGTGCCAGATGTTGAGAACTCGTGTACCTAATTAATGAAATTGACATTTTAATTTTATATTCTAATTTAGGCGCGTCTCCCTGAGTTAATTTAAATTAATGACTGAGTCTAACAAATTAGGTACACATCATAATATAAGTATTGTAAGGTGAAAATGTGTGTATTTATAATGTCCGAAGTCACTTTACCTTAAAATGACTAAACAGATTTATATTAAAACTAGCTGCGCCCTGTGGTATTACCCGCGTCAATTAGATCATCCAAAGGAAACACTGCATTTTTTCTGTTTTAAAAATTATTCAAAATTATCTTGTGGTAATCAGGATATAAACTAGGTCGCAAATTTTATCCAAAACTGTTCAGCAGGTTGTGCGTGATGTTACTCTTTCACGACCTACAAACTTTTGCGTTTATGATAGAAGTAGAATTTGACTAATAAAGCGTAAGCCATGTTAGTTATCGATTTCTCTAATAGTTACCGTCCGATAATTAAATAATTATAAAAAAAATCTTACGTCACTTAACAATTAAATTCAAAAAAAAAATTGCTGTGTAGTTTCTGCTGACTTTACCTGTATTGTTATTTAAACCTTCAATTAAGCCATACAACTAACATCTTATTTTTACAGCAATAAGTTTCCAATTGGTAAGCCACTAAAGCATTGATAACACAAACTAGGATGGATAAAGCTAAACTACGAGTATAAAAGGTCTTTGTATTACAGAACCCTTAAAAAGAATGCACTTGTAACATCCAATAACACAAAAAAATGAAACATACTACTTGAAATGAGTTCTATTACAAAAACCAAATATGTGCTCAGTAGTTCTATCAGTTTATGAAATAAAATACCAACATAAAACATAGTTTTAGTTCAGAGCAAATGGAGCAAGCAAGCTTCCACTACCATTCATACATTTCCCCTTTACATATTTAATGAAAGAGCTCCGATAGTGCTATGCTGCGAGTTTATGACGTGAATGTACCTACGGTTAGTACGGCGGGATTTATAGTGTTAATAGAATATTACCCAGTTCTACTAACAGTTGACCTCGCGACAAAACAATGTGCGTTGCTTTATAAAAGGAAAACAAACAACCGCATCACCATTTATTTTCTCATTAGTAATTCGAGGTTGTGTTTCTCTACAAAATATTATTCAAGTTATTATTAGGATGCTGTAGCAATCTTTCCTTATTTTGTCAAAAATCCTCCAAGTACTCAAAACTGCCTCAAAATTTGTAGACTCCGTATAGCAAGCTTTGTCGAGATTGATTAGAAACTGTACGAGCGACATTCATACAAATATACATATACATATACATCATAAGACATAAAAATAATTAGACGATTACAGTTTAATTGGATTGATACTGCATCTCTACGACTTTTCTAATATTATAATAATTAACGATTATCGTCTCATTACAAGACAAAGGCCAACATACTTTTGCTCCACAACCATTGCTTTAATTCTAGTGATCAGGAAGCCGAAAGCTAATATTTCAAGCGTAAATTTTTGCATACAAAGCACAATGCAGCCATCGCAATCGTTACAACATATTGCACTCCGACTCGACGCTTTCTAAAGCCTTCTGAAGCACTAGTATATACATAGAAAACATTATCGGTTCCGCATTTCGTTTCACAGCAAAGTTAATATCAATATTTCAATTCAATTCAATTCAAATCCTTTATTTCGTACAGCAGTGGTCCGTAAATACAAACAACTTATATAAATACAACATAAACACAAAAATCCAAACAAATTAGTCCAATCAGGATTTGAACAAATAATATTTTCCAAGGAAGCATATTTTTGTGTGCTTTTTTCAAGTATGCAATAATAAGACAGCTATGATACGTGTGGTTTTCACATTCTACTGCCATACTGTAGGAAAGTTTGAAAACCGCCCAGAATTTTATCACTGTATTAGTAGTATCTGTAACGAACGGACATAAAATAGAATACAAAAACGTTTCAAACTTTGAACAGCTATACAACCCTTAGGGGTTGAATTTTTCAAAAAACCTTTTCAAGTTCACACCTACACTCCATAATAAATATGTAATGCAACTTTAATGTTTCAAGGAATGACTCGCACATAAAGTTCACCGAATCTGAACGAAACTATAGTTGGACCTTTCCAACAATCAGGTACGCGTAAAAATCAAATATTGTTAAACAATAACTATTTAAACATTTGAACATAATAATGAATATGTTTTAACAAAATTAATAACGTAAAAAAGTAATCAAAAATCCTATTAGCTCCATTTTTGACTAGAATGTGAAGTGGCCAGCAAAAGCTAGTCTGTCATAAAACTAATAAACCTTGTTATAACATTACTTGTCTGATAAGTATATATTTTATTTGAGCAGTGCCTACATTCCTTTGAAAATAAACTATGTTTGATGTTAAACTAAACTTTTGATGATACTGCTTTATAGTCATTGCCTAAATTTTCTTTTAGAAAAAAAAGAAAAGTTAAATCCTATTTCTTCTCAAATTTTGCAGGCACGCTTATTAAAACTGCAACGTAACTCACCAACACCCTATACGTTGTAATACACAAAAGTACCTTAAATTTCCCCTTCCTCGAACGTCGTACCTGCGACTTGGCAAAGTATTCCAGTTTCACCAACAAAATAAAATAAGCATAAACGAGGCTTAAATTTTCTCAAAGTGCCACACATAATGCCAACGCTCGTAAACAATAAGATAAAACAGTCGCAGAGTACTCTTTGTAGCATTGAAAAGAATTCTTGCTTCTGGATAGAGAGGCATTTAGCTAGTCTCTTTTATAGGAATTTGAGCTTTTAGTGGTTAGGTATTATAGTGTTGTAAGTGGCAATCAGCTATATGCTTTTATCACTAAAGCATCGCAAATTTCTAAGTGCGATATTAATATTGTAGTTTCATGTAAGATGAAGGCAATGTAATGTAATGGGTTGTCAGTAAAGTAGTATTTGTCAAAAGCATATAAATAATGTAGCGTTTCGGTATATAGGCTGACAAACATTTTTCATAGGCGTGCTTAACCGCAACTTACCTGTATTAAAGCGAAGATATGACTTAGGGAGTAATACAAATGCCTAGAAGGTGCTGAATCACTCGCAACTTAAACAGACCAAGACTGTAGATATGAGATTGAAACAGATGTAGCTGTTGGGAAATAGAGTATTCGTCAGCAAATTCTACAGCTCGGCCCAGCAACCATATATACAAATTGAGGTTACAAGCAATATGCCAGGGCTTAGCGGGACCGGAAAGATTTTGTAAAATACATAAATAACGGGTTTACACTCATTTCCCCACTAAGTCGGGGATGTCATGCAACATTCAATGCGTTTGTTACGCACAACAGCCGGACTCGAAAAAAGATGTTCATACTCATCGTACGAACACCTGTCCTGACCGGGAATTGATCCTGGAACTGTCGAATCTCGAAGTAAGCATACTAGCCAGTAGAGCACAGCAGTCGACAAATTTTTATATCTAATCTTATCTTAAAATTAATAAACTTATGTATAACATGCTGACAAAGAAACAAAAAATAAGAAAAACCACATAAAATTACGTAACTTGAATCAAACTAACTTCATATAATCATCACAATTTATTGACAAAAACTAAATAAGACTGAAGAGAGGTTGTCTGGAAGATATCGCTTTTTAGCGATAAGACCGCCTTTTTTGCTATATAATTTCTTTTTGTATTGTATTTTTGCGGTGACAATAAAGAATTATAGTATTGTATTTTAAGACAGTAATTAAAAATTTCTAAATTATAACATCACTTAAAAATCACAAATCAAAAAGTCAGTTGGTTGAGGGAAAGTTGGCAAAAAACGTTGCATTTTAATGGTTATTAACAAGCAAGATTCTTTGATTATCTGTTTCATATTATAAATCCAAAGTGTCTTAGTATTCACGAACACCTTAAATACGTTATATAAACTTCTCTACGTACATATATACCTAATCCAATTCTCGCTACCACTATTACATGTATAAAAATCCTTTTATATGAGTTTCCATTGAACGTTATTGGCAAAGTTTGAAACACATTATTACGTTTAGCGTCGATGTTAGGGAGCTTTTTTGAAATATTTTCCTTTCTAAAGCAAGCCAAGGATATCTGAACACTTTTACAGAAATAATATGTATTCTAAATAAGTAGAAAAGTTTAGTTTATTATTACACTAGCTTTGCCCTGCGGTGTCACCCGTCTTAATACATGATAAAAAGTAGCCTCTGTGTTAATCCGGGGTCTAAGCTATCTACGTACTGTTTTTTTTGGATTTCTCTCGCTGCAGGAAAATATTAGATATTTATTGAACAAAATCTTATTAAAATCCTATTTTCATTCGGATGGGTATAATATCCTTTCAATTAGTGACATATAAGTTTTATCAACATCGGTCTAGTTGTTTTTTTTTGTTTCTAAACAACTTTTTTTTTTTAATATAGATGCGATTTTGTTTTGCAACTAAATTTGGCTAGCCGAATTGAAGGCGGTTTTCACTCTTTTAAAGTATTCCTTGTACTTGCTTTACTAAATAAATTGATCACAATAACCCAGTCATTTGTAATACATAGTTCACATCTTCCGGTCATACCTCGTATATATTTCTATGTGTTTCTGTACACATTTTAGTTATAAAATTCAACGCTGATGGTACAACCAGTTCAGGCGTTTCCTAACTATTACCGATGTTAAACAACATTCTGTCTAGTCAGGACGTGGATGGGTGATCGTGAAGTAGTATTTTCAAATCGCTGCATTGTTTGGATGACACGCCAAATTATATGTCGTAAATCGTAGGACATAATATGTGTCTTTCGGGTGGCATACAAACTCTGCCGCCAGGGCAAAACACTCCGCAAATATGCAATGTTTGAACACAAGACATTGTTTATCTGATAGATCGAACATAATTTTATTATTCTCCCATGCCTTTTAATTATTTCCCAACTCAATAGTTTTCACCACTATCAAATTGATGTTGGTTTGAATGTGGTGTGGGTATACAGCAACCCTTGGAATAGTATTTTGAATTACAGATAGACTCATTGCTGGGCACGTATTCACAGCTTCAATTGCACCTTCGGAAGGACTGTAGCCCATACATCACGCTGGCCAAGTAGAAACAGAAACCACAAATTTAGAAAAAAAATTAAAGTGAAAAAGATGGTTAAGTATAAAAAAATAAATAAAAGGATGGTGAGAACATTAATAGTTATTGGAATTAACAAAAAATATAGTAATCTTAAATATAAATACAAAAACAAGCCCGGGTTCACTGAAAATTGCCATGAATCAACGCAGAGCCTGAGTCGCTGAAGCTAAAGACATGACAAGGGTTTTTAGTGTAGAAGGCTTGAAAAGGACAAAATGGGGGGTTAGAAGTTTGGAACTTCTTAACATTCCTTTTAGTTAGCAACACCGCGTGTAATAGCTACTAGTATTTTGACAAAATAAACGCAGTTCTATATCCATTAATTCAAGTTCCATCGATATAAAGTAAGGCCGAATTTACACGTACAATGTAGCAAAGGTATAGGGTAGGTACACACAGGTAACGCAATCTGTTCGCGTCAGTAGCAATGCATTTTGTATGAGAGCCGGTGAATGAACCCCTATGTATGTGCCACGTCGCAAATATCTGGTTAGATGTTTAGTTTATGCATTTGATGTAGATGGGTTGGAATATTCTGATAAAGTAGACGATTTTGTGATGATAATTTAAATTTTGGTGTGATTTTATGATGATGTCTTTGATAGCTTTTATTGCTTGTATTTACTCGTATTACTAGCTGACAGCTTGTGTGATAATCATTTTATAATATTAGTTATAATTCTTTATATAAAGTTTCCATAATGATACTCTTATTATATGGATTATCCTAGTCGCAAGTTGTTTTTCCAAAGTTTCGTTCTTGTGAAGAAGTGAGAAATATATATGAATATATATAATATAAAATGAAAAATATATAATTAATATATAATACATATTCTTTTAATATCACAGTTAAATATAAGCAAAATGCCTCTTTAAAAGTGTGCGATATCCAATGATATATATCGCTCTATACAGCTGGGTTAAAGTATCTAAAAACATTCAGTGATACTAACACATCACACAACTTTCTTTATTAAACACAGACGGCAAACGCTTAACATTTTGAAGGTTTACGTCAGTCACTGGCTCATAAACGCTTTTATTTCGGTGTTGCTGGGAAACTTTTGGATGCCACTTAACACAGGATATGCAGTGACGATAATTCACGTTCTAACTTTTAAGCTAAAAACAAGAACCTCATTTCATACAAACATCCAAAATAAAAGAGATACTCAATTCTACGGGTATGTTTTTATTGTGTTTGTTAAATAATTTGAAAAATTCTTTTTTTATCGTATTCTTGAGTTCACGGGTCCCATAATTTTTTTATCTTAATCGGTCCAGAGGTTCAATTGTTCTTTCAAAATAACTGAAAAACAATCTATCGGCGTAATGGAAGTTGGTAATAACTGTTTTTTTTACATTGATTGAAGGTATCTTCAAACATAATATTAGGCTTAAAATTCCACAAAGTTATTTATTTCAATTACTTTCACCAGCTTTTAAAACCGTTAAGTTTAAAGAATTGAAAGTTAATTGTGATTCACGACACATTTTGGTAGATCATTTTTAAGCTTCCTTAGAACTATCACTGACTAGGTATTATATTATATATTGTAACATTATAAACCTATTGATGAACTTCGAGAGTTTTAACTTTTGGTTTTGGAAAACAGAACAATGCGCTGTTCCAAGTAAAAATAATCTTGATAGTTTAGAATTCAGAGAGAGACTAGACAGTAAAGTACAAAATACCGAATGCCTATCCTGTTCAAATCCATAAAAAATGTAATCCGACATCGGCATCCGTCTGAAGTCTAAAACATTCCGGCGGCGCGGCGGCGTATTACCCGACCATAAGAGGTGCGGACTCAGAAGTGCTTTAAATTGCTATGTATAAAGAACTACTTGAACTCTGCGGTGTTACTCGCGTATGCCTAATTTTCATAACCTATGCAGCTCCGTAATAATGTAGCTTTCTAACGGCTAAAAGAAATCAGTTTTTAGGCTTATTATCTCACATCTGTTACAGCTTACATCTCGACTTAAGTGGAATAATGGTGGAAAACTCAAATGATAGACAAGTAATATATTATATGGAGTTAAAAAAAAACCAAAATTATGAAGAAGACAATTGATACAGCCCCAAAGTGAGTTACTAACTACGCCCACGATAGTAGATATTACAAAACTTCAGTGAATTTTGCGCTAGAACGGTTTTATATAGGCTGTTACATACACTCGGCTTGCCGGCTTAGTGCTTTTATGGGTGGCTCATAAAAATGATAGATCACTGGGTGAGCCTACTGCCTATACTGCGACTATGGAGTTTCGTTTTCCCCGTTTCTCTTTATGTCGTTTGGTGTATAACGCCCTTTTATTTTCTGTGACGTATGTTTGTCTTTTGATAGTATTCGATACGTTTTCGGAAGACGTAAAAGTAAACTACATCTTTGTTTTTATTTTTACAACTAACAATTTTTTATAAAAATTAAATGTTTTATTAAATAAAGAGTAGTTAGGCCAACTGTACTCTTTCAACTATATATTTCATATTGGTTAGTACTGGCTATATTAGGAAAAATTTAATAAAAAACTACAAAAAATAGGAGATGAATTACTTGTAGACCACAGATAATCCAAATATACCAACCCATTACCAGAAGACAACATGCGAAAGATAAATATAATAGTAAATAAAAATGTGAAATTAGATATAGAGATATATTGATAGAAAGCTTTAAAGAGAAATAATAAATAGCATTGACAGTTAAGCAACGATCTTGAAGCTAGAGAAAAACTCGCAAGAAAACCAATGTTCATAAAAAAACCAACTGAACATTCTCTGAACCATAAAGCCACTACATTTTGTACGCTGCAAGCACAGGCCATTCCAGTCATTTGCAATACCCAACACTCAGTTCAAAAGCTCAATCAATCATGCGAAAAGAATTCTGGATGTCAAACGAAGGAATCAAATTTCCGCTGCCGGCAGCACTGTGAAGGCAAAAGTTACTGGTCAATCGTAGTTGCAGCATACTGGTAGATACAGTTACTGATGTTCCATATAAAGGAAACGTATGCAAATTTTCTTCACAACTGTCACACACTGTCATCATCACAACTGTCATCTCAATCCAACATGGCGGATCCAGATGACAGACTAGTTATTATCGTGCCATTGATGTAGGCTCAATCATCTAGACGTAGATCTCATTTTTTAGATATTACCGTAGAGGAGTACTGTACACTATGAAAGATATAACTCAATTTCGAAGTAGTTATTACATAATAATTTACCTATTTTGAGGTTAATACATTGAGGTAATACAGTGAGGCAATTTACGGTAAACCCAATCCTATTTACAATTAAAAAAGAAGGTAAATAGATAAAGTATCTGATACTCTTGTTCTGTTCGATAAAGGCCAAATTTTGTGTAATTTTTTTTGTATTATCAATCTTTTACTTATTGATAATGTTAACTAAAATAAGAACCTACTGCTATGACGGTCTTATTTCTAACGAAAGGATTTAAGAATAGTCGTTTTATATTTGGTGAGCATTTATCTATTTTGGTAAGCATATATATATTTTTATGACAAGCATTTAATATTGTACCCAATATAAAATACTGTATTACAGTGTGCAGTAGTAGTAGCTGCGAATGCGATGCGGAAATCGATTCTGATATCGTTGGTGATATTGCCATGATATAAGAATACTCGGTTTATTGCGACTAGAGGAAAAATATTCGTTTAAGCTGATAATCAGAATCACACCGCGCCTTATCTAGTTTGAAAGTTTGCCAGATTTCAGAATATGTTACCTCTGCCAGTCATCTTTACATGTAAAAGATATTTTTCAACGATGGTATTTATTTATAAGCTAAAATGAAATTAGAAATGATAAAAATTATTTTGAGAAGTTGATAATGAGTCTATTACTTAAGGCGACGGGTATAGACAAACGCAATTGAGAATTGAGCCACGGAATAAATAATAGTATGTACTGATACTTAACTATGCCATGCCATCTGTTTGATTCTGGGCGAAACAAATGAGTGGGCATTGGCCTGCCGTCTATAATTTTGTCAACTGTATAGATAGATGGTGTCTTACGCACAGTTTGGATATTGACATAGAGTAATGTAAGTTCAGAGAAATAACATCGTACTTTTCTGAAAGTTAGGTCAAAGAATACTATTGTACAGAAGGTGAAGTATATTGTAATTACTCAATTCAAATATAACTTTACTCATTATCGAATAATAATAACTCGATTTCATTAAACTTTTATAAAAATGATTTCTCGTACCTCGTAAAAACATAAAAAAAAATTGAGAAAATTTCGTAGTAACTATCGTTCGAGTTCGTTCGTTGAATATCGTGCGAGTTGCAACCTTCAAAATTCCGCCATCGTGAGCAGTTGGCAGCTCATATCATTGATGACATTATTTATCAACAACGAGGTTCGCTGGGTTAGGTAAAATTTACTCAAAAAATTGTAATATATAAAAAAAAAATTGCATATTCTATTTATAAGTCTAACTATTTTGACCGATTTTTATCAAACTTATATGAATAAATCTTTTATTGAATAACCTTTAAAAAAACAATTACTGAAATAAAAGGTAAACATTTTATTTCAGTTATTGTTTTTTTAAAGTATTTTTCTGTTTTCTTTGAGACGCTAAAATTAACGAATAATTCATATTTACATAATCAATTGAAAAATTCATAGTTACATATTTTTATTATGGCAGCTGCTCCTGACAGTGAAGAATATTTTTTTATAAGATCTCTTTCCGTAGCAACCATCAGCTATAACATCTATGATGGCAATGTCGTTAAAATTCACCCTTCCGATTCAGATAAAAACAATTTTCTTTTTTAGTACGTACCTACACTGTAAACGCTTTTTACGTAAATAAAATATAAATTTTGATTGTTTCTATAACAAAAACAGTAGGTATTGATTACTGAGAAAAAAATCCTCGTATTACCATTTGTTACAATAAGTTTCTGTAACAAGACTACTCTGTGCGTTGAAATTCGAATTGATGCAGACGAGCGTTTGTTTAGACTCAATACGTAGGTATGTGTGAACGAGCGAAGCATCTCTGCTTAAAAGTACATTTTTATTTTGTCTGTCAGTTTGTATGTATGGATGTTTGTCCTCAAGAAATTTTGTAATAGCGTACAGGTTCCCTCCTAAAAAGCGTTTACAGTGTAGGTACTAAAAATATAATTGTTTTTATCTGAATCGGAAGGGTGAATTCGAACGGCATTGCTATCGTAGATGTTATAGCTGATGGTTTCTATATGGGAAGATATCTTATAAAAAAATGTTCTTCACTGTAAGGAGCAGCTGCCATAATAAAAATACCTAACTGTTAACCTTTTATTTCAGTTATGTTTTTTTTACGTTTTTTTCTGTTTTAACGTTAAAATTAACGAACTATTAATTCATATAAGTTTGATAAAAATCGGTCAAAATAGTTTGATTTATAAATAAAAATATTCAATAAAAAAATTATCTAAAAAAAGTAAATTGGCGAAATCATAGATGAACGTTTACTTATAAAGATTATAAGAAGTGATATTTTTTTGTTTTCGATTCTTCTTATCTCCCATTTGTATATTATCACACTTCTACAAGTAGTGTCAAAATCACGGCAGAGAATGTTTCTAGTAAAACACAATCGCTTATGTATGTTATTTCGCGCACGCGGTAACTATTCTAGGAAAGAATATTATATATAATTATTCTCACGCTGCACTAGATGAAGTCTGACAACGTCGCGCACTACGCGAAGTGGCAGGCATGAGGCGGGCACGCATGCAATGTCGCATAAAACAAGCGATACCCGCTAGCTAAGCCAAAGTGCCTCATTAAAATATGTGCTAAGTGCCTAGTTAAATATATTAGCAGTGAAGTGCTTTTCTAAATGAATACTTTTTAGTAGGCTCTTATAACATTTATCTTAAGATGGTACATACAAAATATTTAGTGTTTTTCCGCCTCGTCTATCATTTATCTTTACAACTTCACTTACCTATCATTCTAAGACAAAAACAATACATTAGCCTGAAGGTGCCAATATTTCGATTAATCTGCCTCAACATTACAAAGTAGACATTCCACGTATACCGAAAGAAACATGTTCAAAATAATGAGATAATGAGCTCTTCAAAAATATATTAAAGTGGTTTGGTAAACTAAGATAAGCATTTTGAAAAATCATGCTTTAATTGAGTATATGCATTACATGATGTATTAACTTCCAACATGGCACAGTATACGGTAAAGCTAGAAAATGGAAACAAAAACGCATCTATTTGGAAACCATCACCTTAATAAAATTATAATATAAAACATATTTCTAAAATAGAAGCATAATCTGGTTTAATACCTGCAAAAATAAGTTATTTATTCATATGCAAAAAAACAAATGCGTGTCGAGATACGTTTTTCTTCGAGAACATATACTTATTTTGGTAATAAAATTTGCTAGTGCAAAGAATTCAACATTTTTCTAGCATTTTTACGTAGAGAATATACAAAGTTTTAAGATTAACGATGGGCTGTATAGGAGAGTACATAACGGGGGTTCAATGTGCAGAAATCGTCGAAATTTACTTTTTTAATATCAGCTGTTTTCGCTCGTCTTCAACACGTTCACGGCTGTTTATTATTCTCGATTGCGGGTTTGACGGTAAGGACTCCCCTTTAACTTAGTATATATTTACCAGATACCCCTTAATAAAATAAAACATAACTATAAGAAACTGACAATAAGGGACTTGTTACATTTTCGGCCAGGACGGTATACGTCTACCAAAAAATGACTAAAGATCCATATCTTTAGTCATTTTTTAATATGTTAATATATTAAGAAAAATATCAATTGCTTACTTCCTTGTGAATGAATGAATGAATGAATAAACTCTTTATTGCACACACACAAACATCAAATATACAGGAAAAATTCTTACACCTAGTGTCACAAGTGGCACAAATATATTTAGTTTCTGTGAATTATGGTGGAGTCATGGCATTCCTGAATAATTTCCTAGGTTGACTCCAATGGTCACATTGTTTTATCAATTGTACCCATCACAAATGTCAAAATTGGCAAATCAAAAAACAAGAAAATCGCCGTTTTTTTTTATTAAGCAAAATTGTGTTGTATACAGCGGATAAATTACGTTATTTTAAATTTGGTTGAGTGATTAAATATAAATAATCTTTTACGTACACTGTCCTGGCCGGGGCTCCATACATTAATGAAACAACTTTTTCGCTTTCAACAAAAATGTATGTTTACTTACATTATTATGACCTGTTGTCTGGTTAACACGTACTATTGTACTAATAAAGAAATGCTCGGTAACGCTGAATAAGAATAAACAATGTTTCATTTTAAAAGCAGCTCAAATTATGCACTAGATGCGGTGCAAGCTTGTTTCTTTTTTGCATTTTGCACGTTCTTTGCAGCAAAAAGATTGTATTAATTTTTTCACTGAAGCATAAATTCAGACAGTATGGTTAAACATTGAGCAAGCTGCTGAGAATATCTAGCTGCTAAATTTGCTTATTACTTGGTTTTACGTTGTTATGATATGTACATATATAAGTTACGCTTTCTCCCGTTGAAGTAGATATGGACTACATTTCTTCACGTGCTATAATTTACTTACAGTTCTTCTTACCAGTTATCGGTACTTACCTCAACCTTTTTAGGGTTCCGTACCCAAAGGGTAAAACGGGACCCTATTACTAAGACATCGCTGTTCGTCCGTCCGTTCGTCCAACACCAGGCTGTATCTTATGAACCGTTATTCCTAGAAAGTTGAATTGTTTTACAGGTGATGTTTTTCTGTTGTCGCTATTACTTTGTACTAAGTCAATAAAGAGTCACTATATGCATCCTCACGAATAACTTTCACCTTATCTCATGGGCTTTAATCATAATTTGAGAAAAATAAATCAGCTGTTCCATAGAAAAAGTTTATTAGTCTTTGACAATATGTATGATAGAGCTGATATTCTCTCGAGTTGAACTCGTAGTGCAAGTTGTTCATTAGTGTGCATAAAATAACACTTTTTGGCCTAGTTTATCAACCTGTGACTTAAAGCACATAATATGATGCATGTAACCGATGTAGAGCAATCGAAGTAAAAGGTATGTTTATATTGTTTGTCCAAATACCACGTAATTTTACTCGTATTACTGCACTCAAATAAACAGATGAGCCTCAAAAAAATATATCGAAACAAAATTTAAATTTCATGCACCTCACTAGCCAAGCAAATATTTCAACCAAACGTATACGCAAAGAGCACACCAATTTTTCCAACATGTAAAATCGTATTTTACCCTTGAATATGAATTTATTTCGGAATGGAAAACTGAACACTGTTCCATGTCAATATATTAAATACACTGCGAGTTCGTATGAAACAGCGTGAAGTTTATTATAGGATGTTCGAATCAGCGACGGATGGACGTATTTTATTAGTTTAGTGTACTGAACGATTTTTAATACGAATTTAAACTTAAAATTTATTTATTAAAATATTATATCAGCTGTTTCAAGTTTTTATCTCAGGAGAAGCAACATTTGTAAATACGATAAGTGTCAATCGACTCCAAATCAGCAGGCGCGTGACACACATTTTTTTAATTATGTTTTCTTTTGAAAACAAACTCCTGGACAATTCGAATATATAAAAATGTGGGAGTGCGTAGAAAACATAAGGGACAATAAAAAAAAATATTACCGACCCTAATTTGGCAGGCGCTGATACAAATTTTTCAATTGCCTAATTTGATTTAAAACGGTAACGGTGATGTAAAAAGTATTAGATCCGATTTTGATAACATTATAATAAGACCACATAGAAAATGTAAACTGTAAATAACTGTTTTTTTTTCTACTTGTTCCAGTTGAAATAATTATCTCCTCCTTTTTGGAAGTGCTCAAATTAACAATTTTATACAAAATATATCTTTCTAAATCAGTTAAGGAATAGCTAAAATTTGGCAAACATACTCGTACATACAACAGACTGACAAACAACGAACTTTCTTCCTTTTTTGAATATGAATAAAAATCATGCACGGGTTTATATTCCTTTTTTATCTTTTAATACATTCACACCATAGGTTCGATATATCCTTTTATTCGAACAGTTATAATAGACTGCGAATTTTTGACGAATGACATGAATTTACAATGCAGAGGATTGGATACAGCTGAGTTCAAATAACGAGCTTAACAATGTCCATAACGGTTGGCCACGTTTCGAAACTTTGTTGGAACTGGTTGCAAACTAAGCGTTTTTTTATAGAAGATCGGCTAGCGTTTGACCGCAACTAGTTTGATGTGAAGTGATGATGCGGCCTTAATTGAGCACGCCTGTCACGACTAGACTCAGGTTGAGACACTCACTCAGGTTGAGAGACTCATACAGCACTTATGGTGCATAAGAACAAGATATCTATCTGGTAAACAGTTCGCATTCTCTAAAGGATGGTAAGCATGATAATAGTTTTATTTATTTACAGAGTACTATTTAAAATATTAATTATTTGTTTTAACTATTGTTAATTTAATATGTGTGGCAAGTGCCTTTATTAACATTGACAAAATGACTAACTACGACAACAAAAATTAAATATTAACTATTGTTGTGTATATAGTTTTTCAGTTATTGACCGAAAATTCAAGTGGCTTTGTATCGGATCAAGAAAAATTTTCTTTTGTCTGAATGTTAGTGTTTGTATATCTCCTGATATTTCGTAATCGCGTACAGGTCATGTAGTACCCATCAATATTTAAGAAAGAATATTTAATTGGTGGATGATTTTGGCGTGTTTTAAGATTTTTTAGTCGTTTTTGAGTGGGCGAAGTTTTTCTCATAAAATGAAAGGAAGTTGGCTACGGTGCCTTTTGCTGGCTGATTTAGACAATATTTGGTACAGAAATGCTGAACAGAACATTTATTAATATTCTTCCATCAGAAAACATCGTGGTCATGAGGTAACAAGTTCGCGATGTAATTATTATTCTAATAGAGAGAAACAATCTGTTGGTATGTGTGTCGGTCTCATTTGGTATTCTGCAGCATATTATAAATATAACACTGAATTTATTAAAAAACAGAGCAAAATACATTTATTACATATTTCGTAGCGATGATACCCGAGGGCACCAGCTCCAGGGCGAATAGCGCCACCACCACGACCACAAGCACGTGGCCGCAGTCAAGGGCACCGGCCACGTGAGGCACCGCTGTTGGATAACCAGAATGCCCCATATGCTCATGATTATCAGCAACATTACCAGCTATCACCACCTGGCATCGTGCTCTGGTACTCGTATGGTGATGTCGCTGAAATAAATAACACCAACTTTCAATTACTTTCTCAAATTGCAGCTAACATCGTCAGTGCAACCGAGCAGGAGATGTTTTCTGCCATGACCGAATAAAGGGTGGGCCTTTGTAGTAGTTAGTAAGTGGGGTTGATTGCCGTGCAAAAGGTACGACGTTCGATCCCCTGAAACATGCAAAAAGAGCCAGAGCTACGTGTGAAGGAAAACATCGTGAGGAAACCATAGCATGGTGGTAGGGCGTTGTCTGTCGCTCGTGTGGCTAGCTATCACCCTCAAGTTGTAAAATCTGTCCAAAGCACTTAACGGTGTGTTCCGGCAGCCTTCCTTGAGAGCCAGTGTATTCTAGACTAGGCATGCTACACTATCGCTGATTTCCGTAGTAGTGCGAACTTGTTGTCAAATTCCTAGCTTGTGTAAGATAAAAAAAGATGTTATATAACAATAAAAAAATTATCGTCGCCTAAACGTTCATAATAAAACTGAGTTTTTTTTGCATTAATTCGATCTTAAAAATATAGTACGATACGGAGAATAATTAAAGTAGACATCTAGTATTTAACTAACAATTAACAGCATTTGTAACTAGTCAATACTTTTCAATAACTCTCTGCATCAAAATATTTGAATCTCTTTTACCCTACAATTTTCTAGCACACTTTGTTGCCAGCAAATTTTGCAAAAACTCTGTTAACAAAGTGTCTAAATCTCCCATGTTTAACCAACTTTCTCCAAGAAAATGAACATACTCCCCACATGAAGAAGCCATTTCTTGTGTCACCATAGCTTGTTTATCAAGATTATCTGACGCCGACACGTTTATTCCACAAGAGTTCTTACTTACTAGGCTTGTAATATGAAAAAGTATGGGTCGTACACTTATACGTAAAATTACTGAGAGCGATGAGTAAATTTTAAAAATTCCCCAAAATCATCATTTAATCATGGCGGCCATCTTAAAATTAAAATTTATCTTAGTGCATGTATTTTATTACTTGAACCAATTAATTTGATACACATATTGAAGTAGTTGTGATATAATATGTAATATCAACCATGTTCTGGCTTCGACCATCTTTGACCGATTTTGATCAAACATAGGCATAAAAGAATACTAACGACTAATTCACCTTTCAAACATCAAATCAAAATCAGTTCACCCGTTTGGGAGCTACAATACTACAGAGAGAAACGTCATACTTATAACACCTCATCGTTTTTGCGTCGGGGGTTAAAACGAAATATCAACAGATATACTAAGTTTTCTTGTCGCGAGTGAATCAGGTTTTTAAAGGCAAGTGCGTTATCCTAGGCCGCATCGTTGATTTATGTCAGGCGTGTTGCTGTTAACAGCTTCCAAAATTCTTCCTCGTCAGGGTAATTAAGCTGTAGCCTAGTTAGTCGATGAAGCGCTTGCCTCTCAAGCAAGAAGCAGTTTTTTCAATCCCTGACTTAGTTGTTTATTCATATGGCTTATTATAATTAATTATCACCTTATTTTTAGGAAGACAGAAAAGATACCGTGAGGAAACCTGCTTATCAAAGAAGATTTATAATTTTCGAATCCGAAAATTTTGGTTTGGCTTACACATCCTTAATAAGTGAGACCCGTATCCAGCAGTGGTAAATTATAAACGATGTGATGACAGGTGGAGTAAGGCTGTGACAGGCATCGGTTGACTACCAGCAGGATGGGTTAATTAACGATATAAAACCTGTCGCGGGTTCAACCTGGACAAGATTAGCACAAGACTGAGGCGTATGGTATAAAATGAGAGAGGCTTACAACCCATCGACATGAAATATATTTTTTTGGATATACCTAAATAATGTATAAGAAAGGCAGCGGATGATCAACGCACAAAAAGGCTTATACTCATATTCAAATACTGTTTATTTCATGTGTACTAACCTTAGTTCTATTTTGTTGTAAGATTTTGTTATTTAAGCAAGTTACTAACAAAATATGGATCTTTTTGTTGTCCGCAAATATAAACATTCTATTTATTATATTCATAGCGATGTTTTGTTGTTTTCTGACATTTCTGTTAGATAATCGGATTCGGTCGCAGTGAGTGAGTAACGCCCTCTTTCATTTAATGTAAAAACATACCAGTTTTGCGTCGCTATAAGGCAGTTACTGTATTGCGTAGTTTGTTTATGAAGAGGATTATTAAGCAAGACTTAACATGTATTTTTGGTTTGTAATTTTATGGAATAATGATATCAGTGTCGTAAAGTTATTGTAGAATACCGTCTTAGTAGTAGCTAATTGGTCGGCCTCTTACCCCTGAAGTTTTTTATAGCCCCCAACCCGCAAATTTAGCCAATGAAGTACGTCTGTGTACTTAGCAGATCGTTGTCCAGCAGATTTTTGTTTTGAGTACGGTTTACAATCCTTTCATAGTGGAGACTCATGTCCAGCAGTGGGATGCAATGGGTAAAAACGTTAATCAGTACCATATGTGGTATAACTGGTACTTATTTTGTGATATATACGTCTGTACCTAATTGTTTGTTGAACAATTGTTATTGGCGATGTTAAAAACCTCCAACATTATTTTAAATTTTAGATAAAATGTTATTTTTTGTTAAACCATCAAAATTAAATTAGTTTTGTATAATAAAATATAAAATTTTCCTCTACTTTCAGAAGTACAATTTTTATTCGGACGCATCATAAAGGTGAAACGATAAGAAATCTATATTTTCCTGTTGCATTACTTTCCGATATGATACTTTCAAACCTTTCATTTTGTTACTAAATGCCATGATGAAAAAAGACAACATTTTTAATTATTTTTTGACAGAGAGCTCCGAATTCAGAGTTCTATTTTGGTGTTTTATATAGTATTAGCGCGTTAGAAGGTTTTTTAAATTATTGCATACAATGGGTCTTTAAAATTATGTTATACATTATGTGTTAAAATAAAAAAATAAGCGAATATTGTCTGACTCAATCTCAAAAAACTCAAACAAACTCAACGTCAATCTCAATCATTATCTTTATCGTTTTTAGAAGATTTATTATACAGCATAAATTTCTACACTCACTTTGAAAATTAATGGATTTACTGGTTACTATCCAATTATCTTTTAGTGCTTTCTAAATAAATAAGTAAGACACTTCCAGAGTGGTTTTAAAATAAGGAGGATTGGTCTCGCAGATGTAGGTTGGAGTTTAGATTCTGGTCACGTCTGAGACTCGGTTCCGTATTTTCAAAGTCAGGCCTAACCTACGGCCTGGAGTGATCTGAATGACACTGTGAAATGGAATTTATAGGCTTTACATACGTTATTAAGTTACTATTACATATATAATATATTGTTACATTTAATACGCAAAATTTTGTTATTTGATATAATATTTTAAGTAAATTTGGTCTATAAAAATAATCGGTAGGTACTTGAGTTTGAGAAACGAACTGTTTCGGTTTATTTTTTTAACAATTTCCCAAAATAGAGGAGGTATTAAATTGGACGGTATTTTTTTATATGTTAATTAACTCCCTTTTTTATTTGTATGGTCGCCATTTATAGCATTATATTTTGAAAGAATTGTTTTGTTGTATTTTTTATGTTTGCAATATAATTTAGCACGTAAATCTAGTAGTAATGGGTTCGCTCTAACCTGTATTGTTTCAAATACGCTATAGTCCTCAAGAAACAGAGCTGTCGGCATAGAAAGTTATAGTTTTTTTTAGTTGATGAGTTTCTAATGTAATCATATAGTATAATAGATATTCAGAAAATGCTATTAATTTCTGTCCTAATATATAACAATACACATAAAGCAAAATGAAGAGTCTCATATTAGCTAATATAATTTTGTATGATTAAATTTAGATTTAAAACAAATTGTACCGCCTAGCAACTCAATTCATCACTCCATTAGAATGCATTACCATCAAAAATACTGCAGCCTATAAACCGGCATAGTTGTAAAACATTAAATTACCAAAGTTGTATGTTGATGACCTATAGCTTTCCTCGGCGGTCGTTATGGCTGTGCTATGGATAAAGTTTTCCTATTACATCACGTAAGGTATTTCGCTTGGTTTCTATATTGTGGGTAGAATAATTTAATTTACGGTGTGAAAACTGAGCGGAAAATTTGTGGTTATTAGGTTACGTTAACTTGGTAAGTATATTATGGCATAGACGTAAATATTTACAGTATATCGGTGTAAGGCAATAAATTTTTTGTTTTTTTTTTTATGTTGACCGAGCAAGCAAAGTGTTTTTATTACGGGTCTGGAATTTTTTTTTCTTACAGTTAGTATTTTTGTGAGTATCTATGTTTGTTTGTCTTCTTAAATTCTCACTCACGTACAAGTTGTATTTTTCAATAAATCGTGATAAAACTTGATTTCTACGATTTTGTGATTTTTTAATCGTCAGGAACGTTTGATTGGGAAGTTAGCTACTCTGACATTTAATGGCCGATTTCTTTAATATTTATTAAAGAAATCGGTCTGGAGACTGGAACTCTAATTAATGTCGTGTTAGACATGTTAACGTCAAACACGACATTAATTAGAGCTCCTGATTAAAAAAAAACGGTCTAGTGACTGATTTTCGTCGCCATATCGCAATAATATCGTCGTTGCTAATTTTATTACATTACAAAAATATCTTTGTTATGTGAACTACGACGAACTTTCCTCCGCTCCAATTTGATTATGACGTGTGAAGCGCATTTTTTTATTCAATCAAAAATACCCTTTTTGCTTACTCATATTTGGACAATACCTATTTGTACTGCTATATCTAGTAAACGTGATTTGTCATAATCAATTTCATATGTTTTCTAGGTAACATTTTTGATAAAGGACTTTTTATAACTCCAAAGATTTACTGAAATGAAAATAAAACATTTAATAGGTAAGAAATTGCCTTGACACAAAGTTAAAAATAAGATACGGCTAGAAAAGCTAGCTATATTAGCTAAATATATTAATAGTTCCTTGAATTAAATGTTTTACTCATAATTATAAATAATATTTTGTAGATGCCTAATTGAATAGAAAAAAAAGTGAAATAATTTGTGTCTTTATACATTGTGTTGACGACTGATAAACTTTTTGTATGTAGAACTGTTGATTTTTTTTTCTTGAATTCAGGGTTGGTTTATTAGCAACATTTGTTGTTTATTATGAGTATAATCACACACTTTCGGCTTAGTACACCCCTAACCTTAACACCCTGTATGTTTGTATCTTATATATTTCTTTCTTAATCTTAACACCCTGTATGTATATATATTTCTTTGGCACACCCTAGAGCCTAAACGACTACAATAGGTTCGTCTTCGCCTGCTGATAGTCAAAGGCTATAATACTAATTGCATCTCGCGATTTCACTTATATACGTGGTAAAATACGTGCGTCTAAATTTCTTGAATTCTGTTTTTTTTGAAGTCACTGTTAAACAGCTGTTTGAAGTTACTTTTAACCACTTTTTTTTCAATTATCGTTCGGACAAGTTAAATTGGCGCTAGAAAAAATCTTTAATCATCTTGCCCTGTTACAAGTTATCTACAGACCAAGCTAATAGACTTGTTGTATAGTTAAATTCTTACGTATTCGAATATTCTCTTAAATGTCAAGCTACTCGAAACTTCGAAATTTGATGGATGGAGGAGGAAAGTCAAATTAAAAGTTCGTTATTTGAAGGTTATGCTACTATGGGATGAGGCACGTGTCAATATTCGTGACTAGGGAAAGGGAAACTTCCGAGAATTTTACTCAAAAGGTGGAAAAATGAATTGGTTTTAAAGGTCACATGGCTACCTACAATTTTTTTATGATGTTTCTTATTTTGCATTAAATTAAGTATTGATTTGGAGTCTACCCACGCACAAATATCTTGGAACTTGGTTTTGTAATTGAACAGCCTCCTTAGGGTATGAGAATTAAGTTCATGTCAAACTATTTGACAGAGACAATAACGTTACGAGTCAGCTAATTTGTTTATTTTAGTATTTTATTTATATAATCTATTGCAAAACACCTTTCTTCTACTTTTTATAATACATAAGTATTGAAACTTTATATAAAACTTCGTAGATATTGAATTTAATATTACGAAGATAAGTTAGTGGGTTATTTGACAGCTCAAATTATTTAAAATCAAGATAAAGTCAAGTACTTGAATTTATTCATATTCTCTGAACTCAAGACAGACAGGTATCATTAATTCATATCGCTACCGAAACTTTGTCACGCGTCAAATCGCAATATCCACCTTAGTTCACAACCGCACGGAATTCTGATAGAGATCGGAACAAACCAACGAAAAAGTCCTCCTCTGAATTCCGAAATTCACTCGCAGTTACCTTCGAGCGAAAAAGTGAAATAGACAATATACGACGTCGAACGTCGCCGTCGGAGCGGCACGGTTCGTTGGCTCTTTGAACGTGACGTCACATGACCATGTCCACTTCAAACACGCCCGTTGCCGCACAAGTGGCTGTGTCCCAAGTATTTTAGTTAGAAGAACATAGATTTGTTGGCAGTGTCTTGGTTTCTCGCTTGAGATAAATAGTAAGGAATATCTTTAATATGCGGTAGGTGCGTGTCGCTTGATTTCAGTACCGAAAAGTTTTGGCATTGCTCTTGTACGTCTTGATATAGTTATTGAATGATTGGATATTTGCCCAGCTCTGATCATTTACTCAAGTTATTTTTGTAGGGTTCTGTTTTAGAAGGAACTCTTTTACAATCGCACTGCAGCCTATTCGTAACATCGTAGCTTCATTTATTAACTTGGCACGACTGGTAGTGTCATGGGAAATTTTATTTTCCCATGACACTACCATTTTATTATATATGTCTCATTGGACACATAATAAAATTACCCGTGATCTACCTAATTACCCGTGGCACTACCATTCAGTTGATTTAAATATATGCGTTTTTATGCTTTTAGATAAAATGTCGTGTCATAATTTGCATAAAACGTCATTTTTGACCTCGTTCATTATTTATAATTTCTCGTTTACGAGTAACAGTGTAACTATTTTTTTAAATATTTGTTTGCTGACTAGTCACAATGTTACAGTTGAGGGTGTAACTCGTTTTGTAGGGTACTTGGGAAGTAACCTACAAAACCGAATCACAAGGTTATGGCCACTATTTATATCACGAAATATCATGTTAATGCAGTATTAGTGTTTTTATTTCACAAAAAAATATATATTTAAAAACCATGGATTAGAAATCATATCCATTACTAGTTAGTTGCCTTGTAACTCAATGTTGGTTCCATCGTGAAGGTTTTTTGTCTGATACAGGTTTATCAGTTAACTCAATAGGACAAGTTAGAGATACCTCATTCTCTATTCACTGTCTTCCACCGCACATTTATATACACTAAGTATTCTATTGCACGGAAAAATGGACCAGCAATTCTCCTGCTGCTCAGGAAATAGGTTCAACAAAGAGTGCAGGCATCGATGGTATCCTTTGTGTTTAAATTCGGTGGAGCATTTCAGCGATACTTTAAAGTCTAAAGTATCTAAAGTGAACGGAGGAAAGTGATGTAGAGCAAGGAGTAATTTATATACAGGGTTTTCTTTTGTAAGGAATGTAGTTAAGGGAAGTATTGAAGTAATAAGTTACATCCACTATTAAATGAGCCATGAATTAAACAAAAATAGCTGTCTGTTAGGATGAAAAAAGTATGTTGCATTGTTAGCTTTACGGTTGTAACACGGATATTTTTTTCCAACTTTTGTTTTTGAATGAATGAATGAATGTTTAACTTTTGTTTTTTAACCCTATTAAATGAGCCATGAATTAAACAAAAATAGCTGTCTGTTAGGATGAAAAAAGTATGTTGCATTGTTAGCTTTACGGTTGTAACACGGATATTTTTTTCCAACTTTTGTTTTTGAATGAATGAATGAATGTTTAACTTTTGTTTTTTAACCCCCGACGTAAAAATGACGGCGTGTTATAAGTTTGACGTGCCTTTTTGTGTATATCTGTCTGTGCCATCGTAGCTTTCAAAAGGATGGACCGATTTTGTTTTTTTTTATTGATGCAATAAAATCAAAATCGGTCCATCCTTTTATATATAATTTAGTGTTTTATGTTTGATGAAAATTGCTACCAGAAATTGACGGTTTACGTATATTTTCACAACTCTCTCTATATGGGTATCAAATGAAAAAGCTTGGCTAGTAGAATAACACTCTAATACATTTTAAATCCAGAATGGTCACCATCACAAAATGGCGACTTATTATTATATTTCATCGCATAGAATTTACCTAAAAGATAGTGATGTTGAATTTATTTTTGAATAAAGTTACGAGCCTTATGCACTATATAAAGAGTAAGATACCCAAAGTAATACCTTTTCCAAAAACATTGTCGTCAAATTGAAGCATAAGATCATCGTCCGCTGATCCTTTTTGGAAATCCTACAGATATTAGGTAAGGACACAAAAAGATATTCTGAAAGGCCTAAGTTATATTCTACCTTCCTTTCATGTCAGGTATTTTATTAGAGAAGAAAAAGGTCAACAATCTGGCATGTCCCTATAGACGTAAGTTAAAAGGTCACTGCGTAAAGTTATATTTAGAGCGCTTCGATTTCACTAAACATAGAACCCAAAATTGTAATTGCGAAATTTCCGTTCGTGGTTTTAATTTCTTACGCCACCCGTGCGGAGCCATTAGAAACAAAACCGCATTAGGTAACGCGTGACCAGCAACCAATTAAAAGTTATCGGTCCGGTATTAGCAAAAACTACAGTCACAGTGTTGGTGCGCGACTATAAACAGTAAATCAATTGCTATTAAACATCGACGAAATAAAATGTTTTGTTCTATCGATGCTATTAAACAAGGGTTTAACTTGTAATGTATGAATAGCATCCCTCGGCAATCTTCTCTCTAGTAGGAGTTTTTTTGTGCTGCACTATTGATTAACATATCCCAATCTTGTCTCAAGAAATTCCAGCTGGTCACTCTACCGCGCACAATAGAGATCTGAAGAGGATCATGGACCCTTCGCTGTTTACATGCCAAGTTTTGTCCAAATAGAAGGATCGAACATACATATAAACATTGGAACGTACAAACTGATCGACACTAGAACATAATTATTATCAGACTCGAAGCTTAGAAGACGCTTTGCTCGCTCGTTGAATTATGTAGATATGGAATCTTGCAACTGAATTTCAAAGCAGTTATCCTCAATTGAAATGAAATTTTGTATCTTCAGTGTCCTCATTGTAAGTGTGGATGACAATGCATGATGAGCTAAGTTCCGTCATACTAAATCCCTTCTCGTATTTTAATATATGTACAATTCTACTGTATACAATACAATACAATATATCTTTATTGCACACCAAGAAAAATATATACAGCAAATATATTATAAACAAAACATTGGTAGTACATTGGGCGGCCTTATCGCCTAAAGCGATTTCTTCCAGGCAACCTTTGGATGGATCGGACTAACTGCAAATAGTAACGTCGGTGGTGTACCATTAAAAAAAGGAAAAAAAAGAGATGGTACAAATACTGTACCATAAAAAAAACAGGAAATACATACATATATACACATATATATATATATATATATATTTAGTAATATTAAGCACATACAACAGCTACATACGTCATACTCGTAATAATAATAATACCACACAATATGTTCCACTTAATTTTGAATGTATCTGTATGTGTGTATGTCACTGAACTCCTCCTAAACGGCTGGACTGATTTGAATAGTTTTTTTGTATGCGTTTGGGTGGCACCCTGGATTCACAAATCAGCCCGGCAAATGGCGCTGTAGTCGGTATCTAGGTTTTTGCAGCACAACGTCTGTCGGATCCGCTAGTTACATATATTTAATAAATGGTTATTTTTGTGCACTTCCATATATAAAAAAAAATACCGACGTATTGATAACCTCCTTTTTGAAGTGAGTAAAAAAGTAAAGTTACTGCATACGTTCTGTAGTGTAGATATTTGTGTACAAGCAAATTGTATCGACAGGGCACGGAGATAAATGAGAATAAGTTTTAATTACTTTCGAAAGGTCGGTTTTCCGGTTTTGGCTCGTATTAGCCGCACATGGCTACACCAGATATTTTAACAGTGTATACGACCCTTTACACTTTATAGTAACCCTACATAAAATAGTTAATTAAATTAAAGGCTAATGTTTTAGAAACTCGGACAGGGAAAATGTTTTGTCCTATTTTTTTTTTTCACAGTCACTTTTTTTATAGAATGAACTAGTATTTATATTGTTTCAGAAGACGGGTTCTCACGCGTACCTGATTGTTGGAAAGTTCCAAATATAGTTTCGTTCAGATTAGGAAAACTTGAACAGGAATGAAATGAGTCGTTCGTTTTCCCGTCTTTTTAAATAACGTGAATCGTTAATAAAAATACATACAAAGCCAGTCTTCTTAAATAATATGAATCGTTAGTTTTCTAAATTATCTAGCTTTTTCCTGCGGCTCCGTTTACGCTTTCTTTCTTTTAACAGGAAAAAATCTATTTTAATCATCGGAGGAGCCAAGGAGAAGACGAACAAACACGCATTTTTTTATTTTACGTTACTTTTTTATTTTACGTTACGTTTGTCACTCTCACGACTAAGACCATCTCATATTGAAACCACTTACAAATACTACAAAGCGGCTTATCTCTGCTCTATGCTATGCTCTAGGGAGTGCCAAAGAAATGTACATACACTCGAAAAAAATAACTCTCCCTCTTTCGCAGTCAGTCAAAAACTCTATTTACATTACACCCGGAACAAGGCTACTCATTAAGGTTAGGTATTTCACAGCATAAAACAACTTTATAATAATAAACTTGAATTCACCCTCGGACTCTAACTACAGAGTACTTTCACACAAATTCCAACGTGTTTACCTCTGGTATGCTTAATGAAGTATACTTACATTCCGGCTTAGTGTGAATTTACAATGAAAATGGAAAATGCGGGTAGGTACAAAAGTTTCAATTACGCACGGACATTCGGGTAGAGAAATGTTTTAGCAGTACTCAAGTTACTGTTTGCCTTTTATGTTTTATTTTGTTTTATTACTCACTGATTTTAAAAAATGAGGCTATCAATTCATCGGGCCGTTTCACGAATTTCGGAGATTGATTAGACTGATTAGAATATTTTTTTTGTTCGAATGTATATACGAGTACTTTCCTATAAGTCCCATATAAATTTTATTCAACTTGGTGGGGTAGTTTTTTATTATTATTATTATTTTTTGATGATATTCACTGTTTTTTAAAGTACTACTTGTAAGTTTCACAATTTTATTATTTATTGAACTTTAAATTTCAGTCACTTTGACACCTTTGGTTTTGATCCATTCCGGGCGAGATTGCACATTCTACAGACCTCCAAAAACTCAACTCGTCGGGAGTTTTTATTTTTTATGTGTGATACCTGATGTCTCGGCGACGGCTTGACTGAATTGAATAAATATTATTTTGTTTGAAAAGGTATCCCATACCTCTTGAGTAGTTCCAATTTAAGATCAAAATAAGTGAAATAGTTTTATAGGCGCTTACCGTAAAAAAAGTTGGTAATTACTTAAAAAAAACTTTTATAGACATTAATGTTAATTATACTCGAGGCAAAGTCGTTTTTTTATGTTTTTATAATATTAATATTATAATTTTTCGCTAATCTTAATACCTGACACAGTCAACAATGCGAATCTTCCCATATATTTTCCAAGAAAACCGAAAGTAAATAACACTTGTAAAAGGAAACGCAGCTTGGTCCAACTCTCTGTTCTTGAATAATTCTTTGCGAAGCTGTAACGGCGGTCTCTCACGGGACGCCAGATTTTTGCTAGCGACAACGCTCCATTAGCGGATTTTTTACTTTTTCTATTTACATTTACTTTGCTTTCATTTAGGTATTCTCTTCTTTTAATAAACGTGCACAAATTAGTGTTTGCTTTTTTTTTTCGAGGAAATAATAACTAGACGTGTTTTAGTTCAATGAATATTTGGTAATAACAAGAGCGCAATGTAATTTTACATTATCCTAATTTTATTTTTTGCAATTATCAATTACATTTATAAAACTAATTTACGGTTTTATCACAAACAATATTTTGGAACATAGTTTAAGCTGCTCAGTCAAAACCCATACCATTAGTCATAATAACCTTAAAAAAAAACAAAATAAAGTAGACATCGAATATAAAAATTTGTTGCCAGGCAGTGGTTAAACCAAGTTATGTGCGTTATATAAACACAAGAGGTGTTATCTCTAAACAAGTGATAGCCGTGGATTTTTATTCATAAATGAAGAAAAACATTAGAATTAAATATTTCATTTCAATACGGGTATGTAGGTATATTTATGCTATTTTTTTTTGGCTTTAAACTGATTAAGTAATAATTAAAGAAAAAACTGTTTGAATCGTAAATATTATTTATACATGCTTATTGATTAGAAGTTTACGTGACGTCACGCGATCGTTAAACAAAAATCTACGTCCTTCATACCAAAACCATGTGACTAATTTACTCTAAAAAAATTTGTCTGACCATACATTAAAAAAAGTATGGTTTGGGACAGGATTTGGAAGAATTTTTTTAATAAAAAAATACGGCAACTGCGACTATGGGTCAAGTTTATTACAGGCCCAGTAGCTGGAAGCCAAAAGCGAAAGTACAAAATGAGGAAAGCTGCTCACCCGTACTTATACAAGTCGCTCGTGCCAAAAACAAAATTCTCGCCATCGCAAGCGTGTTTTGTAGCTCCCGTATAATTTTTACACTTATTTGCTACGAAATGATCATAATACCGGAGGCTGATAGTAAGAAACTCAACGCTTTTTTCATGGGAACAAGTGCAGTTTCCAATTTTGGATCGGCATGTCTTTAATATGTCTCCACCGTCAGCGTAAACATTCACATCACCACAAGGGTATGGATATCCATAGAAAATGCTAGTGTGTAACACTTCTACGAACTAAGCATCAGTAGCCTGTAGTCTATTTTCGTCGTTGAACCAGCTTAAGATCCAGCTGGCCCCAGCTGGATCTTATGCTGAAAAATTAAAAACAGATGAAGTTGTACTGGATAGTACTCATAAAGTAAATATCCTCTTATGTATAGTTCGCACGTAAGCTTTGAGAAATCTTAAAAACAAAACTCTAGAGATAAAGTTTCCGTGAACACGCATGTAACGCGTAGCGTCTACTTTTATTGCCAACAGCCAGGTTGTGGAATTCGCTGCAGAGTTCTCTATTTTGCGATAGCTTATATTCTTGGTCTTTTCAAATTGAGAGTGAATCTGTTTCTTTTGAACAAGTGTGCCACATCCTAGACCGCAACCTCGCTTTATATCTGGCGAAAACCTTCTAGACTAGGATATTGACCCACAGGACTCAATCTCTTCTCTCGAGAATACTCTTACGTCAAGGTCTAGACTGGCGTTGAGTACGTGCAGGGAACAAAGCAGTGTGAGCAGTGCTCGCGCTACCTTAGTTCTAAGATACCTCCGATTTCACGTAATTTACAAAATAAGTTTAAGTTTAAGTTTAAGTTCTTTATTTCTCAAACGAAATACAATATTCCTTTTAAAGAGAAAAACAAAAATAAACTAAGTATAGTTGTACATTAAGCAATACGGGACGGACAAAAGCATTTCATATAAATTTACATTTAGTTACACATAGAATACCACATACTAACACACAATTTAAACACTTAATTTTACAATACGAACACATGTGGGTTTCTTGTTGTTTTCAAACATGTAGGAACAAATAGTTCATCAACGCAGCGATATTACTATATAGGTAAGTTCCAGGTATCAATTTTCTAGATGAATACTCGTACCTACTCACAATAACGAAAAGTTTTTAATCTAACTACTTAGTGTGTTGTGTTGTGTTGTGTACTTACTTACTACTAGTTAGCTTTCTAGTAGTGTCATTATTGTCACGAGTATTATATGAGAATTAAGTATGCATCATAATATATCATGAATTACTACAAAGTCGTACAATAAGTTTTGGATAATGTTATCATAATATAAATCCCGGGATATGGCACAATAATATTTATGTTTAGTAGTAAGATTATCAAATAGAGAAGTAGTATGATTGAGAATATCTTTTTACGCACGACATTCAAAGCGAACATTCGCTGCACAGCCAGAGCAGGCACAGCGTTAGCGAACCGGTCTGCTTATCTTAGTGTGAGTGAATGCAGCCGAGTAGTAAACATGGTTTTTATTACGTGTCGTGCGTTGATGGAATCAATTGCATTGTCTATTGCTATGTGCATGCTATTTTATTTTGTTTTCGGTTTATTTAAATCAATATTGATATATGTACTAGTTTAAGATATGCTATTATTATTATTTTACTAAATACAAATTTTATAAAATAGGTTTTGTAAGTTTAGTGTGTATTCTATACTAGTTTTTGTTAGAGGTTTAAAATAAAATGTTTAATGTAATTTTAAGCTTTTTTTTCTTTTTCTTTTATATATTTTGTATCATATTATTTGTTTAATGTATCGACTTCTGTTATAGTTAGAATAAAATATTTAAACTTTTTTGTTATTATAAGTTTATAAAATTTTATTATTTCATTTAGTTAAAGTTTTTTCTTATGTACTTTTCTTATCAGATTAATGGATATGTCGGCTTTAATTTGGTCTGAATAAAATGCTTTAATATTTTTTTGAATAATAGAAATGATTTTATATTTTGTATGTCATTAGGTAATTTATTGTAGATTTGGACCCCTTCAAATATGATGTTCCTCTTACCATAATTAGTTCTAGGAATTGTAGTAAACAGTACGTTGTTTGGTTTCCTTTGTGATCGTGTCTGGACTTGCGATTTCGTCGTATATGTACAGAATATATATGCAAAATATATGAACAGAATGAATATTTTGTATATATATGAATACTTTTATAACTTACCAAACAAAATATACAAGTGTCAGAATTTAGTCCTATCCATTCAAAATATGCATGAAAAAAATTGCTTTAAGTGTAGGCTGTTCAATAGACTGTCCAGCTGTTCATTATCTTTTCTCTTTATCGTTTGTTTGGTGTCCAATACGCTATGCCTTTATATATAAGTCGTTTTACTTAACTAATCATTTGCTCACGTACCAATAATTTTCCTAACACTTTCCTTTTGTTTATCTTCTCCCATGGTATGGGCTCCAAGACTGAAGCCAACCAGCAACATATTATTAAATGGGTCCCCACTAGACTCGAGCCACTTTATAAAATCACCAATTGCAAAACCAACTTCGGTCGTTTTTGACTTCGCAGTTTCGTAATCAAATTGAGCTATGGGCGACCAATCTATATTTATGATGTTTACGTCGCTACCTAGTAGGAATTCTGAAAAATAAATGTTTTAACTATGATTCACAAGGCTATGGTTAGGGTTAAGATACTCTGAATTCGCGAAAAAATGAGCTGTTCCATAGAAAAAGTTGATCGGTCGTCGAGAAAATGTATAAAACAGCTGTTTTTTTCCTCGAATTCAGAGTTGGTCTCATAGAGAAAGTTGTTCTTTAGGATGAGTATAGTGACCCTCTTTCGGCTTAGTATATCCCTAACAGATCACCTTGTATACTATGTCGCTACAAAACTGCTTTACCACTTCGTGCCGGTTGCTGTGGTGACCCTTATATATATATAAGTGACTCTCGCTTCAGATTTTTGCTGCTGCAAATGATAGCCAATGCAATTAAGCGTGGCAAAGCCGAGTGTGTGATGGACTCCTTTGTTCTGAGGTTATTCGGTTTCTTTAGTGATAAAAGGTATTTGCATGCTATGACTAATTATTGTATAATTCAATATTTTTTGATTTTGCAAAACGTTTTTTATGGTAAAGGTATACACTCTATAAGAATCTAGTTTATTTTTGAAAATTATGTATAATAAATACATAATAAAGGCCAAACAGACGGTGAATGTCGGACATTCACCGTCTGTTTGGTTTTTATAAAATATAAGTTATTGGTATCTGTATGTATTATTTTCGTATTTATTGCTTACCATGTGCCAGTTCATTCATAAAATCTGATTCACTTTGCCAGCCTTGGCATATGAGAACAGTTTTTTTAGTGACATCAAGATAAGATTGTCTCAGAGATTCTTTATCATCTTGAAGTAAAACTGGTATGGATTATTTCTGAAATAAATATAATAGTGATTTATTGCCAACAAAGAAAATTTATAACTAAACAGACTCTAATACTAAACTAGATAAGTATTTATATCGACGCAGTGATGGCCGTTTAAGTACAAATCCAGTAGACTAAACATAACCAACTGCAACGGGAAGTGAGATAGGGAGATGTCATATCTCTGAAAGTGTTTAACAACGCACTGGAAATGTATAAGAATTTGGATTGAAAAAGAAAGGCATGGCGCATACCTCTCTCACCAATGATTTGCCGATAATATAGTTATCATGGCGAAATCGCTGCAAAGCTTACAAGAAGCACAGTGTGGCCGATGCTTCGAGACAAATAGGTATCTTGGGATGAGCTCATATAAAATCATGTACAACTGTGAGGTAACCCTGGGACCTGTCGATCTCAATGGCATACAATTCGAGGTAGTTCAAGAATATCATCAACTCGGGCAACCCATGAAAACAGGTAAAACCAATTTCGAAAATGAATTGAGCCAAAGAATTCGGCTGAGCATTTTCAAACTTCGTCAAATTATCTCGTGGTAGTTCGCAGAGCGTGAAATCGAAAGTTTTAGCAAGTTAAGTCTTAGATCTGTGCGTTTTACTTGTGTTAGTATTCAAAATTGAAACGTGGACTCTGATAGAAAATCGAGTTTATGTGTACAAAGTTGCTCAGCAAGTTAAGGTACGAGATATGCTTCAAGTTTTTTTATGGATAACATCAGGAATAAGATTTTTTTTTCGCTCAACCATTTGTGTTCCATTTTTGGACAATAGTCTCCCCCCCCCCTATTTCTCCATGTCTTCCTATCTCGCGCAAGTTCCGGGCAATTTTGTTGGAATTCGCAAAGATTGTCACGCCACCTCTTAGACGGCCGACCACGTGGTCGGGTCTCTGTAGGCTCCCATAGAGTGACGATTTTTGCCCATCTTTCCGGATGCATGCGAATAACGTGTCCTGCCCAGTTCCATTTCAGTTTGGCAGTCTCAGTCCCAACATCGACAATTCTGGTTTTTGATCTGCATGTGGTACACCTTGCTAAACAACATTAATAAGATTATTCGATAAAAATTAATTTAACCGATATAGATGAAACAGTTAACAGGCACTTCAGGCAACGGGCCGGTTATATCTGTAGGAGAACCAACCACTGATGGAGTAAACAACTGTTAGTGTGGATACCACGTGACGGTAAGATATAAGATAGAGCAAGTATTTTCGGAAGGCGGCTAGTAAGAACTGGATGCGCATGATCACATCCAATGGAAAGGCTTACTTCCAGCATTGGACTAATTACAAATTGGCAGATTATTGCGATAGATATATCATCATCTTCCTGGATCCCAATACGCGAGGTCGGCACAGTATGTCTTCCTCTTCCATTATTTTACTAAATTAAAAAATAAAACATTTGCTAAAGCCAATGGAAGTCGGTTGTAGCGTCTTATTAATTATACTTATTTTTTTATACTTATTATCCGATTGTATAGTATTTTTTTTTATCCCACTACCTAAAAGGAAGGCAATATTCTGTGACTGTTAGTTTGTAAATGTGTTTGTAAGTAGGTATACATTTGTCTAACTTTTTGTGACCATCTTCAACCTAAATTGATAGACCGATTTTAATTTGCGAGAAGTCCTTGGATTTATCTTAACTGCAGATTGTCATAGGCTATATCCTACGGGTAGTTGTATCCAACGGTTTCAGTCAATAAGATACAGAGCTTATAAGTAAACCCGTGAAGTGTATCAGCTCATTAATTCTTACTTACCTGGTAGTAAGTTTATATGTTATCATTTTATTTTATTTTACATTACGTTAAATTTGCATAGTCAGGACTCTTCATGTTCACTCACATGATGCCACCTGTAAATAATATAAAAAAATAACAAGATTTAATTATGAAGTTAAATAAAAAAAATAGTTTTATTTTTTTAAAACACATATAAGTTAAATTTTAATAATGTATAATGTCGTCTGTAACAGTAAATAATACACTATCTAATAACGAAAAAAAAAACGGAAACAAAGTATCTAATGCCAAAATGGCACAAGTAAAATATTCTAACAAAAGCATTGCGTCTAATATCACACGTGTTTTATTCTTAACTAACTAAATTATTTAATAGAGTGATCTACACACATATCATGATATGTGCTAGTTTGTTGGCTTATCTGTTTGTTTGTCCTTCTTCTCCTCAGCAACTGAGTGACAAATAGATTTGACTTTTAGCACTGAGATAGTATGAAACCTGTAGAATGACAAAGGTTTTTTTTTTTGAGAAAACATACATAAGGCGGGCGAAATCACGGGCAAATTTTTTTTTTCCGTAAATGTAAATACAGATTTTGCGTATCAAATAACTTGTAACATACTCTTTACATGATAGGAATATGTATATAAATTTAACTGTGTCAACCACTTGCCTTCCAAGCAAGAGACCGTGAGTTAAAACCAGGTAGGTTAATGTAAGATGTAGGGGTGGTCTTCGAGCAGGTTGGCGGATCAAAAACACACGAATACGGCACTAGAAATGTTTTTATTACTTATAACAGTATATTGAAAGGCAGTACGATACAAATATTGGCGCGGTGCGTCGATGCGCACCCGCTCGCGTTCGTTCGTTTGGACCGACTGATCTTACCTACCCACAACATACAGAAGAGAAAAAAAAAGGTATAAATAAAGGTAGATAAGAATGATTTTGCAGTTGCATTAGCTTTGAAAGAAAACATCGTAAGGAAACCTGTTTATATGACATATTCATGTATACTAAGCTTCGTCAAGAGTAGTTGAGAATTATATAACCTATCATAACCTGTATGCGAGTACGAAATATTCAGACATAAAAACAAGCTAACACTCGAAGCAACAAGTAGCTAGAAGAGAGTTCAAAAAAACCTGACTGCAAAATCGTTAAACCTGTTCAATTTCTTTTTTAATTTTTTTTTATATACCCAGTGTCACTCTCATAACTAAGACGAATCTATTGACACCACTCACATAAAAATACGACAAGCCGTTTAGTCTCTAAGACGCGCCAAAAAAATACACATAAATTCTTGCTTAGTCGGTTAAAAATGGGTCTGTCTTGAAGCAAAAACACTCTTTCTGTTTTTTAGCTCGGTCAATTAGACAAAATTTTGCAAAACTAGCTGCGCCCAGTATAATCCGCTGGAAAATGATTATCCAGGATAAAAGTACCATATGTGCCGTGCCAACTTAGGACATAAGCTATCCTGGAGATAACTTTTATCCAAATGTATACATTCGTTTGAGCATGACCCAAACATATTCCAGAGTATTCCAGACTAGGTATGCTCCATCTAGCGCTACAGTATCGCTGACTTACGAGGTCGTGCGAACTTGTGGTCAAATGCCTTGCTGTGCAGGATAAAAACATACACGAATTTTAGTTTTATTTCACTTCTTAAATCATCTTGTTTTATTATTTTTCTTTCTTATTTTATACTTTTTCAAGACTCGGTTACTAGCATTTGTTTCATTGTACAGAAATTTGACCCCTACAGTTTGTAGTGTATAAACTATGTGTTCTATGTAGGATAAGGGTCAGTATGACGCGAAAAAAAAAACAAAATTAAAATTCAAAAATCGAAGTTCAATGTGGCATAGATTACATTCAAGTAAATGTAAACATCATGCAGTAAAAACACTTACATAAATTAAATCTCCCTACACCCGTACCTTGCAAAAACTTTTCGCTGTATAAAAGCACTAATGGAAACTCCTAACAACTTGTTAATTTGAACTACATGAAGAAACCGGCTTTGATTAATTATTACAAGATCCTGTAGACTTTCTAAGTTGCTTCTAGCTACCAGGGAAATGATTTCGTTAAAAGGTTTGCTCTGAGAAACTGAGAAACTTGCGTTTTGGTAGAGAAGATATTGCTGTAACGTTAAATAACAGTGTTTTTTATTGGAAAGGGTACTAAGTAAACTCATATCTTCTATAATACAGAAATGAATCGCTGAATGTGTTGCTAAGCGCAAATCTCAAGAGCAGCTGAACCGATTTTGCTTATTCTTTTTTTGAGTATTCCTTGAAGTACGTACGCTGATGGTTCTTATGGAAAATGAAAATATAAAAAATGCCTGTGCCATACAATTGAT
The DNA here is from genome assembly GCA_947049295.1 of Ligdia adustata. Taxonomy (NCBI): domain Eukaryota; kingdom Metazoa; phylum Arthropoda; class Insecta; order Lepidoptera; family Geometridae; genus Ligdia; species Ligdia adustata. The sequence continues at coordinate 13,583,565 of OX346218.1, forward strand.
TCCTTATAATACTTAAAAGTCAATTTGAACTTTAATACCATACCTTAAAGTTTAAGTGTTAGTGGAGAGGTTCCGGGAAGGCAAAACAATTGAGTGACGTTAGTATCGTATAAATATTAATGTCAATATTTGTCATTATTTGCTGACCTGTCGTCCCGAATAGCAAAATAAGTAATAAAAAATCGACTGTTTGGCGGTACGAAGCTCGCCTGTTGGTCAAGTCTGTTATTTGAATCGTCTCAGAATCAATCAAACAAAATATTTTTCTTAATACTAACTCTGATGTATACTATGTCGCAACCGCCATTTTGGCACAATGCAATCGTAATTCTGAGACGATTCAAATAACAGACTTGACCACCTGGTCAGCTAGTTCTAAATAAATAGCTTCTTTTAAATTTAAGTAACCTTTTTTTTTAATAAACTTGGTAAAAAAAGCTTGCGATCGACACAAACGTGGGACAGCTGATACGTAGTAAGCAATAATCTTAGTTATATTTGTTTATATAATGTTGGGATTGGATGCGGTCTAGACTATAGCGCCCTTACCTAGATACATATCACAATAATATTATAAAGGCGAAAGTTTGTATGTTTGTGTTTGTTCCTTCTTCAAGCTGAAACGGCTAAACGGATTTGGATGAAATTTATAACGAAGATGGCTCATACGAGTGAGTACCTTGAATTAACTCATATAGTACTATTTTTATTCCGGAAAATTTAAGTAGGTGATTAAATATCTACCACTAGAAAAACTTGTAATTATAATATATATTACTAATAAATCTAATAAATTTCATTTTTGTCTGTCTGTATGTTTGTGTGTTTTTATTTCTCTTTAAATTACTTGCTCGCGTATCGGTCGTAGCTTCTAACCAATCTTGACTTAACTTTGAGTTTTTTTAATAGTCAAGGATTTATCATTGGGATACCAGGAAATCCCTGACGATTAAAAAAATATATTTCAATAATGGCGGGCAGTTTGCTACGGCGCCCTATCCTGGGCAACTTCAATAATATTTGTTAGAAACATACGAAACATTACAACACCATTAATTAACATTTCTGAACATAAAAAGTGGTTAGAAGTGAGTTTAAAAATCCGACTGCCAAAAAGCCGATGAGTGGTCATCAATTTCGATAAAGTCGCAAAAACGACTAGAGTCGACTTTCATAATACGACCACCACAAATATTACCAACACATTAAAACCGAACCAAAACTTCCACATGAGAGATTTCACTAGTTTTCAATCCACTATGTATACTATAGCTCCCGAACTACGAGTTAGGTAATTAACTGGGATGTTAGTTAGAGCCAATATGGCTGACTTAGAGTCGATACAAGACCTGTATTTATTTTTTTGAACTTCAAGTCCATTTGAAATTGAAAAATATTTATTTGTATTAGATAAACTATTTAAAATAGTAAGTTTATAAACAAGTTCGAGTCCTACTATCACTTGACCAACAAGCAACGTTTTATGATTTTTTATTGCGACAAAAATCTTAAATCGTGACGGAATTTTATCGTTCAATATTTTAGCTTTAAAATAAAAATTATTAAAATGTAACTGACAAATCTTAATATCGATCAGTTATCAAGTGAAGGTTAGAAATTCCTCGGTGACTAAGTTTGGTATTTCTTCCAAAATCAGATTATACTATAGATGTGTGTTTGTAAGTTTATCATGCAATAAGTTCGCAAAACGCTTGTGTTTACGAGGTAATTTCTTCAACCTAAGCACTAGTTTGGAAAAAGTTGTATCTATATTATGCTACATAACACACACTTGACTTTAATGACCCGTTACCATTTCGGGGTTAGCAATATCTATTCGGAGAATCGTATAGAAGTAAACGCTCGTTTAATCTCCCAAACTCAAGCATTCAAGCATTAAGCAAAACCAAAACAACCTAAAATAACATCAACTCCCAAGCTGATATACTTTCGGCTGTAATATTCACAATCAAATTCTGCTTGTAATTTGAATATGTATTTTGTTTGTCTGTACAAAACGCAATTTTTGATTTCATTAAAAGTTTAAAATCGACTTTATAAATATTACCCTCTTTTTGAGCAGTCGGGTAAATAAGGAATGCAATAAAGCCGAATACACAGCAAATACTAAAACAATTTGATTATTAACTCTTTACTTTTTTTGATTTACACCGAGTCTTTCAATTATGTTCTTTCGTCTGTCTGTCAGTTTGTATGTTTGTGAGTATGGATATTTGTTCGCAAGAAGATTCAGTCAAGTTTTTAACCGATTTTGACGAAACTTGGTGTATTGTGTTTACGAATATTCAGTTTTTTTTTGGTCGTCGTGAGTTTGATTTCAATAATATGTTGTACAAACATTCGAATTACAACATGCATTTAAATTTCTGAATATTCAAAAAAACAGTCAAGTGATTGTCATGTGTTGTACAAAGTCGAAAAAAATGATTGCGTTTTCGATTATACGATAATATTTATTTGGTAATAAAACTGAGTTACTTAAAGTAATCATAGAAATTTTTAATAAAAATTTCGTAACTTGTTTCAGATTTGGCCCTAACACCAGATGAAAAAATAATGTAACAGAGCAGAATGTTTTCCTCGTTTTCTAAAATTTTCATAAGAATAGGCGAAACGGAAACATCAGAAGTGCCGCGGGTAAAACCAAAAATCGCAACCAGTGACATCCAAAGCGATAATCGCGTAGACGTGCTACGTTTTATCGTCACGTAGAATATAACGTAACCGTAAACGTTAACGTTGTGTCGCTAATGGTCTACTAACTGATGTACGTTCAAATGTTGCGGGAAAAATGTAAGGAAACAATGTGAGAGATATGTTGGTATCGTGAAATGCGAAATCCTTATTGTTTATAGCTGGTGATAGCCATTTTAAGGTGTTCATGTCTTAACTTTAGCCTGAGCTTTTTAACTCACTCGCAAATGGTTTATTTTTCAAATTGAACTGTAGGTACTTAAGTCCTTTTTTTTGTGTGTTGGTACGCGTTTTTCTCGCCTTATTCATAGATTTTGATGTTTTTTTCGTGCGACATAAAATAGAATATAGAGAATTTATAAACTTTGAACGCCCATTTGATCTTCTTAGGGATTGAATTTCCCAAAATCATTTCCTAGTACACTCCTATACACTTTAATGAATACTAGCTTTAACTTTCACGTCTCTGGCTTCTGTGGTTTAGGCCCTGCGTTGATTGTGATTTGTCAGTCAGTCAGTAGGTACGTCAGTCAGTCAGCACTCACTGTTATATACAGGGTTAGGGTTGTATTATGATGAAAGGGGGTCTCATCCTGAGAAAAAAATTAGCTGTTTCATACATTTTGTTGACGACCAATCAACTTATATATGCAACGAATCAAAAGTCAACATGCAAGCAATTTTATCACACAATAATTTTAAAAATATCAAAACAAGAAATATCTAGCTTTTTGACCAAAAAATGCATAAAAATGCATGATCTATGAGTATCCTTTAGTCATATAACCTACTATTCATGTTATACAAACCACTCATGATCTTTAATACCATTGCTACTCTTTCATACGTACAACACACAGACCAAATCAAAAACTTAAAGCTAATACACTATTCCCACTCTCTTTTTAAAATCCTCGCCTCCATCAAAAAATTCAAAAACAGAACAGAAAATATGGTAGCTTATTTTACGTTAGCAAGTTCATTTCAGCGAACATCGCGGTCCGTGATTTGAGCTCCGTAACGAACCGGGCACGGTCGGTATTTGTACAACATTGTCTGCGGCGGGCGGGAAAACTCACGGTTAGCTGACGAAGGACGACTCGCCGCTAGGTTGGATAGAGTAGCCGTTATACATTACTGTTATTATTGTTATTTTCTTTAAAAACAAATTTCCTAAACTTATTGATGCTACTGGGGACAAGAGAACTGGCTCATTCCTTGCCAAAATGAATGAAAAAATAAACTCTTTATTGCAGACACACAAACATCAAATATACAGGAAAAACCTTACATCTAGGTGTCACAAGTAAAATAATTTAAGTGGCAATACAACGCGGGAAAGCTGCCAGCATTCTTGGGACATTTCCACACGAACATCGTTTTTTTTTCAGATTTAGTATTTTTATTCACAAAAGTTTCTGTTATTTTTAAATAAATGATTGATTATTTGATCACTTTATCCTAAATGTGTGCTTTTACAACCGGCTTACGTGTGATTTTTTTTCCGAAAACCCCCTCGGTAGCTAGTTGAGTATATATCGAAACGTAACTAGACCATAATCTAATTATGATATACGTCCCGGAATTATATATGTAATTTAACTTGAGCCACTATCGCGTTATGGTTCCCGGGTTATTATAGTCCCAAATTGATAATTCACAAGCACCAAACACATTTTTTGGCGCTTATACACCCAAACTAAAAACTACTACTCTAGTTCCAGGATCAAATGTATGAGCGGTGAGCATAGACCGCCTATAGGTTCAAAAGTCATGAGTGCTGAAGAAACCCTTATGGGTAAAAAAAATCCCACAACAATTATAACTCGTCCCACGCATCAGCGTGTTGCATCATAATATTTCATGTTGAAAATTTCAGAAAAACTGCGTATGTAAGCGTGAATGCTGCAGAATTATTATTTTAATATTCTAAATCTATGGTTAATGTCGTAGCCGGAAAACTAAACGCGTAAAACTAACGAGTCGAAGACAAGTGTAGACTTGTGTTTTTGAAAGTTATGTATGTACATGATAATGACAAGCGCAATATTTTATTAAAGAAAGACCAAACTTTTGTTAACCGAAACATTGACATAAGTAATGATATACATCTTGGGTTATAAATATCAAACAGTAGAAGATTCTCAAAATAATCCGTCAAATAATTGGAATCCTATTTTTGTACATTTTAATGCGTAATTTTTGATTTCTTAGAGACCGATTAAACCAATCAAACATTGTTTAAAATTTGTTTAAAATCTTATTACTAATTTAGATAATTGTTTAGTTATTTTATTAAATCGTTCAAATAATTAAAATATAGTCGCCTTTATTTCAAAGTATTATTTATTTGTTTTACGTTAATTATTTTCAATATTATGTTCATAATAGCCGCGCACAAATGATCGCAACTTGTTAGAAACCACGAGTAGGTAAATCAATTCCTCAGTAAAGCTAACGGGCAGATCATGCATTTTGATAGTTTGTTTCAATATAGAAACACGGGGTTGGATCCCATCCAAATGTATCAACCATGATCATATTTCTGACGCCACGCTGTCCGGTGCTAGCTCAGCTAACATCATTGGCGTGTGTTAACAATACGCTGAATGGACGTCGCAGAGTTATAAAACGTTATAGATTTGGAAGTTACAGGTATTTTTTATCAAATTTAAACAGGGGTTTATTTTTAAAGTTATTATCGATTTCTATTTCGGCAGGCGCTATTAGATATTAGATTTTTTTTTAGTAGTTAAGAAATATTTAACGTCTTACCAATATTAAAAAAATATATACAAAAAAATAAAAAAAACAAAATTGGGCCATCCGTTTAGGAGCTACGTTGCCACAGATAGGTAAAACTTATAACACCCCGTCGTTTTTGTGTCAGCGGTTAATAATAAACATACAATGACAGACGCTTAGATGAAAAACCAAATTTATTTTTTTGTAAATTTTGGTAGTTTTATTTATTATATTAGTATTTGTTAATATTATTTAGCTACAGTTTTAGCAAAAAAAAAACACACATTTTGTTTTTTTATAATGTACTTAAAGTTACAAAATATAAAGCTTTAACTGTTGTTATCAATTAACAGTTATATTTATCCATTTAATGTCTTTATTACCAAAAATAAAATAACCATCTACAAAACAAAAAATATAAAGCGTAATATTACCTATAGACCATTTAAGATCTATTAATGTTAGTGGAACTGTGATGTGGTTTTCGGCTTAAAAGCCAGTTTGCAAGTCATAATTGCAATCTAAATGATGTTGTAACTCTTCGGTTCGGCATTTTGTTGGCTGTCCTCGCTAGTTAGCGGTCGTTGTACTGACTGTAGCTTTGTACTACGTTCTGTGTTATTGTTTGTAATATGGCCACATAGTAAGTACGATACTCGTTTTAGCTTTGTCGAAATGGCTGGTGTACCTAAAAAAGTACTTACAATTGGCTAATTAACTATTAGGTCTGCAAACTAATGACCTCGCGACTACACAAATTTTGCGGCTATGTTTCTAGCTACTAAATCTCAGAGTCTATAAAAGAAACTATGCATTATGAAATAAGGTTATTGTTCTAGTTTCCCAATGGCTTCTATGGCAAAATGTGCTATATGTATGCCACTTCTGACATTTTCAAAAATAGCGGTAGTTAAATAACAGCTTTGGTTAACATGGATATTTATTTCTTTCGTTCATGTATTTTGCTACAGTATTTAAGACCTTGTGTTTTGAATTATAAAATCTACTTTAACAGAATCGTCGTGATATTTGCATTTTCAAAGAATTTTGTTTTTTTCAAGACAAACATCCGATTAATCGAAACTACTAAATATTTTTATTATTCGCAAATATAAAGGTCGTAGTTTTCGACCAATCTTGTTAAAACTTAGTGCATGGGTATACACTAAGTTTTAACAAGATTGGTCGAAAACTACGACCTGTACGCGTAAATGCGCTTAAATGGCTGCAATATTGTCTAATTATCTTATCAATAAATGATTGTTTCGACCTACGACAACGTTATTGCCGTGGAAACTTGTTAATAGCTAATAGGTCCAATTAGCAATGTCAAAGGTATGCCATTTCGTTAGTTTAGCAATTTTGTGGCAAGTCCGTTTTATGAAATCGTGAAATCACCAGTAGGGACAAATAGATTAAGAGTCAAATAATGTCAAGCAAAAAGAAGTTTGCTGGAAAATGCAAAAAACTACGACGAATCTATAAAAATTGCATGTATTAAGTAACGAAGTTTAAAATACCGAAGCTAAACGAAACAAATGTAAATTGAAGAGTCAGTTTCCACAGTTACGTCGGTCGGCTCCTTCTTCCTTCCTTTCAACACTTTTGTAATTTTTGAAAGATATTTGAAATTTTGAAATATTTTTAAAGCCGAGAAATGATTGTCATTACACTGACTTTGAACAGTTGCTAGGTCAACAGTTCGCAGAACTACTAGTTTTATTAATAAGTATTATTTATACTTATTAGTCATTATTATACAAGTGCACTAAATTTACTATTATCATTGTTAAATATGTAAAACTTATTTTACCTGATAAATTAACGGCTACCATTTCTACTATTATAATATCGGGTTACTATATTAATTAACTCAACTAAACTACTGGTATTAAATCCTATATATTCCTAACAATACCTAAGGCCACCGTAAAGTCCTTCAGCGTGCATCCAAAACAGTTCGATTTAATGTAAGTTTGGTAAAGTAAGGGTGGTATTCAATATTTTGTCAATTAATATAATTTATATTACTCAGTGATATAATACAATACTATATATTTTTATTGCACACCGAAAACAAAAATACTACAAAATATATAATAATAATAATAATAGTAATGATAATCTTTATAAGCTTTCTAACGGCAAAAGAATGTTTGAAATCGATTGATGCTTATCAGGAAATTTCTGCTCGATTACCAACCGATACGAAACCGATCTTGATGAAAATTTATATGCAAATTCAATGGATTTTAGAATTTATCATTCGTATGGGTTTAAGATTGTTACAGATCATTTTAAAACCGATTTTTGAGTTCTTTTATATAAGTTTGCTTGCGTTTTACCGCAAATTGCCTGTTGTAAAGCCATGATGAGGCCTATTCACTCGCAATTTGAAAATACCGAGATTATAGCTATCAGGAAATAGAGAAATTTTCAGCAGCTAATTCCACTACCCGGCTGTTCGCACAATAAAGTTTGACGCAAAGCGTTGAGTGCGGTGGTGTATTTCTACTAGTCCGATTGTAGAAATCAAATTATACGATTCCACGGCACATTTCCCAAGATGCATCCCATAAAAAATCTACACGCTAGCCAATTTTTGATGGTAAAAATTATGATTAATATTTTTGTAAGAAAAATGTAATAATAAAAAAACACATAATATGTATAAAACCTTCATTGATGCTGCCTTTTTTCGCTTCAACCGCCTTCGAAGTTAATTCTAATTTAATTGTCGCGTAAGTAATCGCAATAGGTCTATAATACTTAACGTTATACTAACTCATTATCTGGACTAAAGAGCCCATTGCTACAGAAAACTGCAAACCATTACTTCAAAAGTGGGAGTGCCAAGAAATTGGTCGCAAATAATAAATAAAGAAATAACTCTTCAAGAAAAGCCTTTGATTGCTTCTGGCACTGGTTGGAGCAACTTTCTTGGGAGTGGTCTAACACAAAAGAGTTTATTTAAATAAAACAGCACTGGAGTAACATATAGGATACTAACCATTTACGAATATACCGGAATATGCAGTACGAGTATTCGCGTAGGACAGCCAAGCCTCGGCGGGTATGTATTTAATTAGTTTTATTTTGTATTAATTTTACATAATATAAATTTTTTGAGGTGCCATACTTACTTGTAAATAGGATAGAATAATTTTTCCTCTTGTTTTTGTGCGCGGAAGAGGTTTTTTATAAATCAACCGTAGTTTGCATTTTTTTTAAAGTATCAAGTTTGAGTTGTGGGTCTCGAAAAAGTATTGCAAGTAGGCAAACTAAGAGAGACAGATTGGATTCCCAAACTATTACATAACATATTTAACTTGACATGCACCGTCATTTTAAATTTTAGATATATTTGTATATTGCAGACTTATATCATGCATACTCAAAGTTTATGAAATACCTAAAACAAAATTTTATGAAACGTATCGCTTGTAGCTTAATCCTCTGCTCTCAGTCTAGTTCTAACAACGGCTAAGTTGACAACATGCTGCAAATATGTCCGGACAAGATACCAACTTTTTCAAACTCTGTACTACAACGGAAGCAGCATGCCGCAACTTCTTAATTGCCTGTAGTAAAAATTTATTGTAACGTAATTTTTTACGAAAATACTAAAACTTATATATTTCCATGCTGGGTAGTAAAATCATAGCTGGGTCGTCGACAAAAATATTTTTGCTGGTCTTTTTATATTCTTCCCTAATGGAATTAGACATTCCACAAAGTAAAACCATTGTAGAACCTAAATATTGCAAAATTAAAAAAAAAAACTATATAAAAATTTGTTAGCTGAGCGTTCAAGTTGTATGGAAGATGCAATAATTTTTTGTTAATATTGAAAAAATTTGATCTACGATGGGTTAATTTTGATGGTAACCCATCAAAATTAACCCATCTACCCTTAAATATTAACACTTCTTTCTGTTACACGTTGTTTACACCTATTTTCATTATAGTTAATTTTTTCCCGTTTCCTCTACTTCTGAGAGAGATATATTTTTGTTAATTTTCGATTGCCTAGTAGTTATTTTTTAGTAATTTCTGTGGGTACAACTCTAATATATTTACCGTTTATTACAGATTTATTGAATTCAAATTGATTCGATTCGATGACTCTGGTTTTTAAACCAACTTAGGTTCACAAGTAACCTCTTTTTATTTAATTATGTGAGTGGGGTTGCTAAATTTGTTTTAGTCATGAGAGTGACACAAGGGTACATCAAAAAAAAAAAAATGATACACAGGTTTTTTGTGCATTCCGCCATAGAACTGCACTGTTCAGGAAAAGTGTATTGGTTATGGGACCTATGATCTATAACCAGTTGCCTACGACATTACTTGAATCGGAGAATATCAATATGTTTGAGAGACATATTTTTTTATATTGAAAGGTTAAAGAATCTGCAAGATAAACTAGTTATACGCGTAGAAAAAATGGAGCCGTTTGCCAACACTTCCCACCCGGCAGAGCATATGGATCTGCAGTTCACCTGTTTGCATGACCAGGAGCCTAGGTAGATGTCTACAGTGACCAACGCATAAGGATCTACTCGGATGGGAGCAAGATTGACGGAGGGGTTGGAGGAGCGCTATACATATAGGATAGTGAATCCGACACAGAAATCTTGAAATTGAAGCTGCTTTTGCTATTGTAGCGTGTACCAGGCTGAGCTGCTGGCCATATGTACTGCCACGAGGGAAATATAATACTTAGGAGGAGAGAAAGTAGTTTCGGCATATATAGTGACTCATGTTCTTCGCTCCAAGCCGTGACCAACTACGGTTCTATTCACCCCCTGGCGGTAGAAACGCGAAAAAACCTTCAGGTTCTTAAGTTCCAGAACAAAGATGTTTCTTTGTTCTGGGTAAAAGCCCACGCAGGCCTCCAGGGGAATGAAAGAGCTGATCACTTGGCGAAAGAGGCAGCCCAAGACGTAGACATGCAATGTCACTACGATCTGTACCCGGTGATTAGATCAGAATCGATTGGCAAATGGAACTATAGATATAAATCTGGAACAACTGCCGAAACTACAAAAATGTTCCTACCAGATGCTGCTGCAGCGTATAGGCTGGTTCGCATAAAAAAACCTGCCGCAATACTTTCCCAGGTTCTAACCGGGCATGGAGGCTTCGTCGAGTACCTGCACCGGTTCAAACTGAAAGACAGCACGGTTTGTATCTGCGATAAAGGTGTAATTTGTATATGTTATTTTATGGGTATAAGCATAATTTTCTTCTCAATAGTAATTTGCATGTTATAAGCTGTATCACAAAATTATTGTATGTTTGCAAGGACAATACTGTAACAACGCTAAGAATTTTACATTAAGACTAATTTCGGTTTTACTTATATAAAAGTATTAAACCTGTATGGTGGACTTGCTTAAGGTGACTGTCAAGAATTAGATACATTGAGCGCATGATCGCATCCAATGGTGTACTTTAAGAGAAGCCTAAGTCCATCAGTAGACCAATACAAGATACTCTGATGATGATGATGACTTGTATGACAATTTTAAATTCGTCTGCTGAGTAATATCTAAACCGGACCAAACCCACCTTTATAAATACCTATATATAGGTTAAATAATATCTTGGTCTAGAAACAACGGCACGAAGGCACATACTTAAAAGAAGTTATACAAAATATACGCAGTGATTTTAGTACAAAAAGCAGCAATAGAGATGGAAGCAATTCTAGAAAGTTCGCAGCGAATAATCGAATATTTAACGCCCAAAGAGTTTTGCTCGACTCGGCTTCCGCAGATCTGATGTATTCAGGTCAGTAAATTCAGGTTTTGATATAAGTCTGTCTTCTACACTCTGTTACTAGACGTACTGACGTATAACATATTAGGAATCAAATTGGATGATCTTCCTATATGCGATGTTTGAAACGTAGGAATAAGTTTTTTTTTATCCTGCACAGCTAGGCATTTGACCACAGGTTCGCACGACCACGGAAGTCAGCAATACTGTAGCCCTATATGGAGCATGCCTAGAATACACTGGCTCTTAAGGAAAGCTTGTAAGGATTAATAAACAAAACATTTTATAACATTCAGTTACATAAGATTACTATTTCATAATTATTTTAATTAAGATTAGAAATGATCATAATATATAGTTATCAATTATTCCAGCCCTTTCATTGAGTACCCATATTGAGGGAGTTTTGGAAAAATATTATGTAACCAATCATTTTGTAGCAGCGGCTATATTGGACCGATTTTCATCAAACTCCCGACTAATAGAACTATCAAACAAAATAAATCAGTTCATCGGTTCTAGAGCTACGATGCCACAGACAGTTTTTTAAGCCCCGTCGTTTTTGCGTCAGGTGTTAAAAACTAATAATAAACGCGTAAATTAAATTCATTCAAATAGTTAAGAACTCAGAAAAGGCTAAAGTTGGGTCTTAGTAAAGAATAGTAAATACTATTCCGACACCGATAATGAATGAATTAATTAATTAATTCTTTATTGCAGACACACAAAGATCAAATATACAGATTTAAGATTATTCTTAAATCTAGTGTCACAAGTGGTGGCTTTATCGCTAAAAGCGATCTCTTTCAATCTTAGGATGGAGACAAATCACAAAATAAATACAGTAAGTAATCTTTGTCATAAACCATCGTGCAGACCCCGTCCTAGGTCTGCATGATGGTTTTTGACAAAGATTTAAATGTCCGTATAAAACATCCAGAGGAAACTTACCGATTGCGATCAAAAACATACACAGTATCAAGTCTTTAGAGTTGAAGGAAATATATTCCATGAATAATTCACATGTCATACATTGAGACTGAATATCGCGCGCTCTCCCCTCGAAGGAGTGAGGAAGAACGCGCGTTTACGTTTTATGCTTACTTTCAAATGTTACTATGTATAATAAGGTTATCGGTAAGTGATATACAAAACCAAAAGGAGTCATTATACTCATCATTACGAATAACTTTCGTTATGGGACCAGCTTTAAATGCTAGATCTAAACAACCAGCTAAAGTTAATCGGTCATCCACATTATGTATGGATCAGTTGTTTTCTTTTTCTCGAGTTCAGAGTTGCTTCCATCGTGAAAGTTGTTCCTTAGGATGAGTAAAGTGACGCCCTTTGGGCTTAGTACACTCATAACCGATAACGCTGTTTATTTAAACCAATTTCTTTTTTAACTTTTTAGTGTTCCGTACCCATAGGGTAAAAACGGGACTCTATTGCTAAGACTTCAGTGTCCGTCCGTCTATCAGTTTGTCTGTCACCAGGCTGTCTCTCATGAACCGTGATAGCTAGACAGTTATTTTTTTTACAAATGATGTTATGTAGCGGCTTACTAAAATCAAAATAAAATAATTATTCAAAGAGGGCTTCCCCATACAAGAATCTTAATTTTTTGTGCCACATTTCATGCAAATCCGTTTAACCGTTAGCTATTTACGCTTATCAGAGGTCACCTTTTCAACAAAAACCAAACTATTTTTATATCTTCAATAGGATCTACTGTACAAACGCTCGCAAAGACTTTTTGTTAGGATAAGTCTTGAACAAAATTTATCCATATTGTATTATATAGCTTGATCTGAAAATAAATTCTTGAAAACGGAGACAGTTAGTAACTTTTTTTAAATTACGTATGGAATTTGTAGTTTAGAAGATGTATGCTTAGAAATTACTCACTATAACAAGACCTGCGAAGTAGTGTAGGCAACATTATCAGGTGTTCGCAAATAACCTGAAGCAATTAACAAAATTTGTATTTCCATTAATTGAGATAGTAATACAAACGTGGCTGAGAGTAACTCGATAGCTTTCATTTCATGCGTCAAAATATCGAATATTACAAATTTTGTACCGTAATATATAGAACGTTACGAGTATAAATAATTACGCAAAGCGCTGTACACGCAATCTTAGTCATTATGATACAACTACAAAAGGTGCAAAACTGTAACTAGCTAAGTTCAATGTTTGCTGAGATACTCACAAAATACCTTCAATTTTTTTTATAACTAAAATTGTTCATGTAAAGATAGCTAATTAACTTTAGTCTTTCCTATACATAAATAAATAAATAATATGGGACAACATCCACACAAAGGTCTTCAGGTCCCAAACTAGGCAAAGCCTGTGGTATGGTAACCTGATGACTGATATACATACTTAGAAATACATATATACATACTTATATATATAATAAACACCCAGACACAGGTCAAACAGACATGTTCATGCACACAAATGTTTGACCTGTCCGGGAATCGAACCCGGGACCAGCGGCGCAGAAGGCAGGGTTGCTACAAACTGCGCCAACCGGCCAGTCATATATCTTCTAAGCATTCGTCAATTGAAATTTAAAACCAATAATTTGAACTTACAAACATTCAGTAGTAGCAGGCGCCTTTTGCCTATACGACACTTTGGCCTAGATGTACCTAAAAAAAATATTATATGTGTAATTATTGTGGTACCATAACAATAAAAGATATGCAATTTATTTAAATAACTTTATATATAATACAACGTCTAACAGAAAGGTGTGGCAAATCTTAAAGGTACCAATCAAGGTGAACCCATTTAGAAAGAAAATTTTGCAAAATTCGAGACCCATTCTACAATGTATTCACTTCGATGGCTAGTCTAACACTTTTAAGTATTGTACTGGAATACGTTTCTTTTACGCGTTGTATGAACACAGAACCAGAAAAACAATCTTTATTAAAAATGAACTCGTACTTTATCAGTTTACCAAGTCAGACGTCTCTGAATCGAGAACCTCAAGGTCCTTAACGGTGACAAACTTGAGTAAAATATTGCTGTAACCGAGACAAAACCCACCAAACTGTCACCAACAAAAGACTTACCTCGAAACCTTTTTAAATTACTGCAATTTTATTTGACGATTACAATAAAAAAGCGGTAATGCCTCCCCGGCCGCGGAGCGAGCGCAACATTTTTGATGAAATTCAGCGTTCACCATTCCAGTCACGATTCTGTTAAATTTCCCTAAAGATAATAAACATTTCCTGGGTAAATTAAACAGTTGTTTTGTACCGTGGTACTTTTTTGCGTTTCCGTTGTTGCTCGTCTGAGGATTTGAGACGCTGCGGACCCTCATTTTTCCCATGAAACGGGGAGTTTTCAACAAAGTTGCTCGTGTGATGTTTTGGTCTTTTTGTTTTGATATTTGAAGCATGCCGTTTGGATTTCAGCAGCTTATCGTAGTTACAAACAGACAGAAATACATATACTCTTATCCTTTTCGTGATTGGTTATTTATGTTAGAACGTGGTCCTTATTTATTATCTATTTTATTTAGTAGTTATGTGCGTTAAACATTAGGAGTGCTTTAGAAATTATTATAGTGAAAAGTGTAATTAATATCATACTGGCTGACTTAAAGTTTTGGAGACGGTTTTAGATTAAATTTATACTACTTGTACCTTTCCTATTTCATTAAATAAACCTATTAAATATCTCCTTTACCAAGCAAGTTCAATAATCGCTTAAAATTAATATTTACTCTACATTCAGTTTAGTATCCTTTAAAGACGAAATTCATACATTCAGCTAAAATCCAAACATTTGAGAACTCGCGGTACATCTTTCAAACGCTAGTCCACTAATATTTAAAAGCTGTAACTCCACGTTTTGCGGTACAGCCAACGTAATACAGCAAACGGTAATTGCTTACGGAGTTACCTACAATAATTACTTTTGTAATTAAGGTAAGTGCTAAAGGTGTATTTGCTGAACCATTTCGGTTAAAACTGGTTCCGAGTGGAGCTTTAGAAACCGCAAGCTGCTCTGCATGGGGATTACTTATTTTAATTTGTGTTTTGGTGTTTGGTTACAAATGTTTTCATGGAGTTGAAGTTATGTGAAATGGTGAGTGAGTGAAATGAGTTTTTTACACCCATAATCGTATAACACACTTACATTATCAAGACTAGCTGAATAATTTACCTATGTTGCATATATTTAAGATTTTGCAGTTTCTTCATCAAAAAGTAATACTAAAATAAATCTGCCGAGTGAGAGTCAGGTTCCTTACCATTTACCGTTAACTTTATCTATACAATATTAGTTCAAGTTTCTACATAAGCTAAGCTAATATCAAGCAAAAAACGGAAAAAAAACACGTTTGTACCTAATATGAAAGGGAAAACATTCCCTTGAACATTTGTTTTACTGTTCTTAGCATTTGTTGTTATAGCGGCAAGAGAAATACATTATTAGTGGAAATTTTAACTGTCTAGATATTACGGTTCATGAGATACATGCCTGGTGACGAACCGGTGGTCGGACGGACAGTAAAGTCTTAGTAATATGATACCGCGTGTACCGTTTGGTTACGGAAACCTAAAAAGCGTCATTTTTTTCATTATTTTGATTTACAAAGCAAACCACTACATACATAAATTTTGATAAAAATATTACAATTAGGTATTCTTCAATTTAATTCTGCTAATAATGACACAATTGCAATTTTTAGTATGTTTACAATCCTATCTATCAGCCAGCTGTAGTTACCACAAACAGTCTTTGTCACTTTAATTGCATCAGTCGTCTCCGTATTGTTACAGACCGATCTCGTCTTGTGACTTGCGAAAATAATTTAATCGCTTTACAAACAACTAAAATTAAGCATAATAAATAAAAAAAATATAATATAACCTGTAGTTTTATGTAGCAGTGCAGTGGTTTTTACTCCAGTGTAAATACAGTGACAGTAAATAAACGAGAAATGAAATACAAATATTCTCAATGGCGATTCGAAATGTGTGTGATATAAAATAAGTGTGACTTTGACGGTCCAGGGATAAACGAAACTCATCCTTCAGTTGTTCCAGTAAGTTTCATAATCGCGTGTGTATCAAACCTATGTGATCAATTAACGATGCCTAAGTGGTAGACAGTAAAAGAATAGTCTATTTAGAGACGTACAGAAGGTACAATTTAGACGGATAACTTTTTAAATCTTTCTAGTACATATTACTCAAAGTTATAAATTAAGTAAAATAAAAATAGTAACTAGTAATATTTTGTTATAAATCTGAGTTATGAAAGCTTTTCTCTGCAAGTGAAATAAAATTAAGGTTTTTGTTTATTTGCAAGTGCTGATAGAACTGTTTATTCCACAGACTTTTCTCGCTATTTATCATTGAAATAAACAAATTTGAACAATTATTAGTAAGTCAAACAACATTATTTTTTCATCTATGTGCATCTTTCAAAACTGGTTGTTAAGAATGAATGAAAGATATTTTATGAAAATTTATTTGATGATATTGTAGGGCAGGCTGCACACGCCTACATCACACATATACTTAGGCGTAGTTTGTTTATATTAAGTTTGTATTACGTTTCACGGACCGTCACGCCAGCCTCTCGCTGGCGCTCCAATAAAGCGCATGTCTTAAAGCCTAAACTGCATTTAATTGACCCCATATAGAATACTCACCTCAATTAGCCAGCGACACCACATAGACTCATCAACCAACACACCCAAACAATATTCTATAGTGGTGACCGTATTCTAAAATATTTTTGCTTCACTTACACCTTTTTTTATCATAGTAAAAGTCTTGCTCGGATCCGATACAATGAATGGTCCAAAATCCCTAATTAACACAATCCGAAAAAGGGCTAAGCTTTTAACCAATGTCATTAAACAGGTCACAGCCCTCTTGTAGAATTATAATGAGTACATTAACTAAAAAATGGTGGACATTACGAGCAAAGTTCCACCTTTTGTAAGAGTTAACTAAAAATCCTTCAAAATTTAATGTTTGGTAACTATCGTCACTATTGCTATTACTACTATTGGAAATTGTACACAAGTACTGACATACTAACTGTCACGAAAAACTCGGTTGCTCCGTCAAAAAATAAAATTATTGTAACTTAATTCCGTAAACTTAGAGACCTTTACTTTGCTAGGTCGATTAACTTTCTATTTTAATGACAATTCTACAGAGATTAAATTAGGACGTTTATTTTGGCACACACAGATAGTCAAATTTTTAATTTGATTTATTTTTATAGTTCTGTGTAATAAAAATACCAAAATTTGTCAGAGGGAGCAGTCGAGGCTGAAAGCCGAACAGGCATTTGCATTAATTAAATTAAACTATCAATACGTTACTAATGGGAAAGCATACAGAGATTGTAACTAATGTCAGTTTTATTGTTATTACTAAAAATCAATTAGAAACAGATTATTAAACATGTGGTAAATTTAGGTTTACTTATTTTATCAAGTGAAATTTCGGAATGCAGCTAGTATAGTTAATGACTATCTGCAGGTGAAGACGAATCTATTGACACCACTCACATAACAACACGAAAGGCCTTTTATGTCCTAGGGCGTGCCAAAAAAATATACATACATACACTCTAAAACATAACCCTCCTTTTCGCAGTCGGGTTTTTACCCGAAGAGGAGGTTTTTAAACCGTTTTGTATTTCTTGGTCAATCAACGATTATTATTTTATTACTATAGTTAGACAACTGTCTGAATATCTATATCTTCATCCAACGTAGAGCTAATCGAGCTTGTTAACTTAGAAGGGATATGCAGCCCTTGAGAGTGCTAAATACGATCCGATGCCTTCCTAGTCCTAACTATTAATCTTTTTAACAACCAACTTCGGAATTACGACCACCATTATTTCAGGCCCTAATTAAAATAGCTCAATTTGTTCTCAGACTTTGGGACGATGTTTAGTGCTTCTTTTTTATATACTTCTTGGATCTGTTATTCACTAATTAATTAATTTTACTATGAAAAATTATTACTAAAATTGGGTATTCATTTTATTGCTCAAATTTAATTTTTTATAACACAAAACATTCAATATATAAAAAAAACTTTTACCTACAGTGCCACCAGCAACAGAGTAGGATCCATGCTACCGGTGGTAAGGACTACAGAGAAAGGAACCTTCTGACGATTCGTACTGTATCGAGAACTACCGCTCTTTGTATCCATCCGGCTCTTGAACCAACCATCTAACAAAAATCTGAAAATTAGAAAATGAAGAATAAAAAAACATTGAAAACAAAGGGCCAAAAACGAAATGACGAACTACAATAACGAAAAAGTTTTAGAAAGATTACCTATAGACCATAAGATCTACAGATAATCCAAGAGCGTTGGGCCAGATAGAAACCGATGTTTTGGTCACGCGTTGAATCGATCAAACGCTCCGATAAGTTTTCGAAAATAAGATGAGCCTCCGGTCCTCGCGGCTCGCTAGCATATTTTCACCGCTTGTGCTGTTCCACTGAATATGCCACCGCTCCAGGCCTAAAAAAACTATAATTAATTATCATTATATATTATTTAGATGTTGGTCAAGAATCTTGGGCATCTTTCGAAACGACTATTGGAACAATGGTTGCCAAATCAACATCCTACATGGCGGTAACCTCGTGAGCCAAATCAAGATTTGCAACTATTGCAATCTAACGATTGCAATAGTTGCAAATCTTTTACTCGTTACGAAATTGAGAAGAAAAGATTAGTTCTATCTCAAATCACATCGAATTACTTCGAAAGGATAGTGCGTTATAATATTGTATGAACGAGAACATTTTTCAGTGTGATGACGATGACGTGTGCCTGTTTCCTTACTTTGATGTGTATATTTTAATAAACTGCGCCCTGTCGTGTTACTCGCATTAATACAGTATACATTATTATGTGCGAAACCATACTAATATATTATACTATTAGTATGATTTCGTTATTTTATGTAATGACGACGTGAAATAGTCAGTTGTTGTAAAGTAGCGATGAAAGAAGTGAAACAAGTGAAAGCAATCTTGGTTTTCTTTTGACGTAGTCAAAGCTGCGAATTGTCAAAACGAAACCCAGATTGTTTATGCTTGTTTCATTTCTTTCATCACTGATTTACCATAGCACCGATGTCTTTAACATAGAACTAAAGTAAGCCATCAATAAATTATCATAGCAAAATGAAGAAAAAGTTAATTTTTAATTTATAAACCTCGTAATAATATCATTATCATGAATTTTTAAACATAATTGTCAGACTAACAATAAACGTCTACTTGCATTTTTATAAAATATACAAAATAAACTTAGCAATTTTTAGAAATACTTACACTTAATCATTATTAACAACCTTTTAGACGCTTAGAAAAGTGAAAAGTGGGTAGGCGGCGTCCCTTAGAAAAGGCCTGCTGTTATCTTGGTAAATATTTAACCGACCTTTGGCTGGCTATTAGGATGTTTTGACTGTCCATAATTTAATTTAAAATATCATTGGTTAACAAACACACCCCCAAGTTAAGTGAGTAAAATTTATTAAATTATCAAATTTTACTCTCGTTAATTAATTTTACCCTTGAAATATAATTTTAATTTTGTTAAAACGTCATTAAAGTAACATTAAACATGGTATAAATCATTTGAAAGAAATAGCTCTAATTCAAACGTCAAGAAAAAAGTATTTTACAATTAATAGAGGCGTATATTATTAGAATAATACCTAAAATGTACTTCATTTAACTGCCATACTAATTACTTACAGGAAGAAGAAGGTCAAGTACAGATACAATAAAGCGCCACGCGTAGAGGTTCCACGGACTCGATAAAAGACGCTTTGCTTCTTTTTTATAGTGCGAAACTGCCAGGTAGTGAAATTACGTGTCGAGTTCTTTCTCGATAGCTATAATCTCGATTTCTTCTAGTCGCGAGTGAATCGTTTTGTTCTAGGCAAGCGTGCTACACCCTAGGCCGCATCGTCTCTTAGCATCATTCGTCCCACAATACAGGCTCCTAGGAGACCTAGTGTGATGCACAGGCACTCGCTAAGACGGGTTTTCACTAGTACCTGATGGAAAGGTCCAACTATAGCTTCGTTCACATTCGATGAACTTTATCAGGGATCTAATGAGTCGTTCGTGTCTTCAACGATGACACGTCTCGCACTACGACTGTAGTTGGGCCTTTCCAACAATCAGGTACGCGTGAAAACCAGCCTTCTTATACAATATGAAAATATGAATCAAATACACGTTAGTTTTGGAATAAAATACCTTATATTTTATTTATTGTTAACCTAAATAGTTACTCCATACTTAAACAACACCAATTTAGAAATAATTAAACCTTTTTTATCTTATCTTACCTTCTTTGTCTCCTAAGCCCCCACATCTGGGTAGAGGGCAGATATAATAGTCCTCCATTCTGTTCTATCTTGGGTGATCCGCCTAACCTCAGCCCACGTCAATTCAATGTTTTGTGGCTTCTGCAATTATAGAGTGCCGCCAGAATCTTTAGATTAAGTCATAAAAAAACCTTTGCTAAATTCCAAAAAAATAAGTAGGCAATTTTTAAGCGCAGTTTGCTTGATATAGCACTAATAAAAGTAAAATCAATGCCTACATATAGACCACCTGGTCAGGTAAACTGACCTTCAGTTTACCTTAATAAGATTTGTAGCGGTGCCTTTGATACACCTCTGAGGTGTAGTACCAAGGGTAAGAACTAGTCCCCTCACTCCATCCAAGTGAACTTGTTAGGTGGATCTCGAGTAAGAAACCCTACAAAACTGTCTTTTGATTTACTATAGCGGACTTTTATAAACTATATAGAATTTTTATTACATTTAACATGAAAAAAGAGATGGCCTCAGAAGTATGAGCAATTTATGACTTTAACTTTTGTCTAGACAGAAGGGTTTACCCCTTCAAAATTTCGCTAGATTTTTTTCGAGAACGATGCCTTCTAGTCTTAATAATTTTTCCCGCAGATGTTCAAGCCCGTTATTGGATCCCTTACAATATAATACGGGGTTTCATTTTCACATATTGTTGGTACAATATTCGCATAGAATGATGACTGCTTATTACTTCCTTGTAGCTTCTGCTACGTAAGCGATTTTGATATTAAGCCAAGTACTACCGACCGTTTTCCGGGACTCAAATTTGCTGGGAAAAATTTGGTGGAGGAATATTGTAATGGAATGAGATAAATTCTTGTGTGATGCTCTTTAATGGTTATTTGAGGGGTATAATATAAAATGATGGGATGGAAATCAAGTTGGTAATAGCTCTGTAGTTTTACTATATTTTTTGGCGAGAGATTTTGTTACTTTGTAGTCATTGTCAGTTTTATAGCGACGAGTCGCTTCAGACCTAAAACTGATTCTACGAAAGTGTGCTGTTGTCACAATAGTTGTGTCAGTAGTCATAGAAGCCAAGAAGTACGTTTTATTAAGTCAGAAATAACGAAGCACTTGATTTCAACGTTAAAGATAGACATTTGTTAGAGTAGACTTACAGTCCGGAATACATATAATATTATTATGTTACTTTAATTCTTACAACTAGATTATCTAAATGTTATTTTGGTTATAAAATTCAATTAATTATTAGGATTTTTATGAGTCTTTTTAAAGGAAAATACTTTTGATGACAAGTTTTAAGTAGGACTCGTTCACACTAGAACTTTTCGGTGCCAATTACCACCATACCTCTGAGCATCACTGTAAGTGTCCAAGAATTGGTTGCTGAGCTGCCTCTTTATTTACTTGGCTTATAAGAAGGAAATCTTGTAACCCTAGTCTGTCATGTATCGAGCTCTAAAAGCATACACATCAATCAATTCTTAAAGCAAACAAAAGTACAACAAGATTGATTTTGTACACAGCCTGAACGTAAGTATCAACTTTCATACAAAGTTTCATACATTGTCAGTACCGACAAAACAAAATTTTGCCTCGATGCAGAGTAGTAGCTTTAATTCAAATACTACAAAATTGATTACGTATCAACCTATATTTGTGTCCATAGCGTTTCACTGCCCATCATGAGTCTCTGCTATATACGAAAATTGTTTTTTTTTAAGTCACTAACGATATAAATATCAAAACTTTCAGCTTGTTTAAGAAATTGGTTTTTCACGCGTACCTGATAGTTGGAAAGGTCCAACTATAGTTTCGTTCACATACGGTGAACTTCATCAGGGATGAAATGAGCCGTTCGCGTCTTCAACGATTATACGTCTCACACTCACCATCATCATCGTCATCGTTAAAGACGCAAACGGCTCATTTCATCCCTGATGAAGTTAACCGAATGTGAACGAAACGCTACGCGTGAAAACCCGTCAGCTTAAACAATATGAATCAAACACGCGTTAGTTTTCTAAATAAAATTTTCAGCTTTATGAAGCATCATGCACCTAATGTTTATGAAACTGCAAGTATTACATCATGCATTTCATTTATAACAATGACTTCATAGTCAAGGAATGTAATAAAAATGACACTCAATAAAGCTATCACATCGGGCACATCGTCTATTTTATAAGTGATACACGTTTAATTGTCACGTGAGTTAAATATATCACACATACGATTGATAACTATTTATACTAGCACTGGTTGAAACGGTAAAGGAAAATACCCTGTGGAAAGCTGCTTGTCGGAGAAACTTTCGAAGATACATTACGATATTATATTAAGTCCCCAACCCGAAAACTAGCCAGTGTAGTAGTTATCAAATTTCGCAAGCTATAATAATCCTCCTTTTGAAAAATCGGATAAGTCGAGAAATGGGTCTACCATTTCTCGATGTTTGTTTGGACTCTAATTCCATAAGATAATGTCTTATCGTATGGAATTTGGAACTCTTTGTTAAAAATTAGTTTAACAAAAAAATATTATAACAAATTTAAGTTTATAAATATATAGTCGGTTTTTAATGACGGTTTTATCGCTTAAAGCGATCTCTTCTAGGTAACTATGCACGTTGATGAATAATAAAAAACTAAAGAGGCCTCAAAATATTATACTGATTAAAATATTCAACAAATGAACAAATAAAATACAACCAATACATATAAATGAACAAAATTATAAGTAAATAAATACATATAACGAACAATATAAATTAGAAACATAGAAATACAAATAAAAAAATATAAACCGTAGGTATGCCGACTTTTTAAGGGGCTGGGCGCTCAAGTTTGCCAAACTGCTCCTGAATTAGATCAACGTTACAAACGTCAGCGTATTCAAGAATCAGCAACAACAGAGATTTTGCAAACGCAGTTTTAGTGGCTATTGCTTGAAAGTTGTGTAATCTACGCATTTCATGTGCATATACATTTTCCAAACAATATTCAAATATAACCCTTATCTTTTGATGGCGACGGAGGATGACCACAGAAAATTCTGAAAACTCCCACCAAGTTTGATTTATTTTGGACTACTTTACACGTAGACAATATTCAGGGTATGATGATGGAGCTAGACTCTGACTCGACATCTAATCAGCAAAGAGTTTGAGCTCGATTGATTCGAGCACTTTATACTTTTTAGTTCCTTGTCTCAGATAACATCTTATTTTAGAAAATATTTGTTTAAAATATTACTTGTAGAAATATTTAGCTTCCAGCTGTTAAACAAACGTCCTCAGATGTTCGAATCAAACAACAAATCGGCGTTTAGAGGGAGTTAACTTCACCATATCGACTTCGCGACAAGCTTCGGTCTTAAACATAGTAACCAAAGTTTATTCAACAGTACGTAAAGTTAAAATATACCCACACATATAATAAATGCGAAAGTGTGTTTGCTGGTTTGTTTGTACTTTTCAGTGGTAACTGAGTGAAGGATCGAGCTAGTTTTTATTCCGGGAACACCAAGAACAAACCGGGGATGAAACCGCAACAAAAACTGAAAGTTCAATAAAAAAAATAAGATATATAATTTAATCGATGAAGACTTATTTCGGACTAGCAATTCCCCTGGCTTTTGGCTCCAAGAATTTTCTTATACTTATTCCTTTTTCTATTCCTTCACAGTGTACTAGGAATTAAATAGTGAACGGAAGTAGCTTTCCACAATCGTTACCATAGGAAAGTAGGAGATGATCTTAATAAGTAAGAACAATTTCAATTACATCTGCTTTAGCAAAAAACAACTTCATCAAAGTCTTTCGTTTTACAATCTCGCTGTCTTACAAGTCAAACATGTTTTTTTTTACTAAATTTGCTATTTCTTTCATAAAAAATGCTACACTTTCCTCATATTCTGCGCAACATCTGACACATTATTTTCTCCCCCAACTTTGTAACATGTTTAAAATACAAAATACTGTCTCGCCTTACACGGTGGAAGCATGCCGCTAAGCCTGAATAAATTCAGAAAACTTGGTAAGGAGGGCATTAAGACTTGAAAAATGTCTTGCGGAGCGGTACTTTAGTACTGGGAATGCGCCAGTGAAGCGGTGACGTGATCTTCACTATTATAATCAATTTGAAATATGGTCTGCGTTTAAAAAAAGAAGTTGAATATTTAAATAATTTAAGGGTGGAGGAGACCGCGTGCAGCACAGCAGCACAGCAGCGCAGCGCATCCCACAACACGGCATATGACGTTGTAATTTAATGTAAGGAACATTAAGAGAAAAGTACACACCAAACGCATGATGCTGTGCACTTTGCGGTTTGCTGTACCCTTTTACCTCTGAGTGAAACAAAGTTACAGACTAAGGATGTACAAATACAAAGTCTAAGTCAATTATCCTCGGATCATTACTATAAATATGTAAAATTCAATAAAATATTTAGTGGATGTAAATTGTGTATCTAATACAGGGAACTTGTATTTTGTATTAAGAAACTTTTGATGACAATATTTTCTTTTTCCTTGATTTTAATATAAGTTTTAGGTGACGAACTTATTTTTATAATCATGAAGGCTGACGATTTGAACCTTTAAAATATAATAAACAAACTAGTCAGCTAATCCCAAATCATCCATCATTAAACAAAAACTATTTTATTGTCTGTCCGTCTGTCGAATAAACGTTCAAACTTAACAAATAACAATATTTCTCTCTCACACATAACGGCTCATTCTGAGCAAGCAATTCTTTAAATTACGCTCGGCACAAGAGAAGTTGGAAAAACATAAATTTCATCCTATTCAACGGAGAAAACTTTTTTCATTCCCTTACAGTTTAACATATTTTCAGCTTCACAGGAATACAATCGTGAATACTTTATGTTGAAATTCTATTTCGCTGAGTGTAATTTATTTTGTGCTTGTTTGACGGCTGAGGATTTTTTACAGTCCAGCATTAACACTTGGTGGAAATAGTTATAATAGGAGCTGGAATGGCTGATATCATTTTTGTATGCAGAAATTTTGTGAAATTTCAGAATTCCTTCGCTTAGAGTAAGAAGTACTTAACTAACAAAATGGCTGGAAATGATTTTTTGAATTTCTAGTTTATTTTTTTAAATTTCTTTTATTATACTCTCGTGCAAATAGTTGAATGCAGCGAAACGTACACTATCTCAGTTGTATTGATATAAAAGTATGTAATATTCTATTGAAATTCCAGCTTTGTACGTTTACATGGGTAAATACCAATGTTACTATGTTTTCCAAGAATATCGCATTACTGTTTGTTATGTTTTACACTTTTAAATTATGATTGTTTCAAATTAATTACAAATTTGCTGAATAACTCAAGTGCCAGATATATTCTTCATTAAAAGTACGAAGTCAAAATACTTTAGACTTAAATAGCTTTAGATAAAGTTTGGATTTATTTCCTAGGGAAGAATAAAAAACGCTCCAATTCAATTCAACTTACCGAAATCATTACCGTACTATTCATTATTTTTAAATAAATTATAATTACTTGCAGTATAGACTGCCAAAAACTTGTGCGTCAAATCCTACATTTATCTTCACTAGAATTTTAGAAAATATGACCTTGGAGTGATAATATGCAATTCGTGAATCACATAAACATAAAGTACTTATTAGGCATGCAAAACACTGTTTATTAATTAATGTCACTGAAATAACATTAAAAGTGAATAAACAGGCTCAAACTTTACCACCAGTCTCACGCATTGCCCGTTCCGACACATAAAAACGTTACAAAAATGAAAAGTCGTAAACCCCTTCATTTCCCTGGAAAACTTAAGTACCATAGTCCTTTAACCCTACAGTAAACATTTCATTGCGGTCACAAACTATCTCGGCCACGGAAGGTCATAGCCGAGGAAAGTTTCATATCCAGAGCCCATAAAAGTAATGACAAACCAAAATATCAATAACCATGGATAATAACGAAATAACCAACTCGTGCCTCCATCTGGTGTGACGAGTCGTTATATTATACTTTGCCAGATATTGATACACTATGTTACTATTTTCTGGGCTGATGTTTGAGACGGGGTATCGGCAAAACAAATATATATATATATATATTATTCGTATCTACCAAAAAATACATTAAAAAATTGTATCTCGTAAAAGTTAGTTGTATCCTCATCGGTGAATCGCTTGTCTCTTAAGCGAAAAATCACGGATATGAACCCAGGTTCAGGTTTGTACCTCTGGAGTTATTCATTCATAATATACACATTTGGAATGATTACCGTTTGCTTTAATGGAAATGGAAAACATCGTGACGAAAACCTGCTTGGTGGAAATGTCCACCACTAAAAGCCTTCCAATAAAAAATATTTTTAACAAATTGGTCTTCACGAGTCTGAGTTATCGGAAAAAACATAAACAAAAAAATATGTAGTCGTTAGTTTATTTTTTTATATAAAAAAAATATATTAAAAAAAATATTTAGAACCTTTTTTTATATTTGACTTCAAAAAGGTCGGTGGTTTTATGTATTTTACCGATTTATTAGTGACTTATTTTTTTTGAAACGTATATATATAGCATTTCAAACAAAATAAGTATTTTTGAAATCTGTGGAGGATGGCGGGCCGAGACTGCTACGGCGAGTGGACTGTATGTGGCGTAGTGGATGGAAGAACAGTCTGACCCGAGTCGCTCCACGGATGCTGGGGTTGAAGGAAGTTCCAAGAAAAGATGGTGTAGGCTTCGGTAGTACTGACACGGTCAGAGTCTTGACAGAAGAGGGCGGAGAGCGAGAATGTTTTCTTGATAGCACTGTATCACTGCAGAGGCAAAGCTGAAGTCTTGACTGGACTACTGCTGAACTAATACTGAACTCAAATGCTGAAGTGTTGATTTCGGGTGCTGAACTCTTGCTGAACTGATGACTCTGTGCTGGACTCAAATGCTGATGCTGAACTGATTTTATAACTTTTTTTTTTTTTTTTTTTTTTAGAAAGGACTGAGCTGCTGGTCGAACACGACCTCGGACAGCTTGACCGGACGTTTGGCAAGCGCTAGTGCGCTGGGCCGCGGTTTTGGTTTTGGGGCGACAAGCACAAGGGCGCCTCAGACGGCACGAACCTCGGCTTGAGCCGTCGCCCAGAGTTGGACTAACGAACTGCCCTGGCAACCCAGACGGGGAGTGCCTAGGGCCCTAGCCACTGGTGGCATCCTAGCTAAAACTTTTTAGAGCGAATTTGCCCAGACCTCCCTGAGGGGAAGGACAAATGAGCCCTATGAATCTGAGTGACTATTTGACCTGATTGTCCTGGAGCTCTGAGTCCAGAGTTCACGAGGACCCTACACTTGATTGGCATCTGAACGACGCTTTTTGGAGAGAGGTGCCCTGGCCCGCGCCAGAGCCCTATCATTAGATCGACTTGTGTCCATGGCATCCCGGGGAGAGGCCTGGACCCTAAACCTAGCTAATTTAGGCAACTGGTTTGATTATTTGACCGAATTGCCCTGGCCTCCCAGACGGGGAAAGACCTAGGGCCCTATCAATCAACTGGGTGACCCTAAGGGTCGTAAGAGACCACGTCCTCGCCGGCGAGGACGCATTCTGTATCGTCGGAATGGATGTCGAATCTGGTGGCTCGGACCAGTACCAAAAACGGAGTGTGTGTTAGGAGACGAGTCAGGTGGGCCGGGCGACCCCAGGGCGGCCGATACTACGGCTGCAATGGGGTCGTCCGGATCATCCAAGAAGTGTCTAGGACGCCTATGCAAGGGGGGCGGACCGTTCGGGTCAGTCGAGTAGTCCGCCGCTTGAACCACGAGCGGGTTCGGGTGGTGGGGAGCAGAGTCAAAGTACCTACGCGAGGCATCCTTCATAAATTGACGGATGGAGGGGAGCTCGAGGTCGCAGTGGAGGTCCGAGTTGCGCATATACCATTGCGCGTCTACCGCTCTACGGATGAAGCGGTTTTGAATGACTTGGAGTTTATCCAGTTGATAAGAGGGCGCGTGTGCGAAGACAACAGAGGCGTAGGTCATGACGGGGCGGATCACGGTCTTGTAAAGTGTCACCTTATTTCTAAGGGACATTTTACTTCTCGCGCACAGGAGGGGGGAGAGACGGCCTAGAAAGAAGGCCGCGCGGTTACGCACCGTGGTGATGTGTTTTTCGAAGTTGAGCCTATTATCCAGGGTAACACCTAGGTATTTGGTCGAGGAGGCCCAAGAGATGGGCTGGCCATGGAGGCGTAGGGACCTATTCGGGAGTTTTTTACGCGGAGTGAAGTACACGGCTGCACTTTTCTCTGGATTAACGGTAATGGCCCACATGCGGAACCATTTACCCAAGGAGAGGAGCGCTCGGTTGACGAGAGCTATTTGTCGAGTCACGTGCCACCCTCTGGCGTAGAGGGCGGTGTCGTCGGCGAAAAGGGAGAGCTCTACCCCCGGGTAGCGGGGGATATCGCTCGTGTAGAGTGAAAAGAGCAGCGGGGACAGGGCTGAGCCCTGTGGGACCCCCGCTCTGATGGGGTGTGGAGGTGAACGTTCACCCTCGTGTTTGAAGCGGAAGCTTCTGTCGCGGAGAAAGTCCTGGATGATGTGGACAAGACGGTCTGGCAGACCGAATTGATACAACTTGTATATCAACCCGTTATGCCAGACTTTATCGAAGGCTTTGGCCACGTCCAGGAAGACCGCTACGGTCCCCTGGGGGTTGCCAAAGTGTTTGGGTTTCGTGTTGAAACCCTCTAGGATGTACTCCGTGAGGCGGTGTACTTGTTGGACGCAAGAGTGTCGGGCTCTGAAGCCGAACTGCTCGTTGGGAAGGAGGTTGTTGGCCGTGACGTGGGCCCACATGCGATTCAGTAGAAGTCGCTCGTAAATTTTACCCTGGGAACTAAGGAGACTAATGGGGCGGTAGCTAGAGGGCTCTGACGCCTTCTTACCTGGTTTGTGAATGCCGATGACATCGGCAGTTTTCCAAGCGGATGGAAACATGCCGTTGCTCATGGCAGCATTAAAAATGCTAACTAGGAGGTGGATCAGGGCGGGGGGAAGGTGCTTGAGCACTTTGTTACTGATGCCGTCGGCACCGGGAGCTTTCCTATCGCGGAGGCGGTGGATAATAAGCGCAACTTCCCTAGTCGTGATAGGGTCGAGGGGGATCGAGGGGGGAATGGTGCTACGATGTTCGATCTCTCTGTCCACCATAGTAAGATGGGACGCGGGGACCGAACTGAGCGACGGAGCGCATTGAGCCTCGAGACTCTCTGCTAGGCACTCTGCCTTCTCGTCGTCATCGAACGCGGGGGGCTGACCGGGGCGGTTCAGGGGGGGCATGGTGACCGTTTTGTCTGACTTTAGGTTGCGCGCCAGCTGCCAGTAAGCCTGGTGCGTAGGCGCGAGATCTGCGAGTGTGTCATCCCACTTTTGATCCCGGAGCTCCTGAATGCGGGCCTTTACGAGGCGCTCGTAACGCCGCAAGGTAGCTCTGTTCCCATCGGTGGGGCATCTACCGAATGCCCTAGTGGCTCTGTGTTTCTCTCTCAGTAATTCCCTCGCGTCCTCGGGCAAGACCAGCCGACGGGAATCTTCGACTGGTACTTGCCGCGACGACTTGCCTATGGCGGTGCGGAGGTGGTTAGTGAGGGAGTCGATCGATCTTTCGACGTCCTGTGGGGATTGGATATCATCCGGTATCGGGTCGAGTTCGGGTGAGCTGATGTCATTAAGGGCTGTCCCTAGATGATGCCAGTTCACTACTGTCCTAGTCGCGGTCGGTCTGTCCGTCGGGTCGGGGCCTAGATGCATGAGCACTGGTCTGTGGTCGGAGCTAAGTTCGTGGAGCACTTCTAAAGAGCGCAACTGGAGTGTTACGCCTTTTAGGAGTGCTATGTCAAGTACGTCGGAGCGGTAGCCTAACTTAGGAGGGAAGTAAGTGTGCGTGGAGGGCGAAATGACATCAAAATTAATGTCATCCGCTAAACTAAATAGTTTGCTGCCGTGGCTATTCGTTTCGTTACAACCCCACTCGAGGGTCTTGGCGTTGAAGTCGCCGGCGAGGATGACGGATCCCCCTAAGGCGAATAGTTTCTCGTAGTCATTTTGATCGAAACGCCTGTTACCAGAGTGGTAGCAGGCCGCGAGTGTGATAGGCTGATGGCCAGTTAGAGCGATCCGGCAGACGGAAGCTTCGAGATAGCGAAGCGAAGGCGTGTCGAGAGGAATGCAGTGAAGGGATCGTCTGTAATAGATAAGCGTCCCCCCTTTGGCAGAGTGGAGCCTATCATTACGGAACAGGCAAAAGTTGGCGATCCTGGGATCCCTTTTGCCCGGTTTTAAGAAGGTCTCGTTTACTAGTAGGACGTCGATTTGGTGGTCGTGGAGGAATTGTTCGATGAGTGGCACTTGGCTTCCTCCGTCACTCGTTTCCTTAAGAAGTCCGTTGGCATTAAACCATGCCAGTTTGATCGATCGGGGCCTAATACGTTTGGTTGAACTATCCATGACGGGTCGGGGACGTGGCGAGGAAGACCTGGATGGCCGCGACGGTGGCCTGATTTTGCGCAAGAATGCGTAAAATCGCCGCCGGTTCGCGGTTGCTCAGGATCTGACGACCTAAATTGATGCAATCGCCCAGTGGGAGCTGGGCGGAGATATCGAGGACTGCGTTAATGCATTCATCGTCCGCAAAGTGCGAAGGATGAAGGGTTACCTGACGGGGAGCAGGAGGGGAAGCGATATGACGCAGCTGGGATGTAGCCGTGGCATACGAGGTCGGGCGGGTTGAGGGAGTGATCGGCTGTGAGCCAGGTGTGGGTAGGACGGGTGGTTCCGGGATCAATGAAGGTAGGGTAGGTGCCGGCTTCGACCTAGCCCCGGAGGGTTTGGCCTTAGCTGGCTTAGGTTTTGGGTGACCGGCAGGCCTGGAGGCGGAGGGTTTGGGGAATCGGGGGGCTTTGGGGCAGCCGCGATAGTTCGCGGTATGTCCGACGGTTCCGCACAGGGTGCAGGAGGGCGGGGTGGGATCGTCCTTCTGCCTAGTGCAGTCGGCGGTCCCATGGTCACCCGTGCACTTGACGCAACGGGGACGGGAGTTGCAGTGACGGGCCGCGTGCCCGTAGCACTGGCAGCGGTGACACTGCGAAGGTCCAGTCCTCTTGTGCGGAGTCTCGACCGTGACTTCCGACAGGGCGCAGACCGTCTTCACTTGGAAGATGGCTTTGCCAGCGGGGGTCCGTTCGAGCACCACAAGGACGAGGTCGAACGGTGTCTTGGTCCTGCCGCCGGTGAGGCGGTGGACTTCGAGAACGGGGAGGTTTTGACGGAGGAGATCCTCCTTGACCTCAGTCGCGGGGATCTCCTTGGGGACGTTGCGTATTACAACGCGGAGCAATTTCTCCTCTTCCAAGGCGAAGGTGTGGAAGCCCACGCCCCGGTCGCGGAGGTATTGTGTGATGGCTCGGTAGCCGTCGGTGGACTTGATGACCACCTTAATACCCTGCTGGGTGCTGCGGGCGGAGAAGTCAATGCCTCTGTCTGCGAAAGACTTGGCAAGGGCGTTCCACCTTTCCTTGTCTTTGACAAAGATTGGTGGGGGAGGCTTGGTACCAGGGATGGTACGTGATGAGAGGGCGTCGGTGCCTGCCTCGGGGCAAGCGGTCTTGGCGGGAGGTTTAGGAGGCTCGGAAGCCGCCGGGCGTTTGCGGGTGACGACGATGAAGCCGTCGTTATCCATGGATAGTGGGACGCCTGCCTGGTCGGCAGGTGCGGGGGACATGGGAGAGTCGGGTATGGAAGAGGAACGGAGTGGGGAACGCTGGCGCGTGTGGCCCGATGCCGATGGCGAGCGCGAGCGTGCAAAGGCCGGAGTGAGGGCAGATACCGGGGATCTGTCCCTTGTAGGGTAGGGGGATTTGGAGCGGTTATTGCGCGGTTTGCGCTGGGACATGGCGACCAGCTTAGAGGGCTTGGTCGCCGGGCGGAGGGAGGTCGACGGTGTAGGAGCGGGTGGAGGTGGCGGGATGCCCAAAAGGGCGTTCTTGTCGGCGGGGGAGAGGTTTGCTCCCGCGGGGGAGCGGAAGAACTGCTCGAGGAGTTCATTTTTCCTCGAAGAGATGAAAGAGTTGAACGCCTCGGCCATCGTGTGACGGAGGCGGACAACTGGCGGAGAAAGAGTCGATGGATGGAGGGGGACACCTCCAACCAAAAGGTTACGATAAAGCGCGGTCCCCCTGCCGGGTATAGGCAGGAGGGTGAGTGCCTAGGTGTGCCCTAAGCGATGTACCGTCGCCAATCTTAATGTGCGACGGGTGAGTACCTACAGTCCCTAGCTGCCTGCGGGGGAGAGACAGAGAGTCCGGGCAAGCCCGATCCTCCAAGCCAAACACACACCCGAGGAATAGGAAGAAGGGTAAGGGTAGGGTGGGAGGGAGATACCTGGCGTCGACTAGGAGCACCCCCCAAGGTCGGTG
Organism: Ligdia adustata; assembly: GCA_947049295.1. Taxonomy (NCBI): domain Eukaryota; kingdom Metazoa; phylum Arthropoda; class Insecta; order Lepidoptera; family Geometridae; genus Ligdia; species Ligdia adustata. The sequence continues at coordinate 13,616,672 of OX346218.1, forward strand.
GTACCAGGCCCGTCCGGATTGCGCGTTCCCCTGAGGGAGGAAAGCGGACGCTCCGGGGCTGCGTCGATCGGCTTCGTTGGCACCGTAGGTTTCCACCGATCTCCACTGAAGGTGGCAAGTGACTTGTGTGCCCTCTACGGAAAAGCGCTCTCTTGCGAGAACGCCTTTCGAAGAACTAGAGCGCTCTGAGAAGAGCGGTTTGCGAATCCACGCACTCGCAGCGTGCACGACTGTATGCAGTTTTGTGTATAAAACACGCAACTACTTTACAATCGGCCCGTGAACGATGCGTGAGATCCCCGTGTGCACGACTGTATGCAATTACGTATAAAATATACGTAACTAACTTTACAGTCGCCCCACGTACGGAATGCGGGTTGCCCCACAGGTGGCCGGCTAGCAGGTAGCCGTTTAACTTCTCGGAAGAAGCGTCCTAAGTGGAGCGGCGCTCGACACAAAGGAGACCCAGTGGAGCAAGCTCAGACACAATGGGAAAGGACGGCTTAGGGAGCTAAGCGGACATCTGTTCAGAACGAAAGTTCGGAGCAGAATGTGTCTGATTTTATAACTTTTTTTTTTTTTTTTTTTAGAAAGGACTGAGCTGCTAGTCGAACACGACCTCGGACAGCTTGACCGGACGTTTGGCAAGCGCTAGTGCGCTGGGCCGCGGTTTTGGTTTTGGGGCGACAAGCACAAGGGCGCCTCAGACGGCACGAACCTCGGCTTGAGCCGTCGCCCAGAGTTGGACTAACGAACTGCCCTGGCAACCCAGACGGGGAGTGCCTAGGGCCCTAGCCACTGGTGGCATCCTAGCTAAAACTTTTTAGAGCGAATTTGCCCAGACCTCCCTGAGGGGGAGGACAAATGAGCCCTATGAATCTGAGTGACTATTTGACCTGATTGTCCTGGAGCTCTGAGTCCAGAGTTCACGAGGACCCTACACTTGATTGGCATCTGAACGACGCTTTTTGGAGAGAGGTGCCCTGGCCCGCGCCAGAGCCCTATCATTAGATCGACTTGTGTCCATGGCATCCCGGGGAGAGGCCTGGACCCTAAACCTAGCTAATTTAGGCAACTGGTTTGATTATTTGACCGAATTGCCCTGGCCTCCCAGACGGGGAAAGACCTAGGGCCCTATCAATCAACTGGGTGACCCTAAGGGTCGTAAGAGACCACGTCCTCGCCGGCGAGGACGCATTCTGTATCGTCGGAATGGATGTCGAATCTGGTGGCCCGGACCAGTACCGAAAACGGAATGTGTGTTAGGAGACGAGTCAGGTGGGCCGGGCGACCCCAGGGCGGCCGATACTACGGCTGTAATGGGGTCGTCCGGATCATCCAAGAAGTGTCTAGGACGCCTATGCAAGGGGGGCGGACCGTTCGGGTCAGTCGAATAGTCCGCCGCTTGAACCACGAGCGGGTTCGGGTGGTGGGGAGCAGAGTCGAAGTACCTACGCGAGGCATCCTTCATAAATTGACGGATGGAGGGGAGCTCGAGGTCGCAGTGGAGGTCCGAGTTGCGCATATACCATTGCGCATCTACCGCTCTACGGATGAAGCGGTTTTGAATGACTTGGAGTTTATCCAGTTGATAAGAGGGCGCGTGTGCGAAGACAACAGAGGCGTAGGTCATGACGGGGCGGATCACGGTCTTGTAAAGTGTCACCTTATTTCTAAGGGACATTTTACTTCTCGCGCACAGGAGGGGGGAGAGACGGCCTAGAAAGAAGGCCGCGCGGTTACGCACCGTGGTGATGTGTTTTTCGAAGTTGAGCCTATTATCCAGGGTAACACCTAGGTATTTGGTCGAGGCCCAAGAGATGGGCTGGCCATGGAGGCGTAGGGACCTATTCGGGAGTTTTTTACGCGGAGTAAAGTACACGGCTGCACTTTTCTCTGGATTAACGGTAATGGCCCACATGCGGAACCATTTACCCAAGGAGAGGAGCGCTCGGTTGACGAGAGCTATTTGTCGAGTCACGTGCCACCCTCTGGCGTAGAGGGCGGTGTCGTCGGCGAAAAGGGAGAGCTCTACCCCCGGGTAGCGGGGGATATCGCTCGTGTAGAGTGAAAAGAGCAGCGGGGACAGGGCTGAGCCCTGTGGGACCCCCGCTCTGATGGGGTGTGGAGGTGAACGTTCACCCTCGTGTTTGAAGCGGAAGCTTCTGTCGCGGAGAAAGTCCTGGATGATGTGGACAAGACGGTCTGGCAGACCGAATTGATACAACTTGTATATCAACCCGTTATGCCAGACTTTATCGAAGGCTTTGGCCACGTCCAGGAAGACCGCTACGGTCCCCTGGGGGTTGCCAAAGTGTTTGGGTTTCGTGTTGAAACCCTCTAGGATGTACTCCGTGAGGCGGTGTACTTGTTGGACGCAAGAGTGTCGGGCTCTGAAGCCGAACTGCTCGTTGGGAAGGAGGTTGTTGGCCGTGACGTGGGCCCACATGCGATTCAGTAGAAGTCGCTCGTAAATTTTACCCTGGGAACTAAGGAGACTAATGGGGCGGTAGCTAGAGGGCTCTGACGCCTTCTTGCCTGGTTTGTGAATGCCGATGACATCGGCAGTTTTCCAAGCGGATGGAAACATGCCGTTGCTCATGGCAGCATTAAAAATGCTAACTAGGAGGTGGATCAGGGCGGGGGGAAGGTGCTTGAGCACTTTGTTACTGATGCCGTCGGCACCGGGAGCTTTCCTATCGCGGAGGCGGTGGATAATAAGCGCAACTTCCCTAGTCGTGATAGGGTCGAGGGGGATCGAAGGGGGAATGGTGCTACGATGTTCGATCTCTCTGTCCACCATAGTAAGATGGGAAGCGGGGACCGAACTGAGCGACGGAGCGCATTGAGCCTCGAGACTCTCTGCTAGGCATTCTGCCTTCTCGTCGTCATCGAACGCGGGGGGCTGACCGGGGCGGTTCAGGGGGGGCATGGTGACCGTTTTGTCTGACTATAGGTTGCGCGCCAGCTGCCAGTAAGCCTGGTGCGTAGGCGCGAGATCTGCGAGTGTGTCATCCCACTTTTGATCCCGGAGCTCCTGAATGCGGGCCTTTACGAGGCGCTCGTAACGCCGCAAGGTAGCTCTGTTCTCATCGGTGGGGCATCTACCGAATGCCCTAGTGGCTCTGTGTTTCTCTCTCAGTAACTCCCTCGCGTCCTCGGGCAAGACCAGCCGACGGGAATCTTCGACTGGTACTTGCCGCGACGACTTGCCTATGGCGGTGCGGAGGTGGTTAGTGAGAGAGTCGATCGATCTTTCGACGTCCTGTGGGGATTGGATATCATCCGGTATCGGGTCGAGTTCGGGTGAGCTGATGTCATTAAGGGCTGTCCCTAGATGATGCCAGTTCACTACTGTCCTAGTCGCGGTCGGTCTGTCCGTCGGGTCGGGGCCTAGATGCATGAGCACTGGTCTGTGGTCGGAGCTAAGTTCGTGGAGCACTTCTAAAGAGCGCAACTGGAGTGTTACGCCTTTTAGGAGTGCTATGTCAAGTACGTCGGAGCGGTAGCCTACCTTAGGAGGGAAGTAAGTGTGCGTGGAGGGCGAAATGACATCAAAATTAATGTCATCCGCTAAACTAAATAGTTTGCTGCCGTGGCTATTCGTTTCGTTGCAACCCCACTCGAGGGTCTTGGCGTTGAAGTCGCCGGCGAGGATGACGGATGTCCCTAAGGCGAATAGTTTCTCGTAGTCGTTCTGATCGAAACGCCTGTTACCAGAGTGGTAGCAGGCCGCGAGTGTGATAGGCTGATGGCCAGTTAGAGCGATCCGGCATACGGAAGCTTCGAGATAACGAAGCGAAGGCGTGTCGAGAGGAATGCAGTGAAGGGATCGTCTGTAATAGATAAGCGTCCCCCCTTTGGCAGAGTGGAGCCTATCATTACGGAACAGGCAAAAGTTGGCGATCCTGGGATCCCTTTTGCCCGGTTTTAAGAAGGTCTCGTTAACTAGGAGGACGTCGATTTGGTGGTCGTGGAGGAATTGTTCGATGAGTGGCACTTGGCTTCCTCCGTCACTCGTTTCCTTAAGAAGTCCGTTGGCATTAAACCATGCCAGTTTGATCGATCGGGGCCTAATACGTTTGGTTGAATTATCCATGACGGGTCGGGGTCGCGGCGAGGAAGGCCTGGATGGCCGCGACGGTGGCCTGATTTTGCGCAAGGATGCGTAAAATCGCCGCCGGTTCGCGGTTGCTCAGGATCTGACGACCTAGATTGATGCAATCGCCCAGTGGGAGCTGGGCGGAGATACCGAGGACTGCGTTAATGCATTCATCGTCCGCAAAGTGCGAAGGATGAAGGGATACCTGACGGGGAGCAGGAGGGGAAGCGATATGACGCGGCTGGGATGTAGCCGTGGCATACGAGGTCGGGCGGGTTGAGGGAGCGATCGGCTGTGAGGCAGGTGTGGGTAGGACGGGCGGTTGCGGGATCAAGGATGGTAGGGCAGTTGCCGGCTTCGACCTAGCCCCGGAGGGTTTGGCCTTAGCTGGCTTAGGTTTTGGGTGGGAGACTTGGCCGGAGGGCCTGGAGGCGGAGGGTTTCGGGAAACGGGGGGCCTTGGGGCAGCCGCGATAGTTCGCGGTATGCCCGACGGTTCCGCACAGGGTGCAGGAGGGCGGGGTGGGATCGTCCTTCTGCCTAGTGCAGTCGGCGGTCCCATGGTCACCCGTGCACTTGACGCAACGGGGACGGGAGTTGCAGTGACGGGCCGCGTGCCCGTAGCACTGGCAGCGGTGACACTGCGAAGGTCCAGTCCTCTTGTGCGGAGTCTCGACCGTGACTCCCGACAGGGCGCAGACCGTCTTCACTTGGAAGATGGCTTTGCCAGCGGGGGTCCGTTCGAGCACCACAAGGACGAGGTCGAATGGGGTTTTGGTCCTGCCGCCGGTGAGGCGGTGGACTTCGAGAACGGGGAGGTTTTGACGGAGGAGATCCTCCTTGACCTCGGTCGCGGGGATCTCCTTGGGGACATTGCGTATTACAACGCGGAGCAATTTCTCCTCTTCCAAGGCGAAGGTGTGGAAGCCCACGCCCCGGTCGCGGAGGTATTGTGTGATAGCTCGGTAGCCGTCGGTGGACTTGATGACCACCTTAATACCCTGCTGGGTGCTGCGGGCGGAGAAGTCAATGCCTCTGTCTGCGAAAGACTTGGCAAGGGCGTTCCACTTTTCCTTGTCTTTGACAAAGATTGGTGGGGAGGCTTGGTACCAGGGATGGTACGTGACGAGAGGGCGTCGGTGCCTGCCTCGGGGCAAGCGGTCTTGGCGGGAGGTTTAGGAGGCTCGGAAGCCGCCGGGCGTTTGCGGGTGACGACGATGAAGCCGTCGTCATCCATGGATAGTGGGACGCCTGCCTGGTCGGCAGGTGAAGGGGACATGGGAGAGTCGGGTATGGAAGAGGAGGGGAGTGGGGAACGCTGGCGCGTGTGGCCCGATGCCGATGGCGAGCGCGAGCGTGCAAAGGCCGGAGTGAGGGCAGATACCGGGGATCTGTCCCTTGTAGGGTAGGGGGATTTGGAGCGGTTTTTGCGCGGTTTGCGCTGGGACATGGCGACCAGCTTAGAGGGCTTGGTCGCCGGGCGGAAGGAGGTCGACGGTGTAGGAGCGGGTGGAGGTGGCGGGATGCCCAAAAGGGCGTTCCTGTCGGCGGGGGAGAGGTTTGCACCCGCGGGGGTGCTTAGGAACTGCTCGAGCAGTTCTCCCTTCGTCGCGGCGATCTTAGCGGAGATAAATGCGTTGAACGCCTCGGCCATCGTGTGACGGAGGCGGACAACTGGCGGAGAAAGAGTCGATGGTTGGAGGGGGACACCTCCAACCAAAAGGTTACGATAAAGCGCGGTCCCCCTGCCGGGTATAGGCAGGAGGGTGAGTGCCTAGGTGTGCCCTAAGCGATGTACCGTCGCCAATCTTAATGTGCGACGGGTGAGTACCTACAGTCCCTAGCTGCCTGCGGGGGAGAGACAGAGAGTCCGGGCAAGCCCGATCCTCCAAGCCAAACACACACCCGAGGAATAGGAAGAAGGGTAAGGGTAGGGTGGGAGGGAGATACCTGGCGTCGACTAGGAGCACCCCCCAAGGTCGGTGGTACCAGGCCCGTCCGGATTGCGCGTTCCCCTGAGGGGGGAAAGCGGACGCTCCGGGGCTGCGTCGATCGGCTTCGTTGGCACCGTAGGTTTCCACCGATCTCCACTGAAGGTGGCCAGTGACTTGTGTGCCCTCTACGGAAAAGCGCTCTCTTGCGAGAACGCCTTTCGAAGAACTAGAGCGCTCTGAGAAGAGCGGTTTGCGAATCCACGCACTCGCAGCGTGCACGACTGTATGCAGTTATGTGTATAAAACACGCAACTACTTTACAATCGGCCCGTGAACGATGCGTGAGATCCCCGTGTGCACGACTGTATGCAATTACGTATAAAATATACGTAACTAACTTTACAGTCGCCCCACGTACGGAATGCGGGTTGCCACGCAGGTGGCCGGCTAGCAGGTAGCCGTTTAACTTCTCGGAAGAAGCGTCCTAAGTGGAGCGGCGCTCGACACAAAGGAGACCCAGTGGAGCAAGCTCAGACACAATGGGAAAGGACGGCTTAGGGAGCTAAGCGGACATCTGTTCAGAACGAAAGTTCGGAGCAGAATGTCGTGACGATTTTATAACGCTACACCACGCGCTTTTATATGTACGGCGTTCTAAGCGTGTGAGTGAGACGGGTGGTGATTGTTCAACCCTGTCGGGGTGAAATTCCACGAAAAGGGCTGTGTGCTGAGGCACTACGTGGAATTTCATGCACCTGCCCGTCTCACCGTGGTGTAGTGTTATCTGCATCCCTAATCCTATAATCTCTTTATCTCGCTTTCCGCCGCCCTATTGATGTAGACCGTGTCAGTATTGTTTATTTCTAACTAATTCATAATATTATCTTAAGCTACCACCTAATCTATATACAATGCGACTTATGAAATAAACTTATGCTAACACCTGCACTATTTACAATTATACTACTAAGCTAGGCTATTGTGACGCCCGTCGTGAACAAAATCGGTATTCGAAATTGTCTCGTATGTCCATGAGTAACATTGTGACAATTGGAGGTAGTCGTTGGGAAAACTTTTAATGTTATTCCCAACAGTATAACTGGATGTTTTTTTTTTTATTTGACGCCAAGCTGTCACAATATCACAATTGCGGGTGCTACTCGTTGGGAATAACCCGATTATAGCTGACGCCATGCTCTGATCAAATATCAATCGTAATACATTTACCGATACTCAGTTCTCAGTCCAGCCTGTGCTGTTTATTCGAAAACTTTTGATTACAGCGTCTGGTAGTTATGAAAACGAACAGCTGTACCAGTATTTTGACATATAAACAGAAATAATATACGGCACTTTCTAATAGTGGGGCTCGCCGTTTTATTAGGCGCTAGGCTGGATGTTATAACCAAAGTTCAGTACTGAAAATTCAGTTGGGATTACTAATAGCTATGAACCTATTGATTTTGCTAGCACGAAATTTATTGATAGATAGATCAATTATTTATTGCAAACACACAGAAAAATTAATTCAAGAGAATTTTTATTAAATATAGTGCTACAAATGGTGGCAATTGTGAAAAAAATTAATGAAATACGAGTATGACCGGGTATACAATAAAGAATATAATTAATGCAATATCTCGATCTCATGACCGCTTTAGGTAAATATTCAGTTCCTATTTAAAGTGAAGTGCTACACGTACTATAATGAAGTCAGCGTAATATTTACCGTAATTAGAAACCGTATATTTTCAACCGAGCTTCATCATGATTAGTGATAGCTTCATTCGCTCTTTTTAATCACGAGTCAATCGGGTTCTTCTAGGTAATCGTGACCCATCTTTGGCCGCATCGTCGTTTTACATCTGGCGAGTTGCGGTCAACAAATGGTAAGCTATCTTTAACAAAAATACGCGAGTGTCAAGTCGAATCGAACAAGCTAACAAGAAATATTTTTTATATATTAAGTTAACAGAAAGACGCTTCGTTCGTTTTGCACACTACGTCAATAATGAGGGTTATATTTACACCGGTAATTTATAGGTCAGTGTTGTATCTGAAGTAGGTCAGAAGCAATTTAAAGAGTAGGCAAGGGTAAGCCTAGGGTTAAATATAAAATCAAAATATCTCATTTAAAAATGATCCCCAAGTCGTGTTACGGAGTTGGATCTTTTAAGAACAAATATTATAATTATTTTTATAATTTAAGACTATATTCTGGTGACAGTTGACATCAATTCGGTAAAGCGTATAGTCTATACTATATTTACATTAATATTATAAAGACTAAAGATTTCTATTGTTGTATATAACGAAGAAATTCAAAAACTACCAAACCGATATAAAATACATTATCAGTGTAGCGCGCTACATTCTAGGCCGCGTCGATGCTTTACATCAGATGAGTTGTTACAAGTGCAAGACTGTACGTTGTACAGTGTACATAAAACAAAAACAAAAGAAAAAAGGCCTTGGAGGTCATCAAACATTATACAACGTCTACTTGAAACCATGTCATGTAAGTAGACGTAATGTGAAAGATAATCAGAGTTTGGTTGTATTCACATAAATTCTGACCTATTTTAGCTGTGCGTGTACGAGTACACAAGAAATACGGTGATTCGTGTAAATTAGATGTAGAAATTAACTATAATTTACAAAAGTTTGGAAACGAAATTACTAATACCTACCTACTACAGTGATTGTAATTGTAACTTATTCATTTCAATTTTTTGTATTAAGCTCTCGTTTTTGTTCAAGTTTTCATACAGATATTTTTATACCATTGAACAGCGCAGAGCAGAGCAGAGCAGAGCAGAGCAGAGCAGAGCAGAGCAGAGCAGAGCAGGCAGGATGCTGCAGGACAGGACAGGACAGGACAGGACAGGACAGGACAGGACAGAACAGAACAGAACAGAACAGAACAGAACAGAACAGAACAGAACAGAATACAATTTAATTTGCCACAGAAAACAACATTGTACACAACTTAAAAAATAACAATATTTAAACTTAATTACTGCTTTCTATCACAAACCGGTTCCAACTCAACATAATGCTGGCTGAAACAACGAGCGCTGATCTTCCGTTGAGGTCAAACAAAGACTGTGAGGTGGTATACAAGAAAAAAAAAGTTTTTCTTTGGCACTTTGACACGTTGGCATTGGGCGAAACAAATAAAATATAAAGTATGCCCTTTCAAACAAAGAAGGAAATTTTATATCGATCTAAGCTTTTCCATCAAATTCGATAACAGACAAAAAAGATAGAGTCGAATGTAATACCTCCTCCCAGTTTTATACCTACGAAGGTTAATTACCTACCATAGCAACACTACATAATAACGAAATAACTATGAATCCAAACTGATTTATATACATCTTACGTAAATAAAACTTAGATAAAACATTACCAAATTAATCATACGTTTTACCTACATCCAAAACGACCTATCAAAACCAAAAAAGTAATTCAGGCAATAATTCCCAGTGTAGTGCTATACTAAACGAAACGCCTAATACCGTATGCAATGAATATTCAGAGGGGTCTGACGCGGCATACGTTTCAGCTAAGTTTAAACTGATGTAAGCGTAAAACGTATACATAATAAATAGGTATAGCTACAAAAACAAGGGTACGAGGCCTTGTTTTTGCTGACAGCTAGGTGCTTGGCCGGATTATTGTTTAGAAAAATAAGGTTATGTAAAGAGGGCTTTATGGTTGACGTTGCAATTGACACAGTTTTCTCATCTTGAGCAAATGCATGGTCAAGTCTTTAATGGGTAACCGGCGAGTGTAATTTTCAATTTTAGTTAGATTGCATATATAATTTTGTTTATTAATTCATTGAAATTCAAGAGATATATTTTTCTAATTACTCAAGTCATATTATGAAATAAGTGCATATTCGATTTAGAATTAAATTAGTCAAGTAGATTATAACTAAGAGTAAATTAAATGAACGTATTTATCTTAAAATAGTATTTTGACTGTGAGCAATTACATCGTATTACGAAGTATTTTTTTTTTATTCTTTGATAATTATAAAAAAAAATTCGTATGAATCTTCCGTAATACAGTTATTTTTTTTAGAAAAAGGTTCTTCCGCGTTTGTCAAATAAAGTATTGTGTGCCCCCACGTGTGTTACTGAAAGGAAATTTAAGTATATGATGTAAGTACTTTCGTTTTTTCAGGCGCCATCACAAACTTTGTGATTGTTTTCCCAAAAAAAATGTCACTTAGATAGAAACTTAAGTAAGTGATAAAGACAGAATAACAAGGATTTCTTGTTGATGAGAATTTGAGATCGTTTGCCGATCAAGCAAAATATAAAAAGTTTTTGCTGACCAATTTACCAGTAAGTACTTGTTATCCACTAAAAATGCAGGTGCTAATATTGGCTTCAATCGCAGTGAAGTGAAATCCGTCAAAACAATGCTTGAAATGGAAAATGCAAATGTTTTTTAATCAAAGCTCAAACAATGGATACAAAAAGAGTCTATCCAGGTTCTGAGCCGACACTTTTGCAAGTAGGTCGTGTATTACACTTATTGGTAATATTTAGTATCGCAATAGAAACACCCCTTTACATATGGTATGGGATTTTTGCTTACGTATAAATCCATAGCTTGCTACTTTTTAGCCGGGTATATCCTATGAAGAGGGTATAGGCCATTGACCACTACGCTGGACAAATTGCGAGTTAGGGATTTCAGATTGTTGGAGAAAATTAGCTTTAAAATATTTTTTGTTATTCGTTTGATATGCACATGAGGGAAAAACACAGAGGTGCATACATGCATCTGGGATTGAACCAGCGCCCTTTTGCCTTTAAGAGGTTTACCGATTAAAATACCACTAACTTCTATGATTTCTTGCTCGTCATATTTATATTAAAGTAAGTAGAGCATATCAGATAGATATATTTAAATGTATTACACTTACGTGGCATTTAGAGGATGATACTGTTATCATGTTATTACAACATTGTAAACAAAACAATATATCTTTGAAGAACAGAAGTGCCTTTTATTCTTTCTGCAGCTGTAAACTGTCCGAAGCAACGTCCGGCAAAGTACCGTATTATAGAAGACGTATACAGACAATAGAGAGTAAGAATTTGTTTTACATAGAGTGGCGATATTGGTGTTAATGTCATAAAATAAACGCTAAAATGGTCATGTATTAAGATGCGAACGTTATTTAATAGTTCAACTATTAATTTGAAGGCTTATTAAAAACACTTCGTATAAAGATGGTGTGATATCAGAATGTCTATATCATAACATAAGAGAGTAATCTGTCTATCTCAGCGGGAAAACGTATGTAATTCCGTGTCCGTACATTGTGAACTTAACTTATTAATTAATTTTGACCAGGAATTTGGTTAGTGACAGTTAAATTGTTGAATAGTGGACAAATTCTGATTACCTCATTAGAACGATCTGTATTTTTTGCTCCAACAGTGGTGTTTTCAGATTCTATCAAGCTAAACATCCTACTATCCTATCCTGCTTTCCTTCCTACTATAATGTGAAAGTATGTAAGAATGTTTAGACGTATGTTACTTACTCTTTCACGCAAAAACTGCTGATCTGATCTGTATGAAATTTGGTACTTAGATAGCTTAGACCTTGTATTAACACATAGACTACTTTTTATCCTGTATTTACGCAGATAACATCGCAAGGATCAGCTCGTGAATATTATAAAGAAAGAGATCTCTAGCCAGCTAAACACCAGCACCGGACACGCGCTAGATACGTAGTCTGTTCTATCATATTCTAAATCTTTGGCATTTTATAAAAGATGTACAATTGTACAATACAAAATGCAGCTGCGGACGCGGATGGGAAACAAAGAAACGCCATACCGCACTGATTTCAAGTTAATGGACGTGTACACATCGGATTGTACATGTTTACTGGGAATTCTTGGCTTAGCAGCTGCTAACAGCATTTCATTTACCTTGATTTTATAGCTGAAGTATTTTAGTAATTTTTTTACTAGAGATGCAGTTAGTAGTACCTGTGTTTAGTTAATTAACACCAAGCGATTTGTAAAGACAGATAAAGTTAACACATTTTAATAACGAAGGCTTAAGTTAAAGTTTTAGCATCGAATAAGGTTAAAGAAGTTTTTATTAAAATCAATGTTACTTACAAAATGCATATAAATAGTTTTTTTTGTAATGTGTTTTTTTTTATCCCCCGACGCAAAAACATCAGGGTGTTATCGGTTTCACGTATCTGTGGCATCGTAGCTCCTGAACGGATGAACCGATTTTATTTTTTATTTTTTGAAAAGAAATATTGATCGGGATTGATTTTAGATAGATTCAGATATACTTATAAAAAGAGGAAATATTTGTAGTTTTGTACTTTTGTATGTAACGAATAAACTTAAATACTAAAATACTTAAATAGTAAGAAAGCTGCATTACCACGAACTATTATAGACTATGAAAAAAATAGAGAGCCGCGAGTAACACCGCGAAGCTACCTGCTACTATTAGTGTTTAACTAGTGTTTGACAAAATCGTTTCAAGATGGCTGCCTCAACAAAATGGTGGATTGCTTTTTTTCATTAATTCCCTCATATGGGTATCAAATGTTAATGTTGACAAGTAGAATACGCTATGTTCAATTACAAATTCAAGATGGTTCTCACCATATAATGGCGTTGTGGGAGATTTTTTAAATTATTAATTAAACTTATCATGTAATACCTTGAAAGAGATATTTCGAATGGCCGTGTCGTTAATACGTTATATATTTAGGTTTACTGGTAATCAACTAGCGTCCTCATACAATTTTTCAAAATAAGTAGAAAATACAAAAAAAAACAAAATCGGACTACCATGCATAAAGTTATCTCTAGTCATATATAAATATATAAAAAAAGAATTACGTGTCGGCTTGAGAACCCGTTTATTTCGTCGGTTAAAAAGTTGACATCAAAAACCACTCCTAAAAGAATCCTTGTTAAATACAAATGACCTTGTGTAACACATGTCGCAACCGGCTTAACAAATCAAAATACTTTTGACTTATTTCGAGTAAGATTTATTCAAAATTATCACCCGCACCCAGTAATTAACTCATTCATAAAGTCCCCATCAGCAATTACTCTCGGTTGAAAATCGCGACATTTGTCAGCGATACAATAAATAATTCCTCAAAGCTATAAGTGAAAACCGCTGCCTAATGGATGTTTAATGAAGTTGATTAATTATTTGTCGTTATCGCTCTCGTTGTACAATGGAATATGTAAGGCAGTGATCTAAAGAGAATAAAATCTAATAGGATATTACTCTTACAAGTATTCCACTCGCAAGAATCTCTCCCATGGTATCTCCAAGTTCTCTCTGGTGTCTGAAATTTTAGGCTACACGAATCTTCATAATTGTCCTAGAATATTTATAATCATGTAAGTACAAATAATAATTTATAAAAATATGTGACTACCGATTTCTATAACGGCAGGAGCGGATAAAACTTCAATCTTGGCCGATTTTGTCAAAATTCAAACATGGAAGATATACCTCTTAAACCAAAAAAAAAATAAAGTTTTTTTCTAATCGTCCACCCATCTTGGAAAATCAGAAAACAATCATTTAAAAAAATACAGACGAATTAAGTACCTCCTCTTATTTCAAAGTTGGTAGTTAAAATGTCTTTTCCACCTATAGTAGCGTTTAGTTATTAACATCGATTTAAAAAAAAAACTTGTCGATGATTATAAATGTGGCTTCACGGTCACCCATCGAGGATCTGGTCTAAGGAATGATTGACTTGACTTATCCTTGGATATTGTAGTATTATTAGAAGTAAATAAACGCAAAACTTGAAAATAATTTGATCGGAATCTAACACGCAAACCATGGTACATTGTAACCGCTAAATTATAAATTAGGTTCTTCATACGTTTTATTAGTGAATCTATATTGTTCCTCTGCTAGTCATATATTAATAACTTATACATATAACTTAATAAAAATATTATAACTTAAGTTACTGCGTTAATCTATTGCTACGAAGTCTTCGCCTAATCCATCATAATTATTAGATGGTGTCATGTTATAGCGGTTACCTTCTGAACTACTCGTATTTGACGTGGATAAATTCTAACTAAGACGCCAAACTACGGAACTATCCGTTACTTGTAAATTATTTGCTTTACTTCCGGCTTCAACTAGTGAAAATTGATCAGCGTTGAACCAATTTATATTTGCTTAAGAAAACCTTCAAGATGAGAAAAAATAACATCAATTTTACGAGCGTATATTAAATTGTACAAATACAAACATTATTGTTCTGTTTTTATCAAACTACGTGGGGTCGGTACGGCATGTCTTCTTCCTCCGTTCTACCCTAACAGCCGCCATCTCTTTATTCACTCCTCTTTAACTCATATCCATCTTCACACAACTCATCCAGGTAACAATAAATTTATTTGATAATAATAAGAAAATATTATTTTTTCATTCTAAAAACATACAAAAAACTAATTTTTCAAATCAAAATAGACAAATATTTATTTGCATCCCTAAAAATAATAAAAAGTCTTACTAGGTACATATGTCTGATTGTTGTCACAAATCGGCCCCGATTCGACATAATCAAAATCGGTCTAGGTGTCTTTGAGTAACCGGGGAATATAATAAGAAAACATTCCTCCTTATTAGGATATTTTGAAAAAAACATATTAACAAGCATGTGAAACTCCTCTGTTACTTTAGAGCAAATCATCCTAATCTCTTTTATATAAATTTAGTATTATTAACGTTATAGTATAAGAATGGATGTATCAATATATGTTTGTTACTTTTTCACGCAAAAATTGCTGAACCAATTTGGACGAATTTTGGTACGAAGATAGCTTAAACTTCTAGAATGAACACATACTTTTTATAATGAATGTGTCTATATTAACGCGGGTAACACCACAAGGCGCAGCTAGTTACTCATATTAATCTTACCTTGTATACACGCAAAATATTTTTTTCAAATATAACTCTTCATCGCGAGTTCTCTCAGGTCTGATAAAACAATAATCAACATTCCTAATTGTATTAGACCTCCACAAAATTAAGCCCAAAATGTCATTGAATACCTCTAAGGTCACTTACATCAAAATTTGCTTAGTAGTTCTTCTAGCACACCATACGTCTTATTTTGACGTAGATACTCGTAAACATATATATATTGGTAGCTGACCCGGCGAGCTTCGTAAAGCCTAACAGTCGATATTTTTTTTTGTTTAATACTTATCTGCTATTCGGAACGCCGGGTCAGCAAACATTGACATTAATATTTATACTAACTAACTTCACTCAATTGTTATGCCTTACCGGAACCTCTTCACTAACACTTAAAATTTATGGTATGGTATTAAAGTTCAAATTGACTCTTAAGTATTATTACCAATCGATTGTATAGGAGTATAGAAAAGTGTTAATTTTAGACCTTTGAAGGTATTTTTTAAATTTTTCTCTTCGTAAGAAATATCCTCGTACTTCAAATAAGCTGCTCTCGAGATTTGCGCTTAGCAACGCATTCAGCGATTCATTTTTATATCACTGATTGTAATACATGTAAGCAACAAAATTCTTTCCCATATTCATAAAACATTATTTTTTTACATAATTAAAAATATGAACAGTTTTACTATCGCGTATTGACTCATTATCATAATGACACTTACTCTGACTGCTAACCTAAAACTAATCTAGCATTAGTCGTCAAGTTATTAGATAATAAAATTATAAGAAGCTCATATACGACGGTCACAACATTTTTCTTTTCGACATAATTTTCTTTCTAAACATATTGCTCGGTAAATCACAGCGTAGAAATTTTGTTCCTCTTTCTTTAGAGAGAAATACTTCGAGAGACATATTAAAGTTTTTTTAAGTACATGCAGCGTCTGAAGTACAGAATTATTTCCAGCATTTAATTTCTATATATATATGTAAATAAAATACTGGAAATTATTCTGATTCTGAAAAGATATATATATCTTTACAAGTGGCGGTCAACCGTTGTTATTTTTCGAATAGTCCTAGAACAAGATTTGCAGTTAAGCCAGTACGGTGTGCGATATGCAACAACGTTGTTTATCAGTTGAGACGCAAATAAATAGCCTTTCTGAATAAACATAAATCTTTGTTAAATAGTTTTGATTACGCAGACATAAAGTTTCGAAATTTATTCAGCTCTGATAGATTGAGCCTGAAATTTTAATCAAGAATTCTGTTGAACAATTTGTATGAGTTTTTGATTATTGTGAATTATATATTACTATTTTAGTAGAGTCGGTCTGGTTTTGGTTTTAAAATATATAGATGATATAAGATATATAGAAGAATAGAATCCTTATTTTGATGAGTTCGCATTTTTTTCTTTAACTGAATTTCTGAGAAAATTTACCTATTCAAATTTCACGAAATGATTTTGATGTTTGATTAACGAGCCTATAGACGTATTTTACTTCCTCGAGCAATTTAATTAGTTGGATAACGTTCGGTCTACACGTGTTTTATAATTTGTCAGTGGAATGTAAGTACGTAGTATTTGACGTCACAGATCAGATAGTGTTCCAAAAAATAGATTGTCGAAGAATTAAATTATTTTCTTCCGACTTCCTATTAAGAGGAATATTAAATTTAACTGTATTTTTATTTATTTATTCGTTACCGGATTTCTCGGAGGCGGGTAGACCGATTTGGAAAGTTCATTTTTGTTTGCTATGTACCTTTTTTATGTTTCCATTTTAATTTTATCGAAATCGGACTAGAGGTTTGATTTTTATATGGAAATTACTGAAAAAGTTGTTTCGGCGGCTGCCGTAATGGAAGTCAGTAGTCGCTAATAAAAAAATGAATTAATTACTGATTTAAATAGATATTTTATATTTTATGAATGTGACAACGCTTTAACATAATCCAACGTTCTCTAACGACGAAACCAAGTAGGTAAAGCGTCTCAGTTTCGTGTCCGGAAATAATTGCATTCTTGTTGGATACCTACTCGCATACTTAGTAGTATATTTCAATTTGTATTCCGTTTCTACATTTTTAATATATTTTTTGTCTAAAGGAAATTTTCTGATTAGTGTTGTAGTATATCACGATGGTATTAATCAGTTTATTTTTGAGGTTTTTGCCAAGTTAATGGGATAAGTATTCAACTTCATTTGGTAAAATGTTATAATAATTTATTCATGAGTTCTTTGATAAGTTAAAATTATTACTCAGTTCCGATTTCATTTCAAAGCAATTGTATGTAAAAATACTATAAAATACTATAACAGGTAAAACAAGAACTATTAGCGGTAAATTCATCTATATTACCTGTTAACGGTCGATTTACAGAAGATATACTTTATTCGGTCCACGCGGCCCCGTTCCATCAAATTTATTCAGTGGCCAGGCAAATCTGTGGATTTCCATAAGCGTTGTTCACAACAGAGCGCTCCGGATCAGGAATCCGGTATCTCAGTATACCGTGTCTTAAAGATACGTGACCTCTTTTGCATAAAAAGAGCCACTTTGGAAGCAGTGGGTTTTTTTTTCTATCGGAAAATGAGAGGCAATATGATTGATACCGGGTTCTGAAAAATGATTTATTTTTCGGCTGGTGTACCGTGTAGTGCTTGAATGGACTGTTTGAAAAGATTCTATTGAAACGAGTATGGAATATTTTAAGGATCTGAATTTGATGTATACGATCTGGTAAAATAAATAGGTGCATGTATAAATTTGGCTGCTTTTCTTTATATTTTCTTCACTATGTTTATTATTTGCCATCTGTGTTATTTTTTTATTTAATATACTTAATAAGTTGCAACAAACTAAAATATTTTAACCCCTAGAAAAGTTGTGTTTTTTTGCTATCACCTAAAAAATAAGCAATGATCTCCACCTAGTAGAAGCCAGATAATACTAGACCTTTCGGTCGCCTTCCGACTTGCTGTCGAAATGACCTAAACCTAACCTTACTTATTTCATGCATATAATGCGGGCAGTATACATTGCTAGTAGAATTGTGTATTGAATATGTTAGTCTAGACTTTTATCTATTAGGCCATTTGTTGAAACGACTATCGGAAAAATGATCATCGAAATATGGTGATAATAAATCTCTATATATTTTTCAGGTGGCCAGTGAATCCGTTTCTTCTAGTGCCCCACCTCTAGACTGCATGTTCACTTTACATCAAGTAAGAGAAGATCAAGCACAAGCCTATAAAAATATTACTGTAACTAAATCAGTACAATAGTCGCTTACTGAAATTGAATCATCACATTTTTATACGAATTACATTATTGTCATGTATAAAATAAAAGAGAACAATCTATTTTAAGAATAAGCAATTAGATACTAATGTCTCGGCGGATTGACTGAGGGAAAGATTTTATTTTGGAAATGTATAATATTATTTTTTTGTGAACAATGTTTATTAAATTCCAATTACAAACAAAGAGGAATAATGTATTTTCGAGAAAACATAAAAAGTATCTGTTTGAAATTAACTCTCCGCTGGACTCCGATTCTAATTATATCAGATATGCCATAAAAATAATGTGTAAAGTACACATCTCAATTTTGATTTTTATTTATTAGGCTGTCCCACATATTCAAAACTTATTAGTGTAATAAATATGGATTTTAAACCGCTATCGCCAGTAAAAACGGTTAACATATTAATTAAATTGCCATTGGCAATCCTTTAGTTTTTTAGTTTTATGGAGCGGGATATTCATAACACATATAAGTTATATATGTGTTATGAATATCCCGCCCCATAAATTTGGATTACCCAAAATTACTAGCTGAAATTAATCAACGGTCCAATTTATATCCATATAATTACTAAACTAGTTTTGATTATTACAAACTAGCGGCGCTCTGCGGTGTCACTCACGTTAATATATAATCAAAAGTAGCCTGTGTATTAATCCAGGGCCTAAGCTATCTTTGTACCAAACTTCATGCAAATCTGATCAGCAGTTTTTGCGTGAAAGAGTAACAAACATACACCCACACATTTTTACAGACTTCCGCGATCATAATATTGATATTATATATTTGTAGGAGAAGGGTAACAACACCCTCTAAAGAAAATCAAAACTGCCCACAGAAATTAACTAGTTTGATGAGTCACTGGTAGAATTAAAATTATTTTCAAAAATTCTTATTTACACGATTTATTTTTTCACTTAATAACTTGCATTGCGATGAAATGCGAGAGAAAGCAATTTTAATTATGTAGAAAACAATTTCAGTGGCATGCGTCTTTGATGTCAAGTTTCATTAAAACGTTTAACTGCGTTACGCTGCCATTAAAGCCTTTTAAGATGTTTTATTCTTATTTTTAGAATATGATTAAACAGTAGCGCCGCAGGCGTTTCTAAAACTTGCCAATTAACTTTAATTTATTTTAAAATACGCTGGAAAAGAACCTCGGTTCGGGCACTAATTATTAATCACAATAATTGAGCTTCTAAGTAATGCGCATGACGTAAGTCCACTGGGATAAATTCTTTTTTTTTAGTAAGGGTGCTTCTTTGTTTTAAGCCATATTTAGGCCCAGTAGGGGTATGGAATTTTACTGATCATCGACAATATATCTTATTTGCATTCTCCAGAAATAAGTCATTTTTCTCCACATTTAAAACAAAAATGCCAAAATCAAGCAATATGTACGAAAGAGCTGATTATTATTTCTAAGTCATAGTTGTTTTTATACTGAAAATTTGTTCCGTAGGATGACTATACATACCTCTTTTTGGATAAGTACAAAACTAACTGATAAACATGTATTTTAAAAGATATTTACATTTTTAAAGTTGGTAAGATATAATTCATTTTAGGATCTAATATATAACTCGTATCACTAAAATAAATGGTAATAATTTCCATTACCTACATAAACAGTTCTATAAATTGACTTTAAATCAGTTTTCTCTGCTAACTGTGATATGTATGTGTGATGTGTATATTTTTAAGTCGTGTAACAACAAACCATTTTGAGGACAGAGCGTTGCGGCAGAAGCAAAGTCCGCCATATTTTTTTTATCTTTTTAGTGTGTTGCGACCAAATCTGCAAAGTAAAAACACGGAAATGTCGGAGACCGCTTTTTGTTATGTTTGTTTTTCTTTTATTTTGGAGCTATGAAAAGAAATAACAAAACGCTGGTTATTTTTGTGGTGAATATTAAACGCTTACTCATGTTAAAGCGTAGGCAATGTTCGTGTTTTTTAAAGAAAGATTAGAATAGCAACTAAAGCTTTTTACACATTACATTAATATATGTTCATTTAGAAGTTTTTTTATTTTTACATTTTTGTTTGAGGTTTCAGTTTGATTTGCTAATATATAGACGCAGATCTGGTTTTTAATCAAAACAAGAGCTAAGGAATCTCTTGTTTTCTCGCGTGCTAATACGTATTATTTTCGAGTTTGGCAAATTTGTATTTCGTCTATCAGTTTGTATTTTAGAATGCATGTTTGTATGTCTGTCTGAAAATTTGTACTCGCACACAAATCGTAGTTTTCAATAAATGTAGTATTTATATAGTAGTATTTTGTTACACAGGTTCTAAAATTTCTTAGGATTTGTGCTCGGAGTCTAAAAAAATTGACGGTATTTTGCTGCAAAGCCATTAGCCGGTAAATGGCTCCGCAGCAAAACCTCTCCTTCTATTTCAATTATAGTTTGTTAGGACATGCAGAACGCAACTTAAAATCACCTTTACATCAATATTAGCTCTAAATATATGTTTATTTTAAGAGAAATTATTAAATATATATTATAAAACCACTAGCTTGGAATATTAATTATATTTAGATATAAATTTAATTTGTAGTTTTAATAATTTATTTGTTTCATGTTACACAAGTTTGTGTCTTGAACAGTCTCAAAACAAGCCAAAGCCGACTTGCTTCTGAAAGTTCCAAAAGGCACCTTTATCGTAACTCAAGTTATGTTCAAACGTCAAACACACTCGCACTCGCAGGCGAGATGCACGAAAGAGTTAGAACACATTTATGACACTAATGTAATAAGATTTATAGAAAAATAATGCAGGTAGTATAGGGGAAAATAGCAACTTATACTCTATAAATGAACCACTGTGAATTATTAAGTTTTGTACTGTCATAAGATTTTAGTATTAGGTGAGTACGATTCGCTTGGAGCTACTTTTGGTGGATTTTCTACGTTGCAATGCTTATTATATACTACCATATTAATATGTTTATACTAGGCTAGCAAATTATTTTGTGGTTTGAAAAAATCCAGTATTATCCTAGAAACTCAACACGCCCTAAAGCCTAAACAGCTTGACGAATTTAATCTGTCGACTGATGTCAATAGATTTGTCTTCAACTGATGCCGCGATTTCATTTGTTTAGATACGTGGGTCTAAAGCTCTTGCAGTCCGATTTTTGAAGTCATTTCAACTACTTGTTAATATTTGTTGTTATGTGATGTTATGAAAGTTTTAATTGTCTAGCTATCGCAGACAGACGGACGGATGGATGAAAAGAAGTCTAAGTAATAAGGTCCTTCTAAGCTATTAAGTACGGAATCTGAAAAAAACAGAAGTTACATTTGAGCATTTCAAAATTTTAATTATGTATATGATCATAAAGTATCTGTAACTCAAAAATAACATAATGTACTTTGTACTCTATTACAAATTACTGAACAATTTTCAATTGTAAAAATATATTGTTACCGCATCCATTTTTCGAACATCAGCGTCCGATACATATTGCGGCTGCGGCGGGAAATGCAAAATGAGTTGCAAGTGACAAGCGCATCCTCGCAAGCGCTTGAAAAGAACGCACTGGAATTCTGCTCGTATTCCATCTAGCAAACAATGTGGTATACCGTATTGTGGTTATGGCACTATTGTGAACATAAGTACTGAGAAGTTTTAGAAAATAATGAAATTATAGTTCATCATCATCATCGTCATCATCATCCGCAGCCTCCTTTATCCCATTGTTAGGCAAATGCCTCTCTTATTTCATACCATTCATCTGCCTCGGCCCTGTGCTAATCTCGTTTGGCTTGAACCCGAAACAGATTTTATGTCGAAACAACAGTTATTAATATAGAGTTATCGGTTAGGAGTATACTAAGCTAAAAAAGGGTTAATATCAGCACTAATTAATGCAAATAACTTTCGTTATGTGATCAACACAAAATTCCAATTGCTGTTTCATACAAATAGTTTATTCTCGCCAGTGTACGAAACAGTAGATATTTCTAGACCTCATAGTTAGAGTTGTTTCTTAACATGAGAATAGTGACCCCTTTCGATTAGCCACGCCTTGACATTCTGCTGAAGCATTTTTCTTTCATTCAAGAACTTAATGGCCCAAAATTCAAATCCATAGTGCTACTGATCGTCTTATAAACTTTCCACAAGAGTTTATGGGTCGTACGTGGATTGTAAATCGACTCCAAGAACTTCCACAGCTTTAATGCGTCTTTTTATTTCACATGCCGATCTTTGCTTGATACTAGTCCCAAAAAATAGATTCAAATTATTAGTGTGATAAAATTATGCTACTTTTATTTATTTGTAAAAAAAATAATGATAACATTTTTCGTTTTCTGTTTCTGTCCTTACAATTATGAAGATTATTATACAGCTTTAAAAACGTGCTGTAAACTTGTCAAAATTTATATTTCAACAGCATACTAGACGCCTTCACCGAACCTCATCTCCAAAAGAAAGGTTCGTCCGCCCGCAAAAGTGGCAATTTCCTAAAACCAAAGCTCCATTAGAATCTCAATGCAGTCGACAGTGCGAGATTTCCTGGTGAAAAAGGGGTTTTATTTGAGACAGCCACTCGCTAGGGAGTGCTTCGTCACGTAGAAGTGTCACCGGAAACGTGCTCGCCTCACACGGCCAGCCCTAATGTGACTATTGCGAATGGTGCAGTGGGAGAAGAACAGTGGGTCAAGTACTAAGGCATTTTGTTCTGTATTAATATTGATCAACATTATCAGGCAAGAGACGTCCACTGCTGAATATATACCTCCCCCTTAAAACATTGTTTCGAACGACTAGTTGCCAATTGGATCTAAAGGTACTTTCCCATTATTATCCCAACCTACCTTCCAAGCTCGGGGATTATGGCAATTGAGTACCTCCTCCTTTATTAGGTCTACTTTTTTTAAGCTGTAAAAGATATAAGCGTCTATATGTTTTGAGACCCATATCGTTATTAGAATTGAAGAGTTATCCTGTGGACTTTTATTGTGTGATATTTGTTTTAATTATTTTTATAGGATGACTTACATTTTTTAATTCAGTTTATACAACGTCGATCCTCATATGCAACTTTTACTAGCAAGAAGATATAACATTTTGTTGTTATGTGTATAGTAATTGGTATGACAAAAAATAATTTTTGATTGAATTTAGCTTTGGTTTGAGCTTGCAGAGAGAGTCGTAAAGTCAGATCCATCAGAAGCATTTGTATTGTTGTTTTCGCTATTACGCTGTCTGTTTTTCTTCTTCTTTGTTTCTTTATTCTTCTGTAAACGGAGTAATTTCGCCTGCTGTCAGAATTTCAAGGCCGTCTGAAGTATATAATATCTATCCATAGTTGGACTAAGCATTCTGTTTGTTTGTGCGCTGTATACTACATATCCCGTACTAAATGCCCTACCTAGGGAATTCGTCTGATAGGAATGTATCGTGTGCCAATTCCATTGTCGCTCAACGCAGAACGCCTAATCATTATTTATCCACAGTTATTTCTGGATGTTCATCGGGGAAAACGTTTAAGCCAACATGTTTTGTGTGGCCAATATGGCTGTGGAATTTATTTGACTTAAATTTTTAGTCTGTGATTGAATTAAGATAACATTTTTGGGTAACGGTGATTAACTTTTTTCTAGGCTTGAGTTTGACCACAACTCTTCTGATGTTTATCACCGATGCGAGCTAACGTAAGCTTGCCTACAAGAAAGCATTCACTCATTACTTGACCCTGATTATAACTATCAGGAAATAGAAAAATCGGCCGAGTGCAAGTCAAATTCTCGCACGAAGGGTTCCATACTATTATTTATACAACATAAGTTCCAGTTTGTGCCAGTTGACGTAATTAATGTCGAGCGAAATACTACAGAAAATCACGTTTGTTGTATGGGAGCCTCCTCACATATTGATTATATTCTGTTTTTGTATTTGTTATTATAGCGGCAATAAAAATACAATATATTCTATAAAAATATCAACTGCCTAGCTACCGCGGTCCGAGAGATGGTGCCTAGTGACAGACAGACGGGCCGACGGACGGATAGCGAAATCTCAATAACAGTATTAACCGTTTTTACCCTTTTGATTACGGAAATCTAAAGAGGAATTTATAGTATAACTTACTAATTATATAAAAAGACAGGTACTAAACCGAAAGGTGGTAATGATAGTCATCATTACGGACTATTTTCATTATGGGACCATCTATGAAATCGAGAAAAAACAACACCAGCTGTTCCATAGAAGTTTATCGGTCGTCAACCAAAAAGTAGTATAATAGGTACTTATTTTTTCTCGAATTAAGAGTTGAACCCATAGTGAAAGTTGTTCATGAGGGCAAGTATAGTGACCCGCTTTTGGCTTACAATATAATATATCTTTATTGCACAACAGCAAATACAGCAATTTTTTTTATAGCCGATATGCTTGCCGACCGTAACTCACCTGATGTAAAGTAACGATGCGGTCTAGGATGTAGCGCGCTTGCCTAGAAGAAACCGATTCACTCGCGTTTTTAAGAAATATAAACAAAACATTGGTAGTACATTGGGCGGCTTAGTAGACCCCTAGGCGATAACCATGTGTAAGTATAGCCGTAACTTGAAAACTCTGATGCTAAAGTAAACCACTACACTAAGCCATACGTCGGAGACTATTAATACCAACCCCTAATAGTATTTTCCCCTACGGACGCGGAACAGACACCATGTTTATACGCTACGTTTAGCGATCCTTTTTGCTTTCGTTTTCCTTAACGGCAACTATGTAGTTGAGTAAGTATCTATATTCAGTCGCATAGTTTCATTTTCTATGCTTTGCTTAAATGAAAATAGGGAATAAAGGAAATTAACCTTCACACAATTTGATATACAAAGTGCCCGAAAATATTTTGTCTAATACAAAATGGGCAAACCTTTATTACCAAACACAAAATGACTAACTACAACAACGAAAAAAATATAGCAGAAGAAAGATTTCCTAAAGACCATTTAAGATCTACATATAATCCATGCTTAATAATACATATTGTTATTCAGTATTTCCATTAAAATCAGGGATCGTGATTTTATTTTAGTTCTTAGTTTTTGGTTTTTTATATAATAACATTCAAACTTGCTACGCTCGGCGTTAGGAGCGACGGAGATTTAATTGCCCATGGATAAAAAATAGCCTATCTATTAAACCAAGACATAAACTATCCCGGAGCCAAATTTTATCTAAATCCTTTCAGCCGTTTGTGTGTGAAGGAGTAACAAACACACAGGCATTCGTCATAAATGCTGGTGCCTTTATAATACCGGTATTGAGTGATTAGTGACAAATTAAAAAAAAAAAACAACTATTTGCTTACAAGATTTGAGCATGACATACCCCTATCTTACACTGAAGTAAAATAAAGCACTAGCAATACTCTTTAAAAGAAGGGCATAATTTAATTTTGTAAACTTATTTTTCAATGTGTAGAGAACAGCGTTTATTGTTCAGTTACATAATATGTTTGAAAATACAATTAAATAAAAATAAGAGTACTCCGAGACCCGTAAAGTATTTAGTATCATCCTCGAGGAATGGTGTCAAAAAGACAAACAATCCAGCCTTTATCACGACAAAAAACAACAGACAAAGCGAACCGAGTAACAAACGTTCGGCGTCATCAAAGATCGTCAAATGAAAAGTCACAATTGAATTTTCTCAGCGACGCTTTGTGAAAATATAAAGGAAAAGGGATAGTTTCTATGTAAAATCTTCGTATTATTGACGCTTCGATGCAAATTGGCTGCTCTATGTGGATCGCGCTTTTTGAACCGTAGAATGGTTGAAGGAATAAAGAGAGGCAATGTCTGGCGCTCGACATAAAGTACTTGGTTTTGGATATTTTATTGTGAAATATTTAATTTTAAGTGTAATTTGTAGACGAAAATTAATTTACGTTATGGAATTTAATTCTGATAGGTCCTGTAGTCTGAATTTTAAATTAAAATACCTAAAAAAATATAGGCACCTATATTTTTCAGGTATTTTAATTACTGCTTCTAGTTTCTAGTAGGCAAGCGTACTACATCTTAATCTTCTCCTTATATCAGGCGTGATGCGATCAACCGCAAGCTTATTTACTTTTAATAAAAAAGTTTAAGTCTCATTCATGCGCGTTGTGTACTCCACTTGCACTTTTGCTAGTGGGCAAGTAGCCAAAGTAGCTTTAATAAGCTGTTTGAGAAAAAAAAAAGTCGGGCTATAAGATTGTAAAGAAATGTCAAATATATATAAATATATAAATATACTTATATATTATAATATCTATATAGTACAAACAAACTAGCAAATAAATACGTAGCCATAATGGTCGACCGGTTAGTGAGTTCGACTGAGTCGAGGTGAATGCCGTGCAAAAAGTACGAGTAAACATGCAAAAAAGAGCCTGAGCTACCGGTGAAGGAAAACATCGTAATGAAACTATAGCATGGTGGTAAGGCTTTTCCTATCGCTCGCCTGGCTAGCTACCACCCTCATGTTGTAAAATCTGTCGCCAAGCACCTAGCGGTGTGTTCCGGCAGCCTTCCTTGAGAGCCAGTGTATTCCAGACTAGACTTGTTCCATCTAGGGCCACAGTATCGCTATCTTCCGTGGTCGTGAGAAATTGTGGTCAAATGTCAGCCAAAAGAAAACGTAACTCATCGTTAATTGTTAAATTCTACAACCTATGTATATAAAAATAATACTTTTAAATCTATTGCTCGTATTTTTCCATACCCTGGCTGTATGCTCAGCATTAAGCAAAGAACCACTTGACCTGAACTTGTCTAGTATAAAAGCACTAGTCGACCTACGCTACGTCCTTACTTACTCTGCTACTTGAAAAATACCATATATTTTTATCTCGTTCAGTTATAAAATGGAAGTAAGGATAGTTATGAAATCTTTTTTTTTAATTTTATATTACCTGATATTTAAATGTTTTTGTATAATACCTTTTTACAGTTGGTAATTAGTTTACGTTAATACGTAAGTCGGTAATGTAATTCAAATTTAAATTAATATGCTTTAACATGCTGTATAAGATATTAAATTAAGAGAATACACACATTCCTTGCGTATAAGCATGTACATTGAAAAAAATAAACAAAACCAATTATACTAGCAGTCTAATTGATATAACGAACCAAAAACTTGTTGTATTATTATCAGAGCCTCTGTCTATCACTCTTATCTTATCGTAGGTTAAGAATTGACCTCGGATAAATGAATATCGCTTAATTTAAGGCGATAGAACAACTACACGTCTTCAAGTGGTTGATGTAGCTTGATTTATTGTCTCTTCTGTGAGCACAATCGTGAAAACTGGTGTGCATAATAAAAGCAGACACAAAAGCGTTAGCTCCTAATTCGTGACTAAAATTTAAAAAAATCTGGTCGAGTTTGGCATACATTTTATTTGTCTGAATAAGGATCGGCAATAAAAATGTGATATTGCTTTATGCTGCTATGAGAGTCACTAATTTAAGGCTCGTACGTCAACTGATCCCGCTAAGATCCAATCCCGTGGGATAACTTGACCCAGTCTGTACTTGAACCGGTTGGCTAATAAATTATTATTCTAATATTATAAGTTTGTACGTATAGATGTAAAACGCTCACGCAAAATCCTGCTGACAGGATTTAGATGAAATTTGCACCAAGATCCTGAACAAATGCAATGTTGGCGTAGAATAATCAAATTTTCGCGTTCGTAACTGGTATGCTAAATAACTAAAACGTACCAAAACATTCTACAAAATAGAATTATATATTTAACATAAATATGAACATAGTTAAAAACTTAACCTCATCAAAATCAATTCAAACAGTAGTGCAAAATAGTAGTGCTAATTCAGTAAACATCGTAATACATATACTGGTCATAAAGCCTTCCAAAATGCAGTGTTGGCAGTGAATTCATGTTCACGCATTACATTCAACAAATTGTTTTAAGTAATGTCCCACATTAAAACCTTAGCACCGCGTTCATAAAAGCTATTTTTGTTAAAATGAATGGGCGTATTTACTCGGCACTATTCTCACTTTATACGTAGATTATGAATGAGCAGAGAAACAACTAAGCTGAATTATTTCATAGTGTCCGGTAAAAACCGGTTGCGTCTCAGCAAAATCCGCGCCAAAGAGACATAAAAATCGTCACTGCGCTAAGCAAACCCAAGGTCATTATTTCAATTTGTTTGCCGGAAACTGCAAGTAATATTTTTACAAATCTGAGAATCGACTTGAATTTGAAGCATGTTTATATTTTTTTTTAAATAGTTTATTTTAAAGAGGTAAGACGGTACCTTTATCTACCATTATTCTTTTAAGTAAGAAGATTATATAACACACATAGAAGAAAATTTCCGAAATAGACACCTTTTTTCTACCATCTTCCAAAAAAATAGGAGGTAGTCAATACGACTGTATTTGTATCTGTTTGTTACCTTATTTCTATGGAGACGGGTGGACCGATTTTTTTGTTTGAAGAGCTTTACATTTTATGTGATCCAATATTAATTTTATCAAAATAGGTTGAGAACTTTTATTTTTAAATCGACATATTTAACTAAAAAAGTTCTATCGTCGCCTGCCACAATAGAAGTCGGTATTTACATTTAGAAAACCAATTCAAACTAGACTACGTTAGCGAATTAAGAGCACGACATTTAATCTCAACTGATTGGGATGTAGAAGCTGATGTTCAAGTTAGACTTCTGGTTTTCCTAATCTTTACTCTTAAGGCTAGGAAACTTTATGGGCTTTATGGTCCTGTCGAGTCGTGCGCTCCATTATCATAAATTGGAATTTATTTTGTCCCCAATGACGTTTTTTAAGTCGTACCTGAGGCTGAGAGAGCCTCTTTGAACTTGGAACATACTTCCAAATTAAATTAAAACTTTAGACAAGTCAAGGTTGGTTATATCAAGGCTCCTTAAGAGGTTTCAGTCTGTTAAAGCGATGAAATTACTTTTTCATTTAGGCGAAGACCCAGGCAATGAGTCTTTGAAATGGAAACGAATATGAAAGGACTTCTTTTTCAATTTTATATCCAAGCAAGCAGTAATTTGATTTTACGTCATAATCTAGATTAACTGAGACGTAATTGTAGAGCTTACCAGATATTTTTAGTTACCTTTATATACTATAATTACCTTTATGTAATTTATTTATATATTGTTAATAAAAATGTATTATATTTCTTTACCGTAAAAAAAGTCGCTTCATCAGATAAAACAATACACGAAAAGCTTACAAATACTTGTAATAAATGTCAGTACATCACATTAGTATGAAATAAAAAATCGTGGAGCAATCGAAAATAATCTCAAAAAGAATATTTTATGGTTCGCTTGCTTAAAACACTTGCAAGAGTGACTCTTAAGTCAATTGTAAATTTTTCTAAATACTTTCAGAGGACCAGGGATCAAAGAGTATTATGAATAAGCAAATGGCAAAAACTAAATAGAAAAAAAAACATAGATGAAATCTACCTCGACTAGATCACAATAAATTAGATAAGGTATATTTCGTTCTCAACTTCCACATTGTCCTGGGGTTGGTTAGTAATTTGGCGTAGCAAACCTGAGCTCCCGTAGTCACAAATTGTTCACTAGTTACCGAAAACGTTTACAGAATAAACACGTCTGTTTGTTTATTTAACCCTTCATTTGCTTGCTCTAATTGCCGAGTGTTTGCTCTCCCATGTTTTCCTTATGCTCTGAAAGGTATAATTAAGGTGGTGTTTCATTGGGCAGCTTCTAATTGCTACCATTGATGGAACTAAGGGCGGAATAGTTATTTGGATAAAATAATATACGTTGAAGTACGTTTATCCCAAGTTTGGCTCAAGATTTCGTAAGAAGATGTAACTACATTTTCATAAATTAAAATGATTTTAATGTTCAATATACATATATATACCAAATATTTTTGTTTGTATCTATTAGTTAGTATGATGTAATATATACAAAGGGAGATAAATAAAGTAAAAGCTTTAGGCTGGCGCGGGGAAATGCACAATACACCCCAAGTGGGACGTTGGTGCAGGACATATATCGCCCCCACTCAGAAAAAGAAGTAAAAAGTTCGGTAAAAGTAAGTAAATAATGAAAGTATAGCTTAGATAAGATCTACAGACAGGGCAAGACTAGTGGTTCTATTGGAACAAGATAGTCTCATGATAGAACTACTACTATAACTAGTCATACAGCGCACATCGATAAAATTTGCAAGAAAATGGCAAGTGGCAATTATTCTTAATTTAAACTCAATCCATTATATAGATAAAAAGTCGCTCATCTCTGTTTATTACGCTTACGTACATTCTATTATAAGATACGCTATAACTGTTTGGAGAAACGCTAAAGATATCATAAAAGTTTTAAAATGTCAGAAACAGGTTATAAGAACAATGAAAGGTTAAAAAAAATCCAGAATACACTTTAAAAATGATGAAATAATGACAGTTATATCACTTTATATCTATACTAGTTTATTAGAGGTACATGAGGATAGGGAAATACCAGAAAAAAGGATTTTAAGCTATAAAAAACGGCGTGTCCTGTCTTTACACAGATTAGCTAAGTGTAAGAAACAGGGACTTTACACCAAAATATTAATGTACAATAAATTACCAGATAGCATTATGGAACTCGATTTTAAAATATTCAAACAAAAACTAAAACATTTTTTTGAAAGAAGTCCTTTTTATAAACTCAGTGAATATATGTCAATGCAGCTTGTGGAATAATCATTCTTGTGTAACGAACAACCATTGCAAAATGATACAAATAAGAAAATAAATAAATCACAATGTACATATATAATGTAATAATTATTTGTTCTTAGAACTATAAAAGAATTTAAATAAGTTTTTAAGTTTATTTTTTTTAAAGTAATTAATAATTCAAATGTAACAAGTTTACCTCTAACAAACGTTATTTAAAGGCCAACAAATATTTCTTATTCTTATTTTACAAAGGTTTTACTTGTTTGCTCTGAATTCAGAGGATCAAAAGTAGCCAGAAGTAGTAAAAATTTGTAAATTTTTGCAAGAAGAATTTGAACGGAAAAATTGTTAATAAAAGATTAATTCAAACATTTAATCGCTTCAGAACTTACCAGCTGCTACTCAAAATACGACAACTCAAAACAAATTAATCTAAAGAGCTCGATATCGGGTGTCAAGAAATAAATTTCACCCTACATCTTGGCTTTTGTTCTCAGGTGTCTTCGTCAAGAGTTTCGTTAATTAGCCCTGGGAAAGGCATCTTCAATTTAAGCAAATTGATTTGATGTGATGAATATTTTGAATGAGAGTTGAGAGATCACTTACTTTTTAGAAAGGCTTTAAAAAAATTCCAGAAGCTACCATTACAAATAAATCACTGAAATTGGTTACCGGTTGCTAAGTTTACCTAATATTTTACTAATTTAGTCATTATTATTAGGTGGCTCGTTATTTCAATGAATAGAACAGATTAACATTTTCTCGAAAATAGTCTTGAAAATTACTCAACTAGTTAGTAAGATTGATTTTGTGAATCTAAAATTTACGAGTGTTCAATTTAACTTTGTCTTACTGTTTTAAATTAGAGTATACCTACGTTTACATAAATTTAGTATTTTTTGTGATTTTCTATCACAATTGCAATTTTTAATTCATCTTTTACTTATCGAACTTTGTCTTGAAAGTTTATTAAATATTACCAGCTGAAGTTTATGTATAGTCTTTTCGACCAAATAATGAAACAAAAAGTTAAATATAACAATATGCAAAAATTGTAAACAAATTAAAAAGTTTTTTAACTATGATGGCTGAGTACGAAAAGAGGTACGAGGTTCGATCCCACGAAATATGCAAAAAAACCATAGCATGGAGGTAGGGTTTTTTTTAACACTCGCCTGGCTAGCTTCCACCCTCAAGTTGAAAAATCTGTCGCCAAGCACGTAACGGTGTGTTCCGGCAGCCTTCCTTGAGAAGCAGTGTGTTACAGACTAGACAAGCTCCATCTAGGGCCACAGTGTCGCTGACTTCCATGATAATGCGAGTTTGTGCTAGCTTAATTAGATAAAAAAAAACCCTTGCATATTTACAATCGCAAAAAAAAGCGTTCCTTAAAACGCGTTTTTTAACATAAAAATTTACGGTCTTTTTGTAGTTATACTCATATAACATAATTTCAAGATAATAACTCATTATTTTAATATAAAACATTTTACCCCAGCTTTAAATAATATTAATTAATTACGTGTTCCAAATTTAAACACCAGAACCCGTGAAAATGACTCCAATAGGCATTTAAATCGACCTCCACACAGTCATCAGAGAAAAATCTTTAAATCACTTCGAAAAGTTCTCAGCTACTTTCTTATATCAACGCTTCCTTTCTTACAACAAGTCATTATTTTAAATGAGATCTACTCTAAATTTAATTTTCAAAATGTTTACTGCGTAATAATTTTATTGCCGCTGCGGCGGGGGTAGGTGATTAAAATGACAAATGTTGTACAAAAGGGGCTTCATTCAATTGTTACAGCCAGCAGGAAAGCTAAGCTAGAGAAAGAGGAAAGTAGACAGAGTATAAAACAGAAGGAGATCCCTCACCAAGTGAATATAATTTCAACACGTAGCGTTTCACTGCTGGGCACGGGTCTCCACTATGAATGTGGGCCACCACCTCAGTCTATCAAGTTGGCCAAATTGCAGGTCGAGAACTTTACTTATTTGCGAATTCTATTAACCTTCTCTGACAAAAAGGTTTACTTACGGTGTTTTTTTTTCAAAATCAATCTGTAAATGGATTACCACTTTCAGTGGCAAATCAATTTCATTAACAAATATAACCAATAACTTTAATTTTAATGGAACCTATCTGGTATCGTTGTGATTACTTAAAATCTCTTAAAACCTACGTGAGTATTAACATCTAGACAAACACGCATACTAGCAAATTGCTATGCTCACTCGGTAAATAATTAGCTTATTATCATAGCTTCAACGTCATCAAACAGAATACTAATCCAAATCAAAGGGCAAACCACATTGTGGACCTAAAATTCTAGCAACGATATAGCATAGATCATGAAATAAGTGTGAGCGAGACGTGCCATAATTGTAAAAACGAACGATTCATTTCACCCCTGATGAAGTTCACCGAAAGTTAACGAAACTATAGTTGGACCTTTCTAACAAACAGGTACGCGTGATACCCCGTATTGTTAGTCAAAATGTATGAAACACGTGTTAGTATTTTAAATAAAACATATCGCAAAAACTGCCTTAACTCAGTGAAAGAGATTAAACAATAAAGCGCCGACAGCGCTGCACATCTGATACAAGCGCTTCACGCATACTTGACTGTTCCAATTTGTATGCGCAGAGTTGCACACAAAATGAATTCTTGTTGCATATCGCACAGGAAGTGTTTGCTACGTTTTATTAACAGTGAGCATTATTAGCAGTTTGCTGTATTGTAGTATTAGTTTATGACTTTCTAGTATATTTCTCTTAGAATTGAAGAGTGGTTCTTAGAATATTAATACGGATTACGGATACTACTTACTGTTGGGCGAGAGTTAGGGCTAAAGTCTATGTCTTATATTACGCTGGATTTTGGTGGTCGGGTAAATTACTAACAATAGCTTTCAAGCTATTATGATTATTTATGTCCACAATTGTAAAAGTTAAGTGCAGGAACGGATAGACATATTCATCATCATTAGCCAGAAGATGTCCACTACTAAACGTAGGCCTAAGTAGTACCAAGTTGCATCCCCTGGTTATTTGTGAATTTTACTATGTTTTCGGTCCACCTAGTACAAGGCTTATCTAATCTGCATCTTCCAGTTCATGGTTACCTTTCAATAAAAAAAATTCCATTAGATAGACATACACACATAAACGGACTGACAAAGTGAAACTTTATGTTGTTCTCTAACAGAATACATTATATAAATATTTTCCAAGTAACTAAACTCTTCAGTTGTGGTAGTACTTAGGCTTTTTTATTTAGGTAATAAAAATGTAATGAATTTAAATATTTTTTTTAATATTTTTTTTTCAAAGTTAGATGGTATTTATTATTCGGTCATATAAGTAATGTTGTCCTTGTAAGTAATGTTGCATATTTTTACCACTTTTTCTATGGTTTAAAACCGTAAACTACTAATATATGAAATGTATCTACCCGAGAGTTAACTTTCAAGTGGCGTAACTCAGCTCATCTGTATTCAAAGCAGCTCACACCGAGATGCAAGAATGCCTGTAGCTGAAACGGAATGTTATAAACGTTATTGCTTTCATAAAAACCCTTTACCAGTCAGTTCAGGAGTCACGAACTGACATAATTCGCTGCGATCGTGTTTGTTGTTAAATTATTACTAAATTTTCATAAAACAATCGCATATTTTGTTAAAGGATTTTTTACAGCATTTCATCATGACTTGTTTTTGCAAAAGTAAAAATTATCCCTATTACCTATAAAATTACATTTCAAATTTTTTACCTTATATTTTATCAAATAACCCTCATAATTAATTCCTACACAAATTATTAATGTAAAAATGACTTTGTTCGTTATTTGCCTTTCTATTCCTCGGCAACTGAGTGATGAACCGAATTAATTTTTCCACAAACTTAGTTCGAGCTTCGAAGATTGCCATTGACATTTTATTCTTCGGGAAAATAGGCACAATGTTGGCAAACTTGCGTTTTAAACCAGTACGTGCATATTTATAAAATAACAGAATGTATATACTTAATTTTAATACTGCCCAGGGTATTTTTATTGTCTAATTCACTGTCTTTATCGTAAAGTCATTTAAGACAAGTTTAAACTTATTCGTAAGTAAAATAATCCCAAGACTCATTGCTTTTGTAACAGTAATCATGCATACCAGTATTGTACCAAATGCATTAGTTTCCTTCCTTTTGAAACTGGAACGATACTTGCTACTGCGTACTATGGCCGTTATACCGCGTACTTTGAAGTGTGCCGGCGTAGTTTGAAATCAAATTTGGAATACTTGACATGACGTAACGTAGCCAAACCGTTGGAATGGAGAGTTTCAACTCGGTAGAATGTGTAAGCCTTGAGTGGTGTACTCACACATTTGCAAATATTTGTGGTTACTTGTGAAATTTTATTAACTCTATATTTAAGGCCCTAGCCCTAGATGAAGCATGCCTAGTCAGGAATACAGTGGCTCTCAATTAACTTATTGTGTAAAGAGTATACTTTCCGAAAGGTCCCATTTATATTATATCAAACACAGTTAATAGTTTTGATTATTAAATAGAAAAAAAAACAACTGAAAAATTTTAAGGTAAAGAAGAAAAAACTGAAGTCTGTATAAATACCTTAATTTTTAATGTGTTTCATTCGTTTTGCTGTGTTGTTTATTTCGTTTGTTATGCTTATTCTACTCTAACTATTCAGTAAATATAAATTTTTTCAAATATTTTATTGAGTCATATCGACTTTATCTTTATTTTTTAGAAAATGTTGATACCTAACTGACTGACTCTGTTTGGCAAAACATCAAACAATTTTTATTATCATTATTAGTTACAATAAATTCCTTTGATGTGAATTAAATTCAATTAATAGTAGTAAACCACGGAGCCGGAATCTCATAATTTTTTTTCGGCCCTATATATCAACAACCTCTTGACTGATGTTATTTAGAAACATCACCGAAGACTTTCTTAGCGTAATAATTTAACTCGAATGGGTCGTATGCAAGTACGGGAGAGTTTTTTTGGAAACTTATATGTAAAAACTTCAGATCGCTATATCTTAACGACTAAAACCGTGAAATGCAACTAGTATGGCTTATGACCATCTGCAGATAAAGACAAATCCAATGACACCACGCACATCAAAATCGCTTTACCAGTTTAGACTGTAGAGTTACAAAGAATATGACAAACATACGAGTATTACATCCGTTCTTGCTTACATACAAATTTACAAAAATAGAAATATAATAAACTAAACATAAACTCGAAAAATATTACCAATATTTTGAGCAGTCAGCCAAAAACACTCAGTTATAAAAATCGTGGACACTTAAAATAGATATATGATACATAGATAGATATATAATATCGTTTAAAACATTAGGAATATTTTGGCTGAATAATTTTTGTGAAAAGCTTAGCTACTAAACTGCACCTAACAGAAGTAGGCGAGCGATCGTATGCTCGAATATGAGTTCTGTCAATATTAGCATAAGTTCACGTACTCATACCTGTTCAGTGTGTACCTGTTCAGTTCATACCTGTTCCAAACTTGGAACAATATGAATGTCTGCGGTGTGATGTAATAAAGTTACGCAGACGAATTCAAATATTTTAACTGAATGCTGGTGCGAGGGTACAATGAAGATGGCTTACATGGTTCTTGAAACTGCTCATTGTTTAGCGTAAATTGTAAGTGCAAACTTAAATAGCGATATAAATTATATGAAAAGCATGTTAGCTTTAAAACAAATACTAATAAAAAAAACGTTGGAGTTGGATTACCTAAAGACCTTTAAATAAATAATCTAAATGCTCCAAATATTTTTGATTCCATAAAAATCATTTATAAAAATAATTACTTAAAAAAGGTGGAATTAACCTAATTCTTGGGAATACATTGCTCTTCTTTACTAATTAGTTGTTTGAAGTGACTTCAAAAAGTCCGACTGCAAGAACTTTGGACCAACATGTGAAATTACAGGATGACCATCTGCAGGTGAAGACGAATCCATTGACACCACTCACATGAAAATACGACATGCACTTTAGGCTCTAGGTCGCGCCAAAGAAATATACACACACACTGACACTATACATACATACTACTCAAAAAAAATAAACCCTTCTTCTTCCGCAGTCGGGTAAAAATAATTAAAAAAATATTTCTTACGTACGTCAAAAACATGCTATTTTATTTTTCAATTCATAAACACTTATTTTAGAGCAAAATGTGTGATTATAACGAAGTGCTATTTAATATTGACTCTAATTAATTTATAATAATAATATTTCCAACGTTATTTTCACAAGTATCCTGAGTAAGGCGACGTAGCAAGTATCACGTAGGTTTGCATAAAATGGCGAACAAACACGTTTGTTTTCTCTATAACGTACCACGTACACGTGTATTTATAAGCCCGTTGTAGGTTACGGGGGTGTTTTGTAAGACAACGTTATAGGTTAATTTTGGAGGAACTACGAGTAGAGTTGTGTTTTCAAGGAAATGCCCAAGTTTGTTACTAAATTTAGGTACTATTAAAATCATTTTAAAATAAGCCGAAAAAAATAACCAATAAATAATCCAATAAAGGCAAAATAAATTATATGAATAATTTATTAAAAAAATAATACTTAACTTAGTAGTATGAATGCTTAATAACGATGTTTAATGCTTGAAGATTACTCATTTCAAAATTAATTATTAAATCGTGTAAAACAAAAATTTATATATTGTAACAAAGATAAAATCTAAGCTAAAACAAAATCGTCTTTACTAAAAAAAATATCAAAAGTGATTATAACATTTTAGAAAAATGGATGTGTGCCGTAACTTTAGATGCCGTGACAAATGTTGGCAATGTATTTTGTATTGATTTTCGAATTTGAATTTATTTTGTTAACACATGTAGAATGACTTACGTATTTTTAAATTTACTGTTAAATCCCACTATTTAACCCATGGTTCCCTATCTATTAGACTTTGTTCTCCATTACAGAGTAACCAAAAACCCGCTAACATTAAACGGAAAGATTCCTTTACTCAAAGCTGTGTCTAGAATTTCGAGCTTTTCGAGTCGTATCACAATTAAAACTCTACTCTTCTGTATTAAAATTTAAATTTCCCTGTCTTTATAAATTCCTAACATGTTGAGAACGGCGAGATCCAACCGGAAACTCAATTCAGTAATCTGACATAATTACAACAGGCCGCGACTGTTAATGTTCCGTTTTTACCTCCCGTCCACGGACCTCTAATAATTTAAATTATAATGCTACTAGAATTCAACGCTACATTTCAGCTTTTGTTTTTTCTAGCGACGTAATTAAACGTTTTGTTTTTGCTCTGAATAAAATTTATTCGTCTACCGGTAGGTATTCGGTATGACGTGGAATTTGAGCTAATTAATTCTGGTAGACCTAAATAAATTTCGCTTATTCTTTTATTTTGTTAGGCTAACATTAGAGTATTTATTAGTAGCTGTCACCCGTGGTATTGCACGCGACTTACAACTTTAAACCCCGTTAATAAACTTAGGGGTCGAATTTTCAAAAATCTTTTCTTAGTACACCCATACACCCTATAAAATATACCTTAAACATATCAGCGGCTTAAGTTTTGCATTGATTGTGATCTGTCAGTCAATAAATCAGTCAGTCAAGACTTGCTATTTACATACAAGGTGACTGGTATTCAGCACGTTTTGTTTCAAGACTTTTGAAAATTCGAAAAATTGGGAAATTTGTTTGTTTTGAGTTAATTTTAATTAGTTTTCGCCAAGACAATTCTTATATCATCGACTAGTCATGCCATACATATAACAGCAATTAGACAGCTACAGAAATTGAACCTACAATACAATTACGTCAAGGCTATCCCATCCATATCAGTCAGGGGTAGTGAGTCGTTCAAGTGGCCATGAAATTGCGTCCAGTGAACCTGTTAATTGCTAGACTAGTGCAGGACACCTGCTTCGGATAGTAATGCCTTCGGATTCAATAATCGAACGGTTAGTTATAGGGCAAGTGGTACGGGGATTTGCTCTGTGATATACTCGTACCCCTGTACCAAGGTATTGCTGCAGAGTAAGGTGCATAGATGTAGTTTATAATGGGTTTAGAAATAGACATTTAAAAACTTTAAATTGAAAAAAAAGGTAAAAAATAAAGAAATAATATGTTTTACTCCTGTTTTTCACCCCAATCCGTCCACAAAGTGACAAACAGAAATAAAAATTCCTTTCTTTCCCCATATTATAGCAGAATACAACATTACAAAACACATATTACATTAATTACTAAATATTGTTCATTATTATATTAGTTTTATTAATTGAATTTTTTTTCCTTTGCTTTTGTGTTTTATAATATCATCATCACTAATTACTACAACTAATAAATGGTTTATGTCAAAAACCAATTCACCATTTTGTGGTGACGGCCATCTTGGATTTGAATTTTACCATAGTGTATACTATTCTACTAGTAAAGCACTTTCATTTGATAATGATCTTATATTGAGTGTGTTTCAAAAAATATGTCGTCTGACATATTGTGGCGGCGGCCATCTTGGACCGATTGTCATCTAACGAATTTAAGAACTCCCCCGACTAATTCACCTTCGAAACAAAAAAATCTAAATCTCTTTATCCGTTCAGGAGCTAAGATCCCACAGACATACAAACAAACACACCCCGACACGTCATTTTGCGTCTGATATTAAAAATACAAAAGGATAAATTGTACATTGTCCCATTATTATAATGTAAGATAAGATAAGACTAACTCTTTATTAAAAACCAGCTTATGACACTATTAAAGAAAACAATACAAAAAAACATGCCAGATTTCTAATGGCAACCTTATCGCAATGTAGTAAGGAAAGAAAAGAAAGAAAAATGTATTTACAGTTTGCACACAAAATGCTACAGTTATGATAATTCGTAATACCAAGACAAAAATAACAAAGAAAAGCCTTACGTCTGCACTTTCCCGTACGTCAATAAATGTCAGCGTTCAGAATGAATACCACGGATTGCTCCGCAGCGCTGATTGTCTGCCACAAATTTGAGTGATGCGCGAAGGCAAAAATAAAATGTAAAATATATAAGTATAGTAAAAACACATAGAAATAGGCACTACTTACTCTTTATTAATTTAATTACCAGACTTATAACAAAAACAGAATTATCTTACAGTACTGAAATTTATTCCAGAAACTGTCTTTTCAAGAATAATATACTGTAATTATAGCGGAGAGAGACAAAGAAAACGAAAATAACCTTTAAATGGAGCTTATTACATCAGATTAAGTCCTTTGCAGTTTTTTCAAATTATTTGAACATGTTAAGAAACTAAAAACCTGAAATTAAGTAGAGTTGTCTAGTTTATATACACTACTGCCAGAATGAAAGTGACCACTTGACCAACCAGTTAGTCAAGTGGTATAATATGATGCAATATTTTTTAAACATTTTGTTCTACAATGGGTTCATTTTAAAGTGTAGACTAACACCTTTAAGTATTGTCACAGCTTTCTGTTACACGTTGTATATCGAGACCTGACTCCGTAAGTCATTCACCTCGCTAAATTACAGCACATCGTCCCACTCGATTACATATGCGTAACTATCGTGAAAGCTATTAATGTTATCAATGATTATTACAAGTTTGATATACGTAGATACGAGTAATACCAATAAGGTTTGGGCAATTCTACTTCGGATGCTGACCAAAATGAATAAAACTGAGGTAATGCGCCTTCTTGCTCTCATTAACTCAGTCATATTAAGACACAAAATTATTATTTATCATAAAATTTGCTGTAAAAAAACATTTCATATTTTTTTTAATTTTTTG
Organism: Ligdia adustata; assembly: GCA_947049295.1. NCBI lineage: Eukaryota > Metazoa > Arthropoda > Insecta > Lepidoptera > Geometridae > Ligdia > Ligdia adustata. The sequence continues at coordinate 13,657,622 of OX346218.1, forward strand.
TAATTTCAATATATAAAAGTTTTGATACCATATTACATTACTTACCTATTGAAGCAGTCAGGAAAAAAGTACTTACTTCAATTTGTAGACAGTAAAATTCAGTAATTTGATCAATAAGCCAAATTACTGGACCGTTTAATGGACCTAGATGGAAGACTTTACCATTTCGAACAAAAAAAAAACATATCAATCAATTTGTCACTGAGAAACTGGACACAATTCAAAAAAGCCGGCGAAATGATGACTTCCTTTCTGAAGTCCACTAAAAATAGGGGGACGTGGAATATCTAGTTTATAATATCAGTGCTAGTGACTTAATGACTCATTCACGCCACTCTAGTAGATACTTTGTAGCCTTATATTGAGTCATCACGCAAGTTTCAGGTATTAAGTGCTCAAATTACGCTATTAGTGTATTAAATTTAGTATCACATTCTAGAAATACGTTAAATAGTTAAAAGAATAACTAAAATAGTTTACAGAACAAGTTCTATGAAAAAAAAAACAGTTGACGTCCACTACAGCAGGCCCCTACAGAACTTTTTAGTTCTTTAGATTAAAAACCATAGCTATGATCCCATTTCAATTAAATTTAAATGTATGTAGTTAAAAAGTATAACTCAAAATAAAATAAAAGAAATTTTAAAATTAGTACAACCATCTCCGAAAATTCAAGTAACAAAATATCGGCGTATTGAAGACCTCCTTCTTTTTTGGGAAGTCCGTAAAAACTTGCTTCGCCTAGCGGGTTTACCCGTTGTGAATATTTAATCTTCCCACGGGAGCACTGCACTTTTTCGGGATCTATAGTTACTTATGTGTTAATTCCCGGTATAAGCTATTTCCGTGCTAAATTTCATTCAAATCGGTTAACCCGTTTAAGTGTGACAGAGCAATAAACATACAATATACTAATATTGGTCTTTTTAAGTCGCGAGTGAATCGGTTTCTTCTAGGCAAGCGTGCCCCATCTTAGGCCATACCTTCGCTTCACATCGGGCGAGTTGCGGCCAAACGCAAGCCTATCTCCTTAAAAAAAAACATACAAACTTTCGCCTTAGTACTAGGGTCCCGTTTTCACCCTTTGAGTATGTTACCCTAAAAATTAAGGAATCAAAAAGAAGTAACTCATCCCCATAATATATATAATAGTCATCCGATCGAATAGCAGATCCTTACAGTGGAATATTCTGCGACTCTAGCTGCTGGTGTCGCATGGCAAAATGTTTGGAATTCCGTATTGACCAGCTTCTAGTAAATTACCTATTCCGACCGAGGCGTCAAACGGTAGTTCCCGACTTAATTTGTTCTTCTGTACAGATCAAAATGTCACTCCATTTTCGAAGCTTTTGGCAGCTGCTTTTCACTTGAGCGTTACTATAGCTGTTTTAAAAAGCTATACAAAATTATAATATGCACAATGATTTTTAGAGTAAATAACAGTTTTTTAAAATGGTATGTGCCTAATCATTGGACTTAGTTGATTTTAGGCTAGGACGGTGTACGTCTACATTAAAGCTGCCTCCTTCATTGTGTACAAAAATATCTAAATTCTGTAAATAATTATAGATGCATTATGGCATCATTGGAAGGTTTTTGTATCCTATGTGGACTCTAATGGTCACATTGGTATAATGAATTTTACCTATTGTCAATTCTGACATTTTGTCACAAATGTCAAAATTGACACAATAAAAACGGGTAAATCTTCTTCTTGCGTAAAAATGGTAAAATATTTTGATTCTTAATTAATATATTTGTATACTGCGATAAGTTACATTATTATGGATTTGGTTTATAGATTAAAGATAAATAATACTTAATTTACGGTATCACGTAAACTGTCCAGGCCGGAATACATACATACTCCATACATATTATAAATATATTTTTTGTTAAGGCAACTAATAAGCTGTGGTTATGAAAGGCTCACTTATTGCTAATAAAATAGGTATTCGTATGCAAACGCAAACGGTATATTTATTGGAGTCCAAATTCATAGATTCAGTCACAGGTTTAATGGGCACTAAAATTATTCATTTCTCATAACGTATAAATTTTGTCGTCACGTAAGTTTTGTACACAAAAAACGCCGTTCAAAATAGAATATTTCCTCGTTGATACACAATCCCGCGATGTAATAAGGTCCCTATTATCGACCTGTACCTTATTTCACTTCGTTTAATGTCTCCCTTTAAACGCCGTGACTGCACACCTTTTGTGTTAATTCGTCAAAATAGGCCGCGTCGTTCGGAGCGCACAATTTACCGCTCCGTTGTCATTTAGGGCAAACCCATAGAGGTAATAAGGAAAGGATAAGGCGTGTTAATGTTATAATTTAGTTTAATTTGCGAGACTGTAAAATCAGCAAAATAAACGAATCAGCTATAAATAATAAAATATCTATGGGGCTGTAGGGCAGGCTGGTTTAGCCCCATAGATACCAAATTCATACACTGGAATGTTATGGTTTGTAACATCCTTCTAAGAACAAAATTTAAAGTCATACTTTAGAAAAAAACATCATCTGTTGTGCCCGGAAGCTAACCAGATTTCAAATAAGTTTATTTGCATGGTCCCAAAAATAATCGGCCATGTTAAGCGTACAGAAGTGCAGAAGCGTACAGAAGTGAACTAAACAGTCATCAAAGTTACATCTTAACGATTTTTTTTGTGGTGTACGAGTGTAGCAGCAGAGTAGAGCTATAAAGCATATCTTCGGATTGGTTAAAAATAAAACTAATTAAGACCATCAATATTTATTTAATAAATGGAAACACTAGTTCGGAAGAATCATGTCAATGAACCTTGTCACTTTTAGCTATCAGTTTCTCTGTAAAAAATCGTACTGCTATTTCCTCTTTACACTCGTATCTACTCTGAGGGCAGTTTTAAGTACTTTTATCTAACCATAAAGTTTATTTTTTATATAAGCGAAAACCAACCTTATGAATTCAATAATACGGATATTTGGGTTACTTTATACTAAGCAGGATTGTATGGCGTTTTAATTCTGTTGCATTAGACTATAATCTGTTAAAACGTTTATTTTAGCGGCGAGTATTTTAGAGCCCAAACTGCTGAACTAAGAGACATGACATTTGAAGGGTGTAATGAGAATGGATTTATGGAAATTCAACTACGGTTCAACGTTTTAAACTTTTCAACAATCTAATTTGTAGCAGGCAACTGCGGCAGAGAGTTAGTAGTTTTATATACTGATATACACAACTCATTTATTGTTATTTAATAATTTCATATTGCAAAAAAATAAGAACGTTTCTTGTGCAAAAATAAATTTGTGACAAAATAGTTGTTCTATTATTATCTCATCAAATATTGATTGGTTATTTATTAGCATTTATAAGTGTGTCGGTATATTTTCTTTTTTAAATTGTTCAGTCAACATGGCTGCCTGGTGAAGATAGTTTTAAGTCATAAGTCACTACTATCATATTATACTCGTAGTATACAATGTTGATCATCTATAAAAATACATTTAATTTACTTGATTTTCTGAAATCAGTCTGTTTGATGAGTTTTATCTATATTTTTAAGTAATTTCCCAAAGATAGAGGAAAGTCTAATAACTAAAGTAGGTATAACTTTTTAATGCCTGATTTCTCAGCGACGGCTGATTCCAATCTGAATTTTTGTTTTGTTTGAAAGGTTAAATTTACAACTCCTATTTAGTTATTATCGAAATCTGGTTCTGGTTCTGTAATCAAAATTACTGAACAAATGTTTTGTTTCGTGCCGAATTGACGACTCACTTAAAAGTACACGGTAATATTTTTTTGTAACAGACTTTATTATTCAATAAACCTCTCTGATCACACAATATCGTAATATTGTCTGATCAGAGAGGTTTATTGAATATCGCTCATTTTATATTAAAGAAACTGTAATTTAGATACACAAATCCAAAAGTAATTCCCACACCGAAACTAAAAAAAACTTGTCTCTACAAAAAACTCGCGAAAACTATCAAAACAAAGGAACATTTTTCACAACGGTGAAAATAGTATAAAAAAATATTTGCGCGTTCCCGTTAATTTTAATTAGAAAACTTGAACAATTAGGTGCTTTGCTTCAACAGCTAACTAGTCAGCATTGGCGCTCACTAAAATCGTAGATTTAAAAATACGAGTAGATTTAGAAATACGAGATAACTCGGAGAAAAAATGCATTTATTGCAAGCCTAAATTTTACTATTTTGGTCGCAGTATTGCACGTGTTTTGTGGGGTATTTGTTGTAGTGTTTAGCATTGTCAAATGAGGAGGTGGACTTATTTAAAACAAAATATTATGTCGAATTCACTATCAACCATATTTTTGGAGATGACACTGCGATAACTGATAACTTCTTAGAAAATATCATTATTATACTGTTATCGTTAAACATAGAGTATGTTTAACGTTAATTATTTATTATTTATATCGTATTTATATTATCAAAATATATTAAAAATCAGCAATACAGTTGCATTAATTTTTGGTTACTCAAAAATTAATGCAACTGTATTGCTGATTTCTACTTTTATCTGATTATCAAAATAAAAACTAAATTAAAAAAAATGTTTTCCATTCTTTAATATTTGTTTATGTGGTTATGTTTATTCAAAGGGTCTTTTGTGATAGTCATACAAATATTTTAACCAAATAAATCCGATAGGTTTCTAAATCGAAATGACTAAAGAAATGTATGGTCCTTTTACAGATCCATTTCGGTTAAAACTTTTAATTTCTATAATAGAGTACTTTTACAACAGAGCATTTTATAATAAAACACTTTCAACAGAGCACTTTTACAAGAGAGCAGTTTTACAATAGAGCACTTTTACAACTAAGTGTTTTTACAACAGAGCTATTTTACAACAGAATTTTTTACAATAGAATAATTTTACAATAAAGCACTCCATAACAGGGTATTTTTACAACAGAAAATTAAAAAAGTGGTCATACATTCGTTCATACTATAAACACTTAAAATTGGTAAAATCATCAAGTTCACGGCTTCCAGGGTTAATTGGAATTGTTTTATTCGGTGCCTCTGCATTGCACGGCTGTCGTTAATCTTTGTCATTCGAAAGTTTAATGAAAAAGTAAATATACAGTACTTTAGTTTCCGTTTAACTGTCGAAGGGAATTAATCACGGTAATGTTATTTATTACACGGATATATTTCTCCGGTTCAGAGTTGCATTGATTTACTATTTTACTAGTCTTTATTTTCTAAGGAAAGTTGTAAATATTATTTACTATTTAGTGACTTTTTGTACCGAGATACTAAATGGCTTCTAGCACTAAAGTGAAGATATTTTTAAGTAGGTACAAATTGCTGGAAAAGCAAAACTTATTGGGCCTCTCAGATAACAGAAAAATCTATACAAGAAATTGTCATAACTAGACATGACATCAGACATCAATAGGTAAGTACATATATTTTTAACTAGATTCCAAAAAGGAGGAGGGTATGTGTTCGTCTGTATGTATTTATTTTGTATTAATTGCTAGTTTTGCCAATTCTGATCCGATTAAATAAATACTGTTTAGTAGGAAAGGTTTTCATATTAGTCCTATATAACGTTTATCGAAATCGTCCTAGTAGTTTTTTAATCAAAATAACGATTGATTTTCTTTACTAAAAATAGATGACATTATGTTTTGTAGCGTAGGTTTTATTACTCGTAACTGAAGTAAGCTTTCACTTTTATTTAAGTTATTATTTTTGTATAAAACATATTTATAGCTTACAAATTGATTGTTTATTCAAACCAAAACCATTTAAGGCGTTTGTTGAAGACAGCTGTTTGCTAGTCACGCCGAAGGTATTAATTAGGAGAGATTGAACGTCCGTCTGTCTTGACCTTAATTGAACCGACCTGTGGCTTTATGAATTAACGCCAATTGGAGCGTCAAATGCTTAACTTTTAATGGAAGTCACTTATCCGATAAAACGATAACATCCCACATTTTATAATCCATTACGCTATTAATACGGCCGTTTTCGTTTAAATTGCACCTAACACCGCATTAGACTGTAAGTCCGCTTAGTGAGTCGAACGTAATTCTGGATCAGTACAATCCATTGCTGGTTTTAACAAGAAGGTGTTTGAATATATGTGGTGGTTTTGCAGCAATGTATGAGTGGTTAATACTAATGGTAGAGAACGGAATGGTGAGTAATAATTCGTCTGGAACATTTAGCACCTGCTAGTGGGGATATGAATCATGGGTTAATTTTAATGTGGCTCGAGAGGCTAGAACATTACTTTAGTGAGTAGGTAATCTAAAGTTGTCTTCACAAAAATGGTTTTTAATCTGAAATCTTTCGACCACTATAGGTAATAAGGTTATCAATATTTATACAAATTGTTTACATTTCGCCCTGCTCTGCCTTGCCCTGTTTTGTTCTACTCTGACCTTGCTATTGTAGCTTGAGAAGTATCGCTAAGTAAACTTTGTATCGAGTGCTAAAGACTGCTTATTGAATTGAGTTTGAACGGGTTAAATTTATCGCGCGTGACAATATTGCTTACATAGATAGGATTTATGGATATTGTACTGGTTGTCAATTCATCTCAATCTAGAAATCTAATACTCGTAAAAGGATCGCTAGCAATAATTCATCATATATATTTTTAGTTGATATTTTTGGCTTTTGAACATTCAATATTTACATTATTTAAAATATTTAGGTACTCTGTTTATTGATTTACTTATGATATATTTATCTCTACATATGAGGTAGGTATATAGACAATTTATAATTATTTTGTACAAGCATTCGGCCCTTTTAGATGGAGTTTCAGATGTTTCGGATCGAGCGCGCCTTTTGGCACTTTCGGAATCAGAATCAGGCTACTGGCTTCATGCCTTACTTTCCGACAATTTAGGTACCCTTCTCGACCCCAGTTGTCTTCGCGTAGCAGCAGGATTGCGACTGGGTATAAAACTATGCGAGCCTCATTGCTGCCAATGCGGCCGGGGCGTGGACAAGCTTGGACGACACGGGCTTTCTTGCGTGAAGAGTGCCGGTCAGATCTATTGTCATTGGGCTATTAATGATTTGGTCCATCGGGCACTTTCCACAGCATTCGTACCCTCAGTACTGGAGCCGTGCGGTTTGGCGAGGGACGACGAAAAGCGGCCAGACGGTGTCACTTTAGTACCGTGGTGTCTCGGGAGAACCTTAGTTTGGGACGCCACGTGTGTGGACAGGCTCGCGCCGTCGCATGTCGCCAATTTTGCTCTTAGTGCTGGGGCCGCGGCAGAACAGGCACAATTTTTAAAAAAGCGCAAATATTCAAATATTTGCGCAAATCACGAGTTCGTTGCTCTGGCTGTAGAAACGATGGGCCCATGGTCGTCCGATATGAAATTTTTTTGTAAAGAATTATCTTTGAGACTGGTCCTCGCCTCGGGAGATCCCAGGGCTGGCACTTACTTTGCTCAAAAGTTAAGTTTGATTATTCAGCGAGGTAACGCTGCCAGCATCCTGGGAAAATTGCCACAAGGCAGTGAGTTGGATGGAGTTTTTTTTAATTTAAGTGTTTAGGTAAATTTTTATATTTATGCTTCTGTTACTAAAGAGGAAATAAATAAATAGTTTCTATAGACATAAAATAAAGCTTGTGGTTTGTAATTCTAATTACCTACTTATAATTTAGACAGAATTTGTTATCTGTATTTATTTGGTAAAAAAAACGTTATCTTATCTTATTGATAGACATTTGCTTTTACCGATAATGTTCAAGCTAAAGTATGTTTGTATAATTTAATTGTTAAGGCCTCTTAAATTTAAGTCGTTATCATTTACGTGCAAGGTTGTATGGAATAGATCGATTAAGGGATAAGGCTGCCATTTAAAAGCTGGTATATGTGTATAAGCGTTTTTTTGTCATGTTTTATGTATTGTTGCTGGTTTTTAAATATATAGTTGTCTTATCTCGTCTTATCTTATGTATTATTTGTGAAATTAAATTTATCTAACGAACGCCTGTCCGATACTGTGGTGCTTAATATCTTTAAAACGTATAATAATAGTAACTACATACTCAACATGTAAAAACGAGCTAGGAAATGTAAATACTAAGTGAGTTGAGTTCTGTGAAGGACCTTCGCACGCGTTGAAATAATAATACTTGAGCAGAGCGCGTTATACCATAATACGGTTATATGCACAAAGTTTGCTGGCACTGATTATAAATGCACAGACACGCAGTTTCAGAACGTACTGCTAGCTGAAATAGGAATTTTTCTGGTTATCTAACACTTATGTACTACCAAAATAGAGATTAGTGTTATCTAAGCTTATTAAGCATGATCCCGAACTCCACTAATTTTGAAATTTATTTATTTAATATGCAATAATTTCTCATTGTCTGATCTATATATATATACCAACAAATAAATTATCAACAGTTTTGAAATATTAATAATAACTTTGTTATTATTTTTTGTGGATATTAAAAGTACAACACTATAAATAAAATGATACTATCAGTTAGATTTTTTATAATATTAAAGGTTGCCTGGAAGGAATTGTTTCAAAAGCAATTTCTTAATAATATTATAAAAAATCTAACTGATAGTACTACCTACTACTATATTGTATACGTAGATTTGTCTTGCTGGAATTAATTAATTCATACTATTTGTGTAATATTTTTGTTCTTCAACATTCGTGAGGACGCTAAATCAAATTGTTTTATTTCATTTAGTTAAGCATTTAATTTTAATTAATTTTGGAATATTTGCCTAATATTAAAGATATGCTGTTAACCTTTATGTATGAGCAATGCTAAATGGCTGCAAATATTAAGGGTAAATATTTTGATGTAACTTATCCTCTGTAATTCATACTCTGTATCAATATGTAGGCAAGTAACGTATAGTGAGGTGTTATGCTACTTGCCTGCTGGCTGCTAAGTAATTATTAAGTCAAGCCAGTGCCGGCTTAGCCATAGCGCAACACTTACAGTCTCGCTGCTTTTATGATACTCCAAAAGTTATGTGGCGTTAAAACTTTGAATATAAAATGTAGGGAGATTTGATGTTTTATTTTCAAAATCTTGGTCGACTTATGATTCTATTGGTTAAGAATTTTATGATGTTAAATTGTGATAGGCTTTCAATGGTTCCTGTTGAAACATTATCGCTGCATATCACAAACTATAACATTTATGTTAAAATTTGTTTTTCTAAGACGCAGTTCATTATATATATATAATATATATATATATCTCATAGCAACAATTTAACATTATAATGTATGTATGCACAGTACACATCACATCACATTATTATTATAAAAGTGAAAGTTTGTATGAGTGTGTGTGATTGTTTGTTCTTCCTTCGCGCTCAAATGGTTAAACAGATTTAGATGAAATTTGACACGAAGATAGGTAATACTTTGAATTATTTTTATCCCGGAAAATTAAAGTGTAAAAGTGCAAAGCGCAGCTTGTAATAATATACTTTTATTTTCATGCCCCGGGCAGATATAAAAAAATTAAATTATACTGTATGTACAATGAAAGCGCTATATACTCAAAACCATTCTATAACCATTAGTAAACCTAATAAGGGTAACCTGGTAAGGGAATTCTATCAATCAGCATTTACCAAACACTGCTGGGCACGTATCTCCTAATAAGAAGTCGTATTATGCAAGTCAAAATCCTATATGCTGTCCAAAACATGAGAATTGGGAATTGCCTAAATGTTGTATCCAAAATATTAATATTAATATTCTAGAATTTTCATTCTAAATGCATTGTGAAAAATTTTAGGCATGGGTATTTTTAAAGCTTCATTTTTGCGTGAGGAAAATATATAAAAAATTAAGGGTATTGATACAAATTAATGCAGAGCCTAACCGGCTGAACCCAGAAGATTAAAATTTAGACGAGGATTCATTACAGGGTTTCATTTCCAAAAATCTTTTTTAGTTCCCTGCACCCGCAGAAACTAAATAAGATTTTTGGAAATGAAATTCTTAAGATGGTCAAATGGTGGAACAAAGTTTGATACCTCTTAAAATTTAATTTATTGACGCGGACAACGCCTCAGATGACAGCTTCTTGCATTTTTATATTCCGTACTCATCATTTATCTCAGTATGCTGGTTCAAACTTAGAATTGGAGCGAAGACTCCTAAAAGGCGTTCCCTAAATAGGCTTCCAAATCTTAGTCTGCAAAGAATAGGCATAAAGTACAGTAAACTCTCTACAACGGGAAAACTCGGCGGAAAGCGCTCCGGTACCACGCGAGGTTTCTCAACAATGCGTGATAGTGACGTGACACATAGGCACAGGTATAATGTGACAAAGACGGATGCCATCTTTAACGCATGCTAATCAGGAAGTGGTCTCTCTTTATCTTACTGTTAGCTAGTAGTAAATGCGTTTTTAGGTGACGTTCTACGTGAAAAAATGTTTTTTATCGCCTCGTGTGACCAGTGAGTGTTTCTAGGAATGCGACTTTACAACAAGTAGTTAGAAGAAATTTTAAAAACTTGACTGCAAATTCCTTAGTCCACTTTATCTTAACAAGTGAATGCCTAGGGTGTTATCAGAATAGCATAAGACTACTTGTATAGATAACAACAAATCCAATAACACCTCACAAATCAATATCGGTCAAACTGTCAGTCAAGGTTGATAGTAACATATATACTAACATATTATATGTAAACATTCAAGAAACATAACCCTCCTTTTGTAAAAAAAATTATGATTAAAAAATCTTTCTTTGTTTCATATTCCATAAGTTTCATCCAAATCGGACACATATTGCTGAAATGATGTCAGTGTTCGCTTATTTACTAATAATAATTTATGAGCAGCGTTATTCACAGTAATATTTGGGATTTGTGTCCTTAAAATTTTGTTGTACGTACGTATTCCGTCTCAATCATAACATAGTTAAACGTAATTTAACTATAACTTATAACATCTTTTCTATAATTATCGAAATAAAGAAAAATTTCCTTCTTAGTTCGCTTTTTAAAATTGTTTTGCCAGACAATTCTACAAACGAACATAAAACAGTCTAATATTTCTGTGAAATTTCCTCCAAGTATTTGATAAAATGCGTAACCACTCAACAACTGATTACCCAAATTACCTTCAAGTTCAACCAAGTAGCTACTTATCTACTCGAATTCCTACTGCAAGTTTACCCTACATCCGGCTGGAGCAAGTAGCAACATTAATTACTCCTGAAGTCCAATCTATTATTTAGGTCGGACAGGTTCATTCGTGAGCTCGATTGAGAAGTTTGCCGGTTACTGTTTTACAGCTGGTATAATTACCAGGTGAAGATGACTGGGGTCCTTTCATTCCGCCAGCACTGAATAGAGTTTTGTTTCTTTTGATCGAGTTTTGGTTAGCGATTTGGGTTACGATTTTAGGGAATTCATGCTAGGGAGAGATATTTGGAAATATCTAAAGATTCGTAAAGTTTTTCAACTGACTTCCAACTTATTTATGCGTGTTACCTGATTTATCGTTTTTTGAGTTTATTTATTTTCGATATTTCTATTCATACTTGCGTTACACAATTCACATTTTTCTCAATTCTGTCACATCCAGATCCAATAGTATTTTGGTTAATAATTATTTACACAGAATTATTGTTGAAAATACTAGGAGCTGTAATAGTAAGAGCAGAACGTCACTATTATAAAACGGCATTTTACATTTAGAGCTTCGGACACAATTTCTGAAACAAAAAATCTATCACTTTTGTTACTGTCATCAAGATCTGTCAAAAGGCTAGTAGGTGACTGAATCATTATAGCAAAAAAGATTTTACTATGGCGCCAACCCAAACCAGTGATAGTTCCGCTATGCCTAAAACCCAAAGGAAAAAAAAACATGTGTTTAATAGAAAATGCTTATATTCTGGCGCCTAAGTATCTCTACACCTTTAGCTAACCTTAAAATATTGGCAATAAATTTAAGTGACTATCAAAATGTCTTAGAGAAGTCATAAAGTAAGGAATAAGTATTATTATAGTAGCTTTAACTTAACCAAAGATCTTCAATCTTTCCTAAAGCATATGTAAATTAGTTGAGAACTCCATTTGCCAGTAGAGTCGGGTCCACACAGCGACGACCGCCCGGTGACATAAATCGTGAGGAGAACGTATTCAGATATGTTTTGGACGTTTTATATTTTACTCTCCTTTTTATTTTTTTGCCCCACAAATGTCTTAAACTAATATCCGGCTGAGGTTTTTAGGGCTCTTTGGCAAATTATAGAGTGCGGGAATAGATATCGTTGAGACGAGATCGCATACTTTCTCTTATCATATTACTTGTAGCTATTTAAGCCGTCAAATTATTCCCGATTTTTCTGATGTATAATTCAAAAAAAACTGCTCCATTATGCAAGCCTGGTACTTTACGTATGATTATCTGATGTATTGAGTTTTAATATGTGATTACGGCTCTGGATGTGCTATGAATGTTGCATGGCATTCTCGCCACAGGAGATATTTTAGTGGAAAGCTATATGAGTGAAACGTTCGTTATCAGTTTATTTATTTGTGTACGTTGTTGTCTCTGGTTAAACAATATCTAAAAAAAAACAAAAGAAGTTCATCGCATTGATCACTGACTTTCCTCTAACCTATTTTCTATTTCTTGGCAATTAATTTATCAATAAGGTCGACAGCAACAAGTCAATTCCTAAAAGTAGTAGATCATAAAACAATTATATTAAAAAAAAACTGTTTCTTTAATTTTATCAAACTTAAACCATATATTATTTAAAACTTAAAATAAATATCAATCAATTAGATAAATATCTACTTTAAATTATACAATTATTAGAATTTGCTTGCATGAAATCATTGCTTGGAAGAAATATTATTTTTTGATGAGATAAGTAAGCATGTTTTGCCCCCGGAGATGTGATCCTGACTCCACTCATAAATCGCGGACTATTGCAGTCGCAAGGCTATGTTTTACTGGCGTCTGGGAATTTCCCTTAGTAGGAAATATTCGTGTTATTAGGTTTTATGCCAGCATTCGCAGAAGAGGCTGGATTTGCGTCTTGCACTGCAGTTGCGACTCTACTTTTTGTGTTTGTAAGGAATGCTTGTTTGTAAAATGTGCTAGTTTTGTGAGAAAATATGTGCTATGAGTTTAAACAAAGGATAGAACTATTTCAGTCACATATTTTCCTTATCACTGTTTTTATTGGACAACTTGCGTTTTTAGTTGCTGCGACTTCATGGCGTTGACATTTAATTATCTAACTAATGTCTGACCTAAAAATAAAATATTTTTACTTTGAAGTTATTTTACTCAGTTTAATTAAGTATTCAAATTCAATCATTAATTCAAATTCAATTAGACTTGCCTGTAACGAACGTAATTTAAAGTTCAATAAATATAACTTTACTTTACTTACAGCTGAAAAACAATCAATAGTAATAAAAATGTGCCCATTTAGTAATCGGTCTTCGTGTAATTCACAAAAACCTTGAACCTTGAATCTTGAACACCAATTTATCATTTTAGGCTACAAATTTATCAAATAACATTGAAACTTTATAAAAGTAACAGATGCCCATAACAAGCGTTTTGGGTCCAAAAATCTTGACAAACGCCTTATAACTATTCTAATACATCCCTAGATACCCACCATAAATCAACAAAATCTTTCTCATAGCGTATTCTGACAGAAATCACAATGTTCATGTAAAATAACAGCATAAAGTATTCAATCCTCGTCCGAAAAGTGTAACATACTCTACTTGCTAAAATAAACCTTATGTATGTACGAGTAAGGTTAATATCTGATGTTTTGTAAGAGAATACTGTTTAAGCCAAGTTGGGATGAATTCAGTGGACTGACCGATCTCAAGGGACGCCTCAGCAAATTTGCATACATCGTAGGTTTTTGCGATGATTCTGTTGCGACACACTATTATTTTTAAGTTTGAGCTAGATTTGATGAGATTTTACTTATAAATGATGCTGGGAGATAAGGTTGTGTCACATTATGCAGGTACTAATCCTGCATCATGTGCTTGTTAAAATTTTCATGAGTTTAGGAGATTATTTAAAGTATTAATATTTTGGTTCTGTCCTTCGTACCCCACTGAGTTTTGCCATGATAGGACAACTAAAGCTATTTAGTCCAATGGGACATAATAAGTGTATTTAAAGTGACGAGCTTTAGCATTTCCAGCACAGTTATTCTAGCAAGGTAGACATCCGACCGCAATTTTATTACACGATCTAAACTGTGTGTTTTAACTTAAAAAGTCAAATACTGACCAGGCCAAATATAATACTAAATATTTCAACTTATCGGGCAGATAGCTTTCCTATGCAATAATTAGATTAAGACCGATAGTCTGTAACCTTTGTAAGTAGAAGTTAGAGCGCTATATTACTAATGCAAGAACACCTGTTTTGTAACTTAACTTCTAGACAAATAAATAATTCATTCATTCATTCAATTCTAAAAAAAAATTCAGCCAACAACAGTTTTTCAATGCCTTTGTACTCTATGGAATCTCCTCTATAATAATAATTAGCTTCATGCATCATCCAGCCGCATTAGTCCGCGGGTTAGCTTAGGTCAATACAATTACCCCTAATTGAACGGTCGAGAGGGTTATTAAGCTAGCACTTTAACGTAATACGATTTGTTAGTACTTAGTATCCTGTTGTGTCTCTTCCAGCGGCGAAGTGCTTTATGTCTGTGTTACAAAAAATAACTGATTCCAATTTTTAAACTAAATAATCGAACGAAAAATATTGAGTGTGAATAAATTGGTCAATTTAGCTTTAATTGACTCAGTGGATTCTAGTGAGATTTAGAAGAGAGATTTGGATTTTTGGTGACAATTAGATTCTTGAGGTTAGTACAAAATATTATGAGTTCATTACAAATCTATTAAATAATTAAGATGGATATTCCAAAATGATCAGATTAATTCCCAGAAACATTCGGATGCTGCTCAATAATAACGTTTCTCGATAATTCCGTTACCAAGAGGTAACAGAATTTCCGAGAAATGTCACCATCCGACGATGAAAGATCATCGTCGAATGGTAGGTTTCTGAGAAAAGTAATTTTAAAATATCGTTATTATTATTTTACACGGAAGAAAGTGAAAATCTTTTTTTCATTATTACGGATTTGCTTTTATAATATAAGAATAAATTGTGTATCCAAAATATATTTCTGTAAATATCTTAAAACGGAAATTGCGTTCGCATCAATCAACGTACTCGTAAGTAATAGCAAAAATTAAATTAAAGGGATGCTTAAAAAGGCGCGTACACATTCTAAGAAACGCAAGAGAAAATTGTCTGATATATGGTTATAATGGTTCTTTTAGAAAATCGAAATCATCTACTTTAATTTATAGTATTTTATTTAAATATATATTCGACAGAATGTAAGGTCCGTGCCATTTTTTAACTTATATTTAGTTTAAGTTAAGTTTAATCATATGTTTATGGATTTATGGACATTAACAAACTGATTACTTCTAGCTTATTTAACTAAATACAAATTATTTCTACATTTTTGTATATTCTGTATAACGTGTATACCGGAAGCAATCCGACCCCCGCAAGCAGTACTCGTTCACGAGTTGACGCATGTGCCAGCCTACGCTCTCCTCAACCATATTACTCGCAGAGGGAAGAGAGAGCAACGACGCCGCCGCAAGAAGAAGCTTTTAAGTGAATATGAGTATTTGCTTTGGGTAAAACAATTCATAAGGTAATCCAAATCAAAAACACAATATTATAGTTGAGCCTTCAAAGCTTATATTAAACTCATTGTTATTTAAGCTTAAGTAAGTTGTTATATATTTTTAATATATCTCTCGTATGTTCCCAATATCTTTAATACGCCTAGATCGATTTAAAATTAGTATTATTTTCAAGTGTTCTATAGGTTTTATAAGAATCGGTTTAGTTTTCGGTTTACACTCATATTAAAAAAAAAAAATAGTATAGAGCGTGAAAGCCGAAGAAAAAAAAGTTGAGGCCTTTATGATTCCGATCCGATGGTTGCATAAGAGTGTTGCCGCATCAGTGTTTTCGCTGTTTTGTTGCGCAGCAGTGCTGTCACTGTAGTGTTGCGCAGCAAAGTTGTCACTATGGTGTTTCCCAGCAGTGCTGCCGCTGCATTCTGGCAGTATCTAGTTTAATGTTATGATTTGTACGCATCTGACAGCAACTTTTACGTTTATAGTTAGAAACTGTAAACTATTTTTTTATTAATCTGTATTGTGTCACTGATGGGCACAGGTTTCGTCCAGGTCTCTCTACTTCTACCTATCGCAAGCCACTGGACTAAAGTGTACCCTTATCTTCTTGCATTACATATAGTGTGTACGTGGCCTAAGCTGCTGTACAGGGCGATATGTCTTTGCGTCATTAATGGAGAGGTCACTCGATCATTTGCGGTGTGACGTTAGGGAATTCCGATGTCAGTAAAGAGGGGTCCATTATTGATTATGGGATTTTATGGGGACTTGGAGCATCCGTCTTAACGTCAGCTGAGTTTCATTGAACCAATATTTAAGAGCAATGTTTTTCTGTCAATTTTACTCAATTGTATTTATTTATATGCTTCCAATCTATTTTCTTTTATTATTTATTATATCTTTTTTTGTCTGGCAGAATATATGTTTGCATACAAGGGCTACCATGTTATATGGTTTTTGATTAATAAAATCAGATGAATACCTACTCGTATGCGAGTACTGAAATCGCATATTCATTTTTTATTGGTAATATTTTAGTTATATTTCTCCTACAATGGAGTGATTTTGATTTTTAAAATGTCTTTATTCAAATAAATAAGTTATAATATGTATATGCTAGTGTACATAGAAAATCCTAGCAAAACAATAAGTATATGATATAATTATTTTTTAAACACACGGCTTAATAAAAAAACTTTTTACATGTTCATTACACATTAGAGACAATAAAAGAGTAGCAGTTATATTAATAAGTATTGGCATTTCTTACGTAAGCTTTAAAATAGCATTACGCTTGTGGCTTTTTTATTTATTTATTATTGCAACGGATATGTAGCGAAACGTTCCGAGAAAAATAGGCGGTATCTACGCAGTTACGTGTAAATATTTGTAAAGTAATAAACTCGCGGCGGCGCGCGGCGGTAGTACGCAGCCAGCAGCAAGAGCTTGGTCGTGGTTTGGTGACACTCAAGGTACTCGCGCCGGCAAGACCGCGTGGCGAGCGCGCCACAAGCACCCGATACCGGCTGGTAATACAGGTGAGAGTCGCGCGCACGCCCGCAACCAACGAGACACGAGCACATCTGAGTGAGACACACTGCCTATTCATCGCACTCTAAGAAAAGGTGATGGGGTAACTTATATCGACAATAGTTATCGATAAACGGGAGGTTTATTTTGCGAGTTATTGCTAAAGTTTTAATTAATTTATTTTTGCTATGTGGGTTTGTAGCGAGATAGAATTTTTTAGAAACATTGTAAATAAATACATCTATTCTAGGGAACCCTATCTGTAAGTGTAGCTTTTCGAGGTTTGTTCGAAGAGGGGTATTATATGCATATTTAAGCGCTTTATTTTGTAGTACTTGTAGCTTATTAATATTGGTTTTGCATGAGCTGCTCCATACGGGACATGCGTAAGTAATACAAGGCCGGATAAGGGTGCAATATATTTGTAATTTTGTGTAGCTGCTGAGGTTAGATCGCCTATTTAGTACCGGACTTAGAGCATTTAAAGCTTTTGTACCTTTAATTTGTAGCTTTGCAATATTTTCTGACCAATTCAGTTTATTATCAAGAATTATTCCTAGGTACTTAACAGACTGGCTCCAAGGAATTTCGTAATCTCCGGCTTTAAGTTTTCGAGCAGGTGGAGTACGTTTTCTTGTAAAGAGGATCGCTTCAGTCTTGGAAGCGTTGATTTTTAGCTTCCACCTTGTGAAATAATCTAAAAGAAGATCTAAAGCCAATTGGAGGCGTCCTACAATCAGATCAATATCAGAAGAAGATGTAAAGCTCGCAGTGTCATCTGCAAAGCAAGCCAAGTGTGTGCGTGGCTGAGTAGGTATGTCGTTGATGTACAAAAGGAAGAGATACGGTCCCAATATCGATCCCTGGGGCACTCCTGCAGTTACAGGTTTGAGGGAAGATAAATCGTCTTTGATATGAACTCTAAAACTACGACCAGAAAGGTATGATTTTGTCATTTTCACTAGAGAAATGGGAATACCAAGTTTAATAAGTTTGTGTAAGAGTGCCTGGTGCCAAACAGTATCAAATGCTTTTTCAATGTCTAAGAGAAACATGCCAGTAGATTGTTTTAGATTTAAGTTATAAGATACGGTTTCGGCCACCCTAGCTAATTGCTGGACTGTTGAATGCCCCTGACGAAATCCAAATTGTGTATCAACTAAACTATTCTCGGAAGCTCGTAGCAGCCGTTTATAAATAATCTTTTCAAATAACTTTCCGACACAGGGCAGGAGGCTTATGGGACGATATGAAGTTGGGTCTAAAGCGTCTTTTCCTGGCTTTTGGATAGCTATAACTTTAGCGATTTTCCAAACAGAGGGAAAGTAATCTAAAGAGAGGCAAGCATTAAATATTTTTGTCAGTAATACTAAACATTTTTGTGGGATATTTCGTAAGAGAACGTTCGATATTTGATCAGGACCAGGGGCCTTGCGGGGTTTTAAACATAGTATAAATTTTTTAGTCTCTGCTGGCCTTACCAATAAGCGGTGATCTAATTCCGTGAAGTTCTCATCTAAAGTAGACATGGTTTCCTGTATTTTTGTAGATTCAACGCTGGACCATGACTGCGTTAAAAGCATGTTATTGAGAAAACTATTAGCTAATACTTGACATTTCTCGTGTTGTGAATTTGTGAGAGTCCCATCTTCTTGTTTTAATCCTGGGATCGCAGCTGAGGTACTTGGGCCCAATGATTTAATTAGACGCCACAGATCAGTACCTGGGTTGTCAACCCTCTCTAATTTTTCATACCAAATTTTATCATTAAATTGTTGAATTGCATGTTTTATTTGTAATTTAAGGTTAAAGATATGGTTATTTAAAGTTTTGCGAATTAAGATATCAGACTCAGCAACAGCATATCTGCGTAGTCGATTTTTGTACCTTATTAGCCGTTTAATACGTCTAGGTAACGAGGTAGCGTTCCAAGGTTTTAACGTTGTAATCGGCACACATAAGTCCCTACTTTCTAATATTTTTTGTTGAAAGTCTGTTATCGCATTATCTATTTCATGAGTAGATTCATAAGTTTTGGAAGAGAGATTTATATTTTTGTTGAGGTACGACCGAAATGTATTCCAATCTGCTTTGGCATAATTATGCTTTTTTAAGGGTTTGCGTTTAAATTTCATAATAAATTTAGCAAATACGGGGAAATGGTTTGAAGATAATTTTTGAACTGCAGTTATCTCATCTATAGAGAAAATGTTTTTGCATAGTAGAATGTCAGGAATGGATGTACTATAATTTGCGCAGTAAGGAACTAGTGTAATTTGTTTAGGTGCGTATATCATATACTCATTTTCAAACATGTGTTGATATAAGGTTTTACCACGTCTATTACTTGTTCCCGGTGACCAAAGAGGATGTTTAGAGTTTAAATCACCCATTGCCAATACCTTAGTTCCAGATGACATTAGAAGATCAATATCACTGGTTAAAAGATTATTATTAGGAGACTGGTATAGTGAATAAATTAGGATATTGTTATTATTACCTATGTTTAAAGAAATACCTACGGATTCAATATTTTGTGTATCAAGAGGGGGAAGTAAACTGTGAGTTAGATCTGAACGAACCAGGATCGCTACACCCTGGCCGGTACCATTACGACGCTTATCCATGCGATAGCAAGCATAGCCTGGAATATTCAGTCTTAAGCGATTATTTATTCTAGTTTCACAGAGTGCGATGATGTCGGCTTTGAGTCTACTTACCGCAAGTTCTGCAAGTTCTTGCTGCTTTTTGTGAACACCATCCGCGTTCCAATATAGTAGGCGTAGTTCATGCTCACTAGACATAATGACCCAGGTGTGTAAGAATTAAGATAACTTTTTCCATAAAAGTTTTACACATCTTATACTCTTTTTTGATTGTCTGTATGGTCGTTAAGATCTCCAGCATTTCGGTCGTCACAAAGTCAACTGGTAACTTTTCTTCTGTAACGCCTTCAACGGGGGGTCGGGCATCTGACAAGGCTACGTTCTGGTTAGACTTAACAAAGGAGCTAGGAATCATATTAGTAGCGTTCAACATTGTTGGAATAACATCTTGGGGCCTAGACACTCGTGGTTTTGTTTTCTTATTACCAGTAGTTTGAGCCCATGTTTTCTGGCTGTTCGATGGTACTCGACTTTTTTCGGAGTATATAGCCTTACGTAACATTTCACGCTTATTTTCGATACGCTCTAAGTATTTTAACCGCTCGTCGCATTGAGTATAGTTTGCAGGATGGTCTTTATTGCAATTGCAACACCTGGCTGGTGCTATTCTGTCCTTCTTGGGACATTCCCAAGTTGGATGAGCATCTGCGCATTTTACACATCGTGCTGGCTTGTTGCAATTCCTGGATGCATGGCCAAACTCTTGGCATCTGAAACATTGTGTGCCCGGTTTTCTACTGGGTTTGTATTTCTGGATTTCAATGACACAGCTACACAGGTACCTTATTTGTTTAAACTTTGTCATGTTTGTTCCGCTGGATAGTTGAACAAGTAAAGGTGGACACTCAGATGGTTGTGCCGTTTTCAATTCAGATACTGTAGCTTCAGCAAAGCCAAGTGACGCTAATTCTTCAGGAACGTCAACTTGTGCGAATTTTGGTAATCCTTTTATTACCGCCTTTGGTAGTATTTCATCTCTCCTTGTAAATGTGTGGAAAGCTACATTTTCTTTTTTTTAGACCATCTTTTAGTTGTTGATGGCTTACAGCTGAGTAGCACTGCACACGTACGAGTTTATGGCCTCTGTATTGCATGTGAAAATTATCTTTGATGTATTTCTTTATTGTTTCTCTTATTTTTTCAAGAGACCATTTATCTTGAACTTCAATGACTATTGGTGGGGTGTTGTTTGACCCTATTTTCTTCGTAGCAGCACAATAGGATTCCCATTCTGCTTCATCAACTGGAAGACCACCAAATCGGTTATTTACAGGGGTTTCTTTCTCCTTAGACACTTCCTTGGGGTTTGCAACGAACTTCTTGGGCAGCCTCCTACAATGGAGTAATTTTACCAAAAAAGATGAAAATTGGTGCCTGAATATTTTTTAAATCATCTTGTTGCTGACTAAAAAATATTTTTGCTAAATATTTAGAAATTTAAACAAGAGAAAATAAATACATATCAGTGTTTTTTAAGGGCGCAAAATTATTGTATTTGCGAAACCAGTGCCAAAAACTATGAATATTTTTGTTATATCAAAATAGTATTTTGCCGCTTATTTTTAGTATTTTGAACCAGGCATAAAATTCATCAACTTTAAAGTAAAGTAAAGTTATATTTATTGACCTTTCAATAACGTTCGTTACAAGCAAGTCTTATTACATTAGAATGAATTATTACATAAAAAATTTACATATTAATCTCATTTATAAACGATTAGCTAATATTAGTTTTTAGTTTAATAATTCTCATGACATATATTTACATTTTATTGCTTTGTTTAGTTATAACGAGTAGTAATATTTTGTAATGGTTGTTCATCACACAAGAACGATGATTCTACAAGCTGAATTGACATATATTCGCTGAGTTTATAAAAAGGATTGCTTTAAAAAAATACTTCAATTTTTGTTTATTGTACTATCAGGTAATATATTGTACATCAGTATTTTGGTATGAAGTCTTTGCTTCTTACATTTAGTTAATCTGTTCATTGGTAGAATTCGCCCTTTTTTATTTTTGCGTGAAATTATTTTTTCCGGTATTTCTCTATCCTCGTGCACTTCTAATAAACTACTTTTAGTTAGAGCATGTCCTGTATGGGTCACCTTGGAGTTGCATTTACATTTGATAGCTGTAGCTGGTATGACACATGTAATTGAAGGTTCTATTGGTGTGTCTTACGTTTATCAATACGTAGACGTGTAATGTACATCAATGACTGGCCGGTTGGCGCAGTTGGTAGCAACCCTGCCTGGACAGGTCAAACATTTGTGTGCACGAACATGTCCGTTTGACCTGTGTCTAGGTGTTTTATATAAGTATGTATATATGTATTTCTAAGCATATATATCAGTCATCAGGTTACCATAACACAGGGTTTGCCTAGTTTGGAACTTGAAGACCTTTTGAGTAAATATCGTAAAAAAAAATCTCAAAAGTCTAACGTCACACAAAATATCCTTTCGGAACAGCTTGCGAATACTTTTTCGTTGCGATTCGCTGTAAGTTTTGCGGTCAAGTGTAATTTTAACGACTTCCAAAAAAGAGTTGGTACCTAATTAATTTGACTGAAGTTTTTAATTTTTTTGTTTGATGTCTTCTCGGTTTGATTTTTATATCAAAATAACTGTTTTTTTTTATCATGGTTATAGTAATTTAATATTAATCACTTTTTTTTAAAGGATTGTTAATGATTATTTCCAGGATCACATCACATTTTTTCTAAGTCAGACGTTTGTAAATTTCTATATTTACGAGTAAAATAAAGATTGCATATATTGATACGTTTGCTGATATGTGTTTTGTTTTCCTGGAACTATTTCCGATTAAATGTTTTCGTAATGTTTTAATTTTATTTATTTCAAGTGTATATTTTGTAAATGTTTTTTTGGCTATTTTAATAACTTTTCATTCCTGTTACGTTGTTGATAGCACCTGCTTTTGAAGATAAAAAATCATATGAAATACTTCTTTCTTTCTTTGAATTTTATCGGTAGGCCGTTTTATTATACTTAATTTTTTTTTAATGCGTAAAATCTTTATAAAATTCTCTGTTTTTCACGTTTCTAGGTTCTGTAATTGATTAAGACTTATAAATCAATTTAATCATTCTTGTATAGGTGACTCTACTTGTATCTCACTTGTACTATTGCGATTTATCTCAAGGGACCCAGTTGTCCTGTGTATTTTTGTCCCAATGGTGATAGATTTTGTGTCAACAATCCATTGCACATAAACTTAAGTTTAATAAGATATTCAAAGCCTACAGGATTAGTAGGTTCAAATAGAAATAACCCGAAGACTGTTGATTATGCACTATGACATAGTCAAACACAGATCCTACCTTAATATAACCTAAACAAATAGCCAACAGAGAACCTGAATTACTAATTCTGATTCTCATTCAGGATTATCTAGCAGACAATGCTCTCTAAAGTAGAATCTCATACAAAAGCTTGTCAGTGAAATATTCAATTATCCCTACCGACGTGAAATTAGCTCGGGATAATAGTTTCATCAGGAACTTTGTTACTAACATTTTAGTAATATCCTTGGTTTTACGTTTTACTGAAAATAAGTCACGCGCACGCTCACAATTAACGGGTGATGATTTGATTTCAGTAAAATTGGGAAGTAAAACAGACTGTAATAGTATTATTTAATGTATTTTTGAGGAGACTCTATCTTCGCAATTTAGATACATTAAAGAATATCGAATTGCTCACATGTTCTTTGATACTTATTACTTATGTATACTATTTTTAAGTAATATAATTGAGCGTTGCTGTATTTATTTTAGTATTTAGCTAACGCGTCTTGAAGTTTTAGTATATACAAAAAAAACTGTACCATCTGCACTTATTACTCTTACTTATTACAGGTATTATGTGTAATTACAAAAAAAAATATGAGTAATGTGAAATATTCTTGTCCACAGTAATACTTGATTCTTTTTAAAATATATGACTACAGAATTCCGTAACGGCAGGTGCCTATTTTAATGTAAAAATTCAATCTCATGATTTACCAAAATCGGACATGTTACAAATCGGTTCTCCTGAGTTTGCGAGAAATCAGGCAATAAATATTAAAAAACAAATACAGTCGAATCGCGTACCTCGTCATTTTGTAAGTCGATAGAAAAACGTCAGAAAACGTTGATCATACAGAACACTAAAAGTTTCAAGTACGCGGAAGGTCCTATTCTGCATAACACTTCAACATTTTACAGAATTAACGGTTATCTTAAACTTTATACCGTGTAATCGGCGGAGAGTGAGAAACTTCTAGAATTTATTTAACGTAGCGTCTGTAAAGATCGTGCTTTGTGACTGTAGCTGACGTTAAATTTAACCAATTCAAGCAACAAAATTTCGCTCAGATAATGCTTAAATTATTTTAGAACCAGCAGGGCTATTCGCTATAGTTAGGCATAAAAGAGGTGAAATCAAAAGCAAGCCAACTTGGTTTTATTTTCACAGCATTGAAGCCAAACTGTCAAAACGAAACTAAGTCGTTTGTTTTTGTTTTCACCTGTTTCATGAATAACTTTAGCTGAAGGAGTTTTCCTGCGTTAGCCGAAAAAATGGCGTCTCTGTCTATGTATTAATTGCAAAACTAGTGATTCTGCAAGTTTTAATGTGTAATTTTAGTGGTGTTGACTTAACTTGATAATTTATAAATTGAAAATGTATAAACTTGACGCTGGCAAATATACAAATCGTATGGTGCCTCATATCAAAAGAAAAAATAACTTTAGCTGGCAGCTCTGCCGAAAGGACAGTAAACCAGTATGTAAAAGAAATATCAAGTGCATTTGAAAATATCTTTTATATATTTTTTTGGCAATGCTATGGCAAAGCCACATAATTGACGTTTTTTTGAGAACTTTCTCTCTTCTTCAGTTGGTTGTCAGCAGGGTGACCCATTCGGACCGGCCATTTTTAGTTTGGCCATCCATCCCATCATTCAACGTCTCCAATCCAAACTTAACGTTTGGTACTTGGATGACGGAACTTTAAGGGGCGATTCGAACACAGTTTTGAATGATTTACAAATTTTAATGGACGAATTTTGTCTAAAAATAAGTTCCAACCCTGGAACTTATTTTTTTTTAAATACGTACTTTTTGTTTGCAACAATTATCCGGACAAGGATCTGGTTATCAAAATT
Organism: Ligdia adustata; assembly: GCA_947049295.1. Classification (NCBI taxonomy): domain Eukaryota; kingdom Metazoa; phylum Arthropoda; class Insecta; order Lepidoptera; family Geometridae; genus Ligdia; species Ligdia adustata. Next base: position 13,682,748 of record OX346218.1, read on the forward strand.
TTAATTTGAACTCGTACTCGTAAATAACGCGATATTTCAAGTTTTTCATTTTGTAAACTGCGTGACGCAAAGAAAAAACCAAACGAGGACAAAACAAATGAATTACGGTTTTCAAAATACAAATGTATGAATAAATAGCTGTATAAATTTGAAATTGGAATCTCTAACCAAAGAAGAGATATTTGAGATCAAAGTGGCCAGTACGACAAAACGCCAATTTCATATGTAAGGACCTAATATATGCAAAGCTTTTTAACATGTTTATATTTATGTTAATTACATCTACACTCGAAATCATTTAAATTTACTGTTATAGTATTTCTTCCAAGATAAATTGTATTCTAAGTAGAATTCTCAGTAATGCCACTTGAGAGACTGAAATGGAATTTAATATAATAAACGTTGTTTTCAAGAACAAGTCTGTTAGTTAATTAGAATTGCTCACTGAACTACGAAAATTAGGGGTCAAAGTATAACTTAGGTACTGAATTATTTAAGCAAATTATATCTGCTCCTTACAGATTTCGAAAATTGCTGACGAAATAATCACCTCTTTAATTTTCATAATTATTTGAATCAGGAAATTGTTTCGACGTACTACTGGTAAAATAAGAGAGGTCATATATTCAGAAATGGAGCTGAAAGTCAGAAAATGAAGAAGACGACTGCTGGGCAAAGCGGATAGGCATTACCATACATTCTGACGATGGAGCGTAATAGCCCAAACACAATTCGACTTCTGTTCATTGAAATTTCTTGACGTGCCGATGTTGTCTGATACAAATTTATCTAGTTCATGGTATACCTCTGGTAGGATGGGTGGTTTTGTCCCACATTGACCGCTTGCGATGTAAAGGCTATTTGATAAATCTATAGTATGATTATATTATTATTACGAGTATTTTATTAATGTTAGCTAAAGTACCTAATAGTTTTACTCAAAACTTAGAACACTAGTTACCAAGCAATTTTTGCCAATTCATTTTAGCTATAGTTTCGTTATGATAATTTTTGGGAATAGGTAATAAAATATTTGCAATTCAGAAATTGATGACAATTGACAAATTTGTCGTTCAATGTATAAACGCTTTATTTTATTCGCTTCACTCGAATCGAGTGATTCATTCTTTTTTACTTAATCAGCTTATTCTTAAACTTTGAACTTGTGATACAACTAAAAAAGTAGTGACTTTAAGCGTCATTAAATACAAGACACTACTTAAAGTTCTGATGCCGTCGATTGGTAAAATTATAAATATTTTTATCACTTTTCGTAGAACACTCTACGAATTTTGTAGATTATCTACGCACAGTAATTTGTAGAGCTTCTACGAGATCTGTAGTTTATTCATCAATTTAATTTTTTTGTTGATAATAATATAGAAATCGCAAGTTTGTTCTTGGATCTATTTTTATTTCCGATGGATTTAATTTTTATAACATCATCATAAGCAAAAAGACGTCAAATGCTAAACATATGCCTCCCCCTTAGAGCACCATTCCAAACGACAAGCTGTCAATTGCATCCACTGGTTACTTGTGACTTTTACAATGCCGTCGGTCCACCTAGTAGAACAAACCTACCTTTTTCCGGTTCGTGGTATAACGTAACAAATATCGATACGAACTTGAACAGTTCAGATCGATATTAATTTAGCAGTTAGGTTCGTATAGAGGACGATTGCTCCTAACCACATCAGTCTCGTCACAGAATAGTAAAGAGTAAGCTCGTGAATATTTCATTTTAATCCACTACTACGGTCTGCATCACGTATTGTGACCGCGACACACATGCACCTACCCCTACCCGTTAATAATATATAGCATTGAGTGAAATGGGCTATTACTCAGAAATGGACTTTTCCAATGAATTCATTCAGCCAGTGATAATATAAAGCCTATAAATGATGTAGATGATACGTTTCTTGTTGTAAAAAAAGGTGTCGTGATTTTTGTGATGATTTAATATTTTTTTAATACATGGAATTGAAATAGATAATTAATTTATAATAATAAGTAAATGGTGGGCTTTGCATATCAGTGAGAACGCGTCAATTTTGGATTAAACTTTATCAACATTTCTTATTTTTCACATTCTTCGTATTTTTAGAAAATATTTGTTTCTAATGACTGTTTTATTGAAAGAAGAGCACATCTTTTATCATATAAGTTTACCTTCTATTTTATAAGTTATTTATTCGTTTAACTGTGTATGTACAAACTAGCGCAATTCCACCTTAAGAAACTGTGAACCAGGGTGCCCAAGACTCAGGCTCTGCCTAGTTTGGGACCCGTTGTAAAACTATAAGCTGACTTACAAACGATTTCCGTATTTGTGCCTCAAATGTATTCTATAGTTATAACTCATATTTTTGGCAATAAATTATTTTTACTTTTTTACTTTACTCTAACTTTATAACTATCAATCAACCGGTTAGACGCTTTGGGGAAAATTTCATTTGCTGATCGATTAGTTCGAGTACCTATATTATGTTTTTAGTACTGGGTATAAATGTGTGTGTGAATTTATGATACAGGAGAAATCAGTGGCGAGTTTTTGTTTGTTAATCGTTGTATAGATAGAAAATTGATGTTCGCTATTTGTTTGTTTTATTAAGTTAATATGCATATAGAGTAAAACATAGAGTGTAAGTTTTAGTTACATTTTCAATGTTATTATTATTTATAACAATGTGCAATATATTCTTGGAAGATAATGAATATAAGTACCTAAGATAAATAAAACAGTTAACATTAACATATCTGGATTAATAATCGCCGACAACAGCCTACGTATGGGAGCTAGCAAGTGCGTAATCATAAATTGCGAGGGTTCCGTTCTGTATTATTCAACGTCAAAGTTTGAATGTTTCATTCGCTTTATAAACGTTCCCTAATTTGTAATGGGTAGAGTATCTGATTGGGTGAGTTCGATTGATTTTTACCGATTTCGAAAAAAAACGTAATATGTCTTACTCAACCTATATTTTGTAATTACATGGACTGCCCCTTATCAGATAACGTAAGGCATTAAAGATATGAAAATAAAAGCAAAAATGGCGTCGTTATTTGATAGCGTTGTAATTGCGGACTGTCAGATATGAACGACATGTTTTCCTCCTATTTTCTCATGTTTTATGCCTAACTTTAGCGTATTAACTCTAAGTTAAACCATTAAAATGTAAATAATAGGTAGCGAAAAAAGTATTCAAAACAGTTATTACGAGTATAGTGATATATAGTGATATTCAGCAATCTTGATTTATCTTGAGATACGAATTTAATTTTCCATTCATATAGAGGTTGTCTGAAAAAGATTGCTTGTAAGCGATAAGACGCCTATAATGACAGTTGTTTTTATTCTATAATATTGTATTCTTGTAGTGACGATCGAGAAATTCCTATATTATATTCTAATTTGATATTATTTTAAATTGTCTGCTTATATTTTTACTACGCAATCAGCATCTCGCTCTTTCGCTCAAATCACATTTTTTTGCATTTTCGTTATAAAAAAACTGTATAAGTTTATAGTTTTTTTATAGTGTTTACGCTATTCCACAAATATGAATGAATGAATGAATGAATGAATGAATAGTTTAATTAATTCATTCATTCATTCATTCATTCATTCAAATTCAAATATGGGTCACGCGTGCCGTCGCCGTGACCTAGTTTCACAACAGTGTGGCGCCGTAGCATAGTGTGTCCCTGAGTTTCGCGTTAACTTTGCATACCTCCAATTGAAGTTTTTTCAATATTTTTGTACTGAAGTGGGATAAACAAATAACATGGGTATTTTATTTTTCAATATTCATTCAGTATACTTAATATACGCGCTCAATTTAAAATCACCTGTATTGTATTACGCATGCCTGTACCAAATATTATTCAAATCGGCTAAATGGCGACTTAGCAAACTTCCTCTTTTTGCGGACAGAATAATACAAAATAATATCTTTTCAAATCTGTCTCAGCATCTTGTGTCTGAATATTTCGTGGATCATCAATGATCCACGAAATATTCATACAAACAAATAATAAACCACATATTATAAAGAAAATACTTTTTTTTTGTTATTTATCTATTCAGAATTATAAATGGTAACATCGATAGTTCGGATTTACTTGCAAAAATTAATTTCTCGTTACCTCAAATAGGTAGCTGACTATGCAATCGCAAAACTATGCCAAAAGTCTTGCGATTGCATAGTCCTTGTCATATATCTCGTACAAATTACGGTCTTAACTCGCCTGTCAGCCGTTTGTGTCGCAATTACAATAGTGTCTGTCAGGATCTTGATATTTTCGGTTCGTCGTAGTATTAGGAATTTTTTGTAAAAAGATAATTTAATTATTTTCTTTAGTGTACAAATAATTATGTTTTGAGTGTTTTTTTAAGCATGCTGTGTTAGTCAAGAAGGGCGTTCATCAATAACTTTAACATAGAAATTGTTTTAAATTCAATGCAGTTGTAACGTCCAGTTGAAGAACCTAAGTAAAAAAGCATAACACAATTGTAAGTTGCTGTTGTAGTCAGCATAGCTTCAGTGCACCTTTTCATTCCATTGATAGAATCTTAACGTAAACCCTGTCTATAAAATCTAATACTTATAAAATTAGTTTAATTCCAATAATTGGCGCATGAAATCGACACTGTCCACTAAACATAAGCCACATTGTAAACGGTAAACAAACGAGGCGAGCAGTCACTTCCCTGGGGAACTCCACGGTTCTGACGGAACACACCCGTATGACTCATAAATTATGACTAAATTAATTTATGTTTTGCCACTCGCCCTTCAAATGATGAGACTGTTTTGGTGCTAATAAAATTTTGTGTGGGTTCGACTTAAACACGCGACTTATAAAACAAATATAAACCCTTTGACATTTTTCAAGAAATTTAATTCTAATTATTTTTCATAAATTAAATGGATGATTTTTGGACAACTGGCCATTCTTAGCCTGAACGTCCTTTCCACCCTATTGCTTTTGTACTAAACTGTTGAAGAGAAAATATAAATGAAATATTACTTTGATGGAATGGTTTTATTTTTCAAAAGAAAATTAAAACTTTATTTGTCTGATAGACATTTTGTATCGAAAGAATCATTACCTTTATCGCCGCAATTATCGTTGCTATAAACAATTGACACCACATTCACTTTTCACTGCAACTTCATACTTGACAAAAACATGTAAATGTATTATTGAATAGCAGCTGTCCACGCGGACGCATCGCTCACTCAAGTAGGAGAGAGACAGATTTCAAGCCTTAAATGAAACGCCTTAGAGCGAGGTAATGCCGCATGAGTCATGTTTTTTCGTGCGTTCAGCCGGCTTCATCGAATTTTAAGACGTTGTCACGTCAAAATACTCTAAATACAAGAAATGGTTATTTTGAGGAATATTTGTTCCTGAAGTGCGTATACACGTAACTTCTTTGTAGGGAAGTTTTCACTGTAGCAGACTTTCTTAAAAGTTTTTTGATTGATTTGAGGTTCTTGCACTGTCGATGCAACAAGCTCAAGCTTAAACGATACATAGCATATGTCTTTCTGAGTAAGTAACTGATATGTGGGACGAAGCAAATGTTTTGAAATAATCTTAGTATTATGAATTAATCGATTACTTTAAGCTTTGCTGATTTCAAAATTTGCCACCAAAGTGGTGGGTGGGTACCTAAAACATAAGACAATACCATATTCATATTCTATACGGGCAAGTGAGCGACTTTATTAAAATAAACGAAGTGATTTACTACATAAAAAAGCAGAAAAAATAGCAAATCGATTAACATTAGGCCGCTAGAGATCTACAGATAATTCAAAAGCTTCAATCCACCACCACAAGGCAGCGTGCTTATCATACTAACGGTATTACCACGCTAAATGGCAATTCTTATACGTAGGGCTACATAAAAATGGCATTCTAGTCAGTGTTTGTATAGTATCAAACACTAAAAAAGATGAGCTCCCAGTCCCCATGGCCCTAAAGTCTCGATCCAAACGGCTAAAAATGTGACCTCTTCACAGGCTAGCATATTTTCGCCATATTCTTACTCGTAGGTTTATTGACATCTTGTATTAAACGAGCAAAAAATAGATCTCATACCTATTATTACTAAGTTTACATAGGTTTTTAAAATTATTATTTTTGATCTACAGTCCTGCACCATAAGTAAATTTATTTTGACATAATTAAAAGCTCAACGTTATATCGAATACTTAATCAGTTTCCGCGGTTAGAAAGGAATTAACAATAGTTTTTAATAAAATAATTCTTTAACTTCTAACATTCCAAATATTACGCATGAATTTTACAATCCACGTTCTTACAGAAGTAAGTACAAACAGTACTAAGTACAAGATAAGATCTAGATTAAATCTTGTTACAATACAACAAAAACATCACTCCCAAGTAAATAAAATTTATGACCAAATTATCGAGGTTCTCAATAATGTAGGAATGTTCCAAGTCCAAAGGCGGAATTCCGCGGAGTGTCGGTATCTGGCTCAGCTGCGTCGATTGACGAAGGTAGCAATACTGACAGGTGTGTCGTCTGGTACCCCAGAGAGGATGCGGATATCCTAGTTAAGGGATGTTAATATAAAAAAAATATCGATATGGTTATTGATATCGATGAAATAATATTTCAACGTGGATGGCAAGTCACCACCCGCCGCAATATTTTAATAAGAAGCAAAAGAGGCGGGTTCTTACCTCTACCCATAGGCTAAATCTCAATCATTAACAATTTATCATAATAGCGTAGTTCCATGTAAGTACCACTTCTTACAATAGTTTATTTTGCCGTGATTGCTTTATCATTATTATGTATTTATATGCGTACAACTTATTTTAATGAAAAAAATCTTTCAGTGTTGGCCACGACTCCACTGAAGCCTCAATAAAACCTAAATTCATGTTTAAAAATAAATAGTAATTTAACGTATAAATTTATAAAGAGTTCTTTGCGATAGAGTTTTATTATAACTTTAATATTGGTGATTTTTAGCTCGTAATCTCACATCGCTTAGCAACGGCCAAATAATACAATTATAATCGTAAATAAATTAATAAATAAAATCAAATAACGCACAGATTCTGATTGATCTGTGAAATATGCATTGAAATATAATTAGCGGTAATCCAACTTGTTGTCGTTTTGAGAAAAACAATAATAAAAACTTTATATTATAAAAATTGATATTTCGTGTTTGCATATCGATATTCTCTGTAGTGTAGAATTTAAACATCGATATTTCGTCCTTCGTTTAGTTGTATGCTTCGCTATCCCTATTACGTTTCAGTGACCGGGTCCCCTACAAATACGCGGACCGGCTTATCCCTTACTGACATTTGAGTACGTTTTTTGGAATTATAACATGCTCTATTCTTGCATATTTTTGTGTTTTTTGCTCTGAACTCTCTTTTAATAATTTGAAGAGTAGAATTTATATTCCTTATAGATTACTGCATACTAAGATATTTTCTACAGATTTCTTACAAAAAGGAAGTACTCAATTTGACTGTATTTTTTTTTCAAATGTCTGAAAGTATACTATCAGCATCTGCAGCAATGGTAGTCACTTTCTTAAATAAAAAATAATTATTATTTTGTGTTCTTATAGCCAAGGTGGTAATGAAAGTTGAAAGAAAGAACAATATTTATTTGATACAGAAAACAAACTTGCTTACACAATTTATAGTCAGACGAAAGTTACAAATTACTGTTTTCTATCACAAACCGGTCACAACTCAACATAATGCTGGTTGAAACCACCAGCGTTAATCTTCCGTTGGAACCGGGTGGTGACGTCACTCACGTCACATTCGCCAGTTTTACTTCATTCAGTAGGCACATTATAATGTAAAGATACGTAGGTACACAATATCAAAAGTAAATAATCATATATAAAACTCACACAACATTTTAACAAGCATTAAAAACGTTGTGTTTTACTAACCTCCTACAATCTTACATTAGGTAGTAGCAGTTCTGCGAACTTTTAACCTCCCGCCAACATCATTTTTGGCAACTTATACATGCTATTATTCGGACAGCATGGGATATGTCAGAAGTCTTTATTGTAGCGGCCTAGAAACGTTTACACTGGGGAGAGCCACTTCCTTTACGTAAAAAAGACGCAATTGGACAGGTTCTACTCGTATTTTTATCTTTATATAGAAACATTTTCTCCCAAGAATATTTTGCAATATTTATCAATCTCGTCAGACATTTCCTCAAATAAGTTATATCTATTTTCGGGTTGCAAAATTGAATATGACAGCGTATTCGTATTATTGCGGAAGTTAATTTCTCGGAGGCGTTATGATATTATTTTGTCGATAGTTTATGTTAATTCCATAAAAAAGGTTTGAATACTCTCGAAATCAAGTGGTTGCTGATAAAATGGTTTCTACAAAAGACAATTTCTTTCAATGATTTAAAGTTTGTCTTATTGCCAAAAGCGTTTTAATTCAAGTAATAATTTTATTCTTTGGTACAAATTCACACCTTTGGATATCGCATTTGGTTCGGAATATGTTTAATTCTTTAATGAAATATTTTAATACAAAAAACACGATCTTTATTAACTAACTAATATGTTTTATAATTCTGTGACAAAAAGACGTCGCGAGTACGAACTTACTGATAACATCGTTTGATTTATAAAATTCTGTTCAGTAACCAATTAATGTTTATGGTTGCAAGTAATAGCGTATAACATAAAAAAATATGCGTATATGAGTTCATATCGCAAAATATTACTAGAAATTATATATTAGTTTTTGCTTTCCGATACAATTAAGATTAATGGCACCATAACTAAAGTTTTCCTCGAAACCTCAAATATTGTTCCTTCCAAAAAATTGCTGACCAAGTTTTAAAATTCTGACATTTAAATAATCGTACCAAAATAAAAACAATTTTTTAAACACTTGTGTAACAATTTAATATAAACAACTACAGAGGACCGACCACTGACGGAGGCCGGCCCGTAGTGACAGGTATGTCGACCACCTTACGATGCCTTGTGGGATATGGGATGAAGTAAAACGGGACTGAATCGAGCAGAGGTAAATATAGTATTAGTGACATATCATATCGCCAGTCTGTTGGCAATATTAAATTATAAATTTTAAAAAACCTCATCATTGCCATTTTGTAGTAGCGACCATCTTGGATTTAAAATTCATCACAATGTTTTATTTTCTACTAGTTAAATTCTTTCTTTTGCTTTTTAAATCAGCATTAACTACTTTGAAGTATTAGAAAAAAATATTACTCTTAGTGAAAGTAAAAAAAAATGCTTATAATGTCTACAAAAACAATCTTTTTTTAAATATATATTTATTAAGATAACATAGGTATTAATAAATTGATCAACACTGTCGAAATAGAGCTTATAGAATTCGTTCTATTTCATGCTATCTTGATTTCAAACACTAAGAAAGTATTTTTAAAATATCGCACCGCATATACGTAGACAAGTTTATTTTAATAACATTCAAAATATTATTACATAAAGTTCCTTGACATGACTGTTTATTTGACTGATTTGTACGCGAGCGAAAAAAGAAAGAAAGAAGACTTTTATTAAGTCACACAAGACACTACAACAATACATTAAAGAAAGCAGTGCTTTAGTGTCGCTATAGTAACAACCGCCAAAATCTAGACCAAATAGAGCCTGACTTTAGCTTAAAAGCTTTACTCTATCAATTATACCTCATTAAACTTCCATCTTTTGTCAGTCATAAAAAGCTGTTAAAGTCATCGTTGCATCATTCATACTGATTACAACTCATCTTCCTAACAATAGACATGAATAAGCCCGCATAACTAATGCACTTGAATTAAAAAGCAATAAACGAAAATAAGGATGGCAATAGAAGTATGACTCTTTAAGAATGCACAATCATTTCCATTGCTTAACTAAATAAAAGCAAACGGAGTGATTAATAACACAAATGGAATTTTGGAGGGTTGAATTAAATGGGAAACAGTTAACGAAATATAATTTTCTTTATGAATGTTCAATATTTATGTCGTTTTGTATTTTGTTGAAAAATAAACCTATTGTTTATTATGCCATAATATGAAAAGTGAACTTAAGCTTAATGATTATACTATGACTTATGTAACTTACGGTGTTAAACCTCAGTAAAAAATATTTGCTTTGTATCTAGTAAAACATCTTTCGCTAATTGTAGATGTACGTAACTGCGATATCGAATAGATATTCCAGAAAATATAAATGTATATTTTGTGTACTCGATACCATTTCATACTCATTGTTAGGGTTACACTAGGATTTCTCCCGTGCCGCATATACCACGTAGTATTTACGAATATATAAGCGAAACCAGACCCAAAAAATTAAACATCTGTCCTGGCTAAAATCGAATTTGGAACCTGCGGCTTTAAAATCAAATATGGCAAGCCGGTCGTAATATAAGACGTTCTTATAACATATATACATATATTATACAATTTCCTGACCATCTCTATTATACATCAAATAAGATGATTTTGTATTATTGACGCGACGATAATAACAAGCACCCTAACTAGTATTTGTCGCCTTAGTAAAATACTTTTTAATGATAAAAAGACGTGGAGATACTTATAATATACGTAAGACACTATTAATCAAGAATCGATGAAAATTACCCCAACCCTACCGTTTTTTACCCTCGACAGCCGGCATCCAATATCATTACTGTGACGAATTTCCATTACGATCATTAGTGTTGTACTAATAATGATGTACGAGCGATATCGATGTGTTCTACCGCAGTGACATGTCAAAACTGAATTATTGACGAATAGCAAACGCGCGATAACGTGTAAGCGGCGCACCATCAATTTTAATGTGGCAATAGATCGTAACATTGTAGTGAATAAAATGTTCGCTTTATGACATTAGGTATCGGAAGTTAGACTTTGTATGTGCCGTAAATATTTTGTCATACGAGTCATAAAATATGCATGAAAATGTGAGTTGGAATATTGACATTTGATATCTGATCTAGTTCCGATAAACACACTAAGTTGTGAACAGTCATAAAAATGTGTTTGAAACTGTAAGTGTTTTATACGCATGAAATATTAAAATGATCTTATTTAGTAATCTAATTACTAAAATACCTGACCGTTCTTTTTTTATAGCCGATAGGCTTGCGCTTGACCACAGCTTACCTAATGTAGCGCGTCTAAGATGTAGCGTGCTTGCCTAGAAGAAACCGATTCACTCGCGATTTGAAGAGGCCGAGATTACAGGTTAGATCGAGCTATAGATTATATTTAGATCTCCTACAAATGTAAGTGATGGTATAACGTTAAGTGACGATGGCCAACTTTTGCACCAATAATGTTTCAACGTGGATGGCAAGTCACCACCCGCCGCAATATTTTAATAAGAAGCGAAAGTGGCGGGTTCTTACCTCTACCCATAGGCTAAATCTCAATCATTAACAATTTATCATAATAGCGTAGTTCCATGTAAGTACTACTTCTTACAATAGTTTATTTTGCCGTGATTGCTTTATCATTATTATGTATTTTTATGCGTACAACTTGTTTTACTGAAAAAAATATTTCAGTGTTGGCCACGGCTCCACTGAAGCCTCAATAAAACCAAGATTCATGTTTAAAAATAAATAGTAATTTAACGTATAAATTTATAAAGAGTTCTTTGCGATAGAATTTTATTATAACTTTAATATTGGTGATTTTTAGCTCGTAATCTCACATCGCTTAGCAACGGCCAAATAATACAATTATAATCGTAAATAAATTAATAAATAAAATCAAATAACGCACAGATTCTGATTGATCTGTGAAATATGCATTGAAATATAATTCGCGGTAATCCAACTTGTTGTCGTTTTGAGAAAAACAATAATAAAAACTTTATATTATAAAAATTGATATTTCGTGTTTGCATATCGATATTCTCTGTAGTGTAGAATTTAAACATCGATATTTCATCCTTCGTTTAGTTGTATGCTTCGCTATCCCTATTACGTTTCAGTGACCGGGTCCCCTACAAATACGCGGACCGGCTTATCCCTTACTGACATTTGAGTACGTTTTTTGGAATTGTAACATGCTCTATTCTTGCATATTTTTGTGTTTTTTGCTCTGAACTCTCTTTTACTAATTTGAAGAGTAGAATTTATATTCCTTATAGATTACTGCAGACTAAGATATTTTCTACAGATTTCTTACAAAAAGGAAGTACTCAATTTGACTGTATTTTTTTTCAAATGTCTGAAAGTATACTATCAGCATCTGCAGCAATGGTAGTCACTTTCTTAAATAAAAAATAATTATTATTTTGTGTTCTTATAGCCAAGGTGGTAATGAAAGTTGAAAGAAAGAACAATATTTATTTGATACAGAAAACAAACTTGCTTACACAATTTATAGTCAGACTGAAGTTACAAATTACTGTTTTCTATCACAAACCGGTCACAACTCAACATAATGCTGGTTGAAACAACCAGCGTTGATCTTCCGTTGGAACCGGGTGGTGACGTCACGCACGACACATTCGCCAGTTTTACTTCATTCAGTAGGCACATTATTATGTAAAGATACGTAGGTACACAATATCAAAAGTAAATAATCATATATAAAACTCACACAACATTTTAACAAGCATTAAAAACGTTGTGTTTTACTAACCTCCTACAATCTTACATTAGGTAGTAGCAGTTCTGCGAACTTTTAACCTCCCGCCAACATCATTTTTGGCAACTTATACATGCTATTATTCGGACAGCATGGGATATGTCAGAAGTCTTTATTGTAGCGGCCTAGAAACGTTTACACTGGGGAGAGCCACTTCCTTTACGTAAAAAAGACGCAATTGGACAGGTTCTACTCGTATTTTTATCTTTATATAGAAACATTTTCTCCCAAGAATATTTTGCAATATTTATCAATCTCGTCAGACATTTCCTCAAATAAGTTATATCTATTTTCGGGTTGCAAAATTGAATATGACAGCGTATTCGTATTATTGCGGAAGTTAATTTCTCGGAGGCGTTATGATATTATTTTGTCGATAGTTTATGTTAATTCCATAAAAAAGGTTTGAATACTCTCGAAATCAAGTGGTTGCTGATAAAATGGTTTCTACAAAAGACAATTTCTTTCAATGATTTAAAGTTTGTCTTATTGCCAAAAGCGTTTTAATTCAAGTAATAATTTTATTCTTTGGTACAAATTCACACCTTTGGATATCGCATTTGGTTCGGAATATGTTTAATTCTTTAATGAAATAATTTAATCCAAAAAACACGATCTTTATTAACTAACTAATATGTTTTATAATTCAGTGACAAAAAGACGTCGCGAGTACGAACTTACTGATAACATCGTTTGATTTATGAAATTTTGTTCAGTAACCAATTAATGTTTACATTTGCAAGTAATAGCGTATAACATAAAAAAAATGCGTAATGAGTTCATATCGCAAAATATTACTAGAAATTATATATTAGTTTTTGCTTTCCGATACAATTAAGATTAATGGCACCATAACTAAAGTTTTCCTCGAAACCTCAAATATTGTTCCTTCCAAAAAATTGCTGACCAAGTTTCAAGTAGTATCAAAATTATGTATGTATGAAAAGACTATAAAGACATTGACTAATAAAAAAAATTCTGACATTTTAATAATCGTATCAAAATAAAAACAATTTTTAAACACTTGTGTAACAATTTAATATAAACAACTACAGAGGACCGACCACTGACGGAGGCCGGCCCGTAGTGACAGGTATGTCGACCACCTTACGATGCCTTGTGGGATATGGGATGAAGTAAAACGGGACTGAATCGAGCAGAGGTAAATATAGTATTAGTGACATATCATATCGCCAGTCTGTTGGCAATATTAAATTATAAATTTTAAAAAACCTCATCATTGCCATTTTGTAGTAGCGACTTGGATCTAAAATTTGGATTTAAAATTCATCACAATGTTTTATTTTCTACTAGTTAAATTCTTTCTTTTGCTTTTTAAATCAGCATTAACTACTTTGAAGTATTAGAAAAAATTACTACGTTAAGTAAAAGTAAAAAAAATGCAATTGCTTATAATGTCTACAAAAACATTTTTTTTTAATATATATTTATTGAGATAACATTTTAATAAATTGATCATCAATGTCGAAATTGAGCTTATAAAATTCGTTCTCTTTCATTCTATCTTGATATTAAACACTAAGAAAGTATTTTTAAAATTACGCACCGCATATACGTAGACAAGTTTATTCTAATTTCATTCAAAATACTAATACATAAAGTTCCTTGATGTGACTGTTTAAACAAACGTACCTGAAAAATACGATCTGTACGCGAGCGAAAAAAGAAAGAAAGAAGACCTTTATTAAGTCACACAAACAATAATAAGACAAATTATACATAAGGAAAGTAATACATAACATTAAAGGAAGCAGTGCTTGGCGCTTAATACCAAAGCGACAATAAATGTCGCTGAAGTAACAAGCGCCAAAATCCAGACCAAATAAAGCCTGACTCTAGCTTAAAAGCTTTACTCTATCAATTATACCTCATTAAACTTCCATCTTTTGTCAGTCATAAAAAGCTGTTAAAGTCATCGTTGCATCATTCATACTGATTACAACTCATCTTCCTAACAATAGACATGAATAAGCCCGCATAACTAATGCACTTGAATTAAAAAGCAATAAACGACAATAAAGATGGCAATAGAAGTATGACTCTTTAAGAATGCACAATCATTTCCATTGCTTAACTAAATAAAAGCAAACGGAGTGATTAATAACACAAATGGAATTTTGGAGGGTTGAATTAAATGGGAAACAGTTAACGAAATATAATTTTCTTTATGAATGTTCAATATTTATGTCGTTTTGTATTTTGTTGAAAAATAAACCTATTGTTTATTATGCCATAATATGAAAAGTGAACTTAAGCTTAATGATTATACTATGACTTATGTAACTTACGGTGTTAAACCTCAGTAAAAAATATTTGCTTTGTATCTAGTAAAACATCTTTCGCTAATTGTAGATGTACGTAACTGCGATATCGAATAGATATTCCAGAAAATAAAAATGTATATTTTGTGTACTCGATACCATTTCATACTCATTGTTAGGGTTTACACTAGGATTTCTCCCGTGCCGCATATACCACGTAGTATTTACGAATATATTAGCGAAACCAGACCCAAAACAAAATTAATTATCAAAACTCACATTTGAACATCTGTCCTGGCTAAAATCGAATTTGGAACCTGCGGCTTTAAAATCAAATATGGCAAGCCGGTCGTAATATAAGACGTTCTTATAAGATATATACATATATTATACAATTTCCTGACCATCTCTATTATACATCAAATAAGATGATTTTGTATTATTGACGCGACGATAATAACAAGCACCCTAACTAGTATTTGTCGCCTTAGTAAAATACTTTTTAATGATGAAAAGACGTGGAGATACTTATAATATACGTAAGAAACTATTAATCAAGAATCGATGAAAATTACCCCAACCCTACCGTTTTTTACCCTCGACAGCCGGCATCCAATATCATTACTGTGACGAATTTCCATTACGATCATTAGTGTTGTACTAATAATGATGTACGAGCGATATCGATGTGTTCTACCGCAGTGACATGTCAAAACTGAATTATTGACGAATAGCAAACGCGCGATAACGTGTAAGCGGCGCACCATCAATTTTAATGTGGCAATAGATCGTAACATTGTAGTGAATAAAATGTTCGCTTTATGACATTAGGTATCGGAAGTTAGACTTTGTATGTGCCGTAAATATTATGTCATACGAGTCATAAAATATGCATGAAAATGTGAGTTGGAATATTGACATTTGATATCTGATCTAGTTCCGATAAACACACTAAGTTGTGAACAGTCATAAAATGTGTTTGAAACTGTAAGTGTTTTATACGCATGAAATATTAAAATGATCTTATTTAGTAATCTAATTACTAAAATACCTGACCGTTCTTTTTTTATAGCCGATAGGCTTGCGCTTGACCGCAGCTTACCTAATGTAGCGCGTCTAAGATGTAGCGCGCTTGCCTAGAAGAAACCGATTCACTCGCGATTTGAAGAGGCCGAGATTATAGGTTAGATTATATATAGATCTCCTACAAATGTAAGTGATGGTATAACGTTAAGTGACGATGGCCAACTTTTGCACCAATAACAAGCCCGGTGCGAGAGCAAGTCACTGGTGACTCTCTCTTTTTTATAATTTATACTCCACAAACTCCAAGGTCCGTGCCATTTTCAAACGACTTCCGAAAAGACAAGGTATTCAATTCGGCTGTATTTTTTTATTGTTAGTTCCTTGATATTTCAAAGGAAGGTAGCCCGATTTGAAAAAACAAAAATATGTATGAAAAGGTATGTACTCCCATGTGCTTCCATTTACATTTTATCAAAATCAATCATGTTTTTTTTTGGTTTTATTATTATCTCTTTAGCGGATTCAAAATCGAAACACAAAATTATATTAGTTCCTCTAAGAGCCAGAAAGTCTTCACCAATACCTCGTGTCTTTGACATGATACATTTTTTTCAACGTTCTCATTATTGTAATAAATATCTATTAATACTTATTTTACCTTATTGAAATAATAAGTTGTATTTGTACAACTGTGGTTATATAGGCCAACTCCAAACTCAAGCATAAACTCCATGTTCAAACACTATATCGGCTCTCGAAACAACATATGGAACACGATTTTCCTGGTTATCCAAATCTTCACTAATATTATAAAGAGGAAAGAATTTGTATTTATGTATGTTACGAATAAACTTAAAAACTACTGGGCCGATTTCAAAAACTCTTTTACCGACAGAAAGTTAAATTATCACTGAGTTACATGGGCTATATTTATTACTAGAAAAAAATAGAAGTCCGCGAGTAACACCGCGGAGCGCAGTTAGTAAAATATATATAGATAAATTAAATGAAAAAGAAAATACACAGAAAAATATTTGAGAATTAGAGAGACTCTTTTAGTCAGAAGCGATCTTTTTCGCAGAGATTATTACAGTTACTCCTCCTTTGGGTTAGGTACAGTTGTAACTAATAAGCCAGTCTACACACCCTATTAAGGGTAACGTAATGTGCGAAAAGCCTAATTCATTTAACAATGGACTACCAAAATACGGAATTCACGCTAGCTTCCATCTTTCACCCGCTCATCGCTACCACCAGGGACCCTAGGCCTTAATTCATAACACCCATTACCGATTTTGAGTTCGTAGTCAACTCAGACGAAATAATTTCGACCGCGTGTCGGTTTTACTACAATTATCATATTATTGCTATGAGTAAGGCCATGCGGATAACGTATAACAATAAAAACTACATACGCCTGTAAAACTGTGATACACTATCACTACTGAGATATTTGTTGATTACAATTGGATTAGCTTCTGCCCTTTGCGAGTAGTGTTTACTTACAGCAAACATAAGTTAAGGAGACGTTGAATAAAATTTGCGCTAATTATAATTTCTTTACATGAGTAACAATTATCTGTAATTTGTCGTTGCGGTCAAAAAAATATCTGATTTAATAGTAAAAACTGATGTAATTTCAACCGCGTGAACGAAATAATCTGTAAGAACTGACAACGGACTCCCGATTCCAAGGGAAACATTGTTAATTAAATTAAAACCGGGCTTCGTACCAAGTTGGTATGAGGTACATAGATACAAACGCCGGTAATAAAATTACCATTAATATTATACCAATAGAAGCGACGATAACAGGAATTCTGGTAATGGAATTTATGATACATTGTTCTGCTAAATTAAAATGATTATAGACATAGATAATTTTGATAATGATAACCATTAAAGTGGCAGTGTTTCTTTTACAAAATGACTTGAAATGGTAAAAATATAAGTGTCATGTGTAAGTGATAAAGTGTCAATCTTCTACCATATTGACCTGTTTAGATTTTTGATTGCTTGGCTCACATATTTTCTAAACTGTTGGTAAAGGTTTATCGTGCTGCCAGGTTATGTGATATTGCACCCAATCCCAATTCCCTCGGTGACCTGTACCTGTGCTTGGCGAAGAATCCGGGATCTCAAAATTAACGCACCGGAGCCCTCATGTACTTCGCATCTGCACGTTCTGGGAAACATGTTTTCCCATACGTCAGCGTGAGCCACATCAGTCGCCTTCCCTGAATTCGCTGAGAAAGGATATCCAAATCCTCATATTTGGCTACCTGTGGACCCAAAGGACCCCTTTTAGTCGGTTAAAAAATACCCTACCACCGTGCTAGGTTTTCTTACGATGTTTTCCTTTTCTTGTAGCACAAGATCTGTTTCTGAGTTTTGTGGAATCGATCATAATTTAAATAATCTACGAGCTCTCGACGTTTATAATGGACAAAAAAAAAAATTTGCCTTATCATAAAGAACACGGGAATGCAGTTTAATCGCAAGGTTATATGGTTTGTTATCAGATTAAAATAGTAATTGATAATTATATGCACAATGTAGACGACCTCATCTGTAATAGTAAAGGATTACATTTGCTCATGTAGTCATTGTCATTATAATTATATCGAGTGCAACAGTTAGCCAATATAAACATATATGGCAATTCAAGATACATTCCTATTCATCCATTCTAAATTCTTTAACATTTTGTTCAAAAATTGACTAACTATATAATTACAGTAGGTGACTTTTAAAAACAAGCTTACCACACATTTAACCTCTTATTCAGGAAGCTAATAGTTTTCCTTTACTAGCGTCTATTCAGGGAAAGAAAAGCGCCCTCTCCGAAGCTCCATTATAAAATATATCCAAGAAAGTTTCACTTTACTGTAGAGCTGAATTTAATTCAATTTATAGAGTGATTAGCGGGCCCGGTGGCTAAAGCAGCAATTAGATAGAGGCATCTAGTCAAGAGGCAGACGCTCAAGATTAATTTATTAAACACCGTATTTGGTTACTCGGAAATTACCGAGTAAAGTTCGCAAGACAAATATTTTATCTAGCATGACAGTTGATACAGGGGGTTGGAGAAAAGTTGATGTATTAATTAACCCGTGAATAAGTCTGTCAGGGCCGAAGAGTCACTCGGTTTCACGCAGGCGCAATAAGATCGTCTAGTTACGCCTTTACGTAGTGCGAACGCGGCGTTCGGCGAGTGAACACGGACATGTCTAAGCTTAGAATGTATGATCATTAACCTATAAAGCGTAAAGAATTTAACAGAACCGCGGAGAAAAGTTTCGTGACTATGAATGAATAATGGGGGGTAAAACGAGTGATATTGATTCAAAGTGTGTGTTGGAAAACTGTTGGGAGTTTTTAAAGTTTTCTGCTGGCGTTGTGTTTGTTATTTCTGTGCGTGTATACGATGTGGTTTACTATTAGCGCGGAATGTTTGTTTCGGATTAGGGTGAGTGGAACTTATACTTTAATGATATGCATTCTTGTGTGTCTGTAAAGTATTTGCGCGGCGTTTCCATTGATGAAGTTAGATCAGTTTGCAGTAAGTTAATTGGCGATATATTTCAGTTTGTGAAATATATTGTCATTGATACAATTGGGATTTTTCTAAGCTAAGTAATCGTATATCAATTTACATTCTGTTTTTTGAAATGTGAAGCAGATATTCGTGCTTTTTCAGGAAAATGTATGTATGTACATTTTAAAGAAATGATACATGAACTAAAATAATTAATGAACAGTTTTCTATATCTAAGACATATGCTCTAATTTACTACCGAGAGCAGCGTACCGAGTACGCGAGCGGCGATAATATCAAAATTTGAATTTTTATTTCAAATTGGTAGTTTTTTAAGACTTATTACTCAACAAAAACAGTATTATATCACAAGACGAAGTATTGCTTAGGCTTTTTACGAGTCTTTATTCCGAGCCTTGATTTTTTCTCCTATCACAAATAATCCGAACCATCTCAAGAGGAGATCTAAAAGCTAATCTTCTTAATGCTTGGACGACAGCTAGCCTTACGGTCATCGATTAAGATTTGCCTTCTGGTTTTAGGTTTATTTATTTTCGTATTGTTTTGTTTTTTAAAACATATTATCTTTTTATGCGAAAATCTATATTTATGTATAATTTATTGAGGATAACATGGGCTAGGGGATATCATATTTGTCTATGTTCAGCGGCTCTGCATTGAAAGGAGTTAATTTATACACATCAATCATAGGCCACGTTAGAGGTCCTTCGGCGACTCAGAACCTCAAATATCACATCTAGCCACTCCGCCTGTCTCACAAAAGTAACGGACTATGGCAAAAAAGGTTGATATTATGTTTTTATTATTACTAGTATCAAGTAGTTAAATGTAGTATAGTACAATATATAAAAAGTAAATAGAACAACGAATAGAATCAATGCAGTGCTTAAAAAATCTAGAAACATGAAATTTATAGCGTTTATTCATTATAGTGTGTAAGGTAAAAATATTTTATGGAAAATCAACACTTATTGGGGATCACAGATCAATTGTTTATTGCAGCCACACAAAAAAAATTAAACACAAGACATAATTATAACAAAATATAGTGCTACAAGTGACGGCTTCGATCTCTTCCAGACAACCTTAAGTCATAAGGAGGTTCAAAGTTGAAACTTCTTTTAAGCAACGCCGCGGGTAACAACTAACAGTAATAGAATAAGATAATAAGTAACTTGTAACCAGAGTTATAAAATATTGAAATATTAAGAATATGGAAAATGGATATTTGTTCAAAAAATATTCTACAACGAGATCGTAATGTACTCGTAGGTCTACTGCTTAGACGTCTCTACATTACACGTGTCTTTGATCATTTTCTCATTAATTTATTTCTTATTCCTTTTTATTTTTTGTTCAATATTCTAATATAATATTAAAAAAAATAAAAGTCAGTTTATAATTAAAGAGTGTTAATATAGATATAAATTAAAAAAATGTTTCGTAGATCAATTTTAAAATTTCGAATTAACATCGATAGTTAAAACCCCTTTAAGTTTTTTTTTGTTTTATTCAGTTTCGGTTATTTTTTATTAGACTGTTTTCGCAGTCAGTTAATATTGAAGTTAATTTTGACAGTATTAAACAAAAACATAGTTTAAAGTTCATTTGAAACAACGCTAAAACAAAATAAATATGTTATGGTATTAAAATCAGTCGAATAGTGCAACAACTAATTGTTGCAAAACAAAGAAAATTAAATTTAGCTTGAAAAAAAGCTATATTAAACTCCTCCTCCCAGTAAATATTTCATTAAAATATAAACAAGTGGTTAATTGTGACTTCAAAAAACCCGACTGCCACAACTTTAGACTCACATATCTTAACACATGAACTCGCGAGTTCCAGCTTGTCTACCTTAGGACCATTTGCAGGTAAAGACAAATCTATTGACATTACTCAAATAAAAATACAACAAGCCGTTTGGATCAAGGGCATGCCGATAAATACAAATACACACACTTAAAAAATGTATGCATGTAAAGCTACCTAAAGATCACAAATATGTTAAAAACTCCACATAATGTCAGAAGATCGCAACATCAAAGGCATATTAAAGAGATCAGCGTAGGCTATATGAGCCAACGAGATGGTCCGGACTCAAAAAGTCGTTTCGCCTACCCATTAATAATAATCCAGAGGCCGTCCCACTAGGACGTCTCAGACTAATCCTCCTTAATCTTAATCAAGTGCCTTGCTGACTGCGGACTTTGTCGAAAATTATATTCTCTCTATAAACATTTTAAGTTGAACCAGTTCTGAGTGGCGGGATTAGACGTCAATTGTTTTTGGAAACGCTTCCAGTTAATGAAGAGCTTTGATAAATTGATAATTAGGTATTCGGCTGTCGCGTTTATGTTTTTGTATAGATATTTTTATTTATTTTTCTTGTGTTGGTATGTTTTGATAGTAGAGCACGTGTTTTATGTCTAAGGTGGGTTGAACTTAGTTCAGCATCGCCCTGTCGCTAGTTAGATTTTGAATTGGTGATCGTATTTGTCATTTTTGATACTGCTGCGGTACTGGATGTTTTTGAAATTTTATGTTATAATTATTTTTTTATGCAGTTTGTATGCAGTTCATATAATTGTTGGTTATTCGCGACGTAAACACATTTTAACTTTTAAAATTTATCATGCAGAGCCGATTTTTAACATAATAACTCAATTATTTAAAACGATAGTTCCACTCAACATCAATATATGGTTCAACAAAAATTACAGTCGCTATAGTACTGATAGCACGTGTAATAATTTTTTGACTAACCTCTAAAATAAAGACTAACTTCTAAGGTTTTTTAATAAAATTCAGCGGTTTTTTAGTGTATGTTCCTACGAGTAGTTAGTAGTTTAAATATAATTATATTATTCGTCATAAAATAGCTATTTAGTCGTTTAACTTCAGTAATGTTATCTTTTTTGTGTTGAAAACTTACACATTAACCTATAGCGTCCCATTGCTGCGCACATATCTTCCCTGTGAAGGGGATGTAGGCACCATGCTTTCCTAATTACAGGTTGAGGAGTTCAGTTAATTTCGAAAGTTATTAACATTCTCCGACAATCAGGTTATCTCACGGTGTTTTCCTTCACTGTTTAAGTATGTGATAACTAATTTTAATATGCATATGAATGAAAAACTCAGAGGTACATGCCTGAACCTGGAAGTGAATCCGCGCCATTTCACATGTGAGCAATAGGTTTAGTGATTAAGCTACCACCTACTTACATAATAACATAGAAAACTTAACCGATACCAATACCTACCAGAAACAACTGTTATTATTTTATACAATACACTTCGGGTCTACCCAATCGACATTATCAAACAAAGCCTTAGAAACTTGTAATTAAAGTGGGTATAATAACACGAAACACTGAAGATTGCGCGAGCCTTATTAGTATTTTCATGTACCTACCATTGTTACAATAAACGAATGCTCGTTTTTGATTAAACCTAGACTAATGAAGTCGAGGTTAATGGTTATATTTGATACCTAAGTTTTGCGGGTGTGAAACTACAGGTTTTGATCGTTTCAAAGCGATTAAATATTTTGGGGGTAGGTACCTAGGATATGCTTTGTAGAAGGCTAATTACTCCAAGCAATTTCAGTTCTTTTTAAATATTTTGACCGCGTTTTTTATATGTATATAGAGTTGGACACTCAAAGCTTTACACTAGGTTATCTCCTGTGTCACAAATGCCATGCAAAATTCACATAACACACGCTAACCCTAAAACGGTTAATCAGACACGTGTGCACAATGTACCGGTCGGGAATCAAACCCGTTACTGGTGGCTTTTCAAACTTATTGGTTAATGTTAATAAATAAACGTAGGTCATCACAAAAACCTTCGTCAAGCCACGGTAGCTGTTACAAAGCTGTTACACATGACCTACCATCTATGTCTAACAACATTTAAAACCATATTTCAGGTCGTTAAATTAATTCCAATTGGCGATATAATTTGTTCGCGATACTAAATAATAAAAATAACCCTTTCAAAATGACCATGAAGTAACGCAAGTGTGAAACGTGCTGCAACTAACTAGATAATAAAGGAGAGTAACACAACATAAACCCGATACCTCCAAATATCCTCTGGGCAAATTCCGCGAGCGTTTGTCTGAAATATCGACAGTGCTCACTGCAGCGGAATAGATATTTGTCCAAATAATATTTACTGTATCCATCTTACATTTTGTATTCCTTCAACAAGATTTAGCAAAAATTATAAAGTTACATTTGGATAACACAACTTATACAAAAATGTCACAATGGAAAATATTTAAATCGTATATTTATTTCTATTAGATTTTAATACGCGTTTTTGTATTTTGTATTTTCCAATTTTTAATACACGTTTTTGTAAGCTTTAACCAAATTTAATTAATTAACACTATTTTTTATTAAACATATATGAGAACTGACTATAATATCACAATTATCACTAAAAAGAAATACAAATACATAAAAATAATCCTTATACCACAGATTTATTTAATTGCAATTTTTTAATAACTTGATCACGTTTCTCGTAACAAATACATACCTACATACCTATTACAAATATGAAGATGATCTTTCCATACTAAAACAATTACACACCTAAAAATAACAATACGAATATCGGCGAAAATATAAGTCTGTTTCAGGATTGATATCTTAGAAGCTTTTGATCCATGGGATCCAGAAAACCTTAAAAACAATATTTTGCAAGCTTACTGTTGTAACAAGAGAGAATGCCCATTCCATGGTCAAAGAATTTCAGGCATTTCGACACGGAAAAGCAACTTGCGTTTTTAGGACATGTATAAAATTTTAAATATTTTTATTTACTTTTCATTATTATAATTAGTTATTTATATTAATAAAAAAATATAAAGCGCATATTTTCAACCTTCTACGAATAAATCCAGTCTATTCCAAACCCTAGCGCATGCACTATAAGTTCGTAAAACAGAGTAGAGCTTCAATACCTTTGGGATACGTTCGTTCAGGGAGCGTTATCCCGAACTATCATACCCGTTTCATCGTATTATATACGTAATAATAAAGGAGGTTTTTGCATTTGCAAAAGTAAGAATCGAGAATAATGAAAACATTACACGATTATACTGCAAGCGTGTCTGTGAAGTTTAGGAACCTTTTGAACGACATAAATAATCTATGAGGATGTTTTCATTGCATCAAATTTTATGTATCATTAAAAAAAATTGCAAATGAATAAAATTGACAATAAGATTGAAATTATATACATATATATGTATAAATCCTGACTGACTGACCGAGATTACAGGGTTTGCTCACAAAGGATTTTAGAAATAAAAGCCCTAACAGGGACAAATTGGGATTCAATATTTAATACTACTTATTATTCCGTTTTATGTCACGTGCAAGAAAACTACTAGTTAGCATAAACGCTTTAAAACAAAGAGGTTAACAACTTTGAATTAGTGTCAACCGACTTCATAAGTTTATATGGTTAATACTTCAAGTATGACCAATTATAATTGCCAGAGTAATTTCGTAACAAACATAA
This sequence comes from Ligdia adustata, assembly GCA_947049295.1. Lineage (NCBI taxonomy): Eukaryota > Metazoa > Arthropoda > Insecta > Lepidoptera > Geometridae > Ligdia > Ligdia adustata. The sequence continues at coordinate 13,707,868 of OX346218.1, forward strand.
GAAATGAGAAAATAGGATTTCATTTGATCGAATTTCGTACATCCTCCTAGTTTGAACTCAGTCGAAGTCCAGAATAATCCGAAACATATGCACCACATACTAGCTGTGCCCCCCGGTTTTACCCGCGGTAGTCATTTGATCATCCCATGGGAATACTTCAATTTTCCGGGATAATAAGTAGCTTATAATGTTAATCCAGGGTATAAGCAATCTTTGTGCCATATTTCATCCAAATTATTAAGCGTAAAGGATTAACAAACAAACTCTCACACATATACAAACTTTCGCTTGTAAAATATTAGTGCGATTATCTTTAAAATGTCTATTAGTTAGTTCATGCCAATAATTTCTAACCTATCTTATTTGTCAACTTCAATACCTCTTATATACCTTTTATAATCTCAGCAACAAACATACATAAACTAAATATTCCACAATGTCTCACGCAAACTCCATTCTGTCGAGAAAAACAGTCGTACGAAGCCAAATGTGATAAGAATATAACGGCATTTTGGAAAATATGAGCATGGAAACGACGCCTTTAGAGCCAGTTTAGTGAAAGGAATATATTATTGGTATCGAAAATTCCGTGTCATAACCGAAGAGTGTTAAAAATATTTCAAAAAGGTTTTTGGAGAAAAATTAACTCTCAGCAGCAGCATTTCTTCACCTCCTCAAGACTTGCGTGTATATTTTGTGTGACTTTTTATAATATTTCAACCTCTGGGTTGTTATTTTTTAAATCTAGATGTCTACCATATATTTGAGAAACCTATTAGCCATATTTCTACAATTTTAGGAACCCATAGAAATACTTAAATGAGATACTGATGTCTAAGTATTGTTTGTTTGTAAATAGGTAATAAAAAAATGTGTTTTTTTTTTTTTTAATTTTTAAAAAAATTAAATGTAAGACCTTTTTTTATGTATTAGCAATACATTGTCAACTTGCAAGAAAAAGTGACATAAATCATGTTTTATAACAGCAAAAAACAAGAGGCAGAATAAAATAATAATTGGTTTAAATAACTCAGTTGAATGAACACGTAAAGGATCTAAATCTTCTCCACTGTTCTAAAAGACCCACAAGATTTGACCCATCCGGAATCGGAAAGTTTTTGGCTTCTTTAAATACTTGAAAGGTCAAGACGTAGGGACATGGTCTATTAAAAGTCTGTTTAATCATGTCTTAATAATATATATGTATTTTACCGTAATAATAAAAAAAGTTTCATTTGAAAAGAAATCCAACGCTCTTTGACTATAACAGTTATGTAATAATAGAATACATTTTATACGTCACAAAAAAACCATCTTCAGACAAAACAAACGGCTCTTTTTTAAACTCAGTAAAAAGGGACCGATTCTTATGAAAATTATATCCCCGTCGTGTGAAAGGAAAGCTTTTAAAGCCAGCGTGTGGCGACACCTAGGTATGGGATACGGCGACCCTTTCAGTGTCACAAGTACAGCCCGCATGCTCGTAACAAAGTAGCCTTGGCAAAGCAGGCGACGACTTTATTGAGATAAAGTATCACTGGGATTGTAGAAAGCGATGCGACAGATCTTTTGAGAGCGACACTGGTCTAATAATTATTTGTTTAATGCAGTATTTTAGACAATTCATGTTAGACACAAGTAATACCATGGATAGTTAAGGTCGTAGCTCATTAGAGCCACCCGGCACCCGACACGAACTGCCTCACCTCATGCTGTTAGTATTCTTTATATGGACTTGAGTGGGTATGCGCTCACTATATCAACTCCGTAGCGTCACCGGATCGCCTCGGTTGCATGCTTGCCTTGCGTTTATTGCATTGCCAACGCACAGGTCCTGAATGGACCGCGCGCTGCTCGCGAATGATTCTCCGTTCTCGCGAGAACGATACGTTGGCGATGAGCCGCATGCGTCGTGACCGCGCGGGAGCCACTGGTTGACCGCGCGTATATTGGTGATAACGCGGTGACCACCCGTGGGTCAACAACGAGGACGCCGTGCTACGAAGCGGTGCGAGGTGGCTCTAATGAGCTACGACCTTTATTCTTATAACAAGTGGTTACATGCGAACAAAACACTCTGCAAAAGTTTTAGACCGCTGTATTTTAATAAGTGAAACCGCGGCTTTCAACTAGTATATAGCCCATGACCCATGACCATTGGCCAACAAAGACACATCAAATAACAAACATACGAATTCACAAATAACAAACATTAACTCGAAACACATTCAACTCTCTCTATGGACAGATGGTAAAAAGAGTGAAAACTAGATTCAGTTAAACAGGCCTTAACTTTTATTTTTTGTAAGCCAGGGTGGTGGATCGATATTAATTTAATTTATGAATATTTTATAAGATCTAATAAAACTATGACCTTTAAATGCCTTTCGAAATATATGAATACTTTCTTCATATCAAAATATTAAAATCATTATATAAATTATAATATTTAAAATCTTTCCCTCCTTTTGGGCAGTCGGGAAAAAAGGTCCTATTTTTTGTACTACAAATAAGAATCACTTGATTAGCTCTTTTTCAAAGTCTACCAAAAGTTAGTCTTCCAAGATTGCATTACTTATCGTGAGCTTCGATCTTGATTGGAATCAGAAAGTTTCAGTGTAACTTTTATCGACGATTCGTAGTAAAATTGTATTTAGTTTGCCCAAAGGCACTTATTACTGTGTTGATAAGTTACTTCACGCATACTAGGCGAATTCGACATATCATTTTTTAGATCTATTTAATACATTTGTCTGTGCTCACCGTTAACCAGATGAGAACAACCTGAAACAATATGCCTGAAAAAATTACGACAAAAAAATAATTTTATAAGAACCTCCTCTTTGTTTTAGTTCAAGCAAGGAACAATGAAAGAAAACAATGATCGTATACGTACATAAATATTCTCTGATATAGACTAAAATAATAAACGTCAGTGACTGTACGTATTCTAAGGTTCAGTACCTAATAGGTAAAAACGGGACCCTATTACTAAGACTTTGCTGTCCGTTCGTCCGTTCGTCCGTCTGTCACCAGGTTATATCTCATGATTCGTAATACGAGTAGCTAGATAGCTGAAATTTTCATAGATGATGTATTTCTATTGCAGCCATTACAAAAATACTAAAGTATGAATAAAATAAACATAGCCCCTATTATAAAATTGGGGCTTCCACAGAACAAACGAGTTTTTGTAGTATTTTGCTCGATATGAATAACACCAGGTAGTAACTTGGGTTAACGTTGAACGGAACCCTTAATGTGCGAGTCTGACTCGCAGTTGGCCTATTTTTACTCAACTGCGAAAGAAGGAGGGTTATGTTTGTCGAGTGTTTATACATGTATGTATGTATATTTCTTTGGCACGCCTTAAAGCCGAAACGGCTTGTCGTATTTTTATGTGAGTGGTGTCAATAGATTTGTCTTAGTCGTGAGAGTGACAATGGGTACATCAAAATTAAAAAAAAAACACAGAAATTAAGAATTATACACAGGTTTAACGATTTTGCAGTCGGGTTTTTTCGAACTCTTTTCTAACCACTTGTTTATAACGAATTGTCGGAGTTGTAGCAGCAAGACGTAGTGGAATATTACCCCACCGGCTTTATAAATGTGCTGGCTTATACACCCTCGGAGGACAAAGCCGATATAATTTAGTAGCACTTCGTAATTTTAGGAGGTCATTAGGCTAGTGGTGGGTTGGTTACCTACTCGCGCACCTTGCATGCTTACTGCCTTTTGCTTCTGTGATTGTTACTTATATTATTTTAGTACCATTTTAGAAAACCTAGTTCTATTTTACATTTGACTTGTGATTTGTTTATGAAGACTCGTTTGGAAGATAAAGAGTAGTTTTATAATAAAGGACATTTTTTTCTTTTACGACCATCACAGTGTACATCTAGCAAAAAATGTCTCAATATGTATTGCTTATCATATTGTGTGTTAATGAAACTAACATCATTTCATTGTATACGAAAGTATGTTCTGTGGATTGTAGTTGGAATCATGGCATCCCTGCTTTTTTTGTCTCCTTTTTAAGTTTACTCCAACAGTCACATTGTTTTATAAATTGTAACGTCCGTTACAAATGTCAAAATTGACACATAAAAATTTGCAAAACGACTTTTTGTGTAAATATTGTGTATATATTTTGATTCGAAATTAATTTTGCACATTGCGATAAGTCATTTTATTTAAAATTTGATTAACAGATTGAAGACTAATAATCTCTGGCTCATTTATGGTAAGTACATGATACAATACACAGCCACGGCCGGAGCTGCACAAGTTTAAGTAAAATAACATTATCCTAAAAATGAACTACTCAACAGCAGAAAATTGTGAGTTCTATATGTGAAAACCGATATCGAATGTATCGTCAATAAACTAGCATAGTCTGATAAAAGTTCTTTGTTGCACGTATGAAGTAGCCGCATTATAAACTAGGTTATGTCGCAAAACACAAAATTGCATTCGATCCACAACATCGATTCGTTTTGAACCGAGCTATTCAGAGCATCAAATGAGAAAACCTCTCTTCCCGGAATTGTGAGTGGAAAGCCAGCCAAATCACACGCTTTATTTCCCTGGCACTGCACTCGCGGTCGCAGATTCGGTATAATCGATTAAAAAATAATCGAATAATGCATTCGATTAACTCTATTGAGCTTCCCCACCCTAAATTAATTAATGAATCTGCGCTCGAATTTTAATCAAGAGACAATTTTGCTGCGAAGTTATTTCGTTTTTCAATGAAGTAATTTTCGCCGGGTGCTGCTGTTATTTCTTTTCAAGGAGGACAATAGTAGGAGGAGGGGGATGAAATAGTTTGCGAATAGTGACTTGCAGTTTTGTTTACTTCGTTTAAGAAATAGTTTATGAGGGAATAGTACACCTGTCTTTACTTATTACAGTAGGTTTGATTCAAGTCGTTTGTTACTTTATTTCAGAAAATAATGTTTTTTTTTCTAAGGGCTACTTTCCGAAGTCTTACCACCCAAATAATAAAAAAAAGTATTAAATTCAATTTATTACTAGCGGAGTAATCTTTTCTTATATATAAATATCAATTGCTCTTAGTTTGTCTCGCTACAGGTCGAAAACGGCTGGACTTATTTAGCTTATTTTAGTTTTGAAATGTTTGTAAAGGTTCAGGAAAGGTTTAAACATGTATAACTGCTAGACGGTACAAAGTTTGCCGGGTCAGCTAGTCCGTAATAAGTTTAAGTCGTATTGAGGACGATTTTTCTTTCTCCTTTTTTGAAGACGCCTATAAAAATTATAAATAAAAGAAGACTATCAAATACGAATACTTAGATTTATCAGCTCATGCATGTAATACGCCAAGGTGTTTCTCATTATTCTGAAATGAGAGTTCGTCCCAGACTGTAGGAAAGTAATAGCGATTGACTGCCCTTCGAGTTTTCCTTGTTATATCGTATGTGCCGCCCACTCCATCGCTGTCATGTGCCAATCACGGGTATTTTATGGGCTTTGCTCCATTCAATTGCTGAGAAAGACAATCTACTTAGGTTCCATGTATTTATTCTAACCTTAATAAGTAATTGTTAATATACGACATCTGCCAATCTACGACAACAACATCAAAATTCAACACACCAATGAGTTAATAAGTAAAATTAAGAATACAATTTTTAAAAATAAATGTATTCTCTATTTTGTGGTGATGGCCATCTAGGATTTCAAATGTATACTACGTGTATACTATTCTATAAGTTTATCCATTTTATTTGACACCTACATTAGTTGTCATGTCAGGCCATCTCCGACCCGTTTTAAGCAAACAAAACTAAGATAACTTTCGACTAACTTTTCAAAAAATAACATAAATATCGGTTCATTATTTCAAAAACAGACAGACATGTAAATCTTATAACACGCTGTCGTTTTTTACGTTTAGCTATAAATAAAAATGCTGATTTTAAAGAAATAAAACAGAACTTATTTCCGAATAGCGCCACTGTTTTCTAACTGAAAGAAACATACAAGAAAACCTAGTTTCATCTTCGAAGTTTGCGGTTTACTTTGAATCAAAAGCTCTAACCCTGTTCGATAGGTCTTAAGTTTTGATACCTCCAACTTGGAAGTTGAATCTAAAGTCCGATGAACAGTCTCTAGTACTCAAGTATGCTTCAAAACTTTACTTAGATGGTTGTTAGCGGCATGCCGGACTTTGTAGCAGGTAAGTATTTATCAGATTAGTTAGTACAGAAGGCATTTTATTAAACAAAAGAGGAAAGTGGTTTTGCTTTTTTGAATTATTATTTTTTGTAATATTGAAATATAGCATTTTGTTTTGCATGTCAAGGATATTTTAAGTTTGTTTCGATCCTGATATTCACGCACCTACAACGCGTAGTTTCCAAGAAACCTTGACAAATAAAATACAGTTTCTACTAATCTTGACTTATTTTATTTGTTAACAAATTATTTGTGGAGGGTTTGTTTTTCTTAAAATTGGAAGGAAATTGCTACAACGTTTTACTCGATTTACTTGAGAACCGTAAAATATTCATTCAGTGTTCTAAATATTGAAAAAACCCGACAATAGGTTCTTTTTTTACCCGACTGCGAAAATAAAAACTCATAAAATGTCTTAAGTTTCACATTTCTTCGTAATTTTTTTCGTACATTCACTCCTTGCACTTCACATTATCGCAAAGGAACAACTTTTTTAACAACGTGGTTTCTATGTTCCATATTAGTTTTATCTGCATGAATATAGTTAAATAATTAACACGTAATAATATTTGCTTTCTTTATTATAAAAATATATATATATTTTAATTATAACATTTCCTTTGTATTTTCTTTATTAAATTGATTTGACATTTATTCCTTGAGTATTATGTCGAATAGAAAATGCTTATTTATTTTATATTATATTATTTATGTTTATGACAAAGAACTATGTGATGTATCATACGTGCTTAATATTTCCGTTCTAATAATTAGAAACTTTATTAAATTGAAAAAAAGGTTGCAAAACATCGTATGACACCTATGTGCATTACAACCTCGGCCTTTTAATTGCACCGGCCTCGCGAAGTTCTTTTTCTATTGGACCTAGAAAATTTAGCATACATTAGTAGACTGACGGATATAGCCATCATAATTTAAAATGGTTAGCCGCAATTTATTATTATAATATAATAAGCTGTTGCTCAAAACTCAGTAGTCTATAATTTGTTTCGTAAAAGTGAGAGGCGTGGGATAAGTGAGTTAGATTGAAATTCGGAGTTTTAAAAGCGCTGCATATTTTTAGAATGACTCAGTTTTATGCAGCGGAATAAATTGTGGATTGAGGCAGACTACCATCACGAATGTATTGGATTGACGGTGGTACCGATTTGCTTTTTTATTATTTTGGTGCAAGACCGTGGAGTCGCATTTTCAATTGAGCGCTACCGTGATTTGGCCACATTAAATTGTAAGTCGAGGTGGTAAAATCTGTTATTTAAAATGTGTCAGTATTTCAATCGCATTGTGCCAAAATGGCCGTTTTGACATAGAATAGGCCACAGTTAGTATGAAACAAAACATAAATTTTAATACTAAATCTGATCTATTCTATGTCGAGACGGCCATTTTGGCACATTGCAATGGCAATGTAATGTTATTCGGAGACAATTTAAATAACAGACTTTTCCACCAGGTTTGATTATTTTAAGACAACAATTTATATGTAGAACTTATCTGGAGGTCTCAAGTGTTCTAAATACTCAGACATTGCTCATTGACATTGCAAAGAGACCCAGTACTCCCACGAACTACTGGGTCTCTTAGGCTCAGACTAGCGCTATAGGATCCTCGTCACTTTATCATACTGAGTTGGTTAAAAATAATGTACCTAATTTAAATAGGATATCCAGGACTTCTTAAAATAGACTCCCATTTTCTCGCACTTCCCTCACTCTTGCGATACAAGATAACGAATAAAACGGAATGTCACCCTGGAAATTCGTGTGGTAACCACAATTCGAAATAATACAATTGTTTTACGACTATCTGCACTCTATCGTATTGTTCGATAATTCAGTTAAAATAGCTTTTGTTTCCACGAAAATTTATCAAGTCTAATGTAATTAGTCAATTATTTATGTGTATTAATGAAATTATATTGATTATGATCGTTATTTGATTGGGTAGTTTGTTGCTAGCGAGCGAACCAAGCAATGCGTGGTCGGTTCGAATCAGATTAAGTTTTCTTTAGTTTGTAAGTATGTTTGTTTATCTGGTTGTTTATACTTGTATACAGGTATTCATAACCCCCGCGACAACGATGGGATTTTATAAGTTTGTCGTGGTTGTGTGAGGGAGTGTGTATGTGTGTCCTTGGCATCATAGCTTGAAAGGTGAATCAGTCAAAAGTAAATTTTCTTAGCTATGTTTGATGGAAAAGCTACAAAATGGCGAATTACAATTTTTTTGCTAAATGTTCCTTAATTTTTTTTAAATTAATCTTTTTATTGGAACACAGTGACACATTTCTTTAACTTATTTCGAAAAAGTTTGGTTTGAAACTTCTAAATACACTTAGATTTTCGGAACTTTGAATTTCTATTCACTGATTTTGTCCATATTTCATATGTTTATGCGTAGTTAAACAAAGCAGTTTTAAGAATACATTTGTAGTCTTGATTAAAATCATTATATTAAAGGTACTTCTATTATATTCTGATATCAAAAAAAGATTAAACCAATCAAGCTTACTGCCAGATGAATCAATATTATGGCAGAATTGACACGAAACCACTTCATTCGCCTGTCAATAAAGCAGCTGATGATAATGACGATAAACTAGCTACTGGTAAATAACAAAATTATTCTAAATCCAAGACTGTATTCGATTTACCAGCATACGTCTTTAATACGTGTATTTAAATCAAGTGATATCCCTTCGTATTCCAGAGACAACTCAATGAGCAGCCGCGACGTGTTCACTGATGTTTCCAAACCAGGGAGCTATTTCAGTAGTAATCGAAATTACTCGTATGCGATACATAGTTGTAAAAAAAAATACATATAATATTTTAATTGTAAATTGAAGCACTTAAATAGCAATCGTTTTTTAACATAATAGGTAATACTTTCAAAAAGTTACAACTGCAATTTCAATACATAAAATGTTTGCACCAAATACTTCGTTTACTATGATTTTAAAACCAAAATACTTAATAGATTTTGTTAAAACATATATGGGATCACCGGGAAAGATTTTTTTAAACAGAACAAGAATTGCGATAAGTCTGGTTAGCGACCTCAACATCTGGGGTTGGTAGTCAGGGTTCACTTACAAATGCCTCTCAAATGTCATAGAAAAAAATATATTGCAGGTGATCCGCTTTCATTGTCTCGAATGGAATAATTTTTACCAAAATAAAATATATAATTCATTAGTTGGTAAGATTGTATTTTAATAGAGCTCCATTCTGTACAACCAGATGTGCGACTTTGTTTGTCGGAGTGGGAGTTTTTTTAGGTCATGGCTGTACTTAGGTAAAAGGTCTTAGATAAAAGGTACTTAAACAGATCAAAGCTATAGTTTCTTGTCGATATTGAGTTTTCTAAAAGAAATTGTGACAAAAAGTATCTATCTACAGAGTCACTGGTAATATTATGTGTTCTATACATTCCTATAGGTTGGCTGCCGTGATTTTTTTTTATGGAAAAGCAATTTTTTTTTTTTTAATTTTCATAAGGCGTATAACTAAATTTGTCGCTACTTGTCATCAGGGACTATGTGTTTGATTCATATTGCCACCCCTGCAGCCGAAGCCGACGATGATATCGCACGCGCGGCGAGCAGCCGAGCGCAATTCGAGACGTGTCATCGTTGAAAACACGAACGACACATTTCATCCCTGATGAAGTTCACCGAATGTAATCCAAACTAAAGTTGGACCTTTCCAACAATCAGGTATCTTTAAAAGGATGGTAGTTAATTACCAGTGACCCTATACTAATATATAGGTACTAGAAAATAATAATATCGCACAACGCAATGTAAAGCTTCTGATTTGGTACCGAATTCGTATAATAATATCGCAATCGGATTAGTCAGTGCCGCCTCAAGAATACGGCTGCGGATTATCTCCAGCTAATGCGGAGGATGAATCTTCTGCTTACGTGATAACTTGGAAACGTAGGTTTGTAGGAATCGAAATATTTCAAGGCGCTCCTATTATTAGGAAGATTCGTTTTGTCCGCGCAATTCATCATTTTGAACAACAAAAAGTTTAATATTTACAAATAAATATTAATGTAGTATGTCAAATAAAAAAAATAGTAAATTGTTCCTAAAACATTACGCGGTTCAATTGGCCCCATTGTTATGCTATCATTTTATGAAAATTCGTCCAGTTGGTTTATAATATCAAAAAGATTATCAAAAAATCTAATGACAGTGATTAGAAATCAAGATATAGCTACAAAAACGAATGATGTAGACCTGATTTGTTGTTCTAGTAGAATTGCAATAATTAAGCTTATTTTTAACATATAAAATAAAAATAAAAACGTAGTGATGATTTCAAGCGACTTTAAAACAAGACGTGGTTCGTCATTAGGCCCATAAATATATTATTTTAATCAATATCTGTTCAGTACTAATGGCGACTTTATCGCTTAAAGCGGTCTCTGTCAAGTACCAGCACGTCACAAATAAGTGTCAAATATCTCCTAATCATTTACGCTCTATTTTTCAGAAATACAAGTTTAATTCAATCTCTCCACTCGTTATTTCCTAATACAACAACGGATGCATTATTCTAGCGAAATTTTCATCCCCTATCTCAGACCGTCTTGTTTTAAAGTCTCTAGTATACGTGGATCGAAGGTCCTCTAGAGATTTCCCCCCGGTATTGTTCATCGTGGCTTTTTAACCATTCTCTGTGTCAACCAGTAAGAGCTTAGTTGAAAAGATTCCCTCTAAAGATAGGAAAAATGTAAGTGAAAAAAACCTTGTGTTACTAGACTGGAAGTTTGCTTGAAAGCTGTGATTCCCGTTTTGTCGTTGATTTATTCTTACTAATTTTACTGACCGAGCGAGTACCTATAGCGTCTTTGCTACGGGTCTAGCATTTTTTTTTCATGTGTCTGTTGGTATGTTTGTTGTTTCTGTGTTTGTATGTCTCGTGAAATTTGGTACGTTCTGTACAAGTCGTAGTTTCCAATCAATTTTCATGAAAGCTGGTGAATGGGTTCTACGTAATTTTAGCATTTTTTGTAGTCGTGGCTACAGCGTCATATTACAATAATATTTGGAAGAAACATGCGAGATATAACATGAATTAAGATTTTTGAATGTAAAAAATCGGTCAAGTGGTTGTAGATTTTTTAGTACAATGTCGCAAAAAATATCGTGGTCGTGAGGTCGACAGTTTGGGGAACTACTAGTCATGAACTTTCTTATTAAACAATAAAATATATTTTCTCGAATTCCGGGTTGCAGTACACCTTAAATCTTGTTGTCCATATCGTTGCTCACTTTTGGGCAGGGATCTCCCATATAAAAGGATTTGGATAGTCCACCGCGAGCTTACCCCGTATAGAGCCTATGATAAATTTTATGAAATAAAATTTAAACAGATTCTATATTCGCGAATTGAAAATATAATAGTGTTCAAAATATTATCATGTTCCAACTTTGACGTAGAAATTTAATATTTGAGTTTGCATGAAAACAGAAACTTTGTAAATAGGTTTTAGCCGCAAAACTTTCGTATGCATACGGCATGGAGTGATTTTGCAACAGATAGACAGATAGACGAACGCTTTATTAGAGACTCGCATATTTACTATTATTATTTTTTACGGCTATTTAATTTTTAATTGTGTAACTGTAATTGACCGAGCGAGCAAAGCGAAGTCGCTGATATTGGTATCAAATAATTTGCTTTTCAGGTTTAGTATTATTAATATATGTAACTGTTCGTATTCGCGTATAGGTCTAAATTTTTAGCTAATTTCGATGGCACCTAAAATAAAGTTAAATAAATTTAAAGTTATATTTTGTGATTTGACAGATACTTCCTCTCAAAACATAAAAAAATAACTCTTTGCTGAGACAATTATTAAAAATATTAATTACTGCACTTTGTGGTGTTACTCGCGGATCTCTAATTTTTATAGCCTATGTTAGTTATAAAGTAGCTTTCTAAAGGCGAAAGGATTTTTGAAATCGGTGCTGTAGTTCATAAATGTATTCGTTACATACGAAAATACAAATTTACTCTTTTCTTTATAACATGATTGGTATACTTAGATATAAATAAACATATTATTATGCAGTCTGGAACTATATTATAAAATCACATTGAAACTATATGAAACTAAACTAAATTTCTCTTCGGTTTTAGAAAGCTGGGAAAGTTTATAGTAACACCATAACTTATTTACTAGAAACTAGATACGCTGCGCGGTGGTAACTGGCGATGTATCAGTTCTAGTAATACTTTAATATAGCCTACGTTACTTACTGATAATGTAGCTCCCTAACGGCAAAAGATAGTTTTAAATCGGCGCAGAAATTTTAGGGTTTGTTTTTCACAAACAAAATACAAACCTTTCCCCTTTATGATATTTAGTATAAATGTATATTAATCTTACCTAAACATGATTTCATCTTAATACGTACTAATTAATTATCAATAACCTCGCACAAAGCCACTCGTTTGGTCATTGATTAAATATCTTTCAAAAGAAACATCCCGCTGCCTCTTTTTAATACAGTCCACTGAACGTCCCTTCAAAAAGTTTGGGGCTTCCGGACTTTTGATTACACGTTACGTGTAAGTCTGTATTTCAGTCTGCCTCATTTGTAACTTTGAAATCAGTATCCTCATACATAAACATATACTTAGTCAAGTTCTAAATTTGATACAATGATATTAGCCAAAAATTTGGATATAAACTAAATTATGCTCTTTCTTTTCCCTGGTTTCTAAATAGAAGAACAAAATGTTTTTTTGTTTAAAATGGTGTAGTTTTCAGGATGGCGCATTTTTTTCTCAAAACCAGTTAAGTATAAAATCTAAATCAATATCACTGAAAAAATTAGGTAACAGACAAATTGTAATGGGTTTTCATTTTATTCAAAGTATTACTTTCTCTAATGTTGAAAGTAAAATGGTTCAACATAATAGTTACTCGTATCTTTGTCCATAGAAAATCTATTTACTGTTATGTCAAGCACTAGTGAAGAAGTTAAGAAATATGAATGTATAAAAATAATAAGTAAATAGTAAATTTCTTAATACAAAATATTATTATGTCCTCATAAATCAAAGTAAAAGAGCAATACCGACTAGAAGCGCTGACTCAGAATAAAATACTTTTCTAACTTTTACTTACACTAAAAACCTATATTTAAACTGACTCACGCAAGGTTATCGAATACCCTAGCAGTATTTAGCAGAAACCAGCGCAGAGCGACGATTCTTAGCATTTAGGTCTGTCACGCAATGCCCAAAGGCTAATAGGTATTCGATACCTTAGTGAGGTGGTGGTTACAAATTTTGCCGATCTTGTAGAAATAGACCGGAAACAGATCTCGGTAACGTTACGAATTTGCGAAATAAAAATTTATGTACATATAATTTTTCTCGACTTTTTTCGACTCGGCTATCAAACCTCCAAGATTTTTCTTAATGTGAGAATAGCGTTCTCAATTCACTGAAAACATTTTTTAATTATGTTTCCCTATTACTCAAATACGCCTACACTATTTGTTATTTACAAGCCAGATGGTTTCATAATTATACACTTTATGTAAAATGATCCAATAATTTTGTTTAAAACATTTAACTCTAGTGTCTCATTTTCTCGTTTACGAAAGAGTTCCAAATAGAATGTCATTAAACCTACTAAGTGACTAAATGGACAATATCTTAAATTTATCATAATTATTTTCTTATTGCTTTATCTACCAATTTTTAACTGGTGGAAAGATTGAAATACAAGTTTGTAGCTTACAAATGATGAATTTAAATTAACCAAAAACAATTTAGTTTTCAAGAATTGCATCTTCTTTTTAAGAAACAAAAGTCAGCTTTTTAATACATTATTTAGTTAAACAGTTCTAAGTAATAATTGATATCCCAAGGCTACGCTGTAATAACAAAAAGGGATGCCTTTTGCGTGCAAACAATGGAAAAATATATTTAGGGGTTTAAGGGTTGCGCGTCTTCCACAAATAACTTTGTCTTTTGGGTAATTGATTTCTGGCAGAATTCAAAGTTATTTTGTTTCAACAATTTAGCTCCGCGAGCTTTTTAATAAGTTTTTTATACAAAGGAATGTTTTGTTTTAGATATTATTGACCAATTTTTAAACCAATTTTCCGGCTAACAAATAATTTATTCATCCCTATTTTAACCTACATTTATTAAAGCGCTTCTAAAGAAGTTCATACTTTACTCTGACCTACTTAAAAATGAGCTAAACTAACTGGTTACAGAGTAAATTACTATATTTTAACTGTAATTGTAATTTTCGTTTATATTGCTGACTATACATGATAACTGAACTGTAAAAATGTATTAACTGTGTTCTACTTCGACAAACTATAACACCTACTCTTTCCCTTTGGATAAATTTAATGTGCTTATTCCTTTTAACCAAGTTAATAAATGTATAAAGAAAGCCGTATTATCACAATATTTCATTGTTATATAAAAAGGGTAATCATTAAATTCGTTACGATTAAGCCTTATTAATTTTGATACCAGATTTTGACAGAGGTTTGATGAAAAAACAGATCTGAAGTCAGAAAAACCGTGTCTGTAAAAATATGCATTTAACATAGTTTTCTATTTAGATTATACAAATATTCCGTAACAAATTATTTAATTCAACCTTAATTGACCGAGTGAGCGAAGTGTCTTTGCTTCGAGACTGGCAAAATGTCCTTTGTTTGTCAGTTTGTATGCTTATATGTTTGTATGTATGGATGTTTGTACGCTAGCAATTTTATACTTGCGTAAAGGTCGTTGACCAAACTTGGTATTCAGGTTCTATGGTTTTTTGGACATCGGGGTATTTCGATAGGGGTTCTATTTACTTCAAGAAAAGGGGGATTGTGCTTGTATTTGCGAAAACCTCGACGAAACTGTAAAATTATTTTTTATTAAACTTAACACAAGGTGAAATACACGAAGATAATTATCTTCGTGTATTTCACTATAATAATTATAATTATTTCATTATAATTATAATTGTTCCTTAGTTACAGGCTGTTAATCTTTTCACGACGCGTATCACGCATAATTGTACTCGTCATGTGTATTTTACCAGTTTTCAAGTTCATTAGTTTTTATTAAAAGAATTAAGGCAAGTTTTGCAAGTTATAAAATAATTACATTGAAATGTTTTAAAAGCAGCACAGTTATTGTAGTAGCGAGGTCAACAGTTTGCATATCTACTGGTACATATTTTATTTAATACATAAAATTCATATTATTTCATATAATATTCTCAATTTTGCGGGATAAGTGTTAAAATTATTAGTAATTGACATAAAAAAATTAAACTGTTTTTAACATCGCATTATCTTTAATGAATTTTAATACCTGTCTATGTTATCTAAACACATTTACGATAATTTTAAGGGTTTTCCATACAAAAAAAAAAATGTTTTATTTAATTACATCGGCCAAGTCTATTGTTACATTGTCTGTGGTTTTGCTTTTATATTTACAATCCAGTACCCTCTCATTATCCGTAATGTAAGGAAATTTTCTTTTACGTTCAATTACGAGAATAAATAACCCATAACCTCCAACGAGAAGATATTTTAATAAAAACTTTGGAGTTAATGGAATATTTTTCTCGGAGCCCGTTAGCAAGTTTCCAAAGCAATTCTTGTGAACATTTTTCATGGTTGAACCATGAAAAATGTACACCGGGTTTTATAATAAATCTTTATTGTTAGAATTCGAACAAGTTCAGAAGAAAACTTGATTTAAGTGTAGTTGGAATAGACTGGAATAAAATATGTTCAATCACGTTGAAGTTTTTTTACGGGATTATCAAACAAAAAAAAATTATAGGCTATGCGTATATGTATTGTATGGGCACTGCCCCATCGTTAGGTCATCAGTATGCTAAAGTTGTCGCCACCCTCAAATTGTAAAATCTATCGCCAAGCACCTAACGGTGTGTTCCGGCAGCCTTCCTTGAGAGCCAGTGTATTCAGACTAGGCATGCAGAACTTGCGGTCAAATGCCTAGCTGTGCAGGATAAAGAAATATTTAATTTAATAATAGTTTGTGGAAGTAAATATTTTCTTATGCATAAAAAAGTAGCATTTTCATAAGTGTTTTTTTATAAAAAGGTTTTTTTTTATTATACTTGCTTATTTTACTTTTACTTATATATAAAAGCAAATTAGAGAAAGTAAAAGCCATAGTTAATATTCGACATAGTTAATAATTATGGTATCGTAGTAAGCTCATAATCCGTTTAACCTGTGATTTAACGCAACGCTCGGCTATAAATATATACATATAGTAAAATTGGATTTATAATAGAGTTATGAAACAATAAATCGCGAGCTATTGAGTATTTAATATTAATTAGATTATTATGATACACTTTCGAAGACTTTTTATTCCTCACGAATTAATGTTAAGCTATGTTAAATTATTTTATTTTAAAACTGTAGTAGGTAGCCATTTAAGTGTACTTTTTATTACTTTATTACTCGTCTTCAAAGACTCGCCTTAGTTTTGTGTTAATGATATTCTCTGACAAATAACTGAAACCTTCAGTTAATATATTGTCAGTCAACTGCGCCAAAAAAAAGCGAGATCATAAAATTATGACCAGCATTTATAAACCAGTTTAACCGAATGTAACCAGTATAGCTTGTGACTATTTGCAGAAAAATTCCAAAAAAAATTGACAATGTTAAAAATGCATAAAGAAAAAAAAGTAGAAGCTGACAAAACAATCTTCGATTCGTGTGATTGCCACAGTATTATAGACCTTGTATCACAACTATAAAATGTACTTTTACAGATTCGTCGTGGTTTTTTCTAAGCAAGCAATTTCATCATTTTTGTTAAAAATAGAACCCAGTAAAAAATACGTCGAAAATTAAAAAAATCTAATTATTCGTAGAACTAGTACAATAAGTTTAGATGGAAACTACAAAATGCAGGCGAGTACGAAATTTCTAGCGGACAAATATCTATGTATATAACAAAAGAACATTTTGCTAGTCTTGAAGTAGAGACGCTTCGCTCGTTTGCTTGCTGCGCTCGTTTGGTCACTAATAATAATTGGAGTTAGGCTGTAGAGTGTAAAAAAGAGTCAACAATACGGAGACACCGTGCTACAGAAAGGTGTTGTTATAATTAAGGGTGTCAGTCTATTAATAAAAAGAAACCCATTGTAAAACAAATTATTGAACAATTCAAAAGAAATGATCGATCACGTTATTAATTATTGGATGGAGAACCTAATTCTTTTTTTGCTAAAGTAACGTCTACAATAGGTTAATTTTGATGGGAAGACTACCAATAATCACACCTTTGTCTTATTTCATGTACAATACAATGTTACATTTCTATTATAATGAGTCGGATAATATTTCTCTAAAAACAACGTTCACTTAAAAATCTTTTTATATTAATATTTAGAAGAAAAGAAAAGTGTATTGTAAGGGTTTAAAAGACAGTTATATCAAGAACGTCTAGTACGTAGTAGTGATACATTTTTCTAATAAATTCAAGATAATCACAAAATTTTGATACAAAGTCAATATGGCACAGGCCATCATCGAAATTTGATATTTCAATGCAAAATTATTCAAATTTAATACAAAACGTAATTCCGTCATAGAATTGGAGATTTCGGTTCTGATTATCCATTCCGTTAAAACATTCGATTATTTTGCTGGAGATTTGACGACTGATTTTGAACTGAATTCGTAATGGCGGCGGATGAAGATCGGTCGGACGTCAAATGAGATTTTTATCGAGAATATTATTTAGCAGGGTGATATTTTGGACGTTTGCCGCTTTTAATATCTATCAGTTTTATACAGCCACCAATAATTATCCGAAAAATATCCAAAACACCCCTTTTTAACGTCGGAGACCTTCATGTACATTATATACAAGGTTATAGGCTAGATATGTACTAAGCCGAAAGAGGGTTACTATACTCATCCTAATGAACAACTTTCACAATAATTTCAGTAAATCACTTTGAATACGAGAAAAAAAATCAGCTGTTTTAAACAAAAAGTTGATCGGTCGTCGATAAAATGTATGAAACAGCTGATTATTTTTTCTTGATTTCAGAGTTGGTCCCATGGTGAAAGTTGTTCATTAGGGTGTGTATAGTGACTCCCTTACGGTTTAGAATACCCCTAGCCGATAACCCTGTATATAACTTGGAAGCTCTTACGTGAAGCTCTTGCTAAGCCGACTGTTAAAACAAAAAATTACCACATCTGAGAAAAGTTTAATTTAACATGTTTTACGTTACATACAGAATAGAATAGAACAGAATAAAAAAATAATTGAAACAGAAAACAAACTTAGTTGCACAATTTATAATCAGACTAATGTTACAAATTACTGCTTCCTGTCACAAACCGGTTCCAACTCAACATTATGCTGATCTCGACACATAGATTTGATCTCGTCGCTCAAACTTTTTATTTAAGGTCCTTATTCACTTCACCGTATATAATATATATCAAAATAGTGGTATATAAATTTCGCCGTACCATAATTATATTTTTTTTTCCTAGCAATGCCATGTAACCACATTCCCGACAAATAAAAAATCTTAGAACTTATATATAAGTGCCGCGTTTCATCATGATTAGTTGAAAACCAGGATTTCTATTCGCTAACCAACATACACACAAACATAAATGTTGTAATGTTTTTTCTGTATTCATATAAACTTTGTAATGTTAAAACTTTTTTACAATTAACATATATTAGATTTAATTTGATAAAATTCAGGACGGTCTTACAGACCATTTTACCTGTTACTTCTTCAACAAAATAAAAATAAGTAATATAATATGATTTGAAATGTAATAATAACTATAATGAATATTTACCAATTACCACATTTATTTATTGTTCCAATTTTCTAATAATTTGATTTATTCAATTCTATGTTTAAGTAATATTAGGTTTGTATACCGTGCGAAACCTAAACTGTAATAACTAATGACTTGCTTATGTAACATAAGGCCAACAAACAATTTCTATTTCTATTTCTACTACTTTAAAGAGCAGTATATGAAGTTTGCAATTGTCACATACGATATTTTTTGTACGATGTTTTGTAAAGTTACAAAAAACTATTTGTTTGTAACTAAAATTTAATTAACATATGCAACTTATTTATAAAGACTTAAAATCCATTATAAACTTATAAATTCTCAATTAATATTCTTTAACTGTTTTTATCCCGTTATTTTAGCAATATTTTATACATTGAGTTTAAGAAAACAGTCAATCCAGAGTTTCAAATTGATTTTATAAATTCTGCCAAGAAATTATTCAAATCTATCACAACAGAAATTAAACTTCTCGAAAGTTTGACGTGGTTCTAAGCAGTATACAGATTTAGGGTGCTTCTGTTGAAATTGAGATTAACAAAACTCGGAAATTCTTAAGGTTTTAAGCTGAAAATATACCTTTTGTTATTAAGGAATAATATTGGGCAAAAATATCATTTCAGATTACGTAGAGGCAAATAACAATCCTATGAAAGAGATAATATTATGTGATTTTAATTAAATTACAATCCAATGGTATTTTGTCATAATAAATTATGATACCAAAAAAATTCAATAAATTTCAGCTTGTACATATTTTTGACGGCCTAATAATTTATAATTAAAATAATTAAATTAAAATATAAATGCTTGTATTTCAGTAACTTTGTGTTTTTACCTTTAATCAAAGTGGGATTCCCCTTTTTATGTATAAAAATCTTGTGGCAGAAGGTCCCGCTCTTCCATATCTATTTTGTTCGATCCTTGTAATAAAATGAGGATAGATGCAAATTAATTACTCTTAACTCTTGACATCTCCCTGTCATTGACGGTGGATGAGCAGTTGCAATCAAGGCGCCGGCCGTGCGCATCGCACTCACTTAGTGTAAAGGTGTTAGAATCTATGCAAATCTCCGTAGTGGTGTAATTTTAGACATGGTGAAGTTCTGCGATACATATTTACAAAACATAGTTTTGTTTAATTGTTTTTGTGTTTAATAGAGACCCTTCCAGAGCCTTCCCAGAAATATTACAATCTAGTTTAAGGCTACTAAATAATTTAAATTTAACTTAAAATTCTACACAATAATGTTTCTAAAAATTTGTCCATCGACACTTTTCTTATTGTTTTGTTAAGGTGAAGATACTTTTTTCATGTGTTTCTTTAGTCTTAGCACTGACACTATATTTTTTCACTATCACTATTTTTAAACACTAACACAAACAATTTCATTCTGTTAAGTCTTCTTGCTATGTGAGTGTGGTCGAGGAGCTGGACCGCCTCAACATTCACATGGTGATGAAGTAATTACAAGAATTTAAACTAAATAGATAGGTCAATATAATAAGTACAAATAATCGACTCTCATGTGTATATTTGTGTGTGTGTGGATGATTGTATATTTATTATATTAGTTTCTGTCCAGTATCTTTGATAAGTCTTATTGATGTAAGTAGGTGTAATTAGGTAATTATAATTTTAATCATCTAATAATACTCGTGAGTGCTTCAATCTCCTCGTATGATTTAGTAAGTATCTAGGTACTAACAGCTTTTTGCATTCATAGTGAGTTATAGAGTCATACAGCTTTCCAGCAAAATATATTTTATAAGCTCTGACCGTCGCAGCCGACTGCATTCTTCTTCTATTACTGTTGATATTTGGATTAAAAACTATTATTTATTGTGAATTTTTAATACTGTCTGTATTATATACAGCTCTCGTATAGTTAGCAATGATTGGATTTGTTAGTAATTAATAACTTGCCGGTATGAAACTAATGACAGAACAGTATTTTTTTAAATTTAGGTTTACCAATAGTGAAAGTCGTTAATAATGTGTACTCAGATTCCCTTTAGGCTAAGTTTACCCTTAAATGATAAGTAACATTAAACAGTGGACATGTTTTAGAGATATTTTTTTTAAATGACTACCGCCTTTCATTACTTAAGACAAGCGTCGATAGAACTTTTTCATTTATTTCGATTTATAAATCATACCTCTTGTCCGATTTAAATTAAATTAAAGTAGGATCGTTATAGAAATCAGGTAAAAAACTTAATTGAAAAAAGGAAGTCGAAATGAGTACCTCCTTTTTTCAGCAGTTGGTATCAAAGTACGTTTATACGTCTTATTTACTTTCCGAGATGTATCCGTTCACATAATCGACCACCTTGAGCTCTTAGGTGTCACGCTGACTTCAACGCTCAATTTTGGTCTGCTCGCATCTTGGGATGAATTATCAAAATACTTGCTTAAAGCGTAGGAGTCTGTCGAAAGAGGAACTCAAAGACTTTTAGGCGACGATGCTCTAGCCAAAGTTAAACTTCAAAGCGTCGAGCATCGTCGAAAAGTGGCTGGCCTATCGGTTCTATATCGGATATATTTTGGGGAGTGTGCCTTGGAATTACATGAATTGATTACCCCATCTTCATTCTACAATCTGACAAGTAGAGATACTGTAAGGTGCCACCGGTTCATGGTAGAGGTTCCACGGACTCGCATAAAATACTTCGCGTTTACATTTACTGTGCGAACTGCCAGGTCGCAGAATTCGCTTCCAAGTTCTCTATTTCCCGATAGCTGTAATCTCGGTCTCTTCAAATCGCGAGTGAATTGGTGTCTTTTAGGCAAGCGCGCTACATCCTTGACCGCATCGTCACTATCAGGTTACATACATCATCAGGTGAGTTGCAGTCAAGCGCAAGTTTGCCAGTTCATTGAAAAATTAATTCAGATACCGGTACAAAGCAAAGACAAGAAAACACCACAAAAAAAGGAAACGAAACAATCTAAAGCGTAAAATTACGTGCACCTTCACGACCTTACGGGCTTAATAAAAACCATAAACATTCCCATAAAAGACAAACCTTATTTGCATATTCAAAGAATTTAGAATACCATTAGAAAAAAATATGCTGAAAGCTTTTATCGTAGAGCAAAAATTTTGGTGAAAAGTAATAATTTTGACCTTATTATATAATCAAAGCTGACATTTAAGTAAGTGGCTATTAATGAGTGAAAGAAAATGTCTTATAATTTACTTAAGGTTGAGAAACGCTTCATCTACGTATATAATCCGACGTATTTACTGAACTGACCGGTTGGCGGTTGGTAGCAACCCTGCATTCTGCGCCGCTGGTCGCGGGTTCGATCCCGGAGAGTTCAAACATTTGTGTGCATAAAAATGCCTGTTTGACCTGTGTCTGGAGGTTTATTATATATATAAGTATGTATTTATGTATATAAGTATGTATATCAGACATCAGGTTATCATAGCACAGGCTTTGCCTAGTTTGGGACCTGAAGACCTTTGTGTAGATGTTGTCCCATATATTATTATAATTATTATATTAAATTGTAAGTCCCGACTGACTGATTGATATAATAATATGCTAGGAACTAACGCAGAATTTAAATCGCTGAACCTAGAGACATGAAAACTAAATGATGCATTCATAATAGTTTGTAATTTACAAAAATCTTTTCCTAGTACACCCAAATAGCCTTTGTAGTGGCTATTTGTAAATTCAATCCCTTAAAGGGTTTAGAATGGGTGTCGAAAGTTTTAAATTCTTTATATTCCATTTTATGTAGCGGGTAACGCCGCATGTGACCAATAGCTACTAGTATATTGTAACCGATGATCCGATGACTATTTTTTACCGAATTTGCAAAAAAAACGAGATATTCAATTCTGCATTTTTTTTTCACCCCGTTACAAACAAAATATTTTTGTTTGTAACGGGGTGTACTCATTATGTGGTCCTTTTTTATCAAAATTGAATAGTTTTTCAATCGAAACTGTGAAAAACATTACGGTGCCTGCCATAATGGATTCGGTACACACTTTTTTTTTAAATAATTATATTTTTAATTCTAAAACAATAATTTAAAGGTTTTTTAAGGCATTCGTATAAGAAATTCGTCGACCTTGCCAAAGATGTATGAAACATCTGATTTTTATGATATCCATAGTTGAATGATTCCAGCACCAACTTCTCTGAATAAAATAGTAAAATATCAATACTCGTATTATCATAACAACAAGAGTTCTTTGAAAAATATTTTCTGAAAAAGAAGAAGGAAATTTCCACCTTATTACAAGTACTTAAGCTATACTCTCCTTTGTTTCAGGTCCCGTCTCGACCGCGTAGCTCAAGAGTGGGAGAAACACTCAAGTGTCCATGTCAGGGCGTAATTTCTTAAATTTGATATTAGATAGTTAAATAAAATGTATATTGTGAAGTGGGTGCAAAGGACGTTGACCGCGTTTGTCTTGCTGGCGATGACGTCACGATCAGCTACGCAGAACACTGTCATAATAGGTGAGTTTTACACAAGTAGTTTATTTTTTATAGAAAGAAAAACTTCAAATTTCTATTTGGTCTGATTTGTGAGGTATGGTCTAATCCACCTTTACAGGGGAGACGCGTGTTCAGTCGTAAAAAGCTATGGGTCGATACTCTATACAATAATTTATTAATAACTTCAAAGTTACAAGTCACGAAACAGAGATTAATTATTTAAAGTTTTCATTTATCAATAGGTATATATTAATATACCTATTTAAATCATAAATAAAAAACTATAATTAATTAATAATATTGAATGAATATTAATATTTAACATGTCACGAATCATCAATCATTATAGTTATAATCTCAAAACATTATCATACAGGTGAAGGCGATGATGAGAGGATTTTACGCGATTTTTATGTATATTACGCGGCATCATAAAACAAAACTTTAATGAATCTCGTAGAGCAAACACGCACGATTTCGAACTCCACAGAGCGCATAATGAAAAAAAATCGAGTCGGCAAATCAAATCAAAATTAACTACGTATTTGTTGCTCAACAGACGCACATCTTAGAAAGATCATAAGTGCCTCTTACCAATTCTCAGCTTCAGTTTGTAGTTTTATTACATTGTAATAGTCGCTTTGTTGCGCTACATTTTAATCTACAATCTAGATCAATCTGAACCGTTATATATTTTTTACTGTAACTCTTTAATATAACATTCAAACTTAATACGTTTAGAAAAGTTACACCTCCGATTCCGTGCGTCATTGAACAATTTCCAACGCGAATTCACATCAAGGTCGTTCATAAAACTTTCCGTGACTCGCTGACCAACAAAACTCAAATATTACCTTACGGGGCTTCATTACAATTCAGGACATGCCTTTATATCCCTCCTTTTCTATGTAACGGTCACATTGTATATTAATAAATACGGGTCCCTAAATATTTGAGGTTGACTCTTTGCATACGCTCTCTTTTGAGGATGTTAGGGATGTCCGTTGTGGATTCCTGTCTGAATAAGAAAGAGGATTAAATGTTTAACTATAAAGGTTAGACTACACCTGTGTTATTTATTTTTTACGTTTATGAAATGAAATGAAATTATTTATTGGCCTTATAACCACTTATGTTATACTAGGCAAGTCACATTACAATATTTCACACAATATTTAATTTAATAAATTTCAAATGTACCTATGTCAAAAAAAAATACAATTAACTTAATAAAAAAAAGTATTCTTCCAAAATAATAAACATTAATGTCAGTAGAATTAAATAAAGTCATTATGTAATAACCTACTTTAATTTATTAGTTTGTATGTTCTAACAATAATTGTTTAATTGGATATGACAATATGTTATATAAGTTTTAAAATAAGAAATTATTAATAAGAAAAAACAATGACGATAAATCAAATAAGAAAAATTAGCTATAACCTACTTAAATATATTTTAAACAAATTTACTTTTATTAAATAAGGTCTTTTTTGATCCCGATGCAAAAATAACGGGGATAAGTTTTACGTGTCTGTGTGGGCATCGTTGCTCCCAAACGGATGAACCAATTTATATTTAGATTTTTGTACACAAGGTGTATTATCAGTCGAGAGTGTTGTTAACTATATTTGATGAAAATTGATCCAAGATGACCGCCGCCACAAAATGACAGAGTAAATTTTTTCACAACTCCCTCATTGTGGATATCAAATGATAGAGCTTGGCTAGTAGAGTACTATAAATATGATAATTTCCATATAATTTTTTTTTTGGTTGCCACAACAAGTATCGGTGGTTTTCCATAATTTTCAATTTCATTTATTTTGTTGTAACTTTGCGGAGATGATTTTTCTCCTTGTTCTTAGTCGGTAAGCTTTTGACAGAGTGGTCGTGATCGTCACGTTGTACTTTGAGTTGGGCCAGATACTATGAGCCTCACTATGTTTAAACTTTTTTCGCAACTGTAGGTCATTCTGCTGCATTCGTTTCATTGTAGACTTGATTTTGTTAGTTTATCGTGTGGGTGATCTGCCGCGCGGTCTAGTGACTTTCACCATTCCCCGGAAATAAGGTGTAACTGATTATCGCGCCTGAAAACCTATCCAAAACGTGAGCTTTCACGACTTGGTTATTGAAAATAAATGCTGTTTAATGCTGATTTTTTCGAGTATTAAAATTTCTGGTACGCGTGCTTACCCGTCTTTTTAATCAAAATCAATCAACCACGCTTTAGTTTTCGCAAATTCAGAAAAATAGTCTTAAAAAAAACTATATAGTATACTATTTTTTTTTACTATTTTCAAATAATAATTTCTCTTTTCCTATGAAATTAATGAAAACTAGTACGTTGCAGTACAAAAACTATACGAAATATTTTTTTTCTAACGAATGTTAATATGAGTACGAGTATAATCTTACGCAGCGTTTAGTTAGTTCATCCTGTCACTATTGTTATTTATCTACTCGTATGTAATATTTTGTGTAGATTTTGTACTGTTTTTGTTACTTCTAACTAAAATGAGTTCTTAATGTTATATATATTTTTTTCTAACGAAGTATAGATATATTAAATATGATTTTTTTATTAGTGAACTGCCTAATTCATCCGTGCGTGAGGTCACTACCAAGCGGAAGACCAGCGCTGGCTCATGCAGCCAGAATTTTGCTGAGTTGTGGTCGGGTTGTAACAAACACACATTATTATTACATATGTTTCTTTTTACAAGATTGTTTTGTTAAATGTTTTTGTCGCAAATAAACTATTTATTCATTAATCAATTATAGCGATGAACTAAAAACACCTTAAACCGTTTAATAATAGCTTCAGTATGTAATCCGATGAGTTAAGTCAAATTCATTTAGCCTCAGCAGAGTTGAGTGTGATCAAACACATACGAGACATGCTAACTTTTGTAGAGTTTACAAACACAGTACATAGCCTTGTAGGAGTTTGTTTACCAGAGCATCAATTAGTTCTTCATACGCAGGTTTAGGTGTTACCTACGTTTAGCATAGGTAATTATGTTATTGTACAGACGTTAGAGTAAGTTTAGTTTTGAGTATACATTTAAATTAAATACTAAGACCTTGAGAATATTTGTAGTGCAAAGGTTGCCGGCAACGAGAAACAGTCAGAAACGGTTGACTTGACTTGTTTAATTTACAACTTGTATTTTTTCTGCCGACTCAAAAAACAAGGAGGTACTATGTTTTTTTTTTTAATTTAATATTTTGTTTGAAAAGATAACTAAACTTATCGAGTGTTTGCATTTAAAATTAGTCGAAATTGGTTCAGAGGTTTGATTTTAAAACTAAAAACTGAAAAAGTCTATCAGCGTCTTCTGTAATGGCAGATAGTAATAACTGTTTTTTTTAACTTGTTGTATTTCTTAATGTGTCCGCCTTGTAATAGAAATGAACAAATTGATCCTGTGAAGCGAAGTGTTGTGACGCTGTCCCTCGCTACGATGTAAACATTATTTTAAAATACTCATATTGCTTATGATTGCATCCTTCTTGATACAGAAGTTACATGTAGTTCTGTGAGCTGTCAACTTCACGGTCACATTTTTTGTGACTGAAAAATCGACATCCCTCTTTTCATTTATAAATCTTAATTCGGTATGTAAGTAACGCCGCCGTACCAAACTTCTTCTATTTATGGGAGCCAAAAGTCCTTCCGAATCAAAAATCTCAATGTTTCATCAAAATAGTTAGAAACTACGGCCTGTACGTGAGTCGTTTTTTTTGCGGACAAACTACGAACAATAGAATAAGAAAAAAATATTTTTGGACTAGAAGCAGAGACGCTTTTCTTTCTGTACAATTAGTTTACCAGGTGCTTATTAAATTAACTTAGAATTATTAACAGGTAATAACGCTTTCTTTCTTACTATAATATAAATGTTTATATTCAAAAAACATTGAAATATCATCCACGCATTTCAAAGAACAAACTCTTTATAATCAATGATTCAAATCTCTGCACATCAAAGGCTTAATCCGAACAATGACATAATTCACATGCTTGATAGAGCCCTATTCATGCCACCTGTAGTGATGCGCATAAGGCTTCATGAGCACTAAGCCATGTTCCACTCAATGGACAATTGACTGATAGAGTGACTGTAGGTAGGTCGAGCGTTTAGTACTGAGCTGTCGATTGGTTTCCGTAGATCGGTTATGGCCGCACTGTTGGCTAGATAGGACTTATTATAAACTGTTACGGATACTGACAGACTTAATTTGTCAGTTTTATTATCTTTTAAGTATTCCACTACGGCAAGCGTCTATAAAACTTTTTCAGTTATTAGAAATTAAAAGTCAAAGCTCTAGACTAATAAATTTTAATAAGACCACTCGAAAACCACTTCACTCCACTCACCAATCTTTCAAACAATTATTTTTTTCAAATTGTTGTTTTCGTCTCTGAGAAATGAGGTAATAAACATTAAAACGAAACTATTTCAGTACCTCCTCTTTTCTGAAAGTCAGCAGATATAAATTTGAAATTTAAAGAGATTATAACTGGCGTGATGGCACTGAAGAACTCCGTCCGTTGGTATCATCATCATCATATTGTCACGTGGAGATGTTTTTGTGTTCGGTGCTTACACGGGGTCGAACTATTTTGTTGACGTTATGAAACTTTTTTATTCTCTCTTATATTATTCGCTGTTACTGCACTAATTCAAATTATAAACCTTGATCAGACTGAACGTTGCTTAACCTTGATAGAGACATCTAAATAATTAACAATATCATTACAAATACACGGATAGTGATAGCTATTCATGCGTTTCGTAATAACTCCGAGCTGCAATTGAACCTGTTTTAATTCTCATCTACAAAGCATTGAAGTGTCACACTAAAAAGACTGTCCATATTAATGCTGCATTTATAATGCATTCAATTAGAATTTAAGTTTTATATTTTTAAATTCATTGTACTTAAATTGCAAAAATATCATTAAAAATATATATTCAATAATTTGTGGCGGTAAATAAAATTATTTGTTTAGTAGCACCTTTGTGCATTGTTTTATTTACGGTTTAATAAACAGGATATTTTAATAATGTCATAATGTAATGCTTGTACTAATAACCTAGAAAAATGTAACCAACAGATAAAAGAAAAGGTTACCAGACTTAAAGTTACCGTTAATTCAATTAAGTATTAAAGAATTAAGATTTAGTTTCAATGAGTTAAATGAGTTATTTTCCTGTTGATTTATATGTGTGGCAGATTATTATTGGCACAAACTGGCAAGTTACTTTCTTTATAAGTTGAATTAGTCAACTTTAGTCTTCAACGCAACTGCACGATATTTCAAAATCAAATTAACTCATATTTTAATTCAATAAAAATGTTTTAAATATAAATTTGATTATGAGGCATTTATTGCACAGATGAACAAATATAAAATGTACACGAAATTAAACACAGTTTCAACATTCGCATATTAATGATTGATCATGAATTTTATGCGATTTAACAAACCGCATCCACATCGCTCAGTATTTGCGTCTTTTTTGAATTATCATAAATAACCATTTCAAACATTTAAATTGTTTGTTGGTATATACTCATTTATAGTAGTAGTCATTTATAAAAAAGTGACCACCGATTTCGCTTTTCTATACAGACAATTAATTTTTTGGGTTATACTTGAATGATTTTGAAAAAAAAATCGATATGGAAGCACTCAAAAAGCATTATACTTTTTCATACAAAAACTGCTATTTTTCAAATCAGTTCAAGTGTTTTAGAAAAATCGTAGTGTATAGATATTTTTTTATCTATTATAACCTCCACCTATAATGCAATAGTTAAAATGTGTCAAAACCTGTATTTATAATAAGTTAGGACTCACTCACTCTCTGAAAATATTGCTTATAATTATAAGTTAGAGAAGATGTCTGAAAGCTAATATAATCTACCAGGTCTCTTCCGAGTGACTCATCTATGTTTATTTGGCCAGCATTGACCCAAAACGGCCTATTAAACTAAACTGACAGTTCTTAAAATTGTGTCAGTCTTTTTCGTGACGATTTTAAAGCTGTTTAATTAGGTTAGTTTAATAAGTGTGGACTGCATGAATGGGAGTCATTGACTTACTGGCCGTGAAACCCGTTCTATTGCTACCAGTGGCAGTGATGGCACAACAAGATACAATATGAATGTTTGTAAATGCTGTATCCTCATAGATGTTTCCATCGGGCAAAATAGAACCGCAATTTGAAAGTGGTTATGGACTTTGGCGGCTGGCTGCAAGTCGATGCTAGTCAAATGATCACGCATTAGGGTGAGTTACCTAAAAAGATTTTATTTCAAATTTTAAGCTCGTCGCAAAATCATTACGGGTGCCGCCTAACACTAGCAAGGCTGCGAAGCTGATACAAAAGATTGAGATAAAAGAAGAAAGCGTTAGGTATGCCGGGTTTGGTCTTCTATTATTAGTAGTATGGCATAAGTAGGTTGATGTAATAAATATAATAATTGCAAGGGTCCTCTCATACCGAAAATATGAATGAGCTCGAATAAATTAGAAATACTCTGAGTTTATATATTCGATAAATAATCCACCTCAGTATTTTCACAATAGTTTCATCAAAGTGACAACATTAACATTCGTACATTTTATCGATATTCGCAACCGTAAACATTGACAAATCGATATCCGGCACATCACTACGAAAGGGTTGCAGAGCCTTTCTAGTGTCGATCCGAATATGATTGAAAGTCCCCACAATGCGCGTTTGCCGACTATTTCTCACGTAACAAAGTCCCTATTGTGTCTAATATCAGAATATATTCCTCCCGGGACTGAGTAATAAATATATCCGTATGCTCGATAAACGAAACTGTTTTAGGTACCGACCCTTAAGTTTTTTTCATTCAAAGTAGGTCAGTTGCTTGCTGGTTACTTATTGAAGCAGTTTTATAAAGAACCTATACGTTTTTTATTTCACACGGAGTTTCTACTTCATTAATTTATGACAAACACATTTGAGATCGGTTAAAAAATATGGTCCATTAATTAATAATTAAAGAGTCTTGTATACATTTTAAATAACTGACCTATTTTACAATATTTTTTATTGTCGGCTGTTTTATCTTTAAAATAATACATTGTAAAAACATTTGTATCAAAAATTATTCTAGATTAAAATTCTAATTGCAACTAGCTTATTCTTTAAATAGTAGCCGAATATCAGGCGTCTTTGTAGGCTTATCTACAAAGGTCTCCAATGATCTTATTTCGGTAATAAAAGCCTCTAACGTAAATCTTAACGACATCTAAGGGTCGAACACAAAAAAACCTCTTTAAGCTTAATGAAACGAAGATAGCAGATGTTAAATGAAAGTGATAATATAATGGAGGTCAATGTAGATAATGAAGGGACGTCTACTCGTACAATTTAATCACACTGTTTTTCATGAAATTTTCCTTTTTTTTTTGTTTGTTAATTTTATAATCATTTGTCTCAAAGAATTTTATGAATACTTTTTTGATCGAGCGATCGAAACGTTTCTGATTCGGGTCTGGTATATTTTTTTTGTTTCTATATCTTTGTTTGTTTATTTGTGCCTGAATTATCGTATAAGTTCGCTTACAGGTAGTACTTTTTAACTAATCTTGATGAAACTTGGTGAATAGGCGCTGCGTATTTTTTGATTTTTTTGTCTACGGCGATTTTTGATTGGGGAAGAATATTTCTCCCAAAGAAGAGGGAAGTTTGGTACGACGCCAATTACTGGGCGATTTCAATAAAATTTGGAACGTACATGCAGAAAAGAACATCAATTGATATTATTATTGACAAAATACGAGTATGTAGGTAAATTGGTTGTGGTTTTTTTTTATAAAGTCGAAAACAAATATCGTTTTCCCGCTACAAAGTCGATAGTTCGTGGGCCAGCTGGTCATATTAATTTTTAACACAATTTTAATCATTGTGTCTCGGCCTCTCCTCTATAATTATAGATTTTTTCCACCCGACGTCGTCACTTACTTTATACAAATACAAAATATTATCCCAAATAAATTGGCCGACTTGAAGCAGACCTTTTCCTTTGTCAATAACTAATCCTTCTTAATCTGGTTAGTAATATTTTTTACCGGGATTTTTTCCAAAGTCATTGGTTCTGAGATCCGTTCACCCAATTCGCGATACAACACGTTTCAAACGTAGCATTCAAACTTTTCATCAAATTCTTTCACTTCAATCCAACCAATAAACGAGCTTGTGTATAAAAGGGAGCGACGGATAGCATTTAAATTAATTCGATAGGCAAAAAAGTCTTCTTTGAATCTACAATGACCGTCCAAAGATTTATAAGCAAAGAAAGATATGAAACCCACATACAACATACATACATATACAACTAAAACTATTATAATTTTATCTTAAATTTAGATTTTCATTCTTCCTGATTGTATTTTTTTCTAAAAGTTATAACCACTTTATATATAATATGATATCATTAATTGCGCATATGGCCAAAATATTCATGCTTTTAAAAAAAAGCATGATGCCTGGCACTTTCGTAAACTCGTAAATGGGTGCTGCTTACGAGGGTGTTTGCTTTTGGTAATATACAGGTAACACTTAATACAATAGGCATAATTAACTAATTAAATATTTGTATTTTTATATTTACCTAAAAATCTGATGTATGTTTTAAAAATGTCAATTTTTATGGTTTTAAAAGAGGTTGATAGCCTTAATTCTCTAGAAAAAATGAAAACGTTTCCTACTACGCTTTACCAGCCAATTTCAATTTTTGGCAGAGACATGCAGAACACAGCCGAATTTTTATTTACTTAATATAACAAAAATCGGTCAAGAGGTAGTCATTAGTTATAAACGCAAATACTATTGTGATGGCAAAATCAGTTCATATACATGTTTGTGTAGAAACTCAGAAGAAATAGATAAAACAGGTTAAGGCCATTCTATGAGAGCGCTGAATCATTATCATGTCTATGGTATCACCCCATTGTACAGCCAGTGCGATAAATCCGAGCGAAACAGATAATATCTGGTATTGAAACGGCTGCGTTTTGTTTGGGGACAAAAAACAGCTGATAGGAGGCAAAGCTGTTCTGTAACGATTTGCGTACTTATCACGCTTCAAGGTCTTTTGAAGGTTGCTTTAAACGAAAATCGTACAAATTCATGAGGCGCAAATGAACTTTAAAGTTGATTCCACATACATGGTTATCGGCTAAGGGTGTACTAAGCCGAAAGAGGGTCACTATACACACCCTAATTTATAATTGTAACAATGAGACCATCTCTAAATTCGACAACAAAATAGTTCATACATTTTGTCGACGATGGATTAACTTTTTCTATGGAACATCTGGAATTTTCTTTTCGATTTCAGGGTGGGTCTCGTAATGAAAGTAGTTTCGACTTCCCTTTCGATTTAATATACCCCTAACCGATAACCCTGTATAAGTAAATAATCAAGAATATCTGACACCAAGCCAGGAGCTAATATTAAATAAGATTTTCAAATTTATATTATATTTAGATTTTTAGGAGGAGGGCTAATATTAAATAAGATGTTCACAACACCAAAAGCCACGAGGCCCAAATAGTGTAATGTAAATAAAAATTGGCCAAGTGCGAGTCGTATCCGCGCACTAAGGGTTCAGTGCCATTATCTATCAGTTTAAGTTTTTACATGTCTTCGCTAATAATAACAAGCAAAAATGTGAAAAATCTCGTTTGTTGTATAGAAGCCCCCGTTAAATATTAATTTTATTTTAATTTCATTATCATAATTATTTACGTCAAAACACAAAATGACAGACAGTCGGACGGATGGACAGCAAAGTCTTATTTCTTAGTTCTTATTTATAATATACTTTTTGGTTATGGAAACATAAAAAGACAATTATAATTTGAAGAAGAAAGCAAACATCTCTCAACTACAACCGACTATAGATAACGATCAGCCAATCCATCCGCAAGGCAATACATTACGAACAAGAAAGTTGCTGGCTACCTGCCCTGAATGGCCTTTCCACTTTTCTAACAAAGATATCGCTAGTTCGAGATAAACTTCGAGAGGTGGCCTGATTCTTCGCTCCGAGACTTTTATAATACTCGACGCTGCACCCGCAATCACTACCTGTTACCACGAAGACTAGATAAACTTACTTGAAAATGAATTTCATTTATTGGTTACAAATATTTGTGTAATTTTTCTACTGAATACCCAAAAAGTAGGTAGTCAAATTGACGCTATATATTTTTTATATCTTATTTGATTTCTCGGAGACGGGTGGATTGAAATACATACATCTCGCTTAGTCCCGTTTGAATTTTATTAATGTTGTTCCAAAGGTTTTATCTAAATCTAAATAAGTCTAATCTAAGTAATATCAATGTAATGGAAGTCGGTAAGTGATCATATTTTTTTTTAATTGCTTTTTTTCTCTTATTCTGTTGTAAGCTCAGCTTGTTTAATTTTACTTTAGAATTAAATAAAACAATTGTTGTATTGAATACGAGGTAAGGTTGTTGTTAGTGATATTGATTTTCTAATTTACAAGAAAAAAATATTAGACAGGATAATCAGAATAAGGTCTTCTTAATAAAAGTCTAGTATATTACAAAAGTATACGTGGTTAGAACTGCCTTCTGTTTGAAAATGATATAAACTATGATACTCGTAATAAATATAAATAATGATACTTTAAACAGTTAGTGTAGGGTCACATTATATAAAAAAATTATAAAACTGGGCAATAAAATACTAATTTTGTAAATTCAAAGTATGTAAATTATTTTCCATCACATAGTAACAGTGAATAGTAATTTTGTACCCAATTCACGTTATCAAATATTAATCGAAGAGAAATCCTTCCTCACAATATTTTCCCTATTCGGGGACGATAAATTATTATAACAGAGAACTTTGACGTGGGTAGTTGACAATGTTCGATTATTTAATCATGAATAGGTATAAAAGAAATTACACTGCTAGTTGAATACCTAATTAATGTAAGAGTTTAGTTGGTATTTATGTTGTTTAAGCACTATGTCTGAAGTAGATGAGTATAGCCTTGTCGATAAACACTTCAATTCCAGGTTCATTTATTCACCTTTGAGTTTTTACCTGCATCTTATAAATATGTGTGTATATTGATATATAGTGCATATTATAATATAATAACCACAAGCTTAAACCTTGAAGAAAAACATTGTAAGAAAACCTGCTTGTCGAAGGCAGGTTTAGAAGATGGGTGAAGTCTAGAACCTACGATTTGGCCAGCGTGGTGGGCTATGGTCTATACTACATAAGGGAGACCCAAGCCCAGCAGTGGGATGTTATGGGTTGAAACGAACGTATATAATATATACGTTCGTTTTAAGATATTATCTTATTTTTTTTTTTATTAGACAACATCCACACAAAGGTCTTCAAGTCCCAAACTAGGCAAAGCCTGTGCTATGGTAACCTGATGACTGATATACATACTTAGAAATACGTATATACATACTTATATATATAATAAACACCCAGACACAGGTCAAACAGACATGTTCATGCACACAAATGTTTGACCTGTCCGGGGATCGAACCCGGGACCAGCGGCGCAGAAGGCAGGGTTGCTACTAACTGCGCCAACCGGCCAGTCATTATTAGGATAGTCCTTACTTGTAAAAAGTATCAATATATTTTTGGTTTTAAAGTATTTACAACTATTTGTCTTATAACGTAATTTATATACACTGAATTAATTTCTTGATAAAGGGATTTGTTTAATACTCAGTAAATACTCGTATGTTTTATTAATTTAAGAAAATGTGGTCTGTCGCGGTGAACCGACACGTCTTGGTATATTCCATTTGTTCATTTAAGTAATATCACATGGGAAAACAAAGCAAGTCTAATACGAGTATAGTGCCCTTTTACTGCTTGAGAGATCAGCAAGAGACAACTTTAGGATTGATGCTTCACTTGACGATTATAGGTATGCTAAGACTCCGAGACAAAGCTAATACATGGCAACCCTTTGCTCAAGGTTATCAATTTTTAAAATAGTTTCTTTTTCTGACTGATCCAAATATTAAATAAATATTATGTCTGGAAACAAATTTGCGCTGAAAAATTTCGCAAGCACTAAAAATCCACAGAAAGTATAATAAACGTAAATCCGGCAATAATAACGAATTAGAAACGGCAATGTCGGCTCTACAACCATTCCACTCGCCCCATCGCATAAAACGTACCGTTAAGTATAACCAGAACTGGTCTACAGTATCATTTCACAGGCCGGCAGATTCTCCACTCCTAATCTATAGTGGCAATATGGCCGGATCAGGGTTTAATCAGGAGCTGGAGCGGACGTTTTTTGCTTTACACAATAAGGACCGGCACGCACTGCGTTTCAAACCGATATAGAAGAGTTGTTTCAAAAAATGTATGTAGCTCCAGCCAAGACAGTGTAATGATACCAGAAATACGTTAGGGACTAATAATATTTACTATATCAACCAAATTCTGAATAACGTTTCTTACCGCAGTGTACAAAATTAATTTCGCATCAAAATATTTCCATGTTATATACGCAAAAAGATGATTTACGCCTTTTTTTTGTGTGTCATGTTTGAAATTTTGATTCTTAATATATATAACTCTTCCAGGTATGCCAAACTTCTATTACAATACACATAATTTAGATATTTTTGTACTCAATAAAGTAACTGATGCATTTTTAATAAATGCACAATATAAAGCACATCTTTAGGCAGTTATGGCAGTAGTACACAGTCCTGGCTGAAAATTATACAAGTCTTTCATGAACTTAGACAAGTAACAAGTATGTAATACTTTGATAAGAATTTGAATACCTTTTTGACTGACAAAACCTAGAGACTCTGTGATTTGGTGGATATCTTCATTATAGAGTGTAGGAGTGTTTTAAGAAAGGTATTCTAATAGTTTAACCCCTAAATCAGGAAGTCAACTTGGAGTTAAAAGTCGGAAACTTTTTTATATATTTCATATAATAGACGAGTGACAGCAACTAGCTCAATAATAAATGTTTAATAATTTTCACAAACTCACGGCAGCTGTTATTATCCAGCCCGCATGAATGCTCGTGACATTTTATCTCTGATTCGAGCCCAGTGCGTAAACGATCTAAAGATTACGGGAACAATGACATCTGCTCCAATTCTCTGCAGCTATTATTTGCTTTGTCCGACTTTTGTCTTTGCTTCGGAGACGTCAACTAAGGGAAAAATCCTGGCCGTTGCTTGAAAGTTTGATGAATGTTCTCAGCATTTTATAGCTGAAATTCGTTTGGGAAATGTTGTTTTTTTAAATATCTTAAATCTGACAGCAGTTGGATATTAAAAAGTTTGTATTTGATAGTAATCTTGTACAGAGCCGTATTTTTAATGATATACACGTGTTGAGAGATGGTGTGCGATCTGAATGGCTTGTGTCTGTTTGACATTTGAAATTCAATCGTATATTACCGAATTTTGATATGATGTTTTATTAATACTGAAAAAATTTATAAATTGTCATGTTATATATTCGACCGAATGTATTTGAATTGTAATGTAAACTCAATAAGGTAATGATAGCAGCAGTCTATAAACTATATCCTTAATCTTCCTTAGGTTCTAAATGCTTAGCAAGTCTACGTTGAATGAAGTGCTTTTTGGATTTTCAAAAAGTTTCACCCTTAATAATAGCAATATAGAAAATATGAGTGATTATTGTAGATGTAGTAAAATTATAATGTTGGAGATATAGTAAAATTATAATTATTTATTAAACATAAAGTTTTATTATTGTACAAAAACAGAGGGAAAATATAACGTTAAAATATATAGTAATTATTTATTACAAAACGAAAAAAAAAAATTACTACTAATAATCAGATTTGGGGCAAATCAAGAATGACAACAATCACAAAAACTAAAAATAAACACTCTTACGACAAACGAATATTAATACTTACTAAATCCATTTCCTATATTTTTTTTAGATTAATAATAATTTGTGACAAAAAATACATATAGGTATTCAATAATAGTTCATGTCATAAGTTACGCACATTATGAGGGATGGCAGTGACAAATGATGGTAAAACGGAATCGATTCAACCAATTTATGTCACACATTCATCTACTGTATAAAGTAACGGCCGTGAGACTAACAAATGGTACATTTACGTCGGATTTCCATCATCGAAAGGTTTCAAGGACGTGGTTTTCAGTATTTGGTTCGTGTTTAAACACCGCCCACAAAAATTCTTAACGGTTACCAAAATGTATAAAATATGGTCACCAAAAAAAATTTATAAATGGTCACCAAAAAAAATTGTTGCCGAAAGTATTAACAATGTCATAAAAAAAAACTAAAACAACTGCGGAACTTGATGCTAAAAGTATTCGAATTGTCATAAAAATGACCTGAACCTACTGCGGAACTTGTTGCCGAAACTATTTGGACTGTCATAAAAAAATTACCTGAACCCACTTCGGAACTTGGTGCCGAAAGTATTTGGAGTGTCATAATTTGGTGACCGTTAAACCATTTAGGAAACCAAAAAATATTTTTGGTGACCGTTTAAATTAAACTCATTTTTAACACCCGATGCATAAACGACGGGGTGTTATAAGTTTGATGTGTCTGCGTGTGTCTGTCTGTGGCATCGTAGCTCC
Organism: Ligdia adustata; assembly: GCA_947049295.1. NCBI lineage: Eukaryota > Metazoa > Arthropoda > Insecta > Lepidoptera > Geometridae > Ligdia > Ligdia adustata. The sequence continues at coordinate 13,746,157 of OX346218.1, forward strand.
CGAGCGGAACAGATTTTGATTTTGTTAAGCTTTGTTCGGTGAAAATCGGTCCAAGATGGCCACTGCCGCAAAATGGTGAATTACATATCTTTTTATCACTCCCTTACCATATCATCATCATATCAAATGAAAGGGCTTGATTAGTAAAATACAATACATAATGATAAATTTCAAATCCAAGAAAGATGCCACTACAAGATGGCGATGTCGAGAGAATTTAAAGTTTAAAATTTAACTTTTACTAAGAGTATCTTAGCCATCTCAAAAAATAATTAGAAAATATATTTTTGTTTTTATAAACTGAAATGTTGGAAAGAGAAAAAAATAACAGATTGACGTTGTAGAGAAAACAAGCCAAATTAAAATCAAGTTGCAGAAATCTAATCTAATCTGCAGCACTAAAAGAAGACCACTAAGACAGTCTTCGATTATTTTATATAAACCTATAACAGTTTGCAATGAAATTTAGTGCTAGTGAAGTCTAAAGTTCACTTGGCGCTAACGAAACTCAAGGATATCCGATCTCAAACAGTTTGGAAAGGTTACTGTTAGTGCCGCCGCCATCCGGCGCAAAGCGCGTCGATAAAGGGATTATGGATCGCGGCTTTTTATTTTTATTCCTCCAAGTTAATACCGCGGTACGGTTTTATTGTATACTCGGTCACATAATATTGATGAGTTTGCTAAACTTTTTGTGTGCCTTATCGAGTAACGTTTCTGAATATTGTACCTACATGTACCTGCTCATTTGGAAGTTCATTTTATTGGAGTGGAGTGGAGATCAACTTATTCATAGTTCGGTAGTTTGATTTACTTTAATTCACCTCCCAATCTATTGAGTTTCTAATAGGAAGAAGTTCTCAATTTTCCTGAAACTGTTTTTTTTTGTAAGTATTCAGTTTTTTCAGCGGCGCGACGCCTGAGCTAATATAGTTTTTTTTTTGTTCGTAAAGATACTATGTATATTAATTGGCCTTGTAGTTTGGTTTGTAAATCAAAAAAGTTGCTGGCTGAATTGAACATTTGTCATATTTTTAAGTACCCTTTTATCCTAACTTTATAAATCTTTAATTTGACTGATCCCAAATATACGATATATTCATAAATATATTAATAAGTATTATAATTAATTAGTATACTCATTTAAATAAATTTGAACAAACTCGAAAGCTGTAAGAAACTAACAGACTATAGACAGTTATTATCATAAGACTATCCATTTATCTTCTATAATAAAAAAACCCGGGTAACTTGTGAAAAATTGAGGCGAAAAGATTTCCCTCGAGATACATCGCGAATATTATCCAAGTTTAAGCTCAAGTTAGTGTATAAAGTTTAAGTAAAATTTTAATATGGCTAGTTTATTTTTTGCTCACGCTACTTCGTCTGAGTTGCTAATGAAAATGGGCGATGAAGTAATATTATGACCCTTTAAAAGTTACTTAGCTCTTAGGAAAACTTATGAAAGGTTATTACTCCTTATTTAAGTATGCACCCAAGTATATAATTTTTGTCTAAGTCATATTTAAGTAGTCTCATATTAAAATAGATGACCCTAATTCGGAAGTGCTTATAATTTTTTTTTTTAGTTAGGTATTTTGACTTAAAAGCGAATACTTAAACTGGTTTGTAATTATTTATATCTTAGCTTGTTACGTTTTACACTCTAACGCAAGAAAACAATATCTAAATCAGTCTTAGTGTCATAAAGTAATCGAGAACAAAGATAAAAACATGTTCCGACGATTAGAGATCCTATTTCAAGTAATTATATAAATGATATTGATAATTTAATCTTATGTCTTTTTTAATTTTAATTATTTAATAATCATGATATATAATTATAATAATATTACATTGATTAAAGTAGTTGTATTACATGTTTAGACTAGCTGCATCCCACGGTTTCACCCGCGGTATATATTTGATCTTCGCATGGGGACACTTCAATGTTCTGGGATAAAAAGTACCCTATGTTAAACACATAGGTATAAGCTTTATTTAAAATTTTATCTAAACCCATTAAGCCGTTTGATCGTGAAGGATAAACAAAGAAACACTCACACATACACACACACACACACACACATACAAACTTTCGCCTTTATAATATTAGTGTGATGTGATATTGTTTATGTATTCTGTCTTACATTTTGTCTGTAATGAGTAATAATATAGCTATACTCTTCAATGTAATTCATTACACAAGTTTTTTGTGATTAAATAAAACAAACAACATTAAGTACAAAAGCAGAATTTGCAAAAACTAAAGTCACATTCAATATTTCGATGTTTATGAACCAATCTGTAATTTTACACGGCAGTTTGTTACACAACCTGATATGCGTTATCAGGCCTCCAAAATACCAAGAAACCATTAGCAACAAAGATTAATTAATCAAAACAAACGACGACCTCCCTTTTATTTACTTGGGTCATGTTCTGCTACCTTTGACAATTTATACTAAAATGTATTTGACTTCCAAAAAACCTTGCAACAACTTAAGACTGGAATAAAATCATTGGGATAAAATTATCATCATTATTATCATCTGCAGATCAAGATAAGTGCAATGCCTCCTTGAAACCCTCTTTCAAAATCGATCGCCGGGTTTAAGAAAAGGAGTACGTACATATACTTACATACAAATACAAACACATTGCCTTTGTATATTTAGGTAGTTCAGTAAAAACAAATGTATGTACAACCAATGACCTTCGGCCTTGAAAATACAATTTTCTAATTTTTTGAGTCATGTGGAGACGAGACTTTATGGACGTAGAGCTAATCTTATTTAATTGACGGAGTCAGGCGTTACTATGCGGAAATTCCTCCTCACCACCGCCACACCTCACCTTATTATTTACTGAGAGAAAGAGAAATAATAAGGTGAGGTGTGGCGGTGGTGAGGAGGAACCACACCATAAAAACAAAAGCATGTTTCAATTTCTCAAGCTGACATCAAGACGAGGCTTACTTAAACACTAAATATTTTTTATATACCATCTTATTCTAATCTTAATTTTCAAAACTTATGGGAGCGTTTGATCGATGCGATGCGTACCTAACCAGAATGCCGGTATTTATCTGGCCCGTCATTGCCTTTTAGCGTGGAAATACCACTACCATACTCGGCACTCTGCCCTCTGGTGGTGGGTTGGAGTATTTGAATTATCTGTAGATCTTAAGTACTCTATAGGTAATATCTCTAAAAAAAAATTTTGTCGTTGTAGTAGTCACTTTATTTCTCTTACTAAAATGACTTGCACAGTTTTTATTTTTATTTCCAGCTGCCTTTCAATATTTTATCCAAAAAATTTATCCAACACAAAGATAAGCGTTGTAGTAAATAAACAAACTTTTGCAATTCGAAGGCCACGCCCTATTTTAGAGGAAGAGAGAAGTTCCTTACAGGAAATAAGTTTGGGCCGGGGCTAAAATGCGTTGAGTTCTAAGAGTAGCTGCCGTATTTTGGGGTAGATACGAGTTTGTCTAGGTTGTATTGCAGTATATTTTAATCGGCCGTAAGGACGATACCAAATCGTAAAAAGTAAAGTTGATGTACCTAAACTAGCAGATATAATTTGACAACTGCCGGAGCCTAGTAGGTATTAGTCGTTTCTAAAGATTGCGGTCCCGAGTTTTGATTTACGACTGAGACAGGTGTTCAAATGATGAGTTTGAATTTCTGTTTTCGGATCTGGGTGTGTCTTGCATGAATAATGCATAATATGTGTATCGTATTTCTGTAAAATTCGTGTATAGTCTACATGATTAAGAGTAATGTACCCAATTGAAACCATTAAAATTTTCGTTGGAATTTTACTAAGCTACTCGAAAAGAGTAATATTTGATGTAGCCTAAAGCCCAGACTCATAATTCTCGTATTATCAGATGCGACCAGTATGTTTTCGTGCCTCTCGAATATTGCCGCGCTGGCCGTAAAGCAATTTTATTGGCTTTCTGCTCACTCATCCATTTAGTGATGAAGCCTAGGCGTTTTGAGGCATTGTTATTGCAGAGGGACTCATTGAAACCTTTACCTCTGTAAAGCGCTTTTTAAAATGTATACATACCTACTTTTAAATAAATTCATTAAATTAAAATATATATATATATATGAGTTAAAAATAAGGATCCTAAATCAAGGTTAACGTAATTTGTAGCGCTAACTGTTTCCACAAAATAACATAAATGTTGAGCATTTTAAATATAATTCTGAAACATATACTGGCATAATAGATTTAAAGGTAGTTGAAAATATTTTTAAAATCTGTAAACAAAATATAGGTTCCAGTTGAAGTAAGAAACGATATCATACTACCAAATTCGAAAAGTCAAATTGACCAAAATACGCTAGCATTAAAAAAACTTTTTGAGTTTTGGTTTGTGTTCACGATAATACCATTTTTAATATACTTCCTATGCTGCACTGATCACTGAAATTTTTTAATACATAATAATTTTGTAATTCATTTATGAAAAATAACTTTGACTCTATGACTACGACCGTGCCAAATCTACCGACTGACAATTGTCACTCGGTAGATTTGTATTTACTACAAAAAGCAAGTTTCCGTGTATTTTTTGCACGTATTTGCTTTTTTTGTTTGCAATTGTCCATACTGTCACGTTCTATATAGGACGTTGTATATCATTCAGTGGGTCCGATACGGAACCCGTGGACCGCAATGCCGTTTGTCGAAAATAGAAAAAAAAGCTTTTTTCCAAATAGAGAAACGTATGGGAATGTTTTTGCTGAAGTTCGGACTTTTTTCAGTTTAGAATTGATTTCTAAATAAACGAACACGTTTTTTAACACAAAGTCTGTCTAAATGGACGTTTTGTAGTGACGATTGCTGCAGTTAAGGACTTACGATATGGAAAGCACATATATATTACGTTTTTTTAGCATTCAGCGTGGTAATTTTGATAGCATACGCTATGGTAGTATTTAGATAATCTACAGATTTTAGTGTTTCACATTGTACGTTCTTTTTGGCTTACTATTCATTTAATTTTGTGCTCTAGAGTACTAACCAACTACTTGCCTGGTAGTTTTTAAATTACGTTCTAGGTATATAAGTAGTTGCGACTACTTGTAATCTAAATACATCCCATTGTTAATATATGAAATGGAATCGTATCGAGGCAATGTCGTTTCGAATACGCTGAAAATAAATTTAGTTATAGTATTTTAAGGGCTTTAAATAATTTGACAAATAATATTCTAAGAAAATGAGCAGGTAGGTGTTCCGACGACACAGTAAAAGTCACATATAGCTAGTGAATGCAATTGGCAGCTTGTCGTTCAAAATGGCGTTCTTAGCGGGAGGCCTGTGCTCAACAATGGACGTTGTCTGGCTGATGAAAATGATGTTGAATCAAAGACAAGAGAAAACATTACAACGTCATCATTTAGAAATGTACTCTAATAAGCAACAAAAATATATATAATTAAATATATAAATTTCATTATTGAGCACAAAGTGCCGCTTTAAAATTTTAATATCCTGCGTTCGAAAATTTATTTCTTATGTAGTACAAGGTTGAGGAAACCGAACCGTCGCATTTCCTAGTGAAATAATCAGCAAACCGGCCACGTGACCAGCGCCTTATCTGTCCTTTGAAAGATTTATAACTGGGGTGTAACCACAGTTTATCTTAATCTCGCTGCGGACTTTATATCTCTATCAGTGAAATGGGGGGGCGGGAGCGAGAACGGTTTCGTGTTGCGAATTCAACGAATTTTATGAACATTGAGCGAAACGAATGTATTATTTCTCAAAACGTATGTGTGCTATATATTTATTTAAATTGACTACCAGCTTCAGGCGTTTATTTATTTTCTTAGTTATTTTACAAACCATCATACTACTGGACTGATTTTTATAAATATACCATTAGAAAAACATACTCTTTCAAAGAGCCTGAGCTACCGTTGAAGGAAAACATTGTGAGAAAACCATTGCATGGTGGTAGGGCGTTTTCTATCGCCTGCACCTAACGGTGTGTTGCGACAGCTTCCTTGAGAGTCAGTGTATTCCAGACTAGGCGTGCTCCATCTAGGGCTATATTATGTAAGTGTAGTAGGAGCTGCAACTTTCCGTCATTCTAACTCTATCAGTAGCACGGGTAAAAAGTAACTGAGCACAGATTTGCAGTTCAAAACCTATGGTAGCTATGTGCTTCGTCATTACATTATCAATTATTTTTTTATTTATTACTCTGTTGCGAATCTACCATAAAATTTAGATTAGCACCAATTTATTACACTATATCATTTTCAGTTCAATATATTTCGAACACGTATGCGCTTTCCCCATTTGAAACCATAATCTAAAGGTGTTGCCACGCTCAATGAGATGTAATATATTATCTGTATTCAAAGGTTTCAGTTTGCACAATTCAGTTCGTAGCAAACAGTCATAAAACTACAGATCGAGTAAGTTTGGCGTCTCTGCTTTAATTGCGCTATTTTTATATCTGTCACAATATTATACTCGTTATTGTACGTTATAGTATTAACGTCAGAGATTACAATTTTCAACCGATTTTGTCGTTCGATTGAACTCACGATCACAAATATCTTTATTTATCCGACCTGTTCTTGTTCGATTGAACTCAAGATCACAAATATCTTTATTTATCCGACTTGTTCTTGTTCGATTGAACTCAAGATCACAAATATCTTTATTTATCCGACCTGTTCTTGTTCGATTTCTTCAATACACGTTTTTTATCCTTATACCTACAGGAAATATTTATAAAAATAATAATTAAAATTTGTTCCTTACATTTATTAGTAGAGAATTTGTCTATTTATTTCCATTCATAGTATAGTATATGTATTTATATATGTATCTGTGTAGTTATATTAGTATTGATTTTATATATTATTATTTATTGTAGCTGTTTAGTTGATAGTGTAATATTTTAAGGCATCTTTAATATAAGTCATTATTATTTACGTCCCTGCAAGAGATCGTTTTTAGTGACAAGGCCGCTATTTAAAAGCTGGTAAATGTGTATAAGGTTTTCTTTAATCATATTTTATGTATCGTTGCTGGTTTGTAAATAAAGAATTGTCTTATCTAATTTCATCTTATATTATATTTAGATCTAAGTGGCTGATATTTGTTAAGAATCAACGTAAAGTTTAAACTTGTAGACATAAAAAATTAAGGGTGTGTTTACTATACGGTACAGAAGTGTATCTAAAATGTTTTAGAAAATTCAACCCTAAGAGTTTAATAGAGAGGTTCAAAGTTTGAAACTTCTTTATATTATAGTTGTAAAGTATCACTGGCCTCTGACAAATTAATTATTTGATTCAATGGAAAAATTATGTCATCTAACAAACGTAACCTTTGAAATGAAATAATTCAAATCTTTCAAATTCTTCAATCGAGTATCGGCACTGACGAGTAAAAAGTTCAAAAAATTGGTTTACTAATGTACATAAAGATTAGTTAAAGTTATCTTCAGCTTTCTTGCAGTACTACGGCTACAGCTTGACATCAAAGAAGTGAAAACAAGCGCAAGCAAAGTTGATTTCGTTTTGACAGCGTTGAAGCGGCGAACTGTCAAAACGATACCAAGTTTGCTTAGCCCAGCGTGTCTCCAACAGCGACGAACTTAAGTGGAGTACATAAAAAAAACGTTTATTTGATACACAATTAAAGTTCAAATTGATACTAAAGTTTCTAAGCTATAGTGCAACGCAACGGAGTAGTACTGTCCGCGAGCTGCGAGCAGCCGAGCCGTGCCATCATTGTGGACACGACCGTCTCATTTAATCCCTGATGAAATCTACCGAATATGAGCGAAACTAATGGTTATCTGATACTCATGAAAACCGTACTGTGTATATTAATGAAACAGTTTTCTAAATAAAAGTGATGTTTCAAAAAATGTATGTAGTTCCGGCCAGGTCGGTGTACATGATACCATAAATACGTTAGAGATTATTAATACTTAATCTATCAACCAAATCCAAAATAACGCAACTTATCGCTGTTTACAAAATTAATTTTTAATCAAAATATTTGTTAAGCTATTTACACAAAGAGCCGATTTATGCGTTTTTGTTGTGTGAGTTTTGACAGTTTCTGACAAGCGGTACAATTTATCAACAAATGTGACCATTTGAGTCAAACCAGGATACAAAAATCTTACAGGGATGCCATATTTTCACTTTAAATTCACAGAATTTAGATATTTTTGTACACGCTGAAGTAAGCTACTGATTCAGGTTTCATCATTACATAATATTAAGTTAATATTGTGTAACAATGAAACTAAAAGATGTGGGTAATATTATTTAACACATCTTAAGTAATTATTTTGGTACATGTACACCGTCCTGGCCGCAAATGAAACAAATCATTTAAATTGCGTCTGTAGATTAAAGCGCTTCGCTCTGTCTGTCAATACGTAGTAGTACAATAAGAGTAGATTAACCTTCCTCTTAACGCAAACCGTACATTAATAAGCCCACGTTTTTCGTCGCAATATTTTAGAGAGAACTGCCACATGACTCCTTACCTAAGACTTCGCAGTGGCTAAGTAGAACTAAGCTCTTACTAACTTTAGCTTTAAAAATTTAAGTTATATTTGTCTTTTAGACGTGAAACAGTTTTATGTTGTTGTGTTTTACTTACAACTGAAAATGAGACAAGTGGAAAGTTGATAAATTTGCAATTGTTCTTAACTTTTAGAGAAAGCGGGTAATGTATTTGACGGTTATGATAAGTATTATTAGTTTAAGTGTTAATTGATCTCATAAAAAAAGTTTTACCGACTTAGCAGAAAAGAAGGAACTGAACCGTATGTTTTTTTATGTTTGGTTTCTCCATGACGGCTGCGCCGATTTCAAAGATACTTTTTTTTTAAATTGTTCTTCCTCCAAAGTATGTAAAAATTGAACAACTCCCTTGGTTTTGTGATCAAAATAACTGTAAAAATTGTATCGGCGTCTGTCTAAATGAAGCCAGTAATTGATTTGTCTGTGACATCTGTTCAAAAAAAAACTTGTTTCCTTGTGTGTTACCCGACTTTTTTAAAAAAAATGAGAAACAAAAAGAAGAAAAATATTTCGACATATAAAAACCTCTTTTTTTCATGTCGTTCAAAAATAAGTAATTGAGCAACTGAATTGCAAACAAAACAAAAATTGAAGGTGTACTTTTTATAACTCGCCATGGTTCTTTACAAACAAGCCAGTTTTAACAATGTCTTGAAACCCTATAAAGTTTATTGTCTGAGTTATTATAAAGACGGTGTTACAAAAGCTTTTCTGTTTTACAATACAAAAAAGTGCTTTTATGAACTGTTTTTTGCATAATTACAAATAATATTTGTAATGGAGGTTGGTATTTTATTTCCAGGAATGTTAACCCAACTTTTTGTGTTACGAATCTGAATAGGGAAAATCTGATCGCGTCGTTATACGTCCGTTAGGTTATCCGTTTGTCGAATACGTTATCTGACATATAAATTATAAGAGGTTACAACGAATACCTAATAAAAAATGGGTATTCTCAAAATATATGTTTACACAAAAATTACTTTATCCTAACTAATATTATAAATGCGAAAGTAACTCTGTCTGTCTGTCTGTTTCACTTTTCAAAACCACTAAACCGATCTGGATGAAATTTGATGCACAGGTAGATTGGATCCCGGGAAAGGACATAGGATACTTCACTTACCGACTTCAAAAAAGTAGTTTCCTCATTATCTCGACAATTTAATGGGGAACTACGCGGGTGAAACCGCGGGGCCCAGCTAGTTACGAATAATACAGGTCGTATTTTCTTTTACCAATTTTGACGACACGTGTGTGGAATTTACGATTGACTTTTGATTTATTAAGTCCCTATGACGAATTTTGATTGGGGGGTATTTCTTTGAAAAGGGGAAACATAGTAGAAAAACCACGACAATTCGTGGACTACTAGTATGATATTTTTGACATTGTAACAATATTCTAATATTTCTACTGCCTTGTAACACAACTATTTTCTCAGTTTCTACCCAGTGAACCTTAACTAAATAAATATTGTTTAAGAAAACGGGTTTTCACGCGTACCTGATTGTTGAAAAGGTCCAACTATAGTTTCGTTTACATTCGGTGAACTTCATCAGGGATGAAATGAGCCGTTCGTGTCTTCAACGATGACACGTCGTCTCGCACTCAACAACAACTCAACAATCAGGTACGCGTGAAAACCCGTTTTCTTAAACAATATGAATCAAACACGCGTTAGTTTCTAAATAAAACTACATAAATGTTTGAAATAATAAAATCTAACGTTTTATGTGCATATAATACATGCATTATTTACTATTATTGTACATAGAAGCTATATAAAATACATTGAGTTCGCGTCACATGTAATTTCGCGTGTGATGGAAATATTGAGTGGGAACGTTCATAAACTAGATTTTACGACAGACGAGCTCCAGTTACGTGACGTTAGATATTTTATTTTATAGTATGCAATTTGTATGTAGCAATCTGGTTATTAATAAATATTATAATTAAAAAAAAAATACTCATTTTATCTGAAAACAAATTACACAGAAAAAATATATATATCGAATTTTGTTTTGGTGAAAAACGATATCGTACTTTCCGCAAAAATATTTTTAAACATAGTTTAAAACATTTACCTATTATTATTATTTAGCTATTATTTTGCAATTATTAAACACTCTTCTAAAAGTATACTTCAACATAACACTAGACATCAAATCGATTGTCCAACAACGGTAAAACAAGGTTTTGTGGTTGTATTGTAAACGGGGTGGTCATGTCTGAACAAGTGATAGCTGAGGATTTTTATAAAAAAATGATCGAAATATCCGCTCGCTCAATAGGCATGTTCATTTTTTTGTGGTAAAACAGTATAGGTTTAACGTCAGTGGTCTTTATCTATGTAAATGTTGAGCTACGACTGTTAAGTCGCGTCCTATATAGCATACTCTTGATTTTATTGTTTCCAATCCACTCATGCGGGTTATATATCTATCTTAAACCCGTCTAAATTTGCTTAAATTTAATACAAATAGGTAGAAAGTATTACACACTATTGTTCATTGCAAATTAATAAGTAAATAGAATGGCTATGGAGGTTTATAACGTAAAAAATATCATATATCAGCAAAGACTCGAGGTCTATAGATCAGAGTCACTTGTATAAGACTAGGATTCCCTTTATACAATCGGACAAGTAGAGATACTGCAAGACGCCGCCGGTAAATGGTAGAGATTCCACGGACTCACACAAAATGCTTTACGTCTACTTTTATTTTACGTACAGCTAGGTTGTGGAGTTCCCTTCAGAGTTTTCTATTTCCCGATAACTATAATCTTTTTAAATTGCGAGTAAATCAGTTTCTTCTAGGCAAGCGTGGCACATCCTAGAACGCATCGTCGCTTTACATCATTCGAGTTGCGGTCAAACGCAAGCCTACATTTATAAAAAAAAGGAATAAATCTTAAATTCTAAATACACTTGTAGTTATATTATTATTAAATACGCTAAATATTTATTTTATGGTGTTCAAACATCAGTCACTAGTAAACACAGTTCTAAAGCCCTTCAGTTTTCGTATAGAGGGCTAAATGAAGTGAAATTAACTTTAAAACCTTTGAATGGGAATTTCGTCGGTGCCTGCAAGCTTTTCAGCTTTTTTAAACTTTGTTTGCCGACTTTTCGTTAGCGTTCTCACATGAAACACCAATATTCACTTTGATATTCGACTCTATGCCAAATACGTTAAAGCTTACATTCGTTTCAAGGCTACGATTACTTTTTGTACTGTACACGCCTTTAATCAACCAATAAGTGGTCTCGAGGAGTGGTCGAGTTGAATTACACACTAGGTAAGTAGTTTAATTACACGTAATTATCTATAAGAGAGTATATTTGGAGGACAAATTATAATAACATGTTTCATTAAAAAATACTACCAGTTTTTTATACGGAAAACTTTCTAAATACGGGTTTCAAAATAGCTGTCAAAAAATAATAAACATTTCTTTCGGATGAATCAATAGTGCGTCGCCACAAGTATTGTTCTGTCGGAATCTTCTTATTACTATTATAGTAAATCTTGTAAAACAGTAGAAACTCGTGATAAAATTAAATAAATTAATAGATTGTTCCGTGATGTTTAAACAATGGAGATCGTCATTTGACACTGCCAGACATTTGACCACAAGCTCGCTGGGCCACGGAATTCAGTGACACTGTAGCCCTAGACGGAGCTGCCTAGTCTGTAATACACTGGCTCTCAAGGAAGGCTGCCGGAACTTACTGTTTGGTGCTTGGCGACAAATTTTAGACTTGACTGTGGTAGCTAGCCAGGCCAGCGTTAGAAAACGCCCTACCACCATGTTATGGTTTCCTCACGATGTTTTCCTTCACCGGTAGCTCAGGCTTTTTTTGCATATTTCACGGGATAGAACCGCGTATTGCACGGCAATCGACTCCACTAACCATATAAATGGCCCTCTGTTCCGAAATTAATATTTTACAATTTCTTGTCTAAGCTAGAATCTGATAATTACTCAGCGGATGCAATGATCTAGTATATCTTTGGTTTGCTGCTAAATCAATTGTCATATTCCAAATTAAGTGTGTCGTTAGTACTTATAAGCTTCTGCTTTTTTTTCACTTTTGTTACTTAAATGTAACTTACTTTTCAATAAGCGATAGTTGTAAGCAGAACATATTTACTATCAAAGTTTGTCTGGAAGACATTAAATTTGGGCGATGTCTTAATTACGTCTCAATCAAAAAAGCTTGAGGTTAGGTCATATTGTAGAAATATTTGAATGTCTATATAATATGTTCTTTAAATGTAAAGGAGTAAGTGTTCTTATATGTTCTTTATATGTAAAGCCTGATAGACTGACTGATATTCGCTAGGAATCAACGGAGAACCTAATCCGCTAAACCTAGTGACCATGATATTTGGAGGGTGTATTCAATATAGGGTGTGTAGGGGTGTACTAGGAAAAGAATTTTGTAAATTCATCTTCTAAGCATTTAAAATGGGTGTCGAAAGTATGAAAATTCATATTAATAATTATTTTTTATAGCCGGCAATTTCGTCGATAATAGCTACCTTTTTTACAACAAAGCGGAAAATAAATTGGGAATTGAAAATGAAAAAATGCTATAATTCCTAACGCAACATAACTTTATTTATTTGTTTTATTTATATATTGCAACCATAGAACTCGTTTTTCCACGTATAAATAAATACCGACCAATCCACTTGCAAAGTTTGTAATTAAATGTACCATGCCAACGCATTTTATTTTCCAACGAAAAGGAAAACATATAAAGTAAAACAGTATACCTTGCAACAACTTAGTTTTCAGAATTCAATTACGCAGCTTTGTTTGTTTTGAGTTAACGATGACGTACTCGTTCTTTTCATTTACTATACAAATGTTTCTTTGTCTGCGTGTTTGAAAGGATATTTTTGTTTTTCGTTTGCTAGCGAGATGATGTTTTGTTGTAAGTCATCAGTGTTGAGTTTTGTGACGTAATTTCAAAAGCGTTGTGTAGAAATGTTTGTGGTAGTAGAGTGGACCTCGTAACTAATAATTACCGGTATATTTGGTAACAATCTTCGTGTTTATTTTACAAAGTGTATATTTCATTATTATTATATTTCACTTATCTGTATATCTAAAGAAGTAAAACCGTGCTGACTGGTTATCTGAAATTCAATGTAAATAATTGACGCAGAGTCTAAGGCAGTGGTTCGACAGCTGGCGTGAAATCGACTAACTATCGGCGACTTTTCTCTCAAGACACGTTTAATAAATGTACATTCCGTGTAAACGAAAGAGATCCATACATAAAAAGTTACTTTCTGACTACTCACACTGCCGGCGACGACTCGCTTTACTAGTTTTGTCGCAGAGCGACGAGCTTTCAAAAACAAACTCGCTTAGCGATACTCGTTCAGCGATGCTCGCTTGTAAACACGTGCAACGTGCCCACAGGTTTGCACTGGACTCAGCGAGCAAGGGGCTATAGTGACGCGAGTAATCGCTCACTCGCTTATAGCCCCGCGACAAAACAATTGAAACTACTAAAAACTCCCCGCGACAAAACTCAAGAACGGCCGGGCCGAGCTGATTTTAGTCTTGAAATGATTGTCGTACTCCAGGGAAGGTTTAAAAGGTGAGAAGCATACATAACTGTTAGGCGGTACGAAGTTCGGCGGGTCAGCTAGTTCTAGATAAAAAAGTTGTAGAACGTTAAAACTAAGAGAAGAATATGTCCATAATGATGTTATATGGTTTTTGCTTTTGAAGTTACATCAGGGCAAACCCCTAAAATTCACAACTGAGAAATATCTGATTAATAAATAACAAACTCAGCTTCACCAATACCATCTGCCGTCTTCCTAATTGACATAACAACTTCCCGTACACACACAGAGATCCATTAACAAATTGAACGTGTCACAAATTATAATTATATTAGGGAAATGGCAATCTTTGGAGAATTCCATAACATGGTGCGCGGCACGCGACGTGTCAAAAATGGCAATTTATGCGCCGTCGTGGGGGTGTTTTAGAATTTATTTGCTGTAATACCCAATGCTGTGATGGTTGATTTACATTTTCATGTAATGGAGCAAATTATGGCGGCAGTTCATTCAAAAAGACTTAAGCTCTTTGGCACTTTGATAAACCAGCCTACTTCAAGTAAAAAGTAATTTTTACTTTTAAAAACCTGACTGCAACCACATTAGATCCACGTATCTTAACAAGGGAAATCACGGGATGCAGCTAGTATAGCTAGCCTATGACTATCTGCAGGTAAAGACGAATCTATTTGACATCACTCACATAAAAATACGACAAGCCGTTTAGGCTCTAGGGCGTGCTAAAGAAATATACATACATACATACACTCGAATAACATTTCCCTCGTTTTTTCGCAGTCCAGTAAAAATCCTTATAAAACAGAAAGACCTGAGCATCAGGATTTCTTTATTTTAAACCTCCGACGAAAAAACGACGGGGTGTTATGAGTTTGACGTATCTGTGTGAGGATTTGTTACACATTACACTATGACTACAAACTACGTTTTCATGAATTTTAAATCCAAGATGGCCGCCTCTACAAAATGGCGATGTTCGGGGTCTTTCAAAAGAGATGTTTCAAAAATGTATGGAGCTCTGACCAGGACTAAGTACATTTTACTATTAATACGATAGAGACTCGCGTTTTTATTGAGTCAATTTTGACATTTATGACGGGCAGTACAATTCATAGACCAAGTGACCACTAAAGTCAACTAAAGATATATATCTTCTAGGGATGCCATAGTTTCGCTACAATTCACTGAATTTAGATATTTTAGTACACAATGAAGGCGGTGACTACACCGTCCTGGCCGAAAATGAAACAAGTTTTTTTTAATTTCTACTTTTATCCGACTGCCCAAAAGGAGTTGAATGTTTTACGAGTGCTTGTTTGAATTTTTTTTATATTTGCATGCAAGTTTTTAAATGTATGTTTAACTCTTTGTAACCGTCAACCGATAGACCGATGCAAATGTACGAGGTGTCATTGCATATTTATCTATATCTGTTTCTTACCCCTTCTTTAAGTATTTGAAAGCCATCTCGATTTAAATTAAATATACGAACTCTATAAAAATTCCGATATCCTCACCTATAAAGTATCTTCCAGCGCGCTTAGCGTAAAGCGTTAATTTTTCAGCGCTTAGCTTAGCCACTTTCTAAACCACCCAAGGGTAATTTAGCCCGAGTTGTCCTAGAGCGGGTCAAACTGTGCAAGTCTGGGTTCATTAGCAATGTAAAGTGGGCGCTGTCACCTGGACTGTCGACCTTATGAATTTTGTACTCAACTACCTTGCATTCAGCGGTCGCTTTGAACTTTAGTTAGGTTGCAGAGTTGTTGTTATAAATTGAGAGAACTAGATGTTGCTGGGATAGTGTCTATTAATTTCTTGTAGGCTGAACTATTAAAGTTTCTGTTTTGAATGACGTGGGTTGAAATGATATTCAAATATTGGTAGCTTGTTTTAATTCTGCAAATAATATCCATTTTAGTTCAACTGATTATTTTATTCATTGAATATCTGTTAAAAGTTAAGATGGCTGTATTAGCGGCTTTATTAATAAACGTCTCTTTACACGTCTTTAGTCTTGTTTTGACGCGTGACTTTCTCAATCGGACAAAACAAGAGAAAAGACGTTTAAAGTTAAGACGCCTAAAAATACGCAATCACCTAACAGTAATGTATTAATTAAGTCAAAAACTGATAGGATAAAAAAATATTTAGCTACCTTACGTTAAAGCAACTACGTCAAAAATTAAAAAGATCAGAATATAAATATTCGTACCTAATAAAATAGATATAATGTTGGCGGTACTTGTACAAAACACTTCACGAATATAAATATATAGACATTCGATACCGTCACATATTATTGTCTGCCTGTCTTCTTGTCTCGTATACTTTTAATTGTAACAAAATTAATATTCTCTTCCAACTCTGTCAGAAAGCGCTCATTAGAAACAATAACAAAATTTTAATGACAAAATAACTCGTTTCTGAAAGCTTTTCAAGTATACATGATTCAAATTTCCGCCATACAGACCTCCGCTCCGATGGCTTTGAACAAATTAATTT
Organism: Ligdia adustata; assembly: GCA_947049295.1. Classification (NCBI taxonomy): domain Eukaryota; kingdom Metazoa; phylum Arthropoda; class Insecta; order Lepidoptera; family Geometridae; genus Ligdia; species Ligdia adustata. The sequence continues at coordinate 13,762,862 of OX346218.1, forward strand.
ACAGATATTTTCAAACTTTCACACCGACAGAACTTTGACTCATCGTAAGAAGTGGAGTTACCTCACTTAAAACAATGGCACAAGCAAATTTCATAGAACATTCCTCGGCAAAGAAACAACACGCATCATGAAAGTGTTGTATAAAAGTTTGTATTAGACATTTTGAGCATCAGTGGAATATACAGGAGCTCGTTACGTGTGTAATGAAGATGAAAGTATGTTGTTACTAGTGTCGCTCTTGAACTCGCTTTTCTACGGAAAATGTTTTACTTTACTGCGTTACTAATTTACAATGTTGCTTGTTATGTTGCGGCGGAATTTAAAACCCTATGTAGTGTTATAAGTTACTCTGGCTAGATCTGTCTAGTGTGTGATCTAGTTTTCTAGAATCTAATTAAATATGATAATATTTACTTACTACTTAGATTATAGTTAATATTATAAACCAAAAATGGATAGGCCATACTGTGTAGTATGGCCGCGTACGCTAAATGTTAGTGAAATATTCTTTTGTCTGGAAGAGATTGCTTTATAGCCTTTTGCTCCATTTCATTTGTTTTTTATTCTTTTGAGTTGTATTTTTGTGGTGACAATAAATAATTGTTGTTTTTATTGTTCCGTTTTACAAAGCCCTAGAGGCAGAGTGAAACATTTTATTCTTATAAAGTGACCCTATAAAATAAATTTTCTAAACCATTTTAATCTCATTATGTATTCTCGTTTATGTATCTGCCTAAATATAATTGATATCGGCAATCAATTACGATTGGAGTACTTTCATTTGTTATGAAATTAATACCTCAGATACCCCGACATTAAATAGGAAATTTGTTCATATTTATTTAATCTAATTGACAGTTTCATCATACTTTAGTTTGTAACACTTTTGGAATAAAAGTTTATAGAACCGTGCAATCACTTTATTTTGTTCGTCGTAGCAAATTTATTACTCAATTAAATATAAAAAATAATAATGAGAATATATCATTTTCCTTTAACTAAACGATAAGAATAATTTTCTTAAACAATTAAAAGTTTAAAATCAAACATTTGATCATCTCATGGAAACACATACATTTTCCGGGAGTAAGAGTTGTCTATGTGTTAATCCAAGGTGTCAGCTATTTTCGTGCCAAAATTTTGTAAACAAATACACATAGACACACTTGCGCCTTTATTTCGCTTTCTTATCTTATATATAAAAATCAAATGCTGTTCGTTAGTCTCGCAAAAACTCGAGAGCGGCTGGGCCAATTTAGCCGAATTTGGTCTTGAATTGTTTGTCGTACTTCAGGGAAGGTTTAAAAGGTGGGAAACATAAATAACTATTAGGCGGTACGAAGTTCGCCGGTACAGCTAGTTAGTGATATGTAATCTAAAGTTCATTTATTATATCTATACATATCTTACACTAATATGAAAAATCCTTATTCGTTCTGATAAGTCCTTATTTGGTATTACTAAATTTAGTAATAATCTACTATTTTTGAAATATTCTAATAACATGTACCTATATATTCACGTTAAATTTTCTAAATTGCCGCTTCTGCGTATATCCAATTCTTTCGCGTTATTTTTTTTGGAGCAAATCCATTTATACATATTCCATATTTACATACCGCTTTGATCATTATTTACAATTTCTCGTGAAATCAGTAATATTTTGATGCCGTACCGTGCCGAAATATTCCTATATGTACATGTAGAAATGTAATTATGGAACGTGTGTATACGTCATCTACTATATTATCATTTACCCATTAATCACCACTAGGATAGTAGCAATAGTTTATCAAATACATATAATTTAGTGATAACTCCATAGTTATAGGTTAAAATATAAAAAAAATATCTACTTAATTTCCAGGACTATTTTTTTTTGGCTTAAGATGTAGCACGCTCGCCTAGAAGAAACGAATTCCATCGCGATTTGAAAAGACCAGGATTATAGCTACCGGGTAACAAAGAGCTCGACTAACTCCATAACCTGGTCTATATAATCCATAATCTCAAAATTTATAGTATTCATACACCAAATTACGTCAAGATTGGTTAAAAACTACGACTATGTACGCGAGTCCTACAGTCTCGAAACAGAGATGCTCGGTCAATAATGTTCAGTGTTTTTAAAACTACTACATGAGTTGATTATGAGTGTACATATTTAACGACGAACTGATCTCACAGAACTAAAATTGGTACATGTATATATTGACTCCGAAATGACAATAAAATAAGACTTTAACATGTCCGATATAAATAACAATTTCAATAACGTAAAAAACAAGAAGTTAAAAAAGTATGGAAATAATAGAAAATTTATATATTTAATAGAAAATTTATTTTAATATAAATACAAATACACAACCAGGTATGTACAAGCTTGTATGAAATCCAGCCTTATCTAAAATATATCATCTTACTTTTTAGGTATTACTACCGAATGTGAGACATATGATATGACATACTTCTAGAAGTTAGGTTAGTCCGTTGGCCAACATACTTTTATCACGTCTCAACTTTATGTTTACAGAGAGCTTGAATAGCTGTGCAAGATCTGACTGAAGACGTACAGATGGACAAGTCCAATGAAATAGAGAAAAACTTGAAAGAAATAAGAAAATTACTATATTTTATAAACAATACAGGCATGTGTTTCACCGTAACTCGCCCAATGTAAAGCGACGATGCGGTTTAGGATGCGTCGCGCTTGCCTAGAAGAAACCAATTCAATCGAAATTTTAAAACACTGAAAATATAACTGTCGGGAAATAGAGAACTCGGCAGCGATTCCACAAACTAGCAGTTCGCATAATAAAAGTCGACGCAAAACGTTAGTGCGAGTCCGTGGAATCTCTACCATGTACCGGCGGCAACTAGTCTGATTGTTGAAAGGGTATGGTAGAATTAAATAATGTAGTACCAAGGCACGTTCCCTGAAATGTATCTAATAAAAACTGATAGGGTAGCCACTTGACGATGCTCGAGGTCTTGAAACTTAGCTTTGGCTAGATCATCTTTGCCTATAAGTCTTTCCTCTCGACAGACTCTGAAACAATATCGCTCAATTTTTTTTATTAATTCTAAAAAATCAAAAAGATGTCCAAATAAAAATCATTTATTCATAATTCTATGTTTCATTCATTAAATTCTTATTTGCTTTATATTTTTAGCGATTATCTCAAAATTCTTCTTAATAGACTGACATCTGTAGTTTCTTAGTCTGTGTCAGTAGCCATACAGCCATTCCATTTACGATCTCGACGTACATTACGTTTATTATGTACGATTTACGTAACAGCAACAATTTATATTTCTGTTTTTGGTGCACGCCTGATTGCTCACTATTTAGCTGAAGCAAGGAATATAACAATCGTTATAGTACCCCTACTATAACGATTGTTATATTCCTTGCTAGGGAGGGATTTATGAACTACTCGAGCGTGTCAGATTAACATAATGTAAGATTCTATACATTTTTTAGAGTATGTGTACTAAATATAAGTTCCCAATACCGAGCCGAGCTAAAAAGGCAGAACGCCAAAATATCTATAAAAAAACTTTATATGTCTAAAATCCTCTATTTCGTTAGATTTAGATAAGATACTCGTAAGTAAGTTAAGTACTAAACAGTGTGCATACGTTAATAATTAGTAACTTTATGTTTGAGCGGAAGGTTAGGGGGCGGGAGGGATTTATTTTTCTTGTCTTATTTCTACCTGCATGACCACCCTCACCATGCAAATTGTCAGGTTAAACCGTGAAACACAGAAAATATATATGATACCCTCAAAATTCCCATGTTTTAGTTTCCTTTCAAAAACATATATTATAACCTTTAAGAAGCTTCCTAAAACGCCCTATAATATTTTGTACTTCCTATCATCAAAATTAAAGTCCAAAAGGTCTCTACGACGCTCGAGTAACTACACATTTAGTACCCCGGTCTCCTCTACTATTAAATTGTGGTGAGTTTTAAGTTTATATCATTGAATATAGTGGCAAAGACTATTAAAGTTTTGTGTTTTGTTGCTCTACGAATTTTTCCATAAAAGCCTGTTTTATAATAGGTTTCATTTCTACGAAGATTGTGTTGCAGTTATGTTAATTAGATATAAACTGGCAAGGGTATCCATGTTTTAATTTTGAGCCATGGAGTCGAACAAAATTCAGTATTGTAACTAAATTACGCATGTAGGTTGGATAAGAGCTCCTTTTGAAAGTGGGATCATGACACTAATAGAAAGAATAGATTTGATCTCTGTACAGCAAAATAGTTGACACAATTGCAACTTTAAAATACTAACTGTCTTATTACAAAAGATTTAGTGATGCGTTTTACAAGTATGATTAAACATTTTAGTTTATTTCTCACCGGGATTCCAATCTGTCACTTGTTTAGAGAAAACACCTATTAGATCCTTAAATTTACAAAACCACATTAGCATGTTTAACCAGTGTCTAATAACTAATTATGACATTCGATTTAATATATCAAAAATTATTTTTATAATTATTGTCTAATAGCAAACAAACTAACAAAATTAAACCAAGACTACTTACATTCTCTTAATAGTCATAGTTAACTTTATTCGTCGCTTACTTGACGCGATATCACTACAATAAAATGTATTACATATTAATATTATCGCGTTACAAATTCATTTAAATTATGTCTCAAACAAATGTTTAGTAAGTACAAAACAGTCTTAATATATTTCGTAAAATTTAGTGATCTTCCGACACATTAATTAAAAAAATGTAATTAGCCTTTTCGTGGTAGCGGTCATCTTGAATTTGAAATTTATCATAGTGAATAGTTTTCTACTGGTCAAGTCCTTACATATTTTGATGATCTTTATATATTGAAGGAATTGTGAAGAAATATGTAATCCGGTATTATGTGGCGGCAGCCATTTTGGACCTATTTTCATGAAACATAGCTATAAAAACTGCAACGTTCACTTAAAAAAAAGCATTATCATAGTTGGTTCATCTTTCGGCAGTTACGATACCTCTAACAGCAACACACCAGCACGTCAATCTAAATAACACCCATGGTTTTTGCTTCGGTCGTAAAAACTCGCTTGCTTTCCGCTTTATAAACAATACAATTATGTAAATCACGTTTTAGTTACGTAGCTGGACAGTAAAATACATTAACTAGCGGCGTTAGTTAAACAAGTAGCCTGAAGATAGCCAACTGATTCGCACTGACATAAAGAGGCCACAGAAAACTCGCCGTCGGGAAAACTGGACACGATACTGGTTTTAAGTTTATTTTATACTTGTAGGTAGGTATTTTGAACGAGTAAGAACAATCTTAGTATCGAGTATTCATATTTAGACAAGGAAAGTTTTCGTGATAGTTGTAGTTAATGATTTTTAACCAATGTTCATTTGTATTTATTTTTCTTGTTGTGTCTTGTATTTGAATGCAAGTAAAGTTAAATTACCTTTTAAATAATACATAATAAAACCAAGCGGGTTAAATATTTCTCTTTTAAGTTTGCAAAATTTGCTTTTGTCTGTTAGTGTGAGTATATTTTATCCTCAAGTCAATTCTATCAATTCTCAAGTCAATTTTATTTTATTATCAAATATTGACAGAATTTTAGAAGAGATTTATTTTGTTAGTTAAGATATTTGATCGAACATGTAAGTACAGATTAAATAACGTATTTAAAAAGAAGGGAAGTTCTACTTACCAGTAAAGTTTAATTGTGTTTGGCAGACATGCAATGTTAGCTAACCTAAGGAATTAGGCCAAAAAGTTGTCAAAATATGAGTTTGCAGTTGTTGCTTGCCATGCTTTCAATATTATATATATTTAATTTTGAAGCAAGAAGTGGCCATTTGAGATACATGTAATTTGCTTTGATATTATTTTCCTAATTATTTTGAGAAATGTGGCGGAGAACTTTTCTCAATACTAGTGGACAGTATATATAAAAATGCCTTGAATGGTGCTTGATGAGTTTGCTGTTCTGACTTTGTAGGTTAATACATCTATCATACATTTTTAATTTTTCAAGCTAATACAACGTACAAAAAAGAAGGATTTAGTCGTTACCGCACCTCGACATATCAAGATGTAGTCGTAAACCTCCCGACCCCAAATAACATAGTAACATTTTGTTTAAGTACTAGTAAAAAGGTCAACTTAACCGGAGACGTTACCTAGAAGATGTTTACTAGGCCAATCATCGAGGTTAACAAGCTCGTAAAGCCGAATGCTTCCATCTAGCTACCTTAATTTAAGAGCCTCTCAAATATTCATATTCTCATCTACAGGTGAATTTAAATTCAGACGCTTGCTGCTAGATGGAAGGATACCTTAACTTTGATGGTGTGGAATAACTAGTGACGTGCTGAAATAACTCTAGTTGATGTTTCTATAAACTAGTATGATGAATAAGAATATTAAATAAATCAGACACAGATTTTTAGCTTGAAATTAGTTTTGGAGTGAAATATAATTTAACGCTGCTCAAAGTTTATACGCTGTAATTTTCAACAAAATAATATTATATATATGGATATAATAAAAAAAGGAATATGCCGTTTTAGAATGATTTCCCAAATATTATGAAAATCGACTGGTAAATAGTGCTATAGCTTCTATGTTTTCTCCCTATTTGAGAAAATTACACCTCTATAATCAAAAAACCCCAACTGATGAATACGAGGATGTCTAGTTGCTAAGTTGACTGATTGCGAAGTTTACCGATTACAAAGTCGTAAAAAATAGTGGACGGTTTGCTAAGCAGTATACATGTATGCTGAGTTTAATTTATATTGATTGGAAACTATGACCTTTACTAGAGTAGTAATTGCAAGAAAATCAAACAAAACGACAGAGGAAAGAAAAAGCACCAGATTCTAAGCATGTTTCAGTCAAAAAAACTTTAAAAACTATGATCTGGTCAGAAAATATCATATTAGTGTTAACCGCAGCGTAGCGTACTCGTAGCTTAAAGAAATCTGCCAATGAGGTAATAATAGATAGGATTTTAACGAATTTAATCGCGTTTAAGTATTTATTCACATTGCATTCCTGTCAACTATACTTAAGTTGATTTAATACAGGTAACAAGTCAGGAATCCACGTTTCAGAACGATGGTCAGAGACGAAATGAGCTCTGGCTCATTCTATTCACTATTCAACACATTCTATTTTTGAAAGCTATACCTCCACCCTCTTTTTATTAAAAACCACGGAAACCGTCACTATTGTTTTTTTCTGTTTCTGATTGTTCTTGGTATCGCCCAACCAAGATCAGTACCATTTACATTATTTTACATTTTATGGATTAATTGTAAAAGAAAACAAATAATGATAGGATGATAGGATCTACTATAATTGCGTAATAATTAGGTTGTGGAATTCACTGCCGAGTTATCTATTCCCTGATAGCGGTAATCTGCCTTTAAGTTATAATCAGTTTCTTCTAGGCAGGAATGCCACATTCTAAGCCACATCGTCACTCACATAAAGCAAGTTGTGGTCAAACCTATAAAAAAGATTAAAACCAAATATATAAAACATTCTGTTACCGTTAGAGCTTCGTTTAGCACGAGAAGAATATTTGTACAACATTATGACATGAAAAAAGTTAAATTTATACTCATATTATTTACAACTTCATCAAAACACGTTTAGTGTATCTTACCAAGATCGATTTAAAAAAATCTGCACTATTTACTAAACTGTTCAACAGAGTCATTCTAGTGACTTACTACTCCATAAACAAACGCACATAGGCCACTAACGATATCAAGTCACACTCAACGTGGCATGTTTACTAAAACTATGAGGATTTTCACTTTTTTCCGCCACTTTTTCCGGTATATACAACACGATGAAACGTTCGCAAGCAATGTTTACCTTACATAGCGTAGTTATATCGGCGTAGTCTCGACTAATTCTAGTGGAACACGCAATGGTGCGGGCATCACGTGAAATAATTTTAATAGGATTAAGTAGGCACTGAAGAATGCTTGCACACAAATGGGTGCTTAATTATTCTTAGCCGTTAAATTAAAAAGCGTTTTGAAATCGCTGTGATGTAATTTTTCAAGAGGAGTAATGAAAGGAATATTAGGCACTTCGGGTTGTATTTTCATTTATACGAAGAAGAAAGAATGATTTTATTAAAATAATAGTTAACTACATACGTTACATAAGTGTTCTTATATTCACAATTGTAGGCCATCTTAGAGGTCATTGGGTGGCTTAAAAACTCTGAATAATAATGATGATGACAACAACAAGATAATTTTTTAATTAAATTAAATAATGATTAGATACCATTAATCTATATTCTAGTCTAGATTTTTTTTTCTTCCGTCGTTCTGATCTTATGTTTGTATGTGTCCTGAAATTTCGTGTAGGTCATGGTAACTTTGTTTATAGTGTCTATGAATTTTGAGATTTTTTTGACGTCAGGGATGTTTGATTGGGTGATAGTTCAACCGAAAAGGGGGAACTTTGCTACTTCGCCGTTTACTAATATTTAGTACAAGTATGCGGATCCAAAGAGTTAATAAAATTCATATATATATATATTAGGATTTATATATATATATTAATCCTAAATACCAAAAATATCGTGGTTGTGAGTTCGACAGTTAGCACTACCACAATAACTAGTAAAAAGTAATTACTATAAGCCGTAATTACCCCAATTAAATAAAAGTATATTAAATTCAAACTTTAAAACATCATGAAATGTACCATGTTTTCTTTATAAAGTATTATATATTTATTCCCGCCATAACAAATAACTTGTGAAAACAGTACCTCATTAAAGCGCGATAGCCACAAAAGCTGACCTTGTATTTTTACGTTCTTTCATTTATACCTCACTAACCTCGATATCGGTAACAAAAAGCAGGCCAAAATGACCCCTATCCGTTACTCCAGAAAGGTCACCCTCTGTAATAAAAAGCAGAATGGTTTTAAGCACAATTAAAATCATCGTTACTTTCGCTTTCGTTATTAATTTGTAACGTATAATAATTTGAATATTTATTTTACCATTAAAATGACGATGGGTTGATTTTATTATTCCAATTACTGTTAAGATTATTCTAATAATGATTAACTTGATTGTCGATAAATTCTATGCAAGGCAAAAGCATCGATATTAGCGGATAAATTTCGTACTAGACAACTGGCTAAACTACCTAGTGGCTAAACTAAATGAATATTTAATGAACTTTCAAAGGTAATTCAGCAAATTTTAGCTACTAGTTGGAACGACGCAGAGATAGTAGTAGATATTTTAATATGGAAACCGTTCCAAGAAGATAAATATGGAATATACATTTGACCAAATAATTTTGTATTTATGTTCCAGTAAAGAATTATTTTCATCCATAAGTAATAAAGTTCGACAGAAAGTTTATTATAACTTCTCTCTCTTATATTTACTGAAAAGTTATAATTAATCTTACTCTATGTCTATTTCTAGCTTGTGACATGACATACCTTTCGTAATATTTTGTGATCAATCACCTCATTCGTAGAAGACATACCAGAGACGATTCTATTTTGTCTTCTTTGAACTGATAGCGGGAAAGATAGTATAATGTTTCTTATTTAAGCTTTCAGAAAACAAAATAATATAGTTGTTGATAGGAATAAACCTTATTTATACATGAAACAATGTCATATATAAGGTCATGAGAATATTGAACAAAGCTATTTAGTTGTGATTTGAAGCATTTTGAATACTCATTATCATCATCAATACCAGCCTGGTAAAAGTAGAGATAGAGTAGATCCACGGGATCGCACGAAACGCTTTGCGTATATCTATATTGTACGAACTGCTAGATTTTTAAACTCCGCTTCTCTATTCCTTGATAGCTGATGGGATTTTTCGTGTCACTAGTGGATCGGTTTCTACTAAGCAAGCGTGCCTCATCTTAGGCCGCAAATTGGACGAGTTCCGGGTAAACGCAAACCCATCATCTATAAAAAAATATTTCCAGTCTGTATCAGGCCACTGCTGGGTATAGGCTTTCCCTGCCTTATGCCACAGTCTTTTATTCTGGGCCAATCGCGACCACGGTATCCCTGTAATAAAGCGGATATCATTCACATATCTGGCTGGCAGTCTGCCTATCGACATTCGACCACGCCATTCTGCTGCTACGAGTTCTGCTGTTGCTGCACCTGCTACGAGTATAACCACTCTACCTACCATTATTTTGAATACAATGAATCTTCACTAAAACATATAGTTAGGAGCGACTTCAAAAAACCGATCGCAATTTTTTTTACCTGTGTATCATGTTCATTTGTTATTTATTTAGATGTACCTAGTGTCACTCTCACGACTAAGACAAATTTATTGACACCACTTACATAAATATACAACAAGCCGTTTAGGCTCTTGGGCGTGCCAAATAAATTCATATTCACTCATAAATCCATACATAAATACACTCGAAAAACATAATCCTTCTTCTTTCGCAGTCGAATAAACTTACAAACATCTTACCAAATTTAAAAAAATATTTTATAATTATAAAGCTCTACAATCAGAGAGTAAAAAAAGGCTATAAAAATAGCAGAAAATTTTAAATCAGTATGAACTATGTATTTTTTAAATACTATTAAAATGGTTAATCCCACCAGACTAACATTTTTTTGTTGCCAAAACCAACTTTACTTAGTTTGGCAATACACGGTTTCACGCGTATGTTTCAAAATGAACACGAATCTAACACGCGTTATTTTTCGAATAAAATCTATACTTAGAATCAATTTTTAAATTATTTTAGTGCGCACAGAGAATGTATACGAACATCTTTAGTTATAACTATAATTCTCACTCTCAACCGAGGTCAAAACCGGGCCATATCATCAATAATAATAGTAAATCGACTGAAGGGCGTGTCCAGGCCCGGGTATAAAAATAATTCTTGTTAATTTTAACGTGGCATGCTACACGCTCGGTTGGCGTGAAACTTTAGAGCCCTGTTGTAAACATTGGAAGGTTTTAATAGGTATTTTGTAAGCGATTTTGGTAATTTCCACCCGTTCGTTATTCAAGGATAAAGTCTAACTTGACTCGTAATTGAGGTCAGTTGAAAAACGTTGACAGAACGTTTTTTTACCACTTTTCTTCGTGGCATGTAATGTAGTATTAGAGTTCGAATTGTCGTGTCAAGGCTTAGCTATAAATGCCTTATTAAAATTTACAACAGACTTTGTTTATGCTCGGTGAGTTGGTGGTTGTTAATTGAACGGTTGAATTTTTTGATATAAAATAACATCATTTTAACTAATATGTTTGTGTATAAGTTAGAAATAATAAAAAAATATGGAAAAAGTTTTATTTTTCTGTGTGGATATTTAGATTTATTCCTGGTTGTCATATATGATGCATATCGTAAAATTTACCTATAATTATTATTTTTTTGGAACCTTATATGTATATCATGTCACTGCGTTACGTGGACTGAAATCAAGTGGATTTGATCGGACCAATAATGATGAATAAAGCTTCGATAAGCTTAACCATTAACGGAGTAAAATATAACAATTGATAACATTGTAAAACATTTAACTATAAATAGATACCTAATTAAAATGGTAAATTTTCTTTACGATAACGAGATACAACAAAATGTTCTTTTTTATCATTACGTCTGAGTGTTAGTTACGTTAAGTCTTCTGGGCACGGGTCTCCCTTATGAAGGGGGTGTAGGCTGTAGTCCAAATCTTTTCTCAAATCTTCAAAACCTATTATCCTCCTCCGATAAGCCAGCTTCCTCACGATGTTTTCTTCACTGTTTAAGCGTGTAGTAATTAAATAAAATGTTAGTACTTGCGGTGCATTTCGGAGCCTTTCTAATGAAATCTCGAAGAAAATTGGTATATAAGTGTAAAAGTGTTTTACAATTTACATAATATTTTAATTTTTTAACCACGTGGATTTTTGATTAGTAATTCCTTAAACAAAAGAAATTAACTATGGCACTATTTACAGATCTAGATCAATAATGTTTGACTGATAAATACGAAAATAACTAAAAATTCTAACGCAAAAGCTATTATGAAACCAGGAAACATTTAACAAAAGGAAAATTCAGCGACGAAACCTTTTATTAGGCTCATAATAATTAATCTTGTATCTATAACACAAGCGACAAACATGACGTATTAATCCACGCTATTAATAAACCATTCCACCAGAAATCGATAATTATGTATATTTACCATACAAAACAAGTAAGTAGGTATCTATACTAAACCTAACCTACACGAATAGAATATTCAATGTACAGCCTTATACTAAGAATGTGGAACGTATTTCTACATAATATTATTAGGTATGTATTTTCGTGGAATTTCGAAGCAGATTCCAATCAGACATTTGTTGGATATTCTACCTGTAATTTAGTACTGATTAGACTGTTACTGAGAGATAAATGATATAATTGTTTCCTGGTAGGCACTATCGATAAAATTAGTAAATAAATTTCTGATTCGAGTGATTCGATGTCACGTATCTTTTAACACTTGAGGGTGGCGTCTCTGATTCTTTAATAAAATCTTTGATTTAAATACTTATTACTTCCTAAAAGTTTAGGATATTTACTATTTAATGATACTATAGAATAATTTGTTGAATAGATTAGTCAGCGTATATACCGCGTGATATGTGCATGTTTAAATCGCAGTATTAGAATTTAAGTGGCTATTACTGTGGTTGAAATTAGCTTTAACAATGGAATTTTCATTCAGGAATAAATGTATTTATTATTATTTATTTATTATTTATACTCAATTGCTCATTGGTAATGGTTTTCAAATGTATGTTTGTACGTATATCTGTCAAAATTTTTGAAACCCTCCATAGGCTAATTCGGTGGAATGATTTTTACGTGCGAAGTGTAATTAAATTCGTCTGTATTTTCAAATAGTCATAGCAGGTGCGTAATCAAACTGAGCTATCTTCTTTGCAATTGATCTTTAATAATCTCTACTACGGTTATACGTCTTCTCAGTTCTTCTGTACGGGGTCGAATCAGGAACATTATGCCAGAATATTAGCAACCGCCTAGAAGCATTTGAAATGTGAATGTACACAATAATATTGAAAATACTGTGGACGAGTAGAGTTTGCAACAAGACAGTCTTGCTGATGGTGAATAAGAAAGTAAAGGTTTGAATTTGAATCTTCAGACGTGTTTCAACTTATTTTTTTTTTCAGTTGACCATGTGAATATCCATCTAGGTATCCCTTAATAATATTCTAGGTATCCAGCCTAAGTCTAATAAGTAATTTTAATTTAGCTTAAACTAAGTAGTGTCTCTAAGGAGGTGTCCATTAACACGTATCTTAAAATCTCTATCAAGGGGAAGATACTTTGTTCATGTGTTTTTTACAAGTAGCACTTGCACTAAATTTCACTATCACGAGTTATTATTACACTACACTAAATCGAACGGTTTCGTTCTTTTAAGTCTTCTTACAATGATCAGTGGTTCAACTTGAACATAGGATTCTTATACCGCGTCTACCACAGGGGTAGGAAATGGCACCTAAAGAAGAAGATACTAGTCGCATCTCGCGGTCGCAGTTTATAATATCTGCGGAGATGTGTGGACTTAATAAAACATATTATTTTGCAAATACTTGTAGCTTAACACGAGTCTGCACACAGAGTTTTTCCTACAGCCGTCTAACTTTAACTTTAATTGCTACTGAAATCTCCGCTGAAAACTTCCTAGTGCAAATTTGTGGTGGAAAAGGTCGCGTGTTAACACGCATTTAACTTCTCTACGTCGGATCGACGTTCTCATCAACACTCGACGTGTTTATCTATCGATTGAATTACTTGATAGGAATGGAGCGAGATCAGTCAGTTTAGTCAGTTTAGGATTGAAAGTTTATTAATAACTGGGTAAGATAGCTTTGTCGTAGATACCAAAAAAATAAATAGAAAAATGAAATTTTATAAAACGGGGATAATCTTTTTGCTCAACTGCGAAATAACGAGGTTTATTTTCGAGTGTAAGTATGTATGTATATTTATTTGGCACGCGCTAGAGCCTTAACGGCTTGTCGTATTTTTATGTGACTAGAGTGTCAATAGATTCGTCTCAGTTGTGAAAGTGACACTTGTAAATCAAAATTTAAAAAAATAAGGATGATACACAGGGTTAAAGATTTAGCATTCGGGTTTTTTTTGAAGTCGCTTCTACTTGTTTATGAATTTGCAGTTTATTTCTCATTTTAAATCTTGGTCCCACAAAAAGAGTTGTTTGTAATGATAAGTATAGAGACCCCCTTTCGGCCTAATGCTCACATCTTTAACCGATAACCCTATATAGAACTAAATTAGAACTATATTTTTTCCCCTTATAGTTAGATCGTCACCCTGACTATCCCTATTAATCTGTCATTGAAGACAACATAACACAAACTATTCTATAGTTTGACATTTCATTAGCTGCCGACGTCACCATACATATTCGTACAATTAGATGTCGGATACTCAATTATAACTTTATTATAACTTAATCAATACTCAATTAAAACTCAATCAAAGATAATTAGCTTATCTACAGTAGTAGCATAAACCAAGAGTTGGTTATTCGTATCTAAGAATATTTTTACCCGACTTCGAAAGAAATAGGGTTATGTTTTTCGAGTGCAAGTTTTTATGTACCAATTTATTTTTGGCAAGCTCTAGAGCATAAACGGCTTGTTGTATTTTTATGTGAGTGGTGTCAATAGATTTGTTTACGAGCAAGATGGTCATAGGTTATACTAGATAAATACCGCGATTCGACTTGAATATACGTAGGTCTAAAGTTCTTTTTATGTATGTAATTTTTTGATGATGTGGGTTTTGTGGTGGCTGACTATGCCACTCCTTAGTAACTTTTTGAGAAGTAAGTATTACTTAACCAAATTTGATACAAATCTGGTCTTCATCGTCCGTGTTCCAGGTAAAATTATTATTCTTTTGTCGTCCTGAGATTTAACTCAAGACAAGAAATAAATTTTAAAATATTGAATTCATTGCCTCGTCAAATACAGGATACTCAATTATTATCATACAACGTGTGTAACAAAAAGGTGTAACAATACTTAAGGATGTTAGTCTACCCATCAAAGTGAACTCTTTGTAGAAGACAATTTTACAAAACTCAAAAAAAATGCGTCTTTCCGTACAACTTCGCCAATCACGTGACTGAATTATTACATAGACAAACTTTTATTTTTTTGAAATATTGAAAAATGTTGTTTTGCATTGGATTCACTTTGATGGGTAGACTAACATCCTTAAGTGTTGTCTCACCATTCTATTACACGTTGTATATTGTTATTGTTCAGCTGTAGGTACTCACGCCCCCACTCGCAAACTCACCAAACAAAGCTTTTTCTAAAATAGTTACTTTTTACCTACGCGAAGTGAATGTGTAGTTTTATACGAAATAAAAAATATTATATCAGTATTATATTTCGTGGAAAAATAACAGGTTTCAGATTTCTTAAGCACAGTTGATGTTTTGTTTTGTCTGTTATTAAGAGTGTGGATATGAACATTTTTATCACTTTATGAAAAACTAAAAAACTAACAGCTACAATTCACATCACAATCAAAAGAAAGTATTGTTACTCTATTTATACAGGGATATCGACTAAGGGTGTACTAAACTGAAAAGGAGTCACTACATAATAGCCTAATAAACATTTTTTACTATTCGAACAAATTTCAATTCGAGAGTAAAAATAAAAATGAGCTGGTTCATAACTCAATTTGTCGGCAACCAATTAATTGAATTTTTCTGTAAAACTGATGTTTTTTTTTTGGAATTGGTCCCGTAATGAAAGTTGTTTGTAATAATAAGTATAGTTACCTCCTACCGGTTTAGTACACTCCTAACCGATAGCTCTGTATTAAGATCTATAATATTAACTGCGGCATTTTTTGCGCCCTGTCATTCAGAAGTTATGTAAGTATGTAGATACGAAAATACGCTGTTCTTGACATCACAAACCCATATCTGTCGACTTAAACGGCTGGACGCCCCGCACCCTTACACAGACTAAACTAAAACAGAAATATAATTCCGAAGATTGCAAATTTTTCAGAAAACTTCTAAAACTGTTACCCATTTAAGAGTACCAGATTTGTGATTCTCTACAAAATTATATTTTCTATAACAAATATTTCAAATATTTTATGTGTTGTCAAGTCCATGTATTCGCCATCGTCTATCTTAGATTCGAAATTTATCACAATGTACTCATCTAGTCAAGTTCTTTGATTTCGATTTGATACCCATATTGAAGGGGTTATAAAAAAGTATCTAAAGATGGCTAAACACACTCCCAAATAGTTAACTTACAGTATTTTCCCTGGGAATTGGCTATTTATTGGCTCATTTTAATAGCATTTGGCAAATACATGTGGTAAACAATCTTAAATAAGAGTTCTAAAATACGTACAGACTTGTGTTTCTGTGCAAATTTATTCAGCGTTCCTCGCTTCGTCGACAAAAAACATATCATCCAAGGTCCGCTGCGTGTCATTCCGCGACCAGCTTTTTGTTTATTTCCTTACGTATGTATTTATACCACACGATGAATACCAAAAAAGGTTTTTAGAAAGCAGGTGTACCGCGTACTGTCCGTGCCATATTCACCTGTCATGCCTTGTTTTTGACATGGTCTAAGGGAAGGGGCCAAGCGTACATGATTTACAATCGTAGATGTTTCGTTAGGAAAATGAAAATGTATGAACTGTTTTGAAATAATAAAAAATGATGAGCATGGTTGTTGAGTTGTTTTCACTGAAACTCATTGGCAGCTTTATCTTGCTATCATCTTAATGGGAACAGCCAGTGGAAACAAGGGAAGATAGATTTTATGATTTTCCACTGTTTCTATAATGGGCATAGCGTTCATGGGAGCAACGGGAGTGCAGCTAAACTTGTCGGTATCATCTTAGAAAATATTTTGTACATAAAGTCATTATTAACGGACGTGTTTTTTAAGACTGATACAATACTTAGTAGTTCATGTTTTTTATGGTTCAAACAACTTTACTGTCAGATCATTCACTTATTTAATGTATTACTCTAAACTTTTGTTACTTTTAAATTTCGTCTGACGCTACTCATATGTTAGTGACTATACTCAATTATTCGGTATACCGCTTTGTTACCGTTATCTCAAGCCCTACCCATCGACTGTTAGTGTCAGCGTTTGGCATAGATTTCTTTTTTATCACACCATTAGTTCAGTCCTAGTTTGTTCTCATAGTTTAAATACCCTGAGCTCTAAAGAAAATACTTGTTCTGCTTCGGTTGACTATCAAGTGGTATTTGCACTTATCTAATTTTCTTTATTTAAAATGGCCCGTTTCCATCCAACCTCTTCGATTTTTCGTTAGACGCCAAACAACCGCTTTGTATTTGATCATTATTCTGAATTAAACAGAGACTAACATAACTAGCCGCCCTCGCATTAGAACCTCATTTGTGGCTATAATTAACTTACAAGGTTAAATATTTTGATTTTATATCTGGCCTTGCAGATCATTTATTTAATTTAACCTTTTAAAAATTTAAGGTTATAGTGGGTTTACGTAAACCATTAATAATTTGAGGGCGACATTTTGACCGCTGAGTCGTTGACAGTAGTCAAATTTACTTTAACATTTTACTTTACTTTAACATAAACAGTAACAAGTAAATAGCAGATCTTTGGACTAATAGTCAAATTATTGTTGTTGTATAGACACCAGTTGACAGACTTATAAATTTGAAACTCTAGCACAATATGCATATGACTTACGCAAATCAAGAAAGCACAAAATAAAGTAGTAGTTCTGCAAACCTTGTCCTCTCGTTTCGGTTAAAAAGTTAGATCAACGCTGGTTGTTTCAACCGGCATTATGTTGAGTTGAGGCCGGTTGTGATAGAAAACTAACCATGAAGATTTAAATAACGTTTTGTAGTGTTTTTTGTTGTTAACAAATATGTTTCTATTTCTTTTGAAAGTGTCTACTTTGCAACCTTGATATTTTTGTGTTTATTAATAACGACACGAACTTCATCAATTGTTTCTTATTCAGGAATCTTAATGAATGCTCTGTACGAAAAATGGGAAAGTAAATGAAGCAAAGCGAGAATATTACTATGAATTATTTGAGAGATTCTTCACAAAATTCACTACACAGAATTCGACACCGTCTATCCTTTCAGTCTGGTTTTTATTGGCAGAAAAGTCGATGAAAGCACATGACTTGTTCTATTTCCACGGGGATTTAGCCCGCTTATGGCAACACTGGTACAACGGAGCTTTAAGCAGATAAACACCAGGATTTTCTCTGGTACACAAAATAAAAAACATTCCGATTTCGAATTTATTTTGCGTAACCAATGCAGGATTACAAATCTGATTTAAAAAATAAAGATGATCAATCAGCTAATCGATTTTATAGGGTTGATATGCGCATTGGATTTAGCTATGGTTACTCGATTGTTAATTGTATCTTAATAAAAATATGGTGCATTTTCGTATGCATTAGCACAGTAATATGGTATGTATAAAATATGTTTTATTATATTATAGTCAGTTTTATGTGTTAGTCTTTCAATTCAGCGGAATAATTTTTTTCTATTATTTCAAACACTCCAAGACACCTATACTGATTTAAAATAATATGTTTTGATATATTTTAGTAAAAGTCCCATATTAATTGTATCTAAATTAGTCCAGTAGTTTAGTTTACAAATCAAAATAAATAAAAATTAGTTTAGGCGCATGCTGAAGTCAAATCTATTGTTATTTTTTTAAGTATTACTTTTTAAGATCTCTTTCTTTTATTTTGAGTCTAAATTCTTTTATAACTATAAATATAACCTGAGTCTAAGATATCACATGGGAAAACTAATTCAAAATTAAAGTGTTCTCAATGAGCATTAGACTTATTGCATCTCGGTGATATCGCTTTGGTAATGTGTACAAAATCGGTCTAATTTGTTCACCTTAAGATTAAATCACCCAGTAGAATATGAGCAATTTTTTCAAATTATTTTAGCTCACCTACATACAACATATGTGTAAAACTACTAATATTATAATACTACAATAAATTCAATTTGTACTGAAAATAATTTGTGTCTGTATATTCTACTTTGTTTACCAAACTAATTGTAAATAAATTGGAATATACTTTAATATGCTGTGCATGTCACCTGAAGTGAAAAGATTGCCAAAAAAACGACAATTAAACCTTGTTAAATTTTATATATAGTAGATTATAGTTAAGACAGCTATAGACCACCAACGTGTCCATACAATGAGATATAGCTCTTTTCTACTTTTTAATTTTATCCGAGTCTAGTGTTTTTTTTTTTACATAGCTAACACATTATTTATTAGGCTTTACCGGCTTTTTTCTGTGTTTTATATCACTATAAAGTTACAAGCTTCCTAAGCAGTCATATTTTTGCCCTGGTACGATACCTATTAAAAGCCTTTATTATGGAGAATTCATTAACTTTTTTTCAAAATAATAAAACGTGTAGTCCTAAAATACATCATAGTGAAGCGATTGACACTAATAACAAAAAGTTACGTTACCTGAAAAGAGCCTGAACGAACAGTGAAGGGTCGATGATGTTCCTAAGTGGGCTGACTGTCAGGAAAAACGAGAATTCAAAAAATCAAATTTTATATGGGTATAGTAGAATATAATTGATAAATGTATATCTGCTTCTTTTCAGGTGGCTCAACGTCTTCTATGTCCGGTACAGTGACGCGCGTTGCGGCCGTGGTGGGGGGAGAGGCCATGCTACCATGCGACTCTCGACCACCGCTCCGTAATGACAGCTTGCTGCTCGTCGTATGGTACAGGGACGACGATCCTGTTTACAGGTCTGTTCAATTCAAATCGCAATTTTATTCATGATAAAACGTCGTGTAGTATTGAAACGATAATCCTACTTTTGGACAGTATACATTGATAGCTAAAATCAAAAACTTTTTTTTGAATGAAGTGTAAGAAGCAATAAAAGACTGCAATTAGCTTGTAAAGCGAAAATAAAAAGCGAAAGCGAGTAAAGCGACAATGCGGATTAAGATGTGGAGCTCTTGCCTAGAAGAAACCGATTTACTCGATTCAATATCGTCAGAGATTCTCGAACACCGATCGACCTCGCTTACAGGTCAGTGACCGTTGAAGGTTAGAAATAGAATCGGTTTACTGGATGAACAGTAAAAATAGGAATGTATGAGATACCTAGACGAGCATTGTTTGCGGTCACCGCACCTCCGTTATAAATGTAGAAGAGACCAAATAAAAAAAAAATGGTTATAATAAAAATACAAGGTAATTTTAACTTAATAAACATTGTTCATAAGTTTTGTATATTGTAAATGCAGTATTTACATGAATACAATTTTAAACTTAACTTTCCACTTTCCAAATAAGATACATAAGCCGTTGAAGCTGTTTCACTCAACAAGTCACTATTAAAAAATTCAAGCTTCCTACTTTCAAGGAAAGTTACGGCCTGATACAAACATACGTTTTCTTGGCTTGTGATGTATATCCGACAAACGTCTTGCATTTTTCATTCGGCTCTTACCGCTTGCGCTAGAAAGACGAGTCGTTTTTGATTCTAAACTTAAAAGAAGACTGATCGAAACTCGAGTTTATGCAAGAAGAAAATTCACAAAGTAATTTTTGATGATAAAATATATATAAAATAAAAATACAATTTTTGACGTTAATTTTACTAATCATGTGGTTAGAAGCACCTTAAAAACCGCAGCTGTTGAAACTTTGGAACATTTTTTTTACGGATAAAACCTCGATATGCTAATAGTAAAATAGCCTCTATACTACCTGCTCACAAAAACAAATCCAATGGGACCTCGTACATCAAAATCAGTCTAATGGTTTATCATGTGGTACGTCACAAAGATTAAAAAACATACTTAATAACAAAATTAATTTTCCAAAAACATTATCATCCTTTTATGAAGTCGGTTAAAAACAGGCACAACAAAAAAGGAAAACAGCGGAGCATCTTTAATTTTAATAAATTACAACAAACTGTTGATTTTATAGAATGAACGACAGGCGCGGATACGAAAAACCATTGACTCGAAACATGAAAATGTTATTGGATTTTTGCTTAACAAAAAGAAAAATAAACACAGTTTGACATTGGGTAACATAATACCTGTAAAAAATTAATGTAAATTAGATGATTTTGAATACTTTCCTCCACACTAAAGCTATCTATCGTTTTCACAGTTTAATATGTAACTTTTAAATCGTCTTTAAATCGCGCAAACACTTATTTTTAAACAACTTTTCATTTTTAACTTCTTTCTTTGGATAAACCGATATTCATTATGTTTTATTTTTTGTTTGAAAAGTGCATTTGTCGAGAGTATTCTAAGTTATCTTTGATAAAAATCGTTCAAAGATGGCCGCCGCCACAAAATGGCGAATTACATATTTTTTCTCAACTCTTGCATGGATATGAAATGACAGAGGTTCACTAGTACAATATTAAACATCGTGACGAATTTAAAATCCAAAATGAACGCCACCACAGAATGGCCACGTTGGACAGTTTTTAAATTAAAATTTAATAAACCTCGCCCTTCAAAATAGCTTAAATTAGATATTGAAAGTTTAACCAAATTTAACTCCAAGTTAAAATAAAATCCCAAACGAGAGCATCCAATCTCAGATTTCACCGGAACCAACAAAAAACGTTATTACTAATTCTCTTAACGCAAATTGTATTACTAATCTTATTGGGTCGGCAGTTCTATCTGCTACGAAGTTCATAGCACTGTGTAGCAGTAGCTACGAGTTTCGTAGCAGTCTACAGCGTAATCGCTACGAAGAGCCCGGAAACACTTTTACGAGCAATTGCGTCAAATAATTAGATGGGTATGGTAATGTGCTTGCTTAGTTTTGGTCGTTTTCCTTTTTGTTACACGCGTTACTGTTGCATTACGAACGGATCAATGTTGTTTGTTCCATGTTGCGTGGCTAATGGCAAAACGTAGTGATATCCTCTAAATACGTACAAGTATAGGTCCAGTTTAAATAAGATTCTGTTAAGACTTAAAAATATTACTGTACAATGTTAGCAATAATGTTTTAAGGGTTCTGTACCTAAAAGATAAAAACGGGACTCTATTACAAACACTTTGCTGTCTGTCTGTCCGTCCGTCTATCACGAAGCTATTATCTTCATGAACCATGATAGTTAGACAGTTAAAATTTATGTCTCTTGCAGCTATAACAAAAAATAGAATCAAATATATATATACATATATACTCGTATATATAGGGGAGGATCACAAATATTAAACGCGATTTTTGCTGCTATTTGCTTGATAAATTCAGTAGGTAACCGCTTAAAATATTCACGGAATATTTAGTTATACATAGATTTAGTTACAAAATAAATATTTAAATCAAAATAAAACAATATTTTAATTTGGGTTCCATACATGAAACATAATTTTTTGATTCTTATTAGTAACGTTGTATAGATTATGGTACGGAACTATTCATGTGTGAGTCTTACTCGCACTTGGTTAATTATTTAAAATTCGGTAAGTTTTTTTTTTTAAATTGACTGCCGTATTGATGTCGGACTTCACTTATTTTAAAGTTATACTCATGTGAACGGACGATTTTTCAAAAGTCTAGCATTATTTGAGTGCGTATTTCAAATTAATTTATCCATTGAAAGGTTCACCTTCACCATATGCCACGCTGCCGGCGCTGCAAAAAGCAAGCAAAAAAATATGCAAACCAAATAAGAGTATAACGAAACTCTTCAAAAGGTTTGGACCCTTTTTTCTAGACCCTGCCTTGATATTACACGCGTATAGTAGCCGGCCATTTTAATGCACGTTGTCGTTATAATTGTTTTCAAATAAAGATACGTGATTTTTTACACATGCCTGATATATTTTAATATGCACTTAATCGTTGGAAAGCTCTAACTATATTTTTCTTACTGTTCGGAGAAATGAATTTAAGAAGAATTTAAACGTTTAAGTAATTAGAAATGTTTACCAAAAATAATCTTTAAATTCAGTAGGTGAAGCATTTATATACAGTAAATAAAAAGGTTTTTAACATATGAGGAGATTGAATAACATATACAGATTCTTAATTTCAAATTCATTAATTTCAACCTTAAAGACTGACGTCTGTGTAATAGAGGTCAGTGACCTCAAAACAAATGTTGTGTCAAACAGATGCATAACATGTGGAAAAAGAAATAAAAAAGCACAAGATGAGTTTTGTTTTAGACATTTTATCTCAGGACTTGCCAAAATGATTGCTAGATACTACAGTCTAATATTTGATCTCTCGCTTCATGTATTTCATTTAGTAAGAAGATATATACTAAAATATTTAGTACATATAGATGTAACTATATAAGTTAGGATCTGGCTCCAATAGATTTACAGTTATAAACAACTACTAGAAAATCCTATCCTACCTTTTATAAATAAAGATCTTTTACTAATTCTAAACATTTACTTTTACGGTAAATACAATCTAAATTAATTAAGGGTTGCTTGGAAGAGATCGCTATTAGCGATAAGGCCGCCGCTTGTTGCACGTAATCATAAGTTTTATTAAGTTTATTGTATTATTTATATGTGCAATTGTGCATACAATAAAGTGTTTTGTATTCTATTCTAAATTAAAAATACTTAATATAATAGCTTATTTAACATTTCTATGTTGATTATTTTAATATACCTCGAAATCCCTAAATTTGAACGAAGCCATGGTAAAAACAATGTGTCAAAATTAGATTTATAAACAAAAATGTTGCCTGCTTTAATGTTGAATATCGCGATATTATCTTCAACGCGAAAATATTAATACAAGTACCTACTAATATTACAAAGAATCTCAGCTATCACAATTGAGGTAATAACTCATTTTCTCCCAGGAACTCATAAAACAAAACCGTAACAGATTACCTAAATCAGGTAACAGCCATTATTTCAGGCTGTTTCCTCGATTCACACTGTTGCTATTCAAGGTATGTTATTAAAGCGGTCCTCGACACAGCTCCAGTGGTATTTCGACACGATAAATCTTGACTAATAAGAATTTGTAGCTGTCCAGTTCCGGAAACATGTGGTCTGCGGTGCCTTAATGGTGGTGATAAATAATTTAATAACCTTCACTTATCAGTCGGTAAATTTAATATTCATTTCTGTTTTATTTTAGTCATGAAATGTGAAAACTATATTTTCTTGTCTGAATGTATAGTGTTTTGAATAAAGGTTGTAGTATGCAACGTCATTTGTGGAAAGGTAAGGTAGATAGATCAACTCTTTATTCTAGAATTACTCGTAAAACATTAAAACTAGAGAATAATTCGTTCAAAATTTTGAACGAATGTTAGTTAATGTTAGTGCTCCAAGCGATCTATTTCAGGTAACTTGATGTAAACAATTAGGCAGATGACATGAGCGTTGTTGGTGTTCAATTTATAAAATTTACTTTGTGGGTTCTTAGTTAATATTGATGATAGACACATATTTTTTACGACAGCTTTTGAAATTACTTGTCTCCTACTGCAGGAAGTATGATTGGTAGTATGCAAATGAATTGCTCGATTTATTTCTTCAATACTTATTTCAAAATAGTAGCACAAAACTTGAATTAAATAGTTCAGTCACAAATTACCTGGGTGATATCATCCATGTGCAATAACTTGGAGTTGAATCAAGGGCACTTTAATTTTCACTTTGTTTTGCCAGGCGAACAAAATGTTAGCGGTGTACTAAGCTGAATTAAAGTCACACTATACTTATCCTCAAGAGAGACTTTCATTTTGTGATCAACTGAGAATTTGAGGAAAAAATAGGAAATTTCATACAATTTGGCGATGACTGATTATTTTTTGTTAAGGAACAGCCGATTTTATAACTCGAATTCTCGGTTGCTCACATAGTGTACGTTGTTCCTAACGTAAGTTGTACAAGACTTTTAATAACACTACGGAAGCCAGAATTAAAATAAAACTTAAGCACGTCAAGTGATTTAGAAGTCTTTTTTGAGTCTAATGACTACAGCTACAAAGGTTTTATTTAGAAAACTAACGCGTGTTTGATTTATATTTTCACGCGTACCTGAAATGTGAACGAAACTGTAGTTAGACCTTTCCAACAATCAGGTACGCGTGAAAACTTGTCTTCTTAAACAATACTACAAAGATTCCTTACAGTACTATGGCACTCAAAAACCATATAATAATAAAGACAGATTATTCAGCATTCTCACACCAGAAATAGTTTCACAGTTCACATAGATGGTTGAGCTGGTTTCAGTGTACACTTGCAGGCGATCTATCTGTCGTATAATTGTCTGGCTGTCAGGTTGCGGTGGCAGGAACGTAATGAGAGTCCAAACCACACGGCGACTGACCGAAGGACAGCCTTGAAACGGTTCAAAAGCAGAAATATCTCACCATTTTATAAAAAGCTTCAAAACCTTTGTAAGTAAATATAAATGTAAAGATGACTATATTAATTTTTTCATATTTTATCTTTTGGAATTTAGGAATGATCACTAAAATCATAAAAATAAATGGTGAATAGTAGGTACAGAAATATAAGTGACTTATCTTGCTATATAATTACGTACTACGTATCACTCCATAACGTGTCACTGCTAGGCTCAGGTCTTCCATATGAAAGGGGTGTAGGATGTAGGTGTAGGGTGTAGGTCACCATGTGTTCGAAAGCTATTAATATTTTCCGGGTTTCTGACTTATTACGTTAATGAAAACTCAAGATTTTTTATTCTACTCTTGAATAATTATTGCGCTCTCACTAAATCTATATTTTCATTTAAGTTCCTATCAGCTCATATTAATACTTGAGCATGAGTGTTATCACTAAATTGAAATTTTAATTCTTTATCTTATTATATCTCATTTTGTTAGTTTATCTTTTAAGCTATCACTGTTACTTGGAATAGTTATTGCAATAAAAATAATTTTATTTCTTGCATAATTTAAGATTGTCAAACCAAGTTATTTATTATACCTTAATATTTAAGTTGTGTAATTATTTTAAAGTTATTAACTATGTAATTAAAACAATATGACTCGTATGATAAATTGTGTATGAATCATAAAAAATATTAAAACAGTCAATCCTTATAAAGTAAAAACACGGGAAAAGAAAAAATTAAGACATAAAAAATTATATCTTGTAAACCCTTTCGATGTCATAGGGCAGAAATAACAATGTTATATCAAAATAGGTTATAAATTAGCTGAAGCTGTAATTCTGCCGAATGGTATCAAACCAGCGGCTAATTGCTTGCCCAAATCAGGGTGTACCTTTGAGAACATCTTTACTGCTCTCTCTTGGATAAAACCTGAAGCATTCTTCAAACTGTCAACCAGATTAGCGATAACGCGGTTTTGTTCAGCAGCATCCATGACCTTGGTAAACAAATCTATTGCTTGCGTATAATTGTCCTCGGTTTCACCGCTGTCGTATCTGCCTACGACTCCACTGAGGGTATATTTGTGCTGGAGACGAGCAGCGCGAGGGTCATTCTGAGGGCCGGAGAAAGAGTTGGGAAAATAGTTTGGAGCACCTTCTTGGTTGAATAAGCACTGAGGTCCGTCACGCTGGTAGTTAGCCACTTTAGCACGATACGGGCAATTGACTGGGATTTGCAGGTAGTTCGCGCCTAGACGGTGACGGTGAGTGTCATTGTAAGCAAAGAGACGAGCCTGTAACATCTTATCAGGAGAGCCTTCGATGCCAGGAGGCATATTTGAGGGACTCATGGCAATCATTTCTACCTCAGTAAAGTAATTTTTGGGGTTTCTGTTGAGAGTGAATTTACCAACTGGAATCAGTGGATACTCTTTGTGAGACCAAATCTTAGTCAAGTCAAAGGGATTGAACTTGCACTTTTCGCCTTGTTCCATGGTCATGATTTGGACGTATAACGTCCAAGATGGATAATCACCTTTAGCGATAGCATTATATAGATCTCTAATGTTGTAGTCGGGATCCGCAACCACGAGCTGTTCAGCCTTCTGAGGGCTTAAGTTCTTGATGCCTTGGTTAGATTTGTAGTGGAACTTACACCAGTGTGCGATGCCTTGTTCGTTAACGAACTTAAAAGTGTGAGAGGCATAACCATTCATAAACCTATAACCGTCAGGGATACCACGGTCTCCAAATGTGTAGATAGTTTGGTGAACACATTCAGGTCTCAGAGTGATAAAGTCCCAGAACATGTCAGGGTCTTTCAAATGGGTGGCTGGGTTGCGTTTTTGAGAGTGAATAAAGGAAGGAAATAGAGTTGGATCTCTAATGAAGAAAATGGGAGTGTTGTTTCCTACGAGATCCCAGTTTCCTTCTTCAGTATAGAATTTAACAGCAAAACCTCTGGGGTCACGGACTGTGTCAGCAGATCCAAGTTCACCTGCTACGGTTGAGAAACGGACGGCAACAGGGGTCTTCTTTCCGATAGTGTTAAATACTTTGGCTGCGCAGTATTTGGTAATGTCATGAGTGACTTCAAATTCACCAAAAGCTCCAGCACCTTTGGCATGGACCACACGTTCTGGGATACGCTCTCTTGCAAATGAAGAAATTACATCGACGATGTGAAGATCTTCAAGTAAGGCTGGACCTCTCTCGCCTACGGTAAGGAGGCCAGCTTTGTTGCCAATAGGGTTGCCGGATTTGTTGGTAATGGTGGAAGGTGTGCCCTACAAAATAATAAAAATTCTAATTATAACATTAAAAAAATATTAAATTACTGACATAACTTATCTAAACTAAAATAATTTCAATCTATTATATAAAAAATAATCCCTATATCCCTTGGTAACGCCATCACACGTGAACGGCTGGACCGATTTCACTATGTTTTTTTTTGTTGTGTTCGTTATTATCAGGAGAAGGTTCTTATGACAGAAAAAAATTAGAAAATATATATATAAAAATGAATCCGATAGCTGATTTTAGTCTTGAAATGATTGTCGTACTCCAGGGAAGGTTTAAAAGGTGAGAAACATACATAACTGTTAGGCGGTACGAAGTTTGGCGGGTCATCTAGTGCATCATAAAAGTTGGACAGGCGTATGTTGAACATATTTTATGAAATATAACAGAAAATGTCAATATTGCATTTAAAAAACATTAACAAGAAAAACTCAAAGTAAAATCAATATATTAATTTTGAAAGATAACAGCCAAAAAACATTTACTTACCACAGATTTTGCATAATTGTTTAACTGTTCAGTAGCAGCGTCCCGTGCGGCCATTTTTGCTTTTCCTACTGAATATTTTATACGAAATAAATAAATAAAGTCACACCCTAGTATACGCACAGTTTATATCACTATACCCAAAATTATTTTCATAACAACACTTTATATAGAGTTGCATTGTGGCAATTTATCACGCGATAAAACATATTATCTTTTCATAACATAATACCTTGGCCTGTGACTACGTAATATCGTGAATAATATTTATGTTATTATATATCATCGGTCATATCTGTTTAATTGTATGTATATGAAAAGTGTACTTGATGCTTAAGAAAATATATGTAGGTCTCGTTTTCTTGCACTGTATTTAATTAACAATTCGTTTTTTTTTTTATAAAATTCGTCAACTGGACGTTACACTCAAAACATAATTACTTATATACTAAAAATTAAATTATCTGTTAAAAAAACCTTAATGCTACATTAATAACCCAATATTTTTTAAACCTTGATCTGTACCATTATACTCACTACAATACTGTGAATACTTTTTCTTTCTCCCTTTTTAATCTTTCTCTTTCTGCTCTTCTAATTGTCGTTTCTATATTATATATAATTTTAGAAATCTTCTTTAAAAATGCCGCTTACTGAAGAAATATTTAAGTCAAATTAATGCTTTCACTATATGAGGTCATATTCGCAAACGCCCTTTATAAATATTCTTTTGTAAAATGCCGTGTTTGATAAACCAAATAATTCATATATTATCATCATCATCAGCCAGAAGACGTTCACTGCTGAAAATAGGCCTTAAACCCCCTTAAAACCCCCGAACGACAAGCTGCCAATTGCATCCACTAGTGATTTGTTTGTGACTTTTACTGTATTTTCTGTTCACTTAGTTCGCCCATAGACGCAGTGTAGGTTGGTCTATAAGACCAATAAATAATATTAAATTATTTACTGTATAAAACCCTGAATAATGGCAAACCCATGGCAGTTTGCTAGTCAACGTTCACTCGTATTTTACTTTATATTTACCAGTCAAACTATGAGTTTGTAGAAAATAATACACGTGCTTTGGCTGTTGCTTATTACGTAATAGTTTTGTGTATCAGTCACGCGAATGTAATTCGGCTGCAGGTGACCATAATCTTCATTTTATCACAATATTTGTGCATGCACTTTAGATATGTACTTTCTCCAATGGAACTGTAAAAACAATGAACAAAGATAAATCAATTTGATATAAAACCAAGTTTATACACTACTCGAAAAGTAAGAAACATTCCAAATTGTATATAAATCATGAACATTCATATGACGTGTTATTTGAAATTCTTTTATAATCAAAATTGATGAATGAATAAAATTGACTTGTGAATCATGAGTCAATGTTTTGACTGACATCCGCTAGGAATCAACGTAGAGCCTAAAGCTTTAACCTAGATACTGAATGAATGATGAAATTCGGAAAGTGTGTTCTATTAGGTTGTAGGGGTGTACCAAGAAAAGGATTAAAAGGAATAAAATAAAAAAGATTTTTTATATTCCATTTTATATTGCGTGTGACAGCTAGTAATATGTAGAAAGCGCATTCAAGCAGTTATTAATAGTGCTGAATGCTTCCTCAAATATAATTGAAGAACGCACTATTCCTGTTTTATCAAAGCTTATGCAAAACGTAAAAAGAACTCTCCCAACGTTCGTTCATTTCACGAGTATATAAAACCCTCTGCAAATTCAGAAAAAAGGCATAAAATATGTTTCTGACAAATGTTGAGTGCCGACTGAGATTTTAATGCTGGCACATCCATCAGTTTTTTTTTTAATTCAAAGAGTACAAAATTAACGGTTTATTCAATTTTTGGTAGAGTGGCCCTTACAGAATCCAATTAGTATGAGCTACTGACGAAATTGATATGTTTGTGTTAAGTCTTTAGGCTTTTTTGAAGCAGCTAATTAATTTGCGTGTTCATTTTATTGCCGACTATATCATAGTTTTAGGGTAAAAGCATACCTAATGCTATTATTCTGTTGTTTTCTGATTACAAAAATGTTTTTCTTTTTAAATATTCAGATACATATCAATCTAAATGACACTAAGTAGTGTGAAAAATGGTAACACTTCGAAACAGTGATTTCATATTTCAGCGGACAAATTTAGGCTGTTTACGATGTCATTTAGGATTTTAGTTCAGCGATAAATTCCTAGTCCTTGCAATTTCCGATCTAACTTGTTCAATGCTCCGTGGTTTTTTTTACTGTAGTATGCTTCGGTCATGTTCGGCCATTAAATTGATGTTAACAGAATATAGGGGCGAGAGTAAACGCGGCATGCATCATTTGGTCAGACAATAATGCTCATGTTTTTGTGGACTGTTAAGTATTGTTTATGAATGTTATGTCTTTTGCTTTAGCTTGTTCATGTAGATTTAGCTTTCGCCGAGCTACTGTCTTGAAGATTTTGTTAATTGACGTTTTAGATATCAGTTATATTGTTTGAATCTACGAGTAAATAGAGTTCGCTGTTTCAATACTTGTGTTATTTTATAATGAATAATAAAGTATTAAATTGATTGGGATTTTCATTTTTAAAGACGCGATAGTGATTAAGTTAATATGAGTAAGATAAATTTTATGATCATTTAATAAATTAAAACCAGTTTCACTTGACAATTTTTTTGACACTACTATCTATAGTCGTATGCAGAGTTATTGGTTAAGAGAGTAATAAGCCAAAAGATTGTCACTATATTCATCCCGAGGAACAACTTATGCTATGAGGCCAACTCTGAATTCGAGAAAAAAAAAATCAGCCGCTTAATAATTTTGTTGAAAACCAATAAACTTCTTGTACGGGACAGCTGTTTTTTTTATCGAATTCATTGTTGAGGTCTCAAATAGTGTCCTGCGTGAGGTTTAGTATACCTCTAACCGATAACCCTGCATATAAAAGAGTAAGGGTATTAATGAACGCAGAGCATAAATCGCTGAAACTGGAGGTGTGAAATTTGGATGTGTTCGTTGTAGGATGTAGAGGTGCAGTTTATGAGTTCAACCCCTGATGAGATCTAACGAGAATACATAATATCATCGGGCCAGATAAAACTTTTTTTTCCCATGTGGCCCGGCACCGGGCCAAGTCACCGGACCAGATGGGATACACTCGTTTGAACCTTCTTTAAATTCCATTTTATATCACTGGCAACACAGCGGGTGATAGCTACTAGCTGTTTTATAAAATTTTAAAAAGCATGACCATCTCATACTTAAAACACGCGTAGCAAGGATATCGAAACAACTTCTGTTTTAGGGTTAAAATGTCCCTCAACTACATTTGACCTAGTTCACACGCTCGGTGTGTCTAAATTTTACATAACCCTCGAAAAATTTCAGTGAGACGCCAGGCGCAGTGCGGCAAAGCGGCAAATATTGTGACAACGCCGCCTCACGACGCGACGGTTCCCAGAACCGAGCATCGGCTCTCACGGATATCAGTTCGATAGATACGTCTTAGAACCTGTGATTAAAACAAAAAAATATTTACTCGGTACAAGCTTATACATACAATACAAAATAAATAAAAAAAAATATGTATACGCAAGATATGTACAAGGTACATGTACAAGAACTGTTTAATTTTTTTAGTCCTGTTTTTAACCTTAGTCTTGTTAACTCGCCGTGTTTTTTATTGCAGTAATTCATTTTTATTTCATTTTTTACAGTTTCTTTTTCATTGTAGCCCTGGCAACGGTTGTCATATTTTAACTTTATTCGCCTAAATTAAATGACAAAATGTTTACTAAGACTGACACATTTTGATCTTTGTGGAACGGTATTGTTTCGTACATTTCTAAACAAAAATATTTGTGCCATATAATATTTGTATAGAATTAATGCTTAGAGCAAAATCCGTAGAGGAAATATTACAATATTTATTCTCGAAAAAAATAAAGAGCTGCAGATTTATTTTTTGGTTATATCAAGGTTAATTCAATTAATATGAAATCGCTCCAGTAGTATTAAGGTTTGTCCGTAACATACAAAAGTACAAAATTAAATATTTCTTCTTTAATTTCTTACCTGATTGCTAAAGAAAAGAAGATTTATGTTTTCCTAGTGAATGTAACTAAACAGCGTGTCTTATTTTTAATGTGAGTCGATAGATTCGCCTTAGTTAGATTCGCGTTAAAGTGATACTGAGTAAGTACATCAAAATTTAAAAAAAGAAGTTTAACCTGGTTTAACGATTTAGCAGTCGGGTTTTTTTTCAAACTCGCTTCTAACCACTTGTAACAATATGATGCTGAAGTGTAGATATATAGTGAATCTTTATTGCTTTTTGTAAATAATATTCTTACCTAAACATTTAGTCTTCATTGTTGCATCTGAGACTCCATAGCTCTGTACATTTCAAAGTAATCCGTGTGAGAAACAGTTTATGAAGTGTGTACTCGTCTCGAGCATTAAATTCGCTTGGCTATTCTATTTCGGCATGGTCATGGTAATATTTCAAAGTTTCAACTGCAAGTTCGGTAAACTCGTGACGTCTGAGGAAAGTATCTTGCAGCATAGAATATTCTATAAGGAAACGTGGATCCAATCAATTCTAGAACTGTTTTGTTACATGATAGAGGAAGCTTGTCACAAACTGGTGTCAGTGAAACTGGCATGGTTGATAATTCTTTACTGTTCGAAGCTGAAGAGTACAGCTGAAGCAATGTTTTCATCGACTTCAAGATAGAAAAGTTCTAAATTCGACCGTATAATTTGTTGTATGTACAAACGTGGATTTTTAAAAGCCAGAAGACGATATCGAAGTTTCTTAATTCTGTTTCTTCTCACATAGTCTTTAAGCTTTATTATTGCGTATAGTTAGTATTTCAATGAAAATAACTGTAAAAAAATAATATTCTATCAAATAAATAAAGTTTTATCACATAGTTCATTGGTGGTCGGTTAAAAAAATTATATTATTGAAATTGTCTTAAGAAATTACTAACATTTGAATTTAATACATCACCAAGAAGAGTCACAATCAGTTTAGAAATATAAATAGTCACGCGCAATCAATCATACCTACACTTTAATTACAAAGGAACCCAATAGTGATAATAATTATATTATTTTTACCACAACGTTGGTAAATGATTAGCCAAATAAAGATAAACGCTTAGCTCAATGCCGAGGTTATAATTTATCGGTCAAACATATTGTTGAGCAATTATCTGATAATCTAAGTAAAAAACACTTTGCACAAAAAAAACACATTCTGAATATACAGAGTATCAGTTAATTAAGTGAAACCCGACTTTTTTAAATATGTTGTTTTATAAAATAAAGTACTAGATTGATTTTATTTGAATTTATATGGAATATATTGGAAAGTTAGTGGTAGCCTAGTCGGTAAACCCGTTGTCTCACAAGCGACCATTCGCGGGTTCAAATCCAGGTTCAGGCATGCACCTCTGTGTTTTTCTCTTAAGTGCATATTATAATTAATCATAACATGCTTAAACGGTGAATGAAAATATCTTCAGGAAACCTGCTTATCGGAGAAGGTTGTTAGCTTTCGAAGAAAAGTGACGTTCCTAAACCGCAGTTTGGCCAGCGTGGTGGATTTTGGCCTACATCACCTTTATAGGGGAGACTCTCTATAACCTAAACCAAAACACCGATTTTGATGTGCGAGATGTCATTAAATACGAGTAGGTCTTTATCTGCGGTGTTCATAAGCTATACTGGTTAAATCCTGCGGGTTGACTCATAAACAAACAGTGTTCTTAAGATTTTTTCAACAAACTGCTTGTTTTATACGAGTAGTTCTTTCAAACCTAATAACATTATCACTATTATATTGCGGATGATATAATGGACCCTAAAAGTTCTGAAACATGGAAGTTGTTTTTAAGAATTATAGATGTTTTATATTATAAATATTCGGTTGCTTCTCCTTAGACAACAATCTTCAAGCAACACTAAAACCTTTTTGAGATACTAAAACACAAACTCACTCAAGGAGGCCGCTCAATCTCCAAAGCAAACAAGACTAAAATTGTTACCTTTAAGACATAAAACGACGCTTTAGCAAACACCACTTTCGCATACAAAACGCGACAATTTTCCTGTACACAAAATTTTATCTCAAACACGTAGAAAACCCCATAAAGGTGATATCAACCATTATACGGTCCACAAATTGTCCATTTAGAAATTTCGTGCCATCAAACGAAAAGTTAATACGTGAAGGACCTTAATTTGACTGAGTTTTAGGTGAAAAACAAACGAAACTGTCTACTAA
This sequence comes from Ligdia adustata, assembly GCA_947049295.1. Classification (NCBI taxonomy): domain Eukaryota; kingdom Metazoa; phylum Arthropoda; class Insecta; order Lepidoptera; family Geometridae; genus Ligdia; species Ligdia adustata. Next base: position 13,797,476 of record OX346218.1, read on the forward strand.
ATTTAATTCCATTTTCATTATTACTGTTTACCTTTGTTTTCAGATCGTCAGACCGTTTGTTAGGACGACTTAGTCTGGCTTGATAGAGTCCGTGAATTGACCTGAGAGATTGATTGTATTTACTTATTGTTATCCGAAGGCTAGGTTATAGGTTCATAGGTACGCAATTATTGAAGTAGGTTAACCTTATAAAGTTTTAAATACCTAATTTCTAATTTAAATTTAGGCTTAGATTTGGTTTAGGTTTAGATTCTGAAAGTGTGATATTAACGTATGATTCAAAGCTTTATGAATATTTAGTCGAATTTCACGTTAAAAAATCAATACAATAATCATAACGGTTGAGTAAAATAATGTTTCAGTTTCATGTTGTAATTAACAACATATATACCTAAATATTTTTGCTATTTTTATAAATTAAGTTATAATTTTATAATACTTGTTACAACTAAATGTCGTTCCCGTAGTATAACGACCGAATTGGTTTCTTTTAGGCAAGTGTGCTCCATCTTAGGCCACATCGTTATTTTACATCTGGCGAGTTGCAATCAAACACTTTGTTTAACTAGTACCTAAATAAGTATTGAATGTAAATTATTATCGGTGCTATGCTCCATACGTGTGCGCTATCCTTAGATATTGATATAATTCTTGCTAAATTCCCATCTCATCATAAGTTACCTCATTATCTAATTATTCTAACAGGAAATACTTTACACTCAGCTAGAAATACCTCTCATTAACTATTTCTGCTCACTTGTTAAGTAACACATTAACAAACTATGGAGCATAAACTAGAAAGTTCTAGCTTTATTACAAAATATAAACATTATGAATTCAATATGACTAATGATCGAGTAATACTTACACAGTCATTTAAAAAGGAGTCAAAATCAATAAATAGTCTGTCTACTAACTACCAACAAAAGGTTAGCAGTTGAAGTAATCATACACAACTAAATATAGTTAATACAAATGCCATTAGAAAGCAGCGTGCCCATTGCTAGCGGCAGTATTGTTCTTTAAACCAAGCGAAAGTATTAGTAAAATCTTTATTAAGAAAAATGAAATGAGTAACTTCAACTAAAATTCATACATTTTTAGGTGAAGCTTGAGCCAGTCGTCTTCTAAATAACAATTTGTGAGTCGAATTATTTGTTCGAATTGAATAACGATATAGTTTTCGAATGTAGGTAGATGTTCATAAAGCAGAAACTTAAACCATTACCGGCAACTTTGGCAATTAGTAAGGCATCGATTTAAGTACATTATAATACGGAGATCCCATAATTAAAGCAGCCATGTTGTTCCTGTTTCATAATTTAGGCAAGCTTAAAATTTGATATTCCATTTGAAAATTCTAACATTTTTTATAATATGAAAATCAATAAAATTACAAAATTATCAGATATGCCACACCAAAAAAGCTCATCCTAAATTATTATTTACGATTGTTATGATTAAGTCTATGTACCTGACAGGGAAAATATACATATATAAATCTTCTTTTTCGCGTAGGCGAAGTGGTTCGCCCTAATGTTAGAGATTCTATTCCGCCCGAAGGCCTGGAAGCCTTCGGGCCTATAATTATTGTAGCCTAAAGTAATCTGTAATAGGTCGAACAAGCTACCATGATATCTTAAAATAAATAGCATATAATTTAGCGAAATAATTTGGAGGTTCTTTTAGATACGATTTCTGCAAGTTTTGGATATAATATCATTTCACAAACAACAAATCTCGAAGCCTCATACACAACTTACGACATCATGTAACAATGCTCAAATTATGGTCCCAAGAGGTACAAATAACTTGGGTTTCTAATTATTAACAATATCATGCAAACTATATCTTTACTACGGATTTAGGATAACAGCTTTCAAAACAGGTAAAGTATTTTAATTAAAATGTTGAATTTTCGAAATCCGTGACTGCAACGTCATTCTTGAATCTAGTAATTATAGTGACAAGTATAAAAGTTATAGATGTTTTTTTTCTCTTAATTATTTAATAGCTTTTTCACTCTGGGTATTGTGCCAGTTCTTAGTTCTTATTATTCTCGTATCCATTTTATTTCTTAAATTTAAGTTTTTTACAATATTAATATAAAACAATACCTAAATATTTCCAAGTAGTAAATTAACTATTATTAAGAATCTGACATACTAACATACCATTTTTGTTTTTAACAAGTCTATAAGTATTCGTTATATCAAAATATATGTTCACTACCTACAAATAATAATTTCCAAATACCTAAATATTACAAAAAACCTAAACCTAGAGTACCACCAGCAACGGGGTAGCACCCAAGCTACCGATGGTAGGGACTACAGAGAGAGGAACCTCCTAACAATACGTGCTGTATCGAGGAGCACAGCCCTCTGTACCTGACCCTTGATCCAACTATCTAGCGAGAGCCTCTTAAGATGTTGATTGAGACTTCTCGCTATCAGGCCGTTTGCCGAAACGACTATCGGAACAATGATCTTCGAATCAACATCCCACATGGCGGTATCCTCATGAGCCAAGTCAAGGTACTTGCTGACCTTGTCCTTTTCAGCCTTCACGAGGATCTCATCATGCGGGATGGTGATGTTGACGAGCACTGCTCTGCGCTGGGACCGGTCTACCAGCTCGATATCAGGCTTATTGCAAACAATAGTCCTGTCCTTGATGATAGAGCGGTCCCAGTAGAGCAACGCACGACCATTCTCAAGAACTGACAACGGTGCATACCGATAGTACGGCACTTCGGACTCGACAAGGCGATTATTATTCTTATTGTTAATGCTATATTAATAATTATTCAAGTTGTATAGTCGAGTCAAGTCGTCGTGATCAAGTCGAAGTCACATCTGCTGTCTTGTCGTGGACATACTGCTTTTTCCCGCAACTGGGCATACGACGAAAAAAAATTATTCTTGTCGACCTAGTTTTGTACTTAATAATAATAAGTTAATAATCCACCATTATTACGCAATAACACCTGAAAAATTACTAACTATAAATATATACGTATAAGAAACGTATAAAGAAGAAGTTTTATTTAAGACTACTTGACATAACTTTTAGGCAGTACAAAGTTCGCCGGCTTCGTACCGCCTAACAATTATGTATGTTTCTCACCGTTTAAGCCTTCTCTGAGCTTTCAAAATCATTAATTCAAAACTGAAATTAGCTAAATCTGTCCAGCCCTTCTAGAGTTTTAGCGAGCAAACGAACAGCAATTGATTTTAATATGTATAGATAGATAGATGTGCACATGTTTTATCATTTAGAACCTCAAGGCAATGAAACCTCTCTAAAAGAATCTTTTTTCTCCTTATGAAATAAATTTATTGTTCTAAGGCTAACCTCAGAACAACGCAGACTCAGTAGAACGTCTAGATCTAAGTTTATTCCCAAGTGCAAGTTTCCATTCTCTTAAAAACGTAAAATATTGAATGTGTGAACAGCAGTTTTCGTCATCATTATCAACATTTACTTACTCAGTGCTGAGTTATTACTCACTAAATTACTAATATTTCATCTGTGGTATAATAGGTGTTTTCTCTTCTCCATTCCTGTGCTAATGTCATCTATTGTGAATCTACCGTCTACGTCTTTCACGTAGCTAAAAAACGACAAAATAACTATAAAAACTAAATAAGCGAGGACTATGGCATATGCTCCCTTATAGAGGAAACTAAATCATAATTTCTAAGTAAACAACAAATAAATCAGGAATCCCGTGTCCCGTTCTGGGACGCAAGTGTCAGTGCCAGTCGATGTACCCGTAAGTCGAATCATTGACCTCATTGATCGTTGATGTACAAGTCAGAATCAGTCGTGTGACCTCATTGATCGTTGAAATTTTAACTCCACAACTTCGCCTCCCTAAGAACTCGTTCAGGCGCTTGTTTGTAATTTAATAAAAACAATTCTCTTGAAATTTTGACGGATAGGCGCAGAAGTTTTGGGAGAGAGTCTCTTTGCATAATTAGAGTGAACCTAACTCTCCGGGGGGCGAGGAGAGTGGGGAGGAATGAAATTTTATTACCAACTTGAAGTGCGAGACTTGCCACCTCGGATGAATGTTGTTTCGTATTACATGTATAATTTATTTTAATTTTTTTTATTTTGACGTGACCGTTCGTAATGAAACAGATTGGTACTTCGCAGGGTCCTAAAAATTATACTAACAATTTTAAGATATTTATTATACAGGGTCAACAGTTGAGTGTACTGAGCTGAAAATGAGTCCCTATTTCTCACCATTACGTATTACGAGTGGAAGTTTCCATTGTTAGACCAACCCTGAATTCTAAATAAACTATAACAAATTATAATAATCTTTTCCTTGAACAATAAATCCTAAAAAAATGTTGTTCTCTGGAAAAGTGTTCTGTGCCTTGTGTAAGCCATCTATCTAGAAGGCAATATTATGATTAAAACTCAACATCTAACATGAGAACACCCACATTCCCCCATTTTACACGCCTAATTAATTACAAAGTACATGTTAAGTTCTGAAACATCTACGAGAACATTTCGTACTAGAGAAGTCAAAGAAAATTTAACATCAGATACACAACTTCTGGTGCAGTCTGAAAAATTAACTATTATTCTACAAAAATAATTGTGCGACGAAAGAAAAACGATTTACAAAAGTTAATTATATCCAGGCATTCTAAATGATAGCGAATTCCATCCAGATTACATTTTGAACCAATTGACAATGACAATGAACAAATATGCTAAAATCTCAAAATTATCTTTACAACAAAATGACCGCTCAAAAACAGAATAGACCTATTCTGTGCTCTGAAAGACATTTTGGTCTACTGACTTTATCGTCATCAGACAAAAAGTTTGCAAGAAGCAGTGACATTAGTATCTAAATATGGGCGGAGAAAAAAAGTTAGTTTGTAATTTATATTATTTATTTCAATACAATTGAACATCTGTCTATTTTTAATCAGCACTGAGGTAAAGAAGTCGTAGGTAATCATGCCGCTTATACTTAAAGGTGAAACAGGCTGAGAGCTTTACTACGTCGTGGGGTAAAATGTGGTTTTCATTGCATGATTCATCATGTTACTTTCAGACTGTTTATCATTAAATATTACTAGAGTTACCAGTTAGAGCTAGAATGTCCTAAGACAGAAGTCACTCATTAAAATTAATTGAAGTACTCATTAATTGAATTGAATACCAAAAAACTGACTATGAGAAAAACCTAAAATATCCACGAAAAAAATCCCGCTATTTCATACACAAATTTAACAAGATTATTATCCGTCAATATCATGTACGAAATAATATGATATTTTTAAATTCCATATCGAGACTAATATAAGCTAGCTAGTTGTTTCAACCAGAAATTTGTTGAGTTGACGCTCATTTGTGCTGGAGGATGCAGCTAGTCAACACTTTTTAATTTGGGTTTTATTAACTTTTTTTCTGTTGCGTATAAATATTTACAATTCATCAAACGTTAAAAAAAGATTCCTTTGCCATTGTACTATCAGACAGTCATCATTTTCTTGTGATAAGTGGGTTGCCTACCTTACTTCGTGAGGTTAGAATTGCATGTAATTTTATCTTTCTTTATTTTTTTTATTCACTCTAAATCAATAAAACAGTTTATTCCAAAATATAACAAGTAATTTTTTGTTCTTTTGACAACAAAAAGTCTATAAATTTCTCTCTACGAAAATAAAACACTCTCAGATAACAACGGCGTCAGATATTCGCAAAATAGTCCAGAGAATTGACATCAATATTGACTTAATGCAAACTCAATTAACGTAGAAGGAAGACGTATTTCCGTTCGGCTATCGGAGTTTATTTGATCCAAACAATTTCCGTAGCCAACATGATCGCAGAGCTTATAAGCAGTAGGTACTGTAAGTGAGAAGATTAATTTAAGCTACAGTGCTAAGAGAAATAGACCCATATAAGACTTGTAATATAGTATATTTTTACGCGTTTGGAAAACTGATCTTTAAATTGATTTCTTATTGTCTGAGCTAATGAACTGTCTTTGTTTCAAGACTGGCTGACTTTTATAAAAATCTTTTTTTTACTTATCAGTGTCAAAAGTTTGCTTTTAGTCATGGTCATCATTGGAGTGAACGGTTCGCTGTAATCAAAGGTTTTAGATTGCCAAAGGCTATTTAAATAGCCTAACATTGCTATTAGATAGATATCAATGTTAGGATGGCTATCTATTTGTGTGGATGTTGTCAGATATATATAAAAAAAAGATTATGTAATGAAGAATTCGTATTCGTATTTAATAGAGATAAGATTAGGATTATAGATATCTAGCAAATATCAGTCAGTTAATCAGGACTTACACTTTAATATGTAACATATTTTTTCAACAAATTATGAATTACCTACCATAGATAGTTTACAACTTATCACGTTATTTGTTGCAAGAGTTACTTTCTTTATATATATATATATATATATATATATATATATATATATATATATTACTTAATATAAGTAATATATATACTTATGTTAAAGAGTAAGTCCTGACTGACTGACTAGAAATCAAGGTACAGCCTAAACCTCAACTTAAAAATCATGAATTTGTATATTTTATGTTGTAGGGGTGTACTATCAAATGATTATTGGAAAAATTTAAACTTTTTATATTAAATTTTACATCGCGAGCAAAGCCGCGGGGGCCAGCTACTAGACTAAACATATAACAAAACAATTAACACCCAAATTTAAGGTGTTATCTACAACGAGTCTAGTTCGCTGACATTTAAAATTTACATGGTACCAATCCTACAAAAAAATTACAATATCAATCAATCTTTTAAAAACTAACCTTTAACTAGGAGTATCTCCTGGCTGACTTCACTCACTGGTTTAATTTTAGCCACAGACTCTAAAGTGCGTTCGTCTGATAAACAACGAATCAGAGCCACGGGCTTCCAATCAATTTGGTATGAGGCACTGCATTGTGTACTTGACGCAAATTAGTTTTATTCAGATGGTTATCTTTCCATTACGTTATAAGTAATTTGCTGATGAAACTATAATAATAGAGGTAGCTTCTGATAAAAAGCTGCCCTTACACATATAAATACAATGCAGTACAATAATTCTTTATTGTCACCACAAAAAAATAATAACAAATAACAAAGCGCAAAAGGCAGTCTTATCTCTAAAAATCAATCTCCTCCAGTAGTAGTAGTGAAGTACGATATTATTATATGTAAGAATATATATAATAATATTATACATAATATAACTAACTAACTACTTATATATACAAGTATTCAGATAAGGAATATCAAGCCATAAAAAACACAGAATGACAAAATTGAAATTAGTGAACAATGCTCAAAAAGTAATATTTCTTAACCTAAGCTTTAAATGAATTAAGGCCTTGCGCACGCCTGATAGCCAATGGAAGAGCATTCCAGAGGCAAACAGCATACAAGGAGCTTATAAATGTTGGAATACTGTCAGTATTGATTCATTACTTATTAGTTATTATAATTATTAGTTTACGACCGCCGTGGTCTAGTAGCTAGATCCATCGATAGATATATTTCAAACATATTTTGTACATTATTTTTTCAAAAGCATTACAATAACTTCATTTAGGCCCAGAATACGGAAGTATTTTGATCGGAACGAAATATATTCAGCACTTAAAATATCTCATAAATTCGATAAGAAATCAAAATTTTGACATCGAAATTAAACTTTGGATAAAAGTTAAAAATCCCAACTGACCTTCACAAACCTTGTCAGTCATCCATCTGGTTTGACTTAATTTGTGCAAAATGCTATTGCCGATAGTGCAATGAACAATGGGTATGCAAACATAGATCAATACGGGTGGTAATGGGAACTTTGATTCTGGTCTGCTTTGTTTAGAGCTACTAAATTTTATACCGCTATTTTAGTTATCGTGCATTTGAATATTAGGTATTTGGTATGTATGTTGAAAATACTTAAACACTTATCTTGTCATTTTATACCTTCGCTTGCGGGTATGGCTAATAGCATTTTTTGCTTGCTAAAATTGGCTTAATAGCTTGGACTAAGCTCAAAAGTCAGTTTATGGAATTCATTAGTAATTATTCTATTCTCCTTATGAAAATGTTTGCTAAATTAATGGCGTCGAGACTTCAATCTGTCAATTCAGAAAGAAATAAAAAATAACATATCGTTTCTTAAATTTATAGATTTTATAATATTATCATACTAGTAATATCCAGAAATGCTTTAAAATAGTTTTTTTTTACTCTGTTAAAAATTCCGTGTGAGAATTTTCTTAGCTATCTCCTCTGAATTAGGCCAAACCACCGAATATCCAGACAATTTAAACCATCGGTAATCAGTGATTAGTGACGATTGAAACCATAGTGGTCGGGAGATATTAAGTTCAACTAGTTCACAGATAAACAGTCGTTTATTGATTGATAAATGTAATACTGCCGTTTGGTATGAGACATTTTGTTGCAACTTCATTCGAGTCCTGGTTTGAGTTTCAAATTATCCCTCTAAAATGTTAATTAATTAATTTCAGAAAGACAGTGTGAACAATAAATATTCAATCAGTAGAATCTGATCAATTTTTTTGTTAAACTACAGACTTTTGCTGGCACACAAGACGCTACAATAATATTAAAAAACGTTTATGATAGTACTTCAAGTAAATAGTACAGTTTAAAATCAATAAGTTGGTATCGATTCCTAAGAAATGAACCCCGAAGTTTCTATGACATATCCAGTGATACAAACTCAGTGGAAATCGATTCCAAACAAAACTATGTAGGTACTCTTACCATAAAAATTCAAACGTGTGAACCAAGTTTACTCAATAATAAAGACTTCTGTATAAGTTCGCGACGAGACGCTGGAATTGCCGTCCCGTGGTCAACGGATGGAACTCGGAACGACCTCTCGTGTCGTTTACAGAAGATTGAATTGCATGGTCGCCTCATATATTTACGAAGAAGTGTTTCGTACGTTTTAAGTTTTTTTAGTCAAATATATTGCAAATAGACTAAATATTATCAAAAATCAAACCGTCTTTGAGACCAAAAAAAATGTTTTGCCCTTACGGTATTATTTCTAGATGATGTTGGATGTAGGTACACAAAAAGCGTTAAGTTTTAGTGTAGTATCGCCTTGGTTATTATTGTCATGATGCTATTACTGTGTTCGTCCAAATAAATAAAATAAATAACATTTCTGAAAGCAGCTTTCTAATTGGTTACATATACAGTTAAGACGAGTCGAGAATATCGAGTTCCAAACAAAACTATGTAGGTACTCTTACCATATTTATTTTTTGGTTTTTTGTTTTTTTTTTCCATAGATTTGCACTGTATCTGGTCGCAACACCATTTTTGAAGAGTTCCCAAAGAGTCACACTAGTGTGTCAGTGCATGTCATTTGGTGTGATTAGTTTGGAATCCACACTAGTTTCAGTGTTCAGAATTAATTGAAAGGACTGCTAATGGATCACTTATAATTGAATAAAATGGCGAAATATTCAGCTCTACTAATAATTTAACAAAATAATCACGACCGCTCTCGTAAGAGCGTAGTGACCTTTAAGGAAATATTTGGGTGGACAACATTATTCTAAGGCTACGTTCTCATTAAGCAAGAGTAAACAGGTAATTATTATCAGTTTTGCAAGAGAGTAAAGTGATCTCGCTACACAAGCAAACAGTACGAGCAGTAAACGAGTTAAATAGTTTATTTATATTATTACAATTATTTAATTTTGATATTTGCTGTCACTATGTGACAGTTTGGTCTATTTGCCGTACAAAATAAATTGACAATCGAATGACAGACAGTAAGCCGCTCGCTGGTAGCCAAATGAGGGTGCAATTTAATGGCTATAACTATAAAAACTATTTAACAACAAGCTCATAATAATTATGAGACTTTATCGGAGGGTATCGAATAATGCGTTTCATGAGTATCGTGAACTATTTACTGGCTAAACGTGTAATTAATGCAATTCGTAGTAATACCGATTGGTGCTATCAATGACGTCAGCTGCCGTGCGTAACGTTGCCTTCTGCCAGACATAACCTCGGAATACTTAGGTTAGTTACTAATAATCTTTTAGCAAATATAGTTTTTTTGTAATCAATTTTCGTTTTAAAGAAAAATTCTCAGTACTCTGTGATCAATCTATGTATGATTTGTAAACTACAAGTTAGTAAATTTCTGCTTCTTATTATAGTTATGTTTTATTTTACGATTTTCGATCGTAAACTTCAAGCAAGCAACTAAACTCGTAATTCAAATCGTGGTACCAAAAAAAGGCTCCGGGTAAGTCTTCAAAACTAACCTGTAGTCTTTTGTATGTATTTGGTCCTTATAAAATCGTACCGTACAAGATTTTCTTATTAAAAGAAAGTTAAAAAATTAAAAATAAATTATTTTTGAGATTTTTAATATCTTGTCCTCAGTTTCGACACGCGTGTACCCGGCCCAACAGCCCACTGGACGGAAGAACCGTTCAGGGATCGAGCGAGATGGTACAGCTTGCCGTCGACTGGTCTCCGAGTTCAGGACATTCAAGCGAGAGACCGAGCCACTTACAGGTGCCGAGTGGACTTCCACTACTCGCCTACTAGGAACTACAGGATCGCGCTTGATGTTATAGGTAAGTTATATTTTCTCTCTGTTTTTAACAAGTTTCTGATTTATGTCCAAAAAATATATAAACATTTATCTAATATTAAAATACATAATTTTTAGGGTTCGTACCCAAAGGGTTACTACTAAGGTTAATATGAAATAACAGGGTTATTACTAAGACTTCACCGTCCGTCTGATACCAGGTTGTAGCAATAGATATTTTTACAGGTAATGTATTTTTGTTGCCCCTTTTACAACAAATACTAAAATTATAATAAAGTAAATGTTTATAGCCGGCTCCCAAACAACCAACGTAATATTAGCTAGGTGTAACGACAACAAGTAGTAACTTGAACTAATGTTGTTTATATGATGGCATGGAACTCTTAGTGCGCGAGTCCGACTCACAATAATAATTGTCCGTATTTTTATCTACTATAACAAATCTTTAAAGCTTGTGCAGTAAGAATATCTATATCCTATTTGTAGCATGATGCAAATGGGATATATTGTCTTGAGCCCTGTTGGCAACATGAGGCATTGTCAACCCAAACTAAAAACTGTAAAAGGACTGCTATGTACTTGTATATCTTGATAAGTTGAATTTAAATAGACTAAGTATAAAGACATTTTCTTGAGACAACTTTTCCATAAAACTTTTGTATTCAATTACGTTTCCCCATCAAATTCTATAGTTTCATTTACTCTCAAGCCCTCTGTATAATCCCGCGAAGACGCGGCAGGCAATTCGCGAAATTTACTGTAGAGGCCATAAAGAAGACCCTTTCTTTATTGCTGATACCTGAAAACTATATTCCGTATCTTGGAAACGATCTGTTGGAAGGCGAAACTCTTAAATTCTCACCTAATCTCGCTCCCGTATCTGCGTTCCCCTTTTTTGTGTTTTAATAAAATAATTCACCGAAACAGTGGAGGTTACAAAAGCTATGAAAAGTCGTCGCCGTACTGGGGGCGGGCAATCTCGATAAAAACTAGTACGATCGTAAACTTGACCCTCCGTTATCCTAGTGGAATCAACACGAGAACTCCGAGGAAACTCGAAAAATGCCTTCGGATGATTTATGGCTGAACCCTCGATAGTAAAAATGTGGGTCAGTCGCGGAATTAAAATTTTATTACGTGCTCTAGCAAACCTTGAAGATGCGTCGAATGAGTCTAATGGTTGAATGGGTTACCTGCTTATCTTACGAGGGTAGGTTTTACGATATTTGTAAAGAGCAACATTTTGGTTTTATGACGGAATTAACAGTGAATACGGAGGCGTAGAGAGGACAGCCGTAAAAACGCTATCAGTCATTGAAGTGATTGGAAAGTCAATGGCAGAGGCGTGGTGCTGAATAAAGCTTGAAGGTTTCTTGAATTGAAGTAGTTCGTACATTTGGTTCAATGACCTTGACATTTTTATATAATGTATTCGCAACTTGATTTTCTATGAAATTAGGATAAAAAGATGTGTATTTTTATACACCAAACAAAATATTGTATGTTTTTAAAATAATGTAAGTTTTGAGTTATATTTTTGTGGTCTATATTTCAAATCATATTTTATCTTACAAAAAAAGCGCCTGACATCAACTAGAACAATAATTACTAAATAATATTTTTGAAATGCAACAACACTAAGATTATAATTAAGGAAAGATTTGTAATTTTGTATGTAATGAATAAACCTCAAAACTACTCGACCGATTTCAAATTTCTTTTTTCTTTATAAATCTACATTATACACATATAAAGTAATTATACACATATACATTATACATAGGCTTTACTAATAATGAAAAAAAATGACATCATTATAAATTCCTCCTACAACCAACCTAAGGTGTACCTAAAAAAATTGGCAATAAAATGTCTTGCATTCGCTGCAGAAAGTATTGTTGATAGAACATAAATGGACAACTCCTCGGTGGCAGCTGTACGAGAGTGGTACTCCAGCCCCTTACATTGTCAATGCTAATAATTCATTTATAAGGTCATGTCGGTATACCATAATTCATTTAGCTTCTAGTTACTAGATCATTTGAGGTCAGACCCGTTTTAGATATAGATCTACTTTAGTATTTTTATATTTATTAATTAAATAAGTAATTAAAAATATCTGCAAACTGTCATAAATACTGGGTTTAAACTGTCTCAATGATAAGAATGAACAAGGCATAACGTCAACTAAATGAAATTTTATTTTCAATTTAATGGTTTTTCTATGCCACGTAGGATCAATTATATTAGTAGTAATGTTGCATACCAAACTCTTTCAAAACTTAAATAATAATCTCAAGACCGACCGCCAACTTGTCCATAAAATAAGATATAGATAGCTCTTTTTTCATATTGTCCGATTCCAGTGGGTTTTTTTCTCATAGCTAACACATTATTTACTAGGCTTTATTGCTTAATTTTTTTCTGTCTCTTACATCACTATAAAGACACAAGGTTCCTCAGCAGTCTTATTTTTGTGCTGATGCGATGACCATTAAAAGCCTTTATCATGCAGATTTTATCTTTTTTCAAAATAAAAAAAAAAAGTTTGTCCTAAAATACATCATAGTGAAGCGATTGACATCAATAACAGAGAAATACGTCACAATTTAGGCGGTACGCCCCGAAACGAAAATTATCAGAAACACGAAACCAGCGAAGGGTCTGTGATACTCTTAATCAACAATCGCAAAACAAATAGTCGTTATTATTAGGTTCAACGTATCTATAATCGTTAAATACCCATTAGAAAGACGAAATGCCAATAAAACAATGTTCGAGCATTGTTAGTTTTGTACCAATTGTATAGAATAACTGTTTAGTTAGGACCTTGTCTGGGATGGTACTACAATAGTCTGCCTGCAAATAAAAAAGTCTGGAAAGTTTCAATAGAAAGAAAGAGCGCAAAAGAAGTTGAAGGTATTCATGCACGAAATTTCTTACGTAGCTGATAAAAAAAAAACTTTTTAACAATAATATTTTGAAGAATAATTATGCCTGAACAGACAGAAATGTGAACTCAAGAAGTATTTTTCATAGATGAAATTTAGAATATTGTACATAGTTAGTTGCATAAATTCTAGATATACAATTAACATGCTTCGCTCTTTAAATGCCGTAAATAATGTTTAGGTAATGACATTTTCGTATATTGGTTCATAGCAATGTGCCGCGACATACAAAATTGAATAAATGCAAGATATGCAATCAAATTACTATATTTTACTATTTTGAAAGTCGATTCAAAATAATAATACGAATAACTTAAAAACAAAACCACTCACCTTTGACCGTAACACTAATTAGTAAACGAAGTTTAATGTTTAAAAAAAAATTCGTCGCAACAATCATCACAATGTTTTTCACGTTTCAGTGGCCCTATATTTCACGTATCGTGAACGCTGTAAACCTTTAAAATTTAAAATGGAAATTTTATTTGGGAAAATGATGTTGTGCTTTCATTTGTATTTTTCTTTTCTTTATTATATGGACCAGGTTAATGTTATGTGATAGATCTTCTTCAGCTGTAAATTCTTTAGTATTTGTGTAGCTGAGCTTAACAGTCTACTTTTAGGTTTCCATACGAAAAGGAACATGTAGATAAGGAATATTTAGCTGTTTTCTATCTCCCTTTTCCTAGATCTATATGTTGCAATTATAAACATATTATTAAATAAATTAAGTTTGGCGAAAGTTTGCATATTATTTTTGACATTTTACATTATTCAATACACATTTATTAAAATGGCTCTAAATTTACTAATAATAAGAAGTTCGTTAAATATTTAAACAATATCGCAAAACCACGCTGTGCGACTATGAACCGCATTCCAACTGTAATAAGGTTACTGATCGCAAAATGTGAAACGCCGCGCCAACACAATTTTGTACCAAGGCTACCACAGAAGAGCTCGATTCCAGGAAAAAAACTTTAGGATGTTCGCTGAACAAGTTAATTAAGAAATTACTGTTTCTATTACTTATGTAATATATTAAACCTACTAGGCTGGATATGATTCTTTATATATAAAAAATAGCTATGCTGTTATCTTTTACATTAATTTACAAATAATTAGATCAGGCTTTACGGTAAGAATTAAGATGAACATAAAACCCACCATGGGTATATCTTGATAACAGCTTTCTCAGTAAATTTCCTGCGTTTATCTCTTGCCATCAGCAAGGGGAAGTCAAGTATTGGACATACCTACACAACTAATCAGATAATCACGCCTATAACCATACTTAATCTTAATCTAAATTACATTCAATTGTGTATTATAAATTCGGAAAAACTATTTGTGTCTTTAGTGGCTTTAGATTAAATTGAATTGCTATTGCCTTCAATTTAATCTAAATTTTAATTACCACATTGATACGGGTAAAAGGTTATATTAAGGCTAAAACTCGGATCAAAAGTCGATCGTGAAATGCCAGCGTTAAAAGCACTCATTGTCTTCAATGTGCCGCAAGCAACAGGGTAAAGCAGGCCGCACGCGTTGCGTTGCAGCGCATTACGTCGTAGCCCGTCGCTTACGGTATTACACCGGCCATTTAAACTCGAGCACACCGCATGCATTGAGTTTCAGCGAATATCGTTATGTCTCAGCGCTATGCGCAGGATGTCACACCGACCGTTTTTGTTTGTCGTATTTTGCACTGCTACAAGGTTCTTGACATCTTCCATTTTTCTTTGAAAGTGTCACTGATGACTTACGTATATGCGCGTAGTGACGTAGCCTGGTTTAACTAGCGGTGGTGCGCAAAGTTGCACAGCATCGTGCGTTGAGTGTGTCTACTCGTAATGTTCCCTACATTACCACGTCATAAAACGTCCTGTGCAGAGGCCTGATTCTCTTTGACCACTTAAACACGTAACGCAGGCTTGTTATGTTAAGCTCGTGGAAATCGCGTTGAACAATATTCCCTGCTGGGCTGCGCTGCGCTCAATGTCAATCCCACTTATCAATTTCATTTTAACTTTCGTCGACAGATAGTAAAATATAATAGGAAGTTTTCTAGCATTTTTCATAATTAAGGAGTCTTCTAAGAATTTTATATTATTCTAAATGTTGAGGTTTGTATAAATTCATGAGTACTTGTAATAGTGGTAGATTTATATCTAATGTCTTATTTATGTGCACGAGTGCGGGCAAGTGATATAAAGTTGATATATCATGGTTTTCGTGTGACAAAACCAGATCGTGTTAGGGTTTTCTAAATACAGTCAGACATGCTATGCGCTTAGGTATGCCCAGCGCTTATCTTTGGGATCAACAAGGGGGAGTTACAAGGGTAACGAAACTTTTACGGTCCAAACTTTTTCACTGAAATAAAACAAAATGGACGAAAGTCCTTCACGTATTGTATTTTGTTGGTCAGCCGGCGGATATTATGTTTGTTTAATCTTTATTTTTGCAATTGTTAGCAGCTTTACGGATATTCGTTTGGGATATAATATGAAAAAATATAAAATCATGAATGGTACAGCTTAATGACAAAATTACGGTATAGTGCATAATTTTTTATATCTTGCCGTAAGTATGTGTATAAATAAGGTCCTTCGTACAAAAGTCAACGCAAGTCTTCGATATCTGACGATAATCTTGACTTCAGCACAAGAGATGAGTGACTTCGGACTTAATACTGGTCCTACAAAAGTGTGACACATCACAGTTAAGGCGTCATTTGTTCCCATTGAACTGTTTATTGCTACAGCAATAAGAATTCATAGAGGTTGGTACACACGTACGCGTCCCTGACATATTATGACTTTGTATTGCGGTAGTCGCTTATAAACCAAAATCGTCGGGTATCGAAGATTTGCGCAGACTTTTGTACAAAAGACCATCTATACTTTATTATAAAAATTGCTGGTTGAATATTCGCAATATATGTAAAGATTATCTCGGTTCTTAATTTTCATTATAAGGAGAGACTGCTTACTCAGTCAGCAGCAAAGTGAGCCAGATTCAAAAGCAGAGGCGCCTTTACTTTGAATCTGGCAATGTCTTTTATATTTTAATATATATAAATATATATATTTATAGGCTAGCTTCTTGACAAAGATTAAAATATAGTAACTCGTATAGCACAAACTTATAAAACATGATAAAATTTTAACTAAAACTATACAAAGTTATAAACTATATGTACAAAAGCAATATCCAATAATATAAAGTTTAATTGATATCACTCAATATTACAGCAAATTTAGTGATTATACTCATAATTGATCCTTTAAATTAAGTTATAAGCAAAACGTATTGATTGAATTGGACAACGAAGTCTACTTGACACCATTGCACAATCACTTTAAATATAAAAAGAATGCAAGTATTATTTAACATAAAGTCGAAAGCTATTGAATCGAATCCAACTATTTTCATTTTATCGATACAGAAATATCAGAAAAATATTATATTTCAGATCAATCGTTCATATTTGTCCGTAATTAAAAGCGAATCCATTGTCAACAGCGTCTCGCGTTGAATTAAAATTTTAAGCGCGACGTTAAAACCCTCAATTTTAATACTGAAATGCTGACGTCATAGCGTTTGAGCGTGTGGATTATTCAAGTTTCACCCTTGAGCGGAATGAGCGAAACAATGAGTCGCAGATGTTCATTTTGGTGAGCTATGGTATCATAATACTGGGAAGCAGTGACAAAGGTTCGTTCTTTGTAAGGACGGTGTGCGTCCTACTCCATTGGACTTAGATCATGAAAGTGGTGAAAACAAGAGCAAGCAGCACTGTCGATATTTGATAGTATTGAAGCGGCGTACTGTCAAATACAGCCTAATAGTTTGTCTTTGCTGTACGTCAAGCAAATGCGAGTTATGAAGAAGTGTACGAAATATGAATTAATAATTGAGAACGTGTCTGGAAGTTTGGTTTAAAACAGTTGTATAGAGTAGAGTAGGAAAGTTTGATTGTATCACGATCGCAATACAAACATGCAGGATTTAGGTCCAGCACCGTTTAACGGTAAAAGACACTCCATAGATAATACGTTAGAAGAATCACGAGAACTATTTCGCCCAGACCTGATAGACCCAATATAACTAAATCTGTCCACTCTTGTGACATCATAAACCCGGGGTATGTGTCTCTTCTTGAAGAATGTAGTCACCGTAGTCATTTATGTATGTTACAATCGCAGTCGCTAACATGCGTCATTTAAGCAAAATGGAAGTAGAGTGCAAGAGAATTATTCGTAAACCGATGCTCTGTCAGATCACTACGCCTATGCGGTCGTCAACAAGTAATTAGAAGTGCCTAAAAAAACTTGACAACCAAATCTTTATTCACGTGTGTCATTTTTAATTATTTTTTTATTTTGATGTACCCAATGTCACTCTCACGCCTAAGACAAATCTATTGTCTCCACTCACATAAAAATACGACCAGCCGTTTAGCCTCTAAGGCGTGCCAAAGAAATGTACATACACACAATCGAAAAACATGAGCCTCCTTCTTTCGCAGTCGAGTAAAAAAACTACTACTAAGATATAGTATATCCCAGGAATTGATAAAACCAAAAGTATTGATCAAGCTTTTATGTAATCGCCGACAGAATAAAGACAGTATCGTTTTTCTGTCTTTTGCGTGGGTTTTATGTAATAAATGAGACGAGAGATGCGGGCAATTGCAGTCAGCCATAAATAAATAGTTTATTCGAACAAAATATTATATAAATAGGTCAATGTACTCGTTTCCACTAACTATTGGTACAGACTATACTAGAAAAATATGACAGCATCTGCAGTACTGTCGTCACATTCTATAGTACGCCATAACCGTCGGATATGAATGCTTCACATGATTGCCGGGATATGCGTCTACTGCCGCATATCGGTCTTTTGTTCAGACGCGGCGAAAAATGAATGAACGACTCCGAGAACGGCAAATCTGTGACCAGCAAAATGTTTACAATGAGAACTAACTTTAAACTCGTAGTCTCCCAATTCTGGCAAAAATAACATTGTTCTTTTTTTGATTAAATATGTTTGTTAATTCAAAAATCTTGTTCCAATTTGGAATTAAATAAAAATAGTTATTAGCATCGATAAGTTTACAATTTCTGCCTTCGTACTTTACAACAAGTTCTTTTTTTTAAGTAACTATATTGACTTCATTTCATATAATCATCTGGGCCTATTAAAAGAAATTGAATGCGATTTAAGAGGTAAAATTCACAATTTTTTTTAAAACGTATCTTCCGTCTCTGTGAAATCGGGTAAGAAACATAAAAATATCAGGTCGAATTGAGTATGTCCTAATTTTTGGGGAGTTAGTTATTTATTTTAAATAACAGTTTAAGTACTCCTTAACATATAAACTCGATAAGGATATTAAGTAAGGAATAGATGTAGGGGATACCTACCTAACGTTAAGTTAACCCCTTTGACGTAGTGATCTGACTTCCTCAGTAAAGAGGCGGTTGTGGGCTCAATGGTGAAATAGACATCAGTTACTCAATCATTATTATGCAATGCAACAAACTATATATTTATATAAAAATATAGATAGCTGCGCCCCGCGGTTTTACTCGCAGTAGATATTTGATTTTCCCATGGAACACTTCATTTATTCAGGATAAAAAGTAGCCCATGTGTTAATCCAAGGTATAAGCTATCTTTGTACCAAATTTTATCCTAATCCATCGAACCATTTGAGCGTGAAGGATTAACAAACAAATACACACACACATACAAACTTTCACCTTTATAATATTAGTGTGATTGTAAACCAAAATTATTGAGTACCACGTTATGAATATCAAAGTAAAGTTTTTTGAGACTCAACCAATCTTAAAAACCGTCTTAATAATAATTCTGTTGATTTGCAAATACAAATCCGAAA
The DNA here is from genome assembly GCA_947049295.1 of Ligdia adustata. NCBI lineage: Eukaryota > Metazoa > Arthropoda > Insecta > Lepidoptera > Geometridae > Ligdia > Ligdia adustata. The sequence goes on from OX346218.1 coordinate 13,816,976, forward strand.
ATATCAAGTCCAATATCCGACACAGAATGCTGGTACCCTTTTCACATCAAGTTTGGTATTGGATCTCTAAAAACATTTTCATTTCCACGCGAGAGATTCCGCTTTGTTTATCCCCAATTTAGGGCGTCCCTACCCTTGTGATGCCTTAACGATTTGTTTGAATTGATACGCATGTAAAATATTATAATTTTGACTGAAAATATCTTTTTATGCGTAGTAGAAACTCTAAGCAGGAGGATTGCATTTGATTAATTGTCATTTATTTAACGACCTTTATTTATCTATGATTCTAAATAATGGGCTGAGAAATCAAAGAGCGGATATTTTTTGATAAAAAGACAATGCCTTGAGAGAGTTTTCGTGGTAAAATCTATACACTAGAAGTTGCACGAGACGTGATACTTGACTATTGATAAGCGGGCAAGGTAATTAAATGATAGAAAAACAAACGATAGCATAATTAAAAAATAGCCGGCAGAATGCGCTTGCGTCGTAAGTAACACGTAACAATCATATTCTTATAAAGTAATATAAATTTTAATATTTACAGCACTTTATTTTTTGCATCCTGCTTGCGTGACTAACGAACACCAATAAATGCAGCATATTTGTTTTCCATATATTGTTAAATAGAAAAGAAACTATTTATTTCTTGTAACAGAAAACAAGTTTTCAAAACACATATTATGATTTTTCTGTCACAAACCGGCCCCAACTCAACATGGCGTCGGCTGTCACAACCAGCGTTGATCTTCCGTTGGACCGTTTGTTAGATTTGTTATAAGGTTTTACTGACCAATACAAGAAAAAAAAAAAATATGGAATCTTAAAATCGCCATTTAGCCGTTAATTATTTTTATTGTTATGTAGACATCAAGTAGTTTAAAGTGACTTCATAAAACCTGACTTCAAAAAACCTGACTGCGATTATGACCATCTACAGGTGAAGACGAATCAAATAAAACTACGATTAACCGTTTAAGCTCTAGGGCGTACCAAAGAAATATACCTACATAGATAATTTTTCTTTAGTACGCTCTAGACTTTACATACACTCGAAAAACATAACCCTCCTTTCGCAGTCGGGTAAAAATGTTAGCAACAAACGTAATAGGTGTATGAAATATATATTTTTTCAATTGTCCTAGTATAACACGATACTAGCTTACAATAGTATACTAAGCCTTTGCTCGTATATAAAGAATCTCTTTATATTTCGACAGCTGTAGGTTTATTTCACCTTCCTCATCATCTCTTGACATTTAATATCTCACCGAAAAGGAAGGATAAAGTTTATTTGTTCCATATGAAAAATATTACCACAGAGTTACGGTTTTAGGTACAATCGAGACAATGTATTCAAGGTTATATAAATATTTTTATCATATAAAAATTTATGGAGAATCTGATATTTTATCAGGTTGTCCATACAAAAATTGGTCACGTGATCAGCCAAGTTGTATCTAGAAAGTATTTTTGTTTGCAAAACGCTATTCTACAATGGGTTCAATTTGATAAGTACTCTAACACCGTTAAGTATCGTCACACCTTTCTGTTACACATGTATATAGATAATATTCCTAAAAGCTCTTTATAGTAGCAAACAGTATTCAATTCGTTTTAGATCTTTTTTCTGTCCATAAAACATAACGTTGGCTGCTCGTGTAAAGGTTTAACGCAGGGTTCTTTTTTTAGGCTTAGCCCTGGTTGATATGACATTAACAAAACAACGTCAATTTCTATTTGTTCTTATCAAGCACATTAATGAATAAATTAATCTTAATATTTATTTTTAACCAATTTAAAAAATGCGAAGGTTCTGAACTGGAGCCTTTATTATGATGTTTTCCGATTTCTCGTTGAAGTCCTGCGAAGATTTGAAAAATTATTTTGTTTTTAGAAATATTAATTTGTTTTTCTTTTGTTACTCGTAATATCCTATCCTTTAGTATACATAGCTGACATTAATTTATGCAACGTTAATTTTGCGTCTTAAATTGAAGTCAGTTTGAATGCAATACCAAAAATTACTCAATAGAAAAAATCCCAAAGTTACGAACGGGGGTCTAATTCGGGGGGTAGTTACGTATTTTTGTTTTGTTCCCACATTGATGCATATCAGTTACATTATAAAATATATTTTTTCCGATTGGTAACACTCGCAACTGTCACATTGTGACTGGATGGGAAAAAATGTTTAAAACATCTTTGAGAATTATTTTTTATCTTGTAAAAAAGAAACCTATAAGGTTCTATGGCGTAAACTTATATCTAATTTTTAAGTAAGATAATTAATTAACTATGCAACCCACATAACAGTCTGATTTAATTACTAACTATTCAAATAAAATTAGGATAAATAGATAAAAGTATACAGTGGGTCATACAAGTAGTGTAATCTTTACTTAAGCTTACTTATTCTTAGAATTTGGTTGACAAAGTATTTTTCCTTCCATCTAGATTATTTGGTAAGAAATCAAATACGGGATAAAATATGAAAGATAGACCGGTCTAGTAAAGTAGTATGAAAAATCAAAGAGACTTTTAATATAAGGCCTTTGAGATCTATACTTCTTTCAGTTTAGGATAAGAAGGTCAATTCATCCGAATCATTTTGTAAGGGTTATGAAGTCACATATTTATTCGTATCCACAGAATTTTTCAGAATATATTCTATTTAAATAAAATGGAAAATATTCTGAAATACAAAAACTGGAATCTGGTACATTTGAAGATATAGGAACTATCTGTAAAATACTGTTTATGACATGGAGTGCGAAACGGCTCCGAGTCTGGCTTTTATTTCGTCTCTTAGTTAGAATGGTCTGCGGGCGTCGTCGGTCTGAAAATTTCGTACAGTGAGTCGTAGTTTCCTTGCAATCTTGACAAAATTTGACGTATTTTCAACAAAACTTCAGATCAAATAATTTTGTAGGTTAAGAAAACTGAGATAGTGCGAGTAAGAGCGTGCAAGCTTCCAAATCTGGCCCAGAAATGATAATTTCTTAGAGACTCACAGCCTTAAAAATCTCGTTAAGGACAATCTTAACGTCTGCATACTCAACTCATTTTTAACTCTTTAATCCGAGGTCAAATTTTCTTCATTAATAAACGTGCTATTTGGCGTTCATTTAGTCACAGAAATTCTATTGATCTAAGAACTTTCCTATATACTCTGCTATCTATCTCAGGTTAACAATAACAAATTCTCGTCTGTTTTTGTTTCAGAACTACCAAACAAGCCTGTTATCTTTGACGAGTACGGTAAAGAGATAACAGGAACAGCGGGCCCTTACAACGAGGGAGGCGACTTCAAACTTATTTGTTCAGTAAATGGAGGTGAGCATAATTTGTGGAGACATTTTGTCGATGTTCTACGCCAGATAATGTCCTTACTAGTACTTTAGTAAGGACAATATCTGGCTGTATCATATTATGATACTTTCTATTTTTAAGTCATCTAGTAGTAAAAATACAAAATAAAATTAAATGTAAACTTCTTGGAATATGTGTGTCCGACTTAAAAGTAAGTACTGCCTAATGCTAACATTTCTGTAGACTTTCTGTAGTACGAAAAGCGATTCGGACTAGGTAGTACTATTTTTTTTTTTATAATTAGTTGTGAAAATTGAATCACATTTCATTCGGAGAGACCAAAGAGTACAAACGTCTATACCATAAAGAAAATATTCTATAATAGAGATGGGGTTAAATCAAAATAATGCTAGTGTAGCGAAAACCGATTATTATATTCTAAACTGAGTAAAGTCAGTACTTACAGTTTTTTGTGAGCATTACACAAATAAGTAATAATACAGTATATTATTACTTATTTGCTTTACAAATAAGTAATAATACAGGATAATTTGCGGAAACATTTTGTCGATATTCCACGCTCTCTTTAGTACTCTCTTTTGTAAGAACAATATCTAGATTTGTCAGTAAGAAGTAACAAACCTTTTATTTTTAACCCCTGACGTAAAAACGATGGAGTGTTATAAGTTTCGCGTGTCTCTGTGCTTGTGTGTATCTCTGGTATCTTAGTTCCCAAATGGATGAACTAATTAAGACTTTGCTTATTTTTCGTTTGAACTAACTCAACGTTTATAGTTGGAAATATTCTTGTATCTATTTGGTGTTTTTTTATTTCTTATGTTATAAATTCAGATTTTTTTACAATTGCTCTGATTTATTCACAATATCTATATATTATGTATCAAATGCAAGTTAATCCGAAACATTTTCTTTTTACTGGAAATACCCTTTTCCACTGACTGTCTGCCGCAAAAATGGCGCGCCGTATCTCATTTTGAAGAAAATAGAAAATCACTGGTAAAATTGTGAGTGGCATGTCATTACGCTTCTGATTTCATGTATCTTAAATTGATTCAATTTGATACCGGCTTCGCTTGCCGACTGCATTACAGTCTTTATTTACATTTGTTTTATTTTGATTCAGACACCTTTTTTGGTTCTATTTATGTCTGTTTTAAAAACATGGCATACGAGACGTTTTCTGTATCATACACATGTAGGTCTGTATTTATCTATAATAGCTTGCGAATATATTACCTAAGACATTATAGGCTCGAAATCCTCTCCTGACTCTCATAATCACCCTGAGTTTTAATGACCAAAGCATTTACTAAATAGAAACGCCAAGTTTATAACAAACGTCAGAAGGTTTCAATATCAAAATTTACATGCATTCGTACCAACCCATAACGTCTCACTGCTGGGCACGGGTCTCCCCTATAAAGGGGTTGTGGGCCATAGTCCACCACGCTGGCCAAATTGCGGGTTGGGCACTTAACATATCTTTGAAATTTATTAGCCTTCTCCGACAAGTGGGTTTCCTTCACCGTTTAAGCTTGTGGTAATTCAAAATATGTAATAAATAAAAACCTGATAAATAATTAAAAACTCCCAAATCAGATCATCTGCTTTTATTGTGTATTAAAAAAATCATTTATGTGTAGTAAAAGTCACAATCTTTTTACAGACAAACTCATAGACAAACCTTCATATACAGAAACTATTCCCATAAGAATTGCGGCCTCCCTAGCATGGGCGTTTATTCCCGGGGAAAGGGAAAGACAAAATACAACGTGTTACAGAAAGGTGTGACAATACATAAGGGTGTTAAATAGTCTACCCATAAAAGTGAAACAAAATTTGAGAAAAAAAATTTCGTCCTCCATACAACTTGACCGATCACATGACCTATTTTTGTATGATTTTCACGAATTTTGCATAATTCTCATTTATTCATTCATTAAGTATTGTCACACCTTTGTATAACACGGCCAAACTGAAATATCATAACGACGTTGCTTAGAGGCGTTATAAAATAAATGTCGTTTTATTTTAGAAGTATTCGAATTTTATTCCTCAATAGTGGATAATCCTTTGCCTATACTAGAGAAACTAGTCAGTTTCTCTAGTATAGGCAAAGGATTAAATATGTAAGTAGTCACTACTACCTACAGAAGAACCTCCTTATACCTTATTATACACCACATATTTTCTTTTCAAGATCAATCTAGTAGTTTGGGTGTAAAACTAAAAATTACCCAAAGAATTGTGTGCCATTAATAAAATTTAAGTGCTATTACATTTTTTTTTAATAATTACCCAAAAATTATATACCAGGAGTTCCTACTCCAAGACTGCAGTGGCAGCAAGATGACACCATCCTCGCTACGTTAGGAGCCGGAGATCTGCAGCCGGCGGGATCAGCCAGGACCCTGGTGCTATCCATCAGGAATGCTAGCAGGGAGCACCTGTCTTCAGCTTACACCTGCACAGCTGATAATACTATGCTGGCTCCACCTCAGAAGGCGACCGTCAGGGTGGACCTATTTTGTGAGTTTTACATTTTTATATACCACCTTTAACTAGGGACGAAGTTTTAGAATCATCGTAATCGTTTTTAGTGTATCGATTTTTCAGCAATGCCTGGACAGATTTTGAAAGTTCTTGCTTTCGTTAAAGGGTTTGATGTACAGATGTAGTAGAAGGACGGTTTGTCGCTGCTTACAATTAATTACTTACAATATTTAAGTCAGTTACCAATTTTTCAAAAGTATTTACATTTAAGTTCGCTTATAATCCTTTCCCAAGGCACGCCACTCACCCCGGGGTTTTTATCTACACAATCCCGAACACAGAAATACCTAAATACAAGCATGGATTGCTTTTTACATATATCTTTACTCGATCTAGTTGACATTTCCCGAGAACGACAGCCGTGGCTTAGTGATGAGAATATTCGCTTCGAGATCCGGCGGTCCAGAGCTCGACACCCGGGTGTGTTTTGCATGTTTTATTAAATGTTGGATTGCATTTTCGCTATCAGCCACAGGAGAAATTCTAGTCGAGAGCTCTGAGTACGAAACGTTATTTATTTGAACTGTTTGCATATACCTTAATTTAATGGTGCAGGGATTACAGTCTGGAACTAAGCTTCATCTATTTATAATTTTATTGAACTGACATATTGTCCGTCGCCATGTACGCGATGGTCAAAGACGTAGTAACGTAATTAATCCGTAATTAACGTTTATTGATCGGTTTACGCTAGAAGAAGTTTTTGATTTAATTTAATTATAAGGTCTGAATCTAAAAAGATACCTTCTTAGGACCTTTAAATATATTTTTATTATTTTTCTTTTGTAGGTACATTATTAAATTTATCAACGACACATGTACGGATTCAAAAAACTCTTTTGTTATTTCAACTTTCTAATAATTTAGCTTATGAAACAAAACTATTAGAAAATTTTGCTAGAAAAATATATATATAAAAATCTATATTAACTTATTTGAATTTCTTACTAGTAATACAATTTATTAAATATATTTTTTTCAATTTGAACAATACCAACACTGTGTTCTCTATTATTTGAGATTCTCAGTATATCTACAAAGTTAATATCATGCTCTTTACCTTGTTGATATAAGTTGACACTTGCTCTTATATAAACGTCTTAACTCGTAGCTTTCTACTAGGCTATAAGTAAAGCCTTAAGGCGGTGCTTAAGGTTCCTTTGTGGTGAGATTGTATTATTACTCACCTCATTTTGTTGCTACAAAAAACTATATACTATTGTGTTTCAAAATATTATTTTATGTGAAAATATAGTCTTATATAAGAAACACATTCGGCATACATATATGAGTGATACAGAGATTTTAAAGACCAGAAATACTATAAAAAGTAATGCAGTTGAATCATCACTGAATCAGTTTGAATTTTTTTAGTCAGCTAGGCGTAGATATTGTCTGACGAATTATTTTTCACTTTTTCTCGATAGTGAGATTGTTATTTTTTTTATTGTTTATTCCGGCTTACATAAAAGAAAATAGTTCTAAACATCCGACTTTTGAAATTGAATCTGCGTGCATCTTCATTCAAGCTCGCATCATCGTACTTTTGAATGTTCGATATGCCAGACTTTTACAAATGAACATCCATAACAATAAAAATATATGCAGGTACAGTGCTCCATATTGATATTCTTCTTACAGTGAAAATATTACAAATTCAACGTTTCCATTGGATATTTTTAGTTTATTTTCCAAAATCCCAATTCTATTCCTAACCCGGACAAAGTCCCAATAGTCGTAACCAAGAAAGACTTCCATTTTGCGGAAACAGTGCAATATTCTTATGCGCATTTCAGAACCGCTCCGACCAATAAAAGATTGGCTATACCGAGCTTCACAGCTGGAAAGGGTTACATAACACTTTATACGGAAAACTCAGCACACAATATATATTCGACAAGAAAATATACTTTGGCAAGAACACTCTACAGAAGTATAGAGCTATTTTCGTGTTATATTAGCTTAGTTTATGTAGCGGGAGGGCTTCGTCTATTTTCCTTTGTGATAGCGTTTTGATGTATTGAGATCGTGACGGAATGCTTTTAGAATAAGTGTGTAGGATATACAAAGCATCTAATGTGAGATGTATTCGGTTGATGGAGCCGGGAAGGGTGGCTGTCAAAGAGTGTGCGAACTAAAAATGCGCTTCAGGGGCGCGTCTGAACAAAGCTTGGCAATTACGACTTGGAAAATATGAAGAAATTGCTGCGATTGGTGACACTACAAAGAATAATATATAAATATATAATTGCTTAAAAACTAGTCCACAGAAACAGTCATTTTTAGTGTTAAAAAATGGCATCTTGTTCTGTATATTATTTTATTACTTAACTGTATATATTTATCGTCATTCAAAGCATTGTTTCTTATATTTTTTTAAATTTCTATTACTCGTTCAGTGTTGTGTTTATCGCGGTATGTTATTTATTTTAGATTTATTTTAGTGTAAATCTTTTAGTATCTTAAAAAGTATTTGGAAAATGTTGTTTACTGGCGTTAAACACAATTATATATTACCACAATAGTTAGCACAAATTACGTTCGCGATAAACAGTAATTCGAAGTTCAATATCGATACTTCGTAGTTTAGTTGCCGTAGTATATAACATTATTATCGCAATTAAATCAAAATTTTGAACATGATTCCATTATTCTTGCTTCATTATATCTAAAGTAATTTTCAAGTACCTTCTTATCATGTTATATCTATTTTGACGACCGCCGTGGTCTATTAACGCCGTGGTTAACATACTTGCTTCGAGATCCGATGGTCTCGGGTATAATTCCCGGTCGTGGTAGTTGTTCGAACGATGAGTTTAAACATCTGTCTTTGAGTCTGGTTGTGTTTGTGAATGTTAATGGCATTCATGTCACAGGAGAAATCTTAGTGGAGAGCTTTGCGTTTATTTATAAATATTATTAATATTAGTGTTCATAGTGTGGTAATAAGTAATAGAACTTAGTGTCTACTACACAATTAGAACAGTGACTGTAAGATATATTGACTGCCTCTTATTTTGGTGATCGTATTGTTTTTTTAAGTAACTTATTTTGCCTTTTTAAAGAAATAATAATAAAAATTTCTACAATAGTAAAATGAGCAATCCCAAATGGCAATCTCGCTCTATACTATGAGCAGAGATTGTCGTTTTCGTGACGATTCATCGTCTTTGCGGTAACCTTGTCAAACGAGTCCGCGTCGTGAAAATTTGAGCTATTTTTGATTTTCTGCGAGCTTCTCTCTCTCACGTGCTAGATGTTAAAGGCAGTCAAGTCACTTTTATTCTTCAGACGCTCGTTCAAACAGTATCATCTTCTGAAACAACTTATTGAAAATATACTAAATTTTACGGCTCTTTTATTTACAAAATATCACTCCTCAGACCTTGAAAGCCTGAAGTCATTTTAGGGACCTGCATAAATTATAATAAATTTTGTTTGATTTCTAAGCTTGTCAAATGAAACAACGAAGTACTTAGCTAATTAAACTAAATCCAAAATATTATTACCATTTTTAATTCTTTTTAGTGTGTGTTTTAATGGATTCATTTTGAGACTTTTTAATACATTTATATATAAGTATATATTTATGTATTTAAGTATGTATATCATTAATCAGATTACCATAGCACAGGCGTTGCCTAGTGTGGGACCTGAACACCTTTGTGTGGACGTTGTGCCGTATTTATATGATATTATTATTATTTATTTAGCCGAACTGTCAAAAAATATTTTTAAATTCTAATAATGACTACAGTTCTAATCTAAATTTATTTTCAATGCCCTTTATTCAGAAATATAGATTGACTAACTAAAAAAATTAAGCAAATGGATGGTTGCCTGGAAGAAATTGCTTTAGGCGATAAGGCCGCCCAATGTACTACCATTGTATAGATTTGTCTTGATGTATTTTTTTATATTTTGTTTGGTGTGCAATAAAGCTATATTCATTCATTCATCACATAAAATCAACAAATAATCTATATGCTGTAAGCAAATGTAGGTATTTCATGAATTACTTAGAAGTACCCAATGAAATAAAAAAAATCTGCAAATCTAGTACAAACGGAGCACACCACCACCTCAATGGCCACTAATATAATAATGTGTATTTATAATCTAGCACATAAACCATCTGAAGAAACTGTGAACCAGGGTGCCCAAAACACAGGGCTCTGCCTTGTTTGGGACCCGTTGTAAAAATGATTTACTTGCAAACGGTTTCTGTATTGTGTCTTACATATGTACCATAATTATCACGTTTTTGGCAATAAATTATTAATTTTTAGTTTAATTTAGATTTTAATTTAGTTTTAGTTATTATATTTTAAAATGTTATTGAAGTTTATGTAAATAAAAGTAGTAAAGTTAAAAAAAAAAATAACATACAAAAGATACACGAGCATATTCAATAAAGTTTGTACTATGTTAGTCAGTCCAGTAACAATTAATTTACCTTTCAGTGAAGCCCCTCTCTGTCGAGATCATGTCAAAGGAGCAGCCGCTGTCTGTGGGTCACAAGGCGGACCTTTGGTGTCAGTCCACGGGTGCCAGGCCACCCGCCAACGTCACTTGGTGGCTCGGCGGGCACCAACTCAAGTCAATTACTAAGAATTCGGTGAGGCATTTGAAGTCATTTACCTTCTGCATTTACGGAACGTTCATGAATGAATATTTTTAGAACTGCCTACTCTAAAAGCGTTTCTGCCAGTAAGTTAGTTAGCTTTCTGTCAAACAGTACCAGTTTATTATGTTCTCCTATTAATTTACTAATAATAGGTACGTTTTAATTAAGTTAAAGGCTTAAATTAGCTAATAAATACATTTGTCAACGACCGATAAACATTATGTTTGAAATAGCTGATTTCTTTTTATCGAATTCAGGGTTAGTCCTATAGTGAAAGCTGTATCTTTTTTTATCCTTCTCAGCTAGGCCACATTTGACCACAAGTTCGCACGACCATGGAAGTAAGCAATACTGTAGCCCTAGATGGAGCATGCCTAGTCTGGAATGCACTGGCACTCAAGGAAGTCTACCGGAACACACCCTTAGGTGTTTGACGACAGATTTTACAAATTGAGGACGATAGCTAGCGAGGCGAACAATAGGAAACGTCCTGCTACTATGCTATAGTTACCTCAAGATGTTTTCCTAACCGGTAATTCAGGCTCTTTTTGCTTGTTTCGCGGTATGAGTATAGTGACCCTCTTTCGGCTTAATGCACCCCTAACCGATAAGTCTTTCCACAGGGTCAGAAGAACGCCAACGAAACGCAATCTTTATTGCAATGGGTGCCTTTGAAGGAACACAACGGGCAACTGCTCGTCTGCAGAGCGGAACATTACAAGTTCAATCGCTCCACTATCGAGAGCAAACAGCTATTAAATATATATTGTAAGTTTGATGGCATTATGCTTAATTATTGGTGGGATAAAATAACATAAACTTACAAGGAACTACGAGTAATTACGACATCGCGATTTTACATCAACTATAACAAAACAAAAAAATATTTATTATCATTGCTATAATGCATAAAATAACCACTTATTTCTATGGCCGTTAAAGTAAGCTTTATTTTAATAACTCGATTGATTCAGTACTGAAAATATTATTGACATTTTTAATTAGGAAAAAAAAGAGATAAATTTTACATAATAGTGGCGGTCTGGTTTCTGAAAAGACTGCTCTTACTCTAATTATATTCAGTCTTACGATCTCTTCAGGTATATTTTTCGTTATCCAAACATACGCTACATAACTACAACAAATCCAAGCAACTCAGTAACATAAAATGAATTGCTCACTTCATAAGCACCGCAAAAATACAAGCCTCCGTAAATAGGTCACGTCCCTTAACTGATATACTCGTATACAGAGAATTTCGCGTACATCTCCCGCTTTCCCTCATTTTTCATTCATCCACTTCACATCCTCAATGTAATGTTTTCTAATACAGATATACCAGAGGCGAAGATGCATCTCGGTGCTAAAATGAACCCGAACGATATCGAGGAGGGGGATGACGTGTACTTCGGGTGCAAAGTCGACGCCAACCCGCCGGCTTATAAAGTAGTTTGGGAACATAACGTGAGTACTGCTCTGCGACATTTTTCATCACTAGGGATGAGAATAAACCAGTTGTCGACTGCTTTTGTAACCCAAAAAAAAACCCCTTACTGTTACATCGTTAAACCTGTGTATCATTTTAATTTCTTTTTCATTTTGATGTACTTAGTGTCACTCTCACGACTGAGACGAAACTATTGACACCACTCACATTAAAAATCGACAAGCCGTTTAGGCTCTAGGGCGTGTCAGAGAAATATACATCCATACAATTTATACATACATACACCCGAAAAACAGAACCCTCCTTCTTTCGCAGACGGGTAAAAAAGAGGTGGTTCTCTACTACGTACGGTACGGAATTTTATTCAGTTATCTTTTATTGTGTTGAAATGATTATATTTCGAATTATTTATGTACAAAAGTCTGGTTGTCACTGAAAGGACAAAATAAATGTGTTGTTTCTTTCTTTCTTTCTAAAAAAACACATTCGCGTATAGTAAGACTAACTGCGAATATACCAAAGAAGAGCGAAACTCAAAAAAGCTTTTAAAGTTAATCATCTATTTGATTGTAATTAGTGTTGATCCATTTAAAAAAATCAATAATAAGACAAAAAATTAAAGATAAGACAGAAGACAGCCGCTCCAGGATGCTTCTGGTGCAAGGGTTGGCTATCGCTATTCAACGTGGCAATGCAGCCTGTATTATGGGTATTTTTGCACCGGGCACAGTCAGGGGCGGTTTGCTCGGCTAGACAGATAGTTATAAATTTGACGTTTAATGCAGTATTTAGTAACCAAATGTTTTATTAAATAATTCGTAATATAATTTTCATTAAACCTATAATTTAAAAACAGGATAAGTATTATACAGTTCATATATATTATTTCGATGTGCGATTGTTTCGATAATTTTATTTCGCATGGCAGTTCATTTAAGTATAAAAAAATCAATAAACATTGATTGGACTCTATTCAAATGATACGTCAAGTTAAAGCAGCTTTAGCTTGTCGAATTGAACCTGGCTGTCACTTTTTAGGATTAGGTAGTACTAGTAGTGCTCTTTTGTATAATAGCACGATTATTATGTCATACTGTACCAATGACATATTTGTTTAGTTTAAAAAATGTATAATAATGTAAACATCACATTGATGTAGGCATCGGTTTATTTGACACAATACTTTCAAGGCTATGTTCGTTGTAGCCGGTGGTTTTTTGGCATAATCTAGGTAAGGCTTTTTTAAACTTATTTTAATTTCTCATTTGTACTTAATATTTATTAATTAATAGCATGCCATACTAGGCCAAGACACGAATGATCTAAAGCAAAACTCTAAAACCTGTACACCGTGTTTTCAGCAAATAAATGATTTGATTTGATTTGAAGGGTTTCTTGTAGTTTTGCTCTGTCCGTTTGTCATTTATAGCAAAACTATAAGTAACTGAAAACAACAAAGTTTTTTTCAACACACACGCACATCCCTAGTTAAATCTCCAGTAAAGCGGTAAAACGTGTTTGTTATAAGCAAACTAAGAACAATTTTGGGAAGAATAATTTATTATAGAAAAACAAAAATCTCATTAATATTCGCGACTTTAATGATTCAAAAATATTTCGCGAAAAGTTTGCTTATTGCCAACTGACATTACTTCTATACCAGTTGCTACGGTTATCAATATACATATTTGACTCGTAATCTTTAGTTTTTTTATTAATAATTCATCCAAAGTAATGTAACAACTTTGAGTAAGTGTCAACGCATTTTTTTTTTATATTATGTCACCATACGATACGTATATTCGCCAGCGTCAAGCTTATTAATTTTAAAACTAAACCAAACATCAAATAATAAGTCATCGTGATTAAGTTAAAATCATGATGTACCCCGTAAAGTGGTGAAAACTGTACCGGGGTTTCTATGGAGATTTCCCGCGAACACGAAAACCACGTTGTTCCGTGTTTTTATCGCTTACCCACACTTATGCACATAAACAAGACATTAATAGTTAATAATCTACCAATATTATACATTGCAGAAATAATACTTTTGCAATTACTACACAAACAGAGACGCCATTTTTTCAGCGAACGCGGTAAAACTCAGCAACGCATATAGGTATATTTTTTTCTCAATTATTTTGTGTAATATCTAACAAATCTATCTATTTAAATGAAATGGTTATGATATTGATTTATTGCAGTCACTAAAAACAATAAATAAAGTAAGCTTACAAAGTAGGCTAACAAACATACTGTTGCAACAAAAAAAAACCAATAAGGTCCAGGCATCACTGAGAAATAATATAACGGGTAGTACTCATACAAAACAGTCGTATTGAATGCATGTTTTTGTTATGAAGTCGGTTAAATATAGCGTCTATTTTCATTTATACAGCGTAATTTAATAGATTTCGATAGATATTTCTAAAAAAGGTTGTCGTTAGATTTGTCTATCAAAGAGCTAATGGAAATATATATTCAAACGAGCATTTTATATTTAGATCGGTTTCACAGTGCGTGTTTGCTGACTAAAATTATTTTGTACGACTATTTTTGTTTTCAATGCAATTTAAAGATTAAAAATATTGACGTCAATCATAAACCGATATTAAAGGAAAAAACTGTCATTTCTAGGTTGCCTGAAACTCAGTCAGCTTCATTAATGTAGCAGCCAACTTGTAACCTTAAGGCAATCAAAATGATATTGATGATATATTTTATGAGTATTTTTCCAGCCATTTTATATTTGTAGGCAACGATTTTGCATTAGCGTACCTCACTTACTTAATTTATAACTACAACTAAATATATATTTTACCTAAGGTAAATACCTAGTTTTTGCGTCTGGTATAAGGTCCTCTTTTTAAAGCCACAACATTGACCTCAATTCAGGCAGACCAAACTTACTAAACGATTACAATTTGAAAATCGTTTCCTTAAGTGTGAATAGGATGGATATTATTCTAGGAACATTTAGTTGAGTCAGTGTGACTGGCAGAATTGGGGTCATTATTTCATTCTCCTGGTGGACAGTTTGCAGATTACTTTCGTAAAACCCTTAGCTTAGACCTATTTTCATGATCTTTTTTCTTCCAGGGTGTCCAGTTGCAGCACAATCCGCCCAACGTTATTCTCACTGGCAACACAAACTTAGCGTTACGTAACGTGTCACGTCACCAAGCGGGAGAATACACGTGCACAGCATCCAACGTGGAAGGGGATGGAAGATCACCGCCATTGAAGCTGCAGATCTTTTGTAAGTTACTAAAGCTAATTCTGTATATAAAGGTAAAATTACTAAAACCTTGTAGTTCGCCGAAAGGTTAAAGTCACGTTAGACCATTAAATCATTATGTCAATGCATTAAATACAGAAAAAGACTGAAATCATAAATACCTAAAACGTAACGTAATGGGTTCCAAACGTGGAAGTGTACGGAAGATAGCCGCCATAGAAGCTGATGGCGGCCATCTTCCGTCCCCTTAACTTTTTGTAACTCACTTACTAAAATTTGGTTAAAAACCTTTCGGGTTTTTTTTAGTACGCCAAAAAAGTTTATTATTTATTATATATTTTTGAGGTTTTTTACACTGAGGCTAATGTTTATTGTAATTTTAAAATCATAATTAATACCACCATATTGTATTTTTTTCCGATATGTAGCTTCATAATGACTGTATATTATATTAATTACTTTTCAAAGCAAAGTGTTCTTATAGATTTTATTTTCTGTACCTGATATATATCATAAATATAATATTATTTTAAACAATGTTTACGTTGAAGCAAGACAGCTTATGTCTACTCAAAAATAAAACAATATCATTAATATTTTTACCAAAAATCACTTTACTAATGAAGCCAAATAAAAATATGAATGTACATATTCGCAACAAGATCCTCAGCGTAAGGTCCGTAAGGATGTTAAGGGACCCACAAAGCATAATTAGGGTATACGTGGGGTGAAAACATTAACCCCAAGTTACGCAACGTAACTTGAGGCAGAAATACCGCGTACTCTGTACGGCACTAATTTAAACTAACGACATCAAGGCTTTTATTTAATTTAGCTTACATACAAGTAGGTATTATGTTAACGTCTTTAGCATGTTATGCTGATGGATATGCTCTCGGGATGTTTTGTAGAACTGAGTGGTTGACTTCTAGGTTAGTGTATTGCGATTGAAACGAACATTCACGTAGTAAACGAAAATGGTTTAAGTCAGTTGTAAAACGTTGTATTATCGATCCGTAGTGTCCCACTGTTTAGCACGGATCTCCTCTATACTGAAGGCGTTATACACGGCGCTGTTAATAATTTGGTTTAGATACATATCCGAAAGCTATGACAAACAGGTTTCTTCGTCAGGTTTTTTCTTAGTCGTTTAAGTACGTAATAGTGAAATCTAATCTACACTTGAGCAAATATCCAAATTATAAAAAATTAAATAACATTTTACCAAAGCTACTTTTATAGCATACTGTTGAAACGAAACTAAGATAGCCAACCTAAGCTAAGTTAACTACCACGGCAGCTTTTTCTATGTCATATTTTTTAATTACTTGTTACCTCTTTCTTCTCAGTTGAGTTAAATAAAATCTTATCAAATAAAATATACCAACGAACCCATAAATTTCTCAAACAATGAAGAATACGGTTATTCAGAGAGCGGACGAGCGATAACGAAGATGAGACCTTTTTAAATCTAGACTGGAATCCAGAAAGTTTTTCATTTTTATCGCCCTAGATATCCAGCGAGATACCGCAGAGCAAGCCTAACCTAATTTGTAAAGAAGAAAACGAGATGAATCTCTTTTAAACTTTCTAGAACTGGTTTTTATATATTTAAACTACTATTTTTTGTTCGCTTTCAGCATTTTCTAATACTCAATTAGAAATGCTGAAAAAAGTAAACAGCTGCTGTTTATAAGAAATAAGAATTTTCTTAGTTGGTTTATTTTAGATTTATCTTAGGAAAATAATATTTTCTTCAAAGGTTTTTAAAATAAATGTGTTAATACTTAGATAATACGTATTGAGTTTATGTTACGGGTAATTTAATAAAGTTTAGATGTGATATACACATATATATACATCACATTTTATTTAACATATAAAAAATTGTTTCAAGAGATATTCAGAAGAGATCAATTAATTCTGCGAGCTGTTGACCGCTCTGTTTTTTCTCGTTTCTGCCGCTCTGAATATGTTTAATTATTGCTATAAATAACAGGGTTATTCTGGACTGACTGATTGACATTTGCTAGGAATTAATGCAGAACCTAAATCACTGAGCCTAGAAACATGAAATTTGTAGAGTATCATAAAGACATTATAAAGACTCATAAGGGGTTTAAAAGGGGGGAATAAATTTGGGTCTCCTTTATCTTAATTTTTTTTTTGCGTACTATGCTGTGGGTGATAGCTTTAGTTAATAATATCATTCAATATGCCTTCTTTTAAAAACAATCCTAATAGTATTATCTACTTCACAGACAGACCGTTGTGCCGCAAACGTGAGGTGAAGCTGATAGGTGCAGCGCTACAAGAACCTTCCACTGTGATCTGCGAAGTGGACGCTTTCCCTCCACCAGACACCTTCGAGTGGACCCTCAACAACTCGGGAGGATCCATAAAAGTTGATCCTGTAAGAAGTTCTTCATTAATAAACCTAGTACTTCAATGTTAAACATCTTGGCTAAAACTGGCATGTTATGGAAAACTAAGCAAGACTTGCCTGTAACGAAATGTTATTTAAAGGCCAATCAATATTTTTTTATTCTACTTATTCTTATAAGTATGCGCATTTCCATTTCTGGTTTACCAATCACTGGTCGCGTTTCGATGAATTCCCTACTTCACACTACAATTCTCTAAAAAGACACTGTCACTGCGCAGTCAAGGTCATTGGCACAAGTTCTTTGCCAACGAAAGTTGTTATATTTGCTTATCAGAAGTCATTTGGCAAACTTTCATAGAAAAAACTGGAAGTTTGATGATGTTTTTTTATGATTAGAAAACATATTATATATAGAGCTGTTGTTGTTGTAGTTAATAGATAAACATAATACACATCTCCTTGTAATGTGGTGTGCGAAGTCTTAGCGTTCCCTTCTCCAGACATCTTCTAGTGGACTCTTAACTCAGGGGGCTCGATCAAAGCCGATCGGATTGTAAGTAATGGTGCGATGCCTCTTCGATAAAAGGCAGAGTAAATATTGTGTTATGTGAAATTGGGCTTATAAGATTGTTCCGTATGATTATAAAATATAGGTTGGATCAACTATTGATCATATGCTGAGATGTTAGGCATAGATTTAGATATACATACAAATACATATAGATACATGATTAAACATACACTCAAAAACATTACCCATTTTTTTAGGCAGCCGGGTAATAATACTAAAGTAGTACCAATGTGGTAGAAGACTATTTTTTTCCTTTTTAGCTTAGTGCTTATTACGCGACGCGACGCGATATGTATGTATGTATATTTCTTTGGCATGCCAATACGACATGCCTAAGCAGCATGTCTTATTTTTACATTAGTGGTGTCAACAGATACGAATCTATTTGACTTAGTCATGAGAGTGGCACTGGGTACACCAAAAAAAATTAAACAAGGACGATACACAGGTTTAAGGTTTAAGATTCAGCAGTCGGATTCTTTTTAAAGTCGCTTCTTACTACTTGTTAGTAATCTTGTAAATGGAAATTAAAATGTCAGTGTCAACGCCTATATCATAAAAACGATGTGCAAAAATAGCTACAGCTGGTTTGTGTAGTTGAAGTAGCACCATATTCTTCGAGTAGAAGTAGGTACTCCATCGTTATTCAAGTGGACTCTTGACAACTTAGGCGTCTTGATCAAAGTCGATCCTGTAAGTAATGGTGCGATGCTTTGCCGATAAGTGGTTTTCGTAAGACAGAAAATACGCTCGAGTAATTCCATCGTACTTATTTGACAATGTACTCAGTAGAGAACATTGGCAAATAAGTACGATGGAATACGCCTAAGAATGCCACAGCGTTAGTTACGATTTTTGTGTTTAGTCCAAAGTAAGTTACTCTTTTTATTTCTTTATAATTATCAGCTTACTAGTGTCTACTGTTGGGCAAGAGTCTCTCCTAAGTACGCCATTTTGGCCTAACCTGGCTTTCGCGTATCCAATTGCTATCTTTACTACAGTAGTACTAGGTTCGCGCGAACTGTAGATATGCAGAGTAGGAACTGTATTCTAATATAACTATATTCAGACTGTATATTTTTCTTACTTATACTTTAGGGCGTAAAGTGAAATGATCTACTTTTACCATAACATAATGAATTGTTACACAATAGGTATACCGACGCGTTTTCTTCTAATGAATATTTGTGAAATGTGGGCGTTGTGAACCCACAATAAATTAATGATTTCGATAGCCTTTTATGGAAATCAAAAAAGAATTTATATTTCTATTTACAATAAATACGATAATAATGAAAAAGTGTTCATGAGTATAGCTACAAAAAAGAAAGATCTAAAGTGCTTTGATTCTCTGAAAATACCAACTTACATTCTACTTACTAATGAATTAGTTGTCACAATATATAATCAAAAAAAGGTCAACGCGTTTTATTTCACCAGAAAAAAAAATCTATGGCACTCTCCAAACTTCAAACTATATATGTGCAAAAAATTAAGTCAATTCATTATTTGGTTGCAAAGGAAAAGACAAACAAATATACAAACCAATCAATTAATAAACACTCTTTCGTATTTATAACAGGTGTGGGGAAGGGTTACAAAAAAATTTATATACGGTCGCGATCTCACAGTTTGCCAAGTCTATCATAATGACCTATTTAACGTGAATTAAACAAGGAAAGAATTTGAAGTTTAATAATCAACTGAAACCGAAGCCTATTTTGAGGTAAAAGATAAATCGTTCTACAAAAATAGTAGTTATTAAAATTTACAGCAGAGCTGGAATGATTATGTGGCTCTTGATGAAGATTAAGATGCTTAATAAAGCCAATTTTGTACAAAAAAATCGAGACATTTCAGCCCAGGTAGATTATATGCAGGCATGTATTAAATAGTAAAAAAACTTGGTTAATAATTTACTTGTAACGCTGTACTTTAACGTAGGATTTTCCCAATAGTTTCCGTCCACTGGATTAGAGAAGTGAATAGTTCCGTTTGAACCAGAACTGCGGGCAGACTGACAGGTGGGCGGATAACAGCCATTGTCCTGTCCGGCTTTGTGCTATTATCAAGTGGGGAAGCTTCTTTTATACTCTACGCTACGGACACTTGACTTTCAGTTTTTTTTCGTGTTCTATGCTCAGAATTGGATGTGTTTTAAATGCGATTTTTGTTTTATTTACTTTATTGTCACCGCTCTCAGTATCGGGGGCAATTTTTATTTTCCAATTAAAAAATATATAAATAAAAACGTTCATTAAACACCGGTGAATTAGGTAAAAAAGAACCAACTGTTTTCCACTGACTACCAAGACACAGTTTTAACTAGCTCGATGTCAGTGTATTCATTTACTATATTTTGGAACTAATGTATGGTTTCCAAATAAACATATTTGATTTCGGGATTTTTAAATGCACAACAAATAACTTGTTGCACGTCAAGTTATTTATATCAATTAAATATTTTGTACATCAAAATAACTATTTTGCTGCAAATAAACATTTTGTTTAACTAAACTAGTACTAAAAGTAATTCAATAACATACGTCAAATCATAATTAAATTTTCTTCTTGGGCAGGACAAAAA
This sequence comes from Ligdia adustata, assembly GCA_947049295.1. NCBI lineage: Eukaryota > Metazoa > Arthropoda > Insecta > Lepidoptera > Geometridae > Ligdia > Ligdia adustata. The sequence goes on from OX346218.1 coordinate 13,837,721, forward strand.
ACTTGTTCATTTTACAGAAATATGATTATCATTAACAAGTTTTTTGTCCTGCCCAAGAAGAAAATTTAATTATGATTTGACGTATATTATTGAATTACTTGTTAATTAATGTAATTTTCTGTGCAATTAGCATACATGAAATTTTCATGTATGCTAATTGCACAGAAAATAACATCATAATACTCAAACTACTAATTTTGATATTTTCTACTATTTTGTTGCATAACTACGTATCAATTGCGCTAGTCGGCGACTTTTTAGGTGACACGGTCTACAGTAAGTTAAGGTTATGTTTTATGACAATCCCCAGACTTGATCAGATAAAAACTAAATGCTCTGTATAAAAAATATGTAATATTTTGTGAGGTGGTTAATATAAGATATGCATTCTTAAAAAAAGCTTTAGTTTTTAATGAATAGCAATGAATCACTAACATAAATTGCTACTAATTAATATAAGAATATTTTGAGGTGACTATTTTGCTGAGCCATAAATATTTTTGCTAACGTTTGGGAATTATTTTTATGCATTATTACATTTTTTATTTGCAATTAAATACCTAGCCTTTTATTTTTTTGTGGAAATGAAGAACAGTAACGATTATTAAATTTAATATTCTTCTCTGCTGTTATATTAAAATTTTTGTTTTGCAAACTGTCCTAAAGTTTTATCCTGAACTTTCAAAAGCTAGAGTTTTTTGCGGTATGTCAATGTTCATAGTTTACAAAATATTTAGCATTGTAATGTTGCTTTTTAACACAAACAAATGCATAACTTTTACTTACTGTTTACTGAACGGTAGATTATTTATATCATATAAACTTTGGTCACGATTCGACCATACTATGAAATAATTTGTCAAAACTATTTTATGAATGTTTTAAGTTTATAACTGAACCATAGCGCAACCCAAATTAATTCTGTTATTTCAAGCTTAGCTACTGCTGCTACAGCAAAACATATTCTGAACATTTAGCTCAAACATTTGTGTGTACTGCATTCATAGATTTAAAAAAAGCAGATCGGAATTCAAGAAATGGACGGATATAGTTAGCTGAGACTTATAGATAGAGAGGGTGAGAGAAAGGTTGTGCCTAAAGCAAAATTATATTTCTATTAGTTATCTATTTATTACCATACATAAAAAGTCCTAACTAGCCGACTGATATTTACTAGGAAATAACGGTAGAGATTAAAGCGCTCAGCCTTTGAAATTTGGAGGCTGTATTTATATTAGAGTGAAACTGTATGCTTAAAAAAATACGTGTTGCACTTGGGACTGCTGTGGTAAAGCAATTGCATACACATACGTCTGGTCGCACGCACACAAACACCGAAACTCAACGTCGTTAGACGAGTGTTAGCATTGTTTTTGTTACGGAATTTCTTGATTTGGTCGCCGCGCTCAAAGCCCGCGTAAAAGCTATGCTATAAACTTAAAAAATTGAATATTCGATTCCTAAAATGTTTCAAACTTTGAACCCCCATTTGACCCCAAATAAATAGATTTTGAAACATTCTTATGTCGCGGGCAACGTCGCCGTAAATTGGAAATACCTCAATGTTGAATATACTAGGATACTAGGTAGAACTAGGTACAAACAATTACTTATGTAAATAAAATTTAATATGGTAATGTTCTGCGTAAAATCTTTTCTTGTTGGCTTAGGTACGGTGATTGAAATTGCGTGACAAAATTAATGAAAGTCGTTTGTTAATTACTATTGTCGTAAGGTTGCCGACAAAAAATTCGACAAGATTCATTGAAACCACTAGTGGCAGTAGATGAAACGTGTGAGGGACATCATTTCAAAATTACAGGAAATGTTCCAAATGACTCGTATTTTATATATATAGATACAAGCATATACGTGCTCATGTTTGGTCTACATATATTCTACCATCGCTCATATATTTTTAGTCACAGCGGCTACTCTAACTAAAAGTCTCGGTACTAAGCTCTGTGATTTTGTTGAAACGTTTCGTGCATTTTGCTCAAACTTTGCAGTGTAAGTACCTACGTTATCACTTCCGCACAGCACGGCGTGTGGTCGAATGTGTATCCTAAACCTTCTTAATGAATATGGATGCTGCCCCCTCGTTAACCTAGTTGTAGGCGTTGCGCTGTGAAACAACAAACGTACGCCATAATGTTGGCTATATCTGCAGTGATTATACGAGTAGTGGTATATATCGCAGCCATATAATAGAAGAAACTGTTGTGGAAGCCTATAAAAAACAAGCTGTAATGGAGGTATTGCATTCCAAAATCTCCATAACGTCTTTTTCGTTTATTTAACTGTTTTTGTCCCATTTACGTTTAGAAGTTGCAAACTAACAATGATGCATTGAGTTATGTTGAAATTTTAGTTTGTTTTATAGAATTTTTAACCTACAGTGGTTATACGCTATACCAGTTAGATGCTATTTGCTCCCTGAAATAGACTAACAGTATTTGTGTCCTGTTTGTGATGGTGATAATTTTGTTTCATTCTAAAAAAAGTTTAGGCTAAAAGTTTTACCTCTTTCATTGTATTTCATTTTCAAGGAAAAAAATACAGTCAAGCGTTAACTCCGGATTTTATTATCTTCTATTAACAAACTAAACACGCGATTTTCATTTCCAGGATCGCGTTACAGTGGAGGCGAAGGAAGGGCGATCCATCCTAACATTCACGCCGGTCTCCGAGGTTGACTACGGAACGTTATCATGTCGGGCCACTAACCTGGCGGGCCAGCAAGTCGCGCCGTGTGTTTACACGCTGCTGCCCGCGACTCGGCCCGACCCGCCGAGTAATTGCACTGTTTATAATCTGACGCACGACTCGTTGGATTTGGTGTGCTTGGCAGGTGAGTTATACATGACTTTTCAGACTCATACATAGCTCCCCTCTAGGTAAGGCATTACTCCTGTGTGAGGGACGTCATTCAAACGTTAACAAACACGTGGAGTGTTTGACCAGACTCGAAGACAGACATTCAAACTGATCAATCAAGTACCTTCCTGTCCCGACGCGGAATTGAAACCAGCGGTCTTGGAATCTTAAAGCAAACCACGCACAGACTTTATAAATAAGTTCCTTGCTGTGTGAGGTATGTGTTATCTGACTAACAAATTTCGAAAGAGTAATAATCATACTAACTTAAAATTCTAACCTAATTATTTTTAACAATGTTCAGGCTAGCCGCTTCGGAAGATACGGAAACTTGTAAAAGCCTGCTATTTGTATTTGGATATCAATCTCTGGGAATGTCAGATGGCTGAAGTAGCTTTTTAATTGTTTACCTTACATAACAAAAAACTAGCTTACAAAAATAAATGGATTATCCAAAATAATTATGTCAAGTTATTGGCCATTTCTTTTTACTACTTTTTCGGGTAATCAGTAATTTAATAAACATAAGGCCAACCAAATCTATGTCAGCAATTTAATTTAAGCTTAAAAACAATGCAATAATTTATTTTCCCTACAGGTTACGAAGGCGGTTTACAATGCGTGTATATAGCAGAAGTATGGGCCAACGAAGGCACAGAACTAGTTGTGAACGCTACCAACGGAGCCACGTTGTGGAACCTCCGCAGGTTGGGCGCCAAGAGGCAGTTGAAGCTGGTGGTGTATGCAGCTAACGCTAGAGGGCGCTCCGAGCATGTCACTTTCACCGTGGAGACGGCGCCTAGATTAGCGCCTAGAACTGGTAACTATTATACTTTAGATATTATTTTTGTACGAACGAAGCGAGCGAAAAAATCTCTGCCTTACAAAAAAATCTTTCATATTTTTTATGGATGTTGGTACTCGCGTCATCCGAGTCAACAAAATCAGTATGCTGTCTGTGTTGTAGGTAATTATGACGCGGCGCTTGTATCAATAAATCACTCAGTGTCTGCTCTGTGCTCGCTACTAATTTTATTTTAGAAAATGCGAGAAAATTGACGAAACGTGTAATACCAATTTAGTCAAATTATTTTTATGATTCTAACAGTTATCGAAATAACTGAAATGACGTGACGTGACGTGTGTCCCCAAATACGAGGTTGTGTGCTATGATTCTACGGTGCAGTTTATATATCTGCTAATTTTAAAAATATTGGCATAGACTTGAAGCAATCCCTATTTCAAACGCGTTTTAATTAGGGCCAAAAAGTACGAGGTTTGATCCCATGAAATAAGCAAAAAGAGCCTGAGCTACCGGTGAAGGAAACCATAGCATGGTGGTAAGGCGTTACCTATTGCTCGCCTAGCTAGCTAACACCTTCAAGTTGTACATCTTAATGGTGTGTTCCGGCAGCCTTCCTTGTGAGCCAGTGCATTCCAGACTAGGCATGCTCCATCTAGGTCTATAGTATCAATGACTTCCGTGTTCGTGCAAACTTGTGATTAAATGCCTAGCTGTGTAGGATGGAAAAAAGGCCTTTTACTTGAAGAACAATTCCAAATCATCGTCAGATAAATGAATGATGTGGTAAATTAATTTAGTATTTATTACAGAAGCTCAAGAAGCTTGGGAGTTCAACTGGGCAGTTGGTATATTTCTCGGCGCAGCACTAACTGTGGCTGTCATCCTATGTCTCGCGCTGATCATGACGAGGCTGAGGCATAGGGCGAGAGATTATGAAGGTAACTTTATATTTGTACCTTTTTGACTGCACTGTTTTAATATCAAAGTATCATTTACTAGTACTATATTGCCTTTCTATCTTGAATTCAAAAAGTAAATTAAATAATATTTTAATGAACGTATTTAAAAAAAATAACTGTCGAAAAATTTTAACATCCATAATAATCATTCAATTTTACTTGTTAATATTGTTGTGCCATTGTTACAGTAACGCTTCCCACGTTGAAGAATCAAAAGGTGATCGTACCGAAAAGAAACTCCATCCACGGCCAAGACGACCGCAATCCCGACCTCATACCCCTGAGCAAAGGTAATTAAAAACCGATTAGCGTGTAGATTAACTTGTATTATTTACAGGCGCAGTTCGGTCGGGCAGTACGTCTTTGAGCCGTCACTAGCAAATTGAGTTAACAATGAAGGGGTCTTGGGAAACGTCCCCTGAATAATGTTGCCCGTTCTAATTTATACGGTACTGTTTGGGTGTAAATGTGTTTTTCAGCATCTTCTGATTGAAGAGCGTATTTATATTAAGAGTAAAATATAGTTTTAGGTCATTCTGTGTTATCGGCCGAAGCTCCGCGTCCTTTCGGCTGTACCATAGAAAAATCATCAAAATCTTTGACAGTACTAAGCCAAAAAGGGACAACTTTCAGTATCGGACAATCTCAAGAAATGTCATTTGTATTTGAAATAAAATACTTATTATAGTATTTTGTAGAGCAATTAATATCTTAATTTCATTTCATTGTAAACAGACTTCATGTAACGCCAATGAAGAGATTTTAAGATTTATATAATGTACATGCCTTTTTTTTGACTAGGGGGAAATCTTCATAAGATAGGGTATCTTGGAGTACAACCGGGTTATGTACCTACTACCTACCTCCGTAGAACGCACCGGTGGCCTCCTAGCACGTGCATTTGCACCTCCTACTACGTAGCACGGCCTCTTACGCTAACATGAGCTACGCACGTTGTCGACTTCCCAGGGCTCATGTCGGACGAGTGATGTGAGCCCCAACTCTAATCACCCTTGAGCCTAGAGGTCCCCTTTCAGTCGCCTCTTATGACAGGCAGGAGATACCGCAGCTGTATTCTTAAACCCCGGCTACTGGGTCAGGGAGGAGGCGGGGCGGTTGTTATTGCTACCTCGGTGGCGACGACGTCGCCGTCTCCTTGTGGGATCTTCCCTTTCCCGTTCTCGCTCTGCGGTTTCTTTCGGCAAAAGGACGCTTTCGCAGAAGTCAACCATAGTCTGCCATGCAAATCTATCCTCCAGAATTTTTGTAACCACGTTTGGCAAAGATAGGTCCAATTGTATGGTGTTGGTGAGTATGCCTTGCCATACACATACATAGTATCTAGTATCTTTGTATTGTACATTATATTTCTGCAAATAAATAGATTTTACCTTTCCGTTATTTCAATATTCGAATATTCGATCGTCTCAGTTTCGCGAATTTAATTAAATACGCATTTATTGGACCATACTGTAACATTTACGTCAAATGGAGCTACTGACCTTAAATAAACGTCAACATATTTTTATATGTCCGGATTCATTCGGTACGTCCCGGTCCTAAGTAATAGCATATTAGAAATCAAATAGGATCTACTTCGATCAATAGTAAATAAAATAGCTTCAATTTGTGTCGAGCAAGAAAATCTTTCAGCTAACTTTCGCAAGATAAAACCGAAGAAGCAAACACAGGGTTAAAGTCTTTCGGACTTCTTTACGCAAAAACTCCTTCATTAATAGCGATTGCTAGTACTGAGATTTCATATAAAAGTATTCCTAATTTCCTCCCTTGTTATTAAAATGTGTCTCACAAAAGTAACTATTGCGTATTCTGCGGAACTAAGACCTCGATAGAAGTCATAGAAGATCTATTGCATTATTTATTTTGTCTAGTAATTTATTATGTATATTGATGGCCATTGAGTCAGGACCAGAAGTGTGCATGACAAGTCTTGAGTTGTTAGGGATTCCAATTTTATTTTTGTCCCCATACTGCCTATTTCGTATTTTATAATGTCATCTATCGGTCCTGAGCCGATCGTGCAGACTGAACTTTCGACAGTTTTAATGTCGTTGACTGATTTTTTCTTGATAGTCTATAATAAAGACAGCTTCTAAACTATAAAAAAAAACAAGGTCGGCAATTTGTATTTTATCTTTTAAACAAGTACTGCTTCATGTACTACTAGTATATTATATGTTTACTTATAATCTGATCTAAAAAATATTTGTTACAAAACAAAAAGTGGTCTGAAATTTTAAATCTAAATTTACATCTTTATCAGAATCTAAAATATTTGCTCAAGTGACAAAAACTAGTGGAGGTATTTTATGAAACCTCAGTACTACATTTTCTTCTTAATAGATGCAGCTTTAAAACTTTACTCGTTAACCGTTCACTGTTAGTTTTTTAGTTGAACTGAAACCTTGTTTCTTCCCTTCTATATTGTTTATCGCCTTTGCTAAACTTCGGTAAATGTCTTCCAACTAGTTTAAAAGGGAGTTTGGGGCTGATGGAAAATAAGTTCGTCGGTAAAATTGTAGGTTTTTGTATGTTTTGATTTAATTTTGTTATCGTACTATTATACTTAGTAGCAAGTTTCAAGAAAACTTTTTACTAGATAACTGGTAGCCGACACCTGTGGCATTGCCCGTGATATAAAAAAAATATGAAAAAAAATTGTAACATTGAGCCCCCCATTCGATCCTTCTAACGGTTGAATTTCCTAAAATTCTCTTGGTACACCCCTACATCCTATAATTCAATATTTGGTCTTACGTCTCAGTGGTTAAGGCTCTGCGGTGATTCCTAGCGAATATCAGTCAGTCAGTCAGATCTTACTCTTTTGAACAAAGATTAAAGCACTGTATTTAAAAACTGTATTTACAAATTTGCTGCCCGCTACAAAAAAAATGTGGATGTAAACATGGGTGTAAATTGAAAATCTATCTTTGGATGAAAGGTTAATAGTATAAAAATAATGTTCAGCGTGGGTTTATTAACTAATCAACGTTACACATTCTTACATCAGAACTACTCGAATATGTAAATACCTACTCTATAAGAGTCTATAGTAGGTAATTGAAAACAGAAAGCTGACGCAACTTCATTAAAAAACAAATCACGTCTCACCATTGCCAACATGCTAAAACAAATCCCAAAGAAAGTCCGCGTCCAACTGAGCGAGTTAAATTAGTCGGAATCTACCGTCATTCATAAACTAATTCGGCGAGCGCGAACCAATTTACATAGAAACCTAATTAGCTAGACTAGTTTAAATCTTGCCTCGGATGAAGCCTGGGTTGGGTTGAATGAACGATTGCATAAAAAGATGTGGCAGCTTCCACGTCGGGAAGGTAGATTTGAGTATTTTTTTTTTGAAAAGTTATAAATGAATTTTATAAATTTATTTTTTACAGTTCAAATAGAAAGCGTAAAGAAATTTCGTCAAAATGATGCTTCTTAAAGCTAAGATCAAACATATACATTAAAGGAATAACAAAGTCCCCAAAAAGACAATTTTTTTTTTAATTCAATTATTAAAATATACACATAAATGCTGCATCATAAGAAATTGAGTTGTTCTAATTGATGCTCTATAATTAGATTTCTTTGGTAAACTATGCATACCAAATAAAGCACTTGTTTCATTTTCGGCCAGGACTGTGTACGTCTACCAAAAAATGCCTAAAGACGTGGTTAATATTGTGTATTCATGAAAAAATGCATCAGTCACCTTCTTTGTGCACAAAAATATCTAAATTCTATGAATTGTAATAAAATCATGGCATCCCTTGAAGATTTATGTATCCTTGACTGATTCTAATGGTCACACTATTGTACCACACGTTACAAATTTCAAAATTGACATGTTAAAAACGCGTAAATCACCTTTTATAACAACGTGGCAATATTTAAATTCGAAATTAATTTTGTACACTGTGATAAGTTACGGTATTTGAATTTAGTTGATAGATTAAATTCTAATAGTCCCTAACGTATTTATGCTATCATGTACAATGTCCTGGCCTAAGCTCCATACATTTTTGAAACATCTATTTTAAACACTGAAAACTGTATGAAACGAAACACTAAATCTACCATAAAGACCCGGCTAACGTTGTTAGGCCGTGACTGGCTTGCAACTGAGCTAATTATTCACCCTAACATCTGCAGCGGACGATAAATAAATACAAACAACGCTGCGACTTAAGTTTCTGCTGTTACTGGTTACTAACACGGTAAAAAAGGAATTTAATTGGCGCTTTCGAGGCTCGAGTTGTTCATAATTATTATCATACTAAGGCTGTTGATTAAGGCCGAGTCTTGGCTACCTTCCAGTAGGTAGTGCAATTAATTAGTTTTATTATAGAAGATTTTTAGTCTGGGACTTTTCTGTAAGTGGTTAGTAGGTATTATTCGTAAAAAGTAATAAATTAGCTTAATTCATCTTAAGTGAGTTAAAAGTACGAATAATTCGTTTACTACCAGTGTTACTTCCAATTTGACTACTAGTAGGAGTAGTGAGAACGGTGTGCTAATTACCCTTATTTTCTTTCTGCAGTTGAAAATTTAGTAAAATAGCATTACAAAATTACCCGTGTGACTGTCGTAAGTAAAGTAACAAAAACAAACAAAGTTTGGCGAATTTGTATTTAAAACGTTTTCCTTTTCTTATACTTTTATTTTGTATATTAGAAATAAAATAATGAACAAAGCAATGTACTGAATAGTATCAGGTTTCGTTTTTTAAAAGAGATGTTTCAAAAATTTATGGAGTTCCGTTCAGAACAGTGTATTTTACTACTAAAAAAGTTCTAAACGGTTACCAAAATGAATAAGTGGTCACCAAAAATATTGATGTCCTAAAAAAACCTGAACCTACTGAGGACGTTGTAGCCAAAAGCGCTCGGTTTGTCATAAAAAAATTACCTGAACCTACTGTGGACCTTGTTGCCGAAAGTATTTGAAGTCATAATTTGGTGACTGTTAAGCCATTTTGGTAACCAATATTTTTTTGGTGACCGTCTGGAATGTGCAAATGTATAGGTGTGTGTAGGTGTGTGATGTGTGTGCAGGAATAGGTTTATGTAAGAAACGGTTATTAAGCTATCTTTACACAATAATTCTTACACAGTTTACTGTAAAAAAAAATTAAATCCATCCAAAGGTTATTTAATAATTAATTAGTAAAATCGCACTTTAATATTAAATATAAATTTACACTGTCCAAGCCGAAAATAAAACAAGTTCTTTGCTAACATATAGGTTGCTTTATAGTTGTTTGCGTACGATGCCAGACGTAGGCGGACATTGTGTCAAAAACCGCCCACAAACCATTTTTCCATGTAATATGTGTATTATTAGTACCACCTATTTCTAAATAACAAAATACAAACTTAGTATGCAATAATAAGCATGAGTTAAATTATTAGTACATTTTTAACATATTACAATTTTACATACTATGAAAAATATATATTCAACAGCTGACAATTACGTACCATTTGAAAATACAATTTAAATTTTTCTTCTTTTCTGATATAAAGAAAGAAAGAACACATTTATTTTGTACACACAGGACACTAATACTACTACAACTAATTACTTAAGAGTAGACATACACTTAAAATAATAAATTCAGACGAGTTGTAGTGTCCCGTGCGTCAAAAAAGGTCAGCGCTCAGCATGATGCTGGGGATTGCTCTTCAGCGCTGATTTTCAGCGTGACCCTTTACAGACGCGCGGGATAACAAAAAACAAATATATATATACAAATATAAATAAACACCAGAAATACTTTAAAATTATTAGTATTAAAAACCTGAATAAGAATGCATAATTAGTACAATATCAATGATATGAAATAATAAACAAATAGAGAGTAAATAGAGAAGAAAAGACTAGCAACTAAATAAATTATTAGATGAATATTATTTTTAATAATTAATAGTTAATTATAATATATATATTTTTTACTAATTCAGTTTAGTTATATTTATAGTTTAAAATTGATTCAATGCCACTACATTTTGGAAAGGACAGATAAATAAATAAATAAAGTTCATGCAGAAGCACCAGATGAGGAAGAGAAACTACTTATTCTCCGAGGATTTCTGCATCCCCAGCAGATACTTTCTACACTTGATTCTAAAAGTATATTTATTTTGGATTAAGCGTAATGGCGGTGGAAGACAATTCCAACATTTAGTGGCACTAAACTTGAAACTACCTCGAAAATCAACAGAACCATGTCGCGGGGTGCGCATCAACAACTTACAAATGTTTCTGCCTGGATACGGGTTATTATCACGTACCCAGATAAGTTTGGTGTACAAATATTGGGGCAATATGCAACTGACGCCTTTGCTTCATTTTGAGAATATCGTGCCGGTTTAGAAAAGGAGTGACGTGGCTTCGAAGAGGAATTGTAAAGCAGTAACGGGCGCATGCGTTTTGTATTCTTTGAATTAAACGAGACGTTTTTGCAAATATGCAGGGACCGTAGTCCACATAAACATAATTAAATTTGGAGAGAATAAGGGAGTCTGTAAGAATTATACGAGTTTCAGTATTAATGTAGGTCCTGATTTTATACAAAACTTTGAGTTTATAGAAGCAGTTCTTTACAATTTGATCAATATGTTCATGAAACTTAAGTTGTTCATCTAAAATAAGACCGAGGTTCCGAGCTACGGAAACCCGCTTGATTAACTCACTACCTATGGTAAGAGCCGGGTTGACCTGAGCAATTTTTTGCGTTTGATGTTGCGAGCCAAGAATCAGATACTTAGTTTTTGCCCATTCTTGCACTCTACTCAAATCTTCATTAATTTTAATCTCTGCAGTACGATATCACTAGGACGAAACGAGAAATACAATTGTATATCATCTGCATAGATGTGAAATTTGCAATTTAGAATACAGTCAATTACATCGGCGCTGTAAAGGATAAATAAAAGCGGACCCAGAATAGAGCCTTGCGGGACCGGACTCCTCTAGCTATTTTGCGTATGTTGGAACTTAAGGTTTCTCCACTGTTTTTTGTTATTTCAATAAATTGAGATCGGCCACTTAAATATGAGTTGAACCACTGTATGACAGATGAGTCGAAGCCATAGTAATTAAGTTTAGATAGAAGAAGAGAAATATTAATACTATCAAAGGCCCGTGAAAAATCTAAAAGTATCATTATAGTGCCCATACCTTGATCTTGCGAAGCCAGAATGTGATCTGTCACATCTAACAACGCTGTGCAAGTCCTCCTAAATTTTCTAAAGCCCGACTGCATTTCTGGTAAAATTCGTTCCTGCTCTAAATATTCGGTTATTTGGGCGCATACAACTTTTTCTAATAATTTAGAAATACAGGGGAGTAAACTGATTGGTCGTAAATCTTTAAAATCCTGGGGTTCTGGAACTTTAGGTATAGGTTTTATAATTGCAGTTTTCCAGAGTGTTGGGTACTCAGTATATCTTATATATAAAAATCAATTGCTGTTCGTTAGTCTCGCAAAAACTCGAGAACGGCTGGGCCGATTTAGCTGATTTTGGTCTTGAAATGTTTGTCGTACTCCAGGGAAGGTTTAAAAGGTGAGAAACATACATAACTGTAAGGCGGTACGAAGATCGCCAGGTCAGCTAGTAGGATATATATATATATAGTATTGATAAATAAATGATTACGACTAGTCACCAAAATCACAAAAAAAAACACCAAAAAATATCGATTAACTATCACATTAGGCCTTACTACCTCAAGCGATTTTTTCCAGACCACCTTTAGATGGATAAAATATTTTTTACAGAAAACTTTTTAAGAAGTATTTTGTAAAAACAGCTTAATAATCGTAACTTACATAAACCTATCATTGTTAAAATTGCACGTTCTACCTTCTTCTATTTTTATTTTATAATAAAAGTTTATAGAATGAATTATAATTTAATTAAATATATATTTTTTTAATTATGTCTCCTATCTTTTGTAGGTTTGACAGAATGCCCGCCCCAGCCGCCTTCCTACTCAGCGGTGGTAGCGTCATCAGGCCCAAAGAACTCGAGTAGCGCTCACACGCTCCCGCGGACTCAGTCTCCGACCACACCTGTCTCTTCACACGGACATTATACGGACTCACAGGTAAGACAAAGACGAGACAGGACAGGACAGTTTTTTTTAAATGATAAATTAGTCAGTTTCAGCTCCCGTAGCAAAGAAGGTGAATCGATCTCAAGTTAGGATTCCATATTTTTTCACTATTCCCTCATTATGGGATATTAATTGAAAGGGTCTGACTAGTAGAATACTCTATAATAAATGTCAAATGCAAGATGGCTGACACCACAAAATGGTGAATTACATATTTTATATTTGTGTCAGAGGTATTTTAATTTTACTTGTAATAATATGAAAATCTTTGAAAATAAATTAATATTTTAGAGTTTTTTATACTATGAAATGCTAATTTGTTATGCTTGTCGTGGAGTCAAGCAAAAAGGTCGATAAAATTTTCTTTTAAAGCAGTAAGTTTGCAAAAAGAATATTATCAATATGTAAAATTATAATTACTTACAGAGCGAGTCCGGCAGAAGTAACAACGGTGTTCTAAGATCACATCGGGAAGTGGTCACCACGAGGACACCCCTGCTAGCGGCACACCAAGAAAGCCGCGTCTAAATCTAATAAATGTAACAATAAATAATTTATTAATTCCATCAAATTAGATATGATAATAAATAGTATAAAAATATGTTTGTTTTATTTGTATTATTTTATAAATTTTAAATATCCCTTTTGTAATATTATTTAAATTAAAAATAACAATTCAAAAAATTTATGAACAGATAAATTATCTTAATTTAGTGTAGTCCAAAAATTAATGTATATGTTCGTAATTATTATATACTTAGATACATTTTTATATTATTTAATTTGTAATTATTAACATAAATATTAAATGATAAGTTAAAAATGACTGATGAACAAATTGTTTCTAAGGAATATTAGTAAAATAATCATAGAATATATTTAAATTTAATTGTGCTTAGAATAATTACTTATTTAACTAAAAATTAACTTAACTCTATAAGAGAAATACACTGAGAAGCTGAAAGCTATGGCTGTATGTATAGATTTCTTCACTGTTATAAAATATATAGATTCTAATTGTAAAGTTTACTTAGTTTATTGTAAAAATATGATAAGTAATAAGATGTAGTAAATATTCTTATTAAATATATAAATAGTAACCAAAGAAAACTTAAGTGTGGAAAACTGCACAATAATTAATTAAACGTATGAATTAATGTTTTTATGATTTTGTTACATCAAAATTATGTAACTGTATGATCAATTTAGTAACATATTTTTTTTGTTGTATTTACATTTTGTTTAAAAAGAATAAATAGTTATTTGTTTAATGTATGTAAGAAGCAAGCATATCACATACAAGGCAAAACTCAGAGAAGTCGAATATGTTTTTTTTTTTTAATTAATGATGTTCCTTGGGTGTTGTAATGAGTGTATGTAATAATTATGTTTAATTTTAACCAAAAACATTTTATTTTAATGTAAATAATAAAGTTTCGAAACCAGATTTTATTGATAATTTTCTTTCCTCAATGTCGCTTTAAATAATTAAGAATCCCAATCAAGAAGTAGTATACAATATGTCAGGAAATCAGGAAATGTTCGATCCCAAAGATTAAATATCTGATACATAAGTTTCAAATGGATGAGAAAAAATTCGTCACCTCTATATAAAGCGGTGGAGTAAGGGAGTAAAATTAGTGAAAGATCTAATTATCTAATCTATACATAAAATAAAACTGTAACAGGTCAAATTCTGTACATAAATATATTTAAAAAAAAACCGCGGGGGTTGGTATTAACAATATAGACACCAAATCTTTATTTTTTTCTAGGTATGCTTGAGATTTATTCCATGATGTAGGAGGTTATCGATTTTGGTATAAAGTTGCAAAAATATCGTGGTCTAAGTCGACAGGTAGCGGAACTTCTAGATATATGTAATATACGTGCGCTTTAGAAAAATAGTGAATAGCATTTTTGGTTTTCCTGATATCAACGGGTAATGCAGCCTAAGATAAAGCAAGCTTGCTTACAAGAAACTGATTTAATCGCGACTTATTACGGTGCAGTTTTAATTTTTCTTTTATGTAAGGGGCTGGCGCTTGACCGCAACTCGGCTGATGTAAAGCGACGATGCGGTCTATGATGTGGCACAATTGTGCCTCAAATGAACTAATTCACCCGCGATTAAAAAATATCGACATTATTGCTATTAAGAAATAGAGATCTCAGTGAATTTCACAACCTGGCTGTTCGCACAATAAAAGTAGACGTTTAGTTCCAAATACTAATAATAGAGATTGCTTTTTAGCTATAAAGCTACCTTGTAAGCTAACTTGTGGCATTATGTTTTGTGAGAATTGTTCTCTTGTAGTTAATGTTTTATCTGTCTACAAAAAAGGAATTGATCCGTCTATCTAGTAGTAATAAGTAAGTAGTTATCCAAAGAAGGAAGCCGAATGCGAGCTTCACAATCATGCTTTACACCGAATCTAGGGATACGGCAGTGCCTCCGCCAAGTCGAGCAAAACAGGCACGGCATCATACCATCCTTTTCTCAAAGCGGCTCGAGAAATTTTCGACCCCCCGCTTAGCTTCGTTGCTTAGCTACGTTGTGGAAGAACCTATAAACCCAAATTTATTGTGACTATTAAAGTTTACAAAAAAGCTTGTACGAGGTCGTGGAATGTCAAACACACACCGGTGACATCTCGCTGGATGTCTACAAGTCCAATGGAGATATAGGTAGGGATTAGGGAATTAAAATGCCAGTGGTCGACAGACAGTCTTTGTACTTAGCGTTGCCTGTTGCGTACTACGACTTGGCATTCTTTTTAACAGTTTATAATTACTTAAGCTGAATGTATTCTATGGCTCCTGAACATTCATTGTTTATATTATAACCACCACAGCTAGGCATCTGATCACAAGCTCGCACGATCATGGAAGTCAGCGACACTGTAGCTCTAGATGGAGCATGCCTAGTCTGCAATTTAATGCTCTTAAGTAAGGCTGCCGGAACACATCGTTAGACAGATTTTCAACTTGAGGGTGGTAGCTAGCCAGGTGAGCATTAGATAACGACCTACCACCAGCTATGGTTTCCACACGATGTTTTTTATCACCGGTAGCTTAGGCTCTTAAGCTCTAATTAAAAAGCAGTAGGTCATATTGAACAATTGTCCTAAGAACGTCTTGACAAAATCTTTGCTTTTCATCGTCCTTCCTCGACCATTACTTGCATTGCGAGAAAGATATGAGCTCCAAATGCTTACTCCTTATAGTAGGAGTAACATTAAGGCACATTCAGACAGTTAATCAATCCAACGAGCACAACCAGTGGCGTAGTTACCAAAAGGCTGGTTACCAGCTACATAAAGTCAGGCACTGGGACCTTCAAACTTAGGGTGCCTCTTGGACCTTTAAATTAAGGCTAGTGAAATATTATAAACTAAATTGTTGTAATTTTTACCCGACTGCGGCAGAAAGAGGGTTATAGTTTTTGAGTGTATGTATGTACGCATGTATGTATACTTCTTTGGCACGCCCTAGTGTCTCAACGGATTGTCATATTTTTATGTGAGTGGTCTCAATAAATTTGTCTTAGTCGTGAAAGTATCTCTGGGCACATCAAAATTAAAGAGAAAAGAAATTAAGGATGATAGTCAGGTTTAAGGAATTAGCAGTCGTGGTTTTTCGAACTCGCTTCTAACCACTTGTTTTGTATTTATTAGTTGGTTGAAGCTAACAATAATTACTAACGCACAATTCAAAGAAGACTACTACGATTACTAAGATTACGAGATTCGTTACTACGTACGCAAACTAAACTTAGACAGCTAAACTTAGACGCTAGTGCGAAAATAACTTTTTTCGTCAGTTGCATTTATTTTAAAAAAATTATGCCCACGCTGCTGGAGAAAAATACTACGAGTACAAAAACTATTTACTCTGCCATCAACTGTTATGTGGGAATCGGCCTTAAAAGGTATATATAGGTGTTTGATATGAAATAGTATGTGGTATTGAGTGGATTTTATAGTTGCAGACGAAAATAGAAGTGCTTCTTGCCTTCATTTGATGTATTCGACACTGATAAGTAACTAGCTGGGTTTATTTTGAGTCAGTTTTCAGGTCCCCCAAAGATAAATCTTCTTCAAATATCAATGGTTTATATTTTATCATATATATCTTTAAGATGCTGTAACTTGTTTTGTTTGAAAAATTGCGCTACAGTTTGGGTGCCGTTTCCAACTAGACTAGTTTTTTTTTAATTTTAGCTGAAAATATACCTACGTACACAGCACGTGCACGTCAAGGGTGGCTATTTATTGATGTATTATTATATTGAATTTTAGAATATGCTAGGCTTTAGTGGTATTGCGTAGAGTAAATGTAAAGGCTAAACTGAAATCACTTAAAGCAAATTTGTTTTATCTTTTACAACCAAGATTTCTTTCCCTTGTTTGAGTTTAGCGTCTTAACTCAACGCAAAAGCACCAGTCGCTATGGCATCTAAAACCTCTTAGCCGTTTAATAGCACTTGATGTAATTTAACAAGTTCATTATTATGTCACTAGGATATTGCTAAATAATTGTATTAAGTAAAGTATTTAAGCATAAAATATACCAACTAAAATTGAAATAATTTTAACTAAAACCAAGCAAAACATCTCATTCAAACTCTTTTTAAAACAAAATCATTTTTCAAACAAGTAATTTGCATAACAGCAAAATTTAGTGTTATCCATTATGTAATTAAATTCAATTGCCAATGAATTACAAATTCAATTAACCGTGCCTGACTAGGATTAAACGGTTTATCAGCATTACCGGGATTCCATGTTAATTTTATTATTGCCATAAGCCTAGTTTGTATCACCTTACTTAGGCAATCAATTGACGCTAAGCGATGAACATGTGTTCTTTAACTGTTAGCTTGCTAGATAAGCTCAAAGTTGCTCAACTCGTTGAAAGAGCTATGTTGGGAGTATCTTTGAGCGATAGAATCTGTAAGGAGGATATTCGCCGAAGAAAAGGAGTTGCCGACATAGCTTGTAGAATTTACAAGTAACCAGTGGATACAATTGACAGCTTGTCGTTCGGATAGGCGTTCTAAAAGAGAGGCCTATGTTCAGAGGACGTCATTGGGCTGATGATAATGATGAACATAATAGCATTTTTTAAGTATTATACAGAAAATTAGTGTTATTATTATCTAATTTACAAATAGATACGAAACTGAGACCTGACTTTAGAAATCACTTTTTTGTAAAACGACTTGTATTGTACCTAAGTTAAAACCAATCATCTGCCTGTACTTCTCAGTATGCAGTGAATATCCAACGTTTCGCTTCTGATTTGCCCGTGAGCAAGTTACGCGTTTTAATGGATAAACAAATTGTCCGAACGATCGGAATTATGTTTGCGGATGGATTTCCGGGTGCTTTCCGGTGTTTATTTATGTGCTGTCTGTTTTTTGAACAGCAGGCGAATGTGTTAGGGAGTGAAACTTTGTTTCTATTACAATTTTAGTAGGTATGTTAAATATTTATAAGATGAAAGAAAGAAAAGAAAGAAATAATTTATTTACACGTTTTTATTTAGACGACGTTATTACCTTTCTTTTTCACCTATAGTTATCTTGCAAGCAAGAGATGCGAGTTCTAATCCACGTAATTCTGAGTTTTTACTCAGAAACAAATCAGAATAAACTACTTGCATTAATGGTAGAGAAAACATCTTGGTTCGATCAGTGGTACCCAAAAAAGGCTGTGATAAAAATCATCGTGAGGAAACCAGCATACACCTACAAGTTAAAAAAATTGTGTCGCTAACAGTGTATTCTATCAGATAATTAATGGAGTCTGGAGTTACTTTGCGGAAATCCATATATAATAAGATGTTATATAAAAGTTTCGAACGAGCGGTTGAAGAGTCAACATCTCCTAAGCATGCCTTGTGCTAAGGCAAAACTCGTGTAGAGGAAGTCACATACTGATATAAAGAGAAATAATAAGGTGAGGTGTGGAGGTGGTGAGGAGGAACCACACCATAAAAACAAAAATATTTTTCGGTTTCTCACGCTGACATTAAGATAAAGCGGAAAAACACTATATGTTCCTTATATAACATCTTATTACTCTATCAGCTTTCCTTGAAAACCTGTGCATTAAAGACTAGGTATGCTCTATCTAGATCCATAGTGTTGCTTACTTCCACGGTCGTGTAAGCTGGTCAAATGATTAGCTGTCTCGAATAAAACAAAACTTACTTGTTGTAGAAACTCTACGTACAATTAAGACAGTGTTGGAGTTTGTAGTCTTTACTTACCCTTCTTCATACCCGCGACCTGTGCCTAGCGGTGTGAGACGCTTCTAATCGATTCTGACGTGTAGTACCTAGCATAATTTAAGGAAAGGTTACTTGATGCCACATGTTTTTTAAAGTAATTGGGAAATTGGACAGATGTTTGTTGATGTACCTGAGTGTCACTCCGGTACAGTACCGCTGCAGTGTACAAGTACAGTACCCTGAGTTATGAACTTCAAAATTTATATTTTCGCTTAAGTTCATTGAACTCAAAATAGGAACTCGATAATTTTTGCATGGTTTTAAGTTTGCGTAAAGGGAACTAACTGTATTTGTGTTCATAGTACGGCTTGTTATTTATTTTTTCTTAACTTTAATTAAGATTTATTAATTAACACCTAGTCATCCTGTGACCGCAGACTGTGAGAGCGCTGATGAGGTTAAAAATGAAGCACACTTAACTAACAAAGACCTATTCATAGTACATATTTTTAGTAATTACTCTTCAATGCTTGCAGACGTCCAAATCTATAAATGCATTCAACCTTGTATTCATAAAAACAGGCACGTAGACACCTCTATGTGTAGCACTATACAACTCTACGAGGCTACTAAGTACCTACGTTTCAGGCCTACGGCGTTCACTCGCTTTGCTTGTTTGGTTTGCAATGTAGTTCAAACGACTTTGTAGAGATGGCGCTTTGACAAAGTGATTGAATTTTTTTCGAGCGTTGGACTAATATTGTATAAGAAACTTTCTTGGTTATTGTTCAAAAGTGAACAAAGCACATGGATTTATTAATATTATGTAATACGCTATATTAGAAATGTACCGTACTGAAAATATTAAAAATATATTCCTCTAAAATACAATATTTTATGTGCGAGGTAAGGTAAATTACATAAGTACCTAAGAAGTGCCATTATAAATCAATATACGAGTATTATTAATTTTATGGAGTTAATTAATACAAAAAAAGTAAACAACAACATTCAGATATAAATAAAAATACAATATGTGTAACGTATTCCTGAAACGTAAAAACGAAAATGAAATACCAACAAATAAAGAATTACCTCCATTTTGAAAAAAATAGTTGCACCTTTTTAAATAACATACCAGTCCCTTACAAAGTAATATACGTCTATAATCTTCACAATAACTCACCAAAGCACTATCAAACGACGAAGTATCGTGCACATGTTAAAACGGGCAGTGATTTACACAGGTGTCGGCGATTAGCATCGAAGAGGAGAGGCGGGTCGCACCGGCCGCGCATTTCAATCGACACCCGGGGAGACCGGCCCGCGGCGGCACCTGAATAATGCATACGCAGCTTTGATTGAAACTAAGCTACACTATCTAGGGTAAGCTTGTCTTTGGAAAAACTTGCCTGTAACGGTTATTGGATATTTCTAGTTAAAATATATTTTCTTATACAGAGTTATCAGCTAGGGGTGATCTATACCGAAAGTATAGTAACTTTACTATACTCATGTTAAGGAACAACTTGTACTATGGGACTAATTTTTTTGCCTCGAATTTTGAGTTGGTCCAATAATGAAAATTATTCCTTAGCATGAGTATAATAACCCTCTTTCCGCTTGGTACACCCCTAGCCGATAACCTTGTACATATATGGGATATCGGTTAGGGTTTTTAATAGATTTTATTATTGGAGTAATCTTGAATTAGAGAATAAAACAGTTGCTCGATACATAAAGTTTACCAATCTTCGCTAAGATATGTAAAACAGCTGATTGACTGATGAAAGTGGTTCATAAAGTTGAGTATAGTGGACCTAATAGTCAGGGTTTTAGAATACTGCTGCGTTATCCTGCTTGTCTCATAAGAGGCGACTGAGAGGGAAACTTTGGAGTCTAGGTAGAAAATAATAAATGTTTGAGGGGCTCTACACAATAAGAGCGATTTTTATGCTCGATATTAATAACGACAACAGGTTAAAACTTGAACCAATGTTGTATATAAAAAGGAACAGAACCGAAATTGCACTTGACCGATTTGAATTATTTTTGTACCGATTTTTTTTTCCTCCTCTTTTTTCGACGGTATTTTATTATGGTGCACCGATTTGAAAATTGATTTTTTCTTTGTGTAAAATAAGTGCCTCCCATCTCTTATTATATCAAAATCGGTTAAAAGGTTCGATTTTTTAATCATAATTACTAAAAAATCTCTCTCAGCCGTAATAAAAGTCGGTAGTCATGTTTTAACCGACTGTGAAAGAAGGGGGGTTATGTTTTGTTCGAGTGTATGTATGTTTACGAGTATTTCTTTGGCACGCACTAGAGCCTAAAAAGTGTGTCGTACTTTAATGTGAGTGGTGTCAATATATTCGTCTTACTTCTAAAAGTGATACTGAGTACCTACATCACTATTAGAAATAAATAAAAATAAGGATGATACATAGGTTTAAAGGCAGTTAAGAGTTTTTCGAAGTCACTTCTTCACTGTCTTGTTTCAAATAACTATCCATTTGACAATCACAGCATCATGAATTCGTTTATTTCCATGCATTCTACATAAGCCAAGTACGTTGAACATCGTACAGAATTGAATTTGTCTTAGGCACACAGCTAGGTACGGTGGCAGACGACGCGCGACGCTATCGACATGTGCTGCCATCCCGGGGGACGAACGGGCAACTCTCCGCAGACGCCATTCCATTGAACATTTAAATTGTTTGACCGAAAGAACGGACGAAGGAAACTGGTATATTCGTGAATACAGATTTGGTTTTCCTGGTAAATAATTGACCGAGCTAGCTAAGTAGTCCATTGAAATGTTACTGTTAATGTTTAAGGACCTAACATTGCATTTGTGAGAGGACGCATATAATTGCATATATTGGGACAGGTGTAGAAGGCCGATAGAACCTTAACCCCAAGTTTGTGGGGTTGCCGCCCTTGTCCCCCGGCCGCCATCTTGGAAAAAGTGGTACAAACACCTTTTTCGCGATATCTTGGAAACTAAGTGTTCTACAAAAAATTAAGTAAAAAAAGAAATGCAAAAAAAAATATGAAAAAAAGAAGAAAATTTTAAAAAATGTTCTCACTATTTGCTTATAACTTCTTTAATTTTAAATTGAGGGCAAAAAGTTACATAAACATATTTGTAGGCAAAGCAATTTGCTACAAATTATGTTTTGACGAATTTTTTGTAGAACACTTAGTTTCCAAGATATCGTGAAAAAGGTGTTTGCACCCTTTTTTTCAAGATGGCGGCCAGGGGTCAAGGATGGTAGCCCCACTTGGGGTTAAGCTTCTATTGCCCCCCCACACGTATTCCAAAAATAAAATTGCGTAATCTAACAAATACAAAGCTCATGTAACATTTCAATGGACTTAAGGTTTCTAATTGTAACAGATAATTAGTCAATATCTGAATATTGTATCCTAAATTAAAATGGAGTTTCACTATTGCAAAGACCAACTTCAAGAAGAAGCAGATGCAATTCTTGTACTAATTTTCTTAGAATGAGACTATCATTTAAAAGAGTTATAATAATATAAAACAAAAACAGGTTTTAACTTATTAACAGCTTTTTTTTACTCGTTCACTTTCTTCTTATTTTTTTTAGCAACAACGCTGCTGTATGCTAACTAAAAATCGTGCCTGACAAAATAACAACATAAAATGCGTGTTCTATCAAATTCTGATCCAGGTTTTTGTCAATAAACCTCACAGTGTGGTGGCGCGCGTGGGTTTTATTGCCCAAATATTGCATGTAGCACACACGATGTGCCCAAAACTGTTATTATAGTTTTTGTTAGCTTTTCTACAATTAGAATTATGATTTTATTATTATATGATTCAGAAATTGCAGATATTTGTATATATAATAATAATATATACATAAGTTATAAAAATTTTGAATTTCGAGCTAAGTGCCCAAAATGTTGCGTTGCCCCTCTGAATTGCTAGACTTACTTTTTGGGCAAAAAAAAGTTTAAGGTTTTTTATGTTTTTTTAATCCAAAAAAAACGAAACGAAATGCTGTTTGGAGTTTCAAAAGCTCCAAATAGCAAATCTCGAAATATAGTTAAGAAGTGGTTAAGAAGCGACTTCAGAAAACTCCAATTAAAATAATTTAAATCCAGTGTACGAGTGAAACCAAGGATGTAATAATTATAGTCTACGTAGACAAATCGTGCCATACCAACAAACCGCAATAACATTTAAAATTAAATTACGCCATTAAAAGTCGGGTTTAATAAGAATTCCAGCTTTTAAGCGCGTTTTTTTATTAAAAATTATAACATAAAAACCATATCTCTCTCGCTGGTTTTAAATAAACATCCATAGCAAACGAAGGGTAAACGACACAAGCAATAACAGTGGTAAAGTATTATTAATGTAGAAATACTGTTATGTACCATTTTATTTTAATCATTCACACTTATTGAATTACAAATAAAAGTGTTATCGCGCAGAGTTAGCGGTGAAAGGAATACTAGTAAAACAAATTAAAACAATATGTAGTCTGTTTAAATTTGTTTCGCTTTTTGCATCACTTTTATATTTACATTAACTATATGTCATACCACCGCGCAGGTTTTGTTCGTGGGAATAAAACTGAGATAGTGGCTAAACTTGAAATTATTAGTGTAGTACTCTAAGACCTGCATACAGTTTATTAATATACTGGCAGAGCGATTTTTTTATTTACAGTCACATACAACAAGTTAATTTTATATACACGGATTCAAATATAAAGAATCACTTTAAACTTAAGACTTTAACTTATACTTTAATTACGACAATACACAATTATCGGCTGGAATTAGAATTAATATATACACATATATAAATAAGCAAGCAAACTTGATTTCGTTTTGATAGTTCGCCGCTAAGACTCTGTCAAAACAAAACCAAGTTTTCTCGCACTTATTTTCACTTGTCATGCTTGACTCTAGCTGATAGCTCCGCTGTGATTATTCAGCAACGAGATAATTTAACATACTAAGCAACTAAACTAAACAAGCTTAACTTTACATTATTTAAACCTATCACAAGACATTATTACCGAATGTTACGTTACTACAGTACCGGAATACCGGTAATAACGTAATAACGTTAAAAAAGTCTTACAAAAAGTATTCTTTCTTATTTTTAACGATGGATTTTATAACACACGTTCGTAGAAAGGGAATAATTATAAATATATTTCAACATTTTGCCATTGACAATACAAATGAAGTCTAATTTATTTGATTTATTGATGAATTATTTAAAATAACATCATTTTTAATATACAGATAATAATTGAGAACATTTCATTTTTATTATTATCTCGAAAAGGTTTTTTTTTTAATTTATATCGTTTTTCATATACAGATAAAGAGTTCACACAAAAAATTCCAGATTTTTATATCCACTTTCTTCTGTGAACTGTTATTTAAAAAAAAAACTGATGAAAAAGTTACGTATTTATTCTAAGACCGCCAGATGCTACTATTAAAAAATATTATTGTAACTGTCACTTGTGAACCATACCAAAAAAAAGTAACGTAAATACAGATAATTAATAACATAATTTTTTATGAGCTTATAACGAGAATAACATTTTGCAGATCTTTTCTTATATTTTAATTAATCTCTAAAAACGTAATTATTGCACTCTAAATAAAATAAAAAATATAGTACGTTATTATTCATTTGTCGGTCTATTGTCGTAATAAAAATGGAAGGTAAAATTTTCTAAATGTTGGCAGTTGCATGTACTTAATCATCGAACAAGTTAATCACGGTTTCACTCCAAAGCTCTCTCATATTTTACGACTTTATCAAAATCCATTGAATTATTCGGTTGCAAGTTTGCCAGAATGTAACTGGCCGGTTTATTACACCCAAGGTTGTAATAACGGGCGGGCCGTTATGAACCCGCTTACAGGGTTGGTACGGAGGCAGCAAATTAAAAATCTTGATGAGCTGGAGCGGAATATTGGCCCTGTCCTGCGTAATAACAATTTGAATGGTAGCAAAACGTTGATTAAAGTTTAGATTTGGAAATGAAATTTAAATTTCTTATTACGATTAATTGTTTAGGGCATCAGGTTGTGTGAGTTTTGTCGTTTTTGAGCTTATTTATACTAATATTATGAAAAGGAAATTGTATTTTTGTATGTAACGAATAAACTTAAAAACTACTTGTAAATTTTAAAATTTGTATCGCTGATATAAATCTACAATATTAATGAGTAACAGGTTATATAAAAAAAATTGAGATCTGCGGGTAACACCGCGGAATGCAGCTTTAAGTGTATAAATTTGTGTATATATAAATATAAAATTTATTATCTCATTGGATACCATAATCAAAGCCTTATACATTGTATAACTATCATAGTTATACAATTTGTAAAGCAACAACTTCTAGATTGAACAATTTTTTATATATAACTAGGCAAAATTTCTTTTGAACTTGAAGATATCTAAAACTATATTATTCTCTTTTGCACTTTTTGTAATCAATTATTTTACTTAATTTATTAGCTTACTCAACATCATTGAACTTTGACAATAATTATGAACAAAGTGCTACAAAAGTTAACAAAGACTCATTAAACTATGCCAACCCTAACGCTATGTGGTTAATAAGTAGCTTAGTGTTAGATACACACCCCATGTTTTATAGACTCACCGATTCCCCAGTGATGTGACGTGCAATTCGAAAATTGTGTTCGTTTCGAATTCGATGCAGGTGGGTATTTTTTTTAATTTTTTAATTTCTATCATTAATCTCTATTTGTTTTGATAGAACACTGACACGAGAGACTTTTAACGATTTGGTGTCTAATTTAAAAAAAATATATATTCTAATACTAAATGGTCAAACAAGAAATATATTCCTTGCTTATTTTGTATATTTCTTTGTTTTTTTAGTTTGTACATATAATTAAGAAAATACAAAATGTATTGTTTTAACACGAAATTAGTTACCTACTTATCTCAAACACTATTGGGTATTATACCTAGTAATAAGCTTCTTCTTCCACTTGTAAAAGTATAAATTATTATCATAATAATAAAGCTCTTTTTCATAACATTACATAACATTGTTTTGTAAAGTTTTGTAGTTAACAGCCTTAGTATCCAAAGTAATTATGGGTCTAAAAATGTAAACAATATTTTCTAACGGTGTTACCAATCTCAGACTTCGTAGGCAGCCAAAATCATTATATATTAATATACATAGTTCGGTTTATAAGCGACATGATATGGAATTCAAATAAGGTTTAAACTTGAAAGCTCTGTTAGACCGCTTTAGAGGTTAAATTTCCAAAAGTACTTTCTTAGTACTAGGACTTACCTATAATGAATACCTTCCAAATTTCATGTCTCTAGGTTTAGCAGGTCCTCGCATCGACGAGAAAAAAAAACTTGCAATTATATCACTCTTTGATTGATATAGATTGGCCTAACTAGTGCTCTCCTTGCTCAGAGATTGTGATTTTCCTCAACACAAAGTCTTAGATGTGAACTTTAAATCGAGATCTATTACCAAAATAAAACTGCAATCATGGACATCGTAGCAGCCTAGTTTGTTCGCCACAGTGGGCTTCAAATTACACGCGACCCAAAACATACGTCATAAATTCTAATGGACCATCCTACTAGCTCTGCTGAACTGGATTCATGGGAAAATCAAATTTCAGTATCGCCGCAATAAATAGAACCTATATACGTCATAAATAATATGAAGCTCAACTAAATTTGATGAAGGGAGTATCGCTTTTATTAAAGTCACATTAATTTATAAGGAGTAGGTAAATACCTAATTGTCCTTCTTTGACTTTGATCTCTAGAGCAAAAAGATCAAATTAAAATTAGTTACTTTTGGTTCAGGATTCAGTCAACTGATTACCTTTGAAATGGCCTCAGTTTATTATTTAGTAGGTCTTCTGGGTCTTGCAGAATGGTAGCGCGTTGTAAATTCCACTCCTAGGTTATATATGTAGACCCCGTACCCGTAGTTTTCGAATACTGCTGTGGTATCTCTTGCTTGTCGTGAGAAGAGACTGAAACCTTTAGGCTACTTTTGGGCTGAAGGGTGGTAAAAGTTGAAACTCACATAACGCGTTCAGCATCAGCCCTGAGATGACGACAACGTGCGTAGTTCACATTAAAGTGGCAGTACGATATAATAGGAGGTGTAAATGCGCGTGCCAGGAGACAATCGGTGCATTCTACAGAAAACCCGGTTCCTTCCGTTAAGCACTGAAACACGCTACTGGGGGGTTTTAGTTATTACATAACTGTGAAGATTTCACCCTTGTAAGCAAAAAAAGGTCACACATGTATTGCTTGGATAAATGGCAATTAAATAATAACAGACAACTTTTTCTCTCGGCCTGCAAAACATAGCACCAACCGCAAAACTAAACATGCCTCATTTTACCAGCACTCTGATATTCTAAATTATATGAGGTCGCGAATAGAATTGAGGTTAAATTGTCGGTTGTGGATATGGATACAAATTTTTGGTTGGTTAAATAATATAATGCCGTGTAATCTAAATGAAATGTCATTCACATGGACATAGGTTACAATAGCAATTATAATATTAGAGTAGATGGTTTTTACCTGTTAATTGTCCTAGCAGTAGGCATCTGCGGCGTTGCACGCGATTTAATACATTCAATCCTTATTTGATAACACTTATGGCATTGGATGGCATTTCCAAAATCCCTGTAACGAGCATACTCTCTAAATTCTATCCTAACGACTACGTTTAGTGGATTCGGCGGGTGATGGTTATGCCCAGTCAGTCTTTCAGATCTTATTCTTTTATATTATAGATTCATATTATCTTAAATTCGCAGATTTATTCATGTTTGTACTTTATGAGCGACATTTAAATATTTACCAACAGGACTGAACAGACGTGAAATAATCAATGAGTAAGACAAAATAAGCATGTACTAGGTAGGGTAGGAACCATTCATAGTATTAGTGTATATAGTGGCATTTTGAACACGGTTAAACGGTATTTTACACCGGCATAATTACTAACGTTATACCAGGCACAGGTCCGTTCGTGTCTGGAATATTGTTGTCACCTTTGGGAAGACTCAGCAAAATACCAGCTCCAAGCTCTTGACTCGGTGGAACGACGTGCTGTTCGAATCATAGGGGATAGGAAGTTAGTCTCCTCAAGGTTGCTTCCTCTAGGACACCGTCGTAGGGTAGCCAGTCTGTAAATTTTTTACAGGATGCATTTCAGTGAGTGCTCTAGTGAGTTGCACGACCTTATTCTTCAATCTCCATTCCATTACAGGACAAGCAGAAAGTCGGACTTTTATCACCCCTACACCGTGGACATTCCTATGTGTCGTACTAAACGTTCTTCGTCAACGTTCCTAGTCAGTACAGCCAGAACATGGAATTCCCTGCCACCTGTCTTGTTCCTGAAGGCTACAATTTGGGTTTGTTCAAAGTCAGAGTGAACCAGTATCTTCTAGGACTGAGTGCTTCATCTTCGGCTACATCGTCGTCTACTCGTAGACGAGCTGTTGTCCAAACGAGGTCCTATAGTCTATTTAAAAAAATGTTAAGGGTTCCTATATGAACGGTTTAGAACCCTAGAAAATACCATTCAGACTAAAATAAAATATCCTGTGATATTATCATCAATTATGCGAGCAAAACCGAATCATGTCAAATTTTACGGAAACCAGGAAATCTAAAAAAAAATAATTCTTATTACTTCATAGCCTACGGAAGAAAGTTCTTCTTAAAAAAGTCCATTAAAGTGGAAACCGTAACAAAGTAAAAACCTAGTGTATTTAATATCAAAAGTTACAATAAATCTCGGATTTTTCTAATGATCCCTGTCGCAATTCCATTTTATCCTTTCAAAAAAACTCAAAGTACTCACATACGTCTCGACCCAATTATGGGTTTTTATATGGCTTTTTATGTGCCGCCGTATGGCCTTTTTATTACGGGACGTTTAAATAATTTTACGAGACTACGTCGCCGAAATCACCCATTTACTTTTTAAACAAGCACTGTAGGCTTTGGGTTTGGAGATTTTTCTAAGTACGGATTACATTGTTTGAGTGCTGCTTTTTTGTGGTGTGTTCTATTTACTTAATACTGTGATGAGATATATTTAAAAAAATATTTTTACATGGTGGGGGTTTTTAATCCTCTCTAGCTCTCCAGCTTGAGATGACAAAATCTTTCGTAATGCACCTATGTGTTTCGGCAGCCTTTCTTGAGTGTCAGTGTTGATTAAGCATGCTTCATATAGGTCCAGAGTCGCTAACTTGTGTGGTCGTACGATTATATGGTCAAATGCCTTTAGAGCTGTCAATAAAAAAAAAACTGTTTTATATATGTTTATGTGGGATTAGCGCGCACTTGCTTTATATGCTAATTTTCAGAGACAGTTACTAGACCGATTTGGAAAACTATTTATTTGTTTTTAACGGTGTTACGCAGGCTAACGCTTCGCCTGCATCGTTGCACATAGATACCGCGCTGCCCGAGTTGCAGCGTTAGCAGAATATGCATTAATTAAAGTTAATAAAATAAATTTCTTTTTTTTTTGCATCCTCCGGCTGTCTCAATCGTAATTAAAACTCTGATCGAGTATTATTGTTAGTTTGTATAACTTTTAATTTCTGTATTATGACTTTTTTGTTCAGTAACTTTTGTGTGACAAGAAGACGATGTTCACTTTTTTAAAGTATTAGCTATTTATATCTTAGAACAACACAAATAAATAATAGCTTTGTAAATTGACATTTCTTATCTTCAGATATCAATGGTAAACTAAAGTTCTGTCTCAGCCACTGAAAGTATTGAAATTAATTAAAAAAAACTGAGACTAAGATTAATGCCAGGAAAACACTTCCTTTTACACATAAATACAAAACTTCAATTCTTATTATTATAGTACTACAAGTGGCGGTCTTATCGATAAAAGCGATCGCTTCCAGTCAACCTTAGAATGGAGACAGTTTGGAAAAATAAATAAATTAAATTGAACTGGTTATACAATAAAGAATATTTCCTTATTACACAAAATATTATAATTGCAAGAATTCCTTCGCAGTTAGAAAGTAACCATATCACTGATAACATAGGCTTTTTAAAAAAAAATGCCCAGCTAGTAATACATAAACTGACTTAATACCTTACTTACTTAACTTTAAACTTACCATGAAAAACACTTCACAATAGGGCAAGTGTCTTTATTAAGAAACAAAATGACTAACTACAACACCAATAAATTATAGCAGAAAGAAATTTTTTTTTGATTAATATTTTTTTATAATACTTGATAAATTAATTTATAAGTAACTTTAAAAATACCGTGGTATAATTATTCCCTGGACGTCAAAGTCTCCAATACTCGATCTCGTTACGATTTCGATTGATTCCTATTTTATAAATAATGAGAATAACACTTGATATTAATGAGGGACATCGTTACTGCTGCTCAGTACTTACTACAAGTGATTCTATTCCTTAGTTCGATACAAACATTGATTTAGGTCGATTGAGTGCTTCAGAGAATCAGCATTCGGAATAACGGTCGAATAAACGCTGGATTAATTTTTATGAGGATGACGTTTTCTATCAAAGTTTTATATTTAAAGTTAGTGGTAGTGTAATAGGTAAACCTCTTGCGCAAGGGCGTGGGTTCAATGTCATGTTCAGGCAAGCACCTCTAAGTTTTTAGCAAATAAGCATATTATAGTTAATTACCATAAGCTTAAACGGTCAAGTATACATCGTCAGGAAACCTGCTTCAAGTCAAGTTTTTCAAAGTATAGCAAACTTTAGTACATCAGAGATGCAATTATTACATTGAAAAAGTATAAACCGACTCCAATTTGGCACAAAAACTTGCATACACTTTATCTAAAAGTCTTAACCTCGTACCTTTTGCACGCCAATCGACCCCACTATTCACTCGCAATTTTAACCAATCTTACAGATACGTATATCAACGCGAAAGTTTGTAAGAATGTATTTTTATTGCGCTCTCATACAAAAACTGCTGAATCGATGTGGATGAAATTTGGTACGAAGTTAGCTTAGTCCCTGGATTAACACATATTTGGTACGAAGTTAGCTTAGACCCTGGATTAACACATATTTGGTATGAAGTTAGCCTAGACCCTGGATTAACACAGGACCTTGGATTAACACATATGCTACTTTATATCCAGTATTAACTCGGGTAACACCGCAGGGCGCAGCTAGTTAATTCCTAATTGAAACATCTATATAAGACTCACATTAACGATAGTTAATATAGGAGCCAGTACAAAAAATATTTATATGCGAAGTAGGCTGACTTACGAAGTCATATATTTCTGTCCAGTAGCAAAATAATTATTACTCCTCTGAGAGCAGTGGATGGAACGTTTGCGTGATTTAAGACTGTACAGCGCCATCTAGTTTGCAATATTCTTTCAAACAAAATTAAATTAGAAGTTTTAAAAACACCCGACTGAAATAAATTGTAAGTAATATTTTTTTTCTGGTATAGTAAGTATATTACTAGTTTCCTTTTATTTGATAGCATAGGATATAATATTTTCAGTCATTTTTAATTATGAACATACAATAAAAACTATTTTTTTTTGTCTTATATCAGTGATTATAAATAAAACATCTCTGGGAAATTAGGTAAAGGCAAGCCTTCATAATTTGCTCAAAATCTGTGGACATTTTTTAATGCTTGAGAAACAATTTTTCCAAGTTTTCAAAAAGCCCGTAGAACATTTGGTATTTTTTTTTCTTCTTTTTGGAAATATAGTTTATAAAATACTTTTAGTTTTTTATCTATACTTCTATACTAAAAAGCTCAATAACTACAGAAAAGATTTCAAAAACTCCATCGCTGTTAGAAAGCTACATTATTAATGAGTAACATAAGCTATAAAAATAGAATTTTATAGCCCAGCTAGTACATTACAATTAAATAATATTTAACAGTAAATATTATTTCATAAATTATTCTAACGGAGCGTTATACAAATTAATATGGTACTTTTATACTCTTTATCCAAAGCCCAGTGCACCTAAATCTCTTTATTACTCATTAGCTATAGATAGGCATGACGCGATAATAGCTTGCGTTTTAACTTATATATCATACATAATGTTTGTTTCTGATAAGCTAATGCGTTTGGTTTTGTTACCTAACGATCTCAGCATTAATTTAACCAATCTTACAGATACGTATATCAACGTTAAAGTTTGTAAGAATGTATTTTTATTGCGCTCTCATACAAAAACTGCTGAATCGATGTGGATGAAATTTGGTACGAAGTTAGCTTAGACCCTGGATTAACACATATTTGGTACAAAGTTAGCTTAGACCCTGGAATAACACATAGGCAACTTATTATCCAGCATTAGCGCGGGTAACATCGCAGGGCGGAGCTAGATTATTCTTAAATGTGTTAACTATGTAAGACTCACATTAACAATAGTTAATGTTGGAGTCAATCCAAAAACTTAATATGCAATTGCATTTGCAAGCCGATCTTACGAGACTAAATAATGATATCTAGTAGCAAAATAATTACGAGTATGTCGCCTCTGAGAGCAGTGGATGGAACGTTTGCGTGATTTAAGACTATACAGCGCCATCTAGTTTGCAATATTCTTTCAAACAATATTAAATTAGAAATTTAAAAAATACTTGACGGAAAAAATTTGAATAAATCATTATTTTGTGGGAGTGGATATCTTTGATGAAATTTACCGTGTAGTATTTTACTAGTTAATACCTTTTATTTTATAGCTGTAATGAGGGAGTTTCTGACAAAATATGTTATCTGCCATTTTCTGGCAGCGACCATCCTGGGTTGTCCAGGATGGTCGCTGCCAGAAAATGTTCATCAAACGTAGCTAAGAACACTCTTGACAATTTCACCTTTTGAACAAAAAGTAAAATCAAAACAAAATGGTCTCCGGATGAACACATTTTGATTTTGTTTTTTTTTGTTCGGGAGCTAGCTAAGATGCCACAGTCAGAGACACCATACACACCCTCTCATTCCCTTACACACAGACACGTGAAACTTATAACACCCCGTTGTTTTTGAGTCCAAGGTCAAAAATAAATTTTATGTACGAGATAAAAAAATATGATTTATTTGTCTGGAAGTTAGGTTACAAAAACGGTGTTATTGCATTAGTAATATAGCGCTCTAACGTCTACCTACAAAGGTTAGACTATCGTCTTAATCTAAACATTACCTAACTCATTTATTTTATTTTTTATCAGTTGTCAACACGTCTTACAATATACTCGTATAATTATCTTAATGATTACAACCACTTTATATCACACAATTTTTTTTTAGAATATTTTTTGATGTACATGTTGGTTCTTAGGCGAGAAAAAATTAAAAAATTGCCTGAATAAGTCTAAACACAACAATTTTCTATCAATCGATTCGTAATAATACTTAAAAGTCAATTTAATATCATACTATAAAGTTAAGTGTTAGTGGAGAGGTTCCGGGAAAACAATTGAGTTACGTTAGTATCGTATACATATTAATGTCAATGTTTGCTGACCCGGCGAACCGAATAAAATAATAAGTATTGAAAAAAAAACGACTGTTATGCGGTACGAAGTTCGCCGGGCCAGCTAGTTTAATATAATAATACGATACAATTTACACATTGGTCAATTATTTATCATAACTGATATTTTTGTCTTTCAAAAACATATCTACGGAATGATATGCTTTGCGGATATATTCGCTTATATTTTGCTTCTCTCTGATATTATTACGGACAAAATAGCTACAGATAATCAAAACAAATCTTACAGGAAACTTACAACCCGATATTTTTCTTATTTAACCAAAGAAAGACCGTTCAGATTCGCGATAAACTTATCGATAACGAATGCGAAAGCGAGAGCGCCCCAATATTGTGGTTCGTACAATCGCGAAGGCACACACGAGGCTCGTAAAAAATGCGAACGGCATATTGAAATATTTCTCGCGACCCTTTTCCGCTACGATTTTCCTCCTGGCGGTGAATGAAGAAGGTATAAATCTGGATAGCGGCCCGTTACAGATACCATTTGAGAGTACATGTTGCTTTACGAGCGTCTTGAGGATTATTTGTGCTGGATTTGTTAGTCAGTGAGTTTAGGTCTTTAGGTTGTGTGTAGTTAGTATGTGTGATGTCGAGTCTGACTATACAGGGTTGTCGGTTAGGTATTGGTTTAATAAGCAAAAAGGGGTTACTACGAATATACACATCCTAAGGAACAACTTTCACTATGAGAACAACTCTGAATTCTAAAATATATCAGCTCTTTCCTAAAAATAGCTGACAGGTCGTCGACAAAACAGCTGATTGTTTTTCTCGATTTAAGAGTTAGTGCCACTATGATAGACGTTCGTTATGATAAGTATGATGACCTCCCTTCGGTTTAGTACACCCATATCCGATTACGCTGTATATGTATGCATATAATGTTGTGATCCTTTTACAGCCTTTACCGATTTTGATGTGGTTGCATCCCGCGGGTTTACTCGATAAGATACAGTGGTCTATAGGTTATGATTTCGCAGTCGGGGTTTTAGGAATCAAATAAAACCACTTCTTATCTAGTAACTTCCAAAAAAGAAGAAGTACTCTATAAGCCCAATTTAAGTTTGACTCTAGAATTTTCGGAAACGGGTGAACTGATTAATTTTTTTTGTGTTCTTAATGGTATATCTCCTATGAAAGGTAATAATTTCATTTTAATTCTTACGAAATTAGTAAATAGAAATAAAATAAAACGAAGAAATAACTGAAAAAGTTCTATCGGCGCCTGCCATAATTTTTTTAATGAATTATTATTATTCTTAATTAAAGTTGTATGACAAAATATAGCTGATTTTAAAATACCTCTATCACATTTAATTATGTTCCACGCAAGTAATTCTTCTATATAATATTACTATATATAACTACCTCGTAAATTACCAACAAAAACGTAACAAACCAGTTTTATTTTAAAAAGTAAACGCTGGGATTCAATCTCAGAGTTTCCAATGCCGTTTGTTTTGCAACGTCGAATCCTTTTTCTATTTGTCGCAAAACAAAACCTGTATCTGGACTACACTACACACCACGAATACTTCTAGTACAAAACAGAACATCATAGTATTAAATTGTTTTCCTTAAAATTAATGTACACAAAATTTCAGTGAAATATTGTAATCGTAGTTTTAATATAATTATGTTATAATAAATTTACTCCAAATTTTTTGGGGTAATACGAGAAAATTAAAAATCTTTTCACTTATTGCTTCATGTAAAGTCATATGGAAGGCATAATAATAGCAATGTTTTTTAAGTGTTTTCCGACTTTTAACAAAAGTGTGACAGGTAGGTGTGGATAGATTTTTCTCAGTTAGTTCAGTTCAAAAATCAAATATCTGGACGGATTTTGTTAAATTTAATATTGGTCAATAGGGGGAAAATACTGAGACAAACAAAATAAATAAATAAAGATTTTTTTTTTTATCAGTCCATCCGTCTCCAAGACATCATGTACTTAACAAATATTTAAAAAATAAAATTGTCGAATTCAGTACCTCCTCTCATTTGGAAAACGGTAGAACACACAGAACGATATGTCACACTAGTCCACAACCAACCATACTTAATACTTATATTCAAAAGAGTACCTACTCTGTAACAAAATCTGTTGCAAATATACATGCTAGCTAATATCTAAGCAAT
This sequence comes from Ligdia adustata, assembly GCA_947049295.1. NCBI lineage: Eukaryota > Metazoa > Arthropoda > Insecta > Lepidoptera > Geometridae > Ligdia > Ligdia adustata. The sequence goes on from OX346218.1 coordinate 13,873,515, forward strand.
TATTTAAAGGATGCTAAACTATAACCTTACAAGTACCTTTATTACCAAACACAAAAAGACTTACAAGTACATGAAGCACAAAGATTTACCATTCAAGATCTACAAATAATCCAAATGCTCCAAACCACCACCAGAGCTCACCCTTTGCCCAGAATGCTAGCCGCATTACCACGCTGAATGGCAATGCTTAAACGTTGATCCAGATAAAAACCGGCATTCTAGTCAAGCGTTGAATCGATCAAACGCTCCGATAAGTTTAGTATTTCTTCACTATAGGTATTAACAGACGTATTCGTTTACGAAGTGGTTTTTATTTTGCGACAAGTTAAACACAGTCTGCGATTGACGTAGAACAATTTGTGTCGAACGGTTTTATGTACGAGTATGAACAAACTTTCCTATGATACTTTATTTGATGAAAAATCTGTCGTATTATATTCGCTTGATCAAAATTAGAAAATATGACTGCAATTGAAGTATGAGTAAAATCTTCTTGAGTGTGAAGTTTAAATCATGTTTAGATCGTTTATTGCAAGATTTTGTAGACTGGGATAAAATTTTGACAAAAGAAACTATTTCAACTGAGCTACATTATAATAAACAACGTGTAACAGAAAGATGTAACAATACTTAAGGGTGTAAGTCTACCAATCAAAGGGAAACAATTGTAGAGGAAATTTTTGCAAAATTTGAGAAAAATATATTAGTTTCTTTATACAAAAATAGGTCACGTGTTCGGTCAAGATTTATGGAGGACGCAATAATTTTTAACTTGGATAACCTTATTTATTGTGACACCTTTCAGTTACACGTTGTAGGTATATATAATAAAATAAGCCACGTACATATTTTATGTCATGAAAATAAAAAAGAAAGGTCATTAAATTCTATTCCTTGACATAAAATCTTGCGAAATGTTTGATCTATCTACGAGTAGCTTCAATTCTGCAAGTAGGTAGAAAATTTTAGCGGTAAATCTGTAGGGGTTCCAAAGTACTATTTAGGTATTCGATGTTCTTGCAATTTAATAGTCGGTCTCCGGACGGCTGCTCAAACTTGTGATACTTTTTTGTGAGCCAGTTATTTAGTAAGTATTCGTAACTTTTTAAAGCAAAATAAATGAGTACGGAAACAAAATAAATTCAAACAAAATAAAAAAAGTGGAATATATTTATACTAAAACTTCCACTATGTTTGCTCATAAATCTCAAAATAAATGAAACATTAAAATATAACAGAAGTTAAATAACCTGCCCATTTCACTTCACATATCATAAATATAACGAGCTGCACATAATTATGTGCATGCGCTAACTATCACAAAAGTTGGCAGCGAACTATCCGCATACCGAATCAACAGTTACATTAGCGAGAACTTTCCGAATGCTATTTCCGTGTAACACATAAACAAAGTTTGCGGTCATAAAGTATAAACTAATTTGTCAAACTTCTCTCTGGCACTAGTAAGAGAAATGGTATTCGTGGTAAAGTGTGCACATTAGACGCTCTTCATTTTAGTATTGAATCTTTAGCACATGTTGCCCGTGTGGCGTTAGATATTGTATCTTCTGCGTGAGTAATTTCTAACCCCGATGCAAAAATGATTGGGTGTTATAAGTTTTGACGTGACTGGATGAACGGATTTGATTTATTTGTTTGCAAGGTGAATTAGTCACGAGTGTTCTTTAGATATGTTTGATGAAAATCAGTCCACAAAAAGGCGTATTACATAACTCTTTCAAGATGGATATCAAATAAAAAGGCTTGACTAGTGAAATACACTTTGATATTTTAAAATCCTGATATAAATATCATTTTGCACCACACGGGCAACATGTGCTTTAAAGACAATTCTGGATTTAATATTAGTTACCGAGATGTAAAATAACAAGACAGTAGTAAGGTTGACTATTAACAGTACTGCTGCAGTATATACGCAACTGCTATCGGCTCGAGTTAAGCATCAAAAAAGTGAACACAAGAGAAAACAAACTTGATTCAATTTTAACAGCGTTGAAGCGGCCAACTGTCAAATCAAAACCAAGTTAGCTAACTCATTTTTCTACCTCTAGTCCACACCTAGTCCGGATGGTCATAGCATTACTTCAGCATCCAATGAATAGACATTACTGCAAGTACGAGGCACGGGCGTGATAGTGTGTCGCCGGCAAACTGCTGAAACTTGTGCAATTGAAACTCCAATATTATAATCTCGGTCGCAGCCAGCGGTTGTTTTTACCGCTTGGACATTCAGCGGTATCTCCTCCGAGCAGCCATGATGGTAACAAGAAGTAGACAAAAGTAACACAGATACGACCAGTGTAAGTTGAGTCAACGACATCCGATCCATCGCAGGGATATAGGGGACGAGATTGATCACATCTGTAGCACAAATGAGGTCTCTATAAAGCAGTGGGACGATACAAGCCGAAGATGGTGGTGATCATGAACAGTGCACACAGGGTTTTTTTTAAGAATTCACTAAAGTCAAGATTAATGTCAAGATGAACATATTTCATTATGAGACCCATAATGAAACCCAATATTGAAGAAAGGAATAGATGTGTAAAAACGTCGTTTAATGTGTGGAAAAGCTTTTATTGTCGGTAATTACAGTTATCAGAAAAAGTTAATTCAATAAAAACATAAATATATTACTGCTCTGAATATTTTGTGATATAAGGAAACCTATTTTTATAGAAAGCAGAAATCAATATTAATTTACACTTGAAATGCTTTTTGCTAGCCCCAAAAATGGTTACGCAAATTAGTTGACAACTTTTTGAGATGAAACCTAAACAAACCCATGAAATTTATTTTAATTTTGAAATAGGAGTAGGAAAAAACCTTTATAAAGAAACGGTTTCGTTAATGAAGCATCACCGGGCCCATTGACTGTGTCTCGGCATAACAGCCTCGGCACGACATTTTTTTTCGCACAACGTTTCACGCTCTACGACTACGCATCTTATCGCAGTGGAATACGGATCAAAATAACACAGCGTAAACTTGCACGCGTGAACAGAGTCTTGCTAAGATCCCCACGGTAAGACCTTATACAGTTTCTTGCACACCATCACGAATTTCAATTTACATCTCGAACAGTAATGAGTGTTCTCGTAAGGTGGGACAAAGACGAGATCAAAAAGACGGGACGAAAATTAATCTCACCGAAATAAAACTCCCGTTTATATTTGACGCCTACGATAAAGCACACTGACATTCGACGACACGACCGGTGCTGGTGCTACAACGTATATTTAAGTTTATATGCAAAAACAACGAGGTGTTATAATTTTGGCGTGTCTGTCTGTATGCGTCTGTGTCTTTGGCATCGTGGCTCACAAAAGGATGAAAAGATTTTATTTTTATTGTTGGACACAACGCAAGGTGCACTAGTCAGGAGTGTTCTCAGCTATTTTGGATGAAAATTAGTCCAGAATAATCAAAAATGACGTATTTTTTTTATTTTACTTTTCCTGTAAGTATTTTACGTATTTTTTCATTACTCCCTCAATATGGGTATCAAATGAAATAACTTGATCATTACAATACATTACAATACTATGACAAATTTCGAATCCAAGATGGCCGCCACAAAATGATAAGAGTTTTTTGAAATTTTTATTTTACTTGTTGAAGAGAAATTTCCCAAATCCTTTACGCTGTAAATGTTCTCCACCTTCTTTATTGGTAGCCGACAAACTATAGGTTCACACAATAATATTATTTTGTAGAATTTTACAGTGGTTTTTCTTAGTACTAAAACTAGTGACTTGAAGGAAAAGTTTTTTCTTGAAAAACTATTAAGACCCAGGGTTTTCTCATTGTTTCACTAGTAACTAGTGACAGCTCTTTTCCTCATAGTCCTTCTACGTTGCGGAACAATCTTACTAGAGTTTTAGACAAAGAATTAACACTTCAAAGAGTTTTATAGCTGTTCTAATTTAACTTACGCTACTAAAATCTGACGATATTCTGGTCTTAACTATGTCTTATATCCTATATCCTTAACCGAAATATAGCATAATATTATGTAAAGGTTTAAAAAAATATATTTTAGGATACAAATTACTGATGATAAAGATTTCATAAATATCATCGCATTACGCCAAATTACCTGTCTATACATAACAAGTATTTTTGTACCTAGTACAACCCTTTTACCTCAAACTTTTCAGTGGATTCATCATAATAAACCCACCTGTGGCTATGGCTCCCCTTGGAAATGAAAGTTGCCACATTCAAAACTATCCTCACCTATTTTCTCATACAAACGAAATCCTTTTAAAACTAAAACACCCGACAGCAAGTCTTTATTAGCCAGGAACAGGATCCTCTCAATCTGTTTTCAGAAGTAGAAATGACCGTTCTTCTAATATCAGATTATCGAATGAGGTATTCGAGTTGCATAACGTTAATCGAATGATTTAGCTGTCGTTTTTTAAAAAATAGATAATAATTTAACAATCATAATAAAAAACTCTTTATCTATTTTGCTTCTTTATTATCTATTTTTTTAATAATTTATTTTACCTCATTATTCTAAAACTAGCTTAAGAATAAATAAACTATAACGTACAAAAAATATGCATGGGGATATTAGTGTAGATCTTAACGTAGAAATCTCAAAACTGGTAATTTTAATGAGTGTATCTTGTTTTGTGCACCGATAAATTAAATAAATCGAATAAAAATATTCGAATACTATTTGTGTCATATTGCGCACTTCTATTCCCCAAGTCTCCCGTGACCCGTTACCCTTGCATTAGGAGCCGATACTTTTACCCTGTAACTGTGACGGCAGGTAATCGAAACAGGTACGTAACGGTAAATGGCTGTTGAGAGTCCAGATGGCCTGAGCAAGAGAATATGGAAGTGGCTCTATGAAAATTCATATCATTCAGTTTTCTTCTTTTACTAACACTTATCAGTACCATACTTGTGCTAACAAAATGGTTTATTAAGCCTAAGGCATATTTAGCCTAAGGCCTAGGTTATAATTTTTTTTTTTTAATTCCGTATTTTACTGGTATTTCATCTTTGACCGTAAAACCTTCGTTTTTAGTGAGAGAGAAGTCATGTAAATTAAGATTGGTAGTTCTGCAAACTTTTGACCACAAAAACACATTTATAGCTTTACGGTACGTATTAATAAAAAACTACAATGCTTAATTACTTTGTTTGTCAAATAAATTCTTATTTGAAGATAGTTTAGCCAGGTATTTGCCGAATACGCGTGTTATTGTAATTATTCGGCGAGTGGCATTGTATGTAATTTCCCCCCTTATTACCCGACTGCGAAATAAGGAAAGTTATGTTTTACAAGTGTATGTACTCACATGTATGTATTTTTTGCCCTAGAGCCTACACGGCTTGTCGTATTTTTTTATGTGTGTGGTTTTAAAAGATTTGTCTTAGTTGTGAGAATGTCACTAGGTACTTACATCAAAATTTAAAAAAATAAGGATTGTTGGCGCCACAAAGTAAATCCAAAAATATATTCACAAATACATCGAATGTATCAGAATAAAGAAATTTTTAACGATTGTATTGATATAATAAGCTTATATCATTTATTGAAGTTTGTTACAGGAAATAATAAGTTTAAGATAAACACTTGTTATAGGTGACACCGCTAAAAGAATGTGAAGTAAATTATTTCTACCCAAAAAAAATATAATAGTTTAATTTTTCCAAGTCACTTCCAGTCTTCCTATACATTGGCAATATGAAAGAGACTCGGCGCCGCTCGGGAGCTCCGCAAATAAATTACCCAAATCCCGGGTACGAGCATGTTGATCTACATTGGGGCTCAAATGCACCAATATGTCGCTGGGGGTTTTGCTCTGTTATGTGTTTCGACCGATGTGAATGTGCGTTTAGTGTGTTGTTTATGTTACTGTGCTAATATTTTGATCTAGATAACTTATAGTGTTGCGGAATTCGATTTAGTTTTTGAGGCAGGATAGCAATTGCTGGCTGTAAGCGCTTTTTAATTGGTAATAAATAGAATTCACAATTATGACAAATTCTGATGTTATTACCATTTATGTAAAATATAAAGTATGTGATTTTTATAATCACACTAATACTAATATCATAAAGGTTAAAATTTGTATGTGTGTGTGTTTGTTACTCCTTCACGGTCAAGCGGCTGAACATATTGGGTGGAAATTTTGCACCAGGATAAGTAAAACCTATCCTAAATCCATAGGTTTCTTTTTATTCCGGAAATTTAAAGTGTTCCCGCGGGATGGTCAGGATTTCACAGGTAACACTCGTATTGTTGACGAAGGGTATGAACTTTCGGGAATGCGACTTTTTGCATTCCATTTGTACCTCAAACTCGTAGTTTGATCCCAAAGTATTTAAAAAAATTATGAGCCTGCCGAATGATCATAATCCTTAATTTTTCCAATGTTGCGTTATGAAACAATTAATCGATAAAAGATACTTCACTACTACACTTCAAATACAAACATATTTACAAAAAAATGCGTACAACATTTTTCTCTGCCGGAAAAGCTTCATATTTATTTACACAGAGACGTATCTGATAAGTTAAGCAGACTTGACACATACAGGAAAAGTAAATCTTAATTTTATTTTATATATTTCGCTTCTTACTTGTATTAATAAAAATAAAAATAAGTTCAAACGCTATTTTGATATATTTATCAAGTTGCTGTCTAAGTAATTGCCAATTAAGGTTCTGTACCAATGTTAGGAACATTGGGGTGTTTGTTTGAGCCTGAGAAAAGTTGACAGTGCGCGTGAGACAGGAGGAAAATTGTATTACTTAGATAATATATATTTTTTTTAAAATATATTTCGCGGGAACTTAAGATTTGAGACCTGCATTTTAGTGCCCCATTTAAGCAAACAACTGGATAGGAGATGTTAATACAATACTTATGCGCAAATTAATTCTATTACTCAAACCTTAAAATTCTGAGAAATATGTTTTACACGCAGCGTGGGTTACTTTAAGAGATACTAATTGAATATAAAAAATTTTGGTGATTCCATTTTGGTCAGGTCATTTGCACTTTTGCTGGTAGTTTAAGTAAAGCCAAAGGTAGGCTCTCCTTTATTGTCTTAATACGAGTAGGCTATTGAGCAAATATTTTTAATAATGATAAATCGGGTTTTAATATTAAGATTAAAAAATAATTAAAATTTTTAATTGACCTTTTATCAACATAATATGTTACATTAAACAAGTCATAAGCTATTACAAATTAGGCATCGAGTTTTGTGTGCAAAATCAAATATTGATTATTAATATAGAACTAAGCAAAAACAAATTATCGTTATCATAAAAATTTACAAAAAAAAACTGGTTTTTAGTAAGTATTAATTATAGTTTCGTATTGATTTATTTTCATAAGTATAAGTTTTTTCAATACAAATTCAAAACAATAAATAATATAAAAAACATAAACCTAGAATGCAACCAGTAGCAGAGTAGTACTCAAGCTTTTGGTGGTAGGAACTACAGAGAAAGTAACCTCCTGACAATACGTGCCGTATCGAGGATCTCCAACCTTTGTATCTAACCCCTGATCCAACCATCTACCAAGAGTCTATTACGATGTTGGTTGAGGCTTCTCGCTATCAGGCCGTTTGCCGAAACGACCATCGGAACAATGATCGTCGAATCAACATCGCATATGGCGGTAACTTCGTGAGCCAAGTCAAAGTATTTGATGACCTTGTCCTTTTCAGCCTTCATGAGGTTTTCATCATGCGAGATAGTAATTTCCACGAGCACTGCTCTGCGCTGGGACCGGTCTACCAGCACGATATTTGGCTTATTGTCCTCAAACAAACAATAGTCCTGTTAATTATGGTTATTATTACGAATTACAGCATGAGTAATCAAGCTTTAGATCAGTTATTTTTGTAAAAAACATTTAATTTGAACAAGATAATAATCCTCAGTATAAATATTGAAATGACAAATTGATGAGGGTTGTGGTTCAATGGCTTCAGTAAAATTCTGTGATCGTTATTTAAAATGTCTCAATCAATCAAATCATATTTCAATACGTAATTCCGTATAAATGCAAGCCAATTTATTATATTTATATTGAATTCAGATTTTGTCAAGACAATTTAAAAAAGGAGGAGGTTATCAAATCATTTATTTATAAAAATGATCCCGGTTTATCAAAAACGATTAGGTTTAATGTTTTTTTGGTTTTTAAGTTATTTTTTGTATTTGTGCTCTCATTTCAGCTTTTTCAATATTTTGACAGTTATATTAGCTATATCACGTACCATTTGTGTAGTTTATAAAACAAATTAACACAAACAAGTAGTTTTTGAAGTCATTTTGACTTCAAAAAACCAGACTTTAAGAACTTTAGATCCAATTATCGTATTAAGTGAAATCGTGGGATGTAGCTAATACAGCCTATCGAATCTATTGTCACCACTCACATATAAATACGACAAGCCGTTTAAGCTTTAGGACTTGCAAAGAAATATACACACAAATACTTGAAAAATATAATCTTCCTTCTTTTACAGTCGGTTAAAAATAGTATGGGAAATAGTCGATTTAAAGTGTGATGTTTCTAAGTTGTAAATTATGTAGACGCTTAAAATTGAAAGGGATATTAACTTTTATTACTAACTAGCTGACCCGTTTAAATATTGACAAATATTTACATTAATATTTATATGATACTAACGTCACTCAATTGTTTTGAAATCCCCGAAACTTCTCCACTAACACTTAAACTTTATGGTAAGGGATTAAAGTTCAAATTGACATTTTAAGTATTATTACGAATTGATTGTATGGGAGAACAGAATCGGTTCAGCTGCTCTCGAGATTTGCGCTTAGCAACACATTCAGCGATTCATTATTATATTATAGACTAGCTGACAATGAAATTTGATACTATTACTTTAATGCCGCTTTCGTATATACGAGATGTATATGCATATAAGTTAGGTATACTTATATGTATATACATCTCGTATATACGAAAGCGTCTATGTTGTAAATATATATGAAAAAAAAACCTCACATTACAAATGAGAAGACAAGCAGCGTCTCGTTTGGAGGGTGAAGATTCTCTCGATATTGACAAGCATCGTGTTCAGGTGAATTCAAAACCCCCTTGAAAAGGTGAGAGTCTCAAGAGGACAATGGCGAACGGGAAATGTGGGAGGGTGGAGTGTTTTTGATGAGTCTTCAACTGCGTTGTTGAAAGTCAGTTTTTATATTTTTTGTCTAACTAAAGTTGGAACCAAACGCCAGACAAGCGGAGACTGAATCGGGTCACATTGATTTGACCAATTAAACTATGCAAAATCAGGTATACCCAAATTTTTTGTGAGTTTTACAATAAAGAATTAATCTATTTTTACTCGTATTTTTAAGCCGTCATTAGAAAAATAGCTTTATTTTTAAATAGTATTTTTTTTAAATAGTATTATAAGCTGGTTTTTTTAATAAAGTCTTATCTTATCTTTAACCGACTTAAAATGAAGAGGTTCTTAATATGTCGTATATCTTTATTTATGTTTTCCAATTTTTGAAAGATAGCTGGACTAATTTAAAAAAAAAAATTTGGTCTGAAGTTATACTTTTCAATTGGTATCATAAATTTTTTAGCAAAACAAGTCTAGTAGTTTTTTTATAAAAATAATTTTAATTTTGTCGATACATACATGACATTCTGTTACGTAGCGTAAGTTTTGAAAGGATTAATCACTTTAAAAAACGGAATAATCTACGTTCAATCTTTTTATTTGCAGCTGGTACTTATCACCCGCGGCACTGGACGCGGCATAAAATTTTGGACCCCTAGTTGACCATCTTACTGAGAAAGGAACTTAGGTTTTAATTTCCTAAGTTCCTTTCTCAGTACCCCCAACACCATACTATGAATTTACAATCTGAATTTCATGCTTCTAGGATTAGCGGTTTAGGCTCTGCTTTGATTGTGAACTGTCAATTAGTCAGTCAGGACTAGTACTTCTATATAATTATATGGATGTTTTCAAAACTAGTACAGAGTTTTTTCTACGAAGTCTCGTTACAAACATAGGTATAATCAAAAGCTTTAAAAGACTCGCATCCCTTTGAGGATATCCGTGCCTAGCAGTAGGGTGTCTTTGGGTACTTTTATTCATAGAAAATATTGTGTAGAGTTTTCTGATGTAATCATAATATACCGATGTATATTATCTTTCTCGTTCATACTTACTCATTACCCATATTAATATAACGACCTAATTTTTGTCTCAACAATAATAAGTTGCTATGTAAAGCAAGAAATAACGCGTTCAATTCTCTTTTATTTTATCGCCACCTTAAAGTTTCACATGAACCCATTACTTAAATATCCCCTCGAGTACACGTAATGATGACTATGTATGTACCATTTTCAACCTTCCACAAAACAACTTTGAAGCGAAATACGTCCCACTGGACACCAGTCGTAAAACGAAACGGCGCAAACTTATTGAAGGAACCAAGTTTATTGCCACTATCATGACGTAGCTGATCCCTCATAAAAATATGTATCGGCATTGTGAGAAAAATATTACTAACACCATCCGAGGTGAGAGTGCACGCGAAAATGAACATTGGACTTCGCATTTTATAGCTTTCATGGCCCAATATCGCCTGGGGTGCTGACTCGGGGATATCGCAGTGTGAAATACAGGTGCTAGACATTGTCATAATTTTGTTTGTCGGCTGTTTTCGGTCCCTAGTATGTCAAAGGTCGAGATAGCACAGTCATGCTCTCCAAATAACGTCAGTTTGGCAACGTTAGGGAAAACCGATAGAGATGAACGATTTCAATACGTGACGGGAGGATGAATTATGTGACTTGAAGGTGCTTGGGAGTGGAAATGTGAAGGTTTAGTAAGGCAAGGGCGATGAGGCGGCACAATTCGGGACAGTCAAGATGTTTCTGGCTAAAAGACCATTTTACAAGACGTAATAAATCTTGAAAGCGGAATATATTGTACAGAAGACAAGGTCAATTCCAAATGTTGGAGGAAAAGGTCGTGTGTCTATCGTCTATATAAACGAACGCAGAATGAAAGGAATATTTAAACCCAAAAGACAGATATAAAATGCTAATTCGGCCAGTCACACTGGCCATGGCGGTCATTGACCCCGATTGAGGCAGGCCAAACTTACTAAACTTACCTAATTTAACAGTTCTAAATTTGTCTCCTTTCTCTCCTCTTTGTTTGCAAAGGTGAGAAAAGAATGGATATAATTTTAGGAAGTTTTAGTTTATTCAGTGTAGTCACACTGAATAAACTAAATATTATGATTGTTAATGACCGAATCGGGTCATTAACAATCATAATACCAAAAATATAGTTCTACTTACAGCTGCAGTGTCCCGTTTATTGATAAAGGTCATAACATCTGTAAAGAAAAATCTTTGTTAGTATATTATTTCGACTAAAGTTTTGTCAATACCTTGGAAATAATAAATTTCGTGTTCTTACAACAATATGCTTTTAGCATTTTGGGCACAGCGTCATAGTACTTACCAATTTGTTTTGTTCAAACAAAAGTATATTATGATGTGGAATTCAGATTTGTATACATATAATTAAAATTTCTCATGAAAAACTCCTGCATAACCGCTTATACTCATTCTTAAAGCAATGCAAGTTTATTTCAACATGTACCTATTCTAAACTAAATCTAAATATAAAACAGAGCAAAGTGAACAAAACATTTCAAGACAGCAAACATTCAGTTCAAAGGTAAAACAGAAATTCCTCCAAACGCTGGTACAAAGTCTGACGTTTATTTAATACAGCTAAAATGGTACGAATATATATTCACATCTTCCGAGCTAGACCAGACTGACAAAAATTCCCTAGCCAAAGCAAACACGGGAGCAGCCAGAAACGTGAGTTAGTAAATAATTCTGACAGTTTAGATTCGGCTCATGCTCTGCGATATTTTGAAACATACGGATTCATGGAACTACAGATTTGGAAATCAAAAATTATACTAGTATTACTGCGAACTGTTGACCTTGTGAACACAATGATGTTGTGGCTTTAAAAATAATTTTAGCTTCTAATGGCTTCCATAATTGTCACAAGTTATACTTTAAACAAGTGAAACCGATTTGCAATGTATAACCTTTTTTCAGCAACAATGAAATATTACTGATGATTAAAAAATCCAAATTTGGACTCATACTTCAAGTTTTGTTAGGATTGGATAGAAACTATAAGCAATTAAAAATGTCTTCAAGACAAACATGCGGACAGATACACATAAACTGACAGACAAAAGAACATTTTACTAGACTCGAAGCAGACAGACTTCGCTTGCTTCACTCGTTTGGTCAATTACTTACAATATATTACTACAATTACAAATGAACCGATCGATACTTACTTATTGAACTGACGAATGCCAGCTCTGTATATTTATTCGAACAATTTGTATTACATTAGCAGTGGTACCGGGAAATTTGTTTGTTTTCCACTAAATAATGTTCTGGCATCCGTTCATTAGAAATGTTTGCAGCACGATTATGTTGCAGTATAAAAAAGCGGAAAGCAGTACCTAACTATGTGACGTAGTTTTTCGTAATTATGTAACGGCTTATATTTTAGTAGGTGCTAGCTGACTCGGCGAACTTTGCTCCGTCTTACAGGCAATAAATGAGCAGATTTTGTAATATAAAAATAAAGTAATCCTATATTCGTCTCTTAGTTTTGAGCTACGTCCCACCAAGTTTCAGCCGAATCGGTTCAGCCGTTCTTGAGTTATAAATAGTGTAACTAATACGACTTTCTTTTATTTGCAGAGTTATCGGTCAGAGGTGTACTAAGCCGAAAGGGGGTAACTATACTCATCATCACGAACAACTTTCATTATGGGACTAACCCAGGAATGGAGAAAAAAATATCTGCTGTTCCGTAGAAAAAGTTTATCCATCATCGACTAAATTTTTGGAGCAGCTCATTTCGATTATTATTCTTCATAATATAATTTTTCAAAAACATAATGTTCACCAAAGCCTTGTTTAAAGTTTTTTATCCATAATTCAAGTCCCAGTTATAAATTATGCGAACATTTAACCACCCTTTATTTATAGTGTCACCAGCATAAAATAAATTATTTAAATATTCACAAAATGTAAACGCACACCGAAGTTTAGTGGTCATAATTCAATTTGCATAATATTATGTTGTTTATAACTGAGTAGTTTGGTAGTAAGGTGTAGTAATTATAGTTAAATTAGGTTAATTAAGTTATAGCTTAAAGTTTCGACCGCTTGAGACTAGGGTTTGTTTCTATTTTCAATCGTTTTTAAAAGAGAAGGGGAATTTCAATTCGTTAGTATCTATGGGTGTTCCCCGATTCATTGACTTATGTTGTTTATGTTAACCGCAAGTCGGTAAGTAAATAATCCTAACTAATATTATAAATGCGAAAGTAACTCTGTCTGTCTGTCTGTTACGCTTTCACGCTAAAACCACTAAACCGATCTGGATGAAATTTGGTGCACAGATAGATTGGACCCCGGGAAAGGACATATGATACTTTTTAACCGACTTCAAAAAAGTAGTTCCCCATTATCTCGACAATCCAAAGGGGAACTACTCGGGTGAAACCGCGGGGCACAGCTAGTAAGTTATAAATAATTAAAAACGTACTTGTAACTATAAATTTACGTTTTGGTAATTTCTTTTTCGTATTGGAAATGGTAAATAAAAGTTGCATTAATTTTCTTACAAATATTATTTAAAAAAGTTTATGACGGACACCGCAGTCAGTCATATAAAATTTTATTTTTTACTGATTTTCCTAATCGAGAAATCAGTAAAAAATAAACTTTTTTATATATTTTGTAAACCAAATTTCGTAAACCAGTGTGCGTCATGTACTCGCAGATAAACAAGTGATTAATAGACGAAAAAAACATCTCGTGGACTCGAATCAAGTCTCTTCACTCGCTCGTGCAATAACCGCAATACCTTCGAGGTCAAATGTCATCACCTACCGGACAGTAGGTCACTGCTGTTATTTAATTATGTCAGTCGGGCCAAATTAGTCGTTAGCGGCATGTCAACGTAAGCTCACGTCACCCGCCGTGGCAGTCCGAATTGCTAGTCATTCGAGCAACCTAATTATGCAAGATGACATGCCATTAGGGCGCAGCTGGGCCTAGGTAGGTAACTTATTTTAAAATGTTTAGATCTAGATGTTTAGTTAGTAGAGAAACTACAAGAGCTTCACAAAGATAACTACGATTTACTTGCATAAACATGTGTAGGACAAGTTCTTAAAGAAAAGGCTCGACTTTCATTTCAGGCACTCGTTAAAAGAACTTTTTACAGTTTCGATTTAAAAAAAACCTCTGGACACTTCGGAAGAATAAATACCCTTTCAAACAAAAAAGATTTTGTTTCGATCGATCCAGCCGTCAACACAAAGAAATCCTTCGAATTGAGTTCCTCCTTTAATAGGATATTGGTAAAAATAGATACATACATAGAAAGATGAACGCTTTATTGTAGACAGACAAAACATAAAAAAAAAAAAATACATATTACAGTACCACAAATAGTTCTTTTAATGTTTTTTTTTTCCTTTAGAGTAGTATCGTTTTAATTTATATAGTTATTATAAGTCTCCAACGAGTTAGTTATCGTCTAATCTATAAACGATAGGTAAAAAGAACTAAAAAAATTCGAAAAAATAACTGGTTAATGTTCTCTACACATTATGGAACATATAATTATATTTGATTCATAAATAACGCACTGGTAAATAGCGCGAAAACGCAGCTCCAATGTCAGACCACATTTTTGAAGCATGTAAATATTAGTGCACCATAAAATCGCAATACTAAGCAAGAGTTATAAGAAAACTTTGCTCGTTTTTCTCAAAGATTTGCCAACATAAGCCGGAGTTTTTGGCTGTCACTTCATCTCTGAACCCACTTCCGCAGTTTAGTCGGAGCTTGCTTATATTACTGATTAAATAATTCAGTATTTTACTCTTTAGGTTACATCGCTGTGAAACTATTGTACAATCTTTCGGCAAGCCATTTGTTATAATGTTACCTGTGTTTTATTTACTCTTATATTATATTCGTGGTGAATGAGTATGGTATATTTGGATTTAAAGATATGCAGGGCGAACACGAAGTCTTTATAAACATAATTGCTATGGGACTGATTAGGTACTTCAAACATTTTGAATAGGTCTTTTATCTTGTTCCATAATAAATAAAATGGTATTAAAAGTTTTGCTATGATGTCTTTAAGCAAATATACTACAAACAATAATCCATTTTGCTGTTGAAAGATAGCTTGAACTTAGGGGACTGGTTAATTTAGATTAGGTTTGAATTGAATATATACATATATATCATCAAACAACCTAAAAATAAATCCAAACAAAACTTACCCTATGACATCTAGAAATAAAGTAAACAAATAAAATAAGCTAGACATCAAATATTCTCAATATAAGATATTAAATATAGAAACGACAAAATTTCTAGGCGTTACCATAGACCACCAGTTGAAGTGGAAAGAGAATATTAGAAACCTGACCATAAAACTAAATCAGCACTCATATGCTCTGTACATGCTCTCAAAAATAGCTAGTAGGGCCACTGTTTTGACAGCTTATAATGATAATGTGTCATCATTGCTAAGGTTTGGTGTATTATTCTGGGGCAATAGCACAAAGCGCGAGAAAGTTTTTAAGGCACAAAAAAAATGTGTTAGATCAATTTGTAATCTAAAACAACGAGACAGCTGTAAACCATATTTTAAATGTCTTAAAATTTTAACACTTGCTTGCTTATACATCTTCGAGTGTGCTGTGTTTGTACGAAATAACATGAGACTGTTTGAAAACGTATGTGAGTGAACGCAATAAACACGTTGTAAAGTTGCCGATAATGAAAACAGCATTACTTCATAACAGTGTCATTGGTATGGGGCCTATAATATATAATCACGTACCAAAAATATAACAGAGACAGTTGTGACTCATATTTTTAAGCATAAATTAAAGTGTTTACTGCTAGAAAGGGTTTATTACACCGTAGATGAATTTTTGACTGATACATTTTAATTTGACATTGATTTGTATTACTTTTACTTATTTACTAATTTGTTTTTTATATTGACATAGAATGTTCAATAAATTATGACTAAAATGTTTTGGAATAAATGTTACTTTTATAACTGTTATATGGTTAGGCAATTAATAGTATTCTTTATATAGAAAAATTACTGTTTTGTCCACAGATTAAAGTAAAGTTAATACGTTGTAGGGATTTCTATTCTATGGCTAATCAATTATTTATTTTAAAAACTCAGCGTTTATTGTTGTTTGTCTGTAATAATCACTTATTTCTCGTTCTGTGTAATGTTTGTTTGCTGTGCCGTTTATAGTTGATGTTCTGTGACAACTAAATGGAAACAACATATTTTAGCTAAAGTATTGTAAGTGCATGATTTATCTTTATTTATAATGTACCTAATGCATGCTGAAAGGCTTAATATGGAGTTCTTTTGTTATTGTTCGATCTGCTTGTATGTACACACCCGTGTTATGCATTAATAAATGAAATTTAAATTGAAAAAATAAGTAATAGCTTATTGGCGACCAAATACGAGTAAATGTATTTCTCTTCCTTTGATATCGTGGTGCAAAAAGCCCAAATACCCCAATTTTTGATCAGCCCAGCTTAAGAGGACGCTAGTGGATTACCAGTGACCCTGTTTTCTTTATCTACACTAGTGTTATTAAGAGGAATGATTTGTATGTAACGAATAAACACAAAAAAATAGGAATAATTTTAAAAACTCTTACGCCTCTACACGCTACTGAGTAACATAGGCTATTAAAAATTATAGTTAAGAAGGAGAATTAAATTATTCTAAATTTATTATGTGACACAATTATAAGTCTAATAAAATAAACAGCCAGAAACAAAAGTTCCGCCAGACATTTGCATGTTCTTCAATATAAATAAAAGCTCACAAAAAGAACAAGAAAAGTACCTGTGTACAGAAGTTATCAAAACTTTACCTGTTCCAAAGAAATAGTCCGACGTTTCATTCGAGTTTGAATGCAGTTCTCTTGATTGAAGTTTCGTAAAAACTCTACATCCGCGAATACGTACGTTTTGATTAAAATGAAAAACTTTATTCGTTAGCTTTTTTGCTTTATCGTGATGTTTACATTTTTTCGCGTGTGCGTTCCATGAATGGACGTTATTGCTTTAAAGGAAGTTGTTGGTCAATACGTATTATTTCCTAATTTTGAAATTTTACTTATCGTTAGTAGGCAGTTTAGAAATATAAATACATGACGTGTAAATGTTTTTGCTGTAAAACATATATTAAAAATGAACGCATTAAATAATGAAACTGAAAAGTATACATTCTAGTTTTTTTGACGAGAAACTAGAAAGAATGCTTTTCAGTTGGTCTCAAAAAAAATCGATTTGGCGTTGTAGAAAAGTAGAAATATATACTTGGATCTAAAAACTTGGTCTTGTAAAAAGGTTCAGACGAATAGAGAACATTTTCCTTGTATTTAAATCGATTAATAACTAGGGAGGAAATTGATAAATACCTTTATATGGAAACTCTGCATTCTAGCCCGTCATGGTATGGATTGCATCACTGCGCCTCACCTAGGCACAAGTACGCTATCACTAATCGATACATTACCAACAGCTGGATCAATCAACGATGTTCGAGATTCACATACCTACCAGCACTGGACGCAGGCACGCGGATGGACCAGTCAATACAACTGTGATATTAGGAACTACTCTACGTCAGAGATACACCTCGCCTGGAAATTAGACTGCCAATGTGCTTATGGTTCAAACTATGATGTGAATGGTGTGACTACGCAGCATATACTTTCAGAGATATTTATCAAGTCATCATCATAAGCCAGAAGAGGTCCACTGCAGCACATAGGCCTATCCCTTAGAACGCCTTTCCGAATGACAAGCTGCTAATTGCATCCACTACTTGTGACTTTTACTATGTCGTCGGTCCACCTAGTGGAAAGACAACCTACACTGCGTCTTCCGGTACGTGGTCACCACTGAAGACCTTTCTTCCTTAGCGTACGTATATCCTATGATTTACCTGGTAATTGAAAACTTTATGAAGAATATTTGTTGAAATTTTTTTGCTGTGCACATAATATTTTTCTTCTGCGTTTTGTCGGAGAGGTTCAAGCTATGTCTTCTTCTTCTAAGTAGGTATGTTATGTAGGTATTCCGTAACGAAGTGATCCGAGGGAAAATTTAGGTAGCCGATATAGCACAAAAAATAAAAAATAGTGAAGTAGCAGTAGGCTGGGGCCACCTTTCCTGATAAACCAACAAAAGTTTTTTTTTTGAAATTTCGTACTATACTGATATTATGACTATGAAATCGAGTATATGAAAAAATTCGCACTAAGTGAGCAGTCAGGTAGCAGTGCCTGACGCATGTAAAAACTAAAAGCTGAGTTGGGTGGCGTTTATTTGGAGAAGCTTATATCCAATAATTTAGGAATACAGGCCTACTATTGTCAAGTTATAGTATTAATATAATTTTCTATAGTACCTACTGAAACTTGGTCACATTAGTAAACATAACTCATAGCTCTGGTGTACCGAGCTAAATAGCGGGTACTAAGCGAAATTGGATTCGATCACGATGCAGCAGGTTAGTGGGAGCTACATACCATATTAGAGATGCCGTCGATGCGTGTTTAGTAATTTAGATGATTACGTGGAAATTAGTCAAGGGTTTGATTACTGGTAAGAAGGTTGTCGAAAACTGTACTCGGTCATCAATTCCGAAAAAAGCGTTTCTGTAAGTCTGAATTTTGTATTTTTTTTGCTATGTCAATTTATTAGAAATTTTCGTTATATAAAGATTATTATTATTAATTACTGTAATTTTTCATATACTGTACTCCTTAATTCAGTATGTCTCTAAAAACTAGGAGGAGACGCTCAATGAATTAAAACTATTTTTTGGCAGGGGTATAAGTTCCGTTTAATCCCTATCTCGTAATTTTTTTATTAAAATCAACCAGTGGGTTGATTTTAATAAAAAAATTACACTGGTTTGGTTGATAAATCCAAAAAAACGGTAGCTACTTCATTTCAGTGGGCATTTTTGCCCACTGAAATGAAGTAGCTTTTTCACTTGATCAAAGAATTATTAAATATGTCAATATCTAATTTAAAGACATTATAGATACAGAAAAGTCAATTCTGTGCAAAGACTTGATTTTGTCTAGTTCAATGACAAAAAAACTGATCAAACAGTTAAAAATACCGACGACGCAGGAAATGAAAGAATCGTCAAAAAAAGTCTATAGGTAGTGACCGTGGCACTAAACGAACGATGTAATTTCCTTCTTTCGGTTCATGCAGCTAAAAAATAGAGTGCAAAGCGCTCAGTAATGGACATTGGGAAATGTCTAGCGACATGTTTGAGTATGAATACGAACTGGTGTTTGTTTTTGAAAAACGAATTGAATCCGTGTTGAGTTGTTTCAGGTGATAAAGTTTAGCAAGCAGCAATAGAGATGTTATTTTTAAGAATAAGAAAATAAAAACAACGGCACAACAAAGTTTTTTTCTATATATCTTTCTGCCGAACCGAATTAATCTTTTAATCTTTATCGCTAATATATAAAACTATTATCATTTATGATACCTTTAATAGAATAAATGAAAAAATAGTAATAAGGAAAGGCCCTTTAATAATTTTTCAGGCTGTCGTAGCTTAGATTGCTGTCTGGCCCCTAAAAACGTAATGATGAACTAAAAAGAGACATTATAAAGCAAAGTAAATTCCAAGAGGAAACATTAGCGACCTTTTAAAGACCGGATGCCCCACGACCTCTAGCAGGACACAAAACAACAATAGAATAACTCCGATTTATAACAATTAAAGCTCATTGTTAAAGTTTATTCAGACGTTGTAAAGCTTTTATCTGTGCCACCTTTTATTTTACATAAAAGCCCAGGATTTCTCTCGCAATTTATAATGTAATTTATCAAGCTGAAATATCAGGCCAATTATCTTGTTGATTTAAACTGTGACGCGGTTTCGATGGTTTCTAACTGGATTTACAGTTTAAATAAAACCATGGGAAAGTAATAGGGGGCCGAAGTAATTTGTCTATTTTGTAAGGTTTTTAGGGTACGTACGGTAAAAGATATAAAAGGAAACTTATTACTAAGACTTCACTGTCTGTGTCTATCAGCAGGTTGTATGTATTTCATGTACAGTTATAGATAAAAAAAACTAAATTTTTACAGATGATGATGTGTTTTTGTTGCCGATATAACAAAAAATTCGAAAACAGAATAAAATATATATTTGAAGGAGAGAATTACATATATGCAACAAATGTGAGTGTAGAAACTTGAACTAATGTTGTAAAGATAACTTTCTACTGATTTGAACATCATGAAATCACGAATTAGACAACTACTAAATGACTAAGATAATGAGTTTCGTTTTAATGTATAGAAACACGTATTATATAACACTTCTATTATGTTTTTTTTTATTCCCAACTAGCTGCGCTCAGCGATATCAGACCCGGGATCTCTTATTTTCCAGATAAACATAGCCTATAATACTAAGTGATAACGTAGCTTTTAACAGAAAAATATTTTTTGAAAACGGTATACTCGTAGTTATTTTTAAATTTATTCATTACATACAAAAAGACAAATTTGTCCTTATTATAATATTAGCATGGATTATACGTATTACCGCCACAGAGAACTGCCGGTCTAAGTTTGTATAAGTAAATTCCTTGTTCGTTCTGATCGTTTCATACGTTGCTTTCATATCCTTACCGACCACTATCCAAAAGAAACAAAGGACCAATTTCATCGTCCAAACATAACCGGGGGTTAAAGAAACGCCGGCGTATTCGAACTATCGATTTTAACTGTATCGAGCTGTAGAGTTCGTTTCGATAGAATTGGAGTGGAAAATAAAAATCTGTATTGAACATGACGGATTGGAAGCCCCATGACGAAGCGCGCTGTGCGGTTGACGCCACTATTTATTCCTGCTTCAGAATTTATTTTAGGAGACGACACGATTTGGACAAGTTATACTTTTAGAATAAGTAACTATGGGCTACATTTCTGTTCTTCTGTTATACCAAGCTACTAAACGAATTTTAATAATTTAAGTGTAAATTGGGAAACCCATCTAAAACACATTAAACAAAAGAGGTTCTGAGTTCGTCAGTTTTTAAATGTTTTCTTCAATTTTTCAATAACGCGACGAATATGGTATATATATGGTCTATGTGAAATCTATTTATTTATAAAATATTTCAGCTTTTATGTTCTTAACAGATTCAGGTCCAATATTGTATATTTTTTCAAAATCAGCTCTTTAGTTTGGTAAATAGGTAATAAAATAGAGTATTCTTCAAAAATACAGTAAATGTTGTATATTTTGTGTCGAAATAAACATATGTGTAATTGGATTTTAAATATTACTTAATCTGTTAATATTCAACGGTGTACGTCTATCATAAAATGCTTCTTTAGGCATTAGGCACAATATTGACCACATTTTGCCTACTTCATTGTGTACAAAAATATCTGAATTCTGTGAATTATAGTAGAAAATTAATTATGGTATCCCTGGAAAATTTTTGTGTACTAGGCTGACTGCAATCAATGGTCACTTTGGTCTATGAATTGCACCGCCTATCGCAAAAATCAAATATGACTCAACAAAAACGCATAAATAACGTGGAAATATATTGATTACAAAATTATTCTTGTACATTGCGAAAAGTTACATTATTTTGAATCTGATTGATAGATTTAAGATTAATAGTTCATCACTTACAATATATCATGTACACTGTTTGGCCTTAGCGCCATGTTTTTGAAATATCTATTTTCCATCGTGCAGTATAAAACTTGTCCATACGCTGCAAGGCTCCGTATACGCTCGCTTGAGTTACACCATTTCTCCTTGTTACAACCTCCACTGTAAAGTTGCCAGGATTTCCCTTGACAGATCATGCGGTGTTGCCAGAGGAAATAAAACGATTCATTGGGACGTGTAAGTTGCAAACTAGCTGACGGCGCTCGCTATGTTACTGCTTGAATAACTTGATGGCATGCAACAACGTAATCAACAGTGAAGCTTAAGATTAAAGAGTTGTGGATATTTTGTGAAAGATCTATATGGAATACGGCTATGACCACAGCATATAAACAGAAATGGTAGACTGGTACTTTTAATTAGTCGTATTCTTAATAATAAGAATAAAAAAATTAAAGTACTAATAAGGTACTCTACTCAAAGTTTAAGAATAACAAACGTCACCACCAACATCGGTAACCGAATTGACCGCAAAATAGCTTACAACTAAATTACGTTGGCACTCGTACACACTACCACCTTTGCTTAATATTCTGAAACACACAATGACACATGTCATATTCAATAACACCTACAGTTAATCGAATCCACCATCAGAATCACCTGCCTCGGCCGGAAATCGCACTCGAGACATCTTGATATCACGGCAAGCATTCTATTTAATATTTAGAACAGGAAGGTTTTTGAATTACGAGTAATTTATTTTTCTTAAGCTTCGTTGGTAGTTAGTAAGTAATATTTATATTACTATGATACGAAATTATAAACTTCATTTAATATCTAAAACACAGTACAAACTATCAATCTTCTTGACGTCAGATTTATCAATTTGGCGGTCATTACTATCCAAACATTATCCTGGTCAGAAATTAGAAGTGCTGCGTCATAAATCATAATCTACGTGGCGTAGCGTAGTGATGCCGAAAATTTGAGTTTGCATTAACAAGTAGCTTCTGTAGATAGCAGGTTAGCTTATTAAGTTGAGACAGTGAATATATTTCGCAAAAAATACAATATTAGACCAATCAACACTCATTCAAATCCTATCCAAATGTTCAGTTTAATTTAATAATAAATGGATTACTATAGAAACTACAGACAAAAGTAACATACTTTGAGGAAGACTAAGGTATAGGAACTATTCCTATAAATTACATCGCTCGTATTAAAGTATAATTTTTGGTTTATTTCATAAATAATTCGCAGAGTTATACTGTACTTATCTATAGGTTCCTAAATTTGTACAAAAATTAATCAAGAATAAAAGAGTTTGCATAGAATGCAAAGTATTTGCATCAGAAAACCACAATATACCCACGACGCAACATAACAAATAAAACCAAATTTAATAACTGGCATTAACCGCTCCCAACATAATACTGACTGAAAAAGCCAGCGTAGATCTTCCATTGGAACCAGTAAGTTGGAAGTGACGTCACGCATGTCATAATCAGCTAAAAATTGGTGAAGCAACATTTGAACGTAACGTAAATTGAGAGGCATATACTCGTAAATTGCAAAAAAAAAATGCTATCAGCTTGCGACGTCACCTGTTTGCAGAACTACTAGATAAATACGTCACTAGTGCTAAATTATTTAGCAACAAGCTGTACCTCTTCCATCACTAAAGTAGCGTGGCTACTCGCACCGCTTGCAATATGAAATTCAATTTACTGGACTTGATTAGTTTCAACCTAGCGACATAATGGAGGGCTCATGAGGTTATTTTCGAGAGGAACACGAATAGCCTGCCTTAATGCAAAATCTCGAATGAATGGCTAAAGCTTTTGATAAAATGAATATTGTGTACACGTTATCAGAAAAGCATTGGGTAATTATTTTCTGGATGAGTTTTATAAACAGAAGAGAGAATAGGTTTTTAGTTGCCCATACTCTAGTCTTAAATCGTATGCCATATTAAAATCCTTTGTTCGGTATAGGATAGATTCAAAATTCAACATTTTCTAAATGAACCAGATTCATAAGGCCGCCCAATATACGAGTATATACGTATAGATTTGTCCTGATGTATATTTTTATATTGTGTTTGGTGTGCAATAAAGCTATATTCATTCATAAATTCATTCATAAATTGGACAAATTCACATATTGAACATAAACAGTACGATTGACTGCAGAATTGTTTATGCTGAAATCACTGCTCTTAAATATAACTACTATATAACTAGTTGTCACTATTGTAATTGTTTCACTATTAATTTAATCAATATCAGTTTGGTAATACGGTCTTTAAATAAATTTGACTAAGAATTTTTTACACTCAGACAAAAATAACCAAAGTAAGGTATAAATTAAAAAAAAATTAAAATTTATAGTGTTAATTTAAAATAAAGTTTGTTTAAGTATTATTCGGTGATTAATAGAATAGTTAATATAGTGCAATATGTAATAATATTTTTTACAATATTCTTATTGTTGTTAATAAATATTGTTTAGTTAAAACTTTTAATCCACTAATTTGGTGACCAGTCTAATACCAAAGTAAGTAAGTTTAGCTTAATCAAAACTTGAGGTAGATAAGGCACCTCTTTCACCTCATTGCGATGCACAAAACTGTGTCCAGTCCAAGTCTGTCCAACCAGTTTATTCTGTGACTGAAACATTGAATCGTTGTTTTACTTTTATTTGTGTTTGGTTAAATTAAACTTGTCTGAAAGTAACTGTTTGTTGCGACAAAAGTTATTTGACTTTACCGAAAGAGAAAAATAACGCAGGTAAAGTTTTTAGACAACGATGTTGCAAACAATAAAAAGTACTGTTGGTACTAAAATGGTGTAATTTTTTTTATTAGGTTGCTATAGCTGTAGTAGCTATTGCACGTGGTTTTGCCCGCTTTATGTTTCACCGGAAAAAAAATACAGCTTGTGATTTTCTTCAGATTTCAAGCCGTATCTGTGCAAAAAATCAAGTCATTTCGTCACTATGTTGCTGAGGAGAAGACATACAAATAAACCAACAAACATATTGGTAAGAAGTTCCCATAAATTCCAGTAATAACATTATTTAACGTCATTCAAATAAAACAATGAATCGCTCCCGCAGCAGTCACCGCTTCCAATCTTCCTTCAGACAAGGTTCGCATGCAAAATGCAAGATCGCATCCCAATTAAGCTATGTGAATACGAAATGAACGAGCGCTCTGACATGCCTCGAGCTGATTGTCTAGAGATTCCTGACGCGTTTATTTGGAACATTTTCAAACTATTGAGGTTGGAGCGTCTGACGTATTTTAGTCGGTGGCTTAATTAAACGCGTGCGTGGAGATGTGTCTTATTTGGTAGCTGAGAGTAGACTGAAGAGATTGAATGGTTGCGGGTTGATATTTCAAGATAAATTTGAGTGATAAAGACCGTGTTAGAAATTTAGACTTCCATTTCTTGTTATGATAAATACTAAGTAGAAATTTAGCTGAAACCATCATACTTGAAATAATTTAATTTAATATGATTCTAAGGGCTTGCGCGATGTATAAAGCTATAATGCAGCAAGATAATTACAGCCTTAATCTGAGTATATACCTATAATTATTATTTTTTAGAGGTACAGATATTGAAACAAATATGTTGGTCAAATCACGGTAACTTTTGGAGAAGTTGAAGGTCAAAGATAATATAAAATTAGTTTTTTTAGCTGACTTTTTTCCAAATTCGTTCCAATATCAGCACTATTCATTATTTATGTAGACACAGAGTTATTTTAATGTAATATCAAAAAGTAAAATAGTAAAAAGCAATTCAAAATTATTTTACATCAAAGTTAATTCAAAAAATCTCATTACGTATTTATCTTTTGTTCATGTTTAGTAGGTAACTTTTTTGTAAGTGAATAAAAGTTCGCCTCGAGCTATTTCTAAACTTCTTACGAACAATATCGCGTTGATAATATTATGTTTGCTCGGAGAAGCTAGACACGTGTATAACGTTTAGGAATTTTGGGCTTTATTACTTATTAATTTCTTTTTTATATTATTGGTATTCGGGTACTACGAATTATTATCTTATATTTATCTTCTTTCTTATTTCTCCCAAGAATAGAGGAAGTTAAGCAGAGCCATTTACCGCCCGATTTTGATAACTTTTTCCAGGGACATGCAGCACTCAGGCTAGGAGTAGTAGGACTAAACGAGAAAAAACAGGCTGAGACATTTCTCATTTTTGAAGTCCCAAATAAATTTTGTAGTCGCAAAATCTTAAAACTAAAATTTAAGATGAAAAAAATTAACTCGTAGTATGTAGCTTTACAAACTATCAGTTAATCAAATGATATTTATGCCTGTGACAAAAAAAAACATTACCGTATTTTAACTATTATTTTCCTATATAATGTCAAAAATATAAACACCCTTCGAAAAAAAATACTAAAACAAAATATTAGACATCGAATGTCAAAATTGGTTGTCAGACACTAAGGTTTTGTGGTTGCATAAACTTAAACGGGGTGATTATCTCTAAAGAAGTAATAGCTGCGGATTTGTATAGCAAAATGAACCAAATCACCTACTGAATAAATTCTTGTGACACTAGATGTAAGATGTTTCCTTTATATTTGAGTTAATTCATTTATTCACTGAAACATTTTGTTGTAACACGAAACATTTATTGCTCGTACGCTGATAAAAAACAGGACTTTTTATCACCTTAAAATATCTCACATATATAAAAGTCAACAAAGCGATAACACGCGATGGCATTCTTATTTAGTTTGTAAAATATATTGCACCTTCGTTCGAGAGCTGGTGTCAAGTGCGCACGTGTTCTGTATCCTCTAACAGACGTAGGTGTTATTGGATCCAAGTTATTTTTCACGAAAACAAGTAGCCTTTTTTAGAATTCAATGCAGTGATCTTTGTTAGACAAGAGCACAGGGATGCTGTTTTTATCAAAGATGTTAGTTGGCAAGGGTTGTCATGTTTTATTTTTGTTTATATTTATTTAGTAACAGCTGTTTTTGTGCTCAAAATGAACCAATTCAGTACAAAACTGATTTAGACTTAATTAGAGACTTAGTGGTTTCAAGGTAACATGAACCTGCTGGGCTCGTGTATTTCCAAAGCTTATAGGTTCTCAACACTGACCAAATCCGGAAAATATTCCTAAATCATCTTTGAAGGGAGCTTTCTAAGACAAGTTGGTTTCTTCAGTTTCATTGTTAACACAAGCGTCACATTACATCAAGTAAGCTGACGCCAACCCAACAAAAATAGTGGTAATTATCTTTATTAATACTAAACTTTAAGTCGAACCGACACTCTCTTTGGAGATGCAAGGGCAAACTAACGGGAAAGTAACTAGGCTACCAATGCTCATGACTACACACAAGTTCATAAAATAATCCAAACATTACATGGAACTTGTCAAAATTTTCTATCATTAGTTTGTATAACCTCTAGTAAAAAAAACTGGACCAAAGGTAAATTACAAAACAGTTAACATTAAACTCCTAACTCCCGAAAACATTTCCAAGCGTGTATTTTACGCGCTTTAACGCAAAACTTTCTCTTTGTTAAGTGCGGGCCTTATCGCAGACTAAGAAAGGACAGAGACTTAACTCACATTGTTTACGATTTTAAAATCCGTGCAAATACCTAAAATACGCTCGAAAAAAGCTTGCGCATAATGTTAACAAGCAGTTAACAAATTTTAAAATTATTACAGCCTTTTTTTCTAGCATGTCACAAATAATGTACTACTTTAAAAATAAATATGTGTATTAAAAAAGTTTTTTTATGCAATGGTTTTGTGCACCATCATAATTGAAAAAAACTAAGGTCTAATTTTAAGTGTGTATTGTCTGTATTTTTTTACTGCTTTTGACGCGATCGGATAAACAAAATTATTTTCGTCGTTGATAGAACCTATGATACAAATAGATATAAATATAATAGAGAGTAAAATAATATATCTAGCTATACAATGTCTCTGTATGTGTTTTTCAGTGCTACCATTCCGTTGTTCCCCCACGAAGCATTCTATTTCGCCTTTTTTCGGTCGTTTGTCTTCGCACTAAGCCGGCCTCGGCCTAAGCCCAGCACGGCTCAATTTAAAGCCTTTTCAAAGCAATATTTTAAGTTCACTCATTTGTTGAACGTGAGCGTTAAGAGCTGCCCGTTAAATGTTTGTGTTTGGTGGCGCTTTTTTAATTTAGCTTTTGTGTGTTTTTGTTACGCTTTTGTGAAGTCTAGCTCTTAATATGTGTTTTTATTGTCTATAATACCGCGTTTGGCTCCCAACTCGCCAACGTGTAGACTATCTTAACTTACTTTATTATAAAACTGTAAAACTGTTTGGTTGGACGTGTCACTAGTCTATGTAGCGTCTGGATTTCAGGCTTTATTTGCATTTTAATTTCTATATCAATGAGTATAAAATAAATATGAATCCTGACGTTTTTTTCCCCAGAAATTGTAAATTAAAAGTCGTTTCAAATAAAATAGATCAAAAAGAGGATATGATGGCCTGTCAATGTTATAAAATATCTTATAAACAAAACAATGAGTTCAAATTACTAGCCAATTAATTAATTGAGAATAATTAAGCATAAACCGATCCGTCTCAGTCAATATTGAACTTTTATTTAAGTTCGTAAATACTACAAATAATCATTATCGGTGGATTAGTTTTCCTTTACAAATAAGTATTTTATTTTATTCATTCTATAGTTAAATTTTTAAAATTTATGCCACAGAAATTTTGCCGGAATAGCGAGTAAAAGAAGTACTCCTGCTACTGATACTATGATGGCATGTGGAATGTGGATATCTTAACTAATTACCATGTGTTTAAAAGGTAAAGGAAAACATCGGGAGGAAACCTGTTTGTCCGAGAAGGCTTGATTGCTTTCGAAGATATGTGCAGTGCCCAAACTGCTATTTGGGCAGCGTGGTGGACTATGCCTACAACCTACAGCCTACAACCTCTTTGTAGAGGAAACTTAAGCCCAGCAGTGGATCGTTATTTCCTGAAGCGTACGTACGTAATTTGAAGGCTATTGCTATCCAAATTATGTGGTATGTAAGACTTATGTTTCAATGCCATTCCCAAGAAGGTTGATATCTTAAAAGCGGTTATGTATATTAAATTATGTTACTTAGGCACACTTGGATTTATAGTTTATATAGACAAAGTATTACTATCTTTACTATAAATACTTTTTAAACTTTATGTTCTTCATAAATGAATTTGGAGAAACAAGCAAGTTTTAATTGGCCGTTATTTAATATCCATCCATTCTTCAAGTACAAGACGTTAACAGAACATTACGGCAATGATCATTAATTAGCTCTTCTACATTGTTATGTACTTCAAGTCAGTAGACAAGCTCTTCGAATACCTAACGAAAGTAATAAATTAAGATTATATGAATAATAAAAAATTAACATTTTAGTAATTAAATATTCAGGCAAACTTACTTTCTATGCGCATATATTTTCAAGCGATTGTAATTTATTAAAAACTATATTTCGAGATAACATCAGTTTTTGATGAATAAGACGGATCCAAATCTAATCACGTCCTGCTAAAAGACCTGATTGTGTATTTTAGCCTGCAATACCATCCAAGCTACTCGTACTCTAACTTATTAAAGTATCTAGCTTAAAGTAAATAGCTTTAGGTTTTGCCACACTATTTTAAATTGTGAATATCTTGCAGATATTGAAGAGTTTTTTTTTACAGGGTAAGTGAAGTGAAGTACTTTATGAACATTAACATAATGACTAACTACAATTAATATAGTATATACAATTACTATAGGTAATCTTTCTGCTTGAAGACTTTATCTGACCAAGAATTGGGAGTAATATTGCCTTCTGATTTAATTTATTCTACTCAGCTAGGCATTTGATCATTAGTTTGCACGACCACGGAAGTCAGAGATACTGTAGCCTAAGATGGAGCATGCTTATCCCGTAGGACACTGGCTCTCAAGGAAGGCTGTTGGAACACACCGTTAGGTTAGTCTGAAATATTTAGGATTCCACTAAATTCCTTGCGTGCAAGAAAGACTACTGTCTCCATCTACAGGGGCTAGTGGTACTAGTGAGGAGGCGTGGGAGGTATAAATCATGTATACTGGGCCAGCCCTCAGGACTTGATTGATGAACAGACCCGATAGGGAGCCGATAAATGTTCGCACTTTACACTGATCGCTCTAATAAACTATTCCGATGAAACTTTAAACTGGGTTGGAATCTAATAATCTAACGCTTGCTAGTGGATGAGTTGTTTTGGTAGATGACACTTATGGTGAATTAGATAGTTAGATAAATTGATATCGGTGTACATAAAAAACGAAGCGTAGACGGTAAAATGGAGCAGAAGGTCTACCTACACCATAGCAAAACTCACAAGTAACAGTGGTTGCAATTAGCAGCTTGTCGTTAGGAACGGCCTTTGCTCAGCAGTGGACGTCTTCTGGGTGATGATAATGATGATGATATTTAAAAGAGTAAGAACAGACAGACTGACAAGTCATGATCAATGAAGAGCCCAAGCTGCTATAGCTGGAGATATGTAATCTGGAGTATACGAGTATTTATTATAGGATGTAGGAGTGTAATAAGAAAGAATTTTCGGAAATTCAACTTCTAAGGAGATTAAAAAGGGATTTAAAGTTTCGTGTTGCGTACACCACCGTTAGATAGTAAAGATTTTACTCTTAAAAAAATACATAATCTTTGGATTTCCGTAAATTTTAGATTTTTTTGGATAATGGTTGTATTTTTCAGAAATGTCTTTTAAGAAAATTTATTCAAACTCAGAAGAGGGGTTATATACTCGAATCACGTAATAATAACACAGAGTATCGAATAACAAAAAATAACCACTATATCTAACTACAAATAAACAGATTCCTCGCCCAACTTCAAAAATCAGTCTAACCACCTAATTTTCCTACGCCGCGAGCGTAACAAAACAATTTCGACAAAAACAATAGCCAATTCTGTTAAATCAACACTCCACCGTTTCAAAATTAGGTGGAATCTGTTTCGGGGTAATTCCGTATCGGCACCACTCACTAAACTACCGGATAACATTAATTCCGGGCCCACTGTTTGTTCAATCGGACGAAAACTGGGGATTACGTTTTTGCCACTATAATCTGCTTCGATTTAAGGGTTCGAACCGAACATTTGATAGGAAAGCTCTGTGGGATAATGAACTTATTATTTAGTTACCCTAATACAAATAGATTAATAGAGTACGTACTACGACTACATAGCCAGGTTCAAGACATAATGGCTGGAATTTTCAGACCTCGAGTTTGTTCGGAGGTAACAGAACTCGAAAGCGCTGCAACGATATAAAATGTACAAGAAGGATTGTACAGTGTTACTCGAAGCTAGGAACTTATGGGTAATATTTTACATCCGTAGCGTTTCATTGCTAGGCGCGAGTCACCCCTATGGCGGAGGGGAAGGCCATAGTATACCACGCTAGCCTAATTGCAGGTAAGGGTCTCTTATTTCTCCTTCTTCGACAACCAGGTTTACTTTCATAATTTTTGTTGTTGTAAGTTGTAATAATTCTGCATATCATGAGTCAAAACTTACAGGTCTGGACCTAGATCTGAACTTTTGAAAAATAGATAACAAAAATAAACTGTTGTTTAAAAACCACGTGTCAGCAAACTTTTTCGAATACAACAGAAAGCCGTGTATCTTCATTTCCTAATATTACTAATCTTTCTATTAGTTAAGATTCGCACTGACTTTCCACCTAGCTCAGTAAAAAAGTAGAAACACGTAACACTAAAGCGCCAACGTCTTAGGAGGGTGCTTGTAAACATCTGTTGCTCCAGCCAGCGCGGAGAAGACAACTACAATTACACAGCTCGTGACATCTGCGACGACTCAGCTTAAATGCAATAAAGCAGAGGGTGCGGGAAACGATGTAGATTCTCGTATATTTTTGCACTCCTAGAGACAATATTAGACAGAAAGTCTAGGCTAGGTCGACTAGTTTTTATTAACTCGAGATTCACGCTCCTGTAATATATGGTAATAAGCTAACTTTAGCTTGTAACTTTGCTCGCGTTTATTAACGTGAGAAACTTTCGAACTATCTGCGTGCGAAAAATCTATTCGATCCATCACACTAGCTGATGATAATAATGACAAACAAACTAACAAAAACGTTATGCATTTATAATATAATATGTATGTATTTGTAGGGGATGGGGCTATTATTTTATATCATGTTTATAGAATAGACGTAATTAACGGTTCAAATTAAAGACCAATGGATACATTTAGTAGAAAAATAAAAACGAATCGCAATATAGGTACTAAAATGCTGAAGCAAGTGGTCTGATAGCAATCCTGAATATTTAGCGGTTGTCAGAATGGCGACGAATACTTAATTCGTATGGCATCAA
This sequence comes from Ligdia adustata, assembly GCA_947049295.1. Lineage (NCBI taxonomy): Eukaryota > Metazoa > Arthropoda > Insecta > Lepidoptera > Geometridae > Ligdia > Ligdia adustata. The sequence continues at coordinate 13,905,855 of OX346218.1, forward strand.
GCCGTATTAATCAACCAATTATTATTAACACGTGGTAAGAATACAGGTTCAATTTCATTATTTTTGATTGATATACAATAATTTTACTTCCAACTTATAAATGTTGGGAAAGATTAGATAAATTTATACATACTTAAACGCTGAAAGATTTAATAATATACCTAATAATGGATTAAAAGTAAAGATAAAATTATACTTATCGTAAAAACAAAATCTGCTTCAGTAAGTTAATAATAAATTCCACTACAATAAATCATTTTCCAATAAAAAATGTTTGACTCAAGAATATTCCCGAGATCAAGTAATAACGAGTACTTTGCTGTAACTTAAAAATTTTGTAAGTAAGTCTAAACAATTTATTAATGTTAATAAAGGCACTTGCCCTATAAAAAAAATATTAATGACCTTTGTTCTGTAGACATTTTTAAGGGCCTTAAAAAGATAAGGTTTTATTTTCCACTACATATAATACTTATTTATTTATGGTATCCGATTTATCATTAGGTTAACGATTCTTTTCTGATTGATACGTCAAGCCTAAGTCCCGTCATACAAATTTTAACACGATTAGGTAGTTTGATTTACAAATCAATATAACTGAATACTAACACTTGTAACATATAATATAAGATTTTTCCTTTAAATTTGATATCTTCAATAAAGAGTTAATTCATTCATTTGTTCATACTAAAATTGACTAAGTGCGAGCTGCACTCGGACACTGAGAGTTGCGTACAATTATCTATACAACATTAGTTCAAGTTTTTACCTATTATTACGTTTGTTTTAAGATATCTCCCGTCATATATTTAATTTATTTACACGTAATCATTTATTTTTAAAGTAAATGTACAACTAATGAACATTCTTTGAATATTTCAAGCGTCTAACTGTTCCTGTAATTAATATTCAGCAAAAAAAATCACGTTTCAAAATTCACAACAAACGAGAATGAAATATCTATATCATTCTATTTTTATTGTATTTGTTGTTATAGCGGCAACAGAAATACATCATCTGTTAAAGTTTCAAGAGTCTAGATATCACAGTTCGTGAGATACAGCCTGCTAACCGACAGGTGGACGTATAGCGAAGTCTTAGTAATAGGGACCCCGTAGTCATATTAGGTACGAGACCCTAATTACGCGTATGTCAGAACCGTGCAAAAGCCCGGATTATAGAACAAAATCGAAGATCTGACTTAAATATTATAATTTAAGCATGCCTTTAAAGCCAGAAACTTTAAATCTTCTAATATGCCATAGTTTGTCAAATCAAAATCTTTTATTTGCACTAAGTATAGGTGAATAGAAGATGTTTATGCAATACATAGTTTCCTATAAGTTAGTAAGACCACTTTAGAGCAAGTAAAACCGACTAATACATAAAAGACACTACACTAAGCAATGGCAGTTTTAATATCCCCTAATGCAACAACATGCTATTACGAACCGCATCAAAATTAATATATACTAAAGATATTAACCCACTCACGTGTCAGCATGCATCGAACTGAGTAATGACTAGGAGCTCTCCTATTAAAACGATTATAATTAATGAATAAATTATACTGCTTAGGTTTACTACTATGGGGGTTCCGACTTATGCATATCAATTCGATATTTATTCTACTTTCTTCACCTGGGTGAACGTGTAAAATTTCCTCAGTTTACCTTGGTCACACCAATTCGTATAATCGTTCATTAAGTTCGTGATTACCTACCACTATTGCATAATATTTATGGAATCGATAGGTAAATATTGCCGTAGCAAATTTTTAGTTTTTTGTTAAATACCCTGACGACTATACAACTTCCCACTCCTCTGGGCACGGTTTTCCTTTGTAAAATAAGTGTTAGCCAATTATTTGAAACATAGAAGATTAGCTAGTTTCTCTAGCTCGGTCAATAAACTGGAACAACTCAACAGTAGAAGTATCAAATATGAACTATAGTACATTGGCGTACAGTTTGTAGCGGAGCAGCCATCTTGTTTGACACAGTTCTTGAAAAAGTTCGTCGCCGCGTGACCAGCGCGTCACAAATCATCATAAATATATGCTCGTATTATTTTTTTAATCCTTGCATATTAAAGTACAAATTACCACTTGAGCATTAAAAAAGGTAGCAATAAATTTAGATGAGTTTCCATTTTGATGCCGTTTAAAGACTAATTTCTCTTAAGTGAATAATTGAACCACTGCTCCAAAGCGCTTTTTCTAAATTTGTGTAATCTTTGCGACAAACTTAACGGCTTAATGACATAATAACGACAAGAAGGTGAAAGTCTATGTTGATTTTCGATCCTTCGGATTACGTCCTTGCAGAAGGAATGTGTTTTGATGACAGGTCTCAAGCGTTTAAAAGTATAAAAAGCGACGGAGTGTGAGTCAGACTCGCTCACCGAGGGTTCTAAACATACTGTGGGTAAATAAGTAAAAGTTATGATATTCTATTGCTTCATTGATTAAAAAAAAATGTGCTTAATTATATGTAACTAAAAATATACGCTTTTCGCAATTTTCCCTTCAACTATGTAATAAAACGATGCTTCGTACCAAATTATAAGGTTCTGAGTTCACGAAAAGTTCCCTGTAGGTTTTAATACCTTTGTCAGTGTCAAAAATTAGCATCATTAAATTCTGTATCTTTAGATTACGTTGCCTTACATGTTTATTGTTTAAAGCTCCAAGGAACAATTAACTTGATTATTTGATATAATTATTTTTTAAATCTTTATTTATTTAGGGATTTGTAATCAAAAAAGATCATTTCATTATAATTTATAATATAGGGATAATACAAAAAAAAATCGAATAATCAAGTTAATTGTTCCTTGGAGTTTTAAAAATAAACATGTAAGGCAACGTAATCAAAAGATATTTTTTTTATATAAATTTTAGTTTCATATCTACCACGCCACGCGTTCCCGAGAAAAAGCTTCTCGACAGACAGAAAGACGGACAATAAAGTGATCCTACAAGGAACCCTAAAAATCCTAATTTCGTTGGACATGCATTGCATACTGCTAAACAACATGAATTAGTAGTTATATGAAGTTCAACAACTTTAACCCTGTATCTTGACATTTTGGACTTTTTACATTAAGTATAATAATAATTTTATTTCTACATAAACTTCAAAATGTCAAATGTAAGGGCATTACTGATTTTATTAAAAAAAAATTAAATGTTTTCTTATACGTTTTAGAAGAATATTTAAAAAAATACATATTTTTATTCTAATAGCACAGAAGTTTAAGAAAATTTAACGTATTAGTTTTTTATAAACTTTTTAATGCAACCCAGCATTATTATACTCGTAATGTATGCTAAGCAAGTTATTGAATGACAGGACAACGTGTGTTGGATCAGCTAGTACCAACTACATTAAACATTAAAAAAATCGGAACAGCGAATGCTTGATGATCTGTTACAAGTAAACACTCTAGTCTATATATACCTTAAATTAAAATTGTCGGTCCACCGCCACCTCCGTTATTTAAACTCGTCTGCGGTCGCCGCACCTTTGTCACGAATAATTCGCAATGTGTGTACGGACTTAAAGAGCTCTTTTTGGATGAAAAGTAAAAACAAACGCTGGAAAACTTTTGCTTTCGACAAAGTGCTCTTTGTATGCTGGTATTCCCATGGAACGGTTGGAAATTCTGTGAATTTTTTTCTTAATGTCGTTAATGTTGCTTTCCTGTTTGAGTATTTTTAAGGCTTTAAGAGTTTGAAATTAGTTGAAAAATAAACGAAATTCATTATAGATATCTTTGAAACTCAAATTTATTATGCATTATATTCAATAACAGAAATGTGTGGACATCAGTTATTTTTAATAGCTAAATATAAATAATATTAAAAAGTTATTTATTAACTGCCATTATAAAAAAATAACAACTTACTACAAAAATAAAAATAACATGGATCAATACTTATGCTATTGTAGTTACTCATTTAATTTTCTGTCATCGAGTAAGTTTATAAGTGGGTCTATAGGTTGAGGCACCTTCAGACTAAATAATAATAAATAATTTATAATAAATAGATAAATAAATGCTCCAAACCACCATCAGAGGGCAGCATTATATTTATGTAATTCAAGTCGTATTTTATTTTGATTTACATATATTGTAAAATACATACATATAATACCGTAAGTCCTGACAGGCTTACTGACGACTGAATTTTGCTAGGAATCTACGCAGAGTTTAAATTACTAAACCTAGAGACATGCCTTTTGAGAGTTTATTCATTAATGTGGTACCTAGTGGTGAACTATAAAATTATTTTATTTCAACCCCTAAGGTAGTCAAATAGCGACTCAAGGTTCAAAACTTCTCTAGATTCTGTCTTATGTCGCAGTTCCTAACTAAAAAGATTGCAGGCATTTTTATGTCAAATATTTCAAGTTATTAAAATTTTTGAGAAAACGCAAACACCGCTGGACTAATTCTTGAAAAAATTTCCTTACTAGTGATCTATGATTAAATTAGCTAATTTACGATCACAAAAGTTAAAGAATATGTACACCTTCTTAACCGAACACCATTCCAACTAATTTCTTCACACTCAAAATTAATTCATTAACATACTTAGTTCAAAAGTTTCCAAACAGCTATATCACTGAACTAGTTAAACTATCAAATTTGAGTTAGCAACACGATACGGATAAAACAGGAAATTGGAGGTACATCAGTTAGTTACGTCACAGAACTTGGCTTCGTTTGGTTATATCAGGTCCTAGTTATTAATTAATCGAACGAACGAAGCAACTCTCTGTGTAACCAAAAATATGCTAACCCACGTTCAAAGCATTACTTTTTATCTAGAGATTTTGAAAACTTATTCGTGGTACTCGTATTTTCTTACGCCAGAATGGAAATCGGCGTTGTCATATTTCTAGAATAAATCTAGTAGGCACACAGAATGATCCAATTGATGTAATTGGCTGGCGAGCAAAGCATCTCTTCTTCGGGTCTGGCAAAAGTTTCTTTACATTTCGTATAATTATATGTCTCCTGAAATTTCGTATTTGCGCACAGGTCGTAGTTTCCAACCAATTTTGACTAAAGTTGGTGTACTGGTTGTGCGAATTTTTAATACTTTTTAGTCGTCTGGAATGTTTGATTGAGGCGTATTTCTCCCTAAAAGGGGGACATTTTTCACAGCCTATTTAGTAACCGGTTTCTTTAAATTAAGTACAGACTAATAAGTATTCCTTAGTAAAAAATGGCCAAATGGTTGCCGTTTTGTTTATAAAGTTGCAAACAAGTAATATGAAGCATTGATAATGCCAATAATTTTGAACAGACAAAAAAATCTTCATCAGCATTGAAAGTATTTCTATGGTTCTTATGATCTCATGTATATTCTGAGTTTTCACTTAATTTACAAGGATGTGTAGAGAGACGTCGACACGTCAGAATCTTCAAACCATCACATGTTAGTGACGTGAAGAGTAATTTCGTTTGAATTCTCGTTTATGTGAAGGGTTCTGCCTCTACTTGGTGTTAGAGAAACTGACAGTTGGTTATAAGGCACAATTTGTCTTACTAAGCCTTTACTATCTATTTAAATAAAAGTTGTAAAACCTGTCGCCAAGCACCTAACGGTGTGTTCCGACAACGTTCCTTGAGACCCAGTGTATTCCAGACTTTTAACATAAATGACAATATCCAAGACTTAAAGCAGATATGTTTATAAATGTTTACATTTTAAGCAAATAAAAATTACATTTATTGTAATTTACAAGTATAAAAAACACAACAAAAAGATTTCCTAAATATTTTTCTTGTGCCAGAAGGCCGTCAAAGCCGTCAAGTAAAATTTCGGAACACGGGATAAAACTCTCTGTTTGTTTCGAACTCACCAAAAATCAATGTCAATAGATATCCTACCTGGTCGGTTCCACTTAATTGCGGTTACCAAACTCCTCAGCTCGGTAACCTCCCATCTCAACGAACCTCCGGTTTTTCTTCTCACGTCTCTCGTAATTTGGCTGAAAATAGGCCCCCTAAGTTGTGGCGCGGACGTGATTTCACAACTTTTCTGATTTTGTACAAATTACTATTTGCTTTAACTTTAACCTACCTACCTAGAAGTCTCATTGGTATTTTTTTCACTTAAATGTTTTAGTTCGTTAAAGTTACAGTTTCGATTTTTAGGTAATGATATTGATAAGATATCAAATTAAGCCTTGTTTGCATTAGTCTATTAACTAATGTTTAGTAGCGACTCCTAACACCAAAAATTGAGTCGCGTACTGTTTGAATATCGATCCCAATTTTAAGTTTTTTACAACATGAATATACTACATAAATATTATAAAAAACTTAACCCTAGAGTGCCGCCAGCAGCGCGGTAGGGCCCAAGCTATCGGTAGTAACAATGCGTGCCGTATTGAGGATCACCGCTCTTTGTATCCAACCCTTGATAAACCAACTAGCGAGAGCTTCTTAAGATGTTGATAATATAATATTACCGATTATTAACTATTAAAATGTTGTTTATGTGCACAATTTAAATGTGGGCTAGAGTTTTAACGACGGAATAAAGTGTTTGAGAGAAATAATTATAGAAAAGTCTAATAACTAATGACTAGTTAATTGATATTCAACGTCTTTAAGTTGATTATTTGTAAACTTCAAAGAACTTGATTACACTGGCACAATACATACTCGTAGAAAGTGAGAGAAAAAAGATAAAATAAAAAAGAACGAATAAAAGTTCTTCTTTTAAGTCGTATAATTATAAAGTTGCGGTTATCTAAGTCAATAGTTCGCTGAACTACTGGTTCTTACTATTTAGAAATGTATATTTATCCTTCCTACTCCATGTAAAATCTACGTTTTCAAAACGTCACACGCTACAGCTACAAACACACAGAAGCTCAAACATTTTCATTGTATGTAGGAAGAAGAGGCGTGTGGATCTCGCGGCATGTTTTTACCGTAAATTGAACGTAAACTTTGCTCTTTTACCGCTATATTGAATGCATAAGCTTTGAGGAAGATATTTTAGGAAACTTTATATCACTATAATCTTATATTAAGGTATGTAATATCACGTTGTTGTAAAGAAAATAATATTATTACCATAAACGTTCTTTACCGTCTCTGTTTCCAATCAAATACAGCTTTTCCTTTCAGCCTTAATTTTTTATTTTATCTTGTGACGTGTGGGGACATTTCGTATTTTTCATTTTTTTTTTACGAAACTTCTTAAGTATTTGCAATGTTTTAAACATTGGAGTATAGAAGATGATTTATTATCAAATGTATCCATTGGATAATTTTTTACGTGTATTAAATTCTTGAATAAGCTAGTTTAAACTGTTTTCTGAGATTCTCCATAATAAGTCATTCTGCAGATAGTAATGCTAAAGTACACTACTGTGGCCAAATTACGAGATTGTTATCATTTAAAGCTAATTACTTTCTCTGATAAGCAGTTTTCTATAGATGTTATCATTCACAGTTGTGCGGTGCATGCCTATTATTACCTATACTTGGGGTCGAACTCAAGCCCTCGTGTTTTACAGGCATAAAATTAACTGTCTAGACCGATGATTATATTTAGAAAACTAACACATGTTTGATTCGTTTTCACGATGGCACGTTTAACACTAGACTAGATGTGCGAGACGTGCGATTGCGGACACGTGAGACTCAATTCATCCCTGATGAAGTTCACCGAATGTCAACGAAACTGTGATTGGATCTTTCCAACAATCAGGTACGCATGAAATTGTATTGTTAATCAAAATCGAACAATGATGTTCTTTATAAGGAGATAAGTGACTTCAAGCCTAAAATTGATCCTACCAAAGTGTGATGGTTACTACAGTTGACCTGTCAGTTGCCTTAATAAATGAAGAATAACAAAGCTCTTGTATTTCAGCTTTCAAAACAGAACATCACGTCTACCTCAAGAGAACTATCATGGATTTTTTTTGACGAAAAGTTTTCTTTAAAAGATACTCTACTTTATTAAATTAAGGTTGCTGCCGGGTTATGTGGAATTTGTTCTAAAACCCCCCGAGTGACCTACAACATTGATAAATGGAGGGCTCCAGGGTCTCTAACCGATCTCAACGGTGCAATCATTGTTCTAGCCAGGCTACCACCAACTGAGATTTTACATAACCTCTAGCTTTCCGTAGTTTCTATAATAAAATCACTTGGGCCACCCCTATATGGATTTTCACGTCTAGTTGACTGATACATTCAATGAAGCGGTTCAAATTTCTCATGAGACGTAAATTTCGGCACATTTATTGGTACGTCGCTTTTTATTGCCAAAGTGTTGAAATCTCATTTGGTAATAAAATGTTAAATACAACTGAGGTTTTCTGTTTTTTTCTTCTTGATGGTTTTAAGCGTATTTTCTAAGTATACGGTGTTATTTATATTTTCTATAAACTGGTTCATAGAAACAGAAACACTTTAGAAACATTATTTATAAATAAATTGTCTTTATAATATCAATAAAGTAAAACAATCGAACTTCGTTGTGGTTGATAACTATAATAATACCTATGATAGGTATTAAGGTATTAATAAAAAACAATAAATTACTATTAACGTTAAAAGCGACAAACAATAAAAAAAAGATACGTCAACCTGTGCCATCCTTACCATACTGCCATACTACTTACTTATTAATTGGCATGTCCCAATAATCTCCTTAGATCTTTGACTATAAGCTCAATGCTGTGGTCCAACTTAGTACAACACAGCGTGTCACAGAAAGGTGTGACAAAACTTTACGGTTAGTCTACTCATCAAATGGAACCCAAAATTCTGTAAAATTCAAATAAAAGTTATTGCATCCTCAATATAACTTGGCCGATCCAAGAGTGAACAATTATTGTATGGAGAACATTGTATATTTTTTTGATTTTGAAAAATAATATTTATGCACTTAAATATTGACACATCTTTCTGTTACACGTTGTATGGTAGTCATAATTTATGCATTATAACCTTTAATTTTCATAAAGTACCTACACATGAATGACATTTATGTAACGCATGCCGATTCGAAGTTAATTTTAGCTCTTTTTCAAAATATTACTCGCTGTACTCGTATCATAATTACTGTATATAAGAACTTATACATTCAGTATGCAATACCAGACCAAAACTACTTCACTTAATCGGTTTAGCCAAATTACTTGTTACCCAGAGCAATTCAAACACTCCCTGTTTATTAGTGCTAGAACAAGGCCCGAATTTTCATTATGTAGGAAAATAAACAAATAGAGCTGTCGCGAGCAGGTGTGGGAACCGCCCCTCTTGTTGACGCAGCGAATTCTCTCGATTCGGCAACCCGGGGCTATTCGGTAAGCCTCTATAACGAGAAGAGGTATTTTTTTCTAACTATAATAATATATACAAGGTATTTAGTTGATCTACACAGAGTTCTCGGATAGGCGTTTACTAAGCCGAAAAAAAGGTCACTATACTTACTTTTACTGTGGGACTAATCTGTATTCGAGAAAAAAAAACAAGCTGTTAGAACAGCTGATCGTTTTCTCGACTCGACTTATATTGTGCGAAATATTAACAGAGCTAGATTTTTATCTCGCTCTGTGGGTGTTAATCGCGGACATTTTATTTCACAACAGGAACACTGCATTTTTCCGAGAGGAAAAGCAGCCTGTGTTAATCCAGGATATAAGCTATACTGGTACTAAATTTCATCTCAATCCGTTCAGCCGTTAGAAGGTGAATAAGTAACAAACAAACCCCACAAAACTTTGCTTCTATGATGTGATGTGAATCACAACACATGTAAACTTTCGCCTTTTCAATATAAGTGTAATGTATGTTATATATATTCGTAGTTCACTCAAACATCCCGCGTAAAATTTTAGCAAAATATATAAATAGGGACTTCGTACAATATTGTATAAACATACCCGAAAAAATTAAACGTAATAAAACAAGGTATATATAATAATGCTGGAAAACTTATATTCAGTTGTAATCATATTTCAGCACCGAATGGATTAACCTGTTGTGATAAATATAATATTAAATCATTAACTTGATAAACTAAATAAAATTAACTGCTATAAACAAATTTAAGAAAAATATGATTTAAAAATTCAAACATCCCGCGTTTTGTTGATTTTACTGTTTCAATTTAATCCATACGTCTCTTAGCACGTATGAAACTCAATAGCTACATCATAATTGACGTAACGTCGTATGTTCGCAGCTCCGATAATTAATTTACCTTTAAACGTATCCGTTTCGCTTTCGCGAAAGACATTAGAAGCGCTTATTAAAATAATTTGATTGAAAAACCTACGCTAATTACCTAGGTACCAATTTGCGAGTTAGCTTAATTATGAGCGTGTGTGTATAAATAAGGTTTATTATTTATAATTCTTAAAGCCGAGGTCACCTGTCTTTTTAATAATTTCTATTCTTAAAAGTTAACTTATTTTTATTATATGCAGATAAAAAGTTCTTAGTTAAATTGTTTTATTTATTTTTTCATATGCTCCTATCTGTCAAATATCCGTCTTCATACAATATTGTCGAGGAACTAATGCTATGATCTCGTATCGACGCTATATTCCTTTGCTTTGCAACAGATTGTATAAAACCATACGAGATGCACGTTTATGCAAAGTTGTTGTATACAATAAACGAGAAATATTGAATAAAAATAAAATTGAATTAATACATTTAATTATCCTTCATTACAACACGTGGTTAAAAGCGAGTTCGAAAAAACCAGAATGCTAAATCGTTAAACCTGTGTATCATCTTTAATTTATTTATTTTTATATTTGATGTACCCAGTGGGCCTCTCCCGGCTAAGACTATTGACACCAGTCACATAAAAAAATACGACAAGCCGTTTAGGCGTGCCAAAGAAAAATATCAATCAATCAATCATTTTATTTATTTGACAAAACTTAACAATTTAATGTAGTATAGAAACTCATATATATATATTTAATCATTGAATAGTAATATGAATGTATTTTATCCAATTCTATAGTTTTTTTAGTATGTATGTATTAGCATATATGTATATTGTAATATTATATATTATATTGGTATATATTTATATTTAGTTAATGTAATAGAATGTAATTGTGTATATTTGCATGTGTTTTTAAGTATAAATTACTTTCTTTATTGTAAGTACACCCCCGTCCTATACATCTTTTTTCTCAGAGGTTTCCATCCTAAGGTTGCCTGGAAGAGATCGCTTTTAGCGATAAGGCCGCCACTTGTGGCACTATATGTAAATTAATATTTTTGTATTGTTATATTTTGTGTGTCTACAATAAAGCGTTGATCTATCTATCTATCTACTCATATATATATATATATATATATATATATATATATATATGTATGTATATACATATACATACATTTAAATATACAAACGAGTACATACACTCGAAAAACATAACCCTCTTTCTTTTGCAGTCGTTTAAAAATCCGAGGCAGACGTATGCCAGATTGTTTATAGTTTTAATAACACCATCTGCTCTCACATTAAAACGAACTGACTTGACGAAACAACCCCACCAACGTTCTCATCTAAACAAAAGACTCACTAACTAACAAAAAACAAGCTGGCATTACAAAAAGTCCCATAAAGTCGCCGACTTTAATAAAATCTCAGCGAATATCCTCCGACTGGTTGCAGGTGTATTTTTTTTCTACAATCAAGGAAAGGTCACCGTTATCTCAGACTGTAGACAAAGAAAGGCCCTCTTAGCCCCTTGCCTTGTCTAAAGAAGAAAACTGAGTGGATTAAATACGTAGATAGCTGCTAACATAAAGAGATTGCCTGCGAGATAACGACGAGGGGCAAACATCGTCTTATCTAAAAAGCTTCACATAAATGTTTTATACAGGTAATTGTGTGATTCTTCGAAAATGTTTCTTTTTGCAGATGTAAAGGTATGTTTTTTTCCGAGAATTTACCTAATTCGGACTAAAGAGGGCTTTTTATCAGACTCGCTTATTATTTAGATCTGAGGTTAAAGATTTTCTTTAAAGTACAATTTCTGCTTTGAAGAGATTTATTGAAATATTTTTAGTCTTAGAGAATTGCAAACTAGACATTAAATACGAGTATCATCTTGAAGGTCGTTCTCTAATCCGCAATGATTGCTAGCTCGGTGAACTATGGCTTACGCTTCTTTTATAGAAGACTAGCTTTTGTCCGAGGCTTCAGCCGCGATATTTCTCTGAAAAAAGTAGCCACTATCTTTGTGCAAAAATTAAATTGATCCGTCACTCATTTGATAAGGATAATAAGAACAAGCAAATCAACAAACACACTTTCGTATTTATAAAATTTGTGTTGGGATACTTTAGTTTGGTACATACAAAATTTTTAAAAACCTACTTCCTATAATACACTCATCCCAGTGAATAATAATGGTCCTGGCTCCTTGCGTCACCTAAATTTCGTCTGTCTGCATAAAAATGCGTTGCTTTAGTGAAAATAACTAGATGAAATGATTCAAGAGACAAACATTACAACTGTCGAGAGTGCAGCCATTTTTCCTCGTTACAACCAAGGTGGTTTCTGCTTGTAAAGTGCCCGGATTTCCCCTGATAGATACAAATCTCCGGTGTTTATGTGAACAAATATAAATAGCTATAAAGATTGTGAAATAAGATACTCTGTTACAGATACTACTACGAATATATGCGCTTATACATATTATATTATTTACCTGCTAATAGTATGAAAGATTTACATTTAGAAGAAAATACGTTACTCGTATAAATGAAAGGGTATTTTTTTGGTCAGTGAAAGATGATATTGATATAAAGGACAATAATCTTTCCAATATTTTTTTCAAATTCTTTTTAGTTTTCATTATCACTGTCACTTATCTTCAGTTTTAAGCTTTTCCAACAAGCGAAATTTCCTTACGATGTCTTCTTTGACCGTTAAAGAACACTTAAAAATTAAATTTGGTTCAGCTTATGTAAAAAAAACTAAGAGAACTCTGAACAATGTATGAAGCCACGGATCTTGCTTGAAAGTCAATTATTCACCCACATCGCACCATACTTATAGTTCGATGTAATCCTTTGGTTGCTATCATCATAATTTTCAGAATATATCCAACAATGGAAAAAATATTAATATTTTCTTCTTTATGCCATAGTTAACTTTCCTGGACCAGTCTCGTTAATGGTTTTTTTTTTATCTTACACAGCTAGGCCACAAATTCGCACGACTACGGAAGTCAGCGATACTGTAACCCTAGATGGAGCATATATAATCTGGAATACACTGGCTCTCAAGGAAGGCTGCTGAAACTCACAGAAAGGTCAGATTTTGATACAACTGGAGGGTAGTAGCTAACCTGGCGAGTGATAGGAAACGCTTTACCACCATGCTATGGTTTTGTCATTAGTTTTCCTTCACCGGTAGCTCAGGGTCTTTTTGCATGTTTTGTGGGATTGAATCTCGCACGGCAATCAACCCCACTATTCACTTGACCACAATCGTTACACTGCGATAGATTCCTCTTTCTAAACCATCGCTAATACTGACCATATTAACAGATAAATATCACTAACAACAAAACTGCAAAACGCAGCATCACCAAGCAGCATTAAATCTCAATAAAGTCTTCTTCAGATACCAGATCCACTACAAAATTCACTCAACTACCGTCTATGATCACTACATTATCATACCCGCCTCCAAATTAATAGCACAATGGAAGGAGCTTGCATCTAATACAGGCATTATGACCAGAGAACTAATCAAGTCGAGTAAATTGAATTTAATATTGCAGCGAGCCCGCCGGGAGGACATTCCAGCCTGATTGTGATTTATGGTACGCTGGTTATGGCCGAATTTACATTTTAGAGACTGAGTGAATGTGGGGATGTTTTGTTAGACGCTGGGTGTAGTTTGGATTTGAGATTTATAAATCTTGAGGTGAGCTGTTTCCTGTAATTATTATAAGAATATCGTAATTGTTTTGTGATATTGATGATACAAGTTATATTTTGGTGAATGAATGAATGAAATATTTATTTCGTCAAACACATAAAACATATGCACGATAGTTTAAAAGAATAAGAATAATAATAAGAAATATTCATTATAGTTAAGTATTGTTACAGTTAAGTATTGTTACAGTTGTATTATAAATTACTTAAAATAAATTAAACTTAAATAACTCACTTGAATACTGTTAGAGTTCTAAGAATTTTTTTTATATCATATATTTACATTGTGATTTATTTCTTTACTTATTAGTAACATTTTGTGATAGATAAAGGATAAAGATAAAGTACTATGTTATAAAGTGTTTGTTAAAACCCGACAGCAACTCAGCATAAAACTCTGCAGCTAGTGACTTCAAAAACCCAACTGCACGAACTTTAGACCCACGTATCCTAACAAGTGTACTCGTAATCGTTATAGCCTATGACCATCTGCAAGTAAAGACGAATCTATTTCCAACATTCACACAAAAAATACGACAAACCGTTTAGGCTCTAGGGCGTGCCAAAGAAATATGCATACTTACATACACTCGAAGAATATAGTAGGTTCTCAATTTTACTTACTTTTTTTGTATATTCCCGAATTTCTCAAAGCTGACCAATTTGAAAAAATCTTTTTTTGTTTGAAACGTTACATACATTCTGTCCAATAGGTCCATATAAAATAAAAATTAATAACTATTGGTTTAGTTAGTAATTGTGTCATCAATATAACTTTTAACTATTTTGTATTCAAGGTAAGTTTTTAGTAATTAACGGAAATTTTTCGTGCTGATTTGAATTCGGTTTTCAGTTGTTTTAAGATATTACATGTTTATACATATTGAACATATCTAGTAGTACTACAGTTTTATTAACGTTTTGATCATGGTTAATTATTTTGATGATATTTTTCTAAGCTAAGAGACATTTCAAAAATGTATTGAATATTAATAAAAAATAGTTTTTTTTTACCTACCAAACCACAGGCCACAAAACTACCTGGACGAGACTAGCACACACTAAATAAAATTAGCTTTACTTCTGACGCAAATTTTTTCTTGCCCTAATTTATTGTTAAGCTTTTCGGTATGCATTTGAAATGAAGTTTTTATACAAATATTATATACGTTTAACGCAAAAATAATTTACTATTTATTTTATTCCAAGACAAAATCGTTGGCGTTTAAAATAACTCTTTTTGATACATTTTGTTTAACAATACGAGTTTTCACGCGTACCTGATTGTGGGAAAGGTTCATCTGTATAGTTTCTTACACATCAGGTACGCGTGAATTGCCCTATTCATAAACAAAATGAATCAAATACAACTTTTTAAGTTTACAATATAAAGCAACCAATGAGAATGTTAATACCTCCCCACATCGGTCAAATAAAAATCGTTTTTTGCAAAAATAACGTACCAAAGCTCTTCCGCCATTAGCTGATAGGGCCAACGTTTATTCGACCAAAAAACCGTCGGCATTTCAGGAGCCACTTAATTATACCTAAGCCTCAATTAATATAAGCGTTATTATGGTAACTGTGCCAGAGTAGCGCCAGGTTGTGTCGATACAGCACAATTTTGTACGTGGGGTTTTGTGTTATTTTGCCAAAAAATTGGTTATTGATCATATGAGAAAATAATATTTTTACCTGACTTCAAAAGAAGGATGTTTTTCGAGTGTATGTATGTATATTTCTCTGGCACACCCTAGAGAATAAACGACTTGTCATATTTTAATGTGAGGTGTCAACAGATTTGTCTTAGACGTGAAAGTGACACAGGGTACTTAAAAAAAAAATTAATACACAGGTTTAACGATTTGGTAGTAGGGTTTATTTTCGAAGTCGCTTCAAACTACTTGTTCAATGTTAAAAATGTTTTTTAAAATTTCTAAATAACGTTATCACCGTCATAAGTATTATATATAATTGAGCTGAGTACAACAGGATTTTGTATCTTGTTTAGTACGCAATCGCTCCGCCGCAAGCATAGCGTCTCTGCTGGCTGTTGTTATACGCGTTCAGGTCATTGAACCAGTTTTAATGGTACATGTATGTATAGGGTCTTGGATTTGTGTTTTATTTTCAAGAGGCAAACAGGGAAATTTCTTAGACATTTTTCCCCATACAAAATTTATATTTTACTTCTATTGCATTTAGCCGCTAATTTCTTGAATATTAGGTAGAGAACGCTATGTCTCGTAACTTAGCATCTACGTACAAAGCAAATCACTTGTTGTTTAGATTTAAGGCCCTAAAAGGCTAGTTTCTGTAAACTAATATGTTCGCATAAAACTACTAGCAGCGATGTATCATACAAATTTTCTAAGTTAGATAATTAACTACCGGGAAAGTACCTTTATTACCAAAAACAAAATGGCTAACTACAACATCAACAAAAATATAGCAGAAAAATTACCTGTAGACCATTAAAGATCCACATATAATCCAAATGCTCCACCCACCACCAGAGAGCAGCGTGCACATTAGATGAGCTCCAGGTCCCCATGGCCCTAAAGTCTCGACTCAGTGGCTCAAACATATCAACAAAATACATATTGTCTAAAGTATAAATATCACATATCCTACATCGAAAAAATATCTATGAACATCTTAGAAGTTTTCTCACTCTGTAACTACAGCCTGGGTCACGTAGATATAATATCTTTAATACTTGGTAATCGTTACTTGTCTCATTATTTATTTGTCTCATAATACGCTTACTTAT
Organism: Ligdia adustata; assembly: GCA_947049295.1. Lineage (NCBI taxonomy): Eukaryota > Metazoa > Arthropoda > Insecta > Lepidoptera > Geometridae > Ligdia > Ligdia adustata. The sequence goes on from OX346218.1 coordinate 13,922,599, forward strand.
ATTGTCTGTTATTTTGTGGATCATTTATTTTGGATAGAAATGGTATTATTGGTTATTGACAAAATGTGCGTCCACGTGAATCGGTACTTATGATAATTTGGAACGTGTGTGTTCATTTATTACAACTAATGGTGGATGTTTTTTGGTGTGTTATGTTTCGAAAGTATTAATCGATTTTCAGTTATTTTTTCTAAGGTACAGAATTAAGTTTTTTATATCTCGTGCTAGTATTTATATACTAGCACGAGACTACTACTTACTTTACTAGGTGTTATATGATTTCATCAGTTTAATTTGAAGTGTAAATAAGTACGTAATGATTTTATTGTTTATTTACTACTAAATTAAAAAAAAAATTACTGTAGATAATTTTGTTATGCGAAGTTATTTCATATTTCCAAAATAATCTGTATATATGTCTAAAACTCAAGAACGGCTGGGCCGAATATAAGATAGGAGAAGGTTTAAAAGGTGAGAAACATAAATAACTGTTAAGTGATATAAAATTTGCCGGGAGAGCTAGTTATTAATAAAATTCTAAAGCTTGCGGACTTAAGACTTACTGATGTATAATTTTATTTTATTTTTTTATCGAAACTCTTCTTTATTCGTTTATTCAGCAACTTTATTAACACGTTTATTATTAGAGTATGTAACCCCTACTGGCTTGGAGAAACCAAATTAGATTCTCTGAGTTAGGTATATACAAATAGATGTGAGATAATCTGATAAGTGGTCGAAAATTGACGGAGTGTTTCATAGATAAATGAATCACATGTAAATATAATGCAAAATTGAAACGTCTATTTGGACTTGTCGTCTAAAAAGTTTACATCTAAATGTAAACTTTGATTATATTTATAGTCACTTTCTGAATATAATATATTTTGATACACTTACTGTCCAGGCTTGTCAATAATCAATACTATAGCAAATCAGAGAAGGGTAAGGTGTTCTACGTGTAACTGTCAAAATATGTAATCATAAAAATTCTAGCTTTGAACCACCCCACCTTGAGTCTGATGATTACTTAAATAATAATCTTCGGTTGTTGATTCTAGGCTATTAATTGCCTCGCGAAAACAAGCCACAAAACACCTTATTTTACTGTCTTAAAGTATTTTGAAAGTTTGTCAAACAAAAGTTTTATGACATGTTTGACCTATCATAATATTGGAATGTACCAATGAAAAAGCCGCCATCTGCCAAATCCATTTTCTAATATCTCGATCAGACTACATTCTGGAGCTTTTTTATATTTGATTACTTTTAAATAATATTTAGTCGAATATTATAACGATTCTTTTTAGCAGAATCAAGTTGGTTAAATAACACCGTAATTTAACATTGAAACATAAAATAATATTGATAAGTATTTGAAAATCTCCGGAGATGAAGCTCATCCCTACGACCTTATAGGGCGGGACCACCTTGGATACAGTTGATTAATGGCTGTGTAGTTTATGTTAACTTAACTGGGTTATATCAGAGCCCGAGTTTGGCACATGATAATTTATGTTCTCAGGTAAAAATTATTTCGTATCTAACATTTTAATAACAGTCAAAAAAACAACATTTTCTTTTATGTTGATAGTCTGTTTACGTAATTTCGTTATTTGGTTGAATAAATAAGTTCTGTTTTTTTGGAATTAATGGAGTCAGGCGTTACTTTGCGAAAATCCATTTATAATAAGATATTAAATAAGAAATCGTTTTTTTTTGTTGTGGTTCCTCCTCACCACCTCGATCAAGATAAAGCGGGAAAACACTAGATATTATTTATAAACCATCTTATTGTTTTCCTGTAATTTAGGCACAAAAAGTAATTTCTTTTTTCAAACTTGACTGAAAACAATATTATTATCATTTGAGTTGAAAGACGTAATTTCGTCGGCCGAATAAATTAATATGTAAATACGCTTTATTTTGTAAGTTGAGTATAGGAAGTAATTTCTTTGTTTAAACTCAACAGCCGGAGCCTAAGTTGAGTCTAGCTTTATTATATAATTTTATTTTACAAAAAAGAACAATAATTAACACCTGTTTAAGTCAAAAGAATGCAATATCGTCAGAATAGTATAAAATATTTAATCAACTTGAATTATGTATTATGTAATTACCAAACAAACCAATGAGAAACAATACCAGATACTAAGAAGTTTTTATAGATTATACAAGTACCTACTGCATGGATAAGGTTCAGCATCATCATCATCAGCGACTTTTTCGAAGAAGATACTTTTACTTAAAGATTGGCTCTTACGTCAATCTGTATGCCAAATTTGTACTGATTATGAACAATTTCTATTACAAACTTTTAGTTTTTGTTAGAACAATTCGTAATTTATGTACAGCTGGATAGATAACAACGAATCAGTGCTACTACTGAAGACCTCCGAAGTCCTACAAGCACGGCCAACGTATACTGGCTTCATCAGATTTACCGGATAATCCACTTCTGTATGAAAACTATACGGCACGGATTTGTGCTCCATTTCAGATTAAAAAATGCCGCGTTTGTAAACGTTTTTTTTTTGTTTGTATACGAACGGTTTCAGTTTTCAAGAACTAAACATTACTGCTTATATTATTTATACATTTAGCCTATACTATACCACTGCTGGGACCGTATGTAAAATAGTTTAACAATATATTTTGAACAATTAAGCTATCGATGACAAATCCAAATCGGTTAGTAAACGGCACCGTTCTAAATTTCCCGCCTTTCGGGAGAAATACCAATATCAAAAATCCCCGACCACTAAAAATACATAAAAATTCGTACCGTTCGCGAGTATGAAATTTCCCAGAGACAACATATATACTACCTGACAAACGAAAAATGACAGTTAAAAAATAGGAACGCTTTGCCAGCTTGGTTAATTATAGTCTTCAGTTTTATGTTTATAAAAATCGGGAAATCAATATATATAGGGAGACCCAGATGAAATCAGAACAAACTCATTTTTCTAACAGCATAGGTAAAAAAAAAGGTAAAAGTAAGTTATAAGTAAACGGTATAGAAGTATACCTTAATACCTGTTATTTTTGACTAATTCATTTCATTGATTATAAACGAGGACAATGGATTAAAAGTCATTAACACTATTAAAAGTAATGAAAGTTTAAAGTATTCATTGTGGTTACATTTAGGTGACCAACGGTAATTTACTAGTAATATAGCGTATTGTTAATCCCCATGAGGATACACCGTCTAGCTCTTTTTTGTAAGTAATCATATTTTTAGTTTAAAATTGATAAAGTCGGGCTGTGATAGTTCTATATAGTTGGATATGTGACGCTCTAAATTTATACACAGAACAATAAGATTTCTTTAACAAAGAATATCAATGTTTTCAGACATTTTGTTTCCATCCAAGTATATATTTTTTTGAATATAAGTAATTTTCTTCAGATCAAGAATAGTTTTTCTTCAAGAAACAGTAATTTACTTATATCAAAAGTATAACGTAAAACGTAACGTAAACGTAAAAGTAAACTACATTGTCTTGACCAAGTAGGTATTGCTTTGATTGGAGACATCTTTTTTTCCGTGTATAAAATCATAGGAGAAATAAAAGTACAGAAGATTTCCGTAAAGTGATTCAAACGACAAAGGCCTTATATATAGAGACATAGAGCAGATTTTACCTCGCGTGGCGAAGCATGAATTCAAAAACAAATTTATAATAACTCGTCGCGTGAAGGGCTGGTAACTTTGCAAAAACTTGGTTTTATGTATCCAGATTTTTTACTGAATTCCAAATAAGAGGAGGTTGTCAATTCAACTGTAAATTTTTTTTTATATTTGTTACCAAATTTCTCGGAGACTGGTCAGATTTGAAAAATTCGAAAACTGTTTGAAAGGGTATAAATACTTCCCGGTCAAATTAATTTTTACTTTTTATTTTTATTATAAGTTTAATATTTTAAATCGAAATAAGTAAAAAGTTATATCTGCTCCTGCAGTAATGGAAGTCGGTAGTCACGTTTTTTAAGGCTTACTTGTATAAAATATACTCTTTGGTTTCTAAACTACCTGCAGGCTCAATTGTGATGTCTAGGACATATCGGTGAAACCAGCTTTCGGCACGAAGTCACTTGTCTCCCTCTGTAGCACTGTCATTGTTTTCGGCTGGACAATTTCATTCTACAGTATAAGCAAAAGAAGAACTGTGGGTATGCACTATCGAGAAATTTAATGTAAAAAAATATTTTCTCCTCACCTTTCTTTTCTGTTTTTTTTTTTTAATGAAATAGCATTCAATATTATCATTTCAGTTTATTACTGTTTGGTGAAAACATTAATGAAATAAGAAATAAATATATATATAAATACTAGCTGACCTGGCGAACTTCGTACCGCCTAACAGTTATGTATGTTTCTCATCGTTTAAACCTTCCCTGGAGTACGACAAACATTCCAAGACCAAAATCAGCTAAATCGATCCAGCCGTTCCCGAGTTTTAGCGAGACTAACGAACAGCAATTGATTTTTATATATAAGACTAGCTGTACCGGCGAACTTCGTACCGCCTAATAGTTATTTATGTTTCCCACCTTTTAAACCTTCCCTGAAGTACGACAAACAATTCAAGACCAAATTCAGCTAAATCGGCCCAGCCGCTCTCGAGTTTTAGCGAGACTAACGAACAGCAATTGATTTTTATATATAAGACTAGCTGTACCGGCGAACTTCGTACCGCCTAATAGTTATTTATGTTTCCCACCTTTTAAACCTTCCCTGAAGTACGACAAACAATTCAAGACCAAATTCAGCTAAATCGGCCCAGCCGCTCTCGAGTTTTAGCGAGACTAACGAACAGCAATTGATTTTTATATATAAGACTAGCTGTACCGGCGAACTTCGTACCGCCTAATAGTTATTTATGTTTCCCACCTTTTAAACCTTCCCTGAAGTACGACAAACAATTCAAGACCAAATTCAGCTAAATCGGCCCAGCCGCTCTCGAGTTTTAGCGAGACTAACGAACAGCAATTGATTTTTATATATAAGACTAGCTGTACCGGCGAACTTCGTACCGCCTAATAGTTATTTATGTTTCCCACCTTTTAAACCTTCCCTGAAGTACGACAAACAATTCAAGACCAAATTCAGCTAAATCGGCCCAGCCGCTCTCGAGTTTTAGCGAGACTAACGAACAGCAATTGATTTTTATATATAAGACTAGCTGTACCGGCGAACTTCGTACCGCCTAATAGTTATTTATGTTTCCCACCTTTTAAACCTTCCCTGAAGTACGACAAACAATTCAAGACCAAATTCAGCTAAATCGGCCCAGCCGCTCTCGAGTTTTAGCGAGACTAACGAACAGCAATTGATTTTTATATATAAGACTAGCTGTACCGGCGAACTTCGTACCGCCTAATAGTTATTTATGTTTCCCACCTTTTAAACCTTCCCTGAAGTACGACAAACAATTCAAGACCAAATTCAGCTAAATCGATCCAGCCGCTCTCGAGTTTTAGCGAGACTAACGAACAGCAATTGATTTTTATATATAAGACTAGCTGTACCGGCGAACTTCGTACCGCCTAATAGTTATTTATGTTTCCCACCTTTTAAACCTTCCCTGAAGTACGACAAACAATTCAAGACCAAATTCAGCTAAATCGATCCAGCCGCTCTCGAGTTTTAGCGAGACTAACGAACAGCAATTGATTTTTATATATAAGACTAGCTGTACCGGCGAACTTCGTACCGCCTAATAGTTATTTATGTTTCCCACCTTTTAAACCTTCCCTGAAGTACGACAAACAATTCAAGACCAAATTCAGCTAAATCGATCCAGCCGCTCTCGAGTTTTAGCGAGACTAACGAACAGCAATTGATTTTTATATATAAGACTAGCTGTACCGGCGAACTTCGTACCGCCTAATAGTTATTTATGTTTCCCACCTTTTAAACCTTCCCTGAAGTACGACAAACAATTCAAGACCAAATTCAGCTAAATCGATCCAGCCGCTCTCGAGTTTTAGCGAGACTAACGAACAGCAATTGATTTTTATATATAAGACTAGCTGTACCGGCGAACTTCGTACCGCCTAATAGTTATTTATGTTTCCCACCTTTTAAACCTTCCCTGAAGTACGACAAACAATTCAAGACCAAATTCAGCTAAATCGATCCAGCCGCTCTCGAGTTTTAGCGAGACTAACGAACAGCAATTGATTTTTATATATAAGACTAGCTGTACCGGCGAACTTCGTACCGCCTAATAGTTATTTATGTTTCCCACCTTTTAAACCTTCCCTGAAGTACGACAAACAATTCAAGACCAAATTCAGCTAAATCGATCCAGCCGCTCTCGAGTTTTAGCGAGACTAACGAACAGCAATTGATTTTTATATATAAGAAGAAGAAGATTTGAGATTCTTAAGTCAGTTGCAAGTCTTACATTCTATATATACTTAAAAATACTTTTCCTGCCACTGAAGCTATTACCGCACTTGAAATTAAGCCTAAATTATTCAAGTAATGTATATACATTACTATATATATAGATAGATATATATATATATATATATAGATGCATGTTCTTTAATTTATCATATCTGCGAAATATTAAAATAACACTCTAACTGAAGAAGGTGTTCTCATGTCCGGTGCGTAATTGAGGGGTGTTATGTTAGGATATATTTGAGGAATATACTAAACTTGCTTCTTGCTTCTAGGGTTATCAGATAAAATAACATCCATTCTAGTTTCTGAAATGGAAAATAGTTTTATGAAATATGTTTATGTGGTTGCAGCCTGCAGTGTTAATTGCGTTAATACATTAAATAGTCGCTGTGTTAATTCAGGGTCTAAGCTATCTCCGTACCAAATTTCATTCTAATTAGTTCATCAGTTTTTGCATGAAAGAGGAACAAACATATATCCATAGATTCTAACATACTTTTATGTTTATAAAATTAGCCGAATATTAGGATTGGAAATATTTTATAACAGTTATAACTTATCTGTTAATTACTTAAGATAAATAACACAATGTAAAAACAAAATTTAATAAAAAAAATAACAAGATATTATAATGTCGCCGGTTGTTGTACTGTCTTAAAAGTATTTTACGAGTATGTTTCCTGTATTTTTTGTGTGCATTCTATAAAGATATAGTATAGTGGTTAGCATGCTTGCTTTGAGATCTGTTTAACCTGGGTTCGCTTCCCAATCCTGGCCATTGTTCAAACGATGAGTTTGAATTTTTGTCTTTGAGTCTGGGTGTCTTTTTTAATGTTGCATGGCATCCCCATCACAAGAGAAATCCTAGTGGGGAACTAAGTGTGTGTGTTTCACTCGACGCCTGCTGTATTAAACTCGGTAGCCACTTTTCCCGAGTTGTTGAATTGTATTTTTAAATAATAACTGCTTTTAAATTAACTATAGTGATATCTACCAAAGCTGTACAGCTTTGGAAAATCAGTGAAATCCCTTCGCATTTTGACCAAATCGCGGATTTTTCTGACCAGCAAGGCCTACCACCCTTCATAGTAGAGACCCGTATTCGACAGTGGGAGGATATAGGTTAATACGAGCGTATTTACTCCGTAGTTGTAGCGTCTTATCAGTTCTAAATACTTTTACTATATATCAAAAAAGGTTCCAATACCTCAAGTTGTCTTAAACTTTTTGAACCTTCGTTAAAACAGACTCTTGATCAAACAAAATTTCGTCCAACTTCGTCAGCACGCCGATGGACTTGTCGTAATTAAATTTTAAAAACACCCTTGCGTGTCTAAATGGGGGTAATGAAATGAATTATTTTAATGAAGGCTTCCTTACCCGTATTCGCGTGTACGTCAATGTAAGTACTAACATGTTGACTCGTGGAACATTTCATGCTGAAAGCCTTATTTTTTACGATCTATTTTTTTATAGATTAAACGTAGGTTCAAAACATTGCTCTATTAGAATCAACCTAGGATATAAAAATCTTTTAGACATGCCATTATTTCACAATTATTCACTTAATTTAAATTTATTAATATACAATGAAGTATACGACAGATGCAAGTTTAATTTAATATATGGTATTGACCACAATGTTTAGGCATTCTTTGGCAGACACCGTCAGGGCCGAAAATTAAACAAGTCCTTTTTGGAAATCATAGATTTGGGTGATAATTATGAAATATTAACATGTCTTTTGGCAATAGTATGCTTTATAGTTATTATATTATAACCCTCATAATTTACTCCTTCGTTAAAGCGAAAAACATAATTCTCACAACCTCATAAGTGAAAAACTCCAAGTTGAATACCTAAACCTAGTAACATTTAACATACAAAATAAAACAAGTAGTAAATGTTAATTGTTTGAATGTTTTATAACATATTAGAAAAAAATTACAGTCGGCACAAAAATCCAAAAGTATTACAAAAAATCCCCATTTCCGTTTTAGACATATTGAAAATGCGGGTATTCCTCCCCAACCCCAGCACAGATACAGAAAAAACATCTAGAACTAAAAATGGCCCAACGGATCTCATAAATATAAAAGCCTTCGCCATCTTTCGAAATAATATTACCTATCCTCTTTAAATAACGATCATGATACAGGCTTCCTTATTCCTACTCCTCTTATCTTGGAGTAGATTAGGGGACCCGTTGTTTTTGTCCGGGCAAAATGGTCGGGTCCGTTGTCCCATTATCATTTTCCGTTGAGTGAATCGGCCTGGACCCACGGGTGACCCTCTCGGTTTCAATGTAAAAAAGGTACGTAAGTGGTTAACGACTTGAAACATTTGTGAGGAAGGCAGCGAAATGATTCCTGGTTGCTATTGCTTGGACATGATATGAATATGGGATTAATTCATTTAAATTTGACAGTTTTTGCTGCAATTTGCAATGGAGTTACTTATGTGCTTGTTTACCTCATCGCAAACCTTGTGTTAAATTAATAGTTAATGTTTTTTTACTATTGCTAATATTAGCACTTTAATACCTCAACATAAGAAGAACTTGTGCGATGTATTCCGTGAATTATAAGGCTGTAGTTTACTGACTTAAGATAACGTAGGTCTATTCTTTAACTTCGACTACACTAACGATTATGCGAGTTATTGTTGAAAAAGCTGGACAACAACAGAAACGCGTTGAGTATTTGAAATAAACTAGATTTGAAAAAAATTGAGTAAAATACTTTAAAATATTAAAATTGTACTCTTAAATATTGTAGATATCCTATTTCTGCCTATTTGTTATTTAATTTACAAAACTAAAAATTATTAAAATATATTCAAATTCGTTACTGTAAATTAATTTAGTACCTAGTCGTATCAATTTTTTTGGAACGTCATTCGATGTACCGAGTTTTTTTTTTAAAGTTCTATGAGGAGTATCAGCAGATGCGCCTCTTAGGAAAATAATAAATAAGAGCAGTCTTCCCATTACAAGAGCCTTACTATCCTCAACTATACGCATTGTTTGCTCAGATGCTCGCGAACGTGAGTACAGTATAAATATGCTTCGTCGATGGAGCAAACACATTAGATGAGGACTATTAAGCTAAGTATGATTCACTTTATGCCGTGGTGACTTTATATTAATGTATGGGTTCCATAGTTCCAGTACTGTGCAGAGGAGTAGAATTGCCTTGTAAAATTCCCACTAAGATAAACCTGTATTATATTATTAAAAAAAACATTTATTTAAAAAGAAATTCATAAAATTTTATCAATTTAAATATTAAAATACCGAAAAAAAATATGTCCGTGTGGCAATGTCCCAAGACGCTGGCTGCATTCCTGCGTTAAATTGCCACTGAAATCTTTTGATCAAGGATTGTGCCAGTTCTCTTGTCCCCAGTAGCATCGATAAGTTTTGAACAAAACAAAACAATGTATATAAAATATATCGCTAGTCAGTTATTATAAACTAAGTCAGCGTTGTATACATGTCTATTGTGACTTGTAGAATTGGTAGTGTTTTATGTATTTATGTTTACTTTATATGAAAAACAATCAATTTGCAATCCCAACATAACTTTGCTTTAGTATACACAACCGAAAATACCATTCAAAGGTACAATCGTAAGAAACATACAATCTTTTCTATTCATAAACAACTCTCTGTGCTCTGCGGTATTACCTATGGTTATCTATTTTCATTCATATAATAAATATAGTCTATGTTACGTAATTACATTTTTAAAATGGTTCAATCGTTTTTAAGTTCATTCGTTACATGAAAAAATACAAAAATCTTTCTTCTTTATAACATTAGTATAACAAAAAAAGCGTTCTAAGTGTGTACTTCCTAACATCGCTAAGTAAAAGTTCGGCTTAGGACAGTTGCAAATGTAGAGAGACATCGCTACGACCCGACTTGTATGCAATAAAGCAACTGGACAAAGCACTGCGAAGATTGAAGAAGGTATTTGTATTTTTAGTGTTTGAAATTAATAATGTTAGCAATAAGACTATTATTAACATTATTATATATATTAGACAGTAACACAAATTGGTAAAATGCTTGTTTGCCACGCGCGGGCCCATTTTAGCAGCAACGCAATAATGTAGTTTTAACCAATATAGCAATTCTGAGGAGAGTACAGATCAGACAGGAAGTCTTTAATAACCAGTTATGCTGTTGTGACCTAGTGGAATAACTAAGTGGATACACTAATTAGGTTTGCACTTGATTTTTAGTAGTAAAGAAGAAAGAGAAGTAAAAAAACCTAAAGACCAAGGTAGAGCACACTTTACTTAAAAAAACTTAAGGCTTAAAATTGGTGTTATTATGATATTTTTAATAAATAAATAAAATGTCTCTGATTATTACCTTATGTTATCGAGAAATAGTAATGTAGACAGTCCCACAGTTTTGTAGTTTGCATAAAAGTAGACGCAAAGTGAAAATTTAAAATATAAATAATTTTAAGTGATACATAACTTACTGTAGTTTTACTTGGCCTATGGAATAACGGAAGAGGAGGAAATTAATATTAATGCTGTTAATGAAATTTGGCATTCAGTTGCCGCCGGCCGTAGTGTGCCGTAACATTGGTATCTCTGTCTGTAAGTTTGGAGATGCAATCTTATGCCGCCTCAAGCTTGCGATGATTGACATCGTGGAGGTTTAGTGGGTTAACTTTATAAGGAACTTTATTTTTACCAGAAGATAATTAAAAGATTAGTTTTTTATATTAAAAATATTCATTTTTTTTCTTATTTGTCAAATTAAATGATAATAACAGATTTTCTAATCAACTTTGATGTCATAAATGACAAATTAAGCCACATTAATAATATAAATTACAAAAACACGCCTTTTATTTTTACAAGTCTTTTTTAAAGCTACCAATAAAGTTTAAACTATCACTTAATAATAACTCTTATTATCAATAAGTGCCATATTGAATAAAAACTTTAGTAAAACGCTGAATTGAAGAAATTAAAAAAAAATTGCACTTGTCAAACTGCTTAAAAGATAGAAGTCGAAGCTCATCCACGAGTTACTGCATCATGGTTCTGTTTTAATTAATAAATAAAGGCAAAATAAAAAGATAAGGTCAGCTCGAGGCTCGCTCCTTAATTAAAGCGAAACTATTAAAATGCCTTCTGTGGCTTCGCGGAGTTTGAAACGTTGAGCGTTTTTAGGCCATGCACAGAAAATGTTAAATGTATGAAATAGTCTAGCTATTTGTTTGTGAGTATATAATAGTAATGATTAAGTAAATCATGATATAAAAGAAATCATAAAATTTTGTCATAATTTACTAGTCCACGTTAAAATGACTGATATTTATTTAATTTTACCTAAACCTGCTAAATAACATTTGAGATGCTAATCAATTATCTATTTCATCTTATAATTTCATTTAACAAAATCATATTATCTGGTTTGGGCAAAAAATATTAACATCGTCATAGTTTATCTTATACAATAATAACAATTACTATATGTTTACAACTTTCAGACAGAACAGCATAATCCTACTTGCTATTTCTTTTCCATCTTTTATTTTGTTTTCCTTTTATCAGACACTAAGACAGGATTGCTTGATGGCTGGATTGGCTGTTGCTTTGCAATAAATTATCTATATTTATCTTATAATTACTGATACTATGACCATTATATTATCTTAACCTATTGGATACAATATAAATGACTGTAGCAGCATTTAAGGTTACAGCTTGTAGAGCCACCTGACATCCGACACGCATCGCATCGCCTCATTCATTCACTTGTGAACTTCCCACTTGGAGACCACTGGCTGCTTGCATGCTTACTTTAGAGTACTCATCCGTGGCGACAAGTTGAACAATGAACGCCAAGCGACGAGACGGTGCGTGTCTGGTACCATGAGCTTGCGACTTTTAGTTTTTCACCACTTTCAGGCTAAAGTCGGATAAATACTCTAAGTACTACGCCAATGCATATCGTTATTGTTGATGTACATTTGTATAAGTAGTAAATATTCAGGGTAGTATTGTCAATGTTGACAAACCCCTTGAAATTAAAAGATTTAAAAAAATATATCTAGTTATATTCTTTTACATACTTAAAAATCATATTTTTTCATTTATTAATTTTATAATAAACTAGCTGACCCGGCCACGCGTTGCTGTGGCTATTTTATAGCGTCAACAACACGTGGTAATTATGCTGTTAAAATGTAGCTTATATGACACGTTCGTAGATTTACCATAGCAGCGCCATCTATTGATTACTTACTCAACCCAGTCGAAAGGTATCGAGTCGACGAATCATTTGGAGTTAACAGATAATTGTGACTGTCAAATAATAACAGACAAATAATTAGCAATAAATTAAAATTGCGACTATAATTTGAGATTTAAACTATCCTATCTCTCAAGTTGGATCGAACTGCACATGGTGTGCGAATTTTATTATAATCGGTTAAGTGGTTTAGGAGTCCATTGAGGACAAACATTGTGACACGAGATTTATATATATTAGATAAGGTCATGTAACTCTTGACTTCCAAAGCCGAAGCAATCCGTGCACGTTAAACGTCACCCAGTTTAAATTTGAAATGTGGTACTTATCTGCGATTCCGTTTAGCCAGCTCGAAGTCACGGGCGGGCTCGACGTGCGCCGTATTATTTTAGGCACCATTACACCCACGTGGCTCCAAGCGTGATACGGGAAATTTGATCCGGAGGTCTTCAGAGCCGGTCGAATAATGTCGCTGTAGGCAGGTGGAATTACTGGGAATGTTGGATAACGCTGCACTTGGTCTAAACGTCATTTTGTAAATGGAAAATCAGCATATTTTCTTAGTATGTTTATTAATTATTGAGTTTGCTTTGTTAAGGTTATGTTTACTAAAGTATTTAGTATTTTTGTTAATATGTAGGTAACAAACAACAATAAACAAATACAGAAAAAATCAAACTGTCTATAAAACAGAGTGTTTACATTTAATTCTATGTAAGTACCTTTTTTTGGACACTTTCTTTAAAGGTTCAAAATAATTAATTTAAAATAACAATAAATTACTTTAAATAAAACTGATTTGACGGCCGTAAATAATAAAAGGAGAGTTTACTGCTTAAGAATAAAAAAATTTCGCAAATGAAAAAGGTATCTATTAAATATTATAACAATAATCTGTAAATCTATTCTGAATTTAAATATAAAAGTCATAAATTAAAGAAAATTTGTCACTTTAAAAAAATTTAAATAATAAAAACAATACATTCCATTCTCGATGTTACAAAGTCTTGGCTGAGGCAGGTGATTAAATGAAAAATTTGAACATCAGGTTTTAGTAAATGTTGCGTGTAATCCCCGACACATGAGAAATCCTAGTGGGAGTCTATATTTCTATTATACAAAATTTTTGTACGCAGGATTATACTGGTAATCAATTAGCATCCTCTTCTCCTGCTGACCATATACAACCACTTTGACAATTATATTTTTGTATGTAATAGTAAGTTTATTTCTTGCAAAGTTTCAGCAGTTCTAGATTTAAATTTGTTGATTATTGTCATTAGAACTCTCTTTTAAGAGGATGCTAATTGATAACCAGTGACTTGTATATAAAATCATGTGATTAGCAGGTTGTCAAATAGTACGAGATAATGATAATTTGCCAATATCACGTATGCAGGAAGTGCCTTGAAAGCTTTTATAAATTTTCCATAACATCACAACTGCATTCCAAATTCAGCGACCGATATATTAAATTAATTCATTTACGCCAAAATTAATCCTCTCAACGGGACATCTTTGAATCGCTAAAAGCTTATCCGGCGATTGTACAAAACGACAAAACCATTCAACCCTTTTAAACCCCAATCCTGAGTGGTTGGGTCGTTAGCAGACATTAATGGAACTCGCTTATTCAACTGTGAAAATAACAAGGGCGATATTTATTTCTGTAGCCGCGGGTGTAAACAGAATTGATGGGAAAGTGATCAGTGACTGGGAGTTACTTCACACTGGAGTGCTGGTACGGGTTTTACCCCAGCGAAACCTTTTCGTCCCTAGTCACGTGAACTCGGTCTAGTTGGGTCGCTTTCATTTTAATAAAGAGCCTGTGATACAGTTTCAAAGCTGAGTTTTATGAATGCGTAGTCTTACAAATGTCGTAGCTCTCTCGTAGCAACTGCTACGAAATTGCGTAGCACTACAAGAATGTTAGTTGTTTTTAGATAGATAGATAGACTGTAAGTAATTTTTGATAAAATTTTATTTAGCTAATTTTTGCTGTATAAATAACACGACTCTACAAAAAAATGTTCGTTCTTTGTCCTAAAGTTTATACTATTATTTTCCAGTTAGTTTTGCACAAAAACGAAAAGAAAATACCTTTTTTCGGTATAAAGTTTGATTTTGTGATAGTTATAATAATAATACTCATTTTTTTCTCTATTATCAAACAGTACCTATTAACATAAAAGAAAAAGTAAAAGTTTGCACTTTTAAGCTATTTTCCACTTTTCTTTAAGCTAATTTGATAGTAAAACTTAATAAAAATAATAAACATTTTTATTTCAATAGTTTTATTTTCAATCAAAAATTAAAATCCGAGATTTTTAAAAATTTCGTTCAATCAGTCTTCTAAGCACAAAAGCAAAGTTTTTCATGCCATATATTTTTTTTCCGTCTTATTACGACCTAAACTACCGAAATTTAATGCTTTGCAATCAAAGTCAAATTTCATGTTGACCCGTGTAATGTGTTTGTATTTAATTTTGATATTTTTGTCAACTTACTATGTAATATCATTTTCAGTTTAAACACCCGACATTTGATTTACCCTGATAGTTATAGCTCATAATAAGTTTATTAATAATATTAAATTATAATAATAAGTTTAAAAGTAAAAGTATTAAATTAATAAGTTATTAATCGGCTATTATCAGCTAATTTATTATATATATAACTAAAATTAAATAAAAAAAACCTGTAATATCAATAAAACTTAATACGTAAGAGTTTCTAGTTTTGATGTTTGTATTCAGACAAACAATACAATAAATAAATGCTGAGATATTTTATTATGCTATATTATTCTACAGTGTTACGCTTTTTTAATCAAACGAATATATATAAACCTATTTTAAATTTACATGTTATCAAAAATAAGTTCGGTTTAAAGACTTTAACAACTTAAAAGACATTTACCTCTGAATGAGGAAATAGTATTTAAGGAAATCTAAGCTTCAACACAATCCAAAGTAACTTATTGTTAAACAAAAAAGTTTTAACAAAAGTAATGTTTTTAAATCTAATTAATATGTTTGCACCTTACCTCATATGCCTACTACGAAGTATTATTTGTTTATTTAACTGGGTCCGGAAGGAATAGCGGCATGCATCGAACGTTGCAAACAACTGCAGAGTTCTTCGCTAGTAAGTTAAAAAAAAATGCTTTAATATTAATTATCAAACATTTTTATAATCATGTGTTACATTGAATACATGTTAACTCCTTTGTTTTTGTCCTTATAGTTAACTAGCTGCGCTCTGCTGAATTTGTGTATGCTACGGGAACACTGCATTATCTGGGATAAAAAGTGCCTTATATGCTAATCAAGAACATAATTGGTGCCAAATTTCATTCAAAACCATTCAGCATTATTGCAACGCTAAAAATAATCGACCAAAAAAAACATAGCAAAAAAACAGTAAAAAATAATTAATAAACGATCAAAATATGAAATATAATAATATAATTAAAATTCCAAAAATAATTTAATAACTTTTATGTTCTCCAATGTCAGAGAATGAGAAAATTATACAGTAAAAATAATATCGAACATATTTTTTTTAATGTGTGTATGGTCTCTGCATTCGCCTTAAATTCGGCAAGCAGTCACAAAAGCCGTTCATAACGAATGCATTACCTACACTCCAAATTGCGGATGCTTCTCGCAACTTATCAGCCGGCGCGGGACGGCGAACCATTCCTCAAAGTCGTGGGCTGCTTTAAATAAATCTACATATTAATGTGTTAACGTTTACTGGCAACGAGTATGGTCGGACGTTACACGTACTGGAATGGAGGCTTCAAATTTGAAACGAGTTTTGCACCGACTTCTGAGTGACGACGCGTCGTCTCTTTAGAGTTAGTGCGAACTTCGTTCCGTCAGGTTTTTGAATAAATACATTATGTTTCTTAACTGTTACAATAGATTGAGAATTTTTAAAATTTGTTAAGATTATTCAACTGTGTGAAAGTTTCTCACTTGGATTTCTCTATTGCTATAATATAAAATGTCTATGCGTTGTTTGTATTTACACTAAGGTATCGTATACAATAGTTTTAGCTTATTTTTTTATAGAATTCTAATTAATCAAATAAATATAGCAAAATAATTGGATGACAATATACTTACGTAGAAATAGGCGTAACGGTAATTTTTCAAACAGATATACACGGTTATCGGCTAGGTGTGTATTTAGCCGATAGGTGTATATTAGCCGGATTAGTACCTACACCCTTAGCTGATAACTTTGTATAATATGAACAAATTATAATAAAAAAATATTATGTTATATAAGTATTGTCTTCCTTTAACTTTAGTATAATAAGCTTAAAATTAGAAACAAGATGAAAAGTATACAACAAAAATAACTTTGTTATTTTTATACCGAATATTTTTTACACAAATTTACGGTAATAACCACATCAAAACATAACTCTTAAAGAAGAGAATTCACGGTCCATTCTATCAAAATTCTGTTTAAAAATATTGTACAGTCTGTTGAACTCTCAGACTTTAAGCGATAAAGACAAATTGCATTATGAAAAGGCTTAGTACAATGGTACAATATTTTGGTAACAAAAAACCCATAAAGTTTGGTTTAATAAAACTACAACCTTATTGTGGGTTGAATGCCCGCGGATTGCTTTTAAGCGTAAAATTAAATACAACTCAATACTGTATTAAATTTTACGCTTTAAAGTTATCCGCGGGAATTTATTTTATTGCCTTACGAAAAACACTAATGAAATGAATGAATGAATAATATTTTCTTACTTATATTTGGTTTGTAGTATTTTCTTATGAAGAATATGGAGATTTATATTTAGCTATTTTTACTATGTACTTTTTATTGTGTAGAACTCCCAACATTAAAATTAATTTAACACATTTTCATAATATAATCCACATAACTACTATCTGTTATTACTGGGTAAGACACTAATGACCAGTAATTTAATCAGCTTGTTATTAAAAATAGAAAGAAGACGTTTATTAAGACACACAAGACCCTACAACGATACCAACAAAGATAAGACAAATAATACATAAAGACATTAAGACATAATATCAAGCAGTGTTTTACTATCACTGTAGTGACGAGTGCGTCAAAAATGTATAAAGTATTTTTAAGACATGATTATACGTAGGCCAATGTCCGTATCATATTATAGGTCTTCCCTATGAAGATGATAGGCCTTAAGCAACCATTGCCAAAAAAATTGTGCTTAATAACAGCCTTAAGCTTTGTGTGCAGGTTTACTTCGACGAGACGCTTATGTTTTAAATTATGCAAAATTCTCAAAACTGAGAATGGCCAACTTGTTAGCGTAGGACTGGAAAAATGCACCAATACATGAGTGGAGCTGTGGCTATCTCACCCATACGATTGTAAATACTATACCTGTTTGCAATTATGAAATTTCAGGAAACATACTAACCGACAGACGAACGAAGAAATTGCCAAACTTGAAGCAGAGATGCTTCGCTAGCTCTGTCAACTGTAGATACGAGGGGAACATAATACCTTTATAAATATATAACAGACTTTAGTTACCCCATAATATCTTACACGCAAACCAACTCGTCATTTAAACTAATTGACCCGAATTACTGAATTGCCAGGAGACCCTTAATTATCGCGGACCGTGCAACTTCGGTGACAAACAAAATACATTTGAATCGTAAAGGACTGTTGGTCGCAGTTTGTAAACAAATCGGGACCTTAAAATTTAGCATTTGTTTTGATTTCAAAACTCCGCCGGTCGGGCGTGCCTAGGGAGGAACATTTTACATTCTAAACAAAGTGAAAACTAACTTATGAATATTCTGTCGCTATCGTTTGAAAAGTGCCAATCTGTTTGGGGCATGCGCAGTAGCGGATTTAGCGCGGGCTTGCGTTCAGGACTCAGTAATTGGCCAGACTCGGCTCGGTTCGAACCGGTCACGGCTGGCGCGAACCGGTTTCCACCAGTTTCTACCGCTTTTCGCTAGCGATTAATTCGACCGTTGCCCCTCAATTCGCTCGCTTATGGTACAATTGTGAAACCACATGTTAATTGAGTGAGCGTAAAGTTAAGTGGTTGGACTAGTTTTGTTGGAGGATATTTTGTGGATTTAGTGTAGCAACTTTAATTTACTTTCTTAAGTGTTCCGTGGTCTATGTGGAATGGATTTTTGGATTGTTTGTAAGTATTTTAGCATATCTAACTAATTGTATTATATTTAATTCTCGATTTGTTTTATTACCTGCGTAGGTAAATTTAATTACATTCGTGCGCTATTTTAATTGAATATTATTATATTACTTTTACGTGAATATATATAGCACGTTATTTTAGCTCCAGCAATGTAGAATTCAACTCATACCTAAATATAAAAAAAATGTATGTTTCTATTCTACAAATTAGTAAAAATATACCAGCATTACAACTTCAAAGTAGCACTTTATTTCAAAAGATAATTATAACAGAATTTTAGGGACCTCGTTATCATTTCCATTAAAATAAATTTGCTTTTGCTTTTATAATAAGACTGCATGAGACACTAATTAATTTTAATTAACTTGAAGATATAACCTAATAATAACTAATTAACATTCTAATAAAGGCGATATAGTACCTATTATATATTTTAAAAAGGAAATTTATAGAGCATGTTGAAACTTGCATACAGTAGGGTTCCGTAGAGTTATATAAGTATAAGCTTACTTATAGCTTATTCGTCAATATTATTTAATTGTGATTGGAAAATTTATATTTTGAATTTGTTCCTACTATTTATTAGGAATAATTGGATACCTATAACTTATCAAGTTAACATTTTTCATAGCTCAGGACAGCGAGAAAAACCTTTTAAATTAAAAAAGGTTAACTTAAGTTTTAAATAAAAATTGCCTAAAATAAATATATTTAAGATATTTTTTTGTTAATATTAAAAATATTAATGATGTCAGTTATAATATTTGACTAATATTGTTGCAGAGTTACATTATATTAACTTTACACTTTGTTATTTAATAATTTTAAGTTACTATGGTGTTTCGATACTAGTACATTAGGTGTCTTTTACCCGACTACGAAAGAAGGAAGGTTATGTTTTTTGAGTGTATGTATATATGTATATATATGTATTTATATTTCTTTAACATGCTCTAGAGCCTAAGCCTAGCCTCTAGGCTTGTCGTGTTTATATGTGAGTGGTGTCAATAGATTCGTTTAGTCGTAAGAGTGACAATGGGTACATCAAAATTAAAGAAAAAGGATATTAACGTTGATATACAGGTTTAACGATTTTGCAGTCGAGTTTTTTCGAACTCACTTCTAACCATTTGCTTATCAAAGACTATTGCTCATCAGAGTAACATGTAGATACATTTGCAAAATTTGACGCTTTTATGATTTAAACCTCGCAAAAAGTCGCACAACTTATTTCGTGGGAAAGTAACTAGTTTTGACGTATATTTTTACCTGCGTCGTATGTATATGAATAAGCATATATTTAGCCGAAGGAGAACACATAAAAGGCACGAGATTGAAAAAGCAAGGTTTCCGCCGATGAAACATCAAAACAAATCAAATCTAGAGTTAAACATATTTTTTCTACGTGATCTTTCAGTTTTATATGCCACATCTTATTTAGCTTTCCAAGATCGGACCGGGTTGGACGTGTTTTAATTTCAGTGTCTGGTTAATATTAGTTAGTATGAACTCCTAGGTCAGCTTTAAGCGCTATGGTGAGAAATAAATGATAAAAAAACTATACATCTCCGAACATACCAAACACAAATTAAGAATTATATCAATATCAAAAATCACGTAAATAATGTATGAGGCTGGAACATCCCAAGTTATTTATGCCAAAAAAAAAATAGGTATAACCAAATCTTTTTTGACTTCAATAGTGCAAAGGTAACCACCAAAAATATTCATAATATGACTGTTCATTTACCATATCAAAATGCAATAGGTCCAAAACTATTGGCGATTGAAACTCTGTACCTTAATAAATGACTGTTATGTTGTTCTGATACACGTCTTACCTAGATTGTCAATAGAACAATGCGTACCTTTTCCAAATAATCCAATTTTCTCACATCGCTACTCCTTCCTAGTCTTTGTTTAGCCTACAAACACGGCAATAATCATATTATCGTGGATGTAGATCGATTCCACATGTGTGTTCTACAACCACAGATCTTAAATTTTTTTTAACAATATTTTTAGAGTGGCCAGTTTAAGAATAGTAGAGTAAGCGCGTTTATAAAATGTACGCTGTGGTTACAAGGTACTACTGCAGAGCGAGATTAACTTTACAAATTCAAAAATTAACCTTAATTTCCCAGATTATTAGTAAAATCATTGCCACTGACAAACCAGCTTGCCAGAGAAGGCCAAAACCATGGTGTGAATTAAATTGTGTGTGTGTAAATTAGTATATTCATAAACACTATGATTTTAACCAACACGTGATTAAATAAAAACCTAGTATGTGTTTATATTAGAAAAAATAAATGTCTATAACTTTTATTTCATAACTATGGTTTTAATTGATTTTACTAAATATTGCTATACAATGCTCACTTGATAGTTTAACCTATAATAATAGCGAAAATAAACGCTAATAACTCATATCTATTATTTTTAAATTCTATGGTTGAACCAAACTGGGTTGAAAGCGTATAATTCGATCACATTTCGTACAGCGTACCATTCGTTTCCAGAACACGATTTTTACGTCCCTTTTTCCAGTAAAGCCAATTTTGTTTCTACGTTACATTTCTTATTGTGTTTGCACTGATGGTATATAACAGTATAACTAGTAAATTTCGATAATAACAAATATTATCGAAATTTACTAGTAAATGGTGCTGCAGTGAAACTCCTCCATTTTTCGGGAAAATAATACGCCAAAAATAATTAAAGTTATGAAACTCAACATTATATTTTTTTTTATGTGTAAAAGTTATTTTATTTGTTAAGTTTCGAACGATTTGTTCCACGTTTCGAGTCGCTCATGGTGCAAAAAGATTAAATTCCCTAGAAGAAAACAGCGGGAAAAGAAACAAAAGAAACCGTAATGAGGGTACACATAATCAATTTGTTTGTTTTATGCGTTTATCTTGTCGTTAGGGAAAGTATATAAACCAAAATTTTACGAGAATTGATTAAGAAATGTTGATTTTAGAGGAAAACGCCTGTACTGATACTGATCATACAACGTGTTCACCAAACATCTACCGCACAGACGTACAAAAGTTTGCTCAAGTGAGAAAAAGAGACGTTTCATACTAGGTCAATAAAATAGACCTTTCTTCATATCTTATAATAAATTTACTAATACGAATGTTTGACTCATAAAGTTTGATCTTCAGAGTCAGACTATTAAATGTTTATCATAAAACAAATATAATAACCATTGCGGCACTTTATTGCAGTAAAGCGTACGTCTTTTATAAGAGGACCAGTGTTCAGCAGCGGGACGCTATAGGCCGATATGATTTCTAATAATAATATTCATATGTATTTATCGATAAGTATTAATTACAAGTTTGACAGGTTACTAATATATAGGGTATAAACTGTCTTCGTGTCAAAAAAGACATTTCAAAAATGTATAAAACAGGCATGATTGCTATGGTACTTTCAACGTCCGATTCATAATTAACATCTCTTCTTTTAAGAAAAACTTTCTTATAACACTTCCTGCTATCCATTTCTGTGCACTACAAATACAAGACTTTATTTCTAACAGTGTGTCACCTCATAAGATCTGCTTCCCTACGATGCGCCCACATTCAGTACCAGCTGTTTCATTTGCCCCAATTTTTACAGCTCAGCGCTGCATTTACGTGAATTCTTAATATTGGCTCTGATAAAACCGAGAGCAGAGATAAAGGAGATGGGTAACTCGAGATCAGAGAACCCTTTTTGCAATAAAAGGAAATTTGATTTAGAAGCGGTTTTACTGTTACTTTTTAGACTGGTTGCAAAGAAATTTTGGGCCAAATTTACTAAAAATTTGCATCAGATGATTTTTGTTTTTGAATAATTAAGGACGTATATTTATATCACTCTAATTAATCTCATTATAAGAAAATTTAAGTTAATATAATAGAGATAAGACATATTTTGTACACACATCAATTAAAATAAATATTATTTCTAAATTTGAATAGTTTTGTGGCAGTTCTGAAGACTAAAAAAATCATGTCTTTTCTAAGTTAGTAATAAAAAGACACAATGACATTGGAAAACTTAAGCTCGTTTTAAGTCACTAAGTGCTTTTAGAATCAGTCACATTGTAAAGGTTTTTTTATTACACAATAGCTATTATTACAATTTTATCGACTACGACTTCAGTTTTTTAGATTTATTGTAGAATCGCATTTTAACCTATACGGCGAAAAAGTGTAGTGGTGGATACCATTAGTTTTGTTATAATCACTAGCTTTGCCTCGCGGTTTTATCAGATACAATTATTTGACTATCCTTTGAAAATACTACAATTTTTCGGGTTAATAATTAGCCTATGCAATCAATCAAGTCAATCCAGGGTCTTCGTGCCAAAAAAGACATTTCAAAAATGTATAAAACTAAAGCCAGTGTATAAAACTAAAGGACAGTGTAAATGATACCATAAGTACGTTAGGAATTATAAATATTTAATCAATTAACCCAATTCAAAATAACTTATCGCAGTGGAGAATTAATTTTGCATGAAAAAATTTCACGTTATTCATAGACCAATGTCAATTTAGGATACAAAACCTTCCAAGGATGCCATAATGCCATGCAATGCTACTACAACTCACAGAATGTAGATAGTTTTGATCATTTTAGCCGTTTTAATGTGTAGTAGTAACAAACACGCCCACACACACATAGCCTTTCGTCTTAATAGTATTATTATGGTGTTGATTAATATTAACATAAGTTTTCAATAAATTAAACACACTTTAAGAATTGTTCTCTTGTATTCAATGTTTTGCCCGCAAGGATGAATATATCTATCTATCTATCACATTAAGTTTCAAAATACTTAATGTCTACGCATAGTACTACGAATGTGCTACGTCGTAGCTATACGCGTAGCAGTGGCGTAGCGCTTTTCAATAGAACACATTCCTACGATTTCAATAGCAAGAACTTTAGAGTTACTAGGTTCAATACAGCGTTGTGGTTTTGCAATCCTGCTCTCTGTTCGATTTATTCGCTTCCCACAGTTGTCAGTACATTTGTCTTATCTTATATTTAACTAAACACACATCATCTATTGTTTCGTAGGATCCTTAAGTTTTAAAATTCATAATGTGTAAATTAAAATGTAATTATAAAATTGTTCAGTAAATACAATCTTCACATCATAAAATAATTTTAATTGCACAACTGTTTACGAGCTTTAGAAACGTTACTTAAGATATAATCTAACGCAATAATTTAAACCTATCGAGAGTATGACTTTTGTTTGTAAGTTGTCCATCTATTATGGTTGCGTTACTTATAACAATTTGCTTAAATTATATAAAGAAGTGGCATAAATAGTAACACTTTTAAAAATATCATATATCAAACATTATCTCGCTGGTAATTATCTTGGTTTATAAATATAACTACGTATGCATCGATACCCCCTCCCGCAGACGCGTATCCCGCGGGCAATCTATCAGTTAAGTTATTTACCTTGGCATTATCACGTTAAATAACAATAACTTCTAGTAGGGTCATATAAACCCCAATTCTAGTAGGTATTATAAAGTTGCACTACAAAATTTAGCATAGTAATGGTATAAATTTAAAATAAAGCTACCAAGCTACGGAAACAGTAATTCCTTATAATAAGCTTCAGAAAAATACAGGTTCATTTTATTGTATTTGACAAAAAGCAGGAAAACAACGTGATTAGTTGAGTTAGTTGGTTACTAGTTTTGCTCTCGTTGTGTTGTTTAGAGCTTGTACAAACTTACTGCATATATAGAGAAAAGTTGATAATAGCTATTATGGTTACTAGTATACTACGTGATATACAGGGGTATCGGCGAGGGGTGTACTAAGCCAAAAAGGAGTCACTATACCCATTTTAAGGAACAACTTTCACTATGGAACCAACTCTGAATTCGAGAAAAAATACATTTTGTCGACGATCGATCAACTTTTTGTGTGGACCAGCTGTTTTTTTTTTCTCGAATTCAGAGTTGGACCCATTGTGAAAGTTGTTTCTTAGGATGGGTACAGTGACCTCCTTTCGGATTAGTATGCCCCTAACCGGTAACTCTGTAGATATACGTATACGCTATAATTTATACAAAGGTGTTGGTTATAAAAATAATTTTATTTAATTCAAATCATTACTTAACTGTCAGTCAGTAAGTAAGTAATGCAGATCTTATTCTTTAATATTTATAATAATTAATCAAATTGTAGTATTGTAGGTTGGTAAAAAAGGATAATTAACTATGTAAATACCATTCTTGATGGAGTCAGGCGTTACTTTGCGGAAATCCATTTATAATAAGATAGTCTAGAAAGAATGTCTAGTGTTTTCCCGTCTTGTCTTGAAATCGAATAATATTTTTCGATTTCTCATGCTGACCAATATTCTTTAAATAAGTAGATTTTAGATAAATTGAACGTATTTCAAGCAGACTATTTAGAAAGAAACCCCGTATCTTTAATTAAAATTAGTCAACCTAAAATAACCAAGTCATTGCTGCAATTTCATATAAATTGTCCAATCTTTTATGCACATAACACTGTTGTAATGTACATAAAAGGTTATAATTAATTTAGAATTTACCGCACAAAGTTTGCCAAAATAGCGCCCGCTTGCCTCTAATAAACCAAACAGCAATGTGGTTTTGCAATCCCGTTCCGTGCGAGCCTTATTTACGTAGGTACTTTTATTTTTACGTGTACTATAAATTAGAACTCGAATACACATCCGAAAATAGACTTTAAAACTGGTGACAATAAGCACGAGTTCCCATTGGCAAAGAAAGCCAAAGTTCTCGAATGTTTACCTGTTTATACTATTTTCTTATATCTCTAAACGCTATACGAGTCGTTTGAATGGTCTATTCAGTTAATGCTCCCTAAATTCCTTTACCTTACTTAGGTATTTGATTAATTTAACCTGAATACTAAGATTAGAAGGTATTTGAACTATCTTTTTGTCAAACTATAGCTATAACTTTAATTGGAACCTAATTTCAAAGTTCGAAATTACAAAATACTAGGCTGCTTGTAAACTATCAACAAAGACTTTCAATATGAAATTTTTTATTCATATTAAGTTTGTAGAAATTCTAAAAATAATAGGCATATAAGACAAAAACCTAAATTAATTTTAATAATTGTTATTCAATTATTACTTACATCTTAGGTTGCTAGCTCGTTGTTAGAATTGCAGTCCAAGCCTTTATAGGTAGCAACCATAATGTTAAAATAGTCGCCAGAAAACCACAACACAAATCACACTAAACAAGGAAAAACCAAATTTACTAGCAACTAATTTATTTTAGTGCAAGATTGACGCTGACTAATTTTTAACATTATATTTTACATACCTGTCTAAGCGTAGAACGAGCAGATTCTACTAAAAAGCCGAAAACGAATAAATAAGAATGAAAAAAGCGAAAGAGAGCTGTAAGTATTATACATATGAGAAAATAAGATATTATAATGTCTAGCCAAGCACACAAGATTGAACATTACATAGGCACATAACTACTACAAAGACAACTTAAAACAGAATCAACAATCTTACCCAAAGATTTTCAAACAGCAATAAAAAATATTCCAATAAATATTTCAACATTAAACATTCAAATTCTATCGAATAGCAAGCTATAAAGCGGCCTAAAATTGGACTTGAATTGTCGCAGTTATCATAAAATCGGTCTCGGGACACAATGCTGAGACATTACGACTTGAATAGGCCATTGATTCGTCAGCTTCCGCTACTTTTCGCCGCAATTATTTATTGTTTCGCGACCGGCCTTGAAACATGGCTCGCCCTATATTTCGGTCTATGCGTGCGAGTAGGGTAACCATGACGGTGTTCATAAGAACTATAAAATTAATTATATTTTAAAATAAAGTATTTCGTCAACATAGCGTGGAAACGTTATATCAATTTATTAATTCATATCAAAAAATTAATGCGCTTTACTTATTGTGTTTTGTTGATTCCTTTATTATTTCTCATTTTCGTCGTTATTTTACTCTTCTCATCTCTTGATTTTTTTGTTATGTTTGTGACCTGATTTAAACTAGTATGTAGAAATATTTTTTAGTTAGAAAATGTATATACTTCACATGTCTCATTATTTTATCAAAATCAGAACAAAAACTAAAAAGTTATATCGGCATTTGCGGCAAGGAAAGGCGATACTACTTTTTTTTAGTAAATTTCATTTGCGGTTATAGTCATAAAATATATAGCATAGTTTTTTTAGGTATTCAGAACGTGCTATAATTAAACAAGGTTATCATATACCTACTATACAAACGTTTCACTCACATAATGATTTATTTTTAAGTTTACGCAATCGGTGTTTAATCGTGCTAATAATATTTTAACCAATTTCAGTGTTCACCGACTTCAAATAATTAATATTAATTGATCGATTTTGATGACATATATGTGGAACTAACAATAAGTTTATATTATAAGTCCTATCAAAAAAAAAACGGTACATAAGACACATAAATTGGGAACATAGTTGTAACTAAAAAAAAGATTTTGGTTTTTCTGAAGTATAAGGATTTTTTTTTTCATTTGTCGAATTCGAATTTATTGTTTCTAATTTCCCCTGCATCTTGGTCACCGGCGTGCGGGCTGCGTGTCACAGCCGCTGTGCGGCGCCTCACGCGAGCCCCGGCTTTGTTCAAGATTAAGTGGTACACTTTGCACGTTAGCCACCGCTTAATACACTGGATTAAACGTATTTGTTACTCACAAAAAGGCCATTCAACGCAATCGTTACTTGAAGTGTGTGTAGAAATGTGGCTGAGACATGACACTTCATTTACTGTTTTAAATAAAAAATATAAATGTAATTATTCCTGAAGCGTTTGCCTTGCAGTATGACAGTTTCAGCAAAAATAATGTATAGAAATGTAAAAGAGTAAACCCTGACTGATTGATATTTGCTACGAATCAACTTAGAGCCTAAACCGCAGAATTTGCTTAGAGACATGATATTTATATATATATTTGGATACATCCCACACTCTATGATAAATACAGACAGTATTTATTATAAGTAGTAGATTTTTTGGAAATTCAACCCTTGTGGGGACAAAATACAAAGTTTGTTTTTTTGCCGCAGGCAATGTTGCGGGTGACAGCTACTAGTAACTGGAAAAAATAAAATAAAAGTTTATTTGCCGAAATTACATATGAATTAATTCATGTTTTTTACAGAAGAAGAAGGCACTTTTCTTAATTAAAAACGACACACTGACCTTCAAATAGAATCATCTAATATATTTTGCCTCATTTTTTTACATAATTACGCGCCAAAACATGTACAAAGAATCTAGATACCTACTGATGCAAAGGCCTATATGGTCGATATAAAATGTTTGACTAGGCTACATATCTTAGTATATAACGCATTATGTACAATTCTCGATCGTTCCCTTGTAAAATGTTTCTAGACAAAATCACAAACATAATAAACCGCAAAACAAAGCTTAATAGCGAACAATAAAACCCTTAATCTCATTATTATCTTTCGCAATAAAGAAAACAAAGTTATTTTAACTGTAAAAAGAAAAACAGCGTATTTCACCACATAAATAAGGCATTACCTAACATTATACGTGAGTGTGTACAAATGTAATTTACGAATGAAAAATTACATTCTGCCGGTGCTCTTGTGATATATTGTAGAATATTTTGCATACCCCAGTTTACTGAGGAGGTTGGTTTCGGAATGTACGGTGTAAAAGCATAATGCCTAAAGCGAAAGGAGCGAAGTGCTTCTGGGATCGAATGTGAGGTAATGTTTTTTTTTAATATGTCATACTTGGGCTATGAGCTGACTGGACTGAACTTGGACAGAAACTTAATGTGATTGCTTGCATTAAGTATCTAAAATCTGAAAATATTATAAGAAGCCATTATGTTTGATGATTTTATTACTACAATTAAATGATTTTATTAAAATATAACCAGTAAGTTACACTAAAATATATTTTTTTCCTTAAAACCACAATATTATATAATAATTGTTTATAAACGACAATTAGCAAAAACCTTCAAACGGCATACAATTCCGATGCTTGTAATTTTTTTCCTATCATATTTTTATTTTTTATATTCTGCTCATTTTGTTCATATGCAAAAATATGAATAAAATATTTCAATCGTGAACACCTGATAAATATTTCAAACATGATACTTGACGGTACAAGTAACGTTAATTTATATGAATAAAATAATACTGCTTCGCCTGTAATATAAAAATGAATCGCTGAATGTGTTGCTACTCGTAAGCGCCAATCTCGAAAACAGCTGAACCGATTTTGCTAATTCATTTTTAGAATATTCCTTGAAGTACGACGATGATACTTACGAAGAGAAAAATTTAAAAAGTTGACTGAAAAGATCTAAAAACAACACATTTTCTATGCTTTCATACAATCGATTCTTAAAAGTTAATTTGAACTTTAGAATAGAAAAGAATAAAAAAAGGCGGTACGAAATTCGCCGGGTCAGCTAGTTAATAATAAAACAAAATAAATCCATTATTAATAGTAGACATAGTTTCAATAGAATTATTTAAAAAAAATCCATTCCATTCTATTGTATGGGTATATTATAACCCTAAAAGGGAACAATACTGTGTTTCGTCCAAGCGTAGTCTGCATTATCACATTGTTGCGGCAAATAAGCCAATTTCGAAAATAATCAGCCAAGCGATAAATGGCTGTAATGAATACACTTTGTACATTACAGTTTTAACGCTCAAATGTACTGTGCTGGGGAGGAAGAGGCTTTAGTGTATAGGTTTGAGCGAGCGATCTATAGCGTATATTTTTCTTTAAACTCGAGTTTTCATGCAAGGTATTTGCAAAATGAACCAAAAAGCTATATATACTAGTAATGTTGGTGAAGAGTTCAATAGTTACTCATGAGGACATCATTTTCCAACCTTTAGTGACTACCAAGATGCCACTATACTGCAAAACGCGACCGCTATATGGTAGAAATTCCACGGGCTCGCACTAAACGCTTTGCGTCGACTTATATTGTGCGAACTGCCAGGCTGTGGATTTCACTGCCGGGTGCTCTATTTCGCGACAGATATAATCTCGTTTTTGAATCGGTTTCTTCTAGGCAAGCGCGCTACATCCCAGCCCGCATCGTTCAGATCAGCTTTACATCAGGCGAGTTGCAGTAAAGCGCAAGCCTAGTAGCTATATAAAATAACTACCACTTAACCGATTTTGTTCACATTCGGAATTCTTGTTTAACGGATGTGTATCGTGTAAGTTTATACAAACTTATTGCCCCAAGTGCGCCCAAATTACGATTTCAACGACTCTGATCAGATGCTTATTGAATTGCATAACTTATATTAAAAACTTTTTGTATGGAACAGCTTTAGTTTTAAGTGTAGTTTTTTGGTTTTTGACAAAATATATGAAACAGTTTTTTTTTCGGGAATTCAGAGTTGCTCCCATAGTGAAAATTGTTGCTTTGGATAATGACCCTCTTTCGGCTTAGTACACCCCAAACCGATAACCCTGCATAAGGGTCTGAATTAAATATAATTTGATACTAATTTTATACATTCTTTTTCAAAGTTATAAGCAGCGCGCTACCATTTTTTCATAGACGTGCTTTAGTTTTCATTCTGTAAGCTGAATAACGCTATTTTCTTTAGTATCGCAGTGGGCCCGACCGCAGTAGTTCCGGCTCATATTAACCGTTATCGCCCCATCTTAACTGCCCTGTTCTCGAAACTATAGCCTTCGTTGAAAATGATACACTTAATATCAATCAGCGCGAAAACAACCTTATTTATTTAACGGTAAGGTTCCGTTTGCTAAACGCGCTTCGGCCCATTATTTCTCATTATTAAATTGATAAGAAAAATGCGATTGGCTAGGATTGTAGTTTGAACCGTATCTATTGAGTTTTAGAGTCGGATTTCGAATGAATTGTGGTCGTGAAAACGAAAGAGTTATTGTGAATACAGATAGAGCTCGTGAACCCTTGTTGTTGGGAACAATGACAGGAATAACGGCCCTTTTGTTTGTGTGTAGATCAAAAATGTGGTAAACATGATGTGAACGTCAAATGGTTTCAAGAGATGATAAGAATAATAAAATGTTTTGTTGAATAGAACGCGGGTTTTACACGTGTATGAAATGTACCAAAAATTACTGCAACATCAATCATATGAGAATATATGAAATAAGGTGTAATTTTAAAATTAATCCAATTGTCAAACTAAACTAGTTCTGATAATAATACCATCATATTTAGTTAAGATACTTACTACAAAATCATCAGTGCTAAGTTCTTCAAATAATTAAATATGGGTCCAGAATTGATCAGAGTAGTGATATAATAAAAGCGGATTAATTTTCCAGTAAGTATGTTAAATTGTGGAATAAAAGTGCCACCATATCGACGAAACCGTGCAAAAACTATACTTGAGAAAGAACTATTATTGCTCTAATAATCTAAATAATTTGTTATTTACTACCTGACCCGACGAACTTCGTACAGCCGAACAGTTATTTATGTTTCTCACGTCTGAAACCTTTCCTGGAGTACGACAAACATTTCAAGACCAAAATCAGCTAAATCGGCCCACCCGTTCTCGAGTTTTTGCGAGACAAGCGAACAGCAATTGATTTTTATGTATAAGAAGATTTAATCTAGTACGAGAAAAACACTTTCTAGTCTTCCAATTTCCTTGTGAGCTTACATTGTTAATCGTTATTCTTCTTCTATACCTACTATGTATAAGCAATTCTTTGTATGAAGTACGAGCCTTATCTATCACCATCCTAAAAGCTTACAGTCAATCACTAATGACACCAACATTACATATTCCATATCCGATACGAGTTTAGTTCAGAAGTGACGTGACAAAGTCGAGTGCGTGTGACAAACTGCTTTACCCTAATTTCCTGCCAACCACACGGAACCGCCGCTCAGAATCCTAATAGTTTAACCCACTTGCGTCGAGTGATACGTGAAGGTAGATGCGTAAGAGATAAAACGGCGATACGTGCACGCTGACGAAGGAGGTTTAAGTCTAGGTTATAAGCGTATTGATTTTAAATTTCAGCGCAGTAAGTCATGTTTGAATTTAACACGTTATTATGATATATACAAGTAGCTAAAAGCTGCTGAATCTTTAAACCTATGTATCTTCCTTATTCTTTATCTATTTTTATATACCTACTCAGCGTCACTCTCAAGACTAAGACGAATTTATTGACAAAAAAAGGGCATGCTAAAAAAATATACATACATAATACCACTCGGTAAATAACAAAAAAAAAATTAGTTCATTTGATTAATAAATTCACAACAATTAAAACAATTTAACTGATATTGATGTACACACACTCTTAAGGTTATGTTGAACCCTGACCTGAGGGTGTAAAACTATTGGGAAAGGATGATAATATCTGCGTCGCCAAGTCAATTGATCTCATCTGTTTTACTCTATAATAAAGTGAGGATAGGTAGATAGGAGCAAAATGTATCACTTCAAAGGCCATTTATCTTAGTTTCTTGAAATAATATTTGTAACTGCGCTAGTTGGTAAGATATACTATAGGTTTTTTTTAGATATTGGGGAGGCATTTCTAAGGTCCTATTACTGGCCGAATGCCATAGTATTTGGTACAGATTTGCAAACTACAACATTTATTACGAATTCTTTATATGAAAAAAAAAAAACGGTTAAGCGGTAGACGTTTTTACAAGTCACATAAAATTGTGGCCATGACGTCAACAGTTCGCATAACTGCTAAATAAATTATTCTTACAAAACACAGTACTCTACAGTAAGTAACAAAATTTTAAACAATATATTCCAAACATCTGAAAATATTGAAATTAAAATTTATAAAAAGTCCACAATGTTGATGTCAATACGAGTATAAAATTTCTAATTAAAATGAAAAACTTCAGCAAAAAAATAATTTACCGTAGTTAAGACCTACCAGCTTTTAATAAAAGCGGCAAGTTGTCACCTCAAGCAATATAAACCCCGAATAAAGGTCACAAATTCACCGAAATCATAAAACGTTTGTGAAATTCTGCAAATTCACGCAAAATCCCCCAATTTCGCAGACGGACACCCATCGAGGTCAGATGCCGTCTCAGGTATTTAATAAATTTCCATTGCGCACAATATGAAATCCAATTCCGTTATCAATCCTAAATTATGATCCTTGACTCAACCCCAATCTCGATCCCGGTAAGTGAAACCCTACGCGATCTTATTACTCGATGTCATCCGCATGTTAGTAGAGTTTCGAGAACGTTTGAGAACCTTCGAGAACCCACGGTACCTGCGTCACTCCCGGCACACGCGTCAGCTTCTCAAGTGCTCATATCTTTGAAGATTCGCTTTTAATGGCGGGTAGGAATTTAATTTTAAATATAAATTTTTAAACTGGAACGTTGACAGCTTGATTTTACCCGTCTCACGTTGTTGTTTTGGTTGAACGTTTTGTTATTATTTTAGCTAAATTTAATAAATTTCGTATTATAAATGATATTTAAAAATGCTAACGGAATTTGTTTAGAATTATCACCGTGCCCCTTTAGATTTATTGGCATTTAAAGTTCTTAAGCACAACGTAAAATTAAATATATTTATTAGTTTTAACAAATTGTCGGTATTTCTTAACTTCACATCCTGCATGTGAAGTGTATATATATTGCGTATATATTATGTTAATCAGACTTTAATATATAAATTACATTACCCACATCATTATTTATCCAAATTTTTATGTAACGTAACTTTGCGTTACTAATGTAGTCTACATTAGAGACAAAACGAATTCGCCAAACCTTAAGGTCGATTTATGATGAAAAGGTATTAACTATGTCAAGCACAATAATACTTGTAACAGTTCCAAGACTATCGTGAACATTTATATTTAAGATTACTAATATTCCCAAAAAGGAGTCCATCTCAATAATATTCCAGAATCAGCTTATAATAATAACAAACTGTTTACATAAGAGGATGGATACCTCCGTGGTTACGCGATGTCTCATAAAACTCACAAAAGGGCTACCTCTGTGTGCATAGGCCCTTTTTCAATATCTCTGTTCCGAGCCTTTCCCACAATTGACAAACTTCAGCCACAAGTTGGTGTTCACAAATCGCATAACAGCTCAGGAAATTTTGGCCGAGAAGTAGAAACCCGTTGTACGTCTGGATACAAATTGATATTTTAAATGTAATATAAACTTTATTCAGCTTGTGGCTTTTTTTATTAATTTAGGCTTTGATAAGTACTTAACTTTCACGTGGTAAAAAAAGTATCGTTTGTCAGAAACTCAGATAGCTAAGAGTGTATGTTGAGGTATTTTATTCGATATGAGTCTCGGTTTTCACCTATTGAAAGGGTTAATATTAAATAAGCTAATCTACAAAATCAAGGGCCCGGATTTGAGATGACACTTAAACGGTGTAATAATTAATTGAAAAAAAGACTTTCCAAAAGGACGGAGAAAGTGTTAAGCCATTCATTTATCCTTTAAAATGACATCATTAAGCTACTAGATGGTAATTTTGCTAGAGTCAAGCCACACATGGTTTGTTAAACAAATATGAGATGAAGATTTGAAACTCCATCCTGCTAGGTAAACATAACGCCTTTTTATTCTGCCAGCGTCGCACCCTTAATAATTTTGGATATTTTCAGCACCGATAATCCGATACAATAGAAACCAGCAAGATTAAGTACTGGCGGTACATTACCCTGTGGACGTCAGGCGACATTTGGCAGGTTTATCGAGAAAGTTCCCTTGTCCGCAGTTGGAAACCGATACCCGGTAACGGATACAATTTTAACTAATATATTGTTGGGAAAATGTATGAGAGTTGTTCGCAGTTGGTTATTTATTCGCCGTGTTGCTTCGCCGATGTCTCAACGGTTTCCAATAAAGGTGATATTATATTATTATAATATCTAATATCGTATCTGTTATTTCGTTGCCTGTATCGTCGGAAGTTTTGGAAATAAATTATTTATTTGAACTTAAGTGCGTGTTTGTTTTGAAGATAATGGATTTAATATATTAAGTAAGTTATTGTTTCGTTTTATTGGGTCTCCAATACCAAGAAAATGGTGTCAGACCAGAAGAAAAGACGGGATCCACGTTCTGGTCATTTTCTCGCTCAGCGCATTTCATTAGCGATTCAGCGTGGTAATACCGCTAGCCTTACCTATGAGGACGTTTGAACGAGGTGCCGTGTTAGGTTTAGGTTTTAGACTACGTAATTTTTAACCGACATTACACAGAATGAAATTTCCGATATTTTTTATAAAAATCATTTTACAGTGTATTACTGACTAGACATGCTCCATCTAGTACTACAGAATCTGTCTTATATATAAAGAAAAAAGGAATAATATACCATTTCAGTACGAAATATAATTTTGAGCACTAGCAAGTTATAACACCTACACTACAAATCAGAAAACATAACATCATGATACCTATAAACACAGATGCCTAAGCACATCACAAATATGATACCGTTATCCTTCGTATATTATTCCACCGAATATCTCTCGCGGCCTTTGTTCGAGAGCCTTCGATTCGAAAGCGATAAAACAGGTAGTAATCCGCAGACCTTCGGAAACGTCACTCGAAAGCCATACACGGGATGTATGTGACGTTAAGTTATGACGGGATAGAGATGAGGTAAATTAAAACAATGACATAATCGAGAAAATCATATATTAATATTAATTATTATTAAATAACTGAGAATATTTTTTTGTTGGCTACTTTGGTATATTTGATAAGGACAAACACACCAGTATACAAGTACTGAAAAAATAGTGAAAATTGACGTTAATTCAGCAGGTTAATTTATTAACGGGGTCTTAAAAACTTCCTGATTTAAGGCGTTGTTTGCCGGACTTAGTACACACTTATTTGATTAATTATATTCATTAATATTAAATAAGATAAAATGACAAAAACAGAGTTTTAGCTTTAGAGCTGTTTACAGTATTTTAGAGACTATAGCTGTATATATTTTATTACTTTGAATATTTATTACCTTTTTTACTTAATCTACATTTACTGCTTCACTAAAATTATAAAGAGTAAAGATTTATATTTTTGTATGTAACGAATAAACTTGAAAACTACTGGACCGATATTAAAAAAAAATTGTCGTTATAAAGCTACACTACCACTAAGTAACAAATGTTATAAACGGGGTTATCGGCTAGGGGTGTACTAAGCCGAAAAGGAGTCACTGTCACACCCATCCTAAGGAATAACTTTCAATATGGTATCAACTTTGAATTTGAGAAAAAAAAATAGCTGTTCCATACATAAAGTTGATCTTTCGTCGACGTAAAAATACCATGTAATGTCTTTCATCGCATGTGCTGCGGAAAGTATTGATGATAGAAAAGTAAATGTTCCACAAGTTTATAAAATTTGCTTTACGCGATAATTCCGCCCATTGTATAGATATGTCTTGCTGTATCTTTTATTTTTGTTTGCAATAAAGCTATATTCATTAATTCATACATAAAATTAATAACCGCTAGTAAATAAATAAAATAAATTGCTTGGAATCAATAAACTACGAACTTTGTTTAACATTACCGATACAAAACATTCCTGCTTTTATACTTACACTGAAATACGAGTAACGGAATATTAAAATCACAATTTTCTAGACATTGAATAACAATTACATACACAATTATGCCAATAAAATTGTAGCAATACTAAGAATTGAAACGAATATATATTGATATGTTTTGTATCTTAATATTAAGATCGACTAAATTATAACAGTACGAACTGAACTTCTAAGTATTGTAGAGTATTTGTTGTACATAAAGCAAGTTGCTATGCAATGCTATATATGCACGGTTTTTAACGCCGCACCTATGTGCCGGTCGGAGTGTCCGATGTGCGGAATTTCTTCATTCGGTCGCCACGCTCAAAGCCCACGATAAAAGCTGTTCAATAGCTAAAAATAATGTGTTTCGAGACTTGTTCATTGTAGTGTTCTGTAACGTTATATCAACATTTATTTCCATAAAATCCATTTCCTATTTTTGTTTATGAATCAAAAAAATTGGAAAACTTGTGCGATAGATGCATGCGAATTGAAATCGGTGGTAACTTTTGTTTGAGTATTATCGATCAGTCTTTAAAAAAAATAGCATGGTTCATATCTATAGCTCAGACACTCGGGCACGAGTTGTAGAAGTATAGCGGAAACCATTCGAGAGCACTCAGACCCTCTTGACTTTACACGTCGGCTTGACGGAGAATTTAATCCAAGTGGGGACAAAATCATTCGTCGCTGGCAACACCTTTTTGTGACAATTTGCGGTTTCCGATGTCATTTCTTAGGGTTGGAATCTTTTTAACACGTGTCGACTCGTCGTTATTTATCGTGGAGCACATAAAAATGGTTTGAAATTAAATACTGATATTATTGTGTTAAAATATTAATAACACTAACATCTAGATTAAAAAAGAATTAATGTCAGTACAAAATAAGTTAAATTTATAGTGTGGGTGTGATAATTCAGTATTTTTCTTTACTTAGTCAGGCACTTTAAAGTATTTTTGTTTTTAGTTACTCTTTCATGCTCAAATGGCTGAATTTATTTGGATGAAATTCGGTCCAAGTATATCTTATATTAACAAATTACTACATTACTACATTAACAAATAGGCTTCTTTTAGTCCAGGAAAAGTCAAAATGTTCCCACGAGAACATCAAATATTCACTGTATGTAAATCTGACTAAATGAGGTGATTCTTTTTTTATTTACAATAATGTACATTAAAAACGACCTGTTGCACACAAACCAATCAAATATGAATGTATTTCTATTTTTTATGACCACGTTTTCCTAATCAAATAATTAATTTAAGTAGATGCTATCGTTATAGTAGATAATGTACTCAAGTAAATGTAATTAGTTTTACTTCCTCGTATGCTCAATTTAGTATACTGGATATTAATGGTTACGGCAACGTGTGAATGAATTAATGGTGATAATGAAATTAATAATATTAAAATTATACTATTATTTAAAACAATTGAGTCACAAAAATATTTATAATTAATTAATGCATATAATTTTAGTTTAACACTTTTTATTATTAAACCTAGCTTACTTTATTTTCTAATTAGTAGTAATTAGGTATATTTAGTTCTCCAAACAAAAGAATAACTTTTATATGACTAATTATTAGTAAATTATGTTATTTGAAACACCAACATGGTTAATTAAACAAGTGCTGACTTAATTGATGGAGTCAGGCGTTACTTTGCGGAAATCCATTTATATTGACTTTCGAGCGAGCGCTTGAAGAGTCAACATCTCCTGAGGATGCCTTGTGCGAAGGCGAAACACGTGTCGAGGAAGTCGGATACTGAGAGAAAGAGAAATAATAAGGTGAGGTGTGGCGGTGGTGAGGAGGAACCACACCATAAAAACAAAAATATTTTTCGATTTCTCACGCTGACATCAAGACGAGGCGGAAAAACACTAAATATTTTGTATATACCATCTTATTATAAGTGCTGACTTGACAATGACGTAATGTATGCTGTATCAATTTTCATGCTTAAACAATACAAATAAGAAAGCGAAATCAAAATTTCAAAGACCAATTCAGAAGCATACATATACACAGGTTATTCATATAACATCATCACATCATCATCACAGTTTTGCTAAAATGGTAAAAAAATAATTATTTAAAGTATTGTTGAACTTTTCAAAATAATAAAAGAAAATCTACAAAAGTAAACGTGTACGCACGAGAGATTGCAAAAATAAAATGCACACTTACCTTAATTTACTAGCAAAGGAAGTGCAATATTGTAAATGAGATTCACAACAAAGATAAGGACCACGACACACTTGAGGGAGCCGAGACCGTTCAGATGTAAAAGGCAGAAATACAAATGTCGTAAACTTGGGTGAGAAAACATAGATAAAGGTAGCGATGTACTTAGCCCTAGATGTTTTTGAACTCTTTACATTTTTATTTTATTTTTTTTAACAAATAAAAAAAGTTATAATGAACAAAAAGTCAAATATGTGGAGGTTTCCAAGTATCACATACTTATTGGTGAACATAATATTGTATGGGTATCTATCTGATTTAGCATCTTTTATCATTGAATAAGTAACAACAAAGTAACTCTACACTTAGATTGCCATATCAAACATATATTTTTATACCTGTGGACACCAGTCTATACAAATTGAATAAAAGCTAAAAAATCTAGTGTAGAGTGGACTCTACCTTACCAATCCGTACGGGTTATGCGATCTACAAACAATAAATTAAAGGAAAGCTCTGCGTTAAAAAAAAAGAGTACTTAAACAATACAGTATGATCTATATTTAACAATCAAGTTTCTTTCCTTGTAAATAACTAAAAATGATTATAAAACTGACTTAAGCTAAAAAGTTATTATGTTATACTAATGTAACACAATAACTTGACTTTAGGCCACTCTTTTTTTGGTCTTTACTTCTCACGTGAACCTTACACCTTAGCGAGACCTCGTAAAATTTTATTAATAAAAGAATAAGTAACTGTAGGTAAAGAGAAACGCCTCGAAACATCCGCTGTCGACGCGGGCATACCTACTAAAAAAGTAAGAGAAATTGATGAGTGGCACGAGGAACAACATACAGACATGTTACCGTATGCAAAATTTCCAACATTTTAACATGTAAGTTTTTTTGTAAAATTTACTATTCTTATTCAATGTTTTTCAAATATCAGATTTTTTAAATATTTTTTTTCACATATAACATAACATAACAAGTCTTTCATTGCATAGAATGTTGGTAAATTTATTCTAATTTTGGCAAACATATTAGATGATCATGTCCTAATTGGTCAATATAAAAGTATTTTGATCAAACAGACTTCCTACACTTAACAATATAGTTGCATTTCTGTTAAGGTAATATGCATAACATTAAAATTGGTTTCGAGATGCGTTACTTTATGTAATACGTAAGTTCGTCGGTGTTAAACTTTGACATCTAATATCAGTGCTGAGGGAAAATATGTACAAAATTTAATCCAAATAAGCTCATACTCGTATATCAAATTTATTATGTAAATAAATCTGTGCATAAATATATTTTAGGAATCATGTATTTAATATTAGGAAAACATTGCATAATTATTTTAATGTCGTTTAAAATCAAATAGTATAAACAATTATGCATCATTGTAATGATATATTGTTTTAGTTTGTATGTGGATAACAAAGAAAAAGTTAAATATGTGTATGCGTATTATTATAATCAATGCTAGATTATTAGTAGCATATAAAACAAGTGGTGAGACGCGACTTCAAAGAAACCCAACTGTTGTGCATCCTTATTTTTATTTTTTCATTTTGAAGTACCCAGTATCACTCACACGACTAAGACCAATCTATTTAAACCACTCACGTAAAAATACAATAAGTCGTTTAGGCGCTAGGGCGTGCCAAAGAAATATACATACATATTATACACTCAAAAACATAACCCTCATTATTTCGCTGTCGGGTAAAAACATCAAATGGTAAATCAAAAAATATCGTCATCCAATAGCTAGTAGCCAAATAAATAACATAACTTAAACATTTAAAAACGTTCAACTGTTGGTGCTCAGAATCTTTATTAGGTGAATCCAGGCAATGGCTCAAAGTGGGCAGCCATTATTAAAATTCTCGCAGCCGCGGCACTGCCATAATAATATTTTCAGCCGAGTAAACCCACGAGAAAAAAATGAGAGAAAAACTGCGCTCAAAATGGATTTAGCATATTTTATTATAATATTAAGCCGTACAAACGATCTTAAAAATGAACGTTCCCGGCAACAATTTTGAAGTTATAAAACAAGGTGGTACAAGAGATTAATGAAGATTTACGTTACAAAATGAATTTATATAACTACGCTAGCTTAAATTATTATTAAAGTATGTTTTTCAGTGCGCAATGCAGATGATTTGTTAAATGCTTGTCGTTAGCTATATGCTACATTTAACTTGTATGTTAATGTGCAAAATTTTGCAGTTTTAGTGTTAACATTTTGACAGCGGAAACAAAGATGGTTTATGGTTGCAGTGGTTTTTAGTATTGCTTTTAATTAGTTTTATATTGCGAGTGAATGGGTTATATTCTCAAAAAAATCTCATGCACCATCCCTACCGCGATGGGGATTTTTTTAAATAGATCATCTCATTTATTAAAATTAATTTTAATTTCAGACGCAGTACTAGTATATTTAAGAACTATATTAGTCACTAGCTGACCCGGCAAACTTTGTACCGCCTAACAGTCGATTCTTTTAGACTAATGTTACCATCGTGTAAATATTGTTATGAATATTTATACGATACTAAAGTCACTCAATTGTTTTGCCTTCTCGGAACCTATCCACTAACACTTAAACTTTATATTAAGGTATTAAAGTTCAAATTGACTTTTAAGTATTATTACGAATCGATTGTATGGGAGTATAAAAAAGTGTTGTTTTTAGACCTATTCAGGCAATTATTAAATTTTTTTTATCTTCGTAAAAAACATCCTTGTACTTTAAGAA
The DNA here is from genome assembly GCA_947049295.1 of Ligdia adustata. Classification (NCBI taxonomy): domain Eukaryota; kingdom Metazoa; phylum Arthropoda; class Insecta; order Lepidoptera; family Geometridae; genus Ligdia; species Ligdia adustata. Next base: position 13,964,150 of record OX346218.1, read on the forward strand.
ATATTCTAAGTAAAGAATAAGCAAAACCGTTTAGCTATTTCGAGATTTGCGCTTAGTGCTTAGCAAAACATTCAGCGATTCATTTGTATATTATAGATGTAATAATAATTAATATGGTGGTCGAAATCAGAATGAAAAAAGTTCGCTGAATGACTAGAAAAAGGATAATAAAGACTTAGAAATATTTGTTGGTCGTGATTAAACTATTTATACCGATCTTAACAACCTAAAAACTATTTCTAATTATTTCAAGAAGTACGCAATTCAATGTGTCACGCGATTTGAAAATCATAAAACGAGAATAAGTCCAACCTGTCGAGAAAATTGGTTGCCATAATTTTGTCACTTTATTTATGTTTGATAATGCCCTGCCGGACACGATTAACAGAATATAACTAAGAGAGAAATATATATGAAAAAGAAAAGTGTCACGATAAGTAAAGCTAAGAGAGATAACACAAAAGAGATCGAAAACTGAGGGAAAAAAATGCTATGACGTCACAGACATCAGAATGAAAAAGTAGGTTAGCTAATTTATGTATCAAAACTTGTGTCACATTAACCAAACGTATTCATTTTTAGAATATTTCTTTTTAAATACAGAGCAAAAAATAACAAAGACGATAATCTGCCACGTATTTTGCTCTTAAATCCACCGTTTTTAAAAAGAAACAACGACGTGAAAAGAATCCTACGTATTTTCTTTTTTTCAACCTAATTCAAAGGTCTCGGTTCTTTATACGTAAGTACTTCTTGCGTTGAAGGGCGCGCCTTTTCAACATTAATTTTATGATATCCGTTTCCTTACTAAGCTAATAAACCATTTTAGAACCATCGTTAATACGGTATTTTATGATAGAGTATTTTACGGGATTCGCTGTCTAAATCAGCTGCTGAGCTCCGTATTTGATAGTAGGTAATTTCATTAATATCTTATAGAGATAAATTAAAGTATTTTTTTAATAGAAGGCAAGTGTCTTTATTAACATAAACTAAATGACTAACGACGACAACAAAATATTATAGCAGAAAGATTACCTATAGACCATTTAAGATCTACAGATAATCCAAATGCTCCAACCCACTACCAGAGGGCAGCGTGCATAGATTGCTAGCCAAACAAAAACAAAATTAGAAACAGAATGTGTATTATACAAAATTAGATGTGATAAACAGAAATGCTAGCTAATATTTTGCACAAAAAATAAGTCTAATAATTCAGCAGGGCAACGCAGCCAAAATTTTGGGCACTATGCCCGAATTTAGAAATTTTTGAAGTGACTATTTTTTTTTTATAAATTTTGTTTATCATTTCATATCTTTTCTAAAGTATGTGAAGTTAAAAATATATATTTTGTGTGGAGTTGTTTTTGTTGCAATATTTCAAATAGTTATTTCTTTGTTATCGTAACGTTTTCATTGGGGCAGTATTTCCCCCAGTAAGAAAAGGATTAAGATGTGATAACTATATTGTGGCTCACCGATGAAGGTAATGTTCGTCACCGTTGTAACACACTTGGTAGTTCATGACACAGTTTAGAGGAACTTAGAATGTTTTTAAAGTCGTAGTTTCATTATATTAAATTGCCTCAATTGCTATGTCAAGAGATTTCAGAAGTACTAGTATATAATATTTCAATCAAAAAAATATTTAAAAAAACACTTTTATTTAAACGCATGCACTTAACATCACGTTAAAGCGTTAAGTATATCGTTAGTAATACTTTTCTTTCATTAAGTACCTCGCTCGCGTATCGATCCTCACCCTGTTTTCAAGTAATTATCTACTGAACTACGCCGCCCCAAAAACCACTAGTAAATCCATACACCATCAAAACAAACGCTCACCGGACGCTGGGTTCCGCAGTAGATATAATTTTCGATTGCGGCTAAAATCTAAAGTGCTGTTAAGAAAATAACCCACTGAATATTCAGTAGGCTAAACACAGGCTGGATTGCATGGCTTGTTTTCATTAACATGATTGGACTGACCCCATTAAAAACCGACCGTTCACGACCTCACGTATTCGTATTAGAATTTTTTAATAAATAAACCGGTAAAAACCGTTTTTTTTTTTTGTAAAACGTGAGCTTATTCGCTTAATGAAAGAAGTAAAACGATACGCTGCTACCGGAATTGGATTGGATGTTTGTAAACGAATATTTCCATATGAATGAGGGATTCGCTGTCGTTATGAGTGCATGTGTACGAGACGGATAATCGTCTTTTTTGAAAACGTACTTTAAAAAGGAGAAGTTGAACTATTTGGTGGAATCATTTTATTTCTTTACAGTTCCGTACCCAGAGTTTAATAACCGCAGCCTATTAACAATTGTGCACTGTGAGCCACATTGGTTCATTGTATCTTATAAACCGTGCTCGTAGTTAGACAAATGAAATTTGCACAGGTGATCTATTTCTGTTGCCGCTACAATAACAACTACAAAAAAGTGATACCCAAGGGGTGCACCGAAAAACGTAATTTATGCCGTTTTAACTCGTTTCAGAAATTTGAACTTATGTTGTATAGGTACGGAACCTTCAGTCCGAACTCGCATTTCTGATTTTGTAAACTTATGTTTCCTGAAATCTCAAAAAAGCCGCACGCGATTTGAAAAAACAATATTCAAAAGGGTACACTTCTAATTATATAATATAGATAACTGAAAAATTCTTTGTCATATTTCACACTTTTTTTTACTTATTTTTGAATATCATTATTTAAAAGTTTTTGCGGTACTTAATAAAATTGATATAGTTTAAAAGACAAAGACTTTGCATTTTATGCTTAAAATAGATAATATTCATTATGACATGTGTCAAAAAAAATATTTAACTAATGACCGTTCATGACACAGATCTATCAATCAAGTGGCTAACAATCTTAATGCTTCTAATAATAAATTGACATTTTATTAGAAGTCCTGATTTGTAGTGATAATTTTTCCTACTTGTTCTATTAGGAGAATAGATGTGATTTATTTTTCTTACTTGTTCTACTGGTAGAATTAATATCAGAACAGTTGGAAGAACCCGACTGATTGATATTCACTATGAACCAAAATAGAGCCGCTGTATCTCGAGACATGAAACTAGAGTGTGTATTTATTACAGGGTGTATAAGGTTTTGAGTGACAAAAAAGAAATAAAGAATTAAATAAATAAAATACAAAATACAAATACAAATACAAAAATACAATAAACAATGTCTGAATAGACTGTGGTGTGTCATAAATTTGACGTGTCTGTCTGTGTGTATGTAGCATCGTAGCTCTCGAACGGGTGGACCGGTTTTATTTTCTTTCTTTTTTAAAGGTGATTTATGCGTGTTCTTTCTGTTTGATGATAATCAGTTCAAAATGGCCGCCGCCACAAGATGGTGGATTGCATATTTTTACAACTTCTTAATATCAAATGATAGGCCTCTACTAGAAGCATAATTACTAATTATAATAGTTTTTAAATCAAAGATGGTCGCCACACAAAATACCGATATCGAGGTTCTTTAAATTTTTGAATTGACTTGTTTTAGAGACGCGATCAAACTGTGAACACACCGATGCAAACTTAGCAGCAATACTCAATAGCTAATAATTCAACCAACTTTGGAATGTTTTTATGAAGTTAACAGCTAACAAAATTTTGCTAAATTTACACAGATCGTCAAAACGGGCGACTTACGAGTGTACCCAAAATTAGCCTGTCAAATTGGACCCTCTCAGTATTGCTTCAATATCAATAAATTACGCACGTGCCTTACACATTGCTTTGTAATATATCTGAGTCTAATAAAACATTCCTCGGAAAATTCTATCAAATTTATTCCGATAAAACTTAACCTCCTCTAGTATGAGCGTTTTGGTCCGGGGAAAGGTAAGGACAAAATAGAACGCGGCTAAATTAAAATGTCAGAAGGTTTCCTTAGAGGCGCAATACATGTAGTATTCAAATTTTGTCACTCAAAAGTAGAAATATTTTTTTCATCCCACCATCTCGGAAAGAGTATTTTTGCTAGTCGATATCTGAGTGCAAAAGCCGTTTTTATCCGCTAGAGAATAAAGCAAATTTGAATTAAGAACACGGTATGCACTAAGTTTGTGAATTAAAAACCTCATTCAACCTATTTACTTCTACTTTTATGGTGTAGAATTCATCACAGAACCTTTTTTATTTTGTTTTTGCTGTACTTTTTTTTAATTTGCCTTGCGCGCGCTATTATTTTTTCACGTCATATTTTTAAAACCTTATGTTAAAAATAAGTAAAAAAACTAAAATGAGTGGTTTTCTCGCTGAGGTGGGCTGAAAAGTTACGATTTTTGATTTTTCAATTTTAGAATCCTTCGCTTGCTCGGTCATCAAAAGTGAGCACGCGGTTAAAAAGCAACTTTGCACCCTTGTTTAACAAATAACTATTTTTATACACTGTTCATGAGAAGAAAGGAGAGAGCTGATTGTAATAGCCGTACTATTCGAGCGAAAATCTTATCTACGAGTGGTGATGGCTTCATTCAAATTTGTTTTTGGGAAAGTTCCATTAGTTACTTATTTTTAATTTGCTGATAATTGAGTACTTTTTATTCGTTCTCATCTGACTATGATATGACGACGAAAAATCGAGTCCTTTACACATTGAATTAAATATATATTTTTGTTATAATAGACCAAAACAAGATTGTTCATAATATAAGGTCATAAAGGGAGTAAGTAAGGAGTTCGAGTCAGGTGAAAAAAAGGTGTACGTTACATTTAACAATTGCAGAACTATAAGTTCTATAAATATATAAAATAATAAAATTGCCCAAATTGGGATTTGGGCAATTTTATTATTTTCTAAATCCTGTGGTTATCTTCTCACTGCGTACATAATTTTAGAAACATGTATGTTTGATTTATCTGGTGGTAATAGCAATTTTAAATAAATATACCAAACATTCCTTCCACTCCTTGTCACCTCTTAAGAGTTCAGAATTTGAGTATTAAGACTAAATGTTAAGACTCTATATGTTTCGGCTTTTAAGAGTTAAGACTCTTAAGTATTAAGACTATATGTTTCGTGACTAAGATATGGGTCGCAGTAAAAACTGCAATTGTTTTTTTTATTTCCCCTCAGTCATATGCTTAATCAGAACTTGATGAACAATAAAATATGTAGCACATAAATAGAAGCTCGTGTTTTTATCGCTCTAAAAATGAATTAATAATAGAATTTTACTAGAAACAGTAAATTTAGAAAATCTTTAATGAAACTCGCATACACCCTTACATTTATAATAAATATATGTCAGAATAAAATACTTAATACTTATACCTACTTAATGTTCTTAAGGTAAGTATTGGAAAACAAGTAAGCCTACGTAATCCGGGAGTTAAGGGGATGTTCTTTCGCTTGATTTAACTACTTACTTGAATTCCCATCTTTCTCTTTGATCCAATGACTTTCCTCGAATATTATAGAATTATCTTATAAGGTCGACGTGGATTTTGACGTTTGATTTTTATTACTGACGGTTAATATAAGATGAGGATTTGGATGATTTTTTTATACATGTTGTAGAGTAAAGGTCAATGGTGCTTAATTTATTTTTTCTGTTCACTAAGTAGGTAAGAATAAATATTTTATTACGATATGTTTCTTTCTTTTAATCATGCACATACAAACCCGAAATTGCTGGATTTTGAGCAAGCATGTTAACCACAAGACTACACAGTCATATTATGTATAAGAAGGTGCTTACGTAAGTGACAAACAGATTTTTACCTACCACGATCCCTAATTAAAAAAGTACTGGTGTCTGCGTTTTGCTAAATCTCATCGCATTTTCTACTGAAAATCATTTTCTTATCTGTTTTCTTTGTCCAAAAACTAAGTGTTGATAATACAAATCACAAGTAAAACCAAAGAGTACAGCTAGCATGTATAACAAATAGAGGATTTACAAAAACCCGTATAAGTCCGCGTGTGGGTGTAGAAATAAATCACGCCATTCCCTATGTAACGCGCAAATCCATACGGAGGGAAATCCGCGTGATTTATGCTATATTAGTTTCAGTCACTGAACTTTATTCCAGATTTTTTCTAATGTTTCCACTGAAGCTAACGTATACCTTACTGCCAGGAGTTAAATATACTCTATAAGAGTTTTTTGGTTTTTCTCCTATCTTTTTAACCCCTTTTGAAATAGGAGGATATTCTAATTTCGTTGTATTTTTTTATTTATGTTATCTGCTTTTTCTGTAACACGCGGACCCATTACATTACTGGTAGTGCCAAGCAGTAGTGTCTAAGGTAAATAATGAAAAACAAACGGCAGACGGCAATAAAAAAATATCCCATCTGCTCTATTGATTACATCAATGCGCAATGGGGCAAACGGGAGACAATACAAACCAAGCAACACTGTTGGGGAATGTGATTGAAATTGAAGTGATTAATTGCAGAATTGAAGTCGGATTCTACTTTTTTTTAAATATTACTTGTTTAATAGGGTAAATTTATATACATAAATTATTATAATATCCATAAATTACAAGATTAAGCCGCCATAAGTCACGTTCATAATACCAAAAAAACTGACCCATTTAGGTGCTTTGGAGTACTTACCTTTATAATATTCTGCGTCTAAATTGTTACACTGTGTACTATTTGAAATAAACTAAGTCATACTTTTTCAATATAAATACATTAATTAAATTTAATAACTTAATTTAATATCATGGTAATAATAATGAATTTTAAAATGCCACCTACCGTCACTTAATAAACGACTGGTTAACTAAACTCCAAATTAAAATTGGTCAGAATTATTAAGAATACCAAAAATACCACTAGCATATTCTCTGTACCGGTGCTATGATCTATATTGACTTTTTTGCAGTGACCCAATTTTTTCAACTTTTGGGTCATTCGTTTTGAGTTATCCGCTGGTGAAGCAGTAAAAATAATAAATTTAATAGCTTTTCGACAACGTGAATAAGTGAAAATATAATACGTGAAAAATAAAATAGCTATATTCTTTTTCATTAATTCTGTATCGCATTCAATTGTAGTTTCCTTTTTTAGTTTTGTCCTAATTTTTAAAATATGGCAATATAATTATGCTTATCTTCACGTGAAGATTAATGAAAGTTTCATTTTAAGATAGTGCGAAGAGATTTGAAATTCTACATAAAAAGTCTTATTTATAGACCCTAAATTACACTTATCCTATGTTCAAAATGCTAAATTCTCTTTACAGTGATATAATTTAATGTTACATACCTCGTAATTTTTTTTAAAGAAATATAGTATAACAATAAGCAAAAATAGTTTGTAGAACAGCCCAAAGCGTTACCCAAAAAACACACCTTGCTAAACAAAATTATAATTATTTTGTTTAGCAATGTGTGTAATTTTTTTTAGAATTGTTCTTTAATAA